>CM067337.1:90710000-100710000 GCA_034376525.1 Nicotiana benthamiana
AATGACCACTTTTGGGCCGGGATGTTGTCCATACAAAGAAGTGAAGGAATGCATGGTTTCTTTGATGGATTCATCACCTGGTGAAGCACTTTGAAGCTATTTGTTCAGAAATATGAATTATCCATAAAAGCTAAGTTCGAGAAAGAATTGGAAGCTGAATATAGGTTAAGGGAACCTGCAACCTCTGCTCAAACTCTTCCTTGGTCGTTTTTGCAATTCCTTTCCTGCTTCTGCTGACTCGCACCTACGGTGCCCACTCTGCAGGTGCAATTACACTAGTAGCAGCAACACATAAGTTGTTTTATCAACTCAAAACAATGTTTATTGACCACCCGAAATTAACCGAGACCCCCGAAACCTCAGCCAAACATACTGTCAAGGCCCAAAACGTCATACAAACTTATTCGAACCCTCAAATCACCTTAAACAACATAGAAAATACAGATTATACACGGCTTCAAGCCTAATGAACTTTGAAATTTCTAATTCTACAAACGACGTCAAAATTTGTCATGTTTATCTGAATTTGCATGTGAGGAAAAATTTCAAACATATTATAATTGTGAAGTGTTTGAATTTTTTCAAGTACAATTAAGGAAACTGTACCACTGTGAAATCAGCTCCCTTGAAGACCATCAAGCAACAACTGCGGTGGAGAATTACATTATCTCGGATTATTCGTTCAGGAGTTTTAACACTATAGATCCATTTCTATTCACAGTTGAATATACACCTATTGGCGAATATCTAAGTTGCAGCTACAAGTGGTTTGAAACAAGAGGTATTCTATGCTGCGATATGCTTAAGGTGTTGTCTCATAAGAGGATTAATAATGTTCATGAGAGGTATATATTGAGAAGGTGGAGAAAAGATGTTGTTCGTCCGCACTTGAAACGTTTCTTTCTTGGAGGTTACCCATGTGTGACTTCTGAATACATGGTGTACATGGAATTATTAAAGCTTTTTGACTGGGGTTGTGATATTGCATTAGACAGTGAAGTGATGAGGCGATATATTAAGTATCATTTGAACATGTTGGAGCATGACCTTTTGAATTGGGATGATGATCAAATGATAATTCCAGATTGGTAATTTGAAGATACACATGATGGTGTGAGTAAGGGTGGGGGTGAGGGTGAGGGTGAGGGTGATGGTGATGGTGAAGGAAGAAATATAAGAGATCCTAGATACGTACCTTCTCTTGGACGTCCAAGGTTGAATAGTTATAAAGGGTGAATTGATTCATACTTTAGAAATTCACAAAACTGTGAAAGAGGCCGTGGTAGAGGTCGTGTTAGAGGCCGTGGGAGAGGTGGTCGTAGAAGTGGTGGTAGAGACACTGATAGAGGCCGTGGAAATACTGGGCTAGCGGAAGGAATTGAGGTAAAGTATAACAAATTATTATTATATTTTTTTCCAAAAAATACATTGCTTATTAGTGTTATTTACTCTATACAGCAAGATGATGCAACAATACAAGCACACAGTAGCTTGCATGATCTTAACGATGAAGCAGATTGTGAGATAGAAGACTTGACCGTTTAGTTTGAGATGATTTAAGATTGAATCTTATTTAATTTGATTTGACATAGATTTTTTTAAAATTTTTGACGTTGTTTTGTAATAATTTAAATGCGTGATATCATTGTTAAATATTTCTTCATTTTAATGTTACTTCATTTTATACAACTAGACTAACAAGAAGTTATTAGAAGTGAAAGACTTTATAATCAGTTCAAAATAGGGCTCGTTTGGTTGAGGGAGAGGCATCCATAGTTTTGGTTGATGTTAGTTGAATCGCATTTATTTTAGGGAAAATTTGGTGTTAGTTGATTTACATTTATTTTTGAGTTACCAACCCTTTATTAAACTAAAAACTATTTACATTCCAACAATATAGTTAGGGGTTGTAGTTTGGATAATAAAATGATACCAAGTGATATACCAATTCGATAACTGCAAAGAGTAGGAAAATAAAAAGAATCCGAAATCAAAATACACATTACATAACCAAACTGGAAAATAAAAGTACATATTTTTGCATAAAAAAACTAAAAAAAGTTAAAAACATCACAAACTGGGAAGACAAACATAACTAGTTAATTTCAATGGGTTAAAGGGTTGGTAACCAGTTACCAACCCTTTATTAAACTAAAAACTATTTACATTCCAACAATATAGTTAGGGGTTGTAGTTTGGATAATAAAATGATACCAAGTGATATACCAATTCGATAATTGCAAAGAGTAGGAAAATCAAAAGAATCCGAAATCAAAATACACATTACATAACCAAACTGGAAAATAAAAGTACATATTTCTGCATAAAAAAACTAAAAAAAGTTAAAAACATCACAAACTGCGAAGACAAACATAACTAGTTAATTTCAATGGGATCTTGGCGAGTTCCTCGGTTTGTCACGTGTAATTGGAAGATAACACAGAATTATGTAATTTCAACCAACTCAAAGTTAATTAACCAACCGCGATAGATGTTATTTTCCATCACAAAATATTTCCAATCGTCCTTGAACCATCTCTGCTTACCCATGTTAATTTTCATAAACCAAGGCTGGCGATCATAGTGAAGAACCGCTGAGCTATGTGATTCAGAAGGTGTTCGTAAAAATATTTTGGAATATGCTGCAAACAAAAAGAAAAAAAATTGAAATAATGCAATATGTATACTTTGTTAGTTGAGAGATTAATAGGAAAAAAATAGTTTGTTTGATATTTTATTACAGCAAGATCTGTTTGTTTCAAACTGAATTTGGTTAAAACTCAATTTTTTTATGTTACTTGGTTGGTTGAGATATTAATAAAAAAATTTAAAATAATTTCTTTGATATTTTATTACAACCAGATCAGTTTGTTTCAAACTTGATTTGGTTGAAAGCCAATTTTTTTTATGTTACTTGGTTGGTTGAGTGATTGATAAAAATAATTGAAAAAATAATTTATTTGAAATTTTATTACAACCAGATCAGTTTGTTTTAAACTGGATTGGTTGAAACTCATTTTTTTTGGTTGAAACCAGATGCGCCCCTCTTCAAATAGCAAATCGAAACATCACTTAGTTTGTTTCTGATTCTTTTGCAATACCAAGTCAAAAATCGCAAGCATTTAAAAAAACAGAATTTTAAATGAAAAAAGAGCTCATTTACTATATAATCTTGCGTTATATATGAATCCTTTATCAGAACTTGAAAAGATGGATTCATATCTTTGTTAGATGGGGATCGTTTGGTTCAAGGAATTTGGTAAGAGTGAGGGTTTAAAAGTTGTGTGTGGTTGGGTATGGACTATGAGATCCGATGAACTATTATATATATAGTGGCTGGGTATGGACAATTATATAGAGTGGTTTGGTATGGACTATTAAATATTTCTTGAATTTGATATTTTGATTTTGCATGAATTTGAAAAGAATATCCTTCAACTATATCTTTTAAAAACTGTTATTATTTGTGCGACCTAATGTTAAACATAAAATTATGGATATTTTGTTACTCCATATACTTTTATCACATTTTCTCAAAGATTTATAAATTAATAAAAATAACTTACAATATGAAAAATGTCATTAAGTCATTTGGTGAATTTAGTATCTAGGTGAACATAA
The DNA here is from genome assembly GCA_034376525.1 of Nicotiana benthamiana. Lineage (NCBI taxonomy): Eukaryota > Viridiplantae > Streptophyta > Magnoliopsida > Solanales > Solanaceae > Nicotiana > Nicotiana benthamiana. The sequence continues at coordinate 90,713,622 of CM067337.1, forward strand.
AGCCATTAGATTTGGTAGGATATGTAGTAGTCATAATTAGGTGTTCATAGGCTTTAAACTTATTTCCATTAAACTTGATCACTATCTCAGTTAATGTAAAAGTAGAAAATTAAACTTAACAAACACACATGACATTATGAAAGATTCACATAATAAGAAAATTAAAACTAGCCAACAAACATAATTGTTAAAACATGGTATTTAATAGAATTTTTTAAAAGACCACAACTGTAATAGGTAAAAAACCATGCCATGTACCAGAATTTGTCCAAAAATATAATTTAACAGAATTGTTTAAAAAACTACAACTGTAACAGGCAATAAACCATGCCATGGTACTTGCAATAAACCATGCAATGTACCAGAATTTATCCAAAATATGTAATTTAACAGAATTGTTTTAAAAAACAACAATTATACTAAAATTTCAATACAAATTCAGCAACATGTGATGCACACCTAAATTCAGAATTCAAAATTGCTGATATGAGAACTTCATAATCTACAGTCTTCAATGCCTCCATTGTGATTTTCGCAAGAACCGGAGACTTTGCCACAAGAAGATTCACCAGTTGCATGTGTGGACTTATCCCTCGAAGCCTCCTAATCACAATTTTTCTGAGGTTGATGAATATTGTTGTCACGACCCAACCCCGGTTGTGATGGTGCCTAACACCTTGTTAGGCAAGCCCGACCATTCAAACCTTTTCCAGACAAATCATTTACTTAAATACTAAATTTAGCATAAATTCTCAGTTTAATATTGATAAAACACTGCGGAATCCGTAATGTGAAAATAACAACAGCCCGAAAGGAACCGACGTCACAAGTCTGAGCCTATAAATACAACTGAATAGTACTCTAAACAAAGAAAGTCTAGATACTGAAACAAAGATAGATAAGAGGAGAGATCAGGTCCTGTGGATGCCAGCAGCTAACTCGATATCTCCGGAATCGAACTTGGTAACAGCAAATAAGCACCGCTAAACCTCCAGGATCCCCATATCTGCACACAAGGTGCAAGAAGTAGAGTGAATACTTCCAACTCAGTGAGTAATAGCAATAAATAACAACTGAATGTAATAAATTCGGTAAAAACAGTTCTATTTCCAGCAGTAAAGACAGTGGATAAATACCAAACAGGGAAAAGAATTTGATAAACACTTTCGTTTCCGTCCGACCAGTTACTAACACTGCTTCGGCGCGCAGACCGATCCAACACCCCATATATATATATATATATATATATATATATATATATATATATATATACTGCTGCGAAGACCCGATCCAATATAATATATAAAATGCTGTGGCGCACTGCCTGATCCAATAAATATAGTCGACTGCGCTCACTGGGGGTGTGTACATACTTCAGAGGGGCTCCTTCAGCCAAGCGCTAAAATACTGCGGCGTGCAGTCCGATCCATATATGACTGCAGCGTGCAGTCCAATCCATATAATATATCACTACGTCGTGAAGTCCGATCCATATAATATATCAATGCGGCGTGTAGTCCGATCCATATAATATACTACTGTGGTGTGCAGTCCGATCCAATACATGTATATGTAGATGCTGCTGCGGCGTGTAGCCCGACCCGATGTATATATATATGTCAAATAGCCTCACTATATATATATATATATATTGCTGCGAAGACCCAATCCAATATAATATATAAAATGCTGTGGCGCACCGTCTGATCCAATAAATATAGTCGACTGCGCTCACTGGGGGTGTGTACATACTTCAGAGGGGCTCCTTCAGCCAAGCGCTAAAATACTGCGGCGTGCAGTCCGATCCATATATGACTGCAGCGTGCAGTCCAATCCATATAATATATCACTACGTCGTGAAGTCCGATCCATATAATATATCAATGCGGCGTGCAGTCCGATCCATATAATATACTACTGTGGTGTGCAGTCCGATCCAATACATGTATATGTAGATACTGCTGCGGCGTGTAGCCCGACCCGATGTATATATATGTCAAATAGCCTCACTACGGGGTCCTTGACCCCTCTCAGGCAATATAGACTTGGCCCCTCGGGCCACTCTGCTAAGACAAGGTATTCAACCCTAGGTATTGCTCATTTAGGGTGCAAGTTAAAAAGTCCGGTTTATTTCATGATTTATAGTCAAAAGTCAGGACATATGGTATGTGTCTAATGGGTAAAATGAGGTCAATCAGCTCATCATTCTCCATAGGAGTTCTACATATCGGCGCAAGGCCCCAAAAATGGAAAATAACCCAAATTATACGAGTACAAGTTCAATCTCAGTCAACAAGTACAGTAAGTCATCAATCGGTATGGACCAGGTCCAAGTCCCCTGCAGATACATCACCACGCTCATCGCAAGACACGTGTCTCATCTCAACATAGCACCGTATAGTGCAAATACGGGGTTTCAAACCCTCAGTATATCATTCATAACCATTACTCACCTCAAACCGGCCAAAATCCTAGCTCGCCTTGTACTTTCCTTGAAAATCGACCTCCTCGAGTGTGGAATCTGATCAAAACCACAAGGAATATGTTTTTATAGGCTAATGGAACATAACCCAATAGAAAGAACTCGAAAAACACCCAAAAGCACGAAGTTGGCAAAACCCGAGCCCCGGTCCCATTTCTCAAAAAATTATAAAATTCACATCACCGGAATCCTCGTCTCGCCATGAGTCCGTACATATAAAGTTCATCAAAATCAAAGTCCAAATGGGCCATCAAATCCCCAATTTTCATTTCAAAAACCAAGCCCTAGCTTCTATAATTTTTACCCAAATTTATGTGAATTAATGGATGATTCTTCGATTAATGACGTATTTAGGCCATGAGACTTACCTCCAATCACTTCACATCGAAATCCCCTTCAAAATCTACCAACAAGCTCTCAAGGTGGTGCAAAAATAGAGGAAAAATGATAGGGTCGCGGATGAAATGTTTAAACAAAAGCTTCTCTGCCCAGCGATTCTCTTCTATGCGATCACAGCCCCTGGCTTGCCATCGCAGAGCACAAATTTGAATCTCCAGTTTTTCCTCTTATGCGATCGCAATAGACCCCATGCGATCGCAATGAATCCAGACCTTAAACTACGCGATCGCGTCCTTACCTATGCGAACGCACTGAACCACTTCCCAATACTATGCGATCACATAGTTCCTTACGCGATCGCATAACACAAATAGGACCCAGTCTAAACCACCTATGCGATCGCAATGCCTCCTCTGCGAACTGCAACAGCTGAAGCCCAGTTTTGCAACTTTTAACCATTCAAACACTCTCCGATAACCACTCGAAACCATCCCGAGGCCCTCGGGACCTCAACCAAAAAAACCAACATACCCCAAAATATCAAACTAAGTTGTTCCAATCATAAAAACACGACCAACAACACAAAAATCATCAATTCACGATGGATTCAAGCCTAAGTTAAACTAATACTTCCGAAACTCACATTCGATAAAAAACCTGACCAAACGACTTCCGATTGACCTGAAAATTTGCAGACATATCCAAAGTCACCTAACGAAGCTACATCAACTCTCGAAATTCCATTCCTACCCCCGGATCAAAATCTCACCTATCAAACGGAATTCACCGAAATTCAAACTTAGCCAATTCCAGCCTAATTCTACATTGGACCTCCAAATCAGTTCCATTTTCACTCCCAAGTCATAAATCACCACCCAAAACTAGCTGAATCGTCAGAAATCCATTCTGAGCGCTATAACCCATAAGTCAACATCCGGTTGACTTTTCCAAACTAGCATTCTGTTAAAGAGACTAATTGTCTCAATTCCAACCGAACTCTGTGCGAATCACTTAAAACTCTACAAACATATAAAATGAAATATATTGAAGCATAAAATGGGGAAAACGGGGCGGTAACTCACGTGGCGACGGGTCGGGTCGTCACAATTGTTTCTACAAAACTTTATTCCAAATCAATGTTTTCACGTACCATTGGTACAAAACAAGATTCCATCTACAAAATAATTAAAAAGAAACACTAAATGATTTCAGAACCTAAGAAGTCACTATCTTAAGTAAACATAAGAATATAACTAAATGATTAAGTAATATAGTAACCTTGATTTTCATAAGTTCTAAACATGAAAAGCTTTTCATCAAAGACAAAGTACATGAAGCGTAATACAATTCACCGAGATATAGACCAGAAAGGTAAATATTTTTCACACTGTCAACACTAAAAGAGAGACTAGTCGGTACATCTACTGCACCTGAAGCCAATAACTAAAAAGAATATCCCAAATAAAAATGATGGCACTTAGAGCACAATATAATCCATCTATGAAAAAGCACTAGACTGAAGTAATGAAGCACATTTACCTTGAGGCTATGGTTATCCAAATGGACATGTTCCACCCCAGATAAAGACCGAAGAATCCTAGTATAGTGAGGTATTACTTCCAAGACAAAGCCTCCCCTAAAAGCAAGCGTCGGTTGTGCCAGAAGAGGAACATTTCTTAAAGTTCCATGCTATGCCTGTGAAGTCAAGGGACTTCAATTTGGGGGCATCAACAAAAATGACACCATCCTGATCATATCGGATCATAAGCACCAATTGCTCGAGCCATGGGCACTGAGAGATTAAGGCTGAAAACAAATTGTACTCCATTGAAACATTGTAATGTTTGAGGCAAAGTAACCTCTCAAATCCTGCGAAGAGTGTTGGATGGTCTATTGTACAATCTTCAAGAGATAGGTCCCTCAAACGCACACAACTGAAAAATAATAAACCATCCAATTTGTATGGTGTCCTCATATACGGAAATTTGATATTGAGATGTTCAATACCAATTCGATTGAGAAACCCTAACAACTGGTTAAAATAAGAAAATTCTTCCGAATATGGAATTAATAGGGTAAAGTGTTTAATTGGTCCTTGATGATGGTTCAAAAGATGGCGGATTATAGTAGCAAAGTAAGCAGGTTGGTACATTCTCTAAAGGGTTCGATCAAGAGTTACTTGTGAAATTCTACACCAAGTATATCTCCACTTCCTAGATAAGATGCTTGTTCTAACAGCATCTGGTGAGGGTATCCGTATAAGAATATTATCAATAACATCATCTGGAAGGTTGCCTAGTATATCCAAAGGTAAAGTTCTAATGCAATTTCTTCTTCTGACTGGAGCCATTATGTTAGACTTAGGATAATAGGCAAAAACGATGAAGATGAGGAAAAATGAAAGTTAAGATTACGATTATGGAAAAAGAAGAATAAAGAAACATGTTGATAACTTGAAATTTTGAAGATGGAGCGCCAAAAGACCATGGACGGATCAACTCCAATACTGAAATATTGGGCTATCGATTAAACAATCCCAAGGTAGATATGCATACAACCCTAATTTAGAATTCCAATATGTATAAATGAATGTCTAAAACCATCAAAGTTATAATTGGTTCGTTGGCTAAGTAAGCGTATGTATTAGGCACGCGTCTGGAGATCGAAACTCACCTTTAACAGAGTGTATTCTAATTTTTTCCAATCAAGCCAATTATTGTTTTTTATAAAAAAGGGTAAACTAGTAGTTACATTTTTATCTACTTAATTTACATTTTGAAAAAAAAAAGAAGAAGATTAAACCAGTAGTTAAAATTTTTATCTACTTTATTTACATTTTGAAAAAGCAAAAGTAGAACCGGTTAAATCAATATTTACATTTTTTCCCAATCATATTTTCTTTTTAAAAAAAAGATTAAACCAGTAATTTCACTTCTATGATTGTAGTAATGTAATTATATCGTTGTGGTTCATAGTAATGTCGGTCGTTTATATAATAGCCGTAGATAGTAAGGTCATACGTATCGGCCTATAGCAACCACAAAGGTACATTCACTACTATGATTGTAGTAAGATAATTATATCGTTGTGGTTCATAGTAATGTTAGCCGTTTATATAATAGCCGTTTATAGTAAGGTCATACGTATCTGCCTATAGCAACCATATAAGTCCATTCACTACTATGACTGTAGTAAGGTAATTATATCGTTGTGGTTCGTAGTAATGTCGGTCGTTTATATAATAGCCATTTGTAGTAAGGTCTTACGTATCGGCATGTATCAATCATATAAGTCCTTCACTACTATGATTGCAGTAAGGTAATTATATCATCGTAATTCGTAGTAATGTCAGCCGTTTATATAATAGCTATTTATAGTAAGGTTATACGTATCGGCCTATAGCAACCATATTAGTCCATTCACTACTATGATTGTAGTAAGGTAATCATATTATTGGGGTTCATAGTAATGTCGGCCGCTTATATGATAGCCGTTTATAGTAAGGTTATACGTATCGGCCTATAGCAACCATATATGGCCATTCAGTACTATGATTGTATTAAGGTAATTATATTGTTGTGGTTCATAGTATTGTCGGCCATTTATATAATAACCATTTATAGTAAGGTCATATGTATCGACCTATAGCAACCATATAAGTCTATTCACTACTATGATTGTAGTAAGGTAATTATATCGTTGTGGTTCATAGTGATGTCGACCATTTATATAATATTCGTTTATAGTAAGGTCATACGTATCGTCCTATTGAAACCATATAAGTCTATTCACTACTATGATTGTAGTAAGATAATTATATCGTTGTGGTTCGTAGTAATGTTGGCCATTTATATAATAGCCGTTTATAGTAAGGTCATACGTATCTTCCTATAGAAACCATATAAGTCCATTCACTACTATGATTGTAGTAAGGTAATTATATCACTGTGGTTCGTAGTAATGTCGCTCATTTATATAACAGTCATTAATAGTAAGGTCATACGTATCGGGCTATAGCAATCATATAAGTCCATTCACTACTATAATTGTAGTAAGGTGATTATATCGTTGTGGTTCGTAGTAATGTTGGTCGTTTATATAATAGCCGTTTGTAGTAAGGTCATACGTATCGGCTCGTAGCAACCTTATAAGTCCATTCACTACTATGATTGTAGTAAGGTAATTATATCGTTGTGGTTCGTAATAATGTCGGCCGTTTATATATTAGCCATTTATAGTAAAGGTTATACGTATCGACTATAGAAACCATATAAGTCCATTTACTACTATGATTGTAGTAAGATAATTACATCGTTGTGGTTCGTAGTAATGTCGGTCATTTATATAATAGCCGTTCATAGGTATCGACCTATAGCAACCATATAAGTCCATTCAATACTATGATTGTAGTAAGGTAATTATATCGTTGTGGTTCGTAGTACTGTCAGCCGTTTATATATTACATCATTGCGATTTCATAATAGTTGATCGTCTATATATTTTCATTATTAAGGTCATAAGTATCGGCCTATATCAACCATATAAGTCTATTCACTAATATTATTGTAGTCATATAACCTAAGCTAATTATATCATTATGATTCCTAGTAAACTCGACCTTTTATATAATAGGCGTCTATATTTAATTAAGGCCATATATTACTTTATTTATATAATAGTAAAAATATAATGGTATATATTTTTATTGTTTAATATTAATTATAACATAAGGTTAATCATGACAATTTTAGGACTAATGTGTTCTAGCTTTGTTTTAGGAGGGAAAACAAGAAGACATTTTTGACTAAAATGTTAAATACAAATTTTGGAGGGAAGCAAAGGGAAAAATAAAAATATAATCGGAGGGAAATTGAAAGTTTTTAAATAAAAATATAATTGGAGGGAAATTAACAGTTTTTTCTCTTTATATATCTCTTAAACCTAAGAACAACATATCCAACTCTATAAACAAAATAGATACCATAAACATAAATGGCAAAGTATGGATTAAAAAAGAATTCTATCCATGGTTTCGGATGAAGGTGCCCAAATCATACATTAAGCGTGATTTTCTGGTAATTTAATTTTTCTTAAATTTCTATGATTTGATAATTTTTTATTATCCCAACTAGCCATGAACCTTTAACCCTATCTATACATTATGTTCTTACAGTTTATTCCGAAGAGATTCTGTGGCTATCTTCCTCCTATCTCCGTAAAAATAATGCTTCGATGTAATGGGAAGGAGTGGGATGTGATTCTCAAAAGTGGTGTTCGTAGAAGACTCGTCAATGTGTGGAAATAAATTTTTGTCGACAATAATCTGAAGAAAGAGAATGTCCTTCTCTTTGAACTAGTTGAGGCTACATCAGGGGTTGTGATCTTCTCTGTTGAAGAGCTAGGATTAACTAATACTTAGCTTGATAATTTCAACTCTTTACTTATATGTCATTACTCCAAATGGATCGTAGTATAATTGTTCTCTTTAGTAATGGATTAATATGATTGTTCTTTATAATATTGTTTGCGTTTTTCCATTTATTATCGTTACATATTTTATTATTTCAATATGACTAATTTTTTATAAATAGCCAATTGAAATTGGGATGTCACGACCCTAGTTCATCAATCGTGAACCTGTCATGGCGGCACCCAGTCTTTGCGACTAGGTAAGCCCGACACACTGTGAAAATTCAACAAATCTTTGCGGAAACGATAAATAAAACATGATTATCATAAGATAATGTATAGAGTGCCGCCTGGCACATACATGTCAACTCAAATAACGTAAAAACCTCCAAGACTCGGAAGCCCATGGGCAACACATGCTAAGAGTAAAGTATAACACATGGCTCTAACATCCAGAATTGTCTACAACGAGAGAATACATGGATAAAACTACTAACTAAAGGTAGAATAGAGGGAGAATCTTCGGCTCAGGGGACGCGGCAGATGCATACCTCAGATCTCCGAGTATAGCTCCAAGTCACTGATAGCGCGCCCGATCAAGAGTACCTGGATCTGAACAACAAAAGTGTGCAGAAGACTAGCATGAGTACACCACAGCGGTACTCAGTAACTGCCAAGCCTAACCTCGATGGAGTAGTGACGAACAAGGTCGAGGCCATACTGAGAAGAACATAAGAAATAATGTAAAAATAAATAAATAATAGATAATGAAATAAATCCGAATATCTACCAAGACAGTAATTAAAAACAGAGCGGCTACGAGTACAAACTACAAACACAAAGAAAATCACTCAACAGTCAGGATCTCTACATGGAGCTCGGGGAATCGAACCAACCGTCCACCTTATCAATATCTGAGGATCTCCGGGAATTGAACCCGCAGTCCTTCATACCAATATCAGAGGATCTCCAGGAATTGAACCCGTAGTCCTTTATACCAATAACAGAGGATCCCGGGAATGGAACCCACAATCCTTTATATCAATATCAGAGGATCTCCCGGAAATTGAACTCATAGTCCGTCATGCAAGAATTAGAGGATCTCTCGGGAATTGAACCCTTAGTCCAATATACCAATAACAAGGAGATCTCCCGGGAATTGAACCCATAGTCCCAAATGTAAACACTTCACAACAAGTCAATATTTAACATAATGAAACCAAATATAGCAACAATGTACAGGTCTAGGCCTAGCATGCTCCCAAAGAGGTCATGTATTTGCATTTAAGTCAGATAGAGCAAATAAAGTACTAACATGCCTTTCCTAAGCTAAGCAAGTGAAATCACATTTTTAACAGCTAAATACACGAAGAAACGCAGTCTAAATAAGTCAAGTTAGGTGAATTTCCAACAATTAGCACAAGTACACGCCCGTCACCTCGCGCACAAGGCCTTTAAACAACAATCAATATATATCCTAAGGGGAGAGGTCCCCCACACAAGGTTAGACAAGCCACTTACCTCGAATTGATACAAAACCGCTAAGAAACAATGCCCTTGCCGCGAATATCCGACTCCGAGTGGCCCAAATCTATTCAGACCAATTACATATTGTAAATAATATCGCAAGTAACTAAATACATTGTTAAAATTAAAGCTAAGGCGCGAAAATAGGTAAAATGATCAAAATGCCCCTCAGCCAACGTCTCAGAATCGAATAATTTTTACATTTTCAAAAACCTCGTACTCTCACGAGTCTAACCATATAAAAATCTCCCAAATCGGAGGTCAAATTCCCCTTCAAATCAATAAAGTTAGGTCTAAAAACTTTACCCCAATTTTCATTCAAAATCCGAAATTAAAGCTCGAATTTGAGATTAGATTAGTGGGTAATAATCATAAGGGAGTAAGGAATCGTTGCCTCTGAAAAACCCTCGAAACATCTCCTAAAACCGAGCTCCCTAGCTTGTGTTTTTCTAAAAATGCAAGAAAGCCTCGTTCTTGAAATATAAGTACTGATCAGGTATCAATGCATCGCAAACGCGTAGGGTCCATCGCATTCGCGTAGAGGAAAATGAAGGGTACGCGAATGCGGCCACGAACACGCGAACGCGTAGAAGAACAGAAGGGGGGTCCAAGACTTGAACATCACGAACGCGGGTGCTGGGGACACGAACGAGGAAGAGGGGTTGACTGAGCTTCGCAAACGCGGGGATATGCACGCGAACGCGATGAAGGGGGAGGGTGAAGCTAGGCAAACGCGATGCCCTGGTCGCGAACGCGTAGAGGAAATCCCTGACTGCAATTTCTGCAGTAAATTTAAAACTCTAAGTGCTCCGTTGAGCATCCGAAACACACCCGAGGCCCCGGGGTCATCGACCCAACCTACAGACATATCCCATAACATCATTCAGACTTGTACAAATCCTTAAACAACCTAAAACAATGTCGGAAACTCGAATTAATCAGTGATTTGAACTTAAAAACTTCAAAACTAAACCTAACTCGCTTTCGATTTTAAACCTAACCAAAACACGTCCGATTGACTTTAAATTTTGAACACACGTCCCAAATGACATGACGATGCTACAGAAACTTCCAAAATCCATTCCGACCCTCAGATCAAAACATCACTGTCGAACTGAAAACTTCAAAATTCTAACTTTCAACATTTATAGCCTAAATGAGCTACGGACATCCAAAATACATTCCGAACACGCTCCCAACCCCGAAATCACCTAAAGGAGCTAACGGAACCATATGTTTTCCATTCCGAGGTCATCTTGACACTGTTCTGATTAGGGACTAAGTGTGCCAAAACACTCCGAATTCTATTACCGAACATCCCGACAAACTAAAATAGCAAAAATGAACTTAGGGGAAGCAGATAATGGGGGAACGAGGCATGAATTCCAACGAAGACAGTCCGGATCGTCACATCCTCCTACACTTAAACATTCGTTCTTCCTCGAACGAGTATAGAGAACATTCCTCAAGTAGAAAAAAGATGAGGGTATCGGCTGCGCATATCCCGCTCAGTCTCCTAAGTCGCCTCCTTGGCTGGCTGACCCTGCCACTGCACCTTTACTGAAGCTATATCCTTTGACCTGAGCATTCAAACCTGTCTATCCAATATTGCCACTGGCTCCTCAACATAGGACAAGTCATTGTCCAACTGGACTGAAGTGAACTCCAAAACGTGAGATGGGTCACCATGATACCTTCGAGCATCGAAACATGAAATACGGGATGAACACCGGCCAAAATGGGAGGTAAAGAAAGCTCATAAGCAACCTTCCTAACCTGCCTGAAAATATCAAATGGACCAATGTACCTCGGGCTCAACTTTCCTTTCTTTCCAAACCTCATGACGCCTTTCATAGGCGAGACCCGAAGCAAAACCCGCTCACCAACCATAAATGAAACATCACGAACCTTCCAGTCTGCATAAATCTTCTTCCTGGACTGGGCCGAACGAAGTCTATCCTATCACCTTAACCTTCTCAACAACATCCTGAACCAAATTAGTGCCCAATAACCTGGCATCGCCCGGATCGAACCAACCCACCGGGGATCTGCATCTCCTACCATATAAGGCCTCATAAGGTACCATCTAAATATTAGACTGATAACTGTTGTTGTATGCAAACTCATCAAATGGCAAGAACTGATCTCAGGCCCCACTAAACTCAATCGCGCACGCACGAAACATATCCTCAAGAATCTGAATAGTGCGCTCGAACTGTTCGTCCGTCTGAGGGTGAAAGGCTGTACTCATGGTCACCCTGGTACCCAACTCATGCTGGACGGCTCTCCAGAACCGTGATGTAAACACTGAACCCCTGTCTGAGATGATAGAAACTGGAATGCCATGTAGACAGGTAATCTCCCTAATATAAATCCCTGCTAACCGGTCCGCTAAGTAAGAAGTGCACACTGGAATGAAATGATAGGACTTAGTCAGTCGATCCACCACAACCCAAATAGAATCAAACTTCCTCGCCGTCAGAGGGAGACCAGTCACAAAATCCATAGTGATATTCTCCAATTTCTTCTCCGAAATCTCCATCTGCGGGAGTAGTCCTCCCTATCTCTGATGCTCAGCCTTCACCTGCAGACAGTTGAGACATCTAGCTACAATCTCCACCAATAATGCAGCCTCAGATCCTGATACATCTTCGCGACACCCAGATGGATGGAATACCGCGAGCTATGGGCCTCGGTCAATATCAACTCCCGAATATCATCAGCATCAGGCACACAAGTACGACCCTGCATCCCCAATACCCCATCATTTTCAATAGTCACATTCCTAGCATCGCCATCTGAACCGTGTCCTTGAGGACAAGCAAATGAGCATCATCATACTATCGCTCCCTGATACGATCAAACAATAAAGACCGAGAAACCACACAGGCTAGAACCCAACTGGGCTCCGAAAGGTCCAACCTCACGAACTGACTGGCTAAGGCCTGGAAATCCATCACCATAGGCCTCTCTGAAGCTGGTAAATATTCCAAACTCCCCAAACTCTCTGCACGGAGACTCAAGGCATCGGCCACCATATTGGCCTTGCCCGGGTGATAAAGAATAGTAATATCATAATCCTTCAGTAGCTCCAACCATCTCATCTGGTGCAAGTTCAGATCCTTCTACTTGAACAAATGTTGCAAACTCCAATGATCCGTATAAATCTCACAAGACTCACCATACAAATAATGACGCCAGATCTTTAAGGCACGAACAATTGCAGCTAACTCAAGGTCATGGACAGGATAGTCTTTTTCATGCACCTTCAACTATCTGGACGCATAGGCAATCACCCTATCGTCCTGCATCAATACGACAGTAATCTAGTCATAGGAGCACTCGTCCGACCACTGCAGAGGAGCACCCTTCTGGGTTAATCTAGTCATAGGAGCTGCAATCGATGAGAACCCCTCCACGAAACGACGGTAATACCCCACCAAGCCAAGGAAACTGCGGATCTCTGTAGTTGAAGAGGGCCTAGGCCAACTCTGCACGGCCTCCACCTTCTTCGAATCTACCCGAATGCCCTCACTCGATACCACGTGGCCTAGAAATGCCATGGAACTCAACAAAAACTCACATTTTGAAAACTTTGCATATAATTTCTTTTCTCTCAGGGTCTGAAGCACTATCCTTAGGTGCTGCTCATGATCTTCCCTGCTCCGGGAGTAGACAAGAATATCATCTATGAAAACAATGACAAATAAGTCGAGATAGGGCCTGAATACACTGTGCATCAAATGCATAAAAGCTGCTGGGGCGTTGGTCAGCCCAAATGACATGACAAGGAACTCTTAATGACCATACCGAGTCCTGAAAGTAGTCTTCAGGATATCCGGCTCCCGAATCTTTAGCTGGTGATAACCTGAGCGCAAATCAATCTTATAAAACACCTGTGCACTCTAAAGTTGGTCAAATAGATCATCAATACGAGGCAAATGAAATCGGTTCTTCACTGTGACTTTGTTAACCTGACGATAAACGATACACATGCGCATAGAACCATCCTTTTTCTTCACAAACAATACATGAGCACCCCATGGTGAAACACTAGGTCGAATGAAACCCTTATCAAGTAATTCCTGTAACTGATCTTTCAACTCTTTCAATTCTAAAGGAGCCATGCGGTGAGGAGGAATAAATATGGACTGAGTGCCCGGCAACAAATCAATACCAAAATCAATGTCCCGATCGGGCGGCATGCCCGGAAGCTCAGTTGGGAACACATAAGGGAAATCCTGTACTACTGGGACAGAGTCAACAGAATGGGTATCAGCACTGACATCTCTCACATAGGCTAAATACGCAGCACACCCCTTCTCAACCATACGCTAAGATTTAAGAAAAGATATAACTCTACTGGGAGTGCGATCAAAAGTACCCCTCCACTCAATACGAGGAATACCTGGCATAGCCAGAGTCACGATCTTAGCGTGACAATCAAGAATGGCATAATGGAGCGACAACCAGTCCATGCCCAAGATAATATCAAAATCGACTGTATCAAGTAACGAGAGATTTGCCCTGGTCTCAAAACCACGAATAGTAACCAATCATGACCGATACACACGGCCCACAACAAGAGAATCTCCCACGGGAGTGGACACAAAAATAAGAGAGCTCAAGGCCTCTCGAGCTATACCTAAATGAGGATAAAAATAAGATGACATATAAGAATAAGTAGAGACTGGATCGAATAGAACCGATGCCTCTCTATGACTAACAAAAATAATACCTGTGATAACAGAATCAGAGTCGACAACCTCGGCACGATCAGGAATGGCATAAAATCTGGCTCGGCCCCTACCTCGAGGGCGACCTCTATCTCCCCGGTCCCCGCCTCTGGCTGGTTGGGCAGGTGGGGTGGCAGCTGGAGCTGGAACAATTGCCTGCTGACCCTGTGGAGCATGCTGGGGCTGTGGAGTCAGAGAAGGCACACCCCTACCACGTCTGGGGAACTCTCTAACCAAGTGGAGGGTATCCTCACACTCATAACAAGCTCTAGGAGGGCGCGGCGGCTGTGACTGACTGGATCCACCCCTGCAGGACTGACCTCTGGAGGTGCCCTGCGCAGGAGGCACACTAGAAATCGGGGGTGCATAGTAAGGCTCCTGAGATCTGGGAGGAGCTGGAGTACTACTGGGTGAAGGAAGAGCTGAGTGAACTGGGCGACCTGTATAGCCCCTACCATGACGTTCTGCTCCTGAAGTACGGATACCAGAAAAATGACCAGACTCTCGAGACCTCTTGCCCTCTCTCTCATCTCGCTCTCTGGCATGCATACCCTCTATCCTCCTGGCCATACTCACCACCTGCTGATAGGGTATATCCATCTCCAACTCTCGCGCCATGCCAGACCTGATGGAAGGAATAAGGCCTTCAATAAACCAGTGAACCCTCTCACAAACAGTAGCCACCAAAGCAGGCACATGTCTGGCCAACCTAGTGTAACGGATGGCATACTAAGAGACAGTCATAGGGCCGTGGCGCAAGTGCTAAAACTCCGCGCACCATGCATCTCAGAGGCTCTGGGGAACAAACTCCCTCTGAAACATATCTGAAAACTGAGTCCAAGTCAGGGAGGCAGCCTCATCCGGAATGTCGAGCTCAAAAGTGCACCACCAGTCATAGGCGGCTCCCCGAAGCTGAAAAGCTACAAAGGAAACCCCATTCGAAGAAGTAATACCCATGGTATGAAAAATGCGGTGACAATCCGCAATTAACCCCAAGGCATCGTCTGCAGCTAGTCCACTGAAAATAGGAGGGTCATACTTCTTGAACTGCTCCAATCTATGCTACTCATCATCTGAAGCAGGTGCCCCATCCTTGGCCTGAACTGGTATTGCAGGCTGGGCATGAATAGCTTCTGGAATTGGTACCATATGCACCCTTTGCTCTGGGGTGCGAGCTGCAGGAGTCTGGGCTCCTCCCCCGGCCTGGGACATAGCTGCAGGAAGTGGAAGCAGCCCTGCCTCCGACAGCGTGGTATACACACTCATAAACTGCGCCAATGCCTCCTGAACAGCTGGAGTAGTAGTGGCTATGGGCGCCTCTGGTTCCTGAGTCCTAACTGGGTCTGCTGGTGGCACCTCAGCGGCTGCTCGCGCAGGTGTTGTGGCTGCACCCAGCGCACGTCCACGACCCCTGCCCCTAGCTGCCGTAGGAGGGGGTGCGGGTGTCTGATCGTACCGGGTTGTGCGTGTCCTCACCATCTGTGAGAGAATAGGAGACATTAGTTTAGAATCGAGGTCAAAACATAGCACGACAAGAATTCAATTGAAGTGAAGATTTTCCTAAACAGTTACATAGCCTCCCGTAGATAAGTACAGACGTCTCTATACCGATCAGCCAGACTCTAAATAACCGGCCTGTGTCCCGTGACTCCTATGAACCTAGGGCTCTGATACCAACTTTTCACGACCCTAGTTCACCAATCGTGAACTTGTCATGACGACACCCAGTCTTCGCGACTAGGTAAGCCTGACACACTGCGGAAATTCAACAAATCTTTATGGAAACGATAAATAAAACATGAATTGCATAAGATAATGTATAGAGTGTCGCCTGGCACATACATGTCAACTCAAATAACGTAAAAAACTCCAAGACTTGGAAACCCATGGGCAACACAGGCTAAGAGTAAAGTACAACACATGGCTCTAACATCCAGAAGTGTATACAACGAGAGAATACATGGATAAAATACTAACTAAAGGTAGAATAGAGGGAGACTCTTCGGCTCTATGGACGCGCCAGATGTATACCTCAGATCTCTGAGTATAGCTCCTAATCACTGATAGCGCGCCCGATAAAGAGTACCTGGATCTGCACAACAAAAGTGTGCACAAGAGTAGCATGAGTACACCAAAGCGGTACTCAGTAAGTGGCAAGCCTAACCTCGATGGAGTACTGACGAGGAAGGTCGAGGCCCTACTGAGAAGAACATAAGAAATAATGTAAAAATAAATAAACAGTACATAATGAAATAAATCCGAATATCTACCAAGACAGTAATTAAAAACAGAGCGGCAACGAGTACAAACTACAAACACAAAGCAAATCACTCAATAGTCAGGATCTCTACATCGAGCTCCGGGAATCGAACCCACCGTCCACCTTATCAATATCCGAGGATATTCGGGAATTGAACATGTAGTCCTTCATACCAATATCAGAGGATCTCCGAGAATTGAACCTGTAGTCCTTTATACCAATAACAGATGATCTCCGGTAATTGAACCCGCAGTCCTTTATATCAATATTAGAGGATCTCCCGGGAATTTAACCCGGAGTCCTGTATATCAATATCAGAAGATCTCCCGGAAATTGAACCCATAGTTCGTCATGCCAGAATCAGAGGATCTCTCGGGTATTGAACCCGTAGTCTAACATTCCAATAACAGGGGGATCTCCAAGGAATTGAACCCGTAGTCCCAAACGTAAACACTTCACAACAAGTCAATATTTAACAGAAAGAAACCAAATATAGAAACAATGTAGAGGTCTAGGCCTAGCATGCTCACAAAGAGGTAAGGTATTTGCAATTTAGTCAGATAGAGCAAATAAAGTACTAACATGCCATTCCTAAGCTAAGCAAGTGAAATCACATTTTTAACAGTTAAATACACGAAGAAACGTGGTCTAAATAAGTCATGTCGGGTGAATTTCCAACTATTAGCACAAGTATATACCCGTCACCTCGCGCACAAGGCCTTTAAACAACAATTAATATATATCCTAAGGGGAGAGGTCCCCCCCACAAGGTTAGACAAGCCACTTACCTCGAAATGGTACAAAACCGCTAAGAAACAATGCCCTTGCCACGAATATCCAACTCCGAGTGGCCCAAATCTATTGAAACCAATTACATATTGTAAATAATATCGCAAGTAACTAAATACACTGTTAAAATTAAAGCTAAGACGCGAAAATAGGAAAAATAACCAAAAAGCCCCTCAAGCCAACATCTCAGAATCGAATATTTTTTACATTTTCAGAAACCTCGTACTCTCACGAGTCTAACAATATAAAAATCTCCGAAATCAGAGGTCAAATACCCCTTTAAATCAATAAAGTTAGGTCTAAGAATTTTACCCCAATTTTTATTCAAAATCCGAAATTAAAGCTTGAATTTGAGATTAGATTAGTGGGTAATAATCATAAGTGAGTAAGGAATTGCTATCCAATCGTTGCCTTTTAAAAGCTCTCGAAAATCTCCTAAAACCGAGCTCCCTAGATTGAGTTTTTGTAAAAATGGAAGAAAACCTCGTTTTTGAAATATAAGTACTGGTCAGGTATCAATGCATCGCGAACGCGTAAGGTCCATTGCATTCGCGTAGATGAAAATGAAAGTGACCAGAAAATACCCTTTGCGATCACAAAGGGATGAATGCGAACGCGAAGGTTTGGGCCTGAAAGGTACGCGAACGCAGCCACGAACACGCGAACGCGTAGAAGAACAAAAGGGGGGTCCAAGACTTGAACATCACGAACGCAGGTGCTGGGGACGCGAACGAGGAAGAGGGGTTGACTTAGCTTCGCGAATGCGGGGATATGCACGCGAACGCGATGAAGGAGGAGGGTGAAGCTACGCGAACGCGATGCCCTGGTCACGAACAGGTAGAGGAAATCCCTGACTGCAATTTCTGCTGCAAATTTGAAACTCTAATTGCTCTGTTGATCATTCGAAACACACCCGAGGCCCCTGGGACGTCGACCCAGCCAACGGACATATCCCATAACATCATCGAAACTTGTACCAATCCTTAAACCACCTAAATAATGCCGGAAATGCGAATTAATCAATGATTTGAACTTAGAAACATCAAAACTAAACCAAACTTGTTTTTGATTCAAAACCTTACTAAAACACGTGCGATTTACCTAAAATTTACACGCACGTCCCAAATGACATGTCGGTGCTACAAAAACTTCTGAAATTTCATTCTGACCCTCGGATCAAAAATTCACTATCGGACCGAAAATTTCAAAATTCTAACTTTCGGTATTTATAGCCTAAATGAGCTACGGACATCCAAAATATATTCCGAACACGCTCCCAACCCCGAAATCACCTAACGGAGCTAACGAAACCATTGATTTTCCATTCCGAGGTGGTCTTGACATTATTCTAGTTACGGACCATTTGCCAACACTTAAGGTCTCATTTAGGAACTAAGTGTCCCAAAACACTCCAAATTCAATTACCGAACATCCCGACAAACCAAAATAGCAAAAACGAACTTAGGGAAAGCAGATAATGGGGGAACGGGGCATGAATTTCAAAGACGACCGATGGGGTCGTCACATGGGAAGTTATTAAACATTGCAGATGCCCCCAATTTTTTTCTATCATTTTACAAACAAGAAAAAGACTACGAAGATTATTTTCTTTTTTCCGAAAAAGTTTAAAATTCGACGTCAAAACCTAAGCCTAAATGTATACCTGAACGAACCTAAATCACAAGAATGCGTAAACCTAAACAACGATCAAATAATATTTTAAGGATAGAATATGATAGAGTTACACTAGGCAGAGAGAGTGACCATCAGTTATTTCCCACTTTCCATCAAAGTGGGTTACTTGGGAGTTATAACCATAATTAACTTCCCCTAATTTATCCAAATATTAATTTAACAACAAAATATATTTATATTATAAAAATACTCATGTGGGACATATTATGCAATCTTAACATGGATTAATCAAGTCTTCTTAGGTAAGACTATATGAGATAAAACCAATGAAGTGCACTTCCACTATACGACAGAATTTTAAAAAAATAAATATAGAGAAACTGGCAAAATCTGTATAAGCGGATGGATAAATTAAAGACACGCTTCTACAATTAATTGTAGTCATGGAGGAGTGTAATAGTGCATAGAGGAGTGAAATATAATACTGGAAATTGTAATGGTTGCATGAAGAAGTGTAAACGGCTACTGAGAAGTGCAATGGATCGATGGAAAAGTGGAAGGGGCTGCTATTGGGAAGTGTAATGGTTGCCTAAGGTCTCTATAAAGAGACTTTAATTCCTACCAGAAAGTGAAAAGGGATTATAATCCTCCCTATATATTTTTCTGAAAATATGCTAGACCTACATAAGACAATCAAACTACAAATACTACTAAGCATAACGATAGATAAGACCCTGACAAAGAAAGCCGCAGAACAGTCGCTGCATGGCTCACCTATGAGTCATAACATTTTGTACCAAGATCTGAAGCGTGAGGTTACAGAGTCGATTGAGAGGGTGGTTCGTGATAGTTGCATTGATTACCTCAAGAGCGTCATATTGGAAGAGCATCCCCTTACTTCGCTATATACTATGCTTGACGATATGCCCACACCATCCGTCCAGAGTGGAGCTAAGAACAGTTCTATAATTGTTATCACTAGTGATACTGAGTCCGCCTCCAAGATCTCAAAGTCTCTTTCTTTGAACCAAAACATTGAGTAGTTATGAAGATTTGTTTTATTTCTTTTTTATTATGTGTTTGTTCATCTATGAAGTTTTCTACCCCCTCCCCCCTATATTGATGCTTTTATTTATCAACTTATGTAATTGTGATGTTATCACCCAATATCGTATTAATGAAGGAAATTATTATTATTATTATTATTATTATTATTATTATTAAATCTTTTTTATATTTTATATTTTTTATGAACTTTTTCCAGATGATAACCTGGGGTCTTGTATTTGCAAGAATAGAGTTTGATGATACAGCAAAAGGGTATAGAAAACCCTTCTAAAAACAGCGAGGCCTAATGAACGTTTGATTAAAGTTAACAAAACAGTACTATTGTCTCCAATATTTCAACTGTTCGTTTGATGCCTAATAAAATGAAAGTACTAATAATAACATTTGTAAAGATTAATTAAGTACTCTAAAATTTGTCAATTTATTTTCCAAATTAATATAGTGCATGAAACTTATAACAAAAACACTTGACAAATAGGAAAATGTATTGTTAATAATTATGAAGATAGTTTAGTACTTCAAGATGCAAATTATAGCACATACTGAACTTATGGATATAATTGATGAGTACTTGAAGATAGTTGAGTGCTTATGAATCAATGTAGTTGGGATTAAAACAAGTTCAAATGATAACACCTTGCACTTACAAGGTTCCAGCAATATAGACAAATTAAAACATTCAGTTCATTTCAAAATATTTAAAAAAAAACTATGTTCTTATTTCATTCCAATACGGAGTACAAAAGATAAAGGCTTTGGCATCCTAAATACAAAGGCTTTGGCATCTATTCTACAAGAGATTGAATGTGGCAGCCAGTAACACATCAAACTAAACAATCAAACGGATAATAACCAACATAAACAATAATCAAACTGAACAATTTTTTGAAATTTTCATCTCTACAAACATTCCAGCTAACAACACATATGATATAGCACTTGCTCCAACATCACTTTCATCAACACACGAACTTGAAGATTGTTATTCATTGTAAATATTTTCTTTCTGGAATTCATTGAATGCTGCTACTGCTTCATCATAAGATTTGTAATACTTGAAGATACTTCCTTTGAAACCTATAACCATAAGAGCACACTCACACCATGATTTGTATAATCCTGGCTTTTTACCACGAAATACTACATACACCTTTGATGCCGAGATATTATCAGTTTGAGATCCATTTCTAAACTCATTAAAAGCTGATATGTCTTCATCATACGTTTTGAAGGCCTTGAAGATGCTGCCCTTGACACCAGTAACCATAGGAGCACACCGATGCCAAGAGTTGTTAATCCAGGCCTCTTACCAAGAAACACTACATAAACTTTAGAATCATTATTCCTCTTCCCCTGATCCATTCTTTAATCTTAACCTAAGAAAGATAAGAGATGAAGAAGGATAAAATAAATATAGAAAAAAGGGGGCTGGAAAAGCTTTTTAGGTTTGGCCAAGTATATTAAGTGTTCAGGGTTAGAAAGTGACCACTTTAATCATAAATAATAGTAGTATGATTCTTATACGTATTTTATCTAATTTTAAACGTATTTTCTCTAATATATTATTTGTATATTTTTGTGTATTTCGATTAATTGGTATAGTATATGTAAATTTTAGTGTATTTCGTTTAATTAGTATAGTATATGTATATGTGCTTTATGAAAATTGATGAAGCATGCATCATGGGAAGGTAAGACAATTAAATTAGTGAGAGAGAATTGTTGAAAAAATGAGTTTAAAACGAAAAATCTGCCAAACGGTATATATGGAAAACGAAAATGCATAAATATTCATTATGCCATCAAAAGCCGTGCAAAGTTACCATTATACCCCATTTGGAACGTTTGGACCATTCTTGGTGTGGCCAAATGTATTTTCTGATTGCTATTATGTGACTTAGGCATACAGATGAATAAAACCTCTCAACATTTTGGCCAATCAATTTGGTGATTTGTTTCACCTTAATATCGCTACTCAAATTCAGGAATAAATAAACATTAGTCAAACTGTATCTAATTAAGGGTTTTATGGAGCAGTTTTTATGTCATTAATTCCTTCATTTGGACTAAAAAGAGCATGAGAAAGTTCGACTTGAGTATGTAGCCCTCTCCATCAGAATAGGAAAGCGATATCGTCATTTGGGCGTCTCAATGTTGAATATTACAACGTGTTTACCCAAAAAAATTTTTTGGTCAAAAGTGCTCTATTTAATTACCAAAAGTATTTGTTTAGGGTGTTTGGCGAAACTTTTAGAAGAAAAAAGCAGCTTTTGAGTAAAAACAGAAGCCGTTTTTGAGAAGAAAAAATAATAGTTTCTTCCCAAAATTACTTTTTTTTTCGAAAATACATTTAGAATGACTTTTAGAAGTTTGGCCAGACACTAATTGTTTAAAAGTAATTTTTAAATTAACAAACACATATTGCTTCATCAAAAGTACATTTTGTTGAATAAACTGATTTAGAAACTTAGCCAAACATGCTATTAATCACATCCTGAGGATTGGATATGCTTTTTAAGGATTGATTATTGTTGATTCAAGTGATACTTGAGTTGCGTAAAATATCGTGCGAAAATTTGGTCCCTCTCTATCATTGCTATTATAATTAGATGTTTCAGATAAGCCTTGAATCTCGCAATCTCATCAATATTATCATTGGGTTAACAATTTAACACAAAGTAAGAATATGTTTAAATTTAAATGATGACAAGCTTGGTGAACAGGGCCGTATATAGATTAGTGGTGCCGAGTTCATATGAATTCATTATTTTCGATGCGAGGTATATATATGTATAAATTTCAAATTACACCAAACGGTAGGTCCGAACCCATATTTAAAAATATAATGGATTCAATGCTAAATACTTTAAAAATTCAACGTATAAAATTTAAATTCTGGATCCGTCTCTGTTGGCAAAAATCCTGAAAGTGTATACATTTATCTAAGAATAATCTAACAAATATTATTAAACCAATTACAAATGCTGGTGGTCACATTAGGCATTGAGCAAGTTTTTTATATAATTTATATGGTGTATGCTCAAAGTCTTAAGGATAGAAAAGCTTTGCAAATAAAATCTCATTCCAAACATCTTGAATTCCAGGTACACACCAATGTATACAATCTGCATAGCTTATAGGGTTTGCTTGTTCTTCTGGACTTAAAGGTCCCCATCTCTCTTTGTAAATTGATGTGTGCGCATCCTTTCGTGGCATTGACAATTGAGTGATGTTGAGAAATGTAATTGGTACTTTGGATTTACCAAATTCTTCACTAATAACTTGCATTATGCTTTTTCTACTATCTGTTCCCCAGTAATTTGGATCGTCTATCATTTTCATTTCATTATAGCAGCTTCCATTCGGATCTCCACCCCACTCTTTGCTCCTAATAACATCAAAACAATTGTGTTAGTATTAGTAGTGATAGACACTAAATTAGACATGGTGAGATATTGAATTTTGAAATATATATCTAACTTTATCAATATTTATTTGTCTCCCTTGATATATAGGGCTCAACCTCGAAGCACTCACTACTGAAAAACTACTAAAAATCGACTGGAAATACCGACCGTTGTTACGTTAGATAGTAACCTAGGAAAAACTAAGTAGCAAAAGGTAAATCATTCAATTAATCAACTTTCTAGATATGCTAAATTAGTTGGAATCGACTATATGAGTTCTCAATGTATTCGGCTTATTTGGCATCATAGTAATAATGATATTATGAATATTTGTATAGTGAGGTCACTTACCATGCATGAGAAGGTGACATGCTGGTAAAAAGAACTTTACTTCGATTTGGATCCATATTTCTCTTTATCCACCTCAGTAAATTCTGTATCGCCATACGATAAGCATCTTCAGTTGGTACATCTGCTATATCTTTTATATTATCATCAAATGTACCATTCCTGCATGAAATATAACCTTAGGTTTTAGAAATCTATAGAAAAGAATGTTAATATAAGAAGGAAATATTATGTATAATTTACAGAATCTTGAATGTACGGCCTGTCATCCACCAAATATACGTATTGAACACCATTATATCGACTCCTTTCCAGTGTTGTCCATGGGTATTTATTGAATCTTTTCGAACAATTCGATCAGGTACCCTATGCTTGCCAGGACTATCTGCATTTGATTCAAGAAGAAATGGTGCCCAGTAGAATTCAATTGTTGCATTGTAATCCTGGTTGTAAATTCAAGTTAATTAAATGTTAGCAGTGAATCCATGTTTATGATAAGAATGGACCTTGGGCCTAACTCAACCCCAAAAGCTAGCTTATGAGGTGAGGATTGCCCAAGCCATATAAGGAGACCAAGGACCTCAAATCCCTCTGATGTGGGACAACTCAACACCCCCTTACGCCCAGATCTCTGGAGCATGGACAACATAAATGGGGCCCAACATCGGTAACAATAATTGGGATGGGCCTGGCTCTGATACCATGATAAGAATGGACCTTGGGCCTAACTCAACCCCAAAAGCTAACTTATGAGATAAGGATTGCCCAAGCCATATAAGGAGACCAAGGATCTCAAATCCCTTCGATATGTGACAACTCAACAGTTTACTTAGTAATATAAGTAATATTATGAATAGTCCTTGTAATATTTAGCCAAGATAGCCTTCAATATAATCAGTTAAATATTATGCTTTTGGTCACGGTGTCACACTATATAGAAATGTGTTGTATCTAGGCTATTTTTGAGTAACATTATCCTCAAATATGGAGTAACAGCAGAAATTTAACATATTGGCGATTAACTTGTGAATTTATGAATATTCATGGGGACTAAAACTACATAAGTATTAATCGGTAACCTAATAAATGATAATTAACCAAATGTAACAGGTCAAATTCCATTTATAGTACAAAAACTCATTATATGTAACATACCTTGGCTGTGAAAATGGTAAATGAATCAACTTTATGCAGGGATTTTGCGTCATTTGGTATGATTTTATGAATAAGGCAGACCAAGGAAGTGAATTGGCCCCTATTTAAGGAATCTCCTACAAACAGCATCCTCTTCCCTCGAAGAGTTTCGAGCATCAATGATGCATTGAATCTGTGGAGATAAATATTTTTAGTGATTAAATAACGTAAAAATTCTTTATATTGATAATACAGAAAAGGTTACACACTTTGGAATAAGACAATTATGAGGTTGCCATCTCCAATATAGATAGTCCTTATCTGGCCTGCCATGTTCTTGGCAAGTCTGTTGAGGAAGTAAATATGGACATTCTGATTCCTCATATAAAGGCCGACTTGACTCATCCCAAATCCATTTTCCACTGAATAAATCACACTCCTTTTCACCTTCTCCAATTGCAAATGCCAATTTCTCTAACACACCAACAAAGTTAACAACTTTGGATTACAAAAGCAACAACATTCCTCAACTTATATATATTGAGGGCGTAAAGAGTTTTTATACTATATATTAATGTAATTTAGCATGTTAACGCAGCAGGCTGTCATAGTTTTTCAGGTTACTATAGAGGTTTATGTGTTCAAGATTCTAGTACTAAATTAATGATTTTACCTATTCAATGAATTTATTAAGACAAATACATGGTTTTGATCAATGCTATGAACTTATAGCTTCTACTTTCCCTCCGCCCGTGGTTACTAATACCACTATGGGTTGTTATCGATAGCTACATTTTAAGTGAAACAACAACAACCACCACCATAATCCCATTGTAATCCCACAAGTCGGATCTATGGACGGTTAGTATGTATGCAGCCTTACTCCTGCGTGAAGATTGAGAGACTAATTTCGATAGACACTCAGCTCAGAAAAAATATTTTAAGTGAAACAATAGTGTAAAATTCTTATATGTGGTGTATAGAAGCACGAAGAAGAAAGGGTGTTGATCAACTTACTTATAGGTTTTGGAGTTGACCAAATCAAGTTGGCTAAGGATGTGACTGATGGTGAAGATGGAAGAAGATAGGCTGAATAACTAATAAAAAATACAACTAAACTTAGTAATAAGAAGATATAAGGATAAAAACGAGTTTTTCTAAAGAGAGGCAAAGAAGGAGGCAATTCCATATATTGAAGCTTTGTCCTCTCTTGCAGTATGTCAATGTGACAAAAATATTACAAATTTGAAGTTAAACGAAAGTAATTATTTTCTTGAATATATATCCTCTACCACGATTTAAACATTGATAAAAGGAATGGGAAGTTGAATGAGATTCCCTGTCTTTACAATACATCATCTACTATCCTAATCATTCCTCATTGAATATTGATTTCCTACTAATTACGTCCTTACTAATATAGAATGCAAATTTTTACCTCCAACTATAGAAATACGAACACCAATAACAAATTGTGTTGTTTTGGTGTTATCATTACTTTATATCTTATATTCTATATGTAGTAAGATAAATTGAACCTGGAATTATTTAAAATCTTTTAGTTGAAAGAGAATCAAATATTGAAGAGATAATTTTCCCTGTGTATATTATAAAAGTTAATTCATTAAATTGGTGAAATTGTTAATATAAATACTGACAACTAAGAACTAACCATTGCAATTGAGGAAAGTCGAAATTTAAAGTAAACGTCCAGTTGTAGCTTTTACAGTATTCTAATATTGTTCCAAGTATGGTCACACATTCACAAGAATAACTACACATACTTACAAACGCTAGGTCGTAAATCATATGTCTCAACAAATTATTAGGTTAAAGCCAAATTTTAATAAGAAAACATAAATTAATGTTCTTTCATTTTATTTTGTAATTGTCTATCATGGAGTATGGGACGTCACCCATCGTATAGGAGCCGGGTGGGCAAAATGGAGGCTCGCCTCAGGGGTCCTGTGTGACAAGAAAGTTCCACACAAACTCAAGGGGAAATTCTATAGAGCTGTGGTTAGACCTGCTATGCTGTATGGGACGGAGTGCTGGCCCGTGAAAAACTCCCATGTTCAAAGAATGAAGGTTGCGGAGATGAGGATGCTTAGGTGGATGTGCGGGCACACCAGACTAGATAGGATTAAGAACGAAGTTATTAGAGAGAAGGTAGGGGTGGCCCCAGTGGATGAGAAGATGCGAGAAGCGAGACTGAGGTGGTTCGGACACGTTCGGAGGAGGGGCCTGGATGCCCCCGTAAGGAGCTGCCAGAGGCTGGAGATTGTTGGCGGTCGGCGAGGTAGAGGGAGGCCTAAGAAGTATTGGGCAGAGGTGATTAGGCAGGACATGATTAGAATGCAAGTTTCCGAGGGTACAAGGCCACCGGCTGCACTAACGCTGAAAAGCGATCAGGAATCCTCAACCAGGATACAAGGCCTTTGTCACATAACACCGATCTCAGGTGATATTGACGCCAATAACCATCTTACTCAATATACTGAAACTCCTTTCCTGCTCATCCGAGCTCTTGACATCACATTCATTGACCAAACTGCGACCTTGGTCCTTACTTCAAATTCCATACCACTGACTGCACCTCACGTACCGATATACGATAGACACGATCTCCATCACTACTTTGGAACCGACGATAGGCTAATACTTCATAACATAAGGCTTTCCATTTAACTCACTTCAGGAGAACTATAGCAACATAGAGGCAAATTCTCATAACCGGCGAATATGCCAATCTCTAAGTAGTAGTCCAAGCCACCATAACCCTTTCCAGGATCCGCCTACTCATAACAGGCCCTAACAGAAGAATGATTCAGAATAACATTAATCACTGTGGTCGACAAGCCTCACACGCACAGCCACAAACATAACCACATGTGCCTCATCAGCACTCTGACACCACAGGGTATGACCTCTTTTCAATACAACCAAACATCTTTCCGCTCCATGCACCGAGCATTCTTTACCAGCGACAGCTTAAGACATACTGTGATTCTCACACATCTATGAAGCACAATGTAGCCTTTGTCAAAGTTCTCCCTCACCCGTGCCATCTTCGGACCAATTTCCGCAACCAGAGCTGATACGCCAACTTGCCTCGAACCGGAACCAGCATAGCACATGACCGTACCATTATCTAATCAATAGCATACTCCCCAACTTGGCTTGAAGACATAGATCACAACATATATAATCTATTGTGGTCTTAATACCATGGTGAGACTAAACTCATTCCTTCATAAGCTTATGGATACACGAATCATTGGAAATTTTAACTTTTATACAATTCTTTTTTGCATTCACTCACCCCACAGTTAACCCCACTCCTTAGGCGACAAAATTTATACTAAGTCCTAAGTTTTTCAAAAATTTCGGCGGAGTTTCCTTAGTAATTTGGCTTATTCACCTGCTAGATAATCACCAAAACTATCCTAACAACACATACATAATTTGACAAAGCATCACAACGAAAATCAAATACTTAATAGTCCACATATCATCTAGCAGGTCTCCATCGTCACTTCCAAGTCAAATAGATACATCTCGCAGTTGTAACTCATCACGTAGCTAACCATCCATCATTCCCACTAGTAGGGACAACACCAAAAATATAAGTTGCTTACATAATCAGCACCTCGGTGCTCAAACCATAGGTAAATATCCGGCCTTAAGTCCTCCAGACTGGCCTAACATCAAACTCATAGAGATCACACCTCACCCCTCGATCGGGGAATTACAAGCCATCAAGGCACATCTAATATTGAGCATTTGTTCACGCATACGAATATATGGAAGGAACTGTAAAAGTTACTTCTTCAAGCTGAATCAAGGACACACGATAAGAATTCAAGAATGTGAAGTTTTCCTAATGGTTCCCCAGCCTCTCGTGGATAAGTACAGACATCTCCATACCGATACGCGAGACTCTACTAAACCGGCTCATGACTCGCGAGACCAAGTAACCTAGGCTCTGATACCAACTTGTCACAATCCAACTCCCGATCGGATGGTGCCCAGCACACTACTAGGCAAGCCCGACCATTATTCAACACTTAACCCAATTTATCAAAAATGGCAGAAAGAAATATCAATTAAGCAAGATTAGAGTACTGAAGAATTTAACAAAATACACAATATAATATCACTAGGTCCCGGTGTCAAGAATCTGAGCCTCTAGAATATAGAATATCATCCTAATAAATGGTATATCCGAAGTCTGATAATGAGGAAATAAAGAGATAGGATATGAGGGAGAAGATCAATGGCTGCAAACTCGTGCAGCTACCTCGATACTCCCAGAAGCTGGATGTGCTGATCAACTGGATCTACTTAGCCTGAAACTGCCTTGGATCTGCACACAAGGTGCAGGGAGTAAAGTGAGTACTCCGACCCAGTGAGTAATACATGAAAATGCAGTCCAAAGATAAGAAATCACAGTAAATACACAAGGTAAGCTAAAACCCAATATACTGGAACATATGGAACTAAGCAGCAAGACAACAGTATAGATACAAATACATGAATGCGATGCAATGCATATGATGGTACATTCCAGCAGCCACTGCGGCGTGCAGCCCGAGCCATCCATATATTTATTTATCGTCGACGGCGCTCACTGGGGGTGTGTATAGACTCTGGAGGAGCTCCTACAGCCCAAGCGCGATATCTTGTTCAGTCATTATTGCCTGACCGGTCAGCCATTATTACCAGACCAATTTATATCACACAGTGCCATTGTTACCACTGTTCCAAGTATATATTACAGTGTCATTGTTTCCACTGTTTCAAGTATAACATACATTGTCATTGTTACCACTGCTTCAAGTCACCTTATAATCAGTCAAGAAAATAATATAGCAAGCTCCTTGGGCTTTTACAAAATAGAATTTTCCAACTTAAGCTTCCTTAAAAGAGACTAAGTGTCTCAAACCTTACCAAAATCATTCGGGAATGACCTCAAATTTTGCACACAAGTCACATTCAACATTACGGACTTGCCCCAACTTTCGGAATCGCATTCTGACCACGATATCAAAACTTCTGATCGAATTTTCTCAAAAACATTCATATTTATTTTTTTAGCCAAACGGCTCCAAAATGATCTACGTACCTCCGAATTCACTTCCGATCGCGCTCCCAAATCCAGAATCACCATATGGAGCTACTCCTAGTCTCGAAATTCCAAACGTGCATCAATAACACTGAAATGCACTTACAGCCAAATTGATGCAATTTCTTCTAAAATGTTATCTTCCATAAGATTAGGGCATACGCCCAAGTACAAAATTATTATACAAACCTGTTGGAACCTTCGGATCCCAATTCCGAGGTCGTTTACTCAAAACTACAGTACTAGTTCATTTATTCAATTTCATGCTTTCAAAATGAGAATTTCCATTTAGATTTGACTCCAAACTTCCTGAATTTTAACTCTGACCATACACACAAGTCAATATACCTGAGATGAAGCTGCTCATGGCCTCAAGCTGTTATTGACACACTAGAGCCTAAAAAGACAGGTCAGGTCGTTGCACAATCAAATTGTAAAGATCTTTGTATGGTCTAAAGCAATTAGGACGAATGTGGTATAATCGTCTTAGTGAGTGTTTATTAAAGGAAGCCTATATAAATGATGCCATTTGCTCATGTGTTTTTATAAAGAAAACAACACGGAATTTGTTGTCCTTGCCATATATGTTGATGACATAAACCATATTGGAACTCATATAGAACTCCAAAAGGCAATTGATTATTTAAAGAAGGAATTCGAGATGAAAGATCTCGGAAACACAAAATTATGTCTTGGTTTGCAAATTGAACATTTGGCAAACGGAATTTTTGTTCATCAATATGCCCATATAAAAAAAAGGTATTGAAACGGTTTTACATGGATGGAGCACATCCTTTAAGTACTACGATGGTTTTTCGATCACTTGATGTGAATAAAGATCCTTTCCGACCTCAAGAAAAGAATGAAGAGCTACTTGGCCCTGAAGTACCATTTCTTAGTGCAATTGGCGCACTAATGTATCTTGCAAATACTACAAGGCATGACATAACTTTTTTCGGTTAATGTCTTAGTAAGATATAGCTCTGCTCCTACAAGGTGACATTGAAATAGAATCAAACATATATTGCGGTATCTAAAACGGACAACCGATATGGGCTTATTTTATGGCAATAATTGCAGTTCTGATCTTGTTGGTTATGTTGATGCTGGCTATTTATCTGACCCACACAAGGCTCGATCTCAAACAGGTTATGTGTTTACCTGTGGAGGCACCGTCATATCTTGGCGATCGACTAAGCAAACAATTGTGGCTACTTCATCTAATGATGCTTAGATAATTGCTATTCATGAAGCAAGTCGAGAGTGTGTGTGGTTGAGCTCTATAATATATCTTATTCGAGAACAATGTGATTTGAAATGTGACAAACTACCCACGATTTTGTATGAAGATAATGCAGCATGCTAGCTCAATTGAAAGGAGGATTCATAAAAGGAGATAGGACAAAGCACATTTCACCAAAGTTATTTTTCACACATGATCTTCAAAAGAATGGTGATATCAATGTGCAACAGATTCGTTCAAGTGATAATATGGTTGATTTGTTCACAAAATCTCTACCGACGTCAACCTTCAAGAAGGTAGTGCAAAAGATTGGGATGCGAAGGCTCAAGGATGTGAATTGATGCTCTCTTCAAGGGGAGTAAATATGCATTGTACTCTTTTTTCCTTAGAGGGTTTTGTCCAACTGAGTTTTTCTTGCATGGTTTTTAACGAGGCAACCAAAAGGAGTATTGTTAGATATGTGTACTCTTTTTTCTTCTCTAGATTTTTTTCCCAGTAGATTTTCTTTTAGTTAAGGTTTTAACGAGGCACATTATTTGTTGAATAGACATTCAGGGGGGGTGTTATAAATAGAATTCTATTTATGGTGAATGTCCATATTTAGAGAGATTCTAGGGTTTGTTACTTGATGGCTAAGTCAGCCTCTCCCTATAATAGAGAGTTATACTCCATTGTAATTCATCCCAAAATTCAATAAAAATTCCCAGTCTCTTTCTCTGCAATACTGTTCTTCTTCTTTTATTATTTTATAACACATTTCTCAATTTCTTTCTTTTTATGGGAATTCTTCATTAGAGAAAAGTGCTAGTATTGAAAATTGAGGATTTGCTCTACCTAATTTTTTTTTCCTCTGCAATAATTTCAGGCTATTCAATTGGTTTAGAAGAAAGCAAGAAAAAAGCAAATTAAAATTGTTGTGCCAAAGAATCACTGGCTATAAACGTTCACAGATTTTAAAGAGGAAATTTTGCATTTCTACGTATAGTTGCTTTGTAAAGACATAATAATATGGACAGTTTTGTAAAGAAGTGAATAAATTTAAGGGGTAAATCATAAAAAATAAGGTAATAAGGTGAAATCAAAATAATTGGTGCAAACGTACAAAATGCAAAACCTAAAAATGAAATTACATTTATGTTGTACATATGAGACGTTCGATTAGATAAAGAGGAAAATAAAGTGTGAACAGTTTCTTCTCCAAATTATGGGCAAAATAAATGGACAAATGTTGTTTCCTTTTGCAATAAACTCATGAGGTAATCTAGTTTTTCCTTGTTAACAGTTTTCTCCCGAACTGTCAATAAAAAGATATTTTTCTTCAAACTCCTTACTCCTTTACACGGCAAAGCTTTTAATAATATGACCGTAATCTATCATTATGATGCGACTATCTCCACTATTCTCATTTCTCTTTAGTTGTTTTCTCACTCTATCCCACTATAAAGGAGGAAAATTGTCGACCTCGTTCCTCATCGCCCATAAATCAAATCTTGAAAATATTATATAATATGCGAGATAGTTTTCAATCAACTACAAAATCTCAAGTATAGAACAACTTGGCGAATAAAAGCTCATTCCAAGTATCTGGAAGTCCAGGCAAGCACCAATGGAAACAATCAGCGTAGCTGAAAGGGTTTGCTAGTTGCTCTGGTGTTAATGGATTCCATTGCTTCTTGTAAATTGATGTGTGTGCGTCTCTTCTATAATTTGAGAGCTGTGTAATGTTGAGAAATGAGATCGGCACTTCGGATTTACCAAATTCTTCACCAATCACTTGCATTATGCTTTTTCTACTATCCGAGCCCCAGTAATTTGGATCCTCTATCATTTTTGTTTCGTTGAAACAGTTCTTATTTGGTTCACCTCCCCATTCTGTGCTCCTGCCAATCAAAGAATAGACACTTATTTTTTCTCAGTAAAAATAATGCAAACCTAAATTATATAAACTTATTTGAACATATTAAAAAGTATTATTCATAGACATTTGGATCAGTAGTTCTAACTCTCATTATCTAGTGCCCCAAAATTATATACGTAGACATGATAAAATCTTTGATCAGTAGTTCGCAATACTCTTTTTCAACTTCAAACTTCAAATACTTTTGGTTCTATTTCAACCAAATATTGTTCAAATACGCATTAAATTATATATTTTTTCTTTCTTATTGGTCTAATATTTTTCCTTTTAAAAAAAAAATAAAAATGCACTATGAAACAAGGGAAGGAGATGAGAATATTCTTTTTAAGGAAGGGAAGGGAAAAAAAAAGGTTGTTGTTTTACTTACTTTTCATGAGAAGGTGACATGCTAGTGAAAAAGACTCTAGTTTTCTTTGGATTCATATTCTCTTTTATCCATCTCAACATACTCTTCACTGCCATGCGATATGCATCCTCAGTGGATACCTCCACTATATTCTTTACGTTATCAAACGGCCCTTTCCTGCAAATAGTAGCGGATTCAGAATTTAAATATTGTAAGTTTTGAGTTAAAAGAATATGTTCTAAAATTACTCGTGACACTAGGGTTTGTCAAGGATAAAAATCAATAAGGGGCCACCTGGTACACTAAGTTTCCGTTGTGCGTGGAGTTCGGGGAAGGGCCAGACCACAAGGGTCTATTGTATATAGTCTTACTCTATATTTCTGCAATGAGCTATTTTCACGATTTGAACTCGTGGCCTCCTGGTCACATGGCAGCAACTTTACTAGTTATGCCACGGCCCTCATGAATGAAAATCAATAAAAATGTATAAATCAACAAATTAAAGGGCTTAGGAAATTACGAAATATTAAAACGATAGCCACTCCTCCACCAAAGGTAAGTATTGAACACAATTATATCAGCCCCTTTCCAATATTTTCCATGTACATCGATTGAACCATTTCGAACAATTCTTTTGTAGATTCTATGTTTAACTGCATCATCAGCATTTGATTCCAACAGAAATGGTGCCCAATAAAACTCAATTGTTGCATTATAATCCTGGAAATTCAAATATTAGTTAACTAAATTAACAGAATTTGTAATGTGTAAGATCAAGAATTGCTAGTGATGATCACCTTAATGGTAAAAACGTCGAAATTACCAACAGTTCCCATGGATTTAGCATTCTCTGGAATGAGTCTATTGACAAGACAAATCAAGGAATGATGTTGTCCTCTGTTCAAGGAATCACCTACGAACAACATCCTCTTCCCCCGAAGTGTTTCCAGCAATAATGTCGCGTTGAAACTGTCATTTTAAGGTTAGTCAAGGCGTCATGAATCATAAGAAAGAAAACTACTCACTCTGTTTCATATTGTTTGATGGGCTTTCCTTTTTAGTCTGTTCCAAAATAAACGACATATTTCTAAATTTGGAAATAATTCAACTTTAAACTCTTCATTTTACCCTTAGTGAGAAGTTTTTATAGCCACACAAATGGTATAGCCCCACAACCTTTTACCCCTTAACCTTTTAAGACCACAAGTTTAAAAGTATTCTTCTTTTTTTTTAAGTTTCGTGCCGAGTCAGACTACCTCAAACAATATAAAACGGAAGGAGTAAATGTATTCTAAATGTTCAGTCCTGGGCGTACAGGGTGTTGGATCTCACATCTATAGAAAATTTTAAAAACGGATCTTCTTTTAGGATTGAATTAGGTCCAACATCTTTTTAATCATGCCGATTAATTATCTGTAACTAACTACACTAATGTCAAAGAAATGAAAACTCTAGAAAATGTCTAATGAATTCATAATACTCCATCTGTTTCAGTTTATTTGAACCTATTTTTTTTGGTTCCGTTCCAAAAAGAATAATTCATTTCTAAATTTGGTAACAAATTATAATCCGTCTTATATATTTAGTGACAGTATAAAAGAATTTTACCTCGGGAGAGAGCAATCATGAGGTTGCCATCTCCAATGTTGATAGTCTTTATCTGGTCTGCCATTTGCTTGACAAGTCAACTGTGGCGTTATGTACGGACATTCTGATTCTTCATACAAAGGCTTTTTCTCGTCCCAAACCCATTTCCCGCTGAAAATATCACATCCTTCCTCTGTCTCTCCTATCGCAAATGGTAACTTTTGTTTGCTCTTTTCTACCAACAATTTTCAAAAATTTCATCGTAAATATAAAATATTTATAATAAAAACGCGGGAGATAAAAAAATAATAATAAGCTTTGTTTTTGTTTGAGGTTTTTTTGTCCCTTCTTTTTGTGAGTGTTTCGATTTACTTTTAAGAATTTAACTTTTTGGATTTATTTTTTATCGCATATTGGCAAACAGATGTGGATTCCGGGTATAGAGGTGGATCTAGAATTTGAGGCTATGGGTTCCTGCCGTAATATCAGATTAATATGCAATAATAACTGGGTTCACCGTCCAATATTTACCAATATTTTGGTGAATTTCTTAATATAAATATAGAGTAAGTTCAGTGAGTTCAACCAAACCTTTTGCTTTTAGCTTGAACTATATGAACATATAACAGCAATAAATCCAGTGTTATCTAACAAGTGAGGTCTAGGGAGGATAATGTACAAGTTGATCTGACCCTCTAACAAATGAGGTCTAGGGAGGATAATGTATAAGTTGATCTGACCCCGACTCAAAAAAAAAAAAAAAGAAGCAGTAACAACAAATACTGACTCTAGATTAAAGGAAATTAAAATATATAAGATTATACACATCCTAACCTACTGATTCTATATTCTAAATTCAATTCTTAGAGAAATTACTTTGTGCTTTGATTGGTTTAATATGTTATTATATTTTCATGTTTGCATAAACAAACAAAACAGTGATTTTCTAGCTTGGACAAACACGCATGATAAATTCTTCCGAAGATTAAATAAAATAAATAAATTAAAAGTGAAACAAAAAGTGCAAATTCATTAGAATTACTCACTTATTCTTGAGGTAGAATTGTGCTGTTGGCTGGAAACTCTAAGGTCAAGCTGAACAAAAATGCTGCTCGTGAATTCTTCTCTGTACAAAATAACAACAAGAACAATGAAGGGTAGTAGTATTAACAAAAATGGAGAAAGGCGAACTTTTTTGAGAATAGAAGAGGAAAAAGGAGAAGAATTTGGAGGTGACTCCATTTCTTTTGAACCCTTCAAATTATTTAGTGGGTTAATAAATACAGGAAAATATAGAGGTCATGTATAGAAAGAATTGAAGGAAATAAATTTATTTCCAGCTAATTGCATGTTTTATTATTTTGGATTATTTGTATCTAGTCTCGTTATGAAATTTTTACTATTATTATTACATTAAGTTTGAAAAATATGTCAATGAGTTCATTCCTCTAATGGCCTATTAAATGATGAGCATTATGAATATACTACTCTAGTATTTTCAGTAATAATCAAGATGATTCATTTTTTTTCTCTGATCCGAGAGTCTATTGGAAACAACCTCTCTTCCTTCTCAAGGTAGGGATTACTCTGAGCCGAGAGTCTATTGGAAACAACATCTCTCCCTTCTCAAGGTAGGGATAAGTTCTGCGTACATACTACCCTCATACACTTGTGAGATTATACTGGATTGGTTGCATAGGCGGATTTTAAATTTAATAGGTTCAATTTTAAGATTCTTAGCCTTGAATTTATTATACTGTTAAAATTACGGGTTTAAATCTAATATTTATTGCGATTTACTAGATACATACATACATACATGCAAATATATATACATATATATATATATATATACTGTGTCAAAATTTGTGAGTTCAACTCAACCCGTAAGCTAAAGGCTACATCCGCCGCTGAATTGGTTGTTGTTGTTATTTTCAAAATTTTCCCATTAATAAAGGAGAGTTGAAATCAGATTCATTGTCTTTAAGCTGATCATTTACTTTTCAAACGATACTAATAATTTCTCTCCTCATACATATGTAGTATGTTAATGTTACAAGAGTTTTATGCTAAAGTTATTGGAATTTCAACTCATTGAATGCTTTTCCACTCATGTCCTCCCTAACATAGAAAGTAATTTTGCACCTTAATTTTGAGCAAATGTTAGAAACTTGAAACCCAAAAATATGAATATATAGAACATGTTATGCTTCAAAATTTTGGTACAGTTATTTTTAGAGGAACCCACGTGGCGTGCCGTCTGTAAAGTTAATTATATCCTAATGTCTGGGATTTACCATACATGTGGAATTCTACGTCACTCTCTGAAAAAAAAAAACTATGGATTTATAGTAAATTTCATTAATATATGTTTTCAAGTTAGTGGCCAAGTACTATGAATGGCTAAAGGAGACTTAGAGAAGATATTCATACGTGTAACGCTTAAAAGAATAACTATTTCTAGTCAGACGTAATGTTATATTACGATTTTTTAAGTAAAACAATACTATAGTACGTAGTACATATTTGCGTATTGTCATGGGCGGCTTTCCAGTCATACCCCATATGACCCATTGGACGCGTCGCATGGCGTCCTGGCAAACCATAATTTCAATGCCTAGCGCCATGGACGGCCCTATGATCTTGACTGCGCCAAGTGACAAACGCGCATGTGCCTATGTCGTTCCATCGGTAGCCCTCGCCAGCACCCAGTAGCAGGTAGATGTCAACCGTGCTACATGCGCAGACTCTTATGTTAAAGACAAGGTTCCTGCCAACGAATTCTTTTCTGTTCTCTCAATTGCTCTTGACATTGGTTTTTCTGTACGATACTGACAATCTCGCCTATTGTATGGAGGAGACCCCGGTTTGCGGATAGTAACTACACATACATCGGTTGCTCAGCCTTACGTCGCATTTCTAAGGAATCTCATCAAGGCACAACGTAACAGTTGGTATCAAATCCTAGGCTCGACATCGGACGAGGGAACACATTGTTATTACCACCATTTCTGACCATGGTGAATCACGGGGACCGCATTACACATCTTGAAGAGACGGTTGACGTATTACGACCCTTCACGAATAAGGTGCGTGATCTAAGAACCAACTTAATGCAAAGGTTGAATGACGTGAACCGCAGGATGAAGCACGTCGAAGGTGATATCGTGAACATCAATCACGACTCTGAAGGAGATCGGTCAGCCATAGAAGCAGCGAAAATTTTTGGTGAATTCGAGGGCCTCCAATAGAAGCGGGCCGAGGATTTAGCCTATAAGGAACAAGAAGAAAATCAGGTGACTACCATGCAGCAAATCATGGAAAACTTGACATGCCAGCTCAATATTGTCAATGTTGCACTACAAGGCCTACTTTGAGGAGGTGCAAACCATATCAGATGTGTTGTAAACCTCGCCCCTGTGCCACAAAAGCTGAAGATTCCAGAGCCAAAACCATACAATAGAGCTAAAAATTCCAAGGAAGTGGAGAACTTCAGCTTCGGCATTGAACAATACTTCGATTTAGGGCTGGGCATATATCGAGTAAGAACGATAACCCGAAAAGTTAATTATTTATTGGGTTATCAATATCGGGTTATTGTGTTAATGGTTTCGTGACGGTTTAGAATTTTTTCACTATTGGGTTATCGGTTCGAGCCTCGATTTGCCAATTTTGTCAATGTGTTAACCTATAACCCAATAAAAATTAATAAAATTATGACTTTACCCTTAAGTATATACATATGCTAGGTTTCAGGTCATTCTCTCATACTCTTTCTCAATCGCACTCTCAGTTGCTTCATCTTCATTCTACATAGACCATACAAGTTACTCCTAGCATAAGTCTTTAGTCTTATACATTAGGCTTTTTGTTTCTATAAAAAAATTCATCTTCATATTGGTATTTTTGACTATTAATGATTCTTTATTTTTTATTTTATTTCTTAATTTTGTGAGCTCACGTTGTGCATCCTATACCTACTATCAATTTCTCTTTACACTTATCAATTCTCAATCGACAATCTTCGTCAGTCTTGGGTATATTTTTTAACATTATTTTTTTGTACAATACACTGAGCTTTGAAAATAGGACAATATTTTCTCGCCTTCTAGGTGTTTTTTTATTAGTATTGCCCATGCACAGATCAAGGTTTTTCTCTATGGTTTCTTTTTTTAGGTTAGACATTTGACAAACAACATGCAATTTATCTTGGACTGTTAGTACGATATGTTTGGACTTGTTAATTTTAAGGTGAAATTGTTGCTACTTTGAATTTTTATTAATGTATTTGGACAAATGTTGATGAAGAATTAGTACTATTCCACTTGTGGCCACTAGAGAAAACACAGAAATGGGTAGTATACTATATGTGAATTCTTCTCTTTTTTGCGTAATTCCAATGAAATACCTTCTCTTTTTTTGTTTAACTCTAGATTGAGTTATCTTATCGGGTAAACCGATAACCAAATCGATAATGATCGATAACCAATTAACCGATAACTGATATCTTATCAAATCAGTTATCGGTTTATTAAATTTGTAAACCGATATGCTAAACCGATAATATTCATACCCGAATCGAACCGACAAATGCCCACCCCTACTTCGATGTCATGGGGGAGTTAAAAAAGGCAAAAAAGATAGAAATTGATGCCATGTATCTTTAGGGTGATGCTAAAATCTGGTGGCAGATGAAATACGAAGCCATCAAGGCTGGTGAAGATACTCTCGAAACATGGCAGAACTAAAGGTAGCCATACGCTAACAGTTCTTCCCCAAAAATGTTGATTACAATGCACGGAGAAAGCTATGGGAGCTCCGCCGACCAAAAGTTAGTATGAGATATGTACGGCAATTCTCTGCGCTTATACTGAACATACGGGTTATGAGGGACAAAGACAAACTCCTCGCATTCCTAAAAGGTTTGAAACCTTATGCCCCTATAGAGTTGCAAAGACAAAGGGTAGACACTTTACCCAAGGCAACACAAATAGCGAAATACCTTGGGGACTATCAAGTGGAAGCTAGGAAGGGTAGACCTCAACCACTTGTCTATAGAGGATGCAAAGGGGCCGACCTAGCAATGGTGGCCCTGGAAGAAGTGGAGGATATCAAAGTGCAACCAAATCTAAGACTGCTTCCTCAGACAAAATAGTGCCACGTCTCACAATAATGAACGGGGAGGAAGTACCCTTCAGGATGTCGTCATTGTGACAGGCCACAATAGAAAATGAATGCCCATAGGCATAGATGAACGCCCATCAAACTTTTGATGGTGGGACGGATGATGACACAAATGATGCTAACACGATAGAACCAACAGGTGCCTTCAACGCACTTGTTTGTTCTATTTTTGAGGCCTTAGTGGAAACCAGTGTTGGTATCCATAAAAAGAAGGACCCATGCCCAACCACCAAGAAAGGGAAAAATAAGGCGTATGAGGGTCCTCCTCTTAAGAGAAGACGTTGATATTTGTAGGGATAAAAGTTAATGGCAAGCCCATTCGGACGATGATAGACACGGGCGCTACTCATAATTACTTAGTCTCAACTCAAGTTGAGCGCCTTGGTCTAGTTGTGTGAAATGGTAGAGGTCTTGTTATGGTTATAACCTCACCACCTCAGCCGATGAGTAGAATAGCCAAAGGAGTGCCAGTGAAGCTGGGTCCTTATAAAGGAGAGTTCAACTTGCACGTGATGATCATAGATGACTTCGAGCTGATAGTTGGGTTGGAATTTATGAGGCAAATAAACACCATTCATGTACCTTATGCAGAAATGTCGCTGATGATGAGCGTCAACGGGCCAAGCCCTACATTATCCCATGCACAATCATAATGATGGTCGCAGAGAACATCACAGCCTTACAATTGAAGAAGGGAGTCAATAGACATGAACCTACGTTCCTCGCTACCATGTGTATTGAAGATATTGAACGCTCTTCGGGTCCCATTCTGCACTTTTGAAGGAGCTGCTAAGGTAATTTGAAGACGCCATGCCACAAGACATACCAAAGCAACTCCCACGTAGGAACAGTATGGACCATGAGATTGAGTTGGTGCCCGGTGCGAAGCCACCTGCCTGGGCTCCTTATAGAATGTCACAGCCCAAACTCCCCGAGCTTCAGAGACAGTTGACAGAAATGCTAGAAATAGGGATTATTATGCCCTCCAAGTCCCATTATGGGTCCCCTATGCTATTCCAAAAGAAATAGGATGGAACCTTATGACTATATGTGGATTATTGGGCCCTAAACAAAATCACCGTGAAGAACAAGTATAGTATCCCACTAATGGCAAACTTGTTTGATAGACTGGGTGGTGCTACAGTGTTCACCAAAATAGACCTGAAGATAGGTTACTGCAAATCCGGATTGTGGAGGGAGATGAACATAAGACAACATATGTGATAATATATAGGTCGTACGACTTCCTGGTCATGCTATTCAGCTTGACTAATACTCCAGCTACATTTTGCACCATGATGAACCAAGTCTTCCGAGAGTACATTGACAAATTTGTAGTGGTCTACTTGGACGACATTATGGTATATAGCAAAACACTGAAGGAACACCTAGAGCACCAGCGGAAGGTCCTAGCCTACCTGCTGGAGCACGATTATATGTGAAGCTATCCAAGTGCTCATTGCCCAAAAATATATTGAATTCCTCGGACATGTCATCGAGGAAGGGAGAATCAAGATGGACGAACAGAAGATTTTAGGCTATCACAAATTGGTTACCGCCTAAGGATATTCACGCCTTGAGGGCGTTCCTTGGCATATGCAACTTTTATCAGTAGTTTGTGAAAGATTACACTCTTATTGCAGTATTGTTAATATAACTCCTAAAGAAGGTCACGCTATGGGATTGAGGTCCCGGGAGAGCGGAGGCCTTTAACGCATTGAAAACAGCTATGTCTAGTAGCCCCTTCTTATCCCTCCTTGATTTGGCCAACCAATTTGAAGTACAACCATATGCCTCTGACTATGCTCTAGGTGGATTCTTGGTACAAGAAAGGCATACAATTGCGTGTGAGAGCCAGAAATTGAAGAATGCAGAACAACACTATGCCGCCCATGAAAAAGAATTATTGGTTGTTGTCCATTATTTACTCCATTAGAGGAACTATCTGCTGGGAACCCCATTCGTTATCAATACAAACAACATAGCTACTAGCCATTTAACGTCCAGCTAAAGCTGAATGGCTGATAGACAATGTGACAGGAACTCCTAGCAGAATTTAACTTCAACCTGGAGTACCGAAGTGGAAAGACCAACCAAGTTGCTGAGGTGCTTAGTTGGAGAGTTGGTCTAGCATCTGTTTTCCTACTCGCCACCCTAAGGGGGAGAGAAGTGGCCACCTTTATAAAATATCAGATATAGGATCTACTTAGTAAAGATCTCGTTGCACAGTATTTGGTCAATTTTGTAGGACAGGACAAGAGAACTGACTTTATATTCCTAAAAAGGGATATCTATGAAGGACTCTTCTGATGGGATTCCATGATACTTTGTGGGATGTCCATCCAGGTGAAGAACGTACCATGGCATTGTTATGTCGTGCTTATTATTGGCCTCAAATGGCAGATGAAGTTGCTCAGCATGTGAAGACTTGTCTAGTATGCCAGAAAGACAAGTTGGACCACTTGACACAAGTAAGACTCTTGGAGCCATTGCCTGTTCCAAAGAGACATTGGGAAAGCGTGTCGCTGGATTTAATCACTAGATTTCCTAAAGTCGGAGATCTTACAACAATCTTGGTTGTGGTGGACCAATTTTCCAAATATTCTCCATTTATAGCAGTCCAAAAATATATATCAACAAAAGATATAACTCAACTCTTCTTCTCTCATGTTGTCAAACATGGCGGCCCTCCAAAAGACATCATTAGTGATCACGACTCTTGCTTCACTAGCAACTTTTGGACTCAGCTCTTCAAGTGCCTTGATTCCAAGTTGATCAAAAGTTCATGTTTTCATCCACAATCTGATGGACAAACGGAGCGGTTCAATGGCATGCTAGAGGAATATCTCCGCCATTTTGTTATCGGTTCGCAGAAGAATCAGGTGAAGCTTCTAGATAATGCACAACTGGATTTCAATTCATAAAAGAGCTCTAGTGCAAACAGAAGTACTTTTGAAATTGTTATCGAACAAAAACTGCTACTCCCACACACTATGAAGGTCCCAAACTTTTCGAAGTTTTCTCGAGCTACTACTTTCTAGAAGGAATGTAAGTGAATTTCGGAGCTATCTTTTCAAAGCCCAAAAGCGGATGAAAAACATGCTGATCAAAATTGTCGCTTTGTTGAATATCAAGTAGGAGACAAAGTGATGGTGAAAATTCCGAAGTGATACTTGTTTGCAGGGGTCCATGACCCTCGCTTATTGCAAAATTACATTGAACGCTTGTCCATAGAGAAGCGCATTGGGAAAGTTGCATAGCGGGTGGATACCCCAGGCTGGTGGAAGATTCATCCAGTCTTCAATGTCAGCCTTCTGAAACTTTTCGGTAAGAAATGGAGGATCCTTCATGGAGCCAACTCACAATACCAGTTTTCAAGGACCTAATTCAACTGGGAAAATGCAGGGTAGAAACTATTATCGATGATCGAGTGATTCATGCATCAAGGAATAATCACCAAGAGTTCCTGGTGAAATGACAGGGGTGTGATACAAAGGAGAATACTTGGGAGAAGGGAACTAATCACAAAGTATACAAGAGCTTCATCGAAGATTATATTGCAATTAAGGAGCCGAGGACGTCTCCAAATTAGATGCGAGAGAATTTCATGAGCGGCTTTCTAGCCATGCCTCATGACCACTTGGACGTGTGATAACTAGGTATTTTGAAGTGTTTTATACTCTTTCTTGCTTACGATTTGCTCATAAATTTTTGCAAAATAGTCTCAAAAGGCTCATAAGTTGTGCTTGATTGCAGGATTGATCGACGAAGTGACAAAATGTCAAAGATCGGCTCAAATGGAGTGAAACCTGCTCAAGTACCAAAGACAAGGCAAACTCAGGACAAACAGGCCTAGTGCATCCGCACTACACTTTGTGCGGTCCGCACTAGGGGATTCAGATTGGAAAAACAAGCTTCAAGGTAGTGCGGCCACAGTCGATCTTGTGCAGTCCGCACTGAAGGTTCCTCGGCCGCACTACCATTATGTGCGGTCCGCGGAAGAGAAGATTAGAGAGATGCAATTTTCCAAGAAACAAGCAGCGAGATCCACGGTCACATTTGTGCGCACCGTATTGGAGGCCTCTGCAGGCGTGGTCCATTCTGTGCGGTCCGCGAAGCCTGAGTTCAGAGAGCCAAGACTTCAAGTCCAAGAGCCTAGTGTAGCCGCAGTCCATTTTATACGGCCCACACTTACCCTGCGGGGGTATTTTTGTCTATTTTTTCCAGCTTAGTATAAATAAAATATTTTTCCCTATTTAGGGTATCAGATATTACAGAACAGTAGGTGC
Organism: Nicotiana benthamiana; assembly: GCA_034376525.1. Classification (NCBI taxonomy): domain Eukaryota; kingdom Viridiplantae; phylum Streptophyta; class Magnoliopsida; order Solanales; family Solanaceae; genus Nicotiana; species Nicotiana benthamiana. The sequence continues at coordinate 90,758,448 of CM067337.1, forward strand.
GCTCGTGAGACGTGATTTTGTAGCCATTTTGGAAATTTTAGCTTAACTCTAATGATAGATTCTCTGTATTTTCTTTAGCATTTAATTAATATGTCTTGTTCTTCATCTATTTCTCTATTTCTTCTTCAAGCATGAGTAGCTAAACTCATTAGCTAGGGTTAGGTCTCAACCCTAGTGTAGGTAATTGATGGGTGTTACCATCTATGGTTAGATTGACTATGAGCATTTGCTATTTGGGTCAATTTTATGGTTTAATCTATGAATTGATGGTGTTAAATACTGGTTTGTGCTAAGTTGACTTGGCTCTTCTTGATAAAGAGAGCCTAAGTCTCCAAAATTAACCAAACAAGGAATTGAGATGGACTCAAGGGAATGGATAGTCCCAATTAAAGGGTTAAACCTCGAGAGAATAATTACCCGACTTGAACCCTAGTTGCTTGAGCTAATTTGCCTACCCATTTGGTCTTGAGAAAGTTAATTGGGCAAAATCACTCTCTCTCTACCGAGAGGTGTGAGAGTGGGTAACATTGTGCAACGGTTATAGCATATTTTCCCAACCATGTCAATCAAGCCTTGAAAGCATTTAACCATCAATTATCCACCTAGGTGAAAGTCACTACCCTAGCGTCTTTCTACCCATTAGATTTAATTCTAGAAATTTTAGCATAATTTAGTTATAATTCATAGTTGATATTTGTAGATTGTTAAGAAAAATCGAAAGATGTTTGGAAGTGACATTTGGAACAATTACACGACTCTAGACTAGATAGATACTCAACTCCCTTTCTAGCACCCTGAGGAATTTGATCGCGACCATCATATCGGGTAAAAGCTATTGCGGCCCTCTCTTCCTAATTTATAGTAGTGCGAAGTTGGCAGCGATCACTTTTTGGTGCCGCTGCTGGGGAGCAAACGGTTTTGACTATCTATTCAGTTAGTTTTGTGTTTTGTTTCCCTTTCCTTCTTTGTTACTTACTTGTTTGCGTCATTATTCAGGTACCAACATGGAATTAAATAATGCAAATGATCCTCTTGGAAACGTGATACAAGGGGAGGAGGTAGAATATTGAGAAAGAAGAGATGCCCCTTGCACCTCAAGGATAACAGAGAGGCCGAAATGCTAATGCCAATCCAAGTAATAATATTCCAGACCCTCCCCGCCACCTCCAAGAGTGGCTCCTAGAGTATTACAAAACCAGGGCTATGCAGGTGCTATTGTCCCACCCCGAAGCTAGACGGGCAAATTTCAAATAACCAATACGATGTTGACCTTATCGGAGTAGCGCATGTACTTCAGGGGTGCTGCAGATCAAAATGCCTACAAACATCTAGAGGGGTTCATAGATACATGCTGGGGGAGCAAGCAGACGAATGTATCCGAGGATGCGCTGAGCTTGAGACTTTTTCTTGTTCTCACTTCGGGGAAAGGCATTAGATTGGCTCGAGAGACTCCCCAACCATTCTATCGCAACGTGGGATGAGTTGGCGGAAACATTTATTGCCATGTTCTTCTCATCGAGTCATATGGAAGCACTTCATGATGAAATATTAGCCTTCAAGCAAGAGCCAACGGAACCTTTGCATGAAATATAGGAGCGGCATAAGACTATGGTGAAAGAGTTCCCAAATAACGATATGACCGAGGCGATGATTATACAAACATTTTATTGGGGAATCAACACCACAAATCAAGCCATTGTTAACCAATTAGCCAGGGGCAATTTTATGAAGCTTTCTTGTGACAAGGCATGTGATGTACTTGATGAAATTGCCGACACTTCTTCGGCGTGGAAAAGTAGAGAAAATATGTCCCAAGGTGACCCCACGGTCATCAATTTGCACAAAGAATTGCATGATCATGGTGAAGCTATTGCGGAGCTTACTACTACTATGAACTAATTGGTGAAGGCACGGTTGCAACAAATGCAAAATCTGAGCCAAGTCAATGCCAAGGAAGGTGCCTCTATGCTTATGAGAAGGCCAAGAGGGCAACAATCTCAAGGGAATCGTGAACAATATGACGAAAATGATGGTGGTGGTTTTTCAAATGAGTGTTATGATGATCAAAGTGAAGAGGTTCAATGTGTTAACAACTACCAAGGCAATAGCGACAACTCTTCAAATCAACAATGGCGACCCCAAGGAAATTGGGGCAATCAACAACAAGGTGGCAACAATTCGAACAACAACAATTGGGGTAATCAAAATAACAACCAAGGCAATTGGAATGGGAACAAAAATAATTGGAGCAACAATAAAAATCAAGGCGAGTGAAACAATAATGCGAACCAAGGCAACCGGGGGCAAGGCTTTCAAAGGCCCCGATGTTCCAACAATCGAACAATCTACCCCTTTTCCTTCTCAAGGTCCGAGCTCTTCCGAAAGTGGTATGGGAAGAATTGAAAGTATGTTCGAACAAATGATAAAAAGGAACCAAGATTTTGATGCGTAATTGGATTCTCATAACACATCTATCCGGAACTTAGAGGTGCAACTAGGCCAAATTTCTCAAGATTTGAATACTCACCCCAAGGGTGCTATATCAAGTGATACTGTAGTGAACTCGAAGGGTGGGAACAACAATCATGTGATGGAGGTTGCAAAAATAAGTGGGAGAGGCGGTGATGTGAATGCCTCAAGATAAAAGCAAGTTGCCGATGATGATGTTGAGTTGCGGGATGATGATGTACCTTTGATTGTTGAAGATGTGGTTGAAGAGAATGTGAACGATGATGTGAATATTGATATTGGTGAGGCCGAGGTAGAAACTCAAGATGTCGTGAACCCATCTAGGGAACACGTGATTGACATGCTCGAGCCAGTTGTGCCAAAAGTCAAGGCACCCTTGCCTAGGCCACCTCCATCTTATCCTCAAAGGATAGCAAAGCAAAGAAATGATAACCAATGCAAGAAGTTTATTGATATGATGAAGAGCTTGTCTATAAATGTGCCATTGGTGGAGGCTCTTGAACAAATTCCGGGATATGACAAGTTTATGAAAGGCTTAGTGACAAAGAAGAGGTCTATGGATTGTGAAACGATAAATATGACTCACCAAGTGAGTGCTATAGTGAATTCAGTGGCACCAAAGGCTGAAAACCCCGGAGCTTTTACTATCCCTTGTACTATTGGAAGTGCAAACTTTACTAAATCTTTATGTGACTTGGGAGCTAGTATCAATTTGATTCTGTACTCGGTTGTCAAGAGTTCATCTATTGGGAAACCTAGACCAACTTCAATGAGACTTCAAATGGCGGATCGATCGATGAAGCAACCTTTGGGAATTATTGATGATGTGCTTTTCCGGGTGGACAAATTCACATTGCCGGCCTACTTTGTCATTTTGGATTGTAAAGTAGACTATGAGGTTTCGATTATCTTGGGTAGACCTTTCATTGCTACGGGGAAGGCATTAGTTGATGTTGAAGCGGGTGAGCTCACTTTTCGAGTGGGTAATGAAAAGGTCTTCTTCCATGTTTGCAAATCCATGAAGCAACCCAATAGCACCGAGGTGTGCTCATTTGTAGACCTTATCACTGTTGTGATTGTGGATGATACCAATGCTATTATGTCATGACCCAATTCCCAAATCCGGTCGTTATGGCGCCTCTCGTGAAGACAAGGTCAGCCAGACCATTTCATAACACCACTTAAAGCATTTAGTCAGTTATATAACAGTTCGAATATGAATTATGGTATTAATCAATATAAATACAACCCAAAACAGCCCGACTGGGGTGTCACAAGTCACAAGCATCTAGGAGTGCTTTTATTTAAAATTTTAAAGTCTATAATACATAGAGTAAAATCTGGGAATCAAAGAGAAGAAGAATATCGGTGCCACAAACGTCGACGGTCACCTTGCTTAGCTATGATAGAAATAGCTTCCATCCGCTACTAACCCGCTACCGGGTGAACAATACCTGCAACTGCACGCGAGGTGTAGGGAGTAAAGTGAGTTCTTCCAACTCAGTGGTAACAAGAGAGAATAATATATGAGCGATAAGAAAACACGTATGGGCACACCAAACTGCTATAAAGATAGAACAACCCTTTGAGAAAAACCGAAATACTATGAAAATCCTTTTAGAAAACCTCAAGATCAGTTCAAATCTCCTTTTACAAAGTCTCTTTTTCAAATATTTCTTTTATTTTCAACAGCCTAGCACATGAATGCTATATCAGATAGAACAAGTCGGCTCATAGGTCTGCCCCTTGGGCAAAGCACTCCTTAACATATAACACAAGGGTATCTGGTCAACAATGCAAGTAACAATATGTATGCCAATGATATATAAGTGCTAAATGTTATACCATGTAGTACAAGCAGGAGTAAATGCGTGAATGCAATGCAATTCACATGACCGCTACGGAATCCATGCGTACCATGCGCTCACTGGGGTGTGTACAGACTCCGGAGGGGCTCATACAGCCCAAGCGCAATGATACAGCAACATGCAGTCCGATCCATATAATATACTACTGTGGTGTGCAGTCTGATCCATACAATATACTACTGTTGCGTGCAGTCTTATCCATGCATTATACTACTGCGGCGTGCAGTCCGATCCATGCAATATACTACTGCTGCGTGCAGTCCGATCCATGCAATATACTACTGCGGCGTTCAGTCCGATCCATGCAATATACTACTGCGGCATGCAGATTGATCCATGCAATATACTACTGCAGTGTGCAGTCCGATCCATCCATGTGTATGCATATGCACACATAACACTCGAGGCCTGAAAGCCTCCTTACATCACTCTTCATACCCTCACATAAGGCCCTCAGCCTCAATCAGTCCAAAATAGTCAAAAGCTCATCGGGCATCCATAAATCAATAATACTCAGCTCAAACAGTAATTCAAATATCAGTTAAAACTCCAAGTTTGAGAAAAAATATAGCTGAGTTCATAAAACACTGCAAATCACATGGACTAAGTTCAAATAATATTTCAAATAGTGAGGAAAACAGTGATGATAGTTCATAAAGAGTTCAAATAATCAGCAATAAGCCCCAAGTATGGCAATGAGCCCAAGTCATAAGGATAACAACAAATCATTTACAATTTCGCGGTAAAAGCAACAACCGGGATGGACCAAGTCACCATCCTCAACGGTGCTCTACCCCACGCTCAGTTCCAGCGTGCAAGTCACCACAATAGAACACTAGGATGTGCAAAATCTGGGGTTTCAAACCCTCAGGATATATTCCCAAGTATTACTCACCTCGAACCGGTGAAATTCCTCGCTCGCGATGCCTTTGCCCTTCAAATTGGCCTTCATGCGCGTCAAATCTAACAAAAATCAGTACATATATATATATCATAATATGCTAATGGGACGACACCTAATCGATAAAAATCAAAATATAACAAAAATCTCGAAACTAGCAAACCCCGAGCCCCGAGCCCCGGGCCCGCTTCTCGAAAAGTTACGAGACTTACATTTCCGGAATCATCGTCTCGCCAAGATTTGAAATATCAAAAAACTCAAGCCCTAGTTTCTTCAATTTTATACCAAATTCAGAGAATTAATGGATGATTCTTCAAAATAATAATGTATTAAGCTCATAAAACTTACCTCCAATCGATTCCTGCCAAAACCCCCTTCAAAATCTACAAAAAAGGTCCCAAGGTGGTGCAAAAATGGAGGAAAAACTAGATAGGTTGCTGATGAAATAACACTTAAAACCATTCTGTCTGTCACGTTATTACTCTGTGTGATCGCATAACATCCATTGCGATCGCATAGCACAACTTTCCACCTTCCAAAAATAACACTATGCAATCGCATAGAACCCCCTGCGTTCGCATAGAACAAACCTCAGCCAGGGGCCCCAGGCCCAACTACCTTATGCAATCGCTTCAATCCTTGTGCGAACGCACAGTTAAAACTCCTAGACCAGTGTGATCGCATGACACTTAGTGCAAACGCATAGTACAAAAACAGGCTCCTCTCCTAGCCTTCTATGCGATCGCGATACCTCTCATGCAATCGCATAGAGGAAAATCCTCTACAATATTTCTGCTGAATTCTGCAACTTCCAAAAACCAAACACTCTCCGATTAACAACTCAAAACCAACCCGAGGCCCTCGGAACCTCAACCAAAAGCTCCAACACATCCCAATACATCATACGAACTTGTTCCAAACCTCAAAACACATCAAACAATGCTAATACATTAAAACACATCAGATACTTTAAAACTTCTGAATCTCACATTCGATCAAAAATCCGAACAAACGACGTCCGAATGACTTGAAAATTTGCATATATATCCAAAATCATCCGACGAATCTAATGTAACTCAGGGAATTCCATTTTGATCCTCGGATCAAAATCTCACCTATCAACCGGAATTCGCCAAAATTCCAACTTTGCCAATTCAAGCCTAATTCTAAACCCAAACCTCCAAATTCTATTCCGATCGCACTCCTAAGTCAAAAATCATCCCCCGAAGCTAAACGAACCACTGGAATTCACTTCCAAGCCCTCTAACCACATAGTCAACTTTTCGTTGACTTTTTCTAAAACAAGCTTTCTCTTAAGAGGATATGTGCCACGTTTTCAACCAAAACCAATCTAATTACACCCGGTCGAATCTAATTATGATATTGAAACATGAATCAACACAATAAGGGGGAAAAGGGGCGGTAACTCACGTGACAGCAGGCCGGGTCGTCACATCCTCCCCAACTTAAACAAACGCTCGTCCTCGAGCGGACCCAGAGTCGTCCTAGAAGTTCACCAATAGCTGAATAACATTACCATGCATATAAACCGGGGTAATCCCACGTCACCCTATCTCATATAGGTCCGACAACACAATATAGCTGAAATCATTCACCCATTTCACCCATTTAGTCCATAAACCATAGAACTACATTTCACCCTCTGAAATCTTACACAAGATCAGAACCTCACATTTTTACTCAGAATAAACCCGAACTAGTTGTAATAATCCATACCTGCTACCTCGATTGCAATCATATGATATCCCACATAACTCACAGTTGCCCACAACAACCAATATCGATAGAAAATCTCTTGTTAGATACAGTCTCAATTCAATACCTTCATATACCGCCAACGGCAATTGAAACACACGATATACTGAACCCATCTCTCATATCAACAATTCATGAATCCATTTCCCTCTTGATTGTTACTACAACAAATTTTCGAGCCAAACCCAGATATTACCTTTCTAACAAGCTGAAATCAAATTGGTTCGTACTCATTAATGACTCAAGTGAACACTTCGACTCCAACCACCCCTCTGGTGATATGACACCTCGATGCAGGCTTATTCACAACTTCCATAATACACGCACCAATGAGAAGCAGTCCGAACATAAACAAATTATGATAATGACTCAACGAACGAGCTGTACCTCAAGCTCAACAGTACCATTACAACATAAAACTAAGATCCCGTCTCACGTCATAGAAATAGAGTACCTGAATTCTCCTCGAAAGTCCATAACTTCATGTGGCCTTGCCACAACGCGCGATCCTATCCAAACACTATTATCCATGGAGCACCTCAAGTCACCATGCTCAACCGGGACAGCCACGCACAGATTGAGGTCTGAAACCCACCAATCCAACACACCCACGGTAAAGCAAGTAATATACTCTATTCAATCCTGAAAGGACACAACCGATGCGCTATTCGCCGAGCAGCACCCAATACGAACCTTCCTCATAAGCCAGGAAGTAATGCATACAAGGTAACATACAAAAAACTATTCTCAATCATCACACTGTGCAACCCGACCCAGATAACATACCATTGGCAGCGTGCCACCCGATCCACACAAATATCTCACATAGGAGAGGCACATCGAGCCCAATTTGCTCATTACAATAAATGCATATAGCCTCATGCCAGACCATAATAAACGCATCCGAACAAGTTGCCCAAATACCGGGACTGAATCAATGGTAGAAACCTCTGCACTAACATTCGCCACGAAGGCCAAATTGAATAAAGCAATGCTTGCCATCCGTCCACCGATCTTTGGAATACAAATTACCTTGCTAGAACATAATCTGATGCCCCTCGCCACTCAACCTGTGGCATTTCCGAAATAGCCCAACATATTGGTCTAGACAACCTGACATTGGGATAACAAGTCTGCAATCTAATATCATAACCCAAATTCACATACCAAGCAAAGAAATATCCACTCGGACCTCCAATTTCCATAACCGCTAGACGATGTCGATACACACGGTCTACAACCACAACATAGTCGGATCACGAGAACTTCTCGTCTCCAACACATATAACACATGAGTCACTATACCTAGTCCCACTCTCCGCTGTACGAATTCATAACACACATCAAGCATCCATTCATCCCATAAGAGATATCCAAAAATTTCCCTGAGCCATCAACAACTCAATTATCATCAGTCGATCCAACGAGAGAAAACCGCAATGCCACCAAATATTATCAGTTTTTCATTACCTTGCCCCCTTTTCTAAACATACACCCCCGCTAAATCACCATCATAACGATACCATCTTCGTTAATCATCTGAAGGTTGACTCTTAAATCACCTGCAACTGCCTGTGCTGCTCATGAATTTAATGACTCCCCATTGTGACTGAACCAAAACCTTGAACACACAAATCTCAATTCTCCATATCATGATACACAGACCATACCACACTAGGATAACATGAGGACTTCTATCTCTCTCCTATGCCGCAGACATCGACGCACTCAACTATCCAAGAAATTTCATGATCCCATATAGGAGAAAATTTATTACACACTCCATTTTTCCCATACCCATAAGAATAAACTCATTTTCAAACCACGGTAAAACATATCAAGAACTCTTTCTCCCAATTCCATTGCACAAGCTAAACTGCCAGGAATGAATCCCTCTACCCCAACCAAGTTAAGCAACTGCCTACACTTAAAAGCTTTGTTGCACAATACCTGTAAGGCTCATTACCTCGAACACATACACTAGTTAATCATATCCTTATCATACCGATTCGGTTCATTATCAAGCTATTCCATTTATTCAATTTCCTTCCCGATTCATCTTCAATTTGATATTCTCCCATGCTGTAGCACCACAATACCTCAACCCAGGTTACCACACGAGACTCGCACATAAAACCACACTGTCAAAGACCCATAGGCCACTGAATATCCTGTCAAACGTTTCCCAAAAATGCCACATTTCAGAATGCTTTACTTTAAAGAACTTCCCGCGATAATGAATCCGTTTACCATTACCATCCAAATGCGGATACGTAGAATCCCATGATTAACAAAAAGTACCACAAGTCTTGACTAATGAAAACACAGTCTCTGGCCACATACACAAACTTAATACACCTAATTGATACATGCCAAATCTTGAACACGGTAAAACCCTTCTTGAGAGTCATTCACTCTTATTCAGCTGAATTCACCTGCCCTAAATGAACGGAACCACTCATGCCTTATTAGTGTTCTGACATCACACAACATGATTTCCTATAGATACAAACAACCATCTTCCTTCTCTATACACCGAGCATTCTTTATCAACAACAGCTCAAAAACACCCTAATATTTCCTCACATTTATGAAAGTACCTTATAACCTTTGTAAAAAATTTCCTTCGCATGTGTCATCCTCGGCTCAATTTATACAACCAGAACTGATTCGCCATCATCCCTCGAAACAGAACCAACATTGCACATAACCGTGCAATCAGTTGACCAATAGCAACCTCCCCAACTTGGCTCGAAGCCATATATCAAGGCACTCTTAACGACTCATAGAACTTTTACTCCAATGGTGCCACAATGTTATAGTGAGATCAAACTCAATTCATTTACAAACTTGTGAATACAGAGATCATCTAACACTGACATTCTCTGCAAACCACGCATTTATTTCCACATCAGCTGAGTCTATTTTCTTAAGCGTCCCCAAATTCTCAAATTTCAACACATACCCTTCAATTACACATGAGACCTTCTAACATACACATAGGGATCACACCCCTCAAAAACAATCCGCGGGAAATAACCTACCTGTTTCGCCTCTTTCAATATTTCAACATGCCTTCCACCATCATATATGTTACACAATCACTTAGTCTTTCGGAGTCTGAGCTCATACCGCCACATGAAATGTACACTTTCCAACTAAGATACATGAAAAATATTCTTCACGCGCCCATAACTTGGGGATACATATTAGACCGCAATAGAAAAACAAACACTTACAGCTCATTTATTATCCATCAGACTTCTTCGTCACTACCAAATTAACACAGATACACCTCGCAGTATTGACATACTCATCACATGGATATCCTACAGCCAACCCGGCTAATAAGAACATTACTGAACATATAAGTTCAAAACACTCGCTCACACAATCAGCACCTCCATGCTCAAGCCATCGGCAAAGATCCGGCCTCAAGTCCTCCTGTCTGTCCCAACATGAACTTACGTAGATTACATGTGCCCCTCGATCGGGGAATCACAAGCCATCCCAGCACATATACTAATGAGCGCTCGCGTGAGTATACAGATGTGTGGAAGGAATTTCAAGAATTATATCTCAAGTTGAATCAAGTATGCACGATAAGAATTCTAAAAAAGTGAAGTTTTCCTAAAGGTTCTGCAACCTCTTGAGGATAAATACAGATGTCTTCGTACCGATCCGTGAGACTCTACTAAACCTGCTCATGACTCGTGAGACCTGGTAACCTAGGCTCTGATACCAACTTGTCAAGACCCAATTCCCAAATTTGGTCGTGATGGCGCCTCTCGTGAAAACAAGGCCAGCTAGGCCGTTTCAGAACACTACTTAAAGTAGTTAGTCAATTATAAAACAGTTCGAATATGAATTTATGATATTAATCAATATAAATACAACCCAAAATAGCCCGACCGGGGTGTCACAAGTCACGAGAATATAGGAGTGCCTTTACTTAAAATTTTAAAGTCTATAATACATAGAGTAAAATTTGGGAATCAAGGAGAAGAAGAATCTCGGTGTCGCGAACGCCGACGGTCACCTTGCTTAGCTGCGATAGCAATACTTTCCATCTAATACTAACCCGCTACCAGGTGAACGGTTCCTGGAACTGCACGCGAGGTGCAGAGAGTAAAGTGAGTACTTCCAACTCAGAGGTAACAAGAGAGAATAATATTTTAGCGATAAATAAACACGTATGGGCACACCAAACTGCTATAATGACAAAACAGCCCTTTGAGAAAAATCGGAATACTTTGAAAATCCTTTTAGAAAATCTCAAGATCAGTTTAAAATATCTTTTTACAAAGTCTCTTTTTCAAATATCTCTTTTATTTTAAACAGACCAGCACATGAATTCTATATCAGATGGAACAAGTCGGCTCAAAGGTCTGCCCCTTGGGCAAAGCACTCCTTAACATATAACATCGGGGTATCTGGTCAACAAGGCAAGTAAAAGTATGTATGCCAATGATATATGAGTGCTAAATGTCGTGCCACGTAGTACAAACAGGAGTGAATGCGTTAATCCAATGCAATGCACATGACCGCTACGGCGCGTAGCCCGATCCATGGGTACCATACGATAACTAGGGGTATGTACAGACTCCGGAGGGGCTCCTACTGCTCAAGTGCAATAATAATGCAGCGTGCAGTCTGATCCATATAATATTCTACTGCAGCGTGCAGTCCGATCCATGCAATATACTATTGCGTCGTGCAGTCCGATCCATCCAATATACTACTGCAACGTGCAGTCCGATCCATGCAATATACTACTAGGGCGTGTAGTCCGTTCCATGCTATGTACTACTGTGGTGTACAGTCCGATCCATGCAATGTACTACTGCGACGTGCAGTCCGATCCATGCAATATACTACTGTGGAATGCAATCCAATCCATGCATGTATATGCATATGCACACATAACACTCGAGGCCTGAAAGCCTCATTACATCACTCTTCATACCCTCACATAAGGCCCTCAACCTCAATCAGTCCAAAATAGTCTAAAGCCCCTTGGGCATCCGTAAAACAATAATACTCAACTCAAACAATAGCTCAAATATCAGTTAAAACTCCAAGTTTGAGAAAAATAAAGCCGAGTTCATGAAATAGTGCAAATCACATGGACTGAGTTCAACTAATATTTCAAATAGTGATGAAACAGCGATGGTAGTTCACAGAGAGTTCAAATGATCGGCAATAAGCCCCAGGTATGGCAATGAGCCCAAGTCATAAGGATAACAACAAATCATTTACAATTTCGCGATACAAAACCAACAACAGGGACGGACCAAGTCACCATCCCCAATGGTGCTCTACCCCACGCTCAGGTCCAGCATGCAAGTCACCACAAAATAGCACTAGCATGTGAAAAATCTGGGGTTTCAAACCCTCAGGATATTATTCCTTAGGATTACTCACCTCGAACCGATGAAATTCCTCGCTCGGGACGCTTTTTCCCTTCCAATTGGCCTCCATGCATGTCAAATCTAACCAAAATCAGTACAAATATATCATAATATGCTAATGGGACAACACCCAATCGAAAACAATCGAAATATAACAAAAATCTCGAAACTAGCAAAACCCGAGCCCCGGGCCCGCTTCTTGAAAAATTACGAAACTTACATTTACGGAATCCTCGTCTCGCCACAAGTTCATGCATACATAGACCTCCCAAATTCAAGCTCAAATGACCTATCAAATCCAAATTTGAAATAACAAAACTCAAGCCCTAGTTTCTTCAATTTTATATCCAAATTTAGAGAATTAATGGATTATTCTTAAATAAAATCATGTATTAAGCTCATAAAATTTACCTCCAGTCGATTCCCATCAAAACCGCCTTCAAAATATACCAACAAGCTCCCAAGGTGGTGCAAAAATGGAGGAAAAATGAGATAGGTCGCGGATGAAATAACAGATAAAACCACTATGTCTGCCCAGTTATTGCTCTATGTGATCGCATCACATCCATTGCAATTTCATAGCACAACTTTCCACCTTCCCAAAATAACACTATGAAATCGCATAGCACCCCCTGCATTCACATAGAATAAACCTCTGCCAGGGGCCCCAGGCTCAACTACCTTATGCAAACGCATCAATCCTTGTGCGAACGCACAGTTCAAACTCCTATACCAGTGCGATCGCATGACACTTAGTGCAAATGTATAGCACAAAAACAGGCCCCTCTCCTAGCCTTCTATGCGATCGCAATACCTCTCATGTGATCGCATAGAGGAAATCCTCTGCAATATTTCTGCTGAATTCTGCAACTTCCAAAAACCAAACACTCTCCGATTAACCACTCGAAACCACCCCGAGGCCCTTAGGACCTCAACCAAAAGCTCCAACACATCCCACAATATCATACAAACTTGTTCCAACCCTCAAAACACATCAAACAATGCTAAAACCATTAAAACACATTGGATTCAAGCCTAGTTTTCTTCAAAACTTTCGAATCTCACATTCGATCAAAACCCCGACCAAACGACGTCCAAATGACCTGAAAAGTTGTAGACATATCCAAACTCACATGACGAAGCTACTACAATTCTCGAAATTCCATTCCGAACCTCAAATCAAAATTTCACCTATCAACCAGAATTCCCCAAAATTCCAACTTCGCCAATTCAAGCCTAATTCTACATCGGACCTCCAAATTCGATTTCAACCGCACTTCTAAGTCACAAATCATCCCCAAAGCTAATCAAACCATAGAATTCACATCCAAGCCCTCTAAGCACATAGTCAACTTCCGGTTAACTTTTCTAAAATAAGCTTTCTTCTAAGAGGCTATGTGCCTTGTTTTCAACCAAAACCAAACCAATTACACCTGATCAAACCTGATACTGATATTAAAACATGAATCAACACAATATGGGGGAAACGGGGCGATAACTCACGTGACGGTAGGCCGGGTCGTCACATATGATCAACGTGGAGGATCCTCTTGAGGCCATGCTTGTGAACATGGATGTCAATGATGATGCTAGTAGAGTGGAGTCTGTGTTACCTACACGAAATGGGTTCTTATTCTTATGAGCTGAGAAAGTTGTATTTGGATCTTGAAAATCTGAAAACTCCACCAACAAATCCATCAATTGAGGAGCCACCGGTGTTGGAGTTGAAGCCACTTCCTCCACACCGTAGGTGTAAATTCTTGGGCTCAAATTCTACTTTACTAGTTATTCTTTCTTCTCTCCTTACTAACATGCAGGTTGTGGCCACTCTGGCGGTGATTCAAAAGTGGAAAAGGGCAATTGGATGGACTTTAGCTGACATTCGGGGAATAAGCCCCACATTTTACATGCACAAAATCTTCTTGGAGGATGATGCAAAGCCTTCCTTTGAGCATAAAAGAAGATTGAATGTGGCTATGCAAGAAGTTGTGAAGAAAGAGGTAATTAAATGGTTGGATGTCGTGGTTGTGTACCTTATTTCTGATAGTTCATGGACTTCTCTGGTGCAATAAGTACCAAAGAAAGGTGGTATGACTGTGGTGACCAATGACAACAATGAACTTATTCCTACTCGGACGGTCATCGGGTGGAGAATATGTATGGGTTACCGGAAGCTAAACAAGGTGACCCAAAAGGACCATTTCCCAGTGCTATTCCTTGCCCAAATGCTAGATCATCTTGCAGGGTGTGCTTTTTATTGCTTTTTGGATGGTTACTCGGGGTACAATCAAATTTTAATATCCCCGGAGGATCAAGAGAAGACCACATTTAGCTGTCTGTATGGCACATTCGCTTTCTCTCGAATGTCATTCGGATTGTGTAATGCTCCGATGACCTTTTAACAATGCATGATGGCTATTTTCACTGACATGGTGGAAGATATCTTGGAGGTTTTTATGGATGATTTTAGCATGGTTGGGGATTCCTTTGATGAGTGTTTGGGAAATTTGGATAGAGTGTTGGCTCGGTGTGAAGACACCAACCTTGTACTTAATTGGGAAAAATAACATTTCATGGTTGAAGACGGTATAATGTTGGGTCACAAAATCTCAAAGCGAGGAATTGAAGCGGACAAAGCCAAGATAGAGGTGATTTCGAGGCTCCCCCCCCCCTATTATATCAAAGAGGTGAGGAGTTTCCTTTGGCACGTGGGTTTTTACCGGAGGTTTATAAAGGATTTTTCAACAGTGGTACACTCTTTGTGAAAGTTGCCAGAAAAAGATGCAAAGTTTGTGTTCGATGAGGGATGTATGCAAGCAGCCGAGTTTCTCAAGCTCAAATTGACCTCTGCCCTTCTCATTACCGTACCAAATTAGAGCTTACCTTTTGAGCTCATGTGCGATGCTAGTGATGTTGAGGTTGGGAATGTTTTGGGCCAAAGGATCAACAGGATCTTTCATCCAGTGTACTACGTAGGCAAGACCATGAATGAGGCTCAAAGGCACTATACAGTCACCAAGAAAGAGTTGATGGCTGTTGTGTTTGCTATGGAAAAATTTTGACCTTATCTTATGGGGGCCAAAGTTAGAGTGCACACCGACCATGATGCCCTTAGGTATTTGATGACAAAGAAAGTCTCCAAGTCAAGATTGATGAGATGGGTGTTACTACTCCAAGAGTCTGATCTAGAAATTATGGACCGGAACGGTAGTGAGAATCAAGTGGCGGACCACTTGTCCCATTTGGAGGAGGAGGGGAGGCCTTGTGATGGACTTGAGATAAATGGTTCATTTCCCGACGAGCAACTCTTTGCGGTGTCAATGAATGATATGCCATGATTTGCCGATGTTGCCAATTACCTTGTGGCCGAAATAATCCAGTATGAGCTCTCTTCTAACCAAAGGAAGAAGCTCAGGTGGGATAGATTGGATTTCTATTAGGATGAGCCATATTTGTTCAAGATTTGCACGGATTGTGTGATTCAGTGATGTGTCCAGGAGGAAGAACAATTGGGTATCTTGGAGGCTTTTCATTCCTCTCCCTGTGGTGGCCATCATGGTGGGGCGAGGATGATTTCGAAAGTGCTTAGTTGTGGATTCTATTGGCGAACCTTGTTAAAAGATGTGGGTGATTTAGTGAAGAGATGTGATGAATGCCAAAGAGCAGGTGGAATTTCAAAAAGGGATGAGATGCCTGTCAATACAATTCTTGAAGTGGATATCTTTGATGTTTAACGCATCGATTCATGGGTCCATTTGTTAGCTCTTGTGGGAACACTTACATTCTAGGGGCGGTTTATTATGTATCAAAGTGGGTTGAAGCCGCAGTTTTTCCTGACAATAAAGCCCAGGGTGTTGTTGCATTTCTTATAAAGAGCAATTTCACAAGTTTTGGCACTTTTAGTGCGATTATTAGTGATGGGGGTTCTCAATTCTGCAACAAGGATTTTGACATGTTGCTTTCCAAGTACAATGTCAACCATAAGGTTTCTACCCCCATATCATCCTCAAGCTAGTGTTCAAGTGGAAGTCTCCAACAGGGAAATCAAAAGTATCTTATCAAAGACGGTCGATGCAAATATGGCCGATTGGTCGAAGAAGTTGGATGACGCTCTATGGTCTTATCGGACGGCTTACAAAACTCTGATTGGTATGTCTCTGTATCGGTTGGTATTTGGGAAAGCTTGTCATCTATCGGTTGAATTAGAGCACAAGGACATGTGGTCTTTGAGGAATTTGAATTTGGAATGGGATGTTGTAGCAAACCTTATTGTAGAACAACTAAATCAGCTTGATGAGTTTAGATTCCATGCCTACTCCAGTTTGTCCTTGTATAAGGACAAGATGAAGTACCTTCATGACAAATATGCTCGTGGGAAGGAGTTCAAAGTTGGTGATTTGGTTCTCTTGTTCAATTCTCCATTACATCTGTTTCCGGGAAAGCTTAAATCAAAGTAGAGTGGGCCATTTGAAGTTGTATTTGTGACCCCGTTTGGTGCTCTTGATCTAAAGAGAAAAAATGGTGAAGTTTTCAGAGTTAATAGGCTCCGGGTCAAGCACTATCTTGGAAAGTTCGATGACAGCCACGTGGTGGCGCTCCTTCATTTCAAATTATGTTATGGTAACATGTGTCGTGCTGTGATGTTAAATCAAGCGCTTCTTGGGAGGAAACCCATGTCTTTTTCTTCTTGATTTCTTTGATTTTCTTTGTCATGTAGGATTGATTTTTGTGCTAATTGGTTGGGAGATGTTGCAGGGTCATGTTGATGCAGTGTAAGCCATTATGGAAGAAATTCACAGGTCTCTTAAGTTTCCAATACGGTCGTAGTATAATATATGCGGACCGTACTAGTGTGGGTAAGATTAGACCTCTCTGAATTTTACCATCGCGACCGCATTAAATTTGTGCGGAACGTAATGGACCTCTGCGGCCATGATCTGTATTGTGCGGACCACAGAAGTTGCCTTCTCAAACTCTTTTAACGAAACCCAGTGCGGACCGCGGTCCATTTTCTGCGGTTGCGCTGGTAGGTGAGAATGGATCCCAGTGATTGTTCTATAAATAGACCTCAGGGACACCTGTTTACACTTTTCGCAAATTTTAAACTCATAAGAGACTAAACACTATTCATCATTATTCCTTGCTCGTAACTACTCATCTGCATTGCTTTGTTTCATTTCTTCTCTACATCTGGTACATTAATCCTCATTTCAACTTCTTAATTTTGTTATTTACAATTAATTTTCATTTCTTTTAGTGTTTCGTTCCTTCATCTCTCTTGTTTTCTTCCCTAGATTATTTTGATTAGTTAATTGTTAGTTTAATTAGGCCTAGGTAGTACAAAATAGACTAGGTAAACATATACAAACATCAATTATGGACAAATTTAGGCTTAAAAGCAAAAATTTTGAACCCTAATGTGCCATATCTGGGCACCCTCCGCGGACCACGGCCACTTTTATGTGGTCCGCGGTGCCCTAGTGCGGTCTGCATTACCACTTTGTGCGGACCGCGGTGATGATATTGTGTCTAGGTAACTTTTTCCCAGTGCGACCATGGTACTACTTTGTGTGGGCCGCGATAGTCAGATTCAGAGGGTGTGTAAAATGACCCCCACCCCTGTGCGGACCTTAGCCGTTCGGTACGGTCCGCAGTGGCCCCTGTGCGGCTGCACTCCTTTTTGTGCAATCTGCACAGGCAATTTTCTGCATCTGTCTGCTGCAATTGTGCTATTTTGTTCTGCAATTCTTACTGCACTGATGTCTTTGCTGATACTAACAATTTTAGATATTGTGTTTGCAGATAATGGTTAAACAACGAGGGAAGGGATCAAAACAACTCGGAAGAGGTGATTCCTCCCCTGAAGCCAAAGGAAAGAAAATGATAAAACTCACTCCCAAAGTTCGCAAAAGTACAAGAAGGTTGAGGATGGCAATAAAAGCAGCTGACAGAGCTGCTGATAAATAAGGGAGAGAGTAAGAGCCTTCACAAGATGTTTCCTCAAATTCCATACCCACTCATGTTCCCGTTTGGCCCGGGAGATTTAGACTGACTGATGACTCTCCTCCACCTTCACCCAGTGCCCAAGCTCCATAGCATATATCTTCTAAGTCGTATGAGGGCTCAGCAGCCGGTAGTGGTGAGTACTCCACCAACCCCACAGCTTCATTATCTGGTAAGAGTGCAGGCAGAGGTAATGAGGGAGATGACGAGGTACCCGAGGGTGGTGAGCCTCAGGTTGGGGGGATTGCCCAAAATAGGGAACCAGAAGTTTGGGAGGACAATTTGTGAGCCAGGTGGCATACCACAAATTCAGGGAGTAGTGGCCAGTGAGAAAACTGATTTTCGAGAGGATCTTCATAGACAATGACTTTCTTCACCACAACCCCAATGTGCAGAGAGCTAGATGGGTGCATGGAGGCAAATGAACACTTGGTCAAAGCATTTTACTGTAATCTAGCCCACATCGTCAAGGGTTCCAAAGTGACTAAGGTTCGAAACAAAAAGGTGTTGTTTGGTGGGAAGTCACTAAATGAGTATTTGGGGTTCAATGAAGAGGATGAGACCTACTATATGGCAAAGCTGGAGATGGGCGAGGAGGTCCGCCCATGGTTAGCTCAGTACCTGGCAATCCCAGGGTCATTTCCTAATTGGTTGACCATTTCGTCAAGATACTTCGGAGGACCCTCAACGTTGAGGCAAAAGGCCCTTCGAGACGTTTGTCCAGTCGATTAGACCCCACTTCCCACGATCAGACTCTACCTCTCCACCAGGCTGTCCTAGTTGCTTCCATCATGGCAGGGTACCCCATCAATGTGGGGAATGTTATGCCCTGCATCATCTCTATTCTGGGCACTGAGACTGACCGGAACTACCCTTTCCCCGAAATCATGACCATGTACTTCAGAGATTTGAAGGTAGAAAAGAGGTCATTTGACATTAAGGTCAAGGCAACAACTCCATTTTCATGGAATAGTTTGAGGGGGCCAGACAACCCCAAAGAAATGAGCTACAAGGCTCCTGCTTCTACCCCAATTGGCCAGTCTGAAAAGCCAGTTGTGGTAGAGACCCCCTCTAATCCTGCCTCCACTACTGCCAATATGCCTCCTGGACCTTCCACTTCTGCTGACATTCCTCCTGGTGATTCCACCTTAGCTGGCTCGAGATTGCATCTACCCGGACCATCCTATCACTTCCCATCGATTGAGTCAGACACTTCAGAGTCTAAGCAACTGGATGTATACTGCTTCATCCAATTTCTCTACCTTGACCTCCATCATTGCGGCTCAGTTGGCACCACAGCCAGAACAGGTTCCACAGTCTTCAAAGAATTCCTTGAAGAAGATACTTGAAAACCAGGAGAAGATTCTCAGTACTCAGGGTGCCTCGGCTAAGGCAGTAGATTCACATTGCAAGGCTCTCAAGGAGCTTGCTAAGGAGCACAAGAAGTTGCGCAAGACACGGGCTTCCAAGGAGTCCGTGAAGGCGTTGAGGGCAGATGTGGATAGAATGAAGGCAGACCAGCTGCCTTTAGACTTATTGTTTGATGACTCAGCTCCAACAGCAGTGCCAATAGCAGAGCCACAGTAGGAGCAAGAGCAGCGACCTCAGAAGAGGAGGCAGATAATCCCGAGAGTAGGTGATGTCATCATCTAGTTGGTGAACCCACCGGAGGCTTCCTCCAGTCCAACCACATCATGTACATGATATACAGCCTGTACAAGTCCAGGCCCCGATCCCAGTATCTGAGCAGCAGGATACCGAGGACCCAGGGACCGCCAATGATCTCATGCAAACAGACATGGCCTAGGGAGTCTTCATATCCTTCCTCTATTTTATTTTTGGTACTTATTTGATTTAGTTGGCATTGGGGACAATGCCATCTTTTATTTGAGGGGGGTGCGCCTTTATATTTGGATGACTGTATATATACTGATTTAGTATATGCTTTCTTGATTTTCGTTTGGTCTGTATATAATCTTACATTTAGTTGCTTTTATCGCACTTTTTATTTTTCATTTGGTCTATATATAAAGTTACATTATTGTATATATTCATTCCCCATTGTATATTCAAATCCCTTATTGTACATGTTCATTCTATTTTCTATTTTTGCAAAAATAATCCATTTTTAGCTTCTTATATAGGATTGTAGCTTTTTGTTTTGTTTTGGACATTTTTAATAAGCCTTTGATTTTCTTAATACCACGGTTCTTTTCAAAGGTGGAGTATTGTGTGAATCGGGTGGCTCTTCCAAATGATCGATGGCGTGATAACCTTCTTAAGGGTTTGAGTCCGTTTTTGTTTTTGTTTTTGGTAGTTGTAGTTAAGGGTATCTCAAGCAAAGCTTCATTTGGGCCTAGCACATTTGCCTTTGATCCCATGGTCAAAGACATAATGTTGTGTTTAGGATGGTGAAAGTCGTGACCTTGAGACTCTTGTGTTGACTAACAATCATCAAGTGGTCTTTCGGGACCATTGTGTGCTCAAATCGTATCTAAGGTTGTTGTGGTCCCCTAACTCTGTGTCTTTAGCAATCCTTTAGCTTGTGTGGTGAGTAATAGAATTGCGAATCCAAGTCTCAAGCCACTGGTCTAGAACTTCCCCTGAATATTGTTGAGGCGAAATCTTAAGTGAAATTTAACTTGAGAAGAAATTATAGGCTCTCCTTGATCCAAATGGTAGTTGAACAATTCCATAACCACCAACGATATAATCACTAGTTAACCCTTTTGAGTCTTAAACCTTTTTCTTTCAAGAACCATGATACAAACCTATACCCGTTCTAAAAGATATCCTCTCCTGGCACTCGATATTTCCTTAAGCACATGGAAAAAGTGTAAGTTTGGGGGGAGAGACGAGGAAGAGAACAAAGTGGTAAAAGGTACAAAAATGAAGAAAAGGAAAGGCGATGAGAAATAAAGAAAAACAAAAGACGAAAAGAATGCTCAATGTGAGAAAGAATAAAAAGGGAATCAATAAAAGTAAAAGAAAGAAAGGTGTGGAAAGTCGAAAAAGGAGAAACGGGTTGAATTTCATAAGAATGAGTGACAGTATCTCTCTAACCCCTTAGAAAGAAGTGAAATGTCTCAAAGAGTCAAGAAAATTGTGCCAAATGAATCTAAAGAAGTGCTTAAGGGAAAATAAAACCCATTTAGATCAAAACATCTCCTATCCTGAACCAAAAGCCTTCACAATGACTCCACAATAGCCCTATATGATCTTGAGTTGAATGAAGCGTACATTCGTGGATACTTACATAAGAGGCAAGCATATGGTACTTAGAGCCAAACTTGTGGCCTTTTCTTGAGTGAGATGAGTGAAATCTCATTAACCTCGGTTTGTATACCAATATTTTAAAATGTGAGGCTTCTTTAGGGAGAATTAAAGATGTGTGAGTTTGGGTTCCGCAATGACCAAAGCAATTGAGAGAGTTCTTTGATGTAATGAGCCAACTCTTGATGCTCTTATGTCACACTTGATATATGGTTTTTCAAAAGTTGAATGTTGTTAATAGTTCATTCGTATTGAGGGAAATTGTTAGTCCTAATTGATTATTGTTGAGGTTACTTTAGGATAGCTGAAAATTCTTGGATCTTTCCTTAAGGGGTGGGTCTTATTATGTTTTCTTGAGGACAAGTAAAAGCTTAAGTTTGGGGGAGTTGATAACTAGGAATTTTGACGTGTTTTATGCTCCTTCTTGCTTACGCTTTGATTATAAATTGCTACAAAATAGTCTCGAAAGGCTCAAAAGTTGTGTTTGATTGTAGGTTTGATCGACAAAGTGATGAAACATCAAAGATCGGCTTAAAATGAGTGAAACCTGCTCATGTACCAAAGACAAGGAAAACTCAGGACAAACAGGCCTAGGCGGCTGCACTACACTTTCTACGGTCCACACTAGGAGATTCAGGGAACTAGAAAAACAAGCTTCAAGGTAGTGCTGCCATAATCGATCTTGCGCGGTCCGCACTGAAGGTTCCGCGGCCGCACTACCAATATGTGTGGTCCGTGGAAGAGAAGATCAGAGAGATGCAATTTGCCAAGGAACAAGCCAGCACGGTCCGTGGTCACGTTTGTGTGGACCGCAATAGAGGCCTCCGCGGCCGCAATCCATTCCACGTGGTCCGCGGAGCCTGAGTTCAGAGAGCTATGACTTAAAGTCCAAGAGCCTAGTGCGGCCGCAATCATTTTGTGCGGCCCGCACTGACCCCGCAAGGTTATTTTTGTCTATTTTTTCAGTTTAGTATATAGAACATTTTTTCATTTTTTGGGTATTAGATATTCCAGAACAGTAGTTGCACTCGTGAGACGTGATTTTGTAGCCAGTTTGGGCATTTTAGCCTAACTCTAACGATAGATTCTCTATATTTTCTTTAGCATTTAATTAATATGTCTTGTTCTTCATCTATTTCTCTTGTTTCTTCTTCAGGCATGAGTAGCTAAACCCGTTAGTTAGGGTTGTGGCTAATATGGGTAATTGATGGGTATTGCCATCTAGGGTTAGATTGATTATGGGTGTTTACTATTTGAGTCAATTTTATACTTTAATATATGAATTGGTGGTTGCAAACAGGTTTGTGCTAAGTTGACTTGGCTCTTCTTGAGAAAGAGAGCCTAAGTCTCCAAAATTAACCCAACAAGAAATTGGGATGGACTCAAGGGAATTGATAGTCCCAATTAAAGGATTAAACCTCGAAAGAGTAATTACCCGACTTGAACCCTAGTTGCTTGATCTAATATGCCTACCCATTTGGTCTTGAGAAAGTCAATTGGGCAAAATCACTCTCTCTATCGAGAGGTGTGAGAGTGGCTAAAATTGTGAAACGGTTATAGCATATTTTTCCAACCATGTCAATAAAGCCTTAGAAGCATTTACCCGTCAATTAGTCACCTAGGTGAAAGTCACTACCCTAGTGCATTTCTGCCCATTAGATTCCACTCTAGAAATTTTTGCATTACCATAATTTAGTGATAATTCGTAGTTGATATTTGTAGATTGTTAAAGAAAAATCAAAGATGTTTGGAAATGATATTTGGAACAATTATACGATTCTATACTAGATAGATACTCAACTCCCTATCTAGCTCCCTGAGGAATTCGATCCCGACCTTCATATCGGGTAAAAGCAATTGTGATCCTCTTTTCCTACTTTATAGTAGTGCGGATTTGGCAGCGATCAATGCGCCCCCATTGCGCCCTGGTAAGCCTCCCAATGCCTAGCTCCATAGACGGTCACGTGGTCTTGGCCGCGCCAAGCTAACAGTGTCATGCGCCAAACTCTAATACTAAAGACAAGGTTGCTATCAACGGACCTACTTGTTCTTTGTAGGAATCTAAGTCATTTCTGATATAAGTATAGAGTAGTTTTACTTTATTTGTTTCCTTTATGTCTCTCTAGCTTAGTTATGTCAAGTCCTCCAACTTTCATTTATTTTTTTAAGCATTATTATGGGGAATCAAGCAATCAAACTTTTTCTAACAATCAAACAATTCTCTGTATTTGTGTCTTTTCCCCTCGACACCTTGTTGTTTTTCTGCTTTTATTAATGCAATCAAGCTTTCTTTTCTTCTCAATTCTCTTTTCTATTCTCTCAATTGCTCTTGATATTGGTTTTCCCGTACGGCACTACCAATCTTGTCTACCATACAGAGGAGACTCCATTTGATGAATAGTAATTACACGCATCTCAGTTGCTTAGCCTTATGTTGCCCTTTTAAGGAATCTCAGGAAGGCACCACGTAACAGTACATATGAGCCCTTAAATTAGATAATTTGTCCGCCATTCTCTCTTAATACCCCATAAATCCATCGGCAAGTTACATATTTGGTCGGTTAGCCAACCATATTACATTTGCTAGCAAAATACATAAAAAAATAATATATATATATATATATATATATTTTGCTGGCTATTATTTTTTAATACAACTATACTATCCCAAATCAATCATCCATCTTGAGAATATTATATAATACAACAACCTTCAATTTTCAGTAAAATTAATCTCGAGGATAGAAAAGCTTGGCAAATAAAAGTTCATTCCAAGTATTTGGAAGCCCAGGCAAGCACCAATGAACACAATCAGCATAGCTGGAAGGGTTTGCTAGTTCCTTTCTATAACTTGAGAGTTGAGTGATGTTGAGAAATGAGATGAGAATTTTTGATTTACCAAATTCTTCACCAATCACTTGCATTATGCTTTTTCTACTATCTGTTGCCCAATAATTTGGTTCCTTTATCATTTATCTCATTGAACAATTCTTATTAGGTTCACCTCCCCATTTTGTGCTCCTGCCAAACAAAGAGTAGATACTCTTATTTTCTCAAGGGAAAATGCAAACCCTAAATTATCAAATATTGTTTTAAACATATTGAATAAGAGCATTGGAGCAACGCTAACGTTGTCTTCGTGTGATCTAAATTAGGGGTTTGAACCGTGAAAGTAGTCACTAATACTTGTACTAAGATGGATTGTCTACATCACACCACTTGGGATACTATATTTTTTCGGATCCTACGTGATTGCAGAATACTTTGTGCACTAAAATGTCCCCCTTTTAACATACTACAAACTATAGACCTTTATTTTTAATTTCTTCCAAACCGTGCCACATAAACTTTTGGATTAGTAATTCTTTTTAAAATAAGAAAAATAGGTTAACTTCTCATGATATAATAACCCAAAATTATATATGTAGACCATGACCTAACTGATAATTCCAAATACTCTTTTCCAACTTTAAACATAAAATACTTTTTGGGAAAATGCATAAGTATTTCCTCGCCTATAGCTGATTTTTAACTGCACATGCTACTTTTGTGGAAATTTTTCTACCTCCCTAAACTATTTTAAAGTAGAATTATTTTCACTCTTAAAGATTACATGGCAGCGTGTATATATTTCACTCTCCCAAGGAGAGTGAGAAGCAAGAAAAAATGATTTCTAGATTTTTTTTTTTTGCTTTTATACATTTTTAGTGAGATATATAATTTCTTACTTTTTTCTTTTTCATTTTTATTTGTCTTTTTCTTTTACTTCTTTTTTTTGTTTTTTTTCTAATTTTGGTGGATATTTACTCGCTGACGACTTTGTCAAACCATTCTTCTTTCACTTATTTTGTTTTTCTTCTTCCTGTTTCTATACTTTTCACACACAAATTAGACTCTCAAAATGATTTATTCATAAGCAAAGCAAAATACATTTAGATTTGAAGAAAAAATCATCATCAAAAACCTACGCGGAAAAAGGCATAAAAATTTTAACTGAAAAAAGTCTTCTACTAACCTATCAGACACACTTTTGAATCAAATTCCTTATTTTATTTTTTTATACTCATATTATATATCATCACTCACCACTTAATATAACATCTATCATCTTTATATCACGCACACTCGCAATTATAGCCACGATCCGATAATATTCTACCATATTAATAGTCATTTAATGAAGTATAATAACATAAAGAAACATATGAGTGAATATTTGTTATTCCGGTTTGTTGATAATGACTAGGGTAGTGAAGAAGAGAAAAGATAAAGAAAAAGTTTTTGTTTTTTTTTAATAATGAAATCTGATGTGTCAAGCAAGTATGGTTCACTTCCCAACGAAAATTTGGTTGCGGTATTTTAAGGGTGACTTTATTTGATATTAAATAGTTCAAGGAGTAATAAACTCCCGCAAAAATAACGTATGTAGTTGGAAATCCGCCTACAAGTCAGAGAGATACTTATACATTTTCCTTAATTTTTGTTTTATTTTCAACAAACTATCGTCCAAGTAACTTAGAGTGTATCTTTGTTTGCTCTTTTTCCTTTTTTTTAAACCAAAAGAAAGCATACAAAAAGGTAAGGAGATGAGAAATATTCTTTTTTGGGTTGGGGAGAGGGGGGAGAGATTATTGTTTCACTCAACCTTTCATGATAAGGTGACATGCTAGTGAAAAAGACTGGTTTTCTTTGGATCCATATTCTCTTTAATCCACTTCAACATATTCTTCATTACCATGCGATATGCATCCTCTGTGGATCCAGAATTTAAAATACTTAGTAGAAAACTCGTAAATAAAGAACAAGAAACAACAACAACAACTATCTAGTATACTCCCACCAGGTGGGGGTCTGGGGAGGGTAATATGTAGACGAGCCTTACCCCTGCCCGAAAGGGCAGAGAGGCTGCTTCCAATCGACCCTCGGCGAGTAGAGTAAAAATGGGAAAGCTGCATTAAGAAACAGAGATAAAATTAGAAACACAAGCAAGACAAAATCAAATAATAAAGCATAGGTACTCCCACAAAAGTAACGTAAATAGTTATGAAAACATAAGCAACATAAATACAGTCGCATGCAGTAATATCAAGCAGGAACTACCATACTAAAACACTAATCACCTATGAGCCCCTAACCTACAATCTTGATTCTAGACCTCCAGACTCCCCTATCAAGAGTCATGTCCTCGGTAACCTTCATTCTGGCCATGTCCTGCCTAATCACCTCTCCCCAATGCTTCTTAGGCCTCCCTCTCCCTCGCCGACCACCAACAATCTCCAACCGCTCGCAGCTCCTCACCGGGGCATCGAGGCCCCTCCTCCGAACATGCCCGAACCACCTCAGCCTCACTTCCCGCATCTTTTCGTCCACCGGGGCCACCCCTACCTTCTGTCGAATAACTTCATTCTTGATCTTATCCAGCCTGGTGTGCCCACACATCCACCTAAGCATCCTCATCTCCGCAACCTTCATTCTCTGAACATGCGAGTTCTTCACGGGCCAGCACTCCGCCCCATACAACATTGTAGGTCTAACCACGGCTCTGTAGAATTTCCCCTTTAGTTTGTGCGGGATTTTCTTGTCACACAGGACCCCTGAAGCAAGCCTCCACTTTGACCACCCCGCTCCTATCCGATGGGTGACGTCCCCGTCAATCTCTCCGTCCCCCTGGATCACAGACCCAAGAAAGTGCTTAAGAAATAAGGAAATTACAAGATACTGAAATTGCTCAGCCACCAAAGGTAAGTATTGAACACAATTATGTCAGACCCTTTCCAATGTTTCCCATGTACATCAATTGAACCATTTCGAACAACTCTTTCAACAATCCTATGTGTGATTGCAGCATCAGTATTTGATTCCAGAAGAAATGGTGCCCAGTAAAACTCAATCGTCGCATTATAATCCTGGAAATCAAATATAAGCTAAATTATATTTATATTACTAAATCAAATGTACTAATAGAATATAATTTTAATGTGTAAGTTCAAAATTTGCTATTGATGATCACCTTAATGGTGAAAATGGCAAAATTACCATCATTTTCCATGGATTTAGCATTCTCAGGAATCAGTCTATGAACAAGACAAATCATGGAAATAAATTGTCCTCTGTTCAACGAATCGCCTACGAACAACATCCTCTTCACCCGAAGTGTTTCCAACATTAAGTGTCGCATTGAAACAATCATTTATGTAGTCATCACATAGTCGTCATACATAAAAGTTCAATTTCTATAAAAGAAATTTACCTCGGGAGAGAGCAACTATGAGGTTGCCATCTCCAATGCTGATTGTCTTTATCTGGTCTGCCATGTTCTTGGCAAGTCGACTGTGGCGTTATATACGGAAACTCTGATTCTTCATACAAAAGCCGATTCTCGTCCCAAACCCATTTCCTACTGAACACATTGCATCCTTTCTCTGTCTCTCCTATTGCAAATGGTAACTTCTCCTTGTTCTTCTCTACCAACACAATTCAAATTATACAAGTCAAAAAAGTTTAATTTGCTACGCATGGAGTCCGGGAAAGGACCGGACCATAAGGGTTTACTGTACCTACTCGTGACCTCCTGATCACATGATATTGGTTGAATATGTAATAATGTCTGGATAAACAAACAAAACTGTGCTTTTGTCTTAGGACAACCATGCATGATAAATTCTTCGAAAAAATAAATAAATAGATAGATATATAAAAGAAAAAGAGAAGTGCAAGTTCTGTGGAATTACTCACTAATGTGTTGTTGGATGGAAAGTCTGGGACCAAGCTGGCACAATATGCAGCTGAATTCTTCAGTGTACATTAAAATGACAAGAACAATAAAAGGTAGTAATATTAATAGAAGAGAAGACGAAAAAGGTGGCTTCATTTTTATTTACTTTTTTCTGTTTTGTTATTGTGTTTTTAGGTAGTGAAAGTCATTTACGCAGGGTTCAGTGAGGGTAGAATAAATAAAATTTATAGGTTATTTTATTTCTAGATACTTGCAGAGTTAATCAATTTGAATATTTTTTGCTATTCTCGTTATTGGATTCTTTCCATTAAATTATTACATTAGGTTTGAAGTAAATAACTGATAATAGAAAGGTTACTAATCACGAAAGAGACGATTATGATTGTCATTTCTCCAAAATAGTCATTATGGTTGTTGTATCTATAAGTCTAATTTAACAGTTTGATTATGTGTGTTCCTTCGAAACCAAACAATGTCAAATTTGGTGTTAAACACTTTGTATTATTGTTACTGTCCAAATCCAACTTTTTAGGTATTATCTGCTTTAGCATGACTTGAAATTACATGGGGTGAATTTTTTATTTTCAAACTTAACTGCCGTTAGTTGATTAGTTTTTCAATTAGTTGACTAAATGTAATATATTGACAATAGTAATAACAAGAATATAAGATGCTGAAATTAAATTCAGGAATTAAAGACACCGGAATTTTTATATTGATTCAGATTCAATGTGAATCTCAGTCCAGTCCCCTTGGGTTGTAAGGGAGTTCTCTTTAGTGAATGAGTTTCTTTTAGTACAAGTAAAATAATGTGATAGTTCAGTTTCTATATCACTCGTCTCTTTTGATACAATGCCTTACCGGTGTTGTTCTCTCTTTCTTCTCTAACTTGTTACACAGCAGGTCTTAGAGAACTACAATATTTGTTTACCGTAGAACAAAGAGAGGGTGTTTGGTTCGATCAAAGTATGTTTTGCTAAAGTGTAATTGCAGGTTTAAATACTTTGAGAGATGCTTCAATTCTGGAAAGATTTGCCAACCCAAGAGATTTGATTCTTGGAAAGAGATTGATTCTTTCCGAGAATAAAGTTGTTCTGCAACGGCTCCTTTGAACTCGGAATCTTTATCCTCCATAATAGACACTTGATTGAATATTCAGTGAGATCTTGATTTATTTGATTCCGTAGTTTAGCCTTAATTGATCCCGTTAGTATCTTTTGACTGATATCTTGTTCCTTTAATCACGTCTCTTGATCTTGTGAGTATCTTCTGATTTATTCCATCAATCTTATAGATCAATCCATACGTTCTTTGATCATTGTTGATTGAATTCGTTAATCTTGACAACTATCCAAGAGTTCCTATATAAAGATCAAATATATTATTTTCATCATTAAAATTAGATTTAACAATCTCTCCTTTTTTGATGATGACAAAATAATATAAGTATAAACATCAATTGACTTCCCTGTAGTTTGCTCCCCCTCAATAGGAACAGTAAGTAGCTTGAGACGCATGTAGTCGACACGTCAGTTGACTTCCCTGTAGTTGGCTCCCCCTCAATAAAACCATAAGTATCGTACGTAGTCGACTTCTTCAGGATCTGTGACTCCCCCTCAATGGGTGCCACAGTCGACTTGTTTTGTACCTGCACAGAATACATATATCATTTCTCCCCCTTTTTGACATCAGCAAAGAGGGAATAAGAAAATGGCATGCATAAACAAAATCCATAGCATTCGTACATGTAGAGTGAGAACTAGAAGTGTGCATTCCAATTGGTTTATTAATAAATCGAATTGATTATTTCTTATCGGTTTATCGATTTATCGATCTCGATTTCGATTTCGATTTTTTCCTCTTCAGTTATTGGTTTATCGATAAACCGATAAGATATACTAAAAAATATTTTGCCCTTATTCTCTAATACCCTTTCCTTTAC
Organism: Nicotiana benthamiana; assembly: GCA_034376525.1. Taxonomy (NCBI): domain Eukaryota; kingdom Viridiplantae; phylum Streptophyta; class Magnoliopsida; order Solanales; family Solanaceae; genus Nicotiana; species Nicotiana benthamiana. The sequence continues at coordinate 90,788,827 of CM067337.1, forward strand.
CCTAAAAGCCTAACCCTGTTATTTCATCTACCACATTTAAGGAATGATCATATTTAAAGCTCAAGAGAATGTAGTTCAAATTAATGAAAAATAGAATTAGTCGTGATGATGTATTTTTTTAATATCGTTGGAGTGCTTGCGGCATACATTTGATCCCTTACTTTAGTTTCATTGCATGTGCTTGCTAACACAATTTTTATGTTATAAATAGTGTTCGTCTTATTTTAGCTTTTTTTGTCCATATTAGTTAGGCGTATTTATAGCGATATACTTTCCGTGGAATCCCACAAATGTTCTTATTGGTGTAATCGATAACCGAATCGATAAGCTCCCAAAATTGATAAATCGAAAAAAATCGAAACCTTATTGAAACGATAACAATAAGCATATGTACAAATCGATAATCGATAAGTAATTATTGATAAGGGTCAAAATCGAATCGTTAAATCGAATGTACGCCCCCAGTAAAAACATATCAAAGGAAAGAAAAGTAAATTATCCCCCGACTGATATCTTAGTCCAAAAGCAGCACAGCAAAAAATATTGTCTTAACCTTCCACACTAACGACGCGAAAAATATGTTAGAGTGTTGCAGATGGGCTTTAGTAGATCAAAGCTGGTGTTGGCTGAGACACTCATTCCATCAATCCTGTCATGAACCTCCTTGAAAGCCTCGACATCGTTTTTTTTACTCTAAGAACTACAACCCGTACCTTGGCGACATTAGACCCTGTTTCTTTGGAGATAGCATGAATGATACCGACAATGGACTGGGTGGAAATGAGAAGATGCTTGATTGCAGAGAGATGATTGCCAATGGCGCTAATTTTCTCAGCACGGTTAGAGTCACTAAGACTAGGATGGGAGGCAGAAGGTTTGGGCTTGGAGTTTGTATGAGCGGTCTTGACATCGCTTTCTTGTTTCTTGACTCATGAACCCTTCACACATATAGCCCAAACTTTCAAAGGCTCTAGAGTTGTATGATTTTGAAACAGTGGTGAATAAGTATGCAAAGATGGAAATATTGTGAGCTTCCAGAATGTGGGTGATGGCCATTCCACAGGGTAGACTAGTGGGATCTTCTGCACTTTCAATGATGAAATTGATGACCCGGAAGGAAAGTATGATTTTGAGTTTAGTCACAGGGCAATAGACCAGAAAAGTGTCTCATAGAGAGAAGGTGGAAAATGAGCCAATACGAGGAAGTAGAGTAGTTGTCAAAATGTGGGCTAGAACACGAGTTTTATAACTAATATCACTAGGACCTAGCTGGTCTAAAAGGGACTCAGATAGACACTCAGCAACACATTTTTTGTCTTGCTCAAAGGAAATTTCAAAATCATCGGGCCAGGAATTTTGAAAGAGAATAGGGAAACCAGAACATTTGCACTGAAAAATCGAATCAAATATGGAACAGTCAAAAACAATATGATTTCCTAGTACTAAGGATTCCAACTTATCAAATCTACTAGAACGAATATTCGCATAGAACATTCTCACTAGGGGTTCATAGACTTTAGGCGGGGACTAGAAAATAACTTTGACCATCCTCAATAAACGAAAAGGTCCTTTACCTTACAATTTAGGGCTTCCACGTCATCAAGGTCGACTACCCTCCCATGAGAAATAGGCTTGTCTTTTAGAGCAAGAAAGAAGTCCCTATTAGGAGAATACCAGAAATTGAGTCATGAATCTCGAGAACTGGAAAGGTCACTTTTGATTTCTTTGGAGGGGAGGAAACATGGGGTTCTTCCATGGGTCTTTTACCCATGGCTTTTTCTCTTATGAGAATGATCAGATAAATCCACCTGAGAAGAGGCAAACCCCTCAGAGTGATCGGGCCCTAGGTCTACCTGTTCAGGGGGGCTGAGAAAGGGGTTTTCTCTTGGAGCGGGTGCTTTTTCTAGTGGAGGCAGAGGGATTTTTGGATGTTTTAGCCATTATAGAGGTTGGTGGTGGAGCAAGATTTCGGAGAAGGGTATGAAGGCAATAGAGACGATGGAGATTGATATGAGAAGACAGCATAAAAGGGGTTTTCTGACGGTTGAGTACAGAAAAGGAAAAGGCGTTAGTTGATCATACGTAACGATTGGTTTTCCTTCTTTGAATTCTACGACGGGTGTGAAAAGAGAAGAAAAAGGAGGGAAAACAAAGGCGTAATTAATGAGCAAAAATATATGGACTATTTAATATACAAAATCAAATAGTGGCACAGAGGTCCTACTTTTAACTATTAATGCAAATAATGTCAAGAAGTTTTCTTAGTGAACAAAATCTTTCTTCTAACAAAGGTTTGGTAAAGATATCCGCTAGTTGATCAATTGTTCCTATAAAAGATATTTCTATATTTCCTTTAAGAACATGATCTTTAATGAAGTGATGCTTGATATCTATATGCTTTGCCCTAGAATGATGAACATGACTTTTAGATAGACAAATAACACTTGAATTATCACAGAAAATCTCCATAGGTTTAAAAGAAAGTTCATAGTCACCAAGTTGATGGGACATCCACAATAATTGTGCGCAACATTGTCCAATAGCAATGAATTGAGCTTCAGTGGTAAATAATACAACTGATGCTTGCTTTTTACTGTTTCGGGATATCAATGCCTTCCCAAGTAATTGATATGAACCACTTATGCTTTTTCTATCTTTCTTATCACCTGCAAGGTCAGCATCTGAAAATCCTTCTAATTTAAAAAGTTAAAGAGAGGATAGCATAGTCCATGAGAGACAGTTCCAATAAAAAATCGAATGATTCTCTTTATTGTAGTCAGATGAGATTCCTTAGGAGCTGAATGAAACCTGGCACATTTATAGATACTAAACGGAATATCCGATCGACTTACAGTCAGATAAAGTAGTGATCCAATCATTCTATGATACTTAGTTTCATCAACAGGGATTCTCTGTTCATCTTTGTCTAGACTCGTTGAAGGACTCATTGGTATGCCAATGGATTTAGCATAGCTCATGCCAAATTTTTGAATCAGTACCTTTATGTATTTGGTCTGACATATAAATGTTCCTTCTTAAGATTGTTGAATTTAAAGTCCAAGGAAGAATTTTAGCTCTCTCATTATGCTTATTTTGAATTCACTTTGCATAAGATTTGAAAATTCCTTACACATACGAGGGTTAGCACTACCAAATATAATATCATCAACATAAATCTGAATAATGAGATTACCTTCTGATGATCTTGTAATAAATAAGGTAGTATCTATTTTACCTCTTGTAAAGTCATGATCAATAAAGAATAAACTAAGCCTATCATACTATGCTCGTGGAGCTTGCTTTAGTCTATATAATGCTTTGGTTAGTTTATACAAATTGTAGGGAAACATTGAATCTACAAACCTTGGAGGTTGATTCACATGCACTTCTTCCTCAATAAATCCATTAAAGCACTTTTGACATCCATTTGAAATAGCCTGAATCCCTTAAATGATGCATATAACAGAAGGATTCGTATAAACTCCAGTCGAGCTACTGCAGTGAAAGTTTCTTCATAGTCAACTCCTTCCTATTGTGAATATCTTTGAGCAACTAATCTGGCTTTGTTCTTACAACATTTCCATCCTCACTCAATGTATTTCTGAAAAAAACCCACTTTGTGCCAATTACAGAAACATTTTCAAGTTTGGTTATAAGTTTCCATACTTGATTTTTGCCAAATTGATCTAACTCTTCCTGCATTGCTTATACCCAACTGGTGTCTTTTAGAGCTTCATCTATCTTCGTTGGTTCCTGAGAGATTAATTCTATGTTTGTTTTCTTTTTGAGAGCTCCCCTGGTTTTCATTCCTTCATTGGGATCCCCTATGATGAATATTTGAGGATATTTAGGTTCACTTCTCCATTCATTTTGACAAACTACATTAGTAGTCGACTCCTTAGGTTGATCTAGTACATTGTTGCTAATTTCATTAGCTGAATCAATCATAACATCATATTTATTAGTTGACTCTTAAGATTTGCTTGTCTACTGTATTCCTTGAGCTTGATCTTCATCAACTGCAGTAATTCCTTTCTCGATTGAGGGGGGGGGGGGTATTTTCATCGAATATAACATGTACAGATTCTTCCTCACATAATATGCATTTATGATAGACTTTAAAAGATCTACTAAAGGTTTCACATAAACGCAAAAAATTCGAGCAGTTTTCTCTCGGCGCACGATAAGGCAATGAAACAGTGCATTCACGGCGCACGTTATCAAGAAGCTCTCTCACCGATTATGGCGCGTCGCCGGCGACAACCAGCACCTCCCGCTTCGCAAATTGTTACTCCAGCTCCAGGAGTAACAAAAGAACTGGAATCGTTAACTTTTGGGAACTTCCTACCTGAGAAGTTTCAAGATAAAATCACTCTGCATGCAGATGAAATTGTTAGTGTCGAGCCTCAATTCAAGGTAAATGATGCAGATCCTGCTAACTTGGCTGTGAGGAAACTGCAATTTTCTGATATAGCCATTTCTGAACATTCATCTCCTACTATGGCCGAGGTTGTCAGAGGCAATCACAATATGGGTAAGGTTTTATCATTTGTTCTGCCAACTGATAGGGATGGGAAAAAGGTAGTTAAAATTAGTTCTGATGAATTGAAGCCCCAGTCGGAGTACTGGAGTGCTTCATTAATTGGTTACATCATCGGAGACAATCCTACTGAGAAATCCTTGGAGAATTATGTTATGCATGTCTGGAATTTTGTGGCTAAACCACAGATTCTAATGCACACTGATGATTATTGTATATTTCGGTTTAACAGTGTTGAGGATAAGAATCTAGTGATCCAATATGGTCCATACTCTTACATGAACAAGCCAATGGTGCTGAAACCATGGGATGTGGATTTTTCTTTTCAAAATGATGTTCTTAGTACTATTCCTGTTTGGGTTCGATTTCCTGGCTTACCAGTGGGCTACTGGTCATCTGAAATTCTCGGCAAATTAGCTAGTGCAATTGGTAAGCCTCTGTATATTGACAAAATCACAGCTCATTTTGAGAAGATTTCATATGCCAGAGTTCTGGTTGAAGTTGATGCTTCCTATCCTTTGCTTGAGGAAATTGAAATTGAAACTCCTTTTGGGATAAAGATTCAAGGGATTGAGTATGACTGGAAACCTATATTCTGTAATCATTGCTTGATGTTTGGTCACAACTCTCTTGACTGTTGGTATAATGGACATAATGAAGGGGAACAGGAGCTGCCAGAGCAAAGTAAGGAGCTTAGGAGAAGGCCTCGAGGAAAGAAACCAAGGCGGGAATGGATTCCTAAAGCTAACATAGATAACAAAGATACACTGGTAAGTGAAGCAATAACCACTAACACATTGTCTAGCTTGCCAGTGCAATCTGATCAACCTGGTTTTAATACAGTTTCATTGGTTAGTGAAGCAATGCCCACCAATACATTGCCTAGCAAGCCAGTGTATTCTGATCAACCTGTTGAAAGGATGCAGAGGATACAAATCAGTACTGATATGGATGCAAGTCATGGATCTGAAGGAGAGCCTGATAACCTTGAAAGTGATGACAGTGGTGCTACTGGGATATTGATGGAGCAAGAAAGAGGCAAGGCTATCGCTGGATTTATTGATGATGGTAGAAAGGGGCAGTAGCAGGATCCTGGGCCTTCTTTATGTTTGCCTCCTAATATTTCATGATTATAGTTACATGGAATATTAGAGGGCTTAATAAAGCCCATATGCAGAAAGAACTGAAAATCTTTCTGGTTAGGAATAAAGTTGATGTTCTAGGTTGCCTTGAAACTAGGGTCAAAGAACACAAAGCACATAGGATTGTTAATAAAATTGCTAAAGGTTGGAAGGTTCAACACAACTACACCAATGCTGTCAATGGCAGAATCTGGCTAATTTGGAAACCACATATTCAGTTACATATTTCCTGTGTAACTGAGCAGTTTATCCATTGTCTGGTAGAGGATCCTGTTATTAAAATCAGATTGCAACTGAGTGTCATTTATGCTTATAATACTGCAATTCTGAGGAAGCAACTTTGGAATGATCTGAGAGGCATAAACTTTCCAAGTCAAGATGTATGGTTGATTAGTGGTGACTTCAATTCTGTCTTACATTCTGATGATAGGATTGGATATCCTGTGACAGATGCTGAAGTTCGGGAGTTCAAGGAGCTTATCTCTGATCTCCAACTTACCCCCATCAGATCAAAAGGGTGGAAGTTTTCCTGGACTAATAAGCAGGTTTATAGCAAGATCATAATTGGGCACTTGGTAATTTTCAGTTGATTCAACAGTTTGGCCATTTGGAAGCAGACTTTATGAATCCAATCAGTATCTGACCACTCCCCTATCCTCATACAGTTTGGAAGACAAAAGTTATAACATCCTAAACCATTCAGATTATATTATGCTCTTATGGAGGACCCTCAATTCTCTTCTATATTGCAGCAGGTATGGTCTCAAAAGGGTGAAGGATCACCTCTACAACAGATATGGTATAAGTTGAAGAATTTGAAGCAACATTTAAAAGAAATGAATAGGCATATGGCTTCTTATCAACAGAAACTGATCCATGCTAGAGAACTACTGGATATTATTCAAAGCCAACTTCTGCAGAACCCTTTTTCAGAACAATTGTTTCAAGAGGAGAAAGAAGCTCTTCATGACATTGAGAAGTGGAGTAATGTAGAAGAACAAGTCATGAGACAGAAATCAAAGGCAAGCTAGATTGATTGTGGAGATGCCAACACCAAATACTTGCATGCTCAGTGGAGGATAAGAACCAGTCAGAATAATATTACTTCCATTTACACTGAAGCAGGTGTGAAGATAACAGAACCAGTGGCTGTAGAGCAGGAGTTTATTAAGGTATTCAAGTCATTAATGGGTGAGAGTGCTGCTGAATTGCCTTGTCTGAACTCTTCTATTGTTAAGGAAGGACAATGCCTTACTTTTGACCAGCAAAGAATACTTATTAAGGATGTTACTCTGGATGAAATCTCTGATGCTATTAAAGATATGCATAAAGATAAAGCTCCAGGTGTAGATGGATTCCCTGTGGAATTTATTACCAGAAACTGGGAGGTTGTCAAGGAGGATGTATATGCTGCTACAAAGGAATTCTTTTCTACTTGCCAGATGCCTCACATGGTCAATACTACTGCCATTGCCCTTGTGCCCAAGGTTAAAGTTCCTAAAACAGTGAAAGACTATAGGCTTATTGCATGCTGTACTACTATCTATAAAATCATATCTAAGGTCATTACTAGGAAATTGAAAACTGTTATTGATGACATTGTTGGTAAAGCCCAGTCAGCATTCATTGAAGGTAGAAGCATTATTGATAATGTCTTGCTCAGTCATGAATTTTTCAAGGGATACTCCAGAAAAGGTATATCTCCAAGGTGTGTATTAAAGGTGGATTTGAGGAAGGCTTATGACACTCTTGAATGGAGGTTCCTCAAACAACTGCTCATTGATCTAGGATTCCCAGCCAAGTTTGTTGATTGGACTATGGCTTATGTATCTTCTGTGACTTACTCTTTAGTGAGGAATGGTGGACTCACTAAACCTTTTCCTGCTAGAAGGGGTATTAGACAAGGGGATCCTATGTCACCTTACCTATTTGTCCTTGCTATGGAGTACATAAACAGAATATTGTCTCAGTTGCATAGGAATGGTGATTGGAGTTTCCATCCTAGATGCAGGAAGCTTAATTGTGTGCCCATATTTGCTTTGCAGATGATCTGTTATTGTTCTGTCGAGCTGATTTCATATCTATTCAGATATTGCATGAAGCATTTCTTACATTTTCTACAGCATCTGGACTATCTGCCAACAACACTAAAAGTGTTGTGTACCTGGCTGGAGTACACCAGAATGATAAAGAAGTTCTCCTTGAGGCTTTGGGATTCAGTAAGGGACAACTTCCCTTCAAATACTTAGGCATTCCTCTCCACTCAAAGAAACTGAATATTCATCACTACATGCCACTGGTTGAGAGAATAACTGACAGAATTACATGTTGGTATGCCAAGCTGCTGTCTTATGCAGGTAGGAGTCAACTAATCAAAACAGTGATATTTGGGATCCAAACCTACTGGGCACAGATATTCATATTGCCTAAGAAAGTGGTAAAAGTAATTGAAGCCGTTTGTAGATCCTTTCTTTGGACTGGCAATGCAACAGTGTCCAGAAGATCACTAGTAGCATGGGACAGGATTTGCAGACCTATCACTGCTGGAGGTCTCAATATTATTTATATACAGATTTGGAACAAGGCTTCTATTACTAAACTGTTGTGGGATTTGGCAAGGAAAAAGGATTGTCTATGGATCAAGTGGATTCATTACTACTATATAAAGAGTTGTGACATTGACATAATGGCCAATCCAAGAATGCTTCTTGGGTAGTTAGGAAAATAATAGATTGCAGAACCCATATACTGGCTGATAACAGATTGCAAGGGGACCTATTATAGACTGGCAGGAATGTGCAGATCAGGAAAATTTCAAATACAGTCACTATATCATACTATGCTTCCAATCTTCCCTAGGGTAGAATGGAAGAATCTTATGGTGACAACAAATGTCTTGCCTAGGCATAAGTTCACTACATGGTTGGCTGCTCAAGGTCGACTCCCTACTGTCGACAGACTATTGAAGTTTGGAGTAAGTGTGGAGGAGCAATGTGTTTTCTGTCATCAATATGTAGAAGAGTTTGGCCATCTATACTTCACTTGTCCAGTTACTAGTAAACTATGGCATAGAATATGCTGTTGGCTGGGATATAATAGGACAATTGGAAGCTGGAATGTTGAACTCCAGTGGATTTGCTGCTTAGCTAGAAGCAATGTGTGGCAGAAGGCTGTGGTGGCTACTGCTTTTGTCACCATAGTTTCACTCATATGGAGAAGTAGGAATGTCATCAGATTTGAGGGGAAATCATTTGATGAAAATCAGTTCTACCGTGAAGTAGCAGTGCTTATACATGTTCGGGGCAGGAAATGTAAGAGATGGCAAATGGGATTGCGACAACTCAATCACTACCCTTAGTCGTTAGTGTAAGGAATGTATTAGCACAGTTAGATTTTGTATAGTAGTAGTTTAGTCTATACTACTACAAAGAACTCCTCATTGTAAATTTGTTGATATTAATGAAAGTCAAACTTTAAACTTAAAAAAAAAGATCTACTATTTAATGAGTAGCCTAGAAAAATACATTCATCATTCTCAAAATCGAATTTTCCAAGGTTGTCCTTACCATTATTCTGATAAAACACTTACTTTCGTAGGGATGAAAGTAACTGATATTAGGACATTTACCTTTTCATAGCTCATAAGGAGTCTTATATATAATGGTCCTTATGAGACATTTGGTTGAGAATGTAACATGCTATACTTACACCTTCTGCCCAGAAGTGATTTGGCAGTGAATGATCTAGTAACATGGTATTGCCATGTCTTGAGGGTTCTATTTTTCCTCTCAACAACTCCATTTTGTTGAGGTGATCGTGGTGAAGAACAGCTATGGTTGTATCAGTAATCATTACTGAAGTCTTCAAATGCTCTGCTTTCACATTCTCCTACATGATCACTCTGAATTATTGTAATCAGATATCCCTTTTCTCTTTTAACCTTTTTGCAGAAGTTCTCAAAATTTTCCAATGCTTCATCTTTATGAGATAAGAAAATCACCCAAGTGAAACGTGAATAATCATCAATAATAAAAAAAGAATATCTTTTTCCTCCTATACTAGCAGTTCTAGTAGGCCCAAATAAGTCCATATGAAGAAATTGTAATGGTAATATCTTTATTTTTTTAAAGAGTTTTCTGGTTTGTTTACCTATTTTACAGGCATCACAGATATGTGTTCTAGAAAAAATCAGTCTTGGCAGACTAATAAATAAATCATACTTGGACAATTTTTCTATCAAATGCATGCTTGCATGACCAAGTTTCGTATGCCATACTATGGATCATCAGACATGTATGTTAAACAAATGTGACCATCTATCTTTTCAAAACCATCACGAATATAAACATTTTCATACCTTTTACCTGGGAGGACTATTTTACGTGTCTCATTTTCAATAGAACAACCTATTTTCTTAAAATTTACCTTATATCCCGAGTCGCATAATTGACTTATACTAAGGAGATTGTAGTTCAGTCCATCAACAAGATAAACTTCTGTGATATCGCAATTGTTATTTAAGGGAATTGTTCCAGTACCGATTATCTTTCCTTTTGAGCCATCTCCAAACTTAACGCTTCCTCCATCAATTTTTGTAACTTCTTTGAACAGGTTTTTATCACATGTCATGTGACTGGAACACGCACTGTCTAAGTACCATTTTCCTTTGCGACTTACATTGTGGTGTTCCTGCAAAACATAGTGATTACTTTCTTTTAGGTACCCAAGCTTTCTTGGGTCTTGGAGAGTTAGTATTACTAGGTTCACAAATGTTTTTTTGGTTTCCAAACCCACCCTGAAACATTTTCTTTACAAAAGCGGCAAAAAGAATATTTATGTCTACTTTTGTTGCAGTAGTGACACATAACTCCTGAAACATTTTTAGGTCTTTCATTAGTGTTAGTACTAGTGGACTATATTCTAGCTGGTCCTTTTCCAATTGACTTGTAAGTCACCTGATTTGACCTGACAGAACTATGACTGGTGGACTTGTGCATGCCATTGAGTTGCATTTGCAATTTCTCAAACTCTTCTTCAAATACTTCTATTTCAATTTCACATACTTCATGTTTGAGCTTCCAGTCTTTTACTTCTTTATTTAGTCTCTTAAGCTCATTCATCATTTTTTGAGACTCTTTCAAAGTTAAATCAAGAATATCCTATAATACATTGTATCTTTCACAGTTATAAGATCTTACCTCGCTTGTTTCACCTCGTGCCATGAAACAGTTCTCATTGTTATCTTTGCATTCGTCATCCGAATTGTCCTCGTCCGTCCAACATCCTGAGGATTTGTTCATCTCGTTTTCTAGTCGTCATGAAGCAAAGATTTACTATCTCTTCGTGTTCTGAGTTTTATTTATCACTCCAAATTCCAAAAGATTTGTTCTTGTTAAAGCCTCTGGAAATTTTTCTTTTTAGATCTGGGCACTCAGCTTGAATGTGTCCAAATCTTCCACACTCATAACATTTTCCATCATTCTTGTCATGTTCGTTGTATTGCCTCGATCGCCTAGGTGGAATTCTTCCTCTCCTCGTATTCTTGAATCTTCTCATTAAACCATCTATATTTCTTGACAGCATAGCAATCTCTTCTTGAAAGGCTACAGGATCATCATCGATATCATTTTCAACTATTTCAGTTGAGGCATTGAATGCGATTGTTTTTTTTCTTCTTGACTAGTCTTCTTGAGATGTGTCTTTTCAAAGGCTATGAGTTCTCCTCGTAGTTCAGCATAGGATAACTTATTTAGATCCTGAGATTCAAGTGTGACCACTTTGTTCTACCAAGTAGTTGGTAGGCTTTTGAGAATTTTTCTGACTTGATCACCACTTGTATATGGTTTGTCGAAGGCTTTTAGATCGCTAATTATTTTGCTGAATATGGCAACATCTCTTCTATAGACTCTCCTTCTTTCATTGAAAAGAGTTCGTAATAATGAACAACATGTTGATATGTATTTCCTTTACCTTTATGATTCCTTTGTATGTAACTTCTAGCTTGTCCCACATCTTTTTGGGTGTGTCACGGCTAGATATTTTTTCATACTCTTCATCACTTATGGCATTATATAGCAGGTTTCTCACTTTATTATTAACTTGCACCACTGTCATTTGCTTGTTTGTATATGATCTATATCTTTAGGATCAGCAAGTCGTTGAACGGAAGCTAGATGGGGATAATTTCCCTTTTTAATGACTCTCCAAACTTTAACGTCATATGCCTTTACATAGATCTCCATGAACACATTTCAATGGGAGAAATGTTTTCCATTGAAGTATTGTGGCCTAAACTGTGAAGTTCCTTCTAGGAAGAGAGCACCTATGATAACTTGATTTTCCATGATCTTTTCTAACGAGCTATTATGCAAAAGAAAAATGTGAGTCTTGCTCTAATACCAATTGAAAATATAAGAGGGGTGTTTCTCCAAAACGCACACGCAAGTATACGTGTTCGACAAGTAATATAGGATTGTAAGTCCAGATATCATACTCAGAGGGGCTTATAATTAATATTAACTAAATAAACCAAACCTTTAATCTATTCAAGCTAATCTTAAAGTATGAATATTTAACTAAATTTAATCTAGAAAAACAAATTAAGAGATTAAAGAGGACAACGATAAACTTAAAAACGAATTCAGTGGGAGAGAATATTCTAGAGCTATAGGTTAGCTAACAATCCTGTTGAGTTTTTCACTTAAATCGCCTAATTATTTTATCTGGTTTATTGGTTGACATGGTTAGTATTTCTCGTAGCCTTCTCCTGAAGTACAACTCGACTATTCAAGCTAATCTAACGCCTATATTCCTATGAAATTAGAATTAACAAGAACACATTTATAATTCCGGTATAGTAACCAAGCAAGGCTATTATGTATATTCCTATCCTAACCGCAAATCTGACCCCTTCAGAGTGAAGATCTTGCTCTACTCAATCTTATATGTAATCTAGAATTCCACTCCCGAGTTTAATCCTAGATTCGTAGATAGTATTTAATTTGTGATCAAACAATCAAATAATTAAGCGCAAGATTGAATAAATAAACCAATATCATAAAATAATAAGAACAATCTAAGCTTCAAACTACAACATTCATGTACCACCCAAAACTCTAGAATTAATAAACTATGAGATTAAAGAAAGAGAAGAGAAGAAAAACTAGTTAGAACCCTCCTCCAAGTGTGGTTTGTGTTCCTCCACATCTAAAGTGTGTCCCTAGGTCTAAAATGTGTCAAAAGTCCTCAAAATAGCAATTTATATGTATTTATACCAAGTAGGGTCGGGCCCAGATGAAACACCCTTTCTTGTGGGAAATAGGACTCCGACTCTGTAAAATTTGTACAGATGGAGATTATCAGCAGCATTACATTTTTCTTGTCAGGCAAGTTTTTACACTGTTGCGCTGCACCCTGGGGTGTCCCATGCGACGCGGTAATGAGAATTTTAAAAAATGAAAAACATGAAAGTTGTATTTCTTTAAAATAAATTTCCAACGATATATTGTAGAGCCCAAACGGAGTTTTCGGCAAAATGTTATGTGTATTTTACTAGACAATGCGCAGTATGTCCGCTCGATTCTTCGTTTCGTTCTTAACTGTCATCAGTTGATCCCCGAACACGATCCCGACTTAATTCCTTGGGCATTTACTCTGACTTAAAAAGTCCAAATCACTTGAATTCATTTCATAATTCCTATATAGATCGGAATCACTCCTACAAGGCATAAAATACATATTTAGGGCAAAACACTAGCGATTAAAGCTCAAACTCAATTAAAGTGCAGTAAATTAAAGTGTAATAAACGACTAATATACACAATTATAGCCTATCATCAATACCCCATAATTAACCCGTTCCTCGTCCTCGAGCAATCAAACTACACTTTATATAGACACAACATTTTTAAACAATTCTCCTGACTCATCACACCAAGAATATTAAAAATAGACTAAGCACAAGAGTGTAACAACTTCACCTCAAGATTTGAGTCACAAGTACCACGCATTTACAATTCACCCACTTACTCTAACATAGAGGTCACTGAAATTACCCTTCCTTCATGAATCAAGTGCCCTCACATAACAAAAGAGAGCAGTTCCAAACGATTAAATTTAAGAACAATTAGGAACTCAAGATATAAATAATTCACTCACTCTCAATATAACATTCATATGCCACAAAGATGCACCATAGGCTTTCTCGTAGTGTACTACTCTACTAATCGAGCTCATTCAGTCTAGGATCTAGTAGCGCTTTATTAGGTTGTAATGTAAGCTACTGGGCAGGCAGGATATATTTAGATATAAGAGTGACTATACCTCCCTAAGGACTTTAATACATACACTTTAAGTGTCAAGACCCAAATCGGAGTCGTGATGGCGCCTACTAATCGGAGCTACGCAAGCCAACACTTACTTGTATTTCCATTTTTAGCAACACCTATTTTAAAACAATAATAATAATACGATTTCTAGAATAAATAGATCTAGCAGAAGACTTAATAAATAGATTGCTGGAATCCCCACATAAAACACTACCAAAGAACTGGCGTCACAATACTCACGAACTTCTAAGAATAATACACATAACCGTCTTAAAGAAATAAAATATTGTTTGTCTCGAATATATGAGATAACAGTCTGAAAAGTAAAGATAGAGGAGACGTCGGGTCCTGCGGACGCCTGCAAGGCTACCTCGGTGTCTCGATAATCAAGATGCTAACACCCACACTATTGTTGTTGCTGCTGTCTGTAACCTGTATCTGCGCAAAAAGAGCGCAGAGTATAGAATCAGCACAACTGACCCCATGTGCTGGTAAGTGTCTGGCCTATCCTTGCGAAGTAGTAACAAGGCTACAACCAAACACTCACATAAACGTGTACAGTTTAAAATATATATATACAACAAAATAACAGGAAGCAACATTTAATATTTGGGAAGCTCTAGGGTAGCAACGAAAATATAATGTCAGAAATAGAATAATGGAATTTAATTCACTTTCAAGTCCAGCTCATCTTGCTGCAAGCGTGCAATCCATTTTCATCACAATAAAATTTGTCGTAGACATACCATTTGATGTCATCGTATGGCACGCCGACCACTTATATATTGAAGAGGGATCGTGTGGCATGCCGTCCACTATATACATGATACATTGGGATCGCATGGTATGCCAAGCATTTATAATTGATATATTGGGTCAATCCCTTATATATATATATATATATATATATATATATATATATATATATATATATATATATATATATATATATATATATAAGGGATTGACCCAATTTATCAATTATAAATGCTTGGCATACCATGCGATCCCAATGTATCATGTATGTTGACCCAATTTATCAATTATAGATGCTTGGAATACCATGCGATCCCAATGTATCATGTATATAGTGGACGGCATGCCACACGATCCCTTTTCAATATATAAGTGGTCGGCGTGCCACACGATCCCATTTTAATATATAAGTGGTCGGCGTGCCACATGATCCCATTTCACTATAAAAGTGGTTAGCGTGCCACACGATCCCATTTGAATAAATAAGTGGTCGGCATGCAACATGATCCCATTTCACTTTCGTCATAGTCCACATATATTATTGGCAAGAGAAAACAATAACTCTGTGCCAAGGCTCAACAATTAATTCTTTATCTTTTATTCACTTCTTACTCAATATTCATATCATCGTTCGAGCCAACGCTCCAGGGAATTCACAACTCATAATTTCCTTCTCACACCTTTCACGTTATTTAACAATACACAGTTAGATGTGGAATAGTTACATCAATATCAAATAGTCATGAGTAAAAACTCATGGTCATACTAGACCCCCTCAACGTATAAATACTTGTCACTATGCCTATACGTCGAACTCCACACGAAGCAATTAGCAAATAGACTCAACTCATATTCCCTCAAGCTAGGATAGATCAAACATTTACCTCAAAGGTTTACGGCAAACTCAATCCTTAAGCAATGCCCATTCCTTTCGAATTTTGCTCCAATTTGATTGTATCTATACACAATTGATTTAATATCATCAAACTACTCAACAAAATAATCCAAATGCTAGATATATATATATTTTACAACATTCTGTCCGAAATAGTGAGTATCGATCCCGGGACACGTGGTCAAAACACAAGATTTGAACCAATTTCCAACAACCCATTCACTCACGAGCCCGAATATACAATTTGTTCTTAAGTTCGTCCCCAAAACAAGGTCTAAATCACAAATTATTTGAAAACCCTAAATATACCCAATTCTCTAATTTTATACCTATTTTCACATGTTTAGGCATAAGGATTTGATTGATGTTGATGAAAAATGAAGAAGACGAGTTAATCAATGCTTACCTGAGAAGTTTGATAAAAAATCGCCCAAAAATCGCCCGAAGAAACTATTCAAGAAGAGAGAGTTGAGAAAATGTGATGAAAATCCCGTAAGTGTTCTGTTTTTGGGTCTTTAAAATCACTGGGCAAAATTGCTCTATGCGATCGTAGGGCCTGGGATGCGATCGCATAGAAGAAAATAAGGGGGCTGAACTTTGCTCTATGCGATCGCATAGAAGGAATTGTGGGCCTCAACATTTACTCTATGCGATCGCGTAGGTGAAATACAATCGCATAGAAAGCTTTCCTGGACTTCAAGATTTACTCTATGTGATCGCGGAGAACTAATGCAATCGCATAGAAGGATTTGTTGGACTCCAAGATTTACTCTATGCAATCGCGGAGGAGTAATATGATCGCATAGAACAAACTGCTGACTACCAAATTAACTCTATACGATCGCGGAAGAACCAATGTGATCGCATAGAACAAATTAATGAATTCCCAATTAACTTTATGCGATCGCAGACATGCCAATGCAATCGCATAGAACAAAAACCTGGACAACACCAACCAGCAAAAACACCAGATTTTCTAAGTCCATTACACTGCGACACCTATCCGAAACTCACCTGAGCCCTCGTGGTTCCAAACCCAATATGTACACTGACTAAAAAACATCATACGAACTTGCTCGAGCGACCAAATCGATAAAATAACATCAAATTCAATGAATTGAGCCTTAAATCCAAGAAATCTTTCAAATTTCAAAAACTTTCATATTTTCCAATTTATGGCCGAAACACGTCAAACGACGTCCATTTTCAACCAAACTTTATAAGAAGTGCTTAACCAACATATATGACCTGTACCATGCGTCGGAACCAAAATACGAGCCCGATACCATTACTTTTGATCAAATTTCATTTTCATTTTCCTTAAATATTTTCAGGAAATAATTTCACGAAAAAATTCTTTTTCTCGAGCCTGGGACCTCGGAATTTGATACCATGCATACACCCAAGTCCCATATTTTTCTATGGACCTCCCAAGACCGTCAAATTACGGGTCCGGGTCCGTTTACCAAAACTATTGACCAAAGTTAACGTTATCAATATTAATATCAAAATTATTCAATTTGTTTCACATAATTCATATATATCAACATAAAAATGACCCGGCTTTGCGCCCGGGCTGCACACGTAAATCGAGAAAACTAATAGTGAGGTTTTCAAGGCCTCTGAAGCTCAAATTGACTAATAAAACAAGTGATGACCCTTTGGGTCGTCACATTAACATTGAAAACCCCACACTTATGTCAAACCATAACTCTTCATTCACATCAATATATATTAACTCCCCATTTTTTTAAGCACAATCATATCAAGAGTCACCACTATCACATATTTTCGCAGCAATACAACTAATTTTTTTTCCTTTTCAATTCATGTGGCTTTTACTTTTTCAAAACAATGCATCTTTCTCCTTATTTTATTAGTGCCACTCAAAATCCAAACCAACCACCACACACTTTAACTTTTATACAGTTCAAATAGATGGTTAATTCTAACAAATGGGTAAGGCTTGGAATATGGCTCCAAAGAAACAAGATTATGGGCTCAAAGGGGTTTAAATATGAATTGTAACAATTAGGCGGACAAAATATATATATATATGGCTCAACAAAGAAACGCCTATATCACTTCCAAGACTAAATAAAACTACTATTTCGCCTTGAAAATACACGGGGCAAGTTCTAGACATCAAATGCAATGCACAAAATAACACAAAATCTTACACACACATGACACATAACTCACTCAGGATTGGACTCATTAAGACATTCTAGTCAAAGAAGTTAAGCAAAGTTAAGAACATATAATTTACGGTACTTATATAAGAGTCAAAAACTGAGCCTAAGCGTCACCATCAAAGTACTCACTATTCTTAAGGCATGACAAGGTTTAAAGAGATTGCTTTAATTCAATTCACGTCACCATGGCTTCTCTCCCAAAAAAATAAAACTACCTACACCCGATTAAAATAAAACCCTGGCTTCTCTCCTAAAAACTTAAACTACCCACACCCGATTCAAACAAAATCCTTGGAAAAGAATCGTGGCACAAAGAAAATTCAAGGGGGAATTGCTACACTACCTACAAAGAGAATCTTTTTTCCTTTAATTAGACTTAAATCCCTCAAGAAAGATGTCTAGAAGATCCATCATCGGGAAAAGTCTAATTTTTTTTATTTTTTTATTTTTTAACAAAAACTCTACACTAAGAACGAGATTACAACTAAGCTAAGATAGCACATAAATCACACAGACAATCTCCTCACCCCACACTTGAAATTGTGCAATGTTCTCAATGCATGCTGAAAATAACAATAGGGTAAACGAGACTCCCTGGTAGGCAAAAGGCCGAAGTATTAGCAGCTCACGGGATACTCAGACTTCTCCTAAGTATGATCCCTTGTGCGGGTATCTCACACTCAGTTTCAACCATCTGTTTTCTTTTGTACATGCCTATTGTCTTTGAGTTCGTGCTCGTACTCCTAAAAAACACAAAAATAATACTAACAAAAAAATTAACATAATAAAAAATTTAAAAAACATAAATAATTAGAAGAAAAAGAAAGAAAAAAAAATAAAATTGGGTTGCCTTCCAACAAGCGCTTTATTTAATGTCGCGGCATGACGCCATCACATTCACCACTTTTCCTTGCACTTTGAGGATGTGAAATGCGCCCCCAATTTCGCATCAATTTTTCTATCACGTTCATGGAACAGTGGTGTGAAAATAAAGGAACTAAGCAATAAATATCGCATCTTGCATTTCTTGGCCTTTAAGTGAGGGATGTCGTTTTGTCTCCTTGGTGTGGTAAATTTTACAATGTAAGGGTCTTGTTCTTCATCTATACATCTTTTCAAATGCTCGACCTCCATGTCTCTGTCCAAACATAACGTAGAAAAATGTGTATAATGACGACCAACATGCCCCAACTCTAAAGCTGCATTATTTTTTACATCCTCAGTAATACATACTCCCTCAACCTCAGCATCATCAACAAAAACATGATCTAGTGATTGGTATTCTTGTTTTAGCTCCTCAATTTGGACAAGAATATCTTTTTCAGCTTCAGATAACTCATCACTAAATTGTTGGGCGTTACACGGATCAATCTTTGTATTCAATTGAGCCTCTAAATTGTATATAGAAATGCCAAATTGATCAATCTCTTGTCCCAGTTCAGCTCTTCCTTCTATAAATTGTTGCATCTCATTCGTAATTTTCTCACGAAAACCTCCATATTCCTCTAATAATTTCGTGTGCATATCAAGAATGCGAACATCATGTTCCACATCATCTAATTCATTACTCCTTTCAAACTCACAATAATTATTAGAATCAACATAAGAAGGGATTGGAGTGGGATAACAACACTCACGAAAATTATTCCAATTTCCATTACAAATAGTACAAGAAGGAGATGGTGCACACAATTCGGTACGAGAAATAGTTACAAAATTGCCGTTGTGGGATCCTTTACAATATGGACAAAGATCACAAACACAAGAATACTTACTATCTCCCCACTTTTCGTTCAAATATGACATAACAAAAAATTATAATACTAACTACACTAAACTAAAATTAAAAACTTAACTAGATAAAAAGTAAAAATCTAATCTAGTAAAATAGTTAATTTCTAAGTCCCAGGAAATGGCGTCAAAAACTTGTTGCTCTTAAATGCATACGCAAGTATACGTGATTGACAAGTAATATAGGATTGTAAGTCCAGATATCGTATCCACACATACTTGTCTAACTATCAACTAAATTAAACCAAACAATTAATATATTGAAGTGAATCCTAAAGTATAAATATTTAACTAAAATTAATCTAACGAAACAAAATAAGAAATTAATGAAAACAACGATAAACTTAAAGTTGAATTTAGTGGGAGAGAATATTCTAGACCCATGGGTTAGCTAACAACCCCATTGAATTTTACACTTAAATAGCCTAATTAATTTATTTGGTTTATATGTTGACAGGGTTAATATTGCTCGTAGCCTTCTCCCGAAGTACAACTCGCCTATTCAAGCTAATCTAAAGCCTATATTCCGATGGGATTAGAATTAACAAGAAAGCATTTATAATTCCTGTATAGTAATCAAGCAAGGCGATCAGGTATATTCATATCCTAACTGCAAATCCGCCCCCGTTCAGAGTTAAGATCTTGCTTTACACAATCTTATATGCAATCTAGAATTTTCTCTCCCGAGTTCAATCCTAGATTCGTAGATAGTATTCAATTGGTGATCAAGCAATCGAATAATTAAGCACAAGATTGAATAAATAAACCAATATGATAAAATAATAAGAACAATCTAAGCTTCAAACTACAACATTCATGTAGCACCCAAAACTCTAGAACTAATAAACTATGAGATTAAAGAAAGAGAAGAGAAAAAAAACTCATTAGAAGCCTCTTCCAAGTGTGGTTTGTGTTCCTCCACGTCTAAAGTGTGTCCCTAGGTCTAAGATGTGTCAAAAGTCCTCAAAATAGCATTTTATATGTATTTATACCAAGTAGGGTCGAACCTAGACGAAACACCCTTTCTTGCGCGAAATAGGACTCCGGCTCTGTAATACTTATACAGATGGAGATTATCATCAGCATTACATTTTTCTTTACATGCCAGTTTTACACTTCTTTGCCGCACACTGTGGTGTCCTATGCGGCGCGGCAATGAGAATTTGAAAAATATGCAAAACATGAAAACTGTAGCACTTTCAAATAGCTTTCCAATGATGTATTGTGCAGCCCAAACGGAGTTCTGAGCAAAAGGTTATATGCATGTTACTAGATAATGCGTCGTATGCCCGCTCGATTCTTCTATTCGTTCTTAACTATCATCCGTTTATCTCCAAACATGATCTCGGCTTAATTCCTTGGTCTTACTCAGACTTCAAAGATCCAAATCACTTGAATTCACTCCATAATTCCTACATAGATCGGAATCACTCCTACAAGGCATAAAATACATATTTAGTGCAAAATACTAGCGATTAAAGCTCAAACTCAATTAAAATACAGTAAATTAGAGTGTAACAAACGACTAAAATACACAATTATAGTCTATCATCAAGGGGGGATGAATATATATTTTTAAGGGATAATGCATAAAATACACCCCATCCTATGGCCCATTTTCCAATTACATACCATTTCTTTTTTGGGGTCCTATTACCCCCCCCCCCCCCCAAACTATTTTAAAGTGTAATAAATACCACCTGAAGTATTGACGTGGCATAGAGAGTGTGCACACTCTGGAAGATCAAGTAGCGGATATCTTCACAAGCCCTTTGAGACCGATTGCTTCCTAAGTGTCTCTTGAAATGCCCAACTTAGTTTAAAGGGGATGTTGGATATAGCAAAAAGATTCATTTAAGTATGTGAATTTTCTAGTTCATGTGTTAGAAAATTAAAAAGTAATCCAATGAATCATAGTCAATTTTCGTAGTTTTAATCATAATCCATCGAAACTAATGGCTATCAAAATACGAAAATTGATATGGATAACTTGCTTATGTATCAATGCCATTTAACCATCCAGTTAACTGAAAATCTACCAGTAATGGTTGTTCTCAGACCTACTGTGACGACCCGACCCATCGTCTCTTGTATGTCCGTCTTGTTTTTCCCGCTTTATGCTTCTTCATGTGTTATTATATGTGTTCGGTGAGTTTGAAGTGTTTCGGATAGAATTTGGATAGAAATGAGACAAATAGTCTCTTTAAGGAAAACTTAAGTTGGAAAAGTCAATCGGACCTTGACTTGTGAGTTATAGAGCTCAAAATAGATTTCCGATGATTCGACTAGTCTCGGATGGTGGTTTATGACTTGGGAGCGAAATCGGAATTTAATTTAGAGTTCTGGTGAAGAATTAGGCTTGAATTGGCTAAAGTTGAATTTCGGCGAATTCCGGTTAATAGGTGAGATTTTGATCTGGGGCTCGAAATGGAATTTCGAGAGTTGAAATAGCTTCGTTAGGTGATTTTGGATATGTATGCAAATTTTCAGGTCATTCCGATGTCGTTTGGTTGGGTTTTGGATCGAATGCAAATTTGGAAAGTTCTAGTTTAACTTAAAATGAAACTCAATAATTTTGGTGATTTTCGATGTAAAAGATAGCATTTTTATGGACCGAGCAAGTTTGAATGAAGTATTAGAGTGTGTTTGTGCCTTTGGTTGAGGTTTCGAGGGCCTCGGGATGGCTTCGGATGGTTGAGCGAGGAGTTTGAAGGTTGTTTAGTGCTGCAGGAATGCAGCAGCAGTTGCAGATCCACTTTGGCCTTCGCATTCGCGAAGCAGTCCCGCGTTCGCGTAGGTCTGGGTCCCTTTGGCCTTTGCGTTCGCGTAGGGGATTGGTCGAGTGAAGGGGTCCCAGGGTTGTTGCCCTCCGTGTTCGTGGAAGACAAACGCGTTCGCATTGAAGAGGAAAGCAGTGAGCTTCGCGTTCACGGCTGGGCACCGCGTTCGCGAATAAGAAAATTTTGCCCAGCTCAAAAATGGCCATATCAGACGAGAATTGGCCATGCGTTCGCGTAGAAGGGATCGTCTGGGAAGTTCAGTTAAGTGTAAACATTTCATCCGCGAGCTAGGTCTTGTTTCCACCATTGTTGGACATCTTACAGAGCTTTTTTAGAAAACTTAAGAGGGATTCGAAGGAGATTAATCAAACGTAAGTTTTATGGACTAAAAAACAACATTTAAACACGCTTTTAGCCCTTAAAGTTTTGGAATTAAATCAAATTGGGGAAGAACTAGGGCTTGAAATTTGAAATATAAAATTGGGGATTTAGAGGAGCAATTGGACTCCGATTATGATGAATTTTATATGTACGGACTTGTAGCGATATGAGGATTCCAAAAATGTATGTTTCATAATTTTTTGAGACGCGGGCCCGAGGGTCGGGTTTTGCTAGTTTCGAGATATTTGTTATATTTCGATTGTTTTCAATTGGGTGTTGTCCCATTGGCATATTATGATATATTTGTACTGATTTTTGTTAGATTTGACGCGCGTGGAGGCCAATTTGAGGGCAAAGGTATCGTGGGCGAGGAATTTCACCGGTTCGAGGTGAGTAATACTTGGGAATGATATCCTGAGGGTTTGAAACCCCGGATTGGCATATCTTAGTGTTGTATTGTGGTGACTTGCACGCTGGACCTGAGCGTGGGGTAGAGCACCGTTGGGGATTGTGACTTGGTCTTTCCCGGTTGTTAGTTTTTACCGCGTATTTGTAAACAATTTGTTGTTATCATCATAAATTAGGCTCATGGCCATACTTGGGGCTTATTGTCGATTGTTTGAACTCTGTGAGCTATTATCACTGTTTTCCTCACTATTTGAACTCAGTCCGTGTGATTTACACTGTTTTATGAACTCAGCTATATTTTTACCCAAACATGGAGTTTTAAACGATATTTGAACCATCATTTGAGCTGAGTATATTTGTTTTACGAATGCCCGATTGGCATTTGACTATTTTAGATTGATTAAGGCTGAGGTCCATATGTGAGGGCATGAATATGATATATGGAGACTTGCAAGCCTCAGGTGATAAGTGTACATGTACATATACATGAATGGATCGGACTGCACGCCGCAGTATCATATAGAATATATCGGGCTGCACGACCCACAGCAGTGTGATATTGATATTGTGTTTGGGCTATAGGAGCCCCTCCGGATTCTGAACCCCCACAGTGAGCGCGGGTACCCAAATGGATCGGTCTGCACATTCCGCAGTGTTTATTCATTGCATTGCATTCATGCATTACTCCTGTTTGTACTACGTGGCACGACATTTAGCACTCATACCATTGGAATACATAATATTGCTTGCCTTGCCGACCAGATACCCTGGTGTTATGTGTTGAGGAGTGCTAAGCCTGAGAGGATGATGATGAATATTGTGAGTGGGGAGTGAGCCCGCGGGGCTGATACTGTATTGAATGGTTGATTTGAGCCCGAGGGGCAGTTTCTGATTATTTCCTACTTGTTGAAATTATGTTTGCAACTGTTGAAAAAGCATATTATCAAAAGAGAATTTTGAACTGATCTTGAGATTTTCTAAAGGGATTTCCATGTGTATTTCAATTTTTCTCAAAAAGGTTTGTTCTGTCTTTTATAGCAGTTTGGTGTGCTCATACGTGTTTTCTTATCGCTCAGATATTATTCTCCCTTATTACCACTGAGTTGGAAGTACTCACTTTATTCCATGCAACTTGCGTGCAGTTGCAGGTATTGTTCTCCCGATAGTGGGTTATTAGCAGGATCGAAGGCCATATTCTGGTAATTGAGCAAGGTGACTGCCAGCGTTAGCAATACCGCACTCCATCTTTGTATTCCGGTTTCATCTTGTATATATATACATTGTTAGACCAGTTGTAGTGTCCCTACTCATTAGATGCTCGTGACTTGTGACACCCTGGTCGGGCTGTATTGATTTTCATATTAATAAATGACATAAATCTTGATTCGATATGTTATATAACTATGTAACTGCTTAAAGAGGATTTTTGGGTTATATGCTGGCCTTGTCTTCACAAGAGGCGCCATCACGACCGGGTAAGGAATTTAGGTCTTGAAAAGTTGGTATCAGAGCCTATTTTACTAGGTCTCACGAGTCATGAGCAGGGTTAGTAGACTCTCGCGGATCAGTGCAGAGACGTCTGTATTTATCCTCGAGAGGCTGGAGACCCTTTAGGAATATTTCCCATTCTTGGAATTCTTATCGTGCATACTTGATTCAGTTTGAGATAACTGTTGAAATTCCTTCTGCACGTCGGTATGCGCAAGAGAGCGCTCAATAATATATGTGCCTGGTTGGCCTGTCATTCCCCTATTGGGGGGCGAGAGGTAATCTCCGTGAGTTCATGTTGGGCCAGTCTGGAGGACTTGAGGCCGGATATTTGCCTATGGTTTGAGCCCCGAGGTACTGGTTGTGTGAGCAAGTGTTTCGAACTTATATGATCAGTGTTGTTCTTATTAGCACGAATGGCGGCTGGATATTCATGTGATGAGTATATTAGTACTGCGAGGTGTATCAATAAAATTTTGGTAGTGAAAAAGAATTCTATGGGATAATTGATGAATTGTTAAGTGTTCGATTCCTGTGTGCTTTTATGTGTAGTCCGCGTTATGGGTGCGTGAAGAATATTTCATATCTCTTAGTTGGCAAGTAAAGTTCGTTCCATGTGGCAGTATGAGTATAGACTCAAAAAAACTAAATGGATGTGTATTACGTATATGATAGTGGACGGTATGTGGGAACAATGATATGAGGCGAAACAGATGGGTTATCTATGATATGAGGCGAAACAGATGGGTTATCTCCTGCGGAGGGTTTTGAGCAGTATGATCCTTATGTGTATGTGAAATATCTCGTGTGTAATTGAAGGGTATGTGTTGTATTTTGAAGAATTGGGATGCTTAAGAAAGGGGACTCAGCTGATGTGGAAATGAATGCGAGGTTCGCAAAGAGTGTTAATGCTTGATGATCTGTGTATTCACAAAACTTGTAAATGATTTGAGTTTGATCTCATTGTGGTATCATTAGAGTAAAAGTGTTATAAGTTGTTAAGAGTGCCTTAATATATGGCTTCGAGCCAAGTTGGGGAGGTTGTTGTTGGTCAGCTAATTGCATGGTTACATGCTATGTTGGTTCCCTTTTGAGGTATGATGGCGGATTAGTTCTGGTTACAGAAATTGAGCCGAGAATGGCTCGTGTGAAGGAAATTTTCTACCAAGATTTAATGGTGCTTTTGTAATATGAGAAATGCTAGGATATTTGAGCCGCTGTAGGTAAAGAATGCCCAACGTATAGAGAAGAGAGATGGTTGTTGCATCTGTATGAAATCATGTTTTGCGGTATCAGAGTGTTAATAAGGCACGAGGGGTTATGTGCGTTAAGGCAGGTGAATTTCAATTGCTTAAGAGTGAATGACTTCCAAGATTGGTTTTATTGTGTTCTAGATTTTTGCATGTAACAATCAGATGTCGTAAGTTTGTGAATGTGGCTAGAGACTGTGTTTTCATCAGGAGAGATCAAAACTTGTGGTATGATATGTTCAGTATGGGATTCTATGTATCAATATCTGGGAGGTAATGGTAATGAATTCGGATTCACAGGAAGTTCTTCGGTGTAGAGCATTCTGGAATGTGGTGCTTCTGGGAGGGCATTCAGTGTCTTATGGGGCTTATATGGTGTGGTCTTATGTACGAGTCTCGTGTGGTAACCTGAGTTGAGGTATCGTGGTGCTACAGAAAGGGAGAGTATCTAATTAATGATGAGTCATGAAGGAAATGAGATGAATGTAATAGCTTGATAATAAACCAAATCGTTATGGTAAGGACATGATTAATTCTTGTATGTGTTTTAGATAATGAGTCTTACAAGTGTTGTGCAGCAAAGCTTTTAAGTGTTGGCAGTTTGCTTAACTTGGTCTGGATAGAAGGACTCGGTCCTAGCAATTTAGCTTGTGCAGTGGAATTGGGAGAAAGAGTTCTTGATATATTTTACAGTGGTCTGAAGATGGGCATGTTATCCTAGTGTAGTATGGTCTGTGTGCTATGATATAGAGAATTGAGAATTGCGTGTTCAAGGCTTTGGTTCAGTTCATAATGGGAAATTCATTAGATTCTTGAGTACCACAGTCAGCTTCAGGTGATTAAAGAATCGATCTTTAGATGATTAAGGTGATGTAAATTGATGATACATCAGTAGTATTGCGACATATTCTTGTTGGATCGACTGCGGATAATTGAGTTTTTGATGGCGCAGGGAAAATTTTGAATGTCTTTCGTGGTATGAATGGATACTTGATGTGTGTTATGTATTCCTGCGGTGGAGTGTGGGATCAGGCATAGTGATTCATGCGTTACATGTGTTGGAGACAAGAAGTTCTCGTGATACGATCATGCGGTGGTTGTGGGTCGTGCGTATCGACATCGTATAGCAGTTGTTGGAATCAAGAGGTCCGAGTGGATCTTTCGTTGCTTGGTATGTTAGATTTGGGTGATGATATCGGATTGCAGACTGGTTGTCCCAATGTCAGGTTGTCTAGACTAATATGCTATCGGCTATGTTGGAAAAAGCCACAGGATGCGTGGTAAGGTGCATCGAATTATTGTTCTATCATAGTAGTTTATATTCCAAGGACCAGCAGACGGTTGGCAAGTATTTCTTTGATTATTAGGCCTTTGTAGCGGATGTTAGTGCAGAGGTTTCTACTATTGATTTAGTTCCGGTATTGAGGGACTTTTTGGTGCGTTTCTTGCGTCCGGGCATGAGGCTATATGCGTTTATTGTAATGAAAACATTTGAATCGATGTGTTTCTCCTTTTGTGAGATATATGTGCAGGATCGGCTGGCACGCCGCCACGGGTATGGTATCTGGATCGGGTGGCAAGCCACCACGGGTATGTTATCTGGAGCGGGTTGCGTATCGCAACAGTGTGATGTTGGGAATAGTTTTCTATATGTTGCTTTGTATGCCTTGCTTCACCATGGGTGTGATGGATTTCTGGGTTTCAAACCTCAATCTTTGCGTGGCTGTCTGTGTTGAGCCAGGTGGCTTGAGGTGCTTAACGGGTAATAGTGTTTGGATAGTATCGCGCGTTGTGGCAAGGCCACGTGATGTTATGACCTTTCGAGGAGGATTCAGGTACTCTATTTCTATTAAGTGAGATGGGATCTCTGTTCTGTGTTGTGGTCGTCATGAGGGATTTGAATCATAGCTCTTTTGTTTGAGTCCGTTATCGTTTCTAATTGGTGCCTGTGTTGAGCACGTTGTGGCTTAGGCTGGTGTGAAGGTGTCATATCACCATTGTGGCGTGTTGTAGTTGAGATGATCGTTCGAGTCATTAATGAGTACGAGCATATATGATTTCAGCTTGTTAGAAAGGTAATATCGAGGTTTGGCTCCTAAATCTGTTGTAGTATCAGTCAGAAAGGAAATGGACTCATGATTGGGTGATCTGAGAGATGGGTTCGGTTTATAGTGTGTTTCAGTTGTCATTGGCAGTATATGAAATGTGTTGGAATAAGACTTTAGCTAGATAAGAGGTTCTCTATTGATATTGAGTATTGTGGACAATTGTTGTGGATAATAGACAATCGTTCCGAGTGTTGGAATGTGTGGTATATTGTATGAATCCACCTGAGGTTGCAGGTGTGGGTTATTACAGCTGGTTCGGGTTAATTCTGAGTATAGATGTGATGTTCTGATCTTGTGTATGATTTCAGGAAGTGCGGTGTGGTTCTTCGGTTTTTGGGCCATATGGATTGTGAAATTTCAGTTGTTTTGTGTTATCGGTACCTATGTGAGTTAGGGTGATGTGGGATCACCCCGGTTATGCGCCTGGTTATGTCATTTGGCTATTGGCTTTCTTTTAGTACACCTCTGGGTACGCTCGAGGAGGAGCGTTTGTTTAAATTTGGGAGGATGTGACGACCCGACCCGTCGTCTCTTGTATGTCTGTTTTCCCCGTTTTATGCTTCTTCATGTGTTATTATATGTGTTTGGTGAGTTTGAAGTATTTCGGATTGAATTTGGATAAAAATGAGACAAATAGTCTCTTTAACAAAAGCTTAAGTTGAAAAAGTCATTCGGACGTTGACTTGTGAGTTAGAGGGCTCGAAATGGATTTCCAATGTTTCGACTAGTTTTGGATGGTGATTTATGACTTGGGAGCAAAATCGGAATTTAATTTGGAGGTCCAGTTAAGAATTAGGCTTGAATTAGTTAAAGTTGAATTTCGGCGAATTCCGGTTGATAGGTGAGATTTTGATCTGGGGGTCCGAATGGAATTCCGAGAGTTGCAGTAGCTTCGTTAGGTGATTTATGTCTGCAAATTTTCAGGTCATTCGGACGTTGTTTGGTTGGGTTTTGGATCGAATGCGAATTTGGAAAGTTCTAGTTTAACTTTAAATGAAATTCAATGATTTTGGTGATTTTTGATGTTAAAGATAGTGTTTTTATGACCCGAGGAAGTTTGAATGAAGTATTAGAGTGTGTTTGCGCCTTTGGTTGAGGTTCCGAGGGCCTCGAGATGGTTTCAGATGGTTGAGTGAGGAGTTTGAAGGTTGTTTAGTGCTGCAGGAATGCAGCAGCAGTTGCAGACCCACTTTGGCCTTCACGTTCGCAAAGCAGTCCCGCATTCGCGTTGGTCTGGGTCCCTTAGGCCTTCGCGTTCACGGACAGGGGGTGCGATTGCGTAGGGGATTGGTGGAGTGAAGGGGTCCCAGGGCGGTTACCCTTCGCGTTCGTGGAAGACGAACGCGTTCGCATTGAAGAGGAAGGCAGTAAGCTTCGCGTTCGCGGCTGGGCACCGCGTTCGCGAATAAGGAAATTTTGCTCAGCTGTAAAATGGCCATCGCGGATGCGACTTGGCCGCGCGTTCGCGTAGAAGGGAGCGTCTGGCAGTTCAGTTAAGTGTAAACATTTCATCCGCGAGCAAGGTCTTGTTTCCACCATTGTTGGACATATTATAGAGCTTTTTGAGCAAATTGAAGAGGGATTCGAAGGGGATTAATCAAAGGTAAGTTTTATGGACTCAAAACACCATTTAAACGCGCTTTTAGCCCTTAAATTTCTGGAATTAAATAAAATTAGGGAAGAACTTGTTGGAAACACGTTCTCAATGCGATATACTAAACGTGTATTCTTTTGTAGGTTTTGATGAATGACAAACAAAGCACAAATTGATATATGACGGAGTTCAAGTACAAGAGCACAAATGTTGAGATTGAAGCTCAAGACGTTGTTTTTAATTGTTATTATTGAGTTATTCTTAAATGTGATCTTGATCCTATAACTTGACTCCATAACATGGCTTCTCTCATAAAACTATTTTCCAAAATCATGCATACTTATTTCTGTATCAAATGATTTCAAATGATGCATATTTACATTAGACAAAATGTTTTCTAAACATACCTCAGAAATCTGGGCTAAGAATAATCGATTATGTACTTATGATAATCGATTGTTTATAAGCCAAGACTGCATGACAATCGATTATGAACTAATGATAATCGATTGGGAATAAGACAGTTAACATCAGGCTTTTCCAAATCTACAAGATAATCGATTGTGAACTAATGACAATCGATTATTGATGAGGTAAAGTTTTCCAATACTCAGAATAATCGATTATGAACTAATGGTAATCGATTATGTTGAGTTGATGTCTCCCAGTGATTTTAAAATTACTTAAGTAATCGATTAGTAAGTAATAGTAATCGATTATGTTGAGTTAACTGGGTTTAACAATCGATTGCCTATGTCCAACAATCGATTGTCAAAGTTTATACTTAGTCGCAAAAACTTTGGCTTGAAACAGTGTGATTTGAGATTTTCAGAAAATGACAAGTAATCGATTGTTGCAAGGGACAATCGATTGTTGAAGCTGACCGTTGTCAAATGATTTTCAAATACCTCAAAGTAATCGATTATTGGTTTTCTGTAATCGATGTTTTGCTCAAAATCCGGAAATAATATTTAAAACGTTACTGAGGTAATCGATTATTGATTTGCTATAATCGATGTTTTTGATTAAAATATGTAAAAGATTTTGGAACGTTGCTGAAGTAATCGATTATGGATTTGGTATAATCGATTATCTGAATTTGAATTTTGCCAGTAATCGATTATGGATTGTAAGTAATCGATTATTAAGCGTAAAATCTGGGATTGTTTGATCTGACTGGCAGATAATCGATTGTTCGGTCTTGACAATCGATTGTCACTGAGTAAATTCAGCAATTCTTAATTGGCAATTAGACAACGGTAAGACCAAGTTTTGCACCTATAAATACAGCTTCAACTCAGTGTTTTAAACACAACAACATACACTAACTGATCATTACATTGCTTTAAGCTTTCATTCAATTGTTCATCATTTTCTACTCATTTCATAAAGCTTTTGAGAGCCATATTATTGTTCAAAGTTGTTGTGATCTTGAGCGTATTATTTTACTCATATCTACTCATCAAGGAGTACCTTTGTTAAGTGAGTGTTCAAGTATTTCAAATACTTGTAAGAGAATTTTGATTCTCTTGTGTTGAGGAACTTGTGCTTCCTCTGTTGAAGTCTTTGGGATTGTATCCCCGAGCAAGTGAAGTCTTTGGGATTGTATCCCCGAGCAAGTGAAGTCTTTGGGATTGTATCCCCGAGCAAGTGAAGTCTTTGAGGTGAGGAACCTCCGAGCAAGTGAAGTCTTTGAGGTGAGGAACCTCCGAGCAAGTGAAGTCTTTGAGATTGTATCTCCGAGCAACTGTAAAGGTTTGTTAAGCACCCATAAGCTTAACAAGTTAGTAGAAAATCTCGAGAGAGTCTCTCGGGGACTGGACTAACCACTGTTGTGGCCAACCAGGATATATCCTTGTGTAAGTTATTTTTATTGCACTTATTTACTTCCTGTAAAATTTAAATTCCGCAAGAAAACGCTAAATTTCATTAAAACGCTATTCACCCCCTCTCTAGCGTTAAGCGTAGTTTCTAACAATTGGTATCAGAGCCCAACTCTCTGAAAAACTTAACAGTTTGAGAGAACCATCCATGGCTTCTACTCGTGACTTTTTTGCAGGAATAGGTGAAGGTGAATGCAACACGTCGCCTCCAAAATTGGGTGAAAACAACTACTCAGTTTGGAAAGATCGAATGAGAGTTTTTACGATAGCAAACGACCTCTATCTATGGCAAATCATCAAGCATGGAAATCAAATGACGACAAAAGTTGGGAAACCCAAGGTAAGTGAATACAACACTAATGCGATAAATATGTTGTATAAATCCTTGAACCAGGAAATCTGGCGAAAAATCTCCCACTACAAAACTGCTAAGGAAATGTGGGATAAGCTTGAAGAAATTCATGAAAGAACATCTCAAGTGGAAAAATGCTCAAATGATGAATCAAATATCAGGTGCCTGATGGCCGACGACAAAGAAAAAGAGGTAAGCACTTCTAACTCTCTCTCGTTTGAAGAACTTCAAAATGCCTATGAAGATATGTTTGGTAAATATGAAAATGCTGTTAAAATGATTAGAGATTTGAAGAAATCACTTTCTCAGCAAGAAATAGATTTCCAGAAAAATCTCTCTTTAAAAGAAAAGGATTTTGAAGAACGCTTTTTATTGAAAGAAAAAGATTTCGAAAATCAATTCTCTTTAAAACAAAAGGATTTTGAAAATCTGTCTCGTGATAACGAGAATCTTGTAAAAGAAAATCAATTTTTTCAAAATGATAGTGTAGAGCTTAGACAAGTCATTAAGACTATGCATGAAGCTTCTTATATTGATAAATGCTCTACTTGTACTTCCTGCAACTCTTTGAAGTTAGAAAACGCAGAACTTAGGAAAACCTTAGAATCACATAGTGTAGACGTCCCTAAGGTTATTGAAGAAAAGGAAACGTCTAAGAATAATCAATGGCATAAAAACAGAAATTACAATTGAAATCCTACTGCTCCACCTAGAAATAACTCTAGGGCTGTAAACGAGTCTAGGACAAATTCCTTTAGACCACCTAGACACTACGCTAGGATGTATGAAAACAAGTCTACGGTTAATAATTCTAGAACACCTAGATACAATTCTAGAAATTGGTACAATGAGTTTAGAATTAACCACTTTAGATCACCTAGAAAGAATTCTAGGATGATTGTTAACGAATCTAGGATAAATCACCCTAGACAACCTAGAAATGATTCTAGAAATTTCAACGCATCTAGGAATGACTATAGATCACCCAGAACGTATTTTGCTCCACCTAGACACAGGCACAATCCAAACGCAACATGTCATTACTGCAATCGTATAGGTCACATTGCACCGATGTGTTTCGCAAAGCATAGAGACTTCTCGTATGACTATAATCATTATTTGTCTAACCCCCAAGGACCCAAGATGGCATGGGTACCCAAAGAAAATTAATTTGTTTTGTAGGTGTGCTTGAAGGGATCAAGCGTACTATGGTACCTTGATAGTGGATGCTCCAAACACATGATGGGAGATGAATCCAAATCCCTTCAACTAGAGCACAAAGAAGGAGGAAGCGTCATATTTGGAAACAATCATATTCAGATCGGTTGATATTTTAAGCAATTTGAAAAACAAAATACAAGAAAAGGCATCGAAGGAAATCAATGATGAAATTGTGGAACAATCAACGGAAGAAGCTCCACATTTGGGGAGTGAAACAAAAGAACAAAATGAATGGAGGACGATCAAAGATCACCCTCTTGATCAGGTAATTGGCGACGTCGGAGGAAAGGTAAGTACCCGAAACTCTCTTAAGAACACTCTAGGACACAATTCTTAAGAGTTCACGATATCACTTGATAACACTAGTGTAATTTATTCACGTCACTATAAATTACTGACTTGAGCGTCGGAGACGTTTAATTCCATTTTGCAGGTACTTCCCAAAGGTAAGATAAATTATGAAGTCTTAGCACACCGCAATCGATTATCCCAAGAAAATAATCGATTATCTACTGTGCAGTACATCGATTATCAGTATCAATAATCGATTGTTTTGACTGATTAGTTTTATTATGCAAATGTGTTTAATTTGTTAACTCCTTATATTGCATAATCGATTTCCGTCTCAGTCATTCAGCAATACTCTTCCAGACAATCGATTATTTCTTCCTATAATCGATTAGTTATCATATTCAGAAATTCTCCAAGTTCTCTGTATCAACAATATTTCAATAATAATCGATTACCAAAATTGACAATCGATTATTTCTTGTTTAAACTTTGTTACCGTTTGGCTCCAACATCGATTGCTGTCAGGACATAAATGCTCCATAATCGATTATTTTGTGTTGATAATCGATTATCTCATTCAAATTTTTTTACCGTTTGTCTCTTAAATCGATTTGTCAGTTTCAAAATTCAATCCAACAGTAAATACAATCGATTATCTCTGCCAAATAATCGATTATCTAACGGTCAGTAAATTTATTTCTTACCGTTTTTGACTGTTCCAACTTTCAATTTTCAGCAGGTATCTTTAGTAAATGGCTGATCACTCCTTCTCCTATAAATAGCCCTCATATAGGATCATTCTCACTCACTCAAGCACCATTTCTAAAAATCAAAGGTCAATTCCTTGCATCTTAGTCTCAAAAATTCAGCAGTAAAAATTTTCCAATATGTCTGGACGCTCCTCCAAACGTTCTCATTCCAGGCAAGGTGCCTCAGCCTCAACAGTCCCTCCTCCTCTAAACTTCCCATATGAAGACGGGTCCGTTTTGTTCTTCGAAACTCAAGCTGAACTTTCTAGGTTTCTCTCCAAGTTTGAGAAGCGATTTATTCTTCCTCCTCGCTTCTCAACAAGCAAGCTTTTTGAACCTTTCGCCCCTGCCGCCAACATGCTCAAAGAGTGTCAACTCTATGATTTCTTGCTCCTTACCCATCCTCATATTAACACAACTTTAGTTGAAACATTCTATTCAAATCTTCACAAAGATGAAGATGGTGAGGTGGTCACCTCCATCAATGGCATTCACATTCTCCTCTCTGACGAGAACCTTCACACCATCGCCCGCATTCCAAACGATGGTGAAGATCTTATCCGGTATATTGATGAGGCCGGCTCTCTCTTTGATGAATCCATTCTTTTCCGCCAAGCCGGAATTTCTTATGATCAAGCTTCTTCTCGTCGTCCTACCATCTCGGGCATGGACCCAAATTATCGATTTCTCCTCTACTTCATCACCCGTGTCCTAAGACCTCGTAGGCACAATCATACCACCATATCCCAAGAGGACTCCAAGCTCTTACATGCTATTGTCACTGGAGCCAAGATCAATTGGTGTCGGCTCATTAAAATGCACATGCTCGATGCCGTCGCCGATAACATGCCCCTTCCTTATTCTCTCCTCATCATGAATTTTCTTGAAGCATCCGGATTTGTCACTGAAAATGGTCCTCTCAAAAGGAGTACCAAAATCTGGGAAATCTCGGAATCATCCTTCCATCATGATGGTGATCATGCTCCAGCTCCTCCTCCTACCCATCCTGCCCGTCGTGCTCGTCCATCTCAGGAGCCCACTCTCCAAACTATATCCGACCAGCTCTCTCAGTTGACACACGAGATCCATGGTTATTTTGACCATGTCCATTATCCCTATACGGGTCTCGTTCCCTTTGAAGCTGCGCCGGATGACGAGGCGGATCGTGACGGAGATAATTGATATTGTATTGTTTTTTTTCTGTTTTTAATTGTATTGTTGGATGTCCCTCTGCTGTACCCCTTTAATTTTCAATAAATAAACCTTGTTTTATTTCGTCTTTGTGTATCTTTCCTTACTATTTTTTTGCTAATGGCAAAAGGGGGAAGATAACGGGATAATGGGTATGCACCACCTCTACATTGCTAAATTGCACCACCTCTAAATTGCTTAATTGCTTATAAGCTTAAATTGAGGGGGAATTCTTAAATTGAGGGGGAACAAGAACAAATATGCATACTTGTTACTTGTCTTGAATCGTCAATATTATTTGTCAAAATTGCATATCCCGCTTAATGTTTGCCATTATCAAAAAGGGGGAAATTGTTGGAAACACGTTCTCAATGCGATATACTAAACGTGTATTCTTTTGTAGGTTTTGATGAATGACAAACAAAGCACAAATTGATATATGACGGAGTTCAAGTACAAGAGCACAAATGTTGAGATTGAAGCTCAAGACGTTGTTTTTAATTGTTATTATTGAGTTATTCTTAAATGTGATCTTGATCCTATAACTTGACTCCATAACATGGCTTCTCTCATAAAACTATTTTCCAAAATCATGCATACTTATTTCTGTATCAAATGATTTCAAATGATGCATATTTACATTAGACAAAATGTTTTCTAAACATACCTCAGAAATCTGGGCTAAGAATAATCGATTATGTACTTATGATAATCGATTGTTTATAAGCCAAGACTGCATGACAATCGATTATGAACTAATGATAATCGATTGGGAATAAGACAGTTAACATCAGGCTTTTCCAAATCTACAAGATAATCGATTGTGAACTAATGACAATCGATTATTGATGAGGTAAAGTTTTCCAATACTCAGAATAATCGATTATGAACTAATGGTAATCGATTATGTTGAGTTGATGTCTCCCAGTGATTTTAAAATTACTTAAGTAATCGATTAGTAAGTAATAGTAATCGATTATGTTGAGTTAACTGGGTTTAACAATCGATTGCCTATGTCCAACAATCGATTGTCAAAGTTTATACTTAGTCGCAAAAACTTTGGCTTGAAACAGTGTGATTTGAGATTTTCAGAAAATGACAAGTAATCGATTGTTGCAAGGGACAATCGATTGTTGAAGCTGACCGTTGTCAAATGATTTTCAAATACCTCAAAGTAATCGATTATTGGTTTTCTGTAATCGATGTTTTGCTCAAAATCCGGAAATAATATTTAAAACGTTACTGAGGTAATCGATTATTGATTTGCTATAATCGATGTTTTTGATTAAAATATGTAAAAGATTTTGGAACGTTGCTGAAGTAATCGATTATGGATTTGGTATAATCGATTATCTGAATTTGAATTTTGCCAGTAATCGATTATGGATTGTAAGTAATCGATTATTAAGCGTAAAATCTGGGATTGTTTGATCTGACTGGCAGATAATCGATTGTTCGGTCTTGACAATCGATTGTCACTGAGTAAATTCAGCAATTCTTAATTGGCAATTAGACAACGGTAAGACCAAGTTTTGCACCTATAAATACAGCTTCAACTCAGTGTTTTAAACACAACAACATACACTAACTGATCATTACATTGCTTTAAGCTTTCATTCAATTGTTCATCATTTTCTACTCATTTCATAAAGCTTTTGAGAGCCATATTATTGTTCAAAGTTGTTGTGATCTTGAGCGTATTATTTTACTCATATCTACTCATCAAGGAGTACCTTTGTTAAGTGAGTGTTCAAGTATTTCAAATACTTGTAAGAGAATTTTGATTCTCTTGTGTTGAGGAACTTGTGCTTCCTCTGTTGAAGTCTTTGGGATTGTATCCCCGAGCAAGTGAAGTCTTTGGGATTGTATCCCCGAGCAAGTGAAGTCTTTGGGATTGTATCCCCGAGCAAGTGAAGTCTTTGGGATTGTATCCCCGAGCAAGTGAAGTCTTTGAGGTGAGGAACCTCCGAGCAAGTGAAGTCTTTGAGATTGTATCTCCGAGCAACTGTAAAGGTTTGTTAAGCACCCGTAAGCTTAACAAGTTAGTAGAAAATCTCGAGAGAGTCTCTCGGGGACTAGACTAACCACTGTTGTGGCCAACCAGGATATATCCTTGTGTAAGTTATTTTTATTGCACTTATTTACTTCCTGTAAAATTTAAATTCCGCAAGAAAACGCTAAATTTCATTAAAACGCTATTCACCCCCCCCCCCAGCGTTAAGCGTAGTTTCTAATAGAACTAGGGCTTGAAATTTGAAATGAAAAATTGGGGATCTGGAGGAGCAATTGGACTCCGATTTTGATGAATTTTATATGTACGGACTCGTGGCAGGACGAGGATCCCGAAAATGTATGTTTCATAATTTTTCGAGAAGCGGGCCTGAGGCTCGGGTTTTGCTAGTTTCGAGATTTTTGTTATATTTTGATTGTTTTTGATTGAGTGTTGTCCCATTGGCATATTATGATATACTTGTACTGATTTTGATTAGATTTGACACGCGTGGAGGCCAATTTGAGGGGAAAAGGCGTCGCGAGTGAGGAATTTTACCGGTTCGAGGTGAGTAATACTTGGGAATGATATCCTTAGGGTTTGAAACCCCGGATTTGCACATCTTAGTGTTGTACTATGGTGACTTGCATGCTGGACCTGAGTGTGGGGTAGAGCCCGTTGGGGATTGTGACTTGGTCCGTCTTGCCTGTTGGTTTTTACCGCGTATTTGTGTACAATTTGTTGTTATCATCATAAATTGGGCTCATTGTCACACTTGTGGCTTATTGCCGATCGTTTGAACTCTTTGTGAGCTATTATCACTGTTTTCCTCACTATTTGAAATACAATTTGAACTTAGTCCGTGTGATTTATATTGTTTATGAACTCAACTATATTTTTACTCAAACTTGGAGTTTTAAACGAAATTTGAACCATCATTTGAGCTGAGTATATTTGTTTTACGAATGTCCAAGGGGCTTTTAACTATTTTAGACTGATTGAGGCTGAGGACCATATGTGAGGGCATGAATATGATGTAAGGAGACTTGCAAGCCTCGAGTGATATGTGTACATGTGCATATACATGCATGGATCGGACTGCACGCCGCAGTATCATATTGCATGGATCGGGCTGCACGACCCGCAACGGTGTGATATTGATATTGCGCTTGGGATGTAGGAGCCCCTCCGGAGTCTGAACCCCCACAGTGAGCGGGGGTACCCAAATGGATCGGGCTGCACGTTCCGCAGTGTTCATGCATTGCATTGCATTCATACATTACTCCTGTTTGTACTACGTGGCACGACATTTAGCACTCATACATCATTGGCATAGATACTGTTGCTTTCCTTGCTGACCAGGATAGGTGTTATGTGT
Organism: Nicotiana benthamiana; assembly: GCA_034376525.1. Taxonomy (NCBI): domain Eukaryota; kingdom Viridiplantae; phylum Streptophyta; class Magnoliopsida; order Solanales; family Solanaceae; genus Nicotiana; species Nicotiana benthamiana. The sequence continues at coordinate 90,827,537 of CM067337.1, forward strand.
TGAGGAGTGTTGAGCCTGAGAGGCGGATGATGAATATTGTGAGTGGGGAGTGAGCCCGCGGGGCTGGTACTGTATTGAAAGGTTGATTTGAGCCCGAGGGGCATGTTTCTGATTATTTCCTACTTGTTAAAATTATCTTTGCAACTGTTGAAAAAACATATTTTCAAAACAGATTTTTGAACTGATCTTGAGATTTTCTAAAGGGATTTCCATAGTATTTCGATTTTACTCACTTTACTCCATGTACCTTGCATGCAGTTGCAGGATTGTTCTCCCGATAGCGGGTTATTAGCAGGATCGAAGGTCTTATTCTGGTAATTGAGCAAGGTGACCGCCAGCGTTCGCGGCACCGCACTCCATCTTTGTATTCCAGTTTCATCTCATATATATATATACACATTGTTGGACCAATAGTAGTGTCCCTACTCATTAGATTCTCGTGACTTGTGACACTCCGGTCGGGTTGTATTAATTTTCATATTAATTAATGACATAAATCTAGATTCTATATGCTATATAACTGTTTAACTGCTTAAAGAGGATTTTTGGGTTGTTGGATGGCCTTGTCTTCACGAGAGGCGACATCACGAACGAGTATGGAATTTGGGTCGTGAGACCTACAGGCGCGTGTATTTCACCACCTTGCACGCAACTGGTTGTTGATTTTTAAGGGGTAAATAATAATACTTTAAAATAGTTCAGGAGGGTAATAGGACCCCCGAAAAGAAAAGGCGTATAGTTGGCAAATGGGTCGTAGGATGGGGTGGATTTTGTGCATTATCCCTTTTTTTAAAATTAATTATTGTTAGTTGACTAGTTTTTCAATTAGTCGACTAGATGTAATAAACCGACAACAGTAATAACAGAATATAATATGTTCAAATTAAACGCAGGAATTGAAAACACCAGATTTTTTATACTAGTTCGGATTCAATGTGAATCCTAGTCCAGTACCCTTGGGTTGCAAGGAAGTTTTCTTTAGTGAATGAGTTTCTTCGAGTACAAGGAAAATAATGTGATAGCTCAGTTCCTATATCACTCATCTCTTTAATTACAATATCTCTTCAGTGTTATTCTCTCTTTCTTCTCTAACTTATTACACAGCAGGTCTTAAATAGCTACAATTTTGTTTGCAGTAGAACAAAGAGAGGGTGTTTGGTTCGATGAAAGTATATTTTGATGAGGTGTGATTGCAGGTTTAAATACTTTGAGAGAGGCTTGAATTCTGAAAAAATTTGTCAACTCAAGAGATTGATCCTTGGAAAGAGATTGATTATTTCCAAGAATAAAGTTGTTCTGCAACGGCTCTTTTGAACCCGGAATCTTGATCCTCCATAATTAGACACTTGATTGAATATTCAGCGAGATCTTTGATTTATTTGATTCCTTTAGTTTAGCCTTGATCCCGTCAGTATCTTCTGATTGATGTCTTCTTTCTTTAATCACGTCTCTTGATCTTGTTAGTATATTCTGATTTATTCCGTCAATCTTGTGTATCAATCCATACGTTCCTTGATCGTTACTGATTGATTTCACTAATCTTAACAGCTATCCAAGAGTTCCTATACAAAGAGCAAATATATTATTTTCATTATTAAAATTAGATCTAACATAACTGACTTACATTACGTCTAGGTTTTTTAGGCTCACAACTTTGTTGCCTTGGACATTAATTCAAATGGCATTTTAATTGTTGAATTCTAAACTTATTTTTATATATGACTCCGGACTTTTTCCTCTTATTCTGATGTAGGATTTGCCTAAAGTAAATTTTACAACGGACTCCCTACCTAGTTCAACTGCCAATGGTAAGTTGTTATAATTATGTAAACAGTTTTTTGAAATTAGCTTATAATGTTGTTGATTAAAATTTTGGCAATTCTACGTACTAGTGAATTAACCCATGCTTCGCGGTTATGAGCGACGAATTAAAATACTTTTGTAAACATTTATTGACAAAATAATTTACTAATTAGACATAGTCACATTTCTTTCATGAACTATTACAATTGGTAAATGACCTTTTACAACTGATAAATAACTTTTGACAGTGAAATTTGTTTTGTCAATGTATATAAGATATAAGTTAAAATTTAATATTTAAACCCTTGCAAGTGAAAGCTAAAACTTCAAATATACTCCTCATCTTACTATTAGAAAGGTAACACTGAACATTTACCTTTAACTACAGGAAACCAATACACAAGCGGAGAAAATGACATTGTATAGCTGCTCTTAAATTAATAGTCGAAAAAATATATATTCTTTTGTATATCGTTTGTGTGAATATATGTATTTGTATGATATATAAAATAATATATAATTTCTATACACTTTTACGGCTACTAGATATAAATAAAAGTAATCTTTGTCCGAACAATAATCGACTACATAACATCATTTAGCCCTTCAAAGTTAAAGTTTTGCGGGCCTACTCTTTTATTGTACCAAGAGAAAAATTCGCGAAAACTAAAGAATCATATGCATATCTTTATACTATTGAAAAAATGAAAACACCAGTAAGTAGCTACCAAAATATAAAAATTGAACACAAATATAGTACTCCTTATACATCATTTTTTCTTTTGAAAAATATATAAAGTTGTCCGGATTTACCATACTTGTGAAATTCTATACTCTGGAAGAAAATATCTATGAAATTTATAGTAAAATTTCATTAATAATATATTTTCTAGTTGGCAATATGACTTAGAGGAGACTTGAGATGATCTCCATACATGTAAGCTTTAAAAGAATAAATATTTCTAGTTGGACGTTGATATATATATATATATATATATATATATATATATATATATATATATATATATATATATATATATATATTTGTATGTATATCGCCTTATATTTTACTTTTGTTTCGTGGATTTAGGATATGAAATATGTTGATTTCTGTTAATTTGATGTGTTTTTATATTTAGGAACGATCCGAAAGCAATTGGGGGCGAAATGTGCAAAACTAAAGTCAAAACGGACAAAAATAGGGAATGGGCATATTTCAGTACCATAGGTGGCACTCAGCCCTACCTGTGGCGCCAGAAACAGAAGCTAAAATATTGGAGCGCCGTGGAGGGTGCCTGGTACTGACCAGGGCGCCAATGACGAGAATTTTCTCCAATTTTGTCCGGGACAAGGTTATTTTGGCCTTAGACCTATCCAACACGTATAAAAACAAGACTAATAAAACATTTTTTGAAGGGGAGAACATTTTTTGAGAGAAAAACACAAGCACGGAGCCGTCTTAGAGGCCGGAATTCATCAAGCTCCATCTTTCTTCTTCCAACCTTAATATATTTATGTTTCTTTGTATGATTTTTTGTTCTGCTACCATGTATATGTGGAGCTAAACTTCACGTTTTAGGGTTGTGGTTCTTTCATGAATATTATTATTCAGATATTGATTTTGATTTCTTAGTTTATCATATTGGTTTATTTATTCAATCCTGCACTTAATTATTTTATTGATTGATCTCCAATTGAATACTATCTACGAATCCAGAATTGAACTCGAAAGTGGGAATTCTATATTGCATATAGGATTGAGTAGAGCAAGTTCTTAAACCTGGGCATCGGGGAACGGATTCACTGTTAGGATAGACATATATCTAATTGCCTTGCTTGGTTGATTTACAGGAATTATAAATGTGTTCTTGGTGATTCAAACTCCATAGACATATAGGCATTAGGTTAGCTTGAATAGGCGAGTAAAAACCCGATAGATTCTTATGAGCAATATCAACCCTGTCAACCAATACACTAGATAAATTAGTTAGTTAATTCAATTGAAGAATACAATAGGAATGTTAGATAACCCATAACCCTAGATTGTTTTCATTATATTGATATCATAAAAATATGTTCTTTCTCTTTTCAAAGTTCATTATTTATATTTCTGTATTTAATTAGCTTAGAATCAAATACTTCTAGGTTTAATTCTTGTTTAGATAATTAGGATAGTCTAATTTAGTTAATAGTTAATCATAAGTCCTCGTGGGATCGACATCCGACTTTTAGTCACTTTATTACTTGAAGACCGCGTATACTTGCGTGTGCGTGAAAGCAGCGACTAATATTTGCATTATGATAGGTTGTCTACATCAGTAAGCCCTTGGGGTGCAGCCCTTTGTTGGCCCCAGTATAACGAATTCCTTTTGCACCAGGCTACCCTTAGACGTGATGTTATGTTTTGATTTTTATTTTATGTAAAACAATACTAAAGTACTTGGTACATTTATGAGTATATGAGCTCTTCAATTAGATAAAAAGAAAAATAAATTGTGTACATTTTCTCCTCCAAGTTCTGGGCAAAACATATTTGACACAAATTCTTTCCTTGTGCAATAAAGTGCAATAATCTAGTTTTTTCTTTTCCACAATTTTTTCTCAAACTGCTGTCCAAAAGAACAAAAGGAATTTAATTTATTCTTGAAACTCCCTTGCTGCAGGAATTGAAGAGAATAATAAATCCATCTTGAGAACATTATATAACTCGATACGCCTTCAATTTTCAATAAAATTAATCTCAAGGATAGAAAAGCTTCGCAAATAAAAGTTCGTTCCAAGTATCTTGAATTCCAGGCAAACACCAATGAACACAATCGGCGTAGCTAAACGGATTTGCTAGTTGCTCTGGTGTTAATGGACTCCATTGTTTCTTGTAAATTGTTGTATGCGCGTCTTTTCTGTAACTTGAGAGCTGTGTGATGTTGAGAAATGAGATTGACACTTTTGATTTACTAAATTCTTTTCCAATCACTTGCATTATGCTTTTTCTACTATCTGTTCCCCAGTAATTTGGATCTACTATCATTTTAGTCTCATTGTAACAGTTCTTATTTGGTTCTCCTCCCCATTCTATGCTCCTGCCAAACAAAGAATAGAAATCTAAATTATCAAAATGTTGTTTGACCACACTAAAAAGTATAGAATTTGGATTATTCCTTCAAATTGAGTCGCACAAAAATGTGGAAGCAACCACTAATGCTTGCATTAACGTAAACTATCTACATCACGTCTATTGAGGTGTGATTTTTCTCGGGCCTGGGTGAATACAGGAAAAGTAGGTTAACTCCTTCGTGATCCAACACCCCAAAATTATATATGTAAACCACGTATAATCTAACAATACTTCCAAAAATACCCTTTCCAACTTTAATTAAAATATTTTTGCTTTATTTCAACCAAATAATATCCAAACGCCTTTTTATACTTTTTTTTTCTTTTTATTAAAAGCAAAAATGTAACATATAGCAAGGCAAGATAGGTAGAAAGTTTATTGTTTACTCACTTTTCATGTGAAGGTGACATGCTAGTGAAAAAGACTCTGGTTTTCGTTGGATCCATATTCTTTTTGATCCATTTCAACATACTCTTCATTGCCATTTGATATGCCTCCTCGGTGGAAACTTCCACTATATCTTTCACTTCATCGTCGAATGACCCTTGCCTGCATCAATTTCATTTCATATATGTTAGTACGTAGTACTTCCTTTCATATTGTTTGAGGTAGTTTGACTCGGCACGGAATTTAAGAAAAAAGAAGAAGACTTTTAAAACTTGTGGCCTTAAAAGGTTAAGGGGTAAAAGGTTGTGGGGCCATACCATTTATGCGGCTATAAAAACTTCTCACTAAGGGTAAAAGGGGTAAAATGAAGAATTTAAAGTTAAATTATTTCCAAATTTCGAAATGTGTCATTTATTTTGGAACAGACGCACATCAAATAATATGAAATGGAGGGAGTATGTTTATTTGTAGTTATCCTGATCAGTTGTGTAAAAATTGGTATGCACGGTTAATAATGTAAAAAAAATTAAAACTTATAAACGAAAAACAAGAAAGAGCAAAGGAAATTACAAAATATTAAAATGGAGGCCCTTCATCCACCAAAGATAAGTATTGAATACAATTATATCAGCCCCTATCCAATATTTTCCATGTGCATTTATTGAACCTTTTCGAACAACTCTTTTCTCGATTCTATGTTTGACTGCATCATCAGAATTTGATTCTAGTAGAAATGGTGCCCAGTAGAACTCAATAGTTGCATTGTAATCCTGGAAATTCAAATACAAACCAACTTATATATGTGTATTAAAAAATTAATAGAATTGTAATGTGTAAGCTTGAGATGATCACCTTAATGGTGAAAATGTCGAAATTACCAACAGTTTTCATGGATTTAGCATCGTCAGGAATGAGTCTATGGACAAGACAAACCATAGAAACAAACTGTCCTCTATTCAACGAATCGCCCACGAACAACATCTTCTTCCCCCGAAGAGTTTCTAGCATTAACGTCGCATTAAAACTGCCATTTTACATTAGCAAAAGCGTCATGAATCATGTGTTTATGGAACAAATGCTGTTTGGAAAGGATGGTGTGAGTTTGTATTTGTTATTGAAGGTGACACCGTATTCCCGGGGGTAGATTTTATGGATACACGTGAACCCGTGATCTTTCCGCCAAACTAGCTATTTTATGTAAATATTTCGTAAAATTGATCTAATATTATATGTTGGATCTCATGTTTCAAAAAGGTTTGAATGATACACTTGGTTGAATCCTGAGTTATTTATCCAAAGGAACATGGATCGATAACCCACCTAGTATTTCTATTTTCTCGCTTTGTTAATGAATAATGACTGTTTTCTTTTAACCATTTTACCACCTCTATACATAAATGTTATGTCGACTAGTGATCAGTAAATAACTACACTGATGTCAAAAAAGCTCTAGAATGCTGACTAAATAGACTCTGTAGTTTAAAAGAATGTTCTATAAATATAAACTGACAGTACAAAAGAATGTTACCTCGGAAGTGAGCAACCGTGAGGTTGCCATCTCCAATGTTGATAGTTTTTATCTGGCCGGCCATGTTCTTGGCAAGTCAACTGTGGTTGTATGTACGGACACTCTGATTCCTCGTACAAAGGCCGACTCTCGTCCCAAATCCATTTCCCATTGAACACATCGCATCCTTCCTCTGCCTCTCCTATGGCGAATGGTAATTTCTCTTTCTTCTTCTCTAGCAACACAATTCAAATATACTATCAGTTTCACCCCCACTTCATGCAGGCAAATCAAAAGAATGTATTCTGTGCTTAGATTGAGAAAAAGGTTCAAGTTTGTTTTGCTAATTCATTTTGGATTTTACTTTTTAATCGAAGGAAAACCTTGGAGCACTGACAAAGTTGTCTCTGTGTGAACTATAAGTCACGGGTCCAAGTTGTGAAATCAGCCACTAATATTTGTATTAGATTAGGTCATCTACATTCACACGCCTTGGGTGTGGTCCTTTTCGAATCCTGCGTGAGCGCAGAATGCCTTGTGTGCAGGCTACCCTTTAGTCGGATATACACAAATAGAGGCCGATTTAGGGGAGGTTCAACTAAACATTTTGCTCGCACTCGAAATATGTATACATATGTAAAGAAAAAAAAAATTATAATGTATACATATACTCTTTCTTAACATACTTATTCTTGATCCTAAATTCGACTCTGCTCCAAGGGAGATTAATTTTGGAAATTACTGTGAGAGAATTTATTCGACACTACACTCTCCAAATTCCACTAAATGAGATTATACTGGTTGTTATTGTTGTTGTTGTACTGTGAGAGAATTTATTTTATCTTTTGGTTGGTTTGTTATATTTTGATGTTTGGAGCAAACAAACACAGACAGCAAGAAAACAAACTTGTTCTTTCCTCTTGGACAAACATGCATGATAAATTCTTCCCAAGAAAATGAATAAATAAAACACAAAAAAAAAAAAAAAAAACTCACGAATATTTTTTGAGATAGAATTGTGTTGTTGGCTTGAAACTCTGGAATCAAGCTGGCTAAAAATGCAGTTGAATTCTTCACTATACAGAATAATAATAAGAAGAATAAAGGGTAGTAATATTAAGAGAAAAGGAGAAAAACGAATTTTTCTCAGAAAAGTAGAGGAAAATGGAGAAGAAGATGGAGGTGGCTTCATTTTTTTGAAGCATATGGTAGCTACACTTATTTTCTGTTTTGTTAGGTAGTGAAAGTCATCTACTCAGTGTTCAATTGGGTAGAATAAATACAAGAAAACTATAGGTTAAGTGGTTAAAGATTCAGGTAATTGTATAATCTATTATTTTGGATTATTTGCTGCTAAATTAAATTCTTGCTATTATTGTTACATTAGATTTAAAAGGAAACAACTGATAATAGAAATGTTACTAATCACTGACGAGATTATTATTTTCCCAAAATAGTTATTTTGGTCATATTTCTTGTATGCAAGAAAACTAGTGGTTGGGGTCAAATTGGTAAGTGGAATTTAACAGTCTAATTATGTATGTTTCTTTGAAATAAACTAATGGCAATAGCTTTCCTGATATGATTAACTTAAAATGATGGTCAAAAGTCTAGGAAGTTTTATTTAATTTACAGCTCAATATTTGTGGTGAAATAATGTTTCACTTGGCTTCTAAGTTAAGGCTAGTTGTGAATGATTGGACATAATTTTTCCACTTTTTGTATATTTTTCGTGGTTCATAATTTAATCTGTAATAGCATATCGTCTATTTATTTTCTGGAAATGAATAGTTACTTGAATTGTCTTTTAAATAACTATCAGTGTATAGAAATTAAACAATTGGAGCATGGAGTGTTTAAGAAATTAGGTAAAGTCAGCACCAACCATTACTTGTTTAAAGGGTGAAGTTGGAGAGTGATTTGAGATTTAGGTAACATTTCAACTTCATTTTAGTTGACATTTTTTTATACCCGCCCCTACCTAAGCCAATCTCTCATGGAGCAGGTGACATTGCAAGATTTAGAAGCATCTTTAAATATATGAATAACAAAAATATCATGATTATTTCACTTTCACCATCAGTACTTATCCTAATTGTTGGCCAATACATTCCTCTTTTTCATGAGTCAGCTTGCATGGACATCCAATTTCGCAGGGTACCAGCTACCTCCCATCAACACATATGCCGAATAATGGCTAAAAAAAATTAAAGAGCTTTTTCCATCATAATCTGTCTGTCCCGCTTTTTCGCAAAAAAATGTTATGGTTGTTCCACAAAAGGTTTCTCTAATAACAGCCCCATATAATAAAAAAAGTATTATTGTATTAGCACCAGCGTTAATTAATAAAGTTGCTGCCATGATACCAGGAGGTCACGGGCTCAAGTCGTAAAAACAGCCTCTTGCAGAAATGGAGGGTAAGACTGCATAGAATAGACCCTTCTGGTGGGAGCTTAGTGCACCGGGCTACCCTTTTCTATTGTATTATAACCACTAACACGATGGAATTGCGACAAAATGGTGAAAACCACTTCTGTCTAAAAAACTAATGGGCACAATGAAGTTCAGATCTCAAATCCTGTTCATGATAGAAGCACCAACAACCTACAAAGACTGCTGTTAACTAGAACAAAAGAATGTTGTTAACTAGAACAAAATGACACTGGAAAAGGAGAAAGAAGGAAAAAAAAACACTAGCAGCAATTGAAGTGACATCCATTAGAAAATGCCAAGTTGTAAGATGTCCACTTTTAGTCTTACTGGGGCGGAGCACGACTATCTGATTTTCTTGAAGCAACAACTTGAAATAGTCAATTGTCGATCCACGTCAAAAAATTGATTTGTCTGAACATTTGAGTAGTTAACATTTAACTGCTCAAAAATTGACGGGAGAATACGAACTCCTGTGACCATGAGAAGGTCCTCTAAATCTCCGCACCAATGACAAAAACATACTCTGCAAAAAGAGAATATAAATGTGATAATAAGTACCAACGTTCAACCAGCAAAGAACACATAATCCGATTAAAAATAAATGTGCACACCATTAAAAGAAGGCTACTTTCAATCTTTTCTCTTCTTTTTTAAGTTATTGTGGTAAAGCGGAGGAATATGATGTTGTGTTTGTCCATGAATCCACAATTCAACTAAGACATCATTTGTGAACTCACATTAGCCATAAACTTCAGCTTGTATGGAAATTAGCAGCAAGGAAGAAAGAGTTTAGAATACGACACATAAATCCAGCAGTTGTCCATCCACGAGGTAGAGAACTCACAGCTAGAGTCGACAACCACCAAACTAATGCAACTATGATACATAGACCTCGGACGTTGCGAGGTGCTATAATAAAATTCATGGCTAACACACCCATGTTGGATGTTCTATCACGATACCATATTTGTTGTGACACACCTAGGTGCTATAAATAGTTAACACCAAAGCTTCCCACTTCATCCTTTTTCTCTCAGTAAGAACCATGACTGTGATTGCTCCTAGCCTATCCCCAACCTCTCCTGGAAAGAAGTTCGTCACTAGAGACGTTTGGACAAGCAAAATCCATTCTGTAAAATGCTCCACCCTTAATCCTAGCCAATAAGGAATTTTCACCAGATCAAACAACCTCGCTCTAATATAAAACACCAGCATTATTTAATACCTGTAACGTATGTGGCAAGCTCGCCCAAAACTCCAAGTTTGGAATTATCTGCATAAGTTTAGGAGAAGGAAGATGTCAGATTACAGCGTTTTAACAATTAAATGTTGCTCACTAGCAAAGTCAAAACGAGTTTTAAATAAACACGCTGCACTCGGTGAAAAAAAAAATTAGTCGGGAATAATATTTAAGCCAACAGAGCGTCTCCAAACAGTGGACTAAACTTATGGTTACTTCACTAACATCTGAGGTAGCTAAAATTTCCATAAAAACTCTTATTTTGTAAGTAAAATTGTCACCAGGTTACATTAGAAGAATTAATATTCTCTTCCATTTTGCCTGAAATTCATTAAGTGCGGGCTCAGCTTGTGAAATTCTTTGACTAATTATGATCTAATTCATGGCCTACTAGAATTAGAAGTAGAAGGCACTCTGGTGGGATCTCCATGGTCAGAAAGTCTTTTTCTGCCACTTTGTTAGTGATCAGGTGGCATTACTTCTTCGCCTGAACCAAGGAACCCATTAGATGTAAATGCTATTAATTTAAAAGATTCTTTCTCAATCCTTGAATAATTTGGAGAGAGACAAAAGATAGATACGAAAAGCCAAAAAGGAACTTCAACAATCCTGTAACGTTCATCATGACATGCACTCGGGTGTAGCAAAGTACAATTCGAGGAAAAATGCAAGCTTACACACACAGAAGTGACAAAAAACTATACTCCCTCTTCTAGAAGTGTGTTTATGATACCTTAGTGTAGTGAACTTTCTATGTGCAGATATAGAGTGCAATCTTGAATGCACTCATCGCACTTATTATAGAGTCAAGTCTTGACTGCAATTGCAACTGTTTGTAACATCCACTTCAATTGTAAACTGAAAAGACAATAACAAATTTGGAAAGTCTAACTGGATAATTAAGAAGCAACAAACTTAATACTCATCCTAATTTGATTAATTTGCCCCCAACACAAAATTAAGATCACAATATTTTCCTGAGTATTCAATCAAATAACGGTGTGTCTGGTATGAAGGAAATTATTTTCATGGAAAATAGTGATTTCTTGCTTATTTTCTAATGCTTAGTCAATAAGCGGAAAATATTATTTTCTGGAAGTATATAATTTTAGGCAAACACTATCAGAGACGGAATGTGTGAGGGTGGGGGAAGGTCCAGGGTCATGGTCCGGTTCGAGTTCAGGGTCTGATCCAGGTTCGAGGTTGGAGTAGGGGGGGGGCAGGGTCGGGGGTTGGGGTTCGAGGGTCGGGAGCCCGGGACTCAAAGTGGCCAAGGGGTAGGGCAGTGTGGACTGAAGTGACGGGGGTTGCTGAGGGCGGAGGAGGTATGTCCTATATCTGAGGCCCAAGCGTCAAGGGCGGAGTGTTGTCTGCGCGAGGGGGTGCCGAGGGCGGGGGAGCTTTGGGGGGGAGGGGGGAAGGTAGGGGAGGCTTTGGGTGGCGATGGTGGGAGAGTGGATGGTCCAACAAGAGTTATAGAAAATATTTTCCCTCCTCCTTATAGAGGTCATTTTCCTTAAATTGGACGAAAATGAGTTCATAAAAGAAAATATTTAGCCAATCAATCATGGAAAAATTGAAAAACATTTTCCGAAAAATATTTTCCTCCATACCAACCACACACGAAGTGTTATCATTCCTTCGCAATATGTTTTCATCTCAAAGTTCAAAATTATCCACCTTTGCATCACTCAACCACCACAAATTGCATTCCCATCTACAACCACAACACATCAATATCTGCACAAGCCGAGGACCAAATCTGTAATTATACTATACTTAGAAGTCTTGTCTTGCTTATCTAGAAAGATTTATTATTCATAAAAGACTTTTCCATAAAATCAAAGGAACCCACTATTCTACTCCTTTTGCTTTGTTGTTCAAGAGGTTTATTGAGGTTCATATACGGGCAGTTTCCCCAGGGCGGGCATCATGGTTGGTCAGATATAGTCCACCACGAGGCTCCACGTAAATCACCAGAATCAGATCATGATGTCTTTGTAGTTTTGATGATTAGATCTTCATGAATTCAATCAAAAATACAAACTGAAGGAGAATCTAATGATTCTAAAACTGGACGACCCCATATCATAGTTTCCAAAGGAGCTCTATCTTTTCCCAGGAGATGAGATCAAAAAATGGAGTACATAGTTACATACAGTGGAATTTGAGGATATTGGCTAAGTTGCTCCGACATGGCAGCATAGGTGCCGTACCCGTATCGATATGACACTAGTATGGGTGTGGGTATGGGACCCGTACGGATTTGGTCAAACAACTTTGGGTACTTTGCCCATGACAGACAGAAAAATTCGAGACCGGATACAACTTGAGTCCCAAAATCAGAATCAAAATTAGGGTAGATTTGAAGAAAATAGCACATCTTATCTAAGTATTCCACAAAATTTCTCATAATTTAGAGATATTTTTATTTTTTTGAATTATGTGTAGCCAGATCCTCGCACCCGTATCCATACTAGGATCCGTATCCCCGAATCTTAGAATTTACATCTCGAAAGATCCGACTTCTAGATCCGCATCTGTGTCAGGCACCCGCACTCGTGTCCGAGCAACTTAGGATATTGGAACTTAGGGATGGTCTGGAATTGCAACTGTCAAAAACAATAATAGCAAAAGCAGGAAGGAGGGATCACCAAAATCATATCGGAATCGCATGTACCAAAACAAGGTAACAAAGTAGAAATGAACATATCAGCAATTATCCTGATGTACTTGTGCTGGAATATGCTCGACAATAGGACCAGTTCAAAAATAATAGCGAAATGGCTCGAAAACCCTCACAAATATGCATACCATTGATATAACAGACAATAGTAAATCAGTTTTCCCTCCGAGCACAAAGTCATCTTGAAAAATAGCAACTAATTGTGAATGTCCCACAATGATCAAGAAAAAGAATTGCTTAACAACATGATCAGCGCTCAATATAGAGGGAAAGAGAAAGGTGAGCGATGCAGCCTAAAAGACCTATAGCTGACTCTAGAAAACTAGTCAAGGCATATGGATAACATCCAGTCCAAGGACTACTACTTATTTTCCGAGGAAATGGGAACACTAATGTTTCTTTAAGACTACAGGTGATGTTTTCAGTCAGAATTTGACTTCTGTCCCCTATTACCCAAATTTGTTTCCCCTCCACGTAAACACCTTGTTATTAGATTGTGATCATTTTATTTTGTCATATCTGATTTTTTAAGTAAAAAAATCTGACTCCACTACTTGTTTTAGCTCCTTGCTTTGCATATCATATCTGTGTATTTATATTGTTCCAACTTAGTTACTTGAGCCAATCACTCACAAAATAGAGTAGAATTATAGTTTGGAAACAAAGGGAAAAAGGAGGAGGATAGGGCAGCAAAGAGGCCAGCCACAGTCAAGTAAAGACATATTCGCCAAGTAGTCTGGATAGTAACTTTCATGCACCTATTCTGATAAACTGAAATGAACGCAGAAGAGAGAAAGTGAAGCAACATACGTCTATCCCACGAATGCCCAAAGAGAAGTACCGATAGGCTGCACCACCTAGCAAGTAAACTCCAAAAAGGCATAGGATTCTGTGCAGTGTGTATCATCAGTTAATCAGTGAGTAAGCAACTCCGTTATATAGTCTATATTTTTAACAATTAATCTTACATGATCATCATGGTACCAAACCAACCCATTCCTTGCCCGTGAGAGGATATAATCACTGCGCAGCCGGAGGGGTGATGTATTTGTGTAGCCTGTCAGCAAAAAAAAAAGCATGAACTCCTTGCTGAAATTATCCATATGACCGAAGTTCTTGAGAAAGTTAAGAGATGACAAATGAAGAGGTGATTGAAGAAATTGTTTGATTCTCGTATGTATGCAAACTTGGGAAGAAATCTGAAGATGCAATATACTCAACAAGGACTGCTGAGCTCTAGCCCTCCAAACTAATCTTGCACTCAAGCTTAACACCAAGCCTAGAGCAGCACTTAAGACCAAACAAGCAACCACTAACTTGGGCCTAGGACTAGTACTCAATCCTAAGGACAAGTGCTCCCCTAGAATATGCTTCTATGATCAATGCCTTGCCGAGGGGTTCTCTCTTTTTTCTTTTACGTTATTATGAAACTAATCTTCCCACAAAAACTCAATGTCATTTCAAGGTTCCCATCTAGGTGCCTCCTGTCTCCAAAACTACTTGCATCCCCATTCACATTAGCAATTTTGATTTGCAGGTTTCATTTTATACCACTAAGTGGGATTATACTGGGTTGCACTTTTATTTTATACCATGCTGGACTAGAAGAAATTATCATAATGTGGCTATCCGCACCTTATTGCCAGTTGATAAAAAAAGCAAATCTATCTATTTCCTTCGCTGAGCCGAGGGTCGATTGGAAACAGCCTCTCTGCCCTTTCGGGTAGGGGTAAGGCCCGTCTACATATTACCCTCCCCAGACCCCACTTTGTGGGACTATACTGGGTAGTTGTTGTTGTAATTGCTATGTTTTTCATTAACCAAGATCCTTCTTATAGAATATTGACTTCAAGTACTCCTATCAGTGACACAAAGTACTCCATAACAAGATTGAAACATGGACATTCAGAGTACTTACGTAATCACAAGTCCCAACTAATTCAAGTGTCCGAGGAACCTGGCAAAGCAATGGAAAGGAAAATCAATAGCCGAATTCCAATAAAATGTCAATAAAGAAAAGTAGAGCCCATACTCAAAGGAAACAACCCCTTACTTGAACTCCATTTGTATCACATACGATAGACACAGCAAGTGAGCAGTTGAGCTTCGGCCCTCTGTAAGACATTTTAGCTGTGATGCCTTTGAGTGGATCCTTTTTATCTGCCGTATTAATAAACACAAGAAAAAGAATAAAGATTTCCAAATTTAATGTAGTAAATGTGACTCTGAAAGTACATGCTGACTATATTTTGCATGAAAAGATGCTACAAATTCATAATAAGTATTGATTTTGTACCCAACAACAAGAAGAGCAAGAAATTGTTCTTCAAAAGTAATTGATAATAACTTCTTCCCTTTAATCTGAACTAAATAATACAGGAATTCTTACCAATGAGTTCAAAGATTGTGCTTGATGAATATCCAAGAGTAGTGCACACTGGATAACCTGCACTAACCATACTAAAACCATTAAAGGAAAGAGAATAAAGAATCGACTTGCGTGCAGTTAGCTAGCTTTTTGGACGAGTTGATGTATGTTCTCATGATACGCGTTGTAAAGATCACACCACCTTGGCCTCTTATTTCTTCAAAATTTGTTAAGCGCTTTTGCAATCAAACGTTCAACTATAACAACAGATAGCCCCCATACCTTTCCTTTTATTTCCCAATATAGTTGGCACGAGATAGACATATGGAAGATAAAGATTGTAACATATTTGCCATCTTGATTAATCCACTGGATACGGAGTACATAAAATTTCAAAAGGGAAAGCTTTCCTTTTTCATTTGTATTCTTTTTTTCTTTTTTACTTTTTTTTTTTTTTTGATAAGAGAAAGCGTTATTCTCCTTGGCATATCCAATTATTCAAACGATTTAAGTTGATGAAATTTAACATGTCTTGACCTACCAGTTTTCTACCATAACTTGAAGGACACTTTCGGAATGGGAGTTAAAAGGAAGTCATGTAATGATGTAAACGCTTTTAATAAAGTGAAAAAAGAATCCTAGATATCCATGGTTCAGGAGTATTCACCTCCAACAGTGTTAGCTACAAGGGCACTACAACCCATTCCACAACGAGAATTACCACCACAGTCCTGCAAGCGTAAGCAAGTTCAAGTTAGAGTTATCTATGTAGTGAATGGACTGACATTTCTGAAAATCACTATCAAAGTCGACAATTGAAAAATTCCACTTCTAAAAGACAGAATATTTCTATATATGGGCTTAACAAGTCCAAGCTGTATGTGACAAATAAAATCACTTGAAGATGCTTCACCATAGACAACAATAAACAAACTTCATATATGTACATCTTGGGTATGAATGTTCAGTGAGTTTGAGCAGAACATAAATGTATCGTAGCATAGTTGATAGTCCCCCAAAATCCCTAGCTAGACAGCCAAAAGTGAATTATATATTTCCAGTGGCAAATCCAAAATATTTGTCAAATAGCAAATATTCAATATATGGTATTATGATAATAAGCAGAGTCTCTAATTTTCAAATGATTCTAGAAAATGAAGCTGTAATAATCTTAGGGAAGCTGTGATAATCTGTATCCATCAACCAGTCCTCCTGGCTCTCTCCTTGTATGTTAATAATTGTTTACTCTATGGCATTTCCTAGTTTGCAGAAATTAGCCCAGTTTACACATCTGTAGCCCCACATTAGCTCTGTGTTTGGCAGCTACTGCCTACTAGAGTATTAGTTTTACAGAAAGGCTAACTCATTTTCTGTTGCACATAATGAAATTACACTCTACATTCATAGGCTAAAAAAGAGAAAAAATTGTCCCGTTGTTGCATTAACTAATTGGCAACGGAAAACAGATGAAATTAGACAAGCACTTACCTTACAGTCAATACAGGTAGGAGGATCATGGTTGAAAATCATTGCATCACACAGCTGCTCCATATACAAAGAGGAAGCAAAGTGAGATTCACTGAAGTATTAGCAGTTCCCCCGTTTAACAAGTAATAACATCCAAAAGATAATCATTTTTTTCTCGTCACAAGATGTAACTCCCATATTTATTAACGATGTCATAGGCCAACTACGTTATGATTCCTAAATATACATACTGAAACCCATAATGGCTCATTCACAGATTTAATAGCAGCTGCACATCATACTTCTAGTCCATAGACCTCAGACAATTAGGAGCTTATAAGATACTTCCTTTTTTCTTTCTGACAAAGGAAAGATTATAAAATATACATAATTAGATAGTCAATGAGCAAGTCTCCAAAAGTTATTGTACAATGAAAATCAAACTAAGCATGACAGTGTAACCTGATGCAGCCAACCTGAAACCATAGCACAGTCCCATTTGCAGCCACCTTGTAGAACCTGAAATTATGTTAAAGTACAGTGTACTTTAGTAAAAATGTCACCCCTCAATAAACTAACAAAAGAAGAATTTGTTTAGACTCAGTATCTATGCTACTCTATATAAGTCCATTTCATTTTACCGAGTCTCATATTGGTTGAGTGAATAGATTGTGGTCTCCTTATATTGTCTAAGAGAATCCTCCCCTCATGAGCTAGCCTTTGGGGTTGTGTTAGGCTCAAAGGTCATATCTTCACATGGTAACAGAGCTAGGCCCGTCGATTTTTGTTGTTGTGTTTCATATTATCAGCCTCCATGTTATGTTATCCACGCTTCAATTTCTGGTTTGGTTCCAGTCTTGGGCTGATTGAGGGAATGGGTATGGTTTTCTTATATGGTCTTGGACAGTTCTCCTCTCATGAGCTAACTTCTGTGATTGAGTTGGGTCCAAGGATCATATCTCCATACATTTCAAGACTAATAATTTGTCTTTTAAGTAAAAGTAGAAGTTCTTTGGAACTAGAGTTTGCGAAATTACACACTTCTCCTTAAACGGACATACAAGTCTCTAACTAAATTAAGACACTCTTGACGAACCCTTATCCTAATGTAATTATAAAAACAACTAAGCCTCAATCCCAACTAGTTGGCATATCTTATACCATAAGGGTCTTTCGCTTTAATTGCATTCCGTCCTTAGCTATGAACAATAACATATTCAAGAATAAAAGTTTCCCCGCATGTACTTTTATATGGTGTCTGGGTTAGCTTGAGGATACCTCGACTATTCCGCCAAGTACGGCTACCTCCCACCAGCTCACATACCAGGTAATTTTGTCACCAAGGCTTAAACATACGAGAACAAATCAGCTAGTTTACTTTTGTTTTGCCTCCGTTGAGATTTGAATCTGAGATCTCATGATTTTCCTCCCACTTCTACATTATATCATAAGATGAAAGTATCAATCTGGGATCCAACAATAATTATTTCTCATATTTCATCAAATTACTGAACTATTACTCCCATGTTTCAATAAATAGCTTCCCAACTAAAATTGATGAAATGGGCCACATGAGCTAAAGTCACAGTAACAGAAAAGCGTGAGTTATTGAAAAATAGCAAGTGAGTAAACAGAGAAATAGAAGGAGAGAAAGTACCCATCTTCACTGAGGATGCCATGAGGGAAATTACGAATTGGGGTTGTTAAGCTGTAATTATAAAGCTTATTGTTCTGTTCAAAACTGAGCTGGCATGTTGCATTGACCGAACGGAAGATGGTGGTGAAGATCAGTGGAAGAAGAAGCAGAACGAGTGAAAGGCGATTTGGGAAAATCGCAGCAATTGTCATTTCGTTTACGGGAATTTCATCAGCAAATTTTGGGTGGTAAAAATTTGCAGTAATTGAAGAAATGAAGTTCGAATCTTGATGCTGGAACTTGGCGAAACGAAAGATGAACTCACTGGGTTTGTTCTTTTTCTATTTCATTAATTTTCTTCTTTTGTTTATAATACTCTTATTTTTATTTTGCTAGGTATGTGCTTTGCACACAATGCACAATTTGCTTATGGATGGTTTGGAATAATTAATCCTATCATAAAAGCTTCCATAAGATATATCATAGGAAGAATTACACAATAGATCACTTCATAACGTGACTTCGCACTATTTTAGCTAAGTTAAAAGTTTGTAAATGTGTAGCCAAATATCAATAAATTCATATCAGAATTTTCTTTTTCTTTTTTTATTCTCTGTATCTTCCGGCATTAAAGATCCTTGGCTTTTAATTCTCCTTTTCTCTTCAAGTTTATACATGCCTATCCCATCTACAAAAATATAAAAACAGACGCGAGAAACCTAAAATCTCTTCTTTTTCAATGCTAATCTTGTTAAATATTAAATATGAGTTTGTGAGAAATTTGAAGTGAGTATTATTTGAACTTATTAGAAATAGTCTAAGCAAATTGTATACAAAGTTTGAAGTCATTTTGATGGAGTTTTGGACTAGTTTTGAACAAGAATTGCAAGTGAAATCGTATAAAAAGTTCCTTAGAGATGTTTATACACTTTTACACAAAAAAATACATTATGTATATAGTTATATAAATGTGCATAAAGATGTATAAGCATTGTCAAAAAAAATATGCGTGACACCTATGTATATACATGTAGAAGAAGAAGAATACATGAGAAATTTACCAAATATATGTAAATAATGTATTACTATTGTGTATGAGAGTTGTTTATATACTATTATATGTTATTTATTCAATTTTATACATTATTATACAGATTAATTCTATCAATGGAACTTCATATGTTCTTCTTCTTTCTTAGGGATCTTGTGAAATTTAACTCAAATCTAACTTAAATCTGCTCCAAGTCATTTCAAATTTAAGTTTTGAACTCCTCCGGATGTCCAATCAATTGAGACAACACCTAATTCAAATAACTAACAAATCAAAAAATGCAATTTCTAAAATCGAAGCTTTGAAACACCTTTAATGGTGACTTCTATTTTCCAAGTTTTTAATCAACCACCGGAATTAGAATTACAAGTGGAATGGAGATAAGACTAAGACCATGCCAATAATTTATTCTAGTTTGGTGATCCAACAACCTACCAAGTGAACCTCTTTAGTCCAAACACATTTATTTCCACTCCATCGAAGGAAGTGATCTTCATATGACTCCAAAAAATAATTTTTTTATGTATTATTTTTTCTTCTTCATTCAAATAGTGATTAACAGCTTTGAATCTGGAGGAGCGTTGATGGAGAATAACAACGATGGAGAAAGTTGGGATCAAAGTGGAGACACGAGGAGAAGAGAATAGAGATAAGAAAAAAAAAGTTAAAATGAGTGGGTTAATGAGTGAAAAGTAATTCAGAAATTTTAATAAAGCACTATCTTTTAGTAATAATTAGTCATCTATATATACCATTTGCTATATTACGAAATATAGATACCTTTTATGTGGTTATAAGATGTATTTGATGTATTTAAGCTATTGTATTCATGAATACAATAGCAAAAATAGGCGTGAATCAGGGAAGTCCGGCTAATCAGTTGTTGTATTCGAGTGTATTCGATTATATTCATGGAGTGAAATATGGGATTACAGCTGGACAGAATACTGTATTCGACTATATTCACTGCGTGAAATATGGGATTACACTATTTTTAAAACGGAAAGTGAATCAATTAACATAATAGACTCCTAATATAACTCAACAAACTCAATTATAACACACAAATTTTGTATTTTTCAGTTATAAAAAAGATTTTCAACCGCAAAATATAATGAAATAGATAGAATACAGGAGGATACATTAAAATACAATAAGAAAAAAAGACATTTAATACAATGAAATACATGGAATACAACGAGATACATTGAATTATAATGAAAAAAGAGATAGTGAATACAAGAAAATACATAGAAATACAACAAGATACATTGAAATGCTCTTAAAAATAGTAACAGAATCTTCAAGTTGCTTAACCCCAAACTTCAGACTCCGACAATCCATCGAATTCCGACAATGATTCCATAAACAATTTGAATGTATCTCGTTGTATATAAAGATTCTATACATTATTTGAGTTTGATAAGGACATCACTTGATTACTTGCTAATTTTTGAGAAGTAAGTTTCATTTTGTTGATAATTGGTTTGTGCTTGGAGATGAGAGATTTGTGTTGAGAATTAGTATAAGGAAAATGGCTACTTCAGAGGTGTCGATTAAAGGTAACAGCGAGCCAATTGATGGCACTAAGGTCAGTCTCAGAGACGATTCGAAGTGCTCCCGTTGTCAGAAAAGGCCGGTCTCTCAACCGGATGCGGGAGCCGGAGCAATTTTTGAAGTAGGTTTTGCCCAAATCCGGTAGAAGAAGGATGAGATCGAAAATTTTAATGGGATGGAAGAAGAGAATGAGATGTATCAAAGTAGAGAGAGAAAGAAAATAGTGTAATTGATTAGTGTATTTAGTGGCTTAGGGCTAGGAGGTAAGCAAAATTTTAATATTTTGCTATAAACTTTAAAAGATATCTATAGAATATAATATTTTAAATGGTATTTATTTAAAATAAATAAGGTGTTAGCCTTTACTATAGGAGATAAATTCGAAAATAATTTTACATTATATGCAACCTAGACCATACTAGGTAAGAGCTTCAAATATAAGCTATTTTTATGGGCTATGAGCCAGGTGATAATTCTCCCTTTATAATATTTGATTGTCAATGCAAGTGTTTGGCTGACATTATTCAATAATATCTGCATTTAGTTATGTTGTAATTTATGTACATTTTTATTCCGGATAGATTATAAATATATGTGTATTAACAATGCGAGAATTAAACAATTTAAAGACAAAAATACTCTTTTAAAGTAGCTAATTTGTGCGTATATATAAATTATTAATCACAGCATAATAAATTTGTATTATTAATCCTCATATAGACAATATATGTTGTATATAGTTATGGCAAAATACTAGATTAGGAGACTAATAAGTAGGAATTTTGACTACTTATTTGCACTCTTTTACTTTTATTTTACCTCAAAATTGCTTAAAGGTATTTCCGAAAACCAATGAAATGTGCTTACATGAAGGAGTGTCGGAATATGAGTCAAAGAGATAAAAATCAACTCAAGAAGGAGTAATTTTGAACAAGGACTAAAAAAAAGCGAAAAGAGCAAAATGCGGATCGCACAATATTGAGTGCGGCCGCAGACCATGAAGAAACCTCTGACATTTCCCTTGCAAAGTGCGGACCGCATAATATTGTGCGGCCGCAAAAGATGAGGTTCAGAGAGGTGTGATTCAGGGACCATGAAGAAGTGCGGACCGCACTGTTATTGTGCGGCCGCACAATTCAAAAGTGTGGTCACACTAAAGAATATACGTTTTGCGGAAGTATCTCATGTCAAACTCAAAGTTCAAGGGTGCGGCCGCACTTAGAAATGTGAGGTCCACAGAATCTGAAGAAGTGCAGTCGCAACTCAGAATTGTGCGGCCGCAGAAGTCCATTCTGTCAAGCTAGCTTCAAAGTGCGAACCGCATACAGAATTGTGCTGCCGCAGAACCTCCGCAAGAGTAATTTGTCCGATAATTTCAGTTGTGTATGAATAGTCTTTTTTGTCAAAATTAGGTCAAGTCGGAACACCAGAAAATAGATAGCCGTTTTTCCTTTACTGCTTTGGGTAACTTTGTAATAGTTTATCATTTTAACATGGAAGTTTCTTCCATTTATCATCTATTATGAGTTTAATCTTATTTTCTTCTTTAGTTTCTTCAATTTTCTCTATGAGTAGCTAATTCTTTAGCTAGGGTTGTGACCTAACCCTTGTGTGTGTCATGACCCAAAAAGAAAGGCCACGACGAGCTCTCGGTATCTTACTCAACCGAGTACCAATGTGACATGTTTTTCTTATTGTACTATCATTGGTAAATGGGCCAAAAGGGCCGTCGTGAAATAATCCGAATAAAATATAAGGGAATACTAGACATAGGACGACCCAACATAATATAGAAACTTATATATGTGACATACGCGCTTATAAGACTGACATGATCATTTGTAAACTCAAAACATAGGCCGACAAGGCCATACAAGTATCTATATACCTGACATCTGTCTACAAGCCTCTAAGAGTATATAAATATCATAAAGGTCGGGACAGGGCCACGCTATACCAGTCAATACATGTCCAAATTATACTGATTAAATAGGTAACTCCGGAGCAAGTGAAGTGCACCAACATCTTTCGCTGAGCTGGGCCTACTTGGAGGACTGTCAAACTGTCTTTCAGGACCCGCGGGCATGAAAGGCAGCTTCCTCTGTAAAAGGGACATCAGTACAAATAATTTACCAAGTATGTAAGGAATATAAAGTAGTATATAAAAGACATGAAAGAAATATGGAGTAAGTACTCAACCTATAAGTCTGAGTAACTATGTGAATCATGAAATTTCCCTTGAACTTCTAGAGCAATAAAATTTGGTTGTAGCCCGAATACCCATCAAGAAAGCAATAGAAAGTACGATCGGCCAATCTATCGAGCATTTGTTCTAAGAAAGGAAATGGAAAGTGATCTTTCCTTGTGACTTTCTTGAGCTTGCGATAGTCCATACACACCCTACATCCGGTCACCGTTCTTGTAGGAATCAACTCATTCTTGTCATAGGTGACCACCGTCATGACCTCCTTCTGGGACACATTAAACCGGATAAGTTCACGAACTATCGGAGATGGGGTAGACAACCCCGACATCCAACCACTTGATTATATCTTTCTTGAAAACTTCTTGCATAGCTTAATTGAGTCTTATTTGATGTTCAATAGATGGTTTGACACCATCCTAAACTTGATATTATGCATGCAAAAGGCGGGGCTTATCCCCCGTATATACGCTAAGGTCCATCCAATAGCTTTCTTCCTCTTTTGTAGCACCGCCAATATGGAATCTACTTGCACGTTAGTCAAACAAGAAAAAAGAATAACCGATAAACTAGAACAAGGACCAAGAAATTCATACCAAAGATGTGGAGACAACGGCTTCAACTCCAAGGTAGGAGGCTCTTAAATGGAAGCCTTTGTAGGAGGGTTGTCATATTTTCAATATCCAAGGGCAATCTCCGGGTTGCATAGTTGTATGACCTCATTCCTTGCAAAGAGTTCACACATTCCAAGAATCCATCCATATCGTCATCACCAAAGTTGAGCAAGACGGCCTCCAACATATCACCAAAATTTATTGTAGCACTTGTTTTATCAATAATAACATCGGTCACCATGTCCACAAAAGAACACCCGTCATTACTGTTTGGTTGCCGCATGGACTTACACATGGAATACCATTTTTTCATCACCAAAACCGAAGGTAAGTTCTCCAACTTCAACATCATAAAGAGCCTTCCTCATATCAAGGAAAGGTCTTTCAAGAATAGTTGGAACTTCATAATCGACCTCACTACCTAGAATGACAAAATCCGCCGGAAGAATGAATTTATCACATGAACCAAGACATCTTCAATCACATCCAAAGTCCTCTTCAAGATACGATCGGCCATTTGTATGGGTGTGCATTCGATTTTGACCCTTATCGATAATTACTTATCGATTATCAATTTGTACTATGCTTATCGTTATCATTTCAAGAAGGTTTCGATTTTTTCAATTTCAATTTATCAATTTTGGGGCTTATCGATTCAGTTATCGATTACACCAATAAGAAAATTTGCGGGATTCCACGAAAAGTATATCGTTAAAAACACGTCTAACTAATATGGACAAAAAGAAGGTAAAATAAGACGAACACTATTTATAATATAAAAATTATGTCAACAAGCACATGCAATAAAACTAAAGTACGGGATCAAATGTATGCCACCAACACTCCAACTGTATAAAAAAAACAAAAAAAAAAACACGGCTACTTCTGTTTTCCATTAATTTGAACTTTATTCCCTTGATCTTTAAATATGATCATTCCTTAAATGTAGTAGAGGAAATAATAGGGTAAGGGACTTAGGACAAAGTAAAGGGTATAGATTAGGGAAAATAATATTATATATCTGCTTTCAAAATAGTATCGGAATATATATACATTCGGTATGTTATATTAATCTACACAAATAGGTAATTACTCATTTAACAAGTGTCTACAGTCTAGATTTATCGATTTGATTTTGACCCTTATCGATAATTACTTATTGATTATCGATTTGTACATATGCTTATCGTTATCGTTTCAATAAGGTTTTGATTTTTTCGATTTCGATTTCGATAACAAATAATTGATTCCATTTATCGATAAACCGATTCGAATGTACACTCACTGAGGTGGGTCTTGGTTTCTGAATTCCCAAAGTCTTGAAAATCGAATAGAGCATCAAATTAATACTTGCTCCTAGATCACAAAGAGCTTTAGCAAACTCGATACTCCCAATTGTACACGCAATCGTGAAAGCACTATGATCCTCCAACTTACAAGTCATTGAATGCATAATTTCACTCACTTGATGAGTGACTTTGATGGTTTCAAAATTCTTTGATCGCTTCTTTGTTACAAGATCCTTCATAAACATAGCATAACCGGGCATTTGTTCCAAGGTTTCAACTAATGGCACATTGATTGAGAAACTCTTCATCATTTGAATAAACTTCTTAAATTGGTTCTCCCCATTTTTCTTGGCAAGTCTATGAGGGTATGGAAGTGGAGGCTTAGGTAATGATGCTTTAGCCTTTTGCACTATCGGCTTTGGTATGTTAACAATGTGATCCCTAGATGGGTTCACCTTCTCTTGTGTATCTTCCGCAATATCATCAATAACAATTCAAACATCATCATTAGGTTGAACCATATTGTTTAGGATTTTCTCTTCTTACACCACTTGATCATCAATAAATAGTTGCCTTTGACTTGATGTGGGTGCATTCCCCCCTCTTCCACTTCTTGTGGTCACGACCATGGAATGCACTGTGTTGTTACCACGGCCGTTAGATTGCGGATTGATGTGTCGTGTAAGGCAAGTTAGGCATCCAAATCGACCTTCTTTTCCATCATTTGCTTGAACATATTTTCAATACGTCTCATGTCGTTGTTTGAAGAACTTGAACCATGAAAAAGATAAGGAGGCGAGTTGCTCGGTTGTTGATATATCAAACGCCTTTGAAAACCCTACCCCCAGTTTCTTGATTGTTATTCCATATGCCTTGATCCTCCCCCCCCCCCCCCCCCAAGTTTCTTGGTCATTTCTACTCCAATTTTCTTGATTGTTTTTTTCCCTCCAATTTCCTTGATTGTTAGAACCCAATTGCGTTGATTGTTAGAATCCAATTACGTTGATTGTGACCTCAAAATAATGCAATTGGATTCTAACAATCAAGGCAATTGGAGCGGAAACAACAATCAAGAGGATTGACATAAAAACAACAATCAAGAAAATTGGAGTAGAAATGACAAAGAAAATTGGGGGGGGGGGGGGGGGATAAAAAAATGAAGGCAGATGGAACAACAATCAAGCAAATCGGGGTCAGATTTTCAAAGGCCCTCGGTATATCAACAACCGAGAAACTCACCTCCTTATCTTTCTCATGGTTCAAGTTCTTCAAACAATGAGATGAGACGTATTGAAAATATGTTCAAACAAATTATGGAAAAGAATGACGATGGATGCTTAACTTGCCTCACATAATACATCAATCCATAACCTAATGGATGTGGTAACAACCCACTCAATACCTCCCGGTTAGAGAGTAATTTTGTCCAATTTGGCTTTCTCAACCCCAAATAGGTATCAAACATAATAGTCGATATGAGCTCAAGTTTGGTTCTTATTATCTCTAGTTTGAACCTTTTAATTAGGCTAATAGAATTTTCAATTAATCCAATTCCTTATTAGCCAAGTTATCCTATGCTAAGTCCCTCTTTCCCAAGTAAACACTAAGTCAAAAACATGAACCAATATTTGCAACCATTAATTCTAAAATTGAAGCATGAACTAGGCTAAATAATCAACACTCAATCATAAGTAAAAATTAAATGAAGTACCCATAAGGTTTATACACTAGAGTTGAGTCACAACCCTAGTACAAATCTAACTACTCATACTGAGTATTGAAGAAAATAAATAATAAATGCAAATAAAACTCATAATCAAAGATTAAATTGATGAAATATGACATTTAAACACTAAAATAATCAAAAACTTCCTAAAATAAAGTAATGGCTATAGCAGATTTAAACTTCCAAACTTGCCCTAAAATTGTGAAACTCGTCTTTTTAAAATGGCTAAAATTATCTAACAAAAATGCCCCTAGGGAGGTTCTACGGCTGTACAATTACATGTGTGGACCATAGATTTCTTCAACTGGCAGGATATGGGATTTTGCAACTGCACATTTCTGGATTGCGGCTGCAAGTTATCCTCTATGGTCACATAATTCTTGTGTGGTCTGTACTTCAGCAAGGCGTCAGGACTTGGTCTTCTGCACACTCTCTGACTTGGTTGTTAGTGGACACCCTATTTTGCGGCCACACAATTCATGTGTGACCCGTACATTTGTCAAAATCCTATTGGGTTCTTTAGCTTGGACTGCATCCATAGATAGAATTCTGCAGTCCACACTTTTTCTGCGGCCACAAAAATCCTTCTGCGGGCTGCACTTCCTTTCTTCTATCCCCTTTATTACCATGTGATCAAAATACTCTTTTTTGAGTTGGATTTTATCATGGGAGACCAAACTTCGAATATTCCTGCAATTTGCATAATTTCATTAGTTTCGGAATATAAATCAATACGTTCGGACTAAAACAAAAGCGAATTAATAAGTGGTAAACATTCCCACTTATCAGCCTATAACTGCTACCTACACTGAAAACCTAGACTACACCATGCACGACCCTCCAGTGCAACTACATACGCTAACATATCCTCAACGATGACACCTCTTCTCCATGCAGCCACATCACAAATTCACACACCTTCGTACAATTTCTTCTCAAAATATACCACCACTACCAACAAATATAGACACTAATAATAATATAACACCCTCTGTGGATCCGTCACTCCCACTTCACTATAGCACTGCCACCAACACGTTCAATTACGCAAACAACATTGTGTGTACATTGGAAATTCAACCACCACAGTCTGCAATTGCTCATCATCATCTGATTTCATTCCTCAATGAATTAGACATGCACCTTACTCCCACAACTTCTTCTTTAAATACCACTCCACTTAACTTTAACATATCCACATCATAAAGCATACTACACAACTTGTCTAACTCAGTTACTCATAATGTATTGTCAATATTATCCCCGAAATCACCACCACCACTACCACCACAATAGGCAGCAATGCTACCACAACACCATCAACATCAGCCACTAAAACTTCCCACCATCTCAAGATTACACCATCAACATCAGCCACTAAAACTTCCCACCAACTCAAGATCACCCTGCTCATCCCATTTTACTCATTTCAGTGCCACCAACACCAGTATACCACCAACCACACAATTCCCACTACAACAACTGCCACAACCCCACTCTCAAAACCCAATGATATTGGACATCAAAACACTACATTAACATACCACACTACTCCTAGATACCACAGAGCACTGATGGTGCTCATGCATGAGGGATTACACAACACAACCCAGCGTGCACAGGTCGGGAAGTTGATTCATCAACAGGAAATGACTACTTACAACTTCAAACTTATCTGCAACAGTATCACCAATGGCAAGCAACCTCCCGCAACAAAAAATTGCATGGAGTACACACACACAACAGAACTATTGGCAATGGTATGTCACCAACAACCAGTCGATGAAAGCAATCCACAATCAGGTACCACCACTTGAGGGAGCATAGGAGATGATGGACATCACTTCACACTCTCACCACTATTATTTCCACCACAGGAACTCCTACTATAAGTAGATCAATAAGAAGAAAAACAAGACATACAAAAACCATCCATGGAGACAATAGTGTTGAATGAATTTATGGTGATTCCCATGCCAGAAAATATAGAAAATAATTTTCTGATCTTCATGCCACTAAGAATGGATAAAACTTCATTGAATATCCGCCACGACCCTTTCTCCTTGGAGGAGAAGTTGTCATCCTCACAATATCAACCCTCAACGACAACCTCCTGCATGCAGCTCTTTAAAATCCACTAGATTTGCTGATGAACTTGGAGTTGGCACTAGCTACAAGGAGGGCTCCCACTCATAATTACAACCTCAAGAAGATCATGCTATGGAACTGTCCGGGAGCAAACAGTCTAGAGTTCCACTGAAATTTAAGCTTTTTAAGAGCATGGAATAACCATTCCATTTTATGTTTAACTGAAACTAAAAATGAAAGACCATACTAACCTACTCAACGACTACAATTTCACTTATCTCACTCAAGTTGCTGCAAGGGGCCAGTCTGGCAGAATCATGCTGCTATGGCGCTCCCATGATCTACAGTTAATCCAGTGGCTGTCACAAGCCAGGAGATCCATGCATCTATTCAGGTACATAACTCGCGGCCTTTGTTTATTTCCTTGATATATGCTAGTACTTCTTTTGTCAACAAAATTTTTTGGAAAAAACCTGAAGGAGTTCCATAAACAAATTAATAATGCATGGCTACTCTGTGGAGATTTTAATAAACTTGCTCACTCCTCTGAAAAATTTGGAGGAGCACCACTAAGAATAAATCTTGTTTTAGCTTTTAATAAATGTCTTATTAATATCAATATGATGGACTTAGGTTTTACTGGTAGTAGATTCACTTGGACAAATAAGCCAAAATTTCACCAACCCCACTCCTCCACAAATACTCTAATATTCGAACGTTTGGATAAATTCTATGCAAAAAATGCGTGGGTACATTTATTCCAAGATTCTTACATTAGACACCTACCTTGGATCCATACAGATCAATGCCCAACACTACTCACCCTTACAAAAGCTTTCCAAAAACCAAATTCTAAATTCAAATTTGAAACCATGTGGTTATAATGTCACGACCCGAATTTTTCCCACCATCGGGAGTCATGATGGCGCCTACTGTCGAAGCTAGCAAGCCAACCCTTTTTAAACATTTCACAAAAACCCTAATCTAAAACAATATAATAACTGAAATAATTAAATAAAAATGCAGAAGACTTTTAGAAAAAACAACAATAGTAAAATGCGAAAATCTGTATCATGTCTCTACCCAGTATGTGGTGTTACTACTCACGGACTACTAAAAGAGTACTAAAAGCATCAGTCTTAAAGAAATATATAACCATTCTGTTTTGATACAATGAAAACAAACAGAAAGAAATAGACGAGACTCAGGGCCCGCGAACTACCTCAGAGTCTCTGGACAGAAGGCTCACTCCCTAGCTACTGCTGCGGTCCGTATGATGTATCCTGACTTGTGCACAAAAGGGCACAAGAGTGTAGTATCAGCACAACTGATCCCATGTATTGGTAAGTGCAGGGCCTAACCCCGACGAGATAGTGACGAGGCTAAACCGGACCCACCAAAATCAACATGTATAGATATATGTGCAATAAAGAACAGATAACAAAATTTAAACAGCGAATGGGGAGGGGACATGCTGGGGGATGTAAAAGTTCATTTATAAGTCCAACGAACAAGAAATGGAAACTGAATATTTAATATTAATAAAAGAAAGCCAGTGAATCAACAACTGCACGGCACCACCCTTCGTGCTTTTACTCTCATTTCTCACCAAAACTGTCTAATATAACGCACAGCATCACCCTTCGTGCTTTTACTCTCAATACATAGTGCACATCACCCTTCGTGCTTTCATCATATAACTCTCAGATCAAGGCACGGAATGACCCTTCGCGCTCAAATAATCAAGAAACATGGCACGGAAAGATTCTTCGTGCATAATTAACAAAACGTGGCATGGAACGAACCTTCGTGCAAAATTATCAAAACATAGCACAG
The DNA here is from genome assembly GCA_034376525.1 of Nicotiana benthamiana. Taxonomy (NCBI): domain Eukaryota; kingdom Viridiplantae; phylum Streptophyta; class Magnoliopsida; order Solanales; family Solanaceae; genus Nicotiana; species Nicotiana benthamiana. The sequence goes on from CM067337.1 coordinate 90,858,543, forward strand.
AGAGACCCTTCGTGCATAATCTCTCTCTTCCTCACCCAATCAACGGTCACAACCAAACGGAAAAGGAATATACAACTAGATAAAATATATCGGCAAGGGAGAACAACTCTAAAACAAGTCCCGGCAATGGAGAATAACTCAACAATAAGTCCTGGCAAGGGAGAACAGCTCAACAATAAGTCCCAGCAAGGGAAAACAGCTCAACAATAAGCCCCGGCAAGGGAAAAGTACCAAAATTCCTTCCTTTAGCTCATTTACTTCTCAGTCACTTCATAGTGCATTTAACAAGTAATTATCACAATTTTTCACTCCTTTCAAAATTTTAATAGCAACTATGACTCACAGTCATGCTAGACTCGGGAGCATAGGTAACCGTCACCATACCTATACACCGACTCCACATAGCACATAGCAAATATTATTATAATCATATTACCTCAAGCCAAAGTTAGATCAAACACTTACCTCGAATCTGAAAATAGCAACTCAAAGCTCAACAATCGCCTTTCATCTAGAATTCAACCCTGAACAACAATATCGGACATAAATCGACTCAATATTATCAATAATAGCACAAGGATATAATTTCCTAGCTTAGAAATGCATTTTCTAACTTTATTCCAGAAATACCAAAATCTGACACCAGGCCCACATGGTCCAAACTCGAGGCTCAGACCAAATTCTGATTACCCATAACCCCACGAGTCCAAATATATGATTTGTTTTAAGATTCGACCCCAAATTGAGGTTGAATCGCCCAAAATTTTAAAAAACCTAACTCTATCAAAAAGCCCTAATTTCTACCATGATTTCAGGTTTTAGGGTTAGAAAATTGATGTTTAGATGAAGGAGACAAGAAGGAATGAAGTTAGGATTACTTACCCAAAGAACTATGAAGAAGTGGGAGCTTGAATTTCGTCCAATGGAGGATTTTAGGAAGAGCTCGTGTGAGAAATTGGGAAGAAATCCTGTCACTATTCTGTTTTAGGCTTTTAAAATCACTGGGCAATTTGGTCTATGCGATAGCATCACGGGAGTGCGTTCGCATTGAGTAACTGGCCGGGATTTTATGCGTTCGCGGAAGAGCTATGCGAGCGCATAGAAGAAAACCGGGGGAAGTCTGGTTAGCTCTATGCGTTCATGAAGGAAGGGTGCGGGCGCATAGAAGGAAGTTCTGGGGCCTGACATTTGAACTATGCGAACACATAAGGACACTGCGAATGCGGAAGGGAATGGGGTCAGAACTATGCGAATGCATAGGAAGGCTGCGTTCGCAAAGGAGAAAACCTGACTGCAATTTTTTCTGTATTTGATCTAAGTGCAAAACATCCGGAACTACCCCCGAAATCACTTCCTCGCCCTCGGGGCTCCCAACCAACCACACACACTAACTCAATATCATCTTACGAACTTTCTCGGGCGATCAAATCGCTAAAATAACATCAAAATCAAAGAATCAACCTCCAAACTCATGATTTTCATTTCAAAGTTCAAAACTTTCAAATTTTTCCATTTTTAGTCCAAAACACGTCAAATGACGTCCGTTTTCAACCAAACTTTACAGAAGCACTTAACACTCATTTAAGACTTTTTTCGGGCATCAGAACCAAAATACGAGCCCAATACCAATACTTTTGATCAAATCTCATTTTTATTTTTCCTTAAACATTTTCAGAAAACAATTCCACGGAAAAATTCCGTACTCGGGCCTGGGACCTCGGATTTCGATTTTGGGAATACGCCAGGGTCCCAAATATTCCTACGGACCCTCTGGACCGTCACATCACGGGTCCGGGTCCGGTTACCCATATTGTTGACCAAAGTCAACTATAGCAATATTATTATAAAAATTCATAGTTTTAACACAAAATTCAAATATTTCCACATAAAATTTCTTTTGCTTCGCGCCCGGACTACGCATGCAAATCGAGGCAACCAAATAAGAGGTTTTCAAGGCCTCAGAAGCACAAAGAAAGGGAGAATTACGGTAATGACCATTTGGTCGTCACATCCTCCACCTCTAAAACAATTGTTCGTCCTCAAACGGACAAAAGAAAGAAGTACCTGAGTCGGGGAATAGATAGGGATAATGACTCCGTATATCATACTCGGACTCCTAGGTCGATGTCACAGAAGGCTGACCTCTCCACTGAACACGCACTGAAGGAAAACTCCGCGACCTCAACTGTCGAATCTACCGATCTAAAATAGCCACCGGCTCCTCCTTATATGACAGATCCTTGTCCAATTAGACAGTGCTAAAATCTAACACGTGGGCGGGATCGTCGTGATACTCTCGAAGCATGAATACATGAAAAACCGGATGCACGACTGACAAACTAGGTGGCAAGGCAAGTCTATTAGCCACCTTCCCCACACGGTCAAGAATCTCAAATGGGCCAATAAACCTAGGGCTAAGCTTGCCCTTCTTTCAAAATCTCATCACGCCCTTCATAGGTGATACACAGAGCAATACTCGCTCACCAACCATGAAAGCAACATCCTTGACCTTACGATCTGCATAACTCTTCTGCCTAGACTGAGCTGACCGAAGTCTGTCCTAAATGATCTTGACCTTATCCAAGGCTTCATGTACCAAATCTGTACCCAGTAACCGAGCCTGTCCTGGCTCAAACCATCCGACTAGGGACCGACACCGCCTACGATACAACGCCTTATACGGAGCCATCTGAATACTGGACTGGTAGCTGTTGTTGTAGGCAAACTCTTCTAAAGGAAAGAACTGGTCCCACGAGCCTCCAAAATCAATAACGCAGGCTCGGAGCATATCCTCAAGAATCTAAATGGTCCTCTTGGACTGACCGGTCGTCTGGGGGTGAAATGTTGTACTCAACTGGACCTGGGTGCCCAACTCATGCTGTACCGCTCTCAAGAAATACGAGGTAAACTGCGGACCCTGGTCCGAAATAATAGATATGGGCACCCATGAAGGCGAACGATCTTTCTGATATAAATCTCAGCATACCTCTCGGATGAATAGGTGGTGGCAACTGGGATAATATGCGCTGACTTGGTCAGCCTACTACAATAACCCATAAAGCACCAAACTTCTTCAGAGTCATCGAAAGGCCAGTAAAAAAATCCATGGTGATTCTCTCCCACTTTCACTCGGGAAGCTCAATCCGCTGAAATAACCCACCGGGCCTCTGATGCTCATACTTAACATGTTGATAATTTAGACAATGAGCCACATCTGCAACAATGTCTTTTTTCATTCTGCGCCACCAATAATGTTGTCTCAAATCCTGATACATATTCACGGCGCCCGGGTTAATAGAATACCGAGAACTGTGGGCCTCCGCTAAGATCGACTCCCGAATACCATTAACATTGGGCACACAAACCCGCCACTCCATTCTCAATACGCCCTCATCTCCTAAAGTCATCTCCCTGGCACCACCCTGCTGCACCGTGTCTCTCAGGACACAAAATGGGGATCATCAAATTGTCGCTCCCGGATACGCTCCTTCAATGACGAGCGAGCAACCGTGCAAGCTAACACCCTGCTAGGCTAAGAAATATCCAATCTCACAAATCTATTGGCCAAGGCCTGAACATCCAAGGCAAGCGGTCTCTGGCTAACCGGAATATAGGCAAGACTACCCATGCTGGCAGACTTCCTACTCAATGCATCGGCCATCACATTGGCCTTTCCCGGGTGGTATAAAATAGAAACATCATAGTCTTTCAACAACTCCAACCACCTGTGCTGTCTCAAATTCAACTCTTTATGCTTGAACAAGTACTGAAGGCTCTTGTGATCCGTGTAGACCTCACACGTCACACCATATAAATAATGCTTCCAGATCTTCAAGGCATGAACAATGGCTGCCAACTCTAGGTCATGAATTGGATAATTCTTCTCGTGGATCTTCAACTGCCTCGAAGCATATGCTATGGCCTTGCCATTCTGCATCAACATTGTGCCAAGCCTGATTTAGTAAGTATCACAATAAACAGTATAAGGCCCAGATCCCATGGGCAAAACCAATACCGGTGTCGTAGTCGGAGCTGTCTTGAGCTTCTGGAAGATCGCCCTGCACTCTTCTGACCACCTGAACTGGGTACCTTTCTGGGTCAATCTAGCCATCGGTGTTGCGATGGATGAAAACCCCTCCATGAAACGTTTGTAGTAACCAGCTAACCCCAAGAAGCTCCGAATCTCTTTAGCTGAAGCTGGTCGAGGCCAGTTCTTAACTGCCACTATCTTCTTCAGGTCCACCTGAATACCCTCTACTGATACGACATGACCCAGAAATGCGACTGAACTCAACCAAAATTCGCACTTTGAGAACTTAGCGTACAACTCACTATCCTTTAGAGTCTGAAGAACCACTCTGAGGTACTGCTCGTTCTCCTCCTGACTGCGGGAGTATACCAAGATTTCGTCAATGAATACAATCACAAACAAATCCAAATAGGGTATGAACACTCGGTTCATCAACTCCATGAATGCTGCCGAGGCATTGGTCAACTCAAACGACATGACCAAAAACTCATAATGCATATACCGAGTACGAAATGCTGTCTTAGGGACATCAGACGCCCTAATCCTCAACTGATGATAACCAGACCTCAAATCTATCTTCGATAGCACCCTGAAGCTGGTCGAACAAATCGTCAATCCTCGGCAGTGGATACTTGTTCTTCATCGTCACCTTGTTTAACTGCCGGTAATCAATGCACATCCTCATCGACCCATCCCTTTTCTTCACAAACAACACTGGTGCACCCCAAGGCGATATGTTGGGTCTAATGAAACCCTTATCAAGCAAGTCTTGAAGCTACTCCTTCAACTCTTTCAACTCTGGTGGGGCCATGCGATACGACGGAATGGAAATAGGCTGAGTACCAGGAGCCAGATCAATACAGAAATCAATATCCCTGTCGGGCGGCATACCTGGTAGGTCTGAAGGGAAAACCTCGGGTTAACTCCCAAACAATAGGAATAGAGCCGATAGATGGAACCTATGCGCTAGAGTCACGAACATACGCCAAATATGCTAGACACCCCTTCTCAACCATACGTCGAACCTTGACATACGAAATAACACTACGGGTGGCATGGCCTGGGGTCCCCCTCCACTCAAGTCGGGGGTAATCTGGCAAGGCCAAAGTCACGGTCTTGGCGTGGCAATCCAAAATAGCATTGTACGGGGACAACCAGTCCATCCCCAATATAACATCAAAGTCCACCATGTCTAAAAGCAATAAATCAACACGGGTCTCAAGACCCTCAAATACCACCACGCAAGAACAATGAACTCGGTCGAACACTATGAATCACCAACCGGTGTGGACACATATACAGGAATACCCAAAGCCTCACTAGGCATGATCAAATAGTGTGCAAAATAGGATGATACATAAGAATACGTAGATCCCGGATCAAATAATACTGAAGTACCTCTATCACAGACCAGTATAGTACCTGTAATCACAACATCAGATAACTCGGCCTCCGGCCTGGCTGGCAATGCATAGCAATAGGGCTGGCCCCCACCTCCCTGAACTGTATCTCTGGGACGATCTGCTTCTGGCTAACCCCTGCCTATGGCTGTCCGAGCTCCACCTCTACGGTCTCTACCTCTACCTTTATGATCCCTACCCTTGCCTCTATCTGGCTGGGCGGCCTGTGGATCACCTGCTGCCTCAATCATAGGGCGAAGACCCTGCTGCTGAGACCTACTCGAGGCTCATGGGAAAAACCTGACAATATGACCTGGGTCTCACAACCATAACATACCCTCGGCTCTTGAGACTGCTGGCCCTGTCAGCGGTATGTCTTCCCCTGAAGCTCTGAAGTGGCGGTGCATTGATGGGGGCTGGTGGTGAGCTGAAAGTCTGTTGATCCAAATAATACTGCTGCGGACCACCACCGCCTGGAGTGCCATGAGAAACCTGAAGTTCCTACTGGAACGGCCTCTGAGAGTGGCCTCTGTCATAGGAATCCCTACCTCCAGATGATGTACCACTAAATCTACCAGAATGTTGAGGCCTCTTGTCTGAAGTTTGACTACCTCCTCGAACCAGTGCCATCTCTACCCGGCGGGCCGCATTGGTCGTATCCTAAAAGGAAATATCATTTCCAACTCCCATATCCATCTGAAGGCGAATTGGCTGAATTAATCCATCAATAAACCTCCGGACCCTCTCTCGCTCTGTAGGGAGTATCACAACTGCATGGCGTGCCGATTAAATAAATCTAGTCTCACACTGTGTAACGATCATGGAGCCCTGCTGGAGGCACTCAAACTGCCTATGAAGTGCCTCCCGCTGAGTAGTGGGGAGAAATTTCTCCAAAAATAACTCCACAAACTGATCCCATGTCAAAGTTGGAGACCCTGCTGGTCTAGATAGGCAATAATCTCTCCACCAAGTCTTGGATGATCCTGCAAGCCTGAAGGTGCAAAAATCGACCCCATTAGTCTCCACTATACCCACAATCCTTATGATCTCATGACAAATCCTAGGGATCCTCCGATGAAGCACCGTTGAATGTGGTAGTGAAAAGCTTGGAGAACCGATCAAGTCTCCATAAAGAATCCGAAGACACGGCCGTCCCATCTCCGCCTGAGCTATAATGCCTGTCTAAACTACCACTTCAGGATGAACAAATGGAACCTGAGTCTTGGGAGCTACCTGCTCCGGAGTACGTGCAGTAGGAGTCTAAACTCCTCCTACAGCCTGAGAAGTGGCTAGTGCTACTGGCAGCAAACCCTCTCTAGCGACATTATCCATAAAGCCTGTTATGCGGACGAGAGCATCCTGGAGATCCGGGGAAAACATCAACCCTCCTGGGACCTGAGCTGGGCGCATTGCAGCTGGTGGGGCTGGAACCTCCTCATCAAAGTCAATATGAGGCTCCACCTCTAGAACTGTTGCCTGGGGCTGAGCTCTGCCCCTGCCACGGCCTCGGCCCCTGCCCCTTGCGAGAGCTGCTGCTGGGGGCTCGTGCTGCGCATAAAAAGAAGAAGACACACGTGTTCTCGCCATCTGCGAAAGAACAAAGTAGAACGACAATCAATATTTGAGAAACATAATCGCACGACAAGAAAGAACAAAGTAAAAAATTTTCCTAACTCTGTAGCCTCTGGGATAAATACAGACGTCTCTGTACCGATCCCTCAGATTCTACCGAGCTTGTCCGTGAGTTGTGAAAGCCAAGTAACCTAGTGCTCTGATACCAACTTGTCACGACATGGATTTTTTCCACCATCGGGAGTCGTGATGGCGCTACTGTCGGAGCTAGGCAAGCCAATCATTTTTAAACATTTCACAAAAACCTTAATCTAAAACAATATAATAACTGAAATAATTAAATAAAAATGCACGGAAGACTTTTAGCCAAAACAACAATAGTAAAATGCGAAAATCTGTAACATGTCTCTACCCAGTATCTGGTGTCACTACTCACGGACTACTAAAAGAGTACTAAAAACATCAGTCTTAAAGAAATATATAACCAGTCTATTTTGATACAATGAAAAAAAACAAGAAGAAATAGATGACACTCGGGGCCCGCGAGCTCCAGCTAACTATCTCAGAGTCTCTGGACCGAAGGCTCGCTCCCTAGCTACTGCTGCGGTCTGTAAGTTGTATCCTGACATGTGCACAAAAGGGCACAGAAGGGTAGTATCAGCACAATGGACCCCATGTGATGGTAAGTGCCCGGCCTAACCCCGGCGAGGTAGTGCCGAGGCTAAACCGGACCTACCAAAATCAACCTGTACAGATATATGTGCAATAAAGAACAGATAACAAAATTTAAACAGCGAATAGGGAGGGGGACTCGCTGGGGGTGTAACAGTTTATTTATAAGTCCAACGAACAAGAAACGGAAATTGAATATTTAACATTAGTAAAAGAAAGCCAGTGAATCAACAACTGCATGGCACCACCCTTCGTGCTTTTACTCTCATTTCTCTCCAAAACTGTCAAATATAACGCATGACATCACCCTTCGTGCTTTTACTCTCAATACATAGTGCACGACATCACCCTTCGTGTTTTTCTCATATAACGCTCAGATCAAGGCACGAAATGACTCTTCGTGCTCAAATAATCAAGAAACATGGCACGGAAAGACCCTTCGTGCATTATTATCAAAACGTGGCACAGAAAGTCCCTTTGTGCAAAATTATCGAAATATGGCACGGAAAGACCCTTCGTGCATAATCTCTCTCTTCCTCGCCCAATCAACGGTCACAACCAAACGGAAAAGGAATATACATCAAGATAAAATATCCAGGCAAGGGAGAACAACTCTACAACAAGTCTCGGCAAGGGAGAATAACTCAACAATAAGTCCCGGCAAGGGAGAACAGCTCAACAATAAGTCCTGGCAAGGGAAAATTACCAAAATTCCTTCTTTTGCTCATTTACTTCTCAACTATCACTTTATAGTGCATTTAACAAGTAATTATCACAATTGTTCACTTCTTTCGAAATTTTAATATCAATTATGACTCACGATCATGCTAGACTCATGCGCATAGGTAACTGTCACCATACCTATACACCGACTCTACATAGCACATAGCAAATATTATCCTACTCCTATTCCCTCAAGCCAAAGTTAGCTCAAACACTTACCTCGAATTTGAAAATAGAACCTCAAAGCTCAACAATCGCCTTTCCTCTAGAATTCAACCCCGAACCAACGATATCTAAGATAAATCAACTCAATATTATCAATAATAGCACAAGGATACAATTTCCTAGCTTAGAAATGCATTTTCTAACTTTCTTCCAAAAATAGCAATTCTGACACCGAGCCCACATGGTCCAAACTCGAGGCTCGGACCAAATTTCATTTACCCATAACCCCACGAGTCAAAATATATGATTTGTTTTAAGATTCGACCCCAAATTGAGGTTGAATCATCCAAAATTTTCAAAAACCTAACTCTACGCAAAAGCCCTAATTTCTACCATGATTTCATGTTTTAGGGTTATAAAATTGATGTTTACATGAAGGAAAGAAGAAGGAATAAAGTTAGGATTACTTACCCAAAGAACTATGAAGAAATGGGAGCTTGAATTTCGTCCAATGGAGGATTTTAGGAAGAGCTCTTGTGAGATATTGGAAAGAAATCCCGTCACTGTTCTGTTTTTAGGCTTTAAAATCACTAGGCAAATTTGGTCTATGCGATAGCATCACGGGAGTGCGTTCGCGTTGAGTAACTGGCCGGGATTTTATGCGTTCGCGGAAGAGCTATGCGAGCGCATAGAAGAAAACTGGGGGAAGTCTGGTTAGCTCTATGCGTTCATGAAGGAAAGGTGCGGACGCATAGAATGAAGTTTTGGGGCCTGACATTTGAACTATGCGAACGCATAAGGACACTGCGAACGCGGAAGGGAATGGGGTCAGAATTATGCGAACGCATAGGAAGGCTGCGTTCGCAAAGGGGAAAACCTGACTGCAATTTTTTCTGTAATTGATCTAAGTGCAAAACATCCCGAGCTACCCCCGAAATCACTTTCACGCCCTCGGGGCTCCCAACCAACCACACACACTAACTCAATATCATCTTACGAAGTTGCTCGGGCGATCAAATCGCTAAAATAACATCAAAATCAAAGAATCAACCTCCAAAACTCATGATTTTCATTTCAAAGTTCAAAATTTCAAATTTTTCCATTTGTAGTCCGAAACACGTCAAATGACGTCCGTTTTCAACCAAACTTTACATACACACTTAACGCTCATTTAAGACTTTTTTTCGGGCGTCAGAACCAAAATACGAGCCCAATACCAATACTTTTGATCAAATCTCATTTTCATTTTTCCTTAAGAATTTTCAGAAAACAATTTCACGGTAAAATTCCGTACTCGGGCCTGGGACCTCGGATTTCGACTCTGGGAATATTCCTGTGTCCCAAATTTTCCTACGAACCCTCCGGGACCGTCACATCACGGGTCCGGATCCGGATCCGGGTCCGTTTGCCTAAAATGTTGACCAAAGTCAACTACAGCAATGTTATTATCAAAAATCTTAGTTTTTAACACATAATCAAATATTTCTACATAAAAGTTTTCCGACTTCACGCCCGGACTACGTACGCAAATCGAGGAAACCAACTAAGAGGTTTTCAAGGCCTCAAAAACACAAAAAAGGAGAATTATGGTGATAACCCTTTGGGTCGTCACATATAACATCCAAATTTGTTTTCATATTGTAATTGATGCATTATTAAATCAAACAAATTAGTTCTGACTTACAATGTTTTACGGAATCAGTTACTCATTGGAACATATATACCTTTGGTAATATTTTTATTAAAAAAATACTCCTATCTAGACTACAATGTCATCAACATATGGACCCGACCCGAAAAAATTCTTTCCATTATCATTTAGAAAGTACCCTTATTACGAATTTCAATCTAATCCTCCACTAGAAAGAGGAATTTGAAAATTAAAATCTAGGATCTAGTGGTTAAATGATAGGGACACTAATACTATTTTTTTTACATTGCTACTGTCCAAAGGCGTAGACAAAATCGTATATTAGGACTTCATGATGCAGTAAGTAATTGGACATTTATGCCCCTGCTATTCATGCTAGAATATTTTCTCACTTCCAAAATTTGTACACAGTACAACTTATCTCAAGCTACCAAGATCACCCTACTCACACTCTCCCATTTTAACAAATGAAGATCCCCACAAACTCCAATCGCCTTTGTCTCATTTAGAAATCCTAAATGTAGTTAAATCCTTCTAACGTTTAAAGGCACTAGGGCCAGATGTATTACACCTCATTTTTTTCCAAAAAATAAAATACGTAGTCATATACACATGTAACACTACTTGTTCAACCTCTACGATTCCGGAAACCCTTAATACAACATTTATCAACCTCATCCCTAAAGTACCTCACCCTGAAATAATTCACCAATATCAATCGATCAATATTTGTAACACCATTATAGTATCATTACTAAACTCATTGTTCATCGTATTCGACTATTATCGTCTAAACTCATCAACCCCACTCAAAGTAGTTTCATTTTAAGGCGTCGAGAAATAGATAGTGCAATCCTAGTACAAGAAACTATTCATTCCTTTCATAAACAGATTGTTCGAATAGGTAACATGGTGATCAAAATTGATTTAGAATAAGCTTACGATCGCTTAGAATGGTCATTCATAAGATTTTTACACCAGCAATTAAACTTCGCACAACCATTAATAAATCTAATAATGTCTTGCATTACAATGACATCTACTTCCATTCTCATTAATGGGAAACCAACACCCCTTTTCAAACCGTCAAGAGGTATGAGACAAGGTGACCCACTCTCTCCATTATCTTTTTATTATATTCATGGAATCCTTATCTCAACTAATTGAACACCAAATTGATATCCTTAATTGGGCTCCAGTCAGAATATCTCGGAATGCACCACCACTCCCACTTACATTTTGTCGATGACCTTATCTTATTAGCCAAGGCAACCCCTAAAAATGCACACACTACCATTAACATATTCAATCAGTTGAGTTTCAACTCCAGCCAACGTATAAACGTAGAATCCATTTAATCAATTGGACTATCGTTACTACCCAACATACAGCAGGTCTAGGCATACCAAAATTAAAATGTAAAAAATTAATAATGCTTAGCTACGTCCTATGGCGTAATACACACAACAGGTCCTCCTTATGGACACAACTACTTTCTTCCAAATATGACTTCCATCAACCTAATTCACAACATTTTCTCTATCTAACCATTCAAATACATTTGACTATTATATCTAGAAGAGTACGACAAGAGCATCCACGTTATGTAGACGAGGTATAGGCTGGAATATTGCAACAAGCAATGCCATTCATCTGTGGCATAACCATTGGGTTTCTCCTCACACTTACCTTTGTCAACTCATTCATGGGACTTTACCACCATGAAACCTCTTCACTACTCAATCACATCATCAGAAATAATTCATGAGATTTCTCTTCTTTATCTTTCATCCTACTCCAACACGTCCTCAAACTTATCAATAAAACAACACTTCATGAATCCGCTCACACTGCCGATCAACCTTTTTGGACTTACACACTCCAATTGGCTTCTTCTCAACTTCCTCTGCTTACCCTCAAATCTTAGCAAACATTGTTACATCATTTAGCCAATTCAAACATTCATGGTTATGGAAACTCAACGCCCTACCAAAAATACAACACTTTCTATGGGTCATAGTTCATGCCGAACTATCCGCAACTGCCATGCTCGCCTCTGGGAATATACCTTTAGATCCCATCGGTAAAATCTGCCATCAACAGCTAGAAGATAACCCACATATCTTTCTTCTATACAAATGCTACTAGAGTATGGAAACATTTCAATATACAAATCATTCCCCAAGATTTTTTAACCTGGTTACACATGCAGTGCATATCCCCTAAATTAATTCAACTAACTCCTCACATCTCCCTACCCTCTTCCATACTTATCCCTGTTTTTTTATGGCAGCTATGGCGAACAAAAATTACAATATCCACGACAATACTAATATCACGACCCATTTCCACAACAGGTCATGATGGCACCCAATTACCTTGCGGGGAAAGCCAATTGCGGAAAACATTTCTAACTTTATCAATATTAACATTTTTAAGAAGGGAATAAGCATCCCAAAAGGGGTTTCCAGAACCCAAAACAACAATCAAGCGGAAACATATTATTACAACCCAAAACTAATCTACTAAAGTGTGTGCCAGAATCTGGTGTCACAGCTACGAGTAACTAGTAGAGAATATACAAAATGAATAATATACTATCCACTGTTTGAATAAGGATATACAGAAAGGCAAAAGTACAGAGATGACTTCTTCGGCTGCAGATCGCCAATTAAAGGAGGCAGCTCACCATAGAAGTCCAAGGTATCTTAGTGATGAGCGCCCAAATAATAACCAGATCCACATGCCTCAGACCATATACATTTAAGTACAGAAGTGTAGCATGAGTACATAAACATCATGTACATAGTAAGCATCCTGCCTAACCTCAAAGAAGTAGATACGAGAGGTCGACTTGATATTTAGTAAGGTCAAATAATATGTCAGATTATTTATATGCATGGAAGCTACTAGTATTACCAAGTTCAAGGCAAAAGAGATGAGTCATGTCTTTAAAGTATCATGATTTTTACAACTTCATGCTCAATGTCTAATAACTAGCATTGTGAGTACAAGTTTTCACATAATAATCATGCGCACATTATACCGAGGCAACAGCTCGAACCAATATAATGAAATGTGCACTTGGAGAGGGTCGATGGCGCGCCTATAGATGCATATATTCATACCAAGGCAATCAGCCCGATCCACAAATAACAAGCAAGCATCCATTAAGCATACGAAGGAAATACATATTAGATTATGCCATACAAGCATTCAACAAGTGTACAAGTTTACTTTTATTTTTCCTTCTAGACATTAATATATACTAGGCAATCACTACCCAAACAATCAATATAGTGATAGCTATGCACGGACACTTGTCACCTTATGCGTACGCAGTCCCCCCTGCATTGAGCAACAATTATACATTTTATTAATCCTAGGGGGACATTTCCCTCTCACAAAGTTAGAAAGGAGACTCAGCTCACTCCGAAGTGTTCCTTCAATAACAAGAATAGGCTCCAACCTTAATTCGAAGTCGAACGAGCACCAACTAGTTAAATAAAGTAAGAGCTAGTCAATACGTGCTCACAAAGTTGAATTCCAACTAATGAAATGATTTTTCAACCTTTCTTGCAAGGTTTCAAAATTCCGACCTCGGGCGCACGTGCCTGGATTCCGAGGTTTTTCAAAGGAAAATATTCTCCATAACCTAAGGATTACTAATATGTAAATTTTAGTTCATTACATAGCTAATTAGGTGGTTAAATCATAATTTTATTAAGTGTTAAATCTATGTAATGTTCATGTATTTAAGCTAAGAGTGAGTAGGAATTACTTACCTTGTGATGTTATGTTGAAACCCTCTCTTTGAAAGCTCCAAAACCGCCCAAGTAGGGCAGAAATGGGAGATAAATGCACTAAGCCCGTATTAAATGAGCTCACTGCCGATGTGATTTCCGCTTCTGCAGTTTGGGGACCACTTCTGCGGCCCCACACCTGCGAACAAAAGGCCGCATATGCGGTTTTGGGCAAAGAGGGGTCGACTGCTTCTGCGTTCTGGGGCCGCATAATTGGATCCGCTTCTATTGTTTCTTGGCTACTTTTGCAGTTTTCCCCCTAGCCAGCCTGGCCGCTTCTGCGATAAAATGACCGCTTCTGTGGTCCAAGAGCCGCAGAAGTGGTTTTGACAAAAGCAGCAGAAGTTGTTCCTTTTCAAAATCCAATTCGCTCGAACCTCGACCATTTGATGTTCGGGGCTCCTAAGCCCTGCCCGAACATACCGACAAGTCTGAAATCATGAGGTGGACCTAGTGGAATCCTCGAAGCACCCAAAAAATGACGCTAAATCAAATAATCAAACCCCAAAATCAATTGGTTCAACTTAATGAACTTTAAGTTCTTTATTTCCTATCAACGGGTCAAAACGCCATTAAACTATTCGGATTGATACCAAATTTTATGGGTAGGTCCTATATGATATTTCGGGCTAGTACCAAGTTTCGAAACAAGAATCCGAACCCGATACTAGGTTTTTAATAAATGCTAAGATTCTTTAATTCCTTAAAACTTTGATTTAACAATTTTACATAAAAATTCCGTACTGGGGCTAGGGACCTCGGAATTCGATTTCGAGCATACGCCCAAGTCCCATATTTTTCCACGGACCTCCCGGGATCGTTAAATCACGAATTCGGGTCTTTCCCAAGAAATTTGACCGAAGTAAAACTTGCCCTTTTAAGAAAAACTTAAGGGAATAATTGGTTTTGTTTTCACTCAAAACTCTTCTAACTTCCGAACTGATCGCCCCCGCAAGTCGTATTTTAGCTAACGAAAGCGTGGGAAGTTTTATTTAAGGGAACGGGTTTTCAAATAGTAAAACGACCAGTCGGGTCGTTACATTCTCCACCTGTTAAACAATCATTCATCATCGAACGGACATAGAAAAGTACCTGGACTGTTGAATAGGTGGGGATATCGGCTCCGCATGTCCTTCTCGGGCTCCCAGGTCGCCTCCTCAACCAGTTAGCCCCTCCGCTGAACCCTTACTGCAGAAACCCTCTTGGATCTCAACGGACGGTCCTGTCTATCGATAATGTCAACTGGCTCCTCCTCGCAGCCCAAGTTCTCATTTAACTGAATGGTGCTGAAGTCCAACACATGAGAGTAGTAGGCGTGGTACTTTCGAAGCATCGATACATGGAAAACTGGATGGACTCCTGATAAACTGGGAGGTAAAGCAAGCTCATAAGCAACCTCTATAACTCACCTCCACACCTCAAATGGGCCAATATATCTTGGGCTAAACTTGCCCTTCTTCCCGAACCTCATAATACCCTTCATTGGCGAGACATTCAAGAGAACCTTTTCGCCAATCATAAATGATACATCATGCACCTTCTGATCTGCGTAACTCTTATGCCTGGACTAAGCTGTGCGGAGCCTCTCTTGAATCAACTTTACCTTATCCAAGGCATCCTGTACCAAATATGTACCTAGTAACTTAGCCTCACCAGGCTCAAAGCACCCTATAGGAGAATGACATGACGACCATACAATGCCTCATACGGGGCCATCTCTATGCTGGACTGATAGCTATTATTATGTGCAAACTCTGCCAAGGGCAAAATCTGTTCCTAGTGCCCTCCAAAGTCAATCACATATGCTATAAGAATATCCTCTAAAATATGAATTGTCCGCTCCGACTGCCTGTCGGTCTGAGGGTGAAATGTTGTGCTGAGATCCACGCTAGTTCCCAAACCACTATGAACGGATCTCATAAAGTGATATGTAAACTGAGGCCCCTTGTCTAATATGATGAAGATCGGTACACCATGCAGTCGGACTATCTCCCGAATATAAATCTGAGTGTATCTCTCCGCTGTATAAGTAGTCACCACTGAATGAAATGGGCCGACTTGGTCAACCTATCCACAATAACTCACACTGAATCAACCTTCCGCAAAGTCTGAGGAAACCCAACCACGAAGTCCATAGTGATGTGCTCCCACTTTCATTCCGGAATGGGTATCTGCTAAGTAGTCCACCTGGCCTCTGGTGCTCATACTTGACCTGCTGGCAATTCAAACATCTAGACACATACTCTACAATGTCCTTCTTCATCCTCCACCACCAGTAATGATGTCTCAAGTTACGATACATCTTCGTGGCACCCGGATGAATGGAGTACCTCGAACTGTGGACCTCCTCTAGAATCCTCATCTGCAAGCCATCCACACCAGGAACACATACACAGCCCTAAAGCCACACTACATCCTCGTCGATAGTAACCTCCTTGGCACCTCCTTGAAGTACCGTCTCTCTAAGGGCTATCAAATGTGGATCGTCAAATTGCAGGGACTAATTTGCCCTAACAACAAAAACTGAGCAACCACGCATGTTAAAACTCGGTCGGGCTCCGAAATATTCAACCTGAAAAGTCTGTTATCCAAGGATTGAATGTCCAAAGCCGATGGTCTCTCCTCAGTAGGAATGAATGCCAAACTACCCATACTCTCCGCCTTTCTGCTCAAAGCATCTGCAACCACATTTTCCTTACATGGATGATAAAGAATGGTAACGTCATAATCCATTAGTAACTTAAGACACATGCGCTGCCTCAAAGTAAGGTCCCTCTGCTTGAACATAAGATGCAAACTGCAATGATTGGTCTAAACCTCACATGACACTCCATACAAATAATGCCTCCGTATCTTCAGAGCCTAAACAATTGCTGCCAACTCTAGATCATGCACTAGGCATTTCTTCTCATGAATTTTTAACTAGCGTAAAGCATATGAAATAACTCGTCCCTCCTGCATCAATACACATCCCAAGACTACGCGAGAAGTGTCGCAATAGAGAGTATAAATCCCTGAACCGAAAGGCAATACAAGAACTAGTGTTGTAGTCGAAGCTGTCTTGAGCTTCTGAAAGCTCTCCTCGTACTCATTGGGCCAATGGAATGGGACACCCTTTTAGGTCTATCTGGTCAAGAGAGAAGCAATAGATGAAAAGCCCTGCACAAATCGCTACTAGTATCATGCTAACCCCAGGAACTTCCTGATCTCCATTATGGAAGTAGGTCGTGGACAACTCTAAACTGCGTCCACCTTCTTATGATCCACTTTAATACCCTCTGCGGACACAATATACCCCAAGAATGCCACTGACTCTAGCTAGAACTCACATTTGGAGAAATTAGCATATAACCTCTACTCTCGCAAGGTCTGAAGCACTACTCTCAAATGTTGCTCATGCTCCCCCAGGCTACGGTAGTATATCAAGATATTGTTAGTGAAGACGATAACAAAAGAATCAATAAAAGGCCGGAACACCTTGTTCATCAAGTCCATGAACGCCGATGGAGCATTCTCGACCCAAAGAACATCACCAAAAAGTTGTAGTAAACATATCTAGTCCTGAATGCAGTCTTCGGAACGTCTGAATCTCGAATCTTTAGCTAATGATAAACTGATCTCAAGTTGATCTTAGAGAACACTCTATCACCCTATTACGGGTCAAACAAATCATCAATACACGACAATGGGTACTTGTTCTTGATGGTGACTTTGTTCAACTGGCGATAATCAATGCACATCCGCATAGTCCCATCTTTTTTCTTCACAAATAGCACCGGTGCACCCCAAGGTGACATACTGGACCTGACAAACCCCTTTGCTAATAGCTCTTCCAGCTGCTCATTCAACTTTTTTAGCTCTTTAGGAGCCATACTGTATGGTAGGATAGATATAGGTTGAGTGCTTGGAGCCAAATCAAAGCAGAAATCAATATAACGATCCAGAGACATGCTTGGAAGATCAAAAGGAAAAACATCAGCGAACTCTCAGACAACTGGCACTGAATCAATCGTCGGAGACTCTACTGCGGTATCTCGAACATAAGCCAGATATACCAATCACCCTTTCTCAACCATGTGCTGAGCCTTCAGAAAGGAAACAATCCTGCTAGGCGTATCAATAGTGGAACCCTTCCACTCCAATCTCGGTAATCATGGCATTGCTAGCAAAATAGTCTTGGCATGACAATTAAGGACGACGTGATAGGGAGATAACAAATCCATACTCAGGATGACCTCACAATCGATCATATCAAGCAATAGAAGATCTGCCCTATTATCGTAACCACAGAAAATAACCACACAAGACTGGTAGATTCGATCTACAACCACAGAATCGCCCACAGGAATGGACACATGAGCAGGAACACCCAAAGGATCAGGAGAGATAACCAGAAAATGAGCAAATAGAGATGATACATATGAGTAAGTAGATCCTGGATCAAATAATACCGAAGCATCTCTACCGCTGACTGAAATAATACCTGTGATGACGGCATCCAAGGCTAATGCATCTGGCCTAGCTGGAAGGGCATATAATTTGGCTGGAGCACCGGTTGACTAGCCTTCACCGGATTGAGCAATA
This sequence comes from Nicotiana benthamiana, assembly GCA_034376525.1. NCBI lineage: Eukaryota > Viridiplantae > Streptophyta > Magnoliopsida > Solanales > Solanaceae > Nicotiana > Nicotiana benthamiana. Next base: position 90,877,143 of record CM067337.1, read on the forward strand.
GCGAGATGTCCTCTACCCATCTGGCCTCCATCCTTGGAACGACCTCTATCAGTATGCCCTCCACCTCAAGGTGGCTTGGCTGCTAGTGCTGGAGTCACTGGTTGTTGTCCCTACTACGCTGCCTTGCCCCTAAGCCTGGGACAAGTCCTCCTCAAGTGACTAGGATCTCCACAATCATAGCAACATTGTATGATGGCCTGTTGCCCCGAAGACTGACCCTGAAAACTCGCAGAAATACTAGGTGGAGCTAGAAGTGTCGGTAGACGATATGAACTCTACGACATGGCACTGAAGTAAGAGCCAGAAGGACCATGAGGACCAGAATACCCGCTGAATGAACCCTGAGTAGCTAGAGGGCAATAAGAACCCTCTGGCATAGCACTGAAATACGGATGTACCGGATCTCCCTAGGCTGGAGGTGGTGCTGCTGGAGCTGGGGGCCTGCTAGGCTGACCCCTACCATACTAACCTCTGCCCCTAGCTGGGGAACCTCTAAACTCTCCAAAGAACCTCGATCTCTTATCCAGTTGAACCTGCTCCCTATCCCTCTGGAAATACCCCTCAATCCGGAGAGTAATCTCTACCACTAGTTATTATCCTGTACCGATCCCCACCTCTCAGGCCATGTTGTTCCGAATACCTGGCTGCAACCCCGAGAATAACCTCCGCACTCTCTCTGCGTCAATAGGAAGTATCATAAGTTCATGGCGAGATAACTCATAGAACCTCACCTCATAATCAGTCATCGACATCTGACCCTGCTTGAGAGACTCAAACTGATACCGCAACTCTTCTTTCTTAGAGGGAGAAATATACCTGTCCAAGAACAACTACTGAACTGTTCCCAAGTGAGGGGAGGAGAACCTGCTGGCCTACTAAGAACATAAGACTTCCACCATCTGCGGTCACTGCCCTCCAATTGGAAAGTGGTGAAGTCAATCCCATGTGACTCCAATATCCTCATGTTGTACAGTCTGTCCCTGCACCTCTCAATAAAATCCTGAGCATCCTCAAGATGTTCATCCCTGAAGACTGGAGGGCGAAGTCTAGTCCATCTGTCAAGTAACTTCTGCGAATCACCATCCCCAGCTGGCATGGCATGGGGTGCCGCTGCAGCAACTGCTGAACCCCACATGCGGTTAGTGCACCCAGAATCTGATAAACGGCGACTGTACCACCTGGAGCCTGAACAGTAGGGTCCGTGCTCTCCCTTCTACCTGTGAGGTGGCTGGATATGCTTGAAAAAAACCAGCCTAGGTCATAGTGTCCATGAACTGAAGCATGCGGCCCATGACCTCCTGAAATCCCGGTGCTATCATGAAATCTACCGGAATATGATCAACTGCGGGCGCCTCGACCTGCTCCTCAACAATTGGATCCCTTGCCGGATCTGCTGGTGGTGCAAATGGAATAGCTCTGCGCATCCTCGTCCCCTACCACGAGCAGGTGCCCTCCCCCGTCCTCTACCTTGGACTCTAGCATCGGGGGTAGCAGCTCCTCCCGGTTCAGGAACGTCGGCGGTACGAGTCCTCACCATCTATGAGAGAATAGAAATGGAAATTTAGTACATTAACCACTGCACGATAGGAAGTGAACAAAGAGTAGTCTTTCCTAACACCATATAGCCTCTCGAAGATAAATACAGACGTCTTCATACTGATATACAAGACTCTATTAGGTTTTGCCCATTACACTATGAGACCTACGTGAACCTAGTACTCTAATACCATGTTGTCACGATCCATTTCCACAACAGGTCATCATTGCGCCCAACTACCTTGCCGGGCAAGCCACTTGCGGAAAACATTTCTAAGTTTACCAATATCAACATTATTAAGAAAGGAATAAGCATCCCAAAAGGGGTTTCAAGAACCCAAAACAGTAATCAAGTGGAGACATACTATTACAACCCAAAACTAGTCTACTAAAATGTGTGCCAGAACCTGGTGTCACAGCTACGGGCAACTAGTAGAGAATATACAAAATGAATAATATACTATCCTATTGTTTGAATCAGGATAGACAGAAAAGCAAAAGTGCAAAGATGACTTCTTCGGCTGCAGATCATCAATGAAAGGAGGCAGCTCACTGTAGAAGTCCAAGGTATCTCACTGATGCACACCCGAATAGTAACCAGATCCACCTGCCTCAGAACTTGTACATTTAAGTACAGAAGTGTAGCATGAGTACATAAACACCATGTACCCAGTAAGTATCCCGCCTAGCCTCGAAGAAGTAGAGACGAGAGATCAACTTGATACTTACGAAGGTCAAATAATATGTGAGATTATTTATATGCATGGAAGCTACTAGTATTAACAAGTTCAAGGCAAGAGAAATGAGTCATGTCTTCAAAGTATCATGATTTTTACAATTTCATGCTCAATGTCTAATAATAAGCAGTGTGAGCACAAGTTTCCACATAAGAATCATGTGCACATTATATCGAGGCGACGACTCAAACCAACATAATGAAATGTGCACTTGCCAAGGGTCGACGGTGTGCCTATAGATGCATCTATTCATACCGAAGCGATCGGCCCGATCCAAAAATAACAAGCAAGCCAGAATGCATACGAAGGCAATACATATTAAATTATGCCATACAAGAGTTCAACAAGTGTACAAGTTTACTTTTATTTTTCCTTCTAGCATTTAATATATACTAGGTAATCACATTACCATGATGAAATATAGATATTCATAGATATAGCATGATGTGGTTCCTAAACTACCCGGACAATCAATATAGTGATAGCTACGCACGGACTCTTGTGACCTTGTGCGTACGTAGCCCTCGCATTTAGCAACAAGTATATATTTTATTAATCCTAGGGGACATTTTCCTCTCACAAAGTTAGAAAGGAGACTCACCTCGCTCCGAAGCGTTCCTTCAATAACAAGAATAGGCTCCAACCTTAATTTGAAGCCGAATGAGCACCAACTAGTTAAATAAAGTAAGGGCTAGTCAATACGTGCTCACAAAGTTGAATTTCAACTAATTTAATGATTTGCCAACCTTTTCCGCAAGTTTTTTAAATTTCGACCCCAGTCCCACGTACTCAGATACCGAGATTTTTCGAAGAAAAATATTCTCCATAACCTAAGGATTACTAATATGTAAATTTTAGTTCATTACATAGCTAATTAGGTGGTTCAATCATAATTTTATCAAATCCCTAGGTCTAGCTCTAATCCTTGATTTTATTTGATTATTAATGTTAAATTTATGTAATGTTCATGTATTTAAGCTAAGAGTGAGTGGGAATTACTTACCTTGTGATGTTATGTTGAAACCCTCTCTTTGAAAGCTACAAAATCGCCCAAGTGTGGAAGAAATGGGAGATAAATGCACTTGAGCCCGTATTAAATGAGCTCACTGCCCCTGTGATTTTTGCTTCTACGGTTTGGGGACCGCTTCTGCAGTCCCGCACCTGCGAACAAAAGGCTGCATATGCGGTTTTGGGCAAAGAGGGGTCGACTGCTTCTGAAATCTGGGGGCCGCATAAGCGGATCCGCTTCTACGGTTCCTTGGCCGCTTTTGCAATTTTCCCCCTGATCGGCCTGGCCGCTTCTATGGTAAAATGACCGCTTCTGCGGTCCAAGAGCCGCAGAAGTGGTTTTGACAAAAGCAGCAGAAGTTGTTCCTTTTCAAAATCCAACTTCGCTCGAACCTCGACCATTTGACGCTCGGGGCTCCCGAGATGGACCTAGTCGAACCCTCAATGAACTTTAAGTTCTTTATTTTCTATCAACGGGTCAAAATACACTTAAAGTATTCAGATTGACACCAAATTTTATGAGTAGGTCCTATATGATATTTCAGACTTGTACCAAGTTTCAAAATCATAATCCGAACCCGATACCTAGGTTTTTAATAAATACTAAGATTATTTAATTCCTTAAAACTTTGATTTAACAATTTTACATAAAAATTCCGTATTAGCGCTAGGGACCTCGGAATTTGATTATGAGCATACGCTCAGGTCCTATATTTTCCCACGAACCTCCAAAGCAAATTATGAATCTGAGTTCGTTTCCCAAGAAAGTTGACCAAAAGTCAAACTTGACCTTTTAAAAAACTTTAAGGGAATAATTGGTTTTATTTTTATTCAAAACTCTTCTAACTTCCGAACTGATCACCCCCGCAAGTCGTAATTTAGCTAAGAAAAGCGTGAGAAGTTTTATTTAAGGGAATGGGATTCCAAATAGTAAAACGACTAGTCGGTTCGTTCTAACCTCTCAATCCATATCCCCTCCTTCATCTCTATAGCAATAGAAATATTCCCTAAAATACATCTGTGCTATTAAAAGTGCTAAATGTCTTCAGCCAGTCGCTTGGGCACCCCCACCACCAAAGAACTATTAGCTTAATCTTGATGGTGCATTCAACCCAGTGACTAACACATGTAGAGCTGGTCTTTAGAGATCACACAGGTAGCTGGATCACTGGATTTAGTAAACATTTACGGACCACTGATGTACTTTACGTGGAGCTCTTTGCCTCTACCATGGACTCACCATTGCACTCGCTCAAAATTTACATTCATTACTCGTCGAAACAGACTCAAGGGTATCGATCTAACTCATTGATAAGATACTCCCAAATACTCACAACTACTTAATGCATACATGTTGATGCTATATGAGTTTCTGGTCCAATAGCTTGTCCACATATATCGGAAAGGTAATGGCATGGCAGATGCTTTAGCAAAATATGGCAAATCACTCACTTAATCTACTCTTCATGATGTTCAACTTTTTGAGAACCCCCCATCTTTTATTTCATCACATTTACATTTTGATGTAACTATAACTAGAACACTATATTCAGTCCCAAACTCTGTAACCCTTTTTTAGCTGCTGTTTGGCCATAGATTTCCAAATTTATTTTGAAAAATTTGATTCAGATAAAGCTTAGTTTGAAGATGAAAATGTGTTTGGATATCAGTTTTCAAAACATATTTTCTAAATTTATTTTGGAAAAATATGAAAATGACTTATATCCACAAGTTCTAAAAACTATCACAAATATTCAACAGTACCATTATCAATAACATTCATATTATTATCGCAAATCATAGTCCTGAACATAAATAAATTTAGTACAAAATTATTATTTTTATAATAAACTACATGATATACTATCAGATAACCGAGAAGGCGAAGCAACATTATTACAAAATAATAAATGGTGGGCTCTTTTACAAAATATTAAAGTTTGAGGCAATTTTTAAAAGGTGTAATAACGATATTTTGGCCCAAAATTAACTATTGAGCTAGTTTTGGGATTTGGAATTTTACCAAAATGTAGGCAAATTTTATGACCAAACATGTATTATCCAAATAAAATTTAAATTTTATTTTAACAAATTCTACGGTCAAACGGGTCCTTGGTATCAATGAAGTTCTTGGTTAAGCAAAAAAAAAAAACAAATAAAATTGACATCATTCAACTCTTTTTTTAAAAAAAAATTGAACCTTTTACGTGTCATCCTTGCATGCTTGCGCCTACTATCAATGACATCATCGGTCGGTTTGGTTCGATTTTGTAGAATTTCATTTCGGTTAATTCGATTTTCAGTTTGTAATTTTAATAATTAAAACTGAATCATAATAACTTCGGTTAGGCTCTGTTTATTCATGTTCCGTTTCAGTTTAATCGACTCGGTTTTTTATTTCAAGCTATGTCAAAAATAATACGAAATAATGAAAATAAATTAACTTTTGCCGTTTATGCAAGAGCTTCTACTGTCAATAGCGAAATACATAGCTAGAAAAATTGGGTAGAACAACAAACTGCCCATTCAAATAGATACGTTTCTGCAGTTTTTTTTTTTAAAAAGTTACTTTTCTACCTAAAACGCAGTATAATACTGCGCTTTATTTTTAAAAAAATTTAGCCGTTAAAGTAAAGTGCAGTATAATACTGCATTTTACTAAAGTTCAGTATTATACTGCGTTTTACACCTTCCATTTAACCCCCCACCCCTCCATTAAAGTAAAATGCAATATTATATTGTATTTTACTTCTTTTTTAGGCCCACCAATAAGTGTTCTGCGGTTAACTGATATAATAATAATTCAAATATATAAAGCGCGGTATTATACAATATTTACTAAAAAGGACTTTTGCACCCCGAGCTAGGACTTACATTATTTAAAGGCGTTAGAATTTTATAAAAATCCTTTCAAAACTTTCCTTCAAACTTCCATTTATACTTCTCTTCTTGTTATCAAGTATTTTTTTATAATGTCTGAAGAGCCAAAAATATGGGTTCCATTATACAGGGGTGAGGGGTGAAGTTGTAATAGAGAATAACTCTGTGAGGTATAGTTCACCTCCACAGTGTCATGTTAAATAGCAACTTAAAATGGAGTACGATAAATTGGTATCGTTTTTACGTAAAAAAAATAAGTGTGAGGAAACATTCGGTGAACCTTAAAGTAACCGGTAGATTTTCTTATTCTGTGACTTCACATGGGTTTGCTTATTATTCTGAGTTTAACATCGAATATGATGAAACTCTTAGAGATTTTTTGCGGAATCCGGATGAATAGAAGGAATTTATTGTCATAAAATTATTGGAAATATATGTCAAGGTTGAAGACGTTCCTAATAATGAGGGTGTGCATAATAGGGATAACCCTCAATCATCGAGTGGTTGTTCTGGGGCAGTTTTTGCCGGACAGATTCCTGATAAAAGAGCTTGCCTTGATTTAAACTTATCACCACCGGCGAATGAGTGGAGAGGAAATAATTTTTCGACTTTATAGAATCCACAAGATGACTGGTAAACTTTAATTTTTCTACGCTTTGGCGATGTTTATTTTATGTTTGAATTGGATTTTTATTAACACTCATATTTTTCATAGGGGGTACTGTCCGGATATGAATTTTACAAGTTATGACCCAACTCCTAGTTGGAATATGCGTAGTTCTGGCGTGTTGGACCACGGTGGTCCATCCGGAATTCATCACCAACAAGAAAATATCCATCATGAAACGTCAACATAGTACGACATTTAAGTAACGTGATATAGCTCTATTAAATTATTTATCGAGTTGGGTATCTTATCATTTTGTTCTTTTTGTGCAGTGAAAACGAGCAACTTGATGTTCCTGACCTCATGCAGTTTCCCATAGACGACGTGTTGACTCGTAATTTGGTAGATGTGCAGAGTTAGGAAGATGATAGCGAATATCACAACAATGACGATGCGTTTAGAGATGACACACCCTTCCCTGATGAGGGTAATGACTAGGCGGAGGTGAATGTCAAACCTGAGATGACGAGGGAGCATGGTCCTCCACCTCCCGTTAGACAAAGAGTGTATGAGTCTCACGTGTCATTTCTGAGCTGAATATTCCCTACCTTCATAATTTTCCAAGTATGCCGGATGTTGATGCACTCATAAGAGATGCTGATGAATTTCGATCAGCAATGTGGGATGAGTCTAGACTAGCGGTGCTGGCAAAAGGCATGTATTTCCCCGATAAAGCTCGCCTAATCAGGGCTGTAAAAATCTACAGCGTAAGAGTGTGCCGTGAGATGACGGTAAGGGAGTCAACTTCGGAGGTATACAAGGTTGTATGTTGTAGAGACTTTATGGGTTGTCACTGGATGTTACGTGCCAACAAGAAGAAATTAGGGTTGTGGAAAATGGGTAAATATATTAGCACCCACAAATGTGAAAGGGACACATTCAATAAGAATAACTTCAACTCGGATGTAAACTTGATTTCTCTTGTTTTGGTTCCATACTTAGAAGTGTCCATTAGGTTCAAGATTAAAGAGTGTATTACAGTCGTCCATTAGGAGTATGGGTGTGATATAACCAAAATAAAGGCATCTCGGGCGCAAACGTGCCTTTGAAATTATTTATAGTGGTTGGGATACGTTATTTTCATCTCTACCCAGGTACATGGCTGCACTGCAACATTTTAACCCCAGTACTGTTGTTGAATGGAGGAGTGAATGGAGTCTGGACAGACCCGAATATATTTTTAACTATGTGTTCTGATCATTTAAACCAACAATTGATGGTTTTGTGCATTGCCGTCTGGTAATTTTCATAGACGATACTCATGTCTATGGAAAGTATGATATTAAGCTTTTGATCCAGTTGCAGTAGATGCCAACAGACTAATATTTCCACTAGCTTTTGCCATTTGTGCCAATGAAAGCGAAGAGACGTGGAAACGTTTTTTGAATCACTTGAAGCAGCACGTTGTCAAATAACATTTAGGTATTTGTCTAATTCCTGATCGATATGGTGGTATTTTAAGTTCTGTATGGCATTTGCCTGAATAACAGGAACCCTATGCATACCTTTGTTACTGTGTGAGGCACCTGAAAGCCAATTTTCATAAGAAATATCATGACAAGGCCTTGGATGATTTAATGTGGATGGCTGCAATTGAGCACCGGCAGTGCAAATTCACGAAGCGTATGAAAGCGATCTGGTAGTTAGATCCATGAGTATATACTTGGCTGATGGGACATGAGCTTCACACGTGGACATTGCATGCTGATGGTGGCAGACGATGGGAGCCCTGACTACAAATGTGCCGGAGTCATTCAATGGCTTATTGAAGTCTACACATGGATTCCCTATCACTGCCATGGTCCGGATAACATTCAAACATATTACAAAGAGATTTGTTAAAAAGAATAGAGCTGCATCGATATTGATGGAGATGGGTGTTCAATTTATGTCAATACAGATGAGAAGATTTGAGAAGTATGAGGCGATCATATTGGCATTTATTTTGCAGTACGATCACGATTGGGGTATTTTCAACGTTCATATCTCTATCCGCGGACACCGGGGAATAATCTACAGATGGTGAATGAAGCCAACAGGTTGTGTTCATGTGGGAAACGGACCATCTACCACATGTCGTGTACACATGCCTTGAAATACTTTCAATAAGTTAGTTTAGGGGCAACCAACTATGTTGATAAGCAATATAGTGTTGCTGTATATGTAGACATATATAGTGGGCAGTTGTAGTCATTGGGTGCTGAGCATTATTGACCGCGGGAGCCATTTAAAATAGTGTGTAACAAGGACTATTCGCGGCAGCTGCAAGTGCCAAACAGAACGCGTACGGAACCAAATGGATGTTGGTTATACCGTTTATGCGTGCAAATATGGTATATGCTCGCAAACAGGACACGACCGTCATAAATGTCCTTCAGCTGGTGTGGGTGGCGGTGGTAATCCAGCTCCTGGTGCAAGTTCGCCGACTGTACACAACTTTCAAGGATACACCTAGTGTATTGTTTTTGTAATAAGTGTTTGTACTTGTGTATGTTACAATATCTATCAAATAAAATTATGTTCAATAATCTTGCTATATCTTATTTTTTAACATGACTTTTTGAATTGGGATGATTATATTGTAGTCCAACATTCAACTTATTGGTGTTCGTAAAGAAGACCAAACTGAAGATTGAAATTTCATAACATAATATTCGAAAAGATAAAAGCACAACAACCATAACTAAGGTAACACACATGAAAATAAAAGATAACAAAGGAAAATTCAAGACATTGTTGTTTCATTTCAGAAAAATTGAATATGTATAGCGCAACACAAAACTAGGTTTTGTGTGTTGTCTTGTCGGTATGAAAATCTATTCGACTGAGCAAAAGTTGTTTTGTTTTTTTGGAAAAATTGAATATGTATAGCACGGTGCAATACTACGTTTTGTGTCTTGTCTTGTCGCAAAAAAAAAGTTAAACCGTTTGCGAAAAGCAATTTCATTTCAGAAAAATTGAATATGTATAGCTTGATACAATACTATATTTTGTGTGTTTTCTTGTCGGTTTGAAAAGCAGACCGACTGTGCAAAAGCTTTTTCGTTTCAGAAAAATTGGATATGTATAGCGCGGTACAATACTATATTTATGTGAAATCTTACCTATAAATAACAGACGCATTTTAGTTATTTTCTGCGCTTAGCAATAACCAATAGCAAATAATTCCATAAAATCAACGTTTTTATTTATGCTTTAATAAATCTCTCAACCCCTTTATTTCCCAAGGTGCGAGTGCGATAAAAAATGCATGATGCACAATTGTTGGGAAGAAGTTGGACGTCGCTACTGGGCATGTATGAACAAGTTTTATAGGGTTCCAACGAACCTGTTTGCAATTTTGAGATATGGTTTGATGAACCATGTCAGCAGGAATACTACAAAGACAAGTTGTATTCTCTTCATAGTTTGTTTTTGAAGCAGTGGGAAAGAGAGCGACAATCCAAACAAAAAGTGGCAGAGCTGAAGGAGAAACTCAAGGAGGTGGAAGAAGAAAACAATAAGGTGGAAGACAAACTTACGTGGTTGGAGCAGAGAATACTAGGCGATCACACCTAAACAACGACATGTACGTGTTGAGCATAGTATTATATCTTTATGTTTCACGCGTCATGTGTTTTCATTAGTTGTACTGAATTTATATTATGTTATATTTGCTATGTTTGTGTTTGTGTTGTAGTGTTAAAATAAAATTGTTATTCAAATTGTGTTAAAATAAAATTGATGTCAAAATAAAATTCTTGCCATTATTTACATAAGATACAGACAAAAAAATCAATGAGTCCCACAGCCTGTGTGCTTCAATTTAGCCACTGGCCTGAGGCGCATCCCCTGTCGCCCGGATACACTATCAGGATCATCCTTATCACATCGCCTCTTTATGTGAGGATGCGCAGCACCATGATCGTCAGTAGAGCTGGCAGGATCGGTAGAAAGGGTCGTCGGTCCGTCATCAACCTACAAAATAATTACTAAGCTTAGTATATGAAAATATATATTAGTAATGTAGGTGTTAAGTCAAAAAGTTTTTCTTACCATGGTCTCGTTGGGCTCCTAAATATAAGCATCTGTGGTGTCCTCGTCATTGCATAAACTGGACTCAGTGATATGCTGGGACGAAGCCTTAATAAAAAAAATTAAAAATTAATTGATGGCAAATCATTAAGAAAAAAATAATTAAAATTTAACAGTAATACAAACATAGTTGCGCCTGTGATAGATCTGCATCAACCGCTGGGGATGATCCAAAACTCAACTTGCGCCCATCATCCATGTCTCGGGTTGGCCGATCCTCAGCTGCGGTAGATGGGCCTGAAAAGAACTGTGCTACATATCCTCGAATGTACATGTGATCAACAATGGATCTGACGGGGTGACCTATGATACTGGCAGCTCCAGCAGAAGGTTGCACGATGGCATGTTGTTGGAAGGCTCGTCTAGATGAGGGATATAAACCGGGTGATCATCTCCAAGATCCTCATCAGTTGCCTCAATAGCTGCCTCAACGCCCCCTTGCTGGTGACTACCTCCTCGCTTTCCCCCACGACCCTGTGGGGCACCCCTACCTCATGGGACAACCCTGGCTCGTGGGGCTGCCCTAGCTCGTACCCGACCCCTGCCTCGTGTGACAAGCCTACCCCGATGGTGCTGCTCTGGCGCCACATGCCGAGCATTGCGATCTAATATCTCGTTCTCTCTGGCTCGCTGCAGTGTCTGAATAGCCAGCTCTACCACCTACCGGCCATACTTAGCAACTGCAGGATTGTCGGCATGCTGCTGCATCTGCAGTCCTAATCGGTAGAATAAATAATGACCAATAGCCTGCATAACATTTCAAATATTAATTACATAAAGCTATATCACAGTTATACGAATGGGTTCCAACAAAAACATACCAGTGCCTCGTGCCTCCCGGCGTATAGTATAAATCGACCGCCAACTTGATGAACGGGGCTCCCGATTATCAGTCAAGTGTGACGGAGGTACCATGACGTATAAATCTCAGTAGTCTCCACCTGGATCTGTGAAGGTGGTGGCGAAATCAGGCCCTCTCGGTGCTCCCAAGTATGGACATGTGCCTCTAGCCATGCTACAAATGCGTCGTCTACCCTCGAAGGATCATTGATAATGTATAGCCTCCCATGTAGGCTACCTCAGTATAGTCTACGGATGGTCAAATTGGCTAAGTACCTGCTCTATGGCATGATGCTCCACAATATCGAGGCACATCAGTGGGATGGAAGTGCTCCAACTCAGGCGGTCGACCGAGCAATAATCGGACGGGCCAGCTATAAACTCGGCATTGTATGGCATCCAAATGATTTATCAAATAATTACACAAAAGTGAGTATGCGCAACATAAGTGAATTTATAAAAAGTTTAGGTACATATTTACTTGTGCGGCCTCCAGCATATCCAACACATCCCTGACAAGGGGGAGATTATGATGAGCATCAATGGCTCGGTAGTTTCCACGTCGAAGAACCCACCTCCTAGCTAGAGGGAGTAACAGAGGTGCTACATTCGGAGGTAATGGTGGTAGAGGTGGCTGTAACGGTAGGAGTTGCTCTCAGGCCCAAACCTAACATGCAAGGTTGACGGAAAATTTAAGAGTCATTTTGACTATATAGAATTGGAAGTAATGAACAGAGTATTCGAATATGTTGTCACCTGTAGAAGTAGCAGAAAACTACATACGTCGCTCTGGGTGCCCATGCTAGCCCGTTACATACTCATGCACAGGTAAGCAAGAATAGTAGAACCCCAGCTGTACTGGGGTAACTCATCTAGCTGCTAAAGATGATGTAGAAATCACATACTCACTAGATTTCCCGAAGTGTTCGGGAACGAGACACCACCAAAAAGAAGGTGCAATGCCAACCTCGTGTACCAACGAGTATGTAGATCCTCTGTCTCGCCGGTGATGTCGGGGTGCAATACCTCTAAATGTTGTCTAGTGGCCGTCACAGAAATGCAACTTCCCCCTGAAGCTGCAGCCTCACCCCGTGGCCCGAAACCAGTGAACTGCTGCAGCAAATCCAAATACAGAGCATGCATCATAGATCTCATATACTGAGGCACTGCTATGACCAGTCCATCAGCAAGCCGCCCCTATAAAACCTGAACAAGCGTGATGGTGGACTTGCTAATGGGTAGGTGGAAAGTATGCGTCTCCGGTCGCCACCTCTCTATCAGCGTCGTGATCTGAGACCAGTCGAGCTGCAACCGCCAAATCTTAAAAATCCTATAGAAATCCGTATAACGCAGGTGTTGGACAATGAGGGAATGGAAACCTCTCTCCCTAATAGTCCCACACGTCGTCCACTCTCCTGGCATAGAGAGCCTGTCCACTAGATTTCACTCACATACGCGGGCAGACCTATGATTGCCTTGTAACACTAATATCTCATCCAAGATAGGTCCAGGATGCACATATGACACACCCATGTAGTCTACTGTAAATTAAAAAATATTAATTGATTGTTAGTTTTATTAATTATTATTTAATTATTTAATTGGACAAAATATATATCTATAGATTCTAGGCTCAATATTTGAGGCCCAGTAACACCAAGATATCCTGAATTCGTAGGTGTGTCAATTTTAATATTTTGAGAATTTTGTTAGTTTTATTAATTAATATTGTCACGATCCCAATTCCGGTCGTGATGGCGCCCAACACAACTGCTAGGCAAGCCTGACCATATACACTCTCAACCCGAGCATGAAGCTCAAAATCAGTTAATGGAATATCAATATTGACAATAAAGCTAAAATCTTAACTGACAGATGGAAACCAAACTAGATAATCTCCCAAAGACCTAGGGGTCATGAGTCTAGAGCCTCTAACAGTACAGAGTAACAAGACTCCAATAATACAATTGTTCAAACCTGCGGAAATAATAATAAGGAAATAGGGAAAGAGTCGGGTCCTGCGAACGCCAGACAGCTACCTCAACAACTCCAATAAAACTTTGAAGCCACAATTATCTCAGCTAAACTTCCAGAATACCTGAATCTACACACATGGTGCAGGGAGTAAAGTGAGTACTTCCAAAACAGTGGTAATAAGAGAGAATAATATCTGAGCGATAAGAAAACACATATGGGCACACCAAAATGCTATAAAAGACAGTACAACCCCTTTGAGAAAAACCGAAATACTGTAAAAATCCTTTTAGAAAATTTCAAGATTAGTTCAAAATTTCTTTTACAAAGTCTCTTTTACAAATATCCCTTTTATTTTCAATAGCCCAACATATGAATGCTATATCAGATAGAACAAGTCGGCTTCATAAGTCTGCCCCTTGGGCACGGCACTCCTTCACATATAACACCAGGGTATCTGCTTAACAAGGAAAGTAACAGTATGTATGCCAATAATATATAAGTGCTAAATGTAATTGCACATAGTACAAACAGGAGTGAATGCGTGAATTCAATGCAATGCACATGACCGCTACGACGTGTAGCCCGATCCATGGGTACCCTGCGCTCAGTGGGGGTGTGTACAGACTCCGGAGGGGCTCCTACAGCCCAAGCGCAATAATACTGCGATCGGACATATAATATAGTAGCACCGTGCAGTCCGATCCATGCAATATACTACTGCGGCGTGCAATCCGATCCATGCAACATACTACTATGACATGCAGTCCGATCCATGCAATATGCTACTGCGGCGTGCAGTCCGATCCATGCATGTAAATGCATATGCACACATAACACTCAAGGCCTGAAAGCCTCCTTACATCACTCTTCATGCCCTCACTGCCCCTCAGCCTCAATCGGTCCAAAATAGTCAAAAGCCCTTAGGGCATCCGTAAAACAATAATACTCATCTCAAACAATTGTTCAAATATCAGTTTAAACTCCAAGTTTGAGAAAAATATAGCTGAGTTCATGAAATAGTGCGAATCACATGGACTGAGTTCAAATAAAATTTCAAGTAGTGAGGAAAACAGTGACGATAGTTCATAAAGAGTTCAAATAATCGGCAGTAAGCCCCAAGTATGGAAGTGAGCCCAAGTCATAATGATAACAACAAATCATTCACAATTTCGCGGTAAAAACCAACAACCGGGATGGATCAAGTCACAATCCCCAACGGTGCTCTACCCCACGCTCAGGTCCAGCGTGCAAGTCACTACAATTTAGCACTAAGATGTGCAAATCCGGGGTTTCAAACCCTCAGGATATTATTCCCAAGTATTACTCACCTCAAACCGGTGAAATTCCTCGCTCGCGATGCCTTTTCCCCTGAAATTGGCCTCCACGTGCGTCACATCTAACCAAAATTAGTACAAATATATCATAATATGCTAATGGGACAACACCAAATCGAAAGCAATCGACAAATACCAAAAATATCGAAACTAGCAAAACCCGATCCCCGGGCCCGCTTCTCGAAAAATTATGAAACTTACATTTCCTAATCTCGCTACGAGTCTGTGCATACCAATAACTCCCAAATCCGAGCTCAAATGACCTATCAAATTACCGATTTGAAATATCAAAAACTCAAGCCCTAGCTCTTCAATTTTAGGCTTATTCCCACGAATTTCAAGGTAGATTTCTCAATAAAAACGAGTTTTAAGTTTAAAGATCTTACCTCCAATCATTCCTCTTCGAATCCCTCTTCAATTCACTCTCCCAAGATCCAAAATCGCTCAACAATGGAGGAAAATAACATAGGCTCGCGGATGAAATATTATGTAAAAACCCTTCTGTCGCCCAGATTTAACCCTACGCGATCGCGGCTCCTTGCCCGCGATCGCGGCTCCTTGCCCGCGATCGCGATGCACGTAAAGCCTCTCTCACGCAAACGCAGAACCACCATCGCGAACGCGATGCATTAACTGAACTGGGATCCTAGGCTCTCTTACGCGAACGCGACAACCACAACGCGAACGCGATCAACAAGATTCCAAATCTACGCGATCGCGGCCTCTACTTCACGAACGCGAAGGCAAAATTCTAGGCTCCCCCAAAATACCCTATGCGATCGCGTTACTCCTCACGCGAACACGATGAACAAAAGTCTCCAACACCCAACAACAAAAATATGCTATCTCCCAAGGCCAAAACTTGTCTATTTGAACACTCGAAATCACCCTGAGCCCCCCTCCCCCCCCCCCCAGCCAAAAGCACCAACGCATCCTAAGACCACATTCAAACTTGTTCCAATCATCAGAACACGTCCATTAACACGAATCATGAAATCATGACAGATTCAAGCCTAAGTTAAACTAAAACTTCCGAAACACACATTCGATAAAAACCCAACCAAACAACGTCGAATGACCTGAAAATTTGCAGACATATCCAAAATCACCTAACGAAGCTAATGAAACTCTCGGAATTCCATTCCGACCTGCGGATCAAAATCTCACCTATCAACAAGAATCCGCCAAAATTGAAACTTTGCCAATTCAAGCCTAATTCTACACCGAACCTCCAAATTCAATTCCAATCGCACTCCAAGTCACAAATCATCCCCCGAAGCTAACCGAACCATCAGAATTCACATCCGAGCCCTCTAACCACACAATCAACTACCAGTTGACTTTTCTAATACAAGCTTCCTTCTAAGAGGGTATGTGCCTTATTTTTAACCCAAAACCAATTCAATTACACCCAATCAACTCTAATACTGACATTGACACATGAAGAAACAACATAATGGGGAGACGGGGCAGTAACTCACATGACGATGGGCCGGGTCATCACCTCCTCCCCGACTTAAACAAACGCTCGTCCTCGAGCGGACCCAAAGTCGTCCTAGAAGTTCACCAATAGCTGAATAACTTTACCATGCATATAAACCGGTGTGATCCCATGTCACCCTATCCCATATAGGTCCGACAACACAATATAGCTGAAATCTTTCACCAATTTCACCCATTTAGTCCATAAACTATAGAACTACATTTCACCCTCTGAAATCTTACACAAGATCAGAACCTCACGTTTTTACTCAGAATAAACCTGAACCAGCTGTAATAATCCATTCCAGACTGCAATCATATGATATCCCACACAACCCAAACACATAAAGCGATAACTTTCTTTCACAACAACTGCCCACAATAACCAATATCAATAGAAAATCTCTTGTTAGATAGAGTCTCATTTCAATTCCTTCATATACTGCCAACGGCAACTGAAACACGCGATATAATGAACCCATCTCTCAGATCAACCATTCATGAATCCATTTCCCTCTTGACTGTTATTACAACAAATTTCCGAGCTAAACCTAGATATTACCTTTATAACATGCTGAAATCAAATTGGTTCGTACTCATTAATGACTCCAATTACCACTTCGACTCCAACCACCCCTATGGTAATATGACACCTCGATACATGCATAATCCACAAGTGGCGTAATACACGCACCAATGAGAAGCAGTCTGAACATACCCAAATTATGACATTAGCTCAACGAAAGAGCTGTGCCTCAAGCTCAACAGTACCATTACAACACAAAATTGAGATTTTGTCTCACATCGTAGAAATAGAGTACCTGAATTCTCCTCGAAAGGTAATAACTTCACGTGGCCTTGCCACTATGCACGATCCTATCCAAACACTATTACCCATGCAGCACCTCATGTCACCATGCTCAACACGGACAACCACGCGCAGATTGAGGTCTGGAACACAGCAATCCATCACACCCATTTCAATCCTGAAAGGACACAACCGATGCACTATTCGCCGAGCGACACCCAATACGAACCTTCCTCAGAAACCAGGAAGTAACGCATAAGAGGTAACATATAGAAAACTATTCTCAACATCACACTGTTGCGACGTGCAACCCGATCCAGATAACATACCCGTGGCGGCGTGCCACCCCATTCACATATATATTTCACAAAAGGAGATGCACATCGAGCCAAATTTGCTCATTGCAATAAACAAATATAGTCTCATGCCCGGCCATAAGAAACACACCCGAACAAGTCCCCCAATACCGGAACTGAATCAATGGTAGAAACCTCTGCACTGACATCCTCCACGTAGGCCCAATTAATAAAGCAATGCTTGCCAGCGGTCCGCTGTTCTCCGGAATACAAGCTACCATGCTAGAACATAATCCGATGCTCCTTACCACGCAGCCTGTGGCATTTCTGACATAGCCCATAACACATTAGTCTAGACAACCTGACATTGGGATAACCAGTCTGCAATCTAGTATCATAACCCAAATTTAACATGCCAAGCAAAGAGAGATCCACTCGGACCTCCAATTTCCATAACCGCTAGACGATGTCGATACACACGATCTATAACCACTACATAGTCGGATCACGAGAACTTCTAATATCCAACATATATAAGACATGAATCACTATATCTGGTCCCATTCTCCGCCGTACGAATTCATAACACGCATAAAGTATCCATTCATACCACGAAAGATATTCAAAAAACATTTTCCCTGCGCTAGCAACAACTCAATTATCAACGGTCGATCCAACAAGAGAACACCACAATGCCACCAAATATTATCAGTTTTTCCTTACCTTGACCCCTTTCTGAACATAAACCCTGCTCAATCACTAGCATAGCAATACTATCCTCCTTAATCATCTGAAGATCAACTCTTAAATCACCTACAACTGCCCCGTGCTACTTATGAATTTAGTGACTCCCCATTATGACTGAACCAAAACCTTGAACACACAAATCTCAATTCTCTTTATCATAGCACATAGACCGTACCACACTAGGATAACATAAGGACTTCTATCTCTCTCCTGAGCCGCAGACATCGACACACTCAACTAGTCAAGAACTTCCGTGATCCCATATAGGACAAAAATTATGACACACTCCATGCTTCGCATACCCATAGGAAATATACTCCTTTTCAAACCACGATAAAACACATCAAGAACTCTTTCTCCCAATTCCATTGCACAAGCTAAACTGCCAGGACTGAATCCTTCTACCCAAACCAAGTTAAGCACACTACGTCACATAAAAGCTTTGCTGCACAATACCTGTAAGGCTCATTACCTCGAACACATACAATAATTAATCATATCATTACCATACCGATTTGGTTCATTATCAAGCCACTCCATTTATCCAATTTCCTTCCCGATTCGTCTTTAAGTTGATATTATCCCTTGATGTAGCACCACAATACCTCAACCCAGGTTACCACATAAGACTCGCACATAAAACCACACTGTCTAAGACCCTTATGCCACTGAATCCTCTCTCTCAAATGTTTAATAGAAATACCATATTCTAGAATGCTTTACTTCGAAGAACTTCATGTGATTCTGAATTCGTTTACCATTACCTTCCAAATGCGGATACGTAGAATCCCATGGTTAACACAAAGTACCACAAGTCTTGATCTTTTCTGATGGAAACACGGTCTCTAGCCACATACACAAACTTAAGACATATGATTGTTACATGCAAAATCTTGAACACAGTAAAACCATTCTCGAGAGTCATCCACTCTTATTCAGCTGTAATTCACCTACTCTAAATGAATGGAACCACCCGTGCCTTAGTGGTATTCTGACACCGCAAAACATGATATCCTACAGATACAAACAACCATATTCCTTCTCTATACGCCGAGCATTCTTTATCAACAACAGCTCAAAACACCCTAATATTTCATCACATTTACGAAAGTACCCTATAACCTTTGTAAAAAGTTTCCTTCACACGTGCCATCCTCGGCTCAATTTATACAACCAGAACTGATCCTCCATCATCCCTCGAAACGGAATAAATGTTGCACAAATACCGTGCAATCAACTGACCAATAGCAGCCTCCCCAACTTGGCTCGAAGCCATATATCAAGGCACTCTTAACAACTCATAGAACTTTTACTCCAATGAGGCCACAATGTTATAGTGAGATTAAACTCAAGTCATTTACAAGTTTTTGAATACACAGATCATCTAGCACTGACATTCTCTGCAAACCTCGCATTCATTTCCACATTAGTCAAGTTCATTTTCTTGAACGTTCCCAAATTCTCAAATTTCAACACATACCCTTCAGTTACTCATGAGACCTTCTAACATAAACATAAGGATCATACCCCTCAAAAACATTCCGCATGAGATAACCCACCTGCTTCGCCTCATTTCGAATTTCAACATGCCTTCTACCATCATATATCTTACACAATCAATTAGTCTTCCTGAGTCTAAGCTCATACCACCACATGAAATATACACTTTCCAACTAAGAGACATGAAAAATATTCTTCACGCGCCCATAACTTGGGGCTACACATCAGACCGCAATAGAAAACAAACACTTAACATCTCGTCGTATCCATCAGACTTCTTTGTCACTACCAAAATCACATAGATACGCCTCGTAGTACTGACATACTCATCACATGGATATCCCACAACCAACCTGGCTAATAAGAACATTACTGAACATATAAGTTAAAAACACTTGCTCACACAATCAACACCTCGGTGCTCAAGCCATAGGCAAAGATCTGGCCTCAAGTCCTCCTGACTGGCCCAACATGAACTCACGGAGATTACATCTCGCCGCTCGATCCGGGAATCACAAGCCATCCAGACACATATACTACTGAGTGCTCGCGTGCGCATACAGACATGTGGAAGGAATTTCAAGAATTATATCTCAAGCTGAATCAAGTACGCCCATAAGAATTCCAAGAAAGTGAAGTTTTCCTAAAGGTTGTGCAGCCTCTAGACGATAAATACAGACGTTTTTGTACCGATCCGCGAGACTCTACTAACCGGATCATGACTCATGAGGCCTAGTAACCTAGGCTCTGATACCAACTTGTCACGACCCCAATCTCGGTCATGATGGCGCCCAACACAAGTGCTAGGCAAGACCGACCATTTACACTCTCAACCCGAGCATAAAGCTCAAAATCAGTTAATTGAATATCAATATCGACAATAAAGCTAAAATCCTAACTGATAGATGGAAACCAAACTGGATAATCTCCTAAAGACCTGGGGGTCATGAGTCTAGAGCCTCTAACAGACAGAGTAACAAGACTCCAATAATGCAATTGTTCAAAACTGCGGAAATAATAATAAGGGAATAGGGAAGAGTCGGTCCTGCGAACGTCAGACAACTACCTAGACAACTCCAATAAAACTCTGAAGCTGCAATTATCTCATCTAAACTTCCAGAATACCAAAATCTGCACACATGGTGCAGGGAGTAAAGTAAGTACTTCCAACTTAGTGGTAATAAGAGAGAATAATATCTGAGCGATAAGAAAACACGTATGGGCACACCAAAATGCTATAAAAGACAGTACAACCCCTTAGAGAAAAACCAAAATCTCTTTTACAAAGTCTCTTTTACAAATTCTCTTTTACAAAATATCCCTTTTATTTTCAACAGCCCAGTATATGAATGTTATATCAGATAGAACAAGTCGGCTTCATAAGTCTGCCCCTTGGGCAAAACACTCCTTAACATATAACACCGGGGTATCTGGTCAACAAGGCAAGTAACACTATGTATGTCAATGATAAATGAGTGCTAAATGTCATGCCACGTAGTAAAAATAGGGGTGAGAATACGTGAATGCAATGCAATACACATGACCGCTACGGCGCATAGCCCGATCCATGGGTACCCTGCGCTCACTGGGGGTGTGTATAGACTCCGGAGGGGCTCCTACAGCCCAAGCGCAATAATGCTGCGGCCTGCAGGCCGATCCATATAATATAGTAGCGGCGTGTAGTCCGATCCATGCAATATACTACTATGGCGTGCAGTCCGATCCATGCAATATACTACTGCGACATGCAGTCCGAACCATGCAATATGCTACTGCGGCGTGCAGTCCGATCCTTGCATGTAAATGCATATGCACACATAACATTCAAGATCTGAAATCCTCCTTACATCACTCTTCATGCCCTCACTGCCCCTCAGCTCAATCAGTCCAAAATAGTCAAAATCCCTTAGGGCATCCGTAAAACAATAATACTCAGCTCAAACAATTGTTCAAATATCAGTTTAAACTCCGAGTTTGAGAAAAAATATAGCTGAGTTCATGAAACAGTGCGAATCACATGGACTGAGTTCAAGTAATATTTCAAATAGTGAGGAAAACAGTGATGATAGTGTTGGAAACACGTTCTCAATACGATATACTAAACGTGTATTCTTTTGTAGGTTTTGATGAATGACAAACAAAGCACAAATTGATATATGACGGAGTTCAAGTACAAGAGCACAAATGTTGAGATTGAAGCTCAAGACGTTATTTTTAATTGTTATTATTGAGTTATTCTTAAATGTGATCTTGATCCTATAACTTGACTCCATAACATGGCTTCTCTCATAAAACTATTTTCCAAAATCATGCATACTTATTTATGTATCAAATGATTTCAAATGATGCATATTTACATTAGACAAAATGTTTTCTAAACATACCTCAGAAATCTGGGCTAAGAATAATCGATTATGTACTTATGATAATCGATTGTTTATAAGCCAAGACTGCATGACAATCGATTATGAACTAATGATAATCGATTGTGAATAAGACAGTTAACATCAGGCTTTTCCAAATCTGCAAGATAATCGATTGTGAACTAATGACAATCGATTATTGATGAGGTAAAGTTTTCCAATACTCAGAATAATCGATTATGAACTAATGGTAATCGATTATGTTGAGTTGATGTCTCCCAGTGATTTTAAAATTACTTAAGTAATCGATTAGTAACTAATAGTAATCGATTATGTTGAGTTAACTGGGTTTAACAATCGATTGTCTATGTCCAACAATCGATTGTCAAAGTTTATACTTAGTCTCAAAAACTTTGGTTTGAAACAGTGTGATTTGAGATTTTCAGAAAATGACAAGTAATCGATTGTTGCAAGGGACAATCGATTGTTGAAGCTGACCGTTGTCAAATGATTTTCAAATACCTCAAAGTAATCGATTATTGGTTTTCTTTAATCGATGTTTTGCTCAAAATCCGGAAATAATTTTTAAAACGTTAATGAGGTAATCGATTATTGATTTGCTATAATCGAAGTTTTTGATTAAAATCTGTAAATGATTTTTGGAATGTTGCTGAAGTAATCGATTATGGATTTGGTATAATCGATTATCTGAATTTGAATTGTGCCAGTAATCGATTATGGATTGTAAGTAATCGATTATTAAGCGTAAAATCTGGGATTGATTTTTGATCTGACTGGCAGATAATCGATTGTTAGGTCTTGACAATCGATTGTCACTGAGTAAATTCAGCAATTCTTAATTGGCAATTAGACAACGGTAAGACCAAGTTTTGCACCTATAAATACAGCTTCAACTCAGTGTTTTAAACACAACAACATACACTAACTGATCATTACATTGCTTTAAGCTTTCATTCAATTGTTCATCATTTTCTACTCATTTCATAAAGCTTTTGAGAGCCATATTATTGTTCAAAGTTGTTGTGATCTTGAGCGTATTATTTTACTCATATCTACTCATCAAGGAGTACCTTTGTTAAGTGAGTGTTCAAGTATTTCAAATACTTGTAAGAGAATTTTGATTCTCTTGTGTTGAGGAACTTGTGCTTCCTCTGTTGAAGTCTTTGGGATTGTATCCCCGAGCAAGTGAAGTCTTTGGGATTGTATCCCCGAGCAAGTGAAGTCTTTGGGATTGTATCCCCGAGCAAGTGAAGTCTTTGGGATTGTATCCCCGAGCAAGTGAAGTCTTTGAGGTGAGGAACCTCCGAGCAAGTGAAGTCTTTGAGGTGAGGAACCTCCGAGCAAGTGAAGTCTTTGAGATTGTATCTCCGAGCAACTGTAAAGGTTTGTTAAGCACCCGTACGCTTAACAAGTTAGTAGAAAATCTCGAGAGAGTCTCTCGGGGACTGGACTAACCACTGTTGTGGCCAACCAGGATATATCCTTGTGTAAGTTATTTTTATTGCACTTATTTACTTCCTGTAAAATTTAAATTCCGCAAGAAAACGCTAAATTTCATTAAAATGCTATTCACCCCCCCCTCTAGCGTTAAGCGTAGTTTCTAACAATTGGTATCAGAGCCCAACTCTCTGAAAAACTTAACAGTTTGAGAGAACCATCCATGGCTTCTACTCGTGACTTTTTTGCAGGAATAGGTGAAGGTGAATGCAACACGTCGCCTCCAAAATTGGGTGATAACAACTACTCAGTTTGGAAAGATCGAATGAGAGTTTTTACGATAGCAAACGACCTCTATCTATGGCAAATCATCAAGCATGGAAATCAAATGACGACAAAAGTTGGGAAAGCCAAGGTAAGTGAATACAACACTAATGCGATAAATATGTTGTATAAATCCTTGAACCAGGAAATCTGGCGAAAAATCTCCCACTACAAAACTGCTAAGGAAATGTGGGATAAGCTTGAAGAAATTCATGAAAGAACATCTCAAGTGGAAAAATGCTCAAATGATGAATCAAATATCAGGTGCCTGATGGCCGACGACAAAGAAAAAGAGGTAAGCACTTCTAACTCTCTCTCGTTTGAAGAACTTCAAAATGCCTATGAAGATATGTTTGGTAAATATGAAAATGCTGTTAAAATGATTAGAGATTTGAAGAAATCACTTTCCCAGCAAGAAATAGATTTCCAGAAAAATCTCTCTTTAAAAGAAAAGGATTTTGAAGAATGCTTTTTATTGAAAGAAAAAGATTTCGAAAATCAATTCTCTTTAAAACAAAAGGATTTTGAAAATCTGTCTCGTGATAACAAGAATCTTGTAAAAGAAAATCAATTTTTTCAAAATGATAGTGTAGAGCTTAGACAAGTCATTAAGACTATGCATGAAGCTTCTTATATTGATAAATGCTCTACTTGTACTTCCTGCGACTCTTTGAAGTTAGAAAACGCAGAACTTAGGAAAACCTTAGAATCACATAGTGTAGACGTCCCTAAGGTTATTGAAGAAAAGGAAACGTCTAAGAATAATCAATGGCATAAAAACAGAAATTACAATAGAAATCCTACTGCTCCACCTAGAAATAACTCTAGGGCTGTAAACGAGTCTAGGACAAATTCCTTTAGACCACCTAGACACTACGCTAGGATGTATGAAAACAAGTCTAGGGTTAATAATTCTAGAACACCTAGATACAATTCTAGAAATTGGTACAATGAGTCTAGAATTAACCACTTTAGATCACCTAGAAAGAATTCTAGGATGATTGTTAACGAATCTAGGATAAATCACCCTAGACAACCTAGAAATGATTCTAGAAATTTCAACGCATCTAGGAATGACTATAGATCACCCAGAACGTATTTTGCTCCACCTAGACACAGGCACAATCCGAACGCAACATGTCATTACTGCAATCGTATAGGTCACATTGCACCGATGTGTTTCGCAAAGCATAGAGACTTCTCGTATGACTATAATCATTATTTGTCTAACCCCCAAGGACCCAAGATGGCATGGGTACCTAAAGAATATTAAATTGTTTTGTAGGTGTGCTTGAAGGGATCAAGTGTACTATGGTACCTTGATAGTGGATGCTCCAAACATATGACGGGAGATGAATCCAAATTCCTTCAACTAGAGCACAAAGAAGGAGGAAACGTCATTTTCGGCGACAACAATAAAGGAAAAATAATCGGCATCGGATCGGTTGGTAAGGACGAAAACTCCTCTATTAAACATATATTGCTTGTGAAAGGGTTGAAGCATAATCTCTTGAGCATAAGCCAATTATGTGACAAGGGAAATCTTGCTCTATTTGATTCGGATGAATGTCTTGTGTTTAGACGTAGTGACTTCAAGATCATACTTCGTGGTTTTAGAATTGATAATATCTATATGGTTGATCTTGCAAACTCCTCTCCCGAATATGTTGATTGCTTAATGAGCAAAGAGGATAATACTTGGTTGTGGCATCGTAGATTAGCACACATGAACATGCATCTTTTAAATAAATTGCTTTCTCAAAACTTAGTAGTTGGTCTTCCCAATTTAAAGTTTGAAAATGATTCTATGTGTGATTCTTGTCAAAAAGGGAAGCAAACCAAAGCATCTTTTAAACCCAAAAATATTGTTTCAACTTCTAGACCTTTACAATTACTTCATATGGATTTACTTGGACCTTCTCGTATTGAAAGTCTAGGTAGAAATAAATATGCTTTTGTAATTGTTGATGACTTTTCTAGATTTACATGGACGCTATTTCTTGCAAATAAAAGCGATGCTTTTCAAAATTTCAAGTATTTTCTTAAACGTGTTCAAAACGAAAAGGAATCTACCGTCACTTCAATTAGAAGTGATCATGGGGGAGAGTTTGATCACAATCTCTTTGCGGATTTTTGTGACGAACTCGGAATCGAGCATACCTTTTCCGCTCCACGTACACCACAACAAAATGGGGTGGTGGAAAGGAAAAATAGGTGTCTCGAAGAGATGGCAAGAACTATGCTCGACGAAGCTAAGATTCCCAAACACTTTTGGGCAGACGCCGTGAGTACCGCTTGCTATGTTTTAAATAGAGTAGCAATTCGGCCGATACTCTTGAAAACCCCATATGAACTGTATAAGGGTAGAAAACCCAATATTTCCCACTTACGTGTTTTTGGTTGTAAATGTTTTGTTCATAATAACGGCAAAGACCAATTAGGTAAATTTGATGCAAAATCGGATGAAGCTATTTTCATTGGTTATTCCTCACGTAGTAAAGCATATAGGGTCTTTAACAAAAGAACCCAAATTGTGGAGGAATCCCCACATGTTGTGTTTTCTGAAGATAATGCTCGCTTGGCGAGAAAGGATTGTGGTTTTGATCTTGCAGATATCTTGAGTAATTTGAAAAACAAAATACATGAAGAACCGCCAAAGGAAAACAATGATGAAATTATAGAACAATCAACGGAAGAAGCTCCACAATTGGAAAGTGAAACAAAAGAACAAAAGGAATGGAGGACGATCAAAGATCACCCTCTTGATCAAGTAATCGGCGATGTTGGAGGAAAGGTAAGTACTCGAAACTCCCTTAAAAACACCTTAGAACTTACTGCTTTTGTTTCTCAAATTGAACCCAAAACCATCTCTGAAGCAATTGGGGTCGAATTTTGGACCTTGGCAATGCAAGAGGAGCTTAACCAATTCGAACGAAATGACGTTTGGGATTTGGTGCCAAGACCCGAAGATCATACCATAGTTGGTACGAAATGGGTTTTTCGCAACAAACTAGATGAAAATGGTATAATCACTAGAAACAAAGCTAGGCTTGTGGCTCAAGGCTACAATCAAGAAGAAGGTATTGATTATGAGGAGACTTATGCTCCAGTAGCTAGATTAGAAGCTATTCGCTTATTGCTTGCTTTCGCTTCCTCTATGAATTTTGTCTTATATCAAATGGATGTGAAAAGTGCGTTTTTAAATGGTTTTATTGAAGAAGAAGTTTATGTCAAACAACCCCCTGGTTTTGAAAACTTTAAATATCCCGATCATGTTTTCAAACTCAAAAAGGCTCTCTATGGTTTAAAACAAGCTCCCCGAGCTTGGTATGATAGGTTGAGTAAATTTCTTTTGAAAAATGATTTCATTAGGGGAAAAGTTGACACAACTCTCTTTGTCAAACACAAAAACAATGATATTTTATTAGTTCAAATATATGTAGATGACATTATATTTGGTGCCACTAACAATGCTTTATGCAAGGAATTTTCCAATCTAATGACTAGCGAATTTGAGATGTCTATGATGGGCGAATTAACCTTCTTTTTGGGACTACAAGTAAAACAAATGAAGGAAGGTACATTCATTTGCCAAGCCAAATATTGCAAAGAATTGCTTAAACGCTTTGATATGAACAATGCAAAAGAAATGGCAACTCCCATGAGCACATCCGATCATCTAGACAAAGATGAAAAAGGTAAGGAAGTCGACACCAAAAAGTATCGAGGTATGATTGGCTCTCTACTTTATCTTACTGCTAGTCGTCCGGACATCATGTTTAGCGTGTGCTTATGCGCTCGTTATCAATCATGTCCGAAGGAGTCTCACCTTTCGGCGGTAAAACGAATTTTACGGTATCTTGTTGGTACCTCAAATGTGGGTCTATGGTACCCCAAAGGCTCTTCATGCCAACTCATTGGCTATTCCGATTCTGATTTTGCTGGATGCAAATTGGACCGCAAGAGCACTAGTGGCACTTGCCATTTGCTCGGTAGCTCTCTCGTTTCTTGGTTTAGCAAGAAACAAGTAAGTGTTGCGTTGTCCACAACCGAGGCTGAATATGTAGCCGCGGGGAGTTGTTGCGCTCAAATCCTATGGATGAAACAACAACTCTTGGACTATGGCCTAAGACTTGATCACATTCCTCTTAGATGTGATAACACTAGTGCCATATGCTTGACGAAGAACCCCGTTCTTCATTCGCGAACAAAACACATTGAAGTTAGACATCATTTTATTAGAGATCACGTTCTCAAAGGCGATGTCGAAATTGAATTTGTTGAAACTAAAAGCCAATTGGCAGACATCTTTACAAAGCCTTTGGATAAAGAGTCCTTCTTCCGAATTCGCAATGAACTCGGGATCCTTGACTCCACATTGATCTAAGTCATGCATTGCATTTCTTCTCATACACATTTCTAACTTGAGCGTCGGAGGCGTCTAACTTCTTTTTGCAGGTATCGCCCTACAGAAAAAGAAAATTTTATTTGGGCAAACCGCAAATCATCGGACATATAATCGATTATCCCGTATCAATAATCGAATGTCACCTTTCTAATTTCCAATAAATAAACTTTGTTTTATTTCGTCTTTGTGCATCCTTCCTTATTTTTTTGCTAATGGCAAAAGGGGGAAGATAATGGGATAACGGGTATGCACCACCTCTAAATTGCTTAATTGCTTATAAGCTTAAATTGAGGGGGAATTCTTAAATTGAGGGGGAACAAGAACAAATATGCATACTTGTTACTTGTCTTGAATCGTCAATATTATTTGTCAAAATTGCATATCCCGCTTAATGTTTGCCATTATCAAAAAGGGGAAAATTGTTGGAAACACGTTCTCAATACGATATACTAAACGTGTATTCTTTTGTAGGTTTTGATGAATGACAAACAAAGCACAAATTGATATATGACGGAGTTCAAGTACAAGAGCACAAATGTTGAGATTGAAGCTCAAGACGTTGTTTTTAATTGTTATTATTGAGTTATTCTTAAATGTGATCTTGATCCTATAACTTGACTCCATAACATGGCTTCTCTCATAAAACTATTTTCCAAAATCATGCATACTTATTTATGTATCAAATGATTTCAAATGATGCATATTTACATTAGACAAAATGTTTTCTAAACATACCTCAGAAATCTGGGCTAAGAATAATCGATTATGTACTTATGATAATCGATTGTTTATAAGCCAAGACTGCATGACAATCGATTATGAACTAATGATAATCGATTGTGAATAAGACAGTTAACATCAGGCTTTTCCAAATCTGCAAGATAATCGATTGTGAACTAATGACAATCGATTATTGATGAGGTAAAGTTTTCCAATACTCAGAATAATCGATTATGAACTAATGGTAATCGATTATGTTGAGTTGATGTCTCCCAGTGATTTTAAAATTACTTAAGTAATCGATTAGTAACTAATAGTAATCGATTATGTTGAGTTAACTGGGTTTAACAATCGATTGTCTATGTCCAACAATCGATTGTCAAAGTTTATACTTAGTCTCAAAAACTTTGGTTTGAAACAGTGTGATTTGAGATTTTCAGAAAATGACAAGTAATCGATTGTTGCAAGGGACAATCGATTGTTGAAGCTGACCGTTGTCAAATGATTTTCAAATACCTCAAAGTAATCGATTATTGGTTTTCTTTAATCGATGTTTTGCTCAAAATCCGGAAATAATTTTTAAAACGTTAATGAGGTAATCGATTATTGATTTGCTATAATCGAAGTTTTTGATTAAAATCTGTAAATGATTTTTGGAATGTTGCTGAAGTAATCGATTATGGATTTGGTATAATCGATTATCTGAATTTGAATTGTGCCAGTAATCGATTATGGATTGTAAGTAATCGATTATTAAGCGTAAAATCTGGGATTGATTTTTGATCTGACTGGCAGATAATCGATTGTTAGGTCTTGACAATCGATTGTCACTGAGTAAATTCAGCAATTCTTAATTGGCAATTAGACAACGGTAAGACCAAGTTTTGCACCTATAAATACAGCTTCAACTCAGTGTTTTAAACACAACAACATACACTAACTGATCATTACATTGCTTTAAGCTTTCATTCAATTGTTCATCATTTTCTACTCATTTCATAAAGCTTTTGAGAGCCATATTATTGTTCAAAGTTGTTGTGATCTTGAGCGTATTATTTTACTCATATCTACTCATCAAGGAGTACCTTTGTTAAGTGAGTGTTCAAGTATTTCAAATACTTGTAAGAGAATTTTGATTCTCTTGTGTTGAGGAACTTGTGCTTCCTCTGTTGAAGTCTTTGGGATTGTATCCCCGAGCAAGTGAAGTCTTTGGGATTGTATCCCCGAGCAAGTGAAGTCTTTGGGATTGTATCCCCGAGCAAGTGAAGTCTTTGGGATTGTATCCCCGAGCAAGTGAAGTCTTTGGGATTGTATCCCCGAGCAAGTGAAGTCTTTGAGGTGAGGAACCTCCGAGCAAGTGAAGTCTTTGAGGTGAGGAACCTCCGAGCAAGTGAAGTCTTTGAGATTGTATCTCCGAGCAACTGTAAAGGTTTGTTAAGCACCCGTACGCTTAACAAGTTAGTAGAAAATCTCGAGAGAGTCTCTCGGGGACTGGACTAACCACTGTTGTGGCCAACCAGGATATATCCTTGTGTAAGTTATTTTTATTGCACTTATTTACTTCCTGTAAAATTTAAACTCCGCAAGAAAACGCTAAATTTCATTAAAACGCTATTCACCCCCCCTCTAGCGTTAAGCGTAGTTTCTAACAGATAGTTCATAAAGAGTTCAAATAATTGGCAATAAGCCCCAAGTATGGCAATGAGCCCAAGTCATAATGATAACAACAAGTCATTTACAACTTTGCTGTAAAAACCAACAACCGGGACGGACCAATTCACAATACCCAATGGTGCTCTACCCCACGCTCAGGTCCAGCATGCAAGTCATGACAATACATCATAAGATGTGCAAATTCGAGGTTTCAAACCCTGAGGATATCATTCCCAAGTATTACTTATATCGAACCGGTGAAATTCCTCGCTCGCGACGCCTTTGCCCCTCAAATTGGCCTCCACGCGCGTCATATCTAACCAAAATTAATACAAATATATCATAATATGCGAATGGGACAACACCCAAATCTAAAACAATCGAAATATAACACAATCTCGAAACTAGCAAAACCCGAGCCCCGGGCCCGCTTCTCAAAAATTACGAAATTACATTCTCGGAATCCTCATCTCGCCGCGAGTCCGTGCATGACAAGAACTCCCAAATCTGAGCTCAAATGACCTATCAATTCCCAATTTAAAATATCAAAAACTCAAGCCCTAGCTCTTCAATTTTAGGCTTATTCCCATGAATTTCTAGGTAGATTTCTCAATAAAAGTGAGTTTTAAGTTCAAAGATCTTACCTCCCATCATTCCTCTTCGAGTTCTTCTTCAATTCGCTCTCCCAAGCTCCAAAATCGCTCAACAACGAAGGAAAATAACATAGGCTCGTGGATGAAATATTATGTAAAAACCATTCTGTCGTCCAGATTTAACCCTACGTGATCGCGTCTCCTTGCCCACGATTGTGATGCACATCAAGCCTCTCTCATGCGAACGCGGAATCACCATCATAAATGCGATGCATTAACTGAACTGGGCTCATAGGCTCTCTTACATGAACGTGACAACCACATTGCGAACGCGATTAACAATATTCCACATCTACGCGATCGCAGCCTCTCCTTCGCGAAAGCGAAGGAAAAATCCATGCTCCCCCAAAATACCTTACGCGATCGCGTTACTCCTCAGGCAAACGCGATGAACAAAAGTTTGCAACACCTAACAGCAAAAATATGCTATCTCCCAAGGCCAAAACTAGTCCGTTTGAACACTCGAAATCACCCCAAGGACCCCGGGACCTCAACCAAAAGCACCAATGCATCCTAAAACCCCATTCAAACTTTTTCCAATCATCAAAACACGTCCATTAACACAAATCATCAAATCACGACGGATTCAAGCCTAATTTAAACTAAAACTTTCGAAACTGACATTCGATCAAAAACCCAACCAAACAACGTTCGAATGACCTGAAAATTTGTAGACATATCCAAAATCACCTAACGAAGCTACTAAAAATCTCTGAATTCCATTCTGACCTTTGGATCAAAATCTCACCTATCAACCAGAATCTGCCAAAATTCAAACTTCGCCAATTCAAGCGCAATTCTACACCGGACCTCCAAATTCAATCCGACCGCACTCCTAAGTCACAAATCATCCCCTGAAGCTAACCGAACCACTGAAACTAACATTCGAGCCCTCTAACCACACAGTCAACTTCTGATTGACTTTTCTAATACAAGCTTCCTTCTAAGAGGCTATGTGCCTTAGTTTCAACCCAAAACCAATTCAATTACACCCGACCAACTCTAATACTGACATGGAGGCATGAAGCAACACCATAAGGGGGAAACGGTGCGGTAACTCACGTGACGACGGGCCCGGTCGTCACAAATATTTAATTATTTAATTGGACAGAGTATATATCTATGGGCTCCAGGCTCGATATTTGAGGCCCAGTAGCACCAAGCTATCCCGAATTCTTATGTGAGTCAATTTCAATATTTTTACAATTTTGTTAGTTTTATAAATTAAATAATTAATTTTTAATTGGACAGAGTATATATCTACGAGTTCCGCACTGGACATTTAATTTGAATGCATATATTAATTTGTTAGTTCTGCGTGTTTGTTTTATAAAGTAAATAATTAATTTTTGTAAAGTGTAATTGGATAGAGATTGTAGTTAGCATATACTTAAACTACAGAGATTCTAAGCTAAAAGACTCTATATTTTATTATGCTAATGCTCTATATTTTACTAAGCTAAAAGGCACTATTCTTTAAGCAAATAAATAATCTAAACTAAATAAAAATAACAAATATATTTTAATAACATAACATTCATGAAATTATATATAAAACAATAAAAGAAATTTATGAACATTTTTATTAACAAGAAAAATTATTTCTCAACTTCTAACTATTTTTTTAAATACTAATAATTTAATCCGGATAAAAGTAACATAAAAATTTAATCGCAAACAAAAACCAAAACAACGTGGAAACACATTCAAGACAACAAATATGCATTATTATACAAGTTTCGATATAAGCTTAATCGGAATAACTCGATTTATTTTTATAGAAATGTCGAAAATTTAAAAACTTTAGCCTGAAACCAGGAAACCACAATAATTGAAGGTTTGGGTTGTATGCGGAACCTATAATTTTCACTTCTTGTGTAACAGTGGGATCCACTCGATTTTTTTTTAAAATTGTGGCCGGGGGTGGGGGGTGGGATGGGGGAGGCGCTGCTATATTTTAATGGAGAGGGGGAGTGTTCTGTCGTGGGTGGGGAAGAAAAGGAGTTTTAAATGAAGGTATAAAATGCAGTATAATACCGTGCTTTAGTAAATATTATACTGCGCTTTACTTTAATGGTTACAATTTTATTAAAGTAAAGAGCAATATTATACCGCATTTTAGGTAGAAAACTAACTTTTTTTTTAAATTGTAAGAACGTATTTTGAGTCCCAAAAGTCATATTATTTAGGTTTTGGATTCGAACTTGTCCAAAAAAGTCATTTACACACCTTAACTTTACGGGCGACCTATGTCCCCCTATTCTTGTTTGAGGTGAATTTTATACCACCCTAAACAGTGACGTGGCAAAGGCAGTAGTTTCACTCTCCTAAACTCGCGTATAAGAGGTTAAGGCATTGTATACAACTTTACTTTTCCTTAAATAACTTTCCTAAACACATTATCTTTCTTTTAATACCAGGGACTTTTTTGCCATTCCAACAAAAAATAAAAGCCCTCATTCTTCACTGTCAAAGGCGTCTCTTTTGTTCTTCTCAACCGGTAATTTCTTCTCTATTTCTTAATTCTGGCCATTATTCATCACATGTTAAAATTCAAAGATAGTGTAAAAAGTTCATTACACTGTTACAATGTAATAGTACAACTTAAATCCTATATGAAAAAAGCATCAGAGCACACGTTTCTAGCTCGCTAGCTCATTCAACCAAACAAAAGTTAAACAAAAACATCAACATAGATTTACTGAAAATTTTCCTCCGTATTTTAACCAAAATAAGCAATCCATATATGTACATACTATTTATAAAAAGATACTACCCACATCCAGATATTATAAACAACAAAATAAAATAGATCAGAAGGAAAACACACTCGTGCACATCAGAAAAGTAAAAAATTTCAAAGGAAAATAAAAGCATTTTGTAAAGGCCAAATAGTCATAACAATAACCTGATGTCTATAATTCCAATAACCATTTGATCCGACAAGAAGGACGGCCCATCTGGTTCCAACAGAGTCGTCAGCTTCATTAAAGAATCTGGAAGCTTCTAACGGAAGTTTTGAAACATTACGCCCGTCGGCGGCGGCAACCACGGAGAGTCCGACGAGGAAGAATATATCGGCAAAGATCTTCCGTGGAAAAAAAGGAGTTAAAATAAAATAATTAAATAAGTAGGAAAAAATAAAGATGCTTTTAACACATGGTGACGTGTGTACCACCACAAGACTGATTATGAGTTACCAATGGGGTATAAAATTCACCCCAAATAAGAATAGGGGGACATAAGTCGGAGTCCGAAATCGAAATGATGTAAAATGACTCAAAATTCGAAATTGATGTTAAACGTATTTTGCAGTAAGAATTTTTACCGTTAACTCAATTCGCAGTAAAATACTGCGAAATACTAAAAAAATATTTTTTAAGAATGTAATTCACATTATTTTACTGCGAATTACGTTTAAACGAGGCATCTCATTAAAAGCTGGGCCCATTCCATTTTTAAATATGCATTTCGCAGTATATTACAGTGAATTAGGGTTATTGCGAAATGCATATTTAAAAAAGCCCCGGTCGTCTTCCTCAAACACAAAGACTGAAGCCATTAAAATAAACTTGCTCTCGTTCTGTTCCCCCCACCCCCACGTCCTTTGATTAAAAAAAATTCGGCCCCACCCGTCCCATAAAAAACAACGAGTGTGGGTCTCACACACAAAATAAGGTTTGGATTCCGTGTTTTTGGTGCAAAATTTCGAATTCAACAATATTCAAAAAATTCGCATCGAGGTATTTCAATTTACTTTATGGGGAAACTCGTATATTCATGCATATTAATATTGTTTAGTATGTTTACATGTGAATTTATATTATATTTGTGTTCTTTAATATACCCGCATTGATATATTTGATACTCGAATTTATGTTATGTTTCTGAACAAAAATTATACCGGATTGTTTTTTTTATTTTTTACTTATTTACCATAATTTATGTTATATGTGTGACCAAAAATGCTACCGGATTGTTTGTTATATTTGACATATATACCCGAAATTATGTTATATTTTGTGAAAAAACGCTTAAAATATGATAAATATAGAGCCTTGTAGTGTAGTCAAATATAGTGACTTTTAGCGTAGTGAAATATAGCCTTTTAGCGAAGTAAATAACCTTTTAGCGGTAGTAAAAATGTAGAGCCTTTTAGCATAGTAAAATATAAAGTATTGTACCATAGTAAAATATAGAGTCTTATAGAATAATTAAGGATAACTCAGTGCTACCGGGCGTAAAAAATCAAGTCTGGAACACATACATAATTATTCTCTCCAATTCAAAAATTTATAATAAGGTAAGGAAATTCTAAAAATATTAAAATTGAGAAGCATAATAATTAAGGATAACTTGGTGCTACCGAGCTTGCCCACAGGAGAGGCCACTATCACACTGGATGATGTCCAGGTGTTATACGGACTGCGTATAGAGGGACGCGCCTTGACACTACCCGACTACGTTTGAGGAGCGTCACGTGCACAGTTGGCGGATCTGATGGAGCTGTGGACTGGTTTTAGACTTGACGGTCAGTAGGGGAGCATTCACGTTGCTTTATCAGCCATCAGAGATCATATGGAGGATTTGCACCCTGATATTACCCACGAAACGACGGATCTCTGGATATCGAGGTACACGCGGTATGCGTTTCTCTTGCTCTTCGGGTGTGTCTTGTTCCTGGACACTTCGGGAAGTAAAGTGAGTATGCGATTCATTCATCATCTAGTAGACATGGGTCAGGTATCCTAGCAGAGCTGGGGTGCTAGTGTTCTGGCGTACCTATATAGGAGCATGTGCCGGGCGAGCATGGGTCCAGCGGTTGATATATGCGATTTTCTGCCCCTCCTACAGGTGATAAAATTTCCGAATACTTTGTTCTTTACTCCAAATTCTATATCGTTAAATGACTCATAAATATTACATCAATTTTTTATATTAGGTTTGGGGCTGGCAGCGGATCATGCCGTTGCAACCACCTATACCATCACTTTTTCCCTGTCAGCATTATCCGTTTCTCCCTCTAGCTATCAAGTGGATTGAGCGGCGTTGGAAATACCGAGGGATGGAGGCTCACCATAATCTCCCCCTCCTTAGGGATGTGTTAGATATGTTGGTGGACGGACAGGTAAATATGTACCTACAGTTGGTTTCTCCGAATTGAGTTGTGTTTTGCCACGCAATTTTATGTTATTATTTGGTAGTTCATCTGGATGCCATACAACATCGAGTTGCTTGCTGAGCTACTAGCTTGTTGCTCAGTCGACCGACTTATTTGGAGCACCTCCGTCCCGATGATATTCTGGGATTACGTTGAGTATCATGCCACGGAGCGCGTCCTTCGACAGTTTGCCGTCCCCAGACTATACCAAGGGAGCCTGTATGGGTTGCCACACACTATCAGCGCGACGAGTGTGGCAACATGGACGGGCAGTATACAAATTGGCTACGTCATCAGATATTTGGTTGGGAAGAGCGAGCTGAGCGTATCCCGCCACCACCTACGATATTCCAGGAGGGCACTATTATCTGTATCCTGAGTGGTACCGCCGTCAGAACCGAGTGATGATCGGGAACCCTATGCATGTACTGGGCGAGCGCTACAGACCGTACACCGGGAGGCACGAGGCACTGGTATTTGTTTGGCTTGTTAATATGTAATAATATTAATATAGCGTTATTTCATTATTATTTTAAATGTTTCACAGGCTATTTGGACTCATCGCTTCTACCAGTTGGGACAGCAGATGTAGCAGCGTACCGACATCCCTGAATTGGTTGACTTTGGCCGACATGTAGAACAGATGGCTCGCCTGACACTGTTGCAGGTGAGAGATGCCGAGAGGTTGGACCACGAGGCTTAGTATGCAGCTCCAGAGGCCTACCATTGGGGTACGCCAGTCCCATGAGGCAGGAGTGCCCCACGAGGGAAGGGTGCCCCACGAGCCATAGGTGCCAGACGGGGTCGCAGGGGACGACGAAGAGGTGGTCATCAAGGTGGCGTTCAGGTACCTGTCGACCCATCTGCACAGGGACATGACGAGGACCTTGGGCTTGAGGGGCTTGGAGATGATCAGCAGGGTTATATGCCTCATGTAGACAAGCCTTCCAGTAGCATTCCTTCGTATGGGCTTCAGTTATCTTTGCCAGTATCGCAGGTCACCTCGTCAGGAGCGTTGTCGATAATGGGTACATTTGACGCGGATGTAGATCAATACTTCGCATGACCATCTTCCACAGTTGAGGATCGGCCGACCCGGGACGTGGATGGCGGGCGCAGGTTGAGTTATCCCTCATCCCCGGCGGTTCAGGTGGATCTATCACAGGCGACGGTATGTTTGTATTACTTTAAAATTTCAATTTGTTTTCTTTTCCTTAATATAACATCAATGATTAATTTTAATTTTCTTATGAAGTCTTCGTCCCAGCCCGTCTTTGAGGCAACTATAGTAGGTGATGAGCACATCACGGATGCATATACCCAGGAGGCCGATGAGACCATGGTGAGAAAATAATTTATTACTTAACACAAATATCAAACTAATACTGTTTTCATAAGCTAATTTGTAACTTGTTTTGCAGGTTGCTGATGGCTCTACGACCTATTCTTCCGATCCTGCTAGTTGTGGTGTCAATGCGGCTGCACATCCTCCCATAAAGAGGCGACTAGATGACGATGATCCAGATAGTGTACACGACTGACGGGGGATGGTCCATTTCCCACAGGAACATAACCTTCTATTTTCATTCCCCGTATGTAGATTATTCCCACGGTATCCGCTGATAGCTGTCTTAACTTAAAAAAATATTCTGTTCATGATCGTATTGAAGAAATAAATGCCACTTTGCTCGCCTCGTTGACCTTTTAAATCTTCTCATGGGTATTGGCATAAATTCAACAACCCGGTCCATCAATGCTGATGCAGCTGCATGCCTTTCAACAAACCTCTCCGCGCTCTGCATATCATGTGGACCATGGCAGTGACAGGCAGTCCACGGGCAGATTTCAGCAAGTCGTTGAATGACTCCGACACGTTTATAGTTAGGGTTCCCTATCGTTTGCCACCATCAGCATGCAATGTCCATATTTGAAGCTCATGCCCCATCAACCAAGTATAGGCTCTTGGTTCTAACTGCCAGATCGCTTCCATGCGCCTCGTGAATTTGCATTGTTGGTGCTCAGTTGCAGCCATCCACATTAAGTCATGCAATGTCTTGTAAGGAAATTTCTTCTAAAAATTAGCCTTCAGGTGCTGCACAGAGTAACAGTGGTATGCATATGGTTCCTGCCATTCAGGCAAATGACGCACAAGCTTAAAATACCACCATGCTGATCATATATTAGACAAATACCTGAACGCTGTTTGAAAACGTGCTACTTTAAGTGGTTCAAAAAAAGCGTCCACGTCTCTTCGCTTTCATTGGCACATATGGCAAAAGCTAATGGAAATATGCTGTGACTCTAACGCATCTGCCAGATCACGAGTAAATACGTCGTCTATGGGAAGTTGTGTGAGGTCAGGAGCTTCAAGAAGTTGGT
The DNA here is from genome assembly GCA_034376525.1 of Nicotiana benthamiana. Classification (NCBI taxonomy): domain Eukaryota; kingdom Viridiplantae; phylum Streptophyta; class Magnoliopsida; order Solanales; family Solanaceae; genus Nicotiana; species Nicotiana benthamiana. The sequence goes on from CM067337.1 coordinate 90,916,148, forward strand.
TTTCATTGCACAAAAAGAACAAAGAGATAAGTTACCTAACACTCCGAAAAAATACTTTACATATAGCTATATTACTTTACTTACAAGTAGTATTGTCTTGACATTTCTTATTGATGATGACTCCCGGATGGACCACCGTGGTCCAATACTTCAGAACTACACACATTCCAACTAAGGGTCGGCTCATAACTCGTAAAATTCATATCCGGACGGTACCCCCTATGAAAAATATGACCGTTAATACAAATACAATTCAAATATAAAATAAACAGCGTTAAAGCGTAGCAAAATTGAAATTTATCAGTCCTCTTGTTGATTATATAAAGTCGATATATTATTTTGTGGCTCTAGAATAATCACCCGATGACTGGGGGTTATCCTTGCTATGCACGCCCTCTTCCACCTTGACGTGCATTTCCAATAATTTTATTACAATAACTTCCATGTATTCCTCTAGAATCTGCAAAAACTCTCTAAGAGTATCATCATCCTCGATGTTAAACTCTGAATAATAAGCAAACCCCTGCAGAGTCATTGAATATAGAAATCTACCGGTTACTTTGAAGTTAACCGAACGCCTCCTCTCACTCATTTTTTTACGTAACAATGATACCAATGTATCGTACTCCATATTAAGCGGTAATTTAACGTGACTCTGTGGAGGTGAGATGTACATCACTTAGTTATTCTCCAGCATAACCTCACCACCCCAATGTAGTGAAATCCTTATTTTTTGCACTTCAGACATTGTAAAAAAGATTGATAAGAAGAAGAGAAACGTTTATTGAATGAATGTTCATGAAAATGAAACGCCTGTAAATAAGGCAAGTCCGAGCTCGGGGCATTGAATTTTTCAAAGGAATTCGCAGTAAAATACTGCATTTTATGTTTTTGAATTATTGTTCTTGTGTCAGTTAAAATATTTAGGTGCGACCAAAAATAAAGAGGTAATTCGCAATATATTACTGCAAATTAGCAATTCGCAATAAATTACTGCGAATTACCTCTTTATTTTTGTCCTTGCACAAATGCTTAAATAAATTTATCATTTTACGTAATTTGCAGTATTTTATAAAAAAAAATATTTTTTTAGTATTTCGCAGTATTTTACTGCGAATTGAGTTAACGGTAAAAATTTCATTAACACAAAATTAGCAGTATTTTACTGCGAAATAAGTTACAAATTTTGAGTCCAATTTTACATCATTTAGGTTTCGGACTCACATAAATCGCCCATAAAGTTAAGATGTATAAATAATTTATTCGGACAAATTTGATGGGCAACTTATGTATTTTCTCTATATTAAAAAGACAATTTCTAGGCATCTATCTTATCATTGCCTATATAAACATAGTAGTACTATATAAGTACAGCTAATATATGAAGAAAATATTCCCAGTTCGTAATTATTCTAGTTTTTATACCCCTTTATTTAAGAGGAGTAATATCTTTACTACTGTTATGAAATAATATAAAGACAAGAACAATAATGCAAGAACAAGAGCAATAGAGAGAATAGAGAGAGAGAAGTATTCTTATTGATACTTAGAGATTGTTAGGGATGGTTTACAATGGTAGAAGACCCCTTTATTTATAGGGAGGGGGATGATTTAGCTACCAAGAATAGAACTCTAGAATCTCTCTAATTATAGACATTCACCTTAAATAGGAGATTTCATAACACTCCCCCTTGAATGTCTATTCAACAATGTGCCTCGTTAAAACCTTAAAACCAAAACCCAATGGGAAAAATTAAAGAAAGGAAAAAGAGTACACATGTTTGAATATGCGCCTATTGGTTGCCTCGTTAAAAACCTTGCAAGGAAAACCCAGTGGGACAAAACCTTGTAAGGGAAAAAGAGTGCAACGCGCATTAACTCCCCCTAATAAGAACATCAATTTATATCCTTGAGCATTTGCATTCCAATCTTGTGCATCATCTTCAAAACGATCTTTGATAGAGATTTGATAAATAAATCAACCATATTGACTTGAACAAATATTCCGCACCTTGAAATCATCATTCTTGATAGATATGAACATCTTCATATAATGTCGTGGAATAACTCTTCAATATCTTCATAGATGTATTCTCAATGCCATCATGCTTATAGTTATAGCAAGATACATATGTACACAAATTGTACTTAGGATGTGGTACTTCAGGACCAAGAAATGTGTATGCTTCAAGCAACTTAAATCTTTCAAGTTAAGTCATATAAGCCATATAATAGACTTTAGATGCATATCAAGTTTTCCATGTCATGCTAGACAAATAAGATATCGAAAACTGACTATACATACCTTTGACTTTTTACTTTCAAGCATTTGAACTATAGGTTCAAAACTACATGTCTTTCATATGGAATCAATTCTTCTTGAATTGTATCTCTTCCATTAGTTACTTTCTTTGGGTCAGCAAATGCGTATAGCATGCTTTGCAATATGTTGCAATTGAATTATCCCTTTTATGAACTTCAGGTTCATATCATGATATTCGGGGATATACATATACAAATGATAATTCATCCCATGTAACCTTTTCTCAAGTGTTTATCATGTCTCCCCCTCATGTTAGAAAAGCTAACTTGTTTCCTCAACTTTGGGAAATCATCTTTGTGCATTATCATGTCAATATACACGGCACATTAATAATAAGATAAAATTATTTGGTTCCTGACCCTGAACCACTTGTGAGGGGAGAATATAATATACTCTCGTATACAACGTATATCAAACCGATATATATAACTTTGTTCTCATAAGAAACAGTTTAGTTATTAAGTGGAAGCACTCAATAATTATCTTGCTAAACCAACTTTGATATAAACCAACTTATCAAGATGAACTATTTTGAGTAGAAAATCTGGAAATTATGCTCGAAGTTAGATTACTGAGCAATTTACCTCGCAAGCACCGGCCAGGCTGCGGGTTAATAACAATTGCGCATGTAACCATTTCATAGATGCATCATATGTGGTATACATGGCAGGTGAATGGGCCCATATTCACCTTTGATATTTCCAAAATTTATGGGCTTCAACCCGAACTCTTTAGTTGGTCAGTTCATTAATGAGAACAAGTGATACAAGAGAATTCGTAAAGAACTTTCTAGTTCTTTAATATTCACCTATGTGAATTTGCACATCATACTTAAAATGAGATGGCTAACACGAATGCCAACTGAATAAATTATCAATATTGGTAAACTTCAAATTTACACCATGACATGTGCACTTATCAATAAACTTCAGGTTTATTATGACATGGGTTTTTATACCAACAGATATCCACTTTATTGTGGCATTCTTTCTTTTGTGTAGTACAAACTGGAGAACAAAACGGGTAGCTTTTCATATGCAAATTACCCCGCTACAAGTTGTAGTAATAGGAGATATCAAAGCCTTCCTTTATTTATAGTCTCAATATAATCAATCGCTTTCGCGTGTACTTTGGAAACTGAATAAGTTTCTTTGAGACTTACTACAGCACAATACTCAATTGTGTTTCTCCAACATAGTAATAATTGGCTCTTCTAGAGCTCTCAATTAATTTTGTACTACCACAGATTCATCAATATCCATGTGGTGAATATCTTTCTTAAAGAGAAAGTTATACCATTATGGTCATGTCAAACTTATATGCAAGATATGTTTCTTGCATTATCGTTGTCCTTTAATAGTCATATTTCCAAAATACTTTGGCGTACAATAGGTACGTGACCAACGATCATTCATGCCATATATCATCTCAAACCTCCTTCTAGGGGTGTGTGTGGTATATTTAGTACCAATTTCATGTTCATATTCTTCCAATAATGAATATGTATTCGTGAATCAGATGTTGTCACATTCACTTCGGGGATATGTGATTTTGTTATCCTTTTCAAATCTATAAATGCGTCAGGCATTTGATTTGCTATTCTTTGCAAATGGATAATCTTTTGTGCCCCTTTCACAAATAGAGGTATGTGGATCAAGATGAGATAATGATGCATTTTTCCACAAAATTTCCCGTTTGGTTTCACCAACTTCTCCCCCTAATTTTGGGAAAAGTGTCTCATCAAATTGACAGTCTGCAAATCGTGCAGTGAACAAATCTCCTGTCAATGTTTCGAGGTAGCGAATAATGGAGGGCGATTCAACCTCAACATATATTCCTAACCTTCTTTGCAGACCCATTTTGGTGCGGGATGGCGGTGCTACAGGCACATATACTGCGCATCCAAAGATTCTTAAATGGGATATATTGGGTCCATGACCCAAAACTAATTGCAACGGGGAATATTTGTGTCAATTCGTCAGTCAGAGACGAACTAGCATTGCTGTATGCAAAATGGCGTGTCCCCAAACCGAAGTGGGAAGCCGACGAACTAGTATTGCTGCATGCAAAATGGCGTGACCCCAAACCAAAGTGGGCAGCCGACGAACTAGCATTGCTGCATGCAAAATGGCGTGAACCCAAACCGAAATAGGCAGCCTCGTTTTCATGAAGAATTCAAGATTATTCTCATCTATTGTCTCAATATGATATCCATTTTGAATGATATCTTTAAAACTCAACAAGTTCCTTTTAGACTTGGAGGAGAACATTGTGATTAATATCATTAAAACTCAACAAGTTCTTCTTAGACTTGGAGGAGAATATTGCATTCTCTAAGATAAACGTCGTGCCTTTGGGCAGAGTTACAATTGCTCTTCCGGAGCCTTCAATCAATTTATTTCCCATGGTTTGACATATAAAAGAAAATATACGAACATGAGAATAAACAACTTCAATCCGTTTGTGTCACATTTAAATAATATTTTCAAAATCTGCTGCGGTCAGTTGACAAACTAAATCAGATAGTCAATTATATGGATTACTATGCAGCTTGAAAATTTCAGTTTAAGCATTTTCATAAAACAATTGATTGTTAAACACATACAATCGATTGTTGAATATTGACAATCGATTGTTAAACACACACAATCGATTATTTGCTATTTTTGAAAAACTTCAGATCACACTGTCTTAAGACAATCGATTGTTAGACATAGACAATCGATTGTTGGTTATTTTTGAAAAACTCCAGACCTCACTGTATAAAGACAATCAATTGTTAGACATAGACAATCGATTGTTGGTTATTTTTGAAAAATTCCAGACCTCACTGTATAAAGACAATCGATTGTTAGACATAGACAATCGATTGTTGGTTATTTTTGAAAAATTCCAGATCACACTGTTTTAAAGACAATCGATTGTTGATCATTGACAATCGATTGTTGACTGTTTTTGAAAAATTCCAGATCACATTGTTTTAAAGACAATCGATTGTTGATCATTGACAATCGATTGTTTTGCAGTTTTTATGCGAAATATGAGATAACCGACTAGTTTTTCAGGTTAGTCGATTACCTCTACTGGAAAGTAAAAATATTATTGATATTTGAGCATATTGATACATTCTAAAGAACTAATACTAACATTATATCATGAACTAACTAATACGAGCTAATACTAATGGCTATTGGTTTATTCATTCACTAATACAAACAAGTAAAATAAAATCAAATAGCTCCATCTTCTTTCATCACGGATCCATCACCGATTAGGTGGTCTATCTTCCTCTCGGGTTGCTCAAAGAAGTCTGCCACATCCAAGTGGGTGATGTCAAAGTTGTCGTCAGAGACAAAATTCGTTTCAGGGCGTTTACTCTTTCGAGATGCTTGATAAAGGTCAACCAAAAGTCATGGTATACGGCAAGCCTTTGACCAGTGCCCGTTTTCACCGCAACGATAATATATAGTTTATAAACTATTTGCTTTTGGGTTCTTACCGTATCGTGCTTGTGGCAGAGTGACCAACTTCAGGTTGTCATATCTCTTCTTTAAGCCATTCAACAAGATAGGTGGATCTTTGACGGTGAGATATTCAATCTTCAAACCTTCATCAAGGTGATGGCGCAAGAAAATCAAGGCCTTAGCATAGTTTCAAACCTTCATCAAGGTGATGGCGCAAGAAAATCAAGGCCTTAGCATAGTTTCAAACCTTCATCAAGGTGATGGCACAAGAAAATCAAGGCCTTAGCATAGTTTTGGGTGGATGCATTATTTCTGTCTTTAATGGCGTCTCCAAGACCCATAGCATCCAAAATGGATTTAAGTATCCAACACCCATATCATATAGTTCTTGCCCGAAATTTCAAGGGCAACGAACTTTCTTTTCATAATGTCAGACATAAACCAAAATTACATCAAGAGCGTGTTCATACTTACGGGCTCTATTACAATTATCACATTCACTTCAGGGAATGGATCAAAATCATGTACTTTACACAATCTCATGTCAAATATTACTTTCATAAAGTGAAAGATTATTTTGAGAATCCTTATTGTTCTCATTACCACAATAATGACGATTATAACTTCGTCTATTGCCATGTCCACATCCATTGATACCTTTACGGTAATTAGTCTTCTTTCAGACTTATCACATACTGCTACCACATTCTCTAAAGGGAATGGAGCAAATTCAATTGGACGGAATTCTTTGCCACGTCCACATTCATTGATACCTTCATGGTAATATTTTAGTCTTCTTTCAGACTTATCATATACTGCTTCCACATTCTCTAAAGGGAATGGAGCAAATTCAATGGGACGGATTTTCAATTATTTGCCCACAATCATACATGAATTTAATCATGGCAGGACATAGATATTTTACCACTTCATGTGGTTATAATTTCTTACAAACTCCATTAGAGTTATAATCAAACTTTGTTGTCTATGCTTTGTATATAAAATCAAATTATAGAATTCCAAGAATTTGAAAGGGAAAAGTAAATTACTTACCTTTAAGGTATACCAATTATATTTTCAATGTTTTCTTCCTTTTCTCTTTTGCTTTCCTTCTTTTGCTTTCTGTTTCGTTCCTCCCTTTTTTTTTCTTTTTCTTTTCCTTCTTTTGCTTTCTGTTTCGTTCCTCCTTTTTTTTTTCTTTCTTCATTCTTTCTTTGAAGCAAAACCCTACACAAACAAAAGTTAAGACAATCGAAAATTTCAATTGTTTAGAGACTCGTGCTGATAACGTGTTATGAAATAATATAAAGACAAGAACAATAATGCAAGAACAAGAGCAATAGAGAGAATAGAGAGAGAGAAGTATTCTTATTGATACTTAGAGATTGTTAGGGATGGTTTACAATGGTAGAAGACCCCTTTATTTATAGGGAGGGGGATGATTTAGCTACCAAGAATAGAACTCTAGAATCTCTCTAATTATAGACATTCACCCAACTACTTTATTTTTCCTTTTCTTTTAGGTTGAAAATAGTACTTTCCCTATTCAGCACTCTTTCCTTTTTACCTCCCAATAACCTGATGACCAATTGGCTACTCAAACTTTGCAACCATAACCATGGAAAAAGCAGATCATCAGATCCCGTATTCCTACTTATCATGGTTAATGTAGCTAACTTTGTATCCATCAAACTATCTGAATCCAATTACATTCTTTGGAAAGCCCAAATTCTCTGTCTACTACAGAGTCAAGATTTAGTCTGTTTCGTCGATGGTACAATACCATCACCTACTACTGCTGGTGTTGACACAGATGCTGTTGACGACGACGACGACGACGATAAGGTTTGTAATAGAACCGAAGAAGAAGAAGATGAAAGCAACAATATTGCCATAGAGAACAGTGAAGATTATTTGAAATGGAAAAGGACTGACAGTTTTGTTAAAGGATGGATCTTGTGCTCTCTTACTGAACAAGTGCTGCACAATGTGGTGCATAAAGCTAATGCCAGAGACATTTGGTTACTGTTGGAGGAACTTTACAGTCCTAAACCCCAAGGTCAGTCTTCTTCTTGCCGTAGTTTTAATCCAATTAAATTTGTATTTAATACCTAATATTGTTGGAGTAATCGAAATTATTTGAAGATTCAGCTAATTACTCTACTTCCTTTTGTAAATTATTTTCTGGAAAAATAAAAATATAAGTCCTCATTTTTTTTAATTTGCACCGGGTGTTCGAGCTTTTTGAGCCCTGACCAATTCCGGGGTGCACAGGCCCTCGGTAAGGGCAAGGTGTTTAAGTGCACCCTGGTTAATTCAGGTTTTAGCCGGTCCGATGGCCCTCAAAAATTGTTTGCACCCAGTGAGGGAAAATATATGTCCTCATTGTTACTAATCAAACGATTTTCTGAAGTACCCAACTCGATTTCAACCAATAAATTGCAGTTTTGGATTCCCCAACTTCAAGCTTTTAGGGTTCTTCAATGATGTACCAAGTTCTTTTTTTTCAATTACACACGGATTTCAGTAGCAATGAACAAACAAACAACTTCATAATACCATATTTCAGCTCATAAATCAATTTTCAATCTTCAAGTCAAGCTCAAGAACACAAAATCGACAGCAGAAGTGAATGTCAAATGACAAATACTTATACTGGGGATTCAAAATAAGCTAGAGAAGTTTAATATACCCTTAAAATACATTTAGGCCGAAACAGGAAGATGCAGCAGTTCAGGCTGCTTCCGCGATAGTGGATGTTGGGGCGCGATCGCGGTCTTAGTATGACTCATCCTTCACCGCGTTAGTGGTCATTGGGGCGCGATAGCGAAGGACCTGACTCTCTATCTCCTTGCGTGGTCGCGGAGCTCTGGCCGCGATCGTGATCATTCAACACTTCCGCCTCTTCCACAATCACGGTCTGCTATTTGACGAGCGCAAAACATAACACAAATTTAATGCTCACTAGCCAAAGATAGTATACTTAAATTGTCGTCTCCATAGGAATTGAATTTAAATAATGCTCTAGTAATTTTTGGTTTATCTGCTATCAGGATGATCAAAACTTGATTTGGATTGATTACAAACTACGATTAACTACTAAAGTAAAGCAATTGATAATTAATTGCAAACAACAATAACAACAACAACTACTCAGTATAGTCCCACAAAGTGGGGTTTGGGGAGGGTAATATCTAGACAAGCCTTACCTGTACCCGAAAGGGCAGAGAGGCTTTTTCCAATCGACCCTCGACTCAGGGAAGGAAAGGAAAAACAAAAACAAAAACAAAAAAGCATTAGTAACTCCAGTAGAAATTGCATAAATAATTCTCTAAACATAAGAACCATAAATAAAATGGCATGCAATAATATCAAATAGTAACTACCATAGATAACTACCATAAGGGGGACACAATCCAATACACAAATCATCTATGGAGAGCTCTACCAAGCTCCATCCGACCCCGGGAAAGGAGTACGAAAAATTCTAGAAGCCTCTATCATACAACCCTGATAGTAGACCTCCAGACTTTCCTATCAAGGGCCATGTCCTCGGAAATCCGCATTCTAGCCATGTCCTGCCTAATCACCTCTCCCCAATACCTCTTAGGCCTCCCTCTGCCTCGCCTCACGCCGACCACCGCCAGCCGCTCACAACTACTCACCGGGGCATCAGGGCTTCTCCTCCGCACATGCCCGAACCACTTGAGCCTCGCTTCTCGCATCTTCTAATCCGCTGGGCCACTCCCACCTTTTCTTGGATAACTTCATTCTTAATCTTATCTAACCTGGTGAGCCCGCACATCCACCTGAGCATCCTCATCTCAGCAACCTTCATTCTCTGAACATGAGAGTTCTTCATCGGCCAGCACTCCACCTCATACAGCATGGCAGGTCTAACCACAACTCTATAAAAATTCCCCATGAGTTTCTGTGGCACTTTCTTGTCACACAGGACTCCTGATGCAAGCCTCCAGTTTGACCACCCTGCCCCTATACGGTAGGTGATATCCCCGTCTATCTCTCTGCCCCCCTGAATCACCGACCCAAGATATCTTAAACTGTCCCTGTTGCCGATGACCTGAGATCCAATCTTCACGTCCCTGCCTACTTCGCTCGGCTCGACGCTAAACTAGCACTCCAGGTATTCTGTCTTAGACCTCCTTATTTTGAAATCCTTAGACTCGAGAGTCTGTCTCCATACCTCTAGTCTCTCGTTAACACCGACCCTCGTCTCGTCTATCAAGACTATGTCATCAGCAAATAGCATACACCAAGGCACATCCCCTTGAATATGTCGGGTTAGAGCATCATTACCAAGGCAAACAAGAGAGGACTAAGCGTCGATCCTTGATGGAACCCTATAACCTCCGGGAAATGGTCTGAGTCGCCACCCACCGTCCTAACCCTAGTGTTAGCTCTATCGTACATGTCCTTGACTACTCTGATGTAGGCTTCCGGCACACTCTTCGCCTCCAGGCACCTCCATAGCACTTCCCTAGGGACCTTGTCATACGCCTTCTCCAAGTCGATAAACACCATGTGTAGGTCCATCTTCTTGTCCCCAGAACTGTTCCACCAATCTCCTAACAAGGTGAATAGCTTCTGTAGTGGAGCGACCCGGCATGAAACCAAACTGGTTCACAGATATAGATGTCATCTCCATCACCCTCGCCTCGATCACCCGCTCCCAGACCTTCATGGTGTGACTTATTAATTTGATACTCCTATAGTTGTTGCAGCACAAGATATCCCCTTTGTTCTTGTACAAGGGCACCACTGTGCTCCACCTCCACTCCTCCGGCATCCTTTTGGTCCTGAAGATCGCATTGAACAACCTGGAGAGCCACTCCACTCCTGACCTACCTATGTATTTCCAGAATTCCACCGGGATTTCGTCTGGCCCAGTCGCTCGACCCCTACTCATCCTACGCAAAGCCCCCATGACCTCCTCTACTGTAATGCGCCTGCAGTACTCAAGGTCTCTATGTCACTCTGAATGCCCCAGTTCCCCTAGCTCTAAGTTTCGATCCCCCACCTCGTTAAGTAGGTCTAGAAAGTACGCCTGCCACCTCTGCTTGACTTGAGACTCCCCCATCAAAACTCTACCATCCTCGTCCTTGATGCACCTAACTTGGTCGAGATCTCGTGCCTTCCTCTCCCTTACTTTAGCTAACCGGAATAACTTCCTGTCCCCGCCTTTCTCCCCTAATTCCTCATACATGCAACCAAACGCCGCATTTTTAGCTTCTGTAACAGCCAGCTTCACTTCCTTCCTTGCCACCTTGTAGATCTCCCTGTTCACTCTCCTTTCATCCTCGCACGTGCTCCCTGCCAACTTAGCAAATGCCGCTTTTTTCACCTCCACTTTTCCTTGGACTACATCGTTCCACCACCAGTCACCCTGATGTCTGCCTGAATAGCCCTTGGCTACCCCGAGCATATCCCACGCTACCTCCCTAACCAAGTTCGCCGTCTCTGATCACATTGCGTCCGCTTCCCCAGAATTTCTCCAAGCTCCACCAAGAACTAACCTCCTCTCCAACTCCTGGGCTTTCTCCTTAGTCAAAGCACCCCATCTAATTCTCGGTCGTCCCCGAGCACCCCTCATCTTCTTCTTCACCCAGAGACCGACATCCATCACTAGGAGTCTATGAAGAGTCGAAAGTGACTCTCCCGAAATAACCTTGCAGTCCTTGCACAAACCTCTATCGCTCCTTCTGAGAAGGAGGTAATCAATCTAAGTCCTCGCCGCCAAACTTTTGAAGGTGACCAAATGCTCCTCCCTCTTCTGAAATGTCGAGTTCGCAATCAGAAACTCGGAAGCCCTGGTGAAATCATGCAGCATCGTGCCTCCTCCGTTCCTAACCCCAAGGCCAAAGTCGCCGTGCACCTCACCATAACCACCAGCATCAATCCCAATATGACCATTAAAGTCCCTTCCAATAACTAACTTCTCAAATTGGGGAATACTACTCACCAAATCATCCAAGCTCTCCCAAAAGTGCCTCTTAACCTCCTCATCTAAGCCCGTTTGTGGCACGTAAGCGCTGATGACGCAACCCCCAATAACCAACTTAATAGACATTAACATATCATTCACTCGCCTAATGTCAACCACAGACTCCCTTAGATCCCTATCCACCAAGATGCCTACTCCATTCTTACCCCTTACGACCCCAGAATACCACAGCTTAAACCCGTCTGCATTCCTCGCCTTCGACCCTTTTCACCTAGTCTCTTGAACACATGCTATATTAACCCTCCTCTTTTGAAGAATCTTCGCCAACTCAATGGACTTACCCGTCAGAGTGCATATGTTCCACGACCCGATCCACAATCTATGAGAGTCCGCTACCCTCTTCCCACCCTTGCCTCCCGCCCTACCCGCAGGACCGTTCCCTGCCCCCTGCTCACCCCTGCCACCACCCTCACCCCCCGAGGACATGACCTTACACTACCATCTCCCACTGCGGCTGCTATCCCTCCAATCGACACGCACTATAGCGGACTACGCAAAAGGATACAACTAGGTATCGACAGAGTAAATCACACACATGATGCTTAGCTAGAAAATGTAAAAGGATGTACAGAGTAAACAAGAGGTAGGGAGGTACCAATGTGAGGAATAAGGGTCATGACAGGATATGTGCAAGATAGCTATTTGGGATCTAACTCTAGTTTAATTCACTCTAATGTTCTAATGATTCTCATGAATTCACTCGATGATTATTTCAAACGTGTAGTCAAGACTACTCTTTCGATTAAATCTTAACTCTACTAGGTGAACTAATATAAGTACTGTGAAAATCTACAAGCATGCGTTAGTGGATTAATCTTCTGGAGAATGTCTCTCGTATATTCTCCTAACTCTATTTAATCAACAAATCAACAATCTCTTCCGATTACTAAGAGAATCACTGAATTAAACCAAACAAAATAATGCAAAGATAATCACCAAAATATTCTTCCTTTGATTAAATAAACCAGTGAATAAAGTTGTAATAATTCAAAGCTCCATAAACGAATTCCAGCAAAGAACTAGAGTTAAAATCGACAAATATCAATCAAATTACCATATCCGTCAAACCATAAGGGAAACTACTCCATAGTCATGGAGGAAGTCATCACAAATATAATTAAAGAGTAAGAAAACATCAATCTAACGTTACAATCCAAACTCCCATATTGAATTGATGGAAAGATGATGAAATCTTGTGTCGTGTAAACTCCAATGCTCTCCAAAAGCTTCCAAGGTCAAAAGTCCTATAAAATCGTGTTTTTGATGTATTTATAACATGTAGGAATGGGCCAGGACGAAATTACCCTTTCCAAGCCGAAGTGGGACACTTGAACCTCGAAAAGACACTGGCATGGCGTTCCATGCGCCACATTGGTGAGGATCATCAGAGAGTTGATTTTTTCACTTTGCAGGAATTTTGCATTAGCACTCTAAGCCCTGCTGTGCGGTAGTGTATTTTTCTCAGAGTAATCCTTTTTCCTCACTTCTTGATATCCAACCTTGGTCCTCGACCCCCGAACGTGATCGTAAACTTAATTTCTTGAGCTTTTACTCATACTTCAAAGCTCCAATAATTAGGTCCAAATTATCTTCATAGCTTGGAATCACTTCCTGCAAGGCATAAAACACATAATAAGTGCAATACACTGACATTTAAGCTCAAATACAAGTAAAATACAGCAATTGGAGTGCAAACTACGACTAAAACATAGGTTTCTAGCCTACCATCACTAAGCGATCACGGTCACCTGAACCAACAGCAATAACAAGTATTTTGGCAGTTCCAAACAAGCTTCCGAGTAGTGGGGAAGCAGGATTTTCACTAAGAGGATTCAAAAAAATAAAAAATTAAATACATGAAGGAATTAAGGGGATTCAACAGCTCATAAATATTCAAAGATAACTTTTAACCTTAAATACACAGTGTCCGCTTCCCCGTCTCTGACCACATAGCGTCCGCTTCCCCAGAACTTCTCCAAGCTCCTCTCTCAGCTACCATCCTCTCCAACTCCTGTGCTTTCTCCTTAGTCAAAACACCCCATCTAATCTGTGGTTGTCCCCGAGCACCCCTCATCTTCCTCTTCACCCAGAGACCGACATCCATCACTAGGAGTCTATAAAGAGTCGAAAGGGACTCTCCCGGAATAACCTTGCAGTCCTTGCACATACCCCTATCACTCCTTCTGAGGAGGAGGTAATCAATCTGAGTCCTCGCCGCCGAACTCTTGAAGGTGACCAAATGCTCACCCCTCTTCTGAAATGTCGAGTTCGCAATCAGAAGCTTGGAAGCCCTGGCGAAATCAAGCAGAGACGTGCCTCCTCCGTTCCTAACCCCAAAGCCAAAGCCACCGTGCACCTCACCATAACCACCAACATCAGCCCCAATATGACCATTAAAGTCCCCTCCAATAACTAACTTCTCAGATTGGGGAATACTACTCACCAGATCATCCAAGCCCTCCCAAAAGCACCTCTTAGCCTCCTCGTCTAAGCCCGCTTGCGGCGCGTAAGCGCTAACGACGTTGAGGAAGCAACCACCAATAACCAACTTAATAGACATTGACCTATCATTCACTCGCCTAACCTCGACCACGGACTCCCTTAGATCCCTATCCACCAAGATGCCCACTCCATTCTTACCACTCACGACCCCAGAATACCACAGCTTAAACCCGTCTACGTTCCTTGCCTTCGACCCTTTCTACCTAGTCTCCTGGACACATGCTATGTTAACCCTCCTCTTCTGAAGAACCTTTGCCAACTCAATGGACTTACCCGTCAGAGTGCCTATGTTCCATGACCCAATCCTTAATCTATAAGCGTGCGCTACCCTCTTCCCACCCTTACCTCCCGCCCTACCGCAGGACCACTCCCTGCCCCCTACTTATCCCCGCCACCGCCCCCGCCACCGCCCCCACCCCCACCCCCCGAGGACATGACCTTACACTATCATCCCCCGCCGCGGCCACAATCCCTCCAGCCGACTATGGAGAATAGAGAAGCACACACGCACTATAGCGGAATACGCAAAAAGAGGCAAACTAGATCGCACCAGAGTAAACCTCACACGGAATGCTAGGTAAAATACGTTTAAAGGTGTACAAAGTAAACAAGAGAGCGGGAGGTACCAACTCCCGATGGAAAAACCTGAAAGTAGGATTTGATGCGCCCAAGGTCAACTGCTACCGACTCTTGCACGTCCCGGCCGGTGTTGCTTAGCTCTTCACTCCCAGACGCCGCGAACTGGCCTCACCGCCGTGTCTAGCACCTGGGGTATGTTTTCCTGAAGCTTATCGTAACGTGTAGTTCTGTTGCGTCCTGCCAAAAGTCTGAACGGGAGTCGCCGGAAGTATTGTAGCTTGCCAGAAATCTTCGCCGGAAAAATAAGGCACCTGTCCAAGAAAACAGAACACACCCACACACACCCACAAAAAGCAGAAGAGAGAATAGGAAGAAAAGAGAAGAGCAGGGGTCGCCGAAAAAATCGCCGGCGAAAAGCAAGAATTCAAAAAAAAAAAAACTGATTGTTGAATCTGCAATATGTTCTTCAAAGTTGGACTATAAACTGAACTTCACCAATTTCAGGTCAAAGTAACCAAAACCTTTTGAGTGGTGAGTAAGAAAAATCGAAATTTGGAAGCTTAGATTTGTCAAAGTGTTGAAGAACCTGCTCCCTCTCTGTTTCAGAGAAATAGATCTGAGCTTGGATGAAGCAGATCGGAGAGTTTTCGAAGCTAAAAGATGAAAAAAGATCAGATTAGAGGCAGCGTTGGTTTCTGACCGTCCGATCAAGCAGAGAATCAATAGAGACCAAGAGATTGTTTTTCTTGCGGAAGAGAGCAGAAGTTTAAACTTGTGAGTTTAGATTTTTTTGAGTTCTTAAACTTAAAAGAAGGATAAGGCTTTCAGAAGAATGGTCCAAAAGATTTTTTGCTTGGCTATCAGGAAGTCGCTAATAAAAGTGCAGTTTGTGCTGTTATTTTCTGTTCAAACAAAAACATAGACAGAAAATTTATGAGTGCAGTCTACCGATCGTCAATTTGTTAATCTATCAAGTCACATACAGTAATATAAATATTTTGTATTCTGTATAACTACACTCTAATTGTTACATCTCGCGTTTTCGTACGTTAAAAGTTTCGTCTTCAATAAATTGATGTAGACTCAGGGTTGAGATTATCTTGAGGATAACGTATTTACGCTATTTATAACAAGCAATAAATAAGTGTCAACTCTGCCCTTTCGGGTGGGGGTAAGGCCCGTCTACATATTACCCTCCCCAGACCCCACCTTGTGGGACTATACTAGGTAGTTGTTATTGTTGTTGTTGTTGTTGTAATAAATAAGTGTCAAGAAGGATAAATGGTACACGAATTAAAGAAAACGAGTTTCATGAAAAGTGGTTAATTTGGGATAAAATACGGGTCTAGCAATGATACCCGATAATTATGAATTAGTACCATGCAAGGTACTATATGACCATAGTAGTATGATGTATAAAGTATATTAAAAATAAATAAAATTTTAAGTAATTTGAGATATTCCTTAATTATATGAATAATTGATTAATTATTGAATAGCGGGAGATTATCAAATTAATCATAAGATTAATGGTTAAATAAATTGTGATATTGGATAAAGTTTGAACAAAAAAAACGTGACAGCCCATTTATATAACATTGTGACTTATATAATTCGTGTCGTTTTCAAGCTTTTAAGCTTTTTGTCTTTGTTCTTTATTGAATAATTTCAAAAACAAGCATACTTTGAAGGGAGTTGTTGAATCTTCATGTTCTTTTCTTGTATTGCTATAATTTTCAATCCAACTTAAAAGATATCAGTGTGCTCTTATTCAATTATAAACTCATCTATGAGTCCTCAAACCTTGTGTAACCAATAATGTTACTCAACTGCCCGTGAAGAGTAAATTTTGTTCCTTTTCCAGTGTACCAAGGATAGTTGGTTGCTCGATGCTTAACACAGTGCAATCTTTCTTAATGAATCAACTCAGATATGTTAAGGCTAGTTCTTTTTTCTTTTAGCATGATCGAAGTAATAATACGCAAGCATAATGATAATAATCCATAAATATTTCTATTCTTAGAAATTAAGGATATCTACGTTATTCAGTTCCATAATTTACGTGAATCTCATCTTAATTCGTTATACTTCAATAGCTGAATAAGAATTGGATTGCAAGTACGGGTGTCATTACTTTGTTAGGCGATATTAAAAGATAACAACTATCTACATGTAGATGTAATGTTCAACAACAACAACAACCCAGTATAATTTCACTTAGTGGGGTCTGGGGAGGGTAGTATGTACACAAATCTTACCCCGACCCTTGGGTAGAGAGGCTGTTTCCAAATAGACCCCCGGCATCCTTCCCTCCAAGAACTTCCCACCTTGCCCTTGGGAAGACTCGAACTCACAACCTCTCGGTTGAAAGTGAGGGTTGCTTACCATCAGAGCAACCCTCTTCTCACGTAGATGTAATGTTCCTTCCAAATAATATTGCCAAAGATAAAAGCTTGTTATATATCATTTGTATTTAGTTTTTATGACTGAAGCTTTTGGAGCAAGCGTGATTGTTGGCAAAAGTAAGTAAAAGTAACTCTGGTTCAAATCATGTTTCCAGTAACATAAGAAAATATGGATATGTAACAATAATAAATTGATGGGTCTACGCGACTGCTGTTTTGTTGAAGGAGTTGATCTTTGGATGACTACTATCCTTCTGGTAGAAAAAAGGAGGAGCTTTGGCATGAATTGTTCTCTATTAGGGGTTGACAGATATGCATTTACCACCGTGCTACGGCTGGTCGGGAAGTTATCACTGATTGGACAGTTATGTATCATTATTTACCATCGATCGAGCAGTCATGCATTTACCACTGAGCTACGACCGGTTTGGCAATTACATATTTATCACCGAGCTATGGTCGGTCGGACAGTCATGTATTTACCACCAAGTTACGGTCGGTCGGGCAGTCATGTATTTATCACCGTGCTATGACCGGTCGGATAGTTACCACTGATCAGTTGGGCATTTAATGCCACGAGGATGGTGTAATCAGAAATACTATATCGTATTTTATTTTATATATACGAATGAGTTTTATTCTACTTGTTACGGCCCTCAGCAGCAGGTCAGAAGTTATAAGTTGACTCTTACCTTTCCCCGAGATAGTATCTCATTATTATGACGTTTCATTTATGCCTTACATACTTGGTACATTCTTCGCACTGGCATCCCTTTTCTTGGGGGGCTGTGTTTCATGTCACGCGGGTGTAAATAGGCGAGGCGAGGAGTATCCACTGTAGGTTGCCTCTAGATATCAACTCTTGGTTGGTGAGCTCCACATTTTCCTGGAGTATTGCCGAGTCATTTTCTATATATGTTACTTTGTTTTATGAAGATGTCGGGGACCCTATCCCAAATTATATATTATGATCATGTTTTCTTAGAGGTTTTGCAGGCAGTGTCTTGTATATAGCTTTAGGTACGACAAGTCAACGACCTTGTCTGCCCCTATGTATCTATATAAATCTTTCTGAATTAGATATGTGAGTTAAGTTCTAATATTACTAATTACATATATAATTGTGGCCTATCATGGTCGTGATGAGTCCTATAGAAACAAAAAGGAGTACGTGGTGCTCGGTTGAATAGGCACCGGGTGCCGGTCGTGGACCTCTAATTTGGGTCCTGACACTAATACATCGTATTTTATATAAATATATTATTTTTTGCCTGTGTTTATGTATTCCAAAGGTTATTTATTGTGGCAGATTGATATTCGACTTAAATTATGTATATTTATACGCATACTGCCTTACATTTTACTCATGTTTTATAGATTTTGGATGTGTAATATAATAATTTATGCTAATTAGTGATATTTGTATATGTAGGAATCATCCGGAGGCAAAAGTTTATCATATTTCATCCGAGACTTGGTCATTCTTGACTTTTGTAAATTGACGGTCGATTATTTTGCTTGACTTTATCATATTAATTTGTTTATTCAATCTTGCACTTAATTATTTTATTCTGTAGCTAACAATAGCGTAAAATCTATGAATTTATAGTTGAACTTGAAAGTGGAAATTGTAGATTGCATATAGGATTGAATAGAGTAAGTTACTGAATCCAGGCTTGGAGAATATATTCTTAGATCGCTAACGAGTAAGTCCTTAGAGTTGGCGAAGATCCTTCGGAAGAGGAAGATTAATATAGCGTGTGTCTAGGAGACTAGGTGGGTTGGATCGAGAGACAAAAATGTGGATGGGTATAAGCTGTGATACTCTGGAGTCCTGAGGAGTATGAACTGGTATTCTGGTAGATAGCCACCTTAGAGAGTCGGTGGTTGATGTCAGGTGGGTGAATGATAGACTAATGACCATTAAATTGGTGGTGGGTGAGTGTACCTTAAATTTCATTAGAGTAGGCTTGGATGAGGAGATTAAAAAGCCCTTTTGGGAAGGGTTGGATGACATTGTTCGAAGCATTTCGCTTTCCGAGAAGTTATTTATAGGAGGAGATTTTAATGGTCATATTGGAGGGTCTGCAGATGATTTTACTGGGGTACATGGAGGCTTTGATTTCGGGGAGCGGAACGGAGGAGGCACTTCGCTGTTGGATTTTGCCAAGGCATTAGATCTAGTGATTGCAAACTCTAATTTTCCTAAGCGGGAGGAGCATTTGATTACTTACCAAAGTTCGGTGGCGAAGACTCAGATCGATTATCTCCTTCTCAGGAGATGTGACAGAAGGTTGTGCGGGGATTACAAAGTTATCCCAGGTGAGACTCGTGCAACACAACATAGGCTTTTGGTGATGGACATTGGTATTATGATAAGGAGGAAGAATAGGTCAGTACGAGGCCAACCGAGGATTAGATGGGGCACATTGACTGAGGATAAAGCTCAAGAGTTGATAGGAAAGTTATCGGCAATGGGAGCTTGGAGAAGTAGTGGGGATGCAAACACTATGTGGTTGATGACGACAGACTGTATAACGAACACGGCAAGAGAGGTGTTACGGATATCTTCGGGAAGCACTGGTGGCCACGAAGGAGACTGGTGGTGGAATGCAGTTGTCCAAGGTAAAGTAGAAGCAATGAGGCGTCTTACCTACGGTTAGTAAGGAGAACTGGGGAGGAGGAGAAGAGAGCAAACAATTAGAGATATAAGGTTGCTAGGAGGGATGCGAAGATGGCAGTTACGGAGGCTAAGGCGGCAGCTTTTGCTCGTCTATATGAGGAGCTAAGGATTAAAGGCGGGGAGAAGAAGTTATTCCGACTCGCTAAGGTGAGAGATAGGATGACCAGGGATCTGGACCAAGTGAGGTGCATAAAAGATGATAACAGCAAAGTTTTGATGGGGGATGACCAGATTAAGAGGAGATGACAGACCTACTTTCATAAACTTCTGAATGGAGAAGAGGATCAGGATATTGTACTAGGGGATTGCGACATGCTGACAACTCACATGAGATAAGTGATTGTATGGACATTGAGGTCGATGAGGTCATGAAGGCAATGCGTATAATGAGGAGGGGTAGAGCTACTGGGCCAGACGAAATTCCAGTTGAACTTTGGAGGTGTGTGGGCAGAGCAGGCTTGGAATGGCTTACTGGGGTTTAATGTTATATTCAATACTAATAGGATGCCTGAAGAGTGGAGGTGAAATACAATGGTTCCGTTGTATAAGAACAAAGGCGATATCTAGAGCTGTAACAACTATAGGGGTATCAAATTACTGAGTCATACCATGAAAATTTGGGAGAGAGTGGTAGAAATAAGAGTGCGAAGGACAGTGTCTATTTCAGACAACCAGTTTGGGTTCATGGCAGGGCGATCTACCACAGAAGCTATCCACCTTATTAGGAGGATGGTGGAACAATACAGGGATAAGAAAAAGGGTCTCCACATGGTGTTTATCGATCTAGAGAAAACGGGTTCCTAGGGAGGTCTTATGGAGATGCTTAGAGGTTAAAGGGGTCCTGAATGCCTACATTAGGGTGATTAAAGACATGTATGATGGAGCTAAGACTCGGGTTAGGACAGTATCGACTCCGAGCATTTCCCAGTTGTTACGTGATTGCACCAAGGGTATGCCTTCATCCCTTTCCTATTTTCCCTGGTGATGGATGCCATAAAGCATAATATTCAAGGGGAGGTGCCATGGCGTATGTTATTTGCTGATGATATAGTCCTAATTGACGAGACGAGATGCGGTGTCAACAAGAGGCTCTTGTTTGGAGACAGGCCCTTGAGTCTAAAGGTTTCAGGTTAAGTAGGTCGAAGACGGAATATCTCTAGTGCAAGGCCCGAGCAGACGGATGCGGGAGTGGAAGTAAGGCTTGACTCTCAAGTCATCCCTTAGAGAGGTAGTTTCAAGTACCTTGGGTCAGCTATTCAAGGGGCAGGGGAGATCGACGAGGATGTCACACACCGTGTAGGGGTGGGGTGGATGAAGTGGAGGTTAGCAACAGGAGTCCTGTGTGACAAGAAAGTGCCACCGTTACTAAAAGATAAGTTTTATAGAGCAGTGGTTAGACCAGCCATGTTGTATGGGACAGAGTGTTGGCCGGTTAAAAACTCACACATCCAGAAGATGCAGGTAGCGGAGACGAGGATGTTGAGGTAGATGTGTGTGCATAAGAGGATAGATAAGATTAGGAAGAAGTCTTGTCATCGCATTTATTCTTCAATATTTGTGGGAGAGAGGGTGGGCGTGGCGCCCATGGAGGACAAGATACGGCAAGCAAGACTCAGATGGTTTGGGTACATTCAGAGAAGGAGCATTGATGCACCGGTGAGAAGTTGTGAGATACTGGCGGTGGTGGGCACGAGGATAGGTAGAGGGAGACCTAATAAGTATTGGGGAGAGGTGATCAGGCATGATATGACGCGACTTAGGATTAATGAGGACATGGACCTTGACAGAAGATTGTGGAGGTCGAGCATTAAGGTTGTAGGTTAGGGGGGAAGTTGGGATATTTCTACAGCGCACTAGAGTGAGACTAGACAGTTAGGAGTTAGGCTTAGGATGCTACTGATCAGCTACTGATGCAGGGCTTTATATCCTAGATATTAGTATACTTTCCTCTTTCTCGTATTTTCTATATTTCTTAGATTGTTGTTATTTGTTATTTGATGTTATTTTATGTTATGTTGTCTATTTTATGTTATTTATTATGAGTCTATTGCTAGTACTAATATATCATCACTTGTTTCTGTCACTCATTTTCTTCTTGAGCCGAAGGTCTCCTGGAAACAACCTCTCTGCTCCTCGGGGTAGGGCTAAGGTCTGCGTACATATTACCCTCCCCAGAACCCACTTATGGGAATATACTGGGTTGTTGTTGTTGTTGTTGCATGGAAAATATATTCACGATTAGGATAGACATATTCTAGTTGTCCTATTTTGTTATTTTTGCAGGAAATATACATGAGTTCTTGTCATGTTTGATTTTATAGACATATAGTCTTAAGTTGGCTTGAATAGGCAAGGGAACCGTCGAAAGAAATCCGCGAGGATAATAAACCCTACTAATCATTAAATTAGATAAGTCAAGTGATTACATCAACCCAAAAAATACAATAGGAGTGACGTTAATCCCATAACCTTAGAATGTCCCTATCTCATTGAATTCTTCCTAAGTGTTTGCTTGCTTTAATTAGGATCTTATTTTCTTTCTTGCTTATTAGTTCATATCAATTTAGTTACAAAAATCACAACTATCTTCGTAACACTTACTTGAGCATTAAATTCATAAATAGCTTAGATTGGACATTAGTTGACCGTAAATCCTCATGTGAACGATATTTTCTTATCACTTTATTACTTATAGACCGCGTATACTTGCATGTGAATTTGGACCCAATAAGTTTTTGCATCGTTTCTAGGGATTTAGAAATTAGTTATTTGTTTGAAATAATCTTTTATTTTTTTTTGTTCGAGTGTTAATCTGTTTGACTGTTTTTTACTCTACATGAATTTTACTCTAATTGCAAGGCCACCACCTCCTTTCCTACAAAGATTGAAGAATAAATGTGATGACAAGATGTTCAACAAATATCTCGATATATGAGCTAAATTCAACTAAATTTTGCCACTTGAGAGCACAAAATTCATCGATTTTTTCATTCTTCATCTAGTATTTATAACATTTTATGTTTAAAAAATAATATTTTAATTATTGTTATGAACATGAGTGGTTAATTGATAAGCAGTAATTTTGACCGCTTATTTGCTCTCTTTTACTTGTGTTTTAGCTGAAAAATGCTTAAAGGTATTTCCAAAAACTAAAGAAATATGCTTACTTGCAGGAATATTGGAAAGCAAGCCAAAGAAGTCAAAATCAACTCATAAAAGAATCAACAGTGATCAGGAACCAAAAACAGGTAAAAAAGGGCAGCAGTGCAGACCACACAATTCTAGTACAGCTATATAGGGGAGATTCAGAGAGTAGTATTTGGGCCAGCTAAAGGCATATGGACCACACCGAAATTGTGCCGCTGCAGGAGGTCAAGTGCGGCCACATTCATTATTATGCGGTCCGGAGGATTGAAGAACTAGAGAGCTATTTCAAGTCCAAAAGCAGGGAGTGTGGACCACATAATTTTGTACAACCGCATAATCAGAAGTGCGGCCGCACCCATTTTTATGCGGACCACAGAAGCCCTTAAGTTCCAAGCCCACGTTCCAAAGAATATGGACCACGCGATTATTGTATGGCCACGGAAGCTCATTGTGCAGACCACACCATAATTATGCGGCTGCACAACCTTTGTAGGGGAATTTTTATTAGATTTTTTCAGCTAAGTATAAATAAAACTGTTTCTGCTGGAGTTTCTAGCCCTCTTTTGTTTTTGTTTTTGTTTTTGTTTTTCCTTTTCTTCACTGAGCCGAGGGTCGATTGGAAACAGCTTCTCTGCCCTTTCGGGTAGGGTAAAGCCCGTCTACATATTACCCTCTCCAGACCCCACTTTGTGGGACTATACTGGGTTGTAGTTGTTGTTGTTGTTCATGTTGTTGTTGTTGTATAAATAAAACTGTTGGCCCAAGAACATGTGAAGTTTTGAAGAATGAAAAAAGAACTCAGTCATGGACCAGGTCCATCTTGTGAAGCACAGTCATGATCAACCTATACATGTGAGATGCACGTGAAGGAGATAAGTCCTACTGATTAAGTAACAATATCTCCTGATTTGATCGAAAGGTTGCATACTGGATAAGGGGAGAAAGTCTCCTTATGAATAGAACACAATATATTATGAAGATAATGTTAGATTTTAATATCATCATGAACTTTCTACGATATGAGAGCTGCAATTGAGTCCCAATCAAACTCTGATTACTAAGCTATTAAAATGTCAGTGTTGTTCTCTTTTTCAGGTAATGCAGATATGCAGAAGTTAAACTAAATTGAGAGCAAAAGATCAAGGCGATTTTGTAAGAAATTTATATGTGATTTAAGTGTGCACTCTTGAAGCTACTTGAACGAGATAGAAAAACCAGTTCCATCGTGTCTATCTTTTATTCTAATTCAATGGTAGAAGGTGGTTTAAAGTTGTACCTTTCAACTTTCATAAAAGCAATTGTATTAGGTACCTAGAGTGTTCAAGTTATAGCTAACTTGAAGTTGTCACAACAATTGAGGTTGTGTGCCACATCAGGATTAGAGTTAATTCATAGGTTTACAAAGAGTTTTTGTACAAGATGTTTTGGCTTAGTGATTTTAGTGAAAGTTTAGGAAAATCCTACTGAGTAGTAGGTCGTGGTTTTCTTACCTTTTGAGCCAGGTATTTTCTACGTAAAAATCTCTATGTTCTTCATTTTTGCATTTATTATTCTGCAAATAGTAGTAGTTGGAACACCTAGAAGAACCATGTTCTTCTATAGTTAAGTTAATAAAAAATTAGGCACTACAAAAATTACCTAATTTTGTGAGGATTAACGCTTAAATCATCAATTGGTATCAGAGCGGGTTATCCTTAAAGAGGCTAATAGCTTCGGAAAAGATCAAAATGAGTGCAGCACCTGGGAACTGAGAAGGGAAATCCACTGCTACGCCTCCACTTTTTAATGTGTTGCTCCACTTTGTATTATTCTTGATTGAAGAGCGGGATGAGGGATAACATCATAGGAGAAGACTATGAACTCTGGGACATAGTCACCGATGGTCCTCTGGCAACTACAAAGAAAAATGCTCAGGGAGTGGATGTGCCAAATACAAGAGCTGACTGAACTGCTGAAGATTGAAAAAATGGGAGAAGAATGCCAAGGCCAATAAATGGGTTGTGTGTGCATTGGGTCCAAACGAGTATAGCAGGATTGAAAGTTGTACTACTGTAAAAGAAATTTGGGACACTTTAGAAGAGGCTCATGAAGGAAGTCCTCAACTAAAGAGATCAAGAAGAACACTGATATATTCTCAATGTGAGAATTTTAGTATAAAGGAAGGGAATCTATCCAGGAGATGAACACAAGGTTCACAACACTTACAAATGAACTTAAATCTCTTGGGAGAATTATCCTTGAAGAAGACAAGGTTGAGAAAATATTGACGAGGGTTTTACCAGTGACTTGGGAAAGCAAAATTACTGCTCTTCAAGAATCAAAGAATATTGTTACCCTCTGATACGCTCATATTACACTTTAATAATAAGTGTAAGTCGGTCAGTGTCAAATATAATAACCCAATAAGGTTGGGGTCAAATCCCACATGGAATATGTGTGAAAAGATTACTTGTTCAGTGTGTTGCTCGATTAAAGTTTTATCTCTATTCGGCGAACAGTAACGTGATAATGGTTTATAGTGACAAGAGTATGTATGATGTTTGTTTAGAAGTAACAACTAATCGCAATGTTTAATGAGTAAACAAGTAGATTAAAGCAACCAAGGTTGTGTCCCCTTTAATGAAATGTAATGTTTACAGGTGTTAATATGATATATTTCTAATAAAAGGTTTTTATGATATGAAAATGATGTCTAAGTTACTACCCATTATTTTCCAATAAATGAGTAGTATTTCTCCCCTTTATAATTTGCCCAAATGTAAAAGAGTTGCAATTAAGAATCATCAATAAATACCAATTAAAACCAACTTATCCCTAAGTAATTTTATTAAACAATGTTTAAAGCCTTGAGTATGATATTTACTTCTACCAAGTTCTAACCCACTTTTCCAAGCAAAGCTAGAATGTAATGGCTTTTGTTAATGTTTGCAACCACCAACAATAAATGAAGAATGAAAAGTAAATATATACCAACCAACCATTATACATATATTCAATGTTAAACACCCATTAATATAACACCCATTTAGGGTCCACAACCTTAGTATTTAGAGTTAGCTACACATGGTAAAATAAAAAAAACCAACAAATATTTAATGTTATAAATGCTTACAAAGAAGAGAATCTTCACCCAAAAGCTTTCAAAAAGAAGTAGTATTTATGTCTTGGAATGTAGCTCTAAAGTTAGACAAGATGATCCCACAAGGGCATCATAAAACTATTTATAGTGGGTTGAAATTGGGACAGAAAATGGACAAAATTGCCCTTTCAGGTCAAGTCTGCGATCGCATTCTTGTCTCAGAGCAAGTATGTGGTCCGCATTCTGAGCATTGCTACCGCAGAGTGAAATCCTAGTCTTTAGGTCACCTTCGCATTCCAGTTCTGCGGTCCGCAGATTGCATCGCAATTTTCGACCTTCACTTGTCTTCATGTTTGGTTTGCGATGCATTATGCGGTCCGCATGTTGGTTCTGCGGTCGCATAGTGTACCAAATTCTTGACTTGATTTTTAGCTCAGGACTCTGCCTCATTATGCGATTTGTGGCACACTTCTACAGTCTGCATGTCTGATCTGCGATCACATAGTGGACCGCAGACCAGTGCCTGTGCAATATTTAGCTCTTTTCCTATCCTTTTGCTTCCATTTTCGTGTCCTTGGGCTCCCCTTCCTATTGTACTGTATAAACAACAAAACTACATAAGTATTGGTTATAGTTGCATTAAAACAAGCTAGAATCTAAGCAATTAATATTGAAATTTTCCGAAATTCTCCGGCACATCAACACCCCCAACTTAAGCTATTTCTTGTCCTCAAGCAACTAATACATGCTTAGCGTAATCTTGCATCTACTTACAAGACACGATTAAATATTGACTAAAAGTGGTGTTCATTGCTAGTTCCACAAGCATATGTTTAAAATTATTGTACCCTTCTTGAACTAATAGTATATACAAGGAAAATCAATCAACATATGAACCTTGAGCCTCAAATAATATGACAAGATGTTACCCTCAGCCGAGTGCACTTTCATTTGACTCAAAGATTCAACTTCTGCTAAGTTCCACAATTCTACAGTTCATGTACCCTCGTTAGAAGGTAGGTCCCAAAATCACAATATCTACAAGGACGATAAAAAGGGACCATTTACAATCACACTCACCCTCAAAAAGAATTTCAAGTGTTACTACATGTTATACCATAGGCTTGCCCTTATTTTAATTTGCCGTTTATTCAAGAGTGTTCGGTTGGAGGTATCATATGGACTTTTTAGCTTGTAACGTAGTTTTAGGGAAGGGTTGGATAAACATTTGGGTACAAGTGACTTCACCCTCTTTGAAAATAACTCACAATTTTCCATTCTTTTGCACTTTGCTCCTTTTCAAACCCCCATAGCCTCGCTTTCATCTAGTTCCCAATATTGAACCACCTTATCTACCTCTTCTAATATTTATTCATGACTCCATACTCTATATACATACACATATTTTCACTATTATATTTTTTTCTTATATATATATATATACACACACACACACACACACACCCCCCTATTTTTCATCTTTATTTTTCTTTTGGAGCTTGAATACTTTACACAAAAACTTTTGAGGTATGTGGTCCTAAGCTCACCATACAACCTTACCAACCTCTACTTCGACAACACCCCCAACTTAGGCTTTTAGCCTCATTCTCAATGTTCAAAGAGGGACGGGTTCAAGAGAGGGAATTATTTTTCAAAAGGGGAAAGGTTTGTAATGAGTTGGCCCAAAGAAAAGGTTTAAAGGCTCAAATTGGGTTCTGGTGATACTATTTATGCACAGGTAGGCTCGAAAGGCTAATGAGGTTTTGTAAATAGAAAGAAATATAGCCTAAGATCATTCCTCCAACCAAACATACTATCATTAGCATTGAAAAACCAACCGGGTAAGTTCTAGATGATAGAAGTAAACACGAGATTTATATATACCCAAATAACTCAAAAGCAAATGGCACACGAACTGTTTCATTCACATAATTTAACGCTTTTAAGTAAACTCTCAGTGACTCAAGGCTTTCATCATAAACACATGTATAATTATGGGTCGCCATAGAGTCACAGAGTGAGCCTCAGCTTCAAAAAGTTGATCACAGAGACTAATTCCCTTAAGAAAGTTGTCAATCCATCTATCATTGGGAAGAGTCGACAAAAATGACATATATACATATATATATATATATATGTGTGAGTGTGTGTGTGTGTGTGTGTGGAAGGGTATATGTTCTGCATAGACACATGCTTGATACTAGCAATTACACCAACCCAGTCAAGATGATTCATCCTACGATCCTGAATCTACTATTACACCCTTGGAAAAGAACCAAAGAAAGAAAAACCAAGGGGAATGTATTCCTAATCACTATATACTTGTTTTTGTTCTTGTTGTTGTTGTTGTTGTTGTTGTTTTTATATAGGGATAAAAACAGATACTAATATTAACAACGGTATGATATTAACAACACTGTAATGAACGCTAAGTAAACACTAATATATATACAACAAATAACACAACTCATGTGCCGAAATTATACAATTGTACACAGATACACGATATGCATAAGTACATGAATGTAAAGATATATACATAAAAATATATAAATCGCTACCCTCCACCCCCAACTGAAAATGATGCATTGTGCCCAATGCATATAAGTAAAGAGAAAAGTTTGAGGGTAGATCCTTGAGGCAAGCTAAGTGCTATGGGAGTCGGCAGCCGACTGGGTACTAGAGGGATCACCCTCAGCTGTGGTAGTGCGGACTGATGATAGCTCAGTTTGAGGTGTGGTCTCCTCCGATGGCATACTACACTCAGGCTGCTCCAAGGTAGGAGAAGGAACTCGAGCTGTAGCTGGAGCTGGTGCTATATCAGGAACTGATGGAGCTTGGGAGCTTCTACATGCGCCAACGGATGATGGATATGCTAGATGAGCTGCTAAAACTGCTCTATCTATCAAAGATCTCTGAATGGCCTCTTGAAAATCTGACTGATCCAACTCATAACGAGTAGTCTCCTCCTGAGTAGCATCATCAGTAGATGCCTCTAGAATCTATTTTCCTTTTTCCGGAGGGGCTTCATCACTCGTAAATCCCGAACTCTCTTCATCATCCTCATCATCATCTTCCTCATCTTATGATTTACCCGTACCTCCATCCTCCTCCTCAAAAGTAATCCCAATATGAGCTGACGAAGCTTTAGGTTGAGAAGCTTCGGGTGTAGTAAGTATTGCATCTGACGTCAATGTCAAGAAATCAAGTCCCAAATATGGAGGAACTGTATCAGCACCCTACTCACCGTCCGTTGGAAGGAAGGATGCGAGGTCAAATTCCAAGTTTTGCATCTTTTGGACTTCGACCCTCATAGAGTCAACCTCCTTTTTGAGCTCCGGTAGCCCACTTACCTCACCCCTCTCAATCGTCTCGCAACTCCAATTGCTTCAAACTCTGCGTATGGGCTAACTGTTGGTTTTGAATATCAGACACTATTGCTTGCATGAGAGTCAGAGCTTGCTTGATCAGGTTAGGCAGTGTCTTCAGAAGTTGGTCTACCTTAGCGTTGGCATGCTGGGCCAGTAGACCAAGCTACGAGACGCTGGAGTAGTAGGAGTGGGCTTAGAAGGGGTAGGTTGAGCAGGGGTTGTTTGAGACACGGGCTGAGGAGTAGAAGATTCTACAACATCAACTGAAGGAGTTATAGAAGGCTGGGATTGTGAACGATCCTCAGTATCTTGTTCATGATTTGGCATTACCGGAGGAATCATATCATCACCAAGTCGTTTTATATCAATCACCCCTGGCTCCTTTCCCTTTTTGTCTTTCCGCTCATCCACAGGGACATTCACAGCCTGACAGAGAGCTGTGATCAAGGAAGGGAACGACAGAGAAGTGGCATGTTGAGTGGCCCTGATCCCTATTTCTTGATGTATTATAGCCCACATGTCTATCTTAATACCTTTTATGATGCAGGCAATGAGGAGTTCCTTCTGAATAGAGATTTCTGCTTCATTCTGCATCGGTATCTATCTAGAGGTGACGAACGCCAGCCAAAAATGACCTTCCTATGAAAGACTCTCTTTAAAAATCTTCTGGCCTGGGTTTATCCAAGCAGGAGTTCCTTTAGCAATGATCGAGGCAATCCACGCATGTTCACCTTCCCTGTTCGCGACTTGTCATTGTACTCTTTTGTGCCCTCACTCCAATCCGGGACATATAGTTCATTGATTGCATTGTCGCTACAAAACATAGAGTACTCTCGAACTAGCACTTGGTCCAAGAATATTTGGTTGTGTTTATGGTTCTTGGTTCTCGAGGCCCCGTATGATGTGTAGAACTCACAAACTAGCAACTCATTGTATTCACCCAGTGGCTCAGTAAAGGACAACCATTTCCTAATCTTTATGTTTTCCAAGATGTGTGGATGTTGTTCCTTCAACCCATGTAAATTTAACTGCTTCTCCGGTAGGAGTTTTCTATTTTCAATCCCCTATTTATATCTCTCCCTGGCCCCCTCTACTCCCCATCGGAGGTGGAACTCAGCCCCATGTTTACGTCTTGCCTCAGCCCTCAAATCAACCTCAGGTAAATTCTCCTTATCTTCAAACTGAGAGGGATGTTCATGTTCTACCTTTTGGCACTTTGCCTTTGGTGGCCTTGGTAGGGTTTGTTTTTGTCGAGGAGCCTTATCTGCAAAAGGGTTAGATGTGAGTGATAATTTCAACACATCGGGATAGAACACAGAAAGAAATCAAGAGAAGCTCAAAATGAGGTCAACGCTGTGGTCGCAAAACCACGATGCGGACCGCAGAAGTACTTGCTTCACAAAGTGTTCATTAGGCGATGGATTATGCGGTCGCTGAACCATTATGTGGACCGCATAATCATCGCAGAATTATAATTTTCAAAGTTTATTTGTAGGGGACTCTGCTCAACTCTGTGGTGGATCTGCGGACCGCAGATCAGTTCTGCGACATCATATTCTACTACATTTTCACTACTTTCTACAAACAATCATCTGGTCAATTATGCGGTCACTCTGCGGACCGCATATCAAGTATGCGATCGCATAATGACCGCATTTCATCATCTTCCTCAAGTGACCTTGGGTTAGGTCTGCGACCAAAATGCGGTCCGCATATTAGACATGCAGACCGCTTACTTCATCCTTTTCACAGAAGCCCTAAGGTCTAACAATTGCTACCGTGTTTTTGCTCAACCCCATTCCCCACATCATTCTTAACCTAAAGTCAACCATATTTAGCACAAAACAACTACTTAAATCATTTTAGACCTAATATTTGCACACGGTTTATGCATAAAAGACGAACGGGAGAAGTAGTTGCATACCAGAATGGGGGACAAGACTTCACATGAGAAAATGTCGGTTAGATTGGTTGTTGCTTTTGCCTAGGTTCGATCAAATCGTTCCTCTTTAGAAATGCCCCCTTTTTTCTTTTTTGTTTTTTTCATATTTTTTTTATTTTAGTGAATACTAGAGGAGGACTTACCTATGATATCTGTGATACACTTTGTGGTGCACTATTCACCGCATATCACCCAATGCGACCGCATAGGAATTATGCGGTTTAGTGCATGAATGAGTTTTGAGGTCCCAGATGCGGTGCTTTCTCCGTCGCATAACCAATATGCGGACCGCAGAATTCACCATTTTGTCGCATTTTCACTTTCCATTTTAGGCCCCTCTCTGTGGTCAAAATGCGGTCTGTATAGCATTAATGCGACCACATTTCCATCGCATATTTCACCTGGTGCCACTTCTTTAGTTTTTCATGTATTTTCACCAAGTTTTGAGATCTTTTGAACCCCCCCTACACTCCAACAAACACTTTAAGCACAAAACAAAAAATGAAAAGTGCAAAGAACAAAAAAAGAAGGGTGTTACCACCCATGGGTTGCCTCCCATGAAGTTCTTAATTTAACATCGCGGCACGACGGGATTAATGTTCCTTTGATTTCACTCAGTGGTCGGGAATGGACCATCTGTGAGAGCCAGCTACTTCACCAAATGTTTCTCACCATTAGTACCCAGACAGTGCTTGATGTGTTTACCATTCAACTTGAATGTTCGGGGACCCATCTGTTGACTCTAATTCTACCGCTCTATACGGAGAGACATTTACCACCTTGAAGGGACCGGACCATTTTAATTTAAGCTTGTCCGAAAACAATTTGAGCCTCGAATTAAAGAGCAAGACAAATAACCCACCTTAATCTCTCTTTCAAGATCTTCTTGTCATGGATAAACTTCATCCGCGTTTTGTACACCGCAACACATTCATATGCATGGAACCGGAATTCCTCCAGTTCATTGAGTTATGTCAACCTCAAATTTGTAGCTTTAGCCCATTCTAGGTTCAACTTTTTCAATGCCCACATGGCTTTGTGTTCCAATTCCACGGGTAGATGACATGATTTACCAAAGATGAGCTGATAAGGAGAAGTACCAATAGGGGTTTTGTAGGCCATGCGGTATGCCCACAATGCATCATCTAGCTTCCTTGACCAGTCAGTCCTTTTTACGTTCACAGTTTTTGCTAGGATTTTTTGATCTTCTGGTTAGAAACCTCAACTTGACCACTTGACAGCGGATGATAAAAGGTGGCCACCTTTTGCTTGACACCATACTTCTCGAGTAGCCCCGCAAAAGCTTTGTTACAGAAATGAGATTCACCATCACTAAGAATGGCTCTAGGAGTGCCAAACCGAGTGAATATGTTCTTCTATAGGAAGGCGGTCACACTCCTTGCCTCATTGTTTGGTAAGGCAATAGCTTCAACCCATTTGGACATATAGTCCACAGCCACTAAGATGTACTTCATCCCATAAGTACTCACAAAGGGACCCATGAAGTCAATTCCCCACACATCAAAGATCTCTATATCCATCACAAAGTGCATTGGCATTTTATGTCTCTTGGAGATTGAGCCCTTTCGTTGGCATTGGTCACACGCCTTGACCATTTGATTGGCATCATGTAGATGGAAAACCAATAATATCCACATTCAAAAACTTTTGCCGCCGACCGATTTCCTCCATGATGACCCCAACCTGTGAGTCATGGCATGCCTTGATAATTGGCATAACCTCTTCTTTGGGAACACACCTTCTGATAATATTGTCAGAACAGACACAGAACAAGTATGGTTCCTCCCAATAGTATTGCCGATAGTCTCTTAAGAATTCCTTCCTTTGATATGATTCCAATCCGCCATGGATAAGGTCACTCACCAAATAATTGGCAATATCGGCATACCAAAGAGCAAATGTGCTATAAAATGCCAATATGTGCTCATCGGGGAATGCATCATTGATTTCAAGATCCCCCTTTGGTCCCCTGCTTCTTCCAGCCTTGAAAAATAATCTGCCACTTGATTTTGTGTTCCCTTGCGATCCTTGACTTCAAAATCAAATTCTTTCAGCAACAAGACCCAACAAATCAATCGAAGCTTTGCATCTTTCTTTGCCATGAGATAACGAAGAGCTGCATGATCCGTGTAAACTATCACCTTGGACCCCAACAAATATGATCAGAACTTCTTAAAGGCATATATAATAGCAAGAAGTTCTTGCTCAGTCACCGTGTATTTCATTTGTGTCCCATTAAGAGTCTTGCTTGCGTAGTACACTGGGTTAAGAATTTTGTTATGGCGTTGGCCAAGCATTGCTCCAATGGCTATACCACTGGCGTCACACATAAGCTCGAAAGGAAGTGACAAATCATGTGTAAAAATAATGGGTGTCATGGTGAGCCTTTCCTTTAACTCCTCAAATGCTTTAAGGCATTTCTCATCGAACATGAACTTAGCATCTTTTTCAAGGAGTTAGCCCATGGGGTTAGTAATCTTGGAGAAGTCCTTGATAAAGTGCCTATAAAACTCGGCATGCACTAAAAAACTTCTAACACCTTTCACAGAGATCTTTGCCCGGTCAAATTTAATGCCATGCTTTGAAATTATGTGCCGAAGCACGATACCTTCGTCAACCATGAAGTGACACTTTTCCTAATTTAGCAAAAGATTGGTTTCTTCACATCTGTTTAGCACTTGTCTAAGGTTTCTAAGACAGTGCTCGAATGAATCACCAACCATCGAGAAGTAATCCATGAAGACTTCTAGGAAATCCACAACCATGTCGGAGAAAATTGACATCATACATCTTCGAAAGGTGGCTAGAGCATTGCATATATCAAATGTCATCCGGCTAAAAGCAAAGGTGCCATACGGGAAAGTGAAGGTGGTTTTCTCTTGATCCTCCAAAGCGATGTTAATTTGATTGTAGCCGGAATACCCATTGAGGAAACAATAGAATGACCTCCCCGCTAGCCGATAAAGCATTTGACCAATAAAAGGCATATAAAAGTAGTCCTTGCAATTTGTTAAGTTTCCGATAGTCCATACAGACTCGCCATCCGGTGACGGTTTGTGTTGGGAAGAGTTCATTCTTCTCATTTTCGATCACATTCATTCCACCCTTTTTTGGCACACATTGTATTGGGCTCACCCATGAACTATCTGCAATGGGGTAAACCATTGTCAATCCAACCACTTGATAACCTCCTTTTTCACGACCTCTTGCATTGATGGATTTAACCGCCTTTGGTGCTCCACACTTGGCTTTGTCTCGCTCTCCAATTGGATTTTGTGTCCACAAATTCCCGCGTGGATCCCACGGATGTTCGCAATAGTCCATCCAATAGCTTGCCTGTGTTCTTTCAAGACCTCCAATAATTGGTTTACCTACACATCATTTAACAAAGACGAAACGATTACGGGTAAAGTGTCATTAGAGCCAATAAATTTATACCTTAAGTGTGGAGGAAGAGGTTTGAGCTCTAGTTGTGGTGGCTTAATAATTTATGGCTTGGCGGGAGGTGTGTTCCTAATCTCCAAGTCAAGAGAAAGCTTTACCGGAGTATAGGTGTAGGATCCAAGACCCTCCAATGCATTCACCGACTCCATGTATCCTTCCATGTCTTCACCATCAAATTTCACCTAGATAGTTGTCAATGCCTCACCAAGGCATTGTCCTTCCATTTTTAACTCGACGGCATCTTCAACTTCATCCACCACTTCTATCATAGAAATGCTCTCATACTCATGGGGTAACTTCATCCCCTTGCTTGCTTGAAAGGTGACTTCTTCATCATTCACCTGTAACATAATTTCATTTTGCTCCGAGTCCATGAGTGCTCTTCCCATGGCTAGGAATGGTCTCCTTAAAATGATAGGGATCACTTTATTGACATCAAAATCAAGAATCACAAAGTCGGTGGGCAAATGAAATTTTCCAACTTTCACAAGCACATCATCAACAATTCCTACCGGTCGCTTAATAGATCGATCAGCCATTTGTAACCTCATGCTTGTTGGCCTTGGCATCCCTAGTCCTGCTTGTTTTTATATGGAAAGTGGCATCAAGTTAATGCTTGCCCCATTGTCACAAAGTGATCTTACAAAATCACGCTCTCCGATAGTGCATGGGATAGTAAATGCTCCCGGGTCATCTTTATTTTGTATGGGGATTGTGGCTATGATGGAGCTCACCCGGTGAGTCATGTTCACTACCTCATTCTTTGTGGTCCTCTTTTTGGTGATCAAATCCTTCAAGTATTTGGCAAACCCTGGCATTTCTTGAAAGGCTTCCAAGAACAGAATGTTCACCGATAATTGCTTTAAAATATCATAGAATTTTTCAAGCTTGCTATCATCAACCCTTCGAATAAGTATTTGAGGAAAAGGAAGAGGAGGTCTAGGAATAGGAAGTGGAGCTTTTGATGTCCCCTTCTCCTTTTCCTTCACCTTTTCTTGGATCACTTCTTGCACCCTTTCTTTTTCTGGCACCCTTTCAACTTCAATAAACTCTTGCTCTTCGGCGTTGACTTCTTGCTTGACTTCTTCCCCAACAACCTCATGTTCAATGTCACCTTGCAAGACCTTCCCACTTCTAGTAGTTATTGCCATGACATGAGAAGTTGAGCCACCTCCACCACTCTTCTGGTTCGCAATGGTATCACTAGGAAGTTGCCCTCTGTGCTTTGGGTTTTGATCTCTTCAAAGGTCTCTCATTTGCATATCTATCTTTTGGATAGATGTGGTGTGGGAGATAACAACTTCGATGCGAGTTACCTTGATCATTTCTCCATTGTTGGTTTTCTTGCCCTTGCGGGTTTGGCCTCTACTGGTTTTGTTGGCCTTGACCACGGTAGGGTTGCCTTTGATCTCCTTGAGGGTTGTTGATATAATTTTCCTCCTCATAATTTTCCTCCATATTGAGTTGGACATCCTCCACTACATTTACTTTCTTTTTTTGATTCTCGGTAAATGTCTTTGTTAGCACATTCACATTTGTAGCAAGCCCAATAATCACTTGATCTCTCTCTTGATTTTCCTTGATCAAATTGGTCAAAGAAGGGGAACCATATGAAATTCCTCCAGTAGTATCCTCTGAATGCCATGCTTGGTTGTGCTTTGTCATCTTGTCCAGAATTTGAGTCGCTCTAGCAAATGATTTGTCCATGAAAGATCCGTCAGCTGCATTCTTGCGATGTCTTGGTTCATAGGATCCAAATCCATGTAAAAAATTTCCAACAACATGGAATCCGGGAAACCATGGTTTGGAGATCTCACCAAGTATAAATTGAAGCGATCCCATGCCTCATGCAACTGCTCCCCCTGCATCTGCTTGAATAAGAAAATATTGTCCCGCAATTCAGACTTTTTGCTTTGCGGGAACCACTTAGACGGAAATGCCCGAACAAGCTAGGGCCATGAATGGATAGAGTTAGGAGGTAGATTCTGGAGCCATCTCCTTGCACCCCCAGCTAAAAAATACTTGAAGCATCTCAACCTTAGGGCATCATCAAATACATTGTTCTGCTTGTGCATTGTGCACACACCCAAGAAATTTCGAAGGTGTTGTATTAGATCATCATTGGTGGAATTTTTGAAGAATCCTTCTGCCTTAAATTAGGGTTAAACTGTGTTCCACCTTAAATGCAGCCGCTCCAACGGCCGGAGGCACAATGGAATTGGTGTCCTCAATGTATTCTTCGATGTCTGCAAAAGGATTTTCTCCCATTTCTCCCTCCACATCATCGCCATAATCTGACATGTTTCCTATCAACACCAAGGAAAGCAAGCAAAGTGTGAAGGAATAGAAATAAACTTAAGTAAAGTACACACTAAATAGTAATTTCAAGAACCGTATTCCCCGACAACGGCGCCAAAATTTCATACGCTCAAATTACACTTTAATAATGAGTGTAAGGCAGTCGGTGTAAATTATAATAACCCAACAAGGTTGGGATCGAATCCCACAGGGAATAGGTGTGAAAAGGTTACTTGTTCAGTGTGTTGCTCGACTAAAGTTTTATCTCTATTCAGTTAACAGTAACATGATAATGGCTTATAGTGACAAGAGTATGTATGATATTTGTTTAGAAGTAATAAATAATTGTAATGTTTAATGAGTAAACATGTAGATTAAAGAAACCAAGGTTGTGTCCCATTTAATTAAATGTAATGTTTACATGTGTTAATTTGATATATTTCTATTGGAAGGTTCTTATGATATGCAAATGATATCTAAGTTACTACCCATTATTTCCCAATAAATGAGTAGTATTTTCCCTTTATAATTTTCCCAAATGTAAAAGAGTTGCAATTAAAAATCATCAATAAATGACAATTAAAACCCACTTATCCCAAATCGATTTTGTTAAACAAAGTTTAAAGCCTTGAGTCATTGATATTTACTTCTACCAAGTTCTAACCCACTTTTCCAAGAAAAGCTAGAATGTAATGACTTTTGTTAATATTTGCAACCACTAATAATAAATGAAGAATGAGAAGTAAATACATATCAACCAACCATTATGCATATATTCAATATTAAACACCCATTAACATAACACCCATTTAAGGTCCACAATCTTAGTATTTAGAGTTAGCTAGACATGGTAAAATATAAAAACCAACCAATATTTAATGTCATAAATGCTTACAAAGAAGAGAATCTTCACCCAAAAGCTTCCAAAAAGAAGGAATATTTATGTCTTGGAATGTAGCTCTAAAGGTAGACAAGATGATCCCACAAAGGCATCATAAAACTATTTATAGTGGGGTGAAAATCGGGACAAAAATGGATAAAATTGCCCTTTCAGGTCACCTCTGCGACCACATTCTTGTCGCAGAGCAAGTATGCGGTCCGCATTCTGAGCATTGATATCGCAGAGTGACACCCTAGTCTTTAGGTCACCTTTGCATTCCGGTTCTGCGATCCGCATTTGAGTCCTACGACCGCATATTGCGTTGCAGTTTTTGACCTTCAGTTGTCTTCATGTTTTGTTTGCGGTGCACTATGCGGTCCGCACGTTGGTTCTGCGATCACATAGTGTACCGCATTCTTGACTTGATTTTTAGCTCAGGACTTCGCCTCATTATGCGATTGTTGGCACACTTCTGCGGTCTTCATGTCTGATCTGCGATCGCAAAGTGGACTGCAGACCAGTGCCTGTGCAATATTTAGCTCTTTTCTTGTCCTTTTGCTTTCATTTCGTGTCCTTAGGCTCCCGTTCCGATTGTACTGTAAAAACAACAAAACTACATAAGTACCGGTTAGAGTTGCATTAAAACATGCTAGAATCTAAGCAATTTGTATTGAAATATGCAAAAATTCTCCGGCACATCCCCCTCAAGCTGGATGAATTGATTGGAATTCTCACTGCCTATAAACTGAGAAGGTAAACCATGAAAATGGATGCACCCAAGAAGGAAAGAAATCTGGCTCTCAGAATTGCTGAAGGTTCAGATCTGGAGGATGATGAAATGGCTATGATCACAAGAGATTTCAAAAAGTACCTGATGAGAGGAATGGTTCTTTAAGAGGTACAACCTTTAAAAAAAAGGGCTCCCGAGAAACATACCAACGGGGGTTGCTACAAATGTGGTAAGACTGATCACATGATCAAGAACTATCCTCATTAGGAAATTGATTGGAAGAAGGAAATGGCCGAGCCAAGGAACAAGAAGAAGGAACAGGTTCAACCCAAAAGAAACAAAGGATCAACAAAGGCTATGGTTGCTGCTTGGGGAGAAACATCATATGAGGACTCATAAGATGAAGCTGGAGATGAACAAACACCAGTGTGAACAAGAGATAAGTATCTTTCATCTCAAAGACAAAGATTAACTTCCTGTCTAAAGAAATGTTGTTTGAGCTATTACTAGACTTCATTGATGAGTCTGAGATAATTAACAATGAGAACGAAGATCTGTGTAGGGAATGTGTGATCCTAAAATCCAAGTGCAAAAATCTAGAGTCTAGGGCTAATGAGAGTCATAGTAAAAATGCTGAGCTGAAGAACCAGGTTCTTGAACTTGACAACAGTGTCCTAGAACTTAGGTCCGAGAACTTAAAACTGAAACTAGGAACATGTAAGAAGAAAGCTGATCACATATATCTCACTCCAGAAGAAAACCTAGGAAAAATTAAGGATGATTTGTATAGGAAGGATAAGCAAATAAAAGTATTAAAAGAAAACCTAGGGAAGGTAAAACAAGAACTAGATAGAACTTGCAAATGGAACAAGACTTCTGATGCACTTTCCTGGCTACAAGAACATCACAATAGAAACAAAAGAGGACTTGGCTATGGGACTCAAGCACCTAAGTAGAACCCTAAAAGTAGGTACCTCACTCTTACTGAGAATAAAATCTATACACACTGTAGTAAGACTGGCCATTACAAAAATGAATATAATGCAAAAGAAAAGGCTGGTCAAAAGAACAAAGCTTTTGTTCAAGAGAAAAATGGGCTGCCTGGGCATGCTAAAAGGAATTTGATTTATCCCTTTGCCTATAGAAAAGGACCCAAACTAGTTTGGGTTCCTAAGGCTAACCTTGATTTCTTTTTGTAGGTCCAAGTGAAGGGAAGTAGCCCAATATGTTACATGGATAGTGGCTGCTCAAAACATATGACTAAAAGTAAAAACCAGTTCCTTTCACTTGAGGACTTAAAGGGAGGTAATATCTCCTTTGGAAATGGGAATAATGTGAGATTATTAGGGTTGGAAAGGTATGTAAGACAGATTCTCACTCCCTTGAGAATGTCTACTTGATAGATGAGTTGAAATACAACCTGATCAGTATGTCACAACTGTGTGACAGAGGTAACCTTGTAGCATTCACCTCTACTAAATGCCTTGTGATTAACCTTACCACTGACAAGATTGTTTTACAGGGAAAAATAGTTAACAATATTTACATTGTAGATTTTTCTACTCTTTTAGAAAATGAAATCACCTGCCTAAGTGTGTTGGATAATGATCCCCTCTTGTGGCACAAAAGACTAGATCATGCTAGTCTGAATCAGCTAAGCAAATTAGTCTCTAAGGACTTGATGATAGGGTTACCTAACATCAAGTTCAAGGAAGACAAAGTTTGTGAGGCCTGTGTAAGGGGAGAACGGGTAAGATCATCCTTCAAAATCAAAAAAATGGTAAGCACAACTAAGTCATTGGAACTGGTCCATATGGATCTTTGTGGTCCAATGAGAATTATGAGTACAGGTGGAAAGAAATATGTAATGGTACTTATTGATGATTGTTTTAGATTTACCTGGGTACTATTTTTAACATTTAAAGATGAAGCATTTGACATGTTTACTACTTTTGTTAGAAAAACTCTGAAACAATTAGGTAATCAACTTGTATCTATTAGGTCTGATCATTGAACTGAATTTGAAAATGCTAAGTTTGCTGAGTTCTGTGATGAGCATGGTAGATCATAATTTCGCTGCCCCTAGGACTCCTCAACAAAATTGAGTAGTTGAAAAAAAGAACAGGACTCTTGAAGACAGGGCTAAGACTATGCTTCTTTCTAGTAAACTGCCCCATTTGATCTTCTAATGTGCGAAGCTTTGTTTCAAGTCCTCGAGTGCAAAGTTGTGCTTCTCCTCATTTTCAAGAATGGATTCCAACATGAGCACTATTTTCTCATCTTGAGCATTTGGGAGTTCTTCTTGGTTTTGATCAAGTACCAAGAAAAGTGTCTCACTTTCAATATCCAATGAAGTTTTTTGACTTTCATTCACTTCCAAGGTGTTTTGGACCCTTGAGGCTTTGATCAACTCATCCATTTGCGAGTGCAACCTTTCAAGTGCCAAGTCATTTTGGAGAATAGTCTCCAAAAGATGTTCCAAGGCATTTTTCTCTTTGTTTCCTTCTTCAAATAAACACTTCAACATGAGTTTGAACTCTCCATTTTTGCCATGCTCACTTTCTTCCATTTCCATAGCCCTATAATTCTCATCACGGAAAACAAACTCATCATAGTAGGGGCTTGGGGAAGGGAAGGTCAAATATGCATAATAATCCCAATGACCATTTTGGCAACCACACTTATCACAAATACTCCAACCACGGGGAAGAGATTGTACGCAAAATCCACCCCCGGGAGAATTTAAACAATGTTGCCATAAGTGTGGTCCTCCACCGGGTCGTCAAAATATGAACAATACCATCCCCCAAATTTTCATTATATGATGCCCTTTTTTTTTAAGAATAAGAAAATATAAACAAGAAACAAACTATAATAATAGACCCAAGGTAAGAAAAATAATGACACAAGTATTCACAAGTTTGGATCAAAGCACTTTTGCTTATTTCTCAAACAACCTAAATTACGCCAAATTGTTCCCCGGCAACGACGCCAATTTTGGTGAAGTCCAAATCCACCGCTAAAAAGCAATATATACGGTCGCAGCAATATAATTTACCCAACTATGAGTCCGGGTCGAATCCCACAGAGAACAATGTGTAGACGATTAGGAATGTAAGAAAATTATCGCTAGTCGCGCAATGCCAAACACTAAGAATTTTTGGTTATAAATTGTTTTATAGCTAAAGTTCGGGAATGTAAACTAACCTAGAAAGCAAGTAAAATGATCAATGGCTACAAGCATAAAAGCATCGGGAATTACACTCAAGTGACAATCCAATGTATTTCACGATTTTACAAATATGAGCGAGTTTATGTTAATTAGCCACGAATAATAATTCTTAATTAGCTTTTTCCGAAGACTAACAAGACTTCCTAATTGAATTATCCTAATCACAATTAGAAGATTAAGCACACCCGAAAGGCTACTAGTCAATCCTATCCCTAGGTAGAATCTATAAAATGAGGGTTAACACCTTAAATTCTTGTTAATTAA
Source organism: Nicotiana benthamiana (assembly GCA_034376525.1). NCBI lineage: Eukaryota > Viridiplantae > Streptophyta > Magnoliopsida > Solanales > Solanaceae > Nicotiana > Nicotiana benthamiana. The sequence continues at coordinate 90,958,534 of CM067337.1, forward strand.
TCTTTCCAACCCCAAACTATTTTTCCTAAAATTAATTCGGAGTTAACGAGTGAGTCCTAGGGTTAGCTAATCCCTTTGGAAACATTAAAGAACAAGAATAATTAAAGAAACAACAACTCACTTCATAAATATATAAAAATCGTTTAATACATAAGCACAACAAGATAGAAAAATCCACACTTTAATTATGAATATTCCCATATATAAGATTTAAGTGTTCGATAAAATACTACACGCTTAGATAATCAATACAAAGCAAGGAGATGAAGAAAGAAACATAAATGGGTAAGAAAACATTAACCACAAGCTATAATCTTCAAAACCCAAGTGTGTTCGTGCTAACCCTAGCTCAAGAACTTGTTCTCTCTAGTCTTTACAAACTGAAAATAAGCCAAAGATGTTCTAAAAGTCTGCTTGGATGAGTATAAAACTGAGTTTGGGAGAGAAAATGTGAAATGTCCAATTTTCCCAGGCCTGATGCACGACTACCGCTTCTGTGGCAAAGTAACCGCTAATTCGATCTTGCAGAAGCGGAAAATTAATCGCAAAAGCGGATTCCTTCAATTGTGGCAGAGATTGCATAGGCGGCAGGTTAACCGCTTATGCGGTTCCGCATATGCGAGATTTCAACCGCAGAAGTGGTTCCAGCTTTTTCCTCTAGATATGCATAAGCGACCATGACTCCGCATAAGCGGAGGTCGCACCTGCGACCAATAATACGCATAAGAGGAAATGACTGGGGGTTTTGCATGGTTTCACCTCATTTTGCTTAATTACACTTCACTTCAATTCAAACCACTTCATAGCATCATGTACCTGAAAATCTCACAATAACCACTATAAATAACCTCATTGTATACTTAAAACGACACAAAATCTAAGGTAAAGAGGCTAGAATGAGTGGTAAATCACCACTCATCAACGGTAAATGGCCACGAGCAAGGATCGCTTTGGCATCAATACTCTTTTTACTTGTGACTATACAGACACTGCCATCCCAAATGAACCTGGTTCATCTCAGAAGGCATCCATCAACATCAAAGTTAGGACTTTGGTTCAGGAATGCGCAGCCAAGGATGTTGAAATAGATAGGCTCAAGGCTCGTCTAATTGAAGTGGAAACCGAGAGGGATGGTCTCAGAACTGAGCTTGAAAAATAAAAGGAGAAGAATGATGGAATTCTACATAACATGCTGAGTCTTCTCCAAACACAAACCCAACCCTCTAGTTCCTCCAAGCCTTAGGCCTCCTGAACTTGTTTAGTACCTCAGTGACCCAAATTAGCGATGTTTCTTCTTTTGTTTTTTGCTCATGGTTTGAATGTTTTTCTTTATTTTTGTGGATTGTTGGTGGAAACATATCTCTGTCAATGATAACTACTATTTTGCTCTTGTTCAATGATTAATTTGTCCTTGACAATTTAAATATGTTTGCTTGATTACTAATGATTGCACCATGATTGCACTTGTACTTGCCCCAGTGACCATGAGTACTTATTAAAATCTGGGTATCACACTTTCTATGTAACTTCTTGTTGATGTCAAAAGGTGGAAGAGATATTGTGCTTTACACATTCTGAAAATAAATGATATTTATAACCTAATTAACTTGGTCCTTGAGAATAAGTGAACTTTCTATGTTTAGTATTGATGGTTAAGCTGAGTTCTTATAGGTTCCAAATCAATAAAAAATACAGAGTTTGTCATCATCAAATGGGGGCAATTTGTTGGCCCAAGAACAGGTGAAGTTTTGAAGGATGTCAAAAGAACTCAGTCATGGACCAGGTCCATCTTGTGAAGCACAATCATGATCAACCTATACATCTGAGATCACGTGAAGGAGATAAGTCCTACTGATCAAGCGGCAATATCTCCTGATTTGATCGAAAAGGTTACATATTGGATAAGGGGAGAAAGTCTCCTTATTAAGAGAACACAATCTTGTATGAAGATAGTGTTTGAGTTTGAGATCATCATGAACTCTTCTATGATAGGAGAGCAACAATTGAGTCCCAATCAAACTCGGATTACTAACCTATTAAAATGTCAATGTTGTTCTCTTTTTCATGTAATGCACATACGCAGAAATTAAATAAATTAAGAGCAAAAGAGCAAGGCGATTTTGCAAGCAATTTATGTGCGATTTGAGTGTGCTTTCCTAAAGCTACTTGAACGAGATAGAAGAACCAGTTCCATGTGTCTATCTTTTAATCTAGTTCAATTGTAGTAGGTGGTTTAAAGTTGTACCTGTCAGCTTTCACAGAAGCAATTGAATTAGGTACCTAGAGTGTTCAACTTATAGCTAGCTTGAAGTTGTCGCAACAATTGAGTCCGTGTGCCCAAACGAGAATAGAGTAAATCCTTAGGATTACAAAGTATTTTTCTACATGCTGTTTTGGCTCAGTAATTTTTATGGAAGTTTGGGAAAATCCTACTGAGTAGTAAGTTGTAGTTTTTTCACCTTTTGAGCCAGGTATTTTCAACGTAAAAAATCCCTGTATTCTTTATTTTTTGTATTTATTATTCCGCAAATAGTAGTAGTTGGAACACCTAGAAGAATCAAACTCTTCTATAGTTCAGTTAAGAAAAAATTAGGTACTACAAAAATCAAACCCCCCCCCCCCCCTTGTGTAGTATTGACGCTTAAATCATCAAAAATGTTTTGTCATTTATAGGTTAAGTTCGGTTCTCAGAAAAGCACTTGAGTCGTTTTCTTTACTGTTTTGAGTAATTTTATACTAGATTAACTTCTAAACATTAGATTTTCCTTATCTAATCAATTATTATGCATTCTATCCTAGTTTCTTCTTGTATTTCTTTTTTGATGAGTAGCTAAATATTTAGCTAGGGTTGCGGCCCAACCTTAGTATGGGTACTTAATGGGTATTTAATTTAGGGATTGTTTGTGATTGGGTTAGTGATATTTAGCCTTGTTTATGCTTGAATTCTAGAATTAATGTTTGCAAACACTAATTCATGCCTATTTTACTTAGTCTCTACTTGAGAAAGAGAGACTAAGTCTAGAAAAAACTTGGCTAACAAGGAATGGAGTAAACTCAAGAAATTGATAGCCCTAATTAAAAGGTCAAATCTAGAGATAGTAAGACCCGACTTGAGTATATATCACTTGATTTGTGCAATACCCATTTGGACTTGAGAAAGCCAAATTGGGAAAAATCTCTCAAACTATCGAGAGTTATAGAGTGAGAAATTGTGTGTGATTGCTATATTAGGACCCCAACTAATCAAACTTGCCCTAGAGTTTACAACCTGTTAGGTAACCACTTAGGTGGAAGTCACGACCCTAGATCCTTTATCACTGAAAAACAACCAAAATAAAACATATTGTCTTCTAATATATTAATTGCAATCAATAGTTTACAGCGGAAATAGAAACAACCAGCAAGAATGTGGAAGTGCAAATTAAGGCACATTATACAATTACAGTAGGTGTCTATATAATCCCATTTCTATCTCCTTAAGGAATCGGCCCCGACTCGCGTTAGATTTTATTATTGCTTTGACCACCTCACTACCTATAATTATGGCGTGAGTTTGGGCGAGATCACTAATAACCTCGTTATTATGGGGTTATAGGTCGTTCTAGACTATTGTAAATTGATAGTTGGTTATTTTGCTTGACTTTATCATATTAATTTATGTATTCAATCTTGCACTTAAGTATTTTATTGTGTAGCTAACAATAGCATACTATCTACGAATTTATAGTTGAACTCGAAAGTGGAAATTGTAGATTGCATATAAGATTGAATAGAGTAGGTTCTTGAATCTGAGCATGTAGAATAGATTCACGATTAGGATAGACATATTCTAGTTGTCTTACTTGGTTATTTTTGTAGGAAATATACATGCGTTCTTGTCAAGATTGATTCTATAGACTTATAGTTTTAAGTTGGCTTAAATAGGCGGGCGAAGCGTCGAAAGAACTTCACGAGCATAATAAACCCCGCGAATTAACAAATTAGATAAGAAAAGTAATTACATCAACTTGAAAAACGTAATAGGAGAGACGTAAATCCCATAACCCTTTACTGAATTCTTCCTAAGTGTTTGTTTGTTCTACCTGCGGTCTTATTTTCTTACTTACTTATTAGTTCGTAGGCTTTTAGTTATAAAAATAATAATCATCTTCTTCACACTCACTTGAGCATTAAATTTATAAATAGCTTAGGTTGAAAAATAGTTGATCATAATTCTTGTGGGAACGATACTTTCTTATCACTTTGTTACTTGTCAACTGTGTATACTTGCGTATGCGCTTGGACCCACCACAAATCCTATAAATTTTTGAATTTTTTTGTTTGAATACAACCAAACTAAATACACTAAATTGAATACAGTGTAAAAGCAGTTACGAATGAAAATAGTAAATTGAATATAGCTGAACACCATTGTTTTGTGGCTTTTTGTTGTTTGAATACTCGAATTGAATAGGGTGAATTGAATACAGTGTAAAATAGTTAAGAGTGAATATAGGTTAATTGAATACACTGTAATACATCCGAATTGAATATAACAGTATTGCCATATTTGTTGATTTTTTTTTCTTTTTTTTTTTTGGTATCAACTGTCATTTTCATTGATTCAAAAAGATATGTACAATACATTCCTATGGTAGTAGTATGGACTCCTACTACTCATTTACATTTGACTCTAACTATAATCTCATACTAACATGTAACTATTAATCAAATCTAAAGATAGCAGTTGAGTTTATGTAGCCCTTCCTACCACCTTTTACATTTCCTACTTCTTGTATGTATCAACACTGCCACTTCCTTACAAAATTGATCTTCATTAAAATCCTTTTTCTCAAATCTAATAGAGTTCCTGCTCCTCCATATCAATGCAACAGTAGTCACAAAAGCAGTTGCAGTAATTGCCTGCTGCCAGTTTCTACTTCTAGCCTTACTACATATCCACTTTAGCTCATCCTCCCAAGTGATAGCTGCTCGCTGGTATCCCATCCAATTGCAGATTCTGAGCCATAATCTGTTGGTAACTGGGCATGCAAAAAACAGGTGTTCAAATCTTTCATCTTGCTGTTTGCAGAAAACACATGCAGTAGGTGTATCAACTCCAATCTTGTGTAATCTATCAATGGTAGGCAATCTGTGTTGGGCTGCTAACCACACTGTAAACTTATGTCTTGGCTGTACATTTGCAGTCAGCATCACATTTCTCCAACCAACCTTGCTATAATTAGGAAGCATAGCAAGATATAACTGGTGAATTTGAAACTTGTCCAGCTTACACAATGATTTCAGCCTGCAGTAGAGGTGCCTTGCAACTGTTGGTTCTCCATGATATCAGTCCTACAATCCAATATTTTCCTAATAATCCAAGATGCATTCCTTGGTAGAGGTACATGGCTAATATCATTCTGCTTTATGTAAAAACACTGGAGCCATTTTATCCATAGGCAATCTTTTTTCCTAGCAAGATCCCAGAGCAATTTTGTTATAGCTGCCTTATTCCAGGTAGCCATATCTATGACGTTGAGACCCCCAGCAGATATAGGTTTACATACTCTCTCCCATGCAACCAAGGCTCTTTTAGATATAGAAGCATTACCTGTCCATAGAAAGGACCTGCAGACTGCCTCAATAGCCTTCAGTACCTTCTTTGGTATTATGAAAATCTAAGCCCAATATGTTTGGATGCCAAATAACACTGCTTTTATCAATTGGCATCTCCCTGCATAAGATAACATTCTGGCAGACCAACATGTGACTCTGGCAGTAATCTTCTCAATCAAAGGATAGTATTGATGTATAGCAAGTTTCTTGGAGCTGAGAGGAATCCCAAGGTACTTAAAAGGAAGTTTTCCCTCACTGAATCCCAGCTGCTCCTCAAGTTCATTCCTAACAGACTGTTGTACCCCAGCCAAATATATAGCACTTTTGTTGTTATTTGCTTTCAATCCTGATGCTGCAGAAAAGTTATGAAAAGCCTCTTGCAATATCTGAATAGAAATCCTATCAGCTCTGCAGAACATTAGGAGATCATCAGCAAAGCAAATAGCTTCCTGCATTTAGGATGGAAGTTGAAGTCTCCATTTCTATGAATCTGTTGCAGCAGTCTGTTAAGATACTCCATTGCAAGCACAAACAAATAGGGAGACATAGGATCCCCTTGCCTAATCCCTCTCCTAGCCTTGAAAGGTTTGGTGAACCCTCCATTTAGCATTAAGGTATATGAAGCAGTGGATACACATGCCATTATCCAGTTGAGGAACTTTGCAGGAAATCCAATATCAATAAGAACCTGCTTAAGGAAGCCCCATTCTAAAGTATCATATCCTTTCCTTAAGTCTACTTTAAGGACACATCTAGGAGACACACCTTTCCTTGTGTATCCCTTGAAGATTTCATGACTGAGTAGAATGTTATCAATGATACTCCTTCCTTCAATAAATGCTGATTGGGACTGGCCAACTATGCTGCCAATTACAATGTTCATTCTCTTTGTAATAACCTTGGCTATGATTTTATAAACAGTTGTACAACAGGCAATAGGTCTATAATCTTTGACATTTGTAGGATTATTACCTTTAGGCACAAGTGCTATTGCTGTAGTATTTATCATACTAGGCATATTGCATGTATTAAAGAGAAATCCATAGTAGCAGCAACTATATCCTCTTGCACTATCTCCCAGTTCCTTGTGAAGAACTCCACAGGAAAACCATCCACACCAGGGGCTTTATCTTTTGGCATCTCCCTTATAGCTTCTTCAATCTCCTCCACTGCGACTTCTTGGATTAATTCTCTCTGTTGTGCTGCAGTGAGACATGTTCCCTTTTTCATAACAGCAGTGTTGATACGAGGGATTTCCTCAGCACACTCTCCCATCAGTGATTTGAATACCTGAACAAACTCCTGCTCCACAGCTAATGGATCTGTCAGTTTGTCACCTAGTTCAGTATATATAGAGCTAATGTTATTCTGACTGGTTCTAATCTTCCATTGAGCATGAAAATACTTTGTGTTGGCATCTCCACACTGAATCCAGGTAGCTTTGGATTTCTGTCTCATAATCTGTTCCTCCACCTTACTCCATTTTTCAATTTCAAATAGTGCATTCTTCTCAGCATTGAGTAGATTCTGTGCAAGAGGATCTTGCTGCATCTGGCTCTGAACACAACTGAACTGAATATAGTGAAATTGAATGCAATGTAAAATATATAAGAACGAATATATCCAAATTATATATAGTGTATACATACAAATTGATAGACACTCATTTATTGCGCTTACCATTGTTAAACAATTGTAATCCCGATCTTTTAGGCATGTTACATCACTGTATTTATAAATACAGTTGCGGGAATACATAGAATATATAATTAAATAGATTTAATCCCTATTTTAGGCGAATTACCTCACTGTATTTATAAATACAGTCGCGCAAATATGAAGAATACAACGTAATAGTAATTAAATTATAGCTACGACTAGTAAATATGATTATTGTAGCTATAGCACGTTAATAGTCACTTAACTAGAGTGAATTCTCAAAAGTTCCTCAATATTTTATCATAAAAATGTAATTGATTGACCAAAAAAGTATTGGACCTTTCAGTTAAACCAATTAATTATGAATTAAATGGTGAATCTTAGTTAAACTTAGTAAATTCTAGACCACGTAAATAAGATATTCGCTAGATGAATACTGTTCGAGACAATTAAATAACGGATTTAATAATCAATGATTGACCACGAATATAATAACATGAACATGTAATAAATATTGATATGGGCAGTAAATGTAATAAGAAATGATCTACCATCCTATTATATGATTGGGATGTTCCTTCCTTCTGTCAGTAACGTGGAAGGATGAGAAGTGAATGCGGATATTGAATCTTTGGATCTTGTGAACAAAGATTGAACAACACGTGCTTGAATAATGCAATCAGTAAACAAGACAACTTTTATATATTACCTTTAGTCAACCTTTATAATATGTTCTTATCAAAAAGTGAAGTTTCATTTTTCTTCTATATCTCTTATAAGGGATATTCCTGAAACCCTAAAAAGTGCAATATAAGGAATATCCAAGGAAATATTCCCGGAGTCCTTTTCTAAACTAGTCTTACTATTACAATTGCAACTCCGGTTACTCGTCCTCGGTAATAACCTTTACAAGTAAATATTTTAATAGGGGGTTTGAGCCCGGGGGGGGGTGTGAGGGTGGGGGAAGGGTGGTGCAGAAAAAAAGAATTAAAAATTAAAAATACAAAAATAGTAATTTTTTTAGGGGTTTCATGGGGGGGGGAGGAAGGGGGCGCAGAAAAATAAAAAATAGAAAATGGAAAATACAAAAAACACGGGGGTAGGGTAGGTGAATGAGTGGTATAGAAAAATAAAAGAAATTAGAGCAAAAAAGTAAATTTCTAGATAAGTTGGGTTGAGATTATTTGTTTTGGGTGAGTTTTATGGGTTGTATTTGGGCTGTTAAATGGGTTAGAATGGGCTATCAAAAATAATGGGTTAATTTGGGCTCAACCCAAATTGACCCATGAGCTAAAATATTGTAGCCCAACCCATTAATATATGGGTTAGTTGAGCGGGTTAAATGGGTTTGGGCTCAAATTGCCACCCATAGTCATCATATCCATCTCTTGTGCACCACTCAATCCTCTCCATCCGCATGTCATCCATCCAATGGTTGTCACCCCTCTTCTTTCAAAGATGGATCTAAAATTTAATTTCTATGAGTTTAACATTTGAAGTTCTTGGCATTGAACCTATTATATCTTTACAATTATGGGTTCATATCGACTATTTATTTAAGGTTTACTCTTGTTTAGATGGTTGTTTCCCGTAGTTCATTAATTTGTTTTCAATTATATTGTATGGTATTGTAAACTCGTTGTAACTCCGTTATTATATAACTGTATGGGTCGAAATTTGTTAGGATTTATGCCCGTCACTAGAGGGGGGGGTGAATAGTGCGGCACATGAATATTGATAAATATTGCGGAATTAAAAATTGCAGGAATAAAATAAATTCGGTAATTAAACTAACAAGGAAAGAACGCACCGAATTTATCCTGGTTCACCACAACTTGTGGCTAGTCCAGTCCCCGAGAGACTCTCTCGAGATTCTACTAACTCCGTTAAGCTTACGGGTGCTTAACAAACCGTTACACTTGCTCGTAGATGTACACTCTACAAGACTTCAACTTGCTCGAGGATACCGCACCTCAAGATTTCAACCTTGCTCGTGGATACCGCACCACAAGACTTCACACACTAAGACTTAGGGTACTTAGCGAACCCAACAATCAATGAGAAGATATGTTCTTCTCAAACACCTTTCTCTTTTACAACAAGAACTCTCTCAAAAGAGTAGATAAAGAGATACAAATTTAGCTCTATGAACAACTCAAAGTTGTCTCTCAAATGGCTCAACAAAAGCTCTAAAATGATGCTCAAATAATGTCAATATGTATATCAATATTGGGAGGTGTTGTGTGTTTAAAATCAGCTCAAAAGACCTCTTTTTATAGGTGAAAAATGGTGTATGTCCGTTGCTTAATTGGCAATCAATTATGCTGATTTTGTGCCAAGATAATCGATTATTCAGTATCTGATAATCGATTATTCTCCAACGTTCAGAAAATCAGAAGCTGATTTTCTGCTGAATAATCGATTATCTAATACTGCATAATCGATTATTCTGTGGCAGTGTTCAAAACACTAGCAACGGTCTACAGCATAATCGATTATGCATATACTGATAACCGATTATTCTGAGGCAGAATTGAAAACTTACTTCAAAAACCATTTTGGTTAAGATGAAAACTTTAACATCATTTTGTTTGAAGTATTTAAAATATGTTTATGATAAATATGATTTAATAAAATATGTTTATGATAAATACGATTTAATAAAATAATTTTATGCATATTTATGATGACCTATGTTGAGCCAAAAGGCGAGATAACTTAAGCGTTGCTCTTACATTTGTTCTACCTAACGACCTACGCCTTGGGTCTTCGGTCTTGAACATTTGAGCTCGTCTTTGGCTTTTCCATTGCAATTCGTTCATCAATATGCTTCTCGGCATTCAAGCTTGATTGTTTGTCATATAATATCGTTGTTTGACACTTGACTTCATTGTTTGTCATTCATCAAAACCTATACCTGAAAATCATGCTCATACAACCAAAGCGCACATATCATAGATAGAGTGATTTTCTACAAAATTTGCCTTCAAAAAATTTAACATGAACTGGTGTTACGAAAAGTAACGTGGCCGAGGTCGACTAGCGAACAATGATACTCATAGTCAAGCAGTCAATAACTGCCAAGGTCAAGCATCAACAACAATAGTAACGATTAGTTTTATAATAGGATCTTTAGGAGAATATTTCCATTAAATATTCTATGCACTTGTACTTTTAAGGTTGAGTGGGGGTGTATCCCATATAAATAGAAAAAGAAGATAAGGTTAAAAATATGTAATATTGATTGGATAAGAATACCTTTTTAAGAAGGAGACTCTCCCTCTCTAAAAAAGATACAAACTCTACATTTCTACTAAAATTTGTCCTTCCATTATTCTACATTTATCTATCAGATCCGAGAATAGTTCTATTATTCTAAAATTTGCCTATCACACATCTTTGTCAGAAGGAAAAATTATCCACCTTATTAAATATTAGGCGAATCACTCTCGTTATTTACGGTAATGCCATTTATTGTTATTTACTATTTGATATTTGTCTCTCACTACTCAAATCGTTTGGAATATTAAATGCACGCAATATTTAGTCTCTTACCAACACTGTTCTACGTTATTTGTGTTAACTGATTATAAACTTAGGGTTATTATATCACTAACTAGGTTTAACCTCTCATTACATAAAATTCATTAGTTTAATTAAAAATTTACGCTTTTTGGTTAAATAATAATAATGTAAAAACTTAATTTTTTAAACTACAAATGTGATTATTTTTGCACGTTTATTTGTTAAAAATATTATTAAACCACAACAACCGATATAATCTATCCGAGTATTATATTTATTAATACAATATAATATAATATCATATTATATACTACAATATTATACATTATGAAATCATAGGTAACGACCATTCAAACAGGACATTATTGAGTTTTTAACTCATAAATTTATACATCGCGCTAAAAATACAAAGTTCAAATGAATCCGATATATATGTAATATTATTTTTGGGACAGATTAAAAAAAATGGGAAGAGAGAGTATATCGTTTATCCTTTTTCTCTTCCTACAAATTGCTATCCGTCTCTCTTTATTTAGACCGTCACTTTCTTTCACAAGTTTTCCATATACATCGTCATGCTTCTGAAAGTAACACCAGCTTTCGCCTTGTTGAATAGCCATAGGGAAAATCTAAATCCTATGTTATCAACTACTTCATATGTGTCTTTTCTGAAGAATTTTTCTACAAAGAGTAGAAATGGATTATTAGTTTTATGTGCTTCAAAGGGTTCGAACACCAAACCTTTAACAGGAATTGTATTTGAGCCTTTTGAAGAGGTGAAGAAAGAGCTTATGGTTGTACCTACTGTTCCTCAAGTTTCTCTTGCTAGACAAAAATACCCTGATCAATGTGAAGCTGCTCTTAATGAACAAATCAAGTGAGTTCTCTGACATCCCTAATTTATTTTTTTGGGGGGGTGGGGCAGTGGCGGAGCTAGAAATTATACAAAGGGGTGTCGAAAAAAAATATTGCTACCATAGAGAATGGAACTTGCAACATTCTATAATTTTTGACACTGCTTAATCATTAAGAGTTTATCTTGTGTCAAGGGTTGTCAACCCGTTGTAAATATTCAATTTTTAAGAAACAAATACCTAAAATACCTACTACACAGTATTATTTTTCGGCGAAGGGGTTCAACGTAAGGGTGGCTCCGCCACCGGTGGGGGTGATATTTTGGTTTTTAGATAAGTTATTGTTGGAAAATTTAAATTATTGAATAAGAAGCTCAACTAGTTTGGAGTTGAGGGTATTTGTATTAAGACATAATATAATTAAGTAATTATTGGTATGCTCCCTGTAACAATTTAAGTTTTTAGATGAGATAGTATTAGGCAGAGGTCCGACTAAGAACCTTTGCTCCGTAAGTTCAATTATAAGTTGTACTTCGGAAATGTTATACTTTGGTTTTTTAGCTATTTATGGTACTCCCGCAGTTTGTGAGCCTATTTGATTGGATATCAAGTTTAAGAAAGAAATGAATACTTTTAAGATTTATGGTACTAAACAAGTAATTACATTTGTGTGACTATAATTCTTTTGAAACTTGTAGTGTTAAACATAGGAGAGTATTTGTGTGGTTGTAAAACCTTCTTATTGAGGTACAATTGGGGGTTTAAGTTATTTTTAAATTTAGAAAGAGGTAATTTTTTTTGAAACAGACTAAAAAGAATTATGTTCACATAAATTGAAAGAGATAGAGTATTATTTTACATTCTTTTTTTTCTTTTTTGCGATTGCAGTGTGGAATACAATGTTTCATATGTTTACCATGCGATGTATGCCTATTTCGATAGAGACAATGTTGCTCTCAGGGGCCTGGCCAGGTAAAAGTTTTCAAAGATTTTCTCGAATTTGTGCTTGTGGTGCATTTTTTCATGATTCTGTTTAAATAGTAGTGTGTTATTATGGGTTATTGGTTTGTTTACTTAGGTTTTTCAAAGAATCAAGTGAAGAGGAAAGAGACCATGCTGAGAAATTTATGGAGTATCAGGTGTTTGACAATTTGCCTCAATGAAAATTTGTTTTTCTTTTTGCTTTTGGGGTCGGGGAGTGGCAAATTATTAGAGATGGTTTTATACGTTAATTGAATTGGTTCTAACTTTATGTGTTTCGTGGTTTAGAACAAGCGTGGTGGTAAAGTGAAGCTGCAGTCGATTTTGATGCCACTATCTGAGTTTGATCATGCTGAGAAGGGCGATGCGTTATATGGTAAGTTTTTTTCTGTTCACTTATGTTCCTATTTTTGTCTAGATTTCAAGTTGCTAAAACTGTTTTCTGCTTATCAGGGGGAAAATTAATTATTTGGCAGAGGCCAGCATGTGTCTTGCATAATTTACTTAGAACTGAGTGCTTCTTTTATTTTTATGGCCTCGTAAGCTCACATGCTGAATAACTACTACGTCCCCTTCAATGGAATTTGTGGATTTGGAAATATTGAAGTTCTTGTGTTGTTACATTCTGAAAATAGCAGATTGAGCTTTCAGTTCCTTACCACACGCTTTGTTGAATTTTTTCTTTAGCGATGGAGCTTGCACTTTCTTTGGAGAAGTTGACAAATCAAAAGCTTTTAAACTTGCACGCTGTGAGTTCTTCTACTCCTTGTTTTGTTGTATCCTTATTCATTTGGATCAATTTTTGTTCGGTTCCCATTACCAAAATTACAAAATAAAAAACCAGAAAGAATTAGTTTTTACATTATGGCTTTAGAATATGTCATTTATGCATTTTGGTTGATGTAACCTTTAACAACAGGTAGCCATACGAAACAATGATGTGCAGTTGGCTGATTTTGTTGAATGCGAGTACTTACGAGAACAGGTCTGGGTTCCTGAACTTGAAAAATACTATTTGTTTAACGGAGTTCTTGAGACTTAAATACTAAATGCATATGGAGTATCAATGATACTGATTTAAGAAATGTTCTTATTAGGTGGAAACAATCAAGATGATCTCGGAATATGTGGCTCAGCTGAGAAGAGTGGGTAAAGGACATGGTAGGATCGCTCTCCCTTGTGAATAGCTTGTCGTTAATTGCAGTGTCCATATCTGTTTATTAACTTTTCAACCTCTTCGGCTGTAATTTAGGTGTCTGGCACTTTGATCAAATGCTCCTGCAAGAGGAGGAAGTTGTTGCATGATGGAGAAGATAGTCTTACTCCAATTTTCCATGTGTGCTCTGCCCTTTTGGATAATGTAGTTTTGGGTATATGTTTGTATTAGCGGTCTATGATATATGGAGTGTCTTAGTAGCAGAAAGTCCCGGAGTAGTGTACATATAGACCAAATAGATTTACTTAATTGTGCTACTATTACTCTTTTTAGTACTTGCTGGAATTTGAATCAGTTTAATCTTTCTATCATGATTGCTAGTTGTAGCTTGAAATCAAAGGTGCACCAAAGACGTCAAATGTAAAGTGAAATTATCAGTTTTGTTTCTCGAAGGATGTTGGCTCAGTTGGAGAAATAAATGATTGTATTTGAGATGTCGCTTTGTTTCCGCTGTTTGTTTCTGCAAATTGTTGCAGGAAGGAGTCCAACACTCGTTCAGGTGAGTGAATTTCCAACAACAACATTTTATAAACCATATGGTAGTACGGACTTGGCGAATCAAACCACTTTATAATTCTATAAAGAGAATGCATAAATATCCCATTAAACTTATTCTGAAAAGTCATTTACACACCATTACTTTACGGGTATCCTAAAATCCCACTATTGTTATCTAAACTAAATTTTATACCTCCCGTAAAATACTAAACCAATTTTGTAGTGGGCTGTGTTAACACACGCCATATATCAAAATAATGCACTGTTTCCTTTTTTATTTTTACTTTTTCTTTTCTTTTTTCACTCTTTTTTTCATTTCATCTTCTCCAACTTCCTTATCGTTATCTTCGCACCCAATCACCATGGAAGACAATCACAACCATAACCTCCCTTAAACCCATAAATTATATCTCTGAAAAATCAGAACCACCTCCCGTGCCAGTCCACTTTAGGACCTCTAATTTGACCTTTTTTCCTTCACATCAATCTCACAAAAGAATACTCACACACCCAGATCTAGGAGAAAATAAGAGAAAACTATGGTACGAAAAATCATATTTCAAGCTCTCCAATCAAGTATTAAAATTATTCCAACTTAAATCCATGACTCAAGCTCTATACGCAAAATGGTATTTCAAGCTTTACGTGTATGGCAATCCCAGAATAGTTTTCCGTTACCCCTTGGTTATCTCCTTCTATCTCTATATCTAATATAAAATTAGGGATTTTTACATATACATCCCATATAGCAAACCTTATTATCATTATTGTGCCTTGTTTGGTTATTACCCGCATATTCCATGTTTTCGTTACCAAATATGTACCAAACTATATGTGGCTGATTTTATAGCCTAAAATTGCGCCACATTTTAAGGCTCCCAATTAATTTTTGATTCTGTCCCAATTAAAGCATCAATCAAAAACGGATATGGCTGATTTTATAGCCTAAAATTGCGCCACATTTTAAGGCTCCCAATTAATATTTGATTCTGTCCCAATTAAAGCATCAATCAAAAACGGTAAAAAATCTTAGCCAGCGTGAATCTCTCCAGATTTCAGTTTCGAAATCACTCATTCTTCTTCCATTTTGTAGTTCTTCCAGATTTCTGTTTCAAAAATCTTTCATTTTTCTACATCAAATACTGAAAATCAGAATTTACAGCGTGATAGTCAATAAAATTGTAGTTCTTCCAGATTTCAGTTTCGGAAATCACTCATTCTTCTACAATGTCAAAAATTCCGATAATGCTGAAATGTAATGGTTATTGGGATAACTATGGCAGATTCCGAGATTTTGAAGTTGATTCCATTTTGGTTGATGATAATGCAAGCTACGGAATTCTCTAGTCTACAATTGTAGAACAATTATCGATTGATACATTGGATAAAATTGTAGAAATAAAATACATTGTGAATGATAATTGTCCTCCGTTGCAGATAATTGTCCTCCGTTGCACATCGGATATATTCTTGTTTGGTGCAGGAAAAAAAACAAAAAAAACAGTAGCTGTTGCAGTGTTTCCAGTGTGTTTTTAAAATGTAGTCAAATGTGGGTAAATGTAGTTAACGTTTATATGCAGTGTTTCCAGTGTGTTTTTAAAATGTAGTTAAATGTGTGTAAATGTAGTTAACGTTTATATGCAGTGTTTCCAGTGTGTTTTTAAAATGTAGTCAAATATGGGTAAATGTAGTTAACGTTTATATGCAGTGTTTCCAGTGTGTTTTTAAAATGTAGTCAAATGTGGGTAAATGTAGTTAACGTTTATATGCAGTGTTTCCAGTGTGTTTTTAAAATGTATTCAAATGTGGGTAAATGTAGTTAACGTTTATATGCAGTGTTTCCAGTGTGTTTTTAAAATGTATTCAAATGTGGGTAAATGTAGTTAACGTTTATATGCAGTTATTTTGTAGCTGATTTGTAAAAATTACTTTACAAATTACAAATCAACTAGACTCATATATATCATGTCTTCTAATCACAGTTCCAAACAACACTATAAAATTGCAGACCACATATCAACTACATTGTGACAGACAACATATGCTACATTACAACTACAAGCAACTATACTGTAACTAGAGAATTATTGAGCATGTACAATGTAACTACTTTTATACACTATATTTTTATCACAGTTCCAAATAAAAAGTACAGTAAACTACATTAAACTACAAAAACTATAATTAACTACAAATTTGAGTCAACAGTCACAGTTCCAAATAAAAAGTACATTAAACTACATTAAACTACAAACACTACAATTAACTATAAATTTGATTCAACAGTACATTTTGCCAATTAACTACAAATTAACTCTAAAAAACTACAATTAACTACAATTTGTATAAACAACCCTAGTATGCAATAATACAGTACATTTAGACAAAAAACACTTAAACACCAAACAAACACTTGCAATCTATTTTTTGGCAAAAAATATTAAACTACAACACATTGAGGAGAAAAAAAGGGAGAAATGTGGCGGATGAAATGAGAAAACTACAACACAGTGACTGAATATGTGTTTTCTTGAGAAAACTTTGAAGAGGGTTCGGAAATGGCGGATGAAATTGAAGCACTGAGAGAGAGAAAATTGTTTTGTAGAGGGAGGATGACAATGGAGGATGACATTGGAGGATGACAATGGAGGATGAAATTAAACCAGAGAAATCAGAGAATACTGTCTTGGTAAATAAACGTGGGGGGGGGGGTGTAATTAAAAAAGGGGAGAAATGCATCGGTTTTGGTTGGAAGAAAGAGAAAAATGTGGAAAAAAAAATATGAAAAGATTTTGTTCCACAAATCAAGCCTCTAATTAATAGTTGATCCTTAAACCTTAAAGATAAATTTTGGTACATAAATTGAAAGATGGTATACTTAAATGTAATAAACACTAACCTTAAACATGAGCGATATAAGGTTTGCTATATGAAATGTATATGTAAAAATCCCATAATATTAACCGTAAAATGAAGAAAGAGAAATGGGTACTGTTAAAATGAAGAAAGAGAAAAAGAAAAGAAAAATGACAAGGAAAGAGAAAAAAATAGTATTAAGTTTAATTAGTTAGAGTATCCAATAGGAAAGTGACATCTGGACAACTAACTTAATTTAAGCTGATTTTTTTGCCTGACACACATCTTGTAAATGGACTACACTTTTTATGACAGATCATCACTTAATGGGGTATTAAATTTAATTTAGATAAGAATAATGGGGTGTTAGGACGCCCATAAAGTTAAAATATATAAATAACTTTTCTGAACAAGTTTAATGGGTACTTTATGTATTTTCTCTTCTATAAATTAAAATTTTCTGTTTTGTTAGTATCTACATTTGCTCAACTCTCTTCTTGGGCCCGATATCTGCGAGATTTTCCAACAACAACAATAACATACGCAGTGCACTTTCACAAGTGAAGTTTGGAGAGAATAGTATATATGTAGACTTTATTATTACCTTACGCACATAAAAATATTATTTTCGATAAACTTCAATTAAAAAAAAAGCAAAAATGATAATTAGCAATTTAAAAAGAAATACGATAGCGAAAAAGACGTGAAGCTGTCAGATTTTTGAAGTAGCTTTTAAATAACAACTGTTACCGAGTATCACAAAGGAAATAATTTCTTTTCCTATCTCTCTCCTCTTCTTTTTTTAAATAAAAAAACTAAAACTACATTACATAAAGTAAAAGGGCACGAAGATCTAACTGTTCCAATCAAGAGAAGAAACGAAAGAACTTTGACACGTGTCACCAATACATGATCCTAATTGTATCACCCGTGGACCCCATAAGTTACTGGCCATCTTGATCTAACCGCCAATTAGAGTTGACCATAGCATAGAAAATCTCGAGCCGCTTCTCGAAAAGCATGAACCTACTTAGCTTCTTCTCGAAGAAAAATCCACTATAAATAAAGCGCAACAATTCCTACTAACCCAGGGAATCACGAACAAGTAGAAAGAACAAATGTTGAAAAACTACATTAATATTGCTCTGCTACTGCTGCTTCAAGTTCTACTAGCGATTGCGATACACACAAGCGCTGATGAATCCTTCGACGTCCGTCAACATCTATCATCTGTTTCGAGGTCTCTCTCTCTCCCTCTCAATTTGATTATTAACAGTGTTAAAGAGAAATGTGATTCGATATATGCAGCAAGTATTCTAATTTTGAGCTATGTGAATTGAAGATTTAAAATTGCGGGCAACTATTCCAGTAGAGGTGTCAAATGGGCGTATTGGGCGGATAAAATGGGCCGAGTCAATAAATGTACGCGTCAATAACTTGCCCAAAAGTTACTTGGGCTGATACAAGATGATTCAAGATAGACTAAAATTTGGGTGCTAAACATAACACCCCAACTCTTTATAAGTGTATTGTTCTTTTTTAAGAATTATTTAATTACCAAATAAGATTTTTTTTTCTTTTGTTATAGTCATAAATAACATATAAAAAAAAAAGAAGAATGTTATGAAACAATAACAGAACAAGAACAATATTACAGAGAAAGAGATAGAAAATTCTTATTGAATTTTGGGGTTATTTACAATGGGGTAAGACCCATCTATTTATAGGAGGAAAAATGACTTAGCCTCAAAGTAAAACTCTCTACAAGATATACATTCATTCCAAATTAGAATTCTATTCTTAACACTCCCCCTTGAATCTACTCAATAAGTAATGTGCCTCATTAAAACCTTAATTAAAATAAAACCTAGTGGGAAAAAATTTTTAGAAAAAGAAAAAGAGTACACATGTTTAGATATGCGTCTATTGGTTGTCTCGTTAAAAACCTTGCAAGGAAAACCTAGTGGGACAAAACCTTGTAAGGGAAAAAGAGTACAACACGCATTAACTCCCCTTGAAGAGAGCATCAATTCACATCCTTGAGCATTTGCATTCCAATCTTGTGCACTAGCTTCTTGAAGGTTGACGTCGGTAGAGTTTTGGTGAATAAATCAGCCATATTAACTCCAATGAATATATTGCACCTTGAAAATTATCACTATCATATTATCATGCTTATAGTTATAGCAAGATACAAATGTGCACAAATTGCACTGAGGAAGTGGTACCTCAAGATCAAGAATTGTAGATGCTTCAAGCAACTTAAATCCTTCATGGATTGTCATATAAGTTAAGTCATATAAGCCATATTATAGACTTTAGATGCTATCAAGTTTTCATGTCATGCTAGACAAATAAGATATCGAAACATGATTGCACATACCATTGACTTTATACTTTTAAGTATTTGAACTACATGTCCAAAATTACATGTCTTTCATATGGAATCAATTCTACTTGAATTGTATCTCTTCCATTTGGACAATACTTTTGTGTCTATATTCGATAGACTTAAGATCCTCATCTATACTTAGCGCTATGATGTCGTCGGCGAACATTTTATATCGGTTCCAATAAATATTCATAAAGACATAACATATAGATCTCTTCATTCATATATTCAGGTACCTGAATCTCTCATGAGATTTTATGAAGTGTTATGTCATGTGACCTTCTAGATCACTTGCCTCCTCTATTATGATCACTTTGATCATTTGCTTATCTTCTTTATCAAGAAGTTCTATTTGAAACTGATTTGTCTATACGCTTTAAACGTACCATTGATTTTGTCCTTCTAGGACTTAATATGAGCATTTGCAATGAGAATATAGTTACTTTCTTTGGGTCAATAAATGCGTATGTCATGTTTTGCAATATATTGCAAATGAATTATCCTTGTATGAACTTCAAGTTCATATTATCCTATTCGAGGATCTTTGTGTATAAATAATAATTCATTCCATGTAACTTTTTTTTTCTCAACTGTTGTATATTGTCTCCCCCTCATGTTAGAAAAACTAACTTTTTCCTCAACTTTGAGATCCATATTTGTGTATTATGGTGTTAAATATACACCGCACATCAATAATAATAAGATGGAATTATTTGATTCCTGACCCCGAACCACTTGTGAGGGGAGAATATAATATACTCTCGTATATAACGTATATCAAACTGATATAGATAACAGTGTTCTCATAAGCAATAGTTTAGCTATTAAGTGGAGGCACTCAATAAATTATCTTGCTAAACCAGCTGTGATGTAAACCAACTTTTCAAGAAGAACTATCTTGAATAAAAAATCTGGAAATTATGCTCTATATTAAATTATTGAGCAAGTTACCTCGCAAACACCGGCCAGATTGCGGGTTAATAATAAATGCGCATGTAACCATCTCATAGATACATCTTATGTGGTATACACGGCAGGTGAATAGGCCCATATTCACCTTTGATATTTTCAGAATTTATGGGATTCAATCCCAACTTTAGTTGGTCAATTAATTAATGAAACAAGCAATATAAGAGAATCCGTACAGAACTTTCTAGTTCTTTAATATTTACTCATGTGAATTCTCTATTATTTTTGTACATCATATTTAAATTGATATGACTAAACTGATTATGTCAACTGAATAAATTATCAATATTGATAAGTTCATGTTTACACCATGACATGTGCAATTATCAAAAAAACTCCATGTTTATTATGATATGAGTTTTTATATCAATAAACATCCACTTTATTGTGGCATTCTTTTATTTTTGTAGTACAAACTGGAGAATAAAGCAATAGCTTTTCACATACATATTATCCCGCTACAAGTTGTAGTAATAGAAGATATCAAATCTTTCCTTTATTTATAGTCTCAATATAATCAATCGCTTTCGCGTATACTTTGGAAACTGAATAGTTTTCTTTGAGACTTACTACAACACAATACCTTATTGGTAATCAATTGTGTTTCTCCAAAATAGTATAATTGGCTCTTGCAGAGTTCTCAATTAATTTGGTACTACCAAATATTCATGAACATCCATATGGTGAATATCTCTTTTAAAGAGAAAGATATACCATTATGGTCATGGTCAAAATTATATGCAAGATATGTTTCTTGCATTATTGTTATTCCTTAATAATCACATTGCCAAAATATTTTTGGTGAACAATAGGTACGTGATCAATGACCATTCATGCCATAATAATGACATTATTTTCTTATATCATCTCAAACCTCCTTCTAGAGGCAAGTGTGGTATATTCACTACCACTAGCACGTTCATATTCTTCCAAGAATGAATATGTATTCATAAATTAGATGTTGTCACACTCACACCATGAATGGACCATAATAATCTGTATATGCTATATAAAATCTCATGTCAAATCGATGACAGATATTACTTTCACAGAGTGAAGGATTATTTTGAGAATCCTTATTATCTTCATTATCACAATGATGACGATTATAATTTCGTCTATTGCCACGTCCACATGCATTGAAACCTTCACGGTAATAATTTTGTCTTCTTTCAGACTTATCACATACTTCTCTCACATTCTCTATAGGGAATGAGAATGGAGCAAATTCAAGGGGACGGATTTTCAATTCTTTGCCCACAATCATACATGAATTTGATAATGGCAAGACATAGAAAATTTACCATGTTGGGTGGTTATAATATCTTTCAAGCTACCTTAAAGTTGCAATCAAAATTTACCGTCTATGCTTGTATTTAAAATCAAATTTTAGAATTATAAGAATTTGAAAGAGAAAAGTAAAATACTTACCTTAAATCCAGAATTAATCTTGAAGGAAGTTCATAGAACGATTAACAATCATTATGCTCAATATTATGTAAAAATTGAGCATCGTGCATATATCCAAATCCATAGTTTTGAAGATTTGCGTGAGTCCCTCTTATGGAGATAAGCGTAATATTCTTCATGAACGTCCTCCTAAATTTAAGACTGACATTCCAAGCCGTAATCTTCATGAAGACGATCGATCAGTGAATCAGTGATGTGCAGCTCATGTTTGCGTCTTCAATGTCAGAATTCAATTGGTTTCAACAGCAGCAAAAATCAGAAGCTACAAGTTTGTCTTCTTCAAGTTCTTCAACCAATTTGATTTTTCAATCCAAATCCAGCTCAATCACTGAATTGCGGGAGGCGAATTGTTTGCGTGGCGACGCTCGACTTCAATTTTTTTAGCCCAGAAATTCAATTGTTCGAGTTTCGTTAACTGGTTCAATTTACTCGAACCAAAATCGGTTAATCCTTCACCAAATCGAGCAAAACTTCATATAAGACTCCCAAAAACTTCAGGAACAAACTCTAGTGTTCAATTTCTAGAGACAATCACGAAATCAGAAGAACCCAGCTCATCGTCTTCTCCGAGATTGAGTTCGAAATTTCTGATCGAAACCCTTATCTTCTCAAAGAGCTTCTTGAGACGGTAGAGTTTCGTGCTGATAACGTATTATGAAACAATAACAGAACAAGAGCAATATTGCAGAGAAAGAGAGAGAAAATTCTTATTGAATTTTGGGGTTATTTACAATGGGGTAAGACCCCTCTATTTATAGGAGGAAAAATTACTTAGCCTCAAAGTAAAACTATCTACAAGATAGACATTCACTCCAATTTAGAATTCTATTCTTAACAAAGAAGATATTTTAGCAAAGTTACTCATGATCCATTTGAGCTAAAAACCAGCCCAATTTTAGATGGGTTTAGATGGGTTGGGTCAACATGAACAGAGTTTAGTGGTGGCAAAAATGGATTAAAAAAATAGGTATCCATCCATATTATCCACTAAAAAAGGGGTTGGGTAATGGACTTTTAAAAATAGCTCAAATATGGATAAGAATCATATTATACACTTAAAAAATAGATAACGAATGGGTTTATCTTTTATATTTGCAAAGACTCAAATTTGGACTTCTTCAAGTTTGAGACACTAGGAATTCTCCCAAAAATGATCATATTTAAGAAGCCATATTATCGCCGGTTAACCCTTTTTCTATCCGCTATAAATATGAGTCAGGTTGAATATTTTATTCGTTTTTGCATTACCCATTTTCAACCCGTCCATATTCGACCCAACCCACCCGTTTGCCACCCTATCTGAGTTAAACAAATAGGCGGGTCAATGGCCGGCCTAACCTTGGGCGGGTTGAATGGTTTGGGCGCTAATTGTCATCCCTAATATCCACTATGTTGTATGAGTATGAATTTATATAATTGTTGATTTAGGTTCTATGTATTGACAGTGTTTTTTTTTAAATTATCATTGAATTTTAACATGTGATAGCACGTTATTTAACATTTTTACCAAATTACCAATTGTAAGGTATCAAGAGATTTAGCTGTAATTAACTAGTAAAATTAACTAATAAGCGACCTGATTGCGTGATATTTTTTGTATTCTTTGTGCGTAGAACTTAAACTTAATAAATTGTCTATATTTGACTAGGATTCAAGTTATATAGATTGTGCGGAAACTAATTACATTGTTAAAGTAATTTGACTTGTTTTAGCATGTTACCTATGTTCTTTTCAGGTTACTAATCAATCTTATTATATGTTACCTATCCTGGAAACATCCTCTCTGCCCCCGGGTAGGGGTAATTTTACAGGGTTGTTGTTGTTGTTGTTGTTGTAATCAATCTTATTATAGAGTTCCTGTAATAACCTATTAGATGACTTAATTGTGTAACATAAGTGGCATAGAATTTAAAAGAAAATAATGCATTCAACATATACCATTGTTGAATTACGCTATTGATTTACTTTTTTATTGGTTTCGCTTTGGTTTCGCATGCAGATACGATATTGTGAAGGATATATCTGACAATTCTTTTGTACCTTCCCAAATTCCAGATCAATGTACTCCGATTCATTTGAATCTTGTGGTGAGTCTTTGTTTTAGTGTTTCTACTGGTCCACTTCCTTTCTTGTGGTGCCAAATGCGAATTGGTTTAGAAATTTTAAGTTTTGCTGTATTTTTTTAAAGAAAGGGGCAGCTTCGTGTATGAAGCTTCCTGCATTCGCACAGGATCCGAGGAAGGGACCGTACCCCAAAGGGCGTGTGATGTAGGAAGCCTACCCTGATGCAAGCATTGATGGTTGATTCCACGGCTTGAATCCATGACTTATAGGTCATAAAGAGACAAGTTTACTATTGCCTTGTGGTTTTCTTTCAGTTGTGTTATTTTCTGTTATTGATTTTTTTTGTAACTATACTGAAGCTTTTCATTGCCTGTGCTGAATAGGAAATCTGTGGTTAATAGTATTATCCTTATTATTCCTCTGAATCTGAAAGAACGGTCATGAAAATTGTGGATATGTGTCCATAGGGTGCATCAATACTATATCACCTTGTCTTTATACTCTAGGCCTTAGAGTACATTTTGATATTTTCTCGACTTTATTGAATAATACAAAAGTTTAGTCCGTCATTGGAAGTCTATCTGCGCCATTGAATAATACAAGTTGGAGCAATATTTTTTTTTTATAATTGTGGTGCTTGGGCTAGATGGGATTAAAAATGAAGTTATTCGAGAGAAGGTGGGGTGGCCCCGGTGGATGAGAAGATGCGAGAAGCGAGGCTGAGGTGGTTCAGACATGTGCGGAGGAGAAGTCCTGACGCCCCTGTGAGGAGTTGTGAGCGGCTGGCGATGGTCGGCGTACGACGAGGCAGAGGGAGGCCTAAGAGGTATTGGGGAGAGGTGATTAGGCATGACATGGCTAGAATGCGAGTTTCTGAGGACATGACCCTGGATAGGAAAGTATGGAGGTCTAGTATAAGGGTTGTGGGATAGGGGCCCCTAGAGTTCTTCATACTCCTCACCCGGGGTTGGGTGAGGCTTGGCAGGGCTATTCATAGATGATTTATGTATTGGATTTTGTCTTGTGCTAGTTACTATCTGATATTATTGCATGCTATTTTATTTATAGTTTTTATGTTTTTGTTTTTAGGTTTTTATGTTTAGATAATTATTTACGCTATTTATGTTGAAGTTACTAATGCTCTTTTGTTGTTTTTATTTTTGTTGTTCCTTTACTTCACTGAGCCGAGGGTCGATTGGAAACAGCCTCTCTGCCCTTTCGGGTAGGGGTAAGGCTCGTCTACATATTACCCTCCCCAGACCCCACTTTGTGGACTATACTGGGTAGTTATTGTTGTTGTTGTTGTTGTTGGGCTAGCTCATGGCGTTGCACGCTTCTCGACTAATCCACTAGGTTCCTGTTACCTTCCATCAACATAGGTACCTGGAACCAAGATTTAGCCAAAATGGAGAAATCACCTAGTAGTGCTTTGGCTAGAATGCAACCCTTAGTTCCTAATATTGTCACTCCAGCTCTTCAGCCGGTTGGCCATCCTATTGGGGAGTGAAGCAATCAGAAAATCTTAATTCTGTTAAGATTTGAAAGATGCTAAGTATATAATACCGAAGGAAAGTTGCAGAAGGTATCCCATAAAACTAGATTGCTAGTAAAGTCATATCTAATTCACCAAATGATTATAGCTCAAGATTTATTTAACTTATTAATAGCTACTAATTTGTACGACTACTCAAAAATTTGAACAGGATTGTCCTCCATTTTTGAGTGTCCTGTATCTTGTCCTACCGTTCTGTTTCATTCTAAATGTAGGTTCAAGCTTCGTCTCATCCATGTGGATTAATATTGGAACTTTATCTGCCTTCCATTTTCCTTTTTGAGCTTTATAGTGAAAAATATGCAGAAATTATTTGCTTGTAAAACTTGCAGAAATGTGAATTTAGGGGTTCCCTTATAAATTGTTCTTGATATAGAAGGAAATATTTGATGGTTTCTCTCAAGTAATGCTATGTTCATAAGAGATAGTTCTATATTGATTATCTTAATGGGTGACTTCTTATTCGGTAGGCACGGCATGGCACTCGTGCTCCTACCAACAAGAGGATAAGGGAGTTAGAAGCCTTGGCTGCTCGACTGGAAGTCCTTGTACGTGATGCTAAGGAACAGAAGCAGTCTTTGGATAAAGTTCCTGCTTGGTTAACAGGATGGAGCTCTCCTTGGAAGGGAAAGCATACGGGTGGAGAGTTGATCCCTGAGGGTGAAGAAGAGTTATATCAGCTTGGTATCAGAGTCCGAGAACAGTTTCCAGACCTGTTTAGTGATGAATACCACCCTGATATATATTCAATGAAGGCTACCCAGGTTGACAAATCAGCTATTTACTTTTTAAAATTTGCCAAGTAATCATCACTTTACGGGTCAACACACTTATTGTTAGAGTGGTTTTATTACGCAATGCCTCACAACACTTTGAGAATTGCAAGTTATTCCTTTATCCACCAAAGCACATTTTCATTTCTTCATCAAGTGATGCATCAAAGGATTCTTCTGCTTTAAGATTCTTTTTGATTTGCAAGATTATAGAACTTGTTAGCATTCTTGTCTTCCTTATAACTGGTAGTCATCTGACTCTATCCCAACTTCTTGCTACCTCATGCGTAGCAATAACTCTTGACTGTGATAGCAACATTTATAGGTTCCTCGGGCATCAGCTAGCGCTGTGGCATTTGGCATGGGGCTGTTTAGTGGAAAAGGGAAGCTTGGGCCCGGGGCTCATCGAGCTTTTGCTGTTACCAGTGAAAGCCGTGCAAGTGATATAGTTCTGAGATTTCATGATTGTTGTCAAAGCTATAAGGTATGCTTGCAAATTCTATTTGGTGGCTGTCATTAGTAGGTAACTTCAAATTCAATTGGTAATTCTTTTATGTTTTTGCTTGTTTGTTGGGGCTTGATTTTATAATTGAAGTACATTAGACCTGGAAACTAGTGCATTGAGCATCTCTAAATACAACATATTCCAGTTTCCATTTTCAGAATTGTTTGAACCTGACTTCAAAGGCCCATTTTCGTGGTTGATCTTTTTTCTTCGCCTGACTTTAAAAGGTGTAGTTGATAACTGCTTCCATGATCAGTCTGTATGAATCCCAAGTCATTGTTCACCCAGCTATTATAACTTCTATTGTTACTAGTAATTCAAGTTCCAACCATCTGTACTTTATATAAATTCAATTAAATCATGCACTGAGAGCTGACATATTGCAAGAGAATTTAAGTTCTGTATTACTCTAATATGCCTTTTCTTTTTCTAAGCCGAGGGTCGATTGGAAACAGCCTCTCCATCCTTTCGGGTGGGGGTAAGGCCTGCGTACATATTACCCTCCCCATACCCCACCCTGTGGGACTATACTGGGTATTTGTTGTTATTGTTGTTGTTGTTGTTGTATTATTCTGATATGCCTAGTGGCGTTATTGAAATTCAGCACTAAAAAGGGATTGCTCGCATAAAGTGGAATTCAAGTTTTCCCAATTGAACTAACCTCTTTCCTTAACTGACAGAGTTCCCATCTCTTTATAATTACAATTAGCAGTGCATAAATGGAAAACATTAGAAACTTTGAACTTTGATCAGACATTCATTTTTCAACTCCCTACTAAACCTTATTTTTGAACGTATCTCCTAATTAATTTCCAGTAGGGTCTCTTCTCTAGTTAAATGAGGCAACAGAAATGGGTTGGAAGGAGTACTAATGAAGAATCATGGGAAACATTTTCCTTTTCCTCATTACCGTGAATCCAAGAAAAGACCCTTATCCAGATTTTGAGTTGCTAGTTATCGAGAATGATAAGAAGAACTTAAAAAGTTTATCGCTAGCAGTCACTAGGAGATTCTTGCCTAGAATAAAGTGCAATCTTATCTGTGTTAATAGAAAACGCAAGTCCTTAGGGCATTTTACCAATTTAGAAATTGAAACAGAACCAAAAAAAAAAAAAAAAGGAACTCCTTGCGGAATATTTATGAATTAAGTGTCAAAATTCTATTTCAGCTATTCAATAAGGTATTTAGTAAGATTTTGATTATTCACTATTTTCTTGAATTGCACCTCCAGTATCCTATCTTTCCCTCCCTGCATTTTCTGCTTTTCCTGCACCTACTTGTACTACTGTTGATTTGGTTCCTTTCTGACATATGTGTACACACTAATGTTTGATTTACATGAAATTTCTTTTTGGTGGCAGGATTTTAGGAAAAGTCGGAAGCCAACTGTAGAGAAGCTCAAAGGACCTATAATAGATGAGATTACCGACGCACTAGTGAGGCAATATGGTCTTATTTTTACTAAATTGGATGTATCTTCTTTATGGTTTCTCTGCAAACAGGTTAGTATTGCAATTATTAGTGCTGGTGCTAAACCTTTTGCCTTTTATTTTTTATTTTTTTATTTGTTTGATCTGGGGTTAGTTACTTCTCTCTAATTGACAACTCCTACAGGAAGCTTCCCTGTTGAACATCACCAATCAAGCTTGTAGTCTATTCAAGCCGTCTGAGGTACTTTAAGTTAATCCCTTTTTTCCATGGTTCCTCTTGGACTTAATCAGCAGCAGAGAAAGAGAGGAGGGGTTTGTAGGTTCCTGTTTTGGTAGTTATATTTCTGCATTCCTGTTGTAAAGGAGCTCTCCTGTCTTTATCTGAGGTCATAACTGGGGAAGTTGGAACCTTAATAGTGATTAGGGTAGCTCGATTGATGTTTGATTAAAAGGTAGTCGGCCCTTGTTATAGGCAGATTTCTCTATTATACAATGTATCTCCCGCTCTTCATTGGGATAGGAAGTTGAAGCCATGTTGTTTCCATCCATCCTTATTGACAAGTATCATTTCTTAGGTTTCTTTGTTGGAATGGGCGGATGATTTGGAGTCGTTCATACTGAAGGGCTATGGTAATTCACTAAATTACCAAATGGGAGTCCCGCTACTTGAGGATGTAATTCAATCCATGGAACAGGCAATCAAGGCTAAAGAAGGTAAAGTAATTGAATTAGTATTATCTTGTTCTCTTTTTTTTTTTTTGTTGGGGGGGGGGGGGGGGGGGGGGTGGGTTGGATGGTCTTTGCTTTAGGGGTCATTTGGTACATGGGATAAGAATAATAATCTCGTAATAAAGTTTAGGATTATATTTATTGGTTTGGAGTATTAGCTAATTCCGGAATAACTTTTATACTAAAATGGTGGAATTTATCCCATATAGAAGGTGGGATAACTAATCCCATGGGATATCCCACCCTATGGGATATATCCTACCATTGTACCAAACGGCCCCTTAGGGTATTGACAGCTTATTTCTCTTACCTTCACCATGAAACAAGATTTTAGAGGAAGAGATAATTAGGAAAAAAGTGAAGCCAACCCCCTAAACTTGTGTGCTTAATCTACAAGAGTGGCTAGATATAATATGGGAGATTATATCTCTCCTAATAAAAAGGAGGCCACGGATTTCTCTCCTTGTTAAAGAAAGGCCACCTTCAACTTCATTATATGTTATATTTCCCATATAACCTGTTAACTTTACCAATTCTGTTCTTATTCCATGACTCTATTGCCTGGGTTATTGAGCTATCCCTTCAACTACTACTGACTAGAGGATAGTTGGATAAGGCTAGAAAGTGGAGCCTTTATTATACCAATTACTATTTTGTTTAATTATACCAATTACTTGGTATTGTTATTTGTTAGTAACTAGTACCTTCCTTTATTGCCCGCATTCATCTTTCTAGAAATCTTTTTGCCTATACATATCTTTATGGAAGCTAATGCTTTAAATGATGGAAGTTTGATATCTGGTGTTCTTCGTTTTATGTGCATTCTCCTCCTTTAGAAGGATATGCTTCCGGGAGCTATGAAAAGGCAAGACTACGTTTTGCTCATGCAGAAACTCTACTTCCTTTTTCATGCTTGCTTGGACTCTTTCTTGAAGAATCTGGTGAGTGTTTATTAATAGGATTCTTTTAGGCTTCTTGTGCCTCCGGTTACTTAATCAATTTGATGCACTGAATGTTGCAGAATTTGAACTAATACAAAGAGAGGAGACGTTGCAATTCCCTCCTAAGCCTCCTACAAAGAGAAACTGGCGGGGAAGTATAGTGACACCTTTTGCTGGAAATAACATGCTAGTCCTTTACAGCTGCATGTCAAACAACTCAAGCAAGTACTTTGTGAAAGTGCTGCACAATGAACGTCCGATTCCAGTTCCAGTAAGTTTTCTGATCACATTCTTGTGAACATGAACATCTATGGTCTTCGTTTTGGGATCTACATCGGCCAGCCTTCAAGTTTTTCCCTTTATTGTTCGTTTTCAACTCCTGAAAAAGGTTTCACTGGCTGTGATGTCCAGTCTTTCAATTTAAACAAGATTTCGTCAATAGAAAACTTGCAAATTTGTGAACTCGTCAAAAGTTGCAACTTATTTTTTTGTTTGAGAAGTAATCCCAGGGAAGGACCACAAATCTTACCAGTATTTCCAGTGAACAAGTATGTGGCAGAGCCACAAGACAGCATGGCTGCATATATGTTCCTGTTTTCTTTTTGTATAGTTTCTAAAGAAATCTTAGAAGACTCACTCTGAATATAATGCATTTTTTTCTCAAAGCATTTAATCCGGAATAATATAGGAGTCACTTGTCAAAATGCACAGCTTGCTAGCTCTAGCAACCTCTGTGCCACAAGTGACTCGAGCTCATTTCTTTGGAGGTTTCAAAGTCTCTAGACTCTCAATTTTTCATGATATTATGTGTTTGCCACTTTCAAAATGTTCCCCTTTTCATCTGTTATAAGCTTTTGATGCTTTGATTTCTCTTTGCTCATAGGGTTGCAATGGCTCAGATTCTTGCCCATTTGAAGTATTTAAGGTACAACTTCTACATTTCACTAGAGGATTCAATTTACTGTGACATTGGCCATCTCTTACTCGTTACAATGCATTCCTCCAGGAAAGAATTGTTGCTCCTCACTTGAAACATGACTATAACGCGCTTTGCAACATAAACTTGGAACAAAAAAAGAAGAATTCTGCCCCCAGCAAGTTATCACAAATGTTTAGTTGGCTTCTCTCCCTGGGAAATGCTGTTACACCCGCTCAGAACGCTGAGCTATAACAAATACTACGCCTAACTTTCAAGCATTGTGGAACTTTGATCTGTGTGTTTTATAAGCTGATTCAACCAGTAGGCAGCGTGCGTCTTGGTGTGATACAATCTCCAAGGAAACTGTCCTGTATAATCAAGTTTTTTGGTGACTGATCTAACCATAGGGTAGCCCAGATGGAATGTATTCAATTACATAGTTTATACTTGTAGTTTCACATCCAAATATGTAATGCTCCATTCATCTAGGTCCTTTGATTTCCCTTTATCATCCAGAGATTGAATTAGTTTGTGGATGTATAGAACAAAAACAGTTTGTTTCCAACTGCTTTAACAAGTAAAAAAGACATCGGGGCTAGCTAGGTCGTTAAGCTATTTTTTCAGTCTTTTGTTAGTGAAGTTTGGATCTATGCTATGTAATATTAGCCCATTTAATTTGGCTTCATTTTTCTTTTTAATTATTGAAACTCTTCAAATTTTCTTCCAAATTAGACTTTGAAATTAATAATAGCACGGAATCTTATAGAGATGCAATATCTTTTTATCTACACTTGTCATCATTAAAAGAGAATCTCAACATTTTACACATCTTCTAAGAAGCCACTCTATGTGATCGGGGCAGATGTAGTATACAAGTTTTTTATTTATCTGAACTTCAGCTCCGATCCTGTTGTGTGTTAAAAATTTTATTAAATAAGCATAAATAATAGATTCTGAGACCAGCAAATCAAATGGAATGTGATATTACGATAGATCTAGGATTTAAATTTATGAGTTCGGATATAAAATTCTATCACATCACATCTGACTTACTCGGTTCAAAATATATCTTTTATGCACTTATTTAATGGAACTTTCAACACATATACATGGTCTAAGACAATGTTACAAGGTTAAGGTGAACCCATAAAATCTTGATTGGCTCCAACCTGATGTGATAGAATCTCCAACTTTAGCTTATAAAATTTAAACCTTGACTACCTATTAAACTAACTAAAAAATTAAAAATTGTTCTGAATTCATGTTTTATGGCCCTTAAAAAAATAAGGAACAGTTATGGCGAAGAAATAACTATTGTTCGTTAGGTCGTTTTTGATGGGACCACAAATTTTAGACGATTTGGAGCCTGCTGCGCGGACATTAGTGCACAAAAAAAATTAAAATCATCTTGAATTCCTGTTTTATGGCCCTAAAACGCTAAAAAATAAGGAACAATCATGAAGTATTGTTCACTAGGTCATTTCTAATGAGCCCACAAATTTTAGGCGATTCGGAGCATGTTGCATGAACTTATGTAAACAGTTAGCACATTAAAAATTTGATATCCTGAATTTCTATTTTATGGTCCTAAAACGCCACGAGGAACGGTCATGGTGAAGGAATGACTATTATTCATTAGGTCGTTTCGAATAGGCCTACAAAATTTTAGGTGATTCGATGCCCATTGCCTGAATTCATGAAGATGGCATGGACATAGCATACAAAAAATTGAAACTGAATTTCTATTTTATGGACTTAAAACACCAAAAAGGGGAACGATCATGGCAAAGCGATGAGTATTGTTCATTAAATCATTTTTTATGAGCCCACAAAATTTTTTTTGCGATTCGGAGCTCGTCTCACGAATTCATAAAGATATTGTGTAAAAATTGAACGGAATGCCTTATTTGGTCGCTCCCATTTAACATACACCCATTTTTTTTACAAAATTTTAATTTGTACCCGGTTTTTAAACAACTTCAGCCCTTTTTCTCGTCCTCCATCTCCTCCTTCGTAACTTCTTCTTCTTCTTTCTTCTGCTGCTGTTGGCCCTTCTATGAAACTTCAGATCATGGGATGATTACCATAAATATGTTTATCAGATTATTTAAAAATAAATTATAAATAATTAGGTAAGTTACAACAACAATCTAGTATAATTCCCACTTAGTGGGGTCTGAGGAGGATAGTGTGTATCAAGACCTTACCCCTACCCTGGGGTAGAGAGGCTGTTTCCTAATAGACCCTCGGTATCCTTCCCTCCAAGAACTTCTCACCTTGATCTTGGGGAGACTCGACTCACAACCTCTCGCTTGAAAGTGGAGGTTGCTTACCATCAGAGCAACCCCTCTTGTCTCAAGTTAGTAGACAATAATTTGTGAATATCTTCACGTACGGGAAGTTTAGGGTCACACTTAGTGATTCTTTTCATGATAATTCTGTTATTTTCATATTTATTGTTCCCAAAATTTATGATTTAGATACTATTGGCAATCTGATTATTTATCTAGTATGTTAGAAAGCTTTTTCAAAAACTTCAGCTTATATAGTGCTGAAGTTTTTACAAATGAACTAAATAACTTCACCATCTTCTGCTGAAATTTCTGAAAAGGTTTTATGAAAAAACTAATGAATCCAGGACAAAAAAGACTCAGCTTATTTAGTGTTGAAATTTATACAAATAAAATAAATAACTTTAGCATCTTCTGCTGAAGTTTTTAAAAAAGTTTATCCATGACAAAAAAAACTTCAACTTATTTAGTGTTGAAGTTTTTATAAATGAACTAAATAACTTCAGCATTTTCTGGTGAAGTTTTTGAAAAAGCTTAATGACAAAACTAATGAATCCAGGACAAAAATATTTCAGCTTATTTAGTGCAATTGCAAATAAAAACTTCAGTAAATAGAGAACAAAACTTCAGCTACTATGTTTAAGTTCAGCAAATAAAGAACAAAACTTCAGCTACTATGCTTAAGTTCAACAATTACAAACAAAAACTTCAGCACACTTGGTTCAGCAATTTTTGCTACTTCAGGCTCGTCTACTAGAATGCTGAAGTTTTACGTGATTGCCTTTGCTACTTCAGTCCCGTATGGTGAAGTTATGCGAAAAAGTAGGTACACTTGCAATTTCTTTAGCAAAGCGGACACAAGTAACAATATGACCTAAAAAGCGGGTATAGATTAGCACAAAAAAGTTGAAAATCGTCCTAAATTCATATTTTATGGCCCTAAAACGCCAAAAATAGCAAAGGGGTAACTATTGTTTATTAGGTCATTTTTATGGGCCCTCAAAATTTTAGGCAATTCGGAACCCATCTCCCGAATTCGTGAACATGGCATGGACATTAGCACATAAAAATTTGGAAATCATCCGGAATTCCTGTTTTATAGCCCTAAATGCGAAAAAAAAATAAAGAACAATATTGGTGTAGCAATGATTATGATTCATTCGGTCATTTTTTATGGGCCCACAAAAATTATAGGCGATGCGGATACTGTCGCCCGAATTCATGAACATGATGTGGACCTTAGTACACGAAAAATTAAAAATCACCCTAAATTACTATGTATGGCCCTTAAATGCCAAAAATAAGGAACGGTCATGACAAAACAATGGCTATTGTTCAGCGACTCGGATTTCACCCGAATTCATGAACATGACGTGGATCGTAGTACACGAAAAAATGGATATCACCCTAAATTACTATTTATGGCCCTCAAATATCGAAAATAAGGAACAGTCATGGTAAAGAGATGGCTACTGTTCATTAGTTTGTTTCTGAGGGCCCCATAAATTTTCGGCTCTTCAAATTCCGTCACCCGAATTCATGAAGATAGCGCGGACATTAGCACACTAAAAATTAAAAAAAAATCCTGAATTCCTGATTTATGACCCCCATGACGCCAAAAAATAAAGAGCGGTTATGGAAAAATGATAACTGTCGTCTATTAGGTCATTTTGATGGACCCAAAAAAGTTTAGACGATTCAGAGTCTGTCGCCGGAATTCATGTACATTGCATGGATATTAGCACACACGAAAAATTAAAAATTACCTTGAATTCCTGTTTTATAGCCTAAAACATCAAATATAAGGAACGATCACGGAGAAGCAATGACTATCGTTCATTAGGTCATTTCTGATTGGACCATAAAATTTTAGGCGATTTAGAGCCCGCCGGCCGAATTCATGAAGGTGACATGGACATTATTACACAACAAACCGAAAAATGTCATGAATTTCTATTTTTTGGCTCTAAAATGCCAAAAAACATAGAACAATCATGGCAAAGAAATAAATATGATATTAGATATTTCTAATGGGCCCACAAAATTTTAGGTGATTCAAAGCATGTCGCACGAATAGATGAAGTGACATGGATATTAGCACATGAAAAATTAAAAA
Organism: Nicotiana benthamiana; assembly: GCA_034376525.1. NCBI lineage: Eukaryota > Viridiplantae > Streptophyta > Magnoliopsida > Solanales > Solanaceae > Nicotiana > Nicotiana benthamiana. Next base: position 90,993,872 of record CM067337.1, read on the forward strand.
TCATCCTAAATTCCTATTTTATATCTCTAAAACGCCAAAAAAGAAGAACAGACACGGGGAAGCAATGACTATTATTCATTAGGTCATTTCTGATGTGCCACAAACTTTTAGGTTGTATAGAACCTGTCGTCCAAATCATTTAGATGGTGTTAACATTAGCACAAAAATTGGAAATTATCCTGAATTCCTGTTTAATGTCCTTAAAACATTAAAAACGAGGAACAGTTTTGGCGAAGCGAAGAATAATGTTTATTAGGTTATTTTATATACTCACCTAAAATTTTGGCAATTCGGAGCTCGTCGCCCGAATTCATAAACATGGCGTGGACCTATGCAAAAAATTGGAAATTGTTCTAAATTCCTGTTTTATGGCCATAAACGCCAAAAAACGAGAAACATACATGGAGAATCAATGTCTATAGTTCATTATGTCATTTCTTAAGGGCCCATAAATTTTTTGTGTGATTTGGGACCAGACACCCGAAGTTATGAAGTGGTGTGGATTAGCACACAAAAAATCAAAAATCATGCTGAATTCCTATTTTATGGCCTCTAAAATACCAATATGAGGAACGATCATGGAGAAGTAATATCTATTGTTCATTAGGTCGCTTTTGAAAGACCCACAAAATTTTAAGTAATTCGAGGTCGGTCGCCCGAATTCATGAAGATGTCGTAGACACTAGCACAAAAAATTTAAAGTCGTGATGAATTCCTCTTTTAATGCCCTAAAATGCCAAAAAAGGAGCGATCATGGAGAATGAATGACTATTGTTCATTAGATCGTTTCTAGTGGGCCCACAAAATTTTAGGAGATTTGGAGCTGGTCATCCGAATTCATGAAGATGGCGTGGGCATTATTAGTACATGAAAGATAAGAAATCGTGCTAAATTACTATTTTGTGACCCTAAAACGCCAAAAATCAAGAAAGGCTCATGGAGAAGCAATGACGATTGTTCATTAGGTCATTTCTGATAGACTTATGAACTATTAGGCAATTTGGGACCGGTGCCCGAATTCATGAAGATGACATACATAGTAGCATACAAAAATTAAAAATCGTGCTGAATTCATATTTTGTGGCCCAAAAACATAAAAAATCAAGGAACACTCACAAAGAATCAGTAACTATTGTTTATTAAGTCGTTTCTTATGGGACCACAAAATTTTTGGTGATCTGGTGTTGGTCTCCCGAATTCATGTAGATAGCGTGGACATTAGCATACGAAAAATAAAAAACCATGCTGAATTCCTGTTGTGTGGCCCTAAAGTGCCAAAAAATAAGGAACGGTCATGGCGAAGCAATGAATTTCATTCAATAGGCTGTTTCTGATGGGCCCACAAAATTTTCGGCAATTTGGGGTCGTTCGTCTGTATTCATGAAGATGATGTGGATATTAGCACATGAAAAATCGAAAATCATGCTAAATTCCTTTTTATCTCCCTAAAATGAAAAAAATGATGAACGCTAATGGTCATGAAAAAGCAGTTACTATTGTTCATTAGGTCATTTTTTATGTGGCCAAAATCTTTTAGGTAATTTGGACCGGTCGCCCGAATTAATGGAGTGAACATTAGCACAAGAAAAAATAAAAATCGTGTTGAGTTCCTGTCTTATGGTCCTAAAACGCCAAAAAAGAGGAACAACCATGGAGAAGTAATGACTTGTTCGTTAGGTTGTTTCTGATGGCGCACAAATTTTAAGTGATTCGAGGTCTGTCACTCAAATTTATGAAGATGGCGTGGACATTAGCACACGTAAATCAGAAATCGTGCCGAATTCCTATTTTATGGCCCTAAAACGCTAAAAAATGAGGAACAATTATGGAGAAACAATGACTATTATTCGTTAGGTTATTTTGATGGGCCCACAAAATTTGAGGCGATTTCGGATCGATCGCCCAAATTCATGAGGATAGCGTGGACTAGCACACGAAAAATCGAAAATCGTACTGTATTCTTGTTCAATGGCCCTATAATGCCAAAAAACGAAGAACGGTCATGGAGAAGCGATGACTATTATTCATTAGGTTGTTTTTATTGGCCCGTAAATTTTTAGGCGATTCGTAGCCCGTTGCCCGAATTCATGAAGATGGTGTGAGCATTAGTACACAAAAAATTTAAAATCATCCTGAAATTCTGTTTCATGACCTTAAAACGCCAAAAATAAGAGGAATATTCGTGGCGAAGCAATATAATCCTAATTCTAGAGATTCTTCTTACTCAACTTTCTGCTGTTTTAGTGTTGCGCGATTTAAGAGTGGCTTGAAGTTAGTGTCATTGGTTTTAGGTTTATGGGGGTTTTGCATCGTATCTCTGTCAACAGTACCTTGACGGATTTGGAGCCAAATGCTGCTGAAACTAGAACCTCTGATGATGTTAATGAGGCCTACCGCTTTTTTTTTAAAAAAAAAATCTATTGATACCTTGTAAAGTTTTTACATATACAAGTTTAATTGCCACATTGATGCGCGTGTAAATCCTTTGAATTACTTTGTGGATGTATAGAAATAAAAATAAAAATTGTTTCCAAGAGCCTTCACGAGTATAAGATTGGGGCTATGTGCTTTTTTTTTTTTTTAATCTGTTAGATTTTCCAATAAATATTTAAGAAAAGGCAAAACGGCTTTGTATGTTTTAATTCAGTCTAATTCTGCTATTTTTTAGGTGGAGATTGTATAGCCTTTTCAGGGTTACATGCCTGATATTATATGCAAGCAGGTGAGTTGGTCATTGCCTATATGGGGTTGGTTCAAATGTAACACAGATGGACATATGCTACCTGGCGTTAGGTACATAACCTAGTTGACCTTGTGCCGATGGTGGTATAGTGCTCCGGTGAAAGGTAAAAGAGGATTTTCTTATGCTCTAGCCCTTTTTTAGGCCCTGGGAAGAACTGAGGCTGTTTGGACTCCAAGGATCTGCAGAACGAATCCTTTCCCTGCAGCATTCGTTTTGTGAAGCAAGAAATTTTAGAAGGCGCGTAACAAGTGACATGCAATGCACTAGGAGTAACTCTGCACAATTTTTTATCAAAAAGCTTTATAAAATGAGAGCAGCTGCTACAAGACATCTGACATTGTCAAGTAGGGTGGATGACAATAACCTGCAAACAAATTCTCCACTTTGGTTAAGGATAATTCGTCTTCTTGAGCCGAGGGTCTATCGAAAACAGCCTTTCTACTTCCTCCGGTAAAGGTAAGTGGTACACACTTTGTCTTCTTGAGCCGAGGGTCTATCGGAGACAGTCTTTCTACTTCCTCGGGGTAAGGGTAAGGTGTACACACTTCGTCTTCTTGAGCCGAGGGTCTATCGGAATAGCCTTTCTACTTCCATGGGGTAAGGGTAAGGTGTACACACTTCGTCTTCTCGAGCCGAGGGTCTATCGGAGACAACCTTTCTACTTCCTCGGGGTAAGGGTAAGGTGTACACACTTCGTCTTCTTGAGCCGAGAGTCGGAAACAATCTTTCTACTTCCTCGGGGTAAGGGTAAGGTGTACACACTACCTCCCCAGACCCTACTTGTGGGATTTTACTGGGTTGTTGTTGTTGTTTGGTAGGACAAGAGGGTTGCTCTGATGGTATGCAACCCCCACTTCCAACCGAGAGGTTATGAGTTTGAGTCTCCCCAAAAGCAAGGTGGGAAGTTATTGGAGGGAAGGATGTCGGGGGTCTATTTGGAAACCGTCTCTCTACTTAAGGGTAGGGGTAAGGTCTGCGTACACACTACCCTCCCCAGACCCCACTAAGTGAGATTATACTGGGTTGTTGTTGTTTGGTACAGGACAAAACATTTACATCTTCATGCTGATTCCCTCAAACTTCCCTAAGACAGCACAGTGACTTTCTCAATGCTCTTAGCTATGTATTCTATCTAATATCAGAATAATGATTGTGAAAATGTTGAATTCTCTAAATAGTACATTAGAATAGTGGTAGTACAAAGAATTAAGGAACATGTATACTGTGTGAAATATGAGTAGAGAATGAGTTGCCAAAATCTCGAGTTAACCTAACCTGAAATTTGACCATTTACAAGCCGGCTACCTCATTCACATCAAGGACTATATTTAGAGAATCTCCTCCAATTAAATCATGTGAAACTTTGGACTATCACGTTGGAATAACGGTCGGAGTTCATTAGTATCCCCAGTATTCACAGGATGCAAATCTTTGCCAAGCTCCTCATAGTAGCAAGTTCTCTGTTGTTCTGCACAGTCGCCTGGCTTAGTGAGGCCAGACTTCTCTTGGCTGATAATGTCGGTGTCATGACTCTATTTTATGTAATGTCAAATGAATAAGTAGTAGCCTCATTATGGTGCCATTAAAGGAGAACGTAGGACAGGCGTATATCATGAGATTCATAGCTGATGGTAATTAGCAATTTGGCTAATGAGCCATTAGCAATCATCAGCCCCATGATTTTCTCTTCAAAGAGCAATATTACCATCAGATTTAGACCTTTGGAGGCAAGGGCACTTCAGCCAGTGAAGAAATAAGATCTTCTCGTGATTGGGATCTTCTGCTCTGGAGACGTTGTTGGCTTCTGTGTGGGGACCAGAAGGAACCCGTGCTACTACTTTCAAATTGCATCTGACCCAAGCTACCTGATGAAAAACTATGTGCGACACTACTAGACGATGAATATAAGGAAGAATCAGTGAGCTGGATACCATTGCCACCAAAACCATGCCCAGTGTCAAATGGTCTCTGTTGTGTATTAGCAACTGTTGGACTGAGTGGCATTTTCACTCTTCCTTCACCTGAAAGACAAATTGGCGTGATCTAAGAATGATATCTGAGAAATAATGCTCATAATAACAGCAATATAAAAGAGAACTATAAAGCATTAGTCAATTTCTCAACTCATAATTAGTAGGCACAGAGAGCTCAATGTAGGACCATGGGAAAGGTCAAAATTTCATTATTAAATATCAAGACGGGTGTCATAAGTATGTTTGTTATCTATACGACTCAAAAACTGGTGTTAACTTCTCACTCTAATCCTCAACAATTATTGATTCTTGTTACCAAAAGGTAATCTTCCTGAGCCAGTACTAATAGTTTAAACAGAATTGCTGCTTTAGAAGATGACAGTCTATGGCAGCAAGAAAAGATCATAAGCTGAAGGAAACTGTCTAGAGGCATAAAAAATTCCATTCAACTCCACTTTGCTGAAAGCCCTAATTATGACAATTAGATACTCAATTGATCTGAAAGCTAAATCCATTACTAACCATAGAGCTAATTAACAACTGGTATAAAAGCGATTCTTGTGAATATTTGATGTGACTTTATCTCTGAAGCCATCATTTTTTTTAAATCAGTGAAACTATCATATTTTCTTCCAAATTTAGACTTTGAAATTAGTACTATCAGAAGTGTACAATTCAAGCTAGTATAAAAGGGTTCCAATAAACAGATAAAAGTGGCACAGAGGTGAACTTGAATTCAAAAGAGCTTCCTACCCATAAAAGTGATGATATTTTTTGTTTTGATTTCCCTAACCAAGACGGCGTTGGACATATTCTAAACTAGAATAGCACGGTACACATGATTTTCAGAAGAAATTACCTGTAATAACAGGACTCCACCGCCTGAAATTGAAAGGAGTTGGAATGTTGATTATAGATGTGGATGAAGCACTATTATTCCCAAAAAGGGGAAGATATTGCCTACGGAAGACCCTGGGCATCCACTTCCCAACACATGATAATGCACACAGAAGAACAGCTAATGAAGCAAACAAAATAGCAAAAAGAATAATTGGGTGCATCTTCATGAGCAATAGCTTGTAACTAATAAGATCAACCCCAGTTGAAACTGCCTTTCCAGCTTCCAACAGTGCAACACCTAGTGTCCAAGTAATACTTCCGGAACCAATGGTTACCTGACTATCAGTAATGTGCAAGCCTTCTCTCAACAAAAAGACAACATATGGTGCCCTGAAGCAATACTGTTCTATGAAAGGCTGAGGTGCAACACTAGTCTTTGCAACATCCCAAGTCTTCTCACAAAATTCCTGACCCTTTTCTAATACATCATCCAGCGCAGCATCAGGGGTCAAGTTGAAAAAACGATATACCACGTAAAAACCAGACATACCATAGAACTGGCCATAAGGACGAGGAAGATTTTCTGCAAGAGCACAGGGCTGCAACTCACAATCAATTCCTGGATTTTTGCCAGACCATTCAGACAAATTGACAGCAACTTTTGCAAGTGAATTGCATTCTTCCCATTCTGGAGCTCCAACAAACTGAACACGAACTCCAGGCTTTCCCCCTTTACCAGTAACTTCTCTCCCAGTGGTAGGATTACCACCTTCTTGGTATAGGGAAACACAATGAGCACAGATATATTGCTCCTTGTAACCAGAATTCAAACACGGATGCTTGATCTCAATGTTTCCACTGGCGAGATCTGCATTACTGATCTTGGGAAGCCTCTTGAGAAGCTGAACTACAGACTTGTCAAAAGCATCATTCAGGCCATATCCTGCTAGGGAATAAGCAGTAAGATGATGATTAACCGCACCAATATTCAGCTCCAAGCTAGTTTCATCAGGGAGATTTTCCTTGCTCTCAAAAGTAACCTGCAACGATGAGCCACCTAAGTCAAGTGCACCAAATGTTCCTTTTTTAGGTTTTGCCCCCAATATACCGGTGTGGTAATTCATAGCTATCCATCCATAATAGGCTTCCTCCATGCCAGTAATAGTTTTGACCCATTCTCTCTTGCACATAAAAGGCGAACTTTTTAAAATAGACCAAGCATTGTTGAGAAGCCATTCTGAATCTGAATTTGGCAGCCTGCGGACCCCAGCCGTAGCATAAAGATAGAGATATGTAGATTTATGTGCATGCTTGGGGATTTGCTTCACTGCCCACTTAATTAGTGGCTTGATTGCTTTTTTCAAGCCAGATGTGTTGTGCACCAATTTGTCAAATCCAGGTTCTGTCTCCATTCTGTTGTAAGCCCGACCACTCTGTAATCTTGAGTTTCTCTGGAAACCCTCTGGCAGTGATCTCAGTATAATAGGGAGATCGCTATCTTTTTTATAGTTAGGGGATGATTGATATACATAAACACGAGTCCCAGTGCTACCACAATCAAGCACAACATAAAACTTTGACTCTCCGCGGAATAAATTAAGATAAAAAAACAACATATATAGGAGAAATGCAACCAATAGCAAGCAGAGGAGAACTAAGATAACTCGCTTCCATTTCGTTCGTGCAGAATTGACTGCTGGTGACCCCTTCACCTTGGAGAAGCTTGTACCCAAATTTTCTCTCTTGAAAAGATTTAGCCGTTTTAAATTAGTTGAACCCCTCTCTATTTCAGGGTTAAGATCACCATCTTCCAGATCAAGCCGCCGATATGCAGAAAGATCTTGAAGGGATGAGGAAAGTCTCAACTTGTTCTTCTGATCTAAGCTGGAAATATTAAGTGAACCTGGCAGAGGTGGTAACCCCGATGAAGGATATGGAGTACTAGACGTCTTTGGGTTCGAGAAACGAGTCACTGCAGCAGAAACAATTTCTGTAACTTTGTTAAGCACCATGCTTGCACTACAAATTCTAAGCAAAGTTACTCTTCACGCGAGAGTTTTCTAGTCCATTCTTACATTGTACATGAAAAGCTTATTGACTATCATCATACAGTAGATAAGTCAGCCGCATAAGCACAGCACATGATACACCAACGGGACCTGTAAGGGAGGAGTGTCCTGCAGGGATTATCCCAGAAAGAAGAACGAAATATTAAAAATGAATCAAAATCATTTGGATGCGGTGTAATGGTAAGGAGAACCAAAGAGGATCTATGGCCATAGATCTCCAGTATCTACATCATGCTTCAGTAATTAAGTTAGGATGTATTTAATGGCACTCACACGTGAAGCAACTCAACTGAAGATGAACCAAAAAGACCTATCACGTTGAAGTATATGCTCAATTACAGCATATGCACCAAGTCATTGACACAGTATTTCTATGTACGTCCCCTCGCTTAACTCTAACTATACGAGCTTCGCATAGCCAGCCTCAAGTCCAAATAAAGAAGATGAGAGGTGGTTGGTTCACAACCAATGTAAAAATAGTCATACTACCATGAATCCTCCAAATATTTTATTCTTTTGTAACCAAATAGTGCTGAATGGATATAGAGTATTCATACAGCCGGCCCCAACTAGTATGGGACTGCGACTTCTTTTTTGATAGGTAAAGTTTTATACGGGACTGCAAATTAGTCGATTCAAACATCTCCTACCTTCATAGTTTCTAGAATTTTGCACTAGTGATATAAACATTTACCCGTATGGATTTTAAAAATAAGAAGATAAACATGCCACCACGGATACAACAACCCAGTAAAATTCCACTATTGGGGTCTGTAGGGTAGTGTGTAGGCAGACCTTACCCCTATCCTGAAGGAGTAGACGGGTTGTTTCCGAAAAACATGCCACCACCGATAGATCAAATAAATTACACCACGGGAAATCCATGATTAAAATTCATGATGCCACTAAATCAACTGGCAATTTGAGTTACTCGGTTCGAAATTTCATACTTATACATGTAGGCGCATAAAAATCGAGGAGGACGAGAGGGTTATGCGTAAGATGAGCAGGGGCAGAGTGACGAGCCAGATGAAATTCCAGTGGAATTTTGGAAGCACGTGGGTAGGGTAGGCTTGGAGTGATTCGCTGGTTTGTTTAACGTTATTTTTAGGATGAACTATGAAGAAGATGCCAGAAGAATGGCAGTGGAGTATGATGATTGCATTATACTAGTGAATAAAAATGCGCTCGCTTCCTCGCTTTAAGAGAGAAGCGAATCGAGGCGTGAAGGGCAGCGCTTAAGGTAATATAAGCGGCTCTGGTACGAAAAAGCGAACGCTTCTAGGTAAAAAGCAAGAAGCGGTGAAGTGAGAGGAAGTGTTAGAAGCATCTGCTTCTATTTTTAAAATTAACCCAAGCCCTATTTTATTAAAAATGAGGTTTCTAAACAGGAAACACTGTCTGGACTTCTTCAACAGCAACGATTTCTTCTTCTCTTTTTCATCAACTTTTGATTTCTGAAATAAGCTCAAAGCATCTACTAGGTTGTTCTTCATCTTCTTCAACAGTACACGTATGTTTTGCTTTTGCACTTTTGATTTTCAGTCTTCTTCTTATTCTTTTTCTTTTTCTTTCTAAACGTCCAAAAATCAGCGAAATGCTGGCGAATTTCTTTCAGAAATTTCCGCCCAATTAATTGAAGTATTGAGCATTTGCTTAAAATTACATGTGTTGTCTATGCCGTATTTATTTTAATTTTTTAAAATTCCACTTTACTTAAAAAAAGTTGGCGCTTCGCTTTTCCTGAAATAGGGGTTGTCGCTTTTCCTCGCCTCACGCTATTTTTAGCATTGCATTATACAAGAACAAAGGTGATCTCCAAAATTGCATCAATTATAGGAGCATCAAGTTACTTAGAGGATGTTTGTCTAAGCTTATAAGCTGATCAAACTGGCTTATAAGCATTTTTTGACTCATCTACGGGTTTGGTAAAAATAAAAGTGCTTATAAGTCAAAAGTAAGCCAAAAGCCATAAGTTGGTCTCCCCCAACTTAGCAAATTGCAGCTTATAAGCACTTTAGGTTTGACCAAAATATTTACTATTTTATCCCTAAAATACTTCTTTTTAAAACAAAATTCTTCGTATATCCAGTTCTTCAGCTGCTTAATATTAATTTCAGCACTTTTATCCAAACACGTAATTGCTTTTTTTTTAAATCAGCTTCAGCATTTAAAATTAGTTTTCAACATCTAATGCTTATCAGCTACTCTAAATCAGCTAAGCCAAACGGGCTCTTAGTTATACTATGAAGGTTTGGGAAAGGGTGGTGGAACTGGCTGGATTCACAAGTTATCCCAAAAGAGGAAGTTAAAAGTATCTTGGGTCTATGATCAAGGGAATGGAAATATTGACGAGGACGTCATACTGAAACTCAAAGGTAAGTTCTACAGAGTGGCTATGTTGTATGGGGCAAAGTGTATGTCAGTCAATAATTCACATATCCAGAAGATAAAAGTAGCAAAAATAAAAATGTTGAGATGGATGTGCAGACATACCAGATTAGATAAGATTACGAATAAAGATATCGGGATGAATGTGGGAGTAGCCCGCGTGGAGAACAAGATGTAAGAAGCGAAACTGAGATGGTTCAGGCATGTGAAGAAGAGAAGCCAACATGCCCCAGTGAGGAGGTGCGAGCGGTTGGCTTTGATGGGTAGGAGTAGAGGTAGAGGGAGACCTAAGGGGAGAATATCAGGAAGAAGGACTTGTGGCGGCTTTGACTTACCGAGGAAATAGCCCTTGATTTGAGGGTGTGGAAGTCAAAAATTAGGATAGAAGGCTAGTAGGTAGTTGATTGTATTTTTGTTCCATACCAATGGTTTTATGGTTAGTTTGGTAGTTCCTTGTCTTACATTTCTAGTAGTTTATGTTGTTTCCTCATTATCTTTTACCTCAGTTTGTTATTATTTTGTTGTTGGTACAGCTTGTTGCTATTATTTCCTTTGTCGTTATTGTCTTTCTGGCCCTCTTTGTCAATATTGCTTGTTTATACTTTTTCTTTTCATCTTTTTGAGCCGAGGGTCTATCAGAAATGGCTTCTCGACCTCCGAAGATAGGGGTAACGTCTGCATATACACTACCCTCCCCATACCCCACGTGTGAAATTTCACTGGATTGTTGTTGTTGTATACATATTTAGTAGATTTCTTAACACATACACATGGTTTGAGCCAAAGTTACTGGGTCGAACTCAACCTAAAACTAATACTATACCTCCGCCACCGGATTAAACATAAACTTACCACTCATCACTTTATGCTTGAGTTTCTTGTAGCATATATAAAGCACATCATTACTAAAAAAGAATGGAAAATTCAATCAGCAAATTCAAATTCAGTGTGAATCCGTATATCATTATTTCTTAATCTTTTCGGAGTAAAATATCTACATTTAAACACTAAATAAAAGTACGATAATCACAATCTTTCTTTTGTATTTAAAATGCCATTATTTTTGGGCCGAATTTGAGTATCAAATTTCAGCATTAATCAACTAGATCTCATTAAATCATACAAATCCTAAAAATGATCTTAAAGCAGTAAATAATTTCGTGAAAATGCATATGAAAATCGGTAAATTTACTTACGAATCGGTAAGAAAATCGTTTGATGGAGTAGAAAGGAGTGTGACTCGTTTGGCTGTTGCCCTTAGTTTTGAGAGATCGTGAAGAAGGTTTTGAAAATGAAACAGATCTAAAAGGAGATTTGCTTTATAAATAGAACTGAAGAAATTGACCAACCAAACAGGTCTTTTCCGTGTTGAATGACTCCACCACCCTCTTCTGCCCCTTTCTGTTCTACTGAAAGGGTCGTTGTTTACCCTTGTTCAAAACCTTTTTCCCAATTGTTTTAAATTAATACGGAAAATGGTGAATTTTATCTAATATATTCGAAATTACTTTATTTAATCTTATCCCATTATTAGGTAAAAATAGCAACGCTAGCCAGCTTTTGGATTGGTCATTCAAAAATAGTTAGCATTTGTAAAGTCATTGAAAAATATTTATTATTTTGCTGTAACACGCAAAGTTCCAGCATAATATACTGGAGATCGATGCACCTGTGAACTTCCACCATATTATGCTGGACCTCCAATACGCAAAAAGTTCCAGTATAATATGCTAGAGATTGGAGCACCTCCAATATATTATACTGGAGTATTTTTTTTGGATTTTGAATAGTATCTTCATTCAGATTTATTTCTACATGAAAAATGACTAAAATTTTGATTATTTTTAAAACTGTATCTATTTTTTAATTACCACTTGTAAACCTAGATATTTTTTAAATTTTACACATTATTTGGGGGGGGGGGGGGGGGGGGGGGGGGGTGTTTCTTAATTTAGCCATTAACCCATAAGGAGATTCTAACTTAGAAAATAATTTTAAATTATAGCCAAAGAGTTAAGGAGTAAATTTATGATTATATTTTTTCTCAAGAAATTTAGATATATGGAGTTTCACTCATTTCAGCTATGTTAATAGCAAAGAACAAATATGAAATAATTATTCATGGTATAAAAGGATAAAAAATTAATCGATGAATAAAGTTGAGCAATTTCGAATATACATAAATAAATTTTAGCATTTTTACTTTTTAATATACTAGTCTCAAGGTACGCGCGATGCGCGTGTACCTGTATCGATGATTACTAATTTATTTAAAATTTATGCTTGAATTATAAACTAAAAGTATAAGTTTCCGAGGGTGAACATAAATATTGATAGTGTATAACTAATTCATTCAAGAAAGAAACTGTATCATTAAAATCCTCAATTATTAGTCAATAGTTCAATTTAGAATTTGTTCCAGTTTTATAATATCATAATTTTAATTTTACAAGCTATTATACTTCTTTTTAGTTTGAGCAAGAACACATAACCCTTGAAAAACTATATAGTACTGATAATTTACGAATGTCAAATGAATACAAAATCAAAGTGCAATAAAAATCGAAAAAAGATAAACACTTAAAAAGAATACTAAAGCAAGCTAGTGAAAAAGGAGTTCAAATATAATATATAATATATAATATACAAAAGTGCATATATAAAGTTCAAAGTTAGATTGGAAGGAATTTTGAACATTGTTCAAATAAGAACATAATTTACAGAAGATTAAATTTTAATTAACTTTGGTCAAATTTTTATTAATTTTAGAATCCTAAATATAAGGACTTAATTCAAACATGGAGAATTTAATAAACAAAATTTCAGTTAAGCTCTAGATATTATGGAGTAAATATTAAGAAAAACAATTAAAGAATAATAGTTATTTTGCAATGAAAATTTTATGCTCAAAGAATATTTTTGACATGCCTTTTAACAATTAAGCTAACGTTTAGCCTTAAATGTTTTCCATTTTTTTAATACTACCAACTATACTTGGGTTGTCGACTTTTATTAGGAAAGAGTTTATGTAAAGTAAATCGTAAGTGATTTTAAAGTATTAATATTAAGAGTCTATAACAATATTTTAAACAAGAAAAGATTTAATAATCAAATTTTAATTGATTTTAAAGTTCTAAATATTAGGAAGATAGCTTAAATACAATTTTGTCTAATGTAAAATCTATTTTTAAAGGTTAAAAATGGCAAACGACATTTCGTTAAGGACCTTTGTACTTTTAATAAAATATAAATACTAATATGTGCATATAATTTCTTTTAAAACTATTGTATAAAAAATGTTCGAGGATTAAAAGAAAAAAGTAACGTATGGAGGTTATTATTAAAAATAAGATTAACTTAAATATATTGACAGTTATAAAGGTCTTACACTAAAATATTGTTATTGTTCGAAACAAATCACTCTTCAGTCTCTGTTTACTATATGAAAATGATTGTAATTCACTTTTAATGATATATTACTAAAAATATTCTTAACATATCATCAATAAAAAGTAAAAAAAAAATATTGATCAAGGAGAATCTCTTCAATGATGTTAACTTTGTACTCTCATCTCAATTTGTTTAACGGATTTATTTGATCAAACTTTAAAAGCTAAGTCATATTTGATCGATTAATTTTCTCATACCTAATTGATGAAAATATTATAAATTTAATGTTAATTAATTTCTCTTAATTAAAAATCTCGAGAAAAGAAAAAAGAGAAATACCAAACGTGCGTTACTCGGTGACACGGTCACATGGGAATGAAGAAAGGGTTAAAGTAATAGACGAAAAATCCCGCCAGTATTTTACCGTTAGGCTATTTGAGTTAAAATAACGACGTCGTTTCTGGATGCATAAAATCCACGACATCTTTTTACAGATAAGTCATACGTTTTGAATTGGCAGTTAGCAGTTTGTCGGTTGTCAATTGGCCACTGGACCACCGATACATACAATGTTAGTGCTCTATCCGAATACAAGAAAACTGGAGAATAAAATGTATACATATATGTTTTTCCCGTAAAATGGTGCAGTTAAATTTATAATTAGTTTATAAATAAACAAATTAATTTGATCCTAAAATACTTAATAAATTAAATAAAATATAAGATTTAACGTTGAAATCAAGATAAGACAGCAGATAGCCTGGTTCCAGAAGCAGAGCTTCCGAGTGCAGTAATACAAATATCTATAAACAAGAAATAAAGTATTATTGAGCTCTAATTATCCATCAATATTAGATTTCGAAAAAAACAAAGTGAACGCATGATTAGGGCGGATTCAGGGGGCTGAAGGAAATTCTGAACCCCCTTTGTCAGAAAATTACATTGTGCATATAAGGCAAAATCTATTTTGTGCATCTATACACGCCTTTTGTTTCAATTTATGTGAAATTATTTGACTGAGTATGGAATTTAAGAAAAAAGAGAAGACTTTTGAACACGTGGTGTACAATGAAACACATATATTTTGTGTGGCTATAAATCATTGAGGTGTTTAATTGTTCTCAAATATGAAAAATGGGTCACTCTTCTTAGCACATAGTAAAAGGAGAATATATAGGTTCACATAAATTAAAACGGGAGGACTATTATATTTTGAATCCCGTTGACATAGTCAAAAGTATAGTTATGTGTTTAAGGTGATTCAAAATCTTTGTAAGGTCGCTAGTTCAATTTCCACTTTCCATAGTAAAAGCACAGCCCGCATAAGGCATCTCGCGTTCATGCAGGATCCGAAAATGACAGCAGCCAAAGGGGTATAATATAGACAGTCTAACCTAATGCAAAAAATAGTTACTGCTTCCACGGTCCATAATCTTTTTAAATTTTTTTTTCTTTTTTTAGTTTATGAATGGCATGACCATATATTAACAAGATTATCTGGCAGCCATCCAAATGTGCAACCAATGCAACGACATGGCCGTCTCTACGAGGGCGTCCCCTCTATGTGGTCCCAACCTTATGGCGCCAGCTGGCAGACCTCCTAGCTATAAATACTAAGAGAAAGAACCCTAAAGGGGGGGCTGCTTCTTATTCTTCTTCTTCTTGACATCTCTTTCTAAAAGAATGGAGAATACATCATTGTAAGGCTCTGAACCTCTCTGTGGAGAGGCAGACCGAACTAATACTATTAATAAATGATCTTCATCCTCTTCCCGTTAATCTATTACGATTGTCTCTTTAATTTTATTCTTTTGGTCTTTGGATATATTGCGATCTGCTATGATTAGCCCTCCATTTATTTTGATTTTTTTATGCTTCTAAAGTAAATGAAAACTTTGAGCGAAACAATTTGGCGCCGTCTGTGGGGATTTCATAGCAGAATCACGTAGTTAATCCTTAAACCGAAAAAGAAAAATAAACAACCCAGCTCAAACGAGCCCAAGCGACATATCGGGTCATAGGAAGCCAAAAAACTCGAGGTGAGCTTGCTTCCACACCCCTACGTCTTCGAGCGAAGGAAAGAAAAGGAAGAAGAAGCAGATCCCCTAGTGCTTCAACCCTTGCGAATCCCTGTTGTAACGGGAAGCTCGGCCTCGACCCACTCGCGTAGGCCAGTGAGCGGCGCCGGTGGCACACCTCCCGCTACGGCACAGGAAAAAAAGATCAGCACATAATAACAACGAATAGCAGAACGTTCAACCAAAAGTAGTCAAGACCAGAATAAAAGAAACTTACTTGCATGGTTCCACTCCTCTGGGAAATCAGTAGCACAGGCCACCAGGTGTCTGGACCTGATATAGAAGAAATACTCGTATGGACGGGTAGCGACATCGTCGTCAAGCTCCACAGTTAGGCCGTCGGTCCCACGAGGGACCAACCGAATCATGGTACCATGCACCCTCTGAGGGGCGTACAGAGTAAGCACATGCCCAAGCGTGATTTCCGTCCGTGCCAACTCCGCATATTTGATCATCATCGCTAATAATTTGCAACAAGAGGGGACGAGCTTACCAGGGCACACCCTGTAGTAACGGCAAAAATCAACCACCAGCAGGGGAAGCGGAATCCCAAATCCCAGCCTAAAAGGGTAGGCGTAGAAGACACAATAACCTCGGCGGCCGAGGTGCACCCTGTCGCCCCTCCCGGCCAGAACAATGTCGGTGAAGCGAGGGATACCACATTGCTCCCTCAGCTGAGCAAGGCCAACTTCTCCCATCAGTGGGGCCTCATCTACTTGATCTTCTCCCTCGGTGTCAGTGAAATCGGTTGACGTACCGCCGGGCAGGGAAAGAATATCGGTCACCGACGGGAACCGATCGACATTTTGCAAATCGCTGGTTTCCACCCCCGTTGATGGCCCCTCAGTCTCCACAACCGCCACCCCCGTTGATGGCCACTCAGTCGCCACAACCGCTGCCGGAGCAATACCAGAACAAGAACTGCTCGCCATTGATGGGATGAAGAGAGAAAAGTGATGAAAGTCACAGGAAGAACAAGAAGAAACGAAAATCCAACGATAAACAAAGGAGAATGGAGTAACAAGAAAGGCTATCCCTCAGAACTTCACTAAAACAAACATCAGAAAGGTGAGAATTGAACGATATAACCCCCTACTAATAGACAAAGTATAAATGACCTTCACGAATCTCAAAGGTCACTATTAAATACCTGACCAACCACAGAACGGTTCGGGTCTACAGTAACGGGCATCATAATGACAAGTGCCTCAGAGCGGTCATTCAACCGTCAATCGATGTGTCCCCCAAGAAACGATTATAATGACCTCGAGATGCTAAGGTCACGCCTCATGCAATACCATGCACGTGATACTCCCTTTTTTTCTTATACGCAGTAAGCGTGATCGTATTCTCTCCAGTCAAATAAAAACGGCTATGGCCGTCTCCAAAATAAAAATGGATACGGCCATCTCCAAAGTAAAAATGGATACGGCCGTCTCCAAATTATAAATGGCTACAGCCATCTCCAAAGTAAAAATGGCTACGGCCATCTCCAAAATAAAAATGGCTACGGCCATCTCCAAAATAAAAATATCTACGGCCATCTCCAAAGTAAAAATGGCTACGGCCATCTCCAAAGTAAAAATGGCTACGGCCATCTCCTAAGAAAAAATGGCTACGGCCATCTTCAAAGTGAGAATGGTTACGGCCATCCTCGAAGATATAAGGGGTACAATCGCTCTCGACAAACGAACATCTACGGCTATTGGAAGAATCCGCTCATCGAGCTCGGCCTGAGCACAACCTTAATAAGCGGAGGGACTATCTGTATGGGTCAAAACTTGATCTCACAGTGATAAAGGAAATCGACGAATTTATTAAAGCCCAATTGTAGTTTATGAATGGTATGACCATATATTAGCAAGATTATCTGGCAGCTATCCAAATGTGCAACCAACGCAACGGCCTGGCCGTCTCTACGAGGGCGTCCCCTCTATGTGGTCTCAACCCTATGGCGCCAGCTGGCAGACCTCCTAGCTATAAATACTAAGAGAAAGAACCCTAAAAGGGGGCTTCTTCTTCTTTTTCTTGACATCTATTTCTAAAAGAAGGGAGAATACATCATTGTAAGGCTCTGAACCTCTTTATGGGGAGGCAGACCGAACCAATACTATTAATAAATGATCTTCATCCTCCTCCCATTAATCTATTACGATTGTGTCTTAAATTTTTTTCTTTTGGTCTTTGGATATATTGCGATCTGTTATGATTGGCCCTCCAGTTATTTTGATTGTTTTATGCTTTTAAAGTAAATGAAAATTTTGAGCAAAACAATCGTTCTTAGTGGAATTAATCCTTCTTTCGCCACTACATGTGATGTTTAACTTTAGAGAGCGTATACCGATTGTAGTATCAGATGAATAGAATCTGTTATAAATGTAAAATTTGCTATTTTTCAGAGGGAGCAAATTTGTCACTGGACAAGGAAGAAAGGGCAAATATCAGCATGTAGGTTTAAGATCCAAGTAGTAATATCAGACACTTTAGCTATTATTCATGAGAAATGGTGAAGTGAAACAAAAATACACAATAATTATTATGGGTATGTAATAGAAATGTCTATGAAACATAAATTATGTATTTATTTATTTGAGAGCAGATAAACTCTTTTTGAAAAACTAATATAATATTCATTTGCATGTCCTAACTATTCCGCCGAGTAGATTGAAGCAATACAAACAACCTTAGGAGCAAGTCTAACCAATTTACCAATTTACAGCTTGTTTCGATGGTTGTTACGTATAGTTTCATAATATATTATATTATATTGTAATGGAGTATTATTCAATAAATATTATATTTAGATAAATTGTATTGTTTATTATCATTTCATAATATCATACATCAACAATATAAAGAATAAACTTGTAACATTATCAAGACAAAATAGGATATAAAGTAGAATTATTGTATAAAAAAGCAGGATAAAGAATAAAATATAATTCTTTAATAGTAAGGAACGACAAGATGAAAGAAAAAAGTTAGGTAATAATAAAATATCACTTTTTATCGTGAGGTAATAATAAATTTAACGATACGATAATAAAATTAAACTAACAATCAAAATAAAAATTATATTTAAAGTATAATATACAATACAATATAATAAATAACATGCTTTGATGTCATTATCAGCGCTTGGTTTGACAGCAATAATTGCGAGCTCCACTTTTCTCATACTGAACTTTCCATTTACAATGAAAGAAGTGGAACAAATTGAAATACTTTTAAAATGTTGGATGTTCGTGATTTTAATTGGACCGACAATTACATAGGCACGAAGGATAGCTGATGATGTTCAGTAAAATAGGTGATCATTTAGATAGTTTTATGCCAGTAAAGTGTATTTGAAGTGAAATCTCCTTTGCTCGATCTTTGGCGTCTCTGCTTAACAACAACAGTTGTAGCAACTTTCTCTCTGTGATAGGATATTAGCTTAACAACAACAGTTGTAGAGTTTCAAATTAATTGTACTGATGAGATCTGTTCTAGCGTCCAAAAGAACAGATGATGTAAATTTGCCAAATAGTTGAAATAAAACAAAAAATTTCTTCTAAAAAAAAAAAGACAATCACCTAGGCACGGTTTTACTATTCAGAGTTGTAGAACGGATATAATCCTTTCACTCTTAATCGAGATCTTAAATTTGAATTATGAAATTAAAAAAATTCTGATAGGAAGTATTTACTACTTTTTTCTTTTAATGGACCTTACATGACTTGAAATTGAATTAGCCGGAATATATAAACGGATATGGAATACACCGGGTGAAAAATCGAACCTAAGCACTGACAATCAAGTTAAAAATTGTTAAAATGTTGTATAGAGTGTAAATTATAGAAGTTTATTCATTATAATTTTACATTCATATCATTTACCTTATATTATAGACGTGCATGATAAATTTTTCCCTTATTCTCTTCCTTTTATAATTTCTTCTATCATCTGCTCTCTTTGAAAATCTTTTCTCTTAGCTTGATTCTGTTATTGTTGTGATCAGAAAATAGTTCTGGAAAAGAATTTGTGTGGAGGCAACAAAAGGTATTAACCTTCATGTTATCAATTGGAAGTTTATTCTTAACAATTTTATTTTGCAGGTATTTTATACGTTTTCTTTTTTACGAATATGATTGTTGCCACTGAATTGTGCTCCTTAGCCATGCATTTTCTTGTATTCTCGAATGGCTTGATAAGATAAGTGATGTGATCGGTGATGTTGTTGACAATCTTAAGTCTCTCTTATATCGAGGAAGGGGCATACCCAAAATAAAGAAGATAAAGAATATTAGATTTTAACGTGGAAAATCCTTCAAATTAAAGGTAAAAATATGCAAAGATAAAAAAAAGCTCCATTATAACAATAAGAGGGTTACAAAAGTTTTTCAAATTGGCTACACAACAAATGTCAAATACGAAGCAACAAGAGCAACAACTAATCAGTTGAAAAAAGAGGAGAATGCACAAAAATAAAGTTGTTGTTCGAGGCTCGAAATCAGATGCGACAAGCCTCCAAATCCAGAGGATAACATATAGATTTTTGCTTCTCTCTTGTAGATCTTCTAAGAGAGGTTTCAGAAGCATTCGAAGTATTTATCTGAGCAGGAATTGGTTGCCGATCACCACAAGTTTATCAACTGAAGCATCCATAACATCTACATCATGATGATATTTTTGATCTTGATCACTATCTCCATCATTATCTTGGGTTCTTTCATGTGCCATAGGTGCCTTAGCAATAAAAACTGAATCACTATCAACTAAGCTCTCATTACTCTAAGAATCTATTCTCTCAGCTTTGTCAATATCTAACAAGTTTATTGTCAATTGGATCGTGAAAACGATACCCGAACTCATCTTGACCATAACCGATAAAGATGTACTGCTTAGTTTTGACATCCAGTTTTGATTTCTCATCTTTAGGAACATGCACACTAGTTATACACCCAAAAACTCTCAGGTGATCATAATAAACATCTTTGTTAAACCAAACTCTGTCTGGGACAATTCCATCCAAAGCAACAGCAAGAGACAAATTGATAACATATGCAACAATATCAAGTGCTTCCACCCAAAATGTATTTTCAATTAGAATTCTATTCATCCTATCCGCTAAACCATTCAATAGAGGCATCTTGGGCGGAGTTTTCTAATGACGAATTCATTATTCCTTGCAATAGTTATTAAAGGGGCCACAATATTCATCACCATTGACAGTGCGAATACGTTTTAATTTCTTCCCTGCCTGTCTCTCATCTAAGGCCTGAAATTCCTTAAACACGCCAGGTGCTTGATCTTTAGATTTTAATGGATACACCTAGAGCTTACGAGAACGATCATCAATGAAGGTCACAAAGTAAAGTGCACCACCTTTCGACTTTACTTTAAAACGACCACACAAATAAGAGTGTACTAGCTCCAATAAATCAGGTTTTCTTAAGGGATGATGGCTATGAAAGGAAACCCTTTTCTATTTGCCAGCAAACAATTGATATACCTTTGCAGCTTTGCTTGTTTTACTCTAGAAAGCAAAATTTTCTTAGACAATTAAGGCTGGTATCTTTAGATTATTTTTTTAGGAAGAACAAGTGTGAGAGATCACCCAAAATATTAGATTTCTTTATCTCTTTTATTTTTTTTGTAATTTTTACATTATGAACAATTTAGTAGTTTTCTCTTACTTTGTTATGAGTAGCTAAATCCTTTGTCTAAGATTTTGGTAAAACCCGTTGGAGATAAATTGGTTGTTATATTAATATAGTTTTTAGTTGGTTATTAATCTCTATTTGTTCAACTACATTTTGATTTTGGTTAATTGAAACTACCCTCAATTAATTGTTCCTATTTATTATGTATCTTGCGAGAGAGAACATATTTAGGTAGTTGTTTGAACAACATCACTCCCAAAGTATATGCGAGAGTCATAACTAGGGTTTAGAGGTTGGATTAGAGATAACGATATCTCGGGTGCGATCTAAGTGAACAGTAATGCATATCGAGCTAGCATAACTTGAGAGAGTATGTCTAGTAAATTATTATAATTGCTTTAGAGAGATTTATGATAGCCGGAGAGTTCATGATTGATATATGCAACTAAGTCGAAGCTATATGAAACATACAACTAAGGAAATCAACAATGGGGGAACTCATTACCTTAGACCTTTATTCCAATTGTTTACAATTCAAGCATAGTTAGTTTTCAACTGTTTATTTATTTTCAGTTTTAGTTGTTAGAAATACCATAAACTGTTAATTACTAAATCTCAATCTTTATAATGTAAAAAATGGTTCAATCTTGTATTCTTACTAATATTGAACAGAAACAACTAAGTCTTAGTTCTCCGTGGGATTCGACTCCGGAATTTCATACCGGATTATATTTGTAACGATCGCTTATCCTTTTTAGGACTAGAGTTGCGCGTGATCAAATTTTGGCGATGTTGTCGAGGAACTAACGGTGTAGTTGTAGCTGTATATATTTAGGGTTGATGTTTGAACTTTTATTTTGTTTTTTTTTTGTTTTTTATAACTGTTGATTTGAGAACATCGCATCTTGGAATTATGGGAATTTAGGTATAGATAATTCTACTATTGATCTCTATACATATTGTGAAGGAAACCACTCGTGGAAAATTTTTAAAAACGTTTTTGAGAGCGAGTTATGTGCTCCAACTCAATCTTATTTGTGGAATGTGTGTGATGCATGTGATGGTAAAAATTGTCACTTTTATGGTTGAGCTCATATTTATTATCTTCCCCCAACCCCTTACTATGATGGTTCTACATTTTCTTGTGAAGTTAATAGGAACAAAGAACCTGGGAATGCGCACCTGAAGGAGATCAAGGAGATGCTACACTGCTTATGGAACAAAACAAGGAAAAACAATTGTAGATAGAAAGGCCAGAGGCAACTATTCGCAGGATGGAGGCTCAATTGAGTTAAGTGGTTGGAGCTATTAATGCTCAACAAGCCAATATTGGGGATAGTAGCCAATAAGAGCATGAATTGGAGGTGTTAATTGGGAGGTCAGAATAGAACACCAACAACCTAGCCAACTACAATTTGAGGATGTCAATGTTGAAGAAGTGATACTAGAGTCAGCCAAGGACATCGAGGATACAAATTTTGTTGATTATAGTATCATTGATGTTGAGGATGTTGAAAGTCCTGAAGTTCATGTATTTAAGTGCATTGGCCCTCACTCCAAATATTTTTCTACATTGTACTTGGATGACGATATGGAAATAGAGTCATCCGAGCCGATTGAGAAGTCAAAGAATGAGGAACAAGGTGAATATATTCTGGATATCTTCTAGCCAGAAAGTCAAGATTACATACCTCATACAAAGGCCAAGGAGTGCAGAATACTATACTATTTTCTTGGACCAATTATATTCGTTCCACCGCCCTATGTCCATAATCATAAGCTTGAATCAAAACTTGGGGTTCAATTTATAAGCTCGAGATGGAGGTAGAAAGTGATTTACGTCGTGCCGCGACGTTAGATCAAGCGCTTGTTGGGAGCCAACCCAACTTTATTGCTTTCTCTTATTTATTTTATTTATTTATTTTTGTAGTGTCAATTTTTTATTTTTCCATGATCATGAAAAGCAAAGGTATTGGAAGGATGCAACAACAAACCAAATGGCTAGAACTAAGTGTGAGGTACCCGCACGAAGGACCAAGCTTGGGAGAAGTCTGAGTATCCCATGAGTTTTAGTGCTTCGACCTTTGGCCTACAAGGGAGTCTTTTTTACCTTTTTATTAGTTATGGTGTGCATTGGGGACAATGCACAATTTCAAATGTGGGGTGAGGAGATTGTCTGTGTGACTTTCTATGCTATTTTAGTTGTGTTAGTTTAATTGAATAATTTTTTTTAAACAGAAAAGATTTGACTTTTTCCGACGATGAATCTATTAGACAATTTTCTTGAGGCATTTAAGTCTAAAAAAATATTTTCTTTTGTTAGGAAGTGTAGCAATTACCCCTTGGTTTTTCTTTAAACCAGGTTCTTTTCCAAGGATTTTATTTGAACTAGGTGTAGTTAGTTTTTTTTTTTGGAGTAGGAGCCATTGTGTTGTGCTTTGAATTGAAGCAATGTCTCTTGACTTGGTTATGCCTTGAGAATAGTGAGTACTTTGATTGTGACGCTTATGCTCAGTTATTGACTCTTGTAGAAGTACCTTAAATTGTATTATCTTAACTTTGCTTAACTTCTTTGACTATAGTGTCTATGAAACCAATTCTGCGTGAGTTATGTGTCATGTGTGTGTAAGAGTTTGTTATATTATATGCATTGCATTTGATGCCTAGAACTTGCCATGTGTGTTTGCAAAGCGAAATGGTAGTTTTGTTCAATCTTGGAAGTGATATAAGCGTTTCTTTGTTGAGCCAGATATGTATATTTTACCACCTAATTGTTATGTATCGTAGTTAACCCTTTTGAGCCCGTAATCTTGTTTCTTTGGCAATCATATTACAAGCCTTGCCTATTTGTTTGAATTAACCATCTATTTGAACCATTATAACCTCTTATGAGCACTTAAATTGTTATAAACTTTGTAAAAGTTAAAGTGTGAGGTGGTTGGTTTGGCTATTGAGTGGAACTAAAGGAGAAACGTGCACTATTTTGAAAAAGGAAGAGCCACTTGAATTGAAAAAGAAAAGTTGGATTGCTGTGGAAAAAAATTCCTTGATAAATGGTGGCTCTTGACGTAAGTATGCTTAAAGAAGAATGGGGTAATTTACATTGATGTGAAGGTGGAGTTTTGTTTGACATAAGTATGGTATTTAAATGTTAAAGTATATGTATTAAAGTGCTTAGGGATGTGTAGTAACACTTATATCTAAATGTATCCTACTTATCCCACATCCTGCATTACTACCAAATAAAGTCCTAACTGATCCTAGATTGAATGAGCTCGATTAGTAGAGTAGTACACTACGGGCAAACTTATGGTGCATCTTTTATGGCATATGAATATTATTTCTGAGAATGAGTGAACTCTTTCTATCTTGAGTTCCTAAGTGTTCTTAAATTTTGTTGTGTGGAGCTACTCTCTTTTGTTGTGAGGGCACTTGATTCATGAAGGAAAGGTAATGTCAGTGACCTCTATGTTGGAGTAAGTGGGTGAGTTGTGAATAATGCGTGGTACTTGTGAGAAAAATTTTGAGGTGAAGATGTTACGCTTTTGTGCTTAGTCTATTTTAAATTCTCTTGGTATGACGAGTTAAGAGAATTACTTAGAAAGGCCGTGTCTATATAAAGTGTAGTTTGATTGTCCGAGGACGAGCAATATTTTTAGTGTAGGGTGTTGATGATCGGCTATAATTTCATATTTTAGTCGCTTATTACACTCTAGTTTACTGCGCTTTAGTTGAGTTTACGCTTTAATCTCTAGTGTTTTGCACTAACATTGTGTTTTATGCCTTGTAGGAGTGATTTCGAGCTATATAGATGATATGAAATAAATTCAAGTGATTTGGAGCTTTGAATTATGAGTAAAATCTCAAGAAATTAAGTCGGGATCGTATTCGGGGATCAACGAATGATAGAGCAACAAAACGAAAATCGAGTAGGCATATTGTGCACTATCTAGGAAAATACACATAACTTTTTACTTAGAACTTTGTTTGGGCTCCACAATATATGGTTCGAAAGCTAACTTAAAGGGATATAACTTTCATGTTTTACGTTTTTTCAAATTCCAAATAGGACAGTGTTCACCGCGGCCGTGGTGAACTATTCACGAACCTGAAAATTTGGGGGCCAAAGTGTCAAGTCGGGTAAACTTTTGTAAAACCCGTATATGCTGAAGAAACTTGCCCAAGAAAAAGAGGCTGATGTTTTTAGATTACTTTTGGAGGAAGAGCAAGTATTAGAGATCACCCAAAATATTAGAGTTCTTTATCTATTTTATTTTTCTTGCAATTTTTACATTATGGACAATTTACTAGTTTTCTCTTACTTTGTTATGAGTACCTAAATCCTTTGTCTAAGGTTTTGGTGAAACCCTTTGGGGATGAATTGGTCGTTATATTAATATAGTTTTGAGTTGGTTATTAATCTCTATTTGTTCAATTACGTTTTGGTTTTGGTTAATTGAAAGGATCCTCAATTAACCGTTATTAGTTATTATGTATCTGCTTGAGAGATAGTGCACATTTAGGTAGTTGTTTGAACAACATCACTCCCGGAGTATAGTCGAGAGTCATAACCGATGGTTTAGAGGTTATATTATAGATAATGATACCTCAGGTGCGATCTAAGTGAACTGTAATGCAAATCGAGCTAGCATAACTTGAGAGAGTGCGTCTAGTAAATTATCATAATTGCTTGAGAGAGATTTAGGATAGTTGGAGAGTTCATAATTGACAAAGACAACTAAGTCAAAGCTATAAGAAACATACAACTAAGGAAATCAACAACGGTGTAATCCATTACCTTAGACCTTTATTCCAATTGTTTACATTCAAGCATAGTTAGTTTTCAGCTGTTTATTTATTTACAGTTTTAGTTGATAGAAATACCATAAACTGTTAATTACTAAATCTAAATCTTTATAATTTAGAAAATTGTTCAATCTTGTATTCTTAGTAATATTAAACAGATACAACTAAGCCTTAGTTCTCTGTGGGATTCGACTCCTGATATTTTGGCCTGATTATATTTGCAGCGACCGCTTATCCTTTTTAGGACTAGAGTTAGGCATGATCAGTTACATCAAGGAAGAGGCAAACCCGAAAATAAAGAAGATAAAGAACGCCGAAGTTGTCACGCCCCAAATTCGAGAGACATGACCGGCGCCCGACCGGGTAGCCACAGTCAAGCGGACCTAGGTGCCTTTCCTATCCCACATATTACTCCGTGTTCTCATTACTCACTAATCAAAGAATTTGCCATTTATAATTAAAACACCTTTTTACAAAACATATATAGTCACTTTATGAGGTTTAAAACTTGCATCGCCCAATATACAAAATACATATTTACATAAGTTCGCAAACCATATTTTACTGTCTACGGAGCCTCTAAGGATACAAAAGGGTGATACAATACTTGCCGTTAACAAGGCTCCGGCTACACCTTTTGCTAAAAGTCAAAACAAGACTCCGAATAAAAAGCGGCATGAGCCACGCAAGGCCCCGAGAGGAAAGGGGCTCGCCAATACATCTGACGGAAAGTAAAACGGAGCTACGGGTTGGTGGACTGGAGTACTTGTTATAGATTCACCTACAATCATAACACGAATGTAGTGCCACCGGCAAAAAGGACGTCAGTACACTTGAATTGTACTGGTATGTATGAACAAAACTTTGTCCCAAGTAAACTCAAACCATACACAAGTAGAAAACAGTAATAGAATCAATAATCAAATACACAAGAAAGGAACAATCAAGCCAAACAAGTTTACAATCTCTATTTTTCCCCTTTAACATTTCCATATCAATGATTTTACAATTTGCTCATTTTTTTTCAACAGTGATTTCGATCACTTTTCCACCCTTATTACCTTGGCCACGCTTATTATCTCGGCCACCCTTATCACCACAACCCGCACCTTATAAATTCGTGTTGCGTCACGCAACCCGATCCCACCGAAAATTTACAATTCACAAACAACACAACAACAATCAACAATTTACAAAGATCAACAACAACAGTTCTTAAGAACAACCACAACAATTTACAAGTATTTCTACAACTGTCAATACCATTTCTATCATTTTCACCAATTTATATGCAATTTAAGTCACCACAATAATTACCCACAATAAGTCAAACATTGTTATTGCCACAGTTATTTCAATTGCATTATTTACGATTTTCTTCCATCATTTGTTTCTCAGCTCTTACCACATAACACTTTCACAATCACGCATTTCGCTTATTGCCAATTACTTGCACCATTATATTGGGACAATTAACCACAAACACTCAAATCAAACCAATCACAAGAATTTCACCAATAGTCCTCATAGATATCACATACCAAGCATTTGCACACCAAACAAGGCAATTTTACAAGGATCAAAGTTAGCCATACATACCTCAAAGAGCTTTCCCTTAAATTTTTTTGAATGCACCAACACATCTAGCAATCACAATATATAAGGAAATAGCGGAAATCGATTAATAATTAGAAAGATTACCTATGGTGTAACCCTCTTAGGAATTTCATCAAATACCTAACAAGTGAAGTAGACTACAAGGTCTTACAATGGAAACCCCTTCTTTCCTTGCCCAATTTCATCAAGAACTATCCAAACTAGTGCATTAATTCCACATACTATAGCTTATTGACACATGCATGGCCTATTTCTAGTCCCAACTATATACTTTGAACTCATAACTTCTTGTGTGAAACTTTTAGAAGTAGAACTTATCTGGATAGAAGATAATCTAAGCTAATATTTCTTGATTCTTGAAGACTTGAGGAAGATTTAGATGATTAAGAGTTAGCCCCCCCTTCTTTCTCTCTCTCTACATGCTCTCACTTCTCTCTAAAATCATAAGAAAATACCCAAAAATATGATTCCTAAACGAGTTAAATCAAAATGGAGTTCGGGTCTTAAAAACCCTTTTTTGCGCTGTCACGACGCATGGGACGGTGCATGGTGTGCCATGGTAATGAAAAATGTTTCCAGAAACGAAATTGGAGGTGCTTTGATAATTTGCACTGTCGCGCCGCATGGGACGACGCATAGTGCGGCGCGGTAGTGTAAAATTCTGTGCTGCTTTTGGCAATTTGATCATACTTTGTGTAGGAATGTCCGAATGACAAACAGTTTGAAGCGTTGGAAACTAGATTCAAAGAACTTTCATTTGATAGGTTATTCATCACACAAAGAATTATATCACGGGATGTATGATTTTCTAAAATGAGGTCTTGTGCGCACTCATTTGCAACCTTCGTCTGTTATGAAGTTTTCTAACTTGGCTTAGACTTAGCCCCTTCCTTAAACCCCAAATTACTTACCATAAGACTTATACACATATTTACAAAATACAATCAATGCACATTATGTTAATAGCACATAAAATATTATAGTAAGCCTACGTGGCACCAGTGAAATCTTAGGTTACTTTGCAAATTTTCTGGGGCCTTACAAAAGTTTAATGTGGAAAAACTTCAAATTGAATGTAATAACTAGGGGATCACAAAGATTAAAAAAGCATAATAGAGCAAAAAAGGGTCTCCAAATTGGTTACACAATAAGTTCCAAATACGGAGCAAAAAGATCAACAACTAATCAATTGAAGAAAGAGGAGAATCTACAAAAATGAAGTTGTTGTTTGAGACTCGAAATAAGATGTTAACTGCCTCCAAATCCGATCTTCATTGTTCAAATCAAATAGCAAGATGTTATAAACATGCAGTCAAAATTTCAGCATGATCCAATGGTTAATGAATCGAAAAATGTGATTTGAAGTTGGCTCATCAGAATAAAATTTGTGGCAAAAATAAATACTTTTCTTTTCTCTTCTCTCTTGATGAAAGCTCTCTAAAAAATTACTCTTATGTGTTTAAGTCTTTCAAAGACTTGTATCAATGAGCATGGAATAATTCTCCAAGATTTTTCTATTTATAACTCATGAGTGGTGCTTTCTCTTAAAGCCAAAACTAACTCTAAATTGGAATAAACACCGAATCCAGTTCTAAATAGGAATGAAAACCAAAAGAGAATAGGATTAGGTCATTGGGCTTTGGCTGGACAACGTAGGAATGAGCCCAACAGTCTCAACTCTACGTCTTTCCTATGTATATACAAGTCCAGTTATTATATATTGAATAACTTTTAGAGATACTACAAGTAACTTTGTGAGGCTTAATAATTATTTTTTTATTTAGTTGCCAAATATAATGTTTTCCTTTCGAGACTCTTTTGTTTAAAACTGCATTTGCTTTAATATTTTTTGTTTGTCCCATTTATATAGAGTTATTTTCATTGTTCAGTGACAGAGGCGCAAAAAACATAAAAATTAAAGCCGTCATTCACATTTGTTGGGTTAGAGGCTGATTTTGAAGTTTTTGATTTGGGCATAAAGTTAAGCAACACAATCGTGAGGGAACAAATGTTTATCGTCATGCCAAACGGTACATACATTAGAAGTACGTAGCAAGATTGGTGTTGTTGAGTGTTTTAATATATAAAACGATATTTTAGGGAGAAGAATAAATCTTTTAAATTATTTTGAGAATTGGTAAGTGTTTATTGTTGCCATATGCTTTGGATTGATTTATCTTAAGTAAATAAATATAACGCACTGGCATTTATATGCAGCAACTTATTTATATGATAAATTAAGTATGAGTAACATCCCTCTATGTTATCTCGATTAACAAGTTTGAGAAAGTTACACAAATAATTTATCCGTTAAAATCAATTATTTTCTATCATTTTCCTTCCTTTGTACTCGAAATTGCATAGTTGAAGGTAACGCATGATTATTCTTGCAAAATTTCCTTCACAATATGAAGAATGGGTGGAGCTATTCAAAAATAATTTTGCATTCAAAGGTTAATTTAATTTTACAAACTGAGAAGGGTAAGATATGCCCCTGAACTATATGTTTTGCATCAATAATACTCTCCATCCATTTATTAGGCCAAATATGTCCTTCTATTAATATTTTTAGCTCACAAATGCCATTTGAGTTAACAGAGTGGCACGTGTCATCGTCCTGTTGGTCCATTCTAAATATTTCGTAATTAATTAAAAAGACTCATTATTCATACCCAAAAAATAATTTTCAAAAGCAATTCTTCTAAAAAAAATTTTACTAAATATTAAAGAAAAAATGGGTTTTTTTTTTATAATTTTTACAAAAAAAGAGATTTTTTTACTAAAACAATATTTTTGTAAAAAAAATCTAAAAAGAAATATTTTTGTAAAACTAAAAAAAAAGTAGATGTTTTTTGCTAAAATTTCCAGATTTTTTCAGTTTTTACAAAGACACATTTTTATTTTAAATTTTTTTTCAAGTTTTTTTTGCTAAATTTGAAAACAATTGAAAAAAAAGCTAGAAAAATATGATATGATGGTGTAAAAAATTCATGACACGTATCCAACTTAAACTCTATATTATAATACAATAATACACATATATCATCGTTGTAAAAAATGGGAAAAAACTAGATTTAGCAAAAACTGGAAAATTTGCTTTGATGTGACTAGTTTTTTTGCTAAACTAGAAAAAACTTGGAAAAAAAAGCTAGAATAAAAAATGGGTCTTTTGTAAAAACCGGAAAAAGCTAGAAATTTTAGCAAAAAACATCAATTTTCTAGTTTTTACAAAACTATTGCTTTTTAGATTTTATTTTTGTTTTTACAAAAATATTATTTTAGTAAATTTTTTTAATTTTTTGTAAAAATGAAAAGATATACATTTTTTCTTCAGTTTTTAGTAAAAAAGAGTTTTCGAAGAATTGCTTTCGAAAATTATTTTTTGGGTATGAATAATATGTCTTTTTAATTAATTACGAAATATTTAGAATGAACCAACAGGACGATGGCACGTCTCCCTCCGTTAACTCAAATGGCATTTGTGAGCTAAAAACATTAATGGAAGGACATATTTGGCCAAATAGGTGGATGAAGGGCATTTATTAATTCAAATCGTATAGTTTAGGGGCATATCTAACCCTTTTCCGTTTTACAAATATAAAGTTTATTGCTTGCAATATACAAAGTATGCTTATAATGCAATATAGTAAAATTAAGGGCGCAAGAAACTCCAACAATAGAGCTGTGAGAATAGCATTATTGGTACGATAAGAATTATGTAAAATAACTTTTATTTAATATTTTTTATACATTGTGTGAGTACATATACTAAGTTACTAATATAAAGACAAAAAGAAGAAGATTCAATTTGAAGCTAATGAAATATTTACTTTATAATAGTAATAAACTTTTCCCTACTCTATAAACACAGGCGAAGGGGTGCTACTCATCTTTCTCATTCAAAATATAGGAGAGACGTATTTTTAAGAGAGAAGCAGTGGAGAAAATAAACACTAATTAATTGCTGACTTTTTGCCGCTACTGAGAGTCAGAGACTCGTACCAAGATTTATATGCTCTCTTTTTTTTAAATTTATTGTTGGATATTCATATTGGAACCCTGATTAAATCTGGTTCATAAAATCTTACTGATGAAAGAGAAAAACGCTCCCTATCATAATTTTTTCATTCACATAATTCTAATCTGAAACTTCTAATTAAGGTGGAAGGATTCCATTCATTCCATCGCAACCTTGATAACCGGTCTTTACGCTCTTAGTTCTCTCTACCTAGGGGCAGATTTATAGGTGCAATTAGGAGGCATGTGAATTCATGGTATCTTCGTAAAATAAGATATTTTATGTATATATTTTTTAAAATTGATATAATATTAACCGTTGGCACTCATATTTGAAGAATGTTCAATGGTGTACTTGGTTGAATGTTGAGTTATTTATTAAGAGGTTTAGAGTAAAAATCTCACTAAATATATTTTTCCTCCTTTTTTAGCATTACACACCTATAGTAAAAATCCTAGATCCACCTCTGGCTCTACCTAACAATAAGCTAGATCTTTTTGGCATCATACATTTTCTAAACAATAAGTAAATGAATGGAAAAAGAAAAAGGGAATACTAAAAAAATCTAATGTTAAACCAAAAAAAAAAAAGGGAAAATGTCAACTATGTTAAAGACGATAATAATGTAATAACGAATCCAGCCTCAAGTAATACTAAAAAAACAAATAAGAAGGCATGAAATTTGCAAATTCTTAGACGACTTATATCCCGTTTGGCCAAGCTGTAAAAATCAATTTATTTTGAGAAATATTTTTTTTTCAAGAGCGTTTTTCTCAAAAGTACTTTTGGTGAGAAGCAGTTTGTGTTTGGCTAATTAGTTTGAAAAGTACTTTCGAGCAACAATTAGTCTTTGACCAAGCTTTAAAAAACTGCTTCTAAGTGTATTTTTCTCATAAGTACTTCTCAAAAAAGTACTTTTGGAGAGGAACTACTTTTTTGCTTCTCCAAAAATGTATCTGCTTCTCCTCAAAAGCACTTTTTTTTCTTTCCAAAAGCTTAAACACCTCAATTTTCGACCAAAAATACTTTTGGCAAAAGAAAAAGCAATTTTAATAAAAAAAATAAGTTCGGCCAAACAAGCTATTAGTAAACTTGAGGTTTGAGTTTTTTAAAACTACTAGTACAACAACCTCGCGCGATGCGCAGAAATTTGACAGAATATTAATCTAATAAAATTATGATCTAATATAATAATTTAATAAATATTAGTTATATTTTATTATTTAATATAGAGTGCAGAAATATTATACAATCAATAAAAAATTAAAGAATACAAATCATATAGTAATCAAATAAATTGGTTGTTCCTTTTTATTTTTATTATTGAATTAGAAAGTACTTAGTATTATTGATACTTTTCTTGAGTGTTATTTATTTATCTTTTATTTTTAATTAATTCAAAATGTAAATATCATAACATTATCTCTATCCCCCTCTTTTCATACATTTCTTTTTACTGTCATACTTATTTGATTAGTTTTCAAATTTTGTAGTTTATTAAAAATTTAAATAAAGTAAATTTTGTTTTTACTAAATTATAATTTTGAATTCATCAAAAATATAAATATAAATAAATAAATATATATATATATATGTGTGTATTTTTATATATAAATTAGCTACAATACTTTTATATTTTTGTAATTTTTCATTTGAATTGAAAGTTTCTTTATTGGCTTACTTTAAAACTCTAACTTGAAACTACTCCCCAATTTGAATGGATATTTTTTATTATATTTTTTCATTTTTTATTATAGCTATTTTTTTTGTTTTGTTTTATTCTAAAATATTTGTAAAACTCCAACTTGAAACTACTCCCTAATTTGAATGTGTGTGCGCTAAGGATAAAAGCATCTCACTTAGCCAAGTTGCATAATAACAAATTGATAGTTGGCATGCCAGTAATTGCTCCAACATATTAGGAATTATACTAAGAAAGTAGTATCTGACTTTACGTTTACCAAATCGGTAGAAGTTGAGAAACACAAAACCTCTCTCTTCCGACTCTTCTCTCGGCACACGTTAGTTAACGTATGCCGAGCTTGATTTCCATGTGAGAGGAAGGGGACGAGGCGGGGGTAGACCTCGAAAACTGCCGATTACAATCATAGATCGAATCATTTCAACGATAAACCAGCCAACCAGTGTAAATAAACCCATTGATACTGTTCCAGTAGCTGATACTGTTCCATTGAATATCACTGTTCCATTGGCACAATCAGATGAGGTATTAGAAGCAGATGAAGTTTCTTTGCTTCCTCAACCCCGAATGGTACAAGGAAATGGTGGAATCGACCACATGCAGAACCTATCTCAAACACCAGTGACAGAACCAGAGGAGAGAACCAATGAAGTAGCCAAATGGTGGGCAAATCTCTTCCAGAAGAACCTATTTGCTTCTAATGGCATGGCGTTGGAGTATATCCCACCGACTATGATTGATGGTAAACCTGTAGGTCATCTGATTAAAGAGGAAGTGGAGGCGGAAGAACAGAAATGGAAATGTGCCCTAGTAGTTTTTGTGTTAGGGACTGGACCAGGGTACAATGCAATGAAACGCTTCATTAACCTACATTGGTCCCATGTTCCAGAACAAGATCTATACTATCATGAGGAGGGCTATTATGTCGCCAAATTTCGATCAATGGAAGATGCTAAAGAAGTTCTCTGTGCTGGTCCATACTCCATTGCTAATAGACCTATGGTACTGAAGCAATGGACTGCTGATTTTGATTTCAACGCTGCTTTTCTTACTGAAATTCCTCTGCGGGTCAAGTTTCCTAAACTCCCTATGTCATGCTGGGGAATCAGGTCTTGGAGTAGGATAGCCAGTGTCCTTGGTAAGCCCATTTTTGCAGATGAATGTACGACTAAGCAGACTAGAATTTCTTATGCACGCATGCTTATTGAGGTGAATGTCTCTAAGGAATTGCCAAGTGAGATCGAGCTAATAGATCCAAATGGGAAGAAATTTGTGCAGGAAGTGTCCTATGATTGGAAACCATCATATTGTGAGAAATGTCTTATGGTTGGACACAATTGTCTGGCTAATCCCAAACCTTCCCAACCTAATCAAATGCAAAAGCCTAGAGTATTTCAGGAATGGAGAGCTAAAGTTCCAAACCAGACTGTTATGCAGCAACAGGAGGCTCCTAAACAACAGCTTGGACCAAAGCAGAATGATGTAACTCCTAAAGATGTTGCTCCTTTAGGAAGTACAGAGTTGAACAAACAGGAAGATAGAGGCAAACAGGTGCAATCTCCAGTGTTCAATCTTGCAAACTTTCCCCCTTATCTCCTGTTGTGATGAGTAACAGATTTCAAGTAATGTCAGCTAGTAGACCAGGAAATCCCCCAGATGAAGGGGGTCCTAGTCATACCCAATGAAGTTTATATTTTGGAACATTAGAGGTGTGAATAAGAGGTATAAGCAGAAGGAAGCTAAGGAATATTTTAGATATAATAAATTTAACCTTGTTGGTCTGGTAGAGACAAATGTTAAGGAGAGAAATGCAGATAGAATAGCTAAACTATTCGTTCCAGGATGGGATATGCTAACTAACTATAGGGACTCTCCAAGGGGTAGAATTTGGGTCCTATGGGATACTCAGAAGATTAGGATCACTGGTATTCAGGAGGAAGCTCAATTCCTTCATTGTAGTGTTAACACCCCTACAGGGGATCTGGTTTGCTTTCTCACTGTGGTGTATGGTTTCAATGGATTGGATCAAAGGAGAACAATGTGGCAACAACTACACAATCTTGCTGCTGGTATTACAGATACTTGGCTAGTAGAAGGTGATTTCAATGATGTTATGTCTATCAATGATAGGCAATCCTGTAGTCAAGTTAAACAAGCTAAAATTCTGGATTTTACTCAATGTATCCAACTGGCTGAGCTATCAGAACTTCCTTGGAAAGGGGAATTTTTCACATGGACCAATAAACAAACTGGCAATGATAGAGTTTGTAGCAGATTGGACAGAAAATTTGGTAATTATGAATGGATGATTAAATGGAGCCATGTACAAACTGTATATGATTCCCCACTAATCTCTGATCATAATCCAATGGTGCTCACTTTGACTGAAGATACTATGATCAGGAAGGCCCCCTTCAGATTCTATAATGCATGGGCTAATCATAAGGACTTCCAGCAACTTATCAAGGAGAATTGGAAAAATACTACTCAAGGTACTGTCAAGGAGGTGTGGAATAATCTCAAAGCACTGAAACCAATTTTAAAATCTCTAAATGTTAGAGATTTTAAGAATATTGCACAGAAAATTGAGTCTAGCAGGGAGTAGTTGAAGGACATTCAGAACCAGATGATGCTGAATTACACTGATGATTTGCAGATTAAAGAGAAGGAACTAGTCTTGAAGTTACAAAAATGGTCAATGATAGAAGGGAGTATCCTACAACAGAAGTCCAGGGCCAGATGGATTCAATTGGGAGACTCAAGTAATAAATATTTTAATGTTGTCTTGAAGGAAAGGAATCAATACAAAAGCATAACAGAACTGATTACAGCAGGGGGAACCAGGCTTACCAATCCAGATGACCATAGAAAGGAGATCAAGGATTTCTATAAATCTTTGATGGGAACATCAGCTGCCTCACTACCAGCAATTAACAGATTGTATATGAGTAATGGTCCAAAGCTCACACATCACCAGAAGCAACAGTTAGCTGCTGATATCACTGCTGATGAGATTCTGGACAGTCTAAAATCCATTAGTGATGACAAAGCACCGGGGATTGATGGATATAATGCTTCTTTCTTCAAGCAGACCTGGAGTATCACTGGCAATCATATAATCAAGGCAGTTATGAATTTCTTCCAGTCCAGCAAAATGTATAGACCAGTTAATTGTGCTTCCCTCACCTTGATACCTAAAGTTGCTAACCCACAATCAGTCAAGGAGTTTCGACCAATTGCTTGCTGCTCAGTTTTATATAAAATAATTTCTAAGATACTGGCCAACAGACTTCAAAAATGCATTGCCAGTATCATTTGTGATGCCCAAGCAGGTTTTATCCCAGGCAGGAGGATTGCAGATAATGTTATACTAGCCCATGAACTAATTAAACACTATGCAAGAGCTCATGTGTCTCCTAGATGCATGATTAAAATAGATTTGCAGAAGGCATATGATTCTGTTGAATGGATCTTCTTACAGCAAGTAATGGAGGCCTTAGACTTCCCAGGTAGATTTATGAAGTGGATCATGGAATGTGTCCAAACAGTCAGCTATACATGGTGAATGGGGAAACTACTGAACCCTTCCAAGTAGCTAAAGGCTTGAGACAAGGTGATCCAATTTCCCCCTTTCTATTTGCCATAGTGATGGAATATCTAAGTAGAGCTCTTGCTGAATTGAAGAAGGATAAAGGTTTCCTATTTCACCCTGGCTGTAAAAAGCTAGACATTACTCACCTTAGCTTTGCAGATGACCTTTTGTTGTTTGTCAAAGGAGAGCATCAGTCTGTAGCAGCCATATTTAAGTACTTTTCTCACTTCACTGAAGCCTCTGGGATGAAAGCTAATCTGAGTAAGAGTTCTGTGTATTTTGGTGGTGTTCCTACTGATATCCAACATCAAATTGTTGATCATCTTGGCTATGTATATGGGGAGTTGCCTTTCAAATACTTGGGAGTTCCCTTATCTACCAAGAAAATGTCTTTAGTACAATGGCAGCCACTGGTGGACAAGGTCACTGCCAGGATTACATCCTGGACTGCCAGAAAATTGTCTTATGCTGGTAGAGTTCACTTGGTTCAATCAATGATATTTGGCATACAAGCTTACTGGGCTCAACTTTTCCTTATTCCTTCAAAAATCTTAAAGATGCTAGAAGCAGTATGTAGATCCTTTGTATGGACAGGTTCAGCCAATATATCAAAGAAAGCATATATAGCCTGGGATAAAGTATGCTTGCCTAAGTCAGCTGGAGGCTTAAATATTATGAACCTGCTAGTGTGGAACAAAGCTGCAATTACCAAGCTGGGATGAGATTTGGCTCACTAGAAGGATGCTCTATGGGTAAGGTGGATTCACACAGTCTATATAAAACAACAGCAGCTAGATTCCATAGTTATTCCTAACCAAGCCAGCTGGATGGTCCGGAAGATTATTGAAGTTACTGTTACATTGCAGCAATCTCAGTTGATGAATCAACCAGTGTGTACTATAAAGATGATGTACCTACACCAGATTGGACAATTGCCTAGAGTCTTGTGGAAGAACCTAACCATCCAAAACTATGCCAGACCCAAGGCAGTCTTCAACCTCTAGTTGGTATTGCAAGACAGATTACCTACTAAAGACAGGTTGGGCCAATGGAACTTGACTGTGGATAGCACCTGTGCTTTATGTCAACAAGGTATGGAGAACAGAGATCATCTTTTCTTTTCCTGTCCCTTTGTTAGGCAACTGAGCATCAAACACTGTTATGGATTGGAGAAACTCAGCCTAATTATCAGATTTGGGAGCAGTTTATTCACTGGATCATTGCCAAAGCTAAAGGGAAAACTAGTCGAGCTCACCTTGTCAAAATGACTATAGCAGAACTATTCTATGCCATTTGGTTAGAGAGAAACTCGAGGTTGTTTAAGAAGGTCTCTTGTTCTAGTGATCAACTACTTAGGACTATTGCATATGTTTGTAATGTTAGGAGTCCCCCTAAAGTTAGCCTACAGCTTCAACATTCTCTACTGTAAATAGAAGGATAGGTATAGTATCATTAGACGTTGATTAAGTTTTTCTTTTTGATAGTCAGCTGTGTTTAGCTGCACTATGGAATTGTAAAGAAACCTCTTTGGTGATTAATACAAAATGTTAATTACATAAAAAAATCGGTAGAAGTTATTTAGTGAAATTGAGTTGCAAAACTGTTCAAAAACTGCTGCACAACATTATCTAAATTGTTAAAAAATCATTAATTAAACGTGGCTAAAAGAACCAAAGCCTGTAAACTTATTAATTTTTCCAAATTTAGTTCCATAACTGCTGCGTAAAAAAATGCATATAAACTTAAAAAAAATTTTAAATTTAAATCCATAACTGCCGCTTAAGATTCCATTACAATTTATTAAGTAAACTTTTTGTAAAAAGCATTAATGGAACGTAGGTAAAACTTCCCAAACGTTCAAACTCCCCTTAATAT
The DNA here is from genome assembly GCA_034376525.1 of Nicotiana benthamiana. Lineage (NCBI taxonomy): Eukaryota > Viridiplantae > Streptophyta > Magnoliopsida > Solanales > Solanaceae > Nicotiana > Nicotiana benthamiana. The sequence continues at coordinate 91,032,611 of CM067337.1, forward strand.
ATGTAAATTATATTTATTTTATTTTCAAATTAGTTTTATTCTCAGTTAACTCTAAACTCTCTCTGCAAACTCATGCATTCACGTTAGGCTGAACTGTTACCCCACGATTTTCTTTACTGTTTAGCAACTGCTCAAACCTCAAACCAACTGCTCAAACCTCAAAATATATATTTGTTCCACACCTCTGCTTCAATTCTAATTGTCGTTCTTATACCAAGATTGCAGCAAAACTTACGAATTAGCAAAAACATGGCCGCTATCAATGATTTCATCAACGATATAACTATTTCAAAGATGCAATGGAAGTTGAAAGTTCGCGTTGTTTGTATGTGAGAAAAACTGGATCGTTTTAATCCTGACTCTATATTCTCCATTGAATTGGTTCTACAAAGGTATTTTTACTATTTTATTTCTTTGCTAACTTGTTTCTGATGTTCGAGAATTAAATGTCAATAACATAGATTTGTTTTGCTATTCCAGATTGTTATACTTTGTGTTGTTCGATTTATAGATGTCAAAATGTGTACATTTGTTTTCCTCTTCCATTCCGTTATTCTGTGTTTTTTTTTAAGTTGTACTGTGAAACAATTCTCATTTACCATGTTGTTAAAGAAGCTATGACTTAGCATGTTGTCGATGCTGTTCATTTTTTATAATAAAAGGTATTTTTATTATGTTATTTGCTGGCTAATTGTTTTGAAGCTATTTCTCGACAATTGACTGTGTATATATGTTTTTGTCTTCCAAATTCTTATCCTTTTATCCTCTTTGATATTTAAATGTCAAAATGTATGGATTTGTTTTACTCTTGCATACTGTTATTATGTAAATTTTGTTTATTTCGAAATGTCAATCAATTATGATTTACCATGTTCTAAAAGAAGACATGTTGACGATGCTGTTCACTTTATGTAATAAAAGGTATTGTTATTATGTTATTCGCTTGATAATTATTTTGAATTTATGATTCAAAATTTAACTGTGAGTATCCATACATAGATTTTTATCGTTTTGTGCTGTTAGATATTTAGATGTCAAAATGTATAGATTTGTTTTGCTCTTTCGTACTGTTATTCTTTGAATTTTGTTTAGTTCTAACTGTCAATCAATTACCGTAGACTTGCTCTTGCTTTATCAACTGGTAAGGATAAAAATTAGATTAACACAAACCATCAAATTAAAAAGGCTTTCACTGGTACAATTTCATCGTAGCTCAAGTACGTATTTTAAATATATAATAAACTTAAAATATTTTATGTATTCTAATTTATCTGTAGGGTGATAGTATACATGCTTCTATTGGCAAGTCTATTTTGCATATTTTCAACAAAAAAATTAATGAGCTTGGATTATATTATATGGCAAACTTTATCGTCTGCTAAAACAAGGATATATTCAACAACACAAAACATAGATTGATGCTGACGTTCACTCGACGTACAACAGTGGCTGAAACAATTGATCCACTTTTTCCAATGAAATATTTTTGCTCTGCGACCGTTTCATCAATTGATAAATAAAGTTGATGTCAACGAGAGTGAATTATTTGGTAATTTGTATTTATTTCGCCAGTTGATTGCCATTGTTCCGGCATTGCCAAACACTCTGCTTCCTACACAAATGAAAAGCTTTAGCTCAATAATTGGGCCTGAACGCACATATTTTCGAACAAAATCACCCCTCTGACGACCAAGTATGTATAGCTGTTGCTATTTTTAGTAGCAGCAGCTTTAGCAGTAGAGCTAAGTTCTGTGGCGCGATTAAAAAAACTATAAGGTTTAACAGTGTTTGATCTTTTAAACATGGCCCAGGCAGTCTCATTAAATGTTGAGGCGTTTGGTTGCTATTTATCAATTAAAACCTTCAAAAACAATCAGATCCTAACTGTGGCCAAACCAGACCTTCCAGCAATATAACATAATTTCCTTCACATATCAATGTCTTCATCCGACAAGTCCTGAACTCCCTTTACATCCCATTCACAAGCGATGAAAAACATGTCCTTTGTCTAATCGAGATTGTCTACCACACCCAGCTCGGCATTTTCATTTGAAAAACTCTTTCAAATCAGATCAACAGACGACTGCATGTTGAAAATGCCTCCAGCAATTCCCTTCACAGGCATCAAAGAAGAGCTTTTGTACCATCAAAATCAGTCATGGTCACATCATTGCCTTCATCCAACAATACCCGAACTCACTTCAGATTTCAATGCCATCATCCAACAAGTGCTGAACTCCCTTCACATCCCCTTTACACGCCATGAATACCAGCTGCATCGTCGTATAGAGATTGTCTAGCTTACTCGCCTCGCCATTTTTCATTCGAAAAAATCGTTCGAATAAGATCAAGCGACGATTGCCTGCTGAAACTGAATCTCAAATTAATCGTCTTTGCATCGAAAGAATTATGCCTCTTGAAACAGAATTTTTCGCTCTTCCTAAATGATTCTGTTGAGAATTGCGTGAATATCCCTCGCTTTAACTGTGCTTCCACCTCCAATAACAATAACAACAACCCAGTATAATCCCACTTAGTGGGGTCTGGGGAAGGCAGTGTGTACGCAGACCTTACCCCTACCCTTGGGTAGAGAGGCTGTTTCCAAATAGACCCCCGGCATCCTTCCCTTCAAGAAGTTCCCACCTTACTCTTGGGGAGACTCGAACTCACAACCTCTCGGTTGGTGGGGATTACTTACCAAGAGCAACCCCTATTGTCTTTGTGCTTCCACCTCCATTTTTAAATTTTTAAATTGACATATCGCATAATTTTATTTGATAAGTTATGTCTACTCTATGACTGAAAAACAGACATGGAGTACCAAATACTTAGTTTCCTGTTATGCCTAAGCTTTACATACCAATTGTCCGGAACCTAAGGTAATTCAGCTGTCCCAATACCCGATTTACCATATACTTAAATTTCTTTCATGCTTTATATCATCATCTTTCATATGACATATTGATTGACGACCATAATTTTTGTAATTTAAAATATGTAAATTATATTTTCAAGTTTTTCATATACACCCTATCTATTTACGGGCATGATTTAAACTATAATCATTTTATTAAACAGGAAGGTCCATGTTGGATTGTAGCAAGTATTGAAAATTTAGAACTTGAAAAAGGATGGTGTTATGTCAGTTGCAAGAAATGCCAAAAAAGGTTGATAAAATGGGAAATATTTATTAATTCCCAAACCTCAAATGCAAAAATGAAGATTACTTTGCAGTAATTAGGTAATAGCACCAACTCTATTTCCTTATCAATCAATTGGTTATATTTATATCTCAAATGTTTCCTGTGAAATTAGATACAAGCTTCAGGTTAGGGTAATGGATACTACTGGATCTGTATCGTTATTGCTCTGGGACCGCGAAGCTATGTTTCTTATAGGCAAATACGCAAAAGAATTGAAGGAAGGATTTCTTGAGGTATATTAACTAATTATATTCATATTTCTTTTTTAACAATTCTAACACAAATTTCCATTGTAGAATACTGGAACCGTTGATAGGTATCCGTATCCAATAGAGCTGAACAATGTTCTCCTGAGAAAATTCATGTTTAAAGTTATTGTCAAGAGTGAGAACATTCAACTGCAGAAGAAATTTTATAGTGTTGTGAAGCTTACGGACGAGGAGCAACTGATAAAGAAATATAGTCCTGATGCACCTACAAATGACTTACTGTATGTCATATTTTGTTAAAAACATCAAAACATATTTAATATGTTAATTTTTTATAAATTGCATTATTTGACTCATAATTTCAAACTAATTTAGTTAATATTTTGTGATAGGACCCTGACTTCAATAATAACCAAGTCTTTGATGGAGAGAAGGGATGCGAGATAAATGCATCGCTCACTTTTAATTATTCCTTTATAATGACACATAGTTATACATGTATAATGATATGTTTCGAATTAATTTACACAACTGGATATTTTTTAATAACTTTAAAAGTTGAGAATGTTAATTTTTTATTTTTTATACAAACTTGCAAACTCATTATTAGTATTGTATACCTTATTTAGTGATTTCCAATCTCTCTCTATATATATAGAGACTGCTATATTAGAAATGAAGTACTCCTCAATTTAAACTGGCAATTTTTATTTTAAAATAATTTTAAAACTCCAAATTGAAACCATACCCCAATTGCAGCTAATTTTTAATTTTTTAATTTTTTTATTTAAAACAACTTTAAAATACCAACTATAAACTACTCGCCAATTTGAATGGATAGTTGTTTTAGAAATATATATATAGAGAGAGACTACTTTATTAGAAAGGAACTACTCCTCAATTTTTTTAAAATATTTTTGTTTTGTTATAAACTAAAGCAAAAGACAAGAACAATAGAACAAGAACAATAGCAATAGAGAGAAGAGTAGAGAGAGTTCTTCTTATTGAGTTGAGAGGGGTGAATTACAATGGTAGAGAGCACCTCTATTTATAGGGAGGAGGAAGATCTTGCTACCAATAATAGGACTCTAAAATCTCTCTAATTAAGTACATTAAAGACATTCACCTTAAATAGAAGTGTAAGAATCTTCTATTTCATAACACTCCCCCTTGAATGTCTATTCAATGATGTGCCTCGTTAAAACCTTAAAACAAAACCCAATGGGAAAAATTAAAGTAAGGAAAGAGTACACATGTTTGAATATGCGCCTATTGGTTGCCTCGTTAAAAACCTTGCAAGGAAAACCCAGTGGGACAAAACCTTGTAAGGGAAAAAGAGTGCAACGCGCATTAACTCCCCCTAATGAGTACATCAATTTATATCCTTGAGCATTTGCATTCCAATCTTGTGCATCATCTTCAAAACGATCTTTGGTAGACGTTTGATAAGTAAATCAACCATATTGACTTGAATAAATATTCCGCACCTTGAAATCATCATTCTTGATAGATATGAACATCTTCATATAATGTTGCGGAATAGCTCTTCAATATCTCCATAGATGCATTCTCAATGCCATCATGCTTATAGTTATGGCAAGATACATATGTACACAAATTGTACTAAGGATGTGGTACTTCAGGACCAAGGATTGCATAACTTAAATCTTTCAAGTTAAGTCATATAAGTCGCATAATAGACTTTAGCTGCACATCAATCTTTCATTAGTGATACGAAACAAATAAGATATCGAAAACTGACTATACATACCTTTGACTTTTATCTTTCAAGCATTTGAACTATAGGTTCAAAACTACATGTCTTTCATATGGAATCAATTCTTCTTGAATTGTATCTCTTCCATTTAGTTACTTTCTTTGAGTCAGCAAATGCGTATAGCATGCTTTGCAATATGTTGCAATTGCATTTCCCTTTTTATGAACTACAGGTTCATATCATGATATTCGGGGATATACATATACAAATGAAAATTCATCCCATGTAACATTTTCTCAAGTGTTTATCATGTCTCCCCCTCATGTTAGTAAAACTAACATGTTTCCTCAACTTTGGAAAATCATCTTTGTGCATTATGTCAATATACACAGCACCTTAATAATAAGATGAAATTATTTGGTTCCTGACCCTGAACCACTTGTGAGGGGAGAATATACTCTCGTATTCAACTTATATCAAACTGATATATACAACTTCGTTCTCATAAGGAACAGTTTAGCTATTAAGTGGAAGCACTCAATAATTATCTTGCTAAACCAACTTTGATATAAACCAACTTATCAAGATGAACTGTCTTGAGTAGAGAATCTGGAAACTATGCTCGAAGTTAGATTACTGAGCGATTTACCCCGCAAGCACCGGCCAGGCTGCGGGTCAATAACAATTGCGCATGTAACCATTCCATAGATGCATCATATGTGGTATACATGGCAGGTGAATGGGCCCATATTCACCTTTGATATTTCCAGAATCAAGGGGCTTCAACCCGAACTCTTTAGTTGGTCAGTTCATTACTGAGAACAAGAACTTCTAGTTCTTTGATATTCACCTATGTGAATTTGCACATCATACTTCAAATGAGATGGCTAACACGAATGTCAACTGAATAAATTATCAATATTGGTAAATTTCAAATTTACACCATGACATGTGCACTTATCAATAAACTTCGGGTTTATTATGACATGGGTTTTATACCAATAGATATCCACATTATTGTGGCATTCTTTCGTTTGTGTAGTACAAACTGGAGAACAAAGCGGGTAGCTTTTCATATACAAATTACCCCGCTACAAGTTGTAGTAATAGGAGAATCAAAGCCTTCCTTTATTTATAGTCTCAATATCATCAATCGCCTTCGCGTGTACTTTTGGAAACTGGATAAGTTTCTTTGAGACTTACTACAGCACAATACTCAATTGTATTTCTCCAACATAGTAATAATTGGCTCTTCGAGAGCTCTCAATTAACTTTGTACTACCACAGGTTCATCAACATCCGTGTGGTGAATATCTTTCTTAAAGAGAAAGTTATACCATTATGGTCATGTCAAACTTATATGCAAGATATGTTTCTTGCATTATCGTTGTCCTTTAATGGTCATATTTCCAAAATACTTTGGCGTACAATAGGTACGCGACCAACGATCATTCATGCCATATATCATCTCAAACCTCCTTCTAGGGGTGAGGGTGGTATCATCTCAAGCCTCCTTATAGGAGTGAGTGTGGTATATTCAATACCAATTTCATGTTCATATTCTTCCAACATTGAATATGTATTTGTGAATCACATTCACTTCGAGGATATGTGATTTTGTTATCCTTTTCAAATCTATAAATGCTTCAGGCATTTGATTTGCTATTCTTTGCAAATGGATAATCTTTTGTGCCTCTTTCTTTCAAATAGAGGTATGTGGATCAAGATGAGATAATGATGCATTTTTCCACAAAATTTCCCGTTTGGTTTCACCAACTTCTCCCCCTAATTTTGGGAAAAGTGTCTCATCAAATTGACAGTCTGCAAATAGTGCAGTGAACAAATCTCCTGTCAATGTTTCGAGGTAGCGAATAATGGAGGACGCGTCAAACTCAACATATATTCCTAACCTCCTTTGCAAACCCATTTTGGTGCGGGATGGCGGTGCTACAGGCACATATACTGCGCATCCAAAGCTTCTTAAATGGGATATATTGGGTTCATGACCCAAAACCAATTGCAATGGGGAATATTTGTGTCAATTCGTCAGTCAGAGACGAACTAGCATTGCTGCATGCTACATGGCGTGACCCCAAACCGAAGTGGGCAGCCGACGAACTAGCATTGCTTCATGCAAAATGGCGTGACCCCAAACCGAAGTGGGCAGCCGACAAACTAGTATTGTTGCATGCAAAATGGCGTGAACCCAAGTCGAAGCGGGCAGCCTCGTTTTCATGAAGAGTTCAAGATTATTCTCATCTATTGTCTCAATATGATATCCATTTTGAATGATATCTTTAAAACTCAACAAGTTCCTTTTAGACTTGGAGGAGAACACTGCATTCTCTAAGATAGATTCTCAAAACTCAACAAGTTCCTTTTAAACTTGGAGGAGAACGTTTTGATTGATATCATTAAAACTCAACAAGTTCTTCTTAGACTTGGAGGAGAACATTTCTCAATGATTAACGTCATGCCTTTGGGCAGAGTTAGATTTGCTCTTCTGGAGCCTTCAATCAATTTACTACTTCCATAGATTGTAGTAATGGTTGCCTTACACAATTACTCTTCTTTTCTTTGAGTATTGTATGTGTAGTACATGAATCAACTAGGCAAATACTTTTACAATTGGACGTTGGTCCAAGTTCGCTTTGTGAGATATCTATATTTGCTATCCCATAGTTTAACATACAAAAGAAATACACGAACATAAGAATAAACAAGTTCAATTCTTTTGTGTCACATAATATTTTCAAAATCTGCTACTAACAGTTGGCTAACAAAATCAGATATGTTATCCATAATCAATTACTTTGCAGTTTGAAAATTTCAGCGTTTTTCATGAGACAATCGATTATTAAACACACACAATCGATTGTTGGAACATAGACAATCGATTGTTAAACATAGACAATCGATTGTGGATGATTTTTGAAAAATTCCAGATTACACTGCCTAACGACAATCGATTGTTAGATATAGACAATCGATTGTGGGTGATTTTTGAAAAATTCCAGACCTCACTGTTTCAAGACAATCGATTGTTAGACAAAGACAATCGATTGTTGGCTATTTTTGAAAAATTCCAGAACACACTGTTTCAAGACAATCGATTGTTAGACAAAGACAATCGATTGTTGGCTATTTTTGAAAAAATTCCAGAACACTGTTTCAAGACAATCGATTGTTAGCCAAAGACAATCGATTGTTGATCAATTGTTTTTCAACTTTAATGTGAAAATAGTTGATAATCGACTAGTTTTTCAGGCTAGTCGATTACCCCCACTGGAAAATAAAAGTTTTATTGATATTTGAACATATTGAAGATATTCTAAAGAACTACTGCTAACATTGCTTTATGAACTAACTAATACGAGCTAATGCTAATGACTATTAGTTTATTCACTAACTAATACAAATAAGTAGAACAAAATCAAATAACTCCATCTTCTTTCATCACGGATCCATCGCCGATTAGGTGGTCTATTTTTCCATCGGGTTGCTCAAAGAAGTCTGCCACATCCAGGTGGGTGATGTCCTCATTGTCGTCATAGACAAAGTTTGTTTCAGGGCCTTTTCTCTTTCGAGATGCTTGATAAAGGTCAACCAAGTGTCTTGGTATACGGCAAATCTTTGACCAGTGCCCTTTCCCACCGCAACGATAACATATAGTTTCTGAACTATTTGCCTTAGGATCTTCGGGATCCCGTTTCTGCTTTCGGTGGTTATCTCTCTTTGGGGGGTGACGGACTTCTTTGGAATTTCTTCCTTGTCCACGTCCTTGGCTTTGACCCCGTTTATGACCGTGATCATGGTCCCTTTTATGTTTGGCATAATGCGAGTGCACCATATCTGCTTCAGGCAGTGGTGTAGACCCAGTTGGTCTATTTTCGTGATTTCTCATGAGCAGATCATTATTTCGCTCAGCCACTAGTAAAAGAGAAATCAGTTCAGAGTACTTCGTAAAGCCTTTCTCTTGGTACTGTTGCTGCAGTACCATATTGGAGGCATGAAACGTTGTAAACGTTTTCTCAAGCATATCGTAATTGGAGATGTTATCTCCACATAGCTTCAGTTTAGAAGTAATTCTGAACATAGCAGAATTATATTCAGAAACGGACTTAAAGTCCTGTAGCCTCAGATGGGCCCAATCATATCGTGCTTGTGGCAGAGTGACCAACTTCAGGTTGTCATATCTCTCCTTTAAGCTGTTCCACAAAACGAGTGGATCCTTGACGGTGAGATATTTAATCTTCAAACCTTCGTCAAGGTGGTGGCGCAAGAAAATCAAGGCCTTCGCACAATCTTGGGTGGATGCTTTTTCTTTATCTTTGAGGGTGTCTCCGAGACCCATAGCATCTAGGTGGATTTCAGCATCCAACACCCATGTCATATAGTTCTTGCCCGAAATTTCAAGGGCAACGAACTTTCTTTTCATAATGTCAGACATACTCGAAAATTAAATTAGGAAGAGGGAAAATACCTTGGATTTTCGAGAATGATACTTGAGACGGTAGAGTCTCGTGCTGATAACGTGTTATAAACTAAAGCAAAAGACAAGAACAATAGAACAAGAACAATAGCAATAGAGAGAAGAGTAGAGAGAGTTCTTCTTATTGAGTTGAGAGGGGTGAATTACAATGGTAGAGAGCACCTCTATTTATAGGGAGGAGGAAGATCTTGCTACCAATAATAGGACTCTAAAATCTCTCTAATTAAGTACATTAAAGACATTCACCTTAAATAGAAGTGTAAGAATCTTCTATTTCATAACATGTTTTTTAATATAGCTAATTATAATATATTTATATTTATTAATTAAAAAAGACAAACTAATTAATTCAAAATTTTAAAAAGTTCTTTAGTTAAAAAGGTAGTTTATTTTGTCTTAATAATGCCACTTGACTTTTGTGATTATGCCACTTACAACAACAACAACAACCCAGTATAATCCCACTTAGTAGGGTATGGGGAGGGTAGTGTGTACGCAGACCTTACCCATACCCTTGGGTAGAGATGCTGTTTCCAAATAGACCCCCGGCATCCTTCCCTCCAAGAACTTCCCACCTTACTCTTGGGGAGACTCGAACTCACAACCTCTCGGTTGGAAGTGAAGGTTGCTTACCATCAGAGCAACCCCTCTTGTCTTTTGTCATTAATAATATGCTTTTGCCTCTCCTTTTATTATATATAGATTTGTTGGAGTTATTTTCTTTTAAACACAAAGAAAGGTCAACTTGTTTTAAAGATTTCCAAACTCAACTATTCAAAAACTCCAAAACAAGTTTATGAGTGATTTGAAAAATCAAAAGAAGTTGATTTTTTTTTTGCAAGAAGTCAAACAAACCGGGTTTTTAATTCCAAGTCTCTGCCAAGTTTAATCATGGTTATTCTTTCCCAAATAGAATGGGAATGCATTAGCGAATTTTCACTGCAATTTCCACTCTCTTCGCTCCTTTTTACACGATGGTTCACTTTCTAATAAGATACTCGCAATTTACTGAGCTAAAGAGAATTTTTAATTGCACAATTGCAGTTTAGTTTTGTTCTACTTCACTACTTGATGATGTCTTTTTTTTGGCGTTTTGACCAGAAAATGATTTTGCTTGAGTTATGTTTTTTGTATAGGGTTAAATTTGGCTCGTAACGTCTCCATGCCGAGTGGGAACGTCCCTTATGATAAGTGCGACCCAAGTGAGGGCACGACCCAAGTTGGTAAAGAAGAAGTGACGTCGTTTAGTGCCTGACCTTTTCACTGAGTGGAAGCCACCAACTTTTGTACTTTTAAATTATTTCGAGGAAAGTCTCCTACTATACAAAGGAGACCTTCACGAGTATAATTTTTGAGCTAAACAATTTGGCGCCGAATTTCGAGAATCAAAACCATAGATTGCACCTAGAGAACCATCGAAAAGAAAACCCTTCTCTACAACACACAAAACGAAAAATGGCTGAAAGCAATGCAAGAATGAAAGCAATAGTAGATGTTGCAACTGATATCCTCGGTCCTCTCAACGAAGCCGGTAGAGGGGGTTTCGATCGCAACCCCTAGCACCACCACAAACGGAGAAATCCCACCTCCACCACCTGAAGATCTAACGATCTTGCGGGAAAAAGGTGCTTCTACATCTGCTACTGAAGAAGCACCCCTAGAGGTCAGGAAACTACTGGAAGAGTGGTTAACGAGCACTCTAAGTGGCTTGGTTAAAAAGTCACCCCAAAACAGTGTTAGATGCATGCCGACAGCAGACCTCGCTGCAGTCGAAGGTGAACCCGAGATCGCACGAGCAAACAATGAGCTCATCGATACTCGGTACAAAGGTGGCGCGCACACAACCATCCTCAAGAAAATGGAGAAAATGGAAAATGAAAACAAGTCACTCCGCGACCAGATGAAGGAACACCAGGAGAGGGTGGACAAGATCCCTGGTGCTCCCAAGCTGTTGCCAAAACGTGATGTGGGGAGGTTTGTTGAACAACCATATACGTAAGAAGTTACACCATACTCCATCCCAAAAACCTTCAAAATGCCTCCTTATTTGAGAGTGTACGACCGAACTACAAATCCCAAGGACCACCTGATCCACTACGTCACTGCTGTAAAAGGTAACGACCTATCAAAAGTACAAGTACCGTCTGTGCTGCTGAAGAAGTTCGACAAAACACTAACAGGAGGAGCACTGACCTTGTCACAACCCAAATCCCAAACCCGGTCGTGATGGCGCCTCTCATGAATACAAGATCAGCCAACAAAATAAACACTTCCTTTTAACAGTTATTTAACATTTATAAAGCTAAAACATGATTAGCATAATCAAAAGTGCGAAAAACAATAATAACAACTGGGAACCATCCCGTCATAGCCCTACATCGGGGTGTCACTAGTCATGAGCTACTACAGAATTCGCTAAAGAACTACAAGTCTGAAAATGGAAAAAAAATTAATATGAACAGCATAAAATAAGGGAGAAGATCTGGTGCCGCGGACGCTAGCAGTCACCTGGCTCAGCTACGATAATAATTCTTCAATCCGCTAATAACCCGCTATCGGGCAAACAATACCTGCAACTGCACGCGAGATGCAGCGAGTAAAGTGAGTACTTACAACTCAGTGGTAATAAGAGTAAATAATAACTGAGCGATAAGAAATCACGTAAGGCACTCCATCATGCTACATAGAACAGTACAACCCTTTATGAGGAGAAATAGTAAAATTGTGAAAATCCTTTGAAAAACATCTGGGCTCAGTAAAAACCTATTTTGAAAATATTCCTTTTCAACAGTTGCGAAATAATTCAACAAGTAGGGAATAATCAAAAATCTGCCTCTCGGACTCAATATCAACCTTTCAGTACAGTATCAGCCCCGCGGGCTCACTCCCAACTCACAAAGTACGACATCAACCTCTCGGGCTCACTCCCAACTCACAAGTACAACATCAGCCTCTCGGTCACAGCACTCCATTAACAAATAACACCAGAGTATCTAGTAAACAGTGCAAGAAGTAGCATGGAAGCCAATGATATGAGTGTTGAATGTCATGGCAACATTACAAAATAAGAATAATGCATGAGTGCAATGCAATGCATATGACGGTACACTCTAGTACCCGCTGCAGTGTGCAACCCGCTCCATTTATTTATCATCGACGATGCTCACTGGAGGTGTGTACAGACTCTAGAGGGGCTCCTACAGCCCAAGTGCGATATCAAGTCATCTCGTGGCATCAAATCTATGCTCTCAGTCTCATATCAATATCAGTATAATCAACCAGGCTCTCGGCCTCTATATCAATGTAACACTGTTGCGGCGTACAGCCCGATCCATGCTCAGTCCAGAAATGCACATATAATATTGTTGCGGCGCGCAGCCCGATCCATGCTTAGTATAGAATCATCATAAGCCACTCGGGCATTTTTAAAACAGTAGTTCTCAGCCCAAAATATCATTTGAGTTTCAAATTTTAGAAAGATGGTTGAGTTTGCAAAACAGTTTTCAAGACCGTGGACTGAGGTAAAATGATATGCACACATATGCACAAGCAATGTTATCAATCTCTGAAGGATTCAAATAATTGGCAAGAAACCCAAATGTAACAATTAAATCCACGTAAGGATAAATTCTCCATTTAATACAAGTAGAAAACACAGTGAAAACATCTCTCAGGACGGACCAAGTCACAATCCCCAATGGTTCTTTACCCCGCGCCCGTTATCCGGCGTGTAAGTCACCTCAATACAGCACTATGATGTGCAAATTCGGGGTTTCAAACCCTTAGGATAACATTTACAAGTATTACTCACCTCGAACCAGTGAAATCTCTAGCCTGCGACGCCTTTGCCCGTCAAACCACCCTCCACGCGCGTCAAACCTAACAAAAATCAAAGCGAATACATCACAATATGCCAAGGAAACAATATCCAATCGAAAACAATCGAGAAATATCAAAATTTAGGAAATTTGCAAAATCCGAGCCCCGGGCTCACATTTCGAAACACAATTTTTTTACATCAATACTATCCTTATCTTGCCACAAGTCTATACATACTAAATTCACAAAAATCGGAGTCCATTTGACCCCTCAAATCACCATTTTAGAATTTCTATCTCAAGCCCTAATTTTTTATAATTTGGCTATGTTTTCATGGATTTCAAGGATGATTCTTCAATAAAATCATGTATTTAACTCATAAAACTTACCTCCAATCAATCTCAGTTGAAATTCCTTTCAATCCCCGTCAAAAAGCTCTCAAAAATTATTGAAAATGGTGCAAAACTGACCCAAAATCGGATATAAACTCGCTGCCCAGATTTTTCGAAATTACTGTTCACCTGCGCGGTATTGTTCACGCGCGTGGTCACTGTTCAATGTTTACTGTTTACCCGCACGGTTACTGTTCACGTGCGGGTACTGTTCACTGCTGGAGAAAATGCAGCAGTTTTTAAGAAATTTGCAGCACATCCATTTTCACTAAAATGGCTCTAACTCCACCATACGAACTCGGAATTAGACGATTCTTGTTCCTATGAGTCACAAATAATAATACAAACACAACTCTACAATCGAAACTCAATTCGAAGCTCTTTTGCCCAGTTCAATACCCATTTTGCTCGTTAAACAATTAACTCACATTTCATGTCAAAAACTCAATCGCGACTTGATGAAACTAAACCAAAATTTCCTGATCAGTCCTATAACTAAAAATGAACCTTTAGATCATTACATTTATGCTCAAAACGGCAAAAATCTTCCAAAAATGACCCGTTGGGCATCCGAAACACACCTGAGGCCCCCGGGACCCCGACCAATAACGCCATCCAGTCCCAAAATATATTACGGACTTGCTCGAGGCCTCAAATCACATCAAACAACGCTAAAATTATGAATCAACCTCCAATCCAAGCTTTATGAACTTTAGAACTTCCAACTTCTTATTTTCGATGTCGATACTTATCAAATCACGTCAGATTGACTTCAAATTTTGCACACAAGTCCAAAATGATATAACGAAGCTACAGAAACTCTCGGAATTCCATTCCGTCTCTCATATCAAAATTTCACTTATCAACCAAAAATCGCCAAAATACTAACTTCGCCAAAATAGGCTAACTTCTTCACCGGACCTCCAAAATTTCTTTCGATTGCACTCCTTAGCCTTAAATCATCAGCCGGAGCTAAACAAATTATCGGAATTCAATTCTGAACCCTCTAACTCACAAGTCAACGTACGGTTGACTTTTCTAAACTAATCCTTCATTAAAGAGATTAACTGTCTTATTTCTTATCAAAATTGCTCCGAATAAATTCTAATGCACCCAATATCGATAATGTAGTATGAGGAAGTAGGAAATGGGATAAACGGGGCAGTAACTTACGAGACGACGGGCCGGGTCCTCACATTCTCCCCAACTTAAACAAACGCTGGTCCTCCAGCGTACCCAGAGTTGTCCTAGAAGCCAACCAAAAGCTGAATAACCTTATTAAGCATAAATCTGGGGTTATCCCGCCCTATATCATATAGGTCCGATAACACATTTAAATTGGTTGTACACCATCCAGCCTAGCCCATAAATTATAGAACTACCTTTTTACTTCTGAAACCATTGATATGATCAAAACCTCACACCTATACCTTGAGTATCCTTGAACCAGCTGCAATAACCCATACCTGCAACCTCGGTGAAATCATAAGATATACTGCATAATCCAAGCACTCGAAACGATAACTGCTATTCACAGCAAACGTCCACAACAACCAAATAACAATAGAAAATCCCTTATTAGTTAAAGTATTATTCCAATACTTTCATACACTGCCAACAATAAATGAGACACACGACAAACCATAACCATTTTTCAGATCAACCACTTCCCTTTTGACTAATATCGCAACAGATTCCCGAGCCGAACCTCGATATTATCTTCCTAAAAAGCTGAAATCAAATCTGCTTGTATTCATCGCTGCCCCAACGATCACCTCGAATCCAACACAGATCTCTAGTGATATAACAACTCGATACATGCCTAAGCCACAACTTGCATAATACGTGCACCAATAAGAAATGGTTCGAACATACTCAAATAATGAAAATGACTCAACTGAGAGAGTTGTACCTCCAATTCACTAATACTGCCACAACACAAGGCTGAGAACCTGTCTCACATCATAGAAATAGGACACACAAATTTGACCCGCAGGATCATGTTTCCACACTTCTTTGTTGCACGCGCGAATACTTATTCCACGTGAAACACCTCTACACTAACATCCGCTACGAAGTCCCAATTAAGAAACAATCTTTCCCAGCTGTCCGTTGGTTCCTTGAAATATAAATCAATATGCTAAAACATATTCTAACACACTTCACCACTTAACCCTTGACATTTCCAGTGTAGCCCCTAATGCAATAGTTCAAAATCACCCAACACTAAAACAACTAGTCTGAATTTCAACATCACATCTAAAATATAACATACCAGCGAATAAAGATCCACCACCACTACATAGCTTGTACATCAGAACTCCAAACAACACACAAATCACCATACCTGATCCCAGTTTCCACCGTGCAATACACACACACATTTGATACTCCTTTATTCCATGATAGATACTAGATATTTACCTGTTCTTCCGAGCAAACCCGAATACCACCAGTGGACCCAACAAGAACATGCCGCAATACTACTGAAATATAATAAGTTTAATCACATTACCTTTTTCTGAAACATATACTCATTAAATCACTTCCACTTAGCATTATCATTTTCCAAAATCATCCGAAGATCATTTATCTAATCACTTAGGAGAAATCACTACACATCCCATGCTTTGCATGACATACATAGGTCTTGTTCAAATTCATACAATACTGACATGACGATGAGACCTGTACACATTCATAATTACTTTTGAAACAACAATTCATTAGTTATATACTCTTGGCATGAACTATCACCTCATTCTGAGCCAAACAATGGTCTTAGCTCTTTAATTTACTTCACATACTCAGATTGCACTGATCTCAAATTTAATGATCTCGCCTCGCCCAGCATGAACTGCTCGGGCAATAAGCCACTCAAGACATAATTAAAAGTCGCATATGATGCCCCAATGTACCAATAGGCTACTAGTTTGAACGCAATACAAAAGAAAATGAGCTTTGGAAGGAAGTACCAAATCCTACGCACTAATACAGACTTTCTTTGGAAAACAGGAAGCAACGCATACAAAGATAGAATATAGAAAAACTATACCTGATTTCACTCTGTTGCAGCGTGCAACCTGATCTGGATAACATACCCATGGCGGCGTGCCACGCGATCCACACATAGATCTCACATAAGGAGATGCACATCGAGCCAAATTTTCTCATTACAATAAAAACGAGTATCGATCGTAAGCATGCTAAGTACATAATAATATCTCTGAGGTACATATAGCGTTATAAGTTACAAAACTCAAGCACAACTGAGGTGCGATGTACAAATCTGAATTTTCAAGAGCCAAGATGCTCATATAACGTCATTCCTACGCAGATTCTCAACACATAGCAATTTCTCAAATCGCCTTACAACTCACACGATGCAATGCATCACTACGCAAAATACCTAATAATGAAACATCAACCTAACTACTTCTCCATGAGGACTGCATCACTAAAATGCACACATCTGACCTGATATAGAGCCATTATTCACATTAAATCTATTTATCGACTTCAAGCCGATTCTGATCACACTAGACTAGTCTGATAACCTTTCAAAGGTCCATAATAACTTTCCATTTCTTCTAAAAACACAAGAACAACCATCACAATCAGAGTAATCCTTCCCAGTTCACAACCCAATATGCCAAGTGCCCTCCAAGCATGAATCTTTAATTTAATGACACCATCAACCATCACATACTTCCTACTTGGTCTACATCTTTATTCAATCAAGTGATCACATGGCACACTTATAAAATCTTCCAGTGGGTCCCACTCCCACACCCTACCACAAAATATCTGGAGCGTACCTCCAAAACACTGATCGCACTAACGTTGAAGAGCGATCAAGAATCATTAACAAGGACGTAAAACTCTTTTTACAAGACACTGATATTATGTGACGCTGAAGACAATGCCAACTTACCATAAACATCGAAACTTGTCTCCTGCTCATCTGATCTCATGACATCTTGTCAAAAAATATTCCTGCATTCGTGCCATTCTCGGAGAAATTTCCACAAGCAGAACTAGCTCATCAACATGCATCAAATCGGAACTAACATATACATAACCGTACAATTCGCTAACCAATAGCAAGCTCCCCAACTTGGCTCGAAGCCATATATCACAATACTTATACTTTATTGATGTCGTAATACCATAGTCAGATTAAACTCACTCCATCAAAGCTCATGGAAATACGAATCATCGGAAATTTTAACTTTTATGCCATTTTTGCATTCACTCACACAACAGTTAAGCCCACTATTTAGGCGAAAAATTTTTACTAAGTCCCAAATATTTCGGCAGATTTTCTTTTGTAATTGGGCCTACTCACCTACCAGAGAATCACCAAAACCATCCTAACAACACATCCACAACTTGACAAAGTATCACAATGCATATCAATTACATAAATTTCAATACTACATGTATTATACTATCAAAATTGATACATGGACATACGTTGCACCTAGTAAGAACTTATTCTTTCTTTAAATGTTTTCGACCTTCAAGGTGGTCTCTTTGACACAATGATTTCGTCATAATACATTTATAGAAGAGATCTCAGCTCCCAAACTTATCTAACTAGTATGCAAATAGCTTTCCTTCATAAGCCAATTACCCATTGGCTTTACCGTTAGTTGATATTTTGTATACCTTCCACCGCCATACACATTACTCATCACATGGATATCCAGCTGCCATTCCGGCTAATAAGGACAATAATGAACATATGAGTTCAAACCACTTGCTCACAAATCAGCATCTCGGTGCTCAAGCCATAAGCAAAGATCTGGCCTCAAGTCCTCTAGACTGGCCCAACATCAAACTCACGGATATAACATTTCCCCCCGATCGGGGAATCACAAACCATCAAGGCACATCTGATGCTGAGCGCTAACGTGCACATACATTCGCATGGAAGGAATTTCAAGAGTTTTCTTTTCAAGCTGAATGAAGGACACACGATAAGAATTCAAGAATGTGAAATTTTCCTAAAGGTTCTACAGCCTCTCGATGATAAATACAGACGTCTCCATACCGATCTGCAAGACTCTAATAAACCTAGTCATGACTCGTGATGGCGCCTCTCTGATACCAACTTGTTATGACCCAAATCCCAAACCTGGTCGTGTGCGCCTCTCGTGAAGACAAGGCCATCTAACAAAACAAATGCTTACTTTTAACAATTATTTAGTATTTATAAAGTTAAAACATGATTAGCATAATCAAAAGTGCGGAAAACAATAATAACAATTGGGAACCAACCTGTCACAGCCCTACATCGGGGTGTCACTAGTCATGAGCTACTACAGAATTTGCTAAAGAACTGCAAGTCCGAAAATGGGAAACAAAGTCTGAAATTAATATGAACATTATAAAATAAGGGAGAAGATCTGGTGTCGCGGACGCTAGCAGTCACCTGGCTCATCTATGATAATAATTCCTCAATCCGCTAATAACCCGCTAACGGGCGAACAATACCTGCAACTGCATGAGAGGTGCAGGGAGTAAAGTGAGTACTTCCAACTCAGTGGTAATAAGATTAAATAATAACTGAGCTATAAGAAATCACGTAAGGCACTCCATCATTCTACATAGAACAGTACAACCCTTTCTGAGGAGAAACAGTAAAATCGTGAAAATCCTTTGGAAAATATTTGGGCTCAGTAAAAACATTTTGAAAATATTCCTTTTCAACAGTTGCCAAATAGTTCAACAAGTAGGTAATAATCAGAAATCTGCCCCTCGGGCTCAATATCAACCTCTCAGCACAGTATAAGCCCCCGGGCTCATTCCCAACTCACAAAGTACGACACCAGCCTCTCGGGCTTGCACCCAACTCACAAAGTACAACATCAGCCTCTCGGGCACACCACTCCATTAACAAATAACACCAGAGTATCTTGTAAACAGTGCAAGAAGTAGCATGGATGCCAATGATATGAGTGCTGAATGTCTTGACAACATTACAAAATTAGAACAATGCAATGCATATGACGGCACACTCTAGTGCCCGTTGCGGCGTGTAGCCCGCTCCATTTATTTATCATCGACGGCGCTCACTGGGGGTGTGTACAGACTCCGGAGGGGCTCCTACAGCCCAGGTGCAATATCAAGTCATCTCGTGGCATCAAATCTAGGCTATCGGCCTCATATCAATATTAGTACAATCAACCAGGCTCTCGGCCTCAATATTAATGTATTACTGCTGCGGAGTACAACCAGATCCATGTTCAGTCCAAGAATGCACATATAATATTGTTGCGGCGCGCAGCCCGATCCATGCTTAGTACAGAAATCATCATAAGCCCCTCGGGCATTTTTAAAACAGTAGTTCTCAGCCCAAAATATCATTTAGAATATCATTTGAGTTTCAAATCTTAGAAAGATGGTTGAGTTTGCAAAACAGTTTTGAAGACCGTGGACTGAGGTAAAATGATATGCGCACATTTGCACAAACAATGATATCAATCTCTGAAGGATTCAAATAATTGTCAAGAAGCCCAAATGTAACAACTAAATCCACGTAAGGATAAATTCTCCATTTAATAGAAGTAGAAAACACAGTGAAAACATCTCCCAGGACTGACCAAGTCACAATCCCGGATGGTGCTTTACCCCGCGCCCGTTATCCGGCTTGCAAGTCACCTCAATACAGCATTAGGATGTACAAATTCGAGGTTTCAAACACTCAGGATATCATTTACAAGTATTAGTCACCTCGAACCGGTGAAATCTCTAGCCCGCGACGCCTTTTCCCGTCAAACCGGCCTCCACGCGCGTCAAATCTAACCAAAATCAAAACGAATACATCACAATATGCTGAGGAAACAATACCCAATCGAAAACAATCAAGAAATGTTGAAATTCACGAAATTTGCAAAACCCGAGCCCCGGGCCCACATTTCGAAACTAATGTTTTTTACATAATACGATCCTTGTCTCGCCACGAGTCTATACATACCAAATTCACAAAAATCGGAGTCCATTTTACCCCTCAACTCACCATTTTAGAATTTCTATCTCAAGCCCTAATTTCTTATAATTTGGCTATGTTTTCATGGATTTCAAGGATGATTCTTCAATAACATCCTGTATTCAACTCATAAAACTTACCTCCAACCGATCTCAATTGAAACTCCTTTCAATCCCCGTCAAAAAGCTCTCAAAAATGACTAAAAATGGTGCAAAATAGACCCAAAATCGGAAATATTGTTCACGAGCGCAGTATTGTTCACGCGAGTGGTCACTGTTCAATGTTCAGTGTTCACCTGCATGGTTAGTGTTCATGCGCGGGTATTGTTCAGTGCTGCAGAAAATACAACAGCTTTTAAGAATTTTGCAGCATAACCAGTTTTCACTAAAATGGCTATAACTCCACCATACAAACTCAAACTTAGACGATTCTTGTTCCTATGAGTCATAAATAATAATACAAACACAACCCTTCAATCGAAACTCAATTTGGAGCTCATTTACTTAGTTCAATACTCATTTCTCTCGTTAAATAATTAACTCACATTTCGTGTCAAAAAACCAATCGCGACTTGATAAAATTAAACCAAAATTTCCAGATCAGTCCTATAATTCACGATTGAAAATATGGAAGTACCAAAATCAAATTTGGATCTCTAGAACAAAAAATGAACCTTTAGATCATTAAATATATGCTCAAAACGGCAATAAGTTTTCAAAAATGACTCGTTGGGCATCCGAAACATAGCCGAGGTCCCCGTGACCTTGACCATAACACCAACCAGTCCCAAAATACATTACGGACTTGCTCGAGGCCTCAAATCACATTAAATAACGCTAACATCATGAATCAACCTCCAATCCAAGCTTTATGAACTTTAGAACTTCCAACTTTTATTTCCGATGCCGAAACCTATCAAATCGCGTCCGATTGACTTCAAATTTTGCACACAAGTCCAAAATGACATAACAAAGTTGCAACAACTCTCTAAATCCGATTTTGACTCTCGGATCAAAATTTTACCTATCAACCGGAAATCGCCAAAATACTAACTTCGCCAAAATAGGCTAACTTCTTCACCGAACCTCCAAAATTACTTCTGAATGTGCTTAAAAGCCTTAAATCATCACCCAGAGCTAACCAAATCATCAAAATTCAATTCTGAGCCATCTAGCTCACAAGTCAATATCCGGTTGACTTTTTCAAACTAATCCTTCATTAAAGAGACTAATTGTTTGTATCTTATCAAAATTGAACCAAATAAATTCTAATACACCCAATACCGATAATGAAGCATGAGGAAGTAGGAAATGGGTAAAATGGGTCAGTAACTCACGAGACAACGGGTCGGGTCGTCACAGACCTGGTATTCTCAGCTACTGGCCGAAACCATTTCTATGTTCGAGGAGATGGCGGAATATTTTGTCACCGCCCATGCAGGAGCAGAGAAAGCAGAAGCGAGGGTCAACGACATCTTCGTTGTTCGGAAAAACGCAGGAGAAAGACTGAGGGACTTCCTGGCCAGGCTTAACAGAGTAAGGATGAGCCTATTAAACGTGTCGGAAGGTATGCCGGTCGCTGCTTTCCAGAACGGGTTAAGCAGGGACCGGTCAAGGGCAACCCAAAAACTACTACGTCGTCTCATGAAGTACCCGGCCACCACATGTGAAGAGATTCACAACGTCTATTGCATTGAGGTACGTGCAAACGAGGACGATCTTAACAGTCCGGCCCATCGTTTAACAACAGTACACTCAGAAATTAGGAGGGACCGAAGCAATGAAGCACGATGGGAACAAGTCCCACGTCCCAATAGGGAGACACACCAACCCTATTTCCGATCCTCTCACCCACCGCCACCCAGGCACGCGGACGCACTACAGCGACATGTCACTCCCCAACAAAACGATAGAGGTATGCCCCCTTTATTATCTGCCCATAACTTTTGTGTGTCCCCTTCAGAGATAGCGTACGCACTTGAGAAGCTGGGCAGCAAAGCATAATGCCATGTGCGAGTTCCACCAGGAACGAGGGCACAAAACCGAAGATTGAATAGGCCTACGGCATGAAGTGGTCAGGATGCTGAACCAAGGGTTCCTGAGAGAGATACTCAGTGACAAAGTAAAAATCAACTTTGCATGTGGACGGGAGCAACCCCACTGGCCACCAAAGCCACCTTTACCAACACGCACAATCAACACGATCATCGGGTACGGCAAAGACTTGGCAATCAATCACGTAAAGTGTACCACTACGCACAAACTGAAGCGAGCTATCGCCCACGAACGGTATGACGACAAAGATAGTATCACACTCGATAAGTCTGATGCTGACGGTTTGTCTTTCCCTCATTACGATACTTTAGTTATCACTTTACGTATCGCAGATATGGATGTTAAAAGAATTATGATTCATGACGGTAGCGGTGCCTGTATTATTTACCCGAGGTTCCTCGTACTAATGGGACTCGAAGATAAAGATAATACCGCGCTGCATAACACTAACTAGTTTCAATAATGCAGTAGAACGAACCTCCGAGGAGATATCACTACCCGTCCTAGCAGGAGGGGTCACGTTAGAAACAACTTTCTACGTGATGAACCAGGAAATGACATACAACGCCATCATCGAACGACCGTGGATTCACGCCATGAGAGCGGTCATGTAGAGTTTCTATCAAGTGATCAAATTTCCCACCCCATGGGGAATATTTAGCATACGAGGCTAGCCTCGCACCGCTCAAGAATGCTATAAATAGCTCAAGAATGCTATAAATAGCTCAAGACTACGCCCACACCAAACAACTTAAATGGGCGAGCGCAGATGTATAGCAATCAGCTATGTCGGGGACTAAAGTCTACCCGGCATAGAGCGCCATTAAAGACCCTGATGTCATAGAAGCATGCAAGGCTACAGTCGAAGACCTCGACCCAGTCCAGCTGGACAATGACGAACCTACAAGGAAAGCTTACATCGGGCACGGTCTCTCAAATCCAAGTAAGTATCGTGAATTTTTATCTAACCATGCAGACATGTTTGCTTTTTCCCATTCAGATATGTGGGGGATCCAGCGAGAAATCACCACTCACAAGCTGAACATCGACCCACTACACCCCCCCCCCCCCTATGCGGCAAATGAAAAGAAAATTCAATGCCGCTATCAATGAAGCGGTCAGCGAAGAAGTGGACACTTCTGGCTAACGGCTAACGGCTCCATCAGGGAATCAAAGTATCTCCAATGGGTCGCTAATGTCGTCATGGTTAAGAAGAAGAATGGGAAGTGGAGAATATGTGTAGACTTCACCGACTTGAACAAGGCGTGCCCAAAAGACTCTTTTCCACTAGCCCACATCGACCAGTTGATAGACGCGACCGCATGGTATGAGTTGCTAAGTTTTCTAGATGCATACTCTTGCTCCAACCAAATCATGATGGCCGAGGGGGACCAAAAAAAATAATTTTCATCACCCCCCAGGGGACATATTGCTACAAGGTAATGCCCTTCGGGCTCAAAAATGCACGAGCGACATACCAAAGGCTAGTCACCAGAATGTTCAAAGAGCAACTCAGTAAGAGCATGGAAGTATATATCAAAGATATGATGGTAAAATCAGCAAAGAAATAAGACCATATCGACCACCTAAAAGAGGCCTTCGAGATACTGAGGAGGTACGGGATGAAGTTGAACCCCAAGAAATGCGCTTTTGGTGTAGCCTCAAGAAAATTCTTAGGATTCCTCGTATCTTAGTGAGGCATCGAGGTCAACCCAGACCAGATCAAGGCGATACATGCAATACTTGAGGTGTTGAGTAGCAAGAAACAGGTACAGAAGCTGACTGGGCGCCTTGCTGCCCTATCCCGATTCATCTCGGTTATTCGATAGGTGCCATAAATTTTTCAACGTGTTGAAAAAAGACCAAGGGCTACAGTGGATTGAGGAATGCGTCAAATCCTTGAGAAAGCTGAAAGCGTACTTGTCTTCGCCACCCTTGCTGGTCAAAGCAAGTCTAGGCGAACCCCTGCTGGTTTATCTGGCCATATCTGAGGTCGTTGTCAGTGCTGTCCTTGTTCGCGAGAACAAAGGTACACAATCCCCTATCTATTACATTAGCAAAACCTTAGTGAACACCGAAACTCGGTACCCACACCTCGAGAGATTAACATTAGCACTGGTTGTAGCTTCACGAAAGCTACGACCCTATTTTCAGTGCCACCCCATAAAAATGGTAACGATCTTCCCACTAAGAAGCGTCTTACACAAGCCTAAATTATCGGGCCGGCTCGCAAGATGGGCTATTATGCTTAGCTAGCACGACATCTCGTATCTTCCAAGAACCGCCATTAAGTCGCAAGTTCTGGCTAATTTTATAGCCGACTTTAGCGGATAAATCCTGCAAAAATCAAAACTTGAGGCACAACATGCCTCCACTAATAACGACCTGTGGGTCCTCTACACCAATGGCGCCGACAATGCATCGGGATCGGGACTGGGACTCGTCCTCGAAGTCCCCACGAGCAAAACAATTTAAATGTCCATACGATGCCCTGAAATGACTAACAACGAGGCCGAGTATGAGGACGTTATTGCAGGCATGAGACTGGCCATCAAATATAGGGCTCGCCGACTCATCCTCCAATGTGATTCCCAACTCGTAGTAAACCAAGTCACTGGGGCTTACCATATCAAAGAACAGAGACCGCAAAAGTACCAGTCAGAAATTTGCAGGTTAATATGAGTTCGACGAATGCCGTTTGGAACAGATCCTAAGGTCACGAAATATCGAAGCAGACAGTTTAGCGAAAGTGGCTACGACCACTAAAAACTTCAACAAAGAAAGCGTGGTCACCCTCCCCCACTCCGCCATTGATCAAACCGAGGTATTCTCTTTAAATTTGACTTGGGACTAGCGCAACAAGTTTGTATCCTATCTGCAGGATGGAACGCTGCCACCTGACAAAAAGGGGCAAAGAAACTCCGCACGCAAGATGGTCGGTATTGCTTCTTAAACAATGACCTCTACAAAAGAACATTTGGTGGACCCTTGGCCAAGTGCCTAGGTCTGCACCAAACGAGGCCGGTACTCGAAGAAGTAAACGAGGGCCATTGCGGTGCCCATACAGGAAACTGCACCCTCGTACGATGTATCATACGGGCCACCTACTACTGGCCCACCATGAAGAGGGAGGCAATAGAATAGCTTCACCGATGCAAACCAGTAAAGCCCCGTATGATATACCTACCAGTAAAGCCCCTCCATTCAGTCACCTCCCAATGGCCTTTCATCAAATGAGGAATGGACATAGTCGGTCCCCTACCCGCAGGACAGAGAAAGGTACGATTTTTATTAGTTTTAACTGACTATTTTTCTAAGTGGGTAGAAGTAGGTGCGTACGCCCAAACACGCGAACAAGAGGTGATCGCTTTCATATGGAAAAATATTATATGCCGCGTTGGCATCCCTAAAGAAATCAGTTGTGACAACGGACGATAGTTCATCACTCGAAAAACGACCAAATTATTCAAAAAATGGCACATCAAGAGGATACTTTCCATGCATTATCACTCCGCCGCAAACGGCCAAGCAGAATCCTCCAACAAAACAATATTAAACATACTGAAGAAGAAGCTCGAGGACGCCAAAGGGCTATAGCCCGAGCTACTACCCGAAGTGATGTGGGCACACAGGACCACACCCAAATCCAGCACGGGGGAAACACCGTACTCGCTGGTCTACGAAACCGACGCGGTCATACCCGTTGAGGTCGGCGAACCAAGCCTAAGATATTCACATACCGGTGGAACAGAAAATGACACAAACAGGCTCCAAGACCTCAACCAAGCTGAGGAAATGAGAGAAATGGCCCATATCATAATGGTGGCCCAAAAACAACAAGTTGAAATATACTACAGTAAGAGGGCCAAAATAAGACAACTCAAGGTGGGAGACTATGTCCTCAAAGCCAAGACACTGGCATCCAAAGACCCAAGTGAAGGAAAACTGGGCACCAACTGGGAAGGACCCTACCAAATCACAGCAGTATCCAGCAAGGTGCATTCCAGGTGGAAACAATGGAAGGGAAAACGCTCCAAAACAACTGGAATGTTGCCCACCTCAAGTATTTCCACTTCTGAAGGGCTTCTCCCGAGTCGTACTCTTTTTCCCATACCCAAGTTTTGTCCCAATTGGGTTTTCTCGGGGAGGTTTTTAACGAGGCGACGGAGGGGACACCTGGAGATTTTTGCGGAACAAGTTTATCATATCAACCTCTCATTATGACCTCCAGGACGACATGATAAAGGGACTGGACTAGCTTGATCTCCAATGTATGAAAGGCTACAACCATCTCCAATGTATGAAAGGCTATGGCCATCTCCAATGTATGAAAGGCTACGACCATCTCCAATGTATGAAAGGCTACGACCATCTCCAATGTATGAAAGGCTACGGCCATCTCCAATATATGAAAGGCTATGGCCATCTCCAATGTATGAAAGGCTATGGCCATCTCCAATGTATGAAAGGCTACAACCATCTCCAATGTATGAAAGGCTACGACCATCAATTCTATTATGGCTAAGGCCATGGTCGCCAACAGTCAACCTAAATTCGACTACAGTAAGTAAACGACTCGACAACAGTCAAAGTCGCCTACATGGCTAAGGCCATCAATTCCATCACGGCTAAGGCCATCAATTCTATTATGGATAATGCCATCACCGCCAACGGTAGACCTAGATTCGACTACGGTAAGTAAACGACTCGGCGATAGTCGCAGTCGCCTACATGGCTAAGGCTATCAATTGGATCACGGCTAAGGCCATCAATTCTATTATGGCTAAGGCCATCACCGCCAACGGTCGACCTAGATTCGAATACGGTAAGTAAACGACTCGACGACAGTCGAAGTCGCCTACATGGCTAAGGCCATCAATACTATCATGGCTAAGGCCATCAATTCTATTGTGGCTAAGGCCACCGTCGCCAACGATCAGCCTAGATTCGACTACGGTAAGTAAATGACTCAACGACAGTCGAAGTCGCCTATCATGGCTAAGGCCATCGATTCTATTATGGCTAAGGCCATCGCCGCTGACGGTCGACCTAGATTTGACTACGGTAAGCAAACGACTCGACGATAGTCGAAGTCGCCTTTATGGCTAGGGCCATCGAACCCATCATACCTAAAGTCGTCAATCTAACTCCGACTAGGGACATCAACATCGATGGTCAACCGAAAACGCAATAAAAGCTCTAAGGAACGAAAGAAAAATAGCAACAACAAAAAGTCATACTTCATTATCTCAAAAGGTATACACAGATCTGGCCTGAGAAAAGGCCCCATCTACACAATATATATATATATATATATATATATATATATATATATATATATATATATATATATATATATATATAAAATCCTCAAGAGCCTTCACCGCTGCTCCCATCACGACCCACCTGGTCTTCGTCTGGTCCGTTACCGTCTCCAAGCTGATAAGACTTAGAAATCCATGAGCTGGAGTCCAAAAAGTTGACGTCCTCAGAATTACATCCCTCCATACCAAGTGAGTCGGAGTTATAACCGGATGCTTCACGGGAAACACGGGCTAAGTGACATTGCCTTTCAACTTCCGCCACAGAAGCTTGACCTGCCGCCAAAAACTCCTCAAAAACGACCAACCTGGCATCATGATACACCACATCTCATGCGTATCATGATGCACATCATCTTGTGGGGCAGTTTGCCTGAGAACTTCAACGATTGTCCTAGCATCAAGCTTGGCTGTAAGGGTCGTAACTTGGGCCCGCAGCCTCCGCCGCCACCCCACGATTTATCTCCAAGTCCTTCTCTTTTTACTGGAGGAGGGTCTCCAGCTCAATGTTGCGAGCCAAAGTAGCCATCAGCTGCTCATCAATCTCCATCATCTCGGCCATTATCTTCTTCAAGAGAGCCTCTGATTCCTCAAGTCCCTCGTGGAACGTTCAGAACTGGGGGTCCTGCTTAAGTACGTCTGCCAATGCTTGATGCTTGGCATTACATTCTTTATATTTCTTCGCCATTTTATTGAAGGCGACCGCCTTCTTTTGTTCATGCCACCTCCTCTCCACCTCCAAGATAAGGGTCTGAAAATAAGAGAAGAAACGCGTCAGTACATACCAAAGTCACTTTTATGACACAAACAAAAAATTGAAAGCTACCTGCAAAGCTGCGCCGGCTATCCGCCTCGAAACATCCCTGTTGCTAACACTTCTCATCATCTCGTGCTCCGCAGCCGCACATAACAAGGTCATGTCCGCTGCGTCTTGCTCGCTATCTTCTAACAAATTATACCCACCAGGGATCATGATACGGTGAGTAGACATGACCTTCCTCATCTCCACACAGGTCGAGCCTCGCGGTGCTTTTTTGAGAACGTCTTCAGAGCCCGTCCTCTCAATTTTCACGGTCGTTCCCCTAACTGAGAAAGACGACCCATCTCTTGGGGCACAGGCCGAGCGGATGGCGGTGGTTGTACCCTGAGGAGCCAATCTCCCCGAACAAATGGCCTCAGCCATAAAAGCTGGCCTCGGCTCTTGGCGGGGCTCACTAGGCCTCGCGCCCTCGGTTGCAATTCCTTTGCCAGTAATCAGCCGCCACCTCTTTCTCTCCGACGACTCTTCTTCTTCAGAAGCCGCCTCCGCTGGAGTGACTTCAGGTACCGGTACAGGAATAGTTTCAAGCATCGTTATTGGTACGACCTCAGGTATCTCTGTGGAAGCAGCCTCACCGCCTCAGATGCAGCCACCGGTGTAGCCCCCTTCTAAAGGGTTGAAAGGGGGTTGTCTCTAGACGAGTCTCCCATAAATATATCTCCCCCATCAGAGTCAGACTCTACCGTAGACGGGCCAGCATCAATTTTCTTCTTCTTCACCTTTGTAGAAGCACCCCGACCTGCCAAATGAAAGCACATTGGGTAAAATGGTCTCCAAGCCAAAACAGAGCGAAAGAGAACATGAAATCTTGCTACCAGTTGGGCCATACAATCTACGAAACTCAACCCAAGTGCGGCATCTTTCCGCATGCGGTATCAACCCTGCCACCCGCGACCTAATGTCATCAATAGGACGAGGCAAGCGAGCCACCACTACAAAAGGAAGGCAAGTAAGTTAGAATGATTGATAAGTCAAAATAAGGAATCGCTAAATTACATGCAGAGATACTTACATCTCGCGTTCCACGTCTCTAGAAACCCTTCGGGATTGGACACCAGATGGCTCGTCCTGATATAAAAAAATTTACGCCAGAAGTTGCGATTAGATTTGTCGTCAGCCCTCACCACAAATCTCTTCTTACCATGGCTCATACAACTAGAGCATGGTACCTCTCATATAGCTAGGGCTAAACATCTGCAGCATGTGATGAACAGAAACGACGGTCCCGGCGTCGTCCGCCAACGTGGTAAGAATTTGACACACCTTCAGGGCGTAGGGTGTGAGCTGAGCCGGGCACACGTGATAGAAGCGGCAGAGCTCTTCTGCCAGAGGGTTAAGCGGAAAGCTATATCCGATCCTAAGCGTGTATTCATTGAACGTATAAAACCCAGGCCTATGCACATTGGCATAGTCCGTCCCGGCCGGAGCCATCTCAACATGGTTAGGGATGTTGTATGTAGTTCTAATGGCGTCCAGGTGAGACTGAAATAACTCTCTACTCTCCCAGGGATAAGAGGGGCATGTCGAGTTGAAGTCTTTCGAACACTCAAGTCTATCGGTAGAACATTATCCACCGTTAAAGGATTGAGGGTTTTCTCCACTTCTTCCCATTCACCCATCAGAAGAAGGCGGAACCCTAGAAAGAGCATTGTCCTTAGTCTTTTTTCTTTCTTGACGGTGCCTCGCCATGATATGATTTACAAGAAAAGGTGTTAATAACAAAATATACGATCCTTAAAAATGGTAGTTCTCTGAAAGCGATGCAACGATTACAAGAAAGAAAGATGAAGAAAGAAATAAAGGGAAACTCTTTAAAGGTTCGAAAGATGAATCTCATTGAACCACTCCTATATTTATAGGAACAAGGTACACGAAAATCGAAGAGGCACAATTTTGAAACTGACGCGGGAAACCAAAACGTCACGTCATGTTCTGAATAGTCTCGGGAACAAGTATAATGATGACACATGTGACCAGTGACGTCACCTTAAAAAAAAGGGTCGCATGTCAACGGCCCAACAATACTATCCACGCTCGTACTATTTGAAAGAAGAGCCTATGGGTGCGACCAAATTTCCGTAAAAGCGAATCTTGCTTGTCCGTCCATTGAAGATGGTCATTGAGTACGTATCCAACGAATGGAGGGACTAACTGTATAGGGTTAATTTTGTCTCGTAACACTCCCATGTTGAGTGAGCATGTCCCTTATGATAAGGGTGTCCCAAGTGAGGACATGGCCCAAGTTGGTAAAGAAGAAGTGACGTTGTTTAGTGCCTGACCTTTTTACTGAGTGGAAGCCACCAACTTTTGTACTTTTTGATTATGTCGAGGAAGGTCTCCTACTATATAAAGGAAACCTTCACATTGTAATAGGCATCATTGTTATTCTCAGATAATACAACTTCTCTATCTATCTCTATCTCTTTCTTGGTTTTCCAACCATTGCTTCTCTCTTAAGCCAAGTCCATTTTTCTACACGTTTTCAAATCTACAAACATCTTGAAGTATTAATCATCTCTTGGGCTTATTATATTGATTACGATTTACCTTTATATATTTTCGATTATTTTTAAGCTTATAAAGTAAGAGTATAATTTTTTAGCTAAACATTCTTTTTTTACAGAGTGTTTGAATTTGAGTTTTTGAGATTATTCTAAGATAGTTTGTTTTGTTTATATACATCTTTTAAAAGCACACAAACGTGTTTAAACAAGCAAACAAAGCGATTGTAATTGAATAACAAATGGTTTTCTTTCTTATTTCTCCCCTATATTCTAAAGGCGGACCTATGTTATAAGGTGAGGGGTAACCAGCACCCAGAAAATTTGGCAAAATTTTCATGAATACATATAAAATATTTTTATAAAATATTGATATATTAATAGTAGTACTTTATATACAAAACAGATTTTAATTGAAAGCAAAACAACACCATCGATCTTCAAATCCTATCGATCTTCAAATCCTAGGTCTACCATTGCCACCACCCTCAAGTGAACTTAGAAAAAGAGGCATACTTCGAAACCTCTCATGAGTTCATGTTCAGGCTAGTCGGACCATGGCACAATAGCAACATATACTATATGTTAAGGATTTGTCTGAAAAGTTATCATATAATTGGAATTAGAAAGTAAACTAAAAAGAAAAAAAAAACATAGGATTGTCATAATAGAAAAGACAAGAAAGGAAACAATATGTCAAATACTGAGCTAACGTTTGGATATAGATTTGATTGAAACATGAAAAAATAGTTCGAAGATGAGATAGAAGAGATTTTTGAAGTTAAAATTGTATTTAGACATGCATTTTACTTAAAAAAATTGAAATTGTGTCGGTAAAAAACTCCAAAAACTTGAAAATTATTCTAAGCCACTTTTTAAACTTGAACGATTCATCTTTGAAAATTGCCCAAAAAGTAGTCACTTTTATATCCAAACAATATATTTAAAAACTTTTTGAAAAAATAAATAAATTATGACTAAACAGGAGCTATAAGTACTATATTTTGATTTTAGAGTGCAACGTCTTTCTTGTTCATTCAAATTCTTTCCTTTGCGGAAATCAATCAACCCCTAGTAAACTTTCGATTCAAAATCATTGTCAAGTATTTACAACTTCAAGTGAAAATAGATTTTGGATTGGTTGAAGCCAAATAATTGTGTGCTATATATACTATATAGTATTTGTTTGCTCAAAAGTTATCAAGTTATTTTACAAGCATAAAATAATAAAAATAAATGACGGAAAAATCATAGCTCATAATAATCCATAAGATCAAGCGAAGGATATGAAAACAAGTACTCAAAATTAGGAGAAAAAAATGTTTAGAGTCTTTATTGATAGTATCAATTTGGTCTGCTTCTCCACGGAGAGGTTCATAGCCTTATAATAATATTATCATTTCCCATCATATGGGCACTGTTGTGTGTTTTCT
This sequence comes from Nicotiana benthamiana, assembly GCA_034376525.1. Taxonomy (NCBI): domain Eukaryota; kingdom Viridiplantae; phylum Streptophyta; class Magnoliopsida; order Solanales; family Solanaceae; genus Nicotiana; species Nicotiana benthamiana. The sequence continues at coordinate 91,065,566 of CM067337.1, forward strand.
CTCTCTCGGGAATAGTGGCGAAGAAGAAGCCCCCTTTTCTAGGATTTCTTCTTTATATTTATAGTTGTGAGCTTCGTGAGCTAGCAATAAGTGGTCATGACCACATTGGGGTTTCGCCTTCATGATGGCGGATGGGTCGTGACCTTGTTGATCGAATTAGATAAGGGATAAATAACGTTCATTATGAGTGGTCGTACCACTTGTTAATCATGAATTAGCTTAAGACCGTATCTTCGTTAATTATTATAGGTCGGATTTCTACCCATAAAGCCCGTCTAGCTCAGTTGGTAGAGCGCAAGGCTCTTAACCTTGTGGTCGTGGGTTCGAGCCCCACGGTGGGCGTTAATATATTTTAAAATTTTCTACTAAGCTTTAATGAGATTTGCAGTATATGGAAGAAAAATAAATATTTGCACTCTTTTTTAATTGGGTGGGGGAGGGGAAGAGAGAGAAGATTTGCAGATAGGCACCTGGGCTTGCCCTCTCATTCGAGTACCGAATTTAATATCCCCTTTTGTCCACAATCACCGAAAATTAATTTTTTATTTTGGTCAAAAATTTAATTTATTTTTATGAAATTACCTTTATGTATATATTTCTAAAAAGTTTTCTTACTCATCACATTAAATATTTAATTAAGGATATTTAGTCATATTAGGTACGTATTATTTTTTAATAGAATTTAATATTTTCTTAATGAACATACTAAAAGCAAATATATCACTTATTGTGGACACGAGCAAATACTTATTTTGGCATATTCTAAGTAAATTTATTAACATTTAATATCTCAGAGAGGATCACATCGATCTTATCAGAGCAAGGGGGTCACAACTCACACATCAAGGTCCCTGGATTCGAGGTTCCTATATAATGGAAATTATTGAAGTGCGAAGCTAATGGGACTTCTTATTTTCCAAGATATCTAAAGAAAATAAATATTCCAGATTGATGATATTATGATAAATATACTCACTTCGTTACAAAAAGATTATCCTATTTTGATTTGATACAAACTTTAATAAATAAAGGAAAGATTTCTTAGATATATGGTATTAAATAAATCATATAATTTGTAATTTGTATAAAATTTATGAAATTGGTGGTTTTAAACCCGCTACAATATTTGTGGAGCTATAAATACTTCTTATTAAGAAAATAGTGAAATGTGTTAATCTCTTTAGAATGACGTAATACATATAGAGACCATTAAACTTGGCCCAATTTTTCATTTTAAAACTTTAACTATGCCTTGGTTATTTTGCCCTCAAACCCCATTTCTTTTATTCCACTTTGACACAAAAATTCCCCCCCCCCCCCCCCCACGTAGAAATGCAGCGCGTGCAAATACCCAGCTGCTACCCCTACCCCACTCCCCCCCCCCCCGGTTACTTTTCTTTTGTAATTTCAAATTATTATTTTTTTCATTTTTTCTGCCCACATCCCCGGGAAAAAATATTTTTTTAATATTTTTTTTGAATAAACAGATTTCTATTTCATTCCGTCAAAAAAGTATACGTACAAAGCATAGATGCTGACCATCTATTCTTATATGCTATACAAATCACTACACTGTTACTATTCTAAAAAAACAAATCACTCTTTGATAATACGTGTGACATAATCTATCTCAAGAGAAGGTCTATCTCAATAGAAGTCTATGGGAAATGATTTAAACTTTGTAGGACAGCCCTCCATTTTTTACTTGAAGCCCCTCTGGAGTGGAGATGGACTACAATTTTCTTACAGACAGTATCGCTCATCAACTTGCCTCCCTGGAATCTCATTTTATTCCGCTCCCTCCATATCGTTGTCACCAGGATCTCAAAGAGACAAGCAATAATTTCTGCTAACCCATTTCTACTCTTCGCCAGCTTACTAACCCATTCACATTCCTCCTTCCAGTATGCAATGGATCGCATATAGCCCAACCATCTAAGGAGTCGATTCCAGATTTCTTTGGTCTTCAAGCAATCAAAGAAAATATGCTCAAAGGTCTCTCGTTGCAGACCACAGAAAATAAAATCTTGTGGAACCAAAATATTTAACATCTAAAGTCTTTCCACAGTTGCAAGTCGCATGTGCAAAGCCAACCACAATATAAATTTGTATCTGGGATGTAGTTGAGGCTGCAATATGATGAACTTCCATTGAACTTTGCTGTACTGAGGTAGAAGTTGTCTGTATAGCTTCTTGATGCTAAAAGACTCACCCTGCTGAACCTGCCTCAATCTGTTGTCCAGATTTTCATTGAGTGTTGCAATGCCTTTGATCAACTTTCTCGACTCAAAAATTTTCCTGATTGCCCAGGCAGCAGCCCCAGGCACCGGCATGTCTTCAAGACAGTAGTTCTTAATATAGAAGGTATGAACCCATTTTATCCATAGGCTATCCTTCTTCTTAGTCAGTGCCCATAGATGCTTAACAACAACAGCCTTATTCTATTTAGATAGGTCCAAAACATTCAGTCCCCCAGCACTGTATGGCATACATAGAGTATCCCAGGCAATCAGAGCCTTCCTTAAAACTGTGGCAGAACCTGTCCAAAGATATGATCTGCAGATAGCTTCAGTCATCTTCAAAACTTTTTTAGGCAGTAGGAAAATCTGGGACCAGTAAGCTTGAATACCAAATAGAACAGATTTAATCAGTTGAAGTCAACCAGCATAGGAAAGTAGCATTGACGACCAACAGCTTATTTTCTGTGTAATTTTCCCCACCAGTGGCCATCATTGAGAAATGGACAGCTTCTTTGAATCCAAAGGCATCCCTAAATATTTGAAAGGGAGCGTGCCTTCAGAATATCCCAGCACCTGTAGTATCTCATGTTTCTGCCAGTTGGTTACCCCTGCTAAGTACACTGCACTTTTATCAATATTTGCTTGAGGACCAGAGACCTTAGAGAATTCCTGGAGAGTCTGTTTCAGTAAGCTGACATACTGAACATCTGCCTTACAGAACAAAAGAAGATCATCCGCGAAGCAAACATGTGCTACACCCAACCTCTTGCATTAGGATGGAACTTGAACTCTTTCCTCTTCATCATTTGCACAAGTTGTCTATGTAAATACTCCATGGCCAGAAAAAGAAGGTATGGAGACATCGGGTCGCCTTGTCGCAAACCTCTTTTCCCTTTAAATGGAGCAGTGAGGCCACCATTGAAATTGAGAGAATAGGTAACAGAGGATATACATTCCATAACCCACCCGATAAATTTATGAGGAAAACCCAGATCCTGCAGCAGTCTATTAAGGAAAACCCATTCTACTGAGTCGTATGCCTTCTTTAAATCCACCTTAAGCACACATCTAGGAGAAATTCCCTTCCTGGAATAGCCTTTGAACAGTTCTTATGTGAATAAGATGTTATCAATAATACTTCGACCCTCAATGAATGCTGACTGCGATCTACCCACCAGATGGTCAATAACCACTTTCAACCTAGCTGTAATAATCTTTGTGATGATCTTGTACAGAGTTGTACAGCAGGCAATGGGCCTGTAGTCCTTGACTTTGGTTGGATTCTATACCTTGGGAATAAGAGTTAGTGCACTGCTGCTAACTCCAGTATGTAACTTCCCAGTAGTAAAGAATTCTCTCACAGCTTCACATATGTCATCTCCCACTACATGCCACTGCCTTATAAAAATTCAACTGGGAAGCCATCCACCCCTGATGCCTTGTCATGAGGCATGTCTTTTATTGCCTTTGATATTTCCTCCCATGTAACTGGCTGCACTAGATCATCCTTCTGTTGCAAATTGAGACAAGGGCCTTGGTGAATTACATCAGTGTTTGGACATTGGCTTATGCTATTGTTTCCCCCCAGTAGTATCTTGAAACAAGTAACAAACTCTTCTTCCACCTTCCTGGGATCAGATAACTTAACCCCCTCTTCAGTATATATAGAGTTGATAGTGTTAAAGTTTGTCCTCATCTTTAGTTGAGCATGAAAATATTTTGTGTTGGCATCTCCACAGGCAATCCAGTGAGCTCTAGATTTCTGTTGTAAGATCTGCTCCTCTATATTGCTCCACTTCTCCACCTCCATAAGTAGCAGCCTCTCCCGGTCAATCAACCATTTGTCCATACAATTGGATTGCAAGTGATTCTGTATGGTCCAGCTTCTGCCTTGCCTCACTGAGATGTAACCTATACTTTTCCATATAGGTATTCAGCTCCTTTAACCCCACCTTTAGGGCATTCAACTTATTCCATATTCTATGCATTTGCCCTCCATTCTGATGGTGATTCCATACCCTTTCCACAATGCCAGGGAATTCAGTATGGTCCATAACAGATGTATACAGTTTGAAAGGCTTAGGATGAATGTTCCTTCTCTGTTCCTCAGGGTTACACTGTAAGAGGATAGGGGAATGATCTGAAATTTCCGGGGTCAACACATCAGCTTCAATGTGACTGTATTCCTGCATCCAGTGCACATTCCCAAAGACCCAATCAATTCTGCTATACACTCTTGTCTCTGGTTTTTGTTTATTGCACTACGTATAAAAACAGCCCAACAATGAGAGTGTCTTGGAAACCTTGAATCTCCTGCTGCATAACTGGAGAACTATTCTATCATTCGTGTGGAGTACATTATTGAAATCTCCACTGAGAAGCCAGCTGCCCTGAATAGTAGCCCCTAAGATCAACAATTTGGCCCAAAGTTGCTGTCTCTTGCTCAATTCATTATTTGCATACACGACTGTTAGCAGTATTCTGAAGGTGGAACCTCTTTCTTTAACCTCACAGTGAATAAATTGTTCATCAATCTTCAATACCTGCAGCTCCACTTTTGAATTCCACAGTATCCAGATTCTCCCATTGGAATACTCAATGTAGTTTCCAGTATGTCTCCAATCATTTCCCAGTTTTGTAACAATCTGTTTCACCTTTGCTTCCTTCACTCTAGTTTCTATACATCCCATACAATCTACTTTATGCCTTTTCAGAAAGTCTCAGCTCCTTCTGTTTATGGGCCTTATTTAGACCCCTAATGTTCCATGTGCAGACTATCATGATGTGGTGAAGCTGGATGGGCCAACGTCCCCTGGATCATCACCTATCTGTAGCAAAGAGAAGCTGTTAGTTGTGTTCAATGAGGCTCCATCACATTGTTGTACATTCTTTCCTTTTGCCAACCCTCTGTCAATCACCCTGCTTCCAGCATTGTCAGTCTGCTTACATTCCTCCATTGTTCTATCAGTATTAACCACCACATTATCCTTCTTAGTTTTTGGTATCCATTGCCATGTCTCACTTTGCACTTTCTGCTTTACCCCTGCTGCCTTATAGTGGTTATGTGCTACCTCTTCATTACCCTGCTTCTTTTTACACCAGCAGTCTTTAGTGCTATGACCAAATCTGACACAGTCACTGCAGTATTTTGGCCTCCATTCGTATTCAATCTGTTGTATGATAACCCCCTCTTTGTATGTAACTCAAGGCTATTAGGCAATGGTTGGGATATATCTGTTTCCACCAGCACTCTTGCAAAAGAAATCCTCTCCAGTTCAGCAGTTATTCTATCGGTGTACATAGGTTTCCCAACTACACTTGCTAGTTTACCGAGTGCTTCAGTGGACCAAAATCCCAGTGGCAAGCCAGGGAAAGTGACCCATAAAAGAACTACACTCACATTACCTGGTTCATACTTGAAGTCCATACTCCACTGTTGTAACGCTAATGGTTTATTATGAAAGGTGTATGGACCAGCCTGAAGAACAAGGTCCCTATCTTCATTGGTATCAAATCTGAAAATATAATAACCTTCGTCATGATGCAGCACTTGAGGTTTTGGAAAAAAATTCCAAACATTTATAATGAAATTGTTCATAGCTCGCTCATACGGGTCTTCTCCTAGTACAAACCCAATCAATGCACTGCTCCAGTAGGTCTCATGTTCCTTCGTATCATTGTCATCAATTTGAACCACAAACGTACCATCTCGCATTGCAGGTGCTACATAGCTTAGAGATTTCCCTTTTTGAGGGCTTCGATTATGTTACATGGTGTCTCTGTTACCATTTTCAGCCATAGGAACACAAGAGGTCTGACCAATCTGAACTTGCTTTGCTTGTGCAGAAAATTGGAGCCGTCGATGAACTGTATCGACACGTTCCATCCCCAGCATTTCACCCTCGCCTTCAACAATTTCCTCACTGATAGGTTGGAATTTCAACGGTAGAAAACTGCCAAACGTTAGTGCTATCTCGCACCCCCACCTCATTGCCCTTTCCCCCAATTTTTTTTTTTCGTAATTTCAAATTATTATTATTTTCGCTTTTTCTTCCGCCCCCCTCCCCTGGAAATATATATATATATATATATATATATATATATATATATATATATATATATATATATATATATATAGTTACGGGTTCAACTAAACACATAACTTTTGGTGCGGAGTAAAAATTTATTAAAATTATAAAAAAATAGATATAAACCCATAACTTTGAAAATATAATGTGTTCAATGTTAAAAATATTAAAATTGAATAAATAAGATTTAAATTCTAGATCCGCCTCTACGATGAGAGTATGAAATTTGATTGAAAAAATATTCCTCACGCCTAAAGGATGAGGCAAATCATACACAAAATTTAATCACTTTTTGTGTTAAAGTGAAACACAAAAAATAGGGTTACAGGGTCAAAATGAAACAAAAATTAATTAGAGCGCCAAATTAAATAACTAGGCCAAGTTTAATGGATTGTCTATGTATTTGACCTTTTGAAATAGACTAATAGAAAAATACTGTCAGAAACAAAAGAACTAAAGGTCATCAAAAAGCAAAAGAAAAAGAATTAAAAAGTTATTCATATGGCAAAGAGAGAAAAATCTGTAAAATGGGACAAGGTTGTACGGAGCATTGACAAGAGTGAAAGAGTGCTGCAGTGGGAATGGGCTGGGCCTGCCATGCTCCATTGTAATTACTCAACCAGTCACCAATGCGAGAGAAATTTAAAAATAGTCAGATTTAGCATTGGTCGTTAAAAAATAGTTAAATTTTAAAAATTATTAAAATTTAATCACTTTAAATTTAAGAAAAATACTTTCCAAAATTTAAAAAATATTATTTAAAAAATATATTCGCAAATTTTACGGGAATTCCAGCATAAGTATGCTTGAACTCCCGTAAATTTTGCGGGAGTTCCAGTATAGTTATCCTGGAACTCCCGTAAAATTTACGAGAGTTCATTCATAACTATGCTGGAACTCCTGCAAATTTTATGAGAGTTTCAGCAAGTATAATTGTCCAGTATAATATACTGGAGTTTGGAGTACTGGTGCTCCAGTCTCCCATAAATTTTACAGGAGTTAGCAAAGTATACTGGTCCAGCATAATATGATGGAGTTTGTACACAAATGAACCATAACTCCCGTATAATATACTGAACCGGTCCCTATTACAACAAAATAGTAACTATTTTTTATTGATTTAATAAACATTGACAATTGTTCATTAACCAGTATGAAAACTGGCAATACTTTAACGTCACCAATCCTCACACAAGTGGAAAGTTGAGAAGAAACGAGATTTAAGTGTTATATCAAGTTATTACAATATTTTTCACATTACCATATTAAACTTGATATGAAATTACTTGTTATTATAAATTCACTTAATATGTATTGTCAGTGCACTGAACTTAGAGGCGGCAGGAAATTATTTGAGTTTATTTGTTTATTATAGATGTTTTGACGTTCACTAAAGGTGTCTGGATGTTTTAAAGCTTCTAGTTGCATATGATATAGTCGTTTTTTTGAGAGGGGCGTGAACTAATTTGTTTTGCCCTCGTTTTGTATAGCTACTCGGTAATTAATAAAACTTATTTAATTGCCAAAAAAAAATTATACTCAAAAATATAGAAGGAACATATAGTATAAACAAAAGGGTTGTTCCAATTAAATGGATGGCTGCAAAATGCCGTTGATCTCCCTAGTGCTACTCTATTATTCACAAGAATTATTAACGCTGAAGAGTATAGCTCCAATAATTATTCACTTCAAAAATTGGTCAGTTTATGAACAATAATAACAACAATTCAATAAGTGGAGTCTGAAGAGGATAGTATGTAAGCAGACCTTACTCCTACCCCGAAGAAGTAGAGAGGTTGTTTCCGAAAGATCATCGGCTCAAGATAATAAAAAGACAAAAGGGGAGAATAATAGATTCACCACGGAGATCGTAGAAAAAAATAGGAACATAAAATGCAAAAAAAAAAATGCAAAGCAAAAATGATGGCTAGTAAATGGATCCTGCGTCGAAAATAAAAAAAAAAGTAAGACACGACATTGCCATTAACTATCTTAGACAAAACCCCCACCGGACTATGTTCACAAAGGTACAAAGTAACATAAGACTCAACTACTTCATAGTGTTCAACCGTGTATAGAGTCAAATTTGACCCTCAACGTCTCAACGCCGATGGGTACGCCCAGTGAGTGTATGTCGACCAAAGCAAGGGTATGACTTGGACGTGGAGATAAAAGCGACGTCGTTTAATACTCAGCGTCTTCACTAAGTAGACGCTATCTACTTTTGTACTTTTCTTTGATTATTTCGAGAAAGATCTCCTACTATATAAATGAGACCTTCACATTGTAAAAGGGGCATCATTATTATTCTCGAATAATACAACTCTTTGATTCTCTCTCTATCTCTATCTCTAAAGAATACTTTCTCTCAAGTTGATGTTATCTTTCTATACTATCAGATCTATAATAACTACTTCCTTTTTCATCTCTAGGTCATATTATATTTGATTGTGATTTATCCTCATTTACTTTTGATTTTTTTTAAGCTTACAAAGTATATTGATAAATTTTGAGCCAAATAATTGGCACCGTATGTGGGGATTTTGAGAATCAAAATTATAGTTTGCAACTAGAGAACAACCAACGACCATTCTCTACACCACACAAAAATAAAAGTTGGCCGAAAATAACACAAGAATGAAAATAATAGTGGGTGTTACAGCCAATCTCTTGGGTCCTCTCAACGAGGCCGGTGACGAGGGAATCTTGAATGCAACCCCTAAAACTACACCAGGTGCAAAGATCTCACCTTACCCATCGGAAAATCTGATGATCTTGCATGAAAAATAAGCTTCCACATTTACGGCTAAGAAAGCACCCTCGGTGGTCAAGAAGCTACTGAAAGAATGGATAACAAGTACTCTAAATGGCTTGGTTGAGAAGTCACCACAAAGTAACGTCAGGTGTATTCCAACGGTAGGCATCACTGCTGCCATGGGTGAACCCGAGGTTGTACGAGCAGATAACGGGCCCATCGACGTCCAAACTAACGATGGCACACTCACAACCATCCTTAAGAAAATGGAAGAAATGAAAAATGAAAACAAGGCACTTTGCGACCAAATGAAAGAACATAAGGAGAGGGTAGACAAGATCCCCGGTGCTCCCAAGTTGTTACCAAAATGCAACGTGGGAAGGTTCATTGAACAAACTTACACCAAAGAAGCTTTCCGTCACTTTATCCCAAAAACCTTCAAGATGCCACCCTACCTAAGGGTATATGACGGAACCACAGATCATGAGGATCATCTGATCCAGTACGTCAGTGCTGTGAAGGGTAACAACCTTTCAAAGGAACTTACCATCCGTGCTGCTGAAGAAATTTGGTGAGACCTTGATAGGAGCAGCCTTGACTACCCTCAGCTACCAGCTTAGTTCTATATCTACATTCGATGAAATGGCGGACAAGTTTGTCATCGCCCATGACAGAGCAAAGAAAACAAAAGAGGGGTCAACGATATCTTCGCCATCAGGAAAACCTTAAGAGAGGAACTTAGGGACTTCCTAGCCTGGTTTAACAGGGTAAGGATGAGCCTGCCAAATGTGTCAGAAGGCATAGAGGTCTCCATTTTCCAGAATGGGCTAAATAGATACTGTTCGAGGGAGACTAAGAAGCTACTAAGCCGCCTCATGAAATGTCCTCCTACCACTTGGGAGGAAATCCACAATGCTTATTGTGCTGAGGAATAAGCGGGCGAGGACGATCTTAATGGGCCGACCCAATGGTTAACGACGATACACCCTGAAATCAGGAGGGATGATGCAATGAGGTACGGTGGGATCAAATCCCAAGTCTCAACAGAGAAAGGCACCAGCCTTACGTTAGATCTTCCCATCCACCACCACCAAGGCACACGGATGCGCTACTGCGACATGTCACTCCACTCCGAAACGAAAGAGGTATGCCTCATTTATTATCTGCACATAACTTTTGTGTGTCCTTCAGAAATAGTATACGCACTGGATAAACTGGGCATCAAGGCGTAGTGGCCGACAAAGATAAAATCAGACCCTACCACAAGGAAATCAAACGTACAATGTGAGTTCCATCATGAACGAGGACACAAAAGTGAAGACTGCATAGGCCTACGGCAAGAGGTGGTCAGGATGCTGAACCAGAGATACCTGAGGGAACTACTCAGTGACAAAGGGAAAACCAACTTTGCACACGGACGGGAACAACCCCATGGGCCATTGAAGCCACCCTCCCGGGTATGTATGATAAACATGATCGTCGGAGGCGGCAACAACTCAACAATAAATCACGTCAATTTCACCACCACGTACGAACTGAAGCGAACCATCGCCCGTGTACGGTATGACGACTTCGAAGATAGTATCACCTTTGATAAGTCCGATGTTGACGGTTTGTCTTTCCCTCATTACGATGCTTTAGTTATCACTTTACGTATTGCAGATACAGATGTTAAAAGAATCATGCTTGACGACGGAAGTGGCGCATGTATTATCCATCTGAGGGTCCTCGTACAAATGAGACTCAAGGATAAGATAATATCGCATTGCATAACACTAATTGGTTTTAATAATGCAATGGAACGGACCTCCGGAGAAATATCATTGCCCGTTTTAGTAGGAGGAGTCACGGTGAAAACAACTTTCCACGTGATGAATCAGGAAACGGCGTACAACGCCATCATAGGATGCCCATGGATACACGCCATGCGAGCACTCCATTCAAGATTTTACCAAGTGATCAAATTCCCAGCCCCATGGGGAGTATTCAGCGTTCGAGGCGATTCGCACACCGCACAAGAATGCTACAGAATAGCTCAAGATTGCACCCACACTAAACAACTAAAGGGAACGAGTGCTGAGGCATAGCAATCAGCTATGTCGGGGACCAAGGTCGACCCAACAACAGACGCCATTAAAGACCCCGATGCCGTAGAGGCCTCAAAAGTGACGGTATAATATCTCGACCCAGCCCAATTACACGACACTAACCTTATGAAGAAAGCCTACATCGGGCACGGCCTCGCCAACCTAAGCAAGTATCGTGAATTCCTAACTAACCATGCAGATTTATTCTCTTTTTCCCATTCGGATATCGGGAATCCCACAAGACATCACCACCCAGAAGCTGAATATCAAACCATTACATCTGCCCATGCGGCAGATGAGAAGGAAATTCAACGCCACCATCAATGAAGCGGTCAGTGAAGAGGTAGACAAGTTAATAGCCAACGGCTCCATCATAGAATCGAAGTACCCCCAATGGGACGCCAATGTCATCATGGTCAAAAAGAAAAACGGGAAGTGGAGAATGTGCGTGGACTTCACCGACCCGAACAAGGCATGTCCAAAAGATTCATTCCCGCAGCTCCATATCGACCAACTAATTGACGCAACCGCAGGACATGAACTGTTGAGCTTCTTAGATGGCTGCTCCGGCTACAATCAAATCATGATGGCTGAAGAAGACCCAGGAGAACATGGCTTTCATCACCCACCAAGGGACATATTGCTACAAGGTAATGCCCTTCGGGCTCAAAAATGCAGGGGCTACGTACCAAAGACTGGTCACCAAAATGTTCAAAGAGTAGTTTGGTAAGACCATGGAAGTCTATATCGACGATATGCCAATGAAGTCGACAAGGAAAGAAGACCACATCGATCATCTGAAAGAAGCCTTTGGGATATTGAGAAGATACGGGATGAAGCTGAACCCCGAGAAATGCGCCTTCGGCATGGCCTCTGGAAAATTCTTAGGATTTCTCGTACCACAACAATGCATCGAGGTCAACCCAGATCAGATCAAGGCAATAGACACAATACCAGAGATTTTGAACAGCAAAAAACAGGTACATAGTCTAATAGAACGAATAGCCGCCCTATCCAGGTTCTCTCACGATCCTCCGACATATGCCATACATTTTTCAATGTGTTGAGAATGGGCAATAAGTTACGGTGGAATGAGGATTGCGTCGACGCCTTGAGAAAATTGAAAGCATACCTATCTTCACCACCACTGCTGGCCAAAGCGATTCCAGGCGAGCCCCTGCTGGTGTATCTGGCTGTATCTGAGGTCAACGTCAAGTCTTGGTTCGCAAAAATGAAGGTACGCACTATCCTATTTACTATATTAGAAAAACCTTAGTGGAGGCCGAAACACGGTATCCACAGCTTGAAAAGTTAGATCTGCCGTTGTCGTAGCTTCACGGAAGCTCCGATCCTATTTTCAGTGCCACCCCATAAAAGTAGTAACGACCTTCCCCTTGAGAAGCATCCTACATAAGCCTGAATTATCAGGCAGGCTCGATGTAATGACCCGGCCCATCATCAGGTGAGTTACCACCCTATTTTTCCCGTTTTATGCTTTAATAAGTTTCATTATATGAGTTTGGAGAATTTAAAGTAACTCGGATAGAGTTCGGTTAGAAATGAGATAATTAATCTCTTTATGAGAAGGTTAGTTTGGAAAAGTCAATTGAATTATAACTTATGAGTTAGAGACTCAAAATGGATTTCCGATGATTTGACTAGTTTCTGGTGATGATTTGTGACTTAGGAGCGCAATCGGAATTGAATTTGGAGGTCCGGTGTAGAATTGGGCTTGAATTGGCTAAGTTTGAATTTTTGAAAATTCCGGTTGATAGGTGAGATTTTCATCCAAGGGTCGGAATGGAATTCTGATTGTTGCAATAGCTCTGTTAGGTGATTTTGCATATGCGTGCAAAGTTTAAGGTCATTCGGAGGTGTTTAAGTTGGGTTTTTGATCAAATGCAAGTTTCGGAAGTTCTAGTTTGACTTAGGCTAGAAGTTGTGGTAATTATATGATTTTGATGTTTAAGATAGTGTATTATGCTTCGAGTACGCTTGAATGAAGTTATAGAACATATCTGTGCGTTTGGTTGAGGTCATGAGGGCCTCAGGGTGATTTCGAATGGCTAACGGAGAATTTTGAAGGTTGTTACAGGTCTGGAGCACCTGGCTTCTGGTATTTCTGCATCTGCAGAAAAGGAGCCGCAGAAGCGGTTTTGCAGATGCGGCTTCGCGATTGCAGAAGCGGTCCATGAGGGACCAGAGGGTTTCCGCAAAAGCGTATGGTGAACCACTTCAGCGGGTTCGCAGAAGCGGAAGAGTGAGATCCGCAGAAGCGGATATTAGGTCGCAAACACGGAAGGCCCGGGGATTTAATGAAACTGCAAAAGCGGTCAAAAGGACACATACGCGATCCTGCAAAGGCGGTTACGGGACCGCAGAAACAAAAAATGCTGGAGGGTTTAATGAAACAGTGTTCGCGAATTTCAGAAATTAAGAAAACATTTTAGATGTCGGGAAGAGGCGATTTTGGGCGATTTTTAGGAGAAATCGAAGGAGCTTCATCAGGTATGAACTGTTAGCCTCATAATATGATATTTTGGTTTAAAAACATTGATTAATCACGGAACTTCAAGGATTTAAAGTCTAAAAATGGGGGTTAGGGCTTGAAACCTAAGAGAGTTTAAATGAGCGTTTTGGAGGGGTAAACGAACTTCGTTTTTGATAAACTTTATATGGATGGACTCGTGGAGAGACGAGGAACCCGTTGATGTGATTTTCAAAATTTTTTGAGAAGTGGGCCCGGGGATCAAGTTTTACCAACTTCATGAATTTCAGTACTTTTCGAGTATTTTACATTGGGTTATGTTTCTTTAGCCCATATTTACGTATTCGTTGTGAGTAGTTTGTATTGATGATTGCATGGGGGTTTGAAACCTCGATTTATCACATTGTGACGCCAAGTAGGGCGTGACTCGCACCCCATGGCAGGTGCGAGATAGTTTATGACGGGGGATTGTGACTTGGTCCAGCCCGAACAAGAGTTTAACTATATTGGCGACTGATACGCGCCCTATATTGAATATATCTGGGCTTATTTCCATGTTTGGGTCCTTGTGAAAATCTGTAGCATTCTCAAAGGATGAATATCATTGTGATAGCATGATTTTTATAATCATTAGTCTCAGTCTTGTGCTTAATCACTGTTATAAAACGCTGAGTCACTTTTCCAGAAATTAAATAAACTAAATTATATTGTTCTAATAATTGGAAACTGGGAATTAATTTAATCTATTCTGTGACTCATATGCATACTGTGGACTGAGTATGGATCGGGTTGCACGCCACAGTAATGATATGATGATATTGCACTTGGGCTGTAGGAGCCCCACCGGAGTCTGTACACACCCCCAGTGAGCATCGTCGACGTTAAATTGATCGAGTTGTACGCCCCAGCGGGTCATGTTCATTGCATTGCATTTTTGCATTATACTTGACTGATATACTTGATATTGCTTGGTTGTTAGTTAGTAGTTAAGGTGTCAGACTGTTAGTTTTAGCTTTACTTTGTGGAATTTCGTGAATTTCTTATCTCCAGACGTTTTATATGATTATTACTCACTGAGTTGATCGTACTCACCCCTACTCACTGCATCTTGTGTGCAGATTCAGGTGCACCAAAGGCTTAGCTGAGCAGTCGCTGTCTCCAGAGATTTTCAGAGTTGTTGAGATAGCTGCTTGATGTTCGCTGGACCTGACTACTCTTCCTATTTCAGTTATTTATATATATACATTTTCAGACTTGTGTATTTACGTTCAGATATTATTATCCAGTTTGTTTTAAAGGCTCTAGACTCGCGACCCCAGATCTTATGGGAGTGTTTTATCATATTTCGCATCTCTCCGTATTATATTATCATAAATATTATATTATTACTAAAAAACTATTACATTTCCTTAAATTATCAGTTTTGAGACTTATTGTTGAATTGAGAGCGGTTGTTGGTCAGGCTTGCCTAGCTTTAGGGTTGGGCGCCATCACGCGTGACAGGTTTGTATCAGAACTTAGGTTACTAGGATTCGCGAGTCATGAGCCGGTTTAATAGAGTCTTGCGGATGGGTATATAGACGTCTGTATCTATCCGCATGAGGCTACAGAACTTTTAGGACACACTTCACTTTCTTGAAATTCATATTGTGCGGCTTTTGTTGACATACAAACTAAATTTCTGCATTCCATTCTCTCGCAGATGGCGAGAACCCGTGCTAACGGACGTGGCAGACGACCACTAGTACCACCTGCTAGAGGCCGTGGACGTGGTCGTGGTGGTGGTCGAGGCGGACCAGCAGAAGCAGCACCTGTAGACCTAACAGCTGCCCAGGACCAACCCCTAGCTGTAGATTCTCCAGCAACACCAGTTCAGGCACCGGCAATGCCCATCTTGATTCCTGGTCTCCAGAAGGCTTTGTCTCAGAACTTGTCCATCTGCACTGGTCTGGCTCAGGCGGTTTCATCCACTGCTACGGCAGATACTTCTCAGACCATAGGTGGTCATCAGACCCCCGATGCTCGCACACTCGAGAATGTTATTCAGGGCTTACAGACACCTGAGGTAGCTCCAGTTCAGCGAGTTGCACCACTTGCAGCAGTTGTTCCAGTTGAGCCAATTGTACCAGATCCAGCTCATGTGGTTCCAGCTAATACGGATGATGAGAAGTGTCGGTTGGAGAGGTTCGGTAGACTCCAGCCTCCTACATTCAGTGGTGTTGAGGGCGAGGATGCCCAGGGTTTTCTGGATAAGTGCCACCATATGCTTCGTACTGCGGGTATTTTGGAGTCTAGTGGAGTGGCTTTTACTACCTTCCGGTTCACAGGGCCTACATTTACTTAGTGGGAGGAGTTCGAGAGGCGTAAGCCTATTGGGGGCAGTGCCCCTCACTTGGCAACAGTTCTCCATGGTATTTTTGGAGAAGTATGTGCCCCAATCTCACAGGGAGGAGCTGCGTCGTCAGTTCGAGTGGTTGACTCAGGGAGATATGACAGTAACTTAGTATGAGTTGAGTTTTACATAGCTAGCTCGGCATGTTACCTGGATTATTCCGATAGACCGAGAGAGGATCAGGAGCTTCGTGGATGGCCTCAACTATCTGATCCACATATTGATGACTAGAGAGAGGACTACAACAGTTACATTTGAGAAGGTAGTTGATGCGGCTTGTCAAATTGAGACATATCGTCGTTGGGAGCGCGAGGAATGAGAGGCTAAGAAGCCTCGAGGTTCAGGTAATTACAGTGGTACTCCGTGTAGGGGCCAGTTCCAGGGCATCTTTAGGCCGTGGTTATTAGGGACATCAGCAGAGCCAGCCTACACTGGGTGCCCTTCCAGCTTAGAGTTCTGCTACTGCTTCTTCAGCTCAGGGTTCATCTACTGCGAAGGGTTCCCATCAGTCCCCTTCTCCAGCTCCAGGTCGTTGCTATGAGTGCGGTGAGTTGGTTCATATGAGGAGACAATGTCCTCTGCTCCGTAGTAGACAATCTCAGCAGAGGGATCAGCTCTCCTCTTCTGCTCCGGTTTCTTCGGCACCCACTTAGTCGGCTAGGGGTGGAGTCCAGGTAGCCATAGGTCGCCCCAAGGGTGAGGACCGTACTGGCGGTGGTCAGGCTTGATTCTATGCTCTTCCAGATAGGAGGGACGCTATTGCATCATATGCTGTTATCACAAGTATTATATCAATCTGCCACATGGATGGTTCTGTCCTATTTGATCCCGGATCTACCTATTCCTATGTATCTTCATATTTTTCTCATCATTTGGGTACGACCCGTGGTTGTCTTGAGTTGCATGTGCTCGTATCTACCCCGGTGGGTGATACTATTATTGTGAATCATGTATATCGATCATGTCTGGTGTCTATTAGGGGTCTGGAGACCCAAGTTGACATGTTATTATTGGGAATGGTAGATTTCGACGTGATTCTGGGTATGGATTGGCTATCTCCATACCATGTTATTCTTGCCGTCATGCTAAGATAGTTACGTTGGCTATTCTGGGTATTCCAATCTTGCCGTCATGCTAAGATAGTTACGTTGGCTATTCTGGGTATTCCAAGGATTGAGTGGCGAGGCGTGACTGATTATGTACCCAACAGGGTGATTTCCTTCCTAAAAGCCCAACGTATGATTGGGAAGGGTTGTTTTTCATATTTGGCTTTCGTGAGAGATGTGGAAGTAGAGGCTCCTAGTCTTGATTCGGTTCCCATGGTGAGGGATTTACCTGATGTATTTCCAGCGGACCTGTCGGGCATGCCGCTGGACAGGGACATTTATTTCAGTATTGATCTGGTGTCGGGCACTCATCCCATTTATATTCCTCCTATTGTATGGCACCAACGGAGCTAAAGGAATTGAAGGAACAACTTCAGGAACTCCTAGATAAGGGGTTTATTCCCTCTAGTGTGTCACCGTGGGATGCACCGGTGTTATTTTTAAAGAAGAGGGATGACACAATGAGAATGTGCATTGATTACAGATAGTTGAACAAAGCGACAACAAAGAACAAGTATCCATTACCCCGTATTGAGGATTTATTTGATCAGCTTCAGAGAGCAACGGTATTCTCCAAGATTGACCATCAATCAGGCTATCACCAGCAAAAGATTAGGGATTCAGACATTATGAAGACGGCTTTCAGGACGAGATATGGGCACTACGAGTTTCGAGTGATGTCCTTCGGGCTGACTAATGTCCCAGCCGCGTTCATGCACTTGATGAATAGTGTATTTTGGCCGTATCTAGATTCTTTTGTGATCATGTTTATTGATGATATCCTGGTGTACTCGCGTAGCCAGAAGGAGCATGCTCAGCACCTGAGGATGGTATTGCAGAGATTGAGAGAGGAGAAGCTTTATGCAAAGTTCTCCAAGTGTGAGTTCTGTACTGTGGCTTTTCTGGGACACGTTCTGTCTAGTGATGGTATTCAATTTGACCCAAAGAAGATTCAGGCGGTGTAGAGTTGGCCCAGACTGTCCTCAGCTACTGACATTCGAAGTTTTCTTGGCTTGGCGGGTTATTACCGCAGGATCGTATATGGTTTTTCATCTATTACTTCGCCTTTGATGAAGTTGACGCAGAAGAATGCTCCATTTGTGTGGTCAGACGAATGCGAGGAGAGCTTCCAAAAGCTCAAGTCGGCTTTTACCACAGATCTGGTACTAGTATTGCCATGAGCTTCAGGTTCTTACAAAGTGTATTGTGATGCTTCGAGAGTTGGGATCGGTTGTGTATTGATGCAGGAGGGTAGAGTTATTTCTTATGCTTCTCGGCAGTTGAATCCCCATGAGAAAAACTACCATGTTCATGTCTTAGAGTTGGCTCCTATTTTTCATGCCTTGAAGATATTGAGGCATTACCTGTACGGCGTATCTTGTGAGGTATACACGGACCATCGCAGTCTTCAGCACTTGCTTAAGCAGAAGGACCTTAATTTTAGACAGTGTAGATGGCTTGAGTTACTCAAGGACTATGGTATTACCATTTTGTATTATCCCGAGAAGGCCAATGTAGTGGCAGATGCTTTGATCCGAAAGACTATTAGTATGGGTAGTTTGGCGTACATTCCACTTGGGGAGAGGCCCCTTGCAGTTAATGCTTAGGCCTTGGCCAATCACATGGCGAGCATAGATATTTTCGAGCCCAGTCGGGTGTTGTCTTGTGTGGTTTCCCGATCTTCTTTATATGATCGCATAAGAGAGCGCCAGTATGATGACCCGCATTTGCTTGTCCTGAAGGACATGGTCCAGCATGATGATGCCATAGATGTGACCATTGGATATGATTGTGTGTTTCGGATGCATGGACGGATTTGCGTGCCAAATATGGATGGGCTTCGTGAGTTGATATTAGAGGAGGCCCATAGCTCACGGTATTCGATTCATCCGTTGCCGCGAAGATGTACCAGGATTTGAGACAACATTACTGGAGGAGGAGGATGGAAAAGGATATTGTTAATTATGCGGCTCGATGTCTCAACTGTCAGCATGTCAAATATGAGCACTAGAGACCCGGTGGTGTACCCGGCGAATGGATATTCCAGGTTGGAAGTGGGAGAATATTGCTATGGATTTTGTGAGTGGTCTTCCTCGTACGTGCGAAGAAGTTTGATTCGATTTGGGTGATTGTGGATAGACTGAGCAAGTTCGCGCACATCATTCTGGTGTGTACTACCTATTCTGCGGAGAAGTTAGCAGAGATATTCATCCGGGAGATCGTACAGTTGCATGGGGTCCCGGTTTCCATTGTCTCATATAGGGGTACACAGTTTACTTCCCAGTTCTGGAGGACTTTTCATTAGGAGTTGGGCACACAGGTACAGTTGAGCACGACATTTCATCCTCAGATGGATGGACAGTCCAAGTGTACTATCCAGATACTGAAGGACATGTTGCATGCCTGTGTTATTGATTATGGAGGTTCTTGGGCTGAGTTCTTTCCCCTTGCAGAGTTTGCTTATAGCAACAGCTATCAATCCAGCCTTCAGATAGGCCATATGAGGCCTTATATAGGAGACGGTGTAGATCTCCGGTTGGATGGTTTGAGCCCGGCGAGGCTAAATTATTGGGGACAGAGTTAGTTCACAATGCCTTAGAGAAGGTGAAAGTGATTCAGGATAGACTTCGTACAAATCAGTCGCGTCAGAGGAGTTATGCGGACCTGAAGGTTCGAGATGTATCTTATGCGGTGGGCGAGAAGGTCTCGCTGAAGGTTTCGCCTATGAAAGGTGTTATGAGGTTTGGAAAGAAAGGGAATCTGAGTACAAGGTTCATTTTGGAACTTTTGAGATACTTAGGAGGATTGGGGATGTGGCCTATATGCTGGCGTTGCCACCTAACTTGTCGGGAGTTCATCCGGTGTTCCATGTTTCTATGATTCGGAAGTATGTTGGGGACCCATATCATGTATTTGACTTCAGCACGATCCAGTTGGAGGAGGACTTAACCTACGATGTGGAGCCAATGGCTAATTTGGGTCATCGGGTTCGAAACTTGAGATCAAAGGACATAGCTTCGGTGAAGGTACAGTGGAGAGGTTGACCCGCAGAGGAGGCCACTTGGGAGACCGAGCAAGAGATGCGCAGAAAATATCTTCACTTGTTTGAGACTACAAGTATGTTTCTTGACCCGCTCGAGGACGAGCGTTTGTTTAAGTTGGGGAGGATGTAATGACCCGACCCGTCATCACGTGAGTTACCGCCCCGTTTTCCCCATTTTATGCTTCTATAAGTTTCATTATCTGTGTTTGGATAATTTGAAGTAATTCGGATAGAGTTCGGTTAGAAATGAGACAATTAGTCTCTTTATGAGAAGGTTAGTTTAGAAAAGTCAACCGAATATTGATTTATGAATTAGAGGGCTCGGAATGAATTTCCGATAATTCGACTAGTTTCGGGCGATGATTTGTGACTTAGGAGCGCAATCGAAATTGAACTTGGAGGTCCGGTGTAGAATTGGGCTTGAATTGGCTAACTTTTAATTTTAACAAATTCCGGTTGATAGGTGAGATTTGATCTGGGGGTCGGAATGGAATTACCACGGTTTCAGTAGCTCCGTTAAGTGATTTTAGATATGTGTGCAAAGTTTCTGGTTATTCGGAGGTGTTTAAGTCGGGTTTTTTATCAAATGCAAGTTTCGGAAGTTTTAGTTTGACTTCGGCTTGAATCTGTGGTAATTTGATTATTTTGATGTTTAACATAGTGTTTTATGCTTCGAGTATCTTCTAATGAAGTGATGGAACATATCTGTGCATTTAGTTGAGGTCCTGAGGGCCTGGGGGTGATTTCGGATGGCTAACGTATAATTTTGAATGTTGTTGCAGGTCTGGAGCACCTAACTTCTTGTATTTCCGCATCTGCCGAGATGGAGCCGCAGAAGCGATTTCGCAGATGTGGCTTAGCGATCGCAGAAGCGGTCCATGAGGGACCGGAGGGTAAGGCTGTATCCGGTTCCAGTTCAGGGTCTATTTGGGTATGCGGTTCCGGTTCTGGCGGTTCAGGTTCTGCGGTTCCGGCGGTTCTGGCGGTTCTGGTTCTGGCGGTTCCGGAGCCGGAACTGCTACCATACGGATCCGGAACCATCCGGTTCCGGTTCTGGCAGTTCCGGTTCCGGCGGTTCTGGCGGTTCCCGGCGGTTTTGAATTTTTTTTAAAAAAAAATCAATATCTTGTATAGTAGTCATTAGTATGTTGTAGAATATATTTTATATGGTGTACTATATTATTAGTATAGTATATATTGTGTTTGGTAATTAGTATATATTGTGTATAAGTAGTGTATATTGTGTATATAAGTAGTGTATATTTTGTATATAAGTAGTATATATTGTATTTAAGTAGTATATATTGTATATAAGTAGTGTATATTGTGTTGTAGTTAGTAATTAGTATAAATTGTATATAAGTAGTATATATTGATAAAAGAATGTTGTCATTATTATATTGTGTTGTATATTATATATTGTATGTTATATAAATATTCAAGGATTGATATAGAAGTAAAGACAAAGAAATATTGAGACAAAAGATATTCAAGGATATGATAAAGAGCATATTTATTGACCAAAATGGCATATCTTTCTTAGTCTTCCTTCCCCCAATGGGAAAAAAACTAAAAGAAGACATGCCAATGTACAAGTTACATTATAATTTACGCATTATTCCCTGAACATGACTTAACTCAATTATCCCCTTGTGGTGAACGCTTCTTCTTGTTCCTTGGGGTTAATTCTATTGACAGTTGCACCCACATCATCGGCCACTTCAGTTTTTTCGACATCTTTTGGAGTTCCTGGAGCCGAGCCATATGCTTCTTCCCTGTCCGAGCCATATGCTTATTCCCTGTCCTGTGTGCCTCCGTTGATTTCTCAGACAAAGCCCCTACAATAATAATGCAATAAAATCCAGATAACAAAAAAGGTCTTTTAACTTTTCAGTCATGTTATATCAGTCACAATAATAGACAAATACATATACTGAACCATGTCGAATACAATGTCAAGGTCCATCAAAAGATAAGTTACTAAGGATTCAAATTGTTCAGGTATTAGAGAATTGAATTACAGCAGGTGTCAGATCCTGTAGATAATTTACTGGACTTACCTTAAAAGTTGATGCCATAAGTAGATCTTGAAGCTTAGGGACTATGTCGTACGATACAATGTTGAACACACCATCAAGGTGAACGGACTTCTTAGTGTTTGAAGGCACTACTTTAAATCCTGCCTTATTTGAACCACCCCATTGAGATAAAACCACATGTTCCATTGCACCTTCTTCCAAGCCATCAGCATGGTGTTGCAAAGATGGTGTGACATTGTCCTTTGTACCTTCTTTCTCCAAAATCTCTAGAGATGTTCCCTCCACCAATTTATTACCATGCAAGAATTCAACTTTCGGTTTTATGTTGAGATTGTCATCAACCGGGGGAGGGGTAGTATTTTAGCCACTACTTTCACCGGTTTAAGCTTTTCCTTTACCGAACATATTTTTCAACGAAAATACCATAATAATTAGCACGTAAGAGTTGAAACGAGTTTACCGGATTGACGAACAACTTCTTGAAAATTGAAAATCGTTGAAATTGAATACTTGAAAACTTCAATTCAACAACTTCACAATGTTTCACGAATTTGCAACAATAAATTAAGCACTTGCACTATAAAGATTGAAAGAGAGATTGAGAGAGATTGAGAGATATTGATGAATTGGTGAATAAAAATAAAAGAATGAGGAGGTATTTATAGTTGAGAAATGGGAAATAGTGTAATTATATAAAGTTTGGGGTTAAATTAAAGTTTGGGGGCCAAATGGCTATTTTTTAAACTTCCAAATGGCTACTTTTGAAAAAGAGCCGTTTGGAACCGTTTGGAACCACCAGAACCGTTTGGAACCATTTGAAAATTATTTTTTTTTAAAAATTATCATTACAGAACCGTTTGGAACCGCCAGAACCGGTCCGGTTCCGGTTCCGGTTCTGCTTCTTGCGGTTCCGATTCAGCGGTTCCAACGGGTGGAACCGCCCCATCACAGTTCCGGGGAATCGCTGAAACCGGGCCACCGGAACCGGAACCGCCGGAACCCGCAGAACTGCCAGAACCGCGGTTCCGGTCCGGTTCCGGTTCGGAACCGTGAAATTTGCAGCCTTACCGGAGGGTTTCCGAAAAAGTGGACGGTGAACCGCTTCAGCGGGTCCGCAGAAGTGGAATCGAAGCCGCAGAAGCGGAATAGTGGGATCTGCAGAAGTGAATTTTTGATTGCAAATGCGGAAGGCCCAGGGGTTTAATGAAACTGCAAAAGCAATCAAAAGGATGCATATGCGGTCCCGCAAAGGCGGTTACGGGATTGCAAACGCGAAAAATGCTGGAGGGTTTAATGAAACAGTTTTCGCGAGTTTCAGAAGTTAAGAAAATATTTTAGACGTCGGGAAGAGGCGATATTGGGCGATTTTTAGGAGAAATCGAAGGAGCTTCATCAGGTATGAACTATTAGCCTCGGAATATGATATTTTGGTGTAAAAACATTGATTTATCACGAAACTTCAACGATTTAAGGGCCAAAATTGGGGTTAGGGCTTGAAACCCAAGAGAGTTTAAATGCGAGTTTTGAGAGGTAAACGAACTCCATTTTTTATAAACTTTATATGTACGGACTCGTGGCAAGACGAGGAATCCGTTGATGTGATTTCTGAAACATTTCTAGAAATGGCCTGGGGCTCAGGTTTTACCAACTTCGTAAATTTCAGTACTTTTCGAGTATTTTTGATTGGGTTATGTTTCTTTAGCCCATATTTACGTATTCGTTGTGATTTTTACTTGATTCGACACGTGATGAGGTCGATACAATAGGAAAAGGCATTGCGGACCAGTCTACGGCTGGTTAGAGGTGAGTAGTTTGTATAGATGATGGCCTGAGGGTTTGGAACCCTGGTTTATCACATTGTGACGCTATGTAGGGCGTGACTCACACCCCATGGCAGGTGCAGGATTGTTTATGACTAGGGATTGTGACTTTGTCCATCCCGAACAAGAGTTTAACTATATTGGCGACTGAAACGCACCATGTATTGAATATATCTGGGCTTATTACCATGTTTGGGGCCTTGTGCCGATCTATAGCATCCTCAGAGGATGAATATTATTGTGATAACATGATTTGTATAATCATTGGTCTCAGTCCTGTGCTTAATCACTGTTATAAAATGCTAAGTCACTTTTCCTGAAATTAAACAAACTAAATTATATTCTTCTAATAATTGGAAACTTGGAAATTAATGAATCTCTTATGTGACTTATATGCATACTGTGCCCAAATAATGATATGATGATATTGCGTTTGGGCTGTGGGAGCCCCTCCTGGGTCTGTAACCCCCCCCCCCCCCCCCAGTGAGCGTCATCGACGTTAAATGGATAAGGTTGTACGCTGCAGCGTGTCATGTGCATTGCATTGCATTTTTGCATTATACTTGACTGATATATTTGATATTGCTGGATGTAGTTAGTAGTTAAGGTATCGGACTGTTAGTTTTAGCTTTACTTTGTGGCATTTCGTGGATTTCTTATCTTTAGACGTTTTATATGCTTATTACTCACTGAGTTGGTAGTACTCACCCCTACTCCATGCACCTTGTGTGCAGATTCAGGTGCACCGGAGGCTTAGCTGAGCAGTCATTGTCTCCAGAGATTTTTAGAGTTGTTGAGGTAGCTGTTTAACGTTCGCAGGACCTGACTACTCTTCCTATTTCAATCATTTATATATATATATATATATATATATATATATATACGCACACATTTCCAGACTTGTATATTTTCGTTCAGATATTATTATCCAGTTTGTTTTAGAGGCTCTAGACTCGTGACCCCAGATCTTATGGGAGTGTTTTATCAGATTTCGTATCTCTCCATATTATATTATCGTAAATATTGGATTATTATTCAAAAACTATTACATTTTCCTTAAATTGTCAGTTTTGACACTTATTGTCGAATTGAGAGCGATTGTTGGTCAGGCTTGCCTAGCTTTAGGGTTGAGCGCCATCACGACCGGGTTTGGGTCGTGACACTCGCCAGATGGTTCATAGAGCTCAGCGAGCACGATATCTCATATCGCCCAAGAAACGCCATCAAGTCGCAAGTACTTTCCGACTTTGTAGCCGACTTCAGCGCAGAGATACTGCCAGAGGCGGAACTAGAGGCACGTCGCGCCCCCTCCAACACCGGCCTATGGTCTCTCTACACTGACACCGCCGCTAATGCATCGGGATCGGGACTGGGACTCATTCTCGAGGTCCCCACTGGCGAAATAATTCTACAGTCTATACGATACCCCGAAATGACTAACAACGAGGCCGAGTACGAGGTTGTTATTGCATGTATAAAACTAGCCATCAAATACCAGTCACAAATCCACAAATTAATGACTGAGTTCGATGAGTGTCGCTTCGAACAAATTCTGAGGGAATGGAACGTGGAAGCAGACGGTTTTAAGGGTGGACCTCGGTTGGTTCGGTAGGTTATTATAAAAATACGGTTTGGTTTATCGGTTTTCGGTTTTATAGTATTAATTACCAAATCAAAGTATTTACGGTTCGGTGCGGTTTTTTCAAAGTTCGGTTCGGTTAATTTCGTTTATATTTTCGGTTTCAAACGGTTGTAGACTTGTATTTATTTGCAGGGAATTCAAAAATAATTCTAAAAGATGAAACACTATTATTCCAAAATAATAGACTTGTACTTCAAACTGTTGTAGATTCTATTATTCCAAGCAGTAAGCTCTAATGCTCTATTCCGTTATCCGTAAGCCTACAAAATCAGAAACTCTAATATGGAATCTGCTTGTCATCCAAAATTCTAAGTTGTATCATATACCTTAGGCAAACACGTATTTTCCTCTGTTTTCTAGTTAACGTGATAATTTTCCTCTGATGCATTGATATTCAAAGAGAAAGAAGTTGCAGAAATTCATTACACAATCTATCATTTAAAATTTAAAGGGGTTTCAAAATATCTTAATAACATAATTATATCTATTTGCAAACCGAAATCAATATGTGATTACAAAAATGAGATCAACTTTTCACGCCCTTGAAATTCATGCACGGTGAAGAGTAGGTTACATGAAGCAGTTTCCAATCTCATGAAAAATTACAGATACGTTCGACAATTTGACCAAAAGTGCTAGCAAGAAGCTGCCTAATCTGGAGTGAAACTAAAGTTCGGTTTAACCGAAAACCGAAATCCATAAACCGCACCAAAAATCGAAAATTAATAATATTAAAATCGTGCACCGACCGACTAACTGATTAAATCGAAACCAGAAAACCAAAATTCACGGTTCAGCCGATTTCTTCGGTTCGATCGGTATTATGCCCACCCCTAGACAGTTTAGCAAAATTGGCCGGAGCCACGAAAAAACTTCAATAAAGAAAGCGTGGTCACCCTCCTCCATTAAGCCATTGATCACACTGAGGTACTCTCGTTAAATTTAACTTGGGACTGGTGCAATCAATTTGTATTCTATCTGCAGGATGAGACACTCCCACTCGACAAAAAAAGAAGCAAAAAAGCTCCGCGTACAGGTCGTCCGGTATTGCCTGTTAAACCACGAGCTCCACAAAAGGACGTTTGGCGGGCCCATGGCCAACTGCCTAGGGCCGCACCAAATGAGGCCAGTACTCGAAGAGGTACACGAGGGTCACTGTGGTGCCCACACAGGTAATCGCGCCCTCGTGCGCTCCATACTACGGGCCGGCTATTATTGGCCCACTATGAAGAAAGAGGCAGCGGAATACGTTCACTGATACTAAAAGTATGCCCCCCATGCTACACCAACGGAGAACCCCTCCACTCAGTCACTTCCCCATGGCCTTTCATCAAATGGGGAATGGACATAGTCGGTCCTCTTCCAGCGGGAAGAGGAAAGGTCGATTTCTATTAGTTTTAACTGACTATTGTCACACCTCCTTTTTACGCCCAATGAAGGGTGAAGGGAGTTTTTCCAATTAAAGAACAATCAAAACAGGATTTGTTTATTTAATTCAGAGTCGCCACTTGGGAGATTTATGGTGTCCCAAGTCACCGGTTGAATCCCGAATCGAGAAAAATATTGACTCTTTATTACAGTCCACAAACGACTGCGATAATTCACTAGGTTCCCAGGGAAGAGCTTGGCTTTTCATTTGAAAATATCTTCGAATGTGCATTTCTTTTGGAAGCACGTTGTCCACTGTGAGGGGGATGAGGGTCTTTTCTATTTCTTCCTCTTCGCCGCCAGAGGATGGTGGAACACTAGATGAGGTGGTGTCCTTGGTATTTTTACTACCTTGACGGTGTTTTGCCATGTTGTTTTGTTTAAGAAATAAGGTACTAACGACGAGAAATACTACTTCAAAGAAGTGGAAGAGTCTCACACGAAATAACGGTTACAAGTGAGAAAGACAAAGAAGGAAACCGAAAAATATTTTCCAAAGGTTCGAAAGATGAGTCCGATTGAATCTTTCCCCTATTTATAGGATTAGGTTGTGAAGAAATCGAAAAGGCACGATTCAAAACGGGCGCGGAAAACCAAAACATCACATCATCCTTTGAACTGCTCGGGAACAAGTGTAATAATGACACATGCGGGCGATGACGTCATTCCAAAAAGGAAGCCACGCGTCAGCGGCTCAACAACATCATACATTTCATCTCATTTACGTTGCCGCCCAAGGGTAAGGTCAAATTCTCCAATACGAGGTTTGCAGTTCCGTCCATTAAAGACGCCTACCGAATGCGTCTCCAACGAACGGAGAGACCAACTGTATAGGGTCAAATTTGACCCTCAACGTCTCTACGCTGATGGATACGCCCAGTGAGTATATGTCGACCAACGCAAGGGTACGACTTAGACGTGGAGACAAAGGCGATGTCGATTAAGACTCAGCGTCTTCACTAAGAAGACGCTACCTACTTTTGTACTTTTCGTTGATTATTTCGAGGAAGATGTCCTACTATATAAAGTTTCACATTGTAAAGGGGCATCATTATTATTTTCGAATAATACAATTCTCTGATTCTCTCTATCTCTATCTCTAACGAATACTTTCTCTCAAGTTGATGTTATCTTTCTATACTATCAGATCTACAATACCAACTTCCTTTTTCATTACTAGGTCTTATTATATTTGATTATGATTTACCCTTATTTACTTTTGATGTTTTTAATCTTACAAAGTATATTTTGAGCCAAACAAACCGTAATACTAGACCTCTAAAACTTTCTATCAAGTGAAAAGGATTTAAATATTTCAACTTCTGTAGGAGTAGACGCCCTTAATCATCCCATTTTCTATACCGTGGTGAGAATCTTCAACTATATTTTATTAAATTATGCCTTAGGTTAAATTACTCGAATTAATAATCATTGTTAATTGGGTTCAATTACCAATAACTTGTTATGCAAAAACTTATTCATTAGATTCCGGAATCAGACATTTCTCTGTAATTCTTGACATGTATACCTTTTTATTTATTTCTAATAAAAATAAACATAAGATTCTTAGACGGGAATACCTCACTACTTTTCAAATTATTAAATTAAGTTTATTACAACTTGGTATATGATCCGTTTTTCACTTTTTCTTTTTTCTAAATGAACAAAATGGGCAAGATTAAAGGGTTGTATATGTCTAAGTCAGAGCTCAAGCATCCATTACTTTCGAGTAAATTTAGTAAATTAACATATGAATTATAAAAATATTTAAATAAATATCAAGTGAATACTCACAACTAATTTTTTTTTCTTTTTTTAGAATATTTATCAATAAATATCCATAACTTTAAAATTCTAAATTCAGACACTGCTTCGAAGCTAGGCAAGGTTGCTCTAACACCCTCTTTACCAATGCATTTTTCTTGCAAGGGAACAATCACCATTTCATTCTCAACTAGTCTGGTCAATATCAATCGTAACACTCACGTAATGAAGTGACTTATTGCAAAACAAATATTTACATAATTTATTTTACATCATAAGTTTTAATAATTTTTCTTTTTTTTTATAGATTATGTATCCACCAAAGTGTGGGAGAGGAAAGTAGAAGCGAGAGTGAGGAAGACGGTGTCTGTATCAGATAATCAGTTCGAGTTCATGTCGGGTCGTTCTACTACAGGAGCTATCCACCTTATTAGGAGATTGGAGGAACAGTACATGGATAGGAAGAAGGATCTGCACATGATATTTATTGATCTGGAGAAAGCGTATGACAAGGTTACTATAGAAGTTCTTTAGAGATGTCTAGATGCTAAAGGTGTGCCAGTTGCTTACATAGCGCGATTAAGGACATGTATGATGGAGCTAAGACTCGGGTTAGGACAGTGGGAGGCGACTCCGAGCATTTTCCAGTTGTTATAGGATTACACCAAGGATCTGCATGCGTTCAACCCATTCTTGTTTGCTCGGGTGATGGATGCACTGAAATACCATGTTCAAGGAGAGGTGATGTAGTGTATGTTATTCGCTGATGACATTGTTCTGATTGACGAGACGCGGAGTGGCGTTAACGAGATGCTGGAAGTTTGGAGACAGGCCCCTGAGTCAAAAGGTTTCAAGTTGAGCAAGACGAAGACGGAATATCTTGACTGCAAGTTCAGTGCCGAACCGAGGGAAGCGGGCATGGACGTGAGGCTTGGATCGCATGCAGGTCATTTCGAAGAGAGGCAGTTTCAAGTACCTGGGGTCAGTAATTATTCATGGGGATGGGGAGATGGAAGAGGATGCCACGCACTATATAGGTGTGTGGTGGATGAAATAGAGGTTAGCATCTAAGTCCTGTGTGACAAGAAAGAGTCTCCACTACTGAAAGGTAAGCTTTATAGGGCGGTGGTTAGACAAGCTATTTTGTATGGTGCTGAGTATTGGCCAGTTAAGAATTCACATACCCAGAAGATGAAAGTAGCAGAAATGAGGATGTTGAGATGAATGATCGGCACACTAGGATGGATAAGATTAGGAATGTATCTGAGAGAAGGTGGGTGTGGCTCTTATTTATGGCAAGATGCGGAAAGCAAGACTCAGATGGTTCCAGTACGTTCAGGGAAGGAGCTTGGATGCCCCGGTAATGAGGTGTGAGTGTTTGCTGTTGGTGGTTATGAGGAGAGATAAAGTGCGACCAAATAAGTATTGGGGAGAGGTGTTCAGGCGGGATATGGTGAGACTTCAAATCTCGGAGGACATGGCACTCGATAGGAAGTTGTGGAAGTCGAGCATTAAAGTTGTGGGTTAGGAGGTAGTTGAGCATATTTAATCAACCGGTGTGAGGCTAGGCTAATAGAATTTAGTCTTAGAGTGCTGGTGGTCAGTGCTGTGTTTATCCTACTCTTCCATTTTCATAGTGCCAAGCCTTATTTACTCGTCATTATTTTCGCCTTTCATCTATTCGCTAGTTCTTGTGTTGTTGTTATTATTTTCATGATGGTACTGATATATTGTCTCTTTTTGTCTTTTTGTTTTTATTTAGCCGAGGATCTTTCGGAAACAGCCTCACTATTCCATCAGGGTAGAGCTAAGGTGTGCGTACATATTACTTCCAAGACCCACTTGTAAGACTATACTAGGTCGTTATTATTATTGTTGTAGAATTTATATCCAATTAAATACTATCACATAAATTATAACAAAAAAAATATTAATACTAAATTTTAAATTTATAATTTAAAAAGTAAAGCAAAATTTAACACTAATAAGTTATTTAAATTTGAGCGGAGAGTGGCGGTGATAGTGTGCATTAGATTCGGAAGTCTCTGCCTTACACGTACGTATGTAATCCAACAATCCATGTGCTTCATAAAACAAAAGCAAGTGGCTTCGCTGTTTTACGGTGACAAAAACATTCAACAATAACCAGTAAAAGGAAATTTAAGTACATGATAATGATAGAAACAGTCACATACTCTCCAATAGATTCTCATGTCAGGCACAGCTACAACGTCACCTATACGTTTTCTGCAGAGGAGTACTAAATATACTTATATTTAGAATAGTAGGGTAAGGGATCGCCCGTAAAATTTAAATGTGTAAATAATTTTTTCGGACAAGTTTGATGGGTAATTTATGCATTATCTCATTATTTATTGTGTGTACCTCTACAAATGAAATTGGCGGCTCAAATCCCACTCTGAAACGATCTTGTTTTAAATATGGAGAATAAAATATATGTGAAAATTATTAAAATTTCAAAAGGAATATAATTTCGAACATATTATTTTAAAAGTGTAGTGGGTTCATGATAAGAGACTAAAATTAAACCCGTCAAATGTAATATTTTAAATTCACCTCTTCACTATAGTACACTCTTCCTTTTGAAATCCTGGATCCGTCTCTATTTATGTGTACAAGGTATATGTAAGATTATGTACACTAAATATAGTTTCAGACCCACTAATGAAATTGTACTACATATTATTAGTATTGATATTTGGTATACAAAAATAAATTTTGTTACTTATTCTATTTAGCAAATCAAGATATAACTAATTTTACTTCCCAAGTTTATTTTAGTTATCGTGATTACTAAAAATTGAGAATTCGAAATACTTATTATTTAAGAAAATCAAAATATAATTAATTATTTTTGTTTTACTTTTTTTTTTTGAATAAACAGTTTTCCATTTCATTTCATCAAAAAAGTATACTTACAAAGCATAGATGCTGACCATCTATTCTCGCATGCTATACACAATCACTACCCTTTTATCAATCTAGGAATAGAAAATAGAACACCCTATGATAATATGTGTGATACAGCTATCGTGAGTAAAGTCTATCTCATTTAATCTAGGTAAAATGATCTAATCTATGTAGAACCGTCCTCCATTTATGCCTTGAAGACCCTCTGCAATGAAGATGGACCACGATTTCCTTGCATACGGTGTCCCACATCAACCTGCCACCCTGGAATCTCAATTTATTCCGCTCCCTCCATATCGTCGGCACCAGAATCCCAAATAGGCATACGCTGTAATTTCTGCTAGGTCATTTCTACTCTTCGCCAGCTTACTAATCCACGCACACTCCTCCTGCCAGTCAGCAATGGTACGCTTATGGCCCAACCAGTTGAGGAGTCGATACTAGAGCTCTTTAGTTTTCAAACAGTCAAAGTACAGATGCTCAAATGTCTATTGATATACCCCACAAAAAATGCAATCTTGCGGAACCACAATATTTAGCATTTGGAGTCGATCCACAGTTGCAAGTCGTTTGTATAAAGCCAACCATAGTATAAACTTATACCTTGGATGTAGTTGAGGTTGTAATATGATTGATTTCTATTGAACCTTGCTGCATTGAGGAAGAAGCTGTCTATAGAGCTTGTAAATGCTGAACGACTCTCCCTGTTGCACCTGCTTCAGTCTGTTATCTAGATTTCCACTTAGTGTTGCTATACCATTAATCAGACTTCTCGATTCTAAGATTTTCCTGACTGCCCAGGCAGCAGTCCTTGGTACCAACATGTCTTCAAAGCATTGGTTCTTGATATAGAAAGTATGAACCTACTTTATCCAAAAACTATCTTTCTTCTTAGTTAAAGCCCACAAGTGCTTGACCACATCCGCTTTGTTCCATTTAGCTAGGTCTAAGACATTCAGACCCCCTGCACTGTAAGGTAAGCACATAGTATCCCATGCAATCAGGGCCTTTCTTGAGACTGTGGCAGCACCAGTCCACAGATAGGATCTACATATGGCCTCTGTCATCTTCAAAATCTTTTTGGGCAATAAGAAGATCTGGGACCAGTAGGCTTGAATACCAAACAAGACAGATTTTATCAATTGAAGCCGACCAGCATAAGATAGGAGCCTTGACGACCAGCAATTAACTTTCTGTGTAATTTTCTCCACTAGTGGCCAGCATTGTGCAACAGATAACTTCTTTGAGTCCAGAGGCATCCCCAAATACTTGAAAGGGAGATTGCCTTCTGGAAATCCCAATATCTGAAGTATCTGCTGTTTCTGCCAGTTGTTCACACCTGCTAAGTACACTGCACTCTTACCCACATTTGCGTGAATACTAGAAACCTTAGAGAACTCTTGAAGAATCTGTTTCAATAGGCTAACTGATTGAATATCAGCCTTACAGAATAAGAGAAGGTCATCCGCAAAGCAAACATGTGCTACACCTAACTTGTTGCATTTAGGATGGAACCTGAAGTCTTTCCTCAGCATCACTTGCACAAGCTGTCTATGTAGATACTCCATTGCCAGAACAAAGAGGTATGGTGACATCGGATCACCTTGTCGCAGACCTCTTTTCCCTTTAAATGGAGCTGTGAGACCTCCATTGAAGTTGAGAGAATAGGATACAGTTGATATACATTCCATTATCCAACCAATAAATTTAGAAGGAAACCCCAGCCCCTGCAACAATCTACTAAGAAAAACCCATTCAACTGAGTCGTAAGCCTTCTTTAGGTCCACCTTTAGCACACACCTAGGAGATAGGCCCTTCCTGGAATAGCCCTTGAACAATTCTTGTGTGAACAATATGTTATCAATAATGTTGCGACCCTCGATGAAAGCTGACTGTGACCTGCCCACTAGAGAATCAATAACCCCTTTCAACCTAGCTCTAATAATCTTTGTGAGGATCTTGTATACAGTTGTGCAGTAGGCAATTGGCCTGTAATCCTTGACTTTGGTTGGATTCTGTACCTAGGGAATGAGAGTCAGTGCAGTGCTACTAACTCCAGAATGTAGTTTCCTAGTTGTAAAGAAATCTGTCACAGCTTCACAAATGTCATCCCCTACAATATGCCACTGCCTGATGAAAAACTCCACTGGGAAGCCATCCACCCCAGGTGCCTTGTCATATGGCATGTCTTTTATTGCCTGTATTATTTCCTCCCTTGTCACCGGTTGGACAAGAGCATCCTTCTGTTGTAAAGTGAGACAGGGCCCCTGGTGTATGATTTCTGTGTTTGGACCCCCCCCCCCCCTAGTAGTGACTTGAAACACTCAACAAATTCTGCTTCCACCAACCTGGGATCTGTTAGTTTAATCCCCTCTTCAGTATATATAGAATTGATAGTGTTAAAGCTTGTCCTCATCTTCAGTTGAGCATGAAAGTATTTTGTGTTGGCATCTCCACAGGTTATCCAGTGAGCTCTGGATTTCTGATGTAGGATCTGCTCCTCTATATTGCTCCACTCCTCCACCTCCATAAGTAACAGCTTCTCCTGATCAATCAACCATTTTTCCAGACAATTTGATTGCAGTTGGATCTGGATGGTTTCTAGCTTCTGCCTTGCCTCATTTAGATGTAATCTATACTTAGCCATATAAGTATTCAACTCCTTTAAGTCCAGTTTCAGGGTTTTCAATTTACTCTATATTCTGTGCATTAGCC
The DNA here is from genome assembly GCA_034376525.1 of Nicotiana benthamiana. Classification (NCBI taxonomy): domain Eukaryota; kingdom Viridiplantae; phylum Streptophyta; class Magnoliopsida; order Solanales; family Solanaceae; genus Nicotiana; species Nicotiana benthamiana. The sequence goes on from CM067337.1 coordinate 91,100,104, forward strand.
CTCCCTGTTGATTCTGATTCCATGCTCTTTCCACAATGCTTGCAAAATCAGTATGGTCCATAACAGAAGAATAAAGTTTGGAAGCTTTAGGATGATTGTTCCTTCTCTGTTGCTCAATGTTACATTGCAGTAGGATAGGGGAGTGATCAGAGACTCCCGGGTTCAATACATCTGCTTCAATGTGACTGGACTCCTGCATCCAGTGTACATTTCCAAAGGCCCAATCAATTCTGCTATAAACTCTTGTCTCAGACTTCTTCTTATTACACCATGTATAGAAACAGCCCATAGTCTTCAACTGAGAGAGCTGAAGAGCATTGAGAGTGTCCTGGAATCCCTGAATCTCCTATTGAACAACTGGGGCACCTATTCTGTCATCCGTGTGAAGTACATTATTGAAGTCTTCATTGATAAGCCAGCTGCCCTGAATAGTAGCCCCTAGGGCCACCAGTGTTGCCCACAATTGCTGCCTCTTTTAGCATAGTTAACTAGCAGTGTTCTGAAAGTAGAACCCCTTTCTTTAACCTCACAATGAATGAATTGCTCATGAACCTTCAAAACCTGCATCTCCACATTTGACTTCCATTGTATCCAGATTCTCCCATTGGCATGCTCACTGTAGTTGCCAGTATGTCTCCAATCATTGCCTAGTTTTGTGACAATCTGATTTACCCTAGCTTCCTTTACTTTAGTTTCTACACAACCCATACAATCTACTTTATGTTTATTCATAAAGAGTCTCAACTCCTTCTGTTTGTGGGCCTTATTTAGACCCCTAATGTTCCATGTGCATACAATCATGACTGGGTGAAGCTGGAAGGGCCAGCGTCCCCTGGATCATCACCTAACTGCAGCAAAGAGAAGCTGTTGGTTGTATTCACTGAAGCACCATCACATTGTTGTACAGTCTTGCCTTTTAATGAGCCTCTGTTATTCACCCTGCTATTAGCATGTTCATTCTGGTTTCCATCCTCCTCTGATCTGTCAGTTCTTGCCTTCACATTGTCTTTCCTTGTTTTTGGTAACCATTGCCATATCTCACACTGTACTTTCTGCTTTACCCCAGCATCCATGTGTCGGATCTTTTCTTCCACCTCATTGCCCTGCCTCTTCTTATACCAGCAGTCCTCAGTACTATGACCAAACCTAACACAGTCACTACAATATTTTGGCCTCCATTCGTATTCAATCTGTTGTATAAGAACCCCCCCCCCCCCCTTAGTATGTAATTCCAGTGTCGCAGGCAAAGGTTGGGAGATATCTGTTTCCACTAGCACTCTAGCAAACGAAATCCTCTCCTGTTCAGCCGTGATTTTATCGGTGTACATCGGCTCCCAACTACACTTGCCAGCTTCCCAAGAGCTTCAGTGGACCAATATCCCAAAGGTAGACCAGGGAAAGTGACCCATAGAGGAACTACACTCACATTTCCTGGTTCATACTTGAACTCCATACTCCAATGTTGTAGCACCAATGGTTTATTATGAAAAGTGTAGGGGCCATCCTGGAGAACATGGTCTCTTTCTTCATCAGTATCAAATCTGAAAATATAATACCCTTCATCATGATGCAGAATTTGAGGTTTCGGAACAAAATCCCAAACGTTTGTAATGAAATTCTCCATAGCTCGCTCGTACGGGTCTTCTCATAGTACAAACCCTATCAAAGCATTTCTCCAGTAGGTCTCCTGTTCCTTAGTATCATCATCATCAATTTGTACCACAAACGTACCATCTCGCATTGCCGGTGGTACATAGCTTAGTGATTTCCCTTGTTGAGGGCTTCGATTATGTTGCATGGTGTATCTATTGCCATTTTCAGTCACAGGAACTCCCACAGTCTGAGCAATCTGAGTTTGCTTTGCTTGTGCAGAGAAATGGAGCCTACGATGAACTGAATCGACTCGTTCCTGTTCCTGCAACTCCCCATCGCCTTCAGCAATTTCCTCTCTGATAGGTTGGAACTTCAACAGTAGGAAACCCCCAAACGTTACTGGTACCCTCTGCTAGACACCAATTTCTGGCGTTATCTCCGTCTCGGACTTTTCATTTTCGCTAGGGTTCTGGAAAACTGTCGGTGCCGATCCCATTCCAGTTAGCCACTGAGTATGTTTCTTCACAGCTGGTTTTTCCACTTTCTCCATCACCGGTGTCACCTGTTTCACCGGATTCTTCTTCCTTCCTCTCGCCATTGCTGGACGGGTAGGTTAGCGTCCTGCTGACCTGCGCCGAGAGCTCTTAGAGAGAGAAAAAATAAAAAAAATATAAAAAAATAAAAAAAATTACCTCATTCTATAATATTTTATTTTACTTTGTTCTTAGTATTAGTTATTATTCTTGAAAGTAAAAAAATATTAGTTACATAGCATATAATACCTAAATTTAAAGAGTAAATGAGCATTTACCAACAAAAAAAAAGTTTTTGACTGACTCCTTCCATTGACGCCTTTATATCTTCTTTAATTATTATCCCTCTTTTTTCCTCTGTACATCTTCATTGCATCTCCATTTGTTTTTCCAAAAACTAAGCTCAATCCAAACAAAAATGGCCATAGCCATGCAAAACCTTTTCAAAGAACGCAAAATCCCATTCTTGTTCATCTTTTTTCTTTTATTAATCTTTGTCACTTTCATCTTCATTTCCAACTCTCAAAAATCCCCTATTTATCTTGTCACCGACATAGCTGAACCCCAATTTAGTCATAGTCTTAATCCAACCCCATATTTACAAAATTTCAAGAATGATAATATTCTTTCAAATAATACAAAAAAAGATGAGTTTGAAATGGATAATTTTGATTGGAAGTTATGTAGGGGTTCAGTTGCTGTTGATTATATACCTTGTCTTGATAATTTGGAGGCAATAAAAGCATTAAAATCAAGAAGAAATATGGAGCATAGAGAAAGACATTGTCCTAAGCCAAGTCCAAAGTGTTTGATTCCATTGCCTGATGGGTATAAATTGCCTGTTCCATGGCCTAAGAGTAGGGATATGGTGAGATTGATAGGCTTTTTTGTTGGTAAGATTTAATTTGTTTTCTAATTTTGTTTTTAACTGTGGCTTGGTATGTTCTGTTTTGTTATATACTTGGTTTAATGACTTTAGAAGTTAATTTAAGTTAAGTAGATGCTGGATCTTAAAGTGGTTATAGCTACTAGATTTTATTCTTACAGTACAATGAGTCATAGTGTTGTAGCAGTTAGATTATATTTCTCGATACATGTTTTTCTTGAGCCGAGGATCTATCGGAAATAACCTCTTTACCACAAGGTAGGAGTAAGGTATGTTTTGCTTGAGCCGAGAAAACACCCTCTTTACCACAAGTTACATACACATTAGACTACTAAGACCCCACCTGTGGGACCACACAGCGTTTGTTGTTGTTGTTGTAGTAGTACATATTGTCTTAGAGATATGAGAAGTATAGCTTTGCTAAGGATTGACTGTCCTGTTACCAGGTTCTTTATCTGGTGGTTGTACACGAGTGTCCTTAAGTGTTTGGGCTTTAATTGGCAAAAAAAATTATTTCCTTCTAATTAGTGTGTTCTTAGTGAGTGTGATCTTATTATATACTTCCCATAAAAGGGTAGCCGGGTGCACAAAGCATCCATGTTCCAACAGGTTTCGGAGAAGGGTCATAGCCCAAGGGGTGTGATCTAGACATCTTACCTTGAATACACTTTCCATACACTTAAATATATTTTTGCATTTGTATATATATAATTTGGACCTAAGGCAATATATAGGTTCAATTGAACTCGTAGAAACCATTCTATCTGCCGCTGCTTGCGACTCTCCTTAGCTGCCTTTTATTGAGAAAGAAATTGGACATCTATCTCCGCGGCAATATTTTCTATTCGTATAGTGGATAACACAGTCCGTAATGGATCATCAGTTGCAGAATCGTTCACAAGCAATATTCTTCTCTTTTATTTTCCTATTTATTCTCTTGAAATGAAATTGTGAATGGCATGTATTGTTCAAGTTCGTTTCGTGAGCATTATAGGTTCAAATATGAATTGATTTCCTCTTTATCCACATGTTGCAATCCTCTGATGAAATTAATGTGTTTTTTTATCGAAAAGCATCATGTTCAATTTAGTCATATATTTCGTTCTGCTTGTCAGAAAATAACCATGGCTTAACTGTTTCGTCGTTTATACTCAACTTTGGATAGATATGGTACAACAACGTTCCTCATCCTAAGCTTGTGGAATATAAGAAGGACCAGAATTGGGTGGTCAAAACTGGCGATCATCTTGTCTTTCCTGGTGGTGGAACACAGTTCAAGGATGGAGTGACGAACTACATTGAATCCATTGAGAAGGTAGTGTGCCTACTTTTACATATTTGTTGTTCTTCTTCCCTACAATAGTATATAATATATGTTTACTGCTGTTACATTGTGTTGGATTTCATTCTTGTCCTAGTTCATTGCTTTTGTCAATTGTATGAAATTATTCTGACCATACTTCCTATGTGAAATACAACCAATTGGAAGATGTAAGAAGCTTTAATGCATAATCATTTTTGATAATCTCTATGCATTGTTGTCTGCTTTGGTTTTCTTATTATTTTCTTGCTGTTGTTACTGTTTCTTTTTCTATGTCTTCTTCGCTATCGTATTTCCTTTTAAACTATTGTGATTTTGCTTTCATTGAGCCGATGGTCTATCGGAAACTTCTCTACCCCTCAAGATAGGGGTAAGGTATGCGTATACACTATCCTCCTCAGACCCTACTTGTGGCATTACATTGGGTATGTTGTTGTTTCTATGCATTGTTATGTGACCACTTCGAAGGGATAAGTTATCAGTATAAGCCATTTTCTAGTGACGAAGTTAAGAGTGCGTCCGCTTTAATGAACATCATATTGCATGTAGTTTGACTATATATTCAGCGTGCAACAAGTATCAGAAGAAGTAGTAGTACCATTTCGTTTATTCTCATGTTCTTTATCTTTGTTCTTTCTTTTCTTTTTCTGATTGTTTTCTTGTTTGTGAAGAGGGAGGGAAGGAGGGGAGGGTATTTGCTTATCTTTTATTGGTTGTACAGTCAATATGCCGGGAATTGGTGATGGTCTGGTGCAGCCCAATTGTTGCTAATTGTATTTTAAGCTGAGATCTATCTTATTTCTTTATTCAGACTTTGCCGGAAATTGAATGGGGAAAGCATATAAGGGTCATTTTAGACGTTGGCTGTGGTGTTGCTAGTTTTGGTGGTTATTTGCTGGATAAAAATGTCATTACTATGTCATTTGCACCAAAGGATGAACACGAGGCTCAGATACAGTTCGCGCTCGAGCGTGGGATCCCTGCTACTCTTTCAGTCATTGGAACTCAAAAGCTGGCATTTCCAGATAATGCTTACGATATGATTCATTGTGCAAGATGCAGGGTTCACTGGGATGGAGATGGTAATCACTACTTCCAAATTACCAAACCCATAATCTAAATTGGTTTACTTGGTAATCGATTTCTAATCGCAGGAGGAAAACCATTGATGGAACTAAACAGAATTCTCAGGCCTGGAGGTTTTTTCGTGTGGTCAGCAACGCCAGTTTATCGGGACGACGAAAGGGATAAGAAAGTCTGGAAAGGTTGTTACTCATCGATAAATTCATTCTGTTTGTTGTCTATAAATTTTATGGAAAATCTATGTGAAAGGTCAAGAAACCAAAGAGCTGCAAATGTAAATCTTCTCGAAGCAAGTTTTTTATGCTAAGTGGCACTTTATTTTCTTTCTCGTTGCAGCTATGGTTGCACTGACTGAAGCAATATGCTGGAAAGTGGTGAAGAAGACCTTTTTTGACTCGGCTGGAGTAGGGCTAGTTATATATCAAAAACCAGTTACGTCTTCCTGTTATGACAACCGCAAAGAAAATAATCCACCTCTATGTGACCAGAACAATAGACCAAATAGTTCATGGTATGCTCAATACACCTTGAGTATCATTATCACTATATCCTTAAGTTAAATCACATTGTCATCGTTCCGCCTTTAATCATCTTTTTTATGTACTATGTGCAGGTATGCGCCCCTTGACAATTGTCTTGTACCACTCCCGACAAGCAGCATTGGTAATACGTATAAGTGGCCTGCACCCTGGCCCCGGAGGCTCAACAATAAACCTCAACGCCTATCCTTAAAAACAGATGTTGAAGAAGTTTTCGACGAGGATACAAAACATTGGGCAGCACTGGTGTCGGATGTTTACATAGGCAGCCTTGCTATAAATTGGTCAAGCGTGAGGAATGTGATGGACATGAATGCTGGTTATGGAGGGTAAGAGCTTTATGTCAGAAGTGAGATTATCTTTTGCGCTTTCCTTTCTGATTGCCTTTCTCACTTTTCCTTGGTACATACAGGTTTGCCTCGGCAATCATTGATCGACCCTTGTGGGTAATGAATGTCGTTCCCATCAGTGGGCCAGATACTCTCTCCATTATCTTTGATAGAGGGCTGATTGGTATGTACCACGACTGGTGCGACTCTTTCAATACCTATCCTCGGACATATGATCTTCTACATTCCAGCTTCCTCTTCGGAAATTTAACTCAAAGGTTCAGTAAATACCTTCTCATTTCTATTATCGATCTTTTTTAATATGAACAACACAGCTATATTATGAGTTCAACTGACCCAGAATTTTCAACACAAAATATTAAAATATAGTGAAAAAACAGAAAAAAGGACAGTCAAGTGCTCTAAGCTCCCCCTATATGCGGGGTACCGGGAAGGGCCATACCACAAGGGTCTATTATACGCACCCTTACCCTGCTAGAGGTTATTTCCACGGCTCGAACACGTGACCTCGTCGTCACATGGCAGCAACTAAAATTTCAACTAAATATTAAATATTGAACTCGTAATTTTGAAAGTACGAGTTCAGTATTAAGAACCTTAGAGGTTGAACGCATTAAGTTTAAATTCTGATCAGTTTGTGATGATATCGTAAATTTTCTCATGAGGCGAACTTATTGGTCTTTCTCTTACACAGATGTGACCTCGCGGAAGTAGTTGTGGAGATGGATAGAATACTGAGACCGAGCGGATTTCTTTTAGTTCAGGACACAATGCAGATGCTTGACAAGCTTAGCTCGATTCTATGTTCACTTCATTGGTCAGTAACTCTGCATCAAGAGCAGTTTCTTGTTGGTAAGAAAGGATTTTGGCGTCCAAATGACAAAGTCAGAATATGAAAGGCATAGTTATTTTCCCTTTGTATATTTGTATGCACCTATTTATCTCTTTTTTTGTTGGCCTACAAAAGGAAAAGAACAGTCACAATTTGAATCAAATTTTGTTGTAATGTATTTCACTAGAATTCATTCTTTCTGGGGTCTATTTGGAAACAGCCTCTCTACCTCAGGATAGGGGTAAGGTCTGCATACACATTATCCTCCCCAAACCCCACTAAGTGAGATTATACTGGGTTGTTGTTGTTGTCTTAAGGAACTATCCACATTTAGAAAGGAACACTTACCAAGTCTTGAGTTGTAACCGTGTTTTCGAAAACATTATATTGGAAAGATTTGGGAAAATTACAATATATAGCCGCTTTCAAAATAATATTAAAAAAATATATTTTTGTATATATACATTTATGAATGTTATATATAAAAATATATAATTTCATACACATTTTTGCATTACCGAACGTAAATAGTTTCAGCCACGGTTAAGAGTAGGGGTGTACATAGGCCGAGTTGGTTCGGATTTTACAATTACCATACCAAACCAATTGTGTCGGATTATTAAATCTAAAGACCAAACCAATAAATTCGGGTTTTTCAATATCGGTTTTTTTCGGGTTTTTGGGTTTTTCGGATTTTTTTACCGGTAAAATCTTCGTAAAACAAAACATATAACGTATGTTCAAAATATTTCTTTAATCCTAGTAAGATACAATTATATAATGTATTTTTCAAGAAAATAAAGAAAATATGAGATGTGTCATGACATTATGCTAAAATATTCAACAATAAAGACAATAAAATTATGTAATGTAAATATTGCTAAATCAAAAAGTCATAGTAAAATAAACATAATTTAAAAGCACTAAGTCATGCTAAAATAAGTAGACTAATAAAGAAGTATTAATTAAGAAATACTTATAAATTACATTACAATAAGTATATTTATACATTAAATATATCTAAAATTTCTATATATCTAATGTCGGGTAAGTTTGGTTTCGGTTTGACTTTCTTTAGTTAAACCCAAACCAAACCAATTATGGTCGGGTTTTTTTTTCCAACACCAAACCAAGTCAGACCAAACCATAATCGGGTTTTTTTCTCGATTTGACTCAAATTATCAGGTTGGTACGGTTTGTCGCTTTTCTTTGCACACCCTTGCCCCCCAAAGAGTTGACAGTGAAAGTTGTTTATTATTTGTTTAGCAATATGTACGGTTACATATTTTATCACTTGTGGTTTAGATAATAAAATTAAGAATAATTTTTCGTATTATATGAACTATGGGATTAAAATTCTAAAGTAAATACTATTTTAATAGGAAGCGTAAAAGAATCAGCTTTCCTACGGCAACTGGAATAGTTATGACACAAACGAGAAGAATATGATCACTTAAGTGGTATGCAACTACTTGGACCTTTCTAAAGGACCTATGCTTGTACAAACATCCGTACTTAAAAGGCATTTAGAGTTTAAATTACTCTCTCCGGTCCATAATAAGTGTTTGTTTTACTTTTTGATTTTGGTTCAAAATAAGTGTTTAGTTAGGTAATCAAGAAAAGATTTAATTTATTTACTCTTTTATCCTTTTGTGCATATCCTCTTTTTCTGAGCCGATGGTCGATTGGAAACAGCTTCTCTGTCCTTTCGGGTAGGGGTAAGGCCTGCGTACGTATTACCCTTCCCAAATCCCACGTGGTGGGATTATACTAGGTAGTTGTTGTTGTTGTTGTACCCTTATGTGCATATCCCTAAAAACAAATCTCTCTCATCAAATTAACTTACTAAATAAGGGTAGTTTAGTCATACTAGGTAATTTTATATAGTATTTAGTATTTTCTTAATGGACGTGTTAAAAATAAAACAAACAGTTATTGTGGACCGAAGGGAGTATGTATTAATGAGGGTAAATAGGTAAAAATTGTACGGGGCGACCATTTAACCTATATCTATCTTTTTAAATTTTTTAATTTATACCCACTTTTTAAATAATTACCGCTCCCTTTCTCCTCCTCCTGTTAGTCTCATACTAGGGCGGTTTCAGCCACTACTATTGACTACACTATAAGAAAGATTGGCATACCCAGAAAGCGGTGTCTTTGTTAGAGAAACTTTAGCTAAGATCAACTTGTAGTTTGATTGACATGTATAACTGAGTAAAAATGGCACCTTGTGGGAGTGGTGCATACCTAGCAACATTGGATCCGACCCACTTGGCTAAATGAACTAAATAACTTTGCTAGTTACAAAAATAAAAACGTTCGTCAGTAACAAAATAAAAACTTCAACTCTAAAGCTGAAATTCGTCAGTTATAAAATAAAAACTTCAGCTCTAGAGCTGAAGTTTGATTGTTACAAAAACAAAAACTTCAGCAATGCAAATAGAGAATAAGACTTTAACTATTATGCTTAAGTTCAACAATTACAAACAAAAACTTTATCGTACTTGGTTCATCACACTTGCTACTTCAGGTCCGTCTACTAGAATGCTAAAGTTTACGTAATTGTCTTTGCTACTTTAGCCCCGTATGTTGAAGTTATGCGAAAAAGCGGGTACGCTAGCATTTTTTTTGTAAAGCGGGTACAAGTTAAAACGTGACACAAAAAACGGATATAGATGCAAATGCCCCGATAAATAGAAGGGGTATTATCACTTTTAGCCCGCACCAGAAACTATTTACATTTGGTAGCCAAAAAGTGTATAAATTTGTATAATTTTTATATATAACAAACATAATACAAAAATATATATATTTCGACTATTATTTTAAGGGCAACTATACAGTGACATTTTCCCTCACTAAAATTTAGAAAGTCTAAATCATGCAATAGGTAATTGTACATAACTCTATTTAATAAATATTAAATTTAATAGGTAATACGGTAAAATCGATACTCCCTCTGTTCGAGAAAGATTGACACTATTTCTTTATTAGCATGTTTCAAAAAGAATGACATCCTTCAATATTTTTTAATAGGAAGCATTTATAGTCACACAACTGCTATGATATGTTTCGGACCATAAATTTTAAAAGTTTTACAGAGACAATCTTTTTAAAACGGAGGGAGTTTTAATTTACAATCACATGTTAAATTACCCAGATAGTTCAAATAATCTCTACATTGAACGGTATATTGAACTTAAATCCTACTAATAAACATTTTAGTCAACCCTTTTAACAACAACATCAACAACTCAGTATAATCCAACTTAGTGGGGTCTGGGGAGGGTAGTGTGTACGCAGACCTTACCCCTACCCTTGGGTAGAGAGGCTGTTTCCAAATAGACCCCCGGCATCCTTCCCTCCAAGAACTTTCCACCTTGCTCTTGAGGAGACTCGAACTCACAACCTCTCGGTTGGAAGTGGGGGTCGCTTACCATCAGAGCAACCCCTCTTGCCTTAGTCAACCCTTTTAAGTTCATCAATTATTTTATCAAACTATAAACTTCAGAAAATGGTCATCACGTTAGCAATTCCAACTTTAAGGAATACACTTAGTAGCCTTCACGTCAGTGATACAACAAAATCAAAAACAGACTAATACCACATGCCAATAACTATATATATGAATCATCTCAACATCACCAAAAAAAAAAAAAAAATCCAAAACTCACACTAATCTCTTCAACATCTTTCCAGAAAAAATGGCAATTAAAATCCAAGTAATCCTAATCTTCTCGTCCCTTCTTGCACTGGCATTACCATTGACATTAGCGTATGCTCATGTCCCGGCCAAGCCAATGGAGACGACTGTAAACGTGGTGATCGAGGGTATGGTTTATTGCCAAAGTTGTGATAACTACGGATCATGGTCATTATCAGGAGCTAAGCCAATCACAAAAGCTAAAATTAGTGTTATATGCAAAAACTACAAGAAAAGAGTAAACTTTTACAAGGCATTTGAAACAAATGAATATGGTTATTTCTATGCAGAGTTACAAGGTTTTGAAATGGGAAATTCTTATTTAGACCATCCTCTTCAGTCATGTCGTGTGAAATTGGTCTCTTCTCCTTTAGAAACATGTAATGTTTTTAGTAACATTAACTATGGACTCAATGGTGCAAAACTCAGGTTTGAAGACAAGAATATTGATAGAAGTGATTATAAAGCTGTAATTTATACTGCTGGTCCTTTAGCTTTTCGACCAACTTACTGCCCACCTAAATAACCTTAACTTTTAATTTGAATTTCCACCACAAATTTTGTGTTTTGATCTTAGTACAAGAATCCAATGTCTTTACAAGAGTTTGTACTAGTATGATTTTTGTCCTTTGTACCGAACAACCTGAACTGTAAGATATTGTTGTCCTGTGTACCAAACAAACTAAACTGTATGATATTCTTACTTTTTGCTATATTTTTTTCTTCATAATTAATTACTGAAATGTCTTTCCACCGCGCCTTCCTTCCCGTTACCTCTATTCTAGGATGTGCAACTCTATGAATCTCAATAAGTACTTGTTGCAGCGACGGATTCAATTGGACTCATAGCATTTAATGCGGAGTAAAAATTTATAAATAAAAATTCATTACAATTTCAAAAATAGTAGAACCCTTAATATAATAATGGATTCAATGCTAATAATCTTGAAAATTGAAACCAAACTATTTAAATCCTGGATCCGCCTCTACTTGTTGGAGAGAATGGAAGTACTAGGAAAAATGAGAAAAATAGCCCCTTATGTCTGGGATAGATTCAAAATGGTCCCTTAATTATACTCTGAGTAGGGGTGGGAAATGTGCGGGTTGGCTGAATTTGGGCAGATCAAGTGGGTTAGGTAATAAATGGGTCATTGTCCAATCCAACTCAAAGTGTATTTGGGCTAAGATGGGTTGGGTCAAGATGGGCTAAACAATGGGTCATAACCCAACCCGTCTAACTTGACCCATATTTTAGAACCATGTTCATCTTGCATAAAAAATATTTTACCTTAAAATATGTAAGTTAACAATATTTTATGGATAGGGGATGGGGTAGGGGTGGTGTAGGGTGGGTAGTGCATAAAAATAAAAACACAGAAAATTAAAAATACAAAAAATAAAAAATAAATTTTGTGGGGGTAGGTGTGGGTGCATAAAAATAAAAATAAAAAAGAGAAAATTAAAAATACTAAAAAAAAAAAGTAATTTTTTAGGGGGTTTGCACTGGGGGTGGGGGTGGTGGGGGTAGGGTGGGTGATGCATAAAAATAAAAAAATAAAAATCGAAAATTAAAAATACAAAAAAAAGTGAATTTTTTTAGGGGCTTTGGGGGGAGGGGGGTTAGGAGAGAGGGTGGGTGGCGCAGAAACACAAAAAAATAGAAAATTATAAATACAAAAAAAAAAGTAAAATTTGGGGGGGGGAGGGATAGGGGTAGGGTGAGTGGGTAGGTGGTGTAGAAAAACAAAAGAATAGAAAATTAAAAAAATAAAAAAAAATTGAGACAACTAAGTAAATTTCTAGATAAGTTGGATTGAGATCCTTTATTGTGGGTGAGTTTTATGAGTTGTATTTGGGCTGTTAAATGGATCATAATGGGCTATAAAAAATAATGGTTTAACTTGGGCTCAACCCAAATTAATTCATGAGCTAAAATGTTATAGCACAACTCATTAATATCTGGATTAGTTGGACGGATTAAATGGGTTTGGGCTCTAATTATCACCCCTAACTCTGATCAACTTTGTCGCCTGTCCGAATAAAATTGATAGCAGGTATCGCAAATTTTCGGGAACATAAATACTTTGATCTTGAAGTATATTTAAAGGATCAGCTTCCTCATCTCCGTCTTTTTATTTCGACAGTACAATATTGATTTACTTCATATTCTGGGAATTCACCTTTTGAATTGATGTTGGCGATTTACTATTCATCATGTACTCTAGATTGCTATTACTACCTAGAGTTTGACAGTTTTCTTAGCTTCGGTCTTTTTGATCTTCTTGTTATTCTTACTTGTTGTCATTACTTTTCTCTTCCGTTCTCCGACCTAGGGTCGATTAGAAATAAACTTTGTGCCCTTCCAAGGTAGGGTGGGTGTAAGATTGCGTACATCTGACCTTACCCGGATCCTACTTGTGTGAAATTAATAGGCTTCTTGTTGTTGTTGCTGAATTATCTCATTTTCCTTAATGGGAAATCTACAATTGTTTAGGGAGTTCTATCAGCTGTTGTTCGTGCTCGTGTATGTTGTCAATTCTTCAAAGAAGTTTCTGATGTCTGCTAGAATTAATGAATTATCTTATTAGCACTTTGGAAGTTTCACTAGTACCTAATAGAATATTAGAAGTGGCAATTTAGGAATTCATGGATTATTATGCGGTCAGTGAAGAGGAAATGAATAATTTTGGAGGGAAGTAGTGACTAAATCTAATCGAACAACATTTTCAACGTCAGGGTAATTTTTTCTTTTTTCCAAATCCTTATGTCTCGTTTTTCTTAGGAGTCGTTTTCAGTCGAAAGTAGGCCATCTTCTTTTCTTCTTTTTTTACAAATAAAGATTTTGTACTTTTTCTCCACAAACTCCAGTATCATATAAACGAAAATAAAAACTTAAAACGCACTATCAATAGTTTTTGAAGCCTCAAAATGTAGAGCCTAGAACAAAGGCTTTACTTGCCCCACCTTTTAGACGTCCCTTGAAATAGAAAATTTTCAGGTCATTTTCTCCACAAAACCTTGCAAGTACACGGCACAACTATAGTAAAAAATGAGATAGACTTGCCCAAACTGGGATGTCTTAAAGAATGAAAGTACTAAAAGTAAATAAGTGCTCATTAACAGCGGCTGGGCGTAACATACCAAAGAAGACATTCAACAAGAATTTATCCAAAAGAATACCTGGAAAAATTACAACACTAGGGAACTAAATAACCTTAGCTGACCCCAGAAATCCAGTAAAGGTAATATAGTGCATCTTTACATGGTTGTGAAGAACACAAAATATCCTCAATTTGTTGCCTAACTGCAAAAAATGCCTCTTCTAAAAAGAATATTACAAGGAGATATCAACACACTATGACACACAACAGAAACAATTATTTCATCTATCCTCCACTTGTGCACTTCAGCAACTAACTGCAAGGTAATAGATAAAAATCTAAGGGCAAGAGTAAACAAAAGACACCAAAAACAGTCCAGATTGTATCCACTTTGTGAAGTTTGTTTACACCACTGTTGTAACACCATCAAATTAAAAGGAACCCATGGGTGGCATGCCAAATGGAGGCATGGGAGGCATTCCCATTCCACCCATTGGAGGTGGTTGGGGTGGAACGAAACCTCCACCCATACCAGCACCTCCCATACCCGGCGGAGCAGGCAAAGCCAAAGGCAGCAGCTGTGCATACATATTCTGCACCAAAAGAATGAATAGGATTAGCAAGGCAACTTTGAGACTGTAATAGCGCAAAAGAAACGGTTAATTTAACACAGGCATGCATGTGATGTGGCACTTATCAAAAAATTATTAAAATACTGTCAACTTTGGTCAACTCCAAAAGCAAGGAAAATGTGCAATTAGTTGACATCATAGACAAGTCAATAACTACCTGCTGCTTAATAACATCCTTTTCTTCACTCTCTTTGGCTTTTGCTTCCTTTTGAGCCTCAATCTTATCTTTTATCAGCTCATCTACCTTGCCAGTGTATTCATGGATAAACTGTGCCAGAGAGAGAGAGAGAGAGACCCAAGTTAAAATGCGGATGCAGATAACAACAGACTACTGATAATTATAAAACTGAGGCAGACAGCAAAACTATGATGGGGAATAAAAAGATATGCAGAAGGTACAAATTAGAGAGCTATGAAAAACATGCAAAGTTTCAGGTACTTCCCCTCAAACATGATAAGGTAAAAGAGGAAGAACACAGCACAATAACAGAGGTTAATGAAAAAAAATTATCATGTTCTAGTTACTGATCAAAAAAGTATTATCTTCAAAAGAAACGCAGAGGCAGATCAAGGTTTAGGACATAGACTTGTCAAAACAGTGACTAACACTATTAATATGGTTACCAGAGGAAAGGACACAACAAATGCAGATACAGCTCTCCCTAAAAGTAGATAAGCAAACATGCAAATGCATGACCGAACAAACAGAAAGATATGGGGAGGGTTTCAGAGAGTACCTGTAATAGATATGGGAAAGCGAAGTCAATCATATTATTCATCCATGCTAGCTCAAGGGCAACATCTGGGCGAATCAAATCATAACAAACAAATAGGCATGATGCAAAGCATTCTTTCTTTCCCTGCAAAAGCACAAAAAAGAATTAAGAAGAGTGAATTAGATATCCAGATCTTCTTTATTACAGGTTAGATGAGCATTAACCAATGAACAATTATTGCAATCCAAGTTACCCTACTCCTGGAGTAGCAATATCGTTTCCAAGAAAAATATGATACATTCTCCTTAATTTTCCCAAATGATAAATACGAGAACTCTGCTATGTGATCCTCAGAAAGCATAAACACATAGAGGAGGGTTGCAGTAAGTCTACAGCAACAACAACAACCCAGTATAATCCCACTTAGTAGGGTCTGGGGAGGGTAGTGTGTACGCAGACTTTACCCCTACCCTTGGGTAGAGAGGCTGTTTCCAAATAGAAACCCGGCATCCTTCCCTCCAAGAACTTCCCACCTTGCTCTTGGGAGACTCGAACTCACAACCTCTCGGTTGGAAGTGGGGGTTGCTTACCATCAAAGCAACCCCTCTTGTCAAATGTGAATAAAGTCTAGTTGGATCCATATTGCCTATTCCAACTAGTTTGATATTAAACATAATTGATTACAAGCTAGACTCATTAACCAACCAAGTTACCTATACATAAGCAATAAAATTTCCAAATAACAAATGATCAAGCACTCCATGGGTACCAGAATATTTATCCCCGCAACAACATCAAACCTTATGCGAGAATCCATTGTTTATAAACACTTACTACACGCTGATGTGTTATTACATGCCAGAATCATCTGGCACCAATGCGAGAATTATTTTTTTTTTCATTCTTTGTGGACTCTTTTCATCTCTTCCCTCCTGTTTCTCAACTAGTCGGGAAAGCTTAGCCCGTGTTGTCACGCTTATATATTAGTTCTTGAAATTGCCAAAACTCTTTTGTTTTTTAAAGAATATGCAATTTTGAGAATATGCATGGATGGAGAGTACCAGTAGAGTCAGATAACCTCTACTTTTTCCAGAAGACAAATTCTTGATTATCAAAATCGGGTCCAAATTGAGCTAAACAGATACCAAGTATTCATGTGACTAAGTCCAAGTATTTAAGGATTGAAGCGTAGTTGGTAGTGGTTGAGGGAAGATGTGGAGGACATGCATGGGTGAATCTTGAAATCCTACCAACTGGTACCTGTTCAATGAAGTAAGCAAGCAACTCCTCAGCAAGTTCACGATCCCCAGATTGCGAAGCTGTTTCCATTGCGTCTTTGTAAAGATTATCTTTCTTCGACAGAGCAATGGATTGCTTCCACCGACCAGCCTTTTTATATATAGAAGCAGCGACACGCCTCATCTCAAGAAGTTCATGTTTCTCTATCTGCTCAAGTGAAACACAAAAGTGGAATTATTATCGCGCATATGCTAAATACAGAGAAAGACAACTTAGTGCAACCAGCCATCACCTTCTGTGCAAGTCCAATCTGATCAAAGTTATCATGCAATTCAATTGATTCATGTAGTCTGTCGTAATCTTCTTCCTCAACATATATCTCGTTAAGGGCCTCATTCACAGCAGAAACATTGTTGCTTTGTACGGCAATCATATACGGCTTTACTAGGCGAAGGTGACCCGCCTGGTATCAATCATACGAAAAAGAAAAGAAAGGGTTAACAAGAATATATACCAAGAGTGTAATCCAAACAATCCTAATAAGTAAAGGGTTTCAATGATAAGTCAGACCTTTCTCATTATATCCACTACACGTGTATGGTCCACCCTAAGTGCTAGAACATTTAAAAGATCATTGATGAGATCGGGATGCTCTTGCAAATAGAAGTGGATGGCCTTGTAGTAAAGCTCCACATTAGCAACTTTCACAACAATATCTTTGAACTGCATATGATCCCAAGCATCTGGAGAATGATTCATAACAGTAGTGGCCGCGTTATCAAATTCATCATATTGGATATACAAATATGTGAGTTCCTTCCAGTGTTGCTGCTCATCACAGGCACGAATAAGCTTAGGAATGTTAAGACGGGTGGAGAATAATTTAATGTGTTCCATGAGCTTCTCATAACGGTATCTGGCGTAAAGAACACCAAGTTCTGTGAAGATACCCATATGGGCGCGCTCCAAACCGAGCCCACTCTCCATAAGAGAGATTAATTCATTGAAGCATCCTCTGTTTTGGTAGTATTCACTCACTTCCTCCAAATCATCTACCTGCAAAATCAAAAACAGACACCCCCTATCACCAGTAATCCAGAAGATCTCCTTCACAATTTCAATGAGCAAGTTCATCAGAAATACTGACAAGCACAACAAAAGAGAAATGCAAAAGGTACCTGAACTATAATGTTAAGCCCACAAATTTGAGCTAAGCGGAACTCCTCAGCATCAACACAAGCGAAACAGACTTCTTTCCAAGTCTTTGCACTGTTTGCTTTACGTGCTACATCAACAGCACCTTGGTATTGATTCAACTTTAGAAGGGTGCTTGCCAACTTAGCCCAGTTTGAAATAAAAGAAAATATGATCTTTGCAGCCTCGTATAAGGCTCCGTCATACAAGCGATCACCAACATTTGGTAGGTTAGCTACATTTGGCATCAGAATAAATTCTTCAATGTCACCCAATCGATCAATCTTAGCATAAGCATAAATGAGTTCACTATCAACCTTGGGCTCCTTAGTCTTTTGCCTTACCATCAGCAGATACTTCACTAAGTCATGATAAACATCTGCACCCTCTGCAGCATGAATGACATCCAAGAAATGGGTGACATCATCCGCACGAATAAATGATTCAATAGCATCACTCACTAATCCCTCTCTGAGTTGAGCTTTAGCCACCTGGCTCCAAACAGCATCTTCTTCAACTCGGAACGCAAACTCCACAGCTCGATTTATATCGGGGATGTTGTCAAGCAAAACATTGACTGCTTGAACATTCAAGTTGAACTTCTTGAAGATTGCAAAAGCTTCTTCATAAAGTTGGGCTTCAACAGCAACCTCCCCGACCGCAGGACCATCAAAATTATCAAGTCTATTGATATAGTCCATAACTCTAGATGGATCAGCTTTAATGGCTGTCAAGATAAGCAAATTCTGCAGATTAAAGTTCCCACTAAATGCCGAGTTTTGGAGCACAATCTTTTCAAGAAGCTCAATCAGTTCATGGGGAAGATCAGCAGTCATGAAAGCTTTAACAGCTGCAGATACTTGTTCTGGACTCTTGCTTTCAGGCAGAGCAGTGGACACAACTTGATCTATAAGCTGCCTTCTAAACTCGTTCTCAGGTGTAAGAACTTTCTCCCAAAGATCACCATCCATCCTCTCAACAACATACCTAAAAACATTATAATAATATAGTTCGTTCATCTTTAAAAATCTGATAAACCAACAGTTGGAGACTAACAAAAACAAACCTGGCTTGCAGTTTGAACAGAGAGTTCTTATTTGTTACATTAATAAGTTCTTCATCACATTGCCCTCTCCTATAGGCAACAACAGCAAGGGTCGGATCTCGCTTCTCACAATATTTACCCACAACACGTGAATCATAATATGGGTTGGTCGTGAGGAAATGTTCCGGGTTGTTATTGCTATCTATGATGATCTTACCAAGAGCATTGTGTACATGCACATCTTGGCTTCCTTCACTGACAAGATGCTCCAAAAACTGTGTAAGCAATCGGAGACGATTCCTGACGACCAACAGGATAAGCTTAATACAGAGATTTAACACGAAAATCTTAAAATTGTTGCGACAGGGATAAACATAAACCTTTTTTCACATTCAGCCACAAGGGGCTCAACAGGAAGCAGAGAACGAACAGAAAGGATCAAGCCTTTAATAAAATCTTCAGGACACTCGTCATCTAGAAGCTGTCCCACAACTAAAGGAGCATTTCCCGGATTGACCTGTTCCATAGAGGACGAGAACTTGTAATTCACATTTTAGGAAACACTTCAATTAAGCAAGCACTAGACAGAAGTCATACCAACCTTTTGAACATAACCCTCAATATATCGTAGCATATTGTTAGTGTACAGGTAGTGTGTGAGGTCAGGAACAAAACCAAAGCGGTCGCAAACATTAATCAGAGGTCGGGCATCAGGAAGTTTGGCTTCCATCAAGAAGTTCTTTGTCTTTTCAGGGTCATAGAAGTTAGATTCTCTAGTCACGCGCTCAACCTCCTTGATTTGTCCAGTCCTGGCAGCTGCCTCAATATACTTAAAGTGGATATCAGGATCCTCACTGCACAAGGCCCAAAAACATCATCTATTGACTAACACTTAAAAATAGCCCATCCAAAATGTCCTGTCACATCAGTACACACCTGGAACTCAGATACGACCCCAAGAAGAAGTACAACCCATCATAAGACTTGAATTGCTCAAAAAGCTTAATGCAGGCATCAATACCCAACTGCTCACAATACTCTTTGGCAACCTGATATTAACGCAAGCATAATCAGGTATGCTGTTACGAGTATGTCACAATTCCCAAAGACAATAATGCATCATTGCTGCATATTTCTAGCAGAGACTTCACGAATAATATATGATGACACCATATGAATACCTGAACTATTATTTGAAGGTTGCCTTTGATATTGATCACCAGAAGGTCCTTCATGCACTCAAGCGCCCATTCTTGTGAGAGTGTCCCAAAGAACTCAACCAGAGCCTGAAACAAACAATATAGCTAAATAAACACCCAACAACCATCAAGAGGGAGTCAATACGATCACTGGAGCATACAAACCTGAGGCTCAATAGCATGTGTATTAACAATAACACGCTTGATATCAGGTAGTTCAGAGTAGTGCTGCAGAGACATACAAAATCAGCCAACTTGCTAGTCATATCTTAGGGGAAGTTAAAAGTCAAAAATGTTGAAAACCAGTCAACCTGCAATGCCCGAATGTAAAGACCAGCTTTTTCACAAAGTTGACCAATTCGTGGTCGATCATAATGACTGAACATTCCATTGGCTAATATAGCATCAGCCACATTTGGGAAAGTCACAAGATTGATTTCCAAGACCTGTATAGAAGAACGTTACAGCCTGAGCGAAATGTATGAGTAGAAAGATGTCTCTTTAATGAGAAAAAAAGAGAAACCTTAGTCTGCAGAAAACTATGCTCTGGAAGGTCAGGTTTCAGAACATCCAACAAAAATGCTGTTGCCTCACGGATCAGGTTCCTCTGATGTCAAAAAAGAAAGAGAGAATCATCATCAGGTGGAATATTACACCTCATAAAAATTGTAAAAGGCTTCTATAAACAGCAATCAGTGCATTTCATTAAACAGTAAATTAACCTGAAGAAATAGGTCAGTAATTGTATTGTAATCAACAGGACAACCTCCCTCCATTTGGGACATCATGAGCGCAAAATTAACAGCACCCTGCGCATAAAGACAAAAACTTATGTGACTTCATCCTCGACTAAGCACCATGTCCCATTACTGTGTTTTCATTTTGTTTGAGAAAGAAGATGCAACGTTTCCAATGTAAGAACAATATTTCGTAACTGATAGCATTGAATATGAGATACACCCTCAAAGAAAAAAAAACGCATGCAAAATTTTGCACCATGTCAAAGACAATTTGAAATTGAAACGACGACTTAATCCCGTTAAATTGACTGCATGAAGCCTGTGGAGAAAGATGACCTGATAAACATATGACTTGTAAAACCATTCCCAGCATACCTGAGGATCAGATCGAAGAATTGTTTGAAGAAGGAACAAATAGTCAGGCGTATATCCAACCTGTATCAAGAAAAAACAATGAGTTATCGAATCTCTGAATGTCCTTATATAAGAAGGATATGACGCAGTTTAAAACTGGATTAAAGCTCAGACAAATAAAAAGTAGTCAGTAATGACCACAGCAAAAGATGCATCACTAACCTGCTTTGAGTATATCAGAATCTTGTCAAACTCCCGGCGTTCAGCGAAAGCAGCAACAACTTTTGGTGTTGCTCTTGCTTTGATGTATATCTTCAAGGCAAGGTCATTATCAACAGTCTACAACAAAACAGCTTACTGCGGTCAGTACCTTAAACAATGGGCTACTTGCAGAAAAAGAAACCAACTGAAAGTAGTAGACAACAGAAAAAATGAATCAATTGACGTCGAATCCTGTAATTAACCTTCACAAGGTCGCCAAGTTCCTCACTACACTCTAGCTTATCCTCGGCCAACCAGTTCTCCAAGAGGTTCTTCTTATTTTGATTGACAACAAGTCGTGAAAGTTCCAAAGACTCAAAAGCATTGAGCTTCCCTCTTGTCAAAAGTGTACCAAAGTACTGCAACAGAGGAGGTGTTTGCCCTGCTTGAACGGGCACACTCTGCAAATAAGATAACATAACACATTACTTTTCACAAGATAAGCAACTAAGACACATCTTAAATTGATTTTGGGACTCTCGGCGACCTTGAAGAGCAATAAATCTGATAGGGAACAACATGACTTTGTAACACAGCCAATACCTGAAATTTAGCTACAGTATCCGGCGTACGGAGTATGCCTTGTGGGGATTCTGCAGCAAGCTCAGCAGCCTCTTTGTACTTGGTTTGAGCAAACAACTCTTGGAAGCGCTGGACAACCTGATGCAATACAAAATTAATAAGATATGAGATCATTGTAAATAGCAGACAGCAACAAACTCTCAACATGCTGAATCCATCAGAACCACTGCTTTTAATAAATTTACCAGTTACTAACCACACCAATCAAAGGAAGAGAGTTCAGGTAATGTAAAGTCATTAGCCTTGTCAAATATTGTTCTAGAAGATGATATCAATACAACAAATTAACTAAGTCCACATTTGATCTAGAAAAGGGAGATGGATGTTGAAGAGCAAAAACCATGATTTGTATCACATACTAGTTAGAAGTATGAAAAGTTTTCAGAGGCCAGAGATCCCAACATTTGACACTCCAATCTCCATCCAATCAAGAAATCAATTCAAAAGACAGTGCCTTGAGAAACAGGATTTTAACTTACCAAATTCTCAGCACCAGGAAGGTTTCCTTTTTTGGCAAGATTGACAGCAAGCTCAAGATTATTCAACTGCAACAAAATTTATATTTTATGTCTTTCACGGTCATAGATTACCAAATTTTACAGTGTTGGAAATGCATCTACAGAAATATACATGACACCAGAAAGATATGAAA
Organism: Nicotiana benthamiana; assembly: GCA_034376525.1. NCBI lineage: Eukaryota > Viridiplantae > Streptophyta > Magnoliopsida > Solanales > Solanaceae > Nicotiana > Nicotiana benthamiana. The sequence continues at coordinate 91,122,662 of CM067337.1, forward strand.
GCATACGTACTTGACCACTGACAAAGGGAACAATTGTTGCTTCATTTACTGTGGCTAGCAACACTTGGCCTCGTCTGTTGATGGCATAGAAACCACCAATAGATGAAGCTTCTGAAGTCAGAAAAATAGGATCTGGGCTAATCCTATTTCTGTACACTGCAGTAGCTGTTTCCAAGTCATAGACAAACAGAAGCCCAAGCTTTGTGATGACATAAATTAAACCATACTTATGAGATATCTGCAGAGGTAACAGAGGAACTGTGTTACAAGAAGCTGAATTCTATTAGTATAAAAAGAAAAGACAAAGCACAGATAACAGACAGGGAGAAAACAAACCTGCATGGCAACTGGGAAATCATCAGCAAAATCTGGAGGAAAGAAAAGATCTGCCTGTTTCTTTGAAAAAGAGGGTTTCCCTGCAAATTTTCAATTCATTAGAAAAACGACCAGAGTCATATCGGACTTGTTCTCTGCAGAAAGTCAGTAAAACAATGTTCAACTTAAACTAATCATGAAAAGAGAAAAGGAAGAAAAAGGAGGTACTCACCTGGCTGAGCGCCTAGCTCAATGACATGCAACTTTGATGTAACCTGTCCAGCATTTGAGGTCTTCGAGGCAAAAGAAATTAGTATTGAATCCTTATCATTTCCAGGTACCTGATTAAAGCATAGAACACTCAGAGCAGGAAAACGTGGAAGCAAGGCCACCAGACAAATTGGATATGGGGAAATTGTTTGGAGGAGCTTTTCTTACTCTTAATGAAGCAAATGATGCAGCATGAGCCTCAAGAGCTTGACTGCGTTGTTGATCCACCGAAAACAATTGCATATTCCCTTTGACCAGTTGGGGCCTCTAACAGTACCAATCAAAATGGAAAGCCAAATGATAATAGTAAATCTTCACTGATTATTAAAATTATGAGAAATCACCAGAACAAGAACAAGTATCATGATTAAACATATCTATAACAGAGTTCAAACTGCCACATTATTGAGCGTTAAGTTCTTTTGGTCCATTTTGGTAGTGGAAATAACCTTGTTAATACCCAAATCCCTGCCCTATTGTCGAAAGGATTTTCAAAACTAAAGATGGTCATTTTGACTTGCTGCAACTGGAAACATCCAACAGTCCAGCAATAAAACTCTTGCTTTGCCCCCACTCCCGCTACCCCCAAAAATAGAGATGAAGAAAACTCTTGCAGCAGCCAGCATGATAGTTGAATGTGGCCAAATTGGCCATTATGTATGTTACAACAAATGGAGGGGCGATGATGCAACGGAACATGTAAGAATCACATGAATTGCAAAAGGTAAGAAGCCATTCAACCCTACATGACTTTTCCCAGTTTCCCCCTTTCCTAACGACATCAATGAATGTGTTGGTGCGAGAAGCAAAATCTGGTACACAAACTATACATCAAAACTAAGGTTTCCATTAGCGACATTGCATAACAACAGTACACACCTCAGGTGAACCAGGGGCAATACCGATCAAAACCAACCATTTCTCTGAAGGATCACATCGATAGTTGATAATTTGGTTGTTAGATAGATTGGCTGTTCTATCAAACATCTTCACAGGCTCAGAATCACCTGTACAAAGAGAATTAAGGATTCTTAAGGGCGGACAACAACAACAACAACCCAGTATAATCCTACTTAGTGGGGTCTGGGGAGGGTAGTATGTACGCAGACCTTAACCCTACCCTTGGATAGAGAGGCTGTTTCCAAAATAAACCCCCGGCATTCTTCCCTCCACGAGCTTCCCACCTTGCTCTTGGGGAGACTCAAACTCACAACCTCTCGGTTGGAAGTGGGGGTTGCTTACCATCATAGCAACCCCTCTTGTCATTCTTAAGGGCAGACAGTCAACCATTAAAAATTGTGAAAACAGTAATAAGTGGAAAAAACAGAGCTTCTCCATTTAAACAGGAGGAAGAAAAGCCAGCAATGTTAAGAGCGAAGACGAAGAGCAAAAAGAAAACCTTACCTTCAATTGGCCAATGGTACACAGAGGATTGTGTGACAAGACCTAACATCTTTGGCGTAATCCACTTCCAGAAAACAACCTGAACATACAACAGATTTAAAGTTATATGAAATAAGGCACATTAAAGGATCAGATGTCAAGAACTGCTGCAGCTAAAAGAATCTATTAAACAAATCAAATAAAAGAGCTATTACCTGCTCGGGCATCTGATGTGATTTAATTTTCTGCTTTGCCTCAATATTGAAAATTTGCAAGTGATCTTGAGTAGTTCCTGGGACTTGAGCTTCAAGAGGAAAGAGGAGAGACGATTGCTTCATCAGCAAACATAAAAGGACAATAAGAAATCAGCAATGGCAGAGCAGTCCGTTCACCATTTCCCTAAAAGTGAAGAGTGATGACTTGCGCATAATACTTCAGTCACTCTCAATTACCAAGGTGATATGCACCTCAAATCCTCCTTAAGAGGGAACTCACTAACACAACAAAATCAATCCTAATCAACTTTAATGTATCCTTTTTTAATTCTTTAGATAAGTATCTCAATGTGTCCCTTATTTATTAATTTGATTACCAATAGTACATTTTCTGTCATTCCTGTCGATCTTTGCCTAGTTGCAAGTTCTTTTAGATATCAAGATGATGAATAAGAAGGGGAAGGAAATCTTTTTCACAAGAAAGTCTGAATAAGCCAACAAACCTAACAAGTCAGCAAATAATAAATAGCACTAGCATGTCTGAAATTGTCACCGCAACTTTAAATGAAACAATAACTTGAGCTAATAATACAACCATTAAAAATTCTTAGCAAATATCAAATACCTTTTAGAGCCAAAATTCTGGAATTAGGATTCATAAGAGCAGAGTCTGCCGTAATTGGACGCCTCAATGGCTGCATAGGCATGTTCATATCAATAATCACCACACTATTTTGCGGTGCAGTCTCCCGAACACATATATACTTATCTGATTCCATGGTAACATTGGTGAACGTGATGAACTGCGGATTAACCCCTATACTTTGCAACTGCAACACCGACAGACACAAGAAAAATTCAATCCATATTTTAAATCTGGGAATGAACTAATATCATAGTTCTAAGCCACACTTCACACGCGTTAAATTGCCGAAAAAAATAATTAGAACACAACTCAATCAAATTTTTATATTTGAATTAAAACAAAGGCTCAATGCCTAGCTCGCAGTCCGGCAACGAACTATCACAGTTCTAAGCCACATCTCACATGTGATAGGAAGCCAAAGCACTAATAAGAATATGAAATCCAATCCAGCTATATAATTCATAAAGAAACTTAAAATCTCAGTCCAAAATGATATCCTTACGTGGGTCATAGATATGGTAGTGTGCTGATATCAAAGTTCGAAGCCGCATTTCAGATGTGCTAAGTTGTCAAAAACACTACCAAGAATACGAAGAGATTTTAAGTTCGTAAAGAAACTTAAGTTCATTGTTTTGGATGGCAGTGGTGGCGATGCTAGCTTGCACGCATCTCAACTGCTTCAACGATATCGGGTTATTCTGCTCAAAAAAAGCTAGGCAGATGGAAGGCAATCGCCCCAGTGGTCTTTTGCCTCCGCTGAGATTTGAATGTAAGAGCTGTTTAGCCAAAAGTACTTTTTTTTTGTCAGAAAAGCAGTTTTTCGAAAATTTAAGGTGTTTGGCGAGACACTACTTTTGAGCAGCCTCAGAAGCAATTTTTCTACTTTTGGGAAGAAGCTACAAATTCTACCTTATTGGTGGAAGCAGAAAATTAATTTTTTCAAGACAAAAATATGCTCACCATAAAATCCCTCATTAATTTAACTTTTTCCTTTTTCTTTTTGTTTCTATCATCCCTTTCTTCTCTTTTTTATTTAAACCATACTTCTTTTCCTTCTCCTATTCCTCATTGGAACAGTCTCTCTATTATAAATAAATCTTTCTTTTACATTTAGATAGTGAATTATGGAGTAAATTTTTAATGTATACTGAATTAATGATGTATTTTGATATATCTAATTCATCATTTAAACAATAAGTAATAATACCAGATACCCAATAATCTTTAATATATATTTTAATTATATATTTTATATTTTAACTGAATAAAAATAAAAACTAATTAAATTATTTTATAATAAATATGTTTTACATAATATTGATTGTAAAGTAAACTTTTACTGTCCTTTTCTATAATTTGAAGCTAAAAAGTACTTTTTGAAAATATTGGCCAAACACAATTTGCTTATCAAATATTGCAAAAAGCACCTCTCAAATGAAGTGGCCAAACACAACTTTTTTTTCTCCAAAGATACTTTTTCGAAAATCGCTTTGGAACAGAAGTACTTTTCAAAATTAGCAGTTTTTAGCAGCTTCGCCAAACGGGGTCTAAGACACTCATGATTTTCCTCCCACTACATTGACCACTAGGGCTTGGGTGCACAGAAACTTAAGTTCTTAATGCAAAATAATATCATAACCTATAGCCAGTAATGAAATAATATCACAATTCAAAGCCACATTTCACATGTACTAAGCAGCCAGAATAACAAATAAGAATATGAAATCCAATCCAGATTTTAAATTCACAAAGAAAATGTAGTTCTCAATTCCCGATAATATCATAACCTAAGTCACAAGATCAGGGAATAAATTAAAATCACAGTTCAAAGCCACATTTCGTACGTGCTATGTTTCCAGAAACACTAATAAGAAAACAAAATTCAAGACACTAAATTCAAAGAACTTGAGTTCTCACATCAAGAGAATATTATAACCTAGGCGCAGATCTGGTGATGAACTAAGCCACATTTCTCATGTGCTAAGTTGCCAGAAACACTAACAAGAATACGAAATTTCAGTCATATATTTAATTTCGCATATACTCTTGCTCTCTAGATTCAAAATAATACCATAACCTAGGTTGCAGATCTGTAATGAAGTAGTTTCACACCACATTTCACACATACTATGTTCACAGAAAAAGTTACAGGGATACGAAATTCATTCTAGATTTAAAAATCATGTAGACACTTAAGTTCTCAGTCCAAAAAGATATCATATCCTGGGTCACACATCTGGTAATGCGCCTTGCCACAGTTCTAAGCGACATATCATACATGATATATTGTATAACAACAACAACAACAACAACAACCCAGTATAATCCCACTTAGTGGGGTCTGGGTAGGGTAGTGTGTACGCAGACCTTACCCCTACCCTTGGGTAGAGAGGCTATTTCCAAATAGACCCCCGGCATCCTTCCCTCCAAGAACTTCCCACCTTGCTCTTGGGGAGACTCGAACTCACAACCTCTTGGTTGGAAGTGGGGGTTGCTTACCATCAGAGCAACCCCTCTTGTTGGAAGTGGGGGTTGCTTACATGATATATTGCATAAAACACAAATAAAGATATGAAATTCTAGCCAGATTTTAAATTCACATAAAAACTTAAGTTCTCAATCCAAAATGATATCCAAACATACATCACAGATCTGGTAATGAAGTAATATCACAATTCAAAGACACAATTCACACATGCTAAGCTACCAAATCACTGATAAGAATACGAAATCAATCCAGATTTTAAATTCACATAGACATAACTGAGGTCACAGATCTTATAATGAACTAATATCACAGTTCTAAGCCACATTTCAGACGTATTAAAATACCTAATTCAATCTAGATTTAAAATTCAAATACTAAACTAAAGTTATCAATCCAAAATAATATCATGACCAAGGCCTTAGATCTCGCAACAAAATAATCACTGTTATAAGCTACATTTAGCTTGTGCCAAGTTGCAAGAAATACTAATAACAATACTAAATTCAATCTGGATTTTAAATTCACTATAGAAACATAAAGTTCTCAATCCAAAATAATATCATAACCCAGGATTCAGATCTGGCAATGAACTAATATCAAAGTTCAGAGCTACTTTACTGACGTATTAAAATACAAATTTAAATCCAGATTCTAGTATCAGATAGAAACTAAAGTTCAAATATTTAAGACAATATCATAGCCTAGGGTTTCAGATCTTCAATCAAACTCAAATCACGGTACTAAGCAACAATTCACACGTGAAACACTAGTAAGAGTAGGAAAATCAATCAATTTTAAACAGTCAATATGAAATTGCAATAAATCGTTGGGGAAAAAAGTTAAACATGAATAATAGCCTACCGTTAGGGCTTCTTTCATAGTGATCGGAGCATTAGCGGCCGCCATGACGGCGAGATCTATAGGGATTGCGAATGGAAGATCTCCGATGAAGAAGAAACCCTCGGAATCCTACGAGAGGAAAGAGATCTAGAGAGAGAAAGGCTTTCTTTTGAAGAGAGAGAAGGAGTGGGGAAGTGATAATATACGACGATGGTGAAAACGGAGTTATTGGTTTTGGAAAAAAAATAATGAATTGGTTAAGAGGTTTATTTTGAATTCTCTAGTGTGCGTCCGTGTCAGAAAGAAAATATTGAGATTAAGTTAATTTTTGTTTTAAAAAAGATTAAAGTTAATGAAATGGGATAATGGGATCTGAAAGAATGAATTAAAGGAAAGAGGACACCAATGTAGCTTAAGATACTTGCTACTTTAAGGCTAGGGGTGTTTATCGGACGGATTAGACGGTTTTTTACTCTTAACGATTTGACTTAACGGTTATCGGCTTTTAAATATATTCATCCGTTAGTCACCCGATAAGATATCGGGCGGATTGGTATCGGGTTAGCTCTTATCGGACGTTTACCGGACGGTTTATCGATTTAATACCTAAGGGCTCAAATGTATTCTGTCCGCACAGTACACACTACATTGTCCAATGTCCAGTTCCATTTCTACTTCTTTTCCTATTTCAATTACATGAAAAACAGTAAAACACTGAAAGAAATAGAGGCCTTGATGAGACCTAAAAATGTAGTAAAAAAAAATATATGAGACTGTTCGCTTGTTAAAATGTAATGCATTTCTGGCGAACATGATTGTTGCCTCTGACTGACATTAGTTCTACTAACTACTGATTGAAAGCAGTTTGATATACAATTGTATTGTTTATTACATGTACTTTGTTAACTGCTGCAAAAAAAAAAATCGTTTCGTTCTGCTCCCGCTTCTGTATTGGCAAATGAAATGTACATCATCTGTAGCTCCTCTGTTGCAAATTTGCTCCCTCTTTTTCGATTTTATTGTGCCTGCCGACAGTTATTGTGGTCAAACATTAAATTTGTAAAGTGATTAAGGTAATAGAAGATAAATTATCGCTGTCATAAACATAGAATGTGACCTTTTCTGCATTTTTATTGACTTAGCCTAATGCAAGTGGATGGAGTTCTCGATGATGTGTCCGTTCTCATCTCTCAACCTATTAAAAACATCAAGAAGTTACTGAGCTGACACAGAAAGCAATTTGAAATAGTTAGACATCACAAAAATCACAATTTATGGAAATATACACCAAGCTTAATCCTCTCGACATGAAATAATAAAAATAAGTTGTTCATTAAAATTGAACTAATAAAAGAACTTAAAATGTTTGATTTCTCCAACTATTACATATCTAATAACTTTAGATGATATCCGTATATTAAACACAATATTGATCATAATTCCATATAACATTGGTTTGAAAGCTAATATGACGACTGTTGCGGCAATACGTATACGTAGCTCGACTCATGTGTTTGGTTACTAAGTGCTGCTCCTGCTTCTGTATTATAACATGAATGGATTTAACTGATGCACCAAAATTAGTCTTCCCGGTTGCAGCTTGTTTCTGCAACATCACAGTTTGCCCCCTTGCAAGCTCCACCAAAATTGAAGTTTATCAAACCTGTTTTTTATCAGACAACAAACACATTTGTTTTTTATTGCAAATTGTTATACACTTATACTTATTCATTTTAAAGGTTTTTAGTTTTTTAATAATATATATAATTATGTAAGTAAAAATAATATATATATATATATATATTCTTAACCGGTTAACGGATTATCCGTTAAGAAAATTGAATAATCCGCCCCCCAAACCGATAAGCCGTTAATAAAAGAAATTCAATCCGTTGTCCATCCATTAAGCCGTTACCATTAAGCCATTAAGCTTCGGTTCGGTTCGGTTTTCGGTTTTGAACACCCCTACTTAAGGCTTGTTTGGATGGTTGTTACTTGTTATATTGTATCGTATTATTACTTTAAATACAATATTTGTTTTGATTGTTATTTAAATTTTATTGCATTATATCATTAAATTCATTGTTATGTAGCGATAAAAAGTGTCACTTTATGGAACGACGAATTTCATGTGGTGACATTGTTACCTTGCTTTTTCCTCATATTTTCCCTTTCTTATTATTAAATAATCATATTTTATTCTTTACCTTACTTTTTATATGATAATTATACTTCGTGTCCTATTTTTTCTTTATAATATTATAAGTTTATTCTTCATATTATCGGTAAATGATATCATGAAATGACGATAAACGATACAATTTGGCCAAATGTTATATTCATCAAATAATACAATACAATGTAGTACAATACAATACGATACATTATAAAACGACATGTAACAAACATCCAAATAAGTTGTTATTAAACTTATCAAACTAAGGCATGTTATAAATATATTATATTATGGATGTTCATAAGCTTCTTGAAGAAGCTTATCTATATGGGACTCCGTCGTAAATATGTTTATCTATTTAGTACTCTATTGGAAATAAGCCTCATCGAGAAGCTTATCACTTCAGTATCCGGTTATGGATAAACATTACCCCCAGTAAAAAATTATCCATACCGGGTATAATAAGCTTATCATTTCAGTATCTGTTTACCCTCGGTAGAAGATTATCTATACCGGGTATAATAAGCTTATCCTTTCAGTACTCCGTTATGGATAATCTTACCCCTAGTAGAAGATTATCTATACTGGGTATAATAAACTTATACATTCAGTACTATGTTATGGATAAACATTACTATCAGTAAAAGATTATCCATATCTGGTATTGTAGCAGCTTACACAGCAGCTTGCAGTAGCAGCTTACACAACAGCTTGCAGTAGCAGCTTACACAGCAACTTCCTTTCTTCTATAAATAGAAGTGATTTTAGTTCATTATGTACATCAGTTTGAATTCGAATAATATATCAATCTCTCTATATATTTGTGTTTACTTTACAGTCTTTTTTTATAACACGTTATCAGCACGAGACTCTGCTATATCGAGCAAATATTTTGAAAGTATCTGAGGTAAGAACTTTCTTTATAATGTCAAATCTTTTTAAACTGGAATTTGTTGCCCTGGATATATCGGGCAAAAGCTACATGTATTGGGTGCTTGATGCTGAAATTCATCTTGATGCGATAGGTATGGCAGACACCATCAAAGACAAAAATCAAGCATCAAACCAAGACCGTGCCAAAGCCATGATATTCCTACGCCATCACCTTGATGAGGCCCTGAAAATGGAATATCTTACTATTAAAGATCCAGTCATAATGTGGAATAATTTAAAAGATAGATATGACCACCTGAAGATGGTCGTTCTTCCACAGGCATGATATGATTGGACCAATATAAGGCTACAAGATTTTAAATCTATCAGTAAGTATAATTCTGCTATGTTCAGAATCATTTCTCAGTTGAAATTATGTGGTGATAATATTACTGACCATGATATATTAGAGAAAACTTTCACCACTTTCCATGTCTCGAATATGCTCATGCAGAAGCAATATCGAGAGATGAGATTTAAAAAGTATTATGAACTTATCTCACATCTTCTTATAGCCGAGAAACATAATGGGCTATTAATGAAAAACCATGAAAGTCGGTCTACTGGTTCTTGTCCATTCCCTGAAGTGAATGAGACGAACTTCCACCAAGCTAAACGTGGAAGAGGTCATGGCCCCAGTCGTTGTCATGGTCGTGGTCGGGGAAGAAATCTCAATCATGGTAATAATAATGTACCAAAGAACCCTCATAGCCACTAGCATGAAAAGAAGGAACAAAAGCATGAAGCGGTGCAAGCACCAAATGCAGAGAGTGCATGCTATAGATGTGGAGGAATGGGGCACTGGTCACATACATGTCGTACGCCAAAGCACCTGGTTGAGCTTTATCAAGCTTCCCTGAAGAAGACAGAGAAAAATGTTGAAGCAAATTTTATTGCGGAAAATGATTTAGACTTCATGCATTTAGATGTAACAGATTACTTTGCACTCCCATAAAGAGAAACAAGTCATGTAATCGGTAGTGAATCTGTAGAAATATAAATACTTTAGTTTTTGTTGTTTGTAATAGATAGTATGGTTATGTATTGTTGTGCATAAATAAAAGTTATGTTTTGATAATGATGTTTACTATAATATATTTTATTTATGTCATTTTGAAGAATATGGATAATTCTCAAATTATGTTTGGATCAAAGACAAATCATGAAAATATTTGTGTTACTGATAGTGGAACAACTCATGCCATATTCAGGGATCAGAAATACTTTTCTTATTTGCATAAAGAAAAGAGCAAATGATTCAACAATTTCTGGTAATATAAGTTTGATTGAAGGCTCCGGAAGAGCCATTATCTTTTTGTCTAAGGGAACAAAACTTATTATAGACAATGCATTATTCTCCTCCAAGTCCCAAAGAAATTTGTTGAGTTTTATAGATATCCACCGAAATGGGTATCATGTAGAGACAATAAATGAAATAAATGAGAAATATATTTCTGGCCAGAAATGCATTGTAGAAAATTTACCAACTTTATCTTCTGGCTTATACTATTCAAAAATTAGTACTATTGAAGCGCACTCTATCATAACCAGAAGTTTACGGATTCAAATACTTTTATGCTTTGGCATGGCCGTTTGGGCCATCCAGGATTAATAATGATGGGACAAATTACTGAAAATTCGTGTGGGCATCCACTAAAGAACTTGAAGATTCTTACAAATGACGAATTTTCTTGTGACGCTTGTTATCAAGGCAAAATGATCACTAGACCATCACCAGTGAAGGTTGGCATTGAATCCCTTGCCTTTTTAGAGCGTATACATGGGGATATATGTGGACCTATTCACCCACAAAGTGGGTTGTTTAGATATTTTATGGTCCTAATAGATGCATCTTCAAGATGGTCTCATGTGTGCCTAATATCATCTGCGTTTGCAAAGCTATTAGCCCAAATAATTCTATTAAGGACACAATTCCCTTATTATACTATAAAGGTCATTCGCCTCGATAATGCTGGAGATTCTCATCTCAAGCTTTTAATGATTATTGTTTATAAGTTGGGATAAAAATTAAACATCATGTAGCTTATGTTCATACTCAAAATGGCGTTGGAAATTCATTTATTAAATGTCTGCAATTGATAGCAAGACCACTACTTATGAAAACAAAATTGCCCACTACTGTTTGGGTCCATGCTATATTGCATGCAGCATCACTTATATGTCTCAGACCGATACATTATAATAAATATTATTCGTCACAATTAGTTTTTGGTCATGAACCAAATATTGCCCATTTACGAATTTTCGGATGTGCTGTATATGTGCCAGTAGCACCACCACAGTGCAGTAAGATGAGACCACGGAGAAGGATAGAAATATATGTTGGGTTTGAATCACCTCTATTATTCGCTATCTTGAACCATTGACATGAGAATTATTTACTGCTCGATTTGTAGATTGTTGGTTTGATGAAACAAATTTTCCACAGTTAGGGGGAGAGAAAAATGAAATCAAAAGAGAAATTGTGTGGAAAGTTTTATCATTATCTCACTTTGATCCACGTACCCCAACATGTAATCAGGAGGTCCAGAAGATCACCCATTTACATAATATAGCAAATCAAATGCCTGACGCATTTACTGATTTGAAAAGAATAACTAAGTCACATATCCCAGTAGAGAATGTGCCTATCCGAATTGATGTCCCAGTAGGACCATCTACTAGCATGAGAGCTGGTGAACCTAAAACACACCTGAAGCGTGGTAGGCTTTGAGTTCTAAGGATCGAAATCCTCGAAAAAGAAAATCGACAAATGATCAAGATACTATGAAGGGATCTCCTGAAGATACCCAAGGTCTATTAGTTCTAAGATTCCTGAAGAAATCAATGAACCCGAAGTTCATAAGAACTTTTAATAAGTTCGACCAGTGATGGAATTAATTTAAATCGATATGAAATAGTGGTGGATAATATTTTTGCATATAATGTTGCACTTACTACTATGCAAGATAGTGAGGATATCGAACCACAATCTGTCGAAGAATGTCGACAAAGATCTGATTGGCCAAAATGGCAATAGGCAATTCAATCGGAATTAAAGTCACTTACTAAAAGAGAGGTCTTTGGACTAGTAGTCCAAACACGTGCTGGTATAAAACCAGTTGGTCATAAATGGGGTTTTGTGCGAAAAAGGAATGACAAAAATGAAGTTGAAAGATACAAAGCTCGCCTTGTTGCACACGGATTCTCACAACGACCTGGAGTCGATTTTGATGAAACATATCCGCCAGTTATGGATGCCATAACATTTCGATATCTCATCAGTTTAGCACTATATGAAAAGCTTGAAATACATCTAATGGATGTAGTTATAACTTATCTGTACGGTTCACTTGATAATGAAATTTATATGAAAATTCCCGAAGGATTTAAAATGCATGAAGCAAAATCTCAGTAAATGTATTCAATCAAATTACAAAGATTTTTGTACGGTTTAAAGCAATACGGGCGCATGTGGTATAATCGCCTTAGTGAATATTTGCTAAAAGAAGATAAATGATATTATTTGTCCATGTATTTTTATAAAGAAAATGACATCAGAATTTGTTATACTTGCTTTTATGTTGATGACATAAATCTTGTTGGAACTCCAGAAGAGCTCCAAAAGGCAATTGAATATCTTAAGAAAGATTTTGAGATTAAAGATCTTGGAAAGACAAAACTTTGTCTTGGTTTACAAATTGAACATTTAGCAGACGTGATCTTTATCCATCAATCTGCCTATACAGAAAGAGTCTTAAAACGTTTTTACATGGACAAAGCGCACCCATTGAGTACACCAATGGTTGTTCGATCCCTTGAAGTGAATAAGGATTTTTTCCGACCTCCAGAAGAGGAAGAGGAACTCCTTGGTCCCGAAGTACCATATCTAGTGCAATGGGTGTATTAATGTATCTTGTTAATGCTAACAAGGCATGACATATCATTTTCTGTTAATTTAGTAGCAAGATATAGTTCTTCTCTTACTCTGAGATATTGGAACGATATTAAACATATATTGTGATATTTAAAGGTAACTCTTGATATAGGTTTGTTTTATGCTAACAAGGATAGTGCAGTTCTTGTTGGTTATGCAGATGCAGGTTATTTATCTGATCCCCATAAAGCTCGATCTCAAACAGGGTACGTATTTACATACGGAGGTACTGTCATATCATGGCGCTCTAAAAAGCAATCTATTGTTGCTACTTCTTCAAATCATGCTGAGATAATAACTATTTATGAAGCAAGTAGGGAATGCATATGGTTGAGATCAATGATTCATTTTATTCGAGAAAATTTGTGGTTTGGAATGTGAGAAAAGACCCACAATTTTATACGAAGACAATGCTGCATGCATAGCCCAATTGAAGGGATGATTTATAAAAGGAGATAGAACGAAGCACATTTCACCAAAATCATTCTACACACACGACCTTCAGAAAAATAGTGACATTGATGTGCAATAAATACGTTCAAAGATAATCCAGCAGATTTATTCACTAAATTTTTGCCAACTTTAACTTTTGAGAAGATGGTATACAAGATTGTAATGCGGAGACTCAACTATTTGAAACAAAGTTTTCATTAGGGGGAGTAAAATACGCGATGCACTCTTTTTTCCTCATTAAGGTTTTTTTTCCCATAGGGTTTTCCTTATAAGGTTTTTAATGAGGTGCCAAGCAATGCGTATTATTAAATATGTGTACTATTTTTCCTTCATTATAATTTTTTTCCCGCGTTGTTTTTCCCAGTAAGGTTTTAATGAGGCATATTATATTTGAATGAACATCCAAGGGGGGAGTGTTATAAATATATTATATTATGGATGTTCCCAAGCTTCCTGAAGAAGCCTATCCATATGGGACTCTGCCGTATATATGTTTATCTATTTAGTACTCTATTGGAAATAAGCTTCCTGGATAAGCTTATCACTTCAGTATCTGGTTATGGATAAACATTACCCCCGGTAGAAGATTATCCATACCGGGTATAATAAGCTTATCCTTTCAGTATCCGGTTATGGATAAACATTATCCCAGTAGAAGATTATCCATACCGGGTATAATAAGCTTATCCTTTTAGTACTCCGTTATGGATAATCATTACTCATAGTAGAAGATTATCTATACTAGGTATAATGAACTTATCCATTTAGTACTCCGTTATAGATAAATATTACTATCGGTAAAAGATTATCCATATCTGGTATTGTAGCAGCTTACACATCAGCTTGCAGTAGCAGTTTACGCAACAACTTCATTTTTTATATAAATATAAGTTATTTCAGTTCATTATGTACATCAGTTTGAATTCGAATAATATATTAGTCTCTCTATACTTTTGTTTACTTTACAATCTTTATTTTATAACAAGGCAACATTTTAAATGGATTTATCTTAAATCAATGTGTAGATAAATTTGGTACACATAGTGCAATTTGACATGGCGTATTAGATTATTTATATTATTTTTTATGTTGCTAATTTTACTATTTTGAATAGTCAATTATCTTTCACTATTATGAATAGTTACTAAATATTTATGGCTTACTTTTTAAAACAAGATGCAAAAATATTATTTTCTTTCTAAACTCTATGATCAGTCAAAAAATATTATATAAATTGGGAATAAGAAACTATGTTGTATATACATTTAATAACCTTTAAATGATTTGATAGTGTATAAAAGTTAAATTTGTTAATGTGACGAAATAATACCCAATTTCAATTCCTTATTATATTTTTTAATTAGATTATTTTATTGCTAGCTTGAAGGAGTTCAAACAATCAGTCAGGATGGCCGAGTGGTCTAAGGCGCCAGACTCAAGTTCTGGTCTTCGAGAGAGGGCGTGGGTTCAAATCCCACTTCTGACAAAAAGATTTTGTTGTTGCATATTATTTCATTGATTTCTTTTATGCACTAAACCAGTTTCTTTTCTTTTCTTTTAAGATGCAATTGATCTCCTTTGGCCAATTGGCTTAGGATTCGATGAAACATCTGGTGAACAAAATTTCAGCATATTCAAATCGCACTTAGTACAAAACAATCTTATAGTTGTTTTCATCCATGTTCAGATTTCATTTTTCTCTTCTGTTTTTGGTTACATTGTTATGTTGTCCATAAATACGCACTTCCTTTCTCTTTTTAACATTCAATTGATCTTCTTGACTTAGGGTTCGATGAAAATATCCTATGAACAAAATTGCAGCTAATTCCGTTGGAGTTGGTGTTATTCCCCTCATTGTTTATTTTTCTCCAATTTTGCTTTTGCACCTAATTATATAGTGAACTTTTTACCTCTCACAAATAGGGAACTTTTGTCACGGTAATATGTTTCAGAAGAGCATCTTGAAAATAAACTCATACTATTCAAAATGGGACTTTACCCGTCAATAAAATGAAGCAAAAAGGTCACAAGTCATTAAATTCTCATAATTCATATCTAAATTTGATGATTAAGGTTTACAAGTCATCCCAAAATGGGGTAAAATATACAGGAAATCATACTTTCTATAGCCTAAAATAATTTGCTTCCAAAAAAAGAATGTCTAACAAGTAACATGTTAAGCCTATCCAAGTAAAATTTGACTTCAGATGATCCGAGAAATCTAGGAGATAACACATATGAACATCAACAATTGCCCTCTAATTCTAACACCTTAGCATTTATAGTTATCCAGTAAATTACATATAACACTAGTAACTGTCCTATTAAGCTTGATTAAGATTGAAAATTTCTTTTCTTTGAGTCGTGGAATCAGCATCACACCCTTTGAGGTGCGGTTCTTCCTCGGATCCTCGTAAACGCATGATACTTTGTGCACTGGACTGACCCTTTATTTAGTCAGTCCATTTTCTGCAAGTGACCAAAATCTGAACACCAGCAAGTTCATCATTCAAACAGATTTTTCCTACCATTAGTTTATTGGACAAATTGGCCTAGTTGAATGACCATTGCACTTATATCATCAGATGATCCTCTCACTACTGCCAGATCAATAAGCTTTTTGCAAGCAGATAATCGTTGTATGTTATCAACACTTATGCACAGAGGTCGCGTTACGTCCACCGCCTCCTGATTAGTAACCTGAAAAAATATTCAAAGAAAACTTAGCATCTCGATTTCCCAATTTCTTTACACAATTTAAACTTAAGAATTTGGATTTATTCACAGCTTCAAAAGATGAAGGGAAGCTTTAGAGCAACAATAAAGTTATCACCAGTGTGACCTACATGTCACAAGTTCGAGCCGTGAAAGCATACACTAATGCTAGCATTAGGGTAGGTTGTCTACAAAAGATGAAGGGAATCTTGGAGCAACGGTAAAATTATCACCGTGTGACCTATAGGTCACGAGTTCCGACCATGGAAGTATTAGGGCAGGCTGTCCACATCACATCCCTAGGGATGCGATCCTTCCCTTCACGGTCCTTTCCCGTACCCTATGTAAGCACAGGATACTTTGTGTACCGGACTGCCCTTTATTCACAACTTCAAAAGGTACATTCTAGTACTACCATTCAAATTAAGTGACTTTTTTTTCAGCAATTACCTTTTCCCAAAGTCCATCAGAGGCAAGGATCAAGAATTCACATTCTGGTTCAAGAGTCAATATTTTTGTCTCTGGTTCAGCTATTACCCATCTCTTAAGATGAGAATCTCCTATTCCTCTTGACACAGCTAAAGATCCTTGAATTCTCCACACACCTCGACAACAATCTACATAACCACCCTACAATTCAAAATTTTCAAAAACACATAAGTGTATAACATAGACGGTTTCAAATAGTAATTCCTCTTCACAGCATTTCCACAATCGATGTTCTTGAAAAATAGTCATTGTTTCTTACCAGGCTTTGAATTCTTTCCATTTCATCTTGCCTAGACGGCCGATGATCAAGCGTGAGCGCCTCTGCTACGCCTCCTCTGCTCATTACAGCGCGACAATCACCAGCATTTGATACAATAAGTTGTCCATTTTGTATCAGTGCTGTCGCACAACAACTCCCTCCATTTGTATTCAGCTTCAGGAAGTCTGTATCAGTAGTGAGGTAACCCTCTTTAACTGCCTCTTCAACTCCATTTTCACTCCTTAATGCTACATCATTTATAATATTCCTGCCTAAATTCTTTGCTGCAAACTCGGCAGCTTTTGCTCCGCCATGTCCATCAAATACACCAAAAAAGGCCTAAAATAAGGGTAAATAACACTCAGCAGTCAGCATAAGAATATATCTAATTCAGTAGGGAGTATTGCTTTTTGTAAGTATTACACCAGTTCATCAAATTTTCTTTACCTATGCTTATTATATGCAACCAAGTAGTAATTGAGTTAATTAACTCTACTAAAGACACGATTAATTAAATAAAGTATGTTCTCTCTAACAGTTTAAGCTTTTAGATGAGATGGTTACGTTTCAATAACTTTTGTTTAACGGAGTTGAACTTCTATTTATATATTTTAAATCGTGTTGTTTAACAGTTTAATTTGATCTTATAAATAACAAACTTCGGGACAAGTTTTTGCAATATCAATTCAGCTCTATTTGGACCTATTTCATTTCAAGCAAGCTATCAACATTCAAAAACTACCCTGTATACCCATCATTAGGCAAAATTCACTACCCAATATTGGAATTCTCAATTGAAAATTGTGATACCCATCAATACGTATAGGCATAAGTGATAAGTTATTCTTCAAAGGGTTTAAATTATATGTACTACACAATCAAGTCATATATGATAACTAACATACAATCGATCAAAGCTTCAGGATAAACATTAATTGATGACCTAACTAGTTAAAATGATAACTAACATACAATCGATCAAAACGCCAAGAAATTTTTACACTGTCAGTGTATATAATTTAAATCATTCTTCAGAAGTCTTAAATTGTGAACTCTAAATAAAGTAGTCAGAGATATACAAACATTTCTAGCAAAATAAGTATTATACCTGTTTAGAGCCGTCCTTAGATTCATCAACCATGGCCGAATACCGATCTTCCATATCACTTCTTTTTTTCCCTCTTTTACAAAACACAGAGTATCCTTCTCCTTCAGCTTCCACTTCATCTAACCTACTACTCTCTTCCCTCGGCGTTTGATCAACCTGTTCTAAACTCAACGACGCAATCGGAATCGCAATCCTCGCGGGCCTTTTCCTCTTCAAAATCGTCGACGACGGTAATGATGACGTGGAACACACCGCCGCCTTCTTCTCCGCCTCTTCTCTGAGATTTCTGTTGTAAGTCAACGGTGATAAAGGTGATTTTGGTGATGGAGATAACAAAGATGATGATCCATAAAAGGTCGGCGGTCGATTTGCTGGTGATGATAGAGATGATGGTTTACAGTATAATGGCGAAAGTCGTTTTGGTGTTTGCTGTGATGGTGAGAAAATTGGAGAGTTTGTTAATGCTATTGCACAAGGCATTTTTGCTTGCTTTCTTTAATTTTGCTTTGATTTTGACGTAAATTTGGGTGGAGTGGGATATTTATATTTTATATTAACGTTACTTAGCTACGTTGGTTCATGATTGAAAGAATAAGTCGCCAACGCGCCATGCAAGTGGCGGTGGAAAACGAAGACAAAACTTGTTCTTAGATATTGTTATGATAAATAGCAATTTGTGGTGCATGTGTACTGTTCTTCCACGATTTTCATCTTAAATGGTTTATAATATATTTTGTATATTGAATGACATATTTCATAACATATTTCTTCACTTTTTATGCCTATATAAAGGCCTTGTAATAGATAGGAAAAGACACACAATTGAAGAAAAAAATCTCTTCCTTCTCTTTATTTATATTTATTATTCATGTTTACTAAATTTTTTTTATTTTATATATGTTGGGTTTGAATCGCCCTCCATTATTTGCTACCTCGAAACATTGACAAGGGATTTGTTCACTGCACGATTTGCAGACTGTCGATTCGATGAGACATTTTTCCTAAAATTAGGGGGAGAAGTTGGTGAAACCAAACGGGAAATTTTGTTGAAAAATCCATCATTATCTCATCTTGATCCACGTGCCTCTATTTGTGAAAAAGAGGTGCAAAAGATTATCCATTTGCAAAGAATAGCAAATCAAATACCAGGCGCATTTACGGACTTGAAAAGGATAACAAAATCACATATCCCGCAGAGAATGTTCCAATCCGTATTGATGTCCCTATTGGACAATCTTCTAGTGTCATAGCTAATGAGTCGAAAGCACACCTGAAACGTGACAAACCATTAGGTTCCAAAGATCGAAATCCTAGAAAAAGGAAAGCAAATGATCAAAATGACACTAAGAAAGAATCTCATGAGGAAATTCACGATTTAATAAATTCTGAGATTCATGAAGAATCCATTGAGCCCGAGACTCAAGAAAATAAGGAACTACCAATAAATCCAATCGATATTGAGACAAATTTTAATCGAATGGATATAGTGGTGTATTATGTCTTTGCATATAATGTTGCATCTAGCATTATGCAAGAAAGTGAGGATCTTGAACCTCAATCTGTTGGAGAATATCGACAAAGACTTGATTGGGCAAAATGGAGAATCAATCCAATAAGAATTGAATTGACTTGCAAAACGTGAAGTTTTTGGGCCTATAGTTCAAACACCTAATGGTGTTAAGCCTGTTAGCTATAAATGGGTCTTTGTTCGCAAGAGAAATGAGAAAAACGAGGTGCAAAGATATAAGGCACGCCTTTTTGTACAAGAATTTCACAAAGGCCTGGTGTCGATTATGAAGAGACATATTCACCCGTTATGGATGCTATAACTTTCCGTTATCTCATTAGTTTTGCTATCCTTGAAAAGCTTGACATGCATTTAATGGATGTGGTTACCGCCTACCTTTATGGCTCACTCGATAATGAGATATACATGAAAATTTTCGATGGATTCAAAATGCCAAACACACATAATTCAAAGTCCCGGAGAATATTTTCAATCAAAATGCAAAGATCTTTATATGGTCTAAAGCAATCAGGACGAATATGGTATAATCGTCTTAATGAGTATTTATTAAAGAAATGCTATATAAATGATGCCATTTGCCCATGTGTTTTTATAAAGAAAACAACATCGGAATTTGTTGTACTTGCAGTATATGTTGATGACATAGAAGGATTCGAGATGAAAGATCTCGGAAAGACAAAATTATGTCTTGGTTTGCAAATTGAACATTTGTCAAATGGAATTCTTGTTCATCAATCTGCCTATATAGAAAAGGTATTGAAACGGTTTTACATGGATGGAGCATATCCTTTAAGTACTCTGATGGTTGTTCGATCACTTGATGTGAATAAGGATCCATTCCGACCTTAAGAAAAGAATGAAATGCTACTTGGTTATGAAGTACCATATCTTAGTGCAATTGGCGCACTAATGTATCTTGCAAATACTACAAGGCATGACATAACTTTTTCAGTTAATGTCTTAGCAAGATATAGCTCTGCTCCTACAAAGAGACATTGGAATGGAATCAAACATATATTGCGGTATCTAAAAGGGACTACCGATATGGGCTTATTTTATAGAAATAATTGCAGTCCTGATCTTGTTGGTTATGCTGATGCTGGATATTTATCTGACCCACACAAGGCTCGATCTCAAACAGGTTATGTGTTTATCTGTGGAGGCACTGCCATATCTTGTCGATCGACTAAGCAATCAATTGTGGCTACTTCTCCAACCATGCTGAGATAATTGCTATTCATGAAGCAAGTAGAGAGTGTGTGTGGTTGAGGTCTATAATACATCATATTCGAGACAAATGTGGTTTGAAATGTGACAAACTGCCCACGATTTGTATGAAGACAATGCAGCATACATAGCTCAATTGAATGGAGGATTCATAAAAGGAGATAGGATAAAGCATATTTCACCAAAGTTATTTTTCACACATGATCTTCAAAAGAATGGTGATATCAATGTGCAACGGATTCGTTCAAGTGATAATATGGCAGATTTGTTCATAAAATCTCTACCGATGTCAACCTTCAAGAAGCTAGTGCACAAGATTGGGATGCGATGGCTCAAAGAGGTGAAATGATGCTCTCTTCAGGGGGAGTTAATGCGTGTTGCACTCTTTTTCCCTTACAAGGTTTTGTCCCACTGGATTTTTCCTTGCAAGGTTTTTAACGAGGCAACAAAAAGGCATATTTCTATACATGTGTACTCTTTTTACTTCACTAGAATTTTTTTTCCATAGGGTTTTTTCCTAGTAAGGTTTTAATGAGGCACATTATCTATGGACATCCAAGGGGGAGTGTTATGAAAAATAGCAATTTATGGTGGATGTCTACTCTTCTTTCATGATCTTCATCTCAAATGGTTTATGACATATTCAATGACATATTTTGTATGTTGAATGACATATTCCATGACATATTTTCTTCACTTTTTATGCCTATATAAAGGCCTTGTAATAGATAGGAAAACATACAATTGAAGAAAAAAATCTCTTCCTTCTCTCTATTTATGTTTCTTGTTCATATTTTACTAAATTGCTTTCATTTTATAACAGACATGATATTATAGGGGGTGTTTGGACATAAGAATTATAAAATTTCAAAAAAAAAGTGAAATTATTTCTGAGTGAAAATTTTGAGAAAATAAATTTTTGAAATTTTTTAAATTTTCAAAAATTTTAAAATTTATCTTCAAATGAAAATTAAAATTCTATGGTCAAACACCAATTTTTTTTAAAAATAGTAATAAAAAGATATTTTTTAAATGGTCAAACGATATCTTTTTGTATACTTATCCGTTTTTTTATTTTATCTGAACCATTTGATTGACCATAAAGATTAATAAAAAAATATTTTTTTTGGAAATTGTGATTTTAATACGACATGCGAGATTTATATGGATATAAAATCATATGATTAAGAGATAAATAAAAGGCTAAAAGGTAAATTATTCCTAGAAAAAGGAAGATATCATTTCTAGTACAACTTAAAAAGAAAATAGTGCCATAAAACATAAAATCAAGGGAATACTCAAATTGTAAAAACATTATCTATAAACCTTGTTGTATGGATCAAAACTTGACCTCATGATAATGAACGAGGTCAACACGTTTATTAGAGCCTATTCATGATTAATAAATGGAATGGCCATTTATTAACGAGATTGTCGGGCGGTTACCCAATGTGACAACTGAGGCCACGGACTGGCCGTCTTTGCGAGGGCGTCCCCTCTATGTGGTCTCAGTCCCTAGGCACCAGCTGACAAATTTCCTAGCTATAAATACTAAGAGAAAGAATCGTAAAAGAGGGCTTCTTCTTCTTCTTCTTCTTCTTCTTCTTCTTCACATCCACTTCTAAAAGAAGGGAGAATAAATCATCGTAAGGTTCTAAACCTCTATATGGAAAGGCAGACCAAACCAATATCATTAATAAAAGATCTTCAACCTCCTTCATTTATCCTATTACTATTGTCTCTTGTATCTTATTCCTTTGGTTTTCAGATTTATTACGATCTTCTATGATTGGCACTCCATTTATTTTGATTGTTTTATACTTATAAAGTAAATGAAAACTTTGAGCGAAACAATTTGGCGCCGTTTGTGGGGAAGTACCACCACTACCATGACCGGTGTCGTGGCTTGCGTGAGCGTATAAGGAACGACCCGCGGAACCGGGAGCTGGTAAAAGAGCTAGCACGAGGGAGCTTCACATGCAACAAACCCTCAGCAGGGTATCCACTCTTGATGAGCAACTCCATCAAGCGACGAAGGGGTGGATGTTGACAGGGAGCGCCAAAATCTGGCTGCAGCGGCAGAGGCCGCCGAGGCTTATACCAGGCAGGTGGCTTCCATAGAGTCTGAGGCGGCCACTTCAAGGAGGCAGGCAGAGGACGCCCCTGGCGAGGGCTGAAGCACTGCAGGCGACCAACCGTGCCCAGGAAAGGGAGCGCAGATTAGAGAGGGCTGTCGCTGCTTTTCGAGAGCGATCGTTGGAGGGGCGCGTTGTTGTCTGTGAGGGGCGCGTTGTTGTCTGTGATCGGGACGCCCGTGCTGCGGAAGATCGAATTGCAGCCTTGGAGGCCGAGAACCAGTGCTTGAAGGATCAAGCCGCTGCTTTTGGTCCTGCTCGTGAGCTTTGGACGTATGCCGAGGCCCAGCTCGATATGTACAAGTAGTTGTGGGAAGTCGGCGTGCTATCTGAGGCCACTTATGAGGAGGCACGCAAAAAGGCTCGTGAAGCCCGCCTTGAATGCGGTTTTGACCCGTCTACGCCCGGGGGCGATGATGGCGCTGAGGATGCTGATAATGCTTAAGGGGGCATTGGGGGCACCGAGTAAGAAAATTTGTAATATTTGTTTAGTCTTGTTTTCTTTTTCTCTTTTTTCTCTGCCAGCCTTGGACAAATGTAATTGGGGATAACCCTTTGTAAATATTGTGAATATATTTGGTTTTCTTCTTTTC
The DNA here is from genome assembly GCA_034376525.1 of Nicotiana benthamiana. Lineage (NCBI taxonomy): Eukaryota > Viridiplantae > Streptophyta > Magnoliopsida > Solanales > Solanaceae > Nicotiana > Nicotiana benthamiana. The sequence continues at coordinate 91,146,372 of CM067337.1, forward strand.
CGTTCGTTTTTCGTCGAATACATTAAATATTTTTTGTGATTGTTTGTAAGGGTTTTGCTTTAGAGTTTTTCTATTGGATATGTTAATAGTCTCGACCGATTAAGTGATTTTGACTAATGTCGAATTGATTCCTTGACTCATGGAAAGTTGGTGTAGATGGCCTTGGCCATAGATAAACGATTTTGGTCGTCACTTTCCTTCACTTATTGGGAGCGAATTGTAGCTGCATTTGGGCAGCGACGGTACATAGCCTTAGTCCCAGTTCGAGCTTAGTTGAACTACTGGCCGGGGTAATAAAAAGCGCGGCCTTGTAGTTCCACTTGGGCCGAACTTTGCGTGGGTCAACACTTTATTTTGAGTTAGTCGTACTTATTTGAATGGCGGGGCGCTCGGCCCGACCTGGGGTTTGTCCGTAGTTGGACATTTGGGGGCGCTTGTCCTCGTTTGATTGCGGCCTGGCTTATAGCCTTGGGGACGTGCGTCCTAGGCTTTGATTCGTCTGTGGTTGAGTTTGCGGCTTTGCGACAGAGGCATGTAGCCTGAGATCTGGTTCGCCTCATAGTTGAATTCTTTTGTAATTCACAATGGCGGAAGCACTTGGCCCGAATCCTAGTCTAACTCATAGTCGAACGTTTAGGTGAAGGCACGTAGCCCGAGCTGCTGTTCAATCGTAGTTGAATTTTTATAATATTTGAAGGCGTGTAGCCTGTGTCGAAGGCGCATAAGCTTAGTCCCAGTTCGACCGTAGTTGAACTTTTTGGTGAAGGCACGTAGCCTGTACTGCTGTTCAATAATAGTTGAACTTCTATTATATTTGAAGGCGCGTAGTCTGTGTCGAAGGCGCGTAGCCTGAGTCCCTGTTCAACCGTAGTTGAACCTTTATGTGATTTTTGAAGGTGCGTAGCCTGTGGCGAAGGCGCATAGCCTGTATTGTTGTTCAACCGTAGTTGAATCTTTAATAATATTTGAAGGTGCACAGCCTGACTGCCGTTCAACCGTAGTTGAACCATTGTAATGTTTGAAGTCGAAGGCACATAGTTCAGGCTGATGTTCGACCGTAGTCGAACTTTTTATAATATTTGAAGGCGCATAGCCTGACTGCCGTTCAAGTGTAGTTGAACCATTGTAATATTTGAAGTCGAAGGCACATAGCCTGAGTCCCAGTTCGACCGTAGTTGAACTTTTGGGTGAAGGCGCATAACCTGTATTGTTGTTCAACCGTAGTTGAACCATTGTAATATTTGAAGGCGCATAGCCTGACTGCCTTTCAATCGTAGTTGAACCATTGTAATATTTGAAATCGAAGGCACATAGCCTGAGTCCCAGTTCGACCGTAGTTGAACTTTTGGGTGAAGAGGCATAGCCTGTATTGTTGTTCAATTGTAGTTGAACTTTTTATAATATTTGAAGGCGCATAGCATGACTGCCGTTCAACCGTAGTTGAACCATTGTAATAGTTGAAGTCGAAGGCACATAGCCTGAGTCCCAATTCGACCATAGTTGAACTTTTTGTGATTTTTGAAGGCGCATAGCCTGTATTTCTGTTCAACTGTAGTTGAAAATTTTATAATATTTGAAGGCGCATAGCCTGTAGCGAAGGCGTATAGACTGCATTGATGTTCAACCGTAGTTAAACTTTTTATAATATTTGAAGTCGCATAGCCTGAGTCCCAGTTCAACCGTAGTTGAACTTTTTGGGTGAAGGCGCATAGCCTATTTTGCTGTTCAACCGTAGTTAAACCATTGTAATATTTGAAGGCGCATAGTCTGACTGCCGTTCAACCATAGTTTAACCATTGTAATATTTGAAGTCGAAGGCACATAGCCCGAGTCCCAGTTCAACCGTAGTTGACCTTTTTGGGTGAAGGCGCATAGCCTGTATTGCTGTTCAAGCGTAGTTGAACCATTGTAATATTTGAAGGCGCATAGCCTGACTGCCGTTCAACCGTAGTTGAACCATTGTAATATTTGAAGTCGAAGGCACATAACCTGAGTCCTAGTTAGACCGCAGTTGAACTTTTTGTGATTTTTGAAGGCGCGTAGCTGTGTCGAAGGCGTATAGCCTGTATTGCTGTTCAACCGTAGTTGAACTTTTTATAATATTTGAAGGCGCATAGCCTGTGTCCCAGTTCAACCGTAGTTGAACTTTTTAAGTGAAGGTGCATAGCCTGTATTGCTGTTCAACCGTAGTTGAACTTTTATAATATTTGAAGGCGCATAGCCCGACTGCCGTTCAACCGTAGTTGAACCATTCTAATGTTTGAAGTCGAAGGCATATAGTTCGGGCTGATGTTCGACCGTAATAGAACCTTTGCTATTTTCCCCACATAACCCGCTACGTGCTGGGGGTTGGGATTTGCTTATGGTTTTAGATCTTGCCCATCTTATGCTTGTGGCCTTTTTGACGGGCTCGCGTGGGTCACACCATTACAGATCTCGGTTAGAGAGATGCTTTCATGCTGTCCTCCCTTTTGATAAGATCCCGCGTGGAAAGGGGGTGAGGTACCTTCGACCTATTTTCTTCATAGGGATGGGGGATCTGCTTCTTCCTCTTCTTCTTCTTCTTCTTCTTCTTCCCTTTGCTCGGAGACGAGGGGATGTGGAAGCAAGCCCATCTCGAGGTTTTTGACTTCCTAGTATCCGATATACCGCTTGGGCTCGTTCGAGCTGCGTTGTTTATTTTCCTTTTTTGGTCTAAGAATAAACTACGTGATTCTGCTATGAAATACCCACAGACGGCGCCAAATTCTTTCGCTCAAAGTTTTCATTTACTTTATAAGCATAAAATAATCAAAATAAATGGAGGTCCAATCATAGCAGATCGTAATAAATCCGAAAACCAAAGAAATAAGATACAAGAGATAATAGTAATATGATAAATGAAGGAGGGTGAAGATCTTTTATTAATGATATTGGTTTGGTCTGCCTCTCCATAGAGAGGTTCAGAACCTTACAATGATTTATTCTCCTTTCTTTTAGAATTGGATGTGAAGAAGAAGAAGCAGCCCCCTTTTATGGTTCTTTCTCTTAGTATTTATAGCTAGGAAATCTGCCAGCTGGCGCCTAGGGACTGAGACCACATAGAGGGGACACCCTCGCAAGGACGAGCAGTCCGTGGCCTCAGTTGTCACATAAGGTAACCGCCCGACAATCTCGTTAATAAATGGCCATTCCATTTATTAATCATGAATAGGCTCTAATAAACGCGCTGACCTCGTTCATTATCATGAGGTCAATAACTCCAACTAAGAGATTGTCAGTTCGAGTCATCCCAAGAGCAAGCTGCGAGTTCTAGGAGGGAGGAAGGGAGTCCGAGGATCTATCAAAAATAACCTCTCTATCCCCAGGATAGGGATAACGTTTGCATACATACTATCTTTTCCAGCCCCTACTAGTAAAATTATACTAGATTATTATTATTTGTTTAGTGCTTAAGATAAAAATAATAAGGAAATAAATTATAAAATTGGTCAGTCGATTGGCTTATACGCATTGGAAGGAGAGTGGGAAAATGCCATATTCGCCACCAGCTGGTCCTCCATTTTAAAAAGGCGTTAGTAAGACCAAATGATATTAAATGGTCAAACACGTTTAATATTCTTGGCATTGGATGACTGGCTGGCTGCTTTCCATTTTAAATTGTTTTCTTAAGCACTAATTAAACTCAAAATTCATACTACTGCTTTAGTCCTTAGTGTATGTAGTTAGTAGTGAACTGGCGCTTAGTCATAAGACTCGGTCTTCACTTCTTCTCCGTTAGCCGACTCCACGTTGATGTTATTCCCAACCTCCCCTGTTAAAAGGGTACGTTTGTAACTTAGTCATTATATTTTCTCATCTTTTACAATAATTATTCATTATAAAATTTAAGTTTTTACTCGAAACCAATATTTATATCATATTATAATATATATATATATATATATATATATATATATTTTCTATAATAACATTTCACAATAACAACAAAAAAACATCGGAACAAATAAAATTATTATAGAGAAATTTAACTGTATAAGATTGTTCAATTTTAAAATATAAGGAATGTATATATAAGTGAGTTATATTAAATGGCAGCTAGGTGCACAAATTAAGCTTCCCGCATTCACGTAGGATTCGAGGAATGGCTACACCTCGAGGGATGTTATATACAATGTAATCTAATATAAGTATTAGTGATCGCTTTCACGCAGTGATGCAACTATATAGTTGATCCCTTTGCCGAAAAATTACACTATATAAATATGTTAATTTTTATTTTTATTTTTTATGTATATATACTATGTGTAGAACCTCCTTATATGTATATTTAATTTTTTATGTTTTGACACCCCTTAATAAAATTTCTAGTTCCATTATTATTTTTACGATTCGAACCTGTAACATATAAGTTACACGAAATTTTTTTTACCATTGCTCAAGGCTCCAATTCACAAGTGAGCTATATTACAGAAATATTTAGCGTATTTACCCATATTTTATCATTTTGAATTAGATGTTCATATTTTCCCCCTATATATGTATGGATACATTAAAAAATGGAGTAATAAAGATAGATATATAAAATAAGAAAAATAAAAGGCCTTGCTTATTAGACTTTATATGACTAAATCTGGTCAGTCCATTTTTTGGATGGGTATGATGGTGGTCAAATTTAGGAGTTGCAAATAAATATTCATCTAAGGAGGAAAAATTCCTTTTTTTTTTCCCTTTTCGCCTGAGCTAATTAGTCATAGTACAACATCTTTTAGTAATAAAGTTTCAACTATGTGGGGCTTCTACATGCAATAACAAATACTTTGTCCACTCATGAACTATTCTGCATATATATAGATGGATTCAAAATCTTCATTCAAATTTTAACGACAATTCGTTTGCTCAAGGAAATAGTCTCAGCTACCACTACTTTGTCTTCCTTTTCTTTTGGTTTTATTTACTTTTTCTTGGTTTTTTCTTTGGAGTGTGTTGTATGAAATTCAAGAAGAATTGGCCACGGCAAGTGGCACGTGTATGGGTCAAAATAAAGTCCGAGAAATTTAATATACGGAGACAATTAACATGATTAACTTGGGAATCGAATTGATCAATAAAGTCGAGGGCCGAGTAGTGAATAATAAGGCCGAGGACGAGCGGTGCTCGATAAGGTCGAGGCCGAGCAGTGATTAATAAGGCCGAAATCAAACAGTGCAAATAAATATAATATCTAGTTTTGATTTGGATTCTTCAAAGGAAATAATAAATATTCCCTAATTGTACTTTTTTAGAGTTTTCTACGGATACCCCTATAAATAAGAAGAGAGGACTTTTCAAAAAGGGGGCAGACTCTCTCTCTAGAAAATATATTTTATATCTCTTTAAAGAGATTAGATTATCTGTTATCCCATACCCTCCATCAGATCCAAAAAGGGTCCTAAAATTCTTGTATTTGTCTATCATTCATCTTTATCAAATCAAAGAGGATTCGCCTAACTGAAGATTGGGTGAATCTTTTCCTTTATTTATATTTTATTGCCATTTAATGTTACTTAATGCATCTTTTTTCATATTATTAAATCTGGTCAGATCTAAAATTAATTATCCTTAACTAGGATTTACCTTCTATCTTCTTATTTAATTAGTTTAACAAAAAGGTCTCACACTTTTTTGGTCAAACAATTTGGCGCCGTTTGTGAAAATTTTCTAGTTAAAATTTTAGTTTTCTCTAGATCTCTAATAATCAATTCTTACCCACTTTCTCTTTCTTTGTATGCATAGCTTACGTTTTAATGCTCATGCTCAGTGGCGGATCCATCCTTTAAGGTGGGGGTGACATGACACCCCCTATGTTGGTAAAATTATTACTACTATTTATATAGGAATTTTCTTAAACTAGATTAAATATTTGATCCCGCCACCCTCAGTTGCAGACTAAATAAGGTACCATGGCTGGTAGACCTTTTGGAAAGCTTTTTTCGTGTATGAAATTCAAATTCGAATTTATCTTGAACCTTATGACTTTCCCTTCTCGTGTGCTTTTTATTTCCTTTGTCCCAATCATTTTTCTTGTTGGTTGCCTCCTAATTTCCTATTTTTTTGTTCATTATTTTTTTATATTTTTTTTTAATATTCTATCATTTTATATGTGATCTTTAACAAGAAGACTCAAAACAGAGCCTCCAAAATTTAAAATTTCATAAAATAAGCATTTATCTTAATCTCAAATCATTTAATCTTTTCCTTTCAAAATAAAAAAACTTGAGTCTTGATAGGAATTTTGGATTGAGATCAAATTTAATTCTTATATATTTTTTAATTATAACATAAAAATTTGCATTATTCGATAATTTTCAAATACAACTTAAATCTCTTTACTATTAAATATGATGAGTACTTTGCGGGTATTGCCTAAAAATATATATGAGATTTATCATTTTAATTTTTAGGATATTGTGGTTTATCTAATTATGCATTTATTGGAGATATATATATATATTTTATTTTTCATATTCTGATTGGTGAAATTTCATTTTGAAGATGTTATTTACTTGTGCAAATTTATTTTTGGCATACAAAAAGATGTAATTCCCTAATGAGAATATTAATTTTACTTGTGTTGTTAATACAAAAATGTTATTCTTTTTTAAAATGCTAATTACATTTGCTTCTTGATGTTTGATATAATTTTCATATAACAACAAATATCATGTGAAATCTCACAAGTAGCGTAGGAGATAGTGATATTATTTTCATATTTGCAAATAAAAAGTTCCTCTGAAATTGAATGAATAAACTACAAAAAATAAACCGAACAAGGTGTAGACAATAAATTGCGTAAAAAATAAAATAAAATTAAGACCAAAAAATATTGCAACGATCGTAGTACTTTATTTCAAATATTTGAGTGTTACAATCTCTATGAATGCGCTGATTCTTCTTTACAATGGTAAATAAATTTAAGGGCCTTTGAGCTTGATCTTGAATCTATATTTGTTTCCACGAACGATGAACTTGTTCTTGAGTTTGAGCTTGATTGCTTGAACTTGAACTTGATTTAGTCTTCGTTCTTGAGATTGAACTTGACTTGTTCTTTGTTCTTGAGTTTGGACTTGATTTCTTGAACTTGAAGCTGGAAACTTGTGGAGGAATTTGCAGCGTTTGATGCACGAGCCCTTTCTTGCTTCTTGTTATAACTTCTAGTGTCTTTTTGGAGTTATGAAGATCCCTATTTATAGTTGTGGAAGGGAAGAGTTGTGATAAGAGCAAACTCTTTCCGACCAATCAAATTGAAGTGTGACGTGACAACATTTGATTGGCCAAAACATGTCACTTGCACATGTGGTGCGATTTCATTAGCCTTTTAGTGTGACTGGGCATGCCTTGTCATCTTGACACGTGGCATGGTCCTTTTGGCTTTTCCGCTTGACTTGGCGCGCCACGTCATGTGACACATGGCACCAAACTGAGTCTCTAGGAAAATGACATCTTGGGCTTAGTGAAGTAGGTTCATCACTTTAGCCCAACTAAATGGGCTAGCCCAATGGATTAAGACTTATTTATTTAATCTATATATATTGGACTTGTATAATTAATCAATTATATTAGCTCATAATATTTATTTGGACCAATATATTCTTGAATTTAAAATATAATGTAAATTATCTTATAGATTTAATTTTAATAAAATTTATATACTTACAAATACGCCTTCTTTAGGACTAAAATATCAAAGACTAGACTTGAAGTAAGAAAAATCACGTTAATGTCTCTTAAAGAGCTCCATGCAATTGTCCGTTTTCAATTTGCAACAAAGCACTTATTATCTGATAATTATCCAAGCAAATTTGAATAATATATACATTCATAAAGGTTTCCATCCGACTTTGGTCAATTCCAACGAATTGGAATTTAACGTTTTCTGCCTTAGACTTGAAATTGTGGTGTTTTGGACAATGCCACGTAGATCCAGGAATTTGATTAAAGTTTCATAATTGTATCCCACTTCTAGGATATCTTCTCCTTAGCATACTATGATTAGCACTTTGTGTCTTTCCTTATTTACATGTACAGAGAAAGACTTCACCGCCTATAGCTTTTCTTTATTCCAATTGAATTAGGATAAACAAGTTTTTGTTGGACTCTAATAACCATTGTTCTCTCATCGCCATAGTCTATCTGTTTGCAAACTGTATTTATAAAACAATTATGAAAATATGAATTAATATAAACAGAAATGACATAAAATAAAATGATCATAAATCATAGAATTTATAGTGTCTCCTTAAGGAATTTAATCCCTTTCTAGCACCTAAGGTTATGGATTATCTCCTCCAACGATAGAATGAATTACACACTGGTGTAGTGGTACTCCAAACGCCAGTGTTTCAGCGAACATAAAGATCAGTAGCAAATCACACTTACTTTTTACTTTGTTTGTATGCTAAAAGTATGCAGAGGAAGGAGAGAACACTCAAAAATTCGTAATGAAATTTTGAGCAGAATAGTGTTGTATTTATAGCCAAAATTTGGCTGGAAACTGAAGAGGTGAAACTCTTCAGAATGGCTGTTTCTACAAAACTGCCACAGCATAAATGCCATTACATAAATGGCTATTTACTTAACAATAAAGAGGGAAAATTGCCGAAGCCGAAGCCGAAGCCGAGCCGAGCGAGCGAGCGAGCGACGACGACGGCGCGGGGCTTGCTTTCTTCTCAACGCTTTAAGAGCTAGAAGAAGAGCAATTGCTTATAAACCCATAAAAAATCTCTTCCTCTTCCAACATGGGATAATGTCCATATGCCAAGGGAGGAAAACTTGAAATTTCACTCAAAAATTTCATATGCCAAGGGAGGAAAACTTAAAATTTCACTCAAAATTTCATTTTCCTCCATTTTCCATTCACCCTCTTTTAAGTATTTAATTTATTAATTAAACACATAAACCCAACAATCCCCCACATGAACGGGGAATGAATATATCGCGGAAGTATGCATAAAAAACTGTGGGATTCGCAAGCAAGGATTAATTGCATCTGGATAAGTAGGTTTCCCTTTGAACTTTCCGTAGTGAACTTATATCGGATATACTCTATCAATCGGTAGATTTGATATCTTTGAACCGTCGAACTTTGGTGTATACCTAGACAACCACAAGTCACACAACCAACCCTTAACCGTCTTTGGTTCTCATTGTTGTGTTCGTTTCAGCCATGGACACCGCCTGGTTTCATAAGTGCGTAGAAAAGTGGCATTACAAAATTCTCCTTGAAGCGGATAACACTTAACACTTACATAGGCGATTCCTAAACGTGTCATCCCATAGATACACTATTTGATATACCTCGTATCAAACTTAGAAATCATTAAAAAGCCTTAATGCTTTATCCTTTGTACTGAACATTGTCTCATCATGAGAATGGACCAAAAGTTGAGTTGACAATGTTGAACCGTCATAAATGATTTTGTTTGATCTCCTTGATTCTAGATCTTGGGATCTCCAGTCTTCTAGGTAGAGTTACCGCTACTATAACTTGTTCTCGGCTACAGTCATATTCCCCTTGATGACTTCTCAACTACCTCTCTAGTTAAGCCTTTTGTAAGTGGATCCGATACATTAACACTTGACTTTATATAATCAATCGTGATAATTCCTCTAGAGAGTAATTATCTAACGGTTTTATGTCTTCGTCGTATATGAGGACATTTACCGTTATACATAACGCTCCCAGCCCTTACAATTGCCGCTTGACTATCACAATGTATTCATATTGGTGCCAACGGTTTGGGCCAAACTAGAATATCTTTCAAGAGATTCCGGAGCCATTCAGCTTCTTCACCGGCTTTATCCAAGGCTATGAACTCAGCCTCCATTGTAGAGCGGGCAATACAAGTTTGTTTGGACGATTTCCAAGATACCGCTCCTCCACCAATAGTGAACACATATCCACTTGTGGACTTAGAATCAGTTGATCCGGTGATTCAATTTGCATCACAGTATTACTCAATGGCTGCAGGATATTTACTGTAGTGCAAATCAGTCCTGGGTATGTACTAAATACCCCAAAACTCGTTTCATGGCCATCCAATGAGATTGTCCTGTATTGCTTGTATATTGACTCAATTTACTTATAGCACAAGCTATATCTGGTCGTGTACAATTCATGACGTACATTAAGCATCCCAACACACGAGCATAATCCAATTGTGATATGCTTTGGCCTTTGTTCCTTGCTAATGTAAGATTCATGTCAATTGGAGTCTTTCCAACTTTAAAGCCCAAGTGCTTGAATTTTCAAGTACTGTCTTAATATAGTGAGATTGTGACAATTCTAGACCTTGAGAAGTCTTATGGATCTTAATTCCCAAAACTAAATAAGCAACTCCCAAGTCTTTCATATCAAACTTTCTAGTTAGCATACACTTAATAACATTTATGTTGGCAATGTCACTACTCATTATGAGCATATCATCCACATATAAGCAAACAATGACTGTGTGATTTGGAATATTTTTCATGTACACACATTTATCACATTCATTTATCTTAAACATATTTGACAACATTGTTTGGTCAAATTTTGCATGCCATTGTTTGGGTGCTTGTTTTAGTCCGTAAAGGGACTTAACAAGTCTACAGACCTTCTTTTCTTTACCTGTAACCACAAACCCTTCAGGTTGTTCCATTTTAATTTCTTCCTCCAACTCTCCATTTAAGAAGGTTGTCCGTACATCCATTTAATGAATTTCAAGACCATAAACTGCAGCTAACACTACCAACGTTCGTACAGACATAATTCTTGTAACTGGAGAGTATGTATCAAAATAGTCAAGGCATTCTTTTTGTCTATACCCTTTGACCACAAGTCTTGCCTTATATTTGTCAATAGTGCCATCATCTTTCATTTTTCTCTTAGATCCATTTAGAACCCAACAGTTTATTTCAGGAGGAAGATCAACCAATTCCCATGTATGGTTGTTCAATATGGATTCAATTTCACTATTGACTACCTCTTTCCATAACAATGATTCCGAAGAAGACATAGCTTCTTTAAATGTTTGAGGCTCATTTTCCAATAAGAAAGTCACAAAATCTGGTCCAAATGGAGTAGACATTCTTTGACGTTTACTACGTCTTGGATCATCCTGGTTAAGTGTACTTTCTTTTGTTTCTTCCCGAGGTTGTTTAGATCCTTCACCAATCGACTCACATTCCTTTTTATAAGGATATATATTTTCAAAGAATTCAGTACTATCTGATTCTATAACCGTATTATTATGAATGTCGGGATTTTCTGATTTATGAACCAGAAATCGATATGCTTTGCTATTAGTTGCATATCCTATGAAAACAGAATCAACAGTTTTCGGTCCTATTTTTACCCTATTGGGTTTAGGAACTTGCACTTTTGCCAAACACCTCCACACTTTAAAATAATTCAAGTTGGGCTTCTTTCCTTTCCATTTCTCATATGGAATTGATTATGTTTTGCTATGGGGTACTCGATTTAGTATTGAGCTAGCCGTAAGAACGGCTTCCCCCCACAAGTTCTGTGGCAAACCAGAACTTATCAATAATGCGTTCATCATCTCCTTTAATGAGCAATTCTTTATTTCTTCAATCCCATTGGATTGGGGCGTGTAAGTTGCCGTTGTTTGATGAATAATTCCATATTCTAAACATATTTTTTCAAAAGGAGATTCATATTCACCACCCCTATCTTATAATTTTGATTTTCTTGTTAAGTTGTGTTTCAACTTTATTTTTGTATTGCTTGAATGCGTCTATTGCTTCATGTTTACTATTAAGTAGGTAAACATAGCAATATCTAGTACTATCGTCAATAAAAGTTATGAAATACTTCTTTCCACCGCGAGATGGTATTGACTTCATATCACAAAATATCTGTATGTATTAAGTCTAAAGGATTTGAATTCATTTCAACTGACTTATAAGGATGTTTAACATACTTGGATTTCAAACATACTTGACATTTTGATTTGTCACATTCAAATTTAGGCAATACTTCCAAATTAATCATTTTCCGTAAGATTTTATAATTAACATGACCCAAACGTATATGCCATAATTCATTCAACTCAAGCAAGTAAGACAAAGCTGAAATTTTATTATTATTCTCTACAACCATTACATCCAGCTTGAACAAGCCCTCAGTGAGGTAACCTTTTCCTACAAACATTTCATTCTTACTTATTACAACCTTATCAGAAACAAAACACACTCAAATCCATTCTTAGCAAGAAGTCCAGTAGGGACTAAATTTTTCCTAATTTTGGGAACATGCAGGACATTGTTCAAAGTTACCACTTTGCCAGAAGTCATTTTGAGAAATATCTTCCCACATCCTTCAATTTTGGCCTTTGCAGCATTTCCCATGGAAATTGTCTCATCGTCCAACAAAAGCATAAGTCGCAAAAGCTTCCTTGACAACTCAAACATGGCGAGTGGCTCCAGAATCAATCCACCACTCTTTAGGATTGCCCACCAAGTTGCATTCAGAAAGCATGGCGCATAAGTATCAACATCATCATGCTTTTCTACCATATTTGCTTGACCCTTCTTCTTTTCTTTCTTCGGAGCACGGCACTCCGTAGATTTGTGTTCGGTGTTTTCGCAGTTGTAGCAGTTTCTACTGAACCAATTCTTTCTTGGGTTGTATTTTGGACCAGAATAATATTTGCTCCCATTATTGTTGAACTTCCACGACCTCTTTTTTCAGCGGCTTTGTAGTCCTCTTCAATTCTCAATCTAACAATGAGATATTCAAGGGACATCTCCTTGCGTTTGTGTTTCAAGTAGTTTTTGAAGTCATTCCACAAAGGAGGCAACTTCTCAATCATTGCTACTACTTGGAATGCTTCATTGATGACAAGACCTTCAATGAAATTTCCGTTAGTAAGAATACTTAGATTACTACTTTCAACATCAATATTACTTTGATTCATACCTTCATCAAGGAGATCGTGAATAATCACTTGCAGTTCTTGAACTTGAGTAATAACAGATTTGCTATCTACCATTTTATAGTCCAAAAAACTTTGCCGCCACGAACTTTTTTAACCTGGCATCTTCAGTTTTATACTACTTTTCAAGTGCAGTCCACAGTTCTTTTAACGTTCCCATGCCACCATAGACATTATACAAAGCATCCTTCAACCCACTATGAATATAATTCTTGCACAAGAAATCTCAATGCTTCCACGCCTCAGTCACGAGCAAGCGTTCATTATCAGGAGTATCATCGGCCATCACAGGAACATCTTCCTTGATGAACTTCTGAAGACTTAAGGTAGTCAAATAGAAGAACATCTTTTGCTGCCAGCGCTTGAAATCAATCCCGAAATTTTTTTTCGGTTTCTCCGCCGGTGCCAATGCTGGCGATGTTCGACTCGTTGATGCATTGGATGTCACCACACGAACATCTTGGTTCTCATTCTCATTAGTCATTTCTGTAAAAGAATGACACGAACGTTAAAATCACGTAGATTTTAATAGAGTACAAAACCACAAAGGTTTTATCTCCAGAAAACAATAATACAAATATAGAAATATATTAAATTCCTTAAGCTTATTAGCAAACTGTATTTGTAAAACAAATTCTAGAAATATAAATTAATATAAACAGAAATTATGATAAACAGAAATGACATAAAACAAAATGATCATAAATAATTCGAGCCCACTGAATTCACAATGTCTCCTTAAGGAATTTAATCCCCTTCTAGCACCCAAGGTTATGGATTATTTCCTCCCAGGATAGAACGAATTACACACTGGTGTAGTGGTACTCCAAACGACCAGTGTTTCAGCGAACACAAAGATCAGTAGCAAATCACACTTACTTTTTACTTTGTTTGTATACTAGAGAGAAAACTCAGAATTTCGTAGTGAAATTCTGAGCAGAATAGTGTTGTATTTATAGCCAAAATTTGGGCTGAAATCCAAAGAGGTGAAACTCTTCGGAATGCCTATTTCTACAAAACTAGCACAACATAAATGCCATTACATAAATGGTTATTTACTCAACAATAAAGAGGGAAAATTGATGGGTAGTTAATTTTCTATTACAAAAATAGAAAAACCGATTGGATTTAATATTGTTATTAACAAATATTTAATAACGCATTTTTATTAATATTTTACTATTAAAAAATAAATTTGGTCCAAAAAGTCAATCAATCAATTGGCCAAATCCGAATCCGAAGCCGAATCCGAAGCCGAGCCGAGCCGAGCGAGCGACGACGATGACGGCGCGAGGCTTGCTTTCTTCTCAACTCTTTAAGAGCTAGAAGAAGTGCATTTACTTATAAACCCATAAAAATCTCTTCCTCTTCCAATATGGTATAATGCCATATGTCAAGGGAGGGAAACTTGAAATTCACTCAAAAATTTCATTTCCTTCCATTTCCCATTCACCCTCTTTTAAGTATTTAATTTATTAATTAAATATATAAACCCAACACTATCAACTAGAATCTTTGGAGCATCAATTGCAACGTTCGTAAGCTACTTCTGTGTTTACTTTTGGCGATTCGCAAGCATTAGCAGGAATGTAACTTCATCTGCTTTTCTTGTAATTTTCTTGTTTTGTTGTTTTTTTTCTCTTTTATTTTTGTAGGTCAAGCGAGAAAGATATGTTCTTGTTCAATGAGGTGAGCCATGAATGAAGAAGGCGGTCTTAAGGCACGAGGGGATGGGTACTCATCCCTGGCCAATTATTAGAGAGATTACTCTCAAACGACCCAATTCTTGGAGAGATTACTCTCAAAATGGCCCGATTCTTGGAGAGATTACTCTCAACAACCCGATTCCTGGAGAGATTACTCACAAAACGACCCGATTCTTGGACAGATTACTCTCAAAACAGCCCGATTACCGGAGAGGCCAACTTAAGGTGCAAAGGGACTCATATGTCCACCTTAAGATTGGAAAGCTATAGTTCCTTTTAAGAACAAACCCTTGAAGAGGCCAACTTAAGGTGCAAAGGGACTTATATGTCCACCTTAAGATTGAAAAGTTATAGTTCCTTTTAAGGACAAACCCATGAAGAGGACGACTTAAGGTGCAAAGGGTCCACCTTAAGATTGGAAAGTTATAAAGCTTCAACTTGAATACGACATCGACTTGAACACTTGTAAAGCTTTGAAGATTTGGCGGACTTTGTGGACTTCAACTCGAAGATTTGGAGGGCGACTTGAAGAATTCAACTTTATGACTTGGAGGGCCTAAATATTTTAACTTAAAGATCAGCGAATTTGAAGACTTCAACTTGAAGACCGACGGAGTTGAAGATTTCAACTTGAGTACCGACAGACTTGAAGATATCAATTTACCATGGAGGTTGTCCCTTTTAAATAAAATGAGATCAAAGTTCCACAAGAGAATGGCATTTCAGATTGATTGTGCATTCCTCCACATTTCACTAAGATAACAATTGGGGCAATATGTATCTTTTGAACTTATGAGACTGAACTTATAATGAAACTCTAAGCTACATACGTACCCCAGTGAAGAGGATCAAGTCATACCGTAGTTCAGACTGGGTAATTTTTTTTATGTCATGACTTTTTCCTAGGCTGCCTCTTTCGAAGTTTTTAACCTAGCGGACTCTTTTTTTTATGTCCTAACTTTTGCCTTGGCCTCCTCTTTCGATACATTTAACCTAGCGGACCTTTTTTTTGGTGGACCGTACACAGTTTATACTCTTGCGGGTCAGGAGTGTAGTAACCTGTAGTTTAGGCTCGTGCGCCAAGGAGCATTATGACTTGCAACTTCATGGATAATACTTATTCAAAAACTTACCATTGATAGGGCCGATTCTCATACCGTCTGCATCAACCAGCTTGTAAGCCCCACTTGAGTAGGCGTCTTGTACGACATAAGGCCCATCCCATTTTGAAATGAAATTTCCTATAGGTTTATGAGAAGTAATTATGGGTCTTCGTACGGCAATGACTTGATCTCCTACTTGAAAGGATCTCAGGCGAACTCTTTTATTTAAGGCGCAAGATTATCGAGCTTGATAACATTCAAGAATCTGTTGAGCTTCCAATCTCTTTTCATCAAGAGCGTCCAACTCTGCTAACCAAAGTCGAGCATTTTCTTCATCAGTGATCCCTTCTTGAATAGCCAGTTTTAACGAAGGTATTTGACGCTCGAGTGGCAAGACAACTTCGACTCCATAAACGAGCGAATAAGGAGTCGCAAATGTTGGCGTGCGGTGAGTCGTCCTATATGCCCATAGAGCTTCTTCCATATGGCCATTCCAATCTCGTTTCTTTAACAAGTTGCATAGAGTCTTGTTGAATGCCTCAGCTAGGCCATTGGCGGCAGCATTTTACATCGAAGAGTTACGTTGCTTAAGCCAAAGAGATCACAAATCTTATTAATCAAACTATTATCGAATGGTTTTCCGTTATCCATTATTATGTAACGAGGAATGCCAAAGCAATAAATAATGTTTACTCGGATGAAACTTGCAACATTTTCCTTCTTTACCTCCTTAAGAGCAACACTTCAGCCCATTTTGAGAAGTAGTCAGTTGCAACCAAGATGTATAGGTGCCCACCAGAAGACTTTGGCAGTGGTCCAACAACATCCAATTCCGAAGCGTCAATTGGCTAGGATGCAATAGTCGGGTGCAACACTTCAGGAGGTTGATGAATAAAATTCGTATGGAATTGACAAGCCTTGCATCTTCGAGCGTATTCCATGCAATCATTTACCATCGTTGGCCAACAATATCCCATTCTTTTTATATGGAAGTGCAACTTTGGTCCAGACTGGTGTGACCCACATACCCCAGAATGCGCTTCTTGCAAAGCTTGTAGTGCTTCATCTTCCCTAAGCATCGAAAGAGTACTCCCTCGAATGATCTTCTGTATAGGGTATCTTTGTAGTAAAGGAAGCGAGGTGAATGACGATGTATTTCAGTCCTTCTCCTCGGATTTTCTGGAAGTATCCCATAGCACAAGTAGTCGATAATGGGTTGTCTCCATTCTTTTTTCTCAACTTCAGAAACAACAACAAGATGCTTGAGTTTGTTTTCTTCCCTTTCGGTCTCATTTGCGGTGGTACTACCCATTTTTGGCAGACAGTAACTTGTGTTTGATCAGGTAGGGTTAAATACGAAGCTAGGGCAGCTAAAACATCAGTCTTCTTCTTTTCTTTCCTTGGCACATGCTGAATAGTCACATCACCGAGCCATCCCATCAATTTTTTAGCGTAATCATAATATGGGCGTAGTTCAGGCTTCTTAACCTCGTAACTACCCAAAAGCTGATTGACCACTAACTGGGAGTCACCAAAGACTTGCAATTGCAATTGCTTCATATCAACGGCCATTTCAAGCCCAAGTATTAATGCTTGATACTCAGCAACATTGTTGGAACAGAGTTGTGTCAAGGTGAAGGAGTATGGGAAGACTTCACATTGGGGAGTGAAAAATACTACGGCAGTGCCAACTCCTCCATGATGTGCAGCACCATCAAAGTACAACTTCCACTGAGGATGAACTTCAACGACCATGGCGTCCTTATCAGGTAGTTTGTTAGTTAACTCCCAATTTTTTGGTATATGGTGATCTACCAAGAAGTCTACTAAATCTTGTCCTTTTATAGCCTTTTGTAGGATGTACACGATTTCAAATTTTTGAAACTGGAGTTACCACCTTGCTAGTTGATCACTAAGTACAGGTTTTGACATCACGAACTTGATGGGATTTGCTTTAGAAATAAGACGGACAACATGAGCTTGGAAGTAGTGCTTCAACTTTTGAATTGAGAATACTAGCGTCAAGCACAACTTCTCAATTGGTGAATAATTCAATTCGTTTAGTGTCATCATCCTGCTCAAGTAGCAAAGAGAGTTTTCTTTCCCCTCACTATTTTCTTGGTCCAACAGTGCTCCAGCAGACCCTTCTTGTGCCGCAATGTATACTATCAAAGGCTTTCTAGGTGTAGGGGCTGCTAAAACTGGAGGCTTCATCAAGTAGGATTTAATGCTCTCAAAGGCATTACTGCATGCTTGGTCTCATTTGAATGGGACACCTTTCGTCATAAGGCGACTGAATGGTTGACACCTCCCAGCTAGGTTCGAGATGAATCTCCTAAGGTACGCTAGCTTTCCTTGCAGACTTTTTAATTCATGGATATCCCGAGGCTCAGACATTTTCAACATGGCATCCACTTTGGCTTGATCAATTTTGAACCCTCGATGTCGGACAATGAAACTAAGGAACTTTCCAGAAGCAACTCCAAAGGCATATTTCAATGGATTCATCCTAGGGTGGTACCTCCGGAGCAATTCAAATACCATCTTCAAGTCTTTCATGTGGTCGCCCTTCTATCTTGATTTCACCATCAAGTCGTCAACATGGCATTCGACATTCTTGTGGAGAAGATCGTCGAAAATATTTTGCATTGACCTTTAGTAAGTAGCACCAGCATTCTTCAAGCCAAAAGGCATTACCTTGTAGTAGTAAATACCCTTGGGAGTGCGGAACGCAGTAAGCTCTTCATTTTTTGGTGCCATGCGAATTTGGTTATACCCCGACGAGCCGTCCATGAAAGACATTGCCTCGTAACCAATAGTAGCATCGATCATCAGCTCTGGAATAGGAAGCGGGAATTCATCTTTGGGACATGCATTATCGAGGTCCCTGAAGTCAAAGCATACTCGAATCTGGCTCTTCTTCTTCCTTACAGGGAAAATACTTGAAACCCATGTTGGGTATTTAACTTCCCGAATAAATCTAGCTTCAATGAGTTTGTTAACTTCAACTTCAATCAGGGGAACCAAGTTCGGCCTAAAGCACATTTGAGCTTGTTTAACAGGGCGAGCACAATTTTGGACTACAAGGTGATGGACTGCTACTTTCGGTCCAAGCTAGGCATCTCTTTGTTACTCCAAGCAAATACATCCATGAACTCTTTGAGTAACGTAATATAAGTGTTTTCTTCATCAGCTTTAAATAAAGCACTTAGGTAGGTGGGTCTTGTTTCTTCATCGGTGCCAATGTTAACTTTTTTTAAGGCATCAAGTGTCATCTTCACTCCTTCTTCAAGTTCAGGTGGAACATCTTTCGCATCTTCATCTTCTTGAGGGTCCCTATCATTGAAGGATATGTGATAACATGGCGAAACATCCTCCAATTCCGCATCATCCATTAGAGATAAAATACCACGCTCACCTTGTGCAGTAACATGATACGAAGAACCCTTATTTTCTTCGTCTTCATCACGTTCTCTAGTATAGACCACAGTGTATGGCTTCACCTCAGTACTTCATCACACGAAACCATGATTTTCGTTTGTCGCTTCATTATAGAAGGAACCAAACTTTGGAAATCTTTTGAGATCTCCTGGATTTTGGGCAAAGTAGGTGTTCTTGTGATTTGAAAATTTCCCCGGAACTTATTCCCCTTCTTTAGTAGACCCAATATTTCAAACACAAAGGTTCTCACAGGTGACCTTCCAAGTCGATCAAAGATCGAAGGCCTGTTAGAAGCGGCTGATTCATCTTCTACAGTGATATAATTACTGCTCGCCCTTCTTATTGAAATACGCGCTGGCAACGGTTGCTTGTATCCCAAACCTTCACATGGTTACCTCGTTGCAGCTTCTGATGGGAGCTTCCCTAACTTCTCATTAGGATTGTATCCAGTTTTTGTAAATAGCTTATTAGCGTTGGGGTAAAAAACTTCATCTGTTCCCTTTGTGGGGAGTGCGACATTCTGCAAACGGTTTTGGGCTACAAACCCTGCAAGCGGCTTTGAGGACGACTTTACTGCCTCAATTCGTTTGACCGGGAGAGTTAATTCCTTTAGCATGCTAGCTTGGCAATTTGATGGTTCGCCTTCACCTTTCTTCTTTTAAGGACATATTGGAGTGCTGGACTTACTTTCTTGCCATAAGATGTAATATTCCCACCATAAGATTTATTCACGTTGGGTTGTACATCCTTACTAAGAGCTTTGGCTTCACCAATAGTCGACTCTTCTCTTTTAGTTGAGGGCTCTTTGTTCTTGCTTTTCATACCATCATCAGCTTTCAGCTCCTTTACAATGCGGTTCTTCAAGTAAAACTTTGCATCGCCGAAGTTGACTCAGCCTCGGTGAATGTCTCATCATCAGCAACTATCGTCTTCTCGACTTCACCCTCGTAGTATTTTAAACACTGATGGTAGGTAGATGGAACAACTTTATTCTCATGTATCTAAGGCCTCCCAAGCAAAACATTGTATGAAGTCTTCGCATCGATCACATGCAGCCATGCACTCTATTGCATTTCTTCAATAGTGATTCCCAGCCTGATCGCGTCTATGGCTCTTTTCCCCCTTGGTTGAATCCTTGGATCATCACACGACTTTCTGAGAGTTTTCATGGGAATACCAAGTTATTTCACAGTGTGAATTTGAAAAATGTTCGCTGAGGATCCTCCATCAACCAAAATTCGATTTACCCTTTCATCATGCATATAGCCAACCAGATACAATGGGCGGTTATGAGGAGTGTCATCTAGCGAAAGATCGTCATTTATGAACGTGACCTTTTCCTCACAAGCATTAACTTCTTAAGGAGTGGAATCGATAGGCTTTTCTGAAGATGGTGCCAATGATAGCTCATCACTCTTTTCTTCCCCTTTGTCAGCGTGGCAAAAAGAGGCATCAATGCCCTCATGAAAAATCTTTGTGCGGAACGAACTTGGTAAAAATTCCTCCAAGGTTACTGGATTTCATGGCTTTTGAGGGTGTTGCATCTCCACTTTTGCTTTCTTCAAATGCCTAAGTGGATTCTTTTTCATTGGTCCTTTTACCATCATCTTCCTTGTTGGTTGTTGTACTGATTCTTTTTGTGGGCTCCTTTTGTGGCGGCTACGACAAGTCACCAACGTCCAACCTTCATCATCATCAAGTTGATCATTTTCAACTTTGTTGTTCTCCAGTGATTCTTCATCTTTACTTTCTTTAATACCTCATAATTTATCCGGACCAAATGAGCCAAAGGTGATAGAGACTTGGTTTATGCTTGCTTCCTCATCTTCCAGCAGGATCTTCTTTTTGCGAGCCAAGTCCATGACTTTGTCCTTGAAGACAAAGCACTTTTCCAGAGGGTGACTTACAAGTCGGTGATATTTACAGTAGTTTGGGTCATTTGTTTTCCCAACTTTATTTGGTCGCTTTATCTCCAGAAGCTCAATGAGATTTAACTCGAGGAGTTCTTCGAAAATGGCTGGCACATCAGAATCCAGGAATGGGTACTCTTTCTCATGTATCTCCTTTAGAGTCAACTTTCCACTTGGCTTGTGTTGGAAAAAAGTGGATTTCATACTCTGCTTCTTGCTCACCTTCGTCGTGAACTTTGTAGGTGATGTATTGACATTCATAGCCTCTTTGCTTTCGGATTTGGGTACAAAATTGCCCCACTTCCTGACTTATTGCTTTTCATTTGCTTTGCGAGGTTCATAGATGGGCAGCCTTTCATTTCCACCGGAAGCGATGCTCAATTCCATGTCATGGGCACGAGTTGCAAGTACTTCAAATGTGCTAGGCTTGATACCTTGCAAGATGTAGCGCAACCCCCAATGCATGCCTTGGATGCACATTGCTATGCCCGAAACTTCACTAAGCCTGTCTTTGCAGTTGAGGCTTGCATTCCTCCAATGTTTGATATCAATAACTTGTTCCCCCTTTCTTTGACGAGTACTTGTGAGCTCTATCATACTCACAGTGCATCTTGTGCTATAAAAATAATTGAGGAACTCTTGCTCTAGTTGATCCCAGCTATCAATAGATCCAACCTCGAGGTCCGTGTACCAATCAAAAGCATTTCCTTTTAATGAGTAGACAAACTGTTTGACGAGGTAGTCTCCATAAGTCCCAGCATTGTTGCATGTCTCAACAAAGAGCGCCACATGTTGCTTTGGGTTACCTTTACCATCAAACTGTTAAAACTTTGGAGGTTGATAGCCAGTATGCATCTTTATCATATTGACCCTTGCAGTGTACGAATTTGCATATGTAAGGAAGGATCTGGCAGCAACTTCATATTTGTTCTTAATGGTTCCTTCAATGAACTCCTTCAATTGAACGATTGGAATCATCCTTTCAGCTGAGACAAGGATAGCCTTAGTGGATGCTGCTTGTCTGGGGGGAGAGTCGCTCTCTAAAACCTCTGGGAGCTTGCCAGGTGCATCGGTTGATTCTTCTTCCATAAGAATTCCCACCCTGTCTTTTAGCTTGTCAATTCTAGCCTCTTGATTTTGCATGTATTTGGTCAAGCCAGCGATTGCCTCTATCAAGTTTGCCAACTTCTCCTCCATAGATGAAGTGTTTTTCACCATGGCTGGTGTTATGACCTGACTCTTTGTCATCGGGCGTGGCACGACTGTGTCATGGATATGGGCGTGATGGCCTTGTCATTGGCCTATGTGCGGCAAAACGATCATGCGGGCAACGGGCTGTCGTGGGCAAGTATTGGCCAAGGTCTTGGCATGGGAAATGCGCGCTTGAGAAAGGCTTGACGAGGAAGGATGGGCAATGTTTGGGCGGCATGGCATGGCATGCGCGCCAAAGTCGATGGCATGGCACTTTTGGGTTGTGGCAGCTATGTGCGGGCTAAGCTAAAGAGAGGAGGAAATGCGGGTTGATGGAAAAGGCTTTCAATATCTAAGGCAAGTCTATGTGAAAGAAAATACAAGCAATGGCACGAGGGAAATGAGGGTTAGCACGAACAAGGCAGAAATCTAGGCCAAGGCGGTGTGCGAGCGGCAGCGGCGCTGGGCGTGTGCGGCAGAATTGTGGCAGCGGGTTGCGGGCAAGACATTTGTGTGGAGCAATGTCAAAGTGAGCTAAGGCATGGCACACTGCATGCCTTGGTAGAAATTCAGTTGGCCAAGGAAAATGGCACACGCAGTGCACATGGAAAGCGGTTGGCAGTTACCTTGTTTTTAGCCATGATCTCCTTCAATCTCCCATTATTCCATGATCTGATTATTGCTTGTATAATGACTTCATTTCGTGTATAATGTGTCCTAATTAGTTGGGGATGTCAACTACATGTTAGGATCAAGATTTAAACTTAGCCCGACAAGTGGCAAAAGCTGTAGACGACAAGTGTCATGTGCTGTCAAGTTTAAGGGCTGCCTATATTATATAAACAGGGCCTTTAATTTAGGCAGAAAAAGAGAGGTAATTTCGTGTGATATTACTAGTGGGAAAAAAATAGAGAAACGTGAGGGTTTCTAGTGTTTCAAAAAGGGCTAAGGTTTGGCTTGGGCAGATCTTAGTGTTGGCCAAGAACGACTTGTGCTTCGTCAAAAGTGGGCTGTGAGCGGACTGGTAGTTCATAGCAAAATGAGGGTCCTTTGTATATTTTCTATATTTATGCAAAGGTTGGAAATTTTTCACGTATATGCGTGTGTTCTTTAAAGTTGTGTTTGTTGCCTAAATTTCGTCAAAGCCAAACTTGCTGGAAATTGGCAAAGTTTTTTCGGAAAGGCTGAGTCAAGCGGGGACTTGATTGCCGCACGAGTGTGGTTTTGGAATTGATAAAAAATGCACCCGTGAAAACTGGTATCAGAGCAGAGCAGGTTTGTGGCAGTGGAAAGATGATCGGTGGCAGAGTACATGGGAATTTTTAAGAACATGGACGGTGGCACAAACGCGGAACTACATCAAATAGTTGAGCAGTTGGAAGCACTAGTTGGGCAGGCTGTTGAAGTCGGCAGCGATTCTTCCGTTCTTGCTAGAATGACACGTTTAGAGGCAAATTATGCATCGAGAGATGAGAAAACTCTGGCTGAAATGGCCTTGGTACACCAAGAGAAAGAAGAACTACACGAGGAAGTGGCTGATCTTCGAAGGGCATTGCAAAATTCTGCCCCTAGAAGTGATGAGTGCACTAAATTGAGGATTCTGGAGCCAAAGGCTTATGGTGGTGCAAGAAGTTCCAAGGAACTGGAAAATTTCTTGTGGGATATGGACAAGTATTTCTAAGCTGCACGTGTGCCGGATGATGAAAAAGTGGTAATCACACCATTGTACTTGACGGATGATGCGAATGTGTGGTGGCGTACACGAGTTGAGGATGGGGAAAGTTCTAGACTGCCCAAGATTGAAACTTGGGAGATGTTGAAGAAGGAATTAAAATCCCAATTCCTTCCAACAAATTCATCTTGGATGGCACGAGATGGACTGCGTAGCTTGAAATAAAGTGGCACGATGAGGGAGTATGTCAAGGAATTTTGTCCTTGATGCTGAATGTAAGTAATATGCAGAGGAAGACAAGATTCATTACTTCATGAGTTGTTTAAAGGGCTGGGCGCAATTGGACTTGAGAAGGCAGAATGTGCAAAACCTCTCTACTACCGTTGCAGCGGCAGATGCGTTGGCGGACCTGAATATAGGTGATGAACCTATTGAAACTTTGCATTCGAAGTCCGACAGAAGGAAGGACAAAGAAAGGGAATGGAAGAAGAATGAGAAGGGACAAGCTTCTGAAAATGAGGGACTTGTAAAAACTTTGAGACAAGAAATTCACAATGGCAAGGAAGGAACAGCAAGTTCCAAGGCTGCTTTACTTGTGGTGGACCGCACCTGAAGAAGGACTGTCCGATGCAGGCTAGGGTAAACACAATGCTAGCTGCGGAGAAATAGGAACACATGGCGGAGGCAAATGCCATAGTGGCAGATGCGAAGGGAGCACCCGAGGCGTTGTTTGTCAACAACCCCCTGGGGTTGATAAATTGAGTTTGCTCGACGAGGAAGTCGATTTCAAAGGGTGCAGGTGGTTTGTTAAGACCCGACTCTTTGTCATCAGGCGTTGCACGATTGTGGCAAGGTTTTGGGTGTGATGGCCTTGTCATTGGCCTATGTGCGGGCAGAACGATTATGCGGGCGACAGGCTGTTATAGGCAAGTATTGGCCAAGGCCTTGGCATGGCAAGGCGCGCTTGGAAAAGGCTTGACGAGGCAGCATGGGCATTGTTTGGGAGGCATGGCACGACAGGCGCGCCAGAGTCGATGGCATGGCACTTTTGGGTTGTGGCAGCTATGTGCAGCCTAAGCTAAGGCGAGGCAGAAATGCGGGTTGATGTCAAAGGCTTTCAATATCTAAGGCAAGGCTATGGGAAAGAAAATACAAGCAATGGCACGAGGGAAATGAGGGTTGGCACGAACAAGGCAGAAAACTAGGCCAAGGCGGTGTGCGAGCGGCAGCGGGTTGTGGGCAAGACATTGGCGCGAAGCAATGTCAAAGTGAGCTAAGGCATGGCAGAATGCATGCCTTGGGCGAAATTCAGCTGACCAAGGAAAATGGTACATGCAATGCACATGGAAAGCGGTTGGCGGTTACATTGTTTTTAGCCATGATCTCCCATGATCTCCCATTATCCCATGATCTGATTATTGCTTGTATAATGACCCCATTTCGTGTATAATGTGTCCTAAGTAGTTGGGGATGTCAACTACATGTTAGGATCAAGATTTAAACTTATCTAGACAAGTGGAAAAAGCTGTAGACGACAAGTACCATGTGCTGTCAAGTTTAAGGGCTGCCTATATATATAAATAGGGCCTTTAACTTAGGCAGAAAAAGAGAGGTAATTTCGTGTGGAATTACTAGTGGGAAACAAGAGATAAACGTGAGGGTTTCTAGTGTTTCAAAAAGGGGCTAAGGTTTGTCTTGGGCATATCTTAGTGATGGCCAAGAATGACTTGTGTTCTTCGTCAAAAGTGGGATGAGAGCGGACTGATAGTTCATAGCAAAGTGAAGGTACTTTGTATATTTTCTATATTAATGCAAAGGTTGGGAATTTGTCCCGTATATGCTTGTGTCCTTTAAATTTGTATTTATTGCCTAAATTTCGTCAAAGACAAACTTTGAAAATTGGCAAACTATTTTCGGAAAGGCTGAGTCAAGCGGGAGACTTGACTGCCGCGCAGATGTGGTTTTAGACTTGATAAAAAATGCCCCCTTGACAGCTGGCATGATTGTCGTGGACGACAGAGAGTAACATAAATTTTCACACAGTTTTATCCTTGATTGGATCACGCTATGTGGTGTAAGTGAGGGGGATCCATCACTTGAATCTTCATCAACTTCCTTCACATCAGAGTGCTTGGATCCGGAGAGGTCAAGCAGAGCAAGAGTTTTCTTGATCTTTTCAGCAACATCGCTTCCTCCTTCAGATGCATTTGTGGCAGATCTTGATCCTTTTGAGGATGAAGATCCGAAAATAGGGGTTGATGCGGACGACATTTGGGATGCTTGTTGTCCTAAAGAGCATTCTTTGCTCTTCATAACCGGTCCGAAGCTTTCAAATATAACATCGAGGATGCTTTCCATATCAGCATAGAACTTGGAGTTAGCAACCTTGTTGGAAGTTGAAACAGAGTTGATTTTCTTTGATCCATTTCAATGTTCTTCGACTTTGGTGATTGAAAAGTTGAGATGAGAGGTAGACATTGTCCCACTGTGTGCCAGAATTTGTAGACAATAAATTGCATCAAGAAAATAAAATCAAGACCGAAAAGTATTGCAACAATCGTAGTATTTTATTTCGAATATTTGAGTGTTATAATCTCTATGAATCCTCTGATTCTTCTTTTCAATGGTAAATAAATTCAAGGGCCTTTGAGTTTGATCTTGAATCTATATTTGTTTCAACGAACGATGATCTTGTTCTTGAGTTTGAGCTTGATTGCTTGAACTTGAACTTGATTTGGTCTTCGTTCTTGAGCTTGAATTTGACTTGTTCTTCGTTCTTGAGCTTGAATTTGACTTGTTCTTCGTTCTTGAGCTTGGACTTGATTTCTTGAACTTGAACTTCAAGCTTGAAACTTGTGGAGGAATTTGCAGTGTTTGATCCGCGAGCCCTTTCTTGCTTCTCGTTATAAATTATGGTATCTTTTCTGAGTTATGAAGACCCATATTTATAGTTGTGAAGAGAAGAGTTGTGATAAAAATAAACTCTTTCCGGCCAATCAAATTGAAGTGTGATGTGGCGGCATTTGATTTGCCAAAATATGTCACTTGCGCATGTGGCGCGATTTCATTGGACTTTTAGTGTGACTGAGCATGCCTTGTCATTTTGACACGTGGCATGGTCCTATTGGCTCTTCCGCTTGACTTGGCGCGCCACGTCATTTGACACATGGCAGCAAACTGGGCCTCTAGGAAGATGACATCTTGGGCTTAGTAAAGTGGGTTCATCACTTTAGGCCAATTAAATGAGCTAGCCTAATGGATTAAGACTTATTATTTAATCCATATATATTGGACTTATATAATTAATTCAATTATATTAGCCCATAACATTTATTTGGACCAATATTTTCTTGAATTTAAAATATATTCCAAGTTATCTTATGGACTTAATTTCAATAAAATCTATATGCCTACACAAGCATTCCGAACAAGCTCTATATTAATTATTACAAAGTCTATATTAAAGAAAATTATGGTGGCACCCACCACCTTCAAATCCAAGATTCACCTCTGCTCATGCTCTATGGGATTAGTCTAGATCATATGCTATACATTCTAGAGAACACGACAAAATAATGAATCCTTATACAACAAGGATCGCTCGAATCACATTCGACCTCGCTCGAATTAATATTCGACTTCCTCACCCAAGTTAATATTCGACCACCTTGCTCGAATCACATTCGACCTCACTTGAATTAATATTCGTCCCCCTGACCCGAATTAACATTCGGCCCCCTCGCCCGAATTAACATTCGGCCTCCTCACCCAAATTAATATTCGGCCTCTTCGCCCGAATTAACTAATATTCGGCCTCCTCGCCCTAATTAACATTCTGCCTCCTCGCCCGAATTAACTAATATACGACCTCGCTCGAATTAACTACAATTTGATCTCACTCGAATTAACATTTGGCCTCCTTGCCCGAATTAACTAATATTCGACCTCGCTCGAATTAATTTCGTTCAATCTCACTCGAATTAGCATTCAGCCTCTTCGCCTGAATTAGAATTCGACCTCGCTCGAATTAAACTCGCATTTGACCTAACTCAAACTTGATTCACTCTAGACCTCTTTCAAGTTAAATATGGCAACATTTGACTTCACTCAGACTGATCAAAGGCACTCGATCACATTCGAATTAATGCCTACCAACGGTTTCCTTAAAACCATCAATCAATGAAAGCGTTCAAGAAAAAAGAAAAATAGAATCAGAAATGAGCAGCAAAAGTAGAATTCCAAATCAAAAGAAGTATGAGAAAAGGCATCTTACAAGGGCCGAATCGCCCATCTAGATCTGAGGACGCGGATGACCTCCTCCGATGCCTCCGTCCTTTCCAATGCCGCCATATTAGCCTCGTCAGCTTTCTCCAACTCTACTGTCTTCTCGGTCAACTCATCACTCGAGTCATTGGCCCTAATCGAACTCTTCTCAAGTTCAGCCCATGTGGATACCAATTTGACCTGAAGATCGTCACCCTCAGCCGCGATCCTGACTAGTCGACCTCTCCATCCAAATTTCTCAAACACGATTAATGAAGTCCGCTCACCGAGCTCGACCAAAAGAAGACCTTGATATGAGGAGGGACTAACTGTATGAGTCAAAATCGAGTTAGAGAAATTTGACATGCGGAGACAATTTTCATGAGTATCCTACGAATCGAATTGATCAGTAAGGCCGAGGTCAAGGAGTGGTCAATAAGGTCGAGGTCGAGTAGAGTAGATAGATGTAACATCTAGTTTTGTTTTGGAATTTTCAAAGGGAATATTCTACTGGACATTCCCTCAAATTGTACTTTTTTAGGTTGTCTAGGGATATCCTTTTTAGTAGAAAGAGAGGACTTATAAACACATCTCTCTAAAGAGATTAAATTATTTGTTATCCCATACCTTCCATCAGATTCGAAAAGGGTCCTAAGATTCTTGTATTTGTCTATCATTCATCCTTATCAAATCAAAGAGGATCCGGCTCACTCAAGTATATCCCAAATACGTTTGCTACTTTAATTGGAAAAGATTCCAAGATATAATTCTTATCTATAATATTAGTATATTGGAAAAAATACCCTAGATTTATCAAAATCTAATTTTTGTCCTGAGCAAGTGGTAAAATATTCTAGTACATCTATTATGGCATGGACACTTTTTTTCGTAATTTTTGATAATAAGATGATATCATCTGCAAAAAAGAGATACGATAATTCAGGTCCTTTAGCTGATAACTTTAGGGGTTGCTATAGGTAATCTATTGAAAGTGAGATGCTACGGGAGAGCATTTACATATATATTATAAATAGATATGGTGATAGAGGGTCACCTTGACGAATACCTCGTGTTGGATTGAAGAAGGGAGTTCTAGACCCATTAAGCAGAACTGAAACAGAAGAGGTTGTAACACAAGACATAGTTAACTGAATCATAGAGGGAGGAATCTGGAAAAAATAAGAGTTCTTCTAATGAAATCCCATTCTAATCTTTCAAAAGCTTTTTCTAAATCTAACTTGAGAAGCATGTAAGATGTTTTGCGTTTAGTAACTCTAAAATAATTTAATATTTCTTGTATTATGATCACATTATCAGAAGCATGCTTACCTTGTTGGAAACTAGTATGAGTAGGACCTATAATTGTGAATTACTTGCTTCAACCTAGTGACAATTAGTCTTGTAATTAATTTGTAAATAGTGTTACAAAGGCTGATAGGGCGATATTGATGGATCGTACCTGGATATTTTACCTTAGGAATAAGACAAATAAACGTGTTATTTAGTTCATAAGGAATTATATTAGTATGTAAAATATGTTGGCAAAAGGAGATAACCTTATGACTAACCTCAGGCCAATATGTTTGATAAAACAACGGATGAAGCCCATCTGGACCTGGTGATTTAAGAGGCTGAAAACTAAACAAAGCATTCTTAATTTCAAGAGGACTAAAAGATTGTTCTAGGTTTTGAATATCAGTTAGGATAGGCAAGTTGAAGGGAGATCAGTGTATTTGTAGGAAGAGGTGATATGCTCAGTCGTGTAGCTATGATAATAACCTGTAATGTGGCTTTCTAATTCCTCATGTGGTATCCAGTTTCCCACCAAGTCACGAAACCAGTATATTCTATTCCTTCTCCGTCGATTGAGGGTAGTTATATGGAAAAATTTAGTATTAGCGTCACCTTCATTTAGCTAACTAATACGTGACTTTAATTTCCAAAATTGTTCTTCTAGCCTTAATACATTACTATACTGTAATGAAAGATCAATTTCAAGGTTTTGCAAAAAAAAAGACTCGTAGGGTAATGAGGAGAGGATTGGATTCCTGCTAGTCTCGCAGGTAATTTTTTTTTGTGAAAAAATGTTACCAAAATGGAGTTTATTCCATAAGGTGACTACCGTTTGAAAGATTTTTTGGTGGTTTGGGGAATATTATGAACTCCTGACCAAATGTTACGCACTAAATTGGAAAATTGAGGGTGAGTTGTCCATATTGTTTCAAACCAAAATATTCTACGGTGTATTCTAATTGGAGGCTCTAATGTGAGTAGAAGCGGACAGTGGTCAGAATATGTTCGTGGAAGGTGTGTTACCACAGCCTCTGGGTATAAATTGATCCATTCATAATTTGCAAGAAAACGATCAAGTCTTTCCATTATAGTATTACCAGCTTGATGTTTATTAGTCCAAGTTATTTTACTACCATGGAAACCTAGGTCTAGTAATTTGCATGTGTTTAAACAATATAAAAATCTGTCTACTCGAGTGTTACTTAGAGGAAACCTTCCTAATTTTTCATTCCGATTCATAACTTCATTAAAGTCACTACCTAATAACAAAGGCCTAGCAAAAGTAATTTTCATGCGTATTAAGCTATCCCAAAATGACTGTCTAATAGTAGAAGAATTGCTAGCATAAACAACAGATAGTAACCAAGAGGGGGAATTAGCACATACCTATACCATGCAATGAATTTCCTGTTCAGATACTCTTACTTCTGTCACTGTGATTCCATCTTCTTTCCAAAGAACATCCAAACCTCCTAGTAGTCCATTAGCCGAAACTTGAGCCATATGTGTAAAATTAAAGTCATCTCTAAGCCTAGAGTGATCATGCATGTGGGTTTCAAGAAGTATGATAAGCACCGACCTATGATTGTCTAGCAAAGAACGGAAATGACGCCTAAATTCTGGATTATGGGAATTCGACAATTCCATACGATCATATTAATAAAGGTATTAGGGTAGAGGGTTGGTTCTACTGATGAGACCTCATTAGGGCAAGTGGTGTCATCTGCTCCATTGTCACTGTCTGAGGTTCCTGATGAAGAGTTGGGATAACTTCCATGGCATATATTCCTATGGTAGGGTTTAGAGGTTGACGAAAGTTGAGGTTGCATGCTACGAGTTCTGGTGGACATTTGAGAATGAACGTTTTTTCATACCGTTCTTTGAGGTCGTAGAGTATGATCCCCTTGAGCCAGCATAACTCCGTCCTTGTTTCCCTCATTTCCAGTAGGACCTCTGCTAAATATTGCCTTGTGGGACTGTCTAGTGCGTGTGGTGAGTGTGGTGTTGTGTGGGGGGGGGGACTGTTGAAGAGTGAAGCTGTCCATCGGACTCAATGGGCTTGCATAGGGGAGAGAGGGTTTAAAGAGTTGAGGGACTAGAACCAAGGGGCAAACACTTGGCCCATGTGATGTGGTAGATATAATGGCATTAGATCTATGATTGGATTTGCATGTAGGTTTGATGGGTTCATTGGGTAGGCCCAGTGTTGAGTCGAGGATGAATGGTAAGTCTCCACCAGTAGAGGTGTTTGAGTAGTGAACCATTGGTTCTGAGTTATGCATCCAATCTCAATCTCATCCCCTCGGTTACAATCTCTGCAAGGTGAAGGGTTTTTGATTAGCAGAATCACCTTCTGGCCATTCAATTACACGGTGAAGGTCAGTGCATAGCCCTGCATACCGATCTCCAGCCAGGATTGGAGAGGTTGGTCCATGGAGATTATTTGAGAGGTGTACACCATTGGAGAGGAGATGTGAGGAATCTAAGGTCCTTGCATGGTGAATCTTGGGAGATGGAAGAGGTGATTTTTGGCTTGGATGTTCTCCTGCATGGAGGTGTATTGAAGGTTGGGTATGAGAATTGGACGTGGCATGGTCGATAGTAGATTCTATTTGATATTCTAAATGTGACTTGGTTAGTGGAGTGGAGAATGGAGATAATGTAGTGGAATTATTTGAGTTACCCAGCTGCTTCTGATAAGTCTCAGAAAGGATAGAGAGATGAGAAATTTTGATCAAGGTGTAAGAAGTATCACATGGTTTGCAATTATTTTGCCTCTTTAGAGAAGTGTGCGTGTGTATGTTGTCTGCATGATTTACTGTAGCATGCAAACTCTCCTTGGTCTGACTAATGGCTAAAGAGGAGGTGTCAAGTATGAACAGAAGTGAAGCACATTTAGCTTGTGGAGATTGGTTTTGGTGCATGGCAGTCAGGTGACTTGGAGATGGCAATTGATGTGTCTTCACTTGGGTAAGTGATGAAAGGACAGGTTGGATGCATGTGGTAGAAGAATGAGATGATTGTGTAGCTGTAATTTTGTGTCTAGATGTTAAGCCAATCGAAGTAGGAGGTGGCAGTTGAGGTAGAGAACTAAGGTGGCCAATCAAAGGAAGGTCAGTTCTAGGTGGTAAGTGCATCTTGTCTGTTACTTTAGGCTGATGCTCAGATTGGTCATTTGTAGCACTTGGGCCAGTCGTGGTATCTAATTGGGCTAACCATCTAAAAGAGTTAAGGTCCTCAATGTTAGGTTGGGCCTTCTCTGCTTGCCCTAATTTTGTGAAGCCCACGTATGGCCCAGTAGAGGTAGAAGACGTACCTGGCTCAAGCTGCTGCTTGTATGATGCAGGTGCTCCAACCGCCCTGTTCATGGAGGAATTTGATTGTTTGAACTCATTGTTGTGTTTCTTTGGAAATTCCACAACATTCCACTCGTTATCATTTTCTTGTTTTGATGCAGTAAGTCTTGGCGTAGCAGTGGCTTCTATTAATGTAACAGTGGTTGAAGGAAAATTATTTTTAGCATGTCCCAAACAGCCACAAGTTGTACAGAGTAGGTTTAGTCCCTCGAAATGAACTTGTTTTCTGTGATGTCCAATATTAACATGTGTTTTTAGAGGCCTTTCCAAGGGAACCTCAATACATATGCGTGCATATCTACCTCTAGTAGTAGATGATGTGCAGGAATCAACCCTAAGCAGCTTACCAAGTTTAGACCCAACTCTTTGAAGTATTTCTAGGTCATAGAATTCAGTAGGAAGTTCAGGTAGACGTGCCCATATCGCCGAGTAGGTATGTTGAGTTGAAGAAGCTATGAACTTGGGTTCCCATTTCCTAACGAACAAAAAATGGTTTAGTGTAAACCAAGGTCCCCCGTGTAAAGCCTTGGACATATTCTCCTCTTGTTGGAATTTGATAAGAAAAAAATCAGACCCTAGATCGATGAGGGGAATTGCCTCTGTTGGTTTCCAAAATTCAGTAAGTTTGTTCTTGAGTATATGGTGGGCTATTTTCCTGCCAAATAGCTTGACAATGACAGAGCACCTCCAAGGCTCATAGATCCTCGATTTATCATTAGATTTGATAGGAATGAAGGTGTCCTAATTGTCGTCACACAACACACTCTCATCTGTTAAATCCAGGGTAACACTTTTGTTCGTTATGTTTGCTAGGGTTGGGGAGAGATTTTTATCAACTAACAGTGTTTTTACAATGGATTTTTGTTGGTTGGGGGCGTGGGAATCATCTATTTGCATTGCTCATATATTTGGTGGTTCTGCTTCATGTGGTATATTAGGGATATGGGCGTTAGTTAAGTTCACGATGTTGTTTAATGGAACGAGGTAAGCTAGTGGCTTAAGGAGATTTGGAGGAGGTATAAGGAAGATGAGTTTACATGTTTGAAAGAACGTTATCAGCACGAGACTCTGCCATTTTGAGTACTTACTTTGAATTTAATTTCTATTTCAGTGTTCATCTCTGATGTAAGGCGACGCTCTTACGTCCATGGTTAGATCTTGTTCACTCCGCACATCATAAGGCATGTTATATCTTTGAGGTGATGAGCTTTTCTCCGTAAAAATAGTAATGTGGGTATCACGTACTCCTGGAGTGGCCAAATTTGTGTCAAGTAATTTGAGCTTCTTGCTTATATTTGGTTAATATCTTTATCATCGCTTGCTTGGTTATATGCTACATATACAGTACCTATATTAGTATTTATTTTCATCCTTATTATTTCAATAAAGGATTATAAAGTGGATAACATTATTGGATCCACTTAAACTCTTGCAGAGTTTGCAAGAAATATATAACCACCAGAAGTGGTTACATTTTGTATATCTCATTGTAACTAAATTTTGTTAACCACCAGAAGTGGTATATGGCTATAATCACCTGAAGTGATAATTTAGGCTTTCTTTGGTTACAATTAAAATTTCTACAAGTAGCTGATGCAGGCAGGTTGCAAGCAACTCAATAAAATAACTTATAGCAGCTTCTTGGTTTGATGATATTAATTTAATCGATCTGAATTAATGGTGGATTATATTCTCTACAAAATTCAACTTTTGAGAAGATGGTATACAAGATTGGAATGCGGAGACTCAAATATTTAGGTTTTCATCAGGGGGAGAATACGCGATGCACTCTTTTTTCCTTACTAAGGTTTTTTTTCCCATGGGGTTTTCCTTATAAGGTTTTTAATGAGGCACCTGGCAACGCTTATTACTAAATATATTTACTCTTTTTCCTTCACAAGGATTTTTTCCCACATGATTTTTCCTAGTAAGGTTTTAATGAGGCAGATTATCTTTTAATAAACATCCGGAGGAGGTGTTATAAATATATTATATTATGGATGTTCATTTAGTACTCCATTGTAAATAAGCTTCCTGAAGAAGTTATTGTTGGAAACACGTTCTCAATGCAATATACTAAAGCGTGTGTTCTTTTGTATAGGTTTTGATGAATGACAAACGAAGCGAAAATTGATATATGACGAAGTTCAAGAAACAAGCGCACAATTGATATACAACGAGATTCAAGCTCAAGACAAAGTTTTATAGTTTAATTGAGTCATTCTAATTGTGATCTTGATCCTACAACTTGACTCGTAACATGGCTTCTCTCATAAAACTATTTTCCAAAATCATGCATATTTAATTTAATGTCAAATGATTTTAAATCATGCATATTTACAGTAGTCAAAATAATTTTTAGACATGCCTTAATAATCTAGACTAAGATAATCGATTATGTACTTATGATAATCGATTGTTTTAAGCCAAGACTGCATGACAATCGATTGTGAACTAATGACAATCGATTGTGAGTAAGACAGTGAGCATCAGGTTTTTCAAACCTGCATGACAATCGATTGTGAACTAATGACAATCGATTGTAACTGAGGCAGTGTCCATCAGAGTTTTTCAAAACTCAGAATAATCGATTATGAACTAATGGTAATCGATTATGTTGAGACAGTGTCTTCCAGTGATTTTCAAATTTATTAAATAATCGATTGTTACATTGGACAATCGATTGTCAAAGAGACAGTGTCTAAACCCAGAAAAGATTTTTTGAACGTTATTGGGTAATCGATTATTGATTTTGTATAATCGATTGTTTTGATTAAAACCCAGAAAAGATTTTTTGAACGTTGCTGAGTAATCGATTGTTGATTCTGGACAATCGATTGTTTGTGGTAAAATCTGGAAAGGATTTTTTGAACGTTGCCAGTAATCGATTATGGATTGTAAGTAATCGATTATCAAGCGTAAAATCTGGGATTGAATTTTTATCTGACTGGCAGACAATCGATTGTTGGGGTTTGACAATCGATTGTCGGTGAGTAAAATCAGCAACTCTTAATTGGCAATTAGGCAACGGTAATGCCAAGTTTCTCAACTATAAATACAGCTTCATTTCAGTGTTTTAAACACAACAACATACTACAACCGATCATTACATTGCTATAAGCTTGCATACTTTTGTTTATCATTTTATATTCAATTTCATAAAGCTTTTGAGAGCCATATTCTTGTCCAAAGTTGTTGTGATCTAGAGCTTACTTCTTTTACTCATACCTACTCATAAAGGAGTATTTTTTTTGAGTGTTTAGTGTCTTATACACTTGTAAGAGAATTGTGATTCTCTTGTTGTAAGGAACTTCTGTTTCCTTGGTTGAAGTCTTGGAGTGTTTGTATCTCCGAGCAAAGGTGTTAAGGCTTGTGTCCTTAAGTTGTAAAGGTTTGTTGAGCACCCGTAAGCTTAACT
Source organism: Nicotiana benthamiana (assembly GCA_034376525.1). Classification (NCBI taxonomy): domain Eukaryota; kingdom Viridiplantae; phylum Streptophyta; class Magnoliopsida; order Solanales; family Solanaceae; genus Nicotiana; species Nicotiana benthamiana. The sequence continues at coordinate 91,182,681 of CM067337.1, forward strand.
AGTTAGTGGAAAATCTCGAGAGAGTCTCTCGGGGACTGGACTAGCCACGTGTTGTGGTGAACCAGAATATATCGGTGCGTTCTTTCCTTTTTGTTTATTTAACGCACTTATTTATTTCCTGCAAATTTTAATTTCCGCAAGTTTACGCTAAATTTTACTATAACGCTATTCACCCCCCCTCTAGCGTTAAGCGTATTTTACAATTGGTATCAGAGCCCAACTCTCTGAAAACTTAGCAGTTTGAGAGAACCATCCATGGCTTCTACTCGTGATTCTTTTGCAGGAATTGATGAAGGACAGTGCTCCACACGACCACCTCTATTCAACGGTACAAAATACACGTACTGGAAGGAGAGGATGAAGATCTTCGTTCAGTCCAACAGCTTTCACCTTTGGAAGGTGATAATGAAGGGAAACCAAATTCCAACAAAGAAGGTGGAAAACGAAGGGTTCCCAAGTCCGAGGATGAGTATGACGCGGATGACATCCGAAAGGTTTAAAATAATGCTAAAGCAATTAATTTATTATATTGTGCTGTTAATGCTGACGATTACAGGAAAATATCGTGTTGCACAACGGCAAAGGAGATGTGGGACAAACTAGAAGTTACGTACGAAGGTACGGACCAGGTAAGGGAAGCAAAAATTGATTTCCTAACCCATTCTTATGAATTATTTCACATGAAAGAAGGTGAAAAGGTGGACGAGATGTTTGAGCGATTTTCAATAATCGTAAATGACCTACATGCTCTCAAGAAAACATTCACGGATAGAGAGCTCGTGCGAAAAATTCTTAGAAGTCTCACACCGGCATGGAGATCAAAGGCCGATGCAATTCAAGAATCCATTGGCGTTTCAAACGTCACCATCGACGCACTAAGAGGTAACCTTAAGACCTATGAATCTACTATTCTTAACCCTTTTGTTGATGATCAAAGGAGGCAAAGAATAGCTCTAAAGGCGAGCACAAGCCAATCGCAAATTGATGAGGAAGGAGACAACGAATTTGGACTCGTTATCAAAAGATTTTAAAAGTTCATACGCAAGGAGTATGAACGCAAGGGCAAAAAGCAAGGCGAACAAATCAAGTGCTATGAATGTGGTGAAACCGGGCACATCAAATCAAATTGCCCAAACATCAAAAAGGAGAAGAAACCTTTTAAAAAGCAACGTGCATACATTTCTTGGGGAGGCGACTCCGGGGATGAGTCAAGCGAAGGAGAAGAAGACGAATCAGCAAATCTTTGCCTTATGGCACAAGAAGACAACAAAGATGAGGTATGTCAAATTTCGTCTAAAAACTTCTTTACTCTTGAAGAAATGCGAACTGCTTTTGATGAATTATATGCTGAGTTTATTAAGGCTTCAAAAACTGTTAAGGGCATAAAAGAAAATGCTTCATTAAAAGAAAAGGATTTTCAAAAACAACTTTCTTTGAAAGAAAAGGATGTAGAAAAACTGGTTTTAGAAAATGAAAAGCTGAAAGAGGAAAACAAGTTTTTTGGAAAAGCCGATAAGCCCGAAAGTTCTACTAAAAGTTGTTCTTCTTGCTTGCATCTCAAAAATGAGGTATAGACTCAAAGGTACCTTAGATAAGTTTAATTCTTCCCACAAGAATTTGAATGAGGTCCTTGTAAATTTGAAATCAACCAAGCATGGCATAGGATTTAAGAATGAGGTTAAAGAAAAGGTTGAAGCCAAACCCCAACCACCTAAGGCTCAACCTAGGACTAATAAAACAAATGCTTATCCTAGAAATAGCAATCCTAGAACCAATATGCATGCTAGACAAAATGTTGAACATTTTAGGAGACCTAGAAATGACTTACCACCTAGAAATAGTTACCATAGAAATGATGCATATTTTAGGCCAAATGTTGAACCTTTGAGAAAACCTAGAAATGGCCTTCAACCGAGAAACAATCACTCTAGAAATGCTGCCCATCCCAGAGCTCATAGTAGGAGAAATAATTCTCATGAAATGCGAAATAGTCATAGTGTTCAAAATAGAGTAAGAAATTTTCATCCGTCTAGTTACTATGAACCTAGAAGGATGCATAACCCAAATGTGACTTGTCATTATTGTAGACGCATTGGTCATATTGCTCCTGCATGCTTTACACGTCATAGACATATTACTCAATCGCATCATTATAATATGCCTAACCCCCAAGGACCCAAGATGGCATGGGTACCTAAAGAACATTAATTTGTTTTGTAGGTGTGCTTAAAGGGATCAAGTGTACTATGGTACCCTGATAGTGGATGCTCCAAGCATATGACGGGAGATGAATCCAAATTCCTTCAATTAGAGCACAAAGAAGGAGGAAGTGTTATCTTCGGTGATAACAATAAAGGAAAGATCATCGGCATCGGCTCGGTCGGTAAGGATGAAAATTCCTCCATTAAGCATATATTACTTGTTAAAGGATTAAAGCATAATCTCTTGAGCATAAGCCAATTGTGTGACAAGGGAAATCTTACTTTATTTGATTCGGATGAATGATTAGTGTTCAGACGTAGTGATTTCAAAATTATCCTCCGTGGTTTTAGAGTGGACAATATTTATATGGTTGATCTTGCTAATTCCTCACCCGATTATGTTGATTGTCTAATGAGTAAAGAGGATGATACTTGGCTATGGCATCGTAGAGTAGCACATATCAATATGCATCTTTTGAACAAATTGATTTCTCAAAAATTAGTTGTTGGTCTTCCCGATTTAAAATGTGAAAATGACTCTATTTGTGACTCGTGTCAAAAGGGGAAGCAAACAAAAGCATCTTTCAAATCTAAAAACATTGTTTCAACTTCTAGACCATTGCAATTGCTTCATATGGATTTATTTGGTCCCTCTCGCATTGAAAGTCTAGGAAGAAATAAATATGCTTTTGTGATTGTTGATGATTACTCGAGATTTACTTGGACTTTATTTCTTGCCAATAAAAGTGATGCTTTTCAAAATTTTTAATATTTTCTTAAGCGTGTTCAAAATGAGAAAGAAACAACCGTCACTTCAATTAGAAGTGATCATGGGGGAGAGTTTGATCACAATATCTTTGCGGACTTTTGTGACGAACTCGGAATCGAGCATACCTTTTCCGCTCCACGTACACCACAACAAAATGGGGTGGTGGAAAGGAAAAATAGGTGTCTCGAAGAGATGGCTAGAACCATGCTCGACGAAGCTAAGATACCTAAACTTTTTTGGTCGGACGCCGTGAGTACCGCTTGCTATGTTCTAAATAGAGTAGTAATTCGGCCGATACTCATGAAAACCCCCTATGAACTTTATAAGGGTAGAAAACCAAATATTTCCCATTTTAGAGTTTTTGGTTGCAAATGTTTTGTTCATAACAACGACAAAGACCAATTGGGTAAATTTGATGCTAAGTCGGATGAAGGTATTTTCATTGGATATTCCTCACGTAGTAAAGCATATAGGGTCTTTAATAAAAGAACCCAAATTGTGGAGGAATCCCCTCATGTTGTATTTTCCGAAAATAATGCTCGCTTGACGAGAAAGGATTCCGATTTTGATCTTGCAGGTATCTTAGATAGCTTGAAAGACAAAATACAAGAGGAACCATCCAAGGAAAATAAAGATGAAACTGAGGAACAACCAACGGAAGAAGCGCCACAATTGGAAAAAGAAACAAAAGTGCCAAATGAGCGGAGGACGATCAAAGATCACCCTCTTGAACAGGTAATTGGAGACGTCGGAGGAAATGTAAGTACCCGAAACTCTCTTAAGAACACTTTAGGACACACTTCTTAAGAGCTCACGTTCTCACTTGGCAACACTAGTTTAAGTTATTACTTCTTTACAAATTACTGACTTGAGCGTCGGAGACGTTTAATTCTATTTTGCAGGTATCGCCCTAAAAGATAGGGGGAATTATAAAGTTTTGGCACAAAACAATCGATTGTTCCAAGCAAATAATCGATTATTTTACTGAAAACCGATTAGCAGTATCACTAATCGATTGTTTATGGTTTATGTTCATTATGCAGCCTTGTTTAAAAATTGATTCCTTAAATTGCATAATCGATTTCTGCCTCAGCCATTCAGCAATGCTTGTCCAAAACAATCGATTATTTCACATATATAATCGATTATTTCATGTCAGTAATTCAAAAGCTTGTTACCGTTTGGTCCCGTAATCGATTACCACATTTGACAATCGATTATTTCATGTCAGAAATTTAAACTCTTGTTACCGTTTGGCTCCTCAATCGATTTGTGTCAGTTCCAAGTCAGGTCATAACTCTTCAACAATCGATTATTGCATCTCAACAATCGATTGTCTAACGGTCAGTGAATTTATTTTACCGTTTCTGACTGATTTGGCTTTAAATTCTCAGCTGATTTCTTCCATAAATGATAAGCCACTCTCCCCTCTATAAATAGGCTTCATATATGTTCATATGCATTCACTCTCAAGCATCAATTGTAGCTTTCAAAATATCAAAATTCTCTCTAATCCTTTGCAAAATCCAGCAGCTTTCATTAAAAATGTCGGGCCGTCACTCAAAACGTTCCCGTTCTGCTAGGCACGGCGCATCCTCCTCTGTTGCCCCTCCTCGTCCGAACTATCCCTATCAAGATGGTTCCGTTCTATATTTTAATTCCGACATCGAGCTTACTCGATTCTTAACCAAATTTGAAAAGCGCGACATTCTTCCACCCCGCTTTTCAACCCACAAGTATCTTGAATCATTTGGGCCTGCTGCAAATATGCTCAAAAATTCTCAACTTCTTGACTTTTTACTCCTTACCCATCCTTACATCAATACTACATTGGTTCAAGCATTTTATTCCAACCTCCATGAGGATGATGAGGCGGAAAATGATGAATGAATAATTGTAGTTTTTAAGTTTGTTTTTCTATGTTGTATTGTCTTCCCTGTTGCTGTAATTTCTTTCCAATAAATAAACAAGGTTTATTTCATCTTTGGCATCTTATTATTATTTTTGCTAATGGCAAAAGGGGGAAGATAACGGCTATGCACTCTCAGTATTTATAAGCTTAAATTGAGGGGGAATTCAAAAATTGAGGGGGAACAAATTGCATACTTGTTACATGTATATACTTGTCTTGAATCGTCAATATAAATTGCTTGTCTTGCATATCCCGCTTAATGTTTGCCATTATCAAAAAGGGGGAAATTGTTGGAAACACGTTCTCAATGCAATATACTAAAGTGTGTGTTCTTTTGTATAGGTTTTGATAAATGACAAACGAAGCGAAAATTGATATATGACGAAGTTCAAGAAACAAGCGCACAATTGATATACAAGGAGATTCAAGCTCAAGACAAAGTTTTATAAGTTTAATTGAGTCATTCTTATTTGTGATCTTGATCCTACGACTTGACTCGTAACATGGCTTCTCTCATAAAACTATTTTCCAAAATCATGCATATTTAATTTAACGTCAAATGATTTTAAATCATGCATATTTACAGTAGTCAAAATAATTTTTAGACATGCCTTAAAAATCTGGACTAAGATAATCAATTATGTACTTATGATAATCGATTGTTTTTTAAGCCAAGACTGCATGACAATCGATTGTGAACTAATGACAATCGATTGTGAGTAAGACATTGAGCATCAGGTTTTTCAAACCTGCATGACAATCGATTGTGAACAAATGACAATCGATTGTGATGAGGCAGTGTCCATCAAAGTTTTTCAAAACTCAGAATAATCGATTGTGAAGCTAATGACAATCGATTGTGAAGAGACAGTGTCCTTCAGATTTTTCAAAGTCACAAAATAATCGATTGTGAACTTATGACAATCGATTGTGTTGAGGCAGTGACTTCCAGACTTTTTCAAAACTATTAAATAATCGATTGTGAGTATATAACAATCGATTGTCAAGAGGCACTGTCTAAAATGTTTTTCAAAAATTGATAAGTAATCGATTGTTGACTTTGTGCAATCGATTGTGAAGCTGACCGTTGTCGTAAAGTTTTCAAATACCGTCAGGTAATCGATTATTGATTCTGTATAATCGATTGTTTTGATTAAAATCCGGAAAAGATTTTTTGAACGTTATTGGGTAATCGATTATTGATTTTGTATAATCGATTGTTTTGATTAAAACCCGGAAAAGATTTTTTGAACGTTGCTGAGTAATCGATTGTTGATTCTGGACAATCGATTGTTTGTGGTAAAATCTGGAATTGAACGTTGCCAGTAATCGATTATGGATTGTAAGTAATCGATTATCAAGCGTAAAATCTGGGATTGAATTTTTATCTGACTGGCAGACAATCGATTGTTGGGGTTTGACAATCGATTGTCGGTGAGTAAAATCAGCAACTCTTAATTGGCAATTAGGCAACGGTAATGCCAAGTTTTTCAACTATAAATACAGCTTCATTTCAGTGTTTTAAACACAACAACATACTACAACTGATCATTACATTGCTATAAGCTTGCATACTTTTGTTTATCATTTTATATTCAATTTCATAAAGCTTTTGAGAGCCATATTCTTGTCCAAAGTTGTTGTGATCTAGAGCTTACTTCTTTTACTCATACCTACTCATAAAGGAGTATTTTGTTTGAGTGTTTAGTGTTTTATACACTTGTAAGAGAATTGTGATTCTCTTGTTGTAAGGAACTTGTGTTTTCTTGGTTGAAGTCTTGGAGTGTTGTATCTCCGAGCAAAGGTGTTAAGGCTTGTGTCCTTAAGTTGTAAAGGTTTGTTGAGCACCCGTAAGCTTAACAAGTTAGTGGAAAATCTCGAGAGAGTCTCTCGGGGACTGGACTAGCCACGTGTTGTGGTGAACCAGAATATATCGGTGCGTTCTTTCCTTTTTGTTTATTTAACGCACTTATTTATTTCCTGCAAATTTTAATTTTCGCAAGTTTACGCTAAATTTTATGATAACGCTATTCACCCCCCCTCTAGCGTTAAGCGTATTTTCTAACAGTTATCACTTCGGTGCCTGGTTATGGATAAACATTATCCCCGGTAGAAGATTATCCATATCTGGTATAGTAGCAGCTTACACATCAGCTTGTGTAGCAGCTTACACATCAGCTTGTGTAGCAGCTTATACAGCAGCTTGTGTAGCAGCTTACACAACAGTTTGGAATAACAGCTTACACAACAGCTTGCAGTAGTAGCTTACACAACAACTTGTAGCAACTTACATAGCAGTTTGCAGTAGCAGCATACACATCAGCTTGTAGCAGCTTACACAGCAGCTTGCAATAGCAACTTAAACATCATCTTGTTGTAGCTTACACAGCAGCTTGCAGTAGCAGCTTACACAGATATTGACTTGACAACTCTTTGTGGGAATAAGCTTTTTATAAATAGGCTTTTAAAATTATGTAAAAGGGTATTTTAGTAATTCAACTTTTTAGTTTAGGGCTTCCCACTTTTAATATAGTATAGATTAATTTCGAACACTTCTATAGCTAATAACTTCAATACAAGTACATATACTTAGAGGGCGTTTGGCTAAGCTTATAAGCGGGTTAAATTGGCTTATAAGTACTTTTTGGCTTATTTACGCGTTTGGTAAAATTAAAAGTGCTTATAAGTTAAGTGTTTATAAGTAAAAAATAAGCCAAAAGCCATAAGTTGGTCTCCCCCAACTTATCAAATTTAAACTTATAAGCACTTTAGGTTTGACCAAAATATTTACTATTCTATCCCTAAAATAATTCTTTTTAAATAAAACTCTTCGTATACTTATTTCTTCAACTGCTTATTATTAATTTTAGCACTTTTATCCAAACATGTAACTGTTTATCTTTTAAATCAGTTTCAGCACTTAGAAGTACTTTTTAACACCTAATGTTTATCAGCAATTCTAAATCAGCTAAGCCTGTTAAGGGTTTTCCCCTGAATTACCATTCCAGTCTAAATATATAATATATCTAATTTGTGTCTTGGGAAAGAAGAAATATTACAATGCAATTAGTTGTGCCTAAGGAGCTCAAAAATTGCTTATTTTTAGAGTAAACTTAGACAAGATGAAAAACAGATAGAAACGAAAAGAAGGGGAAGAGACGTGATAATTTGGTAGAGATTCCCACATGCACATGGTTTATTACAACTGTGTTAAGCGTAAGATATACATATGCATAGTTGACCAAAAAAATAAATAAATTAAATCTTATTAATCATAAATTTTAATTGGGAAGAACAGGGACGTACTGGTTTCTATATCGTGTGAGCATTTCCTATATCGATAAAAATAAATTTCAACCGACCATGTGATCTGTGTCTTCAACCTTCTGAAAATTAATTATTTGGAAAAATTTCAAGCCAGTATTATTAATTATAATTTCAGTCTAGGATTCTCATTACTAGAGCTTAAATAATGTTCCTATAGTTATATTAACGTTTCTTGATTATCTATTATGTAATTTGTCCAATATGACCATGCTGAACTGAGAACTAATCTATTGCTCCTACTCAATGTTGTGTTGAATTTGCGTGTGGGGTATATATATATATATATATATATATATATATATATATATATATATATTGTCCTTTCAACTTTTTTTTCCCTGTTTTTTTAGTAAAAGATTTTACAACAACAACAACAACAACAACAACTACCCAGGTAGTCCCACCAGGTGGGGTCTGGGGAGGATAATAGGTAGACGAGTCTTACCCCTGCCCGAAAGGGCAGAGAGGCTGCTTCCAAACGACCCCCGGCGTATAGTAAAAGATTTTACAATTTGGGAAAAAAAAATTCATCATGAATTATAATACACAGCAACAGATTTGTTTATCCAGCTTTTCTTTTTCTTCGTGAGATCTCTTCTTGTTAACATTAACGGTTAGAGTTAATGATCAACCATAAACTCCTTTTTCTCGTCTTCTGCCTTTCCTATATCACAATCGTGTTTCCTTACTATCGGCGCCAGGATTTAATGTTAGGGTTCGAGATTTTAGTTATTTTTGTGTTATTGGATTCTAAAATAAAAATTTATATTAATTCAATAGATTTCATAAAACAAATATAGAGGCCGAATCCTGTATGAGTCAAAATTAGATTCATGATAATTAGCAAATGTCTAATTGGCTCCTAAGCTCGTTCGGGCTAATATAAGGTATAATCATTCCCTGACAAATGTATTCCGAGGTTAATTGACCTAATTAACGAGACCGCGGCCTACTTTTTGTTCAGGGACGTCCCTTCGACGCAGCCGCGGCCGTCCATCGCCAGCTGGCAAAATTCACAGCTATAAATATTAAGAGAGAACCCTAAAAAGGGGGGTGCTTCTTCTTCTTCACCTCTACTTCTAAAAGAGAGGGAGAAAATCATTGTAAGGCTCTGAACCTCTCCATGGAGAGACAGCCCATATGAGTCTTAATCAATAAATATGCTCTCCACCTTTACCGTCTTGATAAAAAGCTTTGCATCTTATCTCTTTATTTTATTCCTTTGGCCATTTATTAAGACCTGCTATGATTGGCCCTTGTTTCGTTAATTGATTTATGCTTACGAGGTACACTAGAACTTTAAGCTAAGTAATTTGGCGCCGTCTGTGGGGATTTTATAGCAGAATCGTGTAGTTTATCCTTGGACCAAAAAGAAAAGAAAACAACCCAGCTCGAACAAGCCAAAGCGGCACGTCGGATAAAAGAAATTCAAAAGCCTCGACACGAGCTTGCATCCACATCCCGCGTCTCCGAGCAAGGGGAAGAAGAAGAAGAAGAAGTATATCCCCCATCCCTACAGTTGATACCCAATTTTTCCCTATATATTTCGTGCACCCAAAATGCTTTCAAAATAGTATATGTATGCATATATAACCATGCCTAGGAATTTTGGTATTAATTTTAAAAGATTTTTAAAATCAATTTAATGACTATTTTTGACAATATAAAGGCCAAAATTATTTTTAATTTATTAATTTTAGTGCACATTGTGTTTCATTCTCATATTTACAACAAGACATAATTTATGTAATTTTTGCACATTTTTACAAATTTATTTAAATTTTTAAAAGCTAATTGCACAAAATTGCAATTGTGGCATGTTTTGCAATTTGCTATGTTTTACCGTATAAAATTATTTTTAATATTTTAAAATTAATATATATGTTATTACGTAGTTCTGTGCTTTCAATTTTGCTTTTTAAACTATTTTGGCTATTTTATTAAATTAATTGAGAAAAAGAGGTATTTAAATTATAGCTAGATTTTATTTAAAATATGGCCCAAATTCAACCCCCCAGGTCAGCCTAATTAAACGATCCAATTTTTTAGATAACCCAACCCAGACCCATTTAAACTAACCTGCCCGGACCCCTATTTAAATTGTGGCCGTTGATCATTTAATTAGTGGCCCGCAACAGCCCTTTCCCTTTTTTAACGCAAGACCACCCCTAACCATAATCACTTTTCACCTTCAGCCGCCCTTGTATCCCCCTCCTCTCTCAAACGCTCTCAACTCCTCTCTGAAAACCTAGCCCTCTCTGCCGCTTTCCGACCTCTTTCTACCGGAAATCATGGCCTCTCAGGCCCTGTGTAACCTATATTTACCCCCACTCACCCTTATCCTTCTCTTGCATGAGGATTCGAGGCCAGACCTTGAAGGTCTCCGATTCGAGTTTTATGGCCCTGTCTGGCTCATCTCCAGCGAGTCCTAGCCCTGTGAGTCTATCTCTGACTCAGGACCAGCCGTTCCAGGCCTTCTCATTTGCTAGGGTTTTCTTTGAAACCCTAAGCCTCGAGGTTTTCCTGTTTCTCTCTAAGATCTACTATCGATCCGTGCTATTTTAAGTGTTTCTCACTTCTTTTTCTATTTTTTTCTTTCAAAACTATTTCATCTTCTTAAAACTTAGGGTTTCTATGTTTTTTACTTGTTCTACTGTGATTTCTTACATTATTTGGCTTTGCTGTAAATCCCAAATGTTTTCACTATGGTTTCTAGGTATTTTCTTTACTATATTTTCTTTTAGGGTTTTCTAGTAAATTCTCTACTGTTCCTTCTTTCATTATGCTTCCATGAATGTTTGTGTTCTTTGGACTTTCTGAGTTTATTCTTTGCCTGATTCTCTATGCTTTCATCTGTGAGGAAGAAATCCTAGATTTTTGGGGGGTTTCAGAATACTTGTGTGCGAGTACTTTGCTTCCTGTTTAATTTCAAAACCCTAATCCTCTAAAACTCGTCTCATGTTTCTGATCCTTGCTAAGCTTTGCAAGACCTTTTGATTTCTCGCACATCTATGTTCTTCTACTTTGCATGACTACTCTACTTATTTTGAACCTCGCGTGTTTACGTTTATGCTCCCTTTTATAGTCAAATATTTCTTTCTCTGAACAACCCTAATTTTTGGGGATTGATTTTTTATGAACTTACTTGATTCTCTCCTTGTCTGATTTGGACCTATATTCCGACTTAATGCATTAGTGAGTTCGAATTCCTGATTCTTGATTAACTGATTTTACCTTTACTTTATTTATCTAACCGTGTATTTTTTAAAGCTTCTCCTATGTATTTACCTCTTATTGCACCATGTGTTATTGATTTTCTTTCCTTAAATATCATTCCTTCCTCTCCTATTCAAATTCGAATTCCTTAATTAAAGGAACTCCCCTCTCCTAATTGATTTTGATTGGTATTGAATTATATTTTTGCCTTACTTACCACTTGTATTCAAACTATAAATACCCTACTCCTTCTCTTCAAACGACACACACGGACACGAACAATTTTCATAAGTTCATACTAAAAACTCTCTTCTTTTCTCTATTATGCTATGTTTCTTGTTCTACTGCTTGTGTTAGCCGGCTGAAAGCCAATGCTAATATAAGATCCTATTTTTACTATTTGCATTGCTGCTTGAAACTTGAAACTGGTAGGTTCCATGATTTAAATACCACCTCCAAACTATATGTTTACTGATGTTTTTCATATATCTGTTTATGCTTTATTTCCCTACATCATGCATTTGAACTGCAGCATGTTTACTTACCCCTTCCCCATGTCTGTTTATGTTCAGTATGTAGTTAAATTTTAGCATGCACCCCTTATCCCCCATGTTTTTGATGCTATGTGTGTGTGTCTGTTTATCTTCCTGCACATCCCTTTCCCCAAAACCCCTATAGTTTAACTATGTTCCATTTTTTTTGTGTAAATGCTTTCATATTTGATCCCTTTCCCCGACCCCTTTTGTATGTGAGTATTGTTTTGGACTAGAGTGGTACCCTATTGCCACCTTTACTTCAGAACCAGGTTTTTCTCAACCCATACTCAAAGTAATCCCACTCCCTTAACCCCCCATTATTGTTGAGCTTTGACTCAGGTCTGTTGGTTCCCTAATCACCATACAGGCCTAAGTCTTACTTATTTCAAGTCTTCTCTTACTTGTTAAACCATGTAAAGGGCCAGGGGTGTGCCAGTCCCCTTCATGGCTAGGTATGACCACCTTTGCATTGGTTATCCTCTAATCCTTCACCTTTACACTCATTTTTAGTCTATTAAGTTCCCCCTTTGGTAAGCCATGCCTTGGGACCCTCGAGCTCCCTCTGGTCTCGGATGCCTTAGGGCTGGTACTTTCATACTGCACTATTCTGTTCAGGGTGTTAAGCACTGCCGGGAATCCGTGAGATTCCTTGGAACTCTGAAAACACCTTGAGTATAAGAAGGCCTTGGAATATGGAATCTGGATTTGGTAAAATGCATGGGTTGGACATTAAGGTTGCTTCGAGACTCCCCGGGCTTGTTGTAGTTCTGATGTATTTATTTATTTTCTTTAAGTCCTTTCTTTCAAGTTTTAGAATAATTGTGTAAAAGACTTGGGGATATTAGTGAAAGGGTGTGGGAAGGGCTTTACTATTTCTGCACATGTCAAAATTTAGAAACCATGTTTATAAGATTCTATGCTTAATTATTTAGAAAGCATGCCTATAGGACTTACGTATTTTTGTAATCAAATGCATATAGAAATCCTGCCTATAGGACTTGCATACACAATAGGCAAGCTGTAGGGTTAAACGCTCAGTTATTCATTAACAACTTTTAAAATCAGAGGTAATAGACATCATGCCTATAGGGTTAACTGCCAACTTGCCTTATTCGCTTAACTAGTAAAAGTCAGTCATCTGAGCTCTAATGTCTTTCTCAAAATAACGTTTCACAAACTGTTAGCTATGCATGCCTGTTAACTTCTTAAGTCTGTGTTTTTCTGCCTTTCAAAACAAATTCCGCCCAAATGATTTTCATTCTTTGGAACAGTCTCTAAAGTAAAGTTCTGGTCTGAAAATAATCTGCTTGCTCAAATGCTTTGCTTTACCTTTGCAGAAAAATCATTCTGCCTCGACGCTTATTCAGTTTTCGAATCAATTGCAACTCACCTTTTTTTTTCAAATATGCTTGTCTTTCTGAAACTGTTCTGCACATTTCACTTAAACTGTCAACTACTTTTCAAACTTCTTGTTTCCTCTACTGCTTATTTATAAAGACTCCCCTGCCTTTTTTTATACCACAATTCCTGATAACATGCCCGAGGAGCTTGAATAAAATTTTCTATCCAGTTTTATATGTTTAACTAATCCATTCGCGATCAGCTTTAATATTAAGACCAAACCAGTATTTGTAAGGCATGCTAGACTAATTGTTGTTATGGTTTACCGGGTTTATATGAGCCTTTGAATTTCTGATTTGCATACCTTTATATGTTATTTGTTTTGATTGACGCTTAGTATTTCACCTTTGAAAACTCCATATATGTCCTATCTTTCTCTCCCTTTCTTAAGTTTAGAAGTCGTAATACCCCGGGACTAATAGGTTGGGACGGGTATTAGCATGCAATAAGAAAACGAGACCAAACGCGCTTAATATCTTAACGGGGTGGGAAGGGTGGAATATGAAGATGATAACGATGCGATAATATCATAAAGCGACCCCTATTTGGGAATATGTGCTGGATATCGTATCGAATGATCCATATTATAGCCAAACCTAGGACCTCCTTCTCTTTACTTGCTTTATTTAAGCATTTTTTCTTAAAGTAATGCTTTTCAAATTAATTCGCTTTTCTAGTTTTACTTAACTTATACTCTTCCCCTTTTCGAAAGTTTCTCAAGTTGCTTGAATGCTTTATATATGAGCCTTATCCGTTTATTTGCCTTATTATAGTCACAATTGGCACGACGAGGAACCACACTAGTGGATCTTGAGGGGTGCCTAACACCTTCCCCTCGAGATAATTTCAAGCCCTTACCCAAACTCTGGTTTTCTTTCAAAATAATCTTTTCTTCTTAAAAGTGTCCTAATGCACTATAATCATTAGGTGGAGACTCTTCAACCTCTAATACCCATATCCCAAACGGGAATAAGAGTTGTTTTTGTCCATAATGCCGTAAACCCAATTTCGATTCTTCTTTTAGTAGTCGGAAAAAGGGGCGTCAACACCTTTGGGAAAAATGCGCATAAGGTACCTCACCCCCTTTTACACGGGATCTGCCAAAAAGGAATAAAGCAGGAATGCATCCCGAACCTAGATCTGTAACGAGGTAACCTATAGCAATTAGTTGAGAAGACTACACACAAATCGTGCAAGATCTCAAATCAAAACAAACCCCCAACTCCCTACACACAAGGGTTATGCGGGAAGAAAAGGTTCGACTATGAGTTGAACCAGAACTCAGGCTATGTGCCTTCGCCATCAGTAGTTGCAATATTCAACTACGATTGAACAACAACTCAGGCTACGTGCCTTCGCCCAAAAAGTTTAACTAAGAGTTGAACTGGGACTCAGGCCAAGTGCCTTCGCTATTAATAAATATAAAAGGTTCAACTACGGTTGAACAACAACTCAGGCTACGTGCCCTCGCCCAAAAAGTTCAACTAAGAGTTCAACTGTGACTCAGGCTATGTGCCTTCGCCATCAGTAATTGCAAGATTCAACTACGGTTGAACAACAACTCAGGCTACGTGCCCTCGCCCAAAAAGTTCAACTAAGAGTTGAATTGGGACGCAGGCTTTGTGCTTTCGCCATCAGTAATTGCAAGATTCAACTACGGTTGAACAACAACTCAGGCTACATGCCATCGCCCAAAAATTAAACTACGAGTTGAACTGGGACTCAGGTCAAGTGCCTTCGCTATTAAGAAATACAAAAGATTCAACTGCGGTTGAACAATAACTCAGGCTACGTGCCCTCACCCAAATATTCAACTACGAGTTGAACTGGGACTTAGGCCAAGTGACTTCGCCATTAAGAAATATAAAAGGTTCAACTACGGTTGAACAACAACTCAGGCTACGTGCCCTCACCCAAAAGTTCAACTACGAGTTGAACTGGGACCCAGGCCAAGTGCCTTCACCATTAAGAAATATAAAAGGTTCAACTACAGTTGAACAACAACTCATGCTACGTGCCCTCGCCCACAAAGTTCAACTAAGAGTTGAACTAGGACTCAGGCTATGTGCCTTCGCCATCAGTAATTGCAAGATTCAACTACGGTTGAACAACAACTCAGGATACGTGCCCTCGCCCAAAAAGTTCAACTAAACTGGGACTCAGGCTATGTGCCTTTGCCATCAGTAACTGCAAGATTCAACTACGGTTGAACAACAACTCAGACTACGTGTCCTCACCCAAAATTTCAACTACGAGTTGAACTAGGACTCAAGCCAAGTGCCTTCCCTATTAAGAAATACAAAAGATTCAACTACGGTTCAACAACAACTCAGGCTACGTGCCCTCGCCCAAAAATTCAACTACGAGTTGAATTGGGACTCAGGCCAAGTGCCTTCTCCATTAAGAAATATAAAAGGTTCAACTATGGTTGAACAACAACTCAGGCTACGTGCTCTCGCCCAAAAATTTAACTACAAGTTGAACTGGGACTCAGGCCAAGTGCTTTCACCATTAAGAAATATAAAAGGTTCAACTATGGTTGAACAACAACTCAGGCTACGTGCCCTCGCTCAAAAGTTCAACTATGAGTTGAACTGGGACTCAGGTCAAGTGCCTTCTTCATTAAGAAATTCAAAAGGTTCAACTACGGTTGAACAATAACTCAGGCTACGTGCCCTCGCCCAAAAGTTCAACTACGAGTTGAACTGGGACTCAGGACAAGTGCCTTTGCCATTAAGAAGTACAAAAGGTTCAATTACGGTTGGATAACAACTCAGACTATGTGCCCTCGCCCAAAAGTTCAACTACGAGTAGAACTGGGACTCAGGATACACGCCTCCATCGCAAGAGTCACAAACTCAAGCACGGTCGAATCAAGTCCAAGAGTATACATCTCCACAGCTACGATCCGGTCCACAATCAGACGAGGCCGAGCGCTCCCAAATGTTCAATCATGGTCGAACCCCATTTCAGGCCAAGAGCCACCGCCATTCAAGTAAGTATTACTAACTTAAACTAAAGTTTTGGCCCACGTAAAGTTCGGCCCAAGTCGAACTACAAGGCCGTGCTTTTCATCACCAAGGCCAGTAGTCCGACTAAGCCCGATATGGGACTAAGGCTATGTGCCGCCACTAGCCAAACACGGCTACAACCCACTACCTCCAAGTGGAGGAAGGCGATGACCAAAAGCGTCCATCCATGGCCAAAGCCATCTACACACACCAATTTCCCCTTAAGGCAAGGAACCAATTCGACAATGGTCGAAATCACCTAACCGGTCAAGACCATTAGCATGCTCACTAGAAAAACTGCCCCGTCGAACGAATGCAAAAAAAGAAGCATACGAAATTGATATAAAACAAACAGAAAGGAAGAAAGTCGCATATATTTACAATATCTACAAGGGGTTACCCCAAGTTACATTGGCCCAGGGCCGACAAAAATAAAAAATATAGCCAAATGGAAACAAAAAAGAAAGAAAAAAAGAGAACGAAAACTTAATAAATATTACAAACTTTTTCTTTGTTCACTCGACGCCACCAGCGCCACCTTCAACATTATCAGTGCCCTCGACGACATCATCAACCCCGGGCGTAGATGGGTCAAAACTATAGTCAAGGCAAGCATCACGAGCCTTTTGGCGAGCTTCCTCATAGGTGGCCTCAGGTACAACGCCGGCTTCCCACAACTTCCTATACACGTCGAGCTGGGCCTCGGCGAATGTCCAAAGTTCACGAGCAGAACCGAAAGAAGCGACCTGGTCCCTCAGGCGTTGGTTCTTGGGCTCCAAGGCCGCAATACGTTCCTCCATATCACGGGCATCCTACTCGCAAACAGCAATGCGCCCCTCCAACGTCGTCTCTTGGAAAGTAGCCACAACCCTCTCCGATCCACGTTCTCTTTCTTGGGCGCGGCTAGTCGCTTGGAATGCTTCGACCTTCGCTAGGGCTTCCTCTGCCTTCTTCCTCAAGGCTGCAGTCTCCGTGTCTAAGGCGGCCACCTGCCTAGTCAAAGCCTCAGCGGCCTCTGCTGCAGTAGCCTTATTTTGGGGCTCTCTCTCAGTGGCCGCTCTCCTTTCAACATCTATCTCCTAATTTCTTTTGCGGAGCTGCCCCTCGAGAGCATTTACCCTATTAAGGGTCTGCTACATATGAAGTTCCCTCCTCGCGAGCTCTTCTACCAGCTGCCAATTCTTTGGGTCATTCCTTAAGCGTTGACGCGAATCACGGCACCAGTTCCGGTAGCGGCGGTACTTCTCCATCAACCGTACAAAGACTACTGAGCGTACGTTGGCCCGGCGAATGCCCCCACCTCCAATAAGAATGACTACAGCGAACAGAACAATAGTTAATACAAGAACATACACTAAGAAAAGAAGTAAACCAAGGCTTCACATGTACCTTTATACCCAGAGCGGCCACCTCGCCCATCAACCCAACATCTGAGATGGCCCTCAAGGACACGCTCTCCACTTCCGAACACATAACCTTGAATAACATCACTAGATTCGCTTACTCGAGCAGCAAGTTCTGCTCATTAGGAATCTCCACATAGCAAAAATCCCTTTCGGCCTGTACCGTTGGGCGGGTATAACCCTCTTGGAACAGGCGGATGTCCTCAGGGTCCAAGTCGCACTCAGAATCATCCCCTTTTCCTGAGGCACCCCATTCTTTTGCCGCCCTAGAAATCGAGGCTTCCGTTGCTCAGGAAGTTGAAGCACCCGCACCCTCAAATATATTGGCACTCGTCTCTTCCACCAAAACAGTTGCTGAGGAACTACCTTCCCTATCAGCAACTTGAACGGAAATTTGAATCGCCGAAGCGACTATGTTGCCTTGGCCCAAGCCAACCGGGGCAACCCCCAATGAATGTCCGCCCCCTGGAGCAGGCTTTGCTGCATTCCCCTCCGCTTTTGACGGCGCATAATCCAAGCTAATCACCACCGGAAGGACCAGGGTGAACGCAACCCTACGCCGAACCAGTGTCCTCTCCTCTTCTTCCTCATCTTCATTCGGTGGCAACTCTACCCTGGGACGCACGACCCCTGAAGATTCTTCAACTCGATGCACGGACCGTGTTGGAGAGTGAGCCGCTGAGGATTCAACCGAAGTCGCCCTCAAAACTGGGCGAGGCACTGGTATTGCAACCAATCGGGCAGTTGCCCCCGGCCTGCGGAAAGCAAGCTGAGGAGCCCTCATGTGGCGTGGTCGCCCTAATCAACAAAGGAAGAAAGTTCAAGGGAAAGAAACTGAGTACAATGAAATAAAAGCAACACAGTAAGTCAGATTCTTACCAGAAGCTGGCCTCCGGCCGTGGGCCTCCTTGAATGATGCCCACATGCGGATTCTTGCTGTAACAGGAAGCACGACCTCGAACTACCCGTGGATGCCGGAAAACGGTTCCGGCGGTGCACCTCCAACTACGGAGCTAGAGGAAGGTCAGTATGTACAAATATAAAAATGGATATATAACCAAAAGAAATTGAGACCAACGTAAAAGAAACTTACGTGCATGGTTCCATTCATCTGGGAAGTCGGTAGCACAAGCCACCAGGTGCTCGCTCTTGATGTAGAAAAAGTGCTCATAAGGACGGGCATCAACCTCGTCATCAAGTTCCGCAGTTAACCTGCTAGCCCCATGGCGGACCAACCGAATCTTGGTACCCTGTACCCTCTGGGGGGCATAGAGAGTTAGTTTGTGCCCAAGAGTAATCTCCCTCCGTGCCAACTCCGCATATTTTATCAGCATCGCCAACAGCTTGTAGCAGGAAGGGACGAGCTTGCCAGGGCCTACCCTATAGTGGTGGAAAAATATCACCACTATCATTGGAAGAGGAAGCTTAAATCCCAGCTTGAAAGGGTAGGCGTAGAAAACGCAATATCCTCGGTGGTCGACATGTACCCTCTCCCCGCTCCCAGCGAGGACGATGTCAGCATAACGAGGAATGTCACACTGATCCCTCAGTTGGGTGACGCCTACCACCCAATCAATGGGGCTTCGTCCACTTGGTCCTCTCCTTCATAATCGGATAAATCAGTCATCGGACCGCCAGACAGAGAAAGAATGTCGGTCACCGACGGGAACCTGTCAATATCTGCTGAATCGGTGGTTTTCACCACCGTAGATGGAGCCTCAGCTGCCGGAACTGAATGATACAACCCTTTATTTATGGACAAAACATAAATGGCTTTCACGAATCCCAAAGGCTACCATAGCTTCCTGACCAACCGCAAAACGGTTCAGGTCTACAACAACAGACATCATTATGACAGATATCGTGGAACGACCATTCAACCGTCAATCGGCACATCACCCTTGGAATGATTTTAACGGTCCTAAGACACCAAAAGCACGCCCCATGCGTCACTGAGTATACGACGCCTTCCTTATACACGAAAAGCATGATCGTATCCTCCTCAAACATATGTAATTGGCTACAGACATCATTAAATCAATAGTGGCTATGACCATCTTCAAAGTAATGCTGGCTACGGACGCCTCTGAAAGTAATATTGATTGCATCCATCTCTAATGTAACAACGGCCACAACCATCTCGTAGGCAAGATCGTCTACGACCATCTCCTGAATACGAAACGGCTACGGCCCTCTCAAAGCAACGAATGGTTATCGCCGTCCCTTAAATATAAGGTGGCCACGATCTCGTACCAACAGAAGAGTACATACAAATAAACGTCCATGGACATTTCAGATATACGAACGGCTATGGCCGATCGCTCATATGAGAACCAACCAAAGGACTGCGACTACGGTCGTCGAATGTGAATTCATCTAACATCAGCTCTATTGTAGTCAAGGATTGTTCCCGCAGAATGGTTACGGCCATCGACTTCTACAATGTGATGTCTGCAGCTTTAATAGTTGCGGTCGTCTTCAATCACGACCAAGGCTAAGGTGATATTCGGCCCTCACTTTTGAGCCTTTCAGGATATATCCAGTGTAGTCTGCTCATCGAGCTCGATCAAGGCACGACCTTGATAAGAGGAGGGACTATCTGTATGGTTCAGAACTAGATTCATGATAATTAGCGTGTCTAATTAGCTCCTAGGATCGTTCGGGCTAATATAAGGTATAATCATTCGCTGACAAATTTCGAGGTTTCTCGACCTAATTAACGAGACCGCAACCTACTCTTTGTTCACGGACGTCCCTTCAACACAGCCGCGGCCGTCCATCGCCAACTGGAAAAATTCACAGCTATAAATATTAAGAGAAAGAACCCTAAAAAAAGGGGCGCTTCTTCTTCTTCACCTCTACTTCTAAAAGAGAGGGAGAAAACCATGTAAGGCTCTGAACCTCTCCATGGAGAGCCAGACCATATCAATCTTAATCAATAAATATGCTCTCCACCTTTACCGTCTTGATAAAAAGCTTTGCATCTTATCTCTTTATTTTATTCCTTTGGCCATTTATTACGACCTGCTATTATTGTCCTTTGTTTCATTAATTGATTTATGCTTACTAGGTACACTAGAACTTTAAGCTAAACAAATTCGTTGCTGAAGCTCTAGCTCCGCCCCTGCTACCATCTTGATTTATGTAAAGCTTGTATTTTCATTCGTATCACCCAGTGATAGAACCACTCATTAGCGATGGGAGTCAGTTGACACCACTTCATCGAAAAATTACATTACTAAGATAGATTAAATTTTAATTTTTTATGGATATATACACTATATGTTGATTCCCTTTGATTTCTTCACATGCTTACTTATTTATATTTTTACTTCCTTTAGTGAAAATTATGGCTCCGCTACTAATATCACCGATACTTACTTCTTGTATATGCTTCAAAATAAAGACAACCATTTAATCTTCGAAAATTAATCAGCTATTCGATCTTGCTTTCGGGGAAGACAACTTCTGATCGTTGTTTATATGTTCTGAATTTCCATTCTTATCACGATGGACTGGGTAATATTTATTGGTCAACTTCGGAAAATATTTTCTTTGATATCCCCGCTAGAAATAAGGGTTTCAAATGGTCGAGTTAAACTAAATGAGTCACTAGCCCACTCTAAGGTTACTTGGATTATAATAGGCTTAGGAGGCGGAATCCGGAGACCTTAACATATATTAATAACGATCAGACTTCTCTATAACAATATTCATATATATAAATTATTTACTATTAAAGTCAAGTTTTTTTGAAATCGATCTTAACATTATGTTATAATATATGTTCTATATAACAATATTTTGTTGAAGTTCGAATACAAATATAGAGCCCACACAGCAGATCTTAATCAAGGAACGTACCTTCAACCATAGTTGTTCAAGTGTTGTAGAGAATCACCTTCGTAAAACTTTGACAGAAAACCTAGGAGCCTTCTAGCCTGTGCCTATTCGTTGGATGCCAGACTGATGGAGTCACATGCGTATTTATAGGTAGGCTAAGAACTCTTAGGCAAATACTTTAGCCCTAGGGACTTCTTCATAAATTATAATTACCCTAAGGATTACTAATATATGGTAATTTATTTCCATCAAAGAAACTACCATATATGCATAACTACATAATATTATCTGATATATTATTTCCTTTTGGAGACAAGATAAATAATTTATTACAATATATGTTCAAATGTGGCACCCATTTCTCAAGAAAGAGAGTGGAAAACTCTTACCGTGATAATTGCGCTGCATCCACAGGCCTACGCCGCTCATATGCCTCCCAACAAGTGAAGGCTGCACCCGAGAACTAATAAGTAGTAAAGGACACACTGCTAGTCTCCAAGATCCCTGCTGTCCACAGCATATGTCTACACTTGTCGAGAAAACCCTGGGCATCCTCGCCCGGAACACAACTAAAAGCAGGAGGTGCAAGTCTGCTGAATCTCTCAAGACGACGTTGCTCATCGTCTGGCATAACTAGAACCATATTATCCTGGACCGGGGAAATCGGTGGTGCCTCAGGTGCATGCAAACCCTACATTACCTGCTCAGGCATCCGAGCAGCGGGGGTCTGATTGCCTCCCCCGGCGTGCAAAGTAGCTGCTGCAATAGTGGCTGAGAGGACTGAGCTAGGCTAGTGCAGACTGACAAAATCTGAGCTAGGGTCTCCTGAAGACCCGGAATCACAATAGGCACAGCTGGTGCCTGAATAGGTGCTGGTGGAGTCTCTACAGCTGGTGTCTGCTCCTGAACTGGGGCAACTAGTGGTTCAACAGGTGCTGCCCTCTCGGCTCTGCATCGACCACGACCGCGTCCACGGCCTCTGGTGGCCTTAGTAGGTGGTACATGTGGTCGTCCGCCACGTCCATTAGCGCGTGTTCTCTCCATCCGCGAGAGATTAGAACAACAAAGATTTAGTTTTGGGATCAACAAAGTCGCACGATAAGAATTCAAGAATGGGAAGTTTTTCCTCAAGGTTCTACAGCCTCCCGAGGATAAGTACAGACGTCTCCGTACCGATCCGCAAGACTCTAATAAACCGGATCATGACTTGTGAGATCAAGTAACCTAGGCTCTGATACGAACTTGTCATGACCCCAACCCGGCCGTGATGGCATCCAGCACACTACTAGGCAAGCCCCACCATTTATAACAATTACCCAAATATTAAAACAAGTAAAGATAAAGCCATTTAAGTCAAAGTCTGAAATACTGATAAAAATACAAAAAATCTAGAAAAATAACGAAACAGCCCAACTACGACCCGGTGTCACGACCATGAGCCTCTAATGATAGAATAATATCCTAATACAATATCTGTCTAACATTGATAATGCGGTAATAAAATATAAAGATAGAGGGGAGAATCATAGGCTACGAACGCCCTGCAGCTACCTCAACTACTCGAAAGAACTCTGGATCAGCTGGAATCATTCAACCTGAGACTGCCATGGATGTGCACTCAAGGTGCAGGGAGTAAAGTGAGTACTTCCAAGTCAGTGGTAATAGACATTACTAAAGTCTGAAGGTAAGAAAACACAAGAAATTCACAAAGTACTGTATATCTAGCAGTTCGTATCCAAAACAGTGGAAACAATGCACAACAAAATAATACAGTTAATGAATAATGCATGACATAATGCAACATATATAACAGTACAATCCAGTACTTGCTAGGGCGTGCAGCCCGCTCCACCTATTTAACGTCGATGGCACTCACTGGGTGTGTGTACAGACCCCGGAGGGTC
Source organism: Nicotiana benthamiana (assembly GCA_034376525.1). NCBI lineage: Eukaryota > Viridiplantae > Streptophyta > Magnoliopsida > Solanales > Solanaceae > Nicotiana > Nicotiana benthamiana. The sequence goes on from CM067337.1 coordinate 91,206,204, forward strand.
TCCCACAGCCCAAGCACAATATTAGAGGTATTGGCATAAAACAGGCTCTCGACCTCAATATCAATATGTATAATCGCTACGGTGTTTTATCCCGATCCATATCAAGCAATCATCCTCACTGCAGGGTCCCTTACCCATCTCAGTCAAACAAGTCCACTGCCAATCGGGCGGGACATACTATAGGAATATCAACCCTCATATCCTTTTCATTTAAGGTTCATGTATAAAATATAATTACTATATTATTTTTAATATTTGAAAACATGACTTAGAATTTATGTTATGCACACAAGTGAGGAAAAACATATAAAGATCCCCTAAGGATTCTACAGGTCGTCACAAGGCCCCAATCACGACAATAAGCCCAATTCACAATAACAATGTATGCGTTTCAGTCGCCAATATAGTAGAAATAATCACTCAGGATGGACTAAGCCTCAATCCCCAACTGTATATGACCCCGCACTCATCGTGGAATGCGTGTCACGTCTCAATATAGCGATACGATGTGAAAGTCTGTGGTTTCAAACCCTCAACACAGTAGTTACATCAACTACTCACCTCTAGCTGGCCGAAAACAAGCTAGCAATACTCTTGCCTCTCAAAATGGACCTCCTCGCTCATCAAATCTAGTCAAAATCACAACGAATACATTATTATATGTTAAAGAAACATAACTCAATTGAAATTACTCGAAAATACTAAAAATCACGAAGTTGGTAAAACCCGAGCCCCGGGCCCACTTCTAAAAAATTATGAAAGTCACATCAACAGATTCTTCATCTCACCACGAGTCCGTACATATACTTTTTATCAAAATCAAAGTTCGTTTGCCCCTCCAAAACTCACATTTAAACTCTCTTGATTTTCAAGCCCTAACCTCCATTTTTAGCCCTTAAATACTTGAAATTCCGTGATTAATCAATGTTTTTACACCAAAATAACGTATTCCAAGGCTAATAGTTCATACCCGATGATGCTCCTTTGATTTCTTCTGAAAATCGCCCAAGAACAACCCTAGCCGAAGTTCCAAATTCTCTTTCCAAGTTCGTGAACACTGTTCACTATAACACAGGCCCGTCCGCTTTTGCGGCCCATTTCCGCACATGCGGTACCACTTATGCGACCCAATCGACCGCTTGTTCTATCTCACTTAAAACCGCTAGGACCACTTTTGCGGTTCAACCACCCCGCTTGCGATTTCCCCTAGACCTCTTCTGCGGTCTAAAATTCGCTTTTGCGGATCCGCTTGTGCGTCCAACCTTCTGCTTTTGCAGAAATCCCCTGGTCTAGTGATGATTGCTTCTGCAGTTCCCTCTCTAAATCTGTGGAACTGCTTCTGCGGCTCCTTTTCCGCAGATGCGGAAATACCAGAAGATAGAAACGCCCGACTACAACAAAGGCTCCGAACTCCCGTCTAACCATCCGATAACACCCTGAGGCCCTCGGGACCTCAACCAAATGCACATATATGCTCGATTACTTCATTTAAACTTGCTCTTTGCATTAAAACACTATAATAAACATCAAAATCATCGAATTACAATGGATTCAAGCCTAAGTTAAACTAAAACTTTTGAAACATGCATTTGATCAAAAATCCGACCTAAACACCTCCGAATGACCTGAAGATTTGCACACAAATCCAAAATTACCTAAAGGAGTTATTGCAACTCTCAGAATTCTATTCCGAACCTCGGATCAAAATCTCACCTATCAACTGGAATTCGCCAAATTCAAACTTAGCCAATTCAAGCCTAATTCTACATCGGGCCTCCAAATTCAATTCCGATTGCACCCCTAAGCCTTAAATCATCCCCCAAAGCTAACCGAATCATCAAAAATTCCTTCCGAGACCTCTAACTCACAAGTCAAAATCCGATTGACTTTTCCAGACCAAGCTTTCCTTAAATAGACTAATTGTCTCATTTACAACCAAACCCTATCCGAAATACTTCAAATATACCAAACACATATTATGAAACATATAGAAGCATAAAACGGGGAAAACGAGGTGGTAACTCATGTGACGACGGGTCGGGTCGTTACACCAAGCTTAAAGACAACAGACTTCCATTAAAATATACTGAAATCAAACAAAACTCAATTATTATATAAGAAAAGACCTTATCTCGTATAATATACTGGAGAAAAAGCTTATACAAGGACACATGCTTTAAAATTTACTGGGATCAAATAAAAATTAACTTTATTAAAATATTATCTAGTATAACATACTGGAGGACAAGCAGTATCATTCAGTGTAATATATTTTGTTTCCTATATATAACACTGGAGTTATATGTTGTAAAACCACTATATCTCGCATTTAATAATGGATATGAAAAAATCGAACTCACCCAGTATAATATACAGGAGAGAAAGCTTATAGAAGATAGACATCCTGTAACATATACTGGACGATAACCAGTAACATAAAGTATAATATACTGGACAAAATAAAATAAAACGGAATTACAGTTTCCTGTATATAATACTGGAGTTATATTTTGTAAAATCACTATGTCCGGTATTTAACAATGGACATGAAAAACTAGTCAAAAAAAGTAATGCCTACTAAAACAGAATTTTATGTTAAAGAGAACTTTTCCAGTATAATATGCATGAGATAGAGCTAGTACAAGACACACATCCTGTAAAATATACATGAGAACAACCAGTATATTTTTACCATATTTATATATAAAGACAACTATATTATAATCAACCATAAGGAATTTACCTATTTTCTGCATCTCTCACAATATTCGTATATGATCCTGGGTTTTTTGTTCCATCATATACAAATATGATGGCAGCTACTCATAGTTCTGTTCAGTTTTTCCTCTTAATAAAGATAACCCCCTTTGAATAGCATTCCATGCTTTTCCATAAACAACATCAATACCGTGTGTTCTTTTCATCTCTGAAATAATGAATTTAGGCTTAACTTCAGTAGCTATGTCCCGTAAGTTGTCGATCATGTAATCTCTTATTACATTTGAAGTTGCTTGTCTTTGATGTGATTTTCTAATATCAACTGAGCACTCATGGCTTCTCTGAAATTCAACTATTTTAAAAGTGTCGACTCCTTAATTCTTGAGCCTCGAACAGTCCAACCACGCTTTTCATCAGTACATACCAAACAGTATCTCGTGTTACTTGATCTCTTAACATAGAACTCAAAATGCTCCTTTATAGCTGCTAAGGAATTATATCTAATCATAGCATTTTTGTCTTGAAAAACAGACCCAAATTTTACATCATTCAATGACGCATTTTCCGTCAGTATTATTGATGTGGATTATTTTGCCTTTCTTTTTCCTTCTTTCAATACTCTGTACCGATTCAATTGTTGATCTTCCACAGGAATTACAATTTCATTTTCCATTATAATGTCATTAATTGACCTCTTCTGCTCTTCCGGAACATATGCGTTTCTAAGCAATAATTGTTGATTATCAATTTCCATTATTGTATTTTTGATATTTTAACCACAAATTTGGAACCTTTATAGTATGGATTACTTTTTAATACACAAAGTAAGATCTTAATCATTTGTCCCTTGTATTCCCTTAGCAGTTCCTAGGTTGATATTAAGCCATATATTTGCTTCAAATTTGATGTTATCGAGCTTCATAACTTCAAATATTTTGCTCATGAATTCTAGAAATGAAGTCTCGTCATTTATAAGAAGAAGCTTAGTTTTATGGTCCAAGTACTTGTATCTGCTGTCCATTTTCCATCAAATGCGATAAGCAAGAAATTTGTATGCATCCTGTATTTAATGAACTCAAATAATTAGACATCTAGAAATTATACTGTTAAAAAATATAATATTCATCCAGTATAACATACTGGAGAAAAAGCATACACGTAGGTTATACTGGAGAAAAAGGATACACGCAGGTCATATCCCATAAAATATACTGGACTTGAAACAAAACTTAGCTATATTCTAGTCTAAACAGAACTCCTCTAGTATTATATACTGCAGAAAGAGCTGGAACACAGGTGAAATCCCATAAATTATACTAGATTGAACAATATTCAACTATATTCTATTCTAAGCAGAACTCGTGCTGTATGATAAACTAGAGAAAGACATTACACACAAATGACGTCCCGTAAAATATATTGGATTGAAAGAAAATCATCTATATTATACCACAAATAGAACTCGTCCAGTATAATATACTGGAGAAAAAGATTACACAAATGTGACGTCCCGTAATATTTATTGGATTGAAAGAAAAATTAACTATATTCTAGTCTAAACAGAACTCATCCAGTATAACATTCTGAAAAAAAAAGCTTACAAACAGCTGACGTCCTGTAAATTATACTGGATTGAAACAAAATTCTACTATATTCTAGTTTAAACAGAACTCGTCCAGTCTAATATACTGGAGAAAGAGCTTACACAAAGGCGACTTCCTGTAAAATATATTGAATTAAAACAAAACTCAATTACATGCTAGTCCAAACAAAACTCGTCCAGTATAATATACTGGAGAAAAAGCTTACAAACAGGTGGCGTCCCGTAAAATATATTGGATTGAATCAAAAGTTAAATATATACTAGTGTAAACTAAATTCGTCCAGTATAACATACTGGAGAAAAAGCTTATGCACAGGTGATGTGCCGTAAAATATACTAGATTGAAACAAAATAACTATATTCTAGTCTAAGCGAATCTCGTCCAGTCCAATATACTGGAGAAAGAGCTTACAAAAAGGTGACGTCCCATAAAATATATTTGATTGAAACAAAACTCAACTACATGCTAGTCCAAATAGAACTCGTCCAGTATAAAATACTGGATTAAAAGCTTACACACAAGTGATGTCCCGTAAAATATATTGGATTGAAACAAAACTTAAATATATACTAGTCTAAACAGAACTTTATCAGTATAATATACTGGAGAAAAATCTTACACACAGGTGATGTGCCGTAAAAAATACTGGCGCTATGTTGCGCATTGAGAAATTATACAATAACACAGATTAAAGCACTAAAACCAAATCAGAAAATTCCAAAAATCAAGAAAATTTATTGATACTTAGCATTTCGAATCAAAAAGTCTACATTTTGAATCAAAAATTTGAATCTATGATCGTAGATGAAATTCAAACTAGTTAAAATCAAATAATCAAACAAATAATTGACAGGGCTTACTTCTATTTGGAGATTTACGACGGAAGATTTTGCTAATACTTCGATTTGCAAATTTACGGCGGAAGATTTAGCTAATACTTAGATTTGTAAATTGACGGCGGAAGATTTTGGTAATTCTTCGATTTGTAGATTGATGCCGGAAAATTTTGCTAATAATTCGAGTTGAAGATTGACGCCGGAAAATTTTGCTAAAGAAGAATATCAGGTCAAGTCTAGTAAATTTAATAAACATAGTAGGGGTATTTTAGTCAACAAATTGTTAGCATCCTAAATTAGTGGCTAAATATCGTTGACCGTTAAATATGTAGCTCAATTTCATTGACCAGACAGAAAACTGGCCACTATTAAATTATTCGCTTTAGTGGCTTGACTCTTGGACCGCCCATGAATAGTCGCAAATTTTTTAAAAACTGAAGAGATATTTACAATTATTGTTATCCTTTAACTTGTCCATGCTCCAATGATAACATAGTTTTACACCTGAAATCGTATGAAAACCAGCTTGAAGCTATCGCCGACCACGTCGTAAATCTTCATCCATAGCAACCGTACATCAATTCCTTCTTTGCTGATGAACTCAGTTTTCTCGGCGAAAATTCCAGTGGCAACAGTCATCCGTTTCAGTCATCGTTGAAGAGTCGTGTTCCATCAAGTCCGTTGCACAGTTTCCATCTTGAGTAAATTTTTGGGTTCAAATCCAGTTGGTGGTTTCTTTTGCAACTTATCCATGGTTGCCGTACAAGTTTCAGCCGAACACTCTGTTTAATTGAAATGATTTGCTAACAAAGTTCCATTCCTGTCTTATCCTTTTATTCCTTGATTTTGTCCTATGCGATCTTTCATGTGATAATTTTGATGAATTTGTTATATTTTGAGTTGAAATTGTTCGATTCAAAAAAATGAAATTGTGTGCTTTGTTTGACTTAAAAGTTATCGAATACGTCCCGAGCAAATCAATCGAAATAAATCAAGGGTAAATCATAGCCAACCATAATTAATCACTAATTGGAAGACAAATTTGAGATATATGAATAATCAATTGGAGAATGATATAAATGGAGTTTTATTTATCATAGTAGCTTAACCTGCCTCTCCTTGAAGAGGTTCAGGATCTTACAGCAGTCTTGTTTATCGCTCCCTTTATGGAGCATATTCCTCCATTTCTATCTATTCAGAGTTGTGTAGAATAAGAAGTCCCCTTTGAAGGTTCTCTTTCTTGGTATTTATAGCTTCGAGCTCTGTGAGTTGGTCGCGAGTAGTCGTAGTTTGGTCGAGGAGGCATCCTCTTGTCGCGAAAGGGATGTGACCCCTTGTTCATCTGGAGAACAACTGTCAAGAGCTAAACGTCAACCTCTTTGACCATTCGCTATAAGTTGGTTAGGATGGGGCTTATCACGTGGATGTCGTATGGTCAAATTTCTACCAATACAGTTAGTCCCTCCGTTTGTTGGGGTCATGTCTGGATCAACCTCGATGGACGAATAGTGTGGCGTGACTAGGAAGAGGTGGAATCGCCTTTCATTTACTAATGGTGTTAAGAATTCTGAGACGATTTGGGGCCCCTTTTCAGTGTTTACGTACCATTATGATGGTTTCGGAGCTGAAACGTCGGTTGATGAGGAAGAGCCATTTCGCGCGGTCATTCAAAAAGGTGCACGTTTCCATAAAACCGAATAATTTTATGCCCAGTCATGTATTAATGATGACTATTGGTTTCGTGAAGTTAGAATCTACTTCTTATTACTAGGGAGTATTTGTCATTTGCCCGTTGCACATTTATCATTCTTTTGAGAGAGATCTTGAGAAGCCTTTCCTTCAGCTAAATCGCACTTTTCTCTTCTCTTGTGATTTTATTCATAATTAATCTCTTTTGGGATAGACATGGTCGTAGGCCTGTGACAGGTGGAATATTGACCCTTTTTTCTTCTTGGTGTCATTTTGTTTTGACCATGCTTATTGACTTGTCTGTTCATTATGACTAGGGAGAACACGTCATGTCAAAGTTCCTCGGTTGGATTTCCGTCGGCTGGCTACAATTGCCCGACTAGCTGCAACGCCCGTGCCTCTCCCAGTATCGAGGGCGGCGACAATTAAATCGTTAGTGGCCACCTATTCGACACTGGCTGCGCCACGAGATGAGGGGCTGTCTGAGCTTGTCCGTCCTTGGATGGGCTCGCCTTCAAAAAAAAGAGGAGGGAAGGCCATCATAGAGGCGGAGGGTAGTATTTGTGCGGCTCCAGCGGTGATCAACGTGGATTCTCCTCTGGCGGACTTTGATAATGGTACGGCTGTGGCACCTGCTGTTGAGGGATGAGTTGGTTGGAGTTGCCCAGCTTGTTCAAGCCAAGGGAATGTTGTTGCTTTGATGACCCGGTCGGAAGTTCCTGCTGTCGAGGAGGATGGTCGATACTTTGAGGCAGCTGTTGTGGTCTCGGATGTACCCTCGTTGGCCACAGTAAGTTGATCTACACTGTCGGTGGCAGAAAGCGGGAAGAACATAGTGGGGGACAAGTATGAGTCCGAGTCTGATTTGGACCTCGACAACGTCCGTATGTATTAGGAGGGTATTACTAATTCCACGGTATGCGCAGGGGGTGGCCCATTTTATGGAAGTCCCCTTAGATTTGAACCTACTGACCGAAGGAAATAGCTTGGTGTCGTGTTTTTAGTTATTGTGTTCGGCAGCCGAAAACGCGTCTTTGAGGAGTGTTTCAGATAATGAAGTGATGGATGAAGTGGCCGTGATGGGCTTGAGGGTACATAGTATGTTTCTAGTTCATGTTTTTTTAGCCTGTGCCTTAACTTTAACCTCTCTTTGCTTTGCAAACTTACTTGTTGGAGGTGGAGAGCATCCGAAGAGCAAATGTCCGCTTGTGGATCTTCCTGCAGATGGTGGGAATCGTTGTTATCGTAACCAGTGCCGAGAACTGCACAAGCATTTGAGAAAGGATCCTCGCAATCAGGCTCTGTGCGAGGAGCTGGCAAGGCGGGGCCAACAGTTATTGCAGGCGCTGGGCAACAAAGGTATTTTTGAAGAGCAGATCCGTCACAAGGATGAGGAGCTGGAGGTGGGAAAGGGGATGGCAATTTAGTGTGCGCACCTTCAGGGTAAGTTAAGGGAGATGGAATTGGAGGCAGAGCTGAATCGAGCTAAAGCAGCAGAGATGGTTGCGGAATGGAGTGGGAAACTAGCGGCACTGGAAGGCGAGGTTGCTGCCTTAAAACTTCTGGAGAAGGGTGCCTCGTCGAGGGCTGGGGTGTTGGAGGCATCGATTCACGTGCACAAGTCCCGACTTGAGTCGGAGAGGGCTATAGGGGCCCTTAAAGAAGCAGGGCTTGAGGAGTGGATTGGTGTTTTTGAGCAGAAGGCCGAAGAAGTTATGTCGGATCGGATTACGACCTTAGAGGAAGAGAACCAGCAGCTGCGGGACCAAGCTGGGCCATCACACACTGTTGTTCCTAACCAGGCTCATGAGTTCTTGGTCTATGCCAAAGCTCAACGTGATATTTACAAGAACTTGTGGGAGGCAGGTACTGTGACCGAGGCCGTCTTCGAGGTGGCACGTCAAAAGGCTCGTGAACTCCCCGTGCCGTCTATGGTTATGATTTGGTGACGCCCGAGGCTGATGATGATGCGAGTGGTGACGAGGGTGGCACTGAATAAAAATGAATTTTTTATTGATTTTTTAGTTCCGTTCGCCGGTTGTTGTTCGAGTGTTTCTTGACGTTTTTCTTTATCTTTCTTTTTCTTGTGACGACCGACCGGGGCCACGTGTAAGCAGGGAGGACCCGCACTCTTTATTTTGTAGATAAATGTACTCTCTTTTTCGTCGTTTGTCTCGTGCTTACTTTATACCTTCTGTTCCTCTCCTTTTCTTTTTGAATATATTTGAAGAGATGACTCGCCTTTGAATTCGACCGAGGTTTGTGTGTCAGTTTTTGACTGATAATGGTTTTTGCTCTACGACTCGATAAGAATGGGGCAAAGCAGTCGTCTTGTAGCGATGGTGCTTAGCTTCTCTTAGCCCTAGTCCAATTCAAACGCGGTCGGACTGCCAATTGTGATGGTGAAAATGCAGCCTTATAGTTTGAGCGGGGTTGAACTCTGATTTAGAGGCGGAGGCATGTGGCCTGAGTCTTAGTTCGAGTGAATTCGGTCCCGTATAAGTGGATGGTGAAGGCGCTTAGCCTGAGTCCTATTCGGCTGAGGTCGAACCTAATAAATTTGATGGCGAAGGCAGTTAGCTTGAGTCCCAGTTCAAATAAGTTCGAACCTGATAAATTTGATAGCGAAGGCACTTAGCCTGAGTTCCAGTGCGACTGAGGTCGAACCTAATAAATTTGATGGCGAAGGCACTTAGCCTGCGTCCCAGTTCGATTGAGGTCGAACCTAATAAATTTTATGCCGAAGGCACTTAGCCTGAGTCCTAGTTCGACTCGAACTTAATAAAGTTTATGCAGAAGGCACTTAGCCTTAGTCCTAATTCGACTGAGGTCGAACTTAATAAATTTGATGGCGAAGGCACTTAGCCAGAGTCCCAGTTCAACTGAGGTCGAACCTAATAAATTTGATGGCGAAGGCACTTAGCCTAAGTCCCAGTTTGACTAAGGTAGAACCTAATAAATTTGATGGCAAAGGCACTTAGCCTGAGTCCCAGTTCAACTGAGGTCGAACTTAATAAATTTGTTGGCGAAGGCACTTAGCCTGAATCCCAGTTCGACTGAACTCGAACCTAATAAATTTGATGGCGAAGGAACTTAACCTGAGTCCCACATCGACTGAGGTCGAACCTAAAAAATTTTATGGTGAAGGCACTTAGCCTGAGTCCTAGTTTGATTGAGGTCGAACTTAATAAATTTGATGGCAAAGGCACTTAGCCTGAGTCCCAGTATGACTGAGGTCGAACCTAATAAATTTGATGGAGAAGGAACTTAGCCTGAGTCCCAGTTCGACTGAGGTCGAACCTAATAAATTTGATGGCGAAGGAATTTAGCCTGAGTCCCAGTTCGACTGAGGTCTAACTTAATAAATTTGATGGCGAAGGCACTTAGCCTAAGTCCTAGTCCGACTGAGGTGAAACTTAATAAATTTAATGGTGAAGAAAGTTAGCCTGAGTCCTAGTTCGACTGAGGTCGAACTTAATAAATTTGATGGCGAAGGCACTTAGCCTGAGTCCCAATTCGACTGAGTTCGAACTATAAATTTGATGGCGAAGGCACTTAGCCTCTTAGCTTTATTCGTAATTCCAGCGAGGTCGAACTTGCTTCGATGGCGTTATTTCTGGGTGATTTTCGATCCCTGGATTGAAACATCCCTGTGCCGGTTTCCGTCCTGACACCTCATTAAGGGTGAGGTAAATGCTTCACACTTCTATCTTGAGGGAGAACATGGGCTTCTTTTTCTCGTTTGGGTGTTATCAGATCTTAGTTTCCTTTGATACATTCTAGTATTATGTGCTCGGATTGATTCCTTTGACTTGTTTGAGTTGGATTACATTCTTTTTTGGATGTTTCTTTGGCTTCTATCTAGGAAGAAACTATGTGATTTCGCTAGGAAATCTCCACAGACGACGCCAAATTGTTTGATTCAAAAGTTATCGAATCCTTCCCGAGAAATTCAATTCAAATAAATCAAGAGTAAATCATTGCCAACCATAAATAATCGGTGAATCAGAAGACAAATTTGAGATATATGAATAACCAATTGGAGAATGATATAAACGGGGTTTTATTCATCATAGTATCTTAACCTGTCTCTCCTTGAATATGTTCAGGATCTTACAATAGTCTTGTTTATCGTCCCCTTTATGGAGCATATTCCTCCATTTCTATGTATTCAGAGTTGTGTAGAAGAAGAAGCCCCTTTTGAAGGTTCTCTTTCTTGGTATTTATAGCTTCGATCTCTGTGAGCTAGTCGCGAGTAGTGGTAGTTTTGTCGAGGAGGCATCCTCTTATCGTGAAATGGTCGTGACCCCATTGTTCATCTGGAGAACAGCTATCAAGAGCTAAAAGTCAATCGCGTTGACCATTCTCTACAAGTTGGTTAGGACGGGGCTGATCCCGTGGCTGTCGTATGATCAAATTTCTACCAATACATGCTTGATTTATTGACAATTATGACATGTATTCCTTTTATACTCATGTTTCAATGAAGTTCTATTCTAAAGAAAATTGAAATGGAAGTGCAAACAGGTTCTGGGGTTTGGGTACCGCAAATTGAAAAGAAGAATTTTAGCGATGTGGGTAGTTAATGGCATTTGGGCTTCAGATGGTTCTAGTAGTAATTATCTTATTCTATTGAATTGATAAGAGCATGTTTTAGGCCGATCATACCCGGGTAGGAAATCGTTAGAATTTTTAACATTCGCATGACATAATTATTGGTTCCAAAATTAAGATCAAAGTATGTGTTTGCAAAACGTTGGGCGAGACAATCTTAACAATGATAAAATATTATTAATTGTGCATACGTTTGCGCGACACCAGTACGATTCAAAAATAAATATTCATAGAAAATGCTATAGGCACAATTTAATATATCATCCTCATTGTGTACACATTCGCGTGACATAATTACAATTCTAAAAATAAATCGAGGTATGCGTTCGTGCAACTTCGGTCAAATATTCATAATAGTAATAATGTATTATTAATTGTGTACACGTATGCGTGACATGATTTTTGACGCGCCAAACAATAAGAGTACAAATAACTAAAAGCGATAAAACAGTAAATGTACTAAACTAAGTAATTAAACTATTTTATTATGCCAGGTATGATTAAAAGAGACCGTGCTAAAACAACGAAACTGGGGAATGCCTATGTGACGACCCTGTTGATATCCAATTTTTTCCTATGTATTTTTCATATACAAAATGCTTTTAAAATAATATATGTATGCATATATAAGCATACCCAAGAGTTTTAGTATTTTTTCCAATTTTTAAAAAATTTTAAAATTTATTTATTATAAATTTTAGCAGCACAAAATCCAATAATTATTCCAAAGATTATTATTTTGGTGAATAACTTATTTATTTCTCATATTTATACCAAAATATAGTTAAGGTGATTTTTATATATTTTTACAAATTTTATTTTGGCATTTTAAAGCTAAATTGCATATAATTGTAATTTAAGTCTATTTTAAGATTAATAGCATTTTATAATAGTAAAATTGGGTCTAATATTTTTTAATTAATACATATATATTATTAATTGGCTCAGTACTTTTATTTTACTCTTTAAAATTATTTTACTATTTTATAAAATAAAAAAGGAAAATTGGCTATTTAATATTTAGACTCATTTTATTTCAATTACAACCTATTTACATTTCAATTCTAACCCCTAATTGACCCATTCCTCACCCCAACCGGACCGACCCATTTTCTAATTTTATCCAACCCATAACCCAATCCAAATGACCCTACCTGGTTCCTTATCTACCCTCTTAAATCTGGTTCGTTGATCACTCAGATCAACGGACATAACTCACCCTTCCATAATTAAACCCAACGACCTACCCTAATCCCTCATTTCCATCTTTCAGTCACCTTTGAATCCCATCGTCTCTCAAACTCTCTCAAAGCTCTTTCAAACCCTAGCCTCCTTCAACCCCCTTTAACCCACCACTCCACCGGAATACATGGCTTCTCGGGCCATGTATGGCATGTACTCACCCCCTCCCCCATTAAACCATGGTTGTTCGAAGTGTTGAAGCCTGACTTCGATGGTTCTCCTTCAGATCCTTTCAGGTCTATAGTTCAATAGCTCCTCCGGCCCTATTCCGGCGTACCCAAAGTGTTAGGATCCTGATTCTAACTCATCCGACTCAAGATCAGACCTTCTTCCAAGCCTTTCTCATTTCTATAGTTTCTCTGAAACCCTAACTTATTCGAGGTTCTTTCTCTATCTGTTTGCTTAGATATATGATGTATCTATGTTGTGCTCAACATTTTAAGAATTTTCCCCAAATTTTCCTTTTCAAAATCGCTTGTTTTCGATTTAGGGTTTCTGAAAGGTTTTTCAAAACATCTTTTCTGATTTTTTTTCCCTTCTTTTCTTTATGTGTGTTTGCCTATATTATGCTCGTGTGTTTTCTGTTGTTCTTCTGCTTTTCATTTTCTGTTATACATGATACTCATGTGCTTTGTATTCTAATATGCTTCTAGACTAGGCTCACATGTTAGTCCTTGATTATGTTCTCCTACATGTTCTTAGTTATAATTTGCAGTACTCTTCTACTATATGAATTTCCTATTGAGTTCTTTAATTTTGTTCGCTTTCCTGGGCTCTGTTCGTGTTCTTGCTAAAAGTGTTTCATCTATTGTTTCTTAAAAGTATACATCACCCATTTTTCTCTACTGAACTTGCTTAAGTTTTGAACTTTACTTAAACATGTTCTTTATGCTCTTAAGTCAACTTTTTTTCACTTTGTTGCTTCAAAACCTGCTATCATATCTGTTGGTTTCTCATGAGTTTCTGAAAGAGACCTCTGAGCCTACTATTTGTATTATCATCTCTGCTTCTGATTTTAGTTGAAACCCTAGGATTTGGGGTTTTCTTGGGCAAGTTTGATTTGTTGTTTGGACTAGGGTTCTACATTGAAACTCGGGACAATCAGACTCATTATGAGTCTACAAACGGAACACAAACCTCTTTTTTATGACTCTTTCCTATGGCTAGTCTTTTCTAATTAGCATGATGACTCTTTTTGACATGTTTGTATGCTTTATATATGATGTTATTACTTCAAAAATGTCTGCAAATTCCTAATTGATTCAATATTCCCTTTCTGTTGAGTTCTTTAATTTTGTTCGCTTTCTTTGACTCTGTTCGTGTTCTTGCTAAAAGTGTTTCATCTACTATTTCTTAAAAGTTTACATCACCCCTTTTTCTCTACTAACTTGCTTAAGTTTCGAACTTTACTTAAACATGTTCTTTATGCTCTTAAGTCAATTTTTTTCACTTTGTTTCTTCAAAAGCTGCTATCATATCTGTTGGTTTCTCATGAGTCTCTGAAAGAGACCTCTGAGCATGTTGTTTATATTATCGTCTCTGCTTCCGATTCGAGTTGAAACCCTAGGATTTGGGGTTTTCTTGGGCAAGTATGATTTGGTGTTTGGACTAGGGTTCTGCATTGGAACCCGGACAGTCAAACTCATTATGAGTCTACTAACGGAACACAAACCTCTTTTCTTATGACTCCTTCTTATGGCTAGTCTTTTCTAATTAGCATGATAACTCTTTTTGACATGTCTGTATGCTTTATATATGAGTTTCGTCCTTCAAAAATGTCTTTGCTAATTCCTGATTGATTCAGTATACCTTTATATAATGTCTAGTTTATTGTTACTGATTTCCTTTAAATTAAATCTTTCTTTACCTTTTTCCTGACTTGGTTCATTCGAATAAAGCCTATAATGTTGATTTTTATTGGTTGTTTGATTTATTCCCTTTCCTTACTCTCACAAACCAAGTACTACTGAATTTGTTCCTTAAATAACTCATATGCATTTACCCTTGATTGCACTATGTTGGAAAATATTTTGATTAACTCTTTCCTTAATTGTCTTTTACCCGTTTGAAATCAGAATCCCTTAATTAAATGGAGATTGATTTCAATGTTATTTTCTTACCTTTTATTACTTGCTTGCTGCACTATAAAAGGGCATGGCCCTTCTATACTTTCACACATCAATTATTAAATACTTCCAATGCAATACTCTTACATCCATACTCTCAATTTTAATACTCTCACATTCTCTTCTGAGATCTTTTGTACTGTTTGCTTGCTATTTTATTTACAAGATTTCTTCTTTCACTTATTTGTCTCCCTGAAACTAGTATGTCTTAATTTTGATTTCAGCTTCTCCCCTATGTGTTTACTTTAGTTTCTACACTCTTTCCTACTTTGTTATTCTGTATTGAATATGCTATTCTCTCTTTGCATCTACTATTTGTTATGAATTCCCCATACCCCCACTCCTTCTATATTTTTGAGTTAAGGTTCATGGCCTGACGGCATCCAAATTGTTGCTCAGGTTTGAACATAATCCTCAATGGATCCTAACTCCCAAGATTTGGCTAACAGGCTGGTCATGTGTGTTCCAGCATTCCCAATTGCTGGACATGACCACCAGTCTGCCATGACCTTCCCTAACTCCCCCTCTATGCACTTGCACTCTCTCTTAGAGACTAAGTTCTGCCCCCCTCCTTTTGAGCCTTGCTTTGGGACCTTGAGTTCCCTCTGAACTTGGACATTTGAGGGCTGGCTTTTCACACTACACTATCTTAGTTCTAGAATATATTTGGTTTGTAATCACTGGCCAGAGTCCACCTGAGGCTCTTAGGGAACTTTGACACATCCCAAATAAGATAAAGCCTTTGGAAATCTGATCTTGGAAGTTGATTCATCTCATATTGTTAGACCTTGAGTCTGACCTAGGCTCCTTTGTTGTAGCTTAAATTTCTGATGTAATATTTCTTTTCTTGATTCATTCTGGTCTATTATATTTTTTAATAATTTATGGGGTTCAAGTAAAAATGGGAGGGTCATGTATGTACACAAAGGGTAGATATCATGCCCATAGGTGTTACTATTTACAAGTTTCTGCACTTATGCATGTCATATAAAAACCCTGCCTATAGGTTTCTGCACTTATGCATGTCATATAAAAATCCTTCCTATAGGTTTCTACACTTATGCATATCATATAAAAATCCTGCCCATAAGTTTCTGCACTTCTGCATATAGAAATCATGACTATAGGTCTCCCACACTCTCGCATTTTCATATATCATTAGGCAAACAGTCATAGGCTAAATAATAATCAATTGCATTCTAGATATCATGTCAATAGGAATCTCACACTTTCATAATAATTTTAAAACTAACAATGCTTAGAAATCATGCCTATAGGAGTAACCAGTTGAATCTAATTCGTTTATTTTATCTACGACTTTAAAATCAATGGCAACATCATCTAGTATCTGTAGAATTTTTGTTTTTCTATAATCAGTAAGTCCTCTAAAAAATCATAGTAAGTATTGTTAGATATCATGCCTATAGTATTCACCTAGGCAAGCTATTAGGTAGTAATTAATTACATCAGTCTTAGATAAATTACAACCATGGGAGGCCTAATCTGGACTTCTCATCTGAGAAATACATGATAAGTCAGCCTGCCATAACGCTTTAAATTTAATTCAGATCACAACCAGTATTTTTAAGTCGTGCTAAAAAATTTGTTTCTTTAAATGAGGAAGCTTGTTTGAGCCCATTTAGCTGATATGTGTTCTCCCATACCTATCTTATGTGTTTTGATTGTCGCCCTAGAATTTTATTCTTTTTAAACTCTGAAAAGCCAGATTTCCCTTCTCTTTAGGATAGTAGTCCCAAATGCCTCCGGGACTGATAGGATTGGGGCGGGTAATAGCATGCAATAACTAACGATACTATTCCGCGCTTAATACCTTAACGAGGTGGGAAATGGTGGATATAGATATGATGATTGATGCGCTAATACCACGTGCATCCCCTTTTCAGACGAGTGATTGTCGGGTGTTGCATTAATGTAATCAATATTATTATAAACCTAGGACTCCCCCCCACTTTCCCTTTACTTTTTTATTTTATTACTTTCAGAATTTCAAAACTCCTTTTCTCAAATTTCAGCTTTTCTTTAATCTCCTTTAACTCTAATTGCTTGCAATATTATGTGAAAAACCCCATCTACTTGATACTTCTATTTGTTTACTTGTTATTCAAAGTCATAATTGTAGCATGTCCGGGAACTAACTAGTATATCTTGAGGGATGCCTAACACCTTCCCCTCGAGATAATTTTTAGCCCTTACCCAAACTCTGGTTCTCCAACACAAACCCTTTTTAGTGTCATAATGCATTGTAATCATTAGGCGGCGAGTCTTCTATTTATAAACCCAATTCCCAAAAGGCAACGAGTTGTCTTCCTAAAGTTTATAAACCCGATTTCGCGATAAAAATGGAGTGCGATAGCATGGCGAATCTTCTGGGGAATTCCTTTAGGCTTTCACCATTTCATGTTATTTGTGACTTTACTGCTTCTTTATTGACTTTATTTTCTTTATCTCTTTTCTGCTACAAAACTAACTTGGCTCTTTGTTTTTTTTCTTTAATGCTTTCTATTGCTGCTTTCCTTTAATACTGTTGTAATTATGAGCAATTATTTTAATCATTACTTTATGAACGTGCAAATACATGACAACTTGTTTCATTTTTGTAAGTGCATATTCAACATCATATTCCACTTGTTCCAAACAAAATACTATAGAAACACTTATAATGAGTGGTTGCTCCCTTCTGATATTATCACCCCTAAATTTGGCAAAGGCGTATTTGCGGTAAAACCAGTCGACCAACAGTGTAGTCGACGATTCCGTGCCTTTCCCTCTTGAGTTGTACGCTCAAGGGTACCGGTCTAATACCCCATAGAAACCTTACTCTACTCATTGTGCATGCATCACTGTCAAACCTAGCCAAGTCAATTATGTTGCCCGCATAATGACTCTTTAAGACAGCCTTGTCCAGAGTCCACTAGGTTTCTTGGATCCCAAACGGATACTACCATGTCTGTGCATTTATTTAGAGAACTAAATGCTTCTTATGCTAATTATTGATATTTAAATAGTCGAGACTGGCGGGGGCAAGGGCCTAACACTTTTGTTTTGCAGAAAATAAGGCACGAAGTCCCCAGATTCGGTAACCAACATCCATCCAAGGTTGCTAAGCTGGTTGGAAGACCTTGACTCCAGTGATCAGACCTCCGTCCGCAAATATTTGGGAAATTTGCCTTCTCTTTTGGAAATCCAACCCAACAATAAAATCATAGAGGCTGCTACTCTATTTTGGGATGGTGATGGGTCTGTGTTCCGGTTCGGGGACATTGAAATGACACCTTTGCTCGAGGAAATATGAGGATTAGCTAGTATCCCATGGGAGACTCCAGGTTTACTTATACCGGAAAATCGCAAGGGTAGAGGTTTTCTCAAAATGATGTGACTAAAGAAGATCTAAGACTTGACCTGTTTGAAGGATTCCTACATTTCCTTCATCTATATGTATGATAGGTGCGGTCAGAGCAAGTCCTACCGTACTTACCTGGATGAATTCACCCTCACATCATTGGGGAATATCCATTGAAGGGTCTTCATCTTTATGTTCTACTTTTTGGGGATGATAGTATTTACTATGGAGAAGGATAGGATCCATACTAGACTAGCCATGGTCACCAATACTTTAATGGATGGAATTGGCGGGCAGCCTTTTGGCATAGTACCTATGATCGTTGCGGAAATATACCGAGCCGAGGGGCTAAACACTTTGAAGGTTCTAACTTACTACTCCAACTCTTTCTCATGGAACACTTCCAAAAGGGTGAATATCAATAAGAGATTCTGTGCAGGGATTGGGATGATCACATCGCCTTCCATCAGCCAAGGCGAATGAACTATATGCCTAATATATTTGCTCAAGCAGAAAATGCCAAAGGGTGGGTAGAGTTGTTCGAAATCTAAAAGAGGACCAAGTATAATGGATGTTCGAGTGGTTCCCCACTGAAGAGTTCATTACCCAATCCAGGGATGGACCTTTCCTAATACTTATTGGTTTGAGGGGGCCCTTCCTTTAAGTTCCTCTTCGAGTTATGAGCAGTCAGGATGAAAGCAGATTATACCAAGGGTCGACAATATCAGTCACTTCAGGGCTGACTTTCAGGATGACGATAGCCCTTATAAGTGCAAATCCCAGCACAAGTGCCACTGCAAAATCATCAAGGGAAGAGATACTATTGAGCTATATAGGTACCATGCTGGTTGTACTCCATACTATCCAAGCTGGTTGGAGGACGATCATAATCGGTTAGGACAACCTGGGTTTGTTCAAGGTCACAGGATCATCAACATAAAGGTTGAAGTATAGGTTAAGTAAAACCAATTGCACAAGAGGATTCAGGAATGCGAAAGTGAGCACCGGGAAATTCAAGAAGCCCATCAAAAGCTATTGAAGAATGGAAAACATGGTTGTCAGCACCAACAAGCGACTGGGAGATTAGGAGCGGGTTTTAGTGGAGCTAGAGAGTAAGTTCATCCAGAGGATCGAAGATTGCTAGAATGCTGAGGGAAACAAAGGTGGACACCTGGCTAGAGCCTACTTGATGCTAGGACTTCATGAGCTGGTGAAGCTGTTCGATGGAGCCAAAGATGCCGAGTCTGGGGAAGGTCCTTCTAGGACCAAATAGTTATGATCTTTTTCTTTGAATGTAATAAGGCCAATGGCTATTAGTGACATTTTATCTTCTGCTATTTTAGTGTTGTTTTGGGATTTATCTTATGTTTATCAATAAAATGAGGCATTTAGCATTATAAGTTCTCCAAATCAACTTGTCGCTAGGCCTACCTCGGGAACAATGAGGCTCCCAAATTAGGACATGAATTATATTCTCCCACTATATGTTTAAATATCGTAACATCTTTTTTTCATATCCTTACTAACTTGTTACCTTTATGTTTTTACTTTTGTTTTATTCCCCTTCCCAAAGGTTAGTTCGTACACTCTGGCATCATCATCATACTCTACAAGATCCAAGGTCCCTCCACCTAGTCCTGTCAGAAATAGGAACAAGGGAAAAATGGAAGATTTGAGCAACATCAGAAAGGAGAACTCAATTGAATGGGTAGAGGTTACTCAGGGTATTCAGGTTTCCAAGGAAGGTGCCTCCTAGCTCGAGCAGAAGTTGTTGAAATTTAAAGAAGAACTGGACCAAGTGCAGAATTTGGCAAGCTTTTCGTTTTCCCTCACTACCCCATATGTCAACTTTTCTAACACTCAAAACCCCACACCTCCGCAAAACATACCGAAACCGCAAAACCAACCCGCTCCCCATCATCACTGTAACACTTTCCACATTTGCAACAACACCCCACTACTCATCCATGAGCCACTAAACTCCACAAATGATCATCTTCACACTCACCACAGAACTCCTATCTATGTGGAAGCCATATTGCATTATACTCAACCCATTTCAAGCACACCTAAGTTTGATGACAAAGACTCGCTTATCAGGAATCTGGCCGCAGAACTCAAGAACCTGACTAGCAGAGTTCACGGTGTTAAAAGAAGAAAGAGGATCAGGAGACTGAATTATGAAGACATTTGCATTCAACCAGATGTTGAACTGTGGAAGGGGTAGAAACCTCCTAAGTTTGAGCTGTTCGATTGGCACCGGGGATCCCAGAGTTCATTTGAGGACATACTGGGACAAGCTGTTCGGAGTAGGAAAGGATGAAAATATGCGCATAAAACTTTTTATGAGAAGTCTGAAAGGATATGCTCTGTCTTGGTACATTAGCAAAGACCCGAAGAAGTGGAAAAATTTAGTAAGTATGGCATCCGATTTCATTGACAGGTTCAAATTCAACACGGAGAATGCGCCAGATGTATTCTACATCCAGAACTTAAAGAAGAAACCTACAGAGAAATTCCACAAGTATGCTACTCATTGAAGATCAGAAGCTGCCAAATTCATGCTGGCTTTAGAAGAAAAACAAATAAACAAGTTTTTCGTCCGGGCTCAAAACTCACATTACGACGAAAGGTTGATGCTGATAGAAGGCCAAATTTTTTATGACATCATCAATATAGGGAGGAGGATCGAGGAAGGTATTAAAAGTGGTATGGTTAGGAACCTTGAGGCTTTCCAGGCTACCAACAAGGCTCTACAGTCTGGTGGCACATCTAAGAAAAGAGATGTAAGCGCTGCGATGGTTGCACAGTGAACAAAATCCCCAATAAAATGCCAAACCTTCCCAATATCTCCTTTCACATATAAACCTACCCCAAATTACAAAGCATCCTTGCCTTCTTACCAAGATCTGCCACCTGCTTACAAATCGCCGTTGCTACCCACATATTAGCCTACTCACCCAGATACTCCCAACCCGCACACGTCTACAAACCTACAACACCCAACAAGCCCACTATAAATCACCTCCCACTCACTAAAATTTCCCTGGACCCGGACCAAATTTTGACCAGAGACCTCCCAAATATTATACCGCCATTACAAAACCTATCGACCAGCTGTATGAAAGGCTCAAAGTTACTGGTTATATCACCCATATCCCTGCTATAAACCCCAAAAACCCCTCCCAATGGGTCAACCCAAACAAAACCCATGCATGTCATTCCGACATTAAGGGGAATACCATTGATGAGTGCCGCTTTCTGAAGGATATGACCCAAGCTTCGATTGACAAAAAGATCATCGTGGTAAAGGAGCCTGTTTCGAATGTTCGTAATAACCTTCTACCAGACCACAAGGGTAGAGGCATTCACATTATTGAGATAGAAGATGATTGGGACCCCAAGGGACCGATCGAGTTGATAGCGGAAGGTGACAAGCCAAAGAAACCAACAGTCACCCTTAATCCAATTGTGGTCCAGATGCAGCCTTCTGAAGGCGCCGAGGTGAACATGTCCATACCACTTGATCATGAAACACCATCCTCCACAAAGATGTCAACACCAATTGAGGTCGAGTTCGGGTCCCCAAAGGAACCTGTACCATTTGAGGTTGTTGTATTACCTCCAAAAAAATGGTGCCCATTCCGATAGCAATGACAGCTGTAACACCATTCCATGCAAAATCTATACCGTAAGATTACACAATCAAGGCAAGAAGGAAAGGGAAAACCAAATTTAGATAAGCAATTGCAGCACAAGGTATGACAAGAACCGACAGGGTTTATACCCTAGAACATCTGGCTGAGTCAAGTAAGCAGGCCTTTGGTCTGCCAACCATTACTGAAATTGGGTCTGATGACCTATGGAGGAAAATACAAGCCAAAGAGTATTCAGTCATCGATCAGTTGAACAAAATGCCAGCCCAGATCTCTATATTGGCTTTGCTACAAAGCTTTAACGCACATAAGAATGCCTTATTGAAGGTGCTGAGCGAGGCATATGTACCAGCAACATCACTGGAGGAGAAATGGAAAACTTGGTAGGGCAAATATTGGAGAGTTACAAAATCACTTTCCATGAAGCTGAGCTGCCACCAGAAGGGTTGAGCCACAACAAAGCATTACACTTCATTGTGCAATGTGAGGATTATTTCATCACCAGAGTCTTGATTGACGGAGGGTCCAGCCTCAACATCTATCCATTTGTAACACTCAGAACATTGGGAAAAGGTTTGCATGAGATCAAAGACAGGGCCATCAATGTCAAAGCCTTCGATGGATCCAAAAGGTCCGCTACTAGAAAGATCAGCCTATGTTTACATATGGGACCTACTTGGTTCGATGTTGAATTTCAACTGATAAACTTGTAGCGTCTTACAACTTGATATTGGAATGACCTTGGATTCATGCCACTGGGGCTGTAGCATCGACCCTACATTAGGCAGTGAAATTTCAGTGGAATCACCAAGAGGTGATTATTCAAAGCGACACTAGCAATCCTATATATAGTCGTCAGACCATCCTGCTATTGGAGGAAGAAGAAAGATGGGTGGGGAAACTTAACCACCACATCGAGCGAGTCAACGCCGTTGATAAGAACAAGTGGTAGGACAATAAAATCGAAAGTCTGTTGAACTGGTACAGATATGAGTCTGGCAAAACACTCGGCAAGAATCTCCAAGGGATATCTAAGCCTATCAAGCTGAAGAAACATGGTACTACCTTAGGTCAGGGATATGAGTACACTTGGGAGGAATTCAACCACTGGTCGCCACCTTGCCACAGTTCTTACTATCTACTAGAGCAGTTGATACCTCGCTTAGAACAGACATTTCAACCAACCAATGTTATATATGGGTCGGAAGAAGAAGAAGCACTAGAAGCGATGAGGAGTTTATTTTTGGAAGATGATAGCACAGACTACTATGTCATTTTCGAGGGGGAGGGGGGAGGAAGGTACTTCCATACAAGCCGTGAGCCGAGGAGAGGGCCTCAATAATTGGTTCATTAGAACCACCAGAGCCCGAAAATCATCGGGGTAGCAAGGCTGAATAAAGCATCATGCATTGCCTTTTATTTTACTAGTTGACTTTCTTTTCGCATTTTAAAATTCCAAAAAAAAACAGCTTCAATGTTCAAAACAGTTGTGAAATCCATCAAAGGATTTGAGTTTCTTATAAATCTTACTCTTATTACTTTCTCTCGTTTATTGACAATGACTATGACATGCAACGAGACTACGCAGCAAATGAATGTAGACTCAGAGGAAGATGATATACCAGAAGAGGTTGTTAAGGAGGTTGAGGCTTATGAGAATAGACCTAAGTCCAATTTGGACGAAACTAAGGTTGTTAACCTGGGAGATGGAGAAAATGTCAAAGAAACACACATCAGTGTTCATTTGTCACCGTTAGAAAAGGAAGAGTACACGAAATTTCTAAGGGAGTACGAGGACATATTCGCCTTGTCATATGATGACATGACTGGTTAGAGTACATCTATTGTGGCACACAAACTGCCAACTAATCCGACATGTACAGCGGTAAAGCAGAAGCTCAGGAGGTTCAAACTTGGCATGAGTTTGTAAATCATGAAAGAAGTCACCAAGCAAGTCAAAGCCAAGGTTCTCAACGTAGTAGAGTATCCAACATAGTTAGCCAACATCGTGCCAATATCGAAGAAGGACGGGAAGGTTAGAGTCTATGTCGACTGCCGGGATCTCAACCAGGCCAGTCCAAAAGACGACTTCCCCTTGCTAAACATACACATCGTGATCGATAACTGCGCCAAGCATGAGCTGGAGTTGTTTGTCGATTGTTTTGTCGGGTATCATCAGATATGGATGCATGAGGAAGACCCTGAGAAAACGGCCTTCATTACACCATAGGGGATGTATTGTTACAAGATGATGTCGTTTGGGTTAAAGATTGCTGGGGCCACCTATATGAGGGCCATGACTACCATTTTCCATTATATGATATACAAAGAGATCGAGGTATATGTAGATGACGCCATCATCAAGTCCAGGAAGGCCACTGACCACATGGAAGATTTGAGGATTTTCTTCAATAGGCTGAGAAGGTACAACCTGAAACTGAATCCCACTAAAATGTACATTCGGGGTTCCTGCCGGAATACTAGTTGGGTTCATTGTGAGTCACCGAGGAATAGAACTGGATCCGTCAACGGTCAAGGCCATTCAAGAATTACCACCGCCAAAGAACAAGAAGGACGTTATGAGTTTCTTGGGGAGACTTAACTACATCAGCCGATTCATAGCTCAATCTACTATCATCTGTGAGCCAATATTTAAGATGTTGAAGAAGGACACTGCTACCAAATGGACCAATGACTGCTAGAAAGCCTTTGACAAAAACAAGAAATACCTATCAACGCCGCCGATTTTGGTCCTGCCCAAGCTGGGCAGACCTCTATTTCCCTACCTTGCAGTATTGGATGGGGCATTCGATTGTGTTTTGGGGCAGCATGATTAAACGGAGAGTAAGGAGCAAGCCATCTATTATCTTAGCAAGAATTTCACCCCGTACAAGGCCCGATATTCTCTATTGGAATGCATCTGTTGTGCTTTGACTTGGGTAGCCCAGAAGCTAAGGCACTATTTCTGATCCTACACTACATATCTCATATCAAGAATGGATCCCCTGATGTAAATATTTCAAAAGCCCATGCCCACTGGCAAGCTTACCTAGTGGAAAATCCTGTTAAGTGAAATTGAAATTATCTATGTGACTCATAAAACAATCAAGGGACAGGCATTGGCGAATCATCTTGCTGAAAATCTTGTGGACGGAGAATACGAACACCTAAAGACGTACTTTCCTGATGAGGAGGTATCCTTCATAGAAAAAGACAATGTAGAATCCTATGACGGCTGGAGAATGTTTTACAATGGAGCAACGAATTTCAAAGGAGTTGGCGTAGGAGCAGTCCTAATATCAAAAGCTGGACAACATTATCCGGTGTCTGTGAAACTCAGATTCCCATGCACCAACAACATGGCCGAGTACGAAGCCTGCATCCTGGGACTCAAGATGACCATTGACATGAACATTCAAGAATTGCTAGTGATCGGAGATTCAGACCTCCTTAAACATCATGTCCGAGAAGAGTGGGCAACTAAGAACTCCAAGATACTCCGTATTTGCATCACGTACAAGAGTTGAGGAAGAGGCTCACAAAAACATAGTTTCGGCATATTCCCAGAGTCCAGAATAATTTTATTGATGCATTGGCAACCCTATCATCTATGATTCATCCCATACAAGAATTTCATTGATCCTATCCCAATAAAGATCCATGATTTGCCAGCTTACCGTGCTCATGTTGAGAAAAGAGCGGACGGAAAGCCCTGGTTTCACAATATCAAGGAATACTTGGCAAAAAGAGAATATCTAGAACTTGCAAATCCTACTCACAAGTGCACACTTCAGAGGTTATCTAACAATTTCTTTCACAGCTGAGGAATCATGTATAGGAGAATTCCTGCTTTGGGATTACCAAGGTGTGTCGACGCAAATGAAGCATCTAAACTACTAGAAGAAATCCAAGTTGGGACCTGCGGTCCACATATGAACGGTTTTGTCTTAGCCAAGAAGATACTTCGGGCTGGTTATTTTTGCATGACTATGGAAACAGACTACATCCAGTATGTCCGAAGGTGCCACCGTTGTCAGATACATGCAGATATGATAAATGTGCCTCCAAATGAGCTTAATGCAACAAACTCGCTTGTGCCATTCGCTACATGGGGAATGGATGTCATCGGACCTATCGAGCCCGCCGCATCAAACGGGCACAAGTTCATTCTAGTGGCAATTGACTATTTTACCAAATGTGTTGAAGTAGCATCGTACAAAGAAGTGACCAAGAAAGTCTTGGCAGACTTTGTCCACGACCGTATTGTTTGTCGGTTCAGCATCCCAAATTAAATCATTACTGGAAACGGTTCCAATTTCAACATTGTCTTGATGAAAGCCTTGTGTGAAACCTTCAAAATCCACCACAACAATTCTACAGCCTACACACCTCAGATGAACGGATCCGTAGAAGCCGCCAAGAAGAATATCAAGAAAATACTAAGGAAAATATATAAAAGCATAAGCAGTGGCACGAGAAGTTATGATTATCTTTGTTGGGACCGCACCATAGTTAACACATCAACCGGGGAAACTCCTTATATGTTGGTTTATGATACAGAAGCAGTCATTACCGCCGAGGTAGAAATCCCCTACTTGAGGATCATATAGGAAGCAGAACTCGACGACACATAATGGGCAAAGAGTCGCTACGAGCAGTTAGCTCTTATAGATGAATAAAGAATGAACACAGTTTACCATGGCAAACGTTATCAGAACAGAATGTCCAGAGCCTTTAACAAAAGAGTCAAACCAAGATAATTCACACTGGGAAGCTGTTATTAAAGAAGATTTTTCCACATCAAGATGAAGCCAAAGGGAAGTTCTCTCCCAATTGGCAAGGTCCGTACATGGTTCACCAGTTTCTAACAGGAGGAGCCCTCATACTTGTTGAAATGGGTGGAGAAGTTTGGCCGAAGCCGATCAATTCAGATGCAGTCAAACGATATTATTTGTAGTATTCATGATATCCTTGTATGATGTAATTTTAACTATACTTGACCTGATTCCCATTTAAGAGGGAATACGTAGGCATCCCTATGGGTTCGGTCACAATTAAATAAAATTTTCATTTATCCCGCTATTGGATACTGGTGCAGAATTTTGAGGAGGACCCTCAAAATAAGGAAGTCGATTTTAGACATTGACTGAGAATCAAAAGTACCAGTTTCGTAAACTGGGGCAGAATTTTGAGGAGGACCCTCAAAATTCTAGACCTGGAGAGGTTGCAATGTCTTGAATCGCGTTGCATTCGTCTGTTCATCTAAAAGATAACTATTCTCAATTATGTACTTATGTTATATTTTTACTAAATCATGCATGTCTATTATGGAAATTACTTTGTTTAGAAACGCTACCCCAATGATACACAACATCACTGAAAAGGTGAGCTGAGCAGGACAAGTGAAGTCCACGGGGATACAAACTAACCTTACCCCTTTACAAAACTCACGATCTTTATGTGGATGTAGGCACCCAATTTGCGAACTCATCAGATATTTATACACTCACTCTCCTCAGGAATACAACTCTCCTAACCATCACTTATCTATAATTGCTATCTGTACACTATATCCCCAGCAGCCACTATATCGCAATCAGCTATCACCAATAAAGCTATCAAATAAGAGATTTTTCTACTATTCGCCTTTTACTCTCCTGCATTGCATAAGGCTATCTTTCTGCCATCCGAGAATAAACTCTATCTCCATCTGCATTTTCTACATTGCATAAGGCTACCATTTTACCTTTCGAGGTTAAGATCTACCTCCATCTGCACTTTTCTGCATTCCATAAGGCTACCATTCTACCTTCCGAGGTTAAGCCCTACCTCCATCTGCATCTCCTGCATTGCACAAGGCTACCTTTCTGCCTTGCGAGACTAAGCTCTATCTCCATCTACATTTTCTGCATTGCATAAGGCTACCATTCTGCCTTCCGAGGTTAAGCTCTACATCCATCTGTATTTCTTGCATAAGGCTACCATTTTGCCTTCCGAG
Organism: Nicotiana benthamiana; assembly: GCA_034376525.1. Lineage (NCBI taxonomy): Eukaryota > Viridiplantae > Streptophyta > Magnoliopsida > Solanales > Solanaceae > Nicotiana > Nicotiana benthamiana. Next base: position 91,234,048 of record CM067337.1, read on the forward strand.
GTTACGCTCTACCTCAATCTGCATCTCCTACGTTGCATAAGGCCGCTTTACACCCTTCTGAGACTAAGCTTTGTCTCCATCTGCATGGCTGGAATATCGCCACCTTTATTTACATCCTACATTGGCTGAAATAGTGCCACTTTGATTTAAATTTTGCATCAGCTAAAATAGCACCACCTTTACTTAAATTCCGCATCGGTTGAAATATCGCCACCTTTATTTAAATTCCGCATCGGCTAAAATATCACCACCTTACTTAAATCTTGTATTGGCTGAAAGATCGCCACCTTTTGTATTTCATGGGTTTGCCATCCTATCCGAAGGCGTAATTATTCAGAGGCACCTTCTTCATAGCCCGAGAATGCCATGCCATAGCCTAAGGACCCCACTTTTATCTTTGCATACCATTATTCAAAGGAATCATGGTTCGGAGGCATCATTCTCCTAGGCCGAGAACATCATTTCATAGCCTGCGAATTCTTTACACGCTTCATGGCCCAGGACTTTATAGTCTGAGGACGTCATCTTAACCGTCCAAAGACAACATTCATGGTCCAACGCGAACTCACATCACGTTTAAATTTATGCATGATATATGTTTGTATTGCTCATCTGCAGGTAAACCGGCTAACAACGGTCGTCTCGGCAGGAGCGATCCCGCTCTAGTTCCCGCTGCCCACCAATGTTGACCATTCTTCTCAATCTGAATATTGCATCCGTTCTTGAAAAATCTCCATTGTCATGTCTCGCTGATGGATCCCGAACTACATATGGCCTGATTTCTGTAAGACCAGAGATATGTAGGAAGCTCAGGAACTGGAATTCGGTCAAAATTCTTCAAACCTTTTCGTTTGGTCAAATTGGCCATCATATATTTACCCGGACACTCTTTTATCTTTCCCGGGTAAAGAGGGGCGATGTTGATACCTAATTTTTTTCTTATGTATTTTTCATATATAAAATACTTTCAAAATAACATATGTATGCATATATAAGCATACTTAAGTGTTTTAGATTTTTTTTCAATTTTTAAAGATTTTAAAATCAATTTATTATCTATTTTAGCAGTACAAAATCCAATAATTATTTCCAAAATTATCATTTTGGTGAAGAACTTATTTTTTATCATATTTATACCAAAATATAGTTAAAGTGATTTCTTGTATATTTTACAAATTTATTTTGGCATTTTAAAGCTAAACTGCATATAATTGTAATTTTAGCCTATTTTAAGATTAATAGCATTTTGTAATTGAAATATTAGTTCGAATATTTTTTTATTAATATCTATATATTGACTCACTACTTTTAATTTGCTTTTTAAAATTATTTTATATTTTTAATAAAACAATAAGGAAAAGCTGGCTATTTAACATTTAGCCTCATTTTATTTCAATTACAGCCTATGTTACATTTCAATTATAACCCCTAATTGACCCTATTTTCACCCCAACCGGGCCGGCCCATTTTCTAATTTGACAACCCATAACGCAATCCAAATGACCCTACCAGATTCCCCACCCACCCTATTAAAATTGGGTCGTTGATTACTCAGATCAACGGCCATAACTCACCCTTCCATAGTTAAAACCAAACGAACTACCGTAATCCCTCATTTTCCATCTCTCAGCAGCCTTTGAATCCCATCATCTCTCACACTCTCTCAAAGCTCTTCGAAACCCTAGTCTCATTCTACCCCTTTTCAACCACCACTCCACCGGAATCCATGTCTTCTCAGGCCATGGATGGCCTGTACGCACCCCATTCTACCATTAAACCATGGTTGTCGAAGTGTTGATGTCTGACTTCGATGGTTCCCCTTCAGATCCTTTTAGATCTATAGTTCCAAGGCTTCTCCGGCCCTATTCTGGAATACCCAATGTGTAAGGAGCCTGATGCTAACTCATCTGACTCAAGACCAGACATTCTTCCAAGCCTTTCTCATTTATAAAGTTTCTACAAAACCCTAAGTTATTCAAGGTTATTTCTCTATTTGTTTGCATATATTTATGATGTATCTATGCTTTGCTCGACATTTAAAGTATTTTCCCCAAATTATCCTTTTCAAAATCGCTTGTCTTCGATTTAAAGGTTTCTGAAAGATTTTTCAAAACATTTTTTCTGATTCTACGTCTTCTTCTCTTTATGTGTATTTGTCTATATCATTCCAGTGTGTTTCCCTTTTACTACACATATGTTGTTCTTCTGCTTTTCATTTTCTAGTATACATGATACTCTTGTGCTTTGTATTCTACTGTGATTCTACAGTAGGCTCACATGTTAGTCCTTGATTATGTTCTCCTACACGTTCTTAGTTATATTTTTCAGTACTCTTATGCTATATGAATTTCCTGTTGTCCGCTACTGGACTCTGTTCGTGTTCTTGCTAAAAGTGTTTCATCTACTGTTTCTCAAAAGTTTACGTCACCCTTTTTCTCTACTGAACTTTCTTAAGTTTCGAACTTTTCTTAAACATGTTCTTTATGCTCTTAAGTCAACTTTTTCTCTTTGTTTCTTCAATACCTACTATCATATTTATTGATTTCTCATGAGTCTCTGAAAGAGACCTCTTGGCCCGTTATCTGTATTCTTGTCTCTACTTCTGATTCGAGTTGAAACCCAAGGATTTGTGGTATTCTTGGGCAAGTTTGATTTGGTATTTGGACTAGGGTTCCGCATTGGAACCCTGGACTACTCTACAAATTGAACTCGAACCTCTTTTCTTATGACTCTTTCCTATCGCTAGTCTTTTCTAATTAGCATGACGAATTGCTTTGACATGACTGTGTGCTTTATATGAGGTTCTTCCTTCAAAAACGTCTTTGCAAATTCATGATTGATTCAGCATTATTTTTTTAGGTCTGGTTGATTGTTACTGATTTTCTTTAAATTAAACCTTTCTTTAAGCTTTTCCTGACTTGGTTCATTTGAATAAAGCCTGTAATGTTGATTTTTACTGGCTGGTTGATTAATTCCCTTTCCTTACTCTCACAAACCAAGTTCTACTGGACTTTTGCGTTAAATAACTCATATGTATTTACCCTCTATTGTACTGCTTTGGAAAATATTTTGATTAACTTTTTCCTTAATTGTCTTTTATCCGTTTGAAATCAGAATCCCTTAATTAAAGGGAGATCAATTTCAATATTATTTCCTTCCCTTTTATTACTTCCTTGCTGCAATATAAAAGGGCACGACCCTTCTATTCTTTCACACATCAATTATTAAATACTTCCAATGCAATACTCTTACACCCATACTCTCAGTTTTAATACTCTCACATTCTCTTATGAGATTTTTTGTACTGTTTGCTTGCAATTTGACTTACAAGATTTCTGCTTTCACTTATTTGTTTCCTTGAAACTGTTATGTCTTAATTTTGATTTAAGCTTCTCCCCTATGTGTTTACTTTAGTTTCTACACTCTTTCCTGCTTTGTTATTCTGTATTGAATATGCTATTCTCTCTTTGCATCTGGTATTTGTTATGAATTCCCCATACCCGCACTCCCTTCTATGTTTGAGTTAAGGTTCATGTCCTGACGGCATCCAAATTGTTGCGCAGGTTTGAACATAATCCTCAATGGATCCTAGCTCCCAATATTTGGCTAACAGGATGGTCAGGGGTGTTCCAGCATTCCCAATTGCTGGGCATGACCACCAGTCTGCCATGGCCTTCCCCGAACCCCCCTCTATGCACTTGCACTCTCTCTTAGATACTAAGTTCTGCCCCCCTCCCTTTGAGCCTTGCTTTGGGACCTTGAGTTCCCTCTGAAGTTGGACATTTGAGGGCTGGCTTTTCCACACTACACTATCTTAGTTCTAGAATATATTTGGGTTGTATGCACCGCCCGGAGTCCATCTGAGGCTCTTAGGGAACTTTGACACATCCCAAATAAGAGAAAGGCTTTGGAAATCTGATCCTTGTTGTAGCTTTGGAAGTTTGAATTAGGCTCAATGGTTGTAGCTTAAATTTCTGATGTAATTTTACTTTCGTTTATTCATTCCGGTTTGTAATATTTTGTAATAACTTATGGGGTTCTAGTAAAAATGAGAGTGTCATGTATGTATGGAAAGGGTAGATAGCATCCCCATAGGTGTTACTATTTACAAGTTTCTGCACTTATGCATGTCATATAGAAATCCTGCCTATAGGTTTCTGCACTTATGCATATCATATAAAAATCTTGCGTATAGGTTTCTGCACTTATGCATATTATATAGAAACCCTGCCCATAAGTTTCTGCAATTCCGCATATAGAAATAATGACTATAGGTCTCCTACCCCGCATTTTCATCTATCATTAGGCAAATAATCATAGGCTAAATAATAATCAATTGCATTTTAGATACCATGTGTATAGGACTCCTGCAGTTTCATAATTGTTTTAAACCCAACAACGCTTAAAAATCATGCATATAGGAGTAACCAGTTGAATCTGATTCGTTTATTTCTTCTATGATTTTAAAATCAGTGCCAATGTCATCTAGTATCTACAGAATTTTTCATTTTTCTATAATCAGTAAGTCTTCTAAAAACTCAGAGTATGTATTGTTAGATATCATGCCTATTCGTTTCACCTAGGAAAGCCATTAGGTAATAATTAATTGCATCAATCTTAGAGAATTTACAACCAAGGGAGGCCTAATTTGGACTTCTGATTTGAGAAATATATGTTAAATCAGCCTGCCCTAACACTTTAATTTTAATTCAGACCACAACCAGTATTTGTAAGTCATGCTAAACATTTTATTTTTACAAATGAGGAGGCATCTTTGAGCCCATTTCACTGCTATGTGTTCTCCAGTACCTGTCTTATATGTTTTGAATGTCGCCATAAAATTTATCCTTTTTAAACTCTGAAAAGCCAAATTTCCCTTCCCTTTAGGACTAGTTGTCCCAAATGCCTCCAGGGCTAATAGGATTGGGACGGGTACTAGCATGTAATAAGTAACAATACTATTCCGCATTTAATACCTTAACGGGGTGGGAAAGGGTAGATATGGATATGATGATCGGTGAGCTAATACCACGTGCAACCCCTCTTCTAAGGAGTGATTGCCGGGTATTGCGTTGATGTGATCCATATTATTTATAAATCTAGGACCCCTTCCTTTTACATGTTTATTTTAATACTTTTAGAATTTCAAAACTCCTTTTCTCAAATTTCAGCTTTTCTTTAACCTCCTTTAAATCCAATTACTTGCAATATTATGTTAAAATCCCCCTCTTCTTGAGACTTCAATTTGTTTACTTGTTATTCAAAGCCACAATTGTAGCCCTTACCCAAACTCTGTGGAGCTTGAGGGGTGCCTAACACATTCCCCTCGAGATAATTTCTAGCCCTTACCCAAACTCTTGTTCTCCAACTCAAATCCTTCTTAGTGTCCTAATGCACTATAATCATTAGGTGGGGACTCTTCAATTCATAAACCAAATTCATAAAAGGGAATGAATTTTCCTCCCAAATGTCATAAACCCGATTTCGTGAGAAAAGGGGGTGTGACAGACCCAAAGAGTCATCACCTATTGTTAATTGAATTCTTTGTCTTCGAGGCCTTGAAAACATTCAGAGTTTCCTCGATTTGCGTATACAGTCCATGCGTGTAGCCGGAAAGCTTAAATATAAAATTATTGAAAAATGTTAAGTTTTGAGTTTAAAATGGATAAATTTAACTTCGGTCACCATTTTGGGTAAACGGACCCGAACCGATAATTTGATGGTTCTGGAGGGTTGTAGAAAAATATGGGATGAGGGCTAATGCTTGGAATCGAATTCCGAGGCCCAAGCCCGAGAAATGAATTTTTAAGTAAAAGTGTTTTCTGAAAATATTAAGGGAAATTGGAAATGATATCTGACTAGAAAGCGATTGTATCGGGCCTGTATTTTAGTTCGGGCGCCTAGTACATGTCTTCTATATGGTTTAAGTCTTTTCTGTAAAATTTAGTTAAAATCGGACGTGCTTTGATGTGATTCGGAATTGAAATTCTAAAGTGGAAACTTGATGAAGTTTGAGGAAAAATTCTTGATTTTGAGGTTTGATTCATTGGTTTTGAGGTTATTTGGGCGATTTGATCGCACGAATAAGTTCGTATGATGTTGCTGAGATAGTACATGTATTTGGTTAGGAGCCCCGAGGGCTCGGGCGTTTTTCAGAGGATTTTCAGAATGGTATTAGACTTATAAAAGTTGCAGGTTTTCTGCAGTCAGTGCATAGGGAATTTGTTCTTCGCATTTTCGTGGTCTCACTCGCGAACGCATAAGGTAAAAATCCCAAGTGCCATGTTTCTTCTTCACGAACGCAAATCCTGGGATGCGTATGTTGAATTGAGAGGGGAGTACCCTTCGCGAACGCTTCAAGGATCTCACGAACGCGTAAAGCAATGGGCCTGGGGAGGGAGTTCTCACTTCATTCTACGCGAACGCGGCCACTGGCTTGCAAACACGAGGGCTCGAGGTGTTAAAGCATCACGTACACAAGCCCAGTGTTGTGAGCGCGAAGGTCTTCAGACCTGAATCATCGCTAATGTGTTAAGCTTATTGCGAACGTGAAGAATGTTTTTGCCAAGTTATTTTATGTCCCAAAAACAGAACCCATTACGGGATTTTACCAAAATTTCACAAACTCTTTCTTCTCCAAAACTCCTAGGCGATCCTTGAAACACTTTTTCACCAAAGTTCTTGGAAAAGTAATCTCTAACTTGTTTCTTCCATTTTCATCAACATCTAAGGAATTTCTAGGCATACAATATATGATTAAGGGTACAAAATTAGGGATTTGGATAGAGTTAGCGCGTTTTAATTAATTGTGATTTAGACCTTATTTGGGATCGAATTCTGGAAATAATTATATATTTTGGATCATGGGTGAATGGGAAATTTGATTTAGGTATGAGCCTCGTGTTTTAACAAAGTGGGCCCGGGGTCGATTTTTGGGTTTTTGGGAAGAATGTTTGGAAAGCTATAATTAGGCATTGGATTCAAATTTTTTTGCATGTATGGATATTGTGAAGTCATTTATGTATATAACTGCACAGGTTTATCTGGAGTTTGGTTCTAGCATCATCACTACCTCGCCGGGATTAGGCCAGACACTTATCAACACATGGGGTCACTTGTGCCGATGCTACACTATGCACTTATGTGTAGATACCGGAGCAACATACAATATGCAACATTAGATCAGGAACTATCCTTCAGTCCAGATATCCCGAGGTATTCTTGCTAGCGTCCGGAGGCCCGGCATGTCTTCTATCTATTTTGATGGACTGTTTTTGTTTGTACCCGAGATAGATTTTATTTCTTTGTTCAGAAACTTGTATGTAGCACTTCTAGATAGTCTGTGTACGTTGTGACATCAGGTGTTGGGTAGAGACATGTATCAGCTTTGTGCGTTTTGGTTTTCTATTTATTTAAGACTTTAGCTAAAATTAATTTTCCATTGTCATATAATTGCTTATCCATTATAAATTTAATGGTTTAAACATGTATACAACAAATAAGGTTAATGATTTCAAAGGTTTATGGCTTGCCTAGCTTCCACGAGTAGGCGCCATCGCGACTCTCGATGGTGGGAATTCTAGGTCGTGACAAGTTGGTATCAGAGCACTAGGTTGCATGGGTCTCACAACTCACAGACAAGCTCAATAGAGTTTGAGGGATCGATACAGAGACGTATGTATTTATCCATAGAAGCTACAGAGTTAGGAAAACTTCACATTTGTTCTTTCTTGTCGTGCGGTTTTGTTTATCAATACTAATTGCCTTTCTACTCTGTTCTATTGCGGATGGCAAGAACCTACACTTTCTCATCAATCGCTTAGCATCCCGAGCCCCCAGTAGCAGCTCCTACGAGGGGAAGAGGGAGAGGTCGTGCTAGAAGATGAGGTAAGGGCAAAGCTCAGCCCCGATCAGCAGCACAAATGGCTGAGCCTCGGGTTCATTTTGATGATGAGGTTCCGGCCCCAGCAGTTTTGGTGTGCTCAACTTAGGTCCTAGAGGGGATTATTGATACCCTTGTTCTTCAGGATGCTCTGGTCCAATTGGTGAGCCTTATAAAGAGTGTCACCCGAGCAGGTTTACTTCCTATAGCACCAGCCACTTCTCATGCTGGAGGAGGAGCCCAGACTCCTGCTGCTCGCACTCTAGAGCAGGTAGCTCCCAAGATTCAGACTCTAGTCGTTCATCTGGTTGGAGCAGTTCAGTAGGATATGGCAGGTCAGGCCGATGATAGAGTGTTATGTCCGTCGATGCCTGACAGATTCATCAAGCTCTTGACTACTACTTCTCAGGAACATGGGCATTTTTGAGACCAATAGGGTCGATTTTTCTCCATTTCGCTTGTCTGTATCCGCCAAGACTTGGTGGAGAGATTTTTGCTTGGCTCGACCAGCGGGATCGCCAGCCTTGACTTCAGAGCAGTTTTCAGTGTTGTGTCTAGAGAAGTTTCTCCCCGTTACTCAGAGAGAGGCCTATCAGAGGCAGTTTGAGTGCCTCCAGCAGGGTTTCATGATTGTTACCCAGGATAAGACCAGGTTCATACACTTAGCTCGCCATGCTCTCGTCATACCTCCTAGCGAGAGAGATAGAGACAAAGAGAGGATGAGGAATTTTATTGATGGTCTTATTCAGCCTATTCATCTCCAGATAGCCAAGGAAGCCGGGAGTGAGATCAATTTTCAGGAGGCGGCCATTGTGGCCCGCAGAGTTGAGATGGTTCTATCATAGAGAGGGAGTCATGGGTCGGATAAGAGGCGCTGTCATTCAGGTAGATTTAGTGATACCTCATCTGGAGGTAGATATTCATATGGTAGAGGCCATCCTCCTAGACCCGTTCAGTCAGCTCATTGGGTTTCTCATGGTGCTTCAGGTAGTTGTGGTGCTCAGATGCAATATTTTGATCAGCAGTCCCTCGGTGCAACACCAACTCCTATCAGTGCACCGGCGCTCCAGAGTTTTCGGGTTGATAATTCAGGTCGATAGGGTCAGTCTCAGTTTCCTCAACCACAACATTCGGGAGGATGTTATGAATGTGGTGAGTATGGTCATATTTGGAGGGCTTGTCTGAGGTTGGTGGGTACTCTGTAGTAGTAGTAGGGTTCTTGTGTGATGGTTTCGGCACCATGTGTCCTACAGACTGCCCAGCCAGCTAGAGGTGGGGGTAGAGGTGCAAGAGGTGGAGGTAGAGGATTTAAAGGTGGAGCTCAATCTGCCAGGGGTGGAGGCCAGCCGGCAACAGGCATCCCAAGGAGGTAGTCCAGGGTGGTGGGGCCCTGCCCTGATGTTATGCTCTTCTAGCCAGGCCCGAGGCTGAGGCTTCAGATGAGTTATTACATGTAGGGTTCTGTTTTGTGATAGATATTCTTCAGTGCTATTTGATCCAAGGTCTACGTATTCTTATCTATCATCTTATTTTGCATTGTACCTTGTCATGCCTAGTAATTCATTGAGTATTCCTATTTTTGTATCTACATCGGTGAGTGATTCTATTAGGGATGATCGAGTTCATCATTCTTGTATTATAGTGATTGGGGGTCTTGAGAACCATGTTGATTTGTTGCTTTTAGACATGGTTGATTTCGATATTATAATGGGGATGGACTGGTTATCACCTTACCATGCTATCTTGGACTCTCATGCCAAGACTGTGACCTTAACTTTACCCATGTTTGCTTCATTTAGAGTGGAGAGGCACCCCTGGTCATTCTACTCACAATGTTATCTCGTATATAAAGGCTCTGCATATGGTCGAGAAAGGGTGTTTGGCCTATTTGGCATATGTTTGTGATTCTTGTGCTAAGGTTCCCTCTATTGATTCTGTGCCCATTATTCGTGAGTTTCCTGAGATATTCCCTTGTAGCCTACTGGGTATGCCGCCGACAGGGATATCGACTTCTACATTGATTTGGCACTAGGCACTCATCCCATTTCTATCTCGTCGTATCTCATGGCCCCGCTAGAGTTAAAAGAGTTGAAGGAGTAGTTGTAAGACTTGCTTAACAAGGGTTTTATAAGACCCAGGGTTTCACCTTGGGTTGCGTCAGTGTTGTTTGTGAAGAAAAATGATGTTTCGATGAGAATGTGCATTGATTACCGGCAATTAAACAAGGTTACAATCAAGAATAAGTATCCACTGCCAAGGATTGATGATTTGTTTGATCATCTTCAAGGTGCCAAGGTATTTTAAAAGATTAACTTGAGATCTGGCTACAATCAGTAGAGTGTTAGGGCATCCGATGTCCCTAAGACAACTTTTCACACTCGGTACGGGCATCATGAGTTCTTGGTTATGTCGTTCGGGTTGACCAATGCCCCAGAAACTTTTATGGAGTTGATAAACTGAGTCTTCAGGCCTTATCTGGTCTTGTTCTTGATAGTCTTCATTGATGATATATTGATATATTCCCGCAGCTAGGAGGAGAACGAGCAGCACCTCAAAGTGGTTCTTCAGACTCTGAAGGATAGTAAGTTATATGCTATATTCTCGAAATGTGAGTTCTGTTTGAGTTCAGTTGCATTATTGCGGCATATTATCAGCATAGGGTATTCAGGTTTATCCGAAGAAGATTGAGGCAGTCAAGAACTAGCCTCGACCAGCATCAGCTATAGAGATTCGGATGTTCCTTAGGATTGGCACACTACTATTGTAGGTTCGTGGAGGGGTTTTCATCTAATGCAGCGCCGATGACCAGGTTGACCCAGAAGGGTGCTCAGTTCAGATGGTCCGACGAGTGTGAGGTGAGCTTTTAAAAGCTTAAGACAGCTCTGACTACAGCACCGATATTGGTTCTGCTCATAGGTTCAGGGCCTTATTCAGTTATTGTGATGTTTCTCGTATTGGGCTTAGTGCAGTGTTTATGTACGATGGTAGGGTCACTGCCTATGCTTCGAGACAGTTGAAGGTTCATGAGAAGAATTATTTGGTTCATGATCTAGAGTTAGCAACCATTGTTCACGCATTGAATATTTGGAGGAATTATCTATACGGTGTGGCATGTGAGGTGTTCATTGATCACAAGAGCCTTCAGTATCTGTTCAAGCAAAATGAGTTGAATTTGAGGCAGAGAAGGTGGTTGGAGTTGTTGAAAGATTATGATGTCACTATCTTGTATCACCCGAGGAAGGCCAATGTGGTGGCCGATGCCTTAAGTAGGAAGTCAGCCACTATGGGCAGTATTACTTATATATTGGTCGGTGAGAGGCCGCTTACTTAGGATGTTCAAGAGTTGGCCAATAGATTTTTGAGGTTAGATATTTCTGAGCCTAGTTGGGTATTAGCTTGCATGGTCGCTCGTTCTTCATTATTGGAGCGTATCTATGATCGGTAGTTTGATGATCCCTATTGGTGTATCCTTAGAGACATGGTGCATCGTGGAGGTGCCGAGCAACTTAACTTAGATAATGATTGAGTTTTGAGATTGTAGGGGCGGGTTTGTGTACCTATTGTTGATCGGCTCCAATAGTTAATATTAGAGGAGGCCCAAAGCTCCCCCTCTACTCATCCGGGCGCCACGAAGATATATCATGATTTGCAGCAACATTATTGGTAGAGTAGAATGAAGAAGGATATTGTTGCATATGTGGCTCAATGTTTGAATTGTCAACAGGTTAAGTATGAGCATCAGAGGCCTAGTGGCTTATTTAAGGGGATTGAGCTTCCCGAGTGGAAGTGGGAGCGGATCATTATGTACTTCGTTACTAGAATCCCGTAGACTTGGAAGAAATTCGATGCAGTTTGGGTCATTGTTAATACGCTGACCAAGTCAGCGCATTTCATTCCTCTGGAAGTCTCTTATTCATCCGAGAGCTTAGCTAAGATCTATATCTGGGAGATTGTTCGCCTTCATGATATGCATGTAACTATCATGTTGGACAAAGGTGTGCAGTTCACCTAGCGTTTCTGGAGAGCAGTTCAGCGAGAGTTGGGCACCCAGGTTGAGTTGAGTACGACATTTCATCCCCAAACGGATGGCCAGTCCGGGCCGACTATTCAGATCTTGAAGGATATGCTCTGATCTTGTGTCATTGACTTTGGAGGTTCGTGGGATCAGTTCTTGCCTTGAGCAGAGTTTGCCTACAACAGCTACCAGTCGAGTATCCTAATGGCCCCTTATGAGGCGTTGTATGGTAGGTGATGTCGATCTCCGGTCGGATGGTTTGAGCTGGGGGAGGCTCGACTGTTGGGTTCGGATCTGGTTCAGGAGGCCTTGGACAAGGTCAGGATTATTCAGGATAGGCTTCGTACGGCTCAGCTCAGGAAGAAGAGTTATGCAGACCACAAGGTTCGAGTTGTGGCTTTTACGGTTGGTGAGCGGGTATTGCTCCGAGTGTCACCTATGAAGGGCGTGATGAGATTAGGGAAGAACGGAAAGCTTAGTCCTAAGTTCATTGGTCCATTTGAGATTCTTGATTGAGTGGGGGAGGTGGTTAATAGACTTGCTATGCTGCCTAGCTTATCAGCCGTGCATCCAGTGTTTTGTGTGTCCATGTTATGGAAGTATCACGGTGATCCATCCCACGTGTTAGGTTTCAGCACAGTCCAGTTGGACAGGGACTTGTCTTATGAGGAGGAGCCGGTAGCTATTCAAGATCTGTAGGTTCACCAGTTGAGGTCGAAGAGTTTTCCTTCTCTTCGTGTTAAGTGGAGAGGTCAGCCTCCTAAGGCATCAACCTGGGAGTCCGAGTCCGATATGCGGAGTCGTTATCCTCATATTTTCCCCGACTCAGGTACTTCTTCCTTCTGTCCGTTCGAGGACGAACCGTTATTTAGAGGTGGAAAATGTCACGGCCCAAAGGGTCATCACCTATTTTTAATTGAATTCTATATCGCTGAGGTCTTGAAAACCTCATCTAGAGTCGCCTTAATTTGCATGCATAGACTAGGCGCTTAGCCGGAAAGCTTAAATATGAAATTCTATGAAAAATTCTAAGTTTTGAGTTTAAAATGAATAAATTTGACTTCGGTCAATATTTTGGGTAAGCGGACCTGGACTCGTGATTTGATAGTCTCAGAGGGTCCATAGCAAAATATGGGACATGTGCATATGCCTGGAATCGAATTCCGAGGTCCCAAGCCCGAGAAATGAATTTTTAAGAAAAATATTTTCTGAAAATGTTAAAGGAACTTAGAAATAAAATAAGATTAGAAAGCAATGGTATCTGGCTCGTATTTTGATTCCGGCTCCCTGTACAGGTCTTATATATGGTTTATGTCCTTTCTATTAAATTTGGTTAAAATCGGACGTTGTTTGACATGATTCGGACTTGAAATTCTAAATTGGAAACTTGATGAAGTTTGAGGAAATATTCTTGATTTTGAGGTTTGATTCATTGATTTTGAGGTTATTTAGGCGATTTGATTGCACGGATAAGTTAGTATGATGTTGTTGAATTAGTACATGTGTTTGGTTTGGATCCCCGAGGGCTTGGGAGTGTTTCATAGGTGTTTCAGAATGTTTTAGACTTATAAAAGTTGTAGGTTTTCTGCAGTCAATGCAAAGGGAATTTGTTCTTCGCGTTTGCGTGGTCTCACTCGCGAAAACGTAAGGCAAAAATCCCATATGCCATGTTTCTTCTTCGCGAATGAAAAGCCTGAGACGCGAACGCAGAGCTGAGGGGGGATTACCCTTCGCAAAAGCGTCAAGGATATCGCTAATGCGTAAGGCAATGGGCCTGGGGAGGAGTTCTCATTTCATTCTACGTGACCGCGGCCACTGGCCCGCGAACGCGAGGGATCGAGGTGCTAAACCATCGCAAATGCGAGCCCAGTGTCGTGAACACAAAGGTCTTCAGACCTTACTCATCGCGACGTGTTATGCTTATTGCGAACGTGAAGAAGGTTATTGCCTAGTTATTTTAAGTCTCAAAAGCAGAACCCATTACGGGATTTTACCAAAATTTCACAAACTCTTTCTTCTCCAAAACTCCTAGGTGATCCTCGAAGCAATTTTTCACCAAAACCTCTTGGATAAGTAATCTATAACTCATTTTCTTCCATTTTCATTAACATCTAATTAATTTCTAGGCCTAAAACATATGATTAAAGGTAGAAAATCAGGGATTTGGGTATAGTTAGGGACTTTTAATTAATTGTGATTTATACCTCGTTTTGGGGTCGAATTTTGGAAATAATTATATATTTGGTCTCGTGGGTGAATGGGTGATTTGATTTTGATCTTAACCTCGTCGTTTGACCAAGCGGGCCCGGGTTCGATATTGTGTTTTTGGAAAGAATGCTTGGAAAACTATAGTTAGGCATTGGATTCGAACTGCTTAGCATGTATTGATGTTATGAAGTTATTTATGTATATATACAATTGATTTGGAACCAAATTCGAGAGGAAAAGCGGTAATTGAGGATTGAGTTAACGGTGGAAGTTTGAGGTAAGTGTTCGGTCTAACCTTAGTTTGAGGGATTACGAGTTGAGTCATATTTGCTATGTGTTTCTTATTGAGTACGACGTATAGTCATGGTGATGAATATCTATATGTTGGTGTCGAGCATGACTGTGAGTCATAAATTGATACTTGTTGAATTCTTGAATAATGCTATGGTTGAAATAATGAGTAAATTTGTTGTATTGAGCAAAGGCTTAGTTTCTATTTCGTGTAAGTATTTATGGGTTAGAAATGATGATGATAATAGAGATGGTTAGAAGTTGAGTTGAGATTAGTTATAGTTGATTCTCCCTCGTCGGTATGTGTATATTGTGCTGTTGAGTTCCCTTGCAATAGTTATAAAAGGGACCACAATATTCATCCCCATTGTCAGTGCGAATACATTTTAATTTCTTTCCCGTCTGTCTCTCAGCTAAGGCCTGAACTTCCTTAAACACGCAAAGTGCTTGATCTTTAGATTTCAAATGATACACCCAGATCTTACGAGAATGATCATCAATGAAGGTAACAAAGTAAAGTGCACTACCTTTTGACTTTATTTTAAAAGGACCACACAAATCAGAGTGTACTAGCTCTAATAAATCGGGTTTTCTTTAGGGAGGATGGCTATGAAAGGAGACCTTTTTCGGTTTGCCAACTAAACAATGTATGCACCTTTGCAGCATTGTTTTTTTTACTCCAGAAAGAAAACTTTTCTTAGCCAAATACGTAATCCATCTCTCACTCATATGACTCACTCTTCGATACCACAATTCTGACAAACTATCACTTTCTACCAGATTTATTGAGTCATTAAGAATAGAGCCTTGTGTCACATATAATTGACCAGACCTGACTCCTCCAGCCACTACAAAAGAGCCTTTGGTGAGCTTCCACTGGCCGTTAAAGAGAGCATTATGGTAACCTTCATCATCTAATCTTCCTGTGAGATCAAATTGAAAGGAAAGTCTGGAGCATGCTTCACATATTGAAGAACTAACATTGAATCATTATTAGTTTTCAAACAAACTGTGCCAACACCAAACACCTTAGTTTCACTGGCATTGCCCATCTTCAACACTCAGAAACAACAACAGTATAAGATGAGAAGAAAATCTTTTCTTGGTGTGACATGTGAGGTAGCTCCAGAATCTACTATCCAGCTAGTTTCATAGGATACAAAATTGATGACATTTTCATCATAAGCAAAAAGAAGGTCATCTCGAATAGTAGCGAAAACATTGTTCTTGTTATTTTCAACTTTCTTTCATTCTCTAGTATCTTGATTCAACTTGCGGCAAAATCTTTTGATGTGTCATTTTTGCCACAGCGGTTGCATGTAATATTATAGTATTTGGACCTTGACTTGCTTCTACTTTTACCTCTATTCCTTGATCCTCTTATTCTATCTCTCCCCTGGTCTTCTTTAACCAAGATATCTACTTGTGAGGACGAAACCTGAGATTTTCTCCTTACTTCCTCGTTCAACACACCACTCTTGGTATATTCCATGGTCACCTTACCTCCAGGAGTTGAATTTGTCAAAGAAACACGAAGAGTTTTCCAAGATTCTGGTAGAGTATTAAGAAGCCAAAGTCCTTGCATTTCATCATCAAAATTAATCCCCATTCCAGATAGCTGATCAAGGACGCCCTAAAAATCATTTATATGATCAAGGATAGGGTTGACTTCCTTGTATTTAATGATCATCAATTTCTTTAGTAAAATACTTTGTTTTTCCCGGTTTTTGAAACATACATAGTCATTAGATTTTCCCACAATGATCTCGCATGTATCTCATTCCCAATATGGTTATAAATATTATCTTCAACCCACTGGTGTATATATCCACATACTTGTTGGTGCTCGAAATCTCAATCTTCATCGGATATACTCTCGGGTTTATGAGCTGAAAAAACGGATAGATGCATCTTCTTCACGAACAACAAGTCTTTCATCTTGCTTTTTCAAACATTATAATTTCTCCCATTTAAACATACCATCTTACTGATATTCGCCTCCATTCCATAATAACTCAGATAAATAACCAAGGCTCTGATACTACTATTATGTTGAGGAAGAGGCAAACCAGAAAATAAAGAAGATAAAGAACACCAAATTTTAACATGGAAAACCCTTCAAATCGAAGGTAACAACCACGGGATCACAAATATCTAAAAAGCTCCACTATAATAATTAGAGGGTTACAAAAGTTCTCCAAATTGGCTACACAACAAGGACCAAACACGGAGTAACAATAGCAACAAAAGCAACAACTAATCAATTGAAGAAAGAATATAATCCATAAAACGAAGCTGATATTCGAGGCTCGAAATCAGAACGAACCTCCAAATCCGATCTCTACCATTCAAATCTAAGACCAAGATGTTATCAATACTCGTTCAAAATGTTAGCCCTATCCAATGGTTAATGAATCCGCAAACGTGATTTGAAGTTGGCTGGTCGGAATAAAAATCTGCAGCAAAACAAATACCTTTCTTTTCTCTTCTCTCTTGTTTAAAGCTCTCTCAAAGCCCACTCTTATATGCTTAAGTCTTTCAAAGACTTGTATCAACGAGCATAGAATAATTCTTCTAGGTTGTCCTATTTATTGATCATGAGTGGTGCTTTCTCTTAAAGCCAAAATTCACTCAAAATATGGATAAACTGAATTCAATTTCAAATAGAATTGGAAACCAAAAGAGAATAGGATTAGATCATTGGGTATTTGGCTGGACAACATGAGCGTGATCAAAATAGTATAACACAAAACATATTGACTTTTAATCAACCTTTTTTTAAGCATTCCTTCTTGATCTCGTTGATGTAAAGTCGAAGAAAAAAGTGGTGGACTTTCAAGAACGATACAAATTTTCTTTGCATGCAAAACTTAATAGTTGGCCAGAAAGTCTTACACACAATTTTGCTCCCTATAAATGTTCTGAAGAGGGGGACTATCCATTCATAATACATGTTACATGTCTCTAAACTATTATTCTATTTGTTGGTATTAAGGTTTAGTGTGACTGCTACCAAAGTTGTGGTTTAGCAATCAAGATCACTTTTATGTCAGTGAAAAGTACTACAGAAATAAACCTCTCATTTTTTTCCTATGTTTCTATTTTCGCTTGGATTTTTTTAGAATCTTATTGTTATTACATGAAAATAGCATTGACTAGCCAGTTTTTAAATTGATAATCTAAGAATAGTCAGTATTTATAAACTCACTGAAAAATAGCCGTTATTTTATGCGGAGATAAAATCTATGCAAAAATACCCTAGCTGAAATACGAAAAGTTCTAACATAATATGCCAAATTATGGAGCTTCTGTGTATGAACTTCCAACATATTATATAGGAACTCCAGCATATTATGAAATTCATACACATTATACGGGAATTTTATTTGTAAGAAAATTCGGACTCCAGCATATTGATATTAGACTGAATTTTTTTCTGATTTTTGTGAGTGTTTTTGTTCAAATTTTATCTTTACATGAAAGTGGTTAATTATAGACTATTTTTGAAACAATGGCTATTTTTAAATTACTAATTATAAATCAGGCTATTTCTGATTGTTTCACGTTATTACTGCATGTTGCCGCTACTTCTTTTCCTCTTTTCTTTAGCCGAGGTTTATCGAAAACAACCTTTTTGTTCTTCCAAAATAGGGATAAGATTTACATACACACTACATTTCTCATATTTCATTTGTAGGAATTTATTGAATTTGTAATTGTTGTTTGTATTTTTATTTCCCCTACGTTTCTTCTTTATGGGGCAACACTTCTTTTACGACTTATAGAAATGTCACATAAAAGTTTTAACTTACTAACCTTTAGCCAATATTCCGAAAATCGAAACACACAAGGAATTATTTTAATGGGTATAGTCGAAATTCATTGAAAACATATAGATAAGTCAATATACAAAATTTGAGGAAGATTGGAGGTGATTTGAATTGGTTTTATATCAACATTCAAAATTAAATCGATGTCAAAAAATTCTTCTGTGACACATGTATCAAACATGTATCACGCATGTATCTCACACATAGATATACATGTGATACACAATCGATACAAATATGATACATATGTGATACACGTATCATTTTTTTCATAGGCAAAATACATAAGTTGCCACCCGAACTATGGATCAAATCCTTGTTAAACACTTTCTGACGATAAAAATTAACTTACACACTCAACTTTTCAGAAGTGTGTCTAATACACACTACTTTTGACCAAGTAAGTTGCACGCGAAAGGAGCACATAAAAAGATAAAAATCAAAATCTATATCTTTATTTGAACGGTGTAGATTTGACTTAAATTGATCCAATGGCCTAAATAATTTCTTTTTCCTTTTTATACTTTTCTATCTTTTATCAACAAAATACAAAAAAAATTACACACTAATACCATCGTCCTCAACCCCTTTTCCGGAAAATTAGACCAACCGGAAGGCTTGAGCAAGAGATTGACTCCTAAGCACCTCGGTCTTTCACATTTCACCCGTACTTCCAATGCCATGGATTTTCAGTGAGACCCTCATCTATTTCTTCTTTTGCTGGTCGGAAATTGAAACTCCAACCTGTGAAAAGTTTGGGTATGTCGCCAAATTTTTTTTATAAGTATTTTCTTCTAAGTTCTATCTGCTATGGCTGCCGAGCTTTAGAGAAGGAATCATTTCATAATTTTACTAGAAGCAAAATTCTGACTAGTAGCTTCTTTAGCCCAAACACGACCGACATTAGCAAACCCATCACAAGTTACCAAATCAAAATCTCTGTATTCATTTTTAACCATTATTCTGATATTCTTTTAATAGTAGCATGATATTTAGGGGTCCTAATTGAAGAAGAAAGAATGATAGAGATGGTGAAAGGAGGGGACATATGGGGGTGGGGAAGTAAAGAGACGGATGGGTCGGGTTAAATTAAGTATAAGGGTTAAGTTAAAAACAAGTGGGTCGGGTTTAATAATTATAAATGGGCTATAGTCAAACGTGTGCATTACACAGATAAAATTTTTACTTGTCCTGATTAAAAACGGTGTGTATGTGACACACTTTTGAAAGGTTGAGTGTGTGAGATAATTTTTGCTATCAAAAAATGTGTAACATGTATTTGGTGCATAACTCAGGTGTCAGCTTATGTATTTTGCCTTTTTTATATTCAGCTTTTACTTCAAATTTTCAATTCAAACCACCTTAAAACTTCACCAAATTATACCAAAACTGTGATTCAAGCTCCTTAAGATATACCCAATCTATTCTAATAGCACCCACTCAAAAGAAAGTAAAAACTTGATATTTTTTTGCTACTAATAGCTAATTGGTTGTTTTAACTAATATTAGTAATATTTAATCAATTGGCTAATTTTTATAATGAGCTACTTCTAAATGAACATAGCTAGTAATTTCCCAAAGTTTTATCTGCACTGCTATTACAGTATGGCCAATCTTATGGAAGGAATAAATATGACAACACAAGTGTCTGTAGCTCAGAGGCTAGAGCATCTCTTTCCTAAGACGAAAGTGATAGGTTTGACCCTTACTTGACGCGATAGAGCAAGTTTTTTGCCTTTTTAACTTGTATTTTGCATTTCTGGATAAGTATTAACTAAGAATTGAAACATTTTAGTTAACAAATGGCCATTATAGGAAAATACTGCTAAATTGTAATTTGTATTTACAATAAAGATTCTGCTCTTTTTCTCGTTCTTTTTCACCCATGTTGACGCGTGGAAACAAGCAGAGTAACCAGACAATCTAGGACGATTCAGCATTTAGATTTGTCCAGACTATAGTTAACATTTAAAGAAGGTTAGTACATTTGTTGTTAGACCAAAGAGTAGTCTTGTAAAGAGGTAGAGCTTCTACATCAAAACATGAACATTAACTACTGAACTTGAAGGCCTTGTTGAGAAGAAAGGTGTAACGTGAGTGCAAGCAGTAGTTAGTGTAATTATGTATAGTTAGTTGGTTAGGGAGTTAGTGGAATAGTTAGTGGTTGATTAGTCAAGTTAGTTACACATGTGTGTATATATGTGTGTGTACAATGTATTTGATAGACATAATGAAAATTACACAGTATAATTTCACTGTTCTATTCATCTCCTTCTCTCACGGATCATTTCTTTCTCATCCCTCTTCCTCTTCTTCTCTTCTCTCATCAATTTAGGGTTCATACATCTGCTCGAGCCTCAACTTTCAGCATGATATCAGAGTCACGATCTCAAAATTGAAGCTCAGAGATCGATCCGTAACTCTGTCAACCTTTAATTTCTTTCATTTCTTCTAAAATTCAACATTTTGTTCAGACCGCAGCTCGAAGCTAGACAACAATGGCGGTTGATGATCTATTGAATGAAAGTCCTAACACTACTGTCGAAAATGCTTCGCATGCATTATCAGAGGATGAATTCGATGGAGTAACTGTAGCAGTCACTCATCCTCTGTACCTAGCTCCCGGCGACACAAGTGGAATATACTTGATCTCGTTTCAGCTGACTGGCACTGAAAATTACTCTCTAAGGCACATATCTATGAGAATTGCATTACTTTGTCGAAATAAGTTAGGAATTGTTGATGGTAGGTGGCCTAAGGAGAGATTTCGTGAAAAATATTGGTATCAATGGGAGAAGTGCAACGCAATTGTCTTGTCATGGCTGATGAATGCAGTTGCTCCTACATTGATCAGTGGAATTGCTTACCCGACTACTGCACTGGTAGTTTGGATGGATCTGCAGGAACGATTAGATAAGGTAAATGATACACGTTGCTATTATTTTCACAAGAAGATTGCTACTCTAAATTAAGGTACTGCATCTATTTCTATTTACTACTCAAAACTCAAGTATCGGTTGGATGAGACTGAATCTATAGTACCTACTCTTGGTTGTGATTGTGTCAAAACCAAGGAATTTATTGTGCATTTACGAAATAAGAAGATGTATCAATTCCTTATGGGCTTAAATGACTCTTATTCTCAAGCACGTAGTCAAATTCTTACAATGAAACCACTACCAACAGTGAATCAAGCTTATGTTATGCTTATGAGTGATGAAAGTCAGAGATCTGGTGTTGCCAATGCTGACATATTAGGATCTGCTCCAAGTACAAATATAAGTACTTATGATTCTAGTGCTCTATATAGTGCTAAGCCTAACTTTAATACGAAGTTTAGGAAAAAATATAATATTTAGTGTGATTTCTATAAAATGAAAGGGCATGGCAAAGAAAATTGCTATAAGATTGTAGGTTATCCACAAGATTATAAATCTAAGAACAGGGGGGGTTGCTGATAATGCAAGGTAGACTTCAGTTATGGAGGGCCTGTGCATAACAACCAAGCTTCTCAGGACAGGACAATGCAGCATATGCATATGCATCATGGTAATCAATATGTGAACCAGACCTCTGAGGGTTTGCAGGGACAAGTAATCATAGGCACTCAAAGACAGGAAAGTTTTTCTTCTTCACAGCCTCGGGAATCAACAAATTCTGCTCCACAAGGTGGTGGTTATCCATTTACCAAGGAGCAATATGAGCAGATAATGCAGATTCTGAACACTAGTACTTCTCCTCCTACTCAAGCAAATGCTGCAGACACTGATACTGCTCTGTTAGCATCCTCTAGTTCACAAAAATAAGAGTGGATCACTGACATAGGTGCAACAAATCATATGGTGTCAAATGTATACCTATTGACTAAATCCTCTCTAACTACACCTTCTAAGTCTAGAAGAGTTTTGCTACCTTATAGAGATGTTACTCAGGTCACTCAGATTGGAGAAAGCCACATCTCAGATAGAAGCACTCTTAAGGATGTGCTTTATGTTCCTCAATATAATTTCAACTTATTGTCAGTTTCCAAGGTGACAAGGGCTCTAAAATACTTTGCCTCCTTTTCTCCTGACTTCTGTGTATTTCAGGATCTCTTCAGTGGCAGGGTGAAGGAGATTGGTAGAGAAAGAGAAGGCATATACTTTCTACAGAGACATGGGACCAAGAATCTTACTGTCGTTGCACTATTTGCTCCTGGAATAAAGTCAAGAACTACAGACATTGCCTTGTGGCAAAGGCTAGGTCATATGTCTAGTGTTGTCCACATAAAGTTGTTTCCTGCCAAACTAGCTATCATTACTGATACCATCAATAAGTGCATTGTTTGTCCATGTGCTAAACAAACTAGGTTGCCATTTCCTGCTAGTTACATTAAAAGCGCTGATGCTTTTGATCATATGTGGATGTTTGGGGCCCCTACAAGTATGCAATCTTTGATGGCAATAAATACTTCTTAACTGTAGTGGATGATTTTACCGGAATGACTTGGTCATTGCTTCTAAAGTTAAAGTATGATGTGTGTGTTGTTCTCACTCAGTTTATTGCATTTGTTCAAACTTAGTTTAACAAGACATTGAAGGTTATCAGATCTGACAATGGTTTTGAGTTTGTTAACTCTGCATGTATCACTTTGTTTCAAAACCACGACATTGTTCATCAGAGAACATGTGCCTACACCTCTCAGCAGAATGGTGTTGCTGAAAGGAAACACGGGCATATCTTGGAGGTGACTAGAGCCTTAAGGTTTCAGGCAAATATTCCCATTAAGTACTGGGGTCATTGTGTTCTTGTAGCAGCCTATATTATCAACAGGATACCATCTTCTGTACTTAATGGTTTGTCCCCATTTGAGCTGCTCTATGGGAGGGCACCCAGCTTATAACACTTGAGAGTACTTGGTTGTCTGTGCTATGCAAAACAAGTACATGAGACAGATAAACTTCTTCCTAGAGCTAGGCCTACAGTCCTTATGGGATTCTCTCATTCTCAAAAGGGCTACATTCTATTTGATCTGACCAGCCATTGCTTCCTTATTAACAGAGTTGTGTCCTTCAGAGAAGACATCTGAATTATCCTACTTCTATACCTCATGTATTCTTGCCCCCTGAGTCTTCTCCTGTTGATACTGACTTCAGGAGTATTACTTCACCTCCATCTTCTTCTTTCTCCACCAATTCTGATCATAATACTAGTGTTTCGGAACATGACTCGTATTCTCAGCCTTCATCACCAGCAGAAGTGGTCTTA
Source organism: Nicotiana benthamiana (assembly GCA_034376525.1). NCBI lineage: Eukaryota > Viridiplantae > Streptophyta > Magnoliopsida > Solanales > Solanaceae > Nicotiana > Nicotiana benthamiana. Next base: position 91,257,521 of record CM067337.1, read on the forward strand.
CCTACCTTACCATCTCAGGAACTTCACTGCCCTGATCTAAGGAGGTCATCAAGACCAAGGCAACCTCCTCTGTGGTTGAAGGATTATGTGCCCTTGCCTAGTCATAAGGTTATACCTTATGTTATTTCCAACTATGTGTCATACAATGGCCTATCTCCGACTTATCAGTCGTACCTAGCTGTTTTTTACACCATAGTGGAACCCTCTATTTTCGAAGAAGCTGCCAAAGATCCTAGGTGGGTGAATGCCATGCAGGAAAAGATTGCTGCTTTAGAGTCTAATCACACTTGGATGTAGTTCAATTGCCGGCTGGTAAAACTCCTATTGGATGCAAGTGGATTTACAAAGTCAAGTACAAGGCCTCAGAAGAGGTAGAGAGGTTCAAAGCTAGACTGGTTTCCAAGGGTACAGCCACAAGAGGGCATTGACTATCAGGAGACTTTCAGTCCTCTTGTGAAGATGGTTACTGTCAGGGCTGTTATTGCAGTGGCTGCCTCTGAGCATTGGCACATTCATCAGATGGATGTGTACAATGCTTTATTACAGGGTCACTTGCATAATGAGATATATATGACTCTGCCCCAGGGATTTTAGAGTTAGGGGGAGAATAGACCAACATGTAGACTCTTTAAATCCTTATATGGTCTTAAACAGGCACCCATGCAGTGGAATGTTAAGTTGTCTGAGGTCCTTGTACACCTAGACTTCATGCAGAGTCAACATGATCACTCTCTATTTGTGAAAGGATCAGGAAACTACACTGTCATCATTCTTGTGTATATGGATGATATGCTTCTAACTGGACCAGATCTAGCCCTTATAAATGCAGTCAAAACTCACCTACAACAGACCTTCAAAATGAGGGACTTTGGGGAGTTGAAATATTTTCTAGGTATTGAATTTTCCAGGTCTAAGCAAGGTATTCTGATGCATCAAAGCAAATACATACTAGAGCTTATTTCTGAGCTAGGATTGGGTGCTGCTAAACCTACACCTACACCTACGGAAGCTAACATTAAGCTTACCACTAAGGGGTATGACGAACATGTTGGTATCCTTCAAGACACAACAAATGATCTTCTAACTGATCCTAGGCGGTACCAGAGGCTCCTAGGGCAACTCCTCTACTTGACTGTCACAGACCAGATTTAGCATATAGTGGGTAAACTTTAAGTCAGTTTATGCAGAAGCCAAATAAGTCACATATAGAAGCTGCACAAAGAGTAGTCAAGTATGTAAAAGGACAACCTGGACAAGGCATTCTGATGTCCAGTAGGAAGATGAACATTATTACAGCTTATTGTGATGCTGACTGGGCAGCTTGTCCTCTCACAAGGAAGTCAGTAATTGTTTTGTTTTGTTAAACATGGTGATTCATTAGTGTCTTGTAAATCAAAGAAGCAAAGTACTATATCCAGAAGCTCAGCAGAATCAGAATATAGAAGCATAGCTACAACAGTGGCAGAGATAGTATGGATATTTGGGTTGTTCAAGGATATTGGAATAGGTGTTGAGCTTCCTGTGAACATAGTCACAGATAGTAAAGCAGCAATCCAAATAGCTGCTAATCCAGTATTCCATGAACGCACTAAGCACATTGAAATCGATTGCCACTTCATAAGAGAGAAAATTCAGAATGGACTGGTGAAGACAGAGTATGTGACTACTAAGGAGTAGCTTGCAGATATACTAACCAAGGGCCTACCTAAAGTTCAACATGAGTACTTGTTATCCAAGCTAGGGGTACTTGACATCTTCATACCACCTAGCTTTAGGGGGAAGGTTGAGAAGAAAGGTGTAACGTGAGTGCAAGCAGTAATTAGTGTATTTATGTATAGTCAGTTGGTTAGGGAGTTAGTGGAATAGTTAGTGGTTGATTAGTCAAGTTAGTTACACACGTATATGTATGTATGTGTGCGTGTATATATATATATATATATATATATATATATATATATATGTATGTATGTGTGTATATATATATCTGTATACAGTGTATTTGATAGACACAATGAAAATTAGTCAGTGTAGTTTCACTGTTCCATTCATCTCCTTTTCTCAAGAATCATTCGTTTCTCTTCCTTCTTCCTCTTCTTCTCTTCTCTCATCAATCTAGGGTTTATACATCTGCTCGAGCCTCAACTTTTAGCACATTTCTGCAACGTAAGTTATGAATAAAAAGATTACATGATACATTTGTGTTTTTCGTCTTTTATAATCCAGCATTTTCAGGAGATTTGGTCATAATCAAGTGAAACAAAGAGTTGCCATGTAAAAGATACTGAAAAAAGGAAACTATTTGATTCCCATTTCAGCCACAAATTTGGCCTTGTGATCTTAACCTATCTCCCCTAGAATTGCACGGTTGTACTCGAGCCTCAAGCAGCAGCACCAATTACCTCAGCAGGCTTAAGCCTAGATGAACCGTAGAGTGTTTCTTCAAAGCGGATAATTTCATTCTTTGAACCATAAGCAACTTGAGTCATATCATCAAGATTAACGAACTCTCTGTCAATAACTAACCGTTTTCCATCGCTACTGTAACCGCCAGCTTTCTCAATCAAGAATCCTAATGGTGCCACTTTAAAGAGCAATCTCAATTTCGTCTTGGTAGTTGGAGATATCACATTTGTGAAAAGACCTTTCTCCTTTACAATTATCTGCAAAAATTCAAGAATGAATTTTCAATTTCAAAATGATATTTTAGGCTATAGGTACACAAGTAAAAAAGATAAGAAGATGAAACATACCTGTTTTACATCAGACACCATTCCTCCAGTGTATCTCAAGATGTATTTCTCTTTGACATAGTAATCTATCAGTTGTCATCAAGAATCAAGACGCGGAATTTCATATATAAGTAGCAACTAAGAACAGTGGCGGATCTAGAGTATATTATATGGGTTCCCGGTATCTGTCAATATTTAACTATAAACCCAGTTATTATTTTATATTACTTTGAGATTACGACAGGAACCCATAAACTTCAAATTTTGGATTTGTTAAGAACGCCAAAATCCAGATAAAAGCAAAAAAATGAAAAAGGGAATAACAAAAGAAAAGGTAGAGGAAAGACTAATTGTACAAACATGAATCTGATATCAGTGATTGGAAACAAAAAAATGAACAAAGATTTGTCAAACCTTAGCATAATAAGGATTTTCAAATGTGGCTCTCAAATTTCCAGGGAAAATATTTTTCTTTCTCCAATTTCTGTTGTATATTTGACATGTTGCCATTTTCCTACGAACAAGTGAAACGTTGGTCACTTCACACTATGCCTTAAAGTTTTACAGGTTGAATGTTCACATTCAGATAACGCATTTCGTCTGACGTTTATTCATGTTCAAACCTTCATGAAGGAAGAGGAATTCATGGGTCCCGGGAACATCTTTAAGAGCTATAACATATATAGTTCGCGGTCCATATATCCCCATCGTTGCTGCTACTTGATCTCTTCCTGTGATCCCAGTTAGCTTATCCTCTGCCAAACACCAAAGATGGTTCCAACTGTGAAGTTTGTGTCCACAATGTTGGATCCGTCAAGTGGATCAAAAGCAACACTAAATCCTCCTGCTCTCATTTTTGACACAAATAGAATCATCAGTGTCTTATAACCTAATGTTTCTATCTGCCAGCCTTCAACAGGACCACCCATGTCTTGGAGCTCAGGAACTTCCTCAGAACAAGCATATTTGCAGAAGTGTGAATAAGTCAAGGCCTAGACATCAACAATCAAAAGGACAATTTTTTAAAATTTTTGGTTAAATCCTTTCATCAAATAGAGGATTTGCTTATCAGGTAGCATAAGCTACTTCTTTCATCAGGGGCAGAGCTACATATTCAGAAAGGGATTAAACTGAATCCTCTTATCGAGAAATTATGCTATGTAAATAGAGTAAAAACAAATCTGTTTGTATATTTACAAATTGTTGAATCCTCTTGACAAGAGGAAAATGTCAAATATAGCGGCACAGGTAGTTCAAAAAGTGTTTTTGATCATAAGTAGAGTCTATCGGAAACAGCCCCTCTACTCCCAGGGTAGAGGTAAGATTTGGATACATACTACACACCCCAAAACATCACTTGTGGGTTATTGTTGTGGTTGGTCATATGTTCAAACATGGCGTTCTTGCAATTTATTGAATTCCTTTGTTAAAAATCTTGGGCCACCCCTGCTTATATACACTTACACGGTATCAAGTATGTTAACAATAGCGAAGCCAGAATTTCTCTAAGGGTATTCAAACTTAAAAGAAGTGAAAAAAATTCTCTGAAAAACGATGCTCAATATATGTTAGTATATATCTCTAAAACGTATATTTTACCTATATATACAGTATAATTTTTCGTCTTCTTACGAAAATATAGCTTCGGCCCTACTATAATAACGTGATTTAACTTGGTAGTATTAATATATAAAAGTTAAACTCTTTCAAAAATAAAAAATAAAAAGAATGTTTAATGCATTACATGCACATACAAGGCAAGGGGTTCCCCTTTTTCTCCTTTGAGTAAAAGAAAAATCAGTGCACTAAGGTAAAAGTGGTACTAATATATACTTATTGGCTATACATGGGAACCTTGGGCCCCAATAATCATCTGTTAGTTCACTATGTAACTTTAATTACATTGTAAGGTAAAAAAATTATGTACATATATTAAATGTTAAATTAGTTTCTTCACATATTTACATTTTTTTTATTTTTTAAATCTCTTTCGTGAAAATCCTTCTTCCACCACTATATGGAGGAACTTTTGAAAATAAAAAGGTAATAATGTTCATGCAGGAGAGACATCATGTAATTGTGATCAGATGAAAGAAAAGATACATTCAAGAGAAAAGACTGAATATTTACATGTGTATAGTCTGAAATCACAACAAAGAAAGTAGGCATATACCACACTGAAACTTGATTTACATTACACCAAGATCCAAACAAAATCCAACATTGACATTTTATTTACAACCTCTCACTAGATCAACAATGGAGCTGCAAAATACAACTAGCAATGTCAGTTCAACATCCTCCAGTAGACAACATATCGAGGGTTCTGATACTATGCTTAAGTCCCAAACAAGATGAGATCGGCCATATGAATCCTCACTTCTTTCAGGTCAACTCGTATCATACCAAGCTGTCATACAACGAACCAAGAGTCATGACGGCTTCATTATTTGAATAGTTCCAGCAACCGATTAGTACATCTCCTGTGCTTGTTGATTTCTGCAATGCGGACATACTATATGTCTCGTCACACATTGATTTGTTGTTGTTGTTGTTGAGCAACTCGTCGTCTGCGAGATGAACGGTGGTGATATCGTGGATGCTAGGTCTCTTTTTGTCTTTCCCTTCTGAAAGTTGCCTTAGGTAGTACTTTTGAGCATGACTAGCTACTTGTGTTGGAGTTTTAGAGATCACAAAATTCCTTGATATGTTTCTCCAGTCTCCTTTGCCATACTTCTCAAGCCCCATTAGAAATCTCCTATAATAGTATAATGCAATTAGAACATTATTATTAACATAAACAACAATCAAAATTAGAGCAAGATAGAGGGAATATCGAAATGTAGTATGCTAATCACTAGTACTAATTAGGTTCCTGGAACCATGGGCCGAGCTAAGGGGGCGGAAGGGGTTCATCCGAACACCCTTCGCCAACAAATTACAATTTATCCTAAAATTTTTATTTGAATTGGAATTTGGTTATTCACCATGTACGAGGTAGGTCGAAATCAATTTTTCTGTATCTATAATAAATGTCGAATCCCCTTGACTTTTTCGTATATTTAATTGCTTTTTATTATTTTTTGCCCCCCTAATTGAGATTCCTGGTTCAACCACTATGTCAAAATTACTCTTAATGTATATGTAATAGAAATGTAGGATAAGGTTGCGTACAATACTCCCTTGTGGTCCAGCCCTTTACGAAAAATTGCGCATAGCGGGAGCTTAGTGCACCGGGTTGCCCTTTGTATATGTAATAGATGTCAATTCCCCTTAACTTCTTCGTATATTTACTTCTTTGCATTTCCTTTTTTATTTCATAGATTTTATTGCACCAAGTCGAACAAGCATAAAGAAGATCCAAATTTATGTTGCTCTAATTCTTAAACAATGCTCCTGCATCCATGTTTGATCTTCCAAAAATACATTACTTTAGGATGATCCATCATACACTCGATAGCATTTTCGGAGGATCCAAGCAGCATAACTCCAAGCACACTATAAAGGTAATTTATAAAGGAAATGCGCGCACCTGTGCTCTTCCTCTGTCCATGGTACACCTTTCTTTCTTTCTTGATCACAAGACTTGCCTCTCTTTCTAAACATATGAATCTCGCGATGATCGACGAATTCTAACGTAAAAGAAGAAGCAAAAGGCCTCGGAGTTGGAACAAATCCAGCTTCAATATCACTAACATCTGCAACTAATTCTTTGTACTGCATCATCACATCAAGTGCTGATTTCCCAGGGATCATAGCTGCTACCATAGACCATCTATTCGGAGTTTTTTCGTCGTATATTGCAAGTGCACTTTCGAATTTCTTGTTCTCTTCCTTAGTCCATTCTGTGCTTTTGCTCTGTTGCATCATCCAATTTGAATTTGGCATAAAAGTAGTAGGAAATAATGTTTCCATATCCACAATGCAAGAATCCTGATCAATTTTCTTGGAAATAGTACAATTTTCCTGTCAATTTCCCAACTAATAAGTGCTACAAATAACTTGATGATCAGTGTTATGGTAAAAGATTGAGAAATTTATGATACATAAAAAAGGCAGCCCGGTGTACTAAGCCCTCGCTATGCACGGGTTCCAGGGAAGGGCCAGACCACAAGGGTCTATTGTAAGCAGCCTACCTACATTTTTGTAAGAGACTATTTTTATGGCTCGAACATATATATAAACCCCTAGATCCTCCCAACTTTCAATATCAAGAAGCAAAAAAATTTCAAATTAAGCATAATTAGCACAAATCAGACAATGATTCCAAATATTGGCCACACTAGTAAGAAAATATTTAAGAAATGAAGAATAAAAGCTATCAAGATTTTCATTACAAGCATAGGTAAAACAAGCCTTAACTGAACAATAGGAAATAATGCAATAAATTAAGACCATATACACAACAGTATGATCCTAACAGACCAAACTTAAAATCACACAAAAAAGGAAAAAAAATTCTATAATTTTAATTTCCTATCTTTCTAGTACAAAAGCAAGAAAAAATAGAAAATAACTGACACATAAGTTTGAAAAATAAGAAAATGAGTAATACCAAGTAGGAGTGACAGTGGAAATGATACTTGAATTTTTGTCTCTGGTTGTAAGTTTTTTAGTTGTATATAGTCTAAGGCAGAGGAGGAGAGTGGAGCAAAATATATGATTATTTTAAAAGGTTACATCGATTAGGGATAATGTGTTGTCGATTATTGATTGGATAAACAATTTTTATAATACATGTTGCATGTTTCTAAACTATTATTCTATTTGTTGGTTTTAAGGTTTAGTGTACTGCTACTAAAGTTGTTGTTTACCAATCAAAATCACTTTGATGTCAGTGAAAAGCACTTTCTTTTTTGTCGATTGAGAGTGTTCCGTCCTGAAAGTAGGATACAAATTGATTGTGCCAGTCTCAAGTCAAGTTTAGAGAGAATACCTTGACGTGGTGCCTATTGGAGGAGAGTGACCACATTTTCTTTGTTGATATTTTTGGTGGTTGTGGCTAGTTTGGCTAGGCTATCTGCCTCGACGTTCTGTGCCCTGGAAATTTTCTCGAAGTGACATTCGTCGAACTCAGGAATCATCTTATGGATTTCTAGGCTATCCATGTTACACATCTACTCATTATGTAGTATATTTCTTCACCATCCTAATTAGGTATCAGATTGTGTGCAAAAATAAGAAAAAAACACAAATGTTCTAGAATAAGTGAGATTCTTGAGAATTAATTGACATTCTTTGGGAAAAAAATAAAGAAGAAGACAATTCAATCCTTAGACAAATCAATCATCACAAGTGAAGGGGCATACCAAGATCAAGAGCAGCAATAATTGACCGTGAAATTCTAAATATCAAACCCTTTTTTTCACTGTGTTTTGTTACTACTAGATTGTAACAGTGAAGTTAACAAGACACAACTGAAAATTGGTATAGCATCCCAATAGATATAAACTATGAAGAATTCACCGGATCCTATAAACATGGTAAGGCTCATGTGACTAATTTCAGTACAAAAATGACTCACTGGTTTGCTTGGTACTAAATCAGAATTTACAGATCTGAAAGCATGAACTAATAGGCTACTTAATCAGATTTCAAACTAACAGTGAAGCAATCGAAATAACCCTCCTTGAGCCAACTTTATACGGACCACAAACCAAATTCTAATCCAAACAACAGAAACAACAATATGCGAAACAGATGATTTATCTAATCCAACGTTAAACCTTTTCGTCGAAATGAAACGCTTATATTTAAACTTGCAATGCTTTCTTTACCACTTCAGTGCTTAATATCAGTAAGAGAAAGCAGTTTGACAGCTTCAAAGTGAACTGACATAGGCTAAACAAAAATAGATGCACACACACACACACACAGAGGCAGAACCAGCTAGAGGAGGCATGCTTAAATTTTCGTCAACGAATAGATTAGGACAGTTTCAGGCTCAGCTTATTACAGAATGATCATCACCTAGCAAGAACCACTGATATTTGATCAATTCAGCAGCCTATCTCGACTGGAAAACCCAAATTAACAAAGAGGAAACAGGAGATGAGGTGGTGACAGTTAGAGTAGGGGATATAAGATGGTGTTCAGTTTTCAGCATTTCAAAGACGACCTAGGCACTAATTCAGGAATCAAACAACAAGGGTGAATGCTAGTCAAAGCTCATTTTTCGAACAGATGCAACACGAAATAACCTTGACACTATATAAAGCTACAATATGCCAAATTTGCAACATCAGCAGGGGATCAAATTCGAAGCAGGTATGAGCTAAAGGATGATACTAAACAATATTCGAAGTCAATACAAACACAAATGCGATGTTGAAACCACACAAATTTACTCCTCGTCTATTCAGAAGTTGATTCACTACATATGAATTCATGGAGAACATTGAAAGCATAACAATAAATGAAGTCGAGGGTAATCATACGAGCCTCGTCTATTATCACGACTGAATTCATTTTTAACAATTCTTCCAGGTCCATCCAGGACTCATTTCACAATATAAATAATAGAAAAAGAAAGAGTAAACCTGAAAAAATGTGAAAAAATCTCAACACTTGAAATCGATGCAATGCAACAGCAGCCACAAATCGATGCCTCGATCAACAACGAATTCCAATAACTTTGAAGACAGAATATATGTATTTCAAAAACGAGTGAACAGTGAATCGAACAACAAAAGTCAAAGGACTTCAAACATTTTTTGTATATGTGTTTTTTAGAATCAACACTGCGAATAAAAAAATAGAATAAATGTGAAGAACACTAGCTAAAAAAATCACCCTATCTAAAATCCGATCCTGTCCTTTATAGAGACGAACCCCTGATGAAAATGGGGCTTGGATTGAACGAAGTCAATCCAACGACTCATCCTCATCCAACGATTCGTCTCTAGGACCTTCCAATCGCGTGCTAAATCTCTGACCTGAGCGAGTGAAGGAGGGACGTGTGAGGAGGGTTTTCGAGACTCACTCACTCAAAATCTTAGCAATTTTGGGAAGGGATTCGTGCAATTTGGTGAGGATGAACAGTGTGCGTTTGGGTTAGGGATTTTGGTCGTTTGGATCTCAGTGTATGTATCGCATGTTTTTTGTGCGAATGGGTCGGGAATGGGGGTTATTGGTTGTGGATCTGGTGGACTTTAGAAGAAGAAAATGGTTTTGGGTTGAATTTGTTGTATATATGGCCCAATTAGGTCCTTTTAGTTTCAGATTTTCTCTCCCCCCCCCCCCCCCCCACTTTTTTTTTAAATTCCAAAATTATTTGAAACCTAAAAATTCTTAAATAACCTAAAAAAACAACCTAGTTAGTCATAATTAAAAAGATTAAGAAAAAAAGGAATTACTTAAAATCGATCTTAAGTGCAAATTAAGCCAATTTTGAATTTCCTTTCCTAATTGCTAATTAAATTCTTAAAAATACAAAATTACTCCCAAGTGTACATGCCTCATGTATTTTTATATTTTCGTTATTTAAAGATGCAAATAATTAACAAAATAATGCCACGAAAAATCAAAATTTCAAATAAACAAACAAAGTTATTTTGTTTTGAATTTATGGGAGTAATTCGTATAGGGCAAAAATCACGTGCTCACAGCTGCCCCTTTTTGCGCGAAAACGCGAAGAGTTTTCATTTGAAGATAAGTGAACAAATATGAGCAATTTTTGCCCGTTTGAACCTCCCGTGAGAAGCATTTTTGAAAAGCTTGACCGTATCCTGCTTTAGAGTTGCCTACATATCCTCGGCTGAAGAGGAATCAGGTCAGTGTAGTTCAGTAGTGTTTGGTAGCTACGACTACCGAGGCTGTGATTTTGCTGCTATTGCTACGGTTTCTTCTTGCTGATCTCCTTATTACACCGAAGGAAAATTAAAAGCTAAGCTAGCTAGGCCTATCAACTACGAGTTACAAGATTCCTATCTACGAGTCTCTTGAAGCTTGATCTTGACTCTTTGCTAGCTCTTGTAGCAGACTCCGATCTGAATCTTGATGCTCGTTAGCTGCAACCGCTAGTTTATCCTTCAGTTTTTGAAATAAAGCGGGACATGCAGAGCTTGTGACTTCAATTAAATTTTGAGCAATCCGCATCTCTGTCCGCTTTATCATTTTGAATTCACTTCTTTTTGTTCTTTTCTTCTTTTCCTTATTCTGGATTGAGACTCACGCTTTCGATCATCTCGAATCCTGTGCCTTGAGGTAAAACCTGCTCGGACACCAAAACAAACAAACGAATGAAATTTGCTGCCCCGGTTTTCACTGGGAAAATTCAGTGAGTTATTTGCAACACAAAGCAAAGCTATTCCTGTATTGAAAACAATGAAAGTCAGGATTGTGTATCCTTTGGAATGATTGCCAGGTTATGCTGGGAATGAGAAAGGGTCCCTACGAGGGATAAGAGGAGGATCCACGGGTTATGCCGGGATAGGAATGAAGGGTCCCTGCTGGGGATGAAAGGAAAAATTCACGGGTTATGCCAGGATGAAATAAAAAAGATTCCTGGATTATACCAGGGAGATCCGCAGGTTATGCCGAGATGAAAAAGGTTCCTAACTTATGCCAAGGGGATCCGCAGGTTATGTCGGGATAGGAGGAAAATGGGTTTACTAGGGATAGAAAGAAAATGATCATCGGGTTACGCCCGGGAAGAAAAGAAAAAGACCCTCAGGTTATGCTGGGGATAAAAGGAAAATGACCCTCGGGTTACGCCGAGGGGAAAAAAAGACCCTCAAGTTATGCTGGGGAGGAAAAGAAAAGACCCTCGGGTTATGCCGGGATAAAAGGGAAAAGGTCCTATGCTACCATGACTTTGGATTTTTTTTGAATTATCCTAGGAGAAAATTCGTCAGACTAGGTTTTCTATCTTAGGAGAAAGATTCATCAGACTAAGATATTTATCCTAGGAGAAAATTCATCAGATTAGGATTTTGATCCTAGGAGAAAATTCATCAGACTAGGTTTTTTTTTTGGCATCTTCGGAGAAAGATTCATTAGACTAAGATTTAGATCCTAGGAGAAAGTTCATCAGACTAGGTCTTCTATCTTAGGAGAAAAATTCATCAGACTAAGATTTTGATCCTAGGAGAAAATCACCAGAGTAGGTCTTTTTTGTTTTTGGCATCTTAGGAGAAAGATTCATCAGACTAAGATTTTGATCCTAGGAGAAAGTTCATCAGGCTAAGTCTTCTAACTTAGGAGAAAAATTCATCAGATTAAGATTTTTATTGGGAGGAAAATCCTTCAGACTAGGACTTTTATCCTAGGAGGAAAAAAATGTGAAGATCAATGGCAAGATTTTATGCCCATGCAGACAAATAAAGACCAAAATTTGAGAAACTTACCTTTGTCGGCTCTACTCTTCTTCTCTTTTCCTTCTCTCTTTTTTTGTTTTTTTTGTTCGTTTTGTTTTTTTTCTTTTTTTCTTTATTTTTTTTGAACCACTTTCCTTGCAATGCTTTGTTTCTGCTGCAAACAAAGAATAATTTGTCACTTTTGAAAATGGTAGTCGATTTGTGCCCTTGAGTCTTGAGCTGCTTGGCTTTTGCTCGATCAGCCTGAGTAGGTCTTAAGAGACCTTTGTTCTGCACCAACTCTGATTGTTTCGCACTCAGTACCATTTTGTATTTGTGGCTCAATCAACCCTGCCCCGATTGGAGATCTTGGCTCAGGTGACATTTTCTGATATCTTCAATGATTTTCTGCTTTTTGAGCAATTTGTCTGTCAGAGAGAATCACAAGTTATCTTTTCTTGCGCCAAGCAGGCTGACAAGAGTCTTTTGGGGGAGCCCTTGCATGAACCCTCAAGGCATGCTGATAGTATCAACTGAGTGCGCTGGCCAAATTTACTTTGTGCAACTGAAAAGCTGGTAGCAGATTTTGAAATCTTTTCTTGCTTGTTTTGATAAGGATGGACTCAAAGAGAAGAACACAATGATACAAAGAAACGAATGTTTACAAGAAATGCCCCCTGTCAGAGGGACAGAAGGAAGAGTATTTTTTTAAATCTTTTTTTTAACTAGGCTTAATGATCATGACATGCATTTTTGGACTCAATGGCCCGATTTATCAACTAATCCAATCTTCCCTTTTTACCATTCTTATGATTTCTGATGTCGGGCTTGTTTATGCCAATTCTTCACATTAACTTCATGCCTCACTTTCGACTAGTGGTGCCAGAGGGGTTTTCACCAGGAAGTCTCTCTCATCTGTTCATCTCTGCTTACAGTCGTCTTACAGTGCCCATGAGGATTTTCATAATAAGACTCTCTCATTTTTCTTTTTTCACTTTTTCTTTTTCTTTTTCTTTCCTCCCTTTTTACTGTTGCCTCATTAAAAACCTTGCCGGAAAAACCATTTTGGGACAAAATCGATTTAAGGGAAAATGAGTGCAATTCGTGCTTTCAGATCTAATAGCCTCATCCATTCTTGAGTGTCGCATGCACGTGTTAGTTTGATTCATAACATGACTAAAGAGTGTTGAAATCGTACCTTAGCAGTAGTACTATTTTAAGTGTGTCACGTTCCAATTATTTTGTAGCTGCACATGTTTCCCACTTCGAGTTTTTATGAGCCTTTGTTAGTAATTCTTATGACTCGATACGGTCCTTCCCAATTTGGTCCCAGCTTCCCGTCGTTCAGGTCCAGGGTGTGTAATATTACTTTTGTCAACACCAAGTCCATGATCTTGAAGTGTTAGAGGTTGGATCTTCGGTTATAGTATCTTTCTATCCATTATTTCTGGGAGGCCAACCGGACTAGGGCAACCTCACGCCTTTCATCCAATATTTCCAAGCTCATGATCATGGCCTCACCATATTGGAAGCTTAGTCTCTGTTCTCCCGCTTTGGTCGGTATTAAGGCTTCGACATCATAGACCGGTGAGAATGGGGAGGCCACAGTACTAGATTTCGAGGTCATAGGGTACGCCTACATGACTTCGGGCAGGATTTCTTTCCATTTCCTTCCAAGGTCCATCCGAAATTGGTTGTACCCATATTAGGCATCAACAAAGTTGGGTATCACATGCCCGGCCGCGTCGATCATCCGATCAATGTTAATCAAAGGAAAAGAATCATTATGGCATGCCTTGTTCAAGTTTTGTAATCTACACACATTCTTATCTTATTTCCCTTTTCAGGTACTACCACTATGTTAGCTAGTCAGTCCGGGTACTATACTTCCCGAATGGATCCTATTTTAAGGAGTTTAGATACCTTATTCTTGATCAATGTGTGCTTGACCTCGGACTGTGGTTTCCTTTTCTGCTTACGCGATGGAATTTTGGGTCCAAACTCAGCTTATAAGTGGTCACATTCGGCAGGATCCATGTCATATCAAGATGGGATCAAGAAAAACATGTAAGCTATATGGAATTCAATGAGTTTTTTCTTGAGAGCGGGAGTTAACTCCGTGCCTCGGCATACCTTCAGATCGGGCAAATGTTCGATCAATATGACTTGCCCCGGCTCCTCGGCCGTTAGCTTGGTGGACTCAGAATTATCGGCGGCAATGAATGACCTAGGGACTCCGTAATCATCATCCTACCCTACTCCTTGCTCTTCTGGTTCGGTTGGGGCCGGTATTGATGCTTTCTATTTAGTTTCTTCGTTCCTAGTCAACTTCGTGTTCATTTTCGCCGAGACCATTGGCACCAAGATCACCTCGTCGACTGCAAATATTTCTTTTACGGGCAGATGCTCTCCGTAAGTTGTCTTGATTTCTCCCGGTGTGGGGAACTTCAGTGCTTTGTGCAATGTCGAAGGTACTGTCCTCATGTTGTGAACCCAAGGCCTTCCAAATAAGGCATTATACCTTATGTCCCATTCGATCACATAGAATTTCTTATCTTCAATCGTCCTGAAGGTATGTACTAGCAAAGTTATTTCTCCTTTGGTAGTTTCACATGCCATGTTAAATCCTTTCAACACCCGGACTGCCGTCACTATTCGATCTTGTAACCCCAACTGCTCTACGACCCTGGATCTGATGATGTTGGTCGAGCTGCCTAGATCAATCAACATGCACTTAACTTGGGATTTGTTTATAAGTACAAATATTACCAGTGCATCCGAATGAGGCTACACGATGCCCTCGGCATCCTCGTCGCTAAACGAAATGACTCCCTCCGGGATATAATCTCGGGTGCGTTTCTCCCTCGTGATGGATACTTTTATGTGGTTTATCATGGGACATTTAGGTACATCGACCCCTCTAATGATCATGTTGATGACGTGTTGAGGTTCTTCTTGGTCGGCTTATTTGTTAGAGTCCTTATTCCTGAAGTGGTTGTTGGCTAGATCGCTAAGGAAGTCCTAGAGATGGAAGTTATTGAACAATCGTGACACTTCTTCCCTCAGTTGTCGATAGTCCTTGGTCATGTATCCATGAGTGCCATGATACTTACACATCAGGTAAGGATCTGTCTAGGTAGGGTCAAATTGCAATGGTTGAGGCCACTTAGTCTTCTTGTTGCGTCCAAGGGCCGATACGATGCTTTCTGCATCAACGTTGAAGTTATACTCTGACATTCTTGGAAGTTCCCTTGCCTCGAGCAGCTTGTCGAAACCATATTTTCTTATTAGGCCTCGGTTATTTGGCCATCAATCGCTTTTCTTTTTGTTTCTTATAGGGTTACGCTCAAACCCATTTCCCTTTCGATCTACATTGTATGGTTGATACCGATCTCTAACCGACTTTGGTTCATTATCGACGGCTCTCTTAGGCCTGTCATCAGTTTTAATGGGATAAACAGACCCGAAAGAGGCTCCGAGTTGGTCATCCTCGACTATGATTTTTTACCAGTACCTATTGTGGACTTCAGCCCAAGTTACCAGGTATTCTACCAAGTTTTGTTTTAGTTTCTGCTAAGCCAAGAAGCTTAGGGTTTTGATGCCATGCTTAAATGCCTGAACGACCCAGTCATTCGCAACCGGAGGCAGGTCCATCTGTTCCATTTGAAACCTTGACACGATCTCCCTGAACATCTCTTTGTACCTTTGCTTAACCTTGAAAAGGTGTGATTTTCTGGTCTCGACCTTGATGGCCTCGACATTAGCCTTTACAAAAGCATCCGCGAGCATAGCGAATGAATCAATAGAATGGGGAAGTTGTGGTAGTATATAATCGTTCCTTTTGACAGGCTTTCCCCAAATTTCTTTAATAACACTGACTCGATTTGTCATCTTCAAGTCGTTGACTTTGATGACGCATGTGTAGGAGGTCACATGCTCATTTGGATCCATGGTTCTGTTATATTTTGGAATTTTTGGGATTGCTTTTAGTGTCGCGCTCGGAGGGAAAGTGTTTTAGACAAATTTCTTGGACTCCCGGCCTTTTAATATCGAAATTGCTCCTGGTATTTGATCAACCCGGAATTTATATGTCTCCACCTTCTTATCGTTTTCCACGTTTTTCTTTTCACCAGATTCCACTCGTTCCGTTAATGCCTCTAGAATTTTCATTACTTTAGGGCTGACACTGGACTCAGTTTCTCCCGGCCTTTCGGTGATTTGCTCATTTCTTCGGGTGTTTTCTCGGGGCCGTCCGTGTTTAACTCTGCTAGGGGCACGACTTTGATTTTGTAGCTGCTCTATCTCTCCTGTTGAGCTTGCATCATTTTGAAAATCAATCAGAGATTGACCTCACCGCCTTCTCCTTTCGGTGCTCCTTGAGCCGTTAATCAGGCTCCTCTATGAACGTTATTGTAAGGGGCGGTAGGCAGGTTGGCGCCGATTCACACAAGTGATTTAGCATTGACTAGGTCTATGACAGGACCCTGTTGGGATCAGAAGGGGGCATCTCATTGCTAGACACTAGATTGTTGTTTTCGCCATGATTGCTAGACTCATCCTCAACGTTCAAGTGAGCGGACTGAAAGTTTGACATTTTCAAGCTGACCTGAAATTAAGACCTTAAAGAACAAGTGTAAAATAGAGTGTGTGATAGATATTTGTAACAAACCACCACTATTATTCTTATCCCCACGGTGGGCGCTAAACTGTTTATCCTTAAAATGGATAACAATTAAATTTGTATGCAGTTTTAAGAATACGTGGATTGATTCAACACAAGTAATCAATAATGTTAGATAAACGAATTAAAGATGAGGTAAAGAACCAAACCAGTTGTGATTTTAAGTCCGGGCTCAGATTTTAGCTTAACAATAATTTCACCCTCAACCGGACCCTTGATTCGAAGCCAGATGCTTATGAAGAACTTTGATTAAAATGAGAACTGTTCGATAGCTAGAAAGCAGAGAATATAATTTTGTATTGCCTTGATATTCATGTTACAATGTCTATTCAATAAAAAAGCTTCCCCTTTATATAGTAGGAGAGTTTTACCCCTAGTACAATTCTAGAAAAGGTAAAAAACCCTCCTTTCTCGTCAATTACTTATATGCTACTGACGTCCAGCGGGATTTGCACCATGATAACCGATTGGGTACTGATATCGAGTTTTTTTGTTAATTGTGTGCAACCATTGTTAATGCTTCCCGAGGTTTAGGAGCTCGCTCAGTGTCCGGGGAGCTTTCTTGCCAGGCTCAGTGATGATCACTCCACGAATAGTCCCTGGCTTTGATTCTGATCTCATGCAATCATATCTCCACTTCGTTTGACCCACCGGGAAATTGGGTCCATGTTACCCTCCGTATACAACTTGTTCTCTTTTACTTTTTCTTGTATTTCTTGTTAAAACTCTCTATAAGCATATTTCTATTTATGCACATTTGAGAAATTGCAGTTTCTAAGGACAACTTGGGGTAGAGGAACTCTTAAATTTGCAATTCACAATATCGCCTTCTTTTTATTTTTCATTTTAAATAAATGAGAAAAAAATATGTATGTTCTAAGTGTACATATTAAATTAGAGATTACGCATTAATTGCTTAGAATATTAAATATTATTTATTCTAATAATGTAAATAAATTTGAATAAAAAACTTAACCCAAGTTTTGTCTTTCTTTCTTCTTCTTTTATAGGCCATCTCTCCCCTTATGGATCTCCATTTTTCTTAGAATCACGGGATTCGAGGGTGCCTAACACCTTCCCTCGGGTCAACAGAATTCCTTACTCAAGAATTTCTGGTTCGCAGACTCCAATTGGGCAGTCAAAATTTTCTCGATTTGGGATTTTAAATAAACCGGTGACTTGGGACACCAAAAGGCAAACCTATCCCAAGTGTCGACTCTTGAAATAAATAATTAATCCCATTTCGAATAATGTCACTTTAATTACAAAAACTCCAATACACGTGTCACCTTTCGGGGTAACCACATGTAAGCAGAAAAAGGAGGTGTGACAATACGGAGTGGAGAGTAACCGCTTGATGTACTATTTTTTGAAGAATTCAGTTGTTTTTCTACCGGTCAAACTGGGGCCCATTGTTGCAACTGATTTCTTTGGGGATGCTGAAATGACATATGTTCCATATAAAGGCGATGATTTATTGCTCGCGTATTTGTGCATACGCACCTGCTTCCACCCATTTAGAAAAATAGTCAGTTAAAACAAACAGAAAGCATACCTTTCCTCATCCTGCAGGCAGGGGGCCGATTATATCCATTCCCCACTCTATGAAGGGCTATGGCGAGGTTGCTGAATGGAGAAGTTCCCCGGCCCGGTGTATCATGGGGGCGTACATTTGTCACTGCTCGCATCTTCGGACATAATCTGCTGTCTCTTTTTTCATGCGGGCCGGTAGTAATCAGCGTGAATGAGGCATTAGACAAGGGCGTGGTTACTTGTATGGGCGCCACAATGACCTTCATGCACCTCTTCTAATACTTGCCTAGTTTGATGTGGTCTAAGGCACTTAGCAAGGGGACCACCGAACGTTGTTTTGTAGAGGCTGTGATTTATCAGGCTGTATCGGGCAGCTTGCACACGGAGTTTCTAATAAACCTCTCATTTTCCTCCTATGTACCTAGTCCATCCATTTCATATGATTTATTTGAGCTAGTTTAATTCGGTAGTAAATTTAAGAAAAAGAAAGACTGTTAAAATTTGAGGTCTTAAAAGATTAAGTGGTAAAAGGTTTGTGGGGCCATACTATTTGTGTTGCTATAAAAGCTTCTCACTAAGGACAAAAGGGTAAAATAAAGAGTTTAAAGTTAAATTATTTTTAAATTTAAAAATGTATCATTTGTTTTGGAACAGACTAAAAAGGAAAGTAGCTCAAACAATATGAAACGAAAGGAGTATTTTTTGCTTCGATTCTCTTAATATCTTGTGGTTGTTAGGTGAAAATAGCATGGACTAACCAGTTTTTAGGCTGGTACTGGAAAAATAGTTACTATTTTTAAAATCATTAAAAAATAGTCACTATTTTATGCGGAAATAAAATCTAGGTAAAAATACCCTAGCTGAAATACGAAAAGTTCTAATATAATATGCTCAGATTATAGAGTTGATACTCCAACACATAATTATGCTAGAATCTCATATACAACTAATTTGAACTCCAATTTTTTCGGATTTTTAAGGGTTATTTTTGTTCAATTACACGAAAAATTAGCTAAATTTCGATTACTTATGAAACCATGGTTATTTTTCAATTGCCAATTGTGAATTGGCTATTTCTGATTGTTTCACGTTATTACCGCTTGTTGTCACTGCTTCTTTGCATCTTTTCTTAGACAAGAATTTATTGAAAAGAACCTTTTTGTACTCCCAGAACAAGAGTAAGGTCTGCGTATATATTATACTCCCAACGACACTCTACTTTTAAAAATTATTGAATTTGTCATTATTGTTTGTAATTTTTTCCTATGTTTCTTGTTTCTGGGGCAGCACCTCTTTTAAGGCTTGTAGAAAAAGTTTTATCTCCACTGCTATCGAAGTATGGCCAATCTTAGAAGAGCAAAAATATCTTTACTAAAAGTTAGTGTATTAAGTTTTATGTGCGGATAGTGTATGATATTTTTATATACCATATCTTGGCGATCGACTAAGCAATCAATTGTGGCTACTTCATCTAATCATGCCGAGATAATTGCTATTCATGAAGCAAGTCGGGAGTGTGTGTGGTTAAGGTCGATAATACATCATGTCCAAGACAAATGTGGTTTGAAGTGTGATAAACTACCCACAACTTTGTATGAAGACAATGCAGCATGTATAGCTCAATTGAAGGGAGGATTCATAAAAGGAGATAGAACGAAGCATATTTCACCAAAGTTATTCTTCACACATGATCTTCAAAAGAATAGTGATATCAATGTTCAACAGATTCGTTCAAGCGACAATATGGCTGATTTGTTCACAAAATCTCTACCAAAGTCAACCTTCAAGAAGCTAGTTCACAAGATCGGGATGCGAAGACTTAAGGACATAAATTGATGTTCTTATCAGGGGGAGTTTAAGGCGCGTTGCACTCTTTTTCCCTTACAAGGTTTTGTCCCACCGGGTTTTCCTTGCGAGGTTTTTAACGAGGCAACCAATAGGCGCATATTCAAACATGTGTACTCTTTTTCCTTACTTTAATTTTTCCCAATGGGTTTTTGTTTTAAGGTTTTATGAGGCACATTATTGAATAGACATTCAAGGGGGAGTGTTATAAAATAGAAGTCTATTTAGAGTGAATGTCTAAGAGTTTTAGCTTGAAGCTAAGTCATTCCTCTTCCTATAAATAGAGGTGCTCTCTACCATTGTAAATCACCCCAAGTATTAATAAGAATACTTCTCTCTCTCCCTATTCTCTCTCTATATTGTTCTTATTCTTGCATTATTGTTCTTGTCTTTATATTATTTCATAACATTGACTAAAAGTTAGTGTATTAAGTTTTATGTGCGGATAGTGTATGATATTTTTATATACCATTAAGTTAAATTACTAGCAATAACATGTTATTTATTCATAATAAATTGAATGTGATAACATGAGAAATAAATAATCTAATATAACATGTTAAATTGCACTAATAGTATAAAAACTTCGCACAAAGTGTATACAAATTAAGCCTATAGTTATTCAAGGGAAAAGTCTTAATCTTGAAACAAATATTCAATTTTGTACAAGATTCCATATATATGTAGACAATGTAGACAAGACTTTTGATGTAGACCGAAAACGTTAACAACATAAAAAGAATTTTTTTTTAAAAAAAGAAGGAAACACACTACTTTTGCTACATAAAATTAAGGGTTTTCCTCCTTGAAATAATTCTATATGCTATGGATTTCTATGATTGTTATAACTTTATGGCGCAACTATTTCATGGGGAAAGCTCGTTTTATGCATCCTCTTATAGTGTTTTCATAATTTAATTGTTAACGGTAATATTTAAACAAAATTGTTATAAACTAAAGCAAAAGACAAGAACAATAGAGCAAGAACAATAGCAATAGAGAGAAGAGTAGAGAGAGTTCTTCTTATTGTGTTGAGAGGGGTGAATTACAATGGTAGAGAGCACCTCTATTTATAGGGAGGAGGAAGATCTTGCTACCAATAATAGGACTCTAAAATCTCTCTAATTAAGTACATTAAAGACATTCACCTTAAATAGAAGTGTAAGAATCTTCTATTTCATAACACTCCCCCTTGAATGTCTATTCAATGATGTGCCTCGTTAAAACCTTAAAACAAAACCCAATGGGAAAAATTAAAGTAAGGAAAGAGTACACATGTTTGAATATGCGCCTATTGGTTGCCTCGTTAAAAACCTTGCAAGGAAAACCCAGTGGGACAAAACCTTGTAAGGGAAAAAGAGTGCAACGCGCATTGACTCCCCCTAATGAGTACATCGATTTATATCCTTGAGCATTTGCATTCCAATCTTGCGCATCATCTTCAAAACGATCTTTGGTAGATGCTTGATGAATAAATCAACCATATTGACTTGAATAAATATTCCGCACCTTGAAATCATCACTCTTGATAGATATGAACATCTTCATATAATGTCGTGGAATAGCTCTTCAATATCTCCATAGATGCATTCTCAATGCCATCATGCTTATAGTTATAGCAAGATACATATGTACACAAATTGTACTTTAGGATGTGGTACTTCAGGACCAAGAATTTCATATGCTTCAAGCAACTTAAATCTTTCAAGTTAAGTCATGTAAGTCACATAATAGACTTTAGCTGCATATCAAAGTTTCATGTCATGCTAAACAAATAAGATATCGAAAACTGATTATACATACCTTTGACTTTATACTTTCAAGCATATGAACTATAGGTTCAAAGCTACATGTCTTTCATATGGAATCAATTCTTCTTGAATTGTATCTCTTCCATTTAGTTACTTTCTTTGAGTCAGCAAATGCGTATAGCATGCTTTGCAATATGTTGCAATTGCATTTCCCTTTTTATGAACTACAGGTTCATATCATGATATTCGGGGATATACATATACAAATGAAAATTCATTCCATGTAACACTTTCTCAAGTGTTTATCATGTCTCCCCCTCATGTTAGTAAAGCTAACATGTTTCCTCAACTTTGGAAAATCATCTTTGTGCATTATGTCAATATACACAGCACCTTAATAATAAGATGAAATTATTTGGTTCCTGACCCTGAACCACTTGTGAGGGGAGAATATACTCTCGTATACAACTTATATCAAACTGATATATATATAACTTAGTTCTCATAAGAAACAGTTTAGCTATTAAGTGGCAGCACTCAATAATTATCTTGCTAAACCAACTTTAATATAAACCAACTTATCAAGATGAACTGTCTTGAGTAGAGAATCTGGAAACTATGCTCGAAGTTAGATTACTGAGCGATTTACCTCGCAAGCACTGCCAGGCTGCGGGTTAATAACAATGGCGCATGTAACCATATCATAGATGCATCATATGTGGTATACATGGCAGGTGAATGGGCCCATATTCACCTTTGATATTTCCAGAATCAAGGGGCTTCAACCCGAACTCTTTAGTTGGTCAGTTCATTACTGAGAACAAGAACTTCTAGTTCTTTGATATTCACCTATGTGAATTTGCACATCATACTTCAAATGAGATGGCTAACACGAATGTCAACTAAATAAATTATCAATATTGGTAAACTTCAAATTTACACCATGACATGTGCACTTATCAATAAACTTCGGGTTTATTATGACATGGCTTTATATACCAATAGGTATCCACTTTATTGTGGCATTCTTTCGTTTGTGTAGTACAAACTGGAGAACAAAGCGGGTAGCTTTTCATATACAAATTACCCCGCTACAAGTTGTAGTAATAGGAGAATCAAAGCCTTCCTTTATTTATAGTCTCAATATAATCAATCGCTTTCGCGTGTACTTTGGAAACTGAATAAGTTTCTTTGAGACTTACTACAGCACAATACTCAATTGTGTTTCTCCAATATAGTAATAATTGGCTCTTCGAGAGCTCTCAATTAATTTTGTACTACCACAGACTGAGGTTCGAGATCCTCACATTCTTGCATTCCGTATTTTCAAGAGTCTCAGGCTCAATAGATTCTTCGTGAATCTCGGAATTAATCAAATCATGAGCGTTCTCATGTGATTCTTTCATAGTGTCATTTAGATCGTTCTTTTTCCTCTTTCTAGGATTTCGATCTTTGGAACCTAATGGTCTGCCACGCTTCTGGCGTGCATTTGACTCATTGGATATGACACTAGATATTTGTCCAATAGGGACTTCAATACGGATCGGAACATTTTCCGCGTGAATGTGGGATTTCGTTATCCTCTTCAAGTCCGTAAATGCGTCAGGCATTTGATTTGCTATTCTTTGCAAATGGATAGTCTTTTGTACCTCTTTCTTTCAAATAGAGGTATGTGGATCAAGATGAGATAATGATACATTTTTCCACAAAATTTCCCATTTGGTTTCACCGACTTCTCCCCCTAATTTTGGGAAAAGTGTCTCATCAAATTGACAGTCTGCAAATAGTGCAGTGAACAAATCTCCTGTCAATGTTTCGAGGTAGCGAATAATGGAGGACGATTCATACTCAACATATATTCCTAACCTTCTTTGCAAACCCATTTTGGTGCGGGATGGCGGTGCTACAGGCACCTATACTGCGCATCCAAAGCTTCTTAAATGGGATATATTGGGTTCATGACCCAAAACCAATTGCAATAGGGAATATTTGTGATAATTCGTCAGTCAGAGACGAACTAGCATTGCTGCATGCGAAATGGCGTGACCCTAAGCCGAAGCGGGCAGCCGACAAAGTAGCATTGCTGCATGCAAAATGGCGTGAACCCAAACCGAAATGGGCAGCCTCGTTTTCATGAAGAATTCAAGATTATTCTCATCTATTATCCATTAACTTTGCAAACGCAAGGTTGCGTGATGGCAACAAGCACACATTAGACCATCTACAGGATGCGTCTATCAAGACCATGAAATACCTAAACTACCCACTAGGTGGGTGAATAGGTCCACAAATGTCCCCTTTTATACGTTCCAGAAACTGGGGTGACTCAGTCCCAACCTTTGTTGGGGATGGTCTGATAATCAGCTTGCCTTGATAACACGAAGTGCAAGGATATTACTTGAAAGAATTTTGAAATTCTTTAACGGATGCCCATATGAGCTTTCTATAATCCGTCTCATCATGGTTGATCCTGGGTGACCCAGTCGATCATGCCAAAGTACAAATGTATTGGACTCAGTATTCTTTAGATTTACTGTTGAATGTGCCTCAATTGCACTAATTCTTGTCCAATACAGGCCACAAGATAAAGACGGGAATTTCTCAATAACCCTCTTTTTGGCCGGAGACATTCTTTGAAGTGAGGACGAGATATTCGAGATTATCTTCATCCATTGTCTCAATATTGTAGCCATTCCGGCGTACATCTTTAAAACTCAACAAGTTTCTCATAGACTTGGAGGAGAACATAGCATTCTCTATGATTAACGTCGTGCCCTTGGGCAGAGTTACAATGGCTCTTCCGGAGCCTTCGATCAATTTACTTTCCATGGTATGACATACAAAAGAAATACAGGAACATAAGAATAAGCAAGTTCAATTCCTTTTGTGTCACATAATATTTTCAAAATCTGCTACTAACAGTTGACTAACAAAATCAGATATGTTGTCCATAATCAATTACTATGCAGTTTGAAAATTTCAGCGTTTTTCATAAGACAATCGATTATTAAACACACAATCGATTGTTGGAACATAGACAATCGATTGTTAAACACACACAATCGATTATTTGTTATTTTTGAAAAACTCAGATCACACTGTTTAAGACAATCGATTGTTCGATATCGACAATCGATTGTGGATGATTTTTGAAAAATTCCGGACCTCACTGTATCTCACAATCGATTGTCAAATATAGACAATCGATTGTTGATCATTTTTGAAAAATTCTGGACCTCACTGGATAAGACAATCGATTGTTCAGACATAGACAATCGATTGTTGATCATTTTTGAAAAATTCCAGGCCACTATTTTTAAAGACAATCGATTGTTGATCATTGACAATCGATTGTTTTGCAGTTTTATGCGAAACGTGAGATAACCGACTAGTTTTTCAGGCTAGTCGATTACCTCTACTGGAAAATAAAGATTTTATTGATATTTGAGCATATTGAAAACATTCTAATGAACTACTACAAACATCACATCATGAACTAACTAATACGAGCTAATGCTAATGACTATTAATTTATTCATTGACTCATACAAGTAGAATCAAACAGCTCCATCTTCTTTCATCACGGTTCCGTCACCGATTAGGTGGTCTATCTTTCCCTCGGGTTGCTCAAAGAAGTCTGCCACATCCAGGTGGGTGAAGTCAAAGTTGTCGTCAGAGACAAAATTTGTTTCAGGGCGTTTTCTCATTCGAGATGCTTGATAAAGGTCAACCAAGTGTCTTGGTATTCGGCAAGTCCTAGACCAGTGCCCGTTTCCACCGCAACGATAACATATAGTTTCTGAACTATTTGCCTTAGGATCTTCGGGATCCCGTTTCTGCTTTCGGTGGTTATCTCTCTTTGGGGGGTGACGGACTTCTTTGGAATTTCTTCCTTGTCCACGTCCTTGGCTTTGACCCCGTTTATGACCATGACCACGGTCCTTTTCATGTTTGGCATAGTGAGAGTGCACCATATCTGCTTCAGGCAGTGGTGTAGACCCAGTTGGTCTATTTTCGTGATTTCTCATGAGCAGTTCATTATTTCGCTCAGCCACTAGTAAGAGAGAAATCAGTTCAGAGTACTTCGTAAAGCCCTTTTCTCTGTACTGTTGTTGCAGTACCATATTGGAGGCATGAAACGTTGTAAACGTTTTCTCAAGCATATCGTAATCGGAGATGTTATCTCCACATAGCTTCAGTTTAGAAGTAATTCTGAACATTGCAGAATTATATTCAGAAACGGACTTAAAGTCCTGTAGCCTCAGATGGGCCCAATCATATCGTGCTTGTGGCAGAGTGACCAACTTCAGGTTGTCATATCTCTCCTTTAAGCCGTTCCACAAAACGAGTGGATCCTTGACGGTGAGATATTCAATCTTCAAACCTTCGTCAAGGTGGTGGCGCAAGAAAATCAAGGCCTTCGCACAATCTTGGGTGGATGCTTTTTCTTTATCTTTGAGGGTGTCTCCGAGACCCATAGCATCTAGGTGGATTTCAGCATCCAACACCCATGTCATATAGTTCTTGCCCGAAATTTCAAGGGCAACGAACTTTCTTTTCATAATGTCAGACATACTCGAAAATTAAATTAGGAAGAGGGAAAATACCTTGGATTTTCGAGAATGGTACTTGAGACGGTAGAGTCTCGTGCTGATAACGTGTTATAAACTAAAGCAAAAGACAAGAACAATAGAGCAAGAACAATAGCAATAGAGAGAAGAGTAGAGAGAGTTCTTCTTATTGTGTTGAGAGGGGTGAATTACAATGGTAGAGAGCACATCTATTTATAGGGAGGAGGAAGATCTTGCTACCAATAATAGGACTCTAAAATCTCTCTAATTAAGTACATTAAAGACATTCACCTTAAATAGAAGTGTAAGAATCTTCTATTTCATAACAAAAATACTGAATTTATGAGAAATTTGTATATTTTTTACGGATTCGTCTGAACCTAGTACATTTGACATGGAGTATAAATTTATATATAAAAAATAACAATAAATAATAAATATGAACTCATAACTTTAAGAATATAATAAATTCGATGCTAAAACATTAAAGGTTGAATCCATAGCCTAGCTGCTTGGAATTATGTTTTCGAAAAGGGTTATCTGCAACAAAGGAAAGTTTCTTATTCAATTTTCATAGTCTTTTTTCCTCTAATTAACTTGACGGAAAAAAGACACAGAAGTATAAATCAATTGGTGGAAAGAAGCGTGTAAATATCATTAATTAAAGGAACATGATTGACAACACCAGCGCTTGTAGCTCAGTGGATAAAGCATCTGTTTCCTAAGCAGAAATTCATACGTTCGACCCCTGCCTCCCTACCTGGCCCGATAGCGTCACTATTTTTTGTCCTGGTCAACAATTGGCTATCATACGAAAATGCTGCTAAATTATGATTTGTATTTACGATAAAAATTCTGCTCCTTTTCTTCTTCTTTTTCCCTCTGTTGAGAAACAAGCAAAGTAACCAGTCAATCTAGGACGATTTCAGTATTTGGATTTGTCCAGACTGCAGTTAGCATTCAAAGAAAGTTAGTACATTTGTTATTAGGCCAAAGAGTAGTTCTTGTAAAGAGGTAGAGCTTCTACGTCGAAATAGGAACATTAACTACTGAATTTGAAATTTATTAGCAGCTTAGTAATATGTCTAATCTGGTGCTTTTGCGTCGTATGCTTTTAAGTTTAGGTGATTCGGTGTATCGGAAATAGCCTCTTAGTCCTTCCAAGATAGGGATAAGATCAGCGTAAACACTATCCTCCCTATACCCCACTAAGGGCGGCCAGAGGGTAAAGTCACTAAAGCGCTTGCTTTAGGTCCCGAAATTTTGGGGCCTCAATTTTTATTTCCCAAATCTTATTTGATGTCTGATATTTAATTTGGGACATTGATTAATTCAAACTTGTACCGTGTAAAATCCATTAAAGTGGAAAATATTTCTTATAAGGAATTTTTTTCGTTCCAATTACTTGAAACCGAATATTTCCGACTAAAGAAGGAGATATGCTATTCATCCCACCACAACCCTTCTCGTGAGGCCCCAAATCTTTTAAAGAAAAGATTAAGTATTTCAAAGTAAAAAAAAAAATATAACAAAGGATTACATTAATCATCAGAAAATATGTAATACACTTTTAAACTCTATTTTTTCATCAGGTTTCATCATTGCAACAAGTATGTTAAAACATCAAAAAATTCTTTTAATACAAAGTATCTACTTCTTGAATCATGTTCTATTACTTAAGATCATATTGCACATGAGATATAAATGGTTTATGCAAAAAAATTTAAGTAATTTTATTCTCAAAAAGCTAGAAAAATCTACTTCAACTAAAAATATATATGATTTTTTTTAAAAGGGTCTCACATTAAAATTTGGCTTTAGGCCACCAAACTTATTGAACCACACCTGAACCCAACTTGTGGGAACTCAATGAGTTTGTTGTTGTTGTGGTTGAATCCTATAGCTTCGCCTCTCAGTGATAAATGCTAATGTAACTTGATTAAATAGAAGTTTATATTTTTCACAGGGAAAAAGTGTTAAAAGCTTAACCCGAAGAATAGTTTTTGCTGTCCTCGGCCTCAATTTCTGCAGCATAAGCTATGAATAAAAAGATTACATGATACATTTGTCTTTTTCGTCTTTTTACATTGAAAATCCAGCATTTTCCGGAGATTTGAACACCATCTAGTGAAACAAAGAGTTGCCAGGTAAAAGATACAGGAAAAAGGAAACTGTTTGATTCCCATTTCTGCCACAGGTTTGGCCTTGTGGATCTTAACCAATCTCCCTTTGTACTCTAATGGAATAATAACATCCTCACCAACAACTTTATGACAGGACTGTGCGTAAACCTCAAGCAGCAGCACCAACTGCCTCAGCAGACTTAAGCCTAGACAATCCGTAGAGTGTTTCTTCAAAGCGGATAATTTCATTCTTTGAACCATAAGCAACTTGAGTCCGATCATCAAGATTAACGACCACTCTTTCAAGAACTGACTGTTTGCCATCACTACTGTAACCGCCAGCTTTCTCAATCAAGAATCCTAATGGTGCCACTTCAAAGAGTAATCTCAGTTTGGCCTTGGTAGTTGGAGATATCACATTTGTGAATATACCTTTCTCCTTGACAATTATCTGCAAAAATTCAAGAACGAATTACGAACTTCAAAATGGCATTTTAGGCTATAGGTACACAAGTAAAGTACCTGGTTTACATCAGGAACCATTCCTCCAGTGTCATCAAGAATCAAGAGTCAGAGCGCGAAAGCAATTAAGAATGCCAAGTATCCAGATAGGGCAGCTCGGTGCACGGGGAATTGCCGGACCACAAGGGTCTATTGTACACAATCTTACCCTGCATTTCTGCAAGAGGCTATTTCCGTAGCTCGAACCCGTTAACTTTACCAATTACACAATTATCCAAAACAACGAAAAAGAAATTGAAAAAATGAATCCAAGCACAGATATCAGCAATTGGAAACAAAAAATGAAAAATGATTGTCAAACCTTAGCATAATCAGGATTGTCAAATGTAGCTCTCAGATTTCCGGGGATAAACATTTTTCCTTCTCCAATTTCTGTTGTATCCTTGACATGTTGACATTTTCCTACGAATAAAATAAACATCGGTCACTTCACCCGTTTCCTTAAGGTCTTACAGGTTGAATGTTCAGATTCATAGAACTCATTTAGTAAACTGTTATTCATATTCAAACCTTCGTCAAGGAGGAGGAATTCATGGGTTCCGGGAACATCTTTAAGAGCAAGAACATATGTAGTTCGTGGTCCATATATCCCCATAGCTGCTGCTACTTGATCTCTTCCTGTGATCCCGGCTAGCTTATCCCCAGGCCAAACGCCAAAGATGGTTCCGACAGTGAAGTTTGTGTCCACAATGCTGGATCCGTCAAGTGGATCTAAAGCAACGCTAAATCCTCCTGTTTTCGTTTTTGACACAAATAGAATCATCAGTGTCTTGTATAACCAAATGTTTTCTTTATGGAAAATTAAGTAGTTCCAATTTATATATCTCCAACCTTCAACAGGACCACCCATGTCTTGGAGCTCAGGAACTTCCTCAGAATAAGCATATTTGCAAAAGTGTGAATAACTCAAGGCCTAAACATCAACAATCAAAAGGAGAAAATTTTGTCAGACTTGGATAAGAATTAACATTGTAGAGTCTCGGTTTTCAATCAAAAAGAACAAATTCTTTCTTGGTAAAGTCCGATCAGGAAATTCCCGTCCAGGGTAAGGTAAAGCTGCGTACATCTCACCCTCCCCAGACCCCACTTGTGGAAATACACAGGATCTTTGTTGTTGTTGCTTTTCAGGAAATTAACAGGGGATTTGCTTATCAAGCAGCATAAGGTACTTTGGTCACTAGGGGTTGAGCTACATGTACTGAAAAGAGTTCAACTGAATCCCCTTTATCAAAAATTATACCGTGTAAGACAAATTCTTTTGTGTATATATGCAAATTGTTCAGTCCCTTTGACATGAGGAAAGCTTCAAATATAGAGGCACAGGTAATCCAAAATTTGTTTTTGATCGTAGGTAAAGTCTATCAGAAACCTCTTTACCGCCAAGGTAGGGGTAAGATCTGCACGGTGGCGAAGCTAGTAAATTCCCCAAGGACATTCAAATTTGAAAGAAGTGCAAAAAAAATCTCGACAAAGGGTATTCAATATGTGTTATAGAACTCTAAACGTAATATTTTACTTACATATACCGTCCAATTTTTCGACGAAGGGTGGTCAATTGACCATGCTTATAACCATATGGCTTCACTATTAGGTCTACATACATAGTATCCTCCCCAGACCCTACTTGTAGGACTATACTAGGTTATTGTTGTTGGTCATATGTTCAAACATGGCGTTCCTGCATTTTTTTTTTTAATTCTCTTGTTAAAAATCTTGGCTCCGCTATATTACATATGTAGAATAGTTCTTTAATTTAATGTTGTCATACCTCAAAGAGAAGCTTATCGGCAAGCATATCAACTGCAAGTTGTTCATCTCCAAAAGAATTGACACAAGCAGTTCCTCCACAAGAAGCTGCTCTGACTTTAAAGGCAATTGTTCTAATTGCTTCTGAGGTTGATTTTGTAAGAAACTCCTCCTACAAGATAAACTAAATCACTAGTTATTTCCATCAATTTCATGTATAACAATTACATAAATAGAATAATCAATAACATGATCAAACTTACCAAACTATCACCAATCTCACATTTAGTCACCAGGGAAGAATTTCTGGTCCTAGAAACCTTAATTGATGATTTTGGCGCGACGCGGAATGATTCCCCAAATAATGAGCTTGATTTCAGACTCTGCAAGAGATTTATGCCATAGTTATGGCATATCAGTTTATGTTTAATTTTTCTTGATCAACAAATTTTATGTGAAAGATTTTGTATAGAACTACTAATTAATGACATCCTAGGTTTAGTTGTTTATTCATCGTTTCTATAGTATAAAGAATTTTTACATCATCAGTATATTTAATATGTTGTAGCAAACCATTTATCTTCTATTTCAGGTCACTAATTTCACTTTTATGAACAGTTATATGTATTTTTCATTTAGGTAATTTGATAATGTAAATATTTTTTGTATTGTCGTCAATATTATAAGAATTAGCGCAATGAATTAAATGAAAATTAAGACATACCCTGGAGCTGAATGAAGGGCAAATAGACCTTGGAGTTGTAAGTGAAGTTGAATGTTGAGAAGAAACATTTGATAGGAGAGTTGTTGTTCTTGCACAGCATGTGCCACTAGTCTCCATTATTATTATTAAATTAAGAATTTTGAGAATGGAGAGTGTTTTGCTCAAAAGATATATGCACTTTATAAGTTAAAAACAATCAAAAAGATATGAGGGTAAATCGTAATTAAGTATAATGAGTCCTAGAAGAGGTTATTTTACCAGGATCTTAGTAGATATTTAAAGTATAGAAGATAATAGAGAGTTCTTGCTATCAGAAGGAGATAAAGAGAAATAAAGATGTTTGCTCGATAACAGTAGAGAGAGAGAAAGTAGAGAGTTGGTATATTAAGAATTATCAATATGCCTTATTACAAGGTGAATGTCTCATTCATATAATAGGAGATATTTTCTCGAAATACACGAAAAAAAAGTATAAACGTTGGTGGTTTCCACTCAATAAAGGGGGTCAAATGCTAAACGACGGTGTTCCTGGTTTGAGTTGTACCCTTGCTTGGGTCGCCCTTATCATGAGGAGTGTGCCCACCTGGCGTGGGGACGTGATGAGTCAAATTCAGCCCTATGCAGTTAGTCCCTCCGTTCGTTGTAGACGTACTCGATGATCGTCTTCAATGGATGGACATACACGATTCATTTTTTACAGAAATTTGGCCGTACCTGTAGGCGCCTTCTTTGTAGAATATGGTTATGATGGCATTGGTTGGGCTGTTGACGTGTGTCTTACCTTTTTTAAGGTGACATTAACAGTCACAAGTGTCATCGTTACACCTGTTCCCGAGACTTGTTCAGAACATGACGTGACGATTTTGCTTCCGGCGCCAGTTTCGGAACTGAGCCTCTTCGATTCTCCCGTGCTTTTCTCCTATAAATAAGAGAATGGTTAAAAGGGTTTCATCTTTCGATCCTTCAAAAAGCTTTCCTTTGCTTCTTTTTTCATCCTTCTTCCCTGTAATAGTTGTATTGCTTTCAGAGATCCCTGAGAATTATTTTATTCACAACCAATATTTCATTCTTCACTGCATATTATGGCCAAACGTCGAGAAAGTAAAAAGGCTAGTGCCTTTTCTAGGGTTCTGCCCTCTTCTGAATGTGAAGGGGAGGGAACGGAAAAAACCCTAGTTCTGTTAACGGTAGATAACATTTTGCCGAAGGATTTGAATGCGAGAAAAAACTTCAACACGGCAAGCCCCTCTCAACCTTTGAAGGAGAGAGATTTACTTCAGTCCCACCTGAACACTCTCAAGACCATGTTCAACATTCCTGGTCATATTGAGATGGTTCCGGCTAGGATGGACCACGCCAGTGTACATACGCCCGCCTTTTTTGCTTTTTATGAATACGCACTTAAGGTCGGATACAACTTCCCGCTTAACTTTTTGGCGGAAGAGTTGTGCCTCATCATTAATGTATGCCCGGCCCAGCTTACACCTTGTGGGTGAGGCCGGGGCCGTTGTTTCTGTTAACCATATGTTACAGATGTTCAGCCCTAGTTATATGAGGCGTACCATGCTCCAACGGAGGAGTCGTGGTAAGAAGAGCTTTGTCGTGAGGGCTGACAACAAAGCTAACCGGGGGTTCTAGCATAGATTCTTCTTCATCAGGACGAGCCATTTAGTGTCTAATCCTGAAGGATTTCCGGAGGCGTGGAATGCAGGATGTAAGTTCCTCCTCATGTAGTTTTGCGACGTTCTATCTTGAATGACTTAAATCCGAACTTACTTTCTTTCTTCTTTTCATTGGTTTGTAGTGGCGGCTCGCTCACCCTGCCCCGTCGGCGACATTAGGTCGTGGGTCATGAGGTTGATACCACATGTGGAGAAATGCCGCACCTGGCTTGAATTTCGTAGGTTGTACGGCCCAACAGGAAACAAACTTCCTCATATATACATTTATTCGCATTCTGTCTTAGCTCGGAGACCTTCTTACCTGAGGTGCTTGTCGTCTGTCAGGTCGGGGTGTTTCCTTAAGGACAAAGAAGAAAGGGACTGAAGTCGGCCTGGCCAGAGTGGAGTCTGACTCTGGAGATGTATTTGTGGGCGGCTCGCCCAAGGGTAGCCCCCCTTTGATTTCCCACCAAGGGGCTACTTTGGTGGCTATATTGGAGGCGGCGCCAGAGGCTGTCTCTGTGGAGGTATGAGAGGTTTCAGCGGCGGCGACAACAGAAAATGCTATCGTGCCGGCACCGAAAGTAGCTCCTACGGAGGCGGCTTCCGAAGGAGAAGAGGCGCTTGAGAAAAGAGGTGGGGTCTGATTACTAGCAAAGGCATTGTTGTTGAAGACATGAGGATGCCCAGCGAGCCTCGCCAAGTGTCAAGGTCGACCTTTATGGCCGAGGCTATTCGTGCTCAGGGGGCAGCTGCCGCCGTTTGGCTCGTGCATCAGGAGGCGAGTCATCCTCCGCTGTTTACGTGGAAGCCATAGAGACTGAGAGGACGGGCTCTGAAGCCGCTCTAGAGGAGGCACCGGGAAACTCGGCCAGTTTGGAGATGCGGGGGGCCGATCTACTCGCCGTATTATGATCCCTATGGGATATAACTTGTTGGAGGATAGTGAGCACGTTGCGGCGGACATGACCTTGTTATGCGCGACTACAAAATGCGAGTCGCTGAGGGATGTCAGTAAGGGGGGCTTGTCAAGGTGGGTAGCTGGTTCAGCTTTACAGGTATCTTTCGGTTCCCTTCCTTTATTTTGTCATTTAAAACTGCTGCGGTCTAAATTGACGAATTTCTTTTCTTCTTTTACAGACCCTCGTTTTGGAGGTAGAGAAGAGATGGCATGAGAAAAAGAGAGCTTCCACCTTCTCCAAGATGGAAAAGAAGTACAAAGAGGTCTGTGCCAAGCATCGGGCGCTGGCGGACATGTTTGAGCAGAACCCCCAGTTCCGAACATTCCGCGAGGACCTTAAAGAATCAGAGGTTCTTTTGAAGAAAAAGGCGGCGGAGCTGAAGGAGCTGGATGGGCATTTGATGGCTGCCTTGGCCCAAAATGGTGAGCTGGAAACTCTCCTCCGCTCAAGGGAGGAGGACTTGGAGATTAGCCGCGGGATAGCGGTCGAGGCTGCGAAATTACGGGCTTAGACCACTGCCCTTAATGCTGAGCTGGATGCCAGAATGGCCGAAGTGGAGGTCCTTAGACGATCATCCCTACAAGATGTCGTGCACCGTGAGGCGCACGAGATGTGGGTGTATCACGTTGCCAGATTGGTCGTCTTTGAGGAGCTTTTGGCGGCGTTCCGAGTCTCCGAACGGAGGTAGAGAGGCAGCGGAACTTAGCTCGCGTTGCCCGTGAAGCGGTCGGTTATAGCTCTGACTCGCCTGGTAGGGAGGGCTATAATTCTAAGGATGTCAACCGCCAAGACTCCAGCTCATGGATTTCCAGGGCTTACCAGCATGGGGGCGGCATCGGACCTGATGGCGACCAAGCGGGTCATGATGGCAGGGACGGTGAAGGCCTTTAGGTCTTGTATATGAACCTTTTGCAAATGTAATTTTTGTAGAACTTGTTGTGTATATATATTTTGGATGAATGAAATATAATTTTTCTTCCTTCCCCTTGCCGTGTTTTCTTTCTTTCATTCTTTAGAGCTTTTGTTGTTCCCTTTTTTGACCGTCGATGCTGGCCACATCGATCGAATTTTAGATCGATGGTTTTGGCCGTAATAGAATCAACGTTCCTTACCATGTAGGCGATCGTGACTGTTATTGGGTCGCTTATTCACCGCGGTCGAGTCTTAGGTCGACCGTTGGTGAGGATGGCCTTAGCCATAACGTAATGAATAGCCTTGGCCATGATTGAACCGATGGCCTTGGCCATGTAGGCGACTTTGATTGTTGTCGAGTCGTTTATCCACCGTATTTGAATCTTGGGTCGACCATTGGTGAGGATGGCCTTAGCCATAATGTAATCGATGGCCTTGGCCATGATTGAACTGATGGCCTTAGCCATGTAGGTGACTTCGACTATTGTTGAGTTGTTTATTCACCGTAGTCGAATCTTGGACCGACCGTTGGTGAGGATGGTCTTAGCCATAATGTAATCGATGGCCTTGGCGATGATTGAACTGATGGCCTTAGCCTTTTACACGTTGGAGATGGCCGTAGCATTTTTATTCATTGGAGATGGTCGTAGCCTTTTACATATTGGAGATGGCCGTAGCCGTTTACACTTTGGAGATGGCCGTAGCCTTTTACATATTGGAGATTGGTCGTAGCCTTTTACATGTTGGAGATGGCCGTAGACTTTTACACTTTGGAGATGGCCGTAGCTTTTTACATATTGGAGATGTCGCTGGTCCAGTCCCTGTATCAGGTCTGGATGGAGAGAATATGGAGAGGCGGGCGTGATACACTTGTTTCACAAACATCTCTAGGTGTCCCCTTTGTTGCCTCGATAAAAACCTCCTCGAGAATACCCAATTGGGATAAAGCTCGGGTGAGGGAAAAAGAGTGCGACTTTGGGGATGCCTTTTAGAAATGGAAATATTTGAGGTGGGCAACATTCCAGTTGTTTTGGAGTGTTTTTCCTTCCATTATTTCCAGCTGAAATGCCCCTTTAGTTGCTATTGTTATGATTTTGTAGGGTCCGTCCCAGTTTGTGCCCAATTTTCCTTCACTTGGGTCATTGGAGGCCAATGTCTTGGCTTTGAGGACGTAGTCCCCTACTTTGAGCGGCCTTATGTTTGCCCTTTTGTTGTAGTACCTTTCGACTTGCTGCTTTTGGACCACCATTCTTATGTGGGCCATTTCTCTTCTTTCCTCGTCTTCATCAAGGTCTTGGAGCCTATTCGCATCATTTTTCGTTCCGCTGGTGTGTGAATACCTCAGGTTTGGTTTGCCTACTTCGATGGGTATGACCACGTCGGTTCCGTAGACCAAGGAGTATGGGGTTTCCCTTGTGCTAGACGTGGGTGTGGTCCTGTGTGCCCACAACACTTCGGGTAACAATTCAGGCCACAACCCTTTGGCGTCTTCAAACATCTTCTTCAGTATGTTTAGTATGGTTTTGTTCGAGGATTCTGCTTGACCGTTGGTAGCGGGGTGGTATGGCGTGGAAAACATTCTCTTGATGCGCCATTTCTCGAAGAATTTGGTCTTTTTTTGACCGATGAACTGCCGTCCGTTGTAGCAGTTGATTTCTTTGGGAATGCCGAACGGCATATAATGTTCTTCTATATGAAGGCGATGACCTCCTATTAGCGTATTTGTACGTACGCACCTTCTTCCACCCACTTGGAAAAATAGTTAGTCAAAACAAGCAAAAATCGTACATTTCCTGGTCCTACGGGTAGGGGGCCGACTATGTCCATTCCCCATTTGATGAAGGGACATGGAGAGGTGACTGAGTGTAGGGGTTCCCCTAGTTAGTGGATCATTGGGGCATATTTTTGGCATTGTTCGCATCGGTGGACGTATTCTGCCCGCTTCTTTCTTCATGGTGGGCCAGTAGTAGCCGGCGCGGATGATGCATCGTACGAGGGCGCGGTTGCTTGTATGGGTGCTACAGGGGCCCTCATGTACCTCTTTGAGTACTATTCTTGTTTAGTGTGGACCTAGGCACTTGGCCAAGGGTCCGCCAAAAGTTCTCTTGTAGAGGTCGTTGTTGAACAAGCAGTACCGAACGGCTTGCATGCGGAGTTTCTTTACCTCTTTTTTGTCGCGCGGAAGCGATTTGTCCTGTAGATAGGATATGAACTGGTTGCGCAAGTCCCGAGTTAGATTTAATGAAAATACCTTGGTGTGATTGATGGCTGAATGGAGGAGGGCGACCACGCTTTCCTAGCTGATGTTTTTGGTGGTCGCGACCAGTTTTGCCAGGCCGTCCGCTTTGATGTTTCGTGCTCTCGGGAATTTGTTCGAAGCGGCACTCGTCGAACTCAACCATTAGCCTGCATATTTCTATCTGGTTATTTTATAGCCTCTATTCTTTGATCTGGTAAGTCCCAGTGATTCGTTTCACCACGAGTTGCGAATCGCAATGGAAAAGGATCCATCGGGCTCCATATTTGATGGCTAATTTCACAACTGCAATAACGGCCTCATACTCGGCCTCATTGTTAGTCATTTCGGGGCATCATATGGGCTGGCGAATTGTTTCACCTGTGGGGACCTCGAGGACGAGTCCCAGTCCTGATCCCGGAGCATTGGCGGCGCCATCAGTTTGGAGGACCCATGATCATTGGTGGGGGAGCTGTGTTGGGCCTCGAGCTCTGCCTACAATAGGATTTCTGCGCTGAAGCCGGCTATGAGTCAGCTAGGACTTGAGACTTGATGGCGTCTTTGGGAAGGTACGAGATATCATGTTCGCTGAGCTCAATGGCCCATTTCGCGAGTCAGCCTGATAGCTCGGGCTTATGTAATACACTCCTCAGTGGGAAGGTCGTTACCACTCTTATGGGATGACATTGAAAATAAAGTTGTATCTTTTGTGAAGCTACGATTATTGCTAATGCTAACATTTCAAGGCGTGGGTACCGAGTTTCAGCGTCCACTAGTGTTTTGCTAATATAATAGATGGAAGACTGTGTACCTTTGTTCTCGGTACCAGGACAACGCTGACGGCGACCTCAGATACGACTAGATACACTAGAAGCGGTTCTCCTGGGCTTGCTTTGGATATTCGGGGCGGTGAAGATAGGTACGCCTTCAAATTTTTTAAGGCTTCGACGCCTTCTTCGTTGCACTTGAGCCCCTGATCTTTCTTCAACACACTGAAGAACTGATGGCACCTGTCGTATGATCGTGAGATAAACCTGGAAAGGGGAGCTATCCGACCAGTAAGATTTTGCACCTGTTTTTTGCTGCTTAGCATTTCCGGTATTGCGTATATTGCTTTGATTTTATCCTGATTGACTTCGATACCCCTCTGAGATATGAGGAACCCCAAGAACTTTCGTGAGACAACACCAAAGGCGCATTTTTCAGGATTCAGTTTCATCCCGTATCTTCTCAATATTTTGAAGGCCTCTTTTAGATGGTCGAGGTGATCCTCCCTTCTAGACGACTTTACTAGCATGTTGTCGATGTAGACTTCCATTGTTTTGCCAAGTTGTTCCTTGAACATATCGGTTACTAATCTTTGGTACGTTGCTCCCGCATTTTTGAGTCCGAAGGGCATCACTTTGTAGCAGTACGTCCCTCGGTGAGTGATGAAGGTCGTCTTCTCCTGATCTTCTTCAGCCATCATGATTTGATTGTAGCGGGAATATGTATCTAGGAAGCTCAAGAGTTCGTGTCCGGACGTCGCGTTTATCAGCTGATCGATGTGGGGGAGTGGGAATGAATCTTTCGGGCATGCGCTGTTCAAGTCTGTGAAATCCCCACTCATTTGCCACTTCCCATTTTCTTCTTGACCATGACAATGTTGGCAACCCACTCAGGGTATTTGGATTCTCTGATGGAACCATTTGCTAATAGTTTGTCTACTTCTTCACTCACGGCTTCATTGATGGCGGCACTGAATTTTCTCCTCATTTTCCTCAGGGCGGGTGTAGTGTATCAATGTTCAATTTGTGGCTAGCGATGTCCCACGGTATCCTTGGAATATCTGAATGGGAAAAAGCGAACAAGTCTACATGGTTAGATAAAAATTTATGATACATACTTGGATTCGAAAGGTCGTGACCGATGTAAGCCTTCTTTGTGAGGTTGTTGTCGGCTAGCCGTATGGGATCGAGGTTCTCGATCGTAGCTTTGCTGGCTTCTATGATATCCGGATCTTTGATGGCGTCCTCTATCGGAAGAACCTTAGTCCCTGAAAGAGCTGATTGCTATGCTTCCGCGCTTGCCCCTTGGAGTTGTTTGGTGTGGGCATAGTCTTGAGCTCTTTTGTAGCATTCTTGGGCGGTGTGGGGTTCACCCTGTATACCGAATACCCACATGGGGTGGGGTAATTGATCACCTGATAGAAGCTGGAGGGGACTGCTCTCATGGCCTGTATCAATGGTCGTCCCATGATGGCGTTGTACTATGTTTCCTGGTTCATCACGTGGAAGGTGGTTTCCAATGTGACTCCTCCCGCCAAGACAAGCAGCGTTATTTCTCTGGAGGTTCTTTCTACTGCGTTGTTAAAACCAGTCAGCTTTATACAGCGGGGTATTATCTTATCCTCGAGTCCCCTAAGTGCAAAGACCATTGGGTGGATAATAAAAGCGCGCTACCGTCGCCAGTCATAATTCTCCTAACGTCTGTATCCATAATGTATAAATTAATAACTAAAGTGTTGTAATGAGGAAAAGACAAACTATCGGTATCAGACTTATCGAAGGTGATACTATCTTCGAAGTCGACATACTGTTTGTGGGCGGTAGTTCGCTTCAACTTGTGAGTGATGGTAAATTTGAGGTGACTGATTGTCGAGTCATTGCCGTCCCCGATGATTATATTGATCGTGTGTGTTGGCGAGGGCGGCCTTGGTGGCCCGTTGGGTTGATCCCTCCCTCGTGCAAAGTTTAGTTCCCTCAGGAAACCTTGGTTCAGCATTCTGACCACTTCCTGCTGTAGGCCTATGTAGTCCTCGATATTATGTCCTTGCTCCTGGTGGAACTCGCACAGAGCGTTTGATTTCCGGGCGGTAGGGTCTGACTTCATCTTTGCTGGCCATTGTACCTTGTTGCCTAGATTTTCTAGTGCGTACACCACCTCTGAAAGAGAAATACAAAAGTTATGTGCAGATAGTAAATGAGGCATACCTTGTTTGTTTCGTAGGGGGCGATGTGTCACTGTAGTGCGTCCACGTGCCTGTGTGGTGGAGGATGGGACGATCTGATGTACGGTTAATGCCTTTCCCTGTTGGGATGCAAGATTTGCTCTCGTCGCCCCTCATTACGTCGGTCCCTCCTGGTCTCCGAAAGTATTATTGTTAGTCGTCGGGTATGTCCGTTAAGGTCGTCCTCATCTGCACGTACCTCGGCACAATATGCGTTGTGGATTTCTTCCCATGTGGTAGGGGTATTTCATGAGGCGACTTAGCAGCTTCTTGGTCGCCCTCGAGCCGTCCATGTTTAACCCTTTCTGTAAAGTGGCAACTGCCATGCCCTCCGATACGTTCGGCAGGCTCGTTCTGACCCTGTTGAATCTGGCTAGGAAGTCTCTCAGCCCTTCTCCCATGGTTTGCCGAATGGAGAAGATGTCATTGACCCTTACCTCTGCTTTATTTACTCTCGCATGTGTTGTGACGAATTTTTCGCCATTTCCTCGAACGTGGAGATACCCTTAGTCTGTAGCTAGGAGTACCATACCAATGCCCCACCAGTCAGCATCTCGCCGAACTTCTTTAGAAGTACTGACGGTACTTGTTCCTTCACCAAATCGTTTCGTTTTACAGCTGTGACGTAGTGGATCAAATGGTCCTCAGGATCGGTAGTCCTGTCGTATACCCTCAGATAGGGAGGTATTTTGAAGGTCTTTGGGATGGAGTATGGTGCGGCCTCCTCTGCGAAAGGTTGTTCCACGAACCTCCCCACGTCGCGCTTTGGTAGTTGTTTAGGAGCGCACGGGATCTTGTCCACTCTTTCTTGATGTTCCTTCATTTGGTCGCGGAGTGACTTGTTTTCATGCTCCATTTCTTCCATCTTTCTGAGGATGGTTGTGAGCGCATCGTTGTTGGTCTGCGTGTCGTTGAGCACATTGTTTTATTGAGCGACCTCGGGTTCATCTTCTGTCACGGTGAGATCCATCACTGGTGTGCGTCTCACGCCACGTTGTGGTGGCTTTTCAATCAAGTCGTTTAGAGTGTTTGTGAGCCATTCTTTCAGTAGCTCTTTGACTTCCGGGGGTGCTTCCTTAGATCTATATTTAGAGGTTCCCCTTTCTCGTGGTTCCATCGGATCTCCGGGTGGAGGAAGTGGGGTTCGTCCACTCATCATGGTGCTGAGGGTTGCGTTCAAGAGATTACCTTCACCTGTCTCGTTGAGCGAATCCATGAGGTTGACCCCAATCCCACCTATCGCTTTCATTTTCGCACAGCTGTCAGCCATACTTGTTTGTGCGATGTAGGGGATGGTTGTTAGTAGTTTTCTAGGCACAAACTATAACTTTGATTCTCGAAATCCGCACAGACGGCGCCAAATTTTGTTTGCTCAAAAGATATATGCACTTTATAAGCTAAAAAACAATCAAAAGGATATGAGGGTAGATCGTAATCAAGTATAATGAGTCCTAGAAGAGGTTATTTTACCAGGATCTTAGTAGATCTTTAAAGTATAGAAGATAACAGAGAGTTCTTGCTATCAGAAGGAGATAAAGAGAAATAAAGATGTTTACTCGATAACAGTGGAGAGAGAGAAAGTATAGAGTTGGTATATTCAGAATTATCAATCTGCCCTATTACATGGTGAAGGTCTCGTTTATATAATAGGAGACCTTTTCTCGAAATACACAAAAAGAAAAGTACAAAAGTTGGTGGCTTCCACTCAACGAAGGGAGTCAGATGCTAAACGATGTCGTTCCTAGTTTGGGCCTTACCCTTGCTTGGGTCGCCTTATCATGAGGAGGCGTGCCCACCTGGCGTGGGGACGTGGTGAGTCAAATTCATCCCTATGTAGAGAGTCAAAAAAAATCATGTAAAGAAGAAAAAGTTCATGAAAGAGGATAGGGGTGGGTTTTCAGATAAGCAGTTAATGGGATATCGCCACGTGGCTGATATTTGTATAGATAAGCTGATCTAAGGGGTATGGGCTGAGATTAACGACCATCGCTCATATTTTTGTGACTAATATCTGTAAAACTAATCAAAGGGATATTGTATCTACTATCTAGTGAGTAATGAGCTTTTTCATTTTGTTCTATTTGGCAACTTGACATTGCAAATTTAAATCTATCTATAAATTCTAAAATTGTATTTCATTTGGCCAAGGGTCATAGGAATAAAGCTACGTACATCCTACTTTCCCCAGATCCTATTTGTGAAATTACACCGAC
The DNA here is from genome assembly GCA_034376525.1 of Nicotiana benthamiana. Lineage (NCBI taxonomy): Eukaryota > Viridiplantae > Streptophyta > Magnoliopsida > Solanales > Solanaceae > Nicotiana > Nicotiana benthamiana. The sequence goes on from CM067337.1 coordinate 91,300,015, forward strand.
TTGTTATTGTTATAAATTCTAAAATCGGGTATACAAAGGTGTTAACTCTAACCTTTGTGCCTCATCGATTACGTAAACCTTTCCAAGGTTATGATCTTAATCTAAATGTTTTATTATTATTTTAAAATTTGGCTTGGTAATTTTAAATGTAAAAGATTATCTCCCTAGTTCAATATTTCTCCGTCCTCTTGCAGATTTAATATAAAAGCTCATTTCTCTACAACAACAATCCAATATAATTCCATAAATGGGGTCTGAATTGGATAGTATATTTACTCATCTCTCTAATAGTAAATAATAATCTAAGTTTTTTTTTTTTATTAAAATAAAAAAGTGATTCGCACAATTTAGTATAGCATCAACATGTACTTATAAGTACGACACCTTGATTTTAGAGACAATTCAAAAAAAAAAACTAAAATAAAGAATAAACTTGATTTGACGACATAATGATGGATGGTTTATAAATTATTCTCTCTCAACTTAATGACCACATAATTTTATTCCTAATATTCCTCTAACATAATCTAAGAGCAAAAATCATTTATACCCCTTCGGTGAAAATATATGACAATTGATAGCCATAAGATAAGGCATACAATTTATAGCCCAAAATCAATTATAAGGGCTAGCAAGTGAAACCCAGAAAATCAGCAGAGACTCTTACTCCTCAATACAACCTTCTTTTACACTTAATAGTAGTAATCAAAATATTTAAAATCCTGCCAAATCACCCCAAAAATCCTTCAAAATTAGTGAAATCCACGTCAAATCCACCGTTTCAGTCCAAAACTTTCACTAAACCCAACCATCTTCTCCATAACCTCCAAAATCCCCTTTTTATCTTTTACAAAAAAAATAATTTCTTTTCTTTATCTAGTCAGTTTAAGCAGATCTGAAGGTTTCCAATTGAAACCAAACAGTTTCGGCGAATAATGGTGGCCAACAGTAGGGATTTTGATCTCTCTTACTCACTCGTTTTAGTCTCTATTTCTCGTGTGCTCTCTGTTTTTTTCCACCCACAATCTCGTGCTCTTTAAATTTTGTGTGTGTATTTCTTTTCAGTTGAGAACACAAAGAAGATAAAGTCAGAAGGAGGGGAGGCGTCCTCGAAGAAGGGAAAATGGGATCTCTTTCTTTGTATGTGTCTGCTGGTTTTTCATTTGAGGAGAGAGGGTCCAAAACCTGAAGAAGAGGCGTTAGGTTCTAGTTCTTGTTTTCATTGCTTTTCTTTTCTAGTGTAGAAAATTGAGAGGTTTCTTTGTATTGTTGTGGCTGTAGTAGCAGTAATGGAGCTAAAGGTTTTTAGTGATTGCGTTTTATGGGAGAAACAAATATGGTGGAAAGTAATGCATAGTCTAACTTTAGGTCTCAATTGTCTTTAATTTTTTATCTCATGCATAGTCTTCACTGTACAAAATATATACAAATAGACTTTCATTATACAAAAACTATACTAAATAGAATGTCACTATACAACAATATATAGAATAAATAGTTATTGTATAATTTATATACAATATACTACTATACAAAAAATATACAAATTAGACTGTCACTATACAAAATATATATTCAATAGATTGTCCCAATACAAAATATATATAAAACGGACTGTCACTATATAATTTATATACAAATAGATTGTCACTATGCAAAATATATACAAAAGTAGAATGTCATTACACAAAAAATATACTAAATAGACTGTCATTATAGAAAACATGTATAAAATAGACTATTACTATATAAAAATATACTAAATAGACTGTCGCTATACAATTTATATACAATTAGCTCTCACTATACAAAATATATACAAAATAGACTATTACAACAAATAACAACAACTCAGTATAATCCCACTTAGTGGGATCTGGGGAGGGTAGTGTGTACGCAGACCTTACCCCTACTCTGGGTAGAGAGGTTGTTTCCAAATAGACCCCCGGCATCCTTCCCTCCAAGAACTTCCCACCTTGCTCTTAGGGAGACTCAAACTCACAACCTCTCGATTGGAAGTGGGAGTTGCTTACCATCAGAGCAGCCCCTCTTGTCACTATACAAATAATATACAAAATAGACTTACTATACAAATAGACTGTTATTGTACAAAAATATACAAAGTAGACTGTCGCTATGCAAAATATATACCAAAATAGTCTATTATCATACAAAAAATATACAAAAATGGACATTTCGTGTATGACCTGCATTACATATTTCATTCAATTGTTAGCTAATACTAATCAGATCTAGAAATACATTTAAAAAGACAAAAAAGAGTTGCTCTATTGCGCTAGGTGAGGGTCGAGCATGTGACCCTCAACTTAGGAAACATGCGCTCCAACCATTGAGCTACAAGCGCTTATGCTGTCAAGGTTATTCATTTTGGCTACTATATGCAATCCGTTTGGGCCGAAGGACCATTTTTTGTAAGTAGCACAAAACATATGCTATTAAAATTTTGAGGGATTATAGAGAGTAGTTTTCTCATAATCTAATGATGGACAAGCCCACTCTTATTTTTATCATCCAGTAAACATGTCACGTTCCAACCTTGCGGAGCGCGGCCAGTCATGCTCCAACCTTGCGGAGCGCGACCGGCGTTCTACCAAGATATCCTAGCCAAGCAAGCCTATTTGATAGCTTCTACCCAACCTTACCCATGAATAATTTGAAAATCAAAATCAAGATATAGATGTGAGAGGATAAAATGTAAAGTACTAGGTCACATTACTTGTAGGAGCTTCATTGATATTTACCGAAAGATAACAAGTTCATAGTTCAAAAGTGGAAACAGGTCCAACAAATACAACATTCTTAGTTCGCTATTTCCCAAATCAAACACAACTTACAACATGTCTGCGGAGCCTCTAAAAGAACATGAGTACAATACGAAAATGCTGATAACAAGGCCCCGACTATACCTCAAAAGCAGTATATAAGAAAATAAGACAATATATGGGCCTCGGTGTAGTGTAAGGCTCACCAAAATCTGCTGAGTGGAGGGTATATTGCTATCAAGAACCAACTCTGCCTGTTAAGGAACCACCTGCATCCATTAAAGATGCAGCGCCCGCGACAAAAGGGACGTTACTATATATGGAATAGTACTAGGATGTAAAGCTAAATACCCTCTCATAGAATAGATCTAAGCCAACATAAAAGGAAAGAGATGTCAAAGTAGTAGTAAATCAATAATATTTAAATGCCAGTTTAAAAAATAAGCAAAATTTTAAGTTAGCATTATCAGTTTAGGCTGGGAGATCCGTAGTACCGACACACCACCATGCACATGGCATAGAGTCTGATCCCCACCCGATCGGCTAAGACGTCTTTCCCTAATGCATGCAAGTGGACATAGGAACACAATACCACCATATGTGCGGCATGTCGTCTGATCTCTGCCCGACCAGATAAGACGTCTCACCACAATGCAGTGTGGATTGACATAAAGTTGTTCATAATTTGGTAAATACTGCATTACCTTACTGAAATTGAAAATTTTTGTATTTGTTATCCGATATTTTGGTAATCCGTATAGTATTTGGTTTAAGTTTTAAAAATCATTAGTATTATGTATGGTATTTGGTATATATATATAGACACACACACATATTATTAATTATAACATAAATATAAAAATCTAAAATTACTTTTCTTTATTCTCTAAGTTCATCAATTAACTCTAAGCAAGTAACAAGACATTTCTAATAATCAAATTTATTCTTTTATGTACAGGGTTGATATTGCTAGTTTTGGACAGAACTTTTGTCAAAAAATATTTTTAGTTTTGTACTTTTGAGTACTTTAATTTAAAATATTACAGTATATGACTCTATGCACTAGTTACGATTAAAACCCAATAAACCGAAGTTACCAAATCGAATAAACCGAAACCAAAAGGAAAAAAATCGAACCATACCGAATTTAATTAGGTACAGTATTCGTATTGCATTTTAAGAAACCGAATACCGAAATGTAACACCGTACTGTACCGATCGACGAACACCCCTAAATCGACATGGTCCATATTAAACACTCCATATTTTGTAAATTCAGAACCAGAGAGAAACTAGTTAAAGCTGGAGCAAGAATACCATAATTGGAGAAGAACTTATCCGTTGAAAGTTAGCAACACAAAAAAGATAAAGGGGACTCATAGCCTGTTGGCCAAAGCTTCTTTTTGGTTAAAAGTATTTTTTTTGGGTCAAAAGCACTTTGACCAAAAATTAAGGTGTTGGGCCAAGCTTTTGAAAAGAACAAAAGTGCTTTTGACGAGAAGCAGAAGCAGTTTTGGAGAAGCAAAAAAAATAGTTTCTCTCCAAAAATACTTTTTTGAGAATCGCTTTTGAGAAAAATATACTTAGAAACAGTTTTTTAAAGCTTGGCCAAACACTAATTGTTGCTTAGAAGAGCTTTTCAAACTAATTAGCCAAACACAAACTGATTCTCACTAAAAGTACTTTTGAGAAAAGCATTTTTAAAAAATCACTTCTCAAAATAAGCTGATTTTTACAACTTGGCCAAACGGGCTATCAATTGCTACACTTTGCTAACATTACTCTGACATATAGGAAAACATGGATGTATGGAAGTTGGCATATGGAGTACGTGTATGGAAGTATACCAGAAATCTGTGGGAGGCCTTCAGGTGCAATACCAGAATCTTAGCGAGGAATGGTAGTAAAACTGACTTTTGGGATGATGCATGATTAGGACAATATCTAGAATTATAGGACATGGCGGTGGACAATCAACAAACTGTGGGAATTAGCAAAGGGCTTCTCAACTTATTCAGCTACTTGATAGTTTTATATTTCAGGAAGAGAAAACAGATAAGCTGTTTTAGATCCCGCAGAACAATAGTATTTTCACGGTGAACAGTTGTTATAAGATTCTATTTTTGGTGGACTTTGGCCCAACAAAATTTACAAAGGAGAGCAATGATTCTTCGCAGCAAATGCCTGCAATGAAAAGAGGAAGCTAATGACTTATTCTTGCATTGTAGCTTTGCTACGCAGAGCTGGAATCTGTTCTTCAATCTTTTCCAGGTCAGTTGGGTTATGCGAAGAACTATTTAAACAACTGCTACAATGCTGGATTGGCAAGGGCATTGGAAGGGGAAGAGGAAGATATGGAAGACCATTCCTGCTTGTGTTTGGTGACTGATTTAGAAGGGGAAGAGGAAGATAACAACTTTCACGGTCTCCAAGAATGCATATTAACTTCTCGAAATTGGAAAAAACATTGTCAATTTCATAAAAATCAGTAACAAGTTCATCTTTTACAGGAAAAGCGCAAAAAAGCTCTAAGGCCCTTTAAGCGCAAAGCGTAAATAAAGCTTGGGCTTCAATGAAAAAAGGCGCAACGGGAGAAAAAGTAAAAATATGTATATGTAGTCCAAGACTAATAATTATAAGCATGAACAACAAATATATGGACAAAGAAATTAGAAAAAAATTGTGATAAAGTGAAATATTTATTATATGTCGTCTTTTCATGATTACACTGATTGGGAAGGAATAGTATACCTTAGAGCTTTGATGCGATATGAAAGCGCCCACAAAGCGAGGCGAAGCGCTCAACATGTTTGAAACTCGCTTCAGGGCTTAAGCGCGCTTTAAGCACGCCTTTGACAACACCGAACCTTATACAAGTATTACATGCATACAGAGAGAGAGAACTACACTGACATATAACAACATTTTGATGCTTTGCATTGTTAGGAAGACCAAATTACTACGCAAAGGCTTTTAGTAACAATAGATTTTCTTTTAAGTGGCAATATTTATTTCTGCAAAAACATTTACCAGCAATTGATTAAATGCATTACATCGCCTCTAGCGGCATTTATGCCGAATGCTGGTAAAGACTCATATTATTGCCGCCAAAACTAACTACTTTTAGCAGCATTTATTCAATTACTATAGCCACTAAAGCTGACTTAGAAATATAGTAATTAACCTATTTTCTGACTTCTGTTATTGCCGCTAAAATTCAACAAGTGCCATTAAAGGGAATTTATTTTAGTGGCAATAATTATGGTGGCTAAACTGACCATAAATTCACCTTAATCCACTCATTTAATGAAACACTCATAACATCGCCATTCCTATTTGCCCTGGTGATGGACGCGTTGACACATCACATTCAAGGGATGTGCCATGGTGCATGCTATTCGCCGATGACATAGTTCTGATTGATGAGTCGCGAACCGGTATTAATAAAAGGCTGGAGGTTTGGAGACAAGCTCTTGAATCTAAAGGTTTCAAGCTTAGCAGGACAAAGACGGAATATCTAGAGTGTAAGTTCAGTGTTGAGAAGAGGGAAGAAGGCGTAGATGTGAGGCTAGAATCACAGGTCATCCCGATTAGAGGTAGCTTCAAGTACCTTGGGTCGGTTATCCAGGGGGAGGGGAGATAGGATGTTACACACAGTATTGGGGTAGGATGGATGAAGTGGAGATTAACATCTGGAGTATTGTGTGACAAGAGAGTGCCATTGATACTCAAAGGTAAGTTCTATAAAGCGGTGGTTAGACCGGCCATGATGTATGGGCCGAATGTCGGCCGGTTACGAAATTACATATCCAGAGGATGGAGGGGAAATGAGAATGTTGAGGTGGATGTGCGGGCACACTAGGATGGATAAGATTAGAAATGTTGATACTCGGGAGAAGGTATGCGTGGCTCCCATTGATGACAAGATGCGGGAAGCAAGGCTCAGATGGTTTGGGCATGTTCAAAGGAGAAGCTCGGATACTCCGGTAAGGAGGTGCGAACGTCAGGTGGTGGAGGGCACGAGAAGAGGTAGAGGACGGCCTAAGAAGTATTGGGGGAGGTGATTAGGCAGGATATGACGAGGCTTCAGATTTCCGAGAACATGACACTTGATAGGAATGTGGAAGTCGAGTATTAGGGTTGTAGGTTAGGAGGTAGTTGAGTCTTGTCTTATACCATATCTTTGTGAGACTAATTTGGTAGGGACTATTCTGCCTTAGCTTTTGCTTTTTCATTGCTTAGGGTCATTTATCTTGATTTTTGTTTCTATTGGATATATTTATCTCATATTATTTTGGTGGTGTTACTAATATTGTCTTCTTTTATCTTTTTGTCTTCTTGAGCCGAGGGTCTTTCGAAAACAGCCTCTACTCCTTCGGGGTAGGGGTAAGGTCTGTGTACACACGACTCTCCCCAGACTCCACTTGTGGGATTTCACTGGGTCGTCGTTGTTGTTGTTGTATTTTATAACATCAAAAACAAAGATCACAAGAGCAATATCTTCTAACTAGAAGAACTATCAAACCCAAAACAATGTCATTTACTTGAAACAAGAACTAACAAATCCGACACAGCAACTTATTTATCGACTTGTAAGATATGTAGTATCCTTGTTTTCTGAGTGACTGTTCTGATCGACTCTAATCTGTTGTGCTGGATGTATTGCAGTATCAGTGTGTCTGTATCTGTAAAATATCTTCTCTGTGAAGTTTGTATTGAGACATATATATCGTATATTCGAATGAGTTTTCTGAATGATACTTAAGGTGCTACTCCTAACAAACACTAAGTGCAGTTTTTGCCCTACAAGCATCATGTTGATTAGCTGAAGGAAAATACATTAATAATCTTACAAAATGCACCAAAGTGGCAGTCAATAAAATAATCTCACAACCAAAGGACCAATATCTGCACTCTTTTGCCCATAAACTATTTCTACCCCCATTCCAAACAATGGAAAAATAACAAAGACGTTTCTCTGATCATGAAATTAACATGGTAACAAATTACATTAACAAGGATGCCAATTGTCTTAAATTCTTGTTTAGAGCTCTGTCACACTAACAACTCATGTATTTCCTTGACAGATCAAAGTAGCAGTTATTTAACTGGTATAGTGGTTGTTGCTTTACTATAATAGAAATTTTGCAGGCTATGTAAGTTTTGTCGGAGACATGGTCACGTTGAGGAGTGTAGGAAGAGAAATACACCTCAACCGAGCAGAGAACAATGGGAAAATAGAGAAGACAGCAATGGAATTAGCAGAGATGAAAACGGGAAGAGTTCTCTGGAAGCACCACAGAGGGACAAAGCTAACAGCTATGTATGGACAACACCAAAAAAACACAAGTAGACTGCAGTTAACGATAAAAAAGATATACCTTGCGAGAAGAAGGAACTTGATGTCACTGATGGCATCCGTGGTACTTGTGTTCCTTGTTTATTGCCACTATTGGCATCGTGAACCTAGTAAATATAAGCACATATTAGATAGCACAATTTTCTTATAAAGCTAAACTTTAAGAAGACAAGTTTAAAACTTTGAAATCGATTCACATGTCTAGTAGTGATTCCATTGTTTTGAGGGCAATATAATTCAGTAGAAGCATATTTGCACATAAATTGTCTCATCCATGATAATTCAGACACTAGCATATCTTTATTTTTTTCATCAAAGAGATTTCTTCATCCTGTTTTTTTTCAACTCCTTTAACTCACTTATCTCTTGTTCTAACTTATGCGCAGCTTCGTTAGACAAACCATCAGCAACAGCATTTCGTAAAGAAGATTTACCACCCCATAATAGAGAAGGGGTAGGACCAAGTCCTAAACCACGAACATAACCATTTTTTCCAATTCCAAACACTTGAATATACACATCTCCTTCCCAAGCTAGTGAAGATGTTTAATCTTTAAAAAATAAACACAGAACTTGTGAAAGATAAAGTTGTATAACAAATCTTACAATAGTAGTTGAAGACTCCTCATCTAGTGGTCTACCATCCTTACGCTTTGTATGAGTTAATATGTAATCTTCTGCACGTGTAGGTTCTATTCCATCTATAGCCTAATAAAGATTAGTTGATGCCAAACAATTAGACATGAATAAAAAGAGTTGCAGAATCCAATACCCATATAATTTACGCATGAATACCTTTTCATTCATCAAAGTTGCTACGCTTTTGGATCCTCCGGTGTGAGGAATCTTTTGCTTAGCCCTACTGATTCTATTTGCTTGACTACGCTTCTGTCATTGCACCATAAAAAAGTACTCACCAACTGTACTTACCATATAGAGTAAAGTATTTATTAAATGATCTGTTGTGTTCAAAAGACTATATTCTCACCTACTGGCTTGAGATACTTACTATATGAAAAAAAAACTCATCAAGAAATGAAGTGACTTGTTTTTAAATTGTTTGACAATAGAGAATACATAATGTTCAAAATTGCTAAAGCAGCGGGAAAGGAGTCTATCTATCTGCCTAGCTTTCGTAGATTTCCCCCAACGCAATCCACAGAAATTCCACGAATTCCTTGGTGGATAAGTCCGACGACTCAGCAGCAGTGCGGAATTGAGTTTCTTGTCTGGTAGGAATATATAATCTGCTCAAGCACTTAAAAGGGTGAAATCATATTGAATTGCTAACCAAAAAAGGTACTCGCTGACCTTTGCTTTATCAGAAAGCCAATACGAGATGAGACCAGTCCATTGATCCATTGGTGTTTGACTTGGTCTATTTTTCATCAAGGCATCTTTGGTCTTATATTTGGTCACATACAGTCTTCAGATCACATTTATAGTCCTTCTATTTCTTCCCTATTAGGAAAGATTGTAACTGGAATAAGAGTGTTTGTTTATTAGTCCCTTCTATAAACCACAGAATTTCATCTTATAGAAATGGGTTTTCCTTTGTTTATACCTACCCCTTCACTTTGGGGTTCAAACCGGCCATAGATCCAGTTATCCTCGATTTTTGTAGATTTTTCAATATTTGCTTAGCTTAGATCGGCCCTTTAGTTTGGAGGGTTGTAGCTTGTTTGAGATTCTTGTCTTCTAAGGCAAAAATCAATTTTACCTTTTCCCATCTTATCCATTTGTACCACCCTAGTTTATTAAGCTATGGGTTTTTTACCTTAACTGCAAGGAGTAAGAGAGTTTTGATAAATGTTGATGACGATAAAGATCGTGGGTGGTACCTTCGTTACATTGTTGTTCGTACAGTGGATTTGCTGGGAGAATCAAACATTCCCTTCCCTAAGAAGTGAAATTTTGCACGTAAGTTTCTACTTACTTTTCCTGTATCTATTTTCCAAGATTTTGATTTTATCTTTAAACTTATCCCTTTTTTGGCTTTTTGTAACAACCATGGGGGATGTGGAACATATTCCCAATTTTCGTGGTTGGGTAGATTCAATTCTGAAAATTGCTTCTAAGGAAGATAGGACTTGGAAGTCTATTTCTTCCTTACATGGGTGGATTGTAAAAATACACGGTATGTATCTCCTTTCCTGTATATTTTTTTAGTACAAATATTGAATAATAAATCAAAACCTTTCTTTTTATCAGGAATTGGAATAAAAGGGATGGCAGCGGATGTTGTTTTAGCTATGTGCACTACTGCCAACACCTCCCTTGGTTTGGACAAGGCTAAAGCACTTTTAGCTAAAAGAAAAGCCATGGTAATGGAAACTGAGAACGAAGAAGAAGACAATACCTCTTTGGTATCTAAACCAAGAGCTAGGAGACGTGTTGTTATGGATGAAGAAATTGAAGATTCTCCTGCTCGTACCTCTTCTGCAATTACTTCCTCTACAGTTACTTCCATTACCGAACCTGTTTTAATCCAATCCGATGAAGATCTCGCACCTAGAGACACGAGTGAATCTGTTCACCGTATCTTCGAGAGTGGTTTTGAAAGTGGGGAACTTGGCCCCGTTCTTAATGAAATTCCCTTATCTACTTCCATTTCTATTTCTCCAGTTCCTTCTATTTCTCCTTCAACCGTACCCGTTTCTTTCCCTTTGACATCTTCCATTTCTCCTTTAACTTCTCCTCCCGTTCCTTTTTCAGCCGCCATGGCTATTCATTCAGCTCCTACTTTGGTTTTTGCCGCTCCTATTGTTTTCACTTCTTCTACTACTCCTCCTTCCACTATTTCTTCTTCCTCTGTTTCTCATTCTGAATCTGGCCCAAACAACAGATTTATGGCTATGAGAAAGGTTACACTTGAAGTACCTGCTACTCATAGCCTATTAAGGAAGACTGGTGGAGCTGATGTTAGGCTCGAGCCTCTCATTGGAGCTGTGGGGAGAACAAAGATGCAGAGCCACAGCTGTTATAGCTTGATGAATGATATAGTTCATTCAACACTGAAGGTAACTTCCTTAACCTTGATTATTTATTTTCCCTTGACTTTAAGTTCTTACTTTTATGCCTTATGTTTGTAGGCAAACTTGATCGGAACTGAGTTGATGGGGAGAATCCATATCTTAGAGAAAAAGGCACGTGAGTCTGCTAAGGCTATTGTTGATGCTAAAAGAACATCTAAAGAAGCAAAGCTTGAGGGTCAAAATTGGAAGGAACAATTCGAAGGTGTTGTAGTGAACATTGAAGAGTTGCAGTCTACTAAATTTCAACTTGAATAGCAAAATCGAGCTTTATCCTCGGAGTTAGGGATTTCCACGGCTTCCACGAGCCAAGTAAAAAAGGATAAAGAGATTTTGAAGGACTCTTTGTCAGAGGCTAATGAAGAAATCAAAGAACTCAAAGCACTAATGGAGAAAAAAGAAGAATATGTCAAGGAATTAGTGCAAACTTTGAACCAGACTCGAGCTGATTTGAGGATTTTTTCAGATAAGGTTCGTTAGTTGGAGAGTTCCTGTGTCAATCTTCATAATTCCGTTGACACCCACCTAGCTAAGCAAGAAATGATAAAGAACACCCTTGCTACGTGGGGGAGGGATTATGAAAACATGGAGAAGGATTATAATCCTTTAGCAGAGAATTTCAATTGTGAGGTTAAATGGGCTTTATTGAAATCTCGTCGTAATGCTTTGATGGAGGCTTCTCAAGAAAACTTTGACTTGCAATCTGAGTTAGCCAAAGTTTTAGACATGATTGAGAAGAATGAGAAACCTATTGAAATTCCTTCTCTTGACCAGTTAATTGACATTTCTTCTCCAACAATCGAAACTCCCAGGGTTGAAGAGCCTTTGAACTTAGAGTCAACAGCTGAAGTAGTCAAAGTTACAATTCCGGTGACTGAGGGTAATTTATCTACAACGCAGTCTTTGGGAACGAAAATCCCCATGTCTACTGCTTCTCTCAAGAATGTTTATACTTCAACTTCAGTTGAGATTGCTTCTATTGTTTCTCCTTTAGAAAATTCTAGCAAGCCTAATGAGGCTGCGACTTCTAATGTTCCAAGTTCCTCAGTGACCAGTGCAATGTTTAACCTTACTTCTTTTGATTATTTTTTGATGATGTAAGTTTTTAGTAAAGTCCCCAGTTTCTATAATGGGGTATCTGTTTCGCGAAAAACAAATATATTGTAATAGCTAAGTTTTTCCATTAGCTTTTTATGTTGAAAAGTTTACAAAGTTTGTATAATACTTCTTTATTTTATCCTTCTCTATTCACTTTGTTCTAGACTTTGCAGAATAATTTTTCATTTACCTTATTCTTGCCTATTTATCTTTTTAGGACTTAGAGAATAAGTTAGTATCTTTATCCTTTCAGAAAATGCTTTCATAATTCTTCTCATGTGTTATCATCATGAGGAAAATAAAAGAGGGACCTTTTATTTATCGACACTTAATGAAGAAGACGTCTCAACTTCATGATGATGTTATCATAGGATGAAAGAAATAGGAACATACATTTTTCGTATAAAATAACTTTTGTAAACTTTTTATTCATGAACTTTGATAAGTTTCTTGAGTATTACATGTATTGAAGTACATCTACAACTTTCTCGCAACTGTTTTCTTTTAAAAGATTTATAAAATATACAAGGTTTTTCATAACCTGTTTTTGATTCATAGTCACGACCCTATATTTTTATATTAGGAAGGATTTGAGAGGTGACTGCATTGTTTTCATGGGAAAGAACACTATGATGAGTGCTTTTGTCTTTTACTTCGTGATTTTTGTTTGCCACTTGACTTCTTGCTGTTTGATGTTTGTTCTTAAATCTTTCTCCACCCGTATTTGTTTTTCTGCACTCGTATTCATTCTTCTGCACATACTCATATGTATATAGAATAGTCCCCCAAGTGTTTGAGCGGTGAAGTATGAAGCCTCGAACACTTGTATATTTGCTCCCAATTTTTGGTCCTTTTCCTGAAACAGAAAAATATACGGGACTCGGAGGTGTGATTATAGATGAAGACTGCCTAACTCTTGTGTATTTCCATCAGATTAATGTAACCCTAATCTAGGAATTTAAAAGTATTCCAGTTTGCCGTGCAGGCCGTGACTCATCATTTGGCACGAGTTAGGGTTTTTGCCTAGCATCGAAAATTGTTAGTATAATTTTAACAATTCAAAGGAAAAAAATTAACATGGCGATACCTGACCGTGGGTACTTCCCTAGAAGTAATATCTCTTTAAATGAATGGCATTCCAATGTGAAGGTAAAACCTTGCCATCCATTCTCTCTAGCTCGTATGTTCCTTTCCCCGCAATTTCATGAACTCGATAAGGTCCTTCCCACGTTGGACTTAGCTTTCCTGAATTAGCTGACTTTGTAGATTGGAAAACCTTTTTCAACACGAAGTCCCCAATTTTAAAAAACCCGACGCGTGCTTTCTTATAGTAATATCGTTCAATTACTTGCTTTTGAGCTGCCATCCTTATCAACGCGGATTCTCTTCTCCCTTCAAGTAAATCAAGAATTACTCGTAACTCTTTGTTGTTAGAGTTTTCCTCTGCTTGAACACATCGTGTACTAGGTTCACCTATCTCAACTGGTATTAAAGCTTCCACACCATAAACCATTGAAAATGGTGTTTCTCCTGTACTTGTTTTTGCCGTCGTTCGATATGCCCATAATACCGCTGGTAATACTTCAGGCCAATTGCCTTTTGATTCTTGTAACCTTTTCTTTAGATTGTTGATAATTACTTTGTTTGTAGACTCTGCTTTCCCATTACCCATTGGATGGTATGGTATCGATGTAATTCTTTTGATTTGCCAACTTTGAAAGAATTCTGTGACTTGAGCTCCTATAAATTATGGTCCATTATCACACACTATCTCCTTTGGAACACCAAAGCGGCAAATTATATTCCTCCAAATGAAGTCCTTATCTTCTTTCTCTCGTACCTGTTTAAATGCTCCTGCTTCTACCCATTTAGTGAAATAATCAGTATGTACGAGTAGAAACTTTACCTGTCCTTTCGCTTGGGTAATGGTCCTACAATGTACATTCCCAATTTCATAAAGGGCCACGGAGCTATGACAGGATATAATAACTCAGCTGGTCTATGCATGTTATTCCCATACCTTTGACACGTGTCACACTTAGATACGAAGTCATTCACTTCTTCTTCCATTTTAGGCCAGTAATATCCTGCTCGAATCAACGTTTTTACAAGTTATATGCCTCATGCATGGTTCCCAAAATGTTCTTCATGTACTTCTCTTATCACATATTCTATTTGAGAAGGTCCGAGACAATGGTCCACAAAACATTTTACGGTAAAGGTTTCCTTGATATAGACAATTACGAGCGGCTTTCTTTCTTAGTGCATGAGCCATCACCTTGTCTTCAGGTACGATTCCATGCTGCAAAAAAAGACATGATTTCGTTTCTCCAATCCCAAGTTAAGTGATTATAGTTTACCTCATTTTTATCAGGGTCAAGAACGGAGTGGAACAATTGTATGATTGAAGCATTCGCATCTTTCGCTATATCTGCTGCAGATGCGAGATTGGTCAAAGCATCCGCTTCCAAATTTTTCTTCTCTTGGAATTTGTATCACTTTCCAAGTTTGGAACTGTCTTATTAATTCTCGTACCTTTGCGAGATACTCTTGCATTCGAGTTTCTCTTGCCACGTAAGTCCCCAGTATTTGATTTACTACGAGCTGTGAGTCACTTTTGATTATGATTTGTATGTTACCTAGTTCTAATACTAGCTCTAAACCTGCAATCACAGCTTCATATTCTGCTTCGTTATTAGTTACAGGTTGACATTCTGTAGCTTGTCTAATTTTTTCACCTGTAGGTGGTATAAGAACAATTCCTAAACATGCCCCCTTTACATTTGATGAACCATCAGTAAATAATAGCCAATTCCTCGGATTAGCACCATTAAAAACTTGTAATTCTTTTTCTGCTTTTAAATGCATGCCTTGACTAAAATTAGCTACGAAATCGGCAAGTACTTGGGATTTAATAGCAGTTCGGGGTTGGTAAATTATTTCGTATTCACTTAGTTCTATTGCCCATTTTGCTAATCTCTCCGATAGTTCATGTTTATGCAAGATACTTCGTAAAGGGAAAGCAATAACAACAACAATAGGATGGCATTGTAAATAATGCCATGATGAGAGCTAATGCTAATTTTTCTAGTTGTGGATACCTTGTCTCTTCATCTAATAAAGTTTTACTCACATAATAAATTGGATATTGTTACCTTAGTCCTCACGAACTAAGACTGCACTTACCGCAACTTCTCAAACTGCAAAATAAATTAGTAACTTCTCACCTTCCTTAGGTTTCGCCAATAAAGGAGGATTTGACAAATAAACTTTCAAATCTCTCAAGGCTTGTTGACAATCTCTATTCCATTCGAAACGATCTTGCTTTTTGAGCGCAGAGAAAAATTTGAAGCATTTTTCTAAAGATTTTGAAATAAATCTACCCAAGGCCGCTATCCTTCCCGCTAAACTTTGAACTTCCTTTTTACTGGTAAGGACATCAGATATTTTTTCAATTGCTTTAATCTGGGAAGGATTTACCTCGATACCACGGTTAGAAACAAGAAAACCTAAAAATTTACCTGAAGCAACTCAAAATGCACATTTTTTCAGGATTGAGTTTCATATTGACTTTTCGCAAGATTTCAAAGGTAACAGTCAAATGGGAAATATGGTCATGAGAATGCTGGGTTTTGACGAGCATATCGTCTATATATACCTCCATAGTTTTTCTCAAATGTTCTTGAAACATTTTGGTAAAAAACCTTTGGTAGGTTGCTCCAGCATTTTTTAGACCGAAGGGCATTACTTTGTAACAGTAAGTCCCCGGTCTGTGATGAAGGAAGTTTTTTCTTCATCACTGGGGTCCATTTTAATTTGGTTATACCCCGAATATGCATCTAAAAACTTAAAATCAGTTGCATCAATCAATTGATCTATATGGGGTAAAGGAAAAGATTCTTTTGTGCAAGCTTTTTTTAGATCAGTGTAATCTACACAAACTCGCTACTACCATTCTTCTTAGGTACAACCACCGTGTTAGCTAACCAATCAGGATATTTTACCTCACGAATTGACCCGATTTTCAACAACTTTTGGACCTCATACTGGATTACTTGATTTTTGAAAGCTCCTTGCTATCTTTTCTTTTGCTTAATTGGAGTAAAAGATGGGCCTTCGTTAAGCTTATGAGTCATCACATCCGGTGGAACACCTGTCATATCAGCATGGGACCAGGCAAAACAATCCATGTTAGCTTTTAAAAATTCAATTAACATACCTCGCATGTCGGGATTTAGGTTGACTCCCACGTAAACTTTTTTATCTGTCCATTGTTCAAATAACACCACAGCCTCGAGTTCTTCTATTGTCGTTTTGATATTTTCCTTTTCTTCAGGTTCTAGAATTACATCGGGCCTCGAATCTGAATCTGTTTCTCCAGTTGAAGTTTGGTTGTTGATACCTTCAACTGTTTCCAGTAATTGCTATTTCTCTTCACTCGCGGTACTCGTATCTATTATTGCGTTGATACTCTTGGCTATTTTTGATCTCCAAGAATTTGACATATTCCCCAGGGTGATGTAAATTTAATGACTTGATGTAAGGTTGATGGAACAACATCCATATCATGGATCCATGGTCTCCCCATAATTATATTGTATGCCATTTCCATGTCAACTACCTGAAACTTAGTTTCTTTAATAATACCTGCAGCATAAGTCGTTAGAATCACCTCACCTTTTGTTACCACACTTGAATTGTCAAAGCCTGACAAAGCATGCGCCTTAGGTATCATTTTATCTTCAGCTCGCATTTCCCGCAATACTCTTAGTAGAATGATATTTACAGAGCTACCTGGATCAATCAAAACTCTCTTTGAATCAGTATCATGTATAATTAAAGATATTACCAGAGCGTCGTTATGAGGTGTAGTCACGCCCTCCGTATCTGCATCAGCGAAGCTTATACTCTCATGTTCTAAGGTTTTCTTACTCGCTTTCCGTGTGTGATCGTCATCTTGGAAACTTTGTTCGAAGTCGTGTAAGTTACTCTGTATATATCTTCCCCTCCACTGATGACATTGACTGTTCTCTTAGGTGAAGGTGGTTTCAGTGGCTCTTGCCTATTTTTCATATAGGCTTGCTTTCCCTTTTCACTGAACAACTCTATGAGATATCCTTACTTCTATAAATGATCTACCTCACTTTGTAGAAATCTGCATTCTGATGTTTTATGTCCATGGTCATTATGAAACTCACACCAATGGTCTGGGTTACGTCTGTTTGGATTCGATCGCATCTCTTTTGGGCACCGTACCTTATCTCACATACTCCTTAGAATGTCTACGAGTTCGGAGTTAGTTACATTGAAACTATGACTAGCAAATCATGCCATTAAATTCCTATCATCATCTCGTGACTCTTGGTTGTTTCGATCGCTTTTGAACCAGGATGAAGATCTGGTTCCCCTGTCTCTTGCCCTTTTATCATAATGTTGGTTGTTCTGCCTAAAACGTTGGTCTTTTCCTACAGGTCCCATATATGGATCGTACTTGTTCTTACCTGAACTTTTGTCGGCTTCAGATCTTTTGGACCCGCTTCTATTTTCTCGTTGATGTTGAGATACGGTATCTTTTTCAATTCTGAGCTTCGTACTGTACCTGTTATAAACATCGTTAGTTGCGAGAAATTCACGAAGCCTTTTTTATGTCTTCTCGTGCTTCTGAACTTTTTTTATTGAAATTATTTGCAAAAGCTATTGCTGCCCAATTATCCGGTACACGGGGCAGCATCATTCTTTCACGTCAGAATCTATCAATGAAATCTCTGAGCAATTCAGAGTTCCCTTGCTTGATTTTGAATATATCCTCCATTCTCTTTTCAACCTTCTGAGCTCTCGAGTGTGCTTTTATAAAAGAATCTGCAAGCTCAGCAAAAGAATTTATAGAATTTTCAGGTAAAAGAAAATACCAGGTTAATGCACCCTTGATGAGCGTCTCCCCAAACTTATCAACCAACACCGACTCAATTTCTTGTTTGGTCAAATCGTTGCCTTTCACTCCTGTTGTAAATTCAGTTACATGGTCATGAGGGTTCGTTGTACCATCATATTTTGGAATGTCAGGCATTTTGAATTTCTTTGGAATTGGTAGAGGAGCAGCACTTGGTTTCCACAGTTGTTGCGAGTATTTATCCACATCCACACCTTTTATCACAGGTGGAACTCCGAGGATTTGCTCAATACGCTCATTCTGCTCCTTGAGTTGTTTCTGCAAGGTTAGTACCAAATTTTTAAGATAAGAATTACCTGTACTACCTTTTTCTCCTTCTTGTGAGTCACTAGGAGTTGCTTCACTACTAGAATTAACTAGACCAGAGCGGGGGTTTTCCAACGTATTGTTGTTTGGCGTTGCTGGTGCAGCAGGCAATTGACAAACTAAAGCTGACAAGGCTCTATCAATTCGTGAGTCAATTATTTTCTTCAAAAGTTCATCTTGTTTCGGCTTCTCCTTCAACATGTTCAGACATATCATTTGGAGTTCCTTCTCGAGATGCACGTGGAAAAGTTTGAGGGTTAGCATTGTTGAGTTCATCATCATCAATTTGATGGTTCTGATTTTCTTGGTAGTTGTTGTCATTGTTGTTCGACATATTGACAATAGGTTGAGTGTTAATCTAGAAAGAATGGATTATCATATTCCCAGTAACGGAACCAATTTGTTTAATCAAAAATAATTTAATTTGGTCAAAGCTCGAATTTAGAAGAAGGAAATCGGGTTACTGATAATCTAGAGACCAAAATAAAAGGCTTTCAGAAAATAAAAATAAAGCAATAAGAATTTGTTATTTCAATATGATGTCAAGAGTGTACTGTGTGTCCTTATAAACGATGAAACTTCCTCCTTTTATAGTTGACAAGGAGTAACGTATTGATCTATATAATAAATAGCATTTAATGAGGTGTTACATAATCATTGCTATTATATGTTGATTAACTAACGTGTCAGGTATTTAATAATGAACGTAGACCACTTTTTGCCATCTGATTCTTGCCTTCAGGGCCCTTTTTATCCGTTGGAAATAAATGACTTGAATAGACACGAGACCCGTATCTAAGATTCTCTCTCGTGTTTGTTTCATTCCCTTCCCCCGTGCCTGTTATCTTCCGTGCCTTTTAATAATTTATTGTTCTTTGACTGTTTGACCAGTCTACGTGTCATTCCACGTCATCTTCAATTTAAATTCAGTTTTTCCCCAATACACATGTGTGCTTTAGACGGCTTATTTTTCTATTATTGATCTTTTTCCTCTTGGTTTGCTTTTATTTCGGTGAATGGATGTATCAACATATATACATACATATATATATATATACACATATATATATATATACACACATATATATATATATATACATATATATATATATACATATATATATATATATATACATATATATATATATAGAAAGTAAAACTAAAGAAAACTTCAGACATAACATGTAACGATCTGATTGGTCTTTTTGAGAGTATTCGTCCCTATCCCCTATTTATTATTTCCTCTATTTTATATTATACTTATGAAACTTGCCGGGAGGATTTATTTTTTATTTTAGAGTGAAATGAGATGCTTAATACCTATAATGGAAGCTTACGTTCTAGGATGTTTACCGTAGTTAGAATTGTGATTTGTAGGTTCGTAGTTGAGTTAGGCTTGAAATGGTAAAAGTTGGATTTTTGGGAAGTGACCGGAGGTGGACTATTTTATATTGGGGTCATATTCTGAGTTTGGAAGTTTGAGTAGGTCCTTAATGTCAAATGTGACTTGTGTGCAAAATTTGAGGTCAATCGAACGTATTTTGATAGGCTTCAGCATTGATTGCAGAAGTTTGAAGTTTTAAAGTTCATTAAGCTTGAATTGGGCTATGATTCATGCTCTTGGCATTGTTTGATATGATTTGAAGGATCGACTAAGTTCTTATGATATTATAGGATTTGTTGGTAGGTTTAGTAAGATCCTGGGGACCTCAGGTGGAATTCGGATGGATAACGAATTGGAAATTGGACTTACAACGCTACTAAAGTTTTTTTGGTATATGTGTTCTAGTTTCCTTATATGCGATCACGCCGGATGGTCCGCGATCGTGTAGGCTAAGCTAGGTAGTAGAAGGATTCGTTCTTTGCATTCGTAGGCCGGATTATGCGAGCACGTAGTTTGTGTGAAGTGGTGCTTTGCAAACGCATGGCCAAGGTCGCGTTCGCATAGTGTTTAAAAGGCAGAAGTTGGACCACGCACTTTGTTCATCGCGAATGCGTGTTGTCGTTCGTGATCGTGTAAGTCTAAAAGCAAGTGCATCACGATCGCATGGAGTTTTCTGCATTCACGTAGGGTTAATTTTTGGGGTAGCTGAGTTTTGCTTCGCGATCGCGAGGCTATTTCCCCGATCCTGATTAAGGAGCACCTAGGAATATTAAAACATTTCAAATTCGAGGGTTTGTCCTTTTCTTCATAACTTGAGATAGGAAACTCGGATTGAGGTAAGATTTTGAGTATTTTTTAGAGGCAACATTTGGGTAAGCATTCTACACTTATTTTTATTAAATTTATATCCACTAATCCCTCGTAATTTCATCTTCAATTAAGGTTTGGAACTTTGTTATGCTGCTACCAATAAACTGTTTTTCGGTGTACATCATCTCGGCGGGTATCCCTATTTTGCATACGATGTGATCCCAGATGAAGTCTATAACTCCTTTCTCTCTAAATTTCTCAAAAGTCTGTGCTTCAACCCATTTAGAGAAATAGTCAGTCATAAATAAAATAAATTTAGCTTTATCTAGGGCCGATGGCAAAGGACCAACGATGTCAATCCTCCATTTCACGAATGGCCACAGGATAGGACTGAATAAAGTTTCTCTCCAGGTTGGTGGATCATCGGCGCATGCCTTTGGCATTTCCCATATTTTCGAACGAACTCCTTAGTATCTTTTTTCATACTGTCCCAATAATATCCTGCTCTGATGACTTTGTGAACCAGTGACTCGGCACTGGAATGGTTCCTGAAAGTGCCCTCGTGAATTTCCCGTAGGACGTAGTCGGTGTCCCATGGACACAAGTATATTGCCAACGGCCCATCAAACATCCTTCTATACAATGTCCCATCCTCGGCCAATATAAATTGTGCAGCTTCGTCCGCAGAGTCCTTGATTCTTTAGAGTCCAAAGGAAGGTTCCCATTCCTTAGATAATCAATATATATATATATATATATATATGTTCCTTCAATCCCAAGTTAGGCTTGTAGAGTTTATTTCAGCGTGGCTTTCTTCAACCACCAATTTTGAAAGGTGTACAACAGTCCATGAGATAATTTCATCATCTTTGACTAATGACTATCGATGCCTCCTTTTTCTAGCGAAATCGTGTTTATGACATTTTGGAGGACAACTCTTTTCCTTTTGGGAATTGGGTTTGCAATTTAGAAAAGTCGCCACCTAATGATTAAGTGGATTAGGACACTAAGAAGAAATTCAACTTAAAATAATAAGAACCAGCGAATGGATAAAGGCATGAAATTATCTCAAGGGGAAGGTGTTATGCGCCCCTCAAGATCCACTAGTGTGGTTCTCGTATGCTAAAATTGTGACTTTAAATATAAAAAAAACAAATAAGAAGACAAGATAACTTCCACATAACGACTGCAATAAGGGAAATATAAAAGTTAAAAGCATGCCGAAATTTGTAAATAGGAGATTTCATAACTATTTAAAGGATATACAAGTGCAGGAAAATGGGGGTCAAATAATTGGTACAAATAATCAGACAAAAGAGTAAAAGAGGTGGAGGTTTGGAGAAGAAACAGTGTTGGAAATCAAATAACTAAAAAAGAGATTTTTTTAAGTGATTGAAGTAAAAGAGGAAGTTTAAAGAACTGAAAGTCAATAGCTTTTAAATTTGGAAAAAGAAAAAAAAGTAAACAATTGAAGAGGGAGGGGGTCCTAGGTTTATACATAACATGGATTACCCCACACAATACCCGGTAACCGTTTTTACACGTGGTGTAGTCGTGTGGTCATCATATTCATATTTACCATATCCAACCCTGTTAAGTTATTAAAACGATAGATAGTATCATTACTTATTGCATGTCATTACTCGTCCCAATCCTATCAGCCATGGAGGCATTTGGGACTACTAGTCCTAAAAGGGAAAGAGATTGGGGATTTCATAGTTTGAAAGGATGAAATTCTAATGCGACAAACAAAACACATAAAGTAGTTGGGGGAAAAACATAGTAGTTAAAATGGCTCAAACCGGCCTCCTCAAAAAGAAGAAAATTGTCTAGCATGACTTCAGATACTGGTTTTAGTTTGAATTAAAGTTAGCATTAAGATAGGCTGCTTCATCACATATTTCTCATATGAGAAGTCTGAATTAGTCCGTGTTTGGTTGTAGTTTATCAAGGACTGCCACTGTTAAATCAATTACCTACTGCTTGCCTAGGTGGAGGTATTCTGATTTTTAAAAAAAAAGGGTTACTGATTTTAGAACCAACTAAATTCTACAGATATTAAAAGACATTACTATTGATTTCAGACTTATAGATGAGATAGATGAATCAGATCCAAACGGCTGCTCCTATAGGCATGATTTCTAAGCGTTATTAATTTTAAAATGATCATCGAGATGCAGGAAACCTAGGATCATGATTTCTATATGCAGAAAACTTATAGGCATGGTGTCTATATGTATTGATGCAATAACTTATAGGCAAGATTCCCATATCTAATGCACAACTCATAGACAGGATTTCTTTATGCAAGAATGAAACAGCTTATAGGCAGGATTTGTGCATGTAATGTATAACTTATAGACCTGATTTCTATATGCAATAATGAAACAACTTATAGACAGGATTTCTACATGTAATGCATAACTTATAGACATGATTTCTATGTGAAATGCATAAGCAAAAGAGCAGGTTGTGATTGCAGCAATAAATACCTAAAACATGATGTCTACCCATATGCATACATGAGTGACCCTCCCATTTTACTAGAACCACATAGTTATTACAAATTATTATTGATCCGGATGAATCAGAAAAGTAAAATTACATCAGAAGTTCAAGCTACAACCAAACAGCCTAATTCAGACTCAAGGTCTAATAATATGAGATAAACCAACTCCCATGATTAGTTTTCCAAAATCCTTTCTCTTATTTGGGATGAATCAAAGTTCCCAAGAGCCTCAAGCGGACTCCGGACAGCGCTTATACCCTATATACATTGCAGAATTAGAATATAGTGCAGTGTGGAAGGGCCAACCCTCAAATTTCTGAGATCATAGGGAACTCAAGGTCCCAAAGCAAGGCTCATAGAATGGGGGAAGAAATCAAAGTCTTAGATTAAGTGTAAGTGCATAAAGGGGAATTAATGAAGGCCATGGCAGGATGGTGGTCATGCCCAGCAATTACAAGTGTTGGCACACCCCCTGACCATCCTATTTAGCCGAAGTTGGGAGTTAGGATACATTGAGGAACAGGTTCAGACCTCAGCAACAATATGGATATTTCCATGCCATGAGCCTTAACTCAAACACATGAAAGAAAATATGGGTAGGAATTCACAACAGAAACAGATGCACTGAAAGAACATACACAATTAACATTAATCACAAAACATGAACAACAAAGTAAACAGGATTGCAGAAAATTGTAAATAAACATGTAGGGGTCAGGCATGAAAGTTAAATTAGAACATACCAGTTTCAGGGAAAACAAACGAGTAAAACAGTATTCTTGAAAAGCCAAGTTGCAAGCAAACAGTTCCAAAAGATCTCAGAAAGAACAGAATATTATGAGAGTATTGAACTCAAAGAAGTATATTAAGTGTATACTAAGTTGAAATCATTGAACTAAAGCTTCGATATCTTGATCTCCAACTCCTCTCTAAAGTGCAGAAGGGTAATCCCTTTAATAATACAGAAAATGAGTAAGAAAGGTAAGGGAATAATTGTAACGACCCGGTCGTTCGTCCTGAGAGTTATAGCCCCATTTTCCCCATCTATGCTTATTTATGTGTTGTTCATCTATGTTGAGTTGTATCAAGTTGGTAGGTTTGGGTTCGGAGTCGTTTCGGAGGGAAATGATCACTTAGTCTCTTAGTTATAAAGCTAAGTTCAATAAGTCAATCGGAATTTAACTTATGACTACACGAATTAGGATTTGGATTTTTATGATTTGATTAGATTTGTTTGGTGATTTTAGAGTTAGGAGTGTGTCCAGAATGTAATTTGGAGGTCCGTAGTAGAATTAGGCTTAAATTGGCGAAAGTTGGACTCTTAGAAGTTCTTAGGCTTGAGTTCGAGGTTGATTTGGTGTTTTGGTATTCTTTTGGGTGTTCTGGAGGTTCGACTAAGTTTGCTTCGTGATATGTAATTTTTTGGAATCATTGATTGAGGTCTTGAGAGCCTCAGGTGAGTTTCGGATAGGTTTGGGTTGTGTTGCGGTCGTTTTTCTTATATTTCGACGTTGTTTCCTCATACATTCTTCTTATAGTAGCTTACTAACGTAGTACTTCTAGATATGATTTGAATAAATCTAAACAACTTAAAATCTTTCCCTAAAATTCACTATTGGCTGCTCTTGGTTGTTGATACCCAATTTTTTCTATATATTTATATACTCAAATACTTTCAAAATAGTATGTGTATACATATATAAGCATGCCCAAAACTTTTGGTATTATTCCTCCATTTTTAAGATTTTTTAGAATCAATTCATTGTCTATTTTTACAGTACAAAATCTAAAATTAGTCCGAAAGTTATTATTTTTCGCGAAAAGCATGTTTCATTCTCATATTTACAAAAAAAAATATAATTAATATGATCTTTGTATATTTTTACAAATTTATTTAGAATTTTTAAAGCTAATTGCATTAAATTACAATTATAGCCTATTTTAAAATTAACCGCATTTTATAATTATAAATCATTCCTGGTATTTTTAGATTAATATTTATATATTGTTAATCAATTATGTGCTTTTAATTGGTTTTTCAAATCACATTAACAATTTTTACAAAATAAAAAGAGGAAAATAGTTATTTAAATGCTAGCCAAAATTTATTGCAAATATAGCCCAATTGAACCCCAATTAGAACCCATTTCAAACAACCCATATTCCAATTAACCCAACCCAATTTCAATTAAGACCCGACCCATGCCCCATTAGCAGGCCCGTTCCATTTTTCATTTGATCTGAGCCGTTGATCAAATGAGATCAACGGCCCAGATTATATTACCTATTTAAATACTAACGACCCCCTCTTTGACCCCTCATTTTGCATAGAGACCGGTCTCTCTTGGTCTCTTCGTCTCATCCTTCTCTTTGAAACCTTATGGTTCTTCTCCGATCATCTTTATCGCCTTTCCAGCCATCTCCATCATCACTTCTCTCGACCACCAGTCACCAAGAAGCCTTGTCTCGTTGATCTTCTCTAAATTTCGAGGCTCCAGAGATTTCCACCATGTGATATGGTCAGGTTCCTTACCTTACAGATTTATTGCAAAACCCTAATTTTTTCCTAAATCTCGTAATCTCTATCGTTTTTAAACAATTTTCAGCTTATTCATTGTGTTTTACACTACTCACTACTCGATTTCTTCGATTAATTCACGTTTTTCAACGTTCTATTCTTTTTTTCAAAACTAGGGTTCCTGAGCCCCCTTTCAAAATCACTATATCTTCTGCTCCTTTTTGAGTATTATGTGATTGCGCCTGTATTATGTGTTTATGTTTGTGTTATGAGCTTGTTTGTTTTCTGGTTCATCCGAGTTACATGCTTTCAGTTTTACTAGGCTTCGGGTCTTCTACTGAACCTGCGATTTTCCTACTTAGAGTTCTCTGTTCTTACGCCTATTTTGTTTTATAGGTCTAACTGTTATTCTACTAATTTTTATGCATCTCTTTGAATCCCTAATTTGCATGTGTTTTCCTTAGAAGTTCTTACACTGATTTTGAATTATTTCCTTATTTAAAAAAATGCTCTCATACTTAGCACTGATTCCCTCTTATTTTAGTCTCGTCCGTGATTCTTTGACTAATTTTTAGAGTTAATTTATATTTTTACCATATTTGAATATATTTTCAAATATTTTGTATATGCGTTCCTTACTTGAAGCATTATGTATCTGGCCCTTATTACATACTACATGCCTTACTACTCTTACTATGGTGTAATCAGTCGTCTAATTGATTCTTTCCTTATTTGATATAACATGTACTCCCGTTCGAATCATGAATCCCTGATTAAAATGAATTAGGTCATGTGATTGATTCCAATTGGTATTGTTTCCATAATTATGTACTTGTTACCATATTCTCTATTGGTTTTCAAAACTATAAATACTCTAACGTCTCTTTGGCATAACACACGAACAGAATTCATTATTCTGAACTCTCTCTTACACGAAAACATACTTAGTGTTCTCTCTTGCTTCTACATAACCTGTGTCACTTCCCTTGTGACTACTGGTTTGAAACCCAGGCTGAGCGTCAGGCTACTTTACTGTTCTATTGCTCTCTACATTGCTACTTGTTTTGGTCTGCCTACTTGTTGCTCACTTCTCTGCTATTGTTGCTCACTTCACTACTATTGCTGCTCATTTCTGTGCACACTATTACTCACTCCTCTACATATTGTTGTTCACTATTACTCTATAAAACTGCATCCTCAACTGGTATGCCCTCCATTTGATTTACAACTCTCAAAACAACATGCTTTTATACCTGCTGCACTTCATCCTGTTTTTTCTATGCTTTTACTTAGGGTTCTGTTGTTCTTACTGCAATTAGCATGCCTCTATGTTAATTGATATGCCTATCTTAATCTAGCATGCCCATTACTCTCCTTATTTATCTCATGCATGTTTCTCCTTATCCCTAACCCTAGTACAATTATCAGCATGTAGTCCTGATCTCTTTTGTTGAAACCTGCTTGATTGTTTAAGTTCTGAAGTGTTTCTCTTTGATGCATGTGTATATGTAATTGTGTTCTCACTTAGGAGTTACTTGTCCCCATTCCCCTTTCCCATGTTTGTGTTTGTATTCCCTTAACCCTATGGGATCCTCTAACCTAATATTGTCTCTTCTGTTTTCTTCCAAAATTGATTCTATATGGATCATCTTTAACTGTTTTCTCTTCTTAAATTCAATTGCTTTAAAAGAACCCTATCACCCTTTCTGTTGTTTTTTTTTTCAAGAATGGTTCTTTATGGACCTTCTTTCAACTATTTTTCAACTTAATCTCTTTAAAACTCTATCACAATCTCACTTCTCCTAGAATTTACTTTCTACCCCCTTCGTGTAGGCATTGCTTTGAATACCTTGAGTACCCACTAAACTTTGATGTACAAGGCTGGTAATTCCACACTTGCATTTGTTCAATGTAACTTGTTTGGGTGCTTGGTATTGGCCAAGGGCCTTAATGGGCCCTTATGGAGCTTTGTCGCATCCCCAAACCTTGGTAAAAGGCTGTGAACTCGAAATAAGTGAGGTTGGAGACTTGGGCATGGTTGAAGGCTTCCTATAGAATAACTTCTTATTTTTCACATCTTCATTACTGTAATTTAATTGCCTTGGTCTGTAATAACTTGTAATGTACGATTGGGGTTTATACTGAAATCGGGGAGGGTTATGCATGCTAGTTTAAGGGTTACAGGTAGAAAACATGCTTGTAGTGCTTTACTACTTATTGTGCAATAGATATCTTGCGTAGGACATGCATCTCACACGATTAGAAATCCTGTATTAGGCTCTTTTACTTCCAGCTTATTATTGTACTCACTTCGTAATCACAATTAGTTGATAACCAACTAATTATTGTTACAATGGTTGCTACTGCATTTAGAAACCATGCTTTAGGACCCTTATGTGCATTAGACATCATGTTACCTAGGATTTTCATTTGAGTTGCAATTGTTTGAACGCCTCACTAGTTTTATTTAACAACACAAGTCTCATTAATTGTATCTTCTTCTTAAAAATGGATTAATACGTGTGCTCACCATTAAGGAAAACAGGAAATGTATATGACGTCCAAATCCACTGCAAAAAAGCAATAGACATGGTCGCATGCAATATAATTTACCCAACTATGAGTCAGGGTCGAATCCCACAGAGAACAATGTGTAGGCGATTAGGAATGTAAGTAAATTATCGCTAGTCGTGCAATGCCAAATACTAAGAATTTTGGTTGAAAATTATTTTTATATCTAAAATACAGAAATGTAAACTAACCTAGAAAGCAATTAAAATGATCAATGGATACAAGTATGAAAGCACGGGAATTACACCCAAGTAACGATCCAATGTAATTCATGATTTTACAAATATGAGCTAGTTTATGTTAATTAGCCACGGATAATTATTCTTAGTTAGCTTCTTCCAAAGACTAACAAGACTTCCTAATTGAATTATCCCTAATCGCAATTAGAAGATTAAGCACACCCGGAAGGCTACAACTAGTTCAGTCCTATCCCTAGGTAGAATCTGTAAAATAAGAGTGAATGCTTCAAGTTCTTCTTAATTAATCTTTTCCAACCCCAAACTATTTTTTCCAAGATTAACTCGGAGTTAATCGGGCGAGTCCTACAGTTAGCTTATCCCATTCGAAACATTAAAGAACAATAATAATTAAAGAAACAATAACTCACTTCATAAATATATAAAAATCATTCAATACATAAGCACAACAAGGTATAAAATCCACACTTTAATTCTGAATATTCCTATAACCAAGATTTAAGTGTTGGATAAAATACTACACACTTATATAAACAATACAAAGCAAGGAAATAAAGAAATAAACATAAATGGGTAAGAAAATCTTAACCACAAGCTTTAATCATCAAGACCCAAGTGTGTTTGTGCAAACCCTAGCTCAAGAACTTATTTTCTCTAGTCTCAATGGACTGAAAATAAGCCAAAAGATCCTCAAAATATATGATTGGACGAGTATAAAACTCATTATGGGGGAGAAAATATGAAACGCCAATTTTGCCAAGGCCTGATGCACTGTTTCCGCATCTGCGTACAAGTAACCGCAGATGCGGTTCTGCAAAAGCGGAAAAATCATCGTAAAAGTGAAACTCCTCCAAGATGTCAGGAATTGCATAAGCCGAAAATCCACCACTTCTGCGGTTTCGTAGAAGCGAAATTTCAACCATATAAGCGGTTCTAACCATTTCCCCCAAATCCGCATAAGCGATTAGAAATTCGCAAAAGCGGGCGTCGCTTCTGCGGCCAATCTTCCGCAGAAGAAATCAATTGAGGTTTTGCATAGTTTCTTCTTCTTTTTTCTCAATTCCACTTCCATTCGATTCAAACCACTTCGTAGCATCATTTACCTAAAAATCTAACCATAACCACCCTAAACAACCTCATTGTATAATTAAAAAGACATATAAGTTAAGGAAAAGTGGCTAGAATGAGTGGTAAAATCGCCACTCATCAATACCCCCAACTTAAGGCTTTTGCTTGATCTCAAGCAAATCAAAACCAAAACTTCAATGAGGATTCACTATTTAAAACACAAGTGGTATCATCATTACTTACATAACACATTCTCCAATTTAAACACCATACTAATGGATTTGGTTGGTATTAACAATTAGGCTCGAGTATGCACATATTTCCCGAATAACTCCTTCATAAAGAAAAACAACTTCAAGAATGTGCAAGGGAGTTCCAGAATAATCAAGTGATCAACATAAGCCTCAAGAAGTGACTCAAAAGCACTAGTCAACTAAAAATTGCTCACGTTGCTTAATTTCACCAATCTTTCCTAATTCATGTGCCCTCACAAGGAAGAAAGTCCCAAAATCACTATATTTACAATATAACATATGGGATAAATTTTTCAAGAACACTCACTCTCACAAAGAACTTCAAGTGTTACCACATTTCATACTGTAGGCTTGCCCTTATTTTAATTCATCGTTTATTCAAGAATGCTCGGTTGGAGGTCTCATAAGGACTTTTTAAGCTTGTAATGCAGGTTTAGGGAAGGGTTGGATAGACATTTGGGCACAAATGACTTCACCCTCCTTGAACACTGCTCACACTTTTCCATTCTTTTCCTTTTCAAACCCCAATAGCCTCACTTTCATTTAGTTCCCAATATAGAACCACCTCATCTACCGCTTCTAATTTTTATTCAAGACTCCGTACTTTTATATATACATACATATTTTCTTTTTTTATAAATACGCCTATTTTTCATCTCCTTTTTTTCTTTTGGAGCTTGAATACTAAACAAACAATTTTGAGGCATGGGTCCTAAACTCACCATACAACCTTACCAGTCTCTCAATGTTCAAAGAGGTACGGGTTCAAGAGAGGGAATTATTTTTCAAAGGGGAAAGGTTTGTAATGAGTTGGCCAAAGAAAAAGGTTTAAATGCTCAAATTGGGTACTAGTGATATTATTTATGCAAAGGTAGGCTTGAAAGGCTAATGAGGTTTGTAAATACAAGAAAGAATGCCTAAGATCATTTCTCCAACCAAGCATACTATTATTTGCATTGAAAAACCAACCGGGCAAGTTCTAGATGATAGAAGTAAACACAAGATTTATTTGAACAAACACTAACACACATGGCACATGAACTAATAAAGATGGATCAATATTGTTTTCTAATAATGATATTTAGAGCAATATTTGAACTAGTAGGTAAAAGAGCAAAACCGGTATCAGAAGAATTATTTTGCACCAAGCACTTACTTGTTTTAAGTACAAAATAAATTTTTGGAGGGGTATTCTTAATTTACAATATACATACAAGAGACTAATATTATTAGTACCAAATAATCCAAAAGCCTCATTATAGCAAAACAAGACTAATTCCCTTAAGAAAGTTGTCAATCTATCCATCATTGAAAAAAGTCACCCGGTTCACTTCAAAAGTATTCCTTGGGAAAGAACCGTAGCATGAAGAAAACCCAAGGAAGTTTTATTTAAAGAAATGAAATAGAAGAAAACAAAATTACTATAAAGTGTACTAAAATAAAAGAAGCTAATACTAATACAAAGGAAAAAATAAAAGCTAATAAAAAGAAACAAAAATAACGAAATCAAAATACAAACACAAACACGACGAATAAAACCAAGTCCGGCAAGGCACCTACTACATATATTAGCCCAGCAATGGCACACAATATATAGAACATCATAATCACAAGCCCGGCAAGGGCATACAGTATCCACAGCATAAACATAAGCCCGGAAAGGGCACATAATCTTAAAATATGAATACAGTACACAATGCCACCCCTAACTAAAACATTGCAGTTTCCTCACTGCACAATATAGAATATAAAGCATAAAAAGTTTGAGGGTCTCCCTGAGGTCTGTATCATACTAGCAGACTGTAGGAGGACGGTTGATCAATGCTGAGCTACACTCGTAGCTCCTTCATCCTATGTATCCTCATCATCATCATCATCGTCATCGCCACCATTACTAGCAGACTGTGAAAGGAATTAATACTCCTCACAATCGTCTTCTGCCGCCACTGGAATCTTTGCATATGGTCTTCCCCACTTGAAGATGGCTTTGATGCATCTCCACATCTTGATCATGAATTTGTTCATTTTCTTGTTCTTCTTCTTCTCCTCCTGAAAGTCTGCCTGAAGGTCAGCGTGGGCCTTGGCCAAAGTACCATAGGCTCCCTCCAGTTTGGTCACTGATGCTGTCATTTTCTTCATGTTCTCTTCCTGGCATTTTTGAGCATCCAAGTAACCCTGCATATCTTCCCTGGAGAAGTAAGAAAGGCCAGGCTGTGAGGAGGAGGGCACACTCGAAAGCTACGATACTAACTCCTTAATTGATTGAAGCTCGGAGTTAAGTATCCTGAATGATCCTTGAGGGGCTGACTCTGAACCTGTGGATATGTAAGTGACTTTTCTCTTTTTGCTTTTGACCAAAGTTCCCTCTCCGGTCACTCTTAAGGGGTGGAAAGGATTTTCAGCTGGCAGCCAACGATCGATGGGGCGGATGGCAACCTCTGCTTGGGTGCATAGTCTTGTAATCAGTGAGGGAAACATCAACCCTGCATCCTTCTCTCTCGAGTACTCTTACAAGTACTGCCTCATATCTTGAAGAATGAAGTACCCCACACTGACCTGATTACCATCTAGAATGCATGCTATGATCAATGCCCGGGTGTAGGAGACATCGGAGACATTACCACACGGACATACTCTGTTGCTGATGATATGCAGCCACCTTTTAGCATCGGTGGTGAAGTTAGTTGATTTCAGTCCTTTTCTTTTGTTTCCCCATTTCTCCCTCAAGTGCGAAGGGAAAATTTTGGATACAAGCCATTCTGCATTATCACCGTTATTTTTCTCTTGCGCTGGCTCCAAGGGATAGTATGGGATTCCAATAGTGTCATTAATGTGCTCAATCCCAAACCTCACCGTTTGTCCTCTAATTATGATTTTCGGATCGTCAAAGTTCATACACCAAAGATTGGCGTAGAACTCGTGAAACCACATTTCATTGGCCTCACAAGGAGTGGTGATGAAACAGGACCATCTGGATGAATAAAGCCGGGGCATGGAAGTTAGGAAGCTTTTTGGCCAGTTTATCCTCAAGGATTCCCTTTTCAGGAATGATCTTTTTATGGACAAGGTCGTCCAAATATCAGTGCTCACATGAAGCAGACATGAAGCGCGACTCATCACAACACTCATCAATCTCTTCCTGAATATCTTGGTGTGATCCACTTGGGTTTGGGTCCATTTTTGAATTGAAACACCTACAAAGAATCAACACATTATTAGTCAGACAATACAATCATATTAAGCAATTTAAAACACTGCATTTGAGCCAAAAAATTAGGTTGAACGGGTCTGGGAAGCACTGTTTGCAAACACACCGTTTTTGTAAAATCTGGGTAGTATCCGCTTCTGCGGAACTTGAGCCACAGAAGCGGTTCTCCTTTTGCGATTCTGAGGTCACTTAGCAGAATAAGCATTTATGGTATATACTAACATTGAAGCATGAAATACGTTGTTTATGTTTTCTTTTCTCCCTCTTAGATAGCTGGATATACCTATTTTTAAGGTGATTGATGTTACTTTATTCTTGAATACATGTGAATACATGCGCGTACAGCTGGACTGCCCTGATTTTAGGCCTTTTTTACTGTTGTACTCATGAATACAAAAGCACAAATGCATGTAAATACATGCGCGTATAGCTGGACTGCCTTGATTTTTGGCACTTTTTGTTGTTGTATTCATGAATACATGGGGCAAATACATATGAATACATACTCGTACACCTGGACTGCCCTGATTTTAAGCGCTTTTACTGTTGTATTCATGAATACCGCAGCATGAACAAGTGAATACATGCGCGTACAGTTGGACTGCCCTAATTTTAGGTGTTTTTTGCTGTAGAATTCATGAATGCGAATACACTACTGTAACAATTGAATATTAGCTATAAGAAGTAACTATGTAAATGGTAGTAATAGGAAGTTAATAGCCACTAAACAATATTGGTTTCTAAAAATTCCTCTTTTTTTTATTTTGGAAAACTTATACAAATATCCCAAATAAGTCTCAACTTACCAACCTCAAGTCATTAGTAATAGATTTACCAAAACTAGCCAAACACATATAAAAGTTGAAAAACCAAATAAATAAGGTTCTTAATTTCTCTCAAAGAACCATATGTAAAATCACCTTCCATAGTTTTAAATGTGATTAACAACATTAGGTGAAGTCGAAAAAGAAATTTCATGAATGAGGTAACAAATAAGGTGATGAAATACAAAAAAAATACAATATTCCAAAAATCTTAGCAAAAAAGAAACTTTTTCGATGTATATAGTTGAAATTCATTGAAAACATATAGATAATTCAATATTCAAAATTTGAGGAAGATTGGAAGTGATTTCGACTTGTTTTGCATCAAAGTTTGTAATTAAATCGAGTTCAAAAAATTCTTCTACGACACATGTATCAAATATGTATCAAGCATGTATCTCACACATATGTATATAGTGATATACATGTGATACACAACTGATAAAAATATTATATATATATATATATATATATATATATCTCTCTCTCTCTCTCTCTCTCTCTCTCTCTCTATATATATATATATATATATATATATATATATATATATATATATATATATATATATATAATTTTTTTCATGTTCAGTTTTATTTCGAATTTTCAGTTCAAACCACCCAACACTTCACCAAATCATCCCAAAATTTAGATTCAAGCTCCATAAGATGTATTAAATCTACGGTTAAGGGTCAGATTTGCCCTTGTACTATTCAAAATAAGCTACATTTACCCTCCGTTTGCATTCTTTAACAAATATACCCCCACCGTTACACTTTCGGGCCACATTTACCCTTCTTCCGTTAAACCTGGTTTCCTCAAGTTTTTTAAACACGTGGCAGTCAACGATTGGATCAGATTAACCCACCCATTCTATTTTTTAAACCCGCCCGACCCACTTTTCTAACCCGCCCCGACCCCATTTCTTTATACACCATACAATTTTCAGGAGCCCTACCCTGACAAATCCAAATTATTGAAACAAAAATGCTCATCTTGATGATGACATCAGCTTAGCACCATCAATTTTGTATGGTACCAGTCAACTGCTTCAATTTTGCAATCCTTCATACTAGGCTGCTCGAATCACTCAAGTGCTCGACCAAACCAGTAGCGTCGACCCCCTCGTCCAAACGACTTCACTGCCGGACAACACACATCAAGAGCAGCTGCTGCTCACTTCGTCTTCTTTCTCCAGTAGCTCGCTGGAAAACGAGCTTTAGCAGCTCGCCGGATTAATCAACAACCAGATTGCGAAAAAAGACCTCGAGGGAATAGACCTCGAATGGCTGGGCAGCAGCTGGTGTCGACGTCCAGCGTGGTCAGATGTTGCTGGGTGGTTGACGACGGACAGCTTGTGGTTCGATGGACGTGAGGAGATGGTGAGGGGTGGCTGGACGATGAGCTGAAGGCGGGACTGTTTGGTTGTTGGCTGGGTCTGGTTCGTTGACGACGGGGAAGGGGGCTGGAACGACTGGGCAGGAGGGTGGTCGTGGGTGGACGAAGATGAGGGGTCTGTTTGTGACATCGACAATGGTCGTTTGAAGCCAAAACCCTAGATTTGCCCTTGTATTATTCATGGGCGGGTTATTTGGCTTCGGATCGGTCGGGTGGCAAGACTTCAATGGGTGGGTTAATATGAACCAATGAGAGAATGCCACGTGTTTAAAAAACTTGAGGAAACCAGGTTTAACGGTGGAAGGGTAAATGTGGCCCGAAAGTGTAACAGTGGGGGTATATTTGTTAAAGAATGCAAACGGAGGGTAAATGTAGCTTATTTTGGATAGTACAAGGGCAAATCTGACCCTTAACACCAACTCAAAAAACAAGTAAAAATTTAATAATTTTTTACTACAAATAGCTAATTGGCTAATATTAGTAATATTTATGAATTGGCCAATTTTTGTAATGAACTAGTTATAAATGGATATAGCTGGTAGGTTCCCTTTTATTTTTTGAAATTTTTACCTCCTATAGAAAAGGTTGATACCTTATTTGTTTTAAATAAAACCCTTTTAAAAAATTATATTCCATAGCTATCTTTTGATTTTTTATAAACAAATATCTATTTATGGTGACATCCACTCTTAAGCCATAAAATAAGGTTTGTATTATTTCTCTCTCTCTCTCTCTCTCTCTCTCTCTCTCTCTCTCTCTCTCTCTCTCTCTCTCTCTCTCTCTTCCACCTTCACCTTTTCAACATAACCATCATAGCCCCTCCATTTTTAATTGAGTCTGTCACAACTAGCAAAAGGAAATGGTGAATCTATCACCTTCAGATATGAAAAAGGTACAGCGTTAGAAAAGCACCATTTTTTACCCATGCCCTTCTTATCTGTTTCATCTCGTCAACGGTTCAAGCGCCATTCAAATTCAATTGTAAAGAATATGTTTTTCGAAGCCTACTTGAGGGTATTATGGTAACATAAACAGTGTCATTTTGAGTCAGAATCGTGGCCCTCTCGACGAGACGATATTAGGGTTGTTCTTGAACAAAGACAGCGGAGTTTGGGGCTGAGCAACTTGAAGATTCTGTTAATATATTTCAATGTATCTCAGTGTATTTTATTGTATTCATTATCTTTTTTTCATTGTATTTCAATGTATTCTCAGTGTATTCCATGAATATATTCATATATATTTTTAATTAATATTATAATTTATGTATTCAGATGTATATATGTATTCAAATTGCTGTTTTTGTTGTATTTATCGGCTGAGAAAAATATTCAGCATATTTTGCATCAAATACAGATTACGGGTGATGTAATTGAGTTAGTTGAGTTATATTAGGAGTCTATTGTGTTCATTGATTCGCTTTCCATTTAAAAATAACTAAATAGACCACGATTTGCTCTATTTACTTTACTGTATTCACAATTACATATCGTGAATACAGTCGAATACAATAATCTGTATAGCTGTAATTCCATATTTCAAGCCGTGAATACAATCCAATACAATAATTTGTCTAGCTATAATCTCATGTTTCATGCCGAGAAATGCTACTGTATTCATGAATATTGTAGCTTAAATACATCGAATACACTCTAAAAATCAGAAACATAGTTACAGGAAATAATATAATAAATGATAGCTACAAGTAGCTAATAACCACTATTTAATAGTGGTTTGTGAAAATTTTCCTTATTTTTTCCCTTTTTTGAGTTTCCAGTATTCCAACAAGGCAAGCCCAATATCCCGTCCATGGGCTAAGCAAAACCACAAATAATGGGGAGAAACTCAAAAATAGCCAGATTAACAAGTGGTCATTCAAAATAGTCAAAGTTTTAAAAGTAATCGAAATTTAGCCACTTTTCATGTAAACATATATCTGAACGAAAATACTGTTCAAAATCAGAAAAAATAAATATTGTTCAAAATCCAAAAAAAATACTCCACCATAATATATTATAGTTCCTTAATATACCAGTCCAACATAATATGCTGGAGTTCGGAGCACTGATGCTCCAGTCTCCAGTATATTATACTGTAGCCAGCAAAGTATACCGGTCCAACATAATATGTTAGAAGTTCATACACAGGGACCGAACTCCAATATATTATGATGGACCGGTCTATGTTACAGCAAAATAGTGATTATTTTTTAATGAATAGGCAAATGCTGGCTATTTTTGAATGACCACTTCAAAAACTGGCTAGACCATGCTATTTTCACCAATAATAGACTTCTTAAATTTTTAGTGTAACTCGTGTAGTCTTGCATCTTCTAATAAATGAACATATTTTTTTTTTTGGATATAAAGTTAAATACGGACAATATAAATGTGACGACCTGGCCCGTCATCACGTGATTTACCGCTCCGTTTCCCTTATATTATGCTTCACTATGTTTCAATATCAGTAATTGAGTTAATAGGGTAGTGTTGGATTGATTTTAGTTGGAAATGAGACA
Organism: Nicotiana benthamiana; assembly: GCA_034376525.1. NCBI lineage: Eukaryota > Viridiplantae > Streptophyta > Magnoliopsida > Solanales > Solanaceae > Nicotiana > Nicotiana benthamiana. Next base: position 91,337,799 of record CM067337.1, read on the forward strand.
CGTAGTCTCTTAAACGGAAGCTTGTTTTGGAAAAGTTAACTAGAATTTGACTATTTAGTCAGAGGGTTCGGATGTGAATTTTGATGATTCAATTAGCTTCGGGGGACAATTTGTGACTTAGGAGTGCAATCGGACTTTAATTTGGAGGTCCGGTGTAGAATTAGGCTTGAATTGGCTAAGTTTGAATTTTGGCGAATTCCGGTTGATAGGTGAGATTTTGATCCGAGGGCCGGAATGGAATCCCGAGAGTTGCAGTGGCTCTGTCAGGTCATTTTGGATATGCGTGCAAAATTTCAGGTCATTCAGAGGTGTTTTGGTCGGATTTTGGGTGAATGAGAATTTTGAAAGTTTTGGTTTAACTTAAACCTTGATTTAATCAAAACTTGGCGATTTTGATGTTAACGATGATATTTTTATAGTTCGAGCAAGTTTGAATAAGGTAATAGAATATATATATGCTTTTGGTTGAGGTCCCGAGGGTCTCGGGGTGATTTCGGATGGCTAACGGGCATTTTTGAGTTGGAAATATGCAGAAGAAAATTGCAGAGAACTTTTACTCTATGCGATCGCAAAGAAGGTTCTGATAGGGGTGAAGATTTGCTATATGCGATCGCGTAAAGTGCTCTGCAATTGCATAGGCTTGAGGAATTGGGCACTACGGTCGTGTGAGTGGCCTGCGATCGCGTAGAAGGTAGAAGCAGTGCTCTGCGATCGCAAAGGGTCTTCTGCAATCGCGTAAGAGGAAAACGAGGAGCTGGAACTTTTTTTCTGTGATCGCGTGACTTGGGACGCGATCGCGTATGGTTAATCACCTAGGCAGAATGCTTTTAAAGGATATTTCATTCGCGACCCATTAATTATTTCCACCATTTTTACTCTGCCAAGAGAGCTTTTTGACCGATTTGAAGAGGATTTTCGAGGGGTATTGATTGGAGGTGAGTCTCTTGTCTAAGAAATATCATTTTATTATAGAATCAACACTCAAATTCATGAAAGTGGATTGAAATTGTGAGGACTAGGGCTTGGTTTTTGGAATGTAAATTTTGGATTTGATGGCCCATTTGAACTCCAATTTTAATAAATTTTATATGTACTGACTCGTGGCCAGACGAAGATTTCGGTGATGTAAATTTTGTAATTTTTTTAGAAGTGGGCCCGGGGCTCGGGTTTTTACCAACTTCATGATTTTTAGTATTTTTCGAGTATTTTTGGTTGGGTTATATATCTTTAGAATATAGTAATGTATTCGTTGTGGTTTTGACTAGATTCGACGCACGAGGAGGTCGATTCAAGAGAAAAAGGCATTACGGACTAGTCTTCGGCCGGCTTGAGGAGGGTAATAGATGATGATGTGACGACCCGGCCTGTCGTCAAGTGAGTTACCGCCCCGTTATCCCCATCTTATGATTCTATATGTTCATTTTTATGTGTTTGTAAAGTTTGAAGTGATTCGGTCAGAGTTTGGTAGAAATTGAGGCAAGTAGTCTCTTTAAGAGAAGACTAGTTTGGAAAAGTCAACCGGATGTTGACTTATGAGTTATATGGCTCGGAATAGATTTTCGGCGATTCGACTAGTTTCTCTCTACATATCGAACCACAATAGGAGATGAATCACTTAACTGTTCATCTATTAGCCAGCAGACTTCTTCGTCTCTACCCCATCATATAATTGCATCTCGCAGTACTAACATACTCATCACACGAATACCAAAATACCAGTCTGACTAATAACAACAATACCGAACATATAAGTTTAAAACACTTGCTCACACGATCAGCACCTCGGTGCTAGCCATAGTCAAGATCCGGCCTCAAGTCCTCCAGACTGGCCCAACATCAACCTCACAAAAATTACATCTCGCCCCTCTATCGGGGAATCGCAAGCCATCAAGGTACATATAATACGGAGCTCTCATGTGCACATACAGACGTGAGGATGTTCCACACTGAATCAAGTACGCCTGATAAGAATTCCAAGAAAGTGATTTTTTCCTAAAGGTTCTGCAGCCTCCCGAGGATAAATACAGACGTCTCCGTACTGATCCGCGAGACTCTACTAACTGGCGCATGACTCATGAGGCCTAGTAACCTAGGTTCTGATATCAACTTGTCACGACCCCAATCCCGATCTTGATGGCGCCCAACACAATTGCTAGGCAATCCCGACCAATAACGCTCACAACTCAGCCACACAACCCATTTCCTATTTATAGTATTAAATTATCAAGTAATATATTTCACAACCATGAATAAAAGATAGAAGTAATTGTGAAAATTGTAACAATTGCCAATAAACCTCCCAAAGAACTGGGGTGATGAGTCTAGAGCCTCTAAGATAACAAAATGATAACTCATCGGTAATACTAAAGTTCACAAATACGGAAAATAATAAGAGAATAGGGGAGGAGCGGGTCTTGCGAACGTCAGGCAGCTACCTTGACAACTTCTGAGAAGCTCTGAAACATCAGTTAGCTCAACTATGCTCCTAGGCACCTGAATTTGTGCACATGGTGAAGGGAGTAAAGTGAGTGCTTCCAACTCAGTGATAATAGACATGTATAATGACTGAAAGTAAGACATCTCGAAATACCACAATGTAAAGCTGAAACTTACCACTTAGCTCGTTAAACGATGACAATAGTAAATCAATGACAGATAGATATCAATGTATGAATGTAATGCAATGTACATGACCGCTGCGGCGTACAGCACGATCCATTGGGTACCCGCGCTCACTGTGGGGGTTCAGTTCTAAATGAAAAGTCATTGAATTCTTAAGCATCGCGGGCAGCTGCAGGTGATCTAAGAATTGACCTTCAGATGATTAGACCCTCATATGACCAAGGAAATTATGTTGCTAATCACAGCAATTTGACGATGGTATATGTTATGGAAAAAGGGCAATGTGATCAAGTTGATAATACTTCGGTGGGATTGCGGCATTCTCTTGATTGGATCGACTGTTGATGTTTGAGTTTTTTGATGGTACGGGGGAAATTTTAGAATATTTTTCGTGGAACGAATTGATGCTTGATGTGTGATAGGCATTCATATGGCGGAATGTGGAAATCAGGTACAGTGATTTGTATGTTATATGGAGTTGGAGATTGGGAGTTCTCTGATACAGTCTATGTAGTGGATGTGGATTGTATGTATTGGTACCTTAGCGGCTATTGGGATTTGGAAGTCCGAGTGGATCTTTCCCTGCTTGGTATGTTAGATTTGGATATGATATTAGTGTGTAGACTGGTTGTCTCTTTGTTGGATTATTTTAGACCATTGTGCTATGGGTAATTTCGGAAAATGCCACAGGTTGCGTGGCGAGGTGCATTGAATTACGTTCAAACTGAATGGTTGTGTTCTAAAGACCAGCGAACGGTTGGGAAGAATTGCTTTCCTTAATTAGTCCTTTGAGGCGGACGGCAGTGTAGAGGTTTCTACCGTTGATTCGATTTCGTATTGAGTGACTTTTTGGAGGCGATCCTGGTGGCCGGGCATATCGCAGGGCGAGATTATGGATTCAGTAAGGATTTGGTGTTGGTCACCGTATTGTACGGCTCTGGCATGAGTCATAGTAGTGGAAGGAGCAGCTTGAGGCTTCTTGGTAATGAGTTTGTTGGTAGGCTGATGGGATACATGTTTAGCTTGAGTTGGATTGGTTAGTCCCGAATTGTATTGATAAAGGATGGGTTGATTCAATCGTTATTAGAACTGGTAGTGATTTGGGAAGATTTATGAGTTACTTTTCTGTGCTAAGAGGCGTCATGATCTTTGGATGGTGGGCACATATATTGCGGTGCTATCGGGATTCATAGTGGAAGCTGAGTTTTGTATCTTACAACGCTATAAGTAGATATAATTATGCACTCAACGTGCATACGACTGATACTCGGTATTTATTTATAATGAGCAAATTCGGCTCGATGTGCATCTCCCTATGTGACATATTTTATGGATCGGGTGGCACGCCGCCATGGGTATGTTATCTGGATCGGGTTGTACGCCGCAATAGTGTGAGGTTGAGAATAGTTTTCCATATGTTTCTTCATAGGCCTTGCTTCTAGTTTTCTGAGGAAAGCCTGTATTGAGAGTTGCTCGGCAAATAGCGCATCGGTTGTGTCCTTTCAGGATTTAATGGTGTATATTACTTGCTTCACCATGGGTGTGATGGACTGCTTGGTTTCAGGCATCAATCTGTGCGTGGCTGTCTACTCTCAGCATGGTGACTTGAGGTGCTTCATGTGTAACACTGTTTGGATAGGATAGCGCGTTATGGCGAGGCCACGTGAAGTTAATGCCTTTCAAGGAGGATTCGGGTATTCTATTTCTACGAGGTGTGACGTGGTTTTAGCGTCGTGTTGTGATGGTAATAATGAGCTTGAGGCACAGCTCTTTCGCTTGAGTAAATTGCCATGATGTGAGTATGTTCGGACCGTCTTTTATTAGTGTATATATGATGCAAGTAGTGGCTTAGGCATGTGTTGAGGTGTCATATCACCAGAGTGGTATGTTGGATTCGAGGGGGTCGTTGGAGTCATAAATGGGCACGAACGGATTTGGTTGCAGCTTGTTGGAAGGTTAATATCAAGGTTCGACTCGAAAATCTGTTGTGATAATAGTCTAAAGGGAAGTGACTTCATGAATGGTTGATCTGAGAGATTGTTACAGTTTATCGTGTGGTTCATTTATCATGGGCAGTATATGAAAGTGTTGGAATAAGACTTTAGCTAATAAGAGGTTCCCATCGGTAATTGAGTATTTTGGGCAACTGTTGTGAATAGAGACTATCGTTTCGAGTGTTGGATCGTGTGATTTGTTGATTGGGTTCACCTGAGGTTGCAGGTATAGGTTATTACAGCTGGTTCGGGCTTATTTTGAGTGTAGATGTGAGGTTATGACCTTGGGTATGGTTTCAGAAGTACAATGTGGTCCTACAGTTATGGTCTAGATGGACTGAAATTTCAGCTATGTTGTATTATCGGGTCTATGTGAGTTAGGGTGACGTGGGATCACCCCGGGTATATGTTTGGTAAGATCATTCAGATATTGGTTGGCTTCTAGTACACCTCTGGGTACGCTCGAGGATGAGCGATTATTTAAGTTGGGGAGGATGTGACGACCCGGTCCGTCGTCACGTGAGTTACCGCCCCATTTCCCTCATATTATGATTCACTATGTTTCAATATCACTAATTGAGTTAATCGGGTAGTATTGGATTGGTTTTAGTTGGAAATAAGACACTTAGTCTCTTAAAGGGAAGCTTATTTTGGAAAAGTCAAGTGGAAGTTGACTATTTAGTTAGAGGGATCGGATGTTAATTCTGATGATTCGGTTAGCTTCAGGGACGATTTGTGACTTAAGAGTGCAATCAGTATTTAATTTGGAGGTCAGGTGAAGAATTAGGCTTGAATTGGCTAAGTTTGAATTTCGGCGAATTTTGGTTGATAGGTAAGCTTTTGATCTGAAGGTCGGAATGGAATTCCGAGAGTTGCAGTGTCCCCGTTAGGTGATTTTGGATATGCGTGCAAAGTTTCAGGTCATTCGGAGGTTTTAGGTCGGGTTTTGGGTGAATGATAATTTTAAAAGTTTTAGTTTAACTTAAACCTTGATTTGATGAAAACTTAGCGATATTGATGCTAACGATGATATTTTTGTGGTTCGAGCAAGTTTGAATAAGGTAATAGAATATATTTGTGCTTTTGGTTGAGGTTCCCAGGGCCTCGGGGTGATTTCGGATGCCTAACATGCATTTTTGAGTTGGAAATGTGCAGCATAAAATTGCAGAGAAATTTTAATCTATTCGATCGCATATGTATGTCTGCGATCACATAGAAGGTTCTGAGAGGAGTGAAGATTTGCTCTATGCGATCGTGTAAAGAGCTCTGCAATCGCATAGGCTTGAGGAGTTGGGCACTGCGGTCACGTGGGTGGTCTGCGATCGCGTATAAGGGATAAGCAGTGCTCTGTGATCGCAAGGGGTCTTCTGCGATCGCGTAAGAGAAAAACGAGGAGCTGGAATTTTGTTCACCACGATCGCGTGACTTGGAACGCGATCGTGTAAGGCTAAAATCACCTGGGCAGAATGCTTTTAAGGGATATTTCATCCGCAACCCGTTTTTTATTTCCACCATTTTTACTCCTCCAAGAGAGCTCTTTGACCAATTTGAAGAGGGTTTTCGACGGGTATTGATTGGAGGGGAGTCTCTTGTCTTAGAAACATCATTTTATTGTAGAATCAACACTCAAATTCATGAAAGTGGGTTGAAATTGTGAAGAACTAGGGCTTGGTTTTTGGAATGTTAATTTGGAATTTGATAGCCCATTTGAACTCCGATTTTGATGAATTTTATATATACTTACTCGTGGCGAGACGAGGATTTTGGTGATGTGAATTTCGTAATTTTTTGAGAAGTGGGCTCGGGTTTTACCAACTTCGTCATTTTTAGTGTTTTTCGAGTATTTTCGAATGGGTTATGTTTCATTAGCATATAGTAATGTATTCGTTGTGGTTTTGACTAGATTCGACACACGAGGAGGTCGATTCAAGAGGAAAAGGCATTGCAGACTAGTCTTCGGCCAGAGGTGGGTAATAGATGTAGATGATGACCTGAGGGTTTGAAACCGCAGTGTCTCATATTGTGACGTTGTATTGAGGCGAGACACGTACTCCATTGTGAGTACGGGGTCGTTTGTGGACGGGACCATGGCTTAGTCTGTTCGAGCGATGTTTGTACTGTGTTATTTGCCTAGAATTCGGCTAGTAAACATCCTACTTGGATTATTATGAGCATATTTGGGCTGCGAGCCAACTATTTGGATCTCTTAGAGATTAGTAACATTGTTTCCATGAAATTGAGCATGTTTCCATGATATCAGTACTGAGCTAAATACTGTCTAGAAATGAGAAGTAATCTTCTAAGGCTTTAATCACTTAAATAATAATACCTATTAAATGGAACCGAAAATGGTAAACTTGATTGTGCCCGTGAGGCTTGCATGCATATATAACTGGACTGATTGTGGACCGAGTTGTACGCCACAGCGAATGCTACTATGTCATTGCGCTTGGGCTGTAGGAGCCCCTCCGGAGTCTGAACCCCCACAATGAGCGCGGGTACCCAATGGATCGGGCCGTACGCTGCAGCGGTTATGTGCATTGCCACTACAACAAAAAGGGTGTTTAGCGGCAATACAAAACGGTTTTAGCGGCAATAACAATAGCCACTATATATTTTACCGGCCATTGGTGTTTAGTCGCTGATGCTGGGGTCGCTAAAGCCTTTAGCGGCTATTATCACAAACGCTGGTAAAAGGTACAATTTATTACCGCTAAAAGATTAGTATCTTTAACGGCAATTATTTGCGGCAATTATAATGGCTGCTAAACCTAATCCATAACGGCTAATTATACTGCTTTAGCAGCCATTTTTTATAGCTACTAAACTCAAAATAATTGCCGCTAAAAGTTGACATCATTAACGACAATTATTATGGCTACTAAATCCTATCCGTAATGGCTAATTATTCTCCTTTAGCATCCATTTTTATAGCCGTTAAATTCAAAATAATTGCCACTAAATGTTCGCATCTTTAATGACAATTATTTTGTGGCAATTAAAATAGGCATAGTATCCCTTCTTAAAACATATTAGTTTGCCATTTTAGTGGCTAATATGTTTAACTAAATTGCCACTAAAAGTCAATATTTTTAACGACAATCGTTTTGTAGAAATTATAACAGTTGCAATACTCCTTGTAAAATATCTTAATTTGCACATTCACCGTCCATTATATAGCTGGTATATCCAACTAAATTAGTGCTAAAAGTCACAAGCGCTAATAGCAATATTGTAGTAACCATTAATAATAGTTACTACATTTATCCAAAATATGACCCAAATAAGAAAATATATTAATATTAATTTTAAAAAAACATAATTTATCTAATAAATCTTAACAAATTAAAGGAAGTACCAATCAAAAATATTGATGTCACAGTAACTAAACTTATATTGTTTGAACTAAATAGCTAATGTCATTATATAACTAATCCCGATGAATGATGGTCGATTTTCATAACTTTTTATCATTATGAAATCTTCCACCCGCAGAATTATCGAGCATCAAACTGTATGACCTGAAATTATAAAATAATTGTATCAGAAGATAAAATACAATGCGGAAAAAACATCTTCAAATTCCATCACTGTCACGATTCATAAACAGAAAAAACATTGCTATTAACAAAACAACAGCCATCAAGCACAATAACCACAAAATGCAGAAAATTTCATGAACCTCTCAGTGGACTGAGTCAGCATCTGCATACGAAAACTACCTTTATTAGAATGGCAAACTATAAAAGCTATTATCCAAGAGAAAACTAAATGACAGAAGAGGCTGTTAATGTATTTTGATGAGCCTATTGCTGGTCTGCTATGCATTCTGTAGTTAGCAGCCTAACAAATGTTTCTTGATAATGCATATTTAGCTAATCTTACCAGAACTCTGACTCTTCGACGAGCAAGATAGAGTGCAATGGATCTCCCCAGCTTAGAAGTAGCACCTGTTAAAAACACCTCATTCAAATCTCGAGGAATCTCATTTAAGATCACAGAAGCTGTCAGGGTGTTGCCATGGACTACTCGGACTTTCAGATTTGGATGCTTGTTGACAAACAGCGTTCCACAGCCATTTAAAGCTTCATTCTGCAGTAAGTTTCTTCCATAAATAACATAACCAATAATAATGAATCGTTCCTATTCTGAACATATTAATCTTCCTTCCCTTAATTTTGAAGGATTTTCCGGTCTAAAACTAGGAAAAAGGCTTATATTATAGCAGGAAATGAAGTAAAAGTAGTCGACAAAGACTATCATTTTTTTTCTCCAACTACGCACTTTCTGATTAGCGAGATGTAAAAAGTAGTACCACTATTTTAACTTGGGAATTAGAGTCAGAGATGATCGGAAACACCCTCTCTGCCTTTGTAGGTAGGGGTAAGGCTGCATACACACTACCCTTCCCCACTTTCTGATGGATGTCTGCTTTTTTGAGAATTTTAATTGTACAACCAGAAATGTGGCTGAATTCTAGGCCATCCACCGTGGCCTTATGTTGGCAACCCTCCCCAGATCGCTGCCATTGTTGTAATTAGACTCAGAGATGTCGATGGTTGAAATGAAGTACATTGGTAAACAATTCGAGAAACTGCAAATTCTACTGGAACAAGTTGCTTTCATTCATTTGGTCAAATACTCGTAGAGTTGATATTTTTTTTTCAATTACAAAATGCTCTTACCTTTTACAAAACTGGGAGAAGGAGAGCAACATAAAGACACCAGAAGTGGAAAAAAGGGTTGCTTCAACAGCTGAATGAATTCAAACGATTAAGTTTGTATCACAGACCGTTGATCATTATCGTGATTTTCATTTTCCTTTAACCTATTCATACAAACAGCAATCTTCCGTTCATCCTAATGTGTACTAAGGATATGAGTTCCACTCTATATGCAAAATTGAATGTGCACTTTCTGATAAAGGGGTAACTTCTTTAGGATCACATTAGTTGTGCTGGTAATAAGGCTCCTTCCCCTGAATCAGTGGCGTGCATCTCATATTTTCAGATTTTCATGGCTGATACGCTCTCCGAGGCAGTGATGACAGTTACAGCTGCACATACACAGAGATGCATATAACATCCATACCCCAAGAAAACTCCATCCAGATTATAACCAGCCACTTTTTTTAAAGCATAATTGACCACTCACTGGTACAAAAGTTAAATCAGTAGAGAATCAATCCCGTAACCTACCATAAATCTTCAGTTGTCTACAGATAACTACAAAAAGAATAGGAGTGTGATGAAATCCTAGCTGGTTGGTTTACTCCTTCCATAAACAAGGTTCAAGGCACAATAGGTGTCATTAGTGAGATCAGATGTTCTGCAGAAGCATCGTTAGGTGCTTTTGCAGTGGTGCCCTTTACCTAGCAGAGGATCTAGGGATAAAAAGACGATAAGAATGCTTCAATGAATAGTAGTTTTGACCAAAAATAACGAAAAAGATCTATAAAAGGGATGAAAGTTGTCCCAAGTGTAAACTAAGTCCTCTGTGGAATGAATAAAAGTTGGAGCTATCCACAATTTGCTCATGAATTTTGGAGAGAATAATTCCAGATGCAAGGCTTAAGACGGTGTTCTCCGAAATCAACAAGCACTCATGCCTGTAATGCATCAGCAAAGGATCATGCAAGTGTGGCTTATTGTCCACTTACATATCTCCATCATCTGCAATTGTAACCACAACCTATTTTGTCGAAGTACCTTGAGATAAAAATCGTTATGGTGCTAAGCTGCAACATCTAGATCTGCACTCTAAGAGCATACCATTAGAAAATAGGAAAAATATAGCTTAGCCAGAGTAATTGAACTGGAATATAATCTAGTAGCTTTGTTTATCAGTTCTAATAGCTGTGATTATTGCTTCGTTTGGGCACTTATTCGCTTTCCCATTTCATTACTATCAAGTCCACATACCTCTTACATAGATCTTTTTGTTTCTCCGTTCTTCTTTCTCTTTGCTAAAGTTAAATGCTAAAACTATTTATCAGGTACTTAATTGGAGTTGTGTTCTAACAAGGCTTCTGTGTTCAGACTTTGGACAAATAAAAGATGCTGCTGGATGTATTGATAAACAACTAAAAACTAAATGTTGATTTCTTTGTAAATAAAGAATTTCAGCAGGATATTTCGGATTTTCAGATATGATTGATAGTTAGTACACTTTAATGGATAATATAAACATTTTCAATTAACTGTAGAACATAAGTAAGGATGTAATGACATATATAGGACGAAACATATGTACCTGCATCATTAGAGTTTTGATGACTTCCTTTGCAGCATTGTTTTTCTCTGTTTCAGTTCTAGCTTGTTCAGTTTTCTCTTGAAGTTGCCTTGATTTTTTCTCAAGCTCAGCCTCTAAGAAAAGAGATCTCTGGGTGAGAATCTCTACCTACATGGGTTACGTCTCAGGTTGAATAGAGCACGTACATATCAATTTATACTACAGATTTCTTTGTTTGAAAGGAGAAGTAACATTGCATACAATGTAATTAGTTAAAGCTGGCTGCTGTTTCTAATCAGTTGGTCATTGGATTATTTCAAGAGAACCCTTTGCAAAAAAAATACCAGAATCTAGTGCAATAGGTAGAGCTACAGTATATTGGAAAACCGCAGCGACACAATCTTCCCAATGAAATTTAGGATATTGTGCATGCAAAAACTATTTTGGACCAATCAGGACAACTAAAACAAAGTTTTTCTTGAGATATTATTGTTTGCATCCCTTATCTTGTTGTTCCAACCATTGTAAAATTGTTTCCACAAATAGAAAGCTTGTCCGGAAAAGACATCACTTTGAACTCACTTATCCAAAAAGCTATTTACGCATCTATTTGACATTCTCTTAGGAGTTAATGATATATGCCTGCAGTTTGATAATAAAAATACAAGAAGAGGTGGATTAGTAGTTACGTGGTGTAGAACTCTTAAGAGTCAGTATTTGATTTCAAAACAGTGGCAATTCAAAAATAATTTCATTCAAATCAAAATAAAGGATTAAGTCGCTGATCCAATTAGTGACTTCTATCCAACGTGACTCCTTTTCAAAATATCTCTTTGAAACATTTTGAGAATAACTCAAATTATGAGTTATGGGTGAAACAATATTAACTCAAGATCTAATTCAATAGTAAAAATCTAGAACACTTGAAACAAAGCCGCCAAGTAGTAATTACAAAAAGCATGAACTCGCAGATGCTTCGACTGGATATATTTCTAACTTAATCTGCAGTCACTTAGTACTTCCTAAGAATAAACAAATTCCAATAAAACCACAAAACTATCATGAAGTTCAGCTAAATTACAGAACTTACGAGCAATCACAATAAAAGCATGATCTTTTTAACTGCCAAATCAAATTAAACATAGATTGGAAAAGTTTCATACTGAAGTAGATCCTGGAGCTGTTGTTGGCGGGTACGAGGGTTGATCCCTTTGCGCAGCACATTGTTCGCCATATGGAGTCCATTTCCCTCGATCTGTTGCTTCACCCATTCTATATTCTCTATTGTCGTCGTCGGACCTCTCTCAGTCGTCGGATCTAGACCCACCAACATCGGCGACAGTGGTGGTTGTTGGACTGACGAGGTAATTACACGGAGCTAGAGGTGGTGGTGAGGAGAAAAGAAAGAAGAGGAGTACTGCGAAAAAGGCGGCGTCGGTGAGAACCAGCAACGACAGAGATATTACCACTCCTTTCGATGATGTTGATAGTAGAGCCAGCAGAGAGGGAAATAAAAAAAATATAGGGTTTGTTTTTTGAGGGAGTACATAAAAAATTGGGTCTTTTTCTGACTATTATTTTAAATTGCCGATAAAAATGTATTGTTCACCGGCTAATATCCATATGCGGGTAATAACTCACCTTTAGTGTATAAATTAGCGGTAATTCCCTTATTGCCACTAAATAATTGTGACTAAAAGTTATTTTTATTATCTATTTGTCATTGATTTACTATTGTTTCATCCTTAAATGAGCTAAGTGGTAAGTTTTAGCTTTACATTGTGGTATTCCGGGATTTCTTACTTTGAGTCATTATGCATATCTATTAACGCTGAGTTGGAAGTACTCACTTTACTTCATGCACCATGTGTGCTGATTCAGGTGCCTCGGAGATTAGTTGAGCTAATTGTTGTTTCAGTGCTTCTCAGTAGTTGTCGAGGTAGCTGCCTGACGTTCGCAGGACCCGACCCTTCCCCTATTATTTTATTATTTTCCGCATTTGTGAACTTCAATATTACCGAGGAATTATCATTTTGTTAATTTAGAGGCTCTAGACTCATGACCCCTGGTCTTTGGGACGTTTATTGGCAATTGTTACAATTTTCACAATTACTTATGTCTTTTATTCATGGTTGTAAAATATATTACTTGATAATTTAATATTATAAATTGGAAATGGGCTGTGTCGCTAAGTTGTGAACGTTATTGGTCGGGCTTGTCTAGTAATTATGTTGGGCGTCATCGCGACCGAGATTGGGGTCGTGACAATAAAAAATTAATATAACTGTTATTATACCTAACCGGCTACATAAAAGGAAAAACTATGAGCCGGAGCAAATGTATATATTGTATTTACCATGCATAGTTATACTTTCAGAAAATTACCATTCCTTGCAATTTTTGAAATTTATAGCAAATCCAACTGTAGTACTTGAAAATTGTTTTGAACTGAAACAAGAGAGCAACAAACTCTTGTAGCTCAGTTGGTTAGAGCACCTCGAGTTCGTTTTGCAATGAGAGCATTCTATTTTTTTGTATTTTTTCTTCGTTGTATTCATTGTGCAAACGAATATAGTCGATATAAATACAGCCAGCATAGGTTGTATCCTATATATGTAAGATAATTAAATTGCAGTCATAGAAGAGATTAACACAATCATACAGATATCAAATTATAATCTTGGGTTAGAGTCTAAGGTAATGTACCATTAAACTCCATCGATTCAGCGGCAACAACAAACAGCGATTAAACCTGAGACCAACTTCCACGATCCACTAGTTAGGCGCTCTCACAGCCCGGAGAATTTGTCTGATGGGACGTCTACCATTACTACGTATTCAAGAGGCATAATACGCTAGGGTTTTCTAATAGCTAAGGAAAGGGGTTTGGCCTATATTTATAAAGAGTGCCTACCCATCACAGGCCAATAGTTATTGGGCCTCACTTATCCACACACATAATATTTAATATTAGGCCTTTTATTTATCCACCACTTGGGCTACGTCACTATCCTTTCAGGCTATAACCAATTAACGTAAGTCCAAATTCCAACATTCTCCCACTTGGACGCCAACGTTAATTAAGGACAAGAACAATTTTAAAATATTTGAGTTTTAAGAAAATCATTTTGAAAAAAATAATATTTTAGACTCTACAGTGGCTACACTACTCACATAGTTAAGGATAGAATAACCCGTATCACAATCCATTCAGTCTCAATAGAGAAGACTAACAATGAATCATAGCAGGCATCACACCATTTTAAGGTGTGAATTCTATCTACGACCACATGTGCTAGAATTTCCATCAACATGGATCAAACATGTGTGCTAAGCATATTTTCTTTCTAATTAATGTGAATAGATTTACACCTCTTAGAAAGAAATAATCCTCCAAGTTATATTATAACCATATCACCTCAGGAGCCTCCAAGTGACACAAAATCGTATCACCTCAGGAGGATTCCTTGTGCCTTACACGGGATATCAAGGCAACAAGCAGCAAAACTTAAGGATATCATGAGTTTATGCAATGTCCAATTGGAAAATAAAAATAAATAAATTATCATGTTAGTCAATAAGCATAACAAATATGAAATAAGACAAGCTTGCATAAAAATAGAATTTATCAAAAGTAATATCTCAGTCAGCAATTGCAAAGTAACTCCCACTGATTAAAGCACATCAAAAGACTAAAATACCCATATTTTTAGCATGTTCATTAAACACTGCAGGCCTAAGACCTTTAGTCAAAGGATCAGCTAACATAGATTATGTGTTAATATGCTCAATACATATATCACCTTCTTTTACCATGTCTCTAACCTTAAGAAACTTAAGGCTAACATGCTTAGAGCCTCTTGTTCTCTTGTTATTCTTGGAGAATAACACAGCTGCACTGTTGTCACAGAAAATAGTCACCGGTTTAGATATAAAATCTATAATTTGTAATTTAATAAGAAAATTCTTCATCCAGACAGCATGTGAAGCAGTCTCAAAACAAGCAATAAACGCATCTTCCATTGTGGATGTAGCACTGATACTTTGCTTCTCACTTTTCCAAGAAATAGAACCTCCACCCAACATAAAAATATACGCAGAAGTTGATTTCATAGTGTCTTGACAACCTGTAAAATCAGAGTCTGAATATACTACAAGATCAAAATCATCAACCTTTTTGTATACAAGCATGAAATCTTTGGTGCGTTGTAATTGTCACATTACTTTCTTTGCAGCTACCCAATGTGCCCACCCAGGATTAGAAAAAAATCTTCCCAACATGTTAACAACAAATGCAATATCAGCCTTGTACAAACCTGTATGTACATTAAACAACCAACAACACTTGCATATGGCACATCTTTCATAATTCTCATTTCAACTTCATTTTTCGGACATTGATCCTTGCTAAGTTTGTCTCTTTTTACAACAAATGCAATACCAGGTCTACAGTCTTGCATATTGAAAGTTTTAAGAACACTCTCAATGTAGGAACGCTATGATAAATCCAATAAACCACGTGACCTATCTCTTTTAATTTCTATCCCAAGAACAAAAGAGGCTTCACCAAGATCTTTCATATCAAAAGATCTAGACAAAAATTGTTTGGTCTCATTCAATAAGCTCAAATCTTTTGTAGCAAGAAGAATGTCATCAACATAGAGAACCATGATAATCAAATTACCATTAGCTATTTTAAGATAAACACATTCATCAAGTTTATTCTCCACATATCCAAATTTTGTAATAATTTCATCAATCCTAGAGGCTTGTTTAAGCCCATATATGAATTTGTTAAGCTTGCACACTAGATGTTCTTTACCAACTTCTTTAAACCATTCAGGTTGAACCATGTAAACCTCTTCAAGTAGACTCCCATTCAGGAAAGCAGTTTTAACATCCATTTGGTGCAATTCTAAATCAAAATGTGCCAGAAGTCATCACAATTCTAAATACATCCTTGGATGAAACAGGAGAAAATGTTTCTTTATAATCAATACCTTCTTTCTGAGTGTAAACCTTAGCAACCAACCTTGTTTTATAACGGTATATGTTTCCCTTAGAGTTCTTTTAGTTTTAAACACCCATTTGCAACCTATAGGTCTAAAACCTTCAGGCAGTTCAACTAACTCTCACACTCCATTGTGTTCCATGGAGTGCATTTCATCATTCATTGCCTCACGCCATTTATCAACAAATGGAGAGGAAATAGCTTGAGCATATGATAAAGGATCAGTCAGCTCTCTAGTATCATTAAGATTTTCCGTCACATACACGATAGATCATCAGAGATGGCAGACCTTCTATCTCTTTGTGACCTACGGAGTGGTTCATTGTGTACATTTTATTCAGGAACTATGGGATCTACGTCGTTCTTCCCTTGATTCTCCCCCTCAAGAATAGATTGGTTTACCACCTTTTCATGTATAACGGTAATAGGGACAATAACTTCCTTCTCTTTAAATACAATTTTCTTACCACATGAATAATCACAATCACAAATATCATGCTCAAGAAATTTCGCATTAATAGACTCAACGATTCTAGTGTCACGCCTAGAACAGAAAAACCTAAAACCTTTGGAGTGATCAGGATAGCCCATAAAGAAACAACTGGTAGTTTTTAAGATCAGTTTTCTTTTCTGTGGGTGAATAAATATGAACTTCAGCTGGACATCCCCAAATGTAAAAATGGTTCAAGCTAGGTTTTGGGGTTGTCCATAGTTCAAAGGGAGTTTTCAAGACGGATTTTGTAGGAACTCTATTTAGGATATAGCTAGTTGTTTTTAAGACTTCACCCCAAAGGGACTCAGGTAGGCTAGTCCTTGACATTATACTTCTCATTATTTTCATAAGAGTACGATTTCGTCTTTCAGCCACACCATTCTGCTCAGGAGTACCTGGCATGGTATATTGTGCTACTATCCCACATTCTTGCAAAACTAAAGCAAAAGGCTCCATGCATTGACCAGACTCATCATATTTTCCATAGTACTCACTACCACGGTCAGACCTCACTATCTTAATGGACTTCCCAAGTTGTTTTTCAACTTCAGTCTTATAAATTGTAAACTTATCAAGTGCTTCAGATTTTTCTTTTAAAAAATATATATACCAGTACCTTGAAAAGTCATCAATAAAAGTAATAAAATATTTATGATTGGTCAAAGTAGATACATAAGGTCCACTAAAGTATGAATTATTTCTAAGAGTTCAGAGCTCCTAGTGGAACCCTTTCTCTTATCCTTTGTCGTTTTACCCTTAACACAATCCACACAAGTTTCAAAATCTTTTGGATCAAGAATGGGTAAAATATTTTCCTTTATCAATCGTTCAATTCTTTCTTTAAAAATATGACTAATACGCCTTTGTCATAATAGGTAAGACGTTTTACTCATAGCAGACCTTTTGTGGGCAATTTTTCAACATGCATTGCAGAAAAAGTTTCATTCAATATATTCAAGCGATATAGACCATCACTTAAAAAAGCATCAGCAACAACATGTGTATCATAGGAAATTTTAATAATACCATTATTTGTTGAAATGAATAACCAGCTTTGTCCAAAAGGAAAACTGAAACTAATTTCCGTCTCATAGACGGTACAAAAGCAGTATTTTCTAAATGAATACTAGAATTACTCTTAAAAGGTAAAATAGATATCCCTATAAACTCTACTTTTGCTTTGAGTCCATTGCCCACAACAACACTGGCTTCATCTTCTTTTGGCTTCCGTCTGCTTACTAGATCCTGCAAGTCATTGGTTACATGAACAGTTGCACCACTATTCAACCACCAAGAATTTAAAGGAACATGAACAAGACTAGTTTCAAAGCAGACAAAAGCCAAAAGATTACCTGGTTTCTTTTTCACAGGACAGCCAAATTTCTTATGACCTACTTGTTTGCAATCCCAGCACTTGATTTCTTTCTTAATTACAGCTTGAGGACCAAGAGGATTATAAGACTGACCTTGGTTAACACCAGGCTTATTAGTATGACCACTATTGCCACCTGGACGATGAGACTGGCCATGTTTCTTTTTGTGAAATTTGGGTCCACCTTTTCTTTTATAAGAGGTATAATTAGCTGACCTAGACGAACTAACAAAGTTTACTACACCCTCAACTTTATCCTTTTGGATCTTCCCTTCATCTACCACACAACAGTAATAAGTTCATCAACACTTCTCTTATCCTTTTGGGCATTATAGGTTGTCTTAAGTTGGTTAAACTGCTCAGGAAGGGACCTTAGAGATTGGTGAACAAGAAAATCATTGGTAATGGTTACACCTAAATTGTTCAATTTGGTAGCAATGTTAACCATTTTCATAATATGATCATGGACAATACCTACAAGGTCATACTTTATGGTAGACAGGGAATCAATCAGGCTACCTATCTCAGCTTTATCAGATTTTAGGAATTTCTGTCCAATGACACCCAGAAAATCTTTTGCATTTCCATTATCCTTAATTGCACCCTTTATGTGATTAGAAATGGATCTCCTCATGATCATAAGACTCAATTTGTTAGGCTTCATCCGTTTTTTCATACTTAACCTTTTCATCAACAGTGCTAGTAGTTGTAAGTTCAACAGGTTTTTGTTCAGTCAATGCAAAGTCAAGGTTCATCAGGCCTAACACTATTTCAACATCCTATTTTCACTTCTTGTAGTTGCTACTAGTCAGAGTTTCAATAGAATTCAATTGAGTAGTCATGTTGTTAACAACTGTATAAGCAAACAACACAAAATTAGATAAAGTTATGGGCTAGAATATATAGATCAAAAGAGTCAAAAGCATCCATCACACTCCTTCTTTGGGTAGAAGATGCAACTGTCTCCCCTTTTAAAGAAAATCAAGGAGTCCAGAGCATTCATTGCATCCTCACCTTTGGGCAAGAGATACAAAGTCTCCCCCTATTATTTAAGAGTACAAGGCATACACTATGTTCTTCCTTTAGGTAAGAGACATAAAACCTCTTCTTATATCAAATTATCCTTATTCATTTAATTTATATATAAACATGAGAATCCAAGATATTAAGCTTCATCCTTTGTGTTGAAATATGATATCTTATCTCATAAATTAATTTAGGGTCACTAGTATCAAAAGGAAAATCTCCAACACTAGTATACACTTGTAAAGGATCATTTGGACATGGTACATTGAGAATATTTTAATAACTCAAATAAACATATCACTTTGGTGAAAACTATTTATTAATCCTAAATCTCAATCCACATATAATATTCTTCACATGCATAAAGCTCAAAGAATTTCCAATGACTCCAAATAAATAGACCACTTTGGTGTAAACTATTTATTAATCATAAATTCTTATTAATAATAATATCATATACATGTAAAATTAAAATAGAGCCCACAAATAATTAAATCTTATGTATTATGTCAACAAGGAACTTTGGAGTAATTGTTGCAAGTAAACAATTACTAAAAGGTAATAACAACCAACATAATAGTTCATTAAGAACAATAACGTAGGTATTGATTAAATTCACATTAGCTAATCACCAACTATAGTGAAAGATTATTTCACAAATTGTTTTGTAAGCCAAATCCTCCAAACAGTAAATATTAGAATAATGTCAATTGGCATATCATATGAGAAATCGGTGGGTTAGTTAAGTGCATCTGCTTAAACCCTACTACACCACTTTCTGTCATCGCCGACACCAAACACATTGTCGGAAAAATTTATTCTTTAATTAAAAAGAATAGAACAAACACAACATATTAAATATAATCCTGTCTCTAATCTCCAATTCAATTAATCAGTGAGTTAGAGCAGTCAGGTGTCATGAAAACCACATCCATGATCCAGTGTCAAAACGCATGGCAGTTCATATATATAAACCCATGATTAAACAACGATCTTAATCTCTAATTATGGTGGCTCTAATACCAACTGTAAGATAATTAAATCGCAACCATAACAGAGAGTAAGACATAATCATACAAATATCAAATTATAATCTTGGATTAGAGTCTAAGGAAGCGTACCGTTAAACTCCATCGATTCAGCGGCAACAACAAACATTGATTAAGCCTGAGACCAACTTCCATGATCCACTAGCTACGCGCTCTCACAGCCCGGAGAACTTGATTGATGGGACGTTTACCGTTACCATGTATTCAAGAGTCAAAATACGCTAGGGTTTTCTAATAGTTAGGGAAATGGGGGTTGGCCTCTATTTATAAAGAGTGTCGACCCATCACAGACCAATAGTTATTGGGCCTCACTTATCCACACACATAATATTTAATATTAGGCCTTTTATTTATCCACCACTTGGGCCACATCACTATCCTTTCAGGCTATAACCAATTAACGTAGTCCAAATTCCAACAGTATATACACCCCTTGTATTTCGTCTGGATTATATTCATTGCACGAACAACTACTATTCTACATTAAATTACTACTCTATTTTTCATATCACCATATCAAGTACTATGATGAGTTTTTAGTAGATCAATTTTACACTATGAAAGTAGCACAAAACTTGAGCTCCATTTTTCTTCCCAGCTGAAGAATCATGTGGTCATAAAAAGTTGCTTGTTCTATTATCCTTCAGTTGTTACTACTGCAATATCTTTTCTTATAAAAAATAGACAGAAAAAATGGCACGATACATACAATTTCCATCTATTATTTATTTCCTTTGGACAATTTCATTGTACAATTTGGTTGGTCCTAAGTTTTCCTCCAATTTGCGGACTCTCCACTAGTCTTATAAGCAGAATGTAAAGGCTCAAAAGAGCACAAAAAATACTGATCAGCATATCAAAATCAAAGTGAGGAATGACCACCAAAACTTATAGCCTAGTGGTATCCGTGGAAGTCTCTCACATAATAAGTTTGTGTTTGCATCACATTACTCCTTCCCCGTTCCACTTCCCCGCATCTGCAAAATATCAAGACTGCGACATTATACGCGTATATAGAAACTCATTCCAAGTATCAGGCAATCCGGGGAGGCACCAATGTATACAATCAGCATAAATAGCTGGATCAGCTTGCTGCTCGGGGGTAAGCATTTTGCCCTGTCGAATGGTGTAGAGTGAAGTGTGTGCGTCTTTCCTATATTCTGATAGAGATGTGATATTCATGAAGTATACTGGAACGACTTTCATCGATTGAGTTACATTTGATGCTATAGCAAATAGTTTCTTATCAGTCCCAACATTTAATGGCTTTGTCATGTTCAGTACTGGTGTTGTCTCTTTCGCGCATTTTATCCCATTCGGATTGTTCCAGTCCATACTCCTGTTTCAAACATTTCCATACACCCATTAGTTTATAGATGTTACGTATATACACTGACAATGCAAGAAATTTTAACACGACCAGTGTATTCTAGCTCATTGTAGCAAGTGACGTGCCTTATTTTTCAGGCTACTGATCTCACATTTTATGGACGGTCATATATATATATATATATATATATATATATATATATATATATATATATATATAAGCTAATGAGGGAGAGAACAACTAGCACAAGAACATAGAGATTACTTGATATGCATAGGTGACATGCTCATGAAAAAGACTCGTGTACGATTAGAATCCACGTTGTTTTCGATCCATTGAGACCACGTTGTCAACACTCGTCGATAAGCTATTGTTCTCTCAATCTCATCATACTCTGTCGATCCTTCATCAAATGATCCTCGTCTATACGAAAAATGAGTTAGAAACTTACCTGTTGAATATTGCAGATAAGAAAATGAAGTGGGTATTTGCTTTCTGCTAAAGATATTTACTTACCGAACTTTCATTTTGCCACTACCCATCCACCAAACATAAGTATTGAAAATGAGATAATCCACATTTTTCCAGTTATTGCCATGTTTTTCAATTGATTCAGGCATAATGAATCGGGTCGAAACGCTGTGTAGTGCTGGATCATCTGAATTTGACTCCACAAGATATGGAGCCCAGTAAAATTCCAATGTGGCATTATAGTCCTGCAATATTTACCTTCAAAGTTAAGAAAGTGCAGCCCGGAGCACTATGTGCGAGGCCCCGGGAAGGGCCGGATCACAAGTGTCTATTGTACGTTGTCTTATCCTGCTTTTCTGTAAGAGATTATTTCCACGGCTCGAACCCGTAACCTCCTAAGTTAAATAGAAAAAATATATTAACATACTCTAAGCTAAACATTTTAGGGTGGTGACATTAGTTCAACCGAACTCATATGTGAAGAGATAGATCCGCCCCTGAATATATCTCTCATCAGATACTCTTTCCAATGTGCCTACTCGATACGAATCCGTTAGTCTACCCAGTGAGATTCGAATACCGGATGATTAAACGTCAAAATTTTATGCTTGTAACAGTTTATCTTATAACTCAAACAGAGGAAAAGAGAACTGTAGATATATATACCTCAATCTTGAAAATATTCAAAGAGCCAATCTTTTTAAATTTTGTCCAGCTGAAAGGAACTCCTGACTGAAGGAAACAAATCATAGATTCCCATTGGTTCCTATTCAGTGAATCTCCTACAAACATTAATCTCTTATTCCTCAGCTTTTCAAGTAACAATCTTCGTTTAAACCTGAAAATTTAATGATAAAAATATGGTATTCAGAAGAAAAAAAAAACAGAGAACACAGAGAAGAAGGCCATAAAAATGTAATCTTTTTGAAGGGGAGCCTTAAGCTCAAGTTGTCTCCGTATGAACCTATAGGTCACGAGTCCACGCCGTGGAATCAGCCATTGATACTTGCATCAGGGTTGGGGTACGGCCCCTCCTCAGACCCTGCGTGAACACGAGTTGCTTTATGTACCAGGCTACCCTTTTAATTTTTTTGAAAATTCAAGAATACAACAACAGCAGCAACTACAATAACAAACCCAATGGAATTCACAAGTCAAGGTCTGAGGAGAATAGTGTGTACGCACACCTTACCGCTACTTCGGGAGGTAGAGAGGATGTTTGGGAAAGACTCTTGGCTCGAAAGGATTAATAGAAGACAATCAAATATCAATAACAAATGCTAGAAAAATGATACCAACATTATAGAGGCGAAGCCAAGATTTGAAGTTACTGGGTTCGGGATTCTAATCTATTTATGTTACTGGGTTCTAAAGTAAGAATTTGTACATATTCAATGAATTTGTTAAGACAAATATAGTTTGGACTAAAGCTAGTGAGTTCGACCGAACCCGTTATCGAAACTCTAGCTCCGTCCCTGACCAACAATGTAAGAACGTGAAAAATATATGGAAGAAAGCAATAGCCATAACAACAAGCCGTAACCACGACAAGATATTAGAAAACCAAAACGGAAAATAGTAAGAAAACAACCATAATACTAGCAATCTAAGAACAACGACAAGAGAATAACAGACTAGCCCTAAACAAACCAGTAAAGTAGAATTCAAGAATGAATTTTTAACTTACTTGGGTAAAGAACAATCTCTGGGTTGCCACCTCCAATTCTGATACAAAGAATCTTTTCTTCCATTTTTCATACAAGTAACCTGTTGTGTCAAAAACTTGCATTCATATTCTCTATAAATTGGATGAGTAACATTATCATAAACCCATTTCCCTTTAAAAAGATCACATTTTTCAGGTGGCAATTCAATTTTCTCCTCTTCTATTTCAATCTTCATATCATCACTGGACTTCAATCTTGTGGAATTTTCTTGAACCCCATTTTCCATATTTGAAGATTCTTGAACCCCATTTTCTTGAATTTTATTAGGTCTTGAAAATTGGAATTGAGAAATGGACTTAACATCTTCACTATACATGAAAAGACCAAAAATGAATAAAGAGAAAACTACTATACATATTGGCAGATTGTTGAATTTTCTGCCATTGTTGCAGCTAAATTGTTTCATGTTGAATAAGTTGGAGGAAAAGAGTTGCATTTTCAATGAGTTGGAGTGAGTGCATGAGAATAAGTTGACAAAAAAAAACCTGCAGGTAAGAATAGGAATTATAGGGAAAGAAAAAAGTGAAAGAAATATATCATATGGAGTATTATTTTTTATTTTTTTCTGTTATAAAATTTGGGTTGTTAATGAGGTTTGGTGAAATGGGATTTTCTGCAAGAAATTGATTTGACTTTTGGTAATTGGATGCATGTCTTTCTCACCTTCTATCTGTTTAAAACTACTTTGTTCTTCCACTTCTAGAAAAATAACTGTTTTTTTTTTTTCAAATAATAATTGCGGTAGGTTTAATTTATACACACTTTCGATTATTTTATTGGTACACATATATGTTATCTTCCACCAATATAAGTACGGGTAGTAATTTAGATTAAAAAAGATTGCTAGCAGTAACATTTTTGTTTATTATAGAATTTTAATTCTAGTCTCTCATGTTTTTTACTCACTTTATGTCCGTTAAACTACACTCGTTCTCGGTCAATTTAAAATATATTCTTGACAGTTTCACCCTTGAGTTGAACGATCGTCTGCGTTTGGTTGAAACTTACCAGACAATAAATTTTACTACCTTAGGACCGTTATAGTTACTATTGTCGTTCACTGGGGCTACAGTTGTCAGTTCCACTATCATTTTGTTACCAATTTCCTTAACTTTCCGGTACTGAGTAGGCTTCGAGTCCCCGTATCATTTCATGATTTTGCGGAGGCTTATATTTTTGGTAAACATGAGCGCGCGAAAACTAACTAGTTAGACTTCTCTATAACAACACTTTCCTGTAACAATTTTTCTTAGAAATTATTTTTTATGTTATGTTATAATATATATTCTTTATAATAATATTTTATTATATCAGTCAAAAATATCAAAATAAATAAAACTGTTATAGAGAGTTCTGACCGTACTCCAGTTAGTGGAAGGAAACCACAAGAGTGATCTCAAAGGGTGCCTTGTTTGCTCATTTAGGGCTGTTTTCAATCCTGTTTTATAATAGCCCTAAATAGGAAATGGAAAATTAGTGCTAATTTCTTTAACTTCAAGAGGTTTTAATCTTTAGAGATTTCGGGTTTGAGTCTTAGATATAAAATCGGCTTGCGAGGGAGTGCCTTATACCCCAACATGAGATTTTCTGACGTGAATCTAAGTTTAATCGAACTTCAATACAAGTACCGAACATCGGATAAAAAATCAAAAAAGAAATTGATTTATGGGGTTGACATTTAAATTTTTCGTCACCAACAATTCGACGTGGGGGTGGTTGGGGAGTACATAGTTGATATCACGATTAAGGTTATTGATTAAACAATAAATTAAGGTAAGGGTCAAACAAGTATAGGAAATAATGGATAGCTTTATATTTGAGAAAAGTTAAGGTAAGGACTAAGAAAGCCTTTTTCCTTCTTGTACTCCAACAATTTTAATCAAATGTTTATCCCAACATTCTTGCTCTCTGCTAAAAAAAATAGGAATTAGCGAATTTTATATATAAACAAAAAACTTCCTCGCTAATCCTATTCAATGACGAATTAGTGACAAATTATTTAAAAACATTGTTAGCTAAAAATATTTAATGATAAATTAGCGATAAAATTCATAGCTAATTCCAGTTTTTTCTTATAATGGCTTCGTAAATCACTTAAGCATAGTTTGTATATATGATAAATAACCCCTTATATTCCTTCCTTTCCAAGTTAAGACAAATGTATAGGGTTAAAATTTGGCTCGTAAGGCCCCCATGCTGAGTGGGCACGTCCCCTATGATAAGGGCAACCCAAGTTGGTGAAGAAGAAGCAACGTCGTTTAGTGCCTGACCTTTTTACTGAGTGGAAGCCATCAACTTTTGTCTTTTTGATTATTTCGAGGAAGGTCTCCTATTATATAAATGAGACTTTCACATTGTAATAGGCATCATGATTATTCTCGGATAATACAACCTCTCTCTCTATCACTATCTATTTCTTGGTTTTTCAACCATTGCTTCTCTCTTAAGCTAAGTCTATTTTTCTACACATTTACGGATCTACAAACATCGTGATGTAATAATCATCTCTTGGCTTATTATATTTGATTATGATTTACCCTTATATATTTTCGATTGTTTTTAAGCTTATAAAGTACGCATATAATTTTTGAGCTAAATAATTTGGCGCCGTCTGTGAGAATTTCGAGAATCAAAACCATAATATGCTCCTAGAGAACCATTGAAAACCCTTTTCTGCAACACACAAACGAAAAATGGCTGACAACAATGCAAGAATAAAAGCAATAGCAGATGTTGCAACCAATCTCATCAGTCATGTTGCAACCAATCTCATCAGTGCTCTCATTGAAGCCGGTGAAGAGGGGGGTTTCGATCTCAACCCCTAGTTAAGAAGTCACCCCAAAACAATGTCAGATGCATGCCGAGTGCAGATATTGCTGCAGTCGAATGTGAACCCGAGACCGCACGAGCAAACAACGCGCTCATCAATACTCGGGCCAATGGTGGCACGCTTACAGCCATCCTCAAGAAGATGAAATAGAAAACGAAAACAGGTCACTC
Organism: Nicotiana benthamiana; assembly: GCA_034376525.1. Classification (NCBI taxonomy): domain Eukaryota; kingdom Viridiplantae; phylum Streptophyta; class Magnoliopsida; order Solanales; family Solanaceae; genus Nicotiana; species Nicotiana benthamiana. Next base: position 91,364,125 of record CM067337.1, read on the forward strand.
TGTGACCATATGAAAGAACACCAGGAGAGGGTGGACAAGATCCCTGATGCCCCCAAACTGCTGCCAAAGCATGACATGGGGAGGTTTGTTGAACAACCCTATACGGAAGAGGCTACACCATATTCCATTCCAAAAACCTTCAAAATTCCGCCTTATTTAAGAGTGTACGATGGAACTACATATCCCGAGGACCACTTGATCCACTGTCACTGCTGTAAAAGGTAACGACCTATCAAAAGAACAGGTACCATCTGCAATGCTGAAGAAGTTCGCGAAACACTAACAGGAGGAGCACTGACCTGGTATTCCCAGCAACCGGCCAAAATCACACTACTATAAAAGGACCTTTAGCGGCAATGAAAAATAGCATTGGCGGCAATAAAAGGAAGCAAAAGCGAGCGTCAACGACATCTTCGCTGTTCGGCAAACGGCAGGAGAAGGACTCAGGGACTTCCTAGCCAGGTTTAACAGAGTAAGGATGAGCCTACCAAACGTGTGGGAAGGCATGGCGGTCGCTGCTTTCTAGAACAGGTTAAGCAGTGACGGCTCGAGGGCAACTAAAAAACTACTAAGTCGCCTTATGAAGTACCTGCCAACCACGTGGGAAGAGATTCACAATGCCTATTGCACTGAGGTACGTGCAGATGAGGATGACCTCAACGGGCCGACCCAGCATTTAACAACAATATATCCAGAAATTAGGAGGGATAGATGCAACAAAGGATGACGGGAACAAGTCCCATGTCCCAATAGGGATAGACACCAACCTTACATCAAATCCTCTCACCCACCACCACCCAGGAACGCGGATGCACTACGGCGACATGTCGCTTCACTATGAAACGACAAAGGTATGCCCCCTTTATTATCTGCCCATAATGTTTGTGTGCCCCTTCAGATATAGTGTACACACTTGAGAAGCTGGCAACAAGGTGCAATGGCCGGAAAAGATGAAGTCGGACCCCATCACCAGAAAATCAAATGCCTTGTGTGAGTTCCACCAGGAGGGAGGACACAAAATCGAAGATTGTATAGGCCTACGGCAAGAGGTGGTCAGGATGTTGAACCAAGTGTTCCTGAGAGAGTTGATGAGTGAGAAAGGGAAAATCAACTTTGCACGTAAATGGGAGCAGCACCACGGGCCACCAAAGTCGCCTTCACCAACACGCACGATCAACATGATTATTGGAAACGTCAACGACTCGGCGATCAACCACGTCAAGTTCACCACTACGCACAAGCTGAAGTGAACTATCGCTCACGAACAATATGACGACTTCGAAGATAGTATCACATTCGATAAGTCTGATGCCGATGGTTTGTCTTTCCCTTATTACGATGCTTTAGTTATCACTTTACGTATCACAGATACGGATGTTAAAAGAGTTATGGTCGATGATGGTAGCGGGGCCTATATTATCCACTCGAGGTTCCTCGTACTAATTCGACTCGAGGATAAGATAATACCGCGCTGCATAACACTAACTGGTTTCAATAATGCAGTAGAACGAACCTCCGGGGAAATATCATTACCCGTCCTAGCATGAGGGGTCACACTGAAAATAATTTTTCACATGATAAACCAGGAAACGACATACAACGCCATTATCGGATGACCGTGGATACACGGCATGAGAGCGGTCCCATCGAGCTTTTACCAAATGATCAAATTTCCCACCCCATGGGGAGTATTCAGCATTCGAGGCGAGCCTCGCACCGCTCAAGAATGCTATAAAATAGCTCAAGACTACGCCCACACCAAACATCTTAAAGGGGCGAGAGCAGATTCATAGCAATCAGCTATATCGGCAATTAAGGTCTACCCGACAGAGAACGCCATTAAAGACCCTGATGGAAGAGTTGCACCTCTCTCTCTACCATAACTTTCTTTGTAATTGTTTTTTGTTGGTTAAAGGGTAAGGAACTCGTGCCTCGACCCCGAGAAGTTTCACATTTCCTTTTAGATGTGTCTCTGTATCCTCTAGATCATACGATTGTTTGTATCAAGCAAAGGCAATTGTTAGTTGCAATTCAATGTTCAGACATACACTTGGGATATGCAAGTAAGCTATAAACTAGAAGACATAGTAAGGGTACATAGTTTGAACATGCTTGCAGGGAAATTATCTGTGGTCTGCAAATTTTTCTTGCAACCACAGATGAGGACTAGCGGACCGCACAAGGTTACGGTCGAAGCCTGTAAGGCTACGGTCAAAGATCTCAACCCAGTTCAACTGGACAACGACGACCCTACAAGGAAAGTTTACATCGGGCACGACCTCTCAAATCCAAGTAAGTATCGTAAATTTTTATCTAACCATGCAGACATGTTTGCATTTTTCCATTCAGATATGCCGGGGATCCCACGAGAAATTGCCACTCACAAGCTGAACGCCGAACTGCTACACCCGCCCGTGCAGCAAATGAGAAGAAAATTCAACGCCACAATCAACGAAGCGGTCAGCAAGAAAGTGGACAAACTTTTGGCTAACGGCTCCATCAGGGAATCAAAGTACCCCCAATGGTTCGCCAATGTTGTCATGGTTAAGAAGAAAAATGGGAAGTGGAGAATGTGTGTAGACTTCACCGACTTGAACAATGCATTCCCGAAAGATTCCTTCCCACTGCCCCACATTGACCAGCTAATAGATGCAACCGTAGAGCATGAGCTGCTAAGTTTTCTAGACGCATACTCCAACTACAACCAAATCACGATGCCGAAGAGGACAGGGAAAAAACAACTTTCATCACCCACCAGGGGACATACTGCTACAAGGTAATGCCTTTCGGGCTCAAGAACCCAAGAGCCATGTACCAAAGGCTGGTCACCAGAATGTTCAAAGAACAACTCGGTAAGACCATGGAAGTCTACATTGACGATATGCTGGCACAATTAGCAAAGAAAGAAGACCATATCAACCATCTAAAAGAGGCCTTCAAGATACTGATGAGGTGTGGGATGAAGTTGAACCTCAAGAAATGCGCTTTTGGTGTAGCCTTAGGAATATTCTTAGGATTCCTCGTATCACAACGAGGCATCGAGGTCAACCCAGACCAGATCAAGGCGATAGACGCAATACCTGAGGTGGTGACTAGCAAGCAATAGGTACAGAAGCTGACGGGGCATATAGCTGCCCTGTCCAAATTCATCTCGCGGTCATCCGATAGGTGCCATAAAATTTTCAATGTGCTGAAAAAGATCAAGGACTACAATGGAATGAGGAATGCATCGAAGCCTTGAGAAAGCTGAAAGCATACTTGTCTTTGCAACCCTTGCTGGTCAAAGCAATCCCCGATGAACCCCTGCAGGTATATGTAGCATAGATGTGTAGTTATATGCAATTGTAGGTAATTGTAGTCACTACATTAGTAATTTATTCCCACAATTATATAAGAACTGACAGTTATATAGAATGGCAACTGAAGCTATTATATATGCTATTAGATAGCTGTTACGACAAATATGCTATTAGATAGATCGAATACTCATGTCTAATGTATTCATGAAAAATTGTTCAGTACAACCAAACTGACATAATTCTCCATTTCATGAAAAATTGTTCAGTATTCATGAAAAATTGTTCAGTACAACCAAAGTTCATTACAACAGTACACTCTACTTCTTCTTTCGTTCAACTTTATTTCTCTCATTCTTTGGCGCTGGACCCTTCCTCCTTGCAAGCCTGCCGGTAACCTCAGTCTCACTGATTGAACCATCATTTAGCTTCTTTGTGGTGTAGTCCCACAACAGAGCTCCATAGCGTCTACGGTGTTTGTCATATCAGTAAGATCTTCCTTTGGTATAGACAAATACACAAATTTGAGTCAACAATGACAGATCCAAATAAAAATTACATGAAACTACATTAAACTACAAAATTACAATTAACTACAAATTTAATTCAACAGTATAATTTGCCAATCAAATTTGAGTCAACTGTGACAGGTTCAGATAAACATTACATTAAACTACATTAAACTACCAAAAACTACAATTAACGTAAAATTTGATTCAACAGTAAAATTTGCTATCAAATTTGAGTCAACAGTGACAGTTCCAAATAAACATTACATACACTACATTAAACTACAAAAAACTACAATTCACTACAAATTTAATTCAACAGTATATTTTGCCAATCAATTACACATTATCTCCGAATAACAACAATTAACTACAATTTGTATAAGCAACCCTAATATGCAATAATACAGTATATTTTTACAAAAAACACTTGCACGCCAAAAAAACAATTGAATTCTAATTTTTTGGCAAAAAAATATTAAACTACAAAACATTGATGAGAAAAAAAATGTGTTTACCTTCAATGAAATTAAAGTAAGTTTATTCAGAATGAATTACACTATCGTAAAATTAGTTAGCACGATTTGATTTCATATTAATCTTTTATTGCCTTATCTAACAATATACATTATGATATACAATATACATTATGATATATATATACACATGATGATATACACCATCTCAAATACACATATTTTTTTAACTGTTAAAAAAAAAATAGGTGAGAATAAGAAGAAGAAAATTGGAATTTGCCAAAGAAATGCAAATCAAATCGAAAAAGCAACAATTGAATGAAGACAAGAAGAAAATTAGATAAAAAACAAATCTTTTTACTGAATTGCCTTCGTAATAAGAAGATCTTAACTTTATAGAAAAATATATTCAACCATTACAACTTCTCAAACATTATCAAAGAATACATGCTCTTCCAAATCCAGATTCAAGAAGAAGAAGAAAAAAAAAAGAAGAGATTGAAGAAGAAAATCGGAGAGAGAAGAAAAAAATACAACGAGAGAATAAATAAGAAGCTAAGGTTAAAACCAACCATATGTTACACACTTAGAAAGAAAGGGTTCTCTATTTTAACCAAAATTATGGCTTCCAAACTTTATAACATTTGGATTGTGGCCATACTTGTTTACTTGCTAACTATAAGTAATTCATTTATTCCTCAAGCAAATGCAGCAGGAAAAGTAGGAGGATGTGGAAATGCACCAGCTGCTAGCTTAATTCCATGTCTTGCAGCAGCCAAAAATGGTAGGATAAAAGTCCCTCCAGCATGCTGTGGTAAATTTGGGGATTTGCGAAAGACTTCTCCAAAATGCCTATGTGCGGCATTACTGTCACCATCTGCTAAAAATGCAGGAGTTAATCCTGCTATTGCTGTCACTATCCCCAAGAGGTGCAACATCAAGAATAGACCTGTTAGGAAGAGATGTGGACGATATGTTGTTCCATGAGTTTAGAATTCTCAACTTGTATGGAGGAATAAAGACGATTTCCAGCTACTTGACTATTATGTTTCACAAATATAAGTATTTCCAGTCTACTATTAAATAAAAGTGTTGCTAGTTTGGTGTTAAAAAAAAAGAAGCTAAGGTTATTTTGGAAGAAAGAGAAAAAAGTGGGGAAAAAAAAATATGAAAAGATTTTGTTCCACAAATCAAGCCCCTAATAAATAATTGATCATTAAACCTTAAAAGTAAATTTTGGTATATAAATTGAAACATGCTATAATTAAATGTAATAAACACTAACCTTAAACATGAGTGGTTATAAGGTTTGTTATATGGGATGTACATGTAAAAATCCCGTTTAAAATACCCGGATTCGTTTGCCCAAACCCATTATCCGACCCATTAGGTGTCTAAGAACTCTCTCCTCTTCTTTCATTAGCTGAATTGTCCACCACACTGTCCGACAGCCTACTGACGCCGCCTTTCCTCCGCCCGTTCCAACTTCGCGCTCTTCAGGTTCTTTTTGTTACAGTCTATTTTTCAATTTTCATTCTAGTAATTCGATAAATAGCATATCTACTTTCTTCTTCTTTTTTCTTTATAAACCTTTTTGGGTGGTTTTTCGTGTTTACTTTATCATATTCTTCCAGCTAGGAATATTTTACAAAATGAAGGACAGAAAATTGAAAATCTATCTATTTGGATTCCTGTATTTATACCACTAACGGAAATGATATTGGACAAAAAAAAACATATACTCCGTAAATTTGCTACTTTGAAATTAATAATATTTGAATTTACCCAAAAAAAAGATATTGGAAAAAAGGATTTGCAAGTGTAGAACCTAGATAAATTCAAAGTTTAGATTTTTTGATTTTGAGGTCTAGCAATAAATTCACACTAAGGAAGGTAGAAGAAAAAGGGGGGCAAAAAAAAGCAAGCTTGAAACTGGAAAGTAAAAATGCTAGTGAGTGTGTGTGTGTGAGAGAGAGAGAGAGAGGTTTAGGCCTTTAGGATTTAGGGTGGTGGATAATTCAGCTGATGAAGAGGAAGAAAGAGTTCTTGACACCTAATGGGTCGGGTAATGGTTTGGGGTAAACGAATCGGGTATTTTAAATTGTCTAATGACCGTCCACGTGTCTAATGTAGGTATCGGGTTCTGGCTCTTTTAATGGAGTATTTTTGTTCAAAAATATAATGGTATTACGATAAGGGTATATATATAGTTGAAGGCTCAAATGGAGGGAAGATATAAAACACAATTTTTTAAAGTAAAGTGGAAAATGCTACACATTTCTAATCCGAGACAGGAGATCACACAAAATGTTTGATTTGATATTGCAATTTCCTTTTGGCAAATCGAAAGTTATAGTGGTGGTTTCAATGTTGTGAGCGCAAGTTATTTTACTTTTGAAAAGAAATTTGGTTGTTACAAACTGTGGGCAATTTTAACTTTTAAGATATGTCTGCAGTTAATTAATCTGCTTGTGCGATATGCCGTATCTGGTTCGGGAGCATCTATTCATTGGCAACATAGGCGATGCAGCAGAAGTTCTTGAGCATGGTAGTGATGAAATTACGCATATCTTGTCCGTCCTTAGCTCAACTTCAATATCCTTTTTCTCAGAATGGCGTTCTGGGCTTTCAATACCAGCCAAAGAGATTCGGAAGGAATATGTTGGGGATTCAGGAAATGCCAACGCTATAACTGATGAGAATAAGAGCTCATCATCACCTAAGAAACTCCTCTACTCGTTAGAGCATGCAGGGAAAGATTTGAAGTTTATAAGGATGGTTGCACCCTTGAGAGACATGGAGAATGAGAATTTGCTGGATTCTTTGGATGCTTGTTTGGATTTTATCGAACAAAGTAGAAAAGAGGGGTCTGTGTTGGTGCATTGCTTTGCTGGTGTATCAAGAAGGTATAACTTCTACACGGCTCGTTATTATATCCTAATTTCTGGATGTTGTAAATTAGATGGGACGTTCTTTTAAGTCCTGATGGACCTCCACCCTGTAGATTTGTCGGGTTTGAAGAATTGTGTCAATCTTTGACTTGACAAAAGTTAGTCAGAGATATAATATGGATATTACAAAACCATTTACATGTGAAGAAGCTTATACTACATATCAGAAAAGGGAAAAGCTCTGACAAAGTATCATTATTTTATAAGAAGCTGTAGCTTCTTTTCGGTCCACATGAAAAAGCAAGTTATTCAGTTTTTCTCCAACATAATTGTGGATTAAACCACTTAATATGGATGCTTACTGATTCTTGATGATCTTTAAAAAATAAAATAAAAAATCTCAATCGCTAAGAAATGCTCCGTCCTTTTTTCTTTTCCCTGGCTGATATTACACATGATTTTCACTTTGACTTACTAACACCAAAGCACCATTTCTTCTCGGATCCCAATTCCCTTATCAGGATCCGCTGTCATTAGATGTAAGAAAGAACTTTTTTTAGTTGCCGTAGCTGACCTGGCAAGTCTACTCACCGGTTAAAGTGGTACAATGCCTCATGAAATGAAAATATGTCGAAAGATTCAACGAAAAAGATGTGTCTGATGTGGACATCTACCTTTTAATACATTGAACAGTTCGTGACCTATACATACCTATCGTAGAGGATTCAAATTCATACGATGGCTTCTTTTGCTTTTCTTCATGAATCACTTAAATTAATTTAATGCTTAGGCTGTGCTACAGTTCAGCTGTAAAAATGAAAATAATGCATCAAGGCTTAGTACTTGCTAGTTTAAGCAGTTACATGCATCATCAACCAGACCTTACCCTCGCATTCTTTCTTTCTCTTGTTAAGATAAAACTTATCCATTAATTTTAGTTGTCAAGGTTTGGAAAATACGATAGAGTGGATATTGCTTATCAATAACTTGCCAAACTAGTAAAATACGAATTGAGTTTTGCTGCGACGTGAAGATGCAAATGGCTCGATTAGGTTACCATAAAGAGATAATATGCTGCTTTCAATGTTGAAAAAGTAACTTTGGTATAAGCTATTGAATCGGACTATTACATTGTACAATATTTTCTCCTTCTTTTTGGTTGAAGACGTTTGTGTTACTTTCTTGATCTATCTATCCATGTGACAAGCATAAAAATGGATCTTAGATGATAATCCTTGCTTTGCAAAGAAGAAATTGGTCAACCTAACATTTTCATTAGCTTATACTTCTTATTCTTTATTTCTTTTTTGTCTTTTTTGGTTGTGTGTGTGTGTGTGGGGGGGGGGGGGGGTAGGGCGCTAGGCCTAACTCCATCATGATTTAACCTTTTTGCTTAGATGCAATGCTCTGCTGCCATGTCTATCAAGTTGGCTAATAGTTGTTTTCCCTTTTGCGGCCAATATGATCAATCACCAACATAAATCGGTAAGTTTTCTAGAGTTATTATTTGGCTTCATTATAAACTCTGGTTATGTCACAGTGAATTGGGTTATCTAATATATTTGTTCTAAACAAACCTAAATGGAAATCGGGGATGACGAGATGGATTCGTGCTCATTTCCTTTTCAGTTAAATTGTGTTTGATTGCCTAATGTTTCATGTACTTTTAGACTCTTCATACTTTTATGCCGCAATTCCATATGTATCACGGTACTTCTGTGTTTGTATAAAAGAATGGTAATTAAATTATCTCCGATAATATTTTTTTCCCATTGCTGTGGTTATTATGTACTTTTCCACTTGACTGTAAGAATGAAGGGAGATGCTTCTCCGTGTATGGTCTAATGTTTCACGTACTTTTAGACTCTTCATAGTTTTATGCCGCAATTCCATATGTATCACGGTACTTCTGTGTTTGTATAATGGAATGGTAATTAAATTATCTCCGATAATACCACAATCCTCAAAGCACCTCTAAATCCCATTTCCACCTCCCTCCGTTATTTCACCTCTCTTCCACCACCGTCACCACAGCAATCGCCGTCACAGTCACCACCAGATGCCACCGCAATCTCCAACCTCATACTTCAAAACAACCCAGAATCATTATCAGATACCGTTCACAAACTCACCCAATGGACACCTGACCTCATTCACTCTGTCCTAAAGCGTCTCTGGAACCACGGCCCGAAAGCCCTCCAATTTTTCAACCTCCTCGATCACCACCGTTCCTATGCTCACTCTGCTACAGCTTTTGACCATGCTATTGACATCGCTGCTCGTATGCGCGATTACAAGACCGTCTGGAAGCTCGTGGCCCGAATGCAATCTCGGCGGCTCTGTCCGAGCCCGAAAACATTCGCTATCATCACTGAGAGGTATGTATCCGCTGGGAAAGCTGATAAAGCGTTGAAGGTTTTCCTGTCTATGCATAAACATGGTTGCCCTCAGGATTTGAATTCTTTCAATGCATTCCTTGACGTGCTTTGTAATTCTAAACGGGCCGAGATGGCTTATAGTTTGTTCAAGATGTTTAGGAGCAGGTTCAGAGCTGATACGATTAGTTATAACACACTTGCGAACGGGTTTTGTTTAATTAAGCAAACACCTAAAGCACAAGATATTTTGAAAGAAATGGTGGAGAGAGGGTTGAATCCTTCAATAACTACATATAACATAATGCTTAACGGGTTCTTTAGAGCAGGACAGATTAAGGAAGCTTGGGAGTTCTTTTGCAGATGAAGAAGAGGAAATGTGATATTGATGTTGTTACTTACACTACTGTAGACAAGAGGGGTTGCTCTGATGGTAAGCAACCCCTACTTCCAACCGAGAGGTAGTGAGTTCGAGTCTCCCCAAGAGCAAGGTGGGAAGTTCTTGGAGGGAAGGATGCCGGGGGTCTATTTGGAAACAGCCTTTCTACCCCAGGGTAGAGGTAAGGTCTGCGTACATACTACCCTCCCAAGACACCACTATGTGGGATTATACTGGGTTGTTGTTGTTGTTGCTGTGATTATTATGTACTTTTCCACTTGACTGTAAGAATGAAGGGAGATGCTTCTCCATGTATGGCTCTTTATGGAGGCCAAACAGCCTGCATTCTTTTTGGTACAAGTTCTACTGCTTACAATTTCCTGCTAATTTTTACCTATTGACACCCTCGTTTGCTCTTTTGGTTGCAGTGCAGCCATCATTGCAGCTTACCTGATGAAAACTGAACAACTATCTCAAGAAGGTTCGATTTTATTTTGTTTCTACATGTGGACCTTCACTATCAAAAACTTATTTTTCCTTTTATTGAGAGCATACTTCAGCGTATAATAGAAAATGTTGGTGGTTTCCTTTTGAGCTGCTTGGAAGTATTACACAATTTTCTAAGAATTAGAGCTTATTCTTCTGCTTTTACACATATTGTGATCTTGAAGCTTGACCCTTTTTACTTATTATTGTTTGAAATTTCTTCCATCTTGTTTTTACAGATGCAATTGAATCTTTACGTCAAAGCTGTGAATTTGTCTGCCCAAATGATGGTTTCCTAGATCAGGTGAAATAGGCAGTAAGAAGTGATTTGTAAGCAACGGTTTATGGTGATTACTGAAATTAGTTTCCTGCTTTGTCCGCTACCTGACTGGATTCTGAGTGATTTTTTCCTTTTGTCTGCAGTTGAAAATGTTTGAAGAAATGGGTTTCAAAGTTGATAAATCTAGCCCCATTTACAAACGCTTCCACCTAAAAGTTCTAGGTCCACTTTCTCACTTTTCTTTGCTTATCTTGAGATTATTATTCTTATTTCATAACAAAATTTTTGAAAGAAGAAAATTAGGAAAATCCTGCATATGGAAAGGTACATGAAGTAGCTTAATGCCAAAATAATCCATAATCTATACACATCTAGAATAGCGAATTGACTGAAGAATATGTGAAATATACAATATTCTAATGAGGACTTTCTCGAGAGCCTCAGTATTGCTTTTTTACTATATGAATTTGTCTGAAGGATTTGTAATGATGGACTAATCTAACAATCCGTGATACCAAGAATTAGCTCTTAATACTAGATTGCTTGAATATTCAGCTTATTTCATTCTTCCGACCTCAAGACTACCTTCTAAAGGTGAATTTTGTCTTGATTTATTTAAAAATTTAAAGTGTTGGAGGAGAGATACACTTAGGGGTCGTTTGGTATGAGGTATAAGTAGAATAGTGCTGGTATAAAAAATTAATACAACCTTAATACTTTGTATGGTTAACAAATCTGGTATAAGTTATCCCGGAACTAAAATTAGTACCGGAATAATTTATACCTCGTAGGGGTTGGGATAATTAGTGCCGGGATAACTTATACTTTCTTCTTAGAAATTATGCATGCATGCCATTTTTAATACAACATACCAAACAGTGGATAAAAAACAATACCAGGATAACTAATCCCAGCATAACCTGTATTCAAACCAAACGACCCGTTATAGTATGAAATTGTATGTGATATCTTGTGCTAGTTAATTAGTGGATCATGAATATTTAGGGCTTAGTCAATCTTCATTGCCCATTTTTTTCCTCTTCTGGTTCGTCAAGAGGCACATTGCCCAGGAGCTGGTGGTCCAACATGTGATATATGTGGAATGGGAGACCTCAAAGAATTATCCTAGCAAACTTTTTATGAAAATTGATGTTCTATCTATCTTATACCACCAGTTGTGAAGTAAAGGAGCCATGAAAAATATGTGGATTAGAAAAGACTATGATCCAAATAGTATCCTATAGAGGTTTAAAAGTGTCTTGGAGAGATTGGATTTGTAATTTTGTATGGCTAACTAAGCTCTGTTATAGGGAGGCATGGAAAGATGCAAAATGAGTGGACAAAGAGTACCTTTGTGTCGATATATAACTCCAAGGATATTCAAAGGAATGCAAACTATCTTGGTATAAACTTATGAGTCATACAATTAAATTTTTGAAAGAGAGAGAGAGCGAATTATTTTGGATTTATGCTTGGTAGTGGATATAAGATAGAGGCTATTTGTTGTACAGAAGGTTGGTGGAAATTTATTACAAAAGAAGAAGTAGCTACACATGATATTCATTAACATAGAGAAATTATATGATAGAACGCCAAGAGAAGTCCTATGGTGGATGCTTCAACAACAACAACAACAACAATTACCCTCTATAGTCTCACAAGGTGGGGTCTGGGGAGGGTAATATGTACACAGGCCTTACCCCTATCCGAAAGGGCAGAGAGGCTGTTTCCAATCGACCCTCGGCTCAGGGAAGGAAAGGGAAAACAAAAACATAAACAAAAGAGCATTAGTGACTCCAACCATAAATAAAATGGCATGTAATAATATCAAACAGTAACTAGCATAAATAACTACCATAAGGGGGACACGATCCAATGTACAAATCATCTATGGATAGCCCTGTCAAGCCTCACCCAACCCCGGGAAAGGAGTACGAAAAATTCCAGGAGCCCCTATCCTACAATCCTGATACTAGACCTCCAGACTTTTCTATCAAGGGTCATGTCCTCAGAAATCCGCATTCTAGCCATGTCATGCCTAATCACCTCTCTCCAATACCTCTTAGGCCTCCCTCTGCCTCGTCTCACGCCAACCACCGCCAGTCGCTCACAACTCCTCACAGGGGCATGAGGACTTCTCCTCCGTACATGCCCGAACCACCTGAGCCTCGCTTCACATATCTTCTCATCCAACGGGGCCACCCCACCTTCTCTCGAATAACTTCATTCTTAATCCTATCTAACCTGGTGAGCCCGCACATCCACCTGGGCATCCTCATCTTCGCAACCTAATGAACATGAGAGTTCTTCACCGGCCAGCACTCCGCCCCATACAACATGGCAGATCTAACCACAGCTTTATAAAATTTTCCCTTGAGTTTCTGTGGCACTCTTTTGTCACACAGGACTCCTGATGCACGCCTCCACTTCGACCACCCCGCTCCTATACGATAAATGACATCCCCGTCAATCTCTCCGCCCCCTTGAATCACCGACCCAAGATATCTAAAACTGTCCCTCTTGGCGATGACCTGAGATCCAATCTTCACGTCTCTGCCTACTTCGCCCGGTTCGGCGCTAAACTTGCATTCCAGATATTCAGTCTTAGATCTGCTTATTTTGAAACCCTTAGACTCGAGAGTCTATCTCTATACCTCTAGCCTCTCATTCACACCGACCCTCGACTCGTCTATCAATACTATGTCATCAGCAAATAGCATACACCAAGGCACATCCCCTTGAATATGACGGGTTAGAGCATCCATCACCAAGGAAAACAAGAGAGGGCTAAGCGCCGATACTGATGGAGCCCCATAACCACCGAAAAATGGTCTGAGTCACCACCCACCGTCCTAACCCTAGTCTTATCTCCATCGTACATGTCCCTGATAACTCTGATGTAGGCTTCCGGCACGCTCTTCGCCTCCAGGCACCTCCATTACATCTCCTTTTGTACCTTGTCATACGCCTTCTCCAAGTCGATAAATACCATGTGCAGGTCTTTTTCTTATCCCTGAACTGTTCCACGAATCTCCTGACAAGGAAGATAGCTTCTGTAGTGGAGCGACCCGGCAGGAAACCAAACTGGTTCGCCGATATAGATGTCATCTCCCTCACCCTCCCCTCGATCACCCGCTCCCAGACCTTCATGGTGTGACTTATTAATCTAATACACTTATAGTTGTTGCAACACTGGATATCCCCTTTGTTCTTATACAAGGGCACCACCAAACTCCACCTCCACTCCTGACCTACCCATGCATTTTCAGAACTCAACCAGGATCTCGTCAGGCCCAGTCGCTCGACCCCTACTCATCCTACGCAAAGCCCCCATGACCTCCTCCACCCTAATGCGCCTGCAGTACCCAAGGTCTCTGTGCTGCTCTGAATCCCCAAGCTCCCCCAGCTCTATGTTACGATCCCCCTCCTCGTTGAGTAGGTCTCGAAAGTACGCCTGCCACCTCTGCTTGACTTGAGACTCTCCCATTAAAATTCTACCGTCCTCGTCCTTGATGCACCGAACTTGATCGAGATCCCGCGCCTTCCTCTCTCTTTCTTTAGCTAACCGGAATAACTTCCTGTCCCCGCTTTTCTCCCCTAATTCCTCGTACATGCGATCAAACGCCGCGTTTTTAGCTTCTGTAACTGCCAGCTTCGCTTCTTTCCTCGCCACCTTGTAGATCTCTCTGTTAACTCGCCTTTCTTCCTCGCTTGTGCTCCTGCCAACTTAGCAAACGCCGCCTTCTTCACCTCCACTTTTTCTTGGACTACATCGTTCTACCACTAGTCACCCTGATGTATGCCTGAATAGCCCTTGGCTACCCCGAGCACATCCCGTGCTATCTCCCTAACCAAGTTTGCCGTCTCTGACCACATTGCGTCCGCTTCCCCAGAACTTCTCCAAGCTCCACCATCAACTAACCTTCTCTCCAACTCCTGGGTTTTCTCCTTTGTCAAAGCATCCCATCTAATCCGCGATCGTCCCCGAGCACCCCTCCTCTTCCTCTTCACCCAGAGACCGACATCCATCAATAGGAGTCTATGGTTGATGCTTCAGAAGAAAATAATCTATGGAGCTCTAGTTGATAGAATGCAGTAGGAAGATAAATGGAAGGCTAATTATATAGAACGACTGTGAGATCAATGATGTTAAATGGTAGTGAATGTTCGGTCTATTAGGCTAACACACATACAGGGTAAGTGTTGTAGAAAAAGCATATTTTAAGATGGATGTACGACCAAACAAGATTAAAAATCAAGTGTGGCAAAAGTTGCAAGTATTACACTTGAAGGATAAACCCCTTCCAAATATTTGACGGCACTTGTTGCTAAATATCAACGAATTCCATTGATCAATTAAGAAAAAGAACACTTAGAGGATAAAACGAGAAGAAGATTACTTAGATTGTTTGTCATGTCTTTACGTAGACCAAAAAAAAAGCTCCGTTCTGTAGCTGTAACATTATGATGATTGAATGTGCTAAAAGGTTATTACATAGGCTTAAAGTGATGGAGAGAAGTTGTCGTAAAAGATTTATCTCTCAGATTTAATAGCGTTAGCTAAAACCGAAACATATGGGCAATAAATGATCCATAAAGGTAGTATCAACTAGTTGTATGTCGGTGTGCAAATTTATGAAACCTCAATAGTTTTAGAGAACCCCTTAACTAGCCTTAAAAGCATATTATTTAATATTGGAACAAAATTGTCCAAATAGAGCGGAGCAGATATATATGATTTGTACTTAAAAGGATAAACCCATTTCAAATATTTGACGGCACTTGTTGCTAAATATCAATGAATTGCATTGATCAATTAAAAAAAAGAACACTTAGAGGATAAAACGAGAAGAAGATTACTTAGATTGTTTGTCATGTCTTTACGTAGACCAAAACAAAAAAGCTCCGTTCTCTAGCTGTAACATTATGATGATTGAATGTGCTAAAAGGTTATTACATAAACTTAATGGAGAGAAGTTGTCGTAAAATATTTATCTCTCAGATTTAATAGAGTTAGCTAAAACCGAAACATAAGGGCAATAAATGATCCATAAAGGTAGTATCAACTAGTTGTACGTCGGTGTGCAAATTTTTGAAATCTCAATAGTTTTAGAGAACCCCTTAACTAGCCTTAAAAGCATATTATTTAAAATATTGGAACAAAATTGTCCAAATAGAGTGGAGCAGATATAGATGATTTGTACTGCCGATCCCAACTAGTTTCACATTATGGTATAGTTGATTGACAAGATTTGACTTGTGAAGAAGTACCCCTATTGTTTTATGGGTATCCCTCTTTAGAAACATTTCTATTTTCTCCTAGTTTCGTATGTACTAATTTCATTTTTCAAAATTTGCTGCAGTTTTATCTATTAACAAATCATTGTGTACGAGTTTTTTCCCGAAAACCTTTTAGCTTGTTTGTGTTCAAGGGAATAGAACTTGATTAAGGCTCTTCATTTTTTTATGGAACGACTTCTTGATAATAAATACATTATATTGCCCTGTCTGATAAAGATGAGCATGAAATAAACCTTCCACCATCAACAGTGTAAACTATGGGAGGCAATTGCAACATCTTAAACTTCGCAAAAATGTATGTTGCCTAACAAAATTGTATTTTATATTTCCACACTTGAAATAAAAAGATCTTTTTAATGTATCAGGTGATAGTTATAATCGTGGAGAAAGAATAGACACCTCTAAGTTTGGGGCTGATCCAGGCTCGGCAGCAGAAAGCATTCCCTCAGATGCGGATGTGTCCTTGACTAAGGAAACAACTCCTGCCCGAGTTTACCGCTGCAAGAAATGCCGGAGAGTTGTGGCGCTGCAGGGGAATGTTGTAGATCATGTTCCCGGGGAGGGTGAGACAGCATTTCAGTGGCATAAAAGGAGAAGTGGCAATCCTTTTAACAAACCTGACGACGAGTGTTCATCTGTCTTTGTTGAGCCTTTAAAATGGATGAGAACAGGTACTGCACGCTAGTTCACCCCTTTATTTCTAGGATAACATAACCTAGATATGGTCGACTCAGTTCATGGAGCAGGAATTAAATGCAATATGTAAAATAACCCAAACAATGTGCCAGAACGGATGGGATTAATTCAGCTCATACTGTTAATATGTCTAAGAAACCTCGACTTAGATATACTCTTTCCTTTGTTTGAAAAAATAAATATTATACTCTCTCTGAGTCACGGAGGTCTTAAAGCTAGACACATATGAGCACAAATTTGATACGATGAAGTCCTGTTCATTAACTTTATCGGCATTATATTTGTAGTTAGGTAATCTTCTGTATGCAAGACTTTTGTCCATAGGACCCAAGGGTAACAACTTTGATCCTGAGTTTCTCATCCTTCTATGTTGGCCCTGTGAATTATTTGTTGTACGCATGGTTCAACATGAGAACAGTAACTGGTTCTTATTTGACAGATTATATTGCTTACAAACAATCCCTCTTTCTTGGTCATATATTTGTACAATGTTGGATATCTGCATTGCACCTTTTTCTGATCTGCCATCGAAAATGTCACATGCAGTTGAAGAAGGTGCATTGGAGGGCAAGCTTTTATGTGCGCATTGTGAAGCTCGGTTGGGTTACTTTAATTGGTCAGGTATTCAGTGCAGTTGCGGAAGCTGGATTACCCCTGCTTTTCAACTCCATAAAAGCCGAGTGGATATCAGCAGCATGTGAAATTTTACAAAGGAAGAAGGTTCTGGCATGGAAATACTACTCCATTTGGTTCTTATTATACATTAAAACCGAACTAATCTGGCTTATACGATTTTGAGAACCTCTACAAAGATAATACTAGGGAACCAATCCCTCTTACCTGCTCTTTCATATAAATTACTTGGAGGCCTGGGACTGGGCTGCACCTCTTATTATAGGCTATGCATTCATAAGCTGTATAATCAAAGTATACTGAGTGAATGCACTTTCTTGTCCAATGGAAGATTTATCTGGACAAGTATATACAAGTTGTGTCTATCTATTTGTCAGAAGCTTTTAAGATGCCTAAATTAAAGTACATGTACCGTCCCTGTCAAATTTATTAAAAGTGAATTATTCAGATTCAGTCAATGTTGGGGGGGGGGGGGGGGGAGAAGGTCACGGGTTCGAGCCGTGAAAATAGCCTTTTACAAAACTGCAAAGTAAGGTTGCGTACAATAAACCCTTATGGTCCGGCCCTTCTTTGGATCCTGCACATAGCGGGAGCTTAGTGCATTGGACTACCCTTTAATTAGAGTTAGGTGAGTATTATTGCGGGGAAATGTTTCAATTTGAAAATGTATTCTTCTTCACAATGTGCCTTATTACTACTTATAAACTGCATGCGACTTTATTTCTTTGTTTCCTTTTCTTTTTTTAATATTTCAAAAAAAGAAATAACTATAATCCCTGGCTAACCGAATAAATATAGTAAGTCTATGCACCTAAAAGAAGGTGTATTCATATTCTTTGTTACATCAGTATTCCGGGATGAAATCTTTCAATAACTTTAGGTTTAGTTGTCTCCCCTTTCCCTTCCTCAGGAGCGGAGCAGGGGCGAAAAAGAATTCGTGTTGTGCATACAAGTCAAATATATTTTATATGTACCTATCATATATTAAACTCTCTTGAAGTTTTCATGTTTTTTTCTAAATTTCCTTGATAATTATCCTACCTCTGCCACTGTCCTTCCTTGATCCCTATGTACTAGAAATTAAGTTAATAATAACGAGGGTTCATTAGCGACGCAGGATTAGGGGTTGCCACGTTTTTTTCTTTTGGGGGAGGGGGGGGGGAGGTGGAGGGGGAGGGGGTGGAGGGATGATTGATCAAAGGAAAATAACAGATGAATTTCATGGTCTATTGAAATTCAAAATAGAAGAAAAAATTATTTGATAGGGAAACCCTTCTTGTCCCTATATATAATAAGATCACGTTTA
Source organism: Nicotiana benthamiana (assembly GCA_034376525.1). Classification (NCBI taxonomy): domain Eukaryota; kingdom Viridiplantae; phylum Streptophyta; class Magnoliopsida; order Solanales; family Solanaceae; genus Nicotiana; species Nicotiana benthamiana. Next base: position 91,382,753 of record CM067337.1, read on the forward strand.
TTATAAACTCACTGACTTTAAATTCTAAATAGACTCTGTTATCGCCGATGAGAGCTCTAAATTTAAAATAGTACATGTGGCATCAGGAAAACTTAAACAATGTCAATTAAGCACAAGTACTTATTGAAGTATTTAACTCATGAATTTTATGAGTACAAGGAGAAGCTATGCCGTTAGAATTTATGAGCTGTATTTCCCACCTGAAGAAAATGACATGTTCTTCACCAAACTAATTTGAGAAACTTACACTCAACTCCTCCCAACTTAGGGAATTCCAACTTTCACCCATGCACTTGCATTTATTATTTTATTATGTACCTGTAAAGTTTCTACAGTTTGAAATTGGTGTTAATAATTTCAATTTAATTCATAAATCCATACTCCTAAATAGAACTCAAGGTGCAAATATAGTAAAAAAGCAGTTCAGGAATTGAGGAATAGTATTTTATATTTGAGTACGAACTCCAGCATATTATACTGAACCGGTATACTTTGCTAACTCCTGTAAAATTTGCGGGAGACTGGAGCACCAGTGCTCCAAACTCCAGTATATTATACTGGACAATTATACTCTTTACTAACTCCTGTAAAATTTGCGGGAGACTGGATCACCAGTGCTCCAAACTCCAGTATACTATATTGGACAATTATACTCTTTGCTAACTCCTGTAAAATTTGCGGGAGACTTGAGCGTCAGTGCTCCAAACTCCAGCATATTATACTAGACAATTATTACTTGTTGGAACTCCGGTAAAATTTGCGGGAGTTCCAGCATAATTATGCTTGAACTCCCATAAAATTTGCGGGAGCTCCAGCATAGTTATCCTGGAGCTCCAGCATGACTTTTAAAACTTGGCTAATTTTTTAATGACCAGTGGTAAATCTGACTATTTTTAAATTTCTCCCATTAATTCCTTCTGTCTGATCCAAATCTGTGCAAAATAGAGTCCATTATTATATTTTTCCCAAAATTACATTGAACAGAGTATCCTCCAACTGGATCCTCCTGTCATTGACCTTAATGCCAACTTTCTCGGCAAAGTCCACCGCCCAAATAAAGAATTTTTCCTTTCTTTATTTTTGCACATTTTTTATTGTATGCATGCATGCATGCATGTGCAAATAGACAATACAACAATAATATTTGATCATATTAAAAAAATTTAAATTTTAATTAGATCATTAATTTGTTTAGTTCCTCATTTATTTTGATGTATCTGTTGAATTGTCAACTATCCCACATCGGTGTGTTCTTGATTTGGTAGGGAATTTTTTCCTATAAAAGAAGGGCTAATGTTTAGGTTTTAAAACACCTCTCGTTTGTCTTCTTATCTGTTTAAGGCATTTGTTTTCTTTTAGTATTATTTCACTTGTATTTTGGAGTGAGATAAATATTGGTTGTGTCCGAGGAGTAGGCAAAATTGGCCAAAACTCGTAAATTCTGGTATTCCTTTTATTGTTGTTTTATTGTCTTATTTATTATTTAGTGAATGCTATAATTTTTGGTATAGTAATTGTGACTTATCCACACTATATACATTTGGCTTCCGCAACAAATGGTATCAGAGCTAAGGTTCTGTCTAAGTATGCTCTCTGGATTGCAGTTAGTCTGATCTTCCACATAAGAAAAGACTTATCTTGATGACTGAGTCAAGGTTCTGTCTGAGTATGCTCTGTGGTTGCAGCCTGGTCTGATCTTCTACATCAGAAAGGAAATAATCTTGATTTGTGTCGTCAACTATTAAATAATATTTGTGTCAAAATGGGAGACAATAAACAATAAGAATCTACATCAAGTGTCAGTAATACGTCATCATTTGCATCTTCGCTTATGACAAGAATTGTGTCAAATGCGAAATTTGCGGTAGAAATTTTTGACGGTCCGGACATTTTGGGATGTGGCAAGGCGAGGTTCTAGATGTCCCTTTTCAACAAGGGCTATATCTGGACATTGAAGAAAAGAAACCAGATGTTATTGGAGAAGAAGATTGGAATATTCTCAACCGTATTTTTTGCGGTACCATTCGATCCTACCTTGCTAGAGAGCAGAAATATCCATACACAAAGGAAAATTCTACGAGTAGATTATGGAAAACACTGGAGGATAAATTTTTAAAGAAAAACAGCCAAAATAAGTTGTACATGAAGAAGAGACTGTTTCACTTCACATATGTTCCTGGTACCATGATGAATGAACATATCACCAGTTCAATAAGTTGGTCACGAATTTGCAAAATATGGATACAACTTATGATGATGGTGACTTGGCCTTGATGTTGTTGGCGTCACTTCCTGATGAGTACGAGCACCTTGAAACTACTCTACTTCATGGAAATGCCAAAGTTTCTCTCAAAGAAGTTTGTTCCGCTTTGTACAGATTTGAACAAAGAAAGCGAGAAAAATAGAAGGGCGGAGAAGGAGAAGCACTATTTGTGAGGGGTCGTCCTCAAAATCAAACGAGGACAAAGAAGGGGAGATCCAAGTCAAGATCTAAACTCAACAAAGATGAATGTTCCTTTTGTCGAGAAAAGGGGCACGGGAAGAAAGACTGTCCGAAGTTGAAGAATAAGGCCAAACATAACAATGGAAAGGCCATTATAGATTCAAATGTATCTGATTGTGATGATTCAGACTTCTCATTAGTTACAACAAAGCCATCAACATCATCAGACATATGGTTGATGGACTCAGCTTGTAGTTATCATATGTGTCTCAAGAAGGACTGATTCATGAAATTTCAAGAAGGAGAATATGGAATCATCCACACAGCAGACAATAGCTTTCTTACCTCATATGTTATCGGTTCAATACGTTTAAGGAACCATGATGAAATGATCAGAACATTAACAGATGTTCAATATATACCAGATTTAAATAAGAATCTCATCTCTGTGGGAGCCCTAGAATCAAAAGGGTTCAAAATCATTGCAGAAAATGGAGTGATGAGAGTATGCTCTGGTGCACTAGTAGTAATGAAGGCAAATCGGAAAAACAATAACATGTACCGCTATCGTGGTAGTACAGTTATTGGGACAACAACAGTGACATCTAGTGAAGCAAAAGAAACCAAGCTATGGCACATGCGCTTGGGACATGCTGGAGGAAAAATCCTTGAAGACTCTATCAGATCAAGGATTGTTGAAAGGAGTAAAGACTTGCAACTTGGGGTTTTGCGAGCATTGTGTCAAAGGAAAACAGACAAAGGTTAAATTTGGTACAATGATCCATAATACGAAAGGCATTTTGGATTATGTACACTCTGATATTTGGGTTCCTTCCAAAACACCTTCGTTGGGTGGGAAGAACTATTTTGTAACCTTTTTTGATGATTTTTCCCGAAGAGTACAAGTGTATACAATGAAGAGCAAAGATGAAGTGTTGGGAATTTTCTCAAATGGGAGACAATGGTGGATAATCAAACAGGCAGGAGGATCAAGTGTATTCGCACAGACAATGAAGGTGAATACAAAAATGATCATTTCAACAAGGTCTGTGAAAATGATGGCATCATCCGACACTTCACTGTCAGACATACACCACAATAGAATGGAGTGGCAGAACGCATGAACCAGACCTTGCTGGAGAAGGTACGGTGTATGTTGTCCAATGCTGGCTTGAGCAAAGAATTTTGGGCTGAGGCAATTACATATGCATGCCACCTCATTAATCGTCTACCATCTGCTGCTATTGATGGCAAGACACCGTTTGAAAAATGGTATGGAAAGCCTGCTGTAGATTATGACTCTTTGCACGTGTTTGGCTCAACTTCATATTATCATGTGACATAGTCAAAATTAGATCCAAGGGCAAAGAAGGCTATTTTTATGGGAATTACTTCTGGAGTCAAAGGATATCGCTTATGGTGTCCTATGACAAAGAAAGTAATATTCAGAAGGGATGTTACCTTCGATGAATCTGCTATGGTGAATAAGGTAACAAGTGAAGATAGCAAACAAGATGATGGTGCTTCTAAGCAGGTGAAGTTTGAGGGAAAATTTCTTTTTCCTACACAAGAAGCAGAGGAGGAAACAAATTAAGATTACCCTCTGGATGGAGAGCCAGTAGAGGAGATTCCAACTCAGGAACCTCAACAACAACTTGAATCAATAGCAACCAGCATTGCCAAAAAGGACAATAACGAAACATGTTCGTCTAATAGAGACAGTTGCTTGTGCAACCAAAATTGTAGCTGATGATGTTCCTACCACTTATAAAGATGCAGCCAAAGTTCAGAAGAAGATAAGTGGAGGATTTCCATGAATGATGAAGTACAGTCCCTTCATCAAAATCATACATGGAGATTGCCCGATCTCCCGAAGGGAAAGAAGCAATTGGGTGCAAATGTGTATTTGCAAAGAAGGAAGGATTCATAACCAAGTAGATGTTCGCTACAAAGAAAAATTGATGGCCAAAGGATATGCTCAAAAGGAGGGAATTGATTATACTGAAGTGTTTTCTCCAGTTGTAAAACATTCATCCATTCGAATTATGTTAGTTTTGATAGCACAGTTGGATTTGGAACTAGTTCAGATGAATGTAAAAACAACATTTTTACATGGAAACTTGGAGGAGGAAATCTACATGACTCAGCCAGAAGGATTCAAAGTTGTTGGAAAGGAAAATATAGTGTGCAAACTTGAAACCGTTGTACGGATTGAAACAATCTTCTAGACAATGGTACAAGCTATTTGACAAGTTTATGTTGCAGCAAGGATACAAGAGAAGCAAATACGATCATTGTGTGTATTTTTGCAGGCTTAAAGATGATTCCTTTATATATATCTTCTCCTATATGTTGATAGCTTCCAAGAATTCAGAAGAAATTGATAAGTTAAAGATTCAACTGAAGAAGGAGTTCGAGATGAAGGATCTGGGTGAGGCAAAGAAAATTCTTGGCAAGTAGATAATAAGAGATAGGCGTTCAAAGAAACTCTGTTTATCTCAGAAAGAATTTTTGAAGAGAGTACTACAATGTTTTGGCATAGATGACAAGACTAAGCCTGTTAGTACTCCACTTGGTCCCCATTTTAAGTTGAGCACTACCATGTCGCCAACGGATGAAACTGAACGAGAGTATATGTCAAAGGTACAATACGCAAATGCTGTTGGTAGCTTGATGTATGCAATGGTCTGTACGAGACCTAACATTTCACAAGCTGTTGGAGTTATTAGCAGATATATGCATAATCCAGGAAAGGAGCATTGGCAAGCTGTGAAGTGGATTCTACGATATATTCATAATACTGTAGATGTTGGGTTAGTTTTTTAGCATGAAAGCAATCAGTCTATAGTTGGATATTGTGACTCAGATTTTGCGGGTAATCTGGACAAACGAAGATTAACTACTAGTTGTGTGTTTACTTTTGCCAAGGCACCAGTTAGTTGGAAGTCTACTTTGCAGTCAACAGTTACTTTGTCTATAATAGAGGCAGAGTACATGGCTATTACAGAGGCTGTGAAGGAGGCAATTTGGCTTCAAAGATTGCTAAAGGAGCTTGGTGTTGAGCAAAAAGGTATCACAACTTTTTGTGATAGTCAAAGTGCTATTCAATTAGCGAAGAACCAAGTTTATCATGCAAGGACGAAGTACATTGATGTTCGGTATCATTTAGTACGAGAAATCATAGAAGAAGGTGGAGTCACGGTGAAGAAAATTCATACTACAGAGAATCCTGTTGATATGCTGGCAAAGGTAGTGATTGTGATCAAGTTTCAACATTGTTTGGATTTGATCAAAATTGTTGAACACTGAAGATTGAAGATGAAGACCAATTATTATTTGTTATAGAGAGAAAATTGAAGATGTGAAATTTTGCCAAGGTGGAGATTTATTAAATTGTCAAGTATCCCACATCGGTGGGTTCTTTATTTGGTAGGGAATTTTTCCCTATGAAAGAAGGCCTAATGTTTAGGTTTTAAAACAACTCTCATTCGCCTTCTCATATGTTTAAGGCATTTGTATCTTCTCATTTTAGTATTATTTCATTTGTATTTTGGAGTAGAATAAAATATTGGTTGTGTTCGAGGAGTAGGCAAAATTGGCCGAACCTCGTAAATTCTGGTGTTCCTTTTATTGTTGCTTTATTGTCTTATTTATTATTTAATGGCTTCCATAATTTTTAGTATAGTAATTGTGACTCATTTACACTATATACATTTGGCTTCCGCAATAATATCAAGCTACAAAGACAAAGCTTGCTGGTTAAGTACTATAGTCACGAGGCCTCGGCTTCAATTCTCACTAAAATATAAGCTTATGATCAACTTCTATATTGATATTCCGTATTATCAAAGTCAGATCAAAATTTAAATTTTATTGGTTCCAAGTTTTACAACAACGATCTCAAATGTTATATTCTTAATACAAGATGAACTCCACAAAACATAACAACAGTATTGTGTGTTCTTCAATTGGTTTCCTTAATGTTGATGCCCTTTCTTTAATTTCTTAGTTTGTGGATTATATCAAAATTAATTTTTACTCCAGTATGATGCCGTTTTATGCTTGCTTTGAGACAAGAATCTACCTACACAAGGTAGGGGCAAGCGACGCATTATCCTTCCTAATCACTATATCCACTTATGAAATTATACTCGGTATGTTAATTATTGTTATTCTATCGATTGGGTTGCTTATAGTTGTAATGAGTGTTTCATCTTCTAGTTATAATTTTGTGCTAATATGAATTCTTAAAATATATGTTATCATTATATCTGTTAATAATGAAAAAGATGCTAACATACCTAAAAATACTATCTAATAGTTACAATTACGTATATCTTGCATCTCTTATTTTAATACAATCAAAGACCTCCTTTTTTATAAGTGTTTTGTTTTCCATCCAAAGTCTATACATGTATTGGGGCTCTGATTAATCCGGATTCGCATCATACACAACTTATTAGAAGGTGGCATTTTCTATCGGGATTTTTCTTTTATTTTTAGGATTCGAACTTGAAACCTTTGATTAAAGATGAAGAGATCTTATCCATTCTACCACGATTCTTAGATAATTCCTGTCCTGACTCTCATTATTCATTGATCTTGTCGTCCAAAAAATTTTGAGACAAAGAAAAACATGAAGTTTCTTAGAAGCAAGAGATTAAGAAAAGGAAGGAGAATGGCTAATTGGAGTATCCAAGGGGTATAGGAGCACTAAGACAAAATCAATTAATCATTCTGTAGTCTGTACCTTCGAAAATCAACGTCAACTCAAAATCAATTATCGCTATGCTACAAAATCGCAATTAGTTATCATCTCTATCATACTTATTTGTACGATGTGTTTAAAATAAGCTGATTAATATATAATAGAATAAAATTATTTTATATTATAATTTTATTATAATATAATATAAAATAGTATGATATATATCCCCACCCACCCACACACCCCAAGTTTTTTATTACATAGTTTTGTCAATAATTTTGTAATATTAGCATCATTAAATGAAATCTGTTAGTTTTATACAATATTGAGTATTTTCGTAGTTAATTTTACTTTTGAGAAAACACGTATAATAGTCTATCTCTGGAATGTTATTTTTGACATTTTGAAATACATATAACAATTTAATTATAAATCAATGAATTTATCATTTCATTCAAAAGGTGAAAAAGGTATTCCCTCCGTTTCAATTTCTATGAATATGTTTGATTGGGCGCGAAATTTAAGAAAAATAAAGATTTTTGAAATTTGTGGTCCTAAACAAGTCAAAAAGGGTTCAAAGTATTTCTGTTGTTATAAAAGCTTCTCATTAAGGTTAGAATAGAAAATTTAAGCTACATTATTTCCAAATTTATAAACGTGTCGTTCTTTTTTGGAACGTACCAAAAAGGAAATAGGTTTACATAAATTGGAATGAAAGGAGTACGATTTATATACTCTAAAGATTAATGGAATTAAATGAAGTTTACTCTATTACTCCATATGTCTCAATTTATGCGTCATACTTTCACTTTAATTGGTCTAAAAAAGAAGATCATACTTTTATATTTAAAAATAATTTAACTTTGAAGTTCTTGCTTTGCCTTTAATAAGATAAATTATAGACATAAAAATATTTTTGGCTTGTTTTAGAGCATAGATTTTTTAAAAATTCTTTTTTTTTTAAAAAAAAAATTGTGTCAAATACACCGCTACATAAATTAAGACAGAACAAATACTAATAATTAGGGGTGAGCAAGTTTGGGCAAACCCAAAATTCAAAACGAAATTCGAATTTTTGAATTTTTGGATTATGGATTAGAGTACGGATTTTATTTTCAAAAATTTTGGATTTTGGATTGGATTTGGATTTGGGACTTCGAAATTTCGGATATCCAAAAATCCAAAATTTTTGTAACTTATATTTAGCCCTACCAGTTAGACATTAGCCCATTACGGCATAACCCATATACATACCTAATACTAATAACTCTAAATATCCAATAGTATAATGCTCGTTAAAATACTAGCCCGAAAAGTCTTTGGTCTTTACATTTTTATCACCTAATAAGCTCCACTGTGAGAAAGGAAAATGGACGAAGAACTATTCATGAGGGCATTTGTATCTATGTTATTGGGTATACACGAGCATTTAGCAAAAGCAATTGTGGATTTACATCCTTGTTAATATTATATATTTTTTAATTTAGTCTTCCTTTATCTTTCTACTCCATTTAAAATATTATTTTTATGTTGAATGTTTTCGATAAGCTCAACTTATAGGTTTAAAAGTCAAACTGGAAATCCGAAAAAACCAATCCGATTAATCCTAATCCGAACTTAAAATCCGATTCAATTCGAAATTATTTGAATTGGATTTGGATTGTAATTTCTTCAATCCAAAAATTAAAAATTTAAACCGTAATTTTATATTTAATCCGAACTGCCCGAACGTCACCCTACTAATAATGCTACTATCGCTTATAAAAGAAAAAAGAAAAGGAAAAAGAATCTAATATAGCACAAGAATACGACAAAGTAAGGGCGGCTGAAAGGTGAACAAGTGTAGTTTGGTTAGAGACTTTTATTAGATATTCTACAAACAGTATGGACCCACGAACCAAAAGGAAAAGATAATGGAATTTTGCCAACCAGCAATATTAATGGCTCTTATACCTTCAAACTTCTTTTCAAGTATAACCAAATTCTCTTATAATAACTCCTTTGGATGATGGAACCGTTTCGAGCCGCAAAATTAGTCATTAATATTTATATCATAATTAGTGGTGAAGTTAAATTTTTTTTAAAGATGTTCAAATTTAAATAAAAAGAAAAAATATTCGACAAGGGATGTTCAATATATGTTATATACCTCTAAAGCCTACTAAATTACCTATATACATAATGTAATTTTTCGACGAACAGTGGTCAAATCCAATATAGTTTCGTTCCTAACTAGGGTAGAGTGTCTATGTTACACCTCTTGGGGTGCGACCTTTCCTCGGAACTTGTATAAATTTGAAATACTTTATGCATCGTTCACCCACTTTTAGATGGTACAAATGAATAGTGAGAGAAGAAACAGTACAAAAAATAAAGGCCGTCTATAAGTAACCTAGATCTCAAGTAATTTCTAATCAAATCATGACAAGAATAATTACAATATTCGAATTTGAGACCTTTCACTCAACTAAAAGATCCAGAGAATTATGTAATTGAATGAGCGTTGCTTATCAAAATGACCATTGATTCTTCAAGTGGATTTCTTCTTAATACATGTGATTTGTGGTTTCTGAGTTGAGAGAGTAAATTCCAAGTAATATTTATATTTAATTCTATTTATACTTTTTATTCGCACACGTATTAACTATACTATATTTTAAAAGTAGGAAGACTCTTAGCGAAATGTTGTTCGCCTTTTTTACCATTTTAAAATACTTTTCATAATGGATAAAATTGTAATTCAAATAATTTTCTAATATTTAGGACGTTGAAATAAATTAAAATCTTGCATATTAGATCTTTCCGTATTAAATTAGGTAAGAAAATATACATAAATATTTTAGCTTATATATATATTATACTAATTGAAAATAGATGAGAACATTTTGTATGGTGCTTTGAATTGATTTCTAATTTAATTAAAACACGAGGACATGAAATAACATATTAATTTTTTTAATACAATAGCGTCTACATTAAAATTTGTTTAGCATGGAACATTAAACGTGAATTTTAAAAGCTCTTATTGTAATCATATAATATAATTTATTTATGTTAAATTAAGCAACCAAAATAATTATTTGATAGCATATTTAATCATACTAAATTGTAAAAGCCTAAATCTACATATATGAAAGCGGTCACACACAAAAATTACTCACAACCGATGTTTATAATATGAAATGTGTCTTCTACATATACTTTTATGTTATGAAATAATATATGAACAAGAATAATAATACAAGAACAAGAACAATAGAGAGAAAAGTAGAGAAAGGAGTATTCTTATTGATACTTTGGGATGATTTACAATGTAATAGAACCCCTTTATTTATAGGGAGAGAAAAGACTTAGCCTCAAAGTAGAACTCTTCTATAAGATAGACATTCACTCTAATTAGAGTTCTATTTATAACACTTCCCCTTGAATGTCTATTCAATAATGTGCCTCGTTAAAACCTTAACTAAAACAAAACCCAATGGGAAAAAATTATAGAAAAGGAAAAAGAGTACACATGTTTGAATATGCGCCTATTGGTTGCCTCGTTAAAAACCTTGCAAGGAAAACCCAGTGGGACAAAACCTTGTAAGGGAAAAAGAGTGCAACGCGCATTAACTCCCCCTTGAAATTATCATTCTTGATAGATATGAACATCTTCATATAATGTCGTGGAATGACTCTTCAATATCTCCATAGAGGTATTCTCGATGCCCTCATGCTTATAGTTATAGCAAGATACATATGTACACAAGTTGCACTTAGGATGTGGTACTTCAGGACCAAGAATTGTATATGATTCAAGTAACTTCAATCTTTCATGGATTGACATATAAGTTAAGTCATATAAGCCATATAATAGACTTTAGATGCATATCAAGTTTTCATGTCATGCTAAACAAATAAGATATCGAAAACTGATTACACATACCATTGACTTATACTTTCAAGTATTTGAACTACATGTCCAAACCTACATGTCTTTCATATGGAATCAATTCTGCTTGAATTGTATCTCTTCCATTTAGTCAATATTTTGTCTGTATTCGACAAACATAAGATCCTCATCGATATTTAGCGCTATCATAGATGTCGTCGACGAACATTTTATATCGGTTCCAGTAAATTTTCATAAAGACATAACATGGAGATCTCTTTATTCATATATTCAGGTACCTGAATCTCTCATGAGATTTTATGAAGTGTTATGTCATGTGATCTTCTAGATCACTTGCCTCCCCATTATGATCACTTTGATCATTTGCTCATCTTCTTTATTAAGAAGTTATTTTGAAACCGATTTGTCTATACGCTTTAAGCGTATCAAAGACTTTGTCCTTCTGGGACTTAATATGAGCATTTGCAGTGAGAATATGGTTACTTTCTTTGGGTCAGCAAATGCGTATAGCATGCTTTGCAATATGTTGCAATTAAATTATCCTTTTATGAACTTCAGGTTCATATTATGATATTCGAGGATCTATATATACAAATGATAATTCATCCCATGTAACTTTTTCTCAATTGTTTATCATGTCTCCCCCTCATGTTAGAAAAGCTAACTTGTTTTCTCAACTTTGAGAGTCCATCTTTGTGCATTATGGTGTTAATAAAAATATACACTGCACATCAATAATAATAAGATGAAATTATTTGGTTCCTGACCCTGAACCACTTGTGAGGGGAGAATATAATATACTCTCGTATACAACGTATATCAAACTAATATATATAACTTTGTTCTCATAAGAAACAGTTTAGCTATTAAGTGGAGGCACTCAATAATTATCTTGCTAAACCAATTATGATATAAATCAACTTATCAAGATGAACTATCTTGAATAGAAAATCTGGAAATTATGCTCGAAGTTATATTACTGAGCAATTTACCTCGCAAGCACCGGCCAGGCTGCGGGTTAATAACAATCGCACATGTAACCATGTCATAGATGCATCATATGTGGTATACATGGCAGGTGAATGGGCCCATATTCACCTTTGATATTTCCAGAATTTATGGGATTCAACCCGAACTCTTTAGTTGGTAAATTAATTAATGAGAACAAGTAATAAAAGAGATTCGTAAAGAACTTTCTAGTTCTTTAATATTTATCCATGTGAATTCTCTATTATTGCACATCATACTTAAATTGATATGGCTAACCCGAATGCCAACTGAATAAATTATCAATATTGATAAACTTCAAATTTACACCATGACATGTGCAATTATTAATAAACTTCAAGTTTATTATGATATTGGTTTTTATACCAATAAATATCCACTTTATTGTGGCATTCTTTTGTTTGTGTAGTACAAACTGGAGAATGAAGCGGGTAGCTTTTCATATACAAATTATCCCGCTACAAGTTGTAGTAATAGAAGATATCAAATCTTTCCTTTATTTATAGTCTCAATATAATCAACCACTTTCACATATACTTTGGAAACTGAACAAGTTTCTTTGAGACTTACTACAACACAATACCTTATTGGTAATCAATTGTGTTTCTCCAACATAGTAATAATTGGCTCTTCTAGAGCTCTCAATTAATTTTGTACTACCACATATTGCTATCACATTCTCTGCGGGGATATGTAATTTTGTTATCCTTTTCAAATCTGTAAATGCGTCTGGCATTTGATTTGCTATTCTTTGCAAATGGATAATATTTTGCACCTCTTTTTCATAAATAGAGGTATGTGAATCAAGATGAGATAATGATGTATTTTTCCACAAAATTTCCCGTTTGGTTTCACCAACTTCTCCCCCTAATTTTGGGAAAAGTGTCTCATCGAATTGACAGTCTGCAAATCGTGCAGTGAACAAATCCCCTGTCAATGTTTCGAGGTAGCGAATAATGGAGGGCGATTCAAACCCAACATATATTCCTAACCTTCTTTGCAGACCCATTTTGGTGCAATATGGCGGTGCTACAGGCACATATACTGCACATCCAAAAATTCTTAAATGGGATATATTAGGTTCATGACCCAAAACTAATTGCAACGGGGAATATTTGTGATAATTCGTCGGTCTGAGACGAACTAGCATTGCTGCATGCAAAATGGCGTGACCCCAAACCGAAGTGGGCAGCCTCGTTTTCATGAGTAAATGAGGTATTCAAGATTATTCTCATCTATTGTCTCAACATGATATCCATTTTGACTGATATCTTTAAAACTCAACAAGTTTCTCTTGGACTTGGAGGAGAACATTATATTCTCTATGATAAATATTGTTCCTTTAGGCAAAGTTATAGTTGCTCTTCTGGAGCCTTCAGTCAATTTACTACTACCAGAAATTGTAGTAACATCTGCCTTACACATACTTAAATGAGAGAAATATTTCTTCTCTTTGAATATCGTATGTGTGGTACATGAATCTGACATACAAATATTTTTACAATTGGACGTTGATCCAAGTTTGCTTTGTGAGATATTCATATTTGCTTCCCATAGTTACAGTACATAATTTGCATGTATAACAGTTTGAACTGAATAAATAGCAGAAACAGAAAATTTTATTTGCTAAAGCAATCCATTATTAGATACACATTTTTTGTGTGTGTGCGCGTTAAACAATAACAATTGTACATCTTGGAAACACAATAACATAGGATCAACACAGTTTATGTGATAACATGTTAATTCAATATTGCACCAGTACTATCACAGTATAAGACATGAGCATAGTGCATAGTGATTATGTGATAGCACTGAGCAGATTTGGATGTAAGTTAAACGCCAAACTATATTGATAGTATATGTGGCACACCAAACACATATATTATTAACATGTAATTATGTGCTATACAGTACATGTGACATATTATCATCACAAAAAAATTTTGCACCCGATAACTACCATTAGAACAAACAAAATAATATACCCACCATATAGCATTTATATGATATGCTACTGTTTATTGCTCAGAAAAGGAAAATTAAAGAAAGTACGTAACTTATTTCCAATTTTCTTGTCCATAGGTAGTCTTCATATTATCTTACAACAAGTAAAATAAGTATTGTACATATTAACTATAAACTATTAATACTTAGCTATTGGCACAAAATTAATATAAATGGAGGAATGTTCAATGATCGCCCAATTTATAATACAAGTATAAATACTGCATTATGAGGAAATAATTTAATCAAAATGAACTAACACTATTTTATAAAATAAATAATACTAATGGGTACTACACATGTAAAGAATTATAATTACATGTTGTTTATTCATTAACTATTACGAATAGGCAGAAATAAAAATCAAATTACTTAATCATCTTTAATTACGGATTCATCACCGATTAAGTGATCTATTTTTCTATCAGGGCGCTCAAAGAAGTCTGCCACATCCAAGTGGATGATGTCAAAATTATTGTCAGAGACAAAATTGGTTTCAGGGCATTTACTCTTTAGAGATGCTTGATAAAGCTCAACCAAATGTCTTGGTACACGGCAAATTTTCGCCCAGTGCCCTTTTCCACCGCAGCGGTAACATATAGTTTATGAACTATTTGCTTTTGGATTCTCATCATATCGTGCTTGTGGCAGAGTGACCAACTTCAGGTTGTCATATCTCTCCTTTAAGCCATTCCACAAGATAAGTGGATCTTTGACTTTGAGATATTCAGTTTTCAAACCTTCATCAAGGTGATGGCGCAAGAAAATCAAGGCCTTAGCACAGTCTTGGGTGGATGCATTATTTCTGTCTTTAATGGCGTCTCCAGGACCCATTGCATCCAAATGGATTTCAGAATCCAACACCCACGTCATATAGTTCTTGCCCGAAATTTCAAGGGCAACGAACTTTCTTTTCATAATGTCAGACATAAAACAAAATTACATCAAGAGCGTGTTCATACTTACGGGCTTTATTACGATTATCACATTCACTTCAGGGAATGGATTAATATTATCAAAAGTTCTCTTCCTTCAGAAGATCGAACATAATTATCTGAACGTGTATTATTCACATCAAATTGTGATACTTCAACCTCTTTTAAAATATTTACTGCTTCAGGAGTAAATCGAGGCGTATAGAGAATATCTACGTAGCATATCTTCATGAAACAGTAGTGAAATATAGCATAAATATTTGTGCGCTACAGGTATGCCTGTCTTACCTTTAAGGTATACCAATAAATGTTGTGATATCAAATATACCTCTTGAGTTTCCATCCCAAATTAATTAATTTGGTTAATTTCTTTCTCCAGCTTCGTCTACCTCCTCTCCGAGCTAAGCAAAATCCTCAATAAAGGAAAGAAAATACATAAGTAAGGCTAGACGAGGAGAAAAATAATTAAGCAGAAATTAAAGAAAAATATGAGTATTTAAGCACGTTTTTGAAGTTAAACTGTTAAACAAATAAAAAAAATTCTTCTTTCATGTTCGTTCTTGATGTTGGGGAAGGAATTGAGATCTCTCTTAGTTTTGTAGTTTCACTACTTCTCTTTGCTGGAACTGTTCCTATACCAGCTGCTGCGTTAATAACCTTAATTGTGTAGAGACTCGTGCTGATAACGTGTTATGAAATAATATAAGAACAAGAACAATAATACAAGAACAAGAACAATAGAGAGAAAAGTAGAGAGAGGAGTATTCTTATTGATACTTTGGGATGATTTACAATGTAATAGAACCCCTTTATTTATAGGGAGAGAAAGACTTAGCATCAAAGTAGAACTCTTCTATAAGATAGACATTCACTCTAATTAGAGTTCTATTTATAACATTTTATGATTAATTAATTATGATGAATCAATGTAATCTTATTTAGTTAATCTTTTTTATTTAACTTTTTTTTATTTATTGAACCTTTTTTTAAAACTATTTAGGAAGTATAAATATTTAGAACTTTAAAATGGATTATATATTATATATAAAATGTCTAAATTAAGTTCTCTTTCTTCTCAGCTTTTCTCTCGGCGCACGTTAGTTAACATACGCCGAGCTCCGTTTCCATGGCGAGGGGGAGGGGACGAGGTAGGGGTCGGCCCAGAAAAATCCCGATTTCCACCATTGACAGAATCATCTCAACCATAAATCAACCTTTCACAGGAGTAGCGGATCATTCAGTCGATTTGTCAGGCGAGGGTGAGGAATCTTCGCTTCCTCAGCAACCTAAGGAAAATCGAAGTTGTGTTGAAGCATTGATAACTCCGATGACGCAGGTGACCGGTGAAACTGACCACATGCAGAAGTCGACACCACATCCAGCACCAGTGACCGTCATAAGTAAACCAGTGGAGGGGATTCCAACTGAGGCACCAAAGAGAACTGGGCAAATCTGTTTCAGAAGAATCGATTTGCCTCTAATGGTATGGCATTAGAGTATATTCCACGGGTGATGATTGACGGGCAACCAGTAGGTCAGTTAAACAAAGAAGAGGTGGAGGTGGAAGAAAACAAATGGAAATGTGTCCTAATTTTTTATGTTTTAGGGGATGGGCCGGGATATAATGCGATAAAAAGGTTTATCAGTCTGCATTGGTCGCATGTACCTGAGCCAGAACTATTGTATCATGAGGAGGGATACTATATAGTGAAGTTCCGAACAATCGATGATGCCAGAGAAGTTCTATGTGCTGGCCCCTACTCCATTGCAAATAGGCCCATGATCCTTAAACAATGGACGACTGATTTTGATTTCACTACTGAATTCCCTGTTGAAATTCCACTGTGGGTCAAATTTCCTAAGCTCCCTATGTCATGTTGGGGAGTGAGATCCTTGAGTAGGATAGCTAGTGTACTGGGGAAGCCCATTTTTGCTGATGAGTGTACGACCAAACAGTCCAGAATTTCCTATGCCCGTATGCTCATAGAGGTGAATGTCTCAAAAGAGTTGCCTAGTGATATATGGGTAATGGATCCAAATGGTAAGAAGTTTCTGCAGGAAGTGACTTATGATTGGAAACCATCATACTGTGAAAAGTGTCTCATGGTTGGACACAACTGTGTGGTGAATTCCAAACCTATCCAGTCTCCTCAAGTGAAAAAACCTAGAGTGATTCAGGAATGGAGAACTAAAGCCCAAAACCAGAATGTTCAGAAGCAGCTGGAGGCCCCCCTACAGCAAGCTGCGACTAGACAGAGCAATGTAATTCAGAGAGACCAGCAGGGTCCTCCTCCAATGCCAACAGAAATGAACAAACAGGAAGACAAAGGGAAACAGGCACAATCTCCAGAGTTCAACCTTACAAACTTTCCTCCTCTATTTATTATTGTGGTGAGTAATAGATTTGAACCAATGTCTATTAGTAGGGCTGAGATTCCTCCAGATGAAGGGGGACCTAGTAGTTATCAATGAACTGGTTAATATGGAACATTAGGGGTGTAAATAAAAGGTATAAATAGAAGGAAGCTAGGGAATATATTAGGAGCAATAATTTTAACCTAATTGGTCTAGTAGAGACAAAGGTTAAATAGAAAAATGCAGATAAGATTGCTAAGCTATTGGTGCCTGGTTGGGGTATGCTAACAAATTATCAAGGAGCCATAAATGGTAGAATTTTGATTCTATGGGATACTCAAATGATCAGGGTCACTAGTATTCAGGAGGAGGCACAAATGATTCACTGTAGAGTCAGGAACATTGCTGGAGATGCACTCTGCTATCTCACTGTGGTGTATGGTTTTAATGGGATGGATCAAAGAAAAGCATTGTGGACACAACTACAGGATTATTCTGTCACTATTACAGACCCTTGGCTAGTTGCAGGGGATTTCAATGCTATTCTGTATGCAAATGACAGGCAATCATGTAACCAAGTGAAGCAAGCTGAGATACTAGATTTCACTCAATGTATGCAGTAGACTGGACTTTCTGAACTACCCTGGAAAGGGGAATATTTCACCTGGACAAACAAGCAAACAGGCAGGGACAGAGTTTGTAGCAGACTAGACAAAATCTTTGGCAATATGAATGGATGATTAACTGGAGTAATGTGCAAACTGTATATGGCTATCATTTAATCTCTGATCATAACCCGATGATGATTACACTGGCTGAAGATATTAGGCAAAGGAAGACTCCTTTCAGATTTTTTAATGCATGGGCCAATCATGTAGAATTTCAACAACTGGTCAAGGAGAACTGGCACAACAATACTCAGTGGTCTATGAAAGCTGTGTGGATCAATCTCAAGGCACTTAAACCAGCCTTAAAATCTTTAAACACTAAAGATTTTAAGAACATTACCCAAATAATTGATTGTAGTAGACAAGAACTGAAGGACATCCAAAACCAAATGGTACTGGCCTACACTGATGAATTGCAACTTAAAGAGAAGGAGACAATACTAAAGCTGGAAAAATGGTCATTGATTGAAGAAGGAATGCTACAACAGAAGTCCAGGGCAAAATGGATCAAACTGGGGGATTCAAACAACAAATATTTCTCTGTTGTCTTGAAGGAAAGGAATCAACACAAGAGTATTACTGAACTGGTTACAGCAGGGGGTCCAAGATTACCAATCCAGATGCTATTAAAAAGGAGGTCACTGACTTTTATAAGTCCTTAATGGGTACAGCAGCTGCCTCTCTTCCAACTATAAATCGACTGTATATGACCAATGGTCCTATGCTAACATATCAACAGAAGAAAGATTTAGTTGTTGAGATCACTGATTCTGAGATTATGGATAGTCTGAAGGCAATTGGTGATGACAAAGCTCCAGGAATTGATGGGTATAATGCACTGTTCTTCAAGCAGACTTGGAGCATCACTGGCAAACAGATAACTGGTGCAGTCAAGAATTTTTTCCAGACCAACAAGATGTACAGACCAGTCAACTGTGCCTCCCTTACCCTGATACCTAAAGTTCCTAATCCAACAACAGTCAAAGAGTTCAGACCAATAGCTTGCTGCTCAGTGTTATATAAACTGATTTCCAAGATATTAGCCAACAGAATGCAGAAAATCATGGCTAGCATCATCTGTGATGCTCAAGCAGGATTCATCGCAGGCAGGAAAATTGCAGACAATGTTATATTGGCCCATGAATTAATCAAAAATTACTCCAGATCTCATATAACTCCTAGATGCATGATCAAAATCGACCTGCAGAAGGCATATGATTCTGTCGAATGGACTTTCTTGCAACAGGTAATGGAGGCAATGGGATTCCCAGTCAAATTCACAAAATGGATGATGGAATGTGTCCAAACAGTCAGCTATACAGTGATGATCAATGGGGAAACAACTGAACCTTTTAAAGCAGCTAAAAGCCTTAGACAAGGTGATCCAATCTCTCCATTTCTCTTTGCTATAGTAATGGAGTACTTATGCAGTTTTTTGGCCGAATTGAAGAAAGACCAAGACTTTATATTCCATCCAGGCTGTAAGAAACTGGGCATCACTCATATCAGCTTTGCTGATGACCTGCTGCTGTTTGCTAAAGGAGATAAACAATCTGTAATTACCATGTTCAAGTACTTCTCCCAATTCACTGAAGCTTCTGGGCTGAAAGCCAATCTGACCGAAAGTTTAGTTTATTTTGGAGGGGTAAATACTGAAGTCCAGCACCAAATAACTGACCATCTAGGCTATGTATATGGGGATTTACCTTTCAGATATTTGGGTATACCTTTATCTACAAAGAAGATGGCTTTAGTTAAGTGGCAGCCACTGGTTGATAGAATCACTGCTAGGATCACATCTTGGACTGCCAGGAAATTGTCGTATGCTGGAAGACTTCAATTGGTCCAATCAGTGGTCTTTGGAATACAAGCTTACTGGGCTCAACTTTTCCTCATACCTTCAAATATCCTAAAGCTTATTGAGGCAGTTTGTAGAAGCTTTATATGGTCTGGGTCAGTGGGTATCACTAAGAAAGCATACATTGCCTGGGACAAAATGTGCCTGCCAAAGTCAGCTGGTGGGCTGAATCTCACAAACCTCCTACTGTGGAACAAAGCAGCCATTGCTAAGCTATGCTGGGACTTGGCTCACAAGAAGGATACTTTGTGGGTTAGATGGATTCACACAGTATATGTAAAACAGCAGCAACTGGAGACCATGTCTATACCCAAACAAGCTAGTTGGATAATTCGAAAGATTATTGCAGCAAGTGGACTACTGCAGCAATATCAGAGTTGGCACATGCCAGTGTGCTCTATTAGACTGTTATATCTGCTTCAGATTGGTCAACTCCCTAGAGTTACTTGGAAGAACTTAACTGCTCAAAATTATGCTAGGCCAAAGGCTGTTTTTAATCTATGGCTGGTCCTTCAGAATAGATTGCCAACCAAGGATAGACTGCTACAGTGGAGTATGAATGTGGATAGCATTATGTGTTGTGCCAGCAAGCTCCGGAGACCAGAGATCACCTCTTCCATAGCTGTCCCTTTGCTATTCAACTAAGGCACCAGACACTGTCTTGGATTAGGGAACTCACCCCAATTTTCTGAATTGGGAACAGTTTGTTCAATAGATTATTGGTAATGCTAAAGGGAAATCGAGCCGGGCTCACATATTCAAAATGGTTGTAGCTGAATTGTTCTATGTTCTGTGGTTAGAAAGAAATGCTAGGATCTTTGAAAATGTCTTCTGTAGCTGTGATAAACTACTTAGGACCATTGCTTATACTTGTAATATTAGAGGAACCCCCAAAATTAGGTTACAGCTTCAGTAATATCTTCTGTAAATAGAGGGATATGTATATGATAGTTGATATAGAATCCAGATATGATAGTCAGCTGTGTAGTAGCTGCAATATGGCTTTGTACTGAAATCTCTTTGGTGATTAATATAACTTTTAATTACCAAAAAAAATGTCTAAATTAATATGCACATACACATGCAGTGAATTTCAATAATTTTTTGTAGCAATTTGTTCACCCTATTAAATCTTAATGGATTATATATTTATCTTTATCTTTCTTTGCCACGCACGTTTCGCCAAAGTTATGTAAATCAGTTTTTTTTAAATTTCAGCAACTAAACATTACTACTTGGGTAACATTATACAACAACAACAACAACAACTACCCAGTATACTCCCACCAGGTGGGGTCTGGGGAGGGTAATATGTAGACGAGCCTTACCCCTACTCGAAAGGGCAGAGAGGCTGTTTCCAATCAACTCTCGGCTCATAGGATAAAAGGAAAAACAGCAGTAAAACAAAAACAAAGACAAAAACAAAGACAAAAACAAAAACAATAACAATAGAGCATAAGTAACTCCAGCAGCAATAGCGTAAATAATTATCTAAACAAAAGAAACATAAATACAATCGCATGCAATAATATCATACAATAACTACCATAACTAACAACCATAGGGGGGACATAAGCTAAAAAACAAATCATCTATCGGTAACCCTGCTGACCCACACGCAACCCCGGATGAGGCGTACGAAAAACTCTAGGAGCCCCTATCCTACAACCCTGATTCTAGACCTCCAGACTCTCTTATCAAGGGTCATGTCCTCGGAAACCTGCATTCTAGTCATGTCCTGCCTAATCACCTCTCCCCAATACTTCTTAGGCCTCCCTCTGCCTCGCCGACCGCCAACAATCTCCAGCCGCTCGTAGCTCTTCACCGGGGCATCGGGACTTCTCCTCCGTACATGCCCGAACCACCTCAGCCTCGCTTCACGCATCTTCTCATCCACCGGGGCCACCCCTACCTTCTCTCGAATAACTTCATTCTTAATCTTATCTAGCCTGGTGTGCCCGCGCATCCACCTAAGCATCCTCATCTCCGCAACCTTCATTCTCTGAACATGAGAGTTCTTCATGGGCTAGCACTCCGCCCCATACAACATCGCAGGTCTAACCACGGCTCTATAGAATTTCCCCTTGAGTTTGTATGGAACTTTCTTGTCACATAGGACTCCTGATGCAAGCCTCCACTTTGACCACCCCGCTCCTATACGATGGGTGACGTCCCCGTCAATCTCTTCGTCCCCCTGAATCACAGACCCAAGATATCGGGCACTGTCCCTCTTGGCGATGGCCTGAGAACCAATCATCACGTCCCTGCCTACCTCGCTCGGCTCGGCGCCAAACTTGCACTCCAGGTATTTTGTCTTAGATCTGCTTATTTTGAAACCTTTATACTCGAGAGTCTGTCTCCATACCTCTAACCTTTCAATAACACCGACCCTCGTCTCATCTATCAATACTATATCATCAGCAAATAGCATACACCAAGGCACATCCCCTTGAATATGTCGGGTTAGAGCATCTATCACTAAGGCAAACAAGAGGGGGCTCAGCGCCGATCCTTGATGGAGCCCCATAACCACTGGAAAATGGTCTGATTCGCCACCCACCGTCCTAACCCTAGTCTTATCTCCATTGTACATGTCATTGATTACTCTGTTGTAGGCTTCCGGCACGCTCTTCGCCTCCAAGCACCTCCATAGCACCTCCCTTGGGACCTTTTCATACGCCTTCTCCAAGTCGATAAGAACCATGTGTAGGTCCTTCTTCTTATCCCTGAATTGCTCCGCCAGCCGCCTGACAAGGTGGATAGCCTCTGTAGTGGAGCGGACCGGCATGAAACCGAACTGGTTCCCAGATATAGATGTCACCTCCCTCACCCGCGCCTCAATCACCCTCTCCCAAACCTTCATCGTGTGACTTATTAATTTGATACCCCTATAGTTGTTGCAGCACTGGATGTCCCCTTTGTTCTTATACAAGGGCACCATTGTACTCCACCTCCACTCATCCGGCATCCTTTTGGTCCTAAAGATCGCATTGAACAACCTGGAGAGCCACTCCCCTCCTGACTTACCCACGCACTTCCAGAACTCCACCGTGATCTCGTCAGGCCCGGTCGCTCGACCCCTACTCATCCTACGCAAAGCCCCATGACCTCCTCCACCCTAATGTGCCTACAGTACCCAAGGTCTCTATGTTGCTCTGAATGCCCCAACTCCCCTAGCTCTATGTTATGGTCCCCCTCCTCGTTAAGTAGGTCCTGAAAGTACGCCTGCCACCTCTGTTTGATTTGAGATTTCCCTATCAGAACTCTACCATCCTCGCCCATGATACACCTAACTTGGTCTAGATCACGTGCCTTCCTTTCCCTTGCTTTAGCTAACCGAAATAACTTCTTATCCCCGCCTCTCTCCCCTAGTTCCTCATACATGCGACCGAACGCCGCGTTTTTAGCTTCCGTGACTGCCATCTTTGCTTCTTTCCTCGCCTCCTTGTAGATCACCATGTTCGCTCTCCGTTCTTCCTCACTTGTGCTCCCTGCCAACCTAGCGTACGCCGCCTTCTTCACCTCCACTTTTCCTTTGACTACATTGTTCCACCACCAATCACCCTGATGTCTACCTGAATACCTTGGCTACCCCGAGCACGTCCCGTGCTACCCCCTAACCAAGTTCGCCGTCACTTTCCACATAGCGTCCGCTTCCCCACAACTTCTCCAAGCTCCGCCCTCAACTAACCTCCTTTCCAACTCCTGTGCTTTCTCCTTAGTCAATGCACCCCATCTGATCCGCAGTTGACCCCTAGCGCCCCTCCTCTTCCTCTTCACCCAAAGACCGACATCCATCACTAGGAGTCTATGAATAGTTGAAAGAGACTCTCCCGGAATAACCTTGCAGTCCTTGCACATACCTCTATCGCTCCTTCTGATGAGGATGTAATTAATTTGAGTCCTCGCCGCGGAACTCTTGAAGGTGACCAAATGCTCCTCCCTCTTCTGAAATGTCGAGTTCGCAATCAGAAGCTCGGAAGCCCTGGCGAAATCAAGCAGTGAAGTGCCTCCTCCGTTCCTGACCCCAAATCCGAAGCCACCGTGCACCTCATCATAGCCACCAGCATCAGCCCCAATATGACCATTAAAGTCCCCTCCAATAAATAACTTCTCAGATTGGGGAATACTACTCACCAGATCATTCAAGTCCTCCCAAAACCGCCTCTTAGCCTCCTCGTCTAAGCCCGCTTGCGGCGCGTAAGCGCTGGTGACGTTGAGGATGCAACCCCCAATAACCAGCTTAATAGACATTAACCTAGCATTCACTCGCCTAACCTCGACCACAGACTCCCTTAGGTCCCTATCCACCAAGATGCCCACTCCATTCTTACCTCTCACGACCCCAGAATACCACAGCTTAAACCCATCTACATTCCTCGCCTTCGACCCTTTCCACCTAGTCTCTTGGACACACGCTATGTTAACCCCCTTCTTCTGAAGAACCTTTGCCAACTCTATGGACTTACCCGTCAGAGTGCCTATGTTCCATGACCCAATCCTTAGTCTATGGGCGCCGCTACCCTCTTCCCACCCTTACCTCCCGCCCTACCCGCAGGACCACCCCCTGCTCCCCTACTCACTCCTGCCACCAACCCCACCCCCCGAGGATATGACCTTACGCAATCATCCCCCGCCGCGGCCACTATCCCTCCAACCGACTATGGGGAACAGTGGCGCACACACGCACTATAGCGAAATACGCAAAAAGGTGCAAACTAGATAGCAACAGAATAGACCTCACTCGAAATGCTAGTTAAAATACGTAAAAAGGGGCACAAAGTAAACAAGAGAGCGGGAGGTACCAACTCCCGGTGGAAAAACCTAAAAGTATGCTCTGGTGCGCCCAAGTTTTCCTGAAGCTTATCCGAACGTGTAGTTCTATTGCGTCCTGCCGCGAGTCTGAACGGGAGTCACCGGGAGTACTGTGGCTTGCCGGTAATCCTCGCCGGTAATCCTCGCCGGTAAAATAGGCACCTGTCCAAGAAAACAGAACACACCCACACACACCCACAAAAAAGCAGATGAGAGAATAGAAAGAAAAGAGCAGAATTTATATCTTTTTGAAATTCCTTAAAAGAAAAAAAAACAACCAGAAATGAAAACCAATACCTTAAAGCCAAAAAAGATCCCTTTCAAATATTTTTGAGATTACACTTAAAAGAAAAAAACACCCGGAAATGAAAACCAATATATTTTTTTGGGAAAATTATCCTTAAAAGCTGAAAAAAATACTAAGAAAAGAAAATCAAGAAACTTTGACACTCTAGAAATGGGAAGAAACACAGATAAACTGGAATTAGGGTTTGTAGAGAAATACAATTTTGGGTATAAAGGGGTTGATTGGAATGAAATTCTCTTCTAAATGGAATTGGAAGGAATTTCAAAAAGAAAAAGAAAAAAAAGAGCAGAAGACATAAGATTTAATTTTTTTAAATATGTTTAATGAATTTTTTGTAAAGAATCATAATAAAAGTGCTAAGTAATCATGTTTGTATCTTCTCGCATGAACTGTAGAATAGCTTTTGAATAATATTTTTAGAAAAAGTTTTAAATCTTCAAGATTATGTTTTTTTAGTGAAACTAAAAAGGAAGTACAATAACCGGTAAAATAAACTAATTGTTATAAAATAATATAAGAACAAGTAGAATAATGCAAGAACAAGAGCAATAGAGAGAATAGAGAGAGAGGAGTATTCTCATTGATACTTAGAGATTATTAGGGGTGGTTTACAATGGTAGAAGACCCCTTTATTTATAGGGAGGGGGATGATTTAGCTACCAAGAATAGAACTCTAGAATCTCTCTAATTATAGACATTCACCTTAAATAGGAGATTTCATAACACTCCCCCTTGAATGTCTATTCAACAATGTGTCTCGTTAAAACCTTAAAACCAAAACCTAATGGGAAAAATTAAAGAAAGGAAAAAGAGTACACATGTTTGAATATGCGCCTATTGGTTGCCTCGTTAAAAACCTCGCAAGGAAAACCCAATTGGGACAAAACCTTGTAAGGGAAAAAGAGTGCAACGCGCATTAACTCCCCCTAATAAGAACATCAATTTATATCCTTGAGCATTTGCATTCCAATCTTGTGCATCATCTTCAAAACGATCTTTGGTAGATGTTTGATAAATAAATCAACCATATTGACTTGAATAAATATTCCGCACCTTGAAATCATCATTCTTGATAGATATGAACATCTTCATATAATGTCGTGGAATGACTCTTCAATATCTTCATAGATGTATTCTCAATGCCATCATGCTTATAGTTATAGCAAGATACATATGTACACAAATTGTACTTAGGATGTGGTACTTCAGGACCAAGAATTGTGTATGCTTCAAGCAACTTAAATCTTTCAAGTTAAGTCATGTAAGTCACATAATATACTTTAGCTGCATATCAAGTTTTCATGTCATGCTAAACAAATAAGATATCGAAAACTGACTATACATACCTTTGACTTTTATACTTTCAAGTATTTGAACTACATGTCCAAATCTACATGTCTTTCACATGGAATCAAGTATTTGTCTATACGCTTCAATCGTATCCAAGACCTTGTCCTTCAGGGACTTTTGTAGTGAGAATATAGTTACATTCTTTGGGTCAGCAAATGCGTATAGCATGCTTTGCAATATGTTACAATTGAATTATCCTTTTATGAACTTCAGGTTCATATCATGATATTTGGGGATTTACATATACAAATGATAATTCATCCCATGTAACCTCTTCTCAAGCGTTTATCATGTCTCCCCCTCATGTTAGTAAAGCTAACTTGTTTCCTCAATTTTGGGAAATCATCTTTGTGCATTATTATATCAATATACACAGCACATTAATAATAAGATGAAATTATTTGGTTCCTGACCCTGAACCACTTGTGAGGGGAGAATATAATATACTCTCGTATACAACGTATATCAAACTGATATATATAACTTTATTCTCATAAGAAACAGTTTAGCTATTAAGTGGAAGCACTCAATAATTATCTTGCTAAACCAACTTTGATATAAACCAACTTATCAAGATGAACTATCTTGAGTAGAAAATCTGGAAATTATGCTCGAAGTTAGATTATTGAGCAATTTACCTCGCAAGCACCGGCCAGGCTGCGGGTTAATAACAATTGCGCATGTAACCATATCATAGATGCATCATATGTGGTATACATGGCAGGTGAATGGGCCCATATTCACCTTTGATATTTCCAGAATTTATGGGCTTTAACCCGAACTCTTTAGTTGGTCAGTTCATTAATGAGAACAAGTGATACAAGAGAATTCGTAAAGAATTTTCTAGTTCTTTAATATTCACCTATGTGAATTTGCACATCATACTTAAAATGAGATGGCTAACACGAATGCCAACTGAATAAATTATCAATATTGGTAAACTTCAAATTTACACCATGACATGTGCACTTATCAATAAACTTCAGGTTTATTATGACATGGGTTTTTATACCAATAGATATCCACTTTATTGTGGCATTCTTTCTTTTGTGTAGTACAAACTGGAGAACAAAGCGGGTAGCTTTTCATATGCAAATTACCCCGCTACAAGTTGTAGTAATAGGAGATATCAAAGCCTTCCTTTATTTATAGTCTCAATATAATCAATCGCTTTCGCGTGTACTTTGGAAACTGAATAAGTTTCTTTGAGACTTACTACAGCACAATACTCAATTGTGTTTCTCCAACATAGTAATAATTGGCTCTTCTAGAGCTCTCAATTAATTTTGTACTACCACAGATTCATCAACATCCATGTGGTGAATATCTTTCTTAAAGAGAAAGTTATACCATTATGGTCATGTCAAACTTATATGCAAGATATGTTTCTTGCATTATCGTTGTCCTTTAATAGTCATATTTCCAAAATACTTTGGCGTACAATAGGTACGTGACCAACGATCATTCATGCCATATATCATCTCAAACCTCCTTCTAGGGGTGAGTGTGGTATCATCTCAAACCTCCTTCTAGGGGTGAGTGTGGTATATTTAATACCAATTTCATGTTCATATTCTTCCAATAATGAATATGTATTCGTGAATCAGATGTTGTCACATTCACTTCGGGGATATGTGATTTTGTTATCCTTTTCAAATCTATAAATGCGTCAGGCATTTGATTTGCTATTCTTTGCAAATGGATAATCTTTTGTGCCTCTTTCACAAATAGAGGTATGTGGATCAAGATGAGATAATGATGCATTTTTTCACAAAATTTCCCGTTTGGTTTCACCAACTTCTCCCCCTAATTTTGGGAAAAGTGTCTCATCAAATTGACAGTCTGCAAATCGTGCAAATCTCCTGTCAATGTTTCGAGGTAGCGAATAATGGAGGGCGATTCAAACTCAACATATATTCCTAACCTTCTTTGCAGACCCATTTTGGTGCGGGATGGGGGTGCTACAGGCACATATACTGCGCATCCAAAGATTCTTAAATGGGATATATTGGGTCCATGACCCAAAACCAATTGCAACGGGGAATATTTGTGTCAATTCGTCAGTCAGAGACGAACTAGCATTGCTGTATGCAAAATGGCGTGTCCCCAAACCGAAGTGGGCAGCCGACGAACTAGTATTGCTGCATGCAAAATAGCGTGACCCCAAACCAAAGTGGGTAGCCGACGAACTAGCATTGCTGCATGCAAAATGGCGTGACCCCAAACCGAAGTGGGCAGCCGACGAACTAGTATTGCTGCATGCAAAATGGCGTGACCCCAAACCGAAGTGGGCAACCGACGAACTAGTATTGCTGCATGCAAAATGGCGTGAACCCAAACCGAAATGGGCAGCCTCGTTTTCATGAAGAATTCAAGATTATTCTCATCTATTGTCTCAATATGATATCCATTTTGAATGATATCTTTAAAACTCAAAAAGTTCCTTTTAGACTTGGAGGAGAACATTGCGATTGATATCATTAAAACTCAACAAGTTCTTCTTAGACTTGGAGGAGAATATTGCATTCTCTAAGATAAACGTCGTGCCTTTGGGCAGAGTTACAGTTGCTCTTCCGGAGCCTTCAATCAATTTACTTCCCATGGTTTGACATATAAAAGAAAATATACGAACATGAGAATAAACAACTTCAATCCGTTTGTGTCACATTTAAATAATATTTTCAAAATCTGCTGCGGTCAGTTGACAAACTAAATCAGATAGTCGATTATATGGATTACTATGCAGCTTGAAAATTTCAGTTTAAGCATTTTCATAAAACAATCGATTGTTAAACACACACACAATCGAATGTTGAACATTGACAATCGATTGTTAAACACACACAATCGATTATTTGCTATTTTTGAAAAACTTCAGATCACACTGTCTTAAGACAATCGATTGTTAGACATATACAATCGATTGTTGGTTATTTTTGAAAAATTCCAGACCTCACTGTATAAAGACAATCGATTGTTAGACATAGACAATCGATTGTTGGTTATTTTTGAAAAATTCCAAACCTCACTGTATAAAGACAATCGATTGTTAGACATAGACAATCGATTGTTGGTTATTTTTGAAAAATTCCAGATCACACTGTTTTAAAGACAATCGATTGTTAGACATAGACAATCGATTGTTGACAATTCTTGAAAAATTCCATATCACACTGTTTTAAGACAATCGATTGTTAAACATAGACAATCGATTGTTGACAATTTTTGAAAAATTCCAGATCACTGTTTTAAAGACAATCGATTGTTGATCATTGACAATCGATTGTTTTGCAGTTTTTATGCGAAATGTGAGATAACCGACTAGTTTTTCAGGTTAGTCGATTACCTCTACTGGAAAGTAAAAATATTATTGATATTTGAGCATATTGATACATTCTAAAGAACTAATACTAACATTATATCATGAACTAACTAATACGAGCTAATACTAATGGCTATTAGTTTATTCATTAACTAATACAAACAAGTAAAATAAAATCAAACAGCTCCATCTTCTTTCATCACGGATCCATCACCGATTAGGTGGTCTATCTTCCCCTCGGGTTGCTCAAAGAAGTCTGCCACATCCAAGTGGGTGATGTCAAAGTTGTCGTCAGAGACAAAATTCGTTTCAGGGCGTTTACTCTTTCGAGATGCTTGATAAAGGTCAACCAAATGTCATGGTATACGGCAAGCCTTTGACCAGTGCCCGTTTCCACCGCAACGATAATATATAGTTTATAAACTATTTGCTTTTGGATTCTTATCGTATCGTGCTTGTGGCAGAGTGAACAACTTCAAGTTGTCATATCTCTTCTTTAAGCCATTCCACAAGATGGGTGGATCTTTGACTGTGATATATTCAATTTTCAAACCTTCATCAAGGTGATGGCGCAAGAAAATCAAGGCCTTAGCATAGTTTCAAACCTTCATCAAGGTGATGGCGCAAGAAAATCAAGGCCTTATCATAGTTTTTGGTGGATGCATTATTTCTGTCTTTAATGGCGTCTCCAAGACCCATAGCATCTAAGTGGATTTCAGCATCCAACACCCATGTCATATAGTTCTTGCCCGAAATTTCAAGGGCAACGAACTTTCTTTTCATAATGTCAGACATAGAATAAATTTACATCAAGAGCGTGTTCATACTTACGGGCTCTATTACAATTATCACATTCACTTCAGGGAATGGATCATAATCATGTGCTTTACACAATCTCATGTCAAATATTACTTTCATAAAGTGAAAGATTATTTTGAGAATCTTTATTATTCTCATTATCACAATAATGACGATTATAATTTCGTCTATTGCCACGTCCACATCCATTGATACCTTTACGGTAATAATTTTGTCTTCTTTCAGACTTATCACATACTGCTTCCACATTCTCTAAAGGGAATGGAGCAAATTCAATGGGACGGATTTTCAATTCTTTGCCCACAATCATACATGAATTTAATCATGGCAGGACATAGTGATTTTACCACTTCACGTGGTTATAATTTCTTACAAACTCCATTAGAGTTATAATCAGACTTTGTTGTCTTTGTTTGTATATAAAATCAAATCGTAGAATTTCAAGAATTTGAAAGGGAAAAGTAAATTACTTACCTTTAAGGTATACCAATTATATTTTCAATGTTTTCTCTCCTTGTTTTCTGTATAGAAATTCTTACACAGAATGGTCTTGTTGATTTCTCATATCTACAGTCACTTTAATTGGCTTCTAGTTGTGAGAAGCTAACAGCTTCGATGATTGCTCTTCGTCCGCCTCTTTTTTTTTTCGTTTCTTTCTTTGAAGCAAAACCTTAGACAAACAGAATTTAAGACAATCGAAAATTTTAATTGGTTAGAGACTCGTGCTGATA
Source organism: Nicotiana benthamiana (assembly GCA_034376525.1). Lineage (NCBI taxonomy): Eukaryota > Viridiplantae > Streptophyta > Magnoliopsida > Solanales > Solanaceae > Nicotiana > Nicotiana benthamiana. Next base: position 91,413,974 of record CM067337.1, read on the forward strand.
ATGTGTTATGAAATAATATAAGAACAAGTAGAATAATGCAAGAACAAGAGCAATAGAGAGAATAGAGAGAGAGGAGTATTCTCATTGATACTTAGAGATTGTTAAGGGTGGTTTACAATGGTAGAAGACCCCTTTATTTATAGGGAGGGGGATGATTTAGCTACCAAGAATAGAACTCTAGAATCTCTCTAATTATAGACATTCACCTTGAATAGGAGATTTCATAACACTAATAAAACAAAAAAAAAAGAGCATAATTTAAGGTGAATATATTGAATAATATAATGATAGAGGACTTTTATGAACAAAATTTTTCTTTATGAGTTAGCTATATAGGATTATTTTTTAAAGCTTATACTTTATTTTATAATCTAAAAATAATTTTAAAGTATATATGTAAATTTCTTACCAAACATTACTTACTAAGATAGGGAACACACGCAACACGCATACAACAAGCCTAGGTTAAAATTATTATCACGAGTTGTGACGATGTATAAGATCTGAAGTCCAAGGTTTGACTAATTAGAGGTATTGTGTTCGAAATCCGATATGGAGCTTTTTCTTTTTTAATGATCCTTGGCACGTCCAGATTAGTTGAGCCTTAATGTAGACACCGTACACCGAATAGGAAACCCACTAAATTTTGTCGAACCTGCAAACTTATGGTTGGATTTGCCACTGTATGCAGGGGCGGAGCTAGTTCATTGTGTGCGGGAACCCAGTTGCTTTGATTCAATCCATGTATTTATTGTAAAAATTCATTGAATTGAATAAATTATGAATTTAAAACTCAATAAATTAAAAGGATTAGAACTCCAAAATTATAAATTTTAAATCCTGAATGTGTCTTTGACGGTACGTGTGGCATCTGTTCATACCCTTAAAAGTGACATACTATTTAATAAAAGAAAAATGCTTTATATGCTGAGTTGAATAGGTCATACCACATTGAATAATATAGGCAATAAGGGAATCAAAATTCATATTTATTCCCCAGGTGTCAATCGAGGGTTAAAAAGAAAAAGAAAAAGAAAGAATAGACATACCACTTAATTTAATCATTCATGTTACCGGGAGATAATTAAACAAATGACCTTGAAGACTCCTGAGTTCCACTAAACAAAAATAAAAGAAAAGCTAAAATATGACATTTCGATTGATAAAGTATTTCATATTAGCGGACTTCGGGAAAGGACTGCACCCAAGGGGCGTGATGAGACAGTCCATCTTAGTACAAGCATTAGTGGTTGCTTCCACGGTCCGAATCCTGCATTCACGCAGGGCCCGGAAAAGGGCCGCAACCCCAAAGTGTGTGATATAGATAGCATACCCTGATACAAGCATTAGTGACTGTTTCCACAGGTTAAAGTGCTTTAACCCATGATCTATATATCATACAGAGACAACTTCACCACTATTCCAAGACTCCCTTCTAAAAATAAAGAAAAGCAAATAGACAATAAATCTTCTGAAAACATGGAGTTGCATTCCTTGACTTAAACAACACTACTTCCCAACTACTAACTATAAAAAATTGATAAGTCATTTGACAAATCACTCACTGCCTCCATTGTTGACTATAGTTCTATTAGCTAAAAGCCATAGCCTATCTAAGGTAATACCAAAAGTACTACTAGGTACTGATTGATCAGCCTAACTTGAAATCACACACTCAATTAAAGGAATCCAAGAAAACATGTAGAGGCTCAATATGGGTAGCAACTGAAAAAATATAGATTGAAATACAACTTCAACTCATTGAAGAATATATAGAACAAAATCCCAAAGGAATCTTATTGTGAAAAATATAAGAATGTAAAAAAATTACATTAGTTATAACAAATACTTCTTTCTTGAATCACTTAACTGTTGAAACAATGTGATCAGTCATCCTTCCTACTCATTACTTTCCCCCATGAGACAGGGGTTTTCTTGCTGTTATCTCGAAACTAATGGCTAAAATATATCCAATATATCGATAAGAATTCGAAAAGAATTAACTTTTGGAGTAATTGCATGGCAGAGAATTAGATTACGCCACTATCCGCTCCTGGTCTATGTACATTTGTTCCAGCCATGGTGGAATGGTGTCGCGAATACTGCCGTGCTTCTGCTCTGAGCTATATAGCCCGGTACCAGTGGAGGACACATCTTTGACCAAGGAATGAACCCACGAAACGTCTGGCTCATTGACTTGAGATGGTGCGATTGGTGATCTTGTTGGAGCAGCATTTCCACCGCGGAAACCAAAAGATTGAGATCTCTTGAGCTTGTTCGTGTCCTCGCTATTGAAGCCCCACTCTAATTTCCCAGTTGGGGAGCCCCAATCCGATATATTAGATGACATCAAAGGTGGTGAATTAGCAACGCCATTGGGACCAGAACGATGGCCAATTCCACTACGATCAATAAAACTCTGACTCCGCTGCTTTGCAAAAGCAGCAGACCTAGAGTTCATGACAGCTGCAGCCACTGCTGCTGAAGAGTCAAATCCATACGTCGAGGGCTTTCTCAGGGGAGATGATGATTGAGACATGATAGAATAGCTCCCTTGAAATTGGTTCATGTTTTGCCGCATCTGAAGCCCGGTTGGAGATTGCAGCTGGGAGGTGTTACTTGTCACCTTAGGGGAGAGACCTTGCATATGAGAAACCGATGGAGAATATAACTGAGAACTGGTGTTTGATGTCATTCTTGGAGATAGGCCCTGCAATTGGGACAGCAATTGAGAATCCACCGATCCAAAAACATCATCAAGATTAGTAGGCTTCAAATCCCCCATCCTGTTATCGTTCTTCCAATAGGATGGAGAAGAGAGACCAGCCATCTCATCGATCAATTGCTGCCTTAGTTGCTGCTGTGTGCGGATGCTTTCCAAGCCAAGCATTTCCATATCCAAGTCCAAGTCCCGGGCGTTCAGAGACGTCTTAAGCCTACTACCAGGAAGCTGTAGTGCAGGCGGGGTGAGATTCACCTTGCCCGGCCACATGTTTCCGCCCATTGGAGACGAACACGTAGCAGCAGGAGACATCGGAGGTGTTGAAGTAGTAGTAGTAGGCAGCATCATGGAAGATGAACTGAGCGCCAGAGGACTTGGTGTTGACATGTCCATAGAACTGACTGGAGTAGCCTTTGGAGAAGGAATAGCTGAGCCAGTGGATGCATACAATGGGCGTAGCTCTTCATGCTTGTGAGCAAAGAAGCAAACTTTCCTCGAGCACCCGGTCTCATCCTTGCAGAGACGGGTTCTATATTGGGCAGGATGAAGCCATGACTCAAATACACCATGAGCATACTCACAAGAATCACCTTTGGCACAAGCACCTTTCTTGAACTCAGGACACGGGACACAAGTGTAGTTATACTTCCTTGGGTCACGTCTCCTCGCATTCTCCCCTGGATGAACAAAAGGGCATTCAGTCCAGTCATGAGAATAAGCCCTAGAGCAAGGCTTAACCTTGAAACAATACATCCTGAAATCATCACTCCCGTAAATCCCATCGTTTATATCTGGTAAGGAAGTGTCAATCGGGTACTCCTTCTTCTCACTTCCTTCTTTCGTCGGTTGAATCACTGCTTTTCCTTCTTCTTCCTCCAGCTCCGCGAGCTCAGCCAAGCTACCATTCAACAGCAACTCGAGCGATTTCCTTTTCGAATTCCTCAAACACTTAGGATAAGAAGCAATCACATCACATGGTCTGTTTCCACTTGAATCACAAGCATTAACATCTGCAGAAGCATCAACCAAGATCTTGACAACCTCGATCGATGATTCAGATCCACCAGCTGCAGCACAGTGAAGAGCAGTTGCACCATCAGATCCACAAGCTCTGTTGACATCAACTTTCCCAGTTTCAATAATAAACCTCAAAATCTCAATACTTCCATACATAGAAGCAATCATTAAAGGAGTTCTCTCCTCTAACCCCATCTCTTTTGACCCGAATTTTCTACCATACCAAGAGCTTAACTCATCAATCCCACAACCCTTTTCCACTTCACATATGAATCCAGCAAGATCATCTGAAGCTGACAATTCAAGCAATTTAGAGCAATTTTTACTAACCCCATCTTTCTTATCCATGTTTAAATCAAAAGGACAAACTTTACTCTTTGAATCACTGCACATCAATTCCTGCAAGTCATTAAAAGCCTTCCTATATTTAGATTTGGCACTAAATAAATACCCATATAAAATCTCAAATACCAAAAGTAACAAACTGTACATATCTAAACAATTATGAATAAATAATGTAACTTTTTAAGTAATTAAGATTGTTGCTAGATTCAGATTTGCTACTAAACTAAATCCATATAAAATCATAAATTTAACAAACCATAAATCTAGAGAAATACTAAATCAAGAATGTAACTTTTTTTATTAATTCAATCAACCCATCAATTCTTTTAAAAGAAAACCTTCAAAACAAGAAACCTCAAGTGAACTATTTTAAAGTTTCAACTAGATCAAGAAAGTACATACAACTAGTCAATAAAAATTGAAACTTTATCATATTTTTCCAAAATACTTCACACCCATCACCAGTATTTTCATAAAAAAACCAAAACCCATACTAGAAAATTCTAAATAAAGAAAGAGAGCAATAAATAGTGAGAATAAATAGTACCTCAGAGATGGATAAAGTTTGTTTGTTGTAGAAAGTTGAAGAATGAAAAAAAGGGTATTGAATTAGTTGAAAGAATGAGTTGTTATGTTTGAGTTTTTTGTGTGAAGAGAAGACTGAATGGGTTGAGAGGTATATATGACTCAGAGGAGAAGAGAGGAAGGAAGGAGGAAAGTGAGACTTTTCTTCTTTCTTGGTGTGTCTTTTTTAATTTTCTTCTTTGGTTTATTGGTCAAAGTCAAAACTTCAAATATGGTCCACTATAATACATACCACTTGTGTGTCTTACTGGTTTCCACCTAAATTCAAATGCAAATTTAGATGAAATTCAAATTGAAAGGCAAATGCAAATGGAAATGAAATGCAAAATGATAAAGAGTAATAATAGTACTAGGCAAAATAAATAAATAGCTTGTTCAATCTTGCAAATTTGGCAAAAATCTATTACTTTAACTATTTTAATTTAGTGATAATATTTCCTTTTTAGTCTATTTTAAAAAGAATGACAATTTTCAAATTAGAAATAATTGAAATTTGATTTTTTATTTTATTCATAATCAAATGATTTATAGTTACACAATTACTCCAAAAATCATTATTTCTTTCTTAGATTTTGAGTTAATTCAATTTTTGCCACATAAAATAAAACGTAAGGAGTATATAAGTACAAATTTAAGAACTCTCAACCTAGTAACTCAAAAATTGGTCAAGTGGATTTATTTAGATAGTAAACCATAAACTTTAAATTATAAATCTATTTTAGCCGTATTTAGTGTTTACACAAATAAATAACTGCAAAATAAATATTTTTAATACATACACTTATACCTGATTATGGTTAAGTAATAAAATTTACATTAACTCTTATATCTTATAATTAAGTTATTTGCGAATAGTCTGTTTGGCCAAAAATTTTTTTTTTTTTTTTGCCAAAAGCACTTTTAGTCAAAAATTGAATTGTTTGGCCAAGCTTTTGGAAGGGAAATAAATATTTTTGAGTAGAAACAGAAGTATTTTTGCAGAAGCAAAAAAGTAACTTTTCTTCAAAATTATTTTTGAAAAAAATACATTTAGAAGCAGTTTTTTAAAGCTTGACCAAACATTAATTACTTTTCAAAAGTGTTTTTTGAATTAATTAGCTAAATGTAAACTGATTCTAACCAAAAGTATATTTGAGAAAAATATTTTAAAAATAGTATTTTTCAAAATAAGCTTATTTTTATAATTTGGCCAAACGAACTAAGTATTTAACACATATTATTAGGTTACTGAGTTTTGACTAAGATTGAAATTTTGAGGCGTCTTCCAAATACACGTCAGAGCTCCAATATCATTAGACCGCCTCAACGGGTTTGTCCTGTCACGTGTGGGTATTTCTTTCTGAAGTGTTTTCTGCGAAATGGCAGACGCGCCCCGCTTGGTCCCGCGACTCAGCTCTCAATTGTTTTCTTTTTATCAATTCCTTACATCTGTTTTCCACTTTTGTCATACTTGGTCCTCTATGGGCCAATAATCGATTTGACTCATGTCACAATTTAAAAATGCCATATTTTTACGTTAAATTAAGAGATTATCTTATCTAAATAAGAATTGAGAGTATCTATATCTGCTCCCTTAATTTCTTGCAAAAATGAGGGCGTCATTTGGATATACATGATTGAAAGAGGAGGCTACTCCAATATTCATACAATATTTAGTGTTGATCAGAGGCGGATTCAGAATTTGAGTCTTATGGATTTTTATCGTAATTTCAAATTAATATGTAATAATAAATAGGTTTACAGTCAAATATTTATCAATATTTAGTGAATTTTTTAATATAAATACAAAGTCTACTCGAGTTCTTCCCCAAACCCATATTCCATGCACTAGATCCGCCCCTGGTGTTGATACGAGCAGAAGCAAAATCAGAATTTAAAGTTTATGATTTTAAGATTCTACGCTAGTATTTGAACATAAATTTGATTAAAATTTGAAAAAAGAGATTTTGAGGTTGTGTTGAAAAATAATTTTTGAAAGTTAAAGTTATATTTGGACATGCATTTTACTTGGAAAAAAATTGAAGTTTTGTACGTGAAAGACAAATTTTCACTCGAAAAGTGTCCTAAACCAGTTTTCAGAAACTTGAAAATTCTTGAAATCTTTCCTCTAAAACATGATCATATTTCAGAAATAAATAATATTTTCTTTTGGACAAATTAAAGCCAAAATCTACGGCCAAACGAAAGCTTAGCTTTAATTATTAAATACTAAATTAGTAATAATTTATACATATTCAATGTATTTCTTAAGTCAAATAAATAATTTGAACTAAAGCTATTGATTTCAGCCAAATCTGTGCTGGGTTTATGTATTTAATTAGTAAATTAAATACTTAAAAGAGGCTGAATGGGAAATGGAAGAAAATGATTTTTTGCGTGAAATTTCAAGTTTCCCCCTTGACATATGGACATTGTCCCATATTGGAAGAGGAAGAGATTTTTTATGGGTTTATAAGCAATTGCTCTTCTTCTAGCTCTTAAAGAGTTCAGAAGAAAGCAAGCTTCGCGCCGTCGTCGTCGCTCGCTCGGCTTCGGCTTCGGCTTCGGTCAAATGATTGATTGGAAAACTTTTTGGACCAAATTTATTTGTTAATAGTAAAATATTTACAAAAATGTGTTATTAAATATTTGTTAATAATAGAATACTAATATTAAATCCAATCCGTTTTTCTGTTTTTGTAACAGAAAATTAACTACATATTAATTTTTTCTCGTTATTTACCCTCTTTATTGTTGAGTAAATAGCCATTTATGTAATGGCATTTATGTTGTTGCAGTTTTCAGATTCCAGGCCAAATTTTGGTTATAATTATAACACTATTCTATTAAGAATTTCATTACGAATTTCTGAGTTTTCTCTCCTTCTTCTGCATACTTTTAGCATACAAACAAAGCAAAAAGTAAGTGTGATTTGCTACTGATCTTTGTGTTCGTTGAAACGCTGGCATTTGGAGTACCACTACACTAGTGTGTAATTCGTTCTATCCTGATAGGAAATAATCCATTACCTTGGGTGCTAGGAGGAGATTAAATTCCTTAAGGAGACACTGTGAATTCAATGGGCTCGAATTGCTTATGATCATTTTTGTTTATGCCATTTTTGTTTATCATAATTTCTGTTTATATTAATTTATATTACCAGAATTGTTTTACAAATACAGTTTACTAACAAGCTTATGGAATTTAAATATATTTCTGTATTTGTATTATAGTTTTTGGAGAGTAAAACCTTTGTGGTTTTGTACTATATTAAAATCTACGTGATTTTAACGTTGATGTCATTGTTTTACAAAAATGACTAATGGAAATGAGAACCAAGTTGTTCTAATGGTGACAGCCAATGCATCAACAAGCCGAACGATATCGGAAGCTTTGGCACTGACGGAGAAACCCGAAAAATTTTTCGGGATTGATTTCAAGCGCTTGCAGCAAAAGATGTTCTTCTATTTGACTACCTTAAGTCTTCAAAAGTTCATCAAGGAAGATGTTCCTGTGCTGGCCGACGAAACTCCTAATAATGTACGCTTGCTCGTGATTGGGGCGTGGAAGCATTCAGATTTCTTGTGCAATAATTATATTCTTAGTGGGTTATAGGATGCTTTGTATAATGTCTACAGTAGCCTGGAAACGTCAAAATAACTTTGGACTGCGCTTGAAGGGAAGCATAAAACTGAAGATGTCAGGTTGAAAAAGTTCGTGGCTGCAAAGTTTTTGGAATATAAATTGGTAGAGAGCAAATATGTTATTACCCAAGTCCAAGAACTGCAAGTAATTATTCACGATCTCCTTGCTGAAGGTATGAATCAAATTAATATTGATGTTGAAAGTAGTAATCTTTGTATTCTTACTAATGAAAATTTCATTGAAGGTCTTGTTATCAATGAAGCATTCCAAGTAGCAGCAATGATTGAGAAGTTGCCTCCTTTGTGGAAAGACTTCAAAAACTACTAGAAACACAAGCGCAATGAGATGTCCCTTGAAGATCTCATTGTTATATTGAGAATTGAAGAGGACAACAAAGCTACTGAAAAAAGAGGCCGTGGAAGTTCAACAATAATGGGAGTACATATTGTTGAAGAGAACAAGAAGAGAAAAAAGTCTTCTGGTCCGAAATACAACCCAAGTAAGAAGCGGTTCAGTGGAAACTGCTACAAATGTGGTAAAACCGGACACAAATCTATGGAGTGCCGTGCTCCGAAGAAAGACAAGAAGAAGGTTGAAGCAAACATGGTAGAAAAGTATGATGATGTTGATTACTTATGCGCATGCTTTCCGAATGCAACTTGGTAGGCAATCCTAAATAGTGGTGGATTGATTCTAGGGCCACTCGCCATGTTTGTGCTGTCAAGGAAGCTTTTGCTACTTATGCTCATGTTGGACCCGACGAGGCAATTTCCATGAGAATGCTGCTAAGGCCAAGATTGAAGGATGTGGAAAGATTTTTCTCAAAATGACTTCCGGCAAAGTGGTGACTTTGAACAATGTCCTTAACGTTCCCGAAATTAGGAAAAAATTAGTCTCTACCGGACTTCTTGTTAAGAATGGATTTAAGTGTATTTTTGTTTCCGATAAGGTTGTAATAAGTAAGAATGAAAAGTTTGCGGGAAAAGGTTATCTCACTGAGGGCATTTTCAAGCTAAATGTAATGGTTGTGGTGAATAATAATAAAATTTTAGCTTCGTCTTCTTGCTTGAGTCAAATGAATTATGGCATATACGTTTGGGTCATGTTAATTATAAAACCTTACGGAAAATGATTAATTTAGAAGTATTTCCTAAATTTGAATGTGACAAATCAAAATGTCAAGTATGTGGGGAATACAAGTATGTTAAACATCCTTATAAGTCAGTTGAAAGGAATTCAAATTCTTTAGACTTAATTCACACAGATATTTGTGACATGAAGCCAATACCATCTCGCGATGGAAAGAAGTATTTCATAACTATTATTGATGATAGTACTAGATATTGCTATGTTTACTTACTTAATAGTAAAGATGAAGCAATAGACGCATTCAAGCAATACAAAAATGAAGCTGAAACACAACTTAACAAGAAAATCAAAATGATAAGAAATGATAGGGGTGGGGAATATGAATCTCCTTTTGAACAAATATATTTAGAATATGGAATTATTCATCAAACAACGGCCCATTACACGCCCCAATCCAAGGGATTGCAGAAAGAAAGAATTGTTCATTAAAGGAGATGATGAACGTATTATTGATATGTTCTGGTTTGCCACAGAACTTGTGGGGGGAAGTTATTCATACGGCTAGTCGAATACTAAATCGAGTACCCCATAGCAAAACACAATCAATTCCATATGAAAAATGAAAAGGAAGGAAGACCAACTTGAATTACTTTAGAGTGTGGGGGTGTTTTGCAAAAGTGCAAGTTCCTAAACCCAAAAGGGTAAAAATATGACCGAAAACCGTCGATTGTGTTTTTATAGGATATGCAATTAATAGTAAAACATACCAATTTCTGGTTCATAAATCAGAAAATCCCGACATTCATAATAATAAGGTTATAGAATCAGATAGTGCTGAGTTCTTTGAAACTATATATCTGTATAAACAGGAATGTGAGTCGATTGGTGAAGGATCTAAATGACCTCGGTAAGAAACAAAATAAAATACACATAAACAGGATGATCCAAGACGTAGCAAACGTCAAAGAACGTCTACTTCATTTGGACCAGATTTTGTGACTTTCTTATTGGAAAATGAGCCTCAAACATTTAAAGAAGCTATGTCTTCTTCGGAATCATTGTTATGGAAAGAGGCAGTCAATAGTGAAATTGAATCCATATTGAACAACCATAAATGGGAATTGGTTGATCTTCCTCCTGGAAATAAACCGTTGGGTTCTAAATGGGTCTTTAAGAGGAAAATGAAAGATGATGTCACTATTGAGAAATATAAGTCAAGACTTGTGGTCAAAGGATATAGACAAAAAGAAGGTCGTAACTATTTTGATACATACTCTCGAGTTACAAGAATTACGTCCATACGAATGTTGGTAGCGTTAGCTGCAATTTATGGTCTTGAAATTCATTAAATGGATGTAAAGACACCTTCTTAAATGGAGAGTTGGAGGAAGAAATTTACATGGAACAACCTGAAGGATTTGTGGTTCCAGGTAAATAAAAAAAGGTCTATAGACTTGTTAAATCCCTTTACGGAATAAAACAAGCACCCAAATAATGGCATACGAAATTTGACCAAACAATGTTGTCAAATGAGTTTAAGATAAATGAATGTGATAAATGTGTGCACATTAAAAATGTTTCAAATCACATAGTCATTGTTTGCTAATATGTGGATGATATGCTTATAATGAGTAATGACATTGCCAACATAAATGCTACTAAGCGTATGCTAACTAGCAAGTTTGATATGAAAGACTTGGAAGTTGGTGATTTAATTCCGGGAATTAAGATCCATAGGACTTCTCAAGGTCTGGCGTTGTTACAATCTCATTATATTAAGACAGTACTGGAAAAATTCAAGCACTTGAGGTTTAAAGTTGCAAAGACTCCAATTAATATGAATCTTGCATTAGCAAAGAAAAAAGGCTAAAGCATATCACAATTGGATTATGCTCGTAAGTTGGGATGCTTAATGTACATCGTGAATTGTACACGACCTGATATAGCTTGTGCTATAAGTAAATTGAGTTGATATACGAGCAATCCGTGTCAATCTCATTAGATGGCCATGAAACGAGTTTTAGGGTATTTAGTACATACCCAGGACTTTGCTTTGCACTACACTAAATATCCTGCAATTATTAAGGGATACTATGATGCAAATTGGATCACCGAATCAACTGATTCTAAGTCCACAAGTGGATATGTGTTCACTATTGGTGGAGGAGCGGTATCTTGGAAGTGATCCAAACAAACTTGTATTGCCCGCTCTACAATGGAGGCTGAGTTCATAACCTTGGATAAAGCCGGTGAAGAAGCTGAATGGCTTCGGAATTTCTTGGAAGATATTCCATTTTGGCCCAAACCGTTGGCACCAATATGCATACATTGTGATAGTCAAGCGGCAATTGGAAGGGATGTGAGCGTTATGTATAACGGTAAATCTCGTCATATACGACGAAGACATAAAACCGTTAGACAATTACTCTCTTGAGGAATTATCACGATTGAATATGTAAAGTCAAGTGATAACGTGTTGGATCCACTTACTAAAGGCCTAACTAGAGAGGTAGTTGAGAAGTTATCAGGGGAAATGAGACTGTGGCCGAGAACAAGTCATAGTGGCGGTAACTCTACCTAGAAGACTGGAGATCCCAAGATCTAGGTTCAAGGAGATCAAACAAAGTCATTTATGACGGTTCAACATTGTCAACTAAACTTTTGGTCCATTCTCGTGATGAGATAATATTCAGTACAAAGGATAAAGCATTAAGGCTTGATACGGGGTATATCAAATAGTGTATCTACGGGATGACACGTTTAGGAATCGCCTATATAAGTGTGAAGTGTTAGCCGCTTCAAGGAGAATTTTGTAAGTCCAGTTCTCTACGCACTTATGAAACCAGGCGGTGTTCAAGGCTGAAACGAATACAACAATGAGAATCAAAGACGGTTAAAGGTTGGTTGTGTGACTTATGGTTGTCTAGGTATACACCAAAGTTTGACAGTTCAAAGATATCCTATCTACCGATTGATCGAGTATACCTGACATAAGTGCACTACGGAAAGTTCAAAGGGAAACAGATTGCTTGCATATCACACAATTTTTCATGCATACTTCCGCGATATAGCCATTCCCCATTCATGTAGGGGATTGTTGGGTTTATGTATTTAATTAATAAATTAAATACTAAAAAGAGGGTGAATGGGAAATGGAGAAAAATGAAATTTTTGAGTGAAATTTCAAGTTTTCCTCCCTTGACATATGAACATTGTCCCATATTGGAAGTAGAAGAGATTTTTTATGGGTTTATAAGCAATTGCTCTTCTTCTAGCTCTTAAAGAGTTGAGAATAAACCAAGCCTCGCGCAGTCGTCATCGTCGCTCGCTCAGCTTCAGATTCGTATTTGGTCAAATGATCGATTGATTGATTAACTTTTTGGACCAAATTTATTTATTAATAGTAAAATATTGACAAAAATGTGTAATTAAATATTTGTTAATAACAGAATATTAATATTAAATATTAAATTAAACCCAATCCGGTTTTTTATTTTTTGTAACAGAAAATTAACTACCCATCAATTTTCCCCCTTTATTTTCCCTATTTATTGTTGAGTAAATAACCATTTATGTAATGACATTTACGCTGTGGCAGTTTTGCAGAAACAACCATTCTGAAGAGTTGCACCTCTTCAGATTCCATCCCAAATTTTGGCTATAAACACAACACTATTCTGCTAAGAATTTCACTTCGAACTTCTGAGTTTTCTCTCATTCTTCTGCATACTTTTAGCATACAAACAAAGCAAAAAGTGAGTGTGATTTGCTACTGATCTTTGTGTTCGCTGAAACACTGGCGTCTGGAGTACCACTACACCAGTGTGTAATTTGTTCTATCCTGGGAGGAAATAATCTATAACCTTGGGTCCTAGAAGAGGATTAAATTTCTTAAGGAGACATTGTGAATTCAGTGGGCTCGAATTGTTTATGATCATTTTTATTTATGTCATTTCTGTTTATCATAATTTTTATTTATATTAATTTATATTACCAGAATTGTTTTACAAATACAGTTTACTAACAATCTGTACCTTCTACTGTCATTCCACCCCTAGCAACAAAATAAAAAGTAAGAACTTGTTTGTATTCGAGATTTTATATCCAATCAAGTAATCAAGACTCCTATAAAAAGTTATATAAACAAAAGTGATAATATATACATTTAATTGGTTAAATGATTAAAACCCTATACAAACATTTAATTGGTTAAATGATTAAAACCCTATACAAACATTTAATTTGCGTTCATTATTTTGGTCTAAACACCGGGCAAAATACATATTTATGTAGAATAGTTTGCTTTGACTCTGTTGCAAGCAATCTCGCTAGATTGTATTATGTAAATTTAGAACAACTATTAATTTACTCGCTGTAAGAACGAGCTCCTGTAAATACGAAAGTTTAAATTCAGTGACGTTATATTTGAGTTCGAAAAGATCCATTTTAGACCAATTCGAAGGGATTAGAAAAGTCAAAACTCCGAAGATTAAGTGTCAAAGAGTTGTTAACACCTGAGACTGGGCAATCAAATTGTGTTTTTTATGATGGAGGCTTGATATCCACCCATATTTAATACGGATAAAAAATAAGTTATTCGGCAGATAATATGGTTAAACATATTATCCACGGCTTATTGAATATGATCACTCTTGGGAGAATTCCTAGTCTCCCAACCTTAAGAAGTCTCCAGTTTGAGGCTTCACAAATATAAAAGTTAAACTCATTGGTTATCTATTTTTTAAGTGGATAATATGGTTTTTATCCATATTCGACCGATTCTTAAAATGTTCATTATCTAACACGTTTTTAATGAATAATATGGATGAATAACTGTTTTCTGTTAACCATTTTGTCACCTCTACTCACAACCAGTCTTCAAATAATATGTCAATGCTTGTTCAACACTTGCATCTCATCCTACCCTGTTAATCTCAACAAAATTTTTGGTTATATATGTTAAAATGATTATATATTTTGCTTAAACCTTAAGATCAAAAGTTTGATGGGGGCATTGGTTGAGTTTTCCACTCATGTGCCCCTAACCTTTCCGTCACCTTCAAATCTTCGATTCGTCTCTGGTTGCTTGCCCTCGTGTGCATGAACATTGCATGTTAGTAGCACTCTATACTAAGTCATCGTTATCTTTTATTATATTATTAATTTGTTTCAATAATGTATTGACACCAATATTATCAACTAGTTGACTCATATGCATGCATTGTCTTCTAGAAATTGATCTAAAGGAATTTTAAAAAAAAAAAGGAAAGTAAAGAGCTAGGGCCGGTGATTAATTATACCATAATTTTATCTCAATAAATATGTGATAAATCCATCTCTGTTATAAATAGACTTCTATTTAAGGTGAATGTCTATAATTAGGGAGATTCTAGAGTTTTATTCTTGGTGGCTAAGTCACCACCTCCCTATAAATATAGGGGTTTATTCTATTGTAAACCATCCCAAAGTATCAATAAGAATATTCCTCTCCCTATTCTCTCTATATTGTTCTTGTTCTTGCATTATTCTACTTGTTCTTATATTATTTCATAACACGTTATCAGCACGAGACTCTAACCAATTGAAATTTTCGATTGTTTCAATTTTTGTTTGTGATCTGTATTTTGATGGCAGGTAATGACTAATGGGAGGACTGCCAAGAATACTAATGAGGAGCATAGGATCTAAATACTGTTTTCATGAGCAATGCATGAAAAAACAATGTGACTTCATGAAATTGCAACGGCTAATTTCATAATCACTAGCTAAAATAGCAAATTATAGATGCATATGACGGCATCCTTCCCTCTATTGCCTTGTTGATCTTATTTCTGTACGACTTAACTACTTTAATTTTTGCAAGTCCAATGATAGAGGGTCTCCATATACCAAACTAATAGAAGTGGTGGCAAATCTTCTGTTATTATTTTCTCAAAGGACTGCCTTGATCTTTGTAGATAAGATTAAATTCTGGATTTAAGGTATGTATTTTACTTTTCTCTTTCAAATTCTTGGAATTCTATAATTCGATTTTATATACAAACAAAGACAACAAAGTTTGATTATAACTCTAATGGAGTTCGTAAGAAATTACACTCACATGAAGTGGTAAAATTTCTATGCCTTGCCATGATCAAATTCATGTATGATTGTGGGCAAAGAATTAAAAATCCGTCCCATTGAATTAGCTCCATTCCCTTTAGAGAATGTGGTAGCAGTATGTGATAAGTCTGAAAGAAGACAAAATTATTACCATGAAGGTATCAATGAATGTGGACGTGGCAAAGAATTAAAATTCCGTCCAATTGAATTTGCTCCATTCCCTTTAGAGAATGTGATAGCATTATGTGATAAGTCTGAAAGAAGACAAAATTATTACCGTGAAGGTATCAATGGATGTGGACGTGGCAATAGACGAAATTATAATCGTCATTATTGTGGTAATGAGAACAATAAGGATTCTCAAAATAATCTTTCACTTTATGAAAGTAATATTTGACATGGGATTGTGTATAGCACATACAGATGATTATGATCCATTCCCTGAAGTGAATGTGATAATTGTGATAGAGCCCGTAAGTATGAACACGCTCTTGACGTAATTTTGTTTCATGTCTGACATTATAAAAGGAAAGTTCGTTGCCCTTGAAATTTCGGGCAAGAACTATATGACATGGGTGTTGGATGCTGAAATCCACTTAGATGCTATGGGTCTTGGAGACGCCATTAAAGACAGAAATAATGCATCCACCCAAGACTATGCTAAGGCCTTGATTTACTTGCGCCATCGCCTTGATGAAGGTTTGAAACTGTGCTAAGGCCTTGATTTTCTTGCGCCATCACCTTGATGAAGGTTTGAAAATTGAATATATCACAGTCAAAGATCCACATATCTTGTGGAAAGGCTTAAAGGAGAGATATGACAACCTGAAGTTGGTCACTCTGCCACAAGCACGATACGATGAGAATCCAAAGGCAAATAATTCAGAAACTATATGTTATCGTTGCGGTGGAAAAGAGCACTGGTCAAAAGCTTGCCATGTACCAAGCCATTTGGTTGACCTTTATCAAGCATCTCTAAAGAGTAAAGGCCCTGAAACCAATTTTGTCTCTGACAATAATTTTGACATCACCCACTTAGATATGGCAGACTTCTTTGAGCACCCTAATGTAGTAAATGCGCACATATAAAAGTGCATACAACTAGTTTTAACTATGAATCGTATATGTGATTTACGTTACAAGTGTCTTTGGCAAAATCATAATGGTAGTGTAACGTTGCAATTAAACGATAATGTAGTCATGTTATCAACAACACTGTATTCACAAGCATTAAAATGCTATGCACATCATTTGAGCAATATTATTTACATAGACCAATCATATGTTACTGCATATACATAAATAGCATCTGTAGCTATATGACATATAAATAACATATGTTCACATTACTTTGTCACATAGCTGTTCGAAGATTAGTTGTCACATAAGCATGTAAATGCATAGGTAATATTCCCCAATGTTTACCGTAAATATTGCAAATTATATTTAGTCCAATTATGTGATACAGAGATTGTATAAATTATACACTTAATTGTTGATGTTATGTAACATTTATTCAATTGTTTAATTATGCATGTAATTTTTAATTTATTTCACTGCAATAGTTACATAATACCATACTACTATTTATAGTGATAATTTAATAATTACACACTATATTGACAATTACATAGTGCTACTTAACCGCCACTATTAAGCTATATTGTTTATGTGCACACTATGTTTAAATTAATTGATTCATGTACCACAAATACGATATTTAAAAAGAAGAAATATTTCTCTCATTTAAGTATGTGTAAGGCAGATGTTACTACAATTTCTGGTAGTAGTAAATTGATTGAAGGCTCCTGAAGAGCAACTATAACTCTGCCTAAAGGAACAACATTTATCATAGAGAATGCAATGTTCTCCTCCAAGTCTAAAAGGAACTTGTTGAGTTTTAAAGATATCATTCAAAATGGATATCATATTGAGACAATAGATGAGAATAATCTTGAATACTTCATTTACTCATGAAAACGAGGCTGCCCACTTCGGTTTGGGGTCACGCCATTTTGCATGCAGCAATGCTAATTCGTCGGCTGCCCATTTCGGTTTGGGGTCACGCCATTTTGCATGCAGCAATGCTAGTTCGTCTCAGACCGACGAATTATCACAAATATTCCCCGTTGCAATTGGTTTTGGGTCATGAACCTAATATATCCCATTTAAGAATTTTTGGATGCGCAGTATATGTGCCTGTAGCACCGCCATATCGCACCAAAATGGATCTGCAAAGAAGGTTAGGAATATATGTTGAGTTTGAATCGCCCTCCATTATTCGCTACCTCGAAATATTGACAGGGGGTTTGTACACTGCACGATTTGCAGACTGTCAATTCGATGAGACACTTTTTCCAAAATTAGGGGGAGAAGTTGGTGAAACCAAACGGGAAATTTTGTGGAAAAATGCATCATTATCTCATCTTGATCCACATACCTCTATTTGTGAAAAAGAGGCGCAAAATATTATCCATTTGCAAAGAATAGCAAATCGAATGCCAGACGCATTGGTATTGAATATACCACACTCACCCCTAGAAGGAGGTTTGAGATGATATATGAAAATAATGTCATGGCATGAATGATCGTTGGTCACGTACCTGTTGTACGCCAAAATATTTTGGAAATATGACTATTAAAGGACAGCGATAATGCAAGAAACATATCTTGCATATAATTTTGATCATGACCATAATGGTATAACTTTCTCTTTAAAAGAGATATTCACCACATGGATGTTGATGAATCTGTGGTAGTACAAAATTAATTGAGAGCTCTAGAAGAGCCAATTATTACTATGTTGGAGAAACGCAATTGATTACCAATAAGGTATTGTGTGGTAGTAAGTCTCAAAGAAACTTTTTCAGTTTCCAAAGTATACGCGAAAGCGCTGATTATATTGAGACTATAAATAAAGGAAAGATTTGATATCTTCTAATACTACAACTTGTAGCGGGATAATTTGTATATTAAAAGCTACCCGCTTTATGCTCCAGTTTGTACTACACAAACAAAAGAATGCCACAATAAAGTGGATATCTATTGGTATAAAAAGTCATAAAAAACCTGAAGTTTATTGATAAGTGCACATGTCATGGTGTAAATTTGAAGTTTACCAATATTGATAATATATTCAGTTGGCATTCGGGTTAGCCATCTCATTTTAAGTATGATGTGCAAATTCACATGGGTGAATATTAAAGAACTAGAAAGTTCTTTACGAATTCTCTTGTATTACTTGTTCTCATTAATGAACTGACCAACTAAAGAGTTCGGGTTGAAGCCCCTAAATTCTGGAAATATCAAAGGTGAATATGGGCCCATTCACCTGCCATGTATACCACATATGATGCATCTATGAAATGGTTACATGCGCAATTGTTATTGACCCGCAGCCTGGCCGGTGCTTGCGAGGTAAATTGCTCAGTAATCTAACTTCGAGCATAATTTCCAGATTTTCTACTCAAGATAGTTCATCTTGATAAGTTGGTTTATATCAAAGTTGGTTTAGCAAGATAATTATTGAGTGCCTCCACTTAATAGATAAACTGTTTCTTATGAGAACAAAGTTATACATATCAGTTTGATATACGAGAGTATATTATATTCTCCCCTCACAAGTGGTTCAGGGTCAAGAACCAAATAACTCCATCTTATTATTATTGATGTGCGGTGTATATTCATTAACACCATAATGCACAAAGATGGACTCTCAAAGTTGAGGAAACAAGTTAGCTTTTCTAACATGAGGGGGAGACATGATAAACAATTGAGAAAAAGTTACACGGGATGAATTATCATTTGTATATATAGATCCCCGAATATCATAATATGAACCTGAAGATCATAAAAGGATAATTCAATTGCAAAATATTGCAAAGCATGCTATACGCATTTGCTGACCCAAAGAAAGTAACTATATTCTCACTGCAAATGCTCATATTAAGTCCTAGAAGGACAAAGTCTTTGATACGCTTAAAGCGTATAGACGAATCGGTTTCAAAATAACTTCTTAATAAAGAAGATGAGCAAATGATCAAAGTGATCATAATAAAGTCAATGGTATGTGTAATCAGTTTTCGATATCTTATTTGTTTAGCATGACATGAAAACTTGATATGCATCTAAAGTCTATTATATGGCTTATATGACTTAACTTGAAAGATTTAAGTTGCTTGGAGCATATGCAATTCTTGGTCCTGAAGTACCACATCCTAAGTACAATTTGTGTACATATGTATCTTGCTATAACTATAAGCATGACGGCATTGAGAATACATCTATGAAGATATTGAAGAGTCATTTCACGACATTATATGAAGATGTTCATATCTATCAAGAATGATAATTTTAAGGTGCGGAATATTTGTTCAAGTCAATATGGTTGATTTGTTTATCAAATCTCTATCAAAGACCGTTTTGAAGATGATGCACAAGATTAGAATGCAAATGCTAAAGGATGTGAATTGATGCTCTATTCAGGGGGAGTTAATGCGGTTGCACTCTTTTCCCCTTACAAGGTTTTGTCCCACTGGGTTTTCCTTGCAAGGTTTTTAACGAGGCAACCAATAGGCGCATATTCAAACATGTGTACTCTTTTTCCTTCTCTTTAATTTTTCCCATTGGGTTTTGGTTTTAAGGTTTTAACGAGGCACATTATTGAATAGACATTCAAGGGGGAGTGTTATAAATAGACTTCTATTTAAGGTGAATGTCTATAATTAGGTAGATTCTAGAGTTTTATTCTTGGTGGCTAAGTCACCACCTCCCTATAAATATAGGGGTTTATTCTATTGTAAACCATCCCAAAGTATCAATAAGAATATTCCTCTCCCTATTCTCTCTATATTGTTCTTGTTCTTGCATTATTCTACTTGTTCTTATATTATTTCATAACAATCTCAAATTAATCCCGAAATTTATTATCCCTTATTCCTCGTACCAAACGCGCCCTAACAGTTGGGAGGAGTAATAATTAGGGTAACTAAGAGAATTTAGCTTGAATGCAAATTAGTTAGAGTTACTGTTGAAAAATATTATTGGGTTGGGTCTATCCATAAGGATACTAGATGACTCAAAAGCCTATTATCTAGTCTTCCTTTTAAATCCTACTTATAACTTATAAATACACCATTATGTGTGTAGAAAAAAAAAGAATTTTTCCTAAAGTTTCTTACAACAAATACTTATAAAAAATATTCTCGGCATCAGAACAACTATGTATCGCATATTAAGTAGGAAACCAAAAAGGTTAATATTAAAAGTTAAAAGTATATAATTATAGTTACCAACTGATATGTTCTTAAACGTGTTACCAATAAACAACTGGACTGTGGGTGGGCTTTATGCGCGTGGGGTTGGACAGCATCTTCTACCGGGAATAACCAGTCGTAAAATAACCCAAATTGAGTTGAAAAGTCTCGCACTTTCCGCGTGAGCGTTGAGACTTAAGACTATAAGGGCAGTTTTACAATGTTTCCTTTATATTGGCACTGTCCAAGTAAGTAGGGGCGGTGCTAGCGTACTGATACTGAAGTGCAGATTCGGTGGAATTCAGTAATTTTAATGTAAAATATATATTTATTTTAAGAAATTTATTTTGATATATATTTTATCTATTTTATTTTATATAAATTTAATTTTTTTTAGTTCGTGTTAAAAAGAATAATATATTTTTCTATTTGGAAACAATTTATTTTATGCAATGATTTATAGCTACACAAAATATATGCGCTTTATTTTACACCAAAAATTCAAAAATCTTCTTTATTTTCTTAAATCTTGTACCCGGTCAAATAATAAAACAAAAAAAATATAAATTATTAATTTAGAATTCAATTTAAAAATATTAGAATCCCGAACCTAAGCTTCAAATCCTAATTTCGGTTCGGCAAAGTAAGTTTACCTAGGTTGGAGCATATAGACTTGCACCAAATGTTGTAACTCGACTTTTCACCTGAAATCTCATATTGTTATTTCCAATACCAGTAAGATAAAGGGGCTAATTTTTGAATTAAATTAGGTAGTAGATAACTTTCATATGAACCAATTATCGTTACAAACGGAAAATCAAACTAAAAGGCGCAAGGATAATATCACAATTCACCTGTAAAGGTAAACCTAAACAATAGTTTATAAATTTATTTGAAATAATTCTGTTTTTTCCTCAAAGTCATACGAACCATATTTTATCAGTAAAACACTGAAGAAAATAAATGCAAGGTCAGCGATGTTTGACTCAAAAGTTACTAAATATTTTATAAGTGAAAACAATCGAAGTGAATCAAAGGTAAATCGTAACCGAATGAGACCTAGAAATATATAGTATGTTTCTTATTGCTTCCAATAGATTAGATATTCAAGAGAGAAGAAGAGAGAAAAAGAGAGAGAGATTTGTTCAATAGAATATCATATCCCCTTTATAATATTGGGATCCCCCTTTATATAATAGGAGACCCTCCTCGAAATAATAAAAGTAATACAGAGGTTGGTTGCGTTCCTTCGAGGAGACGACGAGGCTGATGATACGCTTCACTCCGCACTCTCAGGTCGTGCCCTTACTTCGGTTATCATATATTCGTTGGTCGTGCATATCGACGTGGAGACGTAATAAGGAGAATTTGATCCTATACAGTTAGTCTCTCCGTTCATCGGTGACGCATCAAGGTGCGTCCCCGATGGACGGAACCATGAACCTTGTTCTGGGAGAATTTGACCATGCTTTAAGGCGGCAAAGTGAATGACAGCGAACGAGTGAACATTTGAGTTTATTGAAATGCTGACGCGTAATCTCCTCCTTAGAGTGACATCATCATTATGCGTATTCCCGAGGAAACACAAGAGACGTTCTGATGCTTGGTTTCCCGGCTTGTCTGAACTCCTTCTCTTCGATTTCAACGCCATCCAACCCTATAAACACGGAAAGGGTTTAACTTGATCCAGCTTTCGATCATTTGCAACCATTTTTTGAATTTCTAAGAAAGCACTGTTTTTCTTCGAAACCCCACAGTTTCTCAGAAAATACACTTTCTGTTGTGTCTTACACCGCTTCTTGAACGGAAATTATGGCAAAACTCCGACAGGATGATAATCCGAGGGCTCGTGATAATACGCCATCCGATGTACCGCATCCATCTGACGGTGATGAAGGAGAAGGTGAAGAAGACCTTGCCCTTCTTACTGTGGACAACGTGTTGCTGAAGCAACTTCTTGTTAGAAAAGATTTCCAAAAGGACTCCCCTGTGCCAACTTCGGAGAGTTCTGAGTTGACGCACGACCACTTAGATGGTCTTCGCACGTCGTTAGGTATTCCTGCACATGTGGAGATGGTCCCAGAGGGCATGGACCATGTGAACGTCCATAGACCGTGATATTGCACGTTCTACGAATATCCATTTTTAATTGGTTATGGCCTTCCAATCTTTCCTTTGGCGGAGGAGCTTTGCCGCTTTTACAATATGAGTCCATATCAACTTACTCCATACACATTAAAGGTGTGTAGGATAATTTCTACATATGCAAAACTGGCTAGGTGCGAGGTCTCCTTTCACCACCTTTTGCAGTTATTCAGCGCCAGTTTTCTAAGGGGTACCATGTTGCATTTGAAGAGCAGTGGCTCGAAGGGGCTCGTCGTCAAGACTGATGATCGGGCCAGCCGTGGTTATTGGCGTAGGTACTTCTTTATCAAAATAGAGCACCTGGTGTCTGACCCTGTCGAGTTCCTAGAAAGGTGGAATTCGAATGCGTTTCGATTTGTCGAATTCTTTATCACACACGGCTTCGCTAGCTTTGATCGTACTATCAATATGATTTTTCCTTTTTTTTGCAGCGATAACTCACACGCCTCGCTTCATCACTGGTATCAAGCAATGGGTTTGCTACCTTACGCGGAAGAAACTCGCACATGGTCCGCGTTTCTTCAATGCTATGACCCGTAGGCCCTTCAGGTAATTCTTTGACCTTAGTCAGTTATTTCCACAAACTTCATCGACTAAACTGTTTGTGTCGATAGGTCGAAACATTTCTAAGAAGAAGGCAACAGTATCTACCTTTACTAGATTGGATATCGGCCCGGATGCTCAGGAGATACTTTGTGCATCCGTCAAGGAGGGTGTTCCCAAAGCTCCTTTACAAGAGGTTGTGCCTGTGGAGGTGGCTACGAATGAGGTGACACTATCAATAGCATCTCCGCAACCTGCGGATGAGCCTTTCGAGGGCGAGGAGCTTGAGGAGAGAAAAAGGCGGAGGCTTGAAACTGGCAAGGAGGTGTCGACTGAGGATGAGAGGAGTAACGTGCCTCGTCAAACGCCTAAACCTGTCTTTATGGCCGACGCTATTTTTTCGGGGAGACCAGCCCATCAGACGAGCACTGTTGCCAGTGCCAGCTCAGTTCATGCTTTGAGGGTCGCTCGACGTCCATCGTTGGTGGGATGCTAACGGATCGGACCTTGAGATCACCCTAGGGGATATGAACTGGATGGCGAAAGGTCTCACGCACGTGAAGATGATGGCGGATGGATACGACCGCCGAATCGTGATTCCTAGGGATTATAATTTATTACAGCACAGTGAGCAAGCGACGTTGGAGACGGACTTGTTATGTGCCACCCCGAGCATGAAATGCTAATATTTGTTAGTGATGCAGAGCTATCTCGAAGGATCCTTGGAATGACCTTACCGGTAAACTTCTATTTTTCCGCACATTGTGGGGTTGGTTTTGATGCGTACTAACTCATGTTTTCTCCTTAGACCCTAATTTTGGAGGTGGATAGGAGGCGTCGCGAGCAGAAGAAAGCGACCATTTCTAATAAAATGATGCAGACGTATAAGAGAAGTCATTCCAAGCATCGGGCGGTGGTCGTCCTTTTCCAATAGCACCCCAAATTTTGGGTGTTCCGTGAAGGTCTTGAGCAGAAAGAGGCGCAATTGGAGCGCAGGGTGGCCGAGCTGGAGAAGGCTAATGAGGAGTTGGTGAAGGTTGTGTCTTTTAATAGTGATCTGGAATCACTCCTCAAATCGAGGGAAGAGGAGTTGGAGCTTAGCCGTGGGGTGGCGGCAGAGGTTGCTGATTTGCACTGTAGGGTTGCGGCCTTGACTGCCGAACTTGAAGTCAAGTCGGTAGAGGTCGATGTTCTTAGGCGGACTGTCCCACCAGGTCCTGGAGACATGGCACGACCTTCATCTTCCCAGCTCTTGTTTGACAGTCGAAGGGATTAGAAAAGTCAAAACTCCTCATTGCGGGTCGTGCCACTAAGAAGGAGGTTCAGGAACAGTGGTGCGAGGCTCGTTCTGCTCGAGCGGTCTGTAGATATATCTCTGACTATCCTGACTGGAAGGGCTATGCTTCTGAGGATGTTAACTGGATGGATTCCGACTCTGATACAATAAAGCCTACCGCCTTTGTGGTGACAGTCGAGATGGTGAACAGGCGGGAGGCAAAGGGCAAGATGGCGAGGCTTCTTAAAATTTGTATATATTTTGCTTTTTGTAGAATGTACTGGGGGCCCTTTTCAGGACCAAATGTATATACCTTTTTGTCATGATATATGAATCATACTTTTGCCTGAATGCCCATACCTTTTTGTCATGATATATGAATCATACTTTTGCCGCTATTCTTTTTGTATCGTTCTTTGTTTTTCGGAACTTCACCTCCACAGAGTTGGTATTCGTAGACAATTCAAAACTCGACCTCTTTGGGTAGACAAGACAAATTTTTAAGATCTTGACTGACGCTTAATGGCGATGGCCTTTTCCAAAGGGATGTAACTTTTAATGTCGTCGAAGTGTCATCCGTCATTTTCGAACTGGGTCGACGTTTAGTGGTGTTTTCTTTGCCTAGTAGGATATAATTTCGACTATTGTCGAAGCGATGTTCGTCATCATAGAGCAGGGTCGACGTTTAATGGCGATGGCCTTAGATAATAGGATGTAACTTCGACTGTCGTCGAAGTGTTATTCGTCATCGTCGAGCAGGGTGACGTTTAATGGCGATGACTTTAGCCAATATGATGTAACTTTGAATGTCGTCGAAGTGTTATCTGTCATCGTCGAGCAAGGTTGACGTTTAATGGAAATAGCCTTAGACAATAAGATGTAACTTCGATTGTCGTTGAAGTGTTATCCGTCTTCATCGAGCAGGGTTGACGTTTAATGGAGATGGCCTTAGCCAATAGGATGTATCTTTGACTATTGTCGAAGTGTTATCCGTCATAGTCGAGCTGGGTCGATGTTTAATGGCGATGGCCTTAGCCAATAGGATGTAACTTCGACTATCGTCGAAGTGTTATCCGTCGTTGTCGAGCAGGGTCGACGTTTAATGGGATGGCCTTAGCCAATAGGATGTAACTTTGACTGTCGTCGAAGTGTTATCCTTCATCGTCGAGCAGGGTCGACGTTTAATTGCGATGGCCTTATCTAATAGGATGTAACTTCGATTGTCGTCGAAGTATTATCTGTCATCGTTGAGCAGGGCCGACGTTTAATGGCAATGGCTTCAGCCAATAGGATGTAACTTCGACTGTCATCGAAGTTTTATCCGTCGTCGTCGAGCACGGTCAACGTTTAATGGCGATGGCCTTGGCCAATTATACAATGGAGATGGAGGCCTTAGCCATTTACACAATGGAGAAGGTGGCCTTGGCCGTTTACACAATGGAGAAGGTGGTCTTAGCTGTTTACACAATGGAGAAGGTTGGCTTAGCCGTTTACACAATGGAGAAGGTGGCCTTAGCCATTTACACAATGGAGATTCAACTAGTCTTGTCCCTTTATTATATCGGCCCGGAGAGCATGTCGAGTGGCTGATATGATAAACTTTGTCCTCATATACCCCCAGGTGTCCCCTCCGCCGCCTCCTTAAAAACCTTCCCGAGAAAACCCAATTGGGACAAAACTCAGGCAAGGGAAAAAGAGTACGACTCGGGAGACACCTTTCAAAAATGGAAGTACTTGAGGTGGGCGACGTTCCAGTTGTTTTAGAGTGTTTTTCCTTCCATTATTTCCAATTAGAATGCTCATTTGCTTGATGCTGCTGTGATCTTCTATGGTCTGTCCCAATTGGTGCCCAATTTTCCTTCGCTTGGGTTTTTTGACGCCAATGTTTTGGCTTTGAGGATGTAATCACCCACTTTGAGTGGTCTTATATTGGCTTTTTTGTTGTAATACCTTTCGACCTGTTATTTTTGAGCCGTCAATCATATGTGGGCCATGTCCCTTCGTTCTTCGGCCTCGTTGAGGTCCTGGAGTCTATTCATGTTGTTATCCGCTCCACTGGTACGTGAGTACCTTAAGCTTGGTTCTCCGATTTCGTCGGGTATGACTGCGTCCGTTCCGTAGACCAGTGAGTATGGTGTTTCTCCCGTGCTGGATTTGGGTGTGGTCTGATACGCCTACAACACTTCTGGTAGTAGTTCGAGCCACAACCCTTTGGCTTCTTCGAGTTTCTTTTTCAATATGTTCAGTATCGTTTTGTTGGAAGATTCTGCTTGGCCGTTGGCGGCGGGGTGATATGGCGTGGAGAGTATTCACTTTAATATGCCATTTGTCGAAGAACTCAGATGTCATTTTGCCAATGAATTGGGGGCCATTATCATAGCTGATTTCCTTGGGGATGTCGAAATGGCATATGATGCTCTTCCATATGAAGGTGATGATTTCTTGTTCGCGTATGTGGGCATACGCACCTGCTTCCACCCACTTGGAGAAATAGTCAGTTAAAACTAATAGAAATTGTACCTTTCCTCGTCCCGCTGGTAGGGGAGCGATTATGTCCATCCCCCACGATGAAGGACCAAGGTCAGGTCACTGAGTGGAGAGGCTCCCCTGGCTAATGTATCATGGGGTTTGTTGATACCCAATTTTTTCCTATATATTTTTGCACCCAAAATAGTTTCAAAATAGTATATTTATAAATATATAAGCATACCTAGGAATTTTGGTGTTTTTCCTTAATTTTTAATGGTTTTTGAAATCAATTTAATGCCTATTTTTGACAATATAAAGGCCAAAATTATTTTCAAATTACTATTTTTTAGTGAACAATGTGTTTCATTCTCATATTTACCACAAAAAATAATTTATTTAATTTTTGCACATTTTTTTACAAATTTATTTGGATTATTAAAAGCTAATTGCACAAAATTGCAATTGTGGCTTATTTGCAATTTGCTATGATTTATAGCTATAAAATTATTTCCAATATTTTTAGATTAATATTTATAGGTTATTATTTATTCCCATACTTTCAATTTAGCTTTCTAAACTATTTAGCTATTTTATAAAATTAATTAGGGGGAAAATGGCTATTTGAATTATAGCCAGATTTTATTTAAAACCTAGCCCAAATCCAACCCCTATGTCAGCCCCAATCTCAACCCAATTAAACGACCCAATACCCATGAAACTACCCGACCCAACTCAGACTTAATCCGAGCCGTCGATCAAACGAGATCAACGGCCCAGATTAAACTTCCTAAATTAAAACCTAAATCCCTAACCCCTCCCCTCATTTTCTGTAATGCCTGTCTCTCTCTCTAACCTTTAGTCTGTGAAATTCTCTCTAGAACCTTCGATCCTCTCTCTTCTCTGATGGTTTTCCTTGCTGTTCTGGCCACCTCCAACCTCACTCCTCTCGACCACCACTCACCATGGTACTATATCTCATTGTTTCTCTCTCAAACTCGAAGCCTAGAGGCTTCCGCCATAAAAGACGGTCGATTGAAGATTGCTTGAGTCTTTGCTGGCCTTTCTCCGATGATTTTCACACGATAATGCTCTCTATGGCGTTATTAATGGGGTTTCATAGCCAGGTTCCTCCTTTCTTTAACTCGTCTGCGAACCCTAGTTTTTTCTACTCAAATCTCTTTAATTTTCGGTTTTTAAAATGATTTTTAGTTTGATTCTTTGTTTTTTACTCTCAGTCTCCGATTATCTTAAGTTTTTCTATGATTTCTCCTCTTTTTCAAAGTTAGGGTTTCTGACCTTTTTGCCCAAATCGCTTTTTCTGCCTTTTTATGAGTATTATATGTTTATGCTTGTTTGTTTTGCGAGTGTTTACTTCTTTGTTAGCCTGAGTTCCATGCCTTATTTCTCTGACTGTGGTTTTGACCCTTTGTTTACATGCTTAGGGTTCTCTCAAATCCATGTCTGTTATGCTTTATAGGCCTGAGTGCTCATCGTTTGGGCAATATCATGCTGATTCTGAACATCTTTGTGAATCCTTGACTGGTCTGTGATTGTCCTTAGACGATTTTATTTCTTTTGAATTATTTTCTTACTTGGGTATGCCTTCCTTACTTACAACTCTCTCTGATTTTTAGGCTTTGCCCGAGATTCTCTGATTAATTGGTAGAATTAGCTCATATTTTCTTACCATATTTGTACAGAGACGACCGTCTGAATCTTTAGACTATATTTTCCTTACCTAAACTGCTATGTATCTGACCTTTATTGAATACTATATGCTTGTTACTTTCACTAGGGTAAATGTAGTTAATTGATTCTTTTCCTTTTTGAAACTTATGTTTGTTACCGTTTGTCTTTAACTACTTAGTTAAAGGGGAGTCCTGATACTAATTGGACTCTTAATTGATACTAGTCCCTTAATTAAAGATTGCTTCTTGTTTGGTACTCATTTTCCAGTACTATAAATACCCTTCCCCCATTCTCTTTGAAACACCAACACACACTGCATCTCTCTCATAATTTCAAGCTCTGTGAATTCTCTCTTTCACTTTCCCTGCTATCTCTATACTCTCTCATTCTCTTATTTGAATACTCAATCGACTGAAAGCCAAGATTGAGTAGCCTGGGCTGTTTACCTCTACGCTATTGAGTTCTATTGCTTTGCTTACTTGGTTTGCTGCTACTGCTGTTCTCACACTACTATTCTCTATGCTGCTCACACTCCCTGCACACCCTGGTCTTTCTGTGCACTCTTGCTTATTGCTCTTTGTGTTCTATTTGTCTGCAACTGGTATGTTATCTATTTAGTATCCAGTCCCGAAAACAATATGCTTTTGTTAGTCCTGCACTTCATCTTGTTCCTAGCATGCTTCTATCTGTGGTTCT
This sequence comes from Nicotiana benthamiana, assembly GCA_034376525.1. NCBI lineage: Eukaryota > Viridiplantae > Streptophyta > Magnoliopsida > Solanales > Solanaceae > Nicotiana > Nicotiana benthamiana. Next base: position 91,443,531 of record CM067337.1, read on the forward strand.
GTTGTTCTTATTGTCACTAGTATGCACTCACTAGCCTGCTTAGTTTCAGCTTAGCATGCTCCCCTTACCAGTTCCATGTCTCAATGTATGTTTACTTTCCTTGTGTATACCACCATGTGTCCAGGACTGCTTGGCTACTTGATTAGCCTAAAAACCTCTTCTTGAGGTTAAGTATTTAGGGTTTGGTACAGTAAGAGCTGAAACCCCTTGTTTGTCGCAACTGTGTTTGATTACCTGCTTTCATTATGTATGTCTGTGTGTGAGTAGGTCCATGTACTTATCTATTCCCTCCTCCTTTGCCCCTGTTTGTGTGATGATCTGTTTTAAACTGGTTAGTACCAATGATTTCAAAGGAATTCCTTTCAACTTTCTCAACTCTCTTAAACTACTTTCTCAAACTGTCTCTCAACTCTTTTTCTTAAACTGACTCTCAATTGTTTTAAACTCTCTCAATCCTATCACAACTTCACTGCTCTTAGAACCCTAGGTTCTGCCCCCTTAGTGTAAGCATTACCTTAGGAGCCCTTGAGCACCCATTGAATTTTGATGCACAAGGCTGGCACTTTCTACACTTGCACTTGTCTAATATTGATACTCTGGGTGCTTGGTATTGGCCAGGAGTTCAAATGAACCCTTAGGGAACTTCGCCGCACCTAAGCCTTGGTAATGGCTGTGAAACTCGAAAGAAGTGAGGTTGGAGATGTTTGGCCTGGCTGAAGGCTTCCTATTGAATAGCTTCTTATTTTTCTTTTATCACTGTTGTAATTTAATGTATCTAGGCTGTAATAATTTGTAAGAATATTGGGGCATATAGTGAATATGGGGGTTATGCATGTTTAATTAAGGGAATGGGTAGAAAACATGCCTATAAGACTTATTTATTTATTTGTGCAATTGCTACCATGCCTTAGGACATGCATCCTCACATATAGAAACCATGTTCTTAGGCCTTTTACTTTCAGTTGCTACTCTGTACATTCTCGTAACCATAACTAATTAATAAGCAACAAGTCATTTAGATATCATGTTCATAGGAGCTCTATGCATTAGAGACCATGCCTTTAGGACCTTTTATATGCAATGCTTTAAGTATTTCGTTAATCTGGGTAAAAAATTGGTCAACGACCCTCTCTTTAAAACTGGAAGCAAATGTGCATGTTCAGCGCTTGTTAATAACACCTAGGCAAGCCTTAGGTCAGATAAAATGGGCTAATCACCTCTAAGTCATGTTCGAATTAATCCTCCTTTGCCTGAACTCGCTTGTTTCTAAAACTATCTCATCTTTTTATAAACTTCTGCCCTATTTTCTTTAAAATTACTTATGCAAATACTTCTACTTTGTCCAGAACTGGACTTTTGTTTTCAAAACCATATATACAAATACTATATTTCCTCGTCCAGCACTACGCTACTGCTATTTTTCAAGCTATCTGAATATAAACAGTTTTTAAAGGTTCAGAACCTGGCATGTTTTCTTTATACTTCTGCAATCTTTCAAAATACTCTCATATTTGTTCTCCTAGTCTGCTTGTCCGAAACTGTATTCCACAAATATTTTAAACCCTTCTGCAGGTTTTCTAAAAAAGCTGATATCGTCTCTCTTAAGTTCTGAATGTCTTCTCTTGCATTCCTTTTTTGTAAACTCTCCATATCTATTTTAACTTATGCTCCAGTTTATCAAAAGATTCTTCCTTCCTTAGACCTTAATTGTGCTTGAGTCGTGCCAATTACGTGTCTGTTATAAAGGGATAACTGAGCCTTTATATGTTTACATGATTCCTTTATATGCAAGTCCTATTTGTTTTATATGTCGCCTAGAATTTTAACCTTTGAACCTAGGGGTTAAGCCTAGTTACTACCTTATAGGAATAGTGATCCTAAATGCCCTCTAGGATCTATAGAATGGGACGGGTAACAGCACGCAATAAGTATTTGTGACCAATTCACACGTTTAAATAACCTCTATGGGGTGGGAAGGGTAGAATATGGAAATGATGATGATGCAATAATATCATAAAGCGACCCCTCTTTGGGAATATGTGCGAGATATTGCATCGAATGATCCATATTATAGTTAAACCTAGGACCCCTTTTTCTCTTACGTGCTTTATTAAGTGCTTTCTTAATGCTTTTCCAACCAATCTTCTCTTTTATTTCAAACTTATGTCCATTTCTTTAAAGCTTTCAAATTATGTGAATGTTATACATGTTCACCTCATTTGTCTACTTGCTTTGTATTCTTCTTAAAGTCACAATTAGCACGGCCGGGAACCACATTGGTGGATCTTGAGGGGTGTCTAACACCTTCCTCTCGAGATAATTTCAAGCCCTTGCCCAACTCTGGTTTTTCTCTCAAAAAACACTCTCTTCATCTTAATGTGTCCTAATGCACCATAATCATTAGGTGGCGAATCTTCCAATTTCGTAACCCAATTCCCAAATGGGAAATAAAGTTGTTTTACCCATAATGTCGTAAAACCCGATTTCGCCTTTGAAAAAGGGGGCGTTGACAGGGTTTTTGGCATTGTCCGCACCTGCAAACGTACTCTGCTGCTTCTTTTTTCATAATGGGCCAGTAATAACCAGCTCAGATGATTCAACGTATGAGGGAGCAATTACCTATATGGGTACCATAATGACCCTCATGTACCTCTTCGAGTATTGGCCTCCTTTGGTGCGGCCCGAGGCACTAAGCGAGGGGTCCGCCAAATGTCCTTTTTTAGAGATCTTGGTTTATCAGGCAGTATCGGGTGGCTTGTACGCGAAGCTTCTTGGCTTATTTTTTGTTGAGTGGGAGTGTCCCATCCTGCAGATAGGATACAAACTGGTTGTGTCAGTCCCAAGTCATATTTAAAGAGTGTATCTCACCATGATTGATGGCTGAATGGAGAAGGGTGACTACATTCTCCCTGTTGATATTTTTGGTGGCTGCGGTCAGTTTTGCTAAGCCGTCTGCTTCAATATTTTGTGGTCGAGGTGCTTTCTCAAAGCGGCCCTCGTCAAACTCAGGCATCAACTTGTGGATTTCTGATGGGTACTTTTGTAGTGTCTGCTCCTTGATTTGGTAAGTCCTAGTGACCTGGTTCACTACGAGTTGGGAATCACAATGGAGGATGAGTCATCGAGCTCTATATTTAATGGCTAACTTCATACCTGCAATCACAGCCTCATAGTCAGCCTCACTATTAGTCATTTCTGGGGTATCGTATGGACTAACAAATTATTTTGCACGTGGGGACTTCAAAAATGAGTCCTAGTCCCGATCCCGAGGCATTAGCGGGGCCGTCAGTGTAGAGGGTCCAAAGGTCGGTACTAGGGAAGGCACGAATGGCCTCCAGTTCTGCCTCTGGCAATATCACTATGCTCAAGTCGGTGACAAAGTCAGCAAGTACCTGCGAATTGATGGTGTTTCTTGGTTGATAGGATATATCGTGCTCGCTGAGCTTTATGGCCCATCTCGCGAGCCTGCCTGACAGTTCATGCTTGTGTAGGATGCTTCTTAGGGGGAAGGTCGTTATTACTTTTATTGGGTGGCACTGAAAATAGGGTCTAAGCTTTTGTGAAGCTACGACCAGTGCCAGGGCCAATTTCTCGAGGTTTGGGTACCGTGTTTCGGTATCCAGTAGGGTTTTGCTAACATAATAAATAAGAGACTACGTACCTTTATTTTGCGGACCAAGACTGCACTAACAGCAACTTCGGACACCGCCAGATATACCAGCAAAGGTTTGCCTCGGTTCGCTTTGACAAGCAATGGTGGCGAAGATAAATATGCTTTTGATTTTCACAAGGCCTCGATGCATTCCTCATTCTATGTTAATCCGTGATCTTTTCTCAATATGTTGAAAAACTTGTGGCACTTGTCGGAGGACCGCGAGATGAACCTAGATAGGGCGGCTATTCTTCCCGTTAGCTTTTGTACCTGCTTTTTGCTGTTCAAAGTCTCGGGTATTGTGTCTATTGCCTTGATCTGGTCCGGGTTGATCTCGATACCTCGTTGTGATACGAGGAAACCCAAAAACTTTCCCGAGGCCATGACGAAGGCGCAGTTTTTGGGTTCAACTTCATACCATATTGCCTTAAAATCTCTAAGGATTCTTTCAGATGGCCGATGTGATCTTCTCTCTTTGCCGATTTCACTAGCATATCGTCGATATAGACCTCCATGGTCTTGCCAAACTGTTCCCTGAACATCTTGGTAACTAGTCTGTGATATGTTGCCCCTGCATTCTTGAGTGTGAAGGGCATTACCTTGTAGCAATATGTCCCTTGGTGGGTGATAAGAGTTGTCTTTTCTTGGTCCTCATCGGCCACCATGATCTGGTTGTAGTCGGAGTAGGAATCTAAGAATCTTAGCAGTTCATGTCCAGCGGTGGCGTCTATCAACTGGTCGATGTGGGGTAATGAGAATGAATCTTTCGGGCATGCCTTGTTAAGGTTGGTGAAATCTACGCACATTCTCCATTTTCCATTTTTCTTTTTGATCAAGACGACATTGGCGACCCACTAGGGGTACTTTGATTCTCTAACGGACCCGTTGGCTAGTAACTTATATACTTTTTCGCTGACCGCCTCATTGATTGCGGTATTGAACTTCCTTCTAACTTGCTGCAGGGGAGAGTATAGTGGGTCGACGTTCAGCTTATGAGTGGCGATGTCTTTCGATATTCCTGGCATATCTGAATGAGAAAAGGCAAATAAATCTGCATGATTAGTTAGAAATTCACAGTACTTACTTGGGTCGCAGAGGTTGTGCCCGACGTAGGCTCCCTCTGTGTGGTCGGTGTTGCCCAGTTGGACTGGGTCGAGATCTTCGACCGTCACTTTGCAGGCTTCTACGTTGTCTGGATATTTGATGGCTTCCACCGTCGGGTCGACCTCAGTCCCCGACATGGCTGATTACTATGCCTCCACACTTACTCCTTTCAACTGTTTGGTGTGGGCACAATCTTGATTGATTCGGTTGCATTCTTGTGCAGTGCGCGACTCGCCCCCGAATGCTAATATTCCCCATGGGGTGGGGAACTTGATCACTTGGTAGAATCTTGAGGGGACTAATCATATGGCATGTATCCACGGGCGTCCTATGATGGAGTTGTAGGCCGTCTCCTGGTTCATGACGTGGAAAGTGGTTTCTAGCATGACTTCCCCTGCTGAAAGCGGTAATGATATCTCCCCGGAGGTCCATTCCATTGCATTGTTAAAACATGTCAGTGTTATGCAACGCAGTATTATCTTATCTTCGAGTCTCATTTGCATGAGGTCTCTCAGATGGAAATATAGGCGTTGCTTCTGCCGTTAACCATGATTCTCATAACATCAGTATCGGCAATACGTAAAGTTATGACCAAAGCATCATAATGAGGAAAAGACAAATCGTCGGCATCGGACTTGTCGAAGGTGATACTATCTTCATAGTCGTCATACCGTTCGTGGGCGATTGTTTGTTTCAATTTGTGCTTGGCTGTGAACTTTACGTGGTTGATTCTTGAATCATCGCCGCCTTCGACGATCATGTTTATGGTGCGTGCTAGCGAAGGTGGTTTCGGCGACCCTTGGGGTTGTTCCCGCCCTCATGCGAAGTTGGTCTTTTTCGATCGCTAAGCAGCTCCCTCGGGTATCCTTGGTTTAGCATCCTCACTACCTCTTGCTATAGACCTATGCAGTCTTCGATTTTGTGTCCTCTTTACTGATGGAACTCGCACAGGATGTTCGATCACCTCGTAGTTGGATCTGATTTCACTTTATGCGGTCATTGCACCTTGGTGCCCAGCTTTTCCAGTGCGTACACTATTTCTGAAGGAGACACGCAAAAGTTATGAGCAAATAATAAAGGGGGCATACCTTTTTCATTCCGGAGTGGAGCGACATGTCGTTGCAATGCCTCTGTGTGTCTCGGTAGCGATGGGTGGGAAGATCTAACGTAGGGCTGATGCCTTTCTTTGTTGAAGCGAGGGAGCTGTTTCTGTTGCTCGTTGTTGCATCAATCCCCTTCTTATTTCTGATTGTATCGTCATTAGCCGTTGGGTCGGCCCATTGAGGTTGTCCTCATCCGCTCGTACTCCTGAAAAGTTGGTATCAGAGCCTAGGTACCTGGCCTCACGAGTCATGAGCTGGTTTAGTAAAGTCTCGTGGATCGGTACGGAGATATCTGTTCTTATCCTCGAGAGGCTGCAGAACCTTTAGGAAAAACTGCATATTCTTGAAATTCTTGTCGTGCGACTTTGTTGATCCGAGAACTAAAATTTTGTATTCTATTCTCTCGTAGATGGAGACAACGCATGCTATCGCTTGTGGCGAACGACCACCATTGCCACCCACTAGAGGCCGAGGACGCGGCCGTGGTCGTGATCGAGGCATAGCAGCAGGGGCAGCACCAGCTGACCCACTAGTTGCCCCCATTCAGGACCAGCCTCCAGCTGTAGAGGTTCCAGCAGCACCTGCTCAGGCACCAACAATGCCTATTGTGATTCACCAGTTAAGCCAGTTGTCCCGGTTCGGGGTGATGGCGTGCTAGTGATGCCAGATGACGAGCAACGTCATCTTGAGAGGTTCAACAGTCTTTCACCTCCTACTTTCAGCGGTGTTCCGGGCGAGGATGCCTAGGGGTTTCTCGACAAGTGTCGACGCGTGCTTCGGACAGCAGGGATCTTAGAGATTAGTGGGGTATCTTTTACCACTTTTCATTTCTAGGAGCAGCCTTTACCTGGTGGGAGGCATATGAGCGGCGTAGGCCGATAGGTGCTGCACCGTTGTCTTGGCAAGAGTTGTCCACTATCTTTCTGGAGAAGTGGTTACCGCGGTCGCAGAGAGAGGAGTTGTGCAGGCAGTTTGAGTGGCTTCATTAGAAGGATATGTCTGTGACACAGTATGAGGTGAGATTTGCAGAGTTAGCTCGTTATGGTTCCGACGTAACAGGAGAGGATCAGACGATTTGCATACGGACTCATTTATCCCATTCGTATTCTGATGACTCGTGAGAGGGTCCTGAGTCACACCTTTGAGGAGGCGGTGGATATAGGTCGTGATATTGAGACGGCTCGCCGTCAGGAGAGAGAGGAGAGGGAGACCAAGAGGCCTCGAGGATCGGGTAGATCCACTGGTGCTCCGTCTAGGGGCCAGTTTCAGCAGAGCAGGGTCGTTCTTTCAGGCCTCTACAGACAGCTCGGTCAGAGTACCATGGTTCATCTTTTGGTCAGGGTTAGTAGGGTTCTCAGCAGGGTCAGCCATCCTTGAGTGCACTTCCAGCACAGAGTTCGTCTCATGCCCCATCTTTTCAGGGTTCATCTCGGCCGAGTTCTTCAGCCAGCTATTCTAGTGCGAGGGGTTCCCATCAGTCCCAACCCCCAGTGCCAGGGAGTAGTTATGAGTGTGGCGAGTTTGGGAATATGAGGAGGGAGTGTCCCCGCAGTTCATACAGTTCATCTCAGCAGAGGGGTCGACCCTCATCTTCTGGCCCAGTGTCTTCAGCACCTGTCCAGTCAGCTAGGGGTGAGGGTCAGGCAGTTAGGGGTCGCCCCAGAGGGGTAGGCCGATCCGGTGGTGGTCAGGCCTATTGCTACGCTCTTCAGGGCAGGTCAGATGTTGTTGCTTTGGATGTTGTTATTACAGGTATTATTTCAGTCTGCCACAGGGATGCCTCAGTTTTATTTGATCTTGGATCAACATATTCCTATGTAATTTCTTACTTTGCTCATCATTTGGGTACTACCCGAGGCTGTCTTGTATTACCTGTGCATGTATCTACCCTAGTGGGTGATATTATTATTGTAGACCACGTGTATCGGTCCTGTCTTGTTACTGTTGGGGGTCTGGAGACTAGAGTTGACTTGCTGCTATTGAGCATGGTAGACTTTGATTGTATTCTGGGCATGGATTGGCTATCACCGTGCCATGCTATTTTGGACTGTCACGCCAAGACAGTCACATTGGCTATGCCCAGGTGTTTCGAGGATCGTGTAGTGTGGTACGACCGATTATGTACCCAACAGGGAATTTCTTTCTTAAAGGTCCAGCGGATGGTTGGGAAGGGATGTTTATCCTATCTAGCATTTGTAAGGGATGTTAGAGATGAGGCTCCTAGTCTTGATTCGGTTTCTGTGGTGAGGAATTTCCTGATGTATATCCAGCAGACCTTCCGTGCATTCCGCCGTACAAGGATATTGACTTCTGTATTGATTTGGTGCTGGGCACTCAGCCCATTTCTATTCCTCCCTATCGTATGGCACCAGCAAAGCTAAATGAGTTGAAGGAGCAGCTGCAGGAACTCCTAGATAAGGGGTTCATTTGCTCGAGTGTGTCACCGTGGGGTGCATCTGTGTTATTTGTAAAGAAGAAGGATGGCACGATGATAATGTGCATTGATCACAAACAGTTGAACAAAGTGACAGTGAAGAACAAGTATCCACCACCCCGTATTGAGGATTTGTTTGAGCAGCTTCAGGGGGCAAAGGTATTCTCTAAGATTGATCTCCATTCAGGCTATCACTAGTTGAATATTAGGGTTTCTGATATCATGAAGACAACTTTCAGGACTAGATATGGGCATTATGAGTTTCTGGTATGTCATTTGGGCTGACTAATTCCCCAGCCGCATTCATGCACTTGATGAACAGTGTATTTCGGCCGTATCTGGATTCTTTTGTGATCATGTTCATTGATGATATACTAGTGTACTCGCGTAGCCAGGAGGAGCACATGCGACACTGGAGGGTGGTATTGCAGAGGTTGAGAGAGGAGAAGCTTTATGCAAAGTTCTCCAAGTGTGAGTTCTGGCTCAGTTCGGTGGCTTTTCTGGGACACGTGGTGTCCAGTGATGGTATTCAGGTTGACCCAAAGAAGATCGAGGCGGTTCAGAGTTTCCCCAGATCGTCCTCAGCTACTGAGATTCGAAGTTTCCTCGGTTTGGCAGGCTATTACCGCATGTTTGTTCAGGGTTTTTCATCGATTGCTTCGCCTTTGACGAAGTTGACGCAGAAGGATGCTCCATTTGTGTGGTCGGATGAGTGCAAGGAGAGCTTCCAAAAGCTCAAGTCAGCTTTGACTACAGCTCCGGTGCTAGTATTGCCATCAGCTTTAGGTTCTTAGTCCGTGTATTGTGATGCTTTGAGAGTTGGGATCGGATGTGTATTGATGTAGGAGGGTAGAGTTATTGCGTATGCTTCGCGTCAGCTAAATTCCCATTAGAAGAACTACCCTATTCATGAATTGGAGTTGGCTTCTATTGTTCATGCTTTGAAGATTTGGAGGCACTATCTATATGGCGTATCCTATGAGGTGTTCATGGACCATCGTAGTCTTCAGCACTTGTTTAAGCAGAAGGACCTCAAGTTGAGACAACAGAGATGGCTTGAGTTTCTCAAGGATTATGATATTGCCATATTGTATCACCTGAGGAAGGCCAATGTAGTGGCCGATGCTTTGAGCCGGAAGACGATTAATATGGGTACCTTGGCGTACATTCCAGTCGGGGAGAGGCCCCTTGCAGTTGATGTTCAAATCGGATGGTGAGGTTGGATATTTTTGAGCCCAATCGGGTGTTGGCTTGTGTGGTTTCCCGGTCCTCTTTGTATGATCGCATTAGGGAGCGCTAGTACGATGCCCCACATTTGCTTGTCCTAAAGGAAAGGGTCCAACATGATGATGCCAGAGATGTGATTATTGGCGATGGTGGTGCGTTGCGGATGTAGGGCCGGATTTGCGTGCCTAATGTGGATGGGCTCCGAGAGTTGATATTAGTGGAGGCCCACAACTTGCGGTATTCTATTCATCCGGGTGCCACAAAGATGTACCAGAACATGAGAATTTCTGTAGAAAATTGCAGCAGCAGTGCAGCAGGAATTTAGCCATTGTGATCGCGTGACTTAGGTTGCGATCGCATAGGCCTGGGGTACTAGTTTTCGCGTTCGCGTGGCTTTGGTTGCGTTCCCGTAGGCAAGGCAGGATTGGTCAACGCGATCGCGTAGAGTAGGTCTCAATCGCATTGAAGATTTTGGGGGTCCAGACAAGTTTGTTCATTACATTCGTGGTCGTGGTGGTCGCGGTAGCATAGCATGGGAAAATTGAGCATCGCGATCGCATCCGGCGATACGCGATCGCGTAGAAGAAAAATCACCTAGACAAAAGGCTTTTAATGAAAAATTTCAGTGGCGAACCCATCATTATTTTCTCCATTTTTGCACCACCTTGAGAGCTTGTTGGTAGATTTTGAAGGACATTTTGACGGGAAGTGATTGGAGGTAAGTCTCGAAGCCTAGAAACACCATTTAATTGAAGATTCATCATTTGATTCTCTGAAATTTGGACAAAAATTGAAGAAACTAGGGCTTGGTTTTTGAAATGTAAATTGGGATTTGATGGCCCATTTGAACTCCAATTTTGATGAACTTTATATGTATGGACTCATGGCGAGACGAGGAATCCGGTGATGTGAATTTCGTAATTTTTTTAGAAGTGGGCTCGGGGCTCGAGTTTTGCCAACTTTGTGTTTTTGGGTATTTTTTGAGTTCTTTCTATTGGGTTATGTCCCATTAGTCTATTATAACCTATTCTTTGTGGTTTTGGACAGATTCTGCACTCGAGGAGGTCGATTTGCGAGGAAAGCGCATGGTGAGCTAGGATTTTGGTCGGTTTGAGGTGAGTAATGGTTATGAATGATATACCGAGGGTTTGAAACCCCGTATTTGCACTATGCGGTGCTATGTTGAGATGAAACACACGTCTTAGGATGAGCATGGTGATGTTACTACTGGGGACTCGGACTTGGCCCATCCCGATTGATGACTTACTGCACTTTTTGACTGAGACTGAGCTTGTACCCGTATATATTTGGGCTAGTTGCCATGTTTTGGGGCCTGTGCCAATTTGTAGAACTCCTAGGGACCTTGTACCCCAGGGTGAGGGTATTTGATGTATACTGGATCGGGATGCACGCCGCATCAGTGTTAGTAATTTGTCGGACGGATCATAGACGTTTTTACCAGTTTATCTTCCTGTTTAGCATTTATTTACTGCCTTTACTGCTGATATTAGAACTTTTTAGTGTTCTTAGCGGATTTCTTATGTTCAATTGTTATTAATTGCTATTACTCACTGAGTTGGTAGTACTCACTCTACTCCCTGTGCCTTGTGCGCAGATACAGGGATCCCGGAGGCTTAGATACGACTATCTGCTGTTCCTCATCTCAGTACCAGAGTTATCAAGGTAGTTGCTGGCGTCCGTTGGACCTGATTTCTCCTCCTATCTATCTTTTGCTACCGTATCTAGATTTTCTTTATCTAGGATACTGTTCAGTTGTTCTTAGAGGCTCTTGTCACACCTCCTTTTTCGGCACCCGAGGGGCGCAAGGGAGTTTTTCCAATTAAAGGAAAGTCGAACGGGATTTGTTATTTATTTCAGAGTCGCCACTTGGAAGATTTAGGGTGTCTCAAGTCACCAGTTTTAATCCCAAAGCGAGGAAAGGAATTGACTTTAAATTACAGTCTGCGGACCAGATATCTGGAAAAGGAATTCTTTTAACCTGGGAGAAGGTGTTAGGCATTCCCGAGTTCCGTGATTCTAGCACGGTCGTTCAATTATTATATTCGACTTCTTTATCTGATTTTAACAATTATGTACTTGTGCAAATTATGACTATTTTACCGCTTTTATTATTATTGTTATCATTTTAACAGAAGAATTGCAACGTTGTGAAAAACGTATCTCGAGCCACGTCACAACTAGTGTATACGTGGTCGTCGACACATTTCGACTCAATTGAGATTTGGATTTGGGTTGCATGAATGCACCCGAGTCTGGAGAGATAATTTTTTAAATAGCATGCCTAAGCAACAAGTGCATATGAAAATTTAATTAAATGGCACGCCTCAAATTCTAAAGAAAAAGCCTTCAACTAAATGAACTACGGATATTTATATTTAACTTATTAAAGATTAAGTATCATATAATTGTAGTAATCAATATTAATCGTGCGGAAAGTACTGGCAGACTACTAACTCATTAATCTTTTGCCTGGAAAACCCAAATATGCCTTCTTCTCTAAAATGCAAATCAAACCCCAACATATTATTCCAAAACTCATTTGTTACAGCAAACTTACACTAAACTATAGCCAAATGTTGACTAATGAATTGAATATTAACAGATTTTGATGCCAAGTCTCTAACAGAATCTCTAACCATTTAACATTCAATTGTAAACATTATCCAATTATCACAAAATAGTATAAGTCAATGCATGGAAATTTCCAATATTCAATCAACGAATAAGCCATGTTCAGTAGTATTATGTCGTCTACACCAAACATGCATTTCCTATTTAGACGCCACTCTTTCTGGATTGTATACCAGACGGTAATATTGTGTCACCAAATGGAACAAGAAACTTTCTTGGAATACTGTCTTAATCACACTTGAAGAACAGGCAACCAAATCGAGATTTCGTTCATAGTTTTAGGAAGACAAATCTTACAATTATAGAGATAATGAAGTTTAGGATTAGACCTTGTTGGGATACAAGATGTAACATGATGTAAAATGTATACACAATGTATATTTAATGTATTTTGGTATACAATTAATTGGGCAGTGATGAAATGTCTGGGTTGGGCCTCTCTGAGCCCAATCCTTGAGAGTCATATCTGAGCCCGTCTCAGAGATCCGAGCCCCATGGTCTTTGGGTCATTGACCCGACCCGTTGTACTAACTATATATACTGGGGTCACAGATATTTGTGACCCCCGGATTTCATTTGTGTAATTTTGTTCCTCGGTTTAATAAACTCTCTTTCTGACCTTCGAGAGATTTCTCACCTACTCTCCTTCTCTCTACTTTCTCTCTCTATAATTTCCTTGATTCATCGGTTCAATCTTGATGTTAACATGGTATCAGAGCCTCGACGACGATCCGATCATGTTTCTGTGTGTTTCGTGGTCCTGGATGAAGTCTGTTTCGAGGTTTTTGGGGTGATTTCTGAGACCGCTTCGTCGATGATGATTTCAGTCTATCGGAGACCTTTCTGAGTGTCTCTTCATGATATCCGAGTGTGTTTTCCTCTCCCGAACACTCTGCAAAGACTTTGTGATGATTTTGGTTGGTTGATTTTGGGTGACCTATCGACTTCTAGGGTTTTTGACGGTTTAACCTGAGGTTTTACCGTATTCCGGTGGCTCGATTATCACTTTGTGGACGCTTTGGGTGTATTTCCGACGTTCCTGACCAGATCTCCGATAAAGTTTATGTTTTTCAAAAGCTATACCTAGGGTTTGATACCTAGGGTTTCTCTGTTGTTTGAAGGCCGATCTTCTCCGGTCGCGAAGAAGGAGGGTAACTCTGTCCCTATCCTCGATTTTATATGTGATTACTTGACTCTGTAATTGTGAGCATCTGGTGGTATCTGTAACTACTTGACCTAACTGTAGTTTGTTTTTTGGTTACTGTGTTTGTATACTTGTTTTGGTAGTATTCTGTTTGTTGAAAGGTTATCCTTTTTAAGCCGGTTCATTATGGCTTCTAGCACAAGCACTATTGCTTCTACTGCTGTAGATTCCTCTAGTCCCCTTTTTTTGTACTCGTCTGATGTCCCTGGGGTACCACTTGTTCCCATTCCCTTCTCGGGTAGTGGTTATGGGGGCTGGAGACGCAAAGTGCTTGTTTCCTTGTCGGCCAAAAATAAAATCAGTTTTGTTGATGGCACATACGCCCGACCTGCTACCAATGTGGCTCAACAAAGGTTGTGGGATAGGTGCAACAGTATGGTGATTTCCTGGTTGATTGCTTCCCTTTCCCCTTCTATTGCTGAATCTGTGCAGTATGCTGACACTGCACAGAGCATATTGTCTCAACTTAAGACCAGATATAGGACTGCAAATAGGTCCAAAATATATGAACTGAAAAGAGAGCTGTACCACACCTCTCAAGGGTCCTCCGATGTAGCTTCCTATTTCAACAAACTGAAAAGTGTGTGGGATGAACTTGATTTTATGTGTGTTAATCATGGTCTGAGATGTGCATGTGCTGCAAAAGATGGTATAATTCAGGAATGTGATGATAATAAGGTGTTTCAGTTTTTGATGGGTTTGAATGAGGTGTGTATGGGAGTCAGGAGTAATATCTTGATGATGCAGCCCCCTCCTTCCCTTGACAGTGTATATAATATTGTCCTCAATGATGAGATGCAAAGGCAAGTTCAGTCTTCCTTTCAATTTGATCCTACCTCTGTCTCTTTCAATGTGCATACCAACAGGCAGCCTGTTGGATTTAACAAGGCCTCAATGCCTGCTGCCCCTCCTCCTTTTAGACAGAGAGTCAGTTTTGATCAAACCAGGGGACCTTTGTTTTGTCGATACTGTAAAAAGTCTGGACACTTAATTGATAAGTGTTTCAAGCTACATGTGTATCCACAAAGTCCCACATTTAACAAGGGAAGGAGGCCTGCTGCTGCCAATCTGAGTACTGGTCTGGATTCTCCTATTTCTGATGGATTGTTGTCTGTTCCTCAAGGGAATCCTTCTGCTAACCATCAGTCTGCTACAAGCTTAGATGGTCAAAGCTCTGTGATTCCAGGGTTGAGCAAACATGGTTATGACCAAGCTGATGAACTTGTTACACCAGCCCAAGATGGGAGAATCCACTGCTCAAACTCCTTCTCTCATATATGCTGCAAACTTTGCTGGTACTTTGTTGACTGAGAACCCTGTTTCTGATTCCAAACTTTGCTTGCTTACTCACATTAATTCTGTCACCTGGATAATAGATTCAGGTGCCTCTAATCATATGACTCATGATAAGAATCTACTCTTTAATATTATTCCTCTAACTCTGCCTTACCTTGTTACTCTTCCAAATGGTTATAAAGTGAAGGTAACTTGTACTGGATCCTTTGCCTTGACTCCCTTCATTACTCTTCACAATGTGCTGCTTGTCCCCTATTTTAAACACAACTTGATTTCTATTCACAAGTTAGTGAAGCAGTTACATTGTATAGTTATGTTCACTGAACATTCCTGCTTTCTACCCATGATACAGGACCCTTCTCTGAGGAGGCCACTGGATCTTGGTAGACAAGCTGTTGGGCTGTATAAGCTAGCTTGGTTTCCTCCTTCCCCTTCTCCCTCTGTTAAATGCTTTTCTGATTCTGTTTGTCCTGTTTCTGTTTCTTGTAATGGTACTGATAACCAAGTAGTTGACTTGCCCTCTGTGTCTTCTTGTAATGATGATATTTTGTCTGATCACAAGACTATTTCTATGCATTCTCATGTAAATAGTTCCACTTGTAATAATGATCTTACTTCTGATATGAATTACACTTGGCACTTAAGACTTGCACACATTCCTTTTGCCAGCATGAAATGCATTTCTAGTCTGCCTTTTCATTTTGCTTCTAAACAATCCTTTCCTTGTACTGTCTGTCCTATGGCCAGACAAACCAGGCTACCTTTCCCTGATAGCTCAATTAGAACCTCTAAACCTTTCCAAAAGATTCATGTGGACACTTGGGGACCTTACCATACTTCAACCTCATCTGGTTGCAAATACTTCCTTACCATTGTTGATGATTTTTCAAGGGCAACCTGGACACACTTATTGGGATCCAAAAGTAATGCCTTTTCTATTTTAAGTCCTTTCTTGCCGTGGTCAGAACCCAATTTAATGCTGTGGTTCAGACTGTTAGAAGTAATAATGCTTTAGAGTTGGGCTCTAGCAATGAGGGCATTTCTTTCTTTAGTAGTCAGGGGATCATCCATCAAACCTCTTGCCCTCACACCCCTCAACAAAATGGTGTAGTTGAGAGAAAACATAGAACTCTTCTTGAGGCTTGTAGAGCTTTGCTCTTTCAATCTGGCTTGCCAGTATCCTTCTGGGGGGATTGCTTATTGACTGCCACTTACCTCCTTAACAGGATACCAACCAGATTACTAAATAACAAGTCTCCTCATGAGATCTTGTATGGACACATTCCTTCCTATGCTCACTTGAGGGTTTTTGGTTGCTGGCCTATGCCACTGTTCCCATTCCTCAAAGGGACAAATTGAAGCCAAAGGCTATTCCTTGTGTTTTTCTGGGTTATCCTTTTGGCAAAAAGGGTTATAGGCTTTATGATTATACTTCCAAGAAGTATTTGGTCTCCAGGGATGTTCTATTTCATGAATCAGTCCCTTTAAACATGCCTCTCTCTTTGCTCCTCCCTCTGCTTCTACTTTTCCATTTCTTCCCTCTAGAGAACATGATGATATATCTGATTCTCCCATTCCACACTCTCCTCCCTCTTCTGATCCACCTGTCCAGATACCTTCCTTTGCCCCACTCAGTCCTGATGTTACCCTTCCTGGTTTGGATCCTCCTCCTTCTGTCCCAGCTCCCAGAAAGTCTAATAGACACCATATTCCTCCTTCCTATCTTACAGATTATGTGTGTCAACTCCCTGCCTTCTCTGGCTCATCTTCCTCCTCTTTGGAATTTGAGCCTCTATACTATTCTCAGGCAGCATCTGTTCCAGCTTGGCAAGCTGCCATGAGATAGGAGTTTGAAGCTTTGGACACAAACCATACTTGGGATGTTGTTCCTCTTCCTCCTGGTAAGAAACCCATTAGTTGCAAATGGGTTTATAAAATTAAATATAAGGCAGATGGCAGTGTTGAAAGGTATAAGGCCAGGTTGTTCATAAGGGGTGACACTCAGGTTGAGGGGATTGACTTTACTGAAACTTTTTCCCAGTGATAAAAATGACTTCTGTCAAGTGTCTTATTGATGTGGCTGTCAAGAACCATTGGCCCCTTTTTCAATTGGATGTGAATAATACTTTTCTTTATGGTGATTTGGATGAGGATGTTTACATGAAACTCCCTCCTGGTTTGACTGTCTCTGTTGATTTTGGTTCTCCTTCTTCTACTTCTCCTCCTCTGGTCTGCAAACTCAAAAAGTCTTTGTATGGGCTGAGGCAAGCCTCCAGGCAGTGGTATGCCAAACTGTCTTCTGCCCTTTATTCCAGAGGTTATACTCACTCTCTCAATGACTACTCTCTGTTTCTCAAGGGTAAACCTGGTTCTTTTGTGGTGGTTGCTGTATATGTGGATGATATCATTATAACTAGGGATGATAGTGATGAACTGACTGCTCTGAAACTCTTTCTGGATGCTCAGTTTAAAATCAAGGATTTAGGGTCCTTGCATTATTTTTTGGTTCTTGAAGTGTCTGCTGTCCCTGGTGGGATGCACCTCAATCAGCACAAGTATATCTCTGATTTGCTGCACCAGTTTGACTGTGTCAATGTGTCCTCTGTTGTGTCCCCTTTGGACATCAATGTCAAACTTCATGCTGATTCTGGTGACCTCTTGCCCTCTCCTGATCAGTACAGGAGCCTAGTTGGCAAGCTGCTCTTCTTGACTCACACCAGACCTGACATCTGTTATGCAGTCCATCACCTGAGTCAATTTCTCAAATCCCCCAGACTTCCCCATATGACTGCTGCCCTGCATGTTCTGCGACATCTCAAAGGCACTCCCTCCTTGGGTTTATTCTATTCTGATCATGCTGATTTTTCTATTGCTGGATATTCTGATAGTGACTGGGCTGCCTGCCCCGATACTAGGCGCTCTGTTGCTGGATTTTGTGTGCTCTTGGGTGGTTGTTTGATCGGTTGGAAATCGAAGAAACAGCCTGTTGTTTCTCTTTCCTCTGCTGAGGCAGAATACCGAGCCTTAAGCAAAGTTGTTGCTGAACTAACTTGGCTCTATCGCTTGTTGTGTGATATTGGGGTCCCTGTTTCCACTCCTGTCTCTGTTTATTGTGATAGTATGGCTGCTGTTCATATTGCTTACAATCCTGTTTTCCATGAACGCACAAAACATATCGAGGTGGATTGCCATTTTGTTCGAGACTTGTTGCTCTCTGGTTTCTTGCGGTTGCTTCGTGTGCCCACTTCTCATCAGCTGGCTGATATACTCACCAAGCCTCTACCGGGTACTATGCTAGCTCCGCTGCTTACCAAGTTGCAGGTGGTTCCCCCCTCCAACTTGATGGGGGTGTTCGGATACAAGATGTAACATGATGTAAAGTGTATACACAATGTATATTTAATGTATTTTGGTATACAATTAATTGGGTAGTGATGAAATGTCTGGATTGGGCCTCTTTGAGCCCAATCCTTGAGAGTCATATCTGAGCCCGTCTCAGAGATCCGAGCCCCATGGTCTTTGGGTCATTGACCCGACCCGTTGTGCCAACTATATATACTGGGGTCACAGATATTTGTGACCCCCGGATTTCATTTGTGTAATTTTGTTCCTCGGTTTAATAAAATCTCTCTTTGACCTTCGAGAGACTTCTCACCTACTCCTCCTTCTCTCTACTTTCTCTCTCTATAGTTCCATGATTCATCGGTTCAATCTTGATGTTAACAGACCTTTTATAGCTGCAATATGTTTTTGAAGCAATGAACAATGACTGAGCTAACTGTTGACGACCTTGACGCACCAGACCTCGACGAACAATGAACGACAAACTATAACCTTGACGGAACTCAAGCTGGACCTCACCTGACGTCGAACAAGATGAAGCAAAAAGGGGGTGGTCGACGTTGGTTCAGGAGATGGCTGCTGCTGCTGGTCAATGACTCAGCAGCTTGTTCAGTGAAGAAGATGAAGCACGACGGGCTGGGGAGGGTCGTTTACTGCTGGTTCGCTGGTTGGGACGGACACGACGGGAGGTGGCCGTCTCGTGTTTGGTCGATGACGGAGGACTGATGCTGTTCGGGATTGTTTGGTGGAGGCTGGGCTGTTTCGTTGGTGTGAGGAGATGAGCAGAAGATGGAGGACGGGGCTGATTGTCTTGAGGCTGTATTGGGAAAAAAATGAGTTTTTACTAAAGGTGGCGTGGCATGACACGTGGATTAGTCAAACAGTCAAAGAACAATAGATTAAAAGGCACGGAGGACAACAGGCACGGTAGAAGAAAAGGAAACAGGCACGAGAAGGAACCTTAGATACGATTCTCGTGTCTATTCAAGGCATTCAATATCAACGGATAAAAAGGGCATTGAAAACACGAATCTGAAGACAAAAAGTAGTCTACATTCATTATTAAATACTTGATACGTTAGTTATTCAGTATTTAATAACAATAATTATGTAACGTCTCATTAAATGCTCTTTATTATTTAGAATAATTCGTTACTCATTGTCAACTATAAAAGGAGGAAGTTTTATCATTTGTATGGACACAGAGAACATTCTTGAGATCATAGTGAAATACTATTTTTTATTGCTTTATTCTTATTCTTTGAAAGACAATATATTTCGGTCTCTTTGATTATCAGTAACCTGATTTCTTCTCTAAAATGCAAACTTTGACCAAAATTACATTTTTTGGTTAAACAAATTGGTTCAGTTATCGGGAATCTGATAATCCGTTCTTGCTAAATCAACATTCAATCTTATTGTTAATATGTCGAACAACAACGACAACAACAACCAGGCAAATCTGAGCCAACAAATTGATGATAAGGAACTCAATAATGCTAACCTTCAAGCTTCTCCATGTGGATTTCGTGAAGGAACTCCAAACGATATGTCTGAACATGATGATGGAGGAGCCGAAACAAGAGATGAACAGCTAAAGAAAATACTCGACTCACAAATTAACAAAGCCTTGCGAGCCCTAGTTGATCAATTGCCTGTTGCACCAGCAACACCAAATAACAACACGTTGGAAAACCCTCGCTCTGCTCTAGTTGATTCTGGCAATGGAACAATTCCTAGTGACTCACAAGATGGAGAACCACGTAATATAGGTAATTCTCATCTTTAAAATTTGGTACTAACATTACAGAAACAACTCAAGGAGCAGAACGAGCGTATTGCGAAAATCCTTGGAGTTCCACATGTGATAAAAGGAGTAGACGTGGATAAATACTCGCAACAACCGTGGAAACCAAGTGTTGCTCCTTTACCGATACCAAAGAAATTCAAAATGCATGATATCCCAAAATATGATGGTACAACGGACCCTCGTGTTCACGTAACTGCATTTACAACGGGAGTGAAAGGCAACGATTTGTCATTTGACCAAAAAAGAAATAGAATCAGTGTTGGTCAAAAGGTTTTGAGAAACACTCACCAAGGGAACATTAACCTGGTACTCTCTCTTACCTAAAAATTCTATAAATTCTTTTGCTGCGCTTGCAGATTCTTTCATAAAAGCACATTCGGGAGCTGAAAAGGTGGAAAAGAGAATGGAGGATATTTTCAAAATCAAACAAGGGAACACTGAATTACTCAGAGATTTCGTGATAGATTCCAACGTGAAAGAATGATGCTGCCCCGTGTACTAGATAATTGGGCTGCAATAGCTTTTGCTAGCAATTTGAATGACAAAAGTTCAGAAGCCTCGAGAAGACTTAAAGAAAGCCTTCGTGAATTTCCCGCAACTACTTGGAATCATGTTTATAACAGGTACAATACGAAGCTCAGAATTGAAGAGGATACCGTATCTCAACCTCAACGAGAAGATATAAGCGAATCCCGAAGATCTGAAGCCAACAAAAGGTCAGGTAAGAACAGGTACGATTCATATATAGGACCTGCAGGAAGATACCCACGTTCTAGGCAAAACAATCAACATTATGATCAGAGGTTGAGAGATAGGGGAACCAGAACTTCATCCAGATTCAAAGGTGACAGAAACAATCAAGAGCCACGGGATGATAGAAATTTAATGGCACGATTTGCTGGTCATAGTTTTAATGTAACTAAATCCGAGCTTGTAGTTGTTCTAAGGAGTATGAGAGATAAAGTACGATGGCCAAAAGAGATGCGGTTGAACCCAAACAGACGAAACCCAGATCATTGGTGCAAATTTCACAACGACCATGGGTATAAAACTTCAGAATATAGATTTTTACAAAGTGAAGTAGATCATTTGCTGAAACAAGGCTACCTCACGGAGCTGTTCAGTGAAAAAGGAAAGCAAGCCTACATGAAAAATAGGTAATAGCCACCAAAACCACCTTCACCTAAGAGGATAGTAAATGTCATCAGTGGAGGAGAAGATATTTACGGAGTAACATATACAGCTTCGAACAAAGTTCCCAAAATGACGATCACACACGGCAAGCGAGTACGGCAAACCTTAGAACATGAGAGTATATGCTTCAATGATGCATATACGGAAGGAGTGACTACAATGCATAACGACACTGTGGTAATATCTTTAATTATATTTGACACTGATGTAAAAAGTTTAATTGATCCAGGTAGCTCTGTAAAAATTATGCTACTAAGAGTACTGCGAGAAATGCAAGTTGAAGACAATATGATTCCAAAAGCGCATGCTTTATCAAGCTTCGACAATTCAAGCGTGGTAACAAAAGGTGAGTTAACCCTGACAACATACGCTGCAAGTGTTGTTAAAGAAACTAAGTTTCAGTTAGTGGATTTGGAAATAGCATACTATGTAATTATGGGAAGACCTTGGATCCATGATATGGATGTTGTTCCATCAACCTTACATCAAGTCATTCTATTTCCATCACCTTGGGGAATATTTCAAATCCGAGGGGATCAACAAATAGCCAAGAGTATCGATGCAATAACAGATACGAGCACCGCAAGTAAAAAAAAATAGCAATTATTGAAAATAGTTGAAGGTATCAGCAATCAAACTTCAACTGAAACAACAGAGCCCAATGTAATTCAAGAACCTGAAGAAAATAAGAATATTAAAACAACGGTAGAAGAACTCGAAGCTGTGATGTTATTTGAACAATGGCCAGAGAAAAAAGTATACGTGGGAGCCAGTATAAATCCTGGCATGCGAGGCAGGTTAATTGAATTTTTAAAAGCTAACGTAGATTGTTTTGCCTGGTCCCATGCTGATATGACAGGTATTCCACCGGATGTGATGACTCATAAGCTTAACGAATACCCATCTTTCACCCCAATTAAGCAAAAGAAAAGAAATCAAGGAGCTTTCAAAAATCAAGTAATTCAAGATGAGGTCCAAAAGTTGTTGAAAATCGGGTCCATTCGTGAGGTAAAATATCCTGATTGGTTAGTTAACACAGTGGTCGTACCTATAAAGAATGGTAAGTGGCGAGTTTGTGTAGATTACACTGATCTAAATAAAGCTTGCCCAAAAGACTTTTTTCCTTTACCCCACATAGATCAATTGATTGATGCAACTGCAGGTCATGAACTTTTAAGTTTTTAGATGCATATTCGGGATACAATCAAATTAAAATGGACCCCAGCGATGAAGAAAAAACTTCTTTCATCACAGATTGGGGGACTTACTATTACAAAGTAATGCCCTTCGGTCTAAAAAATGCTGGAGCAACCTATCAAAGGTTAATTACCAAAATGTTTCAAGAACATTTGGGAAAGACAATGGATGTTTATATAGACGATAGCCTCGTCAAAACCCAGCATTCCCATGACCATATTTCTCATTTAACTGTTACCTTTGAAATTTTGCGAAAATTTAATATGAAACTCAATCCTGAAAAATGTGCATTTGGAGTTTCATCTGGTAAATTTTTAGGTTTTCTTGTCTCTAACCATGGAATTGAAGTGAATCCTTCCCAGATTAAAGCAATTGAAGAAATAACTGACATCCTTACTAGTAAAAAGGAAGTTCAGAGGTTAACATGAAGGATAGCGGCCTTGGGGAGGTTTATTTCAAAATCATCAGAAAAATGCTTCAGATTCTTCTCTGCGCTCAAAACTAAATACCATTTCGAGTGGAATGAAGATTGTCAATGAGCACTTAGGGATTTGAAAACTTATTTATCAAATCCTCCTTTATTGGCTAAACCTAAAGAAGGTGAAAAGTTTCTCATCTATTTAGTAGTATCAGAAGTAGCGGTAAGTGCCGTTTTAGTAGGAGAAGACCAAGGTAAGCAATCTCCGATTTATTATGTAAGTAAAACTTTATTAGATGCAAAGACAAGGTATCCACAACTAGAAAAATTAGCATTATCTCTCATCATGGCATCTAGAAAACTACGACCTTATTTTCAAAATCATCCTATTGTGATTGTTACTGCTTTTCCTTTAAGAAATATATTGCATAAACATGAATTATCAGGAAGATTAGCAAAATGGACTATAGAATTAAGTGAGTACGAAATAATTTACCAACCTCGAACTGCTATCAAATCTCAAGTACTCGCTAATTTTGTAGCTGATTTTAGTCAAAGCATACATCTAGAAGCAGAAAAAGAATTACAAGTTTTTAATGGAGCTAATCCGGGGACTTGGCTACTATTTACCGATGGTTCATCTAATGTCAAGGGGTAGGTTTAGGAATTGTTCTTATACCACCTACGGGTGAAACAATTAGACAAGCTATAAAATGTCACCCTGTAACTAATAATGAAGCAGAGTATGAAGCTGCGATTGCAGGTTTGGAGCTAGCATTAGAACTTGGTATCATGCAAATTGTAATCAAAAGTGATTCAAAGTTAGTAGTCAATCAAATACTGGGGACTTACGTAGCTAGAGAAACTCGAATGCAAGAATACCTCGGAAAGGTACGGGAGTTAATAAGACAGTTCCAAACTTGGAAAGTGATGCAAATCCCAAGAGAAGAGAATTTGGAAGCAGATGCTTTGGCCAACCTCGTATCTGCAGCAGATATAGAAAAAGATGTGAATGCCTCAATTATACATTTGTCTCACTCTGTTATTGAACCTGACAAAAATGAGGTAAATTTTAATCATTTAACTTAGGATTGGTGAAACGAAATTGTATCTTTTTTGCAGCACAGAACCGTACCTGAAGACAAGGTGAAGGGTCATGCATTAAGGAAGAAATCCGCTCGTTACTGCTTGTATCAAGGAATAAAATGTTTGGTGGACCATTAGCCAGGTGTCTCGGACCTTCTCAAACAGAATATGTGATGAGAGAAGTACACGAGGGACATTGTGCAAATCATGCAGGAGGCAGATCACTGGTTAAAACAATAATTAGAGGGGGATATTACTGGCCTAAAATGGAAGAAGAAGCAATTAATTTCGTATCTAAATGTGACAAATGTCAAAGGTATGCAAATAACATGCATAGACCAGCTGAGTTATTACATCCTGTTATAGCTCCGTGGCCCTTCATGAAATGAGGAATGGACATCGTAGGACCATTACCTCAGGCAAAAGGTCAGGTAAAGTTTCTACTCGAACTTACTGATTATTTCACTAAATGAGTAGAAGGAGGAACGTTTAAACATGTACGAGAGAAGAAGTTAATGATTTCATTTGGAGAAATATAATTTGCCGCTTTGGTGTTCCAAAGGATATAGTTCATGATAATGGACCACAATTTATAGGAGCTCAAATAACAGAATTCTTTCAAAATTGGCAAATCAAATGAATTACGCCAACACCATATCATCCAGTAGGTAATGGGCAAGCAGAGTCTACAAACAAGGTAATTATCAACAACCAAAAGAAAAGGTTACAAGAATCAAAAGGCAATTGGCCTGAAGTATTACCAGCGGTATTATGGGCATATCGAATGACGGCAAAAACAAGTACGGGAGAGACACCATTTTCAACGGTCTATGGTGCAGAAGCTTTGATACCAGTTGAGATAGGTGAACCTAGTACATGACGTATTCAAGCAAAATAAGACTCGAACAATGAAGAGTTACGAGTAAATCTTGACTTACTTGAAGGGAGAAGAGAAGCTGCATTGATAAGGATGGCAGCTCAAAAGCAAGTGATTGAACGATATTACAACAGGAAAGCACGCCTCATGTTTTTTAAAGTTGGGGACTTCGTGTTAAAAAAAGGTTTTCCAATCTACAAAGTCAGTTAGTTCTGGAAATCTAAGTCCAATATGGGAAGGACCTTATCGAATTCGCAAAATTGCGGGCAAAGGAGCATACGGGCTACAGACAATGGAAGGCAAGGTTCTACCTTCACATTGGAATGCCATTCATTTAAAGAGATATTACTTGTAAAGAAAGTACCCACAGTCAAGTATCGCCAAGTTATAATTTTTTCTTTGAATTGATAAAATTATACTAACGATTTTAGATGCTAGGCAAAAACCCTAACTCGTGCCAAATGATGAGTCACGGCCTGCACGACAAATTGTAATACTCTTAAATTCCTAGCCCAAGGTTACAATAATCTGATTGAAATACACACGAGTTAGGCAGTCTTCATCTATAATCGCACCTCCGAGTCTCGTATGGTTTTCTATTTCAGGAAAAGGACCAAAGATTGGGAGCAAATATACAAGTGTTCGAGGCTTCTTACTTCACTGCTCAAACACTTGGGGGACTGTACTATATACACATAAGTATGTGCAGAAGTAGATACGAGAGAGTAAAATTCAAGATATTCAAATCAACTCAAGTTACGAGAATTCAAGTATCAATCTAAAATGAAGTCATTGCTTAAACCCTTCCTAAGAATGTAAAGGCAGAGACATGACTATGTATCGGAACAGGTTATATAAAAAAACCTTGTATATTTTGTAAATCTGTTAAAAGAAAACATTTGCGAGAAAGTTATAGATGTACTTCAGTACATGTAATACTCAAGAAACTTATCAAATTTCATAAATAAAAAACTTTACAAAAGTTGTTTCATGTGAAAAATGTATGTTCATATCTCTTTCATCGTATATTAACACCATTATGAAGCTGAGACGTCTTCTTCATTAAGTGTCAATAAATAAAAGGGTCCTCTTTTATTTTTACTCATGTTGGTAACACATGAGAAGAATTATGAAAGCATTTTATGAAAAGGATAAAAAATACTAACTTATTCTCTAAGTCCTAACAAGAAAAATAGGCAAGAGTAAGATAAAATTATTCTGCAAAAATTAAAGCAGTACGTAGACAAGGATAAAATGAAGAAGTACTATACAAACTTCTTAACATAAAAAGCTAAGGGAAAAAATTTAGCTATTACAATACATTTTTCAGAAACAGATGCCCCATTATAGAAACTGGGGACTTCATCATATCATCAGAATCAAACAAAAAAGAGGTAAACATCTTCATTGGTCATTGAGGTGATTGGAGCGGTAAGAGTCGCAGCTTCATTAGGCTCGGCTGAAACTTCATGAGAAGCAGTAGACACGGGGATATATGTTCCTAAAGGTTGTGTTATAGATAAGTTATCCTTGTCTACTGGAATTGTAACTTCAGTAACTTCAGCTGTTGCTTCTAAGTTCAAAGGCTATTCAACCTCGGGAGTTTCCACTGTTTGAGAAGAGATGTCAATTACCTGGTCAGGAGAAGGAATTTCGGTTGGCTGTTCATTCTTCTCAATCAAGTCTAAAACTTTGGCTAACTCAGATTGCAAGTCAAATTTTTCCTGAGAAGCCTCCATTAAAGTATCACGACGAGATTTCAAGAAGGCCCAGTTCACCTCATAGTTAAAATTCTCAGCCAAGGAATTGTAATTCTTCTCCAGGATTTCACAATCTTTTCCCCACATAGCTAAAGTGTTCTTCATTGTTTCATGTTCAGCTAAGTGGAAATCAAGGTAAGTAATGATAGAAAGACAATATTAAAGATAACCATAACTTTGTACACATAGGAAGTTGAACAAGCCTAGAAAAATGGGAACAAAACTGCAGATCCAACCAGAAGACGACACGTGTACAGGGTATTAAATGAGAAAGACAGAAAAGACGTCGATACTAACACAAGCATTAATTGTGACAAAAATTCTTTTTCAGGATCCAGTTCCCAATTATTTAATTGATAAATAAATGAAAAGTGGGTGGACTATCTATATTGGGAAAAATTGGGTTTTTATTAAAGATGACGAGGCATGACACGTGGATTAGTCAAACAGTCAAAGAACAATAAATAATTAAAAGACACGGAGGACAACACGCACGGTAGAAGAAAAGGAAACATGCACGAGAATGAACCTTAGATACGATTCTCGTGTCTATCCAAGGCATTCAATACCAACGGATAAAAAGAGCATTAAAGACACGAATCTGAAGACAAAAAGTAGTCTACATTCATTATTAAATACTTGATACGTTAGTTATTCAGTATTTAATAGCAATAATTATTTAAATGCTCTTTATTATTTAGAATAATCCGTTACTCCTTGTCAACTATAAAAGAAGGAAGTTTTATCATTTGTAGGGATACAGAGAACATTCTTGAGATCATCGTGAAATATAATTTTTTATTGTTTTATTCTTATTCTTTGAAAGCCAATTATATTTCGGTCTCTTTGATTATCAATAACCCGATTTCTTCTCTAAAATTCAAGATTTGACCAAAATAACATTTTTTGGTTAAACAGAGGCAGCAGCGTTGCTGGTTCCCTAAGGTAGTCGTGGACTGGGGAAGGCGACTGGAGACGGGCAGTGGTGAGGGTTCAGCGATGGAGTTTTATTGGTCAGGCTTCAAAATTGAGGAAGAAGATGAACAATAGCCCTCAATCCGTTCTATGTTCTCCTTTCAGGATGTGTCCAGGGGTCCTTTTAGTGTGTAAAAAATCTCTTCTTTTGACAATTGGTCCATGTATTTCTCCGGGTCTTAAGGGAGTGATTGGGGTAGGTGGGGAGTTGTTGCGGTAGGCAGGGAGTCATTGGGTAGGTAGGAAGTGGTTGAGGTAGGTAGAAAAGTGGTTAGGTAGTTATGGGCAAGGTCCGAAAATTTGACCTAAAAATAGGTCGTTTGAACCCAAATGTTATTCTTTGCCCGCAACCGAGAATAAAAAATACGACCTTACTTAATTAAACCTACGTAAGCAAAATAACTATCAAAATAATACAAATAATTAAAACAAAACTATTTTTTTTTCAAGATTTAAAATAACTATAAGATAAAAATATTTTTGCAATTTTCGTTTTTATATAAAGGTAAAATATAAAGTACTATTTTTTAAGTTTAAAATTACTACAAAACATTAATGAATCTATCTATCTATATATATATATATATATATATATATATATATATATATATATATATATATATATATATATATTCAAAATTATATAAAAATTAAATAAGGTGTTATTTTTGTATTTTTCAAGTTTATGAGAAATACATAAACTAAACTTTATATACCCTTTTTTGTAATTTTTCTTTTTGTAACGAAATAAAGTAAAAGAGACAAAATTAGTTGAAATAGCTATATTAGACACATATCTACAGCTCTGACTTATGACGCCGGATCCTTCGTGCCGTTATTATTTTTTGTTACGGATTTCGCAGTGTTTTATTAATATTAAACTGAGAATTTATATTAAATTTGGTATTTAAGTTAATGATTTGGCTGGGAAATGCTTAAATGTTCGGGCTTGCCTAGCAAGGTGTTTGGCACCATCACGACCGGGGTTTGGGTTGTGACATCGTCCTCATCCGCTCGTACTTCAGCGTAGTAGGCATTGTGGATCTCTTCCAATGTGGTGGGGGGGATATTTCATGAGCCGGATCAGTAGCTTTTGGTGGCCCTTGAGCCATCTTTGTTCAGCCCGTTTTGGAAAGCCGTGATGCCTGCCATGCCCGTTTTGGTCGGCTCAGTAGTATGTTTCTTATTCCTACCAATAGATCGGATATTCAAGAGAGAAGAAGAGTGAAAGAGGGAGAGAGAGAGAGAGAGAGAGATTTGTTCAATAGAGTATCAGATACCCATTACAACATTAGGATCATCCTTTATATAATAGGAGACCCTCCTCGAAGTAATAAAAGTAATACAGAGGTTGGTCGCATTCCTTTGAGGAGACGACGAGACTGATAATACGCTTCACTCCCGCACATAGAGGTCGTGCCCTTACTTTGGTTATCATATATTTATTGATCGTGCCAACCGATATGAAGACGTAATGATCAGAATTTAACCATGTACAAGTGTAAACCTAACTTCATTTAGTTCTAAAATCAAGAAGACAAACATTGTTTTATCCATAGACTTCTACTTGTTCGTAACAGATTTGATATGCACCTCAAGAAATGATCAATAAATTACATAATAATAATAATAGCATTTTAATAAATCTTGAAAAATAGATTAGAAAAGGAATAATTAATGCTAAAAGGTAAAGCAAGAAAAAAATTAATTTTCTTTTGATTTGTTAAAATTGATAAGTAAAAATAAAACTTTTATAATATAGTTGACAAATAAAAATGAACTAAAAGCGTACTTGAGAATTTCCTTAGGTCCCACATAGCACTAGAATAATTTTATTTTAATGATAGAGAGTCAGCATACACTAAGTAGAGAATGAGTTGCATATTGTAGTTATCTTATCTTATAAAAAAAATATCACAACCAAAAAAGAATTCTCACACGATTTCAATGCTCACTTTTATAACTTTATTCCCTTGGGACATTCCTATTTCCTTCCCTTGTTCCTTTTCATATGTATATGTATTCTAAGCTTTCTCATATGTGGCTATTCTATTAATTGTTTAATTAGGGGTCAAACGATAATTATATCCGACAATGCTAAATATTAATTAAAGATTTAAGTAAATTGTATTGCTATATAAAGAAAATTGGAAGAATAAGTGGATCCAACATAAGCCAAACCATGGTTCTTATTGCTGACCTTATTTATACTCTCGAAACAAAAAATTATCTGAAAAGTGAACTGGTTAACTGACCCAAATAGTTATCGACTATTTATGTTGTATGGGTTAAAACTTGACTCCACGATAATTAACTGAACCAACCCGTTTTTAAATCTATTTATGATTAACAGAATCACATAGTTCATCCTCAGACCAAAAAGGAAAGGAAACACCCAAAAGGGAAGCAACCCATCTCAAACGAGCCAAACAGCACGTGAAGGGAACTCAAAAACTCTGGCAAGAACCCAAAGCCTATTCCCCCCTATTTTCGAGAAAGAGAAAGAAGAAGAAGTAGAAGAGGACCCCCCCCCCCCCTGAGGGAGGATCTCTGTAGGGAACCCCCGCATCCCTGATGCGAGATCTGGCGGAAAATTGGCACGAATATATCTCGATCCACGAGTCACCTCAAGCCTTCATACCCTGATCGGGAAGAGCACGGGTGAGCTGCTCAAGATCTCGAATCAAAACCGAGCTTCTGCTCTCTAACGCTGACGTTACAAGATTCAGGCCATGAGCCTTCAGCAAAAAATTCAACTATGAATTGAACTGGCTATATGCCTCACTAAGGCTATGTGCCTCACTCAGATTATGTGCCTTACTCGGGCTATGTGCCTCAATCACGCTACGTGCCTTACTCAGGCTATGCACCTTCGCCATAAAAAATTGCGAAAGTTCAACTACGACTGAACAATGACTCAAGCTATGTGCCTTCGCCCAAAAGTTCAACTAAGAGTTGAACTGGGACTCATGCTATTTGTCTTCGCCATCAGAAACTACATGATTCAACTACGGTTGAACAATAACTCAGGCTACGTGCCTTCGCCCAAAAATCAACTAAGAGTTGAACTGGGACTCAGGCTATGTGCCTTCGCCATTAGAAATTGCAAAATTCAAACGGTTGAACAACAGCTCAGGATACGTGCCTTACTCAGGCTACGTGCCTCACTCAGGCTACGTGCCTCACTCAGGCTTCGTGCCTTACTCAGGCTATGTGCCTTCGACAACAAAAATGACAAAGGTTCACCTACAGTTGAACAACAACTCAAGCTATGTGCCTTCGCCCAAGAATTCAACTATGAGTTGAGCTGGGACTCAGGCTATGTTCCTTCGCCATCAAAAATTATAAAGGTTCAACTACGGCTGAACAACAACTCAGGCTATGTGCCTTCGCCTAAGAATTCAACTATGAGTTGAAATGGGACCCAGGCTATGCGCCTTTGCCGTCAAAAATTGCAAAGGTTCAACTACGGCTTAACTACAATTATGTGTCTTCGACATCAGAAATTGCAAAGGTTCAACTACGGTTGAACAACAACTCAGGTTATGCGTCTTCGACATCAGAAATTGCAAAGGTTCAACTACGGTTGAACAACAACTCAGGTTATGTGCCTTTACCCAAGAATTCAACTATGAGTTGAATTAGGACTCAGGATATGTGCCTTCGCCATAAAAAATTACAAAGGTTAATCTACGCCTGAACAACAACTCAGGCTATGTAGCTTCGACATCAGAAATTGCAAAGGTTCAACCACGCTTGAACAACAACTCAGGCCACGCGACCTTGTACAAAAATTTAACTATACAACAAACCAAGACTCATGTCAACTCACCATTGGACGCTACAAGGCATGTCCACATACGAGCGAAATGACAAGTTTGCATCCCTCGCCAATAAAGTGAGTACGACTAACTCGAATTAAGATTCAGGCCGTAAAAGTTCGGCCCCGTCAAATTGCAAGGCCACGGCAGACAGTTCGACCACGCCCGAACTCGGACTAAGGCAATATGCCGCCCTCGCCAAACAATTGCTACAGCTTGCTCATACCGAGTAAAGGAAACGATAAAGCAACAAGTGTGTAATCATGGCAAAGGCTATCGATGCTAACAGCCTACCTAGTTTTTTACTAAGGCAAGTAAACGACCCGACAACAGTCAAAGTCATTTACCTGGCCAAGGCCATCAACGTCATCATGTTCAAGGCCATCGACATTTCCATGACCAAAGTCATAAAGGGGCTAACAC
This sequence comes from Nicotiana benthamiana, assembly GCA_034376525.1. Taxonomy (NCBI): domain Eukaryota; kingdom Viridiplantae; phylum Streptophyta; class Magnoliopsida; order Solanales; family Solanaceae; genus Nicotiana; species Nicotiana benthamiana. The sequence goes on from CM067337.1 coordinate 91,475,106, forward strand.
GCCTGCCAGAAAAACTCTAAGGAAAAACCCCTTTGCGGTTCAGTCCTATTGAAACGTGCGCCACTATGACAACCACCACGAAATGACTTTTTAACCGCCAACTAACGTTTTGCCTTCGAAATGATTATAACGACCTGAGATTATTGAAAGGGCATTCCGTACGCCTTCAAACTTTAGACATCGCCAAGCTATGCGTCGGCCACACCCATACTCTTTTCGGCCGTACGACATACAACTCGACTGTCGAGAACAAGGTTAACACCTTACGAGGCCAAAGGCCGTCGGCATAAAGATACAGTCTCGGTTGAAAAAAGCTGCGACCGCCTTCAAGGTAAAAGTGGCTACGGCCATCTTCAAAAGTATAAATGGCTACGGCCATCTCCAAAGTAAAAATGGCTACGGCCATCTCCAAAATGTAAACGGGTTCGACCATCTTCAAAAGTATAAATGGCTACAACCATCTCCAAAATTAAAATGGCTACAGCTATCTCCAAAATATAAACGGCTACGGCCATCTTCAAAAGTATAAATAACTACGGTAATCTCCAAAGTATAAATGGCTACGTCCACCTTCAAGGTATAAATGGCTACGGCCATCTCCAAAATAAAAATAGCTAAGGCCATCTCCAAAATATAAACGGCTACGACCATCTTCAAAAGTATAAATGGCTACGGCCATCTCCAAAGTATAAATGGCTACAGCCACCTTCAAGGTATAAATGTTTACGACCATCTCCAAAGTAAAAATCGATACGGCCATCTCCAAAATATAAACGGCTACGGCCATTTTCGAAAGTATAAATAGCTATGGCCATATGCAAAATAAAAATGGCTACGACCATCTCCAAAATATAAATGGCTACGACCATCTTCAAAAGTATAAATGGCTACGGCCATCTCCAAAGTATAAATGGATACGACCACGTTCAAGGTATAAATGACTACGGCCATCTCAAAAATAAAAATGGCTACGGCTATCTCCAAAATATAAACGGCTACGGCCGTTTTCAAAAGTGTAAATGGTTACGGCCACCTTCAAGGTATAAATGGCTACGGTCATCTCCAAAATAAAAATGGGTACGGCCATCTCCAAAATATAAACGCCTACGGTCATTTTCAAAAGTATAAATGGCTACGGCCATCTCGAAAGTATAAATGGCTAAGGCCATCTTCAAAAGTATATATGGCTACGTCCATCTCCAAAGTATAAATGGCTACGACCATCTTCAAAAGTATAAATGGCTACGGCCATCTCCAAAGTATAAATGGCTACGACCACCTTCAAGATAAAAATGGCTACGGCTATCTTCAAAGTATAAATGGCTACGACCATCTTCAAAATATAAATGGCTACGGCCATCTTCAAAAGTACAAATGGCTACGGCCATCTCCAAAATAAAAATGGCTACGGCCATCTCCAAATATATAAACGGCTACGACCATCTTCAAAGTATAAACGTCTGCGGCCATCCCCCATATGTGAAAGGTTGGGGCTCTCGACAAAGTGCGACTAGGGTCATCAAATTCGAATACGGCCCGGACCATTGACTCCACTTCGGTCATGACCGTCAACAAAAAATGGCTAAGGCCATCGATTTCGACATTATAATCTCCAATATATAAACGACCACGGCCATCCTAGGTCACGACCAAAACGATGTTCGATCTCCCCCTCCGAATTTCTTGAACTATACTTGGCAAAGTTCACTAATCGAGCTCGGCCGGATCCCGACCTCAATAAGCCGAGGGACTAACTGTATGGGTAAAAACTTGACTCCACGATAATTAACGGAACCAACCCATTTTTAAATCCATTTATGATTAATAAATGGTACGACCATTTGTTAATAAGGTTACCCGATGGTTAACCGATTGGACCGGCAAGGTCATAACCTATCCGCCCTCATGAAGGCGTGCTCTCGACGTGGCCACATCCCCCCAGCACCAGCTGGCAAGGTTCACAGCTATAAATACTAAGAGAAAGAACCCTAAAAAGGGGGTTGCTTCTTCTTCTTCACATCCACTTCTAAAAGAAGAGAATATATATCATTGTAAGGCTCTGAACCTCTCCATCGAGAGGCAGACCAAATCGATCTCATCAATAAAAGATCTCTACCATCCTCTTCTTAACCAATAACTATTGTCTCTTACGTTTTATTCATTTGGTCTTTTGATTTATTACGATCTGCTATGATTGGCCCTCCATTGATTTTAATTGATTCATGCTTATAAAGTGTATGAGAGCTTTGAGTTAAACATATGTAAAGATATTTTTCCACCTTAGATGAGCCGTTGACTCTATGAAGCGAACTTGTAGGCATTTAAATATTATTGGATTTGTCCTTAACTGTTGAACCTGAAACTCAAAGTTAAGGACAGAAAGTCCTTAAGTTTTGAACTTGAAACTATAAGTTAATGACTGTCTGTCCTTATCTTTTGAACCTGCATGTCAAACTTACGGACTCGTGTCCTTAACTTTTGTAAAGTTGAGGACAAACAGTCCTTAAATTTTGAACTTTGAACTCAAAGTTAAGGACTGTCTATCCTTATCTTTTGAACGTGTAATTCGAAGTTAAGGACAGAAGTCCTTAAATTTTAAACTTGAAACTATAAGTTAATCCTTACTTGGACCTACATTAGGTCCGCCCCGGGCCACGTTTTGATCAGCTGCCTGTTGGCCGGTCTATGGTCCCCAGAAGTTTTCTCTTTCTTCTTAATTGGAATCGAATAGGTATACCTTTCTTTATCTCCTTTATTTTAATTACTGCCATTTGATAGGTAATTGGAGTCAATTTGATTGTATGGGTATATGGTGTGGATTAATCGTTGATTAGTTGATTTCATTATCGATTGCATGTTTACATCTATAATTTTAATTACTGCCATTGCTTCTTCTTTTTTTGGAGAAGGGTTTGGGAATATAACTATTAAAGAAAGGGTAAAATTGCTTTATTATTAGTAGTAGTGATTATTTTTGCTGAGTATTATAATTAATGGATAAAAATTAAAGACCCCATAATTAGTGACTACTACTTTTACCACCAAATTATGAGGTTTTTAGTTTGAGTTGGACATTAAGTTGGGCCTCGATTCGTCAAAATGCATGATACTTTTTGGGATACTTTTATAAATAGCCGGTTGAATTTATTAGCTACTTTTCCTAATCGGTATACATAAATTATATACTAATTACATATGACTATCATATATTATATGAATTATACATATCTTCCAGTTATTTTTGAGTTGAAGCGCTTGGGTGGATATCTATTTAAGTTAATTCTTCAGAATGACTATTTAAGTTAATCTCTGTACATTTGTTAGGGGCAAGTGCACACGTAGCCATTCTCGGGATGCTAGGTATTAGCCAGTACTTATTCTGTTAAGTAATTTTAAACTAAAATTTTAAATTTTAGGATAATTTAGAATAGTTTTGTTCTGAAAAATTAAAATTTAGGACGCAGTGACTAATTTCTAAATAGCTGACATCACGAATCCTTGTGGAAAAAAATAGGGATTTTTACATATGTATACAATATAGCAAACCTTATTCCCTCCCATATTTAAGGTTTTGTATTTATTACATTTAAGCATACCAAATTTGAATTTATGTACCATAATAAATTAAGGGTATAATTATTGCTTCATTTATTCTAGGCATGATTTTAGAAGGATATATTCCTTTTTCCTTTTTTTTCCTCTTCTCTTTCCTAGTGTTCTGTTTGTTTGCATATCTTTCACCAATTCTAACTCGGCTAAAACTTACACAGCTAAAGAGTTAGAGGCACAAATAATGAATAAACTATACAGGAACACTGAAATTATATTTATAATTAGCATATGACAATGTCAAGGCAATAAAAGTAGCACTTTCCTTTTGAATTCATTTTAATGTTGCGGCTAGAAATTATAAAGGTATATATGGGGGACTTTTACCATGAAGTAATTGTAATTTTTGCGAACACTTCCGTTTCATATCTTTTTGTAGTGCTATTGGCATTGGCATTTCAATTGTAGCATAATTGGCATTTTTGACATAATTGTAGAAGACTTGTAGAAGTTTTAGTCGTCCCAATATAAAATTTATCTACAAATTATCTACATTTTATCTATAATTTTATAATTTAACTATAATTTAACTACAATTTCTGAAAAAATATGTCTTCTTTTTGATCGACGAGTTTCAACCTGAAATTCAGTCAAAACCAAGTCTAATCTTCACCAAAACCCCTCAAAATTGAGATATAAGCTCCTAAACATATTTCGAATTATTTACAACAACACCCAATTCGAGGAATTTTCAATTGTAGCATAATTGGCATTTTCGACATAATTGTAGAAGACTTGTAGAAGTTTTAGTCTTCTCAATCTACAATTTATCTACAATTCTACAATTTAACTACAATTTAACTACAATTTCTGAAAAAATATGTTCTTCTTCTTCGACGAGTTTCAATCTGAAATTCAATCAAAACCAAGTCTAATCTTCACCAAAACCCCTCAAAATTGAGATATAAACTCCTAAACATATTTCGAATTATTTACAACAACACCCAATCCAAACAAATAATGATTTTTGAAAATTCAAATTTGAATTCAAAGCTTTCAAGCTTTTTAATGGCTATCAATGGTGGAAAATATATGGAGAATGAGAGAATTACGCTGCAATGGATTTTCTTCCGTTTTAAATTTCGAAAATAATGGTGATTCTATCACCACTAAATCTGATTCCTACAAATTTGGTATCTTTTTAGGGTAGAATCTATCTATTTTTGGTTTGGTACATATTTTGTAGCAAAACTATGGACTAGGCGGGTAAATACAATATTATGAACATTTTTGGTAATAAGGTTTGCCATATGGTATAGATATATAAAAAATCCCAAAAATTTAATTTGCTGAGGCGAAAAAAAAGATATCAAATTTCTACCAAGATAACTGAAAGTTCCAACTAATAAGAAGCCTAATAAACCTAAAAAAAGGATAAAGGCCCAGCAAAAATTACTTATCTTTCGAGACTCCATTATAAGTTCTATCCAATACATGGTGTCACTTCTTCCTTTTTATTAGGCGTATCCAGAGATGCCTAATGGGCCATTGAGATGCTTCAGCTTTTGGCTCGTAGTTTCAATACAAACAATCACTCAAATTCAATTTGTCGAATTACACATTTGACATTTCTTAGCATTCCTTAAACAGAGGCAGCAGCGTTGCTGGTTCGCCTAAGGTGGTCGTGGACTGCGGAAGGCGACTGGAGGCGAGCAGTGGTGAGGGTTCAGCGATGGAGGTTTTTTGGTCAGGCTTCAAAAGTGAGGAAGAAGATGAACAGTAGCCCTCAATCCGTTCTCTGTCCTCCCTTTTAGAATGTGTCCAAGGGTCCTTTTAGTGTGCAAAAAATCTCCTCTTTTGACAATTGGTCCATGTATTCCTCCGGGTCTTAAGGGAGTGATTTGGGTAGGTGGAGAGTTGTTGGGGCAGGCAGACAATCATTGGGTAGGTAGGGAGTGGTTGGTGTAGGTAGAAAACTGGTTAGTCAGTATTAGGCCTAAAAATAAGTCGTTTGAACTCAAATGTTATTCTTTGCCCGCAACCGAGAATAAAAAATACAACCTTATTTATTAATCATATGTAAGCAAAATAACTATCAAAATAAGACTAATAATTAAAACAAAACTATTTTTGATATTTTTCAAGATTTAAAATAAATACAAGATAAAACTATTTTTGCAATTTTCGTTTTTATATAAAGGTAAAATATAAAGTACTATTTTTTAAGTTTAAAATTACTATATATATATATATATATATATATATATATATATATATATATATATATATATATATATATATATATATATATTGTAGTTTCGAAATTATATAAAAATTAAAAATAAGGAGCTATTTTTGTATTTTTCAAGTTTAAGAGAAATACATAAATTAAACTTTATATACCCCTTTTTTGTAATTTTTTTTTTGTAACGAAATAAAGTAAAAGAGTCAAAATTAGTTGAAATAGCTATATTAGGCATAAATTAAATATTTTGCGCTAAAAATATAAAAAAATCTCGGGGAGGGTCAAAAATCACATATCTACAGCTCTGACTTATGACGCCGGATCCTTCGGGCCGTTTTATTTTTTGTTACGAATTTCGTAGTGTTTTATTAATATTAAACTGAGAATTTATGCTAAATTTGGTATTTAAGTTAATGATTTGGTTGGGAAATGCTTAAATGGTCGGGCTTGCCTAACAAGGTGTTTGGCACCATCACGACCGGTGTTTGGGTCGTGACATCGTCCTAATCTGCTCGTACTTCAGCGCAGTAGGCATTGTGGATCTCTTCCCATGTGGTGGAGGGATATTTCATGAGCCGACTCAGTAGCTTTTTGGTGGCCCTTGAGCCATCTTTGTTCAGCTCGTTTTCGAAGCCGCGATGCCTGCCATGCCCGTTTTGGTCGGCTCAGTAGTATGTTTTTTGTTACTTCCAATAGATCGGATATTCAAGAGAGAAGAAGAGTGAAAGAGGGAGAGAGAAAGAGATTTGTTCAATAGAGTATCAGATACCTTTTACAACATTGGGATCCTCCTTTATATAATAGGAGACCCTCCTCGAAGTAATAAAAGTAATACACAGGTTGGTCGCATTCCTTCGAGGAGACGACGAGGCTGATGATACGCTTCACTCCCGCACTTTCAGGTTGTGCCCTTACTTCGGTTATCGTATATTTGTTGATCGTGCCAACCGATATGGAGACGTAATTGGCAGAATTTAACCATGTACAAGTGTAAACCTAACTTCATTTAGTTCTAAAATCAAGAAGACAAACATTGTTTTATCCATAGACTTCTACTTGTTCGTAACAGATTTGATACGCACCTCAAGAAATGATAAATAAATTACATAACAATAATAATAATAATAATAATAATAATAATAATAATAATAATAATAATAATAGCATTTTAATAAATCTTGAAAAATAGTTTGGAAAAGGAATATTTAATGATAAAAGATAAAACAAGAAAAAATTGATTTTCTCTTGATTTGTTAAAATTGATAAGTAAAAATAAATTTTTTGTAGTATAATTGACAAATAAAAGTGAACTAAAAGCGTATTTGAGAAATTCCTTAGGTCCCACATAGCACAAGAATAATTTTATTTTAATCACAGAGAGTCATCATACACTAAGTAGAGAATGAGTTGCATATTGTAGCTATCTTATCTTATATAAAAAAAAAATATCACAACCAAAAAAGAATTCTCACACGTTTTCAATGCTCACTTTTATAACTTTATTCCCTTGGGACATTCCTATTTCCTTCCCTTGTTCCTTTTCATATGTATATGTATTCTAAGCTTTCTCATATGTGGCTATTCTATTAATTGTTTAATTAGGGGTCAAACAATAATTATATCCGACAATGCTAAATATTAGTTAAAGATTTAAGTAAATTGTATTGCTATATAAAGAAAATTGGAAGAATAAGTGGATCCAACATAAGCCAAACCATGGTTCTTATTGCTGACCTGATTTATTTTCTCGAAACAAAAAAATTATATAGTGAACTGAATAGTTATCGACTATTTATGTTGTACGAGTCGAAACTTGACTCCACGATAATTAACGGAACCAACTCATTTTTGAATCTATTTATGATTATCAAATGATACGACCATTTGTTAATAAGGTTACCCGATGATTAACCGATTGGATCAGCAAGGTCATAACCTATCCACCCTCATGAAGGCGTCCTCTCGACGTGGCCACGGCCGCCCAGCGACAACTGGCAAGGTTCACAACTATAAATACTAAGAGAAAGAACCCTAAAAAGGGGGCTGCTTCTTCTTCTTCACCTCCACTTCTAAAAGAAGAGAATATATATCATTGTAAGGCTCTGAAACTCTCCATGGAGAGGCAGGCCAAATCGATCTAATCAATAAAAGATCCCTACCCTCCTCCCCTTAACCAATAACTATTGTCTACTACGTTTTATTCGTTTGGTCTTTTGGTTTATTACGATCTGCTATGATTGGCCCTCCATTGATTTTAATTGATTTATGCTTATTAAGTATATGAGAACTTTGAGCTAAATAATTTGGTGTCGTCTGTGGGGATTTCATAGGAGAATCGTGTAGTTCATCCTCAGACCAAAAAGGAAAGGAAACACCCAAAAGGGAAAGCAGCCTAGCTCAAACGAGCCAAACATCAGGCAAAGGGAACTCAAATACTCCGGCAAGAACCCGAAGCCTATCCCCCCCCATTTTCGAGAAAGCAAAAGAAGAAGAAGGAGAAGCGGACCCCCCCCCCCCCTCCCGAGGGAGGATCTCTGTAGGGAACCCCCGCATCCCTGATGCGAGATCTGGCTGGAAATCGGCATGAAGATATCTCGAACCAAGAGTAACCTCAACCCTACATACCTCGATCAGGAAGAGCACGCGTGAGCTACTCAAGATCTCGAATCAAAACCGAGCTTCTGCTCTATAACGCTGACGTCACAAGATTCAGGCCATGCGCCTTCAGCAAAAAATTAACCTATGAGTTGAACTGGCTATGTGCCTCACTCAGGCTATGTGCCTCCCTCAGACTATGTGCCTCCCTCAGGCTATGTGCCTCACTCAGGCTACGTGCCTTACTCAGGCTATGCGCCTTCGCCATCAAAAATTGTAAAGGTTCAACTACAACTGAACAATGACTCAGGCTATGTGCCTTCGCCCAAAAGTTCAACTAAGAGTTGAACTGGGAGTCATGCTATGTGCCTTCGCCATCAGAAATTACAAGATTTAACTACGGTTGAACAACAACTCAGCCTATGTGCCTTCGCCCAAAAATCAACTAAGAGTTGAACTGGGACTCAGGCTATGTGCCTTCGCCATTAGAAATTGCTTGATTCAACTACGGTTGAACAATACCTCAGGCTACGTGCCTCACTCAGGCTACGTGCCTTACTCAGGCTACGTGCCTTACTCAGTCTATCTGCCTTCGACAACAAAAATGACAAAGGTTCAACTACGGTTGAACAACAACTCAAGCTATGTGCCTTTGCCCAAGAATTCAACTATGAGTTGAACTGGGACTCAGGCTATATGCCTTCGCCATAAAAAATTGCAAAGGTTTAACTACGGCTGAACAACGACTAAGGTTATGTGCCTTCGCCCAAGAATTCAACTATGAGTTGAACTGGGACTCAGGCTATGCGCCTTCACCGTCAAAAATTGCGAAGGTCAACTACGGCTTAAAAACAACTCAGGCTATATGCCTTCAACATCAGAAATTGCAAAGGTTTAACCACGGTTGAACAATACCTCAGGCTATGTGCCTTCAACATCAGAAATTGCAAAGGTACAACTACGGTTGAACAATAACTCAGGATATGTGCCTTTACCCAAGAATTCAACTATGAGTTGAACTGGGACTCAGGATATGTGCCTTCGCCATCAAATATTGCAAAGGTTCAACTACGGCTGAACAACAACTCAGTATGTGCCTTCGACATCAGAAATTGCAAAGGTTCAATCACGGTTGAACAACAACTCAGGCCACGCGACCTTGTACAAAAATTTAACTACAGAACAAACCAAGACTCAGGTCAACTCACCATTGGACGCTACAAGGCCTGTTCACATATGAGCGAAGGGACAAGTTAAGCACCCTCGCCAATAAAGTAAGTACGACTAACTCGAACTAAGATTCATGTCGTAAAAGTTCGGCCCCGTCGAAATGCAAGGCCAAGTCCAGCAGTTCGACCACGCCCGTACTGGGACTAAGTCTATATGCCGCCCTCGCCAAATAATGGCTACAACTTGCTCATACCGAGTAAAGGAAACAATAGCAAAAAGTGTGTAATCATGGCTAAGGCTATCGATGCTAATGGCCTACTTTGTTTTTGACTAAGGCAAGTAAACGACATGACAACAGTCAAAGTCATTTACCTGGCCAGGGCCATCAATGTCATCATGGTCAAGGACATCGACGTTACCACGACCAAAGTCACAAAGGGGCTAACACACCTTCCAGAAAAACTCTAAGGCAAAACCCCTTTGCGGTTCAGTCCTACAGAAACGTGCGCCATTATGACAAGCACCACGAAATGACTTTTCAACCGCCAGCTAACGCTTTGACTTCGAAACGATTATAACGACATGAGATTATTGAAAGGGCATTCCGTACGCCTTCAAACTTTGGACGTGGCCAAGCTACGCACCGGGCTCACCCATACTCTTTTTGGCCGTACGGCATACAACTCGACTGCCAAGAATAAGGTTAACACCTTGCGAGGCCAAAGGCCGTCGGCATTTTCTCGGTTGAAAAAGCTGCGACCGCCTTAAAGATAAAAGTGGCAACGGCCATCTTAAAAAGTATAAATGGCTACGGCCATCTCCAAAGTAAAAATGGCTACGGCCATATCCAAAATATAAACGGGTACGACCATCTTCAAAAGTATAAATGGCTACGACCATCTCCAAAATAAAAATGGCTACGGCCATCTGCAAAACATAAACGGCTACGGCCATCTTCAAAATTATAAATAACTACGGTCATCTCCAAAGAATAAATGGCTACGTCCACCTTCAAAGTATAAATGGCTACGACCATCTCCAAAATAAAAATGGCTACGGCCATCTCCAAAATATAAACGGCTATGGCCATCTTCAAAAGTATAAATGGCTACAGTCATCTCCAAAGTATAAATGGCTACCGCCACCTTCAAGGTATAAATGGCTACGGCCATCTCCAAAGTAAAAATGGCTACGGCCATCTCCAAAATATAGACGACTACGACCATCTTCGAAAGTATAAATGCCTACGGCCATATCCAAAATAAAAATGGCTACGATCATCTTCAAAATATAAACGGCTACGGCCATCTTCAAAAGTATAAATGGCTACGGCCATCTCCAAAGTATAAATGGCTATGACCACCTTCAAGGTATAAATGGTTACGGTCATCTCCAAAATAAAAATGGCTACGACTATCTCCAAAATATAAACGGCTACGACCATCTTCAAAAGTATAAATGGCTACGGCCACCTTCAAGGTATAAATGGCTACGGTCATCTCCAAAATAAAAATGGATACGGTCATCTCCAAATATAAACGCCTACAGCCATTTTCAAAAGTATAAATAGCTACGACCATCTCCAAAGTATAAATGGCTACGGCCATCTTCAAAAGTATAAATGGCTACGGCCATCTCCAAAGTATAAATGACTATGGCCATGTTCAAAAGTATAAATGGCTACGACCATCTCCAAAGTGTAAATGGCTACGGCCACCTTTAAGGTCAAAATGGCTACGACCATCTTCAAAGTATAAATGGCTATGACTATCTTCAAAATATAAGTATCTACGGCCATCTTCAAAATTATAAATGGCTACGACCATCTCCAAAAATTAAAAATGGCTACGGCCATCTCCAATATATAAACGGCTACGACCATCTTCAAAGTATAAACGTCTGTGGCCATCCCCCATATGTGAACGGTTGGGGCTCTCGACAAAGTGCGACTGGGGTCATCAAATCGAATACGGCCCGGACCATTGACTCCACTAAGGTCAAGACCGTCAACACAAAATGGCTAAGGCCATCGATTTCGACGTTATAATCTCCAATGAATAAACGACCACGGCCATCCTAGGTCACGACCAAAACGGCGTTCGATCTCCCCCTCCGAATTTCTTGAACTATACTCGGGAAAGTTCGCCATCGAGCTCGGCCGGATCCCAAACTCAATGAGCGGAGGGACTAACTGTATGGGTCAAAACTTGACTCCACGATAATTAATGGAACCAACCCATTTTTAAATCCATTTATGATTTATAAATGGTACAACCATTTGTTAATAAGGTTACCCGATGGTTAACCGATTGGATCAGCAAGGTCATAACCTATCCACCCTCATGAAGGCGTCCTCTCGACGTGGCCATGGCCCCCCAGCACCAGCTGGCAAGGTTCACAGCTATAAATACTCAGAGAAAGAACCCTAAAAAGAGGGCTGATTCTTCTTCTTCACCTCCACTTAAAAAAAACAGAGAATATATATCATTGTAAGGCTTTGAACCTCTCCATGGAGAGGCAGACCAAATTGATCTCATCGATAAAAGATCTCTACCCTCTTCTCCTTAACCAATAACTATTGTCTCTTAGTTTTATTCGTTTGGTCTTTTGGTTTATTACGATCTACTATGATTGGCCCTCCATTGATTTTAATTGATTTATGCTTATAAAGTGTATGAGAACTTTGAGCTAAACATATGTAATGATATTTTTCCACCTTAGATGAGCCGTTGACTCTATGAAGCCAACTTGTAGGCATTTAAATATTATTGGATTTGTCCATCGAATAATATGTATTATTATTAAATTCAAGACAAATTAATCCAAATAAATATAACAGACTAATATAATTGCATTGATTTTTTAAATTCACTAAATATAAAATTTAATATAAAGTTGGAAATCTTACAGATATGTCCCCAATAATTCCCAACTTACTAACTTCTAGACATTAATCATAGATTTACCAAAATTAGCCAAGCACATACAAAAACTAAAAACCCAAATAAATAAGATTCTTTCTATTTGAGAATTGCACGCAAAGATCTTCTTTTATGTTTTACACGTGAACAACAACATTAGATACAAGACGGAAAGGAAATTTCATGGATGAGGTAGCAAATAAGGTGATGAAATACACACACACACACACACACACACACACACATATATATATATATATATATATATATATATATATATATATATATATATAAGATGTAGTTGAAATTCATTGAAAACATATAGATTCGTCAATATACAAAATTTGAGAAAGATTGGAGATTATTTGGACTGATTTCATAGTTAAAATCGAGTTCAAAAAATTCTTTTGCAACACATATATCACACACATAGGTATACATGAATATACACGTAATATATATTTGATACTATTATGGTACATATGTAATATATAAATAATACACAATATTATACACGTTTCATTTTTCATTTTTTTCACGTTATTTTTAAAAATAATATAAGGCCATGAAGCATTATATGAAATGTACGTATTTCTTTTAAAGCCTCCAACATTTGGATTCCATTTTACAGGCATACTTTGAGGGAGATGAGTTTCATTTGGGATTCTTAAAACCATATGAAATACAACCTAATATAACAGAAAGAATCTACTTAGGTTCTGTTTGAAAATGTTTTAAAATTTGTGGTATTTGATTTGGAGATACTTGAAAGTTAAGTAGAAAATTCAAGTTACCATCCATGAGCAAGTGGTGTTAACACCAAATTAGGGCAATGTGCACAAATAGCCACTAATAACATTTGTCTTTATTTTAAAATAAGTGTTTTACATATTTTTAGTCGTTAGTCACTGGTTTAATAAATTATATTTGATTGGACGAAAATACTCTTATACTATAACTTATCCATGTCTTTAGTCTTTGGCAGACGCGAATATAAATATCATTGTAGTTTATTTTCCTCGTTGGTAGACACAGATTTGTTAAAAGCACATTTCTCGAATTTCACCTACAAAATCATTATTTTTAATTAAGAATTGGAAATATTTGTCTAAAGGATTGTGTTATAATTAATATTTAAATTATCAAACATTAACTGCTAATAGCTTCATCAATATCTCAATGGAAGAAGATTTTTATTCACTTTATAGCTTTATTTGTGATCTAAATTAAATTTGGCGTATTATGATATGAGCGAGGATTTGGATTCTACCTATGCCTTCCACTAAAAAAAATTAAATTAAACACAAAGTTAAGGACTTTTTGTCCTGAACTTTTGAACGTGTAATTCAAACTTAAGAATTGCTTGTGTTCAACTAATGAACATGCATTTCAAATTTAAGGACTCCTGTTCTTAACGTTTGAACTTTGAACTCAAAATTAATGACTGCATATCCTTAACTTTTGAACGTATTATTCAAACTTAATGACTATCTTTCCATAACTTTTTAACCCACAAGTCAAAGTTAAGGACCCGTGTCTTTAACTTTTGAAATTGAAACTTAAAGTTAAGGACAGACAGTCCTTAAGTTTTGAACTTGAAATAATAACTTAAGGACCACCCGTCCTTAAATTTTGAACTTGAAACTATAAGTTAAGGTCTGCCTGTCATTAACTGTCGAACCTGAAACTCAAAGTTAAGGATAGAAAATCCTTAAGTTTTGAACTTGAAACAATAACTGAAGGACTATCTGTCCTTAAGTTTTAAACTTGAAACAGGACTGCATGTCCTTAACTGTTGAACCTGAAACTCAAAGTTAAAGACAGAAAGTCCTTAAATTTTGAACTTGAAACTATAAGTTAAGGACTGTCTGTCCTTATCTTTTGAACCTGCATGTCAAACTTAAGGACTCATGTTCTTAACTTTTATAAAGTTGAGGACAGACTGTCCTTAAATTTTGAACTTTGAACTCAAAGTTAAGGACTGTCTATCCTTAACTTTTGAACGTATAATTCAAAGTTAAGGACATAAATTCTTATATTTTAAACTTGAAACTATAAGTTAATTCTTACTTGGACCTACATTAGAGCCGCCCCGGGTCACGTTTTGATCAGCTGCCTGTTGGTCAGTCTATGCTCCCCAGAAGTTTTCTCTTTCTTTTTAATTGGAATCGAATACGTATACCTCTCTTTATCTCCTTTATTTTAATTACTGCCATTTGCATAAGTAATTGGAGTCAATTTGGTTGTATGGTATATGGTGTGGATTAATCGTTGATTAGTTGATTTCACTATCAATTGCATGTTTATATTTATAATTTTAATTATTGCCATCGCTTCTTTCTTTTTGCATAAGGATTTGTGAATATAACAATTGAAGAAAGGGTAAAATTGCTTTTTTCTTATTAGTAGTGACTATTTTTGCTGAGTATTATAATTAGTGGATAAAAATTAAAGACCCCTCAATTAATGTCTACTACACGCCATTTTTACCACCAAATTATGAGGTTTTTTGTTTGAGTTGGACACTAAGTTGGGCCTCGATTCGTCAAATGCATGATACTTTTGGGATATTTTTATAAATAGCCGATTGAATTTATTAGCTACTTTTCCTAATCGGTTTACATAAATTATATACTAATTACATATGACTATCATATATTAGACATGAATTATACATATTACACATATCTGCCAGCTTTTTTGAGTTGAATCGCTTGGGTGAATATCTATTTAAGTTAATTCTTCAGAATGATTATTTAAGTTAATCTCCGTACTTTTGTTAGGGGCAAGTGCATATGTAGCCATTCTCAGGGATGCTAGGTATTAGCCAGTACTTATTCTGTTCAGTAATTTAAACTAAATTTTTTAATTTTAGGATAATTCAGAATATTTTTGTTCTGAAAAATTAAATTGAAAAATTGAAATTTAGGACGAACTGACTAATTTCTAAATAGCAGATATCACGAGTCCTTGTGGAAAAAAATAATTTGCTGAGGCGGAAAATAAGATATCAAATTTCTACCAAGATAACTGAAAGTTTCAACTAATAACAAGCCTAATAACCTAAAAATAAAAGGATAAAGGTCCAACAAAAATTACTTATCTTTCGAGACTCCGTTGTAAGTTATATCCAATACATGGTATCACTTCTACCTTTTTGTTAGGCGTATCCAGAGATGCCTAATGGGCCATTCAGATGCTTCAGCTTTAGGCCCGTAGTTTCATAACGAGACACACAATAAAACTTTCATTTTTGTTTTGAAACAAAGAAAAAGAAAATCGACCAATAAAGACGAAATCAGAATGGTCTTCTACATTGCGTCAATAGCCCACTCTCCACCAATCGCGTGCCAAAGAGTCTCTTTTTTTTTTTATAATTTTTTTTAATGATTATTTGGTATTCAATAGGAGCAATTTGGCTTATACCTAAAATGTCATTCACTCTAATGCAAGTAATAATGACTATTTTTATTGTTCGAATTTGCTATCTATCCGTCATATGGAGATAAGTTTATAATTACTTCAAAATTGTCCTTCAATTCTTTTGTATTCAACTAGCTCGACTAATTCACATTTACTTATATACTACTGACACGACTAATTCAAATCACTACTATATGCCCATAAATTTTTTCATTCTCAGTTCTCAGACTTGAAACATTTAAGCTAGCGTTTGGACATAGATTTGATAGAACTTGAAATAATTGTTGAAGTTATGTTGATTTTTTTGTTTTGAGAATTAAAGTTGTGTTTGGATCATTTTATTTGTAAAAAAATTAAAGTTTTGTGAGTAAATTTTTTTTTTCCAAAGCTTAAAAGTTTATTTCAATTTTTCTTTGATGATCAAATCCTGAACAAATAATATTTTTAATTTTCTTTCTGGGAAAAAAGAGTCAAAAGTTATGTCCAAATGGGTCCTAATTATGAAAAAGCATCTCGTCCCTTCCATCCGAGCCTTCGTCATAAAATAGTCTCTTTCTTAAATTTTTTTGGGGAAAAAGGAGTCAAAATTTATGTACAAACAAGTCCTAATTATGAATAAAGCATCTCATCCCTTCCATCAGAGCCTTTCGTCATGTAAATAGCCTCTTTCTTAATCTCAAAATATAATTGGCTTTTCTTACTTTTGAAATATCGTAAAAATTATTTATATTCGATAATCGAAAAAATATTAAAATTTATATAGTATTATTTCCCAAATATATTTGAAATATAATATAATTTCTAAGTGGCGACTGTTATCGAGGCACAACCTTGACCATACCTCCAACTTGACTCCAAAGCCTTTTTCTTTTGTGAATAATTATTATTTAAGAGTTTCATAATAATCCTAATCCTAGTAATAATACACTCAGCAACCATGTTAAAAGTCCTTAAAATAAGTTAATCAGCAGAAACAAACAAAATAGCCTTTTGAATTCTCCATTAATTGATCTGCCATTTTTGACTTTACTCGGTGTCTGAACGATAACACGGTGCGCACCCTTCGCCGGACTTTACACTGATTCACCATGCCGGAGCTGGTTCAGGCTACACAAGTCTACACGCCGAGAACCATACAGCTCTGGAAATCGCTACTGAATTGGTTAGCGTTCTTCTTCCATATCTTTCTTCAGATCCTCAAAGGCAATAGCTCTCTTCTCTCCTACTCTCCGCAGTTCAAACCACTGCCTGACGTTGAGCTGCTGGAAGAGGAGGAGACGGCGGCGCCGTCATCCGTCGCTCTCTCGACTCTGCAAATCACTACCGGAAGTATTCCGATTAGTCTCCCTGAGGAACGTTCACAGAGGCTCACGGTAATGTCTCGTAATAAGCTTTGTAGGAGACGTTAATATTTAGTAACGTTGTTGTCATTATTGTTTAGCGGTAGAAATTGGATTTGAGTGTAGTGTTTGCCTTTGGATCGTGTCACTAAAGGCTCGAATATTTTGCTGTATAACGGGAATATTTCTAGCATAATACTCTGTAATATTGATGCAACAAAGTCTGCATTATTAATACAACCTTAGGTTATTAATTATACAACTCGTAGGGGTATAGTGTACGAGTTCATCTGTACCAGTAACTTTGGCTCGAACTCTATATATGTGTTGATTCACTTGATAAGTAGAAATAATAGATTTCAAACCCAGTAAATGAAGTGGACGAACACACTAGCTTTGTCTCAAACTCTTTATATGTGGTAAATAATTCACTAAATTAGTCGAAATAATAGATTTCAAACACAATAAATCAAATGGATGAATTTCAAACCCGAACCATAAAGTCAAATCTTGGATTTGTTTTTGACAACTCTATACATTGTATAGTGTTTTGTCTGATGTAAAACTCTGCTTAACTAGTGCTTCCATAACTTATTTCGTTTGTACGAGATATAATGTGAAGTAGTAATACATGTATTAGCAATACCAGGAAAAACTAATTCTTTACTTTGGTATTGCAATCTCTGACAAGAGGGGTTGTTCTGATGGTAAGCAACCCCCACTTCCAACCGAGAGGTTGTGAGTTCGAGTCTCCCCAAGAGCAAGGTGGGAAGTTCTTGGAGGGAAGGAGACCGGAGGTCTATTTGGAAACAGCTTCTCTACCCAAGGGTAGGGGTAAGGTCTGCGTACATACTACCATCCCCAGACCCCACTAAGTGGGATTATACTGGGTTGTTGTTGTTGTTGTTGTTGTTGGTATTGCAATCTCTGCATACTGATCCTTATGTTGCTAACGTCGCATAATACACATTATTATTCACTGCATAACAATTCATTTATTGTGAATTTTGTTTAACTTGTGGACGAACCAGACAACCTATATGATTTATGTTATTGTTGAACTGGTTACCGTTCCATTCAGATGAGCATGACTAATAGTTTTTTGGTATACAGTTTGATGGGGAAGTATTGAGCTCTTTCATTATTAATGAGAAATGAGTCAGATATCACTCTTGCTTGTATTTGGTCGCTCACGAGTGAATCAGAGTTATTGTTGCTAACAGTTGAACACTTATCAGGAATCTAGTAGGTTCGCACTTGAGCATTAACCTGTATAATTAAATAGTCATGTTCTATAGCAGACTGCTAGTCAGCAGTGGAAGTGGTTAAATTCACACTAATGGGAAGTAAGAGGAGTTGTTGTAAAACTAGACAATTTCGTAATTTTAGTTTCTTTTTCTGGGTTCAGGATCAGATTTTTCTCAGGAAATCGGGCTAAAACTTAATGCAAACCGATTTTGGATATGCTGATATACTTCAACTTTTTTAGTTGAATAATTATGAGGCGTCAATAAGCTATAAGGAAATATTGATTAAAAGTTGGACGATTGCAGCATTATGGAAGCAAGTTTCAAATTTGCTGATATATAATATTGGAGAAAGGCTAAATGCAAAGTAGACATGAAGAATTTTAAGAAGCATTGTATGTCAATCTTCTGTAGCTCGAAGCTCCATTTCAATTAACACTGACCTAACTAATGGATGCTTGTGCATGACCTTCTTATTGGTGTTTGGTTGAGCTTGCACACGCCTCGACTATTTCACCAGGTGCCTACTACCTCCCACAGTCCCACTAGTAAAATTATCGGGCAACTTTGATCACCAAGAATTAGGCAGATCAGAAAGAAATGGCCTAGTTTTTTTTAGTCTTCGTGGGGATTTGAACCCTGGTCTTGCATGGTTCACCCACTTCAATGACCGCTAAAGCTACACCCTTGGTTGCTGATGTAAGCTAGTTAAGTAGTGTGCAAAAGCATGTGCAGATTGGTACAGGAAGATCACAAGTCAACTTTGCAAATTTAGTATAAGCATATAACATGTAAAGTTAGCTTTCAGTCTGAATAGTGAAGGTATTTAAGGAAAATCAACTTGGTAGAAGGAGGAAGTTTTAAAGCAGGACAACTATAACGAGGATACAAAGAGTGCAAAAGCTGAGAAGCATTAATTTGCCAGAAAGTATGCAAAGTGTAGGGAATGTTGTTATTTACAGCATGCATTTTTGGTTAGTAAGGTGATTCCTATTTTTTGTGGTGTCACAGTATTCTTTTGCGTTTCTTCTCATCTCTTCTTTCTTTACTTCTTGGGAAGGTGGCGCAATGGATAAGGTTATGCCATTAGCACACCCTTAGCTTGCAAATGAGATCCCTAGAGGAAATGGCTTGACAAGCGAATCGAAACACCATGTAAATCTGATGAGCTTTTTGTTAGTCTTTGATAAATGCTTGAGTCAGCAAAGTGCTAATCAGTTTGAATGGCGTTATATATGTGTGATGAGCACTTTATTGGTAATAAGCAAGGGCGGATCCAATACAACGTTATCGGGTTCGATTGAACCCATAATTTTTTATGCAGATTACAAAATTATACATACAAATCCACTAAAATTATAATTTTTGTAGATATGAACCGATAACTTTAAAAATATAGTGGGTTCAATGCTAAAAACCTTAACGATTGAACCCATAGAGTTTAAATCCTGGATCCGCAATGGTAATAGGTAGTGCTCTTCCGACTACCTATCACTCCTTAGTCTTTAGCTGGAATGTTTGTAGAACTGGATAACCAGTGCTTCCTGGAACATGAATTAACTGCTGACTGTCAATGGTGTTGATCAATCTTTTAATAGATATTTTATTAAAAATATTACCTTCTGTTTATGTTTTTCTTAATTTCTTAGATGCTGGATGCAGGTGGTTCTTGACTTGGATGATACTTTAGTTTGTGCATATGAGACATCAAGTATGCCGGCAATCATGCGTACCCAGGCAACAGAGGCTGGGTTGAAGTGGTTTGAGCTCGAGTGCGTATCTTCGGACAAGGTAAACTTTCTAGTTCCTATTATTTGATATAATATTCTGGAAAGTTTCTTGAAGAATTCTATTCTAATTCCTTTTGGAGGTTTTAGGAATATGATGGAAAACCTAAGATCAACTATGTCACAGTTTTTGAACGTCCTGGATTACACGAGTTTTTAAAACAGCTTAGTGAATTTGCTAATATGGTCTTGTTTACTGCTGGACTTGAAGGTTAACTCATTACTTTCTTGTTGATTTAGTTATCTTCCTTCTCCTTTGGTGTCTTCATCCAAAATTGTTGAATTTGTAATTGTTATGTGCATACAGGATATGCAAGACCGCTTGTTGATAAAATTGATCCTGAGAATTGGTTTAGCCATAGACTTTATCGGCCTTCAACTATTAGCACGTAAGTATAGATACTGATTTTGTCTTCTACTGTTTTTTGTATTTTTCTTTCCCTGTTGAATAACCATGATCGAAATTCTTATCTGGCATCATTTGACATGTTGAATATGAGGCTAATCTTAATTATTTTTGAGAAATATCAAGACTAAAGAAACACTATCTGAAAGTAAATGGCATAAAAGGAATAGAAATCTGATGCTATTAGAGGGAAAAGTGGATAGACAATATATCTCGTGTTGCCTTTTCATCTTGATTAGTAAAAGCTATAGATCTACCTTATAGCATATCTACCTTTGAGATAACAGTTGTATTTAATATGCATATAGTGGTGCTAATTAGTGTTGAGGCTTGTTCCGAGCACTGGTCTTAAAAATGTTGTACATCCTATCTTTAACCACTAAGAAAACTTTATATGGTGGTTTCAAGTGTAAGAGTTGAAAATTGTTAACTTTCTCAAAAACGATAGTGTAAGAGTGGAAGAAGTCTGATTGTTGGGGGAGGGAGGGAGAAGTGGAAGTCATACTGCCTCATCAATGGTAAATGCCACAGGCTCCATTTGAAGACATTCACTGTCCTTAGATTGTTAAAGCTGAAGGGATGAATTGATTGAAAGCTTATGCTGAACCTGCTTTTTATTAGTCATAAAAACAACTGCTCCCTGCATTCTAATTTATGTGACGGTGTTTGATTGGCATAAAGTTTAATAAAGAAGGAAGATTTTTGAAACTTGTGGTCTGAGCAATAGATATTTGTGTGTCTATAGATCATCTTATTAACTAAAATGAGCATTTTAAAGTTAAATTGTTAGTAAATATAGAAAGGTGACATTCTTTTTTGGTCTAACTAAAAAGGAAAAAGCTGCACATAATTGGAATGGAGGGTGTAATTACTTTATGCATGATCTCACAAAATTTGACTAATCTTTGTCAAAATAGACTTGTCTTTCTGTATCCGGTTTATTACATTGCAGAACAAATATACCATTGAAAGAAATGATAAATTAATCAATGACATAATAATAGGAGGGGTCCGAGGAGAAAAGGTATGAAAATAGAAGAGGCAGTGGCTTTATGGACTTAGCTTAATAGCATTCCCGGAAGATCTTTTTTTCCCTTGCTGATATCTATAGAGAATCTGTTGTGTATCTGTTTTATCTACTCCAATCGGTAGCAGGTGAAGGTTTCATTCTGAACGACTTGGTACTGAGAATGATCAACTTTCTAACTGATTACGAGGACATCCCCTAGCTGCCTTATTCATTTGTCCTGAAAAATCAGTGCAAAGTAATAGAGTAGCTCTTCGTCATTCATCTTTTTCTAAACATTAGCACAAACTACTACCAGTAGCCCGCAATAGCTATAAGATTTTCAGTAACTCTTCGATCATGCTTTCATGAGATGAAGCAGACCAGATGATGGAAGTTACAGTTCATTGCAGGTCTGAATGTAGAGAGGGTGTTTGTTTCTAGCAGAACTTCTTAAGTGACATCGAGCACAGCCTTCTTGAAGAATCATTTTTTCAAATTCTGTCATGCTAACTATGCTCTATATATATTAATCCTGAATTAAGATCTTAATTAGGTACCTATTCTTTTTATTTTTAGTGCCTCAACTCTATGAATTTGATCTTCAAGCATATGTTACCAATTGACGATTATCTTTTCCTTTCCAACCCCCGATTTCATATCTTATATCTCTGGAGCATGTATGACATTTAAGCAAATCTATTCCTTGACTTTTTCTGAAGTATGATGGATTGACGACTGACCTATTTCTAAATGTTTCCTTAATCCGTGTAACTTGTTCAAGTATGTGACCATCTCAACAGAAAGCTGAAGCTGCAAGAGAGAACACACTTTTAGATACTTAATTATGTTTTCAACACGCTTCCCCACTTATAGGCCTGATTTTTTATGGTCCGAGCACGTAAATTCTTTTTGATAATGAGTGTTCATGAGACTCGAACCTTAGACTTTGCCTGCTCTGATACCATATAAAAATGTAGAAGAAACTTCTTTTGACTTGGTTAACAATGTATAAGAGGTGCTACTTATATGCCCCTAGGACTTTGGTCCTGTGGTGGGGCCGCAACTTATGATGTGTGGGTTAGGCGCACGTCCGTGTTCGAAGCTTGTTGATAACATAAGCCTGATATTTAAGTAGAGAAGGGTTGAGGAGCGTCCCATCATCCATTGAGTTTCGAAATTGGTTCTCGAAGATTTCTTGGCTATCGAATTAAAAATGAAAAGAGTTGCTTCTTATATGGGAGTCAGGCTATATAATATGCTAAATAATTAATCCCCGTGTTGATAAGGTAAGGAAATATTTTATGTTTAAATAAAAAAATATCCTAAGGTATGCTATAGAAAATTCTATATGATTTTCTTTTTTAAATATAATGTGAATCTAGAAGTATATGAATGTAGCAAATATTCACGTGATACTAAATATAGCGCATCTCTTGTGTTGGCTGGTTGCTTTTCTATTAGCATCCTTAGGTGCAGTAAGGATTCATAAGTAGTTGTTGACGGAGTAGAGTTACCAAATTCTGAGCAACTCTTTGTCAAAACTTTGTTAACATGTGATAGCCCAACCTTGGTACTCTCTATCGTGTTATACATGGTTGACTAGCTTATGAATGTTATAAGCTATAAGATCATAAATTGTGTGTGCCTCACATTTGAAGAAAACATTTTGTTAGTTAAACTTTCAAGTTCATGCTTCTATTTATGAAAATGTTTTATGGTCAATACCACTAACTTGCTTATATGGATTATGGGTTCGTTCGTCCTTGTAAATGCTGCTTTTCATTGATGCCAACTATAACAGCTTAAATAGTTTATAGCCACTGGTACCTGTTTAAAAAGAATAGTTTAAGCCACAGTTGTTTCTATATAATATAACTATGGTAAAAGTGACACTATATGCGCATCACAGGGAATTCCGGGAACATGTGAAGGACCTGTCATCCATATCAAAGGATCTAAGCCGGATTGTCATTGTTGATAACAACCCATTCAGTTTCTTGTTACAGCCCTTAAATGGGATTCCGTGCATTCCATTTTCTCCTGGACAACCCCACGACGAGCAGGTATAAGAAATGAACAAAAAAAAAAAAATAAAAAAAAAATAAAAGAGCTACTTTGATCCCTCGAGTTTTGACTTGGCTTTCATTTTCTACATTAGCTTTTGGAAGTAATCCTTCCACTTCTCAAGCGTCTCTCTGAGCAGAAGGATGTAAGGCCTGTGCTCCACGAAAGGTTTCAAATGCCAGAATGGTTTCAAAACCATGGAATTCCCGCTTATTGATTTATGGAGTGACAAATATATGATGATCTCGGCAAGTGAAATTGTTTCTATTCAGGGAGACACCTATACTCTAATATGTTGTATAAGGTTAGTACTACTTCGCCGGAAGAACGAATTTTTGTATAGCTTATTTGTGCAGAGGAGTAACCATCTACAAAGTCCCAACTTCCTCATGTCTCACTTGATGTTCTCCATTCTTCATCGCACACTTATGTATTACTGTGGATCTTTTGAATGCTTGTGTAACATGTTTATAGCATCCCCTATTGGAAGATATTTGATCGCCTATAATTATACCTTCACCAAAATTTATGTATATATTTGATGATTAGATACTCTGTTCACTTTTCAGTAATGAGAAGTGTTAATTCGTTTAAGCAGTCTCAGTTCTCTGGCTGTTTTATGGTCATCTATCACTTTTCGTCAGTTGCGTAAGGAAAATTGAATTCCCAAAGACCTCTTGAGACAGAGATAAGAGTGCACTGTGGACCGGGCCTGAACCGGACCGGGCCTGCAGGCCTAACGGGCATGGTGGGCCGGTCCTGGTGTTACATGTAGGCCCGTGACGGGCCGGTCCGAGACCATTATCCTGTGAGCACGGGACCGCTAGGCCCGGGACCGTCAGCCAGGTCTGGCGGGCCTAAACGGGCCCAACACCTATTTTTCATTTTTTTTAAAAGCCAGCAACGACCATATTTAAAATATAGCCGTTTGGGCTGAAAATATGGCCGTTTGAAAGTTTACAAAACGGCCATTTGGCCACCAAACTTTAATTTAACCCAAACTTTATATAATTACACTTTTTCTCATTTCTCAACTATAAATACCTCTTCATTCTTTCATTTTTATTCACCAATTCATCAATATCTCTCAATCTCTCTCAATCTTTCTACTACAATTGCTTAATTTATTGTTGAAAATTCGTGAAAAATTGTGAAGTTGTTGAATTGAAGTTTTCAAGTGTTTAACGATTTTCAATTTTCAAGAAGTTCTTCGGCAATCCGGTAAACTCGTTTAAACTTTTACGTTTTAATAATATATTTTTGTGTGGTTTAGTTTGCATAATTATAAGTATTATGGCATTTTCTTTGAAAAAAATATTTGGTAAAGGAAATGGTAAAACCGGTGAAAGTAGTGGCCATAATACTACCCTTCCCCCGGCTCCCCGACCTACAAAAGATAAGCAAGTTGAAAGTAATCGCCAACCTAGACGTCCTCCTCCTCCTCCCGTAATGCTTGATAGTGTTCACCCTTGTTTTCAATTTACCAATAGTGAATTTCTACATGATGTTGCAGTAGGTGATAGATTAGATGATAAAATTATGAATGCTCTTTATCCTAATGAACCTATCTTAGAGGAAAATGATGATGAAACCCAAGCACCAAATTTAGGTGATACACCTACTAGTCCTGTTCATAACTCAAGTAATGCACCGGCCGACTCTGTAACAACTCGAACTTTTAATAGACAACCTGCTAAACGTCAAGTACAAACATAGCCATTGATACATGCCATAATTACGTATGAATAGTTTGGTTATCCCTCAAACTAAGGAGTTGATATGGCGCTTCCAAGAGAATCTGCATATCATTTTTTAAACTCTGTGTCGAATCAAACTATCTCATCTAAATTGAAACAAAAGGAATGTAAATTTTTATTTTGAAATAAAGAAAAATATTATCAACCAAGAACTTTGTAGCTACATGTAAAGACGAAAGCAAAATGGTCCTTTACATAGTGTCAATAGCCACTCTCTACCCATCGCGTGCGAAATAGTCTTTTTTTTTATCACTCTCTATTATATTAGCAGGTACGTGATGTATAAAATGTCCTGCATTCATGCAAGGTCCAGGAAAGGACCGCACTCCTAAGTGGTCATTTTGATACGCGAGATAAAGTGGAATAAGGTGGCATTAAGTGTGTGATTATCTTTATACCGTCAATCAATATAAATTTAATCTCACCTTATCCTATCAAACGTGAAATTATTTTATCCAACCTCCTATGCTAGATAAATTAGTCCAAAGATTATAATCCCGAGATAATTTAGTTTGCAAACCAAACAACCCCTACGGGTGTGATGTGGATCCTCTGCTGTTATATAAGCATTAAGCTATTTTTATGTCTCAAACTCATGATCTATAGATCATACGAAATTAACAACAATAACTACCCAGATTATCAACAACAATAATAACTACCCAGTATAGTCCCACAAAGTGGGGTCTGGGGAGGGTAATACGTAGACGAGCCTTACCCTTACCCGAAAGGGCAGAGAGGCTGTTTCCAATCGACTCTCGGCTCAGTGAAGGAATATCAGATTATCAACTAGCTTGACTAATTCAGATTTACCTGTTAAATGACAGATGTCAAGTGCAATGAGCTGTCCATTAACATTAGTATACAAGTAATCAGATTATCAGCTAGCTTGCACTTGACATCTGTCATTTTATAGGTAAATCTGAATTAGTCAAGCTAGCTGATAATCTGATATACCAATTGGAGTCTTAGAGCAACGGTAAAGTTAATTTCGTACGATCTATAGATCATGAATTCGAGACATAAAAATAAATGCTTGTATAACAGTAGAGGATCCACATCTGAATTAGTCAAGCTAGCTGATAATCTGATATACCAAATGGAGTCTTAGAGCAACGGTAAAGTTAATTTCGTACGATCTACAGATCATGAATTCGAGACATAAAAATAAATGCTTGTATAACAGTAGAGGATCCACATCACACCCGTATGGGTCGTTTGGTTCGCAACTAAATTATCTTAGGATTATAATCTTTGGACTAATTTATCTCACATGGGAGATTGGATAAAATAATTTCATGTTTGATAGGATAAGGTGGGATTAAATTTATACTAATTGACGGAATAAAGATAATCACACACTTAATGCCACCTTTTCCCACCTTATCTCGCGTATCAAACGACCACTTAGAAGTGCAATCCTTCCCTGGACCTTGCATGAATGCATAACGCTTTATACATTAGGTACCTGCTAATATAACAGAGAGTGATAAAAAAATTAAAAAGAGACCATTTCGCACGCGATGGCTAGAGAGTGGCTATTGATGCAATGTAAAGGACCATTCCTCTTTCGTCTTTACATGTAACGATCCAACTGGTCGTTTTGCTTTTTAGAATTCCGTTCCCCCAAATAAAACTTTTCGAGCTTGCTTTAACTTATTTACGACATGCAGAGATGGTTGGTTCGGAATTTGGAAGAATTTGGGTTGAAATATGCTCATTTGATTCCTTAAGATTTTCTTAAAATGCTAAGTTTGATGTTGGTCAATATTTTTAGCAAACGGACCCGGATTCATATTTTGACAGTCCCGGAGGGTCCGTACAAAAACATGGGACCTGGGCATATGTGCAGAATCGAATTCCGAGATCTCTAGCCTGAGAAATGAATTTTTATTAGAAATTGTTAAACTAAAATTTTAAGGATTTAAAGGAACTAAATAATGATTGATCACATTGGTATCGGGGTCGTATGTTGGTTCTAGAGCCCAGTACAGGTTATAACATTTAAGACTTGCCCACAAAATTTGGTGTCATTCCGAGTAGTATAAGTACGTTTCGGCACGTTAGAAGTGAATTTAAGAACTTGAAGTTCATAAGTTTAATTCAATTGGTTTTATGGGATGATTCTTAGATTTAGCGTAGTTTCAAGAATTTCGAAGGTTCGAGCAGGTCTGTTTCATGATTTCAGACGTCTCGGTATGTTCGGGCGGGACCCAGGAGCCTCGAGCGCCAATCGGACGAGGCTCGAGTGAATTTGGAAATTTTGGGGAGGAGCTGAAGCTCCAATTATCTATCATAACCGCACCTGCGATTGGTCGGCCATAGGTGCGAGGCCGCAGAAGCGATCGTCCTCTCGCAGATGCGGCCAAGGCAAGCCAAGCCCAAAACCGCAGAAGCGGCTTGAAGACCGCAAAAGCGGTCCCAGCCCTGCTTGGCCAATTCTGCAGATGCAGCCACTTCTCGCAGAAGCAGGACC
The DNA here is from genome assembly GCA_034376525.1 of Nicotiana benthamiana. Taxonomy (NCBI): domain Eukaryota; kingdom Viridiplantae; phylum Streptophyta; class Magnoliopsida; order Solanales; family Solanaceae; genus Nicotiana; species Nicotiana benthamiana. The sequence continues at coordinate 91,503,095 of CM067337.1, forward strand.
TTAAATACGGTCCCCTGACGGCAGATGCGGAAATCACTGAAGCAGTGAGCTTCATTTATTACGGGCTCTAATTTATTTTGTCCATTTTCACTCATCCTTTGGGCGTGGAGCTCTTGAGAGAAGACCTTCACCTAACATCTTGAGGTAAGTTTATCCTACCTATTTCTAGTTTAATACTTGAGTCTTGGGTAGATTAACACACAATGACTAAGGCAAAATCATGAGGTTAGAGCAAAACCTAGGGTTTCAACAAAAGTTAGATTTGACCACGAAATTTTTTATGAAATGAATGTAAATCATATATTATTGATCCTTAGGTTATAAAGAACAACTTTCTTCAATAAAATTCGGAATCCGGGCACGTGGTCCCGGGGTCGAATTTTAGGAAACTTGTGTTTAAGGTTGGGAAATTGCTTAAATAGTTAGAATGCGATGTTGTGAGCTTGTATTGACTAGTTCCTACCTCGTTTATCTAGTTCTGGATCCTTCAGCTCCAAATTGAGAGTTTGAGCTCGTTCTTGGTATTGGAAGTATGCTTTGGAGCGAGGTGAGTCTCCTATCTAACCTTGTAAGAGGGAATTGTCCCCTTATGTGATATAATCAAGTAATTTTCCATTAAATGCGGGGGATACGTATGCACTAGGTGATGCGAGTCCGTCTGTAGCTACTATTATACTAACTCCAGGTAGTCTAGGACCCAAAAGCATGCTTTATGTGTTATTCTTGCAACCTTATGTTTCATTTGGATTGTTTAAATCATGGCTATTATAGTAATTGAAACTAGTAAAGGAACACCACCTTTCTTGGCCTTTTTAAAGAGAAGTTGATATTTCTATGAGTAATTGCTCCCCAATTATATGTTCTTGTCTGCTTGTTGTGTTTAATTACATTTGACCGCGTCGCCTATTTAATTCGCGAGCGGGGTAATAGATGCATCTATGGTTCGTGCCGTTCGACCCTCGGCAGTGCACAATTTGCTTTTATATTGGATCGGGCCGTACGACCTCGACATTGCTTGCATATGTTTTACTCAATGCTTTGTCTATGAGTTTAGCATTATTATTTGTCCTAGAATGAATGTTGTCAACTGTGATATTATCTAGGCAAGGACCTGTTATTTCTTGCTATAAAACACTAATTATTTGTTAAATCCATGCTCAGTATAATTTATTTTTTATATTATTTGATCCTAGTAAGTGTCAAGTCGACCTCTCGTCTCTACTTCTTCGAGATTAGACAGGATACTTACTAGGTACATATTATTTATGTACTCGTACTACACTTTTGTACTTAATTGTACAGGATCTGAGGCAGGTGCATCTGGTTATCAGTCTGGTGCGTACTCCTGAGCATACTTCGAGACTTCCACAGTGAGCTGCTCCGTTCCTGTGCCGTTCAACAACTTGATGGAGTCTCTCTTTATTTTTTTTGCTGTCTACTTTATTTCAGACACTAGGATAGAGTTATTCTTTTATATATTCTACTAGTTGCCCATAACTTGTGACACCAGGTCTTGGCACACACACTAGTATACTATTCTTTTGGAAATTATATAATTACTTTTGGTACCTTACTAGCTATTGCTTGTTTTAGATTTAATTTATGGAATTTCCGCGATTGTTTTGGTAATGGAAAAATGAGAGTTTATTTATATTGAGGGCTTGGACTCGTTCTTGGTATTGAAAGTGCACTTTGGAGCGAGTTGAGTCTCCTTTTTAACCTTGTAAGAGGGTATTGTCCCCATAGGTATAATAATTGAATTAATTGCTATTGTATGCGGGAACTAAGTACGCACTAGGTGACGAAATTCCATGCGTAGCTGCTATTATATTACGTCCGGGTAGTCTAGGACCCAAAAGCATGCTCTATGTGATATTCTTGTAACTTGCTAATAAATTCGGATTTGTATAAATTATGATGATTAAGGTAAATGAGACTAGTAGAGAAACCTTATCTTGCTTGGTCTTTTAAAAGAGAATTTGAATATTCCTGTGAATAACTACTCCACAGATATACATTATTGTCTTCTTATTGATGAGTTTATTTATATTTGACTGAGTTGCACGTGTGATTCGTGTGCGGGGTAATAGATGCATCTATGGTTCGAGCCTTTCGATTCTCGGCAATGCACAATTTACTTTTATGTTGGATCAGGCCGTACGTCCCTCGGTGTTACTTGCACATGCTTTACTTAGTATTTCTCTATGGACAGAACTTCATATATGCCTTGAAACGTAAAGGGATACCTATGATTTTATTTGGAAAAAGAACTGTTATTCATTTCCATACAATACTAATATTGTGCTATCCATGCTTATTATAAATTCTTTCACATATTATTTGACCCTAGTAAGTATCAAGTCGACCTCTCGTCTTTATTTCTTCGAGATTAGACGGAATACTTACTGGGTACATATTTTTTATATACGAATACTACACTTTTGTACTTGCTTGTACAAGATCTGAGGCAGGTGTATCTGGCTATCAGTCTGGTGCGCATCCCTAAGCGGATTTCGATACTTCTACAATGAGCTGCTTCCCTTCCCGTGCCGTTCAGTAGCCTGAAGGAGTCTCTCTTATGTGTTTTTTGATGTCTATTCTATTTTGAACAGTAGTATAGTGTGATTCTTTTGTATATTCTATTAGTTGCTCAGTGCTTGTGATACCAGGTCTTGGCACACACATTAGTAAACTGTATTATTTTGAGATTGTATGATTATTTTTGACTTTGCTGATCATTTCTGATTTTATTTCAACTTAAAGAATCATTGCAACTATTTTGGGTAAAAGTAAATGAGAACGTATTTAGTATTTTCCGCGTTGGCTTGCCGGCAGTGGTGTTTTGGCGCCATCATAACTTATTATGGAAATGAGTCGTGACAAATTTGATACTACTTAGTAGGCTAATATCCCTTATTAATTTTATGTAAACGTTCTCATCAATTCTTAATAATTATGTTTGGAGGCTTCCTCGACTTGGATATTTTTAAATAATGTATATAGAAAGACGGGTATATAAACTCTCAATAACATAAAGAATTAGCATTCATCAAGTAGACTATGATATCGTGTACTTTGTAGTGGCGGACCCAAGATTTTGTACAAGTGGGGTTCATTAATATGGCATCAATTATAAAAATAGAAGTGTATACGGTCGAAATCAGGTATGCCCGATTTTCTGGGCTCGTGAGATCACCTTAAGCCCGAGTTCAGGTAAGGTCTAGTTCGAGCTCAATGGAATAGACTTGTGCTCGAAGACAGTGAAATGCTCGAGGACAGAAGTGCGTGATGGGTATCGAAGCCGAGTATGCTCAACCTCGAGATAATGCCATTACAGATTTGTAACAGAATGATCAAGATTTCTGCCACGTTCCCAAGATCATGGCGTAAATCCCAAAATAGATTTGTACGAATCCGTACTAGGCGGTTAGACAACTTTTCCAATAAGATTCTTTGCTGTAGATAGATATGTACCTTATTTAGGGTTCCCCCATGATATAAAGGGGACCCCAATCATTTGTAAACATCATATAATAATTGGAAAAGAATATACTCTCTTACCTTTTCACTCATTGCTAATCAGAATTGTCCTTTATCTCTATTATTCTTGCTTTATTGTTCTTGATCCATCTCAAAGTCACTTTGGCTCTAGGTCGATACTACCTAGCAACACTAGTTTGATTTACTCATTTCTTTCATTTATACATTATACTTCTTGATTATTAATTAGCACTTAACTAAATTACGTATCTTTAAAATCACAAATCAAATTTAATTGTTACTCATATTTTCGAGGTAAACAGTTTGGGCCCACCGTGGGGCTAAAGATAATAGTGATTTTTTCATCAGTCATTCTCATAAGAAACGTTATTTTTACACTTTTTCTTGTGAAGAACTTTTGATTCTCAGGCTAAAACATGTTAAACTCGCAAAACACACCTATTCACGACAACGATGGTCTTGGATTTCATGGGGAAAAGAACAATGTAGGGTCAGTGTATCACTGATAAACCTTGGGGAAGTACCAAATGTGGAACTAGTTGATGTTAGTTAACACATTACTTTGAATGCAGATTTAGGCACAAATCCCAAAGGAAGTATACGCAGGGGAGTGCCGTCACGGGGCCAAGGAATATAGGGTATATGAGACGGGGGAGTTAGCCTCTAAGTGATATTCGAGATACTACAAGATCAATAGATTACCATTGCTCAACTTCAAAGTTAGAATAAAACTTCGAGTATAGCCTAACTAGAAAGTACTCGATGTACTAAACCGGTGCCAAAAAGATCAAACGGTAATGGCCTAAGGACTGAACCCACAATTATGAGGATACTCGAGGAACTCACCAAGATAATCGAGTCCGAGGAGAAAATAATTGAGGATAACGACAAGAAAGTTGAGACTTATAAATTTAGTGTTGATCAAATACCGGGGGCACCGCCGGTCTTGAAAGGTTTGGATGCCACAAAGTTCATACAAAAGCCGTTCCCTCCGAGTGCGGCCCCGAAGCCCATTCCTAAGAAGTTTTGCATGCCCGATATATCTAAATAAAATGGAAAAATCGATCCTAATGAATATATTACCTAATATACTTGCGAGATTAAAGGAAATTATTTAAATGATGATGAGATTGAATCAGTACTATTGAAGAAATTTAGGGAAACTTTGTTAAAGGGAGCCATGATTTGGTATCACAACTTGCCTCCAAACTCTATCGATTCGTTTGCTATGTTAGTAAACGCCTTCGTGAAAGCACATGCTAGGGGTATAAACATAGCAACAATGAACTCAGATGTTTCAATGATAAGACAGAGGAATAATGAGATGTTAAGGGAGTTCATATCCCGATTCAATGGAGCGAATGGAATTACCATTGGTCTTGGATGACTGGGCAGTATAAGTATGCAGGGTTTGAACGAGTGGAGTTCGATCGCGTCTGGACAATTAAAGTAGAATCTTATCGAGTATCTAGCTGTGACGTGGTCCGACGTGCATAATCGTTACCAATCGAAGATCAGGGTCGAGGATGACCAAATATGAGCCCCTTCGAGTTCAATTCATCCTAATGGATTGGCAGCTAATCCCTCGAGGGATACATATAGGGAATCAAGATCGAACAAGGAACGGTATCAACCGTATGTAGATCGGACAAACAACGGCTCTGGGCATGATGCTCCTCGGAGTGATCGAAGAAATGATCAAGGTCAAAGCTCTCGGGGACTCATGAGTAAGAACGGGTTCGATAAACATACCAATCCCCCAGAAGCACCTCGATTATCAGAGTATAATTTCAGTGTAGATGCGTCAGGAATAGTGTTAGCTATTGAAAGAATCAAAGATACCAGGTGGTCAGGCCCATTCAAACCGATCCTTCTCAATGAAATCCAAATTTGATGTGTAAGTATCATGGCACACATGTCCATAGAACCGAAGAATGCAGGAAGCTAAGGGAGGAAGTGGCTCAGTTGTTCAACGAGGGTCATCTTCAAGAATTTCTGAGTGATCGAGCTAAGAACCACTTCAGGGAAGAGATGCAAACAGAAAAAATGAGTAGGAAGAACCATGATCACGTCCAACTATGCATTATAAAAGGACACGCGGATGTTGCAAATATAATCTGAGTATTTATGCCCAGAGTCGAACCCACAAGGAATTAACCAATCAATTACTTTCGTTGGACTTACTAAATTCTATGGAATCAATTTCCACAAACGTTGTAGTAACAGTTGATTGTATTTCTAATAACTAAGATTGAAAGTAAATAAAAAGCTGGAAACTAACTATGATTGAGTTGTAAAAAGTTATGAGAAGGTTATACGGTGATGATTTCCCCTACTGATGGAATCCCTTCCGGCTATGTTTCATATAGATTCACCAAAATGTCTCTATCAATCATGAACACTCCTTTTACCATAAATCTCTCCCGAGTGATCACGATAATTTATTAGATGCACTCTCTCGAGTTATTCTAGCTTGCTTTGCTTATTACAAGTCACTTTAGATTGCACCTAAGATTTTGTTATCCCTAATCCCGCCTTTAAACCCGTAGTGATATGTCCCTCTTATACTTTGGGAGTGATGTTGTTCAACGACTACCTAAATATGCACTCTCCCCCGAGTGATACAGACTAAATAGGCACAACTAATTGAGAATCATGTCAATTAATTAAAACAAACATTTAGTTGAACAAATAGAAATTAAACTGGCAAACAATATTAACATAATCAAGAAGTTCATCCTTCAATAGGTTCCATCAAAACCCCAGACAAAGGAATTAGCTACTCATGAAAAAACAAGAATAAACTACTAAATTATTCATAATGGGTAATCGCAAGAAAATAAAATAGATAGAAAAACTCTAATGTTAGGTTGATCTTCTCACACTTGTTCTTGCCTCCAAAAATAGTCTAAAACAAGCTTAAAACAATCTTGGGCGAGTTTCTAAGGCTTATATGGGTTTCACAAAAGTTTCCCCAAAATTACACTTTGGTCCCCAGACTTACAGCAGCGTGAACAGTACACCGCAGTCGCGGCAGGACCGTGGCTCGACCGCGGTGAGAGCCAAACTTTGTGCCTCACGTTCTAATCCGCCACGGTTGCATCGCGGTCCCACCGTGACCCGCCCAGGCCATTTTCTGCTTCTTTGTGCTCGGGTACTTGTCGAGCGGGCGTTTTCTTTACATTATTGCCTCCAAAATACTCCGTGGTGTTTCCTCACTTAGAATATTCCATGCGAAACAAAAGAACACTATTGAGAGCATTTCGTTGGCAATTTACCTATAAAACAACAACAATGTATGGCAATATTAAGGTGTAAACATCATCTATATAACCTAATATCAACACCCCATACTTAAATCATTGCTAGTTCTCTAGCAATCCACCATACTCCATCAAAGTTTCTTCCCTAAGCTTTTCCTTTAATGACTCACACGTTGAGCATTTTAGCAAAGTTTCTCCTAGTAGTGAAAAACTTTTACCTCAAGAGTCAAACCTTTCGTACCATGCACATTCGCGCATACTCAAACCACTCTATAGAAGAGTCAAGACTTACCTTTCCTTCGTAAATCACATGCCCTCAAATCACACGAGAGAGTAGTTCCACATATAATGATATTTAGAACAATTAGGAACTAAGACATACCAAATTCGCTCACTCTCAAAACGAACAGTCACATGTCACAAAGATGCACCATAGGCTTGCTCGTAGTGTAATACTTTTCTAATCGAGCCCACTCAGCCTAAGATCAATAGGACTTCACTTGATTGTGATAAAGGCTAAAGGACAGGTAGGATATATTTTAATATAGTGACTAGCCTCCTTATGCAAGTTTAATACAATTATATTAACCTTCAAGACGATCCTTATGTCAACCAAACACTCCACCACATTTATTTAAAACATGCCCATCCATTAGGTGCAGTTGTACAAACCACTACTTATCAATTACTACATTTAGTTATAACATTTTTTTTCTCATTTTTGTTCTTTGGCGTTCCTTCTTTTATTCCTCAAAGTTCTACACCTTTTCTCTATTTCAATGGTTCTACTCAAAAATCAAACCACCCATTGCGACCAAAACACTCACGCAGGTGTACGCGATCGACAAGTAATATAGTAGTAAGTAAAGTATCATTCCCACGAGGATTTGTGATCAACTTCTCGAGTGATGTAGACTCAAACAATTATCAATACAAGCTAAATTATCACAAAATTTTTAAAGAACCAATTTACAGTTTACTTAATAATTAAAAAAAAATATTCAACACAAAATTACTACACCAAGTTCACAATATGTTTATAACAATTTAGGCAAATATATTCCAGGGTCATGGACTTGATAGAGATCATGCTATTTTTCTAGCTTAAGATTGAATTATTGAATTATCCGGGTTATTGATTATAGGGTTAATAATATTCATAAGAATCTTTCGAGTTATTATGCATCTATTCAAGTTAAATTAATACCTATATGTCTATGGTATTAATATTAGCAAGAATACATTTACAACTCCTATTCTTCAACCAAACAAGACAATTAAGTATATGTCTATCTTAGTTGCAAATCCTTCACCAAATGCCTAGGATTCAGATCTTGTTCTATTTGATGCAATCAAGAATTTCCTTTGTCAAGTTTAACTCATGATTCGTAAATAATATTTTACTGTTAGCTACGCAGTATTATAATTAAAAGCAGAATCAAATCAACAACCCAAAATGATAGATTCAAGTCTTCAATCTAAGATTCAAACAACATAATCATCTAACATCCATGACCCCAGAATATTAGAGTTTTAGCTACTCATAATCATACAAAAATCAACAATAAAAGTCTTAAACATAATATAAACAAGCAAACAAAAGAAATTTTAGAAGAACTCTTTGAATCCTTGGTCCAAGATGTTGTTCTTCTTCTCCTTTCTTAGCTCTAAGATGAAGCTCCTCCTTCTTCTCTCTAAAATCTGATCTCCTCTCTCAATAATAGAGCTTCACTGCCTTTTAAGATGTGTGTAAAAAGGTGTTTTGATAATTATGCCCTTTTTTGTCCGAAATGGAATAATTTAGCAATTATACATACCCGCGGCGCGCCTCGCAGCGCCCCTTGCGCCGCGGTAGTGTATTGACATAAGCAGAATACATTTAACGAGAAAACCAAGTCAAGCGCAAACATTTGCACAGCCGCGTCGCGCTTCACGGCGCCCCACGCGGCGGGGCAGTGGAAATTCGAAAAATTGCAGAACATGAAAGTTGTATCCCTTATAAATAGATTTCCGTCAATATTTTATGGATCCCAAACGAAGTTCTGAGCAAAAGGTTATGGCCATTTTACTTAACTTGATTCCAACTTGATTTATTTAGCTTTTACTCAGACTTCAAAGCCTCAAATTACTCAAATTCATCCCGAATTTATTCTTATGTTGAAAACTCTTCCTGCAGGACATAAATCATGAATTTAGTACAATTCATAATCATTTAAGCTCAAACATTGGTAAAATGTAGTAATTAAAGTGTTGTTACAACGACTAAAACACGAGTTTTTAGCCTATGATCAACACCCCACAGTTAAACCATTGCTCGTCCTCGTGAAATTAACATACACTTCAAATAAGAACGATCTTTTAATCAAACAATTTCTTATAATAACACATGTTGATACTTAAGTAGATATTCATAATAATTCAACCTCAAGACATGACTCACAAGTGCCATGCATTTTCATAACTTGCTTACTTGCTCTAACGCAAAGGTCAAAAATTCTCCTTGCCTTTAAAAATCATATGCGCTCCCTCAAATAATATAGACTAGTTCCTCTTAAAATAATAATCAAGAATATTCAGGAACTCAAAATAGGAAGAATTAACTCACTCTCAGAATTGAAATTCATGTGCAACAGATGACATACCATATGCTTGCCCCTAGTGTAATACTGTACTAATTGAACTTATTCAGTCATGGATCAAGTAGGACTTTTATTGGTTGTAATGTTGGCTAGAAAAAAAGGTGTGAAAAATATAAAATGTAGTAACTACACCTCTTTGAACGCTTTCCTACATACAATATATTTCAAAATTTCAGCATCATTCCTATGTTAAACCATCTCTAACCTTTTTGAGATTTTACATACTAACAACAAATTCCATTCTCTTCAAGCACCTTAGGTTAGGGAATGTTACTACTGAAAATTCATCAGCTATATATATATATATATATATATATATATATATATATATATATATATATATATATATATATATATATATATATATATATATATATATATATATATATATATATATATATATATATATATATATATATATATATATATATATATATATATATATATATGAATTATGATTCACTTTTTTAATGATTTTTTTATAAACCAACCAATCTCTTTTCAACTTCTTCAACATTAAAACAACATTCAGTGTTCATAAGAGTTAGAGGCGCAAACAACTGATATATTACAAAAATTTGTAAGGTTTATAACGTGGGTGCCAAAGAAATAGAATTAATGGCTCAAAAGGTTTGACTAAGATATATACAATTAGGTGAAAATAATTATCAAACTGGTTCAACAAAGAAATGCCTATATCATCTTCTAAATTGAATAATACTACTACTTCGCTTTGCAAAACACTTGGGGGCAAGTTCTAGACATCAACTATTATACACAGAATATTCCAGCAATCCTTACTCACACCTTGGCACACAATTCCTTCAAGCTTGAATCTTTCTCGACTCTCTAGTCAAAGCGGTTAAGCATAGTCATAATTATACAGTCTAAAGCACTTACTTTAGAATCAAGAATTGAGATTTGAACATCATAAATAAGGCATATATCACTTTTCAAGCATGTGTATTTAAGGAGACTAACTCTTTAAATCAGGAACTTTTTATTCAATTGACATAAAGAAAAGAAAAAAAAAATACTATATCCGATTCAAATACACCCTTGGAAAAGAACCATGAAAGAAAAATCAAGGGAAATTATTTAAATTAAACCAAAACTAGCGTACATTAAACTGAAAATAAAATAAACAAAAAAATATAATTTTTTTTCAAATTAATTCTGATTTTTTTGTTTTTCGACTAAATCAAGAAAATCTAGTAGCAATATTTCGAAATTAGGACTACTATCTATCAATACTATAATTTAACAAATCAAATTAAAAGCTACTTTAACACACTAAACAAAATCAAATAAAGTAATTAAACTCAATCAAACAAAGTACACAATTTGACAAAGTAAGTATATTACAATAGGGGCAAACCACCCCACACTTAAAACCTTGCATTGTCCCCAATGCAAAAGAAAAACAAAATAGATCAGAAAAATACTCCCTGAGGCCATTTGCCTAAGCATCTTCTTCTTCAAATGTGCGCAGATATTCCTCGCCATCTGAGGAAACATTGTTCACATCCTCTTACTTGTCGGCTACTAGATGCAATCTCAGGTAGTCCAATATTTGATCTTTTGCTTGGGTTCCTAGACATTATATCTGCACAACATGATATATTAGCTATAAAAAAAAATTAAGAGTGGGTGGAGTAAATACCTCACACATATGTTATTATCATGTTAACATTTAGTATGTATAACATGGATTCAGACTACCCTACTCTTTAATTAGAATGATATTATGTTTATCGGTCTACCTAATATTAGAGATAATTACTACAATTGTACATAAATTAAAAATTACAAACTAAGCTGAAAATATAAACAATAAACATAAAAAGAAATTAGTCTATTTTATAAAATTTAAATTATTATATAAAATATACTACACATGCATATATACAAATCCTACATAGACAATATACAATGTTAACTACTTTTTGCTTCCACCTTGAACTTATGAATTGTACCCATAACAAGATATCAAGTCTGTCACTATGCTTCTTTGGTGGGGCGACAAAGATAACCGGGCCAAGTAATAAATTTTTCACTCGACACTTGGCCTTTGGATGATGAATGTAATTTTTGCTTTTTGGCACAACAAATTCAATAGTATAGACACTTTCATCCTCACTCTTTGACTTCCCCATAGGCTCAGATGGCTAGATTAGTATCTTACTATCTAAACACAATGTTGAAAAATGATTAGAATGAGGTCTAATGCGCCATAACTCATGAATTTTACTACTATTTGCATCCCCGTATTTACATACACTCAAGTCTCCCAAAAAAATGTTATCTACTCCCTCATAGGACTTTAGAGCACTCATCTCAATATTGGCATCCTCAAGAAAAACATGATCTAGTGATTGGTATTCTCGTTTTAGCTCAACAATTTGGTCTAGAAGATTTTTTTCAGCTTCACATAACTCATTATTAAATCTTTGGGCGTCACAGACATCAACCTTTGCGCTCAAATCTGCATCTAAGTTATGTACAAGCAAACAAAAATTATCAATTGTTTGTGCAATTTCATCTCTTTCCTTAGACCAATCATTCACCAACGTTGTCAGAAGACAACATCGTTCCGGATATTGGCCTAATCGAAAATATACGTCCCAATACCAACCCTTACTCGCATATTCAAATTCATACCTCCCAGAGTCCAAATCATGACAAGCCCAAAATGGCGGGCCATAAAAGACTTATGTCAACCAAGCGTCTTCATCAATAACCTACCTCCAGATGTTTCATCCCCATATGTCATGTTGAGAGAACTAGAAACATACTTAAGATAAAAATTAAATATTCATAAAAATAAAATATTTAAAAAATGAGAAAAAAAACTTGTAAAGATAATAATAAAAATCTAATCTAGAAGAATTGTTAATTTCTAATTCCCTGGCAACGATGCCAAAAACTTGTTGCGACCAAAACACTCATGCAAGTGTACGCGATCGACAAGTAATATAGTAGTAAGTAAAGTATCGTTCCCACGAGGAACTGTGATCAACTTATCGACTGATGTAGACTCAAACAATTATCAATACAAGTTGGAAACTCTTCCTGCAAGGAATAAATCATGAATTAGTACAATTCATAATCATTTATACTCAAACATTTGTAAAATGCAGTAATTAATGTGTTGTTACAACGACTAAAACACGAGGTTTTAGCCCATGATCACCACCCCACAATTTTGCTTCTGCATATTTTTAACACCGTTCAAGTGCTTATGGAAGGTAAAAGGGTTCAAACAACATGCTATTCAAACAATTGGGTAAGGTTCACAATGTGGTTACCAAAGAAACATGCTTATAGGCTCAAAGGGGTTAACTAAGATGTATTGCATTCAGGTGGGTTTACTTTATATGCCTGGCTCAACAAAGAAATGCTTATATCACTTTTAAAACTGAGTGAAACTACTATTTCGCTTTGGAAATACATGGGTAAGGTTTGCAATGTGGTTACCAAAGAAACACGCTTATAGGCTCAACGAGGTTAACTAAGATGTACTGCATTCAGGTGGGTTTACTTTATGTTCTGGCTCAACAAAGAAATGCCTATATCACTTCTAAGCTGAGTGAAACTACCATTTCGCTTTGGAAACACACAGGGCAATATTTAGGCATCAAATGTGAATGATGGAATACTGTAAAACTCACACACATATGGCACATACCTCACTCCGGATTGGTTTATCAAGACATTCTCTTTTGAGTGTTCAAGTTAGATACAAACATACAATTTTAAGGCACTTTAACATGATTCAACCATTGAAGCTATGCGTTCTCTAGTGTCTATTGTGTTCAGCTGTATCAATTCTAAGGGTTTATCCTTCAAATTTAACTCGCATCCTATTAGTCCTAATCTACAAACTAACAAGACAAAAAATAAACAAAAACTACCTATGCCTGGTTCAAGATAAATCCTTGAAAAAGAACCGTGTCCCAAAGAAAAACCAAGGGGGAGCTACTACACTACCTAAAAATAAAATAAAAAATCTTTTTGGTCTTTTCTCTAGACTAACATCCCTCAAGAAAATTGTCTAAATGATCCGTCATAATGGAAGAGTCTCCATATTCTATTTTTTGTTTATTTTTTCTCGACTTAGTCTCGCGAGAACCCCGCCAAAAGAAATCCGTGGTTGGGACAAGTCACTTACTATTTTTCCTTACCTAATGAATTATTACTCAAACACCAACGCAATCAAAGCAAGACAAAACATACAAAATCAAGCAGTCAATTGTTACAATTACAAATATACAGTGATGTATCCCACACTCGACACTTAAAATGAAGACATGTCCCTATGGATTTAAAATTTGAAGAGTAGTGAGGTAAAGGAACTTCCTTGAAGGTTCACACTTGGTTGGAGACGGTATCTGGGTTCACGTTGCAAGCATGTCTCAGAGCTCTCAACCAGCCCAAGAATTGTTTCTCCGACTTCACCTGCCTTTCAGCCACCGCGTCCACACGGGCACCCAAATCAGTGACTGAGGTGCGCAACCCAGCCGTCTCCTACTCCAACGCTATCATGGGCGTGCTTTGGTGTGGGTGTGAAGGACCTGCCTTGTCAACTCATGGTGGAGGGGGAACCTCAACTGCCTTAGAATCATCATCACCATCCTCTGATTCAACATCTGAGTCATCAACATCAACCAATGGATCTCACCTCTCGAGTCCAATTTTTCTTGCCAATAATGGGGCTCTCAGGGGCAGTTTCCCATCAACTCGAAGGTCCTTAGGGACTCTATCCAGGCGGAATAGCCGGGTGATAAGAGAAGGGAAGTAGTGGCACTTAATTAGCTCAGGCGTCTAATGAACATCTTATTATGGATGATTCGGGCTACATCAAAATCCTGGTGCGCCATCAAGCGATAGATAACAGTTGCCCGTGGCCCATTCACATAAGTGGTGTTGCTGAAGGGTAGCGGGCGGGCGCTTATAATAGTGAGCCAGCACTTTGCCTCCCAATTAAGGGACTGTGAGTTCTGAGTGATCAACTTTTTTATCTATATAAATGACTTTCCAGGGACACTGATGCCATCAAGAATTGCTGTCCAATAAATCTTCGGGTAGTGATATGCTATATAATGATCCATGTCCCCTGCGAAACCTGGGAGGCGATACACCCGGCGGATAGCCTCAATAGATGCATTCACCCGGGTATTGCACACAGTGACAACCCCGTTCTCATATTCCGGCAAGTTTGGAAAAAATTTGCGAACTATCTGAATATTAGCCTACTCTAGTACCTCAAATAAGATGTCCAGTTGACACCTCCTCAACTCATTAAGAAGATAATTTTGACTTTAAGAAGATAGAATAAACAAGAAAATTTTGCACATAAGGATCACAAATTTGAAGAAAAGAAAGGGATACAATTTAGGAAAAAGATTATTTGAAGAAAAAAATAATAATTTAAAGAAGACTTTTTCAAGAAAAAGGGATAGGGAGTCCTAGGTTTATACAAAATATGGATCACATCAATGCAATACCCGGCGCACACTCCTCAGAAGAGGGGTCGCACGTGATGTTAGCGCACCGGTCATCATATCCATATTCTACCCTTCCCACTCCGTTAAGGTATTTAAACGTGATTAGTCTCCTTTACTTATTGTATGCTAGTACCCATCCCAATCTATCAGTCCCAGGGTATTAGGACTTCTAATCCTAAAGAGGGAAGAAAGGGGTAGAGGAATATACGGGGTTCAAAGGATAAAATTATAATTTCGAATTACAAAACAAATAACAAATATAGGGATGAAAAGAAAAAAAGTAAGGGTCAAGTAAACCCCTTAATCAAATAACATATAGTTTAGCATATCTTGGCACATACTGATTGTCTTTAAATTAAACTTGAACGGCGAACGGACTGGTTTAACATATATTTAGATAGAAAGTATGTCTTAGGCAACTTGGATCCAATTGTAAGAGATTAAGGTATTTTAAGCGAGTGATTTAGAAAATACTGGTTTCAGAAAAGTAGTCTAATGCAGAAGAATTTTGAAAAGAGTGTACGGACTGCAGTAAATTGAGAAATGAGTAAAAGAATCATCAGATTGTTCTAGGATAAAGTAAAAAATGGTTGTGAAAGAATTTTCAAAGACAATTTCAAGGACGAATAAAACGTTTAGGCAGAATGTTTAGAAAGAAACTGCTTTAGGAAAAGATGCAGGTTTGAAGAACTTAAAAAAATTTACTGGTTCAAAAAGGGTTTTATTAAATAATTGAGGCTTTTGAAAGCATTACTGAATCAAGGTGTTAGGGACCAGTTAACATACTGATATTGCTTAAAACGAATCAGACGAGTCCGATGCGAGGTCCTATAGGCATGATATCTATGTTTGAATTTTAAAAGCCTATTAAAGAGCATGTGAATAGATGACTAGGTTAATTAACCCTACAATTTGCCTAATGCATATGCACTTCCTATAGGCATGGTTTCTATATGCAACTGATTACATGAACGTTAAGGTCCTATAGGCAGGATCTCTAGTGACTTGTAATGTGATTAAACATTATGCCCTATAGACAGAATTTCTAGATGACCTGTATCATAATTAAACGTTAAACCCTATACGCATGGTATCTAGGTGACTTTGAATCAGAAATATTGGACAATCCTATAGGCAGGATTTCTTGTAAGAAAATTAAAGTCCTAAAGTCATGATATCTACCCTTTGTTGATGCAAGAAAGTAAAATCCCCCCCACACCCTATTACTATATTTTCCTAAGTTCTTTTACACAAATTTATTACAGAACCAGAAAAAGGTGAAAGTAAATATAAAATACATCAAAACTATAGCTAGATCCAAACAGCCTAATGCAACCTTAGTGTCTAATAACATGCGATTAACCAACTTCTGGAATCCAGATTTCCAAAGCCTTCTCTTTATGCAAAGTATTTCGAAGTTCCAAAGAATCTCAAGGATTCCCAGCATTGATTACACTCAGGATATAATTTGGAATTAGAATAGTGTAGTATGGAATAGCCAGCCCTCAGGCATCCAAGTTCAAAGGGAGCTCAAGGGTCCCAAAGCATGGCTCACCAGAGAGGG
The DNA here is from genome assembly GCA_034376525.1 of Nicotiana benthamiana. Classification (NCBI taxonomy): domain Eukaryota; kingdom Viridiplantae; phylum Streptophyta; class Magnoliopsida; order Solanales; family Solanaceae; genus Nicotiana; species Nicotiana benthamiana. The sequence continues at coordinate 91,519,569 of CM067337.1, forward strand.
GCAGAACTTAGAATTAGGAATAAGTGCAAAGTGTAAAAGGAATTGGGAAGCCATAACAAATGGTGGTCATACCCAGCCACATGTGCATACTAGAACACCCGTGACCATTTGTTTGGCTAAACAACTTAGGAGCAGACCTTTGGGGGTCAGACCTGAGTCTGAATAGTGATGAGGAAACGATCAGACTCATGTCCAGGCTCAAACACATAAGAGGGAGAAGGGACGTGGCAATTGATTGAGTTAGAGGTTCAAAGGAACCTAGTTCAGAGTTATAGACAGCAATGTAAAATGCTGCTATGTCTTGAACTACAACTCACACACAAAGGGGTAAAGGGAATGAGAGTTCACATAAGAGAAACACAAACAGATTTGCAGAAGCACAATAAGGAAGAACATAACAAATTTTAAGATGTACATACATAGTGGAGGGGGCATTATTTAACTAAGAATATCCTAGTTGCAAAGTAATAAAACAATGGAAGAACAGAGTAAGCAATCAACAAGAAATCAGTAGGAGCAGACTTAAGTTTGCCGCAGAACACTTGAGAGTTCAAGAGAACTCAAGAATATCTCAGAAGGTAAAAGGGAGAAAAGGAGAGTAGAAAGCAGGGTTCTCAATACCATAAATGAGAAGCAATTTAATTGAGAGAAAAACTCAGTATTCGAATGTGTAAAAGCCTGCTTAGTGCAGAGAAGTTGTGTGTAAGCATGTCCTCTAGTGCAAAAGAGTAGACCCTTTTATAGTGCACGGAACATGTAAGAATAAGGCAAGGAAATAATTTGAAAATCAATCACAAGTTGTTTCCCTTTTTTAAGGGATTGATTTCAAACGGGTAAAACAAATAAGGAAAGGACTTTGATTTAAAAATCTTTTCCAAGGCAATATAACATGGGCAGATACATAGAGAATTATTTAAGAAATAACGTAGTAGCACACGGTTTACACAAAAAACAAGGAAAGGTAATCAATCACAGCCAGTAAGAATCAAGGTTTGAGTCTTGGCGAGAATGAATCTAACCAAGAAAGGTGAAGAGGAACTTAGTTTAAAGAAAATCATCAACACTCAATCAGAATCCTCTAAAAAGGGACTCGGAATCAATCACAAGCTGGCCAAAGGCCTTTTGAAAGAGGAGAATGTCATATAAAAAACATGTAGAGACAAGAGAGAGTTGTTGTAAAACTAGCAAGAAATCAGAGCAATCAAGAAGGTTAGGTTCACAGACTTGTAATGAGTCTGAAAGAGAGTCAGGGTTATGAGTGGGACCCTAGTCCAAACACATGGTCAATCTTGTCAAAAACTCCCAAATACTAGGGTTTCTGACTCGAATCAGATGCATAGATGAGGAAACAACAAATGGAATGGGCTCAGTACTCTCTTTCTTAAACAAACAAAGAGAACAACAAGTTTGAAACATAGGGAATACATTCAGGCAAAGCTTGTCACTCAAACAAGTTTAGAAGCAAAAAAGCAATACAAGTTTAGGAAACAGTAGATGGAGCATGCTTAGGAAGAATTTGGTAAAAATATGATAAAGCAAGCAAATATAAAGAACCCAGTAGGATATACATATAATAAAAATCACATACCAGAGATAATCATGCGAGCTTAGGCTAAAGGGCACATGAAAGATGCAAAGCATAGAAGGATCATGCTTAACAGAAAGAAAAGCATGAAAGATCAAATACGTGCGTAGTAGAGAAGAAACATACGAAATAAACACAGATGAAACACAGATAAGAAAAACGAAGAAAGAATCAAAATTTTTTCCAGAAACCCTAGTTTGAAAATCAAATGATTTTAAAAAGAAAAATTGGGGAAAACCCTTGAAATATCGAATGTAGCACAGATATAGCATAGATCTAAGAGAAAACAAACTCAAAAAACCTCAAATAGCTTTAGGTTTATCTTGAAACCCTAGAAATGAGAAGGCTTGAAAAGGGTCTGGTCTCGGCAGATCTGAGCCATAACTAGGCTCTTAAATCTCGAACACGTCGGAATACGGTGGGAGAGGCCATAGAACCACAGATCTGTGGAGGATCTCCTGAACACCATCGAGGTCTGACCTCGAAATCTTGAACATACATGGCTTAGGAGTGAAGGGAGGTGAGCAGAAGCCGTCCATGGCCTCAGAAGCCATGGACTCCGGCGAGATAATGGTCGGAGAAGGCGAGAGGGTGAATAGGGTTTGAGTGTTTGAGAGTGTTTGAGAGAGAAGGGGAGTTAGGGGTGGCTGTCGAAGATGAAATGCGAGTTTGGGCTAGGTCATATGGAATTAAAAAGGAAAGAGAGGATGAGGGCCGTTGATCAAAATGATCAATGGCCAGGGTTAAAAATAAGAAACCAGACGGGTTGGACAATCGAGTAAAAGGGTTGGGTTGTCATGGATTGGGCCGGTAAAATTTGGCATCAAGATTGGGGTTAAATGGGGTTAAGATTAAAATGAAATTGAGGTTATTATTGAAATGAAATGTGGCAAAAATTGAAATAGCCAGTTTTCCCTAATATTTTATAAAAATAGTAAAACTGTTTGTAAAAGAATATTAAAGGTACTGAGTCAATAAATAGTATATAAATATTAATTTAAACATATTGGGACTGATTTTGTAATAAAAAATGATATTAAATCTTAATGTAGGCTAAAATTATAATTACATGCAATGTGGTTTTAAAAATACTAAATGGATTGGTAAAATCATGCAAAAATCACGTTAGCTAAATGTTGTTCAAATACGAGAATAAAAAATTTTTTACGCAAAAATGACAAATTTTGGGAACAGTTATTGGATTTTATGGTGTAAAAATAGGCCATAAATTGGTTTAAAAATCTTAAAAAATGTCAAAACCTTTTGATGTGCTCATATATACATATATATGCTTTTTTAAAGTATTTTGGGTATAAAAGTACATAGAAAAAAATTGGGTATCAACAGCTGCCCATCTTTACCCGAGGATGATGAATGAGTTGTCGGGTAAAGACAAGATGGCCAATTTTGATCGGATCGGTGATTGGAGAGGATTTTGACCGAGACCTGGCTTATAAGCTGTCTATATATCCCTGGTTTTAAAAAAATCAGGCCATGTGTAGTTCAGGAGCTGTTGATGGAGTGTGTCAATGAAGATTCGAAAAGAACGAACACGATGTTTAGATTTAAAAAGGTGATTGGAGTCGAGTAGGCTACGGAGAACAGGAGCCGAATCGCTCCTGCTAAGATGGCTATTGGCTAGCTGGTGTACCTGCAAATGTAGCGTGTATTGTGCATAATTTAATCATGATGCAAGTTCCCGTTGGACCATGAATGTTGTCTTTGGACGGTTAGGATGACGTCCTCAGATCATGATGTCTTGGGCCATGAAGATCATAAATAAAGATTCATAGGCCATGAAATGGTGTTCTCAGAATATGAAGATGGTGCCTCCGAACTCTGACGCCTTTGAATAAGTTGGCGATCTTTCAGCCCATGAGAAGGTGACAATCTTTCAGCCGATGAATGCAAGAGGTGGCGATTTCTCAGCTAGAGCGAAAATTTAAATGCAGGTGGTGATATTGCATCCGTTCGAAGAAATAAAGTGGCGGTATTTCAGCCATTCTGTATAAGGCTATCTATCTGACTTCGAAGGTTAGGCTCTACCTTCATCCTGCATAAGGCTACGTATCTGCCTTTCGAGACTAAGCCTTGTCTCCATCTGCATTCTTCATAAAGCTATCCATCTGCCTTCCCAGGTTAAACTCTACCTCCATCCAGCATAAGGCTACTTATTTTCCTTTCGAGATTAAGCATTGTCTCGATGGAGACAATGCTTTGTCTCGAAAGGCAGATAAATAACCTTATAAAGGATGTAGGTAGAGCTTAACCTCGGAAGGTAGATGGATAGCCTTATGCAAAATGTAGATGGAGACAATGCTTAGTCTCGAAAGGCAGATAAGTAGCCTTATGCAGGATAAAGGCAGAGCTTAACCACAAAAGCCAGATGGGTAGCCTTATGCAGAATGCAGATGGAGAGAATGCTTAGTCTTGAAAGTCAGATAAGTAGCCTTATGCAGGATGGAGGTAGAACTTAACCTTGGAAGGTAGATGGATAGCGTTATGCAGATTGAAGGATGGAGAGAATGCTTAGTCTCGAAAGGTAGATAAGTAGCCTTATGCAGGATGGAGGTAGAGCTTAACCTCGGAAGGCAGATGGGTAGCCTTATAGAGATGGGGACAATGCTTAGTCTCGAAAGGCAGATAAGTAGCCTTGTGCAGGATGGAGGTAGAGCTTAAACTCGGAAGGCAGATGAGTAGCCTTATGAAGTATGCAGATGGAGAAAATACTTAGTCTCAAAAGGTAGATAAGTAGCCTTATGCATAAATGCATAAATGTAAAGAGCGAATAGTGGCAAGATTTTCTTAGCTGATAACTGATTACAGTATCGTGGCTGCTGGGGATGTTTGGTGCAGATAGCAAATTTCTAATTGAACGATCATTTTGATGGTCTCCCATATGAAAAGTACGAGTGTGTGAATGTATTTAGGTGATTTGTGGCCTGCATCCAAAGAAAAATCGCGAGTTCTGTAGAGGGGAAAAAGTTAGTCCATCTTCTCGTAGGTCTTGACGTCATGTATCACTGGGGTAGCGTTGCTAAACGACGGCAATTCAAATGATATTTATGCGTGATTTAGAAAATATAACGTAAATATATATTTGATAAAGATTTTTCTTTCAAATGACCTAATGACTACAACGTGGTTCAAGACATTGCAACCTTGCTTCCTCCGAAATTTTGAGGGCCCTCCTCAAAATTCTGCCCCAATTTACTAGGCTGGTGCTTTTAGCGACTATGCTGAATGATTGAAAAACAATCAACCTCAAAATTTTGAGTGTCCTCCTCAAAATTCTGCCCCAGTTTACTGGGTTGGCGCTTTCGGCGATGAAACGGCTAAAAACTGACATCGGAATTTTGAGGGTCCTCCTCAAAATTCTGCCCAAGTTCCAATAGCGGGGAAAATGGATTTTTTATTATAATGTGAGCAAACCCATAAAGCAGCCTACATACCCCCTCTTAAACGGTAATCAGGTCAGGCATAGTTCAAATTGCATTATGAAGAAAAACATATGATTATATGTAGTATCGTTTCACTGAGTCAGAATTGATTGGCTTCGTCCGGACTTCTCCGTCCATTTCTGCAAGAATAAGGGCTCCTCCAGTTAGAACCCGGTGAACCATGTATGGACCTTTCCAATTGGGAGAGAATTTCCCCTTGGATTCATCTTGATGTGGAAATATTTTGTTCAACACCACCTACCATGGTGTGAACTCCCTTGGTTTAACTCTTTTGTTGAAGGCTATGGACATTCTGTTCTGATATAACTGAATGTGTTAGACTGCATTCATTCTCTTCCTGTCTATTAGGGCTAACTGCTCGTAGCGAGCCTTTACCCATCCTGCATCATCTAACTCAGATTCTTGTATGATTCTTAAAGATAGAATTTCTACTTCGATGGGAATGACCGCCTCTGTACCGTAAACAAACATGTAAGGATTTGCCCCAGTTGATGTGCGGACTGTGGTACGGTATCCCAATAAGGCAAATGATAGCTTCTCATGCCATTGTTCGTGCCTTTCATCATCTTCCTTAGTATCTTCTTGATATTTTTGTTGGCTACCTCTATGGCACCATTCATCTGAGGTCTGTAGGCTGTAGTGTTCTTGTGTTTGATTCTAAAGGGTTCACACATTTCTTTCATCAAGTCGCTGTTGAGATTGTAACCATTGTCAATGATGATTGATTCCGGAATTCCGAACCGGCAAACAATTCAGTCGCGGACAAAGTCTGCCACAACTTTCTTGGTCACTACTTTGTAGGATGCTGCTTTGACCCATTTGGTAAAGTAATCAATTGCCACTAAGATGAACCTGTGCCCGTTTGATGTGGCAGGCTCGATTGGTCTGATAACATCCATTCCCCAAGCAGCGAATAACCATGGTGAGCTTGTTGCATTAAGCTCATTTGGATGAACCTTTATCATATTTGCATGTATTTGGAATCGATACTCTTTTGGACATACTAGATGCAGTCCGTTTCTATAGTCTTCCAAAAATACTCTGCTAGGAGTATCTTCTTTGTTAGTACAAAACCATTCATGTGCGGTCTGCAGGTCCCTGTGTGCACTTCATCCAATAGTTTGGTTGCTTCCCTTGCATCAACACACCTTAGCAATCCCAAATTGAGAGTTCTCCTATACAGGATTCTTCCGTTATGAAGAAATTTTTAGATAACCTCCGCAGTGTGCACTTTTGAGTGGAATTAGCGAGCTCTGGATATTCTCCTATTGTCAAGTATTCTTTGATGTCGTGGAACCACGATTTTCCATCCACTTCTTCCACAACATGAGCACAATAACCTGGTTGTTCATAGATCTTGACCTGGATGGGATCAATGAAATTTGTATCTGGATGCTGGATCATGGATGACAAAGTCTCTAGTGCATCAACGAACTCATTCTGTATTCTGGAAACATGGTGGAATTCATTTTTTGTGAATATCTTCCTCAACTCTTGCATGTGGTGCAGATAAGGGAGTATCTTAGAATTCTTGGTTGCCCATTGCTCTCGAACCTGATGCATGATTAGGTCTGAGTCTCCAATTACTAGTAACTCCTGAACATTCATGTGAATGGCAAGTTTGAGCCCCAAAATGCAGGCTTCGTACTCGTCCATGTAGTTAGTGCATGGGAATTTGAGCTTGGAGGATACCGGGTAATTTTGGCCGGTTTCTGATACTAGGACCACTTCTATGCTAACTCCTTTGAAATTTGCAGCTCCATCAAACATCCTTCAATCATCATAGGATTCTGCAATGTCCTCTCCTATGAAAGCTACCATTTTATAAGGAATATACGTCTTTAGTGGATCGTATTCTCCTCCCACAGGATTTTCGGCGAGGTGATCTGCCAAAGCTTGTCCGTTGACTGCCTTCTGAGTTATGTAGACAACGTTGAATTCACTTAGTAGGATTTTCCATTTGGCGAGCTTGCCAGTGCGCATATGCTTCTTGAAGATATACTTCAGTGGGTCCATTCTAGATATAAGATAAGTGGTGTAGGCACAGAAATAATGCCTCAATTTCTGAGCCACCCAAGTCAGCGCGCAACGGGTTTGTTCTAATAAGGAATATCGAGCCTCGTACCGGGAAAACTTCTTGCTGAGGTAATAGATTGCTTGCTCCTTTCTCCCCATTTCATCATGTTTTCCTAAAACAATACCGAATGCTACATCCAATACTGTGAGATAAAGCAAAATGGGTATTCCTGGTTCAGGCGGAACCAAGACTAGCGGCATAGACAAGTATTCTTTAATTCTGTCAAAATCTTTCTGACAATCGTCAATCCATTTGGTAGCAGCATCCTTTTTCAGCATCTTGAAGATAGGTTCACAAATAACAGTGGACTGAGCTATGAACCGGCTGATATAGTTGAGTCTTCCCAGAAAACTCATCACATCCTTCTTGTTCTTCGGCGATGCAACTCTTGAATGGTCTTGACCTTTGACGGATCCAATTCTATCCCCCAGCGGATCACAATGAAACCCAGTAGCTTTCCAGCGGGAACCCTGAATTCATACTTGGCGGCATTCTGTATCAGAATGTATCTCCTCAGTCTGTTGAAGAATTTTCTCAAGTCTTCCATATGACCTACGACTTTCTTGGATTTGATGTTGATGTCATCCACATACACCTCGATTTCTTTATGTATCATGTCATGAAAAATAGTATTCATGGCTCTCATATAAGTGGCCCCAAACATTCTTCAATCAAAACGGAATCATTCTTTAACAATACATCCCCCATGGCGTGATAAATGCCATTTTTTCTGCGTATTCTTCATCCATCCATCCATATCTGATTGTATCTAGCGAAACAATCGATGAATGACTACAGCTCAGGCTTGGCACAATTGTCAATCAAGATGTGTATATTTGATAAGGGGAAGTCATCTTTGGGACTGGCCCGGTTAAGATCTAAGTTGTTGACATAGACTCTCACTTTCCCGTCTTTCTTCGGTACTGGCACGATGTTTGCTAACCATGTTGGATACTCTACCACTCGGAGAACCCTAGTTTTTACTTGCTTGGTAACCTCCTCATTGATTTTCAAACTTATGTCGGATTTGAATTTTCTAAGCTTTTGTTTTACTGGAGGACATGTCGGATCTGTTGGCAACTTGTGAGCTACAATAGATGTACTGAGACCAGCCATGTCATCATAAGACCATGCGAAGATGTCCTCATATTATTTTAAGAACTCTGTGTACTTTTTCTTTTCTGATGGTGACAAGTGCACACTGATGCGTGTTTCCTTGAATTTCTTTGTGTCTCCCAAGTTAACAACCTCAGTTTCGTCCAAGTTAGATTTAGGCCTATTCTCAAAGTTCTCGACCTCTCTAACAACCTCTTCTGGCATATCATCCTCTTATGAGTCTATATCTGTTTGTTGCGTTGTCTCGTTGCAAGTCACAGTCGTTGGTTCGTACTTAAGATAGGTAATAGTAATGCTGTGTAAAGTAAAGTAAATGATAGAAAATAATAAGAGCGAGATTAATAATAAACTTGGAAATGCTTTTGATTAAATTAATAATTGTTCGAAACTTTGGAGCTCTTTTCAAACGTAAAGACAACGCGGAAAGGAAAAATCAACTAGTAATAAGCAAAGATGCAATGCATGGTGCTTTGTTTAGCCTTGCTACCCCGAAGCTTTCCAGGCCGTGGTGGTCCTGACCGACCAATTAGTGAGGCATTCCCCTCGATTCACAGCTCATATGGAAGGGCCTTCCTCCCCTTCCTCCTCGAAGATAACATAGCAGTCCATATCATTTTCCAGAAACTGGTTCTTCATTGCCACTAATGCCTCATCTTCCTCCGATCCATATATGATGTCATCCAGCTGGAAAGTCTGCTCCAACCGAGGTATAGGGTGCTCCAACAGGTAGTAGGGTCCGCGCCATGGTGGTGACCAGTCATCGAACTCTTTCCATATATACTCGTACCCCGGGCCAAAAGTAGTACTGTGTTTCTTCAGCTTGATGGGCTTGGTGATACCCTGGAGATTCTTGCCAAGCCCTTTTCCGTGCTCATACTTGCTCCATTTCAGGATGCTCTCGATCTTGTTATCCCAGCATTTGTCTTTGTCCATGGTGTTGACTCGCTCGATGTGGTGGTATGTTCTCCGCCTATTCTTCTTCTACCTCCAATCATTGGGATGGTCTGGCGTTTGTATATGAGATTGCTACCGTCGCCATGAATGATCACCTCCTGGTGATTCCATTCAAACTTCATTGCTTGATGTAGGGTTAATGCGATGGCTCCAGCGACGTGGATGCAGGATCGCCCCAAAAACAGATTGTAGGACGCCGGGACGTCTATCACTTGAAAGTCAACATCAAACCAGGTAGGTCCCATTTGGAAGCATAGGCTTATTTCTCCAATAGTAGACCTCTGAGACCCATCGAAGGCTTTGAAATTGATAGCGTCATCCTTGATCTCATGCAAACCTTTCCCCAATGTACTGAGAGTCTGAGAGTGATTAACAGATAAATATTAAGGCAGGACCTCCCGTCAACCAGGATCCTGGTGATTAAGTAATCTTCGCATTGCATGGAAATGTGCAACTCCTTATTCTAACTGAGTCCTTCAGGTGGTAGCTCATCCTCGTGGAAGGTGTTCTTGTGACTTTCCAACACTTGTCCTTCCATATTTTCCATTTTCCCCCCAGTTATGTTGCTGGGAACACAAGCTTCGTTTCATCAGAGCATTTTTGTATGCCTCAGAGCTTTGCAGAAGAGCCAGGATGGAAATCTGCTCTGGCATTTTGTTCAATTGCTCAACGACCGAGTATTCTTTAGCCTGTATCTTTCTCCAAAGGTCATCAGGTCCAGTCTCAATAGGTCGTCCCGAGGCTTGTTCGCTGGATTTGTCTAAATGTTCCGGAGTGTATACCCTGCTTGTTCTGGTCATGCCTTGTGCAACGATTGCTTCTCCAGTCTTTGTTTTCCCTTTTCTCCTAGCTTCTGCTCTGTAATCCCAAGGTGCGACATTTGAATTGAACGGGTTCATGTCTGTCACTGTGACAATAATACGCGCCATTGGAGGTAACACAACAAGTTTAAATGGTGCAAGTGCTTTTGGAATTTTGAACTCGACCTCAATTGGTCCTGGCACATTTACCGGAGGCGTTTCGAACTCAAGTGGTATAGACATATTTACCTCATCACCCTCAGAGGGCTGGATCTAGACAATAATAGGGTTGAGGGTGACTGTCAGCTTTTTCAGTCCATCCCCTTCGGTGATTATTCCGATCGTCCATTTGGGTCCCAATCATTCTCAATCTCGATTATATGAATGCCTCCGCCCTTATGGTCAGGCAATGGGTTGTTGCGGACATTTGGAGCGGGCTCCTTTTCTATGATGACCTTATTATCAATCAAGGTCTGAATCTTATCTTTCAACGAGCGACACTCGTAGATGGTATGACCTTTCATTTCGAAATGGTATGCGCATGTTTTGTTTGGATTGATCCATTGGGAGGGATATTGTAGAGCTATGGATGGTATAGGGGTGACGTAGCCGGCTGCTTTGAATCTGTCATATAGTTGGTCAATTGGTTCAGCAATGGCGGTACATTGTCTGGGAAGTCTACGGTCAAAATTTGGTCTAGGTCTGGGAAAGTTTTCGCGAGTGGGTAGTGATTGATAGTGTGACGATTGGGCATTGTAGGCTTGGTACACGGGTACGGGTTGGAAATATTTTGCTGAGGTGGTTTGATATGTGGGTGGTAGAGATGATTGGTAGGTGGGTGGTGGAATTTGGTATATGGGAGAGGGTGCTTGGTAATTTTGGGAAGGTTGATATGTAAGTGGAGTTAAGGGGTATGTTTGGTATTTCATAGTGGATTTTGTTCTTTGCACAGCCATTACGGAGTTCACGTCCTTTTTCTTTGATGTTCCACCAGAATGTATAGCCTTGTTGGTGGCCTGTAATGCTTCGCGATTAGTGACCATACCATTATTGATGCCCTCTTCAATTATTTCTCTCAACTTGATGATGTTAGAGGATTTATGACCTTCTATCAGCATTAGCATCTCATAGTGTTGTGTGCCCTAAGCCCGGACAAAGAACCTGTTCATCTGCTCTTCCTGTAGCGCTGGCCTGACCTTGGCAGCTTCTGACCTCCAACTAGTAGCATACTCGCGAAAAGTCTCTGTGGGTTTCTTTTTTAGATTCTGAATGTAAAACACATCTGGTGTGTTCTCTGTGTTGAACCTAAATCGGTCCATAAAGTCGGACGCCATGCTCACCCAACTTGTCCATTTCTTTGAATCCTGGCTGATGTAGCAAGATAAGGCGTCCCTTTTTAGACTCCTCATGAACAACTTCATGCGGATTTTCTCATCCTTTCCAACTCCTACCAGCTTATCACAATACATTTTTAGATGGATCATGGGATCACCTGTACCCTCGAACATCTCGAATTTGGGAGGTTTGTAACCATCCGAGAGTTAAACATCCGGTTGAACACAAAGATCCTTGTAGTTTAACCCCTCAACACCTTTGCTACCTTCGACCCCCTGGACCCGGCTAGTTAACTTCTTGAGGTTAACAACGAAATTCCTAATGAGGGAGCCTTTGTCGTCTGATTCAGATGCACTTGACATTGACCGGGTATAGTGGGGTGTAGTATCCGCAACGATGGGGGTGTTGTGCATGTGGTCATTTGCGGTGTTTTGCGGTTCGGGAATGAGCAGTGAAGTGTTATTGCATGTGTTGCAGGCTTAGGTATGAGTGGGTTTTGCTGGTGGTTGTGGGGTGTTTTGTGTAAGCACGAGGTTCTGGGTTTTATCATCCGGAGCGTAAAGAGTTATTGATAGGCCTCCCAGGTTCCGGACTTGGTCTAATTCTCCCAGACATTTCAGCAATGTCTGCTCAACATGAGCAGCAGTTCCTTTGGTAATTGGGGTATTCTGAGAAGTCTCCTCAATTTCCTTTCTCGCATTTGTGTCTCCCATTATGCCCTTGTTCCTGTTTCTTGTAGGACTAGGGGGAGGAGGAGGTGGAGGGCCCTTGGATCTTGTTGAGTATGCTTATAGTGTCAGAATTCACGAACTAACCTTTGTGGAGGGGAATAAAAATAAAAGAAAAACAAAAAGGTAAAAACTTAGTGTGGATTCTGAAAAAGATAATAGCGCAATATTTTAACACGTTGTGCATGAGTATAAGTCGTTTTCTAATTTGGGTGCCTCGTTGTGCCCGAGGTAGGCCTCGCGACAAATTAAATTTGGAGAACTTTTAATGCTAAAATGCCTCATTTTATTGATAAAAATAAGATGAGTCTAAAACGCAAGTTGAAATAACGGAAATAAAGACGTCACCAACGGCCAGCGACCTTATTACATTATGAAAGCATGAAATACAAGATCCTAACTACTTGGCCCCAGAAGGACCCTTCCTAGATTCGGTATTCTCGCCTCCCTCATACAGCTGCATCAGCTGGCATAGTCCTAGCAGTAGATAGGCACGGGCCAGATGTCTACATGCGCTTCCCTCGACATTCTAACAGTCTTCAATCCTCTTCAAAAATTTCCCTTCCAGCTCTACTAAACCTCGCTCCAGATATCCTAACCACTATTTGGCATTGACAGCCATATCCTTCCACTCGTCGATCAGCTTCTGATGGGCTTCTTGTATTTCCCGGTGCTCATTTTCACATTCTCGGCGCAGTTGATTGTACTTTACTCGCGCTTCAGCCTTCTTATCAATTAGCCTGTGACCTCGGACAAACCCGGGATAACCCATACCAGTGTGATTGTCTTCCAACCAACCTGAATAGTGTGGAACACAACCAACGTGATACCTGTCTGGCTGAATATATTCCTTTCACCACGACAAGATTGCAATGCCACATGCGCTGAGCTTGACATATGTGAGGACTATCATCGTCTTGGAAATCACCCCTGAAGTAACTCATTTTGTCTACCCTTGGTATGATTTGTTTCCTCCATGCTTGCCTCATGGCTCGGAGAGGGACATAAGGATAAGTTCCCTTTAGACCAATGAGTATGAGGAAGGGTGCATCCCGAGAACGAACAATGAACTCCCCGATTGGGAACCACTCATACATCCACTGTACATGCTCTTCCTTTAGATTGTAAAATAGCTCTACCCATCCTCACGCGTCCTCCGGCTGAGCAAACATGTTGGGCATGAAGTTCATTTGCTTTGGGTGGTGGAAAGCGATATGATCATCCCAATCCATGCGTATAATCTGCTATTGGTAGTCACCCTTCTGAAGGTGTTCTATAAGCCAGAGTTGAAGTAACATATTACAACCTTCTAAGTGTAGGGCCCCTTGTTGGCATTTTCCAAGGCTCGATAGATTTCAGGGACAATCATGGGCAATACGCTGAAAGATTGCCCATCAATACCTTCCATTAAGGTCTTGGTTAAAATGGCTAGTCTGGTTGGATCCTAGCATTCTTCATAGGAAAGATCATCACCCACGAAACAGAACATGAAGACAAAAACCCTTCTGTGTATATTCCTCAAAGAGATAAGGGATAATTCATCGGGGTAGGTGTGGTAGGACCTTCTATGGCCATACATCTCATACAACTAGTCAAATGGTATGTAGGAGTCTTTCAGGCAAGTCAAATCTAGGTTTTTCTTGAGTCCTATTATTTTGAGTAAACCCCTACCATTGTGATTTTCCGGCATAAGCAAACCCGAAGTCTCCCAAGTAATACCAACTAGACCCCCTATTTCTTCAAGTAAAAGGGTCATTTCAAGGTTCACGAAGCGAAATACCGACCAATCACTGTCCTAAAACAAAGTAGTAGCCTCGATAATTTTGTTGCCAGGCTGGATATACAGAAGTGAAGGTAGATTTCCTAAGTATTTGCGGACAAAACTCCGATCACTAGATGAAGGTCCTCCCACCAGCTTAGCAGCCTTGGATGAATGTTGGTTACCATACCGAATCTGGGGACTTCATGCCTCATTTTCTGCAATACAATAGATTAGGCCCTTAACCCACCAGACTCGACTATTTAAGTCAACAATTAGCATAAAAGGCATTTAATTCTGCAAATAAATGCACAGAACATGGAGGTGTCCGTTGGGGTTTCAGGGAAACCTGATAGACTTTGGACTAATGATTCATTATGCATACAATATAACTGACTCGGCTAGGTTTGACCATGATGCATGAACAGTTTAGCAGAGTAAGGTTTCTATTTTTGATGTGCTAGATTGGTACCCTTGAGCGGACAACTCAAGAGGAAAAGGCACGGAACCATTGACTACACCGTTGATCGACAGGTTTTACCGCAAATATGCCTTTGCCATTTTTCGGGGGGGGGGGGGGGTGATAATATCGGAAGAGCGCAACCACTCATTGTAAGGGTTTCTATGGGATTTATTTTAGCATGAGTAGAATATGATGTGGAAGATGCAGTTACAAGAATAAAGAAAGTTTACATGTGTTTTCACATTCGAAAAATAAATGATTACAATAAATGCTTGAAATTACAACGGTATTAAAATAAAACAGTAAAGGGTGCAGAACCTTCTTGTGGACTAGCAATGTAATTCTGTCCAGGAAAGCTCCAGTGACATGGGATAAAGTATGCAAACCTATAGCTGCTGGTGGACTCAACATTATAGACATGACAATCTGGAACAAGGCTGCTATTAGCATACACCTCTTGAATTTAGCCAGTAAGAAAGACTGCTTGTGGATAAAATGGGTGCACAGCTACTATATTAAGCAAATGGACTTAGAAACTATGATCACACCTAAGGCAGCCTCTTAGGTTGTGAGGAAAATACTGGATAGTAGAACTATTGTCATGGGGAATCAACTTAACCAAGGCAACCTTCTTAACAGACTACAAAGTTTCTGTACAATGGAGCAATTCCATATTCAGAAGCTGTACCACACATTGCTACCTATTTTCAGCAAAGTTCCATGGAGGAGCCTGATGCTACTACCCAATGCTCAGCCTAGATACAGATTTACTGTTTGGTTAGCTGCACAGAAAAGACTTCCTACAGTAGACAGATTGATGAAAATGGGCATTCAAGTTCCTGTCAATTGTATATTCTGTCATCAGCAGCCAGAAACCTTTGATCACCTTTTCTTTGATTGTTCAGTTACAAGAAGGTTGTGGACTAGACTTTGCCTCTGGCTGGGACATCATAGGGAAGTGGGTGTCTGGGAAACTGAATTGCAATGGATATATACTAAGGCAAAAAGTAGAGTGGCCCTTAATGCTATAACAACTTGTGTTTTCATTAATACAATTGCAATTATCTGGAGGGAAAGGAATAGAATCTTATTTGATTTGAAAAAGTATGAAGAGACTCATATCTGTAAAGAGATTCCCTTCTTATTCATACCAGAGGCAGAAAATGCAGTCGATGGAAGATTGGCTTGAGGCAAATTGATAGTTTTCCTTAGCTATATTTGTATTAGCTTCCAATACTGAGTATAAGTAGTGCTAAATAATAGGACCTCAGTATAGAGGAATGATGTACACGAGTTGGAGCAAGTCAAAGCTCCTACTAAACTTTATCTTGTACATCTTTTGATATTAATGGATATAATGTTAAATTAAAAAAAAAGTAGTAAAGGGAAGCAGTTAAAAGAAAGGAAAGACATGAAGAGACAAGTTAGTTTTCAAGATGAAATAATTAGAAGGCAAGAAATAAAGGCAATTAAGGAAGCAATAAAGTCACACAAAACATGTAATGGTAAAAGCCAAAAGAAATCCACAGCAGAGTCTCAATGGTGTCGACACCCCTTTTTCCATATCACGGACCAGGAAGTCTGAAAATCGGGTATACGACATTATAGGAAGACAACTCTTTATTCTCTAGCGAGAATCGTGTTTTAGAATTTGGAGAGTCGCCACCTAATGATATAGTGCACTAGGACACTATTAAAGAGATGAAGAAATTGAAAAGAAGAAACCATTGTTCGGGGAAGGGCTTAGATATTATCCCGAGGGGAAGGTGTTAGACACCCCTTAAGATCCACTAGTGTGGTTCCCGACCATGCTATAGTTGTGAATTTAAGAAGATAGAAGAAACAAGCAAAGTTTGCGCATAAGGATCACAAATTTGAAAGCTTTGAAGAAAAGAAAGGGATACAATTTTAGGAAAAAGATTATTTGAAGAAAAAAAAATTTAATGAAGACATTTGCAAGAAATAAGGGAAAGGGATTCCTAGGTTTATACAAAGTATGGATCACATCAATGCAATACCCGGCGCACACTCCTAATAAGAGGGGTCGCACATGATATTAGCGCACCGGTCATCATATTCATATTCTACCCTTCCCGCCCCGTTAAGTTATTTAAACGGAATTAGTCCATTTACTTATTGCATGCTAGTACCCGTCCCAATCTATCAGTCCCGGGGTATATGTACTTCAAATCCTAAAGAGGGAAGAAAGGGGTAGAGGCATATATGGGGTTCAAAGAATAAAATTCTAATTGTGACATACAAAACAAGTAACAAATATAGAGGCTCAAGTAAACCCCTTAATCAAATAACATATAGTTTAGCATGTCTTGGCACATACTGATTTGGGTCTTTAAATTAAACTTGAACGGTGAACGGACTAGCTTAACACATATATTTAGATAGAAGTTCTGCATTAGGCAACTTAGATCCAATTGACAGAGATTAAGGTATTATAAGTGAGTGATTTAGAAAATAATGGTTTCAGAAAAGTAGTCGAATGCAGAAAAATTTTGAAAAGAGAATATGGACTACAGTAAATAAAGAAATGAGTAAAAGAATCATCAGATTGTTCTAGAACAAACACAAAAATGGCTGTGAAAGAGTTTTCGGAGACAATTTCAGGGACTGAGTAGAACGTTTAGACAGAATGTTTAGAAAGCAACTGCTTCAGAAAAAGATGCAGGTTTGAAGAACTTAAAAAAACATACTGGTTCAAAAAGGGTTTTATTAAAAGATTGAGGCTTTTGAAAGCATTACTGATCAAGTCGTTAGGGACTAGTTAACAGACCGATATTGCTTAAAACAAATTAGACGAGTATGATGCGAGGTCCTATAGGCATGATATCTATGTTTGAATTTTTAAAAGCATGTTAAAGAGCGTGTGAATAGATGACTACGTTAATTAACCCTATAGTTTGTCTAATGCGTATGCACTTCCTATATGCATAGTTTCTATATGCAACTGATTACATGAACGTTAAGGTCCTATGGGCAGGATCTCTAGTGACTTGCAATATGATTAAACATTATGCACTATAGACAAAATTTCTAGATGACATGTATCATAATTAAACGTTAAACCCTATAGGCATGGTATCTAGGTGACTTTGAATTAGAATATTGGACAATCCTATAGGTAGGATTTCTAGTAAGAAAATTAATGTCCTAAAGTCATGATATTTACCCTTTATTGATGCAAGAAAGTAAAATCCCCTCCCACACCCTATTACTATAGTTCCCTAAGTTCTTTTATACAAATTTTTTACAAAACTATAAAAAGGTGAAAGTAAATATAAAATACGTCAAAACTACAACTAGATCCAAACAACCTAATGCAACCATAATGTCTAATAACATGTGATTAACCAACTTCCGGAATCCAGATTTTCAAAGCCTTCTCTTTATCGAAGTATTTAAAAGTTCCAAGGAATCTCAAGGATTCCCGACATTGCTTACACTCAGAATATTATTTTGAATTAGAATAGTGCAGTGTGGAATAGCTGATAATAGGTGAAATCTTGATGATTTAACTATTATTTATGCTTCTACTTGATTATATTCCAACTATATGTTGTGATTAATCGATTAATTATGGGTTTTAATAGTGAATTGTATATATTTCAGGTTAATGTGCTTATACTATGAAAACAATATAGGATTAGAATCACTTTGGAGCAATACAAATCCCTCGGTGCTAATTATGGTGGAAGAGCAAGAAAACAAAACCAAAATTAAGCATAACTGGACTAGCGCAGTCAAATGCACGGCCAGATGCGCGGACGCGCTAGTACAGATCCGGAAAATGGTTGTTGAGGGTTATTTTTGTAATGTCCTCTTGATCCCACTTAATTTAGATAAATTAAAAGCTCCATTGTTGGAGTGTAGATCAGATTTAGAGGGGAAAACAGTTATTTTTAGAGAGAGAAAGTGAAGAGAAACTCAATTCTTGAAGTGAAGAGGAGAAGAAGGTACAATCTTCAATCAAGGATTCATCAAGTTTTTCTAAACTTTCTTCTTGTATTTACATATATATTTTTTAAGACAATTATGGTTAAATTTTTGTATGATTATGAGTAGATAAAACTCTAATATTCTTGGGTCATGGATGTTAGATAATTATGTTATTTGAAGTTTAGATTGATATCGAAGTTCTCATTATGGGTTGTTTATTTGATTTTGATCTTAATTACTTTATTGCGTAGCTAACAGTAAAATATTATTTATGGATCTTGAATTAAACCTGACAAATAAAATTCTTGGTTGCATATAGAATCAAATAGTACAAGTTTCGAATCCCAGTCATCGGGTAAAGAATTCACAAATTAAGATAGACATATGCTTAATAACCTTGTTTGGTTGAAGACTAGGAGTTGTAAATGCATTATTGCTAATATTAATACTATAGACATATATGTATTAATTGTAACGACCTGACCCGTCGTCCCCTGTATTTCCGTCCCGTTTTCCCCTTTTTATGATGTTATATGTTTCAATATATATATTTGGAGAGTTTGGAGTAATTCGGATGTAGTTTGGATATAAATGAGACAATTAGACTCTTTAAGAGAAAGTAGTATGGATAAATCAACTGAACATTGACTTATGAGTTAGAGGGCTTGGAATGGATTTTCGATGATTCGACTAGTTTCGGATGGTGATTTGTGACTTAGGAGCGAAATCGGAACAGAATTTGGAGGTCCGATGTAGAATTATGCTTGAATTGACTAAGTTAGAATAGGTGATATTTTGATCCGGAAGTCGGAATGAAATTCCGACAGTTGGAATAGCTCCGTTAGGTAACTTTTGATATGTGTGTGAATTTCAGATTATTCGGAGGTGTTTAGGTTGGGTTTTGGATCAAATGCAAGTTTTTGAAGGTTTAGTTTAACTTAGGCTTGATTCCGTGGTAATTCAACGATTTTGATGTTTATGATAGTATTTTTATGTTATGAGCGAGTTTGAATGAGGTTATAGAGCATATCTGTGCTTTTGGTTGAGGTCTCGAGGGCCTCGGGGTGATTTCGGATGGCTTACGGGGATTTTTATAGTTAGAAAGTGCAGCAGAGATTGCAGAGTAGAAATTGTTCTATGCGATCATGAAAAGATGGCTTTGATCGCATAGGTCTGGGTTATTAGCCAGTGCGATCGCGTGAGGTAGTTTGCGATCGCGTAAGGTCAAGGGCAGTTCTCTGCGGCCGCGTGATGTGGTTTGCGATAACGTAGGAGCGAATTCTGCGGTCGCATGGGGTTTCCTTCGATCACGTAAGAGGAAACTTTAGTGACTGGAATTTGTTCTCCGCGATCGCGTGCATTGGGACGCGATTGCATAGAAGAAATGTTCTGGGCAGAGAAGGGTTTTTAATAATATCTCATCCGCAAACCAAACGTATTTTCCTCCATTGTTAAGCAACCCAAGGAGCTTTTTGAGCAATTTGAAGTGGGTTCTCAGCGGGTATTGATTGGAGGTAAGTCTTTTGGCTTAAAAACATCATTTTAGGAAGAATCAACCTCTAATTCCATGAAATTTTGTAGAAATTGTGAAGAACTAGGGCTTAATTTTTAGAAACGAATTTTGGGGATTTGAAGGGTCAAACGGACTCCGGTTTTGGTGAACTTTATATGTACGGGCTCGTGGCAAGATGAGGAATCCAAAGATGTAATTTTCAGAATTTTTCGAGAAGTGGGACCAGGGCTTGGGTTTTACCAACTTCGTGATTTTAACGCTTTTTGAATAATTTCAATTGGGTTATGTTTATTTAGCCATAATAACCTATTTGTTGTGGTTTTGAATAGATTCGATGCTCGTAGGAGAAGATTCGATGGGAAAAGGCATTGCAGACCAGGCCACGACCGGTTAGAGGTGAGTAGTTTGTATAGATGATGGCCTGAGGATTTGAAAACCCAGTCTATCACATAGTGACGCTATGTTAGGGCATGACTCGCACCCATGGCAGGTGCGGATTGTAAATGATTGGAGATTGTGACTTGGTCAATCCCGAGAGCTGAATAAATTATTGGCGTCTGATACGCACATTGTGTTGTTGATAATTGAGCTTAATGCCATGTTTGGGGCCTTGTGCCAATCTGTAGTACACGTCTAGGGTGAATATCTGTGTGATAACATGATTGCATAATCATTGATCTCAGTCGTATGATTAATCACCGAAATGAAGTGCTAAGTCACTTTTCGTGAAATTAAATAATTAAACTCTATTTACCTAAAAAATCGGAAAAATGGGATATTAGATTGAATCTATTTATGTGACTCATATGCATACTGTGGACTGAGCATGGGTCGGGCTGCACGCTGCAACGCTGATATGATAATATTGCGCTTGGGCTGAAGGAGCCCCTTCGGAGTCTGTACACATCCCCAATGAGTGCCGTCGACGTTAAACGGATCGGGCTGCACACCGCAGCGTATTCATGTGCATTGCATTGCATCTTTATCTGATACTTGGTTATTGTTTTGATACTATTATGCTGTTAGCATGTAGCTAAGTTATAGGATTGTTAGTTATCGCTTTGCGTTGTGGTCTTTCGTGGATTTCTTACTTTCAGTTATTTTATATACTTACTATTCACTAAGTCGGTAGTACTCACCCCTACTCCCTGCACCTTGTGTGCAGATTCAGGTACACCGGAGGCTTAGCTGATTCTCGTAGTCTCCAGAGATATTTCAGAGTCGTTGAGGTAGCTGCTTGACATTTGCAGGACCTGGTTGCTCTTCATTATTTCTTCATTTTATTATTATTATATACTTTCCCAGATTTTGATTTTGGTATTTAGATATTATTATTATTACTCAGTTTTGTTTCGAGGCTCTTGACTCGTGACCCCCAGATCAATGGGTGTGTTTTTGGATTTCGTATTTTACCTATATGACATTATTAATATTCTTGGATTATTATTTTTGTTGAATTCTCGATTTGAGACTTAAATGTTACGTTTGAAGCGATTGTTGGTCAGGCTTACCTAGCTTTAGGGCTGGGTTCCATCACAACCGGGTTTGGGTCGTGACAAGTTGGTATTAGAGCCAGGTTACTAGGCCTCATGAGTCATGATACGGTTTAGTAGAGTATTGTTATGGGTGTGTCGTGCACCACACTTATAAGTAGGAGTCTACAGAACTTTTGGGAAACTTCTCACTTTCTTGAAATTTATAACATGTTGTTTGATAACATGAAAGCTAACTCTGTATTCGATTCTCTCGCAGATGGAGAGAACTCGTGCTAATGGACGTGGAGGACGACCGCCAGTACCACCTACTAGAGGCCGTGGACGCGGTCGTGGTGCTGGACGAGGTGGACTAGCAGGGGCAGCACCTGCAGACCCAACGACTGCCCAGGTCTAGGATCAGCCTCCAGCTATTGATGCTCCAGCTGCACCTATTCTAGCACCGGTAGTGCCCATCGTGATTCCTGGTCTCCAGGAGGATTTGGCCCAGATTTTGTCCGTCTGCACTGGCCTGGCTCAGGCGGTTTCAGCCATTATAGCAGCGGCTACTTCTCAGACCAGGGGTGGTCATCAGACCCCCGATGCTCGCACTTCTGAGCAGGTTGTTCAGAGCTTATAGAATCCTGAGGTAGCTCCATTTCAGCTAGTTCCGCCAGTTCAGCTAGTTGCTCTAGTTTAGCCAGTTGCACCGGTTGTCCCAGTTGCCAGTCGCACTTGTTCCAGCTGATGTCGTCCCAGCAATGCCAGATGATGAACAGCGGCGGTTGGAGAGGTTCGGTAGGCTCCAGCCTCCGACATTTAGTGGTGCTAAAGGCGAGGATGCCCAGGGTTTTCTGGATAAATGCCAGCGCATGCTTCATACGGAAGGTATTCTGGAGTCTAATGGAGTGGCTTTTACCACTTTTTAGTTCACAGGAGCTGCATTTACTTGGGCAACTCCCCTCACTTTGCAGAAGCTCTCCACGGTAATTTTGGAGAAGTATGTGCCCCAGTTTTACAGGGAGGAGCTACGTCGTCAGTTCGAGTGGTTGACTTAGGGTGATATGTCAGTGACTCAGTATGAGTTACGGTTTACTCAGCTGGCTAGGCATGCTATATGGATGATCCCGATAGATAGGGAGAGGATCAGGAGGTTTATAGATGGCCTCAACTATCCGATCCGTATATTGATGACCAGAGAGAGAGCTACAACCGCTACTTTTGAGGAGGTTGTTGATGCAGCTCGTCTGATTGCGATAGATCACCGCCGTGAGCATGTAGAGAGAGGCCAAGAGGCCTCGAGGTTCAGGTTATTTCAGCGGCGCTCCATCTAGGGGCCATTTCCAGCAGGGTAGAGGTTGTTCCTTCAGGCCTCCTCAGTCTGGACGCACAGAGTCCAGTGGAGCCTGTTTAGGCCGGGGCCATCAAGGTCATCAACAGAGTCAGCCTCATTGAGTGCGCTTCCAGCTCAGAGCTATGCTCCTACTCCTTTAGCTCAGAGTTCGTCTTCAGCGAGGGGTTCACATCAGTCCCCTTCTATGACTTCAATTAGTTGCTATGATTGTGGTGAGTTGGGTCACATAAGGAGGCAGTGTCCTCGACCCTGCAGTAGACCGCCTCAGTAGAGGGATCAGCCCTCGTCTTCTACACAGATTTTTTCAGCTTCCACTCAGACTTCCAGAGGTGGAGGCCAGGTAGCAAGAGGTTGTCCCAGGGGTGAGGATCGTACTGGCGGTGGCTAGGTCCGTTTCTATGCCCTTCCAGATTGGAGGGACACTATTGCCTCAGATGCAATTATCATAGGTATTATGTCAGTCTGCCTCAGGAATGCGTATGTTTTATTTGATCCCGGATCTACCTATTTATATGTATCCTCTTATTTTTCTCATCATTTGGGTATGACCCGTGGTGGTCTTGCCTTGCCCGTGCTTGTATCTACCTCGGTGGGTGATACTATTATTGTAGATCATGTCTATCGATCCTGTCTAGTAACTATTGGGGGTCTGGAGACCGAGTTGATTTATTACTACTGGGCATGGTGGACTTCGATGTAATTTTAGGTAAGGATTGGCAATCTCCGTACCATGCTATTCTGGATTGTCATGTTAAGACATTTACCCTAGCTATTCCGGGTATTCTGAGGATCAAGTGGCGAGGCGTGACTGACTATGTACCTACATGGTGATTTCTTTCTTAAAAGCCCAACGGATGGTTGGCAAGGGGTGTTTATCATATTTAGCTTTTGTGAGAGATGTGGAAGTTGAGGCTCCTAGCCTTGATTCGGTTCCCGTTGATAGGGATTTCCCTGACGTATTTCCAGTGGACTTGCCAGGCATGCTGCCGGATAGGGACATTGATTTTGGTATTGATATGGTGTCGGGAACTCCGCCCACCTCTATTCCTCCCTATCATATGGAACCAGCGGAGTTAAAGGAGTTGAAAGAAAAACTTCAGGAACTCCTGGATAAGGGGTTCATTCGCTCGAGTGTGTCACCATGGGGTGCACCGTTGTTATTTGTAAAGAAGAAAGATGGCACAATGAGAATGTGCATTGACTACAGGAAACTGAATAAGGTGACAGTGAAGAACAAGTACCCACTACCCTGTATTGAGGATTTATTTGATCAGCTCCAGGGAACGAAAGTATTCTCTAAGATTAACGTTCGATCAGGCTATCACCACCTAAATATTAGGGAGTCAGACATTATGAAGACAGTTTTCAAGAAAAAATATGGGCACTACAAGTTTCTAGTGATGTCTTCCGGGCTGACTAATGCGCCAGCCGCTTTCATGCACTTGATGAACAGTGTATTTCGGCCTTATCTGGATTCTTTCGTGATTGTGTTTATTAACGATATTCTAGTGTATTCGCGTAGCCAGGAGGATCACGCACAACACTTGAGGGTGGTCTTGCAGCGATTGAGAGAGGAGAAGCTTTATGCAAAATTCTCTAAGTATGAATTCTGGCTTAATACCGTGACTTTTTCTGGGACATGTGATGTCCAGTGTTGGTATTCAGGTTGACCCAAAGAAGATTGAGGCGGTGAAGAGTTGGCCGAGATCATCCTCAGTTACTGAGATTCGGAGTTTTCTCGATTCGGCGGGTTATTACCGCAGATTCGTTCAGGGGTTCTCATCTACTGCTTTGCCTTTGACGAAGTTGACTCAGAAGAACGCTCCATTTGTGTGTTCAGATGAATGCGAGGAGAATTTCCAGAAGCTCAAGTCGGCTTTGACCACCGCCGCTGTATTAGTATTACCGTCAGCTTCAGGCTTTTACATGGTGTATTGTGATGCTTCAAGAGTTGGGATCGGTTGAGTGTTGATGCAGGAGGGTAGAGTTATTGCGTATGCTTCTCATCAGCTAAAGCCCCATGAGAAGAACTATCCCATTCATGACTTAGAGTTAGCTGCAATTGTGCATGCCTTAAAAATTTAGAGGCATTATCTTTATGGTGTATCAACCATCACAGTCTTCAGCACTTATTTAAACATAAATATCTTTATTTGAGAAAGAGGAGTTGGCTGGAGTTACTCAAAGACTGTGATATCACCATTTTGTATCATCCCGGGAAGGCCAATGTGGTGGCCGATGCTATTGAGCCGGAAGGCTATCAACATGGGTAGTCTGGCGTACATTCCGGTTGGAGAGAGACCCCTTGCGGTTGATGTGCAAGCCTTGGCCAATCAGATGGTAAGGTTAGATATTTCTGACCCCAGTCGCGTGTTGGCGAGTCTTATTTACCGGTCTTCTTTGCATGAGCCCATCAGAGTGAGGCAGTATGATGACTCGCATTTGCTTGTCTTGAAGGACAAGGTCCATCATGATGATGCTAGAGATGTGACCATTAGAGATGATGGCGTATTGCTGATGCAGGGCCAGTTTTACGTGCCCAATATGGATGGTCTCCAGGAGTTATTTTAGAGGAGGTTCATAGCTCGCGGTATTCGATTCATCCGGGTGCCACGATGATGCACCAGGACTTGAGACAGCATTACTAGTGGAGGAGAATGAAAAATGACATTGTGAATTATGTGGCTCGGTGTCTCAAATGTCAGCAAGTCAAACACAAGCACCAGATACCCAGTGGTGTACTCCAGCGGATGGATATTCCTGAGTGGAAATGGGAAAACATTACTATGGATTTTGTGAGTGGTCTTCCTCGTATCTCGAAGAAGTTTGATTCAGTTTGGGTGATTGTGGGTAAACAGACTAAGTCCGCGCACTTCATTCCAGTATGTACTACCTATTCGGCGGAGAAGTTAGCAGAGATTTTCATTCTGGAGATTGTACGGTTGCATGGGGTCCCGATTTCCGTTGTATCAGATAGGATACTGTGTTTACTTCCATGTTCTGGAGGACTTTTCATTAGGAGTTGGGCACGCAGGTACAGTTGAGCACAACATTTCATCCACAGATGGACGGACAGTCCAAGCAAAAGATCCAGATATTGGAGGACATGTTACGTGCCTGTGCTATTGACTTAGGAGGTTCATGGGCTGAATTCTTGACACTTGGGGAGTTTGCGTATAATAACAGCAATCAATCCAGCATTCAGATGGCGCCATATGAGGCCTTATACGGAAGGCGGTGTAGATCTCCGGTTGGTTGGTTTTCTAGATTATTGGGGACAGAGTTAGTTCAGGATGCCTTAGAGAAGGTGAAAGTAATCTAGGAGAGACTTCGTACGACTCAGTCGTGTCAGAATAGTTATGCAGACTAAAAGGTTTGAGATGTATCTTATGTCGTGGGCGATAAAGTCTTGTTGAAAGGTTTCGCGTATGAAAGGCACTATGAGGTTTGGAAAGAAAGAGAAGCTGAGTCCAAGGTTCATTGGGCCTTTTGAAATACTTAGAAGAATTGGGGAAGTGGTCTATATGCTTGCTTTGCCACCTAGCTTATCGGGAGTTACACGGTGTTTCATGTCTCTATTCTCCAGAAGTATGTTGGGGATCAGTCTCATGTGTTTGACTTCAGCACGATCCAGTTAGATGAAGATTTGACCTATGATGTGCAGCCGGTGGCTATTTTGGGTCATCGGGTTTGAAAGTTGAGATCAAACGACATAGCTTCAGTGAAGGTGCAGAGGAGAGGTCGACCCGTGGAAGAAGCCACTTGGGAGACCGAGCAGGAGATGCGGAGCAAATATTCTCACTTGTTTGATACTCCAGGTATGTTTCTTGACCCGTTTGAGGACGAGCGTTTGTTTAAGTTGGGGAGGATGTAATGACCTGACCTATCATCCCGTGTATTTCCACCCCGATTTCCACTTTTTATGCTTTTATATAATTCAATATATGTATTTGGAGAGTTTGGAGTATTTCGGATGGAGTTTGGATAGAAATGAGACAATTAGACTCTATAAGAGAAAGTAGTTTGGAAAAAGAAACCGAATGTTGACTTATGAGTTAGAGGGCTCGGAATGGATTTCCGATGATTCGACTAGTTTCGGATGGTGCTTTTTTACTTAGGAGCAAAATCAGAACTGAATTTGGAGGTCTGTTGTAGAATTAGGCTTGAATTGGCTAAGTCAGAATTTGGCGAAAGTCCGGTTGATAGGTGATATTGTGATCCAGAAGTCGGAATGAAATTCTGACAGTTACAATAGCTCTGTTAGGTGATTTTTGATATGTCTGCAAATTTTCAGATCATTCGGAGGTGTTTAGGTCGGGTTTTTGATCAAATGCAAGTTTAGGAAGTTTTAGTTTAACTTAGGCTTGAATCCATAATAATTCGATAATTTTGATGTATATGATAGTGTTTTTATCTTACGAGCGAGTTTGAATGAAGTAATATAGCATATCTGTGCTTTTAGTTGAGGTCCCGAGGGCCTCGGGGTGATTTCGGATGGCTAACGGGGATTATTGTAGTGAGAAAGTGCAGCAGAAATTGCAGAGCAGAAATCGCTCTATGCGATCGCAAAAAGGGGGTTGCGATCGCATAGATCTGGGTCATTGGCCAGTGCAATTGCGTGAGGTAGTTTACGATCGCGTAAGGTCAAGGGATAGTTCTCTGCGGTCGCGTGACATGGTTTACGATCGTGTAGGAGCGGAAGTCAATGTTCTGCGATCGCATGAGGTTTCCTGCTATCGCGTAAGAGGAAAATTTAGTGACTGGAATTTGTTCTCCGCGATCGCATGCATTGGGACGCGATCTAATAGAAGAAACGTTCTGGGCAGAGAAGGGTTTTTAAAAACATCTCATCCGCTAACCAAACATATTTTCCTCCATTGATAAGCAACCCAAGGAGCTTTTTGAGCGATTGGAAGTGGGTTTTCTGTGGGTATCGATTGGAGGTAAGTCTCTTGGCTTAAAAACATCATTTTTTAGGAAGAATCAACATCATTGTATAGATGATGGCCTGAGGATTTGAAAACCCGGTCTATCACATAGTGACGCTATGTTAGGGCATGACTCGCATACCATGGTAGGTGCGGGGTTGTAAATGATTGGGGATTGTGACATGGTCAATCCCGAGAGCTGAATAAATTTTTGGCGTCTGATACGCACATTGTGTTGTAGATAATTGAGCTTAATGCCATGTTTGGTGCCTTGTGCCGATCTGTAGTACCCATCTAGGGTGAATATCTATGTGATAACATGATTTCATAATCGTTGATCTCAGTCCTGTGTTTAATCATCGAAATGATATGCTAAGTCACTTTTCCTAAAATTAAATAATTAAACTATATTTACCTTAATAATCGGAAAAATGGGAAATTAGATTGAATCTGTATATGTGACTCATATGCATATTATGGACTGAGCATGGGTCAGGCTTCATGCCGTGCGGTGATGTGATAGTATTGCGCTTGGGCTGAAAGAGCCCCTCCGGAGTCTGTACACACCCCAGTGAGCGCCGTTGACGTTAAACGGATCGGGCTGTATGCCGCAGCGTATTCATGTGCATTGCATTGCATCTTTATCTGATACTTGGTTGTTGTGATGATAC
Source organism: Nicotiana benthamiana (assembly GCA_034376525.1). Taxonomy (NCBI): domain Eukaryota; kingdom Viridiplantae; phylum Streptophyta; class Magnoliopsida; order Solanales; family Solanaceae; genus Nicotiana; species Nicotiana benthamiana. The sequence goes on from CM067337.1 coordinate 91,547,736, forward strand.
TATTATGTTGTTAGCATGTAGCTAAGTAATAGGATTATTAGTTATAGATTTGCGTTATTGACTTTCGTGGATTTCTTACTTTAAGTTATTTTATATACTTATTATTCACTGAGTCAGTAGTATTCACCCCTACTCCCTGCACCTTGTGTGCAGATTCAGGTACACCGGAGGGTTAACTGATTCTCGTAGTCTCCAGAGATATTTCAGAGTCGTTGAGGTAGCTGCGTGACGTTTGCAGGACCTGGTTGCTCTTCATTATTTTTTTCATTTTATTATTATTATATACTTTCCCAGATTTTGATTTTGGTATTCAGATACTATTATTATTACTCAGTTTTGTTTAGAGGCTCTAGACTCGTGACCCCCAGATCATGTGGGTGTGTTTTTGGATTTTGTATTTTACCTATATTACATTATTAATATTCTTGGATTATTATATTGTTGAATTCTCGATTTGAGACTTAAATGTTACGTTGGAAGCGATTGTTGGTCAGGCTTACCTAGCTTTAGGGTTGAGTGCCATCACGACCGGGTTTGGGTCGTGACAAGTTGGTATCAGAGCCGGGTTACTAGGCCTCATGAGTCATGAGTCGGTTCAGTAGAGTCTTGTTATGGGTGTGTCGTGCACTACACTTATAAGTAGGAGGCTACAGAACTTTTAGGAAACTTCTCACTTTCTTGAAATTTATATCATGTGGTTTTTAAACGTGAAAGCTAAAAATTTGTATTCTATTCCCTCGCAGATGGATAGAGCTCGCGCTAATGGACGTGGAGGACGACCACCAGTACCACCTACTAGAGGTCGTGGACGCGGTCGTGGTGCTGCACGAGGCGGACCTGCAGGGCCAGCACCTGCAGACCCACCGACTGCCCAGGTCCAGGATCAGCCTCCACCTATTGATGCTCCAGCTGCACCTATTCTAGTACCGGTAGTGCCCATCATGATTCCTGGTCTCCAGGAGGCTTTGGCCCTGATTTTGTCCGTCTGCACTGGCCTGGCTCAGGCGGTTTCAGCCACTATAGCAACGGCTACTTCTCAGACCAGGGGTGGTCATCAGACCCCCGATGCTCGCACTCCTGAGCAGGTTGTTCAGATCTTATAGACACCTGAGGTAGCTCCAGTTCAGCAAGTTCCGCAAGTTCAGCTAGTTGCTGCAATTCAACCAGTTGCGCCAGTTGCACTTGTTCCAACTGATGTCGTCCCAGCTATGCCGGATGATGAGCAACGACGGTTGGAGAGGTTTGGTAGGCTCCAGCCTCCGACATTTAGTGGTTCTAAGGGCGAGGATGCCCTGGGTTTTTTGGATAAATGCCTGCGTATGCTTCGTACGACAGGTATCTGGAGTCTAATGGAGTGGCTTTTACCACTTTTCAGTTCACAGGAGCAGCATTTAGTTGGGCAGCTCCCCTCACTTTGCAGCAGCTCTCCACGGTATTTTTGGAGAAGTATGTGCCCCAGTCTCATAGGGAGGAACTACGTCGTCAGTTCGAGTTGTTGACTCAGGGTGATATGTCAGTGACTCAGTATGAGCTACAGTTTACTCAGTTGGCTAGGCATGCTATGTGGATGATCCCGATAGATAGGGAGAAGATGAGGAGGTTTATAGATGGCCTCAACTATCCGATCCGTATATTGATAACAAGAGAGAGAGAGAGCTACAACAGCTACTTTTGAGGAGGTTGTTGATGCAGCTCATCTGATTGCGATTTATCACCGCCGGGAGCGTGTAGAGAGAGGCCAAGAGGCCTCGAGGTTCAGGTAATTTCAGTAGCGCTCCATCTAGGGGCCATTTCCAGCAGGGTAGAGGTCGTTCCTTCAGGCCTCCTCAGTCCGGACGCACAGAGTCCAGTGGAGCCTCTTTAGGCCGGGGCCATCAAGGTCAACAATAGAGTTAGCCTACATTGAGTGCTCTTTCTGCTCAGAGCTCTGGTCCTACTCCTTCAGCTTAGGGTTCGTCTTCAGCGAGGGGTTCTCATCAGTCCCCTTCTTTAACTTCAATTCGTTGCTATGATTGTGGTGAGTTGGGTCATGTAAGGAGGTAGTGTCCTCGACCCCGCAGTAGACCGCCTCGGTAGAGGGATCAGCCCTCGTCTTCTACACAGATTTCTTCAGCTTCCACTCAGACAGCCAGGGGTGGAGGCCAGGTAGCCAGAGGTCATCCCAAGGGTGAGGACCGTACTGGCGGTGGCCAGGCCCGTTTGTATACCCTTCAAGATTGGAGGGACACTATTGCCTCAGATGCAATTATCACAGGTATTATCTCAGCTGCCACAGGAATGGGTATGTTTTATTTGATCCTGGATCTACCTATTTATATATATCCTCTTATTTTGCTCATCATTTGGGTACGACCCATGGTTGTCTTGCCTTGCCCGTGCTTGATCTACCCCGGTGGGTGATACTATTATTGTAGATCATGTTTATCGATCCTGTCTGGTAACTATTGGGGGTCTGGAGACCCGAGTTGATTTATTACTATTGGGCATGGTGGATTTCGATGTAATTTAGGTAAGGATTGGCTATCTCCGTACCATGCTATTCTGGATTGTCATGCTAAGACATTTACACTAGCTATTCCGGGTATTCTGAGGATCTTGTGGCGAGGCGTGACTGGCTATGTACCTACAGGGTGATTTCTTTCTTAAAAGCCCAACGGATGGTTGGCAAGGGGTGTTTATAATATTTGGCTTTTGTGAGAGATGTGGAAGTTGAGGCTCCTAGCCTTGATTTGGTTCCCGTTGTTAGGGATTTCCCTGACGTATTTCCAGTAGACTTGCCAGGCATGCCGCCGGACAGGGACATTGACTTCGGTATTGATCTAGTGCCGGGAACTCAACCCATCTCTATTCCTCCCTATAGTATGGCACCATCAGAGTTAAAGGATTTGATAGAAAAACTTCAGGAACTCCTTGATAAGGGGTTCATTCGCTCGAGTGTGTCACCTTGGGGTGCACCAGTGTTATTTGTAAAGAAGAAAGATGGCACAATGAGAATGTGCATTGACTACAGGAAACTGAATAAGGTGACAGTGAAGAACAAGTACCCACTACCACGAATTGAGGATTTATTTGATCAGCTCCAGTGAGAGAGGGTATTCTCTAAGATTGACCTTCGATCAGGCTATCACCAGCTAAAGATTAGGGAGCCAGACATTATGAAGACGACTTTCAGGACAAGATATGGGCACTACGAGTTTCTAGTGATGTCTTTCGGGCTGACTAATGCGCCAGCCACGTTCATGCACTTGATGAACATTGTATTTCGGCCTTATCTGGATTCTTTCGTGATTGTGTTTATTAATGATATTCTAGTGTATTCGCGTAGCCAGGAGGAGCACGCACAACACTTGAGGGTGGTCTTGCAGCGATTGAGAGAGGAGAAGCTTTATGAAAAATTCTCTAAGAATGAGTTCTGGCTTAATACCGTGACTTTTCTGGGACATGTGGTGTCCAATGATAGTATTCAGGTTGACCCAAAGAAGATTGAGGCGGTGAAGAGTTGGTCCAGACCGTCCTCAGTTACTGAGATTTGGAGTTTCCTCGGTTTTGCGGGTTATTACCGCAGATTCGTTCAGGGGTTCTCATCTACTGCTTCGCCTTTGACGAAGTTGACTCAGAATAATGCTCCATTTGTGTGGTCAGAAGAATGCGAGGAGTGCTTCCAGAAGCTCAAATCGGCTGTGACCACCGCCCCAGTATTTGTATTACCATCAATTTCAAGCTCTTACACGGTGTATTGTGATGCTTCGAGAGTTGGGATCGTTTGAATGTTGATGCAGGAGGGTAGAGTTATTCGTATGCTTCTCGTCAGCTAAAGCCCCATGAGAAGAACTATCCCGTTCATGACTTAGAGTTAGCTGCAATTGTGCATGCCTTAAAAATTTAGAGGCATTATCTATATGGTGTATCTTGTGAGGTATATACGGACCATCGCAGTCTTCAGCACTTATTTAAATAGAAATATCTTTATTTGAGACAGCGGAGATGGCCGGAGTTACTCAAAGACTATGATATCACCATTTTGTATCAACTCGGGAAGGCCAATGTGGTGGCCGATGCTTTTGAGCCGGAAGGCTATCAACATGGGTAGTCTGGTGTACATTCCGGTTGGGGAGAGACCCCTTGTGGTTGATGTGCATGCCTTGGCCAATCAGATGGTAAGGTTAGATATTTTCGAGTCCAGTCGGGTGTTGGCGAGTCTGATTTCCCGGTCTTCTTTGCATGACCCCATCAGAGAGAGGCAGTATGATGACCCTCATTTGCTTGTCCTGAAGGACAGGGTCAATCATGATGATGCCAGAGATGTTACCATTAGAGATGATGGCATATTACGGATGCAGGGCTGGATTTGCGTGCCCAATATGGATGGTCTCCAGGAGTTATTTTAGAGGAGGCTCATAGCTCGCGGTATTCGATACATCCAGGTGCCGCGAAGATGTACCAGGATTTGAGACAGCATTACTGGTGGAGGATAATGAAAAACGACATTGTGAATTACTTGGCTCGGTGTCTGAAATGTCAGCAAGTCAAATACAAGCACCAGATACCCGATGGTGTACTCCAGCGGATGGATATTCCGGAGTGGAAATGGGAAAATATTACTATAGATTTTGTGAGTGGTCTTCCTCGTATCTCGAAGAAGTTTGATTCGGTTTGGATGATTGTGGGTAGACAGACTAAGTCTGCGCACTTCATTCCAGTATGTACTACCTATTCGGCGGAGAAGTTAGCAGAGATTTTCATTCGGGAGATTGTACGGTTGCATGGGGTCCCGATTTCCATTGTATCAGATAGGGTACCGTTTTTACTTCCCGGTTCTGGAGGACTTTTCATTGGGAGTTGGGCACGCAGGTACAGTTGAGCACAACATTTCATCCACAGATGGACGGATAGTCCGAGCGTACGATCCAGATATTGGAGGACATTTTACGTGCCTGTGCCATTGACTTTGGAGGTTCTTGGGCTGAATTCTTCCCACTTGGTGAGTTTGCGCACAATAACAGCTATCAATCCAGCATTCACATGGCGCCATATGAGGCCTTATATTGGAGGCGGTGTAGATCTCCGGTTGGTTGGTTTGAGCCCCGCGAGGCTAGATTATTGGGGACAGAGTTAGTTCAGGATGCCTTAGAGAAGGTGAAAGTAATCCAGGAGAGACTTCGTACGACTCAATCACGTCAGAAGAGTTTTGCAGACTGAAAGGTTTGAGATGTATTTTATGCCGTGGGCGATAAAGTCTTGTTGAAGGTTTCACTTATGAAAGGCATTATGAGGTTTAGAAAGAAAGGGAAGCTGAGTCCAAGGTTCATTGGGCCTTTTGAAATACTTAGGAGAATTGGGGAGGTGGCCTATATGCTTGCTTTGCCACCTAGCTTAACGGGGGTTCACATGGTTTTTCATGTCTCTATGCTCCGGAAGTATGTTGGGGATCCGTCTCATGTGTTAGACTTCAGCACGATCCAGTTAGATGAAGATTTGACCTATGATGTGGAGCCGGTGGCTTTTTTAGGTCATCAGGTTTGAAAGTTGAGATCAAACGACATAGCTTCGGTGAAGGTGCAGTGGAGAGGTCGACCCGTGGAGGAAGCCACTTGGGAGACCGAGCAGGAGATGCGGAGCAAATATCCTCACTTGTTTGATACTCCAGGTATGTTTCTTGACCCATTCGAGGACGAGCGTTTGTTTAAGTTGGGGAGGATGTAACGACCTGATCGTCCCGTGTATTTCTGCCCCGTTTTCCCCTTTTTATGCTTTATATGTTTCAATATATGTATTTGGAGAGTTTGGAGTAATTCGGATGGAGTTTGGATAGAAATGAGACAATTAGACTCTATAAGAGAAAGTAGTTTGGAAAAGGCAACCGAACGTTGACTTATGAGTTAGAGGGCTTGGAATGGATTTTCGATGATTCGACTAGTTTTGGATGGTGCCTTTTTACTTAGGAGCGAAATCAGAACTGAATATGGAGGTCTGGTGTAGAATTAGGCTTGAATTGGCTAAGTTAGAATTTGGCGAAAGTCCGGTTGATAGGTGATATTTTGATCTGGAAGTCGGAATGAAATTCCAACAGTTACAATAGCTCCGTTAGGTAATTTTTCATATGTGTGCAAATTTTCAGATCATTCGGAGGTGTTTAGGTCGGGTTTTTGATCAAATGCAAGTTTAGGAAGTTTTAGTTTAACTTAGGCTTGAATCCATAATAATTCGATAATTTTGATGTATATGATAGTGTTTTTATCTTATGAGCGAGTTTGAATGAAGTAATATAGCATATCTGTGCTTTTAGTTGAGGTCCGAGGGCCTCGGGCTGATTTTGGATTGCTAACGGGGATTTTTGAGGTGAGAAAGTACAGCAGAAACTGCAGAGCAAAAATTGCTCTATGCGATCGCGAAAAGGGGGTTGCGATCGCATAGTTCTGGGTTATTGGCCAGTGCAACTGCGTGAGGTAGTTTTCGATCGCGTAAGGTCAAGCGACAGTTCTCTGGGGTAGCGTGACGTGGTTTACGATCGCGTAGGAGTGGAAGTCAATGTTTTGCGATCGCGTGAGGTTTCCTGCTATCGCTTAAGAGGAAAATTTTGTGACTGGAATTTTATCTCCGCGATCGCGTGCATCGGGACGCGATCGCATAGAAGAAAAGTTCTGGGCAGAGAAGGGTTTTTAATAACATCTCATCCGCAAACCAAACATATTTTCCTCCATTGTTAAGCAACCCAAGGAGCTTTTTGAGCGATTTGAAGTGGGTTTTCAGTGGGTATCGATTGGAGGTAAGTCTCTTGGCTTAAAAACATCATTTTAGGAAGAATCAACCCCTAATTCCATGAAATTTTGAAGAAATTGTGAAGAACTAGGGCTTAGTTTTTAGAAATAAATTTTGGGGATTTGAAGGGTCAAACGGATTCCGTTTTTGGTGAACTTTATATGTACGGGCTCGTGGCAAGATGAGGAATCCAAAGATGTAATTTTCAGAATTTTTCGAGAAGTGGGACAAGGGCTTGGGTTTTACCAACTTCGTGATTTTAACGCTTTTCGAATAATTTCAATTGGGTTATGTTTATTTAGCCATAATAACCTACTTGTTGTGGTTTTGAATAGATTCGACGCTCGTAGGAGAAGATTCGATGGGAAAAGGCATTGCAGACCAGGCCACGACCGGTTAGAGGTGAGTAGTTTGTATAGATGATGGCCTGATTATTTGAAAACCCGATCTATCACATAGTGACGCTATGTTAGGGCATGACTCGCACCCATGGCAGGTGCGGGTTGTAAATGATTGGAGATTGTGACTTGGTCAATCCCGAGAGCTGAATAAATTATTGGCGTCTGATACGCACATTGTGTTGTTGATAATTGAGCTTAATGCCATGTTTGGGGCCTTGTGCCGATCTGTAGTACCCGTCTAGGGTGAATATCTGTGTGATAACATGATTTCATAATCATTGATCTCAGTCCTGTGTTTTATCACTGAAATGAAATGCTATGTCACTTGTCCTAAAATTAAATAATTAAACTATATTTACCTTAATAATCAAAAAAATGGGAAATTAGATTGAATCTGTTTATGTGACTCATATGCATATTATGGACTGAGCATGGATCAGGATTCACGTCGCAGCGGTGATGTGATAATATTGCGCTTGGGCTGAAAGAGCCCCTCCGGAGTCTGTACACACCCCAGTGAGCGTCGTCGACGTTAAACAGATCGGGCTGTATGCCGCAGCGTATTCATGTGCATTGCATTGCATCTTTATCCGATACTTGGTTGTTGTTGTGATACTATTATGCTGTCAGCATGTAGCTAAGTTATAGGATTGTTAGTTATAGGTTTGCGTTCTGGTCTTTTGTTGATTTCTTACTTTCAGTTATTTTATATACTTATTATTCACTGAATCAGTAGTACTCACCCCTACTCCCTGCACCTTGTGTGCAGATTCAGGTACACCAGAGGCTTAACTGATTCGCGTAGTCTCCAGAGATATTTCAGAATCGTTGAGGTAGCTGCATGACGTTCGCAGGACCTGGCTGCTCTTCATTATTTCTTCAATTTATTATTATTATATACTTCCCAGATTTTGGTTTTGGTATTCAGATACTATTATTATTACTCAGTTTCGTTTAGAGGATCTAGACTCGTGACCCCCAGATCATATGGGCGTGTTTTTGAATTTCGCATTGTACCTATATTACATTATTAATATTCTTGGATTATTATTTTGTTGAATTCTCGATTTGAGACTTAAATGTTACGTTAGAAACGATTGTTGGTCAGGTTTACCTAGCTTTAGGGCTGGGTGCCATCACGATCGGGTTTGGGTTGTGACATTAATTTAACTTTAATAAATGCATAAGAACTCGAAAGATTTTTATGAATATTATTAACCTGTAATCAATGACCTGGATAATTCGATAAATCAATTTTAAGCTAATATACTAGCATAATTTCTAGCAAGTCCATGACCCGGGAATATATTTATCCAAATTGTTACAAACATATTGTGACCTTGGTGTAGTAATTTTGTGCTGAATTATTGTGCAATTATTAAGTAAGTTGTAAATTTGTTCTTTATACATTTTGTGATAGTTTAGCTTGTATTGATAATTGTTTGAGTCTACATCAGTTGAGAAATTGATCATAATTCCTCGTGGGAACGATACTTTACTTACTACTAATTACTTGTCGATCGCGTACACTTGTGTGAGTATTCTGGTCGCAACACGTTTTTGGCACCGTTGCCGTGGAGTTGAAATTAGCTACTTTACTGTTTTAAGATTTTATTAGTTGTTAATACAAACCTAAATTTTCCATCTACTTTGTTTGTGTCACGCATGCTCTTCTCTTGAATGCGGAGGAGTAGAAGCACAAACATCCTCTTCCCTTTTGATCCTAAAATTCAACGAACAATTCATAGAACAAGGAAGGAGTGGGAAGCTAAAAACAGAACAGAAATAGAGTTGGACATTCAATTTCAAACACATCCAACAGTGATGGCAGGTAATCCAGAACGTGCGGTGATAGAAGCAGCAAGGCCAAACCTTGCTAATATGACTCAGGCCATTGTGAAGCCTGAAAACACCGGTCACTTTGAGCTTAAACAGTACATGGTGCAGCTGATACAGTTCACTGGGCAATATGTTGGTCTATTGCATGAAGACCCACAAGGGCACATTCAAATTTTTTTGGAAATAACAGATACATACAACTATCCAAATGTTTCCAAGTATTATGTCAGGATGGCCTTATTTCCTTTTTCATTGTTGGGGGAGGCTAGAGAATGGTTGCAGAAAGAGCCCGCTAATTCAATCCACAATTGGGATGATTTAGCAAAGAAGTTCCTAATCAAGTTTTTCCCCACCAAAAAGATAGTTTTTGCGGAGTCAGATTCTTGGTTTTTCAACAACGTGATGGTGAAACTCTTTGCCAAGCTTAGGAAGATACAAGAAACTACTTCGAGATTGTCCTCATCATTGTCAAACTGATGAAGTATTGGGCCATAATTTTGTAGATGGATTAGACGAAACGTCCAAAATGAATCTTGGTTCAGCTTGTGGAGGTAGTTGCATGGCAAAACCATACAAAGAAATACAACTTCTGCTGAATAACTTTACTGCTAATGATTATAATTGGCAAGGTGAAGGAGAACCAAGGAGAGCGATGAAACAGAAATCATGGTTACTTGAACTGGATGACATTTCTGCTATGAGAGCAGATTTAGCAAAATTTGCAAATCAAATGGCCAGAATTACAATAGGACCGTCACAACCAATGCAGCAGGTTCAACAAATGTCAGTTTGTTGTGAAATGTGTGGTGACAACCACATGAGTGACATGTGCCCTGTGAATCCTGAATCTATTTATTATGTTGGGCAACAACACAGAGGTCCGATGAATCAACAAGTGCAATACGGGAATACTTACAATCCAAATTGGAGGAATCATCCTAATTTTTCATGGGGCGGGAATCAAATGCATGAAAATCAATTTAGACCTCAAGGAAATTTTAATCAACCTCAAAGGCCACCACAACAAGCAGAGTAAAGCACAAATGATTTGTTGAAAAAAATATTATAAGATAATCAACAACTCATAATGGACTTTAGGAATCTTGAAAGGCAAATGGGACAGTTAGCTGCAAATCAAAATACTAGACCTACAGGTGCTCTTCCATGTGAAACAGAAAAAAATCCTGAAGTGTGTGCAATTACACTTAAGACAGGAAGGGAGTTAGAAGAAGTGTCATCGAAGAAAAAGAACAAGCAAATACCTGAAGGTGAATTAATTCCCAAATCAACACAGGAGGAAAAGACAGATGATGCCATCCCAGCACCTTTGAACATTCCAAGACCACCACCACCATTTCTACAAAATGACGATCGCATGTTCAACAAATTTCTCACTATGTTGAATCAAAGTCAATTGAACATTCCGTTGGTAGATGCGATTCGGGACATTCCAAAGTATGCCAAATACTTGAAAGATATTATGGAAAACAAAATGAGATTGACGAAATTTGAAACAGTTGCACTTACTGAGGAGTGCACTTCGAGGGTTCAATGTGTCCCCAATAAATGGGGGATGACTGTGGTAGTAAATGAGAACAATGATTTGATTCCAACAAGAACTGTAACAGGGTGGAGAATTTGTATTGACTACAGAAAATTGAACAATGCCACCCGGAAGGACCACTTTCCCCTCCCATTCCTTTAGCAAATGCTTGATAGGTTGGATGGCCAGGAGTACTACTGCTTCCTGGATGGTTACTCGGGGTATAATCAAATTACTATAGCCCTAGAAGACCAAGAAAAGACCACTTTTACGTGTCCGTATGGCACGTATGCGTTCAAAAGAATGCCATTTGGTCTTTGTAATGCACCTGCGACTTTTTAAAGGTGTATGATGGCCATCTTTACTGATATGGTTGAGAGGTTTGTAGAAGTTTTCATGGACGACTTCTCGGTTGGATGTTCTTTCGATAATTGTTTAATAAACCTTGATAGAGTACTTGCCAGGTGTGAAGAAACTAATCTTGTGCTAAACTGGGAAAGTGCCATTTCATGGTGCGGGAAGGTATAATATTGGGACACAAAGTGTCAAAGTATGGTCTGCAAGTGGACAAGGCAAAGGTGGAAGCAATTGAAACATTGCCTCCACCAATATCTGTCAAAGGCATCCGCAGTTTCTTAGGGCATGCTGGATTTTACCGTCGGTTTATTAAAGATTTCTCAAAAATTTCTTCTCCTTTGTCCAGGATTCTTGAAAAAGATACATCCTTCAAGTTTGATGATGCTTGTCTGAAAGCATATGATGAGCTAAAAATAAGACTAGTTACTGCACCAATTATCATTGCTCCAGATTGGAAACTCCCATTTGTGTTAATGTGTAATGCTAGTGACATAGCCATTGGAGCTGTTTTGGGACAACGGAAGGATAAAATCTTTTACTCCATTCATTATGCAAGCAGAACTCTTAATTACCTCAATTGAATTATACTGTCACAGAAAAAGAGTTGCTTGTGGTAGTGTGGGTATTTGACAAATTCATGTCCTATCTAGTGGGAACCAAAGTCATAGTCACACAGACCACTCCGCCATCAGGTATTTATTTGCAAAGAAAGATGCCAAACCAAGGTTAATTCGATGGGTTATTCTTTTGCAGGAGTTTGATTTGGAGATTAGAAATCGAAAAGGCACGGAGAATCAGGTTGCAGATCATTTGTCCAGGTTGGAAAACCATGGCCATATGATTGAAAGGGAGGCTATCAAAGTAACATTCCCAGATGAGCAGCTGTTGGCAGTCACCACAAGCATGACCCCGTGGTATGCTGATTATGTGAACTTCATTGCAAGTGGAGTGACTCCTCCAGAATTAACACCAGATCAAAGAAGAAGGTTCTTACATGATGTGATAATATATATGTGAGATGAGCCCTTCTTGTACAGGCTTTGTGCAGACCATCTGGTAAGGAGATGTATTCCCGAAGAAGAGATGAGCGCCATCCTTCATAGTTGCCACGCCTCACCATATGGAGGTTATCATGGAGGATATCGGACTGCTCAGAAAGTGCTACAACTAGGTTTTTATTGGCCTAAGTTGTTTAAAGATGCAAATATATTTGTTAAATTGTGTGACCGGTGCCAGAGAAACGCTAAAATATTCTGGTGGTGGAACTTTTCGATGTTAGGGGAATTGATTTCATGGGACCCTTTCCCTCCTCGAATGGTCAAAGATATATCTTGGTGGTGGTTGATTATGATTCTAAGTGGGTGGAAGCCATTGCTCTTCCTTCCAATGATGCAAAGGTGGTGGTGAGTTTTGTCAAGAAGCATATCTTCACACGTTTTGGAATTCCCAGAGTTTTAATCAGTGATGGAGGTAGGCATTTCTGTAACAAACTTTTGAACAATATTTTTTCAAAATATGGCATCAAGCATAAGGTCTCTACTGCTTATCACCCTCAGACAAGTGGTCAGGTAGAGGTTTCAAATAGAGAGATTAAACAAATTCTTGAGAAAACAGCAAGTGCCAATATAAAAGATTGGGCTGGGAAGTTAGATGACGCACTGTAGGCGTACAGAATAACGTACAAAACTAAATGAATGATAATTTATCACAACTCAATAATAAGTGAAACAATTTTAAGAACCATTTACGTCATAGTATGGACAAACCCAATATCTTTCTCCTGGGTTCCGAGGGTCCAAGTTGTTAATAAAGGCAGCACATAGCCATGGTTGTATCGAATTTCTCCACTTGACTCATTTTCTTCCTCATTCATACAAAGCCTTGTCAAATTCAATACTTTTGAAGGCATTGGAACAACTATTAAAACTTCAAAAAGGAATTTTGATGGATATTCTACAGAAATTAGAAGAAGAAGAAGAAGAAGAAGAAATTAGGGTTCTTCATTGGGTTTTGGTAAATATTTGAGGAAGATGGGATTTTACCGTTGGTTGGGTTATATTAACATTAAAGAATTACGTTTTTTATTTTTTTGGTCTGTCTTAAATGATTAAAAGATAAATGACGCGTTCACTTCCGTTGTCAAACACGCGCAGCTGGCCAGATCTAGGGAGGGAGTAACTAAATATATTTCGTTAAACAATTGTGGGGTGTTAGGACACCTGTAAATTTAAGGTGTGTAAATGACTTTTCAGGACAAATTTAATGGGATATTTATGCATTATCTCTCTTATATATGTATACTTTATACTGTTACTATATATATTATCTTTGCTCGTTGTTTTAGTTTTGATTTTTGTATTGGTCTTGGGGTTTTTACTCTACAATCAGCTCCATAGGCCATAGCTTATGTAAGTTTATAAGATTTTGAATACCACGGTCGTACTAAAACTAGCTAGCTCGTGCTATTTTAACGTGAAAATACCATTGTTCTGCGGGATCTAAAACAACTTCTGTATTCTCTTCCTGAAATGTAAAACTATCAAGTAGCTGAATAATTTGAGAAGCCCTTTGCCAATTCCCACAGTTTGTTGATTGTCCACCGCCATGTCGTATAATTCTAGATATTGTCCTAATCATGCATCATCCCAAAAGTCAGTTTTACTACCATTCCTCGCTAAGATTCTGGTATTGCACCTGAAGGCCTCCCACAGATTTCTGGTATACTTCCATACACTGACTCCATATGCCAACTTTCATACATTTATGATGAATAGGTCTAAATTTGGACGATTACGGCCATTACTGACAATGACGAATCTAGGAATTTATCTAAGAGTGTTTAAATTTAAAAGAAGTGAAAAAGATTTCGACAAAGGTATTTAATATATGTTATATATTTTTAAAATATAATATTTTACCTATGTAAATAGTGCAATTTTTCGACGAAGGGTGGTCAAATGACCATCCTTATCAATATGTGGCTTCGCCACTGATTACTGAGTGCAGTGAGGAACGGGGTCCTTTACGATGCAACACCCTTTGGTTGTTATAAAGGATGACGACCGACAGTGGTAAGTGAACGTACGACATCTGCAGTAGTGTAAGCGTAGCAGGAGACGATAGGGATATGTTTTTCGAATATTCTTTATCTAAATCTTTGTAGGGTCTAAAAGGGGATTGTCTTATAAATAGCAGGAGAAGGTTAATACAAGGGGGGGGGGGGGACAACTTCTCTTATTACAGTTCTGAGATCCATACATCATCTTTATCTTGGCTAATCACATCTTTGCAATATTTTTCTACATTTGAAGTTATCATATTTACGTTTAATTATTTGGTTTCGACATACTAAGAAGCATTATTCATTTTGTTCTTTTCTTGCATCTTTTAATCTTGATTTATTATATTTGGCTGAGATTTACATCTTCATCTTCATTAATCGGTTTAATCAAAAAGGTTTCAATATCTTTTGGTCAAACATATGATTTTCTATATGCCAGAATAATGTTAGCAAAGTGTAGCAATTGAGTCTCACGTATCTTTTTTGTGTTGCTAACTTTCAATCGGATAAGTTCTCCAATTATGGTATTCTTGCTCCCCCTTTAACCAGTTTCCATCAAGTTCTGAGTTTACAAAATATGCAGTGTTTAAGATGGGCCATAACGATCCATACGGTATTGTAGTTAGACTGCTTAGTCAGTCGAGCAGAGATTAGACGCGATGCCATGTACGTAGTGGTATTTTGTGTTCCTATGTCCACCCACATACACTGGTGTGAGACGGCTTAGCCGATCGGACATAGATCAGACTTCATGCCATGTGCATGGTAGTGTGTAGGTACTAAGGATCTCCCAACCTAAAATGATAATGCTTACTTTAATTTTTTTTATATTTTTTTAAAATTGGCATTTAAATATTATTGATTTACTAAGTGCTTCCACATCTCTTTCCTTTTATGTTGGCATTTCATTATATGAGAGGGTATTTAGCTTTACATCCTAGTACTATTCCATACGTACTAACATCCCTTTCATCAAAGGTCCTGCATCTTTAGTGGATGGAGGTGGTTCCTCAAGAGGCAGAATTGGTTCTTGATAGCAGCATACCCTCCACTCAGCAGATTTTGGTGAGCCCTACTCCACGCGAGGGCCCATATATAGTCTTGTTTTCTTGTACATTGATTTTGAGGTATAGCCGTGGTCTTGTCACCGGCATTTCCTTATTGTACTCATGTTCCCTTAGAGGCCCCGTAGAGATATAGTTGGTTGTATTTGATTTGGAAAATAGCTAACTAAGAATTGTATTGGTCAAAATCTGACCACACGACCACAACAGTGTCGATCCCGCCCTAACCCTTTCATGAACATCTACCAAAGCTAACTCCGCCTGATCCTTATTACACTTAACATAAGTAACGATGTAGAGCCCCTCCACAATGAAGAAACCTTCTGAACCAGACTACGACAAGTAATGACGAGTACAGAAAGTCCTCCAACTATAAAAGCAGGGGAAAAGAGCTGAAAGACTCTCGCTCGAACCCTGAGTTTCTTCTCCACTACTCCATTAACCCGGAACAAGGGCAGTAGAGTTCCGAGAGCTTTCTCCTCGACCTACAGGAAGGGAGAGACCCCCTTTCTTGATGAACTGGGAAAGGATAAATACATTAGATAGTTCCCTGAACATCTCTAAGGAGATGCATAATAAATTTCTATCATGAATAAATTGGATAGTTCCCTGAACCTCTCTAAGGAGAGGCAAGACAGATTTCTATTATAAATAAAACTTTTAGATAATTTCTCTGTTTCTCGATCCAATATTAATTATAATTGATTATGATTTATCCGTTTATCTCTTTTGATTGATTTGTTTAAAAAGTGGTTATTAACTTTTGAGTCAAACAAGAATGTTGTAGTTGCTGGACATGTTTCCACTATTAAACTATGAACTTGTAATCTTTTGGTAAATATCAATGAAGCTCCTACAAGTAATGAACCTGCTACTTTACATTTTATCCACCCACGTCTTTATCTTGATTTTAATTTTCAAATTATTCATTGATAAGGTTGGGTAGAAGGCATCATGTAGGCTTGTTTGGCTGGTATATCTCGATTGAGCGTCAGTTGCGCTCTCAAAATTGAGGTTCTGTTGTATGATAAGAATAAGAGTAGGATTATCCATCATTAGATTATGCTAGAGGAATACTAACGTCATCATTATGCAGAGAGAGAATAATTTATAGATTATCCATCATTATGTCGTCAAATCATTTTTATTCTTTATTTTTTAAAAAATTTGAATTGTCTCTAAAATCAAGTGTCGTACTTATAAATACATGCTCATGTTACACTAAATTATGCGAATTGTTATGAAATAATATAAATAACTCAAGAACAAGAGCAAATAGAGAGAGAATAGGGAGAGAGAGAAGTATTCTTATTAATACTTGGGTGTTTTACAATGGTAGAGAGCACCTCTATTTATAGGGAGGAGAATGACTTAGCTTCAAGCTAAAACTCTTAGACATTCACTCTAAATAGACTTCTATTTTATAACACTCCCCCTAGAATGTCTATTCAATAATGTGCCTCATAAAACCTTAAAACCAAAACCCATTGGGAAAAATTAAAGAAAGGAAAAAGAGTACACATGTTTGAATATGCGCCTATTGGTTGCCTCGTTAAAAACCTTGCAAGGAAAACCCAGTGGGACAAAACCTTGTAAGGGAAAAAGAGTGCAACGCGCATTAACTCCCCCTAATGAGTACATCAATTTAAATCCTTGAGCATTTGCATTCCAATCTTGTGCATCATCTTCAAAACGATCTTTGATAGAGATTTGATAAATAAATCAACCATATTGACTTAAATAAATATTCCGCACCTTGAAATCATCATTCTTGATAGATATGAACATCTTCATATAATGTCGTGGAATAACTCTTCAATATCTCCATAGATGCATTCTCAATGCCATCATGCTTATAGTTATAGCAAGATACATATGTACACAAATTGTGCTAAGGATGTGGTACTTCAGGACCAAGAATTGCATATGCTTCAAGCAACTTAAATCTTTCAAGTTAAGTCATATAAGCCATATAATAGACTTTAGATGCATATCAAGTTTTCCATGTCATGCTAGACAAATAAGATATCGAAAACTGACTATACATACCTTTGACTTTATACTTTCAAGCATTTGAACTATAGGTTCAAAACTACATGTCTTTCATATGGAATCAATTCTTCTTGAATTGTATCTCTTCCATTTAGTTACTTTCTTTCAGCAAATGCGTATAGCATGCTTTGCAATATGTTGCAATTGAATTATCCCTTTTATGAACTTCAGGTTCATATCATGATATTCGGGGATATACATATACAAATGATAATTCATCCCATGTAACCTTTTCTCAAGTGTTTATCATGTCTCCCCCTCATGTTAGTAAAGCTAACTTGTTTCCTCAACTTTGGGAAATCATCTTTGTGCATTATCATGTCAATATACATGGCACATTAATAAAAAGATGAAATTATTTGGTTCATGACCTTGAACCACTTGTGGGGGGAGAATATAATATACTCTCGTATACAACTTATATCAAACTGATATATATATAACTTTGTTCTCATAAGAAACAGTTTAGCTATTAAGTGGAAGCACTCAATAATTATCTTGCTAAACCAACTTTGATATAAACCAACTTATCAAGATGAACTATCTTGAGTAGAAAATCTGGAAATTATGCTCGAAGTTAGATTACTGAGCAATTTACCTCGCAAGCACCGGCCAGGCTGCGGGTTAATAACAATTGCGCATGTAACCAAATCATAGATGCATCATATGTGGTATACATGGCAGGTGAATGGGCCCATATTCACCTTTGATATTTCCAGAATTTATGGGCTTCAACCCGAACTCTTTAGTTGGTCAGTTCATTAATGAGAACAAGTGATACAAGAGAATTCGTAAAGAACTTTCTAGTTCTTTAATATTCACCTATGTGAATTTGCACATCATACTTAAAATGAGATGGCTAACACGAATGCTAACTGAACAAATTATCAATATTGGTAAACTTCAAATTTACACCATGACATGTGCACTTAATAAACTTCAGGTTTATTATGACATGGGTTTTTATACCAATAGATATCCACTTTATTGTGGCATTCTTTCTTTTGTGTAGTACAAACTGGAGAACAAAGCGGGTAGCTTTTCATATGCAAATTACCCCGCTACAAGTTGTAGTAATAGGAGATATCAAAGCCTTCCTTTATTTATAGTCTCAATATAATCAATCGTTTACCGTGTACTTTGGAAACTGAATAAGTTTCTTTGAGACTTACTACAGCACAATACTCAATTGTGTTTCTCCAACATAGTAATAATTGGCTCTTCTAGAGCTCTCAATTAATTTTGTACTACCACAGATTCATCAACATCCATGTGGTGAGTATCTTTCTTAAAGAGAAAGTTATACCATTATGGTCATGTCAAACTTATATGCAAGATATGTTTCTTGCATTATCGTTGTCCTTTAATAGTCATATTTCCAAAATACTTTGGCGTACAATAGGTACGTGACCAACGATCATTCATGCCATATATCATCTCAAACCTCCTTCTAGGGGTGAGGGTGGTATCATCTCAAACCTCCTTCTTGGGGTGAGGGTGGTATATTCAATACCAATTTCATGTTCATATTCTTCCAATATTGAATATGTATTTGTGAATCACATTCACTTCGAGGATATGTGATTTTGTTATCCTTTTCAAATCTATAAATGCGTCAGGCATTTGATTTGCTATTCTTTGCAAATGGATAATCTTTTGTGCCTCTTTCTCACAAATAGAGGTATGTGGATCAAGATGAGATAATGATGCATTTTTCCACAAAATTTCCCGTTTGGTTTCACCAACTTCTCCCCCTAATTTTGGGAAAAGTGTCTCATCAAATTGACAGTCTGCAAATCGTGCAGTGAACAAGTCGCCTGTCAATGTTTCGAGGTAGCGAATGATGGAGGGCGATTCAAACCCAACATATATTCCTAACCTTCTTTGTGCACCCATTTTGGTGCGGGATGGCGATGCAATAGGCACATATACTGCGCATCCAAAAATCCTTAAATGGGATATATTGGGTTCATGACCCAAAACCAATTGCAATGGGGAATATTTGTGTCAATTCGTCAGTCAGAGACGAACTAGCATTGCTGCATGCAACATGGCGTGACCCCAAGCCGAAGCGGGCAGCCAACAAACTAGCATTGTTGCATGAAAAATGGCGTGACCCCAAGCCGAAGCGGGCAGCCGACAAATTAGCATTGCTTTATGCAAAATGGCGTGACCCCAAGCCGAAGTGGGCAGCATCGTTTTCATGAGTAAATGAGGTATTCAAGATTACACTCATGTATTGTCTCAATTTAATATCCATTTTGAATGATATCTTTAAAACTCAACAAGTTCCTTTTAGACTTGGAGGAGAACACTGCATTCTCTAAGATAGATTCTCAAAACTCAACAAGTTCCTTTTAAACTTGGAGGAGAACGTTTTGATTGATATCATTAAAACTCAACAAGTTCTTCTTAGACTTGGAGGAGAACATTGCATTTTCTATGATTAACGTCATGCCTTTGGGCAGAGTTACAATTGCTCTTCTGGAGCCTTCAATCAATTTACTTCCCATGGTTTGACATATAAAAGAAATACACGAACATAAGAATAAACAAGTTCAATTCTTTTGTGTCACATAATATTTTCAAAATCTGCTGCTAACAGTTGACTAACAAAAACAGATATGTTATCCATAATTGATTACTTTGCAGTTTGAAAATTTTCAGCGTTTTTCATAAGACAATCGATTATTAAACACACACAATCGATTGTTTGAACATAGACAATCGATTGTTAAACACACACAATCGATTGTTGGCTCTTTTTGAAAAATTCCAGACCTCACTGTTTCAAGACAATCGATTGTTATGCATGGACAATCGATTGTTGGCTATTTTTGAAAAATTCCAGACCTCACTGTTTCAAGACAATCGATTGTTATGCATGGACAATCGATTGTTGGCTATTTTTGAAAATTTCCAGAACACACTGTCTCAAGACAATCGATTGTTAGCCAAAGACAATCGATTGTGGATGATTTTTGAAAAATTCCAGACTACACTGCCTAACGACAATCGATTGTTAGTCAATGACAATCGATTGTTGATCAATTGTTTTTCAACTTTAATGCGAAAATAGTTGATAATCGACTAGTTTTTCAGGCTAGTCGATTACCCCCACTGGAAAATAAAAGTTTTATTGATATTTGAGCATATTGAAGATATTCTAAAGAACTACTGCTAACATTGCATCATGAACTAACTAATACGAGCTAATACTGATGGCTATTAGTTTATTCATTCAGTAATACAAACAAGTAAAATAAAATCAAATAGCTCCATCTTCTTTCATCACGGAACCCATCGCCGATTAGGTGGTCTATTTTCCCCTCGGGTTGCTTAAAGAAGTCTGCCACATTCAAGTTGTCGTCAGAGACAAAATTCGTTATGGGGCGTTTACTCTTTCGAGATGCTTGGTAAAGGTCAACCATACGGCAATCCTTTGACCAGTGCCCGTTTCCACCGCAACGATAATATATAGTTTATAAACTATTTGCTTTTGGATTCTTATCGTATCGTGCTTGTGGCAGAGTGACCAACTTCATGTTGTCATCTCTCTTCTTTAAGCCTTTCCACAAGATGGGTGAATCCTTGATGTTGAGATATTCAATCTTCAAACTTTCATCAAAGTGATGGCGCAAGAAAATCAAGGCCTTCATACAGTTTCAAACCTTCATTAAGGTAATGGCGCAAGAAAATCAAGGCCTTAGCATAGTTTCAAACCTTCATCAAGGTGATGGCGCAAGAAAATCAAGGCCTTAGCATAGTTTTGGGTGGATGCACTATTTCTGTCATTAATGGCGTCTCCAAGACCCATAGCATCTAAGTGGATTTCATCATCCAACACCCATGTCATATAGTTCTTGCCCGAAATTTCGAGGGCAACGAACTTTCTTTTCATATGACACAATTACATCAAGAGCGTGTTCATACTTACGGGCTCTATTACAATTATCACATTCACTTCAGGGAATGGATCAAAATCATGTGCTTTACACAAGCTGCTACCACATTCTCTAAAGGGAATGGAGCAAATTCAATTGGACGGAATTCTTTGTCACGTCCACATTCATTGATACCTTCATGGTAATTAGTCTTCTTTCAGACTTATCATATACTGCTTCCACATTCTCTAAAGGGAATGGAGCAAATTCAATGGGACGGAATTCTTTGTCACGTCCACAATCATACATGAATTTAATCATGGCAGGACATAGAGATTTTACCACTTCGTGTGGTTATAATTTCTCACAAACTCCATTAGAGTTATAATCAAACTTTGTATATAAAATTTATAGAATTCCAAGAATTTGAAAAGGAAAAGTAAATTACTTACCTTTAAGGTATACCAAATATATTTTCAATATTTTCTTCCTTTCTTCCTTTCCTTTCTTTCTTTCCTTTTTCCACGTTTTTCTTTCTTTTCTCTTTTTGCCGTTTTTCTTTTCGTTCCCTTTCTGTTCTTTTCTTTGTTTTCTTTCTTTCTTTTTGTTTCTGCTTCCTTCTTTTTTTTTCTTTTTCTTTCTTCATTCTTTCTTTGAAGAAAAACCCTACACAAACAAAAGTTAAGACAATCGAAAATTAAATTAGGAAGAGGGAAATACCTTAGATTTCTCGAGAATGGTTCTTGAGACGGTAGAGTCTCGTGCTGATAACGTGTTATGAAATAATATAAATAACTCAAGAACAAGAGCAAATAGAGAGAGAATAGGGAGAGAGAGAAGTATTCTTATTAATACTTGGGGTGTTTTACAATGGTAGAGAGCACCTCTATTTATAGGGAGGAGAATGACTTAGCTTCAAGCTAAAACTCTTAGACATTCACTCTAAATAGACTTCTATTTTATAACACGAATCACTTTTAAGAGAAAAACTTAGATTATTATTTATTAGAGAGATGAGGTTTTACATTAAATTTGCAAGAGGACTGGAGAAATATTGTACTAGAGAGATGAGCTTTTACAGTTAAAATTAGCAAGCCAAAATTTTAAGTAATCATAAAACATTTGCTAGATTAAAATCATAACCTTCAAAATCCTGTTGGAAAGGTTTACGTAATCCATGAGGTACAAAAGTTTAGAGTTAACACCTTTGTTTAATCCGAATTCAAAATTTATAACAACAACAATTCAGTATAATTTTATAAATGGAGTTTTGGGAGAGTTAGATTTGAAACAGCCTCTCTGCCCTTTCGGGTAGGGGTAAGACTCGTCTACATATTACCCTCCTTAGACCCCACTTTGTGGGACTATACTGAGTAGTTATTGTTTGGAGAGTTAGATGTAGGCAGTCTTATCCCTACTCTAAAAGAGGAAAGAAATTATTTCTGGTAAACCCTCGGCCAAATGAAAGACGATTTTATAATTTATAGATACATTTAAATTGGCAATGTCAAAGTTGCCAAATAGAACAAAATGAAGAAGCTCATTACTCACTAGATAGTAGATACAATCTCTTTGATTAGTTTTACAGATATTTGAGTCACAAAAATATGAGTGATGGTCATTAATCTTACCCATACCCCTTAGATCAGCCTATCTATACTAATATCAGCCACGTGGCAATATCCCATTAACTGCTTATCTGCAAACCCATCCCACCCCCACCCCCACCCCCACCCCAAGGAAGTTAGAGGCTGAAACTAACTCAACCATAGCAGAGAACTTAGGGAAAAGCAATCTCTATATCTTCTTTGTTTTTCTTCATTGCATGATTTTTTTTGCTCTCCATTCTCAAAATTCTTAATTAAATAATAATAATGGAGACTAGTGTCACATGCTGTGCAAGAACAAAAGCTCTCCTCCCAAATGTTTCTTCTCAACATTCAAATTCACTTGCTGCTCCAAGGTCTATTTCCCCTTCATTCAGCTCCAGGGTATGTCTTAATTTTCATTTAATCCTCCGCCCTAGTCGTTATGAGAGGAGTTTAACTTCTATACACTGACAATACAAAAAAATATTTACGTTATCAAATCACCTAAATGACAAATACATGTAACTGTTCATAACAATGAAATTAGTGACCTGAAATATAAGATAGATTGTTTGCTACAACATATTAAATATACTGATGATGTAAAAATTCTTTATACTATCGAAACGATGAATTAAAAACTAAACCTCGGATGTCATAATTAGTAGTTCTATACAAAGTAAAAGGGCAGACTCGTGCACTAAGCTTTCGCTATGCGGGGGTCGGTGAAGGGCCGGACTACAAGAGTTTATCGTACGCAGCCTTACCCTGCATTTCCGCAAGAGATTGTTTCCATGGCTCAACTTTATCGGTTTCACCAAGGCTCCCATTCATTCTAAACAAAGTATTTCACATAATATTTGTTGATCAAGAAAAATTAAACATAAACTGATATGCCATAACTATGGCATAAATTTCATGCAGAGTCTGAAATCAAGCTCAATATTTGGGGAATCATTGCGCGTCGCGCCAAAATCATCGCTTAAAGTTTCAAGGACCAAAAACTCTTCCCTGGTGACAAAATGTGAGATTGGAGATAGTTTGGTAAGTTTGATCATGTTGTTGATCATTCTATTTAAGCAATTGTTGATTATAACTAGTGAATTGGTCTATTTTTATAGGAAGAATTTCTTACAAAATCAACCTCAGATAAGGGGTTGATTAGGTTAATGATGTGCATGGGAGAAGCAATTAGAACAATTGCCTTTAAAGTCAGAACAGCTTCTTGTGGAGGAACTGCTTGTGTCAATTCTTTTGGAGATGAACAACTTGCAGTTGATATGCTTGCCGATAAGCTTCTCTTTGAGGTATGACAACATTAAATTAAAGAACTATTCTACATATGTAATATTGCAGACAATAGCGGAGCCAAGATTTTTAACAAGAGAATTAAAAAAAAAGGCAGGAATGCCATGTTTGAACATATGACCAACAACAATAACCTAGTATAGTCCTACAAGTAGGGTCTGGGGAGGATACTATGTATGTAGACCTAATAGTGAAGCCATATGGTTATAAGCATGGTCAATTGACCACCCGTCGTCGAAAAATTGGACGGTATATATAAGTAAAATATTACGTTTAGAGTTTTATAATACATATTGAATACCCTTTGTCGGGATTTTTTTTTGCACTTCTTTCAAATTTGAAAGCCCTTGGGGAATTTACTAGCTTCGCCACCGTGCAGATCTTACCCCTACATTGGCGGTAAAGAGGTTGTTTCTAATAGACTTTACCTACGATCAAAAACAAATTTTGAATTACCTGTGCCTCTATATTTGAAGCTTTCCTCTTGTCAAAGGGACTCAACAATTTGCATATATACACAAAAGAATTTGTCTTACACGGTATGATTTTTGATAAAGGGGATTCAGTTGAACTCTTTTCAGTACATGTAGCTCCACCCCTAGTGACAAAAGTACCTTATGCTGCTTGATAAGCAAATCCCCTGTTAATTTCCTGAAAAGCAACAACAACAATGATCCTGTGTATTTCCAAAAGTGGGGTCTGGGGAGAGTGAGATGTACGCAGCTTTACCTTACCCTGGACGGGAATTTCCTGAGAGGACCTCACCAAGAAAGAATTTGTTCTTTTTTATTGAAAACCGAGACTCTACAATGTTAATTCTTATCTAAGTCTGACAAAATTTTCTCCTTTGATTGTTGATGTTTAGGCCTTGAGTTATTCACACTTTTGCAAATATGCTTGTTCTGAGGAAGTTCCTGAGCTCCAAGACATGGGTGGTCCTGTTGAAGGTTGGAGATTATATAAATTGGAACTACTTTAATTTTCCATAAAGAAAACATTAGGTTATACAAGACACTGATGATTCTATTTGTGTCAAAAACGAAAACAGGAGGATTTAGCGTTGCTTTTGATCCACTTGACGGATCCAGCATTGTGGACACAAACTTCACTGTCGGAACCATCTTTGGCGTTTGGCCTGGGGATAAGCTAACCGGGATCACAGGAAGAGATCAAGTAGCAGCAGCTATGGGGATATATGGACCACGAACTACATATGTTCTTGCTCTTAAAGATGTTCCCGGAACCCATGAATTCCTCCTCCTTGATGAAGGTTTGAATATGAATAACAGTTAACTAAATGAGTTCTATGAATCTGAACATTCAACCTGTAAGACCTTAAGGAAACGGATGAAGTGACCGACGTTTCTTTTATTCGTAGGAAAATGGCAACATGTCAAGGATACAACAGAAATTGGAGAAGGAAAAATGTTTTCCCCCGGAAATCTGAGAGCTACATTTGACAATCCTGATTATGCTAAGGTTTGACAATCATTTTTCATTTTTTGTCTCCAATTGCTGATACCTGTGCTTGGATTCATTTTTTCAATTTCTTTTTCGTTGTTTTGGATAATTGTGTAATTGGTAAAGTTAACGGGTTCGAGCTATGGAAATAGCCTCTTGCTGAAATGCAGGGTAAGATTGTGTACGATAGATCCTTGTGGTCCGGCAATTCCCCGTGCACCAAGCTGCCCTATCTGGATAATTGGCATTCTTAGTTGCTTTCGCGCTCTGACTCTTGATTCTTGATGACAGCTGATAGATTACTATGTCAAAGAGAAATACACCTTGAGATACACTGGAGGAATGGTTCCTGATGTAAACCAGGTACTTTACTTGTGTACCTATAGCCTAAAACGCCATTTTGAAGTTCGTAATTCATTCTTGAATTTTTGCAGATAATTGTCAAGGAGAAAGGTATATTCACAAATGTGATATCTCCAACTACCAAGGCCAAACTGAGATTACTCTTTGAAGTGGCACCATTAGGATTCTTGATTGAGAAAGCTGGCGGTTACAGTAGCGATGGCAAACAGTCGGTTCTTGACAGAGTGGTCGTTAATCTTGATGATCGGACTCAAGTTGCTTATGGTTCAAAGAATGAAATTATCCGCTTTGAAGAAACACTCTACGGATCGTCTAGGCTTAAGTCTGCTGAGGCAGTTGGTGCTGCTGCTTGAGGTTTGCGCGCAGTCCTGTCATAAAGTTTTTGGTGAGGATGTTATAATTCCATTAGAGTACAAAGGGAGATAGGTTAAGATCCACAAGGCCAAACCTGTGGCAGAAAATGGGAATCAAACAGTTTCCTTTTTCCTGTATCTTTTACCTGGCAACTCTTTGTTTCACTAGATGGTGTTCAAATCTCTGGAAAATGCTGGAATTTCAATGTAATCTTTTTATTCATAGCTTATGCTGCAGAAAATGAGGCCGAGGACAGCAAAAACTATGCTTCGGGTTAAGCTTTTAACACTTTTTCCCTGTGAAAAATATAAACTTCTATTTAATCAAGTTACATTAGCATTTATCACTGAGAGGCGAAGCTATAGGATTCAACCACAACAACAACAAACTCATTGAGTTCCCACAAGTTGGGTTCAGGTGCGGTTCAATAAGTTTGGTGGCCTAAAGCCAAATTTTAATGTGAGACCCTTTTAAAAAAAATCATATATATTTTTAGTTGAAGTAGATTTTTCTAGCTTTTTGAGAATAAAATTACTTAAATTTTTTTGCATAAACCATTTAATATCTCATGTGCAATATGATCTTAAGTAATAAAACATGATTCAAGAAGTAGATACTTTGTATCAAAAGAATTTTTTGATGTTTTAACATACTTGTTGCAATGATGAAACCTGATGAAAAAATAGAGTTTAAAAGTGTATTACATATTTTCTGATGATTAATGTAATCCTTTGTTATATTTTTTTGTTTTACTTTGAAATACTTAATCTTTTCTTTAAAAGATTTGGGGCCTCACGAGAAGGGTTGTGGTGGGATGAATAGCATATCTCCTTCTTTAGTCGGAAATATTCGGTTTCAAGTAATTGGAACGAAAAAAATTCCTTATAAGAAATATTTTCCACTTTAATGGATTTTACACGGTACAAGTTTGAATTAATCAATGTCCCAAGTTAAATATCAGACATCAAATAAGATTTGGAAAATAAAAATTGAGGCCCCAAAATTTCGGGACCTAAAGCAAGCGCTTTAGTGACTTTACCCTCTGGCCGCCCTTAGTGGGGTCTAGGAAGGATAGTGTTTACGCTGATCTTATCCCTATCTTGGAAGGACTAAGAGGCTATTTCCGATACACCGAATCACCTAAACTTAAAAGCATACGACGCAAAAGCACCAGATTAGACATATTACTAAGCTGCTAATAAATTTCAAATTCAGTAGTTAATGTTCCTATTTCGACGTAGAAGCTCTACCTCTTTACAAGAACTACTCTTTGGCCTAATAACAAATGTACTAACTTTCTTTGAATGCTAACTGCAGTCTGGACAAATCCAAATACTGAAATCGTCCTAGATTGACTGGTTACTTTGCTCGTTTCTCAACAGAGGGAAAAAGAAGAAGAAAAGGAGCAGAATTTTTATCGTAAATACAAATCATAATTTAGCAGCATTTTCGTATGATAGCCAATTGTTGACCAGGACAAAAAATAGTGACGCTATCGGGCCAGGTAGGGAGGCAGGGGTCGAACGTATGAATTTCTGCTTAGGAAACAGATGCTTTATCCACTGAGCTACAAGCGCTGGTGTTGTCAATCATGTTCCTTTAATTAATGATATTTACACGCTTCTTTCCACCAATTGATTTATACTTCTGTGTCTTTTTTTCCGTCAAGTTAATTAGAGGAAAAAAGACTATGAAAATTGAATAAGAAACTTTCCTTTGTTGCAGATAACCCTTTTCGAAAACATAATTCCAAGCAGCTACGCTGTGGATTCAACCTTTAATGTTTTAGCATCGAATTTATTATATTCTTAAAGTTATGAGTTCATATTTATTATTTATTGTTATTTTTTATATATAAATTTATACTCCATGTCAAATGTACTAGGTTCAGACGAATCCGTAAAAAATATACAAATTTCTCATAAATTCAGTATTTTGTTTAAATATGGTAATATTAAATTATGAAAACACTATAAGAGGATGCATAAAACGAGCTTTCCCCATGAAATAGTTGCGCCATAAAGTTATAACAATCATAGAAATCCATAGCATATAGAATTATTTCAAGGAGGAAAACCCTTAATTTTATGTAGCAAAAGTAGTGTGTTTCCTTCTTTTTTTAAAAAAAAATTCTTTTTATGTTGTTAACGTTTTCGGTCTACATCAAAAGTCTTGTCTACATTGTCTACATATATATGGAATCTTGTACAAAATTGAATATTTGTTTCAAGATTAAGACTTTTCCCTTGAATAACTATAGGCTTAATTTGTATACACTTTGTGCGAAGTTTTTATACTATTAGTGCAATTTAACATGTTATATTAGATTATTTATTTCTCATGTTATCACATTCAATTTATTATGAATAAATAACATGTTATTGCTAGTAATTTAACTTAATGGTATATAAAAATATCATACACTATCCGCACATAAAACTTAATACACTAACTTTTAGTCAATGTTATGAAATAATATAAAGACAAGAACAATAATGCAAGAATAAGAACAATATAGAGAGAGAATAGGGAGAGAGAGAAGTATTCTTATTAATACTTGGGGTGATTTACAATGGTAGAGAGCACCTCTATTTATAGGAAGAGGAATGACTTAGCTTCAAGCTAAAACTCTTAGACATTCACTCTAAATAGACTTCTATTTTATAACACTCCCCCTTGAATGTCTATTCAATAATGTGCCTCATAAAACCTTAAAACAAAAACCCATTGGGAAAAATTAAAGTAAGGAAAAAGAGTACACATGTTTGAATATGCGCCTATTGGTTGCCTCGTTAAAAACCTCGCAAGGAAAACCCGGTGGGACAAAACCTTGTAAGGGAAAAAGAGTGCAACGCGCCTTAAACTCCCCCTGATAAGAACATCAATTTATGTCCTTAAGTCTTCGCATCCCGATCTTGTGAACTAGCTTCTTGAAGGTTGACTTTGGTAGAGATTTTGTGAACAAATCAGCCATATTGTCGCTTGAACGAATCTGTTGAACATTGATATCACTATTCTTTTGAAGATCATGTGTGAAGAATAACTTTGGTGAAATATGCTTCGTTCTATCTCCTTTTATGAATCCTCCCTTCAATTGAGCTATACATGCTGCATTGTCTTCATACAAAGTTGTGGGTAGTTTATCACACTTCAAACCACATTTGTCTTGGACATGATGTATTATCGACCTTAACCACACACACTCCCGACTTGCTTCATGAATAGCAATTATCTCGGCATGATTAGATGAAGTAGCCACAATTGATTGCTTAGTCGATCGCCAAGATATGGCGGTTTCTCCACAGGTAAACACATAACCCGTTTGAGATCGAGCCTTGTGTGGGTCGGACAAATATCCAGCATCAGCATAACCAACAAGATCCGGGCTGCAATTCTTGCCATAAAATAAGCCCATATCGGTAGTTCCCTTTAGGTACCGTAATATGTGTTTGATCCCATTCCAATGTCTCCTCGTAGAAGCCGAGCTAAATCTTGCTAAGACATTAACTGAAAATGATATGTCAGGTCTTGTAGTATTTGCAAGATACATTAGTGCGCCAATTGCGCTAAGATATGGTACTTCAGGACCAAGTATCTCTTCATTCCTTTCTTGTGGTCGGAATGGATCTTTGTTCACATCAAGTGATCGAACAACCATCGGTGTACTTAAAGGATGTGCTTCATCCATGTAAAACCGTTTCAGTACCTTTTCTGTATAGGTAGATTGATGAACAAAAATTCCGTTTGCCAAATATTCAATTTGCAAACCAAGACATAGTTTAGTCTTTCCGAGATCTTTCATCTCGAATTCATCCTTTAGATAATCAATTGCCTTTTGGAGTTCTTTAGGGGTTCCAATAAGTTATGTCATCAACATATACGGCAAGTACAACAAATTCCGATGTTGTTTTCTTTATAAAAACACACGGGCAAATGGCGTCATTTATATAGCCTTCTTTTAACAAGTACTCACTAAGACGATTATACCACATTCGTCCAGATTGCTTTAGACCATACAAGGATCTTTGCAATTTAATTGAGAACATTTCCCGAGATTTTGAGTTGTGCGCGTTTGGCACCTTGAGTCCATCGGGAATTTTCATGTATATCTCATTATCAAGTGAGCCATAAAGATAGGCAGTAACTACATCCATTAAGTGCATGCCAAGCTTTTCATGGACAGCAAAACTTATGAGATAACGAAAGGTTATCGCATCCATTACAGGCGAATATGTCTCTTCATAATCGACACCAGGCCTTTGAGAAAAACCTTGTGCAACAAGGCGTGCCTTATATCTTTGTACCTCGTTTTTCTCATTTCTTTTGCGTACAAAGACCCATTTATAGCCGACAGGCTTAACACCATTAGGTGTTTCCACTATAGGGCCAAAAACTTCACGTTTTGCCAGCGAATTCAATTCTGATTGAATTGCTTCTTGCCACTTTGGCCAATCCTGTCTTTTTCGACATTCTTCAACAGATTGAGGTTCGAGATCCTCACATTCTTGCATAATGCTAGATTCTACATTATAAGCAAAGGCATTATCCACCACAATATCCACTCGATTAATATTTGCCTCAATATTAATTGGATTTAGGGATAGTTCCGTATTTTCCAGAGTCTCGGGCTCAATGGATTCTTCATGAATCTCAGAATTTGTTAAATCATGAGATTCTTTCGTGGTGTCATTTTGATCGTTCTTTTTCCTCTTTCTAGGATTTCGATCTTTGGAACCTAATGGTCTGCCACGCTTCAGGCGTGCATTTGACTCATTGGATATGACACTAGATGATTGTCCAATAGGGACATCAATACGGATTGGAACATTTTCCGCGGGAATGTGGGATTTCGTTATCCTTTTCAAGTCCGTAAATGCGTCAGGCATTTGATTTGCTATTCTTTGCAAATGGATAATCTTTTGTACCTCTCTTTCACAAATAGAGGTATGTGGATCAAGATGAGATAATGATGCATTTTTCCACAAAATTTCCCGTTTGGTTTCACCAACTTCTCCCCCTAATTTTGGGAAAAGTGTCTCATCAAATCGACAGTCTGCAAATCGTGCAGTAAACAAGTCGCCTGTCAATGTTTCGAGGTAGCGAATGATGGAGGGCGATTCAAACCCAACATATATTCCTAACCTCCTTTGCGGACCCATTTTGGTGCGGGATGGCGGTGCAATAGGCACATATACTGCGCATCCAAAAATCCTTAAATGGGATATATTGGGTTCATGACCCAAAACCAATTGCAACGGGGAATACTTGTGGTAATTCTTCGGTCTGAGACGAATTAGCATTGCTGCATGTAAGATGGCGTGACCCCATACCGAAGTGGGCAGCCTCGTTCTCATAAGTAATGGCCTTGCAATCAACTGCAGGCATTTGATTAACGATTCTGCAAGACCGTTTTGAGTGTGAACATGAGCTACAGAATGTTCAACTTTTATCCCGATTGATAAGCAATAATCATTAAATGCTTGGGATGTAAACTCAGCAGCATTATCCAGTCTAATGGACTTGATTGGATTATCTGGAAATTGTGCTCGTAGTCGAATTATTTGTGCCATTAATTTCGCAAACGCAAGGTTGCGTGATGACAACATGCACACATGAGACCATCTACAGGATGCGTCTATCAAGACCATGAAATACCTAAACGACCCACTAGGTGGGTGAATAGGTCCACAAATGTCCCCTTGTATACGTTCCAGAAACGTGGGTGACTCAGTCCCAACCTTTGTTGGTGATGGCCTGATAATCAACTTGCCTTGATAACACGAAGTGCAAGGATATTCATTATTTGAAAGAATTTTGAAATTCTTTAACGGATGCCCATAGGAGCTTTCTATAATCCGTCTCATCATGACCGATCCTGGATGTCCCAATCGATCATGCCAAAGTACAAAGGTATTGGAATCAGTAACCCTTTGGTTTACTGTTGAATGTGCCTCAATTGCACTAATTCTTGTCCAATACAGGCCACAAGATAAAGACGGGAATTTCTCAATAACCCTCTTTTGGCCGGAGACATTCTTTGTGATGACAAGATATTCAAGTTTATCTTCATCCATTGTCTCAATATGATAGCCATTCCGGCGTACATCTTTAAAACTCAACAAGTTTCTTTTAGACTTGGAGGAGAACATTGCATTCTCTATGATTAACGTCGTGCCCTTGGGCAGAGTTACAATTGCTCTTCCGGAGCCTTCAATCAATTTACTACTTCCAGAGATTGTAGTAACGTTTGCCTTACACATATTTAGTTGAGAGAAATACTTCCTTTCTTTGAGTATTGTATGTGTAGTACATGAATCAATTAGGCAAATACTTTTACAGTTGGATGTTGATCCAAGTTCGCTTTGTGAGATATCCATATTTGCTATCCCATAGTTTGACATACAAAAGAGATACAAGAACATAAGAATAAACAAGTTCAATTCTTTTGTGTCACATAATATTTTCAAAATCTGCTGCTAACAGTTGACTAACAAAATCAGATATGTTATCCATTACTTTGCAGTTTGAAAATTTCAGTTTAAACGTTTTCTTCAAATAATCGATTGTTACTTACAAACAATCGATTGTTGAACATTGACAATCGATTGTTAAACACACACAATCGATTATTTGCTATTTTGAAAAAACTTCAGATCACACTGTCTTAAGACAATCGATTGTTATGCATAGACAATCGATTGTTATGCATAGACAATCGATTGTTGGCTATTTTGAAAAATTCCAGATTACACTGTCTTAACGACAATCGATTGTTAGACAAAGACAATCGATTGTGGATGATTTTTGAAAAATTCCAGATTACACTGTCTCAACGACAATCGATTGTTAGACAAAGACAATCGATTGTTGATCAATTATTTTTCAGTTTTAATGCGAAAATAGTAGATAATCGACTAGTTTTTCAGGCTAGTCGATTACCCTACTGGAAAATAAAAATTTTATTGATATTTGAGCATATTGAAGATATTCTAAAGAACTACTGCTAACATTGCATCATGAACTAACTAATACGAGCTAATACTAATGACTATTAGTTTATTCACTAACTAATACAAATAAGTAGAATAAAATCAAATAACTCCATCTTCTTTCATCACGGACCCATCGCCGATTAGGTGGTCTATTTTCCCCTCGGGTTGCTCAAAGAAGTCTGCCACATCCAGGTGGGTGATGTCCTCATTGTCGTCATAGACAAAATTTGTTTCAGGGCCTTTTCTCTTTCGAGATGCTTGATAAAGGTCAACCAAGTGTCTTGGTATACGGCAAGTCTTTGACCAGTGCCCTTTCCCACCGCAACGATAACATATCGTTTCTGAACCATTTTCCTTAGGATCTTCATGACCGCGTTTCTGCTTTCGGCGGTTATCTCTCTTCGGGGGGTGACGGACTTCTTTGGAATTTCTTCCTTGTCTACGTCCCTGGCTATGACCCCGTTTACGACCATGACCATGGTCCTTTTCATGTTTGGCATAATGAGAGTGCACCTTATCTGCTTCAGGCAGTGGTGTAGACCCAGTGGGTCGATTTTCATGATTTCTCATGAGCAGGTCATTATTTCGCTCGGCCACTAGTAGAAGAGAAATCAGTTCAGAGTACTTTGTAAAGCCTTTCTCTCTGTACTGTTGTTGCAGTACTATATTGGAGGCATGAAACGTTGTAAACGTTTTCTTAAGCATATCATAATCGGAGATATTATCCCCGCATAGCTTCAATTTAGAAGTAATTCTGAACATTGCAGAATTATATTCAGAAACGGACTTAAAGTCCTGGAGCCTCAGATGAGCCCAATCATATCGTGCTTGTGGCAGAGTGACCAACTTCAGGTTGTCATATCTCTCCTTTAAGCCGTTCCACAAGACGAGTGGATCCTTGACGGTGAGATATTCAATCTTCAAACCTTCATCAAGGTGGTGGCGCAAGAAAATCAAGGCCTTCGCACATTCTTGGGTGGATGCTTTTTCTCTATCTTTGATGGTGTCTCCGAGACCCATAGCATCTAAGTGGATTTCAGCATCCAACACCCATGTCATATAGTTCTTGCCCGAAATTTCAAGGGCAACGAACTTTCTTTTCGTAATGTCAGACATAATCGAAAATTAAATTAGGAAGAGGGAAATACCTTAGATTTCTCGAGAATGGTTCTTGAGACGGTAGAGTCTCGTGCTGATAACGTGTTATGAAATAATATAAAGACAAGAACAATAATGCAAGAATAAGAACAATATAGAGAGAGAATAGGGAGAGAGAGAAGTATTCTTATTAATACTTGGGGTGATTTACAATGGTAGAGAGCACCTCTATTTATAGGAAGAGGAATGACTTAGCTTCAAGCTAAAACTCTTAGACATTCACTCTAAATAGACTTCTATTTTATAACAGTCAAGATATTTTTGCTCTTCTAAGATTGGCCATACTGCGATAGCAGTGGAGATAAAACTTTTTCTACAAGCCTTAAAAGAGGTGCTGCCCCAGAAACAAGAAACATAGGAAAAAATTACAAACAATAATGACAAATTCAATAATTTTTAAAAGTAGAGTGTCGTTGGGAGTATAATATATACGCAGACCTTATCCTTGTTCTGGGAGTACAAAAAGGTTCTTTTCAATAAATTCTTGTCTAAAGAAAAGATGCAAAGAAGCAGTGACAACAAGCGGTAATAACGTGAAACAATCAGAAATAGCCAATTCACGATTAGCAATTGAAAAATAACCATAGTTTCATAAGTAATCGAAATTTAGCTAATTTTTCGTGTAATTGAACAAAAATAACCCTTAAAAATCCGAAAAAATTGGAGTTCAAATTAGTTGTATATGAGATTCTAGCATAATTATGTGTTGGAGTATCAACTCTATAATCTGGGCATATTATATTAGAACTTTTCGTATTTAGATTTTATTTCCGCATAAAATAGTGACTAATTTTTAATGATTTTAAAAATAGTAACTATTTTTCCAGTACCAGCCTAAAAACTGGTTAGTCCATGCTATTTTCACCTAACAACCACAAGATATTAAGAGAATCGAAGCAAAAAATACTCCTTTCGTTTCATATTGTTTGAGCTACTTTCCTTTTTAGTCTGTTCCAAAATAAATGATACATTTTTAAATTTAAAAATAATTTAACTTTAAACTCTTTATTTTACCCTTTTGTCCTTAGTGAGAAGCTTTTATAGCAACACAAATAGTATGGCCCCACAAACCTTTTACCACTTAATCTTTTAAGACCTCAAATTTAAAAGTCTTTTTCTTTTTCTTAAATTTACTACCGAATTAAACTAGCTCAAATAAACCATATGAAATGGATGGACTAGGTACATAGGAGGAAAATGAGAGGTTTATTAGAAACTCCGTGTGCAAGCTGCCCGATACAGCCTGATAAATCACGGCCTCTACAAAACAACGTTCAGTGGTCCCCTTGCTAAGTGCCTCAGACCACATCAAACTAGGCAAGTATTAGAAGAGGTGCATGAAGGTCATTGTGGCGCCCATACAAGGAGCTACGCCCTTGTCTAATGCCTCATTCACGCTGATTACTACCGGCCCGCATGAAAAAAGAGACAGCAGATTATGTCCGAAGATGCGAGCAGTGACAACTGTACGCCCCCATGATACACCGGGCCGGGGAACTTCTCCATTCAGCAACCTCGCCATAGCCCTTCATAGAGTGGGGAATGGATATAATCGGCCCCCTGCCTGCAGGATGAGGAAAGGTATGCTTTCTGTTTGTTTTAACTGACTATTTTTCTAAATGGGTGGAAGCAGGTGCGTATGCACAAATACGCGAGCAATAAGCCATCGCCTTTATATGGAACATATGTCGTTTCGGCATCCCCAAAGAAATCAGTTGCAACAATGGGCCCCAGTTTGACCGGTAGAAAAACAACTGAATTCTTCAAAAAATGGTACATCAAGCGGTTACTCTTCACTCCGTATTGTCACACCTCCTTTTTCCACTTACATGTGGTTACCCCGAAAGGTGACACGTGTATTGGAGTTTTTGTAATTAAAGTGACATTATTCGAAATGGGATTAATTATTTATTTCAAGAGTCGACACTTGGGATAGGTTTGCCTTTTGGTGTCCCAAGTCACCGGTTTATTTAAAATCCCAAATCGAGAAATTTTGACTGCCCAATTGGAGTCTGCGAACCAGAAGTTCTTGAGTAAGGAATTCTGTTGACCCGAGGGAAGGTGTTAGGCACCCTCGAATCCCGTGATTCTAAGAAAAATGGAGATCCATAAGGGGAGAGATGGCCTATAAAAGAAGAAGAAAGAAAGACAAAACTTGGGTTAAGTTTTTTATTCAAATTTATTTACATTATTAGAATAAATAATATTTAATATTCTAAGCAATTAATGCGTAATCTCTAATTTAATATGTACACTTAGAACATACATATTTTTTTCTCATTTATTTAAAATGAAAAATAAAAAGAAGGCGATATTGTGAATTGCAAATTTAAGAGTTCCTCTACCCCAAGTTGTCCTTAGAAACTGCAATTTCTCAAATGTGCATAAATAGAAATATGCTTATAGAGAGTTTTAACAAGAAATACAAGAAAAAGTAAAAGAGAACACGTTGTATACGGAGGGTAACATGGACCCAATTTCCCGGTGGGTCAAACGAAGTGGAGATATGATTGCATGAGATCAGAATCAAAGCCAGGGACTTTTCGTGGAGGATCATCACTGAGCCTGGCAAGAAAGCTCCCCGGACACTGAGCGAGCTCCAAAACCTCGGGAAGCATTAACAACGGTTGCACACAATTAACAAAAAACTCGATATCCGTACCCAATCGGGTATCATGGTGCAAATCCCGCTGGACGTCAGTAGCATATAAGTAATTGACGAGAAAGGAGGATTTTTTACCTTTTCTAGAATTGTACTAGGGGTAAAACTCTCCTACTATATAAAGGGGAAGCTTTTTTATTGAATAGACATTGTAACATGAATATCAAGGCAATACAAAATTATATTCTCTGCTTTCTAGCTATCGAACAGTTCTCATTTTAATCAAAGTTCTTCATAAGCATCTGGCTTCGAATCAAGGGTCCGGTTGAGGGTGAAATTATTGTTAAGCTAAAATCTGAGCCCGGACTTAAAATCACAACTGGTTTGGTTCTTTACCTCATCTTTAATTCGTTTATCTAACATTATTGATTACTTGTGTTGAATCAATCCACGTATTCTTAAAACTGCATACAAATTAAATTGTTATCCATTTTAAGGGTAAACAGTTTGGCGCCCACCGTGGGGATAAGAATAATAGTGGTGGTTTGTTACAAATATCTATAACACACTCTATTTTACACTTATTCTTTAAGGTCTTAATTTCAGGTCAGCTTGAAAATGTCAAACTCTCAGTCCGCTCACTTGAACGTTGAGGATGAGTCTGGCAATCATGGCGAAAACAACAATCTAGTGTCTAGCAATGAGATTCCCCTTCTGATCCCAACAGGGTCCGGTCATAGACCTAGTCAATGCTAAATCACTTGTGTGAATGGGCGCCAACCTGCCTACCGCCCCTTACAATAATGTTCATAGAGGAGCCTGATTAATGGCTCAAGGAGCACCGAAAGGAGAAGGCGGTGAGGTCAATCTCTGATTGATTTTCAAAATGATGCAAGCTCCACAAGCGAGATAGAGCAACTACAAAATCAAAGTCGTGCCCCTAGCAGAGTTAAACACGGACGGCCCCGAGAAAACACCCGAAGAAATGAGCAAATCACCGAAAGGCCGGGAGAAACTGAGTCCAGTGTCAGCCCTAAAGTAATGAAAATTCTAGAGGCATTAACGGAATGAGTGGAATCTGGTGAAAAGAAAAACGTGGAAAACGATAAGAAGGTGGAGACATATAAATTCCGGGTTGATCAAATACCAGGAGCACTTTCGATATTAAAAGGCCGGGAGTCCAAGAAATTTGTCTAAAACACTTTCCCTCCGAGCGCGACACTGAAAGCAATCCCAAAGAGGTTTCGTACAACCGAAATTCCAAAATATAACAGAACTATGGATCCAAATGAGCATGTGACCTCCTACACATGCGTCATCAAAGTCAACGACTTGAAGATGACTAATCGAGTCAGTGTTATTAAAGAAATTTGGGGAAAGCCTGTCAAAAGGAACGATTATATACTACCACAACTTCCCCATTCTATTGATTCATTCGCTATGCTCGCGGATGCTTTTGTAAAGGCTAATGTCGAGGCCATCAAGGTCGAGACCAGAAAATCACACCTTTTCAAGGTTAAGCAAAGTTACAAAGAGATGTTCAGGGAGATCGTGTCAAGGTTTCAAATGGAACGGATGGACCCGCCTCCGGTTGCGAATGACTGGGTCGTTCAGGCATTTAAGCATGGCATCAAAACCCTAAGCTTCTTGGCTTAGCAGAAACTAAAACAAAACTTGGTAGAATACCTGGTAACTTGGGCTGAAGTCCACAATAGGTACTGGTAAAAAATCATAGTCGAGGATGACCAACTCGGAGCCTCTTTCGGGTCTGTTTATCCCATCAAAACTGATGACAGGCCTAAGAGAGCCGTCGATAATGAACCAAAGTCGGTTAGAGATCGGTATCAACCATACAATGTAGATCGAAAGGGAAATGGGTTTGAGCGTAACCCTATAAGAAACAAAAAGAAAAGCGATTGATGGCCAAATAACCGAGGCCTGATAAGAAAATATGGTTTCGACAAGCTGCTCGAGGCAAGGGAACTTCCAAGAATGTCAGAGTATAACTTCAACGTTAATGCAGAAAGCATCGTATCGGCCCTTGGACGCAACAAGGAGACTAAGTGGCCTCAACCATTGCAATTTGACCCTACCTAGACAGATCCTTACCTGATGTGTAAGTATCATGGCACTCATGGATACATGACCAAGGACTATCGACAACTGAGGGAAGAAGTGTCACGATTGTTCAATAACGTCCATCTCTAGGACTTCCTTAGCGATCTAGCCAACAACCACTTCAGGAATAAGGACTCTAACAAATAAGCCGACCAAGAAGAACCTCAACACGTCATCAACATGATCATTAGAGGGGTCGATGTACCTAAATGTCCCA
Organism: Nicotiana benthamiana; assembly: GCA_034376525.1. Taxonomy (NCBI): domain Eukaryota; kingdom Viridiplantae; phylum Streptophyta; class Magnoliopsida; order Solanales; family Solanaceae; genus Nicotiana; species Nicotiana benthamiana. Next base: position 91,586,858 of record CM067337.1, read on the forward strand.
TGATAAAGCACATAAAAGTATCCATCACGAGGGAGAAACGCACCCGAGATTATATCCCGGAGGGAGTCATTTCGTTTAGCGACGAGGATGCCGAGGGCATCGTGTAGCCTCATACGGATGCACTGGTAATATTTGTACTTATAAACAAATCCCAAGTTAAGTGCATGTTGATTGATCCAGGCAGCTCGACCAACATCATCAGATCCAGGGTCGTAGAGCAGTTGGGGTTACAAGATCGAATAGTGACGGCAGTCCGGGTGTTGAAAGAATTTAACATGGCATGTGAAACTACCAAAGGAGAAATAACTTTGCTAGTACATACCTTCAGGACGATTCAAGATAAGAAATTCTATGTGATCGAATGGGACATAAGGTATAATGCCTTATTTGGAAGGCCTTGGGTTCACAACATGAGGGCAGTACCCTCGACATTGCACAAAGCACTGAAGTTCCCCACACCGGGAGAAATCAAGACAACTCACGGAGAGCATCTGCCCGTAAAAGAAATATTTGCAGTCGACGAGGTGATCTTGGTGCCAGTGGTCTCGGCGGAAATGAACACGAAGTTGACTAGGAAAGAAGAAACTAAATAGAAAGCATCAATACCGGCCCCAACCGAACCAGAAGAGCAAGAAGTAGGGTAGGATGATGATTACGGAGTCCCTAGGTCATTCATTGCCGCCGATAATTTTGAGTCCACCAAGTCAACGGTCGAGGAGCCGGGGCAAGTCATATTGATCGAACATTTGCCCGATCTGAAGGTATGCCGAGGCACGGATTTAACTCCCGCTCTCAAGAAAAAACTCATTGAATTCCTTATAGCTTACATGTTTTTCTTGATCCCATCTTGATATGACAAGGATCCTGCCGAATGTGACCACTCATAAGCTGAGTTTGGACCCAAAATTCCATCGCGTAAGCAGAAAAGGAAACCACAGTCCGAGGTCAAGCACACATTGATCAAGAATAAGGTATCTAAACTCCTTAAAATAGGATCCATTCGGGAAGTATAGTACCCGGACTGACTAGCTAACATAGTGGTAGTACCTGAAAAGGGAAATAAGATAAGGATGTGTGTAGATTACAAAACTTGAACAAGGCATGCCATAATGATTCTTTTCCTTTGATTAACATCGATCGGATGATCGACGTGGCCGGGCATGTGATACCCAACTTTGTTGATGCCTAATCTAGGTACAACCAATTTCGGATGGACCTTGGAAGGAAATGGAAAGAAATCCTGCCCGAAGTCATGTAGGCGTACCCTATGACCTCGAAATCTAGTACTGTGGCCTCCCCGTTCTCACCGGTCTATGATGTCGAAGCCTTAATACCGACCAAAGCGGGAGAACAGAGACTAAGCTTCCAATATGGTGAGGCCATGATCATGAGCTTGGAAATATTGGATGAAAGGCGTGAGGTTGCCCTAGTCTGGTTGGCCTCCCAGAAATAATGGATAGAAAGATACTACAACCGAAGATCCAACCTCTAACACTTCAAGATCATGGACTTGGTGTTGACAAAAGTAATATTACACACCCGGGACCTGAACGACAGGAAGCTGGGACCAAATTGGGAAGGACCGTATCGAGTCATAGGAATTACTAACAAAGGCTCATAAAAACTCGAAGTGGAAAACATGTGCAGCTACAAAATAATTGGAACGTGATACACTTAAAATAGTACTACTGCTAAGGTACGATCTCAACACTCTTTAGTCATGTTATGAATCAAACTAACACGTGCATGCGACACTCAAGAATGGATGAGGCTATTAGATCTGAAAGCACGAATTGCACTCATTTTCCCTTAAATCGATTTTGTCCCAAAATGGTTTTTTCGGCAAGGTTTTTAATGAGGCAACAGTAAAATGTGCTAACTTAGATTCGAATGCCGGTCTCAAACTGGAGTCAATGGGCGTCTTGCGCATCAATCGTATCTGAGCCCTCTCGAGCTCGACCTCGAATACTCTGGGCCATCACCCTCGGATATTAAGATTTTTAGCAAGGAAAAATTAACATGGAAAGAAGAAAATCTTGTATGTTAGAAGCAAAGCTTGGTGGTTAGGATCATTGTAAGGGAAAAACGGTCGACTGAACCTTGCCCATATAGTCCACTTTATCCACGATACAAACTTTTACATGCTTTCGATCATGTAATTTACGCACCGAAATGAAAGAAAGTTCCCCTTTGCTATTACACATTTCTTCCCCCTAAATTCCGGATCCTAAGAGCCCATGGGCTACACATATTTGGAGAATATCAAGCCCAAGGGCTACCCTACTCGGGGACTATCGAGCTCGACCGGGAAAAGTTCGGACAAATCGGGCCACTAAATCCCGGAGGCATCAAACCCATTAGACGACGCCAAAATACAAATGGCTACGACCGCCCTAAAAATGGTTCGAAGACGTTAGATGCTCATAATCATTAAGTAAGGCCTTCATAAAAAATTTGAAACCTGCTGAAAGGTTACCCTCAGCAAAAGCATTGTGTAAAGTCATTTAGGTATCTTGAAAAAACTTCCGGTCATACCGAGTTTTCAATGCCTCGAGCAAACGAAAGATGTATCAAAGCCAGAGTCCATCTAGATCTTTAAAAATCGGATGCCCTATAACTATATTTGATTCTCTGCTAAGGCCTGAAGGTCCTTGATGACCCAATCACGACCCGGATTCCCACCCTCGGGAGTCGTGATGGCGCCTACTAGTACGAGCTAGGCGAGCCAATAAATTTCACAATTTACCTCCCCCCCCCCCCCTTTTCTCATTTTACATTCATTGGCGATTCTAATAATGATAATAACACTTAAACAAGGGAATTTAACATAAGAAAAAGAAAGAAGCCATAAGTTAACAGAACACGAATATTTAATACAACTTTTTGAAACTCGACTACCCAGAACTGGTGTCACAGTATCACACGGTCTAAGAGTACTACAAATAAAGGTTTGAAAGAAATAGATACAACACTGTCTCTGGAAATACATAAAAGAAACAGGAATAGTAGATGGAAGGAGATGCCAAGGCCTACGGATGCCTGCAGGACAACTTCGGATCGCCTGATGAACAAGAATCAGTAATCCCACTGCGGTCAAAAGTCTACAACACTAGGGTATGCACAAAAGAGTACATAGTGTAGTATCAGCACAATCGACCCCATGTGCTGGTCAGTGTCTAGCCTAACCTCGGCGAAGTAGTGACGAGACCAGGACCAGACTACCAATAAATTTGTGCGGTTAATTCTTATATAACAAAAAAATAAAATAGGAACAAACAAATAAAGATAGGATGGGATACACCTTGTGGGGGAATATCAATTCCAGCAGTAATTTAAGAGAAATATACGAGAACAATATAAGATCTACATCGAAGCAATAATAACACTGGTGCGGCACACAACTTGATCCCTATCATTATATCTCTTGTTGCAAGCGTGCAACCCGCTCCCATTTCATATACCTCTTGTTGCAGGCATGCAACCCGCTCCCATTTCATATATTAACAGTTCTTCCAAATGAAATTACTCCAATAAACGCAACAATTAATACGAATTCATAAGACAACAAACTACACAATAATTATAATTGACTGAGAAAACCAAATAATGACAAGTAGCAATTTATTATGGACTTTAAGGAGAAAATAGGCAATTTAATATTTACTATGCTAAATATCAAGTAGCAATTAAGCCACATAAGCATGTATCAATTATAGCATAAATTCAAGGCATAATGTTGAGCAAGGATACCCTGATCCAATAATCACAAGTAACACAATAAAGGAAAATGTCAACATAAAGAACCACAGTAATAATTCAATAAGACAATTAATGAAATTGAACTGATAACAACAAGAAATCATAGCAAACGGCAATAAGTGCACGACCTCACCCATCGTGCTTTAACACTCTCTCACCAAAACAATACACATCATCTCCCTTTGTGCTTTACACTCTTCCTCACCCAAGCAACAATTACAAAGAAATTAGGGCAAGAGAATCTATAACATCACCATAAAGTCAAGTAACAACAGAAAATCAGTAAATAAACGTAAAGAACACCATAACTCAATTATCAGCAAGAATCAGGAAAATCAAGGACAAGTGCACGGAATCACCCTTCGTGATTTTACTCTCGTCCTCACCATAAAATAATATAAACGACACGACATCACCCTTCATTCTTTACCTCACATAATTAAGACACGGAATGATCCTTCATGCATTATCACTCATATAAAGGCGCGGAATAGTACATCGTGTGACACAACATCACCCTTCGTGCTTTACACTCTTCCTCACAAAATTATACACGGCATCACCCTTCATGCTTTACACTCTTCCTCACCCAAGCAACAATCACAAGGAAAATAGGGTAAGGAAAAAATGAAATTCAATAAAATTCCTGCAAGGGAACAATAGTACAACAATCAAATCGTGGCAAGGGAAACAACATCAAAATAATAACATCCCGGCAAGGGAGACAATATCATTATTCTCTCGCTTCTTCACTTTTACTCCACAACTCACTTCACAACTTGAGCCAATGCTCTATAAGGTTCAACTGCCAATTATATTTCCACTATTCATTATACAACTTGAGCGAACACTCCTATTGTTCAAGTATCACTATTACTTCCACAAACTTTACACAACAATGGAAATCATCATAAAGGCGTGAACAATGCAAATGGAGTCATGATAATCATCATATAAGACCCACGTGCATGCTTTACACCAACGTATAGATACTTGTCACCATGCCTATACGTCGTACTCAGCAAATAACCATAGAAAATAGGACACAACTCCTAAAATGAAAAGAGAAACAGAAAGAAAGATGAAAAATAGTTTAGATTAGATGTTTTGAACTACGTTAGACCTGATTCCTTAAAAAAAAGGATACGTTGGCAGCCTCACAGTTCGGTCCAAACAAATAAGAATTCAAGAAAAAAAAATTAAAAAAATCCCTGGTATCTGAAACTGGGGCAAAAAATTTTATTTCACTTTTGAAAGAGTTGATTCCAAGAGTTGTAAGTCCGTAACCCTTCATTTTAAGTCCACTTTGAGCCTTCATGCCGACCCTTCTGTTCAACCCTATCCAAAAACCTTCCAAATAAAGACCTCCTGATCAGCCTTCAAGAATGCCAAGAAAAGCAGGCAATGAGCAACGGTTGTCACACGACATAGAACACTGTCAAGTTTCTCGACAAAAAGGGAGGAAAGAAAAAGAAAAAGAAAAAGTAAAAAAAGAAAAATGAGAGAGTCTTATTATGAAAATCCTCATGGGCACTGTAAGACGACTGTAAGCAGAGATGAACAGATGAGAGAGACTTCCTGGTGAAAACCCCTCTGGCACCACTAGTCGAAAGTGAGGCATGAAGTTAATGTGAAGAATTGGCATAAACAAGCCCGACATCAGAAATCATAAGAATGGTAAAAGGGAATATTGGATTAGTAGATAAATCGGGCCATTGAGTCCAAAAATGCATGTCATGATCATTAAGGCTAGTTAAAAAAAGAGATAAAAAATACTCTTCCTTCTGTCCCTCTGACAGGGGGCATTTCTTGTAAACATTCGTTTCTTTGCATCATTGTGTTCTTCTCTTTGAGTCCATCCTTATCAAAACAAGCAAGAAAAAATTTCAAAATCTGCTACCAGCTTTTCAGTTGCACAAAGTAAATTTGGCCAGCGCACTCAGTTGATACTATCAGCATGCCTTGAGGGTTCATGCAAGGGCTCCCCCAAAAGACTCTTGTCAGCCTGCTTGGCGCAAGAAAAGATAACTTGTGATTCTCTCTGACAGACAAATTGCTCAAAAAGCAGAAAATCATTGAAGATATCAGAAAATGTCACCTGAGCCAAGATCTCCAATCGGGGCAGGGTTGATTGAGGCACAAATACAAAATGGTACTGAGTGCGAAACAATCAGAGTTGGTGCAGAACAAAGGTCTCCTAAGACCTACTCAGGCTGATCGAGCAAAAGCCAAGCAGCTCAAGACTCAAGGGCACAAATCGACCACCATTTTCAAAACTGACAAATTATTGTTTTTTTCCAGCAGAAACAAAGCATTGCAAGGAAAGTGGTTCAAAAAAAATAAAGAAAAAAAACAAAACGAACAAAAAAAAAACAAAAAAAGAGAGAAGAAAAAGAGAAGAAGAGTAGAGCCGACAAAGGTAAGTTTCTCAAATTTTGGTCTTTATTTGTCTGCATGGGCATAAAATATTGCCATTGATCTTCACATTTTTTTCCTCCTAGGATAAAAGTCCTAGTCTGAAGGATTTTCCTCCCAATAAAAATCTTAATCTGATGAATTTTTCTCCTAAGTTAGAAGACTTAGCCTGATGAACTTTCTCCTAGGATCAAAATCTTAGTCTGATGAATCTTTCTCCTAGGATGCCAAAAACAAAAAAGACCTACTCTGGTGAATTTTCTCCTAGGATCAAATCTTAGTCTGATGAATTTTTCTCCTAAGATAGAAGACCTAGTCTGATGAACTTTCTCCTAGGATCTAAATCTTAGTCTAATGAATCTTTCTCCTAAGATGCCAAAAAAAAAAAACCTAGTCTGATGAATTTTCTCCTGGGATCAAAATCCTAATCTGATGAATTTTCTCCTAGGATAAATATCTTAGTCTGATGAATCTTTCTCCTAAGATAGAAAACCTAGTCTGACGAATTTTCTCCTAGGATAATTCAAAAAAAAATCCAAAGTCATGGTAGCATAGGACCTTTTCCCTTTTATCCCGGCATAACCCGAGGGTCTTTTCTTTTCCTCCCCAGCATAACTTGAGGGTCTTTTTTTCCCCTCGGCGTAACCCGAGGGTCATTTTCCTTTTATCCCAGCATAACCTGAGGGTCTTTTTCTTTTCTTCCCCGGCGTAACCCGATGATAATTTTCTTTCTATCCCCAGTAAACGCCTTTTCCTCCTATCCCGACATAACCTGCGGATCCCCTTGGCATAAGTTAGGAACCTTTTTCATCTCGGCATAACCTGCGGATCTCCCTGGTATAACCCAGCAATCTTTTTTATTTCATCCTGGCATAACCCGTGAATTTTTCCTTTCATCCCCAGCAGGGACCCTTTATTCCTATCCCGGCATAACCCGTGGATCCTCCTCTTATCCCTTGCAGGGACCCTTTCTCATTCCCAGCATAACCTGGCAATCATTCCAAAGGATACACAATCCTGACTTTCATTGTTTTCAATACAGGAATAGCTTTGCTTTGTGTTGCAAATAACTCACTGAATTTTCCCAGTGAAAACTGGGGCAGAAAATTTCATTCGTTTGTTTGTTTTGGTGTCCAAGCAGGTTTTACCTCAAGGCACAGGATTCGAGATGACCGAAAGCGTGAGTCTCAATCCAGAATAAGGAAAAGAAGAAAAGAACAAAAAGAAGTGAATTCAAAATGATAAAGCGGACAGAGATGCGGATTGCTCAAAATTTAACTGAAGTCACAAGCTCTGCATGTCCCGCTTTATTTCAAAAACTGAAGGATAAACTAGCGGTTGCAGCTAACGAGCATCAAGATTCAGATCGGAGTCTGCTACAAGAGCTAGCAAAGAGTCAAGATCAAGCTTCAAGAGACTGGTAGATAGGAATCTTGTAACTCGTAGTTTAGCTTTTAATTTTCCTTCGGTGTAATAAGGAGATCAGCAAGAAGAAACCGTAGCAATAGCAGCAAAATCACAGCCTCGGTAGTCGTAGCTACCAAACACTACTGAACTACACTGACCTGATTCCTCTTCTGCTGAGGATATGTAGGCAACTCTAAAGCAGGATGCGGTCAAACTTTTCAAAAATTCTTCTCACGGGAGGTTCAAACGGGCAAAAATTGCTCATATTTGTTCACTTATCTTCAAATGAAAACTCTTCGCGTTTCCGCGCAAAAAGGGGCAGCTGTGAGCACGTGATTTTTGCGCTATACGAATTACTCCCATAAATTCAAAACAAAATAACTTTGTATGTTTATTTGAAATTTTGATTTTTCGTGGCATTATTTTGTTAATTATTTGCATCTTTAAATAACGAAAATACAAAAATACATGAGGCATGTGCACTTTGGAGTAATTTTATATTTTTAAGAATTTAATTAGCAATTAGGAAAGGAAATTCAAAATTGGCTTAATTTGCACTTAAGATCGATTTTAAGTAATTCCTTTTTTTCTTAATCTTTTTAATTATGACTAACTAGGTTGTTTTTTTAGGATAATTAAGAATTTTAGGTTTCAAATAATTTTGGAATTTAAAAAAAAAGTGGGGGTGGGGGGGAGAGAAAATCTGAAACTAAAAGGACCTAATTGGGCCATATATACAACAAATTCAACCCAAAACCATTTTCTTCTTCTAAAATCCACCAGATCCACAACCAATAACCCCCATTCCCGACCCATTCGCACAAAAAACATGCGATACATACATTGAGATCCAAATGACCAAAATCCCTAACCCAAACGCACACTGTTCATCCTCCTCACCAAATTGCACGAATCCCTAGGGGTGTTCAAAACCGATCCGAAACCGAAAACCGAACCGAACCGAAGCTTAATGGCTTAACGGTAACGGCTTAACGGACGGAGAACAGATTGAATTTTTTTTATTAACGGCTTAGCGGTTTGGGGGCGGATTATTCAATTTTCTTAACGGGTAATCCGTTAAGCCATTAAGAATATAAATATATCTAATTTATTTTTACTTACATAATTATATATATGAAATATAAAAATAAAAAACCTTAAAATGAATAAGTATAAGTGTATAAAACTATAATACAAATAAATTAGAAAAACAAAACCACCCACCGTCACTTATGTACTCTATAGTCTATACAGATAGCAAATAAAAGTTATTTGGTGTGCTGCGTCCTAGTTGGTGACCTCTTAAGAAGTTCATCAATATACTGATCAACAAATTGTCAAAGCTATGAGCTTGATATTTCAGTATAGTGTGCGGACAGAATACATTTGAGCCCTTAGGTATTAAACCGATAAACCGCCCATTAACCGCCCGATAAGAGCTAACCCGATACCAATCCGTCCGATATCTTATCGGGTGGCTAACGGATGAATACATTTAAAAACCGATAACCGATAAGCCAAACCGTTAAAGTAAAAAGCCGCCCAATCCGCCCAATGAACACCCCTACGAATCCCTTCCAAAAATTGCTAAGATTTTGAGTGAGTGAGTCTCGAAAACCCTCCTCACACGTCCCTCCTTCACTCGCTCAGGTCAGAGATTTAGCACGCGATTGGAAGGTCCTAGAAACGGATCGTTGGATGAGGATGAGTCGTTGGATTGACTTCGTTCAATCCAAGCCCCATTTTCATCAGGGGTTCGTCTCTATAAAGGACAGGATCGGATTTTAGATAGGGTGATTTTTTTAGCTAGTGTTCTTCACATTTATTCAATTTTTTTATTCGCAGTGTTGATTCTAAAAAACACATATACAAAAAATGTTTGAAGTCCTTTGACTTTTGTTGTTCGATTCACTGTTCACTCGTTTTTGAAATACATATATTCTGTCTTCAAAGTTATTGGAATTCGTTGTTGATCGAGGCATCGATTTGTGGCTGCTGTTGCATTGCATCGATTTCAAGTGTTGAGATTCCTTCACATTTTTTCAGGTTTACTCTTTCTTTTTCTATTATTTATATTGTGAAATGAGTCCTGGATGGACCTGGAAGAATTGTTAAAAATGAATTCAGTCGTGATAATAGACGAGGCTCGTATGATTACCCTCGACTTCATTTATTGTTATGCTTTCAATGTTCTCCATGAATTCATATGTAGTGAATCAACTTCTGAACAGACGAGGAGTAAATTTGTGTGGTTTCAACATCGCATTTGTGTTTGTATTGACTTCGAATATTGTTTAGTATCATCCTTTAGCTCATACCTGCTTCGAATTTGATCCCCTGCTGATGTTGCAAATTTGGTATATTGTAGCTTTATATAGTGTCAAGGTTATTTCGTGTTGCATCTGTTCGAAAAATGAGCTTTGACTAGCATTCACCCTTGTTGTTTGATTCCTGAATTAGTGCCTAGGTCGTCTTTGAAATGCTGAAAACTGAACACCATCTTATATCCCCTACTCTAACTGTCACCACCTCATCTCCTGTTTCCTCTTTGTTAATTTGGGTTTTCCAGTCGAGATAGGCTGCTGAATTGATCAAATATCAGTGGTTCTTGCTAGGTGATGATCATTCTGTAATAAGCTGAGCCTGAAACTGTCCTAATCTATTCGTTGACGAAAATTTAAGCATGCCTCCTCTAGCTGGTTCTGCCTGTGTGTGTGTGTGTGTGCATCTATTTTTGTTTAGCCTATGTCAGTTCACTTTGAAGCTGTCAAACTGCTTTCTCTTACTGATATTAAGCACTGCAAGTGGTAAAGAAAGCATTGCAAGTTTAAATATAAGCGTTTCATTTCGACGAAAAGGTTTAACGTTGGATTAGATAAATCATCTGTTTCGCATATTGTTGTTTCTGTTGTTTGGATTAGAATTTGGTTTGCGGTCCGTATAAAGTTGGCTCAAGGAGGGTTATTTCGATTGCTTCACTGTTAGTTTGAAATCTGATTAAGTAGCCTATTAGTTCATGCTTTCAGATCTGTAAATTCTGTTTTAGTACCAGTGAGTCATTTTTGTACTGAAATTAGTCACATGAGCCTTACCATGTTTATAGGATCCGGTGAATTCTTCATAGTTTATATCTATTGGGATGCTATACCAATTTTCAGTTGTGTCTTGTTAACTTCACTGTTACAATCTTGTAGTAACAAAACACAGTGAAAAAAAGGGTTTGAGGGATGTTCAAATTTCTAGTCTTTTGCTTCTATTTTTCTGAAAATTTCGACTGCCATTTGGGTTGAAACAGCCTTGTATTTGTGGATATTTATGAAAGGTAAAAGGGCTGTTGGTTACTCATATATTCAGTTATGTAGGTTAAAGCATGAATGTGGTATGAAAGCTCATAAGCGATTAGTTAGAATGTTATGGTTTCAAACGTAGAATCGAAAGCATAGTGAAGAAATATACTACATAATGAGTAGATGTGTAACATGGATAGCCTAGAGGTACCTGTGTCAAGTGGGAATGACATGGGCGTGTTACTTTGAATATATTGTTTAAACGTGTTAATCAACTTGAAATGAAGGAATATCTATTAACCTTGTTTCTTAGGAAGTTAACTAATCTTTTGAATTAACTCGAGGCGCGCCATGCCAAACGATATCACAAATTGCATGGACCTCACTTGATTGACTTTCAATCCTTAGAATTCGAGGCGTGCCATTTAGTTGAATTTCCATGGCCCTCGCAAATTTAAAAACGCGTAGTTGCTTTAGGCGCATTATTTTAACAATTTATCTTCCTAAATTTGGGTGCGCATTTATGTGACCCAAATCTAAATCTCAACGATGTTAAAATATGTCGAAAACCGCAGGTGCATTTATGTGACGTGGTTCAAGGCGTGATTTTATAACGTTGCAATATTCCTAAAAATGAATAAAGCGGTTAAAATAAAAAAAATGCTCATAGGATTAACAGGTATTGCAAATCATATTTTAGCCACTCTCATCTCGTCATAAATCAGGTCGCCGAGACTTACCGAATCAAAGAGCAAAGGTTGCAAAAATATCAGTTTGAAATCCATAAGATGATTCCTGAGTTCGACGAATATCACTTCGAGAAAATTCCCAGGGCACAGAACGTCGAGGCAGATAGCCTAGCCAAACTAGCCACAACCACCAAAAATATCAACAAAGAAAATGTGGTCACTCTCCTCCATGAGGCTTCAGGACTTGGGAGTGGCACAACTAATTTGTATCCTACTTTCAGGACGGAATACTCCCAATCCACAAAAAAGAAAGTGCTTTTCACTGACATCAAAGTGATTTTGATTGGTAAACAACAATTTTAGTAGCAGTACACTAAACCTTAAAACCAACAAATAGAATAATAGTTTAGAAACATGCAACATGTATTATAAAAATTGTTTATCCAATCAATAATCGACAACACATTATCCCTAATCGATGTAACCTTTTTAAATAATCATATATTTTGCTCCACTCTCCTCCTCTGCCTTAGACTATATACAACTAAAAAACTTACAACAAGAGACAAAAATTCAAGTATCATTTCCACTGTCACTCCTACTTGGTATTACTCATTTTCTTATTTTTCAAACTTATGTGTCAGTTATTTTCTATTTTTTCTTGCTTTTGTACTAGAAAGATAGGAAATTAAAATTATAGAATTTTTTTTCCTTTTTTGTGTGATTTTAAGTTTGGTCTGTTAGGATCATACTGTTGTGTATATGGTCTTAAGTTATTGCATTATTTCCTATTGTTCAGTTAAGGCTTGTTTTACCTATGCTTGTAATGAAAATCTTGATAGCTTTTATTCTTCATTTCTTAAATATTTTCTTACTAGTGTGGCCAATATTTGGAATCGTTGTCTGATTTGTGCTAATTATGCTTAATTTGAAATTTTCTTGCTTCTTGATATTGAAAGTTGGGAGGATCTAGGGGTCTATATATATATTTAAGTTGTAAAGTTAGCAAATTTTACTATTTTTCCAATATTTTTTGATTAAAAAAGTTGGTTCTTTCTTTAATTGAGGAAAGAGGTATACTTGTTGCAAGTAAACTTGGGAATGTTTTGCTGTAGGAGAGACTTGGCGTAATTGGTAAAGTTGTTGCCATGTGATGAGAAGATCACGAGTTCGAGCCATAAAAATAGTCTCTTACAAAAATGTAGGTAGGCTGCTTACAATAGACCCTTGTGCTCCGGCCCTTCCCAGGAACCCGTGCATAGCGAGGGCTTAGTACACCGGGCTGCCTTTTTATGTATCATAAATTTCTCAATCTTTTACCATAACACTGATCATCAAATTATTTGTAGCACTTATTAGTTGGGAAATTGACAGGAAAATTGTACTATTTGAAGTCCAAGAAAATTGATCAGGACTCTTGCATTGGCTGTGCAACTAAGAGTTGTGGATATGGAAACATTATTTCCTACTACTTTTATGCCAAATTCAAATTGGATGATGCAACAGAGCAAAAGCACAGAATGGACTAAGGAAGAGAACAAGAAATTCGAAAGTGCACTTGCAATATACGACGAAAAAACTCCGAATAGATGGTCTATGGTAGCAGCTATGATCCCTGGGAAATCAGCACTTGATGTGATGATGCAGTACAAAGAATTAGTTGCAGATGTTAGTGATATTGAAGCTGGATTTGTTCCAACTCCGAGGCCTTTTGCTTCTTCTTTTACGTTAGAATTCGTCGATCATCGCGAGATTCATGCGTTTAGAAAGAGAGGCAAGTCTTGTGATCAAGAAAGAAAGAAAGGTGTACCATGGACAGAGGAAGAGCACAGGTGCGCGCATTTCCTTTATAAATTACCTTTATAGTGTGCTTGGAGTTATGCTGCTTGGATCCTCCGAAAATGCTATCGAGTGTATGACGGATCATCCTAAAGTAATGTATTTTTGGAAGATCAAACATGGATGCAGAAGCATTTTTTACGAATTAGAGCAACATAAATTTGGATCTTCTTTATGCTTGTTCGACTTGATGCAATAAAATCTATCAAATATAAAAGGAAATGCAAAGAAGTAAATATACGAAGAAGTTAAGGGGAATTGACATCTATTACATATACAAAGGGCAACCCGGTGCACTAAGCTCCCGCTATGCGCGATTTTTCGTAAAGGGCTGGACCACAAGGGAGTATTGTACGCAACCTTATCCTACATTTCTATTGTATATACATTAAGAGTAATTTTGACATAGTGGTTGAACCAGGAATCTCAAATAGGGGGGCAAAAAATAATGAAAAGCAATTAAATATACGAAAAAGTCAAAGGGATTCGACATCTATTATAGATACAGAAAAATTGATTTCGACCTACCTCGTACATGGTGAATAACCAAATTCCAATTCAAATAAAAATTTTAGGATAAATTGTAATTTGTTGGCGAAGGGTGTTCGGATGAACCTTCCGCCCCCTTAGCTCGGCCAATGGTTCCACGAACCTAATTAGTACTAGTGATTAGCATACTACATTTCGATATTCCCTCTATCTTGCTCTAATTTTGATTGTTGTTTATGTTAATAATAATGTTCTAATTGCATTATACTATTATAGGAGATTTCTAATGGGGCTTGAGAAGTATGGCAAAGGAGACTGGAGAAACATATCAAGGAATTTTGTAATCTCTAAACTCCAACACAAGTAGCTAGTCATGCTCAAAAGTACTACCTAAGGCAACTTTCAGAAGGGAAAGACAAAAAGAGACCTAGCATCCACGATAACACCACCGTTCATCTCGCAGACGACGAGTTGCTCAACAACAACAACAACAAATGAATGTGTGACGAGACATATAGTATGTCCGCATTGCAGAAATCAACAAGCACAGGAGATGTACTAATCGGTTGCTGGAACTATTCAAATAATGAAGCCGTCATGACTTTTGGTTCGTTGTATGACAGCTTGGTATGATACGAGTTGACCTGAAAGAAGTGAGGATTCATATGGCCGATCTCATCTTGTTTGGGACTTAAGCATAGTATTAGAACCCTCGATATGTTGTCTACTGGAGGATGTTGAACTGACATTGCTAGTTGTATTTTGCAGCTCCATTGTTGATCTAGTGAGAGGTTGTAAATAAAATGTCAATGTTGGATTTTGTTTGGATCTTGGTGTAATGTAAATCAAGTTTCAGTGTGGTATATGCCTAGTTTAATGGCCTTGTCACGATCCGGATTTTCCGACCGTCAGAATCGTGATGACGCCTACTGTCGAAGTTAGGCAAGCCAACCTTTATAATCATTTTTCACAAAACTTAAATCTAAAACAAATTAAATACTAAAATAATTAAATAAAACATGCGGAAGTCTTTTGACAACAATAGCAAAAACAAAATGCGGGAGCTAGCAACATGTCTTTACCCAATATCTGGTGTCACTTCTCACTGACGACTAAAGGAGTACTACAAGCACAGTTTGAAAGAAATATATAACATGTCTGTTTGATACAATTAAACAAACTGAAAAGAAAAGATAAGGGAGACTCATGACCGCGAACGCCAGCGAACTACCTCGGAGTCTCTGGACTGATAGATCGCCCCCTAACTACTGCTGCGGTCCGTAGGCTGTGTCCTGACCTGTGCACAAAAGGGCAAAGAAGCGTAGTATCAGCACAACCGACCCCATGTGCTGGTAAGTGATTGGCCTAACCCCGGCGAAGTAGTGACGAGGCTAGATAGGACTATCATATAAACCTGTGCATTTCAACATATATATATATATATATATATATATATATATATATATATATATATATATATATATATATATATATATATATATATATATATGTATGTATATATATATGTATATATATACATATATATATATACATATATATATATATATATATGTATATATATACATATATATATATACATATATATATATATATATATACATATA
Source organism: Nicotiana benthamiana (assembly GCA_034376525.1). NCBI lineage: Eukaryota > Viridiplantae > Streptophyta > Magnoliopsida > Solanales > Solanaceae > Nicotiana > Nicotiana benthamiana. The sequence goes on from CM067337.1 coordinate 91,602,368, forward strand.
TATATACATATATATATATATATATATACATATATATATACATACATATATATATATATATACATATATATATATATATATATATATATATATATATATGCGCCATAGAAGGGAATACATGTATTTAAACAATTAAAAGGGAGGGGAGCATGCTGTGGGATATATAACAGTTCAATTATCTAATCAACAACAACAAAGAAATAGAAATGGTATAATAAACGTCAATAAGAGGAAACCAGTAAATCAAATATTGCACGACACTATCCATCGTGCTTTTACTCTCGTCCTCACCAAGATAATCAATTAAAGTATACGGCATCAGCCGTCGTACTGTATCACTCTTCCTCACCTAGTCAATAGAATAAAGCGGTTACACGGCATCACCCATCGTGCTTTATCACTCTTCTTCATCCAGTCCATAGTATGGAATAGATCAATAATTGCAAGGCATCACCCATCGTGATTTAATCAATGGTTACACGGCATCACCCATCGTACTTTATCCCTCTTCCTCACCCAATCAATAGCATTAAGTGGTTACACGACATCGCCCATCGTGCTTTATCGCTCATCCTCGCCCAAACAACATTCACAAATAATAGGGCGAAGGTATAGACGAAACTACAATAGTAATAACCCCGGCAAGGGGAATACAACTCAACAATGAGTCCCGGCAAGGGAAAACAGCTCAACAATAAGTCCCAGCAAGGGAAAACAGCTCAACAATACGTGCTGGCAAGGGAGAAAAGTACCAAAATTTCCTTCTTTTGGTTCATTTGCTTCTCAACCATCACTTTATAGTTCATTTAACAAGTAATTATCACAATTGTCCACTTCTTTCGAAATTCTAATAGCAAATACGACTCACGGTTATATTAGACTCGGGTGCATAGGTAACCATCACCATACCTATACACCAACTCCACATAGCACATAACAAATATTATCCTAATCATATTCCGTCAAGCCAAAGTTAGATCAAACACTTACCTCGAAAGCTTCCAAACTCAACTCACGCCTCTAGAATAGCTTTACTCTTCGAATTTGCCTCAAAACTGGTCGAATCTAACCACAATTTACTCAAATGTATCAACAAATGCTAGTTAAATCAATTTGAATGCCTAAGAATGAAATTCCCAAAGTTTTACCCAAAAATTTCCAAAATGCCCACCGGCCCACGTGGTCAAAACTGGAGATTCAAACCAAGATTGGGTTACCCATTTCCCCACAAGTTCATATATGCAATTTGTTTTGAAATCGGACCCCAAATTGAGGTCCAAATCCCCAATTTTATGAAAACCTAGGTTCTATCCCAAATTCCCATTTTTACCCATTGAAAGCTTTGATTTTAAGCATAAATCATGATAAAAGATGTTAAAGTTTGAAGAAATTGAGTAAAAGTTGACTTACAATTGATTTGGGAGAGAAGGAGTCCAGAGAAAATCGCCAAGGGAGGTTTGGGTTTCTAAAATATGAAATATTTTGAAATCGGCTAAGTATAAGTTGCACAGTTGCAGATGTCGCAAATGCGATATTGACCTCGCATTTGCGAACTGGGCAAAATTAAAGGGAAACTCGCATTTACGAGTGCTTGTTCGCAAATGCGAATTGGGCAGGGAACGGAGGAACTCGCATTTGCGAGAAATGGTTCGCATTTGCGAACCCATGACTTAGGCGGGGGAATTCACATTTGCAGATGCCAAGGGGGACGATCGCATTTGCGAGAAAAAAATATCGCATTTGCGATGTCTGGCCAAACAAGGGATGGTTCACATTTGCGAAGAAGCAGGCTAAAGGAGGGAACTCGCATTTGCGAAGATTTCTTCGCAAATGCAAAGACTACAGATACAAGTAGTTAAAATTCATAAAAATGAGCCTAACACCTATATGAAACTCACCGAAGCCCTCTAGGCTCCAACTCAAACAGGCACCCAACCTCAAAAACATCCTACGGACTTACTCATGCGATCCAATCGCCAAAATAACATCAAAATCAAAGAATCAACCTCCAAAACTCATGATTTTCATTTCAAAGTTCAAAACTTTCAAACTTTCCACTTTTAGTCCGAAACACGTTAGACGACGTGCGTTTTCAACCAAACTTTACAAATAGCGCTTAACGCTCATTTAAGACTTGTACCGGGCGTCAAAACCAAAATACGAGCTCGATACCATAACTTTTGATCAAATCTTCATTTTCATTTTTCCTTAAGATAGAAAGCTCCGCACTCGGGCCTGGGACCTCGGATTTTGATTCCGTAAATACGTCCGGGTCCCAAAATTCCTTATGGACCCTTCGAGACCCTCACATCATGGGTCTGGATCCGTTTACCCAAATCGTTGACCAAAGTCTACTATAGCATTATTATTATCAAAGTTCATAGTTTTTAACACAAAATTCAAATATTTTCACTTAAAAATTTTCTGGCTTAGCGCTCGAACTGCGCATGCAAATCGAAGCAACCAATTAAGGGGTTTTTAAGGCCTCAGAAGCGCCAAGAAAGGGAGAATTATGGTGCTGACCCTTTGGGTCGTCACATGCCTTTTCAATTCCTTTTATCCTGTTTGTATTACGATTGAAGATCTTAATATGTGTAGTATATTCCTTTTCAACTCCTACTTTCTCAATATGTGTAGTATGGAGTTGTGCATAAACAGTGATGTTTGTACATAGTTGATTAGTCTTAGTTTAGCATTAATAGTTAATTATATGTATGTTAGAGAAAGTTAGAATAGAGAATATATAAATTTAAAAGTTACACACGTGTATGGTATGGTGTAATAACAGAAAAATTCTCCAGAACTTTCCACTCACACACTCTCCCTCTCTCTCCCTCTATGTCTCCCTCCACGCTCTCTATTCTTTCTATCTTAGGTCAAGGACCAGATCTCCTCCTCCTTTTAATGTGGTATCGGAGCCATAGATCTATGGTGTTTTTCGAATTTATCCTTTGAAGAATCTAAGATTAACATAGACAAATTCACTCAATCTTGTCAGAGAAGTGAGAGATTAAGAGTATTCGTCAGAAATTTGGGGAATTCACCTAGGGTTTGCTAATGATTTCAGAACTCGTAAATTTTGAGAAAGTGAAAGGTTTTCCTTGAAGATTGATGCAGATTCAACCTTCGAATCACTGAATCAAGCCTCGACGATGACGAACAAAACTCTTGAGACCGGGAAGGACGATGGAGAAAAATTCACTAAGATTCATCCTATGCATCCTCTGTACTTACACCCCTCAGACAGTCCAGGTAGTGTGATAATTCCTTAACAACTAACAGGAATAGACAATTATATAGCTTGAAGCAATTATAAGCGAGTAGATTTATTAGCCAAATATAATCTAGGGTTTATAGATAGAAAATGTCGGAAAGAACAATATAATGGTGATTTAGAGCATCAATGGAAGAGATGTGATGCCTTTGTGTTATCATGGATAACTACTTCAGTCTCTAAATAACTAAAAAATGGTATAATGTTTTCAACCAATGCCTGTAGTGTTTGGACAGACCTAAAGGAAAGATTTGATAAGAAAAATCTAATTAAAGTTTATCAACTTCTTCAAGAAATTTTTATCACCAGTCAAGGAAGTTTATCAGTGTCAGAATAGTACTTAAAGCTGAAATGTGCATGGGATGAGTATTGGTCAATAGTACCATTGTCATGTGACTGTACCTAGCATAAGGAATATGCTGAACACATGGAGCAACAAAGACTAGTACAATTTCTGATGGGCTTAAACGATACATATGCATAGACAAGGAGTCAAGTCCTATTAACTGTCCGTGTTCATACTCTCAATCAGGCATACACCATAATAATGCAGGATGAAAGCCAAAGAGTGCAAACAAACATGATATCTCAAGTAGCACCAGCCTTCCAACAACTTGATTTGAATGATTCTATAACATTAGCCTCCATTAGAAGTAAAGGGTTCAAAAAGAACAATGGAAATAGTGCATTGCAATGCGATTATTTTCATATGAAGAGTCACAAGGAGGAAAATTGTTGTACGCTTGTAGGATATCCATCTAAAAACAAGCTTAACAAAAGGAGAACTTTTGACAAGGGAAATTCAGCAGGAAGTTGGGGACCTACAACCAATAATGTGAGTTACATTGATGAATCTGAAGGAACCTGTTTAGTAGGCTTCTCATCGAAAGGGCCCAACAACATACCATTTTTCATTCTAGAACAGTACCACCAACTATTGAAGCTAATTGACAAAGAACCTTCAACAACAGATGCAAGAGAAAACATGGCAGGTATAGTTGATCTCCTTAATGCATGCTTATATGTAGGTTCTGAAACTAATTCCCGAATCATAGACATTGGAGCTTCGGATCATATGGTTTCTAGCTTGGACATCTTAACTGAATCCCACTATATTACCATTAACTATGGTAAAGTACATTTGCTTAATGGCAACACTACTTCTATAACTCATACAGGACACTACTAAAAAATCTGGTTTTAGCTAGGGAAAAATTTTGTAGCTAAACAGAAAACTCCGTCTCTAATCTTATTTAACGATGGATTAGTGACAGATTATCAAAATATCTGCTAGCTACGAGCATTTTAACGAAAGATTAGCGACGACGTTCGTAGCTAATTCTATTTTTTTGGTAGTGGGATCATAGAACTATATAATGTTCTTTATGTCCCTAACTTCAAATACAACTTGTTATCTGTTCAAAGTTACCAAAGAATTAAAGTGTTGTGCACTATTCTTTCCTTCATCTGTATTTTTCAGGGCCTCTACAATAGTAGGGTAAGGGGGATCGTTAAGGAGAAGGATGGACATTACATACTTCAACCTGCCAAGATACCACCACCTGCCAAAGTACCTGAAATACCTTCAGCTCCTACTTTCAAATCTTTCAAATCTTCAGCAATTCCAGCTTCTACAATTCCAGTCCCATATTCATCTAATGTTACATCAAAATGATGTTTACATCTTTCTATTTGGCACTAAATACTTGGTCATTCTCCAGTAGTAGTATTACAAAAGTTTTCTTTATTGAAGAGTTATTTGTGGAACAAAGATAAAACAACTACAACTACCCAGTATAGTCCCACAAGGTGGGGTCTGGGGAGGGTAATATGTAGACGGGCCTTACCCCTACCCGAAAGGACAGATAGTCTAAACTATATTGTTTGTCCTTTATCAAGGCAAACTAGATTTCATTTTGCTACTAGTACAAGGAAAAGTATATGTCCTTTTGATCTTGTGCACATGGATGCTTGGGATTCTTATAGACAATGTACTTACAAAGGATACAACTATTCCTTTACTATTATAGATGATTGGCTTGGATCTACTTGATGAGAATGAAAAGTGATGTCTTCCTTTTAATCAAATCGTTTCTTACTCTTATCAAAAATCAGTTTTCTACCACAATTAAGACCATAAGATCAGATAATAGTCTTGAATTCTTCAGTTCTTAGTGTTCTACTCTTTTCTCATCACATGGCATTTTACATCAAAGTTCTTATGTGTATACTCCACAGCAAAATGGAGTAGCAGAAAGGAAACATAGGCATTTGATTGAAATAGCTAAAGACCTTAGAGTATCAAGCTCATGTATCATTAAATTTCTGTGGGGAATGTGTACTAACTGCAACCTTTCTTATTAATATACTGCCATCTTCAGTCCTATCTCGGAAATCTTCGTATGAGATTTTTCATGGACATCCTCTCTCACTTGACATTATTAGGGTTTTTGGATGTCTTTGTTATGCAACTACCTTACATAACAGTTATAATCTATCTTCATGGGATATTCTACCTCTTAAAAGGGCTATAGATTATACAACATCTTCACTGGGACTTTCTTTGTCAGTAGAGATGTTTCTTTCAGAGAAATAATATTTCCATTTAAGTATCCTAAATTCACATTTCTAGATACTCTATCTTCAAGTTCATCACCTATATTTCATGTCAGTGCTCCAAGTTTCACCTTTGATGATTCTTTTCCAGCTTTTATGGATCCCTTACACCTGCAATTCTAGACTCTGCTTCTCCTCCAACTACTTCTGAACATTTTTTTATCTCCATCTACCTCTAATTCTCCTATTTCTTCTCCTACTTCAGTATCCTATCCTATCATGTCTGATCCTCCTCCATTGTTACCTTCAGCTCAACAGTACCAGGATCTGCCCCTACTCCTGCAGCTCCCTTAAGGAAATTTGGAAGGCCATCTAAACCGTCCTTGTGGCTTGCAGATTTTGTCCATCAAGTCAAACGTTCATATTATACTCCTTATTCTATCATTGATTACTATTCCTTATCCTCTTCTTATCAAACCTGTTTGTCTTCTTATTCATCCATCATTGAACCAAACTCCTATGACCAAGATGTCACTGACATCAATTTGGTTCAAGCTATGAAACTTGAGATTCAAGCACTTACAGACAATAATACATGAGAGTTAGTGACTTTGCCTGCAGGGAAGTCTCCCATAGGTTATAAGTGTGTTTATAAGGTCAAGTACAAAGTTGATGGATTTATAGAGAGGTATAAAGACAGGTTTCATAATCTGCCTTCTTCACTGCCCTTAATCCAGACCAAAGTCTGATATATAAAAATCAAATTTAAATTTATATTATCAAGCGATAATAGAAACCAAAGACATAAGTTTTTCATCATATACAAAATGTGGAATCATGTCCAGTACGTAATCCTGGGATGAAGGAGAGCGAGAAAGTATCAAATCGTGTATATGCTTCTTTATCTGCATGAATAGCTTTCATATGCACACCAAATATTGTACTTTTTTTCTTTTATGTGAGCAAACTTGAGAAAAACATCTCTTCTTTTATGTCCAGCATAACAAAGATTTAACGGATAGTAGTAAGCAAGAAATTGCTTATGCAGGGGAGCATCTCTTTTGACATGGCACGTTCTAATAGAGACCATTGGGCCTCACGCATGTAATGTTTCTAAGCATTTAGGAATTTGAACAGTCAAGCTATCGTAATGAAGAGTTAACTCAAAAAACATTAAGGATTTACATATTTCCATTAGAATAATACCAAATGCAATTATCTCTTCATATTGCTCACGTTCATATGACATTATTGTATTTTCGGAGATTAACTCTACAATTTAAGTGTTTCAAAGAATACAATAATGATATGTAAGTGGAGAGAGGTAGAAGATGTTATTTCTTTAATGTTTTTACATTTAGCAGGATTCTAATTTATTATTTTGAGTGTATTGATTGGCGAAACCAACATAGCAATAAGTCTAGGCTGCTATTTTAGTTCAAATAAACCATTTAATGGGAGGTGTATTTTAACTATTTATTTAATGGGACGTAATTTAATAATGAGATAGAGGATAATTTGGTCATTCAACTTTTGAAGGATATTTTTGTAAAATACCTTGTCCTTAAAGTCTATATATATATATATATATATAAGACCTTTGAAACTAATCGGCATAAACATGCACTAATAGTTGTTGAGCAATAAAAACTCTTTATTAAGAGTAAAAAGGGAACTTTAAGTTAAATTATTTTCGAATTTAAAAAGGTTAAAACATACTAAAAGGAAAATAAGATCGCATAAATGAAAGTGTAGTACTTTTGATAATAATGGCCAACATGATTTGTTTTTTTTTGTTTTTCACCCGGTATGGTGTCTAGTACTTACATTGGGGCCCGATTAAATTCGGATTCGCACCGTAAAATTCTACATTAGGGGTAAAGCACTTCCTAACAGAGGCAACTTCATATCCAGGGACTCGAACCCGAGACCTCTTTTCAACACAACATTATGAATTCTGAAAATATCGAGCAAGGTTAAGAGACTTAACTTGGATAAATTAATAGCGGACAATTTTAATTCGGATGAGCTTATTGACTATCCTACTCAAGAAAATTTTGATGAGATTTTGAACAAAATTTAATTTGAACTCTTGGCAGATGTTTGGGGTTCCTAAATCTTAGTTATATATTTGAGAACTATATTTTTTCCATCCTAAGTTAATAAACAATTAACTAGTAACTGGAGATAAGTTATATGAATAATCACTGTTCATGTCATTCTATTTAAGTCACATCAATTAAATTTAGATAATTATATATTAACCTATTTTAAAACAATAGAAATGCGGAACTACGCCGAAATATTTGTGCCATTGGAACAGCTCTTTTCACCAAATCTGATCAAAACTTTTGAGTGGATTGTGTATTGTGGAGAAATTGAATTTAAATTGAAGATGGCGTGACATGACACGTGAACTGGTCAAACAGTCAAAGAACAATAAATGATTAAAAGGTACGGAAGACAACAAACACGGGTGAAGAAAATGAAACAGACACGAGAGAGAATCTTAGATACGAATCTCGTGCCTATTCAAGCCATTTAATATCAACGGATAAAAAGGGCACTGAAGGCAAGAATCTGATGACAAAAAGTAATCTACGTTCATTATTAAATACCTGATACGTTAGTTAATCAGTATTTAATAGCAATGATTATGTAACATCTCATTAAATGCTATTTATTATTTAGATCAATACGTTACTCCTTATCAACTATAAAAGGAGGAAGTTTCATCATTTGTAAGGATATCTACATTCTTGACATCATATTGAAATAACAAATTCTTATTACTTTATTTTTACTCTTTGAAAGCCTTTTATTGTGGTCTATAGATTATCAATAACCCGATTCCTTTTCTCTAAATTCGAGCTTTGACCAAATTATATTTTTTGGTTAAACAAATTGGCTTCGTTGCCGAGAATCTGATAATCCACTCTTTCCAAAATATCATTCAACTTGCTGCCAATATGCCAAACATCAATGACAACAATAACCAGGAAAATCAGATCCATGATGATGAACTCAACAACGTTAACCCTCAAGCTTCTCCGCGTGGATCTCGTGAAGGAACTCCGAATGATATGTCTGAACATGTTGACGGAGAAGCTGAAACAAGAGATGAACTTTTAAAGAAAATAATTGACTCACGAATTGATAGAGTCTTGCAAGCTTTAGTTAGTCAATTGCCTGCTGTACCAGCAACACCAAACAACAACACATTGGAAAACCCCTGCTCTGGTCTAGTTAATTCTAGCAATGGAGAAACTCCCAGTGACTCGAAAGAAGGAAAACCAGGTAATACAAGTAATTCTCATCTTCAAAATTTGGTACTAACCTTGCAGAAACAACTAAAGGCAGAACGAGCGTATTGAGCAAATCCCTGGAGTTCCACTTGTGATAAAAGGAGTGGATGTGGATAAATACTCGCAACAACCTCGGAAACCAAGTGCTGCTCCTCTACCAATTTCAAAGAAATTCAAAATGCTTGACATCCCAAAATATAATGGTAGAATGGACCCTCGTGATCACGTAATGCATTTACAACGGGAGTGAAAGGCAATGATTTGACCAAACAAGAAATTGAGTCAGTGTTGGTTAAAAAGTTTGGGGAGACGCTCACCAAGGGTGAATTAACCTGGTATTCTCTTTTACCTGAAAATTCTATAAATTCTTTTGCCGAGCTTGCAGATTCTTTTATAAAAGCACACTCGGGAGCTCAGAAGGTTGAAAAAAAGAATGGAGGATATCTTCAAAATCAAGCAAAGAACTCTGAATTGCTCAGAGATTTCGTTGATAGATTCCAACGTGCAAGAATGATGTTACCCCGTGTACCGGATAATTTGGGAGCAATAGCTTTTGCCAGTAATTTGAATGACAAAAGTTCAGAAGCCACGAGAATACTTAAAGAAAGCGTTCGTGAATTTCCCGCAACTACTTGGAACGATAGTTATACCAAGTACAGTACGAAGCTCAGAATTGAAGAAGATACCATCTCTTAACCTCAACGAGAAGAAACGAGTGGGTCCAGAAGATCTCAAGCCGAAAAAAGATCAGTTAAGAACATGTACGATCCATACATGGGACCTGCAGGAAAAGACCCACGTTCTAGGCAACACAATCAACATTATGATCAAAGGGCGAGAGATAGGGGAACCGGATCTTCATCCAGGTTCAAAGGCAATCGAAACAACCAAGAGCCATGAGATGATGATAGAAATTTAATGGCAAGATTTGCTGGTCATAGTTTCAATGTAGCTAATTCTGAGCTTGTATATGTTCTAATGCGTATGGGAGATAAGGTACGGTGGCTAAAAGAGATGCGGTCGAATCCAAACAGATGTAACCCAGACCATTGGTGCGAATTTCATAACGACCATGGACATAGAATGCAAATTTCTACAAAGTGAAGTAGATCATCTATTGAAGCAAGGATACCTCACGGAGCTATTTAGTGAAAAGGGAAAGCAAGCATACATGAAAAATAGGCAGGAGCCACCAAAACCACCTTCACCTAAGAGAACAGTAAATGTCATCAATGGAGGGGAAGATATATATGGAGTAACGTACACAGCTTCAAACAAAGTTTCCAAAATGACGATCACACACGGCAAGCGAGTACGACAAACCTTAGAACAAGAGAGTATAAGCTTCGATGATGCAGGTACGGAAGGAGTGACTACACCTCATAACGACGTTCTGGTAATATCTTTAATTATACATGACACTGGTGTAAAAAGAGTTTTTGATTGATCCAGGAAGTTCTGTAAATATCATTCTACTAAGAGTGCTACGGGAAATGCCAGCTGAAGATAAAATAATACCAAAGGCGCATGCTTTGTCAGGCATTGACAATTCAAGCGTGGTAACAAAAGGTGATGTAACTCTGATGACTTATGCTGTAAGTGTTTCTAAAGAAACTAAGTTTCTGGTAGTTGATATGGAAATGGCATACAATATAATTATGGGGAGACCATGGATCCATGATATGGATGCTGTTCCGTCAACCTTACATCAAGTCATTAAATTTCCATCACCCTGGGGAATATGTCAAATTCGGGGGGTCAACAAACAGCCAGGAGTATCAATGCAGTAACAAATACGATTACCGCAAGTAAAGATAAATAAAAATTAATGGAAACAGTTGAAGGCGTCAGCAACCAAACTTAAACTGAAGAAAACGGATTTAGATTCGAGGCCCGATGTAATTCAAGAACCTAAAGAAATGAGAACATCAAAACGACAATAAAAGAACTCGAAGCTGTGGTGTTATTCGGACAATGGCCAGAGAAAAACGTTTATGTAGGAGCTAATTTAAATCCCGACATACGAGGTATGTTAATTGAATTTTCAGAAACTAATGTAGACTGTTTTGCCTGGTCCCATGCTGATATGATAGGTATTCCACCGGATATGATGACTCATAAGCTTAATGAAACCCATCTTTTACTCCAATTAAGCAAAAGAAACTAAAGCAAGGAGCTTTCAAAAATCAAGTAATCCAGGATGAGGTCCAAAAGCTGTTGAAAATCGGGTCAATTCGCGAGGTAAAATAGCCTGATTGGTTAGCTACGGTGGTCGTACCTAAGAAGAATGATAAGTGGCGAGTTTGTGTAGATTACACTGATCTAAACAAAGCTTGCCCAAAAGAACTTTTCCTTTACCCCATATAGATCAATTGATTGATGCAGCTGCAGGTCATAAACTTTTAAGTTTTTTAGATGCATATTTGGGGTACAACAAAGTTAAAATGGACCCCAGTGATGAGGAAAAAACTTCCTTCATCACAGACCGGGGGACTTACTGTTACAAAGTAGTGCCCTATGGTCTAAAATATGCTAGAGCAACCTCTCAAAGGTTAGTCACCAAAATATTTCAGAAATATTTGGAAATACCATGGAGGTAAATATATACACGATATGCTCGTCAAAACCCAACATTCTCATGATCATATTTCTCATGTAAGTGTTACCTTTGAAATCTTGCGAAAATTCAATATGAAACTTAATCCTGAGAAATGTGCATTTGGAGTTGCTTCAGGTAAATTTTTAGGTTTTCTTGTTTATAACCGTGGCATTGAGGTAAATCCTTCCCAGATTAAAGTAATTGAAGAAATACCTGATGTCCTTACCAGTAAAAAGGAAGCTTAGAGATTAATGGGAAGGATAGCAGCCCTTGGGAGATTCATTTCAAAATCTTCATAAAAATGCTTCAAATTTTTCTCTTGACTCAAAAAACAAGATCATTTCGAGTGGAATGAAGATTGTCAACAAGCCTTGAGAGATTTGAAAGTTTATTTATCAAATCCTCCTTTATTGGCAAAACCTAAGGAATGTGAAAGACTGCTTATTTATTTAGCAGTTTCAGAATTATGTGACTAAAACTCTATTAGATGCAGAAACAAGGTATCCACAACTGGAAAAATTAGTACTAGCTCTCATTATGTCATCAAGAAAACTACGACCTTATTTCCAATGCCATCCTATTGTTGTTGTTACTGCTTTTCCTTTACGAAATATCTTGCATAAACATGAACTATCAGGGAGATAAGCAAAATGGGCTATAGAACTAACTGAATACGACATAATTTACCAACCTCGTGCTGCTATTAAATCCCAAGTACTCGCTGATTTCATAGCTAATTTTAGTCAAGGCATGCATTTAGAAGCAGAAAATAATTACAAGTCTTCAATGGTGCTAATCCGGGGACTTGGCTATTATTTACCGATGATTCATCTAATGTAAAGGGGGAAGGTTTAGGAATTGTTCTTATACCACCTACGTGTGAAACAATTAGACAAGCTATAAATGTCACCCTGTAACTAATAACGAAGCAGAGTATGAAGCTGTGATTGCAGGTTTAGAGCTAGCATTAGAACTGGGTATCATGCAAATCGTAATCAAAAGCGATTCACAGCTCATAGTAAATCAAATGCCGGGGACTTACGTAACTAGAGAAACTCGAATGCAAGAGTATTTCGCAAAGGTACGAGAATTAATAAGACAGTTCCAAACTTGGAAAGTGATACAAATTCCAACAGAAAGAAATTTGGAAGTGGATGCTTTGGCCAATCTCGCATCTGCAACAAATATAGAGAAAGATGCGAATGCTTCAATCATACATTTGTTCCACTCCGTTCTTGACCCTGATAAAAATGAGGTACACTTTAATCACTTAACTTGAGATTGGAGAAACGAAATTGTGTCTTTTTTGCAGCATGGAATTGTACCTGAGGATAAGGTCAAATCTCATGCATTAAGAAAGAATGTCGCTCTTTACTGCCTATATCAAGGAAACCTTTGTCATAAAATATTTGATGGACCATTAGCCAGGTGTCTCGGACCTTCTCAAACAAAATATGTGATGAGAGAAATACACGAGGGACATTGTGGGAATCATGCATGAGGCAGATCACTTGTAAAAACATTGGTTCGAGCTGGATATTACTGGCCTAAAATGGAAGAAGAAGCGAATGATTTCGTATCTAAGTGTGACAAATGTCAAAGGTATGGGAATAACATGCGTAGACCAGATGAGTTATTACATCCTGTCATAGCTCCGTGGCCCTTCACGAAATGGGGAATGGACATCGTAGGACCATTACCCCATGCAACAAGTCAGGTAAAGTTTCTACTCTTACTTACTAATTATTTCACTAAATAGGAAGAAGCAAGAGTGTTTAAACAGATACGAGAGAAAGAAGTTAAGGACTTCATTTTATCTGAAAGAAGTTAAGGATTTCATTTGGAGAGATATAATTTTCCGCTTTGGTGTTCCAAAGGAGATAGTGTGTGATAATGGACCACAGTTTATAGGAGCTCAAGTCACAGAATTCTTTCAAAGTTGGCAAATCAAAAGAATTACGTCGATACCGTATCATCCAGTAGGTAATGGTCAAGCAGAGTCTACAAACAAAGTAATTATCAACAACCTAAAGAAAAGGTTACAAGAGTCAAAAGGCAATTGGCCTGAAGTATTACCAGCGGTATTATGGGCATATCGAACGATGGCAAAAACAAGTACAGGAGAAACACCATTTTCAATGGTTTATGGTGTGGAAGCTTTGATACAAGTTGAGATAGGTGAACCTAGTACATGACGTGTTCAAGCAGAGGAAAAATGAAACAATGAAGAGTTACAAGTAAATCTTGATTTACTTGAAGGGAGAAGAGAAGCCGCATTGATAAGGATGGCAGCTCAAAAGCAAGTAATTGAACGATATTACAATAGGAAAGCACACCTCAGGTTTTTTAAAATTGGGGACTTCATGTTGAAATTTTTTTTCCAATTTACAAAGTCAGCTAATTCAGGAAAGCTAAGTCCAACGTAGGAAGGACCTTATCGAATTCGTGAAATTGCAGGGAAAGAAGCATACGAGCTAGAGACAATGGATGGCAAGGTTTTACTTCACATTGGAATGCCATTCACTTAAAGAGGTATTACTTCTAAGGAAGTACCCACGGTCAGGTATCGCCATGTTAAATTTTTTCCTTTTAATTGTTAAAATTATACTAACGATTTTAGATGCTTGGCAAAAACCCTACCTCGTGCCGAATGATGACTCACGGCCTGCACAAAAAATTAGAATACTCTTAAATTCCTAGCCTAGGGTTACATTAATCTGATGGAAATACACATGAGTTACGCAGTCTTCATTTGTAATCGCACCTCCGAGTCCATTATATTTTTCCGTTTGAGGAAAAGAACCAAAAATTGGGAGCAAATACACAAGTGTTCGAGGCTTCATACATCACTGCTTAAACCTTGGGGGACTATGCTATTTACACATGAGTATGTGCAGAAGATTGAATACGAGTGTAGAAAAATAGATACGACTGAGCATGACAACAAGAAGTCAAATGTCAAGCAAAAATCACGAAGTAAAAGGCAAAAGCACTCATCATAATGTTCTTTCTCCATGAGAACAATGGAGTCACTTCTCAAAACCTTCATAATATAAAAATATAGGGTTGTGAATATGTCCCAAAAACAGGTTATGAAAAACCTTCTATGTTCTATAATTCTGTTAAACGAAAACAGTTGCGAAAAAGTTGTAGATGTACTTCAATACATGTAATACTCAAGAAACTTATCAAAGTTCATGAATAAAAACTTTACAAAAGTTATTTTATACGAAACATGTATGTTCATATTTCTTTTTATCGTATGATAACACCGTTATGAAGTTGAGACGTCTTCTTCATTAAGTGTCGATAAATAAAAGGGCCCTCTTTTATTTTCCTCATGATGATAACACATGAGAAGAATTATGAAAACATTTTTTGAAAGGATAAAAGATGCTAACTTATTCTCTAAGCCCTAAAAAGAAAAATAGGCAAGAATAAGGTAAATAGAAAATTATTCTGCAAAGTCTTGAACAAATTGAATAGACAAGGATAAAATAAATAAGCATTTTACAAACTTTATACATTCTTTTCGGCATAAAATGCTAAGGGAAAAACTTAGCTATTACAATATATTTGTTTTTCGAAACAGATATCCCATTATATAAACTGGGGACTTCACTAAAAAATTACATCATAAAAAATAAACAAAAGAGGTAAGGTTAAACATTTTCACTGGTCACTGAGGAACTTGGAACATTAGAAGTCGCAACCTTATTAGGCTCGGTAGAGACTTCCAAAGGAGCAGCAATAGAAGCGGTCTCAGCCGATTTGAAGTATCAACATTCTCGAGGGAAATATTAGTCATGCGGATTTCCATTCCCAAATACTGTGTTGCAGATAAATTACCATCGGTCACCGGAATCATAACTTTAACTACTTCAGCAATTGACTCTAAGTTCAAAGGCTCTTCAACCCCGGGAGTTCTGATTGTTGGAGAGAAAATGTCAATTACATGGTCAAGATAAGGAATTTCAATAGGTTGCTCATTCTTCTCTATCATGTCTAAAACTTTGACAAATTCAGATTGTTAGTCAAAGTTTTCTTGAGAAGCCTCCATCAAAGCATCACGACGAGATTTCAAGAAAGCCCAATTAACCTCATAATTGAAATTCTCTGCTAAAGAATTATAATCATTCTCCAGGTTTTCATAATCCCTCCCCTACGTAGCAAGGCTGTTCTTCATCGTTTCTTGCTCAGCTAGGTGGGAGTCAATGGAAGTTTGAAGGTTGACACAGGAACTCTCTAACACACGAAACTTATCTGAAGAAAACTTCAAATCAGTCCGAGTCTGGTTTGAAGTCTGCACTAATTCCTTGGCATACTGTTCTTTTTTCTCCATTAGTGCTTTGAGTTCTTTGATTTCTTCATTGGACTTTGACAAAGAATCTATCAAAATCTCTTTATCCTTTCTTACATGGCTCATGGAAGCCGTGGAAATCCCTAACTCTGAGGATAAAGCACGATTCTACTGTTCCAGTTGAAATTTAGTACACTGCAACTCTTTAATGCTCCCTAAAGCACCTTCGAATTGTTCCTTCCAATTTTGAGCCTCAAGCTGTGCTTCTTCAGATATTTTCTTAGCATCAACAGCAGCCTTAGCAGACTCACGTGCAGTTTTCTCCAAAATAGGGATCCTCCCCATTAACTCAGTACCATCAAGTTTGCCTACAAACATAAGGCACATAAATAAGAACTCAAAATCAAGGAAAAGCAAACAGTGAAGTTTAAGTAAGTTACCTTCAATGCTGAATGAACTATATCATTCATTAAGGTATAACAGATGTGGCTCTGCATCTTTGTTCTCTACACATCCCCAATGAGAGGCTCGAGCCAAACATCAGCTCCACCAGTCTTCCTCAATAGGCTACGAGTAGCAGGTACTTCAAGTGTAACCTTTCTCATAGCCATACCTGTGTTGTTGGGGCCAAATTCAGAATGAGAAATGGAGGAAGAGGGAATAGTGGAAGGAGGAGTAGTATAAGAGGTGAAAACAATAGAAGCGGCAGAAACCAAAGCAGGATCTGAAGGAATAGGCACGGGGGCTGAAAAAGGAACGAGAGGAGAAGTTGAAGGAGCAGTGGAAGACGTCAAAGGGAAAGAAACAGGCACGGTTGAAGGAGAAATAGAAGAAACTGGAGAGATAGAAATGGAAGTAGATAAGGGAATTTCATTAAGAATGGAGCCAAGTTCCCCACATTCAAAACCACTCTGCAAGAGACGGTGAACAGATTCACTCGTGTCTCTAGGTGCGAGATCTTCATCGGATTGGATTAAAACAGGCTCGGTAATGGAAGTAACTACAGAAGAAGTAATTGCAGAAAAGGTACGACCATGAGAATCTTCAATTTCTTCATCCATATCAACACGTCTCCTAGCTCTTGGTCTAGATACCAAAGAGGTATTATCTTCTTCTTCGTTCTCAGTTTCCATTACCATAGCTTTTATTTTGGCTAAAAGTGCTTTAGCCTTGTCCAAACCAAGTGATGTTTTGGCAGTAGTGCGCATGACTAAAGCGACATCCACTGCCATCCCTTTTATTCCAAATCCTAATAAAAAGAAAGGTTTATATTTTATTCAATATTTGTATCTAGAAAACATACATGAAAGGAGATACATATGTTAGAAAATACGCTTAACGTTAGAGGGGGGGTGAATAGCGTTATAATAAAAAATAGCGTAAACTTGCGGAATTTAAAAATTGCAGGAATTAAATAAGTGCGATAAGTAAATAATAAAGAACGAACGCACCGATTATCCTGGTTCACCACAACCCATGGCTAGTCCAGTCCCCGAGAGACTCTCTCGAGATTTCCACTAACACTCTTAAGCTTACGGGTGCTCAACAAACCGTTACAACCTGAGAACTTGAGTCACACAAGTCTCAACAACCTTTGCTCGAAGATACAACACTTCAAGACTTCAACCAAAGGAATCACAACGTTCCTTCTTACAATACAAGGGAACAACTTTCCCTTCAAGTGTATAAAAACACTTTGCACTCAAACCAAGACTCTCCTTAAGAGTAGATATGAGTAAAATAAATACGCTCAAGAACGCAACAACTTTCGTCAACAATTTGGCTCTCAAAAACTTATGTAATGAATAGAAAATGATGAATAAGAGAGTATGCAAGCTTTAGCAATAACATTGTCAGTTTTTGTGTTTGTAAGACTGATTTGAAGATGTATTTATAGTGTCAAAACCATGCATTACCGTTGCCTAATTGCCAATTAAGAATTGCTGAATTTGTGCTGCGACAATCGATCAAGATGATACAATCGATTGTTTTCCAATCGTTCCAGAAATCATTCCCAGATTTTACGCAGCACAATCGATTATCAGAAACATATAATCGATTACTGGCAACGTTCAAAAAATTATTTCCAGATTTTACGTAAAACAATCGAGTATCAGAAGTATACAATCGATTACTTGGCAACGTTCAAAAAACCTTTTTCAGATTTTACTTCACACAATCGATTATCAGAGATATACAATCGATTACTTGGCAACGTTCAAAAAATCTTTTCCAGATTTTACTTAAAACAATCGATTATTAAAAACATGCAATCGATTACTTGACGGTGTTTGATAATATTTTGATAACGGTCAGTTTCATAATCGATTATACTATATGGACAATCGATTATTTATCAGTCTTTGAAAAATAAAATAGACACTGCCTCAATACAATCGATTGTCATAGGGTTCACATTATTTTGTAGCTTTGAAAAATCTTATGGACACTGCCTCAACACAATCGATTGTCATAGGGTTCACAATCGATTATTTTGTTGCTTTGAAAAATCTTATGGACACTGCCTCAACACAATCGATTGTCATAAGGTACACAATCGATTGTCATGTAGATTTCAAAAATCTGATGGACACTGCCTTAACACAATCGATTGTCATTAGGTTCACAATCGATTGTCTTGCGGCTGCCTTAACATAATCGATTATCATAAGTACATAATCGATTATCTTTGTCCAGATTTTTAGAGGCAGGTTTAAAAATTATTTTGCTGAAATAAATATGCATGATTTAAAATCATTTTGTTCTAAATTAAATATGCATGATTTGATAAAGCATGATTTTACGAGAGAAACCAAGTCTTGAGTTAAGTTGTCGGATCAAGATCACAATTAAAGAACGACTCATGTATAACTTTGTTTAGTCTTGATCTTTATTTGTCTTGTGCTTGAACTTCGTTACGTGACATTTGTGCGCTTCTGCTTGGACCTCGTCATATGTCAATTGCACATCGTTTGTCATTTATCAAAACCTACAAATATGAACACACGTTTAGTTTAATGCCTTGAGAACGTGTTTCAGCAATTTTCCCCTTTTTGATAATGGCAAACCTTATTCGGGATATGCATATTAGATAATTCATAATGACGATCCAAGACAAGTAAAGACATGCAATTAGTTCATGATTCATGCAATTAGTTCCCCCTCAACATATGAATTCCCCCTCAATATATGCCAATAAATAGTAAGTGCATAGCCCTTATTCTTCCCCCTTTTGACATTAGCAAAAAAACAAAATAAGTAATAACATGTTTATTAAAAAAAATTTCAACTTCATAAAAGGGATAATAAAGCAAGTAACGTCAACATAATCGATTATTGATACTTGATAATCGATTATATCATAAGGATAAATCGATTATTTTTGAAGAGGAATCGATTATTCTGCATCAGTCTTTATAATTCCCCCTGCTTTTAGGGCGATACCTGCAAAAATATGTTAGACGCCTCCGACGCTCAAGTTAGTAATCATGTAAAAGGAAAAATGCAATGCATGACTTAGATCAACGTGGAGTCAAGAATCCCGAGTTCACTGCGAATTCGGAAGAAGGACTCTTTCTCTAAAGGTTTTGTAAAGATGTCGGCCAATTGATCTTTGGTTTCAACAAATTCAATTTCGACATCGCCTTTGAGAACGTGATCTCTTATAAAATGATGCCTAATTTCAATGTGTTTTGTTCTTGAATGAAGAACGGGGTTCTTCGTCAAGCATATGGTGCTAGTATTATCACATCTAAGAGGGATATGATCGATACTTAGGCCATAGTCCAAGAGTTGCTGTTTCATCCAAAGGATTTGAGCGCAACAACTCCCCGCGGCTACATATTCAGCCTCGGTTGTGGACAACGCAACACTTACTTGTTTCTTGCTAAACCAAGAAACTAGAGAGCTACCGAGCAAATGGCAAGTGCCACTAGTGCTCTTGCGGTCCAATTTGCATCCAGCAAAATCGGAATCAGAATAGCCAACAAGTTGACATGAAGAACCTTTGGGGTACCACAGACCCACATTTACAGTACCAACAAGATACTTCAATATCCGTTTCACCGCAGTTAGGTGAGACTCCTTCGGACATGATTGATATCGAGCACATAAGCACACGCTAAACATGATGTCCGGTCTACTAGCAGTAAGATAAAGGAGAGATCCAATCATACCTCGATTCTTCTTGGTGTCGACTTCCTTACCTTTCTCATCTTTGTCTAGATGGTCGGATGTGCTCATGGGAGTGGCCATTGCTTTTGCATTGCTCATTTCAAATCGTTTTAGTAATTCTTTGCAATATTTAGCTTGACAAATGAAGGTCCCTTCTTTCATTTGCTTTACTTGCAGCCCCAAAAAGAAAGTCAGCTCACCCATCATAGACATCTCAAATTCACTTGTCATTAAATCAGAAAATTCCTTGCACAAAGCATTGTTAGTAGCACCAAAAATAATATCATCCACATAGATTTGAACTAATAGAATATCATTGTTTTTATGCTTAACAAATAGAGTGGTGTC
This sequence comes from Nicotiana benthamiana, assembly GCA_034376525.1. Taxonomy (NCBI): domain Eukaryota; kingdom Viridiplantae; phylum Streptophyta; class Magnoliopsida; order Solanales; family Solanaceae; genus Nicotiana; species Nicotiana benthamiana. The sequence continues at coordinate 91,622,923 of CM067337.1, forward strand.
AACTTTCCCCCTAATGAATTCATTTTCCAAAAGAAATTTGCTCAATCGTTCATACCAAGCTCGGGGAGCTTGTTTGAGACCATAAAGCGCCTTTTTAAGTTTGAAAACATGATTGGGAGATTTAAAGTCTTCAAAGCCCGGGGGTTGTTCTACATAAACTTCTTCTTGAATAACACCATTAAGAAAAGCACTTTTTACACCCATTCGATATAAATTGAAATTCATAGAAGAGGAAAAAGCAAGCAACAAACGAATAGCTTCTAACCTTGCTACTGGTGCATATGTTTCTTCATAGTCAATTCCCTCTTCTTGATTATAGCCTTTTGCTACAAGCCTAGCTTTGTTTCTAGTGATTACACCATTTTCATCTAGTTTGTTTCGAAAAACCCATTTCGTACCAATTATGGTATGATTTTCAGGTCTTGGAACCAAATCCCAAACGTCATTCCGTTTGAATTGGTTAAGCTCCTCTTGCATTGCCAAGGTCCAAAATTCATCCCCAATTGCTTCGGAGATGGTTGTGGGTTCAATTTGAGAAACAAAAGCAGTATGTCCTAAGGTGTTCTTAAGAGAGTTTCGGGTACTTACCTGTTGTTCAATGTCGCCAATTACTTGTTCGAGAGGATGGTCTTTGATTGTCCTCCACGAGTTAGGCATTTTCGTTTCTTTTTCCAATTGTGGCGCTTTCTCCGATAATTGATCCAAGATTTCATCTTGAGTTTCCTTCGGAGTTTACTCTTGTACTTTGTCTTGAGGGCTTAGTGAGTTTAAAATACCAGCAAGATCAAAACCAGAATCCTTTCTCGCCAAGCGAGCATTATTTTCGGAAAATACAATATGAGGGGATTCCTCCACAGTTCTGGTTCTATTATTTAATACTCTATATGCTTTGCTACGTGAAGAATAACCAACAAAAATTCCTTCATCGGATTTGGCATCAAATTTTCCCAATTGATCTTTTCCATTGTTATGAATAAAGCATTTGCAACCGAATACTCTAAAATGGGAGATATTTGGTTTCCTTCCCATATAGAGTTCATAGGGGGTTTTCATGAGTATTGGCCTTATGACTACTCTATTTAGAACGTAGCATGCGGTACTCACGGCATCCGCCCAAAAATGTTTGGGAATCTTAGCCTCATCGAGCATGGTTCTAGCCATCTCTTCGAGACACCTTTTTTTCCTTTCCACAACCACATTTTGTTGTGGTGTACGTGGAGCAGAGAAGGTGTGCTCGATACCGAGTTCGTCACAAAAGTCCGCAAAGAGATTGTGATCAAACTCTCCCCCATGATCACTTCTTATTGAAGTGACGGTTGTGTCCTTTTCGTCTTGAACACGTTTAAGAAAATATTTAAAATTATGAAAAGCTTCACTTTTATGAGCAAGAAATAGAGTCCAAGTTAATCTAGAATAATCATCAACAATAACAAAAGCATAACGATTGCTACCAAGACTTTCAATGCGAGATGGTCCAAATAAGTCCAAGTGAAGTAGTTGCAAAGGTCTAGTAGTTGAAACAATATTTTTCGATTTAAAAGATGCTTTTGTTTGCTTCCCTTTTTGACAAGAATCACAAATAGAGTCTTTTTCAAATTTCAAATTTGGAAGACCAGTAACTAAATTTTGTGAAACCAATTTGTTTAAAAGATGCATGTTGATGTGAGCTACTCTACGATGCCATAACCATGTATCATCCTCTTTGCTCATAAGAAAATTCACATATTCAGGTGAAGAATTTGCGAGATCAACCATATAGATGTTATCCATTCTAAAACCACAAAGGATAATTTTATAATCGCTACGGCGAAAAACTAAGCATTCATCCGAATCAAATAAAACAAGATTTCCCTTGTCACATAATTGACTTATGCTCAAGAGATTATGTTTTAAACCTTTAACTAACAATATATGCTTAATGGAAGAATGTTCATCCTTACCGACGAATCTGATGCCGATAATATATCCTTTGTTGTTATCACCAAAAATAATGCTTCCTCCTTCCTTATGTTCTAGTTGAAGGAACTTGGATTCGTCTCCCGTCATGTGTTTGGAGCATCCACTATCAAGGTACCAAAGTACACTTGATCCCTTCAAACATACCTACAAGACAAATTAATGAGTCTTTGGTACCCAAGCTGTTTTGGGTCATTGAGAGTTAGGTGTAACATGCTGTTGTGCTTGACACACATTTAAGTGTCTATGTCTAGTGAAACAAGCAGGAGCAATATGTCCAATTCGATTGCAATAATGACACACAACATTATGATTATGCATTCGTCTAGGTTGATATTAATTGGACGGACGAAATTCATTTACTCTATTCTTGACAATATGACTATTGCGCAATTCATGAAAATCATTTCTCCTACTATTTGTTCTAGGATATGCAGCATTTCTAGAATAGTTATTTCTAGGTTGAAAGCCATTTCTAGGTGTTCTAAAAGGTTCAAAGTTCCTTTTAGTGTTTGGCCTAGAATATGCGTTATTTCTAGAATGATTATTTCTAGGTTGCAATTGTTGAAAGCTATTTCTAGGTTTGTTATATCTAGGATGAGCGTTTGTTTTATTAATCCTAGGTTGAGCCTTAGGTTGTTGGGGGTTGGTTTCAACCTTTTCTTTAGGCTCATTTTTAAAACCTATGCCATACTTGGTCGACTTCAAATTAACAAGGACTTCATTCAAATTTTTATGAGAAGAATTAAACTTATCTAGGGTGCCCTTAAGTCTTTCTACCTCATTTTTGAGATGCATGCAAGAAGTACAACTTTTACTAGAACTCTCGGGTTTGTCGGCGCTTCTCTTGCCGAAAAATTTGTTTCTTCTTCCAACTTCTCATTTTCTAAAATCAGTTTTTCCAAATCTTTTTCTTTCAAAGAGAGTTGTTTTTCAAAATCTTTTTCTTTTAAAGAAGCATTTTCCTTTATGCTTTTAACAGTTTTGGAAGCTTTAATAAATTCACCGTACAACTCATCAAAAGCATTTTGCATTTCCTCAAGAGAATAGAAATTATTGGAAGAAATTTGACATACCTCTTTTTGGTTGTCTTCTTGTGCCATAAGACAAAGATTTGCGGCTTCGTCTTCTTCTTCCTCACTCGACTCGTCTCCGGAGTCGCCTCCCCAAGATATGTATGCTCGTTGTTTCTTGAAGGGTTTCTTCTCCTTTTTGATATTTGGGCAATTTGATTTAATGTGCCCGGTTTCTCCGCACTCATAGCACTTTATTTGATCTCCTTGCTTTTTGCCTTTCCGTTCATACTCTTTTCGCATGAACTTTTGAAATCTCTTGATAACGAGTCCGAACTCGTTGTCTCCGTCCTCATCATTTTGAGGTTGGCTTGTGCTTGCCTTGAGGGCGATTCTTTGTTTCCTTTGATCATTAACAAGAGGGTTAAGTATAGTAGATTCATAAGTCTTAAGGTTACCTCTTAATCCGTCGATGGTGACACTTGAAGTGCCAATAGACTCTTGAATCGCGTCGGCCTTGGAGCGCCATTCCGGAGTGAGACTTCGGAGAATCTTTCGGACAAGTTCCTTATCCGTGAAGGTCTTCTTAAGAGCATGTAAGTCATTTACGATTTTTGAAAATCGTTCGAACATCTCATCGACCTTTTCGCCTTCCTTCATGTGAAACAGTTCATATGCACGGGTTAGAAAATCAACCTTAGCCTCTCCTACCTGGTCCGTACCTTCGTACGTGATTTCCAGCTTGTCCCACATTTGCTTCGCCGTTGTGCAACATGATATTTTCCTGTAATCATCAGCATTTATAGCACAATATAATAAGTTAATTGCTTTAGCGTTGTTTTGCACTTTTCGGATATCATCCGCATCGTATTCCTCTTCGGATTTTGGAACCCATTCGTTTTCAACCTTTTTGGTTGGAATTTGTTCTCCCTTCATTATAACATTCCATAGATGAAAATTATTCGATTGAATAAATATTCTCATCCTCTCCTTCCAGTATGTATAGTTTGTAGAGTCGAATAGTGGTGGTCGGGTGGAGCATTGTCCTTCACCTATTCCTGCAAAAGAGTCACGAGTAGAAGCCATGAATTGTTTCTCTCAAACGGTTAAGTCTTCATAGAGTTGGGCTCTGATACCAATTGTTAGAAAATACGCTTAACGCTAGAGGGGGGGGGGGTGAATAGCGTTATAATAAAAAATAGCGTAAACTTTCGAAATTTAAAATTGCAGGAATTAAATAAGTGCGATAAGTAAATAATAAAGAACGAACGCACCGATGTATCCTGGTTCACCACAACCCGTGGCTAGTCCAGTCCCCGAGAGACTCTCTCGAGATTTCCACTAGCACTGTTAAGCTTACGGGTGCTCAACAAACCGTTACAACCTGAGAACTTGAGTCACACAAGTCTCAACAACCTTTGCTCGAAGATACAACACTTCAAGACTTCAACCAAAGGAATCACAACGTTCCTTCTTACAATACAAGGGAACAACTTTCCCTTCACGTGTATAAAAACACTTTGCACTCAAAACAAGACTCTCCTTAAGAGTAGATATGAGTAAAATAAATACGCTCAAGAACGCAACAACTTTTGTCAACAATTTGGCTCTCAAAAACTTATGTAATGAATAGAAAATGATGAATAAGAGAGTATGCAAGCTTTAGCAATAATATTGTCAGTTGTTGTGTTTGTAAGACTGATTTGAAGATGTATTTATAGTGTCAAAACCATGCATTACCGTTGCCTAATTGCCAATTAAGAATTGCTGATTTTGTGCTGCGACAATCGATTGTCAAGATGATACAATCGATTGTTTTCCAATCGTTCCAGAAATCATTCCCAGATTTTACGCAGCACAATCGATTATCAGAGACATATAATCGATTACTGGCAACGTTCAAAAAATCATTTCCAGATTTTACGTAAAACAATCGAGTATCAGAAGTATACAATCGATTACTTGGACACGTTCAAAAAATCTTTTTCAGATTTTACTTCACACAATCGATTATCAGAGATATACAATCGATTACTTGGCAACGTTCAAAAAATCTTTTCCAGATTTTACTTAAAACAATCGATTATTAAAAACATACAATCGATTACTTGACGGTGTTTGAAAATATTTTGACGACGGTCAGTTTCATAATCGATTATACTATATGGACGATCGATTATTTATCAGTCTTTGAAAAATCAAATAGACACTGCCTCAATACAATCGATTGTCATAGGGTTCACAATCGATTATTTTGTAGCTTTGAAAAATCTTATGGACACTGCCTCAACACAATCGATTGTCATAGGGTTCACAATAGATTATTTTGTAGCTTTGAAAAATCTTATGGACACTGCCTCAACACAATCGATTGTCATAAGGTACACAATCGATTGTCATGCAGATTTCAAAAATCTGATGGACACTGCCTTAATACAATCGATTGTCATTAGGTTCACAATCGATTGTCTTGCGGTTGCCTTAACATAATCGATTATCATAAGTACATAGTCGGTTTTCTTTGTCCAGATTTTTAGAGGCATGTTTAAAAATCATTTTGCTGAAATAAATATGCATGATTTAAAATCATTTTGTTCTAAATTAAATATGCATGATTTGATAAAACATGATTTTACGAGAGAAACCAAGTCTTGATTTAAGTTGTCGGATCAAGATCACAATTAAAGAACGACTCATATATAACTTTGTTTAGTCTTGATATTTGTTTGTCTTGTGCTTGAACTTCGTTACGTGACATTTGTGCGCTTGTGCTTGGACCTCGTCATATGTCAATTGCACATCGTTTGTCATTTATCAAAACCTACAAATATGAACACACGTTTAGTTTAATGAACGTGTTTCAACAACATACCGTATGTTTTCACAATCCACCCATGTAATGAAGAAACAGACTTCCAAGTCCTATCTTCCTTAGAAGCAATTTTCAGAATTGAATCTACCCAACCACGGAAGTTGGGAACAGGTTCCACATCCGCCATGGTTGCTATAAAGAACCAAAAATGAGATAAGTTTAGAGATAAAATCAAAATTTAGGGAAATAGGTACGGGAAAGATAAGTAGAAACTTACGTGCAAAATTCCATTTCTCAGGGAAGGGAATGTTTGATTCTCCCAACAAATCCACTGTACGAATAGCAATGTAACGAAGATATCACCCACGATCTTTATCGTCATCAGCGTTACCAAAACTATCTTACTCCTTGCAGTTAAGGTAAAAACCCCATGGCGAAGTAAACTAGGGTGGTACAAGTGGATAAGATGGGAAAAGGTAAAATTGATCTTTGCCTTAGAAGATAAGAATCTCAAACAAGCTACAACCCTCCAAACTAAAGGGTCAATCTTAGCTAAACAAATGTTGAAAAACCTAGAAAAATCAAGGATAACTGGATCTATAGTAGGTTTGAACCCTAAAGTGAAGGGGTAGGTGTAAACAAAAGAAAATCCATTTCTACAAGATGAAATTCTCTGGTTTATAGAAGGAATTGATCAACGAACACTCTCTTTCCAGTTGCAATCTTTCCTAACGGTGGGGATTTTGAGTTCAGTTATAAGAGAAGGATAAGAATCAGTCTTATCCAATTTTCCAATTTGTTTTTGAAGGGATGTTCTATCACTTGCAAAAGATAAATCACTCGGTATAATTTCTTCAACTGTGGGTTCTATAGAGGGGTCTGAAACTTCTTTACCTTTTGAAGACTGAGTTTTGGAAGAGGAAACATTAATTCCAGAACCAGAAGAAGGAGGGGTAGAACCAGCTGAACTTCAACGTGTAGATCCCATACTTCAGAGTCTTCCTCCTCTGACTCTTGAATGTTTGATAGGAGTAGGTGCATAAGGGAATTGATCAAGAAGTAAAATATTTCTTGGGTTAGGGTTTGGAGATGCCATTGTTAGATAATCTTGAAGTATGTAGAAGTAAAAGAAAGAGAGGAAATGCGAATGCTTGATGGAAATTGGTGATGAAAAAGACAAAGAAAGTGTGAATTAAATGTTTATATGGGAACAACTGTCAAAATTAAGGGGAGCAATGATGGAAAGACTATATTAAAGATAACCATCACTTCATAAACAGAGGAAGTTGAACAGGCCTAGAAAAATGGGTACAAAAATTGCAGATCCAATCAGAAGTAGACACGTGTACAGAGCATTAAATGAGAAAGACAGATAAGACGTCAATGATGACACAAGCATTAATTGTGACAAAAATTCTTTTTCAGGTTCCACTTCCCAATCATTTAATTGATAAATAAATAAGAAGTGGAGGGACTATCTGTATTGGGGAAAAACTGAATTTATATTGAAGTTGACGTGTCATGACACCTGGACTGGTCAAACAGTCAAAGAATAATAAATGATTAAAAGGCACGGAAGACAACAGGCACGGATGAAGAAAATGAAACAAACACGAGAGAGAATCTTAGATACGAATCTTGTGTCTATTCAAGCATTTAATATCAACGGATAAAAAGGGCACTGAAGGCAAGAATCTGATGACAAAAAGTAGTCTAAGTTCATTATTAAATACTTGATACGTTAGTTAATCAGTATTTAATAGCAATGATTAAGTTAACATCTCATTAAATGCTATTTATTATTTAGATCAATACGTTACTCCTTGTCAACTATAAAAGAAGGAAGTTTCATCATTTGTAAGGATATAATACATTCTTGACATCATATTGAAATAACAAATTCTTATTACTTTATTTTTACTCTTTGAAAGCCTTTTATTTTGGTCTCTGGATTATCAGTAACCCGCTTTCTTTTCTCTAAATTCGAGTTTTGACCAAATTACATTTTTTGGTTAAATAGATTGTCCCTTCCTTGGTTGGAAAAAGGCCGTTACTTTGATTCATCTTTATTACTTTGTTTATGTTCGAGTTCACTTTTGATTTCCTTCTTCTACAAGGAAATATACAAAAGCAAATGGAAAAGAGACCTTTTTTAGCTACTATATATATCTTGGAAATCGTCGTGAATGTCTGTTTCTTGGTCATAAAATGTCAACAAATGAGGAACGGTCATGACGAATTAATGACTATTATTAATTAGGTCATATTTTATGGGCCTACAAAATTTTATGAGATTTGGAGCCGATCGATCAAATTCATGAAGATGGCATGGAGTATTGCTCATGATGTTTATTGACCTAGAGAAAGCCTATGACAAGGTCCCTAGGGAGTTTCTTTGAAGATGACTAGAGGTGAAAGGTGTGCTGATAGCTTACATTACGGCAATATAGGACATGTATGATGGAGGTAAGGCTCGAGTTAGGATTTTGAGAGGGGGCTTGGAGCAATTTTCAATTGCTATGGGGTTACACCAAGGTTTGCGCTCAGCCTGTTGTTATTTACCATGGTGATAGATGCATATACACACCACATTCAAGGGGAGGTACCATGATTTATGTTGTTAGCTGATGATATAATTCTGATTGATGAGACGCGAGGCGGGGTTAATGAGAGGTTGGAGGTTTGGAGACAGACCGTTGAGTCTAAAGGTTTCAAGTTGAGTAGGACTAAGAAAGAATACCTGGAGTGCAAGTTAAGAAATGTAACCGTGAAAGCGGATGTGGACGTGAGGCTTGACCTACAATCATTCCTAAGAAAGAAAGTTTCAAGTAACTTGGGTCAATCATCCAGTGGGATGGAGAGATCGACGAGGATGTCACGCACCGTGCAGGGGTGGGGTGGATGAAATAGAGGTTAGCATCGGGAATCTTGTCACACAAGAATGTACCACCAAAACTTAAAGGTAAGTTCCATAGAGCAGTGGTTAGACCGGACATGTTGTTTGGGGCTGAGTGTTGGCCAGTCAAGAAGTCACATATCCAAAAGATGGAAGTAGCAGGAATGAGGATCTTGAGATGGATGTGGGGCATACTAGAGTGGATAAGATTAGGAATGAGGATATTCGAGAGAAAGTGGGTGCGGCTCCCATGGACGAAAAGAGGAGGGAAACGAGGCTTAGATGGTTTGAGCTCGTGCAGAGGAGAAACTTAGATGCCCCAGTTAGAGGGTGTGAGCGGTTGGCTTTAGCAAGCATGCAAATAATTAGAGGGCAGCCTAAGAAGTATTGGGGTGAGGTGATCAGGTAGGACATGACGCAACCTCATCTCCAGTATATGGCTCTTGATAGGAATGAGTGAAGGTTGAGCATTAGGATTGAAGGGGAGGGGTAGTCGAGCATTTTTCTACTATATTGTCACGACCCAAAATCCACTAATGGTCGTGGTGGCGGCGGACACCGCTGTCAAGCAAGCCAACAAAAATACTTAATTACATTCCAATTTTTTTGTACTGTCTAAAATCATTTTTATTTAAATATTAAATAACGAATTATAAAATTTACAGGTATAACCACGAAGTCTTTAACAAAAACTTAACATTTAACAATCCAAAAATCCTCCCAGAACCCGGTGTCACATGTGCATGAGCAATTTCTAAGAAATAATATAATACAACAATCATCCAGAATACAATATTGGACAGAAATAAATATAGAAAGCTGAAAGAGACTCTGCTGGCTGCTGGTCGTCTCGAGAAGTGCAGGTAACGTAAGTCTCCATATCAACCGTGCTGCTACACCCAGCATGCCGCTAGAGATGCATATGCCTGTGCAACAAAAATGCACAGAAGTGTAGTATGAGTACGAAAACAACGTGTACTCAATGAGTATCCCGCCTAATCTCGAAGAAGTGGAAACGAGATTGTCAACTTTGACACTTACTAATGGTTCAATAATAATTTATCCATAATATATTAAACCGTAGATTTTAATATACATGATTATAATTCAGCGGATTGAAGCAAATAAATAATTCTCTCTTTTATAAAAAATCATTCTTTTTCATCATTTATACATGTATTCTTAAGTTAAAAGAGGCAGCAACAACTTCAATAAGTTTCAAGGAAGGCAATACAAGCATGCACAAATCATACCGATGTCGACGGCCCGCTCCAATAGAAATGTATGCTGTGCAATGTCGAGGGTCGAATGACGCAAACCATAGATGCATCTATGTATCCTGCTGAGGCGTTCGACCCGCTCCAAAAATAAACACGTAGAGGAATTCAATCAAGAAGTTAACATGGAGTAATTATTCAAAGAAAAGCTAATTCTCTTTTAATAATATAAGATAATCCCCAAACCCCACCTGGTGGGAGTATACTGGGTAGTTGTTGTTGTTAACATAAGATAATGAGGTTTAAATCTTTTTAGAAATTCATTTACTATTCGATGTGATTTAAGCAATTCAACTATCCATAAGATAACAAATATTCCAAGTATAGTATGCTTCTGGGTTCTAGACTATACAGACGTTTTGAAAACTCAAATGATTTTTAAATGATAATTCGGGCTGATGAGTACTATCTCACTATTTCTGGACTGTACATTATTTTAAATGGAAACTGTGGTAACTATGGGCACCATATATTATAAATGGAAACGATGGTAACTATGAGCATCGTGTATTATAAATGGAAACGGTTGTAACTATGGGCACCATGTATTATAAATGGAAACGGTGGTAACTATTGGCACTGTGTATTGTAATGGAAACAATGGTAACTATTGGCGCTATATGATATGGCTCTTGGGCTGTAGGAGCCACTCCGGAGTCTGAACCCCCACAGTGAGGGTGGGTACCCATATGGATCGGGCTGCACGTTCCACAGTGTTCATGCATTGCATTGCATTTCATGCATTTATTTATTGTTGCTTTACCTGTATATCTCTGAGACTGGTACTGTACAGAACTGCTAGATAGCTTCATTTTGTGTTATTTCGTGTTTTCTTATCTTCGGGTTTTTATACATGCCTATTGCTCGCTGAGTTGGTAGACTCACCCCATACTCCCTGCACCTTGTGTGCAGATTCAGGTGCTCCAGAGATCTAGTCCTGCTACTGCGGTTGATCACCCGAGTCATTCAGAGTATTGAGGTAGCTGCCCAGCGTCCGCAGGGCCACTTACTCTGTCTCTATCAGTTTTTCCTTTTTGCTATTTCATCAGACTTAGGTATCATTTCTGTTCAGACTTGTATCTAGTTTAGTTAGAGGCTCTGTACTCCTGATTCCTCGGTTTTGGGAGGATTATTATTCTTGCTCAGCTGTATTTTCATTGGTATTGTCTACCCCATGGTTGGGTGTTAATATTAAATTCGCCGTGTTACCTTAAATAGTTTCTTTTTTTTGGCTGAAATGTCGTTCTTGGTTGTGGTTTGGTTGGGCTTGCCCAGCCTCGCGGCCGGGCGCCATCTCGACCGGGTTTGGGGTCGTGACATATGGCCCTAAAATTCCAAAAAAATAATGAACGATCATGGAGAGGCGATGACTATTGTTCCTTAGTTCATTTTTGATGGGCCGACAAAATTTTAGGGGTTTCGGATTTGGTCGCCCTGACCCATGCAAATGGCGCAAACTATAGCACACGTAAATGTAAAAGTCGGGCAGAATTCCAATTTTATGGCCCTAAATCCCCAAATACGAGGAACGGTCAGGGCGAGACGATGACTATTTTTCCTTAGGTCATTTTTAATGGGCTACAAATTTTTTAGGCAATTCAAGTCCGGTCCCTGAATCTATGAAAATAGGCTATACCACACGAAAATTTGGGAAATAGGGTAGAATTCAAAATTTATGGACCAAAATGCCAAAGAAGAGAAGGTTCATGGTGAGGCAATGACTATTGTTGTTTAGGTCATTTTTTTTATGGGTCGACAAAATCTAAGGTGATTCGGGTCGGCCCCGCCAAACCATGCAGATGACGTGGTCTATAGTACACAAAAATATAGAAAACAGTCATAATTCTCTTTTATGACCCTAAAATGCCAAAAAATAACGAAAGGTCATCGCGCGGCAATGAATTTTGTTCCTAAGGTCATTTTCGATGGGCCGACAAAATATTAGAAGGTTTGCGTCCAGTCTCCAGAACCCAAAAATATAGCGTAAACTATAACACATGAAAATTTTGGAATTAGGCAAAATTACAATTGCCGAAAAATGAGGAACAATCATGGCGAGGTGATGCATATTGTTCCTCGGGTCATTTTACATGCCCCAAATTATAGCATATGAAAATCTAGGAATCATACGAAATTTTAGTTTTATGGTCGTAAATGCTAAAACGGAAGAACGGTTATGACGAAGCTATGGCTATTGATCCATAGGTCATTTTAATGGGATGAAAAATTTTAGGTGACTCGGGCTTGATCTCCTAGACCAATGGAAATGACGTGCACTATAGCACATGATAATTTGGAAATCGAGCGGAATTTTAATTTAATGGTCTTAAATCGTCAAAAAATGAGGAATGGTCATGGCGAGGCGATAGCTATTTTAACCTAGGTCATTTTCAATGGCAAAAATTAGGCTATTCGGGTTTGATTGCCAGGACTCATGTAGTTGGTGTGGGTGATAGCACATGAAAATCTAGGAATCTGGTGGAATTCTAGATTTATGGCCCTAAAACACCAAAAATGAGGAAAGTTCACCGCAAGGAAATGACTATTCCTCGTTAGATCATTATTTATGTGCCGTCAATATTTTAGGCGAATCTGTCCGGTCCGGTCCGCGAACCCATGCTGTATCACCCCAAAAATTCAAGAAGATTGAACCCCAAAAAGGTAATATCTTCACCCTTTAATTGATTCTATCATTGAATTAATGATTATAGACTCTATTTCATGAGATATGAGTTGATGGGTTTGATAGAAAAGTATGAACGGTGATAGGTTTGGGTTGTTGATTTGTTATTATTGGTTATGGGTGTTGATTACCTTATGAGTGATAAAGAATAATATTAATTATAACCATTTGAGACTTTAGAATTTATTTAGGTGCAAGAAAATGGGTTATTGGGTGTAGAGACACCATTAATAAGCGCTATGAAGTTTTATATCACCAAGTGTTTGATAAAATGCCTAAGGGACCAAACCGTGAGATTTATTGCTAATATGGAATCCATTTGACTTTTATTGATATAGATTAAAGTTGAAAGGGTTGGCGAATGTTGTATTATGCTCAAGAGCAGAAAGTTGAGGTATGTGAGGCTAACTCTCCATGTTTGGAAATTTTAATGATTCTCTCTACACTACGTTCATTTATGATGTTACCAATTGCCTCATAAATATAGTTTAGCCTAGTTTCTTGAATACTTGCAAATCTTCTATTCTTTAGCTTCATAACTCGTTCATGACTTTCGTTCTATACGCATTGAGCTCAATGCGTATTCAATATACACTTGGATTTGATGCCCCCGAGTCAGAGTATAGATTACTCAGTATGTCATAAACAGTTGAAGTTTCAGTGTTCATAACCAGTTCAGGAATACATATCTCAGTCTAGTCATATTCAGTATTCCAGTATTGTGTACCTTACTGGGATTCAGTATTTCACTATCATGTATTGCAGTATGATTCTCAGTTCCTGGTTTTAAATCCTTGAATGGTGAACACCTATATTGGGGCCTGAGGCCGCAACTTATGCTTTACGTATTTTAGACCTGAAGTCGCAGTTATGTATACGTATACCGGGCCCGAGGCCACAATTGAACACACACACACACACACATATACATATACATATATATATATAGAGAGAGAGAGCCTGAGCCTGCATATTATTTATTCAGATAACAGGTTGTTCATCATTCAGAGTAGGGAGTATTCATATCCTTACTTCCTTTGTTCAGTTCAGTTATCAACTATACTTTTAGTTATCAGTTGTCACTTCAGTTATCATTTATCCTTTCATTTATCAGTTACCAATTATCATTTCAGTTTTAGTATCAATAGTTATCATTTCAGTTATCAGCTATATATTCTCAGTTATCAGCTTTGTTTCAGTTTTGGCATTTATAATTCTTTCTTTCTGTTGCTTTACATGTCAGTGCAATTCAAATGTATTGACGTTTCTTTTTTTTTTTTTTCCGGGGCCTGTATCTCACGATGCAGGTAATGATTTATAGGTTGATGATTAAGATCACTAGGATTCTCATACCAGCTACTTGGTGATCCCCAGTTCTTCTGGGGCATTATTATTACCTTACAGTCTTCAGTACTTTAAGACAGTCAGTTTATTTAGAGGCTTCATAGACTAGAGTAGCAGTAGGACAAAGTCTCTGCCTTTTCATGTTAAGCTATATTTGCTACAAATATGTTTCAAAATTGTATTAGTATTTTTCGCACTTTGATTTATATCATCCAATTTTTAGAATATTAGCATTTGTTAGTTTATATTCCACATTTAGTATGTTATAATATCACATGTTAATTCAGCCAATCATTTGGTTCTCTCGGTCACATGTAGTCAGGCACCGAGTGTCGTGTTACATCCAGGCCCAGGTTTGGGACGTGAAAAAGCTTGGTATCAGAGCACTAGGTTCATGAGTCCTAGGGAGTCTATGAAGACGTGTCCAGCGGAGTTTCCTTTATATGTGTGTGCCGGCCACTTATATAAACAGTTAACTACCAAGACATCCAAGATTGTCTCATTTTTTCTATTCTAGATCGTGCCATGAAACTTATATCAATAGGTAATCTTCTCTTCCTATCAAATTCCTAACGTATTGGACCAAGCGACGCGCAAGAGATACCTGAGGTCCTAGGGAGGATAATTGCTCATTGGGGTATAATTATGGAGTACATGTTGGTAAACATGAGACTTTAGAGGATTTTAAAAGTGGGATACAATGGATAGTAGTACAGGTTAGAGCATAACCTTATCTGAAAGTACAAAAGTAGTTACCATGTCTTATAGTTATCAATATAACCTAGTTACCATTTATACAGTCTTTTAGTTAACAGGTTTACGGTTATTCAGTATGCAGTTATTTGTTATTCAGTTACCATATATCCAATTTTCATTACATCAAAATTTCTGGTGACTTGTGAGTATAGAGTGATGCATATGGGTTCTCAAAGAAAATGTAAGTAAAAGTGATAATAGCAAAAGCTTCTTATATTTTAGGTCTGGATTAAGACCCAAGACTCATCGGATGGTACATGAAGTGATTTATCTAATGATGGTATACTCCGAAGGTCAAGTTTGTGTATGGTAGTGTATTCATATGTGTATGATTAAGAAGGTATCATGTATGCAATGGGAACCAAGAGCAGCCATTAAGTTGTTTAGATTTATTCAAATCATAATTAGAAAGTACCACGTTAATGAATTGCCATAAGAAGGAGCTATTATTGTGAGATAAAGGATATGAAAATTCCCCTAAAGTTATGTGGCTAGGTGTTTACCCTGAATGTTATAATTTGATATGATTTTGAAGTGTATAGAAAGTTTGGGGTTAGATGTTTCAATTTTGTTTAAGACAAATAAAATTCCCCTAGTTCAAAAAGAACAATAGTGTACGGCAAAAGAATATGGTCAGATGATGAGGGAAGTTAGGAGTAATCTTATGCTTCATTTTAGTTATTTAAAGAAAGAGAAGAAACTATGATGCTAGCAGGTGGTTAGTAAAAGCATATTAAGTAAGTGTTGAGTAGATACAACAAATTAGCAAATTCAGTAGAGCTAGTAGAGGTACAATTTGATTCACTTAGCCAGTTTATCTCTGGTGAGTGGACGGCAATTTGAAATACCGAACGCATGTGCTAGAATCCAAAGAGTTTAAGTTAAAATCGAAGTACAGTGATAGTGGGGGAAAATTAGCTAGCAGTGAGAGCATAAACTACAGAAAAATAGCATTTAAGAGTTATCGTAATGTGGTTCTTCAGGATTGAAAGTGTGAGCAGAGTTAAATAATTAAGATTGTATATCATTAGCTTTCCGTTAAGTGAATAATTAGTTTTCCTAGTAAGAAAAATTACTGAGAAGTAAGTCAAAAGTGAGTCTTCATCGACATAATGTGCAAAGAATTTTTTTAAGGATAAGAAAAGTTATTTGGATCGCAACAAAAAGTGAAGGATCCACAAGTATAAGACTTTTGGTCTAAGGGGTGATGTGAAAATTTCTGTAAGTTCAGTTAGAGATTTGAAACTCAGATAGTTAGCATGGAATATGAAAAAGAAAATACGTTCAGTAATGAGGGAAAATTGTATAATTACCACAGGGATTATGTCTAACATGTGTAAGAAACACAAAGTGAGTAGAATGATCAACTAGCTTAGTTATTGACGACAAAGTGATCACAGAAAAGCTATTAAATCATGCATGTTTATGTGTTATGAGGGTAGTTCCATTGCATGTGACTTTAAAATTTAGAGAACATGTCAAAGACTTAGTTCACAATAATTCTATAAGTATTTTCAGGAATTTCTTATAAAGATAAATTGTGGGAAGTACAACTCATGATTGAGGTAGATAAGACAACTCTAGTAAAAGAAGTTCACCGCTTAGCCTAGCTAGGAGTTCAATTTGCGTACTCCAAAGATAGTAGAATTGTTGTCTAGAATATGACTTGTTGCCCCTTAGTAGCTGAAGAGAAGGACAAACTATTTGATGATCCCTACGTGTTGCAGTTAAAAGAGGAGATTCACGAATATAAGACGATGGCTTTTGAAAAGGGGAAGATGATAGTACTTTGAGACTCTAAGACAGATTGTGTGTCCCAGACATAGATGGACTTAAAGAGGAAAGATCATAAAAATTCCATTATTGTAGGTATTCTTTCCATCCAAGTTCCCAAATATGCATCATGACCAAGGAGATTTATTGGTTGAATGACATTAAAAAGAACGTTGTAAACTTTATGGCCAGGCAGAGCATTTTATTTAAATAGTTGAGGATATTTCCTTGATGATAAAAGTAATTGGGATGATCACATACCTCTCATTGACCTTGCTAATAATAACACCTATCATTTCAGTACCAAGATGGCACCATGCAAAACTATGTAAAGGATAAGGTGTAGATCGCCAATTCGGTGGTTCAAATTGGTGATTGGGTGCTTCAGAAAGTTTTGCCTATGAAAGGCATTATGAGATTTGGGAAGAAGGGAAAGCATAGTCCCTACTATATTGGTCCATATAGAATCTTGCGAAGGATCGGTCAATTAGCTTATGAGTTGGAGTTTCCACCAGAATTAGTGGTGGTACAACTAGTATTTTACGTGTCATGTTATAACATTCAAGTATTCAGGGCTCAAATGCTCATGTTAGTTCAGTACTCAAATACTCAAGCCAGTTCAGTACTCAGATACTCATGCACGTTCAATACTCACATACTCATGTCAGTTCAATACTCAGATATTCAAGTCAGTTCATTACTTAACTACTCATGTCAGTCCAATACATAGATTATCAGGCTAGCTTAGTACGCATATATTGATGTTAGTTCAATTCTCAGATATTCGTACCAGTTCAATATTCGAATATCTATGCTAGTTCTGTATTCATATATCCATGGCATACCAATATTCAGTCAATGCAGCACTCATTAAGTTCAATATATCAATAACTCAGTAATCATGTATTCACTCATTATAGTATGCATGTGTTAATGAAAGTTCATGTATACACCATACTCGTTTAAGGTTCGGAGTTCGCAGAAGTTACAGTTACGACAATCATTCGAGGACGAATGATCCTAAGGGGAAGATAATGTAACACCCCACAAATTTAGCTTAGGTATGAAAGAGTTAAAGGAGTAGTAAGGTTATATTGTGAACATGTGAAGTCCCACCGAGTTGATTATGGGTAAAAATAGTTGTTTCAAAATCAAGATGGAAAATGAGGTGCATAAGATTTGACAAAATCGATTAAGTTTGCAGAAGGTCTATAATTTAGCAGTATTTAGTGCAAATGTGTAACGAATTTTGAAAAATTCAAAGTATGAAAGTTGTAGACCTTTGAAATATCTTTCCAAAGATATATTGTGGAGCCCAAAGATTTCTGTGTAAACTGCTATGTCTATTTTACAGAATAGTGTGTAACCATTGCATTCCTACCATGTATTTACCATGACCATGGTGGTACGGCAGTGTCCCAGCGATTTACCACGGTTGCACCAACTGGGACGCGGTGGCTAACTTGGGAAGTCGTTTGTCTAGCCCTATTTCGTCCCCCACAACCCCAAAACATTAAAACTTGCTCTAGAGGTAAAGCTCCCAAAAACCTAACTCCTTAAGGGTCCCTCGACCACCCAAGGTAAGTTCTAATGGTGATTATAACATAATTTCAAATTTTCAACATCTTATTAACATGGGTAAACCCTCTATATCATTAGATATTCGATTGGGACATTATTATTGAGAAAAGGATGCCTACAACTCGAATTCAAGAACGTTGTACGTCAAAAAGTTAATATCTTCACCCTGTAATTGATTCTATGATTAAATTAATGATTATAGACTCTATCTCATGACATATGAGTTGATGACTTTGATAGAAAAGCTTGAACAAGGATAGGTTTGGATTGTTGATTGGTTATTATTGGTTATGAGCGTTGATTACCTTCTGGGTGATGAAGAATAATGTTTATTATAACCATTTGAGACTTTAAAATTTATCTATGGGAAAGAAAAAGTGTTATTGGGGGGTAGACACACCATTAATAAGGGCTATGTAGCTTTATACCACCAAGTGTTTGATAAAGTTCTTAAGGGACAAAAACAGGAGTATTATTGCTAATATGGAATCCGTTTCACTTGTATTTATATAAATTGAAGTTGAAACAGTTGGAGAATCTTGTATTATGCTCAAGAGCAGGAAGTTACGGTATGTGAGGCTAACTCTCTATGTCTAGAATTTTAATGATTCTCCCTACACTACGTTCTTTTATGACATTACCAATTTCATCATAAATATAATTTAGCCTAGTTCCTTGAATAGTTGCAAATCTTCCATTCTTTAGCTTCATAACTCGTTCATCACTTTCGTTCTGAACGTTGTGAGCGCGTATACAATATAGACTTGGGTTTGATTCCCCCGAGTCTTAGTATAGATTACTCACTATACAATAAACAATTGAAGTTTCAGTGTTTATAACTAGTTCAAGAATACATGTCTCAGTCTAGCCATATTCAGTATTCCAGTATTATGTAACTCGGTGTGATTCAGTATTTCACAATCATGTATTGCAGTATAATTCTCAATTCTTGATTTTAAATCCCTGAATGTTGAACACCTATATGTGGGCCTGAGGCCGCAGTTTATGCTTTATGCATCATTGGGCCTGAGGACGCAGTATATGCTTCATGCATTTTGGACTTTAGGTCGCAGTTATGTATACGTATACTTGGGCTCGAGGCCGCATATATTTAGGCCCAATATATATATATATATATATATATATATATATATATATATATATATATATATATATATATATATATATATATATATATATAGGGCCTAAGGCCTCAGTTTATTTATTCAGATAAACAGGTTGTTCATCATTAAGAATAGGGAGTATTCATATCCTTACTTCCTTTGTTCAGTTCTGTTATCAGCTATCATTTAAGTTATCCGTTGTCACTTCAGTTATTATTTATCATTTCAGCTATGAGTTTAGTTACCTGTTATGAGTTCAGTTGTCAGTTATGAGTTATTCATTAAATTATTGGTTATCAATTATCATTTCAGTTTCTATATCAATAGTTATCATTTCAGTAATCAACTATAAATTCTCAGTTATCAGCTTAGTTTCAGTTTCATCATTTATTGTTCTTTCTTTAAGTTGCTTTACATGTCAGTGCAATTCAAATGTACTGACGTTCCTTTTTCCCGGGCCTGTATCTCACGATGCAGGTAATGATTTACAAGTTGATGATTAAGAACACTAGGATTCTCATACCAGCTACTTGGTGATCTAGCTCTTCCGGGGCATTATTATTACCATACAGTCTTCAGTACTTTAAGACAGTCAGTTTTTTTAGAGGCTTCATAGACTAGAGTAACTTTTGGAAAGAGTCTCAGGCTTTTCATGTTAAGTTATGTTTGCTACAAATATGTTTTAAAATTGTATTAGTATTTCCCGCACTTTTATTTCTATCATCCAATTTTCAAAATATTAGCATGTGTTAGTTTATCTTCCGTATTCAGTATGTTATGATATCGCATGTCGATTCAACCTGCCAGTTGGTTCGCTCGGTCCCATGTAGTCAGGCACCGAGTGTCGTGTTACATCCAGTCCTAGGTTCAGGGCGTGACAAATGCATATGGTGTGGGCTATTACACACACTTAAATCTCAGAATCGGGGAGAATTTCAATTTTATGACCCTAAAACACCAAAACACAAAGAACTGTCATGACGAGGCGATGTTTATAGTTCTTTAGGTTGGTTTAAATGGGGCGAAAATATATTTGGCAATTTAGATCCAATCACTCGGACCCATGCAGATAAAATAGGCTACAACACACAAAAATCTGGAAATCTAGCAGAATTCAAGTTTTATGGCCCAAAAATGCTAGAAAACAAGGAACGGTCATGGCGGGGTGATGAAAATTATTCCTTAGCTCAATTTTTATGGGCCAAAATTATTTTTGGTGATTCAGGTTTGGTCGCCAGGACCCATGCAGATGTTGTGGGCTATATCACACAAAAATATTAGAGTCGAGCAGAATATCAGTTTTATGGTCCTGAAACGCCAAAAAAGAGGAACGATCATGGCGAGGCGTAGACTATTGTTCTATAGGTCAATTTTGATAGCTTGGAGAAAATTTTTAGGAGATTTGCATCCGATTGTTTGGATGCATGTAGATGGCATAGGCAAACATGAAAATCTTGGAATTAGGTGCAATTCAAGTTTTATTACCATAACACCCAATATTACGAACGATCATGGCGAGGAGATGACTATTGTTTGCTAGGTTATTTTTTATGGACCTAATTTTTTTAGGTGATACAGGCACGATTCTCCCAGACCCATACAGATGACATGGGTTATAGCACACAAAATTTGAAAATCAGGCGGAACTTTAGTTTTATACCCTAAAATGCCAAAAAATAAGGAACAAACATGGTAGGCGATGACTATTGTTCCTTAGGTCATTTTGTGATAGGCCGACAAAGTTTTAGGAGATTCGAATCCGGTCACCCACAAGCCATGTAGATGATGTGATATATAGGACACGAACAGTTGGGAATATGACAGAATTCTAGTTTTATGGCCCTAAAATACCAAAAGATGAGGAATGGTCATTGCGAGGGGATGACTATTTCTCCTTAGTCTATTTTTGATGGGCTGACAAAATTTTTGGCGATTCGGTTCTGAACGCTCGGAAGCATGCAGATGGCGTAGGCTGTAACACAAAAAAATGTGAGAATCAAGTGGAATTCAAGTTTTATGGCCCTTAAACGCCGAAAAATGAGGAATTATCATGGCTTGGCGTTGGATATCTTTACTGAGGTCATATTTTATGCTCTCACATAATTTTAGGCGATTTGGGTCCGGTCGCCCCGAAGCATGTAGAAGGCTTAGGTTATAGCACACGAAAATCTGAAAAAGGGGCAGAATACAATTTTATGGACCTAAAATGCAAAACACGAGGAATGGTCGTGGAGAGGCGACGACTATTGTTACTTAGGTATCTTTGGATGGTCCGAAAAATGTTTTAGTTATTCGGGTCCGATCGCCCGGAAACATGTTGATGGCATGGCACAAGAAAATCTGAAAATCAGGTGAAATACTAGTTTTGCCGTCCTAAATGCCAAAACAACAAGGAACAGTCTTGGAAAGGCTATAAATATTGTTTCTTAGGTCATTTTTAATGGGCCGGCAAAATTTTAGGCGATCGGGTCTAGTCACCCAAACCCATACAAATTGCATGGGTTATAACACACGAAAATTTGGAAATCAAACTATATTGTAGTTTTATGGCCCTAAATCACCAAAAAATGAGGATGGTCATGGCGAGGCGATGACTATTGTTCTTAAGGTCATTTTCAAAGGGTAAATTCTGTTTAGGCTATTTGGGGTTTGGTCGCCAAGACCCATTCTGACAGCATGGGCTATAGAACATGAAAATCTAAGAATCAGATGAAATTCAATTTTATTGCACTAAGACACCAAAAAACAAGGAACGTTTATGGAGATGCGATGACTATTATTCATTAGGTCATTTTGACGGTCCGACAAAATTTAGGTAATTCGGGTCCGGTAGCTCAGACCCATACAAATGACGTGAGTTATAGAACATGAAAATTTGGGAATTAGGAACAATTCTAGTTGTATGGCATTAAAATGCCCAAAAAATGAGTAATGGACATGGTGAGGCAATGACTATTGTTTTTAGGCCATTATCGATGGACCGACACACTTTTAGGCAATTTGGGTCTAGTTGCGTGGACCCATGCAAATAGCATGGTCTATAGCACACAAAATATTAGGAATAGAGCGGAATTCTAATTTTGTAACCCTAAAACGCTAAAAAATAGGAACAATTATGGCGAGGCGATGATCATTCCTCCTTAAGTCATTTTTAATATGCAGGCAAAATTTTAGACAATTCGGGGTTCGGTTGCCCTGACCTATGCAGATGCTGTGGGCTGTAGCACACGAAATTTGGGAATTAGGCGATAATCAAATTTTATTGCCCTAAAATGTCA
Source organism: Nicotiana benthamiana (assembly GCA_034376525.1). Lineage (NCBI taxonomy): Eukaryota > Viridiplantae > Streptophyta > Magnoliopsida > Solanales > Solanaceae > Nicotiana > Nicotiana benthamiana. The sequence continues at coordinate 91,645,416 of CM067337.1, forward strand.
AAAAATAGGAACGGTCAGGGCTATACGAATATTACTGTTCCTTAGGTCATATTTGATGGGTTGAAAAAATTTTCCCGATTCACGTCCGGTCGCCTGGACCAGTATAGAGAGCAATAGATATTGTACACGAAAATCTAGGGATCAAGCGAAATTCGAGTTTAATGGCCCTAAAATACCAAGACATATGGATCATGGCGAGACACTGACTATTGGTCTGTGGGTCATTTTCAAAAGTCCAATAAAATATAGATAATTATGGGCCCGATCGCGCGGACCCATATAGATGGCGTCGGTTATAACACATGAAAATCTAAGAATCGGGCGGAATTTCAGTTCAATGGCCTTAAAATGCCAAAAATTGAGGAACGATCAAGGTGAGGCAATGACGATAGTTTCTTAGGTTGTTTTTATAGGCTGATATAATTTTAGGCAATCCGAATCAGGTCGCATTCATGACCCAAACCGAAGGGCCGCAACAGGCACCCCGTCCCTTACTCAATCGAGTACCAATTTAACATATCTTTATTGTCGAACTATCATGAGTAATGAGACAGAAAACTCATCATGAGATAACAAGAATAAAATATATGGGAATACTCAACATATGACGACCCAACATGATATACAAACTTATCATGTGACATTCGGGCCTATAAGGCTGACATGACCATTTGTAAACTCAAAACATAGGCCGAAAAGGTCATACTCGTATCCATACACCTAATAAGCCTCTAAGTGTACATAAAATCATAAAGGTCAGGACAGGGCTCCGCCAAACCAATAAATAACTATCCAAAGCATATTGACCAAAAAGGCAACTCAAGAGCAAATGGATTGCACCAACACCTTCCGCTAAGCTGATAGCCTACTAGGATGATTGTCAACCTATTAATCGGGACCTACAGGCATGAAACACGACGTCCCCAAGCAAAGGGACGTCAGTATGAATAAAGTACTGAGTATGTAAGGCAGGAAGACGTATACAAGAACAGTAATGTAAGAGAGATAAAGGAGATATAACCTGTAGCATCTGAGTGCCTCTGAGGGCTACTAACATGAAATGCGTGATACATATATATACATAAAAGTTTAAAAACATATGCCATGTGGACAACAACAACATCATCATCATATCGTACCTGATCTCATATAGGACTCAGTAAAAACATACCCAGCCATCATAAGGCTCGGTAGAATCGCACCTGGTCACATGGAGCTCGGTAAAACCCAACTGATCAGTAGTTGCACAATAGGTGCCGTATCCGGACGATTATAGCACGGCTCAGTAGAGTAAAATAGATACTTTATATAATGCATGCTAGACTCATGTTCACGTTCTAAACCTTTCGGAGTGACTTAAGGTCATTGCAACTTTGATTAACATTATGGACCGTCAATATGAACCTTAGTAGGATTCAAGGACCATACACACTTACTTAGAATAACTTAATAAGGAAAGAACAACATGGACAACCTTGGTTGCTAGTTGTAGATCCGTTATGAAATAGCGTATTTATTTCACTTTAGATCATGCCAAAAGAAAGAAGGAAGTGCCTTAACATACCTTATCACAATCTTTCTAATCACCAAGTTGAACTCGCCTTTTCACACCTTAATCTACAACAATGATAATAATACAATCATTATATTACGAAAGCCCTTATCTTCGTTCTTCAAACTCTAGGTTTTACCCCCAATTAGAACTTAAAAGGGAGAGAAAATCACTTACGGTTTGTGGGTAATATTTGGGAGGAAGTTTGCAGAGTTTTAGGTCTAATTATTTGTGATATATAATGAGGTTGTTTACCCGAAATTACCTCTTTTTGGGCTCTCTTTTTACCAAGTAGGTGACACACATACTTGTCACGTAGCAGTCTGCGCAGTCTCGCAAAACTACATATATCTATCTACTACAATGTCGTATTGATTATCGGTTCAATGTGTTAGAAAATAGACTCATGGAGCTTCAATTTTATGGGTGGAACACCAAATAGCTCTAAGTATATTAAAGGAAATCGCTATTACGTTAGACCTAAGTTTCAACACATTTATGTGTGTAACTTGCGATGACTTTTTCCAACTTTTGTTCCACAACTTTCTTGACTTCAAATCATAACAAACGTCCATCATACAACTAAAATAACTCATAACATAATCCCCTTATAACTTTAAACACCCTATTCTCTCCCCAAAAGTGCATGTTACAACATTTCCAACTTGTCTACTTTCGACAAAACTTATTTTCTTCAATTCATTTAGCTTCTAAGCCTTCAAACCCTCTTGGTACTTGGTATTCATGATCTTAAATATTTGTAACCTCCATTGTAATATATTAACATACTTTATGTACTTTCAAAGTTGATCTCATTTTTAATCTTACATCAATTGACTTAAGAATACTCTCATGTAGGAAAACTTGGGGTGTAACAGTCACCCTGACCCATGCAGATAGTGTAGGCTATAGCACATGAAAATCTAGGAATCTCGTAAATTCTAGCTATATGTCCCTGAAATGCCAAAAAAAAGAGGAATGATCATGACGAGGCAATGAATATTGTTTCTTAGGTCGTTTATGACGGGACAGTAAAACTTTTGCTGATTCAGGTGCGGTTGCCCTGACCTATGCAGATGGCGCGAGCTATAGCTCACGCAAATTTGGTAATTTGGCAAAATTCCAATTTAATGACACTAAATGCCAAAAATATAAGGAACAATCATGGAGAGACAATGACTATTTTTCCTTAGATCTTTTTTGATGGGCCAAAAAATTTTAGGTAATTCGGGTTCGATCGCCTGGACCCATGCAGATGGCATGGGCTATAACAGACGAAAATTTGATAATTGGGCGCAATTACAGTTTAACTGCCCTATAATGACAAAAATAGGAATGGTCATGGCAAGGTAATGAATATTGTTTCTTAGGTCATTTTGATTCTTCGGCAAAATTTTAGGTGATCCAGGTCTAGTTGTCTGGGCCCATGAAAAAGGTGTGGGTTATAGTATATGAAAATCTGAGAATCAGGCAGAATTTCGGTTTTATGGTCCTATAACGCTAAAAATGAGTAAGGATCTTCGCGGTGACTATTGTTACTTAAGATGTTTTCGATAGGCCAAAAGTATTTTAGGCGATCCGGGTTTTGTACCCTGGGCCTAAGCAGAAGGCATGTGCTATAGCAAGCGAAAATCTTGAAATCGAATAGGAATTCCAATTTTGTGGCCCTGAAATGCCAAAAAATGAGTAAAGGTCAAGGAGGGGAGGTGACTATTTTTCTCTATGATGCTTTTGATGGGCAGAAAATACTTTAGGCGATCTGGATCCAGTGGTCTGGGTCCATGCAAAAGGTGTGGGTTATAGCACACAAAACTCTTGGAATCAAGAGAAATTTCAGTTTTATAGCCCTAAAACGCCAAAAAAAGTAACGGTTATGGCAAGGCGGTGAATATTTTTTCTAAGATGCTTTTGATAAGCCAAAATATTTTTGGGCAATTCGGATCTGGCTGCCCTGAATCATGCAGATGGCTTGGGCTATAACCTATAGAAATTTGAGAATCGGGTAGCTTTTTAGTTTTATTGCTCTAAAATGTCAAAAACAATGAGGAACATTCATGATCAGGTGATGACTATTATTACTTAGGTCATTTTTTATGGGCCAACAATATTTTAGTTGATTCTGATCTGGTCGCCGGAATGTATGCGGATTGTGTGGGCTTTAGCATACGAAAATTTGAGATTCGAGCGGAATTCCAATTTAATAGCCCTAAAATGCCAAAATCGAGGAATGGCCATGGAGAGGTAATGAATTTATTCCTTAGGTCATTTTGATAGGCCGGAAACATTCTAGGCGACATGGTCTGGTATCCCGGATCCATGCATATGGCATGGGCTATATAGCACATAAAAATATGAGAATCGAGAAGAATTCTAATTTTATTGCCCTAATATGCCAATAGAATGAGGAACGAACAAGGCCAAGCAATGTCCACTGATCCTTAGGTCGGTTTTTATGCGCCGACAAAAAGATAGCCTATTTAGGTTCGGGCGGCAGATGGGATGTGCCTTAGCGTACGAAAATCTTGGATCCGGTGAAATTCTAGTTTAATGGCCCTGAAATTCCAAAAAATGAGGAATTATTATCGCGAGATAAAAACTATTGTTCCTTAGGTATTTTTTGATGGGGCGGCAAAATTTTAGGCGACTAGGTTCGATTTCTCAGGCCCATGTAGATGGCGCTGACTATAACACACAAAAATCTAGGAGTTGGGTAGAATTTAAGTTTAAATGCCCTATAATGCCAAAAAATAACAAACGGTCATGGCATAGTGACGCCTATTATTCCATAGGTCATTTTTGAAGGGACGGAAAAATATCAGGTGATTCGGGTCTGGTCCCCTAGACCCATGCACATGGCATGTGCTATAGTATACAAAAATCTAGGAATCAGGTAGAATTCTAGTTATATTGCCCTGAAATACCAAAATAAACAAGGAACAGACAAGGCCACCGATGACTATTGTTTCATAGGTCATTTTTATGGGGCGGCAAAATTTTAAGCGATTCGGGTCCGATCTTCCGGACCTATGCTGATGGCATGGGCTATAGCACACCAAAATTTGAGACTATTGTCCTTAGATCGTTTTCGATGGGCCAAAAATTTTTAGCCGATTTGGGTCTGGTCACCCTGACCCATGTAAATGGTGTGGGCTATAACACATGAAAATTTTATAATAAAGGGGTATTCTTATTTTATGGCCTTCAAATGCAAAATTAATGAGTAACGGTCATGGAGGTGATTATTATTCCAGGACACTTTTGATAAGCGGGAAAGTTTGTAGGCAATCGAGGGCTAGTGGCCTGGGCCCATCTAGAAGGTGTGCGCTACTGTAGGCAAAAATCTGGGATTAGGGTGAAATTTCAAATTTTATGGCCCTAAAATACGAAAAAATGAGTTGCGGTCATGGAGAGGCGCTAACAATTTTTCCAAACATGCATTTTATGGACCGTAAAAATTTTAGGCGATTTGGGTCCAATTGTATGGGCCCATGCAAAAGGCGCCAGTATAGCATATGAAAATATAGAAATCTGGCGGTTGATGGCTCAAATACGCCAAAAATGAATAACATGTTGGAATATACGCTTAACGCTGGGGGGGGGGGGGGTGAATAGCGTTATAATAAAAAACAGCGCAAACTTGCGGAATTTAAAAATTGCAGGAATGAAATAAGTGCGATAAGTAAATAATAAGGAACGAACGCACCGATGTTATCCTGGTTCACCACAACCCGTGGCTAGTCCAGTCCCCGAGAGACTCTCTCGAGATTTCCACTAACTTCGTTTAGCTTACGGGTGCTTAACAAACCGTTACAAACTGAGAACTTGAGTCACACAAGCCTCAACAACCTTCGCTCGAAGATACAACACTTCAAGACTTCAACCAAAGGAATCACAACGTTCCTTCTTACAATACAAGGGATTAACACTTCCCTTCAAGTGTATAAAAACACTTTGCACTCAAAACAAGACTCTCCTTAGGAGTAGATATGAGTAAAATAAATACGCTCAAGAACGCAACAACTTTCGTCAAGAATTTGGCTCTCAAAAACTTATGTAATGAATAGAAAATGATGAATAAGAGAGTATGCAAGCTTTAGCAATAATATGATCAGTTGTTGTGTTTAGAAGACTGATTTGAAGATGTATTTATAGTGTCAAAAGCATGCATAACCGTTGCCTAATTGCCAATTGAGAATTGCTGATTTTGTGCTACGACAATCGATTGTCAAGTTGGCACAATCGGTTGTTTTCCAATCGTTCCAAAAATCATTCCCAGATTTTACGCAGCATAATCGATTATCTAAGACGTACAATCGATTACTGGCAATGTTCAAAAAATCATTTCCAGATTTTACGTAAAACAATCGATTATCAGAAATTACAATCGATTACTTGGCAACGATCAAAAAATCATTTCAGATTTTACGTAAAACAATCGATTATCAGAAATATACAATCGATTACTTGGCAACGTTCAAAAAATCTTTTCCAGATTTTACTTCAAACAATCGATTATTAAAATCCTATAATCGATTATCTGACGGAGTTTGAAAATATTTTGGCAGCGATCATTTACATAATCGATTATGTTATATGGACAATCGATTATTTTTCAGTCTTGATAAATCTAATAGACACTGCCTCAATACAATCGATTGTCTTAAGGTTCACAATCGATTAACTTGTAGCTTTGAAAAATCTGATAGACACTGTCTCAACACAATCGATTGTCATAAGGTACACAATCGATTGTCATGCAGATTTCAAAAATCTGATGGACACTGCCTCAACACAATCGATTGTCATAAGGTACACAATCGATTGTCTTGCAGCTGCCTTCACATAATCGATTATCATAAGTACATAATCGATTATCTTTGTCCAGATTTTAGAGGCATGTTTAAAAATCATTTTGCTAAAACAAATATGTATGATTTAAAATCATTTTGCTCTAAATTAAATATGCATGATTTGAGAAAAATGTTTTTACGAGAGAAGCCAAGTCTTGAGTTAAATTGTCGGATCAAGATCACAATTAATGAATGACTCATGTATAACTTTGTTTAATCTTGATCTTTGTTTGTCTTGTGCTTGAACTTCGTTACGTGACATTTGCGCGCTTGTGCTTGGACCTCGTCATATGTAAATTGCGCATCGTTTGTCATTTATCAAAACCTACAAATATGAACACACGTTTAGTTTAGTGCCTTGAGAACGTGTTTCAACATAACAGTCATGGCCTGACGGTGGCTATTGTTGCATAGGAAATTTTTTAGGGCTGGCAAAATATTAGGGAATCTAGGTCTGGTGCCTCAATGCAGAAGGCATTGGCTATAGCCACCAAAAATCGAAGAATCTAGCCGAATTCAAGTTTTATGGCCCCAAAACACAAAAAACGAGTGACGTTTTTGAAGGGCCCAAAAAATTTTAGGCGATCCGATTCTGGTTGTGGCTCATGTAGAAGGTGTGGATTATATCACATGAAAATCGAGGAATCGGGCATAATTTAAGTTTTATGGCCCTAAAACGCCAAATAATGAGTTATGGTCATGGCGAGTCGGTAACTATTGTTCCTTAGGATTTTTTGATGGGCCGATAATATTTTTGGTGATCCAGATTTGGTGGCCCTGGCCCATGCTGAAGGTGTGGGATATAAAGCACATGAAAATCTACGAATCGGGAGGAATTCTAATTTTATTTCCTAAAATGCCAAACAAGGAATAACGGTCATGGCGAGGTGATGACTACTGTTCTTTAGGATATTTTTGAAGGGCCAAAAAAACTTTAGGTGATCTGGATCTAGTGGTCAGGCCCATGCATAAGATGTGGGCTATAACACACGAAAATCCGAGAATCAGACATGATTTCAGGTTTATGGCTCTAAATTGCCAAAAAACGAGTAACGCTCGTAGCAAGGCGGTGAATATAGTTATTTTGGACGTATTTGATGGGTCGGAAAAATTTTAGGCGATCCAGGTCCGGTAGCCCAGGCCCTTACAGAATGGTCTATAGCACACGAAAATCTGAGAATCAGGCGAAATTCAAGTTTTATGGCCCTAATGCGCCAAACAACGAGTAACTGTCATGGCGAGGAGCTGGCTATTATTCCTTAGGATATTTTTGATGCGGAAAAAACATTTTAAGCAATTCAAGTATGATGGATCAGGCCCATGCAGAAGGCGTACACAATACAATAAGAAAATTTGTGAATCGGGCAAAATTCCAGTTTGTTGCCCTAAAATGCAAAAACAAGAGTAACGGTCATAGCAAGATGGTTTATATTATTGCTTAAGACATTTTCTATGGTCTAGAAAATTTGAGGCGATCCGAGTCCGGTTTCCCAGGCCAATGTAGAAGGTGTGGGCTATAGTAAACGAAAAGCTAAGAATCGGGCGTAATTCCATTTTTATGGCCGTTGAATGCCAAAAATTGAACAACGCTAATGGCGAAGTGGCGACTACTTTTCCTTAGGACTTTTTTGATGGGCAGGAAAAATTTTAAGTGACTGGGGTCAAGCGGCCCGGGCCCATGCAAATGGCGTGCAGTCATGGCTTGACAAAGAGTAAACGATCAGGTTCAGGTGGCCCAGGCCCGGACTATAGCACATGAAAATCTAAGAATGAGGCAAAATTCCAGTTTAACATCTCACAAAAGGCCAAACAACGAGTAACGGTCATGGAAAGGCAGTGACTATTGTTCCTTAGGATATTTTGAACTGCCTGAAAAAATTAAAGGCGATCCGGAAAGTGTGGGCTATAACACACAAAAATTTTGGGATCGGGCAGAATTCTAGTTTATGGCCCTTAAACGCCAAAAAATGAGTAACGATCATCGCGAGCCGGTGATTATAGTTCCATAGGAGGTTTTTGATGGGCTAGCAAAACTTTAGCTATCCAGTTCCAATAGCCCGGGCACATGCAGAAGGCGTGGGATATAGCACATAAAAATCTATGAATCTAGTTGAGTTACAGTTTGTTTTGCCATAAAATGAGCAAAATCGAGTAACGGTTATATCCAGGCGGAGACTATTGCTCCTTAGGACATTTTGATGGGCTAGAAAAAATTAAGGTGATCCGGGTCTGGTGACCCAGACCCATGAAGAAGGCGTGTGTTATAGCACAAAAAAACTTGAGAATCGGGCGGAATTATAGTATTATGGCCCTAAAATACCAAAAACGAGTAACGGTCATGGAGAGACAGTGACTATTGTTCTATAGGACATTTTTGATTGGGGGGGGGGGGATTTATTGGGGATCTGGGTCCAGTGGCCTGACCCATGCAAAAGGCGAGTAAGCACCTGAAAATCGTATGGAATTCTAATTTTATGATCTTGAAATGAAAAAAAGATGAGTAACAGTCATGACCGAGCATTAACTATAGTTCCTTAGGATTTATTTATGGGCTTGCAAACATTTTTATGTGATCAGGATTCGGTTGCCCGGGACCATGCAGAAGGCACAAGCACATGAAAATCTAAGAATCGGGCGGAATTCTAATTTTATGACCCTAAAACACCAAAATTGTTGATACCCAATTTTTTCCCATACATTTTTTATTCCAAAATACTTCCCAAATAACGTATATGTGCATATATGAGCACACCCATGAGTTTTGGTATTATAATGATTTTAAACCGATTTACCGCCTATTTTAATATCACAAAAATTATAAAAATTATTCCCAAAAATTATTTTTTAGTGAATAACTTATTTTATCCTCATATTTATTTTGAAATGCGATAAATATGATTTTTCCATATTATTACAAATTTATTTGGCATTTCTAAAGCTAAATTTTATATAATTAAAATTGTAGCCAATTTTGTAATTAAATGTATCTTGGGATTATAAAATTATTCATAATATTTTTAGATTATTATTTATATATTATTAACTAGTTCAGTATTTTTTTAACTTATTTTTAAATTATTTTTACTATTTCTAATTAATTAAAAAGGAAAAAATGGCTATTTAAGAACTAGCCTATTTTTATTTCAGTAATAGCCTCAATCCACCCCCAATTTTAAACCCAATTCAAGCCAATCCACATTTTATTTGGACCAACCCATTAGCCCGACCCAGCATTGATTCAATCTGAACCGTTGATCAAATGAGATCAACGGTCTAGATCAAATTACCTAATATAAATCCTAAGTCTACCCTCCCCCCCGACCCCTCATTTCATCAAAGACCGGTCTCTATCTCACTCTTTCTCAAACGATTGCTCTCCCTTCTCTCTAGAACCTTCTGGTTCTCTCCTTCTTCTCCAACGAGCTTCATCGCCTCTCCGGCCATGCTCCGTCCTCACTTCTCTCGACCTCTAGCCACCAAGGTACCCTATATTGCTGCTTCTCTCCAAAGTTTGAAGCCCCAGAAGTTTCTACCATGAAGATGGTCGCTGAAGCCTCGCCGGGGTACATTTCCAGTCTTTCTCTGATAAATTTTGGTCCAATGATGCTGAAAAATCCATTACCCTTGAGTTTCACAGCCAGGTTTCTTTTATCTCTATCACTAGGTTCTTGTGAAACCCTAATCTTAACCCAAAACTCTCAAATCTCTGATTTTCCTTAACGATTTTAACTCGTACCTTTATGTTTTGCACTATTTTTTACTCGATATTTACGATTACTCCAGTTTTAAGCGATTTTTCCCCTTTTGAACTAGCGTTTCTGACCCCTTTTCGAAATTAATTTATTTTCTGATTTTGAGTACTAATTTGTGATTCTCAGTACTATTTTCTAAATACTTTGCCTAAGTCTGATGAAACCCTAACTTTGTATGTTTGTGTTTGCATTATTTGCGTGTTTTGTTTTCTTCTGGGTTCTTCTCTGAGTTCTATGCTCTTTGCTTTAATTTTGTCGTTAGTGTTTCATTCTTCTACCATTCTGTGTTCTTCACTTACAGTTTCTCTTATTGCTTACATGGTTATTTTATACTAATTCTTCAAGCCCTTTTTGAGACCGTGATACTTGCTTTAAAATTATGATTATGCGTATTTTCCCTATAATTTGAATTTCTTCCTTAAATTGTGGGATACTTTTCCTCATTTAGTACTGATTTCGTAGGTTTTCAATCTCGGTCATTATTTTGAAAAACTATTTTTTTAGAATTATAGTAGTATTTTGCCCTATATATGTACACAAATTTGTTGATTGATTTGCCCGACCTATTTCCTTAATTAGATGGTCATGTATCTAGTCTTAATTGCATACTTTGTGCCACTCCGTTTCCTTATGTAATTATACCTTACTTTATGATTTCTTTCCTATTAAAGTGAATGATTAGTACCGTTTGATTTGTGATCCCTTAAACAAAGGGAAGTCCATATACTGATTGGATTGTGATTGATGACAGTCCCTTAATTAAGAGATTGATACCTTGTTTGTTTACTCGTATTTAGTACTATAGGTACCCTCCCCCATTCTCATTGCAAGACACCAACACATTGCATATCACTCGACGCACAGACACGAATATACGCAGTATTCTAAACTCTCTCTCTCTTTCTCACAAACATCTTTGTGCTCTTTGTTCCCACACAATTTTTCTTTCACTTTTCCTGTTAAATGTTAATCACTCAATTGGATGCAAGCCAAAGTTGAGTAATATTGTCACTTTCACTTTGTTGGCCCCTACTGTGTTATTTGCTTTGGGTCTGCCTGCTGCTCATTTCTTGCATACTGCTGCTCACTTCTTACATACTACTGCTCATTTCCTGCATACTGCTGCTCTGCTCTCTGCTTCTCTCTGCACACTACTGGTCACTTCTTTGCTCACTACTACTATGTGTTTACATTATTTTCCAACTGGTATGTATCTTGTTTAAGTTATAGCCTCAAAAAACAGCATGCTTCTATTGTTGCTGCACTTTCTTTTGTTTCCTATGTGCTTCTACTTGTGGTTCTGCTGCTCCTTTTGCAACTAGAATGCATCTGTGTTAACTAGTAGGACTAATTATTAAGCCTAGCATGCTCATTACCCCCTTGACTATCCTAATGCATGTTTCCCCTTTTCTTTTGTATACTACTAGCATCCTCTTGGCTATTCCACAGCCCAAAACCTTTTTAAGGATGATTTGGTTTGATGTCTGGTGCCGTAAGAACTAGACTCTCGTTTGAAGCATGAACCCCTATTTTAATATGTGTGTCTGATTGTCTTGTTTGTGAGCTGTTTGTTCCCTTTACCTTTACTTTTGTCTGTGTGACTGTTGCTTTCAAATTAGCTTCAAAATACCTATTTTCAAACTTAGTTAAGTTTTTCACTCTTCTACCTTTTTTCTCAAACTGACCTTCATGTAAAACCTTTTCAACTCAACTGCTTCACAATCACACTACTCTTAGAATTAGGTCCTGCCCCCTTGTGTAAGCATTGCTCTGGGTACCTTTAGTACCAACTGAACTTTGATGCACAAGGTTGGAAATTCCATACTTGCACTTATCAATGGTGATTTATTTTGGGTGCTTGGTATTGGCTGGGGTCTCAAGAGACCCCTAGAGAACTTTGCCGCACCCAAACTCTTGCTACAGGTTGCGAAGCTCGAAAGAAGTGAGGTTGGAGGTGTGGGCCTGGCTGAAGGCTCCCTATAGAATAGCTTCTTGTTTTATTCTTTATTACTGTAATTTAATTGCTTAATTTGTAATAACTTGTAAAGTACTATGGGGTTTATAGTGAAAATGGGGAGGGTTATGCATGGTTTTTTTTTTTTGGAAAAGTGTTTCAGAAGGAACTTATGCATGTTTATTAAGGGTATGAGTAGAAAACATGCCAATAGGATTTCATTTATATATTCATGCCATATAAATTATGTTAAAGCATGCATTCTGCAAATAGAAATCATGCTCCTGGATCCTTTTCTTTCAGTCTGGCGTCTTTCATGACCCTAATCAGTTAATAATTAAAATCTACTACTGCATTTAGATATCATGTCTTAGGACCATCACGTGCATTAGATATCATGCAATTGGGAACTCACTTCTAATGTTTTGACCATTCTATTAACTATTCAACCGCATAAATTGTTTTTTTCTAAAACTGAAGAACGATGTGCGTGTCTGTTGTAACGCCTTGGAAAGCTTTAGGCCGGATAAAAAATGACTAATTGTATTAAGCCATTCGACCTCTTTAAGTTTCCCAAACTAATTTGCCTCTCTGAAGTTTGTTTGCTTTTACTACTAAATTCCTATCTTATTCTTTCACCTATATGTTTTCAAACAAGTTGCTTTTTCCAGTCCAAGACCGGACTAGTGTTTTCCTAAAATTTATAACGAACTCTGTAACTTCTTTAGGCCCATACTCTCCTCAATTTTATGTAATTCTAAAATTAACTTCTGCATCTCCACTATACTCTATTTTTAGTCCAGCACTAAACTACTGTTTCTAATAGCAGGATACGGTATATGTGTATGTTTCTAACTATGTTTGAAAGAGCAAATATTTTCTTTACTCCTAAACGATACGTATTTACCTTCGGTTTTTTTTCAAACCTATCCTGCCTAATTATGTCCAGACTTTCAGCTTTTGCATTCAGAATTTTTAAAATCTCTCTCTCTTATACTTTAATGTAATTGAGGCGTGCTAATTGTATGTATATTCATGGAGGGGTACTTGATCCATTTACATGCATTTTTACTTGATCCCTTATATGAAGTCCTACTTGCTTTACTTGCTTTTTGTATGTCGCTTCGTATTTTGCCATTAAACTTAAGGGTTCAACCTAGACCTCCCTTTGTATGAATAGTAGTCTTAAACACCTTGTTAGACCTATAGGATGGGACGGGTAATAGCACGCACTAAGCACTTGTGACCAATACACACGCTCAAAATAACCTGTACGGGGTGGGAAGGGTAGAATATGGAGATAATGACCGGTGCGCTAATATCTCGTGTTAGAATAATTGCTGGGTATTGCGCCGAAGCGATCCATATTACGTTTAATCCCAGGACCCCCTTGTCTCCTTTACTTATTGATATTTTCTTAAATTATCGTTTTCTTCCACCAAGCTTTTCTTCTTCGTTTTTCAAATCACTTGTGTCTTTTTTTCTTGCAAAATTCTCGAGTTGTTTATGCATTTCTATGTGAAAATTTTACTTATTTGTTTCAACTCTTTTTAAAGTCACAACTAAGCATGGTCGAGAACCACACTAGTGGATCTTGAGGGGTGCCTAACACCTTCCCCTCCCTCGAGATAATCTCAAGCCCTTACCCAAACTCGGGTTTCCTTTCAAAAAATACTTTTTCCTTTCTTTAAGTGTCCTAACACACTATAATCACTAGGTGGCGACTCTTCGAACTCTTCTAACCCGCTTCCTCAAATAGGAAAAGAGTTGTTTTGTCCGTAATGTCATAGACCCGATCTCCCCTCTCTTTGAGTTTGGGAAAAATGGGGGCGTCGACAGCATGGCGACTCTGCTGGGGACTTTCTTTTGGCTTTTACCATTACATGCTACTTGTGACTTTAAATTCTCTTTAATTACATTTACTTATTGTCTTTATTTACTCTACTATGAAACTGAATTGGCTCTTCATGTTTTTCTTTCCTTTTGATTTCCGCTTTTACTGCCTTATTATTTCAATTCTGTTATACTTTTTGAGCATTTATTGTAATATTTATTTTTATGAACGTGAAAATACATGTAATTTGCTTCATTATCGTAACTGCATTCCTCAACATCAATTTCTACTCGAGCCAAAACAAATCCTATAGCAATGCTTATAGTGAGTGGTTGCGCCCTTCGAATATTATAACCCCCAAATGTGGCAAAGGCACACTGTTGGTAAAACTAGTCGATCAACGGTGTAGTTGACGGTTCCGTGTCTTTCCCACTTGAGTTGTCTGCTCAAGGGTACCTTGTCTAGCATTTCAAAAGTAAAAACCCTACTCAATTAAATTTTTGTTGCATCATGGTCAACCCTAGAAGAGTCAGTTATGTTGTCCATATAATGAATCCATAAGATACCTAAACCACAGTCCACAGGGTTTCCTCGAAACTCAAACAGATATCTCCACGTTATGTGCATTTATTTGGAGAACTAAATGCCTTTTGCTAATTATTGATTTAATAGTTGAGTCTGGTGAGGTTTAAGGCCTAACACTTTGTTTTGCAGAAAATGAGGCACGAGGGCCCCAGATTCGGTATGGTATCTAACATTCACCCAAGGTTGCTAAGTTGGTGGGAAGATCTTCATGCCAGCGATCTAACCCTCGTCCACAAGTACCTAGGGAACTTTCCCTCACTTCTGGAAACTCAGCCTAACAACAAGATCATAGAGGCTTCCGCTTTGTTTTTTGGATAGCGATTGGTCAGTATTCCGCTTTGGAGACTTGGAAATGACCCCCTTGCTAGAAGAGATAGGAGGTCTAGCTGGTATCCCTTGGGAGGCTCCGGGTTTGCTTATGTCAAAAAACTGCAAAAGTAGAGCTTTCTTAAGATGATGGGACTCAAGAAAAATCCCGACCTCTCCTGGTTGAAGGAATCCTACATACCATTTGACTTCTTGTAAGAGAGATATGGCCACAGCAAGTCCTATCGCACCTATATGGACGAGTTCGCCCTCACTTCTTGAGGACATATACATAGAAGGGTCTTTATGTTCATGTTTTGCTTCTTGGGTATGATAATCTTTCCCATGAAGAAGGCTAGGATCCACACCAGACTAGCCATGGTGACCAAGACCTTAATGGAGGTTATTGGCGGGCAGTCTTTTAGCATAGTGCCTATGATCATTGATGAAATCTATCGAGCCTTGGGAAAGTGTCAGCAAGGGGCTCCACATTTCGAGGGTTGTAATCTTCTACTTTAACATTGGCCAATAGAACACTTTCAGAAAGGCGAAAACAAACAGGAAATTATCCACGGGGATTGGGATGACCATGTCGCTTTCCATCACCCAAAGTGAATGAACTTCATGCCCAACATGTTCGCCCAGCCGGAGGACGCTAGTGGGTGGGTAGATTTGTTCAAGAATCTAAAAGAAGAGCAAGTTCAATGGATGTTCGAGTGGTTCCCAACATGGGAGTTCATTGCCCGTTCTCGAGACGTACCATTCTTCATACTCATCGGTCTGGGGGGGAACTCATCATTATGTCCCCCTTCGAGTCATGAGGCAAGCCGGAAGGAAACAAATCATACTTAGGATGGAGAAAATGAGTCATTTCAGGGCTGACTTTCAAGATGATGATTGCTCGTATAGGTGTCACGCTCAGCATATGTGGTACTGCAAGCTCGTCTTCGGAAATGAGTCTATTGAACCGTACAGGAATCATGTCGGGTGTGTGGCGCACTACACGGGTTGGTTGGAAGATGATCATAATGGTTTGGGTCGTCCAAGATTTGGCCATGGTCATAGGATTATTGATGAGAAAACTGAAGCACAAGTCAAATACAATCAACTGCGCAAGAGGATGTGAGAATGTGAGACTGAACATCGAAAAATAAAGGAAGCCCACGAGAAGCTGATCAACGAATGGAAAGATATGGCTATCAACCCCAACAACCATTTGGGATATCTGAAGCGAGGTATAGTGGAGTTGGAATGGAAGTTCTTGAAAAGAATCGAAGACAATCATAATGTTGAAGAAGTGCAGGCGGACATCAGGCTCGAGCTTATCTACTATTAGGAATGCGCGAGTTGATGCAGCTGTACGAGGGAGGCAATAGTACCGTATCCGGGGAAGGTCCTTCTAGGACCAAGTAGTTAGGATTTTATTTTATGCTTTCTTAATGTAATATGGTTACTGGCCATTAGTGACACCTTTTATCATTCAGTTGTTTTAAGCCTCGTCTTGTTTTTATCAATAAAATGAGGCATTTAGCATTATAAGTTCTCCAAATTAAAAAACAACTTATACTATTGCACAATGTGCCTAAATATCGCAATATTATTTTTTTAGAATCTGCACTAACTTTTACCTTTTTGTTTTTCTTTTATTTTTATTCCCCTTCACAAAAGTTAGTTCGTGCATTCTGGCACCATCAGCATACTCCACAAGATCCAATGGTCCTCCGCCGCCTCCTCCTCCAAGTCCTACCAGAAACAGGAACAAAGGCAAAATGGGAGATACAATCGCTAGAAAGGAACTTGAGAAATCTTCTCAGAATGCTGCAATTACCAAGGAGACTGTTGCTCATCTGGAGAAAACTTTACTAACATTTTGAGAGGAATTGGGCCAAGTTTTGAACCTGGAAATCCAGTAAATCACACTTGCCACTCCTGATGTTAACACCCAGAACCATGGACCTCCACAAAACAACCCACATCCTCCCATGCAACCCACTCATGCCCAAGCCTACAACACATGCAATAACACTCCCAAATCGCAAAACACCACAAAAGACCATAACACTCCTATCTTTGTGGACATTATGCCCCACTACACTCAGCCAATCACAAGTGCACCCGCATCAGATCAAAAGGGCTCCCTCATTCAAAATATGGCCGCTGAGATCAAGAAATTGACTAGCCGGGTCCAAGGATTAGAAGGTAACAAAGGTGCTGAATGGTTGAACTACAAAGATCTCTGTGTTCCGCCAGATGTTGAACTCCCGAAGGGGTACAAACCTCCTAAGTTCGAGATGTTCACGGTACAGGTGATCCCAGGGTCCATTTGAGAATGTATTGTCATAAGTTGGTAGGAGTCGAAAGGGACAAGAAAATCTACATGAAGCTGTTCATGAGGATTTTGAAGGGTGATGCTTTATCATAGAATATCAGTCAAGATGCAAAGAAATGGACAAGTTGGATTAACATGGCGTCCGACTTTATGGACCGGTTTAGGTTCAATACTGAGAACGCACCAGATGTGTTCTATATCCAAAATCAAAAGAAGAAGCCCACAGAGACCTTTCGCGAGTATGCTACTCGTTGGAGGTCAAAATCTGCTAAGGTCAGGCCAGCCTTGGAGGAAGAATAAATAAACAGGTTTTTCGTCTGCGCTCAGGATTCGCAGTACTACGAAAGGCTGATGTTAATAGAGGGCCAATAGTTCTCCGACATCATCAAGTTGGGAGAAAGGATTGAAGAAGGCATCAAAAATGGTATGGTCACTAACCTCGAGGAATTGCAAGCTACCAACAAGGCTTTACAGTCTGTTGGCTCGTCAAAGAAGAAAGATGCAAATTTCATAATGGTTGCGCAAAGGAACATTCCCCTTTGAAGTACCAAAACTATCCCTCAGATCCACTCACATATCAACCCACCATAAATTACCAAGAACCCTCACCCATATACCAAATACCACCATTTGTCTACCAATCACCTCCACCGCCCACATATCAACCCACTTCACCCAGATATTCCCAACTCGCACATGTATATGAGGCATACAGCTCCCAACCTTCTCACTACCCATCACCACCTACCCGCCAAAACTTTCCTCGACCCAGACCAAATTTTAACCGTAAGCCTCCCAGACAATATACCGCCATAGCTGAACCAATTGAACAATTATATGAAAAACTCAAAGCAACTGGTTACGTCACCCTTATCCCAGCTGTAACTCCAGAATATCCCTCTCAATGGATCAACTCAAACAAGACTTGCGCATACCATTCCTGGATGAAAGGCCATACCATCGACGAGTGTCGCTCGTTGAAGGACAATATTCAGAATCTTATTAATAACAAGGTCATCATAGCAAAGAAGCCCACTCCTAATGTCCACAACAACCCTCTACCCGACCATAAGAGTGGAGGCATCCATATGATCGAGATTGAAGATGATTGGGACCCCAAGGGGTCAATCGGTTTAATAGCTAAAGAAAACGAGCCTAAAAATCCCGGAAGTTACCCTCAATCCCATTGTTGTTCGAATTCAGTCCTCTGAGGGTAATGTTGTAAATGTGTCTGTGCCGCTCGAGTTTGAAGCACCTCCTACAAAGGCGCCAAAACCGATTGAGGTTGAGTTCAGGATTCCAAAGGCACCTGCTCCATTAAAAGTTACTGTGCTACATCCCAGGGTGCCAATTCCGGTCTTTGTGACAGATGTGACCCCGTTCAAGACGAACGCCATACCTTGGGATTACATCGCTGAGGATAGGATGAAGGGAAAAACATACACTGGAGAAGCAATCTCTGCGCAGGGCATGACTAAGACAGGCAGGGTGTACACCCTAGAATATTTAGATGAGTCCACCAAGCAAGCCTCTGGGCGGGCTATTGAAACTGGAACCGATGACCTTTAAAGGAAGATACATGCCAAAGAGTACTCGGTCGTTGAGCAGTTGAACAAAGCGCCAGCACATATTTATATTCTGGCTCTACTGCAAAGCTTAGAGGCACATAAAAATGCCTTAATGAAAATAAAGTGAAGCTTATGTTCCCAGCAACATAACAGGAGGCGAAATGGCAAATATGGTGGGACAAGTACTGGAAAGCCTCAAGATTATCTTCCAAGAGGACGAGTTACCACCAGAGGGACTTAGTCACAACAAAGCATTGCACATCACTGCATAATACCAGGACTATTTTATCAGCAGGATCTTAGTCGACGGGGGATCCAGCCTTAACATCTAACCGTTAGTAACTCTCAGGGCATTAGGAAAAGGACTGCACGAGATCAAAGACGGAGCGATCAGTGTCAAAGATTTTGATATATCTCAAAGATCCACCATTGGAGAAATTATCCTGTGCTTACTGATGGGACCCACCTGGTTCGATGTTGACTTCCAAATCATTGACGTGATAGAATCCTACAATTATTGCCGGGGCGACCCTAGATTTCACGTCGCTGGAGCTGTGGCCTCAATCCTGCATCAAGTTGTAAAGTTTGAATGGAATCATCAGGAAGTGGTCATTCATGGCGATAGCAGCAACCCTATATACAGTCGCCAAACCATCTTGATGATCGGAGGTACAAGGAGAATAGGTGGAGAAGAATACCACCACATTGAGCGGGTCAATGCTATAGACAAAGACAAGTGGTGGGATAACAAAATTGAGATCATTCTAAATTGGAGCGGGTATTGTCACACCTCCTTTACCCTGAAGGATAATAAATAAGGGAGTTTTTCCATTTAAAGTGACATTTTTCGGATTGTGATTATTTATTTAATCAGAGTCACCACTTGGGATAAGGCTGGTTTTTTGTATCCTAAGTCACTAATTTATCTTGTATACCAATCCGAGGAAAATGTTCGATTTCCCAATTGGAGTCTGCGAACCATAAATTCTAAATAAGGAATTCTGTTGACCCGAGGGAAGGTGTTAGGCACCCTCGGATCCTGTGGTTCTAGAATGGTCGCTTAAATTGCTATGAATGGCTAAAATCTGATTTTACTACATAAATGCCTATGTGCCAATTTTATCTTTAAATGCTTTTATTTAATATGTATTTATTTAAGAGAAGTGAACATTGTTTAAAGTGTTTTTTCAGATTGCGCCGCATCAAATGAACCTGCAATCCTAGGCATACTCTATTCAATGTTTTAGGATTTAGATTTGGGAAGCATAAAATTCCAACCCGTATTTAAGAAAGTAAATTATTAAAGTCGCGCCTAATAGAGTCTAACACGTTGTATTCTTTTGGGAGGGCCATGAAATTTGCTAAACGGCCCTTCCCAATTTTCTAAATATTTTATAAAACATTTATTAAGTGCCCGGCAATTTGTATTTTTCTTATGCGAGGCTCGTCTCATTTATTTTAAAAGGAAAAACCTAAAGGTAACTATATTTTCTATTGTTGATTCGGTCTCTAATAAGGAAAGAAAATTTCCTAATTAATTATTATTAAAAGCTCGGGTTTCGAGTTCAAGTTCGGTTCCAAACAAAAGGGTGACTCTTTTAGTTTAAAACTCGCTACTAACTCAAAATCCGAATTCATGCTATTTATACTTTGAATTGCATCGTTGAAATAAACCTCAAGATTATAAACCACATGGGCCACAATTTGCCCAGTTAGAAAATAGAGGTTCAAGGGTAATAGCCAGCCCACCTCCAGCCAAGGACATGGGTTCGAATCCCATTTGACACAAAAGTCCAAACCACCAATTCCTAGTTATTATGTCAAGTTGCACGACTTACCTGGGCTCAAGATCAAAATAATAGTAACTCACTTTCAATTTCTTGAAATTTTAATTGATCCTTATTGATTAGCCAAGGATATTGGTGAAGTCAAATTACTCATAACTTTCCTAGCATTACGGCCACTTATCACATCATTTCAACTTCATTTCTTTTAATGAACCTTATGCACATTTCAATACTAGCCATACATGAATAAGCTTAAAACCCACGAATCAATTTAACTTCTAGCCTATTGGATTAACATGCTAATTTGAACTTCAATTTAGTTGACAGCATTCCAGCTTCCAAGTAATATCACCTCTAAAAGTAAACCAAAAAATGCTACACTCCAGGCTCATATGCTTCTGATCATAGCCTTCCAAACTCAATGAATACAAGTATGATCATTCAATCAACGTTTCCAAACCAATATTAATTCACGCCAAAAAAAACCTTATGAGGTATCTATTTACGATAAGCACAAACACAAATCTAATGTTTCAAACCGACGAGCACAAACCTGAAGCTCATCAGTCTGACACAGCCCAATATACTACAAAAGTTAATCATTGAATGTTATGATCCAATATTGGAGTCCATTGTTCAGTCCGAGATCAGTCCAGTTATACATACAGAGTCGATTACAATGCACTACCAAACAAATCATAGGAAACAATCAAAATAACAAAAATTATCAAAAACAATAAATCCATGGCAAAAGCTTCAGTTTCATTTCATTATTATCAATAGAAGATGATATATTGAAACATGCTTGAGATGTGTACTTGGAATTGCAAGTAACAAGAAAAAGGGAAAAGCAAGTCAGCAGCAATTCGAAATAGTTTAATCGCAGGAGTAAAGAACACAGCAGCCTCCAGATGCAAGAATTGACCCAGAAATTTGGCCAAAAACCAGCAGATAACCCAAGAGACCACCAAACAGCTAGGACTCAACATGGATTGTCCCAAACCAATACGCAAACAAGTTCCAAACCAAAATATGAGCAGAAAGCTAACGAGAAAACCCCAACAGTTGCTTGAAAACCAATGAAACAGTAAATTTTGTTGTTTTCTTCTTAGTATATACCCTTTTTTTTTATTTTTTTGTATTTAAATGCTAAAACTAAACTGAAATTGAAAATTGAATTAAAAATCAAATTTGTTTTTGGTGAGTTTTTGAGCTGAAAATTCTATCCCCTTTCACAAGGCATCAAATGCCTTTATATAGCCAAGAATTAGGGCAAACCTCAGATTTTTCCTTTTCTTTTTTACCCCCTGCTCATTTTTCACTTTTGACCGTAATTTCCTAACTTGTTCTTCAAGTATTCCCTAAGTTCTATTGAAATCTACACTATATCCCTATTCTAGGAGTTTCTAGGATTCTATTTAACCTGTACAATTCCGAAACTACCCTTTTTCTTTTTTTACATTTACCAAATCTTAAAACAACCCTTTTTATCCCCAAATTACCCTTTAGACAATCTGAAAATTACAGACCTCAAATAACTGACCCAACCCCCTTAACCCTTGTTAAAACTAACTAAAGTTACACAAGAACTACAAAGCTATATCCAAACTTGAACCCAATTAACTTTGCAATAATCAAAATCAATTAACTTAATTGAATTACCCTCTAACATATTAACTCGTCAACTGAAATTGACTCAAATTATTTCCAGAAAAATCAAATAAACAAAAAGCAACAAATCCTAAATTTTTGGACTAACAGCAATTAATCTTGATGCTAAAGAACTTTATCAGACAAATAGGAGTAAACGAAAAATTGAAAGCTTCATCGACAGTCAAAGAAATATACAACAAAATTAAATTACGACTACTATTTGATCATTTAAGCTAACCAATATCAAATCAGCATTAAAAAAATAGAAGAAGATTGAACCAGACCTTTAGCCCCCCATGCAATGAAGTACTGATAATTGGCCCCAACAAAATAATGAATTAAATTAAATAAAAAAATGAAGACAAGAAAGGGAAGAAACTCACTAAAATTTTAACTTCAGTAGACCATCCTTCAAAATTAAACCCAGGTTAATATTATACATTTATTTCATAAAAAACAAACGTATAATATTGACCTGGGTTCACTCAAATCGCAGAAATCCCTGTCAACCCAGCACGCATGAACCCTAGATTTGAATTTTGAGGCGGTCCGTCATCATTCGAGGATAACAGGCTAGGGACTCGTGAAGAGGAAGGTCATGAGACTATGGGGGATGAATTTGACCCGGTTTGGATGAATTTGTATTTTGACCAATGTATTCAAATCAAGATTCGATCGATTAGGTGATGATACGAAAGAAAGTGGACGGGGATTCGTGATGAGGGAGAGGAGAGGGAGCTATTGTGTGAATTTGGGGGTGAATGGAGGCGGCGCCGCCGGGTTTTGGGGTGAGGGATATGGTGGCGGCGGAGATTTAGGGTTTTGAGAGGGTGGGGTGTGAAGGAGATAACTGAATGGGGTAGGGGGTTTGGGTTCGGACATATATATATATATATATATATATATATATATATATATATATATATATATATATATATATATATATATAACCTTTCCTAGGACAAATCTATCAGTTGGATTTAGATCCAGCGGCTATGATTTATCTTTAAAAGCGTCGTCGTTTTGTTCTGGTTGAGGGGCCAGGTAAAGGTCATTTGGGCTTGGGGTGGGAACAGGTCTTGGGGTCGATTGGGCTGGGAATTAATACCAACATATGGTCCAAAACAAAGCTGTCAATAATCAGCCTTCTTCTATTTTTTTTAATTGAATTTTCATTTTTATTTCTTTTTTTTGCTTTTTTTTCTTTTTAATTTCAAATTTGCAAAAGAAATGCAAAAATTAACAATACAACCTAATTTGATTCAAAAATAAATATAGCTAATTTATTAAAATTATTTAAAAACTATTTTATGACCAACTGGACAATTAACAATTAAAAATGCAAAAAGGCAATTTTAGTTATCTTTCTTGTTTTACTAATACTAATTTAACTAATAAGCTAAAATTGAACTCCTAAAAATAACAAAGTACTATTTTTTTATTTTCATGCAAATTAAACATGCGCAAGTAAAATGCAAATAAATAACACAAAAATTCAAAAAAAATGTAAAAATAAGAAAAGTCATATACACGAAGGGTTTTCAGGCAAAGATAAAATGAGAAATTACGAGGGATTTTTGCCCCCTTGAAAATTCCGTTGTGAAGCGCTTTGAAAAGTTTTGACCGCACCCTGCTTCAGAGGTTGCCTACATATCCTGGCTTAAACAGGAATCAGGTCCGTGTAGTTTGGGAATGTTTGGTAGCTGGGACTACCAGAAGCTGTGATTTCACTGCTGTTGCTGCTGCTACTGCTTGCTGACCTCCTTATTACACCAAAGGAAAATCAAAGCTAAGCTAACTAAGCCTATCAACTATGAGTTACAAGATACCTATCTATAATTCTCTTGGAACTTGGTCATGAATCTTAGTTGATTTTGCTGTAGACTTCAATCTGAATCTTGATGCTCATCAGTTGTAGGTGCTGGTTCTTTCTTCAGCTTTTGGATTAAGGCGGAACATGCAAAACCTGTGACTTCAATCATATCCTGAGTAATCCGCATCTTTCTCCGCTTCAAACTTTTGAATTTATTTTCTTTTTGTTCTTTTCTTCTTTCCTTTATCCTGGATTGAAACTCATTCTTTTGATCATCTTGAACCGTGTGTTTTGAGGTCAACCTGCTTAAAATATCAAAACAAATAAACGAACAAAATTTTCTGCCCTTTTTTTTTACTGGGAAAATTTCGTGAGTTAGTTATGACACATATCCAAGCAGTCAAATCAGAAGAGGCCTTGCGGATTTGGTAAAAAATTCTTGGTTTTTAAACCGGATTTTTAAAAGAAAAGGCTCCACGATTTTCTGGCCGGGAAATCCTCGGTTTATTGGCCGGGATATTTTGGAAAGAAAAAGCTCCACGATTTTATGGCCGGCAGATCCTCGGTTTTTTAGCCGGGATATTTTGGAAAGAAAAAGCTATACGATTTTCTGGCCAGGAGATCCTCGGTTTTTTGGCCAAGATTTGGATGG
This sequence comes from Nicotiana benthamiana, assembly GCA_034376525.1. Taxonomy (NCBI): domain Eukaryota; kingdom Viridiplantae; phylum Streptophyta; class Magnoliopsida; order Solanales; family Solanaceae; genus Nicotiana; species Nicotiana benthamiana. The sequence continues at coordinate 91,670,051 of CM067337.1, forward strand.
AAAAAGCTCCATGGTTTTTTTGCCAGGAGATCCTCAGTTTTTTGGCCGGGATTTAGATAGAAAAGATCCACGGTTTTTTGGCCGAGAGATCCTAGGTTTTTTGGCCAGGATTTGGATAGAAAAACTCCATAAATTTTATGGCTGGCAGATCCTCCGTTTTTGGCCGGGTTTTGGATAGAAAAAGCTCCACGGTTTTCTAGCTGGGAGATCTTCGGTTTTTAGGCTGGTATTTGGATAGAAAAAGCTCCACGATTTTCTGGCCGGGATTTGGATAGAAAAAGCTGCACGGTTTTTTGGCCGAGAGATCCTTGGTTTTTTGGCCGGGATTTGGATAGAAAAAGCTCCATGATTTTTTCGCCAGGAGATCCTCGATTTTTTTGGCTGGAATTTGGATGGAAAAGCTCCACAGTTATTTGGCTGGGAGATCCTCGGTTTTTGGCCGGGACTTGGATAGAAAAGCTCCACGGATTTTTGCCTAGGAGATACTCAGTTTTTTGGCTGGGATTTGGATAGAAAAGCTCCACGGATTTTTGGCCGGGAGATCTCGGTTTTTAGTCGGGATTTGGATAGAAAAAGCTCCACAGTTTTTTGGCCGGTAGATCCTCGATTTTTGGCCGGGGTTTGGATAGAAAAAGCTCCACGGTTTTTTGGCCGGGAGATCCTCGATTTTTTGACTGGGATTTGGATAGAAAACGCTCCACGGTTTTTTGGCCGGGATATCCTCGATTTTTTGGCCGGAATTTGGATGGAAAATCTCCATGGTTTTTTGGTCGGGAGATCCTCAGTTTTTGGCCGGGAGATCCTCGGTTATCTGGCTAGGATTTGGATAGAAAAAGCTCCACGATTTTTGGCTGGGAAATCCTTCATTTTTTGGCCGGGATTTGGATGGAAAAGCTGCAAAGTTTTTGGCCGGGATTTGGATAGAAACACTCCACGGTTTTCTGGCCGGGAGATCCTCGATTTTTGGCTGGATTTGGATAGAAAAAACTCCACGGTTTTTGGCAGGGAGATCCTCAATTTTTTGGCCAGGATTTGGATAGAAAAAGCTCCACGGTTTTTTGGTCAGGAGATCCTCGATTCTTTGGCCGGGATTTGATAGAAAAAGCTCCATGATTTTTTGGCTGGGAGATCCTCGGTTTTTTTGGCCGGTATTTGGATGGAAAAGCTCCACGGTTTTTTGGCCGAGAGATCCTCGATTTTTTGGCCGAGAGATCCTCGGTTTTTTGGCCGAGATTTGGATAGAAAATCTCCACAGTTTTTTGGCCTGGAGATCCTCAATTTTTTGGCCGGGATTTGGATAGAAAAATCTCCACAGTTTTCTGGCCTGGAGATCCTTGGTTTTTTGGGCGGGAGATCCTCGGTTTTTTGGCGGGGATTTGGATAGAAAAGCTCCATGGTTTTTTGGCTGGGAGATCCTCGATTTTTTGACCAGGATTTGTATAGAGAAGCTCCACGGTTTTTGGACGGGAGATCCTCGGTTTTTTTGCCGGGATTTGGATAGAAAAGCTGCACGGCTTTTTGGCGGGAGATCCTCGGTTTTTTGGCCGGGATTTGGATAGAAATGCTCCACGATTTTTTGGTCGGGAGATCCTCGGGTTTTTGGCCGGGATTTGGATAGAAAAAGTTCCACGGTTTTTGGACGGGAGATCCTCGTTTTTTTGCCGGGATATTTTGAAAAGAAAAAGCTAAGCTACCATGATTTTATTCTCTTTTTGGGGATTTTTATTTTCCAATTCCTTCCTTCTTCCTTTTTTGGGTTTTATTTTTATATGTTATTCCTTTTTATTTATCAAAATGCATGAAAGAGTGTCTGAGAAAACTTTCTTTTTGGTCGTTTTTCCTGCTGCAACGCTATTTCAACGCATGCGCATTTCATTTCTTTTGGGCTGCACCTGCTTCTTGCTTAGCTGTTTTTGAATAAGACCTGTTTTTTACAGAGAACAATTCGTTAGTTGAAACAATGGTTGGTTTTGTGGCCTTTATCATCTTCATCGCATGATCCCGACCGCATTTCCATTGAGAATCCTGCTGCTTGTTGGCATTGAGAGTGAATCTTTTCACACTGACCGGGTTCAGCCCTAGGATTTCATGATGACTCGCCCATGTGGGCTCTGGTTTTCCACCTCATTTTGCTTTTCAAACCTTTGCATTTGGCTTTGTGTCTTTTCTAACGTCTTTCACTTTGGAGGCCATCAACCAACACGGTCAGTCGGGATTGGGACTAGCGCACCACTGAGGCTGAGCATTTCTTTGACTCTTGTCGAGCGGAGCCCTGTGAAACCGGTCCTGCTACTTTTCCTTTGTAATTGTTACGGAATCAGAGTTAAACTGAATGGGATTCAAAGAAAGGTATGCAAAAGGCAAGCATATTAGTTTAAAGAGAAGCGTCCCTTTCGAGGTAAAAGAAGGACTTATCTGGGGTACATGCTGGCTCCAAATGAACATGACATGCTTCTTGGACTGGACGCCTGACCCGCACCAACTTCCAGCTTCTCATGAACCCATTTATCCATATTTCCAAACTTGGGAACCTTGCCAGGACTTTTAGTGATGAAGTATCCTCTTTTCGGCCGACAACGCCCTTTTCGGGGTTTTGCCCATTCGACCTCTCTCGTTTCTCTTCTCACTGTCGCCCGATAGTGCTCATTGCGAGTTTTCACTAAGAAGACTCTCTCATTTTTGTTTTTTCTACTCATCGTCGCCTTATGGTGACCGAAGGTTTTCACCGGTAAGACTCTCATTTTATTTCTCTCAATCGTATCAGAGTCCAACAATGACATTTCCCACTGTCTTGTCTTTGCCAATTGATCAGAAGGACTTGGACAAGGTCTTTAGGGTAAAAGGATTTTGGGCGGAACTACAACTTTGGAACCATTTAGACGCTCTCTTGGCTGAACCATTATATCATCTGCCCCAGTTTCACTTTTTGGGGGAATTGGGATTTTTATTTTGGTGTGACTGAACCTCAGGGAGAGGCTGCCTACCTATCCTTTCGGAATCAAGTCAGACGTAGTTCAGGAGAATAATTTTGTTTTTGTTTTTGTTTTTGTTTTTGTTTTGTTTTTCTTTTCTTTTCTTTTCTTCTTTTTCACTTTTTTTCTCTTTTATGTTTCTTTCCTTTTCTTTTTATTTTTCTTTTTCCTTTTACTTCCGGATTCCAAATAGGGTAATCAAAGAAAGATAATCGGATCAAAGGGTTTGCGAGGGTTTGAAGGTGTTTGGATAGAGGGAATGAAGGCCTTCGTCATCTCAACTGTGCAGAGACATCACCAGAACGAGTTTAGACATAGTACCTTTTAAGTGCATATGCATTCACCACTTTTCGGGATCATTCCCTTCTATATCACCAAGGTATAAAGCTTCTCTTGGCAGTATCTTCCTGATGATATGCGGACCTTTCCAGTTAGGGGCAAATTTGCCTTTAGCTTCCTGACGATGAAGAAGAATGCGCCTTAAAACTAACTGCCCCACATCCAACTTCCTAGGCCGTACTTTCTTATTATAGGCGCGGGCCATTCTTTGTTGATACAAATGCCCATGACAAACTGCATCCATCCGTTTCTCATCGATTAAAGTCAATTTTTCTGATCGAGTTTTAACCCACTCACTATCTTCAATTTCTGCTTCAACCATTGTCCGTGGAGAAGGGATTTCCACTTCTGTCGGTATCACAGCCTCAGTTCCATAAACTAACAAATATGGAGTTGCTCCCACCGATGTGCGCACCGTAGTGCGATACCCTTGCAAGGCAAAAGGTAATTGTTCATGCCACTGCCTAGAGCTTTGGATTGTCTTTCTCAAAATCTTCTTGATGTTTTTGTTTGCTGCTTCAACAGCGCCATTGGCTTTGGGCCTATATGGAGAGGAATTTCTGTGTGTTATTTTGAACTGCTCGCGCACTTCTTCAATCAAACGACTGTTCAAATTTGTAGCATTGTACGTGATAATGGTTGCTGGAATACCGAAACGACAGATAATGCTCGAGTGCACAAAATCCACTACAGACTTTTTAGTGACTGACTTGAGAGTGATAGACTCAACCCACTTTGTAAAATAATCAATAGCTACCAATATGAACATGTGCCCATTGGAGGCTTTTGACTCGATCGATCCAATGACATCCATACCCCATGCGACAAAAGGCCAAGGTGCTGACATGGGACATAGTTCCGTTGGAGGTGCATGAATCAGATCTCCATGAACCTGACACTGATGGCATTTCCGGACAAAACTGAAGCAATCTTTCTCCATAGTTATCCAGTAATATCCAGCTCGGAGTATCTTCTTTGCCAACACATACCCGTTCATGTGAGGTCCACACACCCCGGCATGCACTTCATGCATGATTCTTCCTGCTTCCTCGGCTTCAACGCACCTTAATAAATTGAGATATGGAGTCCCCTTGTACAAGATTTCACCACTTAGAAAGAAGCCGCTCGCATGTCGCCTAATGGTTCTATTTTGATTCCCAGTGGCATGTTCAGGTATTCTTGTTTTTTCAAGAACCTTTTAATATCATGATACCATGGCTAGATGTTTGGCCTTGCTTCAACTGCATTACAATAACCATGTCTCTCCTTGATTTTGATTTCCAAAGGATTAATGTAGGAATTGCCTGGATAAGCAGCATCGAGGCTAGAGTAGCAAGTGCATCAACCAATTCATTATGACACCATGGGATATATCTAAACTCTGTCAATTTGAAACGCTTGCCGAGATCGTCTACACGCTGACGGTAATGGATGAGCTTAACATCTCGGGTTTCCCATTCTCTTTGAGCTTGCCGAATAATCAAATCTGAATCCCCTATGATCATTAATTCCTCCACATCTTGATCAATTTCCATATTCATGCCCATGATGCAGGCTTCATACTCAGTAGTATTGTTTGTGCAGAAAATCTGAAGCCTTGTACTAGATGGGTAATGCTGGCCAGTTGGCGAAATTAAAATTGCCCTAATTCCTACACCTTTGGCGTTCACCGCTACATCGAAGAACATTTTCCAAGCATGAGTATCTTCCATAACCACATCTATCATGTTTACTTCTTCATCCGGGAAGTAAGTGCTCAACGGATGGTATTCTTCTTCAACCGGATTTTCAGCCAAGTGATCCGCCAGTCCCTGGGCTTTCATGGCCTTGCGAGTGACGTAAACTTTATCAAATTCAGTAAGCAATATTTGCCACTTCGCGAATCTCCCATTAGGCATGGGTTTCTGGAATATGTACTTCAAAGGATCCAACCTGGTTATGAGGTAAGTAGTGTGAGCTTGCAGATAATGTCTCAACTTTAGAGCAACCCATGTCAAAGCGCAACACGTTCTTTCTAACAAAGTGTACTTGACCTAGTAGCCGGTGAATTTCTTACTCAAATAATAAATTGCTTGCTCTTTCTTTCCAGTCACATCATGTTGCCCAAGAACGCAACCAAAAGAGTTTTCCAACACCGTCAGATACAAGAAGAGGGGTCTATCTGGCTCTGGTGGGACCAAAACTGGAGGTTTTGACAGATATTCTTTGATTGTGTCAAAAGCCTCTTGACACTCAGCTGTCCATTTTACTGTCGCATCTTTCTTTTACAATTTGAATATTTGCTCACATGTGGTGGTCAATTGAGCGATAAACCGACTGATGTAGTTCAACCTTCCCAGAAGACTCATCATATCTTTCTTTGTTTTTGGAGGAGGTAAATCTCGGATGGCCTTTATTTTCATAGGGTCTAACTCAATACCTCTCATGCTGATAATTAAACCCAAAAGTTTGCCGGATGGGGCCCCAAACACACATTTTGCTGGATTCAGCTTCAGATCATATCTCCGCAGCCTTTCAAAACACTTCCTCAAATCTCGGACATGATCGTCCCGATTTTAGACTTAATGATTGCATCATACAAATACACTTCTATATCTTGATGCATCATATCATGAGTAATGGTGGTCATGGCTCTCATATAAGTTTCCCCAGCGTTTTACAGACCAAATGGCATGACCCGGTAACAGTAGGTGCCCCAAGGTGTAGTGAAGGTTGTTTTCTCTGCATCTTCTTCATCCATCAACACTTGGTGATATCCTGTGCAACAATCCACGAATGATTGTATCTCGTGTTTATAGCAGTTATATACAAGGATATGGATATTGCGTAATGGGAATTTGTCCTAGGGACTCGCCCGTGATGTGAATAAACATCAATACCACACAAGAGGGGGTAATTTGTATTTACCTAATTTTCGCGTTTGAAGAAACAGTTTCTTCTTAGTATTCTAACTACTGCAGTTTGCAAAAATATAAGAATTGAAATTAAGGTGCACAACAATTTTATATGGAAAACAGCTGGCTCCAAAGGTGAAAAAATCATGACCTAGTACTCAGTAGGATTTTCCCAAACTCCAATAAAATCAATGAGCCAAAGACAGCATTTACAAAACTCGTATAAACCTAAGGATTAAACTCTAATCCCAGAGTGGCACACAGCCTCAGTTGCTGCGACACTATCAAGTTAAATCTAACTTGATGACACAACGTACCTAATACAATTGCTTCTAGGAAAGCTTAAAGGTACAATATTAAACCTACTACAATTGAACTAGAATAAAAATAATCATATGGAACTTGTTCTTCCCTAGGTTCATGTAGTTGTAGGCGTCCACACTTGTAATTTGTATATATTGCTTGCTGATCAGACTTCACTCTTTACCTCTCAATTATGCTTTTACTTCTGCTTGTGTATGTTACCTGAAAAGAGAAATAACTCAATCATATATTGAGTTAGCAGTTAGAGTTTGATTAAGACTCTACTTCTTATCCGTTCACAATTCGAGTCCTTGCCCAATGCAAACTCCAACCCTTATCCTAACCTAGGATTAAGTTCTCTTCACATAAGGAGACTATCCTCCTTATCCCAATGCAATCTTTCGATTATGATCAGAAGATATTGATGATGCGCAATCTTTGGTGCATTATCTTCCTTACGTGCTCTGCATGTGCCACTGTTGATTCAGACTGGGTAATACAAGATGGATCAGGTCCTTCAATCAGTTGATTTGTCAATCTTCAAAACATCAACTGAAACATGGGCAACCAGCCCGGTTCAAATTCGATAATCAACACACACCCAAATTTTCCCATCTTTCTTGGATACCGGAACTGCATTGGCTAGCCACGTAGTATACCAGACTACCCGGATTACCCCTGCTTTCAACTGCTTTGTGATTTCTTCTTTGATCTTGTAACTGATGTTAGTTTTAAATTTCCTCTGTTTTTGTTGAACATGAGGGCATTCTGGGTGAATTGGTAATTTATGTACACTAGATCAACACTTAATCCTGGAATGTCATCGTATGACCAAGCAAACACATCTTTGAACTCAAAGAAAAGTTGAATTATTTCATCTCGCATTTTCTAGTCAGTGTTAATGCTTATCTTTGTTACCCAAATTTCTTCTGAGGTTCCCAAATTAACCAGTTCTGTATCATTCAAATTTGGGTTAGGTTTATTCTCAAATTGTTCCAATTCTCGATTTATTTCCCTAAAAGCCTCTTCTTCATCATATTCTGGTTCTTGGTTCATTATTTCACAATTAGACACCATGTTTGGATCCGAGCGTGAAGTCTGCAGGCATGTCATGTTTTTAAACGCGCATTATTATGGCTAAAAATAAAAGAAAAAAGAGAAAAATAACAGGAATCATAAAGAATACAAGAATAACGATGAAATATTGGTTTCATTTCTTGGAATTTGGGAAGTTAACAGGGTTACATTCAGGAATTTAAAGACAAAATAAAGAAAACATCCGAGTTACACCCTGAAATAACTCGTGAAGAAGAAAAATGGCAGGACAGGTCTACCAGGACTCCCGCCTGACTGGGAACGGCGTAGCCTTCTAATTCTGCAATTTAGCATCTAGGCCTACATACAACACTTCAGCAGTACTAGTACCCTCTCCCAACTGAACCATATTGGTGTGATAAAGCATTTGCCTCATGGCCCCACATATGTCTTCGACTTCTTCAGCTGTGAAGGTTTCATCACCCTCTTCTTCATCGTATCTTGGCTTTACAAAGGTCTGATATATATGTGGAAAAGGCTGTGGCAAGACCCATACTTCCCTTTTCCTCTCATCTCCCCAATTTTCATCTTCTGTAGTAGGGCCAGAACCTACTCCGAAGAACTTTTCGGTTGTTGGCAGAGTTATCGGTTTTGATATTCCTTGCAAATAGTTTCCAAACCCCTTCCCTAGCTGGTAGCCGTGCTTGATCATTTCTTTCGCCACCATGATCGAGGCGTTAGACAAGAAGGGTTGGGGGCAAAGGCTCCCCTCCTCATATTGATCCGCCAATACAATCTCAAAAGCCTGATATACAATGTGCTCACTTCCTTCTCTTGCCTCCAGACATGGGACAAATGGGTCCCGATAGATAGACTGTTCGTCCTCTCCATGAACCACAATTTCTTGATCTTCGTATTCAAACTTCACCATCTGATGGTGAGTGGAGGGTACTGCCAATGCAGCATGGATCAAAGGCCTTCAGAGGAGAAGTTGTAAGAGGTGTCTATATCAAGGACCTAGAAGTCAAATTCAAACTCCACGGGGCCTATAACCAATATCAAGTCTATTTCCCCAATTTTCTCTCTCTTAATGCCATCGAAAGCTCTGACACATACATTATTAGGCGAATCCTTCCCGTGCCAATCTCCATCCATTAGAACGTAGAGAGCGGACAAATGTCCACACCTGAGCCTCCATCCACCATCACTCGCTTAACATAAAAACCTTCACACTTGACAGTCAGGTGTAAAGCTTTGTTGTGAGCCGCCCCTTCTGGAGGCAAATCATTCTTACTAAAGGAGATTTGGTTAAGAGCACAGAACATGTCAGACATTCTTTCAAGTTGTTCCACCGAAGTCCCGGCAGGTACGTACGCCTCATTCAAAATTCTCACTAGGATATCCCGATGCTCAGCAGATTTCATTAGCAGTGATAACATGGACACTTGTTGGGAGCACTTTTGCAATTGATCTACTACTTTGTAATCAGGAATTTTCTTTTTTTTGGAAAAAGGCTTCTGCTTCTTCAGCACTGATGGACTTCTTGATCGGAAAACGCTTTCGGGGGGCACTGTTTACTTCTTTGATGTATGAATATTTCTTTGCGGAGGTGCCCCTTGGAAATTCCCCAGTGATTTCCTTGCCTTTGTATATGACCACAGTCGGTTGATAATTCAAGGGTACAACAAACAGATCTGTCATTTTCTTTTGTGGTACGCGTCCGATAACCACCGGCTCGTTCGACCAAGATAGTTTGATTGTCCCCCGGACCACATAGGCTCCTTTGGGTACATACATTGGCATTCCCTTTTTTTACTTCAAACTCCTTTGACTTACTTATGGCTAATGACTTTTCTGGGCGTCCCCATGGAAGATAAAGGACTCCATTTTTCTGGGGTGTTGGCATCTCTACCTTGGTTTCAATCTTCTTTTAAACCTTAGCCATGATCGTTTCATTCTTTTCTCCTCTTTTTCCTCGTTTCGGGGTTGTTTCTGTCTTTCTTTCTATATCAGTAATGGCGATTATGGCTTTTAAAGCAGGATCGAACTCCTTATCTTCACAAATTATTTCGATTACCGGCCCGTTGTTATAAGCAGGTAATGGATTATTGGTCACATTCGGAATTTACTCATCCGTGAACACTATCTTCCCTAGTCAATCAAATCCTGCATAGCTTTCATCAAAGTCCAGCAATTATCGATGCTATGCCCTCAACTCCGGAATGATAAGCACAATACACGCCTCGTTGGTAAGCTGGAGAATCCAGATTCTGTCTATTTTGGGGAATGGGATGCAATAGATTCATATGTATAAGCTTAGGGAAAGGGTGGAATATGGTTCCCCAATTTGTGTGAAGTTTTCCTTCGGTGGTGCACGAGGGCGAGGGTTATTTTGTGGTGGTTAGGGGTTATACTAGTTTTGGTAAGGAGGTTGATTTCTCTGGAATGGAGGTAGGTTTCGGTTGGCTGGTGGTGGTGGTCGGTTAAAAGGCTGAGCGTTCATGACTGCATAAGGTGGGGGTGGAGGAGCATAGGCCATATCATTGTGCGGGTAGTAATATTGAGGAGTTTTTTCCGAGAATACCGATCTAGGAGCTTTGTACTTTCAGCCTTCAGACGTTGCCATAACTATTTCTTTTTTCTTTTTGCCTTTAGCCATTCCTCCAGACCCGCCTTGGATGGCTTGGGAGGTTTCCCTTATGGATGTCTGACTTAATATTCTTCCTATTTTCAAACCTCTTTCTACCATTTCACCAATTTTGATAGCCTCTGCAAAGGGTTTGCCCATGGCTGACATCATATTTTGGAAAAAATCTGGTTCCTGAGCCTGGAGAAAGACAGTGACCATCTCCATTTCATCCATGGGAGGTTTTACCCTTGAGGCTTGCTCGCTCCACTTAATGGCGTACTCCCTGAAGTTTTCTGAGGACTTTTTCTTCAAGTTGGACAAAGAGTTCTGGTCCGGCGCGATGTCAACATTGTACTGAAACTGCTTTACAAAGTCTAAGGCCAAATCGTCCCAAATGTGCCGCCGAGACATATCTTGATCCATGTACTATTTTGAAGCAATACCGATCAACCTTTCCCCAAAGTACGCAATCAACACCTCTTCTTTTCCGCCGGCCCCTCGCAGCTGATTGTAATACTTTTTAAGATGAGCAATGGGATAGCCGTGCCCATCGTATTTCTCCAACTTTGTCATTTTGAATCCCATAGGCAAGCGCACGTGTGGGAACATGCACAGGTCGGTATCGGCAACACTTTTTTCCCACTTAAACCCAGCATATTTCTAAAGTTCTGCTCTAGGCTCCTCATTTTCTTTCCATTTCATCTGGTTCAAGAGTGATGGAAGTTTTATCTTGCCCCAGTGTGAGTTCATAGGGTGGTGGTTGAGGGTAAGTATATGTAGGGTATTGCAGCTATTATGGCTGATAAGTCGGGATGGGTTAAGTATATGCTGATGGGTCGAACACGGGTTTTGGAACTGTTGGCGGTGTTGTAATAGTAGATGCCGGAGCAGTGAAAATATGTGGGGTGATTCCGCGTATGAATGCATGTGGGCGAACATCAGAAGTGCCTCCTACATAGTGGGCAGATATTGTGGGTTGTCCCAATGGAATTTTCGGGTGACTAATTGGAACACTGGAAGCCCCACCCGGCCTTGTAAGCATCTCAGGGAATCCGGGGATGATATCCGGGGGCTCCTTCCCATTTTTCCATGCGTCCCACATCTCCATCATTCTTAGATGGAAAATTCCTTTTTCTTCAGCTACAGAAGATTCTGAGACCGGGACACCCGAGAGCGGGATGTCATCTGGAATAGGGACCATTGGCAAAGTCGTTTCCGAAGACATCTCTATGTTACCTTTAGATCTGGTGAAGTAAGGATGTGAAGCCAGCTTACCACAAACCAACCACCTGTTTCTTATAAACCTGACTCTAGAATGGAAGGCAGACAAAGGTTAGTTTGGGAAAAACATAGACATATAATCACATCAATGGCTGCATGCGTCATCCCGGCTTTTTTTTTTTTGTTTCCCTTGCTTGTTTTTCTATTTTGTTTACTCATTTTGTTTTTCCCTCTGTTTTTTCACTTTTTCAGTTTTTCCTATTCTTTTGCCATGGTTTTTCCTTGATTTCTCTTCGGCTCTTTTGCTTCTTTTGTTTTTCTTTTATTTTCTTCCCTCTATTTTTATTTTTCTCTTATGGTTACGGTCAAATCCGATGAGGATTTCCTACGTATCGCGACCTCGCACGAATCAGACCAAGCGTAGTTCGTGGAAATAAGGTAAATAAGCTAACTCTCTCTCTCTCTCTCTCTCTCTCTCTCTCTCTCTTTTTGGGAATTTTGAAAGAAATGCTTTAAGAAATATATTTTTGATTTTGATTTCTGATTTTTGTTTTTTGTTTGTGAAAGAAAGACTTCAAAATTTCCTTTTCAAAATCTGTGTATTTTCTATTTACAAAAGACACCAAAAGAGTATTTCAATGATTTATTTGACCTAAAAGAAAAGTGGCTATTCTTCCAAAAATTTCTTTGTTTAGAAAACAGGGACTTGGTTTCGCAGATACGACCTTTCAGAACTTATGGAGGAATATTTTGAAGCTGTGCCCGCAAACTATTTACAAATGACTCAGGGTCGCTGTTCTTGCAAAAACAGCCTTCTGGCGCCCTTTCGAGGACATTTGGCTGGTTTTAAACAAGAGTGGCATCACTCGACTTATTTATGATAAAAATTCAAATTTTGATGATTTTGCTATTTTTGTAAAAGGGAGGTTGGACCCAATGAGGGTTGATTTTGATTTTTTTTTTTTTGCTTTTTTGAAAGAAAGACTTCTAAAAAATTATTTGCTTTTGATTTGAACTTCGGAATTTCAAAAGTGAAAGGATAATATTTTTTTTTGAATTTTCATTTGTTTTACCTTTTTCTAAGGAAGAAAGAAAATATTTTGGATTTTGGATATTGACTCTTAATTATTGAAAGAGGGACTTTAAAGAAAATATTTTGGATTTCTGAGTTTTTATTTATTTACAAAATTACTTCTAAAGAAAAGCGAAAATATTAGTTTTGACTTCAATTTTTCAACAATTCTTTTTGATATTTACGAAAAAAGACTTTTTAACAAGGAATTTTATTTCTGATATTTTTCTTTGAATTTTCTAAATAAGGAACAAAGGAAAATTGTTTTTGGATTTTTTGAAAATTGGGGTCGAAATCGATGAGGTTTGCCTACGTATCTCACATCCGGTGAGAATCTGACCCGTGTAGTTCGGGAAAATAAGGTAACTAATTTTGAGACAAAATCTTTTTCAAACCATTTTTGGTCTTTGGTAAACAAACTTAAAAACAACAATTTTCTTTTCTTCCAATTTTCAAAATTTCGGCAAAGTTCAGATAGTATTTGGGCATTGGGTTTTTCTAACTAATCAGTTAACTCTCCGACTCACAATTTTTATCTTTTTCTCATTTTCCTAACATCCCCAAGATTCAAAAATTCAGTCAACATTCAAACCCGAGCAAATAAATGCATAGAAAACAATTAGGATGCATCAGGATGGTCTTTTCATTTCAGGTTGCTAGTCCTAGACGGACCCAACTCCTGTGTTGAGTCCTCTAAGTCAAAATGCACATGATGCACATAAGCGTTCCAACTAGCGATCCGGCATGAGGCTGAGTTATTCTAGGTTTAAAACCTGGATGTTTGTTCTAGACCTGGCTTACCCGAGCGGACAACTCGAGCCGGGGGGAGGCGGCAATCCGGGAATACAGAAGCTTCGCCGGCTTTGCGACTTATCCAAACCTCGTTCTAAATTGGGGTTTGACACTAGACAGAAAATAAGTCGTACACCGTACACCCTTCTTCACAATTCATAAGACTCAGAGAGAAGATTTGGTTAGGCACAGTTTATATACAGTTCACGTAATATCAAAGCGGTAAAAGCAATCAGTTAGCACATTAAGCACATATCATGTAACAAAATCACTAAAGTCAAGCGCAATAATTATTCTAAGCTCGAATTCTGAACCCTAAGCAAAACGTTCTGGGTTAATGTCCCCAGCAGAGTCGCCAGAGCTGTCACACCTCCTTTTTACACACCTACCCCAAACGATAATGTATAAGGGAGTTTGTCCATTTAAAGTGGCATTATTTGGATCGGGATTATTTATTTATTCAGAGTCGCCACTTGGGATAAGGTTGGTTTTTGGTGTCCCAAGTCACCAATTTATCTTGAATCCCAATCCGAGGAAAATGTTCGGCTTCCCAATTGGAGTCTACGAACAAGAAATTCTGAATAAGGAATTCTGTTGGCCCGAGGGAATGTGTTAGGCACCCTCCGATCCCGTGGTTCTAGCACGGTCGCTTAAATTGTTATGAGTGGCCAAAATTTGATTTTAATACATGAAATGCCAATGTGCCAATTTTATCTTTAACCGCTTTTATTTAATATGTATTTATTTAAGAGAAAATGAACGTCGTTTAAAGTGTATTTTCAGATTGCACCGCATCAAATGAACCCACAATCCTAAGAACACTCTATTCGAAGTTTTAGGATTTCGATTTGGGCCACATAAAATACTCACCCGTATTTAAGAAAGTAAATTACTAAAGTCGCACCTACTAGAGTCTAACGCATTGTAATCTTTTGGGAGGGCCGTGAAATTCGCTAAACGGCCCTTCCCGATTTTCTAAATATTGTTAAAAACCTTTATTGAGGGCCCCGCAATTTGTATTTTTCTTGTGCGAGGCTCGTATCATTTATTTTAAAAGGATTAACCTAAAGGTAACTATATTTTATATTGTTGATTCGGTCTCTAATAAGGAAAGATAAGTTCCTAATTAATGATTATTAAAATATTGGGTTTCGAGTTCAAGTTTGGGCCCAAACAAAAGGGCGAACCTTTTAGTTTAAAACCCGCTACTAACTCAAAATCTGAATTCATGCTATTCAAACATTGAATTGCATTGTTGAAACAAATCTCAAGATTATAAACCACATGGGCCACAATTGGCCCAGTTAGAAAACAGAGGTTGAAGGGTAATAGCCAGCCCACCTCCAGCCAAGGACTTGGGTTTGAATCCCAATTGACACAAAAGTCCAAACCACCAATTCCTAGTTATTATGTCAAACTGCACGACTTCCCTGGGCTCAAGATCAAAATAATAGTAACTCACTTTCAATTTCTTGAAGATTTGAGTGATCCTTATTGATTAGCCAAGGATATTGTTGAAGTCAAATTACCCATAACTTGCCTAGCATTACGGCCACTTATCACATTATTTCCACTTCGTTTATTTTAATGAACCTCTGCACATTTCAATACTAGCCAGACATGAATAAACTTAAAACCCACGAATCAATTTAACTTCAAGCCTATAGGATCGACATTCTAATTTGACCTTCAATTTAGTTGACAGTGTTCCAGCTTCCAAGTAATATCACCTCTAAAGTTAAACCAAACAATGCTACACTCCAAGCTCATATGCTTCTGATCATAGCCTTCCAAACTCAATGAATAAAAGTATGATCATTCAATCAACGTTTCCAAACAATCTTAATTCACTCCAAAAAAAACCTTATGAGTTAACTATTCACGATAAGCATAAACAAAAATCTAATGTTTCAAACCGACAAGCACAAACCTGTAGCTCATCAGTCTGAAACAACCCAATTTACTACAAAATTTAAACATTGAATGTTATGATCTAATATTGAAGTCAACTATTCAGTCCGAGATGAGTCCAGTTATACATACAAAGTCGATAACAATGCACTACCAAACAAATCATAGGAAACTGTCAAATAACGAAAATTATCAAAAACAATAAATCCATGGCAAAAGCTTCAGTTTCATTTCATTATTATCAATAGAAGATAATACATCGAAACAAGCTTAAGATGTGTACCTGGAATTGCAAAGTAACAAGGAAAAATGGAAAAGCAAGTCAGCAGCAATTCGAAATAGTTTAATCGCAGCAGTTAAAAACACAGCAGCCTCCAGATGCAAGAATTGACCCACAAATTTTGCTAAAAACCAACAGATAGCCCAAGAGACCACCAAATAGCTAGGACACAACGGGGATTGTCCCAAACCAACACTCAAACAAGTTCCAAACCAAAATATGAGCAGAAAGCTAAAGAGAAAACCCCAACAGTTGCTTGAAAACAAATGAAACAGTAAATTTTGTTATTTTCTTGTTAGTATATACCCCTTTTGTTTTGTATTTTTCTGTATTTAAATGCTAAAATTAAACAAAAATTGAAAAACGGAATCAAAAATCAAATTTGTTCTTGGTGAGTTTTTGAGCTGAAAATTCTAGCCCCTTTCACAAGGCATCAAATGCCTTTATATAGCCAAAAATTAGGGTACATCTCAGATTTTTCCTTTTTTTTACCCCCTGCTCATTTTTCACTTTGGACCCTAATTTCCTAACTTGTTCTTCAAGTATTCCCTAAGTTCTATTGAAATCTACACTATATCCCTATTCTATGAGTTTCTAGGATTCTCTTTAAGCTATACAATTCCTAATCTACCCTTTTTCTTGTTTTACATTTACCAAATCTTAAAATACTACCCTTTTTCATCCCCAGATTACCCTTTAAACAATCTGAAAATTACAGACCTCAAATAACTTACCCAACCCCCTTAACCCTCGTTAAAACAAACTAAATTTATACAAGCACTACATATCTATATCCAAACTTGAACTGAATTAACTATGCAATAATCAAAATCAATTAACTTAATTGAATTACCCACTAACAAATCAACTCGTCAACTGAAATTGACTCAAATTACTTCCAGAAAAATCAAATAAAAATGATCAACAAATCCTAAATTTCTGGACTAACAGCAATTAATCTTGATGCTAAAGAACTTTATCAGACGGATAGGAGTAAACGAAAATTAAAATCTTCATCGACAGTCAAAGAAAAATAAAACCAAATTAAATTACGACTACTAATTGATCATTTAAGCTATCCAATATCAAATCATCATTAAACAAAGAAAAGAAGATTGACCCTGAAATTTAGTCCCCCATGCAATGAAGTACGGATAATTGGCCCCAACAAAATAATGAATTAAATAAATTAAAAAAATTAAGACAAGGATGGGAAGAAACTCACTGAAATTTGAACTTCAGTTGACCATCCTTCGAAATTAAAACCAGGTTAATATTATACATTTATTTTATAAAAAACAAACGTATAATATTGACCTGGGTTCACTCAAATCGCAGAAAGTTCTGGCAACCCGGCATGCATGGACCCTAGATTTGAATTTGAGGAGGTCCGGCATAATTTGAGGATAACAGGCTAGGGACTCGTGAAGAGGAAGGTCAGGAGACTATGGGGGAAGAATTTGACCCGGTTTGGATGAATTTGTATTTTGATCGATGTTTTCAAATCTAGATTCGAGCGATTGGGTGATGATTCGAAGGAAGGTGGATGGGGATTCGTGATGAGGAAGAGGAGAGGTAGCTATGGTGTGAATTTGGGGGTGAACAGAGGCGGCACCGCTGGGTTTTGGGGTAAGGGATATGGTGGCGGCAGAGATTTAGGGTTTTGAGCGGGTGGGGTGTGAAGGAGACGACTGAGTAGGGTGGGGGTTTAGGATCGGACATATATATATATATAACCTTTCCTAGGACAAATCTATTCGTTGGATTTAGATCCAGCGGTTATGATTAATCTTCAAAAGCGTCATCATTTTGTTCTGGATGAGGGGCCGGGTAAAGGTCATTTTGGCCTGGGGCGAGAACGGGCCTTGGGGTCGTTTGGGTTGGGAATTAATATCAAGATATGGCCCAAAACAAAGCCGTCAATAATCAGCCTTCTTCTATTTTTTTAATTGAATTTTCATTTTTATTTCATTTTTTGCTTTGTTTTTTTAAATTTATAAATTGCAAAATAAATGCAAAAATTAACAATAAAACCTAATTTGATTCTAAAATTAATCTAGCTAATTTATAAAATTATTTAAAAACTATTTTCTGACCAACTGGACAATTAACAATTAAAAATATAAAAAGGCTATTTTAGTTATCTTTTTTGTTTTACTAATACTAATTTAACTAATAAGATAAAATTGAAGTCCTAAAAATAACAAAGTACTATTTTTGTATTTTCATGCAAATTAAACATGCGCAAGTAATGCAAAAAAAAAAACAGAAAATAACACAAAAAATCACAAAAAATGTAAAAATAAGAAAGTGTTATGAAATAATATAAGAACAAGAACAATAATACAAGAACAAGAACAATAGAGAGAAAAGTAGAGAGAGGAGTATTCTTATTAATACTTTTGGGATGATTTACAATGGGGTAAGACCCCTCTATTTATAGGAAGATAAAAGACTTAGCCTTGAAGTAAGACTCTTCTTATAAGATAGACATTCACCTTAAATAGAGTTCTATTTATAACACTCCCCCTTGAATGTCTATTCAATAATGTGCCTCGTTAAAAACTTAACTAAAACAAAACCCAATGGGAAAATTTCTAAAAAAAGAAAAGAGTACATATGTTTAGAAATATGCCTATTTGTTGCCTCGTTAAAAATCTTGCAAGGAGAACCCAGTGGGACAAAACCTTGTAAGGGAAAAAGAGTGCAACGCGCATTAACTCCCCCTAAAAAGAACATCAATTCACATCCTTGAACCTTCACATTCCAATCTTGTGCACTAGCTTCAAGAAATCAATAGTAGATATTTGGTAAATAAATCAACCATATTAACTTGAATGAATATTCCGTACCTTGAAATTATCATTCTTGATAGATATGAACATCTTCATGTAATGTCGTGGAATGACTCTTCAATACTTCCATAGGGATATCCTCGCCATCACATTATCATAGTTATAGCAAGATACATATGTACACAAATTGCACTTAGGATGTGGTACTTCAGGACCAAGAATTGTATATGCTTTAAGCAACTTAAATCTTTCAAGTTAAGTCATATAAGCCATATAATAACCTTTAGATGCACATCAAGTTTTCATGTCATGCTAAACAAATAAAATATCGAAAACTGATTACACATACCTTTGACCTTATACTTTCAAGTATTTGAACTACATGTCCAAAACTACATGTCTTTCATATGGAATCAATTCTTCTTGAATTGTATCTTTTCCATTTAGTCAATATTTTGTTTGTATTCGACAAACATAAGATCCTCATCGATATTTAGCACTATCATAGATGTCGTCGACGATCATTTTAAATCGGTTCCAGTAAATTTTCATAAAGACATAACATTGAGATCTCTTCATTCATACATTCAGGCTGAATCTCTCATGAGATTTTATGAGGTGTTATGTCGTGTGATCTTTTGGATCACTTGCCTCCTTATTATGATCACTTTGATCATTTGCTTATCTTCTTTATTAAGAAGTTATTTTGAAACCGATTTGTCTATACGTTTTAAGCGTATCCAAGACTTTGTCCTTCTAGGACTTAATATGAGCATTTGCAGTGAGAATATAGTTACTTTCTTTGGGTGTAGCATGCTTTGCAATATGTTGCAATTGAATTATCCTTTTACGAACTTCATGTTCATATTATGATATTCGAGGATCTATATATACAAATGATAATTCATCTCATGTAACCTTTTCTCAAGTGTTCATCATGTCTCCCCCTCATGTTAGGAAAACCAACATGTTTCCTCACCTCTGGGAAATCATCTTTGTGCATTATCATGTCAATATACACAGCACATTAATAATAATAAGATGAAATTATTTGGTTCCTGACCCTGAACCACTTATGAGGGGAGAATATAATATACTCTCGTATACAACGTATATCAAACTGATATATATAACTTTGTTCTCATGAGCAATAGTTTAGCTATTAAGTGGAGGCACTCAATAAATCATTTTGCTAAACCAACTATGATGTAATCCAACTTATCAAGATGAACTATCTTGAATAGACAATCTAGAAATTATGCTCAAAGTTAGATTACTGAGCAATTTATCTCGCAAGCACCGGCCAGGCTGCAGGTAATAACAATTGCGCATGTAACCATATCATAGATGCATCATATGTGGTATACATGGCAGGTGAATGGGCCCATATTCACCTTTGATATTTCCAGAATTTATGGGATTCAACCCGAACTCTTTAGTTGGTCAATTAATTAATGAGAACAAGTAGTACAAACTGGAGAATGAAGCGGGTAGCTTTTCATACACAAATTATCCCGCTACAAGTTGTAGTAATAGAAGATATCAAATCTTTCCTTTATTTATAGTCTCAATATAATCAACCAGTTTCACATATACTTTGGAAACTGAATAAGTTTCTTTGAGACTTACTACAACACAATACCTTATCGGTAATCAATTGTGTTTCTCCAACATAGTAGTAATTGGCTTTTCTAGAGCTCTCAATTAATTTTGTACTACCACAAATTCATCAACATCGATGTGGTGAATATCTCTTTTAAAGAGAAAGTTATACCATTATGGTCATGTCAAAAATTATATGCAAGATATGTTTCTTGCATTATTATTGTCCTTTGGTAATCACATTGACAAATTATTTTGGCGTACAATAGGTACGTGACCAATGACCATTCATGCCATAATAATGACATCATCTCAAACCTTCTTCTAGGGGTGAGTGTGGTATCATCTCAAACCTCCTTCTAGGGGTGAGTGTGGTATATTCAATACCAATTTCATGTTCATATTCTTCCAATAATGAATATGTATTCGTGAATTAGATGTTGTCACATTCACTGCGGGGATATGTGATTTTGTTATCCTTTTCAAATCTGTAAATGCGTCTGGCATTTGATTTGCTATTCTTTGCAAATGGATAATCTTTTGCACCTCTTTTTCACGAATAGAGGTATCTGGATCAAGATGAGATAATGATGCATTTTTCCACAAAATTTCACCAACTTCTCCCCCTAATTTGGGAAAAGTTGCTTTTCCGGTATCGTGTGTGTGGTACATGAATGTGATGCATAAATGAATGAACATATAGAAGTGGAACTATATTGTGCAGTAGTTACAAAGGTGCACGCATGTATGTTACGGACATATACACAGGTAATACAGTGAATAGATGACAGCGTATCATAAAACTCGAGTAGTGTATGTAATATGTAAAGAATGTGTAAAAGTTATGTGATGAATAATTTAGCACATTATCATGGACGATCACATAATTACAAATTTGGAACTAAGCAATTGACATGAATATGTGAATAGTATAGAAGTGTACATTTATAAGCCAATGCAGACATGTGACAGTACACTGTGTTAATAATATCTCTGTATAGTGTACAATGTTTCAAGTTGAAATGTCATGTAAGTACGTTAGTTGTTAAGTACATTACGAGTGTGTTTGCAAAAGTTGCTTAAATACGTTATGTAGATTAATTTTCTACAAATCAGTGTGGTAAACAAATTTAATCCGTTGCTTCTTATTTAAACAATATTTTCAAAATCTGTTGAGGTTATTCGAATAACTGGATTGATAGTCGACTAACTTTAGGGAAGCAGTCATTAGGTTATTCGAATAACTAAACTTGATATTCGACTATCTTGCCTTGCGGAAAAATTCAGTTTTAATGCGAAATATTGGTTAGTCGAATAACTAATTAGTTATTCGACTAACTTAGTAAACAGTCATCAGGTTATTCGAATAACTAAATCAGGTTATTCGAATAACTAAATCAGGTTATTCGAATATCTAAATCAGATATTCGAATATCTTAGCTTGCGGAAATTCCAGTTTTAATACAAAATATTAGATAGTCGATTTTATTAGTTAATCGAGTAACTTTGCTGGAAAAAAAAAACCATCGAAATTTAAGCATATTGAAACATTCTAAAGAACTAATACTAACATTATATCATAAACTAACTAATACGAGCTGATACTAATGACTAATAGTTTATCCACTAGCTAATACAAATAAGTAAAATAAAATCAAACAACTCCATCATCCTTAATCATGGATCCGTCACCGATCAAGTGGTCTATTTTCCCCTCAGGGTGCTCAAAGAAGTCTGCCACATCCAAGTGGGTGTTTTCAAAATTGTTGTCAGAGACAAAATTGGTTTCAGGGTCTTTACTCTTTAGAGATGCTTGATAGAGCTCAACCAAATGTTTTGGTACACGGCAAATTTTTGCCCAGTGCCCTTCTACACCGCAACGATAACACATAGTTTCTGAACTATTTGCTTTTGGATCCTCATAATTCTGTTTCCGCCTTTGGTGGTTATCTCTCTTTGGGGGGTGACTAACACCAGGAAAATTTCTTCCTTGTCCACGTCCACGGACATGACCCCGATCACGACCACGACCATGATTAAAGCCATAGCCTTTTCCACGCTTAGCATAATGGGAATACCCCTTATCTACTTCAGGCAATGGTGTAGACCCAGTGGGTCGATTTTTGTGATTTCTCATGAGCAGGTCATTGTTTCGCTCAGCCACAAGGAGAAGAGAAATCAGTTCAGAGTACTTTTTGAAACCTTTCTCTCTGTACTGTTGTTGCATTACCATATTGGAGGCATGAAACGTTGTAAACGTTTTCTCAAGCATATCATAATCAGTGATATTATCTCCACAGAGTTTCAATTTGGAGGTAATTCTGAACATTGCAGAATTATATTCAGAAACGGACTTAAAGTCCTGGAGCCTCAAATGAGTCCAATCATATCGTGCTTGTGGCAGAGTGGCCAACTTCAGGTTGTCATATCTCTCCTTTAAGCCCTTCCACAAGATAAGTGGATCTTTGACTGTGAGATATTCAATTTTCAAACCTTCATCAAGGTGATGGCACAAGAAAATCAAGGCCTTAGCACAGTCTTGGGTGGATGCTTTATCTCTGTTTTTAATGGCGTCTCCAAGACCCATAGCATCTAAGTGGATTTCAGCATCCAACACCCATGTCATATAGTTCTTGCCCGAAATTTCAAGGGCAACGAACTGTCTTTTCATAATGTCAGACATAATCGGAAAAATCAAATTAGGAAGAGAGAAATACCTTAAATTTTTCGAGAAGATTCTTGAGACGGTAGAGTCTCGTGCTGATAACGTGTTATGAAATAATATAAGAACAAGAACAATAATACAAGAACAAGAACAATAGAGAGAAAAGTAGAGAGAGGAGTATTCTTATTAATACTTTTGGGATGATTTACAAGGGGTTAAGACCCCTCTATTTATAGGAAGATAAAAGACTTAGCCTTGAAGTAAGACTCTTCTTATAAGATAGACATTCACCTTAAATAGAGTTCTATTTATAACAGAAAGTCATTTTTGCTTGAATTTTTTTGAATTATTCATATATAGAGCAAAAATCACGTGCTCACAGGTGTGAGCCCGGGAAAGGACTTGGCAAAAATCTCCAGGGCATTACCAAGCCTATCAAGTTGAAGAAGCATGGTACCACTTTTGGCCTGGGATATGATTATACTTGGGAAGGGTTCAACCGCTGGTCACCACCATGGCGCGGTCCTACTACCCACTAGAGCACCATCTACCCCAGTTGGAGCAGACCTTTCATCCAGCTGATGTCATATACGGATCAGAGGAAGATAAGACACTGCATCAAATAATAACCTATTTCTGGAGGATGATATGGATTGTTGTGTTATCTTCGAGGAGGAAGGGGACGAACGCCCTTCCATTCAAGTTGTGAACCGAGGTGAACACCTCACCAATTGGTCAGTTAGGACGACCAGTGCCCGAAGAGCTTTGGGGTAGCAAGGCTAAACGACGCATATGCATCGCATTTTACTTTTAGTTGATTTTACATTTCCGCATTGTCTTTACTTTTGAAAAGAGCTCCGATGTTTCAAACAGTTATGAATTTAATCTAAAGCATTTTCAAAGTTTATATTTAAATCTCACTTTTATTACTTTTCTCTACCATTTACTTTATTTTAATCAGCATTACTATTACATATCTTGATGATGAACCAATGACTGTAACTTGCAAGGAGGCAATGCAACAAACGGACATAGATTTAGAAGAGGATGAAATACCAGAAGAAGTTGTCAGAGAGGTCGAGAACTTTGAGAATAGTCCTAAGTCCAATTTGGACGAAACTGAGGTTGTTAATCTGGAGACGTAGAGAATGTCAAGGAAACACATATAAGTGTACATTTGTCACCACCAGAAAAGAAAGAGTACACATAGTTCTTAAAAGAGTATGAGGATATCTTTGCTTGGTCGTATGATGATATGACCGGTCTCAGCACATCAATTGTATATCACAAGTTGTCGACGGATGCAGCATGCCCACCTTTAAAGTGGAAACTCAGAAAATTCAAGCAGGCATGAGTTTGAAAATCAAAGAAGAGGTTACTAAGCAAGTAAAAGCCAGGGTTCTCAGAGTGGTATAATATCCGACATGGTTAGCCAACATCGTGCAGGTACCAAATAATGACGGGAAAGTTAGAGTCTGTGTCGACTACCGGGATCTCAACTGGGCCAGTCCCAAAGATGACTTCCCTTTGTCGAATATACACATATTGATTGACAACTACTCCAAACATGAACTGCAGTCGTTCGTCGATTGTTTTGCTGGATACCATCAGATATGGATGGACGAAGAAGATGCAGAGAAAACGGCATTCATCACGCTATGGGGGATGTACTGTTACAGAATGATGTTGTTTGGTTTGAAGAATGTTGGTGCTACCAACATGAGGGCCATGACCACCATCTTTGACATCATACATAAAGCGATCGAGGTGTATGTGGACGACGTCATCATTAAATCCAAGAAAGCAGCAGATCACATTGAAGATTTGAGGAAGTTCTTCAACAGACTGAGAAGATAAAACTTGAAACTGAATACAGCCAAGTGTGCATTTGTGGTCCCAACCGAAAATTTATTGGGTTTCATTGTGAGTCGCCGTGGAATAGAATTGGACCCATCAAAGGTCAAAGCCATTCAAGAGTTGCCACCGCCAAAGATACAGAAGGATGTAACGAGTTTCTGGGAAGACTCAACTATATCAGCCGGTTCGTAGCCCAGTCCACTATTATTTGTGAGCCTATCTTCAAGATGCTAAAAGAGGATGCTGCCACTAAATGGATTGACAACTGTCAGAAGGCTTTCGACAGAATCAAGGAATATTTGTCAACACCGCCAGTTTTAGTTTCGCCCAAGACAGGGAGACCTCTATTACTTTATCTTGCAGTATTGGATGGAGCATTTGGGTGTGATTTGGGACAACATAATGAAACGGGGAGGAAGGAGCAAACCATCTACTACCTCAGCAAGACGTTTACCCCGTACGAAGCTCAGTATTCCTTATTAGAGCGCACTTGTTGTGCTCTAACCTGAGTTGCTCAGAAACAGAGGCGCTATTTCTGCGCTTACACAACTTATCTCATATCCATGATGGATCCATTGAAATATATCTTTTAGAAACACATGCCTACCAGCAAGCTCGCCGAATGGAAAATACCGTTAACTTAATTTGACATTGTTTATATTTCCCAAAAGGCCGTCAAAGGACAAGCTTTGGCATATCATCTCACTAAGAATCCTATAGGAGGAGAATACGAACCTCTAAAGACATATTTTCCTGATGAGGACGTAGCTTTCATAGGAGAAGAAATTGTCTAATCCTATGATGGTTGGAGGATGTTTTTTGACGGAGCCGCAAATTTCAAAGGAGTCGGTATAGGAGCTATCCTGGTGTCAGAAACTGGTCAGCATTATCCGGTGTCCACCAAGCTCATATTCTCGTGCACCAACAACATGGACGAGTACGAAGCTTGCATCATGGGGCTCAAATTGGTGATTGACATGAGCATTCAGGAACTATTAGTGATCGGAGACTCGGACCTACTCATACATCAAGTTCGAGAAGAATGGGCAACTAAGAATTCCAAGATACTCCCTTATCTATACCATGTATAGGAGTTGAGGAAGATATTCAGAAAGAGGAAATTCCAGCACATTCCCAAAATACAAAATGAGTTCGTCGATGCCTTAGCCATTTAATCGTCCATGATCCAGCATCCAGATACAAATATTATTGATCCTATCCAGGTCAAGATTCATGACCAACCATCTTATTGTGCTCATGTCGAGGAAAAAGCCGATGGGAAGCCTTGGTTCCATGATATCAGAGGGTACTTGACAATAGGAGAATACGCAGAACTTGCCAATGCTACTCAGAAACGCACACTCCGAAGGTTATCCAACAAATTCTTTCACATCGGAGGAATCCTGTATAGGAGAACTCCCGATCTGGGATTATTAAGATGTGTCGAGGCAAGAGAAGTAACCAAACTATTGGAGAAAGTGCACACAGGGACCTGCGAACCGCATATGAATGGTTTTGTTTTGGAAAAGAAGATACTCTGAGCAGGGTATCTTTGGATGACTATGGAAACAGACTGCATCCAGTATGTTCGGAGATGCCTCCGTTGTCAAATACATGCAGATATGATAAAAGTACCTCCAAACGAGCTTACTGCAACAAGCTCACTGTAGTCGTTCGCCGCTTGATGAATAGATGTCATTGGACTAATCAAACCTGCCGCATCAAACGGGCATAGGTTCATCCTGGTGGCAATTGATTACTTTACCAAATGGGTTGAAGCAGCATCCTACAAAGCAATGACCAAGAAGGTTGTAGCAGATTTTGTCTGCGACCGTATGATCTGTCGGTTCAGAATTCTGGAATTAATCATCACCGACAATGGTTCTAATCTCAATAGCAACCTGATGAAAGCAATGTGTGAATCATTCAAGATTAAACACAAGAACTCTACGACTTACAGACCTCAGATGAACGAAGTTGTACAAGCAGCTAATACGATCATCAAGAAGATACTAAGGAAGATGATCGAAAGGCACAAACAATGGCATGAGAAGTTGTCATTCGCATTATTGGAATATCGTACCACGAACCGCACATCAACTGGGGACCACTCCGTACATGGTGGTCTATAGTACAGAGGCTGTCATCCCCGCCAAGGTAGAGATTCCCTCCCTGAGGGTCATACAAGAAGCATAGTTAGATGATGCAGAATGGGTAAAAAGTCGTTACGAGCAATTAGCCCTCATAGAAATGCAATTTGTCACACCAATTATAACAAAACAGAATGTCTAGAGCCTTCAACAAGAAAGTTAAGCCAAGGAAATTCACACCAGGATAGTTGGTATTGAAGAAAATACTTCCACATCAAGATGAAGACAAAGGGAAATTCTCTCCAAATTGGCAGGGTCAGTACATGGTTCATCGGGTTCTAATTGGAGGAGCCCTTATTCTCGCAGAAATGGACGGAGAAGTCTGACCGAAGCCAATCAACTCAGACGCAGTAAAAAGATACTACATTTGATCATATGCTATTCTTTCATGATGTAATTTGCACTACGCCTTACCTAATTCCCGTTTAAGAGGGGATATGTAGGCAGCACTATGGGTTCGGTCACATTTTAATAAAAATTTCATTTTTCCCTGCTATTGGAACTGGGCAGAATTATAAGGAGGAACCTCAAAATTCCAAAGTCAGCTTGTCAGTATCTTTATCAGCGCCGACCCTGTAAACTGGGCGGAATTTTGAGGAGGACCCTTAAAGTTCTGGAATCAATTCGCGTTTGGTTACTCAGCACAGCCGTCAGCAGCACCAACCCAATAAACTGGGTTAGAATTTTGAGGAGGACCCTAAAATTTCTGTAGCAAACGAGGTCGTGTCTTGAACCACGTTGCAATTATTGGTTCACCCAAAATAAAATCATTTTTATATATATATGTACTTGCATTATATTCACTGAGTCATGCATAAATATCATTTGCATCACCATCATTTAGCAACGCTACTCCCGTGATACACGATGCCAAGAGCTAGAGGATACGAACTAACCTCCCCTCAACAGAACTCATGATTTTTATTTGGATGCAGGAATTTAGGTGACGGATCAAAGTACATTTTCTTTTCAGAATCAAAACCCTCAAAGGGTCACTATCCACACCCAACATTCCCCAGCAGTCTTAATATCGCAATCGTCTATCAGCTAAGAAAACTTACTATTATTCGTTATTTTACATTCATGCATTGCATAAGGCTACTCTTTGCCTTCCGAGATTAAGCTCTACCTCCTTATTGCATAAGGCTACCTATTTACCTTTCGAGACTAAGTTCTGTCTCCATCTTCATTTTTGCATAAAGCTACTCTCGGCCTTTCGAGGTTAAGCACTACCTCCATCTTGCATAAGGCTATTATCTAACTTTCGAGACTAAGCTTTGTCTCCGTCTGCATTTTTTCATAAGACTACTCTCTGCCTTTGGAGGTTAAGCACTACCTCCATATTGCATAAGGCTGCTTATCTGCCTCTCGAGACTAAGCTCTGTCTTCGCCTGCATTTTTGCATAAGTCTACTTTCTGCCTTCCAAGGTTAAAGCTCTACCTCCATATTGCATAAGGCTACTTATCTGCCTTTCGAGACTAATCTCTGTCTCCATCCGCATTTTTTGCATAAGGCTATTTATCTGCCTTCCGAGGTTAAGCACTACCTCCATCCTGCATAAGGCTACCTATCTTCTTTCCAAGACTAAGTGTCGTCTCCATCCTGCATGGTTGAAATATCGCCACTTTTATTTTCTTTCGAATTGCTCAAAGATTTCCACATGCATCTTAAATTCTTGCTCTGGCTGAAATATCGCCACCCTTTGTATTCACTTGGCTGAAAGATTGCCACCTTCTCATGGGCTGAAAGATCGCCAACTTATTCAAAGGCGTCATAGTTTGGAGGCACCATCCTCATAGCTCGAGAACACCATTTCATGGCCTGTGAACCTTTATTTTTATGCTCTTCATAGCCTAGTACATCACAGTCCGAGGACATCATCCTAACCGTCCGAAGATAGCATTTATGGTCCATCAGGAACTTGCATCATATTTAAATTACGCAGAATATATGCATTTGTTCATTTACAGGTACACCGGCTAGCGAAAATATGTCTCAGCATGAGAGATCGCGCTTCGGGTTTTTTCTCAACCTATCTAAACCCAGACGTCTTTCCAAGCCCAACCATTGTGTCCGTCATTTCGAACCTCCAACGACACATTCCGTCAATGGATCCCGAACTACATATGGCTCGATTCATGTAAAACCAGGGATATGTAGGCAGCTCACAAACTAGAGCAAGGTCATAATTCTTTTACCATCACCGTTTTCGGTCAATATTGGTCATCTTATCTTTACCCAACAACTCTTTCATCCTCCTCGGGTAAAGAGGGGCAGCTGTTGATATCCAATTTTTTCCCATGTATTTTTATACTAAAATACTTCCCAAAGAACGTATATATGCATATATGTGAACACCCATGAGTTTTGGTATTTTAATGATTTTTAAACCAATTTACCGCCTATTTTAATATCACAAAAATTATCAAAATTATTCCCAAAAATTATCTTTTTGTGAATAACTTATTGTATCCTCATATTTACATTAAAATGTAATTAATATAAGTTTTCCACATTTTTATTAATTTATTGGCATTTCTAAAGCTAAATTGTATATAATTGCAAATTTTGTAATTAAACGTATTTTGGGATTGTAAAATTTATTCCTAATATTTTTGGATTACTATTTATATACTATTAACTAGTTCAGTATTTTTTAATTTATTTTTAAATTATTTTTACTATTTTTAATTAATTAAAAAGGGAAAAAGTGGCAATTTAAGAACTAGACTATTTTTATTTCAATTATAGCCTTAATCCACCCCAAATTAAGACAACCCACATTTTATTTGAACCAACCCATAAGCCCGACACAGCATTGGTTCAATATGAACCGTAGATCAATTGAGATCAATGGTCCAAATCAAATTACCTAAAATAAATCTTCAGTCTACCCCCCTCCCCCGACCCCTTATTTCATCAGGGACCGGTCTCTATCTCACTCTCTCTCTCTAATGATTGCTCTCACTTCTCTCTAGAACCTTCTAGTTCTCTCATTCTTCTCTGACGAGCTTCATCGCCTCTCCGGCCATTCTTCGTCCTCACTTCTCTCGACCTCTAGCCACCATGGGATCCTATATTGTTGCTTCGCTCCAATGTTTGAAGCCCCAGAAGCTTCCACCATGAATATGGTTGCTGAAGCCTCTCCATGCTACGTTTCCGGCCTTTCTCCGATGGATTTTGGTCCGATGATGCTGAAAACTCCATTACCCTTGAGTTTTACAGCTAGGTTTCTCTTATCTCTCTCACTGGGTTCTTATGAAAACCCAATCTTAACCTAAACCTCTCAAATATTTAACGAGTTTAACTCGTACCTTTATGTTTTGCACTATTTTTTACTCGATCTTTACGATTACTCCAGTTTTAAATGATTTTGTCCCCTTTTGAAACTAGGGTTTCTGACCCCTTTTCGAAATTACTTTACTTTCTTATTTTGAGTACTAATTCGTGATTCTCATTAATATTTTCTAAATATTTTGCTTAAGTCTGATGAAACCCTAACTTTGTATGTTTGTTTTTGCATTATTTGCTTGTTTTGTGTTCTTTTGGGTTCTTCTCCGAGTTCTATGCTCTTTGCTTTAATTTTGTCATTAGTGTTTCATTCCCCTACCATTCTGTGTTCCTCACTTAAAGTTTCTGTTATTGCTTACATGGTGATTTTATACTGATTCTTCAAGCCCTCTTTGAGACTGTGATACTTGCTTTAAAATTGTGATGTGTATTTTCCCTATAGTTTTAATTTCTTCCTTAATTTGTGGGATACTTTCCTCGATTAATACTAATTTCCTAGGTTTTCAATCTCGGTCATTATTTTGAAAAACTATTTTTTCAGAATTACGATGGTATTTTGCCCTATATCTGTACACAAATTTGCTGATTGATTTTCCTGACCTATTTCTCTAATTAGATGGTCATGTATCTAGTCTTTATTTCATACTTTGTTCCATTCTGTTTTCTTATGTTATTATATCTTACTTTGTGATTTCTTTCCTATTAAAATGACTGATTATTACCATTTGATTTGGGATCCCTTAATCAAAGGGAAGTCCATATACTGATTGGATTGTGATTGATGTCAGTCCCTTAATTAAGGGGCTGATACCTTGTTTGTTTACTCGTATTCAATACTATAGGTACCCTCTCCCATTCTTATTGCAAGACACCAACACATTGCATATCACTTGACACACAGACATGAATATACACAGTATTCTGAACTCTCTCTCTCTTTCACACAAACATCTTTGTGCTCTTTGTTCCCACACAATTTTTCTTTCACTTTTCCTGTTGAATACTAACCACACAAATTGGCTGCAAGCCAAAATTGAGTAATCTTGGTCACATTCACTCAGCTGGTCTCTACTGTATTGTTTTCTTTGGGTCTGCCTGTTGCTCAATTCTTGCATACTAGTGCTAACTTCTTGTATACTACTGCTCACTACCTGCATACAGCTGCTCTTCTCTCTGCACACTACTGCTCATTTCTTTGCTCATTACTGCTCTGTGTTTACATTATTTTCCAACTGGTATTTATCTTGTTTAAGTTATAGCCTCAAAAATAACATGCTTCTGTTGTTGCTGCACTTTCTTTTGTTCCTTGTGTGCTTCTACTTGTGGTTCTGCTGCTTCTATTGCAACTAACACGCATCTGTGTTAACAATAGGCCTAATTAATAAGCCTAGCACGTTCATTACCCGCTTGCCTATCCCAATGCATGTTTCCCTGTTGCTTCTGTATACTACTAGCATTCTCTTGGCTACTCCATAGCCCAAAAACTTTTTGAGGATGATTTGGTTTGGTGTATGGTGCGGTAAGAACTAGACTCCTTTTTGTAGTATGAACCCATCTTTTAATATGTATGTCTGATTGTCTTGTTTGTGAGATGTTTGTTCCTTTTACCTTTACTTTTGTCTGTATGATCGTTGCTTTCAAAATTGGCCTCAAAGTAGCTATTTTAAAACTCAGTTAAGTTTTTCACTCTTCTACTATTTTTCTCAAACTGTCCTTCATGTAAAACCTTTTCAACTGAACTCTTTCACAATCATACTACTCTTAGTATTAGGTCATTCTCTTGTGTAAGCATTGCTTTGGGTACCTTGAGTACCCACTGAACTTTGATGCACAAGGATGGCAATTCCACCCTCGCACTTATCAATGGTGATTTATTTTGGGTGCCTGGTACTGGTCGGGGTCTCAAGAGACCCCTAGGGAACTTTGCCGTACCCAAACTCTTGGTGAAGGCTGTGAAGCTCGAGAGAAGTGAGGTTGGAGGTCTGGGTCTGGCTGAAGGCTCCCTATAGAATGGCTTCTTGTTTTATTCTTCATTATTGTAATTTAATTGCTTAATTTGTAAGAACTTGTAAAGAACTATAGGGTTTATAGTGATTGGGGAGGGTTATGCATGTTTATTAAGGGTATGGGTAGAAAACATGCCTATAGGATTTCATTTATATATTCATGCAATAGAAATCATATTAAAGCATGCATCTGCATGTAGAAATCATGCTCCTGGGATCCTTTGCTTTCAATCTGATGTCTTTCATGACCCTAATCAGTTAATAATTAAAATCTACTACTGCATTTAGATATCATGTCTTAGGACCATCACGTGCATTAGATATCATACAATTAGGAACTCACTTGAAATGTTTTAACCATCCTATTAATTATTCAACCGCATAAACTGTTGTTTCCTAAAATTGAAGAACAATGTGCGTGCCTGTTATAACGCCTAGGCAAGCCTTAGGCCGGATAAAAAAATGACTTATTATATTAAGCAATTCAATCTCTTTAAGTTTCCCAAACTAATTTGCCTCTCTAAAGTTTGTTTGGTTCTACTACTAAATTTCTGTCTTATTCTTTCACCTATATGTTTTCAAACAAGTTTCTTTTTTTCCAGTCCAGACTGGACTACTGTTTTCCTAAAATTTATAACGAATTCTGTAATTATTTTTAGGCAGATACTCTCCTCGTTTTTTTGTAATTCTAAAGTAACTTCTGCATCTCCACTATATGCTATTTTCAGTCTAGCACTAAACTACTGTTTCTAATAGCAGGATAATGTATATGTGTATGTTTCTAACTGTGTTTGAAAGAATAAATATTTTCTTTACTCCTAAACAATGCGTATTTACCTTCAGTTTTTTCCAACCTATCCTGACTAATTCATCCTAGACTTTCAGCTTTTGCATTCAGATTATATAAAATCTCTCTCTCTTAGACTTTAATGTAATTGAGGCATGCTAATTGTATGTATATTCATGGAGGGGTACTTAAGCCATTTACATGCTTTTTTACTTGATCCCTTATATGAAGTCCTACTTGCTTTTTGTATGTCGCTTAGTATTTTGCCTTTAAACTTAAGGGTTCAACCTAGACCTCCCTTTGTAGGAATAGTGGTCCTAAACACCCTCTAGGACCTATAAGATGGGACGGGTAATAGCACGCGCTAAGTACTCGTGACCAATACACACGCTCAAAATAACCTCTACGGGGTGGGAGGGTAAAATAAGGAGATGATGACTGGTGCGCTAATATCTCGTGTGAGAATGACTGCTGGCTATTGCACCGAAGTGATCCATATTACGTTTAATCCTAGGACTCCTTGTCTATTTTATTTATTAATATTTTCTTAAATTATCGTTTTCTTCCACCAAGCTTTTCTTTTTTTTTCAAATCACTTGTGTCTTTTTTTCTTGCAAAATTCTCGACTTGTTTATTCTTTTCTATGTGCAAATTTTACTTATTTGTTTCCACTCCTTTCAAAGTCACAACTACACATGGCCGGGAACCACACTAGTGGATCTTGAGGGTTTCCTAACACCTTCCCATCCCTCGAGATAATCCCAAGCCCTTACCCGAACTCTAATTTCCTTTCAAAAAATCCTTTTCCCTTTCTTTAAGTGTCCTAATGCACTATAATCATTAGGTGGAGACTCTTCAAACTCTTCAAACCCGCTTCCTCAAAAGGGAAAAGAGTTTTTCTGTCCATAATGTCGTAAATCCGATCTCCCCGCTCTTTGAGTTTGGGAAAAGGGGGGCATCGACAAGAATGAGTTATCGTCATGGCGAGGAAGTGACTATTATACCATAGGACCTTGCTATGATTGTTACTCATTTTTTGTTACCATAGGATATTTTTTATGGTCCGTAAAAACTTTCGGCGACCCGGATATATTGCGCAGGCCCATGCCGAAGACGTGGGCAATAGCAGAATTAAATCTAGGGATCGGACAAAATTTTAAGTTTATAGCCTTAAAATGCCAAAAAATGAGTAACAATCATAGCAAGGTGTTAACTATTGTTCCTTCGGACTTATTTTATGGATCGGAAAAATTTTAGGCGATCCAGGTCTGGTAGTTCGGACCCATGCAGAAGGCATGGGATATAGCATATAAAAATCTAGGAATTAGGCGGAATTCCAATTTTATGGCCTTAAAATGCCACACAACGAGTAACAATCATGGCGAAGTAGTGACTATTTTTCCTTAGGACTTCTTTACGGGGAAGAAAAATTTTAGGCGATCCGGGTCCGGTGGCCCGGGCCCATGCAGAAGGCGTAGGCTATAACACACAAAAATTTGTGCATCGGGCAGAATTCAGTTTATTGATCTAAAATGCAAGAAACAAATAAGTAACGGTCCTATCAAGGCGGTTTCTATTATTTCTTTGGGAATTTTTGATGGGCTGACAAAATTCAAGACGATCCGAGTATGTTTCCCGGGACCATGTAGAAAGCATGAGCTACAGTACACAAAAATATGAGAATCAAATTTATGGCCATTGAACGCCAAAAATCGAATAACAATTATGGCGAAGTGGGGGCTATTGTTCTTTTGGACGTTTTTGATGGGCAGGAAAATTTTTTTGGGATCAAGGTCCGGTGTCCCGAGACCATGCAGAAGGCGTGGGCTATAGCACACAAAAATCTAGGAATGAGACGAAATTCAAGTTTAATAGCCCACAAAAGGCCCAACAGCGAGTAGCAGTCATGGCAAGGCTATGACTATTGTTCCCTAGAATGTTTTTGATTACCCAAAAAAGATTAAGGCGATCCGGATTTGTTGGCCCTGACCCATGCAGAAGGCGTGGGCTATGACACACGAAAATTCTGGGATCGGGCGGAATTCCTGTTTAATGGCCCTAAAACGCCAAAAAATCAGTATCAGCCATGGTGAGGCAGTGACTATAGTTCCTTAGGACATTTTTGATGGGTCGGAAAAGTTTTAGGCTATCCGGTTCTGGTGGCCCTGGCCCATACAGAAGGCGTGAGCTATAGCACATGAAAATCTAGGAATATAGCAAGTTACTATTTCTTTTGCCCTAAAACATGAATAATCGAGTCGATCATGGGTAGCAGAGACTATTGTTCCTTAATACGTTTTGATGGGCTAGAAATTTTAAGACGATCTGGGTTCGATGACCTAGACCCACAAAAAGGGCGTGGGTTAATGCACGCAAAAACTTAGGAATCGGGCGGAATTTTAGTATTATGGCCCTAAAACGCCAAAAAGTGAGTATCGGTCATGGAGAGATAGTGACTATTGTTCCTTAGGACACTTTTTATGGGCCGAAAAAATTTTAGGGGATCCGAGTCCTGTGGCCCGGGCACATGCAAAAGGCATGTAGCATACGAAAATCTAAAATCAAACAGAATTCTAATTTTATGGCCCTAAAATGACAAAAAATAAGTAACGGTCATAGAAAAGTAGTGAATATAGTTCCTTAGGATATTTTTGATCGGCCGGCAAATTTTAGGCGGTATAGATCCAGTGGCCTGGACCCATGCAGAATCCATGAGCAATAGCACATGAAAATGTAAGAATCGGGCCCAATTCTAGTTTCATGATGATGTACTGGACCTATGAAGAAGACGCAAGAAAACATGGAAATCGGGTGGAATTCTAGTTGTATGGCCCTGTGACGCTGAAAATTGAGTAACGGTCGTGGAGAAACAGTGACTATTTTTCCATAGGATATTTTTGAAGAGATGAAAAACATTTATCCGGTCCTGGTCCGGTGGTCCTGGCCCATGTAAAAGGCAGTATAGTATAGGAAAATCAAACATAATTCTACTTTTATGGCCCTAAAATGCCAAAAAATGTGTAACGATCCTTTAGAAGGGTGACTATAGTTCCTTAAGATGTTTTTGATGGGCCGACAAAATTTTAGGCAATCCAAGTCCGGTGGTTCGAACGCATGGAGAAGGCGTATGCTATAACATATGAAAATCTGGGAATCGGGTGATATTTCAGTTTTATGGCCCTAAAACGCCAAAAATCGAGTAAAAGTCATGGAGATGTGGTGAATATTGTTCCTTAGGACATTTTTGATGGGCCAAAAATATTTAAGGTAATTGGGTCAGATGGTCCGGACCCATGTAAAAGGGCGGGCTATAGCACATGAAATTGTGGAAATCATGTAGGATTCTAGTATTATGGCACTAGAACGGCAAAAAATGATTAATAGTCATGGAGAGATGGTGACTGTAGTTTCTTAGGATGTTTTAGATGGGCCGGCCAAATCTTATGCGAACCAGGTTCGGTAGCTCATGAAAATGTGGGAATTGGGGGAAATTCCAGTTCTATGGTCCTAAAATGTCGAAAGTCGAATAACAATCATGGACATGCGGTGACTATTGTTCCTTATGAAATTTTTTATAGGCCGGAGAATTTAAAGACGATCTAGGTCCGACAGTCTGGACCCATGGAGAAGGCGTAGCTGTAGCACACGAAATCTAATAATCGGGTGAAATTTTAGTTTTATGGTCCTAAAATGCCAAAAATGGGTTACGCTCATCGAGGGGCGGTGACTATTGTTCCTTGGGACATTTTTGATGGGCCAAAAAACTTTTAAGTGTTCAAGTTCCAGTGGTCCGGGCCCATCAGTAGGCATGTAGCGCATAAAAAGTTTAAAATCGGGCAAAATTCCAATTTTATGGCCCTAAAATGCTAAACAATATGGGTAACGATCATGGCCAAGCGGTGAGCATAGTTCCTTAGGATGTTTCCATAAGCCGAAAAAATTTTAGACAATCCGAGTCTAGTGGCCCGAACCTATGCAAAAGACGTGGGCTATAGCATATGAAAATCCGAGAATTGGGCGGAATTCTAATTTTATGGCCCTAAAATACCTAAAATCGAGTAACAGTCATGGAGGTGTGGTAACTATTCATCCTTAGGTTGTTTCTTATGGGCCGAAAAAATTTTATGCGATCTGAGTCTGGTGGTCTGGACCCACACAGAAGGCATGGTTATAGAGCACGAAAATTAGAATCGTGCAGAATTTGTGGCCCTAAAATGCCAAAATATGAGTAACTGTTAAGGCGAGGTAGAGACTATTGTTCCTTAGGATGGTTTAGATGGGATGGAAAAATTTAAGGCGATCCGGGTCTGTTGGCTCAGGCCCATGCAGAAGCTATGGATTATAGTACGCGAAAATTTGGGAATTGGACGAAATTCTAATATTATGACCCTAAAACGCGAAATAACGAGTAACGACCATGGAGAAGCGATGACTATTGTTCTCTAGAAATGTTTTTATTTGTTGGAATAATTTCAGGCGAGTGGGATTCGGTCTTCCAGACCCATGCAGATGGCGTGAGCTATAGCACATGAAAATCTAGGAATCGGGTAGAATTATAGTTTTATGGCCCAAAAATATCAAAACAAAATGAGCAACGATCATGGAGAAGTGATTACTATTGTTCCTTGGGTAGTTTTTTATTGTCTCACAAAACTTTTAGGTCATTTGGGTCTGGTCGCCCGAACCCATGCGGATGTGTGAGTTATAGCATGCGAAAATTAGAAATCGGGCGAAATTTCAATTTTATGGCCATAAAATTCCATAAATTAGGACAGTCATAGTGAGGTGATGATTATTGTTCCTTAGATCCTTTTTGATGGGACAAAAAAAATTAGACGATTCAAGTATGGTTACCCGGACCCATACATATAGCATGGGCTAGAGGACGCAAAAATCTAGGAATCGGGCGAAATTCCAATTTTATTGCCCTAAAACGCCAAAAAAAGGGAAGGGTCATAGGGAGGCAATAAAATTTGTTCCTTGGGTAATTTGTTCTAGTAGGCAAAATTTTAGGCAACTCGGGTCTGATCGACTATGATCCATGCAGATGGCATGGGGTAGCACATGAAAATATGACAATCAGACATAATTTTTATTTTATGGCCCTAAAATACCAAAAAATGAGGAACGAACATGGCGAGGTAATGGCTATTTTTTCTTAGGTTGTTTATGATGGTCTAGTAAAATTTTAGGCGATTCGGATCCGCTAGCACAGACCAATGCAAATGGTGTGGGCAATAGCATAGGAAAATCTTAAAATCGGGCTGAATTTCAGTATTATGGCCCTAAAACGCCAAAAAATGAGGAACGGTCTTAGCGAGGCGATGACTATTGTTCCTTAGGTTGTTTTTTAAGGAGTCGATAAAATTTTAGGCGATTCGGGTCCAGTTGTCTGAATCCACGTAGATGGCATGGGCTGGATTTTATAGAATTTTTTTGATGGATTCTGATTAGTCTAAAATTTTGTAAGTCAATTGAAAATGGTTTAGTAACCAATATCCATTGCTTCACCATGACTTTCGAGTTCATTTTCTGGCGTTTCGAGATCATGCAACACGAATTTGTGATTTTATCCACTTTTTCATGTCTATTATTACATAATGATTTTGTACAAAAAAAAATTAACGAACTCTGATTGGCCTAAAATTTTGTAGGTCTATTGGAAACGACCTAGTGACCAATTTTCATTACTTCGATATGACTTTTGAATTTATTTTCTGGTGTTTCGAGGTCATGCAGCACAATGTGATGATTATCTTTATTTTTTCATGTGTATTAGTACATGTTGATTTTGTAGAATTTTTTTACGGACTCTAATTAGCCTGAAATTTTGTAGGTCCATAGGAAACGGCCTAGTGACCAATATTCATTACTTCTCCATGATTTTTGAGTTTATTTTATGGTATTTCGGTCATGCAACATGAACTTATAATTATATCTAATTTTTCTAGGGGCTCTGATTGGCCTGAAAATTCCTTGGTCCATAAAAAAGGGCCTGGTGACCAATACTCGTGTGCATTAGTACATGCTGATTTTGTTTAGAAAAATTAACGGACTCTGATTGACATAAATCTCGTAGGTCCATAGAAAATAGCCTAATGACTGATACTAATTGCTTGGTCAATGCTTTCAGGTTCATGTTATGGTATTTTATAGTCATGAAACACGAATTTGTGATTACATTTAATTTTTCGTGTGTATTAATACATGTTGACATTATTTTTAAAAAAAATAATTGACGAACTTTAATTGGCCTGAAATTCGTAGGTACATTTGGAACGCCCTAGTGACCAATATGCATTGCATCGTCATGACTTTGGAGTTTATTTTTTGGTGTTTTGGGATCATACAATCTACATTCACTTTCCATGTGTATTAGCACATGTTGATATTGTATACGTAATTTTTTGCCGAACTCCGATCAGACTTAATTTTTGTATAGGTAACAACCTATACAAAATTTTATAGAATTTTTTAACAGGCTCCAATTATCTCAAAATTTGTAGGTTCATAGGAAATGGCCCTAGTAACCAATACTCATTTTTTGTCGGGACTTTCAGGTTTATTTTGTGGTGTGTCGTGGTCGTGCAACACGAATTTGTAATTATATCCATCTTTTCGTATGTTAAGATTGCATGCTAATTTTGCACATTTTTTTAGGGACACCGTTTGGCCTAAAGTTTTGTAGGTCCATAGAAAATGGCCTAGTGACTAATACTTATCCCTTCGCCATGACGTTCGAGTACATTTTTGTTGTTTTGTGGTCGTGAAATACGAATTTGTGATTATATCTACTTTTTCGTATGTATTAATACATGCTAATTTTGTATCTTTTTTTATGGACTTTGATTAGCCTATATTTTCGTAGGACCATAGAAAATATCCTAGTGATCAATACTCATTGTTTTGCCATCACTCTGTTGGCCTGAAATTTGTTTGCGTGCTACTAAGTTTTAGATATCTTTTCCTTACACTTACTTTGCCTCATTAGCGACAATATCTCTATCTTCGCAAGATAAGAGTAAAATAGCTTATACACTAACTTTCTAGACCCCACTCTTGGAATTGTTATTGTTGTACATTAGTTGTAGCAGAAATTCGTCTTCCTACTTTTAGAGGAGTCTCCTATTGTCGAATCTATTCAAGTCAAAGAATCATATAGAAGGCATAAACAAAGAAGTTTTTCAAATGGAAGTGTGTTGAATCAACATAGATTGTAAGCGCCTTTATGATTATCCGTCGAGAAAGAGCAGGAACCAAGTACGTACAATAGGAATTTTCAAAGTTAAAGTGCTTGATCAAGTTTTTGGAAGGAAAAAAAGTATTTTTGAATAAAAGCAGAATCGGTTGTGGAGAAGCAGAAAAAGATTGTCTCCCTAAAAGCACTTTTTTTAAAACACTTCTGAAAAAAATACCCTTAGAAACACTATTTAAAAACTTGGTCAAACACTAATTGTTTCTCAAAAGTGCTTTTTAAATTAATTAGTCAAATACAAATTGCTTCTCACCAAAAGTACTTATAGGAAAAAATATTTTTAAAAATAAGCTGATTTTTAAAGCTCGGCCAAACTAGCTATTAGCGTTGTAGCAATAAAATCTAACTTACCACTTCTCCCCAAAAAAAATAGACGCTTTATTAACCCAAAGCACAGAACAAGATGAGGTCATTGATTAGGAAGGTAAATCACCAACTGTTAAATTACAGATTTCCGACGAAGCAAACTTATTACAGAGAATTGCATGTCTAAAAGAAAATATCAAAATCAATGTGGAAAAATAAATCTCTCATCAAGAAAAAAAAGGAATGAAAAATTAAAAGGAAAAGAAGAGGCATACATATGGACAAGACACCTAGTAGGAAGCAAATAAACCTCAATATTCCAGAATGACTCAAGGACAAGTTATATTTACAAACCTATTCAGCGAGAAGGGAATTTGGGTCCAAAGGCCTGACTGTGTGTGGAAAATCGGTTCTTTGTCCGGCAAGAGAATAGTAGGCAAGTATATGGGCTGGATGCTCAGCAAGTACAGTTTCTCCATTATTTCCCTCACTGGCAACAACTCGTCTTGCAGGAATCAACTCAATATTCCAGAATGGCCGAGCCATCGCCAAGAGATCCCGACCAGTGGAAGATGCCCTGTATCCTTGTACCCACAAGTACCTTAATGATTTTAGCTGCATGGCAGCCAAAGCTAATGCACGTTCACTAAAACAGCAGCCTCTCACTTCTAGCTTTTGCAGGTTAGGACATCCTTTAGAGAACTCCAGAAGGCCTTCATCGGATTCCCCAACGTATCCCAAAAGCATCCATCTCACATTTGGGCTGTATTGCCCGACATAACTGAGACCTACATCAGTAAGGCCCCCAGGCCGGACATAGAGGGCAAACCTTCTAAGCTTATAGCAACCTCTTAGTAAAGCACGGACACCATTATCAAGGGGTAGATCTGTTATTCTCTCTTCTCGGTCGAGCAAAACCAGCCGAAAATCACACAGATTTTTCAAATATGTGCCAATATTTTCAAAAGCTTCATTAGTAATATCTGACACATAAACAGCCATGTATTCTAGTTCAAGGCATCCCTTCGCCAAATCAGTCAATCCTCTGTGGGTAACTGCACCTTGTTCATCCTCCATCTCCTGATCATCAGCTCCTCGCTCAATCCTGAGATGCTTTAACCTCTTACAGTACTGCCCAAGCACTTCCAATCCTCTATCCCCAACAACATTCCTTGTCTGTTTTAAAAGAGATAACAGAAAGAAAACTGCATTAAGTTATGAACTTCAGCAGAAAAACATTTCTCTCATCTACTTTTTTTCTTTTCCTCTCTAAATGTAGTATCTTTCAGATGCAGAAACAAAAAATTGCAACTACACATAAATGCTCTCCACAGCATCAGTCATTTCCACATGTTAAAGTGTCAATTTAGGCTCATTGGTAGATAGCAAATTGTGTAAGATTCACGAATACAGCTGGCCAAGCATAAAAGTTACACATGATCCACAGCAAAATTTGTAAACAAATAGTTTTTTTAATTCATTAAATGCTCAATTTCTGATATCAAAGTTGTGCAATCAACCAAAGCAGTTTGAGTGTTGGTGTCAAGTGTAAATAGCTATTTGCATAAAGAAAAGAGGGTGAGAAAAGCTTCTGAGAGTCTGAGACTTAACCTCAAGAATTTCTAAGTTGGGGCACCTTTGCAGTAAGAAACAATGGGCTGCTGTGTCAAGAAGTGCATAAAGAAGATCCAATTTCGTCAGACGAGAAGCAATAGGAAAGAGAATGGGCATCTCATATTTCCCCAAGTACGTCAAGCCCAACCGGCACAATCTCGGAGGGGAAACAACTGCAGCATATTTTTCCAATTGCTCGTTATAGCCATTTTCGGCAACAGGTTCTGGCTGGTCATTAAATGAGCCACCACCAAACTCCTCCAATGCAACAGCAGCTCTAAAGAAGCCAAGAAGATTGGCAAGTTCGCACTCGCTAATTTTCATTGAGACAAGAGATTTACAATTTCTTGCCATCAATTCAAGATCTTCAGCTCTAACTTGCACAAGATCCGTCATGTAAAAATTCAAATGCTCAAGAACTGGGTTGTTCACCGCTAGTTCATGTACCCATTCTCCATCATTCTCAACTATAGAACTCTCTTCCAGAAACAAAGTTCTTAAGTTCCTGCAGGACACAGACTACATGAGAACCCACAGACACAAAATAGGCAAAAGAATTTAGTCGATTTTTCTCTTAGAGTAACACTCCCCAAAAGATTTTTTGAGCAATACAAGAAAATGTCAAGCTGTGCAAGCAATTCAAAAATGTCTTAAAAGGGAATAATCAATTTTAGAAGCATTGACTTAATAAAAAAGCTTCTTGTCATGTGAATTCTATATAAGAGATTGTTTAGTGTATCTACTTCAATGAAAATCAAGTTCAATTATCAAAAACAACTGTCTATCAAGAAAACAAATATCAGTCCATCACACATTACAGCAGTGGTGACAGGCCGGCTAATCATGTTAGGACAATTAACCAAGTTAAACCTACAGCTTCACCAAAATAACAAGGCTCTCCGCATATATTGAGATCACCTGATCTTTCCACAAGACAAAAACAGTCAACTTGTTTTGCATTCATCAGCTTCACCTATCATCAAGATCTGCGACGGCTGCCCTGGTCAGTAGTCTCCACTGTTTTATTCTAATGACCAGTTGTCTCCACCTTATAGGCTGACACCTACAGAACACTTGGACATGTCTATACCTTTAGAGGGCAACAAGCTTAGCACCCTTAGTGTCCTATTTTAGGTGGGCAAAGTTGACCATAATGGCCAACAACAACAATGACCCAGTTTGGGGAGGTATAGCGTACGCAGACCTTACCCCTACCCCCAGAGGGATAGAGTTGACCCTAATGGTCAATTTCACAAATTTATAGATTGATATGTTGACCACATTTGATTGAAAGTTAGAAACCAATAGTAGGTACATATAAACTAAAACAGAAAGGGTCGCCTCGGGGCTTTGGTATAGTCAAAACAGTGTGTCACACGATATGTGGTTAGGTGCATCTTACTGGTTGGAACTTTGCTCTAGCCAAAAGCTTGAGATTTAAGTGGAGAAATGTCGAGGGGCGAAGCTGTTATCCACTGAGTTTCAAACTTTATGCCACTAATCCTAAGGAATTTCTCGATTATAAAAAAACAAAAACAAAAACAAAAAGGTTATCAAATGATTAAGTTTTAGTTCCACATGAATAATTACATAGAATATTTGATAGTTGATTGGGAGTGATATTATTCCAATCAAGTTCAATATATGATTAGTTTATGACAAAAGCTGCATGATCAAGTGGGTCAATTCGAGATAGCTTACCTATTTTCTCAGATATGTGCTCATACTCTTATTGAAGCAGCTGCTCAGACTGACAAGCGAAATAAGTACCTCTCATACCCTAATCCTCAAAATCTATAAGAACTCGGACATTCTCATCACATGCTTACTCAACAAAGATTCAATTGCTGCTTTTGTTCACAATTTTAGGAATCAGATATCCATGAACCGTGGAGCCCATCACCTAAAAATTTGACTCTAAACCTCAAAGCAACATACTGTAGTTGCACAACTCAAGACAAATTCTA
This sequence comes from Nicotiana benthamiana, assembly GCA_034376525.1. Taxonomy (NCBI): domain Eukaryota; kingdom Viridiplantae; phylum Streptophyta; class Magnoliopsida; order Solanales; family Solanaceae; genus Nicotiana; species Nicotiana benthamiana. The sequence goes on from CM067337.1 coordinate 91,713,795, forward strand.
ACCAGAATTTTGACTCCAAGAGGGGGGAAAGGAAAGAAAAAAGAAATAGCACTTAGTTGCTCTTGCTCCACTATGCAGATCAATAGCCTTTTCAAGCATTTTGTTTAATACCAATCCCTGAATTTCTGTTATGCTGCCAAAACAAAATCCGAAACACCATCCATATATTTGCATGCTTTCCTGTGTGTTTGCCACAGTATATTATACTTTTCCAGGAAGCGTTTTTTCAGTGTTTGGTACCTTGAACAACTGTTTTCTTAAAATAATCCCATAAAGAGGAAACTAACTTCACTTTTAGTCTCAATATATATTGCTCTTCATCTCTACTTCTCCGAAAAAGCATTCAACGTGGAAGCATTTGCAAGTGTTAGGTTATTAAATAGTAGAAAATGTTTTCCCCTTAAAAGGAGAAACATCACTTCCATCACTCCTGCCAAAAAACTCTTTTTTTCCTTTAAGATAATTCAATTTTCGAAATGCATATCGTTGTCAATAAATACCAACAGATTGCTCAAACCTTTACTCAAGATGCTATACCTTGTACAATTATCATATATCACCACTTTTATATCCAACCAAATTCAAGAAAATAGATGATTCTTCATGGAAAACATTTTAATCCCCATCAAAACCACCCTAAGTTGTGTCCAACTATCTTGATTATTAATATATATATATATATATATATATATATAGCATAACATTGAGTAAACCCAGAAGAATGATGAGTTTGGCTTCGATACCATATAAAGAGAACATTGAGCCTAACTCAATTGCAAAAGCTAGTTCATGAGGTAAAGATGGTCCAAAGCTATATAAGGAGACAATAGCCCACGCCCTCAACCGATGTAAGACTAACAGTTTGGTTGTTCCATTTCACATTACTAGACAATATCTTATATTGTCCTTATTCATTGTAAGCTTGAACATACTTAACCAATTCAAACTCCATTTGATTTTTTCTACCAATATGAAATCCTAAAGAAAGAAAAAGTGCGCTCCTTTTATTTTGTATCTTTTTATATTTTCCTGATCTACCAGTTCTCTTGCACCTACAAGGGAAATTAACTTTAAAAAAATACAAACAATGACAGCTACATCAATATCCCAAGCCAAGTTCAGGTCAGCTATATAAATCCTGTTTAGATAATTATTTATGTTATTTCTGCTGGAGTTACTAATGCTCTTTTGTTTTGTTTTTGTTTTTATTTTTCCTTTCCTTCACTGAGCCGAGGGTCGATTGGAAACAGACTCTCTGCCCTTTCGGGTAGGGGTAAGGCCCGTCTACATATTACCCTCCCCAGACCCCACTTTGTGGGACTATACTGGGTTGTTGTTATTGTTGTTGTTGTAACTATGTCGCTTCAATTAGACCCGTAGCAATCCAATATTTGAAGAATACAATATCAAAACAAAAGGTCACAAAAATGGCCAATAGCCTTAACTAAACCTCCACAAAAATTTAAAACTGCAATAGGTAATAATAAACATGAGAACATTTCAGAGCAGTAATAGTAAATGAAGTCTCGAAAACAATAGTAGTAACATTTTATAAAAATTAGACGCAATAAATAACAAGGAAAAGAAAATAAAAAAGGAGAAAACAAATTCAAGACACATCTTTAAGAATTGAGCAATACGTGATAGCTTCTTTTTTTTTCCCTTTTTCGAATAACAATAGTGTTTGGACCAGCTCATGCACAAACTACTACAGCTCACTAGTAAGCTGCCAGCTAAATACAGCAAATAAGCTTGTACTGAGTGCAAATCCTTTTGGGATCTTCAATGAGAAATACTGGATAATTCTCATGTAACAACAGCTACTAAAGTAGATAACTTACACGAAACTCAAAATCGAATTCAAATTTAACAAAATTATACCTGCAGGAACGACAAATATGCAGCAGACCATCGGTAGAGAATCCAGAACACTTATCCAGCTTCAAAACCTGAAGCACTTTACCCCGATTCATCGCAACCAATTCTAGATCCGAATCCCTAACAATCATTCTCCGAAAATGAAGTGCCTTCAATTTACTAAACGACTTAGTAATTTCCACTACCCAAGGTGTAACATACCCTCCCCAATCTTCAGGTATCAAATTAAACATAGCAGCGCGCGGTTTTCCTTTAAGCTTAAGCGATTCGAGGTGCGGGAACCTTCTAGAAAGTTGCTCCGGTTTCGCCGTATAGCACAAAGCCATGGTTATATGTTTTCGTGTTACCGCATCGATCTGCCACCACCTCTTGCACACCGTCGACACCGCGTCCCTGTCACGCGATTCCGTTATGTACGGTATCACGCACTCCCATACGGTGTTGTCATTCGTGTAGCTCCTCGTTGGTAATCGCGTGGAGCTACGCTCCTCCATCGTCTCAAACACTGAACTCAAAAGTATTTATCAAAATACTAAGAACTGATTTAATATTTTGAAGAAGCTAAGAAAGAAGCTAAGAAATGAGGATTGATTCATGATCAAAAGTAGAAATGAAAGAAGAGATACTATTGCTGTCGAGATCGACTGAGATTCAGAACTTTGTGTTAACAAAAACAACAGAAAGATAAAGAGAAGAGAGAGGAGATCGGACGGCGGAGAAAGATTAGTGAGACCCTAGGGACTACATATTTGGAGAGTGGTCCAACTCATAATTTCTTTATGCGGCTCAAACGTAAGATTTGCAGGAGCTATTGAAAAAGATAAAATATTACTGTACGAGTAAACATTGAATACCCAGAGTCTAGAGATACAGTGTATATAGCTTACAGGTTGTTTGGAATATTATGTGTTCTATTTGTATTATTATGTTGTTATACTTTAAACTTCTAACCACTTTTTTTGTTTAACACAACCCATTATCCTATTTTGATATCATATTTTAAGTTGGTAAAAATGTATCTATAAAAAAAGTTTACAGTGATATTTTTATAACAACATCGTTATATAATGTCATTTATTATAAAGGTCAAGTTTTTTGTGGGCAAAGGATATTTTCAGAATGCCATTTAGAAATTAACCAGTACTTATGTTATCCTGAAATTTTAAACTAAAAATCTTAACTTCAAGACAATTCATGATATTTTTGTCCCGAAAACTTAAATTGAAATTTAAAATACACTAGTTAATTCTTAAATTGCAGCCCTTTAAAGTGGCTACCAAGTGTCTTTTCTACATTTTTTTAGAGAACCAATTTTCTTGTTATGTTATAATATGTATTCCCTATAACAGCCAAATAAATGGGAACAAATAATGATGTTATAGAGAAGTTTGGTTATACATCAAATTAGTGTGTATAGGCCATCCGATGCATGAAGTATCTCGCGTTCACGTATGGTTCGAAAAAGGATCGCACCTTAAATGAGTGTGATGTAGGCAATCTATATGATGCAAACATTAATAACTAATATCACGAAAATTAATAAGTATAAGAAATTTATTTTATTCTAATTTTAGTTTTATGAAGATATGTGTTCTTCATACAAGTTGTTAAAGTACGAGAACAAAAGTGACAATTCTGAACACTAATATTCATATCTCAACAAAATTGACAATAGATAACATATTCATTTTATTTTTTTTTTGTTTTAAGTGTAAAATTACTTGATATATGTAGAAGTGGAAGGGTACCTAATGAGGTAAGCATTTTGTTCCTTAATGTGTAATTACTAAAATAATATTTTTAGTAAAAGACAGCACGGTTTTGAGGTATTCCCGGACTTTTTAATAGGAAGTGTTTTATCCAAGTTCATTTGATTACCAAGATTAGAATAATAGTGGAATTTTTTTCTAACAATACCATATATGAAACTTTATTATTAAAAATATTCATAATTTGTAATTTACCCGTGTAGTTCACACTTTTACTACAAATTATATACCAATCTAAAAATATGTAGATTTTGCCATAAAAACACGCTAAAATAAAGGCACCAATTCTGTCAACATTAAATTCGAATTTTGAATGGAAGGAGATCTCATTGCTGCGTAATTCTCTCCTTCCTCAACAGAAAGAGATCTTTCTTCTCTCACTCAACTACAATTCTCAAAAAACGCAAGCTACTGAAGCTCCAGCAATCAAATTGCTTTTACTAATTCTACAACGCAATACAAATTGTAGAGTACAAAATTGTTCTTCGTCGACATCAGTACTCAAATTGGCAAAACTATATCTGTTCTTCGTCTTTTTTTCTATCAACTACATGAAATTGTGTCAAAAATCCTAATAATGCTGAAATCGAATGGTAATTGGGATACCTATGGAAGATTTAGAGATTTTGAAGTTGATGTCATTATGGTAGATGATAGTGCAAGCTACGGAATTCTCATTTCTACAATTGAAGAACAATTATTGATTGATACAGTGGATAAAATTATGGAAATCAAATACATTGTGAACGAGAATTATCCTCCAATGAAGATTAGAAATGATATGGGGGTTCGTGTGTACATGAAAATCAAAAAGGAGAATAAAAACTTAGGTTCGTATCCTTTATGTATAAGCGTAAGAGATTCCAATATAGAATTGGCAATCACCAATGAAAGCACCAGTGCAGGCATGTTTGATTCGACATTACAGAGAGTTATCGTATTACTATGTTATCTACAATATTACTATAATTACCTAAAATTAATCTACAAAGCTCACATAGTACTGAAAAGAATAAAGCAATGTTGCTTTCAAAATTATCTACATAGAAACTACATTTATGAATTTATTTTCTGCAGGTTCTTCTGGATTCCTAAAGTTACTAGAAATTACATCCTCACCAGCTATAGAGGAATATCAAAGTGAAATAATAACTGAATATACGCGAACATATATTAAGGAAGGAAAAGTTTATTAGGACAAGAAAATAGTAGCTGCCGCAATGAAGAATTATTCAGTAATGCACAAGTTCCAGTTCAGAGTAAAAAAATCTAGTCATAGAAGGTATGTAGTTATTTGTAGATAATATATCAGCGAAATCAGTGTATTATTGAAGATAGGTGGGTTTTACAAATTATAGTTAAATTGTACTCAGTTTGTAGTTAATTGTAGTTTTTCATAAATTTGTGCAAATATTGTATTTTTTGTAGTTACTAGCTTATATGTATTGCTGAAAGCTGTAAATGGCATTTCAAGGCAACGTCAATTAATGATTCGGCAATGTTCAAGATAAGAAGTTTCAGCCGACAACACACATGCTGCTTAATGGACGAAACATTCATACAACGCAAACGTACTGCAACAATAGTTGGTAGCATGGTCGTTCCAAAGTATTGTGATCCTAAGACTAATTACACACTAAAGGACATACAAACTGACATGTTATCCGAACATAGACTGAACCTAAGCTACATGCAAGCATGGAGAGAAAAGGAAAAGGCTTTACAGTTTTTGAGAGGGAACCCCTATGACTCCTACAACAAATTATCCAAATATTTTTATATTCTTGACAAGAATTATCTTGGTTCTGTTGTTAAATTGAAGAAGGCAGCAGATGGTTGCTTCTTATACGCATTTGTTGCTCTTTGTACATCAATAAATGGTTGGCAACATTATAGGCCGGTAGTAGTGGTTGATGGGACATTCTTAAAATTAGCCTACAGGGGAATTATGCTGACAAAAAATACCATGGATGCAGCATGTAAATAATGAAATAATTTTTTAGTTATTTTGTAGATATTTCTTAAAATGCAATTAAATTATAGTTATGTTGTTGTCATTTTGTAGTTATATAAAAGAATGTAGTTAACTTGTCTATATTCTCAATATATATTGTAGTTGTTATTTAATCATATTTTATATCTAAAAAATGTAGGTACTATTTTTCCCTTGGCATATCTTGTGGTTGATTCTGAAAACGATGCATCTTGAAAGTGGTTCTTTAAGCAATTCAAGGAGGCATATGGTGAAATACCTTCAATGTGTGTTGTTTCAGATAGGCATGAGAGTATACTGAAGGCACCATCAGTTGTCTATCCAGGCATGCCAGACTACTCTTGCATGTGATATATATGGATAAATATAAGGTCAAAATTCAAGAAGGGACATCTAAAATTACATGAATTATACTTTGCTACAGCACGGTCATACACTCTGGATGAATTTAATGAAAGGATGTTAAAGATTGAAGAGGTAGACTCGCGTGCCTATATGATATTGGCTATCATAGATGGTCAACAGTACATGCAACGGTGAATACAACTTTTACGATGACGTCAAACATTGCCGAGTCGTTGAATACTGTAACAAAAGAGGCAAGAGAGCTGCCAATATTTGATCTATTTGAGTATATGAGGACTCTTCTTGAACATTGGACAAAAGAAAAGTTATTGAAGGCAAATGGTACTTTCACATACCTTGATAAAAAATACAACAAAAAATTGGAAGACAAAAGTACATTATCTCAGAAACTAAGGGTAAGATATTTTTTTTGGTGCAGGAGAAAAAACAGTACTAGTTAATTTGTAGTCAAATTGTCGGTAATTGTAGTTTGTAGATGAGCTGTAATATATTTGTTGCTGATTTGTTGGTAAATTGTTGATAATCTATTTTAATGATTGATGTATTATTATTTCTGTTTGGTCTTCAATTGTAGGTGAGCTTCAACAGATCATGTACATACTGTGTAGATGGTGTGAAGCGCTACATTGTGTGTCTAGAAAATAAGAAATGTAGTTGTTGACGATTCAAACTTGATGAACTTCCATGTGCGCATACTTTGGCAACATTAAAGCATAGGAATGAAACATACAAAAATTATTGCTCTCCGTATTACACAAGGAAGAGCCTTCTGCTTACCTATGAAATGCCAGTAAATCCTCTTCCTGATGAAGGCAAATGGGATGTGCCACAACATATTTTGGATGAGGTAGTAAAGCCACCGCGCGAAGATAAAAAGCAGCCAAGGAGACCTTACAAGGAAAGATATAAAACATTTGATGAAATAAAGTCAAAGAAGTACAGGTGGCATGTGGCAGTTGTGGAGGTGAAGGGCATAACAAAAGAACTTGCAAGAATGCGCCGGAAAAGAAATGAATATCATGTAGTTAGAATAGTTATCCAAAATTAGTGTTAGTGAGCTCAAATTATCAAATTTTCTTGTGCAATATTTTAAGTTTTTGAAGATTATTAAGAAGTATAAACATCAATTTGTGTATCTGCACTATTATTTTTTTATGTATTCTGTCGAGCATCTAAAGTTGTCTTTTTTTTTTATATAGAATAGTTAAACTTTAATATTTACTATATACAAAAATAATATTAATAAATAATGCATTCAACGTAAATTGTCCTGTTATTCATATGTAGAGGAGTGGTAGTTAAAATGTAGTTTAACGTAGTTTAAATGTAGATTAATTGAATTTTTTTGAAAAACCTTGTTGATAAAAGATGGCTAAATTATTTATATCATTCATGTATTTATTTTATCTTTATGCTATGTAACAAATGACAGTTATATACAGATATTACTTGGCACTTGAAGGTATTTATAAAAATAACTTGAAGATTAAAGTCAAATTGTAAGACAAAGTTGTTTTTGTAAAAATGTAATCAGAGTATTCGAGCACTCGAGTATAATGTAATCAACAAAAATTGTTGTAGAAAACAAAAACAACATATTTCCTACATTGTTTTTCAATTTAACTACCAAATTACACAGACCAAACTAGGAACATAATAGTCTATTTCTTCTTTCGTTGCACTCTAGTCCTCTCATATTTTGCCGGAGCACCCTTCCTCCTTGCTAGCCTGCCAGTAACCCCACTCTCACTGATTGACCCGTCTTCTTGCTTCTTTGTGGCATAGTCCCACAGTAGAGCTCCATAGCGTCTACGGTGTTGGTCAATATCAGAAAGATCTTCCTTTGGAATTGTCAAATCTCCAAGGCTAACACCGCAAAGACAGCCACAAATACACCACAATCGCTGCATGAGATGAGAATTTTTCATTATATCACAAATGATTAAAATAAAATAATTAAACATAAAGAAAGGGAGATTAGTTTTTTACAGTGAGCCTTCTTTTGGTTGTGGAATCTCAGCAACCATCCATTGTATGTCGAGAGGGCCCGTAACTGGTTTCTCGATGTATGCCTTGGTGGTATTGAAGTCAATGTCTTTACGTTTACGATAGAAACCAGTGCATGATAAATACAGAGGGATAATGATTGAAAACTTGTCATCCAATGTCTCAATTGTTTTATGACGGTTTGCTCTCACCATGGAATCATAAACATAAAGTTGTCTGTCCTTTATGTCAAAAACTAGCAACAACCAATGGAAATTCTCTACAAGGTTCACAGGCATGAGCACATAGTCAACAAGATCCTAGGCAACATTTGCAAGAATTCTGTACCTGAGAATATATTCTCCAACATCTTCCTCGGGTTTAACAACCGGATACCTTTGTTTCGGTGGAGAACTTATGAACTTGTCATAGATTCTTTCAATCTTTGTCTTGAAAAAGCAATAAGTTGTTGTGAACCTAGTATTGTTGTTGGGGCTATATTTGCCTCTTTTTCACAGATAATACATAATCAATGTGCTACCAAAATATAATAAACATATACAATAGACTACAGTGTAACCACACTTATCTACAAAACAGCTACAAATTAACTACAATTTGAATTTATTAAAAACTGTAACAAATTATTGCACATTAGCTACACTATAACAACAGAAATATAATAGTTAGTCCAAGTACCTCACAAAATGTAATTTAATTGTAGTTAGTATGAACCATAGTGAATAAGTACTATATCTACTATTGACTCATCAGACTACAAAACAACTACACATTAACTACATTTATGCATTATCTACTTTTATTCACTTTACAGAGGAAAAAATGAAACATAGCACCTAACTTAAGGTCCCAATAATCAGCAAGTTCAACCTATAGTTAATATTAATAGGCACCATCACAAGCTCGACAATATTATTACAAGGTAACTACAGTTGTGGTACATAGAAATTCCAAGTTAGTCAAAAGTACCAAAATTCCAGTTTGTACATACAATCATCATCACATATGATACATAAGGTCCATAAAAATCAAAATTTCACAGCTGAGAACTAAATATAGTAACATATATATGTTGTCTACAATATTACTACAATTACACATCATAGCTGAAGAATAAACCACAGTTACACTACACAGCTGAAGACAAAACAGATATTGTGAATGATTCTATTCGTTATACTTAATTTGTTATTGATGACTTGTCCGGGGTGAGCAAGGGCATAAAATCAGTCCTTCTTATCAATCTTTTCACAACCAAAATCCAATGAAGGCTTGATTTGGTTATCCTTCTTGGAAAAATAATCTTTCCTCCTATAATAACAAAAAAATATCAAGTACAAAAAATTGATAAAATGAATTACAACTTTAAAGTATAAAAACGGTGAAAAGACAGTGTAAAATGAAGCATTCATACCTCCTAGATACTTGATCACTACGAAAGTATAATAAGTTGGTGAACCTTTCTGTCAATTCAGGATCTACATTTTCACCTATGAAACTTGTGAAGAGGTGCTTGAGGTAAAAAAATTAGGTCCAATAGATATGCTGCCTCCAGAACTATACAAAGGTGTGAAAGATGATCGTGCATGTTTTCTCGGTTGCCTGGTTCTACCGGGATGAACAGGGGTTGATTCATCTGGTATGGGCTCGCCATACATTGCCAACTGTGATAAGTTTTCTGGCAGCTCAAAGTCATCCAATTTCGAACCTTTGTTGTCAATTCCTTCAAGAACAACGTTTTTATCAATGCCCTTAGGAACAACTTCAGTCACAGTCACATCATGAATTGGCAACTGTGGAACATTATCTTCAATATCTGTTACATATAAAATAACATACTTAACAACATTGTATAATTGTATTAGCAAAAATTTTCTATTAAAAAGTGTATTATAAAACAATATATTCTTTTTCTACCTCAACTCCTTCCTGAATTGTTGGTTCATCCTCAACCATTGCTGGCACACCCCCTGTAGAAACTTCACCTTCTGTAGATAAGTGTAGATCTATGTAGTTATGATCAATATTATGGAGTTATAGAGAATATATTAATTTCTTGTTGTGCCTCAACTACTTAATCAATTACTGGTTCTTCCTCAACATTTCCTTGTAGTTGTTCTGCTGAAATTTCAGCTTGAATGAATAATTGGAAATGAGAATTTTAGATATATGTAGGAATATATATAGTTAAGGTGTAAATTATTGAAATTTTGCATAAAAACCTTATTATAATGAAGGAATGGTTCTGTACCTGCTTTATATGCCTCAGCTGCTTCTTGGAAGTCAGGACATAAGTCAATATGTGGTTGAACATGTTTTGGAGAAATTGCAGCTGCAACACATAGTGAAAAAGTGATTAGTATAATTTACTAATGTTGTCTTGAAGTTTGTAGATATGTATATAGGAATTTTGTAGATACATGTATTGCTTGTGCTTGCATGCAGTTGATCACCAACATTGAACTGAAATTGTTGGTTGTTCTCTCCTTGATATTGGTCATTATTTTTGGTTGAACTACCAACAAACTACAATTTTAGGGAATATTTGAAAATACTTTATTCATATGTCTTAATTAGTCTTAGTACAAAATTATATGTAAATTCTTACCTTTGACTCGTCCAAATCAAGCCTCCTGTTTATCACATTCATAACACTCTTCAAAGATTGATCTATGAACTCTCGAAGGCTTGAGAGTTCCTCAAAAACAGCCTTCCTAAAAGCATATTACTTTCCATCCACCTAAAAATTAAATATATAATTAGTTGGTAATCTTATTCTAATTGCTACAGCTACACTACAATTGAACAAACTATAATTGTTATAGATTTATACAACAAATTAACTACAATATATAACATACTATAATTTTTATGTAATGAAGTCAAAATATATCAAATTATGTCAATATATTGTAGTTATTCATTATACTGCTCAATCCCCTTTTCCAACTTCCTGAGCTTACTACTGACAGATTCAATGTCCCCTTAACAATCTGTATCTTTGGGTTCCAATAATGGAGAAACAGCACTTGGGATATGTGATGGTTGAGCACCATGTTCATCTTCTTTTGAATCTTATCTGGCAGATTAAGACTCCAAGCTCTTCTCTAGATTCAATCATGTTTGTGAACTAAAAGATGGAAATAACAAGTAATTCAAGTGACAAAAAAATGTAGATTCAATGTAGTTATTATGAATGTAATTGTAGCATCATACAAAAGAGGAAAAAAAATACCTTGAGCCGCTCAGGCTTGATCATCTTCTCTTCAATTTCAGTTAACTAAATCTTCCCCTTTGTAGCTGACCATCTTAAAATGCGAGGTATAGATTCAGAACACCTCGTAGCAAGCTCGATGCTAATGGACGAACAACACTCATATAGCCACACTTGTAATGCTAATGAGCATCCCCATATCAGATAAGAATGTACACGGGGATTAAGACGATGTCGGACAGATTCAATAACCTACTTGAAGGATTTGATACCCCATAGATATGACTCAAAATTACCAGACTCTATAAGAAAGAACATATACTTGTCTATGAAAGTCATATGGTCTTTATCAGAAGGACAACAAAAAATTCCTTCACATAAAGATTGCACAACTTCATCGCACCCACATCGTTTGCCCATGCTTTAATAGTCACTACATTTTTCAAATGCCATCTTTCAACCCTTTCTTTGTTTGGAAAATATGTATTCATTAAAGGGCTAAGATAGGTGGAAAACCATAGTCTGAAAACTTATTCACACAATTAAGACCAGTTATTAACCCAAATTCTCTCAAGGAAAAATTCAATTTCTCACCCTTCAATAGTACTGAAAAATATGAGTTAGTAGACTTTGTCAATTCATACTTCATCAGAAGATGAAGTGATTGGTTTTGCATACAGATTGTGGGGAGACCTAATAAGTAACCAAAACAAGTTTTTCTTAAAAATCCTTAAAGTATTTGGAGAGAGTAATCTGGCTAGGTATGCTAGGATCACATCTAAGCACACCATAATCAACATTTTGTTGTGCAAAGTAAGGGCCATTCTGCAGAAAATATAAAAATAATAAACATTAGTAGTTTGGATAAAAAGGAAGCAGTAATCTACATATAACTACATGACAAATACGAAATATAACTAGAAGAAGAACAACTTACCCACGCCTATAACTACAAAACAATAACAGAAGAACAATGCCCATGTAAACATTATCCACAGGATGTAACAGTTACTTCAAGTATCTCACATAAATGTAGATCAACTGTAGTTAGAATGAAGTTAAATATATGAGCTATACAGGCTACAATGAAAAATATCATATCTACAATTTAACCATCAGACTACACATCAACTACAAACTAAATACATTTATACACTGTCTAAGAGTCACATTTCCAATTAATCTACAAAATTGAGACAAAGAATCTACAAAATTAGGACAACACCACATTTTACCAAAATACACTTGAACAATCAAAGAAGAACAATGCACGTGTAAACATTATCTATAGAATGTAACAGTTACTTCAAGTAACTCACAAAATATAGATTAATTGTATTTAGAATGAAGCTAAATGTAGCGGCAATACAGGTTGCAATGAAAAATACCATCTCTACAATTTAACGATCAGACTACAAATCACTACAAACTAACTATATTTATAGACTGTCTAAGAATCACAGTTCCACTAAACCTACAAAATTGCGACAAATAATCTACAAAATTAGGACAATACCACATTTTCCCAAAAAATACTTGAACACTAAATTAACACTTGAACAACAAATTTTTACAACCAAAATCAAACTACAAAATAGTGAGGAAAAATAAATAGTGTTTACCTTTATTGAAATTTTTTGGTGAACCAATTTTGGCACTTTTTTTTTAGGTTTTCTTCTTTTTTGGTTTTGATGAAGAAGGAGAGACCTTAGGTTTTTTCACAGATGGAGCTTTGGGGGAATCATCTACAAAATCGTCATCTACACTCATCTATTTCCCCTTGCGTTTGAGTTATTTCTCGACTAGTTTATCAACTCCACCAGCATCAACATCGTGCAAATTCTTGCTTCTCATTTCCGCACGGATTTGTCTAGGAGATGAAATAACAGTATTTTGTTCACTTCCATGCGTCGATTTGTGGGTTTTTGGTGGTGATTTTAGTGTTAAAACATCTAAATCAAAGGATGGAATATAAGCTAATATAGCTTTTGATGATTCTCTTTTGGGAGTGTTGGTTTTTTTTCATGATTTAGGAGTTGAAGACAAAGATGGAAGTGAATGCAAATCGAGGGGGATACAACTGAAGGTAATTAAGTGGAGAAGAAAGTGATGGTAATTGTGGGTGAGAAGAGATTGTACGAGAATGGGGTAAAAACTTAAGGTAAATCGTGGGGGGGGGGGGGGGCAATTAACTGAAGGTAAATCGTGGGGGGTGTGGGGGAGAGGTGGGAGGAGAGAGAGAGGCAGGTAAGCGAAATAAAATGAAAATACGGTCCTAATATCACGCCTACAATAAATGAAGGAATAATTATACCCTTAATTTGAATTATGGTATATAAATGGTAATTTGGTATGCTTAAATATAATTAACCCAATCCTTAAACAATGAAGGTAATAAGGTTTGGTATATGATATAGGCATGTAAGAATCCCAATAATAATACGATATATAGTTTATTCTATTCTTTTGATTGGATTTTTTCCCATATAAGCAATAGAAGGGATATTTTATAACACAACTCTTATATTATTACATAAGAATTGAACGGGGGATTCTAATATCGAAATTACTAGTCATTGGAGAAACACCTAAAAGACCAAAATATCCTTGGTTCTCTTTTTTTTTATTTACTTAAAAAATTAGGGTAAATTGTTAGCAAAATTTTATTCAAACTTAAAACCAAACATATATTCTTTATTATAAATTGTATGTATATACCATGTTCAATCCAATGATCAAATACAACAGCAACCATCCAGTATATTCCCACAAGTGGGGTCTGGGGAGGACAATATGTATGCAGACCTTACCCCTACCCCGATGGCAGAGAGACTGTTTGCTGGAGACCCAAGAATCAAATATTAGTATAAAAAATAAAAAGGTAGTCAGATGCAGAAAGCATCCCGCACTATGCAAGGTCGGCGGAAGAATCTCTCCCAAGGTGTAATGTAGGAAATCTATCCTGGATAAGTGATTGATTCACCGCTCAAACTCTTAATCAATGTTCGGGGAGTATAGATCATACTTTAATGATTCAACTAATATACATGCGCAGAAGTTCAAAGGAGCAAAGAAAAACTGCTGAAACAGCCTGTGTCGAACAAGGAAAGAACTCAATCATAAAGGAAGCTACTTGAATAACTCATGATGTACAAGAAAAGCTATAAATCTACATAAGCAAATCAGGATTAGCTTCATAAATCTGGGAACTCAAATCAGTTATAATGGAGTGAGAATAATCAAGATTCGAGGAGATCAGTGATTAGCGAAATCATGGAAGAATAATAGATGCTAGAAGATCACGTCAGTTATCATGTTTGGAAGGTTCAGCAATCCAGGATTAATCAATTTTCCGCCGAAGGAAAAGATATCAAGAGAAGCAACGACTCATTCCTTATTCTTGGAATGAATGAATTCTTTCTAAGGATCAAATCCCTTGGGTTGACAAGCCTTCATTGTTCATATTAGTATAAATTCTCTTTGTAAAACCCTCCTTAGATATACTTTGATCGAAACAAATAACTCTCTTTATTCTACTGCAAACAAGCATAGTAGCTTACATAAATCTGTTGTGTAACAACTCAGGAATAGAAAGAGGGTACACAACTGGTGGGGCATTGTATCAAAATGAGTGCTAGAGAACTTATGTGATATACATCATATATGTACACGAAAGAAAACTCATTTACTTGAAGAGAACTCCCTTGCAACCCAAGAGGACTGGATTAGGATTTACATTGAATCCGAAGCAGTATAAAAATTCTGGTGTCTTTAATTTCTGCACATTACTTCCAGTTATTATATCTGCAATATTATCTTATTCAATCGACTACCATAGTAATAAGTCAAATTATAAACGATTAATTTTAATATTTTACAATTCATCCCCCCATCTTTTGTACTTTCAATTGGTATCAGAACAAGGCTCACATTTTTTGTTTTTGCGTAACAGCTTGTGAGAAAAAAATCATGGAAAATCAGGTTATCATAGGAACTCTCTTTTAGGAAGGAACTTCACAAGTAAGACCACCTTACTTCAATAGAGAAAATTTCTCCACTGAAAAATGTAAATGGAAATCTTCACCAAAGCATACGATGTTAAAGTATGGAGAGTTATCAAGAAGGGAAACTACTCACTAGCTGCCAGCACTCCACCCTTACCTGACCCTGATGACATAGACTTATACTCAAAGGAGCAACTACAAGTTGTTCAAATAAATAACAAGGTAAGAAATCTGCTTCACAATACAATAAGTGATGAAGAATATGAAAAAATATCGAGTTATGATACAACCAAAGAGATGTGGGATAAACTTGAGGTTACATATGAAAGTATCAACAAAGTAAAGGAAACTCACATCAACATGCTAGTTCATGACTATGAACTTTTCTCAATGAAAGAGGGAGAATCCATTAAAGAAATATTTGCGAGGTTTAGTAAGATAATCAGTGACTTAAAAGATTTTGGTAAACCATACACCAGTGGTAATCAAGTTATAAAAATTCTTAGAAGTCTACCTACTACTTGGCAGACTCAAGTCGTCACACTGAAATCTCAAGATCTTAACAAATTATCATATGATGAACTGCGACGAGAGCTCATTACTTTCGAAAGAACACATCTGAAGAAGACAAATCAAGAGGAGAAAAAGAAAATTGTTACATTCAAAACCACTACTGAATCAACTGAAAATGAAGTTGATGATCCTGAAGCTCTACAAGAAGAGATTGCTATGATGTCTAGAAACATGGATGAACATATGAGAATATATAGAAACACAAAGAAAGGAAGATTTCCAACAAGACGATCCAGGAAATACTACGAACAAGACAAGAACGATGGAAAATGCTACGAATATCAAAAGTTTGGGCACGTCCAAGTTGAGTGTCTAGAACTGAAAAGGAAAATCTGTAGAGGTTTCAACAAGAACAAATCATTTGGATGTTGGAGCGATGAGGATGGCTCAGACCATGAAGAAATAGTAAATCTCTATTTTATGACAATTCTAGAAAATGAGATTGACAAAACCCCAGGATGTTGGACAGATGAAGATGATTCAGATAATGAATATTGTTTCATGGCACGGGGAGAAACTGGCGAGATAAGATCTTATGAATCTGAAAGATGTAATGAATTGCAGGACATTCTTGATTCAACCTTAAAAGAGTCTCAAAAAATGATGAATGAGCTTAAGAGACACACTAAGGAAATCAAAGACCGGGAACTCAAACATGAAATATGTGAAATTGAAAAACAAGTACTTCAAGAAGAGTTTAAGGAATTGCAAATGCATCTTAACAGCTAGCCCAAATCCACCCGTCATAGTTTTGTCAGGTCAAACAAGACGACTTACAAGCCAACTGAAAAAAGAACCAATCAGAACCAAATTGACCAGTCGGTCGGATCAGTCGACTTACAAGTCAACTAGAAAGGAACCAGCTAAATTTATGATAGCTAGTTCCAATACTTATGGAAGACCTGAAAATAGGTCTAGGGCTAAATGTTATTACAGTAACCAAAGTGGGCATAAATATTCTGGTTGTCACTTTCGTAAATCTCATATGTCAGGACGGGTTTGGAAACCAAAAAACTCTGAACCTAATAACACTAACTCACCAGGACCCAAGCAAGCTTGGGTACCTAAAAGAAAGTGATAATTTTGTCTTGCAGGAACACCATAAAGTAAACCGCAAAGGAAAATAGTATCTAGATAGTGCGTGTTCCACTCACATGACATGTGACAAAAACTTGTTCAAGGAAGTTACAAAGATTGATAGAGGAAGTGTAAAGTTTAATGATTCGAGAGGCAAAATAGTTGGCACCGGAACAATTCCGTTCAACAACAATTGTGACATTATTGACGTATATCTTGTTGACGGGCTAAAGTAAAATCTTCTCAGCATAAGTTAACTCTGCGACTCAGGATATGAGGTAAACTTTAAAAGAACCGTTGTGCCTTCGAAGACGAATCAGGTAAAATAATTCTTCCTGGAAAAAAGTATGGAAATGTATACATACTTGATGGATTCGAAAATATAGATGGTCATATTTGTTTAACCTCTATGTCTGATGATCCCTGGTTGTGGTACAGAAGAGTAGGTCAAGCTAGCATGCACTTGATTGAAAAATTATTCCAATATGATTTAGTTATTGGATTGCCTAAACTGATTTTCTCCAGAACTCATATTTGTGATGCATGTAAGATAGGTAAGCAAACTAGAAATTCTTTCAAAAAGAAAGACATGGCGTCCACTTCAAAACCTTTGCAATTACTTCATATTGACTTATTTGGACCTACTAGAACTGCTAGCATAGGAGGCAAGAAATATGATCTTGTTATTGTTGATGAATTTTCATGTTTCACCTGGGTAATTCTCCTATCTCATAAAGATGAGGCCATAAGAGATTTTGAAGTTTTCTAAAAGGATTGAAATAGAAAAGGGATATCTCATCTCAAAAGTTCAAAGTGATCATGGAGGCGAGTATGAAAGTAGAGCCTCTGTAACGATCAAGGATACACTCACAATTTCTCTGCTCCACGCCCATCACAGCAAAATGGGGTTGTAGAAAGAAATAACAGAACTCTACAAGACATGGCAAGAACCATGTTGTTATAACAATCACTGCCAAACCATTTCTAGACTAAAGGTGTGAGTACTGCATGTCACATCCTCAACCATTGCCTCATAAGGCCGATTCTGAAAAAGACTCCCTATGAACTCTGGAAAGGTAAACGTCCAAATATCAATTATTTTCATCCATTTGGAAGAAAGTGCTTTATTCATAATAATGGTAAGGATAATCTTGGAAAATTTGATCCAAGAAGTGATGATGGTATTTTTCTTGGTTATTCATTAAACAGAAGATCTTTTAGAGTTTAAATAAACGTAATTTATGCGTAGAAGAATCTGTTCATGTTATAGTTGATGAAAATAATCCCTTGGTTGAAAAAGGAACTAATGCAGGTGACAAAGATCAAACTCAAGAAGCTTAAGACAACGGAAAATCACAGGAGTCAACCAATGCAGCAGACATGATCGAGTCGATTGAAGCAAACATCAACAACTCTCTAGGTCAACAAGTAGAGTCGACTACAAACACTTTCCGACTAAATGAATGGGGAAGCAAACCTGAATATCCATAGAAATATATCATAGGGGATCCAAACGAAGGAATGAAAACCAAGGTTGCCTTCAAAAAAGAAAGAAAATATTGCTCTAATTTCTCAAATAAAGCCAAAAGAGGTAGAGGAAGCATTGAAGAATTCAAGCTGGGTGCAAGCCATGCAAGAGGAACTAGATCAATTCAGCAAGAATCAAGTATGGAAATTAATACCCAAACCTGATAATGTATATGTCATCAGAACAAAATGGGTATTTAGAAGCAAATTGAACGAAGATGTAGAAGTCATAAGGAACAAGGCTAGATTAGTTTCTCAAGGCTATTCACAAAAAGAAGGAGTCGACTATGATGCAACCTTCGCCCTAGTAGCTTGACTAGAGTCTATACGAATTCTGCTTGCATACGTATCATTTATAGGATTCAGGTTGTTTCAAATGGATGTCAAAAGCATTTTTTTGAATGGATTCATTGAAGAAGAAGTTTTTGTAAAACAGCCTCCAGGCTTTGAAGATTCAAAATTCTCATATCATGTATACAAGCTTACTAAGGCATTATATGGACTGAAACATGCTCCATGTGCATGGTATGACATGTTAAGTACTTTTCTTGTTGATCATGGCTTTACCAGAGGTAAAATATATACTACCCTATTCATTAAACGATCAACAAATGGTAATCTCATTATTCAAATTTATGTTGATGATATAATATTTGGTAGTGCTAACCCTCTTATGTGCAAGGAATTTGTAAATCTGATACAAAGCGAATTTGAAATGAGCATGATGGGTGAACTCACATTCTTCATTGGGCTTCAAATTCAAAAACCCAAAGAATGAACCTTTATTTGTCAGACTAAATATACAAAGGAACTTATCAAAAAATTTGGCATGGGCAATGCAAAGTCAATTGGTACTCCTATGAGCCATGCTACAAATTTGGATAAAGATGAACATGGTAGTCTAGTTGATGAAACCAAATACAGAGGAATGATTGGATCACTACTATATCTGACCGCAAGTCGACCAGATATTATGCTCAACATATGTAAATGCCACATTTTAGTCGGCTCCCATGGAGTCACATCTAACTATTGTAAAAGAATTATTTGATACCTTATTGGAATAGTATCTCATGAATAATGGTATCCTCGTTCTAACTCTTTTAAATTAGAAGGTTTTCCAGATGCAGATCTAGAAGGTGATAAACAAGATAGAAAAAGCACAAGTGGCACTTGCTATCTACTAGGAAAGGCTTTAATATCCTGGAATCGTAAAAGGCAAGCATCTTTCGCCTTATCCATTACTGAAGATTAGTATATTATTATTGGACAATACTGTGCACAACTCATATGGATGTCTCATCAATTGGGTGACTATGAACTTTCTTTTAAACGTATACAAATTTTTGTGATAATTCCAGTGCATTTAGTCTTTTAAAATCCCGTGCATCACTCTAGAGCAAAGCATATAGACATTAAGCATCATTTTATTAGAGATCATGTTCTTAAGGGTGATATAGAACTAGCTTTTGTTGGCACATCTGCTCAATTAGCTGATATTTTTAGTAAACTTTTGTTGGAAAAAAGATTTTTCACTTTGAGAAAATTACTTGGTATAATTTTCTTTCAAAGAACTCTTAGGACCAATGTGCTCTTTTTTATCAAAACTTGCCATAATTGCACTTTTCAGCGTATTAATTATGTCTCCATTTCTTTCCCTATCCTTCTATTTTGTTCACATCATTTAGCAGTCAAATATGGAAAACCAATCATCACGTCTCTTCAACCGACACCCCTTCCTTTTCTGTACTCAACTGTCAATTTTTTTGCTTTAAGTTAAGCCCTTTCGGTCACTTTCATCTCCATCCTCTCTCCAACCCTGTGAAAACCCATCCCTCTCCCATGGTGAAAACCTCCAAGAACCCCTCGGATTCCACCAGAAAAAGCACCTGCTCTAAGGCAAAACCCCTTTCTGCGCCTCCTGAGCAAGTAGACTTGGGTTTTGATCACTCTAAAGGCTTCTCCTCTTCTCAAGATGAGTTCTCTGAACATTCCGAACTCCTAGGAGATAAAGTTTCTAGTAAACGTCCCATGGAAGATACTCATGTC
The DNA here is from genome assembly GCA_034376525.1 of Nicotiana benthamiana. NCBI lineage: Eukaryota > Viridiplantae > Streptophyta > Magnoliopsida > Solanales > Solanaceae > Nicotiana > Nicotiana benthamiana. The sequence goes on from CM067337.1 coordinate 91,734,252, forward strand.
TCATCAACTCCAAAGAAATTGAAGATTGATTTCTCTGCCTCCCTCGATTCTGACCTTAATTTTTAGGACACCCCATGTGCTGATACTATGCTTCTGTGCCTTTTTGTGCACATGTCAGGATGCAGCCTACGGACCGCAGCAGTAGTTCAGGGGCGATACTTCAGTCCAGGGATTCTGAGGTAGATCGCTGGCGTTCGCGGGCCTCGAGTCTCTTCTATATCTTCTAGTTTGTTTTTATTGTATCAAACATACATGTGATGTATTTCTTTAAGGCTATTGCTTTTAGTACTCTTTTGTCGTCTGTGAGTAGTGACACCAGATACTGGGTAGAAGGATGTTGTTAATTTACGCATGTTGTTATCGCTGTTATTGTTAAAAGACTTCCACATATTTTAATTAATTATTTTAGTATTTAACTGGTTTAGATCTAAGTTTGGTGAATATGATTAAAAAGGTTGGCTTGCCTAGCTCCGACAGTAGGCATCATCACGACTCCCGATGGTGGAAAAAATCCGGGTCGTGACAAGTTGGTATCAGAGCACTAGGTTACTTGGGTCTCACAACTCACGGAAAAGCTCGGTAGAGTCTGAGGTATCAGTACGGAGACATATGTATTTATCCCCAGAGGCTACAAATTTAGGAAAAGTTTCACTTTGTTCACTCTTGTCTTGCGATTTTGTTTCTCAAATATTGATTGGTGTTCTACTCTATTCTGTCGCAGATGGTGAGAACGCGTGCATCTTTTTCTTTCGTGCAGCAGCCTGAGCCCCCAGCAGCAGCTCCCGTGAGGGGCAGGGACCGAGGCCGTGCCGAAGGCCATGGCAGGGGGAGAGCTCAGCCCCAGGCAGAAGTTCCAGAGGTGGAGCCTCATATTGACTTTGATGAGGAGGTTCCAGCTCCACCAGCTCCAGTGGGCCCTACTCAGGTCCCACGGGGAGTGATGTTTTCTTTAGACCTCCAGGATGCTCTTGTCCGCATAGCAGGCTTTATGGATAGTGTGGCTAGAGCGGGATTGTTGCCAGTAGCACCAACCACTTCTCAAGTTGGAGGAGAGTTCAGACTCCTGCTACACGTACTCCGGAGCAGGTAGCTCCCCAGACTCAGGTTCCGTTGGTTCAGCCCGCAGTGGCAGCTCAGACAGGTATTACAGCTCAGGCCAGAGATGAGACAACCATGTCTTCGGATTCTTTGTGGAGACTTGATCGGTTCTCCAAGCTTTTCACTACTACTTTCACCGGTGCTTCATCGGAGGATCCCCAGGACTTTCTATACAGTTGTCATGAGATCCTCAGGACTATGGGGATAGTAGATACCAATGGGGTCGATTTTTGTACTTTCAAGCTTGTGGGATCCGCCAAGACTTTATGGAGGGATATATCTAGACTAGCAGGGTCAACAGCTTTGACATGAGATCAGTTTGCAGAGTTATTTTTGGAGAAGTTTCTCCCCGTCACTTAGCGCGAGTCACTTCACAGGCAGTTTGAGCACCTTCAACAGGGCTCCATGACAGCCATACAGTATGAGACCATGTTTGTTGACTTGGCACGCCATGCATTAGTGATACTCCCTACAGATCGGGAGAGGGTCCAGAGGTTCATTAATGGATTGATTCAGCCAGTTGGCAGGTGATATTACTTTTCAGGAGGCGGCCCGCAAAGTGGAGATGGCATTGGTTCGAGGAGGTAGTCAGGGTTAAGACAAGAGGCCTCGACATTCTGGCAGATTTATTGTTACCTCGTCTGGAGGTAGGGATTTCCATGACAGAGTCCATCCCCCGAGACCTTTCCAGTTAGCACTCTAGGATTCACATAGTGCTCCAGGTGGTTATAGCTCTCAGCCATAGTATTCTGACCAGCAGCTCTTCAGCTCACCATCAGCTCCTATCAGTGCACCACCACTTCAGTATTCTCAGCAGCCGAGATCTTGCTTCACTTGTGGTAACCCGAGGCACATTACCAAGTATTTCCCTGAGCTTCCAGCAGTTCACAACAGCAGAGTCCTCGTCCCATGATTCAGGCAGCAGATGATCCACATGCCACCCAGCCAACTAGAGGGGGGGGGGGGTAGAGGCCATTGAGGTGGAGGTAGGGAGCATAGAGGTGGAGCTCAGACAGCCAGGGGAAGGGATCAGCCCGCAGTAGAACATCCCAGAGATGCAGTTCAGGAAGGTGGGGGCCAACCCCATTGTTATGCATTGCCAGCCAGGCCGGAGGCCGAGTCATCTGATGCTGTAATTACAGGTACTATGCTGGTCTGTGATAGAGGTTCTTCAGTATTATTTGATCTGGGATCTACTTATTCTTGTGTGTCATCCTATTTTGCACCCTATTTGATCATGCCTAGTGAGGCTTTGGGTATTTCTGTATATGTGTCCACACCGATTGGTGAATCTATATTGGTCGACCGAGTGCATCGCTCTTGTATGGTGGTATTTGAGGGTCTTGAGACCCGTGTCGACTTAATGCTTTTAGACATGGTGGATTTTGATGTTATATTTGGGATGGACTGGTTTTCCCCGTATCATGCTATCTTGGATTGTCACGCCAAGACCATGACTTTGGCCTTGCCCAATTTGCCCCGACTTGAGTGGAGAGGGACCCCGGGTCATGCCACCCGTAGTGTTATTTCTTATGTCAAGGCTCGGCGTATGGTCGAGAAGGGGTGTCTAGCATATTTGGCGTATGTTCGCGACTCCAGCGGAAAGGTTCCATCCATTGACTCCGTTCTTATTATTCGGGAGTTCCCCGAGGTTTTTCCTGCGGACCTGCCGGGTATGCCGCCCGATAGGGATATTGACTTTTGTATCGATTTGGCTTCTGGCACTCAACATATTTCTATTCCGCCATATCACATGGCCCCCGCCAGAGTTGAAAGAGTTGAAGGAGTAGCTTCAGGACTTTCTTGATAAGGGCTTCATTATATCCAGTGTATCGCCTTGGGGTGCACCAGTGTTGTTTGTGAAGAAAAAGGATGGGTCGTTGAGGATGTGCATTGATTACCGGCAGTTGAACAAGGTGACAATAAAGAACAAGTATCCACTGCCGAGGATTGACAATATGTTTGACCAGCTTCAGGGCGCTAGGGTGTTCTCGAAGATAGACTTGTTCGGTCATCATCAGCTGAGGATTAGGGCATCTGATGTCCCTAAGACAACATTTCGTACTCGGTATGGGCATTATGAGTTTTTGGTCATGTTGTTTGGGTTGACCAATTCCCCGACAACATTCATGGAGTTGATGAACCGAGTGTTCAGGCCTTACCTGGATCTATTTGTGATTGTATTCATTGATGATATCTTGGTATACTCCCGTAGTTAGTAGGAGCATGAGTAGCACCTCAGAGTTGTTCTTAAGACTCTAAAGGATAGCCAGTTGTACGCCAAGTTTTCAAAGTGCGAATTTTGGTTGAGTTTAATAGCATTCCTGGATCATGTCGTATCAGTAGAGGGTATTCAGGTGGACCCGAAGAAGATAGAGGCAGTAAAGAACTGGCCTCGACCAGCTTCAGCTACAGAGATTCGGAGCTTCTTTAGGTTAGCTCGTTATTACAGACGTTTTGAGGAGGGGTTTTCATCCATCGCAGCCCCGATGACTAGATTGACTTAAAAGGGTGCCCAGTTCAGGTGGTCAGATGAGTGTGAGGCAAGCTTCTAGAAGCTCAAGACAGCTATGACATCTGCATCGGTATTGGTTTTGCCCACGGGATCCTGGCCTTATACTGTGTATTGTGATGCTTCCCGTATCGGGCTAGGAGCAGTGTTGATGCAGGACGGCAAGGTTATATCATATGCTTCGAGGCAGTTGAAGATCCACGAGAAGAATTATCCAGTTCATGACCTAGAGTTGGCAACCATTATTCATGCCTTGAAGATATGGAGGCATTATTTGTATGGTGTGACGTGTGAGGTGTACACGGATCACAAAAGCCTTCAGTACTTGTTCAAGAAGAAAGAGTTGAATTTGAGACAGTGAAGGTGGTTGGAGTTGTTAAAAGATTATGATGTTTCTATTTTATACCACCCGGGGAAGGCCAATGTGGTGGTCGACGCACTGAGTAGAAAGTATGCCAATATGGGTAGTCTTGCATATATTCCGGTCAACTAGAGACCGCTTGCCTTGGATATTCAGGCTTTGGCCAATAGATTCGTGAGATTTGATATTTCTGAGCCCAGCGGGGTGTTATCTTTCACAGTTGCTCGCTCCTCATTGATGGAGCATATTTGGGAGGGGCAGTTTGATTATCCCTATTTGTGTGTCATGAGAGACATGGTGCAGAGGGGAGGTGCCAAGGAGATGACTTTGGGAGATGATGGCATATTGAGGTTGTAGGGGCGAGTCTGTGTTCCCAACTTTGATGGTATTCGAGAGTCGATCTTAGCGGAGGCCCACAGTTCTCGGTATTCTATTCACTCGGTGCTGCGAAGATGTATCAGGATTTGAGACAACATCATTGGTGGCTAAGAATAAAGAAAGACATTGTTGCGTATGTGGCTTGTTGTCTAAATTGTCAGTAGGTTAAGAACGAGAATCAGAGGCCCGATGGATTATTTCAGAGGATTTAGCTTCCCGAGTGGAAGTGGGAAAGAATCACCATGGATTTTTTAACTAGCCTTCCAATGACTCGGAAGAAGTTTGATGCTATATGGGTTATTTTTGATAGGCTGACTAAGTCAGCACATTTCATCCCAGTTGCCACCACCTATTCATCCGAGAGGTATGCTGAGATTTATATCAGGGAGATCGTTCGCCTTCATGGGGTGCCCATATCTATTATTTCAGATCGGGGTCCGCAATTTACCTCATATTTCTGTAGAGCGGTGCAGCACGAGTTGGGAACCAAGGTCCAGTGGAGTACAACATTTCACCCCTAGACGAACGGTCAGTCCGAGAGGACTATTCAGATTCTTGAGGATATGCTCCGAGCCTGCGTCATTGATTTTGCAGGATCGTGGGACCAGTTCTTGCCTTTAGCAGAGTTTGCCTACAACACAGCTATCATTCCAGTATTCAAATGGCTCCATATGAGGCATTGTATGGTAGGCGGTGTCGGTCCCCAGTCGGATGGTTTTAGCCGGGACAGGCTCGGTTATTGGGTACAGATTTGGTACAGGAGGCCTTGGATAAGGTCAAGATCATTCAGGATAAACTTCGGTCAGCTCAGTCTAGGCAGAAGAGTTTTGCAGATCGTAAGGTCAAGGATGTTGCTTTCATGGTTGGTGAGCGGGTATTGCTCCGTGTATCACCTATGAAGGGCGTAATGAGGTTCGGGAAGAAGGGCAAGCTTAGGCCTAGGTATATTGGCCATTTGAGATTCTTGACCGTGTGGGAAGTGTGTCCTATAGACTTGCGTTGCCGCCTATCTTGTCAGCTGTGCATCCATTTTTTCATATATCCATGCTTCAGAAGTATTACGGAGATCCCACCCACGTGTTAGATTTCAGTACTGTCCAATTGGACAAGGATATGTCATATGAGGAGGAGCCGGTGGCTATTTTAGACCGGAAGGTTCGACAGTTGAGGTCGCGGAGTTTTCCTTCAGTGCGTGTTCAGTGGAGAGGTCAGCCTCCTGAGGCATCGACCTGGGAGTCCGAGTTTGATATGTGGAGTCGTTATCCCCATCTATTCCCCAACTCAGGTACTTCTTTCTTTTGTCCGTTCGAGGACGAACAATTGTTTTAGAGGTGAAGGATGTGCGGACCCAAAGGTTCATCACTGTAATTCTTCCTTTCCTTGTGCTTCCGAGGCCATGTAAACCTCTTATTTTGTTGCCTCGATTTGCGTGCACAATCCGAGCGCGAAGCCAGAAAATTTTATGTGGAAATATTTGAATTCTATGTTTAAAACTATACATTTTGATAATAATATTGCTATACTTGACCTTGGACAACGTTTTGGGTAAACAGACCCAGTCCCGGACCCGTGATGTGATGGTCTTGGAGGGTCCGTATGGAAATTTGGGACCTGGGCATATTCCCGAAATCGAAATCCAAGGTCCCAGGCCCTAGTACGGAGCTTTTCTATGAAATTGTTTTTAAAAATGCTTAAGGAAAAATAAAAATGAAAATTTGATCAAAAGTGATGGTATCGAGCTCGTATTTTGGTTCTGACGCCCGGTACTAGTCTTAAATGTGCGTTAAGCGCTATCTGTAATGTTTGGTTGAAATCAGACGTTGTTTATTGTGTTTCAGACTAAAAATGGAAAATTTGATAGTTTTGAACTTTGAAATGAAAATCATGAGTTTTGGAGGGTGATTCTTTGATTCTGATGTTATTTTGGCGATTTGATCACACGAGTAAGCTCGTAGGATGTTTTTGAGGTGGGGTGCATGTTTGGGTTGGAGCCTCGAGGGCTCGGGTGAGTTTCAGATAGGTGTTAGGCCCATTTGAAACATATTTAACTGCTGGTGTTTGCAGTCTTCGCGTTTCCGAAGCATTACTCGCAAATGTGAGCTTACCCTTTTTGCCTGCTTCTTCGCAAATGCGAGGAAAATCTCGCAATAGCGATCTCCCTTTTGTTTGGCCAGTCTTCGCAAATGCGACATCCTTCTCGCAATTGTGATCCTCCCTCTTTGCAACCAGATTTCACAAATGCGAAGTCAATCTCACAAATGCGAATTTCCCAGACGAAGCCTGTGTTCGCATTTGCGAACTTTTCCTCGGAAATGCGAGTTTCTCCTTTTCCCTGCCCAGTTCGCATTTGCAAACAATTTCTCGCAAATGAGAGATCCCCTTTATTTCTAAACGTTCTTAAATGCGAAGTCAATATCGCATTTGCGACACCTGTATATGTGCAACTTATACTTAACCTATTTTAAACTTCACTTTTTATATTTTCAAAAACCCAAAACCTCCATAGGCGATTTCTCTCGAACCCCTTCGTAGTCAACTTTTACTGGTTTTCTTCATTTTTTTAACATCTTCTAACATGATTTCATCCATTAATCAAAGTTTTTATGGTAAAAATTGGGGTTTGGGTAGAATCTAGGTTTTCAATAATTTGGGCTTTTGGACCTCGATTTGAAGTCCGATTTCAAATTAATCATATATACGATCTCGTGGGGGAATGTGTAACGTGGTTTTTGCTTGAATCTCCAGTTTTGACCACGTGGGCCCGGGGGTATTTTGGGAATTTTTGGATAAAACATTGGGAATTTCATTTTATGCATTCAAATTGATTTAACTAGCATTTGTTGATACACTTGAGTAAATTGTGGTTAGATGCGACCGGTTTTGAAGCGAATTCGAGGGGTAAAGCTATTCAATAGGTGTGAGTTGATTTGGAAGCTTTCGAGGTAAGTGTTTGATCTAACTTTGGCTTGAGGGAATAGGATTAGAGTATTTGATTGCTATTTGCTGAATGATCGAGTACGGTGTATAGGCATGGTGATGAGTATCTATGCATCGGTGTCTAGCATGACTGTGAGTCGTAATTATTCGGAAGATGTGAATTAATTGAGTTAATTGGGCGCTAATTAAATTATGAGGTGATTGTTGAAAGATAAATGAGTTAAAGGAGGAAGTGTGGTGTTTTTCCCTTGCCGGGACTTATTGTTGATTTATCCTTCCCTTGCTGGGACTTGCTGTTGATTTAATCTCCCTTGCTGGGATATTCTTGGACTGTTAGCTGTACCCTTGCCTTGTTTAATTGTTATGTTGACGAACTTCCCTAATGGGGCCTCCTTTGAGGAGATTGTTGGAGTTATTCAATTATAACACGGGATCGTGTGGCACGCCGTCCACTTATTTAATACATCATGGGATCGTGTGGCATGCGTCCACTTATTTAATACATCATGGGATTGTGTGGCATGCCGTCCACTTATCTAATACATCATGGGATCGTGTGGCACGCCATCCGCTTATCTAATACATCATGGGATCGTGCGACGCGCCATCCACTTATTGTTATTGGCCTAAGATGCCGCGGGATCGTGTGGCGCGTCGTCCATTGTAGATGAGTAGATCATGAAAAGCTGAGATAGAGTTATTGTTGTTACTGATGTTCCATCTTTATATTCTATCCCCCCCAGCTTTATTCGTATTATATTGTTATTGTTTCTCCTTGTATATCATTATTGCACAGGTTAATGGTGGTAGGTCCTGTCTAGCCTCGTCACTACTTCGCCGGGGTTAGGCCAGGCACTTACCAGCACATGGGGTCGGTTGTGCTAATATTACACTTTTGTGCCTTTTTGTGCACAGGTCAGGATGCAGCCTATGGACCGCAGCAGTAGTTCGGGGGAGATCCTTCAGTCCAGGGATTCAGAGGTAGATCGCTGGCGTTCGCTGGCCTCGAGTCTCGTCTATCTCTTATAGTTTGTTTTATTATATCAAACAGACATGTGATGTATTTTGTTTCAGACTATGCTTTTAGTACTCTTTAGTCGTCCGTGAGTAGTGACACCAGATACTGAGTAGAAGGATGTTGTTAATTTACGCATGTTGTTATCTCTGTTATTGTTAAAAGACTTCCGCATGTTATTATTTTAGTATTTAACTGGTTTAGATCTAAGTTTGTTGAATATGATTAAAAAGGTTGGCTTGCCTAGCTCTGACTGTAGGTGCCATCATGACTCCCAATGGTGGGAAAAATCCGGGTCATGACACTCCTGTCTCATCAACTCCAAAGAAATCGAAGATTGATTTCTCTACCTCCCTCGATTATGGCCCTAAATTTTGGGATACCCCAAATAGGGATATTTTCATCTCTCTCAAGGATGGGCTCATTGCCCATGGAAGAATTGGGGATCTTGATGATATGGAAGCCCTCAACTGTAAGGTAAAAAATCTTTTTGTCTATCAGGGGTGGGAAAAATTTCTCTCTATTTCACCGGCTAAGGTGTATGAACCCTTAGTTCGTATGTTTTATGCTAATCTCTGCTCTAGTAAATCTGATAGGCTAGAAACTCTTGTCCTTGGTAAATGCTTTGTTTTTGACTATGCCTTGTTTGATTCTATTTTCACTGTCGTTTCTCCGGTTTCCCCACTTTTTTAAAAAAATGTAGTACCTGAAAACTTTGAAATTTCCTTTGACCAAGCCAAACAATGCGTTATTGAAATCCCTCTGAAACTCTTCCCAACCAATTGGGACCCAGTGATGTGTGTTTTGAAACTCGGGTTCGAGCCCACATTGTTGCAACCACCATGCTTCCCGATACTGGTTCCTTCTCCACATTCTCTCAAGGGGAAACCTTCTTTGTCTACTATCTCATCACCAAACTCAAACTCAAGCTATCCTCCCGGGTCATCAATTTTATGATTCAGAGTGCTGAAGAATCCGCCAGTTTACCTTTTGGTATGGTAATGATCCATATTCTAGAAGCCCATCAAATCTCACTTTCTGATTATCCCTTCGTCACTGTCTCCAAGTCTTACAATTCAAGACCTTTCGCCAGTATAGATTATGTGATTGTCAGGAGTACCTAGGTTAAGAAAGGTGAGAGTGAAGGAAAACAGGCCCCCATGGAAACTAAGCCTCATCTGGTTTACCTCCCCATCTTATTAGTTCTGACCTAACTGAGAAGCTTAGCTACATTGACTCCCAACTCTCAGACATTAAGACTCTTCTTTCCACTACTCAGTCCACTATGGGTGACATTCATGCTATTTCAAAGGAAATTGGGTCCGAGGTGTCTAAAATCATAGTGGTTGTTCATAGGGTAAGGGATAATGCGGTTAAAGTCTTCAAGGAGGTTCACGATAGGCTGGATGGAATGAACGTCGCTGCAAATATCAGTTTTGAACAGTTGAAGGAGGCACTCTGCAACACCCTTACATATTTCCTCCGTCACTAGTGTGGATGTGTTTTACAAACTATTTTTTTAAAAACTTGTTTTGGTTATATTTTGGGTTGTGTCCTTGGACGTTTTTTTTCTACTGTGGATAGTACTGTTAAATTTTGCCTGCTAATCCCTCTTTGCTGATGTCAAAAACAGAGAGAAAAATATATCTTTGGCTTATGATATTATGTGCAGGTTCAAGTCGATTATGTTGTACATGCATAGATAGAGTATTCTATGTTTTATGAACAGGTTAAGTCGACTATGCTACACATGCATAGACGATATTCTATATATATATATATATATATTGTACTGGTACAAGTCGACTGGCTACACATGCATAAATGGTATTCTGTATTCTATATTGGTACAAGTCGACTGCACACGTTGAGGGGGGAGGGGATCAAGTCAAGTCGACTACACACATTGAGGGGGAGCCAAGTTGGCTAGTAACAAACAGGGAAGTCAACTGTTGTTTACTTCTTTACATAATAAGTATATTATTTTGCCATCATCAAAAAAAGGGAAGATTGTTAGATCATGTTTCAATAATGCAATTAATATACATGTGCAGGAGTTCAAAAGACCAAAGAAGAACTAATGAAATGGCCTGTGTCGAACAAGGAAAGAACTCAATCACAAAGAAAGCTACCTGAATAACTCATGATGTACAAGGAAAGCTATAAATCCACATCAGCAAATCAGGATTAGCTCCGTAAATCTGGAAAATCAAATAAGCTATAACAGAGTGAGAGAGGAGATCAGTGATTAGCGAAATCACATATGAATAATAGATGCTAGAAGATCCCGTCAGTCATCATGTTTGGAAGGTTCAGCAATCAAGGATTAAATCAATTGTCCGCCAAAAGAAAAGATATCAGGAGAAGTAACGATTCATTCCTTATTCTTGTAAAGAATTGATTCTTTCCAAGGATCAAAACCCTTGGGTTGACAAGCCTTCACCGTTCATCTTAGTATAAATTCTCATTGTAAAACTCTCCTAAGATATACTTTAATCGAACCAAATAACTCTCTTTATTTTATTGCAAACAAGATAGCTTACATAAATCTGCTGTGTAACAAGTCAGGGATAGAAAGAGAGTATACAACTGGTGAGGTAATGTATCAAAACGAGTGCTAGAGAACTTGAGCGATATACATCACATCTGTACTCGAAAGAAAACTCATTTACTTGAAGAGAACTCCCTTGCAATCCAAGGGGACTGAATTAGGATTCACGTTGGATCCGAACCAGTATAATAATCATGGTTCCTTTAATTTCTGCACTTACTTTCTGCACATTATTTTCATTTATTATATCTGCAATATTACCATATTCAGGTCGACTATTATAATTATAAGTCAACTTACAGACGATTAATTTTAGTAATTTACAATTCTCTCCCCTTTTGTACTTTCAGAGTACTAATCCAATACTCCAACCCGTGCATTATAGTTCAAGCATAACTATTTTTTACGAATCAAATGACTCCTTAGTAAATCTACTTATTGCAAAATGCAAAACTGAACCAATAGGTAAATACCTTTAAAAAATATGCAGCGGATGGACCCAGATATTAAACAATTATTATTTGGAAAATAAACATAGAAAAATTGATGGTGGAGGTGGGAGAGAGACGAAAAAGATGCGAATATAACTAAATGCATCTGTCAACGTGGCTGGCTTAGAAATTGGATCAGTTTTGTTTGCCAGTTCATTTATTCGGTAATAGAGACTTATGGTATTTAAAAGTTAAAACTAGGATTATTACAAATTATAATTTGTCAAGAATACATATGGTACATCGACATGCATTTTCAAAACAAAAGAATTACATAAATAGGATGTAATAATATCCCTATATAATAATTATTTATTATAAAAATCAACTTTTTACCGGAATTAATTTTTTAAGTTATATTTTATCTCTTTATAACAACTTTTTACATCTAACAGTTTTTTACTTATAACATCAAGAATCAATTTAAAGCAGAATGCTCTTTGTAGTAATTATCTCTCTATAATAGCTATGTAAAATCTCTAAAATTACTTATAATAATCTTAAAAATTTGCACACAATCTTTACCATTTGAACAAAGTATTCGTCTTCCATAATACTGCATAAGATTTTGAAGATTTGCATATTATCTTTCCATATGACAAATGACAAGAAATATTCAAATAGACAATTCAACTTTAAGCTCTTAGATTGCCTTAAAATGAAAAATTAGAATTTTCACAAATCTTTATCAATTCAAGCGCTATATCTCTACTAAGAGACTGAAATCTACAAAATAAATTACAATTACAAAGTCCCTCCATCAATCTTGAAGGAATTTATTTTTCTAGTAGCTTTTAAATGTGTCTTAAAGTTTAAATCTTTGTGCATTTAGTTATAAATTTACTAATAATGTATTAGCTTTCTTTGATATTTAACTAGTGAATAAATATATCTTTTGAGATTTTAATTTAAATAAAAAATTACTTTTTATACATAATATTAAAAAGAAAAAATAATTAATATTTGAATAATTTTTTTCTATAACAACAAAAAATATAAACAGAGCAAACGTTGTTATAGGTATATAAAAACTATTACTATAAAACCAAAAGTATTAGAATAAACGATATTGTTACAGAGGTTTGACTGTATATCATAAAGCACTAAACACAACATTATCAAGATTGCTTCCAAATTTTGCTAGTTCAAGCCAACTATTATCAACAAATGATAATTTACAAAAGCCAAAAACACAATCCCAGAATCTACTTTTTGAAAAGTCCTTAAACTAATCTTCTATTTTTTCCCCCGACGTTTTCCACCTTCAACTATAACGGGTAATGCGGTACACAATGCACTTCGTATTCATGCAGGATCTCGGAAAGAATATTATCAGGTGTGATATAGATAGTCTACCCTAAAATAAGTATTAGTGGTTGTTTTCACGGCTCGAATCCACGATCTAATGAACATATGGAAACAAATTTTGTCATTCCTCCTAGGGGTATACATGGACCGGGTTGAATTGATTTTTATTAGGGATTTTTACATTCCTATGTTATATATGAAACCTCATTACCCTCAATGTTTAACGTTTGATTTAATTACAAACCCGTATACTAAATTAGCAATCCTACACCATACTTAATTAAGATCTAATTAATGGACATATTTTACTCCTTAATTAAAGATAATCATATATTTCTCTACCCCTCTAATTTCTAAACCTGCAAAGAATTTTGGGGCCTTTTTACTTTTGAAAAAAGAAATAAGAAGGCGGCAGTCATCATGCATCTTGGCTCTCTTTATTTCTTTAAGGATTCAACTTCATAAAATAATTAGACAAATTAGTACTTTTCCTTACCTACTTTAATGTTTCATCTGACCTTTTTCTTTTCTTCTTTTTTCATCTGACCTCATCAAAAGATTAAAAAAGAAATTGAAACGAGAGCTAGAGCGGGAAGACGAAAATTGTGACTTGGATTGATGCGGAGAAGATATTGAGGGCGAAAACGTTGAAATTGAAGATGATAGCGTCTTGTAGAATCAAATGGATTTTTTGGGTTGAAGAATAGCCCAGGTAAGGATTTGTAAAGAAATTGAAGATTGTAGCGTCTTGTAGAATGAAACGTTGAAATTTTTTGTAGAAATTTTATAGGTGAAGAGAAAATTTTTCAAAGAATAAACTAATTTGTAATTTATATGTAGTGTTTTTTTAAAGAAATTTTGTAGGTAAAGAAAAAGTTTTGTAGTCAATATTTTTTTTCAACATGGATTGTAGTTTAATTGTAGTACAAATGTTGTAATTTTGTGGATACCCTTAAAAATATAACTTTATACATGTGACGACCCGATCCGTCTTCTTATCTGTTACTGCTCCGTTTTCCCTTATTGTGTTGCTTCATGTTTCAATATCAATAATTAAGTCGATCGGGCGTAATTGAATTGATTTTTCGTTAAAATAAGGCACATGGCCTCCTAGAAGGAAACTTGTTTTGGAAAACTGAACCGTAAGTTGAGTTGTGAGTTAGAAGGCTCGGATGTGATTTCCGATGATTCGGTTAGCTTCGAGAGATAATTTGTGACTTGGGAGAGAAAACGGAATTGAATTTGGAGGTCCGGTGTAGAATTAGGCTTGAATTGACTAAGTTGAATTTCAAATTCCGGTTGATAGGTGAGATTTTGATCCGACGGCCGGAATGAAATTCCGAGAGTTAGAGTAGCATTGTTAGATGATTTTGGATATGTCTGCAAATTTTCAGGTCATTCAGCCGTTGTTTGGTTGGGTTTTTGATTGTATGCGCATTTCGGAAGTTCTTAAGAAAATTAGGCTTGGATTTGAGGAATTTGGGGATTTTTGATGTTAATGATAGTATTCTTATGGCTCGAGCAAGTTTGAATAAGGTAATAGGTCATGTCGGTGCTTCTGGTTGAGTTCCCGAGGGCCTCGGAGGTGATTCCGGATGGTTAAAAGAGAATTTTTGGAGTTTGCTTAAGGTTTGGGATTCAGTTTTGGATGGTATTTCTGTGTTTGCGGTTGAGGGACCACTTATGCGGTGCTCGCTGAAGCGGAAGATTGGTCGCGGAAGCGACCAAGGGAAAAAGGCTTGGACCGATGGAGTGGCTTGGGAACCGCATAAGCGGTTACCGCATAAGCGCTTACCGCGTAAGCGGTAAATTGACCGCAAAAGCAGTCCATGTAATTTAAGTGAGACCGCATAAGTGGTCGTGTGGACGCGTAAGCGGTGTCCGTAGGAGCGGTTAGTGGATCGCGTAAGTGGAAATGGAGCTGGGCAGAAGTGTTAAGTTATCATTTTTCATCCGCGAGTTTAAGTCATCTTTCCACCATTGTTGAGGATTTTGAGAGCTTTTGGGAGCAAATGAAGAGGCTTTCTAAGGGATTCAAAGGGAGCTAAGTTCCTTGGCCTAATTATTCAAGATTATGGAAGAATTAACATGGAAACTTGGTTGAATTCATTAAAAAGGGGTTAAAGTTAGGGCTTGAGTTTGATATTTCAAATTGAAATTTGATAGGTTATTTGAGTTCGGATTTAGGAGTTCTTGGTATGTATGAATTCGTGGCGAGACAACAATTCCGGAAATGTAAGTTCCGTAATTTGTCGAGAAGCAGGCCCGGGGTTCGGATTTTGCTAGTTTCGAGGTTCTTGCTATAATTCGATTGGGTATTGCTCCATTTGCATATTGTGATGTATTCGTTCTGTTTTTGCTAGATTCGATGTGCGTGGAGGCCAATTTTAGGGGCAAAGGCGTCGCAAGCACGAGATTTCGCCGGTTCGAGGTAAGTAATACTTGGGAATGATATCCTGAGGGTTTGAAACCCCGGATTTGCACATCCTAGTGCTGTATTGTGGTGACTTGCACGTTGGATCTGAGCGTGGGGTAGAGCACCGTAGGGGATTGTGACTTGGTCAGTCCCGGTTGTTGGTTTTTACTGCTAAATTGTAAATGTTTTGTTGTTATCATTATGACTTGGCTCATTGCCATACTTGGGGCTTATTGCCGATTATTTGGAACCCTGGTAAGTGGTATATCACATTGTGACGCTATATGAGGCGAGACACGAACTCAATAGCTAGTGAGGGGTCATATATGTGGGAAATTGTGACTCGGTTCAATTAGAGGGATGAAATTATACTATATTGGAGATTGCTTCGCATCTTATGTTGATGTTATCTAGGCTTGGTGCCATATTTGGGGCCTTGCGCCGATATTTAGAATCCTTTAGAGATTGATATTTCAAAGTTAGCATGATTTGCATACTATTTGAATTCAGTCCAGGGTTTTTAACACTAATTTTGCAAACTCAGCCATAATTCTATGTTTTGAAACCCCAAAAGATTCTTAAATGATATTTCAGGATAACGATTATTATCTCACTATTTTCTGGACTGTATAATATTTCTTGAAAACGGTGGTAACTATTGGCACCATGTATTATAATGGAAACAGTGGTAACTATTGGCACTGTATGATATTGTGCTTGGGTTGAAGGAGCCCCTCCGGAGTCTAAACCCCCACAGTGAGCGCCGTCGATGCTAAATCATATGCATGGTTGGCTCGGGATGCACACTGCAGTGTATTCATGTGCACTGCATTGCATTCATGCATTTACTCCTGTTTGTACTATGTGGCATGATATTTAGCACTCATATATCGTTGGCATACATACGATTACTTGCCTTGTTGACTAGATACCATGGTGTTATATGTTAAGGAGTGCTGAGCCCGAGAGGCTAGTGTTAGATATTGTGAGTTGATATTGAGTCCGATGGGTAGGTTTCTGATTATTTCCTACTTGTTAAAATTACCCTTGAAATTGTTGAAAAAGCATATTTTCAAAAGAGATTTTTTATCAGAAATTGGGATTTTCTAAAGGAATATTTCACAATATTTTGGTTTTTTTCTCAAAAAGGGTTGTTCTGTCTTTTATAGCAGGTTGGTGTGCTCATACGTGTTTTCTTATCGCTCAGATATTATTCTCTCTTATTACCACTGAGTTGGAAGTACTCACTTTACTCCCTGCACCTTGCGTGTAGTTGCAGGTAGTGTTCACCTGATAGCGGGTCATTAGCAGGATCAAATCTGTTCTAACTGATTAATTTCGTTAAGTGGTGTAATTGAAATGGTTTGGCTGACCTTTTCTTCACGAGAGGCGCCATCACGACCGGATTTTGAAATTGGGTCGTGACAAGTTGGTATCAGAGCCTAGGTTACTACGTCTCACGAGTCATGAGCATGGTTAGTAGAGTCTCGCGGATCGGTACGGAGACGTTTGTATTTATCCTCGAGAGGTTGCAAAACCTTTAGGAAAACTTTCCATTCTTGGAATTCTTATCGTGCGTACTTGATTCTGCTTGAGACATAACTTTTGAAATTCTTTCCGCACATTTGTTTGCGCACACGAGCGCTCAGTAGTATATGTGCCTAGATGGCTTGTGATTCCCCAATCGAGGGCGACAGGTAATCTCCGTGAGTTCATGTTGGGCCAGTCTGGAGGACTCGAGGCCGGATAATTGCCTATGGTTTGAGCACCGAGGTGCAGACTGTGTGAGCAAGTGTTTCGAATTAATATGTTCAGTGTTGTTCTTATTAGCCGGAATGGCGGCTGGATATCCTTGTGATGAGTATGTTAGTACCGTGGGGTGTATCTATGTGATCTTGGTAGTGATGAAAGAGTCTGCTGAATAATAGACGAGTTATCGAGTGTTCGACTCCTATTGTGCTTTTATGTGTAGTCCGAGTTATGGGCGCGTGAAGAATATTTCATGTCTCTTAGTTGTCAAGTAAAGTACATTCCATGTGGCAGTATGAGTACAGACTCAGTAAGACCAAATGGTTGTGTTTTATGTACATGATGGTGGAAGGTATGTGTTGTATTTTGAAGTAGTGGGACGCATAAGAAAGTGAACTCAACTAATGTGGAAATGAGTGCGAGGTTTGCAGGGAATGTCAGTGCTAGATGATCTGTGCATTCACAAAATTGTAAATGACTTGAGTTTAATTCTCTCTATAATGTTGTGATATCATTAGAGTAAAAGTATTAGGATTATTGAGCGTGTCCTGGTATATGGCTTCGAGCCAAGTTGGGGAGGTTGCTATGGATTAGCTGATTGCATTGTTGTATGCTATGATTGGTTCTGTTTCAAGATATGTTGGCGAATCAGGTCTGGTCGTAGGAATTGAGCCGAGAGTGGCGCTTGTGAAGGAAAATTTTGATAAGGAATATATGGTGCTTCGTAGATGTGAAGAAATACTAGGATGTTTGAAACTACTATTGATAAGGAATGCTCAGCATATAGGGAAGGAAAATGGTTGTTTATATCTGTATGAGATCATGTTCTGCGGTGTCAGAGTACTAATAAGGCACGAGTGGTTCTGTATGTTAAGGCAGGTAAATTTTAGTTGTTCAAGAGTGAATGACTCTTGATATTGGTTTTATTCTGTCCAAGATTTTTCATGTAACAATCAGGTGTCTTAAGTTTATGTATGCGGCTAAAGACTGTGTTTTCATTAGAAAAGATCAAGACTTGTGGTATTTTATGTTAATCATGGGATTCTACGTATCCGTATTTGGAGGGTAATGGTAACGAATTCAGATTCGCAGGAGGTTCTTCAAGGTAAAGCATTCTGGAATATCGTATTTCTGGGAAGCGCTCGAGGGGGTATTCAGTGTCCTAGCGGTCTTACGTGCGAGTCTCGTGTGGTAACCTGAGTCGAGGTATTGTGGTGCTACAGCAAGGGAGAATATCAAATTTATGATAAGTCATGAAGGAAATGAGATAAATGGAATAGCTTGATAATAAACCAAATCGTTATGGTAAGGATATGATTAATTCTTGTATGTGTTTGAAGTAATGAGTCTTACAAGGATTGTGCAGCAAAGCTTTTAAGCATTGGCAGCTTGCTTAACTTAATCTGGATAGAAGGACTTAGTCCTGGCAGTTTAGCTTGTGCAATGGAATTGGGAGAAAGAGTTCTTGATGTGTTTCACCGTGGTTTGAAAATGGGCATGTCATCCTAGTGTGTTATGGTCTGTGTGTTATGATGTGGAGAATTGAGAATTGGGGGTTCAAGGCTTTGGTTCAGTTCATAATGGAAAATCATTAAATTCTTGAGCAGCACAGATAGCTTCGAGTGAGTAAAGAATCGATCTTCAGATGATTAAGGTGATGTAAATTGATGATACATCAGTAGTATTACGGCATTTTCTTGTTGGATTGACTGTGGATATTTGAGTTTGTTGATGGCATAGGAAATTTTGAATATCTTTTGTTGTATGAATGGATACTTGACGTGTGATATGTATTCGTACGGCAGAGTGTGGGACCAAGCATAATGATTCATGCGTTATATGTGTTGGAGACTAGAAGTTCTCGTGATCCGACCATGCAGTGGTTGTGGGTCGTGTGTATCGACATCATCTTGCAGTTGTTGGAGATTTTTCTTTGCTTGGTATGTTAAATTTGGGTGATGATATTAGATTGAAGATTGGTTGTTCCAATGTCAGGTTGTCTAGACTAATGTGTTATGGGCTATGTCGAAAAGGGGCACAGGTTGCGTGGTAAGGTGCATCGAATTATTGTTCTAGCAGAGTAGTTATATTCCAAGGACCAGCGGACGGTTGGCAAGTATTGCTTTGTTAATTGGGCCTTCGTGGCGGATGTCAGTGCAGAGGTTTCTACCATTATTCAATTCCGGCATTTAGGGACTTTTCGGATGCGTTTCTTGCGGCCGGCATGAGGCTATATGTGTTTATTGTGTTGAGCAGATTGGGCTCGATGTGCATCTCCATTGTGAAATATATATGTGGATCGAGTGGCACACCGCCACGGGTATGTTATCTGGATCGGGTTGCGCGCCGAAACAGTGTGATATGGAGAATAGTTTTCTATATATTACCTTGTATGCATTACTTCCTAGCTTTTGAGGAAAATCCGTATTGGGTGTTTCTCGGCGAATAGCGCATCGGTTGTGTAATTTCAGGATTGAATAGTGTAAAATACTTGCTGCGCCGTGGGTGTGATGGATTGCTTGGGTTCAAACCTTACTCTGTGCGCGATTGTCTGTGTTGAGCATGGTGACTTGAGGTGTTTCATGGGTAATAGTGGTTGGATAGAATCGCGCGTTGTGGCAAGACCACGAGATGTTATGACCTTTAGAGGAGGATTCACATACTCTATTTCTATGATGTGAGATGGATTCGATTTATCGTGTGTTTCAGTTGTCATTGGCAGTATATGAAAGTGTTGGAATAAGATTTTAGCAAAATAAGAGGTTCTCTATTGGTATTGAGTATTATGGGCAACTGTTCTGGATAGAGACTATCGTCCCGAGTGTTGGAATGTGTGGTATATTGTATGAATTCACCTGAGGTTGCAGGTGTGGGTTATTACAGCTGGTTCGGGTTAATTCTGAGTATAGACATGGGGTTCTGATCTGGTGCACGATTTCGGGAAGTACAATGTGGTTTATGGTTTAGATGTACTATTACATTCCGGCTATGTTGTGTTATCGGACCTATGCGAGATAGGGTGACGTGGGATCTCCCCTAGTATACGCTTGGTAAGGTCAATAAGCTATTGTGTTGCTTCTAGTACCACTCTTGATACGCTCGAGGACGAGCGTTTGCTTAAGTTGGGGAGGATGTGACGACCCGATCCGTCGTCTTATGTGTTACTACTGCATTTTCCCCTTATTTTGTTGCTTCACGTTTCAATATTTGTAATTGAGTCGATCGGGCGTAATTGAATTGATTTTTGGTTGAAAATAAGGCACACAGCCT
Source organism: Nicotiana benthamiana (assembly GCA_034376525.1). Taxonomy (NCBI): domain Eukaryota; kingdom Viridiplantae; phylum Streptophyta; class Magnoliopsida; order Solanales; family Solanaceae; genus Nicotiana; species Nicotiana benthamiana. The sequence goes on from CM067337.1 coordinate 91,754,338, forward strand.
CTTAGAAGGAAGCTTGTTTTGGAAAAGTTAACCGAAAGTTGACTTGTGAGTTAGAAGGCTCGGATGTGATTTCCGATGATTCGGTTAGCTTCAGGAGATGATTTGTGACTTGGGAGAGAAAACATAATTGAATTTGGAGGTCTGGTGTAGAATTAGGCTTGAATTGACTAAGTTTAATTTCGGCGAATTCCGATTGATAGGTGAGATTTTGATCCGAGGGTCGGAATGGAATTCTGAGAGTTGCAGTAGCTTCCTTAGGTGATTTTGGATATGTCTGCAAATTTTCAGGTCATTCGGACGTCGTTTGGTTGGTTTTTTGATTGTATGCGCATTTTGGAAGTTCTTAAGAAATTTAGGCTTGGATTTAAGGAATTTGGGGATTTTTCATGTTAATGATAGCGTTCTTATGGCTCGAGCAAGTTTGAATAAGGTAATAGGTCATGTCGGTGATTCTGGTTGAGGTCTCGGGGGCCTCGAGGTGATTCCGAATGGTTAAACGAGAATTTTTGGAGTTTGCTTCAGGTTTGGGATTCTATCTTCTAGTATTTCCCCGTTTGCGGACAAGGGACCGCTTAAGCGGTGCCCGGTGAAGCGGAAGATGGTCGCGGAAGAGACCAAGGGAAAAAGTATTGGACTGTTGAAGGAGTCTGGGAACTGCATAAGGGGTTACCGCAGAAGCAGTATTTTAACCGCAAAAGCAGTCCGTGTGGTTTAAGTGAGACCGTATAAGCGGTCGTGGGGATGCATAAACAGTGTCTGCAGGAGCGGTCAGTGGACCGCGTAAGCGAAAATCGATCTGGGCAGAAGCGTTAAGTTATCATTTCTCATTCGCGAGTTTAAGTCATCTTTCCACCATTGTTGAGGACTTTGAGAGCTTTTGGGAGCAAATGAAGAGGGTTTCGAAGGGAATCAAAGGGAGGTAAGTTCCTTGGCCTAATTATTCAAGATTATGGAAGAATTAACATGGAAACTTGATTGAATTCATTTAAAAGGGGCTAAAGTTAGGGCTTGAGTTTTGATATTTCAAATTGGAATTTGATAGGTTATTTGAGCTCGGATTTGGGAGTTCTTGGTATGTATGAACTCGTGGCGAGACGAGAATTCCGGAAATGTATGTTTCATAATTTTTCGAGAAAAGGACCCGAGGCTCGGGTTTTGCTAGTTTCTAGGTTCTTGCTATAATTCGATTGTTTTCGATTGAGTATTGCCCCATTTGCATATTGTGATGTATTCGCTCCGTTTTTTGCTAGATTCGCGCACGTGGAGGCCAATTTGAGGGGAAAAGGCGTCGCGAGCTCGAGATTTTGCCGGTTCGAGGTGAGTTATACTTGGGAATGATATCATGAGGGTTTGAAACCTCAGATTTGCATATCTTAGTGTTGTATTGTGGTGACTTGCACACTGGACCTGAGCGTGGGGTAGAGCACCGTTGGGGATTGTGACTTGGTCAGTCCCGGTTGTTGGGTTTTACTGCTAAATTGTAAATGTTTTGTTGTTATCATTATGACCTGGTCTCATTCCCATACTTGGGGCTTATTGCCGATTATTTGGAACCCTGGTATATCACATTGTGACGCTATATGAGGCGAGACATGCACTCCATGGCTAGTGCGAGTTCATATATGTGGAAAATTGTGACTCGGTTCAATCTGAGGGATGAAATTATACTGTATTGGCGATTGCTTCGCAACTATATTGATGTTATCTGGGCTTGATGCCATATTTGGGGCCTTGCGCCGACTTGTAGAATCCTTTAGGGGTTGATATTTCAGAGTTAGCATGATTTGCATACTATTTGAATTCAGTCCAAGGTTTTTAACACTAATTTTGGAAACTCATCCATAATTCTATGTTTTGAAACCCCAAATGATTCATAAATGATATTTCGGGCTGATGATCATTATCTCACTATTTTTTGGATTGTGTCTTATTTCATGGAAAAGTTAGTAACTACTGGCACCGTGTATTGTAATGGAAACAGTGGTAACTATTGGCACTGTATGATATTGCGCTTGGGATAAAGGAGCCCCTCTGGAGTCTGAACCCCCACAGTGAGCGTCGTCGACGTTAAATCATATGCATGGTTGGCTCGGGCTGTACGCCGCTGCGTATTCATGTGCACTGCATTGCATTCATGCATTTACTCCTGTTTGTACTACGTGGCATGAAATTTAGCACTCATATATCGTTGGCATACATACGGTTACTTGCCTTGTTGACCAGATACCCTGGTGTTATATGTTAAGTAGTGCTGAGCCCGAGAGGCTGATGTTAGATATTGGAGGTTATATTGAGCCCGAGGGGCAGGTTTCTAATTATTTCCTACTTGTTGAAATTACCCTTGAAATTATTGAAAAAGAATATTTTCAAAAGAGATTTTTGAATAGAACTTTGGATTTTCTAAAGGTATTTTTCACAATATTTCAATTTTTTTTCTCAAAAAGGGTTGTTCTGTCTTTTATAACAGTTCAGTGTGCTCATGCATGTTTTCTTATCGCTCAAATATTATTCTCTCTTATTACCACTGAGTTGGAAGTACTCAGTTTACTCTCTGCACCTTGCGTGCAGTTGCAGGTACTGTTCACCCGATAATGGGTCATTAGCAGGATCGAAGATCATATTCTAGCAGTTGAGCAAGGTGACCGCCAGCGTTCGCGGCACCGCACTCCATCCTTGTATCCCGGTTTTGCCTTGTATATCTATACATTGTTGGTCCAGTAGTAGTAGTGTCCCTACTCTTTAGATGCTCGTGACTTGTGACACCTCGATCAGGCTTTATTGGTATGCATATTAATTAATGTTATAAATTTAGGTTTGGTATGTTATAATTGATTAATTGCTTTAAGTGGTGTAATTGATATGGTCTGGCTGGCCTTGTCTTCACGAGAGGCGCGATCACGACCGGATTTGGGAATTAGGTCGTGACAATACAATACAAAAACAGATTTGTAGTTTATTTGTATTTTTTTGTAGGAATTTTGTAGATGAATAGAAAATTTTGTAGTCAACATTTTTTTCAACATAGATCGTAGTTTAATTGTAGTATAAATATAGTAATTTTATAGATCCCCTTAAAAATAATACTGTTTTATACATACTTAAACTGATTTGTAGTTTATTTGTAAATAACTGTAGGAATTTTGTAGATATTAACATAAAATCAGACTTCCTCTTCTCCATTCCTTCTTCTTCTAAAAAAAATACAGAGATGAGATCCATATTTTATAAACAGATTTTTCCATTCAATTGTAGCATGATTGAGAATTTTGGACCTGAATGAGTGTTGTTGCTGAGGTATTGTTCTATATTTTATTACTTTTTTTATTTGTGGATTGAGAAAAAAAAAGATGAAGAACAGATTTGATATTATTCTATTGAAGCTTTCCGTCTTTTTTTTTTTGAATTACGAAAAAAAATCGGGAGAGATTAGATATAGGATTTGCGTTTAAATTTGAACTGAAGATCACTAAATCAATTATGATATTCTTTTCCTGATTTTTAGTGCGCAATATTAGGAAGATTCAGCTACTATTAATTATTAATTAATGAATTGTATAAAATTTATAGAAAAATAGTGCACGGGGCGGGTAATTTATCAAATATGTACATTTTTGGTAATAAAGTTTTATATATGGTATTGATAGTAAAAAATCCCTTTTATCAAAATCAAACTAAAACAACTATATCGATTTGGGTTGGTTCGATTTTGTCAAATTTCTCTGATTTTTTGGATTTTATGTTATATGAATATTACTTTGATCTTACTTTATTAAAATTATAGATAAAGCTCTAAAAAATAAATATATACTTAGTAAATTTGAAAAACCATACGAACATATGATCTATTTAAATATTTTTATAGAAAGATTTCTTTTACACATGATAGTTATTTTGTCGTCTAATAATAATATGTCATTGATGCATGCTTTCAAAGTTAACCAAATTTAATAATTAACATAAAATCAATATAAACCTAAATAATTATATTTTCTATTAAATTTTAATATCTACGAAATATCATTTCAAATTCGAAAAAGATATAAGAATTTTACAATCTTGACATATGAATATTAAAAAAAAAAATCATGCATTTCAATAACACTTGATAAGAAAGTGATAATACAACCCATTATTTAAAGTAAATAAAAATGGATGCACTTCATAGTTCTATTAAATTTCTTCCCATGAGAGGATCTTAACTATTTCTAGATATTTTTATAGAAAATTTTATATAAATACTTAAAAGTGTATATAATATTTTATATTTATATGTCGATTTGTTCTAATTTTCTAATTCAATATCACACCAAATCAAATCAAACTTAATCGAGTTTTTAATTGATTGGGTTTGACTTTTGATTTGGTGTTATTTTCTGATTCGATTTAACACCCATAATTGCTCCAATGCTTCCTTTCAACTATGTATATTAGAATTACATCTTCGTAAGATTATTTGCTAAATTTAATAGTTGAAGATTTTAGAGTTGATTGACAATAAATTTGGCTGGCGACTATCAACGGAACGAGAAGGATGCATCACTGGTTGCTATTATTGTGTGTCCTAGCCCAGTTAGTGTGAGTACAAGTCGCTCTTGATAAGTAGTGTTAAATTGATGCTAGTAGTACTTTAATTTCACTTCTTGAGTTCCATTGGTCCAAAAAATCAGTTAATTTGTAGTCAAGTTTTCATCTTCTTCTTTTACTCATGTTTCTTGATTTTCATTCCTATGGGGTTTTGGCAATATCAAGAATTGAACCTCTTATTTCATATTAATCAACGAAAGTACATACATATTCAAACATTACATGAACTTTGAATATTAGAACATAGCATAATTACTATTTATATATGATGATTTAAATCCATAAAAATATATAATTCAATATAATTAAAAATTCATTACAGAAGAAGGAGAAGAAAGTGATGATCCAAAAGGTCATTTTATATTTTGAAATTCAATTCTGCGCTCCTAAGCCTTCAAAAATCTTATTTTTACCTTCTTCGATTACGTGCCCAGTCGAGGCGTGTTTCTGAAAAGCTTTTATGTTGAAAGTTGATGAAAATAATAATTTTTCCTTAAAAGTTAATTTTAGTTGACTTCAATCAACGTTTTGAGTAAACGGACCCGGACCGTATTGTGATCGTCCCGACAGGTCCATAATGAAATATGAGACCTGGCGTTTGTCCGGGATCGAAATACGAGGTCCCTAGCTCGAGATACGAATATTTGTTAAAAATTGAAAGACTGAAAATCTAATTGTTTTAAGTTTTTGGTTAATGTTTGATCTTATTGGTATTGGGTCTGTATTTTGGTTCCGAAGCCCGTTATAGGTTCATTATGATATTCAAGACCTGTCTGTGAAATTTGGTGAGAAACAGAGTTGGTTTGACATGATTCGTACGTGCACTTTTGAAAGTAGAGGTTTTAAAGCTTTCTTGAAAATTTCATTCGATTTGGTGCTAATTCGTGGTTCTTGGTGTTATTTAGGAAATTTGATTGCGCGAACAAGTTCGTATGATGTTTTAGGACGTGTGTGCATGTTTGCTTTGGAGCCCTGAGAGCTCGGGTGAGTTTCGGATAGGCTACGGTGTTTTGAAACTTAGAAAATTCTGGCTTTCCGCTCCAGCTGTTATCTGGTGTGTCCTTCATCGCATTCGCGGAGGTACTCTCGAGAAAATGAAAGGTAAAATAGAGGCAGGGTGACTTTCTTCTTCATGAACGCGAAGGCTTGGTCGCAAACACGGAGCATTAGGGGCATTACCCTTTGCGAACGCGACCATCCTCTCGCAAACGCATAGGCATGGAAGCTGGGGGAGGGAAAGCAACCTATGCTTTTCGCGGCTCGCGAATGTGTATACTGGTGGGTATAAGCCTTCACAAACGTGAAGAGTATCTTATGAACGCGAAGGCTAATCGAGCCGCTGCTTCGGTATCGCGTCAAGCCTGCGAAGGAGGTCTGATGCCCAGACCTTAAAAGAGTCCAAAAATGGGATTTAATCCATTTTTCATAAGCTCTTCATTAGAGTTTGGCCTAGGTGCGATTTTGAAGGAAAACCTCAACACCAGTTCATAGGTTTGTACTCTTTAACTCATTTTCTTCCATTTCTATCATTACCCATTAAATTCCTAGACCTAATCTTTGTTTTTCCATAGTAGAAAACTAGTGATTTAGGAAGAATTGGGGTTTAGACCTCCATTTGAGGTCGGATTTCAAAATCAGTTATATATCCTGGCTCGAGGGTGAATGGATAAATAAATTTCGATCCAAACCTGGGTTTTGACCAAGCGAGTCCAGTATCGATTTTTGAAATTTTGGGGAAAAGTTTGAGAAATTTAAATTTATGCATTGCAATTGGTTCCTTTAGCAATAATTGATATTATTTAGTTGATTGTGGCTAGATACGAGTGGTTTAGATGTGGATACTAGAGGAAAAGCAGTAATTAGGCATTGAGTGGCCCGCAGAGAGAGTTAAGTGTCGTGTCTAACTTTGACTCGAGGGATTAGGAACCCTTGACTAATTTTCTTTATCGAATGCATGTGAGCGGTGTATGGGTGAGGTGAAGAGTACCTATGCGCCGCCAATTTACCTGTTTTTGCTTGTTTCTTTCCAGTTCCTCTCATATTGTCTCTTTCCTATCCTAACTGCTACATGCTTTACTTGTATTTTCATGCTTAATTGCTAATTGTTAGGCATTGTTTCTCTTTGATAAAAGTATTAGTTATTTCGCAGTTTCGTTGTCACGACCCTAGTTCACCAATCGTGAACCTGTCATGACGGCACCTAGTCTTCGCGACTAGGTAAGCCTGACACATTGCGGAAATTCAACAATCCTTACGAAAAACGATAAATAGAACATGAATAGCATAAGAAAATGTATAGGGTGCCGCCTGGCACATACACTTCGATTCAAAATAATGTAAAACCACCAAGACCCGGAAACCCACGGGCTACACAAGCTAAGAGTAAAATATAACATACGGCTCTAACATCCAGAAGTGTCTAAAACAAGTGAGTGCATGAATAAAACTACTAGCTAAAGGTAGACTAGAAGGAGACTCTTTGGATCTGCGGACGCGGCAGATGCATACCTCAAGCCTCCAAATGTATCTCTAAGATCACTAATAGCGCGCCCGACCAGTAGTACCTGGATCTGCAGAACAATAGTGTGCAGAAGAGTAACATGAATAGACCACAGCGGTACTCAGTAAGTGCCAATCCTAACCACGGTTTAGGTGACGAGGAAGGTCCAAGCCCTACTGAGATGAACATATGAAATAATGTAAGATAAATAAACAGTAGATAATGATGTAAATCCCAAATATCTAGCAAGACAGTAAGTAAAACAAAACGGGCTACAAGTACAGTCTACGAACAGAGAAAAATCACTCAAAAGTCAGGATGCCACATGGAGCTCCGAAAATTGAACCCGCAGTCCATTTATACCAATATCGGAGGATTTCCCGGGAATCAAACCCGTAGTCCATCATATCAATAACAGAGGATCTCCGGGAATTGAGCCAGTAGTCATTCATACCAATAACAGAAGATCTCCAGGAATTAAACCTGCAGTCCATCATATCAATATCAGAGAATTTCCCGGGAATTTAACCCGTACTCCGTCATGTCAATATCAGAGATCTCCCGAGAATCGAACCCGTAGTCCAGCATACCAATAGCAGAGGATCTCCCAGGAATCGAACCCGTAGTCCAGCATACCAATAACAGAGGATCTCCCGGGAATTGAACCCGTAGTTTCGTATACCAACAACAGAGGATCTCTTGGGAATCGAACTCGTAGTTCCGCATACCAATAACAGAGGATCTCCCGGGAATTGAACCCGTAGTTCGACACATCAATAAGACACATCACAACAAATAAATACTGATAGGAAGAAGCTAAGTACAAGCAACAGGTAAAAGTCTAGAGTCTAGCATGCTCGCAAGTAGACAGATATTGCAAGTTAGTCAAGTAGAACAAATAAGTTACTAACATGCTTTCCCTAAGCGAAAACAAGTGAAATTGCATTTTTAACAGTAAAGTACATGAAGAAACACAGTCTAAATAAGTCAAGTAAGGTGAATTTTCAACAACTACCACAAGTACACGCCCGTCACCTTGCGCACAAGGCATTTACACAACAACAAGGATATCCTAAGGGGAGAGGTCCCCCACACAAAGTTAGAAAAGCCACTTACCTCGAATTAGTACAAACCTCTAAGAAATAATGCCCTTGCAACGAGTATCCGACTCCGAGTGGCCCAAATCCAATAATTTCCTCTTCAAATCCCTCTCAAAATCGTCTTGGTTCGAGCTCAAACTTGATTTTTCAACTTATGAAATTTAAGCCTCGGATAAGCCCCTTTTCTCTACTACGATTTCCTCTTCTGCGGCTAAATGACCGCGTCCGCGGTCACCGCTTATGCATCCAACCTTTTGCATCAGCGGTCTGACTAATCCATGCCAGGGATCGCTTCTGCGGCTCAAGACCGCTTCTGCGGTTGCCGCTTAAGCGAGCATACCTCCGCTTCTGAGGTCCATATCCAAATCCCCCAAGACCGCGTCCGCAACCCCAGCTCCACTTCTGCAGAACCCGCTTACGTGGCTCCCCTTCCGCGATTGCGGAAACAACAGAAGGCAGAAGCAACAGGCCATGCAACTCACCGAATTTTCTCCCGTTAACCACTCGAACTCACCCGGAGACCCCGGAACTTCAAATAAAAGCAAAGGTAGGACCTTTCACCTTAGTCAAACTTTCTTGAGACCTTACAACATCACCATTAACATCAAATTCCTTGCTTTTCATGAAATCGAAGCCTAAGTCCAAACTAAACTATCAAAACTCGGATTCGACTCAAAACCTAACCAAAATACATTCGATTGAACTGAAATTTTGCACGCACGTCCCAAATGACATGATGGTGCTACAACAACTTTTGGAATCCCGTTACGACCCTCGGATAAAAAATTCACTATCGGACCGGAAACTTCAAAATTCTAACTTTCGGCATTTCTAGCCAATTTGAGCTACGGACCTCCAAAACACATTCCAGACATGCTCCCCACCCTGAAATCACCTAACGGAGCTACGGAACCATCAGATTCCCATTCCAGGTCATCTTGACGCTGTTCTAATTACGGACCATTTTCCAACATTTAAGCTCTCATTTAGGGACTAAGTGTCCAAAAACACTCCGAGTTGAATTACCGAACATCCCAACAAACCAAAAATAGCAGAAATGAACTTAGGGGAAGCAATTAATGGGGGAACGGAGAATAAATTCCAAAGACAACTGGCCGGGTCGTCACATTCGTTGTCTTTCATTATGTGCTTAAGTTGGTTATCGTTACTTTTAAGGAATATTATGGATTGGTCTCGTTGAGTAGTATTACTTGTGTAAAGTCTCATAGTGTATAACCTCCCTAATTGTTTGGTTTGAAGTTGAGCCTTGTGAAGGGTTATGTGATTTAAATTATGTAATTTCTATACTTGCTGAGTAACTGATATTGATATGGTGGGATCGGGTTACACACCGCAACAGGTAGAGTAAGGGTGATATATTGAGGAGGAATAAGGGTGACATGATATGTACGGCGGGATCGAGTTGCACGCTGCAATAGGTGTAATAAGGGTAGAATGTGGTAATACAAGTATGAGCTATGATTGTGAATATTGTGATATGGTGGAATTGGGTTGCACGCCACAAAAACCTATATGCTTATACTTTTTATTGACTATGTTAGCTGAACGGTAGTCTTAAATTGAACTTAAGGATTGGTAATAGCTAAACACTAACGATATTCTTCAACAAGTGTATTCACTTTATGCAAGTTACTAGTCTATTTTATCTTGTCTTCTTTCTGCTTTTATTATACATCGTATGCAGGTTATATTGTGATTTCCCCACTGTAGCCTCGTCACTCCTACGTCGAGGTTAGGGTCGGCACTTACCAGTACATAGGGACGGTTGTACTGATAGTGCACTCTGCACTTCCTATGCAAATTTTGGAGCAGGTTCGGGCTAATGGAGAGGTTGGCTATAGTATTCAGTAGCTTGGAGACCAAGGAAGTCCTGTTGGCGTCCGTATGCTCTGGCGTCCCCTTTTATGCTCCATACTTTACTGTTTTCTTTATTTCATAAATAGTTGTATTTTCTTTTGGACATATACTTTTAGTGAAATCTTAGAATGTTCATGAATCCTGACTCCAGATTCTGGGTATTAATAGTATATAATCAGCGTGGCTATTTATTTACTTCCGCAGTCATTTCGACTTGTTTTAGCTTGTTTATTGTTAATCACTGAAGCTTATTGTTAATCACTGAAACGTAAAGGAACTGACTAATAAAAACTCTAATGTTGCCTTGCCTAGCAAGTGTGATATCAGGCTCCATCACACTCCCGATGGTGGGGATTTCGGGTCATAGCAAGTTGGTATTAGAGCACTACGTCTCCTAGGTCTCATGATTCACGAAAATGCTTAGTAGAGTCTGGAGGATAGGTATTGATACGTCTATACTTATCTCTCAGAGGTTACAGAGTTTAGGAACAATTTCACATGTATTCTTCTCTGTCGTGCAATTTTGTTCTCTTATTGCTTGGTGAACTCTCTACTCTTGTTCTTTCGTAGATGGCGAGAACACGTACCGCTTCTTCAGTTGAGCAGCATCCAAATCCCCTAGTGGTAGCTCCTACGAGGGGTAGAGGACAAAGCGAGGCCATACCAAAGACCGGGCAGGGGGAGGGCTCAGCCTAGAGCTCGAGCAGTAGCACCAGCGGTGGAGCCTCAGGTAATGTTTTATAAGGAGGCTCCAGCCCAGACCATTCCAGCAGGGCCAGCAGGTTCCAGAGGGGTTCACAGCTACCCTAGTATTCATGATGATTTCGTCCATCTAGTGGGCCTCATGGAGAACGTGGCATAGGCTGGCACATTTCCGGTAGCACCAACCGTCTATTAGGCTGGGGGAGGCGCATAAACTCCTGCTACCCACACTCCAGAGTAGATGGCTCCTCAGTTTTAGACATTACCAGCTCAGCCCATTGGGATAGTTTAGTCGGGTATTGCAGCACAAACCAAAGATGGACCAGCTATGTCTTATGAGGCCTTATGGAGATTAGAAAGGTTTACCAGCTTTTCCAGTTCACTATAGCAGTGCATCTTTAGAGGATCCCCAAGACTATTTGGACAACAATCATGAGGTGTTATGAAATGTGGGGATAGGGAGACCAATGAGGTCGACTATGCTGCATTTCATTTTTCAGGTTCCGCTAAAAAATGGTGGAGGGATTATATGTTGGCCAGATCAGGTGGGTCGCCGGCTCTTTCTTGGGACCAGTTCTCTCAACTATTTCTTAAAAAGTATCTTCCTATCACTAAGAGAGAGGACTATGGGAGGCAGTTTAAGCGTATGTAACAGGGTTCTATGAATGTCACTGAGAGAGAGAGAGCGAGAGAGAGAGAGAGAGAGAGAGAGAGAGAGAGAGAGTAAGGAGGTTTATTGAGGGTCTTGCTCAGTCTATCAGATTGAAGATGGCTAAGGTGACTGGGAGTGAGATTTCTTTTCAGGTGGCATCCTATATTCACAGGAAAGTTGAGATGGTTTTAGCTTAGGGGAGAGGTCAGGGGTCTGAAAAGAGGTCGTGTCACTCCGGTGGATTCAGTTAGGCCTCATCTGGAGGTCGAGGTACTTTTGGTAGAGGCCATCCTTCCAGGCTATTCATTCATCGCTCCAAGCATCCTATGGTGCTTCGGGTGGTTGTGGCCCTCATATGTATTATTCATATTAGCTAACCTACAAAGCACCACCAGCTCCTATTGGTGCACCTTATATTCAGAGTTATTACCATGTTCAGCTGGCTCATTCGGGTCAGTCTCAGTTTCCACGACCACATTATCAGGATGGATGTTTCAAGTGTGGTGGCTATGGGCATATCAGGAGGACCTATCCTAGATTATTGGGCAACAACAGTAGAGTTCTAGTGCCATAATTCCGGCACCCGGTGCACCACCACCCGCTTACCTAGCCAAAGGTAGGGATCAACCAGCTAGATGTAGAGGTTATACCACCAGAGGTGGAGGTCAAACCATTAGTGGTGGATGTCAGGTCGCTAGAGGTAGAAGCTAGGAAGTAGGGGCGTACCAGGGATATGATTTAGAGTGGTGGGGCCCATCCTCGATGTTATGCTTTTCCGTGTCGGCCTGAGGCCGAATCATCCGATGTTGTTATCATATGTCCTTTTTCTGTTTGCAGTAGAGATGCTTCAGTCCTATTTGATCCAAGGTCTACCAACTCTTATGTGTCATCTTACTTTGCTTCATATTTGGTTGTACCCCGTGATTTTTTGAGTGTCGTTGTATATGTGTCCACACCTGTGGGGGATTCTATTGTTGTAGACTGTGTCTATCATTCGTGTGGTTATTATTGTGGGATTTAAGACTACCATAGATATTTTACTTCTCGATATGGCCAATTTTGATGTCATTTTGGGGATTTATTTGTGGTCACCTTATCATGCTATTTTGGACTGTCATGCCAAGATAGTGACCTTAGCCTTCGGGGTTGCCTAGATTGGAGTGGAGAGGGACTCCAGGTCATTATACTAACAAGATTATCTTTTATATGAAGGCTCAGCATATGGTCCAGAATGGGTGTCTAGCTTATTTGGCTTATGTCTGCGATTCTAGTGCGGAGGTTCCTTCCATGGATTCTGTACCAGTTGTTTGAAAGTTTCCAGAGGTATTTCCTGCATACCTGCTGGGGATACCTCCCGAAAGGGATTGACTTCTGTATTGATTTGGTTCTGGGCACTCAGCCCATTTTTATTCCACCATATCGTATGGCCCCGGCATTGTTAAATGAGATGAATAAGAAGTTGCAAGATTTGCTTGATAAGGGTTTCATTAGACCTAGTGTCTTGCCCTGGGGTGCGTCTGTGTCATTTGTGAAGAAGAATATGGGTCGATGAGGATGTGCATTTATTACCAGCAGTTGAACAAAGTCACTATAAAGAACAAATATCCATTACCGAGGATCCATGACTTATTTGATAAGCTTTAGGGTGCCAAAGTGTTTCCAAAGATCGATCTAAGGTCTGGTTACCATGAGTTGAGGATTAAGGTGTTCGATGTCCCTTAGATAGCTTTTTAGATTCGATATGGGCATTATGAGTTCCTGGTGATGTCATTTGGCTTGAAAATTCCCCAGCAATATTTATGGATTTGATGAACCGAGTGTCCAAGCCCTACATGGATTCATTTGTGATTGTGTTTATTGATAATATCTTGATATACTCCCACAGCCGAGAAGAGCATGAGCAGCATCTTCGGATAGTTCTTCAGACGCTGAGAGACAGTCAGTTTATACTAACTTTTCAAAATGCGAGTTTTGGTTGGACTGAATCACTTTCTTGGGACATGTTGTATCAGTAGAGGGCATTCTGGTGGATCCTAAGAAGACTGAGGTTGTTCATAATTGGCAAGGTTTACTTCAGCCACAGAGATCCATAGCTTCTTGGGATTGGCAGGTTATTACAATTGGATTACAGAGGGGTTTTCATATATAAAATCCCCATTGACAAGGTTGACCCAGAAGGGTGTCTTGTTCAGTGTTCAGACGAGTGTGAGGCAATCATTCAGAAGCTCAAGACAACTATGACTACAGCACTGTTGTTGGTGTTGCCCACAGGTTCAGTCCTTATACATTATATTGTGATGTATCTCATATTGGACTTGGTGAGGCATTGATGCAAGGTGGTAAGGTTATTGCATATGCTTCACGGTAGCTAAAGGTTCATGAGAAGAATTATCATGTTCATGATTTGGAACTGGCAACCATTGTTCACGCGCTGAAATTTGGAGGCACTATATTTATGTTGTGTCGTGTGAGGTGTTCACAGATCATTGGAGTTTGCAGTATTTGTTCAAGCAAAAGGAGCTCAATTTGAGGCAGAGGAGGTAGTTGGAGCTATTGAAAGACTATGATATCACCATCTTGTATCATCCCAAGAAGGCCAATGTGGTGGCCAATTCTCTGAGTAGGAAGCCATCCAATATGGGCAGTTTTGCGTACATTCTAGTCAGTGAGAGGCTGCTAGCATTAGATGTTCATACCTTTTCCAATCAGCTCAGGTTGGATGTTTTTGAGCCCATTCGTGTATTAGCTTGTACAGTAGCGCGGTCTTCTTTGTTTGAGCGCATCAGGGAGCGACAATATGATGACCCTTATTTACTTGTCCTTAAGGACACAGTGCGACACAGTGATGCCAAGCAAGTTATGGTTGGAGATGATGGAGTTTTGAGGATCCAGGATTGTGTTTGTGTGCCTAATATAGATTGACTTCGTGATTTGATTCTAGATGAGGCCCATAGTTCCCTATATTTTATTTATCTGCACCGCAAGATATATCAGGACTTGCGGCAACATTATTGGTGGAAGAGGATGAATAAGGATATAATTGCATATATAGTTCAGTGTCTAAATTGTCAGTAAGTAAAGTACAAGCAATTAAAGACTTGGTGGTTTGCTTTAGAAGATAAATATTCCTGAGTGGAAGTGGGAGTGTATCGCTATGGATTTCGTTGTTGGACTCCCACGGACTCAGAGGAAGTTCAACGCCATTTGAGTTATTGTGGATAGACTGACCAAGTAAGTACATGCCATTCCTGTGGCAGTTACTTATTCTTCAGAGTGGTTGGCAGAGATTTATATCCGTGAGATCGTTTGTCTTTACGGTGTGCTCGTGTCTATCATTTCAAATTGAGGTACGCAGTTTACCTCACATTTCTAGAGGGAAGGGCATTGTGATTTGGGTGTGCTGGTTGAGTTAAGCACAACATTTCATCCTAAGACAGACGGACAGTATGTGCATACTATTCAGATCTTGGAAGATATGCTCCACGCATGTGTTATAGAATTTGGAGGATCGCGGGATGAGTTGTTGCCCCTTGCAAAGTTTACCTACAACAACAGCTATCACCCGAGCCTCCAGATAGCTCACTATAAGGCATTATATGGTAGATGGTGTCGATCGGCAGTTGGATGGTGTGAGCCGGGGAGGCTCAGTTATTGGGTACAGATTTGGTACAGGATGCCTTGGATAAGGTTAAAATCACTCAAGATATACTTCACACAGCTCATTCCAGGAATAAAAGTTATGGTGGCCGTAGGGTTTGTGATGTGGCATTCATGGTCGGAGAGAGAGTGTTGCTTCGGGTATCACCCATGATGGGTGTAATAAGGTTTGGAAAGAAGAGCAAGTTGAGACCTAAGTACATCGGGCCTTTTGGATACTTGAGTGAGTGGGAGAGTTGGCCTACAAACTTGCATTTCCACCTGGGTTATCCGCAGTCTACCCGGTGTTCCATGTGTCCCTTCTTTGAAGTATCACGGTGATCCATCCCACGTGTTAGATTTCAGCACTGTCCCGTTGGACAAGGATCTGACCTACGAGGAGGATCCGACATCTATTCTAGACCACCAAGTTCGTCAATTGAGGTCGAAGGTTTATCCTTCAGTTAGGGTATAGTGGAGAGGTCATCCTGTGTAGCTACCTGGGAGTTCGAGTCCGATATGCGGAGCAGATATCCCCACCTTTTCACCAGCTCAGGTGCTTTTGGATAATGTGATGACCCAAAAGTCTATCTTATATTTTAGAATGCGATTCTACGCTCTCAAGCCTTAAAATATGTTATGTTTACCCTTCTCAATTTTATGCGCAATCCATGCGTATTTTTGGAATGCTTTTATGTTAAAAGTTGATGAAAACAATAATTTTTGCCTTAAAAGTCAATTTTAGTTGACTTCGGTCAATATTTTAAGTAAATAGATCCGACTGGTGTTTTGAAGGTCCGTAATGAAATATGGGACCTAGTCGTATGTCCAGAGTCGAATTTCGAGGTCCCTAGCTCGAGATATGAATTTTTGTTAATATATTGAAAGACTACAAATCTAATTGTTTTAAGAATTTGGTTAATGTTTAACCTTGTTGGTATCGGGTCCGTATTTTGGTTCTGGAGCCAGGTACAGGTTCATTATGATATTTAATACTTGTTTGTGAAATTTGGTCAGAAATGGAGTTGGTTTGACGTGATTCAGACGTTCAGTTTTGAAAATATAGGTTTTAAAGCTTTCTTGTAAATTTCATTCGATTTTGTGATAAATTCATAATTCTAGGTATTTATTTAGTGATTTGATCACACGATCAAGTTCATATTATATTTTAGGATTTGTGTGCATGTTTGGTTTTTAGCCCCGAGGGCTCGGGTGAGTTTCAGATAGGCTATGGGTTTTTTGAAACTTAGAAAATTCATGTTTTGGCTTCAGCTGTTATATGGTGTATCTTTCATCGTGTTCGTGGAGGTACTCTCGCTAATGCGAAAGGTAAAATGGGGGCCGGGTGACTTTCTTCTTCTCGAACAAGAATGCTTGGCCACGAACGCGGAGCATTGGGGGCATTACCCTTCGCGAATGCGACCAGCCTCTTGCGAACGCATAGGCATGGGACCTAGGGAAGGGAAGTAACCTATACTCTTCGCGAACGTGGCACATGGCTCGCGAATGCATAGGAAGGTGGGATAATCCGCGAACACGAAGAGTATCTAGCGAACGTGTTGGCTAAATGAGCCGCCGCTTTGCAATTGCGGCAGGCCCTTTGCGAACATGAAGGAGGCCTGATGCGCAGACTTTAAAACAGTCCAAAAACGGGATTTTGCCACTTTTTCATAAACTCTCCATTAGAGCTCGACCTATGTGTGATTTTGAAGGGAAACCTCAACACCAATTCATAGATTTGTACTATTTAACTCATTTTCTTCCATTTTATCATCACCCATTAAATTCCTAGCCCTAATCTTTGTTCTTCCATAGTAGAAAACTAGGAATTTAGGAAGAATTGGGGATTTTTGCAAATTGGAGATTTAGACCTCAATTTGAAGTCAGATTCTAAAACTAATTGTATATGCAGGCTCGGGGGTGAATGGGTAAATGGATTTTGGTCCGAACCTCGAATTTTGACCAAGTAGGCCTGGGGTTGATTTTTTAATTTTGGGGGGGAAGTTTGAGACATCTAAGTTTATGCATTGTAGTTGGTTCCTTTAGTAATAAATGAAGTTATTGAGTTAATTGTGGCTAGATACGAGTCGTTTGGAAGTGGATACTAGAGGAAAAATGGTAATTGAGCATTGAGTGGCACGCGAAGCAAGGTAAGTGTCGATTTAGCTTTCACTCGAAGGATTAGGAACCTTTGACTTATTTTCTATAAGAAATTCAGGTGAGCGGTGTATAGGTGAGGTGGCGAGTACCTATGCGCCACAATTTACTTATTTTTGCCTGTTTCTTTCCCGTTACTCTCATATTGTCTCTTTCCTATCATAACTGCTATATGCTTTACTTGTATTTACATGCTTAATTGCTACTTGTTAGACATTACTTCTCTTTGCTGAAACTAATAGTTATTTCGTAGTTTTGTTGCCTCCTATTATGTGCTTAAGTTGGTTATCGATACTTTTAATCCATATTTTAGATTGGCCTCGCTGAGTAGTATTACTTGTGTAAAGTCTTATAGTGTATAAGCTTCCTAATTGTTTGGTTTGAAGTTGAGCCTTGTGAAGGGTTATGTGAATTGAATTGTGTAATTTCTATACTTGATGAGTAACTGATATTGTTATGGTGGGATCGGGTTGCACATCGCAACTGGTGAAGGAAGGGTGATATATTGAGGAGGAATAAGGGTGAAATGATATGTACGGTGAGATCGGGTGGCACACCCAAGTGTAATAAGGGTGGATTGTGGTGATATGGTGGGATCGGGTTGCACGCTGCAATAACCTATATGCATATACTTTTCCTTGACTGTGTTTGATAAATGGTAGTCTTAAATTACACTTAAGGATCGGTAATAGCTGAACATTGATGATATACTTCAACAACTATATTCACTTATTGCAAGTTACTAGTCTATTTTATCATGTCTTCTTTCTACTTTTATTATACACTGTATGCAGGTTATATTGTTATTACCCGGCCGTAGCCCTCGTCACTCCTTCATCGAGGTTAGGCTCGATACACTTACCAGTACATGGGATCAGTTGTACTCATTCTGAACTCTGCACTTTCTGTGCAGATTTTGGAGCAGGTTCGGGCTAATCGAGAGGTTGGCTGTAGGATTTACTTGCTTGGATACCCAAGGTAGTCATGGTGGCGTCCGCTGGCCCTGACGTCCCCTTCTATACTCCATACTTCACTGTTTTGCTTATTTCATCAACAATTGTAGTTTCTTTCAGACATATACTTTTAGTAAAATCTTAGAATGTTCGTGAATTGTAACTCTGAATTCTGGATAGTAATAGTATATAATCAAAGTGACTATTTATTTACTTCCGCGTTCATTTCGACTTGTTTTAGCTTGTTTATTGTTAGTCACTGAAATATAAAGGAATTGATTAATAAAAATTCTAAATTGACTTGTCTAGCAAGTGTAATGTTAGGCGCTATCATGATTTCGATGATAGGGATTTCGGGTTGTGATAGAAGGTAGAAACAAAAGAAGAAAGGAGAAGAGAGTTGTATGAGTGATAAATGTATTAAATTACTGAAGAATGATTGGTTAAATATAGTTTTTTGGTGTGGATACTTTCATTTTGCAGAAATTTTAGCTTCCTTAGAATATTTATAAAAAAGAATCGGCTCCTGCTACTGTTCAAATGTACTTTTTTTTTTTCAAACACTTCAGATCTAAAAATATATTTTATATTCTATACTAAAAAAAAGTAATTTTAGCTTTCAAGAAGCTCGGCCAAAGAGGTTAAAAGTTCAACTAGCCAAATCATACTTCTAGAACAAGTAAGCTTTTATCCAGACGAAAGAAAATATGCATTGGAGAAGTAATTGAATAAATAAAAATAGAAATACATTAGAGTTCTTAAATGTGTAATTAAGAGAATCCGATTCCCATATTGCAAGCGGTCTCTAAAAGTTAATTAGGGGTGGGGTGGGGTTCCAAAACATTAATTAACTTTTTACTACTTTAGTACTGAATATGTTGAGTATCAGTAATGAGTCCTAATCTAAACAAATTGACTTTTAAAGTTTTAATTAATACGAGTCTAACTACACGTTATTTCTTTCAATTTTTTTCTGGTAGAGGGTGAACCTATAACGAAAAATATGAGTGGTCCGTGACTAGGGAATTAAACAAGAAGATAGGGGGTGAGATTTGAATGTTGCATTTAAGTGAATAGTTCCTCCTATGTTTGCTAGTAAATTAATTTGGTTAGATATTTTAGGATTTCCTTTTGGAAGAAGTATATGGCTAGTTGTCTTAATTCAAGACGCGCGCATACCTTTTGGATAGGGGTAACTCAGGAAAAAATATGTATTTTATACTTTTTAGTTGTTAACTTTTACCTTTGCATTTTCTTCAAGAAAAAATAAATACAGTAAGTATTTAGTGTTATCTCCGTAATAATGATAACATTTTAAGAAGTCTTCAAAAGTAATTTGGGAAATGAGTAGTTAATGATAAGAGTAAAATAAAAAAAAATTATCTTTTTCTTAATTTGCTCAACGGACAAGTAAAAGTAAAAATATATTTTCAGTACAATGGACAAGTAAATCTGAACTGAAGGAGTATAATGAATATTACTCCATCAGTTCCAATTAACATAAACTATTCAATGAGCACGAAGTTTAAGAGAAGAAATGAAGATTTTTAGAACTTGTAATTCGAAGCAAGTCATAATATTTATATGGCCATAATTCATTTGAAACATCTGATGTTAAGTACAATAGAGTATTTGCGTGACTATAAAAACGTCTTATTGAGAGTAGAATTGAAAGTTAAGTTTAGTTATTTTCAAATTTAGAAAATAGTCATTTTTTAGAATGAAAATAGATTCACATAAATTAAAATTAGAGGCGGATTCAAAAATTGAAGGCTTCGGATACCAAGCTAATAGATTTAATCAACTTTGAAGAAAACAAATAGTACTGACTATTTGGCTTTTGGGATTCTAATGGGAGCAAGGATTTTTAAAAAAAAAAATTGTTTTAACTGTGGGTGAAAAAAAAACAAATAGTACAATCTAAGATACCAAAAAAAAGTTAAGATTTACTAACAAAGAAAAATATAGTCAACAATAATTAAAGAAAGAAAATAAGAAGAATAGCATATAATTGAAGAAAGAAAAATAAGTGAACAGTAAAGCCAAACTTTACTGAGAATACATAGTGATTGTGATGATCTAAAGGGTCATTATTTGTTTTTAATCAAATTATGTGCTTTTGAGTCCTTGAAAACCTCATTTAGAGTCGTCTCAATTTGTGTGTGCAGTTCGGACACGTAACCGGAAAGCTCAAATATGAAATTCTACGAAAAATGTTAAGTTTTGAGTTTAAAATGATTAAATTCGAGTTCGGTCAATATTTTAGGTAAACAGACCCCGGACCCCATGATTTGGCGGTCCCGGAGAGTCCGTAGAAAAATATGGGACGTGAGCGTATGCCCAGAATCGAATACCGAGGTCCCAAACCCGAGAAATGAATTTAAGTAAAATCACTTTCTGAAAATATTTAAGGAAATTTGAAGTAAAATCTGATTAGAAAGCGATAGTATCGGGCCCATACTTTGGTTCCGACGCCCGGTACAGGTCTTGTATATGTTTTAACTCCTTCATGTAAAATTTGGTTAATAATGGACGTCGATGACGTGATTCGGACTTGAATTTCTAAATTTGAAACTTGATGAAGTTTGAGAAAAAGTTCTTGATTTTTGAGGTTTGATTCATTATTTTGAGTTTATTTAGGCGATTTGATTGCACGGATAAGTTCATATGATGTTGTTGAATTAGTACGTGTGCTTGGTTAGGATACCCGAGGGCTCGGGTGTGTTTCAGATGGGTTTCAGAAGGTTTCAGGCTTGAAAAATATTATACGTTTTCCAGTTATGGTATTCTGTTATGCCTTTCTTCGCGTTCGCGGGAATCCCCACGTGAACACGCTGTGTAAAGTTTTGCCTGAAGGGATTTCCTTCTACGCGAACGCGAGGCAGTGGGGGACTATACCTACGCAAACTTGTTCTTGGCCACGCGAACACGAAGGCCAAGTGGCTTGAGCAGAGGGAGGGGTAGAAACCTTACGCGAACACGACCGGTAAGATGCGAATGCGAGGGCTCGAGAAGCTATTGCTTCGCAATCGCGAGCCCCTTAACGTGAACGCGAAGGCCTAACAATTTGACCCCTCGCGAACGCGTACAATTAAATTGCCCAGTTATTTTAAGTTTCAAAAACATAATGTATTTCGGTATTTCTCAAAATTTCTCAAAACCTCTTCTTCTCCAAAGCTCCTAGGCGATCATTGAAGCAATTTTTCACCATAATCTCATAGGTTAGTAATCTTCAACTTATTTTCTTCTATTCTCATCAATATCTATCGAATTTCTAGGACAAAAACATGTAATTAAGGGTAAAAATTAAGAAATTGGATGGAGTTAGGGATTTTTGATTAATTATTATTTAGACCTCGTTTTGGTGTCGAATTTTGAAAATAATTATCTATTCAGGCTCGTGGATGGATGGGTGATTAAATTTTTGTTCGAACCTTGTGTTTTAACCAAGTAGACCCGGTGTCAATTTTTGGGATTCTAAGAAGAATGATTGGAAATTTATAATTGAACATTGGAGTTGGATTGTTTAGCATTCATTGATGTTATTATGTCGATTATATATAGATACGATTGTGTTGGAGCCAAATTCGAAAGGAAAGGCGATGTTTGAGACTTGATTTGGCCGTGGAAGTTCGAGGTAAGTGTTTGGTCTAACCTTAGCTTGAGGGATAAGCAGTTGTGTCCTATTTTCTATTTGCTTCTTGTTGAGTACGACGTATAGACATGGTGACGAGTAGCTATACGTTGGTTTCAAGCATGACAGGTGAGTCTTATATTGTGATTTTTATGATTTCATTGTATTATTCATGCCTTGATGAAGATTTCTATTTTGTTGTGTAAAGTTGTGGAAAGAATTGTGACATATGAACATTCAGGAGCGTTGGCTCCAGTAGTATAACAAATTGTGAAAGTACAAGTGATAATTGAAACTCTAGTGTATTGGCTCGAGTTGTGAAGTGGATTATGAAGTGAAAGTGAGAAAGAGAAGAGATTATTACGTTGCACATTATCGGGCTATTGTTGAGTTGTGGTTCCCTTGCATTGTGTTCTTAATTGATATTAAGGTTGCTTAGGTTAATGATTCATTATGTTGAGTAAGGACTATAGTTATAGCTGAGGTAGTTAGGTATTGTAATAGGTTTGGTTATAGCTGAGGTAGTTAGATGTAGTAACAAGTTTGGTTATAGTTGTGATAGTTAGATGTTGTAACAGGTTGGTTATATTTGTGGTAGTTAGATGTTGGAACAAGTTTGGTTATATCGGTGGTAGTTAGTTGTTGGAACAAGTGTGGTTATAGTTGTTTCTCCCTTTTCAGGACGTGATTACTTATGCTGTCGAATCCCTTGTCGGGATAGTGTGGACCTTATTGATCCCATGTCGGGACTCTCGTAATAATTGCAAATATTATATATGGATCGGTTTGCATGCTGCAACAAATATGATATTGGATCGGGCTGCACGCTGCAACAGATATGATATTGGTTCAGGTTGCACGTCGCAACAGATATTATACTGGATCGGATTGCATGCCTCTACAGATATGATATTGGATCGAATTGCACACCGCAACAGCTATATATATGTGGATCGGGTTACACGCCACAATAATGTTAAATGATAAGGGATCGGGTTGCGCGCCACAATAATATTGTTATTGGATTGTTGTAGACATTGAGCGCCCTTTCATATTTTATCAAGTTTCTGTTAGATTTGATATGATCCCTGAAGCATGTTCCCCCTTTTCCTTTTAAACTGCTTATTACTTGTTTAATTTTTTGCCATATATTATATAACTGCACAAGTTTGTTTGGAGTCTATTCCTAGCCTCATCACTACCTCGTCGGGATTAGGCCAGACACGTACCAGCACATGGGATCGGTTATGCTGATGCTACACTCTAGACTTATGTGCAGATACGGGAGCCGCATTTGGTCAGCAGTAGTAGCTCGGGAGCCAGCCTTCAGTCCACCGAGGCACTAAGGTAGCCTTGCAGTCGTGCGCATGCCCGACGTCTCCTCTATCATTTATTATGTCATGTTATCTCATGTATTCGAGACAAACAATGTTTTTTCCTTCAAACTGTTGTATGTAGTACTCTTAGTAGTTTGTGGATGTTGTGACACCACGTTCTGGTTAGAGGCATGTGTTGGTTTTGAGATATTTTGGTTTTATAATTGTTTAAGACTTCCGCTAAATTTCATTTTTCGCTGTTACTTTAATATTTATTCCTATTAATATAATTGGTAAGCAGTTTTAAAACAAAAGTGTTTAAGGATTATTAAATGTGTGGCTTGCCTAGCTTATAGATTAGGCGCCATCACAACTTCCGAGGGTAGAAATTTCAAATAGCGACAGTGATGTAGCAAGCTAAATTTTTTAAAAAATTGTTATCTAAGCAGTTTGATCCCTCGCTGCCAAAGGAGGATTTACCAGCCATTTAGCACTGACACCTTAACATCTTTTGTTACTCTGGGTGGTATTCGGAATATTTATACATTTCACATATATGCATACATATATAGTTAAGGTTTTGAACAAAATTTGCGGGGGTGGAGTACCATCCCCACAGGCCTTAGTAGATCCGCCCCTGACTGGATTAGAGGGAGTATATGTTTTGATTGGCATCCTAAGATTCATCATAAGCAACTGCATTGGTCGTTTTAGGGGGACACAACTTGGCTTTTACGCTCCCTACGTTCTAGTATTTGCTTAAATTTTTATTTGACAATAATGTCCCGCCATGTTCAAATCATAAATCTGCCTCTGCTTAATTCTGATTGTAATAGCTAAAAAACTTCTGACTCCGTTGTCCATGACAAGTCTACATTTTGTAATGATGCATAGTTACATATAATATTATCCTTTTAACCATAAAAATAGAAGCAACGTGAAAGTGTAACTACTAATAATTTTTTAAGTTAAGTTTCTCTAATTCTAGAAGTACTTTTTTTTAAACTGATTTTTTTTTTCAAAGTTGATGTGCCGGCCAAGCTTTTAGAAGAAAAAAGAGTGTTTTTGAGGAGAAGCCGAATTAGTTTTTGAGAAGCAGAAAAAAGTAGATTCTCTCTAAAAACACTTTTTTTGTAAGCACTTTTGAGAAAAATATATTTAGAGCGTGTTTGGCCAAGCTTCTAGGATACCAAAAGTATTCTTTTTTCTAGAAAAGTACATTAAAAAAAATTTAAGCTGTTTGGTCAATACATAGAAGTACTTTTGGTCAGTAGCACAAATAGTTTTCTGCTTTTGGGAAGAAGCAGAAAATTCTAGCTTCTTCCAAGAAACAGAAGCAGAAGTGAAAATTAACGTATTCAAGACAAAACTATCCTCACTATAAATTTATATTTTTCAAATTATCACTTACAAATGTAAGTTTTTCGTTTCATTTGTGTTTCTAATTTTTACCATTCTTTTAATTACATGAATCATATTGTAACTTTCCAAACTTTTTATTGACTTTTTTTGTTTTTAATTTATTCTGTGTGTCATGTCTTGTAAATTTTTAAATTATCTTCTTCTTTTTTCACACTAAAGCAAATTATTTACATCCTTATTTGGATTATCAAATCTCTTCCTAAAAGTAATCATTTACACTTTCTTATGTTATATGCTATTAGTTCCTGAATCTTTAAAACAATTATCAAATCTAATTTATGAAAAATACCTACAGATAGGTAATAAATTTATAATTCCATCGCATAATCTATCTTTATATTATTAAAAGAAGAAAATGCATCACTGTCACGATCCAAATTCCATACCCGATCGTGATGGCGCCTCTCGTGAAGACAAGGCCAGCCAACAATCCCAAATCCTCTCTAAGCAGCTATTGAACATAAGTGAATAGAAATACTACATAATGGCATTTAACTATGAAATTTTATTCCAATACAATGCGACCGGGGTGTCACAAGTCACGAGTATCTATTGAGTAGGGACACTACTATTGGGCCAACAAAAAATATATATATATACAAGGTAAAAATGGAACTCAAAGTCGGAATATGGTGCCGCGAACGCTGGCGGTCACCTTACTCAACTACCAATGGCCTTTGGTCCTGCTAATAACCCGCTACCGGGTGAACAAAACTTGCAATTGCACGCAAGGTGCAGGGAGTAAAGTGAGTACTTCCAACTCAATGGTAATAAGAGAGAATAATATCTGAGCGATAAGAGAACACGTATGAGCACACCAAACTGCTATGAAAGACAGAACCACCCTGTTTGAGAAAAACCAAAATACTGTGAAAAATACCTTTAGAAAATCTCAAGATCAGTTCAAAATCTTTTTTAAAAGTATGTTTTTTCAACAATTACAAAGATAATTTCAACAAGTAGAAAGTAATTAGAAACCCGCCCCTCGGGCTCAATATCAACCTCTCAGTGCAGTATCAGCCCTCCGGGCTCACTCCCAAATCACAATATACAACATCAGCCTCTCGCTCAGCACTCCTTAACATATAACACAAGGGTATTGGTCAACAAGGCAAGTAATATTATGTATGAAAATGATATATGAGTGCTAAATGTCGTGCCACAAAGTACAAACAGGAGTGAATGCATGAATGCAATACAATGCACATGACTGCTAGGACGCGTAGCCCAATCCATGGGTACCCTGCGCTGACTGGGGGTGTGTACAGACTCCGGAGGGGCTCCTACAGCCCAAGCGCAAAAATGTTGCGGCGTGCAGCCCGATCTAATATGTATAATGCTGTGGCGTGTAGACCGATCCAAAATAATATATATAACGCTACGGCATGCAGCCCGATCCATGCAATATGCTTCTGCGGCGTGCAGTCTGATCCATGCAATATGCTGCTGCGGCGTGCAGTCCGATCCATGCATATATATGCACATACTCACACGACACTCGAGGCCTGAAAGCCTCCTTACATCATCTTCATGCCCTCACATATGGCCCTCAGCCTCAATCAGTCCAAAATAGTCAAAAGCGCCTCGGGCATCCGTAAAACGATAATACTCAGCTCAAACATTAGTTCAAATATCAGTTAAAACTACAAGTTTGAGAAAAATATAGCTGAGTTCATGAAACAGTATAAATCACATGGACTGAGTTCAAATAATCTTTCAAATACTAAGGAAAACTGTGATGATAGTTCATAAAGAGTTCAAATAATCGGCAATAATCCCCAAGTATGGCATGAGCCTAAGACATAATGATAACAGCCAATCATTTACAATTTCGCGGTAAAAACCAGCCATTGGGACGGACCAAGTCACAATTCCCAATGGTGCTTTACCCCACGCGCAGGTCCAGCGTGCAAGTCACTATAATACAACACTAGGATGTGCAAATCCGGGGTTTCAAACCCTCAGGATATGATTCCCAAATATTACTCACCTCGAACCAGCGGAATCTCAAGTTCGCAACGCCTTTGCCTCTCAAATCGGCCTCCACGCGCGTCGCGTCTAGCCAAAAATAGAGTGAATACATTACAATATGCAAATGGGACAATACCCAATCGAAAAGACTAGAAAAATATCGAAATTCGCGAAATTAGAAAAACTCGAGCCCCGGGCCCACTTCTCGAAATCCCAAAAATTTTCCATCAAAATGATCCTCGTCTCCCCACGAGTCTATGAATATACAGTTCATCAAAATCGGAGTCCAATTGCTCCTTCAAATCCCCAATTTTTATTCAAATTTCAAGCCCTAGTTCTTCCCATCTTTGATTTAATTCCAAAAATTTAAGGGTAGAAATCACGTTTAATTGATGTTTTGAGTCCATAGAACTTATCTCAAATCAATCCTCTTCAATTTGCACCAAAATATCTCAAAGATGACAACCAATGTAGGAAATATGACTTAGCTCGCGGTTGAGAATTCATTAAAAGTCTGTTGCCCAGCCGCTCTTTCTTCTATGCGAACGCGTGGGTTCTCCTGCGTTCGCTTTGACCAAAAATCACAGGGCCCCCATTTACTCAATGCGAACGCGGAGCCACTCCGTGATCGCAATGCCCAATACATCCCCCTCCTAAAACTCCAATACGCGAACGCGTCCGAGGCACGCGAACGCGAAGGCCAAGGTCCTCAGGCGTATGCGAACGCACCACTGCATTGCGAACGCAGAGGCCAAATTTTGCTTGCACTGCTGTTGCAAAAATCCGCCACTTCCAAAATCCGAATTTGGTCCGTTAGACCACCCGAAATCACCCTGAGGCCCCCCGTGGCCCCCTGGGACCTCAACCAAAAGAACCAACACACACTAAAACATCATACGAACTTGTTCCAATCATAAAAACACGCCCTTTTACACAAAAATCATCAATATCACGACGGATTCAAGCTTAAAGTTTTCTTAAAACTTCCAAAACTCGTATTCGATCAAAAACCAACCAAACAATGTCTGAATGACCTGAAAATTTGCAGAAACATCCAAAATCACCAAACGAAGCTACTGCAACTCTCGGAATTCCATTCTGACTCTCAGATCAAAATCTTACCTATCAACCGGAACCCGCTAAAATTCAAACTTCGCCAATTCAAGCCTAATTCTACACCAGACCTCCAAATTCAATTTCGATCACTCTCCTAAGTCATAATTAATCCCCTGAAGCTAACCGAATAATCGGAAATTACATCCGAGCCTTCTAACTCACAAGTCAACTTCCGGTTGATTTTTCCAAAACAAGCTTCCTTCTAAGAGGTCATATGCCTTATTTTAAATCAAAACCAATTCAATTAAGCCTGATTGAATATAATACTGATATTGAAACATGAATCCATACAATAAGGGGGAAACGGGGCGGTAACTCACATGACGGCGGGTCGGATCGTCATATCATCCCCAACGTAAACAAGCGCTCGTCCTTGAGCATACCCAGGGTTGTACTAGATGCCAACCAATAGCTGAATGATCTTACCAAGCATATACCCAGGGTGGTCCCACGTCGCCCTATCTCCTATATGTCCGACAACACGACATAGCTGAAATTTCATAGTCCATCTAAACCATAAACTACATTGCACTTCCCGAAATCATGCACCAGATCAAAATCTCACGTATGCATTCATAATAAACCCGAACACACTGTAATAATGCATACATGCAACCTCGACTGCCATCATATGATATACCATATAACTTGAACACATGCAGCGATGACTTCCATTCGCAATTGCTGTCCTCAACAACCAATATCGATAGAAAATCTCTTGTTAGATGGAGTCTCATTCAATACCTTCATATACTTCCAACGGCAAGTGAAACACGCAATATAATGAACCCATCTCTCAGATCAACCATTCAGGAATCCATTTCCCTCTTGACTGATACTAAAATAGATTTCCGAGCCAAACCTCGATATTACCTTTCTAACAAGCTAAAATCAAATTGGTTCGTACTCATTAATGACTCCAACAATCATCTCAACTACAACACGCCACTCTGGTGATATGACACCTCAATACCGGCCTAAGCCACAACGTGCTGAACACATGCACAGATAAGAAACGATCAGAACACACCCAAATCATGACAACTGACTCGAACAAAAGAGTTGTATTTCAAATTCCACCGTACGATCACAACACAGAACTGAGATCCCATTGCACATCATAGAAATAAAGTACCTGACTCCTCCTCGAAAGGTCAAAACATCACGTGGCCTTGCCACAACACGCGATAATATCCAAACACTATTACCCATGAAGCACCTCGAGTCACCATGCTCAACACAGACGACCACACACAGATTGAGGTCTGAAACCAAGAAATCCATCACACCCACGGTGAAGCAAGTATTATACACTATTCAATCTTCAAAGGACACAACCGATGCGCTATTCGCCGAGCAACACCCAATACAGATTTTCCTCATAAACCAGGAAACAAGGCATACAAAGTAACATATTGGAAACTATTCTCCACATCACACTGTTGCGGCGCGCAACCCGGTCCATATAACATACCCGTGGCAGCGTGCCACCCGATCCAGATACCATACCCGTGGCGGCGTGCCACCCGATACGCACATATATCTCACAAAAGAAGATGCACATCGAGTGAAATTTGCTCACTATAATAAACACATATAGCATCATGCCCGGTCACAAGAAAATGCATCCGAAACCTCAATGTCGGAATTGAATCAATGGTAGAGACCTCTGCACTGACATCCACCATGAAGGCCCAATCAATAAGCAATGCTTTCCAGCCGTCCGCTGGTCTCTGGAATACAAGCTACCCCGCTCGAACATAATTCGATGTACCTTGCCACACAGCCTGTGGCATTTTATGACATAGCCGATAACACATTAGTCTAGACAATTTGACCATGGAACAACCAGCCTGCCATTAAATATCATAACCCAAATTTAACATACCATGCAAAGAAAGATCCACTCGGACCTCCAATTGCCAACAACTGCTAGACGATGTCGATATACACGACCCCCAACCACCGCATGGTCGGATCACGAGAACTTCTAGTCTCCAACACATATAACGCATGAATCACTATGCCTGATCCCACACTCTGTCGTACGAATACATAACACACATCAAGTATCCATTCATACCACGAAAGATATTCAAAATTTCTTGCACCATCAACAAACTCAAATATCCGCAGTTGATCCAACAAGAAAATGTTGCAATACTACTCACGTATCATAAATTTACATCACCTTAAACATCTGAAGGTCAATTCTTTACTCACATGTAGCTGTCCGTGTTGCTCAAGAATTTAATGATTTCCCATTATGAACTAAACCAAAACCTTGAACACGCAAATCTCAATTCTCCATATCATAACACATAGACCATACCACACTAGGATAACATGAGGATTTCTATCTCTCTCATGTGCCACATACATCAACGCGCTCACTAGCCAGAACATTCATGATCCCATATAGGAGAAAAATTACCACACACTCCATGCTTCGCGTACCCATAGGAATATACTCATTTTCAAACCACGGTAAAACACATCAAGAACTCTTTCTCCCAATTCCATTGCACAAGCTAAACTGCCAGGACTGAATCCTTCTACCCAAACCAAGTTAAGCAACTGCCAGCACGCATCGCTGCACAATTCCTGTAAGGCTCATTACCTCGAACACATACCGATTCGGTTTATTATCAAGTTATTCCATTTTTCTAATTTCCTTCATGATTCATCATTAATTTGATATTCTCCCTTGCTGTAGCACAACAATACCACAACTCAGGTTACCACGCGAGACTCGCACATAAGACCACACTGTCTAAAATCCATAAGCCACTAAATACCCTCTCGAACGCTTTCCAGAAATACAATATTCCAGAATGCTTTACCTTGAAGAGCTTCCTGCGAATCTAAATTCGTTACCATTACCTTCCAAATGTGGTTACATAGAATCCCATGATTAACATAAAATACCATAAGTCTTGATCTTTTCTAATGAAAACACTGTCTCTAGCCACATACACAAACTTAAGACACCTGATTGTTACATGTAAAATCTTGAACATAGTAAAGACATTCTCGAGAGTCATTCACTCTTATTCAGCTGTAATTCATCTGCCCCAATTGAACGGAACCACTCGTGCCTTATTAGTACTCAGACACCACAGAACATGATTTCATACAGATACAACAACCATATTTCTTCTTTATACATTGAGCATTATTTACCAAAAACAACTCAAAACATCCTAGTATGTTCTCACATTAACGAAAGCACCATAGAACCTTTGTAGAAATTTTCCTTCACACGTGCCATCCTCGGCTCAATTTCCGTGACCAAAACTGATCCACCATCCTACCTCAAAATGGAACCAACATAGCACATAACCATGAAATCAGGTGACCAACAACAACCTCCCCAACTTGGCTCGAAGCCATATATTAAGGCACTCTTAACAACTCATAAAACTTTTACTCTAACGATGCCACAATGATATCACATTCAAATCATTTACAAGTTTTGTGAATACACAGATAATCTAGTACTGACATTCTTTGCAAATCTCTCAATCATTTCCACATCAGCTGAGTCCACTTTCTTAAGCGTTCCAATTCTTCAAAATAAAACACATACTCTTTAATATTACACATGAGATAAGTTTACATACACATAAGGATCATACCGCTCAAAACCCTCCATAGAAGATAACACACCTACTTCGCATCATTTTAATATTTCCACATACCTTTTACCATCATATACGTAATACACAACCATTTAGTCTTTCTGAGTATGAACTCATACCGCCACATGTATTGCACCTCACTTTCCAGCTACGGGATTCGAAAATATTCTTCACGCGCTCATGCCTCGGGCTACGCAATAGACCCTAATAGGAAACAAACACTTAACAGCTTATCTATCATCCATCAGACTTCGTCGTCACTACCAAAATTATATAGATACACCTCGCAATACTAACATACTAATCCCATTGATATCCAGCTGCCATTCCGGCTAATAAGAACAACACTGAACATATAAGTTCAAAACACTTGCTCACACAATCAGCACCTCGGTGCTCAAGCCGTAAGCAAATATCTGGCCTCAAGTCCTCCAGACTGGCCCAACATGAACTCACAGAGATTACCTCTCGCCCCTCAATCGGAGAATCACAAACCATCCTGGCATATATACTACTGAGCGCTAGCGTGCGCATACAGACGTGTGGAAGGAATTTCAAGGATTATATCTCAAACTGTATCAAGTACGCACGATAAGAATTCCAAGAATTGGGAAGTTTTCGTGAAGGTTCTGCAGCCTCTCGAGGATAAATACAGACGTCTCCGTACCGATCCGCGAGACTCTACTAAAACTTATCATGATTCGTGAGACCTAGTAACCTAGGCTCTGACACCAACTTGTCACGACCAAATTACATACCCGATCATGATGGTGCCTCTCATGAAGACAGGGCCATCCAACAACCCCAAATCCTCTCTAAGCAGCTATTGAACATAAGTGAATAGAAATACTACTTAATAGCATTTAACTATGAAATTTCAATCCAATACAACCCGACCGGGGTGTCACAAGTCACGAGCATCTATTGAGTAGTGACACTACTATTGGGCCAACAAAATATATATGTACAAGGTAAAACTGAAACCCAAAGTTGGAATGCGGTGCAGCGAACACTGGCACCTTGCGTAACTACCAAATATGGCCTTCGGTCCTGCAAATAACCCGCTACTGGGTGAACAACACCTGCAACTGCACAGAAGGTGCAGTGAGTAAAGTGAGTACTTCCAACTCAGTGGTAATAAGAGAGAATAATATCTGAGCGATAAGAAAACGCGTATGAGCACACCAAAATGCTATGATAGACAGAACCAACTTTTTGAGAAAAATCAAAATACTGTGAAAAACCCCTTTAGAAAATCTCAAGATCAGTTCAAAATCTTTTTTGAAAGTATGCTTTTTCAACAATTGTAAAGATAATTTCAACAAGTAGGAAGTAATCAGAAACCTGCCCCTCGGGCTCAGTATCAACCTCTCAATACAGTATCAACCCCGCGGGCTCACTCCCAACTCACAATATACAACATTAGCCTCTCGGGTTCAGCACTCCTTAACATATAACACCAGGGTATCTGGTCAAGAAGGCAAGTAACAATATGTATGCCAATGATATATGAGTGCTAAATGTCATGCCATGTAGTACAAACATGAGTGAATGCATGAATGTATGCAATTCACATGACCGCTGCGACACGTAGCCCGATCCATGGGTACCATGCGCTCACTAGGGGTGTGTACAGACTCCGGAAGGGCTCCTACTGCCCAGGCGCAAAAATGTTGCGACGTGAATCCCGATCCAATACGTATAATGTTGCGTCATGCAGCCTGATCCAATATAATATATAATGTTGCGGCGTGCAACCCGATCCATGCAATACGCTTCTGCTTCGTGCAGTCCGATCCATGCAATATGCTGCTGCGGCGTGCAGTCTGATCCATGCATGTATATGCACATGCTCACACAACACTCGAGGCCTGAAAGCCTCTTTACATCATCTTCATGCCCTCACATATGGCCTTCAGCCTCAATCAGTCCAAAATAGTCAAAATCCCCTCTGGTATCCGTAAAACAATAATACTCAGCTCGAACAATAGTTTAAATATCAGATAAAACTCCAAGTTTGAGAAAAATATAGTTGAGTTCATGAAACAATATAAATCACATGGAGTTAGTTCAATTAATCTTTCAAATTGTGAGGAAAACTGTGATGATTGTTCATAAAGAGTTCAAATAATCGGCAATAAAGCCCAAGTATGGAAATGAGCCCAATTCATAATGATAACAACCAATTATTAACAATTTCGTGGTAAACACCAATAACTAGGACGGACCAAGTCACAATCCCCAACGGTGCTCTACCCCACACACAGGTCCAGCGTGCAAGTCACAACAATACAACACTAGGATGTGCAAATCCGGGGTTTCAAACCCTCAGGATATGATTCCCAAATATTACTCACTTCGAACCAGCGAAATCTCAAGCTCGCGAAGCCTTTACCCCTCAAATCGGCCTCCACGCGTGTCGAATCTAGCCAAAAACAGAGCAAATACATCACAAGATGCAAATGGTACAATACACAATCGAAAAGACTAGAAAAATATCGAAATCCGTGAAATTAGCAAAACTCGAGCCCCGGGTTCACTCTCGAAATCCAAAAAATTTTACATCAAAATGATCCTCGTCTCGCCACGAGTCTATACATATAAAGTTCATCAACATCGGAGTCCAGTTGCTCCTTCAAATCTCCAATTTTTATTCAGAATTTCAAGCCCTAGTTCTTCTCCTCTTTGATTTATTTCCAGAAATTTAAGGGTAGAAATCACATTTAATCGATTTTTCAAGTCCATAGAACTTACCTCAAATCAATCCTCTACAAATCCCTCTTCAATTTGCACCAAAATCTCTCAAAGATGACCAACAACGGAGGAAATACGATTAGCTCGCGGATGAGAATTCATTAAAAGACTGCTGCCCAGCTGCTCTTTCTTCTATGCGAATGCGTGGGTTCTCCTACGTTCGCATTGACCAAAAATCGCAGGGCCCATATTTACTCTATGCGAACGCGGAGCCACTCCACGATCGCAATGCCCAAGACAGCCCCCTCCCAAAACTTCTCTATGCGAACGTGTCATAGGCACGCGAACGCAAAGGCCAAGGTCCTCAGGCCTATTCGAACGCACCACTGCATTGCGAACGCAGAGACCTTCTTGCACTGATGTTGCAAAAATCTGCCATTTCTAAAAGCCGAATTTGGTCCGTTTGACCACCTGCAATCACCCAGAGGCCCCCCAGGACCTCAACCAAAAGCACCAACACACCCTAAAACATCATACGAACTTCTTCCAATCATTAAAACACGTCCATTAACACAAAAATCATCAAATCACGACGGATTCAAGCTTAAATTTTTCTTAAAACATCCTAAACTCATAGTCGATCAAAAACCCGACAAAACAACGTCCGAATGACCTGAAACCATGCAGACATATCCAAAATCACCTAATGAAGCTACTGCAACTCTCGGAATTCTATTCTGACCCTCAGATCATAATCGCACCTATCAACTGGAACCCGCTAAAATTCAAACTTCAAAAATTCAAGCCTAATTCTACACCGGACCTCCAAATTCAATTCCGATCGCTCTCCTAAGTCACAAATCATCTCCCGAAGCTAACAGAATAATCAGAAATCACATCCGAGCCTTCTAACTCCCAAGTCAACTTCTGATTTATTTTTCCAAATAGGCTTCCTTCTAAGAGGCCATATGCTTTATTTTTAACAAAAACCAATTCAATTACGCCCGATCGAATCTAATACTGATATTGAAACATGAATCCATACAATAAGGGGGAAACGGGGCGGTAACTCACGTGACGGCGGGTCGGGTTGTCACATCATCCCCAACTTAAACAAACGCTCGTCTTTGAGCGTACCTAGAGTTGTACTAGAAGTCAACCAATAGCTGAATGATCTAACCAAGCATATACCCGGGGTGATCCCACGTCACCCTATCTTTTCTAGGTCCGAAAACACGACATAGCTGAAATTTCACACTCCATCTAAACCATAAACCACATTGCACTTCCCGAAATCATGCACCAGATCAGAATCTCACGTATGCATTCATAATAAACCCGAACCAACTGTAACAATCCATACCTACAACCTCGGCTGCCATCATATGATATACCATATAACTTGAACACATGCAGCGATGACTTCCATTCACAACCGTTGCCCTTAACAACCAATATCGATAGAAAATCTCTTGTTAGATGGAGTCTCATTTCAATACCTTCATATACCGCCAACGACAACTGTAACACGCAATATAATGAACCCATCTCTCAGATCAACCATTCAGGAACCCATTCCGCTCTTGAGTGAT
Organism: Nicotiana benthamiana; assembly: GCA_034376525.1. Lineage (NCBI taxonomy): Eukaryota > Viridiplantae > Streptophyta > Magnoliopsida > Solanales > Solanaceae > Nicotiana > Nicotiana benthamiana. Next base: position 91,789,886 of record CM067337.1, read on the forward strand.
ACTAAAATAGATTTCCGAGCCAAACCTCGATATTACCTTTCTAACAAGCTAAAATCAAATTGGTTCGCACTCATTAATGACTCCAACGATCATCTCAACTACAACACGCCACTCTGGTGAGATGACACCTCAACACCGGCCCAAGCCACAACGTGCTCAACACAGGCACCAATAAGAAAATATCTGAACACACTCAAATCATGACAACTGACTCGAACGAAAGAGCTGTAATTCAAATTCCTCCGTACGATCAAAACACAGAACTCAATACACATCTCACATCATAGAAATAGAGTACCTGAATCCTCCTCGAAAGGTCATAACATCACGTGGCCACAGCGCGCGATTTTATCCAAATACTATTACCCATGAAGCACCTCGAGAAGTCGTGCTTAACACAGACAGCCACACACAGATTGAGGTCTCAAACCAAGCAATCCATCACACCCCACGGTGAAGAAAGTATTATACACTATTCAATCCTGGAAGGACACAACCAATGCGCTATTTTCCGAGCAACACCCAATAGGTATTTTCCTCATAAACCAGGAAACAAGGCATACAACATAACATATAGGAAACTATTCTCCACATCATACTGTTGCGGCACACAACCCGGTCCAGATAACATACCTGTGGCGGCATGCCACCCGATCCGCACATATATCTCACAAAAGGAGATGCACATCGAGTCAAATTTGCTCACTACAATAAACACATATAGCCTCATGCCCAGTCACAAGAAAATGCATCCGAAACCTCAATGTCGGAACTTAATCAATGATAGAAACCTCTGCACTGACATCCGCCATGAAGGCCCAATCAATAAGCAATGCTTGCCAGCCGTCCGCTGGTCTCTAGAATACAAGCTACCCTGCTGGAACATAATCTGATGTACCTTGCCACACAGCCTGTGGCATTTTCTGATATAGACCATAACATATTAGTCTAGATAATCTGACCCTAGAACAACTAGCCTGCCATCAAATATCATAACCCAAAATTAACATACCATGCAAATAAATATCCACTCGGACCTCCAATTTCCAACAACTTCTAGACGATGTCGATACACACGACCCCCAACCACCGCATGGTCGGATCATGAGAACTTCTAGTATCCAACACATATAACGCATGAATCACTACGCATGATCCCACACTCCGCCGTGCGAATACATAACACACATCAAGTATCCATTCATACCACGAAAGATGTTCAAAATTTCCTGCACCATCAACAAACTCAAATATCCGCAGTTGATCCAACAAGAAAATATCGCAATACTACTGACATATCATCAACTTACATCACCTTAAACATCTAAAGGTCGATTCTTTGCTCACCTGTAGCTGTCCTTGCTGCTCAAGAATTTAATGATTTCCCATTATGAACTAAACCAAAAACTTGAACACGCAAATCTCAATTCTCCATATCATAACACATAGACCATACCACACTAGGATAACATGAGGACTTCTATCTCTCTCATATGCCGCAGACATCAACACACTCAACTAGCCATAACTTTCATGATCCCATATAAGAGAAAAATTACCACACACTCCATGCTTCGCGTACCCATAGGGATATACTCATTTTCAAACCACGGTAAAACACATCAAGAATTCTTTCTCCCAATTCCATTGCACAACTTAAACTTCCAAGACTGAATCCTTCTACCCAAACCAAGCTAAGCAACTGCCAGCACGCAAGAGCTTTGCTGCACAATTCCTATAAGGCTCATTACCTTGAACATGTACAATAATTAATCATATTCTTACCATACCGATTCAGTTTATTATCATGTTATTCCATTTATCTAATTTCCTTCAAGATTCATCATTAATTTGATATTCTCCCTTGCTTTAGTACAACAATACCTCAACTCAGGCGACCACGCGAGACTCGCACATAAGACCATACTGTCTAAGACCCATAGGCCATTGAATACCATCTCGAACGCTTCTCAGAAAAATAATATTCCAGAATGTTTTACCTTGAAAAGCTTCCTGCGAATCTGAATTCGCTACCATTACCTTCCAAATGTGGTTAGATAGAATCCCATGAATAACATAAAGTACCACAGGTCTTTATCTTTTCTAATGAAAACACAGTCTCTAGCCACATACACAAACTTAAGAGACCTGATTGTTACATGCAAAATCATGAACATTGTAAAGCCATTCTTGAGAGTCATTCACTCATATGAAGCTGTAATTCACCCGCCCCAAATGAACGGAACCACTCATGCCTTATTAAAACTCAGACACCGCAGAACATGATTTCCTGCAGATACAACAACCATCTTTCTTCTCTATATATTGAGCATTCTTTAACAACAACAACTCAAAAAATCCTAGTATTTTCTCACATTTACGAAAGCACCATATAAACCTTGTAGAAATTTTCCTTCACACGTTCCATCCTCGACTCAATTTCTGTGACCAGAACTGACCCGCCATCATACCTCAAAATGGAACCAACATAGCACATAACCATGCAATCGGCTGACCAACAGCAGCCTCCCCAACTGGACTCGAAGCCATATATTAAGGCACTCTTAGCAACTCATAACACTTTTACTCTAATGATGGCATAATGATATCGCATTCAAATAATTTACAAGTTTTGTGAATACATAGATCATCTAGCACTGACATTCTCTTCAAACCTCGCATTCATTTCCTCATCAGCTGAGTCCACTTTCTTAAGCGTTCCAATTCTTCAAAATACAACACATACCCTTTAATTACACATGAGATAGTTTACATACACACAATGATCATACCGCGAAAAACCCTCCGCAGGAGATAACCCATCTGCTTCGCCTCATTTCAATATTTCCACATACCTTTTACCATCATATGCGTAATACACAACCATTTAGTCTTTCTGAGTATGAACTCATACCGCCACATGTATTTCAACTCTCTTTCTAGCTAGGGGATACGAAAATATTCTTCACGCGTCCATGCCTCGGGCTACACAACAGACCGCAATAGGAAACAAACACTTAACAACTCATCTATCATCCAACAGACTTCTCTGTCACTACCAATATTATATAGATACACCTCGCAGTACGAACATACTCATCACATGGATATCCAACCGCCATTTCTGCTAATAAGAACAACACTGGACATATAAGTTCAAAACACTTGCTCACACAATCAGCACCTTGGTGCTCAAGCCATAAGAAATTATCTGGCCTCAAGTTCTCCAGACTGGCTCAACATGAACTCACGGAGATTACCTCTCGCCCCTCGATCGGAGAATCACAAACCATCCGAACACATATACTTCTAAGCGCTCGCGTGCGCATACAGACGTGTGGAAGGAATTTCAAGGATTATATCTCAAACTAAATCAAGTACGCACGATAAGAATTCCAAGACTGGGAAGTTTTCCTGAAGGTTCTGCAGCCTCTCGAGGATAAATACAGACGTCTCTGTACCAATCCGCGAGACTCTACTAAACCTGCTCATGACTCGTGAGACCTAGTAACCTAGGCTCTAATACCAACTTTTCATAACCCAAATTTCATACCCGGTTGTGATGGCGCCTCTCGTGAAGACAGGGCCAGCCAACAACCCATAATCCTCTCTAAGCAGCTATTGAACATAAGAGAATATAAATACTACTTAATAGCATTAAAATATAAAATTTCATTCCAATACAACCCGACCGGGGTGTCACAAGTCACAAGAATCTATTGTGTTGTGACACTACTATTGGGCTAACAATATACACACACACACACACACACATATATATATATATATATATATATATACAAGGTAAATCTGGAACTCAAAGTCGGAATGCGGTGCCGCGAACGCTGGCGGTCACCTTGCTCAACTAGCAAACATGGCCTTCGGTCCTGCTAATAACCCGCTACCGGGTGAACAACACCTGCAACCGCACAGAAGGTGCAGTGAGTAAAGTGAGTCCTTCCATCTCAGTGGTAATAAGAGAGAATAATATCTGAGCGATAAGAAAACACGTATAAGCACACCAAACTGCTATAAAACAGAACCACCCTGTTTGAGAAAAACCGAAATACTGTGAAAAATCCCATTAGAAAATCTCAAGATCAGTTCAAAATCTTTTTTGAAGGTATACTTTTTCTACAATTTTAAAGATAATTTCAACAAGTAGGAAGTAATCAGAAACCTACCCCTCGGGCTCAGTATCAACCTCTCAATACGGTATCATTTCCGCGGGCTCACTCCAAACTCCAACATACAACATCAGCCTCTCGGGCTCATCACTCCTTAACATATAATACTAGGGTACCTGGTCAAGAAGGCAAGTAACAGTATGTATGCCAATGATATATGAGTGCTAAATGTCGTGCCATGTAATACAAACAAGAGTGAATGTGTGAATGTAATGCACATCACCGCTACGTCACGTAGCCCGATCCATGGGTACCGTGCGCTCACTAGGGGTGTGTACAGACTCTGGAAGGGCTCATACAGCCCAGGCACAAAAATGCTGCGGCGTGAAGCCCGATCCAATATGCATAATGCTGCGGTGTGCAACCCGGTCCAATATAATATATATAATGTTGCGGCGTGCAACCCGATCCATGCAATATGCTTCTGCGTCGTGCAGTCCGATCCATGCAATATGCTACTACGGCATGCAGTCCGACCAATGCAATATGCTACTGCGGCGTGCAGTCTGATCCATGCATGTATATGCAGATGCTCACACAACACTCGAGGCATGAAAGCCTCCTTACATCATCTTCATGCCCTCACATATGGCCCTCAGCCTCAATCAGTCCAAAATAGTCAAAGGCCCTCGGGCATCCGTAAAACGATAATACTCAGCTCAAACATAGTTCAAATATCAGTTAAAACTCCAAGTTTGAGAAAACTATAGCTGAGTTCATGAAAAAGTAAAAATCAAATGGACTGAGTTCAAATAATCTTTCAAATAGTGAGGAAAACTGTGATGATAGTTCATAAAGAGTTCAAATAATCGGCAATAATCCCGAAGTATGGCAATGAGCCTAAGTCTTAATGATAACAGCTAATCATTTACAATTTCGCGGTAAAAACCAACAATTGGGACGGACCAAGTCACAGTTCCCAACGGTGCTCTACCCCACGCTCAGGTCCAGCGTGCAAGTCACCACATACAGCACTAGGATGTGCAAATCCGGGGTTTCAAACCCTCAAGATATCATTCCCAAATATTACTCACCTCGAACCAGCGGAATCTCAAGCTCGCGATGCCTTTGCCCCTCAAATCGGCCTCCACGCACGTCGAATCTAGCCAAAAACAGAGTGAATACATCACAATATGCAAATGAGACAATACCCAATCGAAAAGACTCAAAACATATCAAAATTCACGAAATTAGCAAAACTCGATCCCAGAGCCCACTTCTCGAAATCCAGAAAATTTTACATCAAAATGATCTTCATCTCGCCACGAGTCTATATATATAAAGTTCGTCAAAACGAAGTCCAGTTGCTCCTTCAAATCCCCAATTTTTATTCAAAATTTCAAGCCCTAGTTCTTCCCCTCTTTGATTTAATTCCAGAAATTTAAGGGTAGAAATCACGTTTAATTGATGTTTCATCAAAACGGAGTCCAGTTGCTCCTTCAAATCCCCAATTTTATTCAAAATTTCAAGCCCTAGTTCTTCCCCTCTTTGATTTAATTCCAAAAATTTAAGGGTAGAAATCATGTGTAATTGATGTTTCAAGTCCATAGAACTTACCTCAAATCAATCCTCTTCAAATCCCTCTTCAATTTGCACCAAAGGCTCTCAAATATGACCAACAATGGGGGAAATATGACTTAGCTCGCGGATGAGAATTCAATAAAAGCCTGCTGCCCAGCTGCTCTTTCTTCTATGCTTTCGCATTGACCAAAAATCACTAGGCCCCCATTTACTTTATGCGAACGCGGAGCCATTCCGCGATCGCAATGCACAAGACAGCCCCCTCCTAAAACTCCTCTATGCGAATGCGTCCGAGGCACGCGAACGTGAAGGCCAAGGTCCTTAGGCCTATGCAAACGCACCACTGCATTGCGAACGCAGAAACCAAATTTTGCCTGCACTGCTATTGCTAAAATCTGCCACTTCCAAAAGTCGAATTTGGTCCGTTTGACCACTCGAAATCATCCCGAGGCCCCTCGGGGCCTCAACCAAAAGCACCACCACACCCTAAATCATCATACGAACTTGTTCCAATCATAAAAACACGTCCCTTGACACAAAAATCATCAAATCACGACAGATTCAAGCTTAAATTTTTCTTAAAACTTCCGAAACTCATATTCGATCAAAAACCCGACCAAACAACATCCGAATGACCTAAAAATTTGCAAACATATCCAAAATTACCTAACGAAGCTACTTCAACTCTCGAAATGAAATTCCCACCCTCGGATCAAAATCTCTCCTATCAACCGGAATCCGCCAAAATTCAAGCTTCGCCAATTCAAGCCTAATTCTACACCAGACCTCCAAATTTAATTTCGATCACTCTCCTAACTCAAAGATCATCTCGAAAATCACATCCGAGCCTTCTAACTAACAAGTTAACTTCCGGTAGATTTTTCCAAAATAAGTTTCCTTCTAAGAGGCCATGTGCCTTATTTTTAACCAAAACCAATTCAATTACACCCGATCGAATGTAATATTGATATTGAAACATGAATCCATACGAGAAGGGGGAAACAGGGCGGTAACTCACCTGACGATGGGTTGGGTCATCACAATCACACATTAAGCCAAGTGCAACCTGAAAATAGGCCATTTGGCAATTTAGGACAAAGTTAATAAGAATAGATAATACTAATTAGTTTCTTTTTGAATTTAAATTGTTTTTAAAAAATACATATTATGTGTTTTTAATAATTAGTTACTCTTTTTAAATTTAAATTTAAACATACTTAACTTTTTATTTTACAAAAAAATGTATTTTTATATATTTATTATTATTTCTATTTTATGTCATAATCTTATCTTTCAAGTTTGACACTCACAATCATCTAGTTACAATTACCATGGATATACATAATTTCATTCCGTGACATTCTTCTATCAATAAGGAATTCAATTATTATGCTAATTAAGACATTACTGCTGAAATTGAGGAAGGCGATGGGCCTTCTTATATTCATTTAGAAATGCAATGCACTTCCTCTACTAATATGGAGGCGTTGTGTGATAGACGTAGAGATGAAATTGTTTAAAAATATTATCATGTGTGAGTGACTCTACTTATTATTTCATGGTAGATTATCAATATATAGTAATTTGTGGAACAGAGTTCTTATTTATATGAAATGATGTATTTTGATGATTCAAATCATCATGTAACAACAAGTAATTAGACTAGATAATAATATGCGTTTTGGTATAACTATATATCTAAAATTAATTTAAATCTTTAATATGTTTGTGTACTTTATATTTTATATTTTAATTAAATTAAATAAAAATAATAATATAAGTCTGTTACAATAAGTATTTAAGTTTATTTTTCTCATTAAAAAATTATAAGACATTGGTAGTTTGGTACTATCCTTTTTGATAATTTGACATTCAAAAGTACTTTTTAGAAAGATTGACCAAATACAATTTATTTATCTTTTTTTTTGAGTAAACAGATTTCTATTCCATTCCATAAAAAAACTGTACAAATACAAACATAGATGCTGACCATCTATACTCTCATTCTAAACAGTCACTACATCAACTATCATATGACAAATTATTGCTATCTCACTATGTGATAGTATATGTGTCAAGAAAACTAAAAACAATCCTAAGGGTAATGGTCTAAGCTTAACAGTGCCACCTTCCATTTGTGAACTGAAGCTCCTTTTAAGTGAAGGTGAATGGCTATTTCCTTGCATACATTGTCGCACACCATTTTCCCTCCTTGTAATCTCTGTTTATTTCGCTCTCTCCATATCACTGTCACCAATATCCCAAACAAACAGGCAGTGATTTCTGCTACACCAGTTCTCTTCCTTGCTAGTTTACTAACCCACTCACATTCATTGTTCCAGTTAGAAATGGGTCGTTGATAACCCATCCAGTTTAGAAGCCGACTCCAAAGTGCTTTAGTCTGCAAGCAATCAAAGTACAAGTGTTCAAAGGTCTCACGAGACAGTCCACAGAAAGTACAATCCTGTGGAATCAGAATGTTGAGTTCCTGGAGTCTATCCACTGTTGCCAGCCTCTTATGCAAAGCAAGCCACAAAATGAACTTGAATCTCTGAGCCTGCAATATGACGCTCTTCCACTGGACTTTATGGCATTGAGGGTGCTGGAACCTGTATAATTTCTTAATGCTGAAAGAATCCCCCCTCTGTAGTTTAAGCAGTTGACTATCCAGATTACCTTGATGATCTGCAATGCCTTTTATCAACTCTCTCGACTCAATGATCTTCCTTATTGCCCAAGCAACAGATTTAGGAATTGGCATGTCATCAATACTATAGTTTTTTATATAGAAAGTATGCACCCATTTAATCCACGGACTGTCTTTCTTCTTGGTTAGTGCCCATAGATGTTTTGCAACAGTAGCCTTATTCCACTTGATCAAGTTTAGAACATTTAACCCCCCTGCACTGTATGGCATACAAAGTGTTTCCCAGGCAACCAGAGCTTTTCTTGACACTGTAGCTGAACCTGTCCAAAGGTAGGATCTGCACATTGCTTCAGTCATTCTCAGCACTTTTTTTGGCAGTAGAAAAATCTGGGAACAGTTGGCTTGTACACCAAATAAAGCAGATTTGATCCACTGAACTCGATCAGCATAAGAGAGCAGCCTTGATGACCAGCAGTTTATTTTCTATGTGACTTTCTCAACTAATGGCCAACATTGAGCAGTAGTCAGTTTTTTTGAATCCAGAGTCATCCCTAGATATTTAAATGGCAGTCTGCCTTCAGGGAAACCAAGTGCCTGAATGATCTCCTCCTTCTGCCAGTTTGATACTCCTGCTATGTACACATCACTTTTGTCAGCATTTGCTTGAAGTCCAGAAGTGTTGGAGAAATTCTAGAAAGCCTGCTTCAGTAGCTTAACAGACTGAATGTCTGCTTTACAGAACATAAGTAGATAATCCGCAAAGCAGACATGTGCCACCCCAGCTTCTTACATCTAGGATGGAATTTGAACTCTTTCCTCATCATCATTTGCATGAATTATCTCTGTATATACTACATAGCCAGAACAAAGAGGTATGGAGTCATAGGATCACCTTGCCTTATGCCTCGTTTTCCTTTAGATGGATCAGTGAGTCCACCATTGATGTCGAGAGAATAGGTGACAGATGATATACACTCCATTACCCACCAATGAACTTATAAGGAAAGCCCAAGTCCTACATCAATCTCTTTAGGAAGCTCCACTCAACTGTGTCACATGCTTTCTTTAGATCTACTTTAAGGACACATCTAGGTGATATACCCTTCCTGGAGTAGCCTTTAAACAGTTCTTGTGTAAACAGAATGTTTTCTGTGATGCTGCGACCCTCAATGAAAGCTGACTTGATCTACCCACCAGATAGCCAATAACTATTTCAGTCTAGCAGTAATGATCTTTGTGATGATTTTGTATAGAGTTGTACAACATGCAATAGGTCTGTAATCGTTTACTTTGCTTGGATTTTTCACTTTAAGAATTAGTGTTAGAGTAGTGCGACTAACCCCCTTATGCATCTTTCCAGTAAGAAAGAATTCCAGCACAGCCTCACAGATGTCTTCCCCCACTACATGCCAATGCCTTCTAAAGAACTCAATTGGAAAACCATCCACACCTGGTGCCTTATCACGAGGCATATCCTTTATTGCCATTAGTATTTCCTCCCTTGTTACTGGTTTTACTAATTCATCTTTCTGTTGCAAGCTAAGGCAAGGACCCTGGTGAATTACTGCAGTGTTTGGGCACTGGCAGATACTATCGTTTCCCCCCAATAAATCCTTGAAACATGTAATAAACTCTTCTTCCACCTGTCTGGGATGATACAATTTAATTCCTTCTTGAGTATATATGGAGTTTATAGTATTAAATTTTGTCCTCATCTTCAATTGAGCATGAAAATATTTGGTGTTTGAATCTCCACAAGCAATCCAGTGAGCTCTAGACTTCTGGTGTAAGATATGCTCCTCTATGATACTCCATTTCTCAACTTCCATAAGCTCCCTTCTTTCTTGATCAATCAGGCCTTGGTCCATATAATTGATATGTAACTGATTCTGTACAGCTTCCAGTTTCTGCCTAGCCTTACTTAGATGGATCATATACATTGCCATATAGGTATTCAATTCCTTCAACCCCATTTTTAGGGCCTTTAATTTATTCCATGCTCTATGCATTTTCCCTCCAGGCTGGCTTTTGTTCCATACCCTTTCCACAATGCTAGGGAAATCAGGATGTTCCATCACAGAAGAATACAATTTAAATGGCTTATGATGTAGGTTCCTTCTTGGCTCCTCAGCATTGCATAGTAAAAGGATAGGGGAATGATCTGATACTCCATGGGTCAACACACCAGCTTCTATATGACTATACTCCTGCATCCATTTCACATTTCCAAATGCCCAGTCAATCCTGCTATACACTCTTGTCTCTAGTTTTTGTTTATTACACCATGTATAAAAACAACCCAAGCTCATTAACTGAGTGAGTTGCAGGGCATTGAGTGTGTCTTGAAATCCTTGAATCTCCTGTTGCATTACTGGTGCTCCTATCTTATCATCAGTGTGGAGAACATTGTTGAAATCTCCACTGAGAAGCCAACTCTCCTGGATGGTTGCTCCTAAGATCAACAGTTTGCCCCATATTTGCTGCCTCTTATTCATCTCATTGTTGGCATACACTACTGTTATCAGTGTTCTGAAATTTGTACTTCTTTCTTTTACCTCAGAGTGTATAAACTGTTCATCAGTATTCAGTATCTGCACCTCAATATTTGAATTCTACATTAGCCAAATTCTCCCATTTGGATTCTCATTATAGTTCCACCAATATCTCCAGTCATCTCTTAGTTTTGTCATAATCCTTTTTTCCTTAGCTTCTTTTACTCTAGTTTCTATACATCGCATACAGTCTACTTTATTCTTTCTCAGAAAGAGTTTAAGCTCCTTCTATTTATGGGCTTTGTTAAGGCCCCTGATATTCCATGTGCTGAAGATCATTTTGTGGTGAAGCTGGATGGGCCAGCGTCCCCTGGGTCTTCAACTATTTGTAGTAAGGAGAATCTGTTTGTCATGTTTGCTGAAGTTCCAGCAGATTGTTGTATATTTTTGCCTTTTGACAACCCCTTATCCATCACCCTGGTTCCTGCAATGTCATCATTTTGTTTGTTTTCCTTCAGTATCCTAGCAGTTTTAACCACCTCATCATTCTGCTTGGCTTTTGGTATCCATTTCCAGTTCTCTCTTTGCAATTACTTCTTTTCCCCTGCTACCTTTGATTGATTATGTATTAAATATTCACTACCCTATATCTTCTTATACCAGCAATCATCAGAGTTATGGCCAAACCTTACACAGTCACAACAGTATTTTGGCTTTCATTCATACACAATCTAATGAGTGATAACTCCCCTCTTAGTATGTACTTCAAAACTGTCCGGTAAGGGCTGTGATATGTCAGTTTCCACCAGTACTCTTGCATAAGATATCTTCTCCAAGTCAGCAGTATATCTGTCAGTGTACATAGGCTTCCCAACAACACTAGTTAGCTTACTGAGTGCTTCAATTGACCAAAAACCCAAAGGCAAACCAGGGAAGTTAATCCACAGAGAATTTACACTCACACTGCCTGGATCAAATCTGAAATCCATTCTCCAATGTTGTAGCACAAATGGATTGTTATGGAAAGTGTAAGGACCTGCCTAGAGGACAAGGTCACTATCTTCACTATTATCAAATCTGAAAATATAGTAACCTTCCTCATGATACAACACTTGAGGTTTATTAACAAAATCTCATACATTTGTGATGTAATTATCCATTGTTCGTTCATACGGGTCTTCTCCAAGCACAATCCCAATCAATGCATTGCTCCAGTATGCCTCTTGTTCCTTTGTATCCTCGTCTTCAATTTGTACCACAAATGTACCATCACGCATAGCAGGTAGTACATAGCACAGCGGCTTCCCTTTTTGAGAGCTTCGATTCATCTGCATGACATCCCTCTTAACTTCAAATTCCTTAGAACCTCTAGAATCCTGATAGATCTGATCTAGCTTTGCTTTTGTTGAAAATTGAAGTCGTCGATAGACTTGTTGTGTATCGGCATTGTCTATCACCAGATTTCCTACCTCGCCTTCATCGATTCCTTCACTAATTGGTTGGAATTTCTGTGGTAAAAAACATCCAAAAGTAACCGGATGTAATCGATGTTGCACGCCAGTTTCAGGTGTTATTAGCATTTCATTATTTCCGTTCTTGCTAGGGTTGTGAAAAATTATAGGTGCCGAACATGCCCTGAGCCAGCGAGCGGGTTTGTTGAGAGCAGGCGTCTCTGTTCTACTTTCCTCCTCCTTAATCTCCATTGTCGCTTGGGTCCTTCTTCTTCGTCTTGCCATGGCTAAAGGTGCAAGTTAGCACACCTTGCTTATCTTGTGCCGAGAGCTTTTTTTCGTCGCTTTTTTCCCCAACTTCAACTTCAACAACTCAACACAATTTATTTATCAAATGTTTCAAAAATTTCTTCTTAAATGAATTCGCCAAACACAAATTGTTTTTTGTTAAAAGTATTTTTGAAAAAGAAAAAAAAAGTACTTTTCAAAATAAGCAGATTTTGGCAGCTTGGCGAAATGGGCTCTTAGAAGCAGTTTTTAAAAGCTTGGCGAAACATTAATTGCTGCTAAGAAGTGATTTTCAAATTAATTAGCCAAACACAAATTGCTTCTAATCAAAAGTTATTTTGAGAAAAATACCTTTTAGAAAAAAACTCAAAATAAATTGATTTTTACAGCTTCGCCAAACAGGATATAAGCTACAACCAAAACCCCGTATATTTTATTGACCAAAACCTGACCTCGGCCTACTGATTTTCAGCATCCGATCTAGTACTCTGATCAATCAAATTTTATGAATTTGACAAGCGTTAAAGTTTTTTTACTCCGTCAGTTTATTTTCACTTGTCCGCTATAGTCTTTGCGTGCGTCTTAAAAAATAATAAATAAAGTACATAATTTACCATGATACCCATATTAATTGATGCATATTTTTAATGAATTTGAGAAAATAATTTGAGATGAGTAATTAATACTGTGGTTATAACAGGAAAAAATTATCTTCTCTTGATATGCTAAAAGTGACAAGTAAAATTAAAAATTTATTTTTACAATACTGAACAAGTAAAGGGGAACTGAGGGAGTAAAACATTTCTATATATAGGAACTGCATAAAAAGATACTACTTTTATACAATGTAATTATTTATAGTTAATTTTTTAGAAAGGATTGACTCTTATTAACGATGTTATTCCCCAAAATCGTAATTAATTTTTATAAAAGGTTTCTCTATATAGGAACTGCATATACAAAAATACTACTTTTATACAATTAATTATTTACATTTTTTTTTAAAAAGGCTTGAATTGGGGTATGAACTTGTGAATTGAGTAATTACCGATTTACATTCACTTAGATATTTATAATGTGTAATGAGATTAAATTAAAAGAAACATATGTTACAAAGGAACTGTTTGTCGAGCATAAAAAGTTTTCTTTATAATACAATATAATGAACACATGAGTCCTCTTTTCTTGCATTATTATTATTAAGTATAGCGGTAAATAAAACTAAATATCATTCGGCACTTCTCCGGTTAGATGTTTCTGCAACACCTACACTAGATGCCTATGTTTTAAGAGCAATATGGTGAAACAACTTCTATCTCGTATCTAAGAGTTCAAATGGACGTCTTGAATATCTTCTACATGCACTATCATACGGCTCATTACTACCATATCTTAAGTAACAAATAGTTTTATAAACATTTAATTATGAAGCAGAGATGATGAAGATGATAATAATAATAATAATAATAATAATAATAATAATAATAATAATAATAATAATAATAATAATAATAATAATAATAATAATAATAATAATAGTTTGAGAGAAACCTATTATACAAAAAATAATATGCCAACATTAGATTGAGAAGCAATATGGGTATGCGGAATCAACTTCCTACTGGATTGATCATGTCCAATTTCAACTGCATTAGCAATCTAACATAGGAATTTAAAAACAAAGAAAGAAAACAAGGAATACAAATATAAGAATCTATCAATTGCAGACAAGTTTCATCTACACAAATCCTTAATAAGTCCCTTACCTTTAAGGCATTCGAGTTTTGAAGTTTTGTTTTTTTGGTTTTTCACCCGCTATCCGATATTTATATTGGGGTTTGATTAAATTTTAGATCCGCGCCGAAAAGTTCCATATTGGGCAAAGTGCTCCCTAACAAAGGCAACTCCACATCCAGGGGTTCGAACTTGAGACTTTTAGTTAAGGATAAAGGAGTACTTACCACTCCACCACAACACTTATTGGTTCTTATGAAGCTTCTTATTATTTCTTCAAGTAGTTCCTGGAAATGAATTTCATGAACGGAATTTCCGAAGGCATGTTGAATTCTATAAGGAGGAGATTTAAAGGAATGTAGGAAATTGTGACGACCCGGTCGGTCGTCTTTGGAATTTACGCCCCATTTTCCCATTAACTGCTTCCCCTAAGTTCATTTTTTGCTATTTTGGTTTTCCCGGATGTTCGGCAATAGAATTCAGAGTGTTTGTGATACTTAGTCCCTAAATGAGAGCTTAAGTGTTGAAAAATTGTTAAGTGTTGAGGACAACCTCAGAACGAAAATTCGATGGCTTCGTTAGCTCCGTTAGGTGATTTCAGGGTTGGGAGCGTGTTCAGAATGTATTTTGGATGTTCGTAGCTCATTTAGGCTAGAAATGCCGAAAGTTAAAATTTTGAAGATTCCGGTCCGATAGTAAATTTTTATCCGAGGATCAAAACGGGATTCCGGAAGTTTCTGTAGCACCTTCATATCATTTGGGATGTGTGTGCAAAATTTCAGGTCAATCAGACATGTTTTGCTTAGGTTTTGAATCGAAAGCGAGTTTGGTTAAGTTTTGAAGTTTTTAAGTTCAAATCATTGATTAATTTGTGTTTCCGGCTTTGTTTTAGGTGGTTTATGGGTTGGTACAAGTTTGAATAATGCTATGGGATATGTTCGTGGGTTTGGTTGAGGTCCCGAGGGCCTCGGGTGTGTTTCGGATGCCCAACGGGGCATTTTTTATTGAAAAACAGTGGCAGATTTTCTACTGTAAGTGTTGCACACTTTTACTCCATGCGATCGCATCCTCAACCATGAGATCGTGTAGTGAAGCTTCATGGGTGGCCTTTTTTCTTCAATGCGATTGCAACTTTCCTCCTGCGGTCGCATAGTATCTGAACTCCCTTGTCTGCGGTCACAAACTCCCCCTACATTCACATTGAGTTAACTAGGCTGGGGTCTCAGGTTCCTTTTCCTTATACGCGATCGCATAGCTCTTGATGCAATCGCATAAGACCATCTTCTATCCTTACGCGATCACAAGCCCATTCTTGCGATCGCATAGGCCAATTTCAGGGCTCTTCAATTTTACTCTGCGATCACAGCTTTTTTAATGTGATCGCATTGAATAAGCTCCAGAACAGTTATAAACATTTAAAAAACAAACCCTTCTTCCATTTTTACAAAAACTCAAGCTAGAGAGCTCGGTTTTGGGAGATATTTCGAGGGTTTTTCAGAGACAACGATTGGGTAACGATTTCTTACTCCCTTATGATTATTACCCACTAATCTAATCTCAAATTCAAGCTTTAATTTCGGATTATGAATGAAAATTGGGGTAAAGTTCTTAGGACTAATTTTGATGATTTGAAGGGGCATTTGACCTCCGATTTTTGAGATTTTCATATGGTTAGACTCGTGAGGGGACGAGGATTCTGAAAATGTGAAAATTATTCGATTCCGAGACGTTGGCCTGAGGGGAATTTTGGTTATTTTAACTATTTTCGCGTTTAATTTTAACAGTGTAATTAGTTCCTTGCGATATGTAATTGGTTTGAATAGATTTGGGCCACTCGGAGTCAGATACTCGTGGAAAGGGCATTGTGTCTTAGTGGTTTTGTACCGGTTTGTGGTAAGTGGCTTGTCTAACTTTGTGTGGTGGACCTCTCCCCTTAGGATATCTTTACTGTTGTTTAAATGCCTTGTGCACGAGGTGAAGGGCGTGTACTTGTGCTAGTTTTTTAAAATTCACCTTACTTGACTCAGTTAGACTGTATTTCTATACGTACTTAACTGTTAAAAATGCAATTTCACTTGTTTTAGCTTAGGGAAAGCATGTTAGTAACATATTTTCTCTAAATGACTAAATTGCAATATTTGTCCTCTTTGTGAGCATGCTAGACTCTAGATATTTACATGTTGTTGTACTTGGCTCCTTTCTGTTAAATATTGAATTGTTGTGGTGTGTTTACGATTGGTACTACGGGTTAAATTCGCGAGAGGTCCTCTGTAATTGATATGATGGACTACGGGTTCAATTCCCGGGAGATCCTCTGTTATTGATATGATGGACTAGGGGTTCAATTCCCGGGAGATCCTCTGTTATTGATATGATAGACTACGGGTTCGATTTCCAGGAGTCCTCTAATGTTGGTATGATTTACTGCGGGTTCGATTACCGTAAGATCCTCGGATATTGGTAAGAATGGACTGCGGGTTCAATTCCCGGAGCTCCACGCGGCATCCTGATTTTTGAGTGATTGTTCTTGTATTTGTAGATTGTATTTATAGCATGTTCCGTTCTGCTTATTGTCTTGCTACATACTAGATATTTACTGCATTTCATACTGTCTTTTTTTCTTATATTTATTCTTATGATTATCTCAGTAGGGCCTCGACCTTCCTCTTCATTACTCTCCCGAAGTTAGGCTTGGCACTTACTGAGTACCGCTATGCTGTACTCATGCTTCTCTTCTGCACACTTTTGTTGTGCAAATCTAGGTACTTAAGGTCGAGCGCACTATCAGTGATTTCAGAGCTATATTTGGAGACTTGAGGTATGCATCTGCCTCGTCCGCAGATCTAAGGAGTCTCCTTCTACTCTACCTCTTTTTTTTGTTAGCAGTTCCACTTCATGTACTTAGTTGTTGTAGACATTTTCGGATATTAGAGCCATATGTTATATAATTACTCTTAGCTTGTGTTGCCCGTGGGTTTCCGTCTTGGAGGTTGTTACATTATTTTGAGTTGAAGTGTATGTGCCAGGCGACACTCTATTCCTTTTTTATGTTACTCAGTATTTGTTTATCTTTTTCTTAAAGGTTGTTGAATTTTCGTGATGTGTTGGCCTTACCCAGTCACGAAGGATGGGTGCCATCATGACAGGTTCACTATTGGTGAACTAGGGTCGTGACAAGTTGGTATTAGAGCTCTAGGTTCATAGGAGTCACGGGACACAGGCCGGTTATTTAGAGTTTCGCTGATCGTTACGGAGATGTCTGTACTTATCTACGGAGGCTATGTAACTGTTTAGGAAAATCTTCACTTCATTGAATTCTTGTCGTGCTATGTTTTTGACCTTGATTCTAAACTTCTGTCTTCTATTCTCTCACAGATGGTGAGGACACGTATGACCCTGGACGATCAGGCACCCCACCCCCTCCTGCAAGCGCTAAAGGCAGGGGCAGGAGTCGTGGACGCGCGTGGGGTGCAGCCAGGGCACCTGTGCGAGTAGCCGCCAAGGTTCCACCAGCAGACCCAGCCAGAACTCAGGCACCAGAGACGCCCACAACCACCACCACTCCAACGGTTCGTGAGGCATTGGCGCAGTTTATGAGCATGTATACTACGTTGTCACAGGCGGGGTTGCTTCCCCTTCCTGCAGCCACGTCCCAGGCCGGGGGAGGAGCCCAGACTCGTGTAGCCCGCACTCTAGAGCAGAGGGTGCATATGGGACCGATTCTAGATATTATTCCTGTCCAACCTACAGTACCAGTTTAGCCCGAGGATGAGTCACCTGCTTCGGAGGATGAGCAGCGTAGATTGGAGCAGTTCAAGATATGACCCTCCTATTTTCAGCGGACTAGCTATAGATGATGCTTTGGGGTTTTTGGATGTTTGTCACCGCACCTTTTGCACCATGGGTATTACTGCCTCGAGTGGCGTTTCCTTTGCAGCTTTCCAGCTTCGGAGATCCGCCGATGACTGGTTGCGCACCTTTGAGTTTGACAGTCCGGACGAGGCTACCTCCCTGACTTGGACGCATCTTTTAGACATGTTTCATAGGGAGTTTGTTCCCCACAGCCTCCGAGATGCATGGCGCGCGGAGTTTGAGCACTTTCACCATGGCCCTATGACTATCTCTGAGTATGCCATCCATTATACTATGTTGGCCAAGCATGCGCCTGCTTTGGTGGCTATTGTTCGTGAAAGGGTTCGAAGGTTTATCGAGGGTCTTATTCCTTCCATCAGATCTGGCATGGCGCGAGCGTTGGAGATGGATATACCCTATCAGCAGGTGGTGAGCTTAGCCAGGAGGATAGAGGGTATGCATACCAAAGAGCAAGAGGAGAGAGAGGTCAAGTGATCCCAGCAGTTTGGTCATTTCTCAGGTACCCGTACTTGAGGAGTAGGACGTCATGGTAGGGGCGACGTGGGTCGCCCAGTTCACTCAGCTCTTCCTTCATCCAGCAGTACTCCAGATCCTCCCAAATCTCACTAGCCTTATTATGCACCTCCGGTTTCTAGTGTGCCTCCTGCACAGGGTACCTCTAGAGGTCAGTCTAGCAGGGGTGGGTCTAGTCAGTCACAGCCACCGCGCCCTCCCCGAGCTTGTTATGAGTGTGGGGATACCTTCCACTTGGTTAGAGAGTTCCCCGGACGTGGGGGGTGTGCCTTCTCAGACTCCACAACCTCAGCATTCTCCACAGGGTCAGCAGGCCATCATTCCAGCTCCAGCTGCCACCCCATCTGCCCAGCCAGCCAAGGGCGGGGATCGGCGAGATAGAGGTCGCCCTCGAGGGAGGGGCCGGGCTAGATTTTATGTCATTCCTGATCATGCCGAGGTTGTTGCCTTCGATTCTGTTATCACAAGTATTATATTGGTTAGTCACAGAGAGGCATCGGTTCTATTCGATCCAGGCTCTACTTATTCTTATGTGTCATCTTATTTTGCTCCGCATTTGGGTACAGCCCGAGAGACCTTGAGCTCTCCTATTTATGTTTCTACTCTCGTGGGAGAAACCCTTGTTGTGGACCGCGTATATCGGTCATGTTTGGTTACTATTCGTGGTTTTGAGACCAAGGAATATCTTTTATTGCTTGACATGGTTGATTTCGATATTATCTTGGGCATGGACTAGTTGTCGCCTCAGTAGGCTATTCTTGATTGTCACGCTAAGACCGTGCCGCTGGCTATGCCAGGTATTCCACATATTGAGTGGAGTGGTACATTTGATCACACTCCCAGTAGAGTTATATCCTTTCTTAAAGCTCAACATATGGTTGAGAAGGGGTGGGCCGCGTATTTAGCCTTTGTGAGAGATATCAGTGCTAAGGCCCCTTCTGTTGACTCTGTTCCAGTGGTACGGGATTTTCCCGATGTGTTCCAAGCTGATCTTCCAGGCATGTCGCCCGATCGAGACATTGATTTTGGTATTGATTTTTTGCCGGGAACTCATCCCAAATCTATTCCTCGTTACCGTATGGCTCCTTCTAAGTTAAAAGAGTTGAAGGATCAGTTACAGTAATTGCTTGATAATGGTTTTATTCGACCCAGTTTTCACCATGGGGTGCTCCTGTCTTGTTCGTAAAGAAAAAGGATGGTTCTATGCGCATGTGTATCGATTATCGTCAGTTGAACAAAGTTACAGCGAAGAACCGATATCCTTTGCCTTGTATTGATGATCTAATTGACCAGTTTCAAGGCCCACATGTGTTTTCTAAAATTGATTTGCGCTCAGTTATCACCAGCTAAAGATTCGGGAGTCGGATATCCCGAAGACTGCTTTCAGGACTCAGTATGGTCATTACGAGTTCCTTGTCATATCATTTGGGTTGACCAACACCCCAACAACGTTTATGCATTTGATGCACAGTGTGTTCAGGTTCTATCTCGACTCGTTTATCATTGTTTCATAGATGATATTCTTGTATTCTCCCAGAGACAGGAAGATCATGAGCAGCACCTGAGGATAGTGCTTCCGACCTTGAGGGAAAAGAAGTTATATACAAAGTTCTCAAAATGTGAGTTTTGGTTGAGTTCTGTGGCATTCCTAGGCCACGTGGTATCGAGTGAGGGCATTTGGGTGGATCCAAAGAAGGTGGAGGCCGTGCAGAGTTGGCCCATGCCCTCCTCAGATACATAGATCCGCAGTTCCTTGGCCTAGAGGGGTATTACCGTCATTTTGTGGAGGGGTTCTCGTCGATTGCATCCCCTATGACTTGATTGACCCAGAAGGGTGCTCCTTTTCAGTGGTCAGAGGAGTGTGAGGCGAGCTTCCAAAAGATCAAGACGGCTTTGACTTCAGCCCCTATTCTAATTTTGCCTACTAGTTCGGGGTCCTATTCGGTTTATTGTGATGCGTCACGAGTTGGACTTGGGGCAGTGTTGATGTAGGACGATAGGGTGATTGCCTACGCGTCCAGACAGTTGAAGGTTCATGAAAAGAACAATCATGTCCATGACATTGAGTTAGCTGTTATTATTCACGCCTTAAAGATCTGGCGTCATTATTTGTACGGCATGCCTTGTGAGATTTACATGGATCATCAGAGTTTGCAGCACTTGTTCAAGCAGAAGGATCTGAACTTGCGCCAGAGGAGATAGTTGGAGCTACTGAAGGATTATGATATTACTATTCTTTATCACCTAGGTAAGGCCAATGTGGTAGTCGATGCCTTGAGTCACCGAGCGGAGTGTTTGGGGATTTTGGCATATTTACCAGCTTCAGAGAGACCCATGGCGATGGCTGTTCAGCCTTTAGCTAGTCAGTTCGTGAGATTGAGCCTTTCGGAGCCCAACCGGGTTCTAGCCTGTGTGGTTTCTCGGTATTCATTGTTTGATCGTATTAGGGAGCGACAGTATGATGAACCTCATTTTCTTGTCCTCGGGGACACAGTTCAGCATGGCGATGCTAAGGATGTGACTATTGGAGATGACGGGGTACCGAGGATGCATGAGCAGATTTGTGTGCCCGATGTTGATGATATTAGGGAGTTGATATTGACCGAGGCTCATAGCTCGCGGTACTCCATCCATCTGGGTGCCGCGAAGATATATCAGGATCTAAGGCAGCATTACTGGTGGAGGCGGATAAAGAAGGACATAGCAGAGTTTGTAGCTAGATGCCTCAAATGTCAGCAGGTAAAGGCTGAGCACCAGAGACCGGGAGGGTTACTCCAGCAGTGGAGATTCCGGAGTGGAAATGGGAGAATATCAACATGGATATTGTGACTGGTCTCCCTCTGACGGCGAGGAAGTTTGATTCTACTTAGGTTGTTGTGGATCGGCTGACCAAGTCCGCTCATTTCATTCCAGTGTGTACTTCTTACTCAGCGGAGCGGTTAGCAGGGATTTATATCAGGGAGATTGTCCGTCTGCACGACATTCTAGTTTCTATCATCTTAGACAGAGGCTCAGTGTTTACATCACTGTTCTGGAGAGTCGTCCAGCACGAGTTGGGTACCCGGGTGACCATGAGTAAAAACTTTTCATCCTCAGACGGACGGACAGTCCGAGCGCACTATTCAGATTCTTGAAGATATGCTCCGGGCGTGCGTGATTGAGTTTAGAGGGTCTTGGGATCAGTTCTTGCCATTGGTTGAGTTTGCGTACAACAAAAATTATCAGTCCAGTATTCAGATGGCACCGTATGAGGCCTTACAAGGTAGGAGATGCAGGTCCCCGATGGGTTGGTTCGAGCCAGGTGAGGCCAGGCTATTGGGCACTGATTTGGTTCAGGATGCGGTTGAGAAGGTTAAGGTGATTCAGGATAGTCTCCGTACGGCCCACTCCAGACAGAAGCATTACGCTGGCCGGAAGGTTCTTGATGTTTCCTTTATGGTTGGTGAGCGGGTCTTACTTCGGGTCTCGCCTATGAAAGGCGTCATGATGTTTGTAAAAAAAGGGCAGTTGAGCTCGAGATTCATTGGTCAATTTGAGATTTTGAAGCAAGTTGGGAAGGTTGCCTATGAGCTTGCTTTACCTCCCTGTTTGGCCAGGGTTCATCCAGTATTTCATGTTTCGATGCTTCGAAGGTATCACAGTAACCCGTCTCACGTGTTGGAGTTCACTTTAGTCCAGTTGGACAATGACTTGTCCTATATTGAGTAGCCAGTGGCAATATTAGACAGGCAAGTCCGAAAGCTCAGGTCAAAGGATATACCTTAGTAAAATTTCAGTGGCGGGGTCAGCCGGCCAAGGAGGCGACTTGGGAGACCGAGCGAGATATGCGCAGCCGATACCCTCATCTTTTTGCTACTTCAAGTATGTTCTCTATGCTCGTTCGAGGATGAACGAATGTTTGAGTGTAGGAGGATGTGACGACCCGGCCGGTATTCTTTGGAATTTACACCCATTTCCCCATTAACTGCTTTCCCTAAGTTCATTTCTGCTATTTTGGTTAGCCGGGATGTTCGGTAATAGAATTTAGAGAATTTTGGGATATTAGTCCCTAAATGAGCTTAAGTGTTGAAAATTTATCCGTAATTAGAACAGTGTGAGGACGACCTCAAAATGGAAATTCGATGGTTCTGTTAGCTCCGTTAGATGGCTACGGGATTGGGAGCGTGTTGGGAATGTATTTTGGATGTCCGTAGCTCATTTAGGCTGAAAATGCAGAAAGTTAGAATTGTGAAGATTTTGGTCTGATAGTGAATTTTTATCCGAGTGTCGGAACGGGATTCGGGATGTTGCTAAAGCACCATCATGTTATTTGCGATGCGTGTGCAAAATTTTAGGTCAATTGAACGTGTTTTGGTTAGGTTTTGAATCGAGAGCGAGTTTGGTTAAGTTTTGAAGTTTTTATGTTCAAATCATTGACTAATTTGTGTGTTCGGCATTGTTTTAGGTGTTTTAAGGGTTGTTACAAGTTTGAATGACGTTATGGGATATGTTCGTGGGTTTGGTTGAGGTCCTAGAGGCCTCGGGTGTGTTTCGAATTCCCAACGGGGCATTTTGTGTTGAAAAACAGTTGCAAAATTTCTGTTGTAGGTGTTGCAGACTTTTACTCTGTGCGATCGCATCCTCAACCATGAGATCGTGTAGTGAAGCTTCATGGGTGGTCTTTTTCCTTCAATGCGATCGCAAATTTCCTCCTGCGATCGCATAGTATCTGAACTCCCTTGTCCGCGATCGCAAACTCCCCCTACGTTCGCATTGAGTTAACTGGGCTGGGGTCCCAGTTTCCTTTTCCTTATACGCGATCACATTGCTCTTGATGCGATAGCATAAGACCAGCTTCTATCCTTATGCGATCGCAAGCCCATTCCTGCTTTCACATAGACCAATTTCAGGGCTCTTCAATTTTACTCTACGCGATCGCTGCTGTGTTCGTGCGATCACATTGAATAAGCTCCAGAATAGTTATTAACATTCCAAAAACGAACCCTTCTTCCATTTTTACAAAAACTCAAGCTAGAGAAATTGGTTTTGGGAGATCTTTTGAGGGTTTTTCAGAGATAACGATTGGGTAACGATTCCTTACTCCTTTATGATTATTACCCACTAATTTAATCTCAAATTCAAGCTTTAATTTCGGATTTTGAATGAAAGTTGGGGTAAAGTTCTTAGACCTAATTTTGATGATTTGAAGGGGAATTTGACCTATGATTTGGGAGATTATTATATTGTTTGACTCGTGAGAGGACTTTCTGAAAATGTGAAAATTATTTGATTCCGATACGTTGTCCTGAGGGGCATTTTGGTCATTTTATCTATTTTCACGCCTTAGATTTAATTTTAATAGTGTAATTAGTTACTTGCGATGTTATTTATAATATGTAATTGGTTTGAATAGATTTGGCCACTCGGAGTCGGATACTCGTGGCAAGGGCATTGTTTCTTAGCAGTTTTGTACCGGTTCAAGGTAAGTGGCTTGTCTAACTTTGTGTGAGGACCTCTCCCCTTAGGATATCTTTATTGTTGTTTAAATGCCTTATGCACGAGGTGACGGGCGTGTACTTGCTAGTTGTTGTAAATTCACCTTTCTTGACTCAGTTAGACTGTGTTTCTTCACGTACTTAACTGTTAAAAATGCAATTTTACCTGTTTTAGCTTAGGAAAAGCATGTTAGTAACGTATTTGCTCTAAATTACTAAATTGCAATATATGTCCTCTATGTGGCTTTTTTCTGTTAAATATTGAATTATTGTGGTGTGTTTACGATTGGGACTACGGGTTAAATTCCCGGGAGATCAGTTATTTTTGATATGATGGACTACGGGTTCAATTCCCGGGAGATCCTATGTTATTGATATGATGGACTACGGGTTCACTTCCCGGGAGATCCTCTGTTATTGATATGATGGACTATGGGTTCAATTCCCGAGAGATCCTCTGTTATTGATATGATGGACTACGGGTTAAATTTCCGGGAGATCCTCTGTTATTGATATGATGGAATACGGGTTCGATTCCCCGGAGATCCTCTGATATTGATATGATGGACTACGGGTTCGATTCCAGAAAGATCCTCGGATATTGGTAAAGATGGACTACGGGTTCAATTCTCGGAGCTCCATGCGGCATCCTGATTTTTGAGTGATTATTCTTATATTCGTAGATTGTTTTTGTAGCATGTTCCGTTCTGCTTATTGTCTTGCTAGATACTTGAGATTTACTGCATTGTCCTACTGTAATTTTATCATATATTTATTCTTATGTTCATCTCAGTAGGGTCTCGACCTTCCTCGTCACAACTCCAACGAGGTTAGGCTTGGCACTTACTGAGTACCAATGTGGTGTACTCATGCTGCTCTTCCGCACACTTTTGTTGTGCAGATCCAGTACTTCTGGTTGAGCTCACTATCGGTGATTTCGGAGCTACATTTGGAGACTTGAGGTATGCATCTGCCGCATCCGCAGATCCGAAGAGTCTCCGGGAATAAGCAATTCCTCGTCGTCTAGGGGTATTTTAGTCTTTCTAGCACTACCTACACAGACTGTGTGCCTACAATTTTCTTTACGGGATATTTTGTTTTACACTATTCTGTTCACCGTCTCTTTCTCTCTCCACATACGCAGGTCTTTCTCCTCTCAAACGTGCAACATCACCATCCTCTCGCTTTTGATGTTTTGAGTTATTTTCTTACCTTACAGACACCTGCGTTTCACGGAGACAACAATATATTTTGGGGTTAAACATTATCTCTTCAGGTTTTCATGGGGATTAGCAATATAGTTTGGGGGCTAAACATTATCTCTTTTGATAAAAACGATGTTATTCCCCAAAGTCGTAATAGTGCCGTATACAAAAAGATAGATATAGAGAGTACGCGTGCTAAATTAATAACTTTATTATAAGGTTAGATGGACCATTTTCAACTAATTACAGTACTAATTACAACTCTGCATAGGAGGCTTTGTCGTGACCAGAATAAAAAAGATATTCTCCATTTGAGAAAAATAGAATTAATGGCATTCAGATTTCAGATTAATCTAGGAGGGGGGTGGGGGTAGGTGCATGGCGAAGCTACCCCTTCAACGGTTCGTCGGAAAATTATATTTCATATAAGGTAAAATATTACTTGTTATTAATTAAAAATAGACTTTGAACACCCTTACATAGTCCAATGGCAAAGGTTTAAATACCCTTATTGAATTTTCTGGCTTCGCCACTCGGTACGAAGTGGGGGGTCTATTTCGTACCAACAAGCACCAGCTAATTTCCGGACAACTCAATAAATTTGGGGGCCTAATGCGTAAATTTTAACAAGAAGCCTTATATATATATATATATATATATATATATATATATATATATATATATATATATATATATATATATATATATATATATATATATATATATATATATATATATATATATATATATCTTATTTGAAGTCAAGCCAATGTTCTAGCTTTTTGATATGCAAAGGTATTAAAAAATTTATGTTGATTGCTTCTAATAATTTTTTTCCCAATTGATAATATGGCTAACCTATTTAATCTCTCTTGAGGATTATTGATCTTCGATAAGACTTTATTGATTTTAATTTAAAAATTTTCTTTCTGCTTAAACACCTATTACATGATCAGTTAGTATTATTCTACAAACAATATACGTATAGGCATTTGGAGAAAAATCGTATCTTTTTTAATGAAAATTATACTTTACTCTTTTAAAATAATATATGTTACAAAATATTGACATATAACACCAATTACTAACTATCAAGAAATTTGGGGTCCTACAATTTATGGTGCCTAAATTACTTGCTTCAGCTGCTTTACTCATGAGCCGGCCCTGTCTAATTTGATTAGTCAAAATAGGAAATGGTAAAGCATAATTAAGCAGCTAATCTGTGATTGTTAGCTATGTAAGAAATAATATTACTGTTATTAAATAAAGCTGATTATGAGTCCTGCATACCAGACGACAAGGAGTTCAAAATAAATTAATAGAATATGTGGATGCTAATCTTTTAAAATGTATAATCTAGCTTGTCCTTTATATTTATAAAATGGAGCACTTAAAATTTGTTCTTTGTTATATTTAAAACACAAAACAATATTTATCTTTTTATGGAATTGGTTGTGAGAAGAATATAAGCCGAGGTTGATTTAGGATTTAAATTTTATGGGTTTATATCAAAATTTTATTACATCTCATCTAATCTAGTACAATAATAACAACAACGACCTAATAAAATCCTACTAATGAGATCTGCGGAGGGTAATATATACGCAGACCTTATCCCTATCCAAAGGGACATAATCCAATCTAGTATATTATGGGTTTATATATATATGACCTATTTTAAATGTGCCTTTGCACTTGAGTTGTTTAAATTGGGAGAAATTTAAAAATAGCCAGATTTACCACCGGTCGTTAAAAAATAGCCTAGTTTCAAAAGTAATCGAAATTTAGTAACTTTTTATGTAAAGATAAATCTGAGCGAAAATACTGTTCAAAACCCGAGAAATACACCAGCATATTATACCGGAGTTCCAGCATAAATATGCTTGAGTTATACTGGAGTTCCAGCATACATCATATAGTGAAGTATAATATACTGGAGCCAACAAAGTATACCAGTCCAGCATAATATGCTGGAGTTCATACACAAGTACACCGAATTCCAGGATATTATGCTGGACTGGTCTCTTTTGCAGCAAAATATTGACTATTTTTCGTTGACTTCATAAACACTGGCTATTTTTGAATGCTCAGTCCGAAAACTGGCTATACCGTGCTATTTTTACGTTTAAATTTGTATATATTTAAAAATTTTATTGGCAATTATACAAGATCTAAACTATTCCAAATATCCCCCGCCCCCATACACACACAGAAATTAAATAATTCGAAACAGACTTCTCCCTGTATCTCCCCCAATTTGTACCTTAGGAAAGGCATTATTAAGCCAATTAAAATAAGCATTCGATCACCCTTATGTCTCTTTCGGAAATCGGAACCCTCAATTCATTATTGTCGAAACCCTTAAATTAGGATATTTTTCCTAAGGTACAATAACAGATTTGTTTATTTATTGATTTTTTTTTTTTTTTGGAAAAAAAAATCATTAAATAAAAAACTCTATTATCGTGTATTTCAATATAACAGACACAAAAAATGCTTCATTTTTTTTTTTCGTGGTAACTAATTTTTTTCCTTCTTAATTTTAAGATTAATACATGTCTTAAAGGTAATTCGGCATTTAAATTTCCCAAAAAGGAAAAAAACACCAAAAAGCCAAACACAATATCTTCATAAAATATCACGGTTTCTTTCAGGAGCAGAGCTAGAGTTTAATTAGTTATGGGTTTGACCAAATCTAGTAAATTTGGTCTAATCAGTTTTATTTTAAGAAATTTATTAAATATAAATAAATAATTAATATAAAATCTGATAACTTAAAAGAGGCAAAATTTGAACTCATAAGCTTTATATTCTAATAAAAGCTTCTTATTCCTCTCCAACCTTTATTGTCTTCAAGTTAAATTATACTCAAGGAGGTGACCACAAAAGCTCACCTATATATAGTACTAGTCACTAATTCTTTTTTCTTTTTAGTTTTTATGACGATATAGTTCAGAGTTTCAGACCAAGTTTCGTGCATTTTTCTAATCAGTATAGATAATAAATATGGGGAAATCTTGGCGTAATTAATAATGTTGTTACCATATGACCAGGAGATCACGAGTTCGAGACATGAAAGCAGTTTCTTATAGAAATACTGAGTAAGACTGCCTATAATATCTTTGTGGTCCAATCTTTCTCCGAATCCCGCGCATAACGGAAGTTTATGCACCGGACTATCCTTTAGTACATATAATGAATAATTTTGCTCACTAAAATTTTGATAAATAAAAGAAAGTCACCTAGAAGTTATGTCTTTATTGAGATGCGTAATTAATCCTAATCAGTTTAGGCTGCACTCTTAAGTGCGTACTAATCACGTATTCATCTTTGCTGTCTTCTAAATGTCGAAGTCACTACCATTAATTACTATTTGTTTAACATGATCTGTCTTTTAGACGTCTTACACTACTATTTGGCTTGTTAGAGAATTTTCGTGGTTTCCCATCTGATATTTGGTATTCATATTTGAGTCCGACTATATTCAGATTCACGCTGGATAAGATACCATTTGGAAGTAACTCTCTCTATCAAGAATTTTTCCATACCCAAAAAAGAAAAATATTTTTGAAAAGCGCCAAATAGGAAATTGGAAGATATCCTAAAAAGAAACTGATTGGGACAAAAGGAAATAAAAAGACAAAGAATAGGGGGAGTCAGACAAGGATCAAAATAAATTTGATCTTGGATTTTATACACGAAAAACGCTTTCAAAAAAAGTTTATCATCTATGATATCTATTTAGTTTTTTCGAGTGCGGGTGACAAAATCGAATATTTAACCTAGTTTAAATATAATTCAACATAGAAATATAATATTTTTTTTTAAAACCTAGCGGGTGCCATACCACCCAATCAAAGAGTGGATTTGTCCCTAATTATGCGCCATCTCATTTGAAGACTTAAACGATAAAAAAAATTATTTACTTAACTATGTTGTTAATATAATTGAAAAGAACATGCTTGAACTACTATTTATAAAGATTCTACGTAATGATTATATATGTTGCAATATTGATAATTCTTTAAGTTAATTAAGTTAAATTTCAACTGTAGTTTTGAAACTTTAGTTAATGAAAAAGCACCCTTTTACATGTTTCCACTAGAACCTCATATAAGAAAATAAATTAATACCATATGTTCCTGTGAGAGTTTGTTCCTCAGAGCCTCAAGAATGCATGGCACGTGAAATTTGAGCATCTGCGCCGGGATGTTATGACCGTCTCAGAGTATGTTGTCCATTACGCCAGTTTTGTTAGACAGGCCTCAGCGTTGGTTTCTACTGTTTGTGAGAAGGTTCGTATGTTTCTTGAGGGACTTATTCCCAGCATCAGGTCCAGTATGGCTCGTGAGTTAGAGATGGACATTCCATATCAGCAAATGATAAACATTGCTAGGAGGATAGATGGTATGCATGCCAGAGAGAAGGAAGGCAGGGTCATAAGAGAGAGGGAGTAGACGAGGTCAGGAGAGATATCTTGAGGAGGCGAGAAGGCCTCGTAGACCGGTGAGATATACTTGTCCTAGTTTTGGAGGCAGGTATGCCATGGTAGAGGTTTTACGAGTCAGCTGGTTCGGTTTGCGTTTCAAGCCTTGCATGGTGATTTAGGTGTTCATGGGTCTCAGAGTATCCGCATCGCACAGTTTCCCCGCATTATCAGCTGAGATGGTGCCTTGAGTAAGGAGGTACTAGCCACATGGTAAGAGATTGTCCCAGATTTCGGGCCGATGTGTCGCAGTGAGGTATTGAGGCAGGAGGGAGCCCAAGAGGGGGAGGCTCGACCCATTGATGTGTTTCATATAGTAGCCTTGAGGCCGGTGTGCCAGCTAATGTCATTCGGGTACTAATTCAGTTTGTTATAGAGAGGCACTCTCTGCAGTTCATCACACTTCTACTTATCAAGCTGAGTTCCTTGTTGTTGTTCCATTTATGGGTGTGTTTCATGATTTTGCACTCTATTTATGTGATTAACCTGTTGGGAGGTTCTAAGTGATAGACGTGTCCATCGTCTGTTTCTAGCTGTTGTCGAGAGTTACGAGGCTAGTAGTAAATTTATGTTGTTTGTTTTGGTAGGTTTGATGTCACTTTTGAGTATTCTTGCTTACGAGCTGTGATTTCTATGCTCCACCGGTGTGGGAGCCAGGGTGTCTGGTAAATAATATACAGGATTGATCTAGTGGGAGTTTCTAGATGGGTTAATATGAGCCCAACTTGTGATTGAGTGATTGAGGGCAGAACCCTCATGACTTCAGGTGTTTTGATATGTTGAGACCGGGCTGTGTGTTGCGGTGAGAGTTGTATCAGTATAAGATCCTCGTGAGTCCTTTATATGCTTTCATTCCTTCTTGCTAGATGTCTTTGTAGATTTGTGTTTTATAAGAATTTATGCTAGTTTGATTTGTTTGTTGGTTCCTTTACGTGTTTTCCTTTCCCGTATTTATTCATTTTCATTCTATGCTTCTTGAGTTTAGCTTGTGGGATGTGCACCCGATGGTGTTGGCTGAGATTTGGTTATTTGAATATTTTGCTATGTGTTTTTCATGGTTATTGTATCATCGCCAATGTTGTGGAGGTTGGGAGAAGAATTTCTATTGAATATGAGGCTTAAGGCCAGTGCAGATTTGATCACAGGAAAGTATTGCTATAAGAAATATTATTGTGGCCCTATGTGTGGTGTGTCGTGTTATGTGGTTGTACCCTGTGTGTGTTGGCTTGTACTGAATTAGCTGGTTGAGACTGATACTGGAAGGACTAAGAATGGGGTCTTTTGGAAACGGATGGAAGGTGAGGAATCTAGTTTGGAGGCTTAATGGTATTGCTAGAAGGGTTAAATTTCAGTTGAGATGGTATCGTCGTGCCAAAATGTATTGGGGCGACATGGGATCACCCGCGAGTGTATGTTGGAAGTGCGCACTCAGTGACTTGAGGACTTCTAGGTGAATCTTAGCACGTTCGAGGACGGACGTTGGTTTAGGAGGGGAGGATGTAAAGACCTGAACGATCGTTTTGAGAAAATAAGCTCCGTTAGGCGGCATAAGGTTGGGAGCAGCTTCAGAACATGAGTATCAACTTGCGTGCATGGAGAAACTCAATTTTCGGATGGCTTAGAGTCAATTCTAGGGAAAACCCTTATTTTGGAAGTTAGAACGGTGAAAATTTGAAAAAAATTGGACTTTTGGGTAAACGACCCTGGAATGGGTCGTGCATGATCTGAACAGCTTCGTATGGTGATTTTTGACTTAGGCATGCATCCGTATTTAGATTTGGAGGTCCGTAGAGTAAATTGAGGGGTTTCGGCAAAAGTTGAAATTGGAAAATGAAGAAGTTTGACCCACAACTGACATTTGGGAAATCAGGATCGAAATGCAAATCCGAGAGTTGGAACAGCTCCATTATGTTATTTTGGACATGTCTGCAAAATTTGGCGTCATTTCGAGTTAAATTGATAGGTTTCGGCATGTGATTCGTTATTTGATTATTTGGAAGTTCATAAGCTCAATTTTTGGTTCGATTCGTCATTTCGATATTGTTTTATGTGATTTGAAGCTTTGAGCGAGTCCGTGTTAGGTGACGTGACTTGTGTGTGTGATTAGAGGGGGTCCTGGGGGCCTCAGGTATCTTTCGGATGGGCTACGGATCCTTTTTCCTCTACTTTGAACTGCTGAATTGCTGCTTCTGATATCCTTCTAAGCGATCACGAAGCTTCTCCCGCGATTGCGTTCCTTTGTTGAAGACCACCTCGATATTATTCTTCGCAATCTCAGCATTCCCTTCGCGATCACGATGCCCCGCATCTCTCCTCTTCGTGATTGCATTCGTCTCCCCGCGATCGCGAAGTTCTGTGAATTTCTTCATCGCGTTCGCATCAAGCTTCCTCCGATCGCGATGGTATAATCGTCTTTGCTTCGCAATCGCATCCCAGGTCTCGCGTTCACGATGAGCAATCTGGCAGTCTTGAAATTTCTCCTACGCGATTACGACCCTTCTCCCGCGATCGCGATGCACAAATACCTGGGCGGACAGATTTAATTCCCAAATTCAAGGTTTAACCATTTATTCACATTTTGACTTCTAAAGCTCGTTTCTTGGCAATTGTTGAAGGGATTTTCACCTGGGCAACTTGGGTAAGTGTTTCTCACTCGATTTATACCAATTTCCATGAATGTCTTCTTAATTTCATCCATTAATCTCAATTTTTGAATGAAAAATGGGTAGAACTTCATAGACCGAATTATTGGGTTTTGAGGGAGTGTTGAACTCCGATTTGAGAGATTTTTATATGGTTAGACTCGTGAGAGTATGAGGGTTTTGAAAATTTTAAATTCATCTGGTTCCGAGATGTTTGACCGAGGGGCCTTTTGGTCATTTTACCTAATTTCGCAAGTCAGCTTTGAATTAAATTATAGAATTCGTTTCTTGAGATGTTAATTGCAATGTGTGATTTAATTGAATATATTTAGGCCATTTGGAGTCAAGAAATCGTGGCAAGAACGAGGTTGCTAGTTGATTTTAGCCGGTTTGAGGTAAGTATCTTGCCTAACCTTGTGTGGGGGACTTTCCCTTAGGATTTGAGTCTTCTCTGTTGATTGCATTGCGTGTACGCGAGGTGACAAGTGCATGCTCGGATTTATTTGTGGTAAATTGTCCCTTTTAGGCCCTTAGACTCTTGAAATCACTGAGTTTGAAGATGATATTGATACAATTGAGTTCCCTGTTATTAGTTTCACCTCTACGTGTCTTACTTGGTATCGTTTGCTCTTCTTGATTTACTTGCTGTTCAATTGACTTCTTACATGTTTAACTGAATACACCTACCCTTCTATAGTCCTATTATCCATTCTAACTACTCGCCTTTAATTGGAAATCAAAAAGGTTATATCTCATGTAATAAATCGGTCTTAATTGAAAAAAAGATGGATATCATATAATTAGTTGGTACTTCCTTAAATTATAATTATTGATTCATGTTAACTTCCTTACTATTGGGTACTCCTTGATTGTAAGTTCATCTGTGACCTCGTGAAAATATATTACATGCCCAATTGTTGTGGTATCGGTGTAGCTATTATGCGCTTATTATGTCTTGTTTTATCGTTGAGGTTATTTTTTCCTTGGTGTTTCCGTGACCTTGTTAGCTATTGTTGATTCCCTTTCCGTAACGTTATTGTTCTGTTGTTTATTCCCTTGCCGGGACGTTATTATTTTCTATTGTTCACTCCCTTGCCGGGATGTTTTTGTCTTGCATTGTCGATTCCCTTGCCAGGATATTTGCTATTCTATTGTTTGGGCTGTACATCTATGTTGATTGTGCTGTATTGCGGGATACCACGAGATCCCCAGCATATATATTGAGGATACCAAGAGATCATTTGGATACCAATAGATCCCCAGTACATCTATTGAGGATACCAAGAGATCCTTAGCATATATATTGAGGATACCAAGAGATCCCCGGTACATCTATTGAGGATACCAAGAGATCCTCGGGATACTAAGAGATCCCTAACATATATATAGAGGATACCAAGAGATCCTCGGGATACTAAGAGATCCCCAGTACATCTATTGAGGATACCGAGAGATCCCTAGCATATATATTGAGGATACCAACAGATCCTCGGGATACCAAGAGATCCCCAGTACATCTATTGAGGATACCAAGAGATCCTTGGGATACCAAGAGATCCTTAGACTGCACATTTATGTTTGAGACTACAGGACAATATCCCGAAAGATCCCCGTTAAACTCATTGTGTCCTGAACTGATATTTTCATTTATTCTATCCGGGTGTGAATAAATAGGGTGCTAGTCATTCCATTTCTTATATTTACTAGTTGGTAGGGTTCCAATTAGATACACTTGCACAAGCATACACGTAGTTGGACCCTCCTATTAGAGATGAATCCCTCCTGATTTTGCTAGGGGTGGGGATGTGCCCTCGTTTACCCATTTTATATGTGAGAGTGACCCTAGTTGACTAGTCATTGGTCAACATGACCATGTTATGGATAGGGCACAAGATGCCAAGTGTTAGACCTTAGATGCTAGGTTTTTATGAGTTGTGGCAGGTCTGAGAGTTTGTGGTGGAATTGTAGAAAGAGTTGGAAGACCTAATGTAAGATCAGTGCAGAATAATGAGTTAGTGACTTGTCTGTACTTGTTGTGTTGTGACTTCAGGATTTGGACGATAATGTCTACCGTCCTTTTATTATCATCATTTGTGTATTTCTCGTTGTTACTTATTGTCCATTAGTCTTATTGTGATTATAGCTCTTTTAGTCATTCATGTAGTCTTTACATAATTATATATCGTTTCTATTATCCCTATGATTATATTGTTTATTGTTCGGTAGGTGTCTTGATTGTCCCTCGTTACTACTCCATCGAGGTTAGTCTTGATACTTACTGGACACCGCTGTGGTTTGCTCATGCTACTCTTCTGCACACTTTTGTATTGCAGATACAGGTACCCTCATTCAGTTTTGTCAACCTTGGAGGGTGGCGTACAGCCGGAGACTTAAGGTATGCATCTGCCGCGTGCGCAACCGAGGATTCTCCTTCTACTCTACCTTTTAGTTAGTAGTTCTATTTCATGTATTCAATTGTTGTAGACATTTCCAGGTATTAGAGCCGTATGTTATGTTTTACTCTTAGCCAGTGTTGCCCGTGGGTTTCTGGGTCTAGGAGGTTGTTACAGTATTTTGAGTTGAAGTGTATGTGCCAGGCGGCACTCTATACAATTTCTCATGATATTCAGTATTTGGTTATTGTTTTCGTAAAGGTTGGTAAATTTCAGCAATACGTTAGACTTACCTAGTCGCGAAGACTGGGTGCCGTCATGACAGGTTCATGATTGGTGAACTATGGTCGTGACACAATATCTTCATAAAATATCACAGTTCTTTCAGGAGCAGAGCTAGAGTTTAATTAGTTACTGGTTCAACCGAACTCAATAAGTTTGGTCTAATCAGTTTTATCTTAAGAAACTTATTGAATATGAACAAATAATTAATATAAAATCTAATAACTTAAAAGAAGTAGAATTTGAACCCATAAGCATTATATTATAAAAAAAAGCCTCTTATTCCTCTCCAACCATTATTGTCTTCAAGTTAAATTATACTCTAGGAGGTGACTGTTATGAACAGTGTTCTAGTTGGAAAGATGTCTAAACAGAAAGATAAAGAAAAAATAGATGAAGCAAAATGTTAAATCCGATCCCACAAATTTCGTGTGTCTCCTTATGGAATTATAACCCTCCACAGTTGCCAAGAATTATAGGTTACTTCTTCCCAGGATAGAACAGAAAAATGTTTCTGTGATAGTGGCAATACAAATCACAAAATTCCAATGAACTCAAAGATACACTGCAAATCACACGACTTACTATTTTGCTTTGATGAAAAACGATGCAGTAATCTATTTAGTAAGAAGGGGAGTTTTTTAGAATATTTTCTGTTAAACAAATGAGTATTGAAATGAGGCAAAACCTCTAGAATTTATAGGAAAAAGTGGAAGAGATGTGATGTTTGATTTGGAAAAGGTGACTATTCAGAATTTTACGGGTCTTGCTGCGGTCATGCCGCGGTTACGCAAAGACCACGATCAGAGTGTGTTGCAGATAGAATCTACCGCGGTCCTACCGCGATTACGCCAGGACCGCGGCCAAAGCATCCTGTAGAATAAATCTGCAGCAGTGCCACACTCGGACAATGACTAATTGATTGATATTTAATTAATTATTAAATAATTAATTAAATAAATTTTGTCTAATAATTATCTTATCGATCGATCATTTGACAAATCCAAATCCAAAGCCTAAGCCTAAGCCAAAGCCGAAACTGAAGCCGAATCCAAAGCCGGAGCCGAAGCCGAGCCGAGCAACGGCAACGGCGCGAGGGGTTTTCCTTTTTCTCAACCTTTTGAGAGATAAAGAATGTGTTTCTCAATATAAACACATATTAGATGGTTTTCCCATCCAATGTGGGACAATCCACTTTTCAACATTTTAATGAATTTGAATTTTTCACCCTCCAAAAGTCGTCTCCCTCCATTTCACTTTCACTCCACTTAATTATAGACAAATTATGTCTTTTAATTCCAACAATCCCCCACATGAATGGAGAATGGCCTAAAAGAATAAGATATGCATAAAAAACTGTGCGATTTGCAATTAAGGATTAGCTGTATTTGATAAGTAGGTTTCCCTTTAAACTTTCCATAGTGAACTTATATCGGATAAACTCGGTCAATCGGTAGATTTGATATCTTTGAACCTTCGAGCTTTGATGTATACCTAGACAACACAAGTCACACAATTAATCCTTTAACATCTTTGGTTCTCATTGTTGTGTTTATTTCAGCAATGAACACCTCCTGGTTTCATAAGTGTATAGAGAATTTGGCCTTCTAACTTCTCCTTGATGCGGCTTGCAATTCACACTTACATAGGTGAATCAAAACTGTAATCCCAGAGATTACATTTTCTAATAAACCCTATATCATAATTAGATAATCATTAAAAAGCTTTAACCGCTTTATCCTTGTATCCTAACATTGTCCTTTCATGAGAATGTGTTCATTTTGACAATGTTCTAATGTTTTTCATAACTTTTTTTGATTTCCTTGAACCTAGATCTTGGTATCTCTAGTATTCTAGGTAGAGTTACCATTATGATTGACTTTCCATCGGCCACAGACCCATTCCCTTCGTTGTGAACTCAACTTCCTCTCTAGCAAGACCTTTTGTAAGCGGATCCGACACATTTTCCTTTGACTTTATGAAATCAATTGAAATGATTCCTCTAAGGATCAGTTATCTAACAATTATATGTCTTCGTCTTATATGACGACTCTTGCCATTATACATAACATTCTTTGCCCTTCCTATAGCTTATTGAATATCGCAGTGAATGTAAATAGGTGTCAGTGGTTTGGGCCAAAACGGAATATCTACCAAAAAATTCCGAAGCCATTCAACTTCTTCACATATTTTATCTAAAGCTATGAACTCAACCTCCATCGTTGAGCGAGCTATACAAGTTTGTTCGGATGATTTCCAAGACACAGATCCTCCTCTAAGAGTGAAAATATATCGACTTGTAGAGTTTGAGTCATGTGAGCCTGTGATCCAATTTGCATCATAATATCCTTCAACTACCACCGGATATTGTTTGTATTGCAACGCATAATCTTGAGTATATTCTAGATATCCCAAGACATGTTTCATTGCCATCCAATGAGTTTGATCTGGATTATGCCTGTACCGACTTAACTTACTTATA
Organism: Nicotiana benthamiana; assembly: GCA_034376525.1. Lineage (NCBI taxonomy): Eukaryota > Viridiplantae > Streptophyta > Magnoliopsida > Solanales > Solanaceae > Nicotiana > Nicotiana benthamiana. The sequence goes on from CM067337.1 coordinate 91,827,556, forward strand.
GCACATGCTATATCAGGTCGTGTGTAATTCATGATGTACATTAAACCACGCAATCCATCACACCTATGGTGAAGCAATTAATATACACTATTCAATACTAAATGGATGCAACTGATGCGCTATTCGTCGAGCAACAGCCAATACGGATTTTCCTTAGAAACCAGGAAGCAAGGCATACAAAGTAACACATATAAAACTATTCTCCACATCACACTATTGCGGCGCGCAACCCAATCCACATAAAATACCCGTGGTGGCGTGCCACCCGATCCACACATATATCTCTAAAAAGGAGATGCACATCGAGCCAAATTTTCTCGTCACCATAAACACATATAGTCCCTTGCCTGGCCAGAAGAAATGCATCTGAAAAGTCCGTCAATACCGTAACTGAACCAATGGTAGAAACCTCTGCACTGACATCAACCATGAAGGCCCAATTAATAAAGAAATGCTTGCCATCCGTTCGCTGGTCTCTGGAATACAAGCTACCCTGCTAGAGCATAGTCCGATGCACGTTGCCATGCAGCCTGTGGCATTGTCCGACATAGCCCATAGCACATTAGTCTAGACAACCTGACATTGGAACAACCAGTCTTCCATCTAATATCATAACCCAAATTTAACGTACCAAGCAACGAAAGATCCGCTTGAACCTCCAATTTCCATAACCGCTAGACGATGTCGATACACACGATCTACAACCACTGCATAGTCGGATCACGAGAAACTTCTAGTCTCCAACACATATAACACACATCAAGTATTCATTCACACCACGAAAGATATTCAAAAACTTCCCATTATATTATGAACTACCAAAACCTTGAACACGCAAATCTCAGTTCTCCATATCATAACACATAGACCATACCACACTAGGATAACATGAGGACTTCTATCTCTCTCCTGCGCCACAGACATCGATGCACTCAACTAGTCAAGAACTTCCATGATCCCATATAGGAGAAAAATTATTACACACTCCATGCTTCGCATACACAAATGAAATATGCTTATTTTCAACCCACGGTAAAACACATCAAGAACTCTTTCCCCCAATTCCATTGCACAAGCTAAACTGTCAGGACCGAATCCTTCTACCCAAACCAAGTTAAGAAAATTGCCAGCGATTAAAAGCTTTGTTGCACAATACCTATAAGGCTCATTACCTCGAACACACACAATAATTAATCATATCCTTACCATACCGATTCGGTTCATTATCAAGCTACTCTATTTATACAATTTCCTTCCCGGTTCATCTTTAATTTGATATTCTCCCTTGATGTAGCACCACAATACCACAACCCAAGTTGCCACACGAGACTCGCACATAAAACCACACTATCTAAGACCCATACGCCACTGAATACCCTCTCAAACGTTTCCCATAAATACCACATTCCAGAATGCTTTACTTTGAAGAACTTCCTGTGATTATGAATTCGTTTACCATTACCTTCAAAATGCGGATACGTAGAATCCCATGATTAACACAAAGTACCACAAGTCTTGATCTTTTCTAATGAAAACACAGTCTCTAGCCACGTACACAAACTTAAGACACCTGATTGTTACATGCAAAATCTTGAACATAGTAAAACCATTCTCGAGAGTCGTTCACTCTTATAGAGCTATGATTCACATGCCCTAAATGGACGTAACCACTCGTGCCTTATTAGTACCCTGACACCGCAGAACATGATTTCATACAGATACAAACAGCCATCTTTCTTCTCTATACACTAAGCATTCTTTATCATCAACAGCTCAAAACATCCCAGTAATTTCTCAGACCTACGAAGCACCATATAACCTTTACCAAGATTTTCCTTCACACGCGCTATTCTCGGCTCAATTTCTACAACCAGAACTGATCCGCCAACATATCCTGAGACAGAACCAACATAGTACCTAACTGTGCAATCAACTAATCAATAGAAACCTCCCCAACCTGGATCCAAGCCAAATACCAGGGCACGCACAATAAATCCTTATTACTTTTACCATAATGAAACCACAACATTATAGTGAGATTAAACTCAAGTCATTTAAAAGTTTTGAAGACACAGATCATCTAGCACTGACATTCTCTGCAAACCTCACATTCATTTCCACATCAGCTGAGTCCATTTTCTTAAGAATCCCCAAATTCTCAAATTTCAACACATATCCTTCAATTACACGTGAGACCTTCTAACATACACATAAGGATCATACCTCTCAAAAACACTCCGCAGAAGATAACCCACCTTCTTCGCCTCATTTCGATATTTCAACATGCCTTCCACCATCACATATGTTACACAATCAATTAGTATTCCTGAGTCTGAGCTCATACTGCCACATGAAGTGTACATTTTCCAACTAAGAGACATGAAAAATATTCTTCACGTCCCCATAACTTGGGGCTACACATCAGACCGAAATAGAAAACAAACACTTAATAGCTCATCTATTAACTATCAGACTTCTTCATCACTACCAAAATCACATAGATACGCCTCGCAGTACTGACATTCTCATCACATGGATATCCCACCGCCAACCCGGCTAATAAAAACATTACTAAACATATAAGTTCAAAACACTTGCTCACACAATAAGCACCTTGGTGGTCAAACCATAGGAAAAGATCCTGCCTCAAGTCCTCCTAACTGGCCCAACATGAACTCACGGAGATTACATCTCGCCCCTCGATCGGGGAATCACAAGCCATCCAGGCACATATATTACTGAGGCTCGCGTGCGCATACAGACGCGTGGAAGGAATTTCAAGAATTATATCTCAAGCTGAATCAAGTACACACAATAAGAATTCATAGAAAGTGAAGTTTTCCTAAAGGTTCTACATCCTCTCGAGGATAAATACAGACATCTCTATGCCGATATGCGAGACTCTACTAACTGGCTCATAACTCTTGAGGCCTAGTAAACTAGGCTCTGATACCAACTTGCTACGATCCAAAACACGCTCGTGATGGCGCCCAACACAACTGATAGGCAAGTCAGACCAATTTCAGTCTCAACCCGAGCATAAAGCTCCAAACCATTTGTTTGAAAATCATTAACAGCATTGAAACTAAAAGTATAACTGATAGATAGAAATAATTCGAAAATCAACAATAATGAGCAATCTCCCAAAGACCTGGGGGTCATGAGACTAGAGCCTCTACAATACAGAGAAATAAAACCCCGTACTACAAATGATCAAAATTGCGGAAATAATAATAAGGGAATAGGGAAAGAGTTGGGTCCTGCGAACGTCAGGAAGCTACCTCGAACACTCCAATGAAACTCTGAAGTAGCAGTTATCACAGCTAAACTTCCAAAATACCTAAACTTGCACACAAGGTGCAGGGAGTAAAGTGAGTACTTCCAACTCAGTGGTAATAAGAGAGATAATAACCCAGGGATAAGAAAACACGAATGGGCACACCAAAATGCTATAAAAGACAGTACAACCCTTTGAGAAAAAACATAATACTGTGAAAAATCTTTAGAAAATCTCGATATCGGTTAAAAATATCTTTTACAAAATCTCTTTTACAAATATCCCATTTTCTTTTTCAACAGCCAAGTATACGAATGCTATACCAGTTAGAGCAAGTCGCTCCTAATCTGCCCCTTGGTCACAACACTCCTTAACATATAACACCAGGGTATCTGGTCAACAAGGTAAGTAACAATATGTATGCCAATGATATATGAGTGCTAAATGTCATGCCACACGGTATAAATAGGAGTGGATGCATGAATGCAATGCAATACATATGACCTCTACGGCGTGTAGCCCGATCCATTTGGGTACCCTGCGCTCACTAGGGGTGTGTACAGACTCCAGAGGGGCTCCTACAGCCCAAGCGCTATAATATTGCGGAGTGCAGTCAAATCCATATAATATACTACTGTGGCGTGCAGTCAGATCCGTATAATATACTATTGCGGCGTGCAGTCCGATCGATATAATATACTATTGCGGCGTGCAGTTCGATCCATATAATATACTACTGCGGCGTGCAGTCCGATCCATATAATATACTACTGCGGCGTGTAGTCCGATCCATATAATATACTACTGCGGTGTGCAGTCCGTTCCATGCAGCTATATGTATAAACTGCTGCGGCGTGCAACCCAAGCCATATCTCAGTCCAAAAATGCACACATAACACTGCTGCGATGCACATCCCAATTCATGCTCAGTCCAGCAATGCACATAAGCCCCTTGGGCAATAGTAAAATAGTTGTTCTTAGCTCAAAACGTCAATAAAATATCATTTAAGTTTTCAAATCTTAGAAAAATGGTTGAGTTTGTAAAACAGTATTTAGAACCTTTGACTGAGATCAAATAATATGCAACGTAATACAAAACAGTGATATCAATCCCTGAAGGATTCAAATAATCGGCATGAAGCCCTAAACATGGCGATCAGCTCCAAATCATGATAGCATCAAGTAGTTTTTAGTCAATCACGCAGTAAAATCAACACTCGGGACGGACCAAGTCACAATCCCCAACGGTGCTCTACCCCACGCTCACACCTGGCGTGAAAGCCACCATAATACAACACTATGATGCGCAATTTCGGGGCTTCAAACCCTCAGGATATCATTCACAAGTATTAATCACCTTAAACCGGTGAAATTCCACGCACACGATGCCTTTGCCCCTCAAATCGGCCTCCACGCGCGTCAAATCTAACCAAAAATCAGTACAAATATATCATAATATGCTAATGGGACAACACCCAATCAAAAACAATAAAAACATAAAAAAAAATCTCGAATCTAGCAAAATCCGAGCCTTTGGCATGCTACTCGAAAAATTACAAAATTAACATTACCGGATTCCTCGTCTCTTCGCGAGTCCGTGCATACAGAGAACTCCCAAATCCGATCTCAAATGACCTATCAAATCCCAATTTAAAAATTAAAAATCCCAAGCCCCAGTTTCTTCAATTATATACCCAAATTCAGAGAATTAATGGATGATTCTTTGATTAAATTATGTTTCTAGACCACGGGACTTACCTCCAATTACTTCCCGTCGTAACCCTCTTCAATATCCACCAAGAAGCTCTCAAAATGACCAAACATGGAGAAAAAATGAACCAATCGCGGATGAAATGATATAAAACATTTTGCCCAGGTCTGAAGCCCTTCTATGCCATCGCAAACACGGTCTTGCGATCGCAATGCACAAAATTTCCCCAATCTCAAAATGAACTACGCGACCACAACAATACATATGCGATCGCACTGCTTTGAGACACAACCCTATGCGAACGCAGGCAACATTATGCGATCGCAGAGACCTAATATCCAGCCTGCCCAGACTCTTCTATGCGATCACGTCAAAGATATTGCGATCGCATAGGCCAAATCATGCAACACCTGATTCTGCAATTTCTGCAACTTCTAAAGGCTACAAATGGTCCAGTTAACCATCCGAAATCGTCCCGAGGCCCCCGGGACCATAACTAAATTTACCAACACATCCCAAAACATCATACAAACTTGTTCCAATCCTCAAAACACATCAAACAACGCTAAACCATCAAAACACATCGTATTCAAGCCTAGTTTTCTTCAAAACTTCCAAAAATCGCATTCGATCAAAAATCTGACCAAACGACGTATGAATGACCTGAAAATTTGCATCCACATCCAAAATCCCAAACGAAGCTACTGCAACTCTTGGAATTCCATTCCGGTCCTCGGATCAAAATCTCACCTACCAGGCAAAATCTGCCAAAATTCAAACTTCGCCAATTCAAGCCTAATACTACACCAGACCTCCAAATTCAATTTCGATCACACCACTAAGTCAAAAATCATCCCCCAAAGCTAATCAAACTACCGGGATCCACATTCGATCCCTTTAAACACATAGTCAACTTCTGGTTGACTTTTCTAATACAAGCTTCCTTCTAAGAGGCTATGTGCCTTATTTTCAACAAACACCAATTCAATTACACCAAATCAATTCTAATACTGGCATTGACATATGAAGCAACACAATAAGGGGAAAACGGGATAGTAACTCATGTGACGGCGGGCCGGGTCGTCACATAAATATGGTAAATAAACTAGAACAACAGTCATAATCATAATTGCAAGAAAAATTAAAGAAGAAGAAGATTTGATTATTTGGGTGATCTCTCACACTTGTTTTCCTTGCCAAAGTACTCAATAAAATAATACATGCCTCCTTTTGGCAAAGTCTAGTGTTTAAAAGAGGGTTTTGGGCTAAAAATCATGTGTTTTGCACTTAAGTCCCTGAAGTTTTTCCGCCTCTACCGCGGTTCTGCCATGGTTATGCCAGAACCGCGGCCAAACACGCTCTCTAATTCTTAAGTTGTCTGTAACTACACACAGTCTCGGTTCTACCGAGTTTACGGTGGAACCGCAACCAAACACCCTCTCTGATTCTTCAGTGTTCCATGACTACAGTTTGCTACGGTTCTGTTGCGGTTACTGTGGGATCGCGACAGTTCATCTCCAGGACTGCCTTGAGCTGCCTTTGCCTGGTTCAATTGGCGAACATTTTACGATTGGCCTCTTTTTTCTCCATATTTGATCCCAAAAGTACTCCATAACATTCTCTTATTATATGTAGCTTGCAAAGCATGAAAAGCGCTAATCAGAGCATTGTGTTATCACTTTTACCATCAAAGCTATATAAGAATGTGGTTCTTCAGGGCCTAATAATAGTTAAATTCACCTATTATTAACACCCCACACTTAAACCTTTGCTCGTCCTCGAGCAAGTTAAACCACACTTCTAGGCCTAACCGTTCAATGCATTACCCAATTTTATGCCACACCCTCCATTATGAAAGAACAACCTAAGCAGTGCAACAGTCACGCCTCAGATGAAGACTCTAACGCCATGACACACTCGTGCTTACTCTAGTTACTCTAAACAGAGGTGAAAACTCACTTTTTTTCCTGAGTCACATGCCCTCACATCACAATTTTGACAGAAGTTCCACAGACATAAAATTCAAGAAACGAGAACCGAAGATAGACACAATTCACTCACTCTCAGCAAAGAACATTAACATGCAACACAAATAAACCATAAGCTTGCCCCTAGTGTAATGCTCTACTAATCGAGTTGTTCATTCCAAGATCAAGAGGTCTTTATTTGGTTATAATGTAGGCTAAGGGATGGGTAGGATAGATTTAGATATAATGACTAACCTCCCTAAGCACTTCTAATACAAACTTCCTTTTATTCTAATTTCCATGTTCAACCCAATCATTCCTCCACATTTGTGTCATAGTGACCCCCGTTCATCTTTAGGTGCAACTGGATTTTTTTAACAACCATTGCACCATTCAAGTATTTTTCTGATTCCCCTTTTTCTACTCCACTGCTACCCCACACTTTGACTTTTATATGCTCTTTAATAATTCAAGTGCTTCTAGGAGGTACAGGTTCAAACAGTCAAACTATTCAAACACGGGTTATTATAGGGTTATCAAAGAACAGGCTTCAGGCTTGAAGGGGTTAACTATGGAAATATGTACAGGTGAATTCACAATTATACAGGCTACACAAAGAAATGCCTCAATCATCTCTAAAACAAAAAAACTTCCATTTCATTTTGCTAACACGCAGGGCAAGTTATAGGTATCGCATAAAAGCACAGAGTACAACTATTATCTCACACACACTCGACATGTAACTCATTCCAAATCAGTTCGTCAACAAACTCACATGAGCGTTCAAGCAAGATAAGATGTGCAAAATTAAGGCATAAAGTAAGAGTATACAAACGAGCCTAGATATCGCACCCTCAAGTTCGTTTTAGTTATTTGCTGGTGTGATAATAAGGGTTGCATTGTTGACTTCACCCGACTTGGTCCAAGAGAGTCCTAAAGGTCCTAAAACTAAAAAAAATCTACCTAACCTGGTTCAAGAAAAGACCTTAGAAAAGAACCGTGGTCAAAAGAAAAACCAAGGGAGAATTAATACACTACCTAAAGAGGAAAAATAAAATTGAATTAAAAATTTAAATGGACTACTTCCCTCAAGAGTACTGTCCAAGTCGTTCATCCTCAGGAAGAGTACCCTACAAATGTTTTTTAGTTTTTTTTTTAAATCCGACTTTGACTCTCAAGAGACCCATCGACAAGTATCCGTCGTTGGTCCAAGTCAGTTACTTCTAAGGTGATCACAATCAGTTATACACAACAACATATATACAACATTACCACATGCCCCATGTCTATGTACTCTACAATACAGTATAAAAGAAAGTCTCCCACCTCACACAAAAAACTATGGCATGTACCCATGTCATATCAGAATTAAAGAACAGAAGGGTAAGAAGACTTCCCTGAGCGTCAATCAGAATCGAAGACGGTGATGGGGTCCACATGACAAGCTCTTCCCAAAGCACGAAACCAAGCCATCATCTGGCTCTCAGAACTGGCCTACCGCTGAGACATGGCATCCATACGCACATGTAGGCCATCCTCCAAGGTGCGAAGATGTGCTACCTCTTCCTCCATAGAACGCAACATAGCAGGTGGACTGTGATCTAGAGAATCCTGCCCCAGTATGGGGTCGTTGAGAGGGTCCGGCTCCATTATAGGATCTCCTGGATGGTGCTGGGGCTTTATTCTCATCATCAATCTGAATGGTGGCAGGTGCATCTCGGCCTACTCTGATGCCCGAAGTTTTGAATGTTGCTTTAGCGGGCAAAGCTCCATCTGTAGGACTGGTGGGGACATTTTTCAGCAAACACAACCTCGTCACCAGTGAGGGGAAGTAGAACCCCTTGGATAGCAGCAGCGGCCGAAGGACCAATTTATCTCCAATAATTATCGCCGCATCAAAATCTTTCTTAGTGACGAAATACCACATCAATAGAGCCCTCAAGTAGTTCACGTCCGTCGTGTTACCCGTGGGCAAGAACCGGTTGCAGATGATGGTGAACCAACACTTAGCCAAATATGTAAATTACTTGGAGTGAAGGGTAATATGTCCTGTAGCCAAATTGGTTGAACCCCTGCCCAGAGTACATCAGTCATAGTCTCCCAAGTGACCCCTTGTGCGCCCTGGTAATAGTCAATGGCACCAGTGAACTGTAGCAGTCTCAAAACTTGGCAAATCGTTGTAATTGAGGCCTTTACCACCCTGCCCCGCACAATCACATCTTGCAAATTATGTTCTAGGCAGTTCGCATAGAACTCCCTTACTATCATCATGTTCACTGCCTCAGGTTTATCAAATAAGAACTCCATCTCCCTCCATTGTATTTCCTCAAACATTTCTTCTTTTTTAGCACGGAGGGCTGCCCGGTCAATAGGAATCTCAAGGAGAAAGCTTTTGGTAGCCTTGGTATGAAAGCGGTCCTCTGCCATTGGTGATTCGAACATGGAGGCATCATATGTAGTCTCTTGGGAAGTGCCTGCCACGGAGGATCACCTTTTACGAGCCATATCACCTGCAAACAATACAGGAGAAACATCACATGCATCCTAACCAGTGCTAGTCGGATGGGTACTCAGACTTCTCCACCTGATAGCACCAAACAGTATCCCCCATTTATTTCTTTCTGTAAAACTATGACAAACACCCAACTAGTAGGGATTCTAAGGTTAACAACCTCCACAATGGCCCTCACAACAGTACGAACTCACGATATTCAGCATAAAAAAATTTCTAGCATACATGGGCCCATCTTGGTCTGCCGCGGTTCTACCGCAGTTTTAGTGGGACCGCGGTAGACCAAGTTCAGAGAGGGTCTCTCACCACGGTTTGACCGCGGTTACAATGCAAACATGGTGGACTGGGTTCAAATAGGATCTCTTACTACGGTGTGACCGCGGTTACGGTGGTACCGCGGTCTGGGCATTTTTCTGAATCTTTTTTTCTTTTTATATAATATGTTACACTTACAACAGTGTCTTGGATTGTCTCACATGCATCGCCTGATTTAACGTCGCGGCACGACATCGATGAGCGCATTTAAGGATCGCTCGACCTCTGTGGTTCAGTCAAGTGTAGCTCAGACACTTCCTTTGGCTCGCTCATGCCCACATATATCTTCAATCTCTAACCATTGACTCTAATTATACGAGAGACATTCTCTGTGGCAATCTCGACAGCCCCTGAAGGGTCAACTACTCGAATTGGTCCAGACCATCGTGACTTAAGCTTACTTGGGAACAAACATAGTCTTGAGTTGTAGAGCTATACCATGTCCCCAGGTTTGAAATTTCGCTCAACAATATTCTGGTCGTGGAGCCTCTTCATTCTCTCCTTATACAACTTTCTGCTCTCGAAAGCAAGATATCTGAACTCATCGAGCTCATGCAATTCAGTGATTCTTGTTGCGCCCGCAACTTCCATATCTAAGTTCAATTATATCAACGCCCTCCACGCTTTATGTTCAAGTTCCACAAGCAGGTGGAAGGTCTTCCCAAATACTAACTTGTATGGTGACATACCAATTGATGTTTTGAAAGCAATTCTGTAAGCCCAAAGTGCATCATATATCTTCCTCACCTAATCAGTTCTTGTGGCATTTATAGTTTTGGTTAACACACTCTTGATTTCTCTGTTGGACACTTCAACCTGACTACTAATCTGCGGGTGGTAAGGAGTAGCCACCGTGTGGCTCCCATCGTACTTAGCAAGAAACGTTTCAAAGGCTATGTTGCAGAAGTGAGTGCCTCCATCACTGATAATAGCTTTTGATGTCCCAAAGCGGGTGAATATGTTCTTCTTCAAAAATCCTACCACCATTTTGCATCATTGGTGGGCAACACAGTAGCTTCCACCCATTTGGACACATAGTGTACATCAACAAGAATGTACTTATTGTCATAAGAACTGACGAAGGGACCCATGAAGTCAATCCTCCAGACGTCAAACACTTCCACCTCTTGAATTGGGTTCATGGGCATTTCGTGGCACCAGGAAATGTTTTCAGTGCGCTGACATTCATTGCAGCCCTTCACCCATATGTGCACATCTTTAAACTTTGTTGGCCAGAAGCCAGCCTCTAGCACTATTGCCTTTGTCCTGACCCCTCCAAAATGTCCACCATACACCGATGCGTGACAAATATGCAATATACAAGATTGCTCTATCTCGGGGATTCATATCCAGATCATATAGTCAAGGCATATTCTAAATAGATAAGGCTCATCCTAGTAATATAAGTGGCTATCACGATAAAAAAAATTTCTCTGGACCGATGAAAGATCGTGGGGAACTATACCACTGGCTAGGTAATTAGCAGAGTCTGCATACCATGGCACTTCCAGAAGAGTGGTGGCGAGCAGTTGCTTGTCTGGAAAAGTTTTCAGAATTTCCTCAACCTCAACTGCATTTTCAGCTCCCTCAAGTCATGATAGATGATTAGCGACTTGACTCTCAATATCCTTATGATCACGAATATCAAGATCGAACTCTTGCAAGAGCAACACCCGACGAATCAGGCATGGATTAGACTCTTTCTTTTTGATTAAGTACCTGAGAGCTGCATGGTCAGTATATACAATTACCTTGGACCCTATCAGGTAGGATCGGAACTTGTCAAACGCGAACACCACAACCAACATATCCTTCTCAGTCACAGTGTAGTTCAAATGGGCTCCACTTAGCGTTCTATTAGCATAGTAGATTGGGTGCATCAGTTTGTCTTTCTGCTGGCCTAGCACTGCCCCTACTGCTAGTCACTGGCATCACATATTAGTTCGAATGGTTGCTTCCAGTTGGGGGAAAGAATGATGGGTGCTGTGACCAGTCTCTTTTTCATCTCCTCAAATGCTACCCTGTAATCATCAGAAAACAAAAATGGGTGATCTTTTTCTAACAACTTTTAGAGAGGGTTGGCAATTTTGGAGAAGTCTTTTATGAACCTCCGGTAGAAACCGGCATACCCAAGGAAGTTTCTGATTGCTTTGACTGAAGTTGGGGGAGGTAGCTTTGATATTACATCCACTTTCGCACGATCCACCTCAATTCCTTTGCTCGACACCCGGTTTCCCAAGACTGTTCCTTCTTGTACCACGAAATGGCACTTCTCCCAATTCAGAACCAAGTTAGTCTCGATGTACCGTTTCAACACACGCGTCAGATTTATCAGGCACTCATCAAATAAATTCCCCACTACTGAGAAGTCATCCATGAATACCTCCATTATGTCCTCTACCATGTTAGTAAATATGGCCATCATGCACCGTTGGAATGCGGCAGGTGCATTGCATAGGCCAAAGGGCATACGGCTAAAGGCATAAATGCCATACGGGCAGGTGAAGGAGGTCTTCTCTCTGTCCTCCAGTGCAATGGAGATTTGATTGTACCCTGAGTACCCATCCAGAGAACAGAAGTGTGACCTCCCCACCACTCTATCCAACATCTGATCAATGAAGGGAAGTGGGAAGTGGTGTTTCCGGGTGGCAAGATATAACTTCCGATAGTCCATGAAAATTCTCCAGCTTGTGACGGTTCCTGTAGAGATCAATTCATTGTTGTCATTTTTCACAACCGTCATGCCACCCCTTTTAGGGACACATTGAACTAGGCTCACTCAGATTCTATCAGAGATTGGAAAAATAATTCCCACATCTAACCACTTTATTACCTCAATCTTCACCACTTCCTTCATATTGGGGTTTAGCCTCCTCTGGTGTTCCCTGGAATTGTGACCCTCTTCCAGCAGAATCTTGTACATGCAGTAGGCGGGGTTGATCCCCTTGATGTCTGTCATGGTCCATCCAGTGGCAGTTTTGCACTCCCTTAGTATTTGTAAGAGTTGTTGAGCCTGCACATCTAATAAACAAGATGATATAATAACAGGTAATGTGGATTCAGGTCCCACAAATTCATAACTGAGGTGGGCGGTCCATGGTTTAACTCCAGCTTTGGTGTTCTTCGATGGATGGCTTGGCTAGAGGAGTTTCTCTCTTTTCCAAGTGCAAGGGCTCAAATTCTAGATTTCTGTCCCTGAACCCTCTACCTTCTAATGCCAACACCTATTCTGCCAACTCCTCACCATTCACTTCATCCAAGTTCATCAAATATGTAGAAAGGGGGTCCTCAATATTCAACACCTCATCATCAGACTCTACTATTACATCCACAGCATCAATAACAGAGCAATTGGCGAATTCGCTTGGTTGCCTAATAGAGTTCTGCATATTGAATGCTATTTCATCGTCATTGAGTCTCATCTTGAGCTCCCCAGTCTCACAATCAATTAAAGATCTACCCGTCACCAGGAATGGTCTTCCTAAGATTATAGGAATCTCTTCATCCACTTTGCAATCCAGAATCACAAATTCTGCAAGGAACACAAATTTCCCTACCTGAATCAGCACATCATCTAAGTTCCCAGATGGTCGTTTCACGGTTCTATCCGCCAGATATAATAACATAGAGGTGGGTCTAGCTCTCCTAATGCCCAACCTCTTATAAATAGCCAGGGGCATAAGATTAATGTTGGCCCCTAAATCACAAAGTGCCTTAGCAATGGCAAAATTACCAATAGTTCATGGAATTGTAAAGCTCCCCGGATCAGACAGCTTCTCTAAAATTGGTCTAGTCACCACTGCACTACAGGTCTAAGTAAGTATAAGCGTGGCCAAGTCTTGAAAGTCAAACTTTCAGGACATCAAGTCTTTCATCATTTTTGCATATCGAGGCATCTCCTTTAAAGCTTCGACCAATGGTATATTCACTTAGATTTACTTAAGCATCTCAAAGAACTTCTTATATTGCTCCTCCTTTTGATGCTTGGCCAACCTTTGCGGAAAAGGTGCAGGAGGTCTCTTCTTTCCAATCAGTTGGGGCTGATCTTTACCAGCTTCTATCTCACTTACTGGCTCCTGAACTGGCTCAGCTGCTTTCTCGGTCTCCTGCTGAATGTTTTCTTCTTTCTGAGCAGGCTGGACTATCACCTCTGTCAATTTAGTTGACTCATCCAGCTCAATGGGCACTGGTATAAGTGTCTCAGCCTGTCTAGTTTCTTTAGCTCTCTCTTGCTCTACATTCAGATATCTGCCATTACGTACATAAACCGCTATGTTTACCATCATATTTAATAAACAATAGGTGTTTGGTGAATTAAAAATAAATAACAGAGAGAAAGAGAGTTGACGTTCAATTTGATTTATACGCTAATTTAAAATGGTGAAACACTTGTGGCTGAAACTGTTCCAATAAATTATCAAAAGAAGACGTGCTTATATCAAGGAGAAGTCCTAGAGTACCCATTCGATGGCACATTTTGAGATTGCGTACATTAGTTAGTTCATATTTCTTAATTAGAGAAACATAAATTTAGTTTCTTGTTGGATCAAGTAAATCACCGACATTAATATGCAACAGCATATTTAGGATAACAAAAGAAATATGAGTGCAATTCGTTTGTTCCTCTTACTTGAGCTCCTAATTCTTTACGCCATAGTTGATTAATATTACTCATTAGGAACTCTACGTGATTTTGATCACAGACAAGTTGATTAAACATTATAGTCTTTGGATGAATATGTTCACCCCACAAAGTTTAGGACCCAATAAACTTTAGGACTAAAAATTATAGTCTTTGGATGAATATGCTCATCTAAGTTAGTTAATTCTAATAGTGATTCTCATACATGGGAAGAATAGCTTCCCAAGTGAGTACTCTAGGACTTCTCCTCAATATAAGCACGTCTTCTTTTGATAATTTTCATGTAAAGGGAAGGAAGCCAAGAATCAATGGATCCATCTGAGAGTCCTGGGCTATCGTGAATTGATTATGCAAATTAAAAATTAAAAATTCTGCATTTTAATGCTTATACATAATCTATATACTAATCTATAGAACTATAAAATAAAATAAAAAACCAATATGAAATGTTGAACGATTCTTTCACATTTTACATATGTTTTGTGTTTGCAAAGAAAACTCTTTACTAAATATGTTTCAATTTGAATAGAAGTAGCGTATACGTGCACGTGTATATAGATGAAACAAACGTATACATGTTCCTTTTGATATGTGGATTATTGATGGAATCCTTTTTGAAGTATTATCAAGGAAGAATCCTTTTTTATTTAATTACTAAGGCCTAGGGCCTACTAAAAAGTATCTCATAGAAGATAATTATTGGTAAGTCCCACAATGCTCGAATATCTTTGTAACTTTTATATGGTAATTCTTCTAACAACATTTTTTTGTTTGTGTTTTTGTTCTAAAATTATGGAGAAGTATCTAAAAATTTGTAATTTTGCAACGATTTTAAGAACAAAACCGTTTATAATTTAGTGGTTGGTCAATATGCAAATTTTCTTTAGGTTACTATCCATCTATTGTTTCTAATGTTTTGCAATTTGCAACATGTCTTTTGATTCAAAAAATCATTAATGTAATAACGCCCATTTAAGTTTTACAACAATCTTTATTCTTCTATATAAGTTTGCAATAATTAACACAATATTAACGTGTAACACATATTAGTAGAAACTAGTAAAATAGTGAACTGAATATCGATAATTAGCTAAACAGTTAGGGGACAGTGTCCAACCAAATATTCTACCAAATAGTCATTATGGGACATGTATGTAGTTGAAACTTTCTAAAAACTTTACAACAATAATATTTATGCTGTTGTTGCCTTGATATTTCTGTACTTCTAAAAGATAATGAATTAGTGTTTGGACATAAAATTGATTGAAATTTGAAAAAAGAAAAAAAGTTTTTAGAGTTATATTAAAAATAATTTTAAAAGTTGTCATGGTATTTGGATATTTATTTTATTTGAAAAAGTTAAAATTTGAAAGAAGACGTTTCGCCAGAAAATTATCCTAAATCAATTTTTAAGAACTTAAAAAAAAATTGATTTTTGTCAAAAACTGATCATATTACATTAACAAACAATATCTCCAAAAGAAATTTTAAAAAAAGTAGCCACAATCTTTGGTCAAACGGGTGCTTAGTAGTGCAGACGTCTATCGAGACCCAAGTTTTTTTTCTAAAGAAGAAAAGTCACGAATTTGTGACTAAGAAAAATGCTTATTTTGTGAATTTTAAAATTTTGGAATCTTTCTTTCGAATATTCTCGCTAGAGATCATAGTTAAAATAATTGAATAGAGGAAAGAAGAATATCTTAAAAAATACCAAATAGAAAATTGGGAGATATCCTAAAAAGATAATGATAGGGACAAAAGGAAATAAAATGACAAAGAATAGGGAGAGTCAGTGTCACGACCCAACCCGGTCGTGATGGCGCTCAATCATAAGGTTGGGCAAGCCTGGCCAACGGTCGTTCTCATTTCGACAATAATTCTCAAAACCCACAATTTAAGGAATAATGTAATAGTTTTAGAATAATAATCTCATATGTATAATAAGATAATACGGAGAGATACGAATAACTGATAAGACACTCCCATAAAATCTGGGGTCACGAGTCTAGAGCCTCTAAATAAACTGGATTAAAATATCTGAACGAATATACACAAGTCTGGAAATGTATATATAAATAAAACTGAAATAGGTAGAGTAGTCGGTCATGTGAGCATCAACCAGCTACCTCGACAACTCTGATAAACTCTGGAGACAGCGACTGCTTAGCTAAGCCTCTGGTGCACCTGAATTTGCACACAAGGTGCAGGGACTAGGGGTGAGTATACTACTGACTCAGTGAGTAATAAGCATATAAAATGTTTGAAGATAAGAAATCCATGAAATGCCACAAAGTAAAGTTAAAACTAATAGTCCGACACCTTAACTACAAACCAACAGCAAGGCAATATCAAGTATATCAGTCAAGTAAAATGCAAGAATGCAATGTAATGCACATGAACCCGCTGCGGCATACAGCCTGATCCGTTTAACGTTGACGGCGCTCACTGGGGGTGTGTACAGACTCCGAAGAGGCTCTTACAGCCCAAGCGCAATATCATCATATCACTATTGCGGCATGCAGCCCGATTCATACTCAGTCCAGAGTATGCATATGAGTCACATAACAGATTCAATTAATTTTCCAGTTTCCAGTTATTAAGAAAATATAATTTATTTATTTAACTTCGGAAAAAGTGACATAGCATTTCATAGCAGTGATTAAGCACAGGACTGGGATCAATGATTATACAAATCATGCTATCACAATGATATTCATCCTCTAAGGATGATAAAGAACGGCACAAGGCCCCAAACATGACAATAAGCCCAAATATATTTAATACAGGGTGCGTATCAGTCGCCAATATAGTAAAATTCTTGCTCGGGATGGACTAAGTCACAATCCCCAGTCATAAATAACCCTTCACCTACCATGGGGTCCGAGTCACGCCCTAACACAGCGTCACAATGTGATAAACCCGGGTTTCTAACCCTCAGGCCATCATCTATACAAACTACTCACCTCTAACTGGCAGTAGACTGGTCCGCAATGCCTTTTCCTTTTGAATCTTACTCTACGCGCGTCGAATATAGTCAAAACTACAATGAATACATAAATATGGGCTGAAGAAACATAACCCAATCAAAAATACTCGAAAAGTACTAAAATTCATGATGTTGGTAAAATCCGAGCCCCGGGCCCACTTCTCGAAAAATTAAGAAAGTCATATCAATGGATTCTTCGTCTCGCTTTCGTACATATAAATTTATCGAAAACGGAGTTCGTTTACCCCTCCAAAACTCGTATTTAAACTTTCTTGGGTTTCAAGCCCTAACCCCCATTTTTAGCACTTAAATCCTTAAAGTTCTATGATTAATCAATATTTTTACACCAAAATATCATATTCCGAGGCTAATAGTTCATACCTGATGAAGCTCCTTCGATTTCTCCTAAAAATCGCCCAAATCCGCCTATCCCTGAAGTCTAAAATGTTTTCCTAACTTCTGAAATTCGCAAACACTGTTTCATTAAACCCTCCTGTAGTTTTCTCTTTTGCGGTCCCGTAACTGCCTTTGCGGGACCACTTCTGCATCCTTTTGACCGCTTTTGCGGTTTCATTAAATCCCCGGGCCTTCCACGTTTTCGACCAAAAATTCGCTTCTGCGGATTCACTATTCCGCTTTTGCGGATCTCACTACTCCGCTTCTGCGGCCTCGATTCTGCTTCTGAAGACCCGCTGAAGCGGTTCACCGTCCACTTTTGCGGAAACCCTCCGGTCCTTCATAGATCGCTTCTGCGAACGTTAAGCCGCTTTCTGCGGAACCACTTTTGCAGCTCCTTTTCTGCAGATGCGGAAATACCAGAAGCCAGGTGCACCAGACCTGCAACAACACTTAAAATTCTCCATTTAACCATCTGATATCACCCCGAGGCCCTCGAGACCTCAACTAAACGCACAGATATGCCCTACTACTTCATTTAAACTTTCCCATGACATAAATTTGCTATCATAAACAACAAAATCATCAAATTATCACGGATTCAAGCCTAAGTCAAACTAAAACTTTCGAGACTTGCATTTGATCAAAAACCCCACCTGAATGCCTCCGAATGACCTAAAACTTTGTACGCATATCCAAAATCACCTAACGGAGCTACTGTAACTCCCGGAATTCCATTCTGACCCTAGGATCAAAATCTCACCTATCAACCGAAATTCGCCAAAATTTCAACCTAGCCATTTCAAGCCTAATTCTACACCGGACCTCCAAATCAAATTCTGATTTCGCTCCTAAGTCATAAATCATCACCCGAAACTAGTCGAATAATTGGAAATCCATTATGAGCCCTCTAACTCATAAGTCAATATTTGGTTGACTTTTCCAAACTAACCTTCTCCTAAAGAGACTAAGTGTCTCATTTCTAACCGAACTCTATCCGAATTACTTCGAATTCTCCAAACACCTATAATGAAACATATAAAAGCATAAAGCAGGAGAAACGGAACGGTAACTCACATGAAGATGGGTCGAGTCGTTAAATTCAGACAAGGGTCAAGATAAATTTGACCTTGAATTTTATACATGGGAAACGGTTTCAAAAAGGTTTATCAGCTATGCCATTTTTGTTTAGTTTTCAAGTGCGGGTGACAAAATCGAATATCTAACCTAGTTTGAGAATAATTCAACATACAAATATAATATTGTTATGAAATAATATAAAAGACAAGAACAATAATGCAAGAACAAGAGCAATAGAGAGAAGAGTAGAGAGAGTTCTTCTTATTGATACTTAGAGAATGTTAGGAGTGATTTACAATGGTAGAGGGCACCTCTATTTATAGGGAGGAGGATGATTTAGCTACCAAGAATAGAACTCTAGAATCTCTCTAATTAAAGACATTCACCTTAAATAGAAGTGTATTTATAACACTCCCCCTTGAATGTCTATTCAATGATGTGCCTCGTTAAAACCTTAAAACAAAACCCAATGGGAAAAAATTAAAGTAAGGAAAAAGAGTACACATGTTTGAATATACGCCTATTGGTTGCCTCGTTAAAAACCTTGCAAGGAAAACCTGGTGGGACAAAACCTTGTAAGGGAAAAAGAGTGAAACGCGCATTAACTCCCCCTGATAAGAACATCAATTTATGTCCTTAAGTCTTCGCATCCCGATCTTGTGAACTAGCTTCTTGAAGGTTGACTTTGGTAGAGATTTTGTGAACAAATCAGCCATATTGTCGCTTGAACGAATCTGTTGAACATTGATATCACCATTCTTTTGAAGATCATGTGTGAAGAATAACTTTGGTGAAATATGCTTCGTTCTATCTCCTTTTATGAATCCTCCCTTCAATTGAGCTATACATGCTGCATTGTCTTCATACAAAGTTGTGGGTAGTTTATCACACTTCAAACCACATTTGTCTTGGATATGATGTATTATCGACCTTAACCACACACACTCCCGACTTGCTTCATGAATAGCAATTATCTCGGCATGATTAGATGAAGTAGCCACAATTGATTGCTTAGTCGATCGCCAAGATATGGCGGTTTCTCCACAGGTAAACACATAACCCGTTTGAGATCGAGCCTTGTGTGGGTCGGACAAATATCCAGCATCAGCATAACCAACAAGATCCGGGCTGCAATTCTTGCCATAAAATAAGCCCATATCGGTAGTTCCCTTTAGGTACCGCAATATGTGTTTGATCCCATTCCAATGCCTCCTCGTAGGAGCCGAGCTAAATCTTGCTAAGACATTAACTGAAAAGGATATGTCAGGCCTTGTAGTATTTGCAAGATACATTAGTGCGCCAATTGCGCTAAGATATGGTACTTCAGGACCAAGTAGCTCTTCATTCCTTTCTTGTGGTCGGAATGGACCTTTGTTCACATCAAGTGATCGAACAACCATCGGTGTACTTAAAGGATGTGCTTCATCCATGTAAAACCGTTTCAATACCTTTTCTGTATAGGTAGATTGATGAACAAAAATTCCGTTTGCCAAATATTCAATTTGCAAACCAAGACATAGTTTAGTCTTTCCGAGATCTTTCATCTCAAATTCATCCTTTAGATAATCAATTGCCTTTTGGAGTTCTATAGGGGTTCCAATAAGGTTTATGTCATTGACATATACGGCAAGTACAACAAATTCCGATGTTGTTTTCTTTATAAAAACACACGGGCAAATGGCGTCATTTATATAGCCTTCTTTTAACAAGTACTCACTAAGACGATTATACACATTCGTCCAGATTGCTTTAGACCATACAAGGACCTTTGCAATTTAATTGAGAACATTTCCCGAGATTTTGAATTATGCGCTTTTGGCATCTTGAGTCCATCGGGAATTTTCATGTATATCTCATTATCAAGTGAGCCATAAAGATAGGCAGTAACCACATCCATTAAGTGCATGTCAAGCTTTTCATGGACAGCAAAACTTATGAGATAACGAAAGGTTATCGCATCCATTACAGGCGAATATTTCTCTTCATAATCGACACCAGGCCTTTGAGAAAAACCTTGTGCAACAAGGCGTGCCTTATATCTTTGTACCTCATTTTTCTCATTTCTTTTGCGTACAAAGACCCATTTATAGCCGACAGGCTTAACACCATTAGGTGTTTCAACTATAGGGCCAAACACTTCACGTTTTGCCAGCGAATTCAATTCTGATTGAATTGCTTCTTGCCACTTTGGCCAATCATGTCTTTTTCGACATTCTTCAACAGATTGAGGTTCAAGATCCTCACATTCTTGCATAATGCTAGATGCTACATTATAAGCAAAGGCATTATCTACCACAATATCCACTCGATTAATATTTGCCTCAATATTAATTGGATTTAGGGATAGTTCCGTATTTTCCAGAGTCTCGGGCTCAATGGATTCTTCATGAGTCTCAGAATTTGTTAAATCATGAGATTCTTTCGTGGTGTCATTTTGATCGTTCTTTTTCCTCTTTCTAGGATTTCGATCTTTGGAACCTAATGGTCTGCCACGCTTCAGGCGTGCATTCGACTCATTGGATATGACACTAGATGATTGTCCAACAGGGACATCAATACGGATTGGAACATTTTCCGCGGGAATGTGGGATTTCGTTATCCTTTTCAAGTCCGTAAATGCGTCAGGCATTTGGTTTGCTATTCTTTGCAAATGGATAATCTTTTGTACCTCTCTTTCACAAATAGAGGTATGTGGATCAAGATGAGATAATGATGCATTTTTCCACAAAATTTCCCGTTTGGTTTCACCAACTTCTCCCCCTAATTTTGGGAAAAGTGTCTCATCAAATCGACAGTCTGCAAATCGTGCAGTAAACAAGTCGCCTGTCAATGTTTCGAGGTAGCGAATGATGGAGGGCGATTCAAACCCAACATATATTCCTAACCTTCTTTGCGGACCCATTTTGGTGCGGGATGGCGGTGCTATAGGCACATATACTGCGCATCCAAAAATTCTTAAATGGGATATATTGGGTTCATGACCCAAAACCAATTGCAACAGGGAATACTTGTGGTAATTCGTCGGTCTGAGACGAATTAGCATTGCTGCATGTAAGATAGCGTGACCCCATACCGAAGTGGGCAGCCTCGTTCTCATAAGTAATGGCCTTGCAATCAACTGCAGCCGTTTAATTAACGATTCTACAAGACCGTTTTGAGTGTGAACATGAGCTACAGAATGTTCAACTTTTATCCCGATTGATAAGCAATAATCATTAAATGCTTGGGATGTAACTCAGCAGCATTATCCAGTCTAATGGACTTGATTGGATTATCTGGAAATTGTGCTCGTAGTCAAATTATTTGTGCCATTAATTTCGCAAACACAAGGTTGCGTGATGACAACAGGCACACATGAGACCATCTACAGGATGCGTCTATCAAGACCATGAAATACCTAAACGACCCACTAGGTGGGTGAATAGGTCCACAAATGTCCCCTTGTATACGTTCCAGAAACGTGGGTGACTCAGTCCCAACCTTTGTTGGTGATGGCCTGATAATCAACTTGCCTTGATAACACGAAGTGCAAGGATATTCATTATTCGAAAGAATTTTGAAATTCTTTAACGGATGCCCATATGAGCTTTCTATAATCCGTCTCATCATGACCGATCCTGGGTGTCCCAATCGATCATGCCAAAGTACAAAGGTATTGGAATCAGTAACCCTTTGGTTTACTGTTGAATGTGCCTCAATTGCACTAATTCTTGTCCAATACAGGCCACAAGATAAAGACGGGAATTTCTCAATAACCCTCTTTTGGCCGGAGACATTCTTTGTGATGACGAGATATTCAAGATTATCTTCATCCATTGTCTCAATATGATAGCCATTCCGGCGTACATCTTTAAAACTCAACAAGTTTCTCTTAGACTTGGAGGAGAACATTGCATTCTCTATGATTAACGTCGTGCCTTTGGGCAGAGTTACAATTGCTCTTCCGGAGCCTTCAATCAATTTACTACTTCCAGAGATTGTAGTAACGTTTGCCTTACACATATTTAGTTGAGAGAAATATTTCCTTTCTTTGAGTATTGTATGTGTAGTACATGAATCAACTAGGCAAATACTTTTACAGTTGGACGTTGATCCAAGTTCGCTTTGTGAGATATCCATATTTGCTATCCCATAGTTTGACATACAAAAGAGATACACGAACATAAGAATAAACAATTTCAATTCGTTTGTGTCACATAATATTTTCAAAATCTGCTGCTAACAGTTGACTAACAAAATCAGATATGTTATCCATAATTGATTACTTTGCAGTTTGAAAATTTCAGTTTAAACATTTTCTTCAAACAATCGATTGTTAAACACAAACAATCGATTGTTGAACATTGACAATCGATTGTTAAACACACACAATCGATTATTTGCTATTTTGAAAAACTTCAGATCACACTGTCTTAAGACAATCGATTGTTATGCATAGGCAATCGATTGTTGGCTATTTTGAAAAATTCCAGAGCACACTGTTTTAAGACAATCGATTGTTAAGTATAGACAATCGATTGTTGGCTATTTTGAAAAATTCCAGAGCACATTGTTTTAAGACAATCGATTGTTAAGTATAGACAATCGATTGTTGGCTATTTTGAAAAATTACAGAACACACTGTTTTAAGACAATCGATTGTTAAGTATAGACAATCGATTGTTGGCTATTTTGAAAAATTCCAGAACACATTGTTTTAAGACAATCGATTGTTATGCATAGACAATCGATTGTGGATGATTTTTGAAAAATTCCAGATTACACTGTCTTAACGACAATCGATTGTTAGACAAAGACAATCGATTGTGGATGATTTTTGAAAAATTCCAGATTACACTGTCTCAACGACAATCGATTGTTAGACAAAGACAATCGATTGTTGATCAATTATTTTTCAGTTTTAATGCGAAAATAGTAGATAATCGACTAGTTTTTCAGGCTAGTCGATTACCCCTACTGGAAAATAAAAATTTTATTGATATTTGAGCATATTGAAGATATTCTAAAGAACTACTGCTAACATTGCATCATGAACTAACTAATACGAGCTAATACTAATGACTATTAATTTATTCACTAACTAATACAAATAAGTAGAACAAAATCAAATAACTCCATCTTCTTTCATCACGGATCCATCGCCGATTAGGTGGTCTATTTTCCCCTCGGGTTGCTCAAAGAAGTCTGCCACATCCAGGTGGGTGATGTCCTCATTGTCGTCATAGACAAAATTTGTTTCAGGGCCTTTTCTCTTTCGAGATGCTTGATAAAGGTCAACCAAGTGTCTTGGTATACGGCAAGTCTTTGACCAGTGCCCTTTCCCACCGCAACGATAACATATAGTTTCTGAACCATTTGCCTTAGGATCTTCATGACCCCGTTTCTGCTTTCGGCGGTTATCTCTCCTTGGGGGTTGACGGACTTCATTGGAATTTCTTCCTTGTCTACGTCCCTGGCTATGACCCCGTTTACGACCATGACCATGGCCCTTTTCATGTTTGGCATAATGAGAGTGCACCTTATCTGCTTCAGGCAGTGGTGTAGACCCAGTGGGTCGATTTTCGTGATTTCTCATGAGCAGGTCATTATTTCGCTCAGCCACTAGTAGAAGAGAAATCAGTTCAGAGTACTTTGTAAAGCCTTTCTCTCTGTACTGTTGTTGCAGTACTATATTGGAGGCATGAAACGTTGTAAACGTTTTCTCAAGCATATCATAATCGGAGATATTATCCCCGCATAGCTTCAATTTAGAAGTAATTCTGAACATTGCAGAATTATATTCAGAAACGGACTTGAAGTCCTGGAGCCTCAGATGAGCCCAATCATATCGTGCTTGTGGCAGAGTGACCAACTTCAGGTTGTCATATCTCTCCTTTAAGCCGTTCCACAAGATGAGTGGATCCTTGACGGTGAGATATTCAATCTTCAAACCTTCATCAAGGTGATGGCGCAAGAAAATCAAGGCCTTCGCACAGTCTTAGGTGGATGCTTTTTCTCTATCTTTGATGGTGTCTCCGAGACCCATAGCATCTAAGTGGATTTCAGCATCCAACACCCATGTCATATAGTTCTTGCCCGAAATTTCAAGGGCAACGAACTTTCTTTTCGTAATGTCAGACATAATCGAAAATTAAATAGGAAGAAGGAAATACCTTAGATTTTTCGAGAATGGTTCTTGAGACGGTAGAGTCTCGTGCTGATAACGTGTTATGAAATAATATAAAAGACAAGAACAATAATGCAAGAACAAGAGCAATAGAGAGAAGAGTAGAGAGAGTTCTTCTTATTGATACTTAGAGAATGTTAGGAGTGATTTACAATGGTAGAGGGCACCTCTATTTATAGGGAGGTGGATGATTTAGCTACCAAGAATAGAACTCTAGAATCTCTCTAATTAAAGACATTCACCTTAAATAGAAGTGTATTTATAACAAATATTTTTTTTTAACCTAACTGGTGCCATACGACCCAATCATAAAGAGTGGATCTGTCCCTAATTATGCGCCATCTCATTTGAAGACTTAAAGGATAAAAAATTATTTACTTAACTATGTTCTTAATATAATTGAAAAGAACATGCTTGAACAACTATTTATAAAGATTCTAGGTAATGATTTTATATGTTGCAGTAGTGCCAATTCTTTAAGATAATTAAGTTAAATTTCAATTGTAGTTTTGAACCTTTGGTTAATGAAAAAGCACCCTTTACATGTTTCAACTAGATCCTCATATGAGGAGAATCGTCTTTTTCGACCTTTTCCCTTCCCTTTTTAGTGTAACGCATAAGAAAAAGGAAGTTAGAAAGAAATATAAGAAATGATGCGTTAAGGGGTCGTTTGGTTGGAAACAAGTTATTATGATTAATTATTTCATGATTAGTTATTCTAAAATTAGTTATTTCTCCTATAGAGTATTAAAAAATACTATAATCCTAGGATAATTAATCCCGAATTAGTTATATCACAATTTTTTCTCAATCAAACATAGGATAAACTTATCTCAAATTTAATTCTGGGATTAATTATTCCTTATCTTTCATACCAAACTATGTGGGTCAAAATCCGGCTAAGGAAATTCGGCATAAAGAGGTGACCCAATGCGAAAATGTGTCTCATGATGGGCGACTAGGCCGAGGTCGACCAAGGCTTGATAATATGGAGCCGCCGAGTAGTAAGCTCTTAAGGCCGAGGACGAGCAGCAGGAAAGGAATAACAGGTAGTATAGATTTGGAACTTTCAAAAGGAATATTCAATATTCCCTCTGCTGTACTTATTTTAGGGGTTGAAAATATCTCATATAAATAGTAGAAGAGAGAAGGCAAAAAGAAGGGAACATTCATTCTGATAAGAACTCTTATGAAAAGTTGACTCAAGAGAGACAATACAAAATATTACCTTTTCGCAGTGATTCGGTTTGTTGTTTGTTCCACCTTTTCTTGCATCAGATCCGAGAAAACCTTATATATTTTCATATCCATTTGTCTTAAATTATTGTCAGATGGAAGAATCATCCACCACATTCAGCATTTGGGTGAATCATTTTCTCTATTTACATTTATTGTCATTTGATATATTATTGCTCGCCATTGTCCCTCCATTCATTTTTATAGCATTATTTAGTGTTGTTAGTGATAAGCTGGTCCAAATGTCATTCGCTATTATTTATACAGGCACGTGTTCTAGAACTTATTATATTTAATTAGGATTTACCCATCACCTTTTTATTTAATTAACAAAAGGTTTCATACTTTTTGGTCAAACACAAACGAAATCTAAATGAGCAACTTGAGACACAACTGAGAATATAAGCACGAAACCAGAAATTTTTTATATCTCTAGAGCTAAATAACACAAATTAAAAAGCCATAGGACAAAAAAAAAAGAATAACCATTTTTAATTTATCAATAGTAAGCTTGTCATGATCAATAAAGAACTAGTTAACCTGAACAAAAGCATCGTCTTAATTAACATTTTGATTATTGAAGAAAGACAAATATATCATCACTTACCTTTAATTAGTCCATCTTATTGTTTAACAAAAAAATGTGTCTTTCGGGCAAAACTTATTTAAAAGAACTTGGTTTCTGATAATCAAGAAATTTCATACTTTCTCAATTATATGAAAGGAAAAGACAAAAATAAGTAAAGAAATAATTGATTGCACAGTCAAGATAGCAGAAAAGTAAAGTGAATATATTTCAATATTGTCTCAGATGGTCCTTACAAATGAAATTCTCTTCCCTTTTATAGGGTTTTCTAATACAACATTTCCTTTCTTTTATGGTTGAATCATTATGACATTAATAACATTAATGATCTGTTATAATTGGCAATCGTAACTCTTTGTGGAGATTCTGTAACAGTTCTAATTCTTCTTCTTCATTAATTAGAGGTTCGTGAATCTTCCCCTTTTTACTGTCTTAATTCATTCAACCCATATTTGTTGAATGATTCAGACTTGAGCAGCTGCATCTCTTCATCTCGTGAGTGATTTTCCCGTGCCTCTTGTATCTCATGCATCTTCTAACGCAGTATTCCAGCTATCACCTTCTTAGTGATCCACGTATCATCCCTTGTCAGCCACACATAATTTCACGTGTCATATTTATTTTCTATCAATATAGATAGTCCCTTCACTTGCCGAATATTCTACAATAAAATATTTTTGAAGTGATATGTATATATAGTGGGTATTTTTGCTATCGTTTCCCATGTATCATTATGTCTTCTTCAGAAACAATGCATCATATGTCAACAACAACAACAATAACAACCCAGTATAATCCCACTTAGTGGGGTCTAGGGAGGGTAGTATGTACGCAGACCTTACCCCTACCCTGGGGTAGAGAGGCTGTTTCCAAAATAGACCCCCGGCATCCTTCCCTCCAAGAACTTCCCACCTTGCTCTTGGGGAGACTCGAAATCACAACCTCTCGGTTGGAAGTGGGGGTTTCATACCATTAGAATAACCCCTCTTGTCTCAATACATCATATGTCATTTACATTTAATGCATGTACAACGTGGCCTTCATCTATTCGGTCCGCGACTCTTCGGAGATTTTTAAGGCTTTCTTACGGCTGCGTCAGTCACGAAGTAACTGCTTGATTATGACGTTCCATCATGACTCACTTTACATGATAGTTGCTCCTTCTCATAAATATCCCATATGCCTTTTGTTTCACGAAAACCATCAATCTACAATATTCTTCTTCTCTAATTATTCCTATTTTTCGGTACATATTACTTTCTTGCATCCATGTATTCACCAAACCCCAATCCTCGTAGAACAATTATTATATATGAACTTCCTCCTTCAACTGCCCCTGTTTGGAATGAAAGATGTGGTAGGTTACGTAGCCTAGGGTCTTTATTTGTCAGTGGTTCTAGTTCTCAACCCAACATTATTACCCCTTCTTCATCTAGGAATAGGGATTCTTCAACCCATACATCTTCTTCCAAAAATAGGGAATCAGTTGAGCCCCTCCGAGAACCAACAATCGATGAAATTATCCATGTGTAATTTTCTTTCTCCACTGATCGTGAATCAATTAGAAACCAAGTTACTTCTATGACTTCTCATGATCGTGCTGATGTCTATCCTTCCAAAATTACTTAAGGTTTGATTTCTCTTCTGCAAAGAGAATGCTAATGGAAACTTGATTTTTCAATTTTAATTCCTGGTCCAAACCAAAGCATAACTTCGTACCTGGCTAGTTACTCTTTCATTTACACATATCCTTTCACTTTAGGTTTCAGACCCCCTATTGACCCAGTTGTCATAGAATTTTGTCTCTTCTTCAATTTTTGCTTAGGGTAGATTGGCCCTATTGTATGAAGAGTTGTTGCATGATTAAAATACCTATCTAATTTGGCCTCTTTACCCTTCACCTCTCAACACTTTCTTCATCTGTATTCCCTAAGTTGTTCCGCTCAAGATTTTTCACTCTCGCTGCCAGGAACAAAAGGGTTTTTGTTAGCCCTAAAGATGATAAAGACCGTGGTTGGTATGCCCGTTTTATTGCTGCTCCCACAAGTGATTTAGTAGGTTAAGAGAATATGCCTTTTCCAGAGAAGTGGAATTTTGCACATAGGCTTTTTTTTATATCTTTCTTCTTTTATGAGGGATAAAAAAGTGACGATCTCATGGATTTTTTCTCTTTTTAGCAACCATGGAAGTTTTTGATGAAATTCTAAATTCCCGTGCTTCCGTAGGGAGGATGTTATCGGTTGTTCCCATGGAAAGAAGATCTTGGAAATACCTTTCACATAGGTTTGGATGGAAGGTCAAAACTCATGGTATCCATTCCTTTAATTTTCTTCCTTTCTTTCGTATTTGCTTGGGTATTTCAAACTTTTTTCTTTGTTAGGATTTCCCATTCGAGGTGTCCGTGTTGCGTCCCTTACATCACTAAGGCTTTCTTTGTCTCTTGCTCAAGAAATAATTTTAAATTCCTCATCAAAGAGAAAAGCTGAGAGAGCCAAAAACTTGTTGCTCCCAAACGCACACGAAGTGTACGCGGGCGTCAAGTAATAAAGTGACTAACAAGTCGGACGTAGATCCCACGAGGACTTGTGATTAACTATCAACTAAATTAGATTATCCTAATTATCTAAACAAGAATTAAACCTAGAGGTATTTGATTATAAACTAATTAAATTAAATAAAAAATAATGATAAACTTTGAATAGAGGAAGAGCAGATTTTTATGTTATCAATTTAATGAAAACGATCTCGGGTTATGAGCTATATAACATTCCTATTGTATTCTTCAATTGCATTGACTAACTAATTTATTCAGTTTATTGGTTACAGGGTTAATATTGCTCATAAAAATCTGTCAAGTCCTTACTCGCCTATTCAAGCTAACCTAACGCCTATATATCTATGGAGTTAGTATCAACAAGAACGCATTTATAATTCCTGTAAATTGACTAAGCAAGGAAATTGGGTATATTCTATCCCAATTGCTAATCCGTTCCCCGAGGCTCGGGTTCAAGATCTTTCTCTATTCAATCCTATATGCAATCTAGAATTCCTACTTTCGCATTCAACTCTAGATTCGTAGATAGTATTCAATTAGTGATGAAACAATCAAATAATTAAGTGCAAGATAGAATAAATAAACCAATACGTTAAATCATGAAATCAAAATCAATATTCGAATAAAAATACTCATGAAAGAACCACAATCCTGGAACGTGAAATTTATCTCCACGTAGACATGGTAGCAAAACAACAAATCATACAAAGAATCATAAAAAATAATAAGTTTGAAGGAAGAAAGATGAAACCTGGCCTTCGCGGGTCTGTGCTCTTCCTTGGTCAAAAATTACTCTAAAAAACTTAGTGCGGCCAAACGCACACGCAAGTATACGCGGTCGTCAAGTAATAAAGTGATTAAAAGTCGGATGTCGATCCAACGAGGACTTGTGATTAACTATTAACTAAATTATACTATCCTAATTATCTAATAGAGAATTAAAAATAAATGTTTTTGATTCTAAACTAATTAAACTAAAAAGAAAACAAATAATAAACTCTCAACAAAGGGATAGCATATTTTTATGTTATCAATGTAATAAAAACGATCTAGGGTTATGGTCTATCTGACAATCCTATTGTATTCTTCAATTGAATTGACTAACTAATTTATCTAGTTTATTGGTTGACAGGGTTAATATTGCTCATAAGAATCTGTCGAGTTCTTACTCGCCTATTCAAGCTAACCTAACGCCTATATGTCTATGGAGTTAGAATCAACAAGAATGCATTTATAATTCCTGTAAATTAACTAAGCAAGGCAATTTGGTATATGTCTATCCCAATTGTTAATCTGTTCCCTGAGGCCCTGGTTCAAGAACTTTCTCTATTCAATCCTATATGTAATCTAGAACTCTTACTTTCGAGTTCAACTCTAGATTTGTAGATTGTATTCAATTGGTGATCAAGCAATCAAATAATTAAGTGCAGGATTGAATAAATAAACCAATATGATAAACTAAGAAATCAAAATCAATATCCCAATAACAATAGTGATGAAAGAACCACAACCCTAAAATGTGAAATTTAGCTCCACATAGACATGGTAGAAAACCAACAAATCATACAAAGAAACATAAAATTACTAAGTTTGATGGAAGGAAAGATGAAACCCGGCCTCCACGGCGGCTCTGTGCTCTTCCTTGGTCAAAAATTACTTTAAAATGTTCTCCTATGTATATATACCAAGTAGGTTTGGGCCCAAACAATTATACCTTCTTCAATGTGAAAAAGAACACATTTACCAGGTTAGACTAGCATGGTCACGCATATGGGCGCGCTAATGGCCGCGCTAGTTAGACAACTTTCTGTCCTGGGCGCGCTAAAACTAGCGTGATCACGCATATGGGCTCGTTGCACCCTGTTCTGTTAGAAATTTGGAAAAATGTAAAACATGAGAGTTGTAGCCCTTTTAGGTAGCTTTCCAACCATATATTATGGAGCCCAAATGGAGTTTTGCAAAAAACGTTATTTCTTATTTACTAGATAGTGTATAATCTGTCCACTGGATGCTTCGTTCGCTCTAACTATCATCAGTTGACCCCCAAACGCGATCCCGACTTAATTCTTTGGGATTTGACTCAGATTTCAAAGATCCAAATCACCTGAATTCATTTCATAACATCGATATAGCTCGAAATCACTCCTATAAGGCATAAAACACACAATTAGTGCAAGACACTAGCGATTAAAGCGCAAACTCAATAAAAGTGCATTAAATTTTTTAGTGTAATAAGCGACTAAAATACACAACTATAGCCTATCATCAAGAGACCATGTCTATGAATGTGAAGAGGGACGAGAACAGGGTTCCTTAGTACAGGCTTCGTGCTAGGAGGCACGTTATTTCAAATGATGAAGTAAACCCTCCTCCAAGTTCAGTTCCTGTGAATGAGCTTGAAAGTATCATTAACGAGCTCTGATGAAGAGATGAATGTTGCATCTCGTGATTCTACCAATCAATTGTTTTCCTAAGGGTTTGATAATGAAGATTTGACCTCGTCTCTGATAAATCACCTCTCTCCTCCTTTCCATCGCCTGCTCTAATTGGTTCTCAAATTTTTACTCCTATCATTGCTGCTTCTGCTCCTCCCGTGGATGTGTTCACGTCCTTAACGGTCCCTATTGCTATCACTCACGTGTTGAAGTTGGTTCTTCCAATAGCAATAGGATGATGAAAAAAGTTATCATTGAACTCCCTGAGGATGGTAATCTTTCTAAAACGTCAGGCCAAGCCGATGTGTGGCTAAAACCTTTAATTTGTCCATTTAAAAAATCTAAGTTGGAAACCCAAAGTTCATTAAAATGGATGAATGATATTGGTCATTCATCTCTAAAGGTATAAGCCTTGGCTCTTTCTTTTACTTCACCCGTGATTTTTATCTTTGTTTAATAATCATTTCTTTCCTTTTTGTGTAGATCAATTTTATAAGCGCCGAGCTTATGAAGAGAATTGTCAATACTGAGCAGCTAGTCAACAATAATCGTACAATAGCAGATAACTAGAGGGAGCAGTACGAGAATCTTCATTTGGAAAAAGATTTTTTTGTGATGCCCCAAAGGGGGTCATCACCGTAATTCTTATTTTTACTGTACTTCCAAGGCCTTGAATACCTCTTGTTTAGATGCCTTGATTTGCGTGCGCAGTCCTAGCACGAAGCCAGAAAAGCTTTTATTTGAAATATGTGAAATGTGTTAAAAAGTTAAAGAATTTTGATATTAATATTGTTAAAGTTAACTTCGGTCAATATTTTGGGTAAACAGACTCGGACCCGTGATGTGACGGTCCCGGAGGGTCCGTAAGAAAATATGGGACTCGGGCGTATTCCTGGAATTAAATTTGAGGTCCCAAGCCAGAGTAAAGAATTCTTGAAAGAAATTATTTTCTGAAATTTGATATGAAGATTTGAAATGAAAAGGGGTTAGAAAATATAGCTATCAGGCTCGTATTTTGGCCCGGTACAAATCTTACATATGTGTTAAGCACTATCTATAAAGTTTGGTTGAAAACAGACGTCGTTTGACATATTTTGGACTAAAGATGGTAAATTTGAAGTTTATGAAAGTTGAAGGAAGAACTATGTGTTTTGAAGCTTGCCACAGATTTTGATGTTATCTTAGCGATTTGATCGCACGGATGAGTACCTAGGATTTTTTTGAGGTTGTGTGCATGTTTGGTTTGGAGCCCCGAGGGCTCGGGTGAGTGTTGGATGAGACCCAGGAGGTATAAGACTTATACAAAACAGGTTCAGGTGTTGCAGACACCAACGCGGCCGCGGTCATTTCTGCGCGGTCCGCGCTGGAGCCGCGCGGCCGCGATACCTATCTGTGCGGTCTGTGTGGCTGAGTCTGAGGGATAGGGTTTCAGGTTAACCAGTGCGGCCGTGCACCAAAGAAGTGTGGTCAACACTGGGAGGGTTCAGAGAGACCCCAATTTTCTCCCACTCGGCGAGGCCGCAGCACATTTTTGTGCGGTCCGCGCCAGGACCTCAGAAAGGTATAAAAGTTTGTAAACTTCAACCAGTTTTCAACTTTTCAATGATACAAAACCTAAGACGTGATTTTCCAAACGATTTTTCTCCTTCCAAACGGTTGGTAAGTGATTTCTAACTTAATTCCTTACTCATTAACATCTTTTAACATTATTTCAACTTCAATCAAAGGTTTTCATAAATGGAAATTTGGGGTTTTGGGTGGAACCTAAGTTTTTCAATTTGGGGAGTTGGACCCCAAATGATGGTCCGATTTCAAAACTAATCATATATTTGGATTTGTGGGGGAATGTGAATCGAGTATTGTTCTGAACCCCGAGTTTCGACCATGTGGGTCCGAGGGCATTTTTGACCTTTTTGGGTAAAACAATTTTCATGCAATAGGGTTAGTTCCAATAGTGTTTATTAATGCATTTCAAGTAATTTATGGCGAGATTCAAGCGGTTTTGTGATGGAACCAAGGGGTAAAGCTGTTCTAGAAGCTTGAGTCGAGTTTGAAGCTTTCAAGGTAAGTGTTTGATCTCACTTTGTCTTGAGGGAATAGGATTAGGATATTAATTGCTATGTTCTAAATGTGGAGTACGATGTATAGGCATGGTTACGGTTATCTATGCACCGGAGTCTAGCATGAGCGTGAGTCGTAATTGATTTAAATTCGAAAGATATGACATAACTGTCTTGCTTAATTGATAAATTCCATATAAAGTGTTAGTTGAGAAGGAAATGAGTTAAAAGAGAACGTGTTGAAATGATTCCATTGCCGGGATGAGTAGACTGTTATTATTGTATTCTCCCTTGCCGGGATATTTGAGCAATTAGTGATATTCCCTTATCGGGACTCCTTTTTGTGTTGTTACTTCCCTCGCACTTGAGTTACAATTTTTGTAGGTGGATTTTTGGTATTAAACATTTGAGGATCGGGTTGCACGCCGCAACAATATTAAATATTGAGGATCGGGTTGCTCGCCGCATTGGATATATTTGAGGATCACGTTTCCCGCTGCAACGAATATAGTGGAGGACCAGGTTGCTCTCTGCAACAAATATATTTGAGGATCGGGTTGCGCGTCGCAACGGAGTATGAATCAAGTATATTGTTTTGTTGTATGTAGGTTTTCCTGTATTTTTCCTTATCACTTGTTGTACGGCTTTACTTCTCATCCGATGATTTCTATATTTAAATTGTCATACCCCATAGCTTGCTCCCCTCTCTATTAGTTGTTTGAATTCGTTTACTTCATGTTATTTCACATATATCTGTATAGGTTATTTGTGGTAGGTCATGTCTAGCCTCGTCACTGCTTCGTTGGGGTTAGACCAGGCACTTACCAGCACATGGGGTCGATTGTGATGATGCTACACTCTGTGCATTTTGTGCACAGATCAGGACGCAGCTTATGGACCGCGGCAGTAGTACTTCTGGGAGCTATCTTCACTCTAGGGACTCTTGAGGTAGCCTAGCTGGCGTTCGCAGGCCGAAGTCCTTTTTCTTTATTTTTTTGTCTGTTCACCTTGTATCAGACAAACACTATGTATTTCCTTTCCAGACATTGTTTGTAATAGCTGTAGTAGTCTATGAGCAGTGACACCAAATACTGGGTAGAGGTGTATTTTGAACCTTCTGCATTTCTGTTTACAGTTAATTAAGTATTTAAAAGTCTTTCGTTCTAATTATTGTTTCCGTTTATTATAAAATGTTTAAATAAATTTAGTAAAATGTTTTAATGATTGGCTTGCCTAGCTTCGATAGTAGGTATACGCGCCATCACGACTCACGATGGTGGGAAATTCGGGTCGTGACAAGTTGGTATCAGAGCACTAGGTTACATAGGTCTCAAAACTCACAGACAACCTCAGTAGAGTCTGAGGGAATCGTACGGGGACGTCTGTATTTATCCCCTAGAGGCTACAGAGTTAGGAAATTTCACTGCGTTCCTTCTCTTCGTGCGATTCTGGTTCTCAATACTGATTGTCGTTCTACTCTGTTCTTTCGCAGATGGTGAGAACACATGCTTCCTCTTCTACCGTGCAGCAGCCCGAGCCCCCAGCAGTAGCTTCTATCAGGGGCATAGGGTGAGACTGCGGCCGTGCCAGAGGACGAAGCCGGGGAAGAGCTCAGCCTCAGGCAGCAGTCCCAAAGGTAGAGGATGTTGACTGCGATGAGTAGGTTCCAGCACTAGCAGCTCCGGTGGGCCCAGCTCAGGTCCCAGAGGGTTTCATAGCCACTCCAGTACTCCAGGACGCCTTGGTTCGACTAGTAGGCTTTATGGAGAGCGTCTCTAGAGCGGGTTTGCTTCCCGTAGCACCAGCAACATCTCAGGATAGGGGAAGAGTTCAAACTCCCGCTATGCGTACTCCGGAGCAGGTAGCTCCTCAACCTCAGGCTCCAGCAGTTCAGCCAGCTATGGCAGCTTAGCCGGGTATTCCATCTTAGACCGGCGATGGTGCGGCGATGTCCGCGGATGTTTTTGTGGAGGCTTGATAGGTTCATCAAGCTCTTCACCACCACATTTAGCGCTGCTTCTACAGAGGACCCCCAGGACTTCTTATTCAGATGTCATGATTTTCTCAGGACTGTGGGTATTCTAGTGACAATTGGGGTTGATGTTATCACTTTTCGGCTTGTAGGATTATCCAAGACTTGGTGGGGGGACTATTGTTTATCTAGGCCAACAGGGTCACCATTATTGAGGCCTCGTCATTTTGGTAGGTTCAGTGGACCACAATAGAATCACCCACCGGTGGTCGACCGAGTGAATCGTTCATGTGTGATAGTATTTTAGGGTCTTCAGACCCGTGTTGACTTACTGCTCTTAGATATGGTAGACTTTGACGTTATTTTAGGGATGAATTGGTTGTTCCCCTATCATACTATTTTGGATTGTCACGCCAAGACCGGGACCTTGGCTTTGCCATATTTGCCCCGACTTGAGTGGAGAGGGACCCCAGGTCATGCCACCCACAGTTTCATTTTGTATGTAAAGGCTCGACGCATGGTCAAGAAGAGGTGTTAGCATATCTGGCGTATGTTCGTGACTCCAGCGCAGAGATTGCATCTATTGGTTCTGCTCCCATTGTTTGAGAGTTCCCCAAGGTTTTCCCTTCAGACCTTTCGGGCATGCCACCCGACAAGGATATTGATTTTTGTATTGATCTGGCGCCGGGCACTCACCCTATTTCCATTCCGCCGTATCGCATGGCCTCGCCAGAGTTGAAAGAGTTAAAGGAGCAGCTTCAGGACTTGCTTGATAAGGGTTTCATTAGACCTAGTGTATCGTCCTTGGGGTGCGCCAGTGTTATTTGTTAAGAAAAGGATGGGTCAAAGAGGATGTGCATTGATTACCTGTAGATGAACGAGGTGACGATAAAGAACAAGTATCCACTACCGAGGATTGACGATTTATTCGACCAGCTTCAGGGTGCTAGGGTGTTCTCAAAGATAGATTTGAGATCTGGTTATCATTTGCTGAGGATTAGGGCGTCTCATGTCCCTAAGACAGCATTTCGCACTCGGTTTGGGCATTATGAGTTTTTGATCATATGTCGTTTGGGTTGACCAATGCCCCAGCAGCATTTATGGAGTTGATGAACCGGGTCTTCAGGCCCTATTTGGATTTGTTCGTGATTGTTTTTATTGACAATATTCTAATATACTACCACAGTCACGAGGATCATGAACAACACCTCAGAGTGGTTCTTCAGACTCTGAAGGATAGTGAGTTATATGCCAAGTTCTCAAAGTGCGAGTTTTATTGAGTTCTGTTGCATTCCTGGGTCACGTTGTTTCAGTAGAGTATATTCAGGTGGACCCAAAGAAGATTGAGGCAGTAGAGATCCAGAGTTTCTTGGGGTTAGTAGGTCGACGGTTCGTGGAGGGGTTTTCATCTATTGTAGCCACGATGACTAGATTGACCTAGAAGGGTGCCTAGTTCAGGTGGTTAGATGAGTGCAAGGCGATCTTCCAGAATCTCAAGACAGCTCTGACTTTGGCACCGGTATTGGTTTTTTCCACGAGATCAGGGCTTTATACTATTTATTGCGATGCTTCCCGTATTGGGCTTGGCGCAATATTGATACAGAATGGCAAAGTCGTAGTATATGCTTCGAGGCAGTTGAAGGTCCACGAGAAGAATTATCCATTTCATGATCTAGAGTTGGAATCCATTGTTCATGCTTTGAAGATTTGAAGGCGTTATCTATATGGTGTAACGTGTGAGGTGTACACGGATCACAAGAACCTTCAGTACCTGTTCAAGCAAAAGGATCAAATGAAGTAATGAATAGGTAATACTCAAATTTCAGTATGCTTCCTTTAAATCCTGATCCCGCTACTTATTAATGGAATAAAATCGAACAACACAAATTAATCAAGAAGCATCCTTAATTTCAACTTTTAACTAAATCCAACAACTCAAACACATCTATTTCTCATGTTCTCAATAAAGAATAAGTAATTCAAGGCATAGCAACTATTCTGCAAAGAACACACTAGCATACAATTATAATACCGACCACAAGATCAAATTACAAAATCAATCAATCAGCAGCAAAGTTTGAGAATAAAAATGCAAGAAGGAAGGATGAGAATTAGAACTTTAATGATAGTTTTATTTTGAGAAATGGGACTGAATCTACACTAAATCCGGAGTGAAAAATTCAACCAAGACCAACAAACCAGAACTTGCCGGCAAACCTGAACTCGACCAACAGTTGAATCGAACTCCAACCACCCTTAAACTGTTCTCACGGGAATGATGATTGGAGAAGAAAGAAATTTTTTTCGGCGCTGGCTAGTCGCGGAACAACAACGTTTTTGGTGCCTGCTTGTCGACTTGTGAAATGAATTTATGTGTTGTGTGTATTTATGTTGTGCGGCTGAGGCTAGAATGTGGTGGTCGTGACAGTGTTTTCCGGCGAGTATAGTTATTGGTTGACAGAAGCAAGGGTCGTTGCTTCTGAGTGGGCAGCGCCGCCGCTGGAGTGGGTTTTACGATGGCTTACGGACTGGTCATTTTCTGGAGGCTTTGAGATGGTGAAGAAGAGGAAACGGTTGGTTGTTGTTTCTCCGGTGGGTGAACGACTGAAGATGCTCGGTGGAAGGCTGGCGGGCGGCGGCTAAATAGTTGTCCTAGGGTTTGTCTTTCTAGGGTTCAACCGTTTTGGTTATGGAGAAGAAACGATGGTTGGTGAAGTTTGAAAGGAGTCACGAGGGTGGTGCTGGGCTGCTGCGCGTGAATGTATTCCTGCATTTTCTGGCGAGTTGTGAGCGTGGAGGAGGCGGCGGTGGCAGTAAACTAGGGTTCAACTAGTATATTCTCCATTGTTGTTGTGTAGGGTTTTTGGTGTGTAGAAGTAAGAAGGCTAGGGTTTTTTTAGTGTGCATTAAGGTGAAGGGTTGGCAAGATTGGGCTTGTCAAAATTGGGCCTCTATGGTTCAAAATTTGATCTTGTGACATAAAAATAAGAACTAATCCAAAATTCATTCTTATCTTTTTTTTACAAAAATAATATTGATAACAAAATATACTACAAAAATACTAATTAATCTTAATTAAGGAGGATAAACTATTAAAATTAAATCAAAATATGAAACTATTAGGTATAGAAATATGGAACTAATTTTGTACATTTTAATTTTTGTTCTTAAAATAATGTAAAAGAGTCAAAATTAATTAAAATAACTATATTAGACCTAAACTAAGTATTTAAACACTATAAAGTATAAAATCTCGGGGAAGGTAAAAAATTACATATATACAGGTAGCCTCGATCCAAACATTAATGGGCCGCTTTTTATCGAAGTGTCTGAGCCTTTTTCTTATCTTCATGTACAATCCCGTACTGCAACAAATTAACGATCTCATTTCTCCAATCCTAAGTTAAATTATTGAAATTTATCTCAGTTTGTCCTGATCGAGTGCCGAATGAAACAAATGTATTATAGAAGCATTTTCTTCATTTGTTACTTCTGCATCGGATGCGAGATTAGCCAACCAGTCCGCTTCAGCATTTTTTCCCTGGGTATTTGCATGATTTTCCAAGATAGGACTTGGGTGATTAAGTCTTGTGCCTTTTCCAAATATTTATGTATCCTCTCCTATCTAGCTGCATAAGTCCCCTGTATTTGATTAACTACAAGTTGTGAGTCGCTCTTATTATAATCTGCATTATTCTGAGCTCTCGTGCCAATTCCATACGAACAATTACGGCTTCATATTCTGCTTCATTGTTAGTAATGGGATGACACTTTATTGCTTGCATTATAATTTCTCCCGAAGGTGGGATTAGAACAGCCTAAACCCGCTCTTTTTACATTTGAGGAGCCACCAGTAAATAGGGTCCATGTACCTGGATTAGACCCGTTAAATAACAGCAGTTCCTTTCTGGTTCTAGTACTATTACTAGGTTGAAGTCTGCTATGAAATCTGCTAAAACCTGTTATTTTATCGCAGTTCTAATTTAATATATAATATCATATTCACTTACTTCTATAGCCCACTTGGCTAATCTACTTGATAGTTTTTGCTTATGCAATATATTTCTTAAGGGGTAAGCGGTCACTACACAAATATGGTGACACTAAAAATGACGCCTTCACTTTCTAGATGTCATAATTAGTGATAAAACAAGTTTTTCTAAATGATGATATAGATTTTCAACATCCAATGAATACTTTCTAACATAATAAATTGGAGTTATTTACCTTTGTCTTCTCAAACTAATACTGCTCTTACCGTCATTTCTGACACAGCAAGATAGATAAGCAGCATTTCTCCAACTTTTGGTTTATCCAGCAACGGTGGGTTTGAAAAGTACATTTTAGATTTTTGAGTGCTTGCCGATATTCCTCATTCCACTTAAAATGGTTGTGCTTTTTCAACATTGAAAGAACCTAAAACTCTTCTCCGAAGATTTAGAAATAAACTTTTTCAATGCTGTTATCCTACCTGTCAACCTTTGTACCTCTTTTTGCTCGTGAGTATGTCCGATATTTCTTCAATGGCTTTAATATATGCTGGGTCCACTGCAATTCCTCGGTTAGAAACAAGGAAACCTAAATGCTTACCTGAAGACACACCAAATGCACACTTTTCGTGATCTAACTTCATATTGAATTTGCGGAGACTCTAAAATGTAAACGACAAATATTGATGTGATCCCCGGCCTGTACTGACTTGACTAGCAAGTCATCGATGTAGACTTCCATAGTTTATCTCAAGTGTTCTTGCAACATTTTTGTCACTAACCTCTGGTATGTGGCTCCAGCATTCTTTAGACCGTAAGGCATAACTTTATAACAATAAATTCCCCTACTTGTAATAAAGGAATTTTTTTCCTCATCAAAAGGATCCATTTTTATCTGATTATGTTCGGAGTAGGTATCTAAAAATCTAAAAAATTTATATCATGCAGTAGCATCAATTAGTTGATCAATGTGTGGTAAAGGAAAAGAATCTTTAGGGCAAGCTTTATTCAAGTCAGTATAGTCTACACAGACTCACAATTTACCTTTTTTTTGGCACCACTACAGTATTAACTAACCAATTAGTAAATTTTATCTCTCGGATAGACCCGATTTTTAAAAGCTTTTATACCTCATCCTGAATCACCTGATTTTTTAAGGATCCCTGCTTCCTTTTCTTCTGTTTCCCAGGCGGATATGCTGGATCTTCATTAAGCTTCGGGTCATCACCTCCGGTGGTATACCTGTCATATCTGAATGTGACCAAGCAAAGACGTCTGCATTAGCTTTTAAGAATTTAATTAACTCACCTTTCATTTTTGCGCTCAGGTTGGTTACGATGTAAACTTTTATGTTCGTCCAATATATAAACAACACTACTGCTTTGAGTTCTTCAATTGTTTTTTTGATGTTTTCATGCTCTTCTGGCTCTTGAATGATATCAGGCCTTGAGTCTATATCTGTTTGTCCATCTCCAGTTAAGGTTTGTGTTGCCAAAACCTCAATTGAATTCTGTAATTGCTATTATTTGTCTGCAACATCATTCTTTATGTTGGAAAATACGCTTAACGCTAGAGGGGGGGTTGAATAGCGTTATAATAAAAACAGCATAAACTTGCGGAATTTAAAATTTGCAGGAATGAAATAAGTGCGATGTGTAAATAATAAGGAACGAACGCACCGATGTATCCTGGTTCACCACAACCTGTGGCTAGTCCAGTCCCCGAGAGACTCTCTCGAGATTTCCACTATCTTCGTCAAGCTTACGGGTGCTTAACAAACCATTACAGTTGCTCAAGGATACCACACCTTAAGACTTCACTTGCTTGAGGATACCTCACCCCATGACTTCAACCACTAAGACTTTTGGTACTTAGCAAACCCGACAAATGAGAAGATATGTTCTTCTCAAACAACTCTCTTTTACAACAAATACTCTCTCAATAGAGTGGATAAAGAGATACACAATAAGCTCTATGAACAACACAAAGTTGTCTATCAAATGGCTCAACAAAAGCTCTAAAATGATGCTTGAAAATGATCAATATGTATAACAATGTATGGAGGAGTTGTGTGTTTAAAATCAGCTTAAAAGACCTCTTTTTATAGGTGAAAAAGTGGTGCTGACCGTTGCTTAATTGACAAACAAAATCCCTGATTCTGTGCTCAAACAATCGATTGTTTGGAGTAGATAATCGATTGTTTGTCCAACGTTCAAAAGACAGATTCCTGATTTTTGGCTAAACAATCGATTGTATGGACTAAATAATCGATTGTATTCAACGTTCAAAAATCAATTTAGGATTCTGTGGGAACGGTCAAAATATAATCGATTGTATGAAAATGACAATCGATTGTTTAAGAATATAATCGATTGTATGACAAAACCAATCGATTGTTTAGATGTTTAAAAACTTCGATTGCACACTGTCTCAAAATAATCGATTGTTAAAAGTAGACAATCGATTGTTTGCTATTTTGAAAAACTTCAGATCACACTGTCTTAATACATTGTAGGATTCAAATAATCGATTGTTGAAGCCCAGATTTAAAAGACATGTTTAAGACCTTCAACATCATTTTGTCTTAACACAAAGATGCATGTTTATGATAAATATGATTTAATAAAATATTTTATGCATGTTTATGATGACCTAATGTTGAGCCAAAGGATAAGATAACTTAAACGTTGTCCTTACATTGATTCTACCAAACGACCTATGTCTTGGGTCTTCGGTCTTGAACTTCTTTGGCTCGTTCATGCAGTTCCGTCATCAGTATGCTTCTCGCCATTTGATTGATTGTCATATTATATCGTTGTTTGACACTTGACTTCATTGTTTGTCATTCATCAAAACCTATACCTGAAAATCATGCTCATACAATCAAAGCGCACATATCATAGATATACATGATTTCCAACACTTTATGCTTGAATCCACCACTGAATTGATACTTCTAGAAGATTGTTGATCACCACGGATTTTTCTAATTCCCCATTTTGAAGAGAACTGAATGACTTGATGTAAAGTAGACAGAACAAAATCCATATCATGAATCCATGGTCTTTTGAGAAACATATTATACGCCATTTCCGTATCTATCAATCGAAATTCCGTATCATTGACTACTCCTTCTGCAAATATGGTGAGCACTATCTCCCCTTTTGTAACGATGCTTGAATTGTCAAATTCAGATAAGGAACATACTTTGGGTACCAATTTATCATCAGCCTACATCTCGTTTACCACTCTTAAAAGAATGATATTAATAGAGCTACCTGGATCAATCAAAACTCATTTTACATTAGTATCATATACAAGTAAAGATATTACATGTGCATCATTGTGTTGGATCATCATGTCATCTGTATCTGCATCATCAAATGTTATACTGACTTCTTAAAAAACTTGGCGAATTCACTTTTTGTGGGTAATTGTGACTTTTGACGTCTTTTTTGCAGCTGTATATGTCACACCGTTGACCTCCTCTCCTATGCTTATCACATTAACTGTTCTTTTTGGTTATTGAGGTTTTGGTGGCTCTTGTCTATTCTTCAAATACACTTGCTTACCCTTCTGACTAAACAAATTGGTTAAATAACCTTGTATTAATAAGTGTTCTACTTGACCTTGTGACAATCTGCAATCTGCTGTTTTATGACCCATGATCATTATGAAACTCACACTAGAAATCTGGGTTTCTTCTGCTAGGGTTCGATCTCATTTCTTCTGGCCACCACACCTTATCTCCCATAACTTTTAAAATAATTACTAGCTCAGAAGTGGTAATATTGAAATTGTAATTACCAATATTTGCCTTCGTATTGTTATCCTGCACATCTCGCTCCTTTCCAAGCCTAGATGATGAACATGCATCTCTGTCTCTTGATCTAGAATTGTACCTAGGATTTTCTTTTATAGAACGTGAATCTCCTCCTGGTGGTCCCATGTAAGGTTCGTACCTATCTGTTGGCCCAAGTTTCAGTTGGAGTTTTGAAGATTGACAAATGAACCTTGGAAGGACCTGGTCCATCTTGTACTACATAGTCTGAATTAACCAGGACACATGTGAAGCATGTGAGGAAGATATGCACTTAAGATCACGCATCAATATCTTCGAATCATAATCAAAAAGGTTGCATTTAGGATAAGGAGGATAGTCTCCTTATTTGAAGAGAACTTGATCCTAAGTTAGGATAAGAGTTAGAGTTTGTATAGGCTAAGGATTTAAATAGACTACGGATAAGAAGTGGAGTTGTAATCAAACTCTAACTGCTAACTCAATATATTATTGTGTTGGTTCTCTTTTACAAAATGCACACACACAAGAAG
This sequence comes from Nicotiana benthamiana, assembly GCA_034376525.1. NCBI lineage: Eukaryota > Viridiplantae > Streptophyta > Magnoliopsida > Solanales > Solanaceae > Nicotiana > Nicotiana benthamiana. The sequence goes on from CM067337.1 coordinate 91,871,772, forward strand.
AAGTAAAGCATATTTGAGAGCAAATAAAGCGAGTCTGTTTTGCGAGCTATATATGCAAGATACAAGTGTGTACGCTAGAAGCTACATGAACAAAGAGAGAAGAACCAGTTTCATCTGTTTGTTTTAGTTCAATTGTAGTAGGTTTTCAAATTGTACCTTTCAGCTTTATTAGAAGCAATTGTATTAGGTACCTTGTGTCATCAAGTTAGAGTTAACTTGATAGTGTCGCAGCAGCTGAGGATGTGTGTCACAATACGATTAGATTAAACCTTAGGTTTACAAAGAGTCTTTGTAAATGTGGTTTTGGATCATTCATTTTTAGTGGAGTTTGGGAAAATCCTACTGAGTAGTATGTCGTGGTTTTTTCCACATTTTGAGCCAGGTGTTTTCCACGTAAAAATCTCTATGCACTTTACTTTCAGTTCTTATTATTCCACAAACTGCTGTAGTTAGAACACTTAGAAGAACCAGGTTCTTCTAACGCGAAAATCAGGTACCACACAAATCACCCCCCCCCCCTCTTGTGTGGTATTGACGTTTAGTAACATCAATTGGTGTCAGAGTGGGCTATCCTTGAAGAGGTTAACACCTTAGGAAAGAGATCAACGTGAGTGGACCACCTGGAATTGGGAAAGACAGTCTATTGCGAGGCCTCCACTCTTCAATAGAGTCTAACTCTTGGTGGAAAAATAGAATGAGAGCGCACATCATGGGTGAAGACTATGAGCTTTGGGACATCATCACTAATGGTCCTTTAGCCACAACCAAGAAGACTGTTGTAGGATCGGATGTTCCTAAGACTAGAGCGGATTGTACTGCTGAAGACCTAAGGAAGTGGGAGAAAAATGCAAAAGATAAGAATGGCTAGTGTGCGGACTTGGTCCTGATGAGTACAGTAGGATTCAAGGCTGTACAAATGCCAAGGAGATTTGGGACACTTTACAACTAGCTCATGAAGGAACACCTCAGGTGAAGAGGTCAAGAGGAACTTTACTGTATTCTCAATATGAGAATTTTAATATGAAGGATGGTGAAACTATCCAGGAGATGTATACTAGGTTCACTACACTGACAAATGAACTTGAGTCTCTTGGAAGGGTTATTCTGGAAGAAGACAAGGTAGAGAAGATTCTAACTAGAGTTTTGCCAATCTCCTGGGAAAGCAAAAGCACTGCAATTCAGGAATCCAAAAATATTACTACTTTGAAATTGGATGAACTGTTGGAAATTTGACTGCTTATGAATTGAGAAGGCAAACTATGAAGATGGATGCTCCAAAGAAAGAAAGAAGTCTGGCTCTCAGAATCTCAAAAGGATCGGATCTTGAAGATGATGAGATGGCAATGATAACCAAAGACATCAAGAAATATCTTATGAGTGACAAGGGTTCTTCAAGAAGATCAACATTCAACAAACCTAGGGCTCTGGAGAAGCAGACAAAGGATGGTTGCTTTAATTGTGGAAAGACAGATCACATGATCAAAAACTGCCCTCAATGGGAGATTGAGTGGAAGAAAGAAAGGGCAGAACGAAGGAACAAGTTCAACCAAGGAGAAACAAAGGAACTACCAAAGACATGGTTGTTGCACGGGGAGATACGTCATATGAAGACTCAAAAAATGAAGCTGAAGATGGGCAAGCTCTTATGGCCATCAGGAATCAGAAGATGAACATGAGGTAAGTATTCTACATCTTAAAGAAAAGATTAAATTCATGTCTAAAGAAAAATTGGCTGAGCTCTTGATGGTCTTCATAGATAAGTCTGAAATAATAAATAGTGAGAAAGATGTTCTATCTAGGGATTGTGCAATACTAGAAGAAAAATGCAAAAGGCGAGAATCTAGGACTGATGAGAGTAATAGCTTAAATACTGAGTTGAAGAACCAAGTTCTTCAACTGGAAAACAATTTCCTAGAACTCAAGTCTAAAAACTTAAAACTTAAAATAGGGACAGAAAAAAAAAGGCTGATCAATCATTTCTCACACTAGAAAACTATTTAGGAAAAATGAAAGATGAGTTGTATAATAAAGATGAATCAATTAAGGTCCTTAAAGAAGAACAGGAAAGGTGAAGCATGAAATAGACAGAACATGCAAATGGAACAAGGCCTCTGATGCACTCTCCCGCCTGCAAGAGCATAACATCAGCAACAAGAGAGGACTTGGGTTTAGGACACAAGCTCCAAAATGGGATCCCAAAAACAAGTACCTCACTCTTCCTGAGAATAAGATTTGTACACATTGTGGTAAGACTGGCTATTACAAAAATGAACGCAATGCAAAAGAAAAGACCAGTCAAAAGAACAAAGCTTTCATTCAAGAAAAACAAAAACTGCCTAGTTGGGCAAAGAAAAATCTAATTCATTCTTTTGCCCATAGAAATGGACCCAAACTAGTTTGGGTTCCTAAGACTAACCCATGATTTCATTTTATAGGTCCAAGTGAAAGGAAGTAGCCAAATATGGTACATGGATAGTGGATGCTCAAAACATATGACTGGTAACGAGGACCAGATTCCTTCACTTGAGAACCTAAAAGGGGGCAATGTCTCCTTTGAAAAAGGGAAGAAATGTGAGATCATTGGGGTTGGAGAGGAAGGAAAGACAGACTCTCATTCCATTGAGAATGCCTATTTGATAGATGGCTTGAAATATAGCCTGATAAGTGTGTCACAACTGTGTGACAGAGGTAATCTTGTGGCTTTCACTTCCTTAAATTTTTTTGTGATTAGCCTTACTACTAACAAGATCATTGGTTTGCAGGGAAGAAGAGTTAACAATATTTACATTGTAGATTTGTCGACTCTTTCTGAAAATGAACTCACTTGTCTCAGTGTGTTAATTAATGATCCCCTCCTTTTGGCACAAAAGACTTGTTCATGCAAGTCTAAATCAATTAAACAAATTATTTTCCAAGGACTTGGTGATAGGGTTACCTAACATCAAGTTCAAGGAAGACAAAGTTTGTGAGCATGTGCAAGGGGGAAGCAGGTAAGGTCATCCTTCAAACCTAAGAAAATGGTAAGCTCGTACAAGACGTTAGAAATGGTTCATATGGATCTATGTGGTCCAATGAGAGCCATGAGCAGAGGTGGTAAAAGATATGTTATGGTGCTTGTTGATGATTATTCTAGATTTACCTGGGTGCTGTTTCTAACTTCTAAGATGAAGCATTTGAAATATTCATAGCTTTTGTTAGAAAAATCCATAAACAATTAGGAAATCAACTTGCATCTATTATGTCAGATCATGGAACTGAATTTGAAAATGCAAAGTTTGCTGAATTTTGTGATGAAAATGGAATAGATCATAAGTTCTCTGCCCCTAGGACTCCTCAGCAAAATGAGGTAGTTGAAAGGAAGAACATGACCCTTGAGGATATGGCAAGGAACATGTTACATTCCAGTAAACTACCTCATAGCTTTTGGCAGATGCCATAAACATTGCTTGCTATATAACTAATAGATGTATGACCTGACCTCTTGTAGAGAAAACTTTCTATGAGTTAATTAAAGGGAGAAAACCAAACATATCCCATCTTAGGACTTTTGCTTGCAAGTGATATGTGCACAGTAATGGCAAAGACTCCTAGGCAAGTTTGATCCCAGAAGTGATGAGGGAGTATTCTTGGGATATTCTTCACATAGCAAAGCATATAAAGTGTTTAATAAAAGAACTCTATGTGTTGAAGAAAGTGTACATGTTGTGTTTGATGAATCTAACACTCTTTCTCAAAGACAGAAACATGAAGATGAAGCCATTGGACTGGTGAGACAACTGACTGAAGTTACAGCACAAGTCAAGGAGGCATCCACGGAAGGAGCAGGTGATGGAACAGGTCCTTTCATTCTGGGCAACCTGACAAGGGGAACAAATCTGAGAGAAACTGTACAAAATTCTCTAGAGGATCATGTACCTAAACGTGTTCCTCTACATCATAATAATGAAGGAGAAACTAGCAGAAACCAGCTGGTGGGGAGATCTTATAGGTACCTGAGTTCTCACCCCATTGAGAACATAATCAATGATCCCACATCTGGAGTCAAGACTAGATCACAACTAAAGAACCTGTGTGCATTTGATGCCTTTTTGTCCATGATTGAACCAAAAAATGTGAGTGAAGCTCTATAAGATGCAGATTGGGTCAATGCTATGCAATAAGAACTCAATCAGTTTGAGAGAAGCCAAGTCTGGCACTTGGTTCCAAGACCTAAGGACAGGTCAGTCATTGGGACAAAATGGGTCTTCAGAAACAAGGCTGGTGGTTCAAGGTTATAGTCAAGAGGAAGGCATCGATTATGATGAGACTTTTGCTCCAGTTGCTAGACTTGAAGCAATTAGACTTCTCATAGCCTTTGCAGTACATATGGAATTCACTCTTCATAAAATGGATGTGAAAAGTGCCTTCCTAAATGGCTATCTCAAAGAAAAAGTGTTTGTGAAGCAACCTCCTGGATTCGAAAGCAAAGAATGTCCTGACCATGTATACAAGCTGGATAAGGCTCTTTATGGTCTCAATCAAGCTCCAAGAGCTTTTTAAGAAAGATTGTCAAAATTTCTTTTGGAGCATGGGTACAAAAGAGGTAAAATTGATAGTACCTTATTCCTAAGGGAAAAAGGTAAAGACCTTCTTGTTGTACAAATTTATGTCGATGACATAATTTATGGGGCTACTACAGAGAGGTTGAGTAAGGACTTTGCAAAACTAATGGGCAGTGAATTTGAAATGAGTATGATGGGAGAACTCAATTTCTTCTTAGGTTTTCAAATCAATTGAAGTCAAAACGATACCATGATTCATCAGCAGAAGTACACTAAAGAACTAGTCAAGAAATTTAAAATGGAAGAATCCAAAGAAATAGATACTCCTATTGCAAGTGCCACAAAGTTAGATGCCGATGAACCTGGTTCATCAGTTGATGAATACTTGTACAGGGGTATGATTGGTTAACTTTTGTAACTTACTGCCAGCAGACCTAACATTATTTTTAATGTAGGACTTTGTGCTCGTTTCCAGGCAAATCCAAAGAAGTCACACTCGAATGCAGTCAAAAGAATATTAAGATGCCTAAAAGGCACAACTGATCAGTGCTTATGGTATCCAAAAGGTAGCAATTTTGACTTAATTGGATATGCTGATGTTGATTATGCAGGTTATATAGTGGATAGAAAGAGCACTTCAGGTATGGCACACTCCTAGGATCTTGTCTTGTATCATGGGCTACCAAAAAGCAGAATTCAGTGTCCCTCTCTACTACTGAAGCTGATCATGTTGCTACTGCTTCATGTTATGCTCAGTTTCTTTAGATCAAGCAAGAATTGGTAGATTTTGGAATTGAAGTGGGATACATACCTATATTTTGTGATAACACTAGTGCAATCAATATGACAAAGAAACATGTTCATCATAAGAGGACTAAGCACATAGATGTTAGAAACCACTTCTTAAGGGACAACTATGAAAATGGGCTAATCTCCATAGAATTCTGTGACACTGATAAAACAATAGCTGACATATTCACCAAGGCACTAAGTAGAGAAAACTTTGAGAGTAAAAATTTGGAATTAGGGATGATTAAAATCACCTAAGAGGCCATGTTCAGAATGTACAAAAAAAATTAAAAAAAAAATTGGTTAGGAGTTCTTAATTCTTGTGAATATTAGACTAATTTCTACTCAGTCTCATATTGTAAATAGTATACTCCTATGACGTATGTTATGTTTTTCACTCGTCTCTTACAAAACCTTTATTCTGACATTTGAGGCATAATCAAGAGAAGTTTCATTTGAAGAACCTGGTTCATCAATACATGCTCATGAGAAAGATCGGGTATTTTTCTATACTTTGCACAAATAGAAAATATTAATTTTCAATCACGGGAAAAAGTCCTAGAAAACCCAATCGTCTCAAAATTCTATCCGTTGAGGCAAATTGAACCAGTTTCATTGAAGTTAGAATTCTAAGTGTGACGGAACTCTATCTCCTAAACCTTAGCAATTCTAATTAATCATAATTTATAACTAGGGAGACCGAAACTATAAGCTGATTAGACCTCTGCTGACACCTGAAAAGTTACCGTTCCTAGAGCTATAATGACCTCTCTTTAAAAACCCCAGTAATCATTCATAACCGTCATCTCAAAACCCTGATCATCCACTCTCTTCTCCAAACTCTCAAAAGAATTGTCGAAATTTCTCAAGCCTTACAAAAATTCTTCACCAAAAATGTCAAATCCCCAAGATAATCCTGGAACCCCACCACCAGTGTCACCTAACACCACTTTACCATCCACACCTCCTAGTGAGACCCCAAAGCCCAGATTCTGTCATACTAAAATGGTAGCAAGAAAAGTTGTTGCGACTGGTCCCTTGAGGAAAGCTCTAAACGAATGATTGAAGGCAAGTTAAAAGAAAGAATCTCCATCAAAAGAAATTGATTCCAGTTCTGAGCCTGATGATTATATCTCTGCTAGTAAAGGAGATAAACCCGGGCCTTCTGACAATATCACTCAACAAGAAACCCCAAAAGAGGTAAATCCAAGTGTTGTTTCTGATAACTTAGGGGAAAGGGTAGAAAATAGGTATGTTCTGATAGGGGCTGCTAAAGATGTTTCTACGGGTTATTCTATGAAATTGAAGAAAAATAAGTGGAATAAGGTGTTAGCTATATGTGGGAATGGGAAGAAGGGGCCTCGAAGTCAGGGGGAAGTGAGTTTGGAGAGGCTGCTGAAGGGTTAGTTGGTTTGAGCAAACAAACTGTTGAACCAGGTCTATCTGCAGAGGAAACTCTATTTGAGATGATGAAGAAGGTTGGGACTAGTTATGATCCCAAGAAACTCAAGGCTTCCTTACAAAGGACCTCTGTTGCATCCAAACCAACCAAGAAATCCAAACCCTCAACACCCATGTTTGCTCCTAGGGTTAGGACAACTAGAAGAAAGGTAAGGGAGAGTGAAGCAGAGTTGCAAAAAACTTTAGAGGAGAGTAAGAGAAAAAGAAAATCAAAAGGGATAGGGAAGATAGGTGAAAGTTCAAGAATTACAACAGAAGAGGATGAAGAGGAGATGGAACTGGTCCATCAAGAAAAAAATACTACTGTGCAGGTTCCACTTGCAAAACCAAAGGAGACTAGGACTTCCTCAAAGAAGCCCTCAAAACTAGTTCCTGCTGAATCTTCTCTTGCCAAGAGAACAAGATCAGCATCTAAGGGAAAACAAGTGAAAGCAGACATAGAAGAAGAAGAAGAATATGAAAATGAGTCTCAAGAAAAACAAGATAGATTTGCAAACTTTGACAAAAGAAAAATATTGAAGGGAAAATTGTTGAAAGACCTAGAGGAGCCAGGCATGATAAGGCTTGTCACAACACTGGAGGCACAAGGCTGGAAGGACATGGTCCTTCAGATTGATGGAAAACTAGCAAGGAAGGAACTAGTGGAGTTCATGGAAAATGGAAAAGTGAAGCATGGTCAGGTGACCAGTACATCGAGGGGTGTCAAAGTGAAATTCAATGCTGAAAAATTGGAAAAACTTCTGGGTATTCCTTGTGAGGGATATGATGATTATACCAGGCAGAGGTGGCCTTGCTTGGATGGGCTGCCTTCTGAGCTGCAAATAACAAAAAATTTCTGTGACACCAACATAGCTGAAGAGGTGCCTGAGTCCAGGGCAGTCTAGAAGAGCTAAATGAGGCCAGAGCTCAAAGTTCTTTTTAAATTTGTCAACAAGTATCTTCTGCCCAAACAGAAAAGAAGGCATACATCTAATTATATGGATCAAGTGCTCATGCAGTGTATGAATGAAGGGAAACGGATCAACTGGCCTGTCTTTATGGTGAATCTTCTTGAAAGGGTGATAACTGGTTCAAAGGCTCATGCCATTCCCTATGGTTTTATCCTAATAACTATGCTTGAACGCTTAAATGTTCCTTTGAAAAAGTGGGAAATGGCCTCCAGCAAGGAGCACTTTAGTGTCAAGACCCTTCAAGCCTGTGACTATATGCTCAATGCTGCCCCTGTTGAACCTGGTCCATCTGCCAAGACTCCTGTGAACAGCAAGGTCAGAGCCTTGGTTCAAAAAGTTGGGACAAAGGATGCTGAAATTGCTAGGCTAAATGCCAGAATTACTGATTTGGAGGAAGAAAGAAATGGGCTGAGAGCTGAACTCGCCAAAGAAAAGGAGAAAAATAAAGGCATGCTCCAGCAAATGTTAACTCTGCTACACGCCCAACCCTCCAGCACTTCCAAGCCTTAGGTGTCCTGTCCTTAGTGTGCAGTTTAGTAACCTTTCAGTTTACAGTTTCCAGTCTAGGAAGTTCTTGTCCGTTCTTATTCTATTTTTTTTCTCATGGTTGGATGTTTTGTTTTTCTTTTTGTAGACTGCATTGTAGAAACACCTCTTTAGTCAATGAATGCAGCTTGTCCTGTTCTTGTTGAATTTGTTCTAAATATTTATTTTTAAGTTGATTTGTGATTATCTTTACCATCTGTCCACTTGCAGTTGCCCCAGTGGCCATGAGTATTAATTAACTTCGAGGATTCACTATATTAATGCAACTTTTTCGATGATGCCAAAAGGGGTAAGATATCGTGCTTAAAATTCTAGTGATGTTTATGACCTAAATCTAACCTCCTTAATGATAAGTTAAAAAACATTTAAGTGTTGATTTTCAGCTGAGTTCACAGGTTTCTGATTATAATAAGCACAGAGTTTGGCATCATCAAAAAGGGGGAAATTTTTTGCCCAAGTTTCAGTTGGAGTTTTGAAGATTGGAGAACCTATGGATGGACCTGGTTCATCTTGTACTACACAGTCTGAATTAACCAAGGCACATGTGAAGCACGTGAGAAAGATATGCACTAAATATCACGCATCAATATCGTCTAATCGTAATCGAAAAGGTTGCATTTAGGATAAGGAGGATAGTCTCCTTATTTGAAGAGAACTTGATCCTAAGATAGGATAAGAGTTAGAGTTTGTATAGGCTAAGGATTTAAATGGACTACGGATAAGAAGTGGAGTTGTAATCAAACTCTAACTGCTAACTCAATATATTATTGTATTGGTTCTCTTTTACAAAATACACACACACAAGCAGAAGTAAAGCATATTTGAGAGCAAATAAAGTGAGTCTGTTTTGCGAGCTACATATGCAAGATACAAGTGTGTACGCCAGAAGCTACATGACTAAGAGAGAAGAACCAGTTCCATCTGTTTGTTTTAGTTCAATTGTAGTAGGTTTTCAAATTGTACATTTCAACTTTATTAGAAGCAATTGTATTAGGTACCTTGTGTCATCAAATTAGAGTTAACTTGATAGTGTCGCAGCAGCTGAGACTGTGTGCCACACTGGGATAAGAGTTAATCCTTAGGTTTACAAAGAGTCTTTGTAAATGCTGTTTTGGCTCATTGATTTTTAGTGGAGTTTTGGAAAATCCTACTGAGTAGTAGGTCGTGATTTTTTTTACATTTTGAGCTAGGTGTTTTCCACGTAAAAATCTCTCTGCACTTTACTTTCAGTTCTTAATATTCCGTAAAATTGATGTAGTTAAAACACTTAGAAGAACCATGTTCTTCTAACGCAAAATTAGGTACCACGCAAAGAACTCCCCCCTCCCCTTATGTGGTATTGACGTTTATTTACATCACTATCCTTACTGGACTGTTTTTCCATTTTTGGTTACCTCGAGCTTATTCTTTCACCTCCCCCTGACTGAGTGATAGTGTCTTCCTCTATCTGCAGCTTCATGTTATACCTGTTATAAAAACCATTCCAAGTTGTAGCAGGAAATTCTCGTAAGCTTTCTTTGAGTCTCCTCGTGGTGTCTAGGCTTTTTTCAATTAGGTTACTTGCAAATGCCAAGGCTGCCCAATTATTAGGTACACGTGGTACCATCATCCTTTCACGCTGAAATCTATTCACAAATTCCCGGAGTAGTTTCGTATCTCCTTGTTTTATTTTGAAGATTTCTTCCATCCTCCTTTCAACTTTTTGAGGTCACGAGTGTTCTTTTATAAATGAATCTACAAGCTCAGTAAAAGAATTGATAGAATTTTCCGATAAAGAGAATACCATGTTAGTGCTCCTTTTGTGAGTGTTTCACCAAATCCTTTTACCAGCACCGGCTCAATTTCTTGCTTGGTCAAGTCGTTTCCTTTTATGCAAGATTTAGATGAAGTTATATGATCTTGTGGGTCGGTTGTCCCATCATTCTTCGAAATATCGGGCATCTTAAACTTTTCCGAAATCGACAAAGGAGTGGCACTTAGCTTCCAGGGTTGATGAGAATAATTATCAATATACACTCCTTTAATCACGGGTGGCACGCCAAGTATTTGCTCTATGCGGTCGTTCTACTCCTTGAACTGTTTCTACAAAGTTAGTATTAAACTTTGTAAATCAGAATTATTTGGGGTGCCTGACCCTCCATCGCGAATTCGCTGGGAATTCCTCAATTTCCTAAATTAGCAAGTCCTGAGCGTGGCTTCTCTATGGTTGCGGTGTTGTTTAGAGGTAGAGTTGGTGGTACAATTGATAATCCACTAACGAAATCTTGAAGAACATTGTTGATGTGTTCCGCAGTAAGTTGTTTCAATGCATCTTCAGCAGTTTGATCGTCCCTTGTTGATTATTCACATATGACGTTGATCTTTCAGGTGACTCGTCTCACAAGTGTTGAGGAAAATTTTGGAGTGACGAGATTGGAGTTTCATCCTCTTGTTGATTCTAATGGTTTTTGTCGTTTGCAGTCGACATGATTGTTTGACAGAAAAATGACTTTGAAAAGTAAAAAGATTATCAGATTTCCGATAACAAAACCAATTTATTTAACCAAAAAATGTATCTTTCGATCAAAGCCCATTATTTTAGAAGAACTCAGGTTTCTAATAACCAAGAAATTTCATGCATTCTCAATTATATGAAAGGAAAAGACAAAAATAAGTAAAGAAATAATTGATTGCAAAACAAGATAGCAGAAAGTAAAGTGAATATATTCCAATATTGTCTAAGATGATCCTTACAAATGAAATTCTCTTCCCTTTTATATGGGTTTTCTAATATAGCGTTTCCTTCCTTGTATGGCTGAACCATTATGACATCAATGACACTAATGATCCATTATAATTGATAATCGCAACTGTTTGTGGAGATTTTGTAACGGTTTCAATTCTTCTTCCTCGTTAATTAAAGGTTTGTGAATCTTTCCCTTCTAACTGCCTTAATTCATTCAGCCCACATTTGCTGAATGATTTGGACTCGATCAACTATGTCTCTTCATCTCGTGAGTGATTTGACCATGTCTCTTGTATCTCGTGCATCTTCTAACGTAGTATTCCAGCTGTCACCTCCTTAATGATCCACGTATCATGCGTTGTCAGCCACACATAATTCCACTTATCATATTTATTTTCTATCAATTCACTTATGAGATAGTAATATAATAATAGAAATACTCTCATATTATTTCATGTCGCTTCGTATTCTTTATTGATCGAGCTCAATGGTGAAGTCATAAATTTTGTTAAGGGTATACAAAATTTAATATATATGTACAAAAATAATTTTAACCTAAATACACAGTCTACTTTTCCGTCGAAGGATATTGTAGAGCTTTTATTTTTGAACAAAGAACAATAGTTGCAACACATTAATGTTCTGTGCCCAAAAAAAATCTATCTTTTTGTTGGTTATTTCTTTTTTAAACCGCTGAGAGATGTTTTTTTTAGCGGAGGGTTTATCGAAAATAATTTTTTTTTCTCCTTGAAATAGGAGTAAGGTCCATGCATAAATCCCACACTGTGAAAATACAATGGATACATTGTTGTTGTTGTTCTTTTTCTTTTGTTTTCTAATTAGTTTAATTTCAGGCTTATCCTAGGGTTCTCTGATTATCTCTTTGTATAAAGGTGATATGAGCCTAAGGGGTCGTTTGGTAGAGTACATAAGAAAAATGTTGAATATGGTGTATTAGTAATGATGGTATTAGTTATGCTTGCATTAGTTATGCTGGTATTAGTTATGCTGACATGTTTCTTATCCATTGTTTGATTTGATGTATTAAAGCATTGCACAATTTCTAAAAGAATTGCTTGTTTACAAAAATACCCTCAAAACCAGTTCATCACTCTAGCTTTTTAAAAGAAATATATGTTGAGAAATATTTTTATATGAAAAAATTTTAAAAAATAATTTGATTTGTCTACCTATATTGCAATATACAACTAAATATTTATTTATAAAAAAATAAATATGCTTAGTATTTATTTACTAGAGATATAATTTTATTGTCACTATTTGAATTATTTTAAACGTGCATTAATATAATAACTAGCATATTTTAATCAAGAATAAAATTTTAAGGACAATTTTGTCTTTTTTGTGGTAAATAGATATTTCATTCCTAAAAGGTCATTACAAAGCAGGTAGATGCAGACCATCTACTTCCTAATTACATGTCTCATGTCTATAGGCTAAGTGAGATCATCATTATATCTTAGTAGCCAATTGACTAACAGCTAACTAAGCTAATGCAAAAGAGTAGATACAACAATGATAACTATACTTCATGGATACCCATTGAGATTTGTAAGTGCTCCTTGCCAGTGTTGTATCACCTGCCCTCTCGTATGTATATGAATCAATACTTCTCTGCATATGTTGTTCACATTTACTACTCCCTTGGAATCGAGCTTTGTTTCTTTCACTCCATATGGTATAAACCATCATGCCAAAGACATAGGTGACAAATTCCCAGTGTCCACTTTTTTTGTGGCATAATGACTTATCCATTCCACCTCACTTTTCTAATCAAGTATCGGTCTATAATGTCCTAACCATTTTATCATCCTCGACCACACCTCATTTGATACAGCATAATCAAAGAATAAATGGTCGAAAGTTTCATCAGCTAACTTACAGAATATACACTGTTGAGATAATTGAATCCTAAACTTCATTAGTCTATCCAGTGTAGCTAGTCTTCTCTATAATGCTAACCATATTATGAAATTATATCTGGGGTGTAATCTTGGTTGCAACACTATGCCCTTACAGGGAACCTTAGGAAGTTGTGGAAGTTGTAGCTGATAGAGTTTCCTGATGCTGAAAGAGTTGCCATTCTGAAGTTGATCCAACCTACTCAATAGATCTCCCTGGATGCCATGAACCTCCCCAATAAGTTTCCTTGACTCCAAGATTTTCCTGACCGCCCAAGATGCGTTCTTGGGTATTGGAATATGCTCAAGTGTGTGGTGTTTTATGCAGAAGGTATGGATCCACTTGATCCATAAGCAGCCCTTATTTTTTGCCATAGCTCATAGGCTTTGCTACAGCAGCTTTGTTCCACAGTACCAAATTCATTACATTCAGTCCACCTACTGCTTGTGGTAAACATATTTTGTCCTTGGAGACCAAGGCCCTTTTTGACACTATTGATGATCCCGTCCAAAGGAAGGATCTGCAGATATCCTCCACCATCTTCATCACCTTATTTGGTAGCAGAAAGGTCTGTGCCCAATATGATTGTATACCAAATAGTACTGACTTGATTAGTTGTATTCGCCCTGCATAGGAAAAAGCCTTGTTGTCCTACAATTGATCCTCTGTGTTATTGTTTCTACAAGAGGCCAGCATTGTGTAATTGAAAGATCTTTTGATGCCAGAGGTACTCCTAGATATTTATATGGTAGTGTTCCTTCAGAAAACCCCAACTTTAGTAGTATATCTTGCTTATGATCTGCTGAAACACCTGCTAGATAGACTGCACTTTTTCTGCATTTGCTTGAAGTCTAGAGGCTTCATAGAACTTCTGAAAAGCTTGCTTTAGCAATCTAATATATTGTAGGTCAGTCCTACAAAACATGAGTAGGTCATCAGCAAAACAAACATGCATCACTCCTAGTTTTTGGCATGTGGGATGGAATTTGAATTTTTTTTTCTTCACCAGTTGTGCAAATTCCCTTTGTAAATATTTCATGGCCAATACAAAAAGATAGGGCGACATTGGGTCCCCCTATCTTATGCGTCTTCCACCCTCAAATAGGCTAGTCAGTCTTCAATTGATAGTCAGTGAATACGTCACTAAAGAAATGCATTTCATAATCCAACATGTGAATTTGTATAGAAATCCCATGTCCTACAGAACTCTTTCCAAGAATGTCCATTCTAGAGTGTCATATGCTTTCCTCAAACCAACTTTTAGCACACACCTTGGTGAGATGCCTTTCCTGTTGTAACCTTTGAACAGCTCATGTGTGAAAATAATGTTATTTGTGATACTTCTGCCTTCAATAAAAGTTGATTGTGAGTTCCCTACTAGTCAGTAGTCACCAATTACTCTCTTTATTCTTGCTATGATGATTTTTGTGATGATCTTGTATAAAGTTGTACAACATGCTATTGGTCTATGATCCTTGACATGACTAGGATTCTGCACTTTAGGTGTTAATGTCACAACAGTACTGCTGACTCCTTTATACATCTTTCCAGTTACAAAAAACTGTATGACAGCATCACACACATTAGCTCCGACTGCATGTCAGTGTTTGGTGAATAATTCAATTGGAAATTCATCTACTCCATGAGCCTTTTCATGAGGCATATATTTTATAGCATTTTGGAGCTCTATCATTGTAATCTATTGTATGAGTTCCTCCCTCTGATTTAGATTAAGACATGGGCCTTGTTTGATAACTTTAGTGTTTTGACATCTGTGAGTACAACCTTTTTCTCCCATGAGTTTAGTAAAAAAAGAGATGAACTCATTTTCTACTTGTATAGGATCAGTTAACTTTGTTCCATCATCTTTGTAGATTGACACAATTGCATTCTTGCTTATCCTCACCTTCCATTGAGCATGAAAGTACTTTAAGTTTGAATCACCACATGTGATTCCGGTTGCTCTAGATTTATGCTTGAGAACCTGCTCTTCTATGTTGCTCCATTTTTCAACCTCTGTTAAGGCCTTCCTTTCTTTCTCAATTAGCTCTTGATCTAGATGATGGACCATAAGTTGAGTTTGTACAGTTTTAAGCTTGTGCCAAGCATGGTTGAGTTGTTGCTTGTAGGAAGCCATATAAGCATTCAATTCTTTAAGTTCACTCTTAAGGCTCTTTAACTTCAGCCAGACCTTCTGCATTGGGTCAGCCTGTATATTCTACTCCCATATTTTGTCAACAATCCATTTAAACTCAGCATGCTCCATAACTGAGCTATATAGTTTGAATGGCTTTGGATGTAGGCTCCTCTGTTGATGCTCCTGACTGCATTGGACTAAGATAGAAAAATGATCAGATATCTCTGGATTCAAGAACTCTGCTTCAATATAGCTATATTGTTGCAGCCAATTAAAGTTGCCAGATGCCCAGTCAATCCTATTATAGACTCTATTAGCTGGTTGTTGCTTATTACACCAAGTATAGTACCACCCAAAGCTTTTTAATTAGGTAAGTTGCATTATGTTCAGCATGTCTTGTAGTCCTTGTGTCTCTCCTTGTGTGACATGAGTACCTATTATGTCATCCGTGTACAGTACATTATTAAAATCTCCACATAAAAACCAATAATCTTGAATTGTACACCCTATCTGGATTAGTTTTCTCATAGTTGGTTTCTCTGAATGTTGTCATTACTTGCATAGATCATGGTTATTGTAGCTTTAAAATTAGATCCTGGCTCATGTACTTCATAGGGATTAAACTGATCCTCCACATGTATAATCCGTACATTTATTGCTCCCTTCCATAGTAACCAAAGTCTACCATTTGAATGTGCATTATAGTTACAGCACCATTCCAATCCCTTGCTACTTGATTGATAATTCTAGCAGATTTCCTTTCTTTAACTCTTTTCTCCAAACATCCCATTATATCCACATTTTTCTTCCTCAGAAAGAGTTTGAGCTCCTTCTGTTAATAGGGCTTATTTAGCCCCCTTATGTTCCAAGTGCATAGATTCATGATTGGGAGAAGCTGGATGGGCCAGCGTCCCCTTGCATTGATTCTGTCATCTGCAGCACATCAAACCTGTTGGCAGAGGTAATGGCAATAACTTGATGTATAGCTTTGCCCTTGCTCGTTTTACTAGTACCTTGCTGCTTGGTCTTTGCTCTATCTTCATTCTTGATCCCTTCTTGGGTATCATCAAAAGTTGATGCTGGTTTCAGTGCTCTTGTTCTCATCCATTTGATAAGGGGATGGTTTGAACTTCCATGCCTGCATTCTCAGTTTGCATTCCCCTATTCAACTTTGGTACCCATTTGAGTTTCTCCTTATTCTTATTCTGCCTCTTTTTTGGTTGTTCCTTGAATTTTTCTTCCTTTTCCTGGTTATCCTTTATCCAATAGTCTGCTAACTGTGCCCAAATCTGATAGTCACAACAAAACTTTGGTTTTCAATCATAGTCAATTTGTTGCTTGATGGTTCCTTTAGAAGTTTGAATATCCACACTGTCTGGCAGAGGATGGGATATGTCAGCTTCAACAAGCACTCGTGCAAAGGATATTTTCTCTAATTCAGTCGTAAATCTGTTAGTGTAAAGAGGTTTACCAACTACACTGTCTAATTTACTCAATATCTCTGTGGACCAGAAACTTAATGGTAGGCCTGGGAATTTGATCCATAATGGATTTATACTCATATATTCAGGATCGAACTTAAAATCTCCACTCCAATGCTGTAAAATTAAGGGTTTATTGTGATATGTATATGGACCATTATAAAGAATTGAGTCTCTATCTGCAATGTTTTGAAATCTGAAGATAAAATAACCTTCCTCATGATAGAAAGTTTGGGGTTGCACAATAAAATTCCAAACATTTGCGATGTAATTTTCCCTCGATTTTTCATATGGACTATCCCCAATACGTAGCCAATTAAGGCTGTGCTCCAGTAAATTTCATGTGCCTTCATTTCTTCATCTTTAATATCAACTACAACAGCACCATCACGAACAAACGGGGGGATGTAACTCAGTAACTCTCCCTTTTGTGAACTCCTATTGTGGTACCTAGTAGGTACCTCATTTTTGTTCCCAGCTCCACTCTGATTTCCAGTTTCTTTAATAGGTTGCTCCTCATTTCCTATTGTTGAGAAATTCAGTTTATGATGAATTGCTTCCATGTTCCCCTTCGCAGCGGGTCTCGCATCAGATTCCCTTCGTCGCTATCAATTTCCGCCATAATTGGTTGAAATTTTAGTGGTAGGAAGCTACCAAAGGTCACAGGCTTCAATTTCTGTTGAATCTCAGCGTTTGGCGTTACTTCCATTCCATTTACCTTTCCACCATGAGTTGGGTTATGAAACACTGTGGGTGCGCTGCCCATTTCGGTTAACCACCTTCCTGCATGTACCTGAGTTGGTGTTACGGTGTTTGCTTCAATTTCCTTCGTTCCCAATGGAGACGGGAGCTTTTTCCGTTGTCTAGCCATGGCAGATGTGTATGTTAGCTAAACTCGCTAAACATGCGCCCAGAGATATCTTTTTGTCTTTAACTAAGCTAATGCATACATTAAAACTCATTGCATTGTTAATGCCATGGTTTTCTATGCATTAGTTATGCATAGGATAATACCAAATAAAATATATAACTAATGCCTGCATAATTAATGCGTAGGTTCAAAATGTCTACCAAACAAGATACTATTAATACACAAAGCTATTGCAAGCATTATTTTATCTAATGCATTCTACCAAACGTCCCCTAAGACTAAAGACACAAAAGAGATTTAGATGCTTAATATTGGTTCTCCAATTACGATTTCTTTTATGTTATCTTTATCCTTTTTCCTCTCTTTTTCCTTTTAATAATTATTGGAGAATTATTCTCAGGATTGGTTGCTTTATTGTGAAAATAATTTTTATTTGATTGCTTTGATTTCTGGGGCTTCAGAGATGAGAATTTCCATTCTATGGGTCTTACTTGTGGGCTTCCAAGATGCTTCTAGTCTAATAATTGGCTTCTTTAATCTGGATTATTAGAATCTTGGATTTTTTTATGTATATTATACATAATGCTTATTTGATGCAAAACTATGAGCTAACATCTTTAGTAATTTATGAATTATGTGCTTTTTATTAGGAAAATTACCAATTATGTAAACCCTTTAAAAGTAGCTCATTATAAAAATTGGCCAATTGATAAAATATTACTAATATTAGTCAAAATAACCAATTAGCTATTTGTGAATAAAAAATATATAAAGAAAAAGTAGTATATACTTATTTATTTATATGGTAATCATCCATAAGATAATTCAAAGTACTGATATTGCATTAAAAGTAATAAGATATTTAATCAATTTAAGTGCTTTGTTGCGATGTTTCATTTTCATCTTTAAATGGTTATTAAATGTTTTTCTTACAATAAAAAGAAAATTTCTTAGGTTAATACTTCATCATTTCTATTTATTTGACATAATTTCCTTATTAATCCAATTCAAAGAGTGAGACATTCTTAAATTTCTTTGATCATTGAAACTTTTATAATATACTAATGTTATAACATATTTAATACCAGACGTTTCAAAGTTTTATAATAATATGAATATCATGACACATATAAGATTACAAATTTTAAACTTTTCTTTTATAATTCTGTATCAAATTAAACTATGACAAATAAATGATCGTCACATCAAAAAATTTGTTTTTGCAATATGAAAAGGTGGCCCTCCTTCCCCTTTCCTTCCTTTCCTTGGCGGAGGTTCTATCTGAGAATAAGGTCTTTAATTTAAATAAGAAAAAATATTACAAATAAACAAATCATATACTTTCTCAGGGAGGGGTTGAAATTCAATTCAGGGAGTTCAAAGTCAACAAGTTCACTATTTATATTGGCAAATTTTATATATATATATATATATATATATATATATATATATATATATATATATATATATATATAAATATATATATATATATATATATATATATATATATATATATATATATATAAACCCACACGTATGTGTTTAATCATTGAATTATATTAATATGAGAAACATTTTTAGAGTGATGTTGAAAAAGTCCAAACCGAAGGTCTATCGAAAGCAGCTTCTCTATCGGAGACATTTTTTATTTCTGTTTGATAATACTAATATATTGTTCTCTGTCTTCTCTTCTCGTCTTTTCCGTCTTCTTGAGCCGAGGATCTTTCAGAAACAAACTCTCTATTCCTGTGGGGTAGGAGTAAGATCCGTGTATTTATTATTTTCCCCAAAATCCACTTATTAAATTTTACACGTTGTTGCGGCTGTGTTATCTTTTCCTCATCGGAAAAGGGTCAGAACTGCCCCTAACGTATTGACTCCAGGTTAAAAATGCCATCCGTTAACCTATTTTGAAGAAAATGCCCCTACCGTTAAAAATGTGGCATATTTGTGCCCCTAACGTATTGACTCTAGTTTAAAAATGCCCCTACCGTTAACCTATTTTGAAAAAAATGCCCTTACCATTCTAAATATAAGTACAGTCAGTTGTTAGACTTAGGGGCACAAATATGCCAAATTTTTAACGGTAGGGGCATTTTTTTCAAAATAGGTTAACGGAGAGCATTTTTAACCTGGAGTCAATACGTTAGGGGCAGTTTTGACCATTTTCCCTTTCCTCATTGATTGGAACGAAAAGACAAAACATCAAATGCGTGTTCCCTTTTGCTTGAAGTTGGATAAGGAAGGGCACTTTGGGTTGTTGACGTGGACTTGGCACTAAGGATTACGGGTGTTCATAAAAATCTAAAAATTCGAACCAAATCGAAAATCAAATCAAACCGATTAAAATAATTGATACTTTTTTGTTTGGTTTAGTTTTGGTTTCGAAATTTAAAAACTGATCAAATTTGATTTGGTTTTGATTTTAATAGAAAAAAATTCGAACCAAATCGAATATAGGAGTAGCTATTTTAAATTTATTATTACATATATATATTTATACTTTAATACAAAGTTTCAAAAATTTTATAGTAAATATTAATCGTTTGCACTTTTAGTACATGTCTTTACCTTTATACTCTAGTTTGATTGGTAGTTTTCTTTTGTTTAGTGTAAGAATCTATTTCATGTTGAAAATAATATATTTTTAATTGAGTCCTTAAATTATTCATCACTATTTGATTCAATTATCATCAATATATCTTGATAAATAATAGATTTCTCAAAGGGCAATTGATTTGATAGTGTTACGTTGAAAATATGGTCGCCAAAATATGTGTTTGGTAGTGTATGTCTTATATTTAAGAAAAAACCGACAAATAACCAAAAAAATCGAAAATCCGCCATAAATCAATTAAGAAAAAACTGACTTAATTGGCTTGATTTGGTTCTAATATTTGAAAAATCGATTTACTTGATTTAGCTTCTTTTTAAATCGATGCAAACCGGACCATGAACACCCTAGTAAGGACTGTTGACATTCAATATGATTAGACCAAAAGTGTATTTGTTTGTATTTGCAACTGTATCACATTTGTTCGTCTTTTTTTTCCGATATGTCAATTTGTTTTCTTTTTTTGGCCTTTTGGATAGCATAGAGGTAAGAAGATGCAAGAAGATGTGATGATTTTTTGTGAGATTTAAACCGCATACAATTTGAACGAAAAATGACATTATAACTTGGGATTCTTACCCAATTAGTATGCCAGATCCAATGTTTATTTTTTTTAACCGATATACATAAATTATACAGTTATTATATATACTTATACATGTATTAATGTATAATATACATTTGTTTTATAATTTTAGTTTAAGCGGGTGATCACCTATTTAGGTTAATTCTTCTTATAAAATAAAATTTCTTGATGATAAGCTATGTGTTCCTCAATTATTGTTCATCTTCCTTTATACAACATTTTTATACATAGTCAAAACGTAGAATTTCTAGCTAGCCTACAACGTTAGTAATGAAAGATTCTATCTCATAACATTTTGTTGATATGTATAAATGTCAAAATGAACTTTGTCTTGTACTTGGCTTGCATTTGAAAATTTGATACCCAATAAACATTTCCAAAGTTTCAAATATTTTATGTCTTTCATTCTTTATTCCAAATATTTATGTGATTGCCACACACAGGGTTTGTGTGGTAGAAGAAGAGATTGGGAACTCATGTGGGTATGTCAGCAACAAAAATGGAAAGGCCCAATCATTGATTGGACAGTACGATTACCCATTGATAAAATGTCAAGGTGGCATTATTATATTATAATTCTGAATTTTCTCTCACGTAAAATATTGATGTAAAAGCCAATCTGGTCGACAAAAAAAACAAAGGCACAATAATTTTCTCCCTATCCCCACCGCAGCCAGGTTTGCACTACACTTATTACATACCAAAATAACAACATCAACAACATAACAATCAAGTATAGTCCCACAAAATAAGGTCTGGGGAGAATAATATGTAGACGAGCCTTACCCCTATCCGAAAGGGCAGAGAGGCTGTTTCCAATCGACCCTCGGCTCAGTAAAGGAAAGGGAAAAACAAAAATAAAAACAAAAGAGCATTAGTAAGTCCAGCATAAATAGCGTAAATAATTATCTAAACATAAGAATCATTAATCGAATAGCATGCAATAATATCATACAGTAACTACCATAAATAACTACCATAAGGAAGACACAATCCAAAACACAAATCATCTATGGATAGCCCTGCCAAGCCTCACCCAACCCCGGGTGAGTAATACGAAAAACTCTAGAGGCCCCTATCCTACAACTCTGATACTAGACCTCCAGACTTTATTACATACCAAAATCTTGTCTGTTTTTACTCTGATATTTTCTAGGTTTTCTCCTGGTGTTGTTTCAGATTTCTTGCCTTTCTATAATTGCCATCCCTTACATTATGGGCTTTGATACTGCACTTCCTTAAAATTTAATTTTTCGTATAATGCTAACATTTTTCAATGTTGTAGTACAATGGAGTAAATAGAAATACTAGAAAAGTATTAATGTTGTTTTGGCTGCCACCTAAAAAAACCTTCCGGAAAGCATCCCACATTCATGCGGGATTCAATTGGAGGAAAATATGTTCCTTGTCAAAAGACGGGAAAACATTTTCCAAAGCTCCTTCTCAACATTTCTCACCCTCACCAACTCAGTCCACCCCCTCCAAAAAAAAAAAATTTCAAATTTCAGTTTTTCCGTTACCACCCACCCTACTAACCCCTCGTCCCCCCACCTTCCACCCCCCCCCCCCCGGCGTGAAAATGGGGAGTAAAAGAGGCCATTGTGAAGGCGGAGGATAGCGTTCATGCCAGCTCCTCCCATGGTAATTAATTTGGACTCCCCCCCCCCAGCGGATTCAGAGGGAAGTGCGGTTGCGGTGCCCGTCATTGAGGTGGGCAAACAATAGGGGTTGCCCCGGTTAACTTAAGCCAAGATGGTGATGTCGCTTCAGTGACTCAGTTGGATATTTCAGTCGTTGAGGCATAAGGTCGTTCCTCAGCGACTGCTGTTGTTGATTTAAGTGCCCCTTCGACAGCTACGGCGGGATGTTCCACCTCGTTGGTGGTGGAAGGGGGAAGGAATATGGTAGAGGGCGAGTATGAGTCCGAATCTGACCTGGATCCCGACGACATCCGTATGTTACAAGAAGGTTTCAACAATTTAATGGTGAGCGCGGAGGGGCAAGCTTGCTTCATTAAGGTTCCCACAGGGTTGAATTTACTGCTCCAAAGGAATATCTTGGTGTTGCAGTTTGAGTTGTTGTGCTCGGAGACCGAGAATGCATTGTTAAGGGACGTTTCTGATATCAGGGTGATGAATGAAGTGGTCGTGATGGGATTGAGGGTATGTAATATGACTTTGGTTTGTTTCTTCTCTACCTTAGCATTTGTTTTATAGACTTATTTATTGGAGGTGGAGAGCATCCGCCGAACCAACGTTCGCTCGAGGATATTTCTGCAGGCACTGGGGAAGTATCGTCACTACCATGGTCGTTGTCGAGAGATGCATGAGCGTTTGAGGAACGATCCCAGCAACCGGGCTCTGGGTGAGGAGTTGGCGAGGCAAGGACAACAGCTGCAGCGGGCACTTGACAAAAGAAGTGCTCTCGAGGAGCAGCTCCATCGGAAGGATGAGGAGCTCGAGGTGGGAGAGAGGGCTGCAGCTGAGTGTGAGCGCCTGCAGAACAAGTTGAGGGAAATGGAGTCAGAGGCGAAGCAGAGCCAAATCAATGCGACGGAGGCCACTGCGACATGGAGCGAGAAAGTGGCGGAGCTACAGAGTGAAGTTGCAGCCTTGAAACTTCAGGCGAGGGCTGCCTCGACGAGGGTTGCAGGGTTAGAGGAAGCGATTCGAGTGCACTTGTATCAGCGGGAGTCGGAGAGGACTACGGCGACCCTTAGAGAAGTAGAGCTCGAGGAGCGAATCGGCGTTCTTGAGCAGGAGGCCCAAGTTTTGGCGGATCGCATTGCGGCCTCAGTAGGAGAGAATCAGCGGATACGGGACCAAGCTGCTGCTTCCAGCCAGGCTCGTGAGCTTTGGGTCTATGCTGAGGCCCAACGTGACGTTTATAAGAACTTTTGGGAGGACGGTACCGTGACCGATGCCGCTTTCGAGGTGTCGTGTCAGAAGGCTCGTGAGGCCCGTGCCAACTGTGGTTTTGATGCGGCGACGTCGGAGGTTGATGATGGTGCGGATGGTGGCGCGGATGGCGCCGAGTAAAAAAAAGATTTGTTACTGACTTTTCTTTGCTCTGTTCGACGTTGGCGTTAAGGTGTTTCATGTTTTTCTTTTCTTTTTTCTTGTGTTGACCGGCCTTGGCCGCATGTAAGCGGGAATGGTCCACGCTCAACTTTGTAGATAAATAAATTCTCTTTTCTGTTGCTTGTCTTGTACTTATTTTTGTACCTTCCCTTTTTCCCCATTAAACTTTCTTTTGCACGTGTTGAAAGAAATGACTTGCCTTTGAGCTCGACTATGGTCCGCGTATTAGTCTTTGATCGTTAACGATTTTTCTTCTCTAACTCGGTGTGAGCAAGTTGGAACCGTTGTTTGGCGATAGTGGCACTTAACTTTAGTCCCAATTCAGACGCGGCCAAACTACCTACTGTGATGGTAAAAAATGCGGCCCATTAGTTTGACGGGGGCGAATTTTAACTTGGAGGTAACGGCATATGGCCCGAATCTTTGTTCAAATGAGAAGAACTTACTTGAATAGCGAGGATGCTTAGCTTGTGCCTTGATTCTTCGGAGGTTGGACTTTCCGAGTTTAATGACGAAGGCGCTTGGCCTGAGTCCCAGTTCGACTGAGGTAAAACTTACTGAATCTGATGGCGAAGGCACTTGGCCTTTTAGTTCGAGCGAGGTCAAACCCGTTGAATTAAATGGTGAAGGCGCTTGGCCTGAGTCTCAGTTCGACCGAGGTCGAATTTACTGAATTTCATGGCGAAGTCACTTGGCCTTGTATTTCGAGCGAGGTCGAACCCGTTGAATTAAATGGCGAATGCGCTTGGCCTGAGTCCCAGTTCGGCTGAGGTCGAATTTACTGAATTTGATGCCGAAGGCACTTGCCTTGTAGTTCGCGCGAGGTCGAACCTGTTGAATTAAATGGTGAAGGCACTTGGCCTGAGTCCATGTTCGAATGAGGTCAAACTTACTGAATTTGATGGCGAAGGCACTTGACCTTGTAGTTCGAGCGAGGTCGAACCCGTTGAATTAAATGGCGAAGGCGCTTGGCCTGAGTCCCAGTTCGACTGAGGTCGAACTTACTGAATTTGATGGCGAAGGCACTTGTCCTTGTAGTTCGAGCGAGGTCGAACCCGTTAAATGAAATGGCAAAGGCGTTTGGCCTGAGTCCCAGTTCGACTGAGTTCGAATTTACTGAATTTGATGGCGAAGGCACTTGGCCTTGTAGTTCGAGCGAGGTCGAACCCGTTGAATTAAATGGTGAAGGCGCATGGCTTGAGTCCCAGTTTGACTGAGGTCGAATTTACTGAATTTGATGGCGAAGGCACTTGGTTGGCCTAGTAGTTCGAGCAAGGTCGAACCCGTTGAGTTAAATGGTGAAGGCGCTTTTCCTGAGTCCCAGTTCGACTGAGGTCCAACTTACTGAATTTGATGGCGAAGGCACTTGGCCTTGTAGTTCGAGCGAGGTCGAACCCGTTGAATTAAATGGAGAAGGCGCTTGGCCTAAGTCCCAGTTCGACTGAGGTCAAATTTACTGAATTTGATCGTGAAGGCACTTGGCCTTGTAGTTCAAGCGAGGTCGAACCCGTTGAGTTAAATGGCAAAGGCGTTTGGCCTGAGTCCCAATTCGACTGAGGTCGAACTTACTGAATTTGATGGCGAAGGCACTTGGCCTTGTAGTTCGAGCGAGGTCTAACCCGTTGAATTAAATGGTGAAGGCACTTGGCCTGAGTCCCAGTTCGACTGAGGTCGAACTTACTGAATTTGATGGCGAAGGCACTTGGCCTTGTAGTTCGAGCGAAGTCAAACCCGTTCAATTAAATGGCGAAGGCGCTTGGCCTGAGTCCCAGTTCGACTGAGGTCGAACTTACTGAATTTGATTGGCCCAATGCCATGGGTATTGAGTGTCGAGGCTCGGTTTTAATTTGAGATCTTGTATAGCTTGTACGTTGTCTTCCTAATCAAGTGTGTAGGTTGTCCTTAGGTGACTCCCGGTTTGAGATATTTCTGCGCCGGTTTCCGGCTGGATCCCGTATAAGGGATATGAGAAATGTTTTACGTAGATCCTCCCTTAGGAGGGGTTTAATCTTTTGAGATATTTCTGCGCCGATTTCCGGCTGAATCCCGTATCAGGAATGTGGGAGATGTTTTACATAAATCCACCCTTAGGAGGGGCTTCTTCTTTTGAGATATTTCAGCGCTGGTTTCTGGCTGGATCCCGTATCAGGGATTGGGAGATGTTTTACATAGATCCTCCCTTATGAGGGGCTTGTTCTTCTTGCTTGCACTGTTCGAGGTGAGAGAGACAAAGGATTCTGGTTTTCGTTTAGGCCTTCGAATTTCTTTTGTCCGATACGCCGCTTTGGCTTGTCTGAGCTAGATTGTTTTCTCTTCTTTTTTTTTGTGTTTCTCTCTTTTTGGTCCAGGGAAGGACTATGCAATTTTGCTAGGAAATCCCCACAGACGACGCCAAATTGTTTGGCTCAAAAGTTATCAAGATACTTTACAAGCATAAAACAATCAAAATAAATGAGGGTAAATCATAATAAATCATTGGACCAAGCGAAAGACACGAAGAACAAGCATTGAGAATTAGGGGGTAATATATAAGGAGACTTTATTGATTGTAGTGATTTGTTCTACCTCTCTTTGAAGAGGTTCAGAGGCTTACAATGGTGTTCATTTCTCTCATCATATGAGTAATGTTGTGTATTTCTATCTCATGAATAGTGTCGAAGAAGAAGCCCTTTCTTAGGGTTCTCTCTCTGGATATTTATAGCTGTGAGTTTCGTGAGCTGGCAATAAGTGGTCGTGACCAGGTCGAGGTTTTGCCGCCGAAGCATGGGAGAGTCGTAACCTTGTCGATTGGACCATATGAGAGTCAATTGTCATTCATTCAGAGTTGCCGTACCACTTATTAATTGTAGATTATTGAGGATAGGACTAGTTTCATAATTAACATGTGGTCAAATTCTGACCCATACACAAACAATTTTGAAATAGTAATAAGAAAATATAACAACATTTCACCTTTGATACAGAAGGAAGATAGACGGCATTAACTAGTATGCCTTGACAAAGAACGGACTTAAGGTCTACTAAGATATTTCTATTCTATACCGTGAAGGTAGCATATATCCAATTGAATAGTTGAGATGATCGCAGGCTGGTTCGAACATCACTGTTATAAAAACATCTTTATCTTTGTTATTACAAAGAACACGTCCTAGTTCTGAAGGTATTTCTTGTGGGCGCATTTCTGACTGAAGCTGCACCTTGCTTCAATGAGGAAAACCAACTTCTAATGAGGCTTTAATCTGATAGAAGTAGCAGAACTACCTTTTAATAACCATCTAGCACCCCTGACAAGTTCCTCCTTGACCATGAATAGAACAGCAGCAGCAAGAACACTTCGTACAATTTTTGTGCCCATCCCCTTGCAGAATCCATGAAAGCCTTCATAGCGTAAAATCTTCATTATAGCGTCAAGTGCGCCTATATTGCATAGAGCAACTTTTACCATTTGAAATATTTTTTCCGAAAGAAAAAAGAAGCCCAAAAAAGCTATATGGAAAACCTAATACAAGTTATATCAATTTTCAGAAAACTACCGACTAAATGTACCATCAAAGAGCCAACAAAGTTTCATTCAATCTAGATAAAATAATCCAAATTCCAAATGAATCCAGATCGTACTTTTTCATTTTTATTTTGTATGTAGGTTAACATATTGCTTGAAATAGAATTACAGCATTTAGCAGTCTGATTTCACCAATGTAGAATTTTTAGAAACTCAAATATGCTAACCTTTAAAATGATGCCTAGTATAGGAACACGGTAACTCAAGTCCACTGACCTTTATAGTGATGTCTTTTATCCCCACCAACATCCTGCTTTGCCTGAAGTCGTGACTGCAAGACAGAAAGCACTTAACTCAAGTGGTCCAAACTCTGCATAGAACTAAATTGGACCCTATTGCCGCCAAACTGTGTTTCAACTGCTCCAATCGGCAGTTGCAATGAAAGTTAAAACTGAGAATGTGGTACTTGACAGTGTGTGAATACTCTGCGGAAGTCAATACAGCTAAAAGCATATAGTGAAACCATTTCGAATTATGCTAGCTGAAATCATTAACGGGGCCAAATGAAGCTGAATTGAAGAGGACGCAGTGAACAAAGTTTAAAGGCAAAGAATGTATTTGTCCATGCGCCATTAGGTATGTTTTTTGGCAGTTGGTTGACTAATTTACCCAAAAGGTGAAATGGAGTGTAGAAAAACAGAAGATGACGATGAGTATGAGTCAACTTTTAGGGGGCTGCTATTTGCATCATATATTTGCACATTAATGAGACAATTTTGATGAGAAGGGTAAAGGAAACGAACTTTCTCCATACTGACTTGTATACCTTGATAACCAGAAGAGGATACGTTACAACCGTAGCTCCAAGTTTTGCTACAGCTCCGAGTAGAAATATCTAGCAAAGATATAAAACACATGAGGTCCAAAAGTTAAGACACATCAAAAGCTAAAAATTCTGAAATGATAATACAAGTCCAGAATACAATTTAGAGGAATAAGAGAAAGGGACAAAAGTTTACCTCCAAAGCAGCGACATCATTGGCACCTTTGTTGCTAGAGGCACGTCGTTTCCTGATCTTCTTCAGCAAGTTTTCATATAGCATAAATTGTATGGAAGGATTGCTTACCTGTATTTAGCAATATGAAGGATCAGGAACCATCATTTAGTACATACTACGTACTAGAGTAAGTTCTCACATACCATAAATAATGTTGGAAAAACACCATTCCAGAAACCCCAAACTCCAGCTTCACCGTACACTTCTTGAATCTGAAATATACAAGTGTTACCTATTAGAAAATTACAGGTATAGGCTGCATAGTTGATACCATGACTATGAAGCATGACCAAAAAAGCCACTAATTACTAAATGGCAAAATATGTTTATGCTTCAGTCCAGTAGCCATAGCCTTTATGTTGTATGCTAAATATCAAAGAGGGCTAGGTGAGTACCATCATAGGTTCACATGTCCTACATAGAAGCTGCAGAGGCATTTTCTGTTTCTGATTTTACAAAAGGTAAAAAAAATTATGAATCTTTTCAGAAACCATCATTTCCCACAATGCTATTATGCTCCAGAATTAAGTAATGAAAGAAAATTAAGCATCAAAGCATCAACTAATCCATATTGTCAGATAAACTTAAAACATTGAAGAAATACTTTTTAAAAAAAGATCTTTAGAGAGATATATGTTGGAGCCGTGCACAAGCTTTCATCACGAGAACAGATCTGCATACTTAATCTACTTGGAGAATCCACGAGAATTTTACACTTTTTATTTATAGAGAGGGGTGGGGTGGGTTAATGAGGGTGGGAAAGGTTGAGAAGGAGCTTTGGAAAATGTTTTCCCTTCTCTTGGCAAGGAAAATATTTTCCTCCAATTGAAGGAAAATGAATTGACAAGGAAAATATTTTTTAAAATATTTAAGCCAACCAAACATGGAAAAATTGAAAAATATTTTCCTTCATACCAAATAGACCCTTGGTATTCTTTATCTTTTTATTTTTGAATTTTCTTCTTCCCCGACTTAACAGTGGTATTAGGGCCTTGGTTATTTATCTGGGGTATTTTCATCGGAATGGAGGCGAATATGAGCAGGATGGTATATTTAAAAGGGAGCAATTATAATGTTTGGAGAAGAAGATGAAAGATTTATTGTTCGTGAAGAAAATGCATCTACATGTTTTTGTGGCTCATAAACCTGAGAGTAAATCTGATGAAAATTGAGATTTCGACGCATCATAAATCACATTTTCTAATAGGTATATCTATGTACATACAGTGTGGCTTGTCCCATAGGGAGGAGGTTCAACCACAGGAGAGATTGCATCCTGTGATGTTACAGGTTTGGTGTGGTTATCTTTATCTTTTCTTGTATGAGTCTACAAAACAGTAGTGAGAAATAAATGTAAGAAAATCAAGCATGCGACAAATTATATTAGGGAAAAAATTTTCACGAAGAAACTAGTAGAGAGGCAATTAGTGATACTTTAGAAGCGAAGCTTTTTTACATCAAACCATGGCAATCAATACTATACCATCCATAACTCAGATGCTCCTTCTACTTATGAATCCCTGTAGATCACAAAATGATCAGTGCATGACGAAGCTTCCATACCGACATTTTCCATCTTTGGAAGCAGCAAACGCGCAGGAAAATGTCAGTAAGTGAATTCAAAGCACCACTCTACTTCCACTCACAATATTCAACAACAAATTCAATCTTGGACCAATTTCGTCCCTTCCAAATGACAGATATCCAACCTCAACATGTATAACAGTACTGTACTTGCAACACCAACTATTCTATCTCAACAACTACATGGAACGAGCAAAGGAATTTCCCCATCTTGGTCAAAGCATACAGTTTGAAGAGCGAGGTTTTCTTAGCAATCTGCATGAGCTAGGTAACTAACTAGGCAGATCTCTTAATTCTACGTTTAATAGACAAATAGTACTACAGCATTAAGGTTGAACTGCAGCTCTCCAACAACAACGCTGTATCTCAAACTAGTTGGAGTAGCCTACAAATCCTCTATCAGTTCTGCTCTACCTGCGCTTGTCAATTCAATACTCAATGATTTGTCTGTATTTATTTTGCATAGGATTTCTTCTCATCTCAAATAAATCCATCTGATGTTTGTTTCCCTAAACAAAGACATATATCCACATAACTTAAAAGACTTTGGTTTGTGTACATTCATAACCAGGACTGTACTTGCAATAATTCCACCTTGGAAGATAAAAAATTGATCTCAATGTCACATACCTATTTGATATAATGCAAAGAAGCAACGGCATTACAGCAGCAGAATAAATGATGATGCTTTGGTCTCCTCAAAAGAGAAGCAACTTTATGTCGCAACTAACACCTGCCAGCTTTGCACATTCTGTGCTCTTTTTCAATCCACGGTTACCAGCCAGGCTACTGTATAGGTTGCCAATCATTGGTACCCTTTAATGTTTCATACTGACATATTTATTCGACGTTGAATTAATGGGTCCTAGCAAAAATCCATTGCAAAGATCAGCATACTCTGCACATTCCTGCCGAAAACCAAACTTCTAATTACCCTTCTGAATATCCATTTCATAGATAGTAAGCAACACTGTTCTCATTCTTGACCTGTAAATGGCACCACATCCTGCAATCCTCTATTTCTGTTGGTTTTAGTTAATTATCTTAAAGTTAGTCCCTTTCCACGGATTACAAAAACTATAACAAGTTTTTACTTCTTCCCTTGGATGTCTCCCTTATGGTAGTTATTTATGGTAGTTACTGTCTGATATTATTGCATGTTATTTTATTTATGGCTCTTATGTTTAGATAATTATTTACGCTATTTCTGCTGGAGTTACTAATGCTATTTTGTTTTTGTTTTTCCTTTCCTTCACTGAGCCGAGGGTCGATTGGAAACAGTCTCTCTGCCCTTTCGGGTAGGGGTAAGGCCCGTCTACATATTACCCTCCCCAGACCCCACTTTGTGGGACTATACTGGGTAGTTGTTGTTGTTGTTGTTTACTTCTTCCCTTGCTTCAATATATCCCTCAACATAATCCCATCAAAAATGAGTTTTAAATAGAGCTCATTCTCTGACCCCGCGAGCCTTTGTCTTATGCAGTTACAGACCTCTAGTCACTCCAAAAAGAAATAAATTATAGCTCTACATCTGTATTGCCTTCCAACAATTCCAATTTCCACATGAGACAAGTTAGAGCAAAAACTCATAGAAGAAAGTGTTAAACTGGTAGAAACAAATCTTAAAAGAAAAAGATCTTATTCCACAACATAAAGGATGAAAGAATCAAAGACCAACTACCAACACCAATAAAACTTTTTGCTGTGCTAAGCTCACCAAAAAATTAAGTAAATGCATTGATTACATAACTATCATAGGAGGAGAACCCCAGAGTATTTTACCTGCATGCGAGTAACAACTACCCATATGGGATGTCAGCAGCACGTTAACACACCTGTAACATGGAAAAGTCAAAACCCTCATGAGTAAAAAAGAAAAACTACAAAATCTCAAATGACATTTTAGCCAGATAAATTTATTCTTCATGATGGTGCTTTACAAGTTTTGGTTAGATAAATTAAGATTATCTATATTATGAAGACGGAATCCAATTTTTTGTTTTTCTTTATAAAGGTTTTGTGGCAGAATGCTGTTGATACCTGCACTGCAAATATAACAGATTTACCCAAGCCACCAAAAGTAGTATCCAACAAAAAAGAAAATTACCCAGATAAAGCAGCCACCAGTAATGAAGAGAACATTCCCACTGATCCATCACCAATTCCTTTTTTCTTACGTTCAAGTGCATCAGTTTCTGCTCTATTCCTGAATATTTGGTAGAAATAATAAACACCCTGTATCAAGAAAATGACGGAGACGTAAGAGATCATAATTTTCACTGCCAAACAACAAAGAAAAAAGAATTAGGAAATATACATTCAGAGAAAGTGAAAGTTAGCGAAGTTTTCCAGTATGAGGGAGATTAGGGTTTGTTAATTGATTACTAAAATTTTGTCTCGCCATTTGTCAAAGCGATATAAGAAGACCATTGACACAAACATACTCATTTATACAATGTGCTTTTGGACCAATACCTATGGGTTACCCATATTATACGAATGAAATCTTGATCGATAGACCAGATATTGAATCACTAGACTATGAATAACAGAAGATTGGGTGGGTCAGGGATCAATTTCAAAAAATCATCAATTATATATCGAAAACTTAATTGAGCTGTGAGCCATCCGAAAGAGCAAAAGGATTAACATCTAGCAACAACACAGAAACTTTGAAGACTGAGTTCCATGCTTTTATGAACTATTAGCCAAGAAAATCTAACCCAAAATGCAGTGCAACTATTATCATAATACTTAATCGGTGAGGTAAACTAGACGTGATTCCTTAGCATCTTCAGCCCTGTCCGTGATCAATGTTCAACGAAACAAACATCAGTGGTCTTTCTTATATAACATGAGGCCTATAAGTCATAAGTATTAAAAACAAAGTTATCCTCTCCTTGTTCAGGAATTAAAGACAATTTGGTGAGTTTTGTATGGGCCAGAATCTGACCACATGATTAATTACAAAACTAGCCCTATCCTCAATAATTTACAATTGATAAGTGGTACGACAACTCTGAATGAAGGACAACTGACTCTCATATGATCCAATCGACAGGGTTACGACCCTCCCACGCTTCGGAGGAGAAACCTAGACATGGTCACGGCCACTTATTGCCAGCTCACGAAGCTCACAACTATAAATATCCAGAGAGAACCCTAAGAGGGGGCTTCTTCTTCGACATTATTCTTGAGAGAGAAATACACAACAGTACTCATATTATGGGAGAATGAAACACCATTGTAAGGCTCTGAACTTCAAGGAGAGGCAGACAAAATCACTACAAGCAATAAAGTCTCCTTATATATTTCTCCCTAATTCTCAATGCTTGTTCTTCATGTCTGTCTCTCCTTGAAGACGTTCAGAATCTTACAATGGTGTTCCATTCTCCAATAATATGAGTACTGTTGTGTATTTCTCTCTCAAGAATAATGTCGAAGAAGCCCCCTCTTACGGTTCTCTCTCTGGATATTTATAGCCGTGAGCTTCGTGAGCTGACAATAAGTGGCCGTGACCATGTCGAGATTTCGCCTCCGAAACGTGGGAGGGTCGTAACCCTGTTAATTGGATCATATGAGAGTCAATTGTCCTTCATTCAGAGTTGTCGTACCACTTATCAATTCTAGATTATTGAAAATAGGGCTAGTTTTGTAATTAATCATGTGGTCAAATTCTGGCCCATACAAGTTTCATGTTTCCACATCAATTTTTACTAGTACTTGTGACATAAGCAGGGAGTTTTTGACCCACTTGGTCAATTAACTATCACCCTAAATTTAAGTTAATCCTTTAAGTGGAAAATGTAACCGCCTATTAAGTGGGAAAATGTAACCGCGCATTATCGACTCTTTTTCCCCAAATCGAAAAACCCAAAGAGTCGCTCGATGCAAGGAAGACGTACAATGAGCTACCACTCTAATACTCTTTAAAGCCATAGAGAGATGAATTTGACACAAATAGTGACGCACGGGGAAGAGCAGAGCTTGATGCAATGCGAGTGTGGAGCTTCAACAGAATAAAGAGAATAAGATAAAGATCTTCAAAACAAAGTCCCGAAGAGACTCAACAAGGATAACAGATTGAGAGGGCAAATATTTTTTCCTTTTTCCGGTCCAGTCGCCTAATTTTTATCAGATTATGGTGCATGTGTCTGTTCTTGTATCTGAAGAACAAAAAAACTTGAAGTGCAGTTAGTAGGTTACATAAATTTATAATTTGATACTAATGGAAGAAAAGTTGGCAAAGATAAAGGAAAGTATAAGGCAGTGAAAGCTCAAATGGCACAAACAGAAAGCTAGAGTGGAGTTGATTTCTTATTTATTGTATGTGCTGCAATTATACATGTACATTATGGATTTCAAAGTGGAAACACAAAGCATGAGTTAATGCAATTGCCAAAGACGTAGTTGGTTTGATCTAATGCACAACTTGCTGTCTGGCGAGTGAGATAATACTATTGCAGAAAGTTTTATTAATTGTAGGATTTAGTTTGCAGAAAATAAGCACTTGATATACTCTTTTGAAGTAACAAAGTTATGACTAGACAGTACAACAACAACAATAACTTTGCTTCAGTCCCAAACAAGTTGGGGTCGGCAATATGAATCCTATAGGCAGGCAATACCTTAAACAATTAGTAATATGATTGCTTCGCCATAGTATGCTTTTTAATATATTTAATAGATAATTGGAATATAACAAAGATATGCAATGACCACCACTATAAAAAAAATAAAAGAAACAGCATCATGCGCTCTTCCTATCCCAATTAGCCATAATGCCGAAAAACAAACCACAAAAAAACTAGAAACACAGAGGAAAACTAAGGATGATCAACTATTCTTGCTTCTTGCCAACATTTCCATTAGGTACTTTTGTTTTTGCCTACATTCCTTCTTGACAATCCTAGAGATTTCACAATAAGGGATAGAGGGAGCGATAGCTAAAGCTTGGTGCCAAATAAGCATTAATTTGCCTCCTAATTGCTGGAAAAGATTTCCTCCTAATTGTGCTAGTTTCGATGTGTTTCATTCCCTAATGGGCCAGTCACATAATTGGCAAAATGGGAAGTCCAGTCCGCTTTGCCGGTTGTTAATGGGGACCAAAAATGTTAAATTTGACAATATTCAAGGGATTAAGAAATGTAAGAGGTGTTCTGTCCAACTTAACTAGCGCCGAAGAATGTTAGAGTTATTATACGAAGGACCACCTTAAGTTTTGGAAATTATTGCTGGATATCTCCAGCTAAAGCTAGAGTATAGCTCTAATAGAAGATTTAAGAAAAGATGTACCAATGACCAAAATAATATTTTTATTAGGTACACATCTATTTGTGCTATTCCACCTATGAAGTTCTTAAAGATGGTTGTATTTGAAAATTTTCGCAGGGGCTAATATTTAAGGACCAAATATGTGAAAAAACTCATAACCAGGGTAAGGACAAATAACTACACGCAGATAACCTTAGCATCACGATTGCATGATTGGCACATCTTTCCAGAGTCAAGGGACCACACATCACCCAGATTTATTTTCCCAATACCTAAACAGAAGGCTTCCTTCTGCCAATATAAATTTACCTACAATTATGGCTTGAATTAAAATCAATGGAAGTAAATATACAAATTCATAATCAATTGTTACTTCGCCTACTCCTATTCACAAACTAATAACAGAATTTCGTCAGTAATATGCTATTTTGATGTGACCAATTCCTAGTCCGACTTATTAATATGAACTTTACCAAAAATCAAATCATTCTGCACTACTCCTATCTCTTTTTAATTTCACAATAAGTTATCAGCATCCACTCAAACTCAAAGCATAGTCATTTCCCTTTCCCTAATTTTTCGGGAAAAAACAAAGCAGATACAATTACTAACACAACATTTTGAACCGTAGCAAATTTCAAATTCAATCCTCAACTATGTTGGAACTGACAGTTGTTAACTTTTGTTTTTTGGCCACAAATATCTAGAACACACTGGCCCGACTAATCCATTTCATTCCACGACTCGAACACAAGACCTATTGAAAAGAATGTACCTTGGACCTAACTCAACCCCAAAAGCTAGCTTATGAGGTGAGGATTGTCCAAGCCATATAAGGAGACCAAGGACCTCAAATCCCTCCGATGTGGGACAACTCAACACCCCCCTCACGCCCAGATCTCTGGAGCGTGGACAACATAAATGGGGGGCCCAACATCGGTAACAATAATTGGGATGGGCCTGGCTCTGATACCATGATAAGAATGGATCTTGGGCCTAACTCAACCCCAAAAGCTAGCTTATGAGGTGAGGATTGCTCAAGCCATATAAGGAGACCAACGACCTCAAATCCCTCCGATGTGGGACAACTCAACACCTATTGGTATAGCAGGCAAAGGTGGTATTCATAGTTACACGCAACAAACCACTGAATATTCTAAAAAAAAGATACTTTACAGGATGACTACGCACACGGCGCACATTAGCATAAAACAAAAACAAGCCTCACCTACGACGCAGCGGTACCAATTAACGACGGAGCTAAGCCACTATATAGTCCATCCCATCCTTCTTGCTTTACAACCTGCAAATCAAGTAATTACAGGAAAAAAAATTAAAGTAAATAAAGTTAAAAACTGAAAAATGAAAAGCAAATACCTGGAAAAATTGTTCGATAGTTCCAACCGTTTGCTTCAATTTCTTAGAATTTCTGTCTGTTTGCTGGCGAGTATTTACCTGACATCGGACAAGTCAAACAAGAAAAGAACTGTACTAATTCTATTTTTGTAGATTAAAAATAAGAAGAAATATAATACAGAGTAGTAATACTGTTTGTAGAGGATAGGTAATGAGCTGAGCGATGATGCCGCCGCCGGCACCGGCGATGCCACTGATCAAAGCATCCGCCATAGCTTTCCTACTTTGATTTCCAGTAAAATTGGAAAAGCCCAACAACAACAAAATAAAGGTTGAGCCGAAGAGAGTGGAAGAAAAAACGTGTAAGTAATGGAATATCTTTGACTTTGGAAGTAGCGGAAAGTGGTAATTGGAATGTGAAATAACATGCGAATGGAGATTGGAGTGGACCAATCGCTATCAGTGTGATGAGTTCGTTGAAATTTGATAAATTAATTATGAAGTTGTATTAAAAGATAATTATTGGAAGTTGAGTTTTATCTAAATATGTATTTTATTTTATTTTAAAAGACAAAATTAATAATGTACCCCATATGACTTTATAATATTTTAGCTTATCCACAAGTTTGCAAATGTATAGCTAAATATTAATAAGCTTAGATTTGAATTTTTTATTTATTTTCTTATTTTCTATAACTTCAGGCCTGAAATATTTATAAATTTTCATTCGTCTTTTTTCTCAAGTGTCTAAAGACCTGTCACATATATTAATACGCAATAATATACGCGAGAAATCTAAAATCTCATATCCATGAATATTAATCTTGTTAAATTTCAAATATAACTTTGTGAAAAATTTGGATTTGATTGATGTTTGGCTATAATCACATATTTTTAACGTATTACTTACCTTATATTTAGGCGCTTTAACGTTAAATTATACTATATGTTTGCTTAATTGAATCTATTTTATATATAGGTATATTTAAGATGAAATTGGGAGTAAAATAAAGATTTTATATGTATTTTATGCCATACAAAAATTTAAAAGAAGACAAAACAAACAAAGGCAAGAATTTTGGGAAGGAAAACAAACAAAAATAAGGCAAAAGAACAACTGAAACAGCAAATTGAAAAGAAACGAGAAGGAAAACGCACTGCTTTTAGCGTGGCGCGCTGGCCTGGACCTCCATTACCAGATTTTTCCTATTTTGTCCGGTATAAGGTTATTTCGGCCATACACTGTCACAATTTATATAAAAAGGGTCCTAAATTTATTTTGGAGCGGAAGAACATTTTTTTAGAGTAAAACACAAGCACAGACCCGTCGTGGAGATCTTTCTTTATCCATACTTATTTTTTGTATGATTTCTTGTTTAGCTAACATGTCTATGTGGAGCTAAATTTCACGTTCTAGGGTTGTGGTTCTTTCATGACTATTGTTATTCGGTTATTGATTTTGATTTCTTAGTTTATCATATTGGTTTATTTATTCACTCGTGCACTTAATTATTTGATTGTTTGATCACCAATTGAATACTATCTACGAATCTAGAGTTGGACTCGAAAATGGGAATTCTAAATTGCATATAGGATTGAGTAGAGCAAGTTCTTGAACTTGGGCATCGGAAAACGGATTCGCGATTAGGATAGATATATACCTAATTGCCTTGCTTGGTTGATTCACGGGAATTATAAATGCATTCTTGTTGATTCTAACTCCATAGACATATAGGCGTTAGGTTAGCTTGAATAGGCGAGTAAGAACTCGACAGATTCTTATGAGCAATATTTACCCTGTCAACCAATAAACTAGATAAATTAGTTAGTCAATTCAATTGAAAATTACAATAGGAATGTTAGATAGCCCATAACCCTTTATCGTTTTCATTACATTAATATCATAAAAAATTGTTATTTCTCTGTTCAAAGTTCATTATTAATATTTCTTTATTTAATTAGTTTAGAATCGAATATTTCTCGGTTTAATTCTTGTTTAGATAATTTGGATAGTCTAATTTAGTTAATAGTTAATCACAAATCCTTGTGGGTTAGACATCCGACTGTTAGTCACTTTATTACTTGACGACCGCGTATACTTGCGTGTGTGTATGGACGCAACATGGGTATTGTTTGAACTTATTAGAAATAGTCTAAGTAGGCTGTATACAAAGTTTGAGGTCGTTTGATAGAGATTTGGACTAGTTTTAAACAAGAATTGCAAGTGAAAAGCATACAAAAAGTTCATCACGTATGCTTATACACTTTTTGGGAAAATGCCTCATTACCCCCTGTCCTATACCCAAAGTTACAACTACACACTTTTTCTATACGGGAATCCTAGTACCCCCCCCCCCCCAAACTTTTTTTACCTTGCACCTTTTGTGCTGAGCTGGACCAGAACCCAAATTATAATACATGTGGTATACACACACGCATCATAAACCGATGGGCCCCCCATTTCCATTCACATTTGTCCCTTTATCTTTTTTTGTCTCTTCAATTAAAACAAAAGGGACCATCTGAGACCCAAAATATTTCCCCATTTCTTCACTACAATCTTCTATCCTTTAACCAGATCATCAAGAAATAAAAAATTTCTTTGTTCTCTTGCATAATAGATCGAAAACAAGTATAAAGCCCCATTTTAATGGTTCGATTGAAGGAATGGGATGTCAGATTCGAAGGTTAAACTAGAATATTATTCTAGGGTTTTCGTGTATCGATTGAAGGTCAGATTGGAAGTCTAAGTTTTTTATTCGTCACAATCCAAGAGCAAAGGTTAGTTCTTTACTGCATTTAATTACTTTGTGTTTGTTTTAGGATTTTGAAATGTTTTTAACCATTGCGATTTTGTGATTGGCAGATAAAATTTTAGGTTTCTTGTCCGAATGCTATTTTTCTAGATTCGATTGTGCATGGGTTCATTGAAATAAGTACTTTTATAATACTAGTATGTACAGTTTGTCGATTTCTGCTGAATTTTATTTTATCGCTTTGTTTTTGCTTTGTTTGCATATAGGTATGAGTGAGTTTGCTTTAATCACTTTAAGACTATTTCATGGTGGGGTTTTAGACCTTGAAAATGGGGAACCAAAATATGTTGGTGGGGTAATGTCTGAATACTTATGTTGATGTGGATACCATTTCCTATTTTGAGTTCAAGGATTATATTAAAGAATTAGGGTACAACTCTAATTGTAAATTTAGTATTCGACTACCTTACTGTGGCATTTTAGGAGATATTAAAAATGATCGGGCTCTTTTAGCAATTGGTAAGTCTTTACAATATGGGGCCATTTTGAAAGTATATGTGCACATGCCTGGGAGGAATCTTGTTCAGCTTTTAATAAAGGGGCTGCTTTTAATTGTTCTGCTGCTCCTCCAAACACCTCCCCCATCTTCAAAAACTGTTGCTCCTTCAATTAATGTTGCTCCTACCCAAAACACTTCTGCTCTTCCACACATTTTTGCTCCTCCACACACTTCTGCTCCACAGACAGCTGCTCACTTTCAGATCCAGAATCTTCTCCAACTGTAGATTACTCAAGTGATGCTGGATCTGATGAATCAACTGAAGATAGTGTTGATTCTGATGATAGTGACTTCATTGGGGGGATGATTATGGCAGTAATGTACATGAGGAGTACATAGAGATTATCATTTCAAAGGATAAAAAGAAAGGAGAAAGCTGTTGTTGATACTAAAGATGTACCATGTGGTGAGGCTGGGCCAAATATTGGTTTTGATGAGACTGAAATAGGTAAAAAAAAGTGTAGAATGCAGGCTAGGTGGTGATGAGCCATATTTTGACAGTTCTGATGCTTGTAGCTTTGAAACTGATGAAGATGAATGTTGGGAAAAAGATGGGGGAAGACAAGAAGGTAAAGCTAACAAAAAGGAAATCTAAATCTACAAATGGTGTGAAGTTTGATAAAACATGCAAAAAAGATTGTATTGCAGTTGGGTATGATCTTTGAGAATGTTAAGGAATTTAGAGATGCACTAACTAGGTATGCACTACAAAGAAGAGTTCTGATTGAAAAGTATGTAAATGAGCCAACTAGAGTTAGAGTGAGGTGCACCAAGGAAAACTGCAATTGGCTGCTGTTTGCAAGCTTGGATAGTGTAACCAATAATTTTGTTATAGGGACATATAATCCAGTTCACAAGTGTGAGAGCACCTCTAGAAATTATTTGTGCAATGCTAAATACTTGGCCAAGGTCTTCAAAAATAGAATAACTGAACAACCAAGCATAAGAGTGTTCAAATTGCAAGAATTAGTCAGGAAGAAATTCAAAGTTCATGTTGGTAAGACCACAGCCAAGAGAGCAAGAGCTAAAGTACTATAGAAAATAATGGGTGATCATAAAGTGGAGTTTGGTAGAAGTCTGGATTACTGGGATGAGTTGTTAAGGACTAACCCTAGAAGCACTTGTGTTGTGAAGCTTGGTGAACCAGATGAACAGGGTAGGCCAGTGTTTGTAAGTTTTTACATCTGTTTTGAGGCACTAATAATGCATTCTTATAGTGTAGAAAATGCATAGGCTTGGATGGTCGTTTCCTGAATGGTGTAAGTAGGGGGAAACTACTAGTTGCTGTGACAAAAGATGGTAATAACCAAATGCTTCCACTCGCTTGGGATGTAGTAGAATATGAGAAGAAAAGTACATGGTCATGGTTCTTAACTTTGCTGAAGGAAGACTTGGGATTGGGTGATGGCACAGGCTGCACTATGATCACTGACATGCAAAAGGTATATTTTACTTTCCTTTTTTAAAACTTTTCTGTTTCATTAGCTTCACTTTTTTATTTCATTAGCTTCACTTTCCTTATGTAACATGTAACTGTCATTTACAGGGATTGGATTCAGCAATTAAGAAATTATTTCCGGCGTGTGAGCAAAGGATGTGTTCTAGGCACATCTTAGCTAATTGGTCAAAGAAGTGGAGAGGGCTCCAAAGGAGGATCTTATTCTGGAAGTGTGCTAGAAGCACTTATGAAGCTGAATTTAAAAAAATCTGAAAACACTGTCAATTCTTGGTAAAAACATAGTGGATGTTCTACTATACTATGACAAGGAGTATTGTTGCAAGGTGTATTTCAACTGTGAAGTCAAATGTGATGCAATGGATAATAACATGTCTGAGAGTTTTAATGCTTGGATCATGACTGCAAGGCAGAAGACTATTATTCGCATGCTTGAGGAGATTAGAGTCAAGATCATGGCAAGAATAGGCAAGTTAAGGGCATTTGCAAACACATGGAGCATCAACATCTCTCCAATGGCCTTAAAGATATTGGAGGAGAATATTGATAAATCAATGACATGTACCATTGAGTTTAATGGACAAACAGGATATGAAGTCATGGATGATGGTAAGCAACACACTGTGTGCCTTAGAAAGCAGGTTTGTAGTTGCAGGTCTTGGATGCTAAAAGGGATACCATGTCCACATGCTATATGTGCAATGTATTATGACAAGGTCGAACCAATTGACTTCATTGATAGCTGCTACAACAAAGAGACGTGCTTGTTAACTTATTCTAATTTCATCCAACCAGGGAGTAATATGCCAATGTGGCCTGAATCTGCCAACCCTTCTGTTGCACCTCCAGTTGTCAAAAACATGCCTGGTAGACCAAAAAAGGTTAGAAGGAAAGAGGCAAATGAAACTAAGAAGTCTGGTAAATTGCCTAAAATTGGTCTAGTTATGACATGTAGGCTCTGTCATGAGAGAGGTCACAACAAAAGAGGATGTCCAAAGAGTGATACACTTGGTGCTAGTTCATCAACAGCTTATGCAAAACCAACAGTTCCAGGAAAGGGAAGAGGCAGACCAAAGGTAAGACTGTATTTTGTATCAATTTCTTTTCAATTTAGTTCATCATGTAACATGTTTTTTTCCAGAAATCAACTACTAATGAAGGTGAGCCTACTGCAAAAATGGAAGAGGTAGACCAAGGAAAAAAATTGATACTGCAGCTAGTACTTCTGTGGGTGCTGAATTTCCATCAGCTTCTTCACTTGGTAGTTGGTTTACATGTTATGCTCCTAGTTCTGCAGCTCCTGATACAACAGCTACTGCATCTGCTTCTGCATCTACTACTGGTATAGGGGAGGAAGTTGAGGAAGAGGAGGAGGTGGAGGAAGGGGAGCAACACATAATTCACTTGAGAGTCGGTTTTCATGTTCAGCTCCAAATACAGCTGATAATGTATCTGCTGCACCTGTTTCTTCTACTGCACCAACTTCAACTAGAGGAAGGGGAAGGGGTATTGGAAGTTCAATACCATATAAAAGGCCAAGGCTGATGGGAATGGGTGTCTTTCAGGCTGAGAATGGCTTCAGAGCTATTAATGTAAGTGATGATGTAATCAGTTATGTTATCTTCTGCTGCACCTT
Source organism: Nicotiana benthamiana (assembly GCA_034376525.1). NCBI lineage: Eukaryota > Viridiplantae > Streptophyta > Magnoliopsida > Solanales > Solanaceae > Nicotiana > Nicotiana benthamiana. Next base: position 91,914,657 of record CM067337.1, read on the forward strand.
TCCTTAAACTAATCAGTTATTTTTTGTATAGCCCGGGCTGCCAAGTAGCAGAATAGTGTCCACTAGATCATCAACAAAGATAGCAAGATCAGTTGTTGTTACTGGTGATATTGGTTTCAAACCCACAAGTGGACTATAGTGGAAAGGAAAAAAAGCAATTACAACAAGAAGACTTCAAGAAATTCATCTAAGATCAAGGAATGCTGGTTTATAGCCCCAAGAACCATGGAAAGCATAGTGTTGAAAGGGCCTTATGTGTATTTTTTGTTAAGAAGTTGCTGGAACTTTTGTTGTTATTAATGCCCGGATCTTGGCATACTTGTTAAAAACTAATTATTTGATGCTAGAAATGGTACTATATCATATGCTGGAACGTTTGTTTTGTTATTATATTATTGGTATTTGAATGTGCTTTTGTAGTGATTTGTTACAAGTTATAATAGTTTTTTTCATATGCAATTGGTTTGGATGTTTTGTAAGTCGTGGACAGTGTTGCCAAAATGATGTATCATTCTAATTCAATACCAGAATTATGTTTCATTACAAAACCAAAATGAAGTACACAACCAAACCATCTAGCTTACCCTATCCGACATTAATAACAAAATGATATTCTATTAGGACAACAACCAAAATGATGTTATACTACTACAACAACCAGCTATTATGGCAACTCTAATTAATTTTTCTTCAAGTTCCCAACTTGGATTAAGCTGCTAACAAACACAACGAGTACCAAAACCATAATACACCAAGTCATTTTTCCGCACAAGTTCCTTCTATTTTTTTCCTTCATAGTCTTCTCATTCACATTAACATTCTGTTTTGAATCTTCAAGCTCATCCAAATGCAGTTTAAGACGGTCGTAATTTTCTTCTAGCTCTTTGATTTTGTTTACCAATCTTGGAAGAATAAACTTTGATCTTTCATCAACTCTTTCGTTGTCTCTCCATTTGAAAAACTTGCAATTTGTGGCCTGAAATTTAAAGAATTCAAAAACGACCCAACTAACATTAATTTTCAAGTTAATGAGTTGGGTTTAGAACAAGAACACATACCTCATAGTGAGGACAAGACCAAAATCGTCTTCCGAGATTCCGAGCCGACCAAGAAGTTTGCATTTGCAGCAAAAATACCATGTTTGCATCGCACTTCAGCATTGAGCATTGGATCATCTTCGTCCATGCACAATTTATTCAACTTGGTGTTTGCCATTCCTAACCCTAACATTTTATAGAGCGAAATTAAGGAAGAAATTAAAAAGCCCTTAACAGAATAAAGAACCAAACGGAGGTATTTAGCAAAGAATTCACATACCTCTTACAATCAAAGAAAATTCCAAGTCAAAACCCACCTTCAAAGCTCTCGAAAATGGCTGGTATAATGGAGGAGAAGAACATTTTTTATGTTTAGAAGAAGGGGCCTTCCAAATCACCATTGGGAATGACACGTGTCAATGTTTTATAGGCTACAACCTTTATATTTAATTTACTACGCGCTTGGGGAAGGTGGGTTCACGTTCTGGTCCAGCTCAGCATAAAAGATGCAAAATATTAAGGTAAAAAAAAAGTTTAGGGGGGTACTAGGATTCCCGTATAGAAAAAGTGTGTAGTTGGAACTTTGGGTATAGGATAGGGGTAATGAGGCATTTTCCCTACACTTTTTTTTGTAAGCAAAATATTTTATTTACCAGTGTCAATATGTAAGGACAAAAGCAAACTGAGCCTAGACATATCCTAGGCTCATAACATCTCTAGCTACTCAGCTTCTATACTTCTATGGATAAAAATTTAATGTTTCAAGCTTCTTCACTAATATATTTTTCATCAGCCCTCTACTTGTCACATCTTGAATAATATACCTAACTAGAGCTTCATTCAGTTGTTGTTGCCCTTGAAAGACTCGCATGTTCCTTTCCCTCTATATATGATATATAACACAAGCCAGCGTTACTCTATATAATTGCATATCTGCATTTCTGTCCTTTGCATTTCCTTCTGCCCATTCAATTTCATTTTGCCAGTCTAAGGCAGTTCTCAAATGCCTTGCTATTTCATAACTTTCTTTGTATCGCCAAGTTTAACACAGATATCCATTTTGGAGCTCCTATATTATTTCAAGTTAGTCTTCTCCAAGTTACTTTCTGGAATTCTCCTCTGATAGTATTGTATAATTTTTTAACAGATAGGACTTCTATTCAGTCACTTCATTCATAGTGTATCCCATTTTTTGAAAGTACTTTTTAGGCTTGATAATCTTTTGGACTATCCAAGATGCATTCTTGGGATTAGTTTTCCATACACTTATAAAACATATTATACACTTTTATATAAAGAGCTTAATTTTTTTTAAAGTTTTATAAGCGAAAGAAAAATTGTCACCCAGAAATTGCCCTAAATCATATTTTGGGAACTTAAATTTTTTTTTTTCCAAAACTGATTATATTCCATGAAGAAACAATGTTTTGACAAAAACTTGCTAAAATCTATAGCCCAATGGAAGCTTAATTTATACTACATTCGAAACTCTTTCTAGGTCCGTCTTTAAAATAACACTAGATATCCACTTTAAAGGGTTGTTATTTAGGAATTAGTCAATGTATTCTGAATTTTAATTTTTTAGTTTAATTTTTCATGACAAAAATAGACTTATCACCATATCTGCTCTCCCTTTTGCAAATAACTTGACCAACAAAGTTTTGGATGCTTATAGACGGTTCATACTGGGTACTTCTTACAAAATACGTCGGCCTTCCTTGTTTCATTGCAATATACGAGTTTCTTTTGGAATTGGATGTACAAAATTAAGCGATAGGCCGCAGCCCATTCTATTTGGGTCATTCATTTCGATTCCTCTTACTAACGAGAGAAATTTAAAAATAGCCAGATTTATCACTGTTTTTTTTTTTTGAAAAATAGCCAAGTTTCAAAAGTCATCGAAATTTAGCTACTTTAAATCTGAGCGAAAACACTGTTCAAAATTCGAAAAATATATGCCCGCAAATTTTACGGGAGTTCCAGTATAAATATGCTTGAACTCCCGTAAAATTTGCGGGAGTTCCAGCAAGTATAATTGTCCAGTATAATATATTGGAGTTTGAAGCACTGGTGCTCCAGTCTCCCGTAAATGTTACACTACTAGAAATCCGGCAAAAAACGACCACAAAAAGCGACCAAAGTTGGTTGCTTATAGGCCCAAAAGCGACCAAAGAGGCTTGGTAGCTATATTGATGGTCGCTTTATATTAGGGACCAAAGTTGGTCGCTAATTAGCGACCAACTTTAGTCTCTAAGCTAAAAGGACCAAATATTCTGGATAAAGACTATAGAGACCAACTTTGGTCGCTTTTATTATTTTAATAATATAATTTTGGCGATCAAAGTTGGTCTAAATAAAAAAAGGTTTTTTATTTATTTATTATTAATCATTAAAATGTGACCAACTGTGGTCTCTAATCCAAAAAATATATTATAAAATATGGAAACTAGAGATCAATATTGGTCGCTATTTTATTCAATTATTTATTTTATTAATTTAACGACCAACTTTGGTCCCTAAATACATGAATTTAATTTAATTTTTAAACAATAGCGACCAACTTTGGTCTCTATATTAGCAGATTTTTATTTTTTTAATGAGACAGTGACCAACGATGGTCGCTTTTTGAAGAAATCTGGGAAAATAGCGACCAAAGTTGGTCGCTTTTCTCCAGATATTTTTTTTTAACTTGAAAAGCGACCAAATAGAGGCCAACTTTGGTCACTTTTCTGTGTATTATTTTGGCAGAAACTGCCTGTTTTGACAGCTACACTACCTGCCAGGCATACCAATTTCCAAAATAGGTATTTTATGCCAACAACAACAACAATAAAAAGCAATTAAAAGCAACAAAGCATAAATCTCAATATAACTAATACATTAAGCAAACAAAAATAAGTTAACGCTTATTACAAGCCCATTCGAACTAAAGAGAACTAACACAATACTAATTTGGTATCTAACACAATAGAACTAACACAATGTAAATTAGTTCTAACATAATAGTAAATTAGTTCTAACACATTAGAACTAACACAATAGTATATAAAGTACTGAAGGAGTGTTCTTTCAGCATCCTCGTCTGAAAGTTGGATTGCCTCGTTCAGTTCATTAGGTGGTTGACTGCGTATGAATTCCCCCACGTCAGCTGTGAAGCGAATTGAACCTATATGAAAAATTATATTGAATTAGTATTTCAAAATCTACATAAAAGCAAATCAAAATATTTAATGAAAAGTAAAAAAACGTACATGTATGTAGTCGAGGCTCGACCCTCCTTTCTGAATCCGTCTCTTTCTTATTCTTTACAATACGAGTTTCATTGAATAGCTCATCTTGCGTCATTGGCATCATAAAGTTTTCTGGTGGCTTTGGTTATCATCGTGGTACTATTACTAGGGATGAACTTTGATACAAAGAATAACTTGGATACGGTACATGACGGAGTGTGTCTTTGATCAATTGTTTATCTCATTAGCTACAATGATAATAAGAAGGCAACGACGTGTGTTTCGAAAACGTGATGGTGTAGGTAGGATTTAACATTTCCTAAGTATATAAAAGCGGTTATAGAGAAATTCTCTACTTCACTTTCCAAGAGGAAAAGAAGTTTGATTAATACTGACAACGTTGATAAAGACGAAATATGTTCCGTTGGTCCTGGAAGTTCCCATAAAATGGGGATCATAAGACTCTATGATTTATACTTTTGTCGGTCAAATCAGTCTCTGAATCCGAAGAAATATCACAATTATCACATTAAACTTGGTGGATTAGACTTGAAAGAAATTTTAGAACAAAACTTCCTATACTCTCTGTCATCATAGAGTCTTATGATCCCCATTTTATGGGAACTGCCAGGACCAACGAAATACATTTCATCTTCATCAACCTTGTCACTCTCAATCAAACTTCTTTTACTCATGGAAAATGAATTACAAAATTACTCTATAAGATCTTATTTTATCTGCTAATACTAAGTTCCTACCTACACCATCACTATTTGAAACACATGCCATTGCCTTCCCATCATCATTGTTGCTATAATGAGAAGAACAATTAAAGGCACGTTTCACCAGGTACTGTATCTTAGTTATTCTTGGTGGAAGTTATATTGCATGTATAATAACGTCATCAACCTTTTCGCGGTACTCTTACTCAGGATGAGCTTGGATACGGAGAATAACTTGGATACAATACCTGATAGGGTGTGTCTTTGATCAATTGTTGATCTCATTAGCTACAATGATAACGAGAAGTCAACGACATGTGTTTCAAAAAATTGATGGTGAAGGTAGGATTTAACAATTTCTAAGTAGATAAAAGAGGTTATAGAGAAATTCTCTACTTTATTTTCCAAGAGGAAAAAGAAGTTTGATTGATAGCGACAAGGTTGATAAAGATGGAATATTTTCCGTCGGTCGTGCCAGTTCCCATAAAACGTGAATCATAAAACTCTATGATGACAAAGATTCTAGAAAACTTTGTACTCTACTTTCTTCCAAGGTTAATAAATACAAGCTTAATATGATCTTGGTGATAGTTCGTCGGATTCAGATGACGATTTGACGGACAGAAGTATGGAAATTTTGATAAAAAGAATTAGAGGTAAAAATATTCAACCTCTAGTTCTTTTTATCAAAATTTCCATACTTCTGTCCGTCAAATCATCGTCTGAATCCGAAGAACTATCACCAATATCACATTAAGCTTGTATTTATTAACCTTGGAAGAAAGTCAAGTACAAAGCTTCCTAAAATCTTTGTCATCATACAGTCTTATGATCCCCTTTTTATGGGAACAGTCATGACCGACGGAACATATTCTATCTGTATCAACCTCGTCACTCTCAATTAAACTTCTTTTCCTCATGGAAAATGAAGTAAAGAATTACTCAATAAGCTCTTCTTCTATCTACTTAGGAAATCTAAATTTCTACCTACACCATCACTTCGTGCAACACATGAAATACTACTATAAAAAAGGCCTTTGGTGACAATTATTTAGCGGCAATAAGGCAATGGTCACTAATAAATTCTTTAAGTTTAAATATTAGCATCATATGATCATTAGCCAGTAAAAGATATCCTTTTACCGGAAATAAAAAATAATAGCCACTAAAAATTGCTAATTCAAATTAATCTTTTATTATTTTAACAATATCTCCCCACCAAAAAGAGAAAATCTTTCCCTCCAATTTTTTTGATACCTAAAATAATAGAACGAAAAACCTAATTCACTCCCCAGTTGAACGAAAAATAACAAAACATCGAATCCTAAATCGATGTTGCGTCAACGGCGTGTCAAAGGCAGTGCGACGCGTCAACGACAACCCTATCTTTTTTCCAGGTAAATTCTCTTCTCTTCGATTTACAATTGATTTATAGTAGAATCGATTTCTATCTTGAATCGACTTCGCTGCCGAAAAAACCTAACTCGCTGCTGCGCCAACCGCAATGTGATTTACAGTATGTCACCGGCAGTACGAGTGCGTCAACGACAACCCATCTTTTTCTAGGTAAATTTCCTTCTCTTCGATTTACAATAGAATCGATTTACAGTAATTTAACTTCTCTTCTTCCAATCGATTTATAGTAGATTTTGTATTGATGTTGGTGGATTTTGATTTACAGTAAATCAGTTCCCAACTCGTTGTTGCGTCAATTGCCTGCCGTAGTGCCCGTCCATCTTCTTCCCTTGTTAATTTCTCTTTTTTTCCCAGTTAAATCAATCACTTGAAATCGATTTACAATAGATTTTGGATAGATTTTTGTCCATCTATTTACAACAGATTCTATGTACATTAATCTAGTAAAAGTCATGTTATTATTTGGATGTAGAAAATTCGAATTTAGGAAGTTTGATTTGGCCGCGCTTATATCTTATATCTAAATTTCTCTTATGTCATATACCAATATTTGGGAAAGAAACTCATATAGTTGCCGAGGTTAATGTTCTTGTACATGGAGTTCGTGTTCTGTATGAAACGATATATGTAGCATCGACAAAGATTTTCAGATCCTATTATAAGCATGGACGCCCTTTGTTACTTTAAGAATGACCTTCAAATGGTGTAAAACAGTCCCTCAGCTATTCATATATTAGATTAAACTTTTTTAAGTGCTTAGATAAAGAATATAAATATATAGATTACTGCTGAGATATCTTTACTGGTCACTTTCATCCTTTATTGTTCATTTAGCCACCTTGCTTTTCGCCGGAAATTTTACCGGCAACTCCTACTCTTTTCCTTCTATTCTATCCCCTGCTTTTTGTGGGTGTGTTCTGTTTTCTTGGACAGGTACCTATTTCAACGGCGAGGATCTCCGACAACTACCGTCCAAACTCTCATTCAGACTCACGGCAGGACGCAATAGAGCCGCGCACTTTGCTCAGATTCAGGAGAACTCGGGCGCAGCAAAGCACACTTCCAGGTTTTTCCACCGGGAGTTGGTACCTCCCGCTCTCTTGCTTATTTTGTGCACATTCTTTACGTATTTTAACTAGCATTCCGAGTGTGGTCTATTCTGTTGTTATCTAGTTTGCTACATCTGCTTTTTTAGCTTTAGTGCGTGTGTGCCACTGGATAGTGGCCGCGGCAAGTGATGATATCGTAAGGTCATGTCCTCAGGAGGGGGGGTGGTAGCGGGGGTGTGTAGGGGTGCAGGGGGTGGCATTTCGGGTAGGGCAGAAGGTAAGGGTGGGAAGAGGGCGGTGGTCGCCCATAGATTAAGGATTGGGTCTTGGAACATAGGCACTCTGACGGGTAAGTCCATCGAGTTAGCGAAGGTTCTCCAACAGAGAAGGGTTAACATAGCGTGCCTCCAGGAGACTAGGTGGAAAGGGACTAGGGCGCGGGACGCTGATGGGTTTAAGCTGTGGTACTCTGGGCTCGAGAGGGGTAAGAATGGAGTGGGCATCTTGGTTGATAGGGACCTAAGGGAGTCTGTGGTCGAGGTTAGGCGAGTGAACGATAGGTTAATGTCTATTAAGCTGGTTATTGGGGGTGGGGTCCTCAATGTTGTCAGCGCCTACGCGCCGCACGCAGGCTTAGCCGAGGAGGTTAAAAGGCGCTTTTGGGAGGACTTGGACGATCTGGTGGGGAGTATTCCCCAGTCGGAGAAGTTAGTTATTGGAGGGGACTTCAATGGTCATATTGGGGCTGAGGCTGGTGGTTACGATGAGGTGCACGGGGGCTTTGGCTTCGGGGCCAGGAATGGAGGAGGCACTTCGCTGCTTGATTTCGCCAGGGCTTCCGAGCTCCTGATTGCGAACTCGTCATTCCGGAAGAGGGAGGAGCATTTGGTCACCTTCAAGAGTGCGGCGGCGAGGACTCAAATTGATTACATCCTCATCAGAAGGAGCGACAGGGGTTTGTGCAAGGATTGCAAGGTTATTCCGGGAGAGTCTCTTTCAACTCTTCATAGGCTCCTAGTGATGGATGTTGATCTCGGGGTGAAGAAGAAGAGGAGGGGCGCCCGGGGTCAACCGAGGATTAGATGGGGAGCTTTGTCTAAGGAGAAAACTCAGGAGTTGGAAAGGAGGTTAGTGGAGGCCGGAGCTTGGAGAAGTTATGGGGAAGCGGACGCTATGTGGTCAGCGACAGCAAACTTGGTTAGGGGGGTAGCACGGGACGTGCTCGGGGTTTCTAAGGGATATTCAGGTAGTCATCAGGGTGATTGGTGGTGGAACGAGGTAGTCAAAGGAAAAGTGGAGGTGAAGAAGGCGGCGTTCGCTAGGTTGGTAGGGAGCACAAGCGAGGAGGAGCGGAGAGTGAACAGGTTGTTCTACAGGGAGGCGAGAAGAGAAGCTAAGATGGCAGTCACGGAAGCTAAAAACGTGGCGTTCGGTCGCATGTATGAGGAACTAGGGGAGAGAGGTGGGGATAAGAAGTTATTCCGGCTGGCTAAAGCAAGGGAAAGGAAAGCTCGTGACCTAGACCAGGTCAGGTGTATCAAGGACGAGGATGGTAGAGTTCTGATGGGGGAATCACAAATCAAACAGAGGTGGCAGGCGTACTTCCGGGAACTTCTTAACGAGGAGGGGGATCGGAGCATAGAGCTAGGGGAGTTGGGGCATTCAGAGCGTCATAGAGACCTTGGGTACTGCAGGCGCATTAGGGTGGAGGAGGTCTTAGGGGCGTTGCGTAGGATGAGTAGGGGTCGAGCAACCGGGCCTGACGAGATCCCGGTGGAGTTTTGGAAGTGCATGGGTAAACCTGGAGGGGAGTGGCTCTCTAGGCTATTCAACGTGATCTTCAAGACTAAAAGGATGCCGGATGAGTGGCGGTGGAGTACAGTGGTGCCCTTGTACAAGAACAAAGGGGACATCCAGTGCTGCAACAACTATAGGGGTATTAAACTAATGAGCCACACGATGAAGGTTTGGGAGAGGGTGATTGAGGCGCGAATGAGGGAGGCGACGAATATATCTGGGAACCAGTTCGGTTTCATGCCGGGCCGCTCCACCACTGAGGCTATTCACCTAGTCAGGCGGCTGGCGGAACAATTCAGGGATAAGAAGAAGGACCTGCATATGGTGCTTATCGACTTGGAGAAGGCGTATGACAAGGTCCCGAGGGAGGTGCTATGGAGGTGCTTGGAGGCGAAGAGTGTGCCAGAAGCCTATATCAGAGTTATCAAGGACATGTACGATGGGGCTAAGACTAGGGTGAGGACGGTGGGTGGCGATTCAGACCATTTTCCTGTGGTAATGGGGCTCCATCAAGGATCGGCGCTGAGCCCCCTGTTGTTCGCCTTAGTGATAGATGCTCTAACCCGTCATATCCAAGGGGATGTGCCTTGGTGTATGCTCTTTGCTGATGATATAATATTGATAGACGAGACGAGCGCCGGTGTTAGTGAAAGGTTAGAGGTATGGAGACAGACCCTCGAGTCTAAAGGTTTCAAAATAAGCAGATCTAAGACAGAATATCTGGAGTGCAAGTTCAGCGACGAGCCGAGTGGGGTGGGCAGGGATGTGATGCTTGGTTCTCAGGCCATCGCCAAGAGGGACAGTGTCCGATATCTTGGGTCTGTGATTCAGGGGAACGGAGAGATTGACGGGGACGTCACCCATCGGATAGGAGCAGGGTGGTCGAAGTGGAGGCTTGCTTCTGGGGTCCTGTGTGACAAGAAAATCCCACACAAACTCAAGGGGAAATTCTACAGAGCTGTGGTTAGACCTGCGATGTTGTATGGGGCAGAGTGCTGGCCCGTGAAGAACTCCCATGTTCAGAGAATGAAGGTTGCTGAGATGAGGATGCTTAGGTGGATGTGTGGGCACACCAGGCTAGATAAGATTTAAGAATGAAGTTATTCGACAGAAGGTAGAGGTGGCCCCGGTGGACGAGAAGATGCGGGAAGCGAGGCTGAGGTGGTTCGGGCATGTACGGAGGAGGGGTCCCGATGCCCCGGTGAGGAGCTGCGAGCGACTGGAGATTGTTGGTGGTCGGCGGGGTAGAGGGAGGCCTAGGAAGCATTGGGGAGAGGTGATTAGGCAGGACATGACTAGTATGCAGGTTACCGAGGACTTGACCCTTGATAGGGGAGTCTGGAGGTCTAGAATCAGGGTTGCAGGCTAGGGGCTCTTAGAGTCCTTCGTTCGCCCCACCCGGGGTTGGGTGTGGGATAGTAGGGTTACCCGTAGATGACTTGTGTTTTAGCGTAGGTCCCCTCTTGGTTGGTAATATGATAGTTGTCGCTTGTTATTGTCGCATGCGACGGTATTTATGTTTCTTATGTTTACATAATCATTTACGTTATTTCTGCAGGATTACTTATGCTTTGTTTTGTTATTGTGTTTTGTCTTGTCTTGGTTTCTAACTTTATCTTTGTTTTCCAATGCAGCTTTTCATTCTGTCCTATGCGCCGAGGGTCGCTTGGAAGCAGCCTCTCTGCCCTTTTGGGTAGGGGTAAGGCTGTCTACATATTACCTTCCCCAGACCCCACCTGGTGGGAGTATACTGGGTAGTTGTTGTTGTTGTTGTTGTTGCTGAGATATCTTTCTGATTGCAAAATCTATCTATTGCCATGACTTATTCTTTTCCATGTTAAAGTTCCATGTCATGGGTGTGAGGTTGTTAGGGCAGCAGTTATGAATAATCAATAAATTGTTACTATTGAGTTAAAAAAAAAATAGCATTCTTGCAGTAATTTGTATATGATTATGAACTTATACTTACCAGAACATTTAAGGTTTTAGTTAGAGTAGTAATACATAATTCCATCCTTAAGAGAGAATTTCATTAAGCTAGTAACTAAAGTAAGGTACACAAGCTATCGTATTTTTGTTTCTTTCTATTATCATGGTAAGAAATGATTGCTTATTCTAATTCATATAATGATATGATAGACATTTCATCTTAGGAACTTATATTTGCTTAGGAAAATTTTATTTTAAGAGGCCAAGTTTGGGTGTAGATTATTAAATAGATTGTGAATTTGTGAATATATTTTTTTTTGTGTGTGTTTGCTAAGTCGTTAGTGATAATTGTTTGCTGTTAGATTGATAATCGATCGATTGATTTGGTTCCTCTTATTTTCTAATATTTATTTATAAATTGGTTTCTCTGTATATTTCCTATGGTTACTTTTCACCATATAAAAGCTCAATCGCCAATAGGACATCTCAACCCCAGTAGTTTAGTCATTTGTTAAGAAATAACATGGGTTGTTAGCAATAGTCAGAATCCTTCGAAAGTCAGTACCCACTAGTTTGTTGGTAGTAATAATCAGAATGTCCAGTCTTAAAAAGTTGTATAATTTATAAGTTTAATAATTCTATCCTTAAAAAGTTTATGAACCAATTTGATAAAGATCGGCAAGTTGTCTTTGGCTAGATGTCTTTTTCATATTTACATGTTTGTTCTATGATGACTATGATTTGTTTATAAATAGAAAAATATTACATATCGATTCAGCCCCATGTATGTCACTGAAATCATTGTTGTATTGTTAAAAAGTTCACACCCTTTTAGGCTTTGCATAATTTGATAAATTTTCAAGTTTATTTACTCTGTCTCTTTCTTGTCATGTTTGGTTTAAGTAATCTTTTACTAAAACTTTAGATGGATGATTTTATAGCAATTACATTTAATATGCAACCTAACTTATATTCCATTTAGCTTTTGAATAATTAAACGGACTCTTAGTGAACGAAATAGTTTTTAACGAGTAAGATGTCCAATATCATGTTAATGCAGTCTTTGTTTAGACTTTTGTTGGAGACAAACTGATTTTGCCTACCCTAGAACATCCATTCATGATACAATCACTTTCGAGACTATTTGTTGTTTCTCTGTTATGGATTTTTTTTGAAAACCTTCAAGTGATAAAGGGAGTTCTTGTCCTTTGCTTGTAGCTACCTTTATATTATTTTACATGCTTAAATTATTAGAATTTTATTTATTTGTTGATGCTGATAAATAATAGTCATGACTAAATTTGTTCTATTATCATTTTAGGTGGTATTAATAGAGAATGATATAGATGCCAGATCATTTTTTGCTCAAGTGTTGGCATGCTTGTCTTCGTTACGTTGGTTTGTATCTCCTCAAGATTTGACAAATCCTATTAGACAGGATATGCGTCATCTATGTATATGTAGAGTGGATCCTCCTAGTATGTACCCAAATTTAACTGTGGTTTGCATCTTCCATTTAACTGCAGTGCCCTCATTTACTTTATGTCAGTATAGATGAGATGTACTTCCTACATGTGATGTCAATCTTAGACAGAATTATTCTTTTTTGCGACACAGGATACAGGGATATTGATGATGCATTGCATTGTATGCCTCTTCCAAATAGAAATTTTGAAGTGGGAGTTCGTATTCATGTTTGATTTCGAGATCTTTTGGCTAGAATTTGCAAAACTTAACACTGATTTCTTTTGTTAATATTTTCTTCGTGAGACAGTGAGCTCGCTGGTGAGGAGTGTGAGGAGGGTTTTGGGCATGTGAGGCTGTTTGGATTACTATATGGGGTAGTAGGTCTTCCTCTAACCTGTCTTCACAAACCTGAAATGATGGTGGGCATGTTTTTCTAACAGTTATGTATGAAGTTGCGCCCATGTTTATCAAGCAGTTGCAATTTTATAATTTGTAGATTCCCCTTTGATCAAAGTCCTCATAATCATAAATTGTTACCAATATCACCTGGTTAGAATGCGTTGATTGGAATATAAAATTTTGGAATAATTAGGCTCAAATACAATTTCTGGAATCATTTTCCTTTCGAACTATAAACATGGGAATTGTTGAAGTAGCTCCGTGGCCCATGCTACTGGGGTCAGAAAGTAAGCTGGCGATGCTTTCGGCTACTTAATTTTTGCAATTTAGGATGCAGCATCTGGGTTGCTTCGCCTAGCAACATGACACTTGTATTACTCTCTTCTTCCTGCTTCATCTAATGAAGCATCTTCACTAATAGAAAGATAGGATTGTCTGCATCATAGTGTCGATATATCAAATAAAGGCCCCAGAAATTATTTTTCGCCGCGTCTCAATATTGGAATTGTGGATAATGAATGAATCTGTGTATCTTGTTTTAATCAAGTGAAATGGTTTTCAATTGGATCTCTTGTGACTTGAATTTTCTTAAGATGGTAGAATCAGGTTTATCATGGTTTTGTTTAGCATCTATCCTCAGACATGATTGAGAAATGTATGGAAGGAAAGATTATTTTCCGTTTGTAGATAAATCTTTATTCTCTGATGGGCGTAAACAAAAATTATGCAATCATTAGTATTTTGGATTTACTTGAGCCTTTCAATATTGGTCAAATGTGTTAGTAACAACCATTAGAGTCACCAGTTAAGAGCAAGTACTATGGTACAAACTGCTTCGTGAGAGTAGTCCTTATTATGCCAGCAGATAAATATGCACATGTACATATTTAGCCTTTGAACCATTCATAAATTTATACTTCATTAGGTTGCATTCATGTGTCTTTCGACATGTTTGCACATAAAATATTATATTTTACAATAGTAAAGAGTTAAGTACTTAAAAGTTCACATCAGAAATCTTTCACTCAATCTCAAAAGTATCTATGTTCTTTTAAAATTTTCATATACGATTGTTGTCTTAGTATCTTTTCTACATAATTACAGATTATTTTTGAGGGAGGGTGGTTGAGATTTTAGTTATTTCTCTTAATATTTCATGAGCTGAGTGCTGATTTTTCTTCTAATTTTGATACAAGGGGATTGAGTAGCATCTTTGATAGCTATTTGTATTGCCTTATTCTTTTAACGGTAAAGAGAAAATATAAAGAGAACTTGAAGAAATAAATGAAGAATCTTAAGTTACAAGGTTATACCAAAATACTTAGGTTGCTAATGTGGAGGTCTCTGTATATGTTCTCTTTCCAGATTTCTAGTCCAGAAAAATATCATTGCAGATGATTCTTCTAATGAGGTTATACAAATGTTAGAACAAAAGATAATCGAGTTAAAGGAAAAATAAAATGAAGAAATGAATATAATGAAACAAAATCAGGACCTGATGCAATTAGAATTACTCCAAATGAGACAACTCATGCGCAAATATGCTCCCGATGCATCTATGCCTCAAAGTAGCAATGTCACCTCAAGTGAACAGGTAACTCCATTTCATAAGCTTTAGAAATTTTTAATGAAATTCTAATCATATAAAGTATTTTTATCTAATATGTTAATATATATTAAATTTCCGATGCCAATAGTGGACAAGAACGAGTACACAAACATCAATGATGCCTAGTGTTGCTGAAAATGCTCAACCTTCTCATAATATTGCTCATCTTTGTCCTTTCGTCACTATAATTTGAGTTTTTCTCCTTTTATTTTTATTAATTTTTTGTTGTATTTAAGCTTACCTTGGATTCTTCTTGCTTTTATATTTCCTTCACTGTTGTTGATGTCACAAAGGTTGTGAGAAACTATCCATTTCCCAACTACACCATCAGGCCAACTTAATAATTTTTCACGTATCTTTCTTGCCAACTTTACTTGCTAGTTAATTTCTTCCTATTTGAATTATAGAGCATTATTTTGAGAATTTGTTTTGGTTATAATTTGATGTACATGTTTGGTTTTAACAAATTAGACAAGATTTTCGTAGGACAACTCCCGAGACAATTGTTTTGAAGCCCTTTGCAGTACTTTGATTTTTTCAATATGTGATGACGTGACAGTAAATCAGCTTATATAATGTGTGTTCTAGTTCTGCTAGTTTGAACTAGAGTGCCTCATGGAAACAATTACCACAGTTATCAATTAGAATAGCTGAAATTAGAAAATCTTTTTTTTTTGGTTAAAAAATTCTTTCCGTTGATATCCCAAAAAATATTTATAATTGGAGATTCAGTAAGAGATTGGACTACTCATACTCATTTACAACATTCTTCTATACTAAGTTCTAATTTGCTCTAAGTACATTATAGTATAGGATTTCCTAGTAACTAGAGGCTAAGGATATTTGTTGAGCTTGGCCAATCCAGCTTGGCAATTCCCACAGTTTCTGCCTCGGATATGAATTGATAAGGCTATTTCTCTGCACAGTAGAGATGCATCAAAAGTTGTCCTATTAAATCTGATGTTGTTCCTTTCTCTCTAGATAAGAGCCACAGTGGTTATGAAAGCACAGGCTGTGATATTATTAAGTACCACTCTGCTTTTGGCCTTGCTGCAAACCCACATCATTTCTGTTTCCCAGTTCCCCACATTCCTATGGTGTCCAAGCCAGGAGCACATTCTGTTCCACAAGTTCTTGGTGACTGGGCAATCAAAGAACATATGGCTAAATATCTCACTGCTATGGTCACAGAATACACAAATTTCAGGGACTAGGACTCCAATCTTCTGTAATCTATCAACTGTAGGTAGTCGTCCTTGGGCAGCTAACCAGACTGTAAATTTATACCTTGGTTGGGCTTGAGAAACTAGTACCAGGTTCTTCCAAGCAACCTTACTATAGGTAGGGGTCAATGCCAGGTATAGCTTGTGAATAAGGAATTTATCCAGTCTGCAGAATGCTTGCAATCTACTAAAGAGATTGCCTTGACTTAATTGAGCTCCCATGAGGTCTTCCCTTCTATCCAGTATCTTCTTACCACCCAAGAAGCTGTCTTGGGTGAGGGCATTGTTTCCAAGTCCCTTTGCTTGATGTAGTAAATGTGCACCCATCTAATCCATAAGCAATCCTTCTTGTTAGCCAAGTTCCAGAGGTGTTTGCTGATGTCAGCCTTATTCCAGACTGTCATATCTATAATGTTTAGTCCCCCTGCAGAGAGAGGTCTGCAAACACTGTCCCAAGCCACTAAAGCCTTTCTGGACAGTTTCACACTCCCAGTCCAAAGAATGTTCTGCAAATAGTTTCAATGGCTTTCAACACTTTCTTAGGAAGGATAAACACTTGAGCAATAAGTTTGAATGCCAAATATGACTGATTTAATGAGCTGATATCTTCCAGCAAAGGAAAGCATCCTAGCAGACCAGCAAGTTACTTTAGCTATGATCTTCTCAATAATTGGTAAATAATGGCCAACAGAAAGTTTTTTGGAGTCAAGGGGGATCCCCAAATATCTGAAAGGCAATTTACCTTCAATGAATCTCAATGCTTCCAGAATCTGAACCTTATCATCCTGTGTAGTTCCAGCTATATACAGTGCACTCTTTGACATATTTTCTTGCAATCCTGAGGCATTAGAGAACTTGAGGAAGGCTTCCTTTAGGATCTTGACTGACACCAAATCAGCTCTACAAAACATCAGCAGGTCATCAGCAAAGCAAACATGTGTACAGTTTAGCTTCCTGCACTTTGGGCGAAAATTGAAGTCACCATTTCTGTGCAGTTTCTCCATAATCTTGTTGAGGTATTTCATGGCCAGTACAAATAGATAGGGTGACATATGGTCACCTTGTCTAATACCCCTTTTAGCTTTGAAAGGTTTTGTGAGTCCACCATTTAGTATAAGTGAGTAAGAGACAGTTGTGACACACTCCATTACCCATTGCACAAAGATAGCAGGAAATCTCAGGTCAACTAGTGCTTGCTTAAGATACCTCCAGTATGTATAAGCTATATTCGATACGGTATTACCTCATACACTTATACTTAGTGCATAGTATAGCGTAAGTACATATATTGTATATGTATAAGTTGTATTCGATACGGTATTACCTCATACACTTATACTTAGTGCATAGTATAGTGTAAGTACATATATTGTATATATATAAGCTGCATTCGATACGGTATTACCTTATATACACTTATACTTAGTGCATAGTATAGCGTAAGTACATATATTGTATATATATAAGCTGTATTCGCTACGGTATTACCTCATATATTTATACTTAGTGCATAGTATAGCGTAAGTGCATATATTGTATATATATATATATAAGCTGTGTTCGATACGGTATTCCCTCATATACACTTATACTTAGTGCATAGTATAGCGTAAGTACATATATTATATATATATGAGCTGTATTCGATATGGTATTACCTCATATACACTTATACTTAGTGCATAGTATAGCGCAAGTGCATATATTGTATATTTATAACCTGTATTCGATACGGTATTACCTCATACACTTATACTTAGTGCATAATATAACATAAGTGTATATATATATATATATGTATGTATGTATGTATGTATAAGGTGTATTCGATATGGTATTACCTCATATATAGTTATACTTAGTGCATAGTATAGCGTAAGTACTTATATTATATATATAGACACACACACCCGCTTCGTAGTACGATTCATCCCTTGTATTACAAAAGTATTAACTACTTACATTTATATTATTTACATAGTAAATACAAAAGTAATTTTTAATTTTGACCATATAGAGGCCAACTTTGGCCACTAACTTTAAATTAATTTAATTTACCTACCAAAGTTGGTCACTAAGTGTACATGAATTTAATTTAGAGACCAAATTTGGTCACTAAAATTTAATCAGATTTATTTATATTTTATATAATATTTAAAAAAAATTGTTAAACGTTAGAACTGGATCCCACATTGGCGACCAACGTTGGTCTCTATTTCCTTAAGCGATCAACTTTGGTCGCTAAACTTTGAATTATATTTATTTATATTTCATAAATTTTTTAAATACATATATATCTATTAAACTATTATAACTAGGTCCCGCTTTAGCAACCAAACTTGGTCGCTAACTTCTTATCGTTCAGTTAGCGACCAACTTTGGTCGCAAGTTTTAAATTATGTATATTTATATTTTATAAGTTTTATAAAATAATAATAAAATTATTAAAAAATATTTTGTGGGTCCCACTTTTGCGACCAATTTTGGTCGCTAAACTCAGAAAATCTTTGACCAAGCTAGTCTAACCAGTCCAGTCAGCAGTTTGACTAAATTTGCGTCCAAATTGCGACCAATTATGGTCGCTAAAGTATTTCAGATGTTTTTTTTAATTATTTTCATATGTTTGGCGACCAACGTTGGTCGCTTTTCTTGACAAACCAAATTTGTTCGCCATTGTTTGGTCGTTTTTTGACTGAATTCTAGTAGTGTTACGAGAGTTCCAGCAAGTATAATTGTCCAGTATAATATATTGGAGTTTGGAGCACTGGTGCTCCAGTCTCCCGTAAATTTTACAGGATTTAACAAAGTATACTGGTCCAGTATAATATGCTGGAGTTCGTATACAAATACACCAGAACTCACGTATATTATATTGGACTGGTCCCTGTGCAGCAAAATAATAGCTATTATTTATTTATTTGATAAACGCTGGCTATTTTTTATTGACCAATGTAAAAACTGACTATACCATGATATTTTAACACGATTAACACAAGCACGAATAGCTCAAATAATCAAAGAACCTAAGAAAAAGCGTGACTTATTAATTAATTATAATAATAAACTTCTTCATTGTTGCTCTTGAACTGTCATTCACGTGGAAGCTGAAAAGATTCCAAATACTTTGTCAACTTAATTTGTTGTTAAATAATTAAAAGACTAATCATCAAGTCAGCCTATAAAGTCAGCCTCTAACTAAGTTACATAATTTGTCAACATAAATACATAGTAGTAATATTATTAGTTTAGTACTTTATTGAAAATGTGCTACCATATATATATTTGGTTGACATCAAAATGTTACTTGGATTAAAATAATAGCCTACGCCGACGAATCTAAAATGACGGCTTTGAGGATCATTCTGCGCATTAATGAACCGACCTTTTTCAGTGAATGATCGAAAACAAAAGCGAAGCATAAATACTCAAATATACTTTAATTACTAGTGGGATTAATTAATCCATTAATTAGCAATATATGATTGTGTGACAATTCAATTATCAATATTAATTACGTCCTGTTGTTTATAGTTGGTCACGTGCCAGCCAGTCATCATATGATTAAACCAGCAGTCCCCAATCAAATAAAGAATCTCCATCTCATCAAATTCATGAACCCAATCTCATAATATTGCAATCCCAAACCTATATAAAGCCCCTCTTACTACTACTACTCTCACTTCAACCTCAGCTCTCACATCAACCTCAGCTCTCACATCATTCCTAATTCCAAGTGAGACTGCAGCTGAGTACGAAGCCGCCATTAAAACTTAGCTACTGCTAATTAACAATGCCTTGCTCCGCCATGTCAAAAGCTGGTGAAGCTGTAACTTTGGTCAACAAATGCACCATTTTTCCCTCTCAAAAATCATCTTTTCCTAACCTCAAACTCTCTGTTTCTGACCTTCCTATGCTCTCCGTTCACTATATTCAAAAGGGTTGTCTCTTTACTCGTCCTTCTTTTTCCATCACTCACCTCATTTCCCTTCTCAAACTCAGTCTTTCTCAAACCCTCACTCACTTCCCTCCTTTGGCCGGTCGTCTATTGACCGACCAAGATGGTTACGTCTACATTTCTAGCAACGATGATGGTGTTGATTTTGTACACGCCACTGCCACTGACATTTACATTCGCGATGTAATAGGCTTTGGTGATGTTCCCGATCATGTTAAAGAGTTCTTCCCTTTTGATCGTACAGTGAGTTATCAAGGGCATTTTAGGCCTCTTCTTGCCGTCCAAGTGACGGAATTAGCTGATGGCGTTTTTATTGGCTGCGCAGTCAACCACTCCGTCACTGATGGCACGTCATTTTGGAATTTTTTGAATACCTTTGCTGAGGTGAGTAGAGGTGTGAAAAGGATTACGAGGCAAGCGAATTTCACCCGTAATTCAATTTTAATCTCAAATGCAGTGTTAAAACTCCCCGCTAATGGACCCACAGTCACTTTTGACGCTGACGCTCCATTGAGAGAGAGGATATTTAGTTTCAGCAGGGAATCAATTCAAAAACTCAAAGCAAAAACGAACAATCAGAAATCGAATTTCGATGAAGAAATTAATATTGTTGAATTAATGGCGAAACAGAGCAACGATCCCTTGATTACGAGAATAGAAAAGGCATATGTAAATTCGACGGCTGAGATTTCATCATTTCAATCGCTTTGCGCATTGCTCTGGCGCGGAGTAACACGTGCGAGAAAATTACCAGCTTCTAAAATGACGACATTTCGAATGGCTGTAAACTGTCGTCACCGTCTCCATCCGAAACTCGATCCGTTATACTTCGGCAACGCAATACAGAGCATTCCAACATACACGTCAGCTGGAGACGTTTTATCACACGATTTGCGTTGTTGCGCGGAACAATTGAACAAAAACGTGAAGGCACACGATAATATTATGGTGAGGAAGTTCGTAGACGATTGGGAGAAGGATCCGCGGTGTTTTCCGCTGGGGAATTTTGACGGAGCTATGCTAACAATGGGGAGTTCATCGAGATTCCCAATGTACGACAATGATTTCGGGTGGGGCAGACCCGTTGCTATTCGGAGCGGGCGGGCGAACAAGTTTGACGGGAAGATATCGGCGTTTCCGGGGAGAGAAGGAGGAGGAAGCGTGGATTTAGAGGTTGTTTTGTCACCGGAAACAATGGACGGGCTAGAGTTGGACGTGGAGTTCATGCAATATGTTTCTGGGTATTGACTGTTGTAATTCCAACTGGTGAGCTTTGTAGTTGGTTGTAGTGTGGGGGGGGGGGGGGGGGGGTGTTGGTAGAACGAGTGTAACATATTGCTATGTTTTTGTTGCGTTTTCTTCTCTATTTGGTTCGGTATGATTAATTTTAATTTTATTTAACATGTTCATAATTTTAATGAAATTGTCAACCTTTATAATTCTTGCTTTGATTCATCACTTTGTATACAAAGCACGTGGATCATGGTGAAAGTAATATTCTCTTCTTTACAATGTGTTTGATGGATACAAAGTTTTAAGAAGTTAAAAAAAATAGAAAATTATGGTCTAAACAAGGACTATAAATTTATGTAGTTATAAATCATCATATTAGGGGTTGTTTGGTACAAGGAATACGCATAATAATCTCGGAATAAAATTTGGAATTGTATTTATCCCATGTGTGATTATTCGGCTTCAGTCAAATTTTGAATAAGTTTTGCACTAAAATGGTGAGATCAATTATCCATATAAAAGGTGGGGTAGGTAATTTTCAATGAGATCTCATCCTATGGAGTATCCTTGTTTATCTTACCAAACAAAGGATAAAATGCAACATTTTAAAGTTAAATTGTTTCGTAAAAATAGACTAAAATAGTGTTAATCTTTTTGGACTGACTAAAAAGGAAAGGATTTATGTAATTTAGGACATAAATGTTTGATCAAAAAAGTGTTAAAACCTTTTAATTAAACTAATGAATAGAGAGATAGAGGGTAAATCTTAGCCAAACATAATTAATTCAAGATCCAAATATATTGAGTACAAAAGTCGAACAAAACCAAGCTTGTGTAATATTTCTTAAGATGATTACCATATATCAAATGTAAATGATAAGCTTACACCATTCACAGACTTGCACCATACTCGTAAGAGCATAGAAGGAGAAGAGAAAAAGATGTTGATTAAAAAATCTATCTTTGTTGATTCCATAATGATTATTATAAAATGTTGTAGACAAATCTAGGCTGAGGTCTGTTGTTGGTCCTCTCCTCTTTTTCTCCCCTTATATATATATATATATATATACAATTTCTCCTTTTATCCAAAGGTCTTTTACCGGCGTGCTTTCTCATGGTTGTGCCCTTCATTACTTACCCAAATATTACATTTGTTCTGCAATGTAAGCTTTCTGACGGCTTTTTCTCAGCAGTGGTCAAGGTGCTCTTTGCTATCACGCCCCGTGGGCACGACTACGGCTCGATCGACCTCTTATCGTTCCTATTAAGAACAACCATCTTATGGTCAGATTTTGATCCAGACAGTTAGTCCCTCCGTCCGTCGAGATCATCTCTTGGCGACCTCGATGGGTGAATTCTGTTGATTCAAAAGTTAGGAGAAATTTGAACATTATGCGTTGGACGAGGTCCTTAAGGCGAGGTGGTGACGTGACTCTTCAGGGGTATCATCAGACTGTTACATCAGTTCATAGCTGGATGCTTGCATCGATTCGGGTTATCATGAATATCCATTATGCATCATTATGGTGCACGTTTCCCAAGCACCATATCGTTTCCCGTTCCATTTTAATTTTTTTAATGGCGGCTCTTGGGTTTCCCCCTCAAAACATTTATGTTCCTGTAAATAGGGGAATCCTTTATTTGACTGTTGTGTTTTTCAATTTACTTGAGAAAGTAACTTTGCAAATTTCCCCTTCCTTTTGTCTTTCATACTTCTACTTTCGACAGATTTGAGGTGACTCATATATTTTTTCCCTCAGTGTTCCTATTTACTTCGATCAAGAGAGACAAAATAGCTAGTGCTTCTTCCCACACTGATAGAGTTTGTTGGCGCACAGGTGCCGGAAAATGACGCACCCCTACTCGAAAAGGGATTGGAGGTAGTGGAAGATAAGGATTTTCAATGGTGGATGAGATACTTCCTCTTCCAAGGAAGATGAGGACATATTTTAACAGCCCTTCCAGAGATAGATCCAGTCCCTTCCACTATAGATGAAGCGCCGATTACGGTGCTCAATACCGAGTGGGTAATCCCTGCTCAAATTAAATTTGTACCGCCTACGGGGGAGGACAGTATGCATTTGCACCGCTCGGGGTACTGCATATTCTACGCGTACCCCTTTGTTATCGGCTAAACGATTCCTCTCTCCTCTTTGTTGGTAGACTTCTGCCGCTTTTACGAAGTGTGTCCGACTCATCTCTCTCCGTACGTGTACAAACTCTTTCTCATGCTTATCAAGTATGCGGAGCTTGCTGGACTAGGAATTTCTTTGAGGCATATGCTTCACATCTTTGCCATTTATTTTCTTCAGGGTTCAATGATCACTTTGCGTCATTGAGGAACCAAAAGCTTAGTGGTGAAGCTTGACGATAAGGCCAATCATCTCTTTTGGGAAAGCTACTTCTATGTGCGGACAAAGCACCTTGTGGCAGATTCCGCAGGGTTCCTAGAGACGTGGAACTTCGCTCGCGAGTTTTTCTTTATTTATTTTGTGATTCCTCTTAAGGTGGTAGTAAATAGTTCTCCGTCAAGTGATGTTGCTAAGAACTTATTTTTGATTTTGCATCTGTGAGACTACCTTCCCCGCTAGTTGACGATATTCACGAGTGGGTGGTCACAATTCTCCCCCATACTATGGGGATTCATGAATAGGTATCCTTCCATGAGAAGTATGGGCGCAAGCCTCTCACCGGTGAGTCGGCCCGCTGTTGGCATCTAATTTTGTCCCTCCTTTCTTCCAATTAATTTTTTTGAGCTTCTAAGTTAATAATACATCAAATACTTTATTTTTCAATATTGTTTTCTACTACTATTGTTGGAGTTAGTATTAGTATTACTATATATTATTATGACTACTAATTACTGTTATTATTATTATTATTATTATTATTATTAATTATTGTTATCAATTTTATTATTATCATCCTTAATATTTCTACTACTATTATATTTTTTTATATTATATTTACTTAATATACTAAAATATGACTAAAAGAATTTAGTTAGAAATCCACGAAATAGAAGGATGAAAAGAAATTCAACAAAGTTTAAAAGGCCAAAATTACAACCTAACTATTCTGCCCAAGCCACATTTCAATCGGCATACATTGGCTCAAATCCTCCACAAAATGAACCAAAATCAGGCCCAAATCCGCCAGGTCCTTGAACGGACAGAGCTGCCCCCAACTTACTCACCAAATGACCTAAATGCCCCTATTTGTGTTCAAACCAGCTAGGGTTCCTTAGAGGTTAAAGGGATCCCGGATCCTAGATTAGGGTGATTACAGACGTGTATGATGGAGCTAAGAGTCGGATTAGGACAATAGGAGGCGACTCCGATCATTTCCCAGTTGTTACGGGATTGCACCAAGGGTCTGGTTTCAACCCTTTCCTATTTGCCCTGGTGATGGATGCCATAACGCATAATATTCAAGGGGAGGTGCCAAGTATGCTGTTTGCTAATGATAGGCTAACGAGACAAGATGCAACGTCAATGGGAGGCTAGAGGTTTGGAGACATGACCTTGAATCTAAAGGTTTCAGGTTGAGTAGGACGAAGACGAAATATCTCGAGTGTAAATTTGGGCCCGAGCAAACGGATGCAGGAGTGGAAGTGAGGCTTGACTCTCAAGTCATCTCTTAGAGGGGTAGTTTCAAGTACTTTGGGTCAGTTATTCAACGGACCAGGGAGATCGACGAGGATGTTACACACCGTATAGGGGTGGGCGAATGAAGTGGAGGTTAGCAAGAGGAGACCTGTGTGAAAAGAAAGTGCACCATTACTAAAGGTAAGTTTTATAGAGCAGTGGTTAGGCCGGCCATGTTGTATGGGATCGAGTGTTAGCCGGTTAAGAACTCACACATCTAGAAGATGCAAGTAGCGGAGATGAGGATGTTGAGGTGGATGTGTGGGCATACAAAGATGGTTAAGATTATGAATGAAGTTATTCGAGAGAGGGTCGGCGTGGCGCCCATGGAGGACAAGATGCGGGAAGCAAGACTCAGATGGTTCTGGCGATGCACCGGTGAGAAGTTGTGAGATACTGGCAGTGGTGTGCACGAGGAGAGGTAGATGAAGACCTAAGAAGTATTGGGAAGAGGCGATCAGGCAGGATATGACGCGACTTAGGATTACTGAGGACATGGCCCTTGACAAGGGATTGTGGAGGTCGAGCATTAAGGTTGTAGCTTCGGGGGAAGTTAGGATATTTCCACAGCGCACTAGAGTGAGACTTGATAGTTAGGAGTTAGGCTTAGAATGTTACTGATCAGCTACTGATGCAAGGCTTTATATCCTAGATATTAGTATACTTGCCTCTTTCTCGTACTTCCTATATTTCTTATATTGTTGTTATTTGTTATTTGATATTATTTTATGTTATGTTGTCTATTTTATACTATTTATTATGAGTCTATTGTTAGTAATAATATATCGTCACTTGTTTCTGTCACTTGTTTTCTTCTTGAGTCGAGGGTCTCCTGAAAAGAATGGACATTGGGCCTAACTCAACCCCAAAAGCTAGCTTATGAGGTGAGGATTGCCCAAGCCATATAAGGAGACCAAGGACCTCAAATCCCTCCGATGTGGGACAACTCAACACCCCCATCACGCCCAGATCTCTGGAGCGTGGACAACATAAATGGGGGCCCAACATCGGTAACAATAATTGGGACGGGCCTGGCTCTGATACCATGAAAAGAATGGACATTGGGCCTAACTCAACCCCAAAAGCTAGCTTATGAGGTGAGGATTGCCCAAGCCATATAAGGAGACCAAGGACCTCAAATCCCTCCGATGTGGGACAACTCAACATCTCCTGAATACAACATCTCTGCCCCTCGGGGTAGGGGTAAGGGGTGCGTACATATTACGCTTCCTAGACCCCACTTGTGGGAATACACTAGGCTGTTTTTGTTGTTGTTCCATAACTAGAAAAGTCTTTAAAGCTTCTATCTCTCGAAATCAAAAGGGGCAGGACCATTTCGAGCTAAGCTCTGAATCAAATCACTAAGGAATCCCAAAGGTTTTGTCTTTAAAGATCACAGATGAGTACAAATGGAATTAAAAAGGGTGAAGCTTTTCTTCGTCCTTGTTTCTGATACTTCTGCCATCACCAACGTTCAAAATTCGAACAGCTCTTGGTTTTGCCTCTCAAATCCCGCCCAAATTCACTATTGGGAAAACCCTAATTTTCTTCTATAAAAGTTTACTACCAAATTATGTTACTTGCTATTACTATTCAGGTATAATAGAAAACATACCCTTTAGTAATTTTGTAATTAACATTCTGTTTCTAATGTATTTTTAAATTTTATTCTTGGGTGACTTTTAGGTATAAATACTATAGTACAAAGCATGTCGTTAGGTAAAAATGTGTCGCAATTTTAGATATTTTTGTTATAGTCTAGAAATCATGTCTGCAACTGTATTGGAAAAAAACTGAATTTATATATTGAAGATGATTTGTCATGACACGTGGACTGATCAAAAGGTCAAAACACAATAAATAGCTAACAGACACGAGCGACAACAGATACGGGGAGAAGAAAGTTAAATAGGCACGAGACACAATTTAAATGATACGAGCTTCGTACCTATTTAAGTCATTTAAAGCCAAGAGATTAGAAGACATTAAAGATATGAATCTGATGACGAAAAGGAGTCCAAATTCAGTATTAAATACCCATACGTTAGAGAATTGGTATTGTATAGGAATGATTATGTAACATTCATTTAATATTATTTATTGTTCATAATTATCTCATTAACACTAAGACATTACTCCTTTTCCTAAAATCAACTATAAAAGAATGAGTTTTCAGCATTTGTAGGGACACGGAATATCATTGATATTGCATTGAAATATAAACTTATTTACTGCTTGATT
This sequence comes from Nicotiana benthamiana, assembly GCA_034376525.1. Taxonomy (NCBI): domain Eukaryota; kingdom Viridiplantae; phylum Streptophyta; class Magnoliopsida; order Solanales; family Solanaceae; genus Nicotiana; species Nicotiana benthamiana. Next base: position 91,941,614 of record CM067337.1, read on the forward strand.
ATTATTCTAAAAATCTCTTATTCTTTTCGTCTCTTGATTATCAGTAATCCAAATTTTTCTTTATCTTTATCCTTGACCAAAGAATCATATTTTTGGTTAAACAAATTGGTTCAGTTACCGAAAATCTTATAATCTTTTGTTTTAAGCTACATTATATCTGTTGTTATCAACATGTCAAACAACAAAAACAACAACAATAACAGTGAAAACGCCTTGGGAAACCATGAAAATCAAGTCTAGCAAAATCAAGGAGATCTACCAAACATTGACGTGGTTCCCTCCCCTCAAAACTCGACACGTCAATCTCGTGAAGGCACTCCTGCTCCTGAATATCGTGCTGATCAACAAGAGCAATCTGAACATTTTGAAGGAGAAAATGAAGCTTTAAAAAATTTAATTGATGCACAGGTCAACAAAGCTCTTCAGGCTCTAGTTATTCGATTGCCTATTTCACCACCCACACCAACGCCTAATAATAATACATTGGAGAATGCTCGTTCTGGTCTTGTTAATTCTGGAAATGGAGGAACCACCAGTGAACCACAGGAAGGGGAACCAAGTAATTCAAATGATTCTCATTTGCAAAACTTAGTACTAACTTTGCAGAAACAACTTAAGGAACAAAATGAGCGCATTGAGTAAATCCCTGGAGTTACCCTGCAATCAAAGGAGTTGACGTGGATCAACAACCTTGGAAACCAAGTGTTGCTCCTCTTCCATTCCCCAAAAAATTCAAAATGCATGATATTTCAAAGTACGACGACACAACATATCCATGTGAACATGTAACTACATTTACAACAGGCGTAAAGGGAAATGACTTGACCAAGCAAAAAATTGAATCAGTACTGGTCAAGAAATTTAGAGAAACAATCACCAAGGGTGCATTAACCTAGTATTCTCTTTTAGCTGAAAATTCTATAAATTCTTTTGCCGAAATTGCAGATTCTTTTGTTAAAGCACACTTTGGGAGCTTAAAAGGTTTAGAAAAGAATGGAGAATATTTTCAAAATCAAACAAGGGGATTCAAAGTTGCTCAGAGATTTTGTTGATAGATTCTAGCGTGAAAGAATGAATCTATCCCGTATACTTGACAACTGGGTTGCAATAGCTTTTGCAAGTAATTTAAATGACCAAAAGTTCTGAAGCCACGATAAGACTCAAAGAAAGCCTTCAAGAATTCCTTGCAACCATGTGGAATGATGTTTACAACAGGTACAGTACAAAACTGCGAACTGAAGAAGATACCGTACCTAAGTTTCATCACGAAGAAAGGAGCGGATCCAGAAGATCAGAAATCAAAAAAAGATCAGGTAAAAATAGGTACAATCCATATATGGGAACTGCAGGGGAAGACTCACGGTCCAAACAGGATGACCAACAATATGATCAAAATTTGAGCAACGGGGAATCAAGTTCTTCATCAAGGTTCAGAAATGATCGAAACAGACAAGAGTCACGAGATGATGACAGAAGTTTAATGGCAAGGTTCGGTGGATATAATTTCAATGTCACTACCTCCGAGCTCGTGGCTGTTTTGAGGAGAATGGGAGATAAGGTACGATGGCTAAAAGAGATGCGGTCAAATTCAAATAGACGCATTCCTGACCATTGGTGCTAATTCCACAATGATCACGGACACAAAACTTCAGAATGTAGATTCTTACAAAGTGAAGTGGATCATCTATTGAAGTAAGGGTATCTCACTGAATTATTTATTGAGAAACGTAAACAAGCCTAGGTGAGCACTGAATAATTCCCAAAAAACAAAATTCAAACAAAATGACTTTTCCTTATTTTTACAATTTTTGCAAATTTTGGCATTTTATGTTAATTGTTTGCATTTCGTCTGTGCATATTTATTCAATGAAAAATACAAAAAAAAATAAAAATATAGAAGTGCATTTGCATTTAGGAATTAATTTTGCATTTTATTAGGTTATTTTATAAAAGAAAATTACAAAAAAAAAATCTCATTTTGCACATTTTAATCTTGGTTATTTTGGTAGTATTCCTTTAAATTTGTGTTGATTATTATCTAGTATTAATTAGTATTTGGGATAGGATAATTTGACTTAGGGGTTTCTTTAGGTTGTATTTTTAATTGTTTAAAAAAAAAGAAGAATTTTGGAAAATAAAAAGAAATGGCTTTTATAAAGAAAACAAGTAGAAAAGGACTATGGATTTGTTTTTGGGCCATCTCTAATTTAATTCCCCAAAACCAACTTTTCCCAAACCCAGTCCCCCTTCCCAGTCCAATTCCGCCCCAACCCACCCGCTAACTAAACAAAACCTGACCCGCTCCCCAAACGTAACACACGCGAACAGAGACTGCTTAATCCCTAATCCCTCACGCGTACTGTGATTGATCTTCTTCTTCTCCCCAAAGAGCACATGAATCCAGCCCTAATCACTATCCTAATTCAAGCGATTGAACCTCAATCCCTCATACCACGCGTTCCTCCTCCTCTCACATCAGCAAGATTCTAACTACTTCTGACATTTTTTCTCTCTCTCATGTGCTGATTTCATTTGGGAATTTTTGAAGACTGTACTCCGAAAAATGGGAGCCGTGGATTGATTTGAGGATCAATCCTCTCCTTCCATCTGTCAGGGTTTGTTCTAGAAGAGATTTCCTTCCAGATTTCTTGTGAAAAAAGGAAAATTCGAGAGACGGGTATGTATATATTGAAGTCTGACTGAGGACGGAAGGGGGGGGGGGGGGAGGCGGAAAAATTGGAGAGAAAAAAAGTTGAAAAGATTCTGGGAATTAATGATTTTTTTCGGAGTTTTGTTTCTTGCTTCTTGGTCGAATTCTTTTAAAAAAATTGAAGAAAAACATATATACATTATGATTTTGGAACCTCGATTTGAGTTTTTTTGGAAGATATGAATTGAAGTCCCAGCTTGATTTTTCTACCGTTGTCGTGCTGAGTTACTACTGAACCTCGCTAGGATTTGGAGTCGAAAGGTGTATTGTCGAGTCTGTAATTATTGAAGGAAGTTTGAAATTTCAGGTTCAACTTCTTCTACTTTCTAGATCTATGTATTAAAGTGTTTTGAACCGTGAGATTTTGTTCAATGGTGTTCTGTTCTAAGATTGAATTGCTTGCTGGTGAATTTATTCTCAATGGTATGATGTGTTTGAGTACGTTCAATCAGTAAGAGTCGCTTTTGAGTAGTCGTCTTCTATGCTTTCTATTCTTTAACTATTATTTTGGAGGCCAAGTTATCATTTTAAGTCAGGATTCCGTCACTTTCAGATGAACGATGTGTCCTGTTTTTTGATGGCTAAGCGAACATGAAACTATGACGGTTATTCTTCTGACGTTTGTTTTTTATACTTTAAGTGATTTTTTCTTGTGAAATCTTCCTCATTTACTAGAGGCATCAAACAAAATCCTTCTCTTGCTTGAACAGTTGGGTTTCAAGTTATTGTTGGTAAGAATATTTGGTCATACTGTAAGAAACGATCGCTTCATAAGACGAGCTTTCCTTGAGCTTCTTCTGTGCGTATGATATATTTCGAATATTCAAGTTAAACTGCTTGTGTCTTCTGTTCAGGTCTCAATATGTTCAACATGATTCACTGAATAGTTTCTTTCTTCCCTTATTCCATGACCAAATCTGATATTCTGTTAGTGTGAAGTTGTTGAGGTTATCCCTGGTCGTATTTGATCTTTGAGGCTCATGATTTTGGAAGATCAGTAGTATGTTCTTGCTTGTTTCAACATGAAAATCTTCCCCATTCGCATTGCATTGGTAGCCTGTTTGCATGACCTCGAGTGTAAACTTTACATTATTGACTTGCATCAGTTCTGATTTAATAGTAGTTTTACGTGTTTTAGTCCTGCTTGGTAGTTGATAAGTTTGGTAATCAGGGAACTTGGCAGAGGCCTCTTTATGCATAAGTCATGGTCGCATTTGATTGTTTGCGTTATCTGAATTCTAGGTTATACGGTTAAAAGAAACGACCATCACCTTTAGGATTCAAGGATGTTGTCTTAAAGACTCAGTTTGTCAAAGTATTCTGTTAAATCACAAAGCTTTCATAATCAAGATTGAGGATGTGTTAATAAGTTGAAATCGTCCATGCCTTGTATTCTTTTGTTGACTATTTGAAATAGCTAAGGGTGAAAAGTGCTTCAACTTGCATATTGTCAGTGATTGTGGGCTAATTTCAAATTTTTTCCCATACAAGTTATGCATAAACTACTCATGAACGAGTTCATTTTATTGATTCATCATGTTGGGTAAGATCCTTTGTTTAGACTGCGTTCAATGGTTTGAAGATGGTCAGAATAGGTCTAGAAGTGACATTTGTCGAGGCATAGTTAAGTGCTAGAATAGTGGTTGTCGAACTGTTAGATGCAAGCTCGATTCATGTGATTCAAAACGATCCGAAACTTGTTTTTTGTTAAAATAACTTTCTTCTGGGCAGAATACTGCTAAATAATCTGGTTTGTTGAAGTGAATCTGGACCATATGATGAATCTGTTATTCCATATTGTTAAGATGTAGTAGCATTTGTCGGCAACAGATTCCTTTTCTCTGTCCTTGCATCTTTGTTTCCAGCCAACATATTTGTGTTTAAAATTTGGGGGTTCAATTTGGTAATAACAAAATAATTAGACTCCATCTTTTTCGGTATAGTTTATAGATGTGTTGTGATACCTAATGCAATTCCTTTTGTTATTTCTCTTTTCAGTTACTGTAGTAATTCTTTCTGTAACATTCTTTATAGAAAAAGCATTTGCAACAATAATCTGATTATGCATAGTAGTATATCTGTTTTGCTTTCTTCATTTTTCTAGTAGTATCAAATTTTGGGCAAAGTGTCAGTTGGGCTGAGGATTGCAATAAATACTGATTCACTAGTTCTTGTTGAGGGACGCATTTGGGTTTTGAGTTAGGTAGCGTGTTTTAAACTAAAAGGTTCGTCTTTTTGTTTGGACCCAGACTTGAACTTAAAGCCCAAGCTTTAATAATAATTTAATTAGGACCTTTTCTTTTCTTCTAGAGACAAAAACAGAAAATAGAAAATATAGTCGCTTTAGGTTTATCCTTTAAAATAAAATGAGACGAGCCTCGCCCAATAAAAATACAAATTGCGGGACCCTCAATAAAAGTTTAAAATATTTAGATAATTGGGAAGGGCCGTTCAGCGAATTTCACGGCCCTCCCAAAAGATAATAACACGCTAGAGTCTTTTAGGCGCGTATTTTAATAATTTTACCTTCCTAAATATGGGTGGGCATTTTATGCGGCCAAAATTCAAATCCTAAAACATTTAATAGAGTGTGTCTAGGGTTGGGGGTTCATTTGATGCGGCGCAATCCGAAAACACATTTTAAACGACGTTTACTTTCTTAAATAAATATTATATTAAATAAAAGAGGTAAAAAGTAAAATTGGCACATAGATTGTTTATGTAATAAAATCAGATAAAAACTAAATGCAACAGTTGAGCGACCATGCTAGAACCACGGAACCAAGGAATGCCTAACACCTTCTCTCGGGTTAACAAAATTCCTTATTCGGATTTCTGGTTTGCGGACTGTTTACAGAGTCATAATCTTCCCCAGTTCGGGATTTAAATTGGTGACTTGACCATAAATTTCCCAAGTGGCAACTCTAAATAATTAATAACCAAATCCCCTTTCGATTGTCCTTTACTTGGAAAAACTCCTTTATGCCCCTTTGCGGAGGTGTATAGCGGAAAAAAGAGGAGTGACAGCCTATATGAAAAATTGGCAGGAGCCACCAAAGCCCCCTTCACCTAACAGAATAGTGAATGTGATAAGTAGGGGAGAAGATATTCATGGTATAACATATAAAACTTCCAACAAGGTTTTTAAAGTAACAATTACACACGGGAAACGAGTACGCATGTTTTAGAAAACGAAAGTATTTCATTAGATGATGCATATACCAAAGGAGTAATAACCCCACATAATAACGCATTGGTAATATCTTTATTAGTACATGATATTAATGTAAAACGAAGTTTTGATTGATCCAGGAAGTTCCGTAAATATTATACTACTAAGGGTATTACATGAAATGTAAGCTGAAAACAAAATAATACCCAAGGTGCATACCTTGTCCAGATTCGACAATTCAAGTGTGGTAACATAAAGGAGAGGTAATTCTACTAACTTTTGCTGCATGTGTTGTTAAAGAATCTAAATTTCAGGTAGTTGATATGGAAATGTCTTACAATATGATCATGGGGAGGCCTTGGATCCATGATATGTATGTTGTTCCATCAACTCTACATCAAGTTATTAAATTCCCATAACCATGGGGGATTTGCCAAATTTGTGGGGATCAGCAGAAAACCAGGAGTATCAATGCTGTAACAGATACGAGCACCGGTAAATAAAGAAAACTAGAAATTACAGGAAACTGTTGAAGGTATCAAAAATAAACCTTAACTGAGCGAGAAAAGACAAATTTAGACTCGAGAACTGATACAATTCAAGAACCTGAAGAGAATGAAAATATCAAAATAACATTCGAAGAACTCGAGGCTGTGATTTTGTTTGAACAATGGCCAGAACGGAAGGTTTACGTTGCAGCCAATTTAAGCTCAAACATGTGAGGTATGTAGGTTGAATTTTTAAAAGCTAACGTGGATTGTTTTTCTTGGTCCCATGCTGATATGACAGGGATACCACCAGATGTAATGACTTACAAATTAAACGAAGACCCACCTTTCACACCAGTAAAACAAAAGAAAAGAAATCAAGGAGCTTTCAAAAATTAGGTGATTCAAGATGAGGTCCAAAAGTTATTGAAAATAGGGTCAATCCGCGAGGTAAGTTATCCTAATTGGTTAGCAAACACTGTTGTACCTAAGAAAAATGGTAAGTGGCGAATTTGTGTAGATTATACAGATATTAATAAAGCCTTCCCAAAAGTTTTTGGTTCGCGGACTGTTAACAGAGTCATAATCTTCCTCGGTTTGGGATTCAAATCAGTGACTTGACCATTAATTTCCCAAGTGGCGACTCTGAATAATTAATATCCAAATCCCGTTTCTATTGTCCTTTATTTGGAAAAACTCATTTACGCCCCTTTGCGGGGTTTATAGCGGAAAAAGGAGGTGTGACAGCTCTGACGACTTTGCTGGGGATGAGAACCCAGAACGTTTGTTCAGGGTTCAAAATTTGAGCTTAGAATAATTGTTGTGTTTAGTTTTATCTGATTTTGTTACATGATATGTGCTTAATGTGCTAATTGATTTCTTTTACCGCTTTTGATATTACGTGAACTGTATATAAACTGTGCCGAACCAAATCTCCTCTCTGAGTCTTCTGAATTGTGAAGAAGGGTGTAAGGTGTACGGCTTTTTTCTGTCTAGTATCAAAATCCCAATTTAGAACGAGGTTTGGATAAGTCGCAAAGCCGACGAAGCTTCTGTATTCCCCGATTGCCACCCCCCCTCGGCTCGAGCTATCCGCTGGGGTAAGCCAGATCTAGAACAAACACCCAGGTTTTGAACCTAGAATAACTTAACCTCATGCCGGGTCCCTAGTAAGAACGCTTATCTGCATCATGTACATATTGACTTAGGGGACTCAACACAGGGGTTGGGTCCGTCTAGGACTAGCAACCTGAAATGAAATGACCATCCTGATGCATCCTACTTGGTTTTCTGTGCATTATTTTCTCGATCCTACATGTTGACCGGCTTTCTGAATCTTGGGCCGGTTAGAAAATGGGAAAAAGAAGAAAAGGGAAAAATACGAAAAGTTAACTGATGATTTCAGAAAAAAACCATTGCCCAAGTACTGTCGGAGTTTTGACGAAATTTTGAAGAAAATATATAAAAAATATATCTTATTTTTAAACAGTCATTTTTTGTTAGTTTGTCTTGTTTGCAAAAATAGAAAATGAAAAATAGTTTATTTTGTCTAATGAAATGAAAAAAAAGAGTCTTGATTTTTTTTCCTGTTTTAAAACAGTATTGGAAAATAGTTTGTTTTATTGAAAGAAAAAGAGTCGCTTATATTTTTAAAAATAGGTTGTTTGTCGGAAAAATGAAAAATAGTTTTTGTTTTCTGGGGAAAAAGGTTGTTTGTTGAACAGGAAAAAAAAAATCGTTTGTTTTGTCTTGTTTTCAAAAAGTAGAAAAGGAAAAATAGCTTGTTTTGCTATGAAAAATGAAAAAGAGTCTTTTATTTTATTCTTGTTTTCGAAAATGAAAAAGAGAAAAATAGTTTGTTTTAAAATAGTTCGGTTAATTTGCCCGAACTACGCACGGTTTGATTCTCACAGGGTGTGAGATACGTAGGCAACCCTCATAGGGTCCAATTGGCACTTTACAAAAATTGCCCAAAAATGTCAAAATTTTAATTTTTTGCTACAAATAAGTCAAATAAGGCCGCGTTGTCAAAAATAGCGAAATGTTCCCAAATGGGACACCGGAAGGTTGAATTTGCGTAAGCGACCGTTTTTGGTCAAATGTGATTTTTGGTTGACTGCACAGCCTTTAAATCTTCGTTTCCGAAGTGCTGAAAGGTCGTGTTTGAAAATCGAGTCTTTTATTTTCCAATTTGAAAACACACAAAACAGCATATAAATAGTTTTATCTTTTTTGAGTCGAATAAAAGTTTTTCTTTTGCCTAATCACCTTAATAAATGTGCTGGAAGAGCACAAATCAAATTGAATAGTTCTTAATTTTTAGCGAGGTCCCTCTACAGCTCCACATGTGGTGGAATGATCTGGGAGATGATAGTAAAAAGACAGTGGAAAGAATTTTGGGAGGTCTCGTCGATCCATTAGATATCAAGCCAAAGATGGATGTCATTGAAGCTTTAATACCGTTTTGGGATCCAACCCGTAATGTAATCTGCTTTACAGACGTTGAGCTTACACCCACACTCGAGGAAGTTGCGGGTTATGCAGGTTTGGACGGGAAATTGAGGGGTCAGATTTGCTTTCACCTAGACGGTGTCTCCGCATGGATTTTTGAATTTGCTACACATCAATCGGAAAGTGCAAGATGACGATCTGTCAAAAGGCTGTTGTACTCTCCAATTCTTATATACACAGTATGGTACTCCTCGGGGTTTTGAAGAGCCAAATCTCGGACTAACTCATGATAAGGACAAAAACAAATGGGTGTCAAGACGTCCTTTACCTTTCCCGATGGCCTTCCTAGGAATTGTGGTTTGTCCACGCAAAGATAAGAAAATAGAGATAAGCCTTGTAGGGATGGTTGACGTTGCAATCAAAAGGCCTGACAACACTGTAGTCCCTTTGGTGTTAAGTCTAAAATATACCGAGCTTTAAATGTATGTCGAGAGGGAGTCCATTTCTTCCAGGGTTGCAATCTATTACTCCAGCAATGGATACAGGAACATCTCTGTCATCGGGTACGATACAAGATTCACGGGCTGACTGGAAGGAACTACATCAGTGGTTTTGAGAAATGGGTAGCGGGTGTTGAATTCCCTGAAGGTGTCGAGGCTTGGTTCGCACGATTGAGGTCATTGACAGCTAATCAAGTTGAATGGGCGTTTGGGTGGTTGCCGGATATTGAGGTAATCCACATGATGGCCGGAGAATGTCATCTTCTTTTGATGGGGGTTCGCAGCATCCAGCCCTACACTCCTCATCGAGTATTATGCCAGCTAGGAAGGTTCCAGACAATCCCCACTGACATGGATCTGAGCAAGCATGCCATTGAGTTAAGTCTAGGAGCCTCATTTCCCGAAAAGGATGTTCGAAAGCTATGGAATGAGTGTAGATTCCTTGAGGAAAAAGCCATGGTTCGGGAACGAGCTAAGGGAGAAGTAGACCCGAAGTACAATGCTTGGTTTAGGAAAAGGTTACAGATTCAGAGACCCGCCAAAAGGGCCCACCTACAACAATTTACGGATGACTCGCAAGAACAATGGGGTTGGTTGGCAAAGGAAGAAAACTATCGGGCTGAAATAAGCAAATTGAAGCAACAAATTGCAAGCATGACTTTCGAGAACATTTTGCAAGCGGCGGCGAAACAAAGTGAAAAGAATAGACTGACTCAAGAAAATGAGATGCTTAAGGCTCAAATACAGCAAATGAAGGTGGCTTCCAGTAATTAACAAAGAAGTAGGTCAGATGAGAGACGCATAAAGGGTTTGGAAAATGAGATCAATGAGTGTCGCGACGAATTGGAAAGGTCTAAGAACATCATGGAAAAGGTCAAGGCACAATGGGCTACCGAGACAGAAGAGCGTTGCCAGTATTTGAACCAGGTGAAACGGGATCACGAGATGATTATGGCCAACTTGAAAAGAAAGGTGGTCGCCCTCGAGGGAAAAATGGTCAAGCAGACCAAAGACTTTGAAGTGGAAAGCGGACATTGTTATGACTTATTGGCCAAAATGGAGGTGGAAGTGCAACAATTCCAGGATCAGCACTTGCAAGATTCTCAGGCCTTAGAAACATGCAGTAACTAGATAATACGTCTTTTCATAGAAAAAAAGCGAGCCAAAGACAGGATCAGAGCCATTGCTCATGCCATTGTGAGAAGATGCCGGGCGTGTGAAGATATGACTGTTACTACCTTTGTCCCAGTTGTAGTGGTCTTTGTTAAAAGAACTTTGCTTGAATTAGAGCAGCTTGAACACGATTTGGAACCCAGGTCCACGGAGGCCGAATGACGCCCCGCGGACACCCTAATTTGAGTCATTAGAGTATGCGTTGGTTGTGTCTGTATCTTTTATTGTTTCGAGTCTCTTTATATCAAATGGAGTCTGTAGTTTGACGTTGGTACTTGGTCTTTGTTTTTGTCTGTCATTTCCTTTCGCAAAATGTTTAGTTTGTAATAGCTTGTGTTAGCAATGAAAATTATAAAATTCCCAAAACGTTATTTTCATTTTCGCATTGATTTTCACGAACTACGCTTGGTCTGATTCATGCGGGGTCACGATACGTAGGCAATCTACATAGCATTCGACCGTAGTCACAAACAAAGGCAAAGGAAAAGAAATGGAGGTAAAAGAAAAGAAAGCAAGAAAAGAGTGGAAAAACAGAGACGAAAATAAAAGAAAAAGAAAGAAAAGAAGAGCGGAAAAACAAAGGTAAGAACATGAGTGGAAAAAGAACAAGAGAGGAAAAATAAAGGTGAGAATAAGAAAAGGGAAGAAAAGAGAGGAATTGAATGAGAAATGAAACAAAAGGAATGCCGGGATGATACATGCGGTCGAGCAAATGCATAATAGAAATGATTAACTGTGTAGGTGCATCCATGCCAACGTGCGGTTATCAAATCGGTTAAAATCTAATCGTTGACGAAGTGGTTGTTTTAAATGTGTAAGTATAGGCAGGTGGTTAGTTGATTGGAAATTATGGCAACTCACCATCCCGATCGAAGGACAAAGAAATGACTGGACAGGATTCGGATAATAGTATTGTGGACCCCACGAAAGAGGTCGAGGTGATCGATCTGGGGGATATGAAAGAATAAATGAGGAAGTTGAAAGCCCAAATGGAGGCCATGCACCGGGCTTGGTCTTAAGGTAATCCAACACCATTATACCCTGCCAACCCCTCTTATATCCCACACCTAGCACATGCTCAAGAGTCTTCCACTCCCGAAACATCTCCACCTTTCTAGTATAACACCCAAGGGTATGCCACTACTTCATATGCTCCACCGGCTCCACCACCCAAACAAAATCCTCCTCCGCCCGTGGCTCCAATCTTTGTGGCTCCTCTTCCAGCTCCATTACGAAGGTCCTGTAGTGAACCGCTATTCCAAGCCGATACCCAATATTACCCGCCTGAGCCCACCTTTAAGGCTTCTTAGCCGTATTCATATTCCCCTCACTTTGAGATCCCAAAAGAAGTCCAGAAACCAGTTAAAAGCATGGAGCAATCCTTCAGGAACATGTACGGTTTGGGAAGCCAAGTCAGTGTTGCCAATAAATATTTATGCCTTTCGCGGATGTCCTGTTGCCTGCGGGGTTCAAGATGCCTAAATTTGACCTGTACAAGGGGCAAGGTGACCAGGTAGCTCACCTCCGAGGATTCTGCAGTACGATGAGAGGTGCTGGGAAAAAAGATGAATTACTGATACGATTCTTCGGTCAGAGCCTGAGCGGGTCTACATATGAATGGTACACCAGACAAGACCCTAGCCGATGGTACACCTGGGATGATCTGACAAAGGCATTCATTGGCCATTTCCAATATAACTCCAGATAGTCCCTGATCGTATATCATTGCTGAAATTTGAGAAGAAGCCGGGAGAAAGTTTTAGATAATTTGGTTTCCGATGGAAAGAGCAAGTAGCCAAAGTGGATCCCCCAATAAGGGAAAACGAGATGGTAGACTATTTTCTGCAAATGCTGGTGCTGACATACTTAGGTCATCTAGTGATTTCTGTGGGCAAATCATTCAATGAAGTAGTGAAGATGGGCGCCATGATTGAAGAGGGTTTAAGGTCTAACAAAATTTTGAGTTATTCAGCACTGAAAGCGACCACGCAGGCCATAAAAAGCGGTACTAGTGGTGTACTAGGTAAGAAGAAGAAGGAAGAAGTGGCCACAGTGGAAGCTAGCACATGGTCCAGGCCCAGAAATCCCCCACCCTACTATAGCCAACCCAGACCCACCACCCAAATTACCCATATACCCCGTACGACCCACCACAACACTACTACCCACCGCTAGAACCACATTTCTCTGTCCATCATGCCCAGACATATACACAGCCCCCGGCGCATCCGCAATGGCGTGCGCCGGCTCCCTAAAACACATTTACACCTCCACAAAGCACCCATCCACACCCCACAGATTACAGATCAGGACCCGGCTTCCGCCCGAACCAAAAGTTTCGGAATGAGAGGGCTTTAAACAAAAGAACTTTTACCTCATTGGGAGAATCTTATACCGCTATATTCCATAGACTGAAGCAGTTGGGAATGTTAACCCTAATTGAGCCCAAAGTACCAAATCCACCTCCCAGAAACCCGGACCAGTCCGTCAGCTGTGAGTATTGCTCGGAAAATGCCTGGGCATGTGACTGAAAAAATGTTCGAAGTTGAAGAATGTAGTACATGAGCTTATTGACAACCGCCGTATTGATGTACAAGCCCCGGAGGCGCCAAACATCAATCAGAATCCGCTGCCGGCACATCACGAGACTAACATGATTGAGTTGGTACACAAGGATGGAGAATTGAAGAAACTCTCACAAACCGTGATGATGATTCATGTTGTTGAGACTAGTTCAAGAGAAAAGACGACAGGGGAACAAATAGGGGTGAAGTTGAAAGGTACAAGTGACAATCCAGTGGTAGTGATGGGGAAAGAATTATCTATTGTTGCAAAGAAACCGAAACCAGTTAAGTTGGTGGTACTAGGGGCGTCACCCGCACCCGTGGTTGTTGTGAAGGGTGCCTACATAGAGCCACTGATCATCAAGCCAGTAGTCCAATTACCCATGGTTGACAGTAAAGCAGTGCCATGGAAATATGAGAAGGTGATAGTAACATATAAGGGAAAAGAAATCGAGAAGGAGAGATGTGAGGCGCAAGGGTTGACTCGATTTGGGTGTTGCTTCACTCCTGAGGAATTGAGAAAGGCTAGGGCTACTAAAGACAGTCCAACGTTGGTCAAGAAAGCTTTCACAGAGGAAGAAGTAGAGGATTTTCTAAGAAAGATAAAGGTACATGACTATTCTATTGTCGAGCAGTTGAGGAAAACACCGGCCAGATTTCATTATTGTCATTGTTGATCCACTCTGATGAACATCGTCGAGACTTGATGAAAATATTAAATGAAGCCCATGTGCTTGATAAGATTTCAGTGAACCACTTGGAGACAATTGTTAATAGGATCTTCGAGGTAAACATGATAACGTTTTCGGATGATGAGTTGCTTGTGGAAGGAACAGAGCATAAAAGAGCCCTTTACTTGACAGTCAAATGTGAAGATTCAGTGGTGACCAGAGCATTGGTAGATAATGGGTCTAGTGCCAACATTTTCCCGATGTCGGTCGACACTGAACAAGCTAAAGATCGATAATGGCAGAATTCGCAGAAACATTGTGTGTGTCCGAGGTTTTGACGGGAGCGGAACAGACACGGTGGGGGACATTATCCTCGAGTTGACCATTGGCCCAGTTGACTTTACAATGGAATTCCAGGTGCTGGACGCTGCAACGTTATACAATCTGTTGTTGGGACGACCATGGATCCATGAGGAAAAGGCAGTGCCTTCCTCACTGCATCAAATAGTCAAATTTGAATGAGACGGGCAAGAGGTGGTGCTACATGGAGAGGACCCCACAAGCACTGCAGGTGATGATATTGTGCCCTTTTTAGAAACTGATGATGATAAGGGGCCATGGGTCTATCAGGTTTTTGACACGATCAATGTAAAAAAGGTACCAGAGGGTAAAAGCATCCCACGTCCCCGAGTAGCAGCTGCAACCATCATGGCGGTTTCAGAAATGATGGGTAATGGGTTTGTACCAGGAAAAGGTCTGGGCGACAAACTTCAGGGCATTGTTTAGCCCGTGTCCTTGCCTAAGAACCTAGATACATTCGGGTTGGGGTTCAAGCCAAGAAAAGCATATATCAGAAAGGCCCGAAAGTTGAAAAAGAAAGCTTCGGTTCTCCCAAAACTAATTCCACGTCTGTCCAACCTAGATAAAGGTGGATTATTCCAGGATTTATAATCCTTGTGACTATGTTCCGTCCATTTAGATGAGCTAAGCCCTGTTATCTTTACGTTTTAATGAAATGCAATATCCTTTCCTAATTTTGTTTCCATTTTTCTTTTCTTTTCTGCACAGTTCTTTTTATGCTGATATCAATGACATGACATGCATGAGGAATTCTGGCCCAATCTTGTAAGCCAACCTAACTCATAAATAATAATACAAGCAATAAAATGTGATGATGAAGACGAATATGATGATGATGAAGCTTATGAGGAAATAAGTAAGGAACTAAAACACTTTGAGGAAAAACCCAAACCGAACTTAAATGATACAGAAGCATTTAACTTAGGTGACCAAGATAATGTCCGTGAAACAAAAATAAGTGTTCATGTTGAGTTGTAACTCAAGGAAGAAATAATCGCGGCATTGTCGGAATTTAAAGATGTTTTTGCTTGGTCCTATGATGATATGCCATGGATGAGTACTGATTTGGTGGCTCACAAACTGCCTACCGATCCATCACTCCCACCTGTTAATCAGAAACTGAGGAAGTTCAAAACAGATATAAGTGTGAATATTAAAGAAGAAATCACTAAGCAATTTGATGCAAAGGTCATTCGGGTTACACGGTATCCCACATGGTTAGCTAATATTGTACCTGTACCAAAGAAAGACGACAAAACCAGGGCGTGCGTTGATTATCGAGAGCTTAACAAGGCAAGTCCAAAAGACAACTTTCCATTTCCGAACATCCATAAATTGATTGACAATTGTGCCAAACATGATATTGGTTCTTTTGTGGATTATTATGCGGGTTACCATCACACCTTAATGGATGAGGAAGATGCAGAGAAGACGACATTCATCACGCAGTGGGGAACATAGTACTATCGGGTCATGCCATTTGATTTGAACAATGATGGGGCAACTTACATAAGGGCTATGACAACAATCTTCCATGATATGATACATAAAGAGATTGAGGTGTACGTGGATGATGTGATCGTGAAATCTAGGAAGCAGCCTGACCATGTCAGGGATTTGAGGAAATTCTTTCAAAGGCTACGCAGGTATAATATCAAGCTCAATCCTGCAAAGTGCGCTTTCAGGGTGCCGTCTGAAAAGTTGTTAGGGTTTGTAGTCAGTCGCCGGGGTATTGAATTGGATCCATCTAAGATTAAGGCTATTCAGGAATTACCGCCTCCTAATAACAAAACTGGTGTGATGAGTTTGTTGGGAAGATTGAAATACATTAGCAGGTTCATTGCCCAGCTCACAACTACTTGTGAACCCATTTTCAAACTCCAAAAGAAAGATGTTGCGGTTAAATGGACGGATGAATGTCAGAAAGCTTTTGATAAGATAAAGGAGTATTTGTCAAATCCTCTCGTGTTGGTCCTGCCAAAGCCAAGGAGGCCTTTGATTATGTATCTGACGGTCTTGGATAATTCATTTGGATGCGTACTGGGGCAGCATGATGCCAGAGGCAAAAAGGAGCATGCGATTTTCTATCTCAGCAAGAAGTTCACATCTTACGAGGTTAAGTACACTCATCTTGAGAGGACGTGTTGCGCCCTAACTTGGGTGGCACAGAAGTTGAAGCATTATTTGTCGTCCTACACCACTTACCTCATATCTCGGTTAGATCCACTGAAGTATATTTTCCAGAAGCCTATGCCCTTGGGAAGGCTTGCAAAGTGGAAGATTTTGCTTACAGAGTTTGATATTATCTATGTGACACATACTGCAATGAAAGCACATGCCTTAGCTGATCGTTTAGCTTAGAATCCAGTTGATGATGACTATGAGCCTTTGAAAACTTATTTCCCTGATTAAGAGGTGATGCATATTGATGAATTGGAGCAGATAGAGAAACCAGGATGGAAATTGTTCTTTGATGAAGCGGCAAATATGAAAGGCGTGGGAGTAGGGGTCGTACTTATTTCCGAAACAGGTCAGCATTATCCTGTTATGCCCCAGGTTCGTTTCTATTGTACGAACAACATGGCGGAATATGAAGCATGCGTTTTGGGATTGAGATTGGCTGTGGATATGGGTGTCCGAGAAGTCTTGGTCATGGGTGACCGGACCTACTAGTACACCAAATTCAAGGAGATTGGGAAACACGAGATTTGAAGTTGATATCGTATCGACAGTGCCTACATGAGCTTTGTCAACGGTTTCAGTCAATAGAGTTGAGACACATCCCATGGGTTCACAATGAGGTTGCCGATGCTTTAGCTACTTTGGCATCGATGTTGCATCATCCAGATAAGGCTTACGTAGATCCATTATAGATTCAGGTCTATGATCAAAATGCTTATTGTAATATGATAGAAGAGGAACTTGACGGTGAGCCGTGGTTTCATGACATCATGGAGTATATCAGGATGGGAGTATATCCGGCCCACGCCACCAGTGATCAGAAAAGGACTATTTGTTGATTGTTAAGAGGATTTTTCCTCAGTGGAGGAGTATTGTACAAAAAAACACCAGATCTTGGACTGTTGAGGTGCATCGATGCGAGGCAAGCCACCGTTATCATGATTGAGGTACATTCTGGAGTCTGTGGACTGCACATGAACGGAGATGTTTTGGCAAAAAAGATCTTACGGCTAGGGTATTATTGGCTTAAAATGGAGCGGGATTGTATCATCTTTGTACGCAAATGTCATCAGTGCCAAGTGCATGGAGATTTGATTCATTCTCCACCGTCATAATTGCAAATAATGTCACCGGCATGGCCTTTTGTTGCTTGGGGCATGGATGTTATTGGGCCAATTGATCCAGCATCATCAAATAGGCACAGGTTTATCCTGGTAGCAATAGATTATTTTACCAAGTTGGTGGAAGCGAAGACGTTCAAGTCTGAGACTAAGAAAGATGTGGTGGATTTTGTGCACGCGAACCTTATTTGTCGGTTTGGTATACCAAAGGTGATTATTCACGGACAATGGAGATAATCTCAACAGTCATTTGATGATCGAAACATGTGAGCAGTTCAAGATTACTCACCGTCATTCTACGCCATATCGCCTTAAAGCAAACGATGCGGTTGAAGCGGCCAATAAGAATATAAAGAAAATACTGCGGAAAATGGTTGAAGGGTCTAGACAGTGGCATGAGAAGTTGCCTTTTGCATTATTGGGATATCGGACCACCCTTCGTACTTCAGTGTGGGTGACTCCTGATTCAGTGGTGTATGGCACTGCAGTAGTAATACCCGCTGAAGTGGAGATCCCATCGCTTCGAATCATTGTGGAGGCTGAGATCGACGATGACGAATGGGTATAGACCCGTCTGGAACAATTGAGCTTGATTGATGAGAAAAGGTTGGCATCGGTGTGCCATGGCAAATTGTACCAGCGAAGGATGGCAAGAGCATACAATCAGAAAGTACGTCCGAGGAAATTCGAAGTTGGACAGTTAGTTTTGAGGTGGACCTTGCCTCATTGAGCTGAAGCAAAAGGAAAATTTGCACCAAATTGTCTGATGGTGCATTGTATTTGACAGACGTAGAATGAAAATGTGTAAAAATGGCTATCAATTCCGATGCTGTCAAGAGATATTCGTATGATTTCTTAATTCTGAATGTACTTGCTTGTATTTGGAATAATTTTAATGATTGAAATGAAGAAGACATTTGGTTATGCTATCCAAAATCTTTTATCCTTTGTTACCCCTTTGAGCCTTAATTATTTTCTTTCGTACCCCTCTTTCGGAATCAACGGCACGATCAAGAAACGTAGGTGCCAAGCATAAAGTAAATAAAAAGGAAAATGAAAAAAGAGAAAATAAATGAAAAGAAAATAAAAGAGAAAAGAAAAGAAAGAAATGGAAAGAAAAGAAAGAAATGAAAGGAAAATAAAACAAGAAGAAAAGACAAGAAAGAATCACAACAAAGGTAATTACGATAAAGTGAACTACGTTTGAGAAAAGAAACAAAAGAAAGAAAGAAATGGAAAGAAAAGAAAGAAATGAAAGGAAAAGAAAACAAGAAGAAAAGACAAGAAAGAATCACAACAAAGTTAATTACGATAAAGTGAACTACGTTTGACTTATTCCCGAAAGGGTAAGTAGGCAGCCTTACTCCGAGGTTCACTCATACCAAAATAAATCTCCCAATGTCCCCAAGCAAAAAAAACTGGGGCAGAAGTTGTGGTTCGTTGTTAGAAATTGGATTCCGAAAGTTGTAATGATAACCCATTTTGAAATTGTTTTGAGCCTTTTATACCATTCTTCCTAACCCATACAAAAACCTATATTACGGTCCAAAGAAAGACCTTCTGATCAATTTTTGATAAATGCCAAGTCAAGCAGGAAAAGGTAATTCGCCACAGGGGTAGCACTCTGATGCAAACAAGAAGCATGTAAAATAAAAAAATGAGAGTCTTATTGCTGAAAACCCTCATAGGTACTGTAAGGCGGCGGGATCTGAGAGAAAACGAAATGAGAGAGTCTTAGTGGTGAAAACCCTCACGGGCACCCTAGGGCGAAAGTGAGTTTGAGAAATGGCAAACTGAGAAAGGTCTGTTGGTGAAAAATTGTCCGTGGTATCATAGGATAAATGAGGTTAAGGTTAAGGTAAAGTAATCAAGTAATGGAAGTTCTGGAAAATGAAGTATGACAACTGAAGAGCTAGTTAGTTGGATCGGTTGGGCCGGTTAGTCCGAAATGCATGTTGTGATCACTGGTGCCAGTTGTTCCGGTCAGATAAGTTTCTTTTCTTTTCCTTTTCAACAGTCATCTGGTTTTGGATTCTTCTTATCCTTAACTCATAAAATTATTGCATTTCATTTTCCTTTGGGGGTTTGGTGTCTAAATGTTCCAATGACAATTCTGTTCAATAAAATAGGAAAGGAATTCAAAGCCCACAGCCAGCTTCCAAAAATGGTAAAGCGTAATGTGGACAGAGCATGTCAGCAACAATGTGATATAAAGTGAAATAAGGGAAGTCACCGAATGTTTCATCGGCTGCATATTTGGGAAATATTGTCAGGCAAAAAGAGTCGGAAAGGTGAAACAACAGTGGGAGTACAAAAACATTCAGGTTGTCAGAAATTGGGGAATGTGAAAGTTGGTCAGAAAGTCAGGTAGTTAAGAGAAAGTCAGGCAACACAAAGCAAGGCAATTCTCCGTGAAAGAAGAGCAGGCAGTAATCAAGTTTAATCGTAAGTGTGACAAAGGTAAAATGCAAGAAAATGAGGGGTGGCATGAAGAGATGTTGACGTTAGGAGCCCGCCTGAAGAATAGAGGAATGTATTTCAAGTTTTAGTAGTCAGGAACCCGCTTGAAGAATAGAGAAATACATCTCAGTCGGCAATCAGTAGCCCGCCTGGATAATAGAGGAATACATCCATTGACAATTCAAAATCAGGAGCCCGCCTGAAGAACGGAGGTGATAAAATTCACGTTGTTAGTTTAAAATTAATTCCTTTGTTTATTTTGGTAGTCAGGTGCCCGCCTGGAGAACATAGGTCCGCATTTCAGATTTCAGAAATTAGGAGTCTGCCTAGAGAATAGTGACACGCATTTAGAATTTTGGAAGTCAGGAGTCCGCCTGAAGAATAGAGACATACAATTCAAGTTTGGAGTCAGGAGCCCGCCAGAAAAATAGAGGTGATATAATTCAAATGTTTGTTTTCGATCAGCTTCTTTTTCTATTTTGAAGTTAGGAGTCCGCCTGGAAAACACAGACATGTATCTCCAATTTCGGTAGTCAGGAGTCCGCCTGAAGAACAGAGACATACAGTTTAAATTTTTGAAGTCAGGAGTCCTCCTGGAGAACATAGACACATATTTCAATTTCAGTAGTCAGGAGCCCGCCTGAAGAACAGAGGCATGCAATCCAAATTTCAGCAATCAGGAGCCCGCCTGAAAAACCGAGGTGATACAATTCAATTTGCAGTTTTCAACCAATTTCTTTGACTAATTTGAAGTTAGGAGTCCGCCTGGAGAACAGAGACATACAATTCAAGCTTCGAAACTAGGTGCCCGCCTGTAAATCAGAGGTATTTCGAGTTAAGTTTTTGTCAACATTCTTATTAAGATCCAGTAACAGTGCCCAGTTTCCAAACTGGGCAGAAAGTTTTCTTTGTTTTATCTATTTTTATGAAGTTAGGGGCCCGCATGGGTAACAGAGGAATACAGTCAAGTCCCAATTCAGCAATCAGGAGTCCGCATGGAGAACAGAGACATACAAATTCAAGTTGAGTAGTCAGGAGCCCGCCTGGATAACATAGGAATACCTTCACAAATCTAATTTCAGTAGTCAGGAGCCCGCCTGGAGAACAGAGGCATGCAGTCCAAATTTCAGCCATCAGGAGCCCGCCTGAAAAACAGAGGTTATACAATTCAATTTGTAGTTTTCATCCAATTGCTTTGTCTAATTTGAAGTCAAGAGTCCGCCTGGAGAATAGAGACATACAATTCAAATTTTAGCAGTGAGGAGCTCGCCTGGAGAATGGAGGTGTTAACTTTAAAGTAGTTGAAATCATGAGGCCGCATGGAGAATGGAGGTGTTAAATCTTTAAGTAGTTGAAGTCAGGATCCCGCCTGGAGAATGGAGGTGTTAAATTTTTAATTAGTTGAAATCAGGAGCCCGCTTGGAGAATAGAGGTGTTAAATCTTTAAGTAGTTGAAATCAGGAGTCCACCTGAAGAACAGAGGTATTACAGTCAAGTTTTGAAGTCAGAATCCCGCATGGACAACAGAGGTATTACATTTAAAGTTTAGTTTTCAAATTCGTATTAATATTCGGTAACGGTTCCCGAACTGGGTAGAAAGTTTTCTTTGTTTTGTCTATTTTTGTGAAGTCAGGAGCCCGCCTGGATAATAGAAGAATGCATTCCAGTTCAGTTTTATTCAAGTTCATCAATGTGGAGAGAAGGAACAACATTTCAGTTAGCAAGTTGAAATAACGGTAATGGATTTAACCAAGGGAGCACAAGATAACAATGAAGTACAAGACCAAGTTTGAAGATCTAAAATAGGACTTTTGTAATTCATAGTTCATAGTTTAGGCTAGCTTCTTTTATTTTTGATTGGTGTAATATGGAAGGTCAGCGAGCAATAGCATCAACGACAATCGTAGTGAAATCACAACTCCTGGTAGTCCTAGCTACCAAACATTCCTGAACTACAGTGACCTGATTCCTGTTTAGCCCAGGATATGTAGGCGATCTCTGAAGCAGGGTGCGGTCAACACTTTTCAAAAATGCTTCACACGGAATATTTGAACGGGCAACAATCGCTCGTATTTGCTCACTTATCTTTGCCGAAAACTTTTCATGTTTCCGAGCAACGAGGGGCGGCTGTGAGCATGTGATTTTTGCCATATATATGAATAATTCCCAAAAAAATTCAACCAAAATGACTTGTCCTTATTTTTAATATTTTTGTGAAATTTGGCATTTTATGTTAATTGTTTACATTTCGTCTGTGCATATTTAATTACTGAAAAATAAAAAATAAAACATAGAAGTGCATTTGCATTTAGGAATTAATTTCGCAATTTATTAGGTTATTTTATAACAGAAAATTACAAAAAATATCTCATTTTGAACATTTTAATCTAGTCCTTTTCTCTACTTTATCACTATAGTTGAGATGAACAGTAGCAACGCAACAGTTCTTCGGCCATAACTCCATATTCCGGCAGTGAAAATTCACAAGATTAGTTTCAAAAGAAGCACCTATTCTTTGAGCACAATCCCCAGTTGTTTTTGTTCTCAAACACATGCCACAACTTCCCCAAATCTAAAATCTGGTGCGTCAATTACTGTAGCTACACAGAAACTTGGCAGATTTAATCTTTTTTCTAATTTCTTTCATCTGGATGGATTTTTGAAGAACCATGGATGCATCGTCCTCTCCCCAGCCTTTGGCTGTGGGAGAGATGAATTCAAATGATAAACCAGCACAAACGTATACTGCTCAAGTGGCCCAAAAAAGGCAGCTGCTACTTCGAATCAAAAGCTGCTGAAGCCTTTTGAAGTTATTCATGGAGTCCCAATACTCAAGTTTTCAATGGAGGAACGGATGGAATATGCAAAAGAGGAAGGTCTACATCAAGCTATTGTAGTGAATCTTTCTTCAAATGCACCGGATTTAATCACATTAAGAAATGTACTGCCAAAATTTTTCGGAATCAAAGGACCAGTTTTGATCGGTCATCTCGCACATCGACAATTGCTTGTCAGGGTGGATCAACATGATGATTTTGTTAATTCTGCGAGGTTAGATAACTACTTCAAATATAATGGAAAGGAGCATCAAATCCAAATATTTCCATGGCCCCTTGATTTTAATGTAAATGAGGAAACGACGAAAGTAGTGGTATGAATTTCACTACCTAATTTGCCAACGGAGCTGTTTGCAATGAAGGCGTTGTTGTCAATAGCTTCAGTTGTGGGCAAACCTTTAGCCATAGAAAAAAATACCCAAACAAAGTCGCGTCCTAGTACAACAAGAGTGAAGGTCATCCTCGACTTAATGGATAAGTTGCCAGACAAATTGAGGTTGCAATTTCTGGACAAACAAACGAGCAGAGTGGTTGAAGTCTTTCAAGTTTTCGTCTATGATAACCTACCATTGTATTGTATTCATTGTAAACACCAAGGGCATGATGAAAACTCATGTCGACGATTGAATGCAAAAAGTGTTTCGACCATGCCAGATGAACCACAGGTTACTGTACAAAGAGAAGAGGAACTACTGTATAATGATGGTAAAATAGCTGAGAAGTTTCAAGGGGATTTGAGGCAAATGCTTAATAAAAAAAGGGGTTTTCCATTTTCGATTGAGACAGTAGGGGTACAAAGAATAACTGTTGCTAAAGGGACTGATACACTCTCAGTTGAAGCAGTCAGCTTCAAAATGAAGGTAATGTGCAGACTCTGGGTTTCAGTCCTATAGGTGTAGCTGGGCAGAGTAGCTCACTTCAATGTACTTTGGAGGCTACTATTGATCGAGTTAACAAAAAAATATATCAGCTTCCCATTTGTAATGGAAAACTGATACTTTTTAAAAAGGAAATTGTTTGAATAATCCTTTGTATGTTCAGTTTGCATCTAGAATAGGCGTGGATACTGCAGAAAATAATAGTGGAAATTTTCATGTTGATGATTCACGATTAGATGCAGTTAATGCCCAAACTACAACAGGTGATAGACATATGGGTGTGGCTCTTAATGCTACAACACACAAGGTTGAGAATAGGCAACACGGCTGGATTTGTGCAATCCAATTCAAAGAAAAATCATGCAATTGCTACAAATAATGCTGTGGATGTTAGTGTTTCAGATGCACCACATGATGCAGTTCCAGTTGAGCCATTAGAGGAGGTACTGAAGTTGGATAAAGGGCATACTAAGCCTTTTAGAGATGTACCTACCTCTACCGTTTTTGCAAGAATGTATTTGGCTACTGCTGGAGCATTGCAAATTGCTGCAATTAGAAACAATTCTAGTGCACAGGCTGGGATGGAATTTGAGGTTGATTTACCTGGAGAAAAAACAAACCAGTCTCCTAATAATGCATTTGACGCATCTGCAGCAAACTTAAAGGAGAATATTGATCTAACTGGAGAAGCTAGTGAACCTAAGCCTAAGTCTGTTGATAAATGATGGGATCAAAACAAAAAGGGAGGGGATTGGAACCTGGTAACAAATAGAAAATCCTCTGCACAGAAGCAGCCACCATCAAAACAATAGAACAAAAATGGTCAACGAATTGAATTGAATGTTGGTTCCAACTCTAACGCATTCGATGCTCTTGCTAATGCTGGGGAACATGAAGTTGATGCAACAGTTTCAGAGGATAAGAAGAAGTTTAATCAGCTGGTAACAATGCACAACAAAGATCGGGATGGGCTAGGCATTCCAGAATTGGCTGAAAGCAGATTAATTCTATCAAACTCTTTCTTCCCATTTGCGTGTTCGATTAAGCAACTCAATGAATAATTTGGGGACTGAACTAACGAACAACCAAGCTCATATTTCCAATCTACAAACACTGTACTATTCAAACCCTCAAGTTGAACAAATCATTAAAAACACTCAAAAAGAAATGATGCAGCCCACTTTGACTAAACAACCATTGGTCACCTTTAATACTTCTGTATTTGATGTGCTATCAAATTAAGTTAAGTCCTATGGTGAGTTTGAATGAGAATCTGGACAACAAATTGTCTCAATTGAGAATAACAACGAGTTTATCCAAGCAAAGGTTACAGAGATGGTCATTAATTCGAAACTTTTGAAAGACCAACGAGAGTATGATGATGAGGAGGACTGGGGCAATGGATTTGCTGGTTATTCTTCTGAAGAATGTGTTCAAGATGATGATCAGGATAGTGCAGGAGAGGTCCTTGATGCTTCAGTTAAGCCATCTCGTGGTACTCACATGAGCAATTTGAATTGTCATGCACCTGCTATCATTCCTAGGAATTCACCAGCTTTTGCTAAGTCAAATGAAGCAACTGGAAGATTACCTCAACGCGTAATAGCTTCTTCTCCAGGTGTTCTTAACTATTTTCCAACAAGAAGGTTAAATAAAGCTGCTGCAACATGACAGACACAGATTGATAATGCGGATCAAGGGAATTCTGGGCAGCAACAAATGGTAACCTCGTCTACAGTTGCAATAACAGCTACAACTCCAGTAGCTAGTCCTAAAGGTGATCGAGAAGTCATGGTAGCAGATGGAACGCTGGTGCAATCAGAAGATGTCAAACATGCCACTCTAGTTCAAGCAAAGGGACAACAGCAGCTCGTGACAACCATTCCACTAATATCAGTAGAGGAGAGGAAATTATTGGATGCAATGGTAAGTTCCAATCCAGTTATTCCTATAAATCATATTGTTGGCAGCACATGACACATGAGCAGAAACAAAAATAAAATGCAACTCACAAAACAAAAACAAAGCGATGCAATGGTGGATAAGTCACATGAAGGAAATGCATTGGTTTTACAAGGATTTCCTCAAGAAATTCCAAATACTATAAATTTACGCTGAGATGTTTATGAAGAAGATGACGAAAATATTTCTCTAAATCAACTGCGGGCGGCGGCAGCGAGGAAAGGTGATTTATCACAAATGCGTAGCGGAAAAAATAGGAAATCTACAACAAGAGATACAAGTTGGGATGGTAGGCAACAAAGTGGTGAAAAAAAGCAACACAAGAGATTGCCCTAAGATTACCACCGATGAGAAACGCAAAGCAAAAGGGATGTGTTCCTACAACCTCCACAAGGTCAAATAAATCAAAAAAATGATAAAGATTGAAGAATTTTTGAAGAAAGTGGAAGAAGAAGAACAAGAGCTACGAATTGAAGAATGCACAAGTTTCAACAAATACGGCAAAGACTCGATTTATTACATTGTATTATTTTACCATTTATAAGTATTATTATATGTAATATCATTACAGAGTATGCTATAAACTCTGTGATGATTACTAAATATTTAGTCTTAGCAAGTTCTTTCTTTTTGCATGCTTGCTAGTGAGGTTATTTTATGCCTCGATAGGATTAGTACAATAAGGGTAGCCCGTTTGCGTTATATGGGCAACAATACCGGTGCTATTGTACCCCTTATTTGTAATTTTTCTATTTGTTGTATTTCCTTTTTCTTTTCTGTTATTACTATAAAAACCAACCCTAGGCACTTGCCTAGTGGATTCAAAAAAAAATTCTTGGTTGTTGATTTTGGTAGTTTTTCTTTAAATTTGTTTGATTATTATCTAGAATTAATTAGTATTTATGATAAGATAATTTGACTTAGGGATTTCTTTAGGTTTTATTTTTAATTTTTGGAAAAAAATAAGAATTTTGGAAAATAAAAAGAAATGGATTTTAAAAAGAAAACAAGTAGAAAAGGAATATGGATTTGTTTTTGGTCCATCTCTAATTTAATTCCCCAAACCCAACTTTTCCCAAACCCAATCCCCCTTCCCAGCCCAATTCCGCCCCAATCCACCTGCTAACCAAACAAAACATGTCCCGCTCCCCAAACGTAACATAAGCGAACAGAGACTGCTTAATCCCTAATCCCTCACACGTACTGTGATTGATCTTCTTCCTCTCCCAAAAGAGCACATGAATCTAGCCCTAATCACTATCCAAATTCAAGCGTTTTAACCTCAATCCCTCATACGATGCATTCCTCCTTCTCCCACATCAGCAATATTCTAACGGCTTCTGACATTTTTTCCTCTCTCATGTGCTGATTTCATTTGGGAATTTCTGAAGTATGAACTTCAAAAAATGGGAGTCGTGGATTGATTTGAGGACCAATCCTCTCTTTCATCTGTCACGGTTTGTTCTAGAAGAGATTGCCTTCCAGATTTCTTGTGAAAAAAGGAAAATTCGAGAGAGGGGTATATATATTGAAGTCTGATTGAGGTCAGGGGGGGTGGGGGAGGAATTGGAGAGAAAAAAAAAAGTTGAAAGGATTCTGGGAATTTATGGGTTTTTTAGGAGTTTTGTTTCTTGGTTCTTGGTCGAATTCTTTTAAAAAAGTTGAAGAGAAACATATATATTTGATTTTGGAACATCGATTTGAGTTTTTTTGGAAGATATGAATTGAAGTTCCAGCTTGATGTTTCTACTGTTGTCCTGCTGAGTTATTACTGAACCTCGCTAGGATTTGGAGTCGAAAGGTGTATTGTAGAGTCTGTAATTATTGAAGGAAGTTTGAAATTTCAGGTTCAACTTCTTCTACTTTCTACATCTATGTATTAAAGTGTTTTGAACCGTGAGATTTTGTTCAATGGTGTTCTGTTCTAAGATTGAATTGCTTGGTGGTGAAGTTATTCTCAATGGTATGATGTGTTTGAGTACGTTCAATCAGTAAGAGTCGCTTTTGAGTAGTCGCCTTCTATGCTTTCTATGCTTTAACTGTTCTTTTGGAGGCCAAGTTATCATTTTAAGTCAGGATTCCGTCACTTTCAGATGAACGATGTGTCCTGTTTTGTGATGGCTAAGCGAGCATGAAACTATGATGGTTATTCTCCTGGTGTTTGTTTATTAGACTTTAAGTGATTTGTTCTTGTGAAATCTTCCTCTTTTACTAGAGGCATCAAACAGAATCCTTCTCTTGCTTGAACAGTTTGGTTTCAAGTTATTGTTGGTTAGAATTTTTGGTCATACGGTTATTCTCGAGGCATAGTTAAGTACTTGAATAGTTGTTGTCGAACTGTTAGATACAAGCTCGATTCATATGATTCAAAACGATCCGATACCTATTTTTTGTTAAAGTAACTTTCTGGGCAGAATACTGCTAAATTCTCTACTTTGTTGAAGTGAACCTGTTATTCCATATTGTTAATATGTAGTAGCATTTGTTCGGCAACAGATTCCTTTTCTCTGTCCTTGCGTCTTCGTTTCCAGCCAACATATCTTTGGTTAAAAATTTGGGGGTTCAATTTGGTAATAACAAAATAATTAGACTCCATCTTTTGCGGTATAGTTTATAGATGTGTTGTGATACCTAATGCAATTCCTTTTGTTATTTCTATGTTTAGTTACTATAGTAAATCTTTATGTAACATTCTCTACAGAAAAAGCATTTTACAAGAATAATCTCATTATGCATAGTAGTATATCTGTTTTGCTTTCTTCATTTTACTAGTAGTATCAAATTTTGGGTAAAGTGTCAGTTGGGCTGAGGATTGCAATAAATACTGATTCGCTTGTTCTTGTTGAAGGACGCATTTGAGTTTTGTGTTAGGTAGCGGGTTTTAAACTAAAAGGTTTGTCTTTTTGTTTGGACCCAGACTTAAACTTGAAGCTCAAGTTTCAATAATAATTTAATTAGGACATTTTCTTTTCTTCTAAAGACAAAAACAAAAAATAGAAAATATAGTCGCTTTAGGCTTATCCTTTTAAATAAAATGAGACGAGCCTCGCCCAACAAAAATACAAATTGCGGGTCCCTCAATAAAGGTTTAAAATATTTAGAAAATCGGGAAGGGCCCTTCAACGAATTTCACGGCCCTCCCAAAAGATAATAACACGCTAGAGTCTTTTAGGCGCGTTTTTAATAATTTTACCTTCCTAAATATGGGTAGGCATTTTATGCGGCCAAAATTCAAATCTTAAAACGTTGAATAGAGTGTGTCTAGGATTGCGGGTTCATTTGATGCGGCGTAATCCGAAAATACATTTTAAACGACGTTTACTTTCTTATATAAATGTTATATTAAATAAAAGCGGTAAAAAGTAAAATTGGCACATAGATTGTTCATGTAATACAATCAGATAATAGCTAAATGCAACAGTTGAGCGACCGTGCTAGAACCACGGAACCAAGAAATGCCTAACACCTTCTCCCGGGTAAAAAAAATTCCTTATTCGGATTTCGGGTCTGCGTACAGTTAACAGAGTCATAATCTTCCTCGGTTCGGGATTCAAATCGGTGACTTGACCATTAATTTCCCAAGTGGCGACTCTGAATAATTAATAACCAAATCCCGTTTCGATTGTCCTTTATTTGGAAAAACTCCTTTACGCCCCTTTACGGAGGTGTATAGCGGAAAAAAGAGGTGTGACAGCCTATATGAAAAATTGGCAGGAGCCACCAAAGCCCCCTTCACCCAAGAGAATAGTGAATGTGATAAGTGGGGGAGAAGATATTCATGGTATAACATATACAGCTTCCAACAAGGTTTCTAAAGTAAAAATTACACAGGGGAAACGAGTACGGCAGGTTTTAGAAAACAAAAGTATTTCATTAGATGATGCAGATACCGAAGGAGTAATAACCCCACATAATGACGCATTGGTAATATCTTTACTAGTACATGATATTAATGTAAAACAAAGTTTTGATTGATCCAGGAAGTTCCGTAAATATTATGCTACTAAGGGTATTACATGACATGCAAGCTGAAGACAAAATAATACCCAAGGTGCATACCTTGTCTAGATTCGACAATTCAAGTGTGGTAACAAAAAGGAGAGGTAATTCTAATAACTTTTGCTGCAGGTGTTGTTAAAGAATCTAAATTTCAGGTAGTTGATATGGAAATGTCTTACAATATGATCATGGGGAGGCCTTGGATCCATGATATATATGTTGTTCCATCAACTCTACATCAAGTTATTAAATTCCCATAACCATGGGGGATTTGCCAAATTTGTTGGGATCAGCAGACATCCAGGAGTATCAACGTTGTAACAGATATGAGTACCGGTAAATAAAGAAAACTAGGAATTACAGGAAACTGTTGAAGGTATCAAAAATAAACCTTTACTGAGCGAGAAAAGACAAATTTAGACTCGAGACCTAATACAATTCAAGAACCCGAAGAGAATGAAATATCAAAATAACATTCGAAGAACTTGAGGCTGTGATTTTGTTTGAACAATGGCCAGAACGGAAGGCTTATGTTGGAGCCAATTTAAGCTCAAACATGTTAGGTATGTTGGTTGAATTTTTAAAAGCTAACGTGGATTGTTTTTCTCTTTCCCATGCTGATATGACAGGGATACCACCGGATGTAATGACTCACAAATTAAATGAAGACCCATCTTTCACACCTGTAAAACAAAAGAAAAGAAAACAAGGAGCTTTCAAAAATCAGGTGATTCAAGATGAGGTCCAAAAGTTATTGAAAATAGGGTCAATCCTCAAGGTAAGTTATCCTAATTGGTTAGCATACACAGTTGTACCTAAGAAAAATGGTAAGAGGAGAATTTGTGTAGATTATACAGATATTAATAAAGCTTTCCCAAAAGTTTCTGGTTCATGGACTGTAACAGAGTCATAGTCTTCCTCGATTTGGGATTCAAATCGGTGACTTGACCATTAATTTCCCAAGTGGAGACTCTGAATAATTAATAACCAAATCCCATTTTGATTGTCCTTTATTTGGAAAAAACTCCTTTACGTCCCTTTGCTGGGGTGTATAGCGGAAAAAGGAGGTGTGACAGCTCAGGCGACTCTGCTGGGGATGAGAACCCAGAACGTTTGTTCAGGGTTCAAAATTCGAGCTTAGAATAATTGTTTTGTTTAGTTTTATCTGATTTTGTTACATGATATGTGCTTAATGTGCTAATTGATTGCTTTTACCGCTTTTGATATTACGTGAACTGTATATAAACTGTGCCGAACCAAATCTCCTCTCTGATTCTTCTGAATTGTGAAGAAGGGTGTAAGGTGTACGACTTCTTTTCTTTCTAGTATCAAAATCCCAATTTAGAACGAGGTTTGGATAAGTCTCAAAGACGACGAAGCTTCTCTATTCCCCGATTGCCACCTCCCCCTCGGCTCGAGCTGTCCGCTCTGGTAAGCCAGGTCTAGAACAAATACCCAGATTTTGAACCTAGAATAACTTTACCTCATGCCGAATCCCTAGTAGGAACGCGTATCTGCATCATGTGCATTTTGACAGGGGACTCAACACAAGGGTTGAGTCCGTCTAGGGCTAGCAACCTGAAATGAAAAGACCATCCTGATGCATCCTACTTGGGTTTTTGTGCATTATTTTCTCAATCCTGCATGTTGGCCGGCTTTCTGAATCTCGGGACGGTTAGAAAATGGGAAAAAGAAGAAAAGGGGAAAATAATGAGTCGGAAAGTTAATTGATGAGTTCAGAAAAAAACCATTGCCCAAGTACTATCGGAGTTTTGCCGAAATTTTGAAGAAAATATAAAAAAAATATATCTTATTTTTAAACAGTCATTTTTTGTTAGTTTGTCTTGTTTGCAAAATAGAAAATGAAAAATAGTTTGTTTTGTCAAATGAAATGAAAAAATAGTCTTGATTTTTGTTTTTCCTGTTTGAAAATAGTTTTGGAAAATAGGTTATTTTATTGAAAGAAAAAGAGTTGTTTATTTTATGAAAAATTGGTTATTTGTTGGAAAAATGAACAATAGTTTTTGTTTTCTGGGGAAATAGGTTGTTTGTTGAACACGAAAAAATAATCGTTTGTTTTGTCTTGTTTTCAAAAAAGAGAAAAGGAAAAAGAGCTTGTTTTGCTATGAAAAATGAAAAAGTGTCTTTGATTTTAATCTTGTTTTTGAAAATGAAAAAGAGAAAAATAGTTTATTTTAAAATAGTTCGGTTAATTTGCCCGAACTACGCATGGTTTGATTCTCACAGGGCGTGAGATACGTAGGCAACCCTCATAGGGTCCAACTGCCCCTTTACAAAAATTGCCCAAAAATGTCAAAATTTTAATTTTTTGCTACAAGTAAGTCAAATAAGTCCGCTTTGTCAAAAATAACCAAAAGTTCCCAAATGGGACGACGGAAGGTTGAATTTGCGTAGGCGACCGTTTTTGGTCAAATGTGATTTTTGGTTGACTGCACAACCTTTAAATCTTCGTTTCCGAAGTGCCGAAAGGCCGTGTTTGAAAATCAAGTCTTTTATTTTCCAATTTGAAAACACGCAAAACAACATATAAATAGTTTTATCTTTTTTGAGTCGAATAAAAGTTTTTCTTTTACCTAATCACCTTAATAAATGTGCAAGATGAGCACATATCAAATTGAATAGTTCTCAATTTTTAGCGAGGTCCCTCTACACCTCCACATGTGGTGGAATGATCTGGGAGATGATAGTAAAAAGACAGTGGAAAGAATTTTGGGAGGTCTCGTTGATCTGTTAGATATCAAGCCAAAGATGGATGTTATTGAAGCTTTAATACCATTTTGGGATCCAACCCGTAATGTATTCTGGTTTACAGACTTTGAGCTTACACCCACACTCAAGGAAGTTGCGGGTTATGCAGGTTTGGACGGGAAATTGAGGGGTCAGATTTGCTTTCACCTAGACAGGTGTCCCCGCACGGGTTTTTGAATTAGCTACACATTAACCGGAAAGTGCAAGATGGCGATCTGTCAAAAAACTGTTGTTTCTTATATCAACAGTATGGTACTCCTCGGGGTTTCGAAGAGCCAAATCTCGGACTAACTCATGATAAGGACATAAACAAATGGGAGTCAAGACGTCCTTTAGCTTTCCCGATGGCCTTCCTGGGAATTGTGGTTTGTCCACAC
The DNA here is from genome assembly GCA_034376525.1 of Nicotiana benthamiana. Lineage (NCBI taxonomy): Eukaryota > Viridiplantae > Streptophyta > Magnoliopsida > Solanales > Solanaceae > Nicotiana > Nicotiana benthamiana. The sequence continues at coordinate 91,974,287 of CM067337.1, forward strand.
AAAGATAAGAAAATAGAGATAAGCCTTGTAGGGATGGTTGACGTTGCAATCAAAAGGCCTAACAGCACTGTAGTCCCTTTGGTGTTATCTGAAATATACCGAACTTTAACTGTATGTCGAGAGGGAGTCCATTTCTTCCAGGGTTGCAATCTATTACTCCAGCTATGGATACAGGAACATCTCTGTCATCGAGTACGATACATGAATCACGGGCTAATTGGAAGGAACTGCATTAGTGGTTTTGAGAAACGGGTAGCGGGCGCAGAATTCCCTGAAGATGTCAAGGCTTGGTTCGCACGATTGAGGTCATTGACAGCTAATCAAGTTGAATGGGCGTTTGGGTGGTTGCCGGATACTGAGGTAATCCACATGATGGCCGAAGAATGTCATCTTCTTTTGATGGGGGTTCGTAGCATCCAGCCCTACGCTCATCATCGAGTATTACACCAGCTAGGAAGGTTCCAGACAATCGCCACTGACTTGGATCTGAGCAAGCATGCCATTGAGTTAAGTCTAGGAGCCTCATTTCCCAAAAAGGAGGTTCGAAAGCTATGGAATGAGTGTAGATTCCTTGAGGCAAAAACCATGGTTCGGGAACGAGCTATGGGAGAAGTAGACCCGAAGTACAATGCTTGTTTTAGGAAAAGGTTACAGATTTAGAGACCCGCCAAAAGGGACCACGTACAACAATTTACAAATGACTCGCAAGAACAATGGGGTTGGTTGGCAAAGGAAGAAAACTATCGGGCTGAAATTGGCAAATTGAAGTAACAAATTGCAAGCATGACTTTCGAGAACAGTTTGCAAGCGGCGGCGAACCAAAGTGAAAAGAATAGACTGACTCAAGAAAATGAGATGGTTAAGGTTCAAATACAACAAATGAAGGTTGCTGCCAGTAATTAACAAAGAAGTAGGTCGGATGAGAGACGCATAAAGGGTTTGGAAAATGAGGTCAATGAGTGTCGGGGCGAATTGGAAAGGTCTAAGAACATCATGAAAAGTTCAAGGCACAATGGGCTACAAAGACAGAAGAGCGTCGCCAGTATTTGAACCAGGTGAAATGGAATCACGAGAAGATTATGGCCAACTTGAAAAGAAAGGTGGTCGCCCTTGAGGGAAAAATGGTCAAGCAGACCAAAGACTTTGAAGTGGAAAGCGGGCATTTTTATGACTTATTGGCCAAAATGGAGGTGGAAGTGCAACAATTGCAGGATCAGCACCTGCAAGATTCTCATGCCTTAGAAACATACAGTAACCAGATAAGAATCAGAGCCATTGCTCATGCCATTGTGACAAGATGCTGGGTGTGTAATGATATGACTGTTTTTACCTTTGTCCCAGCTGTAGTGGTCTTTGTTAAAAGATTTTTTCTTGAATTAGAGCACCTTGAACACGATTTGGAACCCAGGTCCGCGTCGAGGCCGAATGACGCCCCGCGGACACCCAAATTTGAGTCATTAGAGTATGCGTTGGTTGTGTCAATATCTTTTTCTATTTCAAGTCTGTTTATATCAAATGGAGTCTGTAGTTTGATGTTGGTACTTGGTCTTAGTTTGTGTCTATCATTTTCTTTCGCAAACTTTTTTTTTGTAATATCTTATGTTAGTAATGAAAATTATAAAATTCCCAAAACGTTATTTTCATTTTCGCATTGATTTTCACGAACTACGCTTGGTCTAATTCATACGGGGTCACGATACGTAGGAAATCTACATAAGATTCGACCGTAGTTGAAAACAAAGGCAAAGGAAAAGAAATGGAGGTAAAAGAAAAGAAAGGAAGAAAAGAGTGGAAAAACAGAGACGAAAATAAAAGAAAAAGAAAGAAAACAAGAGCGGAAAAATAAAGGTAGGTATACGAGTGGAAAAGGAACAAGTGCGGAAAAATAAAGGTGAGAATAAGAGAAGGGAAGAAAAGAGAGGAATGGAATGAGAAATGAAACAAAAGGAATGCCGGGATGATACATGCGGTCGAGCAAATGCATAATAGAAATGATTAACTGTGTAGGTGCATCCATGCCAGCGTGCGGTTATCAAATCGGTTAAAACCTAATCGTTGACGAAGTGGTTGTTTTAAATGTGTGAGGATAGGCAGGTGGTTAGTTGATTGGAAATTCTGGAAACTCACCATTACAACACCCGGTCGAAGGAAGAAAAAATGATTGGACAGGATTCAGATACTATTATTGTGGACCCACGAAAGAGGTCGAGGTGATCGATGTGGGGGATATGAAAGAAGAAATGAGGAAGTTGAAAGCCCAAATGGAAGCCATGCACCGGGCTTGGTCTTAAGGGAATCCAACACCATTATACCCTGCCAACCCCTCTTATATCCCACACCTAGCACATGCTCAAGAGTCTTCCACTCCCGATCTCCACCTTTCTAGTATAACACCCAAGGGTATGCCACTACTTCATATGCTCCACCGGCTCCACCACCCAAACAAAATCCTCCTCCGCCCGTGGCTCCAATCTTTGTGGCTCCTCCTCCAGCTCCATTACGAAGGTCCTGTAGTGAACCGCTATTCCAAGCCCATGATACCCAATATTACCCGCCTGAGCCCACCTTTAAGGCTTCTTAGCCGTATTCATATTCCCCTCACTTTGAGATCCCAGAAGAAGTCCAGAAACCAGTTAAAAGCCTGGAGTAATCCTTCACGAACATGCACGGGTTGGGCAGCCAAGTCAGTGTTGCCTATAAATATTTACGCCATTTCGCGGATGTCTAGTTGCATGCGGGGTTCAAGATGCCTAAATTTGACCTGTACGAGGGGCAAGGTGACCCGGCAGCTCACCTCCGAGGATTCTACAGTACGATGAGAGGTGCTGGGGGAAAAGATGAATCACTGATAGGCTACTTTGTTCAGAGCCTGAGCGGGTCTGCATTGGAATGGTACACCAGACAGGGTCCCTGTCGATGGTACACCTGGGATGATCTGACACAGGCATTCATTAGCCATTTCCAATATAACCTCCAGATAGTCCCTGATCGTATATCATTGCTGAAATTTGAGAAGAAGCCGGGAGAAAGTATTAGATAATTTGGTTTCCGATGGAAAGAGCAAGTAGCCAAAGTGGATCCCCCAATAAGGGAAAACGAGATGGTAGACTATTTTCTGCAAACGCTGGAGCTGGCATGCTTAGGTCATCTAGTGACTTCTGTGAGTAAATCGTTCAATGAAGTACTAAAGATGGGCGTCATGATTAAAGAGGGTTTAAAGTCTAACAAAATTTTGAGTTATTCAGCGCTGAAAGCAACCACATAGGCCATAAAAAGCGGTACTGGTGGTGTACAAGGTAAGTAGAAGAAGGAAGAAGTGGACACAGTGGAAGCTAGCACCTGGTCCAGGCCCAGCAATCCCCCACCCTACTATAGCCAACCTAGACCCACCACCCAAATTACCCATATACCCCGTACGGCCCACCACAACACTACTACCCACCGCCAGAACCACACTTCTCTTTCCATCATGCCCAGACATATACACATCCCCGGCGCATCCGCAATGGCGTGCGCCGGCTCCCTAAAACACATATACACCTCCACAAAACACCCATCCACACTCCACGGCTAATAGATCAGGACCCGGCTTCCGCCCGAACCAAAATTTTCAGAATGAGAGGGCTTTAAGACAAAGAACTTTTACCCCATTGGGAGAATCTTATACCGCTATATTCCATAGACTGAAGCAGTTGGGAATGTTAACCCCAATCGAGCCCAAAGTACCAAATCCACCTCTCAAAAACCCGGATCAGTCCGTCAGCTGTGAGTATTGCTCGGAAATGCCTGGTCATGAGACTGAAAAATGTTCGAAGTTGAAGAATGTTGTACATGAGCTTATTGACAGCCGCCGTATTGATGTACAAGCCCCAAAGGCGCCAAACATCAATCAGAACCCGCTGCCGGCACATCACGAGACTAAGATGATTGAGTTGGTACACAAGGATGGAGAATTGAAGAAACCCTCACAAACCGTGATGATGATTCGTGCTATTGATACTAGTTCAAGAGAAAAGCCGACAGGGGAACAGACACAGTTGAAATTGAAAGGTTCAAGTTACAATCCTGTGGTAGTGATGGGGAAAGAATTATCTGTTGTTGCAAAGAAACCGAAACCAGTTAAGTTTGTGGTGCCAGGGGCATCACTCGCACCCGGGGTTGTTGTGAAGGGTGCCTACATAGAGCCGCTGATCATCAAGCCAGTAGTCCAGTTACCCATAGTTGACAGCAAAGATGTGCCATGGAAATATGAGAAGGTGATAGTAACATATAAGGGAAAAGAAATCGAGGAGGAGAGATGTGAGGCGCAAGGGTTGACTCGATCTGGGCGTTGCTTCACTCCTGAGGAATTGAGAAAGGCTAGGGCTACTAAAGATAGTCCAGCGTTGGTCAAGAAATCTGTCACGGAGGAAGAGGCAGGGGATTTTCTAAGAAAGATGAAGGTACATGACTATTCTATTGTCGAGCAGTTGAGGAAAACACCGACCCATATTTCATTATTATCATTGTTGATCCACTCTGATGAACATCATCGAGCCTTGATGAAAATATTAATTGAAGCCCATGTGCCTGATAAGATTTCAGTGAACCACTTGGAGACAATTGCTAATAGGATCTTCGAGGTAAACATGATAACATTTTCGGATGATGAGTTGCTTGTGGAAGGAACAAAGAAGAATAAAGCCCTTTACTTGACAGTCAAATGTGAAGATTCAGTGGTGACCAAAGCATTGGTAGATAATGGGTCTAGTGCCAACATTTTCCCGATGTCGAAACTGAACAAGCTAAAGATCGATAATGGCAGAATCCGCAGAAACATTGTGTGTGTCCGAGGTTTTGACGGGGGCGGAACAGACACGGTGGGGGACATTATCCTCGAGTTGACCATTGGCCCAGTTGAATTTACTATGGAATTCCAGGTGTTGGATGCTGCAGTATCATACAATTTGTTGTTGGTACGACCATGGATCCATGTGGCAAAAGCAGTGCCTTCCTCACTGCATCAAATAGTCAAATTTGAATGGGATGGGCAAGAGGTGGTGCTACATGGAGAGGACCCCACAAGCGCTGTAGGTGATGATATTGTGCCCTTTGTAGAAACTGATGATGATAAGGGGCCATGGGTCTATCAGGTTTTTGACACGGTCAATGTAGACAAGGTACCAGAGGGTAAAAGCATCCTACGTCCCCGAGTAGAAGCTACAACCTTCATGGTGGTTTCTGAAATGATGGGTAATGGGTTTGTACCAGGAAAAGGTCTGGGCACCAAACTTCACGGCATTGTTCATCCCGTGTCCTTGCCCAAGAACCTAAATACATTCGGGTTGGGGTTCATGCCAACATAGCAGATATCAGAAGGGCCCACAAGTTGAAAAAGAAAGCTTGGGTTCTCCCAAAACCAATTCCACATCTGTCCAAATGTTTTGTCAGGCCGAGGACAAAAAAGCAATTAGCAACACATGCGACATGTTCATTGATTGGAGCAGAGGGTAATTTTGATGAAGTGTTTGAGAGGGTATTGCCGAAGTAAACATGGTTTTGGCCGGTGAAGGTTCCAGTAATGCACACGTTGGGCCATATGATAGGATCAATAATTGGAAAGCCACTCCTCTGCCAGTTCGGAGGGAGGCACGGTAGTGGGACTTTATTTTTATTTTTTGTTTTCACCTGGATTATCCAAGATTTATAATCCTTGTGACTATGTTCTGTCCATTTAGATGAGGTAAGCTCTGTTATCTTTACGTTTTAATGAAATGAAATTTCCTTTCCTAATTTTGTTTCCATTTTTCTTTTCTTTTCTGTAAAGTTCTTTTTATACTGATATCAATGACATGACATGCATGAGGACTTCTGGCCCGGTCTTGTAAGCCAACCTAACTCATAAATAATAATAGAAGAAATTAAATGTGATGATGAAGAGGAATATGATGATGATGAAGCTTATGAGGAAATAAGTAAGGAACTAAAACACTTTGAGGAAAAACCCAAACCGAACTTCAATGATACAGAAGCAGTTAACTTAGGGGACCAAGATAATGTCCATGAAACTAAAATAAGTGTTCCTCTGAAGTCGCAACTCAAGGAAGAAATAATCGCGGCATTTTTGGAATATAGAGACGTTTTGCTTGGTCCTATAATGATATGCCAGAGCTGAGTACTGATTTGGTGGCTCACAAACTGCCTACCAATCCATCACTCCCACCTGTTAATCAGAAATTGAGGAAGTTCAAAACAGATATAAGTGTGAATATTAAAGAAAAAATTACTAAGCAATTTGATGCAAAGGTCATTCGGGTTACACGGTATCACACATGGTTAGCTAATATTGTACCTGTACCAAAGAAAGACGGAAAAACCAGGGTGTGGGTTGATTATCGAGAGCTTAACAAGGCAAGTCCAAAAGACAACTTTCCATTTCCAAACATCCACATATTGATTGACAATTGTGCCAAACATGAGATTGGTTCTTTTGTGGATTGTTATGCGGGTTACCATCAAACCTTAATGGATGAGGAAGATGCAAAGAAGACGGCATTCATCACGCAGTGGGGAACATACTGCTATCGGGTCATGCCATTTGATTTGAAGAATGCTGGGGCAACTTACATTACGGCTATGACAACAATCTTCCATGATATGATACATAAAGAGATTGAGGTGTACGTGGATGATGTGATGGTGAAATCTAGGAAGCATCCTAACCATGTCAGGGATTTGAGGAAATTCTTTCAAAGGCTACGCATGTATAATATCAAGCTCAATCCTGCAAAGTGCGCTTTCGGGGTGCCGTCTGGAATGTTGTGAGGACGTGTTGCGCCCTAACTTGGGTGGCACAAAAGTTGAAGCATTATTTGTCGTCCTACAACACTTCCCTCATATCTCGGTTAGATCCACTAAAGTATATTTTCCAGAAGCCTATGCCCTTGGGAAGGCTTGCAAAGTGGAAGATTTTGCTTACAGAGTTTGATATTATCTATGTGACACAGACTGCAATGAAAGCACATGCCTTAGCTGATCGTTTAGCTTAGAATCCAGTTGATGATGACTATTAGCCTTTGAAAACTTATTTCCCTGATTAGGAGGTGATGCATATTGATAAATTGGAGCAGATAGAGAAACCAGGATGGAAATTGTTCTTTGATGAAGCGGCAAATATGAAAGGCGTGGGAGTAGGGGTTGTACTTATTTCCGAAACAGGTAAGCATTATCCTATTATGGCCCAGCTTCGTTTCTATTGTACGAACAACATGGTGGAATATGAAGCATGAATTTTGGGATTGAGATTGGCTGTGTATATGGGTGTCCGAGAAGTCTTGGTCATGGGTGACTCAGACCTACTGATACATCAAATTCAAGGAAATTGGGAAACACGAGATTTGAAGTTGATACCATGCCAACAGTGCCTGCATGAGTTTTGTCAACGGTTTCAGTCAATAGAGTTCAGACACATCCCAAGGGTTCCCAACGGTTTTGGCATGGATGTTGCATCATCCAGATAAGGCTTACGTAGATCCATCGCAGATTCAGGTCTATGATCAAAATACTTATTGTAATATGATAGAAGAGGAACTTGATGGTGAGCCGTGGTTTCATGACATCATGGAGTATATCAGGATGGGAGTATATCCGTACAAGGCCACCAGTGATCAAAAAAGGACTACTTATTTATTGGCAAGCAGATTTTTCCTGAGTGGAGGAGTATTGTACAAAAGAACACCAGATCTCGGACTGTTGAGGTGCATGGATGCAAGGAAAGCCACCACTATCATGACTGAGGTACATTCTGGAGTCTGCAGACCGCACATGAGTGGACATGTTTTGGCAAAAAAGATCTTACGGGCAGGGTATTATTGGCTTAAAATGGAGCGGGATTGTATCATCTTTGTACGCAAATGTCATCAGTGCCAAGTGCATGGAGATTTGAATCATTCTCCACCATCAGAATTGCATATAATGTCAGTTCCATGGACTTTTGTTTCTTTGGGCATGGACGTTATTGGGACGATTGATCCAGCGGCATCAAATGGGCACATGTTTATCCTAGTAGCAATAGATTATTTTACCAAGTGGGTGGAAGCAAAGACGTTCAAGTCTGTGACTAAGAACGGTGCGGTGGATTTTGTGCACGCGAACATTATTTGTCAGTTTAGTATACCAAAGGTGAGTAGCACGGACAATGGGGATAATCTCAACAGTCATTTGATGAAAGAAACATGTGAGCAGTTCAAGATTACTCACCGTCATTCTACGCCATATCGCCTTAAAGCAAACGATGCGGTTGAAGCGGCCAATAAGAATATAAAGAAAATACTGCGGAAAATGGTTGAAGGGTCTAGACAGTGGCATGAGAAATTGCCTTTTGCATTGTTTGGATATCGCACCACCCTTATTTTGGAATCAACGACACGATCAAGAAACGTAGGTCCTAAGCATAAAGTAAAGAAAAAGGAAAATGAAAAAAGAGAAAAGAAAAGAAATGAAATGAAAAGAAAATAAAAGAGAAAACAAAAGAATGAAATGGAAATAAAAGAAAGAAATGAAAGGAAAAGAAAACAAGAAGAAAAGACAAGAAAGAATCACAACAAAGGTAATTACGATAAAGTGAACTACGTTTGACTAATTCCCGAAAGGGTACGTAGGCAGCCTTACTCCGAGGTTCACACATACCAAAATAAATCTCCCAATGTCCCCAAGCAAAAAAAACTGGGGCAGAAGTTGTGGTTCGTTGTTAGAAATTGGATTCCGAAAGTTGTAATGATAACCCATTTTGAAATTGTTTTGAGCCTTTTATACGATTCTTTCTAGCCCATACAAAAGCCTACATTACGGTCCAAAGAAAGACCTTCTGATCAATTTTGAGAAATGCCAAGTCAAGCAGGAAAAGGTAATTCGCCACAGGGGCAACACTCTGATGCAAACAAGAAGCATGAAAAATAAAAAAATGAGAGTCTTATTGGTGAAAACCCTCACGGGTACTGTAAGGCGACGGGAGCTGAGAGAAAACGAAATGAGAGAGTCTTAGTTGTGAAAACCCTCGCGGGCACCCTAGGGCGAAAGTGAGTTTGAGAAATGGCAAACTGAGAAAGGTCTGTTAGTGAAAAATTGTCCGTGGTATCATAGGATAAATGAGGTTAAGGTTTAGGTAAAGTAATCAAGTGATGGAAGTTCTGGGATATGAAGTATGACAACTGAAGAGCTGGTTAGTTGGATCGGTTGGGCCGGTTAGTCCAAAATGCATGTCGTGATCACTGGTGCCAGCTGTTCCGGTCAAATAAGTTTCTTTTCTTTTCCTTTTCAACAGTCATTTGGTTTTGGATTCTTCTTATCCTTAACTCACAAAAATTATCGCATTTCATTTTCCTTTGGGGTTTTGGTGTCTAAATGTTCCAATGACAGTTTTGTTCAATAAAATGGGAAAGGATTTCAAAGCCCACTGCCAGCTTCCGAAAATGGTAAAGCGTAATGTGGCCAGAGCATGCCCGCAACAATGTGATGTAAAGTGAAATAAGGGAAGTCGCTGAAAGTTTCATCGGCCGAATATTTGGGAAATGTTGTCAGGCAAAAAAAGTTGAAAAGGTGAAACAACAGTGGGAGTACAAAATAGTCAGGTTGTCAGAAATTGGGGAATGTGAAAGTTGGTCAGAAAGTCAGGCAGTTAAGAGGAAGTCAGGCAACACAAAGCAAGGCAATGGAAGGATGATGCAGCAAGAATGCCATCAACTAACCACCATTTTTAAAACTAACAAATTTTCGGTGATTGAGATAGGGGCAGAAAATTGTTTGTCAGGAGGAAATCTCCGTGAAAGAAAAGTAGGAAGTAATCAAGTTTAATCGTAAGTGTGACATAGGTAAAATGCAAGAAAATGAGGGGTGGCATGAAGAGATGTTGACGTTAGGAGCCCTCCTGAAGAATATAGGAATATATTTCAAGTATTAGTAGTCAAGAACCCACTTGAAGAATAGAGGAATACATCTCAGTCGGCAATCAGTAGCCCGCCTGGATAATAGAGGAATACATGCATTTAAAATTCTAAATCAGGAGCCCGCCTGAAGAACATAGGTGATACAATTCAAGTTGTTAGTTTAAAATCAATTCCTTCGTTTATTTTGGTAGTCAGGTGCCTGCCTGGAGAACAAAGGTCCGCATTTCAAATTTCAGAAATTAGGAGTCCGCCTGGAGAATAGTGACACGCATTTAGAATTTTGGAAGTGAGGAGTCCGTTTGAAGAACAGAGACATACAATTCAAGTTTGAGTCAGGAGCCCGCCTAAAAAATAGAGGTGATATAATTCAAATTTTAGTTTTCGATCAGCTTCTTTGTCTATTTTGAAGTCAGGAGTCCGCCTGGAAAACACAGACATGCATCTCCAATTTCGGTAGTCAGGAGTCCGCCTGGAGAACAGAGACACATATTTCAATTTCAGTAGTCAGGATCCCTCCTGAAGAACAGAGGCATGCACTCCAAATTTAAGCAATCAGGAGCCCGCCTGAAACACCGAGGTGATACAATTCAATTTGCAGTTTTCAACCAATTTCTTTGACTAATTTGAAGTCAGGAGTCCGCCTGGAGAACAGAGACATACAATTCAAGCTTCGTAATTAGGTGCACGCCTGTATAGTAGAGGTATTCCGAGTCAAGTTATTGTCAACATTCTTATTAAGATCCAGTAACAATGCCCAGTTTCCAAACTGGGGCAGAAAGTTTTTTTTGTTTTATCTATTTTTATGAAGTTAGGGGCCCGCATGGGTAACAGAGGAATACGGTCAAGTCCCAATTCAGCAATCAGGAGTCCGCCTGGAGAACAGAGACATACAAATTCAAGTTGAGTAGTCAGGAGCCCGCCTGGATAATATAGGAATACTTTCACAAATTCAATTTCAGTAGTCAGGAGCCCGCCTGGAGAACAGAGGCAAGCAGTCCAAATTTCAGAAATTAGGAGCCCGCCTGAAAAACAGAGGTGATACAATTCAATTTGTAGTTTTCATCCAATTTCTTTGTCTAATTTGAAGTCAGGAGTCCGCCTAGAGAATAGAGACATACAATTCAAATTTTAGCAGTCAGGAGCTCGCCCAGAGAATGGAGGTGTTAATTTTTAAGTAGTTGAAATCAGGACCACGCATGGAGAATGGAGGTGTTAAATCTTTAAGTAGTTGAAGTCAGGAGCCCGCCTGGGGAATGGAGGTGTTAAATTTTAAATTAGTTGAAATCAGGAGCCCGCCTGGAGAATAGAGGGTTTAAATCTTTAAGCAATTGAAATCAGGAGCATGCCTTAAGAACAGAGGTATTACATTCAAGTTTTGAAGTCAGGAGCCCGCCTGGACAACGGAGGTATTACATTTCAAGTTTAGTTTTCAAATTCGTATTAATATCCGGTAACGGTTCCCAGTTTCCGAACTGGGCAGAAAGTTTTCTTTGTTTATCTATTTTTGTAAAGTCATGAGCCCACCTCGATAATAGAAGAATACATTCCAGCTCAGTTTTATTCAAGTTCAGCAATGTGGAGAGAAGAATACACTAACCCGATTCCTGTTTAGCCCAGGATATGTAGGCAATCTCTGAAGCAGGGTGCGGTCAAAACTTTTCAAAAATGCTTCACACAGAATATTTGAACGGGCAACAATCGCTCGTATTTGCTCAATTATCTTTGCCCAAAAACTTTTCATGTTTCCGAGCACCGAGGGGTGGCTGTGAGCACGTGATTTTTGCCTATATATGAATAATTCCCCAGAAAAATTCAAACAATATGACATTTCCTTATTTTTACAATTTTTGTGAAATTTGGCATTTTATGTTAATTGTTTACATTTCGTCTGTGCATATTTAATTAGTGAAAAATACAAAAACAAAATATAGAAGTGCGTTTGCATTTAGGAATTAATTTCACAATTTATTAGGTTATTTTATAAAAGAAAGTTACAAAAAATATTTCATTTTTCACATTTTAATCTAGGCCTTCTCTCTACTTCTCACTCTAGTTGAGATGAACAGTAGCAACGCAACAGTTCTCCGGCCATAACTACATATTCCGGCAGTGAAAATTCACAAGATTAGTGTCAAAAGAAGCACCTATTCTTTGAGCACAATCCCCAGTTGTTTTTGTTCTCAAACACATCCAATACTTCCCTAAATCTAAAATTTGGTGCGTCATTTACTGTAGCTACATAGGAACTTGGCAGATTTCATCTTTTTTCTGATTTCTTATATCTGGATGGATTTTTGAAGAACCATGGATGTATCGTCCTCTCCTCAGCTTTTGGCTCTGGGAGAGATTAATTCAATTGGCAAACCAACACTAACGTATGCTGCTCAAGTGGCCCAAAAAAAGGCAGCTGCTACTTCGAATTAAAAGCTGCTGAAGCCTTTTGAAGTTATTCATAGAGTTCCAACACTCAAGTTTTAAATGGAGGAACGGATGGAATATGCAAAAGAGGAAGGTCTACATCAAGCTATTGTAGTGAAGCTTTCTTCAAATGCACCGTATTTAATCACATTAAGAAATGTACTGCCAAAACTTTTCGGAATCAAAGGACCAGTTTTGATCGGTCATCTCGCACATCGACAATTGCTTATCAGGGTGGATCAACATGATGATTTTGTTAATTTACTTGCGAGGTCAGTTAACTACTTCAAATATAATGGTAAAGAGCATCAAATTCGATTATTTCCATGGTACTTTGATTTTAATGTAAATGAGGGAACGACGAAAGCAGTGGTATGGATTTCACTTCCTAATTTGCCAACGGAGCTGTTTGCAATGAAGGCGTTGTTGTCAATAGCTTCAGTTGTAAGCAAACCTATAGCCATAGACAAAGCTACCCAAACAAAGTCGCGTCCTAGTACAGCAAGAGTGAAGGTCATCCTCGACTTAAGGGATAAGTTGCCAGACAAATTGATGCTGCAATTTCTGGACAAACAAACGAGCAAAGTGGTTGAAGTCTTTCAAGATTTTGTCTATGATAACCTACCATTGTATTGTAGTCATTGTAAACACCAAGGGCATGATGAAAACTCATGTCGACGATTGAATGCAAATAGTGTTTCGACCAGGCCAGATGAACCACAGGATGTTGTACAAAGAGAAGAGGAACTACTGTATAATGATGGTAAAATAGCTGAGAAGTTTCAAGGGGATTTGAGGCAAATGCAAAATAAAAAAGGGGTTTGCCATTTTCGATTGAGACGGCAGGGGTACAAAGTATAACTGTTGCTAAAGGGACTGATACACTCCCAGTTGAAGCAGTCAACAAGGGTTTAGAAGAGTTTCAAAATGAAGGTGATGTGCAGACTCTTGGTTTGAGTCCTACAGGTGTAGCTGGGCAGAGTAGCTCACTTCAATGTACTTTGGAGGCTACTATTGGTCGAGTTAACAAAAAATATATATCAGCTTCTCATTTGAAAAGGGAAACTGATACTTTTTTAAAAGAAATTTTTTTGAATAATCCTATATATGTTCAGGGTGCATCTGGAATAGGCGTGGATATAGCAAAAAATAATGGTGGAAATTGTCATGTTGATGATTCACGATCAGATGCAGTTAATACCCAAACTACAACAGGTGATAGACATATGGGTGTGGCTCTTAATGCTAAAATACACGAGGTTGAGAATATGGCAAACACAACTGGATTTGTGCAATCCAATTCAAAGAAAAATCGTTCAATTGTTACAAATAATGCTGTGGATGTTATTGTTTCAGATGCACCATATGATGCAGTTCCAGTTGAGCCTTTAGAGGAGGTGCTGAAGTTGGATAAAGGGCCTACTAAGCCTTCTAGAGATGTACCTGTCTCTACCATTTTTGAAAGAATGTATTTGGCTACTGCTCGAGCATTGCAAACTGCTGCAATTAGAAACAATTCTAGTGCACAGGCTGGGAAGGAATTTGAGGCTGATTTACCTGGAGAAAAAAAATAAGCAGTCTCCTAATAATGCATTTGACGCATCTGCAACAAACTTAAAGGAGAATATTGATCTAACTGGAGAAGCTAGTGAACCTAAGCCTAAGTCTGTTGATAAAAGACGGGATCAAAACAAAAAGGGAGGGGATTGGAACCTGGTAACAACTAGAAAATCCTCTGCAGAGAAGCAGTCATCATCAAAACAACAGAACAAAAATGGTCGACGAATTGAATTGAATGTTGGTTCTAACTCTAATGCCTTCGATGCTCTTGCTAATGCTGGGGAAATCTGGCTCTTCAGAGGATAAGGAGAAGTTTAATCAGCTGGTAACAATGCACAACAAAGATCGGGATGGGCTAGGCAATCCAGAATTGGCTGAAAATTTATGTGTTCGGCAAAGAAACTCAATGAATAATTTGGGTACTGAACTAATGAACAACCAAGCTCATATTTCCAATCTACCAACGCTGTACTATTCAAACCCTTAAGTTGAACAAATCATTAAAAACACTGAAAAAGAAATGATGCAGCCCACTTTGACTAAACAACCATTGGTCACACCTTAAATACTTTTGTATTTGATGTGCTATCAAATTCAGTTAAGTCCTATGGTGAGTTTGAATGAGAATCTGGACAAAAAATTGTCTCAACTGATAATAACAACGAGTTGATCCAAGCAAAGGTTACTGAGATGGTCATTAATTTGAAATTGTGGAAAGACCAACGAGAGTATGATGATGAAGAGGACCGGGGCAATGGATTTGCTGGTTATTCTTTTGAAGAATGTGTCCAAGATGATGATCAGGATAGTGCAGGAGAGGACCTTGATGCTTCAGTGAAGCCATCTCGTGGTACTCACGCGAGCAATTTGAATTGTCATGCACCTGCTTTCATTCCTAGGAATTCACCAGCTTTTGCTAAGTAAAATTCAGCAACTGGAAGATTAACTCAACGCGTAATAGCTTCTTCTCCAGGTGTTCTTAACAACTATCCAACAAGAAGGTTAAATCAAGCCGCTGCAACAGGACATATACAGATTGATAATGCAGATCAAGGGAATTCTGGGCAACAGCAAATAGTAACCTCGTCTACAGTTGCAACAACAGCTACAACTCTAGTAGCTAGTCCTAAAGGTGATCGGAAAGTCACGGTAGCAGATGGAACGCTGCTGCAATCAGAAGATGTCAAACATGCCACTCTAGTTCAAGCAAAGGGACAACAGCAGCTCGTGACAACCATTCCACTAATATCAGTAGAGGAGAGGAAATTATTGGATGCAATGGTAAGTTCCAATCCAGTTATTCCTATAAATCATATTGTTGGAAGCACAGGACACATGAGCATAAACAGAAATAAAATGGAACTCACAAAACAAAAACAAAGCGATGCAATGGTGGATAAGTCACAGGAAGGAAATGCATTGGTGTTACAAGATTTTCCTCAAGAAACTTCAAATCCTATAAATTTACGCAGAGATGTTTATGAAGAAGATGACGAAAATATTTCTCTAAATTAACTCCAGGCAACGACAATGAGGAAAGGCGATTTATCACCAATGCATAGCGGAAAAAATAGGAAATCTACAACAAGAGATACAAGTTGGGATGGTAGGCAACAAAGTGGCGGAAAAAGTAACACAAGAGATTGCCCTTAGATTACCACCAATGAGAAACACAAAGCAAAAAGGAAGTGTTCCTACAACCTCCACAAGGTCAAATACATCAAAAAAGAAATGATAAAGTTTGAAGAATATTTGAAGAAAGTGGAAGAAGAAGAACAAGAGTTACGAATAGAAGAATGCACAAGTTTCAACAAATACGGCAAAGACTCAATTTATTACATTGTATTATTTTACCATTTTTTAAGTATTATCATATGTAATATCATTACAGAGTATGCTATAAACTCTGTGATGATCACTAAACATTTAGTCTTAGCAAGTTCTTTCTTTTTGCATGCTTGCTAGTGCGGTTATTTTATGTCTCGATAGGATTAGTACAATAAGGGTATCCCGTTTGCATTATATGGGTAACAATACCAGTGCTATTGTACCCCTTATTTGTACTTTTGCTATTTTTTGTATTTTCTTTTTCTTTTCTGTTATTAATATAAAAACCAACCCTAGGCACTTGCCTAGTGGATTCAAAAAAAAATCTTGGTTGTTGATTTTGGTAGTTTTTCTTTAAATTTGTTTGATTATTATCTAGAATTAATTAGTATTTGTGATAGGATAATTTGACTTAGGGATTTCTTTAGGTTTTATTTTTAATTGTTGGAAAAAAAAAGAAGAATTTTGGAAAATAAAAAGAAATGGCTTTTAAAAAGAAAATAAGTAGCAAAGGAATATGGATTTGTTTTTGGGCCATCTCTAATTTAATTCCCCAAACCCAACTTTTCCCGAACCCAATCCCCCTTCCCAGCCCAATTCCGCCCCAATCCACCTGCTAACCAAAAAAACCTGACCCGCTCCCCAAACGTAACACATGCGAACCGAGACTGCTTAATCCCTAATCCTTCACACGTACTGCGACTGATCTTCTTCTTCTCCCCAAAGATCACATGAATCCAGCCCTAATCACTATCAAAATTCAAACGTTTGAACTTCAGTCCCTTATACCATGCGTTCCTCCTTCTCCCACATCAGCAATATTCTAACGGCTTCTGACATTTTTTTCTCTCTCATGTGCTGATTTCATTCAGGAATTTCTGAAGTATGAACTTTAGAAAATGGGAGCCGTGGATTGATTTGAGGATCAATCATCTCCTTTCATCTGTCATGGTTCGTTCTAGAAGAGATTTTCTTCCAGATTTCTTGTGCAAAAAGGAAAATTCGAGAGAGGGGTATATATATAGTGAAGTCTGATTGAGGTCGGGGGGGGGGGGGGGGAATTGGAGAGAAAAAAAATTTTGAAAGGATTTTGGGAATTTATGGGTTTTTTCGGAGTTATGTTTCTTGCTTCTTGGTCGAATTCTTTTAAAAAGGTTGAAGAGAAACATATATATTTGATTTTGGAACATCGATTTGAGTTTTTTTGGAAGATATGAATTGAAGTTCCAGCTTGATTTTTCTACTGTTGTCCTGCTGAGTTATTACTGAACCTCGCTAGGATTTGGAGTCGAAAGGTGTATTGTCGAGTCTGTAATTATTGAAGGAAGTTTGAAATTTCAGGTTTAACTTCTTCTACTTTCTACATCTATGTATTAAAGTGTTTTGAACCGTGAGATTTTGTTCAATGGTGTTCTGTTCTAAGATTGAATTGCTAGCTGGTGAATTTATTCTCAATGGTATGATGTGTTTGAGTACGTTCAATCAGTAAGAGTCGCTTTTGAGTAGTCGCCTTCTATGCTTTAACTGTTATTTTGGAGGCCAAGTTATCATTTTAAATCGGGATTCCGTCACTTTCAGATGAACGATGTGTCCTGTTTTGTGATGGATAAGCGAGCATGAAAATATGACGGTTATTATCCAGGTGATTGATTTTTAGACTTTAAGTGATTTGTTCTTGTGAAATCTTCCTCATTTACTAGAGGCATCAAACAGAATCCTTCTCTTGCTTGAACAGTTGGGTTTCAGTTATTGTTGGTTAGAATTTTTTGTCATATGGTTATTCTCGAGGCATAGTTAAGTGCTTGAATAGTGGTTGTTGAACTGTTAGATGCAAGCTCGATTTATATGAATCAAAACGATCCGAAACCTGTTTTTTGTTAAAGTAACTTTCTGGGCAGAATACTGCTAAATTCTCTGCTTTGTTGAAGTGAACATGTTATTCCATATTGTTAATATGTAGTAGAATTTGTTCGGCAATAGATTCCTTTTCTCTGTCCTTGCGTCTTTGTTTCCAGCCAACATATCTTTGGTTAAAATTTGGGGGTTCAATTTGGTAATAACAAGATAATTAGACTCCATCTTTTGCGGTATAGTTTATAGATGTGTTGTGATACCCAATGCAATTCCTTTTGTTATTTGTATGTTTAGTTACTATAGTAATTCTTTATGTAACATTCTCTATCGAAAAAGCATTTACAACAACAATCTGATTATGCATAGTAGTATATCTGTTTTGCTTTCTTCATTTTACTAGTAGTATCAAATTTTGGGCAAAATGTCAGTTGGGCCGAGGATTGCAATAAATACTGATTCGCTAGTTCTTGTTGAGGGACGCATTTGAGTTTTGAGTTAGGTAGCGGGTTTTAAACTAAAAGGTTTGTCTTTTTGTTTGGACCCGAACTTAAACTTGAAGCCCAAGTTTTAATAATAATTAATTAGGACATTTTCTTTTCTTCTAAAGACAAAAACAAAAAATAGAAAATATAGTCGCTTTAGGCTTATCCTTTAAAAATAAAATGAGACGAGCCTCGCCCAACAAAAATACAAATTGCGGGGCCCTCAATAAAGGGTTAAAATATTTAGAAAATCGGGAAGGGTCGTTCAACGAATTTCACGGCCCTCTCAAAAGATAATAACACGCTAGAGTCTTTTAGGCGCGTATTTTAATAATTTTACCTTCCTTAATATGGGTGGGCATTTTATGCGGCCAAAACTCAAATCCTAAAACGTTGAATAGAGTGTTTCTAGGATTGCGGGTTCATTTGATGCGGCGCAATCCGAAAATACATTTTAAACGACGTTTACTTTCTTAAATAAATATTATATTAAATAAAAGCGGTAAAACGTAAAATTGGCACATAGATTGTTCATGTAACAAAATCAGATAATAGCTAAATGCAACAGTTGAGCGACCGTGCTAGAACCACGGAATCAAGAAATGCCTAACACCTTCTCCCGGGTAAACAAAATTGCTTATTCAGATTTCGGGTTTGCGTACTTTTAACAGAGCCATAATCTTCCTCGGTTCGGGATTCAAATCGGTGACTTGACCATTAATTTTCCAAGTGGCGACTCTGAATAATTAATAACCAAAGAGGTGTGACAGCCTATATGAAAAATTGGCAGGAGCCACCAAAGCCCCCTTCACCCAAGAGAATAGTGAATGTGATAAGTGGGGGAGAAGATATTCATGGTATAACATATACAGCTTTCAACAAGGTTTCTAAAGTAACAATTACACACGGGAAACGAGTACGGCAGGTTTTAGAAAACGGAAGTATGTCATTAGATGATGCAGATACCGAAGGAGTAATAACCCCACATAATGACGCATTGGTAATATCTTTACTAGTACATGACATTAATGTAAAACGAAGTTTTGATTGATCCAGGAAGTTCCGTAAATATTATACTACTAAGGGTATTACATGAAATTCAAGCTGAAGACAAAATAATACCCAAGGTGCGTACCTTGTCCAGATTCGACAATTCAAGTGTGGTAACAAAAAGGAGAGGTAATTCTAATAACTTTTGCTGCAGGTGTTGTTAAAGAATCTAAATTTTAGGTAGTTGATATGGAAATGTCTTACAATATGATAATGGGGAGGCCTTGGATCCATGATATGTATGTTGTTCCATCAACTCTACATAAAGTTATTAAATTCCCATAACCATGGGGGATTTACCAAATTTGTTGGGATCAGCAGACATCCAGGAGTATCAACGTTGTAACAGATATGAGTACCGGTAAATAAAGAAAACTAGCAATTACAGGAAACTGTTGAAGGTATTAAAAAAAACCTTAACTGAGCGAGAAAAGACAAATTTAGACTCGAGACCTAATACAATTCAAGAACCCGAAGAGAATGAAAATATCAAAATAACATTCGAAGAACTTGAGGCAGTGATTTTGTTTGAACAATGGCCAGAACGGAAGGTTTATGTTGGAGCCAATTTAAGCTCAAACCTGTGAGGTATGTTGGTTGAATTTTTAAAAGCTAACGTGGATTGTTTTTCTTGGTCCCATGTTGATATGACAGGGATACCACCGGATGTAATGACTCACAAATTAAATGAATACCCATCTTTCACACCAGTAAAACAAAAGAAAAGAAAACAAGGAGCTTTCAAAAATCAGGTGATTCAACATGAGGTCCAAAAGTTATTGAAAATAGGGTCAATCCTCAAGGTAAGTTATCCTAATTGGTTAGCATACACAGTTGTACCTAAGAAAAATGGTAAGTGGAGAATTTGTGTAGATTATACAGATATTTATAAAGGCTTCCCAAAAGTTTCTGGTTCACGGACTGTTAACAGAGTCATAATCTTCCTCGATTTGGGATTCAAATGGGTGACTTGACCATTAATTTCCCAAGTGGAGACTCTGAATAATTAATAACCAAAATCTCGTTTCGATTGTCCTTTATTTGGAGAAAACTCCTTTACGTCCCTTGGCGGGGATGTATAGCGGAAAAAGGAGGTGTGACAGCTCAGGCGACTCTGCTGGGGATGAGAACCCAGAACGTTTGTTCAGGATTCAAAATTCGAGCTTAGAATAAATGTTGTGTTTAGTTTTATCTGATTTTGTTACATGATATGTGCTAATTGATTGCTTTTACCGCTTTTGATATTACGTGAACTGTATATAAACTGTGCCGAACCAAATCTTCTCTCTGAGTCTTCTAAATTGTGAAGAAGGGTGTAAGGTGTACGACTTCTTTTCTGTCTAGTATCAAAATCCCAATTTAGAATGAGGTTTGGATAAATCGCAAAGACGACGAAGCTTATGTATTCCCCAATTGCCACCTCCTCCTCGGCTCGAGCTGTCCGCTCGGGTAAGCCAGGTTTAGAACAAATACCCAGGTTTTGAACCTAGAATAACTTAACCTCATGCTGAATCCCTAGTAGGAACACTTATCTGCATCATGTGCATTTTGACTTAGGGGACTCAACACAGGGGTTGGGTCCGTCTAGGGCTAGCAACCTGAAATGAAAAGACCATCCTGATGCATCCTACTTGGTTTTCTGTGCATTATTTTCTCGATCCTGTATATTGGCCGGCTTTCTGAATCTCGGGACGGTTAGAAAATGGGAAAAAGAAGAAAAGGGGAAAATAATGAGTCGGAAAGTTAATTGATGAGTTCAGAAAAAAACCATTGCCCAAGTACTATCGGAGTTTTGCCGAAATTTTGAAGAAAATATATAAAAAAAGTATATCTTATTTTTAAACAGTCATTTTTTGTTAGTTTGTCTTGTTTAAAAGAGTCTTGATTTTGTTTTTCCTATTTTAATATAGTTTTGGAAAATAGGTTATTTTATTGAAAGAAAAAGAGTCGTTTGTTTTCTGAAAAATAGGTTATTTGTCGGAAAAAATGAACAATAGTTTTGTTTTCTGGGGAAATAGGTTGTTTGTTGAACACGAAAAAATAATCGTTTGTTTTGTCTTGTTTTCAAAAAAGAGAAAAGGAAAAATAGCTTGTTTAGCTGTGAAAACCGAAAAAGAGTCTTTTCTTTTAATATTGTTTTCGAAAATGAAAAAGAGAAAAATAGTTTATTTTAAAATAGTACGGTTAATTTGCCTGAACTACGCATGGTTTGATTCTCACAGGGCGTGAGATACGTAGGCAACCCTCATAGGGTCCAACTGCCCCTTTACAAAAATTGCCCAAAAATGTCAAAATTTTAATTTTTTGCTACAAATAAGTCAAATAAGGCCGCTTTGTCAAAAATAGCCAAATGTTCCCAAATGGGACGCCGGAAGGTTGAATTTGCGTAGGAGACTTTTTTTGGTCAAATGTGATTTTTGGTTGACTGCACAACCTTTAAATCTTCGTTTCCGAAGTGCTGAAAGGCCGTATTTGAAAATCAAGTCTTTTATTTTCCAATTTGAAAACACACAAAACAACATATAAATAGTTTTATCTTTTTGAGCCGAATAAAAGTTTTTCTTTTACCTAATCACCTTAATAAATGTGCAGGATGAGCACATATCAAATTGAATAGTTCTCAATTTTTAGCGAGGTCCCCCTCCACCTCCACATGTGATGGAATGATCTGGGAGATGATAGTAAAAAGACAATGGAAAGAATTTTGGGAGGTCTCGTCGATCTGTTAGATATCAAGCCAAAGATGGATGTCATTGAAGCTTTAATACCATTTTGGGATCCAACCTTAATGTATTCTGCTTCACAGACTTTGAGCTTACACCCACACTCGAGGAAGTTGCGGGTTATGCAGGTTTGGACGGGAAATTGAGGGATCAGATTTGCTTTCACCTTGACCGGTGTCTCCCCATGGGTTTTTGAATTTGCTACACATTAATCGGAAAGTGCAAGATGGCGATTTGTCAAAAGGCTGTTGTACTCTCCAATTCTTATATCAACAGTATGGTACTCTTCGGGGTTTCGAAGAGCCAAATCTCGGACTAACTCATGATAAGGATAGAAACAAATGGGAGTCAAGACGTCCTTTAGCTTTCCCGATGGCCTTCCTGGGAATTGTGGTTTGTCCATGCAAAGATAAGAAAGTAGAGATAAGCCTTGTAGGGATGGTTGACGTTGCAATCAAAAGGCCTAACAGCACTGTAGTCCCTTTGGTGTTATCATAAATATACCGAGCTTTAACTGTATGTCGAGAGGGAGTCCATTTCTTCCAGAGTTTCAATCTATTACTCCAGCTATGGATACAGGAACATCTCTGTCATCGAGTACGATACATGAATCACGGGCTAACTGGAAGGAACTGCATTAGTGGTTTTGAGAAATGGGTAGCGCGTGTAGAATTCCCTAAAGGTGTCGAGGCTTGGTTCGCACGATTGAGGTCATTGACAGCTAATTAAGTTGAATGGGTGTTTGGGTGGTTTCCGGATACTGAGGTAATCCACATGATGGCCGAAGAATGTCATCTTCTTTTTATGGGGGTTCGTAGCATCCAGCCTTACGCTCATCATCGAGTATTACGCCAGCTAGGAAGGTTCCAGACAATCCCCACTGACATGGATCTGAGCAAGCATGCCATTGAGTTACGTCTAGGAGCCTCATTTCCCAAAAAGGAGGTTCGAAAGCTATGGAATAAGTGTAGATTCCTTGAGGCAAAACCATGGTTCGAGAACGAGCTAAGGGAGAAGTAGACCCGAAGTACAATGCTTGTTTTAGGAAAAGGTTATAGATTCAGAGACCCGCTAAAAGGGCCCACGTACAACAATTTACGGATGACTCGCAAGAACAATGGGGTTGGTTGGCAAAGGAAGAAAAGTATCTGGCTGAAATTGGCAAATTGAAGCAACAAATTGCAAGCATGACTTTCGAGAACAGTTTGCAAGCGGCGGCGAACCAAAGTGAAAAGAATAGACTGACTCAAGAAAATGAGATGCTTAAGGTTCAAATACAACAAATGAAGGTTGCTGCCAGTAATTAACAAAGAAGTAGGTCGGATGAGAGATGCATAAAGGGTTTGGAAAATGAGGTCAAATTCTTGGTTCTTGGTCGAATTCTTTTTAAAAAATTGAAGAGAAACATATATACATTTTGATTTTAGAACATCGATTTGAGTTTTTTTGGGAGATATGAATTGAAGTTCCAGCTTGATTTTCTACTGTTGTCCTGTTGAGTTATTACTGAACTTCGCTAGGATTTGGAGTCGAAAGGTGTATTGTCGAGTCTGTAATTATTGAAGGAAGTTTGAAATTTCAGGTTGAACTTTTTCTCCTTTCTACATCTATGTAATAAAGTGTTTTTAACCATGAGATTTTTTTCAATGGAGTTCTGTTCTAAGATTGAATTGCTTGCTGGTGAATTTATTCTCAATGGTATGATGTGTTTGAGTACGTTCAATCAGTAAGAGTCGCTTTTGAGTAATCGCCTTCTATGCTTTCTATGCTTTTGCTGTTATTTTGGAGGCCAAGTTATCATTTTAAGTCAGGATTCCGTCACTTTCAGATGAACGATGTGTCCTGTTTTGTGATGGCTAAGCGAGCATAAAACTACGACGGTAATTCTCCTAGTGTTTGCTTTTTAGACTTTAAGTGATTTGTTCTTGTGAAATCTTCCTCATTTACTAGAGGCATCAAACAGAATCCTTCTCTTGCTTGAATAGTTTAGTTTCAAGTTATTGTTGGTCAGAATTTTTGGTCATACTGTTAAGAAACGATCGCTTCATAAGACGAGCTTTCCTTGTGCTTCTTCTGTGCGTATGATATATTTTGAATATTCAAGTTAACCTGCTTGTGTCTTCTGTTCCGGTCTCAATATGTTCAACATGATTCACTGAATAGTTTCTTTCTTTCCTTATTCCATGACCAAATATGATATTTTGTTAGTTTGAAGTTGTTGAGGTTATCCCTGGTCGTATTTGATCTTTGAGGCTCATGATTTTGGAAGATCAGTAGTATGTTCTTGCTTGTTTCAGCATGAAAATATGCCCCGTTCGCATTGCATTGGTAGCCTGTTTGCATGACCTCGAGTGTAAACTTTACATTATTGACTTGCATCAGTTCTGATTTAATAGTAGTTTTACGTGTTTTAGTCCTACTTGGTAGTTGATAAGTTTGGTAATGAGGGAACTTAGCAGAGGCCTCTTTATGCATAAGTCGTGGTTGCTTTTGATTGTTTGCGTTATCTTAATCCTGGGTTATACGGTTAATAGAAACGACCATCACCCTTAGGATTCAAGGATGTTGTCTTAAAGACTCAGTTTGTCAAAGTATTTTGTTAAATCACAAAGCTTTCATAATCAAGATTGAGGATGTGTTAAGAAGTTGAAATCGTCCATGCCTTGTATTCGTTTGTTGACTATTTGAAATAGCTAAGGGTTAAAAGTGCTTCAACTTGCATATTGTCAGTGATTGTGGGCTAATTTCAAGTTTTTTCCCATACAAGTTATGCATGAACTAATCATGAACAAGTTCATTTTATTGATTCAACATGTTGGATAAGATCCTTTATTTAGCCTGCGTTCAATGGTTTGAAGATGGTCAGAATAGGTCTAGAAGTGCCATTTGTCGAGGCATAGTTAAGTGCTTGAATAGTGGTTGTTGAACTGTTAGATGCAAGCTCGATTCATATGATTCAAAACGATCCGAAACCTGTTTTTTGTTAAAGTAACTTTCTGGGCAGAATACTGCTAAATACTCTACTTTCTTGAAGTGAATCTGGACCATATGATGACTGTTATTCCATATTGTTAAGATGTAGTTGCATTTGTTTGGCAACAAATTCCTTTTCTCTGTCCTTGCGTCTTTGTTTCCAGCCAACATATTTGTGGTTAAAATTTGGGGGTTCAATTTGGTAATAACAAAATAATTAGACACCATCTTTTGCGGTATAGTTTATAGATGTGTTGTGATACCTAATGCAATTCCTTTTGTTATTTCTATGTTCAGTTACTATAGTAATTCTTTCTGTAACATTCTCTATAGAAAAAAAATCATTTGCAACAGTAATCTGATTATGCATAGTAGTATATCTGTTTTGCTTTCTTCATTTTACTAGTAGTATCAAATTTTGGGCAAAGTGTCAGTTGGGCCGAGGATTGCAATAAATACTGATTTGCTAGTTCTTGTTGAGGGACGCATATGGGTATTGAGTTAGGTAGCGGGATTTAAACAAAAAGGTTCATCTTTTTGTTTGGACCCGAACTTGAACTTGAAGCCCAAGCTTTAATAATAATTTAATTAGGACCTTTTCTTTTCTTCTAGAGACAAAAACAAAAAATAGAAAATATACTCGCTTTAGGCTTATCCTAAAAAATAAAATGAGACGAGCCTCGCCCAACAAAAATACAAATTGCGGGGCCCTCAATAAAGGTTTAAAATATTTAGAAAATCGGGAAGGGCCGTTCAACGAATTTCACGACCCTCCCAAAAGATAATAATACGCTAGTGTCTTTTAGGCGCGTATTTTAATAATTTTACCTCCCTAAATATGGGTGGGCATTTTATGCGGCCAAAATTCAAATCCTAAAACGTTGAATAGAGTGTGTCTAGGATTGCGGGTTCATTTGATGTGGCGCAACCCGAAAACACATTTTAAACGCCGTTCACTTTCTTAAATAAATATTATATTAAATAAAAGCAGTAAAAAGTAAAATTGGCACATAGATTGTTCATGTAATAAAATCAGATAATAGCTAAATGCAACAGTTGAGCGACCGTGCTAGAACCACGGAACCAGGGAATGCCTAACACCTTCTCCCGGGTTAACAGAATTCCTTATTCGGATTTCTGGTTTGCGGACTGTTAACAGAGTCGTAATCTTCCTCAGTTCGGGATTCAAATCGGTGACTTGACCATTAATTTCCCAAGTGGCGACTTTGAATATTTAATAACCAAATTCGATTGTCCTTTATTTGGAAAACTCCTTTACGCCCCTTTGCGGAGGTGTATAGCGGAAAAAAGATGTGTGACAGCCTATATGAAAAATTGGTGGAGCCACCAAAGCCCCTTCACCCAAGAGAATAGTGAATGTGATAAGTGGGGGAGAAGATATGCATGGTATAACATATACAACTTCCAACAAGGTTTCTAATGTAACAATTACACACAAAAAACTAGTACGGTAGGTTTTAGAAAACGAAAGTATTTCATTTGATGATGCAGATACCGAAGGAGTAATAGCCCCACATAATGACGCATTGGTAATATCTTTTCTAGTACATGATATTAATGTAAAACAAAGTTTTGATTGATCCAGGAAGTTCCGTAAATATTATACTACTAAGGGTATTACATGAAATGCAAGCTGAAGACAAAATAATACCCAAGGTGCATACCTTGTCCAGATTCTACAATTCAAGTGTGGTAACAAAAAGCAGGGGTTATTCTAATAACTTTTGCTGCAGGTGTTGTTAAAGAATCTAAATTTTAGGTAGTTGATATGGAAATGTCTTACAATATGATCATGGGGAGGCCTTGGATCCATGATATGTATGTTGTTCCATCAACTCTACATCAAGTTATTAAATTCCCATAACCATGGGGGATTTTATAAATTCGTGGGGATCGGCAGACAGCGGGGAGTATCAACGCTGTGACAGATACGAGCACCGGTAAATAAAGAAAACTAGAAATTACAGGAAACTGTTGAAGGTATAAAAAATAAACCTTAACTGAGCGAGAAAAGATAAATTTAGACTCAAGACCTGATATAATTCAAGAACCCGAAGAGAACGAAAATATCAAAATAACATTCGAAGAACTTGAGGCTGTGATTTTGTTTGAACAATGGCCAGAACGGAAGGTTTATGTTGGAGCCAATTTAAGCTCAAACATGTGAGGTATGTTGGTTGAATTTTTAAATGCTAACGTGGATTGTTTTTCTTGGTCCCATGATGATATGACAGGGATACCACCGGATGTAATAACTCACAAATTAAATGAAGACCCATCTTTCACACTAGTAAAACAAAAGAAAAGAAAATAAGGAGCTTTCAAAAATCAGGTGATTCAAGATGAGGTCCAAAAGTTATTGTAAATAGGGTCAATCCTCAAGGTAAGTTATCCTAATTGGTTAGCATACACAGTTGTACCTAAGAAAATTGGTAAGTGGCGAATTTGTGTAGATCATACAGATATTAATAAAGCCTTCCCAAAATTTTCTGGTTCGCGGACTGTTAACAGAGTGATAATCTTCCTCGGTTTGGGATTCAAATCGGTGACTTGACCATTAATTTCCCAAGTGAAGACTCTGAATAATTAATAACTAAATCCCGTTTCGATTGTCCTTTATTTGGAAAAACTCCTTTACGCCCCT
Source organism: Nicotiana benthamiana (assembly GCA_034376525.1). NCBI lineage: Eukaryota > Viridiplantae > Streptophyta > Magnoliopsida > Solanales > Solanaceae > Nicotiana > Nicotiana benthamiana. The sequence continues at coordinate 92,001,762 of CM067337.1, forward strand.
TAGCGGGGGTGTATAGCAGAAAAAGGAGGTGTGACAGCTCAGTCGACTCTGCTGGGGATGAGAACCTAGAACGTTTGTTCTGGGTTCAAAATTTGAGCTTAGAATAATTATTGTGTTTAGTTTTATCTGATTTTGTTACATGATATGTGCTTAATGTGCTAATTGATTGCTTTTACCACTTTTTGATATTACGTGAACTGTATATAAACTGTGCCAAACCAAATCTCCTCTATGAATCTTCTGAATTGTGAAGAAGGGTGTAAGGTGTACGACTTCTTTTATGTCTAGTATCAAAATCCCAATTTAGAACGAGGTTTGGATAAGTCACAAAGTCAACGAAGCTTCTGTATTTCCCGATTGCCACCTCCCCCTTAGCTCGAGTTGTCCGCTCAAGTAAGCCAGGTCTGGAACAAATACCCAGGTTTTGAACCTAGAATAACTTAACCTCATGCTGGATCCCTAGTAGGAACGCTTATCTGCATCATGTGCATTTTGACTTAGGGGACTCAACACAGGGGTTGGGTGCGTCTAGGGCTAGCAACCTGAAATGAAAAGACCATCCTGATGCATCCTACTTGGTTTTCTGTGCATTAGTTTCTCGATCATGCATGTTGACCGGCTTTCTGAATCTCGGAACGGTTAGAAAATGGGAAAAAGAAGAAAAAGGGGAAAATAATGAGTTGCAAAGTTAACTGATGAGTTCAGAAAAAAACCATTGCCCAAGTACTGTCGGAGTTTTGCAGAAATTTTGAAGAAAATATATATAAATATCACTTTTTTAAACAGTCATTTTTTGTTAGTTTGTCTTGTTTGCAAAAATAGAAAATGAAAAATAGTTTGTTTTGTCAAATGAAATGAAAAAAAAGAGTCTTGATTTTTTTTTCCCATTTTAAAATAGTTTTTGAAAATAGGTTATTTTATTGAAAGAAAAAGAGTCATTTATTTTTTGAAAAATAGGTTATTTGTCGGAAAAATGAAAAATAGTTTTTGTTTTCAGGGGAAATAGGTTGTTGGTTGAACACGAAAAAAAATCGTTTGTTTTGTCTTGTTTTCAAAAAATAGAAAAGGAAAAATAGCTTGTTTTGCTATGAAAAATGAAAAAGAGTCTTTTATTTTAATCATGTTTTCGAAAATGAAAAAGAGAAAAATAGTTTGTTTTAAAATAGTTCGGTTATTTTGCCTGAACTACACAAGGTATGATTCTCATAGGGCATGAGATACGTAGGCAACCTTCATAGGGTCCAACTACCCCTTTACAAAAATTGCCCAAAAATGTCAAAATTTTAATTTTTTGCTACAAATAAGTCTAACAAGGCCGCTTTGTCAAAAATAGCCAAATGTTCCCAAATGGGACGCCGGAAGGATGAATTTGTGTAAGCGACCGTTTTTTGTCAAATGTGATTTTTGGTTGACTGCACAGCCTTTAAATCTTCGTTTCCGAAGTGCTGAAAGGCCGTGTTTGAAAATCAAGTCTTTTGTTTTCCAATTTGAAAACACACAAAACAACATATAAATAATTTTGTCTTTTTTTAGTCGAATAAAAGTTTTTCTTTTGCCTAATCACCTTAATAAATGTGCAGGGTGAGCACAAATGAAATTAAATAGTTCTCAATTTTTAGCGAGGTCCCTATACAACTCCACATGAGGTGGAATGATCTGGGATATGATAGTAAAAAGACAGTGGAAAGAATTTTGGGAGGTCTCGTCGATCCGTTAGATATCAAGCCAAAGATGGATGTCATTGAAGTATTAATACAGTTTTGGGATCCAACCCGTAATGTATTCTTCTTTACAGACTTTGAGCTTACACCCACACTCGAGGAAGTTGCGGGTAATGCAGGTTTGGACGGGGAATTGAGGGGTCAGTTTGCTTTCAGCGAGACCGGTGTCTCCGCATGGGTTTTTGAATTTGCTACACATTAATCGGAAAGTGCAAGATGATGATCTGTCAAAAGGCTGTTGTACTCTCCAATTCTTATATCAACAGTATGGTACTCCTCGAGGTTTTGAATAGCCAAATCTTGGACTAACTCATGATAAGGATAGAAACAAATGGGAGTCAAGACGTCCTTTAGCTTTCCTGATGGCCTTCTTCGTAATTGTGGTTTGTCCACACAAAGATAAGAAAATAGAATGTTGCAATCAAAAGGCCTAACATCACTGTAGTCCCTTTGTGTTATCTGAAATATACCGAGCTTTAACTGTATGTCGAGAGGGAGTCCATTTCTTCTAGGGTTGCAATCTATTACTCCAGCTATGGATACAGTAACATCTCTGTCATCGAGTACGATACATGAATCACGGGCTGACTAGAAGGAACTGCATCAGTGGTTCTGAGAAACGGGTAGCGGGCATTGAGTTTGCTGAAGGTGTCGAGGCTTGGTTCGCACGATTGAGGTCATTGACAGCTAATCAAGTTGAATGGGCGTTTGGGTGGTTGCCGGATACTGAGGTAATCCACATGATGGCCAAAGAATGTCATCTTCTTTTGATGGGGGTTCGCAGCATCCAGCCCTACGCTCCTCATCGAGTATTACGCCAGCTAGGAAGGTTGCAGACAATCCCCACTGACATGGATCTGAGCAATCATGCCATTGAGTTAAGTCTAGGAGCCTCATTTCCCGAAAAGGAGGTTCGAAAGCAATAGAATGAGTGTAGATTCCTTAAGGCAAAAACCATGGTTCGGGAACAAGCTAAGGGAGAATTAGACCCGAAGTACAATGCTTGGTTTAGGAAAAGGTTACAGATTCAGAGACCCGCCAAAAGGGCCCACGTACAACAATTTACGGTTGACTCGCAAGAACAATGGGGTTGGTTGGCACAGGAAGAAAACTATCGGGCTGAAATTGGGAAATTGAAGCAGCAAATTGCAATCATGACTTTCGAGAACAGTTTACAAGCGGCGGCGAACCAAAGTGAAAAGAGTAGACTGACTCAAGAAAATGAGATTCTTATGGCTCAAATACAACAAATGAAGGTAGCCGCCAGTAATTAACAAAGAAGTAGGTCGGATGAGAGACGCATAAAGGGTTTGTAAAATGAGGTCAATGAGTGTCGGGACGAATTGGAAAGGTCTAAGAACATCATGGAAAAGTTCAAGACACAATGGGCTACCAAGATAGAAGAGCGTCGCCAATATTTGAACCAGGTGAAACGGGATCACGAGAAGATTATGGCCGACTTGAAAAGAAAGGTGGTCGCCCTCGAGGGAAAAACGGTCAAGCAGACCAAAGACTTTGAAGTGGAAAGCGGGCATTGTTATGACTTATTGGCCAAAATGGAGGTGGAAGTGCAACAATTGCAGGATCAGCACCTGCAAGATTCTCATGCCTTAGAAACATGCAGTAACCAGATAAGACGTCTTCTCATAGAAAAGAAGCAAGCCAAAGGCAGGATCAGAGCCATTGCTCATGCCATTGTGAGAAGATGCCGGGTGTGTGAAGATATGACCGTTACTACCTTTGTCCCAGTTGTAGTGGTCTTTGTTAAAATAACTTTGCTTCAATTAGAGCAGCTTGAACACTATTTGGAACCGAGGTCCGCGTCGAGGCCGAATGACGTCCCGCGGACACCCAAATTTGAGTCATTAGTGTATGCGTTGGTTGTATCTGTATCTTTTTCTGTTTCGAGTCTGTTTATATCAAATGGAGTCTGTAGTTTGACGTTGGTACTTGGTCTTAGTTTGTGTCTATCATTTCCTTTCGCAAATGTTTAGTTTGACATAGCTTGTGTTAGCAAAGAAAATTATAAAATACCCAAAACATTTTTTTCATTTTCGCATTGATTTTCACGAACTACGCTTGGTCTGAATCATGCGGGGTCACGATACGTAGGCAATCTACATAGGATTCGACCGTAGTTGCAAACAAATTCAAAGGAAAAGAAATGGAGGTAAAAGAAAAGAAATGAAGAAAAGAGTGGAAAAACAGAGACGAAAATAAAAGAAAAAGAAAGAAAAGAATAGCGGAAAAACAAAGGTAAGAATACGAGTGGAAAAAGAACAAGAGCGGAAAAATAAAGGTGAGAATAAGAGAAGGGAAGAAAAGAGAGGAATGGAATGAGAAATGAAACAAAAGGAATGTCAGGATGATATATGCGGTCGAGCAAATGCGTAATATAAATGATTAACTGTATAGGTGCATCCATGCCAACGTGCGGTTATCAAATCGGTTAAAACCTAATCGTTGATGGAGTGGTTGTTTTAAATGTGTGAGTACAAGCAGGTGGTTAGTTGATTGGACATTCTGGCAACTCACCATTACAACACCCGGTCGAAGGACAAATAAATGACTGGACAGGATTCGGATACTAGTATTATGGACCCCAAGAAAGAGGTCGAGGTGATCGATGTGGGGGATATGAAAGAAGAAATGAGGAAGTTGAAAGCCCAAATGGAGGCCATGCATCGGGCTTGGTCTCAAGGGCACCCAGCTCCATTATACCCTGCCAACCCCTCTTATATCCCACACCTAGCACAGGCTCAGGAGTCTTCCACTCCCGAAACATCTCCACCTTTCCAGTATAACACCCAAGGGTATGCCACTACTTCATATGCTCCACTGGCTCTTCTCCGCCCGTGGCTCCACTATTTGTGGCTCCTCCTCCAGCTCCATTACGAAGGTCCTGTAGTGAACCACTATTTCATGCCCATGATACCCAATATTACCTGCCTGAGCCCACCTTTAAGGCTTCTAAGTCGTATTCATATTCCCCTCACTTTGAGATCCCAGAAGAAGTCCGGAAACCAGTTAAAAGCCTGGAGTAATCCTTCACGAACATGCACGGGTTGGGTAGCCAAGTCAGTGTTGCCTATAAATATTTATGCCATTTCGCGGATGTCTAGTTGCATGCGGGGTTCAAGATGCCTAAATTTGACCTGTACGAGGGGCAAGGTGACCCGGCAGCTCACCTCCGAGGATTATACAGTACGATGAGAGGTGCTGGGGGAAAAGATGAATCACTGATAGGCTACTTTGTTCAGAGCCTGAGCGGGTCTGCATTGGAATGGTACACCAGACAGGGTCCCTGTCGATGGTACACCTGGGATGATCTGACACAGGCATTCATTAGCCATTTCCCATATAACCTCCAGATACTCCCTGATCATATATCATTGATGAAAGTTAAGAAGAAGCCGGGAGAAAGTTTTAGATAATTTGTTTTCCGATGGAGAGAGCAAGTAGCCCAAGTGGATCCCCCATTAAGGGAAAACGAGATGGTAGACTATTTTCTGCAAATGCTGGAGCCGACATACTTAGGTCATATAGTGACTTCTGTGGGTAAATCATTCAATGAAGTAGTGAAGATGGGCGCCATGATTGAAGAGGGTTTAAAGTCTAACAAAATTTTGAGTTATTCAGCGTTGAAAGCAACGACGCAGGCCATAAAAAGCGGTACTGGTGGTGTACTAGGTAAGAAGAAGAAGGAAGAAGTGGCCATAGTGGAAGCTAACACCTGGTCCAGGCCCAGCAATCCCCCACCCTACTATAGCCAACCCAGACCCATAACCCAATATACCCATATAGCACGTACGGCCCACCACAACACTACTACCCACCGCCAGAACCACACTTCTCTGTCCATCATGCCCAGACATATACACAGCCCCGGCGCATCCGCAATGGCGTGTGGCAGCTCCCTAAAACAAATATACACCTCCACAAAACATCCATCCACACCCCAAGGCTAACAGATCAGGACCCGGCTTCCGCCCGAACAAAAATTTTCGGAATGAGAGGGCTTTAAACAAAAGAACTTTTACCCCATTGGGAGAATCTTATACCGCTTTATTCCATAGACAGAAGCAGTTGGGAATGTTAACCCCAATCGAGACCAAAGTACCAAATCCACCTCCCAGAAACCCGGACCAGTCCGTCAGCTGTGAGTATTGCTCGAAATTACCTGGGCATGAGACTGAAAAATGTTGGAAGTTGAAGAATGTAGTACATAAGCTTAGTGACAGCCGCCATATTGATGTACAAGCCCCAGCGGCACCAAACATCAATCAGAACCCGCTGCCAGCACATCACGAGACTAACATGATTGAGTTGGTACACAGGGATGGAGAATTGAAGAAACCCTCACAAACCGTGATGATGATTCGTGCTGTTGAGACTAGTTCAAGAGAAAAGCTTACAGGGGAACAGACAGGGGTGAAGTTGAAAGGTACAAGTGACAATACAGTGGTAGTGATGGGGAAAGAATTATTTGTTGTTGCAAAGAAACCGAAACCATCTAAGTTGGTGGTGCCAGGGGCGTCACCCGCACCCGTGGTTGTTGTAAAGGGTGCCTACATAGAGCCAGTGATCATCAAGCCAGTAGTCCAGTTGCCCATGGTTGACATTAAAGCTGTGCCATGGAAATATGAGAAGGTGATAGTAACATATAAGGGAAAAGAAATCGAGGAGGAGAGATGTGAGGCGCAAGGGTAGACTTGATCTGGGCGTTGCTTCACTCCTGTGGAATTGATAAAGGCTAGGGCTACTAAAGACAGTCCAGCGTTGGCCAAGAAAGCTGTCATAGAGGAAGAGGCAGAGGATTTTCTAAGAAAGATGAAGGTACATGACTAGTCTATTGTCGAGCAGTTGAGGAAAATACCGACCCAGATTTCATTATTGTCATTGTTGATCCAATCTGATGAACATCATCGAGCCTTGATGAAAACATTAAATGAAGCCCTGTGCCTAATAAGATTTCAGTGAACCGCTTGGAGACAATTGCTAATAGGATCTTCGAGGTAAACATGATAACGTTTTCGGATGATGAGTTGCTTGTGGAAGGAATAGAGCATAATTAAGCCCTTTACTTGACAGTCAAATGTGAAGATTTAGTGGTGACCAAAGCATTGGCAGATAATGGGTCTAGTGCCAACATTTTCCCGATGTCGAAACTGAACAAGCTAAAGATCGATAATGGCAGAATCCGCAGAAACATTGTGTGTGTCCGAGGATTTGACGGGGGCGGAACAGACACGGTGGGGGACATTATCCTCGAGTTGACCATTGGCCCAGTTGATTTACTATGGAATTCCAGGTGTTGGACGCTGCAGTATCATACAATCTGCTGTTGGTACGACCATGGATCCATGCAGCAAAAGCAGTGCCTTCCTCACTGCATCAAATAGTCAAATTTGAATGGGATGGGCAAGAGGTGGTGCTAAATGGAGAGTACCCCACAAGCAATGCAGGTGATGATATTGTGCCCTTTGTAGAAACTGATGATGATAAAGGGCCATGGGTCTATAAGGTTTTTGACACGATCAATGTAAACAAGGTACCAGAGGGTAAAAGCATCCCACGTCCCCGAGTAGCAGCTACAACCGTCATGGTGGTTTCAGAAATGATGGGTAATGGGTTTGTACCAGGAAAAGGTCTGGGCGCCAAACTTCAAGGCATTGTTCATCCCGTGTCCTTGCCCAAGAACCTATATACATTCGGGTTGGGGTTCAAGCCAACAATAGCATATATCAGAAGGGCCCGCAAGTTGAAAAAGAAAGCTTGGGTTCTCCCAAAACTAATTCCACATCTGTCCAAATCTTTTGTCAGGCCGAGGACAAAAAAGCAATTAGCAACACATGCGACATGTTCATTGATTGGAGCAGAGGGTAATTTTGATGAAGTGTTTGAGAGGGTATTTGCAGAAGTAAACATGGTTCTGGCCGGTGAAGGTTCCAGTAATACAGATATTCAGTACGTTGGGCCACATGCTAGGATCAATAATTGGAAAGCCACTCCTCTGCCAGTTCGGAGGGAGGCGCGGTAGTGGGACTTTGTTTTTCTTTTTTGTTTTCACCTGGATTATTCCAGGATTTATAATCCTTGTGACTATGTTCCGTCCATTTAGATGAGCTAAGCCTTGTTATCTTTACGTTTTAATGAAATGCAATTTCCTTTCCTAATTTTGTTTCCATTTTCTTTTCTTTTCAGTACAGTTCTTTTTGTGCTGATATCAATGACATGACATGCATGAGGACTTCTGGCCCGGTCTTATGAACCAACCTAACTCATATATAATAATACAAGAAATTAAATGTGATGATGAAGACGAATATGGTGATGATGAAGCTTATGAGGAAATTAGTAAGGAATTAAAACACTTTGAGGAAAAACCCAAACCGAACTTAAATGATACAGAAGCAGTTAACTTAGGGGACCAAGATAATGTTCGTGAAACTAAAATAGATATAAGTGTGAAGATTAAAGAATAAATCACTAAGCAATTTGATGCAAAGGTCATTCGGGTTACACGGCATCCCACATGGTTAGCTAATATTGTACCTGTACCAAAGAAAGATGGCAAAACCAGGGTGTACGTTGATTATCAAGAGCTTAACAAGGCAAGTCAAAAAGACAACTTTCCATTTCCAAACATCCACATATTGATTCACAAATGTGCCAAACATGAGATTGGTTCTTTTGTGGATTGTTATGTGGGTTACCATCAGACCTTATTGGACTAGGAATATGCAGAGAAGACGACATTCATCACGCAGTGGGGAACATACTACTATCTGGTCATGCCATTTGATTTGAATAATGCTGGTGCAACTTACATGAGGGCTATGACAACAATCTTCCATGATATGATACATAAAGAGATTGAGGTGTACGTGGATGATGTGATCATGAAATCTAGGAAGCAGCCTGACCATGTCAGGGATTTGAGGAAATTCTTTCAAAGGCTACGCAGGTATAATATCAGCTCAATCCTGCAAAGTGCGCTTTCGGGGTGCCGTCTGGAAAGTTGTTAGGGTTTGTAGTCAGTCATCGGGGTATTGAATTGGATCTATCTAAGATTAAGGCTATTCAGGAATTGCCGCCTCCGAAAAACAAAACTGGTGTGATGAGTTTGTTGGGAAGATTGAACTACATTAGCACGTTCATTGCTCGTCTCACAACTACTTGTGAACCCATTTTCAAACTCCTAAAGAAAGATGTTCCGGTTAAGTTGACGGATGAATGTCAGAAATCTTTTGATAAGATAAAGGAGTATTCGTCGAATCCGCCCGTGTTGGTCCCGCCAGAGCCAGGGAGGCCTTTGATTTTGTATCTGACGGTCTTGGATAATTCATTTGGATGCGTACTGGGGCAGCATGATGTCACAAGCAGAAATGAGCATGCGATTTACTATCTCAGTAAGAAGTTCACATCTTACGAGGTTAAGTACACTCATCTTGAGAGGACGTGTTGCGCCCTAACTTGGGTGGCACAGAAGTTGAAGCATTATTTGTCATATCTCGGTTAGATCCACTGAAGTATATTTTCCAGAAGCCTATGCCCACGGGAAGGCTTGCAGAGTGGCAGATTTTGCTTACAGAGTTTGATATTATCTATGTGACACAGACTGCAATGAAAGCACAGGCCTAAGCTCATCGTATAGCTTAGAATCCAGTTGATGATGACTATGAGCCTTTGAAAACTTATGTCCCTGATTAAAACGTGATGCATATTGATGAATTAGAGCAGATAGAGAAACCAGGATGGAAATTGTTCTTTGATGAAGCGGCAAATATGAAAGGCGTGGGAATAGGGGTTGTACTTATTTCCTAAATAGGTCACCGTTGCCCTGTTATGGCCCAGCATCGTTTCTATTGTACGAACAAGATGGCGAAATATGAAGCATGCATTTTGGTATTGAGATTGGCTGTGGATATGGGTGTCCGAGAAGTCTTGGTCATGGGTAACCTTGACTTATTGGTACACCAAATTCAAGGAGATTGGGAAACACGAGATTTGAAGTTGATACCATACCGACAGTGCCTGCATGAGCTTTGTCAACGGTTTCAGTCAATAGAGTTCAGACACATCCCAAGGGTTCACAATGAGGTTGCCGATGCTTTAGCTACTTTGGCATCGATGTTGCATCATCCAGATAAGGCTTACATAGATCCATTGCAGATTCAGGTCTTGATCAAAATGCTTATTGTAATATGATAATAGAGGAACTTGACGGTGAGCCGTGGTTTCATGACATCATTGAGTATATCAGGATGGGAGTATATCTGGCCCAGCCCACCCGTGATCAGAAAAGAACTATTTGTTGATTGGCAAGCGGATTTTTCCTGAGCAGAGGAGTATTGTACAAAAGAACAGCAGATCTCGGACTGTTGAGGTGCATGGATGTGAGGCAAGCCACCAATATCATGACTAAGGTACATTCTGGAGTCTGTGGACCGCACATGAGCGGACATGTTTTGGCAAAAACAATCTTACGGGCAGGGTATTATTGGCTTAAAATGGAGCGGGATTGTATCATCTTTGTACGCGAATGTCATCAGTGCCAAGTGCATGGAGATTTGATTCATTCTCCACCGTCAGAATTGCATATGATGTCAGTGCCATGGCCATTTGTTGCTTGGGGCATGGACGTTATTGAGCTGATTAATCCAGCGGCATCAAATGGGCACAGGTTTATCCTGGTAGCAATAGATATTTTACCAAGTGGGTGGAAGCGAAGACGTTTAAGTCTGTGACTAAGAAAGCTGTGGTGGATTTTGTGCACACGAACATTATTTGTCGGTTTGGTATACCAAATGTGATTATCACGGACAATGGGGATAATCTCAACAGTCATTTGATGAAATAAATATGTGAGCAGTTCAAGATTGCTCACCTTCATTCTACGCCATATCGCCTTAAAGCAAACGATGCGGTTGAAGCGGCCAATAAGAATATAAAGAAAATAGTGTGAAAATGGTTGAAGGGTCTAGATAATGGCATGAGAAGTTGCCTTTTGCATTGTTTGGATATCGCACCACCCTTCGTACTTTGGCGGGGGCGACACCTTATTCATTGGTGTATGGCACTGTGGTAGTAATACCCGCAGAAGTGGAGATCCCATCGCTTCGAATCATTGCGTAGGCTGAGATTGACGATGATGAATGGGTAATGACCCGTCTGGAACAATTAAGCTTGATTCATGAGAAAAGGTTGGCATCGGTGTGCCATGGCCAATTGTACCAGCGAAGGATGGCAAGAGCATACAATAAGAAAGTACATCCGAGGAAATTCGAAGTCGGACAGTTAGTTTTGAGGCGGACCTTACATCATTGAGCTGAAGCAAAAGGAAAATTCGCCCCGAATTTTCTGATGGTGAATTGTATTTGACAAACGTAGAAGGAAAATGTGCAAAATTGGCCATCAATTCCGATGCTTTCAAGAGATATTACGTACGATTTCTTTATTCTGAATGTACTTGCTTGTATTTGGCATATATTTAAAGATTGAAATGAAGAAGGCATTTGGTTCTGCTATCCAAACACTTTTATCCTTTGTTACCCCTTTGAGCCTTAATTATTTTCTTTCGTACCCCTCTTTCGGAATCAGGCACGATCAAGAAATGTAGGTGCCAAGCATAAAGTAAAGAAAAAGGAAAATGAAAAAAGAGAAACACAAAGAAAACAAATGAAGAGAAAATAAAAAAGAAGAAAATAAAGAAATGGAAAGAAAAGAAAGAAATGAAAGGAAAAGAAAACAAGAAGAAAAGACAAGAAAGAATCACAACAAAGGTAATTATGATAAAGTGAACTACGTTTGACTTGATCTCGAAAGGGTACGTAGGAAGCCTTACTCCGAGGTTCAATCATACCAAAATAAAACTCCAAAATTCCTTAAGTAAAAAAAATTGGGGCAGAAGTTGTGGTTCGTTGTGAGAAATTGGATTCCGAAAGTTGTAATGATAACCCGTTTTAAAATTGTTTTGAGCCTTGTATACAGGGGCACCAGGGGCAGCACTCTGATGCAAACAAGAAGCGTGAAAAATAAAAAAATGAGAGTCTTATTGGTGAAAACCCTCACGGGTACTGTAAGGCGACGGGAGCGAAGAGAAAATGAAATAAGAGAGTCTTAGCGGTGAAAACCCTCACGGGCACCCTAGGGCGAAAGTAAGTTTGAGAAATGACAAACTGAGAAAGGTCTGTTGGTGAAAAATTATCCGTGGTATCATAGGATAAATGAGGTTAAGGTTTAGGTAAAGTAATCAAGTGATGCAAGTTCTGGGAAATGAAGTATGACAACTGAAGAGATGGTTAGTTGGATCGGTTGGGCCGGTTAGTCCGAAATGCATGTCGGGATCACTGGTGCCAGCTGTTCCGATCATATAAGTTTCTTTTCTTTTCCTTTTCAAAAGTCATCAGGTTTTGTATTCTTCTTATCCTTAACTCATAAAATTATTGCATTTCATTTTCCTTTGGGGGTTTGGTGTCTAAATGTTTCAATGACAGTTTTGTTCAATAAAATGGGAAAGGATTTCAAAGCCCACTGCTAGCTTCCGAAAATGGTAAAGCGTAATATGGGCAGAGCATGTCAGCAACAATGTGATGTAAAGTGAAATAAGGGAAGTCGCCTAAAGTTTCATCGGCCGATATTAGGGAAATGTTGTCAGGCAAAAAGAGTCGGAAAGGTGAAACAATAGTGGGAGTACAAAATCATTCAGGTTGTCAGAAATTGGGGAATGTGAAAGTCGGTCAGAAAGTCAGGCGGTTAAGAGGAAGTCAGGCAACACAAAGCTAGGCAATGGAAGGATGATGCAGCAAGAATGCCATCAACTAACTACCATTTTAAAAACTAACAAAGTTTCGGTGATTGAAATAGGGGCAGAAAATTGTTTGTCAGGAGGAATTCTCGGTGAAAGAAAAGCAGGCTGTAATCAAGTTTAATCGTATGTGTGACATAGGTAAAATGCAAGAAAATGAAGGGTGGCATGAAGAGATGTTGACGTTAGGAGCCCGCCTGAAGAATAGAGGAATATACTTCAAGTTTTAGTAGTCAGGAACCCGCTTGAAGAATAGAGGAATACATCTCAGTCGGCAATCAGTAGCCCGCCTGGATAATAGAGGAATACATGCATTTACAATTCAAAATCAGGTGCCCGCCTGAAGAACAGAGGTGATACAATTCAAGTTGTTAGTTTAAAATCAATTCCTTCGTTTATTTTGGTAGTCAGGTGCCCGCCTGGAGAACAGAGGTCCGCATTTCAAATTTCAGAAATTAGGAGTCCGCCTGGAGAATAGTGACACGCATTTAGAGTTTTGGAAATCAGGAGTCCGCTTGAAGAACAGAGACATACAATTCAAGTTTGGAGTCAGGATCCCGCCTGAAAACTAGAGGTGATATAATTCAAATTTTAGTTTTCGATCAGCTTCTTTGTCTACTTTGAAGTCAGGAGTCCACTTGGAAAACACAGACATGCATCTCCAATTTCGGTAGTCAGGAGTCCGCCTGAAGAACATAGACATACGGTTTAAAATTTTGAATTCATGAGCCCCCCTGGAGAACAGAGACACATATTTCAATTTCAGTAGTCAGGAGCCCGCCTGAAGAACAGAGGCATGCAATCCAAATTTCAGCAATCAGGAGACCGCCTGAAAAGCTGAGGTGATACAATTCAGTTTGCAGTGTTCAACCAATTTCTTTGACTAATTTGAAGTCAGGAGTCCGCCTGGAGAACAAAGACATACAATTCAAGCTTCGAAATTAGGTGCCCGCCTGTATAACAGAGGTATTTCGAGTCACGTTTTTGTAAAAATTCTTATTAAGATCCAGTAACAGTTCCCAGTTTCCAAACTGAGGCCGAAAGTTTTCTTAGTTTTATCTATTCTTACGAAGTTAGGGGCCAGCCTGGATAATAGAGGAATACGGTCAAGTCCCAATTCAGCAATCTGGAGTCCTCCTGGAGAACAGAGACATACAAATTCAAGTTGAGTAGTCAGGAGCCCGTCTGGATAACATAGGAATACTTTCACAAATTCAATTTCAGTAGTCAGGAGCCTGCCTGGAGAACAGAGGCATGCAGTCCAAATTTCAACAATCAGGAGCCCGCCTTAAAAACAGAGGTGATACAATTCAATTTGTAGTTTTCAGCCAATTTCTTTGTCTAATTTGAAGTCAGGAGTCCGCCTGGAGAATAGAGACATACAATTCAAATTTTAACAGTCAGGAGCCTGCCTGGATAATGGAGGTGTTAATTTTTAAGTAGTTAAAATCAGGAGCCCGCATGGAGAAGAGAGGTGTTAAATCTTTAAGTAGTTGAAGTCAGGAGCCCGCCTGGAGAATTGAGGTGTTAAATTTTAATTAGTTGAAATCAGGAGCCCGCATGGAGAATAGAGGTGTTAAATCTTTAAGCAGTTGAAATCAGGAGCCCTCCTGAAGAACAGAGGTATTACAGTCAAGTTTTGAAGTCAGGAGCCCGCCTGGACAACAGAGGTATTACATTTCAAGTTTAGTTTTCAAATTCGAATTAATATCCGGTAGCGGTTCCCAGTTCTGAACTGGGCATAAAGTTTTCTTTGTTTAGTCTATTTTTGTGAAGTCAGGAGCCCGCCTAGATAATAGAAGAATACATTCCAGTTCAGTTTTATTCAAGTTCAACAATGTGGAGAGAAGGAACAGGATTTCAGTTAGCAAGTTGAAGTAACGACAATGGATTTCACCAAGGGAACACAAGATAACAAGACAACAATGAAGTACAAGAGCAAGTTTGAAGATCTAAAATAAGACTTTTGTAATTCATAGTTCATATTTTAGGCTAGCTTCTTTTATTTTTGATTGGTGTAATAAGGAAGGTCAGCGAGCAATAGCAGCAACGACAATCGTAGTGAAATCACAGCTCCTGGTAGTCCTAGCTACCAAACATTCCTGAACTACAGTGACCTGATTCCTGCTTAGCCCAGGATATGTAGGCAACCTCTGAAGCAGGGTGCGGCCAAAGCTTTTCAAAAATGCTTCACACGGAATATTTGAACGGGCAACAATCGCTCGTATTTGCTCACTTATCTTTGCCCGAAAACTTTTCATGTTTTCGAGCAACGAGGGGCGGCTGTGAGCACGTGATTGTTGCCCTATATATGAATAATTCCCAAAAAAATTCAAACAAAATGACTTTTCCTTATTTTTACATTTTTTGTGAAATTTGGCATTTTATGTTAATTGTTTACATTTCGTTTATGCATATTTAATTACTGAAAAATACAAAAACAAAATATAGAAGTGCATTTGCATTTAGGAATTAATTTCGTAGTTTAGTAGGTTATTTCATAAAAGAAAATTACAAAAAATATCTCATTTTGCACAATTTAATCTAGGCCTTCTCTCCACTTTCTCACTCTAGCTGAGATGAATAGTAGCAACGCAACAGTTCTCCGGCCATAACTCCATATTCCGGCAGTAAAAATTCACAAGATTAGTGTCAAAAGAAGCACCTATTTTTTGAGCACAATCCCCAGTTGTTTTTGTTCTCAAACACATCCACAACTTCTCCAAATCTAAAATTTAGTGCGTCATTTACTGTAGCTACACAGAAACTTGGCAGATTTCATATTTTTTCTGATTTCATTCATCTGGATGGATTTTTATAGAACCATGGATGCATCGTCCTCTCCCCAGCCTTTGGCTATTGGAGAGATGAATTCAAATGACAAACCAACACTAACGTATGCTGCTCAAGTGGCCCAAAAAAAGGCAGCTGCTACTTTGAATCAAAAGCTGCTGAAGCCTTTTGGAGTTATTCATGGAGTTCCAACACTCAAGTTTTCAATGGAGGAATGGATGAAATATGCAAAAGAGGAAGGTCTACATCAATTTTAGTGAAGCTTTATTCAAATGCACCGGATTTAATCACATTAAGAAATGTACTGCCAAAACTTTTTGGAATCAAAGGACCAGTTTTGATCGATCATCTCGCACATCGACAATTGCTCGTCAGGGTGGATCAACACGATAATTTTGTTAATTCACTTGCGAGGTCAGTTAACTACTTCAAATATATTGGTAAGGAGCATCAAATCCAAATATTTCCATGGTCCCTTGATTTTAATGTAAATGAGGAAACAACGAAAGCAGTGGTATGGATTTCACTTCCTAATTTGCCAACAAAGCTGTTTGCAATGAAGGCGTTGTTTTCAATAGCTTCAGTTGTCGGAAAACCTATAGCCATAGACAAAGCTACCCAAACAAAGTCGCGTCCTAGTACAACAAGTGTGAAGGTCATCCTCGACTTAATGGATAAGTTGCCAGACAAATTGAGGCTGCAATTTCTGGACAAAACGAGCAGAGTGGTTGAAGTCTTTCAAGATTTTGTCTATGATAACCTACCATTGTATTGTAATCATTTTAAACACCAAGGGAATGATGAAAACTCATGTCGACGATTGAATGCAAATAGTGTTTTGACCAGGCCAGATGAACCACAGGTTGTTGTACAAAGAGAAGAGGAACTACTGTATAATGATGGTAAAATAGCTGAGAAGTTTCAAGGGGATTTGAGGCAAATGCTTAATGCAAAAAGGGGTTTGCCATTTTCAAGTGAGATAGCATGGGTACAAAGTATAACTGTTGCTAAAGGGACTGATACACTCCCAGTTGAAGCAGTCAGCAAGGTTTTAGAAGAGTTTCAAAATGAAGGTGATGTGCAGACTCTTGGTTTGAGTCCTACAGGTGTAGCTGGGCAGAGTAGCTCACTTCAATGTACTTTGGAGGCTATTATTGGTCGAGTTAACAAAAAAAAAATATCAGCTTCCCATTTGAAAAGGGAAACTGATAATTTTTTAAAAGGAAATTGTTTGAATAATCCTTTGTATGTTCAGGCTGCATCTGGAATAGGCGTGGATATAGCAGAAAATAATGGTGGAAATTGTCATGTTGATGATTCACGATCAAATGCAGTTAATTCCCAAACTACAACAGGTGATAGACATGTGGATGTGGCTCTTAATTCTACAACACACAAGGTTGAGAATATGGCAAACACAACTGGATTTGTGCAATCCAATTCAAAGAAAAATCGTGCAATTGTTACAAATAATGTTGTGGATGTTAGTGTTTCAGATGCACCACATGATGCAGTTCCAGTTAAGCCTTTAGAAGAGGTGCTGAAGTTGGATAAAGGGCCTACTAAGCCTTCTAGAGATGTACCTGCCTCTACCACTTTTGCAAGAATGTATTTGGCTACTGCAGGAGCATTGCAAACTGTTGCAATTAGAAACAATTCTAGTGCACAGGCTGGGAAGGAATTTGAGGCTGATTTACCTGGAGAAAAAAAAAGCCGTCTCATAATAATGCATTTGACGCATCTGCAGCAAACTTAAAGGAGAATAATCTAACTGGAGAAGCTAGTGAACCTAAGCCTAAGTCTTTTGATAAAGGATGGTATCAAAACAAAAAAGGAGGGGATTGGAACCTGGTAACAACTAGAAAATCCTCTGCACAAAAGCAGTCATCATCAAAACAACAGAAGAAAAATGGTCGACGAATTGAATTGAATGTTGGTTCCAACTCTAATGCCTTCGATGGTCTTGCTTTTGCTGTGGAACAAGAAGTTGATGCAACAGTTTCAGAGGATAAGGAGAAGTTTAATCAGCCGGTAACAATGCACAACAAAGATCGGGATGGGCTAGACAATCCAGAATTGGCTGAAAATTTGCGTGTTCGACAAAGCAACTCAATGAATAATTTGGGGACTGAACTAAAGAACAACCAAGATCATATTTCCAATCTACCAACACTGTACTATTCAAACTCTTAAGTTGAACAAATCATTAAAAACACTCAAAAAGAAATTATGCAGCCCACTTTGACTAAACAACCATTGGTCACCTTAAATACTTCTGTATTTGATGTGTTATCAAATTCCGTTAAGTCCTATGGTGAGTTTGAATGAGAATCTGTACAACAAATTATCTCAACTGAGAATAACAACGAGTTGATCCAAGCAAAGGTTACGGAGATGGTCATTAATTCAAAATTGTGGAAAGACCAACGAGAGTATGATGATGAAGAGGAATGGGGCAATGGATTTGCTGGTTATTCTTCTAAAGAATGTGTCCAAGATGATGATCAGGATAGTGCGGGAGAGGACCTTGATGCTTTAGTTAAGCCATCTTGTGGTACTCACACGAGAAATTTGAATTGTCATGCACCTGCTTTCATTCCTAGGAATTCACCAGCTTTTGCTAAGTCAAATGCAGCAACTGGAAGATTACCTCAACGCGTAATAGCTTCTTACTCAGGTGTTCTTAACAATTATCCAACAAGAAGGTAAAATCATGTTGTTGCAACAGGACAGACACAGATTGATAATGCAGATCAAGGGAATTCTGGGCAGCAGCAAATGGTAACCTCGTCTACAGTTGCAACAACAGCTACAACTCCAGTAGCTAGTACTAAAGGTGATCGAGAAGTCACGATAGCAGATGGAACGCTCGTGCAATCAAAAGATGTCAAACATGCCACTCTAGTTCAAGCAAAGGGACAAGAGCAGCTCGTGATAACCATTCTACTAATATCAGTAGAGGAGAGGAAATTATTGGATGTAATGGTAAGTTCCAATGTAGTTATTCATATAAATCATATTGTTGGCAGCACAGGACACATGAGCAGAAACAGAAATAAAATGCAACTCACAAAACAAAAACAAAGAGATGCAATGGTGGATAAGTCACAGGAAGGAAATGCATTGGTGTTACAAGATTTTCCTCAAGAAATTCCAAATCCTAAATTTATGCAGAGATGTTCATGAAGAAGATTACGAAAATATTTCTCTAAATCAACTTCTGGCAGCGGCAGCGAGGAAAGGCGACTTATCACAAATGCATAGCGGAAAAATAGGAAATCTACAACAAGAGATACAAGTTGGGATGGTAGGCAACAAGCAAAGAAGAGATTGCCCTTAGATTACCACCAATGAGAAACGCAAAGAAAATGGGAAGTGTTCCTACAACCTCCACAAGGTCAAATAAATCAAAAAATAAATGATAAAGTTTGAAGAATATTTGAAGAAAGCGGAAGAAGAAGAACAAGAGCTACGATTGAAGAATGCACAAGTTTCAACAAATACGGCAAAGACTCAATTTGTTACATTGTATTATTTTACCATTTTTTAAGTATTATCATATGTAATATCATTACAGAGTATGCTATAAACTTTGTGATGATTACTGAACATTTAGTCTTACCAAGTTCTTTCTTTTTGCATGCTTGCTAGTGAGGTTATTATATGCCTAGATAGGATTAGTACAATAAGGGTAGCCGGTTGAGTTATATGGGTAACAATACCGGTGCTATTGTACCCTTATTTGTACTTTTTCAATTTGTTGTATTTTCTTTTTCTTTTCTGTTATTATATAAAAACCAACCCTAGGCACTTGCCTAGTGGATTCAAAAAAAATCTTGGTTGTTGATTTTGGTAGTTTTTCTTTAAATTTGTTTGGTTATTATCTAGAATTAATTGGTATTTGTGATAGGATAATTTGACTTAGGGATTTCTTTAGGTTTTATTTTTAATTGTTGGAAAAAAAAGAAGAATTTTGGAAAATAAAAAGAAATGGCTTTTAAAAAGAAAACAAGTAGAAAATGAATATGGATTTTTTTTTGGGCCATCTCTAATTAAATTCCCAAAACCCAACTTTTCCCAAACCCAATCCCCCTTCCCAGCCCAATTTCGCCCCAATCCACCTGCTAACCAAACAAAACCTGACCCGCTCCCCAAACGGAAAACACGCGAACAGAGACTGCTTAATCCCTAATACCTCATACGTATTGCGACTGGTCTTCTTCTTCTCCCCAAAGAGCACATGAATCTAGCCCTAATCACTATCCAAATTCAAGCGTTTGAACCTCAATCCCTCATACCGCGCGTTCCTCCTTCTCCCAAATCAGCAATATTCTTTCTTCCCTTATTCCAACCAAATTTGATATTCTGTTAGTTTGAAGTTGTTGAGGTTATCCCTGGTCGTATTTGATCTTTGAGGCTCATGATTTTGGAAGATCAGTAGTATGTTCTTGCTTATTTCAGCATGAAAATCTGCCCCATTCGCATTGCATTGGTAGCCTGTTTGCATGACCTCGAGTGTAAACTTTACATTATTGACTTGCATCAGTTCTGATTTAATAGTAGTTTTACGTGTTTTAATCTTGCTTGGTAGTTGATAAGTTTGGTAATCAGGGAACTTGGCAGAGGACTCTTTATGCATAAGTCGTGGTCGCATTTGATTGTTTGCGTTATCTGAATCCTAGGTTATACGGTTAACAGAAACGACCATCACCCTTAGGATTCAACGATGTTGTCTTAAAGACTCAGTTTGTCAAAGTATTCTGTTAAATCACAAAGCTTTCATAATCAAGATTGAGGATGTGTTAAGAAGTTGAAATCGTCCATGCCTTTTATTCTTTGTTGACTATTTGAAATAGCTAAGGGTGAAAAGTGCTTCAACTTGCATATTGTCAGTGATTGTGGGCTAATTTAAAGTTTTTAACCATACAAGTTATGCATGAACTACTCATGAACGAGTTCATTTTATTGATTCATCATGTTGGGTAAGATCCTTTATTTAGCTTGCGTTCAATGGTTTGAAGATGGTCAGAATAGGTCTAGAAGTGACTTTTGTCGACGCATAGTTAAGTGCTTGCATAGTGGTTGTCGAACTATTATATGCAAGCTCAATCCATATGATTCAAAATGATCTCAAACCTGTTTTTTGTTAAAGTAACTTTCTGGGCAGAATACTGCTAAGTACTCTGCTTTGTTGAAGTGAGTCTGGACCATATGATGAATCTGTTACTCCATATTGTTAAGATGTAGTAGCATTTGTTCGGCAACAGATTCCTTTTCTCTATCCTTGCGTCATTGTTTCCAGCCAACATATTTGTGGTTAAAATTTGGGGGTTTAATTTGGTAATAACAAAATAATTAGACTCCATCTTTTACGGTATAGTTTATAGATATGTTGTGATACCTAATGCAATTTCTTTTGTTATTTCTCTGTTCAGTTACTATAGTAATTCTTTCTGTAACATTCTCTATAGAAAAAGCATTTGCAACAATAATCTCAATATGCGTAATAGTATATCTGTTTTGCTTTCTTCATTTTACTAGTAGTATCAATTTTTGGGCAAAGTGTCAGTTGGACCGAGGATTGCAATAAATACTTATTCGCTAGTTCTTGTTGAGGGACGCATTTGGGTATTGAGTTAGGTAGCGGGTTTTAAACTAAAAGGTTTGTCTTTTTGTTTGGACCCGAACTTGAACTTGAAGCCCAAGCTTTAATAATAATTTAATTAGGACCATTTCTTTTCTTCTAGAGACAAAAACAAAAAATAGAAAATATAGTCGCTTTAGGCTTATCCTTTAAAATAAAATGAGACGAGCCTCGCCCAACAAAAATATAATTGCGGGGCCCTCAATAAAGGTTTAAAATATTTAGAAAATCGGGAAGGGCCGTTCAACGAATTTCACAGCCCTCCCAAAAGATAATAACACGCTATAGTCTTTTAGGAGCGTATTTTAATAATTTTACCTTCCTAAATATGGGTGGGCATTTTATGCGGCCAAATTCAAATCCTAAAACGTTGAATAGAGTGTTTCTAGGATTGCGGGTTCATTTGATGCTGTGCAATCCGAAAACATATTTTAAATGACGTTCAATTTATTAAATAAATATTATATTAAATTAAGTGGTAAAAAGTAAAATTGGCACATAGATTGTTCATGTAATTAAATCAAATAATAGCTAAATGCAACAGTTGAGTGACCGTGCTAGAATCACGGAACCAGGGAATGCCTAACACCTTCTCCCGGGTTAACAGAATTCCTTATTCGGATTTCTGGTTTGCGGACTGTTAACAGAGTCATAATCTTCCTCGGTTCGGTATTCAAATCGATGACTTGACCATTAATTTCCCATGTGGCGACTTTGAATAATTAATAACCAGATCCCGTTTTGATTGTCCTTTATTTGGAAAAACTTCTTTACGCCCCTTTGCGGAGGTGTGTAGCGGAGAAAAGAGGTGTGACAGCCTATATGAAAAATTTGGCATGAGTCACCAAAGCCCCCTTCACCCAACAGAATAGTGAATGTGATAAGTGGGGGAGAAGATATTCATGGTATAACATATACAACTTCCTAAAAGGTTTCTAAAGTAACAATTACACACGGGAAACGAGTACGGCAGGTTTTAGAAAACGAAAGTATTTGATTAGATGATGCAGATACCGAAGGAGTAATTACCCCACATAATAACGCATTGTAATATTTTTACTAGTACATGATATTAATGTAGAACGAAGTTTTGATTGATCCAGGAAGTTCCGTAAATATTATACTACTAAGGGTATTAAATGAAATGCAAGATGAAGACAAAATAATACCCAAGGTGCATACCTTGTCCAGATTCGACAATTCAAGTGTGGTAACAAAAAGGAGAGGTAATTCTAATAACTTTTGTTGCGGGTGTTGTTAAAGAATCTAAATTTCAGATAGTTGATATGGAAATGTCTTACAATATGATCATGGGGAGGCCTTGGATCCATGATATGTATGTTGTTCCATCAACTCTACATCAAGTTATTAAATTCACATAACCATGGGGGATTTTCCAAATTCGTGGGGATCAGCAGACAGCCAGGAGTATCAACACTGTAACAGATACGAGCACCGATAAATAAAGAAAAATAGCAATTACATGAAACTATTGAAGGTATCAAAAATAAACCTTAACTGAGCGAGAAAAGACAAATTTAGACTCGAGACCTGATACAATTCAAGAACCTGAAGAGAATGAAAATATCAAAATAACATTCGAAGAACTCGAGGCTGTGATTTTGTTTGAACAATGGCCAGAACGGAAGGTTTACGTTGGAGCCAATTTAATCTCAAACATGTGAGCTATGTTGGTTAAATTTTTAAAGGCTAACGTGGATTGTTTTTCTTGGTCCCATGCTGATATGACAGGGATACCACCAGATGTAATGACTCACAAATTAAACGAAGACCCATCTTTCACACCAGTAAAACAAAAGAAAAGAAAACAAGGAGCTTACAAAAATCAGGTGATTCAGGATGAGGTCCAAAAGTTATTGAAAATAGGGTCAATCCGCGAGGTAATCTATCCTAATTGTTTAGCAAGCACAGTTGTACCTAAGAAAAAATGGTAAGTGGTGAATTTGTGTAGATTTTACAGAACTTAATAAAGCCTGCCCAAAAGATTCTTTCCCTTTACCTCATATAGATCAATTAATTGATGCAACTGCAGGACATAAACTTTTAAATTTATTAGATGCATATTCAGGGTACAACCAAATCAAAATAGACCCTAGTGATGAAGAAAAGCTTCTTTCATCACAGATAGAGGGACTTACTGTAATAAAGTAATGCCCTTTGGTCAAAAATATGCTGGAGCCACCTATCAAAGGTTGGTCACCAAAATATTCAAGAAAATTTAGGAAAAACAATGAAAGTATATATGTTGATACCCAATTTTCCCCCATATATTTCTATGCTCAAAATATTCCCAAAATAGCATGTAGATGCATATATAAGCATCCACAAAAGTCCTGGTGCTTTTCTACATTTTTCAAGGATTTTAAAATTAATTTATGATTTA
The DNA here is from genome assembly GCA_034376525.1 of Nicotiana benthamiana. Classification (NCBI taxonomy): domain Eukaryota; kingdom Viridiplantae; phylum Streptophyta; class Magnoliopsida; order Solanales; family Solanaceae; genus Nicotiana; species Nicotiana benthamiana. The sequence goes on from CM067337.1 coordinate 92,025,134, forward strand.
TTTTATAATATAAAATCCAATATTTAGTCCCAAATCTTGTTATTTTGATAAGTAATCTATTTCATTCTCTCATTTACATAAAAATATAATTATATAATTTTTACAGAATTTTACAAGTGCATTAGGTATTTCTAAACTAAAATTGCATAAAATTGCAATTTTAGTCTATTTCTCGATTTAATAAGTAGTTTAACCATAAAATCGTTCCTAATATTTTTAATTGATACTTATACATATTTTATTAACTAAGTATTTTAACTGGATTTTTATAATGTCATTTGCCATTTTATATAATTCAAATAGGGGGAAATGGTCATTTAAATTGTAGCCCCTTTTTATTTCAATTGTAACCCAATTGCAGCCCCAACTCAACCCCCAATTACACTTCCCAATTTGTGAATTCCACGACTCGAACCCGTCCAAATTAACCCGCCCCACTCACCCTTTTAAATCATGGCCGCTGATCACTCAAATCAACGGTCCACGTTGAACCTGCTTTAATTAAACCCAAACACCCCCCCCCCCCCAATCCTAATCATTCTCACAATATAAGCCACCCTTGTATCCCTTATCCCCAAATTCTCTCAAGCCCCTTCTGAGCCCTGGCCTTCTCCGGCTCCGTTTCACCGGCGATTATGGCTTCCCAAGCCTTAAAACATCTATATTCTCCTACTCCTGCCTCCCATGGCTCTTGGGTTCAAAGATTGGAACCCTATATCAAAGGTGATCGACCCAGAGGTCCTCTAATCTGAGTTTTATGGCCGTGCCCGCCCTTTCTCCGGCAAGCCTTGAGGCTGTGAGTCCTATTCTGACTCCGAACTAGTCCGTTCCACTCGCTATCTAGGGTGCTTTATCTGAAACCCTAACTCTCTATGCTATTCTTTGAGTATTTATACTTACAATCTTCTCTAGATCCTAGTTATCTTCTAAAGTTTCATAGTATTTCTCATATTTTTCTTCGCCGATTTTGTTTCAAACTGTTCGTCTTCTTAAAATCAAGGGTTTCTCTTATTTCTTTGATTTTTTGATTGCTTTGCCTTATCTGCTATACTGTATTTTCTTCTAGTTCTTACTGTGATTTCTGAGTTCTTTCTACTATGGCTCCTACGTATTTTACTTTGCGGTGTAGTTTCTAGGATTTTCGAGTTAATATGTTTACTAGTTCTCCGTTCTTCATTAGGTTGTTCTTTCTGTGTTCATCTTCATCTATGTTCTTCTCTACACTATATGTGTGACAAAAACCCTAAGTGTTAAGGATTTTCTGCTTCTCTCTGTGTACTTACTAGCTTCATGTTCAAACCCCAGCCGCCTATAATTTTTACTTGTGTGCTTCTGCTACTTGATCTGTTCTATAATTCCAGTTTTGCATGTTCAAATCTATGTATCTGTATATAGTCACATTTTTCCCTTCTTTAATTTGGACCTACACTTTGACTAAGTTCAAAATCAATCAGTAGGTGATTAACTTGCCTTATGTGTTAAACGTGTGAGTTTCAAATCCCTTTTATACGAACTTGTCCTGTATTTTGTGACTTGTACTCGATTTTCTTTCCAAAAATAAAATGAGGTTTATTTACCTCAAGCCGGTTCCTTAATCAGAGGGAACCCTTTCCCTAATTGATTGTAATTGATACTGAGATTCTTTTCTTGCTTTAGTGCTGCTTATTTTCAAACTATGAATATCCTCCACCTCTTCTCACCTCAACACCACATAATTACACGAACTATCCTCAATTTTCTCACTAAAAACTCTCTCTTCTCTCCTATTCTTCTTGTTACTTGTTCTATTACTGAAGTTTAGCCGGCTGAAAGCCAAGGATAAATTATAAAGTCTCATCTACTTTACTTGCTTTAATACTCAAGTTTGCAACTTGTAGGCTCTTAATTTATACTATCAACCTCCAAACTACCTGTTTACTTAACCCTTTTCCTTTGCATGTTCATGTTCAGTTACATTATTACATGCTTAACCCCCTTACTCCTTCCCCTTTCCCTTGTCTATTTATGATTTCAGTTTAAGTTCAGTATGCTTAATCCCCTTCCCCATTCCCTTGTCTGTTTATGATTTCAATTTAAGTTCAACATGCTTAACCCCCTTCCCCTTTTCCCTTGTATGTTTATGATTTCAGTTTAAGTTCAGCATGCTTAACCCCCTATTTACCTTTCCCCTGGTCTGTTTATTGTTCATTATTATGGTTTAAGTTCTTGTTCATCCCTTTCCCTTAAATCCCTTTAGTTAATTCTGTTTATTTCAAGTGTTCTTATGTGATCCCCCTTCCCTTAACCCCTGGTTGCATATGAGTGTGTTTTGGACTAGGGTGGCACCTCATTGCCACTCATAGTATAAAACTAAGGTTGTTATCAGTATATACTCAAAGTAATCCCATTCCCTATCCCCGATACTATGTGTTTGAGCCTTGACACAGGCCTATTTGTGTCCTGATCACCATACAGGCCCTAGTCTGACTTGTTTGCAAGTCTGCTCTTGCTTGTTGAACCATGTAAGAGGTTAGGGGTGTGCCAGTCTCACTTCATGGCTAGGTATGACCACCTCTCGCATTGGTTTTCCTCTAATTCCTCACTTTTACACTTATTCCTAGTTCTTTAAGTCCTACCCCCCTTTGGTAAGACATGCTTAGGGACCTTTGAGTCTCCTCTGAACTTCGATGCCTTAGTACTAGTAATTCCACACTTGCACCACTCCAAAAAGAAAGCCTCGGATTTGGAAGCCCGGATTTGGTAAAAGGCATATGTTGGACATTAAAGTTGCTTTGCGCTTCTTCGGGCCTGTTGTAGTATTGATGTACTTATTTCTTTCAATGTTATTCTGTTTTGTAAGTAATTTATATAAAAGAACTCTGAGATATAGTTAAAGGGGATATGGGGGGGTTTACATTAGTGCATCAATTTAATGGTAGAAAGCATGCCTATAGGTTTACTTTATTGCAATCTTATACAGATACCATGTCTATAGGCTCTCCATGCTGCATTTCACTATAGATACCATGTCTATAAGGCTTTCAATACTGCATTTCACTATTGATACCATGTCTATAAGGCTTTCAATACTGCATCTCCTGATAGATACCATGTCTATAAGTCATTACAATGCTGCATCAATCCACGATACAAACCATGACTATAGGGTTTGCATTATCACATCTCATATAGAAACCATGCTTACAAGTTCCAATGTCATATTTCATATAGAAACCATGCCTATAAGCTTTCAATGTTGCGTCTCGTATAGAAAGCATGCCTATAGGATCTCAATGTTGCTTCTCGCCTAGAAAACATGCCTAAAGGAATTGTATAAACGCTAGGCGAACAGTAGGCCGTCTAAACGTATAAAAGCAATAACAAAAAGGGTCAGTGTGTATATTATGTCCCAAACTCGCCTAGTATGTTTAAACGTGTTAATGCAATTAATCCCAAGTCTGTCTATTTTAAAAATCGGGCCCAGATCTGCCTTTTTCGCTCTCCTGAACCTATAATGCCTTTTTCAAATGCCAAACCTGCAGTTTTAAATTACTTTGCTTGCCTGAGTTTATACTTTAAGGTTCTTTTGAGAACTTTCTTCTTTCACCCTTTTATTCAAACAATGAGGCTAATCCGTGAGCCAGTTCTAAACATTTTTGTAACTTCAATTCTCTTTTCAACAGACATATGTATGAAAATATAATGTTTTCCTCTAAGACTAATTGGTTTTAAAACCTGTCAATTCGTAACAACGGGACCGGGGAGCACAAAGCATATTTTCTATCCAACTTTTATGTGTTAAACTTATCTGTCCTCTCTTTTAATCTTTTCTAAAGACCAAATCAGTATTTGAAGTCCTGCTAGTGTAATTGCTGTTGTGTTACGAGGTTTTATCTGAGCCTTTGAATGTCTTATTTGCATGCCTCTTAGATGCTATTTGTTTTTATTGTCGTTCTAGTATTTTTACCTTTGAAAACTCCATCTATGTCCTATCTTTATCTCCCCCTCTTAGGATTAGAAGTCCTAATACCCCAGGACTAACAGGTTGGGACGGGTATTAGCATGCAATAAGTAAACAATACAAACGCGTTTTAATACCTTAACGGGGAGGGAAGGGTATAATATGGAGATGATGACCGGTGCGCTAATGCCATATACGACCCCTCTTTGAGGAGTGTGTGATGCGGGGTATTGTACCAATGTGATCCATATTATAGGCAAACCTAGGACCCTTTTTACTTTGCTTGCTTTATTTAAACGTTTTTCTAAAAGTAATGCTTTCTTTTCAAATCCATTCTCCCTTATACTTTATTTAACTTATGTCTTCCCTTTTTTTAAAAAAAAATTCCTAATCTATCAAAATGATTATATGTGAATCTTATCTGTCTACTTGCTTCATCTCTTCATAAAGTCACATTAACACGGCTAGGAACCACACTAGTGGATCTTGAGGGGTGCCTAAATCCTTCCCCTCGAGATAATGTCAAGCCCTTACCCGAACTCTGGTTTTCTTTCAAAATACTCCTCTCATCTTTAAAAGTGTCATAATGCACTATAATCATTAGGTAGCGACTCTTAAAATTCCATAACCTAATTCCCAAATGTGAATGAGAGTTGTTTTGCCCATTATGTCGTAAAACCCGATTTCGCTTTTGAAAAGGGGGCGGGGCGTTGACAACATGGCGACTCTGCTGGGAAAATCTTTAAGGCTTTTACCATTACGTGCTTTGTAGCTTTATTGCTTTCTTTACTGCCTTTATTTGCCGATTTAATTATTTCTTCATAATTATTAACTTGATTCTTCCACTTTTTTTTTCTTTAATTGTTTTAATGCTCTAACTTCGTTACAATTCCGTCTTAAATTTCGAGCATCTATTGTACTCATTATCTTATGAACCTGAAAATACATGTACTTATTTCATTGTTGTAATTTCATCCTTTAACATCATTTTCCACTCGTGCCAAACAAATACTATAGCAACACTTATAATGAGTGGTTGCGCTCATACAATATTTATAAACCCCTTAAATTTGGCAAAGGCATATTTGCGGTAAAACCAGTCGATCAACGGTGTAGTCGACGGTTCCGTGCCTTTCCCTCTTGAGTTGTCCGCTCAAGGGTACCTTGTCTAGCACTTCAAAAGTAGAAACCTTACTCTGTTTAACTATTCATGAATCATGGTCAAACTAGCCGAGTCAGTTATGTCGTCCGCATAATGACTCATTAAGATAGCCGAAACCAAAAGTCCATTGGGTTTCCTTGAAACCCAAACGGACTCCTTCACGTTATGTGCATTGATTTGGAGAACTAAAATCCTTTAGCTAATTATTGATTTAAATAGTCGAGTTTGGTGGGGTTAGGTCCTAACACTCTATTTTGTAGGAAATGAGTCACGAAGTCCCCAGATTCGGTATGGTATCGAACATTCACCCAAAGTTACTAAGCTAGTGGGAGGATCTGCATGGTAGCAATCGGGTTTTTCCACAAGCACTTAGGGAATCTTCCTTCACTCTTGGAAGTTAGGCCAGATAACAAGATTGTGGAAACTGTTACACTATTTTGAGATAGTGAATGGTCTGTCTTCCGCTTTGGGGGTATTGAGCTGATGCCGCTGTTGGAAGAAATTGGGGGTCTAGCCGGAATTCCTTGGGATAGCCCAGGGTTGCTTATGCTAGAAAACCGCAAAGGTAGAGGGTTTCTGAAAATGATGGGGCTCAAAAAAATCCTAATCTGACAAGTCTAAAGGACTCCTAGATATCCTTTGACTTCATGTATGAAAGGTTCAGGCTAGCAAATCCTACCGCACTCACATGGACGAGTTCGCCCTCACCTCTTTGGGGTACATACATAGGAGAGCCTTTGTATTCATGTTATGTTTCCTGGGCATGATACTCTTTCCGATGAAGAAGGCTAGGATCCATATAAGACTACCCATGGTTAACCAAAGCCATAATGGAGGGTATCGACGGGCAGGCATTCAACATACCACCCATGATCCTGGCCGAACTGTACCGAGCCTTAGAGAAATGTTAACAAGGGGCACCACACTTTAAAGGGTGAAATTTGCTACTAAAACTCTGGCTCATTGAACGTCTCCAGAAGGGAGACTATAGACAAGAGATCATCCTCCGAGGCTGGGATGACCATATCACTTTCCATCATTCAAAGCAAATGCACTTCATGTCGGATATGTTCGCTCGCCCAGAAGACACCAGTGGATGGGCAAAACTTTTGGAGAATCTGAAAGAAGAGCAGGTACGATAGATGTACGAGTGGCTTCCAACTGGGGAGTTTATCATTCGGTCTAGGGATGCACTATTCCTTATACTCATCGGCTTAAGAAGATCTTACCCTTATGTCCATCTCTTAGTCATGAGGGAAGCGGGTAGAAAGCAGATTATACCAAGGGTAGAAAAGATAAGTCACTACAGGGCTGACTTCCAAGATGACGATAGCCCACACATGTGTCGGGCTCAGTATATGTGGCATTCCAATCTCATTTGGAAAAGGAATCTATGGAACCAACAGGTATCAGGCGGGGCATGCACCGCTTCATCCGGGATGGTTAGAAGACGATCATATTGGCTTGGGAAAACAGGCTTCGTCCATGGTCACAGGGTTATTGATGAGAAGACTGCAGCAAAAGTCAATTATCAGCTACGCAAACGGATACGAGAGTGTTAAAGTGAACATCAAGAAGTACTAGAGGCCCAAGAGAACATAATCAATGAGTGGAAGGACATGGATGTCATCACAAACAACCATTTAGGTACTTGGAACGGGGTCTTTGGGGAGCTGGAAGGCAAGTTTCTAAAAAGGATCAACAACAGTCAGGAAGTCGAAGGTAACGAAGGTGGGCACTTGGCTCGGGCTTACTTGTTGCCGGGGCTGCACAAGTTGATGAAACTGTACGAGGGAGGAAAAAATACCGAATCTGGTGAAGGTCCTTCTGGGGACAAGTAGTTAGGATTTTTACTGCTTTCTTGATGTAATAAGGCCACTTTCCATTAGTGACAATTTCTCTTCATTTCAGTTTGTTTTGACTCGTTCTATTTTCTATCGATAAAATGAGGAACTTGGTGTTATAAGTTCTCTAAATCATATATGTCGCTAGGCCTACCTCGGGTACAACGAGGCAGCCAAATAGGAAACAACTTATATTCTTGCAACAACATGTTTAAATACCGCAATGTTTTCTTTCTCAGAATCCGCACTAACTTTTTACTTTTTTGTTTTTCTTTTATTTTTATTCCCCTCCCCAAAGGTTAGTTATTGCATTCTGGCACCATCAGCATACTCAACAAGATCTAAGGGTCCTCCTCCTCCTCAATGTCCCCCCGGAAACGGGAACAAAGGAAAGATGTGAGATAATGAAGCAAGAAAGGAAATTGAAGGAACTTCCCAGGGTACCCCGATCACCAAAGAGACTGCTGCTCATTTGGAGAAAACTTTGCTAAGGTTTTGATAGTAGCTAGACTAGGTTCGAAGTTTGGAAAGTTTGTCCATCTCCCTTGCTGCTGCAGATGTCAACAATGAGGTCCCTGCACCTCCGCAGAAGACCCCAACCCAAGCTCGCAGCAATGCTCCACCGCTCATCCCTGAGCCCCAAAATGCTCCGAACCACCAAGATACCCCTATCTTTGTGGATATTGTGTCGTACTATACACAGCCCATATCAGATATGTCAGAATCAGACTCACTCTTTCATAACTTGGCTGTTGAACTCAAGAAACTCACTAGCAGGGTTCAAGGCGTGGAGGGTAATAAAGGTGTGGAGGGTCTGAATTATGAAGACCTTTGTGTTAAACCTGATGTCGAACTCCCAGAGGGGTACAAACCTCCTAAGTTTGAAACGTTCGATGGTACGGGTGATCCCAGGGTTCACCTTAGGATGTATTATGACAAGTTGGTAGAAGTTGGTAGAGATGAAAAGATCCGCATGAAGCTATTCATGAAGAGCCTGAAAGGTGATGCTTTATCCTAGTATATCAGCCAGGATGTGAAGAAGTGGACAAGCTGGGTGAACATGGCATCCGATTTTATGGATCGTTTGAGATTCAACACTTAGAATGCACCAGACATATTCTATATCAAGAATTTGAAAAAGAAGCCTACTAAAATCTTTCGTGAGTATGCTACTCGTAGGAGGTCGGAAGCTGCCAAGGTCAGACCGGCCTTGGAAGAAGAACAAATAAACATGTTTTTCGTCCATGGTCAGGATCCACAGTACTACGAGAGATTAATGTTGACATGGAGTCAGAAGTTCTCTGATATCATTAAACTAGGAGAGAGGATCGAGGAGGGCATCAAAAATGGTATGGTTGCTAACCTTGAGGCACTGCAAGCCACCAACAAAGCCGTACAATCTGGTGGTACGTCGAAGAAAAAAGGACGTAAACTCCGTAATGGCTGCGCAAAGAAACCACTCTCCCATGAAATACCAACCCTACCCTCTAACTTCACTCACAAACCAACCTCTCTAAATTACGATGCACCTTCACCTACCTATCAAAATCTACCACCTGTCTACCAAACATCTCCATCACCAACATATCAGCCCACCTCGCCAGGATATTCCCAACCCGCACCCGTATACGAAGCTTATAACTTCCAACCTCCTCACTATCCATCACCACCTACCCGCCAAAACTTCCCACGACCAAGACCAAACTTTGACCGCAAACCTCCCAGACAATACACAGCTATGACCAACTGTATGAGAAGCTCAAAGCAGCTGGATATGTTGCACCCATCCCAGCCATAACCCTAGAAACCCCTTTCTAATGGATGAACCCAAATAAAACATGTGCATACTATTCGGGGATGAAGGTTCATACCATCGACGAGTGCCGCTTGTTGTAAGACAAAATTTAGACCTTAATTGACAACAAGGTAATCATAGCTAAGGAGCTTGCTCCTAATATTCGTAACATCCCTCTACTAGACCATAAGGGTGAAGGCATCCACATGATTGAGGTTGAGGATGACTGGTACCCCAAAGGGTCAATCGGTTTATATCTGAAGGAGATGAGATTAAGAGGCCTACGGTCACTCTTAATCCTATTGTTGTACAAATACAGCCACATGAGGGCGATGTGGTGAAGGTATCTGTACCATTTGAGTTCGAGGCATCTCCTGCAAAGGTGCCAAAACCAATTGAGGTGGAGTTCGGGACTCGAAAGGCGCCCCCACCGATTGAAGTTACTATGTTGCCTCCAAGGGTGCCCATTCTGGTCACCATGTCAGACATAACCCCATTTCAGTAAAAATGCCATACCTTGGGACTACACATCCGAGGCGAGAAGGAAAGGAAAAGCACGCACGGGTGAAGCAATTGCCCCGCAAGGTATGACTAGAATAGGCAGGGTGTACACACCTGAGCACTTAGCTGAGTCCAGCAAGCAGACCTCTGGATGTCTCTATTGAAACTGGACTTTATGATCTCTAGAGGAAGATACAGGCTAAATAATATTCAGTTGTTGAACAGCTAAATAAGACTCCGGCACATATTTCTATCTTGGCATTGCTGCAGAGTTTTGAGGCGCATAAAAATGCCTTGATGAAGATATTGAGCGAGGCTTATGTCCTGAGCAACATAACAGGAGGAGAGATGGCGAACATGGTAGGGAGGATATTGGAGAGTCACAAAATCACTTTCCACGAGGATGAATTACCACCTGAAGGGCTCGGCCATAACAAAGCACTACATATCACTGTGCAATGTGAAGGTCATTTCATCACCAGGATCTTAGTCGATGGAGGTTCTAGCCTCAGCATTTGTCCATTGATCACCCTCAAGAAGTTGGGAAAATGATTGCATGAGATAAAAGATGGGACTATTAACGTTAAGGCTTTTAATGGTTCTCAGAGGTCCACCCTTGGGGAGATTAGCATTGTTTGCAAATGGGACCCACTTGGTTTGATGTTGACTTCCAAGTCATTAACGTACTGACATCTTACAACTTACTGCTGGGACGACCCTAGATCCACGCCACAGGGTCTGTGGCATCAACCTTGCATCAGGCTGTTAAGTTCGAATGGAACTATTAGGAAGTAATCGTCTATGGCGATGGTAGCAACCTTATATACAATCGCCAGACCATTCCGATTATCGGAGGCAGAAAACAAATAGGCAGAGAAACATATCATCATATTGAGCGAGTCAACGTAGTGGAAAAGGAAAATGGTGGAGTAACAAGGTCGAGAGCATTCTGAATTGGAGTGGGTATGAACCAGGGAAAGGACTTGGTAAGAATCTTCAGGGCATCACCAAACCTATCCAGTTGAAGAAGCATGGTACTACCTTCGGACTAGGGTACGAGTACACTTGGCAGGAATTCAAAGACTGTTCTCCACCATGGCACGGCCCATATTACCCATTGGAATACCCCATACCTCAGTTGGAGAATACATTTCAGCCAGCCGACACTCTCTACAGGTCAGAAGAAGACGATGCTCTTGCGGTAATGAAGGACCTATTTCTGGAGGAGGAGATGGATTGTTGTGTGACTTTGGAAGAGGATGGAGAGGAAGACCCTTCAATTCAGGCTGTGAACCGAGGGGAGCACCTCACCAATTGGTCAATCAGGACCACCATCGCCCGGAAATCGTCGGGGTAGCAAGGCTGAACAAGCATCATGCATCTTTGTTTTAGTTGTTTTATTTACTTCCCGCATTGTCTTTACTTTCACAAAGAGCTCCGATGTTTCGAACATTTATGAATTTAATCAAATCATTGTCCAGTGTATCAAATGTCTTGCTATTCATTACTTTTCTCTGCTATTTACTTTATTTTCCACACAGCATTACTATTACATATCTTGATGATGACCCGACAACTGTAACTTACAACGAGGCTATGCAACAAATGGACATAGACTCAGAGGAAGATGATATACCAGAAAAGGTTGTCATAGAGGTCGAGAATTTTTAGAATAGAATTAAGTCCGACTTGGATGAAACTGAGGTCGTCAATTTGGGAAATACAGAAAATGTCAAAGAAATTCACATCAATGTGCACTTATCACAAACGGAAAAAGAGGAATATACAGAGTTCTTAAGGGAATATGAGGATATCTTTGCATGGTCTTATGATGATATGACTGGTCTCAGCACATCCATCGTCGCTCACAAGTTGACGACAGATCCTGCATGTCTGCCAGTAAAACAGAAGCTCAGAAAATTCAAGCCAGATATGAGTTAAAAAATCAAAGAAGAGGTCACCAAGCAAGTCCAAGCCATAGTTCTTCAAGTGGTAGACTACCCAACCTGGTTAGCTAACAGCGTCCCAATACCAAAGAAGTATGGGAAAGTCAGAGTCTGTGTCGACTACAGGGATCTCAACCGGGCCAGTCCCAAAGACGATTTCCCCTTGCCAAATCTACACATTCTGATCGACAACTGCGCCAAGCATGAGTTGCAGTCATTCGTTGATTGCTTTGCGGGGTACCATCAGATATGGATGGATGAAGAAGATGGAGACAAAACGGTGTTTATCATGCCTTGGGGAATGTATTGCTACATAATGATGTCGTTCAGATTGAAGAATGCGGAAGCTACTTATATGAGGGCCATGACTACCCTCTTTCATGACATGATACATAAGGAGATTGAGGTATATGTGGATGACGTCATCATTAAGTTCAGGAAGGATGCAGATCACCTGGAGGACCTCCTAAAGTTTTTCAATAGACTAAGGAGATATAACTTGAAACTGAATCCCGCCAAGTGTACATTTGGGGTCCCTGCGGGAAAGTTATTGGGTTTCATCGTGAGCCGCCGAGGAATAGAGTTGGATCTGTCAAAAGTCAAATCTATTCAAGAATTGCCACCACTGAAAAAAAAGAAAGAGGTAATGAGTTTCCTGGGGAGACTCAACTATATCAGCCGGTTCATAGCTCATTCTACCGTCATCTGTGAACCTATCTTCAAGATGCCGAAGAAGGATGCCTCCACCAAATGGACCGATGAATGTCAAACGGCTTTTGACAGGATAAAGGAATACTTGTCTACGCCTCCAGTATTGGTTCTGCCTGAGCCTGGGAGGCCTTTATTGTTCTATCTTGTAGTTTTGGATGGAGCATTTGGTTGTGTCTTGGGACAACATGATGAGACGGGGAGAAAGGAGCAAGCTATTTACTACCTCAACAAGAAATTTACCCCGTACGAGGCTTCGGTATTCGTTACTAAAACACACTTGTTATGCTTTGATCTGGGTAGCTCAGAAATTGAGGCATTATTTATGTGCTTACACTACTTACCTTATATCAAGAATAGATCCGCTAAAGTATATTTTTCAGAAGCCCATGCCCACTGGCAAGCTCGCCAAGTGGCAAATTTTGTTGAGTGAATTCGACATTGTCTATGTCACCCAGAAGACAGTAAAAGGACAGGCTTTGGTAGACCATCTCGCAGAAAATCCTGTATGAGGGGAGTACAAACCATTGAAGACGTATTTTCCCAATGAGGAAGTAGCTTTCATAGGAGAAGATATTGCAGAATCCTATGACGATTGGAGGATGTTTTTCGACGGAGCTGCAAATTTCAAAGGAGTTGGTAACGGAGCAGTCGTGGTATTAGAAACCAGTCAACATTACCTGGTATCCTCCATGCTCAGGTTCCAGTGCACTAATAATATGGCCGAGTACGAAGCTTGTATCTTGGGGCTTAAACTGGCCATTGACATGAACATTCAGGAGCTGCTAGTTATCGGAGATTCAGACCTACTCATACACCATGTTCGAGAAGAATGGCAACCAAGAATTCCAAGATACTCCCTTATCTGCACCACATACAGGAGTTGAGAAAGAGGATCAGAAAAACGGAATTCCAGCACGTTCCAAGAATATAGAATGAGTTCGCAGATGATCTTGCCACTTTATCATCCATGATTCAGCATCCAGATACAAACTTCATCGAACCCATCCAGGTCAAGATTCATGATCAACGGGCATATTGTGCACATATTGAGGAAGAAGCCGACATAAAACCATGGTTCCATGACATCAAAGAGTACCTGACAACAGGAGAATATCCAGAGCTTTCTAATGCTACTCAGAAGCTCATGCTTCGAAGGTTGTCCAACAATTTTATATATATATATATATATATATATATATATATATATATATATATATATATATATATATATATATATATATATATATATATATATATATTCACAGCGGAGGAATCTTGTATAGGAGGACCCCAGATTTGGGACTATTGAGGTGTGTCGATGCGACAGAAGCAACCAAGTTATTGAAGGAAGTGCACTCAGGGACTTTTGGGCCGCACATGAACAGTTTTGTTCTAGCAAAGAAGATACTTCGAGCAAGATATTTCTGGATGAATATGGATACGAACTGCATTAAGTATGTCCGAAAGTGTCACCGTTGTCAGATACATGCTAATATGATAAAGGTGCCTCCGAATGAGCTCTCTGCAACGAGCTCACCATGGCTATTCACCGCATGTGGAATGGATGTTATTGGACCTATCGATCATGCCGCATCAAACGGACACACATTCATCTTAGTGGCAATCGATTACTTTACTAAATGGGTTGAAGCTGCGTCATACAAAGCAATAACCAAGAAAGTCGTGGAAGACTTTGTCCGAGATCATAATGTCTGTCGATTCGGGATCCCAGAGTCGATCATCACTAATAATGGTTCCAATTTCAACACCGACTTGATGAAAGCGATGTGTGACACTTTCAAGATCAGGCACAGGAATTCTACAGCTTATAGACCTCAGATGAATGGAGCTATGGAAGCAGCCAACAAGAACATCAAGAAAATACTAAGGAAAATGATCGAAAGGCATAAGCAGTGGAATGAGAAGTTGTCATTCGCTTTATTGGGTTATCGTACTACAGTTTGCATTCCAATCAAGGCAACTCCCTAGATGATGGTTTACGGTATAGAGGAGGTCATTCCCACCGAGGTAGAAATTCCATCCTTGTGAATCATACAAGAAGCTGAGCTAGATGACGCAGAAAGGGTCAAGGGTCGCTACGAGCAGTTAGCCCTTATAGATGGAAAAATAATGAATGCGGCTTTCCACGGTCATTTATATCAGAACAGAATGTCCAGAGCCTTCAACAAGAGAGTTCGACCAAGGAAGTTCACACCGGGACAGCTGGTGTTTAAGAATATATTCCCACATCAAGATGAATCCAAAGGGAAATTCTCTCCCAACTGTCAAGGTCCGTACATGGTTCACCGGATTCTAAATGGAGGAGCTCTTATTCTTGCAGAAATGGATGGAGAAGTTTGGCCAAAATTGATCAACTCATATGCAGGGAATAGATAATGAGTTCGGTCACATCTTTAATAAAATTCCATCCCCCCCCCCCCCCCATTTGGAACTGAGACAGAATATTGAGGAGGACCCTCAAAATTTTAAAGTCAGTTCGTTAGTTTCCGCATCAGCACCAACCCAGTAAACTGGGGCAGAATTTTGAGGAGGACCCAAAAAATTCCGGAACCAGCAAGGTTATCGTTCATTGAACCACGTTGCATTTGTGGTTCATCATCAAACAAAACTATTTTTTCTCTACTTATATATATACATTTGCATCATGATTGCCAAAATTTGCATAAAATCATTTCGATCACCATCGTTCAGCAACGCTACCCAAATGGTACAAGACGCCACGAGCCAAGGGATGTGAACTAACCTTTCCCCTTTACATAACTCACGATTTTTTTTAAGATGCAGGAATTCAGGACACAAATGGGCGACGCATGTTCCTTACAGGACCGAAGCCCCGAAACAACTACTTACTACGCAAAAGTTTACTATCTACATCCAACATTTCCCCAGTAGTCATGATATTGCAATCACCTACCAGCTAAGAAAATCATTACTATTTTCTCTTTTACGTTTTGCATTGCATAAGGCTATTCTCTACCTTCCGAGGTTAAGCTCTACCTCCATCATGCATAAGGCTATTCTCTATCTTTCGAGACTAAGCTCTGTGTCCATCTACATTTTTGCATAAGGCTATTCTCTGCCTTCCGAGGTTAAGCTCTACATCCATCCTGCATAAGGCCATTATCTGCCTTTCGAGACTAAGCTCTATCTCCATACGCATTTTTCCATAAGACTATTATCTGCCTTCTGAGGTTAAGCTCTACCTCCATCTTGCATAAGGCTATTCTCTATCTTCAAGACAAAGCCCTGTCTTCATTTGCATATTGCATAAGGCTATTCTCTACCTTTCGAGACTAAGCTCTGTCTCCATCTGAATTTTTGCATAAGGCTATTCTCTGCCTTCCGAGGTTAAGCTCTACCTCCATCCTGCATAAGCCTACTCTGTGCCTTTCGAGACTAAGCTCTATTTCCATCTGCATTTTTGCATAAGGATATTCTCTGCCTTCCAAGGTTAAGCCCTACCTCCATCCTGCATAAGGCTATTCTCTCCCTTTCGAGACTAATTCCTGTATCCATCTGCTTTTTTTTGCATAAGGCTATTCCTTGCCTTCCGAGGCTAAGCTATACCTCCATCCTGCATAATGCTATTCTCTGCCTTTTGAGACTAAGCTCTGTCTCCATGTGCATTTATGCATAAGGCCATTTCTCTACCTTCCGAGGATAAGCTCTACCTATGTTATTTTACATTTGACTGAAAGATCGCCACCCCTTACATTCATTCGGCTGAAATACTGCCACATTTTCATGGGCTGAAATATCGCCAATTTATTCAAAGGCGTCATAGTTCAGAGGCACTATCCGCATAGCCTAAGAACACCATTTCATAGCCTGTGAATCTTTACTTTTATGCTCTTCGTAGCCTAGGACGTCATAGCTTGAAGACGCAATCCTAATCGTCCGAAGACAGCATTCATGGTCCAATGGGAACTTGCATCACATTTAAATTATGTAATACTACGCACATCATTCATTTGCAGGTACACCGGCTGGAACGGCCACCTCAAAATATCCCGCCAATTTTTTCCCATGTATTTCTATACTCAAAATATCCTAAAATAGTATGTAGATGCATATATAAGCATCCACAAAGGTCCTGGTACTTTTCTAAATTTTTCAAGGATTTTAAAATTAATTTATGATTTATTTTGTATTATAAAATCCAGTATTTAGTCCCAAATCTTGTTATTTTGATAAATAATCTATTTTATTCTCTCATTTACATAAAAATATGATTAATATAATTTTTACAGAATTTTACAAGTGCATACGGTATTTCTAAACTAAAATTGATAAAATTACAATTTTAGCCTATTTCTCGATTTAATAAGTATTTTACCATAAAACCATTCCTAATATTTTTAATTAATACTTATACATATTCTTTTAACTAGGTACTTTAATTGGATTTTTATAATGTCATTTGCAATTTTATAAAATTCAAATTGGGGAAAATGACTATTTAAATCATAGCCCCTTTTTATTTCAATTGTAACCCAATTGCAGCCTCAACTCAACCCCCAATTACATTACCCAATTTTTTGAATTGCACGACCTGATCCCGTCAAAATTAACCCGCCCCACTCACCCTTTTAAATCGTGGCCGTTGATCACTCAAATCAATGGTCCACGTTAAACCTGCCTTAATTAAACCAAAACACCCCCAAACCCTAACCATTCTCACAATCTCAGCCGTCTTGAATCCCCTTACTCCCAAATGCTCTCAAGCCCCTTCTGAGCCCTAGCCTTCTCCGGCTCCGTTTCACCGACGATTATGGCTTCCCAAGCCTTAAAACATCTATATTCTCCTACTCCTGCCTCCCATGGCTCTTGGGTTCGAAGATTGGAACCCTATCTCGAAGGTGATTGACCCAGAGGTCCTCCGATCTGAGTTTTGTGGTCGTGCCCGGCCTTTCTCCGGCATGCCTTGAGGCAATGAGTCCTCTGCTGACTCCGAACTAGTCTGTTCCAAGCTTTCTCGCTATCTAGGGTGCTTTCTATGAAACCCTAACTCTCTATGCTTTTCTCTAAGTATTTATCTTTATGATATTCTCTAGATCCCAGTTATCTTCTAAAGTTTCAAAGTATTTCTCACATTTTTCTTCACCGATTTTTTTTCAAACTCTTCGTCTTCTTAAAATCTAGGGTTTTTGTGATTTCTTTGATTTTTTTGATTGCTTTGCCTTATCTGCTCTACTGTATTTTCTTCTACTTCTTACTGTGATTTCTGAGTGATTTCTACTATGGCTCCTAGGTATTTTACTTTACTGTGTTTTTTCTAGGGTTTTCGAATTAATATGTTTACTGGTTCTATGTTCTTCATTAGGTTGTTCTTCCTCGGTTCATCTTCATCTATGTTCTTCTCTATACTCTATGTGTGAAAAAAACTCTAAGTGTTAAGGATTTTCCGCTTCTCTCTATGCACTTACTCAATTCATGTTCAAACCCTAGCCGCCTCTAATTTTTACTTATGTGCTTCTTCTACATGATCTTTTCTATAATTCCAGTTTTGCATGTCTGAATCTATGCATCTTTATATAATCACATTTTTCCTTTATCTGAACAACCCTAATTTTGGGGGAAATTGATTTCTTACAGCTTGTTTGGTTCTCTAATTTGGAACTGCTCTTTGACTAAGTTCAAAATCAATCAGTAGGTGATTAACTTTCCTTGTGTGTTAAACGTGTGAATTTCAAACCCCTTTTATACGAACTTGTCCTGTATTTTTGTGACTTGTACTTGATTTTCTTTCCAAAAATAAACTGAGGTTTATTTACCTCAAGCCGGTTCCATAATAAGAGGGAACCCTTTCCCTAATTGATTGTAATTGATATTGAGATTATTTTCTTGCCTTAGTGCTGCTTATTTTCAAACAATAAATATCCTCCACCTCTTCTCACTTCAACATGCATAAAGTTACACGAACTATCCTCAGTTTTACTCACTAAAAACTCTTTCTTCTCTCCTATTCTTCTCAGTTACTTGTTCCATTACTGGAGTTTAGCCGGCTGAAAGCCAAGGCTAAATTATAAAGTCTCATCTGTTTTACTTGCTTTACTACTCAAGTTTGCAATTGGTAAGCTCTTAATTTATACTATCAACTTCCAAACTACCTGTTTACTTAACCCTTTTTCCTTTGCTTCTTGTTGTTCTGTTAAGTTATTACATGCTTAACCCCCTTCCCCTTTCCCTTGTCTGTTTATGATTTTAGTTTAAGTTCAGCATGCTTAATCCCCTTCCCCATTTCCCTTGTCTGTTTATGATTTCAGTTTAAGTTCAGCATGCTTAACCCCTTCCCATTTTCCCTTATCTGTTTATGATTTCGGTTTAAGTTTAGCATCCTTAACCCCATTTTTACCCTTTCCCTGGTCTGTTTATTGTTCATTATTGTGGTTTAAGTTCATGTACATCCCTTTCCCCAAAATCCCTTTAGTTAATTCTGTTTATTTCAAGTGTTCTTATATGATCCCCCTTCCTTTAACCCTTGGTTTCATATGAGTTTGTTTTGGACTAGGGTGGCACCTCATTGCCACTTATAGTTTAGAACTAAGTTTGTTATCAGCCTATACTCAAAGAAATCCCATTCCCTATCCCCCATACTATGTGTTTGAGCCTTGACACATGCGTGTTGGTGTCCTGATCACCATACAGGCCCTAGTCTGACTTGTTTGCAAGTCTTCTCTTCCTTGTTAAACCATGTAAGAGGTTAGGAGTGTTCCAGTCTCACTTCATGGCTAGGTATGACCACCTCTCGCGTTAGTTTTCCTCTAATTCCTCACTTTTACACTTATTCCTAGTTCTTTAAGTCACCCCCCTTTGGTAAGCCGGGATTAGGGACCCTGGAGTCTCCTGTGAACTTGGATTCCTTAGGGCTGGAAATTCCACACTTGCACCACTACAACAGAAAGCCTCGGATTTGGGAGCCCGAATTTGGTAAATGGCATATGTTGGACACTAAAGTTGCTTTGCGCTTCT
The DNA here is from genome assembly GCA_034376525.1 of Nicotiana benthamiana. Taxonomy (NCBI): domain Eukaryota; kingdom Viridiplantae; phylum Streptophyta; class Magnoliopsida; order Solanales; family Solanaceae; genus Nicotiana; species Nicotiana benthamiana. The sequence continues at coordinate 92,044,026 of CM067337.1, forward strand.
TCGGGCCTGTTGTAGTATTGATGTATTTATTTCCTTCAATGTTTTTCTATCTAGATTCTGTAAGTGATTTGTATAAAAGAACTCGGGGATAGTGAAAGGGGATATGGGAGGGGTTTTACTTTAGTGCATCAATTTAATGGTAGAAAGCATGTCTATAGGTTTACTTTATTGCAATCTTATATAGATACCATGTCTATAGGCTCTCCATGTTGCATTTCACTATAGATACCATGTCTATAAGGCTTTCAATACTGCATTTCACTATAGATACCATGTCTATAAGGCTTTCAATACCGCATCTCGTGATAGATACCATGTTTATAAGGTTTTACAATGTTGCATCAATCCATGATAGAAACCATGACTATAGGGTTTGCATTATCACATCTCATATAGAAACCATGCTTACAAGTTTCAATGTCATATTTCATATAGAATCCATGCCTATAAGCTTTCAATGTTGCATTTCGTATAGAAAGCGTGCCTATAGGATCTCAATGTTGCATCTCGCCTAGAAAATATGCCTATAGGAATTGTATAAACGCTAGGCGAACAGTAGGCCGTCTAAACGTATAAAAGCAGTAACAAAAAAGGTCAGTGTGTATATTATGTCCCAAACTCGCCTAGTATGTTTAAACGTGTTAATGCAATTCGTCCCAAGTCTGTCTATTTTCAAAATCGGGCCCAGATCTGCCCTTTTTCGCTCTCCTGAACCTATCATGCCTTTTTCAAATGCCAAACCTGCAGTTTTAAATTGCTTTGCTTGCCTGAGTTTATACTCTAAGGTTCTTTTGAAAACTTTCTTCTTGAACCCTTTTATTCAAATAATGCTACTAATCCGTGAGCCATTTCTGAACATTTTTGTAACTTCAATTCTTTTTTCAACAGACTTATGTCTAAAAAACTAATGTTTTCCTCTAAGACTTTAAAACCTATTAATTGCTAAAAACGGGCCCGGAGAGCTCGAAGCAGATTTTCTATCCAACTTTGATGTGTTAAACTAATCTGTCCTCTCTTTTAAAGACCAAATCATTATTTGAAGTCATGCTAGACTAATTGCTATTGTGTTGCGGGGTTCTATCTGAGCCTTTGAATGTCTTATTTGCATGCCTCTTAGATGTTATTTCTTTTGATTGTCGTTCTAGTATTTTTACCTTTGAAAACTCTATATATTTCCTATATTTCTCTCCCCCTCTTAGGATTAAAAGTCCTAATACCCAAGAACTAACTGGTTGGGATGGGTATTAGCATGCAATAAGTAAACGATACCGTTTCAATACCTTCACGGGGAGTGAAGGATAGAATATGGAGATAATGACCAATGTGCTAATGCCATATGCGACCCCTCTTTGAGGAGTGTGTGCGGGGCATTGTACCGATGTGATCCATATTATAGTCAAACCTAGTACCCCTTTTCCTTTGCTTGCTTTATTTAAGCGTTTTTCTAAAAGTAATACTTTCTTTTAAAATTCATTCTCCCTTTTACTTTATTTAACTTATGCCTTCCCTTTTTTTTAAAAAAATTCCTAAGCTGTCCAAATGTTTATATGTGAATCTTATCTGTCTACTTGTTTCATCTCTTCATAAATTCACATTAGCACGGCCGGGAATCACACTAGTGGATCTTGAGGGGTGCATAACACCTTCCCCTCGAGATAATCTCAAGCCCTTACCCGACTTTGGTTTTCATTCAAAATACTCCTCTCGTCTTTAAAAGTGTCCTAATGCACTATAATCATTAGGTGGCGACTATTCAAATTTCATAACCTAATTCCCAAATAGGAATGAGAGTAGTTTTGCCCATAATATCGTAAAACCTGATTTCGCTTTTAAAGGGGGGCGTCGACAATATATAAACAATATGCTCATCAAAACCCAACAATCTCATGATCATATTTATCATCTATCTATTACATTTGAAATTTTACGAAAATTTAATATGAAACTCAATCCAGAAAAATGTGCATTTGGAGTTGCATCAGGTAAGTTTTTGGGTTTTCTCGTTTTAACCGTGGTATTGAGGTAAATACTTCTCAGATGAAAGCGATAGAAGAAATCCTGATATCCTTACGAATAAAAAAGAATTTCAAAGGCTAACAGGAAGAATTGCAGCCTTCGAAAGATTTATTTCCAAATCTTCAGAAAATTATTTTAAATTTTTCTCTGCACTCAAAAAAAAGACCATTTTGAATGGAATGAAGATTGCCAACAGGCCCTTAGAAATTTAAAAGCTTACCGGTCAAATCCACCACTATTGGCAAAGCCAAAAGAAGGGAAAAGGTTGTTCATCTATTTGGTTGTGTCAGAAGTTGCGGTAAGTACTATTTTAGTTCGTGAGGACCAAGGTAAGTAACCTCCTATATGTTATGTTAGCAAGTCTTTATTAGATGCTAAGACACGATATCCTCAACTAGAAAAATTAGCATTAGCTTTAGTCATGCCATATAGAAAATTAGGACCTTATTTTTAATGCCATACCATTGTTACAGTTACTGCTTTTCCATTACGAAACATTTTGCATAAACATGAATTATCAGGAAGATTAGCAAAATGGGCTATAGAATTAAGTGAATATGAAATTATTTATCAACCTAGGACTGATGTAAAATCTCAAGTACTAACTGATTTCGTAGTTGATTTTTGTCAGGGGATGCATTTAGAAGCAGAAAAAGAATTACAAGTTTTTAATGGTGCAAACCCAGGAGCTTGGATTTTATTTACTGATGGCTCATCTAATGTATAAGGAAGAGGCCTAGGAATAGTTCTCGTACCACCTATGGGAGAAACTATTAGAAAATCTATAAAATGTCATTCTATAACTAACAATGAAGCAAAATATGAGGCTGTAATTGTAGGTCCAGAATTGGCACGAGAACTTGACATAACACAAATTATAATCAAATGTGATTCTCAACTCGTGGTCAATCAAATACTGGACTTATACAGCCAGAGAGACACGAATGCAAGAATATCTCGAAAATGTATGGGAGCTAATAAAGCAATTCATAAACTTGGAAGGTAATGCAGATCCCAAGAGATGAGAATGTGGAAGCAGATGCTTTAGCTAATCTCGCATCTGCAGCAGACGTAGCAAATGACTCAAACGCTTATGTCATATATCTTTTCCATTCTGTTCACGAACCTAATAATAACGGGGTAAATTTTAATCATTTAACATGGGATTGGAGAATTGAAATTATTGCTTTTTTCCGACATGGAACTGTGCCTGGTGACAAAAAATTAAGGCTCATGCACTTCGCAAAAAAGTTGCTCGTTACTATTTATATCAAGGAAATCTTTATCGAAAGATATTCGGTGGACCACTAGCAAGGTGTCTCGGACCTTCTCAAATAGAATATGTGATGAGGGAAGTACATGAAGGACATTGCGAAAATCACGCAGGGAGAAGGTCACTAGTAAAAACGTTTATTCGAGAAGGGTATTATTGGCTAAGATGGAAGAGGAAGCAAACAGTTTTTGTCCAAATATGATAAATGTCAAAGATACGACAATAATATGCATAGACCAGCTAAGTTACTACACCATGTTATAGCCCCGTGGCCCTTTATGAAATGGGGAATGGATATTGTAGGTCCACTAGCACAAGAAAAAGGTCAGGTGAAGTTTCTACTTGTACTTACAGATTATTTCACTAAATGGGTAGAAGGAGGAGCATTTAAACAGGTACGAGAGAAGGAAGTTAAAGACTTCATATGGCGAAATATAATATGCCGTTTTGGAGCACCAAAGGAAATCATGTATGACAATGGACCGCAATTCATAGGAGCTCAAATCACAGAATTTCTTCAAAGTTGGCAGATTAAAAGGATAACGTCTACGCCATACCATCCAGTAGGTAATGGACAAGCGTAATCCACAAACAAAGTCATTATCAACAACCCGAAGAAAAGGTTACAGGATTCAAAAGGTAATTGGCATGAGGTATTACATGGAGTATTATGAGCTTATCATACAACGACAAACACAAGCACTGAAGAAACACCATTTTCAATGGTTTATGGTGCGGAAGCTTTAATTCCAGTTGAAATAGGAGAACCGAGCATACGGTCTGTCGGGCAATGAAGGAATCTAATGACGAAGAGATGCGGATCAACCTTGATTTGCTCGAAGTAAGAAGAGAATCTACATTAATAAGAATGGCAGCACAAATGCAAGTAGTTGAACGATATTACAATAGGAAAGCACGACTCTGATTTTTCAAAATTGGGGACTTCGTGCTAAAAAAGGTGTTCCAATCTGCAAAGGCCGCTAATTCAGGAAAGATGAGTCCAACATGGGAAAGACCCTACAAAGTTCATGACATTGCAGGAAAAGGAGCATGTGAGTTGGAGACAATGGATAGCAAGGTCTTACCATTACATTGGAATGCTGTCCATTTAAAGAGATATTACTTCTGAGGTAGTATCCAGGTCGGTATCACCATGTTAGAGTTTTTCTTTGAATTGTTAAAATCTTACTAACGATTTTAGATGCTAGGAAAAAAACCCTAAATCGTGTCAAATGATGAGTCACGGACTGCACTGCAAAATGGAATATTCTAAAATTCCCAGCCCAGGGTTACAATTAATCTGATAGAAATATACATGGGTTAGGCAGTCTTCAACTCTAATCGCACCTCTGAGTCCCGTATGTTTTTCAGTTTTAGGAAAAGGACCAAATTGAGAAAAATAAACAAGTGCTCGCGACTTCATACTTCATCGATCAAACATTTGGGGGACTACATATTATACATAGATACGTGCAGAAAAACATATACGAATATCGAACAAAAATCGATCGAGTTTGAGCAAGATTTAGAAAAAACAGCTATAAAGAGACAAGTATTGAGCAAAAGTTACAGAGTCTTCGGCATTCATCATAATGTTCAACAAATGTAAACATAAGACATTCATCATATTATTTTTTCCATCAGAACTACACAGTCATCTCTCAAACTCATGAACAAATTCACCTCTCAAGCCCTTCCTAATATATGAAAATAGGGTCATGACTATGTACTGAAACAGGTTACAAGAAAAAAACCTTGTTTATTTTATAATTTGTAAAATCTATTACAGGAAAAACAGTTACGAGAAAGTTATAGATGTATTTTAAGACATGTAATATTCAAAAGCTTGTCCAAGTTCATGAATAAAAACTTGTCAAAGTTGTTTCATACAAAACATGTGTATTCCTATTTCTTTCTTCGTATTATAATACCATTATGAAGCTGAGACGTCTTTTTCATTAAGTCTCAATATATATAAAAGAGCCCTCTTTTATAAACCTCATGTTTATAATTCATGAGAAGAATCATAAAGCATTTTCAAAAGTTAAAAATGCTAAGCTATTCTATAAGTCCTAAATAAATAGGCAAGAATAGAATACACAGAAGTACCGAAAAAATTTCTTAACATAATAAAAAATACTAAATAAAAACTTTGTCAACAAAATATCTTTTACAAAGTGACCCATTATGATAATTGGGGACTTCATCAGAAAATCCCTAAAAATTGTCAAGGGATAAAACCACCAATAAAAAAAATAACAGTAAATTTTGAAATATATTCAATTGGTCACTAAAGAAGTTGGAGCATCAGAAGTTCCAATCTCATTTTCAGGGCAATCACATGTACGGTAGGAACTTCTGAGGAAGCAGCAATATGAGCGAGTTCAACTAGGCTTGAAATGTTAAGATCACTGAGGGAAGCAAGAGTCATGGGAGCTTCAACTTCCATAGACTGTGTCATTGAAGTTTCACCCTCAGGAGCTGGAACTGTAACATTCTCAACTTTAACTGCCACATCAATGGCTTCATCATTTAAAGGTTCTTCTGCCACAGGAGCTCCGAGTGCTGGAGAAGGAGAGTCAAGTGGTTGTTGGTTTTTTTCAATAGTGTCCAAGACTTTGGCCAATTCTGATTGTAAATCAAAATTTTCTTGAATGGCCTCCATCAAAGAATCACGATGAGAATTTAGAAAAGCCCAACTCAGCTCTATATTAATATTCTCCTCGAGAAGTCCATACTCCCTTTCCCACATAGCAAGATCATTCTTCAATATTTGGTGCTCAGCTAAATGGGAATCAAGGGAAGCTTCGAGGGTGGCATGAGAATTTTTCAAGGCGCGTATATTATCAGTAGAGATCTTCAACTCAGCTTGATCTTGAGTCAAGCTTTGCGCTAACTCCCATGCATATTCTTCGTTTTTGTACACAAGTGCCTTAAGCTCTCTAATTTCTTCGCTGGCCTTTGACAATTGTTCTGAAAATGTGCATCCCAAGAGCTCCTTATCTTTTTCAAATTGGCTCGAAAAAGCCTTGGCAATTGCTAATTCAGAAGTCAAACCTCGCTTTTGCTGCGCCAGGTGATTTCTACTCTCTCGCAATTCCTTTATGGTTCCCTGAGCATTCTCAAATTGTTCTTTCCAGTTAGCTGCTTCTAGCTGGGCTCCCTTGGCTATTTCCTCAGCCTCGTGGATAACCTCATCAGACTCACAGGCTTTCTTTTTCAAAAGGGAAATTCTTCCCATCAACTCAGTACCAATGGGGTTAGCCTACAATGATAAGATACAAGGATCAGAGTCTAAAAGTAAAAAATGAAAGCTCATAATAAGAAGAAGAAAAATACCTTCAGAGTAGAATGAACTATGTCATTCATCAGCGTTAAACAACTATGACTACTAATTTTCTTCTTCTCAATATCTCCAATCAATTGATCAAGCCACACATCTGCTCCACCAGACTTTCTTAAGTGGTTGTGATTAGCAGGAACCTCAAGGGTAACGCTCCTCATAGCCAAGCTTCTACTGCTAGAACCCTCTTCTACATTACGAACAGAAGAGGGGGGAACTATAGAAGGAGGAACGGTAGAAGAAGTATAAATAGCAGGAGTTGAAGGACTTGAAAGAGGTAAGGGAGTAGAGGAAGGCAGGGGAGCAGAAACAGGTAAATTAACAGGAGTAGATGGAGTGAGTAAAGGAGCACTAGAAACCAACAGGGGAATAGAAAGAATGGGAACATAGGTAGAAAGAGGAATTTCATCTAAAACTGGCACTAATTCTCCACTTCCAAAACCACAAGTAAAGAGACGTTGAATAGACTCATTGGTATCTCTTGGAGTGGTTTCATCATCAGAAACAGTTGTAATAGGTTCAGAGGCACGGGTAGGAGTAATTTTAGCTTCATCTTTGGAAACAATGCGTCTCTTAGCTCTTGGTCTAGTTATCAAAAAGGTATCCTCATCTTCCTCATTCTCAGAGTCTTCTTCTATAACTTTTCTCTTTGACAGCATGACTTTAGTTCTTTCCAAAGAAAGTGAAGAGCTAGAAGAAGCTCGAAGGGCAACGGCTACCTCAGTTGTCTTACCCCAGATACCAAATCCTAATAAAAAGAAATATGAAAGGTTGAGAGCAACAAAGAATTTAACATACAGCAAAGCATAAGGAAATGCATACCATGAGTTTTCACTTTCCAACCATGTGAATGGGAAATTGAATTCCAAGTGCTCGCCTCCATAGGCGCTGCTTTCAAGATTGAATCTACCCAAACACGGAAATTAGGAACGGGTTCCACATCTCCCATGGTTGTTATAGAAAACCAAACGAAATTAGAAAAGAAGTTGAAATTCTTAAAAGTAGGTACGGTAAGTAAAAGAAAACTTACGTGCAAAGTTCCACTTCTCAGGGAAGGGAATATTTGTTTCACCCAATAAATCCACCGTACGTACAACAACATAACGAGTATACCACCCACGATCCTTGTTATCCTCGAGGTTTACCAAAACATTTTTGCTTCTTGTAGTCAAGGTAAAACTCCATGGCAAATAACTTGGGATGATATAAGTGAATAAGATGGGGAAAAGTAAAGTTAACATTGGCTTTGGTAGACAAATACCTCAAACAAGCAACAACTCTCCAAACATGGGAGCCAACTTGTGCTAAGCAAATTTTGAAAAAACGACAGAATTCAAGTATGACTGGGTCAATAAAAGGATTAAATCCCAAAGTGAAGGGATAAGTATAAGCAAAAGAAAATCCAATTCTGAAATAAGAAATTCTCTGTTTGGGTTAGGAATCATCATACGAAGATTATTTCTCCCGTTACAATCTTTTCGAACAGTGGGAATCAAAGGTTCAGTTATTAGAGAAGGATATGTGTCGGTTTCTTCTAAATTAACAACCTATTCTTGAAGAGATTTTCTATCATTCCCAAAAGATAAGTCAATAGGTAAAATTTCTTCAACTAAAGGTTCTTTGAGAGGTTCAGAAAGTTCTTTACCTTTAGAAGAAGGAACCTTAGAGATAGAGCCTCTAATACCAGAACTTGAAAGAGGAGTGACAGAACCAGAAGAACCACCACGAGTGGAACCTATGCTACGAAGCCTACCTCCTCTGCCTCTTCTGTGTCTTATAGGGGCGTTAGGGAGGTTATCAAGAATTGGGACTTTCGTAGGGTTTGGGTTTGAAGACGACATTACTGAATAAGGATGAATTAAAGGAGAAGAGAGCAAAAGTAAATGATGAAGTCTTTGTTAAGGGTTTGTGAAGAAGAAGACAAAGGAAAAAAGGGCTAAATATATATATATATATATATATATATATATATATATATATATATATATATACACACACACACACACAATAGCAACCGTCAAAGAAGTGTAATGATGGAAAGCCTCTAATAAAGGCAACTATCACTTCGTGAATAGGGGGATGAAGAAATCTTGAAGAAAGGCTGTAGAATTACAGAGCCAATCAGAAAGTGACATGTGTGCAGAGCATTAAATAGAAAATACAAATGAAGCATATGTACTGTCACAGTATTGATTACGGCAGAAATTCCCTTTTTGTGAAATCCACTTCTCAAATATTTAAGTGATAAATATATGAAAAATGGGGGGACTATCTGTATTGGGAAAAAACTGAATTTATATATTGAAGATGATGTGTCATGACACGTGGACTGGTCAAAAGGTCAAAACGCAATAAATAGCTAAAAGACACGAGTGACAACAGATACGGGGAGAAGAAAGTTAAATAGGCACGAGACGCAATTCAAATGATACGAGCTTCGTACCTATTTAAGTCATTTAAAGCCAGGAGATCAGAAGGCATTAAAGATATGGATCTGATGACGAAAAGGAGCCCAAATTCAGTATTAAATACTCAATACGTTAGAGAATTGGTATTGAATAGGAATGGTTATGTAACGTTTCATTTAATGTCATTTATTGCCCATAATTATCTCATTAAGACTAAGGCATTACTCCTTTTCCTAGAATCAACTATAAAAGGAGGAGTTTTCAGCATTTGTAGGGAGATGGAATATCATTGATATTACACTGAAATATAAACTTATTTACTGCTTGATTATTATTCTCAAAAATCTCTTATTCTTTTCGTCTCTTGATTATCAGTAGCCCTAATTTTTCTTTATCTTTAGCTTTAGCTTTGACCAAGGAATCATATTTTTAGTTAAACAATAACTTAACTATAATTTTAGTTTGATTTAAATAATTAGCATAGTCCCAAAATACATGCTTCTACCATGTCGTCATTAGAAACATGAACTTAGGAGATATTTCTATAAACCTCTCGCCAAGTCCAAAAAAAAAAAGTGAATGTTTGTACCTATGTTACTTTATCATCATAATGAAATATATGTTTCTTTATAATAATGGTACCATGATTTTAGATCTTTACATGGACTTTATAGGAAATTAATTAATAACCTGTATACTTGAGTTATATGAACAAACACTGGAATATTGCCTTCTCTTTAATAGTAGTAGGAAGTACAAATATCTGTTATATTTCATTTCTTCTATGGCCATTAGAGAACACATCCCCTCTAATTTTTGGTTAATTGAAACAAAGACACCTCAACTGTAATTAGTGTATTTGTTGGAGAACGTATTTTGGGATACCTATTAGCTAGCATGCTTAAGTCTTGGATTCTTTTATTACATGAAAACGTTAGTTTGCAGAATATGGAATTGAATGCTAATGGTGATTTCATCTTATTTATTTTGTTTTCTAATCTCACGGGCGCGTTCTTGAGTCTTGGTGTGAGACCTCACGACGCCGCAACACTATACCCCCATAGAGTCAGCACACTGCCTCATGTAGCGACAAAACAACAAAATTATCCCGCATGGAATGCTGGCTGTGAAGCCAGTCATTTGATTTCTACATTTCTCACTTTGTTGCTTCTTTGTGTTTGGTGACAGTTTAATTGTTATGTGATCCTATAGCAATTCAGCGGGGTGTTTACTTTTGGATAACTATATAGGTACTCATTTTTACATAGAATATAACACCTAGAAATCAGTGACTTGACAACTATTTTACCTGCTCTTCCCTTTTAACTCATCTAGTTGCCATTTTACAATGTCAGAATAAGAGACAACTATTAACTTTGAAGCAGTAACAAGTTTTTCTGGCATACTTTAGAATTTTGACCTATTGTTTTCCTTTTATTTCAAGTAAGTCGAAAGTTCCTTTTATTAACGTCATAAGATGATTTTGTAAATCAATAGAACTTTATCACATTTTTCTTCTAGTCTAACTTTGACCTTTGCTTCGTACGTTAGTCTACATTTGTTAAAAATCATTTTCTCAAATCTTAATTAAGAGTTCAAATGCACTACTGTTTGAGTCCAATTAGCATACATACAATACTTATTTTATAAAAGTTTTAGTCATCCCTTTCTTTAGAAACTAATATATTTTTTATATTATAATATTTAACTTTAACTAACCTAAGTTTGGCCGGTTAACCGTAGTTAACGGAGGGTGCCTTAAAAACCTTCCCTTTACAATAATTGAACCCTTACCTAGAACTTTTAGGTTAAATAGAGCAGTAACAGAGTTACACTTTAAATTACTTTAATCACTTTAGATGTCCTAATTCACCGTACAATTAATTAGGTGGCGACTGTTAACTTTATCAAATACGAAAATTGCCTATATGTTGTACCTTACTTTATTCATTTTAAAATGGGGTATAACACCCGCCATAATTTTTCTTTATTATTAACCTCATGGTTTAATCATGTCGTTATATGATTGTATTTCTTTATTGACACGGTTCCGCTCGCATTTCGTCGATCGACACCACCTGCTCGACCTGTGCCAAGGGCCGCCTATCCGGCCTGCACTGAGAGCTACTACCTAATCTTCACTTGTGGCCGCAGCCGTGTGCGCAAAGGCTATTCTGTTGGGTCAACGGGTAAATCTTCCCGTGCTGGTAGTGGAGAGGCAGGTCGAAGAGATGATGGGTGGCATTGGAAGTGGCTCCTCAAATCGAAACATCTTTGAGGGGAGACATTTCCTTGGCGGTGCCCAAAATTAACGGTGGTGCCAACCCGGACAAAGAGCCTATGCCTGAGCAACCAATAGGCTGATGTGGTGGAGAGACGGAGTCTCGATGCTGCCGTTGCTATCTTACTCGGCCCTTCGAAATCTTTGCCGAAATGCACCTATTGTTCGCCTAAGAGAGGAGGAAAGGCATCATGGTTGATAATTATGAGTCTGAATCCGACCTCGATCCTGATGATATTAGGATGTTCGAGGAGGGGTTTACCCGAACTTTGGTAAGAGTGGGAAGTCCTTTCCGAATACTTTAAATTCCATCGGACCTCAACTTTCTACAAGAAACAGTGGATTTTGTTCCGTAGTTTTACATTCTATTCTCTACCATACAAAGAGGAGTTCTTCAGGATGTCAACGATGCCAAATTGTCACGTGGTGTGGCTGCGATGGGCCTAAGGGTAAGCTCCTCTCATTTGTTTTTTTCTTCTCAGTTTTTTGAGTGACCTTGGCCCTTATCGACTCTTTTCTTATCTTTGTTTTTAGTCTTACATGCTGGAGATCGAGAGTGATCGGAGGGCCAAGACTCGGTCCTAGATTTTTCTGAAGATGCTTGAAAAGTATCGACGGTATTGCAACAAATGTCGTGAGATGCATGAGCGGCTCAGGGTGGGTACATCCACCCAATCCATCGGATAGGAGTTGGAGAAAAGGGATCAGGAGCTGATGCAGTCCATTCGCAGATGCAGTGAGCTCGAGGAGTTGATCCGTGGCAAAGACGAAGAGTTTGAGTTGGGGGGGTCACTACAGAATACGAGCATCTTCAGGTAAAGGCGTCGTCGTTGCAAGCAAAACTTGAACAGAATGCAACCAGAGTCGAAGCTTTAGAGTGCAGAATGGATAGGGAAGCTGGACGAGCCGAAGAGAAAAGTGGACGAGATGGAAAATGCCGAGAATGCTCGGGCATCAGCACTAGAGGACACTATCAGTGTCCTCCAATCTGAGCAGGAATCTGAAATGGCAGCGGCCAAGCTGAGGGAGGCACGACTCGAGGAGTGCATTAGCAAGATTGATCGGGAGGCTTTGAGCCTAAGGGACCAGGTCATGGCGCTCAAAACTGAGAAGGTACAGTTGTTGGCTCAAGCTGAATCTACCTATTACGTCGTTCCTAGTCACTTACATGAGGTTTGTCCATGTCAAGGACCAACGATACATATACAAGGGTTTGTGGGAGATGGGCACTATTTTTGAGACTGCCTTTGAAGATGCTCGGGTGAAGGCATTTGAGGCTTGTATCAATTGCGGCTATGACCCTGTGACACTAGAGGCTGGGGAGGATGCTGATATTGAGGATGGGTTGCCCGAAGACAATGATGGGGAGAACGGCGGTGATGATGCCAAGTGAAAAGTTATTGCAGCTTTTATAGTCTTTTTTTTGTTTTTCCTCTTTCTTTCTTTTTTGTTGTTCATTTTTGTCCTTTTTCTAGGGCCTGTTTCGGCCTTTTGTAAGGTGCGGCCTAGTTGTCACAAATACTATTATATATTAAGTGATAACACCACAATAACATAAATATATTGGTGACTGGTGCACCATTAATACTAATTGTTTTTGTCGTCACAATAGTTTTTTGCTAAGTTTTCGTCGCCGCTAAAGACAACTTTTTAAACAACTAAATTTTACATAGATTTCCAATGGCAACCAATTTTTTTGAAATTAACATTGATGTATACTTCTATCAGTTTCCTGGAAATATTAAAAACGTATAGTATTATTATTCAACAAATATCAAAACATTTCTCAGCTAAATATTACAGATATATAGGGTCCAATTCGGCCCATTACGTCTCCATGCTGGAAGGAACAACCAACGAATATGAACTAACCAAAGTAAGGGTACAACCTAAGAATGTCGGGGTGAAGTATATCATTGGTTCTGTCGTCGCCTCGAAGGAATGCGACCAAGCTCTGTATTATTTTATTATTTCAAGGAGGATCTCCAATTATATAAAAGAGGATTCCAATATTTTAAAGGGGCATCTTTTATGTATTTAACAAGTCTCAAACTCTCTGTATATATCTAGAAAATCTCTCTCCCTCTCTCTCTCTTGAATATCCGATCTATTGGAAGCAATAAGAAAGATAATACATATTTCTAGGTCACATTATCTTCGATTATGATTTACCCTTGATTCACTTTGATTGTTTTCACTTACAAAGTATTTGGTATCTTTTGAGTGAAACAATTTGGCACCATATGTGGGGATTTCGGCAATCGAAACCATAATTTGCACCTAGAATATCAAGAAAAACAACGAACTACCGTTCTTCACACCATATAGAAGCCGAAGATGGCAGAAAACGATGCAAGAATGAAAGCAATAGCAGGCGTCACAGCTAATCTCATAGGTCCTCTCAACGAGGCCAGTAGAGAGAACATCTTGAGTACAACACCTGGTAGTGCACCGGATAGAGATATCTCACCCTCCATCTGAATACCTGAAAATCTTGCACGAAAAAGGAGCATATACATGTGCAGTCAAAGAAAAACCACCTCCGGTGGTCAAGAAACTATTGGAGGAGTGGTTGATGAACACATAAGGTAGCTTGCTTATAAAGTCACCCAGACCCACATCAGAATCCATCAGTGGAAGACGTCATCACTACCACCTGTGAACCCAATATTGTACGAATAAAAAACAGCCACACTGATGTCCAGGTCAATGATGGTGCACCCGTGGCCATCCTTAAGAATATGGGAGAAATATAGAACGGGAAGAAAGAACTTCGTGACCAAATGAAAGAGCGTCAAGAAAGAGTGGACAAAATACCCAGCGCTCCCAAGTTACTGCCAAAACGTGACGTAGGAAGGTTGTTGAACAACTGTATAGCGAGGAGGCTTCCCCTCACCCAATCCCGAAAACCTTCAAAATGCCACCCTACTTGAGGATATATGACGGGACTACGGATCCCGAGGATCATCTAATTCACTATGTGACCGTTGTAAAGGGAAATAATTTGTCGAAAGAGAAAGTATCATCCGTACTCCTGAAAAAGTTTAGAGAAACGCTGATAGGAGGGGCTCTGACATAATACTCCCAGCTACCAGCAAGTACAATATCAACATTCGAAGAGATAGTGGATAAGTTCGTCACCGCCCATGCATGAGAAAAGAAAGCAGAGGCCAGGGTCAACGATATCTTTTCCGTCAGGAAAACCGTGGGAGAGGGGCTCAGGGAGTTCCTGGCTAGATTCAACAGGGTAAGGATGAGTCTACCAAATGTTTTGGAAGTCATGGCGGCCGCAGCTTTCCAAAACGGGTTGCACAGAGATGGTTCAAGGGAAACCAAAAAGCTATTGAGTTGACTCATGAAATATCACCCCCACCACATGGAAAGAGATCCACAATGCCTATTGTGCTGAAGTACGAGGGGATGGGTATGGCTGACCCAACGGCCAATAACAATTCAATCAGCAGCAATAAAGGATCAACGCAATGACGTGCGACATGAACAACTCCCGCGCTTCAAAAAAGAAAGGCATCAACCCTACGTTATCCTCCCATCCACCACCTTCAAGGAACATAGAGGCATTGCAACGACGCATTGATCCAATCCGGAATGAAAGAGGTATGCCCCATTTATTATCTGCCCATAACTTTTGCGTGTCTCCTTCAGAAATAGTGTACGCACTAGAGAAGCTCGGCACCAAGATGCAATGGCCGCCGAAAATGAAATTTTAGATCCTACCACCAGGAGGTCGAGCGTCTTGTGCGAATTCCATCAGGAAAGAGGACACAAAATCGAAGTTGCATAGGTCTTCGACAAGAGGTGGTCAGGATGCTAAACCAAGGATACCTGATGGAGCTACTTAGCGATAAGGGAAAGACCAACTTCGCACGAGGGCGGGAACAATCCCAATGGCTGCCAAAACCACCTTTGCCAGCATGCACCATAAATATGATCATCGGAGGCGGCGACGATTCAGCAACCAACTACATAAATTTCACCACCACGAACAAATTAAAACAAACAATCCCCCACGAACGGTATGACGACTTCGAAGATTGTATCTCCTTCGATAAGTCTGATGTCGATGGTTTGTCTTTTCCTTATTATGATGCTCTGGTCATAACTTTACGTATTGCCGATACTGATGTTAAGAGAATCATGGTTGACAACAGAAGCGGTGCCTGTATTATCCATCCAAGAGTCCTCGTGCAAATGAGACTCGAAGATAAGATAATTCTGCATTGCATAACACTGACAGGTTTTAACAATGCAGTAGAATAGACCTCCGGGGAGATACCATTGCTGATTTTAGCGGGGGAGTCATGCTGGAAACCACTTTCCACATCATGAACCAGGAGACGTCCTACAACTCCATCATAAGACGCCCTTGGATACACGCCACGTAAGCAGTCTTCTCAAGGTTCTACCAAGTGATCAAGTTCCCCACCCCATGGGGAATTTTCAGTATTCGGGGCGAGCCACACACCACACAGGAATGCAACCGAATTGCTTAAGACTGTGCCCACACAAACAGCTGAAAGTATCAAGTATGGAAGCATAGCAATCAGCCATGTCGGAACTAATATCGACCCGACGATGGAAGCCATCAAAGATCCTGACGTCGTAGAAGCCTGCAAAGCAACGGTCAAGGATCTCAACCCAGATAGCACCGACCACACAAAGAAAGCCTACATTGGGCACAGCCTCTGAGACCCAAGTAAGTACCATGAATTTCTAACTAACCACGTAGATTTATTTTCCTTCCCTCATTCAAATATGCTGGGAATCCCGAAAGACATCGCCACTCACAAGCTGAACGTCGATCCACTATATCCGCCGGTACGGCAAATCAGAAGGAAGTTCAATGCCGCAATCAACAAGGCGGTCAGTAAGGAAGTAGATAAGTTACTAGCAAAAGGTCCATTAGAGAATCAAAGTACTCCCAGTGGGTCACCAATGTCATCATGGTCAAAAATAAAAACGGGAAATGGAGAATGTGCGTGGATTTCATCGACCTCATTAAGGCATGCCCGAAAGATTCATTCCCACTATCCCACATCAACCAGTTGATCGATACCACCGCAGGACATGAACTGCTAAGCTTCCTAGATGCCTACTCCAGCTACAACCAGATCATGATGGATGAGGAGGACCAAGAAAAGACAACTTTTATCACCCACCAAAGGACGTACTGCTACAAGGTAATGCCCTTCGGACTCAAAAATACGGGGGGAACGTATCAGAGACTGGTTACCAAAATGTTCAAGGAACACCTCGGCTAGACCATGGGGGTCTACATCGACGATATGCTAGCAAAGTCGGCAAAGAAAGAAGACCGCATCGTCCATCTGAAAGAAGCCTTTGAGATACTGAGATGATACGGGATGAAGTTGAACCCGAAAAAATGTGCTTTCGGCCTGGCTGGGAGAAGGTTTTTGGGTTTCCTCAAATCACAACAAGGTATCAAAGTCAACTTGGACCAAATCAAGGAAATAGCTGCAATACCTGAGACTTTGAACAACAAAAAGCAGGTACAAAAGTTGACGGGACGAATAGCCGCCGTATCCAGGTTCATCTCGCGGTCCTCCGATAGGTGTGCATAAGTTTTTCAACATGTTGAGAAAAGATCACGGGTTGCAGTGGAGCGAGTAATGCGTCGAGGCCTTGAGAAAATTAAAAGCATACTTATCTTCGCCACTGTTGCTGGTCAAAGCAAGCCCAGACGAACCTCTGCTGGTATATCTGGCGGTGTCCGAAGTTGCTATCAGCACAGTCTTGGTCCGCGAAAACAAAGGTACATAGTCTTCTATTTATCACATCAGCAAAACCCTAGTGGATGTCGAAACATGCTACCCACACCTCGATAAGTTGGCCCTAGCACTGGTTGTAGCTTCACGAAAGCTTAGACCATATTTTCAGTGCTACCCTATAAAACTAATAACGACTTTCCCCCTGAGAAGCATCCTACACAAGCCTGAACTATCGGCCAGGCTCGCCAAATGGGCCATAAACCTCAGCGAGCACGACATATCCTATCAACCAAGAAATGCCATCAAGTCGCAGGTACTTGCCGATTTAGTTGCCGACTTCAGCACAGAGATATTGCCAGAGGCAGAGCTGGCGGCCATTCGTGCCTTCCCCAGCACCGACCTTTGGGCCCTCTATAGTGACGGTGCCGCTAATACCTCGAGATTGGGATTGGGACTCATTCACAATGTCCCGACGGGCAAATTAATTCGTCATTCCATACGATACTCTGAGATGACTAATAATGAGGCCGAGTATGAGACTGTGATTGCAAGAATGGCGTTAACCATCAAATACGGGGATTGACGACACAGCCTCCATTGCGATTCCCAACTCGTAGTAAACCAGACACTAGGACTTACCAAATCAAGGAATAGAGACTACAAAAATACATGTACTGGTTTTTAAGTCTATTGCCATGAAAAATAGCCGGTAAAGCTGCTTTTATTGTAGTTAGTCAGAAATTCACAGGTTGATGCTTGAGTTCGACGAGTGATGCTTTGAGAAAATCCCTCATGCACAAAAATTCGAAGCATATGGCTTACCAAAACTGGCCGCAACAACAAAAAATATCAACAGATAGAGCGTAGTCACCCCCTCCATTCAGCAATCGATCACGTTAAGGTACTCTCTTTAAATCTAACTTGGAACTGGCGTAACCAGTTTGTATCCAATCTACAAGACATCACACTCCCACTCGACAAAAAAGAGGCCAAGAAGCTCTGCGTTTAAGTCGCCCGATACAGCCTGATAAATCACTATCTCTACAAAATGACATTTGTCGGACCCCTCGCTAAATGTCTAGGACCGCATCAAACAAGGCAAGTACTCGAAGAGGTGCACGAGGGTCACTATGGTGCCCATACAGGTAATCACACCCTCATCCGTTGCATCATTCGAGTTGGTTATTACTGGCCCACTATGAAAAAAGAGACAGAAGAGTACGTTCGCAGGTGCGAGCAGTACCAAAATTACGCCCCCATAATACATCAACCAGGGGAGCCTCTCCACTCAGTAACCTCACCTTGGCTCTTCATCAAGTAGGGAATGGACATAATCGGTCCCCTACTAGCGGGACGAGGAAAGGTACAATTTCTATTAGTTTTGACTGACTATTTCTCCAAGTTGGCGGAAGCAGGTGCGTACGCCCAGATACGCGAACAAGAAGTCATCACCTTCATATGGAAGAACATCATATGTCATTTCAGAATCCTCAAGGAAATCATTTGCGACAATGGCCCCCCAATTCATTGGAAAAAAGACAAGTGAGTTCTTCGAGAAATGGAACATTAAACGAATACTCTCCACGCCATATCACCCTACCGCCAACGACCAAGAAGAACCTTCCAACAAAACGATACCGAACATACTGAAAAAGAAACTCAAAGAAGCCAAAGGGTTATGGCCTGAACTACTAACGGAAGTGTTGTGGGGCGCATCGGACCACGCCCAAATCCAGCACGGGAGAAACACCATACTCACTGGTTTACGGAACCGACGCGGTCATACTCGTCGAAATCGGAGAACCAAGCTTAAGGTATTAACATACCAGCGGAGCAGATAATGAAACAAATAGACTTCAAGACCTTGACGAGGCCGAAGAACTAAGGGACATGGCCCACATAAGAATGGCGTCTCAAAAACAACAGGTCGAAAGGTGTTACAACAAAAGAGCCAAAATAAGACCACTCAAAGTGGGCGATTACTCCCTCAAAGCCAAAACGTTGGCGTCAAAACACCCATGCGAAGGAAAATTGGGAACCAATTGGGATAGACCATATAAAATCACAGCAGCAGCAAACAAAGGAGCATTTAGTTGGAAACAATGGAAGGAAAAACACTCCAAACAACTGGAACATCGCGCACCTCAAGTATTTCCATTTCTGAAAGGCGTCTCCCGAGTCGTACTCTTTTCCCTTACCCGAGTTTAGTTCCAATTGGGTTTTCTCAAGGAGGTGTTTAACGAGGCGGCAGAGGGGACACCTGGGGGTATCTGAGGACAAGTTTATCATATCAGCCACTCGACACGCTCTCCGAGCTGATATAATAAAGAAACTAGCCTAGCTGAATCTCCGTTGTGTAAACAGCTAAGGCCACCATCTCCATTGTGTAAACGGCTAAGGCCACCATATCCATTGTGTAAACGGCTAAGGCCACCATCTCCATTGTGTAAACGGCTAAGGCCATCTCCATCAAACGTCAATCCTACTCGATGACGATGGATAACACTTAGACGACCGTCGAAGTTACATCCTATAGGCTAAGGTAATCCCCCTTAAACGTCGACCATGCTTGACAATGATGGATATCACTTTGACGACAGTCGAAATTATATCCTATTGGCTAAGGCCGTCTCCATTAAATATCGACCCTGCTCGATGATGACGGATAACACTTTGACCACAAACGAAGTTACATCCTATTGGCTAAGGCCATCGCCATTTAACGTTGACCCTACTCGACGACGACAGATAACACTTCGACGAGAGTTGAAGCTACACCCTATTGGTTAAGGCCATCTTCATTAAACATCAACCCAGTTTGATAACGATAGATGACACTTCGATGATAGTCGAAGTTATACCCTATTGGCCAAAGCCATCACCACTGAACATCGACCCAGTTCGACAACGACAGATGACACTTCAACGACAGTTAACGTTACATTCGTTTGGCAAAATCCATCGCCATTAAGATTCGGTTAAGCTCGATTACGACGAACAACATTCAGACAACGGTTAAAATTTTGTCTTATTTATTCACTAAGGTCGGGTTTTGACTTATCTACGGATATCATCTTACGGTGGTAAAGTTCCTAATAACAAAGAACAACACAAAAAGAATAACAACAAAATTATGATTTATATATTATGGAAAAAAGGTATATACATTCAGTCCCGCAAAGGGCCCCCATTACATTCTACAAAAAGAAAAACATATACAAACTATAAGGAGCCTATCCATCTTGCCCATCGCCCCCCCGTTTGTTCGCCACCTCAACCGACACCACCAGGGCATTAAACTTCATTGTACCAGGAGTCAGAATCCAACCGGTTGACATCCTCCGAAGCATAGCCCTCCTAGTTAGGGGAGTCATAACTATACCAACAGACTGCTCGAGCGGCACGAGCCTCACGCTACTGCTCCTAAACCTCTTCCTCAGTGGAACGACCTGCAACAAGAAGTTTCTTGTATACGTCCAGTCTGGCCTCCGCATAAACCCACATCTCATGTGCTTCACGACGCACATCCTCTTCAGACGAGACTTGGGAAGAAGAAGGCCGAGACATGTCTCTAGGCCTTGGTAGGAAAGTCCGCCTAAGAACGTCGACCTCTACCGCCTTGGCTTCGAATTCGGCAGTCAAGACCGCAACCCTACAGTGCAAATCGGCGTCCTCTGCCGCCACCCCACGACTAGGCTATAACTCATCTTCCCTCGATTTGAGGAGTGACTCCAGGTCACTATTACGAGCCACAGCCTTCACCAGCTCCTCATCAGTCTTCTCCAGCTCGGCCACCCTACGCTTCAATTGTGCCTCCTTTTGCTCAAGACCTTCCCGGAACACCTAAAATTTGGGGTCCTATTAGAAAACGTATACTGCCTCCTGATGCTTTGAGCACCTATTATACTTCTTCACCATTTTATTAAACGGTCGCTTTCTTCTACTCGGTACGCCTCCTCTCCACCTCCAAAACAAGTGCCTAAGGAGAAAACATGAGTTAGTACACATCAAAGCCAACCTCACAACATGTGGAATAACGGAAGTTTACTTGTAAAGTCATGTTGGCGACCCTTTGAGATAGCTCCACGTCACTGAGAGATTTTAGCATTTCATGCTCGGGGGCAGCATACAACAAGGCCATCTCCAATGCTACTTGCTCGTTGTGTTGTAATAAATTATAGTTCCCCGGAATCACGATTCGGCGGTCGGACCCATCCGACATCATCTCCACATGCGTGAGACCTTCCGCCAGCCCGTCCACATCTTCTTGAGCTATTTCAGGGTTTGATCCCTTAGCATCCTTGCCAACAATGGACGTTGATCCACCCTCAGTGGCACGAACTGAGCTGGCACCGGAACAACACTCGCCTGATGGGCCAGTCTCCCCGAACGAGTAACGTCGGCCATGAAGATAGGTCTAGGCATTTGACGAGGAACATTACTCCTCTCATCCCCATTCGCCATCGCCTTTTCCGTTTCAAGCCTCCGCCTTTTTCTCTCCTCAGGCTCCTTGCCCGGGAAGGCTCATCCGTAGGCTTTGGAGATGGTGTCGATGGTGTCACTTCATTAATAGCCGTCTCCACAGGCACAACCTCTTGTAAAGGATCTACGGGAACACCCTCCCCGACGGATGCACAAAGTATCTCTTGAGCATTCGGGTTGATATCCGATCGAGCAAAAGTAGATGTCGTCGCCTTCTTCTTGGGAACACTGCGACTTATCGACACAAATAGCTCAGTCAATGAAGTTTGTGAAAACGACCGACTAAAGTCAAAAAATTACCCGAATGGCCTACAGGGTCGTAGCGTTGAAGAAATGCGGACCATGTATGGGTTTCTTCTGCATAAGGCAGCAAACCGGCTACCCATTGCTTGATACCCATAAAGAACCGGGGTATGTGAGCTATTGCTGCAAAATAAAAGGAAAAAATGATAACGATTGTACGACCAGAACTATCGAGGTCACGTATGACAAAGAATTCGACGAATAGAAACGCTTACGTTTTGAATTCCACATCTCTAAGAACCCAACAGGGTCAGACACTAGGTGCTTCGTTTTGATAAAGAAGTACCTACGCCAATAACCGCGGTTGGCTCGGTCATCAGTCATGACAGCCAGCCCCTTCGAGCCGCGATTCTTCAGATGCAACATGGTACCCCTTAGATAACTGGAGATAAATAACTGCAAAAGGTGGTGGATGGAGACCTCGCACCTAGCCAGCTCTGCGTATGTAGACAGTATCCTACATACTTTTAAGGTGTACGGAGTAAGTTGATATGGAAACATATTGTAAAGGCAGCAAAGTTCCTCCGCCAAAAGAAGGATGGGAAGGCCATATCCAATTAAAAAGGGATATTCGTAAAACGTGCAATATCCCGATCCGTGGACGTTCGCATAATCCGCTCCCGCTGGGACCATCTCCACATGAGTAGGAATGTCGAACGACGTGCGAAAACCATCTAAGTGGTCCTGCATTAACTCAGAATTCTCCAAAGGTTGTACGGGGGAGTCCTTTTGGAAATCTTTTCTAACAAGAAGTTTCTTTGGTAGCACGTTGTCCACAGTAAAATGGGTGAGGTCATCTTCTCCTTCTCCCTCATCACCGCCAGATGGAGGTGGTACATCAAATGGCGTATTATCTCGAGTCCTCAAATTATTATTCCGTCGGGGTTTTTCCATAATTTTCGTTCAAGGAGCGGTGTACGACACAACTAAAAGTGTGATTTATGAGAAATAATGGGGTTTCAAAGAAAGGAAGAGTTTCCTTAGAAGGTCATAAAATGCTTGCAGCTGATCAAAAGTTGGATCAAGTTAAACCCTTTCCCTATTTATAGGGATGGGTGTCGTTGAAATCAAAAAGACGGGGTTCGAACGGGTACGGGAAACCAAGCATCAGAATGCCTTTTGTATTTTCTCGAGAATACGCGTAATGATGACGCATGCGTGTGATGATGTCACTCTAAGAAAATGATTGTGCGTTAGCATTTCAATAAACTCAAACGTTCGCTTTTTCAGTCTCATTCACGCTGCTGTCTTCAAGCTTGGTCAAATTCTCCCAGAACAAGGTTCATATTTCCATCCATCAGGGATACATCTTGGTGCGTCACCGACGAACGGAGGGACTAACTGTATAGGGTTAAATTCGGCCCATTATGTCTCCACGCTAGCAGGAACGACTAACGAATATGCACTAACCGAAGTAAGGGTACGACCTAAGAATGTCGAAGTGAAGTGTATCATTGGTTCTGTCGTCATTTCGAAGGAATGCGACCAAGCTCTGTATTATTTTATTATTTCAGGGAGGATATCCTATTATATAAAAGAGATCCCAATGTTGTAAGGGGCATTTTTTACATATTGAACAAGTCTCAAACTCTCTCTCCATCTCTAGAAAATCTCTCTCCCTCTCTCTTGAATATCCGATCTATTGGAAGCAATAAGAAAGATAATACATATTTCTAAGTCTCATTATCTTCGATTATGATTTATCCTTGATTCACTTTGACTGTTTTCACTTACAAAGTATTTGGTATCTTTTGAGTCAAACAATAAATACTTTTGTTACTAAAAGGCTAATTGAATATCCGATACTTAGTATTTATTATTCACTGTCTTTATAGGAATATATACATATTTCACCCAAAAAAAACATTAGTATCCAACTTCTTTATTATATTAATCCTTCGTTAGTTGATAAAGAGACTAATATCCTGTTTGGCCAAGCTTCTCAAGAGTCAAGAAGTGCTTTTTCTCCAAAAATACTTTTTTTTTTCCTAACTTGAGGTGTTGGCCAAGCTTATTTGAGGAAAAAAAATTGCTTTTGGAAGAAGCAGAAACAGTTTCAGAGAAGCAGAAAAAATAGCTTCTTTCCAAAAGCAGACGCAGAAGCAGAAGCAGTTTTGACTTTTCTTCTTACCTCAAATACCCCTAACAAAATATAGTATATACCAAAATAACCCTTAAACCTAATACTTAGGATATTAATTTATAAATATTTATTCTTATTTTTAAGAAAACTTTCTAATATATAGTGACTTTAGGGGTGAATGTTTTTATATTTATTGATAAAATTTTAATATTTAACTTATATTAAAAGAATTAAGTACTTTTTGATTTTATTTTCATATTTTACTTAAACAAAATGATTTGTTTTTAATTATTGCATGTAATAGGAAAATTTTGAGATTATTTATTAACTTTTAATATTAATTATTAAGTAAATCTATTAATGCCATTATTCGTAATTTGACACTTAAAAGCACTTTCTAAATAGTTTGGCTAAACACAAATTATTTCTCAAAAATGCTTTTCAGATTGATTAGCGAAACACAAATTACTTCTCTCCAAAAGTACTTTTTTCAAAAACACTTTTGAAAAAAGCACTTCTCAAAATAAGTTAATTTCTTCAGCTCAGAAGGCATCAACATGACCAACAGACTACATAGTCAAACAATAAATTAATAATGACAATGTTTGTTGTATATTCAAATGTTGATTGGATTAAAATAATAGCTTACGCCGACAAATCGAAAAGGACAGCTAATAGGGCTTAATATTCCTGGCCGTTTTCAGTCGAAAATCTAGAACACAAACTATGATCAAATTATTTTAAAATATTTTTTATTAAAAATTAAATTTAATTAATAAATTAATTAATGTAAAAAGTAGATCTAACGGCTGTTTGGCTAGGAATTTTCTATTTTTATATTTTAGCATAGCCGTTATACAGAAGTACTGAGCTAAAATAAACATATACATAAAACAAAGAACAAAAGCATATTTGAAATTCTTCCTTGTTTTCGGAATGATACAATTTTTTATTACGCACTAATACTTTTAATAAACCCACAAAGATTATGAAACAAATTAAATTAAACAACATTTAATACAAAGCTCACAATTTTGCTTATCCAATTTAATACTATCCAGAAACATATTGCATGAACTCCACGTCCAACTCTAGCCCATCCATTGTTTCCGGTGACAAAACAACCTCTAAATCCACGCTTCCTCCTCCTTCTCTCCCCGGAAACGCCGATATCTTCCCGTCAAACTTGTTCGCCCGCCCGCTCCGAATAGCAACGGGTCTGCCCCACCCGAAATCATTGTCGTACATTGGGAATCTCGATGAACTCCCCATTGTTAGCATAGCTCCGTCAAAATTCCCCAGCGGAAAACACCGCGGATCCTTCTCCCAATCGTCTACGAACTTCCTCACCATAATATTATCGTGTGCCTTCACGTTTTTGTTCAATTGTTCCGCGCAACAACGCAAATCGTGTGATAAAACGTCTCCAGCTGACGTGTATGTTGGAATGCTCTGTATTGCGTTGCCGAAGTATAACGGATCGAGTTTCGGATGGAGACGGTGACGACAGTTTACAGCCATTCGAAATGTCGTCATTTTAGAAGCTGGTAATTTTCTCGCACGTGTTACTCCGCGCCAGAGCAATGCGCAAAGCGATTGAAATGATGAAATCTCAGCCGTCGAATTTACATATGCCTTTTCTATTCTCGTAATCAAGGGATCGTTGCTCTGTTTCGCCATTAATTCAACAATATTAATTTCTTCATCGAAATTCGATTTCTGATTGTTCGTTTTTGCTTTGAGTTTTTGAATTGATTCCCTGCTGAAACTAAATATCCTCTCTCTCAATGGAGCGTCAGCGTCAAAAGTGACTGTGGGTCCATTAGCGGGGAGTTTTAACACTGCATTTGAGATTAAAATTGAATTACGGGTGAAATTCGCTTGCCTCGTAATCCTTTTCACACCTCTACTCACCTCAGCAAAGGTATTCAAAAAATTCCAAAATGACGTGCCATCAGTGACGGAGTGGTTGACTGCGCAGCCAATAAAAACGCCATCAGCTAATTCCGTCACTTGGACGGCAAGAAGAGGCCTAAAATGCCCTTGATAACTCACTGTACGATCAAAAGGGAAGAACTCTTTAACATGATCGGGAACATCACCAAAGCCTATTACATCGCGAATGTAAATGTCAGTGGCAGTGGCGTGTACAAAATCAACACCATCATCGTTGCTAGAAATGTAGACGTAACCATCTTGGTCGGTCAATAGACGACCGGCCAAAGGAGGGAAGTGAGTGAGGGTTTGAGAAAGACTGAGTTTGAGAAGGGAAATGAGGTGAGTGATGGAAAAAGAAGGACGAGTAAAGAGACAACCCTTTTGAATATAGTGAACGGAGAGCATAGGAAGGTCAGAAACAGAGAGTTTGAGGTTAGGAAAAGATGATTTTTGAGAGGGAAAAATGGTGCATTTGTTGACCAAAGTTACAGCTTCACCAGCTTTTGACATGGCGGAGCAAGGCATTGTTAATTAATTTGCAGTTTGACTTGTGAAGGCTGAGGATGAAGTGAGAGTAAGAAGGGGTTTATATAGGGAGTGAATTGGACTTGGATTCATGCATTTGAGGTGGCAGTTGCTGTCTTTGATATGTGTTGGCAAGTTTGAAACATGGGGGAGTTGACCGAAGTGTTTCATTTTTTATTTCATTATGAAAAATTTGAATCATTTTTATTAATAGGCTAGATATTTTACTTGTTTCGTGTGGATTTAAAATTATATTTATATCTTTTCTTGTTTGAAAATAATAAAAATATATTTATATATACAGTATTATTTTTTAATAAAGCGGAATCATATAAATCCACTTGACTCCACATGCGTCCACCCCTACTGGCTGGCACGTGTCAAACTAGTTATAAACAATAATCAAACTACGACAATTTCTTGACATAAACTTAAATTCTAAAATTGGCAACTTGGATCTCACAATTAAACTATGCAAGTACAAAAATAAAATGGAAGAGGCATTATAATACTGATTCCTCTGTCTCTTTTTATGTCAATTTAATATATCCTAAAATCACTATTCGGTGTCTCCAAAACCCTCAGAACTATATTGTTCTTCATATCTAAACTCTCTCGTTGCTTACCTCGCATAAAATGTGTACACACTCGCTTGAGAACGCGTGACAATTGAAAAAAGCCATCAAAATGGCATACCCGACAAAATGTAATGGCTAATTAACCTAACCCCTTTTTTAACTTTTAAAATGTTCTCCTTATTTGCTTTATATCCACCAGTCTTCCTTATTTTTCACCTTTCTTTTTTATTTTTCACCTTCTCCTTCATATTTTTTTCTTACCTTTTCTCTTTAGTTCTTCATATGGGTTCTCAGTAAAAAATATCTCTCTATCTTATTTTGTGTAGTCTTGTTTATGCATATAAGATGATTTTGCATAAATACCACTCTATATGCCTTTTTTTTATTATTGTGTTGCAACGTAAATGCAAATAAAAAATTATTCAATTGGAGTCTAATAGAAAGAACAACCAAATTAAATCTAAAATTAACTCATTACAGTAGATAGTATTTTGGATAAATCAAACTCATACAATTAATAAGTCATCTGAGAGTAATATATCATGAGTTAACTACATAAAAGACTTTGTACAAACTATAAGTTAATTTAGTTAGACAGATGCACCTCTAAGAATTCAACATATGATTTTAATATATAGGGGAATATAGTTTGGGGGGGGGGAGGGGGGGGGGGGGAGAGAAGAGGGTTTGGGAGCACTAGATAGTTTAAGTAGGTAATTGACAGATAAGCTATAGTTTATGGGGGTATTAAGTTGGCTAAATAGCCACATGTACTGCTACATGGCACGTTTTTTAGATAATTTGGAGTGTGTGCTAGAAACAACTCTAAGAATGCAACGAAGTTTTTTTTAGTATAAATGGCCATATAGTTCGAGGTGTTTGGAGACATCGAATAATTTAAGCAGGAAACTGATGATAGTACAGGGGATTTTTAAATATTGTAAAAACAACACTACGCTTGCAGAATGAACTAGCAACGAGCTACTCAACACTCAGCAACAATAATATTAAATTTAGTATAATTTGGGAAGGATAATGTGTACGAAAATTTTAACCCTATTTTGAGAAGGTAAAAAAGTTATTCCCGATAAAAAGATACAATAACAAAAGAAGAAACAGTAACACTAACATGACAATGATCTACTCAGCAAAACCAAAAAATTATTTGCATTGCTGCGAGAGATACAGAAAGAGACAATGAAACAAATCCTAATAATAATAATCCATAATTAAGCGCCGTCTTTAAGATTAGAAAACTCAGTTTAGAATCTCTCACTCCTAAAATATGTAACATTAATCAGAATATTTCTGCATATCCAAACTGTCCCCAATCCCATTTTTTAATTAATTAATCCCACTATTAATTTAATACTTGACTTTAGCTTCTAAATTAGTTTACTCACTGAAAGAGTCGGCCTATTAATGCCAAGAATGATCCTTAAAACCGTCCTTTTGATTGGTCGGTGTATGCCATTATTTTAAACCGAATACATAATACAGTGGTGTCTCATAATACTATATGATGTATTATTTAATGGTTTGACTATGTTTTTCCACTTGAATTTATGCTGTCTTTTCAATAATTAGTAGCAACATATTAAATTAGCAAAAATCTTAGACCTTACTGGCTTTCCAGCTTCCACGTGAACGATAACTTACGATGGCAAAACGAATAAAAAAAGTAGTTATCCACTCGTATTAAAGTGGGTTGAATAATTATCCATTTATACTATCAATTAAAATACAACAACAACAATTCAATATAATCCTATTTAGTGGGTCTGGGAAGGATAGTGTGTACACAGATCTTACCCCTACCATGGGATAGAGAGACTGTTTCGAAATAGACCCCCGGTATCCTTCCCTCCAAGAACTTCCCACCTTGCTCTTGGGGAGACTCGAACTCACAACATCTCGGTTGCAAGTGAGGGTTGCTTACCATCCGAGCAACCCCTCTTGTCAATTAAAATGAGTTGGGTAATAAACTTTTTAAAAACAGATAAAATA
Organism: Nicotiana benthamiana; assembly: GCA_034376525.1. NCBI lineage: Eukaryota > Viridiplantae > Streptophyta > Magnoliopsida > Solanales > Solanaceae > Nicotiana > Nicotiana benthamiana. The sequence goes on from CM067337.1 coordinate 92,073,010, forward strand.
TTGATAAGAACCACATGATCCACTTAAAAAATAGGTAACAAATGGATAACTAATAGGTTTAACTTTAATATTTGTAAAGCCTCGTATTGGGGAATTCTCAAGTTTGGGAGAAAAGAAATTCTCAAAAAAAAAATGATTATATTCAAAACACCATGGATAATAAATTAATAACCCTTTTTCTATCCTTGTTAAATATGGGTTGGGTTGAATAATTTATCTGTTTTTGCATTACCAGTTTTCGGCCCGTCCCATATCCGATCAACCCCATCCGTTACATACAATACAATTTCTATGACGATTACTTGAGATTATATATCCGTATAACAAAATAAAGATATCAATAGGCACTTAATGGTATGACCTAGTGGTCAATGAAGTGGGTGACAATCATGAGCTAAACACTAGGTCCCATTAGAGTTATATAGTAAATGTTGCTGGTTGATGAGAGATAGCAAATATCCAGTGGACTTAGTTGAAATACGCTCAAGTCGACCGAGACACCATGGTCATGTTAAGTCCAATCGTTTTCCTTTGTTCCACATCTAATTTCAGTGTAAGTCCAATATGATTTATTTTTATTTGTAAATTCTTCTGTAAGTTCCGGCTTAATCAAGAAAATCAAAATTGAAGCAATTAACATCAATGATAAGTGGGAGAATATGACAAATTTGTCACCTAATGAAGATAGTTTTTCTGTGACTAACTACATTCTAAATATAAATACAGCCATCCAACAAACTGTAAGAAGCTTAATTCCTTGAAAAACAGTTACAAAATGCTGGAAACTTACTGCATTCTAACGCCTTTGTCAAGTACTTCTCTCACACCACAAGTTGTCCAAAGACAGCCCCACACCCCACCCCCAACAACAAAAAAACCCAAATCTATCGCACAGTGAAAAGTCAGATTAATTAGTCACCCGCTCAAAAATCTAGCCTTGCATTACAAGAGCACGAAATGATCATCAATCACAGGATCTGAGCAGCAGTGTTTAACTTTTCTGCAAAGCTAGTTGAGTCCTCGTGAGGCTTGCCAAATACAACAAAAGCAATTGATCCTACAAATAAAGATTAAATCAGGGTAAGACAACCCAGACCGAATATTAAGCTTCATGATGGTAACCCCCACTTCCAACCAAGAGGTTATGAGTTCGAGCATCCCCAAGAGCAAGGTGGGAAGTTCTTGGAGGGAAGAATGCCGGGGGTCTATTTGGAAACAGCCTCTCTACCCAAGGGTAGGGGTAAAGTCTGCATACACTACCTTCCCCAGACCCCACTAAGTGGGATTATACTGGGTTGTAGTTGTTATTGTAATATCATGATAACCAGGTCAGACATATTTTAGGACAAGGATAAGAAAAATTATTAGAATAGGGCATGCATTCTATGAAAATCACCAAAACAAGTATGAGAAAGAGGTGATGGAAGCGGAGGCGAACTTGGGATTTGAAGGTAATGCGAGCTCGTGAGCGAACTGCTCAACCAGTGGGTTCCAAGTAAAATATATGGCCTTTTTTAATATATATACATATATATCCACAATTTTTGCCGAAGTTAACGATGCCGGGTGACCCATCTACACCAAACATAGGTCCGCCTCTGGATGGAAGGGGCCACCCCTCAGCTTTACAATTACAGATAAAACAATAAACTACAAACCACATCAAACAGGATCTTTGGCAGACGTTTGAACTAGGGGCGGCTTTATGTAGAAGGGTGGGGGTGCCACGCCTTGTTGAAACTCTATATGTATCTGTATATATGTATGGAAAACTGGATAAATATAATCCGTGTCACCCGGAGTAACAAAGGAGCTTATGGTGCCAGTGACTCAAGTCTCGAGGAATGTCAATGACTGACATTTTTTCTTTTATTAATTATTGCTGATTTGTTTTTCTTCCTTTTAATTTTAAGCGATTCAAATTATTTCTAACAAACATTTTTCTTTCTCCCAAATCTTCTCCTCTTTGTCAAGTTTTAGAAACTTTCCCCTTTTACCCTAGATTCTCGGCCATCGAGGCTTCTTATCTTTACTTTTTATGTTACTTTGTTTTAATTTAAATGGTCATCAAAATACAAAGGAAAAGCACGTTAAGACTAGCTTTGTTCTACACTAATTTTTTTAGAAAAAGATCTTTATGTTATAGAATACTGGTATGAGCACGAATTTTGTAATATAATAATTGAAATATTATTTGTGTATTTGTCTATATAATTTGAAAGACTAACCCGAGTTGAAGGCAAAAGCTGACCAAACCAATTAGATATAAATCTATTTGGATCGTGTAAATAGCAACACAATTACTTTCTAAACAGTGTGGCACCCGGAACCTCCAAATCCTGGATCCGCCTCTGGGTTGAACACAATGACTAACCAGGATTCAGTATTAAAGAGAGTCTCCTCAACATTTTTCGACCTTTCTTTTATTTCAAACATTCTGGTTCGGGAAAAGGGGGAGGGAAGCAACAGCATAAAAATAGAAAGTGGAAATACTAACTGAAGACTATCATTCACAAGCCTATCAAAGGCTTGGGGTGAGAGTTTAGGAATGGCAGCCACGGTATCAGCTATGAATCTTCCAGTTCTGTTATCCTGGGGTAGACGTCCTTCCCACAAAGGCAGACCAATATGAGAACTCAAAGATGAAAAACACAGAAACTTGCAAAATTCAATTATGGAAAAGTTCATGTTACCACAACATCATCAACATATTTGTAGACATCATCGATAAGAGCAATTATTCGCTGCAATGATGCTTCCATTCCTTCAAGATCATTGGGAAGTTTGTCCACGGTTGTTTTCTTGAGCTTATCAACTGCATCAATGGGCACAAGAATGTCCTAGTAAGAATAGTCATCACGAATAGGAAATAAAAACTATTGCTCTAACCAACAACAACAACAAACCCAGTAAATTGCCGTAGGTGGGGTTTGGGAAGGGTAGTGTGTATGCAAACCTTACCAATACCTAGTTAAGGTAGGGGTTTTTTTCAACTATTGCTCTAACCAAAAAGAATATATAACCATACTCTACTTTTTGACTCAAAAACATTAACATATGGCTACTTTTTGCACCATATCCTTAAAGATAATTAGCTACTTGTTTATGTGAAAAATACCTGACGAACTATTATTACAACAACAACGATCCAGTATAATCTCACTTAGTGGGGTCTGGGGAGGGTAGTGTGTACGCAGACCTTACCCCTACCCTGGGATAGAGAGATTGTTTCCAAATAGACCCCCGGCATCCTTCCCTCCAAGAACTCCCCACCTTGCTCTTGGGGAGACTCGAACTCACAACCTCTCGGTTGGAAGTGGGGGTTGCTTACCATCAGAGCAACCCCTCTTGTCTTGACGAACTATTATTGTTATGAGAAATTACCACCAAAAGTTCTCAATTACATATCACCTAACCCCTCTTCCATTCTAAGCTGACCAATGCACATGGACATAGCTAAGTCAATGTGCAGTAAAATAGGGCCTATCCTATTTAGTACGGAAGGTAGGTAGATACATACATCCACCCTTTCAGCTTCAACCATGCGTAGGTCCAATGGAATTTCCTGAAATTGCGCAGCAAGTGGCTGATCTCCCAGAGATAAATGCACAGAGACAAAGCCTTTTATAGAAGCTTCCCCATTTTGAAATCCAGTATCAACAGTCAAATGTATAGGATTTGAAGTTTCTCTAGAATAAAACTCTTGGATCAAAGCACTACCACCGGAGACCCCAAAACCAGTAGAAAACCTGGAAAGTTTAAGCGCGAGTATTCACAATTGCGTCAGCTAGTAACCCATGTATTTGAATGTTGAATATTACTCAAAATTGGAGGTCCATAAGTAACCAACCAAAATATAGGGTGGATGTTCAAGGAAAAAGAACATGTAAAAGTAGAAAAGATGCTCCACATTTTATAATATATTAAAGGAGGTACAAAGTACTGTATCTTGACAAATGCAGCCACTAGTTCATGTTTTGTACATGCAAAATATTAGTAGATGGTACTACTAAGCTATGAGGGCTCATATCAGTTTATACTATTAATGAAACATTCGATTCAAAGAATGCTGTCGATTAAATCAAATGATCTCTTTTTTTCATACGTTGCATTATCTTACAATGTCATCCATCTGTTTAACAACTCTCAAGCGCTCTATACAGTAAAATGCATTACCCGTCAAAACATAAAAAGGCATAAGCATATGGAGAATTACCATCCAACAATCACTTCCTTTGGATTCACCTTCTGATGAGATGACAACATGTTATGATGGTAATCAATATACAGTGCAACCATAAGAGAGTATAACCAAAAGTTCAGTAAAAGTAATAAAATAAAAAAAACAATTACGACAAGGTATAAATCACAAATTGGGCTCTTAGAGTCCTTCGTTCGCCTCACCCGGGGTTGGGTGTGGGATAGTAGGGTTACCCATCGATGTCTAGTGTTTTAGCCTAGGTCCCATCTTGGTTGCGACGGTATTTATGTTCCTTATGTTTACATAACCATTTACGTTATTTCTGCAGGATTACTTTTTTTTTTGTTTTGTTATTTTGTTTTGTCTTGCCTTGGTTACTAATTTTGTCTTTGTTTTCCAATGCAGCTTTTCATTCTGTCCTATGCGCCGAGGGTCGCATGGAAGCAGCCTCTCTGCCCTTTTGGGTAGGGGTAAGACTGCCTACATATTACCCTCCCCAGACCCCATCTGGTGGGAGTATACTGGGTAGTTGTTGTTGTTGTTGTTGTATCAGCTCTAGGATTATATAGAACACCAAATAATTTTCTACACAAAGTAATCTGTCTGTCTAGTTGTTATACGCTCTTTCCTTGACACGTCCTTCATTTTTTTTTTGCTCTTTCCTTGACACGTCCTTCGTTCTTTCTCTTTTCCTTTTTTTTGACGTCATTCATTATTTACACTATCTTGCAATAAAAATCAACCACTCTCCAAAATTCAAAAATATATGGTTAAACTCAGGCATTTACCTCCACTATCCTCTTTTAAAATTAAATGATCGTTTGGCTCGTAAATTTACTATAAATTTACGGAGATTTGTTGACTTACAAGATTACATGGCTTCTAAGTCATTTCAATAGTTGTGTAATTGTATATTTGATGTATATAGAGTGTATATAAATGGGCAGTGATGATATATGTTCTGGGCTCATGTGTTGGGCCACTGATACTTATGAGCCTAATGGGTCATATCTGAGCCCGGGTCATTTGACCCAATACCCGACCCGGTCCAGTCCATTCTTTATTTGTAAATGTATATGTGTGGTAGGTGGGAAGCTTCTGGACACAGATATTTTTTCATTTCACTCTTTCCAACACCAACTCTTCGGTTCTCTCAATCTCTCCTCCTTCTCTCTACTTTCTCTCTCTAGTTTCTCTGTGATTTTATCGATTAATCTGAACATTAACATGGTATCAGAGCATTACAACGATCCGATCATGTTCATTTGCATATCGGTTTCACTTTTGAACATTTGTTTGACGATTTTTGAGGATTTTTCTGAGATCGAATGGTCAGTGATGATTCCGTTTTTGATCGGACATGGTTCAAAGTGTTTTACACCATAATATCCGGGTGAATCTTCTTAACCTCAACGTTTTAACAACGTTTTGATCGGTTTTGGGTGATTTCTGGTGAGTTATCGGTATCTAGGGTTTTCGGTGGTTTTGACTTGCTGATTTACCGTCTTCCGGTGGTCCGATTCTCATCTCGTGGATGTTTGGGTAACTTTCCGACATCGTTTCTCATATTTCCGGTGACTGAATCGACGTCTGAACCTAGGGTTTCATACCTAGGGTTTTCACTACCATTTGAAGGCCGATCTTCTTCCGGTAGCGAAGAAGGAGGGTAACTTTGTTTTAAAATTCAAAATTACCTGGTTTGTGCACCTGGTTTGTGTATATCGATTTTGGCTTTGTGTGTGGCTATTTGATTTGTTACATTTTGGTTGCTGAATCTGTTTTTCCTTGTTGATATATCATGGCTGCTAACATCAATACTGGTATTTTGGACTCTTCAAGTCCTTTATTTCTATACTCCTCCGATGTTCCCGGGGTATCTCTTGTCCCCACACCCTTCTCGGGTGATGGTTTTGGGGGATGGAGAAGAAAAATAATTGTTGCTTTGACTGCTAAAAATAAAATTGGTTTCATAGATGGAACCTGTCCTCGACCAGCCACTAATGCGGCTCAACAGAGATTATGGGACAGGTGTAATAGTATGGTAATCTCATGGCTAACTGCTTCTATTTCTCCTGCGATTGCTGAGTCCGTGCATTATTCTGATACTGCTCAAAGCATATGGTCACAACTTCAGACACGCTATGGTACTGCCAATTGGACCAAAATTTATGAATTAAAAAGAGAGCTGTGTAACACCTCTCAAGGGTCCCTAGATATAGCATCCTATTTTAATAGACTTAAAGGTCTATGGGATGAAGTTGAATCTATGTGTGTGAACCATGGGCAAAGATGTGTGTGTGCTGCTAAGGAAGGTATAGTAAAGGAAAATGATGATTCTAAAGTGTTTCAGTTTTTAATGGGCCTCAATGACACATACATGGGGTGAGGAGCAATATTCTGATGATGCAGGCCCCTCCAAACCTTGACAGTGTGTATAATATCCTCCTGAATGATGAGAAACAAAGGCATATTCAGTCTCCCTCTCATTTTAATCCGGATTCTGTATCTTTCAATGCCTACTCTAACAGGAAGCCAGTTGACTCTAATAAGGCTGCAATGCCTAATACTTCCTATTCTTTCAAACAAAGAGTTAACTTTGATCAAGGTAGAGGGTCATTGTTCTGTAGATACTGTAAGAAGTCCGGGCATTTAATTGATAAGTGCTTCAAACTTCATGGGTATCCACAAAATACAACTTTCAAAGGGAGGAAATCCGGTGATGCTAATGTTGTTGCTTCAAATTCTGATGGTCATTTGTCTGTTCCTCAAGGGAATCCTGCTGCCAACCATGAATCTGTCTCAAAAACAGATGGTCAGTCTTCTGTGATACCTGGGTTGAGCAGTCAGCATTATGATCAGCTGATGAATCTTTTACAACAAACCCAATCTTTTACAACAAACCCAGCTAGGGGCTTCTAATGCTCCAAACTCCTCTCCCATGTGTGCTGTCAATTTTGCTGGTACTATGCTAACTGAGAGCCCAATTTCTGATTCCAAAGTTTGCCTGCTTACTAGTATTAATTCTGTGTCTTGGATAATAGATTCTGGTGCATCTAATCATATGACCTATAACAAACAACTACTTTTTAACCTTACACCTTTATCTGTTCCTTATTAGGAAGATTCAGCTACTATTAATTACTAATTAATGAATGATATAAAAATTGTAGAAAAACAGTGCACATGGCAGGTAATTTACCAAATATGCACAGTTTTAGTAATAATGTATCATATATGATATAGATAGGAAAAAAGAATTTTTACCTATCTATACCATATAGCAAACCTTATCACAAAAATGTTCATAATATTGTTTTTACCCGCCTAATCCATAGTTTTGCTACAAAATACCAAACTAAAAATAGATAGATTCTACCCAAAAAAGGCGCCAAATTTGTAGGAATCAGATTTAATGGTGATTCTATCACCATTAATTTCGAAATTTAAAACGGAAGAAAATCCATTGCAGCGTAATTCTCTCCTTCTCCATATATTTTCCACCATTGATAGCCATTAAAAAGCTTGAAAGCTTTGAATTCAAATTTAGATTTTCAAAAATGATTATTTGTTTGTATTGAGTGTTGTTGTAAATAATTTGAAATATGTTTAGCAGTTTATATCTCAATTTTGAGGGGTTTTGGTGAAGATTAGACTTGATTTTGACTGAATTTCAGATTGAAACTCGTCGAAGAAGAAGAAGAAGACATATTTTTCCAGAAATTGTAGTTAAATTGTAGAATTATAGATAAAATGTAGATAAATTGCAGATAATTTGTAGATAAATTGTAGATTGGGAAGCCTAAAACTTCTACAGGTCTTTTACAATTATGTCGAAAATGCTAATTATGCTACAATTGAAATGAGAATTGGAAATATTAAAATTCAAAGTATTCAGTTTGTAGATATAATTTCTACAAATAAACTACAAATCAGTTTAAGTATTGTATAAAGTTGTATTGTTACATTTATACTATAATTAAACTACAATCTTGTGTCAAAAAAATTTAAGCATACCAAATTTTAATTTATGTACCATAATTCAAATTAAGGGCATAATTATTGCTTTATTTATTCTAGGCATGAAAAAATTACCTTCGTTTGTTAATTAGTCGCCGCGAAAATATTACAAATAAAAGGGTGGTCTCATTATGCACAAATGACACATTTGATGTGTTTATTAATCAAGATTTTCCGTCATATTTCAATGAAAAATTTGGTCACATTTGACTTATTAGTCCATGTAATGGAATTGTTTGTTTATGTGGATATCCAGATAATATTGTTATATGGAATTCTTCGATTAGAGATTATAAAATATTGCCTCAATCACAAATTCAACGTCTAGTTGGTTCAACAGTACGTGGGAGTGATTTTGGATTAGGGTTTGATTCCAAAATAAATTATTATAAGGTAATACAAATTTTTTGTCTTTCAAATGATCGTGTTGTTGTTTATCCAGTTGAGATATATTCATTAAATGAAAATATTTGGAAAAAGTATAATGGAATTATACACTTAAAGTGATATACGCTCCTAAAATTTTGCCTAGAATAAATGAAATAATAATTATACCCTTAATTTGAATTATGGTACATAAATTAAAATTTTAGTATGCTTAAATATAATAAGTACAAACCTTAAACATGAGAGGTAATAAGGTTTGATATATGGTATAGATAGGTAAAAATCCATAGGACAAAATACCAATAAATATCAACTGGTCCAACTAACTGGCCCAACTAAAAGTTGAAGGCCCAAGCAAAACCCAAGCCTGGAAGATATAATGGAATATCAACTGGCCCAAATAACCTCGCGCCAGAATTTTGAAGCGCTAAAAATTCTGATAATCACCAATTTTTCAACCACAAGGTTAAACATTCTAGCAGCATGCTTAAGGATTCTGGCAACGTGCTTTAAAAGTCTGGCAGTATACTTTAAAATTCTGACGCAACTTATTTTTTAATATGTTTTTTTTAATAGTTCAAAATTTAAATGGTGGCACTAAATAATCTTATTTGTGAAAATTGCCCTTATGCTAGTAAAATTAGAATAGTCTTTCGGAAAAAGTTTTTCTATTCTTTCGAGGTGAGGGTAATGTTTACATACACGTTATCTTTCTCATATATCATTAATAAGATTTTACTGGATCGTTATTGTCGAAAAACATTAGAACACTGAGGTTTCCCTGATTTTTGGACTCCTTGGAAAATTCGACAGCTGATACTGTGGAGTGTACATATGCTATTGCCTAGATGGTCGGTGGCCCAAAAGCTAAGAACACGTCAATGCTCAAAGACAAATTAGGATTTAATCAAAGTTAATAAATTCAGAATTAGAGTAATCTTATATGTATATACTCCATCCGCTTTATAATAAGTGACCAATTTACTTTGGACACATCTACTAAAAAAATACTGAAATCTAGATAAAAATAATTAGTGTAACTAAATCACCTTTAATTAAATGTTGCAACATATAATATAAGGAGTGAAAGATTTTTTAGGAATACGTACATGAGGATAATTTTAAAAAAATAAGTTGATTTTTTCTTTATTATATAAATGGATACTTATTTTGGACCAAAATAAAAAAATAAATTAATTACTTATTATGAACAGGAGTAAGTATATTTTTAATTCATGTTTTTCTTTATAAAAATTTAAAATTATTTGAATCTATGAAAATAATAAGTTCAATTGAAGATAAGAATTTGTTCTAATTCTGCCTTTGCTGGTTTATATGAGAAGGGGCGCAAGGATGAAAATACGATAAAGAACCACCCCACGAAACTTATTCTCTCTCCTTAAAAAAAATGCTCTCCGTACAATACATAAGGAACGGTAACATTTCCCCCTTTTTGGGAGAGTGGTGCACACGCACCGTTGGGGACACCGGTCGACCTCGGGCAGGCGCGTCCGGTGGAAAATATACCCCCCCCCCCCCCAGCTAAGAAGACTCAATTACACAGAAGATTGATTATGCGACCGCAATAGCAACCCCTACCGAACTCAAAGGAGTTAAATTGGGAGACCCAAATGTTAAAGCCATAATGGAATTCCAGGAGTCATCTTCAAAGCTAGTGATTACTATGGAGTGATGGAAGAAGAAAGTAAATACACAGTCATAGGAAAATTTCTGAGAACAAGACCCAATATTGATCAATCTTTGCTGAAAAAGTATCAATCAAAAATTGGGGTCTATGATTTTCGAGCAGTGTTCATAGATGTAACTAACGAAGAAGATTGCATAACAGTTTGGTTCAGAAGGTGAGTTGAAATTGATGGCATGGTTATGTGGCTTCAAAAATGGACCCCCGATTTCAAGCCGAAAGAGGATTCTCCTGTTTGGATTCTTCTGCCTTTCCATTGTCATGCTTGGAACTATGTAAGGGAGTTCCATTATCGATGGACTTAGGACAAGGCCGGGGAAAGTTAGAGTCGAAATTGATCTCACATAATTCCATATGGGTAGGCTAAGAGGAAGAAACTGATCGACTAAAAGCCTTCACTCAGAAGCTGGAGTATGAAGGAGTTCCTAAGCATTGTAGGATTCTAGGGCATTCTTTTTTGCAATGCAAGGTGCTGGAGCTAGAAATCAACAAAGGAAAACAACAACAACAACCACCTAGTATAATCCCGCTTAGTGGGATCTGGGAAGGGTAGTGTGTACGCAGACTTTACCCCTACCCTTAGGTAGAGAGGCTGTTTCCAAATAGACCTCCGGCATCCTTCCCTCCAAGAACTTACCACCTTACTCTTGGGGAGACTCGAACTTACAACCTCTCGGTTGGAAGTGGGGGTTGCTTACCATTAGAGCAACCCCTCCTGTCTAAAAGAACAAGAAAAAACATAACAAAAATCAAGAGGAAGAGGGATCCGCTAATAACATCAACAACCCAGTATAATCCCACTTAATATGGTCTGGGGAGGATAGTGTGTACGCAGACCTTACCCCTACCCTTGGATAGAGAGGTTGTTTCCAAATAGACCCCGGAATTCGCTAATAGAGGAGAAAATAACAGGGGAAACACACAGCAATCAAACCATAAGTAGGACGGAGCAGACCAAAACAACCCAAGAGACACAAGGTAAAGAAGAGGTGCAGATACTCAAACGAGGAAAATTGGTCACAAATAGCTACAAAATTAAGGGTAAGGATAAGTTGGAGGAAGAGACATGGCAAGTTCCTAACACAAAAAGGAAAAATGAAAGCAATAGAGGCAAAGAATGGTGAGCAATATGCTGAAAACAAAGAGAGGATTTAGGAGCAAAATCAAGAAGGAGAACAAAACATCAAAGACAGAACTAGTTGTAAAAAAAGCACAAGAAGAAGAAGATGCCCAGAAAAAAGAACATAGTGCTATTCAAACACATGGCCAGTCCAAAGCTAACGAAGTAATGAACAAGCAACACACAAGCACAGAACAAGTCGCCAATGAAATACTGGGTAGCGAGACTGCTTCACAACAAAATGCTCAAACAAAAAAACTACAAGATAGAACACTCGGTAAATCACAAGGCTGTCTCCTCAAGAGATAGCAGAAAGCAGCAGCACTAATGCAGACACACAACTACAGAAAGGAGAACTATGAGTTCAAAACAAGAGAGTGAAACTTTGGCTTCTCCTCTTTATAATTTCCTCCATTTGTATAACAAGAAAAGGACTTATTGAAATGATATCAGTGTCGCATTTGGATCTTAGTATCTGCTATTTAGTTTTGATTCTTTTTGTATAATTACGTGTCTTAATACTGACCAATTTCCCAACAGTTCACTACACTCAAAGTCTCATTCGGGTATTTTAATCAAATATATTGAGATAAAGTTTCGATGAGGTCTTTATCATATTGTTGATATATTATGAGAAAATTACACTGATAAATTTCAATAAAATCTTGAAGTTCTTTATTCTATTCGGTCCATTTATTGATTTTTTGATTTTTTTAATGGTCTATAATATTTAATTTTTTCCAGATATCAAGTAAGAGTTAATATTTTTTTTTGAAGTTGCCCTTCGAGTAAAGAACCTTGGAGTATTTGTTATATTTTTACTGAATAAATTAAGATTAATATGGTCTATTTTATTGTTAATTAATGCTCAAAGGTAAATTCTTTTATATGTTCGAAAATAGCCAAAAAAATCAATGAAATTGAACCGGAGATAGTACTATTTGGCTATAAAATAAATTCTTAAGCAAAAATAAAAAAAATTATTTTAAATTTAAAAAAAAAACATTCTCTTTGAAACGGACTAAACCAACCAGAGATAACTTTTTGTAGCAAGTACACATAGTAACCTATATAACATGGAGTATACATGACCTTAGTATAGTTGGCAAAATTACACCAATATAATGTAAATTAAAGCTAAAAATAATAATTTATAATGCTATGGTAAATATTAATTTAAATCCAAAAACTAAATAAAAATTTATTCAAAGCTTCTCTATAGCAGCATTATATCCTCATTACTTTTTCTTCATCTTTTATCCAAACCTCTGTTATATGAATATAGTGAAACTAAACCAATGGAGTAAACTCAAGTAAGATAATCTATTAAGAAATCTGAAACGAGTAAACAAGGCGTTTCTAGGAAACTATCTTTAGGATAGTAATTTCCCCCACACAGTGCAAATGGTTAAAGGAAAATCTATTTCCAGTATACAATGCCCACTCTAGAAATCAAAGTTGCACTCTTTGATTTCCCAACCACAAGAACTCAACCCAAAAGAATGAAGATTTGGAAGAATGTAACTGACGAAGATTTACAGAGAAATGTTGTATAAATTATTGCTTAAAATTTATTTAGAATCCTGTAGAATACCCTTTATATAGGCAAGGTTTCTGACCTTTGCTAATGGGTACTTCATTTAAATTTTAAACTACAGTTAACAAAGAGTTAGTTACTTATAGAAAAATACATCAGTTAGTTTTATAGAAGGCAGCGATTGAATTCAAATTTAAGATAGGATTATTAATGAATAATAAATATATATTATATTAGTTTATATATAACAGTCTCCCACTTGTTATTTATTAATAATATGCGGACACAAAACAAAGGAATGATAATATTGGGTATTTGTATAACACATAACTAAAGATAGCTAACTAGCTTTGAACCTTTAGAATGAATATGAATATAAATCCATATTCGTATCACACATGAGTTCTTGTTCTGCAATGGCGGCGCCGATTAATATGGGCCTTGCGCGCAATCCTGTTTAGCAAGTACTCTAGGATTCACCATTAAATTCATAAAAAGCAGCCTCTCACTTTTATACTTGCATAGGCAGTCTCATCAAGAGTGTCCACAACCGCTCTAGCACTCCTCTTTAATCTATGAAACTGTTAAGAACAATGTTCAGCCTTCTCGTTCTGGAAATCAGTGCATATAGTCAAGCATGGAACTTTAAAGGAATAGCAATTTATTTGTATTAATCACCCCCACTATTCCTGGAATATGTTTATGCACCGGAAATATAACCTCGGCGTTAATATTTATTGGATAATTCTTGAAAACTTATCCTTGAACGCTTAGAGTATAAATTTCCAGTTAAAACTCACATTCATATAAAAGAGTAGACGTCATTCAAGATTACCTTTATTAAAATGGCGATAGCCCCATGTTTCTCATGACTTTCTCAATTTTCTCACCTGATAAAGGTTTTGTGAGAGGATCTGCCAACATCTAATTAGTTGGAAGATATTCAACAAAAATTTTACCTTTCTTCACAAGACTTCTCACATGATTGTATCTCATGGCAATATGCTTGCTATTGCCAGATATCCTCTCATTCTTTGCATTGTGAATTGCAGCTTGGTTATCACAATATAAAGTAATAGGTCATTTAGGAATATTAATAAATGGTATGCACTTCATGGATCTCCTAATTCATAGAATATCTCTGCTAGCAAGAGACATATATATATAAATTCAGATTCCATAGACGATAGTGCAACGCAAGATTGTTTCTTAGAGGACCAACCGACTATAGCTCCTCCTATAGTAAGTAACCAGCGACTAGTAGACTTAGAGTTGCTTCTATCGAAATCCCAGTTGGTATCACTATTACATTCCAGAACAGAAGAAGTACACTTATAATGTAAACCATAGTTTGATGTATGCTTCAAATATCTCATTAATTTGCTAATATCTTTCCAATTCGCATGAGTAGGATTGCTAGTAAATCTACTCAGCATACCAACAACACATGCAATGTCTGGTTTAGTACTATTCATCACATACATTAAACTACCTATTATCTTAGCATACTCTCCTTAATTAATAGGTTCATTAGAGTTAGACATTAAATTAATATGAGGATCAAGAGAAGTTTTACAAGGTTTACAATCTACAAAATTAAAATTTTTAAGCAAGTTATCAATATAATGTGTCTGTGTAAGAATAAATTCATTTTCTTTTCCAATTACTCTAATGCCTAATATCACATCTACGGGACCTAAATCTTTGATATCAAAGATTTGCATAAATTTTTTGGTTTCATTAATACATGCTATGTTAGAACCAAATATAAGTAAATCGTCAACATATAAAGTAATAAGAACTCTATGATCGTCATTGCATTTATAAAAAACAAAATTTTCTACTTTACTACATTTAAAGCCAATAGATCTTAACTCCTTTTTAAACTTTTCATACCATTGTCTAGGTGCTTGTTTAAGACCATATAAATATTTGTTCAGTTTACATACCTTGTGTTTTTCGTCATTCACGACATAACCTTCAAGTTGTTAAATGTAAATTTCTTCATCTAACTCACCATTGAGAAATGCTGTTTTAACATCCATCTGATGTACTTCCAAATTATACATGGAAGCAATAACAAACATGACTCTAATAGTAGTAATGTTAGTAACAGGAGAAAATGTTTCAAAGTAGTCAAAACCTTCTTTCTGGCTATAACCTTTTGCTACTAATCTTGCTTTATATCTATCTACACTTCCATCAGCTTTAAGTTTCTTCTTCAGAACCCATTTAGAACCAATAATCTTAGTATTAGGAGGAAGTTTTGCCAAGGTCCATGTATTATTATCATGAATAGATTTAATTTCATCATCCATAGCCTTTTTCCAAAGATTAGCATCAGGTAGTGACATGGCTTCTTGATAGTTTCTAGGATCCTCTTCTATTGAATATGTAAACATTCCAGGACCTAGATCTTTTTCTATCCTACGTCTCTTACTTCTCCTTACCTCAGTAGGTTCAGGACTAATTGTATTTTCATGTATGCCAGGAGAAGAGTACCTTACAGGCACATAAAAAGAAGTAGAAGTTACATCATCTCTTGTTTGAACATCAACAAATCTTTCTCTAGTTCTAAAACATCAACATATTTAATAGTTAAATGCTTAAAATGAATAGCTTCAACAGATTCAAACACACTATTAGTACGCAAATTTAAAAATCTAGATGTCTTACTATGCATGGAATAGCCCAAGAAAATAGATTTAATTGCTTGCTACCTAACTTGGGTCTTGTTAGTGTTGCATTTAATGCATATGCAATACATCCCCAAACTTTAAAATGACTTATTTTTGATTTTCTATTTGTAAGTAACTCATAAGGTGACTTATTTTTTCCTTTGTGCAAAATACTATTGGTTACATGACATGCAGTATATAGAGCTTCGCCCCAAAAACTGTAAGGCAACTTAGAATGTAGAAGCATTGCACTAACCATCTCTAAAAGTGTCCTATTTTTCCTTTCGGCAACTCTATTTTGTGGAGGAAAGTTAGGAGGAGAAAATTCTCTTACTATTCCATGTTGTTCACAGAATGAAATAAACTGGGTAGAAAGAAATTCACCACCTATATCGGATCTTATCCTTTTAATTTTCTTATTAGTCTTATTTTCTATTTCTTCTTTAAAGATTTTAAATTTTTCAAAAGTCTCATCTTTTGTTTTAAGCAAATAAACATATGTATATTTTGAAAAATCATCAATAAAAGTCACAAAATATTTTTTTTTACCCCCTCTTGTCAAATAATCTTTATTATCACATAAATCAGTATGCACAATTTCTAAAAGAGATGTCGTTTTAATAATTGATTTAATAGGTGACTTAGTGATTTTTGCTTGTGCACAACATTCACAGTTATTGGTAGTATAAATATGTGAAGATTTAGGAATTTAATCGTATGAAATCATGCGATTCATTGCATTACTACCTATATGACCTAATCTATAATGCCAAAAAACATTCACATCGTCAACAATATAAGCAGAAGCGCTTGAAACTTTATTCATACTTAAAATATACATATTGTCTTTAGCATATCCTTTCCCAACAAATGATCCTTTCTTAGAAATAATAACTTTCTGGGAATCAAATATTACTCTAAAACCATGATCATCAAGTTTTTTAATAGAAACAAGACTCTTCCTAATTCTAGGAATGTGATGAACATTCTTGAGAGTGAGAACTTCTCCTGAAGAAAGCGGAAGTTGCACAGTGCCAATACCCATAACAGCGCAAGTTGCTCCAGAATCTAACCATCATTCTTCATTGCTATCCATCATAAGAACTTCAGTAAGAACAACAACCATTTCTTCTTCTTGCTCCATGACATTGGCTTCTTCTTTCTTACCTTTCTTACCTTTGAGGAATTTACAAACTCTAGCCAAATGTCACATCTTACCACATACAAAGCAAGGTCCTCTGTTCTTCTTACTAATACCATTCTTGGAATCAAATCTTTTGTTATTATCAGAAGTCTTGTTTCTATTGTGAAACTTGTTAATTTTGGTTTTAGCAGATTTGAAGGATGTGGAATTTTCAACATTATGCACTTTATCCTTTCCATTGTAAACAAACAAATCTCTATTTCTAGCCTTATACTCAATTTGAATATGTTGAAGTAATTGATCCAAATTTAGTGACTTAGTCTTGTGCTTTAATTTCATCTGATAATCTTTCCAAGAAGGAGGAAGATTACCAATAATAGTAGAAACTTGAAAAGTCTCAGTAATTGGCTCACCCACATCAGCACATTGAGAGGCAATTTCATTTAATTCATTTACTTGATCAATAACAAGTATGGAATCATCCATCTTAAAATTAATATACTTGTTAATTAAGAAGGATCTATTTTCAGCATCTTCTGTTACATACCTTCGCGAGATGGCAGCCCACAACTCATATGCAGGATAGCACTTGTGAAAAACATTGACGAGGGCATTACTCATTGCATTCAGGATCATCGAGCGGCACACAAAATCATCTTCAAGACATTTTTGTTGTGAGTCTGAAAGCTGCCCATCTGGTTTTCCATCTTGTGGATATGAACAAGTCAGGACATAGTAGACTTTCGCAATCATCAATTGATACATCATCTTCATACTCCAACGTTTGTAGTTCATCCCGTTGAACTTTTCAAGCCTCTCCACATCTTGGAATTGTTTGCCCGTCAAAGAAGAGTCCATTGAATCAGAATAATTACTATCCTAAAATTGTTATATGAATATAGTGAAACTAAACCAATGGAGTAAACTCAAGTAAGATAATCTATTAAGAAATCTGAAACGAGTAAACAAGGCGTTTCTAGGAAACTATCTTTAGGATAGTAATTTCCCACACACAGTGCAAATGGTTAAAGGAAAATCTATCCCCGGTATACAATGCCCACTCTAGAAATCAAAGTTGCACTATTTGATTTTCCAACCACATGAACTCAACCCAAAAGAATGAAGGATTTGGAAGAATGTAACTGACGAAGATTTACAGAGAAATATTGTATAAATTATTGCTTAAAATTTTTAGAATCCTGTAGAATACTCTTTATATAGACAAGGTTTGTGACCTTTGCCAATGGGTGCTTCATTTAAATTTTAAACTAACAGTTAACAAAGAGTTAGATACTTATAGAAAAACACATCAGGCAACGATTGAATTCAAATTTAAGATAGCATTATTAATGAATAATACACTTATATTATATTATTTTATATATAACAAGCTCCACTTGTTATAATTTATACGATACTTCTTGCTTTTTATCTGCAGTCTAATAGCAAAATATTGCAAAATATCCTTTTAGTCTTTATGTTAAAGTAACTGACGTCAAAAACAACTTTTTACATAAAAGTACTATATATTGGATAAACTCTGGATATTTATTATATATAATAATAATAGGACCTAAAATAAAAGACCAAACACAAAATATCATGCCAAATTAAAGCCTAATACGATATCTTTATCCTTTCATTTTAAGGTTGAATAGCGTCATTGCTTTTGTCGTTAACAAAAATTAAATATACTAATTAAATGGATTATGGATTAGTTGACAAAAGTGAATTTGATTAAGAAGGAACAACAACAAAAAATCTCATTTTTCATGGGGTTGAGAACTGCATATAGCAGCCTTTGGTTCAAAATATTTATGAATTTTCAGTCAACGAGTTGACAAGATTCATATTACCCGCCCTCCAAATAAATAAATAAATGAAATACAAGTACAAGATCTAATAAGTAAAGCAATTGCAGCTCCGCCCATGTCAATATATAGTTTACACAATCGTATTGCCACGACCCATAATCCCAATTTCGGGTTCTGATCACGCCTAGCATCCACTTGCTAGGCAAACCGTAGTTTATTCAATCAAATTATCACGACCATAATCCCAACCTCGAAGTCTGATGATCCGTAACATCCACTTGCTAGGTAAGCCGAGGTGAAATAAATAAAATAGCCAAATTTTAACAGTAAACGAGAGATAGGAACTTAATCTAATGCAACACTAGCAAAAGTCATGTAATAGTATCTACTCTTAAAGATCCAGAGTCACGAGTACATGAACTATTAGAAGTTCTACAAATACAGTCTGAAATAAATACAACCGTTTCAAATGGAATGAATAGTAAAAGAGGGAAGAGGAAGGGGACTACAAGATCTGCGGATGCCAGCAGATCTACCTCAAGTCTCCGTATGCAATAATCTGAGCTAACGCACCTCACGCACCGTTATGATCAATACTAAATTAAATCTGCACAAGAAGTGCATTAGTATGAGTACAACTGATCCAATGTAATCCGTAAGTATCGAACCTAACTTCGACGAGGTAATAAAGAAGCTATGACCGGAGACTTACATAATTAAACTTGTACAAACATACATACACATACATACATACATATATATATATATATATATATATATATGCACAAAAAACAAAAAAAACATAGATTAAACAATGTACAATTGGGATGAGATATGCGAAAGGGGGAAAAGATACGATAACTACGAAAGGTATGACATCACAATATAGCCAAATAACTCATCAACCAATGAAGACAGATAAACATACAATATAAAGATGACACGATATCACCAGTCGTGCTTTTACTCTCATCCTTACCATGAAATGATGAGATAAGTAAAATGAAATTGCACGGCATTACCCTTCATGCTTTTACTCTTGATTTTTCCAAGTAACAATGAAGAATTGGGAAGAATGGCACAACATCACCCTTCGTGCTTTTACTCTCGGTCTCACCTAGTACAACAACAAATCCAGTTTGATCATAACAGATAGGGCCTGGGGAGGATAGGTTGTACGTAGACCTTACCCCTACCTAATGCAGGTAGAGAGGAAGTTTTCAATAGACTCTCGGCTCAAGAAAGACAAAAGGAAGAAGAGGAAATCAAGGAAGGAAGAAAGAAGGAAGAGAAAAGAGAAAGGGTGAGATAAAGGATAAGTAGTACCAAATAATAGCAACAGAGAGTACAATACCTGAGGCTAACACAACCACATAAGGTCATAGAAATCTAAGAATATGAAGGGACATGTATGCTACTAAGACTATCGATGAACAACTAAAAACTACCTACTAACATTGTAGCTTAATCCTCGACCTCCACACCTTCCTATCAAAAGTCATGTCCTCAATGAACTAAAGTAGCAACATGTCATGTCTAATCACCTCTCCCAAGTACTTCTTAGGCCTACCCCGACCTCTTCAAACTCTCCATGGCCAACCTCTTACACCTCCTGACAAAATAATCAATGCTTCTTCTCTTAACATGTCCGAACCATCTCAACCTCGACTCCCGCATCTTGTTCTCCACAGAGGCTCCCACTCTGTCCCGGATAGCTTCATTCTTAATCCTATCTCTCCTAGCACACCTACACATCCATTTCAACATCCCCATCTCTGCTACTCTCATCTTCTACAGTTGGGAGTTCTTGACTGGACAACACTCATCCCCATATAACATAGCTGGTCGAATCACCACTCAATAAAACTTACCCTTAAGTCTTAGCGGCTCATTCCTATCACACAAAATATCGGAAACGAGCTTCCACTTCCTCCGTTATGATCTGCTGCGATGTGTGACATCTTCATCAAGCTCCCCGTTATCCTAGATAATAGACCCGAGATACATAAAACTCGATCTCTTGGGGATAACTTGAGCATCAAGCTTAACATCTACATCTGCATCATGGGTCCTATCACTGAATATGCACTCCAGGTATTCTGTCTTTGTTCTACTCAGTTTGAAACCTTTAGACTCAAAGGTCTATGTCCAAGGTGATGACACGGCATCACCCTTCGTGCTTTGATTCTCTTCCTCACTATGAATTAATCAATAAATGAGATAATGCAATGACACAACATCACACTTCGTGCTTTAACACTCTCTCTTACCATATAGTAAAGATAAAATAAATTCGGGAGGTAAATAGCGCGAAGAATGTGTTGTACATCAAATATGATGCCAAGATATCAAACCCCAACTTCTAAAATACTCAACCATTAATAATTAAGCAATAATTACAAAACAAATGATCAAATAAGTAATAATCTAACCTAAGTATGGATATCATAATTAATAACACAACAAATCTCAAGGCAACAAGTTCCACCTGCATGCTTTATTCCAACAACAACACATAAATGTTCGTCATCTTACATATACGTTGTACCCACACGTTAATCACATAGCAAATAGGGCAAATAAGTCCCAATCCCTCAAGTCAAGGTCAATCACGACACTTACCTCGCTCTGCATTCAAATCAAAGCTCAATCGAGCATGTTCCTCTAAAATTCACCTCCAAACCAATTGAATTTAACCAAATATCGTTCAAACAATTAAAAATAAGTTTTACGAACTACCCATGAGTGAAAAAAGACTCAATCTTTAATGATTTCGGGAAAAGTCAACAAAAGTCACCTCTCAAACTTTGATATTCGGCCCAAAACCCAATCACTCATTTACCCCTTCACTCCCGAGCCCGGTTATGTAAGTAGTTTCAAAATTCGATCTTAATTCAAGGTCTAAATTCCAAATTTATAAAAAAATCCTAATTCTACTCAAATTCCTAATTCTCTACCATAAAAATTCTAGGTTTGATGTTTAAAACTTATGAAATGTAATGGGTAATTGAAAGAAATAGATTAAAGTCACTTACCAATGAATTTAGGAAGAAAATCTGTTGGAAAAATCGCCTCTAGAGTGTTTGTGTTGAGAGTTTAAAAGGGATGAGTTAAATCACGTTTCTCCTTCTTTGGTCCAATCGAAGATGTCGCAATTGCGAAAAAGTCATCGCATATGCGAAACATTCACATCTCAGCTGCCATTGCAATTGCGATGGTCTGATCGCAAATGCGAACACTGCAGTAATTGCGATTCCTGTTATCCCAGCCCTTTCTTCGCAATTGCGAAGAAGTTGTTCGCAATGCAAACTTGACAGGGCCCTATATTATCGCAAATGCGAACAGACCTCGCAATTGCGATGTCTGTGGCATTTGCACCAGAACCAGAAAAGTCCTAACTCTTTCAACACTCCGCCACGTGTCCGAAACTCATCCGAGCCCTCGAGGCTCAAAACCAAACATGCGCACAAGTTCAAAAATATCATACGAACTCACTCACGCGATCAAAACAACTAAATAATACTTAGAACTATGAATCAGATACCAAAACGAATGAAATTTTTAATGAAACTTATGAACGTGAAAATTTTCAACCAGATGTCCGAATCATGTCAAATTAACTCCGGTTTGCACTAAATTTTGCAGATAAGCTGTAAATACTGTAATGAACTTGTACCAAATATCGAAATTGAAATCCGAACCCGGTAGCAAGAAAGTCAATTAATAGTCAAACTTATGAATCCTTTAAACCTTTAAATTGCTAGTTTTCAACAAATTGTGTTAATTCAAGCTATTGAATTCCGAATTCTATTATGTGCATACACGTGAATTCCAAATCATGAAACCGTCAAAATACTGATCCAGATCTATTTACATAAAACGTTGACCGTAGTTAACTCGAAGGAGTTTTAATGCACGATTTCACATTTTTATCATTTTTCTTATAAAACCCTTCCTGAAAAAGGACATGGACTATGCACGCTAGTCGAAAAAGTCTAAATATAGCTATTTTAGGTCTCCAAACTAGGGGTAATCATAAAAAATCAAAAAATCAAACCGACCAAAAAAATCTGATACTTTTAGGTTGGTTTGGTTTTGAATTTTAAAAATCAATCATATTTGGTTTGGTTTTAGTTTTAATCATAAAAAAACCCAAACCAAATCGACTATGGGAGAAGTTATTATATATATATATATATATATATATATATATATATATATATATATATATATATATATATATATATATATATATATTGTTATACAAAGTTTCAAAAAATTATGATAAATGTTAATAGTTTGCACTTTTAATATAGTTCTTTACATTTACTTTCTAGTTTGATTGGTAGTTTTCTTTTTTATCACAAGAATCAATTCTGTGTTTAAAAATATATATTTTAATTGAGTCCTTAAACTATTTATCACAATTTGATTCAATTATCATCAATATATCTTGGTAAATAATAGATTTCTCAAAGGTCAATTGATTTGATAGTGTTACATTGAAAATGTGGTCGCCGAATATGTGTTTGGTAGTGTATATCTTATATTTAAAAAAAAACTGACAAATAACCGAAAAAAGAAAACCGACATAAACCGAATCGAGAAAAATCGATTTAATTGGTTTGGTTTGGTTCTAATATTTGAAAATCGATTTACTTGATTTGGTTTCTTTGTAGGGAAAAACCGATCCAAACCGAACAATAAACACCCCTACTCCAAACACAAAAATAAAAAGTAAAACCTATCAGGTCATCACATAAAGTTTAGTACGTCCGTATCATATTTCATAACTGGCCAAATAATGTGAAAAAAATCATTCAGACAGCATGACCGACGACTAATTGTACAAAAGGGAGGTCAGAACATAAATGAACTAACACATGCATCTCAGATGTCTGGCATTAATTAGAGAAATTGAACTCGGTGTTTTTTTTTTTTTTTTTGCTTATGTAAGGTCATGCTGACAATTTGAAAATTCTGAGTTTTCTACTCAGTTTATCAATTTTTTAAAATAAAGTAATTATTTTGAGAAAAACAATTCTTTTTTGAAGAATTAACCTATACAACCGTCTACCCCACCATTTCACTAAAAATAATCGACGAATGTATAATATATAGATATATATACATATATATTTGGTCGAGGTTTTGGAAAGGTTATAAAGCAGCCTCTTTCTCTCAAATTACTCAGTCAACGAGTTGAAAAGAGAGATTCATATTATTATTATTTTATTTTTTTAGATTCATATTATTCAAAGATCTAATTTATAAGTTTCATAGGGGAATCCAACATGTAACATGTGGCAATTCTTACTTGAAGCCGTTGGCCAGAGGGCTGCTATGAGTCAAGTATTTCGAATATATAAAAATAGCAGATACTGAAATCATTATTGGAATATAAATGTTTTTTTATATCAATGTAATATTCAGTAATTTAGTGTCTAATAGTTTATTATAATTATATTGGCCACAACTGTGAAAGAATCATTAAACAGAATATCCAACTACGAATTGTATTGAGGAAGCGTCAACCATCACAGGCCTATTGTTAACTTAATTTGTTCGATCATTAAAATTTTTATAGTTAAGCTCATTATATTTTTAGATTATAGGTTCGGATGTAATATTCATTAAAATTAATTCAAGCTTTTATGTATATATTTATGCTCCTAGCTAAAAATATTAAGTTGAGATGAACCATTGCCTAGGAACAAGGACAGAGCTAGAATGTCGGAAGCGTGTTCAGCCGGACCTAGTAGTTTTGATTCGAACCTTGTATTTGTCTAAAAAATTCATTAAAAAGATATAAATTATTAGCTTAGAACCCGTTAACTTAAAAATAATTAGAATTCCGAACCCATAAACTTGAAATCTTGGTTCCGTACCTGCCTAGGAACTTTCCAACCTAATTCCCTAGTAGATAGTGTTAGTAAATTGTATTTGTAAAATAATTTTGGAAATATAAATTAATATAAACAGAAATTATGATAAACAGAAATGACATAAAACAAAATAATCATAAACAATTCGAGCCCGCTGAATTCACAGTGTCTCCTTAAGGAATTTAATCCCCTGCTAGCACCCAAGGTTATGGATTATTTCCTCCCAAGATAAACGAACTGCACACTGGTGTAATGGTTCTCCAAACGTCAATGTTTCAGTGACACAAAGATCAGTAGCAAATCACGCTTACTTTTTGCTTTGTTTGTATGATAAATAGTATGCAGAAGAAGGAGAGAAAACTCAGAAATTCGTAGTGAAACAGAATAGTGTTGTATTTATAGCCAAAACTTGGGCTGGAATCTGAAGAGGTGAAACTCTTCAGAATAGTTATTTCTGCAAAACTACCACAGCATAAATGTCATTGCATAAATGCTATTTACTCAACAATAAAGAAGGAAAATAAAGAGGGAAAATTGATGGGTAGTTAATTTTCTGTTACAAAAACATAAAAACGAATTGAATTTAATATTAATACTTAATATTAATATTCTGTTATTAACAAATATTTAATAACACATTTTTGTTAATATTTTACAATTAACAAATAAATTTGGTCCAAAAGTTAATCAATCAATCGTCTGACCGAAGCCGAGCGAGCGACGGCGCGAGGCTTGCTTTCTTCTTACTCTTTAAGAGCTAGAAGAAGAGCAATTGCTTATAAACCCATAAAAAATCTCTTCATCTTCCAATATAGGACAATGTCCATATGTCAAGAGAGGGAAACTTGAAATTTCACTCAAAATTTTTATTTCTCTCCATTTTTCGTTTACTCTTTTTTAAATATTTAATTTATTAATTAAATACATAAACCCAACAGATAGAAAATGTCATTTTTATCTTTAATTTTCTCTCTTCCATTTCCTCGAAAACATTACTAGAAAAATAAGAACTTCCACGGGAGGAATTAATAATTATTCTTTTGAGATAAATGTGCAACACATACAACTGTTTTTATTTTACCTCTCGAGATATGATTTTTTTATTTCTATAATATATGCACCCAAGAGATCAGAGTTCCCCTTTTCTTTATCGAAATAATTAATAAAAAGTATAAAGTCGTTAGAATCTTATATTTAATGTGTTAACTATATGTTTGAATTTTTTATTTTTTAGGTGTTGATTATTGTCATATTTGTATTAGACTATCAAAGAAAAATGCTTGATTTGTGATATGCAAATGTCAATGATTCTCTTTCATTTGGTGTAAAATTATACTTTCTCCGGTCCAAAATAAGTGATTTTGTTATGAAATCTCCTATTTAAGGTGAATGTCTATAATTAGAGAGATTCTAGAGTTCTATTCTTGGTAGATAAATCATCCTCCTCCCTATAAATAAAGGGGTCCTCTACCATTGTAAATCACTCATAACAATCTCTAAGTATCAATAAGAAGAACTCTCTCTACTCTTCTCTCTATTTGCTCTTGTTCTTGAGTTATTGTTCTTGTCTTTTATATTATTTCATAACATGTTATCAGCACGAGACTCTACCATCTCAAGAAGCTCTTTAAGAAGATTAAGCCGCCGTCAATTTCTCCGCATCGGAGCCGCCGTCGTCTGCATCAGTGGAGAAAAGGAAGAAAACATTGAAAATATAATTGGTATACCTTAAAGGTAAGTAATTTACTTTTCCCTTTCAAATTCTTGAAATTCTACGATTTGATTGAATATACAAACAAAGTTTGATTATAACTCTAATGGAGTTTGTAAGAAATTATAACCACATGAAGTGGTTAAATCTCTACGTCCTGCCATGATTAAATTCATGTATGATTGTGGGCTAATAATTGAAAATCCGTCCCATTGAATTTGCTCCATTCCCTTTAGAGAATGTGGAAGCAGTATATGATAAGTCTGAAAGAAGACTAAAATATTACCATGAAGGTATCAATGAATGTGGACGTGGCAAAGAATTCCGTCCAATTGAATTTGCTCCATTCCCTTTAGAGAATGTGGTAGCAGTATGTGATAAGTCTGAAAGAAGACTAATTACCGTAAAGGTATCAATGGATGTGGACATGGCAATAGACGAAGTTATAATCGTCATTATTGTAGTAATGAGAACAATAAGGATTCTCAAAATAATCTTTCACTTTATGAAAGTAATATTTGACATGAGATTGTGTAAAGCACATAATTATGATCCATTCCCTGAAGTGAATGTGATAATTGTAATAGAGCCCGTAAGTATGAACACGCTCTTGATGTAAATTTGTTTTATGTCTGACATTATGAAAAGAAAGTTCGTTGCCCTTGAAATTTCGGGCAAGAACTATATGACATGGGTGTTGGATGCTGAAATCCACTTAGATGCTATGGGTCTCGGAGACACCATCAAAGATAGAGAAAAAGCATCCACCCAAGAATGTGCGAAGGCCTTGATTTTCTTGCGCCATCACCTTGATGAAGGTTTGAAGATTGAATATCTCACCGTCAAGGATCCACCTATCTTGTGGAATGGCTTAAAGAAGAGATATGACAACCTGAAGTTGGTCACTCTGCCACAAGCACGATACGATAAGAACCCAAAAGCAAATAGTTTATAAACTATATATTATCGTTGCGGTGAAAAGGGGCACTGGTCAAAGGCTTGCCGTATACCATGACTTTTGGTTGACCTTTATCAAGCATCTCGAAAGAGTAAACGCCCTGAAACGAATTTTGTCTCTGACGACAACTTTGACATCACCCACTTGGATGTGGCAGACTTCTTTGAGCAACCCGAGGGGAAGATAGACCACCTAATCGGTGATGGATCCGTGATGAGAGAAGATGGAGCTATTTGATTTTATTTTACTTGTTTGTATTAGTGAATGAATAAACTAATAGCCATTAGTATTAGCTCGTATTAGTTAGTTCATGATATAATTAGTTCTTTAGAATGTATCAATATGCTCAAATATCAATAATATTTTTACTTTCCAGTAGAGGTAATCGACTAACCTGAAAAACTAGTCGGTTATCTCATATTTCGCATAAAAACTGCAAAACAATCGGTTGTCAATGATCAACAATCGATTGTCTTTAAAACAATGTGATCTGGAATTTTACAAAAACAGTCAACAATCGATCGTCTATGATTAACAATCGATTGTCTTTAAAACAGTGTTCTGGAATTTTTCAAAAACAGTCAACAATCGATTGTCAATGTTTAACAATCGATTGTCGTTAGACAGTAATCTGGATTTTTCAAAAATCATCCACAATAGATTGTCTATGTCTAACAATCGATTGTCGTTAGGCAGTGTGATCTGGAATTTTTCAAAATAACCAACAATCGATTGTCTATGTCTAACAATCGATTGTCTTTATACAGTGAGGTCGAATTTTTCAAAATAGCCAACAATCGATTGTCTATGTTTAACAATCGATTGTCTTAAAACAGATCTGGAATTTTTCAAAAATTGTCAACAATCGATTGTCTATGTTTAACAATCGATTGTCAATGCTCAACAATCGATTGTGTGTGTTTAACAATCGTTTGTTTTATGAAAATGCTTAAACTGAAATTTTCAAACTGCATAGTAATCGATTATGGAAAACATATAATCGACTATCTGATTTATTTTAGTCAACTGACATCAGCAGATTTTGAAAATATCATGTGACACAAACGGATTGAAGTTGTTTATTCTCATGTTCATATATTTTCTTTTATATGTCAAACCATGGGAAGTAAATTGATTGAAGGCTCCGGAAGAGCAACTGTAACTCTGCCCAAAGGCACGACGTTTATCTTAGAGAATGCAATATTCTCCTCCAAGTCTAAGAAGAACTTGTTGAGTTTTAAAGATATCATTCAAAATGGATATCATATTGAGACAATAGATGAGAATAATCTTGAATTCTTCATGAAAACGAGGCTGCCCATTTCGGTTTGGGTTCACGCCATTTTGCATGCAGCAATGCTAGTTCGTCGGCTGCCCACTTTGGTTTGGGTTCACGCCATTTTGCATGCAGCAATGCTAGTTCGTAGGCTGCCCACTTCGGTTTGGGGTCACGCCATTTTACATACAGCAATGCTAGTTCGTCTTTGACTGACGAATTGACACAAATATTCCCCGTTGCAATTGGTTTTGGGTCATGGACCCAATATATCCCATTTAAGAATCTTTGGATGCGTAGTATATGTGCCTGTAGCACCGCCATCCCGCACCAAAATGGGTCTGCAAAGAAGGTTAGGAATATATGTTGAGGTTGAATCGCCCCCCATTATTCGCTACCTCGAAACATTGACAGGAGATTTGTTCACTGCACGATTTGCAGACTGTCAATTTGATGAGACACTTTTCCCAAAATTAGGGGGAGAAGTTGGTGAAACCAAACGGGAAATTTTGTGGAAAAATGCATCATTATCTCATCTTGATCCACATACCTCTTGTGAGAAAGAGGCACAAAAGATTATCCATTTGCAAAGAATAGCAAATCAAATGCCTGACGCATTTATAGATTTGAAAAGGATAACAAAATCACATATCCTCGAAGTGAATGTGACAACATTTGATTCACGAATACATATTCATTATTGGAAGAATATGAACATGAAATTGGTATTAAATATACCACACTCACCCCTAGAAGGAGGTTTGAGATGATATATGGCATGAATGATCGTTGGTCACGTACCTATTGTACGCCAAAGTATTTTGGAAATATGACTATTAAAGGACAACAATAATGCAAGAAACATATCTTGCATATAAGTTTGACATGACCATAATGGTATAACTTTCTCTTTAAGAAAGATATTCACCACATGGATGTTGATGAATCTATGGTAGTACAAAATTAATTGAGAGCTCTAGAAGAGCCAATTATTACTATGTTGGAGAAGCACAATTGAGTATTGTGCTGTAGTAAGTCTCAAAGAAACTTATTCAGTTTCCAAAGTACACGCGAAAGTTATTGATTATATTGAGACTATAAATAAAGGAAGGATTTGATATCTCCTATTACTACAACTTGTAGCGGGGCTATTTGCATATGAAAAGCTACCCGTTTTGTTCTCCAATTTGTACTACACAAAAGAAAGAATGCCACAATAAAGTGGATATCTATTGGTATAAAAACCTATGTCATAATAAACCTGAAGTTTATTGATAAGTGCACATGTCATTGTGTAAATTTGAAGTTTACCAATATTGATAATTTATTCAGTTGGCATTCGTGTTAGCCATCTCATTTTAAGTATGATGTGCAAATTCACATAGGTGAACATTAAAGAACTAGAAAGTTCTTTACGAATTCTCTTGTATCACTTGTTCTCATTAATGAACTGACCAACTAAAGAGTTCGGGTTGAAGCCCATAAATTCTGGAAATATCAAAGGTGAATATGGGCCCATTCACCTGCCATGTATACCACATATGATGCATCTATGATATGGTTACATGCGCAATTGTTATTGACCCGCAGCCTGGCCGGTGCTTGCGAGGTAAATTGCTCAGTAATCTAACTTCGAGCATAATTTCCAGATTCTCTACTCAAGATAGTTCATCTTGATAAGTTGGTTTATATCAAAGTTGGTTTAGCAAGATAATTATTGAGTGCTTCCACTTAATAGCTAAACTGTTTCTTATGAGAACAAAGTTATATATCAGTTTGATATACGTTGTAAATACGAGAGTATATTCTCCCCTCACAAGTGGTTCAGGGTCAGGAACCAAATAATTTCATCTTATTATTAATGTGCCATGTATATTGACATGATAATGCACAAAGATGATTTCCCAAAGTTGAGGAAACAAGTTAGCTTTACTAACATGAGGGAGAGATATGATAAACACTTGAGAAAAGGTTACATGGGATGAATTATCATTTGTATATGTATATCCCCGAATATCATGATATGAACCTGAAGTTCATACAAGGGATAATTCAATTGCAACACATTACAAAGCATGCTATACGCATTTGCTGACCCAAAGAAAGTAACTAAATGGAAGAGATACAATTCAAGAAGAATTAATTCCATATGAAAGACATGTAGTTTTGAACCTATAGTTCAAATGCTTGAAAGTTTAAAGTCAAAGGTATGTATAGTCAGTTTTCGATATCTTATTTGTCTAGCATGACATGGAAAACTTGATATGCATCTAAAGTCTATTATATGGCTTATATGACTTAACTTGAAAGATTTAAGTTGCTTGAAGCATATGCAATTCTTGGTCCTGAAGTACCACATCCCAAGTACAATTTGTGTACATATGTATCTTGCTATAACTATAAGCATGATGGCATTGAGAATGCATCTATGGAGATATTGAAGAGTCATTCCACGACATTATATGAAGATGTTCATATCTATCAAGAATGATGATTTCAAGGTGCGGAATATTTATTTAAGTCAATATGGTTGATTTATTTATCAAATCTCTATCAAAGATCGTTTTGAAGATGATGCACAAGATTGGAATGCAAATGCTCAAGGATATAAATTGATGTACTCATTAGGGGGAGTTAATGCGCGTTGCACTCTTTTTCCCTTACAAGGTTTTGTCCCACTGGGTTTTCCTTGCAAGGTTTTTAACGAGGCAACCAATAGGCGCATATTCAAACATGTGTACTCTTTTTCCTTTCTTTAATTTTTCCCATTGGGTTTTGGTTTTAAGGTTTTAACGAGGCACATTGTTGAATAGACATTCAAGGGGGAGTGTTATGAAATCTCCTATTTAAGGTGAATGTCTATAATTAGAGAGATTCTAGAGTTCTATTCTTGGTAGATAAATCATCCTCCTCCCTATAAATAAAGGGGTCCTCTACCATTGTAAATCACTCATAACAATCTCTAAGTATCAATAAGAAGAACTCTCTCTACTCTTCTCTCTATTTGCTCTTGTTCTTGAGTTATTGTTCTTGTCTTTTATATTATTTCATAACAGATTTTTTTGATTTTTTTTTTGTGGTCCAAAATAAGTGATTTTTTCACATTTCAAGAATGAATTAATTATTTTTTTCCTACATTGTCCTTGTAGTAAATAGTGTTGGAATATGTATTAGGGATGTTTATGTGAGATAAAAAATGTTAATATGGTTAATTCTATTGTTAATTAAAACTAAAATATGAATATCTTAATTTGTGTGAAAGTATCTAAAAAGTTATTTATTTTAAATCGGAGGAAGTAGCCTTCATTTAATATTAAAATCAAATGATTGTTTCTTTAATGCATTAGTGCACCATGCCGCAACTTCAATATTATAAGTTAAGATTGGATTTTCGTTATTCCTTATTTGTATCTTCATTTATATGACCGTATTTGAATAGACGTATAAGATATTAGCTTAACCATTATATATTTAGAGACGGTGGAAAACAATAGTTTTTTTAATTACTAAAAATAAAATTTA
Organism: Nicotiana benthamiana; assembly: GCA_034376525.1. Classification (NCBI taxonomy): domain Eukaryota; kingdom Viridiplantae; phylum Streptophyta; class Magnoliopsida; order Solanales; family Solanaceae; genus Nicotiana; species Nicotiana benthamiana. Next base: position 92,104,965 of record CM067337.1, read on the forward strand.
TAAAGAAAATATTAGATTCTCAATTAAATGAAATTGCATTCTTGAAACTTGTCTAAAGATAACGCCTCTTGTTAGTGGAATGACATCAAAATATCTTAAAACCTCTAAAAAGTGTTTTATATATCGAAGTATAAACCCAAAATAATCGTCCATACCAATTTCTAAAACTAAATATAGCCAATAAATATGTAATATATGTTCAATTTATGTATTATATGGGTATTGTATCATATGTATAATTTATGTGTAGCGGCTAGGAAATAAAGAACGATGAAATGTTCATAGTTGAGAAAGACTAATTTGTTAGGTTAAAATATCTCAAAGATACTTTTAATATAATGTGATATTGTCTGCTTTGGTCAAGCTCGTAAGGTTTTCTCCAAATGGTCTTACACCATTAAGAGTATCCAAGTTATAGTCTTACAAGAATCTTATTTTTCTTTTTTTAATTTTACGTGGCACTTCGTTCACACACCCAACAAGCGTCCCATTGAACTAAGTTATACATGATTCATCAGCATTTACCGGCTAATTTAGAGATTAATTGTGTGCCATCCACAAAATTCAAATATTTATGGTCACCGAAACCCATAGAAAGGCCGTGTATGTGTCTTTAAAGCTGGCCTATAGAAGGGCAAAGGTACTACCTAGGGCCATGCGCCATTACTCCACCATCTTAATACTTGTCGTGTCAAGCTATTGACTCTGATATTCGTGTTGGACTAAAATGATCCAAAGATACTTTTAACATATTGTGATATTGTCTGTTTTGTGCCAAGCCCGTCCGATTATTTTTTTCAAAATGTCTTACACCACTAAAAGTATCAAACTCTTTATAAATAGGCAAAATACATAGTTTGCACATTAATCTTGCACCCAAATCTCTGTTACACATCTTTCAACCACGTGCAACCTTTTACACACCCAACCTTTTAAAAGTGTGTCAAATATATACTACTTTTTGACAGATAGCATGCGCGTGTCTAACAAACAAAGTAAACGCGTAAAACCTTTAACTTTCATTCCAGAACCTTAATTAAATGCCATGTGTCACAATTTTTAACACATGACACTAGTGGGTCCCAAATTCTATTCATTTCTTATTATTTTTTTAGAAAATTTTCTTCTTTTTCTTTTCATCTTCTTCACTACTATGGAGTTTTAGGGTTTTCAGGCATTTAATGGCGGCCTGGAAAAAAGTGTCATTTCCTTCATAGAGATTAGCTCGAGGTCTAAGGATAAAATATCTCCTCTTGGTTTGGCATGTCAATAACGGGCAAGAAAAAATAATGGGTTCGAAGCTCAATAAGACTTCCAAGTTGTCCCACAGAAGACGCCGGTGACTATTCCGATATCCTCCATCCTCCGTTTTCACTTCATTAGAGATTCAACAGTAGAGTCTCTCATTACATACATGTCCCACACTTCTTCATGTTTATGGCGAGAGAAATTAACATGTTTATGTCTCGAGCCATTTCTGATTCTTCGCGATTCCTTGAGATTTTCTATTTTAATTTTGGTTTGAATTATCGGTGGCAATGGATAATTCATCAGAGAAGAGAAAGATATGAAATGGAGAAGATGGTTAAGGGGTATATTGTAATTTAAGTATTTTATTTTTTAAATAAAATATAGTGACACGTGTCACTATCTTATTGGAGCGTAAAATCACACATGTTTTGAAAAATTGGTCAAGAAAAAAGTAGTGTGTATTTGACACACTTTTAAAAGGTTGGATGTGTAAAAGGTTGCTCGTGATCGAGAGGTGAGTAACAGGAATTTGGGTGCAAGATTAATGGGCAACTATATATTTTGCCTTGTAAATAACTTATTTTATTTTTGGAAAAGGGTCAAGTATACCCCTCTATTTTCAAATATGGTTACTTATACCCTTCGTTATACTATTGGGCCTTATATACCCATACCGTTATACTATTGGGTTATATATACCCTTACTATCATACTTTGAAACAAAAATAACATTATTTTGGATGGAGTGCCACGTGTCAGCACAAGATTAAACGACCCATTTTTTTACCCGAACCGTTTTTAAAAAAAACCGACAAACCGACCCAACTTTATTTTTTTCTAGTTTTTTTTCAAAATTCATTTTTTAAAAACAAAAATATTATGTTAAATTTTTTTTATAAACTGAAAATTTATAAAAAATCAGCTTTTATAAACTGATTTTTTATAAATCAGTTTTTATAAACGGATTTTTTATAAATCAGTTTTTTTTTTTTACAAAATTTGTTTTTACAAATTTTCAGTTTAAAATTCAGTTTTTACAACTGATTTTTGTAAGTTTTTTTTTTCATTTTTTCATTTTTTTTAAAATCAGTTTAAAAAACTGGAAAAAGTAAATTTGTAAAATGAGAAAAAAAATTAACATAATATTTTTGTTTTTTTAAACTGAATTTTTATAAAAAAAGATGGAAAAAACGAAAATTGGGTCAGGTTGTGGGTTTTTTAAAAACGGGTCGGGTAAAAAAAGAATTTTGGTCATTTATTCTGGTGCTGACACGTGGCACTCCATCCAAAATAAGGGTATTTTTTGTTTCAAAGTATGATAGTAAGAGTATATATAACCCAATAGTATAACTAAGGGTATAAATAACCCATATTTGAAAGTAGAGGGGTATATTTGACCCTTTTTCGTTTTCTTTTTTACTTTTCATGTGGCACTTTGTTCACACCCATATAATATACGGTTAAGGGTCAAATATATCCTTGTACTATTAAAAATAGGCCATATTTATCCTCCGTCTGAATTTTTTATCAAATATGTCCCCACCGTTATACATTAGGGCCATATATATCCCTCTGCCGTTAAAACTTGTTTCCAAATTTTTTTTAACACGTGGCATGTACTGATTGGACCAGATAACCCGCCATTCAATTAATTAAACACGCCCGACCCAATATATTAAACCCGTCCCGATCCGACGTATTAAACAGTTCTGGATAACTTCCAATTAACCCAAGACTACTCTCCCACGCATACTCATCCAAACCCACAAAAAAGATGAGAAATCAAAGCAGCCAAAGTCATCATGCTTGCAATATAAATTACCAAGAGGATTAATATTTGATAATTGCACCAAATACTTCCCATTCTTTTTTTTTGAAAAGGTAACGAATACTTCCTCATTCTTTAATGGAGGTCTTTTTTTTCTGGCTATACAAATAGGAGAGGACAGCTTATTGGTAAAATTGAAAAGGGAACCAGGTCAACATGCATCCCTTTCTTTCTAATATTTTTGGGGCACCAAAGTGTATACATTGGGTCGGGGCGAGTTTAATACACTGAATTGGACGGGTTTAATTAATCGAATGGGCGAGTTATCTGGTCCAATCAGAACATGCCACGTGTTAAAAAAAAATTTGAAAACAAGTTTTAACGGCTGAGGGATATATATGGCCCTAATGTATAACGGCGGGAACATATTTGATAAAAAATTCAAACGGAAAATAAATATGGCCTATTTTTAATAGTACAAGGATATATTTAACCCTTAACCGTATAATATAATCCAGTGTGCCAACTTTTCACAACCAATTTTAGTGCATTAAGAGTACTGAAATGACCTTTTTATTTCGTTGAATCAATATAATCACGAGCATATATAGCTTACGAGTTCACATGAATTTAGTAATTTTTACTTAAATTTTATTGTTGAAGTTCATAAACTTTAAATCTTGAATTCGATTTTAAATATAATTAATGTCCCTTTTTAGAAATTTATTTGATATGATAAAATGCATTATGGATTAAAGTGGTTGTACTTTGATGTGCAACCCAATCTGCTCAAGTAGTTATTGTAAGTTGCATCCTCTAAAAATATATAATTTTTAAATAGAAATTAATAATCAGAAATCTAGAAGTAATGCCTTCTAGAAGCCTAGTCTCATAAAACCCCCTACAATATTGTCCTTATTTAACTTATTATTCAACCCTCAGCAGCTAATGAAATTTCTTTGTTGTTTCCCTAGGTAAGGCGTAAAAGTTTTGTTTTGCTTTCTATGGTTGCCTGGTTATCTGATTTTTGTGTTGGCGAAATCAGAATTTTTATCGTGGTATATCGAAAATTAATAAGGAAGTCAGTGTATGATAAATATACATAAATTTAAAAAATATTATTTAGTAATATAGTATAATTTTTTAAGAAAGGAGTGTCACTTGATACCCATTGGTTCAATGTGGCTCCGCCATTATTAATACCAATATCTTTTAAAATATTTATCTTTGCGTGGATAGAATGAAGTTTGAATATGAATCTTCACACATTTCCTTTTTAAAATAGGATTGTTTTTCAACGTTAATAAACGAGTGAGAGCTTACTTATTCAACCGCAATTTCTCCTGCAATGTGAACATTATAGTAACTAGCGGCGGATCCAGGAATGATACAAAGAGGTGTTAAAAAAATTACTATTATGGAGAATGAAATTTATAACCTTCTGTAATTTTTCATACCCCTTAATTATTGTACTAAGAGTTTGTCTTGTGTTAAGGATTGTTAATTCCTTTTAAATATTCAATTTTTAAGAAAAAATATCTAAAATACTTATTTCCACTGTGTTATTTTCCGGCGAAGGAGTGTCGAACACCCCTTAGGTAAGGGTGGCTCTGCTACTGATAGAAACGTATTTTGGGAACTTTACTAACCACGCAGAAACATAAGCATGGCCAAATAAACCTCCAAATAGAATAACAACAATATATTTCAATACCAAACATCTTTCTTCTTGCAAAATTCAAATGTAGTAGATTAATCAATTAAACAATGAAGGGAACTTTAGAGCAACGGCTAAGTTGCTTTTGTATGACCTATAGGTCACAAGTTTGAGCTGTGAAATCAGTTATTAATATTTGTATTAGGATATGTTGTCTACATTACACCTTACTGGATGCAGTCCTTCCCACAGTCCTTCCCCAAACCTTGCGTGAACGGGATGATCGCGGAATTTTTCATAACTGGTGTCACTATTTCTAGTAAGAGGCGAGGCCCGTAAGAAACAAAAAATATTTTGTGTTTCTAATGGAGTCAGAACCCAAGACCTCTTACACCAAATAGGAAGCTATCAACAACTAGACTACTAAACTATTTTGTTGCAAGTGGTGTCACTTTTATTTATTTAATCTTATATTTAATATATATATATATATATATAGTAAAAATTTCGACGAAGCGATGTCCCGTGACACTGCTGGAGGCCATGTAAATCCGCCCCTGGTCACAATGAGGGAAGTTTTAGAGCAACTGTTAAATTGTCTCCCTATGACCTATAGGTCACGAGTTCGAACTGCGAAATCAGCTATTAATGCTTGTATTGGGGTATGCTCATATGTTGTCTACACATTACACTCTCTTGAATACTATCCTTTTCCGGACCCTATGTGAACGGAGAAACTTTGTGCACAAGACTACTTTTTTTAGCCGATTAAACAATGATTTTAATCTTCACGATAACTAATTTAACATATTTAATCCTCCATTGATTCAAAAGTTCTTCTTTTTTCTTTTCTTTTTCTCGTAAATCTTCACAAATTAAAAAAACTATTGTCTGTTAATCTATTTCTATCCATGTATTATATTTTTACTCCATATTTAAAAGTAATATAGTTCTAAAAATAATTGAAATATAATATATTTTCTATGTAAAGGACTAAACACATATTTTTTTTATTTAATCTAAGGTTAATGACGCTTAATTAGTGAATATCACAAGAAACATAACATAAAATATTACGAAGGGATCAATATTGGAATTATACTACTTAGTATTTAAGAAAACAACCAACCGAAAAATTTGGAAGAACAAAATTTTGCATGTGTTAACACATGGTGTTATCAAATTCCAAGACCATAACCATTATTAAAATTTGTAATCAATCTAGTTAAGAGAGAATTAATAAACAATTCAGCATTCATCATAAGATTTGAATGAAGACAGTTTTCTGTTTAAATTTTAGCCATTATTTTCATTGGCGGCTGGCCATTCCTGCAAGATTCATTGAACTAGTTCAGGTACACTGCCCAGATCACTCAACTCTTGTGAGAAACACAAAATTTTCCCCAATCAAAGGCATATTTTATGTTAATTTTGCATATATGGAATTTCTTCTGTCATTAAACAAGAATATTGCATTGCAATATTATTTGAGTTGTCCCATAGAAGGGCAAAATTAGAAACCGACCAATTTTTCTCTTTCTTTCTTTTTTAAAAAAAAAATTATTAGTATGTATTTCTTGCAAAATATTGAATATTTTTTTTTATTAAAGTCTTAATTCAAGGATGACAAGTTCTTATCATCCCCATTGGGATAATCGTCCCTGCCTTGCTGCGGGTCATTATCTCCGACCGCTCAACGGCCTATAACCCTAGTTACTACTACTACCGGGACTAGGAAATAAGCCCCACAACTCAAAGCGGTGAAGAACAAATAGTATTTGTTATAAAAGTCGGCTTTATGTTTGTGCGCATGATAGCATAGTAATGAAAAAAGTAATAGTCAAAATAGGATTTATTTTAGCTAGAGTACCCCGACTAAATTTGACTCGCCCTAAGAAGTTTCCATAGGGAGTGCGGAAAAGCACTCCCTAGACAATTTCTCTTCCTTTTTCCCCATAAATATTTTTTGAAATCTTGACAAGCACAACTAATTTCAGGTTCACGAGTGGTGGGTTTAGATCTGATATTCTTAGGGTAATAATTATTAGTTCTGAGGAAATAAAATAAATAGGGAATAGTGAATTTGATTATAGGGGTTAATCTATGGTAAGAAAAACAATAAGATTCAAACTTGTGATGCTACAATTAAATTTATTATTATTTTGTCCATTGAGTTTTTCACAAAGTCAGAATGAGAAGTTTCAAGAAAGAAGTGTAGCAATCTTTGTGAAAGTCATCTTGGCAAAATGATTTGCACATATTCTACAACAAATAATTAGAATCTTACAACTGGGGTTCGTGAAAGATAATATATATGCAACCCTTTCGCATACTTTGAGAAGGTTGCTGAAGAGATTATTTTCGGTGAACCTCGACTTAAAAAAGAGAAAAAAGAAGCAGTAGCAACAAATAATAATACCAGAAGTCTAATAAGAACATGGAAGAAAACGAGACAACAAGTAGGCGCGAATTACAGTGTTGCTTGTGGGTTTGGCTGAACCCAGTAGCTTTTATTCAAACGTTGTATTTGTATTTAAAAAAATCTAATGAATATGTACAAATTATTAATTTAGACCGAGTAACTTAAAAAGATTACAATACCAAACTCATAAAGTTCAAATTCTAGCTCTGCCTCTGGCAACAAGTAGTAATAAAATTACGAAGAAAAATACAAGACTAACACTAATATGGCTTGGACAATCCTCACCTCATAAGCTAGCTTTTGAGGTTGAGTTAGGCCCAAAGTCCATTCTTTTCAGACAGTATATAGAAAAATGTCTTAGAATATTTATTTAAGACTTTGTGATTCCACTTGTTGTGATTTATTTTCGAATTTTATAATTCTAAATACATTTCACATAAGCAGGTTACCGAGGACATGACTCTGGATAGGGGAGTCTGGAGGTCTAGAATCAAGGTTGTAGGTTAGGGGCTCATAGGTGATTAGTGTTTTAGTATGGTAGTTCCTGCTTGATATTACTACATGCGACTGTATTTATGTTGCTTATGTTTTCATAACTATTTACGTTACTTTCGTGGGAGTACCTATGCTTTATTATTTGATTTTGTCTTGCTTGTGTTTCTAATTTTATCTCTGTCTCTTAATGCAGCTTTCCCATTTTTACTCTACTCGCCGATGGTCGATTGGAAGCAGCCTCTCTGCCTTTCGGGCAGGGGTAAGGCTCGTCTACATATTACCCTCCCCAGACCCCACCTGGTGAGAGTATACTGGGTAGTAATTGTTGTTGTTGTTGTTAAATACATTTCACATAACCTGCAGCAGAAGTTCTCATCTCAATATCCTCATGAACAGAAACTTGGCAACAGTGAAAGAACCTAACACCATTACGTGCAATTACGCCACTACCAAAATTGACTAATATTTTAGAAAAATATGTACACGCTAATACTCTATATCAATTTGTAATTCTGTATGGCATTTTCTTGTTTTATTACATTTCAAAATGTTTAATGTTACTCTATTTTTCACATTTTTATAATTTTAAAGATTCAAAATCATTTATAAGTTACAGTACCACATTTCAACTTACACGCAGCTTTTTAATTAAATTAATTTTTCGATTATTTTTCACTCTCTATGTATGTATTAAGATTCTTTTCTGGCCTACTCCTTAAAATACATTTAATAATATTAATATAGATGTATGTGTCAAAATTATCCTTTATTACTCTTTAATCATCTTATTTGATTAGTATTTTCTTAATTTAAAGATTAAGTAAATCTGAAAAAAAATGTACTTAATAAGTAACATTTTGTTGTTTAAAATATTAAATATTTTAAAATGAATTTTATCTGACAAAATCAACTAGTCCACGTAAGAAAGCCAAATTGTTTTAGATTAAAAAAAAAGTAAATTCAATCTATTATACTCGTGATCCAAAGAGGAGTATTAAATTATTGAGACAGTTGATTGTCGGTAAGAAAGTTAATTCGGTAATTGCCGTTAGTCCACGTAAGAAAGCCAAACTGTTTGCGCAGAGAATGACACAATAAGACACAACTTGTATGGCAAAAATAAAGAAGTAGCCAAGATTTTAACTTTATAAATTCGGGATTGCAATTTTTTTAGTTATTACATTTAAAACTAATAATTTATATATATTTAATAAATTTTTTAAAGTAAAAATAAAGTTTGAACAAACATTACTGAATTCGGCCGAATTTGCATCTCATACTCTAGCTCTGCCCCTAGTGGCGAAGCTAAGAATTTTTTCAAAAATATTCAAATTTAAAATAATTAAAAAAAAATTACCAACAAAGAGTGTTTAGTATGTGTTATATGCCTTTAACATGTAATAATGTACCTATATATATATATATATATATATATATATATATATATATATATATATATATATATATATATATATATATATATATATATATATATATATATAGTGTACTCCCTCCGTTCCAATTTATGTGAATCTATTTTATTTTTGGTTCATTCTAAAAAGAATGATAACTTTCTAAATTTGAAAACAATTTAGATTAAAGTTTACAATTCTACTCTTAATGAGAAGCTTTTATAACCACACAAATACTCTTGGCCCTTTTTAACTTGTTTAGGATCGCAAATATTAAATTTTTTTATTTTTTTCTAAACTTTGTGCGCAGTCAAACATATTTACATAAATTGAAATGAATGGAGTATAATATTTGACCACTTAAGGGTGACTTCGCCCATGTCTGCCCCTAACAAAAATTTATCGTAAAATGGATCGAATTAAACGAGATTTTAATTTTGACGCTATGAATAAAAAATAACCTAATAAAAATCTCTCTCTTTTTTTAATCTGAATTAGTCGAGCTACAAAATCGATACCGATATGAAATCTAAAACAAAAAGAAAAAGAAAACGGAAAATGCTTAAAAATGCTACTCAACTTTTAGAAATGGTTTATTCATGTCATCCGCTAAAACAATGCTCATTTCATGCCACTGCGTGCATATTTAACTCATCCATGTCATTATTGACTAACGGCAGTGGTATGAATGGGCCAAACAAAAATTGAGTCTTTAGTCAATAATGATATGAATAGGCCAAATATGTAACGATAGTGGCATAAAATAAATATTTTTTTAACGGATGACATGAAATAGAAAATTTCTAAAAGTTGAGTGTCACTTTTAGACCATTTTCGAAAAGGAAACAACCTCAAATAACAAGAAGCTTAGGGCAGCTTCCTATATTTGACCGATACCTTCTACCTCTGAAATTTCAACTCATTTTCTCAAGTCAAATCATCAAACACTTGGCCCCTTCTTTCCCTGTAAATTTATTCTCCTCTTTTAAGCCCTTTTCCCACCATTTCTCAACACCAAAAAACACAACAAAAACAAATCCAAAATCTCCGATCATAAGAAGAAAATACAGAGATGGGGTATTTAAAAGAAGATAGAAAAACCAGAGTTTTAAGATGGGTTAAAACTCTGTTTTTCTTGATTTCTATGATCATTTCACTTATACTTTTTTCTGCCCCTATTGTTCTTGTTATAGCAGATACACTTATTCCTTCAGCTTTATTGTCTGCTTCTCTTTCTCCATCTTCTTTTTCTGTTCAAACTCTTTCTTCCCATCTGAGTAACTATGATTTTCGGTATTCACTTGTTGATATTCCTCTTATCTCCATCATTAGGTCTGTCATCATCTTATGTAAGTATATTCTTATAAAAGCATCATTTGATATTTTGATAGTTTGAATTTTCTGAGCAATTCGCACATAATTCAGTTATAGTAGATATGGGGTTCGGGGAGGAGCTGGACCACCGGGATCTATTGTAAGCAGCTTTACCCTGCATTTCTAGAGTGCTTTCACGGCTTGAGCCTGTTATATTGCATCAACTTTACCAGTTAGGTCAAGGCTGGTTCAGTTACTGTGACAAAAATATAATTTTGTAGTTTTAGTGTTATAGTGATCAGTGAAGGGGAACTTGGAGCAATAGTAAAATTGTCTCCATGAGACCTATAGGTCACGTGTACGAATCGTAGAATCAGCCATTGATGTTTGTATTAGGGTAGACTGCTTATATCATACACCACTTGAGGGTGAGTTCCTTTCACGGATCCTACCTAAACGCGGGATGCTTCGTGCACCGTGCTGCCCTTTCATTGTTATAGTGATCAGTAACCAAATTAACCCCCCTTTTTTTTTACAAAGATGATATCGGCTACCTTGCGTGTATCTCAACTATTCCACGAGCTACCGCTACCCCGATAAGGAAAAATTACCTAATGTTTAGCCCTTTGACTTGATGTCTTAAATACTTTGAATTAGTAGCTCATACTGGACATTTTCTTGAAAATTCAAATATTTTGTCAAAAGGATTACGCATTGATAACTGAAAAGATTGTTATTTTTGTGAAATTTGAATGTAGGTGTATATAGCTTATGTGATGGTCCAAGGCTATCGAGAGGACCATATTTGGGAATTGCAACAATATGTTCAATATCATCTTTGGTGTTTGTCTCCTTAAAAGCTTCTTATGTATTTGCAAACACGTCGAGCTCTGACCGAGGAGGCTACGTTAAAGCTATGGAAATGGCATTTTTTATATGTTCATTAGCATTGGCCATTGCTCATGTAGTTGTGGCATATAGAATTAGCTGCAAGGAAAGAAAAAAGCTACTTGTTTACAAAATTGATATTGAAGCTGTAAGTCAATCTTTATCTCATCTCTTTATTTTCTCCTTGATATAAGCAATTTCAAGATTTGGTTACATGTCAAGAGTCACATGGCCAGTTCAACTAGGCTTTAAGAAAAGTCACCAATTTGATTGTTAAATAGAGATATTACAACCAATTTAAATGATGGGGCCTAGGAAAATCATATATTAGAGCAAGTTGCTTGGGTCCACAGGTTGAGAAAGGAAGACAACAAGTGGAACGGTCTTGAATATTTGTCCTTGCTTGCTCCTCGATAGAATTTCAAGTTTAACAAGCGTTGCTCCTCGCTGGTTACTTGGGCAAAACTTCTAACTTTTAACTTTGAAGTTCTTCCAATCGAGCAAACAGGGGGCCCCTCTCCACTGTAATTTATGAGCTATTACACTGGAACGAGGTTTATCTTGAGTGTACCCGAAGAATAGTAGTTGCGGGTTCCCTAGTTTTAAAAATAAAAATAAAAAATCACTCTTTTATGTATTAGGTCATCTGCTACTATTTTCTGGTTTTTAACAAATATATTATCACAAATGCAGGTCTCAGCATGCAAGATGGGATCATTTTATAGATATATTAAAGTACTCCCACAAGAAAGACTAAAGTTAAATACAAATCTACAATCCATTTGCACATGAAATTATAATCCAGTTGCCACAAAGCAGGGTTTCAGGTAACTATTGTCATATCATCTTTGCTTTTGAAAATATTCTATTTTTCTATTGGTGTAACGCCCCATATTTTAGACAGAGTTTCGTATTTACAAAATACAAGAGAGATACTGGGTATATAAGTTAACAAGCCTTAGACTTTAACGACGTGTTTTAAACCCGTGAGACCCTAGACCCAGAGCGGACAATATTACTAGCGGGTTGGCCTATTACAGATGGCCCCAAGGCTTATTAACTTATATACCCAGCATCCCTTTTGTGTTTTGGCGATGCAGGACTCTATCTAAAGTTGGGGTGTTACAATTGGTGCTCCACATATTGCTGTGTCATAAGCCATGTGCTGCTAGAAGGGGAGTTTTAGTATAACTGGTAAAGTTGTTGATATATGACTAGGAAGCCACGGGTTCAGGCCGTCGAAATAGCCTCTTGCAAAAATGCAGGGTAAGGCTGCGTATAATAGATCTTTTTAACCTAATCCTTTTCCCGACCTCGTACATAGCAGGAGCTTATAGTACTGGGTTGCCCTTCATAAGCCATGTGCTGCCACCTAATATCATACTCAGATTACCACTTACTTTTACCTATTAGTAACTCTTTTATCACTAACTGGTCTGCTTTTACAGGTATATATCCAAAGGAGATCTGAACCCTGATTGGCCAGAGTATTGGACTATATATACACAATATATACAAGAGGATTTAAGTGATATACACAGTGTAAAGATATATAATACAAGATTATGTATATGTGCAATTGTGGTGTTTTCTGTATCAGCAATTAGCTTATATAGGAAAAGGACATGATTGAGCACCCATTGCTCTACTTACGCAACTTGTACAGATATCTCTTCTTTTTAATGCCATTTTTTTTTTCTTTTTTTTTAAACAAATTAGCAGTAGCTTTCTTATATTTTTCATGCATCAGAAGTGAAAAACTTTATTTAACATTAATTACTATGCATTAATACTGCATTCATAAAATTTATAAATACAGAATTTAGGCAAAAATTATTAAATTCACGGGAATCATAAACTTAAAATTAGATGCGCCCCTGAACCAATATAATAAAACTAACTACTAAGGATTTAAGTGATACACGCGGAAAGAAGGAACAATAAAAACGAACAACTATCGACCCACCGTTGATAAATGATTGCAATTAGCACACCACCAATAGTTATGCTACTCTAGAGATGAGAGGAAAAAAATAGGGAAATTTTCTTTTATATACCGAGAGAGAAATTTATTTAGCTATTTTCTTTAGGTTTTGCAGTTTTCAATAAGTATTTAGATTTTTCTTATAAATTGTATATGTATTTCTCCTTAAAAGACTTTCACCTTCATTATTAATACCTTCAATTAAGAGATTCAATTAAAAAAAGTTCCATCTCCTCTCCTATCTCCTTTTTTTTACCTTTTCCTAATTTCTTAAGTTTGTTTGTGTAACACAGTCATCCATAAATTGGTCCATTCAAAGACCAAAAATATACATGATTCTCGAGCATTTAAGATTTTTCGATTTGTGTGGATTGATATTCTTGCAAGTGATTGATAACATCCTTTGAAGTTTATATATTAATTTTGAGGAATGTTGGGTAAGTATAGGGTTGGTTTTAGGTGAAAATTCAGGTTGAACCTCGAAAAAGTTATTGGGATTATATGATAATTGTATAATAATTGTATCATAATTGTATCTGATACATCAATACCTAAAATATAATTGTATCATAAATGTTCATACATTTTTTTTGGTAATTAAAATTTTTATTAATCACCAAAAGGATGCCTTACAAAATCATAGGACAGTTTAATCTCAACTGCCTATCAAATTAGAACATGAAGTATCTATGCTACTCTAATATTCAGCATTTATATCATGAAATGCTGAATATGTGAACTAAGCCTAGGAGAAGCTCGAACATTACAAATATAGGCTATACTACTTAAGAGTTTATCACTATTACAATAAATGTTTTCAAAAATTCTTGCATTTCTTTCTAACCATATACTATATAGCATTTCTGTGACAGTCATCTTGAAGGTGAGGGCTCGGACAGATTTCCCTTTGGACTGCATAATGATCCATTGACAGAATTGTATCCAATTTTGTCCAGTGAAATCATCAGTTCTCAGCCATTGCATTGTTTGATATCTCAACTGTGAAGCAAAAGAGCAATGCAGAAATAAATGATCTCTAGTTTCCAATTCTTGTTGGCACATAACACACACTCCTGAGATGTTCAACTTCCATTGTAACAGCCTGTTTTTGGTGGGAAGTCGATCCTGCAGTAGCAACCATAAGCTGAAGATAGCTTTAGGTCTAGCTGCATTTTGCATTACCATATTCTTCCATGAAACTCTAGATGAATCTCCCAGCAGCTGCCAGTATACCTTCCTTATAGAGCAGACACTGTCACCTAGCAGATTTTGTTGTTGCAGCAGTTTAACTCCTTCCACAATTTTCCTTACCATCCAGCTAGCATTAACTGGGATAGTAAGGTTCTCCAACTGGTGTTGTTTGACATAGACAGTGTGAATCCATTTCACCCATAACAAGTCTTTTTTATGAGCTAAGTCCCAACCAAGTTTAGCTATTGCAGCTCTATTCCACATTGATATATTTGTTAAGTTCAGACCTCCAACAGACTTAGGCATACAAACTTTCTCCCAAGCCACATATGCTTTCTTAGTGATGTTAACAGACCCTGACCAAATGTATGTTCTGCATATAGTCTCCAGCAGCTTAACAACTTTAGATGGCATGATAAATAATTGAGCCCAGTAAGCTTGAACTCCAAGAATAACTGATTGAACCAATTGACATCTGCCTGCATATGATAAGTACCTTGCTGTCCAGGAAGTAACTTTTGCAGTAATCTTATCAACCAGAGGTTGCCATTGAGCAACTGATAGCTTTTTGGCAGTTAAAGGGACTCCCAGATATTTGAAAGGAAGATCCCCCTTAACATAACCAAGAAGATCAAGAATTTGTTGTTGACTCTCATTTGACATCCCACCAAAATACACAGCACTTTTGTGTAGATTAGCCTTAAGCCCAGTAGCAGCAAGAAATTGAGAAAAGAATAGGAACATAGAACTTACTGATTGAGGCTCCCCTTTGACAAATAATAGCAAGTCATCTGCAAAACTCAAATGAGTGATTCCTAACTTCTTACACCCTGGATGATATGTGAAGCTTGTAGTATGTTTCAACTCTGCCAGAGATCTACTAAGATATTCCATTATAATAGCAAATAAAAATGGAGATATTGTATCTCCTTGCCTCAATCCTTTGGCAGCTTGAAAAGGCTTTGTTGTTTCACTATTAACTACAACAGTATAGCTAACAGTTTGAACACATTTCATGATCCATCTAATAAATCTGCTAGGGAAATCCATTTCTTCCATAATCTGTTGTAGACTGCATCATTCCACTGAATCATAAGCTTTTTGGAGATCAATCTTGATCATACATCTGGGAGAAATATAAATGTTCATACTTGTATCACAATTATATTTAATTTGTATTCGATACATTAAAACCTAAAATAATACCTGATATAATACTAACACTATTCTCATACATATGTGATACAAACCGCTACACATTTCTAAAAAAAAATTGTGATCTTTATTTTCTTCAAGTCTCAATCACAATCCCAAATTAAAAATATGATATAATATTGTATTAGTATTTTATACAATATTATTTTGGGTATTAATGTATCAGATACGATTAATATACAATTTTAATATAATTGTGACGCAATTCTAAAACAATCGTGCTACATTTATCGGAAAATTATCATATGATGTATGCAACTTCATTTTTTTCGAGTTGCAGTCTGAAATTTTACGTAAAACTAACTCTAATCTTAACCAATTTCCCTTAATATTGAGATATAAACTACAAGGTATATTCTCCATTATTTGCAAGAACACCCAATTCAAATAAATCACAAATTCGTACATTTTTGACTATTGAATTCAAAGTTTCTAAGCTCTTTAATAGATGTCGATGGAGAACCCTTAATGCTACAATTTTAGAGACAAATTTTCATCATTTTTATTTACATTGTGAGAGAATGCAGATTTTGGATGATAAATATGAGGGAGAAAGAATGGAATATGAAATCTTTAAAACTAGGTGAAATTCATTTTTAGGAGGGGGTTGACGTAGGATAGAGAACAAGATACTAAATTTAAGGATTATTATATTTTCTTCTTTTTATGGTTTTATACATAAATGATAAATATAGATATAAAAGTAATTAAGCACGAATCTAAATAAAAATGGTAAATAAATTTTTATTATAGTATAGCTAGGTAGATTTCTCAAAAAATAACAAAATATATGTCGATTTTTGAAATCACACGAAAATAATTTTACCACTACTCGAAGGCGCTCATTCATCACCAAGATAAAATAAAATAGTACAGAGTAATATCCGAAAAAGAAGACTTTGCAATGTTATACAACTATTTACTTACGAGATGTCCAAGTATTATTAGGCCCCATTTCGAAGGTTTGATGGAATAGTCCACACATACTTGAAATTAGTTTGGGATTGTGTTACAATTAATATCGTTGTTTACTAATTGAAAAGTTTGTACTGTTACAAAGAAAGGAAATGCACCAAAAGGGACCCGGCCCAAAAAATGAACATAAATGGCAAAGCGCTTTGATTGATGTGATTTTTATCTAACTATATTATAATAGAAACCTATTTGTTACTTTTATTTACATTCTTTATTAATTATTTTATATATCTATATTTAATAGTTTTATACAAAACCTTTAAAAAAAAAGAAGAGGAAACGAAATATACCTTGTCTCGGTTACACAAAATATCCAACGTGTAAGATACCCAAAATCAATACTTGCCCAAAATCCCTTCACCGTAAGAAACCCACTC
This sequence comes from Nicotiana benthamiana, assembly GCA_034376525.1. Classification (NCBI taxonomy): domain Eukaryota; kingdom Viridiplantae; phylum Streptophyta; class Magnoliopsida; order Solanales; family Solanaceae; genus Nicotiana; species Nicotiana benthamiana. Next base: position 92,121,914 of record CM067337.1, read on the forward strand.
CAAAATCATCACCTTTCTTTGCAATTACCAAATCCCGTTACCGTAAGAGGCCCATCCTACAATTATCCAAACAACCCCAATTTGACGCCCATAATCTTTCTAACCCAAAAATCTTGCTTACTCATTTCTCTTCCATTGTTGTACCCCCGAAATTGCAGATTATTTCCTCGTCCATGATATACGATTTCTCTCTTTAATCGTCCACAATCTCTTTCTTATTTGTACAATACTGAAGAGTTTCGAAGATTTGCTCTATAATCAAGTTGTCGATAAGCTTGACTCTACATTAATTTGAATCTCTATCAGAATTTTAATTAGGTTCGACGTCAAACTTCAAAATTGTATTACAATGATAGAGATTTTTCTTTTCCAGGGTAATTTTGTTCATCAGATGCAGCAGAATATCGACTTAATCTATTCTATTCAGATTTTACGCAACTTTATTTATGGTAGAAGAAAGAAGAGATGAAGATTATGGGCGGAGATTGAGGGATTTTGAGGTAGATGAATCCCATATACCTCGCTCTGAACGATTTTGTTACGGTAGTATTAAAAACATACGGATTTAAGAAGTTAATATAATAATTGTATAAAAGTTGATAAAGAAAGTACGGTATTTGGGGAAAACTACTAAACCTAAAGAAAATTGGTAATAAATGTTATGAATAATTTGTACATTTGATACTACATTGGATACTACAGTGGATGCTACATTGGATGCCCATGTTGTGAATATCTTAAAGATTAAATCTCCTATTTTATGTCCATCATCTTTACTTTTTATGCATATAAAAGGTCATGTAATTGCAATGGAAATGTATTCCAAAGTGAAAGAAGAAAACTTTTCTCCCCTCTTTCTATCTCTTCTTATTTACATTTTACTACATTGCTTTTATTTTATAACACGTTATCAGCACGAAGCTCTAATTTTATCCTTAACCCCCGCTAGGTTGAGCCATGTTTTTATCAAGGTATGTATTACTATTTATTTTATTTATGTTAGTGCATATCATACTCATTATTTTCAGATTACATATTTAATCTTAATAACTCGTTTGTTTTGTAAATCTTACTATACATGCATTCAAATATACAAATATTGTAGTACTAATTATACTCTGTAAGAACAATTTCAATGTTAAAGATAGTATTAAGATTATATTGTCATTGTGTCAAGTCCAAATGTAATGTATGTTTTATATACATAAGTGTGTGTATTAAGACCATGTGTGATACTTATAATGTGTAAACCTAGGATTGATGTGCTTATAAATAATTATAGTGACTGATGGTGTATAATTATTAAATCAAAAGTAATAATTTTGTTGTGACCCTAGACTGACAATTAGTAACATGTACTACAGATATTATAGTTACAAAATATAACATTTCTCTAGTATTTAAGCATGCTATAGCAATGTTAGTGTAGTATCATTAACTCGTTTGTTTTATTATTGATATGATATAACTCTATTTTCATATTTTTCTTACTCGCTTGTTTCATTAATTGTTTATTAATATAATTATTTCTCTAACTTATTTATCTTTTATGATAGTTTTCACTATGTCAAATTTATCAAAACTTGAATTTGTGGCACTTGACATCACCGGAAAGAACTATTTATCATGGGTCCTTGATGCTGAAATTCATCTTGACGCTAAAGGTCTTGGAAATACTATTATATAAGGAAATGAAGCATCAAATGAGGATAAAGCGAAGGCCATGATTTTCTTTCGTTATCATTTATATGAAGGGTTAAAAACTGAATATTTGACCATAAAAGATCCATTTGAATTATGGATTAATTTGAAGTATCGGTATGACCACCTAAAACTTACGGTATTACCGAAAGCTCGGTATGAGAGGATTCATTTAAGGTTGCAAGACTTTAAAACCGTAAGTGAGTATAATTCTGCTATATTTAAGGTAAGTTCTCTATTAAAATTATGTGGAGACACTATCACATATGATGACTTATTGGAAAAAATATTTTCTACTTTTCACGCTTCAAATGTGGTGCTACAACAACAATACCGTGAAAAGGGTTTTAAGAAATATTCTGAAATAATCACATGCCTACTTGTGGCAGAGTAAAATAATACTCTATTAATGAAAAACCATGAAGTCCGCCCCACTGGGTCAGCTCCATTTCCGAAAGTGAATGTTGTAGCAACACGTGATAAGTTTGAAAGAAAACAAAATAATTACAGTGGTCGTGGACATGGTCGTAAACGTGGACGTGGCAGGGGTGGAACACTTATTGTCATTATAGTGGAAATAAATTAGAGAACAATAAGAGTTCTCAAATTAATCATTCAAGAGGTAAAACTAGTATGTGTCATTGATGTGGTATGAGAGGTCATTGGGCACGTATTTGTCGTACGCTAGAACATTTTGCCAAACTTTATCAAGCCTCCCTCAATAAAAGGAAAAATAATGTGGAGGCACACTTAACCTTTCAAAATAATGATAATGAAGCAGGTCCCTAGAACAAATGTGATTCTAAGGCAGATCCTGCATATAAAGATAATGATTTTGAAGGCCTAATAAATATTACTCATTTAGAAGCTGGAGACTTATTTGAGGATATTGATTGAAGAACTAATCATCTTACTGGGGAATGAAGCTATAAAATTGTTATTTTTATGTTTACAACTAGTTTATTTTTCTTGAGTATATTTTTCTAATGCATCATGTGTTACTAGTTTTTGCATTACTAATGTATATCTTAATATATTGTTTTCCTGCGCGTCTTTCATATTTCTTATGATGTACTATTTGTCTTTTTTTTTATGAAGAATATGAAAAATTCCCAGTCTTCAATTGGACTCAAGATTAATAAAGATGATATATGTCTTCTAGATAGTGCTACAACATATACTATTTTAAAAGATAAGAGATATTTCTCTTATTTGGTAAAGAAAGAAGCAAATGTTAACCAATATCCGCTACAAGATTAATTGAAGGTTCTGCAAGAGCCAATTTATTACTACCAGGAGGAATAAATTTGGTTATTGATGAAACACTATATTGTCGTAAATCTCAAAGAAACATATTAAGTTTCAAAGATATTCGCAAATGGCTATCATATCGAGACTACAAATGATGAAAAGATTGAATATCTTTATATTACTACAATAATGTCTGGTAAGAAATATGTGCTTGAAATGTTACCCGCTCTTTCCTCCGGCTTACACTACACAAGTATTAGCAGGATTGAAACACATGCCGTAGTAAACAAGAAGTTTACTATCAAGATAATTTTATTATTTAACATGACCGGTTGGTCCATCCTGGTTCTAATATGATGCGTAAAATAATTGAGAATTCACATTGACGTGCAATAAAGAAACAGAAGATTCTTCAATTTAAGGAATTCTCTTGTGCTGCATGTTCTCAAGGAAAATTAATTATTAGACCATCAACTATTAAAGTTAGGATGGAATCCCCTGCATTTCTGGAACGTTTACAGGGTGATATATATGGTCTCATTCACCCTTCATGTGGACCATTCAGATATTATATGGTTTTGATAGATGAATCTACAAGATGGTCACATGTGTGCTTACTATCAACTCGTAATGTGACATTTGCGAGATTGTTGGCTCAAATAATAAAGCTAAGAACACAATTTTCAGATCATGCAATTAAGGCAATTCGTTTTGATACTGTTGGTGAGTTTACATCCCAAGCCTTTAATAATTATTGTATTTCAAGTGGAATAATAATTGAGCATCCGGTTGCTCATGTTCATACACAAAATGGTCTAGCAGAATCATTGATCAAACGCCTTCAATTAATTGCTAGACCAATGCTTATGAGAACAAAACTTTCTATTTCAGTATGGGGTCATTCTATTTTTCATGCAGCATCACTTGTGCGGATAAGGTCCACAAGTTATCATAAAATCTCCCTATTGCAATTGGCTTTTGGTCAGGAGCCAAATACTTTCCATCTTAAGATCTTTGGTTGTGCGATATATGTTCCAATTGCTCCACCACAATACACAAATATGGGTCCTCAAAGAAGGTTAGGGATATATGTTGGATATGAATCTCCTTCAATTATAAATATCTAGAGCCGATGATTGGAGATTTATTTACGGCAAGATTTTCTGATTGTCATTTTGATGAATCAGTATATCCAACATTATGGGGATAAAATAAGCAGCTGAAAAAGAATATAGATTGGAATGCATTATCACTTTCCCATTTAGATCCTTGAACAAATCAATGTGAACAAGAGGTTGAAAAGATTATTCATTTGCAAAACATTTCAAGTCAATTGCCAGATGCATTAACTGACCTACCAAGGGTGATCAAGTTGTTGGAAACACGTTCTCAAGGCCATATACTAAAACGTGTGTTCTTATGTGTAGGTTTTGATGAATGACAAACAAGCGCAAATTGATATATGACGAAGTTCAAGTACAAGCGCACAATTGGTGGATAACGAGATTCAAGCACAAGACAAAGTTCTATAGTTTAAATGAGTCGTTCTTAATTGTGATCTTGATCCGACAACTTGACTCATGACATGGCTTCTCTCGTAAAACTATTTTTTACAAAATCATGCATATTTAATTTAATGCTAAATGATTTTAAATCATGCATATTTTCATTAGTCAAAATAATTTTTAAACATGCCTCTAAAAACTGGACTAAGATAATCGATTATGTACTTATGATAATCGATTATGTTAAGCCAAGACTGCATGACAATCGATTGTGAACAAATGACAATCGATTGTGTTAAGGCAGTGAGCATCAGGTTTTTCAAACCTGCATGACAATCGATTGTGTAGCTAATGACAATCGATTGTGATGAGACAGTGTCCATCAAAGTTTTTCAAAACTCAGAATAATCGATTGTGAAGCTAATGACAATCGATTGTGAAGAGACAGTGTCCTTCAGATTTTTCAAAGTCACAAAATAATCGATTGTGAACTTATGACAATCGATTGTGTTGAGGCAGTGACTTCCAGACTTTTTCAAAGTTATTAAATAATCGATTGTGAGTATATAACAAATCGATTGTCACGAGGCAGTGTCTTAAATGATTTTCAAAATCTGATAAATAATCGATTGTTAACTTTGCACAATCGATTGTGAAGCTGACCGTTGTCGTAAAGTTTTCAAATACCGTCAGGTAATCGATTGTTGACTTTGTACAATCGATTGTTGATATTTAAATCTGAAAAAGATTTTTTGAACGTTGCTGAATAATCGATTGTTGATTTTGTACAATCGATTGTTGAAATTAAAATCTGGAAAGGATTTTTTGAACGTTGCTGAATAATCGATTATTGATTTGGTATAATCGATTGTTTTACGTAAAATCTGGAAATGATTTTTTTAACGTTGCCAATAATCGATTGTTGATCTTGGACAATCGATTGTTAAGCGTAAAATCTGGGATTGATTTTTGGTACGATTGGCAAACAATCGATTATGGCTTCCTGACAATCGATTGTCACAGAGTAAAATCAGCAACTCTTAATTGGCAATTAGGCAACGGTAATGCCAAGTTTTTCAACTATAAATACAGCTTCATTTCAGTGTTTTAAACACAACAACATACAACAACTGATCATTCTATTGCTATAAGCTTGCATACTATTTTTTATCATTTTATATTCATTTCATAAAGCTTTTGAGAGCCAGAGTCTTGTCCAAAGTTGTTGTGATCTTGAGCTTACTTCTTTTACTCATATCTACTCATTAAGGAGTGTTTTGTTTGAGTGTTTAGTGTTTTGTACACTTGTAAGAGAATTGTGATTCTCTTGTTGTAAGGAACTTGTGTTTCCTTGGTTGAAGTCTTGGAGTGTTGTATCTCTAAGCAAAGGTGTTAAGGCTTGTGTCCTTAAGTTGTAAAGGTTTGTTGAGCACCCGTAAGCTTGAAAAGTTAGTGGAAAATCTCGAGAGAGTCTCTTGGGGACTGGACTAGCCACGTGTTGTGGTGAACCAGAATACATCGGTGCGTTCTTTCCTTTTTGTTTATTTAACGCACTTAATTATTTCGGCAATTTTTAATTTTTGCAAGTTTACGCTAAATTTTATTATAACGCTATTCACCCCCCCCCCCCCTTCTAGCGTTAAGCGTATTATCTAACACAAGTCACATATTCCAGCTGCCAATGCTCCAATTCGAGTTGATATCCCGACTGGACAATTAATTAAAGCAAATTAGTCTAAGCCATGCTTGAAACATGGTAGATCAACCGGTTCTAAAGATAAAAATTCTCGAAGAAGAAAATGAGCAAATGATCAAAGTGAACATAACACGAACGTAGAGGCTCAAGAAGAGCCCCAAGACGTAACAAATGATAAGCCATAGGGAAGGTCCAGGTACCTGAAAATAATGAGAATGAAGATATATCAATAAGTTACGTCTCAATCGGGAAAAGATGGAACTGAAATAATATTGTTATTGATAACATTTTCGCTTATAATGTTGCTGTTGAAATAAAGCAACATGATGAGGATCTTGAACCAAAATCTGTCGATGAATGTAGACAGAAATGATTGGCCAAAATGGAAAGACACTATCCAGGAAGAGTTAACTTCACTTGAAAAACGTGAAGTCTTCAGACCCATAGTTCGAACACCTGAAGGTATAAAGCCAGTAGGATACAAATGGATTTTTGTGCGAAAACGAAATTATAAATATGAGATCGTTAGATATAAAGCGCGACTTGTGGCACAAGGGTTTTCGCAAAGGCCTGACATTGATTATATGGAGATATATTCTCATGTAGTGGATGCTATCACCTTCAAGTATCTTATAAATATGGTCGTACAAGAAAAACTCGATATGCGTCTAGTGGATGTTGCTACGGCCTATTTGTACGGTTCATTAGACAGCGAAATTTTGATGAAAGTACCTCAGGGATTTAAAGTAACAGAAGCATATAAAAGTTTACGAGAAACTTGTTCAATAAAGCTTCAGAAATCTTTATACGGATTGAAACAATCAGGTCGTATGTGGTACAATCGCCTAAGTGAATACCTATTGAAAGAAGGGTACAAGAATGATCCAATTTGTCCTTGTGTCTTTTTAAAATGGTCTCGATCTGAATTTGTTACAATCGTCGTGTATGTTGATGACTTAAATATCACTCATGAGAAACTTCCAAAAACAGTAGATTGTTTGAAGAAAGAATTTGAAATGAAAGATCTTGGAGAGGCAAAATTTTGTCTTGGTCTACAAATTGAGTATATGAAAGATGGAATATTTGTCCATCAATCAACATACACCAAAAGGATTTTAAAGCAATTCTATATGGATAAAGCACATCCGTTGAGTACCCCGATGGTTGTGAGATTAGTTGATTTAAAGAAAGATCCATTCCGACCTTATGAAAATGATGAAGAGCTTCTTGGTGCCGAAGTACCATATCTAGGTGCAATTAGGGCATTAATGTATCTTGCCAATAATTTCCAACCAGATATAGCTTTCTCAGTAAGCTTATTGGCGAGATTTAGTTCTTCGCCAACACAAAGACACAGGAATGGTATGAAGCATATATTCAGATACCTCCCAGGGACCATTGATATGGGTTTATTTTATTCAAATGAATCCAAGCCATCATTGATTGGTTATGCAAATGCATGATATTTGTCTGATCCACGCAAAGGTCGATCTCAGACATGCTATTTATTTACATGTGGAGGTACAACAATATCATGGCGTTCAACAAAACAAACTATGGTTGCTACTTCTTAAAATCATACAGAGATATTAGCCATTCACGAAGAAAGTCGAGAATGTGTTTGGTTGAGATCGATAACTCAACACATTCAACACATATGTGGTCTTTCTTCGAAAGAAAATATTCCAACAATATTGTATGAAGACAATGTTGCATGCATAGCTCAATTGAAAGGAGGATATATCAAAGGAGATGGAACAAAACACATTTCACCAAAATTCTTTTTCACTCATGACCTTCATAAGAATGGTGAAATAGATGTACAACAAGTTCGTTCAAGTGATAATTTGGTTGATCTGTTCACTAAGACATTGCCAACCTCAATATTTGAAAAGCTGATATATAAGATTGGAATGCGTTGTCTTTGACACATTAAGTAATTTTTCATCAGCGGGAATAACTACACGCTGCACTCTTTTCCTTAACCGAGGTTTTGTCCCACTGAGTTTTCCTGGTAAGGTTTTTAATGTGGCAGCAAGCAATGCATATTATAAATCACTATGTACATCCCAATTTTTTTTTAAGTTCTTAACGAGGCACATCATCTTAGATGGACATCCAAGGGGGAGTGTTATGAATAATTTGTACATTGGATACTGCATTGGATGCCTATCTTGTGAATATCTTAAAGATTAAATCTCCTATTTAATATCCATCATTTTTACTTTTTATGCCTATAAAAGACCATGTAATTGCAATAGAAATGTACGCCAAAGGGAAAGAAGAAAACTCTTCTCCCCTCTTTCTATCTCTTCTTATTTATATTTTACTGCATTGCTTTTATTTTATAACAATAAAGTCTTTATTATAGTATTACTAGGAAAAAATCCCTCGATTGATGGACTATTGGACCGGAAGGCGAAACAAGTTGGGCCGCCTAATTGGATATGCACATTTTCGTAACTACAACTTCTATTAAAGTATATTACATTATCTATAACTATTACTTAATTTACGATTTGTATAACATTTTATAAAATAAATAATTATTCAGCATAGAAAATTTCCTCTCTCTAAGAAAATCATTTATTAAGAATCCCAAAGTTTTAGTAAATTTAATAAGATCCTCTTCATTTCCTAAATTTATGCCTAGCTGAATTGACTACAACCATTTATTTCTTAAAACTTTGTAAATCCCTAAAATTTAGCCCAACCAAATTATTTATCTACTATATTAAAAACACGAAGGCCCTTAACGAAATGTCGTTCGCCTTTTCTATCCTCAAAAAATATATTTCACAAAGGATAAAATAATAATTTAGTTATTTGCCTAACTTTTAGGACTTTAAAAGTAGCTAAAATTTTGGTTTTTAAATTTTTCCTTATTTAAAATATGTATCTTTTTATAAAGATATTAAATGCACTAAATCTCCTTTTATGTTATGAAATCTCCTATTTAAGGTGAATGTCTATAATTAGAGAGATTCTAGAGTTCTATTCTTGGTAGATAAATCATCCCCCTCCCTATAAATAAAGGGGTCTTCTACCATTGTAAGACATCCCTAACAAACCCCAAGTATTAATAAGAATATCTCTCTCTCTCCCTATTCTCTCTCTATTTGCTCTTGTTCTTGAGTTATTGTTCTTGTCTTTATATTATTTCATAACACGTTATCAGCACGAGTCTCTAACCAATTGAAATTTTCGATTGTCTTAACTTTTGTTTGTGTAGGGTTTTGCTTCAAAGAAAGAAGGAAAAGAAAAAAAAAAGGAAAAGGCAGAAGCCTTATTCAAACAAACAAAACAAAAACGTGAAGAAAGAAAAGAAAAAAAAAGGAAAGAAAGAAGGAAAACAGAAAGAAGGAGATAGAATTCTTTATTGGTATATTTGATATCAAAGGTAAGTAATTTACTTTTCCCTTTTTCAAATTCTTGGAATTCTATAATTTGATTTTATATACAAATATAGACAATCAAGTTTGATTATAACTCTAATGGAGTTTGTAAGATATTGTAACCACACGAAGTGGTAAAATCTCTATGTCCTGCCATGATTAAATTCATGTATGATTGTGGGCAAAGAACTGAAAACCCGTCCCATTGAATTTGCTCCATTCCCTTTAGAGAATGTGGAAGCAGTATATGGTAAGTCTGAAAGAAGACAAAATTATTACCATGAAAGTATAAATGAATATGGACGTGGCAAAGAATTCCGTCCAATTGAATTTGCTCCATTCCCTTTCGAGAATATGGTAGCAGCATGTGGTAAGTCTGAAAGAAGACAAAATTATTACCATGGACGTGGCAATAGACGAAGTTTTAATCGTCATTATTGTGGTAATGAGAACAATAAGGATTCTCAAAATAATCTTTCACTTTATGAAAGAAATATTTGACATGAGATTGTGTAAAGCACATGATTTTGATTCATTCCCTGAAGTGAATGTGATAATTATAATAGAGCCCGTAAGTATGAACACGCTCTTGATGTAATTGTGTCATATGAAAAGAAAGTTCGTTGCCCTCGAAATTTCGGGCAAGAACTATATGACATGGGTGTTGGATACTGAAATCCACTTAGATGCTATGGGTCTTGGAGACGCCATTAAATACAGAAATAATGCATCCACCCAAAACTATACGAAGGCCTTGATTTACTTGCGCCATCACCTTAATGAAGGTTTGAAACTGTACGAAGGCCTTGATTTACTTGCGCCATCACCTTAATGAAGGTTTGAAACTGTACGAAGGCCTTGATTTACTTGCGCCATCACCTTGATGAAGGTTTGAAGATTGAATATCTCACCGTCAAGGATTCACCCATCTTGTGGAAAGGCTTATAGAAGAGAGATGACAACATGAAGTTGGTCACTCTGCCACAAGCACGATACGATAAGAATCCAAAAGCAAATAGTTTATAAACTATATATTATCGTTGCGGTGAAAACGGGCACTGATCAAAGGATTGCCGAATACCATAAGATTTGGTTAACCTTTATCAAGTATCTCGAAAGAGTAAACGCCCTGAAACGAATTTTGTCTCTGACGACAACTTTGACATCACCCACTTGGATGTGGCAGACTTCTTTAAGCACCCCGAGGGGAAAATAGACCACTTAATCGGTGATGGGTCCGTGATGAAAGAAGATGGAGCTATTTGATTTTATTCTACTTATTTGTATTAGTCAATGAATAAATCAATAGTCATTAGTATTAGCTCGTATTAGCTAGCTCATGATATGATTTTTGTATTAGCTCTTTAGAACGTCTCAATATGCTCAAATATCAATAATATCTTTACTTTCCAGTAGAGGTAATCGACTAGCCTGAAAAACTAGTCGGTTATCTCATATTTCGCATAAAACTGCAAAACAATCGATTGTCAATGATAAACAATCGATTGTCAATGATAAACAATCGATTGTCTTTAAAACAGTGGTCTGGAATTTTTCAAAAGTGATCAACAATCGATTGTCTATATTTGACAATCGATTGTCTTATACAGTGAGGTCGAATTTTTCAAAAATGACCAACAATCGATTGTCTATATCAAACAATCGATTGTCTTAAACAGTGTAATCTGAAGTTTTTCAAAAATAACAAATAATCGATTGTGTGTGTTTAACAATCGATTATCTATGTTCAAACAATCAATTGTGTGTTTAATAATCGATTGTCTTATGAAAAACGCTGAATTTTCAAACTGCAAAGTAATCAATTATGGATAACATATCTGTTTTTGTTAGTCAACTGTTAGCAGCAGATTTTGAAAATATTATGTGACACAAACGAATTGAAGTTGTTTATTCTCATGTTCGTATATTTTCTTTTGTATATCAAACCATGGGAATTAAATTGATTGAAGGCTCCGGAAGAGCAACTGTAACTCTGCCCAAAGGCATGACGTTTATCTTAGAGAATGCAATATTCTCCTCCAAGTCTAAGAAGAACTTGTTGAGTTTTAATGATATCAATGTTCTCCTCCAAGTTTAAAAGGAACTTGTTGAGTTTTGAGAATCCATTTTAGAGAATGCAATATTCTCCTCCAAGTCTAAGAAGAATTTGTTGAGTTTTAAGGATATCATTCAAAATGGATATCAGATTGAGACAATAGATGAGAATAATCTTGAATTCTTCATGAAAATGAGGCTGTCCATTTCGGTTTGGGTTCACGCCATTTTGCATGCAGTAATGCTAATTTGTCGGCTGCCCGCTTCGGCTTGGGGTCACGCCATTTTGCATAAAACAATGCTAATTTGTCGGCTGCCCGCTTCGGCTTGGGGTCACGCCATTTTGCACGCAACAATACTAGTTTGTCGGCTGCCCGCTTCGGCTTGGGGTCACGCCATGTTGCATGCAGCAATGCTAGTTCGTCTCTGACTGACGAATTGACACAAATATTTCCCATTGCAATTGGTTTTGGGTCATGAACCCAATATATCCCATTTAAGGATTTTTGGATGCGCAGTATATGTGCCTATTGCACCGCCATCCCGCACCAAAATGGGTGCGCAAAGAAGGTTAGGAATATATGTTGAGTTTGAATCGTCCTACATTATTAGCTACCTCGAAACATTGACAGGAGATTTGTTCACTGCACTATTTGCAGACTGTCAATTTGATGAGACACTTTTCCCAAAATTAGGGGGAGAAGTTGGTGAAACCAAACGGGAAATTTTGTGGAAAAATGCATCATTATCTCATCTTGATCCACATACCTCTATTTGAAAGAAAGAGGCACAAAAGATTATCCATTTGCAAAGAATAGCAAATCAAATGCCTGAAGCATTTATAGATTTGAAAAGGATAACAAAATCACATATCCTCGAAGTGAATGTGATACATATTCATTATTGGAAGAATATGAACATGAAATTGGTATTGAATATACCACACTCACTCCTAGAAGGAGGCTTGAGATGATACCACCCTCACCCCTAGAAGGAGGTTTGAGATGATATATGGCATGAATGATCGTTGGTCACGTACCTATTGTACGCCTAAGTATTTTGGAAATATGACTATTAAAGGACAACGATAATGCAAGAAACATATCTTGCATATAAGTTTGACATGACCATAATGGTATAACTTTCTCTTTAAGAAAGATATTCACCACATGAATGTTGATGAATCTGTGGTAGTACAAAATTAATTGAGAGCTCTCGAAGAGCCAATTATTACTATGTTGGAGAAACACAATTGAGTATTGTGCTGTAGTAAGTCTCAAAGAAACTTATTCAGTTTCCAAAGTACACGCGAAAGCGATTGATTATATTGAGACTATAAATAAAGGAAGGCTTTGATTCTCCTATTACTACAACTTGTAGCGGGGTAATTTGTATATGAAAAGCTACCCGCTTTGTTCTCCAGTTTGTACTACACAAACGAAAGAATGCCACAATAAAGTGGATATCTATTGGTATAAAACCCATGTCATAATAAACCCGAAGTTTATTGATAAGTGCACATGTCATGGTGTAAATTTGAAGTTTACCAATATTGATAATTTATTCAGTTGACATTCGTGTTAGCCATCTCATTTGAAGTATGATGTGCAAATTCACATAGGTGAATATCAAAGAACTAGAAAGTTCTTTACGAATACTCTTGTATCACTTGTTCTCATTAATGAACTGACCAACTAAAGAGTTCGGGTTGAAGCCCCTAAATTCTGGAAATATCAAAGGTGAATATGGGCCCATTCACCTGCCATGTATACCACATATGATGCATCTATGATATGGTTACATGCGCAATTGTTATTAACCCGCAGCCTGGCCGGAGCTTGCGAGGTAAATCGCTCAGTAATCTAACTTCGAGCATAGTTTCCAGATTCTCTACTCAAGACAGTTCATCTTGATAAGTTGGTTTATATCAAAGTTGGTTTAGCAAGATAATTATTGAGTGCTTCCACTTAATAGCTAAACTGTTTCTTATGAGAACAAAAGTTATATATATCAGTTTGATATAAGTTGTATACGAGAGTATATTCTCCCCTCACAAGTGGTTCAAGGTCAGGAACCAAATAATTTCATCTTATTATTAATGTGCCGTGTATATTGACATGATAATGCACAAAGATGATTTCCCAAAGTTGAGGAAACAAGTTAGCTTTACTAACATGAGGGGGAGACATGATAAACACTTGAGAAAAGGTTACATGGGATGAATTATCATTTGTATATGTATATTCCCGAATATCATGATATGAACCTGAAGTTCATAAAAGGGATAATTCAATTGCAACATATTGCAAAGCATGCTATACGCATTTGCTGACTCAAAGAAAGTAACTAAATGGAAGAGATACAATTCAAGAAGAATTGATTCCATATGAAAGACATGTAGTTTTGAACCTATAGTTCAAATGCTTGAAAGTATAAAGTCAAAGGTATGTATAGTCAGTTTTCGATATCTTATGGCATGGAAAACTTGATATGCATCTAAAGTCTATTATATGACTTACATGACTTAACTTGAAAGACTTAAGTTGCTTGAAGCATATGCAATTCGTGGTCATGAAGTACCACATCCTAAGTACAACTTGTGTACATATATATCTTGCCATAACTATAAGCATGATGGCTTTGAGAATGCATCTATGGAGATATTGAAGAGTTATTCCACGACATTATATGAAGATGTTCATATCTATCAAGAATGATGATTTCAAGGTACGGAATATTTATTCAAGTCAATATGGTTGATTTGTCAAATCTCTACCAAAGATCGTTTTGAAGATGATGCACAAGATTGGAATGCAAATGCTCAAGGATATAAATTGATGTACTCATTAGGAGGAGTTAATGCGCGTTGCATTCTTTTTTCCTTACAAGGTTTTGTCCCACCGGGTTTTCCTTGCAAGGTTTTTAATGAGGCAACCAATAGGCGCATATTCAAACATGTGTACTCTTTTTCCTTTCTTTAATTTTTCCCAATGGGTTTTGGTTTTAAGGTTTTAACGAGGCACATTGTTGAATAGACATTCAAGGGGGAGTGTTATGAAATCTCCTATTTAAGGTGAATGTCTATAATTAGAGAGATTCTAGAGTTCTATTCTTGGGAGATAAATCATCCCCCTCCCTATAAATAAAGGGGTCTTCTACCATTGTAAGACATCCCTAACAAACCCCAAGTATTAATAAGAATATCTCTCTCTCCCTATTCTCTCTCTATTTGCTCTTGTTCTTGAGTTATTGTTCTTGTCTTTATATTATTTCATAACATTTTATAAATAAACTACTAATATTTAGGAGTTTGAGATTATTGGTAAATTTGCCACTTCAATTCTCAATGAAAATTCAACGTATGGAAAAATGTTTAAAATCTACGACCAAAGTATGCTTCCAAAACCCTACCAAAGCTTCTTATTCGCTTGAACGCAAAATTCACCCAGGAAGTTTTCTCCATTAGTTTCAACAAATGACTCAAAACTATTTTTATATAGTAAGTTATTTCTATTAGTTGATAAATATTCGACAAATTGTGATTAAGCATATGGAGTAACAAATATCCATAATTTTAGCTTTAGTATTAGGCCACAAAAAGAGTCATAGGAGTAATATTTTTCAAGTATATATTTAAAGGATATTCTTTTCAAATTCTAATAAATAAATATTCTAATAAATTTTTTCATTACCCGCATTTATGAGCACGTGATTTTTGACCTATATATATTACTCCCAGAAAATTTAAAATAAAATAATTTTTAGTTTGCTTGCAATTGTCGTGAATTTTGTGTTGTTTTTCTTGTATTATTTGCATTTATTCGAGCATGTTTATTTGTTAAATTAATAAAAAATACAAAAATATGTCGCAATTGAATTTAAATTTAATTCTACAATTAGGAGTAATCAAGTTTGTTTTACAAAATAAAAATCACAAAAATATGCATCCTTGCTAAATCCCCTCAGCCTCAATATTATCCCCGTGTGTATCCTCGTGCGCTGCATGGCCCTCCCCGATGCCACTTTTCTCCACACAATTCTCTTGGACATACTTCCACTTCCAAATTACCGGCTCCACATAAAACCTACCCACCCCTCAAGCATACCAAAAGCATCCTGGATCATGTTTTAAGCCGAGTCAGGTGTTTAGGAACGAGAGGTTGCTAAAATGTGAAGAAAAGGCTCCCACCCTGATCATAGAATCCTATGCAAGCTTATTTAAAAGGCTAAACCATGCTGGCCCAATTAAGCAGCTCCCCGGATACACTCCAGATCCACGTGCGAGAAGTTTTGATCGTACCGCACAATGCGCATACCACTCTAATGTTCGATGGCACAATATTGAAAGTTGTAGTTCGCTAAAAAAAAGAGATAGAAAGAATCATTCACGAAAGAGTGATTGTGATCGATGACGGTGGTGAAAAGCATGTGAATCATCCTGGAATATTGACTAAAGGGGAAGATATGAAAGATGCAAAGCTCAGTGGCTAAGATGTGTCAGTTCTGTTGTCCGGATTATTCTTAGGGTTGTAATCCGGACAATGTCTTTTGTCGAACCTCTTTATCTTTCCATTTTGTCATAGCAGTTTGCTTAGTTTTGTCCAGGTTTTGTTTTAGGGTTATGCTTTATTTTGTTTGTTTTGATTGTTTAAACCGTTTCACTGTTAGTATAATGCAAATTTGGTGTTCATTTCCAATCATCTTTTTGTTTAGTTCTTTTATCATTTTGTTCGGCGCCGATTCTAGTGACATGACATGCACACACAATTTGGGCCTACTCTTATAAGTTAATCATAGAACCATTAAGATGTGATCAGAACATTTAAAGGAAATAAGGACGGTTTGAGATTAATTGGAGCCCGAGTCATGAGCAACTGGGGCAAGTAAAACATAAAGAAAATCGTCAAGGAAGCTGGCCAAATTGACATGGGGTCGCCCGTAGTAATGAAAATGAGAGTGTTGCCCAATAATGTTATGTGTGGATATGGTTATCTGGGGCAATAGAAAAATGTTACCGATGTTCTCGGCGGTTTGATAATCGTGTTGGTTGCACTTGGTATGTTTTGAAGATTGGAATGACGAAGACATTCTGTTCTTCTACCTAAACACTTTATCCTTCGTTACCCCTTTGAGCCTTATTTAATTTTCTTTCATACCCCTCTTTCGAAATCAGTAGCAAAGAGTAGAAACACAAACAGAAAAAGATAAGAAAAAAAAAGGAAAAAGAGAACCACAAAAAACAGAAGAAAAAAAAGAAACGAGAAAAGGAAAAGAAAAAAAATATAAAAAATGAGTGAACAGGAAGACTGTAACAACAAGGAATTGGGAACAATGTTTGGCCTGATTCCTTGAAGAGGATACGTAGGCGCCTCATGGCTCGTCATAGTGTAATAAAAACTTAAAATATCCCCAAGCAAGAAACTGCGGCAAAGGTAGCGCTTGTTATACATAAATCTAATTCCGAAGGTTGTAATGTTGAACCCAAATTGATGCATTTTGTTTTAGCCTTTAATACCCTTTCTTTCTAGCCTATCCAAATCCCACATTACGGTCCAAAGAAAGACCTTCCGGTCAGTCTTCAAAAGAGGCCAGGTCAGGCAAATGGGAGAGTCTTATCAGAACATAACACTTTGATCCCCAATGAAAAGATTCCGACTCCAGCAGAAAAGACTCTAGTCCCCTGCAAAGAAGATACATGAGAGAGTTTTATCGGTAATACCCCAATCCCCACCTGAGAAATGAAATGAGAGAGTCTTATCGGTGAAAACCTTCACAGGCACCATCGGGCGATGAAATCTGAGAGAAAAAGCCAAAATGAGAGAGGCTTGACAATGAAAACCTTCGGGCACTACAAGTCTAATAAGGGTGACAGTCAGATGGGGAATCATCAAACAAAGATCTTGAATGATGATTAATGACGGAGGATAGGCCACGTGTGCATGTCATGACCATTAGAGTCGGTATCCGCATTTGATAGGTTTTTATTTTATAATTTTCTCTCATTAGAGAGTCATCTCTTTTCTTTTATTTTGATTCCTTTTGACTTTCTCCTTTCATATAAAAATTCCCCAGTAGAGTCTGTTTGGCCAAAACAAGTGAGAAATGACTTCAAAATATGCCATCAACTGCCAATTAGGTGAGACGAGATCTAACTGATGCATCCAAGGGGTATGAGTTAGGAAATAACAAGGGTGGGGCTTGTGTCGGGAGATCCCCAGCAAGATGAGATTGACAAAGGGACCGACCAGTGTCAAAAAGGATATCCCGAGCATGAATTAAAGGATATAGACCTCAAGGCCAAGGCCCGTGGACAAATCGACAAAGAACAATACAGAGAGCGATGGGTATGATTTGGGGAAATTCATGTGAGACTTAAGGGTCGAGGAAATGCCAATTCCCGAGCTGTGCCACTACAGAAGAGGGATATCACCAGAGAAAGGGTTTATCAGCAAAACATTGTAATATCTTTGGGAGAGAAGTTTGTGAATAAGGAATCGTCAAGAAGGTCGGGAGTTATCAACCCAGCTTCAAGATGGTTAGACAGCAGAGCATGGGTAAGACAAGAATAAAATCATCCCAGCTGGAGTATCACAACCAATCACCCCATTTTTAAACTGAACTAACTTTTCTTTGATGTAAAACAAGGACGTGTAATGTCATTGATGACAGAGAAGCATAATGCAAGGAGGTTTAGCAAACTGGGGCAGAAACTTTTCTTTTCATTTGGAAAATTTTCTGGAAATCAAGTATCCACTTTGGGGAAGAAGGGAAATAAGACAAGTCTAAAGGGAAGTGGTCTTCGAACCAATGTTATCCCCAGCACATCACCAGTTTTAAAGGAATGAAAATCCTCCAGTAGTGTTATCCTCATCAACGTTATCCGTAGCTGATGACATTTTTATCCCCAGCAGTGTTAAGAGAAAATAAAATTTTTGAAGGAAGTAGTTTTGAAAAAAAAAAGAATAAAAAAAGAGAATAGGAGAGGAAGAAAAGAGATCCCCAGAAGAAATATCGTCCCTGGCAAGTTTTGATTGCGTAATGAAATGCAAGGCAGGGAAAGGAGAGAAGGAAAAACCATCCCCAGCAGAAGTGGCACGACCACTCACCACATTTTAAACTAACAAAGTTTTCTTTGATTTGAAGCAGGGAAAAGAAATATCGTTGATAGCGGAGAGACACGCCACATGGAAAAACATCAAAACTGGGCCAGAAAATTTTCTGCCATTGTTTAAAAGTTTCTCGGAGGAACGAGGAAGCCTTTTAAGTCATTAAAGTCGGGACCCCGCCCGTAGAACGGAGGCGCTATTTTTGAGTTGTTGAAGTTGGGAGTCCGCCCGTAAAACGAATGCATTATTTTAAAGTTGTTGAAGTCGGGAGTTCGCCCGTATAATGGAGGCGTTATTTTTAAGTTATTAAAGTCGGAAGCCCGCCTGTAGAATGGAGGCGTTATTTTTAAATTGTTGAAGTCAGGAGCCCACCCGTAGAACAGAGGCGTTACTTTTTAAGGTAGTTGAAGTCAGGAGCCCGCCCGTAGAACGGAGGCATTATCTTTAAGTTGTTGAAGTCGGGAGCTCGCCCGTAGAACGCATGCATTATCTTTAAGTTGTTGAAGTCGGGAGCCCGCCCGTAGAATGGAGGCGTTATTTTTAAGTTGTTGAAGTCAGGAGTCCGCCTGTAGAACGGAGGTATTTATTTTAAGTTAAAGGAGTCAGGAGCCCGCCTGTAGAACAGATGTATTTATTTTAAGTTAGAGGAATTAGGAGCCCACCTGTAGAACAAAGGTATTTATTTTAAGTTAGAGGAGTCAGGAGCCCGCGTGTAGAAAAAAGGTATTTATTTTAAGTTAAAGGAGTCAGGAGCCTCCTTGTAGAACACATGTATTTATTTTAAGTTCAAAGAGTTAGGAGCTCGTTTGTAGAACGAAGGTATTTATTTTAAGTTGGAGATGTCAGGAGCCCGCCTGTAGAACGGAGGTATTTATTTTAAGTAGAGGGTCAGGAGCCCGCCTGTAGAATGGAGGTATCTATTTTTAAGTTAAAAATTGTCAGGAGCCCGCCTGTAGATCGGAGGTATTTATTTTAAATTAAAGGAAAGGCCGAATGACATTTAAATTGATGGCGTATTCAGGAGCCCGCCTGAAGAATGGAGGTTGATTTATCTTTATGTTGCTGATGAAGTCAGAAGCCAGCCTGCAGAACAGAGGAATAAAATTAAAGATCAAATCAAAAGTCAGTAATGCAGAGGGTTAAAATAAAAATCCCCAGCATAACAAGCATTTAATGAAGGAAGCAACATTCCCAACACACATGATGAGACTTATCTTCAGGAAAGGAAAAGGCCAGTGTCATCCCCAAAAATTTTCAGAAGAAAGAAGCACCGGAGGAAACACAAGCCGACAAGGAAGCAAGGCAGCAATGACAAGTGAAAGATAGATAAGATCTTGTGATCCGTAGTCTAGCCTAGCTTCTTGATTTTTCTTTTAGCATGGTGTAATAAGGAGATCGGTAAGCAGTAGTAACAGCATGCAGCAGTAACAACAGAATTGCAATCCTATGGTTTCCCCAGCTACCAAAACTTTCCGAACTACATTGACTTTCTTAGCCAAGGATATGTAGGAAACCTTTGAATAAGAGGTTCGGTCAAATCTTTCAAAGATTGCTTCCCACAGAGTATTCGAAACGGGCAAAAATTACTCGTATCCTCTCACTTTATCTTTGCACGAAAAATCTTCGAGTTCGCGAGCAAAGAGAGACAGCTGTGAGCACGTGATTTTTGCCCTAATATATGTATTACTCCCAGAAAATTCAAAATAAAATAATTTTTAATTTGCTTGCAATTGTCGTGAATTTTGTGTTGTTTTTCTTATAGTAATTGCATTTATCCGTGCATGTTAATTTGTTAAATTAATAAAAAAAAATACAAAAATATGTGGTGTTTGAGTTTAGGATTTAATTCTACAATTAGGAGTAATCAAGTTTGTTTTACAAAATAAAAATCACAAATATGAATCCTTTGCATTTTAGCCTCTAATGTCCAAATTGTGTGATTGTGCTTTATTTAATTTTATGTGATAAGTGTTATAAGGAGTTAATTAGTATTTTAAGATAATTTTAGATTTTATAATTTAATCTCAGTATTTTTTTGTTTTATTGATTGGTAAAAGAATAAGAGAACAAAGAATAGAGAAGGAAATCGCAATTGAGCCAAGTTCACTATTAATTTTCAAGCCCAAACCAAATACACACCAAAACACCTCTACCCAACCCAAAACCCCTTGACCCAAGCCCAATCCACCCCCATCTGACCACACGTCCCCCCCTCATATACATATATTTTTCGATTTTTTTGGATTTCAAAATTTTCGGGCAAATTTGTCTCGTTCAAGTTCGTCGTTGTTTCGATCCGGTTAGTTGGTTTAATTTTTATTTCTGTCCGTATATTTTGTTTGATATTTTCAGATCTAAAATTAGTATATGCTTGATTATGTTCTTCATTCCTGTTTATCATTTTCTTGTTTATTTCTTCAGTTTGTTTTTATTTAAAGGAATTTAGTTTTAATATAGAAGCATGTTAGTTTAATAAATCTTTCATCTTGGTTGCAATAATGTTAGATTTAATTTAAAGTTTAATTGATTATTGAGTATAGTGAATTGAATCCGTTTTTTATTATGTTTAAGTCTAAGTTTGGATCTGAGTTAGAAGTTTGAATTTGTTTGTTTGATCTGTTTAAGTTTAATTTGAATTTGAACTTTGTGATTTGAATATACTTGCTTGTTATTGTTGTTGAATCTGAAAATATATTTCTTGTTAAAAATATTATTTAGTCAAAATAATTTTTGTTCTTTGTTTTTCATTTAGTTTAAATTGTAATTGAATTTGATTAAGAGTTTGGTTATAGTTGCAGTAAGTTGGTGTTTTTCTAATAACTTTGGTGCAAATTGTAGGGATAGGGTGGAATGATAATTTTCAATAATTTTAGGGGGTAATACGAGAATTTATAGCTTGTTGAATTATTTATGTTGAGTGCTTGGTCCGCTAGTTATAAAAGCATGATTAAAATATTATGGTGGGGGACAAGACAAAGGGTAATGGGGGACAAGACATAATTACTAAAGTAAAAGAGGGTGAAGACCGTGTGGTCCACGTTTGACTGCTTTTGGTGATTGGGAATTAGAAATAGTAGGGCAATAATAAAAGGGTAGTAGTAATAATTAAAGGAAGAGGAAAAAAGGGTCTTGTTTCAAATAAATAAGAGTCATTTGGCTAATTTTATGGGAAGATGATTTTAGAGAGCAAAAATATTTCAATAGTAAAAGAGATTTTAGAGAGAAAAATATTTCAATACTAAAGGAGAATTTAGAGAGCAAATTTTTCAGAACTTGAGGGAAGATAAACAACTGCTATTGTTCATTAAAGCTTCAAGCTTCTTTTTCTTGAGTGATACAAATCAGAAGTTATTTTCTTATTTTTGGCAACTGAATACTTCTTTGTTGGTCTGTCTCCTGGGTTTTCTGCCATTCCCGCTAATACTTGGCTATTGTGTTATTTCTACTGGTTGTTTGTTGTTGCTGCGTTATTTCTATTACTACTGATCCTATTTTTCCTTTTCCTTGTATTCAAATACCAGGTACACTATTCTGAATTATTTTTTGACATGCATTGAAGTTTAAATGAAATGGCCAGAAGATTTATGCTTCCAATTATAGAATATTCGTATTTTTTTATATTCATTATATGTTTCATGTTATATGAATGGTAGAAGAATGTATAATGCGAAGCGTTAAATTCCAGAACTATTGAGTGGGAATCAGTATGAACGCCATAAGTATTAATTTCGGCTTTTGCTAATTTTTATATTTGAATAATGTAGTTTGAAATCGCATTCAAATCAAATTGTAAATAGTCCATAAGAGAAATAGATTTAATTTGGGGATGAAGGTTAGTAAAATCTAGATTTGATTTACAAATATTGGAATAGAAGCAATTTGAGTTTTTTTAAATAAAGATCCGCAAATATTAGGCAAATGTAATAGCCCCTATAATTTCGTAGAATCAGTGGGCTTGATGCTTTAAATGTGTGATTCAACTTAGCAAGACTAAGAACATTAATCCATTAGGTGTCAGTTGAGCAATATGAGTTAATATTTAAGTTTAATAAATTTTGTTAGCTTTAGTAATTATGGTTAAGCTAGTTGCAAATAGTTGTGAATAATTAATCTCAATAATTTTATATAACAATGTGAGTTTTTTAATTTAACTATAACTAATTTCTTTTGAATATTAGTTGTCGAATTTTGTATTTAATTTATAATTTCGATTTTTTTATTTATAATTTCGAATTTCTTTTCTTTTTTTCAAAAAAAAATTCTTTTCCATTAATATTTGCCTTAATCTAGCAATTAGGGTGTTACATTTTTTTAAGCATGTAACTAATTAGGATTTTTCGCTTTTAATTTAGAGACGAACTTAATGGAAAAAATGTAGTCACTTTAGAATTACCCTTTTAAAATAAATGAGGCAAGCCTCTCCAAATAAATAAATTGCGGGGCCCTCAGTAAATGTTAAAAATACTTAGAAAAATTGGGAAGGGTCGTTTAGCGAATTTCACGACCCTCCCAAAAGATTACAACTCGCTAGACTCTCTTTAGGACGCGCATTAATTAATCTTACCTTCCTAAACTCGGGTGTGTATTTATGCGACCCAAATCCAAATCTCGACAGAATTAAAATGTGTCGACGACCATGGATACACTGGTTGTGACTTGGTCCTAGATATGTTTTCACAATATTGCAATTCTCTGTAAATAATAACAATAATAGTTTGAATAAAAACGGTAAAAAGTAAAATTGGCACATAGGTTCTTCATGTAATAAAGTCGGATAAATAAGCTAAATATGACAATTGAGCGACCGTGCTAGAACTACGGAACTCGGGAATGCCTAGCACCTTCTCCCGGGTTAACAGAATTCCTTATTCGGATTTCTGGTGCGCGGACTGTTAAACAGAGTCATTCTTTTCCTCGATTCGGAATTTAACCGGTGACTTGGGACACCATAAATTTTTCAAGTGGCGATTCTGAATCGTTAATAAATAATCCCGTTTCAATTGTCCTTTAATTGGAAAAACTCCCTTGCCACCCTCGAAGTGCAGAAAAAAGAGGTATGACACTATATTATATTCTTTAATTCAATATGAGATTCTAGAAATACTTAACTAATAAAAAAATACTTACAATTACACATCAAGTTCAAATGATATATCTAACTTTAGCGCATATAAAGATATTATTATTACATCTTCATTGTTTAATTTATGTATATTAAATATACTCTATTAATTAATCCCAAAATAAGAAAGAATCTAATAACTTCAATAACGTAATCGGATGCACCAAAAATGGAAGTCCAAAATCGTCACCATTTTTAATATACTCATTATCATCATTTCCAAAATCATCATTTAAGCTTTCTCTAATATTCAAAGGTTTTAATTAATGAATTTTTGCACATAAATCCTTACTTATTTTCGTCTTTTAACTTTTTTAAAAAAGGTTTCACGTTAGATAAAATAGTTATTTAGTTATTTCTCTTATAGTTAGAAATAATTATTTTATTATTTTATTATTTATTTATATTATATTAAAAGCACGAAAGGCCTTAGCAGTCGTGTGCATTTTTACCCTTTAAAAATATACTATTATATATTGGATAAAATAGTAATTTTAATTGTTTTCCTAAAATTTAGTGCTAAAAATAATTATTTTGTATGTTAATACTCCTTTTTAAAATAGGTAATCCTAATTTTTAGGACTTCAAATTAATTACTGAAATTTTACCTTAAAGAACCATTAAAGAAAGAAAAAACCACAAACATACGTTTACCACGTTTGTTTTCCCATTACTTTTACTAATAAGAGATAGTGTGCCTACTATATCTTTAATTGTAGAATACTTAGTAATATATTATTAATGAATGTTTACCTACAATAAAAGACTAATGTAAAACTATTAATTTTACTTTATATAGATCATGCACTTAAATTATGAAGAACATTTTATATATCGAATTGCTCTTTTTTAATTTTAATTCTAAGTCATGCTCTTGAGTAAATGTCATGGATGAGTCTTCTTTCAATTATAAATGCTCTCACAAGCTTTGATTTAGTATCCTTTCCAAATTTTTGTTATTACTATTTAATTTGTGTTTGTGATCATATGAAAGTTGTAGATTTTCAGTTGGCTGATTATATATTTAAGTTCTATCCTTCAGCATTATTTAGTTTTTTAATAACTTATTCTTGCTGAAAACAAAAAGGAAGGATGATAACTTTTGAATTTAAAGTTATAATATTATTAAACTGAAATAAATTTTAAGTTGAATTATTGACTTATAATTGAGGATTTTCATGACACCTTTTTTATTTTTGAGTATTGTACACAGTTAACATATATGATCATGTATATTGACCTTTTGTTTTGTTTTTATTTTTTTTTTCCTTTTCCTGAGTCGAGGGTCGATTGGAAATAACCTCTCTGCCCTTTCGGGTAGGGGTAAGGTCTGCGTATGTATTATCCTCCCCAGACCCCACTCCGTGAGACTATACTAGGTAGTAGTAGTATTAGTAGTTGTTGTTGTTGTTGATCATCTTCAAGAACTTAGACTATTATTTTATTGTTTAAACATAAATTTTAACGAAATTAGTACTCATTAAGATAGAATATACGCGTATCGCGCGTACCTTGAGACTAGTATTATACTAAATGTATATGAATATTACACTAATATTTGATTTTTCTTGGTATATTGTAAGCATGTAAAAAATATCTATATATGTTATAGCAAATTCATACATAAACATTTTGGTATTTTTGCCTTCAATCCTTGATACCGCATGATTCAACATTATCACTTTCAAATAAAAATATTGAACCAGGGCAACCTCTCAGAAAAATAAATTAAAAAACGTCAACTTTTTAACAATTGATTGAATTTACTAGAAAACAAAAGGAAAAAAAAGAATGAAGAAAAAGAACAACATGGGTGAGAAAGATAAAAGGTTAATTTTTCTTTACAGATTTATTTCTGGCGTGCTTTTTTCAGAAAGCCTTTAATCCTTCTTTTTTTCCCGGACACAATTTTTTGATAATTAGAATAATGGAGATGGATGGCATGTGATATTGGTGCAACATAACTATGGGATATTGACAAAAAATCAGTTCTTTCGATGGATGACTATGAAATTTCTTCGATACGAACATTGTCTCTATCACTATTGTCCGTGATTTTTCGAGCAATGTATTTTCTATGCATTTGGATTACACAAAATTTTCAGAGGACATGGCCCTCAATAGAAAGACATGAAGGACAAGCATTAGAGTTATAAGATAGAGTAGTGGTGCTTCCCTTCCTGCATACCGGGGGTGAGGCGAATTGGATTGGGGTTGATCTTAGATGGCCGGTAGTTTAAGTCGAACACACATTGTTCTTGTTGTTTATCTTAGATGCCTTAGACTCTGATTATCGTTATTGCATGTCTTTCATCTTTTTGTTTTTATTTTTATACTTATTTATGCTTATGTTATTTTAATGGTTTTACTAGACTAATGAATTCCCTTTTCCTTTCTTTTCTTGTTTTTCTCTATTTCAGTCGTTCTGAGTCGAGGATGTATCGGAAACAACCTCTTTGCCCTACCAGGGTAGGGGTAAGGTCTGCGTACATATTATCCCTCAGACCCCACTATATGAAATTTTACTCGGTAATTGTTATTGTTATTGTTGGATTACACGAAATACGTGGATGAAGAAAAGGGTGTAGACGGTTGTGATAAATTGGAATATCTTTTATTAGAGAAATTGGAGGAAAAATTGATAGTTGTTATAAATAGAGTTCTATTTAAGGTGAATGTCCATAATTAGAGAGATTCTAGGGTTTACTTCTTGGTGGCTAAGTCACCACCTCCCTATAAGTATAGGGGTTCTATACCATTGTAAACCATCCCAAAGTATCAATAAGAATACTCCTCTCTCTACTTTTCTCTCTATTGTTCTTGTTCTTATATTATTTCATTACACGTTATCAGCACGAGTCTCTAACCATCACGCTCGCCAAACTTTTCCTTTTTCATCCATCGAGGCTTCTTCCTCTCGAACTCAAACAAACACACGCTGAAGCAACAGAGAAGCAAAGGCAGTGAACGAAAAAAAAAAAAAACTGAAAACAGTTGAACCCATTTGTTCGGTCAGTCTTTCACCTGTCAAGGTTAGATTGAAGTTGTATGCATCGTCAAGTTCTAAAACAGCCAATATCATATTCATTATGGAGAATTTCTATACGGAAAATAGAAAAGATGGTATCATCATAAAGTAATGCAACGGGATGGAAACTCAAGAGGTATATTTGATATCACAACATTTATTGGTATACCTTAAAGGTAAGTAATTTACTTTTCCCTTTCAAATTCTTGAAATTCTACGATTTGATTTTATATACAAACAAAGACAACAAAGCTTGATTATAACTCTAATGGAGTTTGTAAGAAATTACACTCACATGAAGTGGTAAAATTTCTATGCCTTGCCATGATCAAATTCATGTATGATTGTGGGCAAAGAATTAAAAATCCGTCCAATTGAATTTGCTCCATTCCCTGTAGAGAATGTGGTAGCAGTATGTGATAAGTCTGAAAGAAGACAAAATTATTACCATGAAGGTATTAATGAATGTGGACGTGGCAATAGACGAAATTATAATCGTCATTATTGTGGTAATGAGAACAATAAGGATTCTCAAAATAATCTTTCACTTTATGAAAGTAATATTTGACACGAGATTATATATAGCACATACAGATGATTATGATCCATTCCCTGAAGTGAATGTGATAATTGTAATAGAGCCCGTAAGTATGAACACGCTCTTGATGTAATTTTGTTTCATGTCTGACATATAAAAGGAAAGTTTGTTGCCCTTGAAATTTCGGGCAAGAACTATATGACATGGGTGTTGGATGCTGAAATCCATTTGGATGCAATGGGTCCTTGAGACGCCATTAAAGACAGAAATAATGCATCCACCCAAGACTATGCTAAGGCCTTGATTTTCTTGCGCCATCACCTTGATGAAGGTTTGAAACTGTGCTAAGGCCTTGTTTTTCTTGCGCCATCACCTTGATGAAGGTTTGAAACCATGCTAAGGCCTTGATTTTCTTGCGCCATCACCTTGATGAAGGTTTGAAAATTGAATATATCACAGTTAAAGATCCACCTATCTTGAGGAATGGCTTAAAGGAGAGATATGACAACCTGAAGTTGGTCACTCTGCCACACGCACGATACGATGAGAATCCAAAGGCAAATAGTTCAGAAACTATATGTTATCGTTGCGGTGGAAAAGGGCACTGGCCAAAAGCTTGCCGCATACCAAGACATTTGGTTGACCTTTATCAAGCATCTCGAAAGAGTAAAGGCCCCGAAACAAATTTTGTCTCTGACGACAACTTTGACATCACCCACTTGGATGTGGCAAACTTCTTTGAGAACCCTGAGGAGAAAATAGATCACTTGATCGGTGATGAATCCATGGTTAAAGAAGATTGAGCAGTTTGATATTTTTATTTTTACTATACACTGCCATGCAACAATTTACATTATTTTAACTATACATTGTTCATGGATAGTTGACAGATAATTTTGATCGTAAATATAATGATTTTGCTTGTCTTAGCGTCAACTGGTTTGTTTTTATAGACCAAACACCTTTGTTAATTGGAATTTTCTTTTACCTAATTATTTGTTGCCTTAGAGTTAGAGAAATCTACTTAACAGTAAAAAAGAGCCAATCATCCTGTGAAATGATAGACTTTGTGGCAGTTTGTTAATAGTGGGATTGAAATTTTCTGGTTTTTCCTTATTTTAAATTATTGCTAAGGCAAAAGAAAAGGAGAAAATTGTTTTCTCTAGGAGAAAATAGGACCAATATTTATTGATTGACGAATCATTTCAAGAAACTTATAAAAGATCATTCTCTTCACATTTGTAGCAGATTGAATGTAAAATTCAGTTGTTTATTGTTAGAAATATTGATATTTGATTCATGTACCACACATACGATATTCAAAGAGAAGAAATATTTCTCTCATTTAAGTATGTGTAAGGCAGATGTTACTATAATTTCTGGTAGTAGTAAATTGATTGAAGGCTCCGGAAGAGCAACTATAACTCTGCCTAAAGGAACAATATTTATCATAGAGAATGCAATGTTCTCCTCCAAGTCTAAGAGGAACTTGTTGAGTTTTAAAGATATCAGTCAAAATGGATATCATGTTGAGACAATAGATGAGAATAATCTTGAATACCTCATTTACTCATGAAAACGAGGCTGCCCACTTCGGTTTGGAGTCACGCCATTTTGCATGCAGCAATGCTAGTTCGTCGGCTGCCCACTTCGGTTTGGGGTCACGCCATTTTGCATGCAGCAATGCTAGTTCGTCTCAGACCGACAAATTATCACAAATATTCCCCGTTGCAATTAGTTTTGGGTCATGAACCTAATATATCCCATTTAAGAATTGTTGGATGTGCAGTATATGTGCCTGTAGCACCGCCATATTGCACCAAAATGGGTCTGCAAAGAAGGTTAGGAATATATGTTGAGTTTGAATCGCCCTCCATTATTCGCTACCTCGAAACATTGACAGGGGATTTGTTCACTTCACGATTTGCAGACTGTCAATTTGATGAGACACTTTTCCCAAAATTAGGGGGAGAAGTTGGTGAAACCAAACGGAAAATTTTGTGGAAAAATGCATCATTATCTCATCTTGATCCACATACCTCTACTTGTGAAAAAGAGGTGCAAAATATTATCCATTTGCAAAGAATAGCAAATCAAATGCCAGACGCATTTACAGATTTGAAAAGGATAACAAAATCACATATCCCCGCAGTGAATGTGACAACATCTGATTCACAAATACATATTCATTATTGGAAGAATATGAATATGAAATTGGTATTCAATATACCACACTCACCCCTAGAAGGAGGTTTGAGATGATATATGAAAATAATGTCATTGTTATGGCATGAATGATCGTTGGTCACGTACCTATTGTACGCCAAAATATTTTGGAAATATGATTATTAAAGGACAACGATAATGCAAGAAACATATCTTGTATATAATTTTGACCATGACCATAATGGTATAACTTTCTCCTTAAAGAGATATTCACCACATGGATGTTGATGAATTTGTGGTAGTACAAAATTAATTGAGAGCTCTAGAAGAGCCAATTATTACTATGTTGGAGAAACACAATTGATTACCAATAAGGTATTGTGTTGTAGTAAGTCTCAAAGAAACTTATTCAGTTTCCAAAGTATATGCGAAAGCGATTGATTATATTGAGACTATAAATAAAGGAAAGATTTGATATCTTCTATTACTACAACTTGTAGCGGGATAATCTGTATGTGAAAAACTACCCGCTTTATTCTCCAGTTTGTACTACACAAGAATACCACAATAAAGTGGACGTTTATTGATATAAAAACCCATATCATAATAAACTTGAAGTTTATTGATAATTGCACATGTCATGGTGTAAATTTGAAGTTTATCAATATTGATAATTTATTCAGTTGGCATTCGGGTTAGCCATATCATTTTAAGTATGATGTGCAGTAATAGAGAATTCACATGGGTAAATATTAAAGAACTAGAAAGTTCTTTACGAATTCTCTTGTATTACTTGTTCTCATTTGACCAACTAAAGATTTCGGGTTGAATCCCATAAATTCTGGAAATATCAAAGGTGAATATGGGCCCATTCACCTGCCATGTATACCACATATGATGCATCTATGATATGGTTACATGCGCAATTGTTATTAACCCGCAGCCTGACCGGTGCTTGCGAGGTAAATTGCTCAGTAATCTAACTTCGAGCATAATTTCCAGATTTTCTACTCAAGATAGTTCATCTTGATAAGTTGGTTTATATCAAAGTTGGTTTAGCAAGATAATTATTGAGTGCCTCCACTTAATAGCTAAATTGTTTCTTATGAGAACAAAGTTATATATATCAGTTTGATATACGTTGTATACGAGAGTATATTCTCCCCTCACAAGTGGTTCAGGGTCAGGAACCAAATAATTTCATCGTATTATTAATGTGCTGTGTATATTGACATGATAATGCACAAAGATGATTTCTCAAAGTTGAGGAAACAAGTTAGCTTTTCTAACATGAGGGGGAGACATGATAAACAATTGAGAAAAGGTTACATGGGATGAATTATCATTTGTATATGTAGATCCTCGAATATCATGATATGAACCTGAAGTTCATAAAAGGGATAATTCAATTGCAACATATTGCAAAGCATGCTATACGCATTTGCTGACCCAAAGAAAGAAACTATATTCTCACTGCAAATGCTCATATTAAGTCCTAGAAGGACAAAGTCTTTGATACGCTTGAAGCGTATAGACAAATCGGTTTCAAATAACTTCTTAATAAAGAAGATGAGCAAATGATCAAAATGATCATAATAAGGAGGCAAGTGATCTAGAAGATCACATGACATAACACTTCATAAAATCTCATGAGAGATTCAGGTACCTGAATATATGAATGAAGAGATCTCCATGTTATGTCTTTATAAAAATTTACTGGAACCGATATAAAATGATCGTCGACGACATATATGATAGCGTTAAATATCGATGAGGATCTTATGTTTGTCGAATACAAACAAAATATTGGCCAAATGGAAGAGATACAATTCAAGTAGAATTGATTCCATATGAAAGACACGTAATTTTGGACATGTGGTTCGAATACTTGAAAGTATAAAGTCAATGGATGGCATCGAGAATACCCCTATGGAGATATTGAAGAGTCATTCCACGGCATTATATGAAGATGTTCATATCTATCAAGAATGATAATTTCAAGGTGCGGAATATTTATTCAAATCAATATGGCTGATTTATTTATCAAATCTCTACAAAAGATCGTTTTGAAGATGGTGCACAAGATTGGAATGCAAATGCTCAAGGATGTGAATTGATGCTCTTTTCAGGGGGAGTTAATGCGCGTTGCACTCTTTTTCCTTTACAAGGTTTTGTCCCACTGGGTTTTCCTTGCAAGGTTTTTAACGAGGCAACCAATAGGCGCTTATTCAAACATGTGTACTCTTTTTCCTTTTCTTTAATTTTTTCCCATTGGGTTTTGTTTTAGTTAAGGTTTTAACGAGGCACATTATTGAATAGACATTCAAGGGGGAGTATTATAAATAGAGTTCTATTTAAGGTGAATGTCCATAATTAGAGAGATTCTAGGGTTTACTTCTTGGTGGCTAAGTCACCACCTCCCTATAAATATAGGGGTTCTATACCATTGTAAACCATCCCAAAGTATCAATAAGAATACTCCTCTCTCTACTTTTCTCTCTATTGTTCTTGTTCTTATATTATTTCATAACAATAGTGATATACTTTAGATTACAAAGACTCTGAAAGAGATATCTTTCAAGTAAGAGAGAATCACAAAGGAGAGATTTAAGGATATAAAAAGTTGTACATAATTTAATTAAAAAGGTAAGATTTTAAAATAAATTGTACCAAAAATAATTTTGTAAAAATTGTTGTAGGGAATATAAAATAATTCTTTAAGGGGTTGTATTCTATTTGAATTGCTTTATCTATTATGGATTAGGGAAGTTTCATAATATACCCATTCATAAGACCTACTTTCATGATATACATAATATAAATATTGATTATGTTATTCACTATTTAACTTAGTATTACCTTTCGTAATTAATTAGTATGATCGAACACATATAGCAGCAAGAACTACTGTAGGTTTGCCAACTAAATTATACGGTTAACACTTTCAAATTAAAGAAAACAATATTATCATATAGTGAGCGATCTGTTTATCTTTTGGATTAAAAAGATTGAACATTATGAGTTATGTGAAGAGACAAAGCTCTGGATTAAATTTAGTGATTAAATTGAATTAGCTCATATCTAATCTAATAATGTCTAATAGTAAAAATGGCGTGTAGTAACCACTAATTAAATGTGTCTTTAATTTTTATCTACTATGTTTAGTAAAAATAGTCACTACTAATAGAAAAAAAGACAATTTTACCCTTTCTTCCTCTCTTTCGCGTTGCATTTTCTTCTGGAATACCTAAGGTGATTTCACGGCCGGCCTCCTCCATGCTTGGTCAATAGCATCGGGTCTATTAGTGGCCCCAATCACTAGGACATAACCAGGTCCATCACGAGATACTTCTGATTTTGCTTCATTATTTCTTTTACCAATACGTACAGTAGTTTCTTTTGTATCGTCAGTTCTGAATTTTTGAGCAAATGTCTCAATAACGTACAGTAATTTCTTTCTTCTTACCTTGTTTTTGTTTCTTTTGAGTTCAAAGATTAAAAGTTAAGGACATGAGTCTTTAAGTTTGACATGCATGTTATAAAGTTTAGGACAAGCAATCCTTAAATTTGAGATGCAAGTTTAAAAGAAAAGGACAGACAGTCCTTAACTTATAGTTTTAAGCTTAAAACTTAAGGATAGTCACTATCTATGTTATTGTTTCAAGTTCAAAACTTAAGGACTTTATATCCTTAACTTTGAGTTTCAGGTTCAAAAGTTAAGGACAGGCAGTCCTTAAGTTATTGTTTCAAGTTCAAAACTTAAGGACTTTCTGTCCTTAATTTTGAGTTTAAAGTTCAAAAGTTAAGGACAGACAGTCCTTAACTTACAGTTACACGTTCAAAAGTTAAGGACAAATAGTACTTAACTTAGAGTTACAAGTTCAAAAGTTAAGGACATGTAGTCCTGAAGTCCTGAACTTAGAGTTTCAAGTTCAAAAGTTAAGGACGTGTAGTCCTGAAGTAAAGGACTTGAGCAGAAGGGTATTTTCGTCCGAGCAGCTAAAGTTTATTAAACCAGTGGCTAAAGAGTAAAGACATTTAAAATACTGGCTTTAAAATAAAAATATGAGTAGTTAGTGACTGTATGTGGAGATCGCAATAAATCCAAAGTGAATATGTCCAAAATAAATCATTTGAAAAGCCGATGAATGTGACAAAAAATATCTAGTATATATTTGTCTAATAAATAACTCCAAAATGATAAGCTTCCAAAATTCCCATACCCCACCACCCACCCCGGGGAAAAAGTAAAATTATTTAAGAAAAATACACACACAAGGCATCTGTGATCTGTTCATTAATTGTCCTTTTGTTAGGATAATTACAAAGGTATTTCTTCTTCTTTTTTTGTTTAAACTTAACGTGACATTTTACTCGTGAAAAATATTGAATGGTCAAGATCAGAATTTGCTAATTATTCCGGCGGTTGCGAAATAATGGATGACAAAATGATTATTGTTATAAATACACTTCTATTTAAGGTGAATGTCTTTAATTAGAGAGATTTTAGAGTTCTATTCTTGGTAGCTAGATCATCCTCCTCCCTATAAATAGAGGTGCCCTCTACCATGGTAAATAACTCATAACATTCTCTAAGTATCAATTAGAAGAACTCTCTCTACTCTTCTCTCTATTTGCTCTTGTTCTTGTCTTTTATATTATTTCATAACACGTTATTAGCACGAGACTCTACCGTCTCAAGAACCATTCTCGAAAAATCTAAGGTATTTCCCTCTTCCTAATTTAATTTTCGATTATGTCTGACATTACGAAAAGAAAGTTCGTTGCCCTTGAAATTTCGGGCAAGAACTATATGACATGGGTGTTGGATGCTGAAATCCACTTAGATGCTATGGGTCTCGGAGACACCATCAAAGATAGAGAAAAAGCATCCACCCAAGAATGTGCGAAGGCCTTGATTTTCTTGCGCCATCACCTTGATGAAGGTTTGAAGATTGAATATCTCACCGTCAAGGATCCACTCATCTTGTGGAACGGCTTAAAAGAGAGATATGACAACCTGAAGTTGGTCACTCTGCCACAAGCACGATATGATTGGGCTCATCTGAGGCTCCAGGACTTTAAGTCCGTTTCTGAATATAATTCTGCAATGTTCAGAATTACTTCTAAATTGAAGCTATGCGGGGATAATATCTCCGATTATGATATGCTTGAGAAAACGTTTACAACGTTTCATGCCTCCAATATAGTACTGCAACAACAGTACAGAGAGAAAGGCTTTACAAAGTACTCTGAACTGATTTCTCTTCTACTAGTGGCTGAGCGAAATAATGACCTGCTCATGAGAAATCATGAAAATCGACCCACTGGGTCTACACCACTGCCTGAAGCAGATAAGGTGCACTCTCATTATGCCAAACATGAAAAGGACCATGGTCATGGTCGTAAACGGGGTCATAGCCAGGGACGTAGACAAGGAAGAAATTCCAATGAAGTCCGTCAACCCCCAAGGAGAGATAACCGCCGAAAGTAGAAACGGGGTCATGAAGATCCTAAGGCAAATGGTTCAAAAACTATATGTTATCGTTGCGGTGGGAAAGGGCACTGGTCAAAGACTTGCCGTATACCAAGACACTTGGTTGACCTTTATCAAGCATCTCGAAAGAGAAAAGGCCCTGAAACAAATTTTGTCTATGACGACGATAAGGACATCACCCACCTGGATGTGGCAGACTTCTTTGAGCAACCCGAGGGAAAAATAGACCACCTAATCGGCGATGGGTCCGTGATGAAAGAAGATGGAGTTATTTGATTTTATTCAACTTATTTGTATTAGTTAGTGAATAAACTAATAGTCATTAGTATTAGCTCGTATTAGTTAGTTCATGATGCAATGTTAGCAGTAGTTCTTTAGAATATCTTCAATATGCTCAAATATCAATAAAATTTTTATTTTCCAGTAGGGGTAATCGACTAGCCTGAAAAACTAGTCGATTATCTACTATTTTTGCATTAAAGCTGAAAAATAATTAATCAACAATCGATTGTCTTTGTCTAACAATCGATTGTCGTTGAGACAGTGTAATCTGGAATTTTTCAAAAATCATCCACAATCGATTGTCTATGCATAACAATCGATTGTCTTAAAACAGTGTGCTCTGGAATTTTTCAAAATAGCCAACAATCAATTGTCTATGCATAACAATCGATTGTCTTAAAATAGTGTGTTCTGGAATTTTTCAAAATAGCCAACAATCGATTGTCTATACTTAACAATCGATTGTCTTAAAACGGTGTGCTCTGGAATTTTTCAAAATAGCCAACAATCGATTGTCTATGCATAACAATCGATTGTCTTAAGACAGTATGATCTGAAGTTTTTCAAAATAGCAAATAATCGATTGTGTGTGTTTAACAATCGATTGTCAATGTTTAACAATCGATTGTTTGTGTTTAACAATCGATTGTTTGAAGAAAACGTTTAAACTGAAATTTTCAAACTGCAAAGTAATGGATAACATATCTGATTTTGTTAGTCAACTGTTAGCAGCAGATTTTGAAAATATTATGTGACACAAACGAATTGAACTTGTTTATTCTTATGTTCGTGTATCTCTTTTGTATGTCAAACTATGGGATAGCAAATATGGATATCTCACAAAGCGAACTTGGATCAACGTCCAACTGTAAAAGTATTTGCCTAGTTGATTCATGTACTACACATACAATACTCAAAGAAAGGAAGTATTTCTCTCAACTAAATATGTGTAAGGCAAACGTTACTACAATATCTGGAAGTAGTAAATTGATTGAAGGCTCCGGAAGAGCAATTGTAACTCTGCCCAAAGGCACGACGTTAATCATAGAGAATGCAATGTTCTCCTCCAAGTCTAAGAGAAACTTGTTGAGTTTTAAAGATGTACGCCGGAATGGCTATCATATTGAGACAATGGATGAAGATAATCTTGAATATCTCGTCATCACAAAGAATGTCTCCGGCCAAAAGAGGGTTATTGAGAAATTCCCGTCTTTATCTTGTGGCCTGTATTGGACAAGAATTAGTGCAATTGAGGCACATTCAACAGTAAACCAGAGGGTTACTGATTCCAATACCTTTGTACTTTGGCATGATCGATTGGGACACCCAGGATCGGTCATGATGAGACGGATTATAGAAAGCTCATATGGGCATCCGTTAAAGAATTTCAAAATTCTTTCGAATAATGAATATCCTTGCACTTCGTGTTATCAAGGCAAGTTGATTATCAGGCCATCACCAACAAAGGTTGGGACTGAGTCACCCACGTTTCTGGAACGTATACAAGGGGACATTTGTGGACCTATTCACCCACCTAGTGGGTCGTTTAGGTATTTCATGGTCTTGATAGACGCATCCTGTAGATGGTCTCATGTGTGCCTGTTGTCATCACGCAACCTTGCGTTTGCGAAATTAATGGCACAAATAATTCGACTACGAGCACAATTTCCAGATAATCCAATCAAGTCCATTAGACTGGATAATGCTGCTGAGTTTACATCCCAAGCATTTAATGATTATTGCTTATCAATCGGGATAAAAGTTGAACATTCTGTAGCTCATGTTCACACTCAAAACGGTCTCGCAGAATCGTTAATTAAACGCCTGCAGTTGATTGCAAGGCCATTACTTATGAGAACGAGGCTGCCCACTTCGGTATGGGGTCACGCCATCTTACATGCAGCAATGCTAATTCGTCTCAGACCGACGAATTACCACAAGTATTCCCCGTTGCAATTGGTTTTGGGTCATGAACCCAATATATCCCATTTAAGAATTTTTGGATGCGCAGTATATGTGCCTATAGCACCGCCATCCCGCACCAAAATGGGTCCGCAAAGAAGGTTAGGAATATATGTTGGGTTTGAATCGCCCTCCATCATTCGCTACCTTGAAACATTGACAGGCGACTTGTTTACTGCACGATTTGCAGACTGTCGATTTGATGAGACACTTTTCCCAAAATTAGGGGGAAAAGTTGGTGAAACCAAACAGGAAATTTTGTGGAAAAATGCATCATTATCTCATCTTGATCCATATACCTCTATTTGTGAAAGAGAGGTACAAAAGATTATCCATTTGCAAAGAATAGCAAATCAAATGCCTGACGCATTTACGGACTTGAAAAGGATAACGAAATCCCACATTCCCGCGGAAAATGTTCCAATCCGTATTGATGTCTCTGTTGGACAATCATCTAGTGTCATATCCAATGAGTCAAATGCACGCCTGAAGCGTGGCAGACCATTAGGCTCCAAAGATCGAAATCCTAGAAAGAGGAAAAAGAACGATCAAAATGACACCACGAAAGAATCTCATGATTTGACAAATTCTGAGATTCATGAAGAATCCATTGAGCCCGAGACTCTGGAAAATACGGAACTATCCCTAAATCCAATTAATATTGAGACAAATATTAATCGAGTGGATATTGTGGTGGATAATGCCTTTGCTTATAATGTAGCATCTAGCATTATGCAAGAATGTGAGGATCTCGAACCTCAATCTGTTGAAGAATGTCGAAAAAGACAGGATTGGCCAAAGTGGCAAGAAGCAATTCAATCAGAATTGAATTCGCTGGCAAAACATGAAGTTTTTGGCCCTATAGTTGAAACACCTAATGGTGTTAAGCCTGTCGGCTATAAATGGGTCTTTGTACGCAAGAGAAATGAGAAAAACGAGGTACAAAGATATAAGGCACGCCTTTTTGCACAAGGTTTTTCTCAAAGGCCTGGTATCGATTATGAAGAGACATATTCGCCTGTAATGGATGCGATAACCTTTCGTTATCTCATAAGTTTTGATGTCCATGAAAAGCTTGACATGCACTTAATGGATGTGGTTACTGCATATCTTTATGGCTCACTTGATAATGAGATATATATGAAAATTCCCGATGGACTCAAGGTGCCAAACGCGCACAACTCAAAATCTCGGGAAATGTTCTCAATTAAATTGCAAAGATCCTTGTATGGTCTAAAGCAATCTGGACGAATGTGGTATAATCGTCTTAGTGAGTACTTGTTAAAAGAAGGCTATATAAATGACGCCATTTGCCCGTGTGTTTTTATAAAGAAAACAACATCGGAATTTGTTGTACTTGCCGTATATGTCGATGACATAAACCTTGTTGGAACCCCTATAGAACTCCAAAAGGCAATTGATTATCTAAAGGATGAATTCGAGATGAAAGATCTCGGAAAGACTAAACTATGTCTTGGTTTGCAAATTGAATATTTGGCAAACGGAATTTTTGTTCATCAATCTACCTATACAGAAAAGGTATTGAAACGGTTTTACATGGATGAAGCACATCCTTTAAGTACACCGATGGTTGTTCGATCACTTGATGTGAACAAAGATCCATTCCGACCACAAGAAAGGAATGAAGAGCTACTTGGTCCTGAAGTACCATATCTTAGCGCAATTGGCGCACTAATGTATCTTGCAAATACTACAAGGCCTGACATATCCTTTTCAGTTAATGTCTTAGCAAGATTTAGCTCGGCTCCTACGAGGAGACATTGGAATGGGATCAAATACATATTGCGGTACCTAAAGGGAACTACCGATATGGGCTTATTTTATGGCAAGAATTGCAGCCCGGATCTTGTTGGTTATGCTGATGCTGGATATTTGTCCGACCCACACAAGGCTCGATCTCAAACGGGTTATGTGTTTACCTGTGGAGAAACCACCATATCTTGGCGATCGACTAAGCAATCAATTGTGGCTACTTCATCTAATCATGCCGAGATAATTCCTATTCATGAAGCAAGTCGAGAGTGTGTGTGGTTAAGGTCGATAATACATCATATCCAAGACAAATGTGGTTTGAAGTGTGATAAACTACCCACAACTTTGTATGAAGACAATGCAGCATGTATAGCTCAATTGAAGGGAGGATTCATAAAAGGAGATAGAACGAAGCATATTTCACCAAATTTATTCTTCACACATGATCATCAAAAGAATGGTGATATCAATGTTCAACAGATTCGTTCAAGCGAAAATATGGCTGATTTGTTCACAAAATCTCTACCAAAGTCAACCTTCAAGAAGCTAGTTCACAAGATCGGGATGCGAAGACTTAAGGACATAAATTGATGTTCTTATCAGGGGAAGTTAAATGCGCGTTGCACTCTTTTTCCCTTACAAGGTTTTGTCCCACCGGGTTTTTCTTGCAAGGTTTTTAACGAGGCAACCAATAGGCGCATATTCAAACATGTGTACTCTTTTTCCTTACTTTAATTTTTCCCATTGGGTTTTGTTTTAAGGTTTTAACGAGGCACATCATTGTATAGACATTCAAGGGGGAGTGTTATAAATACACTTCTATTTAAGGTGAATGTCTTTAATTAGAGAGATTCTAGAGTTCTATTCTTGGTAGCTAAATCATCCTCCTCCCTATAAATAGAGGTGCCCTCTACCATTGTAAATAACTCCTAACATTCTCTAAGTATCAATAAGAAGAACTCTCTGTACTCTTCTCTCTATTTGCTCTTGTTCTTGAGTTATTGTTCTTGTCTTTTATATTATTTCATAACAATTATAGAATTATGAAAATACAAGAGAAATTTCAAAATAATTAAGTGATGCTCGTAGTATTAAAGTGAAAAGTGAGATTCTGCATCTGATTTTAAATTTACATGTCACTAGGTCCACAAAGGTAACTTATTATTGTTAGTACAGTAAGAACATATAAATATTTTACTGAGCAAACTTTTGTCGTAAAAGGGTTTCGTGGTGTAGTTGGTTATCACGTCAGTCTAACACACTGAAGGTCTCCGGTTCGAACCCGGGCGAAGCCAAATTATCTAATAATTTTGTAACTCTCTCCTCCACGTTCCAACTGTCGCTTTTTTGATTCAGCACTCAGCAGAGAAGAAAGGGACGGGTCTGTCCTCTCAGTTATAGGAAATATGATAAGACTTCACATTTTTTTTTAAAAAAGATTCATTGAATGTGTACAAAAACCCGACTTCGCTTAGTAATGAACTGTTTCATCTTCTTGTTACGTGTTATGCCCTAAGACGGAGTTAGTTTATTAGGTGTGGATTTGACTGCATCCAGTCAAAACCCATTCTTGAGCTTTTCTCCATTATTTTGTAGCTCGTTTGGCCAAGCTTCTATAAGTTTAGTGTTCTTTTTTTTTTAAAGTAGAAGCATTTGGCCAAACTCTTGAAAGAAAAAAAGTGTTTTTGAGGAGAAGCAGAAAAGTAGCTTCTCTCCTAAAATACTTTCGAGAAAAATACACTT
Source organism: Nicotiana benthamiana (assembly GCA_034376525.1). Taxonomy (NCBI): domain Eukaryota; kingdom Viridiplantae; phylum Streptophyta; class Magnoliopsida; order Solanales; family Solanaceae; genus Nicotiana; species Nicotiana benthamiana. The sequence goes on from CM067337.1 coordinate 92,162,734, forward strand.
AGAAGCACTTTTTAGAAGCTTGACCAAATACTAATTGCTGCTGAAAAGAATTTTTCAAATTAATTAACCAGACACAAATTATTTCTCATCAAAAGTACTTTTGAGAAAACCACTTTAAGAAAAAACACTTCTCGAACTAAGCTGATTAGAAGCTTGGCCAAACAACTAGTAGTCGTTTGATGTGGTGACCACATTAAGGACCAATATGTACAGTCTGACTTCTTTATAACAAAGTCCTGTATAACAACACTTCACTATAAAAGTCAAGATTTTTCGAAACCAATTTTCATGTCATATTATAATATATGTTACACTTCGATATAATATCCAAAAATATTCAGAACAAACGATGTTGTTATTATTTAACCAAAAATCTGAGTCTTTGGTCAAATTTAAAAATAAAGAGAAATTCGGGTTACTGATAATCAAGAGACAAAAATAATAAAAGATATTTGAGAGCAATAATAAAGCAGTAAATAATTTTGTATTTCAGTGATATCTCAATAGTATTTCGTGTCCTACAGATGCCGAGACCTTCTCCTTTTATAGTTGATTCTAGGAGAGTGTGTAATGCATTTGTCTTAATGAGGCAATTATGAATAATAAATGATATTAAAAGAAACGTTATTCAGTCATTCTTATTAAATACAAATTCTCTAACGTATTTGGCATTTAATGTTGAATTTAGCCTCTTTTGCGTTATCAGATTCATTTCTTCAGTTCCTTCTGATTTTCGGGCTTTAAATGACTCGAACATGTACGAGACTCGTGCCATTTGAGTAGAGACTCGTGCCTTTTTAATTTTTTCTCCCCCGTATCTGTTGTTGCCTGTGCCTCTTGACTGATTACCGTACTTTGATCATTTGACCAATCCACGTGTCATGACACGTCATCTTTAATATATAAATCCAATTTTTTCCCAATACAGATAGTTCCTCCACTTTTCATTTATTTACCAATTAAATATTTGGGAAGTGGATCTTCATTAAAAAGAGAATTTTTACCATAATCAATGTTATGACAACACTAACGCTTCAGTTGTCTTTTCTATTTAATGCATTGCACACGTGTCACTTTCCCATTAGTTCTGCAATTTTGCAGCCTTTTTTCAAGGCTTCTTCAACTCCACTATTCACAAAGTGATAGTTGCCTTTATTATAGGCTTTCCATCATTACACTTCTTGGCATTTGACGGTTGTTATTATATACAAATTTAACCCTTTTCCCCATTTCTTCTTCATAAACCTTTATCAGTACTTTACTCTTTACTTCTATTCACGACTTCCTTAATTCACCTCTTTCTACCATGTCATATTCAAACCCTAATCCTAGAAAAGTTTCAATTCTTGGCAATTTTCCCAATGCCCCTGTTAGACATAAAAGGGGTAGAGGAGGCAGACTTCGTAACCTAGGGTCTGTTCGCGGTGGTAGTTCTAGTTTTATTACACCTTCTTCTAGTTTTGGCCTTGTTACCAGAGGTTCTTTCACTCGAAAATTCTCTTCTAAAGGCAAAGAACCTTCTGAACCTCTTCAAGAACCTTTAGTTGAGGAAATAGTTCCAAATGACCTATCTTTTGAGCATGATAGAGAATCTCTTCATGAACAAGTTGTTAATTTAAATAGAGCTGACACCTATCCCTCTCTAATTATTGAACCTTTGATTTCCATGTTCGAAAAGATTGTCGTTGGAGTAGTGACCTTCGTATAGTAATCTCTAATCCAAACCAGAGAATATATTCTTATAGGATTGAATTTTCTTTTGTTTATACTTATCCCTTCACTTTGGAATTTACTCCTGCTATCGACTCAGTTATACTTGATTTCTATCGTTCTTCCAAAATTTTTTTGGGACAGATTGGCCCCCTCGTATGGAGAGCAGTGTCTTGTTTAAGATAGTTATCTGTCAAAGCTGATGTTGACTTTACCTTTTCCCATCTTATTCATCTTTACCACACAAAGCTATTCCGCTATGGTATTTTTACCTTAACTACAAGAAGTAAAAGGGTATTGGTAAGCCCTGAAGATGATAAAGATCGTGGCTGGTACACCCGTTATGTTGCGGTACCCACAATTGGTTTGGTGGGTGAAACAAATATTCTCTTTCCTGAAAAATGGAACCTTGCACGTAGGTCTTTCTTCCTTACGGTACCTATTTTTAAGAATTTTAACTCCTTTTCTAATTTCATTCTTTTTTGCTTTTTTGTAGCAACCATGGGAGACGTGGAACCCGTTCCTAATTTCTGCGGTTGGGTAGATGCAATTTTGAAAGCCGTGCCTATGGATGCACAAACCCGGAAGTCCATTTCCAATCTACATGGTTGGAAAGTGAAAACTCACGGTATGCATCTCTTATGCTTTTTCGTATGTTAATTTTTTTCTCCTCTTTTTTTTTAAAAAACTTTTTACCCTTCTTTTTGTTAGTATTTGATATTCGAGGAATGGCAGCTGAAGTGGCTATCGCCCTTCGAGCCTCTTCTGGAACTCCCCTCTCTTTGGAAAGAACTCAGGCTATGCTCTCAAAGAGAACAATTGTTGAAGAAGATTCAGAGAAAGATGCAGATAAAGAGAGTTCTTTGGTGGCTAGGCCAACAACTAAGAGATGCATCATTTCTGAAGATGAGGCTGAAGTTTTTCCTGCCCATGCTTCTCTTAACGAACCTGTTCACCTTGTTCCTGATCACGAGACCGTCCCCCAGGAAACTAATGAATCCATTCAACGTCTCTTCGTTAGTGGTTTCGAAAGTGGTGAGCTAGGTCCGGTTTTGGATTAACCTCCTCTTTTTTCCTCTATTCACATTCCTTCTATTCCTCCTTTATCTACACGTTCCTCTTTGCCCACTTTATGTGCTCTTGCTCCCTTACCTGCTTTTGCTGCCCCAACTTTGAATCCTATTATTTTTACTTCTTCTATCGCTCCTCCTTCCATAGCTACCGTTCCTCTGTTCAATATACAGCGGAGGGCTCCACTAGTAGAAGTTTGGCTATGAGGAGCGTGACACTCGATGTTCCTGCTAATAACAGTCTCCTAAGCAAATCTGGTGGAGCAGATATCTGGCTCGAGCCTATAATTGGAGATGTTGAAAAAAAGAAAATGAACTACCACAACTGCTTAACTTTGATGAATGACATAGTTCATTCTACTTTAAAGGTATTTTTCCTTTAATTACTTACAAGCGTTTTTTTACTTCTAGATTCTTACTTTCATTTTGCCATTGTAAGCTAACCTTATTGGCACAGAATTAATGAGAAAAATTTCCCTTCTCGAAAAGAAGGCCCGTGAGTCTAAAAAATCTATCCTCAAGGCTGAGAGAATAGCTAAGGGAACCCAGCTACAAGCAGCTAATTGGAAGGAGCAGTTTGAAAATGCTCAAGGAACTATAGAAGAATTGCAAGAGAGTAGACATCTCTTGGACTAGCAGAAGCGTGCATTGACCTCTGAATTAGCAGTTGCCAAGGCTTTTTCAAGAAAATTTGAGAAGGATAAGGAGCGCATTGAGTGTTCCTTTTCAGTACAGTTGTCAAAGTCAAATGAAGAGATCAGAGAACTTAGGGCACTTCTGAACAAAAAAGAAGAATATGCATGAGAATTGGCACAAAGCTTGAATCAAGCTCAAGGTGATTTAAGAACCTCTTATGATAAGGTACGTGCCTTAGAGAGTTCTCATGCCTCCCTTCGTGCTTCTGTTGATCCAACCACCTTAGCTGAAAACGAAGAGCTAAAGAAGGAGCTTGTTGTGTGGGAGAAAGATTATGAAACTCTGGAAGATAAGTTAGACTTGGAACTGAGTTGGGATTTTTTGAACTCTCGTTGTGATGCTTTAATTGAGGCCAGTCAAGAAAATTTTGATTTGGAATCAGAATTGACCAAAGTTTTAGACGTTATTGAAAAGACTCAACAACCACTTGACTTTCCTTCTCCGGCGATTGAGACTCCCGTGGCTGAAGAACCTGCAAATGAAGAAGCTACGGCTGAAGCTCTTGAAGTTGAAAACACTGCAGCTCAAGTTCCCGAAGTTGAAACTTCCATGACTCAGTCAACAGAAGCTGAAGCTTCCGTGACTCTTGCTGCCCTCGTTGATCTTATCACTTCAAGTCAAGCTGACACCGCACCTGTTGCTTCTTCAGAAGTTGATACCATGCCTATGGTTGTTCCTGAAAACGAAGCTAATATCACAACTTCTAATGTTTTAGCACCTCAGTGACCAGTTTATATTTCTGAACTTGTTTTTATATTTTTCTTTTTTGAATGGTGGTTTATCCCTTGGTTAGTTTTTAAGGGATTTTTGGAAAAAGTCCCTAGTTACAATGATGGGGTACTTGTATAAATATTTTATTGACTAAGTTTCTACTTAGTCTTTTTAATTATATTGAGAAGTTTTTCCAGTACTTCTATATGTTCTATTTTTCCTTTTTCATTTCTTTAGGACTTAGAGAATAGTTTAGCATTTTTATCCTTTGAAAATACTATATGATTATTTTCATGACTTATTAACATGATGTTTATAATAGAGGGCCCTTTTATATTTATCAACTCTTAATGAAGAAGACGTCTCAACTTTATAATGGTGTGATAATACGGCGAAAAGAAATAGGAACACACTTGTTATGTTTGAAATAACTTTAACAAGTTTTTATGCATGAACGTTGACAAGTTGTTTGAATAATACATTACATGTTTTGAAATACATCTATAACTTTCCCGTAATGGTTTTTCTTGTAACAGATTTTTATAAAACAAAAATAAATCATACAAGGTTTCTAATAACCCATTTCAGTATACACTCATGACCCTATCTTTATATGTTTGGAAGGGTTTAAGAGATTACTTCGTTATTTTTATAATGACAAAGATCTCTCTTTGCTTTAATGGGAAATAATACTATGATGCATGTCTTATATCTCCATTTATTTTGACAGGAAAGAACACTCTGAGCACTTGCTTTTTCACACGTATCTGTGTATAATATGTAGTCCCCCAAGTGTTTGAGCGATGAAGTATGAAGCCTCGAGCACTTGTCTGTTTCTCTCAAATTGGTCCTTTTCCTAAAATGAAAAAACATACGGGACTCTGAGGTGCGATCATAGATGAAGACTTCTTAACCCGTATGTGTTTCCATAAGAATAATTGTGACCCTGGGCAGGAAATTTTAGAATATTCCATTTTGCCGTACAGGTCATGGCTCATTATTTGGTACGGGTTAGCGTTTATCCTAGCATCTAATATCGTTAGTAAATTTTTAGCAATTCAAAGATAAAATTTAACATGACTGTGGGTACTTTCTTAGAAGTAATATCTCTTCAGGTGGACAACGTTCCAATGTGAGGGTAGAATATTCCCATCCATCGTCTCTAATTCGTATGCTCCATTCCCTGCAATTTCACGAACTCAGTAGGGTCCGTCCCATGTTGGACTTAGCTTTCCAGAATTAGCAGCCTCCGTAGATTGAAAAACCTTCTTAAGCACGAAGTCCCCAATTTTAAAGAATCTAAGACGTGCTTTCCGGTTATAATATCGTTCAATGACTTGCTTTTGTGTTGCCATCCTTACTAATGCATCTTCTCTCCTGCCTTCGAGCAAATCAAGGTTCATCTGCATTTCTTCATCATTGGATTCCTCCGCTGCCTGAACGTACCGCGTGCTCGGTTCTCCTATTTCAACTGGAATTAAGGCTTTGGCGCTATAAAATATTAAAAATGGTGTTTCTCCCATGCTTGTCTTTGTCGTTGTACGATAAGCCCATAAGAGCCCAGGCCAATTACCTTTTGAATCATGTAACCGTTTCTTCAAATTATTGATAATGACCTTATTTGTGGATTCTCCTTGCCCATTACCTGCTTGATGGTATGGTATAGATGTTATCCTTTTGATTTGCCAACTTTGAAAAAATTCTGTGATTTGGGCTCCTATGAATTGTGGTCCATTATCACGATCTCTTTTTGTACTCCAAAGTGGCAAATTATATTCCTCCAAATGAAGTCCTTGACTTCCTTTTCTCGTACCTGCTTAAATGTTCCTGCTTCTACCCACTTAGTGAAATAATCAGTGAGTACAAGTAGACATTTTACTTGACCTTTTTCCCGTGGTAATGGTCCCACGATATCCATCTCCTATTTCATAAAGGGCCACGGTGCTATAAATGGATGTAGCAGCTGCGTTGGTCTATGCATATTATTACCATACCTTTGACATTTATCACATTTGGCTACGAAACTTTCTACTTCCTTCTGCATCTTGGGCCAGTAATAACATGCCCTTATCAATGTTTTTACCAATGACCTTCCTCCTGCGTGATTCCCGCAATATCCTTCGTGTATTTCTCTCATGATGTATTCTGTTTGGGAAGGCCCAAGACACCTTGTTAAAGGTCTACCAAATATTTTTCGATAAAGATTTCCTTGATATAAACAATAACGAGCAGCTTTTTTGCGAAGTGCATGAGCTTTCCTTTTGTCATCATGTATGGCTCCGTGCTGTAGAAAAGCAACAATTTCATTCTCCAATCCCATGTTAAATGATTAAAATTTACCTCGTTCGTGTCAGGTTCGAGGACAGAATGAAATAAATGCACGACTGAAGCATTTGCGTCGTTTGCTACGTCTGATGCAGATGCGAGATTAGCAAAATCATCTGCCTCCACATTTTCATCTCTTGGGATCTGCATTACCTTTCATGTTTGAAATTGCTTTATTAGTCTCGTACCTTTTCTAGGTATTCTTGTATTCGTGTTTCCCTAGCTGTATAAGTCCCCAACATTTTATTGACCACGAGTTGAGAATCACTCTTGATTATAATCTTTTTTATGCCGAGTTCCCGTGCCAATTCTAAACCTGCAATCATAGCTTCGTACTCTGCTTCATTGTTAGTTATAAAATGACATTTTATAGCATGTCTAATGGTTTCACCCGTAAGTGGTATGAGAACTATCCCTAGGCCTGCACCTTTTACATTAGATGAAGCATCAGTAAAGAAAATCCAAGTGTCCGGGTTTGCAGCATTGAAAATTTGTAATTCTTTTTTCGCTTCTATTTGCATCCATTGACTAGAATCAGCTACGAAATCAGCTAATACTTGAGATTTTATAGCAGTCCTAGGTTGATAAGTGATTTTGTATTCACTTAATTCTATAGCCCAATTTTCTAACCTTCCTGATAATTCATGTTTATGCAGAATGCTTCGTAATGGAAAAGCACTAACTACATCAATGGGATGACATTGAAAGTAAGGTCTTATTTTTCTAGATGCCATGATCAAAGCAAGTGCTAACTTTTCTACTTGCGGATACCGTGTTTCTGCATCTAACAAAGACTTTCTTACATAATAGATAGGAGATTATTTGCCTTGGTCCTCGCAGACTAAAACAACACTTACCGCAACTTCTGATACGGCCAAATAGATAAGTAACTTTTCTCCTTCCTTTTGTTTTGCCAATAAAGACGGTTTTGGCAAATAAGCTTTCAAATTTCTAAGTGCTTGTTAATAATCTTCATTCCATTCAAAATGATCTTATTTTTTGAGTTCAGAGAAAAATTTAAATTATTTTTCTGAAAACTTGGAAATAAATCTCCCCAAAGTTGCAATTCTTCCCGTTAGCTTTTGAACTTCTTTTTACTCGTAAGTACATCATGGATTTCCTCTATTGCTTTGATCTGTGAAGGATTTACCTCAATACTACCGTTAGAAAAAAGAAAACCCAAAAACTTACCTGATGCGACCCTAAATGCTTATTTTTCTGGATTGAGTTTCATGTTAAACTTCCGTAAAATTTGAAATGTGACAGATAAATGAGATATGTGATCATGATAATGATGGGTTTTAATGAGCATATCGTCTATATATACCTCCATGGTTTTTCCTAAATGTACCTGAAATATTTTAGTGACCAACCTTTGATAGGTTGCTCCAGTATTTTTGAGACCAAAGGGTATTACTTTATAACAGTAAGTCCCCCTGTCTGTGATGAAAGAAGTTTTCTCTTCATCACTTGGATGCATTTTGATTTGGTTGTAACCTGGATATGCATCTAAAAATCTTAAAAGTTCATGCTCTGCAGTTGCATTAATTAGCTGATCTATATGTGGTAAAGGGAAAGAGTCTTTTGGACAAGCTTGGTTAAGATATGTATAATCTACACAAACTCGCCACTTACCATAACTGTATTATCTAACCAATTAGGATACTTTACCTCACAGATAGACCCAATTTTTAATAGCTTTTGGACCTCATCTGGAATTACCTGGTTTTGTTAGCTCCTTGCTTTCTTTTCTTTTGCTTTACTGGTGTGAATGATGGGTCTTCATTTAGTTTGTGAGTCATCACATCTGGTGGTATCCCTATCATATCAGCATGGGACCAATCAAAACAATCCATGTTAGCTTTTAGAAATTCAATTAACATACCTCGCATGTCTGAGCTTATATTGTCTCCAACATAAATCTTCCGTTCAGGCCATTGCTCAAATAATATTACAGCTTCTAGTTCTTCAATTGTTATTTTGATATTTTCATTCTCTTCATGCTCTTGAATTGTATCAGGTCTCGAGTCTACATATGTCCGTCCTTGCTCAGTTGAGGTTTGATCCTTGATACCCTTAAATGTTTCTTGTAATTGCTATTTCTCTTTATTTACGGTACTCGTATCTGTTACAGCATTAATACTCCTGGCTGTATGTTGATCTCCACGAATTTAGCAAATTCCCCATGGTGATGGGAATTTAATGACTTGATGTAGAGTTGATGGGACATCCATGTCATGGATCCATAGTCTTCCCATGATCATATTATAAGCCATTTCCATATCTACTATCTGAAATTTGGTTTCTTTAACAACACATTCATCAAAAGTTGTTAGAATTACCTCTCCTTTTGTTACCACTCTTGAATTGTCAAACCTGGACAAGGTATGCGCCTTCAGTATCATTTTATCTTCAGCTCGCATCTCACGAAATACTCTTAGTAGTATAATATTTACGGAACTTCCTGGATCAATCAAAACTCATTTCACATTAGTGTCATATACAATTAAATATATTACCTGTGCGTCGTTGTGGTGGGTCAACACTCCTTCTGTATATGCATCATCGAAAGAGATACTTTCGTCTTCTAAAACCTTCCATACCCGTTTCCCGTATGTAATTGTTACTTTTGAAACCTTGTTTGAAGCCGTATATCTTACACCATGAATATCTTCTCCCACACTTATAATATTAACGGTTCTCTTGGGTGATGGGCGCTTTGGTGGCTCTTGCCTATTTTTCATATAGGCTTGTTCTCACTAAATAACTCAGTGAGATACCCTTGTTTCAATAGATGGTCCACTTCACTTTGTAAAAATCTATATTCTAAAGTTTTATGTCCGTGATCATTATGGAATTCGCACCAATGGTCTGGATTGCGTCTGTTTGGATTTGAATGCATCTCCTTTGGACACCGTACCTTATCTCCCATACTCCTTAAAATAGCCACGAGCTCGGAAGTACTTACATTGAAATTATAACCACCGAATCGCACCTTTAAATTTCTTTTGTCATTACGGGACTCTTAAGTGTTTCGATCATTTCTGAACCTTGTGAAGAACCAGATTCCTTGTCCTCGATCTTTGATCATATCATTGATTATCCTGCTTCGACAATGAGTCTTTTCCTGCAGGTCCCATGTATGGATCGTATCTATTTTTATCTTTTTCGGTTTTTGACCTCCTTGAATTGCTCATTTCTTCATGATGAAACCGAGGTACGGTATCTTCCTCAATTCACAACTTCGTACGGTACCTGTTATAAACATGATTCCACGTGGTTGCATGAACTCTCGAAGGCTTTCTTTAAGTCTTCTCGTGGCTTCTGAACTTTTGTCATTTAAGTTGCTTGCAAAAGCTATTGCAGCCTAATTATCAGGTACACGGGGTAAAGTCATACTTTCACATTGGAATCTATCAACAAAATCTCCAAGCAACTCTGAGTTCCCTTGTTTAATTTTGAAAATATCTTCCATTATTTTATCAACCTTTTGAGCTCCCGAGTGTGCTTTAATAAAATAATCTGCAAGCTCAGCAAAAGAGGTTATCGAATTTTCAGGTAAAAGAGAATACCAGGTTAATGCACCCTTGGTGAGTGTTTCTCCAATTTATTGACCAATATTGATTCAATTTCTTGCTTGGTCAAGTTGTTGCCTTTTACGCCTGTAGTGAATGCAGTTACGTGATCACGTGGGTTTGTTGTGCTGTCGTAATTTGGGATGTCAGGCATTTTGAACTTTTTAGGGATTGGAAGGGAAGCAACACTTTGTTTCCAAGGTTGTTATGAGTATGTATCCATATCTACTTCTTTGATTACAGGGGAACTCTAGGGATTTGGTCGATGCGTTCATTTTGTTCCTTAAGCTCTTTCTGCAAGGTTAGTACTAAATTTTGTAAATGATAATTATTTGAATTACATGGTTCTCCCTCCTATGGTTCACTAGGAGTTCTTCCATTTCCAAAATTAACAAGCCCAGAACGAGGATTCTCCAACATATTATTATTGGGCGTAGATGTGTGTGGTGAAACAGGTAATCGACTAACTAGAGCTTTGCTAACCCGTGCATCAATTATTTTTTGTAAAGCTTCATCTACCCCTTCAAAATGTTAAGATTGCTCCTGTTCATTAGCACGAGATTCGGGAGCAGGAGAGCCTTCATGAGATTGTCGTGGCGAATCTTGGGGAGAAGGAACCACGTTAATGTTTTGTAAATCTCCTTGATCTTGCTGGATTTGATTTTCATGGTTTTCCAAGATGTTACCACTGTTGTTGTTGATGTTTTTGTTTGCCATAATAGAAGGAAATTGATTATCAGATTCCCGGTAACGGAACCAATTTATTTAACCAAAAATTTGAGTATTTGGTCAAAACTAGAAATAAAGAGAAATTTGGGTTACTGATAATCAAGAGACAAAAATATTAAAAGATTTTTGAGAGCAATAGTAAAGCAGTAAATAAATTTGAATTTCAGTGATATCTCAATAGTATTTCGTGTCCTACAGATGCTAAGACCTTATCCTTTTATAGTTGATTCCAGGAGAGTGTGTAATGCCTTTATCTTAATGAGGCAATTATGAGCAATAAATGACATTAAAAGAAACGTTACTCAATCATTCTTATTAAATACAAATTCTCTAACATATTTGGCATTTAATGTTGAATTTAGCCTCTTTTACGTTATCGGTACGCTTCAAAATGCCTAATTTGACCATATATAGTTCCAGGAAAAAGTTAGATAAGATTTCCAAATATTTCAAAATAAAAAGAGTTAATATCCTAAAACCTCCTTAAACCGACAAAAAATTGACAGTTTAAGGTGATTTTAGGGTACTAACTCAAATAAAAATAGAGTATTATGTAAATCTGCGCAAGAAAAATACTACTGCTTATACATTTTCTAATATTAGTCGGCATTAAGTTTTAATCATATCTGTTTCGGCAATGTTTGATAGGAATCGTTTATTGTACTAGAGATTTATATATCAAAAGAAAATGTAAGGAAATAATTTCTAATATTAGAAAACTAATTTTGTTATGATACTATTATATATATATATATATATATGTATATATAAAATAAAATAAAATATAATAAAAGTAATTTAAAAAGTAAAAAGCAATGTTAAAAAATTCCGAACATATCTAACATGTAAATTATAAAATATTTTATAAAAAGTAACATAAAATATATATAAAAATATTAACATTAGGTAAACAACAACCAACTACACCAGAAAACTATTTTATATTAGGTAAAATACATAAAATTGGTAAAAATATATAATATTAGTAAAAATATATATAAAGGTGGATTTAAGGCTTTATATTTGTTGTTGCTATAGCAGTTTTATAAGTATTGTGATTTTTTTTTCTTTTCTGGGGAGCATTTTTTTTCCACCCTCTAAAATGCAAAATTAGAACTTTTATAAAGACAACTAACCACCATAACGTCTTTTTCCCTCACAAAAGGACAAGATGAAATGACAAAAATATAAATCAAAATTAACCACAATCGAAAAAGAAGTGGGGCTATTTTCGTAATTACAAAATAGTGGAAGAGCTACCATTGGAATTCTGATAAGTGATAACGTACCCTTCAAGTGAAGAAAGTATCAGCTGTGTTAGTTGCATTTAACATGCCCCACACTCATGACTTCCCCTCTCAATTATTTTATTATTCCCTTTTTATCCCTCATTCATCCCCTAAATAACATTCTCTGCCACTCAAATTTCCTCTCTTCGATCATCTTCAGTTCATCCCCTTAGATCTTCTCTCTCTAATTTTTAGCTCAATTTTTTTTTCTCTATTAACAAAACAGAGCAGATTTTGGTTTGTAATTTTTTTAATTTTTTTTGTAATTTATTTTGGCAATGAATGGAAGTTTTAGGGCAGAGGAATCGGCAATGAGACAGTTACAACAGCAAATGGGGAGTTTTAGGAATTCAGTAATGAAGGAGAAGGAAGAGGAGTTAGCTTTGTTTCTCGAAATGCGTAGAAGGGAAAAGGATAGAAATGATCTTCTTCTTTTTCAAAACGGCGACGAATTTGATGCTCAGCTTGGTGAGATTTTTTTTATTTTTCCTTTTTATTACTTCATCTGTCTCAATTTATGTGATAATATTGACTGAGCTCGAGTTTATGAAATAAAATTTTTAAAAGTTATAATATTTGTGTGATTATAATTATATAGGGTAAAATGAAAAATTTAAAGTAAATATGCTTTTAAACATTAAAATATGTCCGATTTTTCTTGGACATGCTAAAAAAAGGAAAGAATTTCACATAAAATGGAACAATATTAGTACCTGTTTGAGATTATGATTGAATTTGATTATGGTTTTGAGATTAGTACAAGTATACAACAGTATGTAAAACTTGCAGTGAATTTGGGGTTTCTGTTAAACTCTGCTTCATAACCTCAGCTCATTAGTGTTCTTAAACTCTGTTACTTTGTTTCTTATAGGATTAAATGCAGGCGGTTCACCTTTATTTAGTATTGGATCAGCCACAACTGTTATGAAGAATGGTACTGATGATTTCCTCAATGCTGAGAATGATAAAAATGACTATGAATGGTAATTTCTTTAAATTTTTTGTTCTTTTCGAGCATGTTCTGATGGCGACTGTGTTGGATTGCGTATAGGTGTTCGGAACACGCAGCATAAGAAAATAACAATCCTAGCAGATTTTTCGTGTTTAAAATTTATTTACATGTCAATAGATCGGATCTAAGACGTACCTGGTAAAGAGAATCTCATTTTAAATTCTTCGATAGTGCGAAGACTCTATGCGTATCCACACCGAGACCGATCTTTGCTATCAACTCTTTGATCAATGAAACTCGCGAACAAAATTGAACGAAATATTGTGTTGAAATTTTTCTCAAAAATCTCAACTCAAATTAGAAGAACAAGAAACACTTTTCTTGTAATTGTATTTTATCTCTTGGCTTTGTATTGTACTCTCACTTTCACAAAGTGAGCTTTTCTTCTCAAGAAAAAAATTGTGCAAATTTTTGTTCCATCACCCTTTATATAGCATCACCTTAAAACCTTTTCTTATTAGGTTGAGGTGATAATTTACTTAGGGTAACAATTTATACCTAAATAAACCTTTCTGGAAATTTTCGATGGAAAATTGAATTCCCATTCGAAAACTGCCAAGCCTTTCCATAAATTCCTATTTTAATTGAATAAGTACTATAAAGGTTTTCTAATGGAAAATTTATATCCCATTCCCAATGGAATTTTCGTATATGTCGTAGTCCTTAGTAGACATTATACGTGAATCCAAATCTCAATTGGATTTCACTTAATAAGTTTCCAACAACTTCTTGTTGTAATTAATATTGTATATAATATATCTTATATAAAATGATATATGTTTCAACCAAGAGATATAATTCAATTTTCTTTTCTAAATAGAAAACTTTAATTCGTTCACAATATTAATTATAGCCTCTGTGCTAGCAAAGAATATAATAATATTTCATTTGGACCAACAACTTTATTTATTTGACAAATTAAATTCTTTAATTCAATTATCAAATAATAAGTTAATTAATCCTTTAGCAAAGATCAGAACACTCGTTAGTGTGCGACCCCATAGGTTCAATACTAGACCGGTAACAAATTGACCACATCAATATACTAATCAAGGGTGGCGTCTAGCAACATTCCTTAACGACCGGATAGTATGAGGTATACAATTTGCTCTCAAGAACCAGTAGAAGAATAATGTAGTAATTCCTTCTGTCCTTATAGCTCTAGATCACCCTAGGATATGGTTCAACTGTCAAATCCTAATAGGCGACCAACTATGTGTTCACATCAAATATAATCGACCATTGAATGACCTAAGAAACTCATTTCTTCTTTCATTCAATTGCCCTGGCCAAGGTCTTAGTTTGCTCGTTTATAATTCATGACAACATGAAGCTTAAACTCATTACCAAGAGTTGACAGATTCCGTCTTGATCAATCACTAATTCTACAAGTATTCAATCGTACCCAATATCCTTTCAACTACCGCCCTAGGGCCATAGGTGTCTAGTATCAAAGCACAATAAATAACTTGTCAATTACTATGACGATCTCAAGTCAAAGGAAACAGTTACATCACATTCTTCAAGAAAATATCCTATTGACAGTTATGGTAATTCTAACCATTAGGAATTATCCAATGAGTCGGTTCAATGATCATATCTCTATATGCATCATCTATCTATGTGATTCAGTTGATGAGATCAACTAATCTTTATCCGATAAAGACGATCACATAAATATTGATCTAACCGGATTACTAATGTCCAAATTAATAATCCTACGATCAAGAACAAATTTAGATTAAATTGTAAAAGACTTTGCTCTCATTATCATGATCTCTATCACGATGACAAATCTTAAAATTTAATCAAGGACCTTATCAAATTAATCAAACAATTAATAATAATAATGATAAAAGAATATCAAATTCCATATATTTTATATCAAATGACATTCACAAAAATATGTTCAAGTTATCAAATGTGATATTGGATCTAGGGCATATCTACTATATCCCTAACAGACTGTACTTATTCGCTTAATTATAATTTTTAGCTGGTTTGGTTATATTGTCTTAAGTTCCTCTATCCAGTGAAATGTCTACATCATCTCACCGACATTTCAGATTCTAATCCTTTTAAGTTACTGGTTCTAAATTAATAATTTATACATATTCAATGGATTTTTAAAGATAAATACAGCGGCCGAACCAAAGCTACTGGGTTTGGCCGAACCCACTCCCGGCACTCTAGCTCCGCCCCTGCTGACATTATGTCTTCCTGTTCAAAACTTCAGTTTTTATTGTTCCCTTTTTGGATAATCTGATGATAGCTTTTGCAACATGCACGGATTTGCTCTAGTTATATTCAGTAGATAGGACTACTGATATTTGAGCAGATATAATGTCTCAATATCAAAAGCACCCTTTATAGTAGTGTAGTACACAAAACAAAAGACTTTGAACATGAGGGGGCAAAAAGAAGTGGATAAGCAATTATAATTTTATATATATTGATGAGTTAGGGTGCTATTGGTGAGCCTTTCCGTCTCGAACCATTAGTTGGTGATTCACGTTCCGAGCTCAACTAAGTTAGAGCAGGGAAAACCAGCTAGTGGGAGAGAAATCTAACTCTTCAGATTAGCAATTCGTATGCTATTACAAAGTGTATAAGAACGAACATCTGCATATTAACATGTAAATAACAACAACAACAACCCAGTATAATCCCACAAGTGGGGTCTGAGGAGGGTAATATGTATGCAGACCTTACCCCTACCCCGGGGGGAAGAGAGGCTGTTTCCAGGAGACCTCGGCTCAAGACATCAACACGAGACAAGAGAAGATAAGTTAGTACTAACAATACACTCATACTAAAATTACTCACGTAACTAACAAGCTAACTGAAAATTAAATAAACTTACTATCTTAAGCATCAACTCCTACTATTAACATCACAGCGTCCAGTTATGCTACGTCACAGCTCTGCAGTTAGTTATTTCTCTGTACTTGCATTTCTTCAGAGGTAATATTCCAAACTATTCAGGACGAAAGGTGCATTCAATAATCAATGTTCATTGAAACATCATGAATAGCTAGAGAATATGTACAGTATATAAAGCTCTTAGTTATATTTCGAAGTTTAACTAATAATATAATGAATTCCATACATCAAAATGTTGATGCAAACAAGTAGGTGTTATTAACCCACTTACTAAAAGGCTCAAAAGTAGAAGAGAAAAGGTTCCTCCAGACCTCTGATATTGGATGATCTTTTGCCACACTTATACAATCATTCAGTATCAAAAGAATTTTTGCTTATGTCTTTTATCAAATGTTTATATCTTTATTCTGAGAAGATATTTTTGTGTTTCAGGCTTCTAACACCTCCCAGTACTCCTCTTTTTCCTTCACTTGAGATGGAGTCGGAAAAATCAATGATGACTCAGTTGGGAACAGCTAAAGCTCGTCCAACTGCATTAAAATCTAGAGTAAGAAAATACTAAATTTTCTTAGCCCATGATTTTCTGAAATAATGCATTTTCTGTAATTAGGATGAGTATTTTATATGATATATACTTAATACATGAAATTTATTGTAATGACTTCAAAATTATTTCGCTTCATGTCCAGCCAGTAGAGGGGACGTAGAGATGTGCAAGAAGCTTAATAAAAGGGAAATTTCTATAATTAGGTAGAAAGGACCTTGCAGGCCTTTTAGTTCAAAACACACGTGGGAGCTCCATTATTTAGTCAAATGCTATTTTCTATGAAATCATCTTTATTGATATTTCACAATTGTCTTCACTCGAGAGTTTCTGAAAAGAAAAATATGATTGTACTCATTTGCATTTTCTTACAGAAGTTCCTTGTGAGCATGTTGAATTACCATTGATCAATCTCTCAAAAATATCACCACCTTTTGCAGATGTACTAAGTTCTACTGAGTGCATAGTTGTTGGATAGTAAGTCCTGGTCACCCTTTAATCACAAATTGTGAATTCTCCCACGTATAAGTTAGGAATTTCAGATGGAATGTCGGAACCTCCGGCTAGGCAGTCTTAACTTGAGTTTGTTGGGAACCAGGGACTGATTTTACGGTGCAACTTGTTATTGTGGATGCAGTTAGCAAATCCCCAGCCCGAGCCCTCTGGTAGAAGCATTTTAGCATCTAGACAGCCTGCTTCCACTCCTGGATTAAATACTTCAAATTCAGGTCTTCGAAGGCCATCTTCATCAGGTGGATCAAGACCTTCAACTCCAACAGGACGACCCACATTAAGCGCAATATCTGCTTTGACATCAGCATCTAGACGCACATCTACTGCAGCATCAAAATCAATGACATCCACTGCAACCTCTAGAACAATGTCTACTGCAACCGCATCTCGGCCATCAAGGTCTTCAACCCCAACTTCTCGTGCCACCTTGCCTTCTGCTAAATCCACAGTTCCTCCAAGATCTTCAACACCTACTGCCAGGTCTAGTGCAAGATCCTCAATGCCAACAACCAGAGCCTCCTCAACACCCACAACCAGGGCCTCTGTTCCTGGATCAAGGTCCACATCAAGGGCAGCAACTCCAACTCGGCGGCCTACTTCAGCGTCAAGCACAGCTAATGCTACTGCTCCTCCCGTTAAATCTCCGTCTTCAGTTTCCACAGCTACCACTACGACAAGAAATCCTGGAGTTGCACGTGCTAGTTCTCCAACTGTAAAACCCAGACCATGGAAGCCTTCAGATATTCCAGGGTTCTCCCTTGATGCTCCACCCAATTTACGGACATCACTATCTGACAGGCCAATTTCAGCTACAAGGGGTAGACCTGGAGCACCAAATGTTAGATCTTCATCCATTGAGCCAGTTACAAATGGAAGGATTAGACGACAATCTTGCTCTCCAGCGAGAGGACGTCCTCCCAATGGTGTTGTGCGTAGCAGTGGAAGCTCTGTTCCAATCCCAGCTATGAGTCGATTACATGCTAAAGCTAATGATAATGTAAGCCCTGGTCTGATTGGAACTAAGATGGTTGAAAGGGTAGTAAATATGCGGAAGCTGGCTCCTCCTGCAAAGCAGGATAACAAATTTTCTCCCCGTAGTAACTTATCTGCAAACTCTTCATCACCTGACAGCTCGGGTTTTGGAAGGACATTGTCGAAGAAATCCTTGGATATGGCTATGAGGCATATGGTATGTAAATTCTTTTCATTTCATGCTGCTATTTTTGCAAAAGGATAGTACACTTAGGGATCGTTTGGTTGGAAAACAAGTTATTCCATGATTAGTTATCCGGGATTAATTATCCTGGGGTTCCCACCCTCCCATAGGGATTAAAAAAATACTACAATCCTGGGATAACTAATCCCAGGATTAATTATGCCATGATTTTATCCCAACTAAATATGGGATTAACACATCTCAAATTTAGTCCCGGGATTAATGATACCTTATCCCTCGTACCAAACGAGCCCTTAATTCACTTGGATAAGCTAGATGATGGTCATGAATGTTATCTATACAGCATCTCTAGAAATTGGCATTTCTATATTAATGCAACATAGTGCTCTTCAGATTGAATACTTCTTTTTTGAGATAAGTTTCTGTAGTTTGAAAGCATCTATCGCCTTCTTAAATTTTTAAGTTTTTAAATATGCTCTTGGTTTTTCCAGAGCTCTAAGAAGCTCGCCTTGTCAGCCTTCTTGTTCTCTTTATATATCATGGTTATGCTTAGTTGATGATATTCCTCTCAAACAGGATATAAGGCGAAGCATCCCAGGTAATCTGCGTCCATCGATGACTAACATTCCAGCATCCTCTATGTACAGTGTGAGATCAGGACCTAACAGAAGTAGGACAGTGAGTGTATCCGACTCCCCACTTCATACGAGTAGTAATGCTAGTTCTGAAGTGAGTATCAATAACAATGCGGTGTGTGTTGATGGGAGTGAAGCTGATGATGCTATTAGCAGTGATAAAGGTGTTCGGTCTCCTGCCAGTATGCATGGAAGGTGATAATTGTCCTTCCCTGATGATGGGATAAAAGAAATTCTAGTTATGACTTAGTGCCGGATTGAGGGTTTTGGTACCTGAATTATGATGGTTTCCTATGAAGAACTGAGGCATATGGTTCACTGATTATGTAAAGATTGATGCACAGTTAGTTAGCTATATTATTTGAAGCCAGCCTTTATCTCATTAGTTGTGTTGTGTGCTTAAACCAATGTTTTGCATTATTTTCTTTCCACTTTCAAGTTCTTAATTCCTAGGTGCAGAATATCAATCAAAGTCAACAAGGTAGTAAATGAGGACATAAATTTGGCAGAGATATGGTGTTATTAATGTTTTATTCCATATTGGAGGAAATGGTTGTGGTCCCATAATCCCATTACACTAGTAGCACTTCTTTGTGGTGTAAATGAAGCTGCCAAATGACCCTTTTCAAAGGCAGTCTTAAATTTTTAACATTATTTTTTTAATCCAAGAAATATCTATTTTAAATCTATTTAATTTCGAAATATGCAACTATTGATTTACTAGCATTTTCTAGTTACTTGTGAAGTATTATGTATCTAGGTGTTTGGACTATAAAATACTAGTATTGGAAGTTGAAGTTGAAAAAGTTTGACATGAACTTCAGGAAAAATAAGTTACTCCCTCCTGTCTAAAATAACTAATTTTTTTGAATGTTTTCATACAAATTAAGAAATTCACATTTTAGTATTAATTAACAATGAAATTGACTATACTAATCTTTACTATCTCACATAAACCCTCATAACACATATTTCAACACTATTTATTCCAAGGACAATGTAGGAAAAAATAATTAATTCATTCTTGAAATTCAAAAAAATCACTTATTTTTTACCACAAGAAAAATGTTAAAAAATAACTTATTTTGAACCGGAGGAAATAATAAACATTGAAATTTAGTAGGGGAAGTCAATATTTGACTTTAACTTCACTTGACATATTGTAATATATTTGTGAATAATCATAGCCAAATTAAATATCAGAATGTGTACATAAAAGAATGGGCAAGATCACTGGTAGTATAAAAGTATAAAATTTGGTAACCGTAAAAGTATAAAATTTATATACTTTTGTTTATAATATATATAAATGTATAAATTCATACAAAAGATATATATTGTACTATTATTTTAAAAGCGTTATATAATATTATTTTTTTGAAATAATGCTTAGCAAAACTCAATATGATAGTACAACTTTAATGCATTGGATTGTCCTTTAATTAAAGTTTAGTATTTGTACTGAAATAGTAATGCAGTATGACACTATTACTCAAAAGGGCATAAATTAAAAATATGATAGTTGTTATAAATAGAAGATTCTTACACTTCTATTTAAGGTGAATGTCTTTAATGTATTTAATTAGAGAGATTTTAGAGTTCTATTAGTGGTAGCTAAATCTTCCTCTCCCCTATAAATAGAGGTGCCCCCTACCATTGTAAATCATCCCTTGAGACCCCTCTCAACTCAATAAGAAGAACTCTCTCTACTCTTCTCTCTATTGCTATTGTTCTTGCATTATTGTTCTTGTCTTTACTTTATTTTATAACACGTTATCAGCACGAGACTCTACCGTCTCAAGAACCATTCTCGAGAAATCTGAGGTATTTCCCTCTTCCTAATTTAATTTTCGATTGTCTTAACTTTTGTTTGTGCAAGGTTTTGCTTCAAAGAAAGAATGAAGAAAGAAGGAAAAGAAAAGAAAGAAAAAAAAAAGGGACAAACGAAAAAAGGAAAAGAAACGGAAACAGAACAATGAGACAAAGGAGAAAAGAACGAAAAAGATTGAAAAGAGAAAGAAAGAAAGGAAAGAAAGAAAGGAGAAAACATTGAAAATAGATTTGGTATACCTTAAAGGTAAGTAATTTACTTTTCCTTTTCAAATTCTTGGAATTCTATAAATTTTATATACAAAGTTTGATTATAACTCTAATAGAGTTTGTGAGAAATTATAACCACACGAAGTGGTAAAATCTCTATGTCCTGCCATGATTAAATTCATGTATGAATGTGGACGTGACAAAGAATTCCGTCCAATTGAATTTGCTCCATTCCCTTTAGAGAATGTGGTAGCAGCTTGCGTAAAGCACATGATTTTGATCCATTCCCTGAAGTGAATGTGATAATCATAATAAGAGCCCGTAAGTATGAACACGCTCTTGATGTAATTGTGTCATATGAAAAGAAAGTTCGTTGCCCTCGAAATTTCGGGCAAGAGCTATATGACATGGGTGTTGGATGATGAGATCCACTTAGATGCTATGGGTCTTGGAGACGCCATTAAAGACAGAAAAAGTGCATCCACCCAAAGCTATGCTAAGGCCTTGATTTTCTTGCGCCATCACCTTGATGAAGGTTTGAAACTATGCTAAGGCCTTGATTTTCTTGCGCCATTGCCTTAATGAAGGTTTGAAACTGTATGAAGGCCTTGATTTTCTTGCGCCATCACCTTGATGAAAGTTTGAAGATTGAATATCTCAACATCAAGGATTCACCCATCTTGTGGAAAGGCTTAAAGAAGAGAGATGACAACATGAAGTTGGTCACTCTGCCACAAGCACGATACGATAAGAATCCGAAAGCAAATAGTTTATAAACTATATATTATCGTTGCGGTGGAAACGGGCACTGGTCAAAGGATTGCCGTATGGTTGACCTTTACCAAGCATCTCGAAAGAGTAAACGCCCCATAACGAATTTTGTCTCTGACGACAACTTGAATGTGGCAGACTTCTTTGAGCAACCCGATGGGAAGATAGACCACCTAATCGATGATGGATCGGTGATGAAAGAAGATGGAGCTGTTTGATTTATTTGTATTAGTTAATGAATAAACTAATAGTCATTAGCATTAGCTCGTATTAGTTAGTTCATAAAGCAATGTTAGCAGTAGTTCTTTAGAATATCTTCAATATGTTCAAATATCAATAAAACTTTTATTTTCCAGTGGGGGTAATCGACTCGCCTGAAAAACTAGTCGATTATCAACTATTTTCGCATTAAAGTTGAAAAAACAATTGATCAACAATCGATTGTCTTTGGCTAACAATCGATTGTCTTGAAACAGTGTGTTCTGGAATTTTTCAAAAATAGCCAACAATCGATTGTCTTTGTCTAACAATCGATTGTCTTGAAACAGTGAGGTCTGGAATTTTTCAAAAATGACCAACAATCGATTGTCTATATCTAACAATCGATTGTCTTAAACAGTGTGATCTGAAGTTTTTCAAAAATAACAAATAATCGATTGTGTATGTTTAACAATCGATTGTCTATGTTCCAACAATCGATTGTGTGTGTTTAATAATCGATTGTCTTATGAAAAACGCTGAAATTTTCAAACTGCAAAGTAATTGATTATGGATAACATATCTGATTTTGTTAGTCAACTGTTAGCAGCAGATTTTGAAAATATTATGTGACACAAACGAATTGAACTTGTTTATTCTTATGTTTGTGTATTCCTTTTGTATGCCAAACCATGAGAAGTAAATTGATTGAAGGCTCCGGAAGAGCAAATGTAACTCTGCCCAAAGGCATGACGTTAATCATTGAGAAACGTTCTCCTCCAAGTTTAAAAGGAACTTGTTGAGTTTTGAGAATCTATCTTAGAGAATGCAATGTTCTCCTCCAAGTCTAAAAGGAACTTGTTGAGTTTTAAAGATATCATTCAAAATGGATATCATATTGAGACAATAGATGAGAATAATCTTGAATTCTTCATGAAAACGAGGCTGCCCATTTCGATTTGGGTTCACGCCATTTTGCATGCAACAATACTAGTTTGTCGGCTGCCCTCTTCGGTTTGGGGTCACGCCATTTTGCATGAAGCAATGCTAGTTCGTCGGCTGCCCACTTCGGTTTGGGGTCACGCCATGTTGCATGCAGCAATGCTAGTTCGTCTCTCACTGACGAATTGACACAAATATTCCCCATTGCAATTGGTTTTGGGTCATGAACCCAATATACCCCATTTAAGAAGCTTTGGATGCGCAGTATAGGTGCCTGTAGCACCGCCATCCCGCACCAAAATGGGTTTGCAAAGAAGGTTAGGAATATATGTTGAGTATGACGCGTCCTCCATTATTCGCTACCTCGAAACATTGACAGGAGATTTGTTCACTGCACTATTTGCAGACTGTCAATTTGATGAGACACTTTTCCCAAAATTAGGGGGAGAAGTCGGTGAAACCAAATGGGAAATTTTGTGGAAAAATGTATCATTATCTCATCTTGATCCACATACCTCTATTTGAAAGAAAGAGGTACAAAAGACTATCCATTTGCAAAGAATAGCAAATCAAATGCCTGACGCATTTACGGACTTGAAGAGGATAACGAAATCCCACATTCACACGGAAAATGTTCCGATCCGTATTGAAGTCCCTATTGGACAAATATCTAGTGTCATATCCAATGAGTCAAATGCACGCCAGAAGCGTGGCAGACCATTAGGTTCCAAAGATCGAAATCCTAGAAAGAGGAAAAAGAACGATCTAAATGACACTATGAAAGAATCACATGAGGACGCTCATGATTTGATTAATTCCGAGATTCACGAAGAATCTATTGAGCCTGAGACTCTTGAAAATACGGAATGCAAGAATGTGAGGATCTCGAACCTCAGTCTGTGGTAGTACAAAATTAATTGAGAGCTCTCGAAGAGCCAATTATTACTATGTTGGAGAAACACAATTGAGTATTGTGCTGTAGTAAGTCTCAAAGAAACTTATTCAGTTTCCAAAGTACACGCGAAAGCGATTGATTATATTGAGACTATAATAAAGGAAGGCTTTGATTCTCCTATTACTACAACTTGTAGCGGGGTAATTTGTATATGAAAAGCTACCCGCTTTGTTCTCCAGTTTGTACTACACAAACGAAAGAATGCCACAATAAAGTGGATATCTATTGGTATAAAACCCATGTCATAATAAACCCGAAGTTTATTGATAAGTGCACATGTCATGGTGTAAATTTGAAGTTTACCAATATTGATAATTTATTCAGTTGACATTCGTGTTAGCCATCTCATTTGAAGTATGATGTGCAAATTCACATAGGTGAATATCAAAGAACTAGAAGTTCTTGTTCTCAGTAATGAACTGACCAACTAAAGAGTTCGGGTTGAAGCCCCTAAATTCTGGAAATATCAAAGGTGAATATGGGCCCATTCACCTGCCATGTATACCACATATGATGCATCTATGGAATGGTTACACGCGCAATTGTTATTAACCCGCAGCCTGGCAGTGCTTGCGAGGTAAATCGCTCAGTAATCTAACTTCGAGCATAGTTTCCAGATTCTCTACTCAAGACAGTTCATCTTGATAAGTTGGTTTATATCAAAGTTGGTTTAGCAAGATAATTATTGAGTGCTTCCACTTAATAGCTAAACTATTCCTTATGAGAACGAAGTTGTATATATCAGTTTGATATAAGTTGTATACGAGAGTATATTCTCCCCTCACAAGTGGTTCAGGGTCAGGAACCAAATAATTTCATCTTATTATTAAGGTGCTGTGTATATTGACATAATGCACAAAGATGATTTTCCAAAGTTGAGGAAACATGTTAGCTTTACTAACATGAGGGGGAGACATGATAAACACTTGAGAAAGTGTTACATGGGATGAATTTTCATTTGTATATGTATATCCCCGAATATCATGATATGAACCTGTAGTTCATAAAAGGGAAATGCAATTGCAACATATTGCAAAGCATGCTATACGCATTTGCTGACTCAAAGAAAGCAACTAAATGGAAGAGATACAATTCAAGAAGAATTGATTCCATATGAAAGACATGTAGCTTTGAACCTGTAGTTCATATGCTTGAAACTATAAAGTCAAAGGTATGTATAATCAATTTTCGATACCTTATTTGTTTAGCATGACATGAAACTTTGATATGCAGCTAAAGTCTATTATGTGACTTACATGACTTAACTTGAAAGATTTAAGTTGCTTGAAGCATATGCAATTCTTGGTCCTGAAGTACCACATCCTAAGTACAATTTGTGTACATATGTATCTTGCCATAACTATAAGCATGATGGATTTGAGAATGCATCTATGGAGATATTGAAGAGCTATTCCACGACATTATATGAAGATGCTTATATCTATCAAGAATGATGATTTCAAGGTGCGGAATATTTATTCAAGTCAATATGGTTGATTTATTCATCAAGCATCTACCAAAGATCGTTTTGAAGATGATGCACAAGATTGGAATGCAAATGCTCAAGGATATAAATCGATGTACTCATTAGGGGGAGTCAATGCGCGTTGCACTCTTTTTCACTTACAAGGTTTTGTCCCACTGGGTTTTCCTTGCAAGGTTTTTAACGAGGCAACCAATAGGCGCATATTCAAACATGTGTACTCTTTTTCCTTACTTTAATTTTTCCCATTGGGTTTTGGTTTTAAGGTTTTATGAGGCACATCATTGAATAGACATTCAAGGGGGAGTGTTATAAATAGAAGATTCTTACACTTCTATTTAAGGTGAATGTCTTTAATGTATTTAATTAGAGAGATTTTAGAGTTATATTAGTGGTAGCTAAATTTTCCTCTCCCCTATAAATAGAGGTGCCCCTACCATGGTAAATCATCCCTTGAGACCCTCTCAACTCAATAAAAAGAACTCTCTCTACTCTTTTCTCTATTGTTATTGTTCTTGCATTATTGTTCTTGTCTTTACTTTATTTTATAACAATAGTAGTATTTAAATTGGAATTGAACAAGCAACCACCTGTCTGGTATTCAGTGTTCACACTCTCTGTGCTTTCTCTCTCTCTCTCTCATCACCCATGGCCAGTCTATGGCGAGCAGTGATGGGCAACACGACTCGATCAAACGACGACTACGACGGAGTCGAGTTCTGGTCGAACCCAGAACGAACCGGCTGGCTCACTAAACAAGGAGAGTACATAAAAACATGGCGTCGCCGGTGGTTCGTGTTGAAACAAGGAAAGCTCTTCTGGTTCAAGGAAGCGAACATCACGCGCGGGTCGAAGCCACGTGGTGTGATTCCAGTGGCTGATTGCCTCACAGTTAAAGGAGCCGAAGATATTTTAAACAAACAGTTCGCTTTTGAGCTTTCAACTCGCGCTGATACTATGTATTTTATTGCTGATTCGGAAAAGGAGAAGGAAGATTGGATCAATTCGACCGGACGGTGCATAGTGCAGCACTCTAGGTCTGTTACTCATGATGAAATTCTCGACTATGATAGCCGGAAATAATTAATATTGCCACAACCTAATTTTGGTACGTGTATCCTTTTTTTTTGGGAAATAACTATTTTATTTGTTTTGTCTCTGTGTGTAGTGTGAATATATATAATTTTTCGCATTTGAAGCTGTAAGTATTTTGTTTAAGTCATTGTTAGATTGTGAATGCTATATATTTGCTCTATTTTGCTGAGTTGAAATGTATAAGTACCTTTTTCAAATAAAGTGAATTCGTGATTAGTTAAGGCTTTGGATTGTTACTTGTTAGTAATGCTGATTAACATTAATTTTTAATATATATATACATATATATTATATATAAATATATATATACATATATATTATATATATATATTTATTTATATGAAGTATATTTTTCTAACTTAATTAGATGAAAAATTATTAATAATTTTCTTTAATCGACTTATTTTAATCATTCTTTAATCGCATGACATGGCCGTAAAAATCTCTATTTACATGGAGTTGAAAAACTCGGGCTTTTTAGGATAAAGTTTGCTATAGATGGTAGCCTTTTGAATATCTAGAGATTTTGGTGTTTTGCTAGATCTGAGCACTTGCCAAGTTAGGAATTTCAGGATATTTTGTAGTTTTTGATAAGTTCAGCTGCTTCCAACTATCAATTCTAGAAGCCCATCATTGTTCAAGCCACCAACCCATTCTAAAGCCACCATTATTGAAGCCTCCATTGTTGAATGAAGAATTCAACCACCAACCACCTTCTTTAAGGCTATAAATAATAGAGCCTTATGTTTTACATAGAAAAATCAATCCAGAGAGATTGAAATACAATCAAGGAAGAGATTGTAAGAACAAAAGAGAGTTTGGTGAGTTTTTTTTTGTAGAGAGAAATTCTTGGTGTAGCCTATGATGAGTCCTCTTCCCGTCGTCCCACCATAAAGGGTATGGACCCGAATTATCGTTTCATTCTCTATTTCATCACTCGTGTTCTCAAACCCCGTAAACTCAATCACACCACCATTTCCCAAGAGGATGCCAAATTTCTTCATGCTATTGTCACCGGTGTTAAAATAAATTGGTGCAAGCTTATTCTATCTCATATGTTCAATGCCACCAGAGATGACATACCTCTCCCCTATGCCCTCTTAATAATGAAATTTCTTGAAGCTTCCGGAGTCAATATTGCTAATGGTCCTCTCAAAAAGAGCACCAAAATCTGGGAAATTTCGGAGTCTTCCTTTCATCATGATGGTGATCATGCTCCCGCTCCTCCTCAAAATCGACAAGCCCGTTGTGCTCATCCTCCTCAGGAGCCTACCCTCCGGACCATTTCTGACCAAATTACTCAACTAACCCGTGAGGTCCATGGTTACTTTGATCACGTGCATTATGCCTATGCTCAGATGGTGCCATATCAAGCGCCTACCAATGATGATGAAGGGGATGGGGGTGATGAATGATGAAATTGTTGTTGTTATGAGAAATTGTTGTTTTTGGTCTGTTTGTTCTTGATTGGTTAGTTATGTTTGGTTTCACCCTTGTAATGTTATCTTAATTTTCCAATAAATAAACTTGTGTTTATTTCACATTTTTTTCATATTCTTCCCTTGTGTAAATTTTTGCTAATGGCAAAAGGGGGAAGAAACGGGATATCAAGAAGTATGCTATATCACTCTCAACTTCATTCATGCTTAAAGTGAGGGGGAACATGAATTGAGGGGGAACATCAAATTGCATACTTTACTCTTGTCTTGGATTATCAAAATAATTATTGCATATATCCCGCTTATGTTTGCC
Organism: Nicotiana benthamiana; assembly: GCA_034376525.1. Taxonomy (NCBI): domain Eukaryota; kingdom Viridiplantae; phylum Streptophyta; class Magnoliopsida; order Solanales; family Solanaceae; genus Nicotiana; species Nicotiana benthamiana. The sequence continues at coordinate 92,190,839 of CM067337.1, forward strand.
ATTATCAAAAAGGGGGAAATTGTTGGAAACACGTTTCAAATGCAATATACTAAACGTGTGTTCTTTTGTAGGTTTTGATGAATGTCAAACAAAGCAATAAGCGATATATAGCAGTGCTCAAGGACAAGCACAAAATGGATGCATTACAAGAAGCTCAAGACAAAGTTTAGAAATGTTATAATTGAGTCAATATTAATTGTGATCTTGATTCCTCAATCTTGGCTCATAACATGGCTTCTCTACTAAAATTATTTTTCCAAAATCATGCATATCTAACTTAAGTGTCAAATGATTTTAAACTATGCATATTTATATTTGTTAAAATGTTTTTCAAACATGCCTCAAAAATCTGGGCTAAGATAATCGATTATGTACTTATGATAATCGAGTATCTCTAAGCCAAGACTGCATGACAATCGATTGTGAATTAATGATAATCGATTGTGAGTAAGTCAGTTAACATCAGGTTTTTGCAAACTGCATAACAATCGATTGTGTACTTTTGATAATCGATTATTAACTGAGGCAAAGTTTTCAAAACTCAGAAAAATCGATTATGAACTAATGGTAATCGATTAGAATGAGAAAAATGTCTCCCAGTGTTTTTAAATAAATTAATAATCGATTGTGGCTTTTGATAATCGATTATATATGAGACAGAAAGTTTTGAAATTAATTAATAATCGATTATGGCTTTTGATAATCGATTATATATGAGACAGTAAGTTTTGAAATTAATTTATAATCGATTGTTCTATTTGATAATCGATTGTTGGAACTAACCGTTGTCATACATTTTCAAATTACCTTCAGGTAATCGATTGTTGATATTTAACAATCGATGTTTTGCGTAAAATCTGGAAAAGATTTTCTGAACGTTGTTAAAATAATCGATTGTTGATTTCCTGATAATCGATGTTTTATGCCAAAAAATTGGAAAGGATTTTTTAACGTTATAAATAATCGATTATTGATTTGAAGTAATCGATTGTTGACGTAAAATCTGGGATTGAATTTTTGATCTGATAGGCAAACAATCGATTGTTTAGTCTTGACAATCGATTGTCACTGAGTAATTTCAGCAATCCTTAATTGGCAATTAGACAACGGTAAGACTGAGTTTTTCACCTATAAATACAGGCTTAACTCAGTGTTTTCACAACAACAACATATACAATTTAAGTATTTTCATTGCTAAAAGCTTTCTTACATTGATCATCATTTTCATTCATCCATAAAGCTTTTTGAAGAGCCATTCTATTGAGCTAAGTTGTTGTGATCTTGAGCGTACTATTTCTACTCATATCTACTCATTGAGGAGTACTTTGTAAAGTGAGTTTGTTTTGTGTTTGTAAGAGAATTGCGATTCTCGTTTGTTGAGGAACTTGTGATTCCTCAGTTGAAGTCTTTGGGATTGTTATCCCCGAGCAGTTGAAGTCTTTGGGATTGTTATCCCCGAGCAGTTGAAGTCTTTGGGATTGTTATCCCCGAGCAGTTGAAGTCTTTGGGATTGTTATCCCCGAGCAATTGAAGTCTTTGGGATTGTTATCCCCGAGCAATTGAAGTCTTTGGGATTGGTATCCCCGAGCAATTGAAGTCTTTGGGATTGTGATCCCCGAGCACCTAGGTGAGGCTTGTGTCCTCAGCTGTAACGGTTTGTTAAGCACCCGTAAGCTTGACAAGTTTAGTGGAAATCTCGAGAGAGTCTCTCGGGGACTGGACTAACCACATTTGTGGCCAACCAGGATACATCATTGTGTAAGTTTATTTTACTGCACTTGTTTTAATTTCTGCAAAGTTTTTAAATTCCGCACTAAAACGCTTAATATTTTTAAAACGCTATTCACCCCCCCCCTCTAGCGTAAAGCGTTATTTCCAACAGAATTGACACAAATATTCCCCATTGCAATTGGTTTTGGGTCATGAACCCAATATACCCCATTTAAGAAGCTTTGGATGCGCAGTATAGGTGCCTGTAGCACCGCCATCCCGCACCAAAATGGGTTTGCAAAGAAGGTTAGGAATATATGTTGAGTATGACGCGTCCTCCATTATTCGCTACCTCGAAACATTGACAGGAGATTTGTTCACTGCACTATTTGCAGACTGTCAATTTGATGAGACACTTTTCCCAAAATTAGGGGGAGAAGTCGGTGAAACCAAATGGGAAATTTTGTGGAAAAATGTATCATTATCTCATCTTGATCCACATACCTCTATTTGAAAGAAAGAGGTACAAAAGACTATCCATTTGCAAAGAATAGCAAATCAAATGCCTGACGCATTTACGGACTTGAAGAGGATAACGAAATCCCACATTCACGCGGAAAATGTTCCGATCCGTATTGAAGTCCCTATTGGACAAATATCTAGTGTCATATCCAATGAGTCAAATGCACGCCAGAAGCGTGGCAGACCATTAGGTTCCAAAGATCGAAATCCTAGAAAGAGGAAAAAGAACGATCTAAATGACACTATGAAAGAATCACATGAGGACGCTCATGATTTGATTAATTCCGAGATTTACGAAGAATCTATTGAGCCTGAGACTCTTGAAAATACGGAATGCAAGAATGTGAGGATCTCGAACCTCAGTCTGTGGTAGTACAAAATTAATTGAGAGCTCTCGAAGAACCAATTATTACTATGTTGGAGAAACACAATTGAGTATTGTGCTGTAGTAAGTCTCAAAGAAACTTATTCAGTTTCCAAAGTACACGCGAAAGCGATTGATTATATTGAGACTATAATAAAGGAAGGCTTTGATTCTCCTATTACTACAACTTGTAGCGGGGTAATTTGTATATGAAAAGCTACCCGCTTTGTTCTCCAGTTTGTACTACACAAACGAAAGAATGCCACAATAAAGTGGATATCTATTGGTATAAAACCCATGTCATAATAAACCCGAAGTTTATTGATAAGTGCACATGTCATGGTGTAAATTTGAAGTTTACCAATATTGATAATTTATTCAGTTGACATTCGTGTTAGCCATCTCATTTGAAGTATGATGTGCAAATTCACATAGGTGAATATCAAAGAACTAGAAGTTCTTGTTCTCAGTAATGAACTGACCAACTAAAGAGTTCGGGTTGAAGCCCCTAAATTCTGGAAATATCAAAGGTGAATATGGGCCCATTCACCTGCCATGTATACCACATATGATGCATCTATGGAATGGTTACACGCGCAATTGTTATTAACCCGCAGCCTGGCAGTGCTTGCGAGGTAAATCGCTCAGTAATCTAACTTCGAGCATAGTTTCCAGATTCTCTACTCAAGACAGTTCATCTTGATAAGTTGGTTTATATCAAAGTTGGTTTAGCAAGATAATTATTGAGTGCTTCCACTTAATAGCTAAACTGTTCCTTATGAGAACGAAGTTGTATATATCAGTTTGATATAAGTTGTATACGAGAGTATATTCTCCCCTCACAAGTGGTTCAGGGCCAGGAACCAAATAATTTCATCTTATTATTAAGGTGCTGTGTATATTGACATAATGCACAAAGATGATTTTCCAAAGTTGAGGAAACATATTAGCTTTACTAACATGAGGGGGAGACATGATAAACACTTGAGAAAGTGTTACATGGGATGAATTTTCATTTGTATATGTATATCCCCGAATATCATGATATGAACCTGTAGTTCATAAAAGGGAAATGCAATTGCAACATATTGCAAAGCATGCTATACGCATTTGCTGACTCAAAGAAAGCAACTAAATGGAAGAGATACAATTCAAGAAGAATTGATTCCATATGAAAGACATGTAGCTTTGAACCTGTAGTTCATATGCTTGAAACTATAAAGTCAAAGGTATGTATAATCAATTTTCGATACCTTATTTGTTTAGCATGACATGAAACTTTGATATGCAGCTAAAGTCTATTATGTGACTTACATGACTTAACTTGAAAGATTTAAGTTGCTTGAAGCATATGCAATTCTTGGTCCTGAAGTACCACATCCTAAGTACAATTTGTGTACATATGTATCTTGCCATAACTATAAGCATGATGGATTTGAGAATGCATCTATGGAGATATTGAAGAGCTATTCCACGACATTATATGAAGATGCTTATATCTATCAAGAATGATGATTTCAAGGTGCGGAATATTTATTCAAGTCAATATGGTTGATTTATTCATCAAGCATCTACCAAAGATCGTTTTGAAGATGATGCACAAGATTGGAATGCAAATGCTCAAGGATATAAATCGATGTACTCATTAGGGGGAGTCAATGCGCGTTGCACTCTTTTTCACTTACAAGGTTTTGTCCCACTGGGTTTTCCTTGCAAGGTTTTTAACGAGGCAACCAATAGGCGCATATTCAAACATGTGTACTCTTTTTCCTTACTTTAATTTTTCCCATTGGGTTTTGGTTTTAAGGTTTTATGAGGCACATCATTGAATAGACATTCAAGGGGGAGTGTTATAAATAGAAGATTCTTACACTTCTATTTAAGGTGAATGTCTTTAATGTATTTAATTAGAGAGATTTTAGAGTTATATTAGTGGTAGCTAAATTTTCCTCTCCCCTATAAATAGAGGTGCCCCTACCATGGTAAATCATCCCTTGAGACCCTCTCAACTCAATAAAAAGAACTCTCTCTACTCTTTTCTCTATTGTTATTGTTCTTGCATTATTGTTCTTGTCTTTACTTTATTTTATAACAATAGTAGTATTTAAATTGGAATTGAACAAGCAACCACCTGTCTGGTATTCAGTGTTCACACTCTCTGTGCTTTCTCTCTCTCTCTCTCATCACCCATGGCCAGTCTATGGCGAGCAGTGATGGGCAACACGACTCGATCAAACGACGACTACGACGGAGTCGAGTTCTGGTCGAACCCAGAACGAACCGGCTGGCTCACTAAACAAGGAGAGTACATAAAAACATGGCGTCGCCGGTGGTTCGTGTTGAAACAAGGAAAGCTCTTCTGGTTCAAGGAAGCGAACATCACGCGCGGGTCGAAGCCACGTGGTGTGATTCCAGTGGCTGATTGCCTCACAGTTAAAGGAGCCGAAGATATTTTAAACAAACAGTTCGCTTTTGAGCTTTCAACTCGCGCTGATACTATGTATTTTATTGCTGATTCGGAAAAGGAGAAGGAAGATTGGATCAATTCGACCGGACGGTGCATAGTGCAGCACTCTAGGTCTGTTACTCATGATGAAATTCTCGACTATGATAGCCGGAAATAATTAATATTGCCACAACCTAATTTTGGTACGTGTATCCTTTTTTTTTGGGAAATAACTATTTTATTTGTTTTGTCTCTGTGTGTAGTGTGAATATATATAATTTTTCGCATTTGAAGCTGTAAGTATTTTGTTTAAGTCATTGTTAGATTGTGAATGCTATATATTTGCTCTATTTTGCTGAGTTGAAATGTATAAGTACCTTTTTCAAATAAAGTGAATTCGTGATTAGTTAAGGCTTTGGATTGTTACTTGTTAGTAATGCTGATTAACATTAATTTTTAATATATATATACATATATATTATATATAAATATATATATACATATATATTATATATATATATTTATTTATATGAAGTATATTTTTCTAACTTAATTAGATGAAAAATTATTAATAATTTTCTTTAATCGACTTATTTTAATCATTCTTTAATCGCATGACATGGCCGTAAAAATCTCTATTTACATGGAGTTGAAAAACTCGGGCTTTTTAGGATAAAGTTTGCTATAGATGGTAGCCTTTTGAATATCTAGAGATTTTGGTGTTTTGCTAGATCTGAGCACTTGCCAAGTTAGGAATTTCAGGATATTTTGTAGTTTTTGATAAGTTCAGCTGCTTCCAACTATCAATTCTAGAAGCCCATCATTGTTCAAGCCACCAACCCATTCTAAAGCCACCATTATTGAAGCCTCCATTGTTGAATGAAGAATTCAACCACCAACCACCTTCTTTAAGGCTATAAATAATAGAGCCTTATGTTTTACATAGAAAAATCAATCCAGAGAGATTGAAATACAATCAAGGAAGAGATTGTAAGAACAAAAGAGAGTTTGGTGAGTTTTTTTTTGTAGAGAGAAATTCTTGGTGTAAATTCTCTGTAATTCTATTCTTGTGAAATAGAGTTGTTTTTCCTCCCAAATAATCTTCATAGTGATCAGAAAATCACAACAAGTGGTATTAGAGCCTTCGATTCTGTGTTCATCGAGAAATATCGGAACACGAAAATTTCAACATGGATTTACGTTTTTAAAAAACGTGATCTTCAGTGTGTTTTGATCATTTCAATAGATTCCTTGTGTCGATACGAGCTCAACACAATTTTCCGGAGGCAAAACAAAGCTAAAATGAAGAAGTTATGGCAATTTAAATTTTACTATTTTTTCTGTCTAAGGAAGAAGATGATGAATAGACAAGAGGGGTTGCTCTGATGTTAAGCAACCCCCACTTCCAACCGAGAGGTTGTGAGTTCGAGTCTCCCCAAGAGCAAGGTGGGAAGTTCTTGGAGGGAAGGATGTCGCGGGTCTATTTGGAAATAGGCTCTGTACCCAAGGGTAGGAGTAAGATCTGTGTACACACTACCCTCCCCCACTAAGTGGGATTATACTGGGTTGTTGTTGTTGTTGTTGTTGTTGTTGAAGAAGATGATGAATAGTAATTGCTCAGTCACCGCCACGTCATTATCCATTCAGCATCTAGTCAGCGTCACGTCATTATGGAATCAGTGTCTAGTCAGCGCCCAATCATCATAAATTTTCAGAAGTTTATGAAATAACCCCTAAAGTTACTGAAATTATAAATCCGCCCCAAAAGTTTCAGTATATTTCGATTTAACCCCAAAAGTTTGGTGTAAATTTTGAAAATTTTCTTGAGGCCCTATTTTGACTCTTTCAATCCTACCATATTTCACCATTCCGGACGTGTTGATGAGGTCCGTTTGGTGATATTCTGCTCCAAAATTTTTATCAAGCCATTTTAAAGATATAACGGAATAGTCATCATCATCTGGAGGTATGATAAAGCTTACTGCCAAAATTTACACATTGTGGAGACCTTGGATGAAAGATCTCCTCAGTTGTAAAGATTTGTTTGATCCCATAAAAACAAAGGGCAGGAACCCCGATACCACCAAAAAAGCAGAGTGGAAGAAATTAAACAGAAAAACTATCGGTCAAATTTAACAATGGATTGACGATAGCGTTTTTCATCATGTTGCTCAAGAGACGGACGCATATGCCCTCTTGGTGAAGTTAGAAGGGATGTATCAAGCCAAGACCGCTAGGAACAAAGCCTTGTTAATTAGGCGTTTGGTAAATTTGAAGTTAAAGAACGAAACTTTAGTGCCGAGCATACCAATGAGTTTCAGAGCTTGATAAATCAATTATCGTCTGTTGACATGCCGCTCGGGGATGAGATGCAAGCCCTACTACTTCTTAGCTCTCTTCTTGATAGTTGGGAGACGCTGGTAGTCTCTCTCAGTAATTCAACTCCTTGCGGAAATCTCACCATGTCTATGGTTAAAAATGCCTTATTTAATGAAGAAGCCAGAAGAAAAGACATCAATCATGGTGAGTCGCATGCCTTTATTACAGAAAGAGGGAGACAACAAGAAAGAAGTCAAGATAAGAGGAGAGGCAGAAGCAAGAGTAGGGGAAAATCCACAGATGGTAAGAAGTCATCATATGCGTGCTACCACTGTGGAATGAAGGGCCATTTAAAGAAGAACTGCAGAAAATTGCAGAAAGAGAAGGAGCAGTTGAAGCAGAAGGATGGAGATGCATTAGTCACTACCCACGGAGAGGTAGCCATTTGTTCCATCCAAGAAGAGACATGCCTTCACATCTCAAGTCAAGAAGACAACGAATGGGTGGTAGATACTGCAGCATCATGCCACGCCACATCCCGAAAAGATTTCTTCAGAACATACAAAGCAGAACACTTTGGAGTAGCGAAAATGGGGAACACTTCTTCCTGTGAGATAGTTGGAATTTGTGATATCAAAATACAAATAAATATCAGGAGTACAATGATATTGAAGGTTGTCCGTCATGTTCCAGATCTTCGTGTAAACCTAATATCAGGTATTGCTCTTGAGAAACAGGGCTATGAAAGTTATTTCGGAAAAGGCACATGGAAATTGCTGAAAGGAGTTATGATGCTTGCTCGAGGACATATTTGTGGCAACTTATATAAAACTCATGTGAAGGTATGTTCAGACAACGTCAATGTTATGGAAAAAGAGGCGTCTCAAAACCTGTGGCACCAGAGACTCGGTCACACGAGTGAAAAAGGGATATCAATTCTAACGAAAAACCAGCTTATCAGAATGGACAAGAATGTTGCTTTAGACCCTTGTAATCATTGCTTATTCGGAAAGCAATATAGAGTCTCTTTTACATTTTCTTCAGCCAGAAAGTCAGAGTTACTCAGTCTGGTACACTCTGATATTTGTGGTCCTATGGAGGAGAAATCACTTGGCGGCAATAGGTATTTTCTAACTTTCATTGTTGATGCTTCTCGAAAGGTGTGGGTGTACTTCTTAAAGACAAAGGACCAGGCTTTTGATTATTTCAAGATAGTTCATGTCATGGTAGAGCGTGAAATGGGAAAGAAATTAAAATGCCTTCGCTCAGATAATGGAGGCGAGTATACTTTGAAGAAGCTCGATTCCTATTGCAAGAGACAAGGGATTCGACATGAGAAGACGATCCCACGCACCCCACAACACAATGGAGTAGCCAAGAGAATGAACTGGACAATTATGGAAAGAGTCAGAAGTATGATCAGTATGGCAAAACTGCCTAAGCCATTCTATGGAGAAGCTGTTCGCGCCGCCTGCTACCTAATCAACCGGTCACCATCAGCCCCATTTAATTTTGAGGTTCCAGAGAAAATATGGTCTGGTAAGAATCCCTCATATTCTCACTTAAGGGTATTAGGTTGTTTAGTACATGCACATGTATCCAAGGAGCTCGGGAAGAAGCTTGATGGTAAAACTATACCATGTATCTTCATAGGCTATGGAGATGAAGAATTTTACTATAGATTATGGGATCCAATACAGAAGACGGTGATCAGAAGTAGGGATGTTGTATTCCACGAAAACCAGTCAATTGAAGACATTGAAAAGCCTACAATGTCTTATCAAAGAGGTTCTAGTGCCCAAAAAGTTGGTTCAGATCCACTACCATTGCAGTTTGACACAAATAGCATGGGGAGCATGAAGCAGTACCAGAAGCAGAACAGGAGGATGTTTGGCAGGAGGAGGCACAAATTCCCCAGGAAACTACCGAACCGTCACAGGAGAACAATGACGGTACACCTCCTGAAGCTAATAATCAACAACCTCGTCGATCTTAACGAGGTCAGATTCCATCAACTAGATACCCAGAAATCGAGTATATTCTACTTTCTGAAGATGGAGAACAAGAGAGTTTCCATGAAGCTATATCTCGTAAGGATAAAGAAAAATGACTGCAAGCAATGACCGAAGAGATGAACTCTTTACAGAAAAACAACACTTATGAGATTGTGAAACTTCCATAAGGAAAGAAGGCACTGAAGAGTAAATGGGTATTCAAGCTCATGAAAGATGGCAGCGGAAAGGTGGTGAAGCACAAAGCCCAGTTAGTAGTCAAAGGATTCCTACAGAAAAAGGGAATTGACTTTGATGAAATATTTTCACCAGTTGTAAAATTGACGTCAATCCGTATCATCCTTGGATTGGTAGCCAGTTTGAATTTGGAGCTTGAACAAATGGATGTCAAAACAACATTTCTTCATGGTGATCTAAATGAAGAAATCTATATGGAGCAGCCGAAAGGTTTGAGGTTTCAGGAAAAGAAAACTGTCTATAAGCTTACGAAGAGTTTATATGGCCTAAAACAAACACCGAGCCAGCGGTACAGAAAGTTTGATTCATTTATGGTAAGTCAAGGATATAAAAGGATTGCTGCAGATAAGTGTGTTTTCATTCAGAGATTTTCGGATGAAAATTTTGTTGTACTTCTACTTTATGTAGACGACATGTTGATCGTCGGACAAGATGCAACAAAAATTAGATAGTTGAAGAAAGAACTCTCTAAGTCATTTGAAATGAAAGACTTAGGTCCAGCTCAACATATTTTGGGATTGCAGATAACTCGAGATAGGAGAAACAAGAAGTTATGGCTATCTCAAGAAAATTATATTGAACGGGTGATCAAACGGTTTAATATGAGTAATGCCAAATCGGTAGGTGCCCATTTGGCAAATCACTTCAAGTTGAGCAAGAGTTTGTGCCCCTCATCCAAGAAAGAGATTGAGGAGATGTCTACAATTTCATATTCTTCAGCAGTTGTAAGTCCGATATATGCCATGGTTTGCACGAGGCCAGATATCGCACATGCGGTAGGTGTGGTGAGTCGTTTTCTTTCTAACCCTGGAAAGAAACATTGGGAGGTAGTTAAGTGGATTCTCAGGTATCTTAATGGTACTTCAAAATCAAGTATGTGCTTTGGGGGAGCTGATCCAATCTTGGAAGGCTATACAGATTCAGATATGGTCGGAGATCCTGATAGAAGAAAATCAACCTCAGGATATGTTTATACTTTTGCAGGGGGAGCTGTGTCATGGCAGTCAAGATTGCAGAAGTGTGTTGCACTATCCACAACTGAAGCAGAGTATATTGCTGTAGCGGAAGCTTGAAAAGAAATGTTGTGGTTAAGGGGTTTCTCCAAGAACTAGGGATAAATCAATCAGAGTATAAGATACATTGTGATAGTCAAAGTGCAATTGATTTAAGCAAAAACTCAATGTATCATTCTCGGACAAAGCACATCGACATTCGCTATCACTGGATATGCGAGGTGATGGATCAACAACTGTTGAAACTAGTGAAGATCCATACGAAGGAGAATCCGGCAGACATGTTGACAAAGGTGGTCACTCAAGAAAAGTTAGAGCTGTGCAGAGACATAGTTGAAATAACTTTCAAATAGTAGATGTGTTGGAATGCAGTTGAAGGGAGAGAATTGATAAGTTCAGCTGCTGCCAACTACCAGTTCTAGAAGCCCATCATTGTTGAAGCCACCAACCCATTCTAGAAGCCACCATTGTTGAATGAAAAATTCAACCACCAACCACCTTCTTTAAGGCTATAAATAGAGCCTTATGTTTTATACAGAAAAAATCAATCCAGGAAGAGATTGTGAGAACAAAAGAGAGTTTGGTGAAGTTTTTTTTGTAGAGAGAAATTCTTGGTGTAAATTCTCTGTAATTCTATTCTTGTGAAATAGACTTGTTTTTCCTCCCAAATAATTTTCATAGTGATCAGAGAATCACAACAGTTTTAAGTGTAGTTTGGTAAAACTGAAACTAATCAATGGAAACTAAGAGCTAATCTAATCCAATACCACTATACTGATAAGCCAATAGTGTTTCTTAATGTCAATACTTCTCGAGTTCAGAAGAAACTTGTTCTCTCCTTCAGAAAACTGAATTTCTTTTCCACCAACTTTCTGTTGATAATTTTGGCATTTTGACTAATTAGTTTCGTTAGAAAAAAGAAATCAGTCTATACATTAATGGTTTTCAAGAAGTTGTTTTCTAATGTGTCCTTTAGCTTATGTACATCAAATTCAGCATTTTTGTCAACCAATATATATTTTATCTAATACCACATCCTACATTGGCATAGTTCTGCTGCCAGAGATGGACTGCCGATCTTAGAATCAAAATACTTGTTGGCTGCACCTTTGCCATATTTTGGCATTTTATTATGCGAACATACACTAAAATGAGCTTGCTTACCCAATAAAGTAATAGGGAGGAGTGGTCGGTTTATTGTAGCTTACATTTTAATGCTCATGCTCTCTGGGTAAGAAACGGCTTTACCTTCTGAACATTCTACATTTTACTAACCTAAACTTTGTAAGAGAACAAGTCTAGATCGGCCTTGAAACCCTTTTTTTAAAGGACACGTCTAGATCATATGTGATAAATTCTAGAAAACACAGAAATGCTTGACGGACCCGTTTGGTTTGAGAAGTTTTTCAGAAGTCTTTCAAAACCCAAAAACTAAATTTGAAATTTTGTTTTGGTTTGTCCTTTTTCCTGGAAAATGAAACCGAGAAGCCAGTTTTTTAACCTAAAGTGAGCTCTAACCGAAACTAATTGATATTGGATAGTTAAATATGAGTGATATAGGGTGAAGCTTTAACCAAGAAATGTTTGGACGATGAGGTAGTTCTGTTGTGTGTTTGTGTATATATTATTTTTTATGACAGTTATTGTATTGACGTTGCGCTGATGGACAATGAGTGTTTGATTCTCTTTTTACACATTTTTTCATTTTTACCTATCCAGCAATCAGCACCCTCAGTTTACTTTTTACTTTTCTTTGGTGTCCTGCACGCTGTGGCAGTTAGAAAGTTACTTTGTTGCCTTGGTTATTCGACTGCACATAATCATGGTTCTGAAGAGTAGGTAATTGCATATGAATATCAGTCACCCAACCTTCTCCTTTTCTGGCCATTGTTTTTACTTAGATTGGCATACATACACAACAGGGAGATTTGCTAACCCCCGGGAAAATGAACCTAAATAGTCGATCTACCTATCATGAAGTAAAGAAACTTCAGTTCAGAAAAAAGAAGAGAGAAATTTAATCTTATGGGAGGTCTTTCCCATGTGGGAACTGCATTATCGAACGACTGTAACTTCACCATGAGCTTGTATTGAGTATACGGTATGGAGGGAGGATCCCATAGCACAACATTGTGCTTGGGGCATTCCTCCTTTTAAAAGAAGACTAGAGGGCGAAAGAAGTAGAAGCTCTTACATCGGATAAAGCCTAGTTTCACTGTCCTTTGAAGACTGTCAATAGTGAAGACGGATTTTCTTGCAAAACAAATGATTTCCTACGAAGGACATCTTGCCAAAAGAAAGAAAAGATCGTCAGAGAATGCTCCTTTCATGTTCATTATAACAATATTTAGCATCAAACTGTTGCGTGTCGTCTGTTTTAGTTCACTGCCTTGTTTTGGATAACTGCTTTTGTTGAGCCGAGGGTCTTATCGGAAACAAGTTCACTACCTTGCAAAGGGGCAAGGTCTGTGTACACAGGTCTACGTACACACTAGCCTCCCCAGACCTCAGTTGCGAGATTATACGGGTATGTTGTTTGTTGTCGTTGTCATCTTTTAAGTAACCCGTTTTAGCTCAGTGCCTTTGCAATCAATTCTTCGCCAAACTCGAACTCTTGGATTATAGAATTGGAGTGTTATCTCTCCATACATAATTTGAAAGAAAGGAACATTTAACATAGAACATTCAAGCAAACTAGAAATAACAGTTCAACAAGTAAACTAATCGACTTTAAATATTGGTAACCCACAGAATTTAACAAATTGCAGAGATTTGAGCTACAAAAAAAGTAGAAATTGTAGGCAAACTTGCTAATTCAGTAAATTAGGACTCAACAATCTCAATTTTAACGACCTGTCCATCATCAAATGGATCTCTTTTTGGAGCTGCTGGAGGTGCTACAACCCTAGGTGGTCCTCTTCCCTTCTTCTTATTCCTTGGCCTTGCCTAAACGAATTCATAGATGCGCAAAGAGTTGATATCAGTTTAAAATAAACATGAAAATATTTAAATGACCAGGTTTTAAAACTTCATCCAATCAATTATGCCTCAATCTAAAACTAAAAGGTCACTACTTAACTAGTTTAAAAACTTCATTCAATCAATCATGCCTCAATCTAAAACTAAAGGTCACTACTTAACTAGGCTCTTGAGTGTATTGTCTCGGGTTCAAAACTTGAGTATGGAGTTGTCTTTGTTGGAGAGCATTTTACCCTCAAATGTGGGACTTTCCGATGCAAATCCCGATTTAATTGGGGCCCAAAGTGAATAATATCACTGATGGGCTGGATTGTTACATATAGTATCATAACCACTCCACATGCAACCTTAGCGAGGACGCTGAGTCTCTAAGGGGGTGTAAGCGAATCTCATATCGACAAAACACTGAAGAGATGTTTGGTATATAAGTAAATAAGCCTTCGATCCTTAGTACATCCATATAAACCCCTTTGATCTCTTTCTCTATTACGGTTACTTTCATTGCAATACTAGTAAATGATTGTTTTAATTAAATTAAAGGTACCTACATCCTTACAAAAGCACAAAGTTTTCAACTAAACTAGCAAAAGGGTACTTTAAAAAATAAAGTAAAATTTTAAGAAGTTTAAGAGTGAAGCCAAACTCACATTCCCAAAGGAGTGATTAAAGCGCTTGCCTTTTGCAGTTTTCTTGTCGCCTCTGCCACAGTAAACTGAAATAAAATGCATAAGAATATCATTATCCTGAATCAAATAGCATAGTAGTAAAAAAAAAAAATCAATATTTGGGTGGTTTAATAATTATAAGATAAAAAATTATGGTTCTACAGTTGCTCCATACTCAATGGAAAGTTTGCAAAGGGGACATCCATAGATACTGATGCTGAAACTGAAGCGCTGGATATGGAAAGAGAAGGAGAGAAAGATAGATTTGGAGAGAAAGCCATAGGAACTGCCCCAATTGCCATTGCAGTCCAAGTGATAGAGTGAGATAGGATTAAGCTTGTGGCCTTCAAAATCTTTATGTTTTTCTGGATAATGTGTAAAGGGATAAACCGGGGGGGAAAAAATTAGAAATAGCACGGGTAATTGAGAAATAGCCACCATTTTAAAAGTAATCGAAATTTAGTCATTTTATTTATGTGAAGATAAAATCTGAATAAAAATATTCTTAAAAATTTGAAAATATTCCTGCATAATATGCCGGAGATCGAATTTTTCACATCGGAAATTTCATAATGTGCTGGAGTTCCAACATAATATGTTGGAAGTTTACGTAGGAGCTCCATAATCAAGCATATTATGTTGGAACTTTCCGGGGTTCAGCTAAAATAGTGAATTTTCAATAACTTTATAAATGCTAGGTATTTTTCACTAACAGTTCGAAAACTAGCTAGCCCATACTATTTTCACGATTAAAAGACAGCCAATTGTTGTTCAATGACCGTGGAAACTGGTGCCGTTTAAAAAAGAAGAAAAGAATGAAAAATTACTAGTGCTCCCAAAATATAATCTTTTGATAAGTTAAATTTCTTTTAAAGTATTTGACGTGTTAAAGCATTTAAAAATTATTTATTTGTTAATAATTAGTGGAATGCTAACTAAATGTGATGTTTAAAGAAAGATAAAGAGTAGTTTAGACAAAATTATGTTTGCAAGAACTTGAAAAGAAAGAGATAAATATGGATTGAAAGAAGTATTATTTAAATGGAAGTAGGAATTTTGTCGCGTTCAAAAAAATAATTGAGTGAAAAAGAGCAACGTAGAATAAAAAATACTTTATTTTTCTTCATACATCTTGGGTTTTTCATTTATGAATGTAGAAAATATATGTAGGTTTTGAAATGGTATAGTACTCAAAAAGTAAAGAATAATAGACTAATTATATTGATTTTCGGGAATTAGACATCATTTATGAAGATTAAAAACATGGAAAAAGACATGAACAACAAAAACTTTCTTGCTGGAGAGTATTTTTCTTGGAGATTGTCGCATTACAAAAATAATTATAAAACAGTTTCTTTGAATGACCCTGCACTCATGGTATTCCCGTTACCATCCATGTAAAAACTTGTTTTTGCACAAGCTGGACGGTCTTTAAAATGCTATATATATATATATATATATATATATATCTGTTTATCTGTTTACACCAAATTAATGCAAGATATATGCATGTCATCATTCTAATTTTAATTAATCAAATTAAACTATTTGATTTGATCGTATTTGCGGCTAAATTTTTACGGTGAGCTCTATGCTTTCTTTTATGCTTCCTTTGCCTATAGTAGTATCATCATCTTGTTTTATCGTTAAGGGTATTGGTGCAAGTGTAATGGTTAGGATACTTCAAGCCTTAAGTGAAAGTTGTCACGGGCCGAACTTTTTCCGGACGCCAGCGGCACTAAATACCCCGCGTGGCGCCTATAGTCACCTCACATTACAGGCCAGCCTTTCCTCTTTCCCAGGTTTTCTAGCACGATCATGTGTGTATTGTGAAGCTTGCCTAGGAAGCTTGCTTCAACTGTGCTGCATGTCCATGTCTAAGGCTCGTAGCCTTGACTAGCTGTGGTGCTTCTCATCTGCTGGATCTCATTCATGCGCACACCCGGGGTTGGCTAAGGACATGTCCGTCCCTCACCTGGCACTGAGCATCGCTCTCGCGTGCATAGTCCAATCCTCAAGCTTGACACTCGCCTCGTGCATCCGCACCCAGCTTGTGCTTCGCCCCAGTGGGGCAACCTTTAGTCCTTGGCCTCTGTTATGTGCGTCTTTTATAGCATGCCCATCATTGCCTTATGGAATAGCCAAAAATAGCCTTCGCGACATACTTCCATCCCGCATAGTGTAGTGTCACCCCAAAACTGCACGTATAGGCCAACGGACCCGTGCTCGCCTAGCTGAACCCAAGCCAAACTCATAAGTCGACACATGAGGCCCCTAAGGTAGGTTCTTCAAGTATCCAATCAGCACGGAGGTCTTTATCCCCCATTTCGGTAGCCCACATGGCATAATCGTCCCACACGTCAAGCCTTTGGTGCCTGTTTTGTGCCCAACGCTAGTCTTGAGGCGTCGCACCTTCTATAGAGTTTCCAAGCTCGTATGGATACCTGTGACACTCCTTTGAGATGCCTAGGTTGGCCCCTAAAGTTCCCCCTAAAGGTAGCTCACTTGGTGCATCTTGGTGGCAGCACGCACGGGGGAGGCTGGCTGAGCTTCAACACGTCCGCCGCCCTTAGATGTACTTAAAATAAAAAAGCCGATGATCCCTTAGTAGACATGTTTCGGTCAGAGAATCATAATGACCATTTCTCACTCATCCTAACTCCGAATAAGGTGTCATCTTTTACTAAAGCTTTCTCTTGACTTCCTTCAAACTTCCATCAAGTTTCAGCCCATTCCCATACTCGTGGAAATAGTTATGGCATTTGGACACTTCAGCAAATCATGACAATGCCACTGCCCTTGGCAAAGTCAAACCCATAGGCAAACGAACTCCAAATGACGCCAAACTTGGTCATAATATATAAAGGCATACTAGGAAATAGGCCTACTACCGAAATCACTAAATTCCCATCATAGCTCGAAAATATACGGTAGTGACATTCAGGCACGTACGTGGCCGTCCAAGTGCTCGTTAAACTTTCTTGGAACTCTTAAGACATGCAACACAACATATCTTGATGGTTGTTGCCACATGCAAAGGCCCTCTTCCTGATGCTCCTTCACAACGCACCATCAGCATATGTCGCCCGCGCGACTGACACTCGTCCTGTCGCCCTTCAGTGTGCACTACTCATGGATGAAATGACCCCCAAAATGCGGGGTGTGACATCCTCCCACACTCAGCCTGTCATCGTCCCCGATGGCACAGCAATGCCCACGACAACCTAGAGTCTCCCCCCTCAGGGATGTACATCGCAGCTCCCTTAGTCCTTGTGGGCAAGACTTCCTCAAAGTCCATTCTCAAACGGAGTCGTGCCCCTCGCACTTCTCCCCCAAGTATCTTCCAAGTGTGCCTCTGCACTGCACCTCCTATCGGTGTTCACTTGGAAAGTGCCTCCGCACCTACACCCTCTGGTGTCTAACTTTGTGGTGTCTCACACTAGTCAGCCATGCCATTACCCTCACGGCCTTGACATCATCTGAAGCTCTTCCCACACTGGTAGAGAACATTCGTGTCGTTTATGGCGCAGCTCCCGCAGTTCAACAACTCGCGTAGCCCCTTTATGCTCATGTGGTTCAACATCTCACGAAGCCCTTTCGCGCACTCAGGAGTAGCTCATGCAGCTCAATAGCTCGCGTATCCCTAATCTCACCATGTTTACCTTGGAAGACTCTATTACTGCTGTACCCTCGCCTCTTCATAGGCGGATCCTCCCACATTCAATGTGGAGGATACTTAACAAAGTACCTGTCCCGCTTGGCATACTGGCTCAGCCTCTGGAAATCCATGCTGCAACATGAACCCTCGGCAAATCAACCGCTTTGTACCCTATGGCAATCATCAAGCTCTTGGGACGTACTCCTGGTGAGTACCACATTCTTAAAGTGATAGCATCGCCACATTCAAGACAAAGCTCTTTGTTTTCCAACTGTCACTCCTCAGCAAGTACCCAATGCTCCCGGTAGTACCTCTGTGCTCACCCAATAGACACGAACCTCCTGGTCCTACTAGCGCGACTTCCCAATTCGGTGTGCCTCGCACATGGCCCCATCTCAATGGTCCTTGATCATTCGGTGTACCCCTTTCTAGAATGACACTTTCCAACTTGAAATTCTGCTCAGTTCTAAGTTTCACTATTTCCTTCCAACTCGTCTCCTCACCTTGGCAATTCAGTGCCATGCCTCCCCGTCACATGGTTTGCCTCTTTTCCACAATCCTGATGGCTGACTCCACCCCATTGTGACAATCAATCCTCCCTCTACAAAGCGTGCACACAAGTACTCCTTCGTGGTTGTTAAGGAACTCTCCTGTCATTTATCGAAACCTTTTAGATGGCTAGGTGACGACTCAATGCCCTCAGGCAGTCCACAAGTCTATTCCGTTGGAAAGACACTCAAACGATGCGCTTCTCGCATCCACAACAAGATATCTGTACGACCATGCCCAAAGTTTATAGTCCACAGCTCGCACTCTTGCAATATGGTTGCATGACCTGGCAAACATGGTCTTTTCTTGACCACCCGACTCATCGGCATATCATCGCATTCAACTAATGCCAAGACTTTCGAAAGACCGCTAGCGTCCGAAAAAAAGTTCGGTCCATGACACGTGGTATCAGAGCCAGGCCCATCCCAATTATTATTACCGATGTTGGGCCCCCATTTATGTTGTCCATGCTCCAGAGGCATGGGTGTGGGGGGGGAGGGTGTTGAGTTGTCCCACATCGGAGGGATTTAAGGTCCTTGGTCTCCTTATATGTCTCGGGCAATCCTCACCTTACAAGTTAGCTTTTGGGCTTGGGTTAGGTCCAATGTCCATTCTTATCAAAAGTCTCGTATTCGAGTTTTGATGAGTCGTGCTTCAAGGTGAAATTCTTCTAAAACTCATTGCTCGATTTTGCTACACGAGTGCAGTTCGATCTTGTGGTGTATTTGTTTGCAGTGAATAGGGCCTCTTTCTCGTTAATTAGTTCGCCTCCACTTTATTGAAACGTCAGAACTCCTACGATGTTGTTGTCAACAAACGCGTATCGGGCTAGTTAGTCTATTTACATCAGCTGGCCGGTGGGAGCGAGAAGGATATACTACTAGAAATCCGGACAAAATCGTCCCTTTAGATGGTAATGGCCAATAACCATTCAAAATGCAACCATTTATATGTGGACGGTAATTTAAATGTTGGAAAGACATACCGATCAACTTTGATCGATTTTTGGCTGATTTTTGATCGATCTTTTTCTAAATTTCTAGTAGTGTCGATGAGAATGGAGAAAATTTTATAGAGAGTGTTTCCTCTTTTAATAAATCTCATATAGTGCAACTCGAATTAGTAAGGACTCCAAAATGAGCATCTGATACTGCGATATCGGATAAAAAAAAGAATAGGAGGAATCATTTTATTTAAGTTATATCTAGATGTGCATTATTTCCGTATAAAAAAACTAAAGAAGTGTGACAAAGGAAAAGCTGAGGCCATGTTTCTTCCAACTATCCGTGAAAACTAGTAGCATTGGAAGAGAGAAGAGGTCGCACATGGCAGTCTCTCTACACCTATAACTTAAGTATTAATACTGACGGTTTGCCAGAGAAGAAGAGGTTAATTTTTTTTTGTATGAAAACCATGAAATGAAAAGACATAATTACTTATATAAACTTGATGCACCGGGTGTTTGCATTTCACTAATGGTGTTAAATGTGCAAGTTAGAGTTATGTTTTGGGTTCAGCTCATCGAGCATTCTTCGAAGCCAAACTGCTTGACATGCTGCAGAGGTTGCTGCCATATATAATTAATATACATAATTATATATGGTTCAGAATTATAATCTCTTTAAGTATATTAATTTTTTTTTGTATGAAAACCATGAAATGAAAAGACATAATTACTTATATAAACTTGATGCACCGGGTGTTTGCATTTCACTAATGGTGTTAAATGTGCAAGTTAGAGTTATGTTTTGGGTTAAATATCCCAGTTTTACACTGATTAATAAAAAATAGCCAACGTTTATCAAGTCAGTAAAAAATAGCCACTATTTTGATGTACAAAGACCGGTCCAGTATAATGTAAAGGAGTTCTGGTGCATTTGTGTACGAACTCCAACATATTATACTGGACTGATATACTTTGCTAACTCCTGTAAAATTTGTAGGAGACTGGAGTACCAGTGCTCCAAACTCCAGTATTATACTGGATAATTATACTCTTTGCTAACTCCTGTAAAATTTGAGGGAGACTGAAGCACCAGTGCTCCAAACTCCAGTATATTATACTTGACAATTATACTTGCTGGAACTCCAGTAAATTTGCGGGAGTTCCAACATAATTAGGCTTGAACTCCCGTAAAATTTGCGGGAGCTCCAGCATAGTTATCCTGGAACTCCCGTAAGCATACTTATGCTGGAACTCCCGTAAAATTTACACGCATATTTTTTCGGATTTTAAACAGTGTTTTGCTCAGATTTAAAGTGGCTAAATTTTGATAACTTTTGAAACTTGACTATTTTTCAACGACCAGTGATAAATCTGGCTATTTTTAAATTTCTTGCTTATTTTGGACGTGTCAAAATGGGTTAACTGAATAAATTACTCGCCCCAAAAGTTATGCAGGTTGAAATGGGCTGGGTTGAAATGAGGTGTATTAAAATGGGCTAAAATATAGGCCATAGTCTAACATGTCCAACTGTTACCAAGCTTTAATTAATACATGTTATTTTCTTATGAATTATTTAATCATGGAATAAGATTTTTTTGCTTTTGCTATAGTTATATATAACATATCAAACAAAAAAAGTTATTTTAAAGATGTTTTAGCAAAGTTACATATGGATCAATTTAGATTAAAAATCATCCAAAACTTTAGATAAGCAAAGATCAAGATTGGTTGAGTTCAATAAATGAACGGATCAATGACCAACCCAATTTTGAGTGGATTGTACAAATTAAATATATTTGGGCCAGACTGGACTAACAAGATATATTTTTACACACACATTTCAATTTATATATGATTAATTATTGCATATTTTTTTCATTAAATTACTAACCAAATAAATTAATGTAGTTAAGTATAAATATTTTGTGCGAATTAGCCAGATTTACAACTGATTATTCAAAAATAGTCCAGTTTCAAAAGTAATCGAAATTTAGTCACTTTTCATGTAAAGATAAATCTGAGTGAAAACATTATTCAAAATCCGAAAAATACGGCCGCATATTACATGGGAGTTCCAGCATAAATATGCTTGAACTCCCGCATATTGTACATGAGTTCCAGAATAACTATGTGGAACTCCCGTATAATATGCGGGAGTTCAAGTATAATATGCGGGAGTTCAAGTATAATTATGCTGGAACTCCCGCATAATATACTGGAGTTCCAATAAGTATAAATATCCAGTATAATATACGGGAGATTGGAGCACCGGTGCTCCAATCTCCCGTATATTATACATGAGCCAGCAAAGTATATCGGTCCAGCATAATATGTTGGAGTTCGTATACCAATATATCGAACTCCCGCATATTATATGAGACCGATCTCTATTGCAGCAAAATAGTGACTATTTTTTATTGACTTGGTAAACACGGTATACTTTTGATTGACCAGTGCAAAAACTGATTATACCGTGCTATTTTGGCTTATGTTTTGGATTTGGTTTTCTAATGTGAATGGACCAGCCACGTTGGAGTCTTCATAATTGTGTAATTTGCTTTCTTTTTTTTTTCACTTGTATTTCACTGGTTGGATTGAATTTAACGCAATCACAGCAACTTCTAGAGTTTATTTTGACTTTCATTTCAAGATCTACTTTAGATTCAAATTCCACTAATCTACTATATTTTTTAAAAGATTTTTAAAAGTGCCCTTTTCCAGGACTTTCTGTTTTCTCTTTTGACCACTTCTTTTGCCTATTTTCTTCTCAAATTTCCATTACTTCCTCTCCTTACATTTTTGTCCTATCTCTTTTTTATGACCAGAAATAGTAATTATGAAACTCCAAATTGCTTCTATCAATGTACAATGCCCTCAAAGTTTTATGTTTCAACCATTATCTACTCATTCATCCACTTCTCTTTTCTGTTTACCTTCTTCTTTTTCAGCAAAATGGGGTGCTAAAAATGTAAACCTGGCTATTTCTGTAAGATCAGGAAAATTGTTAAGGTATCAATACTTAGACAAAAATTTCTGTAAAACTCATAGTAATATACTACCATGTTGTAATTGTAATTCATGCACTTCTCTGTTCTGTTTACCATCTTCTTTTTCAGCAAAATGGGGTGCTAAAAATGTAAAGTTGGCTATTTCTGTAAGATCAAGAAAATTCTTGAGGTATCAATACTTAGACAAATATTTCTGTAATAGTCATAGTAGTATACAACCATGTTGTAGTTCAAGATTATGTGCAGATTTTGGAGAACATTCTGAGGGATGTTCATATAAGAGTAAATATGGGAAAAAAGGGTCATTTTTGCAATCAGAATTTGAGTCCCTAGAGCCAATAATGCTTGGTATTAAACCAGAACCACCATATTGGCCAGAAAGAGAGGCTATTTTATGGTCAAGTATTGAACAAAAAGCCAAGAGTTTTGGACTTCCTTTATCACTTAGAATGATAAAAAAGAAACATCAGTGTTTACCTATAAAACTGTAGACCAAAAAATTAATGATTCATCGGAAATAAACTTTGGGATTTGAAATCGAAAAATAAAATACCGAGAAAGAAAAATATATTTGCTAACTCAAACTCAAAACTTACAATACTACACTTGTAACTTCTAATACAAGTTATTGGGATGATTTTACAAATGAGTTCTACCACCTATTTATACTAAAACCTTACACCAAAAATTCAACACTGGCATACAAAAATAATCAAACATGGCATGTAAGAAATTCAAACTTATACAAATCAATTTTTGTCATGCAAGACACCCAATGTTCTTGAATACCATTTTTTGACTTTTATTTTTAAAACTAGTCTATTTTAATTATTTTTGATCAATTTATATAACTTCAACAGCCTCCCTTAAATTGATCAAAATAATTTACGTATACCAAGCATCGATTTCAATCACTCGAACGTTTCTGCCTTCAGCGGTTTAGCAGAATATCCGCTATCTGATCTTCTGATTCACAGAACTTAAGTTCGATTTCTCCATTCTTGACAAGATCTCTTATGTAGTGATACTTAATCCCGATATGCTTGCTCCTGCCATGAAATACTGGATTCTTGGCTAATGCTATCGCTGACGTATTATCACACATAATCTTTGTCAGACCATCTTGCTCGTGGTTCAGCTCACCGAGCATTCTTCGAAGCCAAACTGCTTGACATGCTGCAGAGGTTGCTGCCATATACTCTGCTTCAGCTGTAGATAAAACAACTACTTGTTGCTTCTTTGAAGACCACGAAGACACGCCTCCCTCGAGAAAGAATACATAACCGGAAGTGCTTTTCCGAGTTTCAGTATCACCCCCCCCCCCCCAATCACTATCTGTGTATCCTACAAGTCTGCACTTGTCAGAATATTTATAGAAAATTCCATGATCCTGGGTACCTTTAATGTACTTCCGAATTCGCTTTGCTGCCTGCAAATGGGACTGGCTCGGTGTCTCCATGAACCGACTGATAATCCCTACTCCATAAACAATATCTGGCCTTGTTGATGCTAAATAACATAGACTACCAACAATGCTTTTAAAATAAGTAGGATTTACCGCATCACCCGTTCCTTCTTTCTTTAACTCAAGACGTTCTGCAACAGGAGTCTTCATCGGATTTGTTGATTCCATCTTGAATTTCTTCAAGATCTCTCTGGCATATTTATTTTGAGAAATAAAAATACCATCTTCAGTCTGTTGCACTTCTATGCCCAAGAAGTAAGACATCAGCCACATGTCTGTCATTTCAAACTGACTTGTCATAGCCTCCCTGAATTCAGCAAACATAAATTCATAGCTTCCTGTAAATATTAAGTCATCAATGTAAAGACAGACAAACATAATGTCGCCATTAGTCTTTGACTTAATATACAGTGTATGCTCATAAGGACACTTCTGAAAACCTACTCCAACATGTAAGTATCAATACGCGTATACCAAGCTCGTGGAGCATGTTTCAAACCGTATAACGCCTTCTTCAACCTGTACACCTGGTTCTCCTGTCCTTTCTTGGCATATCCAGTTGGTTTCTCGACATAGACTTCTTCCTCCAAGAAACCATTCAAGAATGCCGACTTTACATCCATATGATGTATCTTCCACCTGTGTTGGGCTGCAATGGCTACTATCATCCGTATAGTATCCATTCTGGTAACTGGTGCGAAAATCACGTAGTAGTCAATTCCCGGGTTCTGCTTGTAGCCTTTGACCACCAATCTTGCCTTGAAGTTGTCCACCTCTCCGTTGGGTCGGTACTTTGTCTTGTACACCCACTTGACACCGATTGGCTTCTTTCCTTCTGGCAAAGAAGTTAACTCCCACGTGTCATTCTTCTCGATAGAATGAATTTCCTCATTCTTCGCCTTGATCCACTTCTCGTCACTTGCTACATCTTCATAATGCACTGGATCACAATCTGCAAAAAGACAAAAATTCACCAGAGTTTCATCGGTGATGTCATCATCGCCTTCATTGTCTTTAGTGACAACATAATCATTGAGGCGAGCTGGTGGCATGCTCGTTCGGCCCGAACGTCGTAATTGTTCTACCGGTTCTGCTGGCTGAGGAGATGGAGGATCACTACCTGGTGGTTCAGGTGTTGAGATATCTTCCTCGTCTGGCTCTTCTGACTCGATCAGTATACCTCTCCCAGCATCATCTTTCTTTCTCCAGCTCCACGCTTCATCTTCTGTGAACCGAACATCTCTGCTGACGATCAATTGTTTCGTGACTGGATTATATAACTTATAACCCTTCGTGACTTCACTGTACCCAATAAAGATACACTTCTGGCTTTTATCATCCAGCTTCTTTCTCCGCTCATCTGGTACATGGGGATAAGCTATACACCCAAATACCCTTAATGAAGAAACATTCGGACTACTGCCACTCCATGCTTCTTCTGGAGTTCTGCCTTTCACGATCTTTGTCGGGCACCTGTTCAACACGTACATAGCACACGGAACAGCTTCTGCCCAAAATTTCTTCGACAAACCTTTCCCCTTCAGCATGCTTCTTGCCATTTCAAAGATTGTCTTGTTCTTCCTTTCAGCCACACCATTTAGTTGAAGTGTATAACTGGCTGTCAACTGATGAAGAATTCCTTCTTTTTTGCAAAACTCTTGAAATTCGTTAGAAGTGAATTTACCACCTCTATCGGATCTTAGAGTTTTCAAATTAAAGTCACTTTGTTTTTCAACAAACTTTAAATTCTTTGAATTTTGAAAAAGCTTCTGATTTTTCTCGGAGAAAATAAACCCAAGTTTTTCTGGTACCATCATCTACAAAAGCAAGCATGTATCTCTTACCTCCTAGAGATTCCACCTCGACTGGGCCACACAAATCTGTATGCACTAACTCCAAAGGTTTCTTTGATATCTTCAATTTTCCAGTTGGAAAAGAATCTGTGTTCTGCTTCCCAAGAAGACATCCTTCACACTGCTGATCAGGAGCATCGATCACCGGTAATCCGGTCACCATTTTCTTTTGGGACAATAATTTCAGCCCTCTGAAATTTAAATAGCCATATCGGAGATGCCATAGCCAGTTGCTATCCGTCGCCACTGCTTGAAAGTTCATCACTCCTTTATTGAGAGTGAGAGAGTACATTCGATTTTTCGCCATGTTTACCTGAGTAATCATCTTGTTCTTTTTGCTCCGGATGGTGCAAACTCTATCTTGAAAGAGAATCTGGTGCCCCTTTTCTGATAGTTGGCCAACGCTCAATAGATTCCAGAAAAGACCAGGTACCAAAAAAACTTCTGCAATAGTAACATCGCTGCCATCCTTGGCTTTAATTTTGATGTCACATTTGCCTTTCACACTAATCTTCGTCTTATTACCAAAGTTCACTTCTCCGCCCTCGTACTCATGCAACTTTAAAAATATATCTTTCCGCCCACACATATGATTTGAGCACCCGCTATCAAGGTACCAAACATCTGTACCTCTAGCCACTTGTTCACCAGCGTCACATGCTAGAACCATATCTTCACCAGCTTCTGCCACGTGTGCCTGCTGCGACCGTCCGTTCTGATAATTTGGACATTCATTTTTAAAATGTCCAAATTTTTGACAGTTGTAACATCTGACCTTTGATTTATCGAAGATCCCAATGCCTGCTCTGGTTGAGAGGTTCCATCCTTCTGGTTCATTCTCTGCTCGTGAGCACTTAATGAACCCAACAACCTGTCAACTGACATGGTTGATGTATCTTGGCCTTCCTCGATGGGTGCTACAACATAGTCAATCTTGCGGTTAGAGATCGTAGTATTTTTTATACTACTCTCTGCTCATCCAACACTTCCCCGTTGGACCGCAACTGATTCACCATGGACTGCACTCGGTCGAAACAACCGGCAACACTTTTCGAGTCTGTCATTCTCAATGACTCGAAATCACCCCGGAGCATCTGCAATCGGACCCGCTTCACTCGTTCATCACCTTTGTAGGCTTTCTGCAAGATAACCCACGCTTGGTGAGCTGTCTTAGCTGATGATATTCTTTCAAATACCAGCTCCTCAACAGCTTGAAAGATGGCATATAATACCTTCTCATCCCGCTTACGAGTTTCAACTAATACCTCTTTCTCCTCATTTTTCATAGCCTCGAATGCAACTGCATTTGGTACCTCTGTGTAGCCGCTCTCCACAAAATCCCATAAATTTTTAGATCGGAAAAATACCTTCAATTGGATTGACCAATTGTTGTAATTTTTCCCGGTGAGTTTTGGAAGCTGAAATTGAATCGTGTTACTAGACGACATGATTCAATATTTTTCTACCTCACAACACTCAACCTTGCTCTGATACCAAATGTAGAAACCAAAAAATTAATGATTCCTCGGAAATAAACTTTGAGATTTGAAACCGAAAAATGAAATATCGAGAAAGAAAAATATATTTGTTAACTCAAACTCAAAGCTTACAATACTACACTTGTAATTTCTAAGTTTTTGGGATGATTTTACAAATGAGTTCTACAACCTATTTATACTAAAACCTTACACCAAAAATTCAACATTGGCATACAAAAATAATCAAACATGGCATGTAAGAAAATTCAAACTTATACAAATCAATTTTGTCATGCAAGACACCCAATGTTCTTGAATACCATTTTTTGACTTTTATTTTTAAAATTAATCTATTTTAATTATTTTTAATCAATTTATATAATTTCAACAAAAACAGTACAGTTTTTGCTCAATGAAAAAAGTATTTTCCTCATTGGTATTCATAATTGTGGAGTTGCAAACTTATGCATTGCAAATGAGAGAATCAGTATGCAATGAAGATTTGGAGATGATTATTGGTGAAGCACAGAGAGAAATGTATGCATCATTTATTTGGCTTTTTCGACAAGTATTTTGTCGTATGCATGTGTTAATGATCTATGTTATGATCCTTTTGGCCAATTTTAGTGTAAATAATGTTTCTATTGCTATGCCACAAATGGAAATAGCCTATGATCATGTCAATACAATAGAAACAAGGGGTTTGAGTAATTCGTCGACACTCTTCAAATATCCTCATATTCCTCAAGAATTATCAAGATTTGAAGATCAAGAAATGAGGAGCGATGAAGAGATAGAATTGTGGAACGCGATGGAGGATGAAGCCTTAAATATGAGAGGTTTAAGGGATGTTGGGCTTGATCATGAAGTCATGTTATGATTTTTTTCGCCATTGTCTGTGGAGATTGATCAAGATAACAATGTTGAGTATTTTAAGACCGATCTTCTTTACCAGATGGCGCTGTCTCACGAGCCTTATAACACACTTCTACTATGCAATTATGCGCGGTTTCTGCAAGTTACTGCTCGAGACTATAGTAGGTAATTTCTTCATATTTCTCGAGTTATATAATGTAGCAGGCATTACACCCTATGGATTTTGTTGTCATATTTCATTTAGTGATCGAAAACTGTAAAATATATTTCTAGTAATGTTAGTCAATTGGACAAGCATTATTCATCCCTGTGATTTGGTTGTGTCATTTCTTATAGGTTTACTACATTGCTCAAATAGTAAAGTTGTCTCCATGTGGAAACGATAAAGTTTACTACATGTATTTAGGGTTTTGGGTAAAGTTTAGTACATGTGCAAATGGTAAAGTTGTTTCCGTTTGACCTATAGGTCATGGATTCGAGTCGTGAAATCAGTCATTCATGCTTGTGTCGGGACAATCTGTCTATATTACACCCCTTGGGTGCGGCCCTTCTCCGGACCCAGGCTGCCCTTTTTATAACATGTTGAAGATTTCTTCATATTGAAAGGCCAAATCACTAGAATGTGTTAAAATTGTCAAAAGTTTGCTGTTTGATATGTGCAATCCCTCAACAAGATTACATGAGTATGCCAAAACTAGGTTATTGAGTTTTCATGTTCTAGTACAGTATTGTTGTTTGGACACTGCTGTTCATATATATTATTTGAAGCCTATTGCTTGGATTATAATCTACTGATGCTAAGATTATAAATAACTTCGGAAATTATTCATGATTGTTGGAACAACACAATATTGTGTTGACAAGAGTAGTAGGTTCAGATTTATAGCTCTGAACTGCTGCTATTGAGATATGCTATTGGACATTAAAATGGAATAAAATGAGCGGAGAGGAGGGAGATTGATATAGAGGATTCTTAAAGTTGACTCCGGTTAGTTTGGAATTGAGGAATATTTGATTGTTTATGCGATCTTAAGACAGTTACTAATGCTTGCATTAGGGTAGGCTGTCTACATCACACCCCTTGGGGTGCAACCCTTCCCCGGACCCTATGTGAACACGGGATGCCCTTTATACGATCTTAAGACAGTGGCTTGTTTCTTGTTACAGGGCTGAAGAGTGTTTCAAACGCTCAGTCCAAGAGGAACCACCAGATGCAGAGGTCCTAAATCAGTACGCGAACTTCTTTTGGACAGTTAGGAAGAACTTATGGGAAGCAGAAGAAAGATACCAACAGGCTGTGGCAGCCGAGCCTAGGAATCCTTATTATGCATCTACATATGCCAATTTCTGGTGGTGATGAGACCTGTTTCCTTCCAAGTATAACTTCCTTCAAAGACAAAAAGGGTGAAGAAATTTAGTCACAAAATAATACATTTTCTGAACTTGTATAAAGGGTAGCCCGGGGGTCTATTTGGAAACAGCCTCTCCACCGAAGGGTAGGGGTAAGGTCTGCCTACACACTACCCTCCCAGACCCCACTAAGTGAGATTATACTGAGTTGTTGTTGTTGTTGTATAAAGGGTAGCCCGGTGCACTACGCGCTCCCGCTATGCGCAGGGTCCTGGGAAGGGCCAGACCACAAGGATCTATTGTACGTAGCCTTACCCTACATTTTTGCAAGAGTCTATTTCTACGACTCGAACTCATGACCTCCCGGTCACATGGAATCAAATTTACCAGTTACGCCAAGGCTCCCCTTCATTTTTTAAACTTGTATCACATTGTAATTTTATCAATAAAGTTCCAATGACTTGGAAGATGGAAGAGGCTTCAGAAATGCATCAAATAGGAGAAAATGGCGATGTTATTATTATTCTGTGGTGATTCTGGTAAATGTTAACTACAGAGTGGAGAAGAAGATGTAAGATATATGGACTTATATCTATATACATATGAACAATATATGGATAAATTATATGTTATGTGCTATCTTTTGGCTTGGCCTAATTTTGTGGTCTTATGGACATTATGTTAAGGGGGCCAATGTATTGTCATTTAAAGTGTAGGACCAATGTGTAGATACCCAAAAGGGTAACCTTAGTTAATGATGGGCTAACTAAGGTTACATATATGTAACCATGGTTACATGCTTATGACTCTTGAGTTTCATAACTCATTTGTTATAAGTGGGGGGTTATGGTTCCCACATTATAGCAAGACATTCTCTTCTTCTTCCCATTGAATCAAGAGAGCCATTTGTTGTCTTGCATATCTTTGTGGAAAGCCATACTCCAATTTTAGTTATTGTGATATTATTGTTGTTGTGAAACCAATACTTCAAGAAGGATCAAGGAGACAATCTTGAAGGAAGGACTAAGGAACTTTCTAAGGCACACTTTGGACAATCTTCAACAAAAGGATTAAGGTTTTCCACATATGGATTCAGGTACGCTTCCGCTTATGTTGTTCATTCCAAATTATTCGATATGAAGGCTATTGTATTTTAGTCGGAATCATAATTCTAACAGAAGATGCTCAACTCCACATAGATAGAAGGATGAAGGAGCATCTTCTGCGTTGGAGCCGCGAGTAGTAGTTTTTGTCCTCTATATTACACAGTAAATGCTAATGTGAATATCTTTTAGATGACCTGATTGTGTAAACGATGAAGTAATATTGTAAATGTCAGTGTATAGTTGTTAAACTCTTCAAGTTTAAGTTAGATGGAAAGAGCATGATTTCTCTGGTTGTCTGGCGAAGCCTATGGCTGGGAGTTTACCATTTTGTGTCAATTTTGTATTTTCATCTTTTTATATGGCTTACCTTTTCAACCCCTAATTTACAAACTTGTTAGGACACAAATGTTGTCTATGCAGTAAAAACTTTACACAGTTGTTGGAGTTTTTTTTTTCGTTTCAAAATTACCCAAAGAACCAAATTCATGTATGACATGATTGTGGCTTTTCAAAGTACCAACAGTAAACAACTACGCCTAAGTCCCGACAAGTTAAGGTCGGCTATGGCTATATGAATCACCACATCTTTCTTTAAGCTCAACTCACGATAAAACAACAACAACAACAATCCAATATAATCCCACCAGGTGAAGTCTGAGGAGGGTAATACGTTCGGGTAGAGAGCTTGTTTCCAATCGATCCTCGGCTCACGAAGCTCAACTCACAATAACTACTGTAAAAAATATTTTTAATTTATGATCAATTTTTTCAATACTAAATGATCTCAACAAGTAACTATATAATTTAACATCTTGACTAGATTGCCCGTTCAACTTACAACAGTTTTATCAACAATACTATACAGAATTTCTAAAATTATGATCCTAGCCCGGAACACCTTGATCTAAGATCCTGATTGAGCTTTCGCGAGCATTGTCTGTACTGTTGCAACAGAATCCACAGTGGACTTCAGTAACCAACTGATTCCTACTTTCACGCGGTGCTGATCAGTTGGTAATCTGATCAAATAGGCTACTTTTCTTGCAGTATGACCAACAAAACCTTCCAAGGTCAGCCCATCGGTGAAGCTTGGTGAAACAGCAGCGTCATGCCTGCCAAGAGTCATCATCTCACCTAAATTTTGATACCTAAAAGGCAACAGTGGACGGTCATTAATTGCGGCCCACAAATTCCAACCAGCAAAATCTGCTTGCTGGAAAGCAACTTGTGCAGTAGCCGGTAGCACCTTCCCATTTTCGTCCCTTAACGCAGAAGAGTCACCAACAGCAAATATACGAGGATGACCCTTGACACGAAGAGTTTCATCAGTTTCTGCTTGTCCCCTAGCGTTCAGAGGAATGTCGTAAGGTTTATCACTAGGTTCCAACTCAGGAAGTAGTGGCTTAGATCCAATAGTCCATAAAACTATATCTGCCGTTATGATCTGACCCTCTAAGCCCCTTTCAGCAGGCTGCAATTCAAGTAATATGCTTTCAGAATGATCAGCTGCTGAGCCCATGCTCTTAGATTCAGCATCTGAGGTCTGAGACTCGACTTCCTTTTTTATGCATCGGACAAAATAACCAAGTAGAAGTTGAACTTTCCTAGACAAAAGTACTTTTAGTGCTGCTTCCCTATTTCCTGCCGGAGCATTTGGCAAGACTGTCTTTTCAACATTAATTGCTTGTACAATTCCCTTTTCTTTCAACCTTTCTGATATCGTGGCAGCTAACTCAACTCCGCCATAACCACATCCAACCACTGCTACTCGTATTGCAGAGTCCTTACCAAAGTTCTTACGCTCTAATTCCTTTAGCTTTTGATCAACCCTAAGAGCATCATCTAGGGTATAAAATGGCAAGGCATAGTCTGCGGCACCTGGTACAATATCAAGTTTGGCCTCAGCTCCTATAGCAAGGACCAACCAGTCATATTCTATAAGGAGACCACTTTCGAGATGAACAGTCCCTGCTGTAGGTGTATTAGTTCCTAAATGGTCACATGGATATAGGCATTTTACCCTGTCTTTGAGGAACCGCACATCTGTATTGGCAAGCAAGTCTGAGAACTGTGGAGCAATTTCCCATGTCTCAACTTCTCCAGAGAGAAGTTCATACAGCATTGGCTTAAAAACGAAACGTTCTGACTGGTCTATGAGGACTACCTGTGGTTTCTTGCCATCAGGCCAAACAAGTGATTCTAACCTCAATGCTGTATAAAGACCTCCAAATCCACCACCTACTATGCAGACCCTTGGCCGCTTGTTATCAGGCCAAATATAATTAAGACGTGGAGCATCGGCTGCAGCAGGAGCTTCCATGGTACTTCCGAATCCTGCGGTGGCACTCAAGGCAACAGTGCGCAGTGATCTATTCCTCTTTGAGCTACCAGAACGCCACGAACAGCTCCAAATCATGGGTAAATTAGGTGAACGTGTGTTTCCCCATCGCATTTGACGGCAGCAGACTAGTGCAATTGTCGTTGAAGCAGAACATGCAAGAGCACACTCCATTGAAGCAATTGATATCTGATAGTCGCAGGTGCAAACAGTGGCGAAGTCAGGAATTTCGCTAAGGTGGTTCAAACTTTGAGGAAATAAATACAAAATTTCTTCGTTGAATGGGTGCACTGATAATTTTAAATCAAACTATGTATATTTTGCTAAGTAGTAAAACACTTGTAATACAACAACAACAACAACAACTACCCAATATAGTCACACAAAGTGGGGTCTGGGGAGGGTAATATGTAGACGAGCCTTACCCCTACCCGAAAGGGCAGAGAGGCTGTTTCTAATCGACCCTCGGCTCAGTGAAGAACAAAATAATAAAATATAAAAAAAAATAATTAGAATAATTTATTTATGCTAATAATTTAATATTAACAAAAATTTAAAAAATTATTTATATAATTTAAAATAAAAGAAAATAAAAGTTATAAAATATATATTCTATGCATATAATATAACAATAATTATTTCGATAAAAATATTTTTATAATATAAATTATATATTCTTAAAAATTATGCTCAATTTTAAAAGGTAATCGAAAAGATAAACATAATATATTTCATTTGCTTAACAAAATGACTATGTTTTGATCCAATGACAGATTGACCAAATATGCAGGGCTAATCCGAAAAAACAACAACAGCCCTGCTTATGGAAAACCCCAATTAATAATATTTACATACTCAAAGCAAATTTGCTCTAAATAAATTCTTGCAATCTTCTATTCAGATCTCCATTTTAGGCCATCAACAACTCGTTGATTTCTTTTCGCCCCAGATTATTATCAAAATTGTTGGATAGATCCACCCCTGATAGCACAAAATTTTCTAATCCATTCTTTATTGAATAATCCAAGGATTGATTTCTTGTAATAGAACTAACAATTGTAATCAACAAAGGAAAATCTACTAGTGAAAGCACAATTCAAATATGTTTTACAAGTATACTCAACAAGGTTTTTATCTCCTGGAATATATTTATGATAGACTAATTGGAAATAGCACAAAATGGTACACAACCGTCCAAAAATTTATTTATCCATTCGATTGTGCAAGGCATTACTTTGTGGGAATGTACTGAGTAGTTGTTTTTTGTTTGATTGTGCAAGGCATTCTTGATAACTTCATCGTAAAAAAGGCTCTTTCAATGGATGCAGTGGCAATTGCGAACTTGTTTTTGGTACTTTATTAACGTTTCTCCAAGTTCATTGAAACTTCAAACTAAAATAACTTAAAAAGCGCATAATGTTTATCAAGCTCTCAATTAACTTTTCTCTAACAAGTAAACCAGTTTCTTACTGAACCATCAACATTTATCAATTAACTGATTTATAGGATATCGTTCGATAACCAAAAGGAAAAAGAAAGTAAAAGTACATTTCACCCACAAATCAAACTCGTAAGACTTCAGATGGGTGTATTTCCTTGGTTAGTTGTTAATTAATTACCAAGCCAATTTATAAATATGGTGGATATTTAGAGAAGTAAGGATGTAGAGTTGAGCTGCACTTAAAAAGCCAACGATTCCAAGTACTACAACAACAACAACGACCCAGTAAAATCTCACAAAGTGGAATCTGAGAAAGGTAGTGTGTACGCGGACCTTAACCTTATCCGATCGGACAGAAAAGTTATTTCTGATAGAGCCTCGGCTCAAAAAGATAGAAATAAAATAAAAAGAGATAATTCATCATTAACGTAAGCACAAACCATAGAAATAGTAATTTAAGCATAAAACACATAAAATAGATCACATACAATAACAATAACCACTAATTAAGGCCCGGGGCTATGACAGTAATTACAACAGTAAAGGCACTTCCACTTTTTTGTGGCGAACAAGTAAAGGGAAAAAAGAGGAATTTCAATAAGTAGCCATCAAATTGAATAGTATATATTACTATGAGGTTTACTACGAAATGCAAGATGGACTCTCTCCCTAAAGAGAATAGAAATCGAACCTCAATGGAGACTGCCGGAGAATCGAACCAGCTTCACAGCGTCCGGCGACGGCGAGATTTGAGAGGTTATGGCGACTTGTGCCTGCTGAGCAGCGGCGAAAGTTTTTCTTTTATTTTTTTTTTCAAAAGAATTTATGGCATTTTGACATCCTTCACCGTTGGCCGCTGGGTCACCACTCACCAGTTTCAATTATGTGTTGGGTGTTTAAGATTTACTATATTTGTATAAAGTAATATTTGACTTATAATTTTTGAAATAAAAAAGGTATTTCATTAACCAATTTTTTATCCCTAGTCAATGCTGCTCGGTGGGCCGGGCCGGGCCTAAATGGACTTAATGGTTCGGGCTTTGTGAGCATGGACTATGGCGGTCCCGAGCTTCGTGGGCTTGATGGTGAGATCAGTCCGTGACGGGCCTAAGCCCATATGGTCCTGGACTTAGCAGGCCTAGCATGTATTTTTGAGTAGTTTTCTCAGGAAACTCTCTTCTCTCTTTCTTCTCTCTCTCCTCACTTTAACAGTACATCTCACAACGGTAACAACCGTCTTCTCCGGCAACTCATCGGTAAACCAGTGCCGCCGGTTCCGGTTCAGGTAAGTCTCACTCCTCTTTCTCTCTCCTCTCTCTCTCCCCGCGTCCCCTCCTCTCACTCTCCGTTTTTTTCTCTTCTCCTTTCTCTCTCCTCCCACCTCTTTCTTCGACACCTCCTACACCACCGAGACATACACCGTCAGGCGCACAACCCCTGCGAATTTCGTCGCCGGAAGCTGCCTCACGCGCCGCCGACGACAGCCACGCGCCGCCGACGACAGCCACGCGCCACGCGCGTGACCACTGTTCCGGCAACTTTTTCAACTGGCTCCTTTTGGACAGTATTTTCCCTCCTCAATTCCGACCAACTCGGTGCTTCCGGAATATTCCCCTGCTCACTTTCATTTTATACTGTTCACTTAGCCACCTCATTTTTCTCACTGCTTACCACAACAGATCCCGGGCTGCCCAGAGGTCTGGGATTTTTGTTCTCGCCGGAAATTTTTCTGGCAACCCCTGCACTTTTCCTTTTTATTCTCTCCTCTGCTTTTGTGGGTGTATTTTGTTTTCTTGGACAAGTGCCTATTTCACCGGCGAGGATCTCCGGCAACTCTCGTTCAGACTCGTGGCAGGACGCAATAGAGCCGCACACTCTGCTAAGATTCAGGAAAACTTGGGCGCAGCAAAGCACACTTTCAGGTTTTTCCACCGGGAGTTGGTACCTCCCGCTCTCTTGTTTACTTTGTGCACCTTTTTACGTATTTTAGCTAGCATTTCGAGTGTGGTCTATTTTGTTGTGATCTAGTTTTCTACGTTTGCGTTTTTCGCTATAGCGCGTGTGTGTGCCACTGTACCCCTTATCGGTTGGTGGGATAGTGGCCGCGGCGGGGGATGATAGCGTAAGGTCATGTCCTCAGGGGGTGGGGGTGGTCGCGGGGGTAAGTAGGGGAGTAGGGGGTGGTCCTACGGGCAGGGCGGGAGGTAAGGGTGGGAAGAGGGCAGCGGACGCCCATAGATTAAGGATTGGGTCATGGAACATAGGCACTCTGACGGGTAAGTCCATTGAGTTGGCGAAGGCTCTTCAGCGGAAGAGGGTTAACATAGCGTGCGTCCAGGAGACTAGGTGAAAAGGGACAAAGGCGCGAGATGCTGATGGGTTTAAGCTGTGGTACTCTGGGCTCGTGAGGGGTAAGAATGGAGTGGGCATCTTGGTTGATAGGGACCTAAGGGAGTCCGTGATCGAGGTTAGGCGAGTGAATGATAGGTTAATGTCTATTAAGCTGGTTAGTGGGGGTGGCGTCCTCAACGTCATCAGCACGTATGCGCCGCAAGCAGGCTTAGACGAGGAGGCTAAAAGGCGCTTTCGGGAGGACTTGGATGATCTGGTGGGGAGAATTCCCCAATCTGAGAAGTTAGTTATTGGAGGGGACTTTAATGGTCATATTGGGGCTGAGGCTGGTGGCTATGATGGGGTACACGGTGGCTTTGGCTTTGGGGCCAGGACGGAGGAGGCACTTCGCTGCTTGATTTTGCCAGGGCTTCCGAGCTACTAATTGCGAACTCGACATTCCAGAAGAGGGAGGAGCATTTGGTCACCTTCAAAAGTTCGGCGGCGAGGACTCAGATTGATTACATCCTCATCAGAAGGAGCGATAGGGGTTTGTGCAAGGACTGCAAGGTTATTCTGGGAGAGTCTCTTTCGACTCTTCATAGACTACTTGTGATGGATG
The DNA here is from genome assembly GCA_034376525.1 of Nicotiana benthamiana. Classification (NCBI taxonomy): domain Eukaryota; kingdom Viridiplantae; phylum Streptophyta; class Magnoliopsida; order Solanales; family Solanaceae; genus Nicotiana; species Nicotiana benthamiana. The sequence continues at coordinate 92,228,128 of CM067337.1, forward strand.
TCGATCTCTGGGTGAAGAAGAAGAGGAGGGGCGCCCGGGGTCAACCGTGGATTAGATGGGGAGCTTTGTCTAAGGAGAAAGCACAGGAGTTGGAAAGGAGGTTAGTGGAGGGCGGAGCTTGGAGAAGTTATGGGGAAGCGGACGCTATGTGCACAGTGACGGCGAACTTGGTTAGGGGGGTAGCACGGGACGTGCTCGGGGTAGCTAGGGGATATTCAGGCAGACATCAGGGTGATTGGTGGTGGAACGAGGTAGTCAAAGGAAAAGTGGAGGTGAAGAAGGCGGCGTTCGCTAGGTTGGCAGGGAGCACGAGCGAGGAGGAGCGGAGAGCGAACAGGTTGATCTACAGGGAGGCGAGAAGAGAAGCTAAGATGGCAGTCACGGAAGCTAAAAACGCGGCGTTCGGCCGCATGTATGAGGAACTAGGGGAGAGAGGCGGGGATAAGAAGTTATTCCGGTTGGCTAAAGCAAGGGAAAGGAAGGCACGTGATCTAGACCAAGTCAGGTGTATCAAGGACGAGGATGGTAGAGTTCTGATGGGGGAATCGCAAATCAAACAGAGGTGGCAGGCGTACTTTCGGGACCTCCTTAACGAGGAGGGGGATCGGAGCATAGAGCTAGGGGAGTTGGGGCATTCAGAGCGTCATAGAGACCTTGGGTACTGCAGGCGCATTAGGGTGGAGGAGGTCTTAGGGGCGTTACGTAGGATGAGTAGGGGTCGAGCGACCGGGCCTGACGAGATCCCGGTGGAGTTCTGGAAGTGCATGGGTAAATCTGGAGGGGAGTGGCTCTCTAGGCTGTTCAATGCGATCTTCAAGACTAAAAGGATGCCGGATGGGTGGAGGTGGAGTACAGTGGTGCCCTTGTACAAGAACAAAGGGGACATCCAGTGCTGCAACAACTATAGGGGTATCAAATTAATAAGCCACACGATGAAGGTTTGGGAGAGGGTGATTGAGGCGCGGGTGAGGGAGGCGACAACTATATCTGGGAACCAGTTCGGTTTCATGCCGGGCCGCTCCACCACAGAGGCTATTCACCTAGTCAGGCGGCTGGCGGAACAATTCAGGGATAAGAAGAAGGACCTTCATATGGTGCTTATCGATTTGGAGAAGGCGTATGACAAGGTCCCGAGGGAGGTGCTATGGAGGTGCTTGGAGGTGAAGAGTGTGCCAGAAGCCTATATCAGAGTAATCAAGGATATGTACAATGGAGCTAAGACTAGGGTTAGGACGGTGGGTGGCGAATCAGACCATTTTCCTGTGGTAATGGGGCTCCATCAAGGATCGGCGCTGAGCCCCCTGTTGTTCACCTTAGGGATAGATGCTCTAACCCGACATATCCAAGGGGATGTGCCTTGGTGTATGCTCTTTGCTGATGATATAATATTGATAGACGAGACGAGGGCCGGTGTTAGTGAAAGGTTAGAGGTATGGAGACAGACCCTCGAGTCTAAGGGTTTCAAAATAAGCAGATCTAAGACAGAATATCTGGAGTGCAAGTTTGACGACGAGCCGAGTGGGGTAGTCAGGGAAGTGATGCTTGGTTCTCAGGCCATCGCCAAGAGGGATAGTGTCCGATATCTTGGGTCTGTGATTCAAGGGGACGGAGATATTGACGGGGACGTCACTCATCGGATAGGAGCGGGGTGGTCAAAGTGGAGGCTTGCTTCAGGGGTCCTGTGCGACAAGAAAATTCCACATAAACTCAAGGGGAAATTCTACAGAGCCGTGGTTAGACCTGCGATATTGTATGGGGCGGAGTGCTGGCCCGTGAAGAACTCTCATGTTCAAAGAATGAAGGTTGCGGAGATGAGGATGCTTAGGTGGATGTGTGGGCACACCAGGCTGGATAAGATTAAGAATGAAGTTATTCGTCAGAAGGTAGGGGTGGCCCCGGTGGACGAGAAGATGCGGGAAGCGAGGCTGAGGTGGTTCGGGCATTTTCGGAGGAGGGGTCCCGATGCCCCGGTGAGAAACTGCGAGCGGCTGGAGATTGTTGGTGGTCGGCGAGGGAGAGGGAGGCCTAAGAAGCATTAGGGAGAGGTGATTAGGCAGGACATGACTAGAATGCAGGTTACCGAGGACATGACCCTTGATAGGGGAGTCTGGAGGTCTAGAATCAGGGTTGGAGGCTAAGGGCTCATAGAGTTCTCCGTACGCCTCTCTCGGGGCTGGGTGTGGGATAGTAGGGTTACCCATAGATGATTATGTTTTAGCTTATGCCCCTTATGGTTGTTAGTATGGTAGTTACTGCTTGTTATTATTGCATGCGACTGTATTTATGTTTCCTATGTTTTCATAATTCTTTAAGTTATTTCTGGGGGATTACTTATGCTTTATTATTTTGTTTTGTCTTGCTTTTGTTTCTAATTTTGTCTTTGTTTTGATGCAGCTTTTCATTTTAGCCTATGCGCCGAGGGTCGATTGGAAACAGCCTCTCTGCCATTTCGGGTAGGGGTAAGGCTCGTCTACTTATTACCCTCCCCAGACCCCACCTGGTGGGAATATACTGGGTAGTTGTTGTTGTTGTTGTTTAAGGCAATATCTTGTATACTAGTTATTAGTATAGTATAGTATAGTATAGTGTGTGTGTGTGTGTGTGTATATATATATATATATATTTATATATTTCATTGTATTTTGTCTTGTAGTATATATTGTATGTTATGTATATATATATTCCCTTATATATTTTCTTGTAGTATATATTGTATGTTATGTATATGTATTCTCATATATATTTTCTTGCAGTATATATATTGTATCTTATGTATATATATTATAACTTATTACTTATATATTTTTTTGTAGTATATTTTGTATGTTATGTATATATATTCTCTTATATTTTTTTTTTTGTAGTATATATTGTATCTTATATATATATTATAACTTATATATTTTCTTGTAGTATATAGTGTTTGTTATATACTACAAGAAAAATATTATCTCTAGAAGCATTATCTATAGAAATTGTCATTATTTTATCTCTAAAGCTAAAATATCTACAAATATCTGCAGCAGTGTTAGCTATAAACTTACCTATGTGACGTGAATTAACTATTTTATACGCAATTATGCGTTTTCGCATTGTCCATTCCTCATCTATCCAATAACTTGTAACAGTTAGATAATCACAATCATTACCACTTCTACCAATATCAGTAGTAATAGAAATTCGATTAGGTATATGAGTAAATAAATACCGTAAATATTGTTCATATTCAACAATAAATTAAGCAATTGTAGTAGAGAGATTGAGAAATATTGATGAATTGGTGAGTAAAAATGAAAGAATGAAGGGGTATTTATAGTTGAGATATGGGAAAAAGTGTAATTATATAAAGTTTAGGGGACAAATGACCATTTTTAAACCTCCAAACGGTCAAATTGTAGCTCAAACAGCTACTTTTTAAAATCTATCCGTTGGAGTTTTTTAAAAAAGATAGTCGTTGGGCCCGTTAGGCCCAGGCCCGACAGACGGTCCCGGGCTCGTGGGCTCTTCGTATTATACCGGCCCGCCTCGGGCTTCTCAGGACCACCAGGACCGGCCCACCATGCCCGTTAGGCCCGTTAGGACCGCGGGTCCGGTCCGGTTAAGGCCCGGCCCAGAGTACAACATTATCCCTAGGTGCAAATGTGGTTTCATATTTTGGCGCGTGGGACGTTCTACCTACTTTCCTAGCTCTCTAACGTTGGGACCGATTTAGCTAACGTTGAAATTAGAAATTTCTTCAAGGGTGTTCAAATTTAAAAATAGTAAAAATAAATTCCGATAAAGGATATTCAATATATGTTATGTACCTCAAAAACCTTTATATATATATATATATATATATATATATATATATATATATATATATATATATATATATATATATATATATATAGTATAATTTTCCGACAAAGGGTTGTCAATTGACCACCCCTTACCAAAGCGTAGTTTCACCCGTGAATTTGATTCAAACTTGAAAAAAAAAATTGAAGTTGTGTTTAAAATAATTTTTGAAAGTTGAAGTTGTATTTGTGCATGCATTTTATTTGAAGAAAAGTAAAACGTTTTGTTATTGGATGAAGACATTTCACCCAAAAATTGTTTTTGGGAGTTTGAAATTTTCTTGAATCTTTTTTTTCAAAATATGATCATATTTCACAAAAAAAAAAAAAATTTGGGGGGGGGCGTAGGGGGGGTGAAGCCAAAATCTATGGCCAAATGATGTTAGAACTCATTGCATGTGTGAGAAATGACAACCCTAGCCATGGAGGACATGAGCTGAAGAAGAAGAAGAAGAAGAAGAAGGAGGAGGAAATGGAAAATTGTTTTCTGTATTCCTCTCTTAATGTAACAGTACATACAGGCCTCTATATACAAAGTACATAACTAGCTTCCACTAACTAATTAGTGGTCCCCACTGTATTCCTAACTAATTTGACAGTTGTACACTAACAGCTACAGTAACCGACCTTCATTTCTTGCTACGTCATTGCCTCTAGCTGTACACTAACAGCTACAGTAACCGACCCTTCTAGCTGTACACTAACAGCTAGGGGTGTACAAAGGAAACCGACAAACCGCACCAAACAGATAATCCGAATCAAACCGAGAAAAAAAAACCCGACCATGGTTTGGTGTTGGAAAAAAAAACCCGACCGTAATTGGTTTGGTTTGGTTTATATAAAGAAAGTCAAACCGAAACCAAACCAACCCGACATTACATATATAGAAATTTTAAATATATTTAATATATATATATATACTTATTGTGATGTAATTTTATAGCCATTAATTTATAGCCATTAACCCGACCAATAAGTTTTATAGCCATTAACATAAGTAAATTAAATAATGCCAATAAAAGCCAAACTAAAACCAAAATCAAATCAATATTAATGCTAACAAAAACATTCAATTCAATACTATAAACGGGAATGTATTGAATATCTATTTTTGTTTTGCAATAATTTAGATAAAAATGCACAACCTATTTTTTTTTTTTCTTTAGCGTTTTTCATGTAATTAATATTTCCTTATTAGTCTACTTATTTTAGCATGACTTAGTACTTTTAGATTATGTTTATTTTTGTTATGGCTCTTTAATTAGCAATATTAATATTACATAATTTTATTGTCTTTGTTATTGAATATTTTAGGATAATGCCATGACACATCTCATATTTTATATTGTTTTCTTGAAAAATACTTTCTATAGTTGTATCTTACTAGGATTAACGAAATATTTTGAGCATAATTTATATATTTTGTTGTATGACGATTTTATTGGGAAAAAAAATTAGAAAAAACCCGAAAACCCGAGAAAACCCAAAATATCCGAGAGCGAAAAATCCGAATTTTATTGGTTTGGTTTGGTATTTAGATTTAATAACCCGACACAATTTGTTTGGTTTGGTAATTGTAAAATACAAACCAACCCGACCTATGTACACCCCTACTAACAGCTACGGGTCCTCTCTTGTTATGTCACTGCTCCTATTTCTACACTCCCCCTCAAGCTAGGAGGTGCAAAGATGTTCAACAGGCCTAGCTTGGACACTAAGTATTCATGTTGTGCTATGGGCCGTCCCTTGGTCAACACATCTACTAATTGTTATTTGGTTCCCACATACTCTGTCTTGATTAGGCCCTGCTGAATCTTTTGTCTTACGAAATGGCAATCAATCTCTATGTGTTTGGTCCTTTCATGAATGATAAGATTAGCAGCTATCTGTATGGCTGCTTTACTGTCAGTGAAGATAGTAGCAGGTAGTTCACACATCACCCCATTGTCTTTAAGTAATCCAAATATCCACACTAGTTCAGCCATTGTTGTAGCTGCTTCTGTACTTTGACTATGCAGAGCTTCTAGAGATAGTTCTTTGCTTCTTTGACTTCCATGACATTAGTGAGTCTCCATATTTTATAAAGATACTAGACACAGACTTTCTAGTCAATGGGCATGCAGCCCAATCAGCATCACAAAATGCTGAGATAAAATTCCTTTTCTAACTAGATAGTAACACCCCTTGCCTAGGATGATTCTTGACATACTTTACTACCCTGAGTGATGCCTCCATATGAGACTTCTTAGGATTTTGCATAAATTGGCTGAGAGTTTGTACACTGAATGCAATGTTTGGCCTTAACATTGTCAGATATAAGAGTTTACCCAAAAGCCTTTGATAGCTAGTTACATATGAAAGTAGTGCATCATCCAAGGTCTTGGTTGTACCTGTGTGTTCATCATATTGTGGAGTAGTTACTTTCACATTTACCTCAAGAGGAGTAGTAGTTGGCTTTGTTGCACCTAAGCCAAGTTCAGACACAAGCTCTAACACATATTTCCTTTGATGCATCAGAATACCCTATGATGACCATGCAAATTATATTCCAAGGAAGTACTTTAACTCCCCTAGATCCTTCATCTTAAAGGTCTTCTGTAGTGTAGCCTTGGTTTCTTCTACTATTCTCAAGTCAGGCCATGTGATAAGTATGTCATCTACATAGACCAATATGACCACAGTGCAGCTGCCAGTGCCTTGAACAAACGAGGAGTGATCATGTTGACTCTGCATGAACCCAAAGCTGATCAGTGCCTCTGATAACTTGGCATTCCACTGCCTGGGAGCTTGTTTGAGACCATACAAAGATTTCAAGAGTCTATAGACAGGCCTACTCTCCCCTTGACTCTGAAATCCCTGAGGAAGAGTCATATAGATTTCATCTGGTACGTCACCTTGAAGTAAGGCATTGTACACATCCATTTGATGGATATGCCAATGCTCAGAAGCTGCAATAGAAAGAATGGTTCTGACAGTCACCATTTTGACAACTGGACTGAAGGTTTCTTGATAATCAATACCCTCCTGCTGGCGATACCCCTTGGCTACCAACCTGGATTTAAATCTCTCAACCTCCCATGTAGCTGTGTACTTCACTTTTAAGATCCATTTACAACCAGTAGGCACCTTGTCTGGAGGAAGGGAGACAACCTCCCAAGTATGATTGGCTTCTAAGGCAGCAATTTCTAATTGCATAGGCTCCACCCACCGGGGATCTTGTATAGCTTCAGCATAGGAAGAGGGTTCCACAATGGATGAGAAAGCAGCAATGTAGGACTGATAAGAAGGAGACAAAGAGTCATAGAAGACATAGTTGGCCAATGAATATGGTGCAGTAGAGGTGGAAGGGTTAGTGAGAAAGTCCTTAAACCATAATAGAGGATGTTTATTTCTAAGTGACTTTCTCAATGTGGGACCAGGATCAGGAGCAATGCTCAAAGGAGCAGAACTACCAGAGGAAGAAGCAGAAGGAAGTGGGGAGGAAGAAGGATTAATGGAAGAAGAGGGACAAACATCTTTGGGCACCTCTTCACAACTTAGTGGTGAAAGAAAAGAGTTGAAAATAGGAGAAGATGCAGACAATAAGGTTTGAAAGGGAAAATACTTTCCTGGAAAACAACATCTCTATTGACAAAGAACTATTATGTAGATATATCTAAAAGGATATAACCTTTTTGAGTATCGAAAAAACCCATGAGAATGACAGGTTTAGCTCTAGGCATGAGCTTATCTGATTCCTGCACTTGCTTAGAAAAACACAAGCAGCCGAGTGTTCTAAGGTGTCCTAGCAAGGGCCTTCTCCTGTATAGTAATTCATAGGCAACCTTTTTACACTGAAGAGGGAAGTCTGTTGTTCAAATAGGCTGTAGTGACAACACAATGACCCCAAAAACTGATAGGAATGTGAGCTTGAAACCTCAGAGCCCTTGAACTTCTAGAAGATGTTTGTGCTTCCTCTCAGCTACTCCATTCCGGTGTGGAGTGTATGCAAAGAATACCAAGATTATTGAAATCATACTTACATACTGGTTCAGAAACTCAGAGCCACTATCAGATCTCACTATTTTAGCTGTTTTGTTGAACTGAGTGTGAACAAAGGCAATGAACTGTGGTAGAAAAACACACACATCAAAATTCAATTTAAGTAGGAAAACCCAGGTCATCCTAGTGAAATCATCAACTAATGTAATAAAATACCTATGGCCATCAAAGGTGGCAGTTTTATAAGGTCCCCACACTTCTACATGTATTAGATCAAAAGCACTAGTACTCTTGATACTACTGTGAGGAAATAGTGCTCTAGTTAACTTGGCACAAGAGCATACACAACAGTTATTGATAGCAGTATTAATACTAGCTAACTTGACAAGAAATAATCTCTTCAGAACCATGATGGACACATGCCCAAGTCTCATGTGCCATAAGGCTATATTATTGGAACTTGCCGTAAAATCTGCATTTGTGTTAACAGCTGCTAGGGACACTGCAGTCAACCTCTTATTTGCATGTTGTTGTAGAAAGTACAAGCCATCTCTTTCTCTACCAATCTCCTTCACCATGCCATTGAAGAGCTCCTGAAATACAAAAAAGTCAGGATAGAAAGAAGCAAAACACTTTAGGTCCCTTGTCATATTTGATACTGACAGTAGGTTATACTTGAACTTTGGTACATAAAGTACTTCTTTTAGTATGTTGTTGCTTGATATCGGACTATCTCTAACATGAGTTACTTGTGTGACATCTCCATTTGGCAAGAGACCTTTCCTAGGAATATAAGGGGCAGTTACAGTAGACTTATCTAGTAGGTTGAGATTAGACACCATGTGATTAGTTGCCCATGTATCAATGACCCATTTGTGTGGACTATTGAAGGCTATTAAAGCAACACTAGTACCTGCTGCATTAGCCTGAGATGTAGAGGTAGAGCTGTTGTTATTTGCTGAGGTAGAACTTGCTGTGTTGCTGTTTAGAATTTGCATAATCTGATCATACTGCTCCTTGGTAAAAGGAAAGCTACGAACTCCTCAATGTTATGATGGCAAATCCATATTGGTAGTATGATTATTGTGTTGCAATGGTTGAGCAGACCTTGGTTGCATAGTGGTCATTTGAAAGCCTGGACTTGGCTGTCCACTATGCGGTGTGTAAGGACTTGGTTCAAGTGGTGCACTATAGGTACTAGGTGGTGGATTATACTCAGTTCTTTCATTGTAGGCACTAGCTCCCCCTTTCTTCTTAAACCGGATTCAATAGGATAGCCTACTATTTTATAGCAATTCTCTTTGCTATGACCTTTTAGTTTATAGAAGTCACAGTATAAGTTGGAGAATTTCTATGTTTTGGTTTATTATCAGGCTTAGAGCTGTACAATGTTGTAGATTCATAGTTACTGCTAGTGACATTAGGTCCAATGCCTAGGATACTTGCTGATCCAGCTACATTTCTTTGACTTTCTTCACTCATTAACATAACATAGGCTTCATTTACAGTAGGCACATGTTTCATCATCAGAATTTGAATACGAGCTTGTGAGTATGAGTCATTCAATCCCACAAGGAATTGATATAACTTCTGTTTGTGCAGGTGTTCAATAAATTTTTTGGTTTTAGGGCAGTCACAACCAGGATGAGGGACAAAATCCTCAGTTTCATCGCACAGATCTTTGAGTTTGGAATAATACACAGAAATATAGGAGATACATTGACTTAGGGTTGCAATTTCCTTGTGAAGGTTATAGCATATAGTATCATTGACTTTGTCAAACTGTTCTTGTAGATCCATCCACACGGTGTGTGCATTGGTTGCATAAGCAATTCCATATATCAAAGTCGGTGCTACTGAGTTCATCAGCCACGATAGGACAATTGCGTTGCATCTCTCCCACTGATACCAGTATTTTTCTCGAAATTTTTCCTTCTTCCACCTTCCGTCAACCATTCCGAGTTTATTTTGACCTAGAAGTTCAATTTTCATAGATCGATACCACAACGAGAAAATTTCTATCCCTGTTAGTTGAAAGGAAATCAGAGAAATTCCACTTGTATCAGTAGCTGCCAGAAACAGAGGATGAGTGATTGGAACGAAAATTCCTTCTTTAAATTCATCCTCTGATGAGATCTGTGAGGTACCAGTTGCAGTTGCAGGTGTTTCCTACTCAGAGTAGTCATTCGCCATTGTTGACGACTCGAAGCTTTAAAACCAAGAGATAAAATAAGAAGGATATAGAGAGGATAGAGAAGTTTCAGAATTGGATCGATTTGAGATGAGATTCAGAGCTCGAGCTCTGATACCATTTAGAACTCATTGCATGTGTGAGAAATGAGAACCTTAGCCATGAAGGACATGAGCCGAAGAAGAAGAAGAAGGAAATGGAAAATTATTTTCTGTATTTCTCCCTTAATGTAACAGTACATATAAGCCTATATATACAAAGTACATAATTAACTTCCACTAACTAATTAGTGGTCCCCACTATATTCCTAACTACTTTGATAGGTGTACACTAACAACTATGGTAACCGACCCTCCTTTCTTGCTATGTCACTGCTCCTAGTTGTACACTAACAACTACGATAACCGACCCTTCTAGCTATACATTAACAGCTACGAGTCCTCTCTTGCTATGTCACTGCTCCTATTTCTACAAATGAGAGCAAAACTTAGCTTACTTTTGAGAAATATTTTTTTAATGTATTTATGGTGAGACGATATTTATGTTGGCTACTTAATTTGAAAAATATTTTTGAGCAATAATTAACTTTAGCCAAATTTTTAAAAATTGCTCATTACGACCTTTAACCATGCACGGGTCTTATTACCCTAAACTCAACTATTTTGAAGTGGTTTGAAGTGTAAACTATTAAAATTATAATTTCAAAAAATTCGAGTCTAAAGTTAAGTTTGCCAAGGTCGATTTGAAATGCTTTCAAACTTGCTTCAAACTTCAGATGTAAATTAGCTGGACTCAATTCCACCTATAGTAATATGGTGGTTATATACTTCCACCTATAGTAATATGGGAGTTATAGAAGACAATATGCAACTCTAAATATAAAATGGAGAGACCATCAATTGCAAGCTTTATCTCATCAATCAACTTCAATATTATATAAATTGTCAAAGCTCAATTCAGAAAATTGGAGTTCAATTACTTATGGGAGAACTTGTGTAGAGTTTGGGAGCTTCCTCCAATGGAAACTAATCCCTATGTGGTGAAATGGATTACACTACCTATCTTGTTCATGAAACTTAACGGTGATGGTTCATGCAGAAATGATGAATGTAAAAGAGGAGGTGTAGTGAGGGACAACCTGGGCAACTTTATAATGGCCTACTCCATTCCTCTGGGGCAAGGTACAAGCAATTGGGCTGAGGCATGTGCTTTCTTGTTTGGGATTAAGTGGTGTGTAGAAAAAAGAGTCAACTTGATCGTCGGTGAAACTGATTCGATGTTACTTCAAAATTGCATCTATGGCAACTGACATTCCTTGGAGAATCAAAGATGCGGTCCAAGATATTAAGGCCCCGTTTGGCCTTGAGTTTTGCCAAAATAAATTTGAGATTTATTTTCAAAACTCGTGTTTGGCCATAAATTTTGTCCATATTTTGGCCAAATCCCAAATCGCAAATTTCAAATCCCAAATCATCTATTGAGCTGAATTTGCCAAAATCACAAAACTTGGGATTATATACATGTTTTTCCAAAATAAAGTTGGAAAATATGTTTTGAAAACGTATGCCCAAACACATTTTCATCTTCAAACCAAACTTCACCCAAATCAATTTTTTCAAAATAAATTTGGATCTATGACCAAACAATAGCTAAGGCATTTTCACCGATCATTGTTTTAGAGAGGCCAACAAAGTCGCAGATAGAATGGCCTCTCTAAGCTACAATCAGGAAAGCCAATACATATATACAAATTTTTGTTCTTTATTTAGTCAGATTAAAGGACTTTTGAACAAACATATATGACAAATACCTTCATTTCGAGTCAAGAAAAGAAGACCAAGCATGCTCATGTTCGAGCCACCTAGAACTCCCAGCTTTATTGCCACTTGATTTTGGGGTCAATTAGTTTGTCCATAGCTAGGGAACTTCTATGTTTACAAATCTTGAGTTTTGCTAATACAGGCTCCAAAATATATTCGAAGGTAAGGCCTCGTCCCCCTTCGGCAACTTTTTTTTGTGCACAGTAACAATAAAATCGTGACTCGGACCCCCCAGTTGGATCTCAAGTTTGAAACTTTACACCCGGTGGTTTGCAATTTGACGTTGAGACAGCTGAACTTTAAAAATTCTGTAAATATTGGCTATTCTTTAAATAAGGGTCCTAAAAACAGCTATGTGTGCACTTTGTCCGATTTAGTTCAGAGAAAAAAAAGCCCCACGGCCCAAAACAAAGCCCACTTAGTCTCCGCTCACTTTCGAGTTTCACTCAGCAACGCCCTAGCAATTTCACCAGCAAAGTTGTTCAATTTTTGCTCGTTCATACGAAGAACAGCTAATTAAAATGGCATCCAGCGATCAAACGGTGTTGCAATTTTCACCATCTTCAACGAGTTTATTAGCTAGAGGTCAACCTTTGGTCATTTTCAACATTTGCGATTGCTACGTAAGACGACCTGACCAAGCCGAGCGGGTCATTGGCACTCTTCTCGGCTCTGTATTGCCTGACGGCACTGTTGACATTCGTAATTCTTATGCCGTTCCTCATAGTGAATCTCAAGATCAGGTTTTGCTTCTCATAGTTACCGATTCTGTTAAATTTAGTCCATTTTTATTGTTTTTCGCCAAATTTAGTCCTTTTTAGATAAATTTTGCTGAAAAGAATTCCGAAAGAGCTGTATTATTTGGAGTAGAATTCTCTTTCTGTTGGATGCTCTTTTTTTGCAATGACACGAACCAAATGAGCAAATCTTGTAAATGTTCAGATTAATCGATAAAATCACAGAGAAACTAGAGAGAGAAAGTAGAGAGAAGGAGGAGAGATTGAGAGAACCGAAGAGTCGGTGTTGGAAAGAGTGAAATGAAAAAATATCTGTGTCCAGAAGTTTCCCACCTACCACACATATACATTTACAAATAAAGAATGGAACGGATCGGGTCGGGTATTGGGTCAAATGACCCGGGCTCAGATATGACCCATTAGGCTCATAAGTGTTAGTGGCCCAACACATGAGCCCAGAACATATATCATCACTGCCCATTTATATACACTCTATATACATCAAATATACAATTACACAACTATTGAAATGGCTTAGAAGCCATGTAATCTTGTAAGTCAACACCCCCCCTCAAGTTGGAGGGGGACACCACCTTCAACTTGGTCAACAGAGGATGTAGGGCAGTGCCAGTAAGAGGCTTCGTGAGTAAATCAGCCAGTTGCCGAGAAGTAGATACATGAAACAGCTTAATGAAGCCTGAGTTGACCTGATCACGCACAAAATGACAGTCCACCTCAATATGTTTTGTGCGTTCATGAAAAACAGGATTAGTAGCAATGTGGATGGCAGATTGACTATCACAGTATACAGAAATTGGAAGAGAAACAGGAACACCAAGATCAGATAACAAGCGAGATAACCAGGAAAGTTCAGCCACAAGTTTGCTCAAAGCCCGATACTCTGCCTCAGCAGATGATAAAGATACAACAGGTTGTTTCTTAGATTTCCAGCTGACCAAAGAACCACCCAGAAGAATAGAAAACCAAGTAACAGACCTTCGGGTATCAGGGCAAGTAGCACAATCACTGTCAGAATAACCACTCAAAGAAAAATCATCATTGGCAGAGTAGAAGAGGCCCATAGAGGAAGTACCTTTAAGATATCGCAACACATGAAGAGCAGCATTCATATGAGGTACTCGAGGACACTTGAGAAACTGACTCAAATGTTGTACATCAAAGCAGATATCAGGTCTGGTATGTGTCAAAAATAAAAGCTTACCCACCAAACTCCTAAATTGATAAGGAGAGGGTAAGAGGTCACCACAATCAGCAAGAAGTTTGACATTTGTATCCAAAGGACAGACAACAGAAGATACACTAGAACAGTCAAACTGATGCAACAGGTCAGAAATATATTTCTGCTGATTGAGGACCATTCCACCAGGAAAATGAGACATCTGAATCCCCAAGAAATAATGCAAGGACCCAAGGTCCTTGATTTTAAACTGATCATCAAGAAACAGTTTCAGAGCAGAGATTTCATCATTGTCTTCCTCGGTGATAATAATATCATCCACATACACTGCTAGAATAACTAAAGACCCAGATGTGCCTTTGATGAATAAAGAATAGTCATTCAAAGAGTGTTTATAGCCTCTGAGAGAAAGAGCATGAGACGACTTGGCATACCATTGTCTGGAAGCCTGTCTCAGCCCATAAAGAGATTTTTTGAGTTTGCAAACCAGAGGAGAAGAAAGAGGAGAAACAGAAGCAGAAACACCAGCAGATACAGTCAAACCAGGAGGCAATTTCATGTACACTTCCTCATCCAAATCACCATGTAAAAAAGCATTATTGACATCAAGTTGAAACAGATTCCAATTCTTTTTCACAGCAACAGCAATCAAACATTTAACAGTACACATTTTGACCACAGGAGAAAAAGTTTCTGTGAAATCAACCCCCTCAACTTGAGTATCCCCCCTAATAACAAGTCTGGCCTTATACCTTTCAATAGACCCATCAGCCTTGTACTTGATTTTATAAACCCACTTGCAACCAATTGGTTTCTTACCAGGAGGAAGGTGAACAACATCCCAAGTTTGGTTGGTGTCCAAGGCCGCAAACTCCTTTCTCATGGCATCCTGCCAAGCTGGAACTGAAGCTGCTTGAGAGTAATACAGTGGTTCAGATTCCAAAGAGGAGGAAGAAGAGCCAGAGAAGGTTGGGAGTTGGCAGACATAGTCCTTAAGATAGGAGGGAGGATTATGTGTCCTGGTAGATTTTCTGAAAACAGGAGCAGAAGGAGAGGAAGGCAAAATAGGAGGTGAAGGAAGAATAGGATCAAAAGAAGGTGGAGGGACAGAGGAGGGAGAATCAGGGAGATCATCATTTTCTCCAGAAGGCAAGGAAGAAACAGTAGGCAAGGGAGAATCAGTCAAATCATCATCTTCTCCAGAAGGAACAGAATGGAATGAGGAGACAGAAGGTGAAACAGCAGGTGATGAAGACTTAAAAGGAAAACATGATTCATGAAATATGACATCTCTGGAGACCAAATATTTCTTGGAATTAAGATCATATAATTTGTAACCCTTTTTGCCAAAAGGATACCCCAAGAAAACACAAGGGATAGCTCTAGGCTTCAATTTGTCCCTTTGAGGGATTGGAACAGTGGCATAAGCAAGGCAGCCAAAAGCCCTTAAATGAAGAAAAGTAGGAGGTTTCCCATACAACAATTCATGAGGGGATTTGTTATGTAACAGTCTGGTAGGTATTCTATTAATCAGGTATGTAGCAGTGAGTAAACAATCCCCCTAGAAAGAAGTAGGCAACCCAGACTGAAAAAGTAAAGCCCTACAAGTCTCAAGAAGGGTTCTGTGTTTCCTTTCAACAACTCCATTTTGTTGGGGAGTGTAGGAACAAGATGTTTGGTGGAGGATGCTTTGGCTGCTAAAAAATGAAATGCCTTCATTGCTAGAACCCAACTCCAATGCATTATCACTTCTAACAGTTTGAACCACAGTATGAAACTGGGTCTTAACCATAGAAATAAAGGACTTAAGCATAGAAAAGGCATTGCCTTTGGAACCTAACAAGTGAGTCCATGTTGCTCTTGAAAAATCATCAACTATAGTGATGAAGTATCTACAGCCAGAAAAGGTTGGAGTGTGATAAGGTCCCCAGGTGTCAACATGAATCAGTTGGAATGGTTTAGAGGATTTAATGGAACTGTCTGGGAAAGAAAGTCTAGTTTGTTTAGCCATAGGGCAGACTGAGCAAGGGAAAGGTTGTTTAGAAGCAAAAGGAAAAGATAAACCAGAAATACATTTCATATGTGCAAAAGGAATATGACCAAGTCGCAGGTGCCAAATGTAATTCATATCAGAATTCAAATCATTATTACAATTGGGGCTAGTTACATGTAAGGAAGATGAAACAGTTTTATTATCAGACAGCATTGTATCATTACAAGTAATAGGCATGGAAGACAAAACAGTAAACTTGCTAGTATCACAAGAAGTAGAAGCAGAATAAACAGAACTTGTTGAAGAGAGGGAAGATGAAGGAGGAACCCATGTCAGCTTATACAAGCCAGCAGTTTGTTTACCAAGATCCAGTGGCTTCTTCAGAGAAGGGCCCTGTAGCAACAACAACAACAACAACAACTACCCAGTATACTCCCATCAGGTGGGGTCTGGGGAGGGTAATATGTAGACGAGCCTTACCCCTGCCCGAAAGGCAGAGAGGCTGCTCCCAATCGACCCTTGGCGAGTAGAGTAAAAATGGGAAAGCTGCATTAAGAAACAGAGATAAAATTAGAAACACAAGCAACAAAATCAAATAATAAAGCATAGGTACTCCCACGAAAGTAACGTAAATAGTTATGAAAACATAAGCAACATAAATACAGTCGCATGTAGTAATATCAAGCAGGAACTACCATACTAAAACACTAATCACCTATGAGCCCCTAACCTACAACCTTGATTCTAGACCTCCAGACTCCCCTATCCAGAGTCATGCCCTCGGTAACCTGCATTCTGGCCATGTCCTGCCTAATCACCTCTCCCCAATGCTTCTTAGGCCTTCCTCTCCCTCGCCGCCCACCAACAATCTCCAACCGCTCGCAGCTCCTCACCGGGGCATTGGAGCCCCTCCTCCGAACATGCCCGAACCACCTCAGCCTCGCTTCCCGCATCTTTTCGTCCACCGGGGCCACCCCTACCTTCTGTCGAATAACTTCATTCTTGACCTTATCCAGCCTGGTGTGCCCACACATCCACCTAAGCATCCTCATCTCCGCAACCTTCATTCTCTGAACATGCGAGTTCTTCACGGGCCAGCACTCCGCCCCATACAACATTGCAGGTCTAACCACGGCTCTGTAGAATTTCCCCTTTAGTTTGTGCGGGATTTTCTTGTCACACAGGACCCCTGAAGCAAGCCTCCACTTTGACCACCCCGCTCCTATCCGATGGGTGACGTCCCCGTCAATCTCTCCGTCCCCCTGGATCACAGACCCAAAATATCTCACACTGTCCCTCCTGGCGATGGCCTGAGAACCAAGCATCACTTCCCCGCTTACCCCACTCGGCTCCTCGCCAAACTTGCACTCCAGATATTCTGTCTTAGATCTGCTAATCTTGAAACCCTTAGACTCAAGGGTCTGTCTCCATATCTCTAACCTTTCACCAACACCGGCCCTCGTCTTGTCTATCAATATTATATCATCAGCAAAGAGCATACACCAAGGCACATCCCCTTGGATATGTCGGGTCAGAGCCTACATTACTAAGGCGAATAACGGGGGGCTCAGCGCCGATCCTTGATGAAGCCCCATTACCACAGGAAAATGGTCTGACACGCCCCCCACCGTCCTAACCCTAGACTTAGCTCCATTGTACATGTCCTTGATTACTCTGATATAGGCTTCTGGCACACTCTTCGCCTCTAAGCACCTCCATAGCACCTCCCTCGGGACCTTGTCATACGCCTTCTCCAAGTCGATAAGCACCATATGAAGGTCCTTCTTCTTATCCCTGAATTGTTCCGCCATCCGCCTGACTAAGTGAATCGCCTCTGTGGTGGAGCGTCCCGGCATGAAACCGAACTGGTTCCCAGATATAGTTGTCGCCTCCCTCACACGCGCCTCAATCACCCTCTCCCAAACCTTCATCGTGTGGCTTATTAATTTGATGCCCCTGTAATTGTTGCAACACTGGATGTCCCCTTTGTTCTTGTACAGGGGCACCACTGTACTCCACCTCCACTCATCCGGCATCTTTTTAGTCCTGAAAATCGCATTGAATAGCCTAGTGAGCCACTCCCCTCCAGCTTTACCCATGCACTTCCAGAATTCCACCGGGATCTCGTCAGGCCCGGTCGCTCGACCCCTACTCATCTTACGCAACGCCCCTAAGACCTCCTCTACCCTAATGCGCCTGCAGTACCCAAGGTCTCTATGGCGCTCTGACTGCCCCAACTCCCCTAGCTCTATGCTCCGATCCCCCTCCTCATTAAGAAGGTCTCGAAAGTACGCCTGCCACCTCTGTTTGATTTGCGAGTCCCCCATCAGAACTCTACCCTCCTCGTCCTTGATACACCTGACTTGGTCAAGATCGCGTGCCTTCCTCTCCCTTACTTTAGCCAACCGGAATAACTTCTTGTCCCCACCTCTGTCCCCTTATTATGGTTGAATATTTTTTCAGATTTTTAAACAGTATTTTCGTACAAATTTATTTTTACATAAAATATAATTAAATTTTAATTATTTTTGAAATTGTGACTACTTTTAAATTGCCACTTATAAATCTAATTATTTTTGAATTTTTTCCCGAAAAAAGGTTACAATTTCTTTTGAAGTGTAAGGCAAACTAATCATTCCTTCCCTTATTCCTAAGCAAAATCGTTCTTGCGTATTTCATTAACCCAAATTACCAGATTCTTTCCTCTTAATTATCGGTTTTCCTATTACCACAAATTTCCAAGGAATGGTTCTTTTATTAGCTCTGTGTGCAAATAGTCCTTAAAGTTGACGGTTTTGAGTTATGTCGCAGAACTTTAAATTTAACAAGTATCGTCCTTTAATTGCTCTTTATAAACAAATTTTTTACTTTTGAGAGGCGGGGTCAAAAATTTAAAATTACCTATAAAAAGTGTTATATTTCTCACGGCAGGAGACCAGAATCACTCCTAATTAAAAAGAGAGTCATTTTCAAAAGTCAATTACTATATGATTTGGTCATAAAAATCTATGGAACTCATTGACTTTCTCACCTCGTCAAGTGGCTATATATTTGTGGTTAATGTGTACCAAACCTCTTTAATCTAAATGACTCGTACATCGTCTGATTAAATCGCTTATTAATTTGAGTTGGTGCGGAAAGGAGCAAAGAGTAATCGGATGTGCAAAGTATTTCGTATTCATATAAAGTTCGGGAACAGGGATATTCCAACAAATTTTACAGTCTAAAGCCAAATTTTATAAGGGGCCTTAATTTTTTTTTATATAAAAAATATTTATTTATTTAAAGTCTATTTTTCTACTGTATCTTTGATACAGAGTTATCAATAATTGTTTTATAATTAGTAACTCCTAATAAGTCTTTCTTAATTAACAATATAGCTAATCAATTTAACCTTTATTGATACATTGTTTATCTTGCGTATGATTTTATCAGTTTTAATTTTGAAAGTTTCTTTCAGCTGAAATGACAAAAACAAGAGATATGACCATTATTGCATAAGAATATAAGCATTGAAAAAGAATCAATTTTTTTATTTGATCGAGTATATCAATTAAACTGTTATAATTTAATTGTACTATATTCT
The DNA here is from genome assembly GCA_034376525.1 of Nicotiana benthamiana. Lineage (NCBI taxonomy): Eukaryota > Viridiplantae > Streptophyta > Magnoliopsida > Solanales > Solanaceae > Nicotiana > Nicotiana benthamiana. The sequence goes on from CM067337.1 coordinate 92,247,473, forward strand.
TAATATTTTTAATTTTGAAAATAAATCTAGACCATCAATATCGAATTGATTACTATGCTTTAAGGAGCATTCAAGATTAAAGCAATATTTTTTTTCAAATTTCATTATCAAGTGATTTTTACCGCTAAATAGAAAACTAAATATATTTTCATATATTTCGAACTGTTCAAATCTATATTGAAGTGAAAAATAGCTTTGTCTATTATGTATAAAGTAATCAATTTCAAATGACTCTTCGAAAGATTTTGAGATTTTATTATTAACATTCTCATCAAATTGTTACTTCCTATATATCATACGCTTCTTATGAAATTCAGGTTCGATATTCATTTCAAGTGTAATTTTTTGGCAGAAATCATAACAATTGCAAATCCTTCTTCTCTATATTTCTTAACAAAAACAATCATACTTTTTCACTTCATCGAACATTTTTTTAAACTTATACATAGCTTATTACGTGTAACAAAAAGTAAGCCCTCCATAAATGTGAGGCCTAAAGCAGTTGCTTTACTTACTTTATGGAAGGGTCGCCCCTGTCTGGGAAAGGGGCCACATCTCAAAGAGTGTAATATAGATAACCCATCATAATGTGCAGGCATTAGCGACTGCTTCCACAGGTCGAACACGTAACATTAGGTTACATAGAGACAACTTTACTGCTGCTCCAAAGCTTCATTCAAAAAGAAAAATTATTTTGAGTTATTAAAGGTGGCAAAATGGTAAAACGGATCAAATATGGATAAGGACCATATTATCCACTTAGAAAATGGATAACCAATAAATAATTAATGGGTTTAACTTTTACATTTGTAAAGCCTCAAATTGGGGTTTCCTCAAGTTTGGGAGACTAGAAATTCTACTAAAAATAATCATATTCAAGTAGGTATGGATAATACAGATATCCACATAATCCACCATGTAACCCATTTTTTTATCCGTATTAAATATGAATCGGATTGAATTATTTATAAATTTTTTAATTACCATTTTTGACACACTTATATCCTATCTGACCCGCCCATTGTCCACCCCTACATAATACACATGTAGTAGTCAGGAGTCAGGACTAGAGGTGTCAACCGGGCCGGGTTGACCCGGGACCGGCACGGACTGGCCCGGTCAAACCCGGCCCAGACCGGACCGATTTATAGCGGGGGGGGGGGGGGGGGGGCGGGGGTAGGGGGTGGTAAGGGGTTAGGACGTTAGGCGATTCCGTCCAATTGACCCGGACCGGACCGGCCCGGGAAGGAAAATTCCGGGCGAACCGGTCAACCCGGACCGGTCCCCAACGGTAAAATTTTTTTTTTTTTTAAAAAAAAAAATTTTCTGAAAACATGGGGCCCACTTGACCGTTGGCAACGGTCCAGCACCGTTGCCCAACGGGACTTTTTGCATTTTTGGCCAATTTTGAGTTTTTTTTTATTTTTTTTAAATTACATTATTAACCCTTCTTAAAATCTATAAATACCCTCCCCTCTTCTTCATTTCCTCACTCAAAATTATCTATCTCTCTCTCAATTCTCAAATTAGCAAATATCAATCACTCTCTTCTCTTCAATTTTCAAGAATTCATATTCTACTTTCATAATTTTATTGTCTTTATTTTTCCGAATTTAATTTATCGTAATTTCTTATTTGGAAATCGACATTCGAAGCTTGATTCTTGAAGTTCAAGTGTTCAACATTGAAATACTTGCTTGACGTTTGTTCGTGGTAACACCGGATTTGCGTAATCAAGTGCTCAATTTATTGTCGAATTCGGTGCACTCTCTCCAACTCTTTCTCTTATTTAATATTTTAATTGCATATTTGATTTTAGCTTATATATTAATTTTTCCAATATGTTGAATGCTGCTAAAAGAGCGTGTAGAAAAGTTACTGGTAGGAGTGGAAGTGGAAGTGGAAGTAGTAAAAAAAGTTCTATAGCTTCTGGTAGTAATAGTAATAATGAACCAATAACACATGTTTCTGAATCATCGCCTAATTTGCAAGATGTAAATATTGATTATGAACAATTACACCAAGATTTCGGAATAGAAGATAACGAAATTGGAATAGAAGATGAGATACCACCTACACCTACTAGTGGAAATGTTGGTAGTATTGGAGTTGGAGTTGCTAGTGCAACAAGGGGTAGAAGACCACCAGTCGCTCAAACTTCTAAATCTAACCGTAGAAAAAGAAGTCCTGTTTGGCAATTTTTTGATGAGATAGAAGATAGTGATAGAGTTAAGTGTAGACTTTGTAATGAAACGTTTAAACATTTGACCGGAGGTAATTTAGGGGGGACTGGCACACTTATTAGACATATGCAAAAGTATCATCCTATAGAATGGGGAAATAATGGGGATGGAAGTGCAACAACACTTAACCCTACTACTGCAGGTCTCCTAAAATATGATAAAATGAGGGATCGAGAGGAATTAGCGAAAATGATTGCTTTGGGTTGTCTACCTTTTTCATTTGCTTCTTCCTCTTATCTTGTTACGTATATTCAAAGGATATACAATCCTATGTTTAAAGGTATCCCTAGAAGTACCTGTAGATCAGACATCTTTAGACTTCACAGCCAATATCAAACATACATACGTTATTTGTTTAGTCACCTTCCTTCTAGAGTATGTCTAACTTCTGATATTGGCCATGCTGTAAATGGAAATGATTATTTAACAATTACATGTCATTGGATAGATGACAATACTTGTATGCAAAAACGTATTATTGCTTTTAAATATGATGAAGATCAGAGTCATACTGCTGCATTTATTAGTAGTACAATTGTTGAAGTTGTCGAATTTTATAATCTAAACCAAAAAGTTTTGTGTATGTCTTTTGATAATGCTTCAAACAACAATGCTGCAGTTTCAATTTTAAAATTGAATTTACATCCACCTCTTGATGATATTTTTCATGTTAGATGTGCATGTCATGTTTACAATTTAATTGTTAAAAGTGGGCTCGATTTATTTTTACATGAGATTACTCTAGTTAGAAGAGCAGTTGGAGTAATTCAGGGAAATAATAGACAATCTAGAATAAGAGAATTTAAGAACAAGTGTATGCAATATAACCTTACACCTAGATTCATGCCCGACGAAGTAGTTACTAGATGGAATTATACGTATATATTTTTAAAATGTTGCTACAAATATAGATTTCCAATAACAGAAGTTGCTAATGCACATTGTACTGATCCTAGGCGTATGTTAACAACTGATACCTGGGAGGTCATTAGTGATGTGATTAAATTTTTACATAAATTTTATACTGCTACTGTTGTGTTTTCTGGGGCATATTACCCAACTATTACTTTGGCTTTAGTACATATAGCTGAAATTTCTTTGCTACTATATGAATTTAAGAAGAAAGATAGATATACGGATGCTGTTGCAAGTATGCAAGCAAAATTCAAAAAATATTTCTTTCCAATTCCTCCTGTTTACTTAATTGGTGCAGTTTTAAATCCTTCAATTAAAATGTCTGATTGTCAACAATTAATGAATGCTTTATACACTTATATGGAGATTGGGCCCACTGAAAGCCCAAATTTGTATGAATCTATGAACCAACTAAATGAACATTTACAATATCTATATACTTATTATGCAACTCAATGTGATAATGCTCGTGCTTCAACTGCTGCAAATCCCACTATGCAATGTAGCACTTCTAATGTAGTCGAAGATGATGATGAAGGCATTGATAGTTTTAATATTTTTTCAACTTTTTCTAACACTCAAAGTAGTAGCAGGAATATAGATGAACTTCAATTTTACTTGCAGAAGCAAAAGGAGCCTCGCACCAAGGAATTTTCACCGTTAGGCTGGTGGCATGAAAATTCAAAGCAATTTCCCGTTCTTTTCGCTATGGCGCGGGATGTCCTGAATGTCCCAATTTCCACTGTTGCATCCGAGAGTGCATTTAGCCAAGCAAGACAACAACTTGGAGACACACGACTTTGGAAGTCTTAGTGTGTCTAAGAGATTGGATAAGATCTGAACGAAGAAATCAAGGAAAGGAAGATCTTGATAGCCCGGAAGACGAAGAACTTGGAGATATATTAACGCACGGAAACCCATCCGAATTTAACTCTCCAGAAGAAGGTCATTCGGTTCATATTAATTTTGAAGAACTTTCTATTGCAATGCAAACCATTTGATGTAAATTGTAAACTAATTATGATACATTTTAGTTTTGAAATTTTGAATTTAAGAAATAAAGTAGCACTTGCAATAAGTGCAATTTTTTCCCCATCTTTTGTTGTGTTCATTCAATTATTACAAAGTATTAATATAACTTAATATTTATACTATACGTAATTCCAAAAAAAAAAAAAAAACCCGGCCCGGCCCGACCCGGATCAACCCAGCCCGTTAACAACCCACCTCTAATTGAACCCGGACCGGCCCGGCCCGGACCCGGACGGGTCAGAAAAATTGGACCCGGACCCGGCCCGGCCCACCTAATTAGGATGTAGATCCACAAGCTTGCAAGACAGTGTGTCAAACATTATTAAATTGACATTTAAAACATGGAGGACTTTTGGTGTAAGCAAAATAGCAAATAAAATAAAACAACTCAAGCATGTTACATCCTAGATATATCATATATAAGTGCTGCCTTTTTTTATTTTTTTATTTTTTATTTTTATTTTACATACTGTATATTTATTGGCACGTTGTAATTTGTAAGTAATATAAAAAGAAAATAACGATTCAAATCCATGTAATGTAGGTTATTTGAAATTAATTAGGAAAGTTAAATATTACTACAGTTTTAAACAGATTGCTCTACTTCTTCTTCTTCTTTCGGTTATGGAAGTGGCAGATGAACAAGCTCATACTTATTTGTAACCAACATTTTTACATTAATCATCATTTAATCATGATAAACTAAATGATCAGATACATGCATTTAATCCAATAATTGAGACACCATCATCCAATAATTTAAGGAAAAATGATATTATATAGTCGCTCTCAAAATAATTACCGAAAAAGAAAATATTTTTTGTTATATATAATTGTATGTTATAAACAAAAATTATATAATTTTATAGGCTACCGAATATAAATAGTTTCTGGCACGAGTTAGAAGTAAAAAAAACCCTAATATATTTTGTATAAAACCCTCGTCCAACGGGAGGTTCCAAATGTGGCAAAAACTTATTCTCTTTAGATGTTTTTACTAAATCATATTCCTTTTTTTCCCAAAAGATTATCTTAGTTTGATTTGTCACAAGTTTTAATAAAGAAGGGAAAGCTTTTAAGATATGCCGTCTTAAATAAGCCATAATATTTGTATGATCATAAAACTTTTATAACATATGATAATATTTGTGTGACTATAAAATTTTTGAAACTTGTGGTTTGAAATTTGTCATTGCATCTTTGTGGCTGTAAAATGTAAATGCTTCATATTTAAAAACTATTGAAAGGTGTCAATCTTTTTGGACAAGATTTTTAAGAAAATATTGTCAATCTTTTTGAAATAGACGGAGTACTAATTTATTATAGTTAAGTAATAAAGTAATGAGTATTAATTATGTATGATTTAGTAAACCTATGTGTGTGAAGACATACATCATACAATTATTGCATTGATATAACAAAAAAAGATCAAATATACCCATGTATTATTAGAAAAATTTAAATGTATCTTTTATTATACGTTTGTCCAAATATACACATGTCAGTATATTATTAGTTCAAATATACTCTTTTTTGTGTTAAAATTTGTCCAAAAATATCATCCAATCCAATCCAATAGACGCTTGGCAACAGTTGACAGATTAGCTAAATAGGGAATTCAAATTAATCAATCCTGCATTTTATGTGGAAGCGATATTGAAGAAACACACGACCATTTATACTTTGATTGCTTATACTCCAAGCAATGTGACAAGGTATGTTACAATGGTTGAAGTATCAAAGAACGACAGGCACATGGGAAACAAAAGTGCAATGGTTAACTGCTAATGTTAACAGCAGAAACCCCAGAAAAACCATCCTAGGTGTGGTGTTTGCAGCGGTAGTTTACAACATCTGGATGGAAAGGAACAACAGAAGGTTTCAACAATCGAGCAGAGACGCCAAAGATCGAGCAAAGGAGATTACACTTCAAGTGCACTTTACTGGAATGAAGCTACCTAAATGGTCACCCACTATGCAGAATATTAATAGTTATCCTTCGTGCGAGTATTCACAATTGTAACAACACTCATTCTGTGATAGGATATTAGCTTAACAGCAACAGTTGTAGAGTTTCTAATTGATTGTACTTTTGAGATTTGTTCTAGAGTCCAAAAGAACAGATGATGTAAATTTGCCAAATAGTTCAAATAAAAAAAGAATTTCTTCTAAAAAAATATATATATATCATCCAATCGACCATGACATTTGACCCATTTTACCCTCCCCATCCCTTCTAATTTTTTTCACCACTAATATTTTCTTCTTCTCCGCCACTATTGCCATCATTACTGTTACCATGAAAAATAATGTATTTCAAAATTTAGTCTTTTACATATAAATTATGGGCACCGAGGTAGTATTTTGCATGACATTCAACTTTTCAAATATCAATGTCACATAGAATTAGATATCCATCTTGAATAAATTTAATAGAAGATATATATATTTGAACTAATAATATTATGATAATAATTTATTTGGACCCAAAGTATAGTATGGGGTATGATATAAATATACTAGTGGAGTAAATTTTTAGGCCAAATATATACACAATCCATTAAAATTGGCTCAATATTTCATTTTGGCACTCTAACTAACTCTTGTTCCATTTTGGTCCTTCAACCCTATTTTTTTAAATTCTATTTTAACATAAAAGCTCACTAGATTTAGTGTGTGATTTGCCTCCCCTATAGGCGCGTGATGGACCATTTTTCAGCTAAATTCAATGGTCAAATACATACACAACCCATTAAACTTGGCCTAATTTTTTATTTTGGCACTTTAACTCAACCATATTCCATTTTGGCCATCCAACCCCCTTTTTTTGTTCCACTTTGACTCAAAAGCAGACTATTTTTCATACTCCCAACGTGGATGCAGATCCATAATTTAAATCATATGGATTAGTTATGGGTTTATATCTATTTTTTTTTATAATTTTAATAAATCTTTACACACAAATTTTTACTTCGTGTCGAAATTTATCGGTTCAATTGAACCCGTAGTTATTACTAAACACACATACATACATACCCCCACACACATACATACATATATATTCCAGGGGAGGGGTAGAAAAATAAAAATAATAATAATTTGAAATTACAAAAACAAAAATGCGAGTGGTGGGGTAGCAGTTAGATATTTGACCGCGCTGTATTTTTGCTTGGGATAAAAGTTTTTGTGTCAAAGTGGAACAAAATAACCCATTATATTTTTAAATATTATGGGTTCATATCTATTTTTTTACATACAAATTTTTATTCCACGTCGAAAGTTATGGGTTCAGTTGAACACGTAGTTATTACACAAAATATACTAAAAAAATATTTTACCCCGGGATGTGGGCATGGAAAAAAATAAAACAAAATAATTTGAAATTATAAAAAAATGTTTTAAGAAAATATTGCGGGGTGAGGGGGGGGGGGCAGTGGGATGAGGATGGGGGTAGCATCTGCATATTTGCACTCACTATATTTTTACTTGGGAGGAAATTTTTGTGTTAAAGTGAAATAAAAAATATAGAGTTAGAAGGTCAAAATGAAATAAAAATTAGTTAGAGTGCCAAAATAAAATATTAGACCATGTTTAATGGGATGTGTATGCATTAGGCCAAATTTTTAACACCCAAGGGAGGATGCACATTTGCCACCTGGAGACACATGTATCATGTTTCCCCTCTTGAACAATATTATCCCTAAAAAATTCTAGTTCTAAGCATTTATCAACGTGGCCCAATCAAAATAAAGCCGACGGGGTTCGTGGGTCCCACCATAATCAACGAAATATTTTAAAACAAATTATTTTGCTAAAACAAAATATCATAAACTAATCCAAAAAATGAACAACAATCCATTATAATCCCAATTTTTATACCTTGCCATTTTCCTAAGCAAAAAACAAAAAAGAAGAAAAAACCGTTATCTCTTCATAATCACATAAATCATTTCTCCTCTCCTCAACAAATCATCCCTCTCCGTTTTCCGTTTTCCGTTTTCCTCTTTCAAACAATGTCGAGACAGACGTACAGAGTCTGTTTCTGTTTCCGGCGGCGGTTCCGAGTAGTCGCCGCCGAGGCTCCGGCGGATGTAAAGAATTTATTCAATAGATATTCCGATAACGGAGTAATGAATGCAGAGAACCTACAATGATTCTTAATTGAGGTTGAGAAAGAGGAAAATGCGAGTTTAGAGGATGCTCAGGGTATTTCGTTCGTCGCCTTCTGCAGTGAATCTTGCTGCAGCTGCAGCTGCAGCTGCATTGGTAGTACGCCAAGTTGAAACAAAATACTCTGCTCTGCTTTTCAAGCAGCAACTTACAGCATATGTTGAAAAGATTTATGAAATTATTAGGGATAACTTGAAGAAGGAGTTGGGATCACTCCTTTCCTTATGCTCCAGGTTTGTTAAAAAATTTTCTCGGCAATTCACTAACTACAGGATGCTCTTAGAGGTTGATGCATAATTGCCAATCCTTTTCCACTAAATTTTACTTTTATCTAAAGATGCTCAGTCAGTTTCATTCAAAGCAGATATTCATGACTAATAATAGTCATAGTATGTGTCATGGGGTATTAGGTCAGAGTCTACAGAGGATATTCTCTGAATTTTCTTTGTTTTTGTTTTTAGGAGAATCCTCAACATTCAGGAAAGTTCTTTTTCGGTTTTGTTTCCCTTGTCACTCAGCATATGTTTTTTCATTCTCATGAGAAAAAGGGAGCAGATTATAATGCCTATTTCCTTCTTTATCACATGTATTTCATGAAAAATTGATTGCATGCAATATATCAAGTCCTGCAAGCATTCAATTAATGTTCTCTTTAAATTTGATCAAGAGTAAACCAGGTCAGATGGTGAATTCTCTTTTGATGTGTACTGTTTCTCCCGTTTTGTCAATTTATTCCTTACTGAAGGAGGATCATCTGTGCTAGTCATAATTGAAGTTCTTCATAGATAGTGCTTGGATATGTTTCTGATGTTTAGGTTATTGGGTAGCTCTAATTCAATAAAGAATGTTATTCGTCTCTCGAATCAATATAAAAGCTCAATATATCATAATAAACCTATATACTTGTGGTTTTATGACAAGAGAGGTTGCTCTGATGGTAAGCAACCCCCACTTCCAACCGAGAGGTTGTGAGTTCGAGTCTCCCTAAGAGCAAGGTGGGAAGTTCTTGGAGGGAAGGATGCCGGGGGTCTATTTGGAAACAGCCTCTCTACCCAAGGGTAGGGGTAAGGTCTGCGTACAGACCCCACTAAGTGGGATTATACTGGGTTGTTGTTGTTGTTGTTTCATGACCTTAAGATCCTTAATATTTTTCGTTGGAGAGGTTTACATCTTAATGCATTTTTTAAGTATCTTTTTGCTGATATTAATCCTCCTATTAATCCTAAACGCGGGGTAAGATTCTGCTGCAGAATTTTAATATTTTCTTCAATTTTTGTTTTTTTTGTCGGTTGATTATACTCTTGTATATGGAATTTTCAGTTATGTGATTGAGATTTTGTCCTTCATAATGTGTTCAGATATGGCGGAAAATGTCTTCCTGGATAATGTTTTACTGTGACTTATTTTACATTTTTGTCAACATTTAATATTTAGAAGTGCTAACACAATAAACGCCTGATGATTTGTTCCTATTTGCTTAAGTGGGAGGTAATAGGTATAGATGAAATAGTCGAGGTGCGTACAAGCTGGACTAGAACCATGGTCATCAAAACTATATTGTTCTTTTACCCAATCCTTCCCCCTTATGCATTAGTTTATATGACCAAACACTGGAAATTTTTCCAAAAACTATTTTTCAAGGTAAAATGTTTTTCACAGAAAATATTTTACGAAAGAAAGCATTTTGCTCATACCGAGTGCGCCTAATGTCAAATGTTCTGTGTTTTTTACTTTTTCTTTTAATTTGCCTTTATCAACACATACTTAGATGATGCAAGTCATAAGGTCCTAAAGAGGATTATAGCATAAAGAGTTAACTAAAGCACTCTAATTCCAGATGAGCTTAGTGTCGAGGGATCGAGTTTGGTATCCGCCTGTGTGAGTCTGCTCACATTGCCGGTCCTAAGCCCAGATATAGGAGGAGAGTTTCCATAGACTGGCAGCCAAAGTAAAACTAGACAATTTCTTAATGAATTCTCACATTACTATAATTCTAGATGGGGGAAGTATTTAAATTAGATTTGATTATCAGGGGCTTCTCCTGTTGATTGACCTATATGAAAAGCTTTTAAATTTACTTGTAGAGGTTGTTACTAAAAGTGAGCCACCTTTGTATTATTTTTAGGTTACTAGGGAAAGGAATCTACTTGTATGGACATGTTCTTAGTAACAGAATGTAAAAGATAGCTAATCCAGCTGGAGTATCTTTTTGTTACATTTAATAAATCAGCATATTTGATGTATTCTTTTCATTAATAAATTCTTCTTTTCTTTTTTCAGATTCACCATGATATGAATGAGCCTTTGTCTCATTACTTCATATACACAGGACATAATTCTTATCTAACCGGGAATCAACTGAGTAGTGATTGCAGTGATGTCCCCATAATACAAGCCCTGCACCAAGGTGTACGAGTAATTGAATTGGATATATGGCCAAATTCCGCCAAAGATTACGTGGAAGTTTTGCATGGAGGGTATGTCCACTGATTGCTGGAATATCCTAATTTCTTTGTTGATTCACAATTTGCATACTTCCAGATGAATAAAAAGTTGCCAAATATTCTGTCAAATTATGATGTTTTCATGAAAATGGCTTAATGACAAATTAAGTTACTTTTTCTCTTTAACTGCTAATTGTTATATATAACTGAAGCCCAAAAAACTAGCTTTACCCATTCGCTCATTAGCATACATGTCTACGTGTGCCAACCAATACTGCTGCTACTGCCACCCCATGATCTGTACCAAGTACTTGACCGTAGTGGGCATGAATATGCTAATTATGAAGTCCATGTCTTGAGTAGGCTAAAGCTTTTGGATGACCAGTGATAACAATCTTGTGCTTTAGGAATCCTGTTTCTGTTATTACTGAATTCTTTTTCTATCCTTGAATTTGGGTTAAAAAAATATACCATTAGTATTCCAGGTTATGGTATTACCAGGGTGCTACACTTTCCCATAAACTTACTACATCTTGAAGTGTGGTATACTTTTTCTTGAGAAAATTATTACATTCATTGTCTTTTGTGCTAGTAATCAAATTACAACAGTTTTGTCCTTAGGAACTCATTGGAAGTTGTCGATGATTACCAACTTATTTTTAACAAAACGGATCAGTCCCCTGTATAAACAACCAATCTTTTACGATTTAAAGGACAAAAGGAAAAGGAGAAAGCTCTTAAGCTTTGCTATGTGTATGTTTTTGTTGGACTAGCATTGGAATTTGAATTGCATGTCATACTTCTTGGACAATACCTCTCATGAATTCTTGAGTCACCAAAACATATGATCTTTCATTTTTGAGAACTCTCTATTGTGCTTGTACTTTCCATTCTTCTTGTAGTTTGTAAGTGTACCTTTTTTTCATACAGAACATTGACCACTCCGGTTGCGCTCATCAAATGTCTGAGGTCTATAAAGGAACATGCTTTTACTGTATCAGAGTATCCTGTTGTGGTAACACTTGAAGATCATTTAACCCCAGATCTTCAGGCAAAAGTTGCAGAGGTGTGTATGTTCCTATTCTGGATATGATACCTCCTTTATTGATCCTAATGATGCTTTTGTGGTAAAATCCTAGATGATCACTCAAACATTTGGAGACATGCTGTTTTCTCCCGATTCATGTTTGAAAGACTTTCCCTCCCCAGAATCTCTGAAAAGACGTGTTCTGATATCAACTAAGCCACCCAAAGAATACCTTCAAGCGAAGGAAGTTAAGGAAAAAGACTCGAAAAAAGGAACGGATTCACCTGATTCAGAAGCTTGGGGAAGGGAAGTTTCAGACCTTAAAGCCAGATATAACGATAAGGTGTAATAAAATGTATTACCAATTATTTTGACCTATATGACTATGTCAGCTTCTTAAATCGAACTTTGTTTTCGCCACATTCTGACGCTCTTTAAAGCCCCACCCCGTGGGACTATACTGGGTAGATTTTTTTTTTCTGACGCTCTTTAAAGCAGGATGATTCTGATGAAGGAGCAGGCGAGGAAGATGATGGAAGTGATGAAGGAGATCCCAACTCGCAGCAAATGTCGCACCAGAATACATATGCTGGAAAGGGAAAAGGTGGATTGTCAGATTGGCTGAGGGTTGATCCTGATAAAGTAAGACGACTTAGCTTGAGCGAGCAAGAACTTGGAAAGGCTGTAGTTACTCATGGAAAAGAAATTATCAGGTATTATTTTGCTCCATCCATCAATTAACTACAATGTAAGGTATTTAACCCTGTTCTTTGTCAATGTCCTAGACTGGTGGATGTATGCATCAATTTTCTGTTGTTTCCTTTTTGTCTTTTTTGGTGGATGTTGGGGTGGGATTCTCATAATCAGGGGTACATCATTTTAGTGATGTATTCTTTGTTGTGATATGCAGAATAAAAAAAATTAATACTTTTCGTATGTGATCAAACGAGAGAAGATTTCTTGAAACGATTTGGTCATCGTGATATGCAGTCTTAAAATGCACCTGTGTGTAGGTTCAATGATACTTAACATTCTGGAATCTTATAGCAGAATTACCTGTCATAACATGTCATGTAGTTGATCTACAATAGCCAGTGTGGATGATTTTCTACCAATTTATTCATGCCATGCACATGTAGTATACCATATATGCATGACTTTTCAATGAAATTGTCTTATTTTATGTCGATGTGTTACAGGTTCACTCAGCGGAACTTGCTCAGAATATACCCAAAGGGCATACGTTTTGACTCATCCAATTATCCTTTTGTTGCATGGACGCATGGAGCTCAAATGGTGGCATTCAATATGCAGGTTACTCTTCCTTCTTCATACCCCCCCCAAAAAAACTAAAACTAAAAGATAAAAGCAAAAGTGGTAGCTCTTCGTAATGCAAGTTAATCTTTTCAGCTGTGCCTTAACTGAATTTGAGAAAAGTCCGTAGGAAAAACTAAATTTTGGTAAACCACAGCGTCAGATAAAAAGAATATAATTTGATCTCAATGACCCTTATCTTGGTTAGACTACTGCTAATAACAGGTCACAAGATTCACATGTGGCTTTCCTTTCATGATGTAACAATTGATTTGGAGGAAATGAGTGAACTGTTAAATCTTTATTCTTTTTCCTCAAGGTGAAGCACATAGCAATTATAAATTCCTTTCAGAAAACCCAGTTACTTATCGCCAAGCATGCATATAAATGCTCGGACTTGTATAGATCGATTTGATGTCTGACACATTACATTAGAATTTACTGAAGCTGTCACTTACATATGTGCCATGGTTCCAATATCCGAAACCTGATAATTTAGCGGCTTGAATTGAAGCCTCTGATCTATTATATTTATAATGATTTGTCTGGAAGAACTTGGAGGAGGAGTAACTATGCAGTAATTAAGGGAGTGCTAGAAGGTTGGTGTAACTATGCAGTAGCTAAAAAGTCACCTACTTGAGTGGTGGGTTTTGTTATCTAAGTTCCACTCTGGCACACTTGATTTTCGCTATAAAACTTTATTTGCTTCCAATATCTTTTTATATCAACATATCGTTGTACTTTTTATCTCAACATGTAATGAACTTAAGTTTATAGACATGCAAAAGTATGTGTTCAGTAACTTCAGCTTACTAGTAAATTAGCCTTTCTACTGAATTTTTTCTGCAAATATAGTTTAACTCATTTATAGCGATAAGTTAAATAGTGGAACTTTTCAATGTAAAACTTTGATGTTGCCGGATCCTTCTTTCCGCTATTGTTTTCTGTAGATCCGCTTCATATTCTCCTGCAACCATTCGGTTGTTATCTTTTGGAATGTAGATGGATTCAATTAGCTGTACCTAACATATGAATAGTGACTTGTTTGGGCTTATCATTTACCATATGTTCCAATTTGCTTAATCATAGTTTTCCCAGGAGAATGCATAAATAAAAGTTTTGTGGCAGGGCTATGGAAAATCACTTTGGTTAATGCATGGTATGTTCAGATCCAATGGTGGTTGTGGATATGTTAAGAAACCAGATATACTATTGAAAGCAGGTCCTAACAATCAGATCATCTTTTGGTATTTAGCATTAATTTTCTTTAAAGTACATTTCAAGTTGGAAGTTAAGGTATAGAAGATTGAAGAAAACTGTTTCCTTTCACGTTTCTGATGAATTGAACGTTGAGTTATGTTGAAAAGGAGAATCTGAATGGTAGAAGTGTATAACTCTATGCAGATAGGAATTGCCGGAGTTCCCGCAGATAATGTAATGAAGAAAACAAAGACACTGGAGGATAATTGGATACCAACTTGGGATGAAAAGTTTGAGTTCCCATTAACAGTTCCTGAATTGGCTCTACTTCGCGTCGAAATTCATGAGTATGATATGTCTGAAAAGGATGATTTTGCTGGCCAAACTTGTTTACCTGTTTCAGAACTAAGACAAGGTATTCGAGCAGTTTCACTCCACGACCGAAAGGGAGAGAAATAAACTCTGTGAATCTTCTTATGCGTTTCGAATTTGTCTAACTGTGAGTCGTTTGTTTTCTCTTATGTTCCTGTGTATGTTGTGGTAAATTTTTGTATCTTTGTCAATAAGTTTGGGTGAGATGTAAATAAATATATGTGGTAAAATGTGTGCAAATATTTTTTGGAAAGTCGTCTGTCTCTTTGTAACTTCTGTAATACATAAGCTCTGAGATGTAAATAGATGTATGGTAATATGTGTGAAATTATGTCATTTCAGTGGTGGTTTATATTGCTGCAATCAAATAAAACATAGATAGGCGACAACAAGGAAACCAAGGTTCAAATTATAGTATCAACAAAATGATATTTTACTAGGTAATTTTTTCTCATTTATCTAAATTTTGGTGGACAAAGTTATCCTACTGATGTTTTCTTATCATTTTGTTTACGCGGTATTATACAAATTTTATCTCTTTTTCTTTTCTTTTTTGTGTGTGCCCAATTATTACGAGGAAGGGGAGCTTTAACGTAACTTGTAAAATTGCTTCCATATGACCAGTATGTCATAGATTCGAGCCGTTAAAATAACCTCTTGCAAAAATATAGGGTAAGACTGGTTACAATAGACCCTTGTGGTCTGGCCCTTCCCTGAACCCCGTATATAGCGGAAGCTTAGTGTACAATGCTGCCCCTGTCCAATTATTACGAGAATCTATGAATTAAAAGTTCACTAGAAATCTACAGTTTGGTTTATATTACGAGTGGTATCAATACATGATGTTCATTTATTAATTTCTTTGTCTTTTGTTCTAGATCTCTCCTTCACTAAATTTTATTACGGAATAATTCAGACACCCTTTAAATTTAAAATTATACGTTGTGTTGTACTCACATTCTCGAGAGGTTTCGTTGGGACAAAATATGTTGGATTTAAACCAAGATTAGTAATCCTAAATTGTTTAGAATTTGATAGTTGTCAGTTTTTTTTTCAATTCATATCTAACTTAGGTTTTGTTGTCAAAATCAAAAGAAAATAGTTTTTTCCTTGGTTTCCATTTAAAGTAGTTTTTTACTACTATAAATATGAGTAATACTACTATATAATTTCTTGGTTACCAAAATCATAAACCAACCCAAATTCGATTTTCCAAAATCAAACTTATATATTGCCTTCTCAAAGCAGTCTATTAATAAATTCATAACTTTTTCTTGAATTGCTGTTTTTCACAATCAGTCCAAACAAACCCACCTTAGCTCCTTATACCCTACATCCCCTCCTTGCAACTTCCACGCCTTTCTGAGTGAAAGAAGTAAAAAGAAACTCTCACCATTCATACATTTCTTTTCTTGATTTTTTTTTACAATCCTCCAAACACCCCCTTAGTGTCTTTCGTGTATTTTCTATCCCTACACTTCTATTATTACTTGTAACTGCCTTTATTTCGATTTTCTAATTGCATTACTTAGTGTCAGTTTTGTATTTTCGCTTCCTTTGTCATTACTAACTACCCAGTGAAGAACTCTCATGTTCAGAGAATGAATGTTGCGGAGATGAGGATGCTTAGGTGGATGTGCGGGCACACCAGGCTAGATAAGATTAAGAATGAAGTTATGCGAGAGAAGGTAGGGGTGACCCCGGTGGATGAGAAGATGCGAGAAGCGAGGCTGAGGTAGTTCGGGCATGTTCGGAGGAGGGGTCCCGATGCCCCGGTGGGGAGCTGCGAGCGGCTGGAGATTGTTGGCGGTCGGCGAGGCAGAGGGAGGCCTAAGAAGCATTGGGGAGAGGTGATTAGGCAGGACATGACTAGAATGCAGGTTTCCGAGGACATGACCCTTGATAGGGGAGTCTGGAGGTCTAGAATCAGGGTTGTAGGTTAGGGGCTCCTAGAGTTTTTCGTACGCCTCATCCGGGGTTGGGTATGGGTCAGTAGGGTTACCCATAGATGATTTATGTTTTAGCTTATGTCCCCCCTATGGTTGTTAGTAATGGTAGTTACTGTATGATATTATTGCATGCGATTGTATTCATGTTTCTTATGTTTAGATAATTATTTACGTTATTTCTGCGGGAGTTACTAATGCTCTATTGTTTTTGTTTTTGTCTTGTTTTTGTTTTACTGCTGTTTTTCCTTTTATCCTATGAGCCGAGGGTCGATTGGAAACAGCCTCTCTGTCCTTTCGGGTAGGGGTAAGGCTCGTCTACATATTACCCTCCCCAGACCCCACCTGATAGGAGTATACTGGATAGTTGTTGTTGTTGTCAGATTGATTTGCTTATTATTGCCCTTCCCCTCTTTCCTTCCCGAGCCGAGGATCTACCGAAAACAACAAAGGCAAGATCTGCGTATGCTCTACCCTTCCCAAACACTTGGTTTCTTTTTGTTGTTGCCTCCAAACACCCCCTTGCCCCTCTTTGCAACTTCCATGCCACACTAATTGAAAGTAAGTTAAAGAAACTCCAAACATCTTATAAATATAATTACTCCCTTTAAAAATTGGTTATAAACCATTATGTTGACATAGTGGCGATGATTCTTTCGAGTAATTGTTTGTATTCTTAGTTTAAATTAACACTACAAAAGAAACAAGAATTAGTTACGAGCTCGAAACTAACAAGTATTCATTAAATAAGATTAGCGACGGATTTTTGCTGTTCCGTGACAAAATTTGTCCGTCGCTAATTCCTTACAAAGAAAGATGAGTTTGGTTTTTGAAGAAGATAGTGATGAAATATTGGTGCCACCAACAAACTTTTATGCAGTGGAACATAACTGTATTTACAGGTCTGGTTTCCCTCAGGCAACCAATTTCTCTTTTCTCAATTCACTCAATCTACGCTCCATTATATACTTATGTCCAGAACCATATCCAGAAGCGAACATTGAATTCTTTAGAATAAATAATATCAGCCTTTTCCAGTTTCGAATAGACGGTACTAAGGAGCTGATTAGCAGTGATATCATAACTGAGGCTTTGAGGGTAATCATTGATGTAAGGAATTATCCATTTTTAATTCACTGCAAACGTGGAAAACATCGAACTGGTTGTCTTGTTGGTTGTTTAAGGAAATTGCAGAACTGGTGTTTGGTTGATTTGGTGGAGGAATACAAGCATTTTTCTGGTGGAAAGTGGAGGGAAACAGACGTTAAATTTCTCGAAATCTTTGATGTTTCTTGCATAAGGCTTTGACTCGAAGCTTTATTACTTACAGGTACAATGGTTTCATGAAGTGGGGATTCATATAACGGACCCCAACTTGTTTGAAATTGAAGTGTAGTTGTTGCTCTTGTACTATAGCTTGATGAAGTGAGGATTCATAATATAGCCGATCCCAACTTGTTTGAAACTGAGGTATACTTGTTGCTGTTGTACTATGGTTTGATGACACGAGAATTCATATTGCTGACCCCAACTTGTTTGAAATTGAGGCATACTTGTACTATGGTTTGATGACATGAGGATTCATATTGCCGACCCCAACTTGTTTGAAATTGAGGCGCAGTTGTTTTTGTTGTTGTATTATGGCATGATGAAGTGATGATTCATATAGCCGACCCCAATCTACCTGAAACTGAGGCGTAGTTGTTGTTCTATTTGGGAGATGATATATCCATCTTAATTTTTAGCTTGGATTGGATTATTCCCATTGCTCTTCATTTCTTTAAGCCTCTTTTTCTTTAGTCACATATTTCTCATTAGTTGTATTAGGATTTTGAAAGAAATTTATAATGGTCATTGGCTACTTTGTCATTGCTTAAGATTTTGGGTTCTATTAGTTCTAGTGACCAAAATCTCATTAGAATAGCTTAAGATGGAATATACTAAGTTAAATAATATGGGAGTCCATTCCATAATAGAGCAGTGACTTGCAAACAATCTTTATTTTTAATTTTTTAATTTTTTTTTGTACATTCTTAAGACGAGAGGGGTTGCTCCGATGGTAAGCAACCTCTACTTCCAACCAGGTGGTTGTAAGTTCGAGTCTCCCCAAAAGTAAGGTGGGAAGTTCTTGAACGGAAGGATGTCGGGGGTCTATTTGGAAACAGCCTCTCTACCCCAGGGTAGAGATAATGTGTGCGTACACACTGGCCACTGCCTTCCCCAGACCTCACTAAGTGGGATTATACTGAGTTGTTGTACATTCTTAAGACGAGGCTGAGAATGATCTTCTCCTCTGAAAATAGTTGCTTAGGTTATTTTTACTTGTCTGTTGGCTATTGATTACAGTAAGGAACATTAGAAGTCCCAAGTTTAGTATAGCAGGTTCAAGTATCTCAAATCGCAATCTTGCTATTGTAAGAGAAAACAGAAAAGTAGAGTGTTGATAGTGATTAGGCGTAGCAAGCATGCGGGTCGAATCAGATATGGGTGAGTCGAAAACGAGTACTTTTAAAACTAATTATTATGTGACTCATTCTATATTTAATACGGATAGAAAATAGGTTAACCAGATATGGATATCCATATTATCAATGGCTTTTTAAATATGATTACTTTTGGGAGAATTCCTAGCCCTCCAAACTTTAGGAATTTCTAGCTGTGGTTATTATACAAAGACTCGTATCAATACCACCCCTCCTGACAATCTTTTTCCTTAAGGATTAAAAGGTGAAAATTTGAGCTCGAAGTCTTGTAAATCCTTCCAAGTGTTGTCCTTTGCTGCAACATTCATCCATTTGACAAAGACTTGTGCAATTGCTTTACCATGCTTCTTGGCCAGCCTCCTATCCAGTATGGCTTCAGGTTCTAGTAAAATATGCCATGAGTCAAAATGGACCACAAGCAATCTCACAGAAGCAGTGTGAGCTCCCAGCTTCTTCTTGAGCAATGAAACATGGAAGGTTGGATGAATCTTAGAGTTTTGAGGTAGACCTAGAGTGTAGGCTAGTGGTCCAATCTTCGCAATGATCTGGAAAGGTCCAAAGAACTTAGCTAGTAACTTTTCATAAGCATAGTTCCTTAAAGAGAGCTGCTTGTATCATTGTAACTTAATGAAGACCCAATCACCAACTTGATAGCTTCTATCAGTTTTGCCTTTGTTAGCTTGCATCTTATTCTGTGTTGAGCTTTCTCCAACTGAGATTTTAAAGTTCTTAATATGGCTTCCCTTGCCTGCAAGTTTCTGTCAATCACATATAGATGAGAATCAAAAGGTTGATAGGGAAGTAAGGGAGGTGGTTTCTGACTATAAACAATCTCATATGGAGTCATGTTGGTTGTTGATTGAAAGATTGTGTTGTACCACCATTCTACTAGGGGAAATCAGTGTGGCCATTCTTTTAGTTTATCGAAGGTCATGCATCTCATATAGCACTCCAAACATCTTAACAACTTCAGCTTGCCCATCTGTTTGAGGGTGATAGGCATAAGAAGTTAGAAGTGAGAAACTCCTGCGAAAATTTGTTTGTGAATACCCTGTCTCTGTAAGACACAATGGTTCTGGGCATACCATGTAGTTTGAACACTCCTTCCAGTAATATTTGAGCTACCTCTAAGGTTGTGTAAGGGTGTTTGAGGGCCATAAAGTGAGCAGCCTTGTTGTGCCTGCCCACTACTACAAAAATAACCTCTTTACCTGCAGCTTTAGGCAATCCTTCTATGAAATTATTGAATATTTGATTAGGATATTTGTATTGATTTGATTAGCTTAATTATAGGGATCTTATTTTATTTGATTGTAATTAGCATTATTGTCTTTGATTGTCTTTCCCAAATTAGAGATAGGACTGATCGTATAAATATCCTAGTCTATAGGTTGTATAGATGTTGAAGTATACAAAGAAGCATTTTTTTCTTCTCAAATTCAACATGGTATTAGAACCATTGTTGCCTTTTTGAGGTGAGATATCTCCCTCTGCAACGCTAGGGACCCATTTATATAAAAAAGGTTGAGTTTTTCTCCTTGAGTATCGCCGACACATTTTGAGTCTACCTTATTAGGTTTATCAATTTCTGGAGTAAAAGAGGTACCATTCCAACGTATCAGAACCTTTTTTTCCAACTAGATCTCACATTTTTTCTTCTCCGAAGATTAACCAGGTTTACTACTCCTTGATTCTACAGTTTTTTTTTTAATTTTGTTGAGAACTATTATTTTTTGGAATTATGGTAGATTTAAAGGCGGTAGCTACCAATTCTGTAGACAATATTGTTTCACATGGTATTTCACAAATTAGTACGGTAAAATTGGAAGGGGCTGGTACATGTCTTGGTTGGTCAAGATCTTGTTTGCTTTTTATTAAGTCTAGAAAGCTGCTTGGTTATATTACTAGAGAAAAGAAAGCACTACTTGTTATGACTGATGCTAGTTATCGCCAATGCAATTCTGATAATTCCCTTGTTATGACATGGTTATTGAATACAACGCACCCTCAATTTCTAAACAGTATTTATTGCTTGATACTGCTGAAAATTTTTAGAATTCAACTAAGCACACTTACTCTAGCAAGGAAAATGATGCCCAGATTTTTGAAATTCGAAATAAAATTCATGCAACTAAGTAATGTGAATTGACTATCACTGATTACTATTCTGAGTTAAGTAGGTTGTGGTAGGAGATTGAGTATTATCAGGATCTCCAAGCAAAGTGTACTGATGATATAGTTCTCTTTCAACAATTGGTTGAAAAAGAAAGGGTTTATGATTTTCTGGCCAGTTTGAACCAAGAATATGGTCAGATCATGGTTCAAGTTCTCGGTAAAATTCTTTTTCCTTCTCTTAAGGATGCATATCGTTATGATCAATAAGAAGAAACCCGACGAGGAGTCATGCTTTATTCAGCACTAGAAGTCTGGGTTAACTATGTATTAGGAGCAACCAAAAGCATTTACTTCTAATAAAGATCACATGCACTGTGATTATTGTGGAAAACCAAGAAATACAAAGGAGACATGCTAGAAACTACATGGTAGACCAACTAGAGGTAGTAGAGGAAAACGTATAGGTCCATCAAGGGGTCAGGCTAATATTGCAAAAAATATGGAGACATCCAAGGAAACTGCTTCTGGAGAAGCATTGTCTTTGGATCAAGTTCAACATCTTCGTCGTCTGCTGAATAAACTTGACTCTTCTAGTGTTGCTTCTTCTAATTATTTGCAGTCAGGTATTGCCTTTAATGCTCACCTTAATTCTTGGATTATTGAATTCGGTGCGAATAGACACATGACAGGCTCTTTTAAAGGCTTTCAAAACTACTCTCCTAGTCCCAAAGGGGATTATGTCAGAATAGCCAATGAATCCCTAACTCCTATCGCTGGAAGAGGTTCTGTTATCTATACACTTGATATTATATTATTATCCATCCCACATATACCTGAGCTTCCCATTAACCTACTATCTGTTAGCGCCATCACCAAAAAATAAAATTGTAGTGTCGAGTTCTTTCCTGATCATAGTGTTTTTCAGGATCTTCAAGCAAGGAAGAGGATTGGTAGTGGTAGCTTGCATGATGACTTATATTGGATTGATGGAACTCGAAGCTTTGTTCGGGCCTATTTTAGAGGAAATAAGGATGTCAACCGAGAAATAATACAGTGGCATAGACGGTTGGGGCACCCATTAGTTTTTTCTTTAAAGAAGTAATATCCTAGTTTGTTTTCTATAATTGAGTTTGACTCTTTGTTTTGTGATGCTTGTGAATTTGGCAAGCATACTATAAACTCTTATCCTTTGAGTGATAATAAAAGTACAACTCCTTTTTCGACTATTCATTCTGATGTATGGGGTCCTACTCAAATAATTTCTTTGTCTCGTAGTTAATGTTTTGTTACCTTTATTGATTATTGTATAGGATGACTTGGGTGTATTTGTTAAAGGTCAAAAGTGAAGTTTTCTCCTATTTTTAGTCTTTTCATTAGTTGATTAGTACTCAATTTGAGGCTAAGATAAAAATCTTACAAACTGACAATGGCCCAGAATACACGGATAGAAAACTTGTTGCTTATTTGGAGTCTTAGGATAATCCATCAAACCACTTGTCCTTATACTAGTACACAAAATAGGGTTGCTAAAAGAAAAAAATAGGCATTTGTTAGAAGTGTCGAGATCTATTATGTTTACCATGAATCTACCAAAACATTACTAAGAAGATGTCATTCTAGTAACTACCTATCTCATCAACAGAATGCCACTTAAAACCCTCAATTTCCAGAGTCCTTTGCAAGCTTTAAAGGGTAAGAATGATTATATTGTTCCTCCCACGGTATTTGGGTATGTCTGCTTTGTTCACACAAGAAACTCTGGGAAACTTGATCCTGGAGCTCTTAAGTGTGTGTTTATTGGGTATTCTCTAACACAGAAAGGGTACAAATGCTATCATCCTCCGTCAGGGAGATCATTCATTAGAATGGATGTTACCTTTCAAGAATTTGAGTCATATTTCAGTATTGTACCATCATCTATTTAGGGGAAGAGTTACAAGGGGGAAGAGATGATTCTCCCAAGTTCCACTACTGAAACTATTGCCACTCCTACTAGGGAAGGTGAAATTGGAGAAAGAATTCAGGCAGAGACTATTGGGTATTTGGATAGGCATGATTTTAAAACTTACTCAAAGAGAAATAGAGTAGAAAAAGTCATCATGCAATCGGCCGAAGCTGAAACTTCTTCTATTGGTGAGTTATCTATATTTCATAATGCGTTAAGTTTTCCCATTGCTTACAGAAAAGCAGTCAGATCCTGCACCACTAAACATCCTTTGTCTACTTTTGTCTCATATAATTTTTTGTCTCCCTCCTATAGAGCATTTGCTTGTCTATTTCTTCTATGCCAATTTTCCAAAATTAGAGGGAAGCTTTTGCAGATCCTAAATAGAAACAAGCTATGAATGAAGAACATTGTTAAAAAATAAAATATGGGAACTCACTCAAACTTATGGAGTGGATTAGACATTTGCCCCTGTTTCCAAAATAAATATTATCAGAATTCTTTTATCTTGTGCAACTAATCTTGATTAGGACTTACAACAGTTCGATATGAAGAATGTATTTCTTCATGGAGACTTAAACGAAGATGTGTATATGGAGATTCCTCCTGGATTTGATACTGAACATAGTCAAGGAAAGGTGTGAAGATTGAAGAAAGCTTTGTACGAATTGAAGCAATCTCCTAGATCTTGGTTTGATAGATTCTGCAAAGCAATGATCTACTTTGGTTGCCAATAAAGAAATAATGATCACACTCTATTTATTAGACATCAAAGTGGTAAACTCACTCTTCGCATAGTTTATGTTGATGATATAGTAGTGATAGGAGATGACAAAGAGGAATTAATCCAATTGAAAAAACTATTGGCATAAGAATTTGAGATCACGGATCTAGGAAAATTACAGTACTTCTTGGGAATTGAGGTTTCTAGATCAAAAAGAGAAATCTCCATTTCTCAAAGAAAGTACATTCTGAATCTCTTGAAAGAGAGCAGTATGATTGGTTACAAACCAACAAAATCACCCATTGAGTGCAATCCCAATCTACAAACAGGGGTTGAAAAGTCAGTTGATAAGGAGAGATATCAGAGGCTAGTTGGAAGACTTAGTTATCTCTATCACACTAGACCAGACATAGCTTATTTAGTGAGCTTAGTGAGTCAGTTTATGCATGATCCCTAAGACTCTCATATGCAAGATGTCTTCCATATTTTTCGGTATTTGAAGTTCGCTCCACGGAAAGGTTTGCTTTTCTCCAAACATGGTCACCTGCGGATAGAGGCCTATACAGATGCAGATTGGGCTGAGTCTCTAGATGATGGAAGATCTACATATGGTTTTGTACACTCGTAGGAGGGAACTTAGTCGCTTAGAGAAGCAAGAAGCAAAGTGTAGTTGCCAGATCAAGCGTGGAAGATGAATATAAAGTAATGGCCCATGGTGTTAGTGAACTTATTTGGTTGCAAATATTAGAGGAATTGGGACTGTCTAAAAAAGGGAAACTTTCCTCGTACTGTGACAACAAGGATGCAATCAGTATAGCTAATAATCCTATTCAACATGATCGAACAAAGCATGTTGAAATTGATATACTTCATCAAAGAAAAGGTTACAAGTGGTATCCTAAGGTTGCTTCATGTGTCGTCAGAGAAATAGCTAGATGATGTACTTACAAAAGGTCTCAACAAACATACTTTCCATATATTGATTTGCAAGTTGGGCATATGCGACATCTTTGTACTAACTTGAAGGGGAGTATTGAATATTTATTTAGCTTAATTGTAGTGATTTAGTTAGCTTAATTATAGGGATCTTATTTTATTTGATTGTAATTAACATTATTGTCTTTGATTGTCTTTTTTAAATTAGAGATAAGACTAATTGTATAAATATCCTAGTCCATAGACTGTACAGATATTGAAATATACAAAGAAGCTTTTTCTTCTTCTCAAATTCAATATCTATAGAAATATCATGCCAAACTCTGGCAGGCATAGGTATAGGTTGTAATAGCCCTGGGTAGCCCACATTCTCTCCCTTACATCTCTGACACATATCACACTCCCTTACATAATGATACACATCCTACTCCATCTTCTTCCAATATAAGTCTTGCTTCAATCTGTTGAGGATAGATGTGATACCAGAGTTCCCTAATGGCACTGTCATGATAGAATGTCAATAATTTTCTTCTTTGCTCATAACTTGAACCTACCATTATCTTTCCCTTCCTGCTAAAGATTCCACATTGAAATAAGTAGTGAGGCTTATGACAGGTACCAGATTATAGTCTGAGAATAACTTTTGAAGTGCTGGATCTTAGATCCAGCTGTACTTAACTGCCTCTAATAGTTCAGAAGAAACACCAGAGATGCTAAATAGTTTAATGGAATTCTCCTTTCTAGAAAGAGAATTGGCTGCAATGTTGTCCTTGCCCTTTTTGTAAGAGATGTATCAACCTAATAGTTTGATTAACCATTTTTGTTGATTGGAAGTGGTAATTCTCTGCTCTAGGAGATACTTGATGTTAAGATTAAACTTGATTAGCATGTTCTAGAATCATCTTGTACTAGCTAAAAATATCTTTCATAAAAATCAATGTATTAAACTAGATAATTCTAGGAGGATACTAGATACTTCTCAAATAAAATTCATAGGCATCAATCTAGAGAATTCTATAAACTTGTATAATCATTCAAGTATCTAGATCCTTCCATGGAGTAGTATAAATATGTGATGTTGTAACTCATTTTGTAATCAAGAAAATCAATAAAATAACAAAAGCCTTCTTCAATATAAAGTTTTATCTCCATTCCAATTCTCTACATTTCCTAAACTCTTTTCTTCTCATTCTAAATATTACTCTCCTTCTCCAACAAATTTGGTATCAGAGCCCGGGTTTAGCCTTGTGTTCCATTACAAACCACCATGGCAACACAATCATCTTCATCATCTTTATTCAACTATTCACAAAATCTTGTCCCTATTTTTGATGGAGAAAACTATGATTATTGGAGCCTTCAAATGAAGACTCTATTCATTTCTCAAGACCTTTGGGAGCTTGTAGAAAGAAGCTATGATGCACCCGAGGACTCGGAAACACTAGCATCATGGACGGCGGCAAAGCAAAAGGAGTTTAAAGAAAATAAGAAGAAGGATGCAAGGGCACTACTCTTCATTCAACAAGGGGTAAATAAAACTATCTTTCCTCGTATTATGGCTGCCACCAATTCAAAAGAAGCTTGGAGTATTCTACAGAAGGAATTTCAAGGCTCCTCTAAGGTAATCTCTATCAAACTTCAATCTTTATGGAGAGAATTTGATAATTTAGCAATGAAAAATGATGAAACCATGAAAGAATTCTTTAATAGAGTTACTATCATTGTTAATCAAATTAGAAGTTATGGGGATAAACTTAAAGATGTTGGAAACACGTTCTCAAGGCATTACTAAACGTGTGTTCATATTTGTAGGTTTTGATGAATGACAAATTATGCGCAAATTGACATATGATGCGGTCCAAGCACAAGCGCGAAATTGATATATAACAAGATTCAAGCACAAGACAAAGATCGAGATTAAGTTTTATATGAGTCGGTATTTAATTGTGATCTTGATCCGACAACTTAAACTCAAGACTTGGCTTCTCTCGTAAAAATACTTTTAACAAATCATGCATATTTAATTTAGAGCAAAATGATTTTAAATAATACATATTTACTTTTGTCAAAATGATTTTAAACACGCCTCTAAAATCTGGACTAAGATAATCGATTATGTACTTATGATAATCGATTATGTTTAAGTCAGCTGCTTGATAATCGATTGTGAACTAATGACTATCGATTGTGTTAAGGCAGTGAGCATCAGATTTTTCAAATCTGCATGACAATCGATAGTGAATCTTATGACAATCGATTGTGATGAGGCAGTGTCCATCAAAGTTTTTCAAAGCTCAAAATAATCGATTGTGAAGCTAATGACAATCGATTGTGAAGAGACAGTGTCCATCAGATTTTTCAAAGTCACAAAATAATCGATTGTGAACTTATGACAATCGATTGTGTTGAGGCAGTGTCTTCCAGACTTTTTCAAAGTTATTAAATAATCGATTGTGAACTTATGACAATCGATTGTCAAGAGGCAGTGTCTAAATTGATTTTTCAAGACTGATATATAATCGATTATTAACTTAGTATAATCGATTGTATAACTGACCGTTGCCAAAATATTTTCAAATACAGTCAGGTAATCGATTATGATTTCCTATAATCGATTGTTTTAATTAAAATCTGGAAAGGATTTTTTGAATGTTGCTGAGTAATCGATTGTAGATTGTTGACAATCGATTGTTTTACGTAAAATCTGGAAAGGATTTTTTGAACGTTGCCAGTAATCGATTATTGATCTTATATAATTGATTGTTATGCGTAAAATCTGGGATTGATTTTTGGAAGAACTGGCAAACAATCGATTGTGGTAACTTGACAATCGATTGTCAGTGAGTAATTTCAGCAACTCTTAATTGGCAATTAGGCAACGGTAATACAAGGTTTTTCAACTATATATACAGCTTCAATTCAGTCTTTTAAGTACAACAACATACAACAACTGATCATACAATTGCTAAAGCTTGCATACTTTATTGCTTATCATTTTATATTCATTACATAAGCTTTTGAGAGCCAAATTCTTGTCAAAAGTTGTTGCGATCTTGAGCGTATTCTTTTTACTCATATCTACTCTTAAAGAAGTGTCTTGTTTGAGTGCTAAGTGTTTTTTGTACACTTGAAGGGAAGTGTTAGTCCCTTGTGCTGTAAGAAGGAACTTGTGTTTCCTTGGTTGAAGTCTTGGAGTGTTGTTTATCCGAGCAAAGGTTGTTGAGGCTTGTGTCCTCAAGTTGTAACGGTTTGTTAAGCACCCGTAAGCTTAACAAGTTAGTGGAAATCTCGAGAGAGTCTCTCGGGGACTGGACTAGCCACGGGTTGTGGTGAACCAGGATATATCGGTGCGTTTGTTCTAATTTATTTACTTATCGCACTTATTTATTTCCTGCAATTTTTAAATTCCGCAAGTTTACGCTAATTTTATTAAAACGCTATTCATCCCTCCTCTAGCGTTAAGCGTATTATCTAACAATTGATATCAGAGCCCAACTCTCTGAAGACTTAACCGTTTGAGAGAAACATCCATGGCTTCTACTCGTGATTGTTTTGCAGGAATAGGTGAAGGACAATGCTCCACCCGACCACCGCTATTCGATGGTACAAATTATACATACTGGAAGGAGAGGATGAGAATATTTGTACAATCAAATAGTTTTCATCTTTGGAAGGTCATAATGAATGGAGAACAAATTCCAACCAAGAAGGCCGAAAATGAATGGGTCCCAAAGTCCGAAGATGAATACGATGCGGATGATATCCGAAAGGTGCAAAATAATGCTAAAGCTATTAATTTATTATATTGTGCTGTAAATGCTGATGATTACAAGAAGATATCTTGTTGCACAACGGCGAAGCAAATGTGGGACAAGCTGGAAATTACGTACGAAGGTACGGACTAGGTAAGGGAAGCTAAAATTGATTTCCTAACCCATGCATATGAATTGTTTCACATGAAGGAAGGCGAAAAGGTCGATGAGATGTTTGAACGATTTTCAAAAATCGTAAATGATTTACATGCTCTTAAGAAGACCTTCACGGATAAGGAACTTGTCCGAAAAATTCTCCGAAGTCTCACTCAGGAATGGGGATCCAAGGCCGACGCGATTCAAGAATCCATTGGCATTACAAATGTCACCATCGACGCATTAAGAGGTAATCTTAAAACTTATGAATCTACTATACTTAACCCTCTTGTTGATGATCAAAGGAAGCAAAGAATTGCTCTCAAGGCAAGCACAAGCCAACCTCAAAATGATGAGGACGGAGACAACGAGTTCGGACTCGTTATCAAGAGATTTCAAAAGTTCATGCGAAAAGAGTATGAACGAAAGGGTAAAAAGCAAGGAGATCAAATAAAGTGCTATGAGTGCGGAAAAATCGGGCACATTAAATCAAATTGCCCAAATGCTAAAAAGGAGAAGAAACCCTTCAAGAAGCAAAGAGCATACATATCTTGGGGAGGCGACTCCGGTGACGTGTCAAGTGAGTAAGAAGAAGACGAAGCCGCAAATCTTTGTCTTATGACACAAGAAGACAACAAAGAAGAGGTATGTCAAATTTCTTCCAAAAATTTCTTTTCCCTTGAAGAAATGCAAAATGCTTTTGATGAGTTGTATAGCGAATTTATTAGAGCTTCAAAAACTGTTAAGAGTATAAAAGAAAATGCTTCTTTAAAAGAAAAAGATTTTCAAAAACAACTCTCTCTTAAAGAAAAGGAATTGGAAAAGCTGATTTTAGAAAATGAGAAGTTGAAAGAGGAAAACAAATTTTTTGGCAAGAGAAGCGCCGACAAGCCTGAAAGTTCTAGAAATTGTACTTCTTGCATGCATCTCAAAAATGAAGTAGAAAGGCTTAAGGGCACCTTAGATAAGTTTAACTCTTCTCATAAAAATTTGAATGAAGTGCTTGTTAATTTGAAGTCGACCAAGCATGGCATAGGTTTTAGAAACGAGCCTAAAGAGAAAGTTGAAGCCAACCCCCAACCACCTAAGGCTCAACCTAGGATAAATAAAACAAATGCTCATCCTAGATACAACAAACCTAGAAATGGTTTTCATCAATCGCAACCTAGAAATAATCATGCTAGAAATAATGCACATTCTAGGCCAAACATTAGAAAGAGTTTTGAACCTTTTAGAACACCTAGAAATGACTTCCAACCTAGAAACAACTATTCTAGAAATGATGCATATCCTAGAACAAATGGTAGGAGAAATGTTTTTCATGATTTGCGCAATAGCTATATTGTCAAGAATAGAGCAAATGAATTTCGTCCGTCCAATTACTATCAACCTAGAAGGATGAATAATCCTAACGTGACTTGTCATTATTGTAGACGAATTGGACATATTGCTCCTGCTTGTTTTACACGACATAGACATAACACTCAATCACATCACTATGATTTGCCTAACCACCAAAGACCCAAAATGGCATGGGTACCTAAAACTCATTAATTTGTTTCGTAGGTATGTTTGAAGGGATCAAGTGTACTATGGTACCTTGATAGTGGATGCTCCAAGCACATGACGGGAGACGAATCCAAATTCCTTCAACTAGAACACAAGGAAGGGGGAAGTGTTATTTTTGGTGATAACAACAAAGGAAAGATTATCGGCATTGGATCGGTCGGTAAGGATGAAATTTCTTCCATTAAGCATATATTACTTGTGAAAGGTTTAAAACATAATCTCTTGAGCATAAGTCAATTATGTGACAAGGAAAATCTTGTTTTATTTGATTCGGATGAATACTTAGTTTTTAGACGTAGTCATTATCAAAAATCTTTCAGGGAATAGATCAATGGAAGAAAAGCAATGAGATTGAAAGCTACCATTTGAATCTGCCATATGCAACGCGAGTCAATTTAGTAGAATGAATCAAAAAATAAGTTAAAATTTGTTACTTTCAAACAAACTAGATAAGAGAAAAATATAATCTTGATTTGACTAAAACAAACAAAGAAGACACATGCAAATAGACAGTTTACAGATTGGTTTCGAAAGAAGAACAGATGAAGATTCTATATAAATAATAATATCCCTTTCTTACTTCTTATTTTGCTACGACCTATAAATAAAGACAAAACAATCACTGAGAATATTGCATGCTTTTCCTTGAGTCATATTTTTGGAAGCGGATGAAATGAGAGTATAAACAGCAGTAAATATAGCAAGAGGAGAAAAGGCAGTCACTGGTGAGCAGATGAAAGAGAAAGGGTAAGAGAGATTGTCAGATGGCAAGAGCGCCTGAGTAGAATCGATCGGTCTTTATTGGTGCAGGAGAGAGAGCATCAGGGATAAGCTGTTATTTTTTGTTTTGGACAAATTTTTCTTTTTCCTTTAATTTGTCATTTCCTCTTTCCCAATTATATGCATTATATTTTAAGAATAGTATGTTTCCTAAAAAATATGTGCTTGTAAAACCTCATGGAAAAACAGTAAATGAAGTCAGTTCACCTGGCTATAGGCTTGATAACTACATATACTTATCAGCTAGAGAGTGCAGGATGCATGTGAGAATTCAGGAGTAGGGAGTAGGAAGCAGGTAGTGCAAGACAAGGTAAGAGGGACCTTGTAATTTACTTGACAATTAGCAAGCAGTAAACAAACAAGACAATTCCGTGTACACAATTGAACAAATAAATGCATTCAAATATTTCTCCACAAGAGAAAATGCTATAGGGTAGTCAATGCCAATAACAATAACATATTAGGAAATATTGTGAGTATCTTTTGTGTATCTTTTTATTATTGGTAGAATATTTTTTCATTATTGTACAGTCCTATAGTTGGTAGGATTTGATTTCCTTCATTATTGTACAGTCCTATAGTTGGTAGGATTTGATACCCCTGTACTCTATATATACTTTGTGAGCAATACGAGAAAATTAATTCTCCCAAAACTCTCTACATGGTATCATACGCCAGTGGCTTATCGCCAAACAAACTATCCTACCCGCGCCGCCGCCGCTGCTCTTATCGGCAGCCCGTCGCCGCTGCCGCCACTGTAATAATCGGCAGCCCTCTCTTTCTCGACGTCGTTCAGCGCCTCCTCTCCTTTGCCTCGCGCTTCATAGCCGCTTCGACGTCAACCAAGCCTCTCCAACCGATTGCCATCAATGCATCGGCTCAAATCCCACTCAAATTGGATTTCACTAATTACCTGGCGTGGAAATTCCAATTTCGAACCCTTCTTACTGGTTACGACCTCCTCGGCTTCTTGGACGGATCGAAGTCATGCCCACCGGCCACTATCGTCAACAAGGACGTGACTTCCCCACAATCCAGCATATCCTTACTGGATTCGCCAGGACAATCTTATTCTCGGTGCCATCATCTCGTCGATCATACCGACGATCATCTCCTTCATTGCCGCTGCGGAAACCTCTAAAGAGGCCGGGGACATCCTCGTGCGCACATACGGCATTGCTTCTCGTGGTCGTATCATGGCTCTCAAAAGCAGCTCCATAATCCGGTAAAAGGTTCTAAATCTGTTACTGATTTTATGCACGGTATTCGCGTGATTGTGGATGAATTATCTCTCATGGGTGTTACTGTTGATTCTGAGGATCTTGTCATTAAGGTTCTAAATGGTCTTGATGATCCGTATATGGAACTTTGACATATGATGCGGTCCAAGCACAAGCGCGAAATTGATATATAACAAGATTCAAGCACAAGACAAAGATCGAGATTAAGTTTTATATGAGTCGGTATTTAATTGTGATCTTGATCCGACAACTTAAACTCAAGACTTGGCTTCTCTCGTAAAAATACTTTTAACAAATCATGCATATTTAATTTAGAGCAAAATGATTTTAAATAATGCATATTTACTTTTGTCAAAATGATTTTTAAACACGCCTCTAAAATCTGAACTAAGATAATCGATTATGTACTTATGATAATCGATTATGTTTAAGTCAGCTGCTTGATAATCGATTGTGAACTAATGACAATCGATTGTGTTAAGGCAGTGAGCATCAGATTTTTCAAATCTGCATGACAATCGATTGTGAACCTTATGACAATCGATTGTGATGAGACAGTGTCCATCAAAGTTTTTCAAAGCTCAAAATAATCGATTGTGAAGCTAATGACAATTGATTGTGAAGAGACAGTGTCCATCAGATTTTTCAAAGTCACAAAATAATCGATTGTGAACTTATGACAATCGATTGTGTTGATGCAGTGTCTTCTAGACTTTTTCAAAGTCATTAAATAATCGATTGTGAACTTATGACAATCGATTGTCAAGAGGCAGTGTCTAAATTGATTTTTCAAGACTGATAAATAATCGATTGTTAACTTAGTACAATCGATTGTATAACTGACCGTTGCCAAAATATTTTCAAATACCGTCAGGTAATCGATTATTGATTTCCTATAATCGATTGTTTTAATTAAAATTTGGAAAGGATTTTTTGAACGTTGCTGAGTAATCGATTGTAGATTGTTGACAATCGATTGTTTTACGTAAAATCTGGAAAGGATTTTTTGAACGTTGCCAGTAATCGATTATTGATCTTATATAATCGATTGTTATGCGTAAAATCTGGGATTGATTTTTGGAAGAACTGGCAAACAATCGATTGTGGTAACTTGACAATCGATTGTCAGTGAGTAATTTCAGCAACTCTTAATTGGCAATTAGGCAACGGTAATACAAGGTTTTTCAACTATAAATACAGCTTCAATTTAGTCTTTTAAGTACAACAACATACAACAACTGATCATACAATTGCTAAAGCTTGCATACTTTATTGCTTATCATTTTATATTCATTACATAAGCTTTTGAGAGCCAAATTCTTGTCAAAAGTTGTTGCGATCTTGAGCGTATTCTTTTTACTCATATCTACTCTTAAAGGAGTGTCTTGTTTGAGTGCTAAGTGTTTTTTGTACAGTAGAAGGAAAGTGTTAGTCCCTTGTGTTGTAAGAAGGAACTTGTGTTTCCTTGGTTGAAGTCTTGGAGTGTTGTATCTCCGAGCAAAGGTTGTTGAGGCTTGTGTCCTCAAGTTGTAACGGTTTGTTAAGCACCCGTAAGCTTAACAAGTTAGTGGAAATCTCGAGAGTCTCTCGGGGACTGGACTAGCCACGGGTTGTGGTGAACCAGGATATATCGGTGCGTTTGTTCTAATTTATTTACTTATCGCACTTATTTATTTCCTGCAATTTTTAAATTCCGCAAGTTTATGCTAATTTTATTAAAACGCTATTCACCCCCCCCTCTAGCGTTAAGCGTATTATCTAACAAAAGATAAGAAGATAGTTGAAAAAATATTGAGGAGTTTACCCGCAAAATGGGATCATGTTGCTGCCGCTATCGAAGAATCTAAAGATTTATCTACATTAAGTTTTCAAGAACTAATGGCTTCTTTGGAGACACATGAGCTACGAATGAGCAGGTTTTCAACTCAAGAGGTGGAACAAGCTTTTCAATCTAAAGTGTCAATTTCAAATAAAAGAGGAGGAGAGACGGATAAAGAAGGAAGGAAAAATTTTCAACAAAAGAGCAATTATGGGAGCAGAAATTTCAAGCAAAGAAAATTTGGAGATTGCAATCAAGGCCCTCGTGGAAGGTATGAGAAGAATAATAAAGTTACGTCTTCCTCCCAGTGTAGAATTTGTGGAAAGTCTAATCATAATACTCAGAGTTGCAGATTTAAGTGTTTAAAATGCAAAAATGCTAATCACTCCCAAAAGGACTGTTGGTACAATAAAAATGACGAAGCTAATTTTACTGGAGGAGATAATATTTTCTATTCTTGCTTTAGTGCTAAATTAAATGTGAAGGATATTTGGTACTTGGATAGTGGTTGCAGTAATCATATGACAGGAAATAAAGAAAGCTTCGTCAAATTGGATGAAGATGTTAATTCTCAAGTTAAGCTTGGAGACGGAAAATCACACAAAGTCGAAGGAAAGGGAGTGATAGCAGTTCAAGTAAAAGGAGGTAAGACTAAATTTATTACTGATGTGCTTTATGTACCGGGCCTAACACAAAATTTATTAAGTGTGGGACAATTATTACAAAAGGCTATAGAGTTAATTTTGTGGGAAATGAAAGTACAATTATTGATGAAAAAAATAATCAAGTTGTGGCCAAAATTAAAATGACTCCAAACAAGGTTTTTCCACTGAAAATGTCAATTGAGAATCTTGCATTAAAATCAGAGGAAAATGATATTTCCCAATTATGGCATAAGAGATTTGGCCACCTAAATTTTAAAAGTCTCAAATTACTCAAAAAGAAAAATATGGTAATTGGACTCCCACACATAAATGTGGAAAGTAAAATTTGTGAAGGTTGTATTTTTGGAAAAATGCATAGACTACCCTTCACAAAAACCTCATGGAGAGCTAGAGTTCCTTTGGAACTAGTTCATACCGATGTATGTGGCCCAACTAAGACACCTTCTCTCGGAGGAAAAAGATATTTTCTCTTGTTTGTTGATGATTATAGTCGAATGATGTGGGTATATTTTCTAAAAGAAAAATCAGAAGTTTTCTCAAAGTTTGTACAATTTAAAGCATCAGTGGAGAAGCAAAGTTGTCATAGGTTGAAGATTTTGAGGACGGATCGTGGAGGAGAGTTCACATCCAAGGAGTTTAACGAATTTTGCAAGGCCCAAGGAATAAAAAAGGAGCTTACAGTCAGATATATTCCCCAACATAATGGAGTGGCAGAACGTAGAAATCTATCCATAGTGGAGATGGCACGGAGCATGTTAAAAGGTAAACATCTTCCAAACAAATTCTGGGCTGAAGCTGTTTATACCTCTGTCTATATTTTGAACAGGTCCCCCACGAAAGCTGTGCCAAATAAAACTCCTTATGAGGTATGGTTCCAAAAGAAAGCGAATGTAGATTTCTTGAAGGTATTTGGATGCATAGCTTATGCACACATTCCTGATCAAGTCAGAAAAGAAAAATTTGATGAGAAAGGAGAAAAATTCATCCTTATTGGCTACAATGAAGAATCCAAAGCTTATAGATTATTCAATCCTACAACTAACAAGTTTGTGATTTCCAGAGATGTTATCTTTAATGAAGCAGGTTCATGGAAATGGGAAAAAGATCAAGAAACCACTCCAGATATCATTGCCGATGAAAACATTGGATCAACATCTAACACGCAAGAGCCTTCTAACCCGAGAATTGAAGAAGCAACTGATGCAGATTCACCTCCAAGTAAGACTCGTTCATTACAAGAAATTTATGATACTTGTGATGTTGCATTCTTTTCTTGTGAATCAGTAAAATTTGAAGAAGCTATCAAAGAAGAAGGATGGAAGAAGGCTATGGACGAGGAGATAACAATGATTGAAAAAAATCACACATGGAAGTTAGTGGATCCTCCAAAAGGCAAGGAGGTAGTCGGGCTCAAGTGGGTCTATAAGACCAAATATAATGAAGATGGAACAATGCAGAAGCTAAAAGCTCGTCTCGTTGCAAAAGGATATTCACAACAACCAGGCATTGACTTCAATGAGACGTTTTCTCCTGTTGCTCGAATGGAGACCATTAGGACGGTGTTAGCACTTGCAGCTCAACTCAAAGTCTCAAATTAAAGGTATATCAGCTGGATGTCAAGTCAGCATTTTTAAATGGAGAACTTGAAGAAGAAGTTTATGTGGAGCAACCTCAAGGCTACATCGTCAAAGGGCAATAAGAAAAGGTGTATAGACTCCAGAAAGCATTATATGGACTCAAACAAGCTCCTCGAGCATGGAATAGCAAGATCGATCATCACTTCCGCAAACATGGATTTCAAAGAAGTTCAAGTGAACCATCACTCTATGTCAAGAAGCAAGGTACAGATTTTCTCATAATCTGTCTCTATGTTGATGATTTAATTTATTGTGGCACCAACAAGAAGATGATAGAAGAATTTAAAAGAGAAATGATGGAAGATTTTGAGATGACAGATTTAGGCTTAATGAGATATTTTCTTGGCATCCAAGTAAAACAAAATAATGGAGAAATATTTATAAGCCAAGAAAAATATTGTGATGATCTGTTAAAGAAATTTCACATGATAAATTGCAAGCCAATCGCTACTCCAGCAGCCTTGAATGAGAAATTATCCAAAAAAGATGGTTCCAATAAGGTGGACGCATCAATCTATAGAAGCTTGGTTGGATCGTTGATTTATCTCACAAATACAAGGCCCGACATATTATATGCGGTAAGTGTTGTATCCAGATTTATGAATGATCCAAGTAAAGTACACTATGCCGCAGCAAAGCGTATCCTCAGATATTTGAAGGGCACAATAAATTTTGGCATCAAATATTCAGCTGAAAAAGATAATGTACTCGCCGGTTATACAGATAGTGATTGGGCCGGATGTATTGATGACCGGAAGAGTACTTCAGGATATGTCTTCACTTTGGGATCAAAAATAATATCTTGGTCTTCAAAAAAGTAACAAATAGTGGCACTATCATCTGCAGAAGCGGAGTATATATCTACTACTAGCGCAACATGTGAAGCAATATGGCTGCAAAGGATCCTATTTGACTTACAGCAAGATCAAATTCTGCCAACAACACTCTACTGTGATAATATGTCAGCAATTGCTATGACAAAGAATCCAGTGTTTCATGCAAGAACAAAGCACATAGAAATTCGACATCACTTCATCAGAGAATTGGTGGAAGACAAAAAGATCAAGCTGGAGTTCATCAGTACGAATGATCAACTTGCCGACATCTTCACCAAGGCACTCCCAATTGACAAGTTTGTTCAATTCAGGAATCAGATGAAGATTACCAAGAGAGACACAAATCAAGTTTAAAGGGGGGTGTTAAGATTAAACTTGATTAACATGAGGTGTTCTAGAATCATCTTGTACTAGCTAGAAAAATCTTTCATAAAAATCAATGTATTAAACTAGATAATTCTAGGAGGATACTAGATACTTCTCAAATAAAATTCATAGGCATCAATCTAGAGAAT
The DNA here is from genome assembly GCA_034376525.1 of Nicotiana benthamiana. NCBI lineage: Eukaryota > Viridiplantae > Streptophyta > Magnoliopsida > Solanales > Solanaceae > Nicotiana > Nicotiana benthamiana. The sequence goes on from CM067337.1 coordinate 92,285,309, forward strand.
TCTATAAACTTGTATAATCATTCAAGTATCTAGATCCTTCCATGGAGTAGTATAAATATGTGATGTTGTAACTCATTTTGTAATCAAGAAAATCAATAAAATAACAAAAGCCTTCTTCAATATAAAGTTTTATCTCCATTCCAATTCTCTACATTTCCTAAACTCTTTTCTTCTCATTCTAAATATTACTCTCCTTCTCCAACACTTGAGACTCTGATGGTTAGTCTTAATTACAAAATGTCTCCCCCAATAGGTTAGGTTTCCACTTTTGAACTACAGTGAGCAATGCCAACAACTCCCTTTCATATGCTGACACTGCCTTATTTTTTTCTAATAAGCCTTTGCTGAAGAAGGCTATAGGTCTGTTATCTTGAGCCAGTACTGCTCCTTTCCAGAACCAGAAGCACCAGTTTCCACTATAAATTCCTTGTTGAAATCAGGTAGTGCCAGTACAGGTGTTGTAGTGATGGCCTTCTTCAAGTCTTCAAATGTCTCAGTGGCAGCAAAATTCCAAATGAAATTTCCTTGCTTCAGTAAGTTATGAAAGGGTCTTTCTATAATACCATAATCTCTTATAAACCTTCTATAATACCCAGCGGGTCCTAAGAAACCCCTAAAGCCCTTTAGTGTAGTTGGTTTAGGCCAGCTCAATATTGCTGCTACCTTCTGATGGTCCACAATAACTCCTTCTTCAGAGATTACATGGCCCAAGTAATCTATTTGTTTCACTCCAAAGGTACACTTGCTTTTCTTAACATAGAGCACATGTGATACAAATACTTGTAAAGCTTCTTCAAGATAAATTAGGTGTCTGCCCAGCTAGAACTAAATATGAGAATATCATCAAGAAAAACCAAGACTGATTTTCTAAGGCGATCATAAAATATTTGGTTCATTAGAATTTGGAATGTTGCGGGTGCATTGGTTATACCAAAAGGCATAACCATGAACTCATAGTGACCATGATGAGTTCTAAAAGTAGTCTATGGAATGTCAGGCTCATACATTCAGATTTGATGGTATCCAGACCTTAGGTCTGACTTGGAAAAGTATTTAGCACCATGTAGTTCATCTAACAGTTCCTCAATGATAGGGATTGAGAACTTGTCCTTCACCGTGCAATCATTCAATTCTCTTTAATCTACGTACACACATTCTCCATGTGCCATCTTTATTCTTCCCATCATAATTGGTGAGGAGTAAGGACTGGTGCTATGTCTGAAGAATAATATTTTATCCACGGTTTTCTCTATTTCATTATTCTGGATGGTTGGGTATCTATAAGGTGTCTTGTTGATTGGGGAAGTAGCATCCTTCAGGACAATCTTGTGATCATGCATCCTAGAAGGGGGGAAGTTGCTGACTCTTCAAACAGGTCATCATACTTCTGTAATACCAGTTTTATATCCGCAAGTTCACCTTGAATATCTAGCTAAGCTGGCACCTTCATCTTGTGATTCTTCTATTAGAATTCCCACTAATATCATCCATAACTCTGCAGGCTTAGCTAGTAACTTATCCATCTTTCTAGACAGGATTAGTTTAGTAGTAGGAGGTTGGATACCTCTCAAGGAGATTTTCTGGCCCGTGATAGTGAACTCCATCTTGAGCTTTCTAAAGTTCCACATGATATCTCCAAGTATAACCACCCATTGGATTCCAAGGACCATGTTACATCCTCCAATAGGCAGTACTAACATGTCTGAATTTTCCATATCAGTTTCTTAATGACTATGTACTTTATTGTCATCAGCTGCAAATGGCAAGATAGCAGTCAAAACACTTCCCAATATCATGGCAGTGTTGAGGTCCAAGAAGTTATGGGTGATGCCAGTAACAATAAGCACATGTACTATTTTTCCTTAATAGAGGTTGTAACTCTCATGGTCCTAAAATCATGAATACCATTCATAGCGTGTACAAACACGTGAGGTAGGATTGAACCTTCAGAAGCAGTTTCTAAACCATGTGTTATCGTGGTCAATAATTCTACTGGATCTAACATCATCTCTTCCTCCAACTCCACTGGTTCAATGCCCTCATCCACTTCCATGAAAAATAATTATCTTTTTTTCTTGCAGATATGGCCTGCACCGTACTCATCATAGTTAAAACACAATCAATTACTCTCCCTTTCTTCCATCTCAGCATGACTTAAAAGTTTAGTATTTTCGTAGGGTAGTTTAGAGATATTGGGGTAAGGGTGTTGGTGTTTTAGGAAGATTTGCGTAGCCTTTTAGGTAAAATATTGGTTTTGGTCCATAGTAAGAAGAAGGTGGTTTCACATGGAGGTTTCTGCGAATATTTATGGGGTTTGGTAGAATAGGTGCTGAAGAGAAAACCTATTCTTGAATTTTTAATGTATGTTTGCTAGATTAATAACTTTAGATAAGGATTTAGGGCTCAACATTTTGACATACTCCAATTTTAGGTTCCAATCCCCTTATGAAGCAACTAACAACATATTCATCTTGCAACTCTATTCTATTAAGCAATTCCTAAATAGTTGTTACCTGTCTTAGGTCCTTGAAATCTCCCATTGGATTGTCAAATAATTCTACTCAAAATCTAGAATAGAGGCACCTTACATACTCTCCCCAAAGAGGCCATTCTCTAGTGACCCTTGATTTCATGAACCCTTGATGCCATTGAAGAGACAAGAGGGGTTGCTCTGATAGTAAGCAACCCCCACTTCCAACCGAAAGGTTGTGAGTTCGAATCTCCCCAAGAGCAAGGTGGGAAGTTCTTGGAGGGAAGTATGCCGGGGGTCTATTTGGAAACAGCCTCTCTATCCCAGGGTAGGGGTAAGGTCTGCGTACACACTACCCTCCCCATACCCCACTAAGTGGAATTATATTGGGTTGTTGTTGATACCATTGAAGAGCTAACCTTCAAGTTTACAGGAAGACAATATCACCTTTGAATCTTCAGGAGTCTCATCCACATCGAAGAATTGTTCGCACTTGTAAAGCCAATTCTTCAACCCAATCCCATCAAATTTAGAGATAGCCAAATCCACTTGATAATTCCTAAAAGGAGGTTGATATTCAACAGCTTTGGCTACTCGATTTTATGCGCGATTCTTCTATACTTCCTCACTCTTGTCCATTGCTGGTTCATTCTGCACGTGATTTTCCCCATTTACAAGCATCACTTCTTAATATCTTCCAATGTCTGGGCAAATTTTGCTTCCATAGAAGTTGTTAATTCTGCGACTGTATGAACTACTGAATCTACAGATCCCTTAAGGCTATCAAAATCCTTGCGCAATTCTACCATTCTCGTACTATGATCACCCATTATCGCAACCAAAGAATCATTGCTCTGAATACAAATGATATATACCTGAATTTTTGGAACTAAAAAGAAGGAGGAAATACCTAATGAGTAACGAGGAGAACTACTCTTTGAACAGTGGCTTACAAGAACTCAATCGATTTAGAGAATAAAAAAGGAGAAAATGTTCACAATAAAAATTGAGTACAAGTGGAGAGTTTAGTGAGCTATATAATAGAATCCACATGAGGTTCAGTTTGTTAGTTATAAATAACTTGTAGAAGTTACACGTGCATCTACTAACGACATCTAACTAACATTTTTAACTGCTAAGTCGACATCAACTAACTATGATTACTCTTCTAACTCTGGTTATTACAGAAAGACTCCTATCCAACAACCCTTCCAATCTAAGGAGAATGATCAACAGGTATTAGGTATGTTTGGAGCTGATAAAAAGTGACAAGTTGAGAGGTAATTATGTATGACAAAAATTAGATTCTCGGATAGAATTTATTGTGCCTGATTTAATTAAAAATTTTAATTTTGTGCCTCACAAACGATACTAATTATATGATGCCTCTTTTTTGTCTCACAATTTTGTAGACCAAAAAATCTAAAATATGGTTCCTCAAATTTGTAAAGTAAGTTATAAAAGAGATCTTACATAACTAATAGTATCAGTTTAGTTTAATATGACAGTAAAAACTTATCCGCACCGGGTGTTATGATTCCTCAAATTTAGAAAATAAAAATTTAGTTTAATATGACTACACTATCCAATACAGTACAGAGACAACTTCAAAAGTCTAAACAAGGAGCCGATATTTTCATGGAAGATATTTCTGTCCTCTTTTCTCTCTCCCACATCATCATTCTCTCTCTGACCCTCAAAAAACATTCTTCTTTCGCCATTAAACTCTTCATCTGCCATTACCTCGCCGCGTCTCAAAACTTGAACTTTAATCCACACATATAATCTTACTTCAGTTCTAGTAGATCAATAGCTGCAACATTTTTGGTTCTTCTTCCAATGTATGCACCCTTTGACCTAAGACAATTTTTTTACATTAGTTGAGACCCATTACTTGTAACTGAGATGTTTAATTTTATGTTTTTTTGTATAGATCGATATCTCATGTGTGAAAATACCTGATAAATATTAAAGACTGATTCTTTTTTTGGTTTCTGTAGAGTCAAATATCAGATCTAGCATATATTTTTGTGTTGAACTTGAAGTTATCAGTGATGTCGTTTACGGGGACACAACAGAAATGCAAGGCATGTGAAAAGACAGTTTACCCAGTTGAGCTTTTGTCAGCAGATGGGATTAGTTATCACAAATCTTGCTTTAAATGCACCCATTGTAAAGGAACTCTCAAGGTAAAACCTATAATCTTCTTTCTAAGATTTTATTAAAGTATATTTAGTATTGCGTAAGTAGAACGGATGTAAAGGATTGATACAGTGGATGTCACTTTTAATATTGAGTTGTAGTTGATTTAATACTCCCTCCGTTTCATTGTGAATCTGTTTGACTTGTTACAAAATTAAGAAAAAAAAAACTTTGAAACTTGTGATCTTAAACAAATCGTATACTGTTATGAAATAGAAGATTCTTACACTTCTATTTAAGGTGAATGTCTTTAATGTACTTAATTAGAGAGATTTTAGAGTCCTATTATTGGTAGCAAGATCTTCCTCCTCCCTATAAATAGAGGTGCTCTCTACCATTGTAATACACCCCTCTCAACTCAATAAGAAGAACTCTCTCTACTCTTCTCTCTATTGCTATTGTTCTTGTTCTGTTGTTCTTGTCTTTTGCTTTAGTTTATAACACGTTATCAGCACGAGACTCTACCGTCTCAAGTACCATTCTCGAAAATCCAAGGTATTTTCCCTCTTCCTAATTTAATTTCGAGTATGTCTGACATTATGAAAAGAAAGTTCGTTGCCCTTGAAATTTCGGGCAAGAACTATATGACATGGGTGTTGGATGCTGAAATCCACCTAGATGCTATGGGTCTCGGAGACACCCTCAAAGATAAAGAAAAAGCATCCACCCAAGATTGTGCGAAGGCCTTGATTTTCTTGCGCCACCACCTTGACGAAGGTTTGAAGATTGAATATCTCACCGTCAAGGATCCACTCGTTTTGTGGAACAGCTTAAAGGAGAGATATGACAACCTGAAGTTGGTCACTCTGCCACAAGCACGATATGATTGGGCCCATCTGAGGCTACAGGACTTTAAGTCCGTTTCTGAATATAATTCTGCTATGTTCAGAATTACTTCTAAACTGAAGCTATGTGGAGATAACATCTCCGATTACGATATGCTTGAGAAAACGTTTACAACGTTTCATGCCTCCAATATGGTACTGCAGCAACAGTACCGAGAGAAAGGCTTTACGAAGTACTATGAACTGATTTCTCTCTTACTAGTGGCTGAGCGAAATAATGACCTGCTCATGAGAAATCACGAAAATAGACCAACTGGGTCTACACCACTGCCTGAAGCAGATATGGTGCACTCGCATTATGCCAAACATAAAAGGGACCATGATCACGGTCATAAACGGGGTCAAAGCCAAGGACGTGGACAAGGAAGAAATTCCAAAGAAGTCCGTCACCCCCCAAAGAGAGATAACCACCGAAAGCAGAAACGGGATCCCGAAGATCCTAAGGCAAATAGTTCAGAAACTATATGTTATCGTTGCGGTGGGAAAGGGCACTGGTCAAAGATTTGCCGTATACCAAGACACTTGGTTGACCTTTATCAAGCATCTCGAAAGAGAAAAGGCCCTGAAACAAACTTTGTCTATGACGACAATGAGGACATCACCCACCTGGATGTGGCAGACTTCTTTGAGCAACCCGATGGAAAAATAGACCACCTAATCGGCGATGGATCCGTGATGAAAGAAGATGGAGTTATTTGATTTTGTTCTACTTATTTGTATTAGTTAGTGAATAAACTAATAGTCATTAGCATTAGCTCGTATTAGTTAGTTCATGATGCAATGTTAGCAGTAGTTCTTTAGAATATCTTCAATATGCTCAAATATCAATAAAACTTTTATTTTCCAGTGGGGGTAATCGACTAGCCTGAAAAACTAGTCGATTATCAACTATTTCCGCATTAAAGCTGAAAAACAATTGATCAACAATCGATTGTCTTTGGCTAACAATCGATTGTCTTGAAACAGTGTGTTCTGGAATTTTTCAAAAATAGCCAACAATCGATTGTCTTTGTCTAACAATCGATTGTCTTGAAACAGTGAGGTCTGGAATTTTTCAAAAATAACCCACAATCGATTGTCTATATCTAACAATCGATTGTCGTTAGGCAGTGTAATCTGGAACTTTTCAAAAATCATCCACAATCGATTGTCTATGTTTAACAATCGATTGTCTTAAACAGTGTGATCTGAAGTTTTTCAAAAATAACAAATAATCGATTGTGTATGTCTAACAATCGATTGTCTATGTTCAAACAATCGATTGTGTGTGTTTAATAATCGATTGTCTTATGAAAAACGCTGAAATTTTCAAACTGCAAAGTAATTGATTATGGACAACATATCTTATTTTGTTAGCCAACTGTTAGTAGCAGATTTTGAAAATATTATGTGACACAAAAGAATTGAACTTGTTTATTCTTATGTTCATGTATTTCTTTTGTATGTTAAACTATGGGATAGCAAATATAGATATCTCACAAAGCGAACTTGGACCAACGTCCAATTGTAAAAGTATTTGCCTAGTTGATTCATGCACTACACATACAATACTCAAAGAAAAGAAGAGTAATTGTGTAAGGCAAACATTACTACAATCTATGGAAGTAGTAAATTGATTGAAGGCTCCGGAAGAGCAAATCTAACTCTGCCCAAAGGCATGACGTTAATCATTGAGAAATGTTCTCCTCCAAGTCTAAGAAGAACTTGTTGAGTTTTAATGATATCAAAACGTTCTCCTCCAAGTTTAAAAGGAACTTGTTGAGTTTTGAGAATCTATCTTAGAGAATGCAATGTTCTCCTCCAAGTCTAAAAGGAACTTGTTGAGTTTTAAAGATATCATTCAAAATGGATATCATATTGAGACAATAGATGAGAATAATCTTGAACTCTTCATGAAAACGAGGCTGCCCGCTTCGACTTGGGTTCACGCCATTTTGCATGCAACAATACTAGTTTGTCGGCTGCCCACTTCGGTTTGGGGTCACGCCATTTTGCATGAAGCAATGCTAGTTCGTCGGCTGCCCACTTCGGTTTGGGGTCACGCCATGTTGCATGCAGCAATGCTAGTTCGTCTCTGACTGACGAATTGACACAAATATTCCCCATTGCAATTGGTTTTGGGTCATGAACCCAATATATCCCATTTAAGAAGCTTTGGATGCGCAGTATATGTGCCTGTAGCACCGCCATCCCGCACCAAAATGGGTTTGCAAAGGAGGTTAGGAATATATGTTGAGTTTGACGCGTCCTCCATTATTCGCTACCTCGAAACATTGACAGGAGATTTGTTCACTGCACTATTTGCAGACTGTCAATTTGATGAGACACTTTTCCCAAAATTAGGGGGAGAAGTTGGTGAAACCAAACGGGAAATTTTGTGGAAAAATGCATCATTATCTCATCTTGATCCACATACCTCTATTTGAAAGAAAGAGGCACAAAAGATTATCCATTTGCAAAGAATATCAAATCAAATGCCTGAAGCATTTATAGATTTGAAAAGGATAACAAAATCACATATCCTCGAAGTGAATGTGATTCACAAATACATATTCAATGTTGGAAGAATATGAACATGAAATTGGTATTGAATATACCACACTCACTCCTAGAAGGAGGCTTGAGATGATACCACCCTCACCCCTAGAAGGAGGTTTGAGATGATATATGGCATGAATGATCGTTGGTCGCGTACCTATTGTACGCCAAAGTATTTAAATATGACCATTAAAGGACAACGATAATGCAAGAAACATATCTTACATATAAGTTTGACATGACCATAATGGTATAACTTTCTCTTTAAGAAAGATATTCACCACACGGATGTTGATGAACCTGTGGTAGTACAAAGTTAATTGAGAGCTCTCGAAGAGCCAATTATTACTATGTTGGAGAAACACAATTGAGTATTGTGCTGTAGTAAGTCTCAAAGAAACTTATCCAGTTTCCAAAAGTACACGCGAAGGCGATTGATGATATTGAGACTATAAATAATGGAAGGCTTTGATTCTCCTATTACTACAACTTGTAGCGGGGTAATTTGTATATGAAAAGCTACCCGCTTTGTTCTCCAGTTTGTACTACACAAACGAAAGAATGCCACAATAAAGTGGATATCTATTGGTATAAAACCCATGTCATAATAAACCCGAAGTTTATTGATAAGTGCACATGTCATGGTGTAAATTTGAAGTTTACCAATATTGATAATTTAGTCAGTTGACATTCGTGTTAGCCATCTCATTTGAAGTATGATGTGCAAATTCACATAGGTGAATATCAAAGAACTAGAAGTTCTTGTTCTCAGTAATGAACTGACCAACTAAAGAGTTCGGGTTGAAGCCCCTTGATTCTGGAAATATCAAAGGTGAATATGGGCCCATTCACCTGCCATGTATACCACATATGATGCATCTATGATATGGTTACATGCGCCATTGTTATTAACCCGCAGCCTGGCAGTGCTTGCGAGGTAAATCGCTCAGTAATCTAACTTCGAGCATAGTTTCCAGATTCTCTACTCAAGACAGTTCATCTTGATAAGTTGGTTTATATCAAAGTTGGTTTAGCAAGATAATTATTGAGTGCTTCCACTTAATAGCTAAACTGTTCCTTATGAGAAGGAAGTTGTATATATCAGTTTGATATAAGTTGTATACGAGAGTATATTCTCCCCTCACAAGTGGTTCAAGGCCAGGAACCAAATAATTTCATCTTATTACTAAGGTGCTGTGTATATTGACATAATGCACAAAGATGATTTCCCAAAGTTGAAGAAACATGTTAGCTTTACTAACATGAGGGGGAGACATGATAAACATTTGAGAAAGTGTTACATGGGATGAATTTCATTTGTATATGTATATCCCCGAATATCATGATATGAACCTGTAGTTCATAAAAAGGAAATGCAATTGCAACATATTGCAAAGCATGCTATACGCATTTGCTGACTCAAAGAAAGCAACTAAATGGAAGAGATACAATTCAAGAAGAATTGATTCCAGATGAAAGACATGTAGCTTTGAACCTATAGTTCATATGCTTGAAAGTATAAAGGCAAAGGTATGTATAGTCAATTTTCGATATCTTATTTGTTTAGCATGACATGAAACTTTGATATGCAGCTAAAGTCTATTATGCGACTTATATGACTTAACTTGAAAGATTTAAGTTGCTTGAAGCATATGCAATTCTTGGTCCTGAAGTACCACATCCTAAGTACAATTTGTGTACATATGTATATTGCTATAACTATAAGCATGATGGCATTGAGAATGCATTTATGGAGATATTGAAGAGCTATTCCACGACATTATATGAAGATGTTTATATCTATCAAGAATGATGATTTCAAGGTGCGGAATATTTATTCAAGTCAATATGGTTGATTTATTCATCAAGCATCTACCAAAGATCGTTTTGAAGATGATGCACAAGATTGGAATGCAAATGCTCAAGGATATAAATTGATGTACTCATTAGGGGGAGTCAATGCGCGTTGCACTCTTTTTCCCTTACAAGGTTTTGTCCCACTGGGTTTTCCTTGCAAGGTTTTTAACGAGGCAACCAATAGGCGCATATTCAAACATGTGTACTCTTTCCTTACTTTAATTTTTCCCATTGGGTTTTGTTTTAAGGTTTTAACGAGGCACATCATTGAATAGACATTCAAGGGGGAGTGTTATGAAATAGAAGATTCTTACACTTCTATTTAAGGTGAATGTCTTTAATGTACTTAATTAGAGAGATTTTAGAGTCCTATTATTGGTAGCAAGATCTTCCTCCTCCCTATAAATAGAGGTGCTCTCTACCATTGTAATACACCCCTCTCAACTCAATAAGAAGAACTCTCTCTACTCTTCTCTCTATTGCTATTGTTCTTGTTCTGTTGTTCTTGTCTTTTGCTTTAGTTTATAACATATACATATTTGTGCGTATAAATTATTAAGGTAAATTGAGAAATTTAAAGTTAAATTATTTTTGGATATAGATAAGTGTCGCTATTTTTTTTAATAAACTAAAAAGGAAAGTATGTCACATGAGATAAAACAGAAAAAGTAAATTATTTTCTCGAGAGCAACATAGATTTTTGGGATTTCCTTAAAATCTATTGAAGCATACGCAGTAGGGGGCAGAGCCAATGAAGAAGTTACGGGTTCATCTAACCCTAGTAACTTTGGTTTAGGCCCGTATATATGTTAAACCAACTAAATAAGTGCAAAAATAGAGTTTGAACCCAGCAAATCAGACCGATGTGGTAGAATTATGAATTTGAACCCATAATGTTCAAATCTTGGATCCACCTCCGAGAAGTAGGGAATGTGGTGCAAAACCCTAAAGCTAGATTACAATTCTTCATCCTATTTTCCCTGTGATTTGAGTTGGAGAATTGGCAAAGTGTGAACTTTCAATATCTTGATGTTGGAGCACGTTGCAATAGGAGTTGTAATTGTCAACGTTGCTACTAGCTCAATCAATTATGTTGAGCCGAGGATCTTCCGGAAACAGCCTCCGGGTAGGGGTAAGGTCTGCGTACATCCTACCCTCCCCAAACCCCACTAGTGGAATTTTACTGGGTATGTTGTTGTTTCTACTAACTCAATCAACAACAACCCAGTGTAATCCCACTTGTGGGGCCTGGAGAGTGTAGTGTATACGTCAGACCTTACCCCTACCTCGGGGTAGAGGGTCTGTTTCCAAAAGACTCTCTGTCCAAGGAGATGAAAAAAAGGTAATGGAATAGTAACAACAACATACGTCAGGAAGACAGTGCTAGCAACCTAAGAATCAAAAAATGGAAAAGGCAGTATCGATAATCAAATTAAAGCAAGACACTAACAACTAGCCTAACACCCTCAACGGGAAAGAGAAGCGCTCAATTAGCTACTAGCTCAATCATTTAGAATAATTGCATTAGTATATGTGGAGTTCCAATGTTATAAGATTATGGTGTTTTGATGCATACTAACTGATGTAATATGTTTATGTGATATTTTCTTAGCTGAGCAGTTACTCCTCAATGGAGGGTGTTCTGTATTGCAAGCCCCATTTTGAGCAGCTCTACAAGGAGTCTGGCAACTTCAACAAGAACTTCCAATCGCGTATATGTTACTTATTTCTTGCTTAATTCTATTATTCAACATTAATGTCCATTTACTTTATCTAATACAAAAATGCATTTTACTCGTGACAGCTGCGAAGTCAGCTGAGAAGTTAACTCCAGAGCTGGTAAACTTTCTTTACAGCTATTTTTACCTAAGATTAACAAACTGAAAACACAGGAAAATAGTGTATCTTTTAGATCTGTCGCAATGGTATGCATCTTATTCTCTCTTCTCTTGCTTGCGATACACAGACAAGATCTCCTAGCAAAGCTTCCAGAATGTTTTCTGGAACACAGGAAAAATGTGCTACCTGCGGTAAAACGGCCTATCCACTTGAGAAGGTACATATATTGAAGTCTCAAATTTCATTCTATTATGGTGTGTATGTTGCGGAATGAATTGTACTTATTGTTTGGAGTTTGATTGGCTTCGGTCAGCATTGTGGACCTTATTAGGGAAAGGGGGGGAAGGAGGGTGGCGAAGTGCTCACAATGATAATAATACTCCCTATGTTTCAAAAAGATTTGTCATGGTTTGACTTGGCACAAGCTTTAATCAAGAAGGAAGACTTTTGAGATATGTGGTCTTAAATAAGTCATAGCACTTGTGTGACCGTAAAACTGTTGAAACTTGTGGTCTCAAACCTGCCATAGCATTTGTCTGCCTATAAATGCTTCCTAATACAACAACAACAACTACCCAGTATAGTCCCTCAAATTGGGGTTTGAGGAGGGTAATATGTAGACAGGCCTTACCCCTACCCGAAAGGGCTGTTTCCAATCGACCCTCGGCTCAGGGAAGTAAAACAAAAACAAAAACAAAAACAAAAGCAAAAGAGCATTAGTAACTCCAGCAAAAATCGCGTAAATAATTATCTAAACATACAACAACAACAACAACAACCCAGTATGATCCTACGTAGTGGGGTCTGGGGAGGGTAGTATGTGCGCATACCTTACCCCTACCCTTGGGTAGAGAGGTTGTTTCCAAATAGACCCCCGGCATCCTTCCCTCCAAGAACTTCCCACCTTGCTCTTGGGGAGACTCGAACTCACAACCTCTCGGTTGGAAGTGGGGGTTGCTTACCATCAGAGCAACCCCTCTTGTCTAATTATCTAAACATAAAAACCATAAATAAAAAGGCATGCAATAATATCAAATAGTAACTACCATAAATCATCTATGGATACACAAATCCTATAAATGCTTCCTATTAAGGAGATATTGAAAGGTGTCGATCTTTTTGATATGGACTAATAAGGAAATAGTGCTAATGTTTTTGAAACAGAGCGAGTAACTTTTTTGTTTCTGGAGTTAGTCTTGTGCGTCAAAAGGTTTCATCTGTGTCCTCTACAAGCAATGGCCTCAAAATTGATTTCTGCTATGATATTGTACACCACGGAATACTCTTATAACTTCACTCGTTTTCTAGCTGCACGTGAAGGCAGGTTTAGCTGTTAAGTGGCTTTGCAGTGCGGAAATATACAAGCCAGATTTCTATGTTGGGAATATCTTCTCTTTCTGCACAACATTTACAATAAAGTGAAACTAAAGGAGTGGATAATAGCTAAAAGATATTTAGGATAGTTGAACTTGCTCGTGCCTTGAGACATTTTGCATGGTTGAGAACCGTTGTAATGTCTATGTATCCGTTGTTTAAATTAAAGATAGAATACAACAACATAAGCAGTTCAAGTATCATCAGTTTGATATGCGTCGTATTTAAAAGGGTTTAGAGAAAGTTAACTTAAGCATAGATGAGCTGAATTCCCGAAAATTCTAGCTTATTTGCTACCTTAAGCACAGATGAAGTTAACCTTCCATATGCTTCTTTTGGCTATTATCCACTCCTTTAGTCGTCTGAACCTTCCATATGCTTCTTTTATTCAGCAGCAGGAAGCTAGTTTGATCTGATTGTGGTTACCTTATGTGCTTGTCTTGATAGCTAACCATCTGTGGACCAGTTGTCAAAGTGGACAACTTATTTATTTTGGCTTGTTTAAATCCCGCTTCTTAAGGTAGGGGTAAGGTCCGTGTACACATTACCCTCCCCAGACTCCACTTGTGGGATTACGTTGAGTTCGCTGTTGTTGTTCTTGTTGTTTAAATCCCAGAGCTTTTAGGCTTAGCGTTCCTTTCATCATTTTAAATTGTTGACAATATTTGCCCTTTCAACCATAGGCAACACTTGCTCAACATTTCAATTTTTGGATTGAACATTTTTTTCAGCTGACAGTGGAGAACCAAAGTTACCACAAGTCATGTTTCAAGTGTTCTCATGGCGGATGCTCTTTAAATCCTTCGAATTATGCTGCACTAGACGGTATTTTATACTGCAAACCTCACTTTTCACAGCTTTTCAAGGAGAAAGGCAGTTACAATCATTTAATCAAGTGTGCTTCAGTGAAGCGTCCAGCAGCAACTGTTCCAGATTCTTAAACTAATATCTCTGTCAACTATATTTCCACGCGGGCTTGGTCTTTTTAACTTTCTTTTCTTCCTCCTCCTTTATATCTCGGGTGGTGCACCATCTTGATTTTACTGTATGATCTGATTTCCACGATTGTGAAAACTTTATCCTGTCGTTCCTTTAACCTTTGGATGTTAAATTATCCTGCTGTTTTCTCATCAACTTTGGCAGGAGTAACTTGTGCAGTTCATACGAGTGTTGCTACAGTCATCTATTGTTCTTTATCTTTGTTTTTGGTTGTTGATTGCACTTTCCAGTTATTGAAAATATCTTTATACTAGTTAAGCTAGGTAATTTTAACACCCCTGTGGTTTGTGTACCAACATAGACATGTCAAAGGAAAGTAAGAAACCAGAAATGGATTGAACTTCAAGCTAGTCCATATAATCATTCATTTTACTAAAAAGTGCAGACAAGAGAGGTTGCTCTGATGGTAAGCAACCCTCACTTCCAACCGAGAGGTTGTGAGTTCGAGTCTCCCAAGAGCAAGGTGGGAAGTTCTTGGAGGGAAGGATGCCGGGGGTCTATTTGGAAACAGCCTCTCTACCCAAGGGTAGGGGTAAGGTCTGCGTACGCACTACTCTCCCCAGACCCCACTAAATAAAATTATATTGGGTTGTTGTTGTTGTTTACTAAAAAATACAAGTGTTGTGGAGTTTTCTGCTTGTATGTGGCAGTGATTTTGCTCTAATAGGTTAACTCTAGCAATAAATTATGTCGCATTACTATACTAGAGTTACACGGTATCTTCATTGTTCGTTGAGCCAATGGTTTATTGGAAATAACCTCTCTATCTCTATGAGGTAAGGATAAGTTTTGCGTGCATACTACCCTCCCTAGACCCCTTTTATGGGACCAAATTGGGTTTTTTGTTGTTGTATTACTATACTAGAGGTCAATTCCAGTGTTTTCAACTCTCTTCGATCCTAGTACATTTCTTGCGTATATTCTTCAGATCTGCTTACTAATAGACGCCTCGATTCACCATTTTTTTTGTCTTACGAACTTATTTTCTCTAATCGATGGTCAGAGAAGTTTAAATCAGTATTTTTGTCGAATTTTTTTATGCACTTAGGATAGAGTTAATTCGTTCCAACATTTAATTTGTGGAGCTAGTGGATTCTATTTCATTTTCTATCTTTCTTTCAACATCAAGCAATTTATAGCACCTAAGAAACAAACAAGTTTCTCACCCTTTCAGCTGTCGCCTTGGTTTTGATTCATTCATCTTCCTTTCACTCTATTCTTCATTTTCCAAATATTCATTTCTTGAAACTTTTTCCCATAAAATCTGCTTCCTTTTCTGAAATCAATCACTTTGTTGCAATCTTTTTAGTGAATTGCTATTTGGGTTTTTTCTAGATTTTGAAGAAAGGGGGTGGATCAAAAAGTTTATTATTGATATTTTCTTGGATTGGGGTCTGGTCGCGAGAAGTTTGTAGTGGGTCTTGGCCAAAATTGAGTCTTTCATTAATCTAAGCATTTGATTTATTGGATTTCAAAATTTAGCAGTGTTCCCAAGTTTCAGATTCTCCTATCAGGTTTTGAATTCTTGCTTTTCGCCGGCGATTTTTCCAGTGACCCCTGCTCTTTTTTTCTATTCTCTTATGCTTTTTGTGGGTGTGTGTGGGTGTATTTTGTCTTCTTGGACAGATGCCTTATTTTTCCGGCGAGGATTTTCGGCAAGCTACAGTACTTCCGTCGACTCCCATTCAGACTTTTCGCAGGACGCAATAGAACTACACGTTCCAATAAGCTTCAGGAAAAGTTACCCCAGGTACTAGTCGCGGCGGCGAGGCCAATTCGCGGTGTTTGGGAGTGAAGAGCTAAGCAACACCGGTCAGGACGTACAAGAGTCGGTAGCAGTTGACTTTGGGCGCATCAAAGCCTACTTTCAGGTTTTCCCACCGGGAGTTGGTACCTCCCGCTCTCTTGTTTACTTTGTATACCTTTTTACGTATTTTACCTAGCATTCCGTGTGAGGTTTACTCTGTTGCTATCTAGTTTGCCTATTTTTGCGTATTCCGCTATAGTGCGTGTGCGTCACCATTCTCCATAATCGGTTGGAGGGATAGTGGCCGCGGGGGGGATGATAGTATAAGCTCATGTCCTCGGGGGGTGGGGGCGGTGGTGGGGTGAGTAGGGGGGCAGGGGGTGGTCCGGCGGGTAGGGCGGGAGGTAAGGGTGGGAAGAGGGTGGCGGACGCTCATAGATTAAGGATTGGATCGTGGAACATAGGCACTCTGACGGGTAAGTCCATTGAGTTGGCGAAGGTTCTTCAGAAGAGGAGTGTTAACATAGCCTGTATTCAGGAGACTAGGTGGAAAGGGTCGAAGGCGAGGAATGTAGACGGGTTTAAGCTGTGGTATTCTGAGGTCGTGAGAGGTAAGAATGGAGTGGGCATCTTGGTGGATAGGGATCTAAGGGAGTCCGTGGTCGAGGTTAGGCGAGTGAATGATAGGTTAATGTCTATTAAGTTGGTTGTTGGGGGTTGCGTCCTCAACGTCATCAGCGCTTACGCCGCAAGCGGGCTTGGTCGAGGAGGCTAAGAGACGCTTTTGGGAGGTCTTAGATGATCTGGTGAATAGTATTCCCTAATCTGAGAAGTTAGTTATTGGAGGGGACTTCAATGGTCATATTGGGGCTGATGTTGGTCGTTATGGTGATGTGCACGGTGGCTTTGGCTTTGGGGTTAGGAACGGAGGAGGCACGTCACTGCTTGATTTCGCCAGGGCTTCCGAACTTCTGATTGCGAACTCGACATTTCAGAAGAGGGAGGAGCATTCGGTCACCTTCAAGAGTTCGGAGGCGAGGACTCAGATTGATTACCTCCTCCTCAGAAGGAGCGATAGGGGTATGTGCAAGGACTGCAAGGTTATTGCGGGAGAGTCCCTTTCGACTCTTCATAGACTCCTAGTGATGGATGTCGGTCTCTGGGTGAAGAAGAAGAGGAGGGGTGCTCGGGGACAACCACAGATTAGATGGGGTATTTTGACTAAGGAGAAAGCACAGGAGTTGGAGAGGAGGTTAGCTGATGGCGGAGCTTGGAGAAGTTCTGGGGAAGCGGGCGCTATGTGGTCAGAGACGGCGAACTTGGTTAGGAAGGTAGTACGGGATGTGCTCGGGGTGCCCAAGGGCTATTCAGGCAGACATCAGGGTGACTGGTGGTGGAACGATATAGTCGAAGGAAAAGTGGAGGTGAAGAAGGCGGCGTTTGCTAAGTTGGCAGGGAGCATAAGCGAGGAAGAACGCAGAGCGAACATCGAGATCTACAAGGTGGCGAGGAAAGAAGTAAAGCTGGCGGTTACGGAAGCTAAAAACGCGGCGTTTGGTCGCATGTACGAGGAACTAGGGGAGAGAGGCGGGGACAGAAAGTTATTCCGGTTAGCTAAAGCAAGGGAAAGGAAGGCGCGTGATCTTGACCAAGTTAGGTGCATCAAGGGCGAAGATGGTAGAGTTCTGATGGGGGAGTCTCAAGTCAAGCAGAGGTGGCAGGCGTACTTTCGGGACTTACTTAACGAGGAGGGGGATCGTAACATAGAGCTAGGAGAGTTGGGGCATTCAGAGCAACATAGAGACCTTGGGTACTGCAGGCGCATCAGGGCGGAGGAGGTCATGGGGGCTTTGCGTAAGATGAGTAGGGGTCGAGCGACCGGGCCTGATGAGATCCCGGTGGAGTTCTGGAAGTGCATGGGTAGGTCAGGAGTGGAGTGGCTCTCCAGGTTGTTCAATGCGATCTTAGGACCAAAAGGATGCCGGATGAGTGGAGGTGGAGTACAATGGTGCTCTTGTACAAGAACAAAGGGGACATCCAGTGATGCAACAACTATAGGGGTATCAAATTAATAAGTCACACCATGAAGGTCTGGGAGCGGGTGATAGAGGCGATGGTGAGGGAGATGACATCTATATCTGTGAACCAGTTCGGTTTCATGCCGGGTCGCTCCACTACAAAAGCTATCCACCTTGTCAGGAGGCTGGTGGAGCAGTTCAGGGATAAGAAGAAGGACATGCACATGGTGCTTATCGACTTGGAGAAGGCGTATGACAAGGTCCCAAGGGAGGTGCTATGGAGGTGCTTGGAGGCGAAGAGCGTGCCGGAAGCCTACATCAGAGTAATCAAGGACATGTACGATGGAGCTAAGACTAGGGTTAGGACGGTGGGCGGTGACTCAGACCATTTTCCAGTGGTTATGGGGCTCCATTAAGGATCGGCGCTTAGCCCTCTCTTGTTTGCCTGGGTGATGGATGCTCTAACCCGACAAATTCAAGGGAATGTGCCTTGGTGTATGCTATTTGCTGATGATATAGTCTTGATAGACAAGACGAGGGTCGGTGTTATTGAGAGATTAGAGGTATGGAGACAGACTCTTGAATCTAAGGGTTTCAAAATAAGCAGATCTAAGACAGAATACATGGAGTGTAAGTTTAGCGCCGAGCCGAGCGAAGTAGGCAGGGACGTGATGATTGGATCTCAGGTCATCGCCAAGAGGGACAGTGTCAGATATCTTGGGTCGGTGATTCAGGGGGACGGAGAGATTGACGAGGATGTCACTCATCGTATAGGAGCGGGGTGGTCAAAGTGGAGGCTTGCATCAGGAGTCCTGTGTGACAAGAAAGTTCCACAGAAACTCAAAGGGAAATTTTATAGAGCTGTGGTTAGACCTGCAATGTTGTATGGGGCGGAGTGCTGGCCAGTGAAGAACTCTCATGTTCAGAGAATGAAAGTTGCGGAGATGAGGATGCTCAGGTGGATGTGCGGGCTCACCAGGTTAGATAAGATTAAGAATGAAGTTATTCGAGAGAAGGTGGGGGTGGCCCCGGTGGATGAGAAGATGCGAGAAGCGAGGCTGAGGTGGTTCGGGCATGTGCGGAGGAGAAGTCCTGATGCCCCGGTGAGGAGTTGTGAATGACTGGCGATGGTCGTCCTTCGGCGAAGCAGAGGGAGACCTAAGAGGTATTGGGGAGAGGTGATTAGGCATGACATGGCAAGAATGCGGGTTTCCGAGGACATGACCCTTGATAGGAAAGTCTGGAGGTCTAGTATCAGGGTTGTAGGATAGGGGTCCCTAGAGTTTTCGTACTACTCTCCGGGGGTTGGTAGGGCTATCCATAGATGATTTATGTTTTCGATTGTGTCTCCCTTAGGGTAGTTATTTATGGTAGTTACTGTATGATATTATTGCATGCTATTTTATTTATGGTTCTTATGTTTAGATAATTATTTACGTTATTTCTGCTGGACTTACTAATGCTCTTTTGTTTTTGTTTTTGCTTTTGTTTTTGTTTTTGTTTTTCCTTTCCTTCACTGAGCCGATGGTCGATTGGAGACAGCATCTCTGCCCTTTCGGGTAGGGATAAGGCTCGTCTACATATTACCCTCCCCAGACCTCACTTTGTGGGACTATACTGAGTAGTTGTTATTGTTGTGTAATTTTACCCCAACAAACGATCCTTGTAAAAGATTGTTAACGTCGATAAGTAATCAAATACTCACACTTCAATTGGTGCCAAAACCCAGCAAAAGAAAGGAGAAAAGAGCAAGATCACGGTGGTTGAACCATGACCGGTGCTAGAGTCCTGATTTAGAAAGTTCTTGAATCGATAAATTTTTTGATGCATGACTCCAACTTTAGCTGCTAAGCCACTAGTAAGATTCATGGAGTTTCTGTTTTGTGCGTATGAGTGGAGGCGTGCAGAAGAAGCTACAAATGCAGAATGCAGCCTACGGCAGAGAACGAGTCAAGCAAGACTGACAACAAGCTTCTAGGTAAGCAAGATCCTGGTGAAGGGGTACACATGTCACCTCTAGCGAAACCACATCTGAACAAGAGAGGAAAGTGAAGAGCTTTATGAAGTACAACACAACTTCACATGATACACACGCTTTTGGGGCTCGATGTAGAGTAGCTGAAAAAGCAAATCCGTGCGGGCGTGACAGCAGATTCCCAGTATCATACCCACTGGTCTTTGGGACATGAAGCTACTGAGTTTGAATCAGGCAATCAGCTGAGGAGCAGATTGAACTCTACACACAGCATAAATCAGCAGTAGATAGTCCTTCTCGAAACATTTGCCATGAACCAAAAACGTAACGTGTGAGAACACTTCTTTTTAACCGCGGTGTCCAAGATAGCTTGCATGCAACTGCCCTATTTGACCGAATACCCGCTATCTCCCACCAACAACTAAGAGTTAAGTAGATAGAAAGAAATCACATTATATAAAAGAAGCCATTTGCAGATCTCTAATTTTGAGATCCTCTCATTAATAAATCAATTTGACAACTATAGGTAACACATTGTGTAGTCCCAATTTTACAATCTTCCTGAAAAAAAGAAAAGAAAAAAAGCATATCTATACTATCCATGCCAGGAAGGGATGGATAGATAATTCAAGTAACATCTTAAGACTTTCTATTCAGCCTATTTTATCTCTTGGCTGATACAGATGGAAGTCTGTTTCCCAGGTTTCCGGGAAAAAAGATACATTCGAGGAAAAAATCTGTGACACCAATTGCAAGAGCATGATCCGACTTGCCTCGTGAAAGTTGAACTATTTCTTCAACAGACAATTAATGTCAGAAGTTGCAAGTTGATGATTTTTCAATGTTCATTTACTACGTTTCTTCGCTTCGCTATAGAGTATGACCCCGAAAACTGTAAGTGCATAGCCGAGCATGCCTGTAACTGACACCGGGTTTCTAAATATTAAGATTGAGATGACAACGGCTACAGCTCCTTTTGCATTTCCGAGTACCTGTGAAAACAAGCAGTTTTGTCATAAGGACAAAGAATCTATAGAAGAGATCAATACAAGGCACATTCCTCCTTAACCAAAAAGAATAAGATAATAATAATGAACAGCGGAACCCAATGCAGAGAAATTGCGAAACCACAATAATTAAAGGGAACAAACATAATTAGGGTAGACCATTCTAGGATTTACCCTCTCCCATCCCAATTTTAATTTACTCAAATCCCTATATAGTCCATCAAAATAACATGATACCTCTTTTCAAATAAAAAGTTCTTTATTTCCAAAATGTAAAATTCTTTTTGTGACCGAGAAGTCCATCTGGAGCCGACCCTTTGGGCCAACCGCAGGCTTTGAAACTCAGGATGATACCCCCCCCCCCCCCTCTTCTACCATTCTCCACTTAAATACAGAGTTAGTTCACTTGGCGCAGGGCTCAAACCTGTGACCTAAAACATACAGTAAAATAACCTAAGTGAACTCTTGTTCGTGGTGTTTAATGTGATAAATGCTCAGCCATTTCGTGAAATGCAACTCTCCCCCGCCCGCCTCCCCCTTTATACTAAAGATAGGAACATTGTGAAATGATAAGTTATCTCGTTCCTGAACAGGTTTGTCACTGTTCTCTAAATAGGGCTAAGCTTGAGTACTTCTAATCCTCTCCAAACTTCAAGTTGCACCTTGCACCACCCCCATTATCTTAATTCTTTCGTTGCGTACTTGTGTAATTTTTCCAAGTGTTCAATTCAACTACCTGATACATTACTCGTGGTATCAACGATGAATACGGGGAGAAGTGCAAGTTCATTCATTTGCACAAAAAACTCCTACCTAGTGGAAATCTGGAACAATCAATTGAAAAACATACCAAAAATACAAAATGTTTGAATAACAAATTGATGGTAAAACTAAACATCTGAAAGGAATCATAGATGATAACATTGAAGATCCAATAAGACTGTTTACTACGTGATGCTGAAGCTCTTCAAGGCTCAGCATACAGAATTAAAAATCTTAATGTTTATCAAAAGTTAGAATCAGAAGTGCAATGAAGCAATGAAATGTGCCTCCCAGAAAATCAACCGATTATACTAAGCAAGAAAATAGATATATTTGATGTAGCAAAGAAAGAAAAGATTTTCGAATAAGTAAAGTAGATCTATCATCCATGCATAATTTGTGGAGTTATCATGAAATTCAAAGATGAACATTTTCACTCCATAGAGAAAAGATTCTACCATAATTTCGTTATCAAATTGCAGCAATGATCTCTGAATTCAACAAGCAAAATTCAACCATATTTGACAATATTGAAAAAAAAAACGACTAATTCATATGAAAAGAAAGTGACTAGTGAATGAAGAAGAGTACCTGAAGTGTCAGGGCACTGGTGTGTTTTGTCACCAGAAAGTTGGTGAGATTTACAAAATATGCAAGGGCAGAGTTGAATAACAAAAGCCAGATGATTCTACTATCATCTCTTGCAAGTGCCAAAGTGATGCCCACTACGTTTTCTTCCATCATAAGGGTTGCCGGTAATAGAAATACAACCGCTATAGGAGCCATATAGAGTAGAAGGTTCATAGAATTAAGCTTCTCCCTTGATTCAAAAGAAAACGTTTCAGCATTCATATCCTACACCCCAAAATGTCCCATCAAAAAGCACAAAACTTGACTACAGATTTGCTCGTGTAAAACCAATAAATCTATGTAATAATTACCCTTCAGAAGACAGCAAAATCCCCTGAAGCACTGATTTGAGTGCTCTTGCAGCTGTTGCACCGACACATATTATGAATCCAAATAGATGAAAACTTGGTTCACCCTGAGAATGTAACGAAGGATTTAGACACAAATTGATTTCTCCGACAGTATTACACAACTAACATGTACCTGCTAATACAATTAGGTCATATATCAATGCAGTCCTTATCATAAGCCTAGCTCAGAAGATATTTCTTTCACGCCCTAAACATTGTGCTACTATTAAAAATATAATCTGAATAACTTGTTCTTAATCACAAATTACCAAAACCATCACGCTAACTAGGAAATATATGCTAAAATACTTTTCTTTTAGCAAATTCATTATCATAACACAGCTTATATGACCATATCATTGGTTATACAATATATATGGACTGCTTCTATAAAGAGCATTACACCTTTGATCGTGAAATATCAAGGACAGCTTCATGGACAATATCTTCATAGCTAAGATGACGATTCTCCTCTTTACATTCCCAAATCCCCCACCCCACCCCCACCCCACCCCCGACGCACACACAAAGAAAAAAGAAAGAAACACAAACAATTTCTATTCGTAAGAAAAACAAACATCGATAAAGAAAACAAATTGCAATAAAAACCATGTCAATTTCTTAAGTAGCCACAACATGGATTCTCTTCCACAACATTACACTACTAAAACTATAATGCCAACACAATTTAGCCATATCAATGCAGTCCATTTCATAACTCTAGCTCAGAAGTTATTTCTTTTGGCACAACCCAATTATTATGCTGTATTGAGTATTGAACATACAATCTAACTTGATGATCTAAGAACCTGGTTCGCATCTGAATCACCACTACGATTTCAGGCAATTATGCTAAAAAGAGCACGAATTTAAGTCTAATATAAAAAAACCAACCAAAACAGACCAATATCATTACACATAGTACCACAATTCAACTAAACTTTTAACAAAATATACAAAGGGCATACCCCACTAGCAATGATAACGCCGGTGACAACGGGAATTAGAGTGATATAAGTCAACCATGCCTCCCTTTTCAGTGTCATCAAGTAAGCAAAGATAGCAGTAAAAAAAGGTGTTGTAGCACCAATAGCTTGATTAAATGATACAGGCAAATACCTAAGTGAAATATTACCACTAACAACAGATGTACAAAAAACAAGACTCAAAGCTGAGATTTTCAAGAATTGAACCCTAGATCTTATAGATTGCATTGGGACCATTTTCATCCAAGCAATTGCTATGTAACTTAGTAAAGAACAAGCTGTCATATGACACATAGTTAAAAAGATTGGATATTTAAATCCATAATTACTTAACAAATATTTGTTCAGTAATAAAACCCCAATATTTGATGAGTACCAAGCTGTTACTAGCCCAATTGTGAAAAATTGGCCTGAATTTTTCATTGTTGACATTAAAAAACTGATCTTTTTTATACCCAAAAACCAAGAATTTACCTTAAATAAAACCCCACTAAGAAAAAATTCTCTAGAATTAAATAAAACACAAAAAGATCAAGAATTTAGGCCTGAATTGATCACTTCTGACACTAAAAAGATGATCTTTTTGATAGCCAAAACCCCAAAAACTTCACATAACAAGAAGTGATTTTGAAACTATGTTTAGCATTAATTGGATCTGATTCAACTTCATCAGCAAGAATTTAAGGAAACCAAAAAAAGTAAATATATTTTGAAGAAAAAAGCAGCAGATATGTTGACAAGTTTACTTGTTACTGAAAAGATAAAGCTAAAATGTGAAAGCTCAAGCAAATACAGAAAGATAAATGGGGTTGGGGAGAGAGGGGGTTTTGTGGGAGAGCGGGGGGGGGAGGGGGGGGGGGTTAGAGAGGTGTGAGAAATGAGGAAGGAGTTTGATGGTGGGAGAATAGAAGACGACCGACGCAGGATTTACAGAGATAGATAAAGAAAAAGGTAAACGCGTGTAATACGACTTAGAACTAGTCATTTACTCACTAGCATGAATTAGTACATTAGTTACGTAATCAATTCATTTTTATTTATAAAAACGTTTTGGCCCAAATACACCTATGTGCCATGAGAAAAAATTTAAATATACCTTTTATTATACTTTGGGTCTAAATATATCTTGCTGTAATATTATTGATTCTTCTGAGCCGAATGTTTATTGGAAACAGAAACTCTATCCTCACAAGGTAAAAGGGTAAAATCTGCGTACACACTACCTTCCCAGACCCCAAGGTGCGAGATAATACTGATATATTGTTGTTGTTATCGTCGTAATACTATTGGTTCACATATACATTTCTTCTATTAAGTTTGTCCGAAATAAACATCTAATCCTATATTTAATAAGATGAATGTCATATGACATGCTACCTTAGCGCCCTTAGTCCATATATTAAAGACTAAAATTTGAAATACAATATTTTTTTATGATATCGATAATGATGGCAATACTAAGAAGTCTTTGAGAGAGGTTATTAGGTGGGACATGGCGCAACTGGAGCTGACCGAGGACATGTCCCTAGACAGGAGGGTGGGGAGGTCAAAGATTAGGATAGAAAGTTCATAGGTATCGAGCATTTTTTTTGTCTTACTCAGTCGACCCAATAATTACAATAAGGAAACATTTGGTTTTTCTCTCTCTGCCAAACGCTCCCTCCTCCCCATCCCTAACGATCAAAACCAGATCTCCCCACCCCCACCCCCAGCCCCCACCCCCCACCCCACTGTACAACGGCATCCACCTCACGCCGGCGACCCGCAGAATTTTCTTTCCAGCTAAGAAGACCCAAGTTCATATATTTCCTTCTTCTTGTTTTTCTTCTTCTTAACTTGCTTTTTATATAATATCAGGTTCAAATACTTTCTTAACAGATTGAGATTTCCGATTGGCCTTACTGTAGACTAACAACTATATTGAAGTAGTTCTTTTGTATAGTTTCCCAAAGTTAGCTGTAGGTCTAATTGATTTTTTATGATTATACTCTTTTCTTGTCTTACAACATAATATTTGCTTCTTTCAGTTCTGCAGTTTTCATCTAAGCTCTCTTACCTTTAATTCACTCTTTTTGCCCCTTGGATACGATCCCTCGTTCACTTTCTCCTGCTTGCTATTTCAATTTCTCTAATTCAGCTGTAGATCTAATTTAGGTCTTGGTAATTTGTTTATTTTGCTTCTCTAAAAGATTTTTTACTTTGACTATTTCTTCATTGTACTTGGTGAATTTTGTGTAGTACTCTATTTTTCTCTACATTTCCCCTACTACTGTCAGGGCTACACCGGTGGTAGCGGTGACAACCATTTTGGTTTTTTTTGGGTCGTTGTATTTTCTGTGTTTCCAGGAAAATTCTCGAACTTTTTGAAGACAAGTTGGGCACACAAACACTAGCAAATGAGAGCATCCGGGAAAAGCGACATCAAAGGGCGGTGGGAAGCGGTGCGTGAGCGTACAACTACATCGAGTACTGGAAGTCAACACAGGTTTGGTTCTCGGAAGTTGTTACCTCCCGTTCTACGGTTTCCCTTTTGGCGTTAGCTAATTTGATGTTTACTTTAGTTC
The DNA here is from genome assembly GCA_034376525.1 of Nicotiana benthamiana. NCBI lineage: Eukaryota > Viridiplantae > Streptophyta > Magnoliopsida > Solanales > Solanaceae > Nicotiana > Nicotiana benthamiana. The sequence goes on from CM067337.1 coordinate 92,311,472, forward strand.
ACAATAGTTCAATCATTCTACTTGTGTATTTGTAGTCATTTGCTTCCTTCTAGTTTGATTCGTTGTCCGTTGTGCACTAGTGAATCTTCTTTAGATTGGCCGTAGGTGTAGTGGTTGCAATTTGGAATGATAGATTAATGGCATGTCCTCGTGTGGGGCAGAGTATGGGGCCGGGGTCAGGGTGTGGGATGGGAGGCAATGGAGGTAGAGGGGGCAAGGGAGCCTATAGGTTGAGAATCGGGTCATGGAACACAGGCTCGCTAACGAGTAAGTCCTTAGAGTTGGCAAAGATCCTTCGGAAGAGGAAGATTAATATAGCGTGTGTCCAGGAGACTAGGTGGGTTGGATCGAGGGCGAAAAACGTGGATGGGTATAAGCTGTGGTACTCTAGAGTCCTGAGGAGTAAGAACGGAGTAGGTATTCTGGTAGATAGCCACCTTAGAGAGTCGGTGGTTGAGGTCAGGCGGGTGAATGATAGACTTATGACCATTAAATTGGTGGTGGATGAGTGTACCTTAAATGTCGTTAGCGCGTACGCACCGCAAGTAGGCTTGGATGAGGAGATTAAAAGGCGCTTTTGGGAGGGGTTGGATGACATTGTTCGAAGCACTGTTTTCCTAGAAGTTATTTATAGGAGGAGATTTTAATAGTCATATTGGAGCGTGTGCGGGTGCTTTTACTGAGGTACATGGAGGATTTGGTTTCGGGGAGCGTAACGGAGGAGGCACTTCCATGTTAGATATTTCCAAGGCATTCGATCTACTGATTCCAATCTCTAATTTTCCTAAGCGGGAGGAGCATTTGGTTACTTACCAAAGTTCGGTGGCGAAGACTCAGATCGAATATCTCCTTCTCAGGAGATGTGATAAAAGGTTGTGCGAGGATTGCAAAGTTATCCTAGGTGAGACCCTTGCGACGCAACATAGGCTTTTGGTGATGGACATTTGTATTATGATAAGGAGGAAGAAGAGGTCAGTACGAGGCCACCCGAGGATTAGATAAGGCGCGTTGACTGAGGATAAAGCTCAAGAGTTGATAGGAAAGTTATTGGCAATGGGAGCTTAGAGAAGTAGTGGGGACGCAAACACTATGTGGTCGACGACGGCAAACTGTATAAGAAAGGCAGCGAGAGAGGTATTAGGGATATCTTCGAGAAGCACCGGTGGCCACGAAGGAGATTGGTGGTGGAATGCACTTGTCCAAGGTAAAGTGGAAGCAAAGAGGGTAGCTTACATGCTGTTAGTAGGGAGCACTGGTGAGGAAGAGAAGAGAGCAACAATGAGAGATATAAGGTTGCTATGAGGGATGTGAAGATGGCGGTTACGGAGGCTAAGGCGGCAGATTTTGCTCGTCTGTATGAGGAGCTAAGGATTAAGGGCTGGGAGAAGAAGTTACTCCGACTCGCTAAGGCGAGAGAGAGAGGAAGACCCAAGATCTGGACCAAGTGAGGTGCATAAAAGATGATAACGGCAAAGTTTTAACGGGGGATGACCAGATTAAGATGAGATGACAGAGCTACTTTCATAAACTTCTGAATGGAGAAAAGGATCAGGATATTATACTAGGGGATTTGCGACATGCTTACAGCTCATATGATATAAGTGATTGCATGGATATTGAGGTCGATGAGGTCATGGAGGCAATGCGTAAAATGAGGAGGGGCAGAGCTACCGGGCCAGACGAAATTCCGGTTAAACTTTGGAGGTGTGTGGGCAGTGCAGGCTTGGAATGACTTACTGAGTTGTTTAATGTTATATTCAAGACTAATAGGAAGCCTGAAGAGTGGAGGTGGAGTACAATGGTTCTGTTGTATAAGAACACAGGCGATATTCAGAGCTGTAATACTTATAGGGGTATCAAATTACTGAGTCATACCATGAAAGTCTGGGAGAGAGTGGTAGAAATAAGAGTGCAAGGACAATGTCTATTTCAGACAACCAGTTCGGGTTCATGCCAGGGCGATCTACCACAGAAGCTATCCACCTCATTAGGAGTATGGTGGAACAATGCAGGGATAAGAAAAAGGATCTCCATATGGTGTTTATCGATCTAGAGAAAGCATACAACAGGGTTCCGGGAGGTATTATGGAGATGTTTAGAGGTTAAAGGGGTCCTGATTCCTACATTAGAGTGATTAAATACATGTATGATGGAGCTAAGACTCGGGTTAGAACAGCAGGAGGCGACTCCGAGCATTTACCAGTTGTCACGGGATTGCACCACGGGTCTGCGTTCAGCCCTTTCCTATTTGCCCTAGTGATGGATGCCATAATACATAATATTCAAGGGGAGGTGCCATGGTGTATGCTATTTGCTGATGATATAGTCCCAATTGACAATATGAGGCGCGGCGTCAACGAGAGGCTAGAGGTTTGGAGGCAGGCCCTTGAGTCTAAAGGTTTCAGATTGAGCAGGACGAAGACGGAATATCTCGAGTAAAAATTTGGGCTCGAGCAGACGGATACGGGAGTGGAAGTAAGGCTTGACTCTCAAGTCATCCCTCAGAGGGGCAGTTTCAAGTACCTTGGGTCAGTTATTCAAGGAATGAGGGAGATCGACGAGGATGTCACACACTATATAGGGGTGGGGTGGATGAAGTGGATGTTAGCAACAGGAGTCCTGTGTGACAAGAAAGTGCCACCGTTACTAAAAGGTAAGTTTTATAGAGCAGTGATTAGACTGTCCATGTTGTATGTGACCGAGTGTTGGCCGGTTAAGAACTCACACATCCAGAAGATGCAAGTAGTGGAGATGAGGATGTTGAGGTGGGTATGTGGGCATACGAGGATAGATAAAATTAGAAATGAAGTTATTCGAGAGAGGGTGGACGTGGCACCCATGGAGGACAAGATGCGGGAAGCAAGACTCAGATGGTTCGGGCACGTCCAGAAAAGGAGCACTGATGCACTGGTGAGAAGTTGTGAGAGACTAGCGGTGGTGGGCATGATGAGAGGTAGAGGGAGACCTAAGAAGTATTGGGGAGAGGTGATCAGGCAGGATATAGAGTGACTTAGGATTAGTGAGGACATGACCCTTAACAGGAGATTGTGGAGGTCGAGTATTAAAGTTGTAGGTTAGGGGGAAGTTGGGATATTTCCACAGCTCACTAGAGTGAGACTAGATAGTTAGGAGTTAGGCCTAGGATTCTACCGATCAGCTACGGATGCATGGACTTATATCCTAGATATTAGTATTCTTTCCTCTTTCTCGTATTTCCTATATTCCTTATATTGTTGTTATTTGTTATTTGATGTTATTTTATGTTATGTTGTCTATTTTATGTTATTTATTATGAGTCTATTGCTATTACTAATATATCGTCACTTGTTTATGTCATTTGTTTTCTTCTTGAGCCGAGGGTCTCCTGGAAACAGCCTCTCTGCCCTTCAGGATATGGGTAAGGCCTGTGTGCATATTACCCTCCCCAGACCCCACTTGTGGGAATATACTGGGTTGTTATTGTTGTTGTTGTTGTACTCAGTTTGCTAGCATTAGTATGATATCTTTTATTCATAGATGGCTATTACTACCAAGAGTTTGACTGCATTTTTAGATTCGATCTTATTTCATCTTGTTGTTATTCCTACTTATTGCAATTACCTTTTCTAGCCCAGGGTCTATCAAAGACAGTCTCTCTGCTCTTTCAGGGGTAGGAATAAGGGTGTGTAAATCTTACCCTTCTAAGACCCCATTTATATGAAACTACTAGGTTTGTTTTTGCTGCTGGTGGTGGTGATAATAGTGGCAATAGTGGTGGAGGGGAAGAAAATTTTAATGGTAGAAAAAATAGAAGGGATGAGTAAAATGGGTTAAAGGCAATAAGGTGGCAAGCAATGTGGCATCCGTCTCAATAAATGTTAGTGCCACGTAGAGTTGGATGTACACCTTGGACAAATTTAACGAAAAATAGGTATTTTTGAACCAATAATATAATGACAGGGGTATATATAAACTAAAAGCACAACGAGGGTTATATTTAAACCTTTTCGGATAGTACACCGATATATTTGGCATTTTTTCGTTTATTAAAACAAAAACAAAAACTTCATTCGTCTCATTTTATGTCATACACTATAAGTCAAAATTAAAAGAAAATCAAAAGAAATTTAAAACAAGCTATATTTTTTTTGTATTTATAAATCATCTTATTAAAGATTATGAAAATTATAATGTTAATTTATTTTTAAATATAAAAAATTTAAAAAGTTGAAAAGGAAAGTAATGCCATATAAATTAGACCAAGAGAAAACATTTTTGTTGGATTCTTTTGTTTTTTTCTTCTTATAAAAAGAAAATTTTGGGAATATATGAACATTTTTTTTCTCACTAAATTAACAGAATATAAAAACTATTAAAAAAAAAAGGAATTTCTTTTTTTTGAAGTGAAACCTGTGATACTGTTATCTATAGTATCTTGACTTGATCTCGAAAAAAATAATAGTTTCTTGTTCTTTGAGCTGAAATGCTTTGTTGGACTTGTATGTTGTATTGTGGATGTAAAGGGGCACTTTGTTTGATTTTTAGTAGAGTATCTTTATTATTCTCTGTAATATTTAATTTAAGATTTGCTTTTTCATTATTTTTAAATAAAAAAGGAAATTATAATAAATACCAAAAAGACCAAAAAGAATTTGGTGTTTCATTAAATCTTGCCGGCTTTTGTGGTGGTACTTTATTTTCAACTTGTTCTTTGGTTTTGTTTTTCCTTTCATTAAGTTGATTTGCTCTCGTAACTCAGTATAAATAACATAGAAGAGAGCTGCTATAATCTTGACAGTTTAATTACCATGGGAAGAAGGGCTAGGAAGTTCGAATAACTGCCTATGCCCTGTAATTCCATTTCCAATCCCATAGAATCTTTTCCTATGATCTGCCTAGTCCTCAATAGTGGGTTGAGTTCTGTCTATTTCGGCTATTGAGCTCGAAGGTAACTAAGACAGATCCAAACCGGGACTCTCAACACAACTAGGAACCCTGGGCCTAAGCCCTATAGATTGAGAAGGAAGCAAGTATGAAGATTTCTCTTCCAAGGCAAGCCTTTAAGAGGGAGTCAAATCGTGCTTATGAGTCTTTGTTCAGACAACTAATACACCCTCACAAGAACACCCCCCCCCCCCCCCACACACACACAACTTCCGACAAAAAAAATAATATTTTTTTCAATTTTAGCTTGCCCCTTATTTCTGATAGTTGAAAATATATAAATTTGTATGATTTTATATATATAACATATGAATGTATATATATTGGCTATTATTTTAAGAGCTCTATGCAATATCATTTTTATATTAGATAGCAATCAAGCTTAGAATGTGATGAATGAAATGAAACTTTTTAGTACTTCAATTTCTTCGGCTTATTATTTGTTCAGTAAAATGTTAAGTGGAAGGAGAAATGTTAGAAAAAAATGTTTTTAGTAGTCAAGATTAGAGACAAAAGAAGATAAAAAAAAAATTATTAGAGATAAAGCCTCTTCAATTTCATAATAAGGTGATGTTAAGCGAAAATATAGTAGTACCCAACAACATATATTCCACAATATTTTTTTTAATATGAGGTTTGAGATACCAATTGTTAGAAATTACGCTTAACGCTGGAGGGGGGTGAATAGCGTTATAATAAAAATTAGCATAAACTTGCGGAATTTAAAAATTGCAGGAAAGAAATAAGTGCGATAAGTAAATAAATAAGAACGAACGCACCGATGTATCCTGGTTCACCACAACCCGTGGCTAGTCCAGTCCCCGAGAGACTCTCTCGAGATTTCCACTAACACTGTTAAGCTTACGGGTGCTCAACAAACCTTTACAAACTGAGGACACAAGCCTCAACAACCTTTGCTTGAAGATACAACACTCCAAGACTTCAACCAAAGGAAACACAAGTCCCTTCTTACAATACAAGGGACTAACACTTCCCTTCAAGTGTATAAAACACTTAGCACTCACTTAAACAAGACTCTCTTAATAGAGTAGATATGAGTAAACAAATACGCTCAAGAACGCAACAACTTACGTCAAGAATTTTGGCTCTCAAAACTTATGTAATGAATAGAAAGTGATGAACAATAGAGTATGCAAGCTATAGCAATAATATGATCAGTTGTTGTGTTTAGAAGACTGATTTGAAGCTGTATTTATAGTTGCAAAACCACGCATTATCGTTACCTAATTGCCAATTAAGAATTGCTGATTTTACTCAATGACAATCGATTGTCAAAATGCCACAATCGATTGTTTGCCAATCGTTCCAAAAATCATTCCCAGATTTTACGCTTAACAATCGATTATCTAAGATCAATAATCGATTACTGGCAACGTTCAAAAAATCATTTCCAGTTTACTTAAAACAATCGATTGTCAGAAACTACAATCGATTACTTGGCAACGTTCAAAAAATCATTTCCGGATTTTACTTAAAACAATCGATTGTCAGAAATCTACAATCGATTACTTGGCAACGTTCAAAAAAATCTTTTTCAGATTTTATTTAAAACAATCGATTATTAGAAATCTATAATCGATTACCTGACGGTGTTTGAAAATATTTTGGCACCGGTCAATTACAGAATCGATTATGCTATGAGAACAATCGATTATATATCAGTCTTTGAAAAATCAATTAGACACTGCCTTAATGCACTCGATTGTCAAAGGTTCACAATCGATTATTTAGTGACTTTGAAAATGTCTGATAGACACTGCCTCAACACAATCGATTGTCATAAGTTCACAATCGATTATTTAGTGACTTTGAAAATGTCTGATAGACACTGCCTCAACACAATCGATTGTCATAAGTTCACAATCGATTATTTTGTAGCTTTGAAAAACTTTGATGTACACTGCCTCAACACAATCGATTGTCATAAGGTTCACAATCGATTGTCATGCAGATTTGAAAAATCTGATGCACACTGCCTTAACACAATCGATTATCATAAGTTCACAATCGATTGTCATGCAGCTGACTTAACATAATCGATTATCATAAGTACATAATCGATTATCTTAGTCCAGATTTTAGAGGCATGTTTAAAAATCATTTTGACTAAAGTAAATATGCATGATTTAAAATCATTTTGCTTTAAATTAAATATGCATGATTTGATAAAAATGTTTTTACGAGAGAAGCCAAGTCTTGAGTCAAGTTATCGGATCAAGATCACAATTAAAGAACGACTCATGTATAACTTTATATCTTTGCTTGATCTTGGTCTTGTGCTTGAATCTCGTTATATATCAATTGCGCGCTTGTACTTGGACCTCATCATATGTCAATTGCGCATAGTTTGTCATTCATCAAAACCTACAAATATGAACACACGTTTGGTATAGTGCCTTGAGAACGTGTTTCAACAATTTCCCCCTTTTTGATAATGGCAAACTTTAATCGGGATATGCATATTTGATAAATCATAATGACGATTCAAGACAAGTAACAATATGCAACAAGTCTCTAGATGTGCAATTAGTTCCCCCTCAACATATGAATTCCCCCTCAATTTATGCCAATAAAAAATTAGTGCATATCCCTTATTCTTCCCCCTTTTGACATTAGCAAAAATGGAAAAGGTAAAAGACATAATAAAGCAAATAATATCAACATAATCGATTATTGATACTAGATAATCGATTATATACTAAAGAGAAATCGATTATCCTTAGGAGAAACCGATTATTCTGCATCAATCTTTATAATTCCCCCTGCCTTTAGGGCGATACCTGCCAAAATTCGTTAGACGTCTCCGACGCTCAAGTTAGAAATCATGTGAAAGGGAAAATGCAATGCATGACTTAGATCAACGTGGAGTCAAGAATCCCGAGTTCACTACGAATTCGGAAGAAGGACTCTTTCTCTAAGGGTTTTGTAAAGATGTCGGCCAATTGATCTTTGGTTTCAACAAATTCAATTTCGACATCACCCTTGAGAACGTGATCTCTTATAAAATGATGCCTAATTTCAATGTGTTTTGTTCTTGAATAAAGAACGGGGTTCTTCGTCAAGCATATGACGCTAGTATTATCACATCTAAGAGGGATATGATCAAGAGTTAGGCCATAGTCCAAGAGTTGTTGTTTCATCCAAAGGATTTGAGCGCAACAACTCCCCGCGGCTACATATTCATCCTCGGTTGTGGACAACGCAACACTTACTTGTTTCTTGCTAAACCAAGAAACGAGAGAGCTACCGAGCAAATGGCAAGTGCCACTAGTGCTCTTGCGGTCCAATTTGCATCCAGCAAAATTGGAATCGGAATAGCCAACAAGTTGGCATGAAGAACCTTTGGGGTACCATAGACCCACATTTACAGTACCAACAAGATACTTCAATATCCGTTTCACCGCAGTTAGGTGAGACTCCTTCGGACACGATTGATAACGAGCGCATAAGCACACGCTAAACATGATGTCCGGTCTACTTGCAGTAAGATAAAGGAGAGATCCATTCATACCTCGATACTTTTTGGTGTCGAATTCCTTACCTTTCTCATCTTTGTCTAGATGATCGGATGTGCTCATGGGAGTGGCCATTGCTTTTGCGTTGGTCATTTCTAATCGTTTCACCAATTCTTTGCAATATTTTGCTTGACAAATGAAAGTTCCTTCTTTCATTTGCTTTACTTGCAGCCCCAAAAAGAATGTTAGCTCACCCATCATAGACATCTCAAATTCGCTTGTCATTAAATCGGAAAATTCCTTGCACAAAACATTGTTAGTAGCACCAAATATAATATCATCCACATAGATTTGAACTAATAAAATATCATTGTTTTTATGCTTAACGAAAAGAGTGGTGTCAACTTTCCCCCTAATGAAATCATTTTCCAAAAGAAATTTACTCAATCTTTCATACCAAGCTCGGGGAGCTTGTTTAAGACCATAAAGAGCCTTTTTAAGTTTGAAAACATGATTTGGAGATTTAAAATCTTCAAAACCCGGGGGTTGTTCAACATAAACTTCTTCTTGAATAACACCATTTAGAAAAGCACTTTTTACATCCATTTGATACAAATTGAAATTCATAGAAGATGCAAAGGCAAGTAATAAACGAATAGCTTCTAACCTTGCTACGGGAGCATATGTTTCTTCATAGTCAATACCCTCTTCTTGATTGTAGCCTTTTGCTACAAGCCTAGCTTTGTTTCTAGTGATTACACCATTTTCATCTAATTTGTTTCGAAAAACCCATTTCGTACCAATTATGGTATGATTCTCGGGTCTTGGCACCAAATCCCAAACGTCATTCCGTTTGAATTGGTTAAGCTCCTCTTGCATTGCCAAGGTCCAAAATTCATCCCCAATTGCTTCGGAGATGGTTGTGGGTTCAATTTGAGAAACAAAAGCAGTATGTCCTAAGGTGTTCTTAAGAGAGTTTCGGGTACTTACCTGTTGTTCAATGTCGCCAGTTACTTGTTCGAGAGGATGGTCTTTGATTGTCCTCCACGAGTTAGGCATTTTCGTTTCTTTTTCCAATTGTGGCGCTTCCTCCGATAATTGATCCAAGATTTCATCTTGAGTTTCCTTCGGAGTTTCCTCTTGTACTTTGTCTTGAGGGCTTAGTGAGTTTAAAATACCTGCAAGATCAAAACCAGAATCCTTTCTCGCCAAGCGAGCATTATTTTCGGAAAACACAATATGAGGGGATTCCTCCACAGTTCTGGTTCTATTATTGAATACCCTATATGCTTTGCTACGTGAGGAATAACCAATAAAAAATCCTTCATCGGATTTGGCATCAAATTTTCCCAATTGATCTTTTCCATTGTTATGAATAAAGCATTTACAACCGAATACTCTAAAATGGGAGATATTTGGTTTCCTTCCCTTGTAGAGTTCATAAGGGGTTTTCATGAGTATTGGCCTTATGACTACTCTATTCAAAACGTAGCGTGCGGTACTCACGGCATCTGCCCAAAAATGTTTGGGAATCTTAGCCTCATCGAGCATGGTTCTAGCCATCTCTTCGAGACACCTATTTTTCCTTTCCACCACCCCATTTTGTTGTGGTGTTCGTGGAGTAGAGAAGGTGTGCTCGATACCGAGTTCGTCACAAAAGTCCGCAAAGAGATTGTGATCAAACTCTCCCCCATGATCACTTCTTATTGAAGTGACGGTTGTGTCCTTTTCGTTTTGAACACGTTTAAAAAATATTTGAAATTATGAAAAGCTTCACTTTTATGAGCAAGAAATAAAGTCCATGTAAATCTAGAATAATCATCAACAATAACAAAAGCATACCGATTTCTACCAAGACTTTCAATGCGAGATGGTCCAAATAAGTCCATGTGAAGTAATTGCAAAGGTCTAGTAGTTGAAACAATATTTTTCGATTTAAAAGATGCTTTTGTTTGCTTCCCTTTTTGACAAGAATCACAAATAGAGTCTTTTTCAAAATTCAAGTTTGGAAGACCAATAACTAGATTTTTTGAGACCAATTTGTTCAAAAGATGCATGTTGATGTGAGCTACTCTACGGTGCCATAACCATGTATCATCTTCTTTTCTCATAAGACAATCTACATATTCAGATGAAGAATTTTCGAGATCAACCATATAGATATTATCCATTCTAAATCCACGAAGAATAATTTTAAAATCGCTACGGCGAAAAACTAAGCATTCATTTGAATCAAATAAAACAAGATTTCCCTTGTCACATAATTAACTTATGCTCAAGAGATTATGTTTTAGACCCTTAACTAGCAATATATGCTTAATGGAAGAGGAGTCATCCTTACCGACCGATCCAATGCCGATAATTTTTCCTTTGTTGTTATCACCAAAAATAACGTTTCCTCCTTCCTTGTGTTCTAGTTGAAGGAACTTGGATTCGTCTCCAGTCATGTGCTTGGAGCATCCACTATCAAGGTACCAAAGTACACTTGACCCCTTCAAACACACCTACAAAACAGATTAATGAGTTTTAGGTACCCATGCCATTTTGGGTCCTTGGGGGTTAGGCAAATCATAGTGATGTGATTGAATGTTATGTCTATGTCGTGTAAAACAAGTAGGGGCAATATGTCCAATTCGTCTACAATAATGACAAACAACATTAGGATTATGCATTCGTCTAGGTTGATAGTAATTGGACGGACGAAATTCATCTACTCTATTTTTGACAATAGGAATATTGCGCAATTCATGAAAATCATTTCTCCTACTATTTGTTCTAGGATATGCAGCATTTCTAGAATAGTTATTTCTAGGTTGAAAGCCATTTCTAGGTGTTCTAAAAGGTTCAAAGTTCCTTCTAGTGCTTGGCCTAGAATATGCATTATTTCTAGAATGATTATTTCTAGGTTGCTGTTGTTGAAAGCCATTTCTAGGTTTGTTATATCTAGGATGAGCGTTTGTTTTATTAATCCTAGGTTGAGCCTTAGGTTGTTGGGGGTTGGCTTCAACCTTTTCTTAGGCTCATTCTTAAAGCCTATGCCATGCTTGGTCGATTTCAAATTAACAAGGACTTCACTCAAATTTTTATGAGAAGAATTAAACTTATCTAGGGTGCCCTTAAGTCTTTCTACCTTATTTTTGAGATGCATGCAAGAAATACAATTTTTACTAGAGCTCTCGGGTTTGTCGGCGCTTCTCTTGCCGAAAAATTTGTTTTCTTCTTTCAACTTCTCATTTTCCAAAATCAGTTTTTCCAAATCCTTTTCTTTCAAAGAGAGTTGTTTTTCAAAATCTTTTTCTTTTAAAGAAGCATTTTCTTTTATGCTTTTAGCAGTTTTGGAAGCTTTAATAAATTCACTATACAACTCATCAAAAGCATTTTGCATTTCCTCAAGAGAATAGAAATTTTTGGAAGAAATTTGACATACCTCTTTCTTGATTGTTTTCGTGAGCCATGAGACAAAGATTTGCCGCTTCGTCTTCTTCTTCCTCACTCGACTCGTCACCGGAGTCGCCTCCCCAAGATATGTATGCTCGTTGTTTCTTGAAGGGTTTCTTCTCCTTTTTGGCACTTGGGCAATTTGATTTAATGTGCCCGGTTTCTCCGCACTCATTGCACTTTATTTGATCTCCTTGCTTTTTGCCCTTTCGTTCATACTCTTTTCGCATGAACTTTTGATATCTCTTAATTACGAGTCCGAACTCGTTGTCTCCGTCCTCATCATTTTGAGGTTGGCTTGTGCTTGCCTTGAGAGCGATCTTTTGTTTCCTTTGATCATCAACAAGAGGGTTAAGTATAGTAGATTCATAAGTTTTAAGATTACCTCTTAATCCGTCGATGGTGACATTTGAAACGCCAATAGATTCTTGAATCGCGTCGGCCTTGGATCGCCATTCCGGAGTGAGACTTCGGAGAATTTTTCGGACAAGTTCCTTATCCGTGAAGGTCTTCTTAAGAGCATGTAAATCATTAACTATTTTTGAAAATCGTTCGAACATCTCATCGACCTTTTCGCCTTCCTTCATGTGAAACAATTCATATGCATTGGTTAGGAAATCAATTTTAGCTTCCCTTACCTGGTCCGTGCCTTCGTACGTAATTTCCAGCTTGTCCCACATTTGCTTCGCCGTTGTGCAATATGATATTTTCCTGTAATCATCAGCATTTACAGCACAATATAATAAATTAATGGCTTTAGCGTTGTTTTGCACCTTTCGGATATCATCCGCATCGTATTCATCTTCGGACTTTGGAACATCTTTATCTTCAACCTTTTTGGTTGGAATTTGTTCTCCCTTCATTATAACCTTCCAAAGATGAAAACTATTTGATTGAACAAATATTCTCATCCTCTCCTTCCAGTACGTATAGTTTGTACCGTCGAATAGTGGTGGTCGGGTGGAGCATTGTCCTTCACCTATTCCTGCAAAAGAATCACGAGTAGAAGCCATGGATTGTTTCTCTCAAACGGTTAAGTCTTCAGAGAGTTGGGCTCTGATACCAATTGTTAGAAATTACGCTTAACGCTATAGGGGGGTTGAATAGCATTATAATAAAAATTAGCGTAAACTTGCGGAATTTAAAAATTGCAGGAAAGAAATAAGTGCGATAAGTAAATAAATAAGAACGAACGCACCGATGTATCTTGGTTCACCACAACCCGTGGCTAGTCCAGTCCCCGAGAGACTCTCTCAAGATTTCCACAAACACTGTTAAGCTTACGGGTGCTCAACAAACCTTAACAAACTGAGGACACAAGCCTCAACAACCTTTGCTTGAAGATACAACACTCCAAGACTTCAACCAAAGGAAACACAAGTCCCTTCTTACAATACAAGGGACTAACACTTCCCTTCAAGTGTATAAAACACTTAGCACTCACTTAAACAAGACTCTCTTAATAGAGTAGATATGAGTAAACAGATACGCTCAAGAACGCAACAACTTTCGTCAAGAATTTTGGCTCTCAAAACTTATGTAATGAATAGAAAGTGATGAACAATAGAGTATGCAAGCTATAGCAATAATATGTTCAGTTGTTGTGTTTAGAAGACTGATTTGAAGTTGTATTTATAGTTGCGAAACCATGCATTACCGTTGCCTAATTGCCAATTAAGAATTGCTGATTTTACTCAGTGACAATCGATTGTCAAAATGCCACAATCGATTGTTTGCCAATCGTTCCAAAAATCATTCCCAGATTTTACGCTTAACAATCGATTATCTAAGATCAATAATCGATTACTGGCAACGTTCAAAAAATCATTTCCAGATTTTACTTAAAACAATCGATTGTCAGAAATCTACAATCGATTACTTGGCAACGTTCAAAAAATCATTTCCTGATTTTACTTAAAACAATCGATTGTTAGAAATCTACAATCGATTACTTGGCAACGTTCAAAAAAATCTTTTTCAGATTTTATTTAAAACAATCGATTATTAGAAATCTATAATCGATTACCTGACGGTGTTTGAAAATATTTTGGTACCGGTCAATTACACAATCGATTATGCTATGAGAACAATCAATTATATATCAGTCTTTGAAAAATCAATTAGACACTGCCTTAATGCACTCGATTGTCAAAGGTTCACAATCGATTATTTAGTGACTTTGAAAATGTCTGATAAACACTGCCTCAATACAATCGATTGTCATAAGTTCACAATCGATTATTAAGTGACTTTGAAAATGTCTGATAGATACTGCCTCAACACAATCGATTGTCATAAGTTCACAATCGATTATTTTGTAGCTTTGAAAAACTTTGATGTACACTGCCTCAACACAATCGATTGTCATAAGGTTCACAATCGATTGTCATGCAGATTTGAAAAATCTGATGCACACTGCCTTAACACAATCGATTGTCATAAGTTCACAATCGATTGTCATGCAGCTGACTTAGCATAATCGATTATCATAAGTACATAATCGATTATCTTAGTCCAGATTTTAGAGGCATGTTTAAAAATCATTTTGACTAAAGTAAATATGCATGATTTAAAATCATTTTGCTTTAAATTAAATATGCATGATTTGATAAAAATGTTTCTACGAGAGAAGCCAAGTCTTGAGTCAAGTTATCGGATCAAGATCACAATTAAAGAACGACTCATGTATAACTTTATATCTTTGCTTGATCTTGGTCTTGGTGCTTGAATCTCGTTATATATCAATTGCGCGCTTGTGCTTGGACCTCGTCATATGTCAATTGTGCATAGTTTGTCATTCATCAAAACCTACAAATATGAACACACGTTTAGTATAGTGCCTTGAGAACCTGTTTCAACAAAGGGCAATATGTAGGGCTGTCAAATTTGGCCCAAGCCTAAATGACTCGTCCAACCCGCCCAAGGTTGGGTTGGTTATTGACCTGCCCATTTATTGAACTTAGCCCATCTTGACCCAACCCATCTCAATCCATTTAAAGTTGGGCTAATTTTTAGCCAAAAATTAATCCATGAGTAAGTTTGTCAAAATATCTTACAAATAATTTTATTTATTATTTAATATTTTAAATACGACCATAACAAAAGCAAAAAAGCCTTATTTAGTAATTATACAATTTATAAGAAAATAACACATTAATTAAAGTTTAATAAGAGCTGGGCAGGTTGAGTTATGACCGAATTTTCCCCCATCTTGACCTAACCCATCTTAGCCCAAGTAACTTTTGGGCGGATTATTTGACCCGCCCAATTATTGACTCAACCCATTTTGGTCCGCCCATTTGACACCCCTAGTAGTATGTGCGTAGACCTTACCATTATCTTACGAAGATAGAGATACTATTTTCGGTGAACGTTTGACCCTAACCTAACAAATTTTTCAAGGGAAAACTACACTGTATAGCCCTTCAAAATTTTAATAGCCCAAAGTTTTTTCCTTGGACCTGAAATGTCCGTCCGGCCCATACTTATTGCATCTGCTAGCCCAAAATCCATAAACCACCCACGCTTTTTGAATGAATTCACTCCTTCAACAAAAGAAACCACCTTTCTTCTCAAGTACACCTTCTGCATTTTTATTCTTTGTTTCAATGTAAGTCAAAATTTCAGTAGGTTTTCCAATTTTTCTTCATAGTCGACTCTAGGTTTTTCGATTTTTGTTCATAGACGTCTCTACAATGGGGGAAAAAAGTCTTTGTAGAAAAAAAGGAAGATGAAGGCATCTCCAAATTCTCTGAAATTAGTCGGTCGATTAGTGAAATATAACCCTAATTTTATTAGAAATGACGATAACGATTTTAAAGATTTACCAGAATTTTGGTGCGATTTGGGGCATGTAACCCGTAAATCTGTTGAAGAAATGCAAAATACCCCTAGTGAAAGAAAGCAAAATATTCATGTTGGTAGAAGGACTAGTTCTCATAGCGGGAGTCCCAGTGATAGAGTAACGATGTCACACACTATTCAACTTGCAGTTGGTGAAGCAATGCAAAATACTCCCGTTGGTAGAAGGACTCGTTATAATAGCGGGACTCCCTGCGATAGAGTAACGAGGTCACACATTACTCAGCATGTAGTTGTTGAAAAAGGCGCAAGTTCCAAAAGAAAGATTAAAACAACGGAAAATAATATTGTGAAGGATAAAGGTAAAGGTTCTAAAAGGAAGGCTAAAACATGGGAAAAGGATGTTGTGAAGGATAAGGGTAAAGGTTCTAAAAGGAAGCTAAAAGTGATGGGGGTGATGTTCCATCAAAAAAGAGAAAAGTTCATGTTGATCAAAAATGTTCTAGATCATATGATTTGAAGGTATTTTCTAATGATATAACTTTGACTTTTATGCGCATAGTTTATTTTAATTTTGTTAAAATTTAATCAATATGGCAGTTATGTTCCAGATTTGTATATAAAATGTATCATTCTTTTTCATATTGTATATAATATGTATTAATTCAATAAGTAATGTGCAACTTTTGTATATAAAGTGTATTATCTATCCACATATTGTATAAGTAATGTTTAAAGTGTGTATTTGTGATTGTTATGAAGCTTATATATATTTATATTTTTGTGTTGTTTGCAGCTTTGGGATTACTATGTTCCTTTGGCTGATCACTATAGTACCCGTGTCAGTGCGCATACAAACTGCAGTATAGTGAAACATTTGAAAGTTAATTTTGATGATTAGCAGATTGAGATGTTTAGAAGAACATGTTTTGGTTATTTTGTGGACTTGCCTGAATTTTTTATATAGAACCAACTTATCCATTCACTATTGCTTAGGGAAGTAGTGTCACCTAAAGATTATGAGCTATGAATTAAAGTGAATAGGACCAAGTTGCGCTTTGGACTTGCATAGTTTTGTATTGATACAGGTTTAAAGTGTAACGGTGATCCCACTAAGGATTATGAATATGTCCAGTCGAGTCGGTTGATGGAATTGTACTTTCCAAGCATGTCGAAAGTGTCTAAGAACTCTTTAACTGACTGTTTCTTAAACAAGATGTGAAAATCTGATGAGGATGCATTAAAGATTGCAGCATTGTATTTCATTCACAATTTCCTGTTTTCTACTACGAATGATGATTTGATAACAAAGAATGATTTTATGTTGGTTGAATCTGGTGATTTTGAGACTTTTCCTTGGGGAAAAGTAGTTTTTAATGCTACATTAGATTCAGTGAAGGATAAGGTTCGTAGTAGGAGAGAGATGTATCAATATGGTGGTTTGCCTTTGGCATTCCAGTGTTGGTTTTATGAATGATGCCCCTATACTCAAAAAAACCTCGCTTATCGGATTGGAGATCTTATGCCACGCATACTTAACTAGCAAGTAAAGAAGAAGATGACGTTTAAGAGGTTGAGAAAAGAGTTTTTTCTTTTAAGTCAGGAGCAGGTAAATGATATACATTTTTGATACATGAATTATACATTTATGATATATTTTTGATACATAAATTATGCATTCTGATATATTTCTGATACATTAATTATGCATTTCTGATACATTTGAAGATTGCTAACTTTTATTTATTTATTTATAGTTGGTACTTGGTAACATTACCCCAACAAATGATGAACAAACAAGGTTTATATTGAATTATTTTGTCCCGGTTTGTGAAGATAAAAATTAGACTCATATTGAAGTCATGGCTGCAGTTAAAACATGTTAGGATTTATGCCCGTCACTAGAGGGGGGTGAATAGTGCGGCACAAGAATATTTATAAATATTGCGGAATTAAAAATTACAGGAATAAAATAAACTCGGTAATTAAAATAACAAGGAAAGAACGCACCGAATTTATCCTGGTTCACCACAACTTGTGGCTAGTCCAGTCCCCGAGAGACTCTCTCGAGATTCAACTAACTCCGTTAAGCTTTCGGGTGCCTAACAAACCGTTACACTTGCTCGTAGATGTACACTCTACAAGACTTCAACTTGCTCGAGGATACCGCACCTCAAGACTTCACCTTGCTCGTGGATACCGCACCACAAGACTTCAACCACTAAGATTTAGGGTACTTAGCGAACCCGACAATCAATGAGAAGATATGTTCTTCTCAAACACCTTTCTCTTTTACAACAAGAACTCTCTCAAAAGAGTAGGTAAAGAGATACAAATTTAGCTCTATGAACAACTCAAAGTTGTCTCTCAAATGGCTCAACAAAAGCTCTAAAATGATGCTCAAATAATGTCAATATGTATATCAATATTGGGAGGTGTTGTGTGTTTAAAATCAGCTCAAAAGACCTCTTTTTTATAGGGGTTAAAGGGTGGGTGTCCGTTGCTTAATTGGCAATCAATTATGCTGATTTTATGCATCAATAATCAATTATCTACTTTACATAATCGATTATCTTCAAAAACTGAATGTTGGAAGGCAACGGTCAGTGAAATAATCGATTATTCCAAACCAGTAATCGATTATGTTGCTCCAGTAAAGTCTGGAAACTCAGCAAAGCTGGTATACACCAGTGTATACCAGAATATACCAGAATATATCATAATATACCAAAATCGAAAACTTACTTCAAAAACCATTTTGGTTGAAATGAAAATGTTAAAATCATTCTGTTTGAAGTATATTAAAAATGTTTATGATATATATAATTTAATAAAATGATTTTATGCACATTAATGATGACCTATGCAATATACCAGAATATACCAGAATTGAAAACTTACTTCAAAAACCTTTTTGGTTAAGATGAAAACTTTAACATCATTTTGTTTGAAGTATTTAAAATATGTTTATGATAAATATAATTTAATAAAATATATGTATGATAAATATGATTTAATAAAATATTTTTATGCATATTTATGATGACCTATATTGAGCCAAAAGACGAGATAACTTAAGCGTTGCTCTTACATTTGTTCTAGCTAACGACCTACGCCTTGGGTCTTCGTTCTTGAACATTTGGGCTCGTCTTTGGCTTTTCCATTGCAATCCGTTCATCAATATGCTTCTTGGCATTCAAGCTTGATTGTTTGTCATATAATATCGTTGTTTGACATTTGACTTCATTGTTTGTCATTCATCAAAACCTATACCTGAAAATCATGCTCATACCAACAAAGCGCACATATCATAGATAGAGTGATTTTCTACAATTTCCCCCTTTTTGATAATGACAAACAACATGAGATATGCATATCGAATTCCCCCTAACTTCATGTTATATCTCAACATACAATTCATGCAAACAATATTCATGCAAACAATTCAATATAATTCCCCCTTAATTGAATATTCCTCCTCAATTAAGGCATACTAGAATGAAGACATTTTCCCCTTATTCGACTTATTCGATGCTTATCGCCTATATTCTTCCCCCTTTTGGCATTAGCAAAAACGGTATACCAATTGTTTATTGAAACTATTGACGATACCAATTGTTAGAAAAAAAATCAATTTCTATATCAAATAAAACCATAATCATAATAACGGTCATTTTTCGCAAATATACTAACTGTTATTTAAACCAAAAAAAATTCATCAAAACATGAATCAATCATTTAAAAAAAATAATTGATACCAATTTGATATTCAAAATAACACTTATCAAAACATGAATCAATAATTAATATAAATTGTTAGCACATATCAAAAATACGTTAACTAACCGACTTTTTCCCCTCGATGCAATAAGGTTTCGTGCTTGGTGCATCTACTACGATATTGTAGTCTTCAAGCACACCTACAAATGTACCTAAAAATAGTTTTTCGGTACCCAACTTCTTTTGGGTCCTTGGGGGTTAGGCAAATAATAATCATAATCAAAATATGAATCTCTATGTTTAGCAAAACATACGGGTGCAATGTGTCCTACCCGGTTACAATAATGACATATAACGTTCGGGTTGTGCATATGTCTAGGTTGAGCCAAATACGTTCTAGGTGATCTAATGTTGTTATTCCTAGAAGCGTTGAAATTCCTAGAGTCATTTCTAGGTGGTCTAAAATTATTAATTCTAGACTCATTAATAAAATTCCTAGAATTGTGTCTAGGTGGTCTAAAATGATTAGTTTTAGACTTATTTACAAAATTCCTAGAGTCGTTTCTAGGTGGTTTAACCTTATTTCTATCGTCCTTTTTAATTACCTCACTTGTTCTAGAATCATTTACACTACATTTTTCTAGTGTATTTCTAAGTTCTACGTTATCCATTTTTAAAGAACTACAAGAAGAACAATTTGAACATTGAACAATTAAAGAGGCTCCATTCATCTCCTTGATTTTATTTTTGAGATCGACATTGTCATTTTCCAAAAATCTATTTTCTTCTTCTAAAATCTTGATTTTATTTTTAAGAGCAGTATTGTCATTTTCTAAAAGATCATTTTCTTTTAAAGAAGGTTGTTTTTCAAAATCTTTTTCTTGCAAAGAAAGTGTTTTCTCAAAATCTTTTTCTTGCAAAGAAAGTGTTTTCTCAAAATCTTTTTCTTGCAAAGAAAGTGTTTTCTTCAAAACTTTTATGGTTTTGGAAGCTTTAACAAATTCACCATATAATTCATCATAGGCATTTTGTATTTCTTCAAACGAGTAAGAGTTAGAAATACTTACCTTTTCTTCTTCGTTTGCCATGAGGCATAATGCAGCAGTTTCATCGCTCGAGCTGTCCGAATCCCATGTTACGTGCCTATGATGTTTCTTCGTTTTCTTGTCCTTGGGTTTTGGACAATGTGATTTGGTGTGGCCAAGTTTTCCACAATTTTGGCATGAAGGACTTGGTTCTTCCTTCCTTGTTTCCTTCTTCATAAACTTGCAAAACTTTTCAATTATATCATTGGAAATAATATCATTATCGCTTTCCGAATCACTTACCTCTACTCTTTTAGACGATGAGGCTTTGAAGGCAATATTCGAACCTTTACTTCTAAGATAAGGATTAAGAATTGTGCTTTCATAAGTTTCGAGGTTACCTCTTAGTCCATCAATTGTGATATCCGTGAATCCTATAGATTCTTGGATGACATTGGCTTTGGAACGCCATTCGGTAGTGAGACTCCGTAGGACTTTTCGAACAAGATCTTTGTTCTTGTAGACTTTCCCGAGAGCATGAAGATCGTTGACGATTCTTGAAAATCGTTCGAACATAATGCCAATGGGTTCATTCTCCCTCATTCTAAAAATTTCATATTAATGTGTTTGAAAATCAACTTTAGATTCTTGGACTTGGAACGTACCTTCATAAGTGATATCGAGTTTATCCCACATTTCCTTTGCGGTTGTGCAACAAGAGATTTTCCGATAGTCGTCCGGATTAAACGCACAAAATAGTAAGTTGACGGCCTTTGCGTTTCTTTCAATTTTCTTGATGTCCTCGGCATCATATTCATTTTCCTCCTTTGGAGCCATGATTTCCCCAACTTTCTTTGTTGGCATTTGTTCACCTCTCTTGATGATTTGCCATAATCGAAAGTTGTGTGATTGGATGAATATTCTCATCCGCTCTTTCCAGTATGTATAATTTCTTCCATAAAAAAATGGAGGCCTCTCGGTGGAGTGTCCTTCGCTCACTATTCCTGCGTTCAATATTCTCAACAAAAAAAATATATCGCTCTCAACCGGTTAAGGCTTTCAGAGACTTAGGCTCTGATACCAATTGTTAGGATTTATGCCCGTCACTAGAGGGGGGGTGAATAGTGCGGCACAAGAATATTTATAAATATTGCGGAATTAAAAATTACATGAATAAAATAAATTCGGTAATTAAAATAACAAGGAAAGAACGCACCGAATTTATCCTGGTTCACCACAACTTGTGGCTAGTCCAGTCCCCGAGAGACTCTCTCGAGATTCCACTAACTCCGTTAAGCTTTCGGGTGCCTAACAAACCGTTACACTTGCTCGTAGATGTACACTCTACAAGACTTCAACTTGCTCGAGGATACCGAACCTCAAGACTTCACCTTGCTCGTGGATACCGCACCACAAGACTTCAACCACTAAGACTTAGGGTACTTAGCGAACCCGACAATCAATGAGAAGATATGTTTTTCTCAAACACCTTTCTCTTTTACAACAAAAACTCTCTCAAAAGAGTAGATAAAGAGATAAAAATTTAGCTCTATGAACAACTCAAAGTTGTCTCTCAAATGGCTCAACAAAAGCTCTAAAATGATGCTCAAATAATGTCAATATGTATATCAATATTGGGAGGTGTTGTGTGTTTAAAATCAGCTCAAAGGACCTCTTTTTATAGGGGTTAAAGGGTGGGTGTCCGTTGCTTAATTGACAATCAATTATGCTGATTTTATGCATCAATAATCGATTATCTACTTTACATAATCGATTATCTTCAAAAACTAAACGTTGGAAGGCAACGGTCAGTGAAATAATCGATTATTCCAAACCAGTAATCGATTATGTTGCTCCAGTAAAGTCTGGAAACTCAGCAAAGCTGGTATACACCAGTGCATACAAGAATATACCATAATATACCACAATCGAAAACTTACTTCAAAAACCATTTTGGTTGAAATGAAAATGTTAAAATCATTTTGTTTGAAGTATATTAAAAATGTTTATGATATATATGATTTAATAAAATGATTTTATGCATATTAGTGATGACCTATGTAATATACCAGAATTGAAAACTTACTTCAAAAACCTTTTTGGTTAAGATGAAAACTTTAACATCATTTTGTTTGAAGTATTTAAAATATGTTTATGATAAATATGATTTAATAAAATATGTTTATGATAAATATGATTTAATAAAATATGTTTATGATAAATATGATTTAATAAAATATTTTTATGCATATTTATGATGACCTATGTTGAGCCAAAAGACGAGATAACTTAAGCGTTGCTCTTACATTTGTTCTACCTAACGACCTACGCCTTGAGTCTTCGGTCTTGAACATTTGAGCTCGTCTTTGGCTTTTCCATTGCAATCCGTTCATCAATATGCTTCTCGGCATTCAAGCTTGATTGTTTGTCATATAATATCGTTGTTTGACATTTGACTTCATTGTTTGTCATTCATCAAAACCTATACCTGAAAATCATGCTCATACCAACAAAGCGCACATATCATAGATAGAGTGATTTTCTACAAAACAGACGCTAAGAAGCACTTCAAAAATAAGCCAAAATCACAATCTATCAACAATGAGAATCCGGATCCACAGTCCAGTAACTTGAATTCAAGCAAGAAAGAGCTGAAACTTCTGAGAAGTGAAATCAAGAAGGTACAATTCTATTTTGTCTTTTAGCAGTTCTGACAACTTAATTGATATTCGATTTCACTTTTCCTTCTATAGGTAAACGACAAGGTTTTATCTTTGGAGAACTTAATGATTTCCTCATTTGAAAAGGTTTTTAAAGCTCTAAGTGTACACGATGCTTCAAAAGTATTCTCATGACTGACGCTTATTTGTTATTTTTACCTTTTAATACAACTTTACAACTTTTTGTATATTTTTTCTGAACAGGATAATCAAAAAGATGATAACCATCATGATAAGGAAGTTTCAGCGAAAAATATTGGCATTGCAGAAGTTATGGAGAAAAATATTGGTAGTGAGGAAGCTAAGGAGAAAAATATTGGCATTGAAGAAGTTGTAAAGAAACATGTTCACAGTAATGTAATTCTAGAGCAAACTGTTGATATTATGGAGGGTGTGGTGAAGGACTCTATACAATATGGTAAAAGTAGTGAAGGTGGTGGTGATGACGTAGCCTGGATTCAGGATGCTGAGCATGAAATCATAGCAATTACCCAACAGTTTTGTGATAAAAATAATGCAAATATGGAGAGTTTGATGAATGATTCTGTACAACTTGGTAAAAATACTTGTGAGGAAGGTGGTGAGGACAATACTTGGAATAGTGATACCGAGGCTCAAATAATTGCAATCACTCAAAAGTATTTCAATTATAGTATTGTTGTTGATCACGACACACTGAAAATGAACCCTAGAGAAAGGAAACCAGTAGGGGTTATGAAGTCACCATTCATAAACATATATGACTCCGGTACCACCATCCAAGTTGTTGAAAATAAGCGAACTAAGTCAAATAAGCCCATATCTACAAAGTATCCTTTTGAGGGTAATGTTGACATTCCTGTTGATTTCAAAGTAATGTGTAAGTGGAACACTTTCATCAATAGAGGCTTAAGGACTAATGCGCCGTAAGTTTTATGTTTCAGTTTTTTTTTTCTTTTTTTTCTTGTTTATTTCGTGTTATGAATCATATCTTTTTATCATGATTCATCAGGGACAATGTTTATACATAGGCGAGCAATAAGCTAAAGAAAATCTTTGAGTTTGGGGTTGATGATATTGGAGAAAAAAAATGGTTCTTCACATTTGCATATCCCGGCCTACCCTTGTGTCATTCAGTATGTCAATACTTTAACTGTAAAATATAAACTGTGATATACTTTTTTAGTTTTCTCATACTATAATTTTCTGACTGTGTGTATATTCTTCACATTTCAGCATATTGATATAATTTTTGTTAAGATTTATGCCCGTCACTAGAGGGGGGTGAATAGTGCGGCACGAGAATATTGATAAATATTGCGGAATTAAAATTGCAGGAATAAAATAAATTCGGTAATTAAAATAACAAGGAAAGAACGCATCGAATTTATCCTGGTTCACCACAACTTGTGGCTAGTCCAGTCCCCGAGAGACTCTCTCGAGATTCCACTAACTCCGTTAAGCTTACGGGTGCCTAACAAACCGTTACAATTGCTCGTAGATATACACTCTACTAGACTTCAACTTGCTCGAGGATACCGCACCTCAAGACTTCACTTTGCTCGTGGATACCGCACCACAAGACTTCAACCACTAAGACTTAGGGTACTTAGCGAACCCGACAATCAATGAGAAGATATGTTCTTCTCAAACACCTTTCTCTTCTTACAACAAGACTCCTCAAAAGAGTAGATAAAGAGATACAAATTTAGCTCTATGAACAACACAAAGTTGTCTCTCAAATGGCTCAACAAAAGCTCTAAAATGATGCTCAAATAATGTCAATATGTATATCAATATTGGGAGGTGTTGTGTGTTTAAAATCAGCTCAAAAGACCTCTTTTTATAGGTGAAAAAGGGTGCATGACCGTTGCTTAATTGACAATTAATTATGCTGATTTTATGCTGAGATAATCGATTATTTATATCACATAATCGATTATTTGTTAACGTTACAAAATCGGAATCAGATTCTGCTCACATATAATCGATTATTTCATCCATATAATCGATTATGCCTCTAACGTTCCGAAAATCAGAATCCCCGATTTTCTGCCAAATAATCGATTATTTGATAGAGATAATCGATTATGTCTCTAACGTTCCGAAAATCAAAAGCGGATTCTCCTCTGGATAATCGATTATCTAATTGATATAATCGATTATATTGAGACAGTGTTTCACACTTTGGCATCGGTAATTACATAATCGATTATGCACTTTGTATAATCGATTATTCTGTGGCAGTGTTCAAACACTTTGGCCACTGTTATAACATAATCGATTATGCTGATTTGTATAATCGATTATTTTAGTCCAGTTTTGAAAACTTACTTCAAAAACCATTTTGGTTAAAATGAAAACTTTAACATCATTTTGTTTGAAGTATTTAAAATATGTTTATGATAAATATGATTGAATAAAATATGTTTATGATAAATATGATTTAATAAAATAATTTTATGCATATTTATGATGACCTATGTTGAGCCAAAAGACGAGATAACTTAAACGTTGCTCTTACATTGGTTCTACCTAACGACCTACGCCTTGGGTCTTCGGTCTTGAACATTTGAGCTCGTCTTTGGCTTGTCTATGCAATTCCGTCATCAATATGCTTCTCGCCATTCAATCTCGATTGTTTGTCATATGATATCGTTGTTTGACACTTGACTTCATTGTTTGTCATTCATCAAAACCTATACCTGAAAATCATGCTCATACAACCAAAGCGCACATATCATAGATAGAGTGATTTTCTACAATTTCCCCATTTTTGATAATGACAAACAACAGGAGATATGCATATTTGATTCCCCCTAATTTCATGCTATATCTCAACATACAATTTATGCAAACAATTCAATATAAATAATTCAATATGATTCCCCCTTAATTGAATATTCCCCCTCAATTAAAGCATGCATATCGCCTAATTCTCCCCCTTTTGGCATTAGCAAAAAGAGTATACCAATTGTTAATTAAACTATTGACGATACCAATTGCTAGAAACAAAATCATATCAACATCAAGTGATACTAAATGTTAGTAAAAGCATGCTAATCATAATAACGGTCATTTTTCGCAAATATACCAACTGTTTATTTAAACTCAAAATATTCATCAAAACATGAATCAATCATTTAATATAAAACTAATTGATACCAATTGTTATTCAAAATAAAACTTATCGAATCATGAATCAATCATTAATATCAATTGTTAGCACATATCAGCTATTACGTTTTTATCGAAAATAAGATAACTAACCGACATTCCCCCTCAATGCATTAAGGTTTCGTGCTTGGTGCATCTACTACAATATTGTAGTCTTCAAGCACACCTGCAAAAGTACCTAAAAATAGGTTTTTGGTACCCAACTTCTTTTGGGTCCTTGGGGGTTAGAATAATAATAATCATAATCAACATATGAATCTCTATGTTTAGCAAAACATACGGGTGCAATGTGTCCTACCCGGTTACAATAGTGACATATAACAATAGGATTGTGCATATGTCTAGGTTGAGCCAAAAACGTTCTAGGTGATCTAAATTTGTTGTTCCTAGACGCGTTGAAATTCCTAGAGTCATTTCTAGGTGGTGTAAAATTATTCATTCTAGACTTATTTGTGAAATTCCTAGAGTTGTTTCTAGGTGGTCTAAAATTATTCATTCTAGACTTATTTGTGAAATTCCTAGAGTTATTTCTAGGTGGTCTAAAATAATTAATCTTAGACTCATTAGTAAAGTTCCTAGAATTATTTCTAGGTGGTTTAACCTCATTTCTTACATCCTTTTTGATTTCTTCACTTGTTTTAGGATTATCAACACTACGTTTTTCTAGTGCGTTCCTAAGTTCTATGTTCTCTGTTTTCAAAGAACTACAAGAAGAGCAATTTGAACATTGATCAATTGAAGAGGCTTCATTCAATTCCTTGATCTTATTTTTAAAAACAACATTGTCATTTTCCAAAAAATTGTTTTCTTTTTCTAAAACTTCAATTTTATTTTTAAGAGCACTAATGTCATTAGTCAATTTTTCAAAATCTACTTCTTTCAAAGAAGATGGTTTTTCAAAAGCTTTTTCTTGCAAAGAAAGTGTTTTCTTCAATTCTTTTATCGTTTTGGAAGCATTAACAAATTCACCATATAATTCATCATATGCATTTTGCAATTCTTCAAGCGAGTAAGAGTTAGAATTACTTACCTCTTCTTCCTCGTTAGCCATGAAGCATAGTGCGGTGGTTTCATCTCCCGAGCTGTCCGAATCCCATGTTTCGCGCCTATGGTGTTTCTTCTTTTTCTTGTCCTTGGATTTTGGACAATGTGATTTGGTGTGACCAAGTTTTCCACACTTTTGACATGAAGGACTTGGTTCTTCCTTCTTTATTTCCTTCTTCATAAACTTATAAAACTTTTCAATTATGTAATTTGAAATAATATCATCATCGCTTTCCGAATAACTTACCTCTACTCTTTCAGAAGATGATGCTTTGAAGGCGAAATTCGAACTTCTACTTCTAAGATAGGGATTAAGAATTGTACTTTCATAAGTTTCGAGGTTACCTCTTAGTCCATCAATTGTGATATCCGTGATTCCTATCGACTCTTGGATGGCATCGGCTTTGGAATTCCATTCGGGAGTGAGGCTCCGTAGGATTTTTCGAACAAGATCTTTGTTCGTGTACACTTTCCCGAGAGCATGAAGGTCGTTGACGATTTTTGAGAATAGTTCGAACATATGACCGATGGATTCCTTCTCCATTTTAAAGATTTTATATTCATGTGTTAGAAAATCAATTCTAGCTTCTCGGACTTGAGACATACCTTCGTAAGTGATCTCGAGTTTATCCCACATTTCCTTTGCGGTTGTGCAACAAGATATTTTCCGGTAGTCATCCGGATTCACCGCACAATATAATAAGTTGACGGCCTTTGCGTTAAGTTCAACCATTTTGATGTCCTCGGCGTCATATTCATCTTCCTCCTTTGTTGGCATTTGTTGTCCTTTCTTGATGATTCGCCACAAGCGAAAATTATGTGATTGGATGAATATTCTCATCCGCTCTTTCCAATATATGTAATTCCTTCCATCAAAGAGTGGAGGAATATGGGTGGAGTGTCCTTCGCTCATCATTCCTGCGTTCAATATTCTCAACAAAAAATATATATCGCTCTCAACCGGTTAAGGCTTTCAGAGAGTTAGGCTCTGATACCAATTGTTATGATTTATGCCCGTCACTAGAGGGGGGAGAATAGTGCGGCACGAGAATATTGATAAATATTGCGGAATTAAAATTGCAGGAATAAAATAAATTCGGTAATTAAAATAACAAGGAAAGAACGCACCGAATTTATCCTGGTTCACCACAACTTGTGGCTAGTCCAGTCCCCGAGAGATTCTCTCGAAATTCCACTAACTCCTTTAAGCTTACAAGTGCCTAACAAACCGTTACAATTGCTCGTAGATGTACACTCTACAAGACTTCAACTTGCTCGAGGATACCGCACCTCAAGACTTCACTTTTCTCGTGGATACCGCACCACAAGACTTCAACCACTAAGACTTAGGGTACTTAGCGAACCCGACAATCAATGAGAAGATATGTTCTTCTCAAACACCTTTCTCTTCTTACAACAAGACTCCTCAAAAGAGTAGATAAAGAGATACAAATTTAGCTCTATGAACAACACAAAGTTGTCTCTCAAATGGCTCAACAAAAGCTCTAAAATGATGCTCAAATAATGTCAATATGTATATCAATATTGGGAGGTGTTGTGTGTTTAAAATCAGCTCAAAAGACCTTTTTATAGGTGAAAAAGGGTGCATGACCGTTGCTTAATTGACAATTAATTATGCTGATTTTGTGCTGAGATAATCGATTATTTATATCACATAATCGATTATTTGTTAACGTTACAAAATCGGAATCAGATTCTGCTCACATATAATCGATTATTTCATCCGTATAATCGATTATGCCTCTAACGTTCCGAAAATCAGAATCCCCGATTTTCTGCCAAATAATCGATTATTTGATAGAGATAATCGATTGTGTCTCTAACGTTCCGAAAATCAAAAGCTGATTCTCCGCTGGATAATCGATTATCTAATTGATATAATCAATTATATTGAGACAGTGTTTCACACTTTGGCATCGGTAATTACATAATCGACTATGCACTTTGTATAATCGATTATTCTGTGGCAGTGTTCAAACACTTTGGCCACTGTTATAACATAATCGATTATGCTGATTTGTATAATCGATTATTTTAGTCCAGTTTTGAAAACTTACTTCAAAAACCATTTTGGTTAAAATGAAAACTTTAACATCATTTTGTTTGAAGTATTTAATATATGTTTATGATAAATATGATTGAATAAAATATGTTTATGATAAATATGATTTAATAAAATAATTTTATGCATATTTATGATGACCTATGTTGAGCCAAAAGACGAGATAACTTAAACGTTGCTCTTACATTGGTTCTACCTAACGACCTACGCCTTGAGTCTTCGGTCTTGAACATTTGAGCTCGTCTTTGGCTTGTCTATGCAATTCCGTCATCAATATGCTTCTCGCCATTCAATCTCGATTGTTTGTCATATGATATCGTTGTTTGACACTTGACTTCATTGTTTGTCATTCATCAAAACCTATACCTGAAATTCATGCTCATACAACCAAAGCGCACATATCATAGATAGAGTGATTTTCTACAATTTTTTACTATTTGAGAAAGAAAGGGAAGTACAGTGTTGATGTTCCAATAAGATTCACAACGACTGACTGTTGGGTTAACTGCCTGATTTCAAATTTGTACAAGGAGTTTTTTTGGAGAAAAATAGAGATATGAATTTGATAACTGAAACAGATTCAATTGCTAAGTACATACTTGGGTATTTTTTAAGATGTAATGTTCCTTGGTCAGCTGTTGAAGAAATCTTTTTCCCTATAAATTTGTCCGATAAGTGGCATTGGATATTGGCGAGATTGTCATTCAAAGATCTGCGCATTTATGTATATAATTCCATGAGTGGCGCATCACAGAATAGTGCAGTTCAGAGATCAGTTGAGCCATACTCAGTGTTGCTCCCACATATCCTTCATCGTATTAGTTTTTGGGACATAAAGGAGAATCATATGGGAATCCCTGCCAATGATCCTTTTGAGATTCATGTCGTTGATGGGTTTCCATCGCAAGATAACACGTAAATTATTATTGAATATTTCAAATTCTTATTCATTTTTTGTATTTGAATTCCTATTTGGTATTGTCCTAACTTTTATTCAATGTTTATGTGATACCTTGTATATAGTGATTGTGGTGTTTATGTTGCTGTATTTGCTAAGTACATCATTCAAGGTAGTAGTATTCCTAAAGCCATTTATATTGATGGTATACAAAATCGACATGGTATATTGCTATGGGATTATGGAGTGAAGAAACAAAGAAGAAATGCAGCTAGTGATGATGAATTTACTGGTAGATTGAAGGATTAGATAAAAAAGCATAACAAGAAAAAGAGCAAGTCACATTCAGTTGTTGATGCCAAGTCTTTGAAGGATAAAAAGAGAAAGGGCAAGACGCATGTTGGTGATGACGAGACTTTGAAGAATATCAATAAAAAAGGCAAGTTGAAGGGCAAGACGAAGTAGTTTGGGATAGTTTAACAGAAATTTCACATGTAGTTTTAAGATTAAAGTAGTTTTGTTTTGATATTTTCTATGATTGCATATAGTTGCATACTTATATCACGTTGTATTTTTTTTGTTTGGGATGTCTTTGAACAATATGTTTGAAATGCTACCCACTTCGAAGAAGTAATTGGAGTGGGTAGAGTACTGGAATGTATAGGTTTAGTGATGGCAGATGCTCAAATCTTTATATAGTTTCTTCTTGACCAGTGAATGTAATGATGTTAGTTACCATTATGATACTAGACCTACTAGATGTGTTATGGTCAAGTTTCATTTTCTTTGAGATATTACAGTTTTGTTGTTTTCATATTAATTGGTAATCCCTCTTTTTTATATAGTTTCTATTTCTTTCTAAGGAGTGTATCCGACTCCATGTGGCTTTGGTTTTGGTTTGTAAACAGGAACTGGAGGAGGATTAGGTTTTACTACTGGTGGTTCTGATTTAGGCTTGAGTTTATAAATGGGAACTGGAGGAGGAAGTAGCTTTCTATTGGTGGTTATGGTGTTGGTTTGGGAATTGTAGGAAGACATGGTTTTTTGAAAATTAGAGGAATAAGGGGAAGTGGAAAAGGGTTTTTTGCAGTCTATACGCTTCATAACGTTTCAATCTGTACTCATTTGTAGAGTTGATTTTGTTAATGCTTTGTTTTCATTAGTTTTGGTGATCACAATCTTTGAGGATTCAATGGCATTTTGTGTTGGACATGGTGCAGCTGATGCACTATGTAATTGTGCATAGCATTCTTCCTTTAGTTTGTATCAGAAATGTATAATTTATGTATCAAAAATATATATCTTTTACCTGCTATTGTGATAGTCTATTTTGTATATATAGCTATAGTTTAATTTCTATTTTTTTTGTATAGGAACAAAATATTAAATATAAATTGTATAGTACAGTCTATTTTGTATATTTTTTGTATAACTATAGTTTAATTTTTATTTTTTTGTATAGGAACAAAATATTACATATAAATTGTATAGTGACAATCTATTTTGTATATTGTTTGTATAGTAATAGTCTTTTTTGTATATTGTCATCTATTTTGTATATTATTTTGTGTAGTAACATCCATAATAGTATTTGAAATATGTTAAGAGCATTAGTTCTGGTGGTCAGATTTCATAGGAAATATGGTAAGGGGAAAGTGTCCAAAACCAAATCTTCAAGGAGTTTGGTACAAACTTGATACCTAAAGATATGATTGCAAATCTCATTATAACCACCAATACTTTTATTATGACAAAAAGAAGCATCTTAATTCATACATCAGAGAGAATCTGATTGCAAATCTCATTATTAATATTCAGAGGAATTTTTTTTACAAAATACTAATCATTGTAGGAGCATCTACTAATTGTCTTGAGCATTCCTGCATGTTCTTTTGTTATGTCTTTGTTTTCCACACAGTCCACATGTAACAGTTTCAGTATAAAGATAATGATAAAGTCCCTTGCGTCGCGACTTCGTTGGTCTTCCTGGTTTGGCCTTCACTAACGGTGGTAGGACAACATTACCTAACACCTCTGTTAGAAGGTCCCGTGTAGTTTCATAAGGAAGTGGATTAACTAGAACTTCATATGTCTTCTTGAAGTATTCCTTGGTGTAATAGGGAGAACAATATTTGGGTACTTCCATGTGTGTGTAGTCCAATACTGCCATAACATGTGGACAAGGAATCTCATCCTACTGAAATCGTTTGCACGAGCATTCTTTTTTTTTGCATGCAGACTATGTTCCGCCTTTGTTCAGCATCCATTACTACAAATACATAATCTGTTGAAGGATTCACCTAAATTTAAATAGATATCATTAGTAAAATTAAAATATGTATATGAAAAGTATAAATGCATTTTTGTCAAAATATGTTACTCCGGCGTATGAAGTAAGACATGATAAAAGATTATTTACTATCATCGTATGCGACAAATAGCTATTTTCCTTTAGTACTTCGTGATATTTTTGTCCTATGACAATAAATGTACTCATTGCAGTCATTCTATTTGTATATTCCATTCCACAACCAAATTCATCATGTAATCTAGCAAACTCATGATTGGTAGCTCTCTTGCCTCTCTGTTCCTTGCATTGAGTGACTCGGCATTATTTGAAGTCATCACCATGGTTCTATTAACAGTGGAATGCACTATAGACCACTTTTCATAACCAACTTGGTATGGGTAACCCCTTACCCTCTTATCAATGTTGTCCATATCTTCCATGTAGCGATTAAAATCTTCAATTTTGTATGCTCTGGCCATTGCAAAGAATACTTCCCTCAGCTGATCATGGTTCTTCTTGAACTGCTTCTTTAGGTTATTCCAAAGATGAAAGATGCATATACAGTGAGATACCTCTGGATAAACAATTGAAGCACCCCTCAATATGCTTGCATGGCGATCTGATACAATGCACCTCCTTTCCCTTTCCCCAAAAGCATGTCTAAACATTTCAAAAAACCATTCCAGGAAGCATCATTTTCAGAATCTAAAACAACGTATGCTAGTGGAAAAATTTTACCTGGTTAAGCTAATAAGAAAGTATCCACATGTTATTATTGTTATACACAAGTAAGAACTATATATACTATATATAATTATTATACGAGTCTGCAACTTATTTACCTGCTGCATCTTGTGCGCTAGCTGTTACATTGTTCCTCTGTGTGATGATTTGAGGAATGTCCCATCAACCACTACGATAGGGTAACAATATTTCCATCCAATGATTGATGCATTTAGTACGACAAAAACGTACATGAAGCGCCCGTCTTCTGATTTATGTAACCTTGTGACAGAACCAGGATTTGTAATATTTATCATGTACAAGTGACCTGGTAATTTTCTATAAGATTCACGTGGTATTCCTCTTAGTAGTTCAAGCGCCTTTTCTTTTGTTCTATAAGCTTTTGTGTAACTCATATTAATTCCATACTGTTGTTTCATGTCGCTCATGATGTCTGTCAGAGTGTACATTGTTTTTGGATTGGTATATTTGCTGCAAATTATTTTTACAATAGCTGAAAAGTAGCATGACGTTGTGAAAACACTCTACTCATCTCTAGGCAGGTGTGAACATCATTGAACCGTCTAACCTTGAATACATTTGATTTGTGTATACTTGGATATCTAAGACTCCATTTTCAACTTTCATCCACGCATGTAAGACAATACCTATTTAAAATATAGTGTTATGATAATGCATTTCTTCAAATTTTTACACTTGTATCTCAAATAAACACGCAGTATACATATGCAATCTCACTATACAATAATTATACATTTTTTATACAGATCTATATACAAAAAATTACAGAGAAATGTAATCTCATAAGTAGAAATCATACCTTGTTGTAGATGATCTATCCACTATAAATTGACATTTTTCCTGTATTGCATAGTGCTTCATTACACTAATGAGTGTATCTTTGTCCCATGACCTTCTGCAATTTCTTCATGTAGTTTCATCAAGAAGTGGATTAACTGGCACTTCATATGTCTTCTTGAAGTACTCCTTGGTGTAATAGGGAGAACAGTATTTGGGTGCTTCCATGTGTGTGTAGTCCAATACCGCCATAACATGTGGACAAGGAATCTCATCCACTTGAAATCGTTTGCACGAGCTCTTTTTTTTTTTGCATGCAGACTATGTTCCGCCTTTGTTCAGCATCCATTACTACAAATACATAATCGGTTGAAGGCTTCACCTAAATTTAAATAGATATCATTAGCAAAACTAAAATAGGTATATTACAAGTATTAATGCATTTTTGTCAAAGTATGTTACTCCGGCGTATGAAGTAAGACATGATAAAAGAATATTTACCGTCATCTTCTGCGACAAATAGCTATTTTCCTTTAGTACTTCGTGATATTTTTTTCCTATGCCAGTAAATGTACTCATTGCAGTCATTCTATTTGTATTATTCCATTCCATAACCAAATTCATCATGTAATATAGCAAACTCATGATTGGTAGCTCTCTTGCCTCTCTGTTCCTTGCATTGAGTGACTCGGCAATATTTGAAGTCATCACCATGGTTCTATTAATACTGGAATGCACTATAGACCACTTTTCATAACCAACTTGGAAAGGGTAACCCTTACCCTCTTATCAATGTTGTACATATCTTCCATGAGGCGATTAAAATCTTCACTTTTGTGTGCTTTGGCCATTGCAAAAAATACTTCCCTCAGCCGATCATGGTTCTTCTCGAACTGCTTCTTTATGTTATTCCAAAGATGAAAGATGCATATACAGTGAGATAACTCTGGATACACAACCGAAGCACCCCTCAATATGCTTGCATGGCGATCTGATACAATGCACATCCTTTCCATTTCCCCAAAAGCCTGTCTAAAAATTTTAAAAAACCATTCTAGGAAGCATCATTTTCATAATCTACAACAGCGTATGCTAGTGGAAAATTTTTACCTGGTTAAGCAAATAAGAAAGTATCCACATGTTATTTTTGTTATACACAAGTAAGAACTATCTATACTATGCATAATTATTATACGAGTCTGCAACATATTCACCTGCTGCATCTTGTGCGCTAGCTGTTACATTGTTCCTCTGTGTGACGATTTGAGGAATGTCGCATCAACCACTATGATAGGGTAACAATATTTCCATCCTATGATTGATGCATTTAGTACGACAAAAACGTATATGAAGTGCCCGTCTTCTGATTTATGTAACCTTGTGACAGAACCAGGATTTGTCATATTTATCATATACAAGTGACCTCGTAGTTTTCGATAAGATTCACGTGGTATTCCTCTTAGTAGTTCAAGAGCCTTTTCTTTTGTTCTATAAGCTTTTGTGTAACTCATATTAATTCCATACTGTTGTTTCGTGTCGCTCATGATGTCTGTCGAAGTGTATATTGTTTTTGGATTGGTATGCAAATTATTTTTGCAATAGCTGAAAAAGTAGCATGACGTTGTGAAAACAGTCTACTCATCTCTAGGCAAGTGTGAACATCATTGAACCGTCTAACCTTGAATACATTTGATTTGTGTATACTTGAATATCTAAGACTACATTTGCAACTTTCATCCACGCATGTAAGACAATACCTATTTAAAATATAGTGGTATGATAATGCATTTCTTCAGATTTGTACACTTGTGTCTCAAATAAACAAGCAGTATACATATGCAATCTCACTATACAATAATTATACATTTATTACACAGATCTGTATACAAAAAATTATAAAGAAATGTAATCTCATAAATAGAAATCATACTTTGTTATAGATGATCTATCCACTATAAATTGACATTTTTTCCATATTGCATAGTGCTTCATTACACTAATGAGTGTATCTTTGTCCCAATACAACTGACCTTCTGCAATTTCTTCATGTAGTTTCATCAAGAAGTGGATTAACTGGCACTTCATATGTCTTCTTGAAGTATTCCTTGGTGTAATAGGGAGAGCAATATTTGGGTGCTTCCATGTGTGTGTAGTCCAATACTGCCATAATACGTGGACAAGGAATCTCATCCACTTGAAATCGTTTGCACGAGCATTTTTTTTTTTTGCATGCTGACTATGTTCCGCCTTTGTTCAACATCCATTACTACAAATACATAATCGGTTGAAGCCTTCACCTAAATTTAAATAGATATCATTAGTAAAACTAAAATAGGTATATGACAAGTATTAATGCATTTCTATCAAAGTATGTTACTCCGGCGTATGAAGTAAGACATGATAAAAGAATATTTACCGTCATCTTCTACGACAAATAGCTATTTTCCTTTAGTACTTCGTGATATTTTTGTCCTATGCCAATAAATATACTCATTGCAGTCATTCTATTTGTATTATTCCATTCCATAACCAAATTCATCATGTAATCTAGCAAACTCATAATTGGTAGCTCTCTTGCCTCTATGTTCCTTGCATTGAGTGACTCGGCAATATTTGAAGTCATCACCATGGATCTATTAATAGTGGAATGCACTATTGACCACTTTTCATAACCAACTTGGAATGGGTAACCCCTTACCCTCTTATCAATATTGTCCATATCTTCCATGAGGCGATTAAAATCTTCAATTTTGTATGCTCTGGCCATTGCAAAAATTACTTCCCTAAGCCGATCATGGTTCTTCTTGAACTGCTTCTTTTTGTTATTCCAAAGATAAAATATGCATATACAGTGAGATACCTCTGGATAGACAATCGAAGCACCCCTCAATATGCTTGCATGGTGATCTGATACAATGCACATCCTTTCCCTTTCCCCAAAAGCCTGTTTAAACATTTCAAAAAACCATTCCAGGAAGCCTCATTTTCAGAATCTACAACTGCGTATGCTAGTGGAAAAATTTTAACTGGTTAAGCAAATAAGAAAGTATCCACATGTTATTTTTGTTGTACACAAGTAAGAACTATCTATACTATGTATAATTATTATACGAGTCTGCAACATATTCACCTGCTGCATCTTGTGCGCTAGCTGTTAACATTGTTTCTCTGTGTGATGATTTGAGGAATATCCCATCAACCACTACGATAGAGTAACGGTATTTCCATCCTATGATTGATGCATTTAGTGCGACAAAAACATACATGAAGCGCCTGTCTTCTGATTTATGTAACCTTGTGACAGAACCAGGATTTGTCATATTTATCATATACAAGTGACCTGGTAGTTTTCTATAAGATTCACGTGGTATTCCACTTAGTAGTTCATACGCCTTTTTTTTGTTCTATAAGCTTTTGCGTAACTCATATTAATCCCACACTGTTGTTTCAAGTCGCTCATGATGTATGTCGGAGTGTATATTATTTTTGGATTGGTATATTTGTTGCAAATTATTTTTGCAATAGCTGATAAAGTAGCATGACGTTGTGAAAACAGTCTACTCATCTCTAGGCAAGTGTGAACATCATTGAACCGTCTAACCTTGAAGACATTTGATTTGTGTATACTTGAAGATCTAAGACTCCATTTGCATTTTCCATCCACGCATGTAAGACAATACCTATTTAAAATATATTGTAATGATAATGCATTTCTTAAATTTTTACACTTGTGTCTCAAATAAACAAGCAGTATACATATGAAATCTCTCTATACAATAATTATACATTTTTTTATACAGATCTGTATTCAATAAATTACAGAGAAATGTAATCTCATAAGCAGAAATCATGCCTTGTTGTAGATGATCTATCCACTATAAATTGACATTTTTTCTGTATTGCATAGTGCTTCATTACACTAATGAGTGTATCTTTGTCCCAATACAACCGACCTTCTGCAATTTCTTCATGTTGTGGATTATCTATTACACAATTTCCCCTCAATATCTCAATTTTGTCTTCCTTTACATTATTATCCATAATCTCAACAATATTAGTTCCATGTACTTTTTCTATGTTATGATATTATAAACCAACTGAAGTTGTTGCGAGTAAGTTTCCAGCTGAAGTTGTTGCGAGTAAGTTTCCACCCAAGTATGAACTTGAATATGAACTTTCAACACTTGAATACACAGTTTTTAATGTTATGCATAACATATATTCAGTGATATCCAGTTTTTTATTTTTCATCTCCATATACAAGCGCACACTCATATCATTGTATATTGGAATTGCTACATAGCTATCCTTCACTGTATATTTTATCTCCATTGCACTCGTAATTGAATCTCTACCCAATTGCTTATATATCTCATCAACAAAATAATCATAGCTACAGTCCGAATTTATCAACACGCCATTAACAAGGAAATTAACAAATTTACTCTCACTTACTCATTTACCACTGTGTTGAAGTAAAATCGGAATCAAAGTTGGAACTGTAGTTCCAACATTCACAATCTCCATAGACATATGTTGATTTTGTCGATTTTGTAACAATTTTTCAATTTAAGAACGAAATCTCAACTCATTAAGCTGATTGTAGGCAGCAATTGTGCAAAAAGTTTGAATTTCAGCTTCAATTTTTGGGAGCTCTTCTCTGGGTTTAATCTTCAGAAACCCTAGAATTTGTTTTACGATGTGAATAATTGGGCGACTTTTATAGTGTTTGGAGTTGAAGATCCCATACTGAACACGTGAGTTTAAGAAAGAAGATCGATTATGATTGCTTTCCTTTTCGTTTGCCTTGAGCGTATATTTTCAGCTTTTTCAGTTGCTAGCCTTTGTTATTGTTTTGAAGCTATTACTTGCAAGGGGATATTTTGTGGCTATCAGGTGATATAAGTTTGGCCCTAGTAGCTACAAATGAAGTCTGCTCATTTTTCAATGTGTAAGTTAATTAGAATATAATATAATGTAGTACATTTCCATGCATTTTCCTAGTCAATGGAGAAAAATACTACTGTCGAATAAACAAGAAAAAGTGGTCCATATATGGTGTGGAAGTAGGGTTTAGACAACCTGGTCAACCATTAAGGTTGTTCATCTACGGAAAGTTCAAGAAAGGATCAACCCTAATTTAGTGAAAATAAACCAAACTTGAAAATAAGATTCTTTTGCTTTTCATAAAACAAAACTAATAGAAGGGGAGAGAGTTACTTGGAAACTAGTAATACCCATTTCTCTCATGCACATATATTTATGTTAAACTATTTCGGGGGAAGTATACGATTAACCATTAATAACACATGTATTTACTTTTATGTCACTATTTAAAATGTTTTTAGTGTTTAGTCATTGCTTTAATAAATTTTAACTGCCCGAACAAAAATACCCTTCTACCCATGTCCTTAACTTTTGAACTTCACTTCAAGACATCAGGACTATATGTCCTTGACTTTTGAACTTGTAACTCTAAGTTCAGAACTATGTGTCCTTAACTATTGAACTTGGAACTCTAAGTTGAGGATTTCAAGACTACATATCCTTAACTTTTGAACTAGTAACTGTAAGTTTAAAACCAATTGTCCTTAACTTTTGAGCTTGTTAGTTTAAATTCAGGACTTATTGTCCTTAACTTTTGGGCTTCTTAGCCTAAGTTCAGGACCTATTGTCCTTAACTTTTGAGCTTGTTAGTCTAAGTTTAGAACTTCAGGACCTATTGTCCTTAACTTTTGAACTTATAAATGTAAGTTCAAGACCTATTGTCCTTAACTTTTGGACTTCTTAACCTAAGTTCAGGACATATTGTCCTTAACTTTTGAGCTTGTACTAATAGATCCTTCTTAGTTGATTGATTCACATTTTCATCGTCATTGCTGTCATCCTGATCAAAAGGCTTTTCCTCCTGAAATATACAACAAATCTTAGAGCTCTTCTTGTTGAGGAAGTCATTATCCACTGTACCTAATTTCCATGAAATACTTTTCTTCTTCTATTTCAGTTTCAGGGTTAGGATTTCTGTTGTATGTTGCTGCTGCTGTTCGGACGACGATGAGGAAGTGGATTCCAATGAGTAGTTTAGGGTTAGTGTTATTGTTGCTGTTGTTGTTCCGGTGGTCGCCAGTAATGGTGATTATCTTGCGCTTCTCGCCATTGTCGGGGCTCCGGTTCTATGGAAGAAAGGGTAAGAATATCTTTTCATATTCATTTTAATAAAGTAATGACTATTTTGCTCAACACTAGAATTGCTGGATAAAAAATAAATACCACTTTAAATAGTGCCATTTCGTATCCGGAACTTATTTGCAATATTTTTCTGTTGTGTATAACCCATTTAAGAGAAGCTCCAACAACAATAATATATCCAGTGAATTTCTATGTACGCAACTTTATCTCTATCTTAATAAAAGCAGAGAAGCTTTTTTCGATAAACCTTCCGCTTAAAGAAAACTTAATGGAGAAGTTCCCTTACCAGAGATATCTTTATCCTCAAAGCAATAATTTATAACCGGTAATTAGGAGAAAGGATTTCATTTATTTCACCATATATGTTGTTCTTTTCGGAACATTTGTACCACTATATATGATGATATGAAATTGGTTTTATCCAAGTAAACGAATATGCCTTTACAAATTACAATGTCAGTTTTTGGTTGTTGGTTGCAGCAATGGGTTCCTATCCGAAGTAATAGATAGTACCTTGCCATTCTCATCTCATTTTTGAACGTGGACATTGTTCTCAAAACAAGAAAAACACTTCCAATTTGTTCTATGTTTCTCTTACCAAAAGGTTTTTTGATCATGTTCTTTTGCTTACCAGGTGTTCCGTATCGCTTTAAGGTCCGACTAATCTAGATTTCGCAAGGAAAAACATTATCAAAAGAATTTCTATTCAATGAACTCGAATCCAAAATACTTCTAGTTAAGAATACATAATTCTTATCCATCCATCACAATCCTTTAATTAGATGCTTTGTACGTGTCACTTGTAACTTGTAGGAATTAACAATGATCTGAAATTCATTGTTGGAAATAATTGGATGGAGTTCTATCTATTTATCCGTTGTTACCCAAGTTGGTCGCTAGTTCCAAGACCCCGTGGTGCACGCATTAAAACAGCGGGGTTCTGATATGTACAGCTAGTCAAATTTGCAAAACGATACCCGAAAATCACGGTTAAAAAAAAATTGTTACCCCAAGTTCACACAACTAGTGGCTCTGACCTTTTCCATAATCTGCTAGTCTAGCACTCTAAGGGGTCGCTATGCACGATGAATAAACAAAAATAATCCTGAGATATAGATTTAATACTGTCTTACTCCTTGTTTGGTTATAATCTCAGGATAAGTTATCCCGAGATTAAAAATAACTAACTTATACTTGGCAAATAATCCCAGGAGCCAAATAAAACAACAAAAATTAACAATTCCCGATTTAATACAACATGCTAAACAATTATTAAGAAATAATACCAGAACAATTAATCCCAGCTTCAAACCAAATGAGATCCCTAAAGTTATTTCACTGGCTTTGGAAATCAGAAAAGTCAATCAAGTACATAAGCTGTAATGTATAAGCAAGGACTGGGAAACCCAAGATTTGTCAGCGGAATACATTTTTCTACATGTGGAACCTAAGGTAAAGTCCAATTGAACAGGAGCAGTATTAGGACAGAAGATTGTTATTCAACATCAAACTCATCTCAACATTCATTTGAGAAAAGCAAACACGAACACATGTTGGAAATATCAAGATTTTTAGGGCAACAAATACTAAATAATCGTACATAGGAACTCCAAGAACAAAATTAGACGACATCTACTCAGATGTTCACTACTTGGTATTTCTCAGGAAATGATAAACTTAACAATTTATGTCCACTACTTGAAAAAGATTCAAATCCTTGATCACTAAATGACCTTGATAAGATGAACGTAAGGCCTCCAAAGCAAGCACCGACACAATACCTTGCTGCAAGAGTAAATAAGTCACATCATCAACTTCACATAACGTCAACAAGTAAGATAAATAAGAAGGAAATCGTAAAGACACTCATACAGCACAACATCAAAGTAACAACAAACTGATTCTACAGAATGTGATGTTGCAATAATAGGATGTTTTGAACAGGCTAGAACATCAAAGAATCAAGCATTATCTTGACAAAGTACAAG
The DNA here is from genome assembly GCA_034376525.1 of Nicotiana benthamiana. NCBI lineage: Eukaryota > Viridiplantae > Streptophyta > Magnoliopsida > Solanales > Solanaceae > Nicotiana > Nicotiana benthamiana. The sequence goes on from CM067337.1 coordinate 92,353,765, forward strand.
ATGAAATCCATCTTCTACCTGAGCTGAGTTTAAATGCTACACGTAGTACACAGATGATGCCAAAAAGCAATTTTAATGTCATATCCATAACAAATTGCACGGCTCTGTTAGATCACCCTTTCCCTTTTCCCCCTGCCCATGCATAGGGTTGCAATTAGTTATCTGCTTAAAGCTTTTGAGCAGTTCTTCGTGAAATGCATTCCTTGAAAGGATGGAAGTTGAAACTAATTTTTGTAGGAACTAAAGCCAGTAAAGACTAGGGGCGGGCACCGGTCGGTTCGGCTCGGTTTTGTAGAAGTTCGGTTCAGTTTATTTGGTTTTCGGTTAGTTATTTTAATAACCAAATCAAACCAAAGTATTTACGTCAACAAGTAAGATAAATAAGAAGGAAATCGTAAAGACACTCATACAGCACAACATCAAAGTAACAACAAACTGATTCTACAGAATGTGATGTTGCAATAATAGGATGTTTTGAACAGGCTAGAACATCAAAGAATCAAGCATTATCTTGACAAAGTACAAGATGAAATCCATCTTCTACCTGAGCTGAGTTTAAATGCTACACGTAGTACACAGATGATGCCAAAAAGCAATTTTAATGTCATATCCATAACAAATTGCACGGCTCTGTTAGATCACCCTTTCCCTTTTCCCCCTGCCCATGCATAGGGTTGCAATTAGTTATCTGCTTAAAGCTTTTGAGCAGTTCTTCGTGAAATGCATTCCTTGAAAGGATGGAAGTTGAAACTAATTTTTGTAGGAACTAAAGCCAGTAAAGACTAGGGGCGGGCACCGGTCGGTTCGGCTCGGTTTTGTAGAAGTTCGGTTCAGTTTATTTGGTTTTCGGTTAGTTATTTTAATAACCAAATCAAACCAAAGTATTTACGTCAACAAGTAAGATAAATAAGAAGGAAATCGTAAAGACACTCATACAGCACAACATCAAAGTAACAACAAACTGATTCTACAGAATGTGATGTTGCAATAATAGGATGTTTTGAACAGGCTAGAACATCAAAGAATCAAGCATTATCTTGACAAAGTACAAGATGAAATCCATCTTCTACCTGAGCTGAGTTTAAATGCTACACGTAGTACACAGATGATGCCAAAAAGCAATTTTAATGTCATATCCATAACAAATTGCACGGCTCTGTTAGATCACCCTTTCCCTTTTCCCCCTGCCCATGCATAGGGTTGCAATTAGTTATCTGCTTAAAGCTTCTGAGCAGTTCTTCGTGAAATGCATTCCTTGAAAGGATGGAAGTTGAAACTAATTTTTGTAGGAACTAAAGCCAGTAAAGACTAGGGGCGGGCACCGGTCGGTTCGGCTCGGTTTTGTAGAAGTTCGGTTCAGTTTATTTGGTTTTCGGTTAGTTATTTTAATAACCAAATCAAACCAAAGTATTTATGGTTCGGTACGGTTTTTTCAAAATTCGATTCTGTTATTCCAGTTTATGTTTTCGGTTTTAAACGGTTGTAGGGATGCAAATTTGAACTTCAGTCTAAACTATCCTACTAATAAAAGTCATATGATCTAGTTCAAGGGAGCATTTCTGTGCAGGCCTCTTTGCTTTGTTATACGTAATATATGGCAATATCTTCAGATGTCTAAAATGGTCTACAAACGATACCGTGCCAAAAGATCACTTCAACCTCTCTGTTTCTCTTATTAGGTTTTTCCTCGTGCTACTAGTTTCTCTCTCAATTCTTCCTTCATCCGATTAAGCATTTTGTGGTTGTCTTCTGTAATAGTTTCATAAAAGAGAATGTTATTGGTCTTTCACAATGTGTTATTTGCATCTGTTAGATTTGAACGAATAAATTCTTTGCTTTTTCTTTTGCATTCTACAGTTTTAAATGGAGAGAGATGGAAATTGAATCTGTGCTCCATTAAGTACAAAGATACTAAATCAATTTTAGACACTAAATTTTGGTTTAACCGAAAACTGAATTACATAAACCGTGAACCGCACTGAAAACTGAAAATTATTAATTTTAAAACCGTGAACCGACCGAAAAACCGAATAAACCGAAAAACCGAAATTCACTGTTCGGCCGTTTTTTTCAGTTCGGTCGATATTATGCCCACTCCTAGTAAAGACCCTATAATTAAACCGGAAAAGGATACACAACCATCATTTTACATGCTTTTGGCCTTTTTCATAACTTTTGCATGCACACGTTAAACACAGGTTACAAATGTTTCCTAAAAGCAGAGAAAAAGTCGCTACAGAAACGAGCTTCTTTGTGTGTTATGATTACCATGGAATGAAGGAACAGGACATTAATCCATAGGAACAAAAGAAGTGTAAAAGATCTCTGTTTCATGCACTTATCGAGCGTAGGGAGAAAATATCAGCATGTATGGATGATTGGCATAGCACGACCGCACGAGTGTTAACTGCAGTTGAGTATCTCACATACTTTGAGCAAATTATTTAGGTCAGCTAGGCATATCAATCTTTCAATTTATCGGGTAAAAATATTCAATGTTTTAATACTGCTATTGTCCATGGATCTAACGCTAACAACAAAAAAAAACAATGTAATCCCACAAGTGAGGTATGGGAGGGTAATGTGTATGCAGACATTACCCCTACCTTTATAAGGTAGATAGGTCGTTTACGATAGATCCTCGGCACAAGGAAAGATGACCCAAGGATCTAAAACTAACAGCAAACAAAAAAAAGTGCAATTCTTACAAATTTCAGACCAATTATAAATCTGAACAAAATGATCCTTTATTCATTAATCTATATCCTATAGCAGCGCAATTCAGGCAAATACAGAAACAAGTAGCACACTAATAATTGCATATCATAACATAATAAAAGATTTAAATAAAAATAGAGTACCTTATATGTTGCTTGGGTACATGAAAACTCTAACCTTAGCTCCCTGCAACAGTTAAAGAAACATATTTACAAATTTTTCCAAAAATAAACTTAATTATAACACAATTAAATTAGCACTGAGGTCAAAATATACCATGGATTTAGGTGGCAGATTGGACTTGAATTTAGCTCTAACAACACCACTGTTACCATGTGGCCAACAAACTTTACCCCAAATACAACGATAATGTGAATTATTCTTCTTTGTTTTGGCCTTGTAAACATAAGCCATACGCTTTCCTAAGTACCAATCCACTTCTTCTTTAGTATTCACCCCCTCGATCTGAATTAATGACGTGCTTGGATACTGATTCGACTTCGACCTAAAAATCACAAATTTTAAAAAATCAATCCTTGCCCAAAATTAATTAAAAAAACATAAGTTAAAGAAAAAACGTGAGAAAGATTAAGTTTACCTTTTGTAACCAAGAACGGTGCCTCTAACATAGAGTCTGCATTGAAAAAAGAAATAAAGAGGAAGTGAATATGTGATTTTTACAGAGGATTTTATGAAAAAGAGATGGATATTGTAGGTGAAATTGAGACACTATTATACCTTATACGCTCTCCTTGGCGTCCCTTCACCATTGTCGACTGTAGAGCTGCAAAACTGAGGAATATGCCGGCAAGAAAGCTAAGCTAAAACCCTAGATTGCAGTACAAGAGAGGTACTTATATAATTTGTTGGGCTCCAGTATGATTTGGGCTGGATTAAGAATCGTAAGGGGTGGTTCAAATTTTGGGCTTTTTTCATTTTTAACCCGCATCAAAAAATATTTATATTAGGTAGCCGAAAAATACTTAAAATTTATATAGTTTCTGTATATAGCACACAAAATATTTATAAAAAAAGATATAAAAATATATATATATATATATATATATATATTTTGCTATTATTTAAAGCGACTATATAATATTATTTTCCCTTAAAATTTTATCCTTTGTTTGTTCCATGGACAAACTTATAAGGTAAAAAATTAGAAGTCCTGCCAATTGGTAATGACTTATAAAACTGGAAGGTTTGCTCATGGGTCAACCGGGGTTAAAAGTTCGAGACCATCCATGGGTGGATCTACATTGAACCAAGATGTGTCAAGTGATGCCCCTTCACCGAAAACTTACATGATATTGCGAGATAGATTTTTTTATTTTATGTAAATTTATTATAGGTTGACTTTTTTTTTACTTTTCGATGTATCTAATTATTTTTATTTTAATATTCATCGGTAAAAATTCTAAATCTGCCACTGAAACCACCTACAAGATTATTCTTGTAAATCACTCAAGGAGGTCAGGTCCGTTATAAGTAGTTAATGGCGTGAGATGGCCAATCATAAAGCTGCTTTTCAATGTTTAGCCACCATTTAAAATAATTGAAAAGTCTCTTTTTAGTATGAATATTAAAATTTGAACAAAAATACTTCCAATTAGAACACGAAAAACTTCACCATAGGGTGTTAAGTTCCAACATAGTGCGATGGAACTTCAAACTTTTATAAAATTCATCAAAGTGAATTTGAACTCAAATTTTTTCTTGATGTTAAACTCCAATATAGTGTTATGGAGTTTCAAACATTTATATGAAATTAGCTTATTTTGAAAAGTGCTTTTTTCAAAAGTACTTTTAGCGAGAAGCAATTTGTGATTGGTTAATTAGTTTGATACGCACTTTTGAGCAGCAATTAGTGTTTGGCGAAACTTTACAAAACTGCTTCTAAGTGTATTTCTTTCCAAAAGTACTTCTCCAAAAACCGCTTTTAGAAAGAAATTACTTTTTTCTGCTTCTCTAAAACTGCTTTTGTTTCTCCTCAAAAACACTTTTCCCCTTCCAGAGCTTGGCCAAACAACTCAGTTTTTGGCAAAAATGCTTTTGACCAAAAATAAGCTTGGCCAAACAGGCTATAACGCTCACTATATATGTAAAAACTGTTAATATAAAACTCAGTAACTTTAAAAAACAAGAATTTTGAACCCATTAATTTCAAATTTTGGCTCCGCCTTGAATAGTGAAGCAAAGTGGCAATGAAAGTTCCAGCGTTCAAATTATTCTAAAGAATATCTTACACGGCGATGCTTTACTTTCTTGAATGATTTAGGTGACATTTGGATAATCTCTTTGGAATTTTTTTAAATTTCTTTGGAAAAATAAGTTGTGGTTGAATAACAAATACAATTGTATCTGTATTAAATATTTTTCAAAGATAGAAACTTAAATAGCATTTGGACAAAGATCCCAAATTTATTTTGAAAAATTTGATTTAGGTGAAGTTTGATTTGAAGATGAAAATGTGTGGACATAAGGTTTCAAAATATATTTTTCAAATTATTTTGGAAAAATATGTATATAATTCCCAAGTTTTGGAATTTTTGCCCAAATTCAGCTCAATAATAATTTTGGAATTTGAAATTTACCATTTGGGATCTGGCCAAAATATGAGCAAAATTTGTGGCCAAACATGAGTTCTGAAAATAAATTTCAAATTTATTTTGACAAAACTCATGGTCAAACTGGACCTTAAGATTGCAACTACTACTTGCTTGAAACTTGAAATCATAGAATTGCAGGGTGAAATTATGGTACTCAATGTAAATATTTACAATTTTCTAATGATAAAATCAGAAAACTTTTATTCTATCTGAATAATTTACATTTACATGAAAATGATTCCAAAAGATGAGAACACTGAAAAATAAGGCTGTATCCGGTTCCGGTTCTAATAAATCGACTAATTAAACTCATGTTTCTATAATCAATTCGATCCCCCGATTGAATCGGGGGCAAACGCCTACGAAAAGATCGCTTGAATTTAAGAAAAGGTCGCTTGGATTTATCCATGGTTTGTTTGTTTAATTTATTCCTTATCCCTAAAATCCTATTTCTTAATTCTAATTCAGTTTAAATCCACCCAAAATAGGATTTTAAAAAAATAAGATTTGTTTATTTGCTATTTAAATATGTTATATATATAATGTCATTTTTTCCCCTTCCTTGAAAGGGTAAGACACAGGTACTTGGTTCGCTCTATTTCTTTATCTCCCCATGAATCGTATGTTTGTAACAATAGGGATAGAATTTTTTCAATTCTAATCGATTAGGCGTATTGTGCCGGTTCTTTTATTTGGGTCTGCGGTTCCGGTTTTGGCGGTTGCGGAGCCAGAACCGCTAACAGACGGTTCCGGAACCATCCGGTTCCGGTTCTGGCGGTTCCCGGCGGTTCTGAATTTTTTTTTTATTTTTTAAATCAATATCTTGTATAGTAGTCATTAGTATATTGTAGAATATATTTTATATGGTGTACTATATTATTAGTATAGTATATATTGTGTTTGGTAATTAGTATATATTGTGTATAAGTAGTATATATTGTATTTAAGTAGTATATATTGTATATAAGTAGTGTATATTGTGTTGTAGTTAGTAATTAGTATAAATTGTATATAAGTAGTATATATTGATAAAAGAATGTTGTCATTAGTATATTGTGTTATATGTTATATATATTGTATGTTATATAAATATTCAAGGATTGATATAGAAGTAAAGACAAAGAAATATTGAGACAAAAGATATTCAAGGATATGATAAAGAGCATATTTATTGACCAAAATGGCATATCTTTCTTAGTCTTCCTTCCCCCAATGGAAAAAAAACTAAAAGAAGACATGCCAATGTACAAGTTACATCATCATTTATGCATTATTCCCTGAACATGACTTAAGTCAGTTATCCCCTGTGGTGAATGCTTCTTCTTGTTCCTTGGGGTTAATTCTATTGACAGTTGCACCCACATCATCGGCCACTTCAGTTTTTTCGGCATCTTTTGGAGTTCCTGGAGCCGAGCCATATGCTTCTTCCCTGTCCTGTGTGCCTCCATTGATTTCTCAGACAAAGCCCCTACAATAATAATGCAATAAAATCCAGATAACAAAAAAGGTCTTTTAACTTTTCAGTCATGTTATATCACTCACAATAATAGACAAATACATATACTGAGCCATGTCGAATACAATGTCAAGGTCCATCAAAAGATAAGTTACTAAGGATTCAAATTGTTCAGGTATTAGAGAATTGAATTACAGCAGGTGTCAGATCCTGTAGATAATGTACTGGACTTACCTTAAAAGTTGATGCCATAAGTAGATCTTGAAGCTTAGGGACTATGTCGTACGATACAATGTTGAACACACCATCAAGGTAAACGGACTTCTTAGTGTTTGAAGGCACTACTTTAAATCCTGCCTTATTTGAACCACTCCATTGAGATAAAACCACCTGTTCCACTGCACCTTCTTCCAAGCCATCAGCATGGTGTTGCAAAGATGGTGTGACGTTATCCTTTGTACCTTCTTTCTCCAAAATCTCTAGAGATGTTCCCTCCACCAATTTATTACCAGGCAAGAATTCAACTTTCGGTTTTATGTTGAGATTGTCATCAACTGGGGGAGGGGTAGTATTTTGGCCATTACTTTCACCGGTTTTAGCTTTTCCTTTACCGAACATATTTTTCAACGAAAATGCCATAATAATTAGCACGTAAGAGTTGAAACGAGTTTACCGGATTGACGAACAACTTCTTGAAAATTGAAAATCGTTGAAATTGAACACTTGAAAACTTCAATTCAACAACTTCACAATGTTTCACGAATTTGCAACAATAAATTAAGCACTTGCACTAGAAAGATTGAAAGAGAGCTTGAGAGAGATTGAGAGAGATTGATGAATTGGTGAATAAAAATGAAAGAATGAGGGGGTATTTATAGTTGAGAAATGGGAAATAGTGTAATTATATAAAGTTTGGGGTTAAATTAAAGTTTGGGGGCCAAATGGCTATTTTTTAAACTTCCAAACGGCTACTTTTGAAAAAGAGCCGTTTGGAACCGTTTGGAACCGCCAGAACCGTTTGGAACCGTTTGAAATTTTTTTTTTTAATTACACAACCGTTTGGAACCGCCAGAACCGGTCCAGTTCCGGTTCCGGTTCCGCGGTTCCAACGGGTGGAACCGCCCCGCCACGGTTCCAGGGAACCGCCGGAACCGGCAGAACCGCCAGGGCCGCAGTTCCGGTCCGGTTCCGGTTCGGAACCGCCCCGTTTACAGCCTTACTGAAAAATAAAATTATAAATCAGCAGAAACATGGTAAGTTTTAGAGTGAACTGCAATAAGCTTCAATGCAGCTACTAATGCAGCAACTGCTATACAACTAAAGAAACAAATATTAAGCCAATGCCAACTCTTCTGTAATAATGACAACTTCTTTCTCCTAGCAACAATGGAAGTATAAATGTGAGTGGAAATACACTAATAGCTCCAGTAAGACTCATGAAATCTCCCAGAAAGGGCAATAGAGCAGAGAGGAAAGTTTTAATGGCTATATAACAACCTCTAACAATAATTCTGATCCCAAGTTTTTAATAGCCAGTCCACTCCCTTTAGTTCCATATCTTGTGTCCAAGAGCTCGTACGTCGGACTCGCAAATATCTAGAATCATATATAGAATCAACATTCAGTATGCTAGAGCACAATTAGAGATATAGCAGGTATATGCACAAACCCAAATCTAGATTTATAGTCAGTGAGTTCAGAATGAGTCTAGTAAAAGGATAGCCTGGTTCACTAAGCTCCCGCTATGTGTGGGGTTCACGAAAGGCGAACTCGTATGTCGGACTTGCAAATATCTAGGATCATAAACAGAATCAACATTCATTATGCTAAACAAAATTAGAAATGTAACAGGTATATGCGCAAACACAAATCTAGTTGTATCGTCAGTGAGTTCAAAATGAATCTAGTAAAAGGGCAGTCCGGTTCTCTAAGCATAGCGGGGTCCGGGAAAGAGAATTCGTACTTGCAAATATCTAGTATCATAAATAGAATCAACATTCATTATGCTAAACACAATTAGAGATATAGCAAGTATATCTGCAAATCAAGATTTATAGTCAATGAGTTCAGAATGAGTCTAATAAAAGGGCAGTCCGGCGCACTAAGCTCCCGGTGCACAATGGTCTATTGTACGCAACCTTACCCTACATTTGTGCAAGAGACTATTTTTACGGCTCGAACTCGTAACCTCCTGGTCACATGACAGCAACTTTACCAATTATGCCAAGGCTCCCCTTCATGCAGAATGAGTCTAGTATATAAATGTTTACACAAACATAAATGTTTTGCATATATACTTATGGATCAAGCAGAGAGCAATAGGTTCAGTTGAACGCAATAAGATAAGAGCAGAGTGATAATTACATGCAACGCAATAATAGCTTGCAAGAAAGCAGCAATGTTAGCGATCCCCTTCAATGTAAGTAACAGCATGCATTGGAACAATGCCTAAAGTAAACTGAAAGTTGAGGGCTTTAATCATGTTCTTGACAACTGGTTCTCTCACAGTAGCCTACCAGAAAGACGCAAGATTGTGAGAACTTAAAACAACGGAGATAACAAATTTGAAAGTAGAACAGAAGTATCTGCACGTAAGGAAACGATGATAAGACTTTTATAATGCTCTACAGAAAGCATATATACTTGTAATCCTTCGTTCATAACTTTATGGAAACTGAAAGCATGCAGCTGGTTATAGACGGTAAGCACAATAAAGGGCAGCCAGGTGCACTAAGCTCCCGCTATGTGCGGGGTTCGAGGATGGATCTGTTATATGCAGCTTTATCCTGACAACAACTTGACCAGTTGCGCCAAGACTACCCTTAGACGGTCAGCATACTATCATCTCCCCTTCACAGTCAGCATACTATCATCCCCCCTTCAGACAGTCAGCACACTATCATACAAAATTGAATTATCATCTCAAGTCAAGTAATTCACTACTTTTGACTTCATAATAAGTCAGGCTGTTGAACAAAAAATTATACGCATAAATAAAGTAATCAAAATTCTAGGTCAGTAACCTATCCCCCTGGAAACATTCCTGTGTTATATGCAAAAACAAGGTTTGCAGCAGCACCAATTGTTGTCCAAATCCTACTACTTTTGGTTCCTGGAATACTGTAGTCGCGAGGAGGTGCCTCAAGACCTGCAATTCAGGATATATAGAAAGGATGAAACAAGACAGGATTGGGAAACCTAGTGCCAAACTACATCTTCATACACTAAGATATGATCAATTTTACTTATCAACAATAAGGTACTGCAGAAAGGACTAAATTTCCGAAAATGCTGTAGTTAACTTAACAGTATGCATACATTGAAAATTTTAATGCGTTTTGACTCAAGAGATTAAGGAAGCAGAAGTATACCATCTTTAACAGACAATGCAATAGCTATACAAACATACACTAGACTGAAGAATGTTGAAAACCCCAGCCAAACCCTTAAAGCTGACAAATGGGGTATAGAAATTGCGAAAAAAACACAGGCGAACCCAGCTAGCGCAATGAAGTACGGCAGTTTCATCTGCTGGTCATCCCTAAAGAGAATATAGAAAGCCTGCCAATCAAGTTATTGAGTATCATGACATCAGATGCTTAAACAAAAAATAAAATAAGTGAGAATTTCTATACAACAACAGTTACGCCTCAGTCCCAAGCATGTTTGGGTCGGCAATATGAATCCACACTTCTTTTTTTTAAGATCCTTTTATATAAAGCAAGAAGAACAGAGCGATGAAACTTGCATTTATACTTGACAGAACACATTTTCTTTTCATGTTTTCCTTTTCCTTTCCGCTCATTTATCCTTATTTTTTCCTCTCACTGGACCAGGAAAGTTAAAAGGGCAGATTGGTGCACAAAGCATCCCTCGTTCACGCAGGGTCCGGGAAAGGGTCGCACCCCAAGGTTTGTTATATAGGCATCCAACCCTAAAAAGTTACAGAAGCAAATTATCTTTAACGCCTGTCCGCCCAAAATGACAAATCCAGTATTTATCAAGAAAAGATTTGCATACTGTAACGACCAAACAAGCGAATAGGCTGTCCGTCCTGCAGCAGCCAAAATTCCATTTTAAGACCAATGGAATCAAAACCAGATAAGTCAGAAAGGAGAAAAACAATTGAAATTGAAATGGAGAACTTGACTATGTAATTTGATAAGTTTTTAGCAATGCGTACCGTATATGAATCCTGCAAGATCTCTATATCTGATATGCCTCTTTCCCCGTATTCATGGAGCTTAGCGATAAGAGTACTAGCATATAGCGATATAGCTGATGATAAAATTAGACCAAACACACCACCAATCCAACCTAAAGGAGCCATGATTATTCCAGCATATCCGAGAGCAAAAGCACTGTTGACACCAGTGCCCAAAACAATTCCAACCTGAAACCATGAATCTGCAGTTTCCCCAACAGGTGAAATCAACACATTTGATTTAAGGCAAGAATCAAACAACAACAATGATCCGGTAAAATCCCATAAGTGGGGTCCGGGGAAAGTAGTGTGTACGCAGACCTTACCTCTATCTTGATAGGGCAGCTGTTTCCGATAGACACTCGGCCCTCGGCTCAAGAAAATGAAAAGGACGAGAAGATAAGGCAAGAATCACAGTTTACAGATATTAAATTATATAGTACTTGTTCTTGTCTCCATTTTCTTCTCCTCATACACATCTTAAGGGGATTGTAAATAAAAATAGTAAGAGATTCAAAGTTTTGCCAACAAATGGTTCAACTTCTGCAACTAGTCTTTTAATACCTCAGAAACATCAGAAAAATACTTGGTAATTCTACACTAAACTATATGATCACATGGGACATAATAATACTATATTTATAAAAATGACAGGTTTCATTCTTTTTGGGATAGATTAAAAAGCAGAGTGTGTCACATAAAACGAGATAGATTAAATATACATTTTTAAGGTTTATGGGTGTGCTCACACGTGATGTACAAAATCTAACAAAAACAAGAAGATGAATGGAAATTGGAAATAAAAATTCACGAATTATGGAGTAAAAGAGAAAGAGACCATTATTAACTTGGTGGGCAGTACTAGGAATATCAACGGCCAATTTGTCATCAGTGTGAGTTTTTGAGAGAAGGGGTTGGTTCAATGAAATCTTTGACATCTTTCACAGAATCACAAAGGCTAAGAGCAAACCAAAATATACTTAACTCTATAGCTCTCCTGCTATGGCACCTCTCCTCCTTCCTCTGTATTCTTTGAATTCTGCACAGATATAATAAAGTTTCTATTTTTTGCAGATATATTTTGGAGTGCAACTGTCCCACTTGTTTGTGCCATGATTGGCTAGTAATGGGTGCTTGTTTATGTCGTTATGTTTCACTTTTTCAGTTATTTTTGCAAGATTCGTTCACAGTTGAGCCACTAAGAAAGAAGACAATCTGATATTTAATGGGGGTGACAACAAATATCTTTATCTTCTAGAATAGAACTACTCCTTCGCTCCTACTCGACGCGATTTTACTTATTAGTTCGTTTCATAAAATAACACACTTCTATATTTAAGAACAATGTAACTTAGGCTTCCTACTTTAATTTTAATGATAAGTTTTGTGGTCACAAAAATATTATGGTACGATTAGCACAAGAGGTTTCCAAAGCTTTTAATTTTTTTCTTAAATTTCGTACGAGTCAAATTATGGTACATAAATTGACACAGGGTGAATAGTATATTAGAAAATATTTTAAAAAAATTAATTAAAAAAGCATAAATTAGAGAAAGCTCACCTATTCCCCATGTCATTATTGATAAACTGATAGTAACATCTCACTAGTAACAACTAACAAGAATATAATTGATAAGTTACCACTATGGGATATGGAGGGATGAATATGATCCCTCCGCTCTTAATAAAAAATCTGGTGTTCGAGCACAGAGAATAGAGAAATTCTGGCGAGAGAGCGCTTTCCTTTTAATGGATCCTATTCGGTACAAATCTGGATTAATTGGGCCAGCGGATTCCAAATACCAACTTGTAATGCGAATCTGGATTCATTGGGCCAGCGGGTTGCAAATACCAACTTGTAATGCCAAATGATCTGCGGGAGGAATGCCGCAAACAACGACGTCATTGTTGCTATGACCATGTTCTCCCATTTCTCAATTATGTGCTTAAATTCATATTCTTTAGGACAACTGTTTATAGAGACTCTCGGGAAATCACCACTTTCTTAACATATATGATAAAAACATTTCCTTTATGTGGATTTTCAAAAGGAATGCTTTGAGCTTAAGCATTTATATTTGTAGCTTGAATGAGATTTTTTAACTATGACGCTATCCGATAGTAAAATAAAGGATATTAATCATGAGTTTATGCTTTCTGGCAAAGAGCATATTGTCACGTGCTTAGCCTAAAACTAAGCGCACGTGCGGCACTTGGCAGCTCGCTCACGATCTTGCACACCCTGCTCACGTTCTTGTTATGCCATGTCAGCCTTACTGTACTCAAGATCGCCAAGAGAATGGAAAAATAACATAAGAGAATTGCTAAAGGAAGCTTTTGTATTAGAGAGAACTTGTTAGTTTAGCTTGGTTGATAAATTACAAATGAATGCCTCCTATTTATACTAATCACCTAGGAGCTAGTATGTAAATATTAATTGTTGCATAAGTCCCTTATTATTTACAAGTAAGCCCCTTCTCTAGAGTTTCTACATAACTAGAATCTTTCAGGGACTTTCCTAGCAATTCTATAGGGTTCTTGGGTGTTCCTAAGGAAATCTCTATATTTCTCTAGAACCTTCCTACAAGTGCATAAACATCTAGAACATTTCCAAGAAAATTCTCCATAGTTCTAGAATATTCCACTAGGATCTAGTCCCTAAATTATGTAACCATTCCATATGGCAAAAATATATGCCAAGTGGCACCTACATGGCATGATGATGTGGCAGGTCATGACACTCATCCCTACCCAATTTTGTGCCGCCCTCGGCACAAAGCATCGACACATATGCCCGCACCCCGCCTTGCGTAGCCGGAGATCTTTGTCCATTACCCATGATGCTATATGAAGCGGTTCGACTTCCCATGTTACAAGGTATTTGTTATCTTTCTTTTTGTCTCGTTTGCACTTTGGACAGCTAGCAATGATGGCCTCCATCCTCCGCCCATTAGAGGCCCCTCCTTGCTCTTGGCCTGAATCTTCCCATGACTCAACCAAGTCTAGCAGCTTCTCAAGCATCGAGTCAATGCTTCCACTCCCTATTTAGTTGTCCTCTGTGGTCCGGCCTTACTGGCAAACTTGAACCCTCTGCTTGGTGCATCGTCTGAGTTCGATAGCATGCCATCACTTTATAACTCGCCATCCTTTTCAACTATGTCCGTCCAACATTTCTTGCTGCCACCATGCTCCATTTGCATGGTGCAAAGATAGCTTTTGGAATCCCTTACTTTCGGCTTAGATTCCAAGCGCATCCCACCAATGCAGATGATTTCTCCTGTGTCATCCTTATGTTCTTGAGCAAAGTTACCTATTATTGCTGCAAGCTTCCCCAACTCTGAGCATTCAGTTGCCCGATGTGATCCTTCACAGAAGTAGCACCTTCCCTTAGGCACATACTCCTTACCATTTTCCAGCCCCTTGCCATTTCTCTTGGACCCCTGTCCGTCCTGGGATAGCTCCTTGCCATTTCCCGTGTATACTTCGGCTATGCATTTCCCGTTGTCCTCGTAATGATCTTCCTCATCCCTATTGGTGTTGCCTTTTTTGGACTTGGAAGGCTCCATCTTGAAGTCAACAAGTGACTAGGCTACTCCGATGGCCCCATTCAAGTTGACTACTTGATGTCTTCTTAACTTCCGCTTCGCCCAATTTTGCAACCCATCCATGAAGTAGAAAAGGAAATCTTCCTCGGGCAATGATGAGATTTGCAGCATTAAGGTATTGAACTTGCGCACATACTCCCGAATTGTGGCCTCTCTCGGAGCTCCCTTAGCTTCCGCTAGTCTTCCACCTCGCGTGCGTCCCGTGCACCACCATACTGCTTTTGCTAAGGGACCTTTGCATTGATCCCTTCTGCAAGTACCAAGCCCTTGGTAATTCCGGCCATGGTTCCCTGCAAAACTTGCTACGAGCAATCTCTTGTATTCTTTCTAACATTCCTTAGTCATAACCTTTGCTCTGATACCACATTGTCACGTCCTTAGCCTTAAAATAAGCGCACATGTGGCACTTGGCAACTCGCTCACAATCTTGCACACCCTGCTCACATTCTTGCTATGCCAAGTCAGCCTTACTATACTCAAGATCGCTAAGAGAATGGAAAAAAGAATTCAAGAGAATTTCTAAAGGAAACTTTTGTATTAGATAGTTTAGCTTGGTTGATGAATTACATATGAATGTCTCCTATTTATACTAATCACCTAGGGGCTAGTACGTAAATATTAATTGTTTCATAAGCCCCTTATTATTTACAAGTAAGTCCCTTCTCTAGAATTCTTTACATAATTAGAATCTTCCAGGGACTTTCCTAGCAATTCTATAGGGTTCTAGGGTGTTCCGAAGGAAATCTCTATATTTATCTCGAACCTTCCTACAAATGCTAAGGTCCAGTTTGGCAATGAGTTTTGCCAAAATATATTTGAGATTTATTTTCAAAACTCGTGTTTGGTGTTTCGAAGGAAATCTCTATATTTATCTCGAACCTTCCTACAAATGCATAAGGTCTAGTTTGGCCATGAGATTTGCCAAAATAAATTTGAGATTTATTTTCAAAACTCGTGTTTGGTCATAAATTTTACCTATATTTTGGCCAAATCTTAAATCGCAAATTTCAAATCCCAAAATTAGCTATTGAGTTGAATTTGGGTCAAAATCCCAAAACTTGGGAACTTTTAGCACGTTTTCCAAAATAAAGTTGGAAAATATGTTTTGAAAACGTATGTCCAAACAACATTTTCATCTTCAAACCAAACTTCACCCAAATCAAAATTTTCAAAATAAATTTGGGATCTATGGCCAAACCGCTAGCTAAATATCTATAACATTTCCAAGGAAATTCTCCATAGTTCTAGAATATTCCACCAAGACTAGTCCCTAACTTATGTAACCATTCCATATGGCAAAAATATATGCTAAGTGGCACCTACATGGCATGATGATGTGGCAGGTCATGACAATATACACTAATATATTGGCAAATACTTATGTATAAAGAACTTGAGTTTTGACAACACAAGAAAAAGGTCAGGTGCACAAAGTATCCTCTGCAACAGGATCGGGGAAGGGCCGCACCCGATAGAGGTGTGTTGTAGGCAATCTACACTGCAAGCATCAATGGATGAAACCACGGCTTGAACCCTGACCTATAGGTCACACAGAAACAACTTTACCGTTGCTCCAAGATATTGGTTAGGACTAAGTACTTAATACCATGCTCTAACCCGACATATTCAAGGGGATGTGCCTTGGTATATGCTATTTGCTGATGACATAGTCTTGATAGACGAGACGAGGGTCGGTGTTATTGAGAGGTTAGAGGTATGGAGACAGACTCTCGAGTCTAAGGGTTTCAAAATAAGCAGATCTAAGACTGAATACCTGGAGTGCAAGTTTAGCGCCGAGCCGAGCGAAGTAGGCAGGGACGTGATGATTGGATCTCAGGTCATCGCTAAGAGGGACAATGTCAGATATCTTGGGTCGGTGATTCAGGGGGACGGAGAGATTGACGGGGACGTCACTCATCGTATAGGAGCGGGATGGTCAAAGTGGAGGCTTGCATCAAGAGTCCTGTGTGACAAGAAAGTTCCACAGAAATTCAAGGGGAAATTTTATAGAGCTGTGGTTAGACCTGCAATATTGTATGGGGCGTAGTGCTGGCCAGTGAAGAACTCTCATGTTCAGAGAATGCAGGTTGCGGAGATGAGGATGCTCAGGTGGATGTGCGGGCTCACCAGGTTAGATAAGATTAAGAATGAAATTATTCGAGAGAAGGTGGGGGTGGGCCAGGTGGATGAGAAGATGCGAGAAGCGAGACTGAGGTTGTTCGGGCATGTGCGGAGGAGAAGTCATGATGCCCGGTGAGGAGTTGTGAGCGGCTGGCGATTGTCGGCGTTCGGCGAGGCAGAGGGAGGCCAAAGAGGTATTGGGGAGAGGTGATTATGCATGACATGGCTAGAATGCGGGTTTCCGAGGACATGACTCTTGATAGGAAAGTCTGGAGGTCTAGTATGAGGGTTGTAGGATAGGGGCTCTTAGAGTTTTTTGTACTCCTCACCCGGGGTTGGGTGAGGCTTGGCAGGGCTATCCATAGATGATTTGTGTTTTGGAGTGTGTCTCCCTTATGATAGTTATTTATGGTAGTTACTGTATGATATTATTGCATGCTATTTTATTTATGGTTCTTATGTTTAGATAATTATTTACGCTATTTCTACTGGAGTTAATAATGCTCTTTTGTTTTTGTTTTTGTTTTTCCTTTCCTTCACTGAGCTCCTGGTCGATTGGAAACAGCCTCTCTGCCCTTTCGGGTAGGGGTAAGGCTCGTCTACATATTACCCTCCCCAGACCCTACTTTGTGGGACTATACTGGGTAAAAATTGTTGTTGTTGTTGTTTAAGTACTGAATACCCTGGGCTAGTCACCTTAACTTTGCATCAGTTGGTGATTATAATCAGGTTATGGCTCATTCAAAGTTGCAGGGTTGTATCTGAAGACTAATCAGGGCTGTATGAATTAGAGGCTATATAATTCAGTATCCAAAGCTTACTATTAGTCAAGTTATTATAAGTAGAAAGAATTGGATGTAGTCAAGTAATCACTACATAGTGATATATAAAAATTTGAAAATGTGCTAATCGATCAAACACAAATTTGGGTAGCAAGCTCAACACAAAATGATCAAAACAAGATATCCTTTCCACATTTCATCCAAATCATTCTGAATCTGTTTAATATCATTCACACAATATATAGTACAAACATATACCTCATTGAGGCCAAGAATTGAGAAACTTGACATAAATTGAATGCATTTAAAATAACATGAGGGACATTCCCCTCCAAATAATGACTTAAAAAACTACAAATCAGCAAACGCGTGGTAAGTTTTCGAGTCCACTGCTATAAGCCTGAATACAGCTACTACTGCAGCAGCAGATACGACACTAAACAAGACAACATTAACCAAATGCCAACTCCTTTGTAACGACGACAGTTGCTTTTTCATGGCAATAAGATATGACTACATTGTGGATGCTACTGAATGAGAAGGAAGGATCCTCAATTTATAGAAGTACAATACCTTTTTCCTCCAAGAAAAAGTACTCTCCAAATATGAAAGAATTATGTTTCCTTCTAAGAAAAAAGGAGAATCCACTTATGGTAAATATGTTGGCATTTCTTTCGAGAAATAGGAAAACTAAATATGGTAAGAAAATCAAGACAAACACCTAACAATAAGTTCATTGATAAAGTGCTCCATTCTTCACAAGAATATATCGAATTCGAGGTTAGTTACCTGGATCTCTGGAATCATTCTGGTGTTGAATACAAAAACAATATTTGCAGCTGCACCAGCAGTTGTTAAAGTTCTGTTTATCTTTGATCCAGGAATGCTATAGTCCCTAGGAGGAGCATTCATACCTGCAAATATGCAGATAGTAATCAAATACAGCATATTGTAAAAGAAATTCACATATCTGGTGTTGTCGTCAGACGTAGAGGAGAGATGCATACCGTCTTTAAGAGCTAAAGCAATGGTTATAGTGAGATAAATTAGACTGAATACTGATGAAATCACCAGCCAAGTCCTTAGTGATGACAAGGTGGGAACAACAATGGCAAATAAAACGCAAGCTAATCCAGCAATCGCGATGAAGTATTCTAGTTTCATATGATCATCATCCTTAAAAGAGATGATAGAAAGCCTGCCAATCATAAACAAAATTGTTTCAGAATCATGTCTACTACAATAACAACAATCCAATATAATCCCACAAGTGGGGGTCTGGGGAGAGTAATGTGTACGTAGACTTTACCCCTACCCTAGGGTAGAGAGGTTGTTTCCAACAGACCGAGAACCTTTCCTCTAAGAACTTCTCACCTTGCTCTTGGGGTAACTCGAACTCACAACCTCTTGGTTGGAAGTGGAGGGTGCTTACCATCATAGCAACCCACCTTGTCTAGCGTGTACGTAGACCTTATCCCCAGCATAGGATAGAGAAGTTGTTTCCAATAGACCCCTCGACATCCTTTTCTCCAAGAACTAATTAACAGATTTATTAAAAATTAACTTGACAACATATATATATATATATAGTTGTATCTTCATATTCATTATTTCTACATTGTCTATATAGCTTTCGATCAACCTCCACTTGTTCACAATCTTTTCTCATTTCTCCTTTCTATTTTCAACATCACTACCTTTAGGAATAGGAAGGGAGCTTTGGGAGGAGGTACATGTGACACACAGGACAAAGGGCAAGATGATAAGGGCGGGCCAAGGAGAAGGACGGACAGGTTAATAAGTTGACAAGCTTCCGACAAGAAGTACATATGACACCTTAGGCAAATTTCGCAATTGAGGATAAAATGAAGTGCTATATAAGGCAACAATTTCACATAAGATGTGATCGAAAGGTTTATTGAGCAAAAACTGGCAATATGTACCATGAGCTTGGACTCTGACCACAGACGAAGCTGTGATTTCGGTTACGGGTTTGGAAGAACCCATATAGCTTTGGCCCAGATTCTGTATTTGTGCTAAATAATCCACTTAATATGTATAATTAATTTAGGGCAAATATTACTTTTAGCCCGCAA
Source organism: Nicotiana benthamiana (assembly GCA_034376525.1). Lineage (NCBI taxonomy): Eukaryota > Viridiplantae > Streptophyta > Magnoliopsida > Solanales > Solanaceae > Nicotiana > Nicotiana benthamiana. Next base: position 92,373,359 of record CM067337.1, read on the forward strand.
TCGAAACTATTTATATCTGGTAGCTGCAAAAGCGTATAAAATTTATTTTATTTTTGCATCTAACATACAGTTTTTGCATCTAACATACAGAAATATATATATACATATACAAAAAATATTAGTTTCTCGGTTATTATTTTAACAACGGCTATATAATTTCATTTTCCTAGTAATTTATCCAATACCTAGTAAGTTACCGTTTCTAAAAATCCAAAACCCATATAATCAAATTCTAGCTCCGCCAACGACTCTAACATGAAAACAAGCTCACAGATTCTCAGACAGAGGATAGGGGATCTTCATCCTACCTTTAAGGCCTCTCCACCTAAAATAATGAATCCAATATTTATCAAGAAAAGGTTTGCATAATGCGATGCCCACACAACTACATAAGCTGTCCGACCTGCAATATTAACCAAGTCTCCATTTAACTATAAGTAAAGGAATTAAAATCTTGTAAAGCTTAAGAGAGAAGAACGCAGGGTGCGCGGAAGGGCCGCATCCCAAGGGATGTGATGTAAACAGTCTAACACTCTGGTGTAGCTGGCTGCTTCCAAAGCTCGCACCCTAACCTATAGGTCACAATGGTACAACTTTCTCTTATTTACTTGTTCTTACCATACATAAATCCGTCAAGATCTTTATATCTGATATGCCTCTTCCCACCATATTCATGAATCTTGGCAATAAGAATACTTGCATATAATGATATAACTGTTGATAAAACAAGACCAAATGACACCACCAGTCCAGCCCAAAGGAACCATAATTGTGCCAGCATATCCTAGAGCATAGGCACTGTTGATACCTGTGCTTAAAACAACTCCCGCCTGAAACCATGAATTTACATTTTGCAGAAACAAAAAACACCACACAAAAATTATTACAATTAAGTAAAAATAGAAAAAATAAATATAGATAAGAGATTGAACATTGTTCTTTTTTCTTCGATTTAAATATGTTATCCGACCTATATGAGATATGGTGACTGTCACGACCAAGGCTGGATTTCCAGAATTATCTTTGTTTATTTAACTATGATACTATTAGAAATCATGCCTATAGGACAATGTCACTTTTCTAAAACTGGTATCTAAAACTACCGCTAGTAGTAAATGGTCTACTTCTTCCTCATCTAAACCACTAAAGGTAGTAATTTTATATATGCGCGTTTAAATCCAAGTCACTTAGAAGTCATGTCTATAGGGAGTTAAATCCTTAATCTCAAACTGCCTAACATGAAAATTTGCTTCGTATGCATTTGCTGTCGAATTGTGGAGGCTAATTTGAGCTTTTAACTGCCTATATGTGAAGTCCAACATATTTTGTATGTCGCGTAGTTTTGACATTTTGTGAGCAGCCTAAGTCAAGTCTAGAACCACCAAAAGTGGAGGTCCAATGCTTCATAGACCATAGGTATGGGACAGGTAGTGCACGTCTAAGACACGATTTAAAATCACCTAGTGCGCTTTAGGTAATAACTTAAAGATAGTAATGGGGTAGCATGAGATGATAATTTGTGACCACTGAATAATACGAGTAAAACCCCATCTTGAAAGAGTTACGAAGTATTATTTATGTTGCACGAGGTGATCCTTTGGGCTAAAAAATTTAGGACCCCCATCTTGTTTCCCTTTTACCTTATCAAGTGTTTGTTTGTGCAATTAATAAAATTTCCAACTTTGTGCTCTCTCTCTCTTTATTTATTTGAGTAATACATATAGTTTAAGTTCGTCCGGGACTCAGAGTTGTGAACCTCGAAGAATTCCTGACAAGTTCTCTTCGAGGTAATATCGAGCCCTTACCCGATCTTTGGTGATGCAAACTAGTCAAACCTAAGTCACTTGCAAATAGATGCCCTAAAGCATCTTAAAAAATCATTAGGTGGCGATTCTTCTCTATTATCCCTTCCTTTAAAAGAGCTGCCACGTGTCGAAACCCGATTTCGCAAGAACAAGGGTAGCGACACATGGAGCTTAGCGATAAGTGTACTTGCATATAGCGATATCCCTGATGATAAAATTAAACCGACTACACTACCAACCTAACCTAGCAGAACCATAAATATTCCAGCATATCCGAGAGCAAAAGCACTATTGACAAACGTGCCCAAAACAATTCCCACCTGAAACCATGAGACTGCAGTTTGCGCAACAGATTAAATGAGCACGAATTACTACAAATCAGCACACGATTTATGGAAAAAATTATACACTTCTCTTCTTCTTTTTTTTTCTTCTCCTCATACACCTATCAATGGGATTATGACATTTAGAGTTTTGCAACAAACTAGACTTTTGGAAGCAACATGATTCAAATTCAGCAAACAAAATCTTTTTAGTACCTCACAAACATCAGAAATAAAAGATAAGTTTGCACACTGATCGCATGGGCGATGATAAAACTGTATCGGTAAAATTAGTAGCTACTACACTATGTTGTTATATTCTAAAAATATCTATCACTTGTTTTGACCGCAAATTTCTGTGTGACGCAGGGAGTATTTTTAGTATTATAGTAACGGTTAGTGGCAGAGTCAGAATTTTCACCCATGGAGATTCAACAAATAAAAATAAAAAGTGAATATGTGGAGAAGCCAAGGGAATTCATCTTCTAATATGCATAATACAACAAAAACAAATATTGGCCTTATATACAAAATATAATTTTCTGGCGAAGGGGGTTCAGAACTTCAGATGAACCTCTTCTGCCCCTGGCTGCGCTCACACATTCTGTACATAATCTAGCATAAATAAATGAAGAAACCCAAACTGAAAATTTAAAGAACAAGAGAAAGATACCATTACTAACTTGGTGGGCAGTATTAGGATTATCAATATCCAATTTGTCATCAGTATGAATTTTTGGGAGAAGGGGTTGGTTCAGTGAAGTCTTTGACATCTTTCAGAGAATCACAAAGTCTAGGAGCCCAGTCACTCTTGTGACACCGATGATAAACACTGGACCTAAAGGAGTAGCTGCAACGATGATTTCAATTGGCGGTGTACGTACGAGCAAATTGCAGAGCAATGGAACAGTAAATGCAAAATTTTCCAAAGGAATAGAGAAGTACTATGATCGACAATGAGAAGAACATGCAAGAGGTGAAACCAACACAGACTGGAAATGGGGGAAAATCCTGGGCAGGACTGTTTAATGAGAACAAATTTGCAGCTAAGGGTATGAATCTATCCTATATTCCTCCAGTGATACAGGACGGAGAAATTATGGTACATTGAGGATATTGTTGAGGAGAATCAGAAGTGGAATCAAGCTATAATATTGTATGTGGTGGGAAATACTCTAACTATTGGGGTAATTGAGTGATTCATATCAACTGAGAGAACCAGGAAACCTAAGGTACTCTTCCATAACGATGGGTATTTCATAATTTTGATGAATAGCTGTGAAGAGAGGGATGACGAGATACTGAATGGTCCGTATACCATGAATAACAGACCAATCATTCTCAGACCATGGACGGAAGGATTTGATTTCAATGAGGAGGTGCTTAAAACTATTCCTCTATGGGTCAAATTTCCTAAGTTTTCACTTAACTATCGGAGTCACTAGGCCCTAAGCAAAATTCAGAGTGGGTTAGGAAAGCCTTTGTATGCTAACGCATGTACTACAGTGGCTGATAGAGTATAATATGCTAGGGTTTTAATTGACCCTAAGGGAAAAATGATCGAGCAGATGGTACAATATAACTGGAAGCCTCAATACTGCCAAACATGATGCCAAATAGGCGACTCATGTAGAGATCAACAGAAGCAGAACAAGGAGGGAGGACAACAAAGAGGTTATGACCAGAAAATAAAACAAGAATGGAGAATAGTGAGAGCAGTTGATCCTAATGTGGATAAAATTGATGCACATGGTAGGTACATAGACCAAATGGAATAAGAAAGTGAAGTAATGCCTATTCAGCAGGAAAATGAAGAGCAATGGAAGCTTACTAGAGAAAAGTTTGCATCAAAAAAGAATACGGAAACCACTAAGAGAGAATAAAGTAGACACTGGCAATGCATTCAAAGCTCTAGTTGACACTGCTTAGAAGATTTTGCAATTATCTGAAGCCCAGGGAACAAGAGGGCAGCTGAGTAGAAGTGACAGAGGAGGTGGCCCTAAAACAAATATTATATCATGATGAATATTATAATATGGAATGCTATGATGGTAAGCAACCCCCACTTCCAACCCGAGAGGTTGTGAGTTCGAGTCTCCCCAAGAGCAAGTTGAGAAGTTCTTGGGGGAAGGATGACGGGGTCTCTTTGGAAACAGCCTCTCTACCCGGGTAGGGGTAAGGTCTGCGTACATACTACCCTCCCAGACCCCACTAAGTGGGATTATACTGGGTTGTTGTTGTTGGGGTATGAATAAAGTGTATAAACAAAAAGACCTAAAAAAATATAGGGAGAATAATGTGGTAGTAATGGTTGTCATAGAACAGAGTGCAGGGAATCCATTACAAGAAACAGAGGTGAAAAATTTTAAAAACTTCATAATTGATACTGGACTAGATGAGCTCAGATCAGTGGAGAGAAAGATCACTTGGACAAACAATCGTGTTCATAGTAGAATTGATAGAATACTAGTTAATGTAGAGTGGATTCAAAAATGGCCTACCATGGAGGGGATCATTATCAATCCAGGATTATCGGACCATTGTCCTTTAAAAGTAACCATTGATGATACTAAGCTGGAAGGAAGGCGACCTTTCAAAATTTTCAACTGTTTAGCAAACCACCATGGCTTTGATAATATAGTCAAGCAATGCTGGAGAAAGAGTTACAGGGGATCTCAATGCTTAATGTATGGAACAAGCTCAAAAAATTAAAAAGAGATCTAAAGCAACTGAACAACCAAGAATACAACAGTATTGGACACAAAATCAAGTAGTAAGGAACAAATTAGAAGACATTCAAATACAAATGACGCTTCCGGGAAATGATAATGAAGCAATATTACAAGAAAATGCTACTAAATTTAACTCGGAAAAATGGTTAGAAGTGGAGGAAAGTGTTGTGAAACAGAAGTCAAGAATGAAATGGCTTATGCTAGGGGATTCTAACACATATTGTCCATGCCTGTGTGAAAAATAGATAAGCAAGGAATCATATTGGCAGGTTGATTGACAGTGCATGGAAAATTCTACAAAGTACCACCGAAGTCGAATAGGAGATATTGAGTTTCTACAAAAATAAACTACTTGGTACAGCAGCTCCACAACTACCAGTAGTTATCCCAGGAATCATGCAGAATGGTTACACTTTGAACAGGCAGCAACAACTGCAACTAATCAAGCCAATTACTAGAGAGGAAGTAAAGAAAGCTCTACAAGACTTCAATGATAATAAAGCACCTGGATGCGATGGCTATAATTCTTACTTTTCAAGAAGACATAATACATAATTGGAAAGAATGTTACTACAGTAGTAATGGAATTCTTTGAAACTACTGAAATGTGCAAAGCCATCAACTGTACCACTATTACCTTGATACCTAAAGTAAAGAAACCAACTAACACTAAGGAATTCAGGCCTATTTCTTACTGCACAGTGTTGTACAAGATAATATCAGAAGTCCTAACAGCAAGATTACAGGAAGTTATGGTAGACCTTATAGATAACATCCAAACAACTTTTATACCAGCCAGAATGATTACTGACAACATTGTTATGAGTCATGAATTGGTCAAAGGGTATGGGAGGAATACCGTATTGCTAATATGCTTGCTCAAAATTGATATGCAGAAAGTATATGATTATGTGGAATGGGTATACATTGAGCAAGTGATGAAGCTACTAGGGTTCCCTGAGAATTTGTAAAATGGATAATAGTATGCATTATGTCACGACCCGTTTGTCGTGACCATGTAGTCCAAAGGAAAGAGCGGGCCATCTGGAACTTCGTCGTTGGGGTTATGGGGACGACATTAGCATTAAGGCGTTGTTCTCCCTTAGATGCTTCGATCTGGCCGAGTCAGGCAGGCCGACCCGGTTAAGTTTGGGGTGCTTGTCGCTGGTCATGGACTTGACAATGAAGGGGACCGAAGTAGGCCTAAGGGATCAACTGGTCGGGGGCTAGTGCCGCTCCCCTGATGAGCCCAAGGCAGGGCGAAACCGGTTGGCTTCCGCATGTGGTAAGGCTTGTCTCGAGGTAGTGGGCGGCCTCGGGACGCCGGACGGGCGCTGTGTGCTGCGCCGGACTCTAAGCCAGTGACAAGCGGTATCAGAGTGGGACGTACTTTCTGCTGTTGCGCGCTATGGTGGGGTCCTCGAGGGGAGGACTGTGCGGGTGCGTTGCCTAGGGGGGGCTCGTGCCGATGACTGCCCCATCCTGCTAAGGTCTGGGGTAAGACCTGGATGGCCATCAGCGAGGCCCGGTTGTACGAGGTGAGGCGCGACTGAGCGAAGAAATGCGGCGCATTAGCAGTATTGTGCGGGTTCCTGGGCGGAGTCCTTCTCCCCAACAGCACGAGGACGTGTTGGGTTTTGGGTGGGGGAGAATGTCATGACCCGTTTGTCGTGACCGTGTAGTCCAAAGGAAAGAGCGGGCCATCTGGAACTTCGTCGTTGGGTTATGGGGACGACATTAGCATTAAGGCGTTGTTCCCTTAGATGCTTCGATCTGGCCGAGTCAGGCAGGCCGACCCGGTTAAGTTTGGGGTGCTTGTCGCTGGTCATGGACTTGACAATGAAGGGGACCGAAGTAGGCCTAAGGGATCAACTGGTCGGGGGCTAGTGCCGCTCCCCTGATGAGCCCAAGGCAGGGCGAAACCGGTTGGCTTCCGCATGTGGTAAGGCTTGTCTCGAGGTAGTGGGCGGCCTCGGGACGCCGCACGGGCGCTGTGTGCTGCGCCGGACTCTAAGCCCGTGACAATTAGTACAGTTGCCTATTCTGTTATAATTAATGGGCAGCCAGCTATGCCTTTTGACGCAAGGAAGGGACTTAGAAGGGAATCCCCTATCACCAATACTATTTGTCATGGCAATGAAATATCTGAGCAGATTACTCAGCCTTTAAAGAAATATCTGAGCAGATTACTGAGCCTTTAAAGGAGAACAAAGAATTCAAATTCCACCTAAAATGTGCCAAAGTCAACCTAGTGCACATAGAATTTGCTGATGATTTATTACTTTTCTGTAAAGGGGACATACAATAAGTCAAGGTACTGCACCAACAATTCCAAGTTTTCTTTGCAGCCTCAAGGTTAATTGCAAACCCAAACAAAAGATGTATTTACTTTGGAGGAGTGAACAACATGATTCAAAAGCAAATTATGGACATGCTAGGATATACCAAGGGAGAACTACCTTTCAGATACCTAGCGGTATCTTTGAGTACAAAGAAGCTATGAGTTGTCCAATGTGAACCTTTAAAATTGATAAAATGCAGAGCAGGATGCAATGTTAGGACAATAAATTTTTTGTCATATGCAGGTAGAGCAATGCTAATCAAAAGTGTTCTGGTTGCAATCCAAATATTTTGGGCTCAGATTTTCATTGTGCCTAAGAAGATCATCCAATTTATAGATATAATTTGCAAAAGTTTCTTATGGTCAGGAACTGCTGAACCTTCCAAAAAGGCATTGATTGCATGGGACAAACTATGCATTCCAAAGGTAGCAAGTGGTCTAAACTTCATCAATTAGAGCTGTGGAATAAAACAACTATTTGCAAGCTCCTGTGGAACTTCTGTACAAAGAAGAAAAAGCTGTGGGTCCAATGGATTCATGCATACTACATAAAGGGGAACACTGTATAGAACACAAAACCAAAAAGTGCATCATGGGTGATCCAACAGATTTTCAAGGTAAGAAACTACTTTGAGGTTGCTGGATATGTAGAAGAGTATGTGAATGGGAAGGATAGCTTCTCTATAAGACACATATACAAAGCTATGCAAGGGGAGTTTCAGAAGGTATCTTGGAGGAAACTAGTTTGTAATATTCATGGACTATCAAAGTGGATCTTCATTCTGAGATTGGCGATGCAGGAGAGGCTAGCTACCAAAGAAAGGCTAGAAAGATGGGGATAAATGTAGACAAAACATGCTCAGATTGTCAGAAAGAAAATGAAACCTTACAATACCTATTCTTTGAATGTGAAATATCAGCAACTATATGGCAGCAGCTCCTAAAAGGGCAAGGCGTCCAGAGAACAAAGCTAGAATGGCAGGAAGAGCTGAAGTGGATAAAAAAGAAGGCCATAGGGAAAAGTGGAGGGGCAACGGTATGTAAAATGTCGATAGCAGTAGCAGCTAGGCAAAAGTGGAGGGGCAGCAGTATGTAAAATGTCGATAGCAGTAGCAGTTTATCATATTTGGCAAGAGAGGAACAATGTTATCTTCCAGCAAAAGTAAAGAACTGCTAAAACCATCCTTAGACTAATCATTAAGGAAGTATATGTTAGAGATAATATGTTTCCTAGTCTAGATAGAATCATGAATACATTGAATTGGTACCCTGATATAATGTAGCTGAGAAGAGATGTAGAAGAGGGGGAGTCGAAAGGATAGAAAACTCTTAGCTGGGGCTTCATGTCCAGCAAGAGCAAAGATAGAAGTTAATCTCAGATTTGTTAGTATGTAAATTCTTATACTTGGTAAATAAAATCTTTTAAATACTAAAAAAAGGAATTGGATATAGTTAAGTAATCACTACATAATGATATATACAAAATTGAAAATATGCTATTCGATCAAACACAAGTTTGGGTTGCAAGTTAAACACAAAATGATGAACATCTTTCCTTACCACATTTCATCCAAATCAATCTGAATCTCTTCTACAATATCATTCACACAATATATAGTACAAACATATACCTCACTGAGGCCAAGAATTGAGAAACTTGACTTAAATTTAAATGCCATTAAAATAACATGAGGGACATTCCCCTTCAAATAATGACTTAAAAAAAACTACAAATCAGCAAATGCATGGTAAGTTTTTGAGTCCGCTGCTATAAGCCTGAATGCAGCTACTAATGCAGCAGCAGATATGACACTAAACAAGACAACATTAACCAAATGCCAATTCCTTTGTAACGACGACAGTTGCTTTTTCATGGCAATAAGATACATGTGATTCGGAAGAATAAACGTAAGTGGAATCGAGCTGATAGCACCAGTGAGGCTCATGAAATCTCCCAAGAAAGGTAGCAGAGCAGATAGGAAAGTAGTAACCGCTAGATAACCACCTCTAACTAGAGTTCTAAACGCCAGGTTCCGAACAGCAACTGCACTTCCTTTAATTCCATATTTTGTATCCAAGAATTCATACGTTGGACTCGCAAATATCTACAATAAGCAAAATAAGGCAATGTAACATGAGAATGGAGCAATAATACTATATATAGTGAGTTGAAATCTTTAAATGGTTGGTTAACTGTAGTTATCATTTATGTGAGGGTAAAAGTTCTTTTATACTACTAAGTGTATGTTAGACTTGTTAGTATTCTGCGTCCAAAAATTAAATTCTGGAAAAGCAAACACGAAATAGAAATGTAGAAGAAGCAAAAAATTAATCCGAGCCCACTGAAACACAGTGTTTTCTTAAGGAAGTTAATCCCCTCCTAGCACCCGAGATATAGGATTATTTCCTCCCAGGATAGAACAGATTACCCTCACTGGTGTAGCAGTAAAACTGCAGTGACCAACAAAATCAAAGATCGATTGAAAATCACATTTACTATTATTTTCTTTATAAAGAAGGATAATTCAGAATTTTCGTGAAGAAAATATGACCGAATCTGATGTCGAGCCAAGCGACGATGACGCGGGGCTTGACTTCTTCTCAACTCCTTAAGAGCTAGAAGAAGTGCAATTATATATATATACACCCAACAACATGAGCTTTCATCCTCCAATATGCGGACAATGTTCCTTTGTAAAGGAGGAAAATTAAAAAAAAAAAAAAAACTCATTTCTCATTCACACTATTTTTGAACTAAAAACCCAACAATGTATAGAAGTTAATCTCAATACGATAAGATGAAAGTGGAAAGATTATTACATGTAAAGCGATGATGGCTTGCAAGAATGCACTGATGTTAGCCAGTGCCTTAACCCAAACCGGACCGCTGACATTGTTGAGCAAATAGGAAGATGAACTGGATCCATACGCCCAATATCCAACGTAAGTAACAGCATGAACAGGCACAGATCCTAAACTGAACTGAAAATATAAGGCTTTTAACATGTTGTCAACAACAGGTGCTCTTATTGTAGCCTGTTAAAGAAAAAGATTTTATAAAGTTAGTCAGAACAAATAAAATCAAGAACATAGTCTAGATATACTTCAGTCAATTGCAGATATTTTTGGTATGGAGCCCGGTGCGACCTTACTAGATCACATAACCGCAACCTTACCAGTTACGCCAAGGCTTTCCTTCGAGTTTATTAATGACACAAATTCATTGATAGCGTTCCATTCTACCCAAGAATTCCAGGTTAGTTACCTGGATCTCTGGAATCATCCCAGTGTTGAATACAAAAACAAGATTTGCAGCTGCACCAGCAGTTGTAAAAACCCTGTTTATCTTTGATCCCGGAATGCTATAATCCCTGGGAGGAGCATTAATACCTGCAAATATGCAGATAGTTATCAAATACGCATTACTTATAAAGAAATTCACATATGTTAAGGAGAGATGCTTACCGTCTTTAAGAACTAAAACAAAAGTTATAGTGAGATAAATTAGACTGCACACTGATGAAATCACCAGCCAAATTCTTAGTGATGACAAGGTGGGAACAGCAATGGCGAATAAGACACATGTCAATCCAGCAATCGCGATGAAGTATGCTAGCTTCATATGATCATCATCCCTAAAGAGATGGTACAAAGCCTGCCAATCATAAAATGTAGTTTTAGAATCATATCTACTGACTTACAGAAATCCAGAGAGTTACTGGCGCACGGTTCAAAATGCGATAACATGTTCTTCTATCCTTCTCTTCTTAAATACCAGGCTTTTGTAGGATCCGAATCCGTGACGCGCATCTAACCACACGTCATGCGAGGCACTCTTACCACTATGCAAAAACCATGAGCTTTTTTAAAGAGATTAACTTCTAAATATAATTTCTTTTCATATATGATTGTGGTCCGACCCTTACCCGGATCCAGCAGATAGCGAGAGCTTAGTGCACCAGACTGCCTTTTTTAGCTTTCAAACTAAACTAAACAGCCTCTTCTCCGCACCTTAATTCACATTCTCATCTTTCTATATACAACCTAAACCAACAACAACAACAACAACCCAGTATAATCCCACTTAGTGACGTCTGGGGAGGGTAGTGTGTACGCAGACCTTACCCCTAACCTTGGGTAGAGAGGATGTTTCCAAATAGACCCCCGGCATCCTTCCCTCCAAGAACTTCCACCTTGCTCTTGGGGAGACTCGACCTCACAACCTCTCGGTTGGAAGTGGGAGTTCCTTACCATCAGAGCAACCCCTCTTGTCTTAAAAACCAACAACAACAACAACCCAGTATAATCCCACTTAGTGGGGTCTGGGGAGGGTAGTGTGTACGCAGACCTTACCCCTACCCTGGGGTAGAGAGGCTGTTTCCAAATAGACCCCCAGCATCCTTCCTTGCAAGAACTTCCCACCTTGCTCTTGGGGAGACTCGAACTCACAGCCTCTCGGTTGGAAGTGGGGGTTGCTTACCATCAGAGCAACCCCTATTGTCTGCATCTATTGAAATAAAAGGGAGATTTGGGATGAGACATTGCACAGCAAATCATAGGCACTCATAAAAGATAACAAGAGAATGTTAAACTGCGTGACAATCTCATTTAAAAAATTATTTTTTTAGCAAAAATACATTTTTATTTATTTAATTATGTCTAAATATGCTCTCTCACGTGTGGCTTGACTCTTTTTTATGGTCAATCACATAGAAATTCTTTTTGATAATGGATAAAAATGAAATTTGAGTTGAGGATTTCTGTTTGCTCTGATACCATGTCAAATTGAGTGACTTTCTCATCTAAAAAGTTAGATCACATTGTTTTTCACTTAATTATGTCTGTATCTCAAAGAAGAGGGTAGGGGGATTTATCTTACCTTTAAGGCCTGTCCGCCTAAAATGATGAATCCAATATTTATCAAGAAAAGATTTGCATACTGCGACACCCACACAATTGCATAAGCTCTCCGACCTGAAATATATTAACCAAGTGTCCGTTTAACTATAAGTAAAGGAATTAAAATCTTACATACGATGTCCGTCCTTCAACTATAATTCAAAGGAAATAAAAGCTTGTGAAGATCAAGAGAAAAGAAATATATATGTTAATTTTGTTTCTTCAATCTTACCATACATAAATCCGGCAAGATCTCTGTATCTGATATGCCTCTTTCCACCATATTCATGAATCTTGGCAATAAGAGTACTTGCATATAATGATATAACAGTTGATAAAACAAGACCAATGACACCACCAGTCCAGCCCAAAGGAACCATAATTGTGCCAGCATATCCTAGAGCATAGGCACTGTTGATACCAGTGCTTAAAACAACTCCCACCTGAAACCATGAATCTACATTTTGCAGAAACAAAAAACACCACACAAAAATTATTACAATTAAGTAAAAATAGAAAAAATAAATATAGATAAGAGATTGAACAACAACAGCAACAACAACAACTACTACCCAGTATAGTCCCACACAGTGGGGTCTGGGGAGGGTAATATGTAGACGATCCTTACCCCTACCCGGAAGGGCAGAGAGGCTGTTTCCAATCGACCCTCGGCTCAGTGAAGGAAAGGAAAAACAAAATAAAGATAAAAGAGCATTAGTATCACCAGCAGAAATATCGTAAATAATTATCTAAACATAATGACCATAAATAAAATAGCATGCAATAATATCAGACAGTAACTACCATAAGGGGACACAATCCAATACACAAATCATCTATGGATAGCCCTGCCAGCATCACCCAACCCCCAGTGAGGAGTACGAAAAACTCTAGGGGCCCCTATCCTACGACCCTGATACTAGACTTCTAGACTTTCCTATCAAGAGCCATATCCTAGGAAATCCGCATACTAGCCATGTCATGGCTAATCACCTGTCCCTTTCCTACCACCCTGATACTAGACTTCTAGACTTTCCTATCAAGAGCCATATCCTAGGAAATCCGCATACTAGCCATGTCATGGCTAATCACCTCTCCCCAATACCTCTTAGGCCTCCCTCTGCCTCGCCAAACGCCGACCATCCGCGGTCCCAGATAAGAGATTGAACATTGTTCTTTTTTCTTCTTCCAACTCCCAGATTTTTAGTGTAAATAATTTATGTACCATCATTTATTATGGCTGGTTATGTATACTTATTTTTTTGGATTTAAAATTTAAATACCAATAATGTAAATATTTTTAAATATTAATTAATTATTTTTAACCTATAATAGCATGTTAGTTACTATTTTATAGATTATTTATTAATATTTATCAAGAGTTTTATCTAAATTTAAGCTTTAAAAAGATATTTAAGAGTTTTTATAAGAGTATTTGTAAAAAATATCCTTAGCTTATTTTTTAATATATCTTACTATTAACACATGTAATAAATGACTTCTATTCAACCATCAATTATTTTAAAAAGTATTTAATTTAGTGAAACGACTAATATTTTTGGTGCAAATAAAGTACAACTTTGACTTGATGTGCATGTTTTTTGTGATGAGTATAATTTTGGTTAGCAATTTAATATGATTATGCAATTATTTTAAGAGTGATTATATAATATTATTTTCTCATTATAATATCTCTAGAAAAGCTTCACTAACTATAGTGGAAAAGATAGACCATAGAGTCAAATAATTGACTATTATTCCTCCAAATAGTTGACAAATCCCACGCTTCCCGGTTTGGTATAAATAAGTATGACTTATTAATATGTACATGTTAAAAGATAAAAAAAAAAGAAAATTTTCAAAATTATTATGTTTGCTCACTGTTCTAAATATGGAAACAATTAAATAAGTGACAAAAAAGAAAAGAGCAAAACGTCCATATTATGTTGACTCGGTGTTCTCTAAAGATAGAAACAAATAAGTGGAAAATAAAGAAAAACATTCACGTCCCATTAATATTAAATTTTCATTATTTTTTTGGTGCAACAAAGTGAATTCTAGGCAGGATAAATACTTACTCCCACAAAATATTTACATCAAACTAAATAATATATAAATGACAAGTGTTTTGAATTTATTATTTTAATGTAAACATCAGGTGCAAGTATAGAGAAATTTTTACATGCTAGTAATTATTTATGAACATAAACTTCTAAGTGAAAGTTAAAGATCTATGAGATGAAGTTGAAAATTAGTAAAACTTCAGTTTCTTAAATCTTAACTCAAAACACCATAACTATACTTCAACTTTGCAATTACCATTTCTTGTTTACGTCGAATATTTTCTTGTTATGGTATACTATTCGCTATTAACAAAGCGGCAAAAGGTACCCGATGCACAAGCCATCACGCGTTTACGCTGGATCTCATAGTTCGAACTCATGGCCTATAGGTCATAAGTTCATGTAGGATCCAAGAAAGAACCACATTCCATGGTTCGAGACCGTGATCTATATATCCCACGAAGACAACTTTACTGTCGTTCCAAGGCTTCCCTTTCTTATTAACAAGGAGGAAAGAACCAAGAAAAAGGATTAAAAAAGGAAAAACAAAAGGTGAAATGAAAAAAAAGAGAATTAATGATCAAAGAGAGAACCTGTTCCAACTTGATGAAGAGTTTCAGGAACTTCAACTTGTAAAACTACCACATGATCATCATTATACATCTGAGAAAGTGAAGGAGGAGAAATAATTGCTACTTCGTCCCTGTATTTATCTTCTCCCATTTTTCACACTGATTTTACTTTCTTTGAGTGATACCCTCTGCACGTAAAACACAATGAAATGAGCTAAGCATTTAAAGTATGAATTGATCTATATAATTATTGGTGGTTGGAAGGGACCGTCGACAAATTCTAGTTCCTACTATAAATATATTACTCCCCCTCCATCTTGGGGCGGATCCAAAATTTTCATTAATGTATGTCATAATATAAATAATTAGATATATCGAAAAGTGAAGGGGAGTCAATGTATAGTAAATATATATAAAATAAAAAAAATTATCTAGCAAAATAATATAATTTTCCGGCAAGGGGTGTCGACACCCCTTGCTTCAATGTGGTTCCGCCATTGTCCATCTTGCAATATTTTTAGATTTCGAGAATTAGATATTTTAATTTTGATTGTGTATTCGGACATTAAAGTTTTAGTTTTTTTAAATAAAAAATATATATTTGAAAATTATGTAAAAAATATTATATTCCGAGGAAGATGCAACATACCAGCAACGTGTTTATTTGAACCCATCGCAAATATATGTGTAAAAATGTACTTATCATAAATCATATATATAAACATACTATTAAAAGTTGAACTCATAGAATTTAAATTCTGCATCTGCTTCGAGCTACATTATCAATCTGTTTTGGTGTAACCACCAGCAGTACTTAGAATGCACTGACCCAACTAATTTAAATTGAAAGATTTTCCTAGAATAAATTTCACAAATGGTCGTATAACTATCGCTTTCTTTCACCAAAGTCATATAACTATATTTTCTCACGTAAAAATCATTAAATTGCCACTAACTCACACAAAATCCATAGTGCCCGGAAAATACAACTTTCCGATAGTATTTTCTTATTCCATATATTTTTATTCTTACTTTAACAAATAATAATCAAATTAAAATGGAAATAACTCAATCCAATTCTCTTCTACATAAATTAAAATAATGTTAAAATTAAATTATTTTATAAAAATACACGACATTTCTATTTTTTTTTCTTTTTATAATTTTCTTTATATCAAGAGCTTTATTCATACATTTTATTTCTTTTTTGACAGAATCACATGCAAAATACATATATAGGCCAACTACTGTCTATCTGACATAAATATTTTGAAGTATTTTGCAAACAATATTATTTTTGAAGTATTTTGCATGAGATTCATACAATAACAAAAAAGGATATAACAATACATATACAACATCCAACAAATGATTGAATCTAGAAAAGTGGTCACTAATTGAAGAAAGTGTATTACAACAGAAGGCTAGAGCAAAATGGTTACAACTTGGAGATTCAAATACCAAGTACTTTACTGCAGTCCTGAAAGAAAGAACTCAGAATAAACAGATCACAGAACTCACAAATGTAATGGGAGTCAAAGTCAATACATCTGCATATATAAAAAAGGAGATCACTGGTTTTTGTAAGATACTTATGGGATCATCAGCTTCATCTCTTCAAGCAATAAACAGAATGTATATGACAAATGGTCCAGTCCTAGCACAGCATCAAAGAAGGGAATTATGTGTGGATATCACTGATCGTGAAATTGTGGAGAGTCTAAATGCAATTGGAGATGATAAAGCCCCAGGGACAGATGGTTACAATGCTGTTTTTTTCAAAAAGTCTTGGAACACTATTAGCAGGCAAGTTATAAGTGTCATCAAGGATTTTTTCTTAACAACCAAGATGTACAAGCCTATAAGCTGTGTCACTATCACTCTAATTCCTAAAGTATCCAAATCAATTACAGTTAAAGAGTATAGGCCAATTGCTTGCTGCTTAGTCCTCTACAAAATGATATAAAAAATCCTGGCCAATAGACTGCAAAAAGTCATGCCTAGCATCATCAGTGAAGCTCAAGCAGGTTTAATCCCAGGTAGAAAGATAGCTGATAATATCATCTTGGCACATGAGTTAGTCAAAATCTATACCAGAGCTCATATGACACCTAGATGCATGATTAAGATTGATCTCCAAAAAGCTTATGACTCAGTTGAGTGGATTTTTCTACAACAGGTTATGGAGGGGATTGGCTTCCAAAGTAGATTTACTAACTGGATTATGAAATGCATCAAAACAGTGAGCTTCTCAGTACTGGTCAATGGAGAGGCAACAGAACCTTTTGAAGCTGCTAGAGGACTTAGGCAAGGGGATCCAATTTCCCCCTTCCTATTTGCACTTGTCATGGAGTACTTGAGTAGATCATGTAATGAACTAAAGAAAGATCCAACTTTCCAGTTCTATCCTAGATGCAAAAAGTTAGGAATTACTCACATGTGCTTTGCTGATAACTTGCTACTGTTTGCTAAAGGAGAACTTGCCTCTATCATAGCCATATCCAAATGTTTCTCACGATTTTCTGAAGCCTCAGGCCTGCAGGCATACCTGAGCAAGAGTTCAGTATACTTTGGTGGTGTTACACTGGAAGTGCAGACACAGATTATAGACCACCTTGGTTTTGTTCATGGTGAACTACCATTCAAATATCTAGGTATTCCTCTTTCCACCAAGAAGATTGCCTTGATCCAATGGCAGCCTTTAGTGGATAAGATTACTGTTAAGATCTCTTCATGGACTGCCAAGAAATTATCTTACACTGGGAGGATCCAACTAGTCCAATCTGTTCTATTTGGCATTCAAGAATACTAGGCCCAGCTTTTCATTATTCATGTTAAAGTCCTTAAGATGATTGAAGCAATATGTAGAAGCTTTGTTTGGTCTGGATTAAACTCCATTACTAAGAAAGCCTATGTCTCTTGGGACAGAATGTGCACTCCCAAATCAGCAGGAGGAATGAACCCTATTAATCTTATGCTCTGGAATAAAGCTGCAATTACAAAGACTTGTTGGGATCTAGCTCACAAAAAGAATAAACTGTGGATTGGTGATTAATAAAAACTTTAATTACCAAAAAAAAAAATCTCTTCCGACAAATCCTAACCTAATACTTCCAGATTCAACTTATCAAATCATAGTCAAGCCCTCCGATCCCTGTAATATATTTGTCACATGGAAAATGGTAAAGAAGACAACAACGGTGTATTAATAATTGTAAGAAGATACATTTTATATAATAACAGTATATAACGCCAAGAACTAAAAGCCAATCTTTCAAACCAATAATAATTATAAACAATTTGAAACAATAAATAATAGAAAGCTTTAGTAAGTGAAACATATTATTCAACATATATTCACTATTCCATTTCGTCTACAATAAGTGATTAATTTACTTTTTTATTTTGGTCCAGAATAAATATTTATTTTTATAATAAAGAAAAAATTCAATTTGTTTTTATAAAATTACCCTTATGTACATATTTCTAAAAAGTTTTCTTGCTTCTCACATTAAATCAATCTATCTATATAAAATAGGAGAAGCAAAATCATATTATTGTGCCAAGTGTCACTACATAAATTAAATTTTTGGACAAACTTCCAACTAATTTGGAAGTTCAAAAATAATTTAAAATTATTTCAAATAAAAACTTAAATATGCTAATGCAGTTGAACTTACGTGCTAATGTATTCTACGGTTTTCTAAATTTGTTAAAAGAAGTTCAAATTGTTTAAAACTTCTTTAATTAGTTTACAGAAGTTTATAGACTTTGGGCGTCACGATTCAAACCCGATCGTGATGGTGTCCGACCCTAAATCTAAGCAAGCCTGACCAACAATCGCTCCCATTTTAACAATAAGTCTCAAATCCGACAAAGGAGAAATGTAATAATTTTAGAATAATAATCCAATAATATTATTAGAATAATACAGAAAGATATGAAAACCAATAAAACACTCCCATAAGATCTGGGGTCACGAGTCCAAAGCCTCTAAACAAAATGGATAATAATATCCGAATAAAAATATATAAGAATGAAAATGTATATAATAATAATAAACTGAAATAGGAAGAGTAGTCAGGTCCTGCGAACGTCAAGCAACTACCTCAACAACTCTGAACAAACTGCGGAGACAACGACTGATCAGCTAAGCCTCCAGTGTACCTGAATCTGCACACAAGGTGCAAGGAGTAGGGGTGAGTACTATCGACTCAGTGAGTAATAAGCATATAAAATTTTTGAAGATAATAAATACAAGAAATGCCACAAAGCAAAGCTAAAACTAATAGTCCGACACCTTAACTACGAACTAACAACAAAGCAATATCAAATATATCAGTCAAGTATCATGCAAAGATGCAATGCAATCACATGAATCCGCTGCAGCATACAACCTGATCCGTTTAACGTCGATGACGCTCACTGGGGGTGTGTACAGACTCCGGAGGGGCTCCTACAGCCCAAGCGCAATATCATCATATCACTGCTGCGGCGTGCAGCCTGACATACTCAATCCACAATATGCATATGAGTCACATAACAGATTCAATTTATTTTCCAGTTCCCAATTATTAAGAAGAATATAATTTAATTATTTAGTTTTAGGAAAAGTGACTTAGAATTTCATAACAGTGATATGACACAGGACTGAGATCAATGATTGTACAAATTATGCTATCACAATGATATTCATCCTAGACGGATGCTATAAATCGGCAGAAGTCCCAGATATGGCAATAAGCCCCATTTTTAACAATACAATGTGCGTATCAGCCGTTCATAAATTATATTTAGCACTCGAGATGAACCAAGTCACAATCCCCAATCATATGCAATCACACGCCTGCCATGGGATGCGAGTCACGCCCTAACATAGCGTCACGATATGATAAATCGGAAATTCAAACACTTAGGCCATCATCTATACAAACTACTCACCTCTAATTGGTTGTAGACTGGTCCGCAATGCCTTTTCCTTTTGTATCTCCTAGTCAAAATCACAAGAATATGTTATTATAAGTTAAAGAAACATAACCCAATTGAAATTACTTGAAAAATACTAAAAATCAGGAAGTTGGTAAAATCGGAGCCCCGGGCCCACTTCTCAAAAAATTTCGAAAATTATATCAACGGATTCCTCGTCTTGCCACGAGTCCGTACATATAAAGTTTGTCGAAAATGGGGCTCGAATGGCCTTTCAAATCCCCAAAATTAATTTTCAAAAACTAAGCCCTAGTTCTTCACAATTTCAACATAATTTCATGGATTTGAGGGTTGATTCTTCATAAAATTGGTGTTTTAAGTCAAGATACTTACCTCCAAGTAATATCCGTTGAAAACACGCTTCAAAACGCTCAAAAAGCTCTCTTGATTGCTTAAAAATGGAGGAAAATAGGTTTGTTCGCGGATGAAATGTTTATTAACACCCTTATGTCCGGAAGTTCGTGCTTCTATGCGATCACATCCCTACTCCTGCGATCACATAGACCAAAAATTCGGGCCCTCAATTTTCTTCTTACGCGATTGCATAACACTCATTGCGATCGCATAACACTGAGCCCCACTAATATGCGATTGCATTCACCCCTACGCGACCGCACTGAACAAGGTCTCACACCTATGCGATCGCAGAGTCTCTCACGCAATCGCATAGGGTAAATCCATAGCCCCTCCAAAACCTCCTATGCAATCGCAGACCTACCTATGCAATCGCATAGAGTAAATCTCTGCTGCAATTTTCTGTTGCACTATCTTATTCAAAAATCCCCGTTAGTCATTTGAAATCACCCCGAGGCCCTCGGAACCTCAACCAAAAGCACAAATATGTTCTATTATTCAAACTTTCTCGTAACATAAAAACACTATCATAAACATCAAAATCATCAAATTACCACTGATTCAAGCCTAAGTTAAACTAAAACTTTTGAAACTTGCATTTGATTCAAAACCCGACATAAACACCTCCGAATGACCTGAAAATTGGCACGCATATCCAAAATTACCTAACGGAGCTATTGGAATTGTCGGAATTCCATTCGGACCCCCAGATCAAAATATCGCCTATCAACCGGAATTCGCCAAAATTCAAACTTAGCCAATTCAAGCCAAATTCTACACCACACCTCAAATTCAGCTCCGATTGCGCTCTTAAGTCATAAATCACCACCCGAAACTAGTTGAATAATCGAAAATCCATTACGAGCCCTCTAACTCATAAGTCAACATTTGGTTCATTTTTTTCCAAACTAACCTTCTCATAAAGAGACTAATTGTCTCATTTCTAACGGAACTCTATCCGAATTACTTCCAATTCTCCAAACACATATAATGAAACATATAAAAGCATAAAACGGTAAAAACGGGGCGGTAACTCACGTGACGATGGATCAGGTCGTTACATCCTCCCTAACTTAAACAAACACTCGTCCTCGAGCGTGTCAAGAAACATATCTGGAGCATCAAACAAGTGAGGATATTTGCTGCGCATCTCCTGCTTGGTCTCCCAAGTGGCTTCCTCCACGGGACAGCCTCTCCACTACACCTTCACCAAAGCTATGTCCATAGATCTCAACTTTCGAACCTGGCGACCCAAAATAGCCACCGGCTCCACATCATAGGCCAAGTCTTCATCCAACTGGATCGTGCTGAAGTCTAACACATGTGACAGGTCCCCAACATACTTTCGGAGCATAGAAACATGGAACACCGGATGAACTCCCGACAAGCTAGGTGGCAAAGCGAGCATACAGACCACCTCCCATATCCTCCTAAGTATCTCAAAAGGTCCAATAAACCTTGGACTCAGCTTCCCCTTCTTTCCAAATCTAATAACGCCTTTCATAGGTGAAACCTTCAACAAGACCTTCTCACTCACCGCATAAGATACATCACGAACCTTCCAGTCCGCATAACTCTTATGACACGACTGAGCTGTATGACGTATCTCCTGGATCACTTTCACCTTCTCTAAGGCATCCTGAACTATCTCTGTCCCGAATAGTCTAGCCTCGCTGGGCTCAAACCAACCAACCGGAGATCTACATTGTCTCCCATTTATGGCCTCATACGGCGCCATCTTGATGCTGGATTGATAGCTGTTATTATATGCAAACTCCACAAGTGGCAAGAACTCAGCCCAAGAACCCCCAAAATCAAAAACACAGGCACGCAACATGTCCTCCAATATCTGGATAGTGCGCTCGGACTGTCCGTCTATCTGTGAATGAAATGTTGTGCTCAATTGTACATGTGTGCCCAACTCCCGATGGAAAGTCCTCCAGAACTGGTAAGTAAACACGGTACCCCTATCTGATACAATCGAAACCGGGACCCCATGCAACCGTACAATCTCTCGGATGAAAATCTCTGCTAACTTCTCCACGGAATAGGTAGTGCATACTGGAATGAAGTCCGTGGACTTGGTCAGCCTATCCACAATCACCCAAATCGAATCAAACTTCTTCGAGGTATGAGGAAGACCACTCACAAAATCCCTGGTAATATTCTCCTATTTCCACTCCGGAATATCCGTCCGCTGGAGTATGCCATCGAGTCTCTGGTGCTCATATTTGACCTGCTGACAGTTGAGACACCGAGCCACATAATTCACAATATCCTTTCTCATTCTCCTCCACCAGTAATGTTGTCTCAAGTCCTGCTACATCTTCGCGGCACCCGGATGAATCGAATACCGCGAGCTGTAGGCCTCCTCTAATATCAACTCCAGGAGACTATCCACATTGGGCACGTAAATCCGGCCCTGCATCCGTAACACACCATCATCTCCAATGGTCACTTCTCTAGCATCATCATGCTGGACCCTGTCCTTCAGGACAAGCAAATGCGGGTCATCA
This sequence comes from Nicotiana benthamiana, assembly GCA_034376525.1. Lineage (NCBI taxonomy): Eukaryota > Viridiplantae > Streptophyta > Magnoliopsida > Solanales > Solanaceae > Nicotiana > Nicotiana benthamiana. The sequence continues at coordinate 92,395,950 of CM067337.1, forward strand.
TACTGGCGCTCTCTAATACCGTCGTATAAAGAAGATCGGGAAACCACATAAGCCAACACCCGATTGAGCTCAGAAATATCTAACCTCCCCATCTGATTGGCCAAGGCCTGAACATCAACTGCAAGGGGCCTCTCCCCAAATGGAACGTACGCCAAACTACCCATGCTAATAGCCTTCCGGCTCAAAGCATCAGCCACTATATTGGCCTTCCCGGGATGATACAAAATAGTAATATCATAGTCTTTGAGTAACTCAAGCCATCTTCACTGCGTCAGATTAAGATCCTTCTGCTTAAACAAGTGCTGAAGACTGCGATGGTCCGTATATACCTCACAAGATACACCATATAGATAATGCCTCTAAATCTTCAAGGCATGAACAATTACAGCCAACTCTAAGTCATGCACATGGTAGTTCTTCTCATGGGGCTTCAGCTCTACCCTCCTGCATCAATACACAAGCGATCCCAACTCTCGAAGCATCACAATACACCGTGTAAGAACATGATGTTGATGGCAATACTAATACCGAAGCTGTGGTCAAAACTGACTTGAGCTTCTCGAAGCTCTCCTTGGATTCATCCGACCACACAAATGGAGCATTCTTCTGTGTCAACTTCGTCAATGGTGAAGCAATAGATGGAAAGCCCTGAACAAATATGCGGTAATAACCCTCCAAATCGAGGAAACTCCAGATCCCAGTAGCTGAGGATGGTCAAGGCCAATTCTGCACCGCCTCAATCTTCTTTGGATCAACCTGAATACCATCGTTGGACAACACGTGTCCCAGAAAAGCCACAGTACTAAGCCAGAACTCACACTTGGAGAACTTCGCATAAAGCTTCTTCTCTCTCTCAATCTCTGCAACACTACCCTCAAGTGCTGAGCGTGCTCCTCTTGGCTACGCGAGTACACCAGAATATCATCAATAAACACGATTACAAAAAAATCCAGATACAGCCGAAATACACTGTTCATCAAGTGTATGAACGCAGTTGGGGCATTAGTCAGCCCGAAGGACATTACTAGAAACTCGTAGTGCCCATAACTCGTTCTGAAAGTCATCTTCATAATGTCTGAATCCCTAATCTTTAGATGGTGATAACCTGATCGGAGGTCAATCTTAGAGAATACCCTTGCTCCCTGAAGCTGATCAAACAAATCCTCAATACGGGGTAGTGGGTACTTGTTCTTCACTGTCACCTTGTTCAGTCATCTGTAATCAATGCATTCTCATCATGCCATCCTTCTTCTTTACAAATAACATCGGCGCACCCCAAGGCGACACACTCGGGTGGATAAGTCCCTTATCTAAGAGTTCCTGAAGCTGTTCTTTCAACTCCTTTAGCTCCGCTAGTTCCATAAGATAGGAGGAATAGAGATGGGCTGAGTGCCCGGCACCATATCAATACCAAAATCAATGTCCCTGTCTAGCGGCATGCCCGTCAAGTTCATTGGAAACACATCCGGAAATCCCTTACAAAGGGAACCGAATCAAGACTAGGAGCCTCAGCTTCCACATCTCTCACGAAAGCCAAATACAACAAACAACCCTTTCCAACCATCCGCTGGGCTTTTAGGAAGGAAATCACCATGCTGGATACATTATCAGTCATGCCTCGCCACTCGATCCTTGGAATACCCATAATAGCCGACGTAACTGTCTTAGCATGACAGTCCAGATTGGCATGGTTTGGAGATAGCCAGTCCATACCCAGAATCACATCGAGATCTACCATACCCAATAATAACAGGTTAAGTCGGGTCCCCAGACCCCAACTGTCACCAGACAGGATCAATATACATGATCCACAATAATAGTATCACCCATCGGGGTAGATACATGCACAGACAAGGCAAGAAAACTATGGGTCTTACCCAAATGATGTGCAAAATATAAAGATACATAGGAATAGGTAGATCCGGGATCAAATAAGATAGAACAATTCCTGTGGCATACTAATATATTACCTGTGATGACTACATCCGAGGCAATAGTGTCCCTCATATCTGGAAGGGCATAGAAAAGAGCCTGACCACTGCCAGTACGGTCCTCACCCCTGGGGCGACCTTTGGCTATCTGGCCTCCACCCCTAGTTGACTGAGTGGGAGCCGAAGAAATCGGAGCAGAAGACCAAGGCTGATCCCTCTGCTGAGACTGTCTACGATAGAGCCGAGGACACTGTCTCCCAATGTGACCCAACTCACCGCAATCATAGCAATGAACCGGGGCTGGAGAAAGGGGTTGATGAGAACCCCTCACTGCAGATGAACCCTGAGCGAAAAGAGCAGGAGTAGAGCTCTAAGCTGGAAGAGCACTCAGTGCAGGCTGACTCTGCTGATGTCCCTGATGAACCCGGCCTGAAAAGGCTCCACTGGACTCTGTATGTCCTGACTAAGGAGGCTTGAAAGAATGACCTCTACCATGCTGGAACTGGCCCCTAGACGGAGCACCGCTGAAATTACCTGAACCTCGAGGCCTCTTGGCCTCCCTCTCCATACGCTCCCAATGGCGATTTGTCTCAATCAGTCGAGCCGCATCGACTACCTCCTCAAATGTAGCTGTTGTAGCCCTCTCTCTAGTCATTAATATACAGATTGGATAGTTGAAGCCATCTATAAACCTCCTGATCCTCTCTCTATCTGTTGGGATCATCAGATAGCATGCCTAGCCAGCTTTGTAAACCTCAACTCGTATTGAGTTACTGTCATATCTCCCTGAGTCAACCACTCAAACTGAGGACGGAGTTCCTCCCTGTAAGACTGGGGCACATAACAACAACAACAACAACCCAGTATAATCTCACTTAGTGGGGTCTGGGGAGGGTAGTGTGTACGCAGACCTTACCCCTACCCTTGGGTAGAGAGGCTGTTTCTAAATAGACCCTCGACATCCTTCCCTCCAAGGACTTCTCACCTTGCTCTTGGGAAGACTCGAACTCACAACCTCTAGGTTGGAAGTGGGGGTTGCTTACCATCAGAGCAACCCCTCTTGTCTAGACTGGGGCACATACTTCTCAAAAAATACCGTGGAGAACTGCTGCCAAGTGAGGGGCGCTGCCCCAATATGCCTACGCCTCTCGAACTTTTCCCACCAAGTAAATGCAGGCCCCGTGAACTGGAAGGTAGTAAAAGCCACTCTGCTAGACTCCAGAATACCCGTAGTACGAAGCATGCACTGGCATTTATCCAAAAAACCCTAGGCATCCTCGCCTTCAGCACCATTGAATGTCGGAGGCTGGAGTCCACCGAACCTCTCCAAACGACGCTACTCTTCATCCGGCATAGCTGGAACCACATGAGCTGGAGCTGGTGCGATTGGCGCAACTGGAAAAAACGGTGTAACGGGTGCAACTGGAGCAACTGGAGCAACTGGTGCAACTGGCTGAACTAGCTCAACTAGCTGAACTGGAGCTACCTTAGGTGTATGTAAGCCCTGAACAACCTTTGTTTTGGATTAATAAATTTGAGTTGAGAAAGCTTTGTTTTTTTATATCTATTATGATAAAAAGGTCATAGCGTGGATACGGTCACATCAAGTCTAATAATTAAAATTTTAAATATTAAATAATAACAATAAGTTAGTGATAATGTAATAATATTTATATAAAATATTAGTTTAAAAAATAAAAATATAGTAAATATAGAATATTTAAAAATGTTATTAGTAAATTGAATTAATTTGAATTTAGAGCATGACATTAAGCCAAGCGACGTATTGAGAAAATACCACTTGGTACTTTTCAGACATAATCTAAATAGATTTAGACAAATCTAATAAGGATTAAGAGAAATTAGATTTGATCAAATTCTATTTATGATAAATATCAGTTAAGATTGCCTCTTATTTTATTATTTTTTATTGTAAATAGATTATGAAAGCTTTTAAAAAATAAGGATTCCTATAATTATTAACTAATAACATGATCTATTTTCTTCTAGTTTATAATTTTATATTTAGAAGCCTTAGAGAAAATGTGATATTATTTCAATTGTCGGTAAAGCATAAATGTGAAAAAAAGCTAACTAGAATTTTATAGCAGGGAAGAGAATACATAAAGATAAAAATAAAGATTGTACGAGAAAACTCATATTTGAATTAATTTATAAATAAATAAACTAAGTAGTACTTTAAAATATTATTGCTAGATTTAAATGATAAAAGAGTTCCAAGTAAGAGGATAAAAGCATAAAAAAATATTAAGTTTAAAAAATAAAAAATAAATAATATTTGTTGATGATTAAAAGGGTAATAAGCAAGGCGTTAAGTCGAGGGTAAGCTAATAAAAGAACACGTGATAGTGTAATAATATTAAGTAAAGAATTATATAATAATTATAACTAACGACCAAAAGAAAAAAATGTTTAAAAGTGTAGAAGAAGATATATGTGAATCTGAGGTGAAACATAAATTGATAGTACAAACTTTATTAATAATAAGATCTAATGTGCTAAAACAAGACAGATCACAACATGATATGTTTAGTATTTTTTTAATATTGATAGTAAAATAAAATATGAGTTATAAAATCAAGGGGTTGGATTATTACAATTGTTTTTTAAAAAAGGCTATCCATTACGAGATTTGAGTTATGTCGAGCTTCTTAATTAATATCTACCAGTTATATATAATTTTATTTGAAATGTTTTATTTTAAAGTTATTTACACATAATTCAGTTAACCCGAATCACGACATATTCGTGTTCGCACTTCGCGCGGATACTAATACTAGTATTATTAAAAGGAGAGGAAAAAGTCATCTCCTTAAACCAAGCGGCATCTTAAAAAATCCACATGGCATAATTAAATTATTTAGTTTATAATTAGTTATTGGTTATTATTTTTGAATATATATATATATATATATATATATATATATATATATATATATATATATATATATATATATATATATATATATATATATATATATATATATATATATATATATATATATATATATATATATATATATATTAATTGGTTACTTAATTTGGATTAATAAATATAGATAATCTTATAATTAAATATAAAAAAATAAATATACAAGAAAATAACTACCCATTAAAATTGGGTAGGAGTAGTTTCAAGTTATAGTTTTTAAATTATTTTAAAATAAAAGGCAAAAAAATAGCTATACAAAATGAAAAAAGAGAAGAACTACCCATTCAAATCGGGAAGTAGTTTCAAGATGGAGTTTTAAAATAATTTTAAAATATCTATATTTATATATTATTAAAAGGAGAGGAAAAATCCCTCTCCTTAAACCAAGTGGCAACCTAAAAAATGTCAAATGGCATAACTAGTTATTAAGTGTTATAAACTAAAGCAAAAGACAAGAACAATAGCAATAGAGAGAAGAGTAGAGAGAGTTCTTGTTATTGAGTTGAGAGGGGTGAATTACAATGGTAGAGAGCACCTCTATTTATAGGGAGGAGGAAGATCTTGCTACCAATAATAGGACTCTAAAATCTCTCTAATTAAATACACTAAAGACATTCACCTTAAATAGAAGTGTAAGAATCTTCTATTTCATAACACTCCCCCTTGAATGTCTATTCAATGATGTGCCTCGTTAAAACCTTAAAACAAAACCCAATGGGAAAAATTAAAGTAAGGAAAGAGTACACATGTTTGAATATGCGCCTATTGGTTGCCTCGTTAAAAACCTTGCAAGGAAAACCCAGTGGGACAAAACCTTGTAAGGGAAAAAGAGTGCAACGCGCATTAACTCCCCCTGATAAGAACATCAATTTATGTCCTTAAGTCTTCGCATCCCGATCTTGTGAACTAGCTTCTTGAAGGTTGACTTTGGTAGAGATTTTGTAAACAAATCAGCCATATTGTCGCTTGAACGAATCTGTTTAACATTGATATCACCATTCTTTTGAAGATCATGTGTGAAGAATAACTTTGGTGAAATATGCTTCGTTCTATCTCCTTTTATGAATCCTCCCTTCAATTGAGCTATACATGCTGCATTGTCTTCATACAAAGTTGTGGGTAGTTTATCACACTTCAAACCACATTTGTCTTGGATATGATGTATTATCGACCTTAGCCACACACACTCCCGACTTGATTCATGAATAGCAATTATCTCGGCATGATTAGATGAAGTAGCCACAATTGATTGCTTAGTCGATCGCCAAGATATGGCGGTTTCTCCACAGGTAAACACATAACCCGTTTGAGATCGAGCCTTGTGTGGGTCGGACAAATATCCAGCATCAGCATAACCAACAAGATCCGGGCTGCAATTCTTTCCATAAAACAGGCCCAAATCGGTAGTCCCTTTTAGGTACCGCAATATGTGTTTGATCCCATTCCAATGTCTCCTCGTAGGAGCCGAGCTAAATCTTGCTAAGACATTAACTGAAAAAGAAATGTCCGGCCTTGTAGTATTTGCAAGATACATTAATGCGCCAATTGCACTAAGATATGGTACTTCAGGACCAAGTATCTCTTCATTCCGTTCTTTAGGTCGGAATGGATCTTTGTTCACTTCAAGTGAACGAACAACCATCGGTGTACTTAACGGATGTGCGTCATCCATGTAAAACCGTTTCAGTACCTTTTCTGTATAGGTAGATTGATGAACAAAAATTCTGTTTGCCAAATATTCAATTTGCAAACCAAGACATAGTTTAGTCTTACCGAGATCTTTCATCTCGATTCATCCTTTAGATAATCAATTGCCTTTTGGAGTTCTTCAGGGGTTCCAATAAGGTTTATGTCATCAACATATACGGCAAGTACAACAAATCCCGATGTTGTTTTCTTTATAAACACACATGGGCAAATGGCATCATTTATATAGCCTTCTTTCAACAAGTACTCACTTAGACGATTATACCACATTCGTCCTGATTGCTTTAGACCATACAAGGACCTTTGCAACTTGATTGAAAACATTTCCCGAGATTTGGAATTGTGCGCATTTGGCACCTTGAGTCCTTCGGGAACTCTCATGTATATGTCGTTATCAAGTGAGCCATAAAGATAGGCAGTAACGACATCCATTAAGTGCATGTCCAGCTTCTCATGGACAGCAAAACTTATGAGATAACGAAAGGTTATCGCATCCATTACAGGCGAATATGTCTCTTCATAATCGACACCAGGCCTTTGGGAAAAACCTTGTGCAACAAGTCGTGCTTTGTATCTTTGTACTTCATTTTTCTCATTTCGTTTGCGTACAAAGACCCACTTGTAGCCAACGGGCTTAACACCATTAGGTGTTTCAACTATAGGGCCAAAAACTTTACGTTTTGCCAGCGAATTCAATTCAGATTGAATTGCTACTTGCCATTTTGGCCAATCATGTCTTTCTCGACATTCTTTCACAGATTGAGGTTCGAGATACTCACATTCTTTCATAATGTTAGATGCTACATTATAAGCAAAGACATTATCTACCACAACATCCACTCGATTAATATTTGCCTCAATATTAATTGGATTTGGGAGTAGTTCCGTATTTTCAAGAGCTTCAGGCTCAATAGATTCTTCGTGAATCTCGGAATTAATCAAATCATGAGCGTCCTCATGTGATTCTTTCATAGTGTCATTTAGATCGTTCTTTTTCCTCTTTCTAGGATTTCGGTCTTTGGAACCTAATGGTCTGCCACGCTTCTGGCGTGCATTTGACTCATTGGATATGACACTAGATAATTGTCCAATAGGGACTTCAATACGGATCGGAACATTTTCCGCAGGAATGTGGGATTTCGTTATCCTCTTCAAGTCCGTAAATGCGTCAGGCATTTGATTTGCTATTCTTTGCAAATGGATAATCTTTTTTACCTCTTTCTCACAAGTAGAGGTATGTGGATCAAGATGAGATAATGATTCATTTTTCCACAAAATTTCCCGTTTGGTTTCACCAACTTCTCCCCCTAATTTTGGGAAAAGTGTTTCATCAAATCGACAGTCTGCAAATCGTACAGTAAACAGGTCGCCTGTCAATGTTTCAAGGTAGCGAATGATGGAGGGCGAATCAAACCCAACATATATTCCTAACCTTCTTTGCGCACCCATTTTGGTGCGGGATGGCGGTGCTACAGGCACATATACGGCACATCCAAATATCCTTAAATGGGATATATCGGGTTCATGACCCAAAACCAATTGCAACGGAGAATACTTGTGGTAATTCGTCGGCCTGAGACGAATTAGCATTGCTGCATGCAATATGGCATGACCCCACACTGAAGTGGGCAGCCTCGTTCTCATCAGTAATGGCCTTGCAATCAACTGCAAGCGCTTAATTAACGATTCTGCAAGACCGTTCTGAGTGTGAACATGGGCTACTGAATGTTCAACTTTTATCCCGATTGATAAGCAATAATCATTAAATGCTTGGGATGTAAACTCAGCAGCATTATCCAGTCTAATGGACTTGATTGGATTATCTGGAAAGTGTGCTCGTAGCCGAATTATTTGTGCCATTAACTTCGCAAACGCCAGGTTGCGAGATGACAACAGGCACACATGAGACCATCTACAGGATGCGTCTATCAAGACCATGAAATACCTAAACGACCCACTAGGTGGGTGAATAGGTCCACAAATGTCCCCTTGTATACGTTCCAGAAACTGGGGTGACTCAGTCCCAACCTTTGTTGGGGATGGTCTGATAATCAGCTTGCCTTGATAACACGAAGTGCAAGGATATTCATTACTTGAGAGAATTTTGAAATTCTTTAACGGATGCCCATATGACCTTTCTATAATCCGTCTCATCATGGTTGATCCTGGGTGACCCAGTCGAACATGCCAAAGTACAAATGTATTGGACTCAGTATTCTTTAGATTTACTGTTGAATGTGCCTCAATTGCACTAATTCTTGTCCAATACAGGCCACAAGATAAAGACGGGAATTTCTCAATAACCCTCTTTTGGCCGGAGACATTCTTTGAAGTGAGGACGAGATATTCAAGATTATCTTCATCCATTGTCTCAATATTGTAGCCATTCCGGCGTACATCTTTAAAGCTCAACAAGTTTCTCATAGACTTGGAGGAGAACATTGCATTCTCTATGATTAACATCGTGCCCTTGGGCAGAGTTACTATAGCTCTTCCGGAGCCTTCAATCAATTTACTACTTCCAGAGATTGTAGTAATGTTTGCCTTACACATATTCAGTTGAGAGAAATACTTCCTTTCTTTGAGTATTGTATGTGTAGTACATGAATCAACTAGGCAAATACTTTTACAGTTGGATGTTGATCCAAGTTCGCTTTGTGAGGTATCCATTTTGCTTTCCCATAGTTTGACATACAAAAAAAAATACATAAATATAAGTATAAACAACTTCAATTCTTTTGTTTCGCGTTTAAACAGCGTTTTGGGAAGCAGTTATTTAGGATATTCGAATATTTAAGCACATATTCTAATATCTTGCCAGATATTCGAATATAGGAATTCTGATATTCGAATATCTGGCCCAGATATTCGAATATCAGACTCTGATATTCGAATATCTGGCCTGGCGGAAAAAAGTTCGTTTTATTGCTAAATATTAGACGATCGACTAGTTTTTAGGTTAGTCGATTACCTCTACTGTACAATAAAAATATTTGAGCATATTGAAACATTCTAAAGGGCTAATACTAACATCATATCATGAATTAACTAATACGAGCTAATGCTAATGACTATTAATTTATTCATTGACTAATACAAGTAGAATCAAACAGCTCCATCTTCTTTCATCATGGTTCCATCACCGATTAGGTGGTCTATCTTTCCCTCGGGTTGCTCAAAGAAGTCTGCCACATCCAGGTGGGTGAAGTCAAAGTTGTCATCAGAGACAAAATTTGTTTCAGGGCGTTTTCTCTTTCGAGATGCTTGATAAAGGTCAACCAAGTGTCTTGGTATTCGGCAAGTCTTAGACCAGTGCCCGTTTCCACCGCAACGATAACATATAGTTTCTGAACTATTTGCCTTAGGATCTTCGGGATCCCGTTTCTGCTTTCGGTGGTTATCTCTCTTTGTGGGGTGACGGACTTCTTTGGAATTTCTTCCTTGTCCACGTCCTTGGCTTTGACCCCGTTTATGACCATGACCATGGTCCCTTTTATGTTTGGCATAATGAGAGTGCACCATATCTGCTTCAGGCAGTGGTGTAGACCCAGTTGGTCTATTTTCGTGATTTCTCATGAGCAGTTCATTATTTCGCTCAGCCACTAGTAAGAGAGAAATCAGTTCAGAGTACTTCGTAAAGCCTTTCTCTCGGTACTGTTGCTGCAGTACCATATTGGAGGCATGAAACGTTGTAAACGTTTTCTCAAGCATATCGTAATCGGAGATGTTATCTCCACATAGCTTCAGTTTAGAAGTAATTCTGAACATAGCAGAATTATATTCAGAAACGGACTTAAAGTCCTGTAGCCTCAGATGGGCCCAATCATATCGTGCTTGTGGCAGAGTGACCAACTTCAGGTTGTCATATCTCTCCTTTAAGCTGTTCCACAAAACGAGTGGATCCTTGACGGTGAGATATTCAATCTTCAAACCTTCGTCAAGGTGGTGGCGCAAGAAAATCAAGGCCTTCGCACAATCTTGGGTGGATGCTTTTTCTTTATCTTTGAGGGTGTCTCCGAGACCCATAGCATCTAGGTGGATTTTAGCATCCAACACCCATGTCATATAGTTCTTGCCCGAAATTTCAAGGGCAACGAACTTTCTTTTCATAATGTCAGACATACTCGAAAATTAAATTAGGAAGAGGGAAAATACCTTGGATTTTCGAGAATGGTACTTGAGACGGTAGAGTCTCGTGCTGATAACGTGTTATAAACTAAAGCAAAAGACAAGAACAATAGCAATAGAGAGAAGAGTAGAGAGAGTTCTTCTTATTGAGTTGAGAGGGGTGAATTACAATGGTAGAGAGCACCTCTATTTATAGGGAGGAGGAAGATCTTGCTACCAATAATAGGACTCTAAAATCTCTCTAATTAAATACACTAAAGACATTCACCTTAAATAGAAGTGTAAGAATCTTCTATTTCATAACATTAAGTTTATAATTAGTTATTGGTTATTATTTTTGAATATATATATATATATAAATATATATATATATATATTATAAAATTATGAATACAATGTTAGAAGACCAAAATAATCCTAAAAATAACGATATTTATGGATATAATAGTAATATTGTTATTTTCCTTTTTGTTTCGAATTTAGTTTGGTTCAAGAGAAAGAGCGTGTCTGGCAATTCCATTCAAATACATATATTCAATTCCAAATTAACTTTTTCATCTTTTAGATTATGTGTCGTACGAATCATCCTTTATTAAGAGTACTGTAGCTTCAAAGATAAAATATCGATTATGAGCGGACAAGGGAGGGAAGGTAGGATAGAGGAATTAAATTAAATTTAACTGTAATTATAATAAAGATATAGAATACCCAAGGTGAAAATACGAGCAGACAATATAATTACTTAATATTTAATTTTGTTATTTATTATATGTTACCTTTACAATTTTATACATGCTAAAAGCTAAGGCACCGATTGGGAAGTAAAAAATAAGAGAATAATAATTATGGATGAAAACTGAAAAGTAAGTTAGAATTATTTAAGCAATTATATATTTATCTCAATTAACTTATTTAATGCTATTTATACGTATTTTGATTGTAAAATTTAGGCTTGATCGTAAAACGACAAAGCAATATAGCTTTTTGATGCATCAAAATTCTTGATAGGTTGTGATGTTAAAGAGTTATCGAATCAATCTCCTAAAACTTATAACTTGATAACAATTTGCATACTTTTTTGCTACATTTAGTAAAATAATATTTTAGCTAATTGTTTCTTTGGATGTTACGAAAAAAAAGGTTGGTGTTATGAAATAATATAAAAGACAAGAACAATAACTCAAGAACAAGAGCAAATAGAGAGAAGAGTAGAGAGAGTTCTTCTTATTGATACTTAGAGAATGTTAGGAGTTATTTACAATGGTAGAGAGCACCTCTATTTATAGGGAGGAGGATGATTTAGCTACCAAGAATAGAACTCTAGAATCTCTCTAATTATAGACATTCACCTTAAATAGGAGTCTATTTATAACACTCCCCCTTGAATGTCTATTCAATGATGTGCCTCGTTAAAACCTTAAAACAAAACCCAATGGGAAAAATTAAAGTAAGGAAAAAGAGTACACATGTTTGAATATGCGCCTATTGGTTGCCTCGTTAAAAACCTCGCAAGGAAAACCCAGTGGGACAAAACCTTGTAAGGGAAAAAGAGTGCAACGCGCCTTAACTCCCCCTGATAAGAACATCAATTTATGTCCTTAAGTCTTCGCATCCCGATCTTGTGAACTAGCTTCTTGAAGGTTGACTTTGGTAGAGATTTTGTGAACAAATCAGCCATATTTTCGCTTGAACGAACCTGTTGAACATTGATATCACCATTCTTTTGAAGATCATGTGTGAAGAATAACTTTGGTGAAATATGCTTCGTTCTATCTCCTTTTATGAATCCTCCCTTCAATTGAGCTATACATGCTGCATTGTCTTCATACAAAGTTGTGGGTAGTTTATCACACTTCAAACCACATTTGTCTTGGATATGATGTATTATCGACCTTAACCACACACACTCTCGACTTGCTTCATGAATAGCAATTATCTCGGCATGATTAGATGAAGTAGCCACAATTGATTGCTTAGTCGATCGCCAAGATATGGCGGTTTCTCCACAGGTAAATACATTACCCGTTTGAGATCGAGCCTTGTGTGGGTCGGACAAATATCCAGCATCAGCATAACCAACAAGATCCGGGCTGCAATTCTTGCCATAAAATAAGCCCATATCGGTAGTTCCCTTTAGGTACCGCAATATGTGTTTGATCCCATTCCAGTGTCTCCTCGTGGGAGCCGAGCTAAATCTTGCTAAGACATTAACTGAAAAGGATATGTCAGGTCTTGTAGTATTTGCAAGATACATTAGTGCGCCAATTGCGCTAAGATATGGTACTTTTGGACCAAGTAGCTCTTCATTCCTTTCTTGTGGTCGGAATGGATCTTTGTTCACATCAAGTGATCGAACAACCATCGGTGTACTTAAAGGATGTGCTTCATCCATGTAAAACCGTTTCAGTACCTTTTCTGTATAGGTAGATTGATGAACAAAAATTCCGTTTGCCAAATATTCAATTTGCAAACCAAGACATAGTTTAGTCTTTCCGAGATCTTTCATCTCGAATTCATCCTTTAGATATAATTGCCTTTTGGAGTTCTATAGGGGTTCCAATAAGGTTTATGTCATCAACATATACGGCAAGTACAACAAATTCCGATGTTGTTTTCTTTATAAAAACACACGGGCAAATGGCGTCATTTATATAGCCTTCTTTTAACAAGTACTCACTAAGACGATTATACCACATTCGTCCAGATTGCTTTTGACCATACAAGGATCTTTGCAATTTAATTGAGAACATTTTCCGAGATTTTGAATTTTGCGCGTTTGGCATCTTGAGTCCATCGGGAAGATTCATGTATATTTCATTATCAAGTGAGCCATAAAGATAGGCAGTAACGACATCCATTAAGTGCATGTCAAGCTTTTCATGGACAGCAAAACTTATGAGGTAACGAAAGGTTATCGCATCCATTACAGGCGAATATGTCTCTTCATAATCGACACCAGGCCTTTGAGAAAAACCTTGTGCAACAAGGCGTGCCTTATATCTTTGTACCTCGTTTTTCTCATTTCTTTTGCGTACAAAGACCCATTTATAGCCGACAGGCTTAACACCATTAGGTGTTTCAACTATAGGGCCAAAAACTTCACGTTTTGCCAGCGAATTCAATTCTGATTGAATTGCTTCTTGCCACTTTGGCCAATCCTGTCTTTTTCGACATTCTTCAACAGATTGAGGTTCGAGATCCTCACATTCTTGCATAATGCTAGATGCTACATTATAAGCAAAGGCATTATCCACCACAATATCCACTCGATTAATATTTGCCTCAATATTAATTGGATTTAGGGATAGTTCCGTATTTTCCAGAGTCTCGGGCTCAATGGATTCTTCATGAATCTCAGAATTTGTTAAATCATGAGATTCTTTCGTGGTGTCATTTTGATCGTTCTTTTTCCTCTTTCTAGGATTTCGATCTTTGGAACCTAATGGTCTGCCACGCTTCAGGCGTGCATTCGACTCATTGGATATGACACTAGATGATTGTCCAACATGGACATCAATACGGATTGGAACATTTTCCGCGGGAATGTGGGATTTCGTTATCCTTTTCAAGTCCGTAAATGCGTCAGGCATTTGATTTGCTATTCTTTGCAAATGGATAATCTTTTGTACCTCTCTTTCACAAATAGAGGTATGTGGATCAAGATGAGATAATGATGCATTTTTCCACAAAATTTCCCGTTTGGTTTCACCAACTTCTCCCCCTAATTTTGGGAAAAGTGTCTCATCAAATCGACAGTCTGCAAATCGTGCAGTAAACAAGTCGCCTGTCAATGTTACGAGGTAGTGAATGATGGAGGGCGATTCAAACCCAACATATATTCCTAACCTTCTTTGCGGACCCATTTTGGTGCGGGATGGCGGTGCAATAGGCACATATACTGCGCATCCAAAAATCCTTAAATGGGATATATTGGGTTCATGACCCAAAACCAATTGCAACGGGGAATACTTGTGGTAATTCGTCGGTCTGAGACGAATTAGCATTGCTGCATGTAAGATGGCGTGACCCCATACCGAAGTGGGCAGCCTCGTTATCATAAGTAATGGCCTTGCAATCAATTGCAGGCGTTTAATTAACGATTCTGCAAGACCGTTTTGAGTGTGAACATGAGCTACAGAATGTTCAACTTTTATCCCGATTGATAAGCAATAATCATTAAATGCTTGGGATGTAAACTCAGCAGCATTATCCAGTCTAATAGACTTGATTGGATTATCTGGAAATTGTGCTCGTAGTCGAATTATTTGTGCCATTAACTTCGCAAACGCAAGGTTGCGTGATGACAACAGGCACACATGAGACCATCTACAGGATGCGTCTATCAAGACCATGAAATACCTAAACGACCCACTAGGTGGGTGAATAGGTCCACAAATGTCCCCTTGTATACGTTCCAGAAACGTGGGTGACTCAGTCCCAACCTTTGTTGATGATGGCCTGATAATCAACTTGCCTTGATAACACGAAGTGCAAGGATATTCATTATTCGAAAGAATTTTGAAATTCATTAACGGATGCCCATATGAGCTTTCTATAATCCGTCTCATCATGACCGATCCTGGGTGTCCCAATCGATCATGCCAAAGTACAAAGGTATTGGAATCAGTAACCCTTTGGTTTACTGTTGAATGTGCCTCAATTGCACTAATTCTTGTCCAATACAGGCCACAAGATAAAGACGGGAATTTCTCAATAACCCTCTTTTGGCCGGAGACATTCTTTGTGATGACGAGATATTCAAGATTATCTTCATCCATTGTCTCAATATGATAGCCATTCCGGCGTACATCTTTAAAACTCAACAAGTTTCTCTTAGACTTGGAGGAGAACATTGCATTCTCTATGATTAACGTCGTGCCTTTGGGCAGAGTTACAATTGCTCTTCCGGAGCCTTCAATCAATTTACTACTTCCAGATATTGTAGTAACGTTTGCCTTACACATATTTAGTTGAGAGAAATACTTCCTTTCTTTGAGTATTGTATGTGCAGTACATGAATCAACTAGGCAAATACTTTTACAGTTGGATGTTGATCCAAGTTCGCTTTGTGAGATATCCATATTTGCTATCCCATAGTTTGACATACAAAAGAGATACAAGAACATAAGAATAAACAAGTTCAATTCTTTTGTGTCACATAATATTTTCAAAATCTGCTGCTAACAGTTGACTAACAAAATCAGATATGTTATCCATTACTTTGCAGTTTGAAAATTTCAGTTTAAACGTTTTCTTCAAACAATCGATTGTTACTTACAAACAATCGATTGTTGAACATTGACAATCGATTGTTAAACACACACAATCGATTATTTGCTATTTTGAAAAACTTCAGATCATACTGTCTTAAGACAATCGATTGCTATGCATAGACAATCGATTGTTGGCTATTTTTGAAAAATTCCAGAGCACACTGTTTCAAGACAATCGATTGTTATGCATAGACAATCGATTGTTGACAATTTTTGAAAATTTCCAGATCACACTGTTTTAAGACAATCGATTGTTAAACATAGACAATCGATTGTTGGCTATTTTGAAAAATTCCAGACCTCACTGTTTCAAGACAATCGATTGTTATGCATAGACAATTGATTGTTGGCTATTTTGAAAAATTCCAGAACACACTGTTTCAAGACAATCGATTGTTATGCATAGACAATCGATTGTTGGCTATTTTGAAAAATTCCAGATTACACTGTCTTAACGACAATCGATTGTTAGACAAAGACAATCGATTGTGGATGATTTTTGAAAAATTCCAGATTACACTGTCTTAATGACAATCGATTGTTAGACAAAGACAATCGATTGTGGATTATTTTTGAAAAATTCCAGATTACACTGTCTTAATGACAATCGATTGTTAGTCAAAGACAATCGATTGTTGATCAATTGTTTTTCAGCTTTAATGCGAAAATAGTTGATAATCGACTAGTTTTTCAGGCTAGTCGATTACCCCTACTGAAAAATAAAAATTTTATTAATATTTGAGCATATTGAAGATATTCTAAAGAACTACTGCTAACATTGCATCATGAACTAACTAATACGAGCTAATACTAATGACTATTAGTTTATTCACTAACTAATACAAATAAGTAGAATAAAATCAAATAACTCCATCTTCTTTCATCACGGACCCATCGTCGATTAGGTGGTCTATTTTCCCCTCGGGTTGCTCAAAGAAGTCTGCCACATCCAGGTGGGTGATGTCCTCATCGTCGTCATAGACAAAATTTGTTTCAGGGCCTTTTCTCTTTCGAGATGCTTGATAAAGGTCAACCAAGTGTCTTGGTATACGGCAAGTCTTTGACCAGTGCCCTTTCCCACCGCAACAATAACATATAGTTTCTTAACCATT
The DNA here is from genome assembly GCA_034376525.1 of Nicotiana benthamiana. NCBI lineage: Eukaryota > Viridiplantae > Streptophyta > Magnoliopsida > Solanales > Solanaceae > Nicotiana > Nicotiana benthamiana. Next base: position 92,413,054 of record CM067337.1, read on the forward strand.
TGCCTTAGGATCTTCATGACCCCGTTTCTGCTTTCGGCGGTTATCTCTCCTTGGGGGTTGACGGACTTCATTGGAATTTCTTCCTTGTCTACGTCCCTGGCTATGACCCCGTTTACGACCATGACCATGGTCCTTTTCATGTTTGGCATAATGAGAGTGCACCTTATCTGCTTCAGGCAGTGGTGTAGACCCAGTGGGTCGATTTTCATGATTTCTCATGAGCAGGTCATTATTTCGCTCAGCCACTAGTAGAAGAGAAATCAGTTCAGAGTACTTTGTAAAGCCTTTCTCTCTGTACTGTTGTTGCAGTACTATATTTGAGGCATGAAACGTTGTAAACGTTTTCTCAAGCATATCATAATCGGAGATATTATCCCCGCATAGCTTCAATTTAGAAGTAATTCTGAACATTGCAGAATTATATTCAGAAACGGACTTAAAGTCCTGGAGCCTCAGATGAGCCCAATCATATCGTGCTTGTGGCAGAGTGACCAACTTCAGGTTGTCATATCTCTCCTTTAAGCCGTTCCACAAGATGAGTGGATCCTTGACGGTAAGATATTCAATCTTCAAACCTTCATCAAGGTGATGGCGCAAGAAAATCAAGGCCTTCGCACATTCTTGGGTGGATGCTTTTTCTCTATCTTTGATGGTGTCTCCGAGACCCATAGCATCTAAGTGGATTTCAGCATCCAACACCCATGTCATATAGTTCTTGCCCGAAATTTCAAGGGCAACGAACTTTCTTTTCGTAATGTCAGACATAATCGAAAATTAAATTAGGAAGAGGGAAATACCTTAGATTTCTTGAGAATGGTTCTTGAGACGGTAGAGTCTCGTGCTGATAACGTGTTATGAAATAATATAAAAGACAAGAACAATAACTCAAGAACAAGAGCAAATAGAGAGAAGAGTAGAGAGAGTTCTTCTTATTGATACTTAGAGAATGTTAGGAGTTATTTACAATGGTAGAGAGCACCTCTATTTATAGGGAGGAGGATGATTTAGCTACCAAGAATAGAACTCTAGAATCTCTCTAATTATAGACATTCACCTTAAATAGGAGTCTATTTATAACAGTTGGAGTATTATCGCAAAAAGTGACCTTATATGAAGATAAGCAATTCACTTTTGGGTCAAAATGATAAGAAATTATAATTAGTGGCATTAAAAGGAGCATAATTGTTGAAGATATGTATGACACTAGGAGCTATTCGTATTATTAAAGTTTGAGGAAGAAGTGAAATAAATGGCGAAAAGAATGACAAAGACAAAAAAAACTTATTTAAAATATTTCTATTGTATCTATCCAAAGTATTTCTATGTTAACATTTTTAATTTATTTTCTAACTAGACTTCAATTTAATTTTTTAATTATAGGCAACTTGTGCTGGTAAAACAAACATACTTAGAAGCAAAGTATTGAGAAATAAAAGTATACTCAAAAATATTAAAATGTGATCATATGTTAGATTCGTGGCCTTTTAATAATGAACTATTGCTATAGTAATCACATGCAATTTTTATTTTTCTGAATTGTAGGTTTGCAGGAACTGTGCCAAGAGACTTCCACCACAATTCAAAATGCATATACTTAAAATTTGATTATATTGTTTACCAATTTCTTATGATGATTTTTGTGCAATTGATATTTTGATATTGTTGACTTAGATATATACCAAACAATCAGTGTCACGACCCGGATTTACCCATCATTGGGAGTCGTGATGGCGCCTACTGTCGAAGCTAGGCAAGCCAACCTTTATAATCATTTTCACAAAACATAAATCTAAAACAAGTTAAATACTAAAATAATTAATTAAAACATGCGGAAGTCTTTTAACAACAATAGCGAAAATAAAGATGCAGAAATTGGCAACATGACTCTACCCAGTATCTGGTGTCACTACTCACTGACGACTAAAGGAGTACTACAAGCACAGTCTGAAAGAAATACATAATATGTCTGTTTGACACAATTAAACAAACTGAAAAGGTAAGATAAAGGAGACTCGGGGGCCGCGAACGCCAGCGAATTACCTCAGAGTCTCTGGACTGAAGGATCACTCCCGAACTATAGCTGCGGTCCGCACACTGTATCCTGACCTGTGCACAAAAAGGGCACAGAAGCATATTATCAGTACAACCGACCCCATGTGCTGGTAAGTGCCCGGCCTAACCTCGGCGAGGTAGTGACGAGGCTAAACTGGACCTACCACATCCAACCTGTACAGATATATGCAATTACAGAAAAAGAGCAAGAATTTAAAGAAATAAAAGGGAAAGGGAACATGCGGGGGGAATAGCATTTCAATTTTAACTTATACAATCAAGAGATGGAACTGAACAAATAATAAATAAGAAAAGCCAATGAATCAACAACTGCACGGCATCACCCTTCGTGTTTTTACTCTCATTCCTCACCAGAATGGTCAAATATAATGCACGGCATTATCCTTCGTGCTTTTACTCTCAATTTTACCAAGAATATCAAATGCAAGGCACGGCATCACCATTCGTGCTTTTACTCTCGATAAACAGTGCACGGCATCATCCTTCGTGCTTTTACTCTCAATAATCAGTGCACGGCATCACCCTTCGTGCTTTTAATCTCTCTTTCTCTCCCAATCAATGGTCACAACCAAACGGGAAAAAGGAAATATACATATATCAAGACAAAGTATCCCGGCAAGGGAGAATAATTCAACATTTAATCCCGGCAAGGAAAATACAACTCAACAACAGGTCCCGTCAAAGGAAGACAACTTAGCAAATGGTCCTCGCAAGGGAAAAGTATCAAAAATTCCTCTTTAGTTCATTAAATTCTCAACTTTCACTTCATGGTTCTTGTAACAAGTAGGTATCATAATTTTTCATTTACTTCGCAATTTTTAATAGCAGATATGACATAACGGTCATGCTTGACTCGGGCGCATAGGTAACCGTCACCATACCTATAGACCGACCCCACATAGCACATAGAAATTAACAACCTAATCCTATTCCCTCAAGCCAAAGTTAGACCGAACACTTACCTCGAATCCGGAAATAGCAACTCAAAGCTCTACAATCGCCTTTCCTCTAGAATTCAACCCCGAACCAACGGTATCTAACATAATCAGGTTCAATATTATCAATAAGAGTCCAAAAACACAATCCCATAGCCTAGAAATGCATTTCCTAGCTTACTTCCAAAAATACTAAAATCCGATACCGGGCCCACGTGGTACAAACTCAAGGCTCGGACCAAAAGTCAATCCCCCATAACCCACGAGTTCAAATATATAATTAGATTTTAAAATTCGACCTCACATTAAGGTTGAAATACCCAAAATCCCATAAACCCTAACTACACCCAGTACCCCTAAATTCAACTTTGATTTCATGTTTTAGAGCTAGGAATTTAATGATTTGATGAATGAATAGTGAGGAAATAATGTTAGGATTACTTACCCAAAGAGTTGTGATTAATTGGGGGCTAGAATTTCGCCAATGGAGAAGTTAGGAAGAGAGTTCGTGAGAAACTTTTGAATAGCCTCGGGCAGAACACTGTTCTGACTTAAACAATTTGCTTGGCAAAAATAGCCTACGCGATCACAGGAATAGGGACGTGATCGCATGGAGTTGAGGGATTTTGGCTAATGCGATCGCATGGATTGAGACGCGTTCGCATAGAGGAAAAATGGGTCCGGCCTGGGTGGGATGCCAACACTACGCGATCGCGATTCAAGGAGTGCGATCGTACTGAAATGAATGGCCAAGCTATGGGATCGCATGCCAGGTTATGCGATCGTATAGAGGAAATTTCTAATCACCTGAAGCTGCCCTATGCGATCGCGAATGAAGTGATGTGATCGGAGAGAAGGAAATATCTGTGATAAAATTGCAGAAAATCTGCCAAGTTTTCAAGAACTCAAACACCCCGAACCACCCCCGAAATCACCCCGAGCCCTCGGGGCTCCCAACCAAACACACACTAACTCAATATCATCCTACAAACTTGCTCGAGCAATCAAATCGTCAAAATAACATCAAAATCTAAGAATCAACCTCCAAAACTCATGATTTTCATTTCAAAGTTCAAAACTTTTAAATTTTCCACTCTTTTGTCCGAAACACGTCAAACGATGTCTATTTTCAACCAAATTTTACAGATAGCGCTTAACGGCCATTTAATACTTGTACCAGGCGTTGGAACCAAAATACGAGTCTGCTACCATTATTTTTGATCAATTTCCATTTACATTTTTCCTTAAGCATATTCATAAACCAATTTCACATAAAATCTCCATACTCGGGCCTGGGACCTCGGATATTGATTTCGGGAATATGCTCGAGTCCCAAATTTCCTTACGGACCCTTCGGGATCGTCAAATCACGGGTCCGGGTCTGTTTATCCAAAACGTTAACCAAAGTCAACTATAGAAGTATTAATATCAAAATTCATTGTTTTTAATACATATTTCAAATATTTACGCATAAAACTTTTTCGGCTTCGTGCCCGGACTACGCACGAAAATCGAAGCAACCCAATAAGAGATTTTCAAGGCCTCAAAAGCGCAAGGAAATGGAAAATTACGGTGATTACCCTTTGGGTCGTCACATCCTTCACCCCTAAAACAACCGTTTGTTCTCGAACGGACAAAAGAAAGGAGTACCTGAGTCGGGGAATAGATGGGATAACGAACCCGCATATCAGATTCGGACTCCCAGGTTGATGCCTCAGGAGGTTGACCTCTCCACTGTACACGCACTGAAGAAAAACTCCGCGACCTCAACTGTCGAACCTTCCGGTCTAAAATAGCCACCTGCTCCTCCTCATATGACAGATCCTTGTCCAACTGGAAAGTACTAAAATCTAACATGTGGGTGGGATCACCGTGATACTTCTGAAGCATGGATACATGAAAAACCGGATGCACTACCGACAATATAGGCGGCAATGCAAGTCTAAAAGTCACATTCCCCACACGGTCGAGAATCTCAAATAGGCCAATATACCTAGGCTAAGCTTGCTCTTCTTCCCAAATCTCATCATGCCCTTCAAAGGCGATACACGGAGCAATACTCACCCACCAACCATGAAAGCAACATCCCTGACCTTACGATCTGCAAGAATCTTCTGCCTAGACTGAGCCAACCGAAGTCTGCCCTCAATGATCTTGACCTTATCCAAGGCCTCATGTACCAAGTCTGTACTTAATAACCGAGCCTCTCCCGGCTCAAACCATTCGATTGGGGACCGACACTGCCTGCCATCAACGCCTCATACAGGGCCATTTGAATACTGGATTGGTAGCTGTTGTTGTTGGCAAACTCTGCTAAAGGCAAGAACTGATCCCACGAGCCTCCAAAATCAATAACGCAGGATCAGAGCATATCCTCAAGAATCTGAATGGTCCTCTCGGATTGACCGTCCGTTGGGGGTGAAATGTTGTACTCAACTGGACCTGGGTGCCCAACTCATGCTGCACCGCCCTCCAAAAATGCGAGGTAAACTGCGGACCCCGATCCAAAATAATAGATATGGGCACCCCATGAAGGCGAACGATCTCCCTGATATAATTCTCAGCATACCCCTCGGATGAATAGGTGGTGGCAATTGGGATGAAATGCGCTGACTTAATCAACCTATCCATATTAACCCATATAGCATCAAACTTCTTCCGAGTCATCAGAAGGCCAGCAACAAAGTCCATAGTGATCCTCTCTCACTTCCACTCGGGAAGCTCAATCTTCTGAAATAACCCACTAGACCTCTGATGCTCGTACTTAACCTTATGACAATTTAGACAACGAGCCACATATGCAACAATGTCTTTCTTCATTCTACGCCACCAATAATGTTGTCTCAAATCCTGATACGTCTTCACAGCGCCCGGATGAATAGAATACCAATAACTGTGGTGGGCCTCCGCTAAGATCGATTCTCGAATACCATCAAAATTGGGTACACAAACTCGCCCCTGCAACCTCAATATGCCACCATCTCCCAAAGTCATCTCCTTGGCACCTCCCCTCTGCACCGTGTCTCTCAGGACACACAAATGGGGATCATCAAATTGCCCTCCCCGGATACGCTCCATCAATGACGAGCGAGAAACCGTGAAATCTAACACTTTGTTGGGCTCAGAAATACCCAATATCACAAATCTATTGGCCAAGGCCTGAACATCCAAGGCAAGCGATCTCTGGCTGACCGGAATATATGCAAGACTACCCATGCTGGCACTTTCTACTCAATGCATCGGCCAGCACATTGGCCTTCCCTGGGTGGTATAAAATAGAAACATCATAATCTTTTAACAACTCCAAATACCTCCACTGTCTCAAATTCAACTCTTTCTGCTTGAACAAGTACTAAGGCTCTTGTGATCCGTGTACACCTCACACGTCACACAATACAAATAATGCCTCCAGATCTTCAAGGCATGAACAATGGATGCCAACTCTAAGTCATGAACTGGATAATTCTTCTCGTGGATCTTCAACTACCTCGAAGCATATGCTATGACCTTTCCGTTCTGCATCAACACTGCACAAAGTCCTATGCGGGAAGCATCACAATATACCATATAAGGCCCAGATCCAGTGGGCAATATCAATACTGGTGCCGTAGTCAAAGCTGTCTTGAGCTTCTGGAAGCTTGCCTCGCACTCATCTGACCACCTCAATTGGGCACCCTTCTGAGTCAATCTAGTCATCCGGGCTTCGATTGATGAAAACCCCTCCACAAAATGTCTGTAATAACCAGCTAACCCAAAAAGCTATGAATCTCTGTAGATGAAGCTGGCCGAGGCCAGTTCTTGACTGCCTCTATCTTCTTTGGGTCCACATGAATGCCCGTTGCTGATACGACATGATCCTGGAATGCTACTGAACTCAGCCAAACTTCGCACTTTGAAAATTTGGCGTACAACTGGCTATCCTTCAGAGTCTGAAGAACCACTCTGAGGTGCTGCTCATGCTCCTCCTGACTGCAAGAGTATACCAAGATATCATCAATGAATATAATCAGAAATAAATCCAAGTAAGGCCTGAACACTCGGTTCATCAACTCCATGAATACTGCCGGGGCATTGGTCAACCCAAACGACATGACCGAAAACTCATAATGCCCATACAGTGTATGAAATGTTGTCTTAGGGACATCAGACGCCCTAATCCTCAGCTCATGATAACCAGACATCAAATCTATCTTCGAAAACACCCTCGCACCCTGGAGCTGGTCAAACAAATCGTCAATCCTCGGCAGTATATACTTGTTCTTTATCATTACCTTGTTCAACTGCCGGTAATCAATGCACATCCTCATCGACCCGTCCTTTTTCTTCACAAACAACACTAGCGCACCCTAATGTGATGCACTAGGTCTAATGAAACCGTTATCAAGCAAGTCCTGAAGATGCTCTTTCAACTCTTTCAACTCTGGCGAGGCCAAGTGATACGGTAGAATAGAAATAGGCTGAGTGCCCGTAGCCAGATCAATACAGAAATCAATATCCCTGTCAGGCGGCATACTCGGCAGGTCTGAAGGAAAAACCTCAGGGAACTCCTGAACAATAAGAACAGAGTCGATATATGGGACCTCTACGTTGGAGTCACGAACATACGCTAAATATGCTAAACACCCCTTCTCGACTATGCGTCGAGCCTTGATATACGAAATAACACTACGGATGGCATGACCTGGGGTTCCTCTCCACTCAAGTCAGGGCAAATATGGCAAGACCAAAGTCACGGTCTTGGCGGGAAAATACAAGATAGTATGATACGGGGACAACCAGTCCATCCCTAATATAACATCAAAGTCCACCATGTCTAGAAGCAATAAATCGACACGGGTCTCAAGACCCTCAAATACCACTACACAAGAACGATGCACTCGGTCGACCATTATAGAATCACCAACCGGTGTGGATACATATATAGGAATACCCAGAGCCTCACTAGGCATGATCAAATAGGGTGCAAAATAGGATGACACATAAGAATAAGTATATCCCGGATCAAATAATACCGAAGCACCCCTATCACAGACCAGAATAGTACCTGTAATACAGCATCAGATGACTCGGCCTCCGTCCTGGCTGCCAATGCAGAACAATGGGGCTGGCCTCTACCTCCCTGAACTGCGTCTCTAGGACGATCTGCTACGGGCTGACCCCTACCTCTGGCTGTCCGGGCTCTACCTCTACGGTCTCTCCCTCCACCTCTATGATCCCTACCTCCGCCTCTATCTGGCTGGGCGACCTGTGGATCACCTGCTGCCTGGATCGTAGGGAGAGGACCTTGCTGCTGAGAACTACTCGAGGATAGAGGGAAAAATCTGACAACATGACCTGTGTCACCACAACCATAACATGCCCTCGGTGGCTGAGACTGCTGGCCTTATCGACCAGTATGTCCTCCCCTGAATATCTGAATTGGCGATGCACTGATGGGGGCTGCTGGTGCGCTGAAAGACCGCTGATCTTAATAATACTGCTGGTGACAACCACCGCCTGGCATACCATGAGAAACCTGAAGTGCCGACTAGAAAGGTCTCGGGGGATGGCCTCTGTCATGGAAATCCCTACCTCTAAATGAGGTGCCACCAAATCTTCCAGAATGTCGAGGCCTCTTGTCCAAACTTTGACTACCTCCTCGAGCCAATGTCATCTCTATCCGGCAGGCCGCATTGGCCGCCTCTTGGAATATAATATCACTGCCAACTTCCACGGCCATCTGTAGGCGAATGGGCTCAATCAATCCATTAATGAACCTCCGGACCCTCTCCCGATATCTAGGGAGTATCACTACTGCATGGCGTGCCGAGTCAACAAATCTAGTCTCATACTGTGTAACCGTCTGCGGAGCTCCTCCCTCTGAATGATGGGGAGAAACTTCTCCAAAAACAACTCTACAAACTGATCCCATGTCAAAGCTAGAGACCCTGCTGGTCTAGACAGACAATAATCTCTCCACCAAGTCTTGGCGGACCCCACAAGCCTGAAAGTGCAAAAATCAATCCCATTGGTCTCCACTATCCCCATAATCCTGAGGATCTCATGACAACTGTATAGAAAGTCTTGGGGATCCTCCGATGAAGCACCGCTAAAGGCAGTAGTGAAAAGCATGGAGAACCGATGAAGTCTCCACAAAGCATCCGAGGACATGGCCGTCCCATCTCTAGTCTGAGCTGTAATGCCTGTCTGGGCTTCCACTGTGGGCTGAACCAACGGAACCTGAGTCAGGGGAGCTACCTGCTCCAGAGTACGTGTGCAAGAGTCTGAAGCCCTCCTCCAGCCTGAGAAGTAGCTGGTGCTACTGGCAGCAATCACGCTCTAGCAACACTATCCATAAAGCCTGCTATGCGGACAAGATCATCCTGAAGATCCGAATGAAACATCACTCCTCCTAGGACCTGAGCTAGGCCCACTGGAGCTGGTGGAGCTGGAACCTCCTCAACAAAGTCGATATGAGGATCCACCTCTGGAACTGCTTCCTGGGGATGAGCTCTTCCCCTGCCACGGCCCCTGGCACGTCCTCGGCCCCTACCCCTCGCGGGAGCTGCTGCTGGGGGCTCAGGCTGCTGCGTGGAAGAAGAAGATGCACTTGTTCTCGCCATCTGCGAAAGAACAGAGTAGAACGACAATCAATATTAGAGAAACAGAATCGCACGACAAGAATGAACAAAGTGAAACTTTTCCTAACTCTGTAGCCTCTGGGGATAAATACAGACGTCTCCGTACCGATCCCTCAGACTCTACCGAGCTTGTCCGTGAGTTGTGAGACCCAAGTAACCTAGTGCTCTAATACCAACTTGTCACGACCCGGATTTACCCACCATCGGGAGTCGTGATGGCGCCTACTGTCGAAGCTAGGCAAGCCAACCTTTATAATTATTTTCACAAAACATAAATCTAAACAAGTTAAATACTAAAATAATTAATTAAAACATGCGGAAGTATTTTAACAACAATAGCGAAAATGAAGATGCGGAAATTGACAACATATCTCTATACAGTATCTTGTGTCACTACTTACACACGACTAAAGGAGTACTACAAGCACAATATGAAAGAAATACATAATATGTCTGTTTGACACAATTAAACAAACTGAAAGAAATATAAAGGAGACTCGAGGCCCGCAAACGCCAGCGAACTACCTCAGAGTCTCTGAACTGAAGGATCACTCCCGAACTATAGCTGCGGTCCATAGGTTGTATCCTGACTTGTGCACAAAAAAGGGCACAGAAGCGTAGTATTAGCACAACCGACCCCATGTGCTAGTAAGTGTCCGGCCTAACCTCGGCGAGGTAGTGACGAGGCTAAACCGGACCTACCACATCCAACCTGTACAGATATATGCAATAACAAAAAAAGAGCAAGAATTTAAACAAATAAAAGGGAAAGGGAACATGCTGGGGGAGTAGCAATTCAATTATAGCTTCTACAATCAAGAGATGGAACTGAATAAATAATAAATAAATAAATAAGAAAAGCCAATGAATCAATAACTGCACGGCATCACCCTTCGTGCTTTTACTCTCATTCCTCACCAAAATGGTCAAATATAATGCACGGCATCACCCTTCATGCTTTTTCTCTCAATTCTCACCAAGTATATCAAATGCAAGGCACGACATCACCCTTCGTGCTTTTACTCTCGATAAATAGTGCACGACATCACCCTTCGTGCTTTTTCTCTCAATAAACAGTGCATGACATCACCCTTCGTGCTTTTACTCTCTCTTCCAATCCCAATCAATGGTCACGAGCAAACGGGAAAAAGGAAATATACATATAACAAGACAAAGTATCCCGGCAAGGGAGAATAATTCAACATTTAATCCCGGCAAGGGAAATACAACTCAACAACAGGTCCCGGCAAGGGAATACAACTTAGCAAATTGTCCCGACAAGGGAAAAGTACTAAAAATTCCTCTTTAGTTCATTAAATTCTCAACTTTCACTTCATGTTTCTTGTAACAAGTAATTATCACAATTTTTCATTTACTTTGCAATTTTTAATAGCAAATATGACATCACGGTCATGCTTGACTCGGGCGCATAGGTAACAGTCACCATACCTATACACCGACCCCACATAGTATATAGCAAATAACAACCTAATCCTATTCCCTCAAGCCAAAGTTAGACCGAACACTGACCTCGAATCTGAAAATAGCAACTCAAAGCTCAACAATCGCCTTTCCTCTAGAATTCGACCCCGAACAAACGATATCTAACATAATCAGGTTCAATATTATAAATAAGAATCAAAATACACAATCCCATAGCCTAGAAATGCATTTCCTTGCTTACTTTCAAAATACTAAAATCCGATACCGAGCCCACGTGGTACAAACTCGAGGATCGGACCAAAACCCAATCCCCCAAAATCCCACGAGTTCAAATATATATATTTAGATTTTAAATTCGATCTCAAATTGAGGTTGAAATACGCAAAATCATAAACCCTAACTACACCCAAAACCCCTAAATTCTACTTTGATTTCATGTTTTAGAGCTAGGAATTTATTGATTTGATGAAGGAATAGTGAGGAAATAATGTTAGGATTACTTTACCCAAAGAGTTGTGATGAATTGGGGGCTACAATTTCGCCAATGGAGAAGTTAGGAAGAGAGTTCGTGAGAAAATTTTGAATAGCCTCGGGTAGAACACTGTTCTAACTTAAACAATTCGCTAGCCAAAAATAGCCTACGCGATCGATGGAACATGACGCGATCCCATCAACCTCCAAAACTCATGATTTTCATTTCATAGTTCAAAACTTTCAAATTTTCCATTTTTTTGTCCGAAACACATCAAACGACGTTCGTTTTCAACCAAACTTTACAGATAGCGCTTAAGGCTCATTTAAGACTTGTATCGGGCGTCGGAACCAAAGTACGATCCCGGTACCATTATTTTTGATTAATTTCCTTTTTCATTTTTCCTTAAGCATATTCATTAACCAATTTCACAGAAAAGCTCCATACTCGGGCCTGGGACCTCGGATTTCGATTTCGGGAATATGCCCGGGTCCTAAATTTCCTTACGGACCCTCCGGGACCGTCACATTACGGGTCTGGGTCCGTTTACCCAAAACGTTGACCAAAGTCAACTATAGCAATATTAGTATCAAAATTCATAGCTTTTAGCACTGATTTCAAATATTTTCACATAAAAATTTTCCTGCTTCGTGCCTAGACAGCGCACACAAATCGAAGCAACCCAATAAGAGATTTTCAAGGCCTCAGAAGCGCAAGTAAAGGAAGATTTATGGTGATGACCCTTTGGGTCGTCACAATCAGAGCCCCTTGTATTCGGTCAACATAATTTATTCGAGATCAAAATTGTTAAATTTAATTTTCAATTAAATATATTGATTTTTAAATAATAGTAGTAACTCAGATGAAGACGAAATATACCTTTTTTGTTAGATGAATGGCATATTATAGATATTTAAACAGGTGAAGACGAAATATACCTATTTACTATTCAATAGTTTTTTCCCTTCTTTGAATAATATTGTAAATAAATAGCGCAAATATTTTTCATATTCATGTTTGAATTTATAAATATCGGCCTTAACTGTTGCCCGGGGCCAACCTTTATAAGTAGGATTAAAAATTTTTCTAATATAATGAACCCAATTATGATTAGAAGCAAAAGTATAAGGTAAGCACATAACAGTAATCATCTTTGCTAATTCTTCACGATCTCTATTTGGATCGTAATATAAAATACCTTTGGTGACAGTGTTAATTCCTAGTTGAACTAAATTTGAACCTGTACTAGGGTTAACTGCAGAATCTACACTTGTCCCCTCTTGCCGCGCTTGCATTTTTTTTAAAAATCTAGCCTTATCTCTAGGATGTGTTTTTATGTGCCTAGTCAAACTACCCGTGTCGCTACGGTCTCCAATAAATTTATGAACCAGTAATTTCCCACAAGTTTTACACTTAGCCTTATTTAGTTCTCTTACTTGAGTAAAAAAATTCCAAACTAATGATGTTTCTTGACGTTTAGCAGGTTGTTTATTAAAAGTTGGAGTTTCTGCAGGTGGGTCGGCCGGTGCATTACTTGAGGTATGAACATGACTTAAATCTGGTGCTTGGGTTTCATCATCCTCATTATCATCCTCATTTTCCTCTAAGATAGGTTCATTAGGACAAAGAGCATTTATAATTTCATTACCTAATCTATCACTTACTACAACATCATGTAGAAATTCACTATCGGTAAATTGAAAACATGGGTGATCACTATCAAACATTACGGGAGGAGGAGGAGGACGTCTAGGTTGGCGACTACTTTCAACTTGCTTATTTTTTGTAGGTCGGAGAGCCGGGGGGAAGGGTAGTATTATGGCCACTACTTTCACCGGTTTTACCTTGTCCTTTACCAAACATTTTTTACAAAGAATCTGCCATATTAATTATAATTATGCAAACTAAACCACAAAATTAAAACGTAAAAGTTGAAAGGAGTTTACCGGATTGCCGAACAACTTCTTGAAAATTGAAAATCGTTGAACACTTGAAAACTTCAATTCAACAACTTCACAATTTTTTACGAATTTTCAAAAATAAATTAAGCAATTGTAGTAGAAAGATTGAGAGGGATTGAGAGATATTGATGAATTGGTGAATAAAAATGAAAGAATGAGGGGTATTTATAGTTGAGAAATGAAAAAAGTGTAATTATATAAAGTTTGTGGTTAAATTAAAGTTTGGGGGCCAAATGGCTATTTTATAAACTTTCAAATGGCCATATTTTCAGCCCAAATGGCTATATTTTAAATATGGGCGTTGCTGATTTTACAACAAATTTTTTTAAAAAATAGTCGTTGGGCCCGTTTAGGCCTGCCAGGCCCGGCTGACGGTCTCGGGCTCACGGACTAATGGCCTCGGACCGGCCCGTCACGGACCTACATGTAACACCAGGCCCAGGACCACCAGGATCGGCCCACCAGGCCCGTTAGGCCCATCAGGACCGCGGGCCTGGTCCGGTTCAAGCCCGGGCCACCGTGTACTCTTAGTCCAAAGTTTCATGTTGGGACTCAATTTGCTTACTTAAGTAACCAAAAATAGAAGCTCACAAAAGCTTCAAAGCCAAATCTTTTTCTGTTGGGATTCATTCCCTTTCTTTAAGTAACCACTAATTAAAACTTAAATATTTGAAGGTAAAACTTTTTTACAAGGGGTAATATTATGCACACCATCCTTACACCTGATATAAGCATTTAGTAATGATAGAGCAATCAAGCATTATAAATATACGCGAAAAATATTATTTTAAAAGAAATATTAAGAAATGGATCACATACTTATTTCTAAACTATAAGTCTGTAACAATATCTAACTTAACTAAATTAATAATATTTGTAGGTTCACAAAATATGGACATCATTATGAATCCAAGTATGATGTTAATATGTGACGATTGTCGCAATTTCATCCGCATTAATTGTTACATTTATATAAATAATATTTTTCATAAATTTAGTTATTAATACGGTCAAATATCTAAAATTAGATTATGGACTGAACATTTACGTACAATCACTAGCGTGCAACACACGTTCGTAGAAACTAATATATATATAATTAAAAAAAAAAAAAAATATATATATATATATATATATATATATATATATATATATATATATATATTCATTGGTTACTTTATTTGGATTAATAAATATAAATATAGTATAATTAAAAATAATATATATATATACTTTATTTGGATTAATAAATATAAATATAGTATAAATAAAAATAATATATATATATATATATATATATATATATATATATATATATATATATATATATATATATATATATATATATATATATATATGTGTGTATATATTAATTGAGTGGGAGTAGTTTCAAGTTGTAGTTTTTAAATTATTTTAAAATACAAATAAAACAAAAATAAAGACAAGAAAAATTTTAGAGAAAAATATTTAATAAAGTAATATGCTAATAAAATGTTCTATTAACAATGTAATAATATTAAATATCAGATGATATAATAAAAAAAATACATAAACAAATTTTATTCATTGCACTCCCTGTATAAGTCCTGTTAGTTTAACAGATATTTTGTTTATTAAAATTTATATAATATTATTAAGAAAAATAAAATAAAATAAAAAATAAAAAATATTTTAACAGTTATAAATTATAAATCTTCTCATATATGACAAAAAGAAAGCGAATATCAAATATTGATTGAAATAATAAAAAATATATAGAACAAAAAAGTTATTCACTAACTATATAAGTACATTTGATTTAATAGAGATTTCACTATTGAGCATATTGTATTGACAAGTAAGATGGCAATAAAATTTTATTAAAGCAATACAATTTAGTAGGATCAAATAGGCTTGATCATAATTTAATTTAATTAATACTCATCACACATCTTGCAACTACGATTACTAAAAATTAATGAAAAATAATTTAGCTATACTAGATATTTTTATATATAATTTAATATTTATTAATAAACGTACAAAAAATAAATTGTTCATTAGTTCCGGGGAGTATATAACAGCAATCAAGTATGAATGAGATTTTAATTTTAACATGGTTGTCATAAATGGCGGTGGGATATGAAAAATTGACAACATGAATATTAAATGGTGCAGGCCAATAGCTATAGCTACATATTCAATATATACTGACAGGGGATGGGATTTAATCATTGCTCTGACTTCATAAATTTTTCTATGAATTGTTTTTCAATTAAATATTACCCAGCAATGACTTATTCTTTTCCATTTCGAGAACGGTTGACTGTCGACATTCGTTTTTCATATACGTAAAATTTCGTATCCAATTCGCATAAACTGAACGAGTCTTTACACGTTCCATATCCTTTACCGCCTTTTTTGATTGCCACGTGTGTAATTATATTGGTCCTCTCGAAGTTCCCATCCCACACAGCTCTTTTTTCTTTTAAATTTTATATTTTGCTTTACTAACAAATGAGTGTTTTTTTCTTCAGCAAATTATAATTCAAATTAATGTTAAACCTTAAGTTATGCATTTTTTAAACTATTCAAAGTGTTATAAAATGATAACTCCTCTAAGCAAAAATTGCAAAAGTTTGAAGAAAAATATTCTTTTCTTTTTAATCCTAAGTTTTAACTATTATTCTTAAAGTACTTGTCACATTTGCCTATAGTTAATACTAAAATAAATGCTTGTTAATAAGATCATAAATCATATATATAAACTATAAACTTTCCAAAGAAGTTTGGCATGATAATTTATAATTGTGCATATAATTATATGTACTATAAACTTTCCAAAGAAATTTGGCATGATAATTTATAGTTGTGCATATAATGGATGCATTAAATATTTCTGCAAAAGTATGGCTAAAGGTTTATAATCAAAATTAAGATTAAATTTGTAAATCGTAGTATTTAAATTTGCAAAGACATAAAGTCGAACCATCCGAGATTGGGTCCGGATGCAGCACATGCAAACCACCACTAGTAATATCATATGCAGAAAAGGGTTAAAAATATTCCTAAATTATTAAAAAAGGTTTAAAAATATCTTTCATTTATTTTTTGGGCTAAAATACCCCTCTACCTACCTTTTTGGTTCACTTATGCCCTTTGACTGTTAAGTCAATGCTGAATTAAAAATAATTATTATTTAAATTCCACATGACAACTTCTTAATGATTGAAATTAAAACATCTAACCTACTAGAAAGACTAGCCCATATCTAACTGTTTTATGGGCTAACCTGCCAAAACATTGACCCGACCCGAATAAATATTACGACCCGAATTTTTCATTCTCGAGAGTCGTGATGGCGCCTACCAGTAGGAGTTAGGCAAGCCAAACATTAATTACCTTTTTCATTAACATATTATATGTTCCAAATATCCTCAATACATGAAAATAGACATTTAATGATCAAGCGGAAGTCTTAAATTTAAATAGCTGAATAAAATACGGAATTCCAACATGAATCTCTACCCAAGAACTGGAGTCACATACTCATGAACATCTAAGAACACTAAATATAGAGTCTGAAAGAAACATAAATCTGTTTATCTCGAATACAACGAGATGACAGTCTAAAGTAAGGATAGAGGAGACGTCGGGCCTACGGATGCCTTCAAGGCTACCTCGGCGTCTCGATGGACTGAAGGCCTGCTCCCACACTACTATTGCTGCTGCTGTCCAAAATCTGGATCGATGCAAAACAGCACATAGTGTAGCATCAACACAACCAATCCCATATGCTGGTAAGTCCTAGCCTAACCTCCGCGAAGTAGTGACGATGCTAGGACCAGACTATTGAGCTCATGCCCATGTTGTCCATCCAAAGGCCCAATGGCCTAATTCTATTCTCTTTTGGTTTCCAATCCTATTCGGAATTGGATTCGGTTTATTCCTATTTTGAGTGAGTTTCGGCTTTAAGAGAAAGCACCACTCATGATCTATAAATAGGACAAACTTGGAGAATTATTCTATGCTCATTGATATAATATTTTGAAAGACTTAAGCACAAAAGAGTGTTCTTTGAGAGAACTTTCGTCAAGAGAGAAGAGAGAACAAAAATATTAGTTTTGCTGCAGATTTTTAATCCGATAAGTCAATATTCAAATCACATTTCTGATTCATTAACCGTTGGATCGGGCTGAATTTTGACTGAGTTTCATAACATGTTGGTCGTGGATTTGAACGGTTGAGATCGTATTTGGAGGCTCGTGGCATATGATTTCGTGCCTTGAACATGAGCTTTATTTTTGTGGATTATACTCTTTCTTCAATTGATTAGTTGGTGCTCTTGTTGTTATTGTTGCTCAATGTTTGGCACTTCTTGTGTTGCCAATTTGGAGAACTTTTGTAACCCTCTTATTGTTATAGTGGAGTTTTTTGGATCTTTGTGATCCCGTGGTTTTTACCTTCGATTTGAAGGGTTTTCCACGTTAAAATTTGGTGTTTTTTATTTTCTTTATTTTCGGGTTTGCCTCTTCATCTACATAACACTGGCATCAGAGCCTTGGTTATTTGTCCGGGTTGTTACGGGATGGAGGTGAATATGAGCAAGATGGTATGTTTAAATAGGAGAAATTATAATGTTTGGAGAAGCAAGATGAAAGACTTGTTGTTCGTGAAGAAGATGCGTCTATCCATTTTTTCAGCTCATAAAGCCGAAAGCATATCCGATGAAGACTGGGATTTCGAGCACCAACAAGTATGTGAACATATACGACAATGGGTTGAAGATAATGTTCGCAACCATATTGTGAACGAGATATATGCAAGAACATTATGGGAAAATCTAGAGACTCTTTATGCTTCAAAAACCGGGAACAACAAATTGTTTCTGCTAAAGCAACTGATGACGCTTAAATATAGGGAATGCAACCCTATCCTTGATCACATAAATGATTATCAGGGCGTCCTTGATCAGCTGTCTGGAATGGGAGTTAATTTTGATGATGAGATACAAGGACTCTGGCTTCTTAATACTTTACCAGACTCTGGGGAAACTCTTCGTGTTTCTTTGAAAAATTCAATTCCTGGAGGTAAGGTGACCATGGAATATGCCAAGAGTGGTGTGTTAAACGAGGAAGTAAGGAGAAAATCTCAAGGTCCGTCCTCACAAGCAGATATCTTGGATACTGCAGACTGGGGAAGAGATAGAACAAGAGGCTCAAGGAATAAAGGTAAAAGTAGAAGTAAGTCAAGGTCCAAATACTATAATATTACATGCAACCACTATGGTAAAAAAAGACACATCAAACGGTTTGGCCGCAAGTTGAATCAAGACAATAGAGAAGGAACGAAAGATGAAAATAATAAGAACAATGTTGTTGCTATTGTTCGAGAAGCCCTTCTTTTTTCTTATGATGAAAATGTCATCAATTTTGTATCCCATGAGACGAGCTGGATAGTGGATTCTGGAGCTACCTCACATCTCACACCAAGAAAAGACTTTTTCTATCTGATACTCCTGTTGGTTCTGGAGTATTAAAAATGGGCAATGCAAGTGAAGTTAAGGTGTTTGGTATTGGAACAGTTTGTTTGAAAACTAATAATGGTTCAACGTTAGTTTTTCTAGATGTCAAGCATGCTTCAGACTTTTCTTTTGATTTGATCTCCGCAGGAATATTAGACGATGAAGGCTACCATAATGCCCTCTTTAATGGCCAATGGAAGCTCACTAAGGGCTCGTTAGTAGTGGCTCGAGGAGTCAAGTCTAGTCATTTATATGTGACACAAGGCTCTATTCTTAATGACTCAATAAATATGGTGGAAAGTGATACTTTGTCAGAATTGTGGCAACGAAGATTGAGTCATATGAGTGAGAGGGGAATTACGTGTTTGGCTAAGAAATATTTGGTTTCTGGAGTGAAAAAAGAAAAGATGAAAAGGTGCATACATTGTTTAGCTGGCAAACAGAAAAGGGTTTCCTTTCATAGCCATCCTCCCTCAAGAAAACCCGATTTATTGGAGCTAGTACACTCTGATTTTTGTGGTGCTTTTAAAATAAAGTCAAAAGGTGGTGCACTTTACTTTGTGTCCTTCATTGATGATCATTCTCGTAAGCTTTGGGTGTATCCTTTGAAATCTAAAGATCAAGCACTTAGCGTGTTCAAGGAATTTCAGGCCTTAGCTGAGAGACAAACGAGGGAAGAAATTAAAATGTATTCGCACCGACAATTGAGGTAAATATTGTGGTCCCTTTGATAACTATTGCAAGGAAAAAGGAATTCGTCATCAGAAAACTCCGCCCAAGACACCTCAATTGAATGGTTTGGCAGAGAGGATGAATAGAACTCTAGTTGAGAGAGTTAGATGCTTACTTTCTGAGGCTAAACTTCCAAATACATTTTGGGCGGAAGCACTTAACATTGTTGCCTATGTTATCAATTTGTCTCATGCAGTTGCTTTGGATGGTGATGTCCCAGATAGAGTTTGGTTTGTCAAAGATATTTCGTATGATCACTTGAGAGTTTTTGTGTAAAGCTTGTGTCCATGTTCCTAAAGATGAGAGATCAAAACTGGATGTCAAAACTAAGCAGTGCATTTGTGAGCACGTGATTTTTGCCCTACATGAAAATAACTCCTAAAAAATAGTCCAAAAATTACTTTTGTTACTTTTAGGAATTTTTCTTTATTTATTTGCATTTCAAGCATTTTTATCATTTTTAAATCATAGAAAAATCCTAAAAATTGCCAATTTTGCATATTTATCTTTTAGTCTTTAAAATTAACATTTTTTCTTTAGTTTTAAGTTAATTAGTTCTTTTAATGTTTTAAAAAAATTAAATAAAGATATTTAATTTTTACAAAATATATTAATTTAGGATTTTTAATTTCTAGGATTTTTAATCAAAGAAACAAAAGAAAAGAAAAGAGAATAAGGATTTAATTGCACTGTGGTTTTAAATTAAGTAATTGAACCATTTTTAAAGCCAAAAACCAGTCCAAACCATAATTTCCTTACCCAATTCCCACACAAGCCAAGCCCAAAACTCCAATTAACCTAGACGTAAGACTGTACATATACACCAAAGGAAAATACAAGCCAGCTTTTGGAGGAGAACAAAAATACACATGGGAATATATTTTAGCTTCAGCCGTTTTGCACCAAAAGGAACCCTTACGCAGCTTCTGATTCTTCTTATTCAGACTTCCTCACCATGAACCAACACCCCAAAATCCTAGCAACCTAGCTCCCTCCCCATCAACGACCAGCAGTCCATCGACAACCCACGTCTCAAGTTCCTCACGTCCAAACGAACCAGTCCGCCTCCCTCACGCCACCAGCGACGCCTCACCACCACAACACCTGAACCAACCACGAACATCTCCACCACCATCCGCCCGTTTCAGCCATGAAAGGTTGTCCCTTCAGCTCTGAAAATGAGCGACCAAAAAGCCCAACAGGACAGTAGATTGTTAGATCGATGCACCCACAAAAATCTCTGTTTAATATCGTGGATGTCTTCACGTTAAGGTCAGTCTATGTGCTTCTCTGTTTGAGTCAAAATATGGTTTAAAAAAAATGGATTTTGAGAGGTCCGTTCGGAGTTCGACGAACGAGGTTGCTGGTTCAAGATTTGTTCGAGGCCTTTCTGTCTCGCCTCTTATTTGATTTTGCATTTTTTCGTCGAGTTCGAGGTCCGCTCCAGTTCTGCTATCAAAGTTCCGATCGACAGCCCTGTCCGTGGTCGAGTTTTGTTCGACATGTTGGTTTCTATTTAATACCATCTGAATGATTGTAGCTGCTCGTGATGCAATATTCCTTGAAGACCAAACTATTGAAGATATTGACAAAGCTGAGAAGATAGATTCTCAGAGTAATGAGAGCTTAGTTGATATTGATCCAGTTTCAATTGCTAAGGCACCTATTGCACATGAAGGTACCCAAAACAATGATGGAGATAGTGATCAAGATCAAAATGATCATCATGGTGTAGATATTATGGATGCTCTAGTTGATGAAGTTGCGGTTGATCAGCAACCAACTCCTGCATAGGTAATTACTTTGAATGCTCCTGAAACTTCTCTTAGAAGATCTACAAGGGAGAAGAAAAAATCCATGCGCTATCCTCCTGACGACTATGTACTTTTGACTGATATGGGAGAACCTGAGAATTATGATGAAGCCATGCAAGATACTCACAAAGATCAGTGGATCGAAGCGATGGAAGATGAGATGAAGTCACTCCATGAGAATGGCACATATGAGTTAGTGAAACTGCCAAAAGGTAAGAGAGTTTTATCTAGCAAATGAATATTCAGAATAAATCAAGATAACCATACATCTGCGCCTAGATACAAGGCGATGTTAGCTGTTAATGATTTTGGCCAGAAGAATGGAGTTGACTTTGATGAAATTTTCTCCCCTGTTGTGAAGATGTATTCTATTCGTGTGGTTCTAGGCTTAGCTGCAAGTCAAGATTTAGAAGTGGAGCAGATAGATGTCAAGACTGCTTTTCTTCATCGTGAGTTTGATAAGGTGATTTATATGGAGAAGTCTGAGGACTTTGTAGTTAAGCTTGCAGATAAACATGAATTTTGTAGAAAATTGGCAGGCATGAAGCATATCAATAGTTCCTCTAGTTAAAGATACATTTGGCCCCTTGGCTGGAGGGGGAGTTTGTTGGGCTCATGCCCATGTTGTCCAGCCAAAGGCCCAACGGCCTAATCCTATTCTCTTGGTTTTCAATCCTATTCGGAATTGGATTCGGCTTATTCCTATTTTGAGTGGGTTTTGGCTTTAAGAGAAAGCACCACTCATGATCTATAAATAGGACAAACTTGGAGAATTATTCTATGCTCATTGATACAAGTCTTTGAAAGACTTAAACACATAAGAGTGGTCTTTGAGAGAGCTTTCGTCAAGAGAGAAGAGAGAACAAAAATATTCGTTTTGCTGCAGATTTTTATTCTGATTAGTCAATATTCAAATCACGTTTTTTGATTCGTTAACCGTTGTATCGGGCTGAAATTTTGACTAAGTATTCGTAACATATTAATCTTGGATATGAATGGTAGAGATCTGATTTAGAGGCTCGTAGCATCTGATTTCGTGCCTTGAACATGAGCTTTATTTTTGTGGATTATACTCTTTCTTCAATTCATTAGTTGGTGCTCTTGTTGTTATTGTTGCTCCGTGTTTGGCACTTTTTGTGTTGCCAATTTGGAGAACTTTTGTATTCCTCTTATTGTTATAGTTGAATTTTTTGGATCGTTTTGATCATGTGGTTTTTACCTTCGATTTGACGGGTTTTTCACGTTAAAATTTGGTGTTCTTTATCTTCTTTATTTTCGGGTTTGCCTCTTCCTCTACAAAACACAGACTACCAAATAAACCTGTGCAGTTATATAATATACATTGAAAATTAAAGCGGGAAGTAACAAGTAAAGATGGGAGGGGTAAATAGGTTTGGAGTGTACTAGTATTAACAGTAAATCCAGAATAACAGTCTAAAGGCAGTTTAAATTGTGCAACGAACAAAAATGAAGCTAATATAAAAAATAAGCACACTTATATCAATGATTGTTGCGGCGCGCAACCCGATCCAAATATATAACAACACTGTTGCGCGTGCAACCCAATCCATATAATTTAGACTTGTTGCTGCATTCAACTCGATTCACAAATATTATTGTTGCGGCGTGCAATCCGATCCATATCATTTATAATTGTTGTGGCGTGCAATCCGTTCCACAAATACTAAACAATGGACGACATCACCCTCCGTGCTTTATCACTCTTCCTCACCCAGACAACACTCACCAAATATGGGCAAGAAGGTAAACAAATAATGATTGAAATCCCAACAAGGGAAAGCAATTAAAACAGTTAAATCCCGGCAAAGGAACAATATCAATAAACTCAGTATCCTGGCAAGGGAGAAAATCAACAAATCAACCAAATGTCCCGACAAGGGAATAACCAAAAACCCTTTCTCGTTCTTTCATTTCTTACTTTATAATTCACTTTATCATTTTAGCCAACGCTCCAAAGAGTCAAATAATCTCATATACCTTCAAAATTCGAATCACAAGCCAAGGCTCCTCAAAGTCAAATGATCATAAGGTCTTTTACATGCTCTTTATAACATATAGAAATCATAAAATAAGAATGCAAATTACAACAAAATCATGATTATCACAATATAAGGACTCACGGTCATGCTACACACTGATGTCTAGATACTCATCACCATGCCTATATACCGTACTCGACAATTTGCAATTAGCAAACAAGACTCAACTCTTATTCCCTCAAGCTAAGGTTAGACCAAACACTTATCTCAACTTCCACGGCCAAATCAATTCGCAACAACCGCTTTCCCTCTCAAATTTGACTCGAACTCAATCAAATCTATACAATAAGGACTTTAAATACAACATATTAGCATTTTTCGCAGAATTTCACATTTAAGCTTTTCAGCTACACGCCCAAACTGCACACACAAATCGATGCAACTAAAAATGAGGTTTTCATGGCCTTGGAAGCACAAAATGAGAAAGAAAACAGGTGATGACCCTTTGGGACGTCACAATAAAAAGTTTAACTTAAAAATAGACACGCCACTTCCATCTAAATCTAGGTTATCTATACCACTACTGTCATATTGGAATAAAAATACTCTTATTTTAGATCGAGTTCTACGTGATAGCATGTGACGATCTAATGGGTCATCACCTGTTTCCTTATCCATTTTGTGTCTTCGAGGCCTTGAAAACATTATTTAGGATTACCTCGATTTGCATGCACAGTCCAAACGCAGAGGCAGAAAGTTTAACTATAATTTCGGTGAGAAAAATGCTAAAATTTGATATTAAAATGAACAAATTTAACTTCGATCAATATTTTAGATAAACGGACCCAGACCTGTGATTTGACGTTCCCGGAGGGTCCGTAGGAAAATATCAAACTTAGGCGTATGCCCGGAATTGAATTATGAGGTCCTAAGCCCGAGAAATGAATTTTTGAGTAAAATTGTTTTCTAAAAGTATTAAGGAAGTTGAACATAAAATTTGATTAGAAGACTATGGTATCGGGCCCGTATTTTGGTTTTGGCGCCCGGTAAAAGTCTTATATATGGTTTAAGCACTTTCTGTAATATTTGGTTGAAAATGGACGTCGTTTGACATGTTTCAGAGTTAAAATGGAAATTTGGTGTTTTATGAAAATTTGGCAGAAATTATGGGTTTTGAGGCTTAATTCGATGTATATGAAGTCATTTTTACGATTTTATCCATCGATAAGTCCGTGGGATGTTTTGAGGATGTGTATATGTTTGGTTTGGAGCCTCGAGGGCTCGGGGTGAGTTTTGGATAGGTGTCGGAGTACATTTTTAACCTTTGAAAGTTATGGGTATGCTCAGACCTGCAGGCTTCGCAATTTGCGAAGCCTGGCTCGCAAATGTGAGCTCGTAAATGCGAAGGGCTTCTTGCAAATGCAAAGAAGCATCCACAGAGCCTAGGATCACAAATGTGAACTCTTTTTTTTTGCAAATGCGAACATCACAAATGCGGAGTATTTCCTGCAAATGCGAAGGTCCGGGGATTTGGGTAGGGCTCGCGAATGAGAACTTAGCAATTCCCATACGTATTGGGTTCGCAATTGCAAACCCCAAATCGCATTTCCCATATCTACAACCTACATTTTTCTTACTTAGTCAAATTTAAATCATTTTCACCTTTCTTTCAAAACCCAAGCATACTTAGGCGATTTTCCAAGAACAAGACTTTTTCCAAATTAGTTGTAAGTTGGTTTTTACTCATTTCTTTCAATCATTAACATCATTTAACTTATTTTCAACTTAAAATCAAAGATTTCCAAGGGTGAAATTGGGGGTTTCGGGTAGAACTTAGGGTTTTTCAAAATTGGGGACTTGGACCTCAATTTGAGGTCTGATTTCAAAATAAATTACATATATTAGTTTGTCGGGGAATTATTAACCGGGTTTTGGTTTGAATCTCAAGTTTTGACCACGTGGGCTCGGAGGGGGGGGGGGGATTAGACTTTTTGGGAAAACTTTGGAAAATTCATTTTTATAGATTCAAATTGATTCATTTATCATTATTGATATAATTAAGTAAACTTGTGACTAGATTCGAGCGGATTTGTGGGAGAATCGAAGGGTAAAGCCATAGTTGAGACTTGAGTTGAGATCAAAGCATAGAGGTAAGTGTCCGGTCTAACTCTAGCTTGAAGGATTAGGAGTTGAGTCCTATTTGCTACTTGTTTTATGTTGAGTATGATGTATAGGCATGGGTACGAGTATCTATACATTAGTGTCTAGCATGACCGTGAGTCTATAAATGTTGGAAACACGTTTCAAATGCAATATACTAAACGTGTGTTCTTTTGTAGGTTTTGATGAATGTCAAACAAAGCAATAAGCGATATATAGCAGTGCTCAAGGACAAGCACATAATGGATGCATTACAAGAAGCTCAAGACAATGCTTGGAAATGTTATAATTGAGTCAATATTAATTGTGATCTTGATTCCTCAATCTTGGCTCATAACATGGCTTCTCTACTAAAATTATTTTTTCCAAAATCATGCATATTTAAAGTAAGTGTCAAATGATTTTAAACTATGCATATTTACATTTGTTAAAATGTTTTCCAAACATGCCTCAAAAATCTGGGCTAAGATAATCGATTATGTACTTATGATAATCGAGTATCTCTAAGCTAAGACTGCATGACAATCGATTATGAATTAATGATAATCGATTGTGAGTAAGCCAGTTAACATCAGGTTTTTGCAAACTGCATAACAATCGATTGTGTATTTTCGATAATCGATTGTTAACTGAGGCAAAGTTTTCAAAACTCATAAAAATCGATTATGAACTAATGGTAATCGATTGGAATGAGAAAAATGTCTCCCAGTGATTTTAAGTAAAATTATAATCGATTGTGGCTTTTGATAATCGATTATATATGAGACAGTAAGTTTTGAAATTAATTAATAATCGATTGTGGCTTTTGATAATCGATTATATATGAGACAGTAAGTTTTGAAATTAATTAATAATCGATTGTGGCTTTTGATAATCGATTATATATGAGACAGTAAGTTTTGAAATTAATTAATAATCGATTGTTCTATTTGATAATCGATTGATGAAGCTGACCGTTGTCATACTTTTTTCAAATTACCTTCAGGTAATCGATTGTGATATTTAACAATCGATGTTTTAGCGTAAAATCTGGAAAAGATTTTCTGAACGTTGTTAAAATAATCGATTATTGATTTCCTGATAATCGATGTTTTATGCCAAAAATTGGAAAGGATTTTTTAACGTTATAATTAATCGATTATTGATTTGAAGTAATCGATTGTTAACGTAAAATCTGGGATTGATTTTTTGATCTGATAGGCAAACAATCGATTGTTTAGTCCTGACAATCGATTGTCACTGAGTAATTTCAGCAATCCTTAATTGGCAATTAGACAACGGTAAGACTGAGTTTTTCACCTATAAATACAGGTTTAACTCAGTGTTTTCACAACAACAACACATACAATTTAAGTATTTTCATTGCTAAAAGCTTTCTTACATTGATCATCATTTTCATTCATCTATAAAGCTTTTTGAAGAGCCATTCTATTGAGCTAAGTTGTTGTGATCTTGAGCGTACTATTTCTACTCATATCTACTCATTGAGGAGTACTTTGTAAAGTGAGTGTGTCTTTGTGTTTGTAAGAGAATTGCGATTCTCGTTTGTTGAGGAACTTGTGTTTCCTCGGTTGAAGTCTTTGGGATTGTTATCCCCGAGCAATTGAAGTCTTTGGGATTGTTATCCCCGAGCAATTGAAGTCTTTGGGATTGTTATCCCCGAGCAATTGAAGTCTTTGGGATTGGTATCCCCGAGCAATTGAAGTCTTTGGGATTGTGATCCCCGAGCACCTAGGTGAGGCTTGTGTCCTCAGCTGTAACGGTTTGTTAAGCACCCGTAAGCTTGACAAGTTTAGTGGAAATCGCGAGAGAGTCTCTCGGGGACTGGACTAACCACGTTTGTGGCCAACCAGGATACATCTTTGTGTAAGTTTATTTTACTGCACTTGTCTTAATTTCTGCAAAGTTTTTAAATTCCGCACTAAAACGCTTAATAATTTTAAAACGCTATTCACCCCCCCCTCTAGCGTAAAGCGTTATTTCCAACAATTGGTATCAGAGCCATACTCTCTGAAAAACTTAACCGTTTGAGAGAACCATCGATGGCTTCTACTCTAAATTTCTTTGCAGGAATAGGTGAAGGAGAATGCAGCATGTCGCCTCCAATATTAGACGAAAACGACTACTCAGTCTGGAAATATCGGATGCAAATTTTTACAATGGCAAACGATTTGTATCTATGGCAAGCTATTAAACACAGTGATCAACTGACGACAAAAGTCGGGAAAGATAAGGTAAGTAAATACAACACTAAAGCTATGAATATATTACATAACGCCTTGAATCAGGAACTTTGGCGAAAAATCTCCCACTATAAAACTGCTAAGGAAATGTGGGACAAACTTGAGGAATTGCACGAAAACACGCCTCAAAAAGCGGTCAGCACAAACGATGAATCAACTGGTCGGTGCCTCATGGCAGACGAAAAAGACGAGGTAAGTACATCTAACGATATACAAATTGCTTATAACAAACTGCATGATGAGCTGGTAAATGCTTCTAAGACTATTAAAGATTTACAAAGAACTCTTTCTCTACAAGAAGAGGATTTTCAAAAACAACTCCTTTTAAAAGACAAGGACTTTGAAGAACGTCTTTCTTTAGCTCAAAAAGGTGTTGAAAATCTGTCTCGTGATAACGAGAATCTTGCAAATGAAAATCAATTTTTGTTAAATGATAGTATAGAACTTAGACAAGTCATCAAGACCATGCATGAAGCCTCTTGTGTTGAAAATTGCCTTACCTGTACTACTTGTGAGTCCTTAAAACTAGAAAACACAGAACTTAGGAAAACTTTAGAAACTCGTAGTAAAAAAGTTCTTAAAGTTAGTGAAAAAGAATCGCCTAAGAGAAATCAACGGCATAAAAACAAAAACTCCACTACTCCACCTAGAAATAACTCTAAGATTGTAAACAAGCCTAGAACAAATTCTTTTAGACCACCTAGACATTATGCTAGAATGTATGAAGATAAGGGTAGAACTAATATCTTTAGACAACCTAGATCCGAATCTAGGATTCTTGCAAACAAGCCTACAAATAGTAATTTTCGGCAACCAAGAAATTACTCTAGGAACGAGCTTAGACCACCTAGACATGACACTAGGTCCTTCAACAAGTCTAGCACTAATAACCTTAGACCATCTAGATATTATACTAGAAATGGGAACAATATGTCTTGTGTTAATCATTTTCATTCGCCTAGAACCTTGTTGGCTCAACCTAGGCATCAACACAACCCAAACGTAGTATGTCATTACTGCAATCGTATAGGTCATATTGCACCTATGTGTTTTACAAAGCATAGAGATTCTTCATATTATTATCGTTACTTGCCTAACCCCCAAGGACCCAAAATGGTATGGGTACCTAAAGAATATTAATTTGCCTTGTAGGTGTGCTTGAAGGGATCAAGTGTACTATGGTACCTTGACAGTGGATGCTCCAGACACATGACAGGAGACGAATCCAAATTCCTTCAACTAGAGCACAAAGAAGGAGGAAGCGTTGTATTCGGTGACAACAATAAAGGACAAATTATTGGCATCGGATCGGTCGGTAAGAATGAAAAATCCTCTATAAAGCATATATTACTTGTCAAAGGTTTAAAGCATAATCTCTTGAGCATAAGTCAATTATGTGACAAGGGAAATCTTGCTTTGTTTGATTCGGATGAGTGTTTAGTGTTTAGACGCAGTGACTTCAAGATTATTCTACGTGGTTTTAGAATTGACAATATTTACATGGTTGATCTTGAAAACTCCTCATCCGAGTATGTTGATTGTTTGTTGAGCAAAGATGAAAATGTGTGGTTGTGGCATCGTAGAGTAGCTCATATGAACATGCATCTTTTAAATAAATTGATTTCTCAAAATCTAGTGATTGGTCTTCCCTTCTTAAAATTTGAAAGTGATACTATTTGTGATTCATGTCAAAAGGGGAAGCAAACAAGAGCATCTTTTAAAACCAAAAATGTTGTTTCAACATCTAGACCTTTACAACTATTGCATATGGATTTATTCGGACCATCCCGTATCGAAAGTCTAGGAAGAAATAGATATGCTTTTGTAATTGTTGATGACTTCTCTAGATTTACATGGACACTATTTCTTGCGCATAAAAGTGATGCATTTATTAGCTTCAAGCTTTTTCTTAAAAGAGTTCAAAATGAAAAGGAATCAACTGTCACTTCCATTAGAAGTGATCATGGGGGAGAGTTTGATCACAATCTCTTTGCGGACTTTTGTGATGAACTCGGAATCGAGCATACCTTTTCCGCTCCACGTACACCACAACAAAACGGGGTGGTGGAAAGGAAAAATAGGAGCCTCGAAGAGATGGCTAGAACCATGCTCGACGAAGCTAAGATTCCCAAACACTTTTGGGCAGACGCCGTGAGTACCGCATGCTATGTTTTGAATAGAGTAGCAATTCGGCCGATACTCTTAAAAACCCCATATGAACTCTACAAAGGTAGAAAACCTAACATTTCACATCTACGCGTTTTTGGTTGTAAATGTTTTGTGCATAACAATGGAAAGGACCAATTAGGAAAATTTGATGCAAAGTCGGATGAAGGTATCTTCATTGGCTATTCTTCTCGTAGTAAAGCTTATAGGGTTTTTAATAAAAGAACCCAAGTTGTAGAGGAATCTCCTCATATTGTTTTTTCCGAAGATAATACTCGCTTGGCGAGAAAGGATTGTGGTCTTGATCTTTCAGGTATTCTGGAAAGCCTAAAGGACAAAATTCAAGAAGAACCACCAAGGAAAGAAACTGACAAAACGGTGGAACCACAAATTGAAAAAGCTCCTCAACCAGAAAATGAACCAAAAGAGCAAATAGAATGGAGGACAGTCAAAGATCATCCTCTCGATCAGGTAATAGGCGACGTTGGAGGGAAGGTAAGTACCCGGAGCTCTCTTAGAAATACCTTAGATCTTACTGCTTTTGTTTCTCAAATTGAACCCAAAACCATCTCTGAAGCAATTGGGGATGAATTTTGGACCTTGGCAATGCAAGAGGAGCTTAACCAATTCAAACGTAACAACGTTTGGGATTTGGTGCCAAGACCCGAAGGTCATACCATAATTGGTACGAAATGGGTTTTTCGAAATAAATTAGATGAAAATGGCATAATCACTAGAAACAAAGCTAGGCTTGTGGCTCAAGGCTATAATCAAGAAGAAGGGATTGATTATGATGAGACATATGCTCCGGTAGCTAGATTAGAGGCCATCCGTCTGTTGCTTGCTTTTGCATCTTCTATGAATTTCTTTGTATATCAAATGGATGTGAAAAGTGCCTTTTTAAATGGTTTTATCCAAGAAGAAGTTTTTGTAAAACAACAATTTCCCATAAGCACATCCGATCATCTCGACAAAGATGAAAAAGGTAAGGAAGTCGACATCAAAAAGTACCGAGGTATGATTGGCTCTCTTCTTTATCTTACTGCTAGTCGTCCGGACATCATGTTTAGCGTGTGCGTCTGTGCCCGTTATCAATCATGTCCAAAAGAGTCTCACCTTACTGCGGTAAAGCGGATTCTAAGGTATCTTGTCGGTACTACCAATGTGGGTCTATGGTACCCCAAAGGTTCTTCATGCCAACTTATTGGCTATTCCGACTCCGATTTTGCTGGATGCAAATTGGACCGCAAGAGCACTAGCGGCACTTGCCACTTGCTCGGTAGCGCTTTAGTTTCTTGGTTTAGTAAGAAGCAAGTTAGTGTTGCGTTGTCCACAACCGAGGCTGAATATGTAGCCGCGGGGAGTTGTTGCGCTCAAATCCTATGGATGAAACAACAACTCTTGGACTATGGCCTACGTCTTGATCACATTCCTCTTAGATGTGACAACACTAGTGCCATATGCTTGACGAAGAACCCCATTCTTCACTCGCGAACAAAACACATTGAAATTAGACATCATTTTATTAGAGATCACGTTCTAAAAGGCGATGTCGAAATTGAATTTGTTGAAACAAAAAGCCAATTGGCAGACATCTTTACAAAGCCCTTAGATAAAGAGTCCTTCTTCCGAATTCGTAGTGAACTCGGGATCCTTGACTCCACGTTGATCTAAGTCATGCATTGCATTTTATTTCCTACATAATTTCTAACTTGAGCGTCGGAGGCGTCTAACATTTTGTTGCAGGTATCACCCTAAAGAAAAGGGGATCATAAAAAGCATGACGCAAGATACTCAAGTATTCTACAGGAAAATCGCCGTCAAACAATCGATTACTGTATCAATAATCGATTACTTCCGTTATTTTTTTTCCAATAAATAAACTTGTGTTTATTTCATATTTGTTATTCTTCCCTTGTGTACATTTTTTTTGCTAATGGCAAAAGGGGGAAGAAACGGGATATCAAGAAGTATGCTATATTATGCTATATGCTCTCAACTTCATTCATGCTTAAAGTGAGGGGGAACATGAATTGAGGGGGAACATGACACTTGTCTTGGTTTATCAAAATAATTATTGCATATATCCCGCCTATGTTTGCCATTATCAAAAAGGGGGAAATTGTTGGAAACACGTTTCAAATGCAATATACTAAACGTGTGTTCTTTTGTAGGTTTTGATGAATGTCAAACAAAGCAATAAGCGATATATAGCAGTGCTCAAGGACAAGCACATAATGGATGCATTACAAGAAGCTCAAGACAATGCTTGGAAATGTTATAATTGAGTCAATATTAATTGTGATCTTGATTCCTCAATCTTGGCTCATAACATGGCTTCTCTACTAAAATTATTTTTTCCAAAATCATGCATATTTAAAGTAAGTGTCAAATGATTTTAAACTATGCATATTTACATTTGTTAAAATGTTTTCCAAACATGCCTCAAAAATCTGGGCTAAGATAATCGATTATGTACTTATGATAATCGAGTATCTCTAAGCTAAGACTGCATGACAATCGATTATGAATTAATGATAATCGATTGTGAGTAAGCCAGTTAACATCAGGTTTTTGCAAACTGCATAACAATCGATTGTGTATTTTCGATAATCGATTGTTAACTGAGGCAAAGTTTTCAAAACTCATAAAAATCGATTATGAACTAATGGTAATCGATTGGAATGAGAAAAATGTCTCCCAGTGATTTTAAGTAAAATTATAATCGATTGTGGCTTTTGATAATCGATTATATATGAGACAGTAAGTTTTGAAATTAATTAATAATCGATTGTGGCTTTTGATAATCGATTATATATGAGACAGTAAGTTTTGAAATTAATTAATAATCGATTGTGGCTTTTGATAATCGATTATATATGAGACAGTAAGTTTTGAATAATCGATTGATGAAGCTGACCGTTGTCATACTTTTTTCAAATTACCTTCAGGTAATCGATTGTGATATTTAACAATCGATGTTTTAGCGTAAAATCTGGAAAAGATTTTCTGAACGTTGTTAAAATAATCGATTATTGATTTCCTGATAATCGATGTTTTATGCCAAAAATTGGAAAGGATTTTTTAACGTTATAATTAATCGATTATTGATTTGAAGTAATCGATTGTTAACGTAAAATCTGGGATTGATTTTTTGATCTGATAGGCAAACAATCGATTGTTTAGTCCTGACAATCGATTGTCACTGAGTAATTTCAGCAATCCTTAATTGGCAATTAGACAACGGTAAGACTGAGTTTTTCACCTATAAATACAGGTTTAACTCAGTGTTTTCACAACAACAACACATACAATTTAAGTATTTTCATTGCTAAAAGCTTTCTTACATTGATCATCATTTTCATTCATCTATAAAGCTTTTTGAAGAGCCATTCTATTGAGCTAAGTTGTTGTGATCTTGAGCGTACTATTTCTACTCATATCTACTCATTGAGGAGTACTTTGTAAAGTGAGTGTGTCTTTGTGTTTGTAAGAGAATTGCGATTCTCGTTTGTTGAGGAACTTGTGTTTCCTCGGTTGAAGTCTTTGGGATTGTTATCCCCGAGCAATTGAAGTCTTTGGGATTGTTATCCCCGAGCAATTGAAGTCTTTGGGATTGTTATCCCCGAGCAATTGAAGTCTTTGGGATTGGTATCCCCGAGCAATTGAAGTCTTTGGGATTGTGATCCCCGAGCACCTAGGTGAGGCTTGTGTCCTCAGCTGTAACGGTTTGTTAAGCACCCGTAAGCTTGACAAGTTTAGTGGAAATCTCGAGAGAGTCTCTCGGGGACTGGACTAACCACGTTTGTGGCCAACCAGGATACATCTTTGTGTAAGTTTATTTTACTGCACTTGTCTTAATTTCTGCAAAGTTTTTAAATTCCGCACTAAAACGCTTAATAATTTTAAAACGCTATTCACCCCCCCCTCTAGCGTAAAGCGTTATTTCCAACAATAAATTGTTAATATTTTGATTCGTGTTATATATTTCATGCCTTAGAGATGATTTCTAGTTGTTTTGAAACATTTGTGGAAAGGTTTATGACTTTTGAGCATCTAAGAGCATTGGCTCAAGTTATTTTATGAATTGGGAAAGTATATGACTTATTATACCCTTTGGAGCATTGGCTCAAGTGCTAAAGAGAGGGATGAGATGAATGTCAAAGAAAGAGGAAGAATCAATAATTGTACCCTTGCCGGGTTGTATTCTTTTTGGTATATTGATTATCTCCCTTTCCGGGATGTGAAAGTTATTGATGTTGTTCCCTTTCTGGGATTTAATTGTTTATTGGGGTTCCCTTGCCGTGATTTCTATTATTGTATGTTTAATCACTTGCTCCCTTATTTGTGATTGTTATTTGGGTGAGGATGCGTGTTAAAGCACAAAGGGTGCTATTGTGAGGAAAGAGAGTAAAACACAAAGGGTGATGTCGTGCCGCACGATGTACTATTCTGTGCCTATTACATTGATTTCATGGTGAGGAAAGAGTGTAAAACATGAAGGGTGATGCCGTGCCTTACGATGTACCATTATGTATCGATATTCATTGATTATATGGTGAGGAAAGAGAGTAAAAACATGAAGGGCGATACCGTGTACCTTATATGATTGATTTGGTGAGAACGAGCGTAAAAGCACGAAGGGTGATGCCGTGCAACTGTTTTTTTAAGCAAACACTAGGCAAAGCCTAGAGTTAGATTTTTATTGATAATAATAAAATTAAAATTACATCATAATAACTTGAATATCCGAGGTATAGCATGATCCCCACAGAGTTCATAACACAACTCTGTGGTGATATTACAAATGAGGATATTAAGAAGATAAAATGAAAAATGAGGAAGCGAGTAATATGTTGTCCTTTCTCCAACTTTGTGATGAATTCAAAAAGATCTTCACAACTCATGCTTTGTTCTTTGTTTTACTGGGCTTTATAAAGGTATTTTGAGTCATCTGCTTTTGTGTTGCAATTCGCATTGGAAGCTTCCTTTTGTTTGCGTCTTCAGCCATCCTGTCGTCCCAACTTCTATCCCTTTAATGACTCTTTTTACTTGTTTTACTGTGCGTTGGTGACAAATCCCCCATTCTTGCAGCATTCTTTCGGCATTGCGTTAAGATATCCTGTTCTTCTCCTTCTTCATATATGTGATTTCCTTCCATATCATTCTGTGCTACTTGTGAAAAAGCTACTAATTTGTTATTCGTAGAAGTACAATTTGTTTGTGGCTGCCTGTTGTGTAAGACTATCTTCTGATTTTGTCCACAAGTTGGAACTGCTGTTTTGTTTCCAACAATTGATGATTCTCCCGTGAATTGGATTGCTTTTTGTGTTGTTTCTATTTGGTCGATCTCTGTTGTTGTTACCTTCGAAGTGCTTGATGTTGTATCATTTTTTGGAATGAAAACCGGCGCATTATGATTCAAATTGCTACTGTTGATTTCTTACTCTTGTTGATATTCTAGTTGTATAGTTTCATTCCTTATTTGATGTTTCTATTTCTTAACCGTACTGTCCCTACAACATGTTCCCCTCCCCATTGACTTGTTATTTTTCTGTATTTATGTTACGTCGTATATATATCTGCACATGTTTGATTGTAGTTTGGCCTAGCCTCGTCACTACCTCGTCAGGGTTAGTCCAGGCACTTACTAGTACTTCAGGTCGGTTGTGGTGATGCTACACTCTGTAATCTTTTGCACAGATCTAGGTGCTGGAGCAGTATTCTGAGCGCAGCTAGTCTGGGAGCAAGCCTTCAGTCCAGTGAGATACCGAGGTAGCCTTGAAGGCATCAATGGGCCCGGCGTCTTCTTTTATATTTCATTTCAGACTGTTATCTTTTGTATTTGAGAAAAATAGTTATATTTTCTTTCAGAAATTGTATTTAGTTAATCTTAGTAGTTCGTGAGCTATATGACACTAGATATTTGGTAGAGGCTTGAGTTGAACTTCTACTTTTGTCACAACCGGGATTTTCCACCGTCGGGTGTCGTGATGGCGCCCATTATTGGAGCTAGGCAAGCCAAACGTTAAAATACATTTCCAGCTTTCATTCAACAATGATAATAACAAGGATAATAAGCTGAAGCGGAAGTCTTCTAAATACTTTAAATAATTGAAAACAAAAATACAAAAGTTTCAAATTATTCTTCTACCAAGTATCCGGTGTCACTACTCATGGACTACTATGAAATACTAAAACCAGAGTCCGAAAGAAATACATATAGTGTCTATCTCGATACAATGAAAACAAACAGTACTAAAGAAGGGACTTCGGTCTGCGAACGCCGACTAGGCTACCTCAAAAATCCCTGTACTAAAGATAGCTCCCAGAAGTCCTACTGCTGCGGTCAATAAGCTGTGTCCGGATCTGTGCACAAAAATGCCAGGGTAGAACCAGTAGACCCGACCCCATGTGCTGGTACGTTCCTGGCCTAACCCCGGCGAAGTAGTGACGAGGCTGGACAGGACCTACCAGAAATAACTTATAGGGATATATATACAATAACAGGAAAACATACTCTATTTAACATTTAAGAGGGAAGGGAGCATACTATAGGGTAAGACAGTTAAATATACAGTTATTGGATAAGAAGTGAAAGAGCACAACAACAACTGATGAAAAATAACACATGATACTCTACATACGGAGTCAATATGCTTAATCCATATTACGTTGTGGCGTGCAACCCGATCTTTATCATCTTACACCGTTGTGGTACGCAACCCAATCCTTAATGTTTAACACCATTGCGACGCGCAACACGATCCTCAATATTATTACCGTTACGGCGTGCAACCCCATCCTCAATGTTTAACACCGTTGCGGCGTGCAACCCGATCCTCAATGTTTAATACTAAAAATTCACCCAACAACAATTACAACTCAAGTGCGAGGGAAGTGACAACAAAATAAGGAGTCCCGACAAGGGAATATCGCTAACAGCTCAAATTTCTCGGTAAGGAAGAATACAATAATAAAAGTCTACTCGTCCTGGCAAGGGAATCATTTCAACACATTCTCTTTTAACTCATTTCCTTCTCAACAAACACTTTATATGGAATTTATCAATTAAACAAGACAGTTGTGTCACATTTTTCGAATTAAAAGCAATTACGACTCACGGTCATGCTATACTTCGGTGCATAGATAACCGTCGCCATGCCTATACACCGTGCTCCACATTTAGCACATAGCAATTAATATCCTAATCCTATTACCTCAAGCCATAGTTAGATCAAACACTTACCTCGGTCTAAAAATAACATTCAACTCTCTAAAACCGCCTTTCCTCTAGAATCTAACTCCAAAACAATGATATCTAAGCACAATTTAGTTCAATAATATCAATAAGGACTCAGAAACATAATCTCATAGCCAAAAAATAAAATCCATAGCATTCTTCCAAAATTACCAAAATCCGACCCAGGCCCACATGGTCCAAACTCGAGGCTCGGACCAAAATCCGTTCACCCATAACCCCTCGAGTTCAAATATATAATTTGTTTTAAGATTCCACCCCAAATTGAGGTTGAATCACCCAAAATTCCAAAGCCCTAACTCTACCAAAAACTACCATTTTCTACTTTGATTTCATGATTTAGGGCTAGCAAGTAAGTGATTAGATGAAGGAATTAGGAGAGAACGAGGTTAAGAACACTTACCCAAAGAGCTTTGGAGAAGGAGAAGCGTGTAAATCGCCTATAGGATGTTGGAGTGAAGAGCTCGTGTGAAAAATGGAAAAAATCCCGAGCAACTGATCTTGTTTTTAACTTAAAAATCACTAGCCGTTTTTGTGCTATGCGTTCGCGACATAGTGGTGCATTCGCAAAAGAGACTGGGCGGGTAGGCATCGCGTTCGCGAGGAGACGCTGTAAATGCATAGAAGGAAAAAGTCCAGGCCCACACCTTTGGCCTATGCGTCCGCGTTTGGACTCACGCATACGCGAAAAGGAGCAGGCCAAAACTACGTGATAGCTATTGGAGGATGCGAACGTAGAAGGGAGGAAAGACCGGGATATGCGAACGCGAGCCCAGGGGCGCGTTCGCGAAGAAGGAAATGTGGTCTGCAATACTTTGAAAAAAATTTGATGCCTTTTTAAGACCAAAAACACTCCGAACCACCCCCGAAATAACTCCCGAGCCCTTGGGGCTCCCAACCAAATAGACACACTAACTCCGTAATATCCTACAAACCTACTCGAGTGATCAAATCGCTAAAAGAACATAAACATCAAAGAATTACGCCTCAAATTCATCATATTCATTTCAAAGCTCATAAACCTCTAACTTTAGATATTTAAGTCCGAAACATGTCAAACGACGCCCGATTTCGAACAAATTCCATAGACAACGCTTAACGCATATTTAAGACCTATACCGAGCGTCGGAACCAAAATACGAGCCTGTTACATATATTTTCTAACTCATTTTATTTGCAAAAATCCATATCATTTTCAGAAAAATAATGGTTTTTCAAAATTTCATTTCTCAGGCTTATGACCTCGAATTTCGATTCCGGGAATACGCCCGAGTCCCATATTTTTCCACGGACCCTCCAGAACCGTCACAACATGGGTCCGGGTCCGTTTACCCAAAATGTTGACCAGAGTCAGATTTAACAATATTAATATCAAAATTCTTCTATTTTAACACATAGTTCACATATTTCAACATAAAAACTTTCCGGATTTGCACCTAGATTGCGCACGCAAATCAAGGCAACTAAACGTATGGTTTTTAAGGCCTTAAATGTACGAAAAAAGGGAAAAATTACGGTGATGACCCTTTGGGTCGTCACATCCTCCACCTATTAAACAACTGTTCGTCCTTGAACGTACAACAGAAAGAAGTACCTGAGTCGGGGAATAGATGAGGATAGCAATTCCGCATATCAGACTCAGACTATGAGGTTGATGCCTCAGGAGGCTGACCTCTCCACTGAACACACATGGAAGGAAGACTCTTCGACCTCAATTGTTGAACCTGCCGGTCTAAAATAGCCACTGGCTCCTCCTCATATGACAGACCCTTGTACAATTCGACAGTGCTGAAATCTAATACGTGGGTTGGATCGCCGTGATACCTCCGAATCATGGATATATGAAAAACTGGATGCACCGATCTATAGAAATGCGGAGGTAAACAGCGGGCCCCCATCCTAATTGATAGATATAGGCACCCCATGAAAGAGAGAGATCTCCATGATATAAATCTCAGCTAATCTCGCAAACGAATAGGTGGTGGCAACCGGAATAAAATGCACTAACCTGGTCAGCCTATCAACAATGACCCATATTACATCAAACTTTTTTCAAGTCATTGGAAGGCCAGAAACGAAATCCACGGTAATTCTCTTCCACTTCCACTCGGGAAGCTCAATCCTCTGAAATGAACCACCGGGTCCTGATGCTCGTACTTCATCTGCTCACAACTCAAACAAAAAGCCACATATGCAACAATGTATTTCTTTATTCTGCGCCACCAATAGTTATGCCTCAAATCCTAATACATATTCGCGACGCCCGAATGAATAGAATACCGAGAGCTATGGGCCTCCACTAAGATCAAATCCCGAATACCATCAATGTTGGGCACACAAAATTGCCCCTGCAGTCTCAATACACCATTATCTCCCTAGGTCATTTCTTGGCACCTCCACGCTACACCATGTCTCTTAGGACACACAAATGGGGATCATCAAACTATCGCTCACAGATACGCTCCATCAACAAAAAACGAGTGGCCGTGTAAGCTAACACCCTGCTAAGCTTGGAAATATCCAACCTCACATGTCGATTGGCCAAGGCCTGAACATCCAAGTCAAGCGACCTCTGGCTGACTAGAATATAAGCAAGACTACCCATGCTGGCGGACTTCCTACTCAAAGCATCGGCTACCACATTGGCCTTTCCCGGGTGGTATAAGATAGAAACATCATAGTCTTTCAACAACTCCAACCACCTCCTCTGCCTCAAATTCAACTTCTTCTGTTTCAACAAGTACTGAAGGCTCTTGTGATCCGTGTACACACGTCACGCCATATAGATAATGCCTACAAATATTCAAGGCATGAACAATGGCTGCCAACTCTAGGTCATGAACTGGATAATTCTTCTCGTGGATCTTCAACTGCCTCGAAGCATATGCTATAACTTTGCCATTCTGCATCAATACTACGCCAAGCCCAATACAGGAAGCATCACAATAAATAGTATAAGGACCTGATCCCATGGGCAAAACCAATACCGGTGCCGTAGTCAGAGCTCTCTTGAGCTTCTGAAAGCTCGTCTCGCACTCATATGACCACCTGAACTGGGCACCTTTCTGGGTAAATCTGTTTATCGGGGCTGCAATAAATGAAAACCCCTCAATGAATCAGCGGTAGTAACCTGCTAACCCCATGAAACTCTAAATCTCTGTTGTTGACGCTGGTCGAGGCCAGTTCTTGACTGCCTCAATCTTATTTGGGTCCACCTGAATACCCTCTACTGAATAAACGTGACCCAGGAATGCAACAGAACTCAACCAAAACTCGCACTTCAAAAGCTTGGCGTATAATTGACTATCCTTCAGAGTTTGAAGAACAACTGTGAGGTGCTGCTCATGCTCTTCCTGACTGCGGAAGTATATCAGAATATTGTCAATGAAAACAATCACGAACAAATCCAAATAGGGTCTGAACACCCGATTCATCAACTCTATAAATACCGCTGGGATATGGTCAACCCAAATAACATGACCAAAAACTAATGTCCATACTAAGTGCAAAATGATGATTTAGGGACATCACACGCCCTAATCCTCAGCCGATGATAACCAGATCTCAAATCTATCTTCGAGAACACCCTAGCACCCTGAAGCTAGTCGAATAAATCGTCAATCCTTGGCAGTGGATACGTGTTCTTTATCGTCACCTTGTTAAACTGCCGGTAATCAATGCACATCCTCATCGACCCATCCTTTTTCTAACACTGGCGCACCCCAAGGCGATACACTAGGTCTAATGAAACCTTTATCAAGCAAATCCTGAAGCTACTCCTTTAACATTTTCAAATCTTGTAGGGGCATGCAATATGGCGAAATGGAAATAGGCTGAGTGCCCGAAGACAGATCAATATAGAAATCAATGTTCCTGTCGGGCGGCATACCCGACAGATCTGAAGGGAATACCTTGGGGAACTCCTGAACAATAGGAATAAAATCAATAGATGGGACCGCTGCACTGAAGTTGCAAACATACGCCAGATATGCTAGACACCCCTTCTCGACCATGATCAAGCCTTAACATACGAAATAAAACTACGGGTGGCATAGCCTGGGGTCCCTCTCCACTCAAGTCAGGGAAAATCTGGCAAATCCAAGGTCACGGTCTTGGCATGATATTCCAAAATAACATGATACGGGGACAACCAATCCAACCCCAAAATGACGTCAAATTCCACCATATCTAAGAGCAATAAGTCAACATGGGTGTCAAGACCCTTAAATACTACCACACATGAACGATGCACTCGATCAACCACTATAGAATCACCATCGAGTAGACACATATACAAGAATACCCAAGG
The DNA here is from genome assembly GCA_034376525.1 of Nicotiana benthamiana. Lineage (NCBI taxonomy): Eukaryota > Viridiplantae > Streptophyta > Magnoliopsida > Solanales > Solanaceae > Nicotiana > Nicotiana benthamiana. The sequence continues at coordinate 92,454,746 of CM067337.1, forward strand.
CCTCACTAGGCACAACCAAATAGGGTGCAAAATAGGATGACACATATGAATACGTAGATCCAGGATCGAATAGCACAGAAGCATCTTTATCATAGACCAAAATAGTACCTGTAATCACAGCATCTGATGACTCAGCCTCTGGCCTGGTTGGCAACGCATAACAATGGGGATTGACCCCACCTTCCTGAACTATGTCTTTAGGACGATCGGCTACTGGCTGACCCCTACCTCTGGCGGTCCGAGCTCCACCTCTTTGGTCCCCACCTCCTCGTTTAGGGCCTCTACCCCCTCCTCTAGCTGGCTGGGGGGGCCTGTGGATCACCTGCTGCCTGAATCATGGGGCGGGGACCCTGCTGCTGCGATCGAGCACCTCTTAACCTAGGGAAATATCTCCTGATGTGACTAAGATCTCCACACTCATAATACCCATCTGAATACGGCAATTGAGAAAACTGGGACGAACCCTACAGTCCTGGATGACCTCCTCGAAGGCTCTGAAGCGGTGATGCACTGATGGGCTATTGATCAGAATAGTGCTGCTGAGAACTACTACCGCCCAAAGTACCATGAGAGACCTGAAGTGCTGACTGTAAAGGCCTCTGACGGTGGCCTCTACCATATGAATCTACCTTCAGATGAGGTACCACTTAACCTACTTGAATGACGAGGCCTCTTATCTGACCCCTGACCGCCTCCTCGTGCAAATGCCATCTCTATCTTGCGGGCTGTATTGGCTGCCTTCTGAAACGAAATATCACACCGACCCTATAGCTATTTGGAGTTAGATCGGTTGAATCAATCCATAAATAAATCTCCGCACTCTATCCTTCTCAGGGGGGAGTATAACAATAGCATGGTGTGCCAAATCAATAAAACCAGTCTCATACTGCGTGATTGTCACAGTACCCTGATGAACACGCTCAAGCTGCCCGCGTAGAGCATCTTGCCGAGAGAAACTTCTCCAAGTCAATAATGGCGACCCTGCTGGCCTGGATAAACGATAGTCCCTCCACCAAGTCTTGGCGGATCCTGCGAGCCGAAAGGTGATGAAGTCGTACCCAATGGTCTCTACCATACCCATAGTTCGGAGAACCTCAGTGAAGCTAAAATAGAAGTCCTGGGGGCCCTCTGTAGAAACACCGCTGAAGGTGGTGGTGAAGACCTTGGTGGACCTATAAGCCTCCACAAAGCATTTTCGGACATCACAGCACCATCACCGATCTGAGCTGGAATACCCGGCTGGGCTGCCACAGCTGGCTGAACTACTGGGACCTGAGGCTGAGGAGGTACCTGCTCCGGAGTACGCGTCGCGGGAGTCTGAACTCCTCCCCTAGCCTGAGATGTGGCTGGTGCTACGAGAAGCAAACCCGCTCTAGAGACCCTCTCTATATAGCCTACCAGTTGGACCAAAGCGTCCTAGAGTATTGGAGTGGCTACGAAACCCCCCGGGACCTGAGGTAGGCCCAGTGGAGCTGCTGGTGCCGGAACCTCCTCATCATAGTCAACATGAGGCTCCATCTCTGGGACTGCTTCTCGGGGCTGAGTTCTACCCCGACCTCGGCCTTTGGCACGGCCTCGGACTCGCCCTCTGCCCCTGGTAGGAGCTGCTGCTCGGGGCTCGGGCTGCTGCGTGGTGGAAGAAGAAGCACCTGTTCTCACCATCTGCGAAAGAACAGTGTAGAATTACGATCAATATTTGAGAAATAGAATCGCACGACAAGAATGAATAAAGTGAAATTTTTCCTAACTCTGTAGCCTCTAGGGGATAAACATAGATGTCTCCGTACCGATCCCTCAGACTCTACCGAGTTTGTCCGTGAGTTGTGAGACCTATATAACCTAGTGATTTGATACCAACTTGTCACGGCCCGAATTTCCCACCGTCGGGTGTCGTGATGGCGCCTACCATCGGAGCTAGGCAATCCAAACGTAAAAATATATTTCCAGATTTCATTCAACAATGATAATAACAAGGACAATAAATTAAAGCGGAAGTCTTCTAAATACTTTGAATAACTGAAAATAGAAATACGAAAGCTTCAAATTATACTTCTACCTAGTATTTGGTGTAACTACTCATGGACTACTGTGAAATATTAAAACCAGAGTCTAAAAGAAATACATATAGTGTCTGTGTCGATACAATGAAAACAAACAGTACTAAACAAAGGACATCGGCCTGCGAACGCCAGCTAGGCTACCTCGAAAATCCCTAGACTGAAGACAGCTCCCAGAAGTCCTACTTCTGCGGTCCATAAGCTACGTCCGGATCTGTGCACAAAAATGCACAGAGTGTAGCGTCGCCATGTGCCGGTAAGTGCCTGGCCTAACCCCGGCGAACTACTGACGAGGCTAGACAGGACCTACCACAAATAACCTGTACAGATATATATACAATAACAGTAAAACACACTCTTTTTAAAATTTAAGAGGGAAGAATCGTACTATGGGGTAAGATAGTACAATATACAGTTATCCGATAAGAAGTGAAGCAGCACAACAACAACTAATGAAGAATAACACAATATACTCTACATACGAGACAATATGCTTAATTCATATTCCGTTGTGGCGTGTAACCCGATCCTTGTCATCTTACACTGTTGTGGTTCACCCAACAACAATCGCAACTCAAGTGCGAGGAAAGTGACAAAAAAACAAGGAGTCCCAGCATGGGACTATCAGTAACAACTCAAGTATCCCGACAAAGGAGAATACAATAATAACAGTCTACTCGTCCCATCAAGGGAATCATTTGAACACATTCTGTTTTAACTAATTTCCATCGCAACTAACACTTTATATGGAATTTATCAATTAAACAAGAGTTGTGTCACATCTTCGAATAAAAAGCACTTATGATTCACGGTCATGCTAAACTCCGGTGCATAGATAACTGTCTCCATGCCTATACACCATGCTCCACATTTAACACATAGCAATTAATATCCTAATCCTATTCCCTCAAGCCAGAGTTAGATCAAACACTTAACTCAGTCCAAAAATAGCATTCAACTCTCTAATACCGCCTTTCCTCTAGAATCCAACTTCGAAACAATGATATCTAGGCAGAATTTAGTTTAATAATATCAATAAGGACTCAAAAATATAATCCCATAGCCTAAAAATGAAATCCCTAGCATTCTTCCAAAAAATACCAAAATTCGACCCCGGGCCCACATAGTCCAAACTCGAGGCTCGGACCAAAATCCTTTAATCCATAACCCCACGAGTTGAAATATATAATTTGTTTTAAGATTCGACCCCAAATTTAGGTTGAATCACCCAAAATCCCCAAAGACCTAACTCTACCCAAAGCCGCCATTTACTACTTTGATTTCATGATTTTGGGCTAGGAAATTATTGTTTAGATGAAGAAGTTAGGCAATAACGAGGTTAAGAACACTTAACCAAAGAGCTATGGAGAAAGAGAAGCTTGTAAATCGCCTATGGGATGTTGGAGTGTAGAGCTCGTGTGAAAAATGGCAAAAATCCTGAGCTACTGATTCTGTTTTTATCTTAAAAATCACTGGTTGTTTTTGTGCTATGCGTTCGCGATATAGTGTCGCGTTCGTGAAGGAGACTGGGCAGGTAGGCATCGCGTTCACGAGGAGACGCTGCGAACGTGTTGAAGGAAAAAGTCCAGGCCCACGCCTTTGGCCTATGCGTCAGAATTTGGACTCACGCGAATGTGAAGAGGAGCAGTCCCAAGACTATGCGATCACGATTGGAGAATGCGAACGCAGAAGGGAGAGAAGACTGGGCTATGCAAACGCGAGCCCAGGGACGCGTTCATGAAGACGGAAATGCGGTCTGCAACACTGTGAAAAAATCTGATGCCTTTCTAAGAGCAAAAACACTCCGAACCACTCCCGAAATCACTGCCGAGCTCTCGGGACTCCCAACCAAACACACACACTAACTCCATAATATACTACGAACCTGCTCGAGTGATCAAATCGCTAAAATAACATCAAAATCAAAGAATTAAGCCTCAAATTCATCACTTTCATTTCAAAGTTTATAAGCCTCTAACTTTAGATATTTAGGTCCGAAACACGTCAAACGACGCCTGGTTTCAACCAAATTTCGCAGACAATGCTTAACACATATTTAAGACCTATACCGGGTGTTGGAACCAAAATACGAGCCCGATACCTATATTTCTAACTCATTTTATTTTCAAAAATCCATATCATTTTAAAAAAGGTAATTTCTTTCAAAAATTTATTTCTCGAACTTGGGCCCTCGGATGTCTATTCTGGGAATACGCCCGAGTCCCATATTTTTCCACAGACCCTACGGGACTGTCACATCACGGGTCCTGGTTCATTTACCAAAAATATTGATCGGAGTCAACTTTATTAATATTTATATCAAAGTTCTTCAATTTTAACACATAGTTCACATATTTCAACTTAAAATCTTTTCGCCTTCGCGCTCGGACTGCACACGCAAATTGAGGAAGCTAAACACGAGGTTTTCAAGGCCTAGGAAGTACGAAAAAATAAACAATTATGGTGATGACCTGGTGACGTCGAAATCCACCGCCAAAAAGCAATAAATACGGCCACAACAATATAATTACCCAACTACGAGTCGGGGTCGAATCCCACAGAGAACTATGTGTAGGTGATTAGGAATTAAGAAAATTATCGCTAGTCGCGCAGTGCCAAACACTAAGAATTTTTGGTTGAAAATTGTTTTTATATTTAAAATGCGGAAATCTATAGCCTACAAAGAAAATAAATGATCAATGGCTAGTATGAAACAATCGGGAATTACACTCAAGTAACGATCCAATGTATTTCACGATTTGACAAATATGAGCGAGTTTGTGTTAATTAGCCAAGGATAATAATTCTTAATTAGCTTCTTCTCAAGACTCACAAGACTTCCTAATTGAATTATCCCTAATCATAATTAGAAAATTAAGCACATCTGGCAAGCTACTAGTAGTTCTATACTATCCCTAGGTAGAATCTATAAAATGAGGGTTAACTCCTCACGTTCTTGTTAATTAATCTTTTCCAACCCCAAACTATTTTTTCTAATGTTAATTTGGAGTTAATGGCCGAGTCCTAGGGTTAGATAATCCCTTTGGAAACATGAAAGAACAAGAATAATAAAAAAAACAACAACTTACTTCATAAATATATGAAAATCATTTAATACATAAGCACAACAAGGTATAAAATCCACAATTTAATTATGAATATTTCCATAAACAAGATTTAGGTATTGGATAAAATACTACACACTTAGATAATCAATACAAAGCAAGGAAATGAAGAAAGAACCATAAATGGGTAAGAAAATCTTAACCACAAGCTTTAATCTTCAAAACCCAAGTGTGTTTGTGCAAACCCTAGCTCAAGAACTTGTTCTTTCTAATCTTTACAAACTGAAAATAAGCCACAGATCCTTGACAAATGACCCTAGTCGAGTATTAAATGATTTTGGGGATCAAAAATGTGAAATTTCATATTTGCCCATGCATGAAGCACGCAATTCCCAACTTGCCCTATAATTCCTGGGTTCGCATTTCCCAGAATTTCTTCGCATTTGCGAAGCCTTAAATTTTTTGTTGATCTCGCAATTGCTAAATTTACTTCGCATTTGCGAAGCTGTCAAAATTCAAGATAAGTTCGCAAATGCGAACATTTATTCGCATTTGCGAAGGCTACCATTTTATGCTGGACTTCAAAATTCCCAAGTGTTCCTCGCATTTGCGAGCTCAAAGGGCCCTGCCCAAGTTTTCCCTTCTTTTGGCTTCTTTTTGATTCGTTTTCACTAGGTTTCTTCGACATCACTTCTAAATCACATTCACCCTGTAAAGTAGATGTAACTGACATTAAATACATGATGTTATCACTTTAAACATAACAAAAGTATAGGTTTAATGGCAAGATTAGTCGGTAAAATACCAACTTATCACACCCCCAAACTTGAACTGTTGCTTGTCCTCAAGCAACGAAAGCAACAAAATCTCTTCCCAAGTGGTTAAACAACTTCATATCCTTATCACACCGGGCCAACAAGAAGATCTATTTTAAGTACAAATGCATGACTTCGATTGGTACCATTAATTACTCCAAAGCATATGAATTATCAAGAACTTCACATAATCGAGTGCTCACACACCAATGCAAATCAAAGTAGCAATCAAGTCATGACACTAAAGCTTCAAAATTTGCTCTCCATCACAATCAACTTTCTTAGGTCATTCCTCCCGATTGAAAATGGGATTAAATTCACAACTCAAACTTCATGTGCCCTCACATTTATGAGAGGATACCACACTCATAAATCATATTTCAAAGCAACAATGGGATATCAAATGGAAAGAGTTCACTCTCTCTCAAAATGATGTTCAAATGCACACAAGTAGTACCATAGGCTTGCCCTTTATGTATTCCTCCACTAATGTAGATAACTCGGTTCAAAATCAGTTAGGACTTAAGGGTTGTGGTTTAGGATTTTTGATAAGGTATGGTACAATTTTGGTAAAGTGACTCAAAACCTCCCTAAGCACTATACTATTTACAATTAAAGTCCACTTCCTTCAAACACATTTTTTCCTCCTTTCTTTATTTTTCCTTCCGCACTTACTCTTCCCTTTATTCACAGTGTTTCGCCACTTTATTCTATATATTTTATTTTCTTCCTTTTGTTTCCAGTTTTTATCAATTTTTCTTTCTTCTACCTTCCACCTTTTCAACAACTTCCATATCATAAGTCTTCCAACTATCACACCACCAACTTAGACTTTTAGCCTATGTTTTCACTTTAAAAGTACTTCGGGAGGTAGGGTGCAAAAAGGTACATCAATTTAGAACAAAGGATTTAAGCTTGTAATATAGTTGCCAAAGAATATGGTTAAAGGCTCAAAATGGGTTGACTAGGGAAAATATTTAAGGGTAGGAATTCTTAGGCATACTAGCGGTCCAAGGAAGGCCTAATATCATTTTTCAAACCAAGTTAATGTATAATTTCACCTTGAAGCATATTCCGGGCAAGTTCTAGACTACAAGACACGCAGAGAACTAGCGAATAACTCACCACACATGGCACATGAAAACTCAAGTGGAATACCTATCCAAAAACCAATTGAAACCAATGACTCAAAGAGGTTGCATATAGCATATGACACTAATTTGTGAATCAAAGAGCCAAAAGTTGAGTCTAAAAGTCATGACATTTCTACTTCAATTATTTTTTTCTCTTTTTGAACAATATACATTTCATATGCCGAGGTTTAACTCATGTTGGTACCAAGCAAGCCACAACTTGGCTAATCGGCACAAATCCCAACTCAAACCATTAATTTTTCCTAAAGTACAAAAACTAATTCTAACTAAAAGACTAATTCCCTTAAGAAAGTTGTCAATCCATCCATCATCAGGAAAAGTCGATAATTTGTTTTTTTACAATTACCAGGTTCAAGAAGAAAAATTGGCATCCTTGGAAAAAGAACCATGGTATAAAGAAAACCAAGGATATCGCCACTAACAAAAAGCATACTCAAATAAATAAAAACTAAGAAGCTAATAAAAATCAACTATTAACGAAATTAATATTAACATACTGAAATAACATATGATATAAAACCATACTAATAAAGAACTGAAAAACATGAAAAACAGTCAACGTACTAATCCGCCAAATATCCACAAAACACCACAGTTATACAAGAACCACCCGCAACCAAAGATGTTGCAATGTCCCTAATGCAACTAGACATGTTATAGTAGAAAATGGTGGAAAGTGCTCCATGAATACTGCATCAAGTGCTCTCCTGGCTCTCTAACTCAGACTCCTCCTTATCCTCCTCTCCTTCTTCCTCGTGCCACTCAACAGGAACATGATAATCATCCACAGCTCTGCGCGATGGTATCCGGTCCTGGGGCTTTAGGACCTTGAAGATGCCCTTCACACCCTTCCACATCCATGTGAATAATTTATCTCTTTCTTATCTCTTTTTACCATCCGGGTGTGTGACTTTTGCAGAACACCATGAGAAGGGCTCAACTCACCATGCTTTTTGGCCAACTCAGTGTATGCCTTTTCAAGTGCCTTGAGGTGATCCCCCTGCTTCTTATGATCATCAATATATTTCTGAAAATCTTTCTTTGAAATGTTGGCAGATCCCTCAGATGTCTCCCCAGGCCCCTGAGGAAGGCCAGACATTAACTCGCGAATCACTTGCATCTCCTCACTGATCATAGTAAATGGCCCTCCTGCTGAAGATGATGGTAGAATGCTCGGATCACAATGAGAAGAAGAAGATGTCTTTCTCTTTTTGGGCTTCACTGCACCACCCTCTCCTCTTTTCTTCAATGGGTGTATAGGCTTTCCCGGCATTATCCAGTTGTCCCCTGGAGCTTCTTCCACCCCGGCCAGCTGGCATAACTCAGTGATGAGAGAAGGGAATATCAATGAAGGACTATTTTGAATCCGATACTCTCTCAGTTCACTTAAAAGGATTTGGCACATATTCAGTTGAATGCTATCAAGGATGCAAGCTATCATTTGAGCTCGAGTAATTGGGATGTTCCATATTTTTGTCACAGAGGAGACACGACTGCATATGATAGCGAGCCATATCTTTGCTTCTGCAGTGAATTCTTTTGATGTGATCGCCTTCTTTTCAGCTGCCTAAGGTGTTAGAATATACGCTTAACGCTAGAGGGGGGGTGAATAGCGTTTAAATGAAATTCTATGTAAATTTGCGGAATTTAATCTTGCAAGAATAAAGTGAATGCGGAAATAAGAATAGCAAGGAGAGAACAAACCAATTTTATCCTGGTTCACCACAATGTGTGATTAGTCCAGTCCCCGAGATACTCTCTCGAGTTTACCACTAACTTTGTTAAGCTTACGGGTGTCTAACAAACCGTTACAAGTGCTCGTAGATATACCCTCTACAAGACTTCAATCCGCTCGAGGATACCACACCTCAAGACTTCACAACAAGGAATTGACCTTTCCTTCTTACAACAAGGGATTTCAACTTCCCTTCAAGTGTTTACAAACACTAAGCACTCAAAACAAAACTCTCTTAATAGAGTGGGTATGAGTAAAAATAATAGGCTCAAGATCACAACAACTTATACAAGGATTTTGGCTCTCAAATGTAATGAAATGAATATAAAATGATAAGCAAGAGTATGTAAGCTTTAAGCAATGATAATGATCAGTTGTTGTGCAGAAACAAGTGATTTTGAGGTGTATTTATAGTGTTCAAAATCACTATGACCGTTGCTTAATTGCCAATTAGTGATTGCTGAAATTGAGCTCATATAATCGATTATGCGATTCTATATAATCGATTATTTAAGATCAGTCAAAAATGATATGCAGATTTCATGCTAAATAATCGATTATTTTTGACTTAATAATCGATTAGTTGGTAACGTTAAAAAATCAATCACCGATTTTACGCTCATATAATCGATTATAAGAATCTATATAATCGATTGTTTTTCGGTGATTTAAAAATCGTTGGCAACGGTCTTAACATAATCGATTACTTGTAAACACATAATCGATTATTTTCTTACTTTGAAAAATCTGATGCACACTGCCTCAACATAATCGATTACCTGTAAGGACATAATCGATTATTTTTGTACTTAGAAAAATCTGGTGCATACTGTTTTAAAATAATCGATTACTTAGAAGAGGATAATCGATTGTTTAGCTGTATTTTAAAATCTGGGACACACTGTCTCAATATAATCGATTGCTAAAAGTATATAATCGATTGTTTCGTTATTTTTGAAAAATCCAGTTTTGGCGGTCTTAATATAATCGATTGTATGGTTCATATAATCGATTATATAGGTCCAGATTTAAAAGACATGTTTGAAAACCATTTTGACTAAAATGCAAATCATTTTGTTTTAACACAACGATGCATGATTTGTTTAAAAATGATTTTATGAGAGAAGCCAAGTCTTAAATCAATTGTCGGATCAAGAGCATAAATATAAAACGACTCAACTATAACTTTGTTGATTTTCTTGATCTTGCTCGTTATTTCTCATGTGCTTGATCTTTGGCATATGTCGATATTCCATGCGCGTTGGTTTATCATTTATCAAAACCTACAAGGATGAACACACGTTTAGTTATATCGACTTGAGGACGTGTTTCAACAATTTTCCCCTTTTTGATAATGGCAAACCAATATCGGAATATGCATATTAAATAACGACAATTGAAGACAAGTGAATGAATTCCCCCTCAATTTATGAGTTCCCCCTTAATTTATGCCAATATTATTAGTATGCATAGCCCTTATTCTTCCCCCTTTTGACATTAGCAAAAAATAATGAACTTTTCATTAAACGATAATATGCATACATAAGAAGGCACGAAAAATAGACAATAGATTAATCAAATGACACATAATAAGAAAAATAATTTATTCTTCATTGACATCCGTCTCGGCATCCGAAACTCCTTCCTGAGGTATAGTTTGGGCATATGGATAGTTGACATGATCGAAGTACCCATGAAGCTCAGTGGTCAAACGAGTGACGTTTTGATCAATACGATACACTGAGGTGGGCAAGGAAGCAAGTTGGTCCGAAATGGTTTGAAGAGTGGGAGCTTGAGGACGTCGTAATTGTGTAGGAGGAGGAGGAGGACGATGTTCGCCAATATTGGGAAGCAAAGATTCGTGAATCTCCCAATGCTTTGTAGCTTTTTGTTGAGGACCGACAGAGGTGTCGATGCCGGCGGCTTCAAGAAGAGCCATTACGAACCGGCACCAATTTATGCGAGCCCCGGTCATAATTGCATGTAAGATTTTTGTGTCATCTTTTGATAGAGTGGTGTGATTGAACTTGCGAGGTTTGAGGACTCGTGTGATGAAATAAAAAATTAGGCGATATTCGGGGAGCATATGAGTAATAGTTGGGCGACGACTATCCGGAATGTCACCAATACCAATTTGGTGAAAAAAAAGTTGTTCGTCAAATAATGCGCCGTCATCTCTAGTGTAGAGAGAAATATCTTCACCATTTCGGGGAAGTTTAGTGAGGAATTGGAAGTTCTCCTCATTTACAAAAATTCGAACTCCATTGATTGTAGAGACAAGTTCATCATCGTCGTCCTTCTTTAGATTAGAATAGAAGGCACGAATTAAATCTTGGTGTATATAGGAGTATTGAAGATATAAAAAGTCAATAAGTTGACATTGAGTAAGAATATTTTCTGTTGTGGGAGGTGCGCTATTGCGGAGATATCTTGTAGTGTAAAAACGAGGTGGGAGTATCTCTCGACTTTCAAATTTTTCATGGAATAGAGCGAGTTCGGATTGAGAATCAAAACGCAAATAAGAACCGTCTTTATAAGGAAAAACGGGTGGAGGTGCGGCGGAAGAGGAGGCAATACTCTTGCCGGCACGAGAACGTTTGGACTGCCTACTCGTCATTTATATGAAAATTTAAGAGCTGATGCAACTGATTTGAAGCTTTGAGAAGGGTGTTTGAAGCAAAGATTGAAGATGAAGTGAGAAAATTTGAAGAGTGGAGACCCCTATTTATAATGTGGAGAATGGGACAGCATTTAAGGTGAAAAAAGCTGTAAAATTGAAGACTCAAACGGTAAAAAAAAACGGTAAAAAATTTGAAAGCTGACCGTTGGATAATCGATTGTGGAGATATGAGAATCGATTATTGCGTGACAGAGACTTTAGCGTTTTTCGAAATCTGGGAGATAATCGATTATGGATTTGGGAATAATCGATTTTTGCTTGACAGTGAGCTCAGAGTTTTGCGGACACAGGAAATAATCGATTCTTGATTTTGAAATAATCGATTATATGGTAGGCAGTGAGTTACGAACATCCGAGACGGTAACATACTAATCGATTAGCTAGTGTCCCATAATCGATTATTTACTAAACACCTACAAAACATACGAGACGGTAATGTAATAATCGATTAGCTAGTTTTTAATAATCGATTGTTTACTTAACACCTGCAAAACTTAACATTCAATAATCGATTAGCCAGTTTCAAATAATCGATTATTTTGCCTGATGCCCAAATTCATGCAAAATCGATACGTTAGATAATCGATTATAGTGTATGAATAACCGATTATATTTCACCAGTGACTGAAAATTCCCCTATCTTTGGGGCGATACCTGCAAAAAAGAATTAGGCGCCTCCGACGCTCAAGTTAGTAATTATTCAAAAAAATGCAATGCATGAATTAGATCATCGTGGAGTCAAGAATTCCGAGTTCACTACGAATACGGAAAAAGGACTCTTTCTCTAAGGGCTTTATGAAGATGTCGGCTAGTTGATATTTGGTTTCAACAAATTCAATTTCGACATCGCCCTTGAGAACGTGATCTCTTATAAAATGATGTCTAATTTCTATGTGTTTCGTTCTTGAATGAAGAACATGGTTCTTCGTCAAGCTAATGGCGCTAGTATTATCACATCGAAGAGGGATATGATCGATACTAAGGCCATAGTCCAAGAGTTGCTGTTTCATCCAAAGGAATTGAGCGCAACAACTCCCCGCGGCTACATATTCAGCCTCGGTTGTGCACAACGCAACACTTACCTGTTTCTTGCTAAACCAAGAAACTAGAGAGCTACCGAGCAAATGGCAAGTGCCACTAGTGCTCTTGCGGTCCAATTTGCAACCTGCAAAATCGGAATCGGAGTAGCCAACAAGTTGGCATGAAGAACCTTTGGGATACCATAGTCCCACATTTATGGTTCCAACGAGATATTTCATTATCTGTTTTACCGCAGTTAGGTGCGACTCCTTAGGACATGATTGATATCGAGCGCATAAGCACACGCTAAACATGATGTCCGGTCTACTAGCAGTTAAATAAAGAAGAGAGCCGATCATACCTCGGTACTTTTTGGTGTCGACTTCCTTACCTTTTTCGTCCTTGTCGAGATGGTCGGATGTACTCATTGGGGTAGCCATCGCTTTGGCGTTGCTCATTTCAAAGCGATTTAGTAATTCCTTGCAATATTTCGATTGACAAACGAAGATTCCTTCCTTCATTTGTTTGACTTGTAACCCCAAGAAGAAATTAAGTTCGCCCATCATAGACATCTCAAATTCGCTAGTCATGAGTTTTGAAAACTCCTTGCATAAAGACTCATTAGTTGCACCAAAAATAATATCATCAACATAAATTTGAACAATTAGAATATCATTGCCTTTCCTTTTGATAAAAAGCATAGTATCGACTTTTCCTCTATTAAATTCATTTTCCAAAAGGAATTTGCTCAAGCGTTCATACCAAGCTCGTGGAGCTTGTTTTAGACCATAGAGTGCTTTCTTGAGCTTGAAGACATAATCCGGAGATTTAAAGTCTTCGAACCTGGGGGGTTGCTCAACATATACTTCCTCTTGAATAAATCCATTATGGAAGGCACTCTTAACATCCATTTGATACAATTTAAAATTCGTTGATGAAGAAAAGGCAAGTAATAGACGAATTGCTTCTAAGCGTGCTACGGGTGCATATGTTTCTTCATAATCTATTCCTTCTTCTTGGTTATAACCCTTAGCAACTAGCCTAGCTTTGTTTCTAGTGATTATTCCATTTTCATCTAATTTATTACGAAAAACCCATTTCGTACCAATTATGGTATGATTATCGGGTCTTGGCACCAATTCCCAAACATCATTACGTTTGAATTGGTTAAGCTCCTCTTGCATTGCCAAGGTCCAATGTTCATCCCCAATTGCTTCGGAAATGGTAGTAGGTTCAATTTGAGAAACAAATGCCATATGACCTACGGTGTCTCTAAGAAGGTTACGAGTACTTACCCCTTGTTCAATGTCGCCAATTACCTTATCGAGAGGATGATCTCTAGATGTCCTCCAGGCCTTAGGCATTACAGAATCTACCTCTGGTGCTTCCTCCGTTGGTTGTTCCAAGGTTTCGTCTTGGATTTCCTTTGGATTTTCCTTTTGCACTTTGTCTTGAAGATTTAATTTGTTTAAACAATCTGCAAGATCAACACAAGAATCCTTTCTCGCCAAGCGAGTATCATTTTCACAAAATGCTATATGAGGAGATTCCTCAACAGTTTTGGCTCTATGATTGAAAGCTCTATATGCTTTGCTACGTGATGAATAGCCAAGAAAAATTCCTTCATCCGATTTGGCATCAAATTTTCCTAGGTTGTCTTTTCCATTGTTGTGAATAAAGCATTTACAACCAAAGACTCTAAGATGGGATAGGTTAGGCTTCCTTCCCTTGTAGAGTTCATAGGGGGTTTTCAAGAGTATCGGTCTAATAATAGCTCTATTTAGAATATAGCTTGCGGTACTCACGGCATCCGCCCAAAAAGATTTGGGAATATCGGCGTTATCGAGCATGGTTCTAGCCATCTCTTCGAGACATCGATTTTTACGTTCAACCACTCCATTTTGTTGTGGTGTACGTGGAGCCGAAAAGGTATATTCAATACCGAGTTCATCACAAAAATCCGCGAAGAGATTATGATCGAACTCCCCCCCATGATCACTTCTTATGGAAGTACGGTTGTATTCTTTTCATTTTGCACACGTTTAAGAGAAATTTTAAAAGCTTGAAATGCATTACTTTTATGAGCGAGAAATAGTGTCCATGTAAATCTAGAATAATCATCAACAATAATGAAAGCATAAAGATTTCCACCATAACTTTTAATTCTAGATGGACCGAAGAGATCCATGTGCAGGAGTTGTAAGGGTCTAGTGGTAGATACAACATTTTTGGATTTAAACGAGGCTTTTGTTTGTTTTCCCTTCTGACATGAATCGCAAGTAGAGTCTTTTTCAAATTTTATCTTCGGAAGACCCATCACTAAATCTTGTGAGACTAATTTGTTTAATAGATTCATGTTTACGTGAGCTACTCTACGATGCCATAACCACATGTCATCTTCTTTACTTAGAAGGCAATTCATATAGCTTGATGATGAATTCTCAAGATCGACCATATAAATGTTATCAATTCTAATGCCACGGAGAATAATTTTAAAATCACTACGACGGAAAACTAGGCATTCTTCGGAATCAAACAATACAAGATTTCCCTTGTCACATAATTGACTTATGCTCAAGAGGTTATGTTTGAGACCTTTAACTAGCAAGATATGCTTAATGGAATAAGATTCATCCTTACCGACCGAGCCGATTCCGATAATTTTTCCGTTGTTATTGTCTCCAAAAACAACACTTCCTCCTTCCTTGGGTGTTAGTTGAAGGAATTTGGATGCGTCTCCGGTCATATGTTTTGAGCATCCACTATCAAGGTACCAAAGTACACTTGACCCTTTCAAACACACCTACAAAACAGATTAATGAGTTTTTGGTACCCAAGCCATTTTGGGTCCTTGTGCGTTAGGTGTAAAATAGTGTTGTGATTGACTAGCCGTGAAATGTCTATGTCTAGTGAAGCATGCAGGGGCTATATGTCCTATTCGATTACAATAGTGGCAAATCACATTTGGATTATGCATTCTTCTAGGTTGATAGTAATTAGAGGGTTTAAATTCATTTACTCTATTTGGAGCATTGAAATTTTGAAGGTCTCTTCTAGGTGCTCTAAATTGCTCAAAATTTCTTCTAGTGTTTGTAGTGGTCCTAGGGTAGTTGTTTCTAGGTTGAGTATGTCTATGTTGCGATCTTTGAAAGCCATTTCGAGATGTTCTAAAATGATCAACACTTCTTCTAGGATGCATATTGGTTCTAGGATTGTTATTTCTAGCATTTATGTTATTTTGCCTAGGTTGAGCCTTAGGTTGTTGGGGAATGGTCTCAACTTTTTCTTTAGGCTCATTTTTAAAACCTATGCCATGTTTTGTAGACTTTAAATTAACAAACATTATTTAGGTTCTTGTGAGAGGAATTGAACTTATTTAAGGTACCTTTAAGACTTTCTACCTCATCTTTTAAAGCTTTACAAGAAATACAACCTTTATTTGAACTTTCCGGCTTATCGGAGCTTCTTTTTCCATAAAATTTATTTTCGTGTTTTAGTTTCTCATTTTCAAGAGTCAATTTTTCAAACTCATTTTCTTTCAAAGATAATTGTTTCTTTAGTTCATTTATCTTCTCATTTTCAAGAGTCAATTTCTCAAAATCATTTTCTTTTGAAGATAATTGTTTCTTTAAATCTTTTATGGTTTTAGAAGCTCCTATAAATTCACCATATAGTTCATCAAAAGCATTTTGCATTTCATCAAGAGAAAAGAATTTCTTGGAAGAATTTTTACATACCTCTTCTTTGTTTTCTTCATGTGCCATGAGACATAGGTTGGCGGTTTCCTCTTTTTCTCCATCGCTTGATTCATCCCCGGAGTCACCTCCCCAAGAGATGTAGGCTCGTTGTTTCTTTGTGGATTTCTTTTCGCCTTTGCTATTAGGACAATTTGATTTGATGTGTCCGGCTTCTCCACATCCATAGCATTTTAATTGTCCTCCTTGACGCTTTCATTTGTACTCCTTCCGCATGAATTTTTGAAATCTCTTGATTACTAGTCCAAGCTCGACATCTTCATCGCTTGACTCCTCATTGTGTTGAGGTTGAGTTGTTGATGCTTTGAGCGCAATCTTCCTTTTCCTTTGATCATCCAAAGGAGAGTTAAGAATAGTGGATTCGTAAGTTTTGAGATTACCTCGCAATCCGTCGATGGTGACGTTTGTGATGCCGATTGATTCTTGGATTGCATCGGCTTTGGACCGCCATTCCGGAGTGAGGCTTCGTGGAATTTTCCGGACAAACTCCTTATCCGTAGACGTCTTTTTGAGGGCGTGGAGATCATTAACAATTTTTGAAAATCGTTCGAACATCTCGTCTATCTTCTCGTTTTCCTTCATACGAAATAATTCATATTCGTGGGTTAGGAAATCAATTTTAGCTTCCCTTACCTGTTCCGTACCTTTATAGGTGATTTCTAGTTTGTCCCACATTTGCTTGGCAGTGGTGCAGCATGATATTTTTCTATAGTCGTCGGGGTTCACTGCACAATACATTATATTGATTGCCTTTGCATTGTTCTCCACTTTTCTAATATCGTCCACGTCATATTCCTCTTCCGATTTTGGGACGAGTTCTTCACCAACCTTTTTGGTGGGTTGTTGTTCTCCATTTTTGATAATTTTCCACAATTGGAAGTTGTTGAATTGGATGAAAATCCTCATTTTCTCCTTCCAATAAGTGTAGTTGGTGCCATAAAAAAGTGGTGGCCTTGTGGTGCATGAACCTTCACCTATTCCTGCATAAGCACTACGAGTAGAAGCCATGGAAAGATTCTCTCAAACGGTTAAGTCTTACAGAGAGTTAGGTTCTGATACCAATTGTTAGAATATTACACTTAACGCTAGAGGGGGGGTGAATAGCGTTTAAATGAAATTCTATGTAAATTTGCGGAATTTAATCTTGCAAGAATAAAGTGAATGCGGAAATAAGAATAGCAAGGAGAGAACAAACCAATTTTATCCTGGTTCACCACAACGTGTGGTTAGTCCAGTCCCCGAGAGACTCTCTCGAGTTTTCCACTAACTTTGTTAAGCTTACGGGTGCCTAACAAACCGTTACAAGTGCTCGTAGATATACCCTCTACAAGACTTCAATCCGCTCGAGGATACCACACCTCAAGACTTCACAACAAGGAATTGACCTTTCCTTCTTACAACAAGGGATTTCAACTTCCCTTCAAATGTTTACAAACACTAAGCACTCAAAACAAATCTCTCTTAATAGAGTGGGTATGAGTAAAAATAATAGGCTCAAGATCACAACAACTTATACAAGGATTTTGGCTCTCAAATGTAATGAAATGAATATAAAATGATAAGCAAGAGTGTGTAAGCTTTAAGCAATGATAATGATCAGTTGTTGTGCAGAAACAAGTGATTTTGAGGTGTATTTATAGTGTTCAAAATCACTATGACCGTTGCTTAATTGCCAATTAGTGATTGCTGAAATTTAGCTCATATAATCGATTATGCGATTCTATATAATCGATTATTTAAGATCAGTCAAAAATGATATGCAGATTTCACGCTAATTAATCGATTATGTTTGACTTAATAATCGATTAGTTGGTAACGTTAAAAAATTAGTCACCGATTTTACGCTCATATAATCGATTATAAGAATCTATATAATCGATTGTTTTTCGGTGATTCAAAAATCGTTGGCAACGGTCTTAACATAATAGGTTACTTGAAAACACATAATCGATTATTTTCTTACTTTGAAAAATCTGATGCATACTGCCTCAACATAATCGATTACCTGTAAGGACATAATCGATTATTTTTGTACTTAGAAAAATCTGGTGCATACTGTTTTAAAATAATCGATTACTTGGAAGTGGATAATCGATTGTTTAGCTGTATTTTAAAATCTGGGACACACTGTCTCAATATAATCGATTGTTAAAAGTATATAATTGATTGTTTCGTTGTTTTATCCAGTTTTGGCGGTCTTAATATAATCGATTGTATGGTTCATATAATCGATTATATAGGTCCAGATTTAAAAGACATGTTTAAAAACCATTTTGACTAAAATGCAAATCATTTTGTTTTAACACAACGATGCATGATTTGTTTAAAAATGATTTTACGAGAGAAGCCAAGTCTTAAATCAATTGTCGGATCAAGAGCATAAATATAAAACGACTCAACTATAACTTTGTTGATTTTCTTGATCTTGCTCGTTATTTCTCATGTGCTTGATCTTTGGCATATGTCGATATTCCATGCGCGTTGGTTTGTCATTTATCAAAACCTACAAGGATGAACACACGTTTAGTTATATCGACTTGAGGACGTGTTTCAACATAAGGAACGTCTACACCCGAGCATAGTTTAAAGGCCAACCACTCTCCTGAAGCACAGTCTTTTTCCTTGAAAGGAGTCATGTCATGGTCGAGCAGATTGTAGAACCTGTTCATATACTCAGCCCCAAAGCGCACCATTTTATCCCGAATTCTCATCTTGGGCTTTTTCAATCGGGTTGCTGAGAGGTTGGCATAAAATTCCCTGACCCATTGCTCATTGGCACGACAAGGTTGAGGGGCAAAACAATTCCATCCCATGCCCATTAGCCTTTGATGGAACTCGGGAAGACATTCTGCAAAATCATCCATCACATCCCACTCTCTGGGGCCACCTTCTTTGAAATCAGTTCTTCGTAGTACCGTTCCTGGCACTCCATTGTCAGGAACCGATGCTCATCAAAGGCCTTCTCTTCTTCCAAAGGGATTTCGCTTGAGGATCCTTTGGAGTTTGGGTCCATTTCTGTCATTATGCCACATGTCAAGAAGTGATAAAAGTGAAAACATGGTATGACTATGCAGAATAGTGCAAAATGAAACAATTATGCCATAAGAATGATCAGATAGTTGAAACTCAGACTTAGAAAAAATTTCAGGATTTCCAGTTTTTGAATAGCTGGACTGCAGATGTCGCACTTCCCAAGCTTTATCTCGCAAATGCGAAGCAAGAAGATATGGGAAATGCGAGAAAAAACTTCGCATTTGTGAAGTCCTTCAGAGAAGGGAAGTTCTCGCAATTGCGAAGAATCCTTCGCAAATGTGAAGTTAACCAGTAAAGGCCAACTCCGCAAATGCGAGCCTTCGTCCCCAAGCAGTCCCTCTTTCAGAGATCAGTTACTCAGCCCAAAAATTTTCATTCCAAGCCTTATTTTGCAAACCCAGTCATTAATCAAGAATACATCATACATTAAACTTCATAAAAGACCATGAATCAAGAAATCTCAAATGGTTTTGGCCACGAATTTCATTCGAGCCTCACATCGAACACATTAAAGGCACACACATTTTTCTTCTATTTGACAAGAGTTTGGGTACTCAGACTTCTCCAAGTTTTGCAATCAACAATTTCACTCACACTCAACCAAACCTCACCCAGAAATCACAAAGAATATTAAAATGATTTTCAACAATTTCAGGCAAGAGTGACCAATTCGAAATCTAGGGTTCCATAATAACCAACAAGATGAATCAAGGGAGTGAAGATGAAGAAGAAGGTAGTGTAGAGATTAAGCTTTCATACCTTCTCCTTTGCGATGAGAGATGACGATTTTGTGTCCTTATTGCGATGAGAGAGGAGAGATCAAGAGTTTGAGAGTTTTTAGAGTGAGAGTTTGATTTTAGTTCAAAATGGGCAAAGGCAGCACTTAACCCCTGCAGAAGTCGCAATTGCGACTGGACTTTTACAATTGTGAAGTTCTTAATTCTCTGCCAGTTTTGCAAATGCGATTTTAATTTCGCAAATGTGAAGTCCAAACTTTTCTACCCAGTTCGTAAATGCGATAATTTGTTCGCAAATGCGAACCCTGCACTGCATTTTCCAGTCAGCTATTGGTTTTTTCCAAACGGGTCATCCGACCTGCTCAAATCAACTTCAAAAATTCTCAAACTTGGAAGATTAGTAAAAAATAATATTCTAAGATATTATAAAAAGGAAAATTTCAAAAATGATGAATTTTTTTTAAAAATGATGGGTTGCCTCCCGCCAAGCGCCACATTTAACGTCGTGGCACGACGAAAACAACATTACCATTTTTATCGCTAGTTGGATGATATGAATTGGGCACCTAGCTTGGAATCAAGCTTGTGACCACGAGCGATGGGGGGTGGTAATTTGATGTTCGAGCCAATGCTTAAAATCTTCATTTTGCACTTCTTGGCTTTCAAGTGAGGGATGTCGTTTTGATTTCTTGTCTCCTCAAACAGTAAAATGTATAGCTTGAGTTTTGCTTTCTCTCAATCCTTCATTGTTTCATTTAGTTTAACTTCCACGTCACCACACAATTCCAATGTTGAAAAATGCTTGGAATGTGACTTCAAGCCTTCACTTTGCAATGTTTCTTGGATTTTTACATCCTTTTCCTCCCCCAAACTAGAGTTAATTTCAAAAGATTTTGCATTTTCACCGGATGACTCCAATTTCATATTTTTTCCGGCATCACTAACACTCATTGAGTCGGTTGGCGGATGCTCAATTCTTGACTCCTCAAAATAAAGCTCACTTTCTTCCTCGGAATTGGATTCTTCTTGGCTTTCTTCCACGCACTCAAATTGTTGGGCATAGCGAGCCTCAACCAAAGTTTGCATTTGATCTTTCAAAGTGCGGATATGTTCATCACTGAAATCCAAGCTTGTTTCAAGTCCTCGAGTGCAAAGTTATGCTTTTCCTCATTTTCAAGAATGATCTCCAACATGAGAATTATTTTCTCATCTTGAGCATTTGAGAATTCTTCTTGGTTTTGATCAAGTACCAAGAAAAGGTTCTCACTTTCAATCTCCAAGGAAGGTTTTTGACTATCATTTTGAACCCTTGAGGCTTCGATCAACTCATCCATTTGTGAGTGCAACCTTTAAAGAGCGAAGTCATTTTGGAGACTAGTCTCCAAAAGATGTTCCAAGGCATTTTGCTCTTTGTTTCCTTATTCAAGTAAACACTCCAACATGAGTTTGAACTCTCCATTTTTGCCATGCTCAACTTCTTCAATTCCCATAGTCCTATCGTGTTCATCACAAGAAGCAAACTCATCATAGTTGGGGCTTGGGGAAGGGAAGGTCAAATATGCACTATAATCCAATGACCATTTTGGAAACCACACTTATCACAAATACTCCAACCATGGGATTGCGATTGTGCGCACAATCCACCCCGGGAGAATTTAAACAATGTTTCCATGAGTGTTGTCCACCACAATAAGGACAAGGGTTGTCAAAATATGAACAACTACCATCCGACCACTTTTTATTATATGATGCCATTTTTCAAGAATAAAAATATAAACCAAGTTAACAAGAAAAATTTACCGAAGTAAGAAAAACAATTACACAAGTATTCACAAGTTTGGATTAAAGCACTTTTGCTTATTTCTCAAACAACCTAAATTACGCAAAATTGTTCCCCGGCAGCGGCGCCAATTTTGGTGATGTCCAAATCCACCACTAAAAAGCAATAGATACGGTCGCAACAATATAATTACCCAACTATGAGTCAGGGTCGAATCCCACAGAGAACAATGTGTAGGCGATTAGGAATGTAAGAAAATTTTCGCTAGTTGCGTAGTGCCAAACACTAAGAATTTTTGGTTGAAAATTATTTTTATATCTAAAATGCGGAAATCTAAACTAACCTAGAAAGCAAGTAAAATGATCAATGGCTACAAGTATGAAAGCATCAGAAATTACACTCAAGTAACGATCCAATATATTTAACGATTTTACAAATATGAGCGAGTTTGTGTTAATTAGCAAAGGATAATAATTCTGAATTAGATTATTCCGAAGACTCACAAGACTTCCTAAGTGAATTATCCCTAATCACAATTAGAATATTAAGCACACCCGCCAGGCTACAAGTAGTTTTATCCTTTCCCCAGGTAGAATCTATACAATGAGGGTTAACGCCTCAAGTTCTTGTTAATTAATCTTTCCCAACCCAAACTATTTTTCCCAAAGTTAATTCGGAGTTAATGGGCGAGTCCTAGGGTTAGATAATCCCTTCGGAAACATTTAAGAACAAGAATATTAAAGAAACAACAACTCACTTCATCTATATAGAAAAATCATTCAATACATAAGCACAACAAGGTATAAAATCCACACTTTAATTATGAATATTCCCATAAACAAGATTTAAGTGTTGGATACAATACTACATACTTAGATAATCAATACAAAGAAAGGAAATGAAGAAAGAACCATAAATGTGTAAGAAAACCTTAACCACAAGCTTTAATCTTCAAAACCCAAGTATGTTTGTGCAAACCCTAGCTCAAGAACTTGTTCTTTCTAGTATTTAAAAACAGAAAATAAGCCAAAGATCCTTTACAAATGACCCTAACCGATTATTAAATGATTTTCCGGATCAAAAATATGAAATTCTAGATTTTCCCATGCCTGAAGCACGCACTTTGCATTTGCAAACAAAAGTTCACAATTCCCAACTTGCCCTATAATGCCTGGGTTCGCATTTCCCAGAATTTCTTCGCATTTGCGAAGACTTCGATTTTCTGCTGATCTCGCAATTGCTAACTTTACTTCGCATTTGCGAAGCTATCCAACTTCAAGCTAAGTTCGCAAATGCGAACATTTATTCGCATTTGCGAAGGCTACCCTTTTATGCTGAACTTCGCAATTCCCAGGTGTTCATCGCATTTGCAAGCTCAGTGGGCCCTGCCCAGATTTTCCCTTCTTTTGGCTTCTTTTTGATTCGTTTTCACTTGGTTTCTTCGACATCACTTCTAAATCACATTCACCATGTAAAGTAGAAGTAATTGACATTAAATACATAATTTTATCACTTTAAACATAACAAAAGTATACGTTTAAAGGCAAGATAAGTCGGTAAAATACCAACTTATCATGACCCTTTGGGTCTTCACAACTTTATTATTTTAGTTTTCTTTAATTTAAAGACTTCTGCTTTATTATTTCATTTCGATATTTTCTCATTATTATTGATAATTGTGAAAGAAGTAATTGGTTAGTGAAAAAGATAGTTGGAGTTTGGTTTTCCTAGCTCGTAATAGTAGGCTCCATCACGATCCATGAAGGTTGGAAAATTCGGGTCGTGACAAGTTGGTATTAGAGCACTAGGTTATATAGGTCTCACAACTCACGGGAAAACTTAGTAGAGCCCGAGGGATCGATACAGAGATGTCTATATTTATCCCCTAGAGGCTATCGAGTTTGGAAAATTTCCCATTTGTTCTTTCTTGTCGTTGGCGATTCTATTTCTCAATACTACCTTTCTACTATATTCTTTCGTAGATGGCGAGAATACGCACTTTCTCATCTACCGCTCAGCAGCTTGAGCCCCCAACAACAGATTCCATGAGGGGAGGGTGAGGCTGAGGCCGTGCTAGAGGCTGAGGTAGGGGCAGAGATCAGCCTCGAGCAGTAGCCACTGTGGCGGAGCCCCAAGTTGAATTTGACGAGGAAGTTCTAGCCTTAGCAGCTCCGATGGGCCTAGCTCAGGTCCCAGAGGGGTTCATTGCCACCTAGTTCTTTTGGACGCTCTGGTTTGATTGGTAGAGCTCATGCAATGTGTCACCCGAGTGGGTTTGCTTCCAGTAGTACCTGCCACTTCTCAGACTGGCGGAGGGGTTCAAACCCCTACTACATGCACCCCGGAGCAGGTATCTCCCCAGGTTTAGGTTCCACCAATTCAGCCAACAGTGATAGATCAGCTGGGTATAGTGGCTCATGCTGAAAATGGAGCCGCTATGTCCGCAGATGCTTTGTGGAGGCTGGAAAGGTTCACCAAGCTCTTCACAACTACATTTAGCGGTGCTTCTTCAGAGGACTCCCAACCAAGAATTCTAAGATACTCCCCTATCTACACCATGTGTAGGAGTTGAGGAAAAGATTTAGAATGACGAAATTCCAACATGTTCCCAGAACACAAAACGAGTTCACCAATGTTTTAGCCACTTTATCATCCATGATCCAGCATGCAGATACAAACTTTATTGATCCCATCCCGGTCAGGATTCAGGACCAGCCAACTTATTGTGCTCACGTCGAGGAAGAAACCGACGGGAAACCTTGGTTCCATGATATCAAGGAATATTTGACAACAGAAGAATACCCAGAGCTTGCCAATGCAACTCAGAAACGAACACTTCGGAGATTTTCCAACAATTTCTTTCACAGCGGAGGAATCCTATATAGGAGGACTCCTGATTTGGGATTATTAAGGTGTGTCGAGGCAAAATAAACAACCAAACTATTGGAGGAAGTGCACGCAGGGACTTGTGGACCATATATGAATGGTTTTGTTTTGGAAAAAAGATACTCCGAGCAGGTTATTTTTGGATGATTATAGAGATGGACTGCATTCAGTACGTCCTAAAATGCCATCGATGTCAAGTAGAGGCAGATATGATAAAGGTGCCTCCAAACGAGCTTATTGCGACAAGCTCACCATTGCCGTTCACCGCTTGGGGTATGGATGTCATTGGAACAATTGAACCAGCCGCATCAAAGGAGCACGGGTTCATCCTAGTGGCAATTGATTACTTTACCAAATGGGTTAAAGCAGCATCATACAAGGTAGTCACCAAGAAGTTAGTTGCAAATTTCGTCTGAGATCGTATGGTTTGTTGGTTCGGGGTTCCAGAATAAATCATCACCGACAACGGATCTAGCCTCAACAGTGACCTGATGAAAGCAATGTGTGAAACATTCAAGATCAGACACAAGAACTTTACGGCTTATAGACCTCAGATGAATGGAGCTGTAGAAGCAGCCAATAAGAACATCAAGAAGATACTAAGGAAGAAGATTGAAAAGCACAAGAAGTGGCATGAGAAATTCTCGTTCGCTTTATTGGGACACCGTACCACGGTCCACACATCAACGGGGGTCACTCCTTACATGTGGTTTATGGTACAGATGCGGCCATTCCCGCTGAGGTAGAAATTCCATCCTTAAGGGTCATACAAGAAGCAGAATTAGATGATGTGGAATGGGTCAAAAGTCGCTACGAGCAGTTATCCCTCATAGACGGAAAGAGAATGAATGTTGTCTATCATGGTCAATTGTATCACAACAGAATGTCCAGAGCCTTCAACAAGAGAGTCAAGCCAAGGAAGTTTACACCAGGACAGCTGGTACTAAAGAAGATATTTCCACATCAAGAGGAAGCCAAAGGGAAATTCTCTCCCAATTGGCAGGGTCCATACATGGTTCACCGGTTTCTAACTGGAGGAGCCCTTATTCTCGTAGAGATGGACGGAGAAATGTGGCCGAAACCTATCAACTCAAGCGCAGTAAAGAGATAATACATTTGATCATATGCTTTTGCATTGTGATATAGTTCGAACTGCGCCTAACTTGATTCATGATTAAGAGGGGATACGTAGGCAGCCCTATGGGTTAGGTCACATTTTAATAAAAATTTTATTTTCCCCACTATTGGAACTGGGGCAGAATTTTGAGGAGGAACCTCAAAATTCCGAAGTCAATTTTCAGTCTCTTCATCAGCATCGACCCAGTAAACTGGGGCAGAATTTTGAGAAGGGCCCTCAAAATTCTAAAAATTCTGAAGTTATTCCACGTTCAGTCATTCAGCAGAGTCGTTAGCAGCACCAACCCAATAAACTGGGACAGAATTTTGAGGAGGACCCTTAAAATTCCGAAGCAAACAAGGTCGTTGTGTCTTGAACAACGTTGCAGTTTGTTGGTTCATCCAAAATAAAAGCATTTTAAATATATATACGTACACGCATTATATTTACTAATTCATGCATAAACATCACTTGCACCACCATTATTTAGCAATGCTACCCCCATTATAAAAGATACAAAAAGCTGGAAGACACGAACGAACTTCTCCCCTACAGAACTCACGATTTTTCTTTGGTTGCAGGAACTCAGGTTACAGATCAAAGCGTATTCGATTTGTAGGGTCTAAACCCTCAAAGGGTCACTATCCGCACTCAATATTCCCAAGCAGTACTAATATCGAAAACCGGCAATCAGCTAAGAAAACTTACTTCTATTCGCTCATTTACATTCCTGCAAAGGCTATTATCTGCCTTTCGAGACTAAGCTCTGTCTCCATCTGCATTTTTTTGCATAATGCTTATCTCTACCTTCCAAGGTTAAGCTCTACCTCCATATTGCACAAGGCTATTATCTGCCTTTCGAGACTAAGCTTTGTATCCATCTGCATTTTTTGCATAAGGCTACTCTCTACCTTCCGAGGTTAAGTTCTACCTCCATATTGCATAAGGCTACTATCTGCCTTTCGAGACTAAGCTCTGTCTCCATCTGCATTTTGCATAAGGCTAATCTCTGCCTTCCGAGGTTAAGCTCTACCTCCATATTGCATAAGGATCTTATCTACCTTTCGAGACTAAGCATTGTCTCCGCCTTGCATGGCTGAAATATTGCCACTTTATTGTTTGACTGGCTGAAATATTGCCACATGCATTTGAAATTCTCAAATGGCTGAAAGATCGCCACCCTCTGCATTTATCAAGCTGAAATATTGCCACTTTATTTTTTGACTACCTGAAACATTGCCACCTGCATTTTGAATTCTTATCTGGATGAAACATCGCCAGCTGTATTTTGAAATTCTCATCTGGGTGAAACATCGCCACCTGCATTTGAAATTCTCATCTGGCTGAAAGATCGTGACCCTCTGCATTCATCTGGCTGAAAGATTGCCACCTTCTCATGGGCTGAAAGATCGCCAACCCGTTCAAAGGCATCGTAGTTCGAAGGCACCATCTGCATAGCCCAAGAACATCATTACATGGCCTGCGAACCTTTACTTTCATGATATTCATGGCCCAAGACATCATAGTCTGAAGACGTCATCCTAACCATCCAATGACAAACACTCATGGTCCAACGGGAACTTACATCACGTTTAAATTATTCAATATATGTACGCACATCACGCATTTACAAGTGTTCCAGCTGGCTCACATCTATCTCATCAGGAGCGATCCCGCTCCAATTCTACACGATCTGTCCGATTCCAAACGTCTTTCTCAGACCTAACCATCGCGTCCATTTTTTTATTCCCATCGGCATGTTCTGTCGATGACTCCTGAACTACATATGGCCCGATTCCTGCAAAATGAAGGATATTTAGGCAGCTGAGAAACCAAAGCACGGTCAATATCTTTTCACAATCGCCATCTCCGGTTGAAATTGGCCATCTTATCTTTACCCGACAACTCTTTCATCATCCTCAGGTAAATAGGGGCCGCTCTTGATACCCAATTTTTCCCTATATATTTTCATACGCAAAATATTCTCAAAAAAATAGCATATATATTTTTTCACATTTTAAAGAATTTTTAAATTAATTTATGTCCTATATTTGCACTATAAAATACATTAATTATTCTCAAAATTTGTTATTTTGGTGAGTAATCTATTTTATTCTTTCAGTTACATAAAACTATATTTTATATGATTTTTACATAATTTTACAAATTCATTTAGTATTTCTAAATTAAAATTGCATGAAATCGCAATTTTAGCCTATTTCTTGATTTAATAGCTTTTTTAATCAAATCATTCCTAATATTTTTAATTTAACACATATGCTCTTTTTATTAACTAGGTATTCTTATTTGGATTTTTAAACATTGTTTTTAGTTTATAAAATTCAAATTATGGGAAAATTGGCCATTTAAATCATAGCACCTTTTAATTTCAATTGTTGCCAAATTCCAGCCCCAATTTAACCCCTATTACTCTACCCAATTACCCATTAAACAGACTCGCCCCATTCTTTCTTTTAAATCGTGATCGTTAATCATTTAGATCAAAGGCCCACAATAATCCCTTCTATAATTTAACCCAAGACACCCCACAACCCTAAATCATTTTACAAACCTGCCGCCCTTGTATCCCCTTCTTTCCCAAATGCTCTCAACCCCCCTAAAACCCTTGCCAGCTCCGGTCACTTTACAACCCCGTTTCATCGGAAAATATGGCTTTCCAGGTTTCATGCAACTTGTACTCACCCCCCACTCCCTTTTATGGCTCCTCAATACATAGATCGAGGCCAGACCTCGAAGGTCTTCAGTTTACAGAACTTTCGATTCGAGTTCTACGACCACATGTGGTCTCTCTTCGGCGAGCCTTAAGGTTGTGAGTCCGTTGTTGACTCGAAACCAGTCTGTTCTAGGTTTTCTCATTCTCTAGGTTTCTCTCTGAAACCCGAAATCTGTAAGGTTTTCTTCAGTGTTTCTTTACAATCTGCTTCAAATTTAAGTTATTTCTAAAGCTCCAATGTGTTTTCTACATTTTTTTTACAAATTTTTTATCTTCAAAACTGTTCATCTTCCTAAAATTTAGGGTTTCTCTGATTTCTCTATTTTATTTTCTCTACTGTGTTTTCTTTACATTCACTATGATTCCTTAGTGTTTTCTGCTAAAGCTCATATGTATTTTCTTTGATGTGGTGTTTCTAGGGTTTCCAAATAAACCCTTCGCTGTGTTCTTTACTTTTCTTATGTTGTCCGTGAAAGTTAATGTCCTTTCTGATTTTATCTTCCCCTATGATTTCTTCTTTACACTCGAGATGTGATGAAAAACCTAGATTTTAGGGGTTTTCCGATTTGTGTGTATAATTACCTGCTACATGTTCAATGTCGAAACCCTAACTGTTTAAACGCTTCATGCTTATGATTTCTGCAAGAATTTCTAATTACGTCTCATGCTTGTGTGTTTCTACTCTCTGATTACATGACTTTTCTATTTAATTTCGGCCTTGCATGTTTTTGTGCATCTTCTATAGTCAGCCTTCCCTTTTTTTGAAATAACCTTAATTTTGGAAACTGATTTTTACGAACTTATTTGGCTCTTTAACTTGGACCTGCTCTTTGACTAAATTCAGTATCAATTCGTATCCCAAATTCCTTGGTTCTTTGAGTGATTGATGATTCTACTTGCCATATTTGTCTAAACCGTGTGTATTTCGAAAATCTTAAATTTATTTACCCTTTATTTCTACAACCCATTCTTGATTTCCTTTCCATATGTGGAACTCTGTTTATTTACCCTAAGTCTGACTCCCTTAATCAAAGAGAATTCTTTCCTTGATTGATTTTGATTGATACTAATTTATTTTTTCGCCTTAGTTGCTACTTGTTTTCAAAGAATAAAACCCCCTTCATATTCATTTTAAACAGACGAACACATACAAGTTCACATTCAAAACTCTCTCTTCTCCTATCTGCTTTTCTGTGTTACTTGTTCTGCTACTTGAGTTTAGCCGGCTGGAAGCCAAGTCTAAACTATCAGGTTCCCTTTGCCCTATTTTCTCTACCATTTGAAGTTGCAAGCTGGTAGGAACTACATGTTTAGTTGTTTCTTTTCACATGTCTGTATATGTTCATTATGCAGTCAAAACTTCAGCATCTATATCCCTACCCTACACCCCTATGTTTTAATACTGTGTGCTTGTATGAATGCTTTCATGTATATCCCTCTCCCCCAAATCCCTTTAGTCTACCTTTGTTTGACTTAGTTTCTGTTCTTATGCAAATGTTTTCATATTTGATCCCTTTCCCTGACCCCCTTTGGCATGCGAGTATCGTTTTGGATTAGAGTGGTACTCTATTACCACCTTTAGTTCAGAACTAGTTTGTTCCCTTACCCCCCCCCCCCCCATTTATGTGTTGAGCGTGACTCAAGTATGTTGATTCCCTAATCATCATACAGGCCTAAGTCTGACTTTATTTCAAGTCAGCTCTTATTTGTTTAAGCCATGTAAAGGTCAGGGGTGTGCCAGCCCTGTTCATGGCTAGGTATGACCACCTTCTGCATTGGTATGCCTCTAATCCCTCACTTTACTCTTACTCTTAGTTCTTTAAGCCCTACCCCCCCTTTGGTACGCCATGCTTAGGGACTCTTGAGTTTCCTCTGGACTTGGATACCTAAGGGCTATTAATTTCACACCTTGCACTACTCTAATCATTATTTTAGGGTGTAAGCATTACCTGGGCTTCCTGAAAGCCCTTGGAACTTTGAAACACTCTAAGAGAAAGCCTGTGAATCTGGAGCCCGGATTTGGTAAAATACACATGTTGGACATTAAGTTTGCTTTGGGCTTCCTCAGGTTCGTGTAGTTTGATGTATTTACTTTCTTAATCTTTTCTTTCTATTTTTGTAACAAGCTTTGTAAACGAATTTGGGGATATAGTGAAAAGGGTATGGGAGGGGTTTATATTTGTTCAATCATATAGAAATCATGTCAATAGTATTTCAATGTTGCTTCTCATCTAGAAATCATGCTTATAGGATTTCAATATTGCATCTCATCTAGAAATCATGCTTATAGTATTTCAATATTGCATCTCATCTAGCAAATCATGTCTATAGGATTTATATTATTGCTAATCATATAGAAACCATGCCTATAGGATTTTTATCGCAAGCATATTAGAAATCATGTCTAAAGGATTCCAATATTGCATCTCATCTTGAAACCATATCTATAGGATTCCAATACCGCAAATCACTTAGAAATCATGCTTATAGGATCTTAACATTGCATCAAGAAATCCTGCCCATAAGTCTTTAACATTTCGTAATCAAGTGCATATAGAAATCATGTCTATAGGGACTGTATAAAAAAACGCTAGGCAAACAGTAGGTCCCTTGAATGTTTAAAAGCAACAACAAATCAATTTGTAGATGTCATGCCCATAGGGTTCAAACTCGCCTAATTTGTTAGACGCCTTCAATACAAGAATTTGTCCAATACTGCCTATTTTGAAATCTGATCAACTCTGCCTTCTATGTTACTTTAAAATCTATAAGAATCTTTTTAATTCCAAACCTGTATTTTTCTGAAATCAACCTCTCTTTTTCTGCATAATACGTACTTCCATACTTTTATTGCACCACTTTACTTAAAGCAATTCGGTTATTCTATTTCTGAATTTTGCAAATCCCAAATTCATGCTTCAAAATCATCACTAGTTTTCAAAATGCTTTAAGTATCAACAAACCAGATCCGGGGGTCTCAAAGTAGATTTTTTATCCAACTTTATGTGTTAAACTAATCTATCCATTATTAATTTAAACTCAAGACCAAATCAGTAACCGCAAGTCATGCTAAACTAATTGCTGTTGTGATTTACAGGGTTTTGTACGAGCCTCTGAATGTCTTATTTGTATACCCTTACATGCTACTTGCCTTAACATTTTTACCTTTGAAACTCCATACCTGTCTTATCCTTCTTCCCCCTTTTAGGATTAGAAGGTAATTTTCAACAAACCGGATCCGGGGGGCTCAAAGTAGATTTTTTATCCAACTTTATGTGTTAAACTAATCTATCCATTATTAATTTTTAAACTCAAGACCAAATCAGTAACTGCAAATCATGCTAAACTAATTGCTGTTGTGATTTTCAGGGTTTTGTACGAGCCTCTGAATGTCTTATTTGTATACCCTTACATGCTACTTGTGTTGGTTGACGCCTTAGCATTTTTACCTTTGGAACTCCATACATGTCTTATCCTTCTTCCCCCTTTTAGTATTAGAAGGCCTAATACCCCGGGACTAATAGCTTGGGACGGGTACTAGCATACAATAAGTAAGCGAGACCAAACACGTTTAAATACCTTAACGAGATGGGAAAGGTAGGATATGCAGATGATGACAATGCGATAATATCATAAAGCGACCCCTCTTTAGGAATATGTGCGAGATATTTTATCGAATGATCCATACTATAGTTAAACCTAGGACCCCCCTTTTACTTTTACTTTATTCCTGTTTAATACTTTATCTAAATAATTTCTCTTTTACTTGTGTTGTTCCTCTTTCAAAATTGCCCATTAGCTTTGTATTCTTTATATGCACATTTGCTTGTCTATTTCTATGTTTCTTAAAGTCACATGTAAGCAAGGCCGGGAACCACACTAGTGGATCTTGAGGGGTGCCTAACACCTTCCTCTTGAGATAATTTCAAGCCCTTACCCGAACTTTGGTTTTCATTCAAAATCTTCTTAAAAGTCTCCTAATGCACTATTATCATTAGGTGGAAACTCTTCAAACTCCATAACCAAATTCCCACATGAGAATAAGAGTTGTTTTGTCCATAATGTCGTAAACCCGATTTCACTTCTATTATAGGAGAAAAAAGGGGGCGTCAACATCACATAGGTGGCTAATTAACGAGTATAAAATTCTAACACAAGGATGATAATTGTGGGGAACATGGACAACCGTTTCACTCTAGCACTCTCTCTCACACCTCTCGGTAGAGAGAGTGATTTTTCCCAATTGTCTCTCTCGAAACTAATTGGGTAGGCTAATTCGCCCAAGCAACTTAAGGTTCAAGTTGGGTGATTGCTCTCTCGAGGTTTAACCCGTTACTTGGGACTACCATTATCATGGGTCCATCCCAAATCCTTGTTGGGTTGAATGAGAGGTCATAGACTCTCTTTCTCAAGAAGAGTCAAACCCCACTAAGCTTGATTTAGGGTTTGCAACCACCAAATATAAGTGAAAACATACAAACAACCCAAATACCAAACACCCAATATCATCCAAGCATTAACTAAAAACACCCATTAATTACCCATACTAGGGTTGAGCCACAACCCTAGCTAATGGGTTTATCTAGACATGGAAGAAGTAGAAAAAGAAGAAATACATGAATAAACTAACATAATCATTAACTACAAGATTAATCTACTTGAATTCACGCTAATTACAAGAGAAAATTGCCTAAAGTAGGCTAATATAGAGTATCACGAGCTCAGCTACTAAAGAGAATGATAAACTTAACCTAAAAAGTAAAGTGTTCTATTTATATTACCCAGGAAAAACCGGATAAAAATGCCCCTGAGGGTTTATTGCGGACCACATAGAAATGTCATGTGGCCGCATAGGGAATGTGCTCTTCAGATCTGGCTTCTGGACTTGAGGACGCGGATTGCCTAGGAATAACATGCGGTCTCATAGGTCAAGCCATGCGGACCGCGTGGAAATGGCACGCGGCCGCACAGCTACAATGATGCGGACCACATGGAAATAATGCGTGGCAGCACAAAAGGTTTGCCAAATTACTGGTTCTCTGAACTTCTCCCATGGGGATTCCACTGCTTTTTTTGTGCGGCCACGTAGGCATTTTGCCTTGAGTTTCTAAACCTCTGATCTCTTGTCAGTGCAGACCGCGTGGAAATGGATGCGGTCCGCGCGGGATTTCCTCAGTTTTGGTCACTCTCTGAACTATCATGTGCGAATGCGTGGCAAAACAGGGTGGTCCGCGCAGGTCAGGCTTGACTTGGCTTCTTGCAGAACTCTTCTGCACGGCCGCACATCAGAACAGTAAGGTCCGCGCAGGTGACCCTTTTCCCACTTTGAGTTATCTTTTGGCGCTTGGCAGGTTTCACTCCTCTTTTGAGCCTATTTGTGATATATATCATCTCGTCGCTCAAACCTGCAATCAAATGCACCTTGTAAGCAATTTAGGACTAATTTGAAGGAGTTTATCCACAAAACTCAGGTAAGAAGAGGTATAAAACATGTATAATTCACATATATCAACTCCCCCAAATTTAAACATTTGCTTGTCCTCAAGCAAATAAAAATGAGACCCTGGTAATTCCTGTTCTTCCAAAGGTAACCTCAACGAGCCTCAGTTGGGACTAACAATTGCCCTCAATGCATATGTATCATTAACACATTTAAAACTTTGAACATGTATGGATCAAGTGCGACACAAGATCAAGGGTTGAAACAACTCATCAAGGAACCTCTCTCAAGCACTTCAGTTATTGTGGAACCTAGACTCACGTATCCTCGACTTTCCCTAAGTGGAACTCACCTTTTAGAATAGTTGCATGCAAATCGAGGTGAATGAACTCTCTCTTATCTCTCACAAAGAAACGGCCTTAAGTCCGGCTTCAAGCACCATATGTTTGCCCTTCATGTAAGTATCCACTAATGTTGGCTTCTCTCAACTCAAGATAACATAGGGCTTTTGCGGAGTCATTGTGAAGGCTTTTGGGTAAAGGTAGGAAATGATGTTGTTTCAACGGTTTCAATCTTCCCTTAGGCACTTCATTTGATTCATTTTGGCACACTTTCTTGACTCAATTGAGTAATTCACTTCTAACAGGGGATAGAGGGATACAATATCGCTCTTTCTATTGCAATTCAAAACCTTTCTCCTTTTGTATACTTTTCCACACCTTTTTCACTTTTGTTGTCCTTTTGATTCCCTTTTTGATTGTTATTCTCTTTTTGTCTTTATTTTTGTCTTTTTTTCTTTTTCATTCCCTTCCTTTTCTTTTTCTTTTGTGCCTTTCCACCACATTGATACCTTTCTTGTTTCCCTCCCCCAAACTTAGTCATTTGCCACAACTCAAGGGAAGATTTGGATTCCAAGAGAAGGTCTAATTGAGAACGGGTATAGGCTTGTAATAACGTTCATGAACGAATAAGTTTGGAGGCTCCGAAGGGGTTAACTAGGGATCATTTGATTGGTAGGACATGAAAATTTTCAATTTTGCACTTTTGGATCAAAGAGAGCCTAAGATCATTTCTCAAGTCAAGTTCCACCTATTATTTCGCCTCAATAAACATTCGGAGCAAGTTCTAGGCCATCGACACGGTACTTGAGCTCAACAAATTGAATTCTCACCACACGCACTCAAGGATTTCCAAAAACGGAGTTGAGTGCCCACAACACCCTTAGATACGATTCAAGTGCAAAATGGCCCAACATGACCATATGATGATTGTTTGGTCAACACAAGAGTTTCAAGGTCATGACTTTCACCATCCTAAGCACAACTTTATGTCTTTGACCATTGGATCAAAGGCAAATGTGCTAGGCCCAAGTAAAGCTTTTCCTGAGGTACCCTTAACTACAAAAACTTGAAAATCAAAAAGAAAAATCAAAAACTGACTCAACCATTAAGAAAGTTGTCACGCCATCTATCATTGGGAAGAGCCACCCGGTTGTCACAACATTCTACCCTTCGAACTGTTAGAATATGCGCTAAACGCTAGAGGGGGGGTGAATAGCGTTCTAATAAAAATTAATATAAATTTGCGGAATTAAAATTGCAGGAATAAAGTAAGTACAGTAATTAAAATAGTAAGGAGAGAACACACCGAATTTTATGGTTCACCACAACGTGTGGTTAGTCCAGTCCCCGAGAGACTCTCTCGAGTTTTACACTAACTTCGTTAAGCTTACGGGTGCCGAACAAACCGTTACACTTGCTCGTAGATATACACTCTACAAGACTTCAACCTGCTCGAGGATACCGCACCTCAAGACTTCAAACCAAGGAACTATCTTTCCTTCTTACAACAAGGGATTAGACTATCCCTTCAAGTGTGTACAAACACTTAGCACTCAAGACAAGACTCTCTTTATAGAGTAGATATGAGTAAAAACAATACGCTCAAGAACACAACAACTTATTCAAGAATTTGGCTCTCAAAAATTATGAAATAGATATGAAATGATAAGAGAAAAGTATGTAAGCTTTATGCAAGAATTATAATCAGTTGTTGTATTTAAA
The DNA here is from genome assembly GCA_034376525.1 of Nicotiana benthamiana. NCBI lineage: Eukaryota > Viridiplantae > Streptophyta > Magnoliopsida > Solanales > Solanaceae > Nicotiana > Nicotiana benthamiana. The sequence goes on from CM067337.1 coordinate 92,490,817, forward strand.
AATGTGAGTTAGAGGTGTATTTATAGTGCTCAAAGTCACCAAGACCGTTGCTTAATTGCCAATCACTAATTGCTGATTTTGTGCTGGCATAATCGATTATATGATCTGCATAATCGATTATCTGCAGATCGTTCAAAAAATCATATGCGGCTTTTAAGCAGAATAATCGATTATTCAAGTTGCATAATCGATTATCTGTTAACGTTAAAAAATCGGATGCAGATTCTGTCCACGCATAGTCGATTTTTGCCTTGTGTATTATCGATTATTTTTCAGCGTTTTAAAAATACTTTGGCAACGGTAAGTGAATAATCGATTATGCTATCTCGTATAATCGATTATATTGCTATTTTGAAAAATTTCGGTTAACACTGTCTTAACATAATCGATTATAAGTAAGACATAATCGATTATATTGCTGTCTTGAAAATTTCGGTTAACACTGTCTTAACATAATCGATTATAAGGAATACATAATCGATTATTTATGTCCAGATTTGAAAAACATGTTTGAAAATCATTTTGGCTAAAATGAAAATGTTTGAAAATCATTTTGGTTTAACTCAACAATCCATGAAAATGATTTTACGAGAGAAGCCAAGACTTGAATAGGTTGTCGGATCAAGATCACAATATAAAGTGACTCATTTATAACTTTGTTGTTATTCTTGATCTTGCTCTTTGTTTCTCATGTTCTTGGACTTTGGCATATGTCAATGTTCCATGCGCGTCGGTTTGTCATTTATCAAAACCTACAGAAATGAACACACGTTTAGTTTTAGCGACTTGAGAACGTGTTTCAACAATTTCCCCCTTTTTGATGATGGCAAACCAATATCAGGATATGCATAAGATAAGTATAAGTTCCCCCTCAATTTATGAGTTCCCCCTCAATTTATGCCAATATGTATTGGTGTGCATAGCCCTTATTCTTCCCCCTTTTGACATTAACAAAAATAATGAACTTTCATTAAAAATATTTAACATACATGAGAAAGCAAGAAAAATAGACAGAATATAATTCAAACGATACATAAAAAATTTATTCTTCATTGTCATCATTAACATCCGGCTCGGCATCCGGCACTCCATCCGGAAGAACAATTTGGGCATATGGATAGTTGACATGATCAAAGTACCCATGAAGCTCAAACGTCAAACGAGTGACGTTTTGATCAATACGAGTCACTGAGGTTGACAAAGAAGCAAGTTGGTCCGAAATGGTTTGAAGAGTAGGAGCTCGAGGACGACGCATTTGAGTAGGAGGAGGAGGAGGATGTTCACCAATATTGGGAAATGAAGATTCTTGAATTTCCCAATGCTTTGTTGCCTTTTTGTGAGGACCGATGGAGGTGTCGATACCGGAGGCTTCAAAAATAGCCATTACGATAAAAGCATATAGGAGTGGCTTATCGTCCCCAATTGCATCATATATGTGAGTCATGACGAACTGGCACCAATTGATGCGAGCCCCGGTGATAATTGCATGCAAGAGTTTTGAATCCTCATGAGAGAGAGTGGTATGATTGAATTTGCGGGGTTTGAGAACTCGGGTGATGAAATAAAATATTAGACGATATTCTGGGAGCATGTGCGTAATGGTTGGGCGACGACTCTCCGGACAGTTGCCAATACCAATTTGGTGGAAAAGAAGTTGTTCATCAAATAAAGCGCCTTCTTCTCTTGTGTAGAGAGAGATGTCTTCACCATTTCGTGGAAGGTTAGTGAGGAGTTGCAAGTTTTCCTCATTTACAGAAATTGGAACTCCATTGACGCTAGAGACAAGGTCACCATCTTCGTCCTTCTGTAGATTTGAATAGAAGGCACGGATTAGAGCAGGGTGAATGTAAGGAGTTTGAAGATATAGAAAGTCAATGAGTTGGCTTTGTATAAGAATATTTTCTGTTGATGGGGGTGCGCTATTTCAAAGATATCGAGAAGTTGAGAAATGAGGCGGAAGGATTTCTCGATTCTCAAATTTTTCAATGAATCGAAGAAGTTCGGGTTAAGTATCAAAACGCAAGTAAGAACCGTCTTTATAGTGGAAAACGGGTGGAGGAGTGGCGGAAGAGGAGGCAATCTGTCTGCCGGAACGAGAGCGTTTAGAGTGCTTGCTTGCCATTAGTGTGAAGAAATAGGAGCTATTTCAAAAGTTTGAAGGCTTTGGAAGATTGTTTGGAGCTAAGAGTGAGATTGAAGTGAAAAAATTTGAAGGATGGATACCCTTATTTATAGACTTGAAGATTTAAGGGCATTTATGGAGTAAAAGCTGCAGATTTCCCAAGCCAAACGTTCAATAAAACGGTAACAAAATTTTAAACACAGACCGTTGCTAACCGATTATGGAGTCTGAATAATCGATTATTGCCAATATTTTGAATTTTAGTCAGAGAAGACATCGATTATGCGAAAGGAGATAATCGATTATTTGAAGACAGAAGTATTATGAGGGTCCGGGCTCGGGGAATAATCGATTTTGGTTAATATGATAATCGATTATTTCAGTCCAGTGATATGACGAACAGCCGAGACGATAAAATATAATCGGTTATGCAGTACTAAATAATCGATTATTATAAAACCTGTAACACTGAATCTCAACTTAATCAATTAGTAATATATGATAATCTATTATTGCCAAATTCCTGCAAACCGAGATGTTAGAAATAATCGATTGTTCTTAGTCAATAATCGATTATTTGTTACCAGTGCCCGAAAATTCCCCCTGTCTTTGGGGTAATACCTGCAAAAAAGAATTAGGCGCCTCCGACGCTCAAGTCAGTAATTATTTAGAGAAAAATGCAATGCATGAATTAGATCATCGTGGAGTCAAGAATTCCGAGTTCACTACGAATGCGGAAAAAAGGATTCTTTCTCTAAAGGCTTTGTGAAGATGTTGGCCAATTGATTTTTGGTTTCAACAAATTCAATTTCGACACCGCCCTTGAGAACGTGATCTCATACAAAGTGATGTCTAATTTCTATGTGTTTCGTTCTTGAGTGAAGAATAGGATTCTTCGTCAAGCTTATGGCGTTCGTATTGTCACATCGAAGAGGAACATGATCAATACTAAGACCATAATCCGAGAGTTGTTGCTTCATCCAAAGGATTTGTGCACAACAACTCCCCGCGGATATATATTCAGCCTCGATTGTGGATAACGCAACACTAACTTGTTTCTTGCTAAACCAAGAAACTAAGGAGCTACCGAGCAAATGGCAAGTGCCACTAGTGCTCTTGCGGTCCAATTTGCAACCCGCAAAATCGGAATCGGAATAGCCAACAAGTTGGCATGAAGAACCTTTGGGATACCATAGTCCCACATTTATTGTTCCAACAAGATACTTCATAATCCGTTTTACCGCAGTTAAGTGTGACTCCTTTGGACATGATTGATATCGAGCGCATAAACACACGCTAAACATGATGTCCGGTCTACTAGCAGTAAGATAGAGAAAGGATCCGATCATACCTCGATACTTCTTGGTGTCTACTTCCTTACCTTTCTCATCCTTGTCAAGATGGTCGGATGTGCTCATTGGAGTGGCCATTGCTTTGGCGTTGCTCATTACAAAGCAATTTAGCAACTCCTTGCAATATTTAGATTGACAAATGAAAGTTCCATCTTTTATTTGTTTCACTTGCAACCCCAAGAAGAAATTTAGCTCACCCATCATTGACATTTCAAACTCGCTAGTCATTAGCTTAGAAAATTCCTTGCACAAAAACTCATTAGTAGCACCAAAAATAATGTCATTTACATAAATTTGAACTAACAGGATGTCATTGTTTTTATTTTTGATAAAAAGTGTGGTGTCGACTTTCCCCCTTTCAAACTCATTGTCTAAAAGAAATTTACTTAGACGTTCATACCAAGCTCGAGGAGCTTGTTTAAGACCATATAAAGCTTTCTTAAGCTTGAAGACATGGTCGGGAGATTTAAAATCTTCAAAGCCCGGGGGTTGTTCAACATATACTTCCTCTTGAATGAATCCATTTAGAAAGGCACTTTTGACATCCATTTGATATAGTTTAAAATTCATAGATGATGAAAAAGCAAGTAATAAACAAATGGCTTCTAGGCGTGCAACGGGTGCATAGGTTTCTTCATAATCAATTCCTTCTTCTTGATTATAACCCTTAGCAACTAGCCTAGCTTTGTTTCTAGTTATTATGCCATTTTCATCTAATTTATTTTGAAAATCCCATTTCGTACCATTTATGGGGTGATTATCGGGTCTTGGCACCAATTCCCAAACATTGTTGCATTTGAATTGGTTAAGATCCTCTTGCATTGCCAAGGTCCAATGCTCATCCTCAATTGCTTCAGAAATGGTTGAGGGTTCGATTTGAGAGACAAAAGCCATATGTCCTACGGTGTCTTTAAGAAGGTTTCGAGTACTTACCCCTTGTTCGATGTCGCCAATTACCTTATCGAGATGATGGTCTTTAGATGTCCTCCAGGCCTTAGGCATTACTGATTGTTCCTCTTGTGATGGTGCTTCTTCCGATGGTTGTTCCAAGATTTCGTCTTGGGTTTCCTTTGGGTTTTCCTCTTGCACTTTGTCTTGGAGATGGATTTTGTTCAAAATATCTGCAAGATCATCACAAACATCCTTTCTCGCCAAGCGAGCATCATTTTCACAAAATACCATATGAGGAGATTCCTCAACAGTTTTGGTTCTATTATTGAAAACTCTATATGCTTTGCTACGCGATGAGTAACCAAGAAAAATTCCTTCATCAGATTTCGCATCAAATTTTCCTAGGTTGTCTTTTCCATTGTTGTGAATAAAACATTTACAACCGAAGACTCTAAGATGAGAAAGATTTGGTTTCCTTCCCTTGTAGAGTTCATAGGGAGTTTTTATGAGTATCGGTCTTATGACAACTCTGTTTAAAACATAGCATGCGGTACTCACGGCATCCGCCCAAAATTGTTTGGGAATCTTAGCCTCATCGAGCATGGTTCTCGCCATCTCTTCGAGACATCGATTTTTGCATTCTACCACTCCATTTTGTTGTGGTGTACGTGGAGCCGAAAAGGTATGTTCAATACCGAGTTCGTCACAAAACTCCGCGAAGAGATTGTGATCGAACTCTCCCCCATGATCACTTCTTATGGAAGTGACGGTTGTGTTCTTTTCATTTTGAACACGTTTAAGAAAACTTTTAAAAGCTTGAAAGGCATTACTTTTATGAGCAAGAAATAACGTCCATGTAAATCTAGAATAGTCATCAACAATAACAAAAGCATAAAGATTACCACCATGACTTTTAATTCTAGAAGGTCCGAAAAGGTCCATGTGTAGAAGTTGTAAAGGTCTAGTGGTTGAAACAACATTTTTGGATTTAAAATAAGCCTTTGTTTGTTTGCCTTTTTGACATGAATCACAAATAGAGTCTTTTTCAAATTTTATGTTCGGAAGACCGATTACTAAGTCTTGTGAAGCTAATTTGTTTAAAAGGTTCATGTTGACATGAGCTACTCTACGATGCCATAACCACATGTCGTCTTCTTTACTCAAAAGGCAATTCACAAAACTTGATGAAGAATTTTCAAGATCAACCATATAGATATTATCAATTCTAATGCCACGAAGAATGATTTTAAAATCACTTCGACGGAAAACTAAACATTCTTCGGAATCAAACAATACAAGATTTCCCTTGTCGCATAATTGACTTATGCTCAAGAGATTATGTTTAAGACCTTTAACTAATAGGATATTTTTAATAGAGGAGGATTCGTCCTTACCGACGGAGCCGATACCGATTATTTTTCCTTTATTGTTGTCTCCGAATACAACGTTTCCTCCTTTCGTGAGTTTTAGTTGAAGGAACTTTGATGCATCCCCGGTCATGTGTTTGGAGCATCCGCTATCAAGGTACCATAGTACACTTGATCCCTTCAAGCACACCTACAAAACAAATTAATGAGATTTTGGTACCCAAGCTGTTTTGGGTCCTTGTACGTTAGGTGCAACATAGTGGTGTGATTGATCTGCAGTGAAATGCCTATGTCTAGTGAAGCATGCGGGAGCAATATGTCCAATTTTATTGCAATAATGACAAATGACATTCGGATTGTGCATTCTTCTAGGATGATAATAATTTGGGGGTCTAAATTTATTCACTCTATTTTTAGGAATATAATTTTGATGTAGTTTTCGAAAATCTTGTCTAGGTGGTCTATACATGCCAATATTTCTTCTAGCATTCACTCTATTTTTAGGAATATAGTTTTGATGTAGTTTTCGAAAATCTTGTCTAGGTGGTCTATACATGCCAATATTTCTTCTAGCATTTGTTCTAGGATGAGTTGCAATTCTAGGATTACAATTTCTAGGTTGAGTGTTGACATTTATTTTGTTTTGCCTAAGTTGAGTCATAGGTGGTTTAGGAATGGACTCAACTTTTTCTTTTGGCTCGTGTTTAAAGCCTATACCGTGCTTAGTGGATTTCAAATTTACAAGCACTTCATTGAGATTTTTGTGTGAAGAATTGAATTTGTGCAAAGTGCTTCTAAGACTTTCTACTTCTTCCTTTAGAGATTTGCAAGAAGTACAATCCTTATTTGAGCTTTCGGGTTTATCGGCGCTTCTTTTGCCATAAAACTTGTTTTCCTCTTTTAATTTCTCATTTTCAAGAGTTAGTTTTTCAAAATCCTTTTCTTTTGAAGAAATGAGTTTTCTTAAATCTTTTATAGATTTAGAAGTGCTAATAAACTCTTTATGCAACTCATCAAATGCATCTTGCATTTCTTCTAAAGTGAAATAGTTCTTAGAAGTAGTAGATACCTCATTTTGAGTTTCTTCGTGTGCCATAAGACACAAGTTTGCGGTCTCGTTTCCTTCTCCATCACTTGATTCGTCTCCGGAGTCGCCTCCCCAAGAGATGTATGCTCTTTGTTTCTTGACGGGTTTCTTCTCCTTTTTGATATTTGGATAATTTGATTTGATATGCCCGATTTCTCCGCATCCATAGCACTTTAATTGGTCTCCTTGTTGCTTACCTTTTCGTTCATACTTCTTTTGCATGAACTTGTTAAATTTCTTAATAACGGGTCCAAGCTCGACATCTTCATCACTTGACTCCTCATCGTTTTGAGGTTGAGTAGTTGATGCTTTGAGCGCAATCCTTCTTTTCCTTTGATCATCCAAAGGAGAGTTAAGAATAGTTGATTCATAAGTTTTGAGATTACCTCGTAGTCCGTCGATGGTGACGTTTGTGATGCCGATTGATTCTTAGATAGCGTCGGCTTTGGAACGCCATTCCGGAGTGAGGCTTCGTAGAATTTTCCGGACAAGCTCCTTATCCGTGAATGTTTTTTTAGGGCGTGAAGGTCATTAACGATTTTTGAAAATCGTTCGAACATGTCATCTATCTTCTCGTTTTCCTTCATGTGAAACAGTTCATATTCGTGGGTTAGGAAATCAATTTTAGCTTCCCTTACCTGGTCCGTACCTTCGTAGGTGATTTCTAATTTGTCCCACATTTGCTTGGCAGTGGTGCAACATGATATTTTTCAGTAGTCATCAGGGTTCACAGCACAATACATCATGTTGATTGCCTTTGCGTTGTTCTCTACTTTTCTGATATCATCCGCGTCATATTCATCTTCCGATTTTGGAACGAGTTCTTCTCCAACCTTTTTGGTGGGTTGTAGTTCTCCATTCTTGATAATTTTCCACAATTGGAAGTTGTTTGATTGGATTAAAATCCTCATTCTCTCCTTCCAGTAAGTGTAGTTGGTGCCATCAAAAAGTGGTGGCCTTGTGAAGTATTGTCCTTCACCTAGTCCTGCATAAACACTACGAGTAGAAGCCATGGAAAGTTTCTCTCAAACTGTTAAGTCCTTCAGACAGTATGGCTCTGATACCAATTGTTATAATATACGCTAAACGCTAGAGGGGGGGTGAATAGCGTTTTAATAAAAATTAATATAAATTTGCGGAATTAAAATTGCAGGAATAAAGTAAGTGCAGTAATTAAAATAGTAAGGAGAGAACACACCGAATTTTATCCTGGTTCACCACAACGTGTGGTTAATCCAGTCCCCTAGAGACTCTCTCGAGTTTTACACTAACTTCGTTAAGCTTACGGGTGCCTAACAAACCGTTACACTTGCTCGTAGATATACACTCTACAAGACTTCAACCTGCTCGAGGATACCGCACCTCAAGACTTCAAACCAAGGAACTATCTTTCCTTCTTACAACAAGGGATTAGACTATCCCTTCAAGTGTGTACAAACACTTAGCACTCAAGACAAGACTCTCTTTATAGAGTAGATATGAGTAAAAACAATACGCCAAGAACACAACAACTTATTCAAGAATTTGGCTCTCAAAAATTATGAAATAGATATGAAATGATGAGAGAAGAGTATGTATGCTTTATGCAAGAATTATAATCAGTTGTTGTATTTAAAAATGTGAATTAGAGGTGTATTTATAGTGCTTAAAGTCACCAAGACCGTTGCTTAATTGCCAATCACTAATTGCTGATTTTGTGCTTGCATAATCGATTATATGATCTGCATAATCGATTATCTGCAGATCGTTCAAAAAATCATATGTGGATTTTAAGCAGAATAATCGATTATTCAAGTTGCATAATCGATTATCTGTTAACGTTAAAAAATCGGATGCAGATTCTGTCCAAGCATAATCGATTTTTGCCTTGTGTATAATCGATTATATTTCAGCGTTTTAAAAATACTTTGGCAACGGTCATAGAATAATCGATTATGCTATCTCGTATAATCGATTATTTTGTTGTTTTGAAAATTCGGTTTTACACTGTCTTAACATAATCGATTACAAGTGAGACATAATCGATTATATTGCTGTTTTGAAAAATTTCGGTTAACACTGTCTTAACATAATCGATTATATTGCTGTCTTGAAAATTTTGGTTAACACTGTCTTAACATAATCGATTATAAGGAATACATAATCGATTATTTATGTCCAGATTTGAAAACATGTTTGAAAATCATTTTGGCTAAAATGAAAATGTTTGAAATCATTTTGGTTTAACTCAACGATGCATGAAAATGATTTTACGAGAGAAGCCAAGACTTGAATAGGTTGTCGGATCAAGATCACAATATAAAGTGACTCATTTATAACTTTGTTGTTATTCTTGATCTTGCTCTTTGTTTCTCATGTTCTTGGACTTTGGCATATGTCAATGTTCCATGCGCGTCGATTCGTCATTTATCAAAACCTACAGAAATGAACACACATTTAGTTTTAGCGACTTGAGAACGTGTTTCAACAGGAATGAACCATGGCATTTAGAAAAATCAAGGGCTTATTTCCAACGCCAAAACAAAATCAAAAGAGGCTACGAGCCTAACTTTGCAACTAAAACGAAAAATTTTAACGAAAATAATGAAAATAGAAAGAAAACTCAAATGAAAGCCAAATGAATATGTACACAGGGGAAGTAGAATATACAACTAATGGAGTTCAGAATCAAAATTTATATACAAACCAACTATGCCTACGAATGTACTAAAAGTAGTGAATATATATACAATCATCCAAATAGAAAACAAAAAGTAGGCCCACACCCCTATGATTAAGAGCTAGCATTGTCCCCAATGCTAATTACCAAATAAAGCATCTGTGACAATTGGGGGAGCTGTAGATGGGCATGGAGGCACTGTCTCGGTGGTGGGCTGCTCAATGGAAGTTGGGTTATGGTATAAGCTTGACCCTTCTTGGAGCCCTTAGTGTTGTCTGGACCCTTTTGATCATACCATGAATAAGGGCTCACCGGAGGCACAATGATATCATACTTCTTCTTTTTTACTTTCACCTCTCCGATGTATAGGGTCAATCTGTTGGGGAAGGGGTAGTTATTCATTGTCTCGTTCCCTACACGAGAGATCACCCGTGACATGGTGTTGCCAAAATTCAACGCAAAACCCGCCATGATGGAAGCAACTAGAACAACACGATCAACAGGAACAGAGTGATCATATGTGGCCGGGTCCAGCCGATTGCACACGAAGGTCAACCAACCTTTGGCTTCAAAATTAATGGTGTTTCTGTATATTTTCTCATGTGCCTTCAACCACACATGGACTATACCTGGAGCAGCTAAACTCCCGGCTAACCACATGCGAACTTCTTCTTTCATTGCCAGCTTCTCCAAGTACTGAGACTCATCTTATTCCCCAAACCCCAAAAGATTATTTAATGACTGCCCATCAAACTCCACCGTCTTGTCCCTCACTTTCGTCGCTTTTGTATCCTAAACCACATGGTGAACATTACTGTAGAATTCTTTCACCATGTGTTCGTTTGCATTGTCAACTTTTTCTTTAAAGAACCCCCAATCCTCTCTCGTACGGAATTGAGATTGTACGTGAGGGTTGTGAGGGAGCAAGTCGGCATAAATGAATTGCTCCTAAATAAGCTTCTGCTTGGTCCACCACTCCCTATACCGGTGGAAAACAACCTCACTTATAGATCTGTCCTCCCAAGCCTCCGGCTTCCTTGTTCTCTATATCCCCCCCCCCCCCGACCTTAGGTTCTCCTCCCTTGGCATACCCCGCACTCTCTCCTAATACTGAAGCTGTGGGAGAGGTGGAGTATTGGACCTCCTCTTCGTCACTCGGTCCCAAACTCATCAGAAAAGCTCGAGACTACATTAACGGCCTTATTAGAAGTGGCCACACATGCATCGTTTGGAGAAAAGCCCTCAGGTACGGGGACCTCTATTGACATATACGTGGGGATGGACTCTGAAGTTATATCCGGGAGGGTTCGTACTCACTGCCTGTTAAATGAGAAGCCGCCCTGTCGGCTGCTCGAATGATCTTTCTATTTTTCTTCAGTGTCTCCTTATCTTTGGGAGTGAGTTTCACCACTCTTCGCACAGTTTTCCCTCGGGAAGCACCACCATTCCCGGGTTGTTTGTTTGTGCCCCCACATTGTATTTGCTTTCCACCCTATTTTGGCACCATTGTATGCAAAGTATAAATATCTAATATTGTATGCAAAGTATAAATATCTAATATTGTTGGTAGAAGCACAGAATGAGAAACAGACAGTTATAGTGTCAATACAGAAGTGCAAAATTTATGTTGCAGACAGGGTCACACGGACAGCACAGAAAAGTTACAGGGTCCGCATAGGCAAAATTGTTTCACATTCACTTCTCAGAAAGTACCTATGTGGACCGCAAAGTTATGGATTGCGGCCGTGTAGGATTGATGCGGACTGCCCAGAAATAGACGCGGTCCGCACAGGTTGAGCATCAAAATTTCACCTTCTCTAAACTTTGTCCATGCGGTCTGCACAAATTTGGACCGCGGCCGCATAGGTGTGACACAAACCGCACAAAAGTGGACGCGGTCTGCTCAGGTCAAATTCAAAAAATTCTAACTCTTTGAACCTCTGGCCATGCATCCACACTGTTTTGGACCGCGGCGGCACTAGCTTCAGACGGAATGCACAAATGTGGACGTGGTCCGCACAGATCAAACTTCTAAAATGTACCCTCTCTGAACTTCTGGGCACGCGGTCCACACTGATTTTGACCACGGCTTCGCTGGTCTCACGCGGAGGGCACAAAAGTGGTCACGCAGTCGCGTTGAGAGGGTGTCACAATTTGTCTATCAAAACACATGCGAACCGCACAAAAAGTTGTGAGGCCGCGTAGGGCAAATTAATTGGCAGGCATAATACGTTCTTTTCAGCTAAAAATTCAACATTAAGGAGCTTAAGTGTCCCTACTAAGTTTTTATTAGAAGATTATATGCCCAATGTTCAACAAAATTAACCAAATCCTAATCTAATCAGTTGACTAAGAAGAAGAAAGAAAATAAGAAGTTATGCTAATCGGATTTAACAAAAATAACAAAAATTAAACTAAGAATTTAATTGACTGATGAAATGTTACCAGGGAATTAATGAGAGTGATGATTTGTGCACAAATGGATTGAATGAACAGTATATGTGTGAGTTCTGATGAAAATTTGCAAAAATGGTGGAATGGGGCCCTAGGAGTATATTTATTGATAACCGTGGGGCCCAGTTCTCACCTACCTGCATGGCCGCACAAAAATGACACGCGGTGATTTTTTTCCCTTCAGGTCATGAACACAGCCCACGTGGACCGCACTGATTTGGTACGCGCAATTGCGCAAGTCCCCTGAACAAGTGTCCATGTTATCATTGCTAATGAGATCTGCTGACCATTGGGATATCCTAGTGAGAATTTTGAAATAGGCGTACGTGCCTGGCGGGACTTTGGTGGAACAGCTTGAGAGAATGTCCGAAAGGTTTTTTACTCTTAATCAAATTTCCTTCAGTAAGAATGATTTGCCTCCAGAAGGGCAGCTCATAACAAATATCTACACCTGACTGTCAAGTGTGAAGGTTTTTATGTCAAGCGAGTAATGGTGAACGGAGACTCGAGTGTGGACATTTGCCCGCTTTCTACGCTCCAGAGGATGGAAATTGCCACGGGAAGGATTCGCCCTAATAATGTCTGTGTCATAGCTTTTGACGGCATTAAGAGAGAGACAATTGGGGAAAATAGACTTGATATTGGTGATAGGCCTAGTGGAGTTTGAAGTAACCTTTCAAGTCCTGGATATGGACACCTCTTACAACTTTCTCCTCGAAAGGCCTTGGATCCAGCGCTGGAGGGGAAGTACCCTGTACTCTCCATCAGATGGTGAAGTTCGAATATGAAGATCAAGAAATTCTGGTTCATGGAGAAGACGAACAATCTATTTATTGGGATCTATCTGTCCCATGTCTGGAGGCAAGAGAAGGAAGTGAGCACATTGTATATCAGGCCTTTGAGATTGTATTGGCAGATCAATATGAAGAGGGGAGCCCTTGACCCCAACCCTTCTTGTCTAACGCCTCAATTATGGTGGAAAAAGAAAGGATCAAGCACGACTTCCAGCCAAGTAAGGGGTTGGGAAAGTCTTTGCAAGGAATACCGAAACCAAAAACTCTGCCAACTATAGAAAAATTCTTCGGATTAGGTTTCTTCCCTACCATAGAAGAGGAAAATTGGGCAGATGAGAGGAAAAGGGAAGGAGAGTCTTACCACAGTGGACACATCTATGTCAGACTTTTGTCAAGCCAAGATACAATGAAGAAGAGGATGATGAAACCTTCACATCTGAAGAAATCGAAGATATATATGGGGCTATGAGGAGAATGCTTTATTACACCAATATGGTTCAGTTGGGAGAGGGTACTAGTACCGCTGAAGTGCTGTATATAGGCCCAGATGCCAAATTGCAGAATTGGAAGGCTACGCCGTTCCCAGTCAGGCGGGAGTCTGGGTAGACTTGTCCTGCCACCTTTTTCATCACGAGTTATTTCAGGGTGTAACTCGGAAGTTTTCTTTATTTTGTCTTTAATTTCCAATGTAACCCAGTTATCTTCCCAAATTTCAAAGAAATGAAATCAATATTTCATAGTTATTCTTGTATTCTTTCTGATTCCTGTTATTTCTCTTTTATTCTTTTCTTTTCAGTCATAATAATGCTGTATTAAATAACATGACATGCCTGCGGAATTCACGCTGAGATCCCAACGAGCTGTCTAATTGTGAAATAATGAACCAAGAACCGAAATATGATGAAGAAGAGGCTTTTAGGTGAATAAATCGAGAATTGGAACAATTTGAGAATAAACCTAAGACAAACTTGAATGATACAAAACCGGTTAATTTGGGAACCAGAGAAGGAATATGGGAAACAAAGATAAGCATTCACACTTACCAGAAAACGCGAGATGAAATATTTTAACTTCTGTTTGAGTTCAAAGATGTGTTTTCCTGGTCGTACGATGACATGCCAGGATTGAGTGTTGATCTGGTGGTACATAAATTGCCAATTCACCCTAAATGCCATCTTGTTCAACAAAAACAGAGGAAATTTCAAACTGACATCAGTGACAAGATCAAAGAAGAAATTACAAAATAGTTGAAAGTAGGGGTAATCTGGGTGGTTCGATATACTACGTGGTTGGCCAATGTAGTTCCTGTACCCAAGAAAGATGGGAAAATTCGGGTGTGTGTTGATTATCGAGACTTGAACCGGGCGAGTCCCAAGGACAACTTCCCTTTGCCCAACATCCACATCCTTGTTGATAACTGCGCCAAACACAAGATACAGTCATTCATGGATTGTTACGCAGGATATCACCAAGTGTTGATGGATGAAGAAGATGTAGAGAAAACAGCTTTCACTACACCCTGGGGTACCTACTGTTAGCGGGTCATTCCATTTGGTCTAAAAAATGCAGGGGCAACTTATATGAAATACATGACCACCATTTTTCATGATATGATGCATCAAGAGATAGAGGTGTATGCGGATGATGTGATCATTAAGTCTAAAACTCGAGACGATCATTTCCGAGATTTGAGGAAGTTTTTCGAAAGGTTGCGAAGATTTGATCTGAAGCTGAATCCTGCTAAATGTGCGTTCGGGGTCCCATCCGGAAAACTCCTGGGTTTCATTGTCAGCAGGAAAGGTATCGAGTTAGACCCTACGAAAATAAAGTCCATCCGAGATTTACCTCCTCCAAAAACAAAGAAAGATGTGATGAGTCTTCTGGGAAGATTGAACTATATCAGTCGGTTTATCGCTCAGTTGACCACCACACGTGAGCCAATATTCAATTTGTTAAAGAAAGATGCGGCAGTCAAATGGACAGTTGAGTGTCAGGAGGCTTTCGACAAAATCAAAGAATACTTGTCAAATCCTCTAGTTTTGGTCCCAGCAGAGCCAGATAGACCCATCTTCTTGTATCTGACTGTTTTGGAAAACTCTTTTTGGTTGCGTTCTTGGGCAACATGATGTGACTGGAAATAAAGAGCAAGCGATTTATTATTTGAGTAATAAATTCACCGGTTACGATGTTAAGTACACTTTGTTAAAAAGAACGTGTTGTGCTTTGACATGGGTTGCTCAAAAGCTGAGACATTATCTGCAAGCTCACACTACTTACCTCATAACCAGGTTGGATCCTTTGAAGTACATATTCCAGAAACCCATGCCTACTAGGATATTGGCAAAATGGCAAATCATGCTTAATGAATTTGATATAGTTTACGTCACTCGCACGACAATGAAATCCCACGCACTGGCGAATCATTTGGCGGAAAATCCGGTTGTTGAAGAATACCAGCCATTGAGCACTTACTTCCCGGATGAAGAAGTAAACACGATAGAAATGGTTATTGAAGATACTCATGCTTGGAAAATGTTCTTCGATGGAGCGGTGAACGCCAGGGTGTAGGAATTGGATCAATTTTAATTTTGCCAACTGGCCAGCATTACCCAGCTACCGCAAGGCTTCGCTTTTTCTGTACAAACAATACTACAAAGTATAAAGCCTGCATCATGGGCATGAATATGGCAATTGATCAAGATGTGGAAGAATTATTGATCATTGGGGATTCTGATTTGATTATTCGTCAAGCTCAGGGAGAATGGGAAACTCAAGATGTCAAGCTTATTCCTTACCGAAAACATGTAGAAGATCTCGGCAAGTGTTTCTAATCGATAGAATTCACATACATCCCACGGTGTCATAATGAATTAGCTGATGCACTAGATACTCTAACCTCGATGCTGCCTTATCCGGGAAATGCCTACATTGATCCCTTGGAAATAAAAATCAAGGAGAGACATGGTAATTGTAATGCAGTTGAAGAAGGGCCAAGCGTCCACCCATGGTATCATGATATTAAAAGATTCTTGAAACACAAGAATATCCCGAACATTCCACTGGGGATCAAAAGAGAATCATTAGAGGACATGTGAGTGGTTTCTTTCTAACTGGTGAAATCTTGTACAAAAGGACTCCAGATCTCAATTTATTAAGGTGAGTTGACGCCGAGGAAGCAGGAAGAATCATGCATGAAGTGCATGCCGGGGTACGCGTACCTCACATGGACGGGTACGTGTTGGCAAAAAAGATACTCCAAGCTGGATATTGTTGGATAACCATGGAGAAAGATAGCTTCAGTTTTGTCCAGAAAAGCCATCAATTTCAGGTGCATGGAGATTTAATTCCCGCACCTCCAAAAGAATTATGTCCCATGTTAGCACCTTGGCCTTTTGTCGCATGGGGTATGGATGTCATGGACCGATCGAGCCAAAAGCCTCAAATGGGCACAGGTTCATATAGTAGCTATTGATTATTTTACGAAGTGGGTTGAGTCTATCATTCTCAAGTCAGTCACTAAAAAGGCTATAGTGGATTTTGTGCACTCAAGTATATTTGCCGTTTCGGTATTCCAGCAACCATTATCACATACAATGCTGCAAATTTGAATAGTCGTTTGATGGAAGAAGTGTGCGAGAAGTTCAAAATAACGCATAGAAATTCCACTCCTTATAGGCCCAAAACTAATGGTGTTGTTGAAGTAGCGAACAAAAATATCAAAAAGATTTTGAGAATGACAATACAAAGCTCTAGGCAGTGGCATGAACAATTACCTTTTGCCTTGCTAGGATATCGCACTACGGTGCACACATTGGTGGGAGCAAGTTTGTATTTGTTAGTTTATGGAACCGAGGCTGTGATGTCAGCAAAAGTGGAAATCCCTTCGCTCCGGACCATTGTAGAAGAACAAATTGAAGATAGTGAATGGGTTAAAACTCGATTGGAACAATTGACTTTAAGTGATGAGAAACAGATGGTCGCAGTTTGTCATGGGAAGTTGTATCAACAAAGAATGGTCCGCGCTATAATAAGAAAGTGAGTCCTAGGAAGTTTGAAGTGGGTAAGTTAGTGTTAGGCGCATTATTCCTCATCATCAGTAAGACAAAGGAAAATTCTCCCCTAACTGGAAAGGTCCGTACATCATCAGGAAGATACTGCCAAGAGGAGCATTATACCTGGGTGGTATAGAAGGAAATGATCCCGAAGCAGTGGTGAATGCAGATGCAAGTCAAAAGGTACTATGTCTAAGCCGACTTCGAGGGTATCTTTGTGCAACCGAAATGAAGAAAGCTTTTTAATCCCTCGTAAACCCTTTGAGCCGGTTACCTTTCTTTGATTACCCTCTTTGGAACCCGGAAGTACAAAAAGAAAAAGAAGGGAAAGAAAATAAAAAGGAAAGAAAAAAAAGAAAAGAAAAATAAAAGAAGCAGAAAAGAAAAGAAACTGAAAAAGAAAAGAAAAAAAAATTAAAAAAACCGAAACAAAAATAAAAAAAACACTCCTGAACTATGTCTAACTTGATTCCGAAAGGATACGTAGGCAGCCTCTCTCTGAGGTTCAGTCACACCAAAACAAAAATCCCAATTCCCCCAAAAGGTTAAACTGGGACAGATGATATAATGGTCCGGCCTTGAGACCGCCGAAATGGTTCCAAAGTTGTAGTTCCGCCCAAAATTCTTTTACCCTAAAGACCTTGTCCAAGTCCTTCTGATAAATTGGCAAAGACAGGAAAGTGGGAAATGTCATTGTTGGAATCTGATACAATTCTAATTGTGAGAAATAAAATTAGAGAGTCTTATTGGTGAAAACCTTCGGGCGCCATAAGGCGGTGGTGATTAGAGAAAACAAAAATGAGAGAGTCTGCTTAGTGAAAACTTACAAAGAGCACTATCGAGTGACGGTGAGAAGAGAAATAAGAGAGGTCGAATGGGCGAAAACCCGCAAAGGGCGCCGTCGGCCGAAAAGAGGATACTTCATCACTAAAAGGTCTGGCAAGGTTCCTTAGTTTGGAAATATGGGTCAATGGATTCATGAGAAGTTGGACGTTGGTGCGGGTCAAGCGTCCAGTCCAAGAAGCATGTCATGTTCATTTGGAGCCAGCATGCGCCCCAGATAAGTCCTTCTTTTCCCCCGAAAGGGACGCTTCTCTTTAAACTCATATGCTTTCATTTTTGCATACTTTTCTTTGAATCACATTCAGTTTAACTCTGACACCGTAATAATTAAAAAGAAAATGTGGAACGACCAGTTTCACAGGGCTCCGCCTGGCAAGAGTCAAAGAAAATACTCAGCCTCAGTGGTGCGCCAGTCCAATCCCGACTGAACATGGTGGTTGATTGACTCCAAAGTGAAAGACATTGGAAAAGAAAGAAATTCAAAGGCAAAGGTCTGGAAAGCAAAATGAGGTGGAACACCAGAGCCCACACAGGCGAGTCATCATGAAATCCTAAGGCTGAACCCGGTGAGTGTGAAAGAGATTCAACCTCAAGACCAACAAGCAGCAGAATGCTAAATGGAAATGGGGCCGGGATCAAGCGATGGAGATGATCAAGGCCGCAAAACCAACCACCGTTTCAACTAATAAATTATTATTTGTTGAAAATAGGTCTTATTCAAAACAGTTGTGGCAGAAGCAGGTGCAGCCCAAAAGAAATAAAATGCGCAAGTGTTGAAAGAGCATTGCAGCAGGAGAAACGACCAAAAAGGAAGTTTTCTCAAACATTCTTTCATGCATTCCGATAAATAAAAAGAAATAACATCTAAAAAAACCCAAAAAGTAAGAAGGAAAGAAATGGGAAATGAAAATCCCCCAAAAGAGAATCAAATCATGGTAGCTTAGATTTTTCTTTTCAAATATCCCAGCCAGAAAACCGAGGATCTCCTGGCCAGAAAATCGTGGAGCTTTTTCTTTGCAAATATCCCGGCCAGAAAGTGGAGCTTTTCATTTGCAAAATATCCCGGCCAGAAAAACGAAGATCTCCCTGCCAGAAAATCGTGGAGCTTTTTTCATTTGCAAAATATCCCAGCCAGAAAACCGCAGATCTCCTGGCCAGAAAACCTTGGAGCTTTTTTAATTTCAAAATAGCCCGGCCACAAAACCGAGGATGTTCCGGCCAGAAAACCGTGGAGCTTTTTTCATTTGCAAAATATACCGGACAGAAAATCGTGGAGCTTTTTTCATTTGCAAAATATCTCGGCCAGAAAACCGTGGAGCTTTTTTCATTTGCAAAATATCTCGGCCAGAAAACCGTGGAGCTTTTTTCATTTGTAAAATATCCCTGCCAGAAAATCGAGGATCTCCCTGCCAGAAAACCGTGGAGCTTTTTCATTTGCAAAATATCCCGGCCAAAACACCCAAGATCTCCCGGCCAGAAAACCGTGGAGCTTTTTCATTTGCAAAAATCCTGGCTAGATAACCGAGGATCTCCCGGCCAGAAAATCGTGGAGCTTTTTCATTTGGAAAATATCCTGGCTAGAAAACCAAGAATCTCCCGACTAAAAAACCGTGGAGCTTTTTCATTTGTAAAATATCCCGGCCAGAAAATCGAAGATCTCCCGGACAGAAAACCGTGGAGCTTATTCATTTGCAAAATATCCCGGCTAGAAAACTGAGGATCTCCCTGCCAAAAAATCGTGAAGCTTTTACATTTGAAAAATATCTTGGCCAGAAAACCGAGGATCTCCCGGTCAGAAAATCGTGGAACTTTTTTTATTTGCAAAATATCCCGGCCGGAAAACCGAGGATCTCACGGCCAGAAAACCGTGGGGCTTTTTTATTTGAAAAATATCCTGGCTAGAAAACCGAGGATCTCCCGACCAGAAAACCGTAGAGCTTTTTCTTTTCAAAATCCGGTTTAAAAATCGAGAATTTTTTGCTTAATCCGAAAGGTCTCTTCTAATTTGACTGCTTAGATATGTGTCACAACTAATTCACGAAATTTTCCCAGCCAAAACTGAGACAGAAAATTTCGTTCGTTTGTTTGTTTTGGTATCTTAAGCAGGTTGACCTCAGAACATAGGGTTCAAGATGGCCAAAAGGATGAGTCTCAGTCTAGGATAAAGGAAAGAAGAAAAAGAACAAAAAGAAATAAGTTCAAAAGTTGAAGCGGAGAAAGATGCGGACTGCTCAAGATATAATTGACATCACAAGTTCTGCATATTTCGCCTTAATCCAAAAGCTGAAGAAAGAACCACCACTTACAACTGATGAGCATCAAGATTCCGATTGAAGTCTATAGCAAAATCAGGTAACACTCAAGACCAAGTTCCAAGAGAATTATAGATAGGAATCTTGTAACTCATAGTTGATAGGTCAGTAAGCAGTAGCAGTAGCAACATCAATGAAATCCCAGCTTCTGGTAGTCCCAGCTATAAAACACTCCCGAACTACACAGACCTGATTCCTGTTTAGCCCAGGATATGTAGGCAACCTCTGAAGCAGGGTGCGGTCAAAACTTCTCAAAACGCTTCACAACGGAATTTTCAAAGGAACAAAAATTCCTCGTAATTGCTCATTTTATCTTTGCCCGATATCCTTCGTGTCTCCGAGCAAAGAGGGGCAACTGTGAGCACGTGATTTTTGCCCAATATATGAATAATTCCAGAAAATTCAAAAAAAAATGATTTTTTCTTTATTTTTACAATTTTGGTGCATTTTTGTGTTATTTTGTTAATTGTTTGCATTTTTATTTGTGCAGGATAATTCACAAAAATACAAAAAATATGCATTTATATTTAGGGTTTAATTTATGTTTTAGGATTAATTAGGGGTTAATGTTTAATGTTTTTGGCTCAAAATATGAAAATTAACAAAAAATTAGTTAATTTCGCATTTTAATCATTTCTTGTTTGGAAATTGTCGCAAATTAATTTTTTTATAATAATTTAAGGAATGATTTAGTTTAGTTTAAATATATTAGAATTTATGTATAGTTCCAATTTTATAAAAAGTAGGAAAAAAATATACAAAAATTTAATATAATTAGAATAAAAAGGGTAAATAAAAGAAATAATTGAAAAATGGAAAAGGAATGAGAAAGAGGGGGGGCTGCCCAGGTTAGGCAATTACCAATCTTTTTCCCAAGCCCAAATCACTTATTTCCCCCAAACCCAAGTCCAGTTATCACGCTAACCCGGTCCACCCCCCCCCCCCCCCCCCAGTGAAACAGCGTGGTTTTAGGATTTAATCTCACCCGTTGCTTCTTAATCCAACGACTGAGTTTGTCCTAGGTTTCCCATATATAATTGACTGAAACCCCCCCCCCCCCCCCCCGTTCTCATCTTCCTCACAGACCTAACCCCCAAAACCCTAGCGCCGCCCTAACTCTCTACCGCCATTGATGGAGGCACTGGTGTCCGTTCCCACCCAAAATTACACCCTGGGCTCCTCTCCTCCTCCTCTTTCCATTTCCGGTGTTTTTTCCCCCAAATTCTCATCAAAAGTTTCGCGGACTGATCACTAAATAGATACAAATAGGTTCAAATTCTGACATCACCACAGAAAACTTGGTTCTTTTGCTCCTTGCTGGCGGAGCGGCATACCGGAAGAAATTGGTTCGAATATCAAATCAAATTTTCGGCAGAAATATGATTTTTGTCTGACGCAGCTCAAACTCACACCATATACTGTCCTCACACTCCTCTACCTGAAACCCTAAGCTATTGTTCCCAAATAAAACCAAAGGCCGTCAAATTCAACATCTAGGGTTTCTGAGAAGATGTGGGAGTCATTGGAGGACTGTCCGAGGTCGAATTGAGTTCCTAAATAACCTCATATGGTTATTCTCACAAGAAAAGACGTATATGGTTATTTGGGAGCCCAATTCGAGTACGAGCTAATTCGATTCCCAAATCAGTGAGTTCCTTAGAGCTTTTCTTTTGTTTTTCTGTTATTTTATGCATATGGTTTTCTCTTATGTGTTTGTTTTGGTGTTGGATTGATATCGCTTTAAAACATTGGAAGTCGATAGGTTCAATTCTCGTTTAGTTAATTAATTGTTTCACTTTGATTTAGTTGCTAAGAATGGTTCACTAATTGTTCTTTAAATTGTTCAAAATGGTTCAACCTGATTTCGCGACTGTATTTATGTTGCTGATGTTTTCATAACTATTTACATTACCTTTGTGGGAGTACCTATGCTTTATTATTTGATTTTGTCTTGCTTGTGTTTCTAATTTTATCTTTGTTTCTTAATGCAGCTTTCCCATTTTTACTCTACTCGCCGAGGGTCGATTGGAAGCGGCCTCTCTGCCCTTTCGGGCAGGGGTAAGGCTCGTCTACATATTACCCTCCCCAGACCCCACCTGGTGGGAGTATACTGGGTAGTTGTTGTTGTTGTTGTTGTTGGTTCAACCTGATTTCATACAGAGTTTGTGGTGGTTGTCTGATGAGTTGTTTTAATAGTTGATGGTAATTGGGAATTGAAGTTCAGTAGTTAGTTTGGATATAGGATTTGAGTTTGAATCTGTTTGGGTATAGCTGAATAAACTTAGTTCTTGATTAGCTAAATGATAGTTTTGATTTGTGTAATTAGTGTCTCAAGTTCAGTTAGTATTAATTAGATTCATTATTAGAATTTTAGGATTCATCTTGGTTACAGTTGAATAGGTTTTGGGTTGGGCAGTAGTTTCAGGAAGGAAATGAAGATACTTTGGGCATAGAAAAGGGTAGTATGTTGATAAATAGTAATTGTAAGGTAGGGGTTAGGGTAGTATAGGAATTAGATAGATAAAAGAACCTTCCAAGACATTCCAAATAGGGCTTTAGTATAAGTTTTAATAACTTTGGTAGTAGTGAGTTGAGTAACAAGTTAAAAAGTGATGGACCAAAGCTAAAAATAGGTGAGGGACTAAGAGGAAAAACAGAAAATTGGGGGCTGCCTTATCTTTGCCTATATAAAGCAGCCCCAATGCCTTAATAATCATGTTTCGAAGCCTCACAAAATTCCTTGCCTTTCTCTGCAAGTTCAGATCTGAAATATGAAGATCAAAACTTCAAATCCTCAAAAGGAAAATAAATAAAACAGAAAACAAAGAAAAAATAAAAAAATCAGAATTGTAGTTTAATGTTCCATTGCTTCCCATAGGTGATCTCTATATTCATGGCCATTGAAAGTAATTTATAGGTTTGGTCAAATCATCGCTACACATTTCTAGTACCTGAAGGGGTATTGGATCACTTGGTTTCAAGTTTCGAGTCTGTGTGAATGGATTTGAGTTGATTGTTGGTTAAATCTTGTGACTCAAAGTGATTTATAATTTTTCCAGTCCAGTTTTGATTAAGTTCAGTATGGTTTTGGATCGATTCTCATTCTATCTGGATATTCTGATTGTGGTTTATTCCTAAATTGGTCCTGTGGGTTGTTGATGATTGCTACTCTACTGTTACGTGTTTTAACTGTAGCTGACTCCTTCTTCATCTGCTGTAAATTGATTCCCAGGTACACGGCTGAACTTTGCTAATTTGTAAGTGGGAAACACTGGGCCTGAATATATATGAGGATTTGAAGCTTAAGTTGATTTAACTGTTTTACTGATTCGTATTTTGGAGATTTCCTTCACTAATGTCATGTGGATTGCTGATGGATGTATAATTAGACTGATACATGACTGTTGAACTGTTAGAGGTTACATATATCTGTTAATTAGCTGTATTGTTGATGTTAAAAGATGTGTAGGATTGTGTTAAAATGCCATGGACTACCTGACTCCAAATGATTTCTGCTATTTGAACTTCGATTTAAGTTTTAAAACTGTTAGTTGGGTTCAGCTGATACCTGTTTAAAATAGGTTCCACATGTTGTTAGTTCGAATTGTTGTTAATGTTTCAAAGGTGACCCAAGTTCCATTGTTAATTTCAATTCATTTAATCAAGGTGATACTAGCATTAGCTAAATCGATTGGTATGCTAAATGTATGGTCAAGTCTGTCGTAGTTTGAGCCCATTGCTGCCTGGAAAACAAAAATGGAAAACTAACTAAAACTTTGTGTAACTTAGAGTTGTGAGTTTAGCAATCAAAGTCATGGGCGTTGAATTATAGTTTTTTTTTTGCAGTTCAATGAAGCAAATTGAATCTGTGCATATTAGTATCAGGGCCTGTGTGTGCAGCTTCTTGTTTTGGGTTGGGCTCATTTTGAGCCCACAACGTGGTGATGTTGTGCATCGTTGCCCGGAATGGTTTCCATACCACGTCTATGAGCCTGTCTTAGGTCTCTTTCAAAGCCCAAAGGCTGGGCAGTACAAAATAACTGAGTTATCTTTAAGCAATAATTTAGATTTGGGTTTTGAGTTAGGTAGCGGATTTTAAACTAAAACGTTCTTGCTTTTGTTTGGACCCAGACTTGAACTTGAGGCACGGACTTTAGTATTAATCAATTAGGATTATTTTTTCTTTTCTCTAGAGAAAAAAAATAGAAAATATAGTCGCTCCTAGGTCTATCCTTTAAAATAAAATGAGACGAGCCTCGCCCAATAAAAATGAAAAGTTGCGGGGACCTCAATAAAAGTTTAAAATATTTAGAAAATTGGGAAGGGCCGTTTAGCGAATTTCACAGCCCTCCCAAGAGATAATAATACGCTAAACTCTTTTAATCATGTATTTTAATAATTTTACCTTCCTAAATATGGGTGGGCATTTTATGCGGCCCAAATCCAAATCCAAATCCAAAGACGTTGAATAGATGTGTTTTCGGATTGCGGGTTCATTTGATGCGGCGCAATCCGAAAACACATTTGAACGACATTCACTTTCTCTTAAATAAATACATGTTAAATAAGTAGGCATTTCATGTAGTAAAACCAGATTTTAGCCAATCATAGCAATTTAAGCGATCATGCTAGAACAACGGGATCCGAGGGCACCTAACACCTTCCCTCGGGTCAATAGAATTCCTTATTCAAAACTTCTGGTTCGCAGACTCCAATTGGGAAGTCGAACATTTTCCTAGGATTGGGATTCAGGCTAAACTGGTGACTTGAGACACCAAGAGCCACTGAATAAATAAATAATCGATCCGAATAATGTCACTTTAAATGGAAAAACTCCCTTATACATTATCCTTCGGGATAGGTGTGTAAAAAGGAGGTGTGACAGGCGCGACTACTTAAAACCAAATAGTGTATCAGGGTCGATAATTCCACAGGGAGCTTCAAATTGGAGTTGATGTATTTGCTAGCTTATAAATGCGTTTTGGCTTCTAATTGATCTTCTATTATTTTTGATTTTTCTTTTATTAACAACAAAATTTATCAACTACTATTGTAAATTAAATTATGCTAAGTTATGATGCTAGTTGTATGCAACAAGAGAAAAGCGCTAGCGTCATGACACTCACCTAGGTGGCTAATTAACGGGTATAAAAATCTAACAGAAGAATGATAATGATAGGGAATATGGATAACCGTTGCACTTTAGCACTCAATCTCACACCTCTTGATAGAGAGAGTGATTTTGACCAATTGACTCTCTCGAGACCAATTGGGTAGGCTAATTTGCCCAAGAAACTTATGGTTCAAGTTAGGTAATTACTCTCTCGAGATTTAACCCGTTACTTGGGACTAACATTCTCATGGGTCCATCCTAAATGTTTGTTGGGTTTAATGAGAGGTCATAGACTCTCTTTCTGAAGAAGAGTCAAAACCCACTAAGCTTGACTTAGTGTTTGCAACCACCAAATCTAAGTGAAAACATAGAAACAACCCAAATACCAAACACCCAATATCATCCAAGCATTAATTAAAAAAACCCATTAATTACCCACACTAGGGTTGAGCCACAACCCTAGCTAATGGGTTTAGCTAGACATGGAAGAAGTACAAAAGGAAGAAATACTAGAAGAAATTAACATAATCATTAACTACAAGATTAATCTACTTGAATCCAATCTAATTACAAGAGAAAATTTCCTAAAGTAAGCTAATATCGAGTATCACGAGCTCAGCTGCTACAGAGAATGATAAAACTTAACCTAAAAAAGTAAAGTTTTCTATTTATACTACACAGGAAAAACCGACCAAAAATGCCCCTGAGGGTCTATTGTGGACCGCATAGAAATGTCATGCGGCCACGTAGGGCATGTGGTATTCAGATCTGGCTTCTGTACATGAGGACGCGGACCGCGTGGGAATAACATGCGGCCGCATAGGTCAAGCCATGCGGACCGCGTGGAAATGGTGCGCGGCCGCACAGCTACAGTGATGCAGACGACGTGGAAATGGTGCTCGGCCGCACCGAAGGATTTCCCAAATTGATTGTTCTCTGAACTTCTCCCACACAGACTGAATTGCTTTTGTGTGCGGCCGTGTGGGACTTTTGCCTTGAGTTTCTGAACCCCTTAATCTCTTGTCAGTGCGGGCCGCGTGAAAATGGATGCGGTCCGCGTGGGATCTCCTCAGTTTTGGTCACTCTCTGAACTATCCTGTGCGGCCGCGTGGCAAAACAGGGCGGTCCGTGCAGGTCAGGCTTGACTTGACTTCTTGCAGAACTCTTCTGCGCGGCTGCACGTCAGAACAGTGCGGTCCGCGCAGGTGGCCTTTTTCCCACTTTGAATTATCTTTTGGCGCTTGGCAGGTTTCACTCATCTTTTGAGCCGATTTGTGATATATATTATATTGTCGTTCAAATGCAATCAAACGCACCTTGTAAGAGATTTAGGACTAATTTGAAGCAGTTAATGCACAAAGCTCTGGTAAGAAGGGGTATAAAACATGTATAATTCACTGATATTAGTTCGCGAAGAGCTGCCTTGCTCAGGCTTACGCGATCGTGAGTTCTTCCACTCATTCGTGAAGGGTATGCCCCCTGGCCTTCGAGTTCGCTCGTACGCATTTGCGTAGAAAAAATTACTGTTTCCCAGCCTACCTCCATTTTACTATACTCGTTCGTGTGATACAGGTCGCGTTCGTGTAGAGAAACCCCCAAGCACTCTGCGTTCGCGACCCTGATACGTGATCGTGTTGAATAAACCTAGCCCGAGCCCTGAGTACACTTCGTGATCGCGAGAGTGGCTTCGCAACCGCGAAGCATAAAATGTCTATGCACCAGAAGCAGCAAAACAACAGAAGTTCTTAAGTTCAAAATATTCTTAAACCTAGCTGAAACTCACTTGAGCCCTCAGGGCTCCAAACCAAACATGCACACAAGTCTAAAAATATCATACGGACTTACTCGTGAAATCAAATCGCCACAATAACACCTACAATTACGAGTTTAGCATCAAAATCGAAGAAAAATTGCAAGAACTCTTAAAGTTTCCTTTTTCACAACCGAGGGTCTGAATAATGTCGTATGAATTATATTTTTCACCAAATTTTACAGGCACAACTTAAATACCATATGAAATATGTACCGGGCTCTGGAGCCAAAATACAAGCCTGATACCATCAAATTCAAACATGTTTAAATTTCCATAACCTCTTATATTTTTAGTAAAATAATTTTCTTCAAAAATTTATTTCTCTGGTTAGGGACATCGGAATTCAATTCTGGGCATATACCCAAGCCCCATATTTTTTTCGGACCCTTTGGGACCATCAAATCACGGGTCAGGTTCCGTTTACCCAAAATATTGACCCTAGTCAACTTAAATTTAACTTTAAGGCAAAATTATCATTTTTCTCAAATTTTCACATAAAGGCGTTCCGGATATATGCCCGGACTGCATACAAATTGAGATGAGATAAAAGAAGGTATTTAAGACCTTGGAACACATATTTAATTTTTAAAACAAGAGATGACCATTTGAGTCATCACAGAAATAAGTTATCAAAGAATAATTATTTCAGAATTAGTTATACCGGGATTATTATCCAATCCTTTCACATTGGGATGAAAATAATACTATAATCCTGAATAATTAATCTTGGAATTAATTATACTGTAATTTTATCCCGAGCAAACGTAAAATAAACTCATGTTAAATTTAATCTTGAAATTAATTATCTTTTAAAGTAGGTTGTCTACATTACACTTTTGAATTACAACTTCTTTCCGAAGCTTATGCGAATGTGAAATACTTTGAGCACAGAATTTCCCTTAATCCATATAAGTAAAATTAATTATTTATAAAATAAAATACACAATCTCTTTTAGCATATTAAATTATATAAATAGTCTAATAGTTCTTTAGAAAGTCGGTAAGGTAAATATGGTTAAGATTCACTAGTGAGTCAAAGAAAAAGAAAAAGATGTTGTTTGGCAGGTTTGAAAAGGTATTAGTATCAACTAAGAAACGGGAATGACGTAAGAATATCTAATTGCATTATATGTGACACAATTACTATTTGGAGAGTCAAATAAAATATTATTTTGACCATGATTATTAAAATACTTTTAAATATTTTTAATTATTAGTAAATTATGACTTATAATTCCTTTTATATAATTTTTAAATATGAAATAATTTTTATTTCAAAAAAATTAAAAATCATATTTACGAACTCACATTAAAATTTACGTGGTCTGACTCTCGTGTATTCTGAATTTCAAGCTAAGCAAGTTGAGTAGAAAATCAGATACTTGCGAAGAAAAAGGACCACAAAAAACCAGAAATTAATTAATTAATTAATTAATTTTATTTGGAGAAAGGTTGACCAACCATTCGCCTTGATAGAGATTAATAAAACCGAAATTTGATCTTGGAGTGGACGACATTACTTCATTTTTCTCGTGTTCGTTATGAAGAGAGACGGATCAAGGATTAAAATGGGTTTAATTGTACATAAATTAATTATATTGTTAAAATTATACGTGTTTATTTTAAAATAAAATAATAATTAAATCTATACATGGTTCTAAAAATATATGGATTGATTCAACATATATAATCAAGAATATTATATACACAAGTTAAAAACAAAACGACCATACCAGTTGTAATATTATGGCCTAGTCCGAACCCAAGTTGAACAGTGATTTTTCTTTCAATTGGACCTTTTGTTCGGGCCCAATTATGAATGGAGGACATAATAATTAAGTAAAAACTTCTGCAGTAGCTAAATTAAAGGCAGAAAATAAATTTTTATTGATTTGATTTGTGTGTTACAATGTTCCTTATAAAAGAAAAATTTCCCCTTTATATAGTAGGAGAGTTTCATCCATAGTAAAAGTCTAAAAAAGGTAAAAATTACTGATCCGTAACTGATATCAAGCGAGATCCGTGTCATGATATCCCGTCGGATGCAAATATCACATCCCTCTATCCGTCATGCATAACCATTTATCGTATTTTTCGAGGTCCAGCACTCGTCCCGAGTCAGACGATATTTGGATTATATTTTCATGCGCTATTTTGAATTTAAGCGATTGCATGGGCTGATATTTGGATTAATTCTTCTTTTAATTAAAAGCTTTCTCCTGTTTTGCATTAAATCTTAGGAAACTTACAGAAATGTCACATATAAGTTTCAACTTACCAACCTCTAACCAATATTCCAAAATCTAAACAAATAAGGAAATTTTTTAATGGGTATTGTCGAAATTCATTGAAAATATTTAGATAAGTCAATATACAAAATTTAGGAAGATTGGAGGTGATTTGGACTGTTTTGTATCAAAATTAATAATTAAATCGATGTCAAAAAATTCTTCTGTGATACATGTATCAAACATGTATCACGCATGTATCTCACACACAGATATACATGGATATACATGTGATACACAATCGATACAAATATGATACATATGTGATACACAGTGTGATACACGTATTATTTTTTTTCATATTCAGTTTTTACTTCGAATTTTCAATCCAAATCACCTCAAAACTTTATGAAATCATCCCAAAACTGAGATTCAAGCTCCTTATGATATACCTAATCTATTCTAATAGCATCCACTCAAAAGAAAGTAAAAATTTGATTTTTTTTGCTACAAATAGCCAAGTGGCCATTTTGGCTAATATTAGTAATATTTTAATAAAATTAGCCAATTTTTGTAATGAGCTACTTTCAAATGGACATAACTGATAATTTCCCTTAAATCTTATGGTTGGGCTCATCGACAGAAGTAGGTGGCCCTTTTGATTTCTACAAAAATCCAACCCAAATCCACAATTCATATCGATTTACAATGCATATATCTTCTTTAAAGGAAAAATGATACTATATAGCCACTGTAAAATAATAATTTTTGTATATTATATACAAAATAAAATAAATCTTATATATTTTTTCGGCTACTAGCTACAAATAATTTATGTGCGGGCTAAAAGTGGTAATACCCCTATCTTTAACGGCCGTTTGTCGGGATCACCTAATAACCATTTTTTTAACAATAGTGTCCGGATCAAATTGAGTACCTCGTCTAATTTATGGAAAACCTATTATACCTATCAGTATAGGTATCGGATAACTCTATATCCACCATTGGAGCCAAATTTTTTCATCAGTGGAATTAGCTTTTTTAAGGTTTTGAATGTAGTGCCGAAAATGAACCAAATTATTATTGCGATTTTGCTTTCATTGAGCTGAGAGTCTATCAGAAATAGCCTCTCTAGCCACCTGCACAAGATAGAGTTAATGAATGCGTACACGCTATCCTTCTCAAATCCCACTTGTGAATCTAATCACTTTTGGGAGAATTCTTAGTTTTTCAAATTTGATAAATCCCAATTTAAAGCTTTACAAATATAAAAGTTAAACCCAATAGTTAAATGGATAATATAGTTCTTATTTATATTTGTAGCGCTTTAAAAAAATTATTATCCAACTAATTCTTTAATAAATAATAAAAGTAAAAAATTAATTTTTTTAAACCATTTTGTCATCACCAGTAAAGACCACACACCAAGGCACAACAAATGGATAGTGTATCCAATTTCAATAGTCTTGGACTCGGTATATGATTCATACATTTTCTTTCAAACTCCGTATTATTGATTATACAAGTCTAAGTGGTCCGCACTTCGCGTAATTAATAAATATTTGCCTCCTCCCTTAAACTTTTCATGGACAATATTATTTGTTCTTTGTAGCTAAACATGCACGTACTCGCTCTTCTTTCCCAATATTATTCATGTCAATTGGGTTGGACCAAGCATGTCACATGTCGAGGCAGCCTAACTTGGTAAGTTTGCAGAGGTGTCTATTTTTATGGGCTAATTTTAGTTTAAGAAATTGGGTGAACTGCATTTGGGTTAGTTTTTTGCTATTATTTGGATTAATTCTTCTTTTAGTTAAAAGCTTTCTCTTGTTTTACGTTAAATCGGAAAAAACTCAAAAATAGTTAAATTTACAAGTGGTCATTCAAAAATATTCACAATTTCAAAAGTATTCGAAATTTAGCCACCTTTCATGTAAAGATAAATCTGAACGAAAATATTG
This sequence comes from Nicotiana benthamiana, assembly GCA_034376525.1. NCBI lineage: Eukaryota > Viridiplantae > Streptophyta > Magnoliopsida > Solanales > Solanaceae > Nicotiana > Nicotiana benthamiana. The sequence continues at coordinate 92,521,865 of CM067337.1, forward strand.
TTCAAAATCAAAAAAATACTCCAACATAATATACTGGAACCCCACTATATTATACTGGAGTTCCAACAAAATATACTGGACTTCCAGCATATCATACTGGATCTCAAGTATATTACGCTGGAACTTTCCATGTTGCAACAAAACAGTGGCTATTTTTCAACGACATTGCAAATGCTAGCTATTTTTGAATGACCAGCCCAAAAACCGACTAGCCCGTGCTATTTTTACCGCTAAAACTTATGGTTGGGCTCATCGACATAGGTAGGTGGCCTTTTTTATTTCTACAAAAATCCAGCCCAAATCCACTATTCATGTCGATTTACAATCTGTAGTTCTCCGTTAAAGGAAAAATGATACTGTATAGCCGCAGTAAAATTTTATATATATATATATATATATATATATATATATATATATATATATATACATTCTATATGTTCTATACAAAACTATACATATTTTATACACCTTTTTCGGCTACCAAATATATATAATTTTCGGCGCGGTCTGAAAGTGATAATACCACTATTTTTAACGGTCGTTTGCCGAGACCTCCTAATAACAATTTTTATAACAATATTGCCCATTCAAATTGAGTACCTCAACTAATTTATAGAAAACCTACTATTGCCGATCAGTATAGGTATTTGATAACTCTATATCCATCATTGGAAGAAAATTTGTTCATTAGTGGATGCAATGATCCGACCGGTAGTTATTCTTTCTAGAACTCTATTTCCAAGAATAATACTTCACATACTTGCTTTTACTCATTTATGACTTGCGGGAATGGTTGGTTCGAGACTTGGAAGAGTTTGGGTTGAAAATGGAACATTTGGTTCCTTAAGGTTGGCTTGAAAGGTCAAGTTTACTTCGGTCAATATTTTGAGTAAATGACCTCAGAATTGGAATTTGACGGTCCTAATAGATTTGTATGATGATTCAGGACTTGGATGTATATCCGGATTGAGTTTTGGATTACTAGGGAGCGTTTTGGCGCCTAATACTAAAAGTTGGTTCTTGAATGGTCTTGGTGATATCGAGGTCCAAATGGAATTTCGAGACCGGAAATAGTTCCGTAATATCATTTAAGAATTGGACGTAAAATTTGGTGTCACTCCGAGTAGTATAAGTATGTTTCGGCACATTGGAAGTAATTGAAGAACTTGAAGTTCATAAGTTTGATTCAATTGGTTTTAGGGTGTGATTCTTAGCTTTAATGTTGTTTTTGGCGTTCCGAGAGTTCGAAAAAATATGTTTTATGATTCCAAACGTTGGTTTGTTCAGGTGGGGCCCCGGGGCCCCCGAGCGTCAATGGGATGAGGCCCGGACAAAGTTAAAAGTTGGAGCAAGAGATAAAGCTCCAGCTGCTATCATAACCACACCTGCGGTTGGTCGGCCGCCGGTGCAAACGCACAAGTGCGAGACAATCACCGCAAAAGCGGCAAAGGAAGGGCAGCCCAGGCGCCTAAGAAGCGGCTCCCTTTCCTCAGAAGCAGGATCCACATGTGCGATACTGTAACAACCCGACGGGTTGTTTTGAGATTTTGCACTTTGATCCCGAGTTCTCGGGAATGACTTTTACCGTATAATATGTTATGACTGATGTAGATCGTTGGTTTTGATATTTACGAAAATCGGTATAAATTTGAAATAATAGTATTTGTCGAAAGCTTTGAATTTGAAAGGCTTGACCAATAGTTGACTTATTTGTATATGAGCTCGGATCGGAATTTTTATGATTCAGTTAGCTATTTGGGTAATTTATGACTCGGGAGTGTGACTAGAAATTGTTTTGGAGGTCTGGTATAGAATTAGACTTGAATTGACGAAGTTAATATTTTGGCAATTTCCGGTTGGTAGGTGAGATTTTGATTCGAGGATCGGAATTAAATTTCAAGAGTTGTTGTAGCTTCGTTATGTTATTTGGTATATGTGTATAAAATTTTGGGTTATTTGGACGTGGTTTGGTTGGATTTTTGATCAAAAGCGTATTTCAAAAGCTTTTGGAAAATTTAGGCTTGAATTCGATAAGTTTTGGGTAATTTGATATTGTTTGAGGTGTTTTGATGATTGGAACAAGTTTGAACGAGGTTTTAGGATGTTTTGGTACTTTTGGTTGAGGTTCCGGGGGCCTTGGGTGAGTTTCTGGTGGTCAATCAGACCATTTTCTAAGTTTAAAGGTTGCAGATTTTCATTTTAGATGTAGCACAGATTTATCTCTTCACATTCGCTAGAGGAGCCTCGCGTTCGCGTAGAAGAAATTTGGAAGGCCAGGATTTATACCTTCGCGTTTGAGTACTCGCGTTCACGGAAAGCTAAGAGGTTGAGCTTCGGGTTAGCATCAGCCAGCTCGCGTTCGCGTATAAGGACTTGGGTCCAGTGGAGAATTTGTTCTTCGCATTCGCACCTTGGAGGCTCGCGTTCACGTAGGTCTGGGGATTGAACCATCACCTACGCGGGACCCTGTCGTGTTGGCATAGGGTTATTTTTGAGAAATTAAAAGTGTGCTTCGCGTTGGTGAGGCTTAGGTTTCGAACGAAATAAAGGAGGATCAGTGCTGGGCAGAATGTTATAATTTCATTTCATCCGCGATTTTGGATCATTTTTCCTCCATGGTTGATCATTCTGAGAGCATATTGGTGGCGATTAAAGAGTGATTCAACGGGAAACGACTTGAAGTAAGAATTTTCGTCTTGAAACTCGATTATATTGTGTAATCCACCTAGAAATTTATGGAAACTAAGCATAAAATTGAAGAACAAGAGCTTGAGAAATTGGAATTTTGAATTAGGATTTGAAGGACCATTTAAGGTCGGATTTGAGAAATTTTGATATGTATGAACTCATAGAAGGATATGAACCCGTTGATGTGAATATTTCTGAGTTTCGACAAGTGAGCCCGGGGCTCAAGTTTTACTAATTTTGGGATTTTTGATATTTTTGATTGATTTCGCTTGGGCTTTATTCTCTTAGCGTATTGTGACATATTCGTTTTGATTTTGGAAAGATTCGACGCTCGTGGAGGCCAATTTGACGAGCAAAGGCATCGTGAGCTAGAAATTTAGCCGGTTCGAGGTGATAATGATTGTAAATGATATCTTGAGGGTTTGAAACCCCGGATTGCACATCGTAGTGCTATATTGAGGTGAGACACGCACTAGATGATGAGCGCGGAGTCGTTTTTTACTGGGTATTGTGACTTGGTCTGTCCCGATTGATGATTTTACCACGTATTTGACAGAAACATATTTGTTATCATCATGGTATGGGCTAATTGCCATATTTTGGCTTCGTGCAAATTATTTGAACCCCCTTCGGGGATGGTTGATGATATTTTCTCACAGTACTGATTTTATACTTGAACTCAGTCATGTATTTTCCACTATTTTTAAAACTCAACCAAATTTATTTTTCTTTAACACTTGAAATGATATGTTCAATAATATTTTTTGGGTTGAGCATCATGTTTTACAATTGCCCAAGAGGCTTATGTGATTTTTGACTGAGTAAGGCAGATGACCTTTGTTGTGAGGATACTTTTGGATCAGGCTGCAAGCAACAGCAGTGAGATACTGATTGGATTATGAGGCCAGGAGCCTGAGATATGTACGCTACGAGATGGCTTGATATTGCGCTTAGGCCGTAAAGGTCCTCCCCCGGAGTATGCACACCCGCAGTGAGCGCCATTGATGATAAATGGATCAGGATGAACGCCGCAACGATCTATGAATCGGGCTGCACACCGCAGAGGTACTAGTATTGTTTTTATGTGTTTACTTTATTTTATTTGTCTGCCATTGTCTGCTGTATGTGCTACTTCATGTGATATATGCCTGATTTCTTAGCATTATCTGATAACTGAGTGTTGTGCCCGAGGGGCGAATTTTTGTGCTTATCTGCACTATTTATTTTTCATTCATTAGCGTAACCACTGAAAAATTCATTTCAAAAGAGGTTTAAACTGAGCTAAGATGTTCCTCTAAAGATTTCACAGCTTCACTATTTATTTTTTCTCAAAAATGTTTTACACTGCTCAATTCAGCATGATGATTTTTTATACTTGATTTTTTACTACTTAGTTATTATTTATATTTATTACTCACTGAGTTGGAGTACTCCCTTTATTCCCTACACCTCGTGTATATATGCAGGTACTTATTTACCCGGTAGCAGGTTTTGGTGATTGGAGGTAGGGCTATAGGAGTTTAGCAAGGTGACTTCCAGCATTCGCGGCACCACTTCTCTCTCTCTCCCTCTCTCTCTTTTGTTCGTAATCCATGTTCCGTGTATTATTTTTAGACGTTGTAGAACTATATTCACACTCTAATAGATGCTCGTGACTTGTGGCACCCCGATTAGGGCTGTGTAGGATTTTACTTTCGCTAATTGATATTATTAAATCATATTTAAGTTGTTATTCATGTTTAACTATTATTGAAAAGGCGATATGGGTTAGTTCGCTGGTCTTGTCTTCACAAGAGGCTCCATCACGACCAGAGAGGGGTATGGGTCATGATAGATGCCAGCCGACCCAACCCATTTCCGCATAAGCAAACCCTTGTCCGCAAATACGGCCCAGTGACCACAGGTGAGAAAAAGCTAGAGGCAGTGCACTTCATTTAATACGGGATTTTGGCATTTTTGCTCATTTTCACTCTATTGTTGGGAGATTTTGGGAGCTTCTTGAGAGGGACTTTCATCTAGCTTCTGGATAATTTCTACCATATGTGAGTTAAGTACTTAGATTATGGGTAGATTAACATCTATAAATGGTGAAAATTATGGGTTTAGAGGAAAAACCTGGGGTTTGACAAGAATGAGATTTTTACCATAAAATTGACCATGAAACTTAGTGATAATTGTATATTTATGTTCCTTAGGTTATGGGTAACAAATCCCTTTGAAAATTCTGAAATCCGGGCATGTGGGCCCGGATGAGGGTGAGGGAATTTAGGAATCTTGCCTTTGGGGTTGGGTAATCACGTTAATAGTTAGAATATGAACTTTTAAACCTATAATAATTTGTTTTTACACTATTTGAATAGTTTCAGATTGTTCAGTTCCGATTAGAGGGTTTGAGCGCATTCTTGAGTTTTGAAATAGGCTTTGAAACAAGGTAAGTCTCTTTTCTAACCTTATAAGAGGGAAATTTCCTCATAGGTTAACTTAATCAATATATGGCTATTGTTGGGGTTATGTACACGCGAAGTGATGAGAGTTCATATGTAGCTACTATTTCTATTATGTCCGGATAGCTTTAGGTTTACACCATTATTTGATTATATATGCTAAATTGTAACGAAATGAATTAAGTTGGGGATTTCTATGGATTTAAAGGCTTCAAGATGAATTGTCTTCACACTTAAAAAAGACAAGAAAGGGTTATGATTTAAATGATAAAATTATGTTTGAACGCATCGCATGTATGATTCGCGAGCGGGATCATATTTTGATCGTGTCGGATGTATTATTCATGAGCGGGGAGAATAGATGCATCTATGGTCCGTGCCGTTCTACCTTCGGCAGTACACAATTTACTTTATTGTTGGATTAGGCTGACCATCCTCGATGGTATTTGTGTGTGATAATGTAAGTGGAACTCTTTAAAGTTTGTATGAATTGCTGCTTGAAAGGTCACTTATTTTAAATAAAAAAAGTGCCTTGAATCTTTAAATATGATGGATGGATTTCCTAGTTATTATTCTTGTTTGAGCTTATTGTTATTTTCGCTCTCATTTAATCTGCACTTATTTTTAATTCTTTTTTTAAAACCTGTTCCCACTTTTTAATTCATCATCTTCTTCTTCGGGTAACATTAAATTTATATGGTGTTTGAGAACATATACGTTTTAAGACATAGGATGTTTTATAGTAGTGTGCTATTGTGGGGATTTATTTTTTACTATTGCTTAGGGTTTCTTCTTTTTCATTTTCTTAACTGCAAAATGGGTTCGTTAGATTTATTATTGTTTTAACAAATTGATAATTAGGGTTTCTTCTAGATGATATTTGGAGGTTATGTTTAGAATTTGAGCTCATCAGGAGTAGATTTATGTATTAAATCGTATATTGAGTTGTTAAAATTTGAAAAATAAATTTCTGTTTCTGAGCAAGTTACACATTAGGATATTTTTGCCTTAAGTGCATGAAAACGCTGGTTGTACTTCAGACCTTAAGTGCATCTGAAGTGCAATTTTTTACTTCAGGATTATTGGCCATATGTGTAGGTTGCTGCACTTCAAGCCTTTTGTCCTTAAGTGCATCTGAACTGCAATTTTTCATTTCAAACGTAATGGCCTTAAGTGCATAAAACCATTGGTAGTACTTTAGACCTATTTTGCCTTAAGTGCATTTGAAGTTTAATTTTTTAACTTCAGACTAAATTTTTTAATTTTAGACCCGATAAGTCTGAAGTAAATCCTAAAGTGGGTAGACTTATAAATCTTTTTGCAAAGTGGGAATAAGTTTAATAGTGACCCCATAATCGGGTATAGATGAAAAAGCCCCACTTGGTAAATATCTGCATGTGACCAACCCAACTTCATATGTAGCAGGCCTTGTCCGCTCAGTGCTTGTAGAAATGACATCAAGTAGCCACTCTAAAATGCTGTTATTTAAGAATTAGCCAGTGTTTCCTGAATTTATGTTTTTCATATCAATTATTTGGGGACAAAAGTGTCATGATTGTCCTGAAGTTAATATTTTTAGATTAAAATTTCAGGACAAAATAAGTACTTGCTAATCTCTAAATGCATCTCCGAAAGTGGTCAAATGTGCATTTTCCCCTCAACCTTTCTGATGATTTTTTATTTTATTCTTGTTGTCATACACAATCACCAACCAACCTGCAAGTCATGCAACCATAAATACGCATATGCATCACATTAAATAGGGAAAAAGGGGCTAAAATATTTAAAATGATCGGTCAAGCAAATTTGTTACACCACATATTTTCGTATGTGAGAGTACACCATAAGTCAATTGATGTAAGCTCAGAAATGAGATTGCCTTTGAAAGTACATAAAGTAAGTTAATCGTGTTACCTTGTAGGTTACAAATATTTAAGGTCATGAATAACAAGTACCAAGAGTGTTGGAAAGCTTACAAGCTAAACGAATTGAAGAAAATAAGTTTCGTCGAAAGGCGGCAAGCGAGGAAAGTTATAACATATACTTTTGGGGTGACACTAGGGGTTTTAATATCATATGGAGATTATGAAATAAGTTATTTTAGTCATATGATAGTTGTATGTTATGTTTTAAGTCAAATATGTTGTGGAACAAAAGTTGGCAAAGGTCATCACAGGTTACATTCATAAATATGCTAAATATTAGGTCAAATGTAGCTGCGATTTTCTCCACATTTACTTTGAATTATGGGGTGATACACCTACCAATTAAATATCCACGAGTCTAGTTTCTAACACATTAAATTTCTCGTCGATAAGACGTTGGAGTAGAGAGATATTCGCGCTTTTGAGAGACTGCGCCAAGCAGTTCTCTATGAGATCCACATAGGCGGTTTAGATATATTAATATATATAAGACATTTCAACCCCATTTTAACTCATTCTTTTTTAGTATCTTCATACCGTAGACACTTAAAAACACTCTCGCAAGGTTCTCTCATGATCCAAGACCCAAAAAGGGGCAAACAATACAAATCAAGTGTCGGAAATTCCGCCGCGTTAGTAAGTTTCTTATTATTCTTGTTGTTGCTGATTTTTGGGATGTTCCAGCTCGTGTAACAAGTTGTTTTAAGTGGATTAAGTTCTGTAAAATACTCTCCCAAGGTTTTCATATCAACACTAGGTTATTTCTAGTCTTGCATATGAATTACACCATATTTCAACATCAAAAGTTAGTTCTAGTGAAGAACAACACTTCCTTGAGATTGTGTTGTCATTGAGGATGTTATGGGTTGTGTTTGGATTGCTACTTGCTAAGGTAAGTATAACATCTTACTAATTGTACTTAAGCTTGCTTGTATGTTGCTTAAGTGGTTAGGATGATAAACTACAAGACAATACTTGGATTAGCTTAAATCACTTCTACGGTATTATATTGCCATTGAGAACTGTTGTAAGCTAAATATAACTTGGATTTGGACTTGAAGTTACTGCAGGGAGTATGTGAATTGTGTTCTTGTACTTAAGGTTATCTTAATACTTATTAAGTTAAATTGATGGACTAAACATGCAGTAGTGAATAAAGTTGCTAATTGAATATATAATTGGAATTGTGGCTTTACAAATTTGTATATATCTCCATTCTCTACTAATTCGATATCTACTACCTCTCATCAATTTATGTATAAGATATTATACTTAAACAACAACATGTCTAATATATGAAAATAGGGTTTAGGAAAGATAGTGTGTAGGCAGTCTATTTTGTAAAGATAGAAAAAAATATTTATGATAGCGACACCATACTTAAAACAAATGAGAAAAGAATCACCTTGCTTATTTTTTTTTCTTTTCTAGAAAGTTATAATAGAAGCCAACTTAAAGTACTCGGAAGTCAACTTTAATGATCTCAATTAGATCCTAAATGATCTCAAATTCTCGGTCAAAAATTTGATTAGAGTGAGAAAAAGTTTATTACAAAGGACAATGTGGGGCTAATTTAGTTAAGTATTTTGGGGCAGGTAATAGAAGTTGGGATTCATAGAAAGGGCCACCTTTGTCCTACTAAATATAAAAATCATTACAAAGTCTTTCTTTGGTAATTTAGTGTAGCCCAAAAGGGAGACAATTGTCCTACTTATTTCTCATTTGAAGACAATTTATACTTTCTCTATTGTCCAAAATTTTTGCCATCGGACACTAGACCCCTCACTCCACTTCCTTCTTGTACTACCACTTAAATCTGGTTTTAATTGAGTTTATTATGGACCACCCCCCCCCCCCCCCCCACCCAAACTCCCTCCTCAAAATTTCAAAATGTAAGATGGGTTGGGGGCAGGGGCAAGGCCACCTTTAACCTAAATTTATATTATGTATATAAGTAAAATACTTTTAGATATATAAAATACATACTAAATATTCTTTATCGAAAATTTTTTTTAGTTCTTTCAAATTTGAACACCCATAAAAATATCTCTGGCTTCGCCATGGGTTGGGGGTGGGGAGGAGAAAGCCAAGATGATAGTAGTCATAAGCATATTTCAAGTGTTCTAGCTCTAGTTTCTTCCATGAATTTCTTAAGACAAATATACAATTTGCATTAAAGCTACTAGATTAACTTAATCCGTTATCGAAGCTCTAATTCCGCGCCTGAATATATAATTTTTTTTGGTGGAACCGACCCCGAATGTTATTGTCCTTTTCTTAGGACTTAGCTGACTAATTACTAATTGTTAGAAGTTTCTAGCTACTCTTTTCTCTATATGTAAATTTAAGCTGTTGATGTTACGTAATCAAAAGTTCAACTTGGGGTTGTGGAGTGGAATATGCAACTGGTTGGGGCATCACAGGACAGTGGGTGACTGGGAAACAGAATTGCAGTGGGTGTATTGTAAGGCAAAGAGTAGAGTGGTACTTAATAGTATAACAACTTGTTGCTTCATCAACTCAGTTGCACTTATCTGGCGAGAAAGGAATAACATCAGATTCAATAGAGCAAAATATCAAGAATCTCAACTGTGCAGAGAAATAGCACTGTCCATCCATATTCGAGGCAGGAATTGCAGGCGTTGGCGTGTTGGCTTGGACAAAATTAACAAGTTTCCTTAGAGTTTCTACTAGTTGTTCCTATACTATGATGTAATTAGAGCTAGTTAGAGATTAGTATAAAAGATTGATGTAAATGAGTAGGAGTAGTCCAAACTCTTACTAAAGCTTCAACTTGTAAATACCTTTTAATATTAATGGATAGAATATTTAACCAAAAAAAAGTTCAACTTGGGGTAAACTTTCACCTAACTAATGTAATTAATCACTTTTCCAAAGTGATGAATATTTTGTCAAAGCCAACAGCACCATAATAGAATCTCCAGCTCACTCATAATCAAGAACCACCTTTGATTTTTATTTCCTTCATCCTTTGAAGAAAACAAAGTTCAACTTTTACAACTACTTATTTTTCCTTTTGACATATTTTGGGGTGCGTTGTATTTGTATATATGCATGCATATATATAGAAAGAATGCAGAATACATGAATAAATAAAATCATAAAAACCACTAAACCAGGTTACCTTTCTGGAAAATAGGAAGAAAAAAATAAAGAGAGAGTCAATAGTTGTAGATATGTAATAGTTTGAACCATCAAGATGTTAAGGTAACTATAAAAAAGTTTCATATCCATGACTACGAGATAAAAGTTAGCAGAGATATAATGTATTTTTCAAATAAAGATTCAGAAAATGGACTTGATGTTAAATGTGTTAGTAAGGTAACTAGAGTTACATGGTAAATACATTGAGGAAGAGGGTAAAATAATTAAAGTGCGCACAAACTGATTAGAAAAATTATCATTTTGAAAAAAATGTTTCATGTGGGTTATCACCTAGACTTACTTGTTCTCTAGTGATACTTTGCATTGAAAGGGTTTCTTTGAAGAGAACACAACTTTCCTGTAGTTTCTGCCATGAAATGCAAATCGAAATTAGTATTCAGAACCCATAAACTCAAAATTATAACTTCGAATTTGATGAAATGTATTCGTCAGATCTTCAAGTTAGCTATTGTAGCTCCAAAAGGAGGAGTCCAAAGGGATAGCATGATCCAAATTCAGTACTATAATTTTCTTAAAATAATAGAAATAGACACTGAAATGGGATCAATGCGATCCCTTTGGACGCCTCCTTTAGTTGCTGTAAAAATCAACAAACCCTAATTTCCATATTTTCTCTATAATTTCGTCTTCTTTCTTCAATGTTCAAATATTATATTTCTCAAAGAGAGAAGAGAGGATGGGTGGAGTCAGAAGAAAGTGGCCAAAGAGTGAGTTAATATAAAAGAAACAAGAAGCTAGTGCTTTAGCAACAATGAATTATACACTAAAATTTTGTGTAATTCACTTATTTTATAGTCTTTCTGATTTTTTTGACAAATGATGAGGAGACTTTTCTTGCCTTCCATTAAAGGTATTCTTTTATATTAGTAGACCCCATTCTCAAACAAACTAAACAACACATGGGACGAAGGTTTTACAAGTAGTGGGTCACAATTCCTCAATTATTTATTTTATTTCTTGTCTAATGCTAAAGTTTTTTTCATCAATAGGTCATATGTTTGAGTTGTAGAATCGGCTATCACTATTAAGTGTTTGTTATAATTTTCTTATCATATTTGATTTTCTTATCTCTTGAATGAAAGGACAATATATTTACAATAATTGAATTTTTCTTTTTGTAGAAGGAAATTATAAATCTTTTATATTTGGCTAGTTTTTTTTTTTTTGGAAAAGATTTGGACTTCTATAAATTGAGTATCATTCATTCTCATTCAGCAACATCCACAATGTAACAATATGGGCTTGGGAGTCGTTTTTACGGGGAGAATAAATGTTAGTGTGTCACTTGTGTTTGTCTCTTCGTGAGGTTGTTCTCTCGAAGATTTGTACTCTCTTTTATATAGTGGATTGCTCATCTCCATCGTGGATGTAGGTTAAATTGACCAAACCATGTTAAATTTTTATGTTTCTTTTGGTATATTTCTCTTTTGTTGGATGATTTATCACTATTTAAGGTTTTCTTTACTAACTTCCGCATGACACCTGATTTTTTTTTGTCCTAACAAATACTTCGGTCATGAGCTGCCTATAATATACATTCTTGGGGTGCATCCATGCTATATGCACCGGATTACCCTTATTTTGTTTGATGGTATGATCAGCCTTCGACGGGAAAGTTATCTCCGTGTGACCTATAAGTTATGGATTTGAGCCATTAAATCATCTACTAATTAAAGATTGCATTATGGTAGGCTGTCTTCTTCATACTCCTTGGGGGTGCGGTCATGCTTTATACCGGGCTCCCTTTTAACATGATCATAAGCGAATTTAAGAGGAATTGAATTGAAGTTATTATTTTCACCCGAATTATCTATATATATAAGAAAAATTAAAATGTAACATATACTACTATTAAACTTATTATGAATCTTAGATCCACTTAATTCGCCTCTGAGTCAGATTGTATCCTATCTCATCCATCTTCCCCTTTAAATTAAACTTTCACATTATGCTTTTTTCTCAAGGAACATGAGTTCTTTTTATTTTCTCTTTCTTTACGTTACTGATCATATGATTACAAATTATAAAGAATTAAGTTAATTTAAGCTAAAGAAATAGACATCTTAATGATGTTATCATATGATTAAGTCAGAAACACATGCGACCAGATGGGTAAGCGGCTATTATTCCAATTTTTATGCTGGTCAAAGATTTTATTGACATAATTTATGTTGTTCCCTCTGATTTACATGTTTGTAATTTCCACAAAAAAAAGACCTGTCTATTAACTAATTCCAATTAATAGACTTCAAATTCTCCTTTTTGTATGAGTTACTGTTTTGAATTTAAGGGGAAAAAGATCATTAGTGTTATAAAACAATAAAAGAAAAATAAGAGCAATATTGTAGAGAAAAAGAGAGATAGAGAAAATTCTTATTGAATTTTGGGGTGATTTACAATGAGGTAAGACCCCTCTATTTATAGGAGGAAAAATGATTTAGTCTCAAAGTAAAACTCTCTACAAGATAGACATTCACTCTAAATAGAATTCTATTCTTAACACTCCCACTTGAATGTCTACTCAATAAATAATGTGCCTCGTTAAAACCTTAACTTAAATAAAACCCAATGGGAAAAAAAATCTAGAAAAGGAAAAAGAGTACACATGTTTAGATATGCGTCCGGTTGCCTCGTTAAAAACCTTGCAAGATAAACCTAGTGGGACAAAACCTTGTAAGGGAATTAGAGTGCAATGCGCATTAACTCCCCCTAAAGAGAGCATCAGTTCACATCCTTGCGCCTTCGCATCCCAATCTTGTGCACTAGCTTCTTGAAGGTTGACGTCGGTAGAGATTCTGTGAACAGATCTGTCATATTATCACTTGAACGAATCTGTTGCACATTGATATCACCATTCTTTTGAAGATCATGTGTGAAAAATAACTTTGGTGAAATATGCTTTGTCCTAATCCTCCCGTTAATTGAGCTATGCATGCTACATTGTCTTCATACAAAATCGTGGGTAGTTTGTCACATTTCAAACCACATTTGTCTTGAATATGATGTATTATAGAACTCAACCACACACACTCTCGACTTGATTCATGAGTAGCAATTATCTCAGCATGATTAGATGAAGTAGCTACTATTGATTGCTTAGTCGATTGCCAAGATATGGGAGTGCCTCCACAGGTAAATACATAACCTGCTTGAGATCGAGCCTTTTGTGGGTCAGATAAATATCCAGCATCAGCATAACCAACAAGATCAGTACTGCAATTATTGCAATAAAATAAGCCCATATCGGTAGTCCATTTTAGATAATGCAATATATGTTTGATTGCATTCCAATGTCTCCTTGTAGGAGCAGAGCTATATCTTGTGAAGACATTAACTGAAAAAGTTATGTCAGGCCTTGTAGTATTTGCAAGATACATTAGTGCGCCAATTGCACTAAGATATGGTACTTCAGCACCAAGTAGCTCTTCATTCTTTTCTTGAGGTCATAATGGATCCTTATTCACATCAAGTGATCGAACAACCATCAGAGTACTTAAAGGATGTGCTCCATCCATGTAAAACCATTTCAATACCTTTTCAATATAGGCAGATTGATGAACAAAATTTCCATTTTCCAAATGTTCAATTTACAAACTGAGACATAATTTTGTCTTTCCGAGATCTTTCATCTCGAATTCCTTCTTTAAATAATTAATTGTCTTTTGGATTTCTATGGGAGTTCCAATAAGGTTTATGTCATAAACATATACGGCAAGTACAACAAATTCCGATGTTGTTTTATTTATAAAAACACATGGGCAAATGTCATCGTTTATATAGCCTTCCTTTAATAAATACTCACTAAGACGATTATACCACATTCGCCCTGATTGCTTTAGACCAAACAATGATCTTTGCAATTTGATTGAAAATATTTCTCGGGACTTTGAATTATGTGTTTTGGCATTTTGAATCCATCGGAAATTTTCATGTATATCTCATTATCAAGTGAGCCATAAAGGTAGGCAGTAACCACATCCATTAAATGCATGTCAAGCTTTTCAAGGACAACAAAACTAATGATATAATGGAAAGTTATAGCTTCCATAACGGGTGAATATGTCTCTTCATAATCGACACCAGGCCTTTGTGAAAATCCTTGTGCAACAAGGAGTACCTTATATCTTTGTACCTCGTTTTTCTCATTTCTCTTGAGTACAAAGACCCATTTATAGCCAACAGGCTTAACACCATTAGGTGTTTGAACTATAGGCACAAAAGCTTCACGTTTTGCAAGTGAATTCAATTCTGACTAGATTGCTTCTTGCCATTTTGGCCAATCAATTCTTTGTCGACATTCTCCAACAGATTGAGGCTCAAGATCCTCACTTTCTTGCGTAATGCTAGATGCAACATTATATGCAAAGACACAATTCACCACTATATCCACTTGATTAAAATTTGGCTCAATATCGATCAGAATCATTGATAGTTCCTTATTTTCCTGAGTCTCGGGCTCAATGGATTCTTCATGAATCTCAGAATTTATTAAATCGTGAGTTTCTTCATGAGATTCTTTCGTAGTGTCATTTTGATCATTTGCTTTCCTTTTTCTAGGATTTCGATCTTTGGAACCTAATGGTCTGTCACGTTTTAGGCGTACTTTCGACTCATTAGCTATGACACTAGAAGATTGTCCAATAGGGACATCAATACGGTTTGGAATAATCTCTGCGGGGATATGTGATTTTGTTATCCTTTTCAAGTCGGTAAACGTGCCTGGAATTTGATTTGCTATTCTTTACAAATGGATAATCTTTTGCACCTCTTTTTCAAAAATAGAGGCACGTGGATCAATATGTGATAATGATGGATTTTTCACAAAATTTCCCGTTTGGTTTCACCAACTTCCCGCTTAATTTTGGAAAAAGTGTCTCATCGAATCGACAGTCTGCAAATCGTGTAGTGAACAAATCCCCTGTCAATATTTCGAGGTAGCGAATAATGGAGGGCGATTCAAACCCTACATATATTCTTAACCTTCTTTGCAAACCCATTTTTGTGCGACATGGCGGTGCTACATGCACATATACTGCGCATCCAAAAATTCTTATATAGGATATATTAGGTTCATGACCCAAAACTAATTGCAACAGGAAATATTTATGATAATTTGTCGGTCTGAGACGAATTAGCATTGCTGCATACAAAATCGCGTGACCCCAAACCGAAGTGGGCAGCCTCGTTTTCATGAGTAACGGTCTTGCTATCAACTGCAAACGTTTAATAAAAGACTCTAGAAGACCATTTTGAGTGGGAACATGAGCTACATGATGTTCCACTTTTATCCCAATTGATAAGCAATAATCATTAAATTCTTGGGATGAAAACTCAGCATCATTATCTAGTCTAATAGACTTGATTGGATTATCAGGAAATTGTGCCCGTAATTGAATTTGTGCCATTATTTTTTTGAAAACGCGAGGTTGCGAGATAACAATAGGCACACATGAGACCATCTAAAAGATGTGTCTATTAGGACCATGAAATATCCAAACGACCCACTAGGTGGGTGAATAGGTCCAAAAATGTCCCCTTGTATACGTTCCAAAAACACAGGGGACTCAATTCCAACCTTTATTGGTGATGGTCTAATAATTAACTTGCCTTGATAACAAAAAGTGCAAGAAAATTCATTATTTAAATGAATCTTTAAATTCATTAATGGATGCCCATTTGAGTTTTGTATAATCCGTCTCATCATAATTGATTCAGGATGTCCCAATCAATCATGCCAAAGTACGAAAGTATTCGAATCAGTAACCTTTTGGTTTACGGTAGAATGTGTCTCAATTGCACTAATTCTTGTCCAATACAGGCCACAAGATAAAGATGAAAACTTCTCAATAACCCTCTTTTGGCCAGAGACATTCTTTGTAATGATAAGATATTCAAGATCATTCTCATCTATTGTCCCAATATGATATCTATTTTGACGGATATCTTTAAAACTCAACAAGTTCCTCTTGGACTTGGAGGAGAACATTGCATTCTATATGATAAATATTGTTCCCTTAGGCAGAGTTATAGTAGCTCTTCCAGAGCCTTCAATTAATTTACTACTACCAGAAATTATAGTAACATCTGCCTTACACATACTTAAATGAGAGAAATATTTCTTCTCTTTGAATATTGTATGTGTGGTACATGAATCAATTAAACAAATATTTTTACAATTGAATTTTGATCCAAGTTTGTTTTGTGAGATATCCATATATGCTTCCCATGATTTGACATACAAAAGAAATATATGAATAAATATTAGTATTTTAAGATATAAAGGGAAAGAAACAAAGGTAAATTGTTGATTCAATAATAACTCTAATGCAATTTCGGGAAACTTTCATTATGATTCAAACCATTATGTAGCTTAAACTACAATCGTACTTTATTTATATTTATCACTTTCTTAACAATTTTCGTCATGTTAGTAATAGAAAAATGGTATTTTCACTTTCAAAGTTAGCTCAAATTCAAAATGAACAGTAAAAAAAATAACAATGCAATCAATGATTAACTTGGTGTAGTAATAACAAAAATTTACATTCCATTCAAATCTAATAATTCGGCAACTGGGCACTAATATGTGATAACGTAATTCACTTGAAAATATGGTCACATTAATTTGACGTCATTACGTGAAACCTTTCAAAGTTAATCCTTTTTTTTTCAACTCAAGTAATTAAATATTCTTTCACGCGACAACCTTAATTTAATAAATAATATGTTATTCCTTGAAAAAAAATTAACCAAACTGAAAAATTGATTAAAACGAGTACTATAAGTATAATTAATAAAAATAAACTATCATTATCCTATAAAATAAATAGTACTAATTGATACTAATGACTACTATTCATATAAAGAATAATGGTTACATGATGTTTATTCACTAAACTACTAAGAATAGGCGAAAAATAAAATTAAACTACTCAATCTTCTTTAACCACAGATCCATCACCGATCAAGTGGCCTATTTTCCAATCAGGGTGCTCAAAGAAGTCTGCCACATCCAAGTGAGTGATATCAAAATTATTGTCAGAGACAAAATTGGCTGTAGGGCCTTTATTCTTTAGAGATGCTTGATAAAGCTCAACCAAATGTCTTGGTACATGGCAAATATTTGCCCAGTGCCATTTTCCACCGCAACGATAGCATTCAGTTTTTGAACTATTTGCTATTGGCTTCTCATCTTTCCCTTTCCGCTTTTGGTGGTTATTTCTCATTGGGGGGTGATTGACACCAGGAAAATTTCTTCCTTGTCCACGGCCACGGCCATGACCACGACCACGACCACGACCACGATTAGAGCCATGGCCTTTTCTACGCTTAGCATAATAGGAATACACCCCATCCACTTCAGGCAATGGTGTAGATCCAGTGGGTCGATTTTCTTGATTTCTCATGAGCAAGTCATTGTTTCGCTCAGCCACAAGGAGAAGAGAAATCAACTCAGAGTACTTCTTGAAACCTTTCTCTCTATACTGCTGTTGCAGAACCATATTGGAGGCATGAAACGCTGTAAACATTTTTTCAAGCATATCATAATCAGTGATAGTATCTCCACAGATTTTCAATTTAGAAGTAATTCTGAACATCGCAGAATTATATTCAGAAACAAACTTAAAGTCTTGGAGCCTCAGATGAGCTCAATCATATCGTGCTTGTGGCATAGTGACCAACTTTTAGTTGTCATATCTTTCTTTTAAGCCATTCCACAAAATAAGTGGATCTTTGGCTGTGAGATATTCAATTTTCAACCCTTCATCAAGGTAATGGTGCATGTAAATCAAGGCCTTAGCACAGTCTTCGGTGGATGCTTTATTTTTGTCTTTTATAGCGTCTCCAAGACCCATTGCATCTAAATGGATTTTAGCATCCGATACCCATGTCATATAGTTCTTGCCCGAAATTTCAAGGGCAATGAACTTTCTTTTCATAATGTCAGTCATAATTAAAAAGAGGAGAAAAATTACCTTAATCTTTCTCAAAAGAACTTCTTGAGGCGGTAGAGTCTCGTGCTGATAACGTGTTATAAAACAATAAAAGAAGAATAAGAGCAATATTGTTGAGAAAGAGAGAGAGAAAGTTCTTATTGAATTTTGGAGTGATTTACAATGAGTTAAGACCCCTCTATTTATAGGAGGAAAAATGATTTATCCTTAAAGTAAAACTCACTACAAGATAGACATTCTCTAAATAAAATTCTATTCTTAACAATTAGTTAGTTTTAGTGGCACTAAAATGGATTAAAAATAGTTTTTCATCCATATTATCCACTAAAAAATAGGTTGGATAATAATTTTTTTTAAAAACGGGTCAAATATGGATAAGAACTATTTTATCCACTTAGAAAATAAATAACCAATGAGTTTGACTTTTACATTTATATATAAAGGCTCAACGTGGGAGGGTATGAATTCTACCAAAACTAAATATGAATATCCATATTATCCACTGATTAACCCTTTTTTATCCGTATTGAATATGAATCAGGTCAAATATTTTATCTATTTTTTGCACTATTTAATTTTTACCCGTCCATATCCGACCCGCCTCGCTATTTGCCATCTCTCGTTAGTTTTAATTAGTGGTGTACAAAGGAAACCGACAAACCACACCAACCTGATAATCCGAGTCAAACCGAGAAAAAAATCCGACTATGGGTTGGTTTGATTTGATTTGGTGTTGAAAAAAAAATCCGACCATAATTGGTTTGGTTTGGTTTTAACTAAAGAAAGTCAAACCGAAACCAAACCAACTCGACATTACATATATATACATTTTAGATATATTTAATATATAATATAATTATTGTGATGTATAACTTTTCAATAATTTAGAATATTTTGAATTTTTTGAGCTATTAAAGGTTGGAGTTATAAATTTTGAATGTCACAGTAAGTTTTATATCCATTAACATTAGTAAATTAAATAATGCTAACAAAACCCAAACCAAAATCAAATTAATACTCATTCTAACAAAAGATATTTAATTCAATACTACGAACGGGAATGTATTGAATATCTATTTTTTGTTTTGCAATAATTTAGATACAAGGCGTAACATATTTTTATTTTTTCTTTAGCGTTTAATCATCTATTTAATAATCCCGTATTAGTCTACTTATTTTAGCATGACTTAGTACTCGTAGATTATGTTTATTTTTATTATGGGTCTTTAATTAGCAATATTTATATTACATAATTTTATTGTCTTTGTTGTTGAATATTTTAGGATAGTGTCGTGACATATTTCATATTCCGTATTATTTTTTGGAAAATACTTTATATAGTTGTACCTTACCAGGACTAAAGAAATATTTTAAGCATAATTTATATGTTTTGTTCTAAGAAGATTTTACCGAAAAAAATTTCAAAAAAACCCGAATAACCCGAAAACCCGAGAAAACCCGAAAAAAACAAGAGTGTAAAACCCGAATTTTATTGGTTTGATTTAGTCTTTAGATTTAATAATCCGATACAATTAATTTGGTTTGATAATTATAAAATCCGAATTAATCCGGCCTATGTACATCCCTAGTTTTAACGACGAGAGAGTGGTGAAGATCACAATTCCATCATTTGAATTGTGTCACTTCTTTTATTACAAAAGTGAAGTTGTTAAAGAGGTGAATTTGACAAACTTATACTAGTTTGACCCCTATATAGGGCATTCTTTTAGTTATACCCTATAGGATAGAAGGTGACAAGATTGGAGATTTCATAATTAACCTATGTGAAAAATGAGATTGTTTCATTTTCCTAAGATGATGCGAAATTATTTTTAAACTATTATTATACCCTATTGTTTCATCAAACACAAGATACGAACATATCATTAATTTGGCCTATTCTAGTTTGGAATCAAACATGACAACTTTAATACATAGCAGAGAAAAATCTTCAAACAAAAAGAACTTTTTACACTCTTTCTCTAATCTTGATATTGGATTAATAATAAGCATAAGAAAGTATTGAGGTTCACATTCATATGGATTTAATTTCATAGCAACTTTTTAAGGATAATTCGATGCACGAAATATTCCGTATTCACGTACGGTTCAGAAAGGATCTCACTCAGAGGCGGACTCAGAATTTGAAAATAACGGGGGCACCAGTAAAAATATTGTAGCAGGCAAGTTTCGAACCTACATGGAGTGACAGGTGCAAGGCTTATTTTGAGTAGCGAACCATTGCTCCAAGTGTAATTTTGTTAATGAAAGTGCCAAGAAAAATATTTAAGGGGTCCCCAACATATATACAATTATGTATATATAGAGTTATTGCCGAAGTTAACGGGTTCATGTGACCCCTCGACCTCGGCTGTAGGTCCGCCTCTGATCTCACCCCAAAAATAATGTAATGTAAGTACTCTATCTTGATGTAAGCATTGGCTGATGCCACGTCTCAGACGGTGACCTATAGCTAGCAACTTAATTAGTAAAATGTTTTAATTCCTTAATTGTGGTAAATGGTAATCTTGCTCCCTCCCACGCCTTGTAGCTCTTTTGGGCATGCAAAATCCATTGGAGTGATCATGTATATACGTACAATATATAAGTGAATTTGTAACTTTATTCCTAGACAACAATAAGTTCAAAAACAACTTTGAATTGTCTGTCAAATTAAACACTTGTTATTTCCTTTTAAGTCTATGGGTAACCTAATTATGAAACTCCCATAGTGCTCAACCAGACATAGCAAATCTATATATATTTTATTTACGAATCTTCTACTAAAAGATTGGTTGAAACTTGAATTAACCTTTTTGAGAGGACTAATCAAACTATAAAGTATCATTACCATATATTATTAATGATGTGGATAGATTTGCGTGTCTGAATTTAGGCTGAATAAGGATAATATTGCTAAAAAGGGCAAATATTTAGAAACTGGAGATGTCATAATGAAAAAGGAAACTTATGATCATATTATCAGTAATTATTCGTAATTAATTCTTTTGACTTAATTTGGCATGCAAAACATTGTCCATTGCGTTTTACCTTAAATCATGGTTGCTTTCCCTTAACTACCCATAATTAGGATTGTCCGGAGCACAAACAACCTGCATTCACGTAGGATCCCGAAAGATAGATGTGTACATAGGTCGGGTTGGTTCGAATTTAACAATTGCCAAACCAAATCAATTCTGTCGGGATATATAAATCTAACTACCAAACCATTAAAACTCGGGTTTTTCACTCTTGGGTTTCCTCGGATTTTTGGGTTATTCAGAAATTTTCTGCTTTTTCCCGGTAAAATCTCCGTAGAACAAAATATATAAATTGTGCTCAAAATATTTCTTTAGTCTTAGCAAGATACAAATAAAATATTTTCCAAAAAAATAATTCAAAATATGAGATATATCATGACACTCTCCTAAAATATCCAACAATAAATTAGTACGGTCTGTCGGTTTCTTTTGTACACCCTACCGAAAGGATTGTGCCCCTAGATACCCATAATCTTTTATGATATTCTTTCTAGTTTTCTTTTTGGTGTATTAGAGTTTAAATTGCATAATGACAATATGATTTTTTCTCCAATCATATTTATGTAATTTAATTGGTTATAACAGGTTACTCTTCTGTTTTTAAAGAGGCATGCATAATACGTAGAGTGGAAGAGGAGTCGCTAAATAACGGTAAAGTTATCTCCACGAATAAATCAGAGGTTTGAACCGTGAAATCAAATATGATTGTATTATGATAGAATGTCAACATTAAATCTTTGGTGGTGCTGACTTTTCCCAGGTAGGACATTAGATTCTGAAAACCGACTGTTATATTAATGACCCATTCAAAAGAAACTGTACTTTATGCACCGAACTACCCATTATTCATAATACGGGGAGCAACATCATTTATGGGTCAACTTAATCTATTGATACTATGGGTGCACATAACATAAACTCGTTTTATTATGGTAATTAGTGTCCTTAATTAATAATGCAACAGCTGTAATGCATTGATTTCACTGACAGATCATCTGCAAAGAAAACAATACAAAGTAGGAAAATTATAAAGTCCTTTTTGTTTTATTTTACTTTATTTTGGGTCCCCTTTCTAAAGCAGATGGAAAATTGAAAAGAAAAGGTCTAGTGTAGCAACCAGAAGGTGAAATACTGACACTGTATAAAGTACAGAATTGGCCCAACTATGATTCATAATTGGAATTTTATTTTAATAAACATTGTGTTCGCTCCCTCTTATGGCTACTTTTCTGGCATCTCAGTTGTTGGTTAGTTTCTGACCAGAAATAGAGTAACTTAGTTCGTTGCCCTTGACATTTGCATGTATATACCCTATAAACTCCAATGCGGATTCATGATTTGAACTTTAAGGTTCAAATTCGTAATTCTACTATATCTGCTAATTTAATAAGCTGAAAGTTCAAAAATTTCTATTCATACATATTTAATAATTTTTGGGACAGAAATATATGGTATGAACTAAAGCTGAACTATAGCCTCTATATTGAATACGCCTTGTATAAAGTTAATTTTCTTTTTCATTTCTTCACACTGATAATCTGGATGTACAACCCTAATTTTAGCTTGGTGAATGACATAAACCAAAATTGAACCTTAAACCTATATTCCATTATATAGAGTTTCGTTTTTCTTTTTTTCTTTTTTGTATAATTATCCAGTACGTGACATTTGCATTTATACTTGCTTTTTCGGTCACATTTTAACTTGTGCACATTTTTTTGCGTAACTCAGCATACGGGTTGAAGTAGCAAAAGCAATCACGCAAAACTCAGCATTCTAATAGACGGGCCTGAAGTAGCAAGCGTGCTGAAATTTTTATTAGTAATTGCTGAACTTAAGCATAGTAGCTGAAGTTTTGTTCTCTATTTGTTGAAGTTTTTGTTTGTAATTGTTGAATTTAAGCATAATAGCTGAAGTTTTGTTCTCTATTTGCTGAAGTTTTTATTTGTAATTGCACTACATAAGCTGAAGTTTATTTTTGTCTAGATTTATTAGTTTTGTTATTAAGCATTTTCAAAAACTTCGGCAGAAGATGCTGAAGTTATTTAGTTCATTTATAAAACTTCAGCACTAAATATGCTGATGTTTTTTTTGTCCTGGATAAGCTTTTTCAAAAACTTCAGCAGAAGATGTTGAAGTTATTTAGTTCATTTGTAAAAACTTCAGCATAAAAAGCTGAAGTTTTTTTTGCTCTCGATTTATTAGTTTTGTCATAAAGCTTTTTCAAAAACTTCAGCAAAAGATGCCGAAGTTATTTAGTTCATTTGTAAAAACTTCAGCACTATATAAGCTGAAATTTTTGAAAAGGCTTTTTAACATACTAGATAAATAATCAGAGTGTCAATAGTATCTAAATCATAAATTTTGGAAACAATAAACATGAAAAGAACAGAAATATCATTGTCTACTAACTTACGTACGTGGAAATATTCACATATTATTGTCTTCTAAGTTATGTAATTATTTATAATTTATTTTTAAATAATTTGATAAACATATTTATGGCAAGTTTCATAGCAGCACCAAAAATAGCAAAAGAAAGAAGAAGAAGAAGAAGAAGAAGAAGAAGAAGAAGAAGAAGAAGAAGAAGAACAAGAAGAAGAAGAAGAAGAAGAAGAAGAAGAAGAAGAAGAAGAAGAAGAAGAAGAAGAAGAAGAAGAAGAAGAAGAAGAAAGCGAAGTAGAAGAAGGAGGAGGAGAAATGAGATTGAAGTTGTGTGTATATTGGTCGCCCCGTGTAACTTTTACGTGAAGTCCACAGTCTGTCCTTTAAATTCAACTTCACATAGGGTAGGTCCGCTAGGGAGTGAAATGCTCATTATCAAAAGATTTTTTCATTTCCACTGCTAGAATCTCAGTCCTTGAGTTAAAGAATAAGCCAAATACATATTGTAATGACCCAAAGGGTCATCTTGTGTTTTAGAATCCAAATCCGGGTTCCGAGGCCTTAAAAACCTCATTTTCTTTCTTTTGAATTTGCATGCGCGGTCCGGGCGTGTTTTCGGAAAGCCTTTGTGTGAAATTGAAGAAAAATATTAAAATTTGCCTTTAAAATTGATTAAAGTTACTTCAGTTAATTTTTTTGGTAAACAGACTCGGACCTGCTATTTGATCGTCCCATAGGGTCCGCAGTAAAATATGGGACTTGGGTGTATACCCGAAATCAAATTCCGAGGTCTCTAGCCCGAGAAATAAATTTTTGAAGAAAATTATTTGCTGAAAAATATAAGGACTTTTAGAAATGGAATAGTGTGTAATCTCGTTGGTATCGGGCCCGTATTTTGATTCCGAAGCCCGGTGCATGTTTGATACAGTATTTGAACCTTATTTGTGAAATTTGGTGAAAACATAACCATTGGTTGACAAAAATAGAAATTTCAAAGTTCTTAAGAATTTTATGAGTTTTGTGTTAAATCCGTATCATGATCTGAATTTTTCACCTCCGGGGGGCGTGGAGCCTACTAATAGGAGCTAGAAAAGCCAAACTTAATTACTTTTTCATTAAAAACGTAATACCTTTTTAACAGTTATCGGCAATAGTATAAATGCAACGGAATTAAATAATAAGCGAAAGCCTTTAACTATAGAAAAACTGAATAGAAATGCGGAAAAATTTAACATAAGCCTCCACCCAATACTGGTGTCACAATACTCACCAACTACTAAGATTTACTAAATACAATATCTGAAAAAATGTAACCGCTTGTCCAGAATACAAAAGACAATAGACTGAAATGAAAGGTAAAGGAGACACTGGGCCCGCGGACTCCTGTAAGGCTACCTCGGTGTCTCACTGGACTGAAGGCCTGCTCCTACGCTACTGCTGTTGCTGTCCAAAATCTGGATCTGTGCAAAATAGCATAGATTGAAGTATCAGCACAGCCGACCCCATGTGCTGGTAAGTGCCTAACTTAACCTCGGCGAAGTAGTGACAAGGCTAGGACTGGACTATCAGTTAAACATGTGCAGTTATATAATATACAATGAAAAGTAAAGAAGGAATAAACAAGTAAATATAGGAGGGTAAAATATATTGCGGGGGTATACCAGTATTAATAGTAAATCTAGAGTAATTATCTAAGGGCAACTTAGAATTTATAGCAAACAAAAGAAACTGATATAAAAAATAAACACACTTGTATTATTAGTTGTTGCGGCGCGCAACCCGATCCCAATATATAATAACATTGTTGCGGCGTGCAACCCGATCCACAAATATCAGTGTTGCAGAGTGCAACCTGACCCACATATAATATTAACAACAACCATAATAAGATTCCTGACAAGGGATCATTAAGGTCTACACTATCCCGACAACGAATTCGACAGCATAAGTAATTACGTCCCGGCAAGGGAGAAAAAACTATAACAAAACTTGTTACGACACTCAACTACCTTAGCTATAGCCATAATAGTCACCCAACATAAAGAATCATCAGCCTAAACATTTGTATCAATTAAGAACACAATGCAAGGGAACCACAACTCAACAATAGCCCCGCAAATGGGCAACATAATGATCTCTTCTCCTTCTCACTTATACTTCACAATTGACTTCACAACTCAAGCCAATGACCCTTGAAGTTCATAGATCACAATTTCTTTGACATGTTCTTTATATCATATAGAAGTCATCAATTAAGCATGGGAGATAAAACAAAATCAAATATTCGCTATATAAGGAGTCACGGTCATGCCAGGCAACACTGTATAGATACCCATCACCATGCCTATACATCGTCCTTGGCAATTAACAAGTAGAAAATAAGACTCAACTCCTATTCCCTTAATCTAAGGTTAGACCAAACACTTACCTCAACATCCACGGCCAAACAATACATAACAATCGCTTTCCCTCTCGAGTTTGGCTCCAACTCAATCAAATCTATACAATAATTACTTAACAATACCAGTATATGCTAAACAAATCAAACTCAATGCCTACTTATAGATTTTCAAGCTTTCCCATCAAAATTCCAAAAATCGACTCCGGGACCGCTTGGTCAAAATACGAGGTTTAGAAAAAATTCATATCACTCATTTCCCTACGAGACCGAATATTTAATTTGTTTCCATATTTGACTCCAAAACAAGGTCTAAATCGTGAAAAAATAAAAAGCCCTAACTCTAACAAATTCTCCCAATCTCTACCCTAAGCTACATGTTTTAAGCTTAAGAGTTCAATAGATATTGATGGAAAATGAAGAAAACGAGTTAAGATTTACTAACCCAAGAAGTTTTGGTGAAAGGTAGATTTAATGGACGCCTAAGGACTTTGGAGAAGAAGGAGCTCGTGTGTTTTTATGAAAATCCCGTAATACAATGTTCTGGAAAGTTAATTATAATTGGGCGAAATATGCTCTATGCGTAGCGGTAAAGGGATTGCTATCGCACAGGGGAAAGGGAAGTTGGACATTGTGGACACCCCCGCTTTCCATATCGTGGACCGGAAGTCTGGAAATCGGGTATACAAGATTATGGGAGGACAATTCTTTATTCTTTTGCAAGAATTGGGTTTTGGATTTTGGAGAGTCGCCACCTAATGATTATTGTAGTTTAGAAAACTTTATAGAGATGAAGAATTTGAGAAGAAGGAAACCAGAGTCCGGGTATGGGCTTAGAGATTATCTCGAGGGGAAGTGTTATGCAATCCTCAAGATCCACTAGTGTGTTTCCCGGCCACGCTATAATTGTGACTTTAAGAAGATCAAAGAAATAAATAAGTTTTGCACATGATCATTACAAATAAGTTTGAAAGCTTTTAAAGGAAGAGAGGAATAAAAGATTTCAGAAAAAGAAGGATTATTTATAAGAAAACATAATTTAAAAAAAACATTTGCAAGTAAAGAAAAAGGGGAAAGAGGTCCTAGGTTTATACAAACTATGGATCACATCAATGCAATATCCAGAAATCACTCCTCAAAAGAGGGGTCACATGTGATATTAGCGCACCGGTCATCATATCCATATTCTACCATTCCCACCCTGTTAAGGTATTTAAACGCGATTAGTCTCGTTTAATTTTAGTACCCTTCCCATCCTATCTGTCCCGGGTTATTCGGACTTCTAATCCTAAAAGGGAAGAAAGGGGGTATACGGAATTTATGGAGTTTAAAGGATAAAATACTAGTTTCGACATACAAAACAAGTAAAAAATAGAGGGAATGAACAAACAAACAGGTAAGGCTCAAATAAAACCCCTTAAATCAGACAAACACTTAGTTTAGTATGTCTTGGCACGTACCGATTTGGTCTCTAAATTAAATAGTGAACGTACTAGTTTAACGCATATATTTAGATAGAAAGCCCGCATTAGGAAATTTGGATCCAATTATTAGAAATTAAGGTATTTGAAGCGAGTTGTTTAGAAGGTACCTGTTTCAGAAAATAATCTAATGTAGAAGAATTATGAAAAGAATGAATAATGTGCAGTGAGTTTAGAAATTAGTGTTACAAGAAAAGCCAGCAGACTGCCCAAGTATAAAACACAAAAATAGTTGTAAAGAATATTAGAGAAAAAGACAGAGCTATCTAATAAAAAGAGTAAGCTGCAGAACTATTTTTCAAAAAGACGAGTTCAGGGACACTAGAATTTATTTGGAAAGCGTTTAGGCAGAATATTAGAAAAGAAACCATTTCAGAAAAAGATGCAGACTTGAAGAACTCAAATGTACACTGATTCAAGAGAGTTTGTCAAAACAATTAAGGCTTTTTGAAAACGTTGTTGAATTAAGACGTTAAGGACCAGTTAACAGGCTATTATTGCTTTAAACGAATCCGACAAGTTTGATGCCAATCCTAGAGTCATGGTATCTATATTTGATTTTCAAAACTTGTTAAAAGATTTGTGAATAGGTGAATGTTTTAGTTAACCCTACAGTTGCCTAATAATATGCATTCCCTATAGACATGGTATCTATAAATGAATTTTCAGAAAGGTTTTAAAATTCTATAGGTAGGATCTCTATATCCATGGTTACAGAACATGAACGTTAAATCCAATAGGTATGCTTTCTATGTGATTTGTAGTACAGTTAAGCGTTAACCATATAGTCATGGTCTCGAGGTGACTTTGAATCAGAAATATTGAACATGCCTATATGTAGGATTTCTAGTAAGAAAAATTAAAGTCCTAGATCATGATATTTACCCTTACTGATGCAAAAAAGTAAAACCCCTCCCACACTTTTTACTGTATTCCCAAAGTTCTTTATTACTTCTTACAAACCAGATTAGAAAGATATAAAATACATCAAAGACTACAGCTAGATCCAAACTACCTAATTGAATGTTAGTGTCCAACAATATGTGATTAACCAATTCTGGAATCCCGATTTTCAAAGCCTTCTTTTTATCCAAAGTGTTTCAAAGTTACAAGGAGTCTCAAGGATTCCCGGTTTTGCTTACACTCAAGATACCATTTAGAATTAGAATAGTGTAGTGTAGAATAGTCAGCTCTCAAGCATCCTAATTCAAAGGGAGCTCAAGGGTCCTAAATCATGGCTTGCAAGAGAGGGGCAAGACTTATAGCTAGGAGTAAGTGCAAAGTGCAAAAGGAAAGGGAGAACCATAACAAATGGTAGTCATACCCATCCATAGATATACACTAGCACATCTCTGGCTAGTTGTTTGGGTTAAGAAAGTTAGGAGTAGACCTTTAATGGTCAGACCTAAGTCTGGATAATGATTATGGCACCACCAGACCTAAGTCAAGGCTCAAACACATAAATGGGAAAAGGGAAGTGGGAATTGATTGAGTTAGGGAGTTCAAAGAACCCAGTTTAGAGTCATAGACAGCAAGGTTAAAGTGCTGCTATGGCTGGAACCATAACTCACACACAAAGGGGTAAGGGGTAAGGAATTCACATAAGTACAGTAATGGCAGAAAGATAGTGAAAGAAAGCATAACCGACTAGGATATAAACACCTAGTGATGGAGCATTATTTAACTAGGAAGATCATACCAGTTGCATAGAAGAAAAACAGAGCAATCACAGCAAGTAAACACAGTAGGAGTAGACTTAAATTTTCAGCAGAATACTTGAAGGCTCGAAGAGAACTCAAAGTTCTTTCAAAAAACACAGAGTAGAAGTATAGATAAGAAGAGAGAGTAGAAAGCAAAGTGCTTACTATGAGCGAGAGTGTAATTTAATTATGAAAGATTCAGTGTTAAAGCGTGTAAAGCTTGTTGTTCAAGTGCAAAAAGGGTAGCCCTTTTTTATAGTGCAGAAACGAGTAAGAAAATAACTTTGAAAATCAGTTTCAATGATTTTCCTTCAAACAAGGGATTTGATTTCAAACGGGCAAGATTATTAAAGAAAGGGTTTGCTCAAAAATCTTTTTCCAAAGCAGTACAACAAGGGTAGATACACAGAAATTTATTTAAGGCAGGAGTCTAGTAGTACAAGGTTCGGATAAATAACGAAAAAGCATCAATTGGCAGGAAGTAAAAATCAAGGTTTGAGTCTTGGTATGAATAAATCCAACTAGAAAAATGTGAAAAGAGGTTTAGTTCTAAGAAAATCAGTATCATTCAATCAAACCTTCGAAAAAAGAGTTCGGAATCAATCACAAGTTGGCAAAGATCCTTTTGAAAGAAAGGTTCTCATATATAAGGCACTCAAATAGCACAGACAAGAAAGAATCATACAGAAAATCTAGAGTCATAACAAAGAAGGTCTAGTTCATAGACTTAGAATGAGTCTGAAAGAGTCAAGGGTCCTGAATAGAACCCTAATCCAAACACAAAATCAATCCTGCCAGAACCCCTCCCCCCCCAAATATTAGGGTTTCTGACTTAAGTCAGATAGATAGACGAGAAGACAACAAGTAGAGCAGGCTCAATAGTCTCTTCAAGAGACTTATGAGAAAACAAACAAAGAGAACAGCAGGTTCAAGGCAAATAGAATGTGGAAACTAATTTGAAACACATGGAACACATTTAAGCACAACTTGTCACTCAAATAAGTTCAGAAGAGAAGAGGCGACATAAGCTTAGAAAAATAGTAGATGAAACATTCTTAGAGTTTAAAACAAAAGTTCAGCAAAGGCAAACAAGGATTAAAAGCTCAGTAAAATATAGTAAAGGAACATATGAAATAGACATGTAAAAGCATGCTTATAGAAACAAGTAGAAGAAATAACAGAGCACAAAAATAGTACATTTATAACATGACAAACATAAGAATACAAGAGAAAATTAATAAGAATACGGCATAGACAGATTCTCACAAAGAAAAGAAGAAAAGGGGACATAAGTCATTTTGAGACTTTTCAAAAACCCTAAATCGAAAAAAGACTAATTTTAATAAAGAACAATTCTGAAAAAAGCTTAAAATGGTGAAGATAGGATAGATCCACTAGAGATCTAGGCAAATAAAAGAAGAAGGAACCTCGAATAGCTTTAGGGTTTCTCTGAAACCCTATAAATGAGAAGGCTTGGAAGAAAGTCTGGTCTCGAGTCGGAGATGGCCAGAGCTAGGCTCCTAAAGCTCCAATACACCGGAGCAAGGTCGGAAATGACATGGAACCACAGATCTATAGAGGATATGAATGGATGCCATCGAGGTCAAACCTCAAAATCTTGAACACCCATGGATTAGGAGTGAAAGATGGTGAGTACATGCCGTTCATGGCTTGGGAAGCCATGGATTCAGGTGATATTGAGGTCGAAGAAGCGTGAGAGGTGCTAGGGTTTCGAGATCATTCGAGAGAGTTTGAGAGGAGAAGAGGGTTTCGGAGGCGGCTGCTAAAGAGAAATGAGGAGTTAGGGTTAGGGTAGGTGGAATTAAAAATAAAAGGTTTGATCGTGGTCGTTGATCAAAAGGATCAACGGCCTGGATTAAAAGGAATCCCATGCGGGTTTAGTAATTGGGTCGGGGTCAGGTTAATTTGGGATTGGGCTGGTCCAATTGGGTTCGAAATTGGGTTGATTTTAGGCTGAAATTTAAATGGAATTGGGGTTATAATTGAAATGAAATGAGGCTAGGTATTAAATAGCCAGTTTTCCCCTTTTATTTCATAAAAAAGAGTAAAAAATGTTGTAAAGGCAAATTAAAGGTACTGAATCAGTTAATAATATATATATACTAATATTAAAATACTAAAACCAATTTTGTAATTATAAAATCTCATTAAATCTGAAGGAAGGTAGTATTTCTATTACATGCATTTTGGTTTTAAAAATACCAAACGAATTTTCAAAAAAATGTGCAAAATCATGTTAGCTATGTTTTGATCTAAATATGGGAATAAAATATATTGTTCACCAAAAAATTTGATAATTTTGGGAATAAGTATTGGATTTTGTGGTACAAAATAGGTAATAAATTTGTTTAAAAATTGTTAAGAATGCCAAGAACTTTTGATGTGCTTGTATATGCGCATATAGACTATTTTGAAAGTACTTTGGGTATATAAAAATACATAAGAAAAAATTCGGTATCAACAGCTTCCCCTCTTTACTCTAGGAGGATGAAAGAGTTGTTAGGTATAGATTATGTGGCCAATTTTGACGGGATCAACGATTGAAAAGAATTATTGATTGAGATCTGGCTTTTGAGCTGCATACATATCCCTGTTTTAATAGAAATCATGCCATATTTAGTTCAGGAACCATTGGATAAATATGCCGATTGAGATTTGAAAAGAATGGATGCGATATTTGGATTGGGAAAGGTGTTTTGAGTCAGATAGGCTGCGGGAAACGGAGCGGAATCACTCATGTTGAGACGGCCGTTGCTAGCCAGTGTACCTGTAAGTGAGCTATACAACATATATTGTGCATACATTTAAACGTGATGCAAGTTCTCATTGGACCATTAATACTGTCTTCAGACAGGTAGGATGATCCTCATACCATAATGTCCGGGGCCATGAAATGCATAAAAATAAAAATTCGCAGGCCACGAAATGGTGTTCTCAGGTTATGTAGATGGTGCCTCCAAACTATGACGCATTTTAATAAGTTTGAAATCTTTCATTCCATGAGAAGGTGGCAATCTTTCATCCGATGAATGCAAAGGATGGTGATCTTTCAGCCCAAATGAAAATTTAAATGCATGTGGCGATATTGCAACTTTTCAAAGTAAAGTGGCAATATTTCAGCCATGCAGGATGGAGACAGAGCTTAGTATCAAAAGGTAGATAAGTAACCTTATGCATGATGGAGGTAGAGCTTATCCTCTAAAGGCAGATAGTAGCCTTGTGCAAAGATGCAGATGGAGACAGTGCTTAGTCTCAAAAGGCAGATAAGTAGCCATATGCAGAATGGACATAGAGCTTAACCTCGGAAAGAAAATAAGTAGCCTTATGCAAAATGCATATGGAGAGAGAGCTTAGTCTCGAAATGCTGATAAGTAGCCTTATGCGGGGCGGAGGTAGAGCTTAACCTCGGAAGGAAAATAAGTAGCCTTATGCATGATGAAGGTAGAGCTTATCCTCAGAAGGAAGATAAGTAGCCATATAAAGGATGGAGGTAGAGCTTAACCTCGGAAGGTAGATAAGTAGCCTTATGCAAAATACAGATGGAGACAGAGCTTAGTCTCGAAAGGCAGATAAGTAGCCTTATGCAGGATAGAGGTAGAGCTTAACGTCGAAAGGCAGATAAGTAGCCTTATGCAAAAATGCATAAGGAGATAGTGCTTAGTCTCGGAAGGCCGCTAAGTAGCCTTATGCAGTGCAAGAATGTAAAGAGGCGAATAACTGTAAAATTTCTTAGCTGACCGTCGATTATGATATAGTGGATGGTGAGGATGTTGTGTGCAGATAGTGATTTTTAATAAATGATTGTTCTGATAGTTTCATTCCTGAAAATTATGTGTGTGTGAATGTAGTCAGATGATTTATGACCTGCATCCAAAGAAAAATTGTGAGTTCTTTAGAGGTGGAAAGGTTAGTTCGTCTTCCCGTGGTTCGTGACGTCACGTATCATTGGGGTAGCGTTGCTAAACGATAGTGGTTCGAATGATAGTTATGCATGATTTAGTAGATATAATGTAAGTATATATATGAAAAAAAAAGATTTTTCCTTAGAATGAACCAACGACTGCAACGTGGTTCAAGACATCGCAACCTTGCTTGCTCTAGAATTTTGAGGTTCCTCCTCAAAATTCTGCCCTAGTTTACTAGGTTGGCGCTTCAGGAGATGAAAAGACTGAGAAACTGACTTCAGAATTTTGAGAGTCATCCTCAAAATTGTGACCCAGTTCCAATAGCGGGGAAAAATGGAATTTTTATTAAATTGTTACCGAACCCATAGGGTTGCCTACGTATGCCCTCTTAAACGGGAATTAGTTCAGGCGTAGTTCAAATTACACCGTGAAGAATAATATATGATTATATGTAGTATCGTTTCACTACATCAAAATTGATTGGCTTCGGCCAGACTTCTCCATCCATTTCTGTAATAATAAGGGCTCCTCCACTTAGAACCCGATGAACCAGGTACGGACACTGCCAATTGGGGGAGAATTTCCTCTTAGCTTCATTTTGATGTGGAAATAGATTCTTTAATACCAGCTTACCTGGTGCAAACTTCCTTGGTTTAACTCTCTTGTTGAAGGCTCTGCACATTCTGTTCTGATATAGTTGACCATGTCAAGCTTCTTTCATTCTCTTCCCGTCTATAAGGGCTAAACTGCTCGTAACGACCTCTTACCCATTCTGCATTTTCTAAATATGCTTCTTGTATGATCCTTAAAGATGGAATTTCTATCTCGACGGGAATGACTGCCTCTGTACCATAAACCATCATGTAATCCCAATAAGGCGAATGATAACTTCTCGTGCCATTGTTTGTGCCTTTCGATCAACTTCCTTAGTATCTTCTTGATATTCTTGTTGGCTCTTTCCACAACTCCATTCATCTGATGCCTGTAGGATGTGGAGTTCTTGTGTTTGATTTTGAATGTTCCACACATTGCTTCCATCAAGTCATTGTTGAGATTGGAAACATTGTCAGTGATGATTGATTCCGGAATTCCGGACCAATAAACAATACGGTTGCAGACGAAATCTGCCAGAACTTTCTTTTTCACTACTTTGTATGATGCTGCTTTGACCCATTTGGTAAAGTAATCAATTTCCACTAAGATGAACCTGTGCCCGTTTGATGCTACAGGCTCGATTGGTCCGATAACATCCATTCCCCAAGCAGCGAACTACTATGGTGAACTTGTTGCAGTAAGCTCGTTTGGAGGAACCTTTATCATATCTGAAAGCGATGTAACTTTCTGACATACTGGATGCAGTTCATTTCCATATTCATCCAAAAGTACCCTGTTTGGAGTATCTTCTTTGCTAGTACAAAACCGTTCAAGTGCGGTGCGCTGGTCCCTGCGTGCACTTCATCCAATTGTTTGGTTGCTTCCCTTGCATCGACACACCTTAGCAATCCCAAATAAGGTGTCCTCCTATGCAGGATTCCCGTGCTATAAAAGAAGTTGTTGGATAGCCTTTGAAGTGTGCACTTCTGCGTTGCATTGGCAAGCTCTGGGTATTCTCCTATTGTCAAGTATTTTTTAATGTCGTGAGACCATGGTTTCCCATCGACTTCTTCCTCAACATGAGCACATTAAGCTGGTTGGTCATAAATCTTGACTTGAGTGGGATCAATTAAATTTGTATCTGGATGCTGGATCATAGATGACAAAGAAGCTAGTGCATCAGCAAACTAATTCTGTATTCTAGGAACATGCTAGAATTCGGTTTCTGTGAATATTTTCCTCAACTCCTGTATGTGATGCATATAAGGGAGTATCTTAGAATTCTTAGTTGCCCACTCCTCTCAAACCTGATGTATGAGTAGGTCTGAGTCTCCAGTCATTAGCAACTCCTAAATATTCATATCAATGGCTAGTTTGAGCCCTAAGATGCAGGCTTCATGCTCGGCCATATTGTTGGTGCATGGGAACCTGAGTTTGGCGGATACCGGGTAATGCTGACGAGTTTCTAATACCAGGACTGCTTCTATGCCAACATTATTTTGAAATTTGCGTCCCCGTAGAAAAATATCCTCCAACCAACATAGGATTCTACAATATCTTCTCATGTGAAAGATACCTCTTCATCAGGGAAATACGTCTTTAGAGGTTCGTATTCTCCCCCCACAGGAATCTCGACGAGGTGATCTGCCAAGGCTTGTCCTTTAAGTTCCTTCTGACGTAAACAATGTCAAATTCACTTAGCAGGATTTGCCATTTGGCGAGCTTGCCAGTAGGCATAGGCCTCTAGAAGATATACTTCAAAGGGTCCATTTTGGATATAAGATAAGTGGTGTAGGCACATAAATAATGCTTCAGTTTCTGAGCTACCCAAGTCAAAGCACAACAGTTGCATTATAATAAGAAATACGAGGCCTTATTTGGGGTAAACTTCTTGTTGAGGTAGTAGATTGCTTGCTCATTTCGCCCCGTTTCAACATGTTTTCCTAAAACATATCCGAATGCTCCATCCAATACTACAAGGTAGAG
This sequence comes from Nicotiana benthamiana, assembly GCA_034376525.1. Taxonomy (NCBI): domain Eukaryota; kingdom Viridiplantae; phylum Streptophyta; class Magnoliopsida; order Solanales; family Solanaceae; genus Nicotiana; species Nicotiana benthamiana. The sequence continues at coordinate 92,557,574 of CM067337.1, forward strand.
CAATAGAGATCTGCCTGTTTCAGGCAGAACCAAGACTGGCGGTATAGACAAGTATTCCGTAATTCTGTCGAAAGCTTTCTAACAATCATCAGTCCATTTGGTGGCAGCATCCTTCTTCAACATCATGAAGATAGGTTCATAATAATAGTGGACTGAGCTATGAACCGGCTGATATAGTTGAGTCTTCCCAGAAAACTCATCACATCATGCTTGTTCTTCAGCTGTGGCAATTCCTGAATGGACTTGACCTTTGAGGATCCAATTATATTCCCCGGCGGCTCACGATGAAACCATGAAACATTCCAGCAGGAACCCCCAATGCACATTTGGCGGGATTCAATTTCAAATTGTATCTTCTTAATCTGCTGAAGAAATTTCTCAAGTCTCTCATATGATCTGCGGCTTTGTTGGAGTTGATGATGACATCATCCACATACACCTTGATTTTTTTATGTATCATGTCATGAAAGATTGTAGTTATGGCTCTCATGTAGGTGGCACCAACATTCTTCAAACCAGACGAAATCTTTCTGTAACAATACATTCGCTGTGGCATGATAAAGGCTATTTGCTCTACATCTTCCTCATCCATCCATATCTGATGGTACCCAGCGAAACAATCGACAAATGATTGCAGCTCATTTTTGGCACACTTGTCGATCATGTTGTGTATGTTTGTCAAGGGGAAGTCATCTTTTGGACTGGCCCGGTTGAGATCTTGATTGTCGACACAGATTCTAACCTTCCTATCTTTCTTCGGTAGCGGCACATGTTGGCTAACCATGTCAGATACTCCACTACTCTGAGAACTTTGGCTTTGACTTGCTTGGTAACTTCTTCTTTGATTTTCAAACTCATGTCTGGTTTGAACTTTCTAAGCTTCTGTTTCACCGATAGACATGTTGGATCTGTTGGTAATTTGTGAGCTACAATGGAGGTGGTGAGACCAGTCATGTCATCATAAGACCAAGAAACGATGTCCTCATATTCTCTTAGGAACTCTGTGTACTCTTTCTTTTCTTATGGCGACAAATGCACGGTGATGCGCGTTTCATTGACAATCTCGGTATCTCCCAATTTAACGATCTCAATTTTTTCCAAGTTGGATTTAGGCCTATTCTCAAAGTTCTCAAACTCTCGGATAACTTCATCTAGTATATCATCCTCTTCTGAATCTATTACCATTTGTTGCGTTGTCTCGTTGCAAGTCACAGTCATTAGTTCATCATCAAGATAAGTAATAGTAATGTTGTGCAAATAAAGTAAACGATAGAGAAAATAATGAAAAACTTGGAAATGCCTTTGATTAAATTCATAATTTTTTGAAACATCCAAACTCTTTCCAAAAGTAAAGACAATGCTGAAAGGAAAAATCAACTAGCAAAAAAGATGTGATGCATGGCGCTTTACTTAGCGTTGATACCCCGAAACTTTCCAGGCCCTGGTGGTTCTAATCGACCAATTAGTGAGGCGCTCCCCTTGGTTTAGAGCTTGTATGGAAGGGACTTCCTCCCGTTCCTCCTCGAAGATAACACAACAGTTCATATCATCTTCCAGAAACAGGTTCTTCATTGCTTCCAATGCCTCATCTTCCTCCAATCCATATATGATGTTAGCTGGCTGGAAAGTTTACTCCAACCACGGAATAGGGTGCTCCATCGGATATTATGGGCTGCGACACGGTGGCGACAAATGGTTGAACTCCTCCCATGAGAAAATAATGAGAGTTTGATATATAAAAACTTGGAAATGCTTTTGATTAAATTCATAATTTTTCGAAACATCCAAACTCTTTTCAAAAGTAAAGACAATGCGGAAAGGAAAAAAGATGTGATGCATGGCGCTTTACTTAGCCTTGCTACCCCAAATATTTCTAGGCCCTGGTTGTTATAACCGACCAATTAGTGAGGCGCTCCCCTTGGTTCACAGCTTGTATGGAAGGGCCTTCCTCCCCTTCCTCCTCGAAGATAACGCAACAATTCCTATTATCTTCCAGAAACAGGTTCTTCATTGCTTCCAATGCCTCATCTTCCTCTAATCCATATATGATGTTAGCTGGCTGGAAAGTTTGCTCCAACCACGGTATTGGGTGCTTCAACAGATATTATGGGCTCCGACACGGTGGCGACAAATGGTTGAACTCCTCCCATGTGTATTCATATCCCAAACCAATGGTAGTACCGTGTTTCTTCCGCTTGATAGGTTTGGTGCCCCTTTCTGGGATCATACCCGCACGAATTCAGGATTCTTTCAATCTTATTATTCCACCACTTTTCTTTGTCCACAACATTGACCCGCTCGATGTGGTGGTATGTTTCTCCGCCTACTCTCCTTCTGCCTCCTCTCATATGGATGGTCTGGCGACTGTCTATAGGGTTGCTACTGTTGCCATGAATGATCACCTCTTGGTGATTCCATTCGGACTTTACTTCCTGATGAAGGGTTGATGCCACAGCTCCAGCGGCGTGGATCCAAGGTCGACCTAGCAACAAATTGTGGGATGCCGGCACGTCTATCACCTGAAAGTCAACATCAAACCAGGTAGGTCCCATCTGCAAGCACAAGCTAATTTCCCAATGGTGGATCTTTGGGATCTATCGAAAGCTTTAACATTGATAGATCCATCTTCGATCTCATGCAAACCTTTCCCTAGTGTCCTGAGATTTATTAGTGGACAAATATTAAGAATGGATCCCCCGTCAACCAAGATCCTGGTGATGAAGTAATCTTCGCATTGCACGGTGATGTGCTATGCCTTGTTGTGACTTAGTTCTTCTGGTGGTAGCTCATCCTCATGGAAGTGATTTTGTGACTTCTCCTACCATATTCGCCATTACCCCTAGTTATGTTGTTGGGCACATAAGCCTCACTCAATATTTTCATCAGAGCCTTCTTTTGTGCCTCAAAGCTTTGGAGAAGAGCCAGGATGGAAATTTGCACTGGTGTTTTATTCAATTGCTCCACGACTAAGTATTATTTGGCCTGTATCTTTCTCCAAAGGTCAGCAGGTCCGATTTCAACAGGCCTCCAGAGGCTTACTTGTTGGACTCAGCTAAGTGTTCTAGAGTGTATATCCTGCCAGTTCTGGGTCATTCCCTGTGCAGCGATCGCATCTCAAGTCCTTGTTTTCCCTTTTCTCCTAGCTTCCACTCTGTAATCCCAATGTATGTCGTTTGGATTGAACGGGGTCACTTCTGTCATGGAAACTAGGATAGGCACCCTCGAGGGTAACACATCAACTTTAAAGGGTACAAGTGCCGTTAGGATCTCGAACTCATCCTTAATTGGCACCAACGCCTTAATATGAGGCACTTCGAACTCGAATGGTATAGACATATTCACCCCATCGCCCTCAAAGGGCTAGATCTGGGCAACAATAGGGTTAAGAGTGACTGTCGGCTTCTTCGGCTCATCTCCCTCAGCAATCTATCCAATTGACCCTTTGGGGACCCAATCGCCGTGAATCTCGATCATGTGAATGCCTTCACCCTTGTGGTCAGGTAGAGGATTGTTGCGGACAATGGCAGCGGGATCCTTTGCTATAATGACCTTATTATCAATTAAGGTCTGAATCTTATCTTTCAACGAGTGACAGTCATCGATGGTACGGATTTCCGTTCCGGAATGGTATGCCCAGGTTTTGTTCGGATTGATCCATTGGGAGGGATTTTCTAAAGTAATGGCTGGGATAGATGTAATGTTACCAGCTGCTTTGAGTCTTTCATATTGTTGGTCAATAGGCTCGGCGATGATTGTACATTATCTGAGGGCTCTGCGGTCGAAGTTTGGTCTAGGTCGAGGAAAGTTTTGGCAAGTGAGTGGTGACTAATAGTGAGAAGGTTGGGCATTATAGGCTTGGTACACAGGCGTGGGTTGAGAATATCTTGGTGAAGTTGGTTATTATGTAGGTGGTGGAGGTGATTAGCAGGTGGGTGGTGTAATTTGGTATGTGGGTGTGGGTGCTTGGTAATTTAGAGAAGGCTGATATGTGAGTGGAGTTAGAGGGTATGTTTGGTATTTCATTGGGGACTTGGTTCTTTGCGCATCCATCACGGAGTTAACAACCTTCTTCCTTGACATGCCACCAGACTGTAAAGCCTTGTTGGTATCCTGTAATGCTTCAAGATTAGTGACCATACCATTTTTAATGCCCTCTTCAATTATTTCTCCCAACTTGATGATGTCGGAGAATTTTTGACCCTCTATCAGCATCAACCTTTCATAATATTATGGATCCTGAGCCTGGACAAATAACCTGTTCATATGCTCTTCTTCTAAGGCCGTCCTGATCTTAGCAGCTTCTGACCTCCAACGAGTAGCATACACGCAGAATGTTTCTATGGGTTTCTTCTTCAGATTCTTGATATAGAACACATCCGGCACGTCCTATGTGTTAAACCTGAATTGGTCCATAAAGTCAGATGCCATACCGACCCAACTTGTCTATTTCTTTGTGCTCTGGCTGATTTACCAAGATAAGGCGTTTCCTTTCAGACTCCTCATGAACAATTTCATGTAGATTTTCTCATTTCTTCCAACTCCGACCAACTTAACAAATTATATCCTTATGTGGACCCTGGGATTATATCTACCATCGAACATTTCGAACCTGGGGGGTTTGTACCACCCAGAAGCTTGACATCTGGCTGAATGGAGGGGTCCTCATAATTCAATCCTTCTATACCTTTGCTACCTTCGACACCCTGGACCCAGTTAGTCAACTTCTGGAGTTCCGCGGCCAAGTTCTTGATAAGGGAGTCTTTATTGTCTAATTCCGAAGCACTTTAGATTGGTTGACCGTAGTGGAGTATAGTGTCCACAAAGATAGGAGCATTGTGGAGGTGGTCATTTGTAGTGTTTAGTGGTTCGGGAATGAGTGGTGGAGTGTTATTGGGAGAATGGAATGTGTAGCTGGTTTGAGCGTGAGTGGATTGCACTTGTAGTGGTACAAGGTTTTGGTTGTTGGTATAAGGAGCAGCAAGAGAAAATGATATGCTTGCCAAATTTCGAACTTGGTCCAACTCCTCCTAGAATTTCAGAAGTTTTGTTTAATCCGAGTAGCAGTTCCTTTGGAAATTGGGGTACCCTGAGAAGTTTTCTCCCTATATATTTCCTTTCTAGCACTTGTGTCCCCTATTCTACCTTTGTTCTTATTTCTGATAGGACTCGGAGGTGGAGGAGGTGGACGACCCTTGGATCTTGTAGAGTATGGTGATGGTGCCAGAATACACGAACTAACCTTTAAGGGGTTGGAATAAAAATAAAAGAAAAACAAAAAGGTAAAAAGTTAGTGTGGACATTGAGAAAATATATTGCGATATTTAAACAGATTGTTCAAGAATATCAGTTGTGTCCTAATTTGGATGCCTTATTGTGCCTGAGGTAGGCCTAGCGACAAATTAACTTTGGAGAGCTTATAATGATAAATGCCTCATTTTATTGATAAAAATAAGACGAGTCTAAAAAATGCAATTTAAAATAACAAAAATAAAGACGTAACTAATGGCCAGTGGCCTTATTACATTATGAAAGTAGGAAATAAAAGATCATAAATACTTGGTCCCAGAGGACCTTCCCCAAATTCGGTATTCTCGCCTACCTCGTATAGTTGTATCAACTCGGGCAGTCCTAGCAGCAGATAGGCTCGGGCTAGATTTCCACTTGCACTTCCCTCGACATTTTGACAGTCTTCAATCCTCTTCAAGAACTTTCCTTCCAGCTCTACAAGACCTCATTTCAGATACCATAACAGTTTGTTGGCGTTGATAGCTAGATTCCCTATTTCTTCCAGTAAAGGGGTCATTTCCAAATCCCCGAAGCAAAACACTGACCGATCACTATTCCAGAATAAAGTTTCTGCCTCTACGATTTTGTTGTCAGGCTGAATTTCCAGAAGTGAAGGCAAATTCCCTAAGTATTTGCAAACAAGTGTCTGGTTGCTTGCATGAAGGTCCTCCCACCAGCTTAGCAGCCTCGGGTGAATGTTGGTTACCATACCGAATCTAGCGACTTCGTGCCTCATTTTCTGCAAAATAAAGCATTAGACCCATACTTTACAAGACTCGACTATTTAAATCAACAATTAGCATAATAGGTATTTAGTTCTCAAAATAAATGCACAGAACATGGAAGAGTCCATTAGGATTTCAGGGAAACCTGATGGACTTTGTAATAGGCTATATTAAAGAGTCATTATGCGGACACCATAACCAACTCGGCTAGGTTTTACAATGATGCATGTACAGTTTAACGGATTAAGGTTTCTACTTTTAAAGTGCTAGACTGGTACCTTTGAATGGAAAACTCGAGTGTTACAGGTGTGGAACCGTCAGTCACACCATTAATCGGCTGGTAATACTGCAAATATGCCTTTTCCAAATTTAGGGGTGATAATATCGAAAGAGCGCAACCACTCATTATAAGCATTGCTATAGGATTTTTTTGGCACGAGTGGAGTATGATGTGGAAGATGAAATTTACAAGAATGAAACAAAGTGACATGTACTTTAACGTACATAAGATAAATGATTACAATAAATTCTCGAAATTACAACGGTATTGAAATAATAAAGCAGTAAAGGAAAGAAGTTAAAAGAAAGAAAAGGCAAGAAGAGCCAAGTTAGTTTCAGGATGAAATAATTAAAAGGCAAGAAGTAAAGGCAATTAAAGAAATAACGAAGTCACAAATAACATGTCATAGTAGAAAGCCTAAAGAACCCAACAGAGTCACCATGTTGTCGATGCCCCCTCTTTCCATGTTGTCTCGTGGACGGGAAGTTTGAAAATCAGGTTTACAACATTATGGGACGATAACTCTTTATTCTCTTGCGAGAATTGGGATTTGGATTTTGGAGAGTAGCCACCTAATGATTATAGTGCATTAGGACACTTTAAAGAGATGAAGAATTTGAGAAGAAGGAAACCATAGTTCGGGTAAGGGCTTAGAGATTATCTCGAGGGGAAGGTGTTAGACACCCCTAATGATCCATTAGTGTAGTTTCCGGCGATGCTATAATTGTAACTTCAAGAAGATCAAAGAAAGAAATAAGGTTTGCACATAGCCATTACAAATAAGTTTGAATGCTTTTAAAAGAAGAGAGGAATAAACTCAGAAAAAGAAGGATTATTTTTAAGAAAACATAATTTGAAGAAAACTTTTCCAACTAAAGGAAAAGGGGTCCTAGGTTTATACAAAATTGATCACATCAACGCAACATCCAGCAATCACTTCTCAAAAGAGGTCTCGCACATGATATTAGCGCACCCTTCGTCATATCCATATTCTACCCTTCCCACCCCGTTAAGGTATTTAAACACGATTAGTCTCGTTTATTTATTGCATGTTAGTACCCGTCCAAGCTATCAGTCCTGGGGTATCAGGAATTCTAATCCTAAAAAGGGAAGGAAGGGGGTATTTATGGAGTTTAAAGGATAAATTACTAGTTTCGACATACAAAACAAGTAATAAAAAGAGGGAATGAACAAACAAACATGTAAGGCTCAAATAAAACCCCTTAAATCAGACAAATACTTAGTTTAGCATGTCTTGGGATGTACTGATTTGAGGCTTAAATCAGACAAACACTTAGTTTAGCATGTCTTGGCATGTACTGATTTGATCTCTAAATAAAACAGAGAACGGACTGGTTTAACACATATAGTTAGCTACAAAGCCTGCATTAGGCAACTTGGATCCAATTATTAGAAATTTAGGTATTTGAAGCGAGTTTTCTAGAAGATACCGATTTCAGAAAATAATCTAATGCAGAAGAGTTTTGAAAAGAAAAAACAACATGTAGTGAGTTTAATAATGAGTGTTAAAAGAAAAGCCAGCAGACTGCCCAAGTATAAAACACAGAAATAGTTGTAAAGAATTTTAGAGAAAAAGAAAGAGCTCTCTAAGGAAAAGAGTAAGCTGCAGAACTATTTTTTAAAAGGACGAGTTCAGGGATACTAGAATTTAGTTGGAAAGCATTTAGGCAGAATATTAGAAAAGAATCTAATTATGAATAAGATGCAGACTTGAAGAACTCAAACGTACATTGATTGAAGAGAGTTTGTTAAAAAGATTAAGGTTTTTTGAAAACGTTATTGAATTAAGACGTTAAGGACCAGTTTACAAGCTATTACGGCTTTAAATGAATCAGACAAGTTTGATGCAAAATCCTATTGTGATGATATCTATATTTGATTTTCGTGAACTGTTAAAGGAAATGTGATGAATATGCATTCCCTATAGACATTCAACTCCTATAGGCAGGATCTCTATATGCGTGGTTATAGAACATGAACGTTAAATCCTATAGGCATGCTTTCTATGAGATTTGTAGTATAGTTAAGCGTTAACAATATAGACATGGTCTTTAGGTGACTTTGAATCAGAAATATTGAACAGACCTATAGGCAGGATTTCTAGTAAGAAAAATTAAAGTCCTAGGTCATGATATCTACCCTTACTGATGCAAGAAAGTAAATCCCCTCCCACACCTTTTACTATATTCCCCAAGTTCTTCACAACTTATTACAAACCAGAAGAGAAAGATATAAAATACATCAAATACTACAGCTAGATCTAAACTACCTAACTTAATCTTAATTTATAACAATATGTGATTAACCAATTCCGGAATCCAGATTTTCAAAGCCTTCTCTTTATCCAAAGTGTTTCAAAGTTCCAAGGAGTCTCAAGGATTTCCGGCATTGTTTACACTCAAGATACCACTTAGAATTAGAATAGTGCAGTGTGTAATATCCAGCTCTCAAGCATCCAAGTTCAGAAAGAGCTCAAGGGTCCCAAAGCATGGGTTGCAAGAGAGAGACAGAACTTATAGCTAGGAGTAAGTGCAAAGTACAAAAGGCAATGGGGAACTATAACAAATGGTGGTCATACCCAGCCATAGATGCAGACAGGCACGCCGCTGACCATTTTTTTGGGTTAAGACAGTTAGGAGCAGACATTTAAAAGTCAGACCTAAGTCTGGATAGTGATTAGGGCACCAGTAGACCCAATTCAGGGCTAAAACACATAAAGGGGAAAAGGGAAGTGGGAATTGATTGAGTTAGGGAGTTCAAAGAACCTAGTTCAGAGTCATAGACAACAAGGTTAAAGTGCTGCTATGGCTGGAACCACAACTCACGCACGAAGGGGTAAGGGGTAAGGAATTCACATAAGTACAGTAATGGCAGAAACATAGTAAAAAAAGCATAACAGACTAGGAAGTGAACACATAGTGAAGGAGCATTATTTAACTAGGAAGAACATACCAGTTTCAAAGTAGGAACAACCAGAATAACAGAGCAATCACAACAAGTAAATACAGCAGTAGAACACTTAAATTTTCAATAGAATACTTGAAGGCTTGAAGAGAACTCAAAGTTGTTTTAGAAAACACAAAGTAGAAGTATAGAGAAGAAGAAAGAGTAGAAAGAAGAGTGCTTAATACTATGAGCGAGAGTGTAATTTAATTGTGAAAGCTTCTTTGTTAAAGCGTGTAAATCTTGTTGTTGAAGTGCAAAAAGGGTTGCCCTAATTTATAGTGTAGAAAACGAGTAAGAAAATAACTTTGAAAATTAGTTTCAATGATTTCCCTTCAGTCAAGGGATTTGATTTCAAACGAGCAGGATAATTAAGAAAAGGTTTTGGATCAAAAATCATTTTCCAAAGCAGTAAAACAAGGGTAAATACACAGAAATTTATTTAAGGAAGGAGTCTAGTAGTACGCGGTTTGGACAAATAAGGAAAAGAAATCAATCAGCAGGCAGTAAAAATCAGGGTTTGTGTCATATTATGAATGAATCCAACCAGAAAAAGGTGAAAAGAGATTTAACTGAAAGAAAAACTAGTAGCACTTAATCAAATTTTAGAAAAAAGAGTTCAAAATCAATCAAAAGTTGGCAAAAAGCCTTTTGAAAGAAAGGTTCTCATATATAACGCACTCAAACAACACAGATAACAAAGAATCGTACAGAAAATCCAGTCATAATAAAGAAGGTTCAGTTCATAGACTCAAAATGAGTCGGAAAGAGGCAAGGGTTCTCAATAGAACCCTAATCCAATATAAAATCAAGCCTACGAGAAACCCCCCCCCCCCCCCCAAATATTAGGGTTTCTGACTCAAATCAGATGCATTGACGAGAAGAAAACAACTTGAGCAGGCTTAATAGTCTCTTTCAAAGAATTATCAGAAAACAAATAAAAGAGAGCAATAGGTTCAAGGAAAATAGAATGTGGATACTAATTTGAAACACAAGGACATTTAAGCACAACTTGTCACTCAAATAAATTCAGAAGAGAAGAGACGACATAAGCTTAGGAAAACAGTATATGAAACATGCTTAGAGTTTAAAACGAAAGTCCAGTAAAGGCAAACAAGGATTAAAAGCTCAGTAAAATATAGTAAAAGGAATATACGAAATAGACATGTAAAAGCATGCTTATAGAAACCAATAGAATAAATAACATAGCACAAAAATAGAAGTACATTCATAACACGACAAACATAAGAACACAAGAGAAAACTCATAATAATATGGCACAGATAGATTCATACAAAGAAAAGAAACAGAATGGGCAGAAGTTATTTTGGGACTTTTTAGAAGCCCTAAATTGAAAAAACTAATTTCAAAAAAAAGGAAATTAGGGAAAAATCTTAAAACATTGAATATAGCACAGCTCCACCACAGATCTTGACAACTAAAAGAAGAAGGAACCTCGAATATCTTTAGGTTTCCCTGAAACCCTATAAATGAGAAGGCTTGGAAGAAATTCCGGTCTCGAGTCAGAGATGTCCATGTCTAGGCTCCTAAAGATCGAATACACGGGAGCAAGGCCAGAGAGACCATAGAACTACGAATCTAAATGGACGCCATCGAGGTCAGACCTTGAAATCTCGAACACATGGCTTAGAAGTGACGGAAGGTAAGTGCAGGCCGTCCATGGATTGAGAAGCCATGGATTCAGGTGAGATTGGGGTCGAAGAAGGGTGAGAGGGGCTAGGGTTTTGAGACCCTTCGAGAGAGTTCCAGAGGAGAAGAGGGTTTCAGAGGCTGCTACTGAAGAGAAATGAGGAGTTAGGGTTTGGGTAGGTGGAATTAAAAAGGAAAGGTTTGGTCGTGACCGTTGATCAAAAGGATTAATGGCCTGGATTAAAAAGAATCCCGGGAGGCTTTAGTACATGGGTTGGGGTCTGGTTAAACCGGGATTGGGCTGGTCCAATTGGCTGATTTCAAGTTGAAATTGAAATGGAATTGGGGTTACAATTCAAATGAAACGAGGCTAGATATTAAATAGCAAATTTTTCCCTTTTATTTTATGAAAAAAAATTAAAAAAAATGTTTTAAACTCAAATTAAAGGTACTGAATCAGTTAATAACATATAAATGCTAATTTAATAATACTGAAACCAATTTTATAATTATAAAATACCATTAAATCTTAAGGAGGTTAGTATTGTAATTACATGAATTTTTGTTTTAAAACTATCAAATGAATTTGGCAAAAATGTGTAAAAACCATGTTAGCTATGTTCTGATGTAAATATGAGAATAAAATAGATTGTTCACCAAAAAGGAAGATAATTTTGGGAATAGTTATTGGATTTTGTGGTACAAAATAGGCAATAAATTTGTTTAAAAATCATTAAGCGTGCCAAGACCTTTTGATCTGCTTGTATATGTGCATATAGACTATTTTGAAAGTATTTTGGGTATATAAAAATACATAGGGAAAATTAGGTATCAACAACCATTGCGATCGCAGATGGGGGAAAGGGAAGTTGACCATTGCGATCACAGAAGGGGTGTTGCAGACGCATAAATCAGAATGTGATCCCAGGTTCGGCTTAATGAACTGCGATCGTGGAAAGAGGATGCGGTCACATTGAAGGACTAGGGCCAAGTTACGCGACCGCGGATGAATTCTTGCGACTGCATAGAACAAAGTCGGGGCACCTGAGAGTTACACTATGCGATCGCGGATGCTCCTATGCGATTGCATAGAACAACATACCAGAACACCAGAACTAAACTTTCTGGAATATTTCTATGTCTGAAATCAGTCAGACACACCTCCGAAACACTCTCGAGCCCTCGGGGTTCCTAACAAAAAACATACACTAACTCAAAAATATCCTACGAACTTAACCGCGAGATCAAATCACATAAATAACAGAAAAATAATGAATTAAACCTTAAAATCACTAGATTTTCTTCAAACTTCATAAACTTTCAAATTTAGAGTTTTAAGTTTGAAAAACGTCAAACGACGTCTGAATTCGACAAAACTTCACAGAAATATCTTAAACCACATATAAGACATGTATAGGATGCCAGAACCAAAATACAGGCCCAATACCAACACGTTCTAATCAATTTTTATTTTAATTTTCCTTTATAATTTTAGAAAAAATAATTTTACTTAAAAATTCATTTTTCAGGCTTGGGACCTCGGAATTCAATTCCGGGCTTACTCCCAAATCCAATATTTTTCTATGGACTATCTAGGACCGTCAAATCACGAATTCGGCTTTTATCCAATATGTTGACTGAAGTCAAATTTATTCATTTGAATACCAAATTTTAGCATTTTCACAGAATATCATAATTACGCTTACCGGCTACGAGCCCGGACTGTGCACACAAATCAAGGCAACTAAAAATGAGGTTTCCAAGACCTCAAAAATATGGAATGAATAATAGAACAGGTGATGACCCTTATCCATTGTTTAAGATGTTACTTTGGCGATTTGATTGCCCGAGAAAGTTCGCAAATATTTTAGACCGATGTGCGTGGTTGGTTTGGAGCCCCGAGGGCTCGGGTGAGTTTTTGATAGGCCACGAAGTGTGTTTGGACTTAGAAAATTTTTAGTTGCATCTGGTATTTGTTGCACGCTCTGATCTCGCAATTGTAAGGTGAGGCTTTGCAATTGCGAGCCTGTTAGGCTTGTCAATCTAGCAATTGTGTGGGGCTTTATCATAATTGCGAAGAATCCCTAGCCAGCATAGTTCGCACTTGCGAACATTCCTTCGCATTTGCGAAGTCAATAGGGCAAAGGGAATCTTCGCATTTGTGACCAAAAGATCGCATTTGCGATTATGGCAGAAATGCGGAAGGTTTGCAATCGCGATGCCTTTCTTGTATTTGAAAGTTTCTCAATTGTGAATCTCCAATCACAATTGAAACATCTGCAACAGTTAAGTTGGTACTTGGACGGGATTTTAAACTCATATCTCAAATTTTCAAACCCTAAGCTCCCATAGGCAATTTTCTAAAGGAGAGTTCTTTCCCAAATCATAGGTATACGATTTCTAACTCATTTCTTCGATCTATTTCATCTTTTTACATTATTTCATCTCTAAATCTAGTGTTTTGCATGTGAAATTGGGTGTTTTTGGGTAGAATTTAGGAATTTTGAATTTTGGGGGTTTGGACCTCAAATTGAGGTTGGATTTCAAAACCAATTGCATATTTGGGTTCTTGGATGAATGGGTAGTCGGGTTTTGGTTTGAAACCCAAGGTCGATTTTTGACATTTGGGAAAAATATTGGGAAACATATACTCAAGCATTAGAATTGGTATCATTAGCGTTAATTAATGTTAATTAGTTAATTATGCATATAATCGGGCGGTTTGGAAGTGGAAATCAAAGGAAAAGCGGTAATTGAGGCTTGACTTTTGGCCGTGAAATCAAGGTAAATGTTGGTCTAACCTTATCTTTAGGGAAAAAGTGTTGTGTTTTAATTGCGACGTGTTAGTGTTGAGTACAATGTATAGGTGTTGTGATGAGTAACTATACGTTGGTGTCGAGCACGCAAGTGAGTCTTATGCTGTCACTATTCTGACTCTTATTATGTACTATTTATGTTTAAATTGATGATTATCCATGTTGAACAAGTCATATGATATTTTCTTGGTATTTGATCATTGTTGAGTATTGACTCAAGTTGAGACTTATTTTATGAAGTTAACTGCTGAAACAATATTGGTTATAGCTGATTTGCTTGCCAAGACGTTATTATTTCTATCGTTACGGTGAGGAAGAGTGTAAAACAGAAAAGGTGATGCTATGGAAAATATTATGAGAGAGTGTCAATGCACGAATGGTGATGTCGTTCTATATTCAATAAGTGTAAACGCACTAAGGGTGATGTTATGCCATATTCAGTGAGTGTTCATGTACGAAGGGTGATCTCGTGCCTACTATTATGAGTGTTAATGCACGAAGAGTGATGTTATGCCATGATTATGAGAGAGTTAGTGCACGAAGGGTGATGCTATACCATTTTTTGTTGATTCGTATGGTGAGGACAAGAGTAAAAGCACCAAAGGTGATGCCGTGCACTTGCTACCGTGTTTTCCTTTATTTTTGTTCAAAGTTGATATTCACACTACTTGTTTACTTTATATTTTTCAGAATTTGATATTCTCCCTCAGCATGTTCCCCTTTTCCCATCTTTATCTGTTCAATTATGTTATTATTGTTTCTTATATATGATTTAACTACAAAGGTTTATATGGTTGTCCTGTCCTAACCTCGTCACTACTTCGCTAAAGTTAGGCTCGATATTTACCAGTACATGTGGTCGGTTGTACTGATAATTCACTCTGCACTTTCTATGCAGATTTCGATGTCGGACCTTTTGAGTAGATCATGGTTTGCTGCCTTCAGTCCACTGGAGACCCCAGGTAGATTTGTCGGCATTCGCAAACTCCGGAGTACCCTTCATGTTATTGATATACTACCTCTTTCCACTTCAAGAATAGTTGTATTTCTTTTAAACCAAGGTTTGTAAAAATATTTAGATGTTCCTGAAATTGTGACACCAGATTGTTGGGTAGCCTTGTTTTAGAACTTGAGTTGTTATGAAAATTCCACATTTTATATCTGCTTAGCTTTATTTAACATTTATTATTGTTTGGGTCAATAATTAATGTGTTAGATTGTATCAATTGACTTGACTAGGTTTCATGAGTAGGAACCATCATGATCCCAACGGTGGAAAATTCAGCTTGTAACAAGTTGGTATCAGAGCACTAGGATGCCTAGGTCTCCCAATTCACGAATAAGATAGGTAGAGTCTGAGAGATCAATATGGAGATTATCCCCTAGAGGCTACATAGTTTAGGAATAACATCGCATATATTCTTATCTGTCATGTGATTTGACTTCATAATGCTAATTGACCTTCTACTATGTTCTTTCACAGATAGAGAGAACTCGTGCCTCTTCATCAACTAATCAACAGCTCTAGCCCCAAGTGGCAGCTCATACAAGGGGCAGAGGATGAGGGCGAGGCTTTGTTAGAGGCTAAGGCAGGGGCAGGGCTCAACCCAGAGCAACAACACTAGCGATGGAGCTTCAACTAGAGTTTGATGATGAGGCTCCAGCCCAAATCGTTCCAACAAGCTAGCACAAGTTCTACATGGGTTCATTGCTATCCTGGTACTGTGGAAATCCAGGATGCTCTGGTCCATCTAGTGGGCCATATAGAGAGAGTCAGTCATGCATGCGTACTTCCTATAGCACTATCCATCTCTCAGGCTGGGGAGGAGAACAGACTCCCTTCACTCGCACTCCAGAGGAGATGACTCCCTAGTTTAAGACTACACTAACTCAACCAGTTGGGGTAGTTCTGCTGGGTGCTGTATCACAGACAGGTGATAGAGCATATATGTTTTCAAATGTATTGTCAAGATAGGACAGGTTCACCAAGATTTTCACTACCAGTGTAATGAACTGATCGGTCGTTTTGAGCCCTAGCATGTCGGTCACTAGTATGAGTCCACGAGCAGCTTTATTTTAGGTGTTATTACTTGTACGCATGATCAAAATTTATATTCAAGAAGATCGGAGTTAAATTTAAATGAAAATTCACATTTCAAAAGCTTTAGTTGAAAGAATGAACTAGGAATGGATTTTTTAGTAAAAAACCTTGGAATCGAGATCTGAAGTTTCGAAAAGGTTTGTATGATGATTTTGGACTTGGGCGTATGCCCGGTGTGGGTTTTGGACAACCAGGGAGCGGTTTGGCGCATATTATGGAAGTTAGCATTTTGGAAGAACTTTCTTATGTTTTGCTTGAAGTGTACTTAAGCGTTATCGATATCCATTTGGGATTTTGAGACTGGGAGTAGCTCTGTATGATGATTCTGGAGTAGGGAGCACGATTAGAAGTGAATTCGGAGGTCTGTATGTCGTTTTGAAGCCATTTGGCTAAAGATAGAAATTTGAGGGTTTTTGAGAAAGTTTGACTGGGAGTGGACTTTTTGATATCGGGGTTGGAATCCGATCCGGAAGTAGGAGTAGGTCCATAATGTCAAATATGACTTATGTGAAAAATTTGAGGTCAATCGGACGTGATTTGATAGGTTTCAACAAATAAAGTAGAAATCAAAAAGTTCAAAGTTCATAAAGCTTGAATCGGGGTGTAATTCACGGGTTTAAGGGTATTTGATATGATTCGAGGCCTCGAGCAAGTCCGTAATGTATTTTGGGATTCGTTGGTATGTTTGGTTAAGGTCTCAGGGGCCTCGAGTGGATTACGGGTGGCTAACGGATCGAATCTGGAACTTGGAGAAGGGCTGGGGGTGCTGCTTCTGGTATTTCTGCATATGCAGAATTGGGACCGCAGAAGCGGCCCTGCAAAGGTAAAGTTTTGGACTGCAGAAGCGGATAGGACACCAAGGGGAGAGGACAACATATGTGGTCGAGCAACCGCGGAAGCGGGACCGCTCCAGCGGTCGGCGTGTCGCAGAAGCTAAAAGGGCGGCCTAGGAATGAGACCGCAAATGTGGTTTAGGGACCGCACCTGCGAAATCGCAGAAGGGCTCAGACAACTTT
Organism: Nicotiana benthamiana; assembly: GCA_034376525.1. NCBI lineage: Eukaryota > Viridiplantae > Streptophyta > Magnoliopsida > Solanales > Solanaceae > Nicotiana > Nicotiana benthamiana. The sequence goes on from CM067337.1 coordinate 92,574,412, forward strand.
GGGTGCGGAAAGTAGCTGGGCAAAAAGGTTTTAAAATCCAATTTTGGGTCATTTCTCACCACATTTTCTTGGCTTGGAGGCGATTTTTGGAGAGCTTCAAGGGGTATTTCAATCGTCTACGTTAAGGTAAGTTACTTCTACTCATTTCCAAGTTAAATAAAATATTATACCATGGAATTAGGCATGAAAATTGCGATTTTTGGAAGAAGAGCTAGAAACTTGTTTAATTGGATTTTTACCACAAATTTGAGCATGGAATTAGGAGTAAAATATATATTTGAGCTAGTGAAGCTATGAGTCAAGTATATCTTCAAGAAATTTAATGTTTTGGACCCCTGGGCCAGAGGGAGTTTTGTTCATTTCACAAAGCAGTGTTGGGAAATTGAATTATTAGCAAGTATTTGAGCATATTCTCGGTAGTTTGCCGTTATTTTGCTAGTTTTGGAGCTCTAGGCATTGGTTCGAGCTTTCGGAAGGATGTAAAGGGCCGATTATGGATCTTCGGGCGAGGTCAGTCTCCTTTCTAATCTTGTGAGGGGGAATTTACCCCATAGGCGAGTTAAATTGGGTATGTGCTCTTATTTGTGGGGACTACGTACGCACGAGGTGACGAGAGTTCGTGCGTAGCTACTACTACGGTATTGTCTAGGCAGTCTAGGATCCAAAAGCATGTTATACTTGAATTATTTGTAATATCATTGACGGCTTGAATTGCTTTAATAATATTAAATTAATAAACAGATTTCTAAAAGAAATGACTAAAGCTATATTTTTCTCAAATTATTAAAAATAATGGACCTTTCTCGGATATTTGCTCCACGCTGACTGTTTGACTGATTGTCTGTCTGTGCATATTTATTTTTGAACAGACCGAACGCATGGATAGATTAATAGATACATCTGTAGACGCCCTATAGTCCCTCGGAAAGTGCACATTTATTTCTGTTAGAGCGAACCGTCAACCTCGGTATGATTTGCGCATGCTTGTATTGTTGTTTGGACTCATTTGAATTGTTTTATGCCTCACTATGGCTCGAGATCATATTTTTAATAATAACAAGAAATCTAAGGAAATTTTCCATGAAAGAGTTGTATGTTTACTTGTTTCCTCTATCTGTATTAGAACCATAATTATAAAATAAATCCACTGTTTGATATATTTATTAAGGATGAATAATCATTGGACTACTAGTAAGTGTCAAAGTTGACCATTTCGTCTCTACCCCTTCGGGATTAGGCAGGATACTTATAGGGTACACGTTGTTTTTGTACTCATACTACACTTGTTGTGAATTCTATTGCATAAGTATATGTGACTCCAGCAGTCTGCTAGGCATAGCAGTGTGGATGATTCTGGGACTATGTGAGTTGCATTATTCGAGACGGCTACTACTATTGTAATCCCTTCCGTTGTACTGTATTTACTTTCCTTACACTTTATTCCGGATGGATGTTGTATGTTATTTCTCTTGTTAGTTAACGCTCATGCACTTGTGACTCCGAGTTCTTGGATGGTTTGAAGTATTGTATTAATTGTTTAACTTTTAAAGTTATTTGAAAACATATCCTTTAATATATCTAGATAATGTAAGGAAAATTCTGTATTTCAAAAGTGTTAAAACGAGATTTAATTCAGCATTTGAGTTGGCTAGCCTGACACCGGTGTACGGCCCCACCACGACGCTACGTGGACTTTGGGTCGTGACAATATGGTATTAGAGCTAGGTTTCCGACAGTCTCACGAGTCTTGAGAAAATCTAGTAAAGTCTCGCGGAACGGTACAGAGACGTCTGTACTTATTCTCGGGAGGTTACGGGGCAGTTAGGATACTTCTCTTCTTGATTTCCTTAACGTGCGTTTCAATTCCTTTGAGGCTTATGCCTTTGATTCCTTCCTACTCAAGCGTACGTGACGCGAGCGCTTGTTAGAAATCGAGAATTTGAAGAATTGAAATGGCACTACAAAGGTGGTGCGGGATTATTTTTCCAGGCATAGTTGATTGGACTACGATTGTCGCATTATTGAGGGATATTCTATTGTTTTAGCCCAGTAACAGAACTTCTTAGAGCCTTGAGTCTAGGCACAGGTTTCCATGATGCTTATGAGCGATTATTCCGTGGTGTTGTGTGATAGTAGGATGTTTCCCATATGTCGGGGCAATGAATGAATTGAAAGCGCGTTTACTCAGTGTGTAATCAAGGGATTCAGTATTTAATTTCCGGCAGGGGAAATGGCAGTCAAACTTAGAATGGTCAGATGTGGGCTAGTGAAAGTAATGAGACTTGGTATTTGCAAACGTGGTGGAGCTTTTCTTATGTGATGGGGTGTCATGGTCCTAATGGAACGTACTAAGTTCGTCGATGTTATAATCTGCTACAATTCGCCTTTATGGCAGAATATTGTGAAATAGTATTGGAGATAGAGCAGTCAGATTTCGCTTGGTGCGGTGGTTTAAGATCGAATCAGAATTTCTAATGTTGATGGATTGATAAGGATGACCTTTGGAAATATTCTAAAGTTAGCACCAATGGTGGATTCAACTACCACGAAAATAGATTTTGTTTAAAGAAACAATTGAGTAGCAAGGTATGCGGAAGGACATGTGGGAAGTGTCAGACGATGTTTAAAACTTCTAGAAGGACAAGTATGAGAAGCAAGGTTGAGTGGTCGATTAAAGAGATGCGTTCCATCAAAGTGGAAGAGTGGCCGGTGTTGCATATGGGCTTTGTAGTAGGATGACTACGCGCCTTAAGGAGAGTTTTGAATGATCGGAGAATTTCATAGATTAGTGATAGGGGCCTACAGAGCGAACTTAAAGCATGGGCCATTATGCGGCAGAAGATTTGATATAGCGGATATGAGTTGCTTGACGTGAAGGAAGATGCAGCATAACTCTTAATTATGAGGTTATTGCCGCACATTTAATTGATGCCCGCGAGGGGTGAATGGCATTGTGCAACTGGAAGGTGTGCTCGGACTCAGGATGGGTTATTGGTGTCATACTAAATGTACCCCGTGCAGCAGTGTGGGAAGATGTCGGGAGGTGATTCCCCTAGATGGGTTATTCCCCGTGAGCAAGTTAGCGGTTGCGTAGTTGGAAAAGCTTATGCAAGGAATTATATTGGTTGTTCAACAAGAAGATCGGTCGTGTGAATGTGGATGATGATTCAGAATATAGAAGATGGTGATTTGCAATAAGATTCCAAGATTATTTGATAATTTATGGTGCGAGGTTATGACAATAAGAGGTAAAGAGGTCGAGCGAACTCAAGAATTTTGAAATGATGGCTTCAAGCTAAGTAGGAGAGTCCCACCGCTTATAATTGGGCTGTGTGGTTAACTACTTGCGTGATTTCAGGTTATTAGCATATTGATGGATTATTTCAACTATGAGAAAAGACCATAAGTGGTAATCCGAGCAAAGGAATTGTTGGAGGCATGCTCCGGTTACCCTTATTGGCTCGTGTTCGAACTTGGAAAAAGATTCAAGATTCATGCCTCGTGTAGATGCAGGTTTCAAAGGAAGTGATTCCGCCGGATGCTTCGTCGAGAGGGTATTCATGTGTTATGAGATTTGGTGGAGCTGACTGCATTCGGGAACAAGTCAGAGCGGGTGGCTCTCAATTATGGTCCTAGTGGATTCAAAAGGGGTAAAGAGTGGTGCCTAATGATTTCAAGCTTATCGGTACATTTGAGAATCAAGCTTTTGCGGCAACTTATGAGTAGAGGCTCAGAATGTTATGTGATCACTACTAGAAATACATTTTTCCCACGGAAGAATTGGTGAGAAATCGGTAGGAAATTTCAGTATTCCCACGACATTCCCAGGGGAGACACTCGGTGGGAAAATGGCTAGCAGGAAAATAATTTCCCACGACATTCGTGGGTAATTCCCAATATCGTGGGAAATGTAATAAAATAAAATAATTTAATTTTTTATAAGTTTCCCACCGAATCCGTGGGAAGTATTAAAAATAATTTAAATATTTTGTTTATTTTACCCATAGAAGCAGTGGTAAATATTCATAATATGAAAATAAACATATGAACATTCCTACGAAAATCAGTGGGAAATATTGTAATCCTAGAAAAAATGCATAAAATTCCCCTAGTCGGTGGGAAATCTGGAAAATATTTTTATAGCCAAATTTGTTTTTAGAACTACACGACCTACCAAACAGAAAGTACAACCAACAATACAATTAAGCATTCAAATACCAAATTCAATATGCAATCCAGTTCATTTCAAAAACAACAACTAATCAATCCATTAATTAATCCAACTAATCCAAAAGTTTAACAAAAACTAAAAAAATCCAATATTCATCATCCAAGTATCATCCAAGACAAGCTAATAAAAGAAACTATTCCTTAGTTATCGTTAGATAATGGAGAACGGGGCACGGGAAATGCACCAGATACTAAAAGGGAGTTTGTCTGAGACTTTTAACATCACTAGTGACAAGTCTCAATGCATCGTCCTTTTGCCTCATTTCTTCCTCCATTCGCCTTTCGTCTTCCTATCTTTGCCTATATTCTTCCTCCCTGCGCTTTGCTTCTTCTTACCTTGCAGCCTTTTCTTGAAGATACAACTCAGTAATCTTTGCTATCTTCCTATGCAATTCCTCAAACTTATCCAGATCAACCGAGCAATGTGATGAAGAATAAGATCCAGACAATCCAGAAGTACAATGATCGAGACTAACCTCTAATCCAAGGCCGTAGACTCTCTTCTTATGCAAATCGCCAACTACCTTAATCCACATGTCCATGATCTCCTCGTGGGATTGTTGGATTGGCCTACCTTGATCGTCAATCGGCTGACTTTGAATGAACTCCTCCAAGCTTTGTTTGAAAGTATCCTATAAAAAAATTACAATTATTACGGAATTCAGGAAGAGTTTTTGCATATGCAATAAATCCTTTAACACCTTCTACAAATTCTTCCTTCAGTCCCCCACGCTTAGGGTGATTTCTACCATACATCCATCTACGATCTCATTCCATCTATTACACAACACAAGATAAATTAATTACATAAAGAAATAAATAAATTATTTTATTCACTCAGTGGAACGTCATGAAACCATGTTTCATAAACTATTCTTTACAAGATGGGAGCCCGGGCCCAACACTTTGGATTAGAAGGTGTTTTTATTCGGTAAATACTATTTGATAGTGTGAATGAAACCATGGTAACTCTTACTTAAAAGTATTTTTCGGTGATAATCTACAATGCAGTAGCAATTTCAGATATTAAGAGGTCACTATACTTATGCTTATAGTTATTCAACAACAAAGATAGCTTGTTGCCGCACTCTTTTAGTTTTTTTGGTGCAACTATATATGCATTCCAAGTATGAGTATTTCTTATAAAGGCATACAAGAATGTAGTGCGTAAAGCGATAAACAAAGATAGGAGATCGATAAATACCGCAACACACCATAATAACCACATTATTAACTTTTGTTCTATTTAAATGGTATTTAAAAAAATCTTGCCAAGTTTGTACCTTATAGTCGTAACAACAAGTTCTTTTCATTAGCTAGACTAATTCCATTCCATGCCGAGATGATATTACATAGGACAAGAATATAATATTTGGTACTAAAGCAAGAAATTCATATTTAAGAGCATAAAGCAACAAAGGATATCATGCAATCACTTTTTGGCAATGAACAAGCCCAACTATACCGTTGTAGTCTTGTTGTAAAGTCGAAATCAGAAATAAAATGAGAAAAAATCATATATCAATAATCATTATATATTTCAATATAGGTGTATAGTGGAGTATACGGCAATGCACTCACTTCAGAAAACTCTTGGATAAATGACTCTTTTCCTTCTCCACAGTGTGTAACTTTATTCGGAGAACTTAAATGAACTGCAATCCAAGTAACATACACTTTAGTTTTGTATCAATGTCTTCAAAGTGAAGTATATTTATAGAATACACAGGTTTTGTTTTATATTTTTGATTGGTAGACATGTCTTGTTGTTGTTGAGCATGCTATCTGAAGAATCTCTTAGCATGAATTTTGTTACAATCATGGAAAGGAAAAGTAGGATCTATCATATGATGTGTTAGATATCAAACGATTCTTCTTAACTTGTCTTGCCAAATACAAACCAAAGACAAATGTCACCTATGAAATCAGTCTAGTATTATTTTTTTTTTATTACTTCCTAAACAAGATAGGGAAAGAACTTACATGTAAATCCCGATTCAAATTAACTATTTAATCCACTGAGGTAAAAATAAGTGAAATAACACCTCCAAATAAAAATTCTTAACTTCTAATCCAAATCCAAATAGTGAAACGGGACAAGGTCAATCAACTTCTTCTGCAAAACACAAACACCTAGCTAATCGACATCGGAAACTAAATTTTGCAGTACAACAAGAGGATTACCTTGATGGAACAAAGCTAGAGCAACTAAAACACTTAGGTTTATGTCCCTAAATCCCAAAATTGAGATATAAAACCCTAAATTTTGACAGAAAGTCCCTAAATTGCGCTCTTTAAGACATAAAAGACTTAGGTTTAACAATAATAATTTTTTCAAACCTAAGGTTTGAAATAGCAAAAAACCCCTAAATTTTGGAAAATCAAAATCGAAAAATGAGAGGGTGATAGAGAGATAGAGAGAGAGAGAGAGAGAGAGAGAGAGAGAGAGAGAGAGAGAGAGAGAGAGAGAGAGAGAGAGAGAGAGAATTACATGGGAAGGGATCGGAATGAGCTCAAGGTGGAAATTTGTCTTGGCGGAGAGACTAGGGGCGGAGAAGGCAACAACAACAACAACTACCTAGTATAGTCCGACAAAGTGGGGTCTGGGAAGGGTAATATATAGACGAACCTTACCCCTACTCGAAAGGGCAGAGAGGCTGTTTCCAATCGACCCTCGGCTCAGTGAAGGAAAGAAAACAAAACAAAAACAAAAACAAAAGAGCATTAGTAACTCCAGCAGAAATTGCATAAATAATTACCTCAACATAAGAACCATAAATAAAATAGCGTGCAATAATATCAGACAGTAACTACCATAAATAAATACCATAAGGGAGACACTATCCAATACACAAATCATCTATGAATAGCCCTTCCCAGCCTCAGCGAACCCCGAGTGATGAGTACGAAAAACTCCAGGAGCCCCTATCCTACAACCCTGATACTAGACCTCCAGACTTTCCTATCAAGGGCCATGTCCTCGAAAACCCGAATTCTAGCCATGTCATGCCTAATCACCTCTCCCCAATACCTCTTAGGCCTCCCTCTGCCTCGCTGTACGCCGACCATCGCCAGCCGCTCACAACTCCTCACCGGGGCATCAGGACTTCTCCTCCACACATGCCCGAACCACCTCAGCCTCGCTTCTCGCATCTTCTCATCCACCGGGGCCACCCCCACCTTCTCTCGAATAACTTCATTCTTAATCTTATCTAACCTTGTGAGCCCACACATCCACCTGAGCATCCTCATCTCCGCAACCTTCATTTTCTGAACATGAGAGTTCTTTACTGGCCAACACTCCGCCCCATACAACATGACAGGTCTAATCACAGCAAATATAGAGTGAGAGAAACCATTTTCAATAACATAAAACTCAAGTTTTTTCTTACGCAAAATTTGTGAAAAATATTTAGAAATAGTTTTTTTAATATTTTTCCCGCGTTTTCCCTTGGAAAATTTATTAGTTTATGTAATTAAATTTTTAGTGACTTTTCTCACAGAATCAGAGGGAAGCTAATTGCAAGCATTTTTTGCGCCAATACGTTCCCACAGATAGACAATGGGAAATATTACTAGAGAAGAAATTTCACTTTTCCCACGGAGTTTCGGTGGGAATTGCCATAATAATTTATCCGTGAAAAGTGTGCATGGGAAAATGCTCTATTTTTGGTAGTGGATGTGTTGACTTGCGGGTAACAGTTGAGAGATATGAAATGGTTCGTGTGATTTGAGACACACTGGTCTCATGATTCAAGGTCACTCAGGTTGAGTGCAAATGGAGTATGTTGTGAGATGAATGAGTAAGTATTATTTCTAAGGAAATCAAGGATAAAGTGGAAGGAAGCAGATTGATTATCCATGGTTAACTTGGCATATTTGTAGTGGTGATCAGTTCATCCGGCGGGATCAAGTCATGCATGTGATGTGTGGCGGTTCGTGTGATGCTTGTCGGCCGCAGCGATTGATGTTATTCAAAAGCATTTTTCAATTATGTACTATTATGAGTAGGAAGATCCTGGAAGGGTTATAGTGGCTTGCAACACTACTTAGAGATTGACATATTCGATGGTTATGAGAATTCACCTCTATATTGCTATAGTTCTCCTGAAGTGAGTTAAATGAAAAGTTTTATATGATGATGTATTAGTCTATCAGTGGGTCCAGAGTTGTGATGGAAATCCTGTCTATGGTATATTGGCACATTGGGTGATGTGAGTGGTATGGAATTTGAAGTGAGGATCAATGTTAGACTTTGGTAATGACTATGATGTCACGAGCTCGGATAAGCAGGAAGGGAGTTTCAGTAATTTGAGTAAGTTGGTATTGTCATCAGTATCACCTGAGATCAGTTTTTTTGAGAAAGGCGTTGCGTCCTGGTTATGGATTATTGATCGCTTTACAGCGTTGGTGCAACCGATGGTTTGGATGTGTAGACCCGTTAATTATTACGGAAGGCTGTGGGAGCGTGTCCCACATGAATATTGTATAAGTGTGACATGTAGTCACTTGATTGATTAGAGATTTAAACTAAGTTTGGGGATTTTGGTAATATCATCGATTTGAGAATTTATGCCTGGGGGCACTCTGTTCATTGGTTCATGGACTTTGGAGGTTCGCTTCAGTTGTGATGGATGTTCTTGTGTGTTATGAGAAGAGGGAAGTTAGCATGGACCTTTGAAAGTTCATTGGCCTAGTTGGGCCCGGTGAAGATTGATTTTAGGTCGGTGGATGGATTTAAACGTGGAAATAAGCCTTATGTCAGGCCAATTGTGTTCATTTTAGTAATGTGCTCTTGATGGAAGAGTAGTCGCGGTGTTATTTCGTGGTCAGATATTTCACGTAACAATATATTGCACCGTATGGGTTGTGAGATGGCTTGGTAACTTCTTATGTGTTGAGGTTTCGCTCAGTGGTAATGTCATATGAGCAGGATTGCTCTTGAGATTTAGATCATGTATTGCACCTCATTTGTGCTTGAGTTTTGTAGCCTATTGTGCTATACGTGTCCTCAGGGATGGTATTATACACTTTAGCGTGTCTATGACCGATATTCGGTATTTTTTTGTAATGAGCAATCTAGCTCGATGTGCATCTCCTTTACTGAGTGCTATTCGGATTAGGTTGCACACCGCAATAATATGACGTTGAGTTTGCTTTCTTATATGCTATTTTTGTGTGTTTTGTTTCCTATATTTTTTGGGAAAGTCCGTAGTAGTGCGGGGTTTGGTGATTCCTTCCAGAGTTTGATTTCCTGTTTGTGTTGTGTTCTGATTAGTGGCCTAGTGGGAAATTGTGGCGTCATATCAGAGTTTTAATAGCATTTAGATTGGCTTATTGCTTGAGCAGTTCGTACTGGGTGAAACGCGATTGTTGAATTTAGGACCAGTGCAATTTGATTATATGAAGTGTATAAGGAAGCTAATACCATTAGAGGGTTCAGGAAGAGGCAATGACTCTTGTCAGAGGTATAGACCTAAGGATTTGTTGATTCAATAGTTAGTTATGAATTTCGGCACATCTCTTCTGTTGTGTTGGTGTTGTAAAAGTTAAAACAAGACCTATGTAGGTCATGAGGTACAATGGGAGCATATGATTCATTGAGTTTTGTCTAAGTTGATCAGAAAGTGTTATTGTGGTCCTATGAGTAAAGTGACGCAAAGTGTGAATTCGACAAAGTTATGCACTCATGTTGGGTACATCGTGTGGTGATTGATATGGTGATCGTATGTTGGAGATAGGACTGGCATAGAATTCTGGAAATCGGGGGCTTAAGCTCAGTTTCTTGAATAAAAGGGAATATCTTCAAGATTTATCAAGCTCATGTGCTCAACTAAGTTGTGTTAGCAAGGGAAGGTGCATGAGGTGCTAAACAATGATTTCACCCTACTTTGATATAGTTCTCAAGACGTTCGAGGACGAACGTATGTTTAAGTGATATATAATGTAACGACCCGACCGGTCGTTTTGAGCCCTAGCACGTCGTTCAGCAGTCTGAGGCCATGAGCAGCTTCATTTTATGTGTCATGGCTAATATGCTTGGTAGGAATTGATATTTAGGAAGATCGGAGTTAAAAATAAATGAAAATTCCCATTTCAGAAGCATTAAGTTAAAAGAATGTACTAGGATTGGAATTTTGAGTAAATGACCTCGAAATTGGGATCTGAAGGTTCCAGAAGGTTCGTATAATGATTTCGGACTTGAGTGTACGCCCGGTGTGGGTTTCGGATAACCCGGGAGCGTTTTGGCGCCTATTATGGAAGTTAGCATTTTGGAAGAAATTTCTTAAGTTTGGCTTAAAGTCCATTTCAGCGTTATCGATGTCCGTTTGGGATTCCGAGACCAGGAGTAGCTCCATATGGTGATTCTGCAGTTGGGAGCGAGATCGAAAATGAATTCGGAGGTCTGTAGGACGTTTTGAAGCCATTTGGCTAAAGATAGAAATTTGAAGGTTTTTGAGAAAGTTTGATCGGGAGTGGACTTTTTGATATCGGGGTTGAAATCCGATTCTGGAAGTTGAAGTAGGTCTATAATGTCAAATATGACTTGTATGCAAAATTTGAGGTCAATTCGACGTGATTTAATAGGTTTAAATATCTGAAGTAGAAGTCGAAGAGTTCAAATTTCATAAAGCCTGAATCGGGGTGTAATTCATAGTTTTAGCATTGTTTGATGTAATTTGAGGCCTCAAGCAAGTCCGTAATGTATTTCGGAATTGGCTGGTATGTTTGGTTGGGGTCCGGAGACCTTGGATGGTTTCCAGGTAGCTAACGGATCAAATTTGGAACTTGGAGAGGGCCCGGAGCTGCTGCTTCTGGTATTTCTGCTTCTGTGGAATTGGGACCGCAGAAGTGGCACCACAAAGGCAAACTTTCGGACGGCAGAAGAGGTTGGGACCAAGGGGGAGAGGACCGCAAATGCGGTCGAGCAGACGCAGAAGCGGGACCGCTCCAGCGATCGGCGTGTAGCAGAAGTGGAAAGGCCAGCCTAGGGATGAAATCGGAGAAGCGGTTTTGGGGACCGCACCTATGGAACTGCAAGAAGTGGTCTGGAAACCGCAGGTGCGGAAAGTAGCTGGGGCAGAAGGTTTTAAAATCCAATTTTGGGTCATTTCTCACCACATTTTCTTGGCTTGGGGGCGATTTTTGGAGAGCTTCGAAGGGAATTTCCATCCTCTACGTCAAGGTAAGTTACATATACTCATATTCAAGTTAAATACAGGATTATACAATGGAATTAGGCATGCAAATTGTGGAAAAATTGGGATTTTTGGAAGAAGACCTAGAAACTTGATAAATTGGATTTTTACCACAAATTTGAGCATGGAATTAGGAGATAATTATATATTTGAGCAAATGAAGCTATGGGTAGAGTATATCTTAGAGAAATTTTGAGTTTGGGGCTCGTAAGCCTGAGGGCATTCTGGTCATTTCACAAAGCGGAGTTGGAAAATTGTACAATTTGAATTGTTAGCAAGTATTTGAGTATATTCTCACTAGTTTACTGTTATTTGGCTAGTTTTGGAGCTCTGTGTGTTGGTTCGAACTTGCGAAAGGATGTAGAGGGCCGGTTATGGTTCTTCGGGTGAGGTGAGTCTCCTTACTAATCTTGTGAGGCGAAACTTACCCCATAGGTGAGCTAAATTGGTTATGTACTCCTATTTGTGGGGGCTATGTATGCACGAGGTGACGAGAGTCCGTGCGAAGCTACTACCATGCTATTGTCTGGGTAGTCTACGATCCAAAAACATGTTATACTTGGATTATTTGTGAAATCATTGACGGCTTGAATTGCTTTAATCATATTAAATTAATAAACAGATTTCTAAAAACAACTAATGTTATGTTTTTCTCAAATTATTAAAAAAGGGACCTTTCTTGGATATTTCCTCCACGCTGACCATTTGACTGATTGTCTCTCTGTGTATGTTTATTTTGGAACGGGCCGAACACCTCGGCAGATTAATAGATGCATCTATAGGCGCGTCGTCGATCCTCGGCAAGTGCACATTTATTTTTGTTGGAGCAGACCATCGACCTCGGTATGATTTGCGCATGCTTGTATTGCTGCCTGGACTCATTTGAGTTGTTTTATGCCTCACTATGGCTCGAGATCATATTGTTAATAATAACAAGAAATCTACGGAAATTTTCCATGGAAAAATTATATGTTTACTTGTTTCCTCTATCTGCATTAGAATCATGTTTATAAAATAAATCCACTATTTAATATATTTATTAAGGATAAATAATCATTGGACTACTAGTGAGTGTCAAAGTTGACAATATCGTCTCTACCCCTTCGAGATTAGGTGGGATACTGGGCACACGATGTTTTTGTACTCATAGTACACTTGTTGTGCATTCTGTTGCACAAGTATATGTCAATCCGGTGGTCTGCTAGGCATAGCAGCGTGGATGATTCTTGGATTAGTTGAGGTGCATCATTCGAGACGGCCGCAACTAGAGTAGTCCCTTCCTTTGTACTGTATTTACTTTCCGTCCATTGTATTCCGGATGGATGTTGTATGTTATTTCTCTTATCAGTAGATGCTCATGCACTTGTGACTCCGGGTTCAAGGATGGTTTAAAGTAGGTGTATTAATTGTTTAACTTTTAAAGTGATTTGAAAATATATCCTCTATGATCTCTAAATAATGTAAGGAAAAATCTTGTATTTCAAAAGTATGAAAACGAGATTTAATTTAGTATTTGAGTTGGCTGGCCTGACAGATGTGTCCGGTGCCGCCACAACCCTTAGTGGATTTTGGGTCGTGACAACTACCTACTACGGTACATCTTTCGAGGATTCGTAAGACTATCTGGACAGCTGTAATGAGGTTCTACGGAACATGTGGATAGTGGAGACCAATGGGGTCGACTTTGCTGTTTTTTCGTCTGTCAGGTTCCGCTAAGAATAGGTGGAGGGATTATTGTTTTTCCAGACTAGATGGGTTACCTACTTTTACTTAGGATCGATTCTCTCATCTATTTTTGGAGAAGTTCCTTCCTATCACCTAGAGGGAGAACTATCGGAGGTAGTTTGAGCGTCTCCAACAGGGTTCTATGACCTTAACTCAGTACGATACTAGATTTATTGACTTGGCCTTTCATGTTATTCTTATGCTTCCTACCGAGAGAGAGAAAGAGAGGGTGAGGAGGTTTATTGAGGGACTAGCTCAGCGCATCAGATTGCATATGGCCAAGGAGATAGGGAGTGAGATTTCTTTTCAAGATGCAGCCAATGCTGCCAGGCGAGTCGAGATGGTTATAACTTAGGGAAATGGTCAGGGATCTGACAAGAGGCCCCGTTATTCTGGTAAGTTCAGTGGTGCCTCATTTCGAGGCAAGAACTTTTTCGATAGAGGCCATCCTCACAGGCCGTTTCATTCAGCACTTCAGACTTCTTAGGGTGCTCCAGGTGGTCGTGGTTCTCATATGCAGTATTCTAATAAGCTACCTTACAGTGCACCACCCTTTCCTATCAATGCACCTCTGCTGCAGAGTTTTTGTGGAGGTTACTACGGCCGTTTGGTTCAATTTCAGGGTCAGCAACCGAGGTCTTGTTATATATTTGGTGATTCAAGGCACAGGGTCAGTAGTCTAAGCAGCCAAGGTCTTGTTATATATGTGGTGATTCAAGGAAAATTGCTTGATTTTAACCTCGACATAGAGCAATTCTCATTGTTAGGGTTCTCATGGCATGATTCCGGCACATTGCGTTCCACCGCCCACTCGGCCAGCTAGAGGTAAGGGTCATGCAGCTAGAGGTGGAGGTCGAGGTCTTAGAAGTGAAGGTCTGGCTGCTAGAGGTGCAGGATAGTTAGAAGGAGGATGTCCTAGGGAGGTAGTTGAGAGTGGTGGGGCCTAGTCCCGATGTTATACTTTCCCAGCCAGGCCTGAGGGTGAGGCATCCGATGTCATTGTCACAAGTACAGTTTCAGTTTGCGGTATAGGTGCTTCAGTTCAATTTAATCCAGGGTCTACATACTCCTATATTCCATCTTATTTTGCTACGGTTTGGTTGTGCCTCGTGATTCTTTGAGTGCTCATGTACATGTGTCCATTTCGGTGGATGATTCTATTATTTTAGATCGTATCTATTGCTTGTGTATGGTTATTGTTGGGGGTCTTGAGACCCGTTTAGATCTCCTACTTTTTGATAGTCGATTTTGATGTCTTTTTGTGAATGGGTTGGTTGTCAACTTATTATTCCATATTGGGCTGTCATGCTAACACGATGACTTTAGAATTTCTGGGGTTGCCTCTATTGGAGTAAAGAGGGACTCCCGGTCATTACACCAACAGAGTTATCTCTTATATGAAGGCTCGGCGTATGGTCGGGAAGGGTTGTTTTGCTTATTTGGCTTATGTTCGTGATTGTAGTGCTGAGTTCCTTTTATGGATTCTATGTAAGTTGTTCGGGAGTTTCCAGAGGTTTTTCCTTTAAACCTGTTGGGGGTGCCACCCGATATGTATTTTAACTTTTGCATATAGCGTTGTTTTTAATAGGCAGATCTAGATCCAGGCATGAAACATAGATCTAAAATCACAATTCGGATTGACACATGCAATAGTCTATATATTCATTTGGCTCCGGGCACTCTGTCCAATTATATCCCGCTGTATTTATGGCGCCGCTAGAGTTGAAGGAATTGAAGGAGAAGCTACAGGATTTACTTGATAAGGGTTTTATCAGACCTAGTGTCTTGCCCTTGGGTGCGCCAATGTTGTTTGTTAAGAAGAAGGATGGATCGATGAGGATGTGCATAGATTATCGACAGTTGAACAAAGTCACATGGGCAAAAGGAACATGGGCAACATCTTCGAGTTATAACAGA
Organism: Nicotiana benthamiana; assembly: GCA_034376525.1. Lineage (NCBI taxonomy): Eukaryota > Viridiplantae > Streptophyta > Magnoliopsida > Solanales > Solanaceae > Nicotiana > Nicotiana benthamiana. Next base: position 92,589,483 of record CM067337.1, read on the forward strand.
CACTAGTTATATGCTAAGTTTTTGAATGTGAGTTTTGGTTGGGTTAAGTTGCATTCTTGGGTCACGTTGTATCGATAGAGGGTATTTAGCTGGATCCTAAGAAGATTGAGGCAGTCAAGGACTAGCCTAGACCCACATCATCTATAGAGATCAGGAGTTTCTTGGGTTTGGCAGGTTATTACCATCGGTTTGTGGAGCGGTTTTCATCCATAGCAGCCCCGATGACTAGGTTGACCAAGAAGGGTGCCCAGTTCAGGTGGTCAGACGAGTGTGAGGCGAGCTTTCAGAAGCTCAAGATAGCTTTGACTATGACACTGATGTTGTTATTCCCCACGGGTTCAAGGCCATATATAGTATATTGTGATGCATCTCATATTGGACTTGGTGCGGTATTGATGCAGAATGGCAAGGTTAATATATGTGCTTCGCACCAGTTGAAGATCTATGAGAAGAACATCTAGTTCATGATTTGCATCTAGCAACCATTGGTCACGCGTTGAAGATTCGGAGGCATTATATATATGACGTGTCATGTGAGGTGTTCATGGATCACAAGAGTTTGCAATACTTGTTCAAGCAAAAGGAGCTAAATTTGAGGTAGAGGAGGTGGTTGGAACTATTGAAGGACTATGATATCACCATCTTGTATCATCCAAGAAAGGCCAATGTAGTGGCCGACGATTTGAGTAGGAAGTCAGCTAGCATGGGCAACCTTGAGTATATTCCAGTCGGTGAGAGACCACTTTCTTTGGTTTTTCAGGCTATGGGCAGTTAGTTCGTAAGGTTGGATATTTCTAAGCCTAGTCGTGTTCTAGCTTGAAAAATCACTCATTCTTCATTATTTGTGCGTATTAGAGATCAACAATATGATAATCCTCATTTGCTTGTCCTTAGAGACACAGTACGACACGGAGGTGCCAAGCAGGTTACAGTGGGAGATGATGGAGTCTTGAGGATGCAGGGTCATATTTGTGTGCCTTATGTGGATGAACATCATGAGTCACTACTACAAAAAAGACCTTTATTGGCAATACAAAATAGCTTTAGCGGCAATAATTATAGCCGTTATAGCCTTTACCAGCCATCAGTCTTTTGTCGCTGATGCTGGGGTCGGCAAATGCTTTAGCAGCATTTTTCGCAAAAGCTGGTAAAAGGCATATTTTATTGCCGCTAAAAATTATTATCTTTAGTGGCCTTTGTTTGCGGCAATTGACTACTAAATCAATCTAAAACGACCAACTATACTTCTTTAGTAGCTATTGTTATTGCCGCTATATTCAAATTAATTACCGCTAAACGTTTCTATCTTTAACGACAATTGTTCGTGGCAACTATAATGGCTATTTATTTCAAACCAAACGGCTAATTATACTCCTTTACCATCCATTTTTATAGCCACTAAATTCAAACTATTTGCAGCTACAAGTTCACATATCTAACGGCAATTATTTATGACAATTATAATGGCTACTAAATCCAATCCAAACGGCTAATTATACTTTTTTACCATCTATTTTTATAGCCCCTAAATTCAAAATAATTGTCGCTAAAAAGTCCGCATCTTTAACGGCAATTAATTTTCCCTTTTAGCGTCCATTTTAATAGCCTAATATATTTGACTAAATTACTGCTAAAATTCAATATCATTAAAATTCACTAGCAATAATACCAAAAAATTGGCAATAATTAATAATAGTTACTACATTTGTATAAAATATGACCCAAATAATAAAATATATTAATACTAATTTAAAAAAATGTAAGATATCTCATTAAATATTAACAATCAAAAGGAAGTACTAACATAAATATCACAGTAACATAAAATATAAAAATATATTGTTTGGACTAAATAGCTAATGTCATCATAATAATAATCCAGAATGATGGTCTTCAAATGATTTTCGCAGCTTTTCATCATTTTGAAATCTTTCCGCCGCTAAATTATCGAACATTAGATTGTATGACCAGAAATTATAAAATAATTATGTTAAAGGACCTGAAATACCATCACACACTATGATCAAAAATGAAACAGAAGTGATTAGCAAGCATTCAATTTTAAGGCTAAACATGTATTGGGAATTTCTCAATGCAAAAAGAGCTGGACATCAAGAAGTTCAAACAGAAAAAGAAAATCTGGCTGGACAACAGATCATGCAAATTGAAGGTGGAAAGCAAGTTGTTATGTAAAATAGTGAAAATAGAATTGTTGTGGGTAATCATGTTGGTGATGTTTCAAAGGTCGACAAAGATCCATATCCGTCTTCTCGAGATGTGCCTGCTAAGGTTGCTTTAGCAAGGAACTCTAATGTTGTCAATCCAATTGTCGAAGTTTTTGACAAATTGACTAGGGCTGCACAAATTTTGTCAAGTGATCCGGGCTCAAAGAATGTTGCTAATCGAGTTGATGCAGCTTTACAACTGGCTGGTGAAACATAAAAACAAACTTCTATAGAGGAGTAGGTATTTCAAGGAGTAAAACAAAAGGTTAATGTGAACAATGATAAGCTAGTGAATCGCAAGTAAAGTTCCTGCTAGTGTTTCAAAGGGCATGATGCAAGAGATAGCTAGGACTGTTAAGGGTGGTTATTGTAGTGCTGCACCAATTCCAGTTGACGCTGGTCAAAAAACTAAGACTGTAGGTATGGGTAAATCTGGAGATAATGAGAGGTTGAGGGATATCCCTGCTGCTACAATTTTTTCAAGGATGCATTCACATACTGCTGGTGCATTGGGGGCTCCTACTGATCGAGATGTTATTGCAAAAAAATCTTGATATGGCTGAACAACAGGTTAAGGTATCTGGTAATGAGTAGGAGATGCAAAATACTGTGTTGGTGAAGGATTTAGCTGCTTTGGCAAATGTTGTTACTGCTGATGAGGATGCAACTGGTGTGATGTATTTGGATGGTACAATTGCTACAGATGTTGAGGCAATGGCTAAAGATGATACACAATCTCAAGAACCTATAGCTGGTCAGCCTTCTGCTGGTGCACAAACAACTTGTTTCATGACTATAGATACGACGCAAACTGTGGTATCTAGTGTGCATGACAAGGCACAACTAGAGAATAATGCAGTAACAAATCAAACTACTGTAGAGTCCAATGGTAAGGAGGATCGAAGAAAAAATAGTGTACCGGTCAGGATGCTGCTGTGGGTGATGTAGTTTTCACAAATTGAAGGAAAGTTCAATGTCGTGAATCCAGTTGTACAAGCTTATGATAAGCTGGTTAGGGCTGCAGCTATATTGTCATCTGGTACAGGCTCCAAGAGTATTGCTGCACATGCTAAGGAAGCTGATCTCATAAAAAAAATCAAATTGATGTTATTGGCAAAGAGGTACAACAAGAATGTGCACAATTTGATCGAGCTACCAATACCAAGTATCCTGCAGCAGCAGCAGTAATAGGACAAAGTAAAAATTCAAATTTTGTTGGTTCATCGTTGGAGACTAATGTTGCATTGAATGCAACTGGTGTGACAATTGATGCTGTAATTACTAAGGCCACTGCTGATGTTGAGAAACCAGCAGATCTGAAAGGTACTACTATGTAAAAGGAGGTACAAGAACTGGAAGGTGAAGTTGCTTTGGTTCATGTTAACGAAACTGGATGTGGACTAGCTATGCATACAGATTTTAATGATGCGTTGAAAGCAACAGGTGACCATGGGGCACTAAGTTATGTCAATGCTAAGGCTGTAAATTTAGAGTCTCAAATAACAGAGGAAATACAGATTGCAGGTGATCAAGAAAAACGTACAGAAGAAATCTATGATAAACAAGTGACTGCTTAACCTTTTTTTCACTATCACTAATAAAATAATATGCATGTCAAATAAACAATTTAGACTCCATGTCCAATCAAATTTATATGAGACGGAAAGAAAAACTTTAACGATTTCATATATAATGTAAAGTACACGAGAAACTTGTAAGCTGAACATGCCACACTGCTACAAAACTATGTGCAAAAGGAAATGCAAATAAATCTGAAAAGTATGTCACCACTATATCTATACCTTCGCAAATAGTAGTTTACTAATTGAGAAGTGGAGTGGCCATGAAAGATGATTTGGTCATTGAGCAACAGCGGAAGCTAATGTGTTGTCAAAAGTATATATCACCTGGACCTGTTTAATGACTTATTGAAAGTGACAGCAAGACAAGAATTGACGTCCAAACTATAAGCAAAAAAGTACCATATTCTCTCATAATTGAGTATTCAATTTTCTACTCAGCTTGCAATTATTTTCAAAAGTAAATGTCGCACCAAGACTTCTACTTCAAGTTATTGTCTACTCCAGGCTTCTATAATTTTTGTTGCAGATGCTAATCTTGACCGGATCATTACTGGTGAGCATGATTTAATCTCAAGACTTTTATATCAAAATACCCAGGACATAAGCAAGCTGAACATAAGACTGTTTAGAAGCTCAAAAAAATAAAGAAAGAATGCACATTGTTTGACAGAGTCATGAAACCAAAATAATAAAGGAAGAATAAATCTTACGATTGTTTTGACAGAATAATCATCCAGTGGCCTATCATCCTTACGTTTTTTATGAGTTAATAGGAAAATTTCTGCTAGTGTAGGCTCTATCCCGTTTATAGCCTAATAAAATAAAAATGATATTATATATGTTTTTTTGCATGACAAAAAAAAAGGTTAAAATATTTTAGTTTGTAGTATTCACAGGTTTACCTGCTCATTCATCAAGGTGGAGATACTTTTTGATCCTCTTGTGTGAGGCATCGTTTACTCAGCCCTATTGTTTCTATTTGCTAGGGTACGTCTCTGTCATTTAAATATTAGAATGATATCTAATAAAATCTAAACAAAAATTGAGCATACCTAAAATCAAACCGCAATGAAAATGAGTAGACTAGGAGAATTTTCAAGGTTGATACCTTAGCTTTATCGGAAAGCCAATACATTACATGACCACTCTATTGATCCCTCGGTATACGACTTGGTTTATTTTTTAGTAAAGCGTCTTTAGTCGTATATTTTTGCGCATACTCACCCTTAAAACATCCCTTGTAATCTTTTCATTTTTTTCCTAGTGACATTAAGACCCACACCTCTCCACGTTTTGGGATAGAAAACTTCTTCTGAAAAAATAAAAGCCATTATTTATAAGATAACATCATGCATAAAGGATAGATCATGTTCGCAAGAAAAAAAAAATAATAATAATAACAACAAATATTCCATACCCTCGCAAAATCCACCAATTTCTTCTTTTCTTCGTTGTAAAAAATTTCTCCAATCATCTATATGTAGAGGCGTTCGTTCTGGAGTTCTAGCAATAATTCCTAGAAAGCTAGCAAGATTTCGACCCTCTTTCCCAATAGCTTGGTTACGATCATTAAAGGGCACATCAATTGTCTTTTCCGGTGGAAGTTTCCAAATCTCTTTTAGTAAAGTAGGCCCAGGAATCTTTTTGCTTTTGTATTACCTTGAATGAAAAAGAGAACATAACGTTAGGTAGTACAATAGCTATTTAGTGAGTTCTGAATAGCATATCTCCAGTAGAATAGCTTTGTTGTCTACTGGATGTACATTGCCGTAAAAGACGTATGAAGGTGGATGTATGTACAACATGTATTGCATTTGCACCAGCATGTGTATCATTTCCACCCAGCACAAAGAGCACTTTGATTCCTCTTTCCTGACATATACATCTAGTTCCATTCAACTAATTATTATCATAGTTAACAAGCAGGTAGTTCCAATAACCTTCTTTAGAAACAATCTATACACTTTAAATCAAATTGTCCTTGGAAAATACTATGGAAGACCAAAGCACCTGTTAAGGTATCCTGTTTTGGGTGGATTGTCTATAGGAAAGCATGCTTAACCCAAGACAATTTGCAAAGTAGAGGCTTTCCTTTAAGAAACAGATGTTTCCTATATGAAGAGGATTGGGAATCAGTCAATCATCTTTTTATTCATTGTAAGTTTGCTAAGCAATGTTGGGAGCTTGTCTTAAATACGTGTGGCGTAGCTTGGGTTATGCCGGCAGATGTTAAGAGCTTGTTGGAGAGCTGGAACGGGCAGAGGATTGGAAGGATACAAAAGCTTATCTGGAGAACAATCCCTTTATGCGTCTTCTGGACTATTTGTACAGAGAGGAATAGTGCTTGTTTCGAGAATAAAAGGAACCATATCTCTAGAGTTAGGAACCTTTGTATGCAAAATCTATTTTTTTGGTGTAAAAGGAGTATTCTAGAGTTTATTGTTCAGTATATGAAATTTTTAGACTCACTTGGAAATATATAACTAGAGATTCTTGTAGGGTCTGTCTTGTTTAGTTGTAATTTGAGTACCTTCATGGTACCTTTATTAATAAACTTTTACCTTATCAAAAAAAGGATAAGACAAGAATGGTGAAATGTAGATACTTCCAGCAGGAGGTCAGGAAAACAAGCAGGTACAAATGGATCGTATCGCTGGCAACATTAGATGACAACTTCAAGACACACGAATCTTAGCACTTCTAAATCAATAAAACCTCTAAAGGTCAAATAAAACACCAAGAAAATCGAATATCACTATGCAATAAGCATTTATGATGTGCAACCATTACAAGGAAACAAGTATAAACAGTGTTGAATGCCATAATCTAATATTATACATTATCATATTGCAATACAATAGAAACATTACCTGAATCGTCATCATTTGGAATTTCAGTGCCACCATCAGAACTATTCAACTCATTAGATTGACCATCATGTGCTTGGGCATTAGAGTAATTCTGACTATCTATGAATTGCTCAATATATGACTGGGCTCTAGAGTAGTTTTGATCATCCATCAATTGCTCAATATAATGTCTCGTATCTTCATCATAATCTTGTTCAATTACTAGTCCATCGCGACCTCTAGTTTGCATAGTTCCTTTTCCAAAATAAAGAAATTATCTAGATGCATTAAGTTATACTAGTAACAAATTAACTCCAACCAATCAGCAGGTCACACGCAAAGTAGGAGGAAACATAGTTGTCGCTAGCTGTGAAAAAAAATGAATAGCAATTCGTGCACACGAATAAAGCCTTGCGACAGAGATAGTTAAAGAGATAAAAATTATTGATGCACAACAAAAAATATTGTCTAGCGATAACAACACCTTATCACAAAGAATTGACTCAAATCAACCAATACAAATATGAAAAATGCATAGCTGACAAACATGCATCTTCGATAAAATGACTCAAATTGAAAGCAAAAATGTATATTTATTCAAACTTCTGCAGTAAAAAAATCACAGGAAGTTCTTAATAACACTTGCAAGAAAAATATTCTATAAGTTCCACCTATCTTATTCAAAATCATATTCATTTTCACTGTCATTTCCTCCCTCAAAACTAGCTTTACCATCATTTCGAGAAGCTTGAGAATGTACGTTTTAATCAATTTCTATCCCATCGACACCATTTCTTACCCAATCATTATACTCATCTTCTGAAACACGAGTATTTTCTAAGAGAGCCAAGTCAATGGCATCACTCTGCATTGATGACTCAAACTGCAAACTATTTTCCTCTCCCATATTAAAAATATATCGAGGTTTATTTAACCTAGGTACAAACCATTCATAATCCTCAGGATCTTGTATAAATATTACTTGTTGGACTTGTTCTGAAAAAATAAAGGGCTCATGACGTTCACGAATGCCAGAGTCTGTAAGGCATGAAAAATTCACAAGTGTGAAACCTAAGTCATCTTCCTTAACTCCTCTACCTTTGGTTACATCAACCCAATCATACTTAAATAAGACAACCTTAAATTCTTCATAGTTGTTTAACTGCACAATGTCATTCAATCTGCCATAATATGTGATATTTGCAGACTTTGGAGTATTGTCACTTGTACTTGCATAACTTACCGTCTTTGAAACAACCATAACACCACTATTTTGTGTCACCATAAATTCTTCACTTTGCTTCGTACGAAACTGATACCTGTTATTTACATTGAATGTATTAAATGTTTTCGCAATGTAACTCGGCCCTTGTGCAAGGAGTTTAACATCCTTTAATATGTTAGATGTGGCTTCAAGATCCTTTACCCAACCAAATAAAAGATACAACTATAAATGTGGATATCTGTACAAGGAAAATAATTTAATGTAACCAATGACATTGTCCTACTACTTACTTGCTCCTTGAACCACTCATGAAATGTATCGAAATGCACACCATCAAGTTGATGTTGAGTCAAACGATGCTTACGATGTGATCTCTTGATTTATGCAATATATTCCCTATTAATGTAAATCGCATAAATCAATTTTATTTCATTTAAGTAATATACATATATTAAATAATAGATATAACACTTAATTTTTATAATTCTCAACCAATTCTGACTCACATTTGAAAAGCACATGTCGATGTGCTTGAAACCTTATTTTTTTCATCCAACTCAAATACATCTACTCCAATGTACGATTCCACGACAGTTGGAAAAAGACATTCTCCCTTACTCGTCTCATGCTCAACCTCATCTCTGCATTTTCTTGAACAATAAAACCTTGAATATCCACCCTCCAAATATCTTGAGCATAATGCCATACACGCATTTGCCATGTATGCTTCTGCTATCGAACCTTATAGACCTGCACGATTACGAACATATGATTTTAAAGTACCCAAATACCTATGGAATAAAATAATGATATTAGTTTGATATTAAAATATTTAACAACTAAATATATATAACAAAGATTTAGTGATATTCTTGACACCTCTCTATTGGGTACATCCAACGATAATGTACTGGCCCCGCATGTTTAGCCTCAGTTGCCAAGTGAATTACCAAATGTATCATAATAGAAAAGAATCCTGGGAGGAAAAGTTTCTCCATAGTAAACAATGTTCATAGAATTTTTTCTTCAAGTAACTTTAACTCTTCTACTTTTAGTTCTTTGCTACATAGAACACGAAAGAATGTACATAGTTCAATTAAAATGGAACTGACTCTTTTATCTACTGATCTCCGCAAGGAAAGAGGAAGAAGCTCTTGCATTATAACATGACAATCATGAGTTTTTAACCTAGATATATTTCATTTGCGAATGCAACGTGAGATATTAGATGCATAGCCATTTGGAAACTTGGAATTTTGTAGTACTTCATAAAACAATTCCTTTTCCTTTTGAGACATAGTGGAAAAAGTAGGAGGAAGATATGCTTTCCCACTAGCTCGATATTGAGGCTATAAACTTGGTCTTATTTTCTTCTCCTTCAAGTCCAATCGAGCTTCTAAGTTATATTTAGATTTTTTACCAAGATCCAATAATGTATAAATTAAGTTATCACACACATTCTTTTCTATTTGCATCACATCAAGATTATGGCGCACCAAGTTAGACTTCCACTAAGGAATATCGAAAATAATACTCCTCTTTTTCCATGTGTTTTTCATCACTCCACTTACCCCTTCACTCGATTGGTCGAGAGTCAATTTTATATGTGTAAGTTGATTCAACACTAGTGACACAGTTACTTGACAAGGTGCTGGTCTTGTTTCTTTAGTACCATCAAATAATTTTGCATCATTCCGATATTTGTGTCTTAACATCAAGAAGCGCCGATGCCCCATATAACAAAACTTTCTGCAATGTCTGAGCCTTCTAGATTGAGTGTTTATATTACAAGAAGGGCATGCAAACCGACCATAAGTGCTCAATCCATAGAGAGTACCATATGCTGGAAAATCATTAATAGTCCACATGAGAGCTGCTCACATTTGAAATATCTCCTTAGCAGAGGCATCATATGTTTCTATCCTGCCATTGCATAATTCATTTAACTCTTCTATTAAAGGTTACAAAAAGACATCAATATTATTGCCATAAGCTTTTAGTCCAGAAATAAGTAAGGACAAAATGAAGAACTATTGTTTTATGCACATCCATGGTGGAAGATTATATGGCATTAAAATCACTGGCCATGTACTATGTACAGTTCGCATTATGCCAAACGGATTAAACCCATCAGAAGCTAATCCAAGACGCACATTGCGAGGATCTCCAGCAAATTCGGGATATTTACAATCAAAATTTTTCTAAGCTTCAAAATCTGCAGGATGCGGTAGAACTCCATGTTTGTTGCGCTCTTCATGATGCCATCGCATTGCTTTAGAAGTTTCTGAAGACATAAACAATCTGTGTAGCCTTGGTTTTAAAGAAAAATATCTTAGAACCTTGGCTGGAATTTTTCTAGCATCATTTTTCCATCTAGAAGCCCCACGAATTTTTCATACTTTAAGCCTAAGCCTTCGACTAATTTTTTTGTCTTATAGAGAGAAGGAGACAATATTTCTCCCACAGGAAACGCATCTTTCAATAGTCCAAGCAAATAATTAAAAGATTCATTTGACCATTTGAACGTGCATTTTAAGTAATACATATGCAACAAAAAGGATAGTTTGCTAAACTTCTTACATCCAGGATACAGTTCTTCATTTGCTTCCTTCATGAGCCGTTCAATCTTATCCACATCTGGATGAGGTTGATTTCCAGATGGATGAGCAGTATTCTCGTGTACGTTTTGATCCATGCCACTACTTTCACTGATGTCAGTATCCATGAACTGTGTAACATCTACAAATGCATCATGTATCATTCCTCGCATATCATCGCCCCTTAGAGTTGAACGGCTTCGATTATTATCTCCAGCATTGTTTGATCCCTTTTGAGACTACCCATGACAAAACCAAGTATCATATGACGGTATAATACCATTAGCCACCAGATGATCATATGATGTAGCCTAATTTACTTGATGTATAAGCACACACTCTGTACAAGGACATGCTTTTGTTTATCTCTTTGTTGTTTTTCAGAAAAGGCATGATTTAAAAAATCTTCTACTCCCTCGAAATATTCTTTACTAACTCTATCACAATACATCAATCTTTTATTTCTAGGATTGTGCATGACACTCAAGATATTCCTTTCTTTTTCTATAGTTACTGCAAGAGCTACAAATTTGTTTGTAAAAAGGAGAAATTAATTAATAAATAAAGGTAGTTCAAAATAAAAAAACACATCTATTAGTAGGTAATTCCATAGTTCAAAGATATCATTTTAACAATTGAAACTATCAAACATAAATATATTAAAAATTATTATTTTAACAATCAAACTATTAAATAGTTAAACTATCTCTAATATCTTCTATAATTTTCACATATTGGTTTAATTATTTTTAGAATAGAAATATTAAAAATTATAAATTACACTTCTTCTATGGTTTTCATATATTGGTTCATAAATCTTCTAAGAATAGAATTATTAAACTTATATTTTATAGAAGAACCATATATAATATATTTTAAAATTTTCAAAACTTACTACTCTTATTTACTAATTTGTTTTTTACTCTTTCGTTTATTTGAACGTCAGTTTAACTAGTTCTAAAGCTAAATGAAATATACTTCTTGATGAATTGAAAGGCAAAGGAAGTTGATGGAATTGGAAGTGGAGAAGGGGCAGTCCATGATGGGGAATGTGCTGGTGACACAGCTATTATTGAGAAGTTAAAAGGAGATGCCAGGGACTATTTGAATGCTAAAAGAGCTGGACAAACTGCAGATGCTCCGGGTTTAGATTTTGAAGCTGGGCATACTGGAATACCTGAAGCTACTGCTGTTGGTGATGACTTAACTGAAGCTTCAGGGCAACTTGAAGTTGGGAAAAATATTGAGGGTGTAAGTGTGGAGAAGAAGAAGCAAGCTGGAGATAATAAGAAATTGAAGGCTATTAAAGAAACTACTGTTTTCGCTGGTGATAAAGCTGGTTGATGAAATTTTGGTCGACCAGCAACTTTTGCAAATTGAAGCAGGAAAGCAAAGTGTTAATTTTAAAAATGGGAAACTGTTGAATCGAGCAGCTTATGGCACTCATGTAGGTGAGACCTCAATGATAGATAAGCAACAAGGGATGCAAACAGGAGATACAACAGTTCCTGTGAATTCTAATGGAACAGTACACACACACTAGGTAATACTACAGCAAATGTAACGAAAAATTCCAAAGGAACAGTGCAATACTACAGCAAATGGAATTGACCAGGATACATCTGCAGCTTTGACATCTACGGGTACTATGATTACAAAGGTTGATCTGGATATACCTAAGGATGGGCTTTCAATGGCCAAAGTTATTGGGCCGGCAAGGAAATCTGCTACAAATCGCAAAAACTATGCTACAAAGAGTAAGGACTTGAATTGTACACCCACCAAAAATTAATCTCCTGGTCTCCAAAATAAGACTTTATCATCAAAGACCATTGGTGTTTCGAATTCAATTGATGCTTTGGTGAATGAACATGAGCAAGATACGAAGGAGGCTGGGAATACGATGCAACAATTGGCGATGAGGCAAGACCAATAACTGGAAAAACTAATTCTTCAGGCAATGGAGTACAACAGCAAACTTCAAAAGAAAAAGCTGCTCGAGTACATGTTTTGACAGAAATAGTTTCTGTTGATGCAAGAAATGCACAACGACAATATCAAAGTGAACTATCAATCTAACAGCCGCCACAAATGACTTAGCAAATGCAGAAAAAACTACACTTTCACAAATTCATAGCCTATTTAAAAATCTACAGCCAAACATGAAGTCTTCAAATCGAAGTTTGCTAATATGTAAACAAGCGAGCAGCATCGATCCAAAATCCATTGCAAAATGATTGCGAAAAACTGATTTAATAGAGGAAGAACAGAATAGATGAATACTACCAATTTATCAGAACGAAAGCTATTTAACACGGGAACAAGATCCTATTTAAAAAGCTACAGACAAACATGAAGTCTTGCAATCAAAGTTTGCTAAGATGTAAACATTTAAGCAACATCAATCCACTGTAAATAAATTCATATGATGAATCGAGCAACAACAATCAAAAATCTGTTGCAAAACGATTGCAAAAAAATGATTTAACAGGGAAAGAACAAAATCAACCAGGACTATCAGTTTATCAAAATCGAACAAATTTAACAGGGGAAGAACAACCTATTTAAAAATAAAAAACCAAACATGAAGTCTTGAAATAAAATTTCGTAAGATGTAAATAATCAAGCATGATCAATACATTGTAAATCAATCCATACAAAAAATCGAGCAACATCAATCAAAAATAAATTGCAAAACGATTGGACAAAATAGATTTAACAGGGAAGAACGTAATCGACGAGGACAGTCAATTTATAAAAACAGATTCGATTTAACCGGGGAAGAATAGAACTGATATCCTAAGCTTCCAATTTATCAGAGAAGTTACCTAGAAAAAGAATCGACGAGCAGCCTGTTGGCACAAAAACAAATAGGTTTGCGCAAGATTAGATCCCTTTCTCTTCAAGGCAATATTGTTTGCGCGATTGGATCCCTTTCTCTTCAGGGCAATATTGTTTTCCTAAACTTTTCTAATCTGAGGGAATCGATAATCTCAGTCTTACGTTTTCCTAAAGTTTTCAAATTGGAGGGAAAGGATAAATCTGTCAAAACATTTTTGAGGGAAGATCGTTTCTCTTTTTCTGTCGAGGGAAAAGTTAAAAAAATTACAAATTTAATTTATTTAGTAATTTTTAGTGGCATTTATTTTTTTTATTGCCGGTAAAAAAATATATTTTACTGGCTAATGGCCATGTGCCGCTAATTTTTTAGCTTAAAGAATTTATTAGTAACAATTATCTTATCACCGCTAAATAATTTACGCCAAAAGTCTTTTTTGTAGTACTGAGTTGATTCTAGAGGAGGCCCATAGTTCCTAGTATTTTATTCAACTGGTACTGCTAAGAGGCATCAGAACTTGTGGCAGCATTACTGGTGTAGGAGGATGAAGAAGGATATTGTTGCATATGTAGCTCGTTGTTTGAATTGTCAGCAGGTAAAGTACGAGCATCAGATACCTGGTAATTTGCTTCAAAAGATTGAGAATCCTGAGTGGACGTGGGAGCGTATCACTATGGATTTCGTTGTTTGACTCCCGCAGACTCAGAAGAAGTTCGATGCAGTATGGGTTATTGTGGAGAGGCTGACCAAGTATGTGCATTTCATTCTTAAGGCAGCTTCATATTCTTCAGAGCGGTTAGCTGAGATCTTCATCTGGGAGATTTTTCGTCTTCATGTTGTGCCCGTGTCTATCACTTTTTATCAGGGTACGTAGTTTACCTCGCATTTCCGGAGAGCATTTCAGCATGAGTTAGGTACACGGGTCGAGTTTAGCACATTATTTCATCCTCAGACAGATGAATAGTCCGAGCGTACTATTCAAGTTTTGGATGATTTGCTCCGCTCATGTTTTATTGACTTTGGAGGTTCTTGGGATCAGTTCTTACCATTAGCGGAGTTTGCCTACAATAATAGTTATCAGTCAAACATCCAGATAGATCCCTGTGAGGCATTATATGGTAAACTTTGTCGGTCGCATGTTTGATGGTTTGAGCCGGGAGAGGCTGAGCTTTTGGGTACATATTTAGTGCAGTACGCCTTGGATAAGGTTAAAATTATTCAGGATAGACTTCACACAGCTCAGTTCAGGCATAAGAGCTATACCGATTGTAAGGTTCGTGGTGTGGCATTCATGGTGGGAGAGCGAGTGTTGCTTCGGGTGTCGACCACGAAGGCCGTGATGAGATTTGGGAGGAAGGTCAAGTTAAGCCCTAGGTTCACTGGGCCTTTTGAGATTCTTCGTAGAGTGGGAGAGTTGGCTTATGAGCTTTTATTGCCACCAGGTTTATCATCAGTGCATTCGATGTTTCATTTATCCATGCTTCGAAAGTATCACGGTGATCCATCCCGCGTCTTATGCTTTAGCATTGTCTAGTTGGACAGGGATTTGACCTACGAGGAGAAGCCGGTTGCTATTTTAGACCGGCAGTATTGACAGTTGAGATGAAAGAGTTATTATTCGGTTCGTGTGCAGTAGAGAGGTCAGCCTATTGAGACAGCTACCTAGGAGTCTGAGTCCGATACCTAGAGCCGATACCCCAATTGTTTCTTCGACTAAGGTAGTTTCTATGTCGTTCGAAGGACGAACGATTATTTTAGAGATGGAGAATGTGATGACCCAAAGAGTTATCTTGCATTTTAGAATTCAAATCCAGGTTCTGAGGCCTTAAAAACCTTATTTTCTTTATGTTTTACTTATGTGCACAGTCCGGGCGTATTTTCGGAAAGGCTTTATGTATAATTTAACAACAATATTGAAATTTCCCTTTAAAACTGATTAAAGTTGACTTCGGACAATACTTTTTGTAAACGAACCGGACCCATGATTTGATAGTCCCCTAGGGTCCGTAGTAAAATATGGGACTTGGGCGTATGCCCGAAATCAAACTCCGAGGTTCCTAGCCCAAGAAATATTTTTTTAAAGAAAATTTTTTGCTAAAAAATATAAGGACTTTTGGAAATGGAATAGTGTATAATCTCGTTGGTGTCGTTGCCGTATTATGGTTTTGGATTCCGTTACAGGTTTGACATAGTATTTGAGCCTTATCTTTGAAATTTGGTTAAAACTGGAAGAGATTTGATATAATTTTGACCCTTGGTTGAGAAAAATAGAAATTTCGAAGTTATTAACATGTGTTTTGGTGTTAAATTCATATTTTAAGATGTTATTTTGGCGATTTAAGATGCTAACAGCAGTGGCATGGATGTGTCAAATAAAAATTGAGTCGTTAGTCAATAATAGCATGGATGGGCGAAATGTGTAACGACAGTGGCATGCAATGAGCATTTTTTAACAGATGACATGGATTGACCATTTCTGAAAGTTGAGTGGAATTTTTAGGCCTTTTTTGAATATTAAATAACACTTACAAATTCTCTAAACCACTTTAAAAAACCTAGGATAAACAACATTCTACCCATATGTACCCACAAAGTAGCTGTCCGACACAATTATAATATTCATTAGTTAAAATAATGATAAATCTTGTATGGAACTTGGTAATACAAATATATACTTACCTATAATAAGGTTTGACCTCGGGGAAATTCAATAGCACATGTGTTGTAGCTGACTCTAGTTACTTCTCATTCAAACTTCACTTTGAACTACTTTTTCGAACACCTTTTACTTGGTTAATTGAATATGGAAGATGGTGGTGCTGTGTCACGACTTGGATTTTCCACTCCTGGGAGTCTTGATAGAGCCTACTAACAGGAGCTAGGCAAGCGGACATAACTTTTTTTTTCTCAGCACATAATAATAACATAAAACCTTTTTCATTTAAAATAATAATGCGGAAGACTTAACATTTAAAGAAACTAAATAAACTGCAGAATTTTGACACAATACTACCGAAAACCTGATGTCACATATCTCACGAATGTCTAAGAGTATTCTAAATACAGTGTTTTGAAAGAAGTAAAAATGTTTGTCCCTAAATACAATGGGATAACAACTAAAACAAAAAAAATGGAGACGCCAGGCCAGCAGATGCCTGCAAGGCTACCTCAGTATCTCGCTCTAGATTGAAGTCAGATCCCAAATCTCCTACGATTGTCCATAAGTTGCTCTGTGATCTGTGCAAAAAGATGCACAGAGTGTAGCATCAGCACAACCTACCCCATATGCAAGTAAGTTCTTGGCCTAACCCCGGCGAAGTAGTGACGCGGCTAGACCAGACTACCAAACAAAATTATGCAGATACATATAAAAGCACAACGAAACAACAACAAAAAGTAAAAAATAAAAGCTGGGAGGGGGAACATGCTTGTGGGTAGTAGATAAAAGCAGGGTATCAGGAATAATTAAAGAAACTACGTCTGATTTCTGCCAATACAGGATACGAAAAAAAAAACCAGCTAAACTTGTTTCAAATTCCTCTTGTTGCAGTCATGCAACACGATCCCATTTCCTCAATCACGTGGCAGGTGTACCATACGATCTCATTCCATAATATTATGTGGTAGACGTACCACACGTTCCCATTTTATATAATTATGTTGTAGGCGTAACATACATTCCCATTTCATAATATCACGTGGTAGGTGTGCCACACGCTCCCATTTCCTTTCAACACAATATCATAGAGAAATCCTGACAAGGGCGTAAAGTAACATAGTAAATTCCCGGCAAGGGATCAAGACCATACAATAAGTTTCCCGGCAAGGGAAGAAGATACCAATTCAACTATCCTGGCAAGGGAGATCCAGCAATAATCAAACTTATTTAAATTTCTACTTAACACAATTAAATCAATACTCAGTCACAACAATTACTGGCTCAGTGTTAATGATTTCTAACCATGTTCTGATAAACTACAGTTAAGAATTCGATCATTTAGCAATTTAGGACTCACAGTCATGCTCGACCCACAACATATAGATACTTGTTCCTTGCCTACACACCGAACTCAACACGTAGCAAGTAAGACTCTCTTCTAATTCCTCAAGCCAAAGTTTGACCGAACACATACCTTGAATGCTCCAAACTCAACTCAAAGCTCAAGTATAGCTTTATCCCTCGTATTCACCACAAAACCGCTCGAATATAGTCATAAATTACTTGAATGTATCAACAAATGCAAATTGAATCAATTTGAATGCATAAGAATGAATTTTCCAAAGTTTTGCTCAAAAATTCCCAAAACGCTCACGTGGTCAAAACCCGAGGTTTGAACCAAAAATCGGTTACCCACTCCCCCATGAGTTCATATCTATGATTTGTTTTGAAAGCGGACCTCAAATTGTCATTCAAATTACCAATATGAAGAAAACCTAAGTTCTACCCAAAATCCCAATTTTCACCTATGAAAATCTTTGATTTTATGATGGAAACATGACAAATGATGTAACTGATTGAATGGATTAAGTAAAAATTGACTTAAAATGATTTGGGGAAGAACTGTTTTCATGGAAAATCGCCTATGGTGTGTTTGAGAAAAGAATGAAGAAATGAGGTGAAAATTCGTCTAAAATGTAGGTTGCAGATGTGGTAATTGGGAACTGGGGTTCGCAATTAAAATTCGTCTAAGTATGAAAAATGTAGGTTGCATATGTGGTTATTGCGAATTGGGGTTCTCAATTGCGAACCCCGACCCTGCTAAGTTGGGAATTGAAAAGATAGGTTCGCATTTGTGAACACTGTGCATCACGGCAGACTTCGCATTTGCGATCATGAACGTCGCATTTACGACTGGTCGACCTTCACATTTGTAGAAAAAGTCGTCGCATTTGTGACCCAATTAGAAGTCTCCCTTTTTGATTTGCGATAGTGGAATCGCATTAGCGATAATTTTTTCGCAACTGCGAAGATACCAGATCTGACCTGCAATTTTTTTTTTCAAAGTTCGAAAATGCAACTCGTGGCCTATCCAAGACTCACCCGAGCCCTCAACGCTCCAGACACAACATATACACAACCTCAAAAACATCTTACGGACTTAATCCTGTGATCAAATTGCAAAAATGACATTATATAAATAGATCTGGGCTTCAAAACACATCATTTTTTCCAAATTTTGGTAAAACACAAATTATACCATTTTACGTCCGAAACATGTCAAATGACGTCTGTTTTCAACAAAATTTCATAGAAAGTGCTTATATCACATATAAGACTTGTACCAGGCGTCGGAACCAAAATACGAGCCCAATACCCTAGTGTTCTGATCAATTTTTTTTCCATTTTCCTCAATAATTTCACATAGAAATTTATTTCTCGAGGTTGGACCTTAGAATTTGATTCCAGGCATATGCCCAAGTCCCATTTTTCCTACGGACTCTCCAGGACCATCAACTCATGGGTTCAGGTCCGTTCACCCAAAATACTGACCGAAGTAAATATTAATCATATTAATATCAAAATTCATCATTTTTCTCAAAGAATTCATATTTACGCTTTCTGATTACGTGCCCGGACTGCGCATGCAAATCGAGGAGACTAAAAATGAGGTTTTTAAGGCCTTGGTGACACAAAATGAGTAAGAATATAGGTGATGACCCTTTGGGTCGTCACATTCTCCACCTCTAAAATAACTGTTCGTCCTCTAACGGAAAAAAGAATATAGTATCTATGTTGGGAAATAGATGAGGATAACGACTCCACATATCGGGCTCGGACTCCAAGGTCGATGCCTTAGGGGGCTGACCTCTCCACTAAACACAGAGCGAAGGAATACTCTTAAACCGCAACTGTAGAACCTACCGGTCTAGAATATCGGCTCCTCATCATAAGACATATCCTTGTCCAATTGGACAGTGCTGAAATCTAACATGTGGGTTGGATCACAATGATACCTCCGAAGCATGGAATCATGAAAAACTGGATGCACGACTGATAAGCTAGGCGACATGGCAATTCTATAAGACACCTCCCCTACACGATCGAGAATCTTAAATGGGCCAACGAACCTAGGGCTAAGCTTGCCCTTCTTCTTAAATATCATCACGCCCTTCATAGGCGACACTCGGAGCAATACTCGCTCACCAATCATGAAATTCACATCTCGAACCTTACGATCTGCATAACTCTTATTCCTGGACTGAGCTGTCTGAAGCCTATCCGGAATGATCTTAACCTTATCCAAGGCCTCCTGAACTAAATCTGTACCCAATAACCAAGCGTCTCCTGGCTCAAACCATCCAACTAAGGACCGATATCGCCTACTATACAACGCCTCATATAGAGCCATCTGAATACTGTACTGGTAGCTGTTGTTGTAGGAGAACATTGCAAACGGAAAAAGCTGGTCCCACGAGCCTCCAAAATCAATGACACAGGCTCAGACCATATCCTCCAATATATGAATAGTCTACTCGGACTGTCCGTCCGTCTAAGGATGAAGTTTTATGCTAAACTCAACCTGGGTCCCCAAATTTCGCTGAACCGCTCTCTTGAAACGCGAGGTAAACTTTGTACCTCGGTCAGAAATGATAGATAATTGGCACCCGTGAAGGCGAACAATCTCTCTAATGTAGATCTCAGCTAAAATCTCTGATGAATAAGTGGCTGCAACATGAACAAAATGCACTGGCTTGGTCGCCCTATCAATGATGACCCAATTCGCATCAAACTTCTTCTGGGTCAACGGGCGTCTAGTAATAAAATCCATAATAATCCTATCTACTTCTACTCGGGAAGCTCGATCCTCTGAAATAGTCCGCTAGGCCTCTGACGCTCATACTTAACCGACTGACAATTCAAACATCAAGCCACATATGCAACTATATATTTCTTCATTCTGCGCCACTAATAGTGCTACCAAAGATCCTGATACATCTTTGTGGTGCCCGGGTGAATAGAATATCGAGAACTATGGGCCTCCGCTAAGAGAAACTCTCTAATCCCATCCATATTAGGCACACAAACTTGCCCCTCCAGTCTCAAAACACCTATTATCATCTAAGGTCACCTTCTTCGCATCTCTATGTTGCACCGTGTCTCTCATGACACACAAATGAGGATCATCAAACTGCCAATCACGGATGCGCTCCAATAATGAAGAACGAGCGACCATGCAAACTAACACTCGACTAGGCTCAGAAATATCCATCCTCACAAATTTATTGGCCAAATCCTGAACATCTAAAGCAAACAGCCTCTGGCTGGCCGTAATATAAGCAAGACTACCCATGCTGGCGGACTTCCTACTCAATGCATCTTTACATTGGCCTTCCTTGGGTGGTATAATATAGAAACACCATAATCTTTCAGCAACTCTAACCACCCCATCTGCCTCACATTCAACTCCTCTTGCATGGACAAGTATTGAAGACTATTGTGATCAGTGCACACCTCGTACGTTACACAATATAAATAATTCCTCCAAATCTTCAACGCATGAACAATGGCTTCCAACTCTAGATCATTAACCAAATAATTCTTCTCGTGGATCTTCAACTGCCTCAAAGCATAGGCAATGCCTCTGTCGTCCCGCATCAATACTGCACCAAGCCTAACATGGGAAGCATCACAATAAACTGCATAAGGCCCTGAACATGTGGGAAAAACCAATACCGGTGCCTTAGTTGGAGCTGTCTGGAGCTTCTGAAAGCTTTCCTCACACTCATCCGACCATCTGAACTGGGCACCCATCTGGGTCAATCTGATCATCGGGGCTGAATAGATTAAAACCCCTCCACAAACTGACGATTGTAGCTTGCTAACCAAAGAAACTCAGAATCTCTGTAGCTGAAGATGGTCGAGGCCAGTTCTTGACTCCCTCAATCTTCTTCAGGTCCACCTGAATACCCTCTACTGATACAACATGGCCAAGGAATGCAATCAAACTCAACCAGAACTCACACTTCGAGAACTTAGCGTATAACTGACTATCCTTCAGAGTTTAGAGAACTACTCTGAGGTGGTGCTCGTGCTCCTCAAGGATGCGAGAGTATATCAAAATATCATCAATGAAAACTATCACGAACAAGTCCAAATAAGGCGTAAACACTCAGTTCATCAACTCTATAAATGTTGTTAGGGCATTGGTTAACCTAAATGACATCACCAGGAACTCATAATGCCCATACCTAGTGTGAAAAGCTGTCTTAGGGAGATCAGATTCCCTAATCCTTAAATGATGGTAGCCAGATCTCAAGTATATCTTTGAAAACACCTTGGCAACCTAAAGCTGGTCGAATAAATTGCCAATCCTCGGTAGTGGATACTTTTTCTTTATGGTAACAATGTTCAATTCCCGGTAATTAATGCACATCCTCATTGAACCATCATTTTTCTTCACAAATCACACTGGTGTGCCCCAAGGCGTGACAATAGGTCTAATGAAACACTTCCCAAGCAAATCCTACAACTGATCCTTTAATTCTGTCAACTGTGGCGGGGCCATGCAATCCGGCGGGATAGAAATGGGTTGCGTGCCTCGAGCCAGATCAATATAAAAATCAATATCCCTGTCGGGCGGCATACCTGGAAGATCTGAATAGAAAACCTTTGAGAACTCCCGACCAATGAGGAAAGAATCAACATAAGGGACCTGTGTACTGGAATCGGGAAATATGCCAGATAAGCTAAACACCCCTTCTCCACCATGCGTCAAGACTTCACATATGAAATAACGCTGTGAGTGGTATGCTTGGGGTCTCTCTCCGCTCCAAATGGGTTAAGTCTAGCAAAGCCAAAGTCATGGTCTTGGCCTGACAAACCAAGATAGCATGATAGAGGACAACAAACCTATCCCTAATATAATGTCAAAATCCACTATGTCTAAGAGGAAGAAATCAACACGGGTCTCAAGACCCCCAAACACGACAACACAGGATAGATGAACTCGGTCGACCACTATAGAATCATCCACCGGTATAGATACATAAAATAGAATACTCAAGGCATCACTATGCATAACCAAGTACGATTCAAAATAGGACGACACATACGAATACGCAGACCCAAGGTCAAATAGCCCTAAAGCATCTTTATCATACACCAGGATAGTACCTGTAACGACAAAATCTGATGACTCAGCCTCTGGCATTGCTGGAAGAGCATAACACCGGGGTCAGGCCCCACCTCACTGAACCACATCTCTGGGACGATCGGCTGCTGGTTGGATTCTATCTTTGGTGGTTCGAGCTCCACCTCTATGATGTCTACCTATACCTCTTTGACCCCTACCCCCGTGTCTACCTGGCTGGGCAAGCTGAGCCGGTGCATGATATATAACATGAGAACCCTGATGTTGAGAGATGTTAGAAGCTCGAGGGCAATACCTGGTGCTGGGAATAACGAAGTGGTGGTGCATTGATAAGGGCTGATGGTGCACTGAAAGACTGCTGATCTGGACAATACAGCTGAGAACCACTCACACATGAAGTACCATGAGAAACTTGAAGAGCTGACTGAAAGGGCCTACGAGGATGGACCCTACCATTAGAATCTCCACCTCCAAATGAGGTACCACTGAATCTGCGTGAGTGACGGGGCCTCTTGTCCGACCCATGACCACTACCCCGTGATAGAGCCATCTGCACTCGGTGGCCGCATTGGTCACCTCATGAAAATTGATCTCACTCTCGACACCCATAGCCATCTGGAGATGAATTGGTTAAATCAAACCATCCATAAGGCTCCGCACCTTTTCTCTCTCTCGGTGGGGAGTATAACAATAACATGCTCACTTAGATTAATGAACCGGGTCTCATACTAAATGACTGACATGGAGCCTTGCTGAAGGCGCTCGAAATGCCTACGAAGACTCTCGCTCAGTAACGGGAAGAACTTCTCCAAGAACAAACCTGAAAACTGATCCCAAGTCAGTGATGGTAACCCTGCTGGTCTGGCTAAACAATAGTCCTTCCACCAAGTCTTGGCGGATCCAGATACACGAAAAGTGGCGAAGTCGACCCCATTGATCTCCTCAATACCCATAGTCTGAGGAACCTTATGGCAACTATATAATAAATCTTGGGGGTCCTCTGAAGAAGCATCGCTGAATGTGGTAGTGAAGATCTTGGTGAACATATTCAGTGTTTACAGAGCATCGGCGGACATAGCTGTACCATCATCGGTCTGAGACGCTATAGCTGGCTGAACTGCCACAACTGGTTGCACCATTGGAACCTGAGCCTGAAGAGCTACTTACTCCGGAGTACGTATTGTGGGAGTATGAACTCCTCCCCTAGCCTGAGAAGTGCCTGGTGCTACTGGAAGCAAAAACGCTCGAACGACGCTATCGATGAAGCCTACATATCTAAGCAAAGTATCATGAAGAACTGGGGTGGCTATGAACCCCTATAGACCTGAATTGGGTCCACCGGAGCTGCTGGAGCTGGAACCTTCTTGTCATAATCAATATGAGGCTCCACCTCTAGGACTGATGCTTCGGGCTGAGCTCTGTCCCTGCCTCGGCCTCGCCCTCTGCCCATTGTAGGAGCTGTTGCTGGGGCTGAGGCTGCTGAGCGTTAGAAGATGAAGCGCATTTTCTCGCCATCTGCGAAAGAGTTGAGTAGAAAGACAATAAGTACTTGAGAAACAGAACCGCACGACAAGAAAGAAAAAAGTTAAATTTTCCTAACTCTGTTGCGTCTGGTGGATAAATACAGACGTCTCAACACTGATCCCTCTTACTCTACTAAGTTTGACCGTGAGTTGTGAGACTTATGAAACTAAGTGCTCTGATTCCAGCTTATCACGACCCGCATTTTCCACCCTCAGGAGTTGTGATGGCGCCTACTAATAGGAACTAGGCAAGCCGACTTAACATATTTTTTTCTCAGCATATAATAATAAGATAAAACCTTTTCCATTTAAAAGAATAATGCGGAAGAATTAAAATTTAAAGAAACTGAGTAAACTACGGAATTTTAACACAATACTACCCAAAACCCGGTGTCACGTATCTCACGAATGTGTAAGAATATTCTAAATACAGTGTTTTGAAAGAAAGTAAAAATGTTTGTCCCGAAATACAATGGCATAACAACTAAATCAAAATTAAGGAGACACGAGGCCCGCGGACGCCTGCAAGGCGACCTCGGTATCTCGCTCTGGACTGAAGTCAGCTCCCAAATCTTCTATTGTTGCCAAAAGCTGCTCCGGCTCCGTGATCTGTGCAAAAAGATGTATAGAGTGTAGCATCAGCACAACCAGCCCCATGTGCTTGTAAGGGCATGGCCTAACCCCAGCAAAGTAGTGACGATGCTTGAACATACTACTAAACAAACATGTGTAGATATATATACAAGTAAAATGAAATAACAGTTGAAAGTAAACAATTAAAGGTGGGAGGGGAACATGCTTACAGGGGTAACAGATAGAAACACAGTATCATCTTTAATTAAAGAAACATCTGATTTCTGCTAACAGAGGGTACAGAAAAAACAAACCACTTATTCTTGTTTCAAATTCCTCTTGTAGCAGACGTGCAACATGATCCAATTTCCTCTTATCACATGGTAAGCGTACCACATGATCACATTTCATAATACTACGTGGTAGGCGTACCACACGTTCCCATTTCATAATACCACGTGGTAGGCATACCACATGCTCCTATTTCCTTCCAATACAGTATCACAGAGAAATCTCAACAAGGGAGTAAGGTAACATAGTAAATTCCCGGCAAGGAATCAAGGCCATACAACAAGTTTCCCAGCAAGTGAACAAGATGTCAACTCAACTATCCCGGCAAGGGAGATCCAGCTATAACCAAACTTATTCAATTTCTACTTAACACAATAAAATCAATACTCACTCTTAGCAATTAATAGCTCAGTGTTACGATTTCCAACCAAGTTATCATAAACAACAATTAAGAATTCGATAATTAGCAATTTAGGACTCATGGTCATTCTCGACCCCCAATGTATAAATACTTATCACCTTGTCTATACGTCAGACTCAACACGTAGCAAGTAGCAAGTAAGACTAACTCCTAATCCCTCATGCCAAAGTTAGACTGAACACTTACCTCGAATGCTCCAAACTCAACTCAAGCCTCTAGTATATCTTTACCCCTCGAATTCACCACAAAAATGCTCGAATCTAGTCACGAATTATTTGAATGTATCAACAAATGCTAATTGAATTAATTTTAATGCATAAGAATGAATTTTCTAAAGTTTTGCACAAAAATTCTCAAAATGCCCTCGGTCCCACGTGGTCAAAACCCAAGATTCGAACCAAAATCCGGTTACCTATTCCCCCACCAGTTCATATCTCTGATTTATTTTGAAATAAAACCTCAAATTGAGGTCCAAATCCCCAATTTGAAGAAAACCTATGTTCTACCCAAAATCCCAATTTTCACCCATGAAAATTCTTGATTTGAAGATGAAATCATGATAAATGATATAAATGATTGAATGGATTAAGTAAAAATGAGTTACAAATGATTTGGGAAGAACATTTTCTTGGAAAACCGCCTATGAATTATTTGAGTTGAAAGAATGAAAAAAAAAGGTGAAAAATCGTCTAAGTATGAAAAATGCGGATTGCATATGTGGGAATTGTGAATTGGGGTTCATAATTGCAAATCCTGACATTTCTATGTTGGGAATTGTGAAGATAGGTTTACATTTGCGAACAATATGCATCAGGCAGACTTCACATTCGCGATCATGAATCTCGCATTTGCAACTGGTCGACCTTCGCATTTGCGGACAAAATCATCGCAGTTGCGACCCAATCAAAAGTCTCCCCTTTTCGTATTTTCGATAGTGGAATCGCGAAGTCGCATTTGCGAGAATTCCTTCACAAATGCGAAGATACTAGATCGGACCTACAAAGCTTTTTTTTCATAGTTCAAAAGTGCAACCCGTGGCCTATTCAAAACTAACCCGAGCCGGGGCTCCACACCAAACATGCACACAACCTCAAAGACATCTTACAGACTTACTCGTGCGATCAAATTGCCAAAATAACATCATATACATAAAATCGAGCCTCAAAGCACATGATTTAATCCAAATTTTAATAAAACACTCATTTTTCCTTTTTACGTCTGAAACACGTCAAATGATGTCCGTTTTCAACAAAATTTCACAAAAAACGCTTATATCACATAGAAGCTTGTACCGGGCGTAGGAACCAATATGAGCCCGATACCTTAGTCTCCTAATCTAATTTATTTTCCATTTTCCTTATTTAATTTCACACAAATATTAATTTATCGTGCTTGGAACCTCGGAACTTGATTTCGGGCATACGCCCAATTCCCATAATTTCCCAGCGACCCTCCAGGACCATCAACTCTTGGGTCCGGATCTGTTTACCTAAAATATTAACCGAAGTCAATATTAATTATATTAATATCAAAATGCATCATTTGTCTCAAAGAATTCATATTAGGCTTTTTGATTACGCGCCTGGACTGCACATGAAAATCGAGGTGACTAAAAATGTGATTTTTAAGGCCTCGGAGACACTAAATGAGTAAGAACACAGGTGATGACCCAAAAGGGTCATCATATGCTAAAGGATCATTATTTCCTCCATCGTCATGTTGATTGGGTCTATTTCTCAAAAATGACACACCATGTTAAAAATATTATGAACAAAAATAAGAAGTTTCTTTAGCCAGATATGCCTCACATATCGATCCCTCAATTCTCGATCTATTTTTCACGGTCCGCTTACATTTACCAATAATCCTACATATTACAATTTCTTAGATGAAAAAATATTTAATTATAATAAATAAAGGGTAAATGATTAAAAAGTATTTATTACCTCTCGAATTGGATACGTCCATCTATCTTGAACGGGCCCTAAAACTTATGCCTCTTGCACAAGGTGAAATTGAAGATTCTCCATTACATCGAAGAAACCAAGAGGAAAATTTTTTGCAAACTTTTTTAATGTTAAGAAAATATTATTCTCCATGTAAATTAGATTCTCCACCCTTAATGTGCTAGAACACAACTCCTAAAAAAATAAGCTTATCTCTGTTATAGGTTTTCACTTTCTATCAGGCAAGGCATTGAATAAAATAGGCGTCAATGATTCCATAAAATGTGACAATCATGGCTTTTCATTGACATCAAATTCACTTCTTTTATCTCATCACACCTAGATAAGTTTGACGCGTATCCATCTGGCATGCTTAAATTCTTAACCCACTGACAAATCTCTCTTCTCTCATCCAAAGTGAATGTGTAACTGGCCTTGGGCTTCTAAATCTTATTGTTCAAGTATGTAAGGTAAAATTCACTTCGCCTACAATATACCTTCAAGTCCATTCTGGCCTTCAAATTATCTTTTGTCTTGTTATTCACATCTATCACAGTATCAAATAAGTCATCAAAAAAGTTCTTCTCAATATGCATGGCGTCAAGATTATGTATTAGAAGATTATGCTTCTAATAAGGTAGCTTCCAAAATCTCTGTTTAGTCCAGTTATAGGTAACACCATTACCATGTATCTTATTAGGCAATGGAGACTCTGCTACCTTAGGTCGATCCCTAACTCTGTTCTAAATTTCCTCTGGTGACAAGACAGAAGGTGGCTCTTCATAATCAATTTGATTCTTCATAAATGTACTAGTGTTTTTCCTAAATTCATGATCCATTCAAGAAATGACGGTGACAGTCAAACCATGTGTTCTTACTTCCATATTTCAAAGTGAACGCTCTTGTATCTTCCATGCAAGTCGGGCGACTAACTTTCCAGCAGTCGACCACCATGATAGCATTCCATAAGCAGGAAAATTATTTATAGTCCACATTAAAGCATCATGCAATTTGAAGTCCTGTTTAGTTGATATATCATAGGTTTTCATACCTTGATGCCACAATAACATTAACTCATCAATCAACGGCTGCATGTATATATCAATCAAACTTTTTGGATTATCTGGACCTGGAATAATGCAAGTTAGGAACAAATATGGACTTGTCATATAAAACTTTGGAGGAAGATTATACAGCGTAACAAACAATGACCAACATGAATATGGTGCGGTAGAGACTGCAAATGGAGTGAATCCCTCAGTACATAATCCCAACCTAATAATTTCTTGGTTCACTTGCAAAGTCAGGGAACACCCTATCAAAATGCTTCCATTTTTCTCAATCTGACGGGTGACATAGAACACCAGTTAACCTTCTATATTTATAGTGCCTTCTCATATGAGGAGCAGAGCTCATTAATGCATAAAACCTCTTTAACCTTGGTATAAGGGGTAAGTAATGCATATCCTTCACTAGAACATTCTTTTTATTAGCATTTGTACCCTATTTATAACGAGGTTGGTTACAAAATTTACAATTTTCTAACGTTGCATCATCCTCGTAAAATAATATACATCCTTTCTCACAATAGTCAATATTCTCTGATGAAAGTCCTAACTTAGACACCAATTTCTTTGCAGCATACAAATCCTTGGGTAAATCAATTTTATTCATATTTTTCTCATTCATATTCCCAATGATAGAATACACACCCGCTTGAGAAATAGAACTATCAGATTTGATAGTTAGTAGTCTAACTGAAACAAACAACTTGGAATGTATTGAGCCTTCATACAATGGATGACTAGCTTCCTCTAGTTGTTCATAAAAGCGTTTAGCCTCATCATTTGGTTCAGAGTATCTCCTAGGAACATCTCAAACGCATCTCTAATCATTTCACTGAATCGAGAATTTTCAAAATTATTCTCTATTTTGAGACTACCTTCACTACCAAAGGAATTATGAAAATCATGATTCTTTCCATGAACAATCAACACATAATAATTTTCTATAAATCCATTCTTGTACAGATGAAGTTCAACTGCATCTGGTCTCAATAACATGACACACTTGCATTTACTATAAGGGCGCCTAATTGTCTCTTCAATAAGAAAATAATTTAGCGATTTCTCCTTAGCAATAAACCCCGCAACTTCTTCTATAAATCCCTCCCTCAATCCTGTACGATTACGATGAGTCATATTATACATCCATCTACGATGTTCAAATTTCATCTACATCAAGAGAAAAAACTATTGATATATTCTTCTAAAGGTTCCTACTTTGAATAATTATAATACCTTCAACATTTTAAGTATGAATGACTCTATAAATATAAAATTTCACAACAAAAATTAGATTGATCAAATTCAAAAGTATATCTACTAGTTTGTAACGGAATCAAAATTCAACAAGAGAAGTCTCACATGTCAAATTGACAAGTTATATTTGCAATAACAATAATATTCCGAGAAAGTGCACTTAGTATTATGCTAAATACTGTAATGGCTACATAGCATTATTTAATTATCTCATTCAAACTTAAAGTGAGATGAATAACATGTAAATATAAATTAATAGTTAACTCCAACCATCAAAGTGAAACAAAAATTTCAAATTTACACAAATGAAACCCAACCATTTAATTATTAGCAAACAAGGTAACAACAAGAATGAGGCAAGTTCTATGACTTATATTAAGATATATTTTTCATAAACATATATATATATATATATATTTTTAAAGATATATAGATATACCGGTCGCAACAAGGACGAAACTAAAAAAGTAAAAGTCGAAATAGATGATTAACCGGTAGTGCCAACCTTCCTTTAGTTATCAACCTTTCTACTCTATAGGATTATACAAAATAAAGATGACTTGTTGTCTTGACTGGGATTTTCCACCCTCAGGGGTCGTGATGGAGCCTATTATTAAGAGCTAGGCAAGCAAACCATTAACTACCTTTTTCATTAACAAATTCCTTCTTTTAACAATTAAAAAGAGATAACATAAAAACAACATAACGTTAAATAAATTAGCGGAAGATAATAATTAAACATCTGAATTATATGTTTATTACAAATACTAAAGTCTCAACCACCCAAAACATGGTGTCCCAGCGTCACAGACGGTCTAAGATTTACTATATACAAGGTCTGAAGAAATAATAATATACTATCCCGAAATATAGGGGAAATGAAATAGGGATGGTCGGTAGAGAGAGACGCCAGCGCTCGCGAACGCCTGCAGGTCTACCTTGGATCTCCCGGTAGACTGAAGGAAGCCCTTCGACTACTGATGTTGTCCGATACCTGGATCTGTCCAAAAGAGCACAGTGTGTTGTATCAGAAAAATCGACCCCATATGTTGGTAAGTTCTTAGCCTAACCTCGGCAAAGTAGTGACAAGGCTAGGACCATACTACCACATAAACCTGTGCAATTTAAGTAAATACAGCATAAAGAAAAACGGAAAGAAATAGCCATATACAGTCAAGTAGGGGAGGGGGTAAACATGATGTTGGGAAACATCGAGTAGTAACATAAGAGCAACAAATGAATATGAGAATCACCATAGTTCAATTAAAAATAGGAAGAGCAAATCATGCTGCGGAGTACAACAAGTATCAACTGGAAATCAGCTATTTAGTATAGATAAACCATAACATAATTATCAATAAAGATTGGGAAAAAATAGAAATAAGTGCACGGCATCACCATTCGTTCTTTTATTCTCTCTCACCAAAATAATACACGGCATCACTCTTCGTTCTTTACGCATCCAAACATCAATCACAAGGCAAATAGGGTAAGGGAATATATAACCTTGAAGTAAAATCAAATAACAACACGTAATGAAAGAAACAAATATGTATATATAGAGAAAAAGAAATGCAGATAATAACCATGGCAGGGGGAACATGTTGTGGGGAGGTAACACTTCCAAATAGAAAATCTCAATAAAAGAAAGAAGCAACAAAGCAAGAATGTCAACAAGAATCAGAATCAACAATTTGTACGGCATCACTCTTCGTACTTTTACTCTCGTCCTCACCAAATCAATCGTATCAATAATAATGTGCACGACATCAACCTTCATGCTTTTACTCTCTTTCCTCACAATATTATCAATGGATATCAGTACGAAATGGTATATCATACGTCACGACATCACCTTTCGTGCTTTACACTCTTTTTCTCATAATAGCAAACAATGCACGGCATCACTCTTCGTGCTTTAACACTCTTCCTCACCCAAACAGCAATCACAAGCAAAAGGTCAAGGGAGTAAACAGAAGAAAGATAGAAATCCCGGTAAGGGAACAATAGCAGTAACCTCCACATCCTGGCAAGGGAGATAATCACTAAAGCAACAATGAGCCGGCAAGGGTATATTTATCACTCTTTCTCTTTCTTTCACTTTCATTTCATAACTATCAATATCACTTGAGCCAATGCTCCAAAGGATTCAAATATTTCAAATACATTCACAATTCGTATTACAACTCGAGCCAATGCTCCTCCGAGTTGAAAGATCACAATTTCTTTCACATGCTCGTTACAACAAAGAAAAATCATCAATTAAGCATGGAAGTTACAACAAAATCAGAATATTCGTAATATAAAGACCCACTATCATGCTAGATACCAATGTATATATACTCGTCACCATGCCTATGCATCGTACTCATAATTAGCAAGTAGCATATAAGACTCAAGACATACTCCCTCAAGCTAAAGTTAGACCAAATACTTACCTCAAACTTCCACGGCCAAATCAATCCACAGCAACCGTTTTTCCTCCAAAATCGGCTTCAACTCAATTA
Source organism: Nicotiana benthamiana (assembly GCA_034376525.1). NCBI lineage: Eukaryota > Viridiplantae > Streptophyta > Magnoliopsida > Solanales > Solanaceae > Nicotiana > Nicotiana benthamiana. Next base: position 92,621,475 of record CM067337.1, read on the forward strand.
AATCTATTCAACAATGACTTCGTAACATCAATATATGCTAAACAAATCAAACCCAATGCCTAATTATATATTTTCAAGCTTTCTTCCCAAAATTTCAACCCGGGCCCGCTCGATCAAAACACGAGGTTTGGATCAAATTCGTATCACCCATTAACCTACGAGCCCGAATATATAATTCATTTTCAACTTCGACCCCAAAACGGGGTCTAAATCAAGAAAAGTCAAAAAAGTCGTAACTCTACCCAAATCCCCCAATTTCTACCCTAAATTACATGTTTTAGGCCTAGCAATTCTATAGATATTGATGGAAAATGAAGAAAACGAGTTAAAATTTACTAACCCAAGAAGTTATGGTGAAGAAATGCTTCAATGGGTGCCTAAGAACCTTGGAGAAGAAGGAGTTCGTGAATAATTATGAAAATCGCGCAACTACACTGTTCTGAAAAATAAAAATATAACTTGGCAAAATTGCCCTTCGCGTTCTCGACAGGGTGGTTGCGTTCGCGAAGGGTAGCACTGATGGGCCATCACGTTCGCAATCTGAGGAATGCGAACGCGAAGAGAAAAAGGCTGGGGGTCCAGGAATTGGTATATGCGAATGCGCGGGACTTTACGCGAATGCGATGAAGAAGATCTGTGAAGGTACCCAATCGCGATGGTACAAACGCGAATGCGGAGAGGAAAGTAGGCTAAGTCCCCCAGGGTCAAATAACACTATGCGAACACGAGGGTATTGATGCGAACACGATGAAGGAAAAACTTAAAGCTTTGCAAACGTGGAAAAGGCATCGCGAACGCGAAGAACAAATGGGCCTTCAACTGCTGAAGCCAAAATCTGCAACTTTCCAAAGTTTGAAACCACTCCGAGACATCTGTGAAACACTCTCGAGCCCTCGGGGCTCCTAACCAATAACATGTACTAAATCAACAACATTCAGCAAACTTAACCGTACGATCATACCGTCAAAATAACATAAAAACAACGAATCAACCCTCAAAACTACTAGTTTTTCGTCAAACTTCATTTACTTTGAAATTTAGAACTTTAAGTCCGAAACAAGCCAAACGACATCCGATTTCAACCAAAATTTATAAAAATATCTTAAACAACATATAAGACATTTACCGGACATCAGAACCAAAATACGGGCCCGATACCAACACGTTCTAATCAATTTTCATTTTAATTTTTCTTAATACTTTCAGGGAAGAAATTTACTCAAAAATTCATTTCTCGGGCTTGGGCTCTCAGAATTCGATTTCGGGTATATGCCCAAGTCTCTTATTTTTCTACAGACCCTTCGGAACCGTCAAATCATGGGCCTGTGTCTGTTTAACTAAAATATTGACCGAAGTCAAATTTATTCATTTTAACACCAAAATTTAGCATTTTTCACAGAATTTCATATTTAAGATTTCTGGCTACGCGTCCGAACTGCACACGTAAATGGATAAGAAAATAGGTGATGACCCTTTGGGTCGTTATACTTGTATGAGTGAACGTAGAATAAAAAGTAATACCAAATAAATATGTAGGTCAAAAGTGCAGATAATAGTGCGAATTGCCAGGTTAAAAACATACAAGGCATATACTTTTAATGTAACATTTTAAATGGATATGCTAAAAAAATAACTGGATTATACATATAATGTACATCATAAAAATATATAAACAGACCATACAATTGCATAAAATGGAAGCATGCAACATGGCAGTTCTTGCATATTTCACAAAAGGTTCTCGTTAATAATTTTTCTAAGGTCCTCTATTTTGGCTCCCCTTTTTCAATTCTTTAATATATATTGGAGCATCTTGAATTTACTAAAACCAAGATACCTTCATTCATATTTGGTATGTTTGAATAAGTATACTAATTGGGTTAATGTCTACCCATGACCATGAACTCTCAAGTGGCATCCAGGATAAAACACATTTCTATATTTTATTTCAAAAAAATGGCAACTATAATTAAGAACCTACAAGATGTTTAGATGCATGGATAGAAAGACTTTTTTTATTGAACGTAACATGTCTGGAAAGATACAATAATATGGGCAGAAAACATGACAATTCACATGAAACCCCGAGATAACTTGTGTGAAAGTAGAGGTTTTCTTTTTCATTTCACATAGCACAAGTCAACTAGTTTTCGTACTCTCGGGTCAGCACCATAAAATTTTGACTATCAGTTGTGATTTTCCTTGGAATTGTCTTTACAAACGCTTGCCATTTAGATTGTTCATGGATTGAAATCAAGGGTTAGCTGTTTCTTTCTTGATAAATGACTTCAGAATGTTGTTCTACTGGACACATTTATATCAGGTCACCTGAATTAATTTTGGGATACCTGTTTAATTCTAATACTGGGAACATTTGTATCAAAACATCTGAATTAATTTTTAGATACTAATTCTTGATGTCATTATTTGTATCCATGACATCCACCTTGTGTACATTTTTAGAGAATGAACAATGCATGTTCAGATATATTTACTCTTTGCTGCAACATATTAAGACCCTTCTACTTTGTTGGACAATGATGGAGCAGTCTTAGATATGGGATGAGAACAGAAGATTCTGTTTTTTTCTAAATGCATTACTTAAGGGCTCGCGTCAAACTAAGAACTCTTTCCTTTTCTATTAAGATTACACTCAAATACAAACTTATTTACTGCTTTACTATTATTTTTAAAAGTCTCTTATTATTTCCGTCTCCTAATTATTACTAACCCGATTTTTATCTTAAATTCTAGCTTTGACCGAAATTACATTTTTTGATAAAACAAATTGGTTCCGTTACCGGAAATCTGATAATCTTTTCTTTTAAGCTACATTCTATCAGTTGTTATCAATATGTCAAACAACAACAACAACAACAGTGAAAACACATTGGGAAACCATGAAATCAAATCCATCAAAATCAAGGAGATTTACAAAATATTGACGAGGTTCTCTCCCCTCAAAATTCGCCACGTCAATCTCGTGAAGGCACTCCTGCTTCTGAATGTCAACAAGAGAAATCTCAACATGTTGAAGGGGCAGATGAAGCTTTGCAAAAAGTAATTGATGCACGGGTCAGCAAAGCTATTCAGGCTCTAGTTAGTCGATTGCCTATTGCACCACCCACACCTACGCCTAATAATAATACGTTGGAGAATCCTCGTTCTGGCCTTGTTAATTCTAGAAATGGAGGAACCCTCAAATACATTGGGAATCCTCGTTCTGGCCTTGTTAATTCTGGAAATAGAGGAACCCCCAGTGAACCACATGAAGGAGAACCAGGTAATTCAAATAATTCTCATTTGCAAAACTTATTACTAACTTTGCAGAAATAGCTTAAGGAACAGAATGATCCCATCAAGCAAATCCCTGGAGTTCCCCATATAATCAAAGGAGTGGATGTGGATAAATACTCACAACAACCTTGGAAATCAAGTGTTGCTCCTCTTCCAATTCCTAAAAAATTCAAAATTCCTGATATCTCAAAGTACGACGACACAACACACCCACGTGACCATGTAACTGCATTTACAGGCGTAAAGGGCAACGAAATGACCAAGCAAGAAATTGAATCAGTACTGGTCCAGAAATATAGAGAAACATTCACGAAGGGTGCATTAACCTGGTATTCTCTTTTACCTAAAAATTCTAATTATTTTACTGAGCTTGCAAATTCTTTTATTAAAGCATACTCGGGAGCTCAAAAAGTTGAAGAAAGAAGGGAAGACATTTTCAAAATTAAACAAGGGGATTCAGAGTTGCTCAGAGATTTTGTTGATAAATTCCAACGGGAGAGGATGACCTTACCCTGTGTACGTGATAATTGGGCTGCAATAGCTTTTGCAAGCAACATAAATGACAAAAGTTCGGAAGCCACGAAGAGACTTAAAGAAAGCCTTCGAGAGTTCCCTACAACCACGTGGAATGATGTTTACAACATGTATATTACGAAGTTGCGAACTGAGGAAGATATTGTACCTCAGTTTCATCATCAAGAAATGAGCAATTTCCAGGATCAGAAACCGAAAAAAGATCACGTAAAAATAGGTACGATCCATATATTGGGCCTGCAGGGAAAGACTCATGGTCAAAGCAGGATAACCAATGATATGATCAAAAAACGAGGAATATGGAATCTGGTTCTTCATCAAGATTCAGAAATGATCGAAACAGACAAGAGTCACGGGATGATGATAGAAGTTTAAAGCCAAGATTCGCTGGATATAACTTTAATGTCACTACCTCCGAGCTCATAGCTATTTTGAGGAGCATGGGAGATGAGGTACGATGACCAAAAGAGATGCGGTCAAATCCAAATAGACATAATCCGGACCATTGGTACGAATTCCACAATGATTAGGGGCACAAAACTTCAAAACAAAGATTCTTACAAAGTGAAGTGGATCATCTATAAGTAGGGGTATCTCACTGAGTTATTTAGTGAGAAAGGTAAGCAAGCCTATATGAAATATAGGAAAGAGCCACCAAAGCCCCATTCACCCAAGAGAACCGTGAATGTTATAAGTGGTGGAGAATATATTCATGGTGTAACATATATGGCTTCCAACAAGGTTTTTAATGTAACGATTACACACGGGAAAAGGGTACGACATGTTTTAGAAAATGAAAGTAATTCTTTCGACGAAGCGGATACCGAAGGAGTAATGACCCCACAAAATGACGCACTGGTAATATCTTTACTTGTACAGTATACTAATGTAAAATAGGTTTGGATTGATCTAGGAAGTTCCATAAAGATTATATTATTAAGGGTATTACGTGAAATGCAAAATGAAGACAAAATGATACCCAAGGCTTATATCTTGTCCGGGTTCGACAATTCAAGTGTGGTAACAAATGGAGAGGTAATTCTAACAACTTTTGTTGTAGGTGTTGTTAAAGAAACTAAATTTCAGGTAGTAGATATGAAAATGACTTACAATATGATCATGGTGAGACCTTAGATCCAGGAAATGGATAGTGTCCCATCAACTCTGTATCAAGTTTTTAAATTTACATCACCGTGGGGAATTTGCAAAATTCATGGGGATCAACAGGCATCCAGCAGTATCAATGCTGTAACAGATACGAGCACCGTAAATAAAGAAAAATAGCAATTCTAGGAAACAGTTGAAGGAATGAAGGATTGAACCTCAATTGAACAAGAAAAGACAGATTTAGACTCGAGATCTGATACAATTCAAGAACCTAAAAAAAATGAAAATATCTAAACAACAATTGAAGAGCTCGAGGTTGTGATATTATTTGAGCAATGGCATGAAAGAAAGGTTTATGTTGGAGCTAATTTAAGCTTAGACATGCGAGGTCTGTTAATTGAATTTTGAAAAGCTAACATAGATTGTTTTTCTTGGTCCCATGCTGATATCATAGGGGTACCATCGGATGTGATGACTCACAAACTAAATGAAGACCCATTCTTCACACCAGTAAAGAAAAAGAAAAGAAAACAAAGAACTTTTAAAAATCAGGTGATTCAAGATGATATCCAAAAGCTATTGAAAATTGGGTCAATCCACGAGGTAAAGTATCCTAATTGGTTGCCAAACACAGTCATTGTACCTAAGAAAAATGGTAAGTGGCGAGTTTTCATGGATTATACAAATCATAACAAAGCCTGCCGAAAAGATTCTTTCTCTTACCTCATATAGATAAGTTAATTATTGCAACTACAGGACATGAACCTTTGAGTTTTTAAGATGCATATTCAGGGTACAACTAAATTAAAATGAACCCAATGATGAAGAAAAAAACTTCTTTCATCACAGACACGGGGACTTACTGTTATATAAAGTAATGCCCTTTGGTCTCAAAAATGCTGAAGCAACCTATCAAAGGTTGGTCACCACTATATTTCGAAAAGCCGTGGAGGTATGTATAGACGGTATGCTCATCAAAACCCAGGATTATCATCATCATATTTCTCATCTATCTGTTACATTCGAAATTTTACAAAAATTTAATATGAAAATCAATCCAGAAAAATGTGCATTTGGAGTTGCCTCAGGTAAATTTTTGGGTTTTCTAATTCCTAACTATTGTATTGAGGTAAATCCTTCTCAGATCAAAGCAATAGAAGAAATTCCTGTTATCCTTACGAATAAAAATGAAGTTCAAAGGCTAACGGGAAGAATTGCAGCCTTGGGGAGATTTATTTCCAAATCTTCAGAAAAATGTTTAAATTTTTTTCCGCACCAAAAAACAAGATCATTTTTAATGGAACAGAGATTGCCAACAAGCCATTGGAAATTTAAAAGCTTACTTGTCAAATCCACCACTATTGGAAAAACCAAAGGAAGGAGAAAAGCTTCTCATCTATTTGGCTTTGTTAGAAGTTGTGGTAAGTGATGTTTTAGCCTGTGAGAACCAAGGAAACAATCTCCTATCTATTATGTAAGTAAGTCTTTACTGGATACCGAGAAACGATACCCACAACTAGAAAAATTAGCATTAGCTTTGACCATGGCATCTAGAAAATTAAGACCTTATTTTCAATGTTATCGCATTATTGTAGTTACTGCTTTTCCATTACGAAACATTTTGCATAAACATGAATTGTCAGGGAGGTTAGAAAAATGGGGTGTAGAATTAGAATACAAAATCATTTATAAACATAGGACTGCTATAAAATCTCAAGTATTAGCCAATTTCATAGCTGATTATAACCATGGGATGCATTTATAAGCAGAAAAAGAATTACATGTTTTTAATTGTGCAGACCCGGGGACTTGGATTTTATTCACTGATGGTTGTCTAATGTGAAAGGAGCAGGCCTAGGGATAGTTCTCATACTACCTATGGGAGAAGCTATTAAACATGCTATAAAATGTCATTCTATAACTAATAATCAGAGTGTGAGGCTGTAAATGCAGGTCTGGAATTGGCACAAGAACTCGGTATGACATAGATTATAATCAAGAGTGATTCTCAACTCATGTTCAATCAAATGTTGGGGACTTATACAGCCAGGGAGACACGAAGGCAAGAATATCTCGAAAAGGTACGGGAACTAATTAATAAGATTCCAAACTTTGAAGGAAATGCAGATCCCAAGAGACGAGAATGTGGAAGCAGATGCTTTAGCTAATCTTGCATCTGCAGCAGACGTAGCAAACGATGCAAATGCTTCAGTCGTACATTTATTTCATTCTATTCTCGAACCTGATAAGAATAAGGTAAATTTTAATCATTTACCATGGGATTGGAGGAACGAAATTATTACTTTTTTACAGCGCGGAACCGTGCCTGATGACAAAGGAAAAGCTTATGCACTTTACAAAAAAGATGCTCGTTATTGTTTACATCAAGGAAATCTATATCGGAAGATGTTCGGTGGCCCATTAGCTAGGTGTCTCGGACCTTCCTAAACAGAACATGTGATGAGGTAAGTGCATGAAGGACATTGTGGAAATCACGCAGGAGGAAGGTCGCTGGTAAAACCGCTGATTCGAGCAGGGTATTATTGGCCTAAAATGGAAGAAGAAGCAAACATCTTCGTGTCCAAGTGTGATAAATGTCAAAGATATGGCAATAACATGCATAGATCAAATGAGTTACTACACCCGGTTATAGCCCCGTGGCTCTTTATGAAATGGGAAATGGATATGGTAGGTCCATTACCACAAGCAAAAGGTCAGGTGAAGTTTCTACTTGTACTTATAGATTATTTCACTAAATGGGTAGAAGCAGGAACATTTAAACAAGTACGAGAGAAGGAAGTTAAAGACATCATTTGGAGAAATATAATATGCCGTTTTGGAGTACCAAAGGAAATCATGTGTGATAATGGTCCGCATTTCATAGGAACCCAAATCAGAGAATTTTTTCAAAGTTGGAACACTAAAAGGATAAAATTTACACCATATCATCAAGTGGGTAATTGACAAGCGGAATCCACGAACAAGGTCATCATCAACAATTTGATGAAAAGGTTACAGGATTAAAAAGGTAACTGGCCTGAGGTATTACCTGGGGTATTATGGGCTTATCGTACAACGACAAAAACAATCATGAGAGAAATACCATTTTCAATGGTTTATGGTGTGGAGGCCTTAATTCTAGTAGAAATAGGGGAACCGAACATACGGTACGTTTTCGCTAGTGGTTTCGGAAGTGGAGAACTTGGTCCGGTTCTTGATGAAATTCCTCCCTCTTCTTCTATTCTCGTTCCTTCTATTCCTCCATTGGTTTCAAGTGCTTCCTTGCTTGTTTCATATGTTCCTGCTCCCTTACCAATTTCTGATCCCTTAAGTAAAACCATGTAAATTGAATAGACTCAATCTAACGAAGAGACGTTGAAATGGAAATGGAAAGTTAAAACTAACATTGGCTTTGACAGATAAATACCTCAGACGAGCCACTGCTCTCCATATAAGAGGGCCAACTTGTGCTAAACAAATTTTGAAAAAATGATAGAAGTCAAGTATAACTAGGTCAATAGCAGGATTTAAATCCCAAAGTGAAGGGATAAGTATAAACAAAATAAAAATCAATTCTTAAAGAAGAAATTCTTTGGTTTGGATTAGGGATCATCATACGAAGATCACTTCTCCAGTTACAATCTTTTCAAATAGTAGGAATCAAAGGTTTAGTTATTAGAGAAGGAAAGGTGTCAGCTTTCTCTAAATTAATTACATGTTCTTGAAGAGATTTTCTATCATTCTCAGAAAATAAATCATTAGGTACTATTTCTTTAACTAAAGGCTCTTGAAGTGGCTCAGAAAGTTCTTTACCTTTAGATGAGGGTTTCTTAATGATAGAACCTCTAGAAATAGTGCCAGAACTAGAAGAAGGAGTGATGGAACCAGAGGAACCACCACGAACGGATCCTAGGCTACGAAGCCTGCCACCTCTACCCCTTCTATGTCTTACAGGGACGTTGGGGAAGCTATCATGAATTGGGACTCTCTTAGGGTTAGGATTTGGAGATGCCATTGTAGAGAAAGGATGCACTAGAGGAGAAAGGAACAAAAGTAAAGAGTAAAGTATCTGTTAAGGATTTATGAAGAAGAATAAAAAGAAAAAAAGGTTAAATATGTATATAATAGAAACCGTCGAAGAAGTGTAATGATGGAAAGTCTATAATAAATGCAACTATGACTTCGTGAATAGAGGGTATGAAGAAGCATTGAGAAAAGGCTGCAGAATTACAGAATCAATCAGAAGGTGACACGTCTGCAGAGCATTAAATAGAAAAGACAACTTAAGCATCAGTATTGTCATAGCATTGATTACGAAAAACATTCTATTTTTTGTGAAAATCCACTTCCCAAATACTTAATTGATAAATTAATGCAAAGTGGGGGAACTATCAGTATTATGACAAAACTGAGTTTGTATATTGAAGATGACGTGTCATGACACGTGAACTGGTCAAAAGGTCAAAACGCAATAAATAGCCTAGAGGCACGTGCGATAATAGATATGGGGAGAAGAAAGAAAAGTAGGTGCAAACCATTACTCAAATGGCACGATACTCGTACATATTCGAGTCACTTAAAGACCAATGATCCGAAGAACTTGAAGATACAAATCTATGATGTAAAAGAGTCTAAATACAACATTAAATATCAAATACGTTAGACAATTTGATATTAAATACGAATGATTGTGTAACGTTTCTTTTAATGTCATTTATTGCTCATAATTGCCTCGCTAAGACAAAGGCATTACACCTTCTCCTAGAATCAACTATAAAAGGAAAATGACTCAACATCTGTAAGGACACGAAATACTATTGAGCGTACATTGAAATGCAAACTTATTTACTGCTTTACTATTATTCCCAAAAGTCTCTTACTCTTTTCGTCTCCTGATTATCAGTAATTCGATTTTTATCTTAAATTCTAGCTTTGATCGAAATTCTATTTTTTGATTATACAATGACTACCCATAATCTAACTTTCTACAATGACTTGTATTCTTATCATATAACAAATATCTTTATGTATCTATAAAAAGAAATGCACACATGCACTTCCAGATGCATGCACGCGCACACACACACATATATAGACTACTCTGACATTTCATTATTATACATGCCAGATTGAACTTTTTTATCATGTTCCTGTGCTGAAGAACTTTGTGGAAGACCTAAGGCGTAAAACTTTGAATGTTTGTTTTGTGTATTTACTTGATTCTCAGGTGCGTGATCTTTACTAGTTAATTTTCTTATTCTCCTTTTCCTTCTTCTGCAATTAACCATGGCGTATATATTCTTATTGTATCTCAATTTATCACAGATGTCACCAAATTCATGTGATGACCCCAAAGGCCATCACCTGTGTTCTTACTCATTATGTGTCTCCGAGGCCTTGAAAACCTCATTTAGGATTTCCTTGATTTGCATGCGCAGTACGGGCGCGTAGCCGAAAAGCATAAATATGAACTATGTGAGGAAAAAATGATGATAAAATTTAATATTAATATGATTAATATTGACTTCGGTCATTATTTTGGGTAAATAGACCCAGACCCGTGATTTGACGATCCCGGGGGTCCATAGGAAAATATAGGACTTGGGCGTATGCCTAGAATCAAATTGCGAGGTCCTAAGCATGGAAATGAATTTTCGTGTGAATTATTTTCTGGAATTAATTAGGGTTAATTGAATTAAATTAGATTAGAACGTGTTGGTGTCGGGCCCATATTTTGGTTCCGGCGCTGGTATATGTCTTATATGTGTTTTAGGATTGTTCTTTGAAATATGGTTGAAAACAAATTTTATTTGACGTGTTTCAGACTTTAAATGGAAAATTTATGTTTTATGAAAACTTGGAAGAAATTATGGATTTTGAGGCTTCGTTTGAGGTATATGATGTTATTTTGGCGATCTTATCGCACGAGTAAGTCCGTAGGACGTTGTTGAGGTTTTGTACATTTTGTTTTGGAGCCCCGAGGGCTCCAGTGAGTTTCAAATAGGTTTTGAGATGCCATATGGTTCGAAATGAGATGTTGTTGGTTCAAGAAAATTGGTAAATCTCTGAACCCTATGGCGTAGTCCGCATGAAAACATGTGCGGCCGCGGTCGGCCTGGTGTAGTCCACATTGGGTAGTGATTCGTAGGCCATCAAAAAGCCTGTGCGGCGGTGGTCCTACTTGCGCGGTCCGCGCGAGGAACTTCATAGGGGTATAAATAATCGTGAATTTCAATTATTTACACTTTTCAAAAAGCCAAAACATAAAAGCAATTTTCCAAACCACTATTCTTCTCCAAAACGACTGGTAAGTGATTTCTACACTATTTTCTTCACTCCTTAAAATCTATTAACATGATTACAACTTTAAATAAAATATTTTCATGCGGAAATTAGGGTTTTTGTTAGAACCTAGGTTTTCTAGAATTTGGGGAGTTCGACCTCAATTTGAGGTCCAATTTCAAAACTAATCATATATTTGGATTCGTGGGGAATAGGTAATTGGGCTTTTGTCTGAACCTCGACTTTTAACTACATGGGCCCGGGGCATTTTTGACCTTTTGGATAAAACCATGTTAAACTTATTTTCATGCTTTGGGGTTGATTTCAATAGTACTTTTTTAATGTAATAAAGCGATTTGTGACTAGATTCGAGTGGTTTTGTGGTGGAATCAAGGGGTAAAACCATACTTGAGGCTTGAATTGAGTTTGAAGCATCGAGATAAGTGTTCGGTCTAACCTTAGCTTGAGAGATTATGAGTTGAGTCCTATTTGCTACTTGTTATATATGGAGTACAACGTATAGTCATGGTGACGAGTATCTATACGTTGGTTTTTAGCATAACCGTGAGTTGATAAATTATGAATATTTGAGTCATGATGTATATTTGTTGCTTTAATGGTGAATACTACTTGTTGTGCAATAACTCTGGAAAGGATTATGAATTTGAATGTGAAAGAGCATTAGCTCATGTTATATGACGAATTGAGGAATTTATGAATTATTGTACTTGTTTGAGCATTTTCGCGAGTGGTAATGGAAATGATGTGTAGAAAAAGAAAGAAAGAGGAAAGAAAATTAATTGTACCCTTGCCAGGTTGTTTTCGTACATTGCTTATCTCCCTTGCGAGGATCTCTATTATTGTTTTCTATTCTATCGCCCCATTGTTTGTGGTTGTTGTTTGGGCGAGGAAGAGCTATAAAGCACGAAGGGTGATGATGTGCACAATTGTGATGAAAGTATGCTAATGAAAGATAGAAAATTCCGTGCTATGCTTTGAATACTAATGCACGAAGGATCATTCCTTGCCATGATATGAGTGTTAATGCACGAAGGGTCATCCCGTACCATCATTATGTGAGGTAAAGCACGAAGGGTGATGCCATGTACTTTATATGATTGATTTGGTGAGAATGAGAGTAAAAGCGCGAAGGACGATGTCGTGCATCCGTTGAATTTTCCTACTATCGTTGATATTGTAGTTGTATGGTTTCATCCCTTAGTTAGTGATCCTACATCTGAATTATTACGGCCCTTATAGCATTCTCCCTTCCCTCTTTGACTGGTTATATTTTCTGTATTCTATTCTATTGTTTATCTGTATATTGAACTGTACATATTTGATTGGTAGTCCTGTCCTAGCCTCGTCACTACCTCGTGGGGGTTAGGCCAAGCACTTACCAGCATATGGGGTCAGTTGTGCTGATTCTATACTTTGTGCTTTTTTTGCATGTCTAGGCTTTGTTCAGTAGTAGCAAAGTAGATTGGGAGAAGGTCTTCAGTCTAGAGAGATATTTCGAGGTAGCCTTGCAGGCGTCCACGGGCTCGGCGTCTCCCTATCTTGTTTTTAGTTGGTTTTCCCTTGTATTTCGGGACAGACACTTTATCATTTCTTGCAAAAACTTTGTATTTAGTAAAATTTTAGAAGTTTGTGAGTTATGTGACACCAGGTTTTGGGAGAACGTATTGTGTTGAACTTCCGCTGCTTATTTCAGTTTTCTTAAAATGTTAAGTCTTTCGCTTTAATGTTCTAACGAAATGGTTTATGTTATTGTGATAAATGGTGAAAAAGTAATTAAGTTGGCTTGTCTAGCTCTGGTCAGTAGGTTCCATCACCACCCCAAGGGTGGGAAATCCGGGTCATGACAAGTTACTATAAGAGCACTAACTAAGGTCCCATAAGGGTTTATAGCTACCCCAGTTCTTCATGACGCTTTGGTCATATTGGTATGGCTCATGGAGAGTGTCACTAAAGCGGGTTTGATTCCAATTGCACCAACCACTTCTCAGGCGGGAGGAGGGGTTCAGACTCCTACTACATACTCCGGAGCAGGTAGCTTTCAGGTTCAGGTTCTAGTGGTGCATCCAGCTATGACAGTTCAGACGGGTGTAGTGACACAGACTGGCGATGGAGTGACTATGTTCGCAGATGCTTTGTAGAGGCTGGATAGGTTCACCAAGCTCTTCACCACCACATTCAGTGGTGCTTCTTCAGAGGACCCCCGGGATTTCTTATATAGCTGCTATGAGGTTCTTCGAACTATGGGTATTGTGGAGACCAATGGGGTCGACTTTGCCACCTTTCATTTGCTGGGATCCACCAAGACTTGGTGGAGGGACTATTACTTATCCAGACTAGCAGGGTCGCCATCTATGACTTGGGACCAGTTTGCAGAGTAATTCTTGGAGAAGTTTCTTCCCGTTACTTGGCGAGAGGCTCTTTGCAGGCAGTTTGAGAACCTTCAGCAAGGCTCCATAATAGTCAAAAGTATGAGACCCGGTTCATTAATGTAGCCCACCAGGCTATTGTTATACTCCACACCGATTGAGGGAGACAGAGAGAGAGAGAGAGGGTGAGGAAGTTTATTGATGGTTTGACTAAGACGATTTGTCTCCAGATAGCTATGGGAGCCGGGACTGAGATCAGTCACAGGGAGGTACTCCTGCGTCGGATAAGAGGCCTCGTCCCTTAAGCAAATTCAGTGGTACCTCGTTTAAAGGTAGAGATTCTTATGGTAAAGGCCATCCTCCTAGTCCATTTCTGTCAGATCTACAGGCCTCTCATGGTACTTCAGGTGGTAGTGGTTCTCCGTCGCATTATTCTTATCAGCAGCTCTCCAGTGGAACATCAACACCCATCAGTGCCCCACTGCTTCAGAGTTTTTAGGGTGGACATTCAGGTCGACATGGTCAGCAGTCTCAGCAGCCAAGGGCTTTTTACGCTTATGGTGACCCGAGAAATATTGTCAGATTTTGCCCTCGAGCTTCGAGCAGTTCCCAGCAGCAAGGTCCTCGTCTTATGACTCATGCATCAGGTGTTCCATAGGTCGCCCAGCCGGCTAAAGGCGGAGGTAAAGGTCATAGAGGTGGAGGTAGAGATCATAGAGGTGGAGCTCGGACCGCCAGAGATAGAGGCCAGCCAGCAGCCAATCTTCCCAGAGATGTTTCAGAGAGCAGGGCCAGCCCCGGTGTTATGCTTTTCAAGCCAAGCCAGAGGCCAAGTCTTTAGATGCAGTTATTACAGGTACTATTCCGATCAGTGATAGATAAGCCTCAATGCTATTTGACCTTGGGTCTACGTATTTATATGTGTCATCCTATTTTGCACAATACTTGGTCATTCCCAGTGATGCTTTGAGCATTCCAATTTATGTAACTACACCGGTGGGTGACTGTATAGTGGTCGACCGAGTTCATTATTCCTATGTAGTAGCTTTAGGGGTCTTGAGACCCGTGTTGATTTGTTACTCTTTGATATGGTGGATTTTGACGTTATATTAGGAATGGATTGGTTATCCCCTTATCATGATATCTTAGATTGTCACGCAAAAGACCGTGACTCTAGCCTTACCATATTTGCCTTGTTTGGAGTGGAGAGGGACTCCAGGTCATTCCACCTGCAGCTTCATATCATATGTGAAGGCTCGACACATGGTCGAAAAGGAGTGTTTAGCTTATTAAGCGTACGTTCCCGACCCAGCGCAGAGGTCCCTTTTTATTGATTCGGTACCCGTGTTTTGGGAGTTCCTGAGGGATTTCCCTTTAGACTTGCCGTTATGATGCCTGGCAAGGATATCGACTTTTGCATTGATCTGGCTCCGAGCACGCAACCCATTTCCATTCCGCCGTATCACATGGCCCAGCAAGAGTTGAAAGAGTTAAAGAATTAGTTGTAGGATTTTCTTGAGAAGGGTTTCATTAGACCCAATGTTTCGTCTTGTCGTGCGCCAGTGTTATTTGTGAAAAAAAGGATAGTTCGATGAGGATCTGATTGATTATCGGCAATTGAACAAGGTAACGATCAAGAATAAGTATCTGTTGTCAAGGATTCACAATTTTTTCGACCAGCTTCAGGGTGTCAGGGTGTTTTCAAAGATAGATTTGAGATCTGGCGACCATCAATTGAGGATTAGGGCATCCGATGTCCCTAAGACGGCATTCCGCACTCAGTACGGGCATTACGAGTTCCTAGTCATGTCATTTGGGTTGATCAATACCCCAGCAACATTTATCGAGATGATGAACCGATTGTTCAGGCCTTATTTGGACTTATTCATGATAGTCTTTATTGATGATATTCTAATATACTCCGGCTGCCAGGATGAACACGACCAGCACCTTAGAGTAGTTTTTCAAACTTTGAAGAATAGTCAGTTATATGTTGAGTTCTCAAGTGTGAGTTCTGGTTGAGTTCAGTTGCATTTTCGGGTCACATCATATCAGTAGAGGGTATTCAGTAGACTGGAAGAAGACTAAGGTAGTAAAAAACTGGCATCGTCCAGCTTCAGCTACAGAGATTCGTAGTTTCTTGGGGTTAGCAGGCTACTATTGTTGGTTCACGGAGGGGTTCTCATCTATTGCAGCCTCAATGACCAGGATGATCCAGAAGAGTACCCAGTTTAGATAGTCGGATAAGTGTGAGGCGAGCTTTTAGAAGCTCAAGACAGCTCTGCCTACGGCACCAGTATTGGTTTTACCCATAGGTTCATGGACTTATACATTCTATTTTTATGCTTCCCACATAGGGCTTGGTGCAGTATTGATGTAAAATGTTAGGTTCATTTCCTATGCTTCGAGCCAATTGAAGATTCATGAGAAGAATTATTCCATTCATGATCTAGAGTTGGCAGCCATCGTTCATGCATTAAACATTTGGAAGCATTATATGACGACCCGTCCCGTCATCACATGAGTTACCGCCTTGTTTTCCCTGTTTTATCCTTCTACATGTTTCGTTATATGTGTTTAGAGAGTTTGAAGGGAATCGGACAGAGTTTAGTTGAAATTGAGACAATTAGTCTCTTTAAGAGAAGCCTAGTTTGGAAAAGTCAACCGGATGTTGGCTCATGCGTTATGGGGCTCGGAATGGATTTTCGACGATTCGACTAGTTTCGGGTGGTGATTTATGACTTGGGAGTGAAAATAGAACTGAATTTGAAGGTCCGGTGTAGAATTAGGCTTGAATTAGACAAGTTTGAATTTTTGCGAATTCTGGTTGATAGGTGAGATTTTGATCCGGGGGTTGGAATGAAATTCCAAGAGTTACTGTAGATTCTTTAGATGAGTATGGATATGTTTGAAACTATTTAGGTCAATCTAATGTCGTTTGGTCGAGTTTTTGATCGAATGTGAATTCCGAAAGTTATAGTTGAAGTTAGGCTTGAATCCGCCGTGATTGGATGATTTTTGTGTTAGGGGTTGTGTTTTTATGATGGGAACATCTTCGTATGATATTTTTGAACAGGTTGGTGGTTTTGGTTGAGGTCCCGGTGGCTTCGAGGATATTTTCGGATGGTTGATCAGAGGCTTTGGCGTTTGTTGTATGAAAACAAGAGGTGGCTTCTGGTATTTCTGCTTCTGCGGAAGGGGAGCTGCTAAAGCGGCAACCGCAAAAGTGGAAAATGAAGGGATGTCCTGGATCGCGGAAGCGTAAAGAAGATCGCATAGGCGGTGACCTCATAAGCGGTTGTGTGGTTGCAAAACCAGTGACTGAAGGAGCGTTCAGTTGACCGCGTAAGCGAAAATCGAGCCGGATTAATGAACATTGACTTCGCAAGTTTGAAAAAGAGAAGGACATTTGAACCTCAGACTAAGGCAAGTTTGAGAGTGATTTTGAAGAGGATTTTGGGGGAAATCATCAGGTATGGATCCTTGGACTTAGAGTATGTCATTATAGAGTATAAACATGGATTAAATACTTAGAATTCAAGGTTTTTAAGGTTAAAAATTTTGGTTAGGGCTTGAAACCCGTGATCTTAAAGTGTTGATTTGAGGGGTCATATGGGCTCCGATTCTTGTAAATTTGACATGGTCGGACTCGTGGCGAGACGAGGATACTAGTGATGTGAATTTTACAATTTTTCGAGAAGTGGGCCCAGGGCTCGGGTTTTGCCAACTTCATATTTTTGGGTGTGTTTCGAGTTATTTCGATTGGGTTATGTTCCATTAGCCTATTTTAATGTATTCCTATTGGTTTTGATCACATTTTGGCACCCACAAAGGTCGATTCTAGGGGGAAAGGCATAGCAGACTAGTCTCGGAGCCGGTTCGAGGTGAGTAATAGATATGGATGGTGACCTGAGGGTTTGAAACCCCGGTATATCATACTATGAAGCTTTATTGAGGCGATACACGTACTCTACAGCGAGTGCGGGGTCGATTTTGATTGGGGACTATGGCTTAGTCCGATGGTTATTGATATATTGGGCTGCGTTCCGGTTATTTAGATCACGTGAGGATCGTTATCACTGTTTCTATGAATTATAGCATATTTTTCATGATATCAATCCTGAGCTAGAACATTGTTTAAATATGATGGGAAATTTTTTAAGGTTTTGAACATCTATCTATAATTATTGATAAACGGAACTAAAAACAGTGGATTATTTATGCATGTGAGGCTTCCATGCATGCAGCAAGGGTGATAGGGGATCGGGCTGCTCGCCGGAGCGTATGTTACTATGATATTGCACTTGGGCTGTAGGAGCTCATCCAGAGTATGAACCCCCACATTGAGCGCGGATGCCCAAATGGATCGGGCTACGCGTTGTAGCGTTCATGTGCATTTGCATTGCATTCATGCATTTACATTTATCTGCTCTACCTGTTACTACTTATTGAGATTTACACTGTTAAAAAGAATCGAAATGTTGTTGTAGCTTTGCTGTGTAGTATATTGGGATTTCTTGTCTTCAATATCATTATACATGCCTATTACCACTTAGTTGGAAGTACTCACATTACTTCTGCACCCGCTCAGGCACGAGTAGTTCCTATTGTGATTTCGGGTCTTCAGGAGGCCCTGGCCCAAATCTTATCTGTCTGTACTGGTTTGGCTCAGGCAGTTTCAGCTATCGGTGCCGCAGCGACATCTCAGACCGGGGGTGGTTATCAGACCCCCGCAGCTCGCACACCAGAGCAGGTTGTGCAGGGACTTCAGACGCTAGAGGCAGCCCCAGCTCAGGTAGTTGCACTGGCTATTCCAGTTGCTCTAGTTGCGCCAGCCACTGGGCATCTTGTTCCGGTGATGTCTGAAGACGAGCAGCATCGGTTAGAGAGGTTGGTAGACGTCAGCCTCCTACATTCAGTAGTATTGATAGCGAGGATGCCCGGGGGTTTCTGGATAAGTGTTAGAGGATGCTTCGTACAACAGGGATTCGTGAGTCCAGCGGGGTATCTTTTACTACCTTCCAGTTCTCGGGGCCAACATTCACATGGTGGGAGGAGTTTGAGAGACATAGGCCTGCAGAAGCAGCACCCCTTACCTGGCAGCAGTTTTCCACTCTTTAATTAGATAAGTATGTGTCGTAGTCCTGCAGATAAGAGCTGCGCCGCCAGTTTGAGTGGCTAGTTCAGGGGGATATGACAGTGACTCAGTACGAGTTGAGGTATGATCAGTTAACAATACATGCTACATGGATCATCCCCACTGAGTAGGAGAGGATCAGGAGGTTCATAGATGGCCTCAATTATTTTATTCTATCTTGATGACCAGGGAGAGAGTTGTAGCAGCGACCTTCAAGGAGGTAATGGATGAGGCTCGCTAGATTTAGGCAGATCGTTGTCGAGAGAGGGAGGAGAGGGAGGCCAAGAGGCCTCTAGGTACGACATTTATAGTGGTGCTCCCTCTGCGGGCCAGTTTCATCAGGGCAGAGATCATTATTTTAGACCTCCTCAGTCAGGCCGCCCAGATCACAACGGAGCTTCTTCCGGTCGTGGCTCTCAGAGTTAGCAGTAGGGCCAGTCTTTAATCAGCGCTTTCCCAGATCAGATAATACCCGCTCCATCAGCCCAGGGTTCATCTGCGGTGAGTGGTTCTCTTCAGTCCCCTTTTACAGCTCCGGGTAGTTAATATGAGTGTGCAAGTTTGGCCGCATAAGGAGGCAGTGTCCTCGACTTCGCAGTGGTAGGTCTCAGCAAAGGGATCATCCCTCCTCTTCTACTCCATCATTTTTAGCACCATCCCAATCTAGTAGGGGTGGGGGTTAGTCATCTAGAGGTCGCCCCAGGAGTGCTGAGCGATCAAGCAGTGGTCAGGATCGTTTCTATGCACTTCAAGATAGGAGAGTGCTGCTGATTCGGACGCAATGATCACATGTATTATCTCAGTTTTCCACACGGTTGCCTCAGTTTTATTGATCCCAGATCCACATATTCATGTGTATCTTCTTACTTTTCACATCAATTGGGGACTACCCGAGGGTGTCTAGCATTACATGTGCATGTATCTACCTCGTTGGGAGATACTATTATTGTGGACCATGTGTATTGTCCTGTCTTGTTACTATTGGGGATCTGGAGACCCGAGATGACTTTTTGCTATTGACTATGGTGGATTTTGATGTTATTTTCGGCATAGATTGGCTATCATCGTGCCACTCTATTCTAGATTGTTACGCCAAGAAAGTCACATTGGCTATGCAGGGTATCACGGGGATCGTGTGGCGTGGTACGACAGATTATGTACCCAGTAGGGTAATCACTTTCTTAAAGGCCTAGCGGATGGTTGGGAAGGGATGTTTATCATATCTAGAATTTGTGAGGGATGTTGGGGCTAAGACTCTTAGTCTTGATTCGGTCCCCGTGGTGAGGGAATTCCCTAATGTATTTCCAACACACCTGCCGAGCATGCCCCGAACACGGATATTGACTTCGATATTGATTTGGTGCCAGACACCCAACCCATCTCTATCCCTCCCTATCGTATGGCACCAGCAGAGTTAAAGGAGTTGATGGAGCAGCTGCAGGAACTCCTAGATAAGGGGTTCATTCGCCCGAGTGTGTTTCTATAGAGCGCATTAGTGTTATTTGTAAAGAATAAGGATGGCACAATGAGAATGTGCATTGAGTACAGACAATTGAACAAAGTGACAGTAAAGAACAAGTATCCACTACATCATATTGAGGATTTGTTTGACCAGCTTCAGGGAGAAAAGGTATTCGCTAAGATTGATCTACATTCAGGCTATCACCAGATAAAGATTAGAGATTCATATATCATGAAGACAACTTTCAGGACGAGATATGGGCATTATGACTTTCTAGTTATGTCATTTGGGCTGACTAATGCCCCAGCCGCATTCATGCACTTGATATCTAGATTCTTTTGTGATCGTGTTTATTGATGATATATTTTTGTACTCGCGTAGGCAGAAGGAGCACGCGTAGCACTTGAGGGTGGTATTTTAGAGGTTGAGAGAGGAGAAGCTTTATGCAAAGTTCTCGAAGTGTGAGTTCTGACTCAGCTACGTAGCTTTTCTCTAACACGTGGTGTCTAATGATGGTATTTAGGTTGACCCAAAGAAGATCAAGGCAGTGTAGAGTAGGCCTAGACCGTACTCGGCAATTGAGATTCAGAGTTTCCTCAATTTGGGGGGTTATTAGCGCAGGTTCGTTCAGGGTTTTTCATCTATTCCTTCGCCTTTGACGAAGTTGACGAAGAAGAATGCACAATTTATGTGGTCAGATGAATGCGAGGAGAGCTTCCAAAAGCTCAAGTCAGTGTTGACTACAGCTCCGGTGCTAGTATTTCCATCAGCTTCATGCTCTTACTCGGTGTATTGTGATGCTTCGAGAGTTGGGATCTGATGTGTATTGATGCAGAAGGGTTGAGTTATTCCATATGCATCGCGTCAGCCAAAGCCTCATGAGAAGAACCACCATGTTCATGACTTGGAGTTGGCTGCTATAGTTCATGCTTTGAAGATTTGGAGGCACTATCTATAAGGCGTATCCTGTGAGGTGTTCACAGACCATCGTAGCCTTCCGCACTTGTTTATGCAGAAAGACCTCAATTTGAGACAGCGAAGGTGGCTTGAATTACTCAAGGATTATGATATTACCATATTGTATCATCCGGGGAAGGCCAATGTAGTGGTCGATGCTTTGAACCAGATGGCGGTGAGTATGGGTAGCTTGGCATACATTCCAGTTGGGGAGAGGCCCCTGGCAGTTGATGTTCGGGACTTGGATAATCGGATGGTGAGTTTGGATATTTCTGAGCCTAGTCATGTGTTGGCTTGTGTAGCTTCCCTGTCTTCTTTGTTTGATCGCATCAGGGAGCGCCAGTTTGATGACCCGCATTTACTTATCTTGAAGGACAGGGTCCAGCATGATGATGCCAGAGATGTGACTATTGGTAGTGATGGTGTGTTGCATATGCAGGGATGGGTTTGCGTGCCCAATGTTGATGGGCTCCGAGAGTTGATATTGGAGGAGGCCTACAGATCGCGGTATTCTATTCATCCGGGTGCTGCGAAGATGTACCAGGACTTGAGGCAGCATTATTGGTGGAGGAGAATGAAAAAGGACAATGTGAGTTATGTGGCTAGGTGTCTCAATTGTCAGCACGTCAAGTATGAACATCTTTGTCCTGGTGGTGTACTTCAGCAGATGGATATTTCGGAGTGGAAATGAGAGAAGATTACTATAGACTTTGTGAGGGGTCTCCCTCGCACCTCGAGGAACTTTTATTTTATTTGGGTGATTGTGGATAGGAAGAACAAGTCTGCACATTTCATTCCGATGTGTAGCACATATTCATCGGAGCTGTTAGCAGAGATTTTCATCCGTGAGATGTGCGGTTGCATGGTGTCCAGTTTCTATTTTCTCAACAGAGGTACTCAGTTTTCTTCCCAATTCTGGAGGACTTTTCATCGGGAGTTGGGCACTCAAATTTACATGAGCATGGCTTTTCACCCTTAGACGGACGGTCAGTACGAGCGTACTATTATGATATTAGAGGACATGTTGCGTGCTTGTGTTATTGATTTTTGAGGTTTTCGGGCTGAGTTCTTGCCTCTTGCGGAGTTTGCTTATAACAATAGCTATCAATACATCATTCAGATGGCGCCGTATGAGGCCTTATATGGGAGATGGTGTAGATCTCCAGTTGGCTCATTTGAGCTCGGCGAGGCTAGACTATTGGAGACAGAGTTAGTACAACATGCCTTAGAGAAAGTGGAAGTTATTCAGGAGAGACTTCGTACGGCGCGTCCCGTCAGAATAGTTATGCGGACCGGAAGGTTCGGGATGTATCTTTATTGTGGGCGAGAAGGTTTTGTTGAAGGTTTCGCCTATGAAAGGCGTGATAAGGTTTGGAGAGAAGGGAAGTTAAGTCTGTGGTTCATTGGACCTTTTGAGATACTCAGGAGTATTGGGGAGGTTATCTATATGCTGGCTTTGCCACCCATCTTGTTAAGGATTCACCCGGTGTTCCATGTTTCTATGCTTAGGAAGTTTGTTGGGGACCCGTCTCATGTATTAGACTTCAGCATGATCCATTTATATGAGGACTTGACCTATGATGTGGAGCCAGTGGCTATTTCTGGTCGTCAAGTTCGGAAGTTGAGATCAAAGGACATAGCTTTGGTGAAGGTGCAGTGGAGAGGTCGGCCCTTGGAAGAGGACACTTGGAGGCAGAACAGGAGATGCGGAGTATATATCCTCGTTTGTTTGAGGCTCCGGGTATTTTTCTTGACCCGCTCGAGGATGAGCGTTTGTTTTATTTGGGGAGGATGTGATGACCCGTCCCATCGTCACGTGAGTTACCGCCTCGTTTTCCCTGTTTTATGCTTCTACATGTTTCATTATATGTGTTTGGAGAGTTTGAAGTGAATCGACCAGATTTCGGTTGAATTGAAACAATTAGTCTCTTTAAGAGAAGGCTAGTTTGGAAAAGTCAACCGGATGTTGACTCATGAGTTATAGGGCTCGGAATGGATTTCCTACAATTTGGCTAGTTTCGGGTGGTGATTTATGACTTGGGAGTGAAAACGGAACTGAATTTGGAGGTCCGGTGTAGAATTAGGCATGAATTGGCCAAGTTTAAATTTTAGCGAATTCCGGTTGATAAGTGAGATTTTTATCCAGGGGTCGGAATGGAATTTCGAGAGTTGTTTTTGCTTTGTTAGTTGATTTTGGATATGTCAACAAGTTTTCAGGTCAATCGGATGTTGTTTGGTCAGGTTTTTGATCGAATGTGAATTCCAGAAGTTATAGTTGAACATAGGCTTGAATCCGCCGTGATCTGATGATGTTTGTTTTACGGGTTGTGATTTTATGATTGGAACATGTTCGTATGATATTTTGGAATAGGTTGGTTGTTTCGGTCGGGGTACCGGGGGGGGGGGGGGGGGTATTTCCAGATGGTTGATCGGAGGTTTTGGAGTTTGTTGTTGAAAACAAGAGGTGCCTTCTAGTATTTCCGCTTCTGTGGAAGGGGAGCCGCTAAAGCAGCGACCGCAGAAGCGGTGGGTGAGCTGCAAAAGAGGAAAATGAAGGGATGGCCTAGATCGCGGAAGCATAAAGGAGACCGCGTAGGCGGTGACAGCGTAAGCGGTCGTGTAGCCGCAAAAGCGGTGACCGCATGAGCGCTTAGTTGACCGCGTAAGCAGAAATCGAGCTGAGATTAATGAACAGTGATTTTGCAAGTTTGAAAATGAAAAAGGATTTTTGGACCTCAGACTAATGCGAGTATTAGAGCGATTGAAGAGGATTTTGGGGGAAATCATCAGGTGTGGATTTTTGGACTTAGAGTATGTCATTATAGAGTAAAAACATGGATTAAACACTAAGAATTCAAGGTTTTTAAGGTTAAAAATGCTGGTTAGGACTTGAAACCCAAGTGAGCTTAAAGTGGTAATTTTGGGGTCATCGTGGCTCCGGTTATTGTAAATTTGATATGTTCGGACTCGTGGCGAGATGAGGATTCCACTTATGTGAATTTTATAATTTTTCGAGAACTGGGCTCGGGCCCGGGTTTTGCCAACTTCGAATTTTTGGGTGTATTTTGAGTTATTTCGATTGGGTTATGTTCCATTAGCCTATTTTGATGTATTCCTATTGATTTGGATCAGATTTGGCACCCGCGAAGGTTGATTCTAGAGGGAAAGACATAGCGGACTAGTCTCGGAGCCGGTTCGAGGTGAGTAATAGATGTGGGTGATGACCAGATTGTTTGAAACCCCGGTATATCATACTGTGATTATGTAGTGAGGCGAAACAAGTACTCTACGGTGAGTGCAGGGTCGATTGTGATTGGGGACTACGGCTTAGTCCGACCGATTCGCATTGCACTATGTTGTTGGCTACAAATGAGCCGGTAAACCTCCTACTTGGATGGTTATGGATATATTTAAGCTCAGTGTCGGTTATTTAGATCCCGTGAGGATCGTTATCACTGTTTCTATGAATTATAGCATGTGTTCATTATATCATTCCTGAGCTAGAACACTATTCAAATACAAAATTTCTAAGGTTTTGAACACTTAATTCTATAATTACTGATAAACAGAACTAAAAACAGTATATTATTTATGCCTCTGAGGCTTGCATGCATGTAGCTGGACTGATAGTTGATCGGGTTATACACCGCAACGTATGATACTATGATATTGAATTTACGTTGTACGAGCCCCTATGGAGTCTGAACCCCCACAGTGAGCGCAAGTACTCAATTCGGGTTGCGTGCCGTAGCATATGTTACTATGATATTGCGCTTGGGTTGTAGGAGCCCCTCTGGAGTCTGAACCCCCACAGTGAGCGCGGGTACCCAAATGGATTGGGATATGCCCCGTAGCGTTCATGTGCATTTGCATTGCATTCATGCATTTACATTTATCTGCTTTACCTGTTATTGCTTATTGAGATTTATACTGTTATAAAGAATAGAAAAGGTGTTGTAACTTTACTGTGTAGTATATTGGGATTTATTGCCTTCAATATCATTATACATGTCTATTACCATTAAGATGGAAGTACTCACTTTACTCCTTGCACCATGTGTGCAGATCCAGGTACCTCAGGGAAGAGTTGATCTTTCAGCTTTTTTCAGAGTATCCTCCGGAGCTTGTCGAGGTAGCTGCCTGGCGTCCGCAGGACCCGACTCCTCCATTATTTCAGTATTTTGATTTTTTTGCGTACTCAGATTATGATATACTTTAGTATTATTATACGATATTCTGGTAGAGGCTCTGGACTCATGACCCCCTGATCTGTGGGAGGTTGTTATGTACTGGTTGTTTGGGATGTTTTCTATATAACTGCTAAATTTCGGATTTTCTCTTTGTTATTAATGATTTGTGAATTAAGGATGTGAGCTTATAGTTCAGAACCTGAGTATGATTGGTCGGGCTTGCCTAGCAATGTGCTGGGCGCCATCACGACTAGGTTTGGGGTCGTGATAAGTTGGTATCAAAGACTAGGTTACTAGGCCTCATGAGTCTTGAGCTGGTTAGTAGAGTCTCGCGAATCGGTACGGAGACGTCTGTATTTATTCTCAAGAGGATGCAGAACCTTTAGGAAACACTTCATATTCTTTAACTCTTATCGTGAAACTTTTTTGTTCCAAGAACTCAACTTCTATATTCTATTCTCTCGTAGATGGCGAGAACTCCTATTACCGGACGAGGTGGACGACCACCATTGCCACCAGCTAGAGGCCGTGGATACGGCGTGGTCGTGGTCGTTGTATAGCAGCATGAACACTACCAGTTGACCCACATGTCGCCCCTATTCAGGATCAACCCCTAGTTGTTGCTGGTCCAGCAACACCCGCTCAGGCACCAGTAGTGCCTATTGTGATTTCGGGTCTTCAGGAGGCCCTGGCCAAGATCTTATCGGTCTGTACTAGTTTGGCTAAGGCAGTTTCAGCTACTGCTGCCGCATCGACATCTCAGACCGGGAGTTGTCATTAGACCCCCGCAGCTCGCACATCAAAGTAGGTTGTGCAGGGACTTCAGACATCAGAGGCAGCCCCAGCTCAGGCAGTTGCACCGGTTATTCCAGTTGCGCCAGTTGCACCAGCCCTAGGGAATCTTGTTCTGATGATGCCTGACGACGAGCAGCGTCGGTTAGAGAGGTTTGGCAGACTTCAGCCTCCTACATTCAACGGTACTGAGGGCGAGGATGCCTAGAGATTTTTGGATAAGTGTCAGAGGGTGCTTCGTACACCAAGGATTCCGGAGTCTAGTGGGATATCTTTTACTACCTTCCAGTTCTTGGGGCCAGCATTCAGATGGTGGGAGGAGTTTGAGAGACGTAGGCCTGCAGGAGCAGCTCCCCTTACCTTGCAGCAGTTTTCCACTCTCTTTTTGGAGAAGTATGTGCCGCAGTCTCGTAGAGAGGAGCTGCCCCGCCAGTTTGAGTGGCTAGTTCAGGGGGATATGACAGTGACTTTGTACGAGTTGAGGTATACTCAGTTGGCAAGACATGCTACATCGATGATCCTGATAGAGCGGGAGAGGATCAGGAGGTTCATAGATGGCCTTATTTATTCTATTTGTATCTTGATGACCAGTAAGAAAGTGGTAGAGGCGACCTTCTAGGACGTAGTGGACCAGGCTCGCAATATTGTGGCAGATCCTCGCTAAGAGCGAGAGGAGAGGGAGGCCAAGAGGCCTTGAGGTTCGGGCAGTTATAGTGGTGCTCCTTGTACGGGCCAATTTCATCAGGGTAGAGATCGTTCTTTCAGACCTCTTCTGTTAGGCGGCCTAGAGCACAGCGCAACTTCTTCTGGCCATGGCCGTCAGGGTTATCAGCAGGGCCAGTCTTCACTCAGCGCCCTCCCAGCTCAGAGTTTTGCACCCGCTCCATCATCCAAGGGTTCATCTGCAGCGATGGGTTCCGATCAGTCCCCTTCTCCAGCTCTGGGTAGTTTTTATGAGTTTGGCGAGTTTGGCCACATGAGGAGGTAGTATCCTTGACTTCGCAGTAGTAGGTCTAAGCAGAGGGATCAGCCCTCCTCTT
Organism: Nicotiana benthamiana; assembly: GCA_034376525.1. Taxonomy (NCBI): domain Eukaryota; kingdom Viridiplantae; phylum Streptophyta; class Magnoliopsida; order Solanales; family Solanaceae; genus Nicotiana; species Nicotiana benthamiana. Next base: position 92,648,660 of record CM067337.1, read on the forward strand.
CTACTTCATCTACTTCAGCACCATCCCAGTCTAGTAGGGGTCACCCCCAATAATTTATTGGGCATTGTACGAAGTAATTTAAATACAGGAAAGAAATACCATTCAGGTAATATTTCCAAAGGGGTTTCAAATGGATCTGTCGGTTCACCAATCATTTTTTCTTATTGAAACTAGAAATACATTATGAAGTTGAATACTCAGTGGATTTACCCCTTAATTACTCTGCATGAGTGCTGAGCGATCGAGCAGTGGCAGGCTCATTTCTATGCACTTCCAGATTGGAGAGATGTTGTTGCTTCAAATGCAGTGATCATATGTATTATCTCAGTTTTCCACAGGGATGACTCAGTTTTATTTGATCCCGTATCCATATATTCTTGTGTATCTTACTTTGCTCATCATTTGGGACTACCTGAGGGTGTCTAGCGCTACCTATGCATGTATCTACCCCGGTGGGAGATACTATTATTGTGGACCACGTGTATCGGTCTTGTCTTGTTACTATTGGGGTCTCGAGACAGGAGCTGACTTGTTGCTATTAAGCATGGTGGATTTTGATGTTATTCTGGGCATGGATTGGCTATCATTGCGCCACGCTATTCTTGAATGTCACACCAAGACAGTCACATTGGCTTTGTTGGGTATCCCGAGGATCTTGTTGCATGGTAGGAAGGATTATGTACCCATAATGGTAATCTCTTTCTTAAAGGCCCAGCGGATGGTTAGGAAGGGATGTCATCATATCTAGCATTTGTGAAGGATGATGGGGCTGAGACTCCTAGCCTTGATTCGGTCCCCGTGGTGAGGGAATTCCCTAATGTATTTCCAGCAGACCTGTCGGGCATGCCGCCGGACACGGAGATTGACTTTGGTATTGATTTGGTACTAGGCACCCAACCCATCTCTATTCCTCCCTATCGTATGGCACCAATAGACTTAAAGGAGTTGATGGAGCCACTGCAGGAACTCCTAAATAAGGGATTCATTCGCACGAGTGTGTCCCCGTGGGGCGCACCGGTGTTATTTGTAAAGAAGAAGGATGGCACATTGAGAATGTCCATTAATTACAGACAATTGAATAAAAGTGACAGTAAAGAACAAGTATCCACTACCCCGTATTAAGGATTTGTTTTACCAGCTTTAGGCAGCGAATGTATTCTCTAAGATTGATCTCCGTTCAGGCTATCACCAGCTAAAGATTAGAAATTCTTATATCATGAAGCCAACTTTCAGGATGAGATATGGGCATTATGAGTTTCTGGTTATGTCATTTGGGTTGACTAATGCCCCAGCCGCATTCATGCACTTGATTAACAGTGTATTTCGGCCGTATCTAGGGTTTCTTTATTGTGTTTATTGATGATATACTGGTGTACTAGCATAGCCAGGAGGAGCACGTGCAGCATTTAAGGGTGGTATTGCAGAGGTTGAGAGAGGAAAAGCTTTATGCAAACTTCTCCAAGTGTGAGTTCTGGCTTAGTTCTGTGGCTTTTCTCGGACACGTGGTGTCCAGTGATGGTATTCAGGTTGACCCAAAGAAGATCGAGGCGGTGCGGAGTTGGCCCAGACCGTCCTCGGCTACTGAGATTCGAAGTTTCCTCGGTTTGGCAGGTTATTACCGCAGGTTCGTTTAGGGTTTTTCATCTATTTCTTTACCTTTGACGAAGTTAACGCAAAAGAATATACCATTTGTGTGGTCAGATAAACGCGAGGAGAGCTTCCAAAAGCTTAGTGTTGACTGCAGCTCCGGTGCTAGTATTGCCATCAGCTTAAGGCTCTTACTCATGTATTGTGATGCTTCGAGAGTTGGGATCTGATGTGTATTGATGAAGGAGGGTTGAGTTATTGCGTATGCGTTGCGTCAGCTAAAGCCTCATGAGACAAATTTCCTTGTTCATGACTTGGAGTTGGCTGCTATAGTTCATACTTTGAAGATTTGGAGGAGCTATCTATATGGAGTATCCTGTGAGGTTTTCAATGACCATCGTAGTCTTCTGCACTTATTTAAGCAAAAGGACCTTAATTTGATGCAGCGAAGGTGGCTTGAGTTACTCAAGGATTATGATATAACCATATTGTATCATCCGGGGAAGGCCAATGTAGTGGCCGATGCTTTGAGCCTGAAAACTCTGAGTATAGGTAGCTTGGCGTACATTCCAGTTGGGGAGAGGCCCCTGGAATTTGATATTCGGGCCTTGGCTAATCGGATGGTGAGGTTGGATATTTTTTAGCCCAGTGGGGTGTTGGCTTGTGTAGTTTCCCGGTCTTCTTTGTATGAACGCATGAAAGAGCGCCAATTTGATGACCCGCATTTGCTTGTCTCGAAGGACAGGTTCTAGTATGATGATTCCAGAGATGTGACTATTGATAGTGATGGTGTGTTGCAGACGCAGGGCGGGATTCTCGTGCCAATTGTGGATGGGCTCCGAGAGTTGATATTGAGGATGCCCACAGCTTGCGGTATTCTACTCATCCGGGTGCCTCAAAGATGTACCAGGACTTGAGGCAGCATTATTGGTGGAGGATAATGAAAAAGGACAATGTGAGTTATGTGGCTAGGTGTCTCAATTGTCTGCAAGTCAAGTATGAACATCACAGACCTTGTGGTGTATTTTAGCAGATTGATATTCTGGAGTGGAAATGGGAGAAGATTACTATGGACTTTGTGGGTGGTCTCCCTCGTACCTTGAGGAACTTCGATTCTTTTTGGGTGATTGCGGATAGGCTGACCAAGTCTGGACATTTCATTCCGGTATGTACCACATATTCTTCGGAGAGGTTAGCAGAGATTTTCATCCGAGAGATTGTGCGGTTGCATGGGGTTCCAATTTCTATTGTCTCAGATAGGGGTACTCCGTTTTCTTCCCAGTTTTGGAGGACTTTTCATCGAAAGTTGGGCACTCAGATTCAGATGAGCACGACTTTTCTCCCTCAGATGGACAGTCAGTCCGAGCGTACTATTCAGATATTAGAGGACATGTTACATGCTTGTGTTATTCATTTTGGAGGTTCTCAGGTTGAATTCTTGGCGCTTGCGGAGTTTTCTTATAACAATAGTTATTAGTCTAGCATTCAGATGGTGACGTATGAGGCTTTATATGGGAGATGGTGTAGATCTCTAGTTGGCTGGTTTGAGCCCGGTGAGGCTAGACTATTGGGGACAAAGTTAGTTCAGGATGCCTTAGAGAAAGTGGAAGTTATTCAGGTGAGACTTTGTACGGCTTAGTCGCGTCAGAAGAGTTATGCGGACCGGAAGGTTCGGGATGTATCTTATATGGTGGGCGAGAAGGTTTTATTGAAGGTTTCGCCTGTGAAAGGCGTGATGAGGTTTGGAAAGAAAGGGAATCTAAGTACGCGGTTCATTGGACCTTTTGAGATACTCAGGAGGATTGGGGAGGTGTCCTATATGCTTGCTTTGCCACCCAGCTTGTCCGGGATTCACCTGGTGTTCCATATTTCTATGCTCAGGAACTATGTTGGGGACACGTCTCATGTATTAGACTTCAGTACGATCCAGTTAGATGAGGACTTGACCTATGATATGGAGCCACTGGCTATTTTGTGTCGTTAGGCTCAGAAGTTGAGATCAAAGGACATAACTTTGGTGAAGGTGCAGTGGAGATGTCGGCCCGTGGAGGAGGCTACTTGGGAGACCGAGCAGGAGATGCGGAGGAGATACCCTCATTTTTTTGTGGCTCCAGGTATATTTCTTGACCCGCTCGAGCATGAGCATTTGTTTTAGTTGGGAAGGATGTGATGACCCGGCCCTTCAACACGTGAGTTACCGCCCTGTTTTCCCTGTTTTATGCATATACATGTTTCATTATATGTGTTTGGAGAGTTTGAAGTGAATCGGACAGAGTTTGGTTGAAGTTGAGACAATTAGTCTCTATAAGAGAAGAGTTTGGAAGAATAAACCGGATGTTAACTCATGAGATATAGGACACAAAATGGATTTCCAAAGATTCGGCTAGTTTTGGGTGGTGATTTATGACTTGGGCGTGAAAACGGAACTAAATTTGGAGGTCCGGTGTAGAATTAGGTTTGAATTGGCCAAGTTTGATTTTTTTGCGAATTCTGGTTGACATGTGAGATTTTGATCCGGTTGTCACAATGGAATTCTGAGAGTTGCTGTAGCTTCGTAGGTGATTTTCGATATGTCTGCAAATTTTCAGGTCAATCAGACGTCGTTTGGTCGGGTTTTTGATCGAATGTGAATTGCGGAAGTTACAGTTTAACTTAGGCTTAAATCTATTGTGATTTGATGATTTTTGTGTTACGGGTTATGTTTTTATGATTGGAACATGTTCGTATGATGATTTCAAATAGGTTGGTGGTGTTGGTTCGGGTTTCGGGTGCCTCGGGGTATTTTCGGATTATTGATCGGAGGTTTTGGAGTTTGTTGTATGAAAACAAGAGCTTGGTTCTGGTATTTCCGCTTCCGCGGAAGGGGAGTCGCTAATCCGGCAACCGCAGAAGCAACAAATGAGCCGCAAAAGCGGAAAATGAAGGGATGGCCTGGATCGCGGAAGCGTAGAGGAGACCCCATAGGCGGTGACCGCGTAAGAGGTCGTGCGGCCGCAAAAGCGGTGATCGCATGAGCGGTTAGTTGACCACATAAGAGGAAATCAAGATGGGATTAATGAACAGTGATTTCGCAAGTTTGAAAAAGAGAAGGACATTTAGACCTCGTACTAAGGCGACTGTAAGAGCGATTTTGAAGAGGATTTTGTGGGAAATCATCAGGTATGGATCCTTGGAATTAGAGTATGTCATTATAGAAAAAAAACATGGATTAAACACTAAGAATTCAAGGTTTTTAAGGTTAAAAATGGTGATTAGGGCTTGAAACCCAAGTGGGCTTAAAGTGTTGATTTGAGGGGTCATATGGGCTCCGATTCTTGTAAATTTGATATGTTCGGACTCGTGACGAGACGAGGATTCCGGTGAAGTGAATTTTATAATTTTTCGAGAAGTGGTCCCGGGGCTCGTGTTTTGCTAACTTCGTGTTTTTGGGTGTATTTCGAGTTATTTCGATTGAGTTATGTTCCATTAGCCTATTTTGATGTATTCCTATTGGTTTTGATTGGATTTGGCACTCGTGGAGGTTGATCCTAGAGGGAAAGGCATACCGGACTAGTCTCGGAGCTGGTTTGAGGTGAGTGATTGATGTGGATGATGACTTGATGGTTTGAAACCCAGGTATATCACACTGTGACGCTGTATTATGGCGAGACATGTACTCTATGGTGAGTGCATCATCGATTCTGATTGGGGACTATGGCTTAGTCCGACCGATTGGTATTGCACTATGTTGTTGGCTACAAATGAGCCGGTAAACCTGCTACTTGGATGGTTATGGATATATTTGGGCTGTGTGCCGGTTATTTAGATCCCGTGAGGATCGTTATCACTATTTCTATGAAACATAGCATGTTTTCATGATATTAGTCCTGAGCTAGAACACTGTTTAAATATGATGGGAAATTTTGTGTGGTTTTGAACATCTAATTCTGTAATTACTCATAAACAGAACTAAAAACGGTAAATTATTTATGCTTGTGAGGCTTGCATGCACGTAGCTGGACCGATAGTGGATTGGGCTGCGTGCTGCAGTGTATGTTACTATGATATTGCGCTTGGGGTGTAGGATCCCTTCCGAAGTCTGAACCCCCACAGTAAACGCGGGTACCCAAATAGATCGGCCTGCGCGCCGTAGCGTTCATGTGCACTTTCATTGCATTCATGCATATACATTTATCTGCTCTACCTGTTATTGCTTATTGAGATTTACACTGTTAAAAAGAATAGAAACGCTATTATAAATTTACTGTGTAGTAAATCGGGATTTCTTGCCTTCAATGTCATTATACATGTATATTACCACTGAGTTGGAAGTACACACTTTACTCCATGCACCATGTATGCAGATCCAGGTACCTCAAGGCAACGTTGATCTTTCAGTTGTTTTCAGAGTATTCTCCGGAGCTTGTCGAGGTAGCTGTCTGGCATCCGCAAGACCCGACTCCTCTATTATTTCTGTATTTTGATATTTCCGTATACTCAGATTATGATATACTTTAGAATAATTATACGCTATTCTGGTAGAGGCTCTTGACTCATGACCCCCATATCAGTAGGAGGTTGTTATGTACTGGTTGTTTGGGATGTTTTCTATATAACTGCTAAATTTTGGATTTTCTCTTCGTTATTAATGATTTGTGAATTAAGGATGTGAGCTTGTAGTTCAGAACGTGAGTGTAATTGGTCGGGCTTGCCTAGCAATGTCCTGGGCGCCATCACGACCGGGTTTGGGGTCGTGACACATTATCTATATGGTGTGAGGATTGAGGTGTACACTGATCAAAAGAGTCTTCAGTACTTGTTCAAGAAAAAAAGGTTGAATTTGAGGCAGGGGAGGTTGTAGGAGTTGTTGAAATATTATGATGTTACTATCTTGAACAAACCGGGGTAGTCCAATGTGGTAGCCAATGCATTGAATAGGAAGTCTGCCAGCATGGGTAGTCTTGCTTATATTCTGGTCGGCCAGAGACCGCTTGCTTTATACATTCAAGCCTTCGCCATTAGATTAATAAGGTTTGATATTTCTGAGCCTAGCCGAGTGCTAGCTTGCACGGTTGCTCTTTTTTCATTGTTGGTGCATATCTATGAACGGCAGTTTGATGATCCCTATTTGTGTGTCCTGAGAGCCACGGTCTAGTGTGGAGGTCCCAAGAAGGTGACCTTAGGTGATGATGGTGTCTTGAGATTGCACGGGCAAGTTTGTGTGCCCAGTGTTGATGTGATTCGAGAGTTGATCTTTGCGGAGGCCCATAGTTCTTAGTATTCTATTCACCCGGGCGCCGCAAAGATGTATCAGGATCTAAGTGGTGGCGCAGAATAAAGAAAGATATTATTGTATATGTGGCTCGATATTTGAACTGTTAGTAGGTTAAGTATGGGCATCAGAGGCATGGTGGACTATTTTAAAGGATTGAGCTTCCCGAGTGGAAATGGTATAGGATTAACATGGATATTGTTACTGGACTCCCGATGATCTGGAAGAAGTTTGATGCGATTTGGGACATTGTTGATAGGGTGGTCAAGTCAGCGCATTTTGTTCCTGTTGCAGCCACTTATTTATCCGAGAGGTTAGCTGAGATCTACATTCGAGAGGTTGTCCGCCTTTAAGGTGTGCTGATATCTATCATTTTGGACTGGGGTTCGCAATTTACCTCGTAATACTAGAGAGTAGTCCAGCGAGCGTTCGACACCCAGGTTGATTTAAGCACATTATTTCTTCCTCAGACGGACCCATAGGATAATATGGGACTGCGTATGCCCGAAATCGAATTCCGAGGTCCCAAGCCAGAGAAATAAATTTACGTGTGAAATTACTTTTTGAAATTAATTAAGGAAAATGGAAACAAAATCAGATTAGAACGTGTTGTATCGTGCCCGTATTTTGGTTTCGGTGCCCGGTACAAGTCTAATATGTTTTTTAAGATGTTTCTGTGAAATTTGGTTGAAAACGAACTTCGTTTGACATATTTCAGACTTGAAATGGAAAATTTATGTTTTATGAAAATTTGGACGAAATTATGAATATTGAGGCTTAATTTGAAGTATATGATGTTATTGTGGCGATTTTATTGCACGAGTAAGTCCGTAGGATATTGTTGAGGTTGTGTACGTATTTGGTTTGGAGCCTCGAGGGCTCGGGTGAGTTTCAAGTTGGTTCCTGGATGCCTTAGAGTTGGATATATGATGTTACAGGTTCAGGAAAATAGGTAAGTCTCTAAACCCTCTGGCGCGGTCCGCGTGAATACTTGTGCGGCCATGGAGGGGCCAGCGCGGCCACGTCTCCTTTGAGTGGTTTGCGGTGGGTATTGCACGGTCGCGGTCGGCCTTGTGCAATCCGCACTGGGTAGTGATTCGCAGGCCATCAGAAAGCCTGTGCGGCCGCGGTCCTACTTGCGCGGTCCGTGCGGGAAATTTCATAAGGGTATAAATACTAGCGAATTTCAGTTATTTTTACATTTATAAAAAACCCAAAACACAAGAGGCGATTTTCCAAACAACTCTTCTTGTCCAAAACGACTGGGAAGTGAGTTCTAAACTATTTTCTTCACTCCTGAATATTTTTTAACATGATTTCAACTTCAAATCAAAGATCTTCATGGGGAAATTGGGGTTTTAGTTAGAACCTAGGTTTTCTAGAATTTGGGGATTTGGACCTCAATTTGAGGTCCAATTTCAAAACTAATCATATATTTGGATTCGTGGTGGAATGGGTAACCGAATTTTGGTTCGATCCTCGAGTTTCGACCACGTGGGCTAGATGAATTTTTGACCTTTTAGATAAAACCTTGTAAAACTTTTTTTCATGCTTTGGGGTTGATTTCAATAGTATTTATTAATGTAATAAAATGATTTGTGACTTGATACGAGCGGTTTTGTGGTAGAATCAAGGGGTAAAGCCATACTTGAGGCTTATATTTAGTTTGAGGCATCGAGGTAAGTGCTCGGTCTAACCTTAGCTTGAGCGATTATGAGTTGAGTCCTATTTTCTACTTAATGTGGAGTACGACGTATAGGCATGATGACGAATATCTATAGGTTGGTGTCTAGTATGACCGGAAGTCGATAAATTGTGAATATTTGAGTCATGATGTATATTTCTTGCTTTAAAGGTGAATACTACTTGTTGTGCAATAACTATGGAAAGGATTATGAATTCTAATATGAAAGAGCTGAATCATGTTATATGATGAATTGAGGAATTTATGAATTATTGTACTTGTTGGTGGATTTGCTCGAGTGGTAATGGAAAGGATGTGTAAAAAAGGAATGAAATAGGAAAGATCACTAATTGTACCCTTGTCGGGTTGTTTTCGTACATTGCTTATCTCCCTTGCCGGGGTCCCTATTATTGTAGTCTATTCCCTTACCCTATTGTTTGTGATTGTTGTTTGGGTGAAGAAGAGTGATAAATCACGAAAGGTGATGTTGTGCACGATTGTGATGAAAGTATGTTAATACACGAAGGAATATTTCATGCTATGATATGAACTCTAATGCACGAAAGATCATTTTGTGCCATGATATGAGTGTTAATGCGTGAAGGTTCATCCCGTGCAATCATTATGTAAGGTAAAGCACGAAGGGTGATATCTTGTACTTTATATGACTGATTTGGTGAGAACGAGAGTAAAACCACGAAGGACGGTGTCGTGCATCTGTTGAATTTTCCTACTATTGTTGATGTTGTTGTTGTATGGTTTCATCCCTTATCTAGTGATCCTACATCTGAAATGTTACAGCCCCTACAGCATTCTCCCCTCCCTCTTTGACTGGTTAAATTTTCTATGTTCTATTCTATTGCCTATCTACATATTGAACTGAACAGATTTGATTGGTAGTCCTGTCCTAGCCTCATCACTACCTCGCTGGGGTTAGGCCAGGTACTTACCAGCACATAGGGTCGGTTGTGCTGATTCTACAATCTATACTTTTTACACAGATCTAGCCTTTCTTCAGCAACATCGGCATTAGATTGGGAGCATGCCTTCAGTCTAGAGAGTGATTCCAATGTAGCCTCGTAGGCGTCTGCGGGCCTAGCGTCTCCGTATCTTGTTTTTAGTTGGTTTTCCCTTGTATTTCGAGACATACACTTTCTAATTTATTTCCAAAACTTTGTATTTAGTAAACTCTTAGAATTTCGTTATTTATGTGATATCGAGTTTTGGGGTGGCATATTTTGCTGAACTTTCGCAGCTTATTTCAGTTTTCTTAAAGTGTTAAGTCTTCCGCTTTAATGTTCTAATGAAAAGGTTTTATGTTATTGTGATAAATGATGAAAAGGTAATTAAATTGGGTTGTCTAGCTCTGGTCAGTAGGCGCCATCATGACCCGAGGATGAAAAATGCGGGTCGTGAAAATTCATAGGTGGTTGCACGGCTTCACTCTTTGCTATGGTTCAACTTGAACTACCCCATGTTAACATTCTCTCAAAATTTGATCTTGTGACAAACAAAAAGGATGTGGAGAAGTTAGTCCTACTATTTCTAACTATTCACTTCATGTCTTTGGCACATTCAACACATGCTCCCGCTAATTGTCTTTGTTATTTCGTGTATTAAAATTTATTTTCCCTTTAGTTACTTCGATCCAGAGCCTCAGCTATTACTAGTAGAGTTGAATCAGCAAATGGCTCCACAATTTCAGAAGCTTAACAAATCTCTGATTGAAATGGTAAGCTGTGATAGTTATGATTGAAGTGGTATAAAAAGGATAAAGTTTGACAACCAACATGAAGATACTCAAACTATCATGAATTCGTGGATACTTGGGATTGAAGCTAATCAATACAAAAAGCAGTCAAAAAATGAGGCAGGTTAACCACATCATTGCACTATACCTACAAGACACGCAAGGGATTCCCTTTTGTTTATTTTTTCACTTGTACGTAACTCAGCTTTTAATATAATTACTGTGATGATCCAAAAAGTCATTTGTATCTTCGAGCCTTTAAAAATCTTATTTATAGTCACCTCGATTTTCGTATGCAATCCGAACGCGTAGTCAGAAAGCTTAAATATGAAAAACTATGAAAAATTATAAAATTTGCCTATAAAATGGATAAATTTGACTTCGGTCAATTTTTTGGGTAAAAAGACCCGGACCCATGATTTGATGGTCCCGAAAGGTTCGTAGAAAATATGTACTTGGACGTATGCCCGGAATTTAATTTCGAGATCCCAAGCCCGAGAAATAAATTTTTAAAGAAAATTATTTTCTGAAACATTTTAAAGAAATTTGAAATGATATTTGCTTTGAATATGGTGGTATCGAGCCCGTATTTTGGTTCCGACACCTAGTGCAAGTCTTATATATGATTTAAGTCATTTTTGTGGAATTTGGTGAAAAACGGGTGTCATTTGATGCTTTTCGGACCTTAATTGGAAAATTTGATCTTTAAGAAGTTTTTGATAAATATCATTGATATTGAGGTGTAATTCAATGTTTTTTATGTTATTTTGGTGATGTGAGTGCACGAGTAAGTTTGTGAGATATTTTTGAGGTTGTGTGTATATTTGGTTTGGAGCCCTGAGGGCTCGGATGAGTTTTGGATAGACCACGGAGTGCATTTTAAAATTAGAAATTACAGGTTTCATTGTTGGTGTAATCAGGCCTGCAGGCTTTGCCTCACAAATGCGTTATCGCAAATGTGAGGGCTTGGTCGCAAATGCAAACCAGCCCAGGCCCGCCTCATCTCACAAATGTGAGTATTGTTTCGCAAATAAGAGGAGAACTCCGCAAATGCGACATATGTTGAAAGGGGCTGGGAGTCGCAATTGCGACTCATTGTTCGCAAATGCGAAATGCCCAAATTTCCTAAGAGTTTGCAAATGTGAGATCCCCTTTTGCATTTCTCAAGCCAACAGAGGTCGGGGTTCGCAATTCCCATAACTGAGACTTGTAACTTTTCTATTTAGCCTATTTTAAAACCCATTTTTCATATTCCCTCAAACATAAACACACTTAGGAAATTTTTCTAGGGTTTCGTCTTCTCCAAATCAATTGTAAGTCATTTTTTACTACTTTTCTTCATTATTAACATCTTTTAACATGATTTCAACTTAAAATCAATGATTTTCATGGGGAAAATTGGGTGTTTTGGATAGAACCTGAGTTTTCCAAAAATTGGGGATTTGGGCCTCGATTTGAGGTCCGATTTCAAAACAAATCATATATTTCGGTTTGTAGGGGAAATGAGTAATCTGGTTTTTGTTCGAACCTTGGGTTTTTACCGTGTCGGCCCGGGTGATTTTTGACTTTTTTGGTAAAACTTTGAAAAACTCATTTTCATGCATTGGGGTTGATTCATTTAGCGTTTATTAATCTAATTAAGTAATTTATGACTAGATATGAGTGAATTGGCGGTGGAATCAATGGGTAAAGCTATAATTGAACCTTGAGTTATTTTTGTGGCGTCGAGATAAGTGTTTGGTCTAACTTTAGCTTGAGGATTAGGAGTTGAGTCCTATTTTCTATATGATATTTGTTGAGTACGACGTATAGGTATGGTGACGAGTATCTATAGGTTGGTGTCTAGCATGACCGAAGTCTTTATATTGCGAATATCTTTATCTCGTTGTATCTTTCATGCCTTGGTAAGATTTCTAGTTGTTGCGAAAAATTTGTGAAATGAATTGTGATCGTTGAACATCTCACAACATTGGCTCAAGTTATATTACGAATTGTGAAAGTATATGAGATGATTGAACCCTTTAGAGCAATGGATTAAGTGGTAAAGTGAGTTATGAAGTAAAAGTGACAGAAAGAGAAAGAGTTATTAAATTGTTCCCTTGCCGGGACGTTTATATTATTGATGTTGTTCCTTTACCGGGATTTTATTGTTTAATTGTTTTTCCCTTGCCGGGATTTCTATATGATCTTGATTATTTTCCTTGCCTCTTTTTTTGTGATTGTTGTTTGGGTGAGAAAGAGTGTTAAACCACGAAAGGTGATGTCGTGCATTAATTGTTATTGTGAGGAAAGAGTGTAAAGCACGAAGGGTGATGTCGTGCCGCACGATGTAGCATTCGTTCCGATTGTATTGGTTTTATGGTGAGGAAATAGAGTAAAAGTACGAAGGGCAATGTCGTGAACACTTTTATTATATATTTGCTTTGGTGAGGATGAGAGTAAAAGCACGAAGGGTGATGCCGTGCAAATTGTTGATTTCTAATTCTGTAGTGATATCCGAGTTATATTGTTTCTTTTCTTACTAGATGCCTTTCTATTCGGAACTATTATCTCCCCCACAACATGTTTCCCCCTCTCGCATTGACTAGATACTTTTGTATTTCTTTTCCGTTGTATATATTTGAACTGTACATGTTTTTTTGGTAGTCATGTCCTAGCCTCGTCACTACTTCGTCGAGGTTAGGCAGAACACTTATCAGCATATGGGTTCGGTTGTGCTGATACTACACTCTACATTATGTGCAGGTCCCGGAGCAGCTTTCGGACAGTAGTTAGAGTGCTTCCTTCAATCCACCCGGAGATCCAAGGTAGACCTGCAGGCATCCGTAAGCCTTGGCGTCTCCCTCTATTTTTATTTCCTATTTTCTTTTATATAGAAAAAATGTACGTTATTTCTTCAAACCTTGTATATAGTAATTTTCGACAGTCTGTGATGTTATGACACCAGATTTGGGGTATTTGAGGTTTTAGAAGTTGTAATATATGTTGATTTCATATATTTCATTGTTATCTTCCGCTTAATTACTTAAAATTATATTTGGCTGATTTCATTTTATCGCTTATATTATTTAAAAAGAAGTAATTGTTAATGAAGTAAGTAGTTAAGGTTTGGCTTGCCTAGCTCTCATTAGTAGGTGCCATCATGACTTCCGAGGGAGGGAAATCTGGGCCGTGACAAGTTGGTATCAGTGCTCTGGGTTAGATGGGTCTCATAGTTCACAGACATGCTTAGTAGAGTTTGAGGGATCGGTACAGAGAAGTCTTAATTTACCCCCTAGAGGCTATGGAGTTAAGAAAACTTCACCTTTGTTCTTTCTCATTGTGCGGTTTTGTTTCTCAATGCAAATTGACTTCTACTCAATTCTTTTGTAGATGGCGAGAACACGCGCTTCCTCATCCACCGCTTAGCAGCTCAAGCCCCAAACAGCAACTCCCATGAAGGGCATAGTGCGAGGTCGAGGCCGTGATGGAGGCCGAGGTAGGGGCGGAGCTCAGCCCTGAGCATCAGCACCAGTGGCAGAGCTTTAGGTTGATTTTGATGAGGAGGTTCCGGCCCCATCAGTTTCGGTGGGCCTAACTCAAGTCCTGGAGGGATTTATTGTTACCCCAGTTCTACAGGATGCTCTAGTCCGATTAGTGGGCATCATGGAGAGTGTTACTCGGACATGCTTGCTTTCTGTAGCACCAGTCGTCTCTCGGGCTGGAAGAGGAGCCCAGACTCCTACTACTCGCACTCTAGAGCAGCCAGCTCCCCAGATTCAGACTCCAGCAGTTCACCTTGTTATGACAACCAAAAGGGTCATCACCTATTTTCTTATCAATTATGTGCTTCTATGGCCTTGGAAAATCTATTTAGAGTTGCCTCAATTTTCCTGCGCAGTCCAGGGATGTAGCCGGAAAGCTTGAATATGAAATTTTTGAAAAATGCTAAGTTTTGATGTTAAAATAAATAAATTTTAATTTGGTCAACATTTTGGGAAAACTGACCCAGACCCGTGATTTGACAGTTCCGGAGGGTCCATATTAAAATATGGGACGTGGGCGTATGCCTGAAATCGAATTCTTCCCAAGTACGAGAAATAAATATTTTAGAAAAAGTGTTTTTTATAAATGTTTAAGAAATTTGGAAATGAAATCCGATTAGAAAATGGTGATATTGGGCCCATATTTCGGTTTCGGGACCCGGTACAGGTCATATATGTGTTTTAGGTCCTTCCTATAAAATTTGGTTAAAAACGGACGTCGTTTGATGTGATTCGGACATAAAGTTCTAAATTTGAAACTTGATGATGTTTTGGAAAAAAATCTTGATTTTGAGGTTTTTATTCATTGTTTTCGAGGTTTTGATCGTACAAATAAGTTCATATGATGTTTTTGATTTAGTGCATGTGTTTAGTTAGGAGCCCCGAGGGCTTGGGAGTGTTTCGGAAATGTTTTTGGCTTAAGAAGTGTTGCAGATTCTCTATTGTAGTGCCCAAGGATTTTACCCTTCGTGTTTGCGTGGTCCCTATCGTGAACGAGTAGGGAAAAGATCCCAAGTGCCATTTTGGCTTCTCCGTGAAAGCGGATAATGAGACGCGAACGCAAAGCTCGGGGGGAGACCCTGCACGAACATGTCCTTCCACTCAGGAACGCGTAGGGTACAGGGGGAGGGGCCATCAGTTTGTTCATCGCGAACGCGACTCTTTGCACGCGAACGCGAGGGCTCGAGGAGATTACTCTACGCGAACATGAGCCTTGTTACACGAACACAAAGTTCTGTGGGCCTGACTCATCCGAATGCGATGAGTCTTTCGTAAACGCGAAGAAGGATTTCACCTAGTTATTTTAAATTCCAAAAACAGAACCCATTACAGGATTTCTCTAATTTTTACAAAACATCTTCTTCTCCAAAGCTCCTAGGCGATCCTTGAAGCACTTTTTCACCAAACCTTCTTGGGTATGTAATCTCCAACTTGTTTTCTTCCATTTTCATCAATGTTTAATGAATTTCTAGGCCTAAAACATATGATCAAGGGAAGAAAAATTAGGGATTTGGGTATAGTTAGGGCCTTTTGACTTTTCTTGATTTAGTCCTCATTTTGGGGTTGAATTTAAAAACAAATTATATATTCAGGCTTGTGGGTGAATGGGTGATTTGATTTTTGTCCGAACCTCGTGTTTTGACAAAGCGGGCCTGGGGTCGATTTTTTAGTTCTTGTGAAGAATGATGGAAAAACTATAATTAGGCATTGGGTTCGCATTTTTAGCATTCACTATTGTATTGAAGTCATTTACGTATAGATACAATGGATTTGGAGCCTAATTTGAGAGGAAAACGATAATTGAGGATTGATTTGGCCAGGAAATTTTGAGGTAAGTGTTCGGTTAGCTTGAGGGATTAGGAGTTGAGTCGTAATTGATATGTGTTTGTTGGTATGTACGATGTATAGGCATGGTGACGAGTATCTACACGTTGGTATCGAGCATGACCGTGAGTCTTAAATTGATATTTGTTGAATTCTTAAATAAAGCTATGGTTGAAATAATGAGTAAATATGGGGTATCTAGCAAAGGCTTAGTTTATTTCCGTAGGAGTTATTTATGAGTTAGAATTGATTGATGATTAGAAGTTGAATTGAGATTGGCTATAGCTGATTCTCCCTTGCCGGGATAGTGTAATCTATAGTTAATCCCTTGTCGGGACAGTTGTTGTGATCACTGTATGTTATATAATTGGAACGGGTTGCGCGCCGCAATATTTTTACTAATGAAATTTTATATATACATATATAGGCATCGGGTTGCATGCCGTAACATAAATTATATTGGATCGGGTTGCACACCGCAATAGATATTATATTGGATCGGGTTGCACGCCACAACAGATATTATATTAGATCGGGTTGCACGCCACAACATATATAAATTGGATCGGGTTGCACAATATATATATATATACACATATGGATCGGGATACGTACCACAACAGTATTATTACTATATTGTTTTAGATATTGTACTGTTTCTTCATATTTATTTAGTTTCGGCTAAATTGACTTATTTCCCTGAATCATGTACCCCCTCCTTCTTATTTTCTCATTACTTTTTTACTTTTCCGTAATATATTATATAACTGCACAGGTTTATCTGGAGGCTGGTCCTAACCTCGTTACTACCTCGCCGGGGTTAGGCCAGACACTTACCAGCACATATTTTTAGTTGTGATGATGCTACACTCTGCACTTATGTGCAGATACCGGAGCTTCTTACGGTATGCACCAGTAGCCAGGGATCCATCCTTTAGTCCTCAAGATCCCGAGGTAGTCCTGCAGGCGTCCGGAGTCCCGATATCTCTTCTATCTGTTTATGCATTATTTCCTTTTGTACCGAAACAGAGTTTTATTTCATTGTTTCACACTCTTGTATTTAGCAGTCATAGATAGTCCGTGTACGTTGTGACACCAGGTGCAGGGAAGAGACATGTTTTGGATTTTGTACGTTTTGGTTTTCTATTTATCTAAACTTCCGCTAAAATTGTACTTTCCGATGTCATTTATTTACGTATTCACCATTAATATAATTGTTTAAAACCTGTATAAAATGGAAGGAGTTAATGATTTCAAAGGTTGTGGCTTGCCTAGCTTTCAAGAGTAGGCGCCATCACGACTCTCGAGGGTGGGAATTCCGGCTAATAACAAGTTGGCATCAGAGCTCTAGGTTACATAGGTCTCACAACTCACGGACAAGCTCAGTAGCGCATGAGGGATCGATACATAGATGTCTATATTTATCCCCTAGAGGATACAGAGTTAGGAAAATTTCACATTTGTTCTTTCTTGTCGTGCGGATTTGCTTCTCAATGCTCATTGGATTTCTACTATGTTCTTTTCCACGTCTACCCTCAGCAGCCCAAGCCCTCAGCAGCAGCTCCCACTAGGAGCAGAGGGCGAGGCCAAGGCCTAGGTCGTGCTAGATGCTGATGTAGGGTTAGAGCTCAGCCCCGAGCAGCAGCACCAGTGGCAGAGCATCAGGTTGATTTTGAGGAGGAGTTTCCAGCCACAACAGTTCTTGTGGGCCCAGCTCAGGTCCTAGAAGCTTTATTGCTACCCTAGTTCTTCAGAGTCTGGTCCGATTGGTAGGCCTTATGTAGAGTGTCACCCAAACAAGTTTTCTTCCTGTAGCACAGCCACTTCTCAGGCTGGAAGATAGGCTTAGACTCCTGCTACTCGCACTCTGGAGTAGGTGGCTCCCCAGATTCAGATTCTAGTGGTTCAGCTTGCTGGAGCAGTTCAGTCGGGTGTTGTAGCTCAAACCGGAGATGGGACGGCTATGTCCGACGATGCTTTGTGGAAGCTGGATAGGTTCACCAAGCTCTTCATCTACATTTAACAATGCATATATTGAGGATCCCCAGGATTATCTGGATAGTTGTCATGAGGTTCTTCGGAACACGGGTATTGTTGATACCAATGGGGTCGATTTTGCTATATTTTATCTGTCTGGATCCGCCAAGTCTTGGAGGAGGGTTATTGCTTAGCTAGTCCAGTCGGGTTACCATCTTTCACTTGGGAGCAGTTTAGAGAGTTATTTCTATAGAAGTTTCTCCCCGTGACTCAAAGAGAGGCATATGAGAGACAACTTGAGCGCCTCCAACAGGGTTCTATGACGGTCACTTAGTATGAGACCGAGTTCATCGATCTAGCTCGCCACACTCTTGTGCTACTTCCTATCGAGAGAGAGGGAGAGAGAGAGAGAGAAGAGAGAGAGGGTGAGGAGATTTATTGATGGTTTTATTCAGCCGATTTGTCTTCAGGTAGCCAAAGAGGTCGATAGTGAGATCACTTTTCAGGAGGCGGCCAATGTGGCCCGCAGAGTTGAGATTGTTCTGTCACATGGGGTGGTCACAAGTTGGATAAAAGGCCCCGTCATCCAGACAGATTGAGTGGTACCTCGTCTGAAGGTAGGGATTCATATGGTAGAGGCCATCCTCCTAGGCTCTTTCAGTTAGCTTTTTAGGTTTCTCACGATGCACCAGGTAACCGAGGTTCTCGCATGCAGTATTCTGCTCAGCAACCCTTTGGTGCACCACCAGCTCTTATCAGTGCATCGCTGCTTCAAAGGTTTCGAGGTGGTCATTTAGGTCGCCAACGTCAGTCTGAGTTTTCTCAACCACAGCTTTCAAATGTATATAATGAGTGTGGTGATCATGCTCATATCTAGAGGACTTATGCGAGGTTAGTGGGCACTCAGTCGCAACAGCAGGGTTCCCGTGATATGATTCATGCACCAGATGTTCCATAGAACGCCCAGCCAGCTAGAGGTAGGGGTAGAGGTGATAGAGGACGAGGTAGAGGATTTAGAGGTTGAGCTCTAGCTGCCAGAGGTAGAGGCCAGCCAGCTGCAAGCCGTGTCAGAAAGGTGGTTTGGGGTGGTAGGGCCCAGCCCTAATGTTATGCCCTTCCAGTCAGACCCGAGGTAGAGGCTTCAGATTCAGTCATTACAGGTACTATTCTTGTTTGTGATACAGATGCTTATATGTTATTTGATCCAAGGTCTACCTCCTCGTATGTGTCATCTTATTTTGCACGTATCTGGTCATGCCTAGTAATTCATTTGGTGTTCCTATTTATATGTCACTGGTGGGTGATTCTATTTGGTAGATCGAGTCCATCATTCTTGTATTTTGGTTTGAGACTCGTGTGGAATTGTTGCTTCTAGATATGGTCGATTTTGATGATATATTGGGGATGGACTAGTTATCATCTTGCCACGCTATCTTAGACTGTCATGCCAAGAATGTGACCTTAGCCTTCTTGCATTTTCCCCGTTTAGAGTGGAGCGGTACTCCAGGTCATTCTACCCATAGTGTTATTTCTTATGTGAAGGCTCAACGTATGGTCGAGAAGGGGTGTTTGGCCTATTTAGCATATGTTCATGATTCGAGTGCTGAGGTTCCTTCTATTGATTTTGTGCCCATTGTTTGTGAGTTTCCTCATTTTTTCTCGACAAACCTGCTGGGTATACCACCCGACATATATATTGAATTTTGCATTAATTTGGCTCCGGGCACCCATTCCATTTCTATCTCGCCGTATCGTATGGCCCTGCCGGAGATGAAAGAGTTGAAGGAATAGTTGCAAGACTTGCTTGAGAAGGGTTTCATTAGACCAGTGTTTTGCCTTGGGGTGTGCATGTGTTGTTTGTTAAGAAGAAGGACAGATCGATAAGAATGTGTATTCAATACCGACAGTTGTATAAGGTTATAATCAAGAATAAGTATCCATTGCAAGGATTGACGATTTTTTTGACCAGCTTCAGGGTTCCAATGTATTTTCAAAGTTTGACTTAAGATCTGGCTACCATCAGTTGAGGATTAGGGCAATCGATGTCCCTAAGACAGCTTTCCACACTTGGTATGACATTATGAGTTCTTGGTCATGTCATTTGGGTTGACCAATGCCCTAGAAACTCTTATGTATTTTATGAATCGAGTGTTCGGGCCTTAATTGGATTCGTTCGTGATAGTCTTCATTGATGATATTTTGATATATTTCCGCAGCTGGGAGGAGCATGATTATCATCTTAAAGTAGTTCTTTAGACTTTGAGGGATAGTTAGCAGTATGCTAAATTTTTTAAGTGTGAGTTCTAGTTGAGCTCGGTTGCATTCCTGGGTCATGTTGCATCAATAGAGGGTATCCAGGTTGATCCGAAGAAGATTGAGCCAATCCAGAACTAGCCTAGACCATCATCAGCTATAGAGATTCTGAGTTTCTTTAGAGTGGCAGGCTACTATCGTTGGTTCATGGAGGGGTTTTCATATATTGTAACCCCGATCACCAGGTTGACCCAGAAGGGTGCCCAGTTTAAATGGTCGGGCGATTGTGAGACGAGCTTTCAGAAGCTCAAGACAGCTCTAACTACGACACCAGTGTTGGTTTTACCACAGGTTCAGGGCCTTATACAGTTTATTGTGATGCATCTCGTATTGGACTTGGTGCAGTATTGATACAAGATGGAAAAGTCATTACCTATGTTTTGTGGCAATTGAAGATTCATGAGAAGAACTATCCAGTTCATGATTTAGAGTTGGCAGCAATATTTCACGCATTGAAAATTTGGAGGTATTATCTATATGGCATGGCATGCGAGGTATTCGTGGATCACAATAATCTTCAGTATTTTTTCAAGCAAAAGGAGTCGAATTTGAGGCAGAGGGGGTGGTTGGAGTTGTTGAAAGATTATGATATCACTATCTTATATCATCTGGGGAAGGCCAATGTGGCGGCCGATGCTTTGAATAGGAAATCGGCCAGTTTGGGCAGTCTTGCTAATATTCTAGTCGATGAAAGACCGCTTATTATAGATGTTCAGGATTTGGACAATCAGTTTGTGAGGTTAAATGTTTCTGAGCCCAGTCGGGTATTAGCCTGCGTGGTCACTCATTCTTCTCTATTGGAGCGTATTCGTGATCGGCAGTACAATGATCCCCATTTGTGTGTCCTTAGAGACACGATGCAGTGCGGAGGTGCCAAGCGGGTTATCTTAGATTATAATGGAGTTTTGAGATTGTAGGGTCGAGTTAGTATGCCAAATGTGGATGGGCTCCGAGAGTTGATTTTAAGGAGGACCACAACTCCCGGTACTCTACTCATCCGGGCGCCGCGAAGATGTATCAGGATTTGTGGCAGCATTACTGGTGGCGTAGAATGAAGAAGGATATTGTTGAACGTGTGGTTCGGTGTTTGAATTGTTAGCAATTCAAGTATCAGCAATAGAGCCCTGGTTTTTTGTTTGATAGGATTGAGCTTCCCTAGTGGAAGTGAGAGCGGATCACTATGGATTTCGTTGTTGGACTCCCGCAAACTCGGAGGAAGTTCGGACGCAGTGTGGGTCATTATTCATAGGCTAACCGAGTCAGCGCATTTCATTCTTGTGGTGGCCTCCTATTCATCCGAGAGGTTAGCTGAGATCTACATATCCAGGAGATTGTTCGTCTCCATGGTTTGCCCGTGTCTATCATTTTGGATCAAGGTACATAGTTTACCTCGCGCTTCTAGAGAGCAGTTTAGAAAGCGTTGGCCACACAGGTTGAGTTGAACACAGCGTTTCATTCTCACACGGACTGGTAGTCCGAGCGGACTAATTAGATTTTGGAGGATATACTCTGAGCTTGTGTCATTGACTTCGGAGGCTCGTGGGATCAGATTTTGCATTTAGCAGAGTTTGCCTACAACAACAGCTACCAGTCAAGTATCCAAATGGCTCTTTATGAGGCTCTATATGGTAGGCGGTTTCAATATCCAATTTGGTGGTTTGAGCCGGGAGAGGCTCGGTTGTTAGGCACGGATCTGGTTCACGAGGCCTTAGATAGGGTTAGGATTATTCAGGATAGGCTTCATACAGCTCAGTCCTAGCACAACAGTTATGCAAACCATAAGGTTCGAGATGTGGCTTTTATGGTTGGTGAATGGGTGTTGCGCCAAGTGTCTCCTGTGAAGGGCGTGATAAGATTCGGGAAGAAGGGCAAGCTTATCCCTAGGTTCATTAGCCCATTTGAGATTCTTGATCGAGTGGGAGATGTGGCTTGTAGACTTGTATTTCCACCGAGCTTATCAGCCATGCATCCAGTGTTTCATGCTTCGAAAGTATCACCGCGATCCATCCCATGTGTTAGATATCAGCACTGTCTGGTTGGATAAGCACTTCTCTTACGAGAAGGTAACGGTAGCCATTCTAGACTGGCAAGTTCATCAGTTGAGGTCGAAGAGTTTTTCTTCTGTTCGTGTTCAATGGAGAGGTCATCCTCCTAAGGCATCAACCTGGGTCTGAGTCTGATATGGGAGCCATTATCCTCATGTTTTCCCCGAATCAAATACTTCCTTCTTCTCTCCGTTCGAGGACGAACGATTTTTCTAGAGATGGAAAATGTAATGACCCAAAAGGTCATCACTTGCTTTAAAATTAAATTTTGTGTTTCTAAGATCTTGAAAACCTCATTTAGAGTCAACTCGATTTACTTGCGCAGTACGAACGCGTAGCCGGAAAGCTTAAATATGCAAAAACATTGATCTATGATAACATTTGGTAATAAAATAAATAAATTTGACTTCGGTCAACGTTTTGGCTAAACGGACCCGGACCCGTTATTTGACAGTCTCGAAGGGTTTGTTGGAAAATATTGGACTTGGGCGTACACCCAGAATTTAATTTCGAGGTCCCAAGCCCGAGAAATAAATATTAAAAAAAACTTATTTTCTGAAATTAATTAATGAAGTTAAAATTAAAATTTTCTTAGAACATGGTGGTATCGGGCCCGTATTTTAGTTTCGTCACGTGGTGCAGGTCTAATATATGGTTTAAGATGTTTCTGTGGAATTTGATGAAAACGGATATCATTTGACGTGATTCGGACCTTAATTGGAAAATTTGGTGTTTAAGAAGTTTCTAATAAATTTCGTTGATATTGAGGTGCAATTCGATGTCTTTGATGTTATTTTGGTGATATGAGTGCACGAGTAAGTCCATGGGATGTTTTTGAGGTGGCGTGTATATTTGGTTTGGAGCCCCGAAGGCTCGGATGAGGTTTGGATAGGCCACAGAGTGCATTTTGAACTTAGAAATCGCAGGTTTCATTGCTGGTAGGATCAGGCCTGGATCGTAAATGCGATATCACAAATGCGACGGCTTGGTCACAAATGCAAACCAGCCCAGGCATGCCTCATCTTGCAAATGCTAGTATTGTTTCGCAAATGCAACCTCGCAAATGCGAGGAGAACTCCGCAAATGCGACATATGCTGAAAGGGTCCAGGAGTCATAAATGCGACTCATTGTTCGCAAATGCGAAAGGCCCAAATTTCCTAAGCGTTCACAAATGAGAGCTACCCTTCGCATTTCCCAAGCTAACAGAGGTCTGGGTTCGCAATTGCGAACTCCTGTTCGCAATTTCCATAGCTGAGACCTGCAACTTTTCTACTTAGACAATTTTGAAACCCATTTTTTATTCCTCAAACATAAATACACTTAGGTGATTTTTCAAGGATTCCTTCTTCTCCAAATCAATTTGACCTCGTTTTTAACTAGTTTTCTTCAATCATTAACATCTTTTAACATGATTTCAACTTAAAATCAATGATTTTCATGGGGGAAATTGGGTATTTTGGTTAGAACCTAGGTTTTTTAAAAATTGGGGATTTGGACCTCGATTTGAGGTCCGATTTTAAAAAAAATCGTATATTTTGGTTCGTGGGGGAATAGGTAATGGTTTTTTTTTCGAACCTTAGGTTTTGACCAATGGGCTTTTGACGTTTTGGGTAAAACTTTGGAAAACTCATTTTCATGCATTGGGGTTGATTCATTTAGCGTTTATTGATGTAATTAACTAATTTGTAACTAGATGCGAGCGAATTGGCAGTGGAAGCAAAGGTAAAGCTATAGCTGAACCTTGAATTGTGTTCGTGGCATCGAGGTAAATGTTTGGTCTAACCTTAGCTTGAGGGATTAGGAGTTGAGTCATATTTGCTATGTGGTATTTGCTGAGAACAACGTATAGGTACGGTGACGAGTATTTATACGTTGGTGTCTAGCATGACCGTAAGTCTTTGTATTGCTAATATATTGATCTCGTTGTATTTTTCATGACTTGGTAATGATTTCCAGTTGTTGTGAAAAGTTTGTGGAAGGAATTGTGATCGTTGAACATCTTGGAGCATTGGGTCAAGTTATATTACGAATTGTGAAAGTAATTGAGATGATTGAATCCTTTTGAGTATTAGCTCAAGTGGTAAAGTGAATTATTAAGTAAAAGTGACAGAAAGAGAAAGAGATATTAAATTTCTCCCTTGCTGGGACGTTAATATTATTGATGTTGTTCCATCGCCTTGATTTAATTATTTAATTGTTGTTCCCTTTCCGGGATTTAATTGTTTAATTGTTGTTCCCTTTCCGGGATTTAATTGTTTAATTGTTGTTACCTTGCAGGAATTTCTATATAATCTTGATTATTTCCCTTGCCCTTTTGTTTGTGATTATTGTTTGGGTGAGGAAGAGTGTTAAAGCACGAAGGCTAATGTCGTGCATTGATTGTTATTGTGAGGAAAGAGTGTAAAGCATGAAGGGTGATACCGTGCCGCACAATGTACCATTTCGTGCCGATATTTTTGACTATATGGTGAGGAAAGAGAGTAAAAGCACGAAAGAGTGATGCGGTGCACACTTTTAATATATGGTTGCTTTAGTGAGGACAAGAGTAAAAGCACGAAGAGTGATGCCGTGCAAATAGTTGATTTCTGATTCTTTGGTGATATCCGAGTTATGTTGTTTCATTCCTTACTAGATTTCATTTTAGTCAGAATTGTTATCTCCCTCACATCATGTTTTCCCCTCCCACATTGACTGGTTATTTCTGTATTTCGTTTTCGTAATATATATTTGAACTACACAGGTTTATTTTGTAGTCTGGTCCTAGCCTCGATACTACTTTGCCGATGTTAGGCTGGACACTTACAAGCACATGGGGTTGGTTGTGCTTATACTACACTATGCCCTATGCGCAGATCCTAGAGCAACTTTCAGACAGTAGTTGGAGTGCTTTCTTCAGTCCATCTGGAGACCCAAGGTAGACCTGTAGGCATCTGCATGCCCTGGTGTCTCCCTCTATCTCTATTTCCTTTTTTCTTTTTTCTTTTATTCAGAAACAATATACGGTTATTTCTTCAAACTTTGTATGTAGTAATCTTAGTCAGTCTGTGATACTATGACACCAGATTTTGGGTATTTGAGGGCTTAAAAGTTTTAATAGATGCTGATTTCAAACATTCATAGTTATCTTCCATTTAATTACTTAAAATTCCACTGATTTCACGTTATCGCTTATATATGTTAAAAAGAAGTAATTGCTAATGAAGTAAGTAGTTAAGGTTTGGCTTTCCTACATTAGTAGGCGCCATCACAACTCCCGAGGGAGGAAAATCCAGATCGTGACAATTACTTCAAATTGAAAGAAGCATCATACAATTATTTCACTTCTTCTATAGTTATCACGCATTCAACCAACTGTAATCACAAAATTTGATGGTAGACCTAGTGAATAGTCGTGGCAACACTAAATTCTTTACGAACGTATATCCATGTTAAGAAACCAGTAGTACTTAATTAAGACCTCGGCAGATTTTGACAAAGAATTGTGAAGAGAATGAAAGCTCTGATTACAATTGAAACCCTAGTGATGCCGTTGATTTTGCACACTAAAATCAAAACCCTAGTCTTCGCCAAAGATTAGACGGCAGAGAGAGAGAGAGAGGGGGGAGAGAGAGATAGAGAGAGAGTGTACTTGATGAAGTCCCGTCGCCGATTTCTCCGGCGCCGTTGAGAGAGAGGCGAGGATATATAGAGAAAGAGACACAGAGTTAGAGAGATATTGTGAAAAAATAATTAGAAAATAAGCATTAGCAGAAAATAACTTAATGTTTCCGACTACTGTAGTCGGAAATTATATATTATTTAATTTTTTAAGTAAAAAATTCTGGGGACTACTTTGTCAAAAGTGTGTTTGACTTTTCTGTCTCATGTTTCGACTACGGTAGTTGGAAACTTCTACGCCCGTAATTTCTTGCGAAACTTTATAATTATATTAGTCAAAAACGTATTCGGAATAATTCTTACAAGTAAATTATAAAATAAGTATAATATCTCCGACTACAGTAATCGAAAATTGGCGATTGACACTTTGTAGTCGGAAAAAAAGTATTTTCTGGTAGTGCAAATGGAAGGACCACGATTGCAACCTCAATAGTTTTAGTGCATGTGCAATCAGCATCATTTTTGTTTAATTAAAACTTGTCATAAATAAAAGCAATGCAGTAAAATATAAATAAGAAGAGATAAAAAAAGGGGAGAAGAGTCCTCTTCTTTCACTTTGGTGTACATTTTCATTGCAATTACATGGCCTTTTATAGGCATAAAAAGTAAAGATGATGAACATAAAATAGGAGAATTAATCTTAAAGATATTCATAATATGGGCATCCAATGTAGCGTCCAATGTAATATCCAATGTACAAATTATTCATAACACTCCCCCTTGGATGTCCATGTAAGATAATTTGCCTCATTGAGAACTTAGAACGAAATTGGCATGTACATAGTTATTTATGATATTCATTGCTTGCTACCTCATTAAAAATCTTACCAGGAAAACCTAGTGGGACAAAACCTTGGTTAAGGAAAAGAGTGTAGCGTGTAGTTACTCCCCTGATGAAAAATCACTTAATGTCTCGGAGACGACGTATTCCAATCTTATATATCAGCTTTTCAAATGTTGAGGTTGGTAATGCCTTAGTGAACAGATCATCTAAATTATCACTTGAACGAACTTGTTGTACATCTATTTCACCATTCTTCTGAAGATCATGAGTGAAAACGAATTTTTGTGAAATGTGTTTTGTTCTATCTCCTTTGATATATCCTCTTTTTAATTAAGCTATGCATGCATCATTGTCTTCATACAATATTGTTGGTGTATTCTCTTTCGAAGAAAGACCACATATTTGTTGAATGTGTTGAGTTATTGATCTCAACCAAACGCATTCTCGACTTGCTTCGTGAATGGCTATTATCTCTGCATGATTTGAAGAAGTAGCAACCATAGTTTGTTTTGTTGAACGCCATGATATTGTTGTACCTCCACTTGTAAATAAATAGCATGTTTGAGATCAATCTTTATGTGGATCAGACAAATATCCTGCATCTGCATAACCAATAAATGATGGCTTGGATTCATTTGAATAAAATAAACTCATATCAATGGTCCCTTGGAGGTATCTAAATATATATTTAATACCATTCCAGTGTCTTTGTGTTGGAGAAGAGCTAAATCTTGCCAATAATCTTACTGAGAAACCTATATCCAGTCGGGAATAATTGGCAAGATACATTAATTCCCCAGTTGCACTTAGATATGGTACTTCGGCACCAAGAAGCTCTTCATCATTTTCATGAGCTCGGAACTGATCTTTCTTTATCAAGTGATCTCACAACCATCGGGGTACTAAATGGATGTGCTTTATCAATATAGAATAACTTTAAAATCCTTTTGGTGTATGTTGATTGATGGACTAATATTCCATCTTTAATATACTCAATTTGCAGACCAAGACAAAATTTTGTCTTTCCAAGATCTTTCATTTCAAATTCTTTCTTCAAACAGTCTACTGCTTTTGGAAGCTCTCCAAGAGTTCCAATGATATTTAGATCATCAACATACACGGCGATTATAACAAATTCAGATCCAGACCTTTTTAAAAAGACACAAGGACAAATTGGATCATTTTTGTACCCTTCTCTCAATAGGTATTCAATCAGGCGATTGTACCACATACGACCTGATTGTTTCAATTCGTATAAAGATTTCGAAAGCTTTATTGAACAAGTTTCATGAAAACTTTTATATGCTTCTGGTACTTTAAATCCCTGAGGTACTTTCATAAAAATTTCGCTGTCTAATGACCCATACAAATAGGCTGTAATAACATCCATTAGACGCATATCAAGTTTTTCTTGTACTGCCATATTGTTAAGATACCTGAAGGTGATAGTATCCACTACAGGAGAATATGTCTCCATATAATCAATGCCAGGACTTTGCAAAAACCCATGCGCCACAAGTCGCGCTTTATATCTAACGACTTCATTTTTATCATTTCGTTTCCGCACAAAACTCATTTATACCTTACTGACTTTATGCCTTCAGGTGTTCGAACTATGGGTCCGAAGACTTCACGTTTTCCAAGTGAAGTTAACTCTGCCTGGATAGCGTCTTTTCATTTTGGCCAATCATTTCTCTGTCTACATTCATCAACAGATTTTGGTTCAAGATCCTCATCTTGTTGCATTATTTCAACAGCATTATTATAAGCAAAAATGTTATCGATAACAATATTATTTTGGTTCCATCTTTTCCCGGTTGAGACATAACTTATTGATATCTCTTCATTCTCATTATTTTCAGGTACCTGGACCTCCCCTAAGGTCTTATCGTTTGTTACGTCTTGGGGCTCTTCTTGAGCCACTACCTCCGTGTTATGTTCACTTTGATCATTTGCTCCTTCTCTTCTTCGAGGATTTTTATCTTTAGAACCGATTTGTCTACCACATTTCAAGCATGGATTAGACTGATTTTCTTTAATTAATTGTCCTGCCAAGATATCAACTCGAATTGGAGCATTAGCAGCTGGAATATGTGACTTGGTCACCCTTGGTAGGTCAGTGAATGCATCTGGCAATTGATTTGCAATATTTTACAAATGAATAATCTTCTGAACCTCTTGTTCACATTGATTTGTTCGAGGATCTAAATGAGACAGTGATAATGCATTCCAATCTATATACTTTTTCAGATGCTTATTTTCTTCCCCTAATGTTGGATATATTGATTAATCAAAATGGCAATCATAAAATCCTGCCGTAAATAAATCTCCAGTCATCGACTCTAGATATTTTATAATTCGACGAGATTCATATCCAACATATATCCCCAGCCTTCTTTGAGGACCCATCTTTATGCGTTGTGGTGGAGCAACTGGAACATATATCGCACAACCAAGGATCCTAAGATGTGAAAAATTTGGCTTCTGACCAAAAGCCAATTGCAATGGGGAGACATTATGATAACTTGTGGGCCTTATCCGCAGAAGTGATGCTTCGTGCAAAATAGCATGACCCCATACTGAGATGGGAAGTTTTGTTCTCATAAGCATTGGTCTAGCAATTAATTGGAGGCGTTTGATCAATGATTCTGCTAGACCATTTTATGTATGAACATGAGCAACTGGATGCTCAATTGTTATCCCAATCGAAATACAATAATCATTAAAGGCTAGGGATGTAAACTCACCAGCATTATCAAGAAGAATTATCTTAATTGTATAATCTCGAAATTGTGCTCTTAGCTTTATTATTTGAGCCAACAATCTCGCAAATGCCATATTGAGAGTTGATAGTAAGCACACATGTGACCATCTTGTAGATGAATCTATAAAAACCATATAATATTTGAATGGTCCACAAGAAGGGTGAATGGGCCCACATATATCACCCTATATATGTTCCAGAAATTCAGGGGATTCCATCCTAACATTAATAGTTGTTGTTCAAATAATTAATTTTCCTTGAAAACATGCAGCACAAGAGAATTCCTTAAATTGAAGAATATTCTGATTCTTCACTGCATGTCCATATGAATTCTCAATTATTTTACGAATCATATTAGAACCAGAATGGCCCAACCGGTCATGCCAAATAATAAAATTATCTTGATTAGTGAACTTCTTGTTTACTACGGCATGTGTTTCAATCCTGCTAATACTTGTGTAGTATAAGCGAGGAAAGAGCAGGTAACATTTCAAGTACATATTTCTTACCGGACATTATTGTAGCAGTATAAAGATATTCAATCTTTTCATCATTTGTAGTCTCAATATGATAGCCATTTATGCGAATATCTATGAAACTTAATAAGTTTCTTTGATATTTACTACAATAAAATGCTTCATCAATAGTTAAATTTGTTCCTCCTGAACCTTCAATTAATCTTGTACTACCGGATATTGTATTGACATTCGGTTCTTTCATTACTAAATAAGAGAAATATCTATTATCTTTTAAAATAGTGTGTATTGTATCACTATCCAGAAGACATATATCATCTTTATTAATCTTGAGTCCAATTGAAGACTGTGAAATTTTTATATTCTTCATAAGAAAAAGCATAAATAATACACCATAAGAAATATGAAAGACAAGCAGGAAAAATATATATTAAGAAATACATTAGGAATGTAAAAACTAGCAACACGTGATGCATTAGGAAAAAACACTCAAAATAAAATAAACTAGTTGCAAACATAAAAAGAACAACATTTATAGCTTCATTCCCCAGTAAGATGATTAATTCTTCAGTCAATATCCTCAAAGAAGTCTCCAACTTCTAAATGAGTAATATTTCTTAGGCCTTCGAAACCATCATCTTTATATGCAGGATATGTCTTAGAATCACATTTGTTTGAGGGACCTGCTTCATCATCATTATTTTGAAAGGTTAAGTGTGCCTCCACATTATTTCCCCTTTTATTGAGAGAGGCTTGATAAAGTTTGACAAAATGTCCTGGCGTACGACAAATACGTTCCCAATGACCTCTCATACCACAACGGAGACACATACTAGTTTTACCTTTTGAATGATTAATTTGAGAACTCTTATTATTCTCCAATTTATTTTCACCATAATGACGATAATTGTTTTGCCCCTGCCACGTCCACGTTTACAACCATTTCCATGACCACGGTAATTATTTTGTATTCTTTCAAACTTATAATGTGTCGCTACATCATTCACTTCCGGAAATGGAGCTGACCCAGTGGGACAGGCTTCATAATTTTTCATTAATAGAGTATTATTTTGCTCTGCCACAAGTAGGCATGTGATTAATTCAGAATATTTCTTAAAACCCTTTTCACGGTATTGTTGTTCTAGCACCACATTTGAAGCGTGAAAAGTAAAAAATATTTTTTTCAATAAGTCCTCATCTGTGATAGTGTCTCCACATAATTTTAATAGAGAACTTGCCTTAAAGATATCAGAATTATACTTACTTACGGTTTTAAAGTCTTGCAACCTTAAATGTATCCACTCATATTAGACGGTCATACCGATCCTTCAAATCAATCCATAATTCAATCGGATCTTTTATGGTCAAATATTCAATTTTTAATCCTTCATGTAGATGATGACGAAGGAAAATCATGGCCTTCGCTTTATCCTGATTTGATGCTTCATTTCCTTGTATAATAGTATTTCCAAGACCTTTAGCGTCAAGGTGAATTTCAGCATCAATGACCCATGATAAATAGCTCATCCGGTGATGTCAAGTGCCACAAATTCAATTTTTGATAAATTTGACATAGTGAAAACTATCATAAAAGATAAATAAGTTAGAGAAATAATTATATTAATAAACTATTAATGAAACAAGCGAGTAAGAAGAAAATAACGGAAATAGAGCTATATCATATCAATAATAAAATAAACGAGTTCATAATACTGCACTAACATTGCAATAGCATGCTTGAATACTAGAGAAATGTTATATTTTGTAACAATAACATGTTACTAATTGTCAGTCTAGGGTCACAACAAAATTATTACTTTTGATTTAATAAATATACACCATCAGTCACTATGATTATTTATAAGCACATCAATACTAGGTTTATACATTGTAAGTATCACACATGGTCTTAATACACTCACTTATGTATATAAAACACACATTACATTTGGACTTGACACAATTACAATAGAGTTTTAATACTATCTTTAACATTAAAATTGTACTCACAGAGTATAATTAATATTACAATATTTGTATATTTGAATGCATGTATAGTAAGATTTACAAAACAAATGAGTTATTAAGATTAGATATGCAATCTTCAAAGAGTGAGTATGATATGCACTACCATAAATAAAATAAATATAGTGATACATACCTTGATAAAAATATGGCTCAACCTAGCCGGGGTTGA
Source organism: Nicotiana benthamiana (assembly GCA_034376525.1). Taxonomy (NCBI): domain Eukaryota; kingdom Viridiplantae; phylum Streptophyta; class Magnoliopsida; order Solanales; family Solanaceae; genus Nicotiana; species Nicotiana benthamiana. The sequence goes on from CM067337.1 coordinate 92,680,494, forward strand.
GGATAAAATTAGAGCTTCGTCCTGATAACATGTTATAAATAAAAGCAATGCGGTAAAATATAAATTAGAAGAGATAGAAAGAGAATGAATAATTTGTACACTGGATGCTACATTGGATGTCCATATTGTGAATATCTTTAAGATTAAATCTCCTATTTTATGTTCATCATCTTTACTTTTTACGCCTATAAAAGGTCATGTAATTGCAATGAAAATGTACACCAAAGTGAAAGAATAAACACACATTACATTTGGACTTGACACAATTACAATAGAGTTTTAATACTATCTTTAACATTAAAATTGTACTTACAGAGTATAATTAATATTACAATATTTGTATATTTGAATGCATGTATAGTAAGATTTACAAAATAAATGAGTTATTAAGATTAGATATGCAATCTTCAAAGAGTGAGTATGATATGCACTACCATAAATAAAATAAATATAGTGATACATACCTTGATAAAAATATGGCTCAACCTAGCGGAGGTTGAGGATAAAATTAGAGCTTCGTCCTGATAACATGTTATAAATAAAAGCAATGCGGTAAAATATAAATTAGAAGAGATAGAAAGAGAATGAATAATTTGTACGCTGGATACTACATTGGAAGCTACATTGGATGTCCATATTGTGAATATCTTTAAGATTAAATCTCCTATTTTATGTTCATCATCTTTACTTTTTACGCTTATAAAAGGTCATGTAATTGCAATGAAAATGTACACCAAAGTGAAAGAATAAAATTCTTCTCCCCTCTTTCTATCTCTTCTTACAATGTCATAGGTTTATTGTAGGTTTGCTTTCAACCACTTTAATGGTCTTTAATTTAAGCTTTTAATTTACTAAGAGATCTAAAAGAAATATAGATTAATAGTCTGTTTGGTCAAGCTTTTAAAATTAGATTATTTTTGAAAATATTTTTGAAAAATATATTTTGGATGAGAAATAATTTATATTTGAAAAGTACTTTTGAGTTGTAATTAGTATTTGGTCAAATTTTTAAAAAGTATTTTAAGTGTATTTTTGTCAAAAATATGTTTTTCAAAGTTTAAGTACTTTTTGGGAAGAAGTTATTTTTTTTACTTCTTAAAAACTACTTTTACTTTCGAGAACTCCTACTAGAAAGTACTTTTTTCTTCTAAAAGCTTGACTAAATATTTTTCTCAAATTGGAGGAAAATAAATTGATAAAAAGAATATTTTCCAAAATATTTAAACCACCCAAATATAAAAAGAATGAAAACATTTTTCGAAAAATATTTTCATTCGTACCAAACACACCCTTAGAGGAATATTAGTTTTCAGTGGACTCCACTTGTAAGCCGTTGCTTTCTTGTTTAACGTTTACCATCAATAGTTGCAAATAAACTTTCGAAGTCACATGCACACATTTAGAAATGCCTTCACAAAGAAGAATTCAATTAGTGCATGCAAAAGGATATATCTCAGTCCTACCAAATTTAGATTCACCATTTAAAATTTATGAGTTTTTATTACGGTCTCAGATTAATATATTATACTAATTAAATTTACTGTCAAATGTGTATAAACTTTAATTATTCTCTTAATACATAGATAAAATTTGAATAAAAGCTGGTAGATTCACATAATTTGTATGTGAAATGCAGCGGCCAACCCATATATAGAGAAAATATTACGTAAATTGTATTGTGTATATAGATAAAATATTACGTTTTTGAGGTATATAACACATATTAAACATTCTTTGTCGAGAATTTCTTGTCACTTCTTTTAAATTTGAATACCGTTGAAAAAATTCTTAGGTTCGCCACTGAATACATGCTAGGTCTGTCCCACCACACTCGACCCCCTCCATCCTATTGTCAAGTTGATTTGGCATGAAAGTTAATAGTAGCTTTCAGTTTTGAGATGAATGATCATTATGATTTTTTTAGCATGTGGTTAAAAGTTCTGGTAATGGTCACAATTATGGTGCTTCAAAACCTGGTGCTGAAAATTCTGGTGATCGTCAGAATTCTTTATGCTTCAAAATTTTGGTAAGCATATTTGAAAATGCTGATGCGGGACTATTTTCACCAAAATAAAATAAAAATAGGAGGTTTAAAATATAAACAGTGGTTTAAAGTTTAAACAAGGTCCATCCAACATCTACTGTCCAATATCTTTGGGCTTTTTTCACTTTTAGCCCCCGCCATAAATTATTTATATTTGGTAGCCAAAAAAGTATATAAAAAATATATAATTTATATATATACATATATATAGATATATATATATATGTATATATATATATATAAATACATATATATATATATATATGTTTTGGCTATTATTTTAAGAGCGGCTACAATATCATTTTATCAATAATTGTAATTGGAGCGGCCCAAGATCGCAAATAGGCCCAGGCCCAGAGTGCGTCTAGGACATTCAAAAGTCATCTTGAGCCTGTTGATTCACTTAGCTGGATCAATTGCAATCAACTTCTCAAGTTTCCATTCCCTTAGCTGTACTTGCACCATTTTTTGCAACGGATCTTCACACAAATAGCTAATATAAACTTTTTTTGCTAATATACATAGATTATATAACGATTATACATATAGTATTATATATGAATTATACATATATTATTTTAAATTTAAGCACTTGGATAGACGGCTATTTAATTTAATTTTTCTTTTTGTATATAGCCTCTCTACCTGTATTAGGTAGAGGTAAGATCTGCGTACTGACTATCCTCTCATGATCCTAAATATTGGGATCAAACTGAATTTTTTGTTGTTGTTGTGATGGCCTGTACCATTTTTCGGAATCATTCAGAACTAGCTTTTACCTATTTGTTTTTTTTCCACGGTAACACTTTTTGTAAGCTCCAAAAAGTTTTCTTTAACTGAACGGAGATATTTTTTTAAAAAAATTAATATGATTTGATACAGACATTTAGTGCAGGTAAGTTTTTATATTTGGATATGTAGAATTATGTAAAGACTATCTCAGCTTACCATAATTTGATATGATCCTTCCCATCAACAGGTTTTTAAAAGATGGAAAATATTTTCAAATTTTGATATATCATATGTAATATTTTATTGTCAGCTACCCAGCAAACTTTTATAATTAGACACCGTTACTATATAAATAGATCTGATTGTAAAATATCTATCACCGGATAATTGGGTAGAGCAGTCCTCCTTCCTGGGGCTCGAGCAATAAGTGATATACCATTTTAAAAGGCTAGATTTCGTAAACACTGCACGAGACGTCCTATTTGAGCGTTCCCTTTAAATCTGTAGTCGTTTTGTCTTTTTGTTTGCATCTGTACCCACTTTTTAATAAACTTCAGCTTTAGAGCTGAAGTTTTCCAATTACAACACAATAACTTCAACTTTAGAGCTGAATTTTTTATTTTATAACTGAAAAAAGCTGAAGTTATTGTTTTACCGGTACACATGGTTGTGTTTGTGGTATGTTATAACTGGTACACATGGTTGTGTTTGTGGTATGTTACCATTTAATAAATGTATATAAATAGAAGAAATGCAGTTCGAATAGCAAGAGATCAGTATCATCCAGCTAAAGATCTCTATATTAGCTTTTCTTTATTAGATTTACTGAATAAAATCCTTCCTTTAAATTATTTTCGTATATAAGAAAATCCTCGTAGATGTGGTGTGGGTTGGCATAAATATTTACATAAGAATAATTTAGTTTATCATGCTTATCATTACCATAATTATTATAACCCAAAAAAGTAGTCCAAATTAGGAGTACGTGCCCTTCACATAGAAGATGCCAAATTGCAAATCTTCTTGAGTTTGATTGTGGTTAATGTCGAATAAATAGCGCCCTAAGTGAGTGAAATTCAAAATTGAATTGGTAATTCAATAATAAAATTGTTACTACTTCATATCCTATAATTACAGAAGTTAAGTTTTACCGATTTTTTTCTATTCTTTTTCATATTTTCCCCCTAGACCCCAGCGACTGATCAGCAACATGGACAGTGGGGTCACTTTATTCCTAATAATTCCTTTTTGATAAACTTGATAATATTCATATATATATATATATATATATATGTTAGCGAAAAGGAGTCACACATACACTGTCAGTGCAGTTTGTGGGGGGTATTTTAGAGCCCCTAGTGATGCAATATTTTGTATGATGTTGTTTAAGTTACAACCCAAAAAGATCTAGGTAGTTCAGTTCCTAGGATATTTGCCCAAAATACATTATTGGCAAACATCGGGGAACTACTGGTAATAAAGATTTACACAAAAAGTCTTCTCCAGCTGCTTCCTTTGCAGGTGTATCAACCACCCTAATTTGCTCCCTGTAGACATGCTTCACCACTACTCTTCACATCCTCTGAATCAATAACCTGCATTCACAAACTAAAGGTTCAATTGTTAGGTTACCATTTATAAGCATGTTGATGGTTTCAGCCGAATCAGTGTTAATCGTGGCAGTAGGTTATTCTACTATGCCAATTGGTGACATTTGACAATGGCACTGATCTCTGCCCCTGTATTTTTGGTGAAGGGGATATTTTTCATGTAGCCCAAAATCCATTTCCTATTGTGATTTCTGAAAACCCCTCTTATACCTCCTAGTCCGGTATTCATTTTTGATGCACCATCTGTGTTAAGCTTGAAAGAGTCTATTGGTGGAGGCAACCATTTTAGCATCTTTTGGTGTTTGACTTTAGTCTGCCTGCTATCTCTCAAAACACAGAATTCAGTTGTCTTCACGGTGGCCTTGGTAGCACTAATTATGTCTTTCTTATTGTTTAAGATATTACTATTTCTGTTTAGCCATATGTGCCAAAGGCAAAATGGTAGAATGTTAATCCAAGAGAGGTTTTCATTGAATTTCATATCTCTACCCTTTTCCATGACTGCAGCCCATGACATACTGTGTAGTCCAGAGCTTGATACAAAGGGGGTTGTGGCTTTATCCTGTATAGAGCTACATAATTGGATGGTATTGGGGCATTGGGAGAATATATGGTCAATATCCTCTTCAGCAGCTCCACAAAAGTGGCAATGTTGGGGGCATCCCAGCCCAATTGAATGAAGGAAACTTCTTGTTGGCATTCTTCAGTGGTGCAGAACCTACAAGAAGTTTTTTATTTTATTGGGTATATAGAGTTTCATATCCTTTTGAGGAGATCATCTTCTGGAGAGGGGATGCTCTATTCAGAATTGTTTAGGATGGAATAGCAGTAGAAATTGAAAATAGCCCATTGGCTGTGAGGTCCCAGACTAGGTTATCCTCCTTGGTGGATGCAGTAAGAATGAAAGTAGACCCCTAAAGGTCTTGGATATGCTGAGGGAGTTGGAATGATAGGATTGAGGTGTTCCATGAGCCCCTTTGGAGGACTGAGGCAACCTTGATGTCACTATCATTTTGGTTCAGGGGCCCCTGAATTAAGTATCTTAGTGCTGGCTGGTTTGGAATCTATTTATCAGTAAAGAACTTAACTCTATTCCCTTTCTAAACTACCTACCTACTTCCTTTGTTACAAATTTCTAAGCCATTCAGCATGCTCTTCCAAGTGGGCGAGTACTGAGATCTATTCTGTCTCAGTCCCCAATTGGGTATTGACATGTTGCAATGCTTGTGGATCAGCACTCTCTCCCAAAGAGAGTTTGTGTTTTTGTAAGCTCTCCAAGCAAGATTTGGTAATGATGCTTGATTTTTAAAGCTTGCCTTTTGAAGGCCCAGCCCCCCTTCTTATTTGGTTTTAGTCACTACATCCCATTTAACTAAATGTATCTTTCTTTTCTCTATGGTGGTGCCCCAGATGAAGTTCCTTTGGATCTTGTCAATCTGCTTAGTGACCTTGGTGGGTAGGGTGACGTATTGCATTACATGACTAGGGATGCTATTAAGGGTTGTCTTTTCCAGGAAAGTTCTCCCGGCCATGTTGAGGCATTTGGACTTCCAGCCAGCCATCTTGGAGTGCATGTTGTCCAAGATGAATTGGAAGTTTGCTGCTATTTTCCTTTTATGGAAGATGGGGAAAATCAAATATTTCCCAAAAGTGGTGAATTGCCTAATAGATAGGGTGGATGATATGAGTTGGGAGGAGGCTTGACTGGTGTTAAAGGAGAATAGAACCCTTGATTTGGATAAGTTGACCTTATGCCCTGACTGAGAGTTAACTTTTCTAGGATTGCCAGATAGAGGAGCAGTTTTTGATGTTGGCTCTAGCAAATAGAGTAAGGTCATCAGCAAATAATAGGTGTGAAACTTTTGGGCCTAACCTACTTATACTGATGGATCCCAGTGGTTTTGGTGAACTGCTTGGTCAATGGATCTGAAAAGCAATTCCATACATAGGATGAACAAGTAGGGAGACATGGGTTCCCTTGTCTGATGCCTCTTGAGGGGTTGAATGGCTCAGTTTTCCCTCCATTGAGCAGAATGGATATAGAGGATGAGCTAACACATGACATGATGAGCTTTCTTTTTCTGGAAATTAAATGCCTGTAGTGCATCCCTAATGAAGGACCATTCCAACATGGATATGTCTCGCCCTCGATCTGATCCATATAGTCTCCTCAACACACACTATATTAATTTTCCTCTTCTGAAGGATCTTCGCCAACTCTACGGACTTACTTGTTAGCGAACCTATGTTCCATGACCAGATTCTCAATCTATAGGCTCCCTTGCCCCCTCTACCTACCCCGCCTCCTGCCCCACGCCTTGACCCTGACCCCACACTCTTCCCTACACGAGGACATGCCCTTAATCCCCCATCCCAAACTGCAGCCACTATACCTGCGACCAATACAAAGAAAACTCGCTAGTGCACAACGGACAACGAATCAAACTAAAAGGAAGTAAGTGACTATAAGTACACAAGTAGAATGACTGAACTATTGTGATCTAAAGTAACTTCAAGTTAGCTAACACCAAAAGGGAAACTGTAGGACGGGAGGTACCAACTCCCGAGAACCAAACCTGTATTGACTTGTTGTACTCGATGTAGTTGTATCCTCATGCTCTGCTTCCCACCTCCTTTTGATGGCGCTCTTCCAGGTTGCTCTCCTTTGATAGTGTCTATGCGCCCAACTTGTCTTCAACAAGTTCGAAAATTCCCTAAAAACACAGAGAACACCACGACCCAAAAACCAAAAATGTTGTCACCGCTACCACTGGTGTAGCCTTGGCAGTAGTAAGGAAAATATTGGGAAAATGCACAGGACTACACACAAATGACCAAGTACAAAATCTTTTAAAGAAGCAAAGTAAATAAATTACCAAGACCAAAATTCGGTCTACGGCTAATATTGCACAAAACTAAAAAAACAGATGCAAGGAATACTTTTATGCCAAGAAGAGAAATACATAGATGAATATACGTTTTAGATAACGAGAGGGAGAGAGACAAGGTCCTACGAAACTCGATAAAAACTTTATTTAAATTAACTGTTCAAAAACACTGAATAACAAGATACAAGAATAGAAAAATGGAGAGAAAAGTGAGAGAGGAAGAGAGAAAAACGTTGGGGGATTCTAGGTGTGAGTTTTGGGGAAGAAGGGGTTGGGGGGTATTTAGGTAAAAATAGGGGATTATAACGGTCAGAAAAAACACTTACCTGGGCCGAAAATGCAGTCACCATGGTTCTACCGCGGTCGCGGTAGGACCGCGATAGACCAAGTTCAGAGAGCCTTCACTACTGCGGTTTGACCGTGATGGAATTTGTTCATAGAGGGGCTTTGATCGTGGTTTGACCGCGGTCGCTGTAGAACCGCGGTCTGGGCCCTTCTCAGGTATTGATCGCCCTTTTTATTACATGATTACAATTACAACAATTTCATGGGTTGCCTCCCATGCAGCGCCTGATTTAACGTCGTGGCACGACTCATATGAGCGCATTTACGGCTCGCTCGACCTCTACGGATCGTTCAAGTGCAGTGCAGTTCCTTCCTTAGATTTGCTCATTCCTACGTATAATTTCAATCGCTGACCATTGACTCTAAATTTGCGAGAGTCATCCTCAGTAGCGACTTCAACAACTCCTGACAGGAGGACTTCAACTACCCGAAATTGTCCAAACTATCGTGATTGTAGCTTACCCGGGAAAAACCTCAATCTTGAGTTGTATAGCAGTACCCTATCCCTAGATTTAAAAGTTCTCTCCACAATGTTCTAATCATGTAGCCTCTTCATTCTTTCCTTACACAGTCTTGTGCTCTCAAAAGCAAGATGCCGGAACTCTTCAAGGTCGTGCAATTGTGTGACTCTAGACGAGCCCGCAGTTTCCATGTCTAGATTTAGCTGTGTCAGTGCCCACCATGCTCTGTGCTCAAGTTCTACTGGCAGGTGACATGCCTTCCCATATACCAACTTGTATGGAGACATACCAATTGGTGTCGTGAATGCTGTTCTATACGCCCAGAGTGCATCATCTAACTTTCTTGCTGAATCTGTTCTTGTGGCCTTTACAGTTTTTATCGACACACTTTTTATCTCTCTGTTGATGACCTCCACCTGTCCACTGGTTTGTGGGTGGAATGAAGTAGCCACCTTGTGGCACACATCGTATTTTTCCAATTACTTCTTAAATGCTTTGTTGAAAAAATTAGTGCCCCCTGTCACTTATTATCGCCCGTGGTATCCCAAAGTGGGTGAATATGTTATTATTCAGCAATGCTACCACCATCTTTGCATCCATGGTGGGTAATGCTACAGCTTCCACCCACTTGGACACATAATCTATAGCAACAAGAATGTATTTATTGTCGTAAGAGCTGACGAGGAGATCCATGAAATCTATCCCCCAAACATCGAACACTTCAACCTCCTGAATCGGGTTCATGGGAATATCGTGGCGCCGGGAGATGTTCCTGGTGCATTGGCATTCATTACAAACCTTTACCCATGTGTGAGCATCTTTGAACATTGTCGGCCAGAAAAACCCGGCCTCAAGTACCTTTTCTACAGTTCTTACTCCTCCAATGTATCCCCCATGCGCCGATGCATGACATGCCTGCAAAATAGAAGATTGTTCCATCTCGGAGACGCATCTCCGGATCATGTTATCCAGTCACATTCTAAAAATATAGGGCTCATCCCAATAATACATACGGCTTTCACGCAAGAAATGCTTCCTCTAGACCGAAGACAGGGCGTGAGGGACCATACCACAAGCAAGGTAGTTGGCAAAATCCGCATACCATGGTGCTTCTAGATGGTTAGTTATGAGCAGTTGCTCGTCTTGAAAGGTTTCCAGAACGTCCTCAACCTCAATTGTGTTTTCAGCTCCCTCAAGTCGTGATAGATGATCATCGACTTGGTTCTCAGTGCCCTTCCAGTCATGTATCTCAAGATCAAACTCTTGAAACAACAACACACAATGAATCAGGCATGGCTTAGAGTCTTTATTTTCTATCAAGTATCTAAGATCTGCATGGTCAATGTATACAATTACCTTCGATCGTATCAGATAGGACCGGAACTTGTATAATGCAAATACCACAACTAACATCTCCTTTTCAGTCACTGCATAATTCAGCTGGGCTCCACTCAGTGTTCTACTTGCATAGTAGATTGGATGCATCAATTTGTCCTTCCGCTGGCCAGCACCTCCCCCACTGCATAGTCATTGGCATCACACATTTTCTCGAAAGATTTCTCCCAGTTGCGGGCAACAATGATTGGTGATGTGACCAGCCTTTGCTTCAACTCCTCAAATGCAACCCTGCATGCATAAGAAAATACAAACGGGTTATCTTTTTCTAACAACGTACAGAGAGGGTTCGCGATTTTGGAATCGTCCGTAGAAACCGGCATGACCAAAAAAGCATTTGATTGCTTTGACCGAGGTTGGCGGAGGCAGCTTTTCTATGAGATCAACCTTGGCTCGATTCTATCCCTTTGCTTGACACTCAGTGCCCCAAGACTATACCTTCTTGTACCATGCATGGCACTTCTCCCAGTTCATCACCGTATTAGTTTCGATGCACCGTTTCAACACATGTTTTAGATTTTCAATGCAATCATCAAATGAATTCCCCACCATTGAGAAATCATCCATGAACACCTCCATTATGTATTCAACCATATCAGTGAAAATGGCCATCATGCACCGTTGGAATGTGGCGGGTGCATTGCAAAGGCCAAAAGGCATCCTCCTGAAGGCATAAATGCCATAAGGTCATGTGAAGGAGGTCTTTTCGCGGTCCTCAAGTGCAATGGATATTTGGTTATATCCCTAGTACCCGTCAAGAAAGCAAAAGGGTAACCTCCTTGCCAATCTGTCCAGCATCTTATCAATGAAGGGAAGTGGGAAGTGGTCTTTTCGGGTGGCGAAATTCAACTTTCTATAGTCCATGCATATCCTCCAACTAGTGACAGTTCTTGTTGTGATCAATTCATTTTTATTATTCTTCACCACCATCATGCCACCCTTCTTAGGCACACATTGAACTGGGCTAACTCAGCTGCTGTCAGAAATTGGGAAGCTGATTCCTGCATCCAAACACTTTATTACTTCCTTCTTCACCACTTCCTTCATATTCGGGTTCAGCCTCCTATGATGTTCCCTGGAAGGTCTGTCCCTCTTCCAGGAGAATCTTATGCATACAATAGGCAGGCCTGATCCTCTTGATGTCTGCCATGGTCCATACGATGGCAGTTTTGTATTCCTTTAGTACCTGTAAAAACTGTTGCACCTGCACATCTGGTGAAGTGGAGTTCGGTCCCAGATATTCATACCTAAGGTGAGCTGGAAAGGGCTTTAGCTCCAGCTTCGGTGGTTCTTCAATTGACGGCTTAGCTGGAGGACTCTCTCTCTCTTCTCCAAGTGTGGGGGTTCAAACTCAAGCTTTCTATCCCAAAACCCATTACCTTCCAAAGCCAACACCCATTCCGCCAACTCTTCACCATTCGCCTCCTCCAGATTTGTCAAACATGAAGCCAAGGGATCCTCCACCGTCAGTACATCATCATCAGACTGTACGATCACATATATGGCACCAATTAGAGAACAATTGGCGAACTCACTTGGTCGCCTCATAGATTTTTGCACATTAAATATGATCTTCTCATCATTGAGCCTCATATTAAGCTCCCTGGTCGCACAATAAATCAAGGCTCTCCTTGTGGCTAAGAATGGTCTTCCTAAAATGGTAGGAATCTCTTCATCCACCTTGCAATCCAAGATCACAAAATTTGCAGGGAACATGAATTTTCCCACCTGAATAAGAACATCATCGAGGATCCCAAATGGACACTTCACTGTCCTGTCAGCCATCTGCAACAACATAAAGGTAGGACTAGATCTCCCGATGCCCAACCTCTTGTAAATAACCAGGGGCATAAGATTAATGCTGGCCTCTAAGTCACAAAAGGCCTTTGCAAAGGCATAGTTCCCAATAGTGCAAGGGATAGTAAAGCTCCCCGGATGAGAGAGCTTTTCAGCTACCAATCTAGTTACAACTACACTACAGGTCTGCGTGAGTGTCACTTTGGCCAAGTCTTGGAAGTCATACTTTTGCGACATTAAATCTTTCATCATCTTCGCGTACCCAGGCATTTCCTTTAAAGCTTCGATCAATGGAATATTTACCTGAATCTGCTTGAGTATGTCAAAGAACTTCTTGAATTGCTCTTCCTTTTGGTGCTTAGCCAATCTCTGTAGGAATGGTCCAGGAGGTCTCTTCTTCCCAATAACTTGGGACTTTTCTTTCTCAACTATTAACTCCTCCACTGGGTCTTCTACTGTTTCATCAATTTTCTCGCTCTCTTGCTGCATCTTCTCATTTCAGGAGCAAGCTGGACTGTCATATCTGTCAGCCTTGTTGACTTATCCAGCTCAATAGGTACTTGAATGAGTGTCTCAGCCTGCACATTATCACGAGCTCTTTCATGTTCAACATCAAGATCTCTACCATTGCGGAGACTCACCGCCATCAGCTTTTTCGGGCCCTGATCTTTGGGGTTGGTTTGGGTATCTACAGGCAATGTCCCTTGAGGACGATTATTCAAAGACATAGCAATCTGGCCCACCTGCACTTCAATATTTTTAGTAGCTGCGTCATGTGCATCTACCGTCTCATTTATCTTTGCATTGGACCCAATCACTTGCTGCATCATCGCTTCTAGCCTGGAGAACCCATATTCTTGTCTCTCACCATGTTGCTGCTGAGGTGGGTGGTACCCTTGATGCTGATTATTGTACCCTTTCGGTCTAAGATAAGGTGCCATGTTGTTGGGGGGTCTCATACCTCCCATATTCCCGGCATTGTATTACGGCTGCGGCGGCTTGTACTGCTGCTGAGCCTGCTGTCCCCAATTCTAGTTTCCTTGCCTCTGACCCCCATAGTTAGCCACATAGTTCATGTCTTCAGGTTGCTTATGATGAAGGTCATGCTCTATATTCCATGGATTACCAATTGGCTGACTGATGCAAGATGTGCACAAGCCGCCATTGGAAGTATCAACTATGTGTACTTGCTGTTTTTGTCCCCACTCCTCTACCTTCATAGTGAGGATGCTCATCTGTGTCAAAAGAGTCGCCACATTCTCAGCCATAGTGTTGGAAGGATCAAGAGGCACTGAATGCACCGCCGGAGTGATCAGTGCGTTTCTGGCTGTCTACCCTGAATTCTGAGTGATTTTATCTAACAGATTATGCCCTTCTCTCCATGTCTTGCTCAAAAATGCCCCACCAGCTGAGGCATCCACAATATTCTTCATACTGTCAGAAAGTCTCATGTAAAACCGTTGTCCCAACATCTGCTCTGGAATACCATGATGGGGATACATCACCAACATTCCTTTGAACCCTCCCCATGTCTCGTGCAAAGTTTCCATAGGTTTTGTTTGAAGCTCACGGTCTCATAAATTTGTTGTGCTGTTTTGTTGGGCGGGTGGAACTTGTTGTGAAACTTCTTGACTAACTCATCTCAACTTTCAATGGAGTTTATAGGGAGTGAGTTTAGCCAAATCTGAGCAGCTCCTGTTACTGAGAAAGGAAATAATAGCAGCCTGATTCCTTCCGGAGTCACATTGGGCTGCCTCTGAGTTTTGCATATGGACAGGAAATTCTTTAAGTGCTGTTGAGGGTCTTCTACTTGCGTTCGAGAAAATAGTCCCTTGTTTTGCAACAACTGCAACATATTGTTTGTAATCTGGAATGATTCAGCTTGTATCGCTTGCACAACAATGGCAGTTGCCAAATTATCGGATGTCGGTTGTGCCCAGTCATAGAGTGCACCCTCCGGCACAAGAGGTGCCGCTTCTCTATCATTCAAATTGACTTGCTCATGCCTGCCATTTCTGTTTGGGTCGATTACGCCTTCCATTTCAGTTTCGAGTTTGTGTGTCTATTGAGATGGTTGAAGTCTTTTGTTATCACAGTTTAACACCCGGAATATTTTCTCGGGTCTGGGAGTCCTTCAAGCAGTTCTCCAATCCTTGCAGAGTTTCTAGGCATACACATGTGCAACCAAGTCAACCGTCAAAAGTTTCAATCAAACATTGGGCGTAAAGAAACTAGCTACACCACGAATTTTTGTAACTCTAGCAATGGCAATTGATAATTCCGCTAACTCCCCGGCAACGGCGCCAAAATTTGATCATGCACAAGTATGCCCTCTAGAAAGGACTCTGCGGACGTTGCAAATAAAAACCTGAGTATTACGCCCAATATCGAATCTACAGAGAGTCAACCTATCAACTACCACCTTTAGACCCACTAAATTCTTTAGAACCAGCTTCCCAAGACTTTTGAATCACAAGTGGAGATTTTACTATGAACTAATATTGTAAAAAAGTAACAAGCTATAGCTAACTGACTAAGATTGTAGACAAGAATGAGAGAAACGCCAAGGTAATGACTTCCCCTATTGATGGAATCCCTTCTGTTTATGCTTCATACAAATTTACCAACACACTTTATCAATAATGAACACTCAACTTATCGCAAATATCTCCCGAGTAATTACAATAACATACTATTGCACTCTCCCGAGATACACTGGCTAGCTTTAATTAATACAGTTCATTTAATATTGCACCCAAGGCTTCGTTATTCCTAATCCCGCCTTTAAACCCGCAGTTATAGATTCCTCTTATTACTTTAGGAGTGGTGTTATTCAACAATAACTTAAATATGCACTTTTTTCCAAGATATGCACATTAAATAGGTACAGCTAATTGAGGATCCTGTCAATTAACTACAACAAGAACGTAGTTGAATAAATAAAGATTAAAACCGGTAAATTTGCATTATCATAAACGAGAAGTTCAACCCCCAATAGGTTCCATCAAGACCTTAGACAGAGAAATTAGCTACTCATAACTATGGGTAAACAAACTAAATTAACATTCAACATAATTTAGCAATAAAAATCAAAAAGGAAGAAGAAATAGGTTTAAGTTATTCTCTCACACTTGTTTTTCCTTCCAAGAACTCAAAAAAATCAATACATGCCTCCAATAGGCGAAACCTAGTGACTAATATAGGTTTTAGGGCTAAAATTTCACGTTTGACACATTTGCCCTTGGCCATCAGCACGCCTACCGCGGTCGTGGTAGAACCGCGGCCAAACACCTCCTCTGATAATTGATTTATCTCCAGCTTTCTCCTGCCACGATTCTGCCGCGGTCATGGTGGAACCGCGGTAAACTCCTGCCTCTAAATTCTTGCTTGTTTCTGACGCGGTTCACTTGGGGAATATCACAGTTAGCCTCTTTTTTCTTCATTTTCTGACTCCACTTCTCACCTTCCCTACTCATATGTAACCTGAAAACCATGAAAAGCACTTATAAGAGCATTGCGCTATCACTTCCATTATCAAAACAGTTGAAGAAGGTGGTTATTTAGGGTGTGAATATAGTTAAATTCGCCTATTATCATCTACTTATTCTTTTCTGTGGTTTGTAAGATATGGTTTTTGCCTAAGGCGTCACAATTTTCTTCAAACTATAAAACTATTAAATATTTATTTTTTCGTCCTTTTCCCCTTTCAAGTAGACATTGCTTTCCTATTTCAAATATCTTCTATTTGCGTGATAATTAATGCTAATTAAATTCTCAACTAACACTTACATTGAACATAAACATGATTTTTGTTTTTACTTTATTTATTTATTTGATTTTGGACCAATCAAATGAATCTTGTTAAACATTTATACCTTAGATTAAAAAGGATTTTTTTATTTAGCTTGAAAACCAGTAATTTTTCAATAATAGAAAGGAAGAGGTGCTTGTTTGTTAGACTATTAAGTAGCTCTTTCAACTGTCGCCTGATCCCCCAATATGCTCAAGAACTGAGAGTCATTCAGCGACGGGATGGCCCTAGAGAGTTTTCTTATAGAAAAAAGATAGCTGATTAAAAAAAAAAGGTGTGATAAAAAGATATTTTTTTTGTACCCCTATAATTTTTTAATTATGTCCCCTTTGAAGTTTTCATATGTTCCTTTCTCTTTCCTTTTTATCCAAGCATAGGTTTATATTTTGCCTTGCAATTTAGGTAGGAAAGTGAAACTGCACCCAGAAAAGGCCAAAAGGGATAGATGTCACTTCATGTTATGGTAATCTATCAAACGTTGGATACACTTAGTTTCTTTGCAAGTGGAGTACTGAAATTGATCACATTAAATGAATTTGGATAACACTTTGAGCTCGTTGAAGAAACTACTACAACAAGAAACTTAAGTTCATCTTAGCTTATCTACAAGTTTATTTTAAATTTTGTGGGATGGATAAGATTTCTCAATCTCAATCAAAGTTTCTAATTTGAGCTATGCGAATGAAAAAAAATCCTGGTAGCAAGTTTTTTGCCAATTTTCATCATGAATTCAAACATCATATTGTTTTGGTACAAATTAACGTATTACAAATTAAATAGTATAAAAGGATTATAAATTTGAATACTTATAGTTTAAAATATTAGAAATATTGTATTGAAAAGTAAACTGCCGTGACTCTTCAAATGGTAATACTCATAATAGTGTCATTCTTTAATAATGGAGAAGTACTACTAAGGTTTCCTTGGAAAATTTTGCAGGAGCTAGAGCTGACCATGGAAATAAATCCAAGACCAAGGTTACATAACATAAATTATTAAATGATAAACATTTAAAACAAAATCCATATAAACTTATTTTTCTAAATTCGGGATCACGTTGTTCTATTAAGAGTATTTTTAATGAAAACTTCAATTTTACATGCAAGCGTGTCACATTTTTCCCCCTTGATTCCTCATTCGATATCTAATACTCACATTGAGCCCCGACTAATCCGAATTCGAGCTGCATAAAATTGTGGCAATATTTTAAAGCCTCTTGTGACAAATGTATTAAACAAAACTACGTAGCATGTCTTCTAGAAAGAAAGAGATAAATAGCGAGAAGCATTTGAAAATTGTCAATTTGCATTTGCCACGTTTTTTCCTCTCCGCAAGTGAATTCATGTACACTTGCCTAAAATAGGCTTTCAACTAGACAAGAAGATCATCATTAGCAAGACAAAAAATCTTTCTACTACTTTCCTTCTAATATTTGTCTTCTTAAGCTTTCTTTTGTGGTTTTATCTTCTCAAAGTTTAGTAGTTTAATTTCGTTGTTTCCCTCTTTTAAATTGCTGGATTTGTAATATTTAATTTTACCGATTTCTGTATCCTCTAAATAAAATAGAGGTAGGATTGTTTAATCCTGGGGAAAGATTTCATATTGCTGAAATAGTTTCTTAGGATAATGCCTAGCACGACTCAAACCAATTCGTGTGTATGCTTCCAAATATTATTGCAGTATTACAGTTGTTATTTTCTGGTGTCATTTCCCTACATTCTAAGAAACTATTTCAAGTAATATTAGTATGGAAATTTTTTATGGTGCTACCAATTTTGGTGTTGTCTCTACTGCTACTGTTCCAGTTGTCCTGCCAGATATCCATGGTGTTGCAAATACATTATTGCATCCACAACTTTGGCAGACATTAATGTTCAAACACAGTTATGTGAACAAACATGGTTACACATGCAATGCTAATATTAAAACATTCAAGAAAAATACACTTCAATGCAATAGTAGAGTTAGAATAAATGACAATCTCTCTAAGTCAAATTTAAATTTGACTAAAGCGGATAATATAATTGTTGCGGTCATTTTTCAAATAAACGATGTGGCCAGTATGAGAGATTGGGTGATAGACTCTGGTGCTACTAGGCACATTTGTGCAAACAAAAATAAATTTTTATCTTACACACAAGTGAAGAAGGAGAAGAATTTATTTATCATGGTGACTCAAGAATAGTTCGCGTTCTTGGGAAAGGAAAAATTCTTCTCTAACTCACATCTGGTAAACTCTAGCATTGAGTGATGTATTGCATGTTCCTAATATCCAAACCAATTTGGTTTTTGTAGGTTTATTAGGAAAGTTGGAGTGAAGGTTTCATTTGAAAATAATGAGGTCGTATTAACCAAAAATAATATTTTTATGGGCAATGAATATTGTAATCGTGGTTTTATTTGTGCTAAATATTTCTGATACTCGCAATAAAAATGCATCTTCTTCTCCTTATATGGTTGAGTCAATTTCTTTGTAGCATGCTAGACTAGGACATGTTAATGTCGTGTATATAAAGAAAATACAATCGCTAGGATTAATATATGATTTAGACACAAATAATATTAACAAATGTGAAATATGTGCTAAGTTAAAAGTACTAGAAAGACTTATTTTTTCGTAAATAGAGAAACCGAATTATTATCTTTAATTCACATTGATTTAGGTGACTTGAAGCAGACTATGACTAGAGGTGGTAAAAGATATTATGTGACTTTTATTGATGATTATTTTAGATATACTAAGTTGTATTTGCTTAGAAAGAAAGATGATGCATTTAATGCTTTTATTTCTTATAAACTGAGGTTGAAAATCAACATAATAGAAAAATCAAGTGAATTAGATCAAATAGAGGTGGATAATATTTATCTTTCAATAAATTTTGTGAAAATATTGGAATTATCCATGAAGTAACTCCGCTTTATTCACCTGAGTCAAATGGAATACCTGAAAGAAAATATAGAACACTGAAAGAGATGATGAACTCTATGTTAGTTAGTTCTAATGCTCCTGATAATTTGTGGGGTGAAGCTATTTTATCTGCATGTCACTTACAAACTAGAATACCACATAGAAGAACAGGCAAAACTCCTTATGAATTGTGGAAGGGTTATAAACCTAACTTGAAGTAGTTAAAAGTGTGGGGGGTGCCTTGCTAAAGGTCTTTTGCCTGAATCTAAAAATAGATAAATAGGTTCTAAAACTGTTGATTGCATGCTAACTGGATATGCTGAACATAATGTTGCAATAGATATCTTGTTTTAAAAAATGATGTGCTTAATTACAATACTATTATTGAGACAAAGAATGTTAAGTTCTTTGAATATATTTATTCATTATCTGATAACATTTCTCATACACCTATTGAAACAAATAATGAAATTACCTCTAATGAGGAACCGAGAAGGAGCAAAAGGCCTAGGAAAGAATATTTTTCTTATGGAAATGATTTTCAAACTTTTCTTGTCAATAATGAATCATCAAATTATTTTGAAGCTATATCTTCTTCAGATGCCAATTATTGAAAAGAGGTAATAAAAGTAAAAATTAATTCTATTATGAAAAATACTACATGAATTTTAACTGATTTACCTCCTGGTGCAAAGCCTACTCGTTGTAAATAGATTTTCAAAAGGAAATTTAATCCTGATGGATCTTTAGATAAATATAAAGCTCGGTTAGTAGAAAAAGGTTTCTCAAAAATAAAATATAGATTATTTTGAAACATTTGCACCAGTGGCTAGAATTTCTTCTATTCGAGTTTTAATTGCCTTAGCTTCAATTCGTAACTTTTTTTCTACCAAATGGATGTCAAAACTGCTTTTTTGAATGGTGATTTAAAAGAAGAAATTTATATGGTTCAACCTGGATGTATCATTCCTGGACAAGATAATAAAGTTTATAAATTGATTAACTCTCTTTACGGTCTTAAACAAGCTCCTAAGCAGTGGTATGAGAAATTTAAACAATTCTTACTGAGAGACAATTTTTCTTCAGCTGAGGTGCATAAATGTATTTATACTAAAGTGGTAGACAATTAATATGTGATAATATGTTTGTATGTTGATGACATGCTTATATTAGGTACAAGTTCAAATATTATGCAAAGTACTAAATTATTTCTGTTTACTAATTTTGATATAAAAGATCTGGGTAAAGTAAATATAATATTGGGAGTTAAAGGTATAAGGAGCAAAGATGACATAATGTTTTCACAAGAACATTATGTTGAGAGACTTCTTAAAAAGTTTGAATATTTTAATGTCACATCTGTGAGCACTCCTTTTGATGCTAACTCTAAATTGAAAAAGAATAATGGTGACTGTCACGAGCCAATTCCCAAATCATGTCGTGATGGGCCAGCCAGATCGTTCCAGAACACCACTTAAAGCAGTTAGTCAGTTATATAACAATTCGAATATGAATTAATGATATTAATCAATATAAATACAACCCAATACAGCCCGACCGGGGTGTCACAAGTCAAGAGCATCTAGGAGGGTCTTTCTTAAAATTTTACGGAGACTATCTGGTCTGCGGATGCAGCAGTATACCTCAAGTATCCGATAGCAAGCTCTCAACTCATTGATGATACTCCTGGCCGGATGCACCTGGATCTACACAACAAAAGTATGCATAAGAGTAGAACGAGTACGCCATAACAGTACTCAGTAAGTGCCAAGACTAACCTCGGTTGGATAGTGAAGAGGAAGGTCAAGGCCCCTACTGAGATAAACATAAGAGTAAATATTAAATGGAATAACATTAGGAATACAGTAAATCTCAAACATCTAAAGAAAACAATAAGAAGAATGGAACATGCTATAATACAATTCTTCAAACAAGAACAATCACTACAGGCTATTTTCCATCGGGGATCTCCTGGTATCCCGAGGATCTTCTGGTATCCTCATTATATGCGCAAGGGATCTCCCAGTATTCCGAGGATCTCCCGGTATCCTCATCATACACACAAGCGATCTCCAAGTATCCCAAGGATCTCCCAGTATCCTCATCATATACACAAGGGATCTCAAAATATTCTGAGGATCTCCCAGTATCCTCATCATATACACAATGGATCTCCAAGTATCCCGAGGATCTCTTAGTATCCTCCAGTTAATCAGTCCTGCACCAGGGATCTCTTAGTATCCTCCAGTTATATAATCCAGTGCCGGGGATCTCTTGGTATCTCGAACTTCCAATTCTCGGAACAAAGTACGAACAGGGAGAGCTCCCGGGATGTCGTCCCGTAGTCCCAATAGTAAATACACCACAACAAACCAATATTTAACAGGCAAAATGCAAAAAACAAGAAAAATCTAGAGTCTAGCATGCTCCACAAGGAAGAAAAATATTGCAATTTAGTCAAATAGAGAAAATAAGTTACTAACATGATTTCTCTAAGTCAAAACAAGTGAAGTTGTAATTTTTAACAATTTAAATATGTGAAGAAACACAGTCTAAATAAGCCAAGTAAGGTGAATTTTCAACAACTAGCACAAGAACACGACCGTCACCTAGCGCACAAGGCATTTAAACAACGACAAAGATATCCTAAGGGGAGAGGTCCCATACACAAAGTTAGGCAAGCCACTTACCTCGAATTGGTATAAAACCGCTAAGAAATAATGCCCTTGCGACGAGTATCTGACTCCGAGTGGCCCAAATCTATTCAAACCAATTTCACATTGTAAATAAAATCGCAAGTAACTAATTACACTGTTAAAATTAAAGCTAAGGCGCGAAAATAGGTAAAATGACCAAAATGCCCCTCGTGCCAACATCGTGGAATTGTATAATTTCTACATTTTCAGAAATTGCATACTCTCACGAGTCTAATCATATAAAAATCTCCCAAATCGGAGGTCAAATCCCCTTTCAAAACTCAATAGTTTGGCCAAAGAAGTTTTTACGCAAATTATCCAATTTTTTATCCAAATTTCGAATTTAATTGATAGATTTAACCACAAAATGATGGAATATAACCAAAAAGGATCATAGAAACATTACCTAATAATTTCCTCTTCAAAACCTTCTCAAAATTGCCTTCTTCCGAGCTTTCAATTGATTTTCCAACATATGAAATTAAACCCTCAGATATTCTCTTAACTGAACAGCGATGTTCGCTTTTGCGGACTAGGAACCGCTTCTATGGTCCCCCATTTGCGGTCAAAATGCCGATTCTATGGCTCCCATTTAAAATGCCAATTTCCGCTTCTGCGGACCTTACATCGCAGAAGCGAATCCCGCTTTCGCGAAAAATCCTTCGCTACTTAACGGGCCAGAATCCGATTCTGCGGTCTCGCGTACGCGGTCTACAGCCCGCTTCCGTGGCTTCTGAAGGAAGGGACCCTTTTCGCTCATGTGATTTCCAATCCACTTTTGTGGCGCCGCTTCTGCGGTCCCCAAGCTGCAAAAGCGGAAACAACAAAAGAAACAACATTAATTCCCTTCTAACTCCCAAAACCAACCTATCGAGCATCCGAAACACGTCCGAAGCCCCTGGTACCTCAACCAAACCTACAAACCTATCTTTTAGCATTATTCAAACCTGTACCAATCCATAAATCACCTAAAACAACGTCGGAAACACAATTTATTCAATGATTTTAACTTAAAACTTCCAAAACTTAACCAAACTCGCTTTCGATCAAAACTCAACCAAAACACGCATGATTGATCTATCATTTTTCACGTACGTCCAAAATGACAATACAATACTACAACAACTTTCGGAATCCTGTACCGACTCTCGAATCAAAAATTTACTATCGGAGGGGAAACTTCAAATTCTAAATTTCGACATTTCTAGCCTAAATGAGCTGCGGACATCCAAAATACATTCCAAACACGCTCCCAACCCCTAATTCACCTAACGGAGCTAATGAAATAATTGATTTTCCATTCTGAGGTCGTCTTGACACTGTTCTCGTTACGGACCTTTTTTCAGCACTTAGGCTCTCATTTAGGGACTAAGTGTCCCAAAATACTCTGAATTCTATTACCGAACATCCCGAAAACAAAAATAGGAGAAATAAACTTAGAGGAAGAAGTTAATGGGGGAACGTGGCATAAATTCCAAAGACGACCGGTCGGGTCGTCACAAGGATCGCGCGTTCTGGCAAGGCCACGTGAATTTATGACCTTTCGAGGAGAATTCAGGTACTCTATTTCTATGATGTGAGACGAGATCCAGGTTTTTTGGTTGTAATGGTACTGTTGAGCTTGAGGTACATCTCTTTCGTTGCATCATTGTCATAATTTGAGTATGTTCAGACTACTTCTCATTGGTGCCTGTATTATGCCAGTTGTGGATTAAGCCTGTATCGAGGTGTCATATCACCTGAGGGGTGGTTGGAGTCGAAGTGGTCATTGGATTCATTAATAAGTATGACCCAATTTGATTTTAGTCTGTTAGAAAGGTAATATTTGGGTTTGGCTCGAAAATTTATCGCAATAACAGTCAAGAGGAAAATGGATTCATGAATAGTTGATTTGAGAGATGGTTTCAGTATATCGCGTGTTTTAGTTGTCGTTGGTAGTATATGAAGATATTGAAATGAGACCTTATCTAACAAGAGATTTTCTATCGATATTGGTTGTCGTGGGCAGTTGTTGTGAATGGAAGTTATCGCTGCACGTGTTTGTGTTATGTGGTATATCATATGATTGCAACCGAGGTTGCAGGTATGGATTATTAAAGTTGGTTTGGGTTTATTCTGAATGCATACCTGAGATTATGATCTGGTGCATGATTTCGGGAAGTGCGATGTGGTTTATGGTTTAGATGGACTGTGAAATTAAAGCTATATTGTGTTATCCGACCTATATGAAATAGGGTGACGTATATCACCCCGAGTATATGCTTGGTAAGGTCATTCAGCTATTGGGGTGCTTCTAGTATAACTCTGGGTACGCTCGAGGAAGAGCGTTTGTTTAAGTTGGGGAGAATGTGATGACCCGACCCGTCGTCACGTAAGTTACTGCCTTGTTTCCCCCCTTATGGTGTTGCTTCATGTCTCAATGTCAGTATTAGAGTTGATCGGGTGTAATTGAATTGGCTTTGGTTGAAAATAAGGCACACAACCTCTTAGAAGGAAGCTTGTATTAGAAAAATCAACCGGAAGTTGACTATGTGGTTAGAGGGCTCGGATGTAAATTTCGATGGTTTGGTTAGCTTTAGGAGATTATTTGGGACTTAGGAGTGCGATCGAAATTGAATTTGGAGGTCCAGTGTAGAATTAGGCTTGAATTGGCGAAGTTTGAATTTTGGCGGATTCGGTTGGTAGGTTAGATTTTGATCCGAGGATCGGAATGGAATTCCGTTGCAGTAGCTTTGTTAGGTGATTTTGGATATTTCTACAAATTTTCATGTCATTCGAATGTCATTTGGCTTGGTTTTTTATCGAATTCGAGTTTCGCAAGTTTTGAATAAAACTTAGGCTTGAATCCATCGAGAACTGATGACTTTTATGTTGTTGGGCGTGTTTTTATGATTCGAAAAAGTTCGTGTGAAGATTTGGGGTATGTTGGTACTTTTGGCTGAGGTTCCGAGGGCCTCGGGGTGGTTTCGAGTGGTTATCGGAGAGTGTTTGGATGTTGGAAGTTGCAGAAATTGCAGAATCAAGTGTTGCAGAATTTAGGCCTATGCAATCGCAATTCCAGGTATGCGATTGCATAGAAGAGTTTGGGCAGGCTGGATATTTAGTCTCTGTGATCGCATGATGTTGCCTGCGATCGCATAGGGTTGTGTCTCAAAGCAGTGCGATCGCATATGTATAGTTGCATTCACGTAGTTCATTTTGAGGTTGAGGAAATTTTGTGCATTGCAATCACAAGACCTTGTCCACGATCGCATAGAAAGGATTCAGACCTGGGCAGACCTGTTTTATAACAATTCATCCGCGACTTGGATTCATTTTTCCACCAGTTTTGCACCACCTTGAGAGCTTGTTGGTAGATTTTGAAGAGGGTTTCCACGGAAAGTGATTGGAGGTAAGTCTCGTGGTTTAGAAACATCATTTAATCAAAGAATCATCCATTAATTCTCTGAATTTGGGTATGAAATTGAAGAAATTAGGGCTTGATTTTTGTATATTTCAAATTGAGATTTGATAGGTCATTTGAGCTCGGATTTGGGAGTTCTTGGTATGCATGAACTCGTTGAGAGACGAGGATTCAAAAAAGTAAGTTTCATAATTTCCCGAGAAGCGGGCCCGGGGTTCGAGTTTTGCTAGTTTCGAGATTTTTGTTATATTTCGGTTGTTTTCAATTGGGTGTTGTCCCATTAGAATATTATGATATATTTGTACTGATTTTGGTTATATTTGACGCACGTAGAGGCCAATTTGAGGGGCAAAGGCATCACGAGCTAGGAATTTCACCGGTTCGAGTGAGTAATACTTGGTAATGATATCCTGAGGGTTTGAAACCCCGGATTTTCACATCTTAGTACTGTATTGTGGTGACTTGCATGCTGGACCTGAGCGTGGGGTAGAGCACCATTGGGAATTGTGACTTGGTCCGTCCCAGTTGTTGATTTTACCGCTATATTGTAAATGATTTGTTGTTATCATTATGACTTGGGCTCATTGCCGACTATTTGAACTCTTTATGAACTATCATCACTGTTTTCCTCACTGTTTAAAATATTATTTGAACTCGGTCCATGTGATTTGCACTATTAAAACTTGGAGTTTTAACTGATATTTGGACAATTGTTTGAGCTGAGTACTATTGTATTACGGATGCCCGAGGGGCTTTTGACTATTTTGAATTGATTGAGGCTGTGGGCTATATGTGAGGGCATGGAGAGTGATGTAAGCAGGCTATCAGGCCTCGAGTGTTATGTGTGCATATGCCTATACATGCATGGATCGGACTGCACGCCGCAGCAGCATATTGCATGGATCGGACTGCATGCCGCGTTATCAAATTGCATGGATCGGACTGCACGTCGTAGTAGTATATTTCATGGATCGAACTGTACGCCACAGTAGTATATTATATGGATCGGACTGCACGCCGTAATAATGTATTATATGAATCGGTCTGAATGCTGCAGTATTATAGCGTTGGGCTATGAAGCCCCTCTAGAGTCTGTACACACCCCTAGTGAGTGCAAGGTACCCATGGATCGGGCTAATCAAATTGAGGTACAGGGAGTAAAGTTAGCACTTCCAACTCAATGGTAATAAGAGAGAATAATTTGATTAGCCCGATCCATAGGTACCCTGTGCTCAGTGGGGGTGTGTACAGACTTAGGAGGGGATCCTACAACCCAAGCGCTATAATACTCCGGCGTGCAGTTCGATCCATATAATATACTACTGCGGCGTGCAGTTCGATCCATATAATATACTACTGCAGTGTGCATTCCGATCCATGCGATATGCTACTGCGGCGTTCAGTCCGATCAATGCAATATGCTACTGCGGAGTGCAGTCCGATCCATGAAATATACTACTGCAACGTGCAATCCAATCCATGTATGCATATGCATATGCAGACATAACACTCGAGGCCTGAAAGCCTCCTTACATCACTCTTCATGCCCTCACATATAGCCCTCAGCCTCAATCAGTCCAAAATAATTAAAAGCCGCTCGAGCATCCGTAAAGCAATAATACTCATCTCAAACAATCGTTCAAATATCAGTTAAACTTCCATGTTTGAGAAAAATATAGCTGAGTTCATGAAACAGTACAAATAAGATGGACTGAGTTCAAATAATATTTCAAACAGTAAGGAAAGCAATGATGATAGTACATAAAGAGTTCAAATAATTGGAAATAAGCCCCAAGTATGATAATGAGCCCAAGTCATAATGATCGCAGCAAATCATTTACAATTTCGCGGTAAAAACCAACAACCGGGACAGACCAAGTCACAATTCCCAACGGTGCTCTACCCAACGCTCAGGTCCAGCATGCAAGTCACAACAATACAGCACTAAGATGTGCAATTCCGGGGTTTCAAACCCTAACGATATTATTCCCAAGTATTACTCACCTCGAACTGGTGAAATTCCTCGCTCACGACACCTTTTCCCCTTAAATTGGCCTCCACGCGCGTCAAATTTAACAAAAATCAGTACAAATATATCATAATATGCTAATGGGACTATACCTAATCAAAAACAATTGAAATATAAAAAAAATCTCGAAACTAGCAAAACCCGAGCCTTGAGCCCGCTTTTTGGAAACCTACGAAACTTACATTTTTGGAATTCTCGTCTCGCACCGAGTTCATGCATACCAAGAACTCCCAAATCTGAGTGCAAATGACCTATCAAATCCCAATTTGAAATATCAAAAACTCAAGCCCTAGTTTCTTCAATTTTATACCCAAATTCAGAGAATTAATGGATGATTCTTTGATTAAATGATGTTTCTAGACCACGAGACTTACCTCCAATCTATTTTCGTGAAACCCTCTTCAAAATCTACCAACAAGTTCTCAAGGTGGTGCAAAATAGTGTAAAAATGAACCCAAGTCGCGGATGAAATGTTATAAAACAGATCTGCCCAGGTCTGAAGCCTTTCTATGTGATCGCGGACAAGGTCTTGCGATCGCAATGCACAAAATTTCCCCAACCTCAAAATGAACTACGCGATCGCAGCAATACATATGCGATTGCACTGCTTTGAGACATAACCCTATGCAACCGCAGGCAACATCTTGCGATCGCAGAGACCAAATATCCAACCTGCCCAAACTCTTCTATGCGATCGCGTCCCAGGCATTGCGATCACATAGGCCTAAATTCTGCAACACCTGATTCTGCAACTTCCAACATCCAAACACTCTCCAATAACCACTCGAAACCACCCCGAGGCCCTCGGGACCTCAACCTAAAGTACCAACATACCCCAAATCTTCATAGGAACTTGTTCCAATCATAAAAATACGCCCAACAACACAAAAATCATCAATTCTCGATGGATTCAAGCCTAAGTTTTCTTCAAAACTTTCAAAACTCGTATTTGATCAAAACCCCGACTAAGCGACGTTCGAATGACCTGAAAATTTGCAGACATACCCAAAACCACCTAACAAAGCTACTGCAACTCTCATAATTCCATTCCAAACCTCGGATCAAAACCTCACCTACCAACCGAATCTGCCAAAATTCAAACTTTGCCAATTCAAGCCTAATTCTACACTGGACCTCCAAATTCAATTCTGATCGTATTCCTATGTCAAAAAGCATCCCCCGAAGCTAACCGAATCACCGAAATTCACATCCGATCCCTCTAACCATGTAGTTAACTTCCAGTTGATTTTTCTAATACAAGCTTCCTTCTAAGAGGTTATGTGCCTTATTTTCAACAAAAATCAATTCAATTACACCCTATCAACTCTAATACTAACATTGAGACATGAAGCAACACCATAAGGGGGAAATATGGCAGTAACTCACATGACGACGGGTTGGGTCGTCACAGTGACACAGTTACTCAGTCTAAATATGCTCAGATTATTGGGTGTGATGTATTTAATGAATTTTACAAGGCCTGATATAGACAATGCTATGTGTAGACTAAGTAGATATGCTCATAATCCCAACAAAGAGAATTGGTATGCATTAGATAGACTAATGAAATATTTGAGAGGAACCATGAGTTATTGTATCCTATATAGTGGGTTTCCTTCTACTTTATGAGACAAAATCCATTAGTGGTTTTGTATTCACCCTTGGTGGTGGTGCAATATCGTGGAAATCATCTAAACAAACGATCATTGCTAGATCAACTATGAAATCAGAGTTTGTAGCTCTCAAGTTTGCTAGTTCAGAGGCTGAATGGATAAGAAACTTGTTAACTAATGTCCCTTTGATAAAGGACGTATTGCCTCCTATGTTCATTGTTATTGTCAAGCGGTAATAGTTATTGCAAAGAATAACTCATATAATTGTAAAAGTAGACACATAAAACTGAGACGTGATACCATAAAATAGCTATTGAGAGATGGAATAATTTCCATTGATTATGTGAAGTCAGAGATATATTTGGCCGATCCTTTGATTCCTGATGACCCAGCCCATAGTCACGTGAATTACCGCCCCGTTTCCCCCATATTATGTCCTCTATGGTTCAATATCAATTTTTGAGTTGATCGGAGAGAATTGGATTGGTTTAGCTGCATAGGAGGTACTTAGCCTCTAAATAGGAAGCCTGTTGTGAAAAAGTCAACCAGATGTTGACTATATAGTTAGAGGACTCGGATGTGAAATTCGGAGGTTCTATTAGCTTTAGGGGACGATTTATGACTTATGAGTGCGATCATAATTGAATTTAGAGGTCCGATGTAGAATCATGCTTGAATTGGCGAAGTTTGAATTTTGGCGAATTCCAGTTGATAGGTGATATTTTGATCCGGGGGTCGGAATGGAATTCTGAGAGTTGCACTAGCTTCGATAGGTGATTTTTGATATGTGTGAAAACTTTCAGGTCTTTCACACGGTTTTTAGTCGGGTATTTGATCGAATGTGAGTTTCAGAAGTTTTAGTTTAACATAGGCTTGAATCCATGGTGAATTGATGATTTTTGTGTTGTTAGATGTGTTTTTACGATTGGAACAAGTTCCTACGATGATTTGGGGGTATGTAGGTGTTTCTGGTTGAGGTCCCGTGGGGCCTCGGGGTGATTTCATATGATTTTCAGGAAGTTTGGACATAAGAATTTCTGCAGAAATTGCAGAAGCAGTGCAGACAAGAATTAAGTCTTCGTGATCGCGTGGCATGGGCCGCGATCGGGTAGGCCTGAGGTGCTGGTCTTTGCGTTCGTAGAGGTAAGGTCGCGTTCGGGTAGTTGTTTTATCATTGTTCATCGCATTCGCGGTAGGGGTGACGCGTTCGCGTAGAGTAAAAGAGGGGCCAAATGGATTTTGTTAATCGTGGGAGGACCCACGCGATCACTTAGAAGGAAAACTGGGCGTGGTTTGTCTTTTAAGACATTTCATTTGTGAGCTATCTCACTTTTCCTCCTTTTTTACACCACTGGTAGATTTTGAAGGGGATTTTGACGGGAAGTGATTGAAGGTAAGCATCGTGGCCTAAAAACACCATTTAATTGAACATTCTTCCTTTGATTCTCTGAAATTTGGGTAAAAATTGAAGAAACTAGGGTTTGGTTTTTTAAATGTAAATTTGGGATTTGATGGCCCATTTGGACTCCGATTTTTATTAACTTTATATGTACGGACTCGTGGCGAGACGATGAATCCGGTGATGTGAATTTCGTAATTTTTTGAGAAGCGGGCCTGCGGCTCGAATTTTGTCAACTTCGTATTTTTGGGTGTTTTTCGAGTTCTTTTAATTCGGCTATGTCCCATTAGCTTATTATAACCTTT
The DNA here is from genome assembly GCA_034376525.1 of Nicotiana benthamiana. NCBI lineage: Eukaryota > Viridiplantae > Streptophyta > Magnoliopsida > Solanales > Solanaceae > Nicotiana > Nicotiana benthamiana. The sequence goes on from CM067337.1 coordinate 92,709,930, forward strand.
TCCTTATGATTTTGGTTAGATTCTACACTCAAGGAGGTCAATTTGCGAGGAAAGAGCAAGGCGAGCTACAATTTTGGCCGGTTTAAGGAGAGTAATGGTTATGAATGATATACTGAATGTTTGAAACCTCGTATTTGCACTATGCGCTGCTATGTTGAGATGAAACACGCGCCGTGTGATGAGCGTGGTAATGTTACTGTTGGGGATTCGGACTTGGACCATCCTGATTGATGACTTACTAAACTTTTTGACTGAGACTGAGCTTATATCCATATATTTTAGGCTAGTTGCCATGTTTGGGGCCTTGTGCCGATCTGTAGAACCCTTAGGGAGCATGTTGAGTTGATTGACATCACTTTACCGATTGAACCCATACTCTCAGTCATGTCCTTAACTGTGAAATATAAAATAAACTGGTCTTAGTGATTTGCACTCTAAATGACAAATATCTAGGGTTGAATACCATGTCTTAGCTAATGGGGCCCGAGAGGCCAAGTCTATATTGACTAAGAGGGCTCAAGGACCCTCATAGTGAGGGTATTTGATATATACCGGATCGGGCTGCACGCCGTAACAGTAATTACATATACATGTATTGGATCGGACTGCACACCATAGTAGTATATTATATATGGATCGGACTGCACGCTGCTGTGATATATTATATGGATCGTACTGAACGACACAATATTGTAGCACTGGGGCTGAAGGAGCCCTCCGGAGTCTGCACACACCCCTAGTGAGCGCAGTCGACTATATCTATTGGATCAGGCTGCACGCTGTAGTATTATATATTATATTGGATCGGATTGCATGCCGCAACAGTATTAGGTGTGGATCCGACTGCGCGCTATAATAGTGTTAGTAAAGTGTCGGATAGCTAGGGGATTTTTATCAGTTTTTCCTGCTTAGCACATATTTACTGCCTTCACTGTTGATTTTAAAATCGAGTAGTGTTCTTACAGGATTTCTTATTTTCAATTATTATTGTGAGCACGTGATTTTTGCCCTGTATATGAATTATTCCCATAAAAATCAAATGAATGATTTTTCTTTATATTTACAATTTTGTGCATTTTTGTGTCATTATTTGATAATTGGTGAATTTTATTTTTGCATATTAATTAATAAAAATACCAAAATACGCATTTGCATTTAGGATTTAACTTCATAGCTTAGTATTAAATACGGGTTAATTTGTTTTAGCACTAAACTATGAAAATTCACAAAAAATTAGTTCATTTTGAATTTTAATCATTTTATTTAAGAATTGTCACAAATTAGTTTTTCACAATAATTTTAGGAGATAATTAGTGTTATTTGGAATATATTAAGATTTTGGTGTAATTGAAGTTTTATAAAATCAGAAAATGAAAAAAAATCATAAATTAAAAAATACAAAAAAAAAAGGAAATAATTAAAGAATATAGTTGAAAAGAAAATAAGGAATTAAAAGAAGGGGGTTTTAATTTTTGGGCCCAACTTAATCTTCCCACCCCAAGCCCAAGTACCACTTCTTCAGACCAATCCAATACCACAACCCCAACCCGGTCCGCCTGTGTGGTAAGCGAAACGACGTCGTTTCCTTGAACCAATCCCAGCCGTTGATTTTTGATCCACTGGTTGAGATCATCCTAGGATGTTATCTACTTAAGTGTCCGAAAATCCCCCCACCCCATCCCGTTCACCATCTTCCTCACACCCACTTCCCCTCATAACCCTAATGCCGCCGCAATCAAATCCCACCGCCCGAATTCCCCTCACTCCCCTCATTCCTAATCTATGATTCATTTCCCTGGAATCATCACCCAACTCTTCGAATATCAAATCAAAGATTCGAGCCAAGTCACAACTTCGCCTAAATCAGCTTAAATTTACACTAGATAGTCTACGGCCTCTCCTCATTTCAAATCTTTGGTCAAAAGCTCTCGAATCTCACTGAAGTTCAACAAAGTTCAAATCTAGGGTTCTCGGGGTTTGAATCTATTTTAGGGGTTTTTCTTGGTCGAATTGTTTTACAGTAAGTTCTCTTCCATGTTCTGAGTTCGATTAATCTAATAGCCTCTCTTCTTCTTCCCTTTATTTATTTATTTATTATTTGATCATATCTGGAAACCATGCGTAGTCAAATTTGAGTTCATGTCCGCTTGAGTTTAATCTTCGTGTTGATTTATTAGTCCAATTCCGTATTTAGCTAAGGCAATATCATTTCATCCTTTTGTTTTTGTGTAAATACTTTAATAATTCTTTGTTAAGCTTGCTTGAATTCTAGTCCTTTTAGTTTCGATTTTATTTTTACTATCTTGGTTAAGTTTTGCTTTATTGGAATTGGTTGTGATTCTGTGCATAATTTTGTTCTATTTTCAATTCCGTGTTTAATCCGTATTTGCTAGTTCATGATGTTAGTTCTATAATCACACTTTGTATTGGTCAGCTGTTAAGTCGTCTCTTTTGCCTAATTACTAGTTAATTTGGTCTAATAATAGTATTAATCAAGGCATTTCAATGGGTTAGGATTAAATTTTGGTGGTGTTGATTGGTTTCAATTAATTTTTAATAGCGATAAGGGGTTTGAGGTCAGTTAGCTTAGGCTGTAAATTTCAGAACAGTACAAGGGCATTTTAGGCATAGAAAATGGCAGTCTTTTGAAAAATGGTAAATTAAAGACAAGAAAAGGGTAGTCTAGGAATTGTACAGCCAAAAGAGCATCCTCGAAGCTCCTAGAATAGGGCTTTAGTGCACATTTCTGAAAGAATTAAGGAATAACTTGGGGAACAAGTCATAACTTTAGGGATATTAAAGCAAAAATGAAAATTCAAGAGAGGGGTAAAGGGTAAATAGAAAATCTGATTGTTGCCCCTTTTTTGCTCCTATAAATAGGCATCATTTGCCTTGTGAAAGGGTTCTAGAATTTTCAGCTCAAAAACTCACCAGAACAAATTTGATTTTCATTCCATTTTCAACTTCAGTTTAGTTTTAGCATTTAAATACAGAAAAATACAAAAAAGGATATATACTAAGAAGAAAACAACAAAAATTTACTGTTTCATTGGTTTTCAAGCAACTGTTGGGGTTTTCCTCTTTGGCTTTCTGCTCATATCTTGGTTCGAAACTGATCTCCGTATTGATTTGGAACAATCCCTGCTGGGTCCTAGCTGTTTGTGGTCTCTTGGGTTATCTGTTGATTTCTAGCCAAAATTTCTGGGTGAATTCTTGCGTCTGGAGGTTGTTGTGTTATTTACTGCTGTGACTAAACTGTTTCGAACTGTTGCTGACTTGCTTTCCCTTTTTCCTTGTTACTTTGCAATTCCAGGTACACATCTCAAGCCCTTTTCGATGTATCATCTTATGTTGATAATAATGAAATGAAACTGAAGCTTTTTACGTGGATTTGTTATTTTGATAATTTTCATTCTTTTGACATTTTCCTATGATTTGCTTGGTTGTGCATTGTAATCGACTTTGTATGTGTAACTGGACTGATCTCAGACTGAATAATGGATTTCAATATTAGATCATAGCATTCAATGTTTAACTTTTGTAGTAAATTGGGCTGTGTCAGGCTGATGAGCTTCAGGTTTGTGATCGTCTGTTTGAACCATTAGATTTGTGTTTGTGCTTATCGTAAATAGTTAAATCATAAGGTTTTTTTTTAAAATGGCGTGAATTAAGATTGGTTTAGAAACGTTGATTGAATGATCATACTTGTACTCATTGAGTTTGGAAGGCTATGAACAGAAGCATATGAGCCTGGAGTGTAGCATTGTTTGGTTTAATATTAGAGGTGATATTACTTGGAAAATTCAGCTGGAACATTGTCAACTAAATTGAAGTTCAAATTGGCATGTTAATCCCATAGGTTTGAAGTTAAATTGATTCTTGGGTTTTAAGTTTATTCATGTCTGGCTAGTGTTGAAATGTACAGAGGTTCATTAAAAGAAATGAAGTGGAAATGATGTGATAAGTGGCCGTAATGCTAGGCAAGTTATGAGTAATTTAACTTCACTAATATCCTTGGCTAATCAATAAGGATCAATTAAAGTTTCACAAAATCGAAAGTGAGCTACTATTATTTTGATCTTGACCCAGGGAAGTCGTGCATTTACGCATAATAACTAGGAATTGGTGGTTTGGACTTTTGTGTCAATTGGTATTCGAACCCAATTCCTTGGCTGGAGGTGGGCTGGCTATTACCCTTGAGCCTCTGTCTTCTAACTGGGCCAATTGTGGCCCATGTGGTCTATAATCTTGGGGTTTGTTTCAACGATGCAATTCAGAGTTTAAATAGCATGAATTCGGATTTTTGAGTTAGTAGCGAGTTTTAAACTAAGAGGGTCGCCCTTTTGTTTGGGCCCGAACTTGAACTCGAAACCCGATCTTTTAATAATAATCAATTAGGAATTATTCTTTTATTTTAGAGACAAAAACAAAAAATAAAAAACATAGTCGTTTTAGGCTTATCCTTTACAATAAAATGAGACGAGCCTCGCCTCACAAAAATACAAATTGCGGGGCCCTCAAATAAGGTTTAAAATATTATTAGAAAAATTGGGAAGGACCGTTTAGCAAATTTCACCGTCATCCCAAATGATAACAACACGCTAGACTCTATTAGACGTGATTTTAATAATTTTTCCTTTCGAAATATGGGTGGGCATTTTATGCATCCCAAATCCAAATCCTAAAACGTTGAATAAAGTATTTCTAGGATTGCGGGTTCATTTGATGCGGCGCAATTCGAAAACACACTTTAAACGACATTCACTTTCTTAAATAAAAATATAATTAATAAAAGCGGTAAAAAAGTAAAAATTGGCACATAGGCTCTTCATTTTTTAAAATCAGATTTTAGTCATTCATATCAATTTAAGAGACCGTGCTAGAACCACGGGATCTGAGGGTGCCTAACTCCTTCCCTCGGGTCAACAGAATTCCTTATTCAAAATTTCTGGTTCACAGACTCCAATTGGGAAGTCGAACATTTTCCTCGGATTGGGATTCAAGCTAAGCTGGTGACTTGGGACACCAAAAGCCAAACCTTTTCCAAGTGGCAACTCTGAATAAATAAATAATCCTGATCTGAATAATGTTACTTTAAATGGAAAAACTCTCTTATACATTTATCCTTCGGGGTAAGGTGTGTAAAAAGGAGGCGTGACAATTATTGCTATTACTTACTGAGTTGGAGTACTCACTCTGCTCCTTGCACCTTGTGTGCAAATACAGGGATCCCGGAGGATTAGTTACAATTATTTGCTGTTGTTCAGTTCAGTACCAGAGTCATTGAGGTAGCTGCCAGTGTCCGCAGGACCCGATTTCTCCTCTTATCAATCCTTCACTTCTGCATATAGATTTCCTTTGTATAGGATATTGATCAGTTGTATCTAGAGGCTCTAACTTGCGACGCCAGATCTATTTTGCTATTATTACTTTTGTTGTGGTTTCCGCACTATTCCTATTATCAAACTAAGAGTTTATGCTTATAGTGGCATCTTAAGTTATTGATTGGGTTAGAAATGTTCAAATGGTCAGGCTTACCTAACAGGGTGTTAGGCGCCGCTACGACTAGGGTTTGGGTCGTGACAAGTTGGTATTAGAGCCTAGGTACCAGGTCTCGCGAGTCATGAGCCAGTTTAGTAGAGTCTCGTTGATTGGTACAGAGACGTTTGTACTTATCCTCGAGGGGCTGCATAAGCTTTAGGAAAAACTTCAAATTCTTGAAATTCTTGTCATGTGACTTTGTTGATCAAAGAACTAAACTTCTGTATTCTATTTTCTCGCAAATGGCAAGAACGCGTGCTACCAGACGTGGCGGACGACCACCATTTCCACCCACTAAACGCCGAGGACGCGGCCATGGTCGTGGTTGATGCAGAGCAGCAGGGTAGCGCACCCACCAGTTGCCCCCACTTAGGATCAGCCTCCAGCTGTAGAGGTTCCAGCAGCACCTGCTCAGGCACCAACTGTGCCTATTGTTATTCTAGGTCATCAGGAGGCCCTAGCTCAGATTTTATTGATTTGCACTTGCCTATCTGAAGCAGTCTCAGCCATTACTGCCATGCTACACCTCAGATCAGGGCGCAGCTCGCATTCCAGAGTAGGTAGTGTCAGGTTTGCAGACACCAGAGGCACCACCAGTTCAGACAGTTGCCCCAGTTCAGCCAGTTGTTCCGGTTTAGGGTGATGGGGTACCAGTGATGCCGGACAACGAGCAGCATCGTCTTGAGAGGTTCAGCAGGCTTTCACCTCCCACTTTCAGCGGTATTCTGGGCGAGGATGCCCAGGGGTTTCTCGACAAGTGCCGACGCATGCTTCGGACAACAAGGATATTAGAGTCGAGCAGGGTATCATTTACCACCTCTTAGTTCTCAGGAGCAGCCTTTACATGGTGGGAGGCATATGAGTGGTGTAGGCCGGCAGGTGCAGCGCTGTTGTCATGGCAGGAGTTCTCCACTATTTTTCTGGAGAAGTGGGTACCACGGTCGCAAAGGGAGGAGCTGCGTAGGCAGTTTGAGTGGCTTCATCAAGGAGATATGTCTGTTATGCAGTATGAGGTGAGATTCTTAGAGTTAGCTCGTTATGCTCCATGGATGGTTCCGACTGATCAGGAGAGGATCACGCGATTTGTGGACGGGCTCATTTATCCCATCCGTATTTTGATTACTCGAGAGAGGGTCCTGAGCCATACCTTTAAGGATGCAGTGGATATTGCTCGTGATTCTGAGACGGCTCGCCATAAGGGGAGAGAGAGAGAGAAGAGGGAGGCCAAGAGGCATAAACGATCAGGTAGCTTCAGTGGTGCTCCGTCTAGGGGCCAATTTCAGCAGAGCAGAGGTCGTTCTTTCAGGCCTCCTCAGCCAGCTCGCTCAGAGTACCATGGGTTATCTTCTGATCGAGGTTACCAGGGTTCTCAGCAGAGTTAGCCATCTCTGAGTGCACTTCAAGCGCAGAGTTTGTCTCATGCCTCATATGTTCAGGTTTCATCACGGCCGAGTTCTTCAGCTAGCCACTCTAGTGCGAGGGGTTCCCTTCAGTCCCAGGCCCCAGCACCCGAGAGTTGCTATGAGTGTGGCAAGTTTGGGCATATGCGTAAGGAGTGTCCCTGTTTTGTATCCAATTCATCTCAGCAGAGAGGTCAGCCCTCATCTTCTGGACCAGTTTCTTCAGCACCCGCCATGCCATCTAAGGGTGATGGTCAGGTAGCTAGGGATCACCCCTGAGAGAAGGCCGATAGGGTGGTGGTCAGGCTCGATTCTATGCTCTTATGACCCAGTCAGATGTTATTGCTTCGGATGTTGTTATCACATGTATTATTTCAGTCTGCCACAGGGATGCCTCAGTCTTATTTGATCCCAAATCCACTTATTCCAATGTATCTTCTTACTTTGCTCATCATTTGGGTAGGACCCGAGGGTGTCTTGCGTTACCTGTGCACGTATCTACCCCGTTGGACGATACTATCATTGCGGACCAAGTGTATTGGTCCTGTCTTGTTACTATTGCGGGTCTGGAGACCGAGTTGACTTGTTGCTATTGAGGATGGTAGATTTTAATGTCATTCTGGGCATGGATTGCCTATTACCGTGCCATCTTATTCTATACTGTTACGCTAAGACAATCACATTAGCTATGCGAGGTATTATGAGGATCGAATGCCATGGTACGACTGATTATGTACCCAGAAGGGTAATTTCTTTCTTAAAACCCACCGGATTGTTGGGACGGGATGTTTATCATATTTGGCATTTGTGAGAGAAGTTGGAGCTGAGACTCATAATCTTGATTCGGTTCCCGTTGTGAGGGATTTCTCTGATGTGTTTTCAGTAGATCTGTCGGGCGTGCCGCCGGATAGGGATATCGACTTCGGTATTGATCTAGTGCAGGGCACTCAGCCCATCTCTATTCCTCCCTATCGTATGGTACCAGCAATGCTAAAAGAGTTAAAGGATCAGCTTCAGGAACTCCTTGATATGGGGTTCATTAGCCCGAGTGTGTCACCGTGGGGTGCACTGATATTATTTGTAAAGAAGAACGATGGCACAATGAGAATGTGATAGTTGAACAATGTGTAGTGAAGAAAAAGTATCCATTTCCCCGTATTAAGGATTTTTTTTATTAGCTTCCGGGGGAAAATGTATTCTCTAAGATTGATCTCGCTCCAGGCTATCACCAACTAAAGATTAGGGATTCTAATATCATGAAGACAGCTTTCAGGACGAGATATGGGCATTATGAGTTCTAGTTATTTCATTCGGGCTGACTAATGCCCCAGCTTCGTTCATGCACTTTATGAACAATGTATTTAGACCGTATCTAGATTTATTTGTGATCGTGTTTATTGATGATATTCTGGAGTACTCTCATAGCCATGAGGAGGACGCACATCACTTGAGGGTGGTATTATAGAGGTTGAGAGAAGAGAAACTTTATGCAAAGTTCTCCAAGTGTGAGTTCTGGCTCAGTTCCGTGGCTTTTCTGTGACACGTGGTGTCCAGTGATGGTATTCAGGTCAACCCAAAGAAGATTGAGGTGGTGAAGAGTTGGCCCAGACCGTCCTCAGCTACTAAGATTCGGAGTTTCCTCGATTTGGCAGGTTATTACCGTAGATTCATTCAGGGTTTTTCATCTATTGCTTCACCTTTGACAAAGTTGACGCACAAGAATGCTCCTTTTGTGTGGTCGGATGAGTGCGAGGAGAGCTTCCAGAAGCTCAAGTCAGCTTTTACCACAGCTCCATTACTAGTATTGCCATCAGCTTCAAGTTCTTACATGGTGTATTGTGATGCTTCGAGAGATGGGATTGAATGTGTATTGATGCAGGAGGGTAGAGTTATCGTGTATGCTTCTCGTCAGTTAAAGACCTATGAAAAGAACTACCATGTTCATGACTTAGAGTTGGCTGCTATAGTTCATGCTTTGAAGATTTGGAGGCATTATCTATATAGCGTATCCTGTGAGGTATTCTATCGCAGTCTTCAACACTTTTTTAAGCAAAATGATCTAAATTTGAGGCAGCAGAGATGGCTTGAGATACTCAAGGACTATGATATTACCATTTTGTATCATCCGGGGAAGGCCAATGTAGTGGCCGATGCTATGAGCTGGAAGACGGTTACTATGGGTAGCTTGGCATACATTCCTGTTGGGGAGAGGCCCCTTGCAGTTGATGTTCAGGCCTTGGCTAATCGGAGGGTGAGGTTAGATATTTCTGAGCTTAGCCGGGTGTTGGCTTGTGTGGTTTCCCGATCTTCTTTGTATAACCGCATTAGAGAGCACCAGTACGATGACCCGAATTTGCTTGTCCTGAAGAACAGGATCCAGCATGATGATGCCAGATATTTGACCATTGGTGATGATAGTTTGTTACGGATACAGGGCCGGATTTGTGTGCCCAATGTGAATAGGCTCCGAGAGTTGATATTAGAAGAAGCCCACAGCTTGCAGTATTCTATTCATCTGGGTGCCGCGAAGATGTACCACGATTTGAGTCAGCATTACTGGTAGAGGAGAATGAAAAAGGATATTGTGAGTTATGTGGCTTGGTGTCTCAATTTTTAGCAAGTCAAATATGAACATCAGAGGACTGGTGGTGTACTTCAGTAGATGGACATTTCGGAGTGGAAATGGAAGCCGATTACTATGGACTTTGTGAGTGGTCTCCCTCATACCTCGAAGAACTATGATTTAATTTGGGTAATTGTGGATATGCTTACCAAGTCCGCGCACTTCATCCCGGTATGTACCTATTCTTCGATGCGGTTATCGGAGATTTTCATCTGGTAGATTGTACGGTTGCATGGGGTCCCAGTTCTGGATGACTTTTCATCTGGAGTTGGGCACACAGGTACAGTTGAGCATGGCGTTTCATCCTCAGACGGATGGACAGTCCGAGCGTACTCTCTAGATATTGGAGGACATGTTACGTTCCTGTGTTACTGATTTTGGAGGTTCTTGGGCTGAGTTCTTGCCACTTGTAGAGTTTTCTTATAACAACAGCTATCAATCCAGCATTCAGATGGTGCCGTATGAGGCCTTATATGGGAGACGGTGTAGATCTCCGGTTGGCTGGTTTGAGCCCGGCGAGGCTAGACTATTGTCGATAGAGTTAGTTCAGGATGCCTTGGAGAAGGTGAAAGTGATCCAGGAGAGACTTCTATAGCCGAGTCGCGTTAGAAGAGCTATGCGGATTGGAAGGTTCGAGATGTATCTTATATGGTGGGCGAGAAGGTTTTGTCGAAGGTTTTGTCGATGAAAGGCGTTATGAGGTTTGGGAAGAAAGGAAAACTGATTCAGTGGTTCATTGGACCTTTTGAGATACTTATGAGGATTGGGGAGGTGGCCTATATGCTTTCCTTGCCACCCAGCTTGTCGGGAGTTCACCCGGTGTTCCATGTTTCTATTCTCCAAAAGTAGGTTGGGGACCCGCCTCATGTGTTAGATTTTAGCACGATCCAGGTGGATGAAGACTTGACCTACGACGTGGAGCCAATGGCTATTTTGGGTCGTCAGGTTCGAAAGTTGAGATCAAAGGACATAGATTTGGTGAAGGTGCAGTGGAGAGGTCGGCCCGTGAAGGAGGCCACTTGGGAGACCGAGCAGGAGATGCGGAGCAGATATTCTCACTTATTTGAGACTCCAGGTATGTTTCTTGACCCGCTCGAGGACGAGAGTTTGTTTTAGTTGGGGAGGATGTGACGACCCGACCCATCGCCACGTGAGTTACCGCCTTGTTTCCCCCATATTATGTCCCTGAATGATTTATATCAGTGTTTCAGTTGATCGGATAGAATTGGAATGATGTAGCTGCAAATGAGGCACTTAGCCTCTTAATAGGAAGCATGTTGTGGAAAAGCCAACCGGATGTTGGCTATGTAGTTAGAGGGATAGGATGTGAATTCCGGAAGTTTGGTTAGCTTCGGGGGATGATTTGTGACTTAGGAGTGCGATCGGAATTTTAGCGAATTCCGGTTGATAGGTGAGATTTTGATCCGGGGATCGAACTGGAATTTCGAGAGTTGCAGTAACTTCGTTAGATATTTTGGATATGTGTGCAAAATTTCAGGTCTTTCTGAGGTGGTTTGGTCGGGTTTTTGATTGAATGTGAGTTTCGAAAGTATTAGTTTAACATAGGCTTGAAGCCGTGGTGAATTGATGTTTTTTGTGTTATTGGACGTGCTTTTATGATTGGAACATGTTCATACGATGAATTAGGGTATGTTGGTGTTTCTGGTAGAGGTCCCGCGGGGCCTCGGGGTGATTTCGGATGATTTTCGGGAAGTTTGGCCATAAGAATTTCTGCAGAAATTGCAGCAGCAGTGCAGGCAAGAATTAAGTCTTCGCGATCGCGTGGCATGGGCCGCGATCGCGTAGGCCTGAGGTGATGGTCTTCGCGTTCGTAGAGGAAAGGTCGTCTTTGAGTAGTTGTGCTTTCATTGTTCATCGCGTTCGCAGTCGGGGTGACGCGTTCCCATAGAGTAAAGAGGGGCCAAATGGATTTTGTTAATCGCGATGGCGGGAGGACCCACGCGATCACGTATAAGGAAAACTTGGAGTGGTTTTGTCTTTTAACGACATTTCATCCGCGACCTATCTCACTTTTCCTCCATTTTCACACCACCTTGAGAGCTTGTTGGTAGATTTTGAAGGGGATTTTTACGGGAAATGATTGGAGGTAAGTATCGCGACCTAGAAACACCATTTAATTGAACATTATTCTTTGATTCTCTGAAATTTGGGTAAAAATTGAAGAAACTAGGGCTGGGTTTTTGAAATGTAAATTTGGGATTTGATGGCCCATTTGAACTCCGATTTTGATGAACTTTATATGTACGGACACGTGGCAAGACGAGGAATCTGGTGATGTGAATCTCATAATTTTTCAAGAAGTGGACTGGGGGCTCGGATTTTGCCAATTTCATATTTTTGGGTGTTTTTCGAGTTCTTTCAATTGGGTTATGTCCCATTAGCTTAGTATAACCTATTCCTTGTGATTTTGGTGAGATTCTGCACTCAAGGAGGTCGATTTGCGAGGAAAGTACTAGGCGAGCTAGGTTTTTGGTGGTTTGAGGTGAGTAATGGCTATGAATGATATGCTGAGGTTTTGAAACCCCGTATTTGCACTATATGGTGCTATGTTGAGATAAAACACGCGTCGTGTGATGAGAGTGGTTATGTTACTGTTGGGGATTCGGACTTGGTCCATCCCATTTGATAACTTACTGTACTTTTTCACTGAGACTGAGCTTATATCCGTATATTTTGGGCTAGCTACCATGTTTGGGGCCTTGTGTCGATCTGTAGAACCCTTAGGGAGCATATTAAGCTGATTGACCTCACTTTACCGATTGAACACGTACTCTTAGTCATGTCCTTAACTGTGAAACATAAAATAAACCAGTCTTAGTGATTTGCACTCTAAATGAGAAATACCAAGGGTTGAATACCCTGCCTTAGCTGAGTGGGCCCGAGAGGCCAAGTCTATATTGACTAAGAGGGGTCAAGGACCCCATAGTGAGGGTATTAGATATAAACCAGATCGGGTTGCACGTTGCATCAGTATATACATATACATGTGTTTGGATCGGACTTCACGCCGCAATAGTATATTATGTATGGATCGGACTGCATGCCGCAGTGATATATTATATGGATCGGACTGCACGCTGCACTATTATAGCGTTTGGGCTGAAGGAGCCCCTCCGGAGTCTGCACACATCCCCAGTGAGTGTAGTCGACTATATCTATTGGATCGGGCTGCGCGCCGTAGTATTATATATTATATTGGATCAGGCTACACGCTGCAGCAGTATTAGATGTGGATCAGGCTGCGCGCCGTAGAAGTGTTAGTAAAGTTGCAGACAGTTAGGGGATTTTTATCAATTTTCCCTGCTTAGCACATATCTACTGCCTTCACTTTTGATTTTAGAATCGTGTAGTGTTCTTACAGGATTTCTTATTTTCATCTATTATTTATTGTTATTACTTACTGAGTTGGATTACTCACTCTACTCCCTGCACCCTGTGTGCAGATATAGGGATCCCGAAGGCTTAGCTGTGATTATTTGGTGCTGTCCAGTTTAGTACCGGAGTCATCGAGGTAGTTGCCAGCGTTTGCAGTACCCGATTTCTCCTCTTTTCTATCCTTGACGTCCGCATCTAGATTTCCTTTGTATAGGATATTGATTAGTTGTATCTAGAGGCTCTAACTTGCGACGCCATATCTATTGGGCTGTTATTACTTTTGTTTTTGTTTCTGCATTGTTCCTATTATTATCAAACTGAGATTTTATGCTTAAATTGGCATCTTAAGTTAATGATTGGGTTGGAAATGTTCAAATGGTCGTGCTTGCCTAACAAAGTATTGGGCGCCATCACGACCAGGGTTCGGGTCATGACATGATTAAACCCGTGAAAAGAAAATTAATTCTTCAAATCTCAAAAGAGATGAGGTTAAGGACGACATGTCGTCAATAGAGATGGTAACCCAACCTATGTGATTGGAGATCCCATGAACTAGGTTCATATGGGTAATAACAAGTCAATATTGGCACTGATGCACTAAAAGAGAGTGCTTGATTGCTGCTAATTGAGAGGCTGAGTTATATCTCTTAATGAAATTCATAGTCCTTATGGATGGTGTATTTAAAAGCAATATACATTTGATGAATTTACCTATATGATAGTGGAGTGGGCCACTCCTATTAAATTTTAGCCAAGTCTCTAGAGCTCTCATGAATAACCAGGCACGTGCATGGCCTATTGGGCGCAAAATCGCCTTGAAAAACAAAATTACCGGGGTCAAAATGTGACTGATAAAATCTCTGACTTGCAATAAAGAATTATTGGTTCATAGAAATATTATATTTCACCGATAATTTTGTGAGTTAAGTTTTATTGGTTTAAGTTTGGTTCATAGTCCTGAGAACACCAAATTTATTACATTTGGACCATACAAATCCAACGATCTTTTTGAGGGGACTGTGGCACTATTTTAAAGTCTCTTGTTGACAAGTGTATTAAACAGAGCCATGTGGCATGTCTTGTAGAAAGAAAGATATAAATGGGAAGAAGCATTTGAAAAGTGGCAATTGCATTTGCCACGTTTTTTTTCTCAGCAAGTGGATTCATGCACATGTACCTATAAATAGTCTTTCAACTAAACAAGAAGATCATCATTAGCAAGACAAAAAATCTTTCTACTACTTTCCTTCTAATTTTTGTCTTCATAAGCTTTCTTTTGTGATTTTTCCTTCTCAAAGTTTAGTAGTTTAATTTCTTTGTTCCCCTCTTTTAAACTGCTGAGTTTGTAATATTTAATTTGGATGATTCCTGTATCATTTAAATAAAATAAAGGTAGGCTTGTTTAATCATGGAGAAATATTTCACATTATTAATATAATTTCTTAGGACAATGCCTAGCATGACTTACGACTTACAATTCGTGTGTAAGCTTACAAATAATATTATTACAATATTAAAATTGTTATTTTCGGATGTCATTTTCCCACAAAAATATGTAAGAGTCTCCGTCTAGAATTTTAGTGCATGTCTCAATTGTTGACATAGAATCGGATTGCACCTAAAATGGATTGGATTCAACGTGTTGGAAAAATAATTTAATAACTCAAAAAGAAATATTCAAATTAATATATTGGTTCATTCTTATAATATTATTTTGATAGATCTTTATTATACCAATCAATTAAATATGTTTTAGTAGATATAAGTGAATATTTGAATGGCTTTGAATATAGCAATTTACTAACCTTAACTGACTATCATTATGGCTTTAAGAAAATTGATGGTTATAACGTTTTGCATTAAATGTTATAACGTTTCTTCCAGTGAAGATTCTTTAATTTTGTTTTTTGGCAATAATTAGTGAAGAATCTTTAATTTTGTAATGTTTTTGGAAACAATCAAATGTCCATATTTTGAATTATATATAAATATATGCTTGTGTTAATTCAGATAGAGTGAAAATAATAACAATTTTTCTTCTTTTTTCTTTGGTGCTGGATTTTTTTTCTTATAAATCTTTGTTGTTTCTGCTTCTAGTTTATAATAGAAGAGCTTGTTCAATCCTGGAGAATACGCCTAATACTATTCATTTCGGTGTAGGTAAAATATTCTTAATGACAGTGACATTGACACGCCTCAAACTAAATCTTTTATTCTCCATAATCATCTAATTTTTTCCAACAATTTTAAAGGTATTTTCGTATTCTTTTATTATGGAGAATTAAATTTGATGTTGTACAAGGTGTTGTTCTAATTCTGAAAATGGGACATGTACTTCACGTTTGCACCAGTCTCATGAAGAATATTACTCTGTATTCAACGAAATTTTGTGGGCTACAAAATGTTAATCAAGTCATGTAGCATTCTAGTGGTGAACTTCAAGGTATTATCATTTCTTAACTTATATGTTTCTCACCAATGTTCAAAGGATTCTACTGGAGTTTAAAGATAATAATCTATTTCTCTTGTCATGTTTTTGTGTGCACAATAGAATAAAATTAAGTGTGAGTTTGGTTTTGCTATAAGATGTCACGTGCATTTGGTGTACATGTATTTAAGTGATTTTCTACTAATCAAAATAGAATTTTTTATGAGTTGTGAAAAGTTTATCTTTAATTTTTTTTTTTTAAATGTGGGTGTCAGGGTATTTTGCTTTGGGTATCTTAAGTATTTGGGTGAAAATTTTATTGATTTATAAACCATTTCTTAGTCAAGATATTTTTGTAGAAGTTAAAGTTGCTTCTATGTTTAGAAAATTCCTTTTTAGTACTTGACTATGGAAGAAACAAGAAGAAAATAAATTCTTATATGCTGAAAGATGTTTCAAAAGGGACTTGTACAGAAGTCAACTTTTATTTCATTTGAGATGATTTTATGCTTTATTTGAGAAATACTATAAGTTAGTATTTGTATGTGGATTTTCCACTGTATTAGAAAGATACATTGATGATATTTAATCTCTACTTCAGATGAGAAAAAAACTAGCTAGTTGTTGTGTGATCACCTTTTGGTGGGTGTTGTGGTATTTAAATTGTTTGGAAGTAAGGCTGATTAAGTAATCTCTTGGTGAGTAAAATCGACAATAATTATGTCGATGAATTGTGATTGCCAAGGCGCAATAACCATTGTAAGAAAATAAATCTTTCAATGAGAAAGAGTAAATACATTCCCTAGAGACATAATGTGATAAAGCAATTGCTTAGAGATGAGAAATTTTTAGAAATATTATGTGTAGTCAAAAGAGGATTTGGCCGATCCTTTGACTTATAAATAAAATATCGAGGGGTTGAAACTTTTGCCAATTTGAGATGTATTAACAATGATGGTAACCCAGCCTATGTGATTAGAGATCTCGTGAATTAGGTTCATATGGGTAATAACAAGTCATTAGTTGATCAAATGTGCACTATTAAATAATGTCTCTTCCTATGGGGGGTGTGTTTGTGCCTAGTGCAAGACTGCAAGAAATGTGAGGTTGAGTTATTAAACTCTTAATCCAATAATCCATAGCCTTTTATAGGAGGTGTATTCTGATGTAGAATACACTTGATGGATGGACCTATATGACTGTGGAGTGGGGCCGCTCCAATGAAATGTGTGGCGAAATTTCTAGAGAACTAATAAAAATCAGGCGCACGCATCTGTGACTACCTAAAGGGTCATTACCGTAATTTTTCCTTTCTTTGCGCTTCCGAGGCCTTGAAAATCTCTTATTTGGTTGCCTCGATTTGCAAGCACCGTCCGGGCATGAAGCCGAAAATTTTTTATGTGGAAATATTTGAATTCTGTGTTAAAAACTATGAATTTTTATAATAATATTGCTATAGCTGAATTTGGTCAATATTTTGGGTAAACGGAGCCCGACCTGTGATATGAGGTCTTGGAGGGTCCGTAAGTAAATTTGGGACCCGGGCGTATTCCCAAGATCGAAATTCGAGGTCCTAAGCCCGAGTACGGAACTTTTCTGTGAAATTATTTTTTGAAAATGCTTATGGAAAAATGAAAATAAAAATTGATCTAATGTAATGTTATCGGTCTCGTATTTTGGTTTCGACATCCGGTATAAGTCTTAAATGAGCGTTAAGCGCTATCTGTAAAGTTTAGTTGAAAACGGATGTCATTTGACGTATTTCGGACTAATAATGGAAAATTTGAAAGTTTTGAACTTTGAAATGAAAATCATGAGTTTTGGAGGTTGATTCTTTGATTTTGATGTTATTTTGGCGATTTGATCGCTCGAGAAAGTTCGTAGGATGATATTGAGTTAGTGTGTGTGGTTGGTTGGGAGCCCCGAGGGCTCGTGAGTGTTTCAGGGGTGGTTCGTGGTGTTTTTGGTTCTTTGGACGTAGCAGGTTTTCTGCAATTTTTGCACAGATCCCTTCTTCTATGCGATCGCATAGTCTCATCTGCGATTGCAAAGAGTCCCTTGCTAGCCCTCTTATTTTCTTCTATGCGATCGCATAGTCAGACCCACGATCGCATAGCTTGACCAGTCATTTCAGTGCAATTGCATACCCTTTATTGCGATCACATAGCGTTCATACCCCACCCAGGCCAGACCCCGTCTTTCTTCTACGCGAACGCGTCCTTTCCCCTGCGATCGCATTGACCAATTTTTCCGATCTCTACACGATCGCAATCCTGTTCCTGCGATCACATAGGCCAATTTCCTTCAGCGATTTAATTTAGTCCAGAATAGTGTTTTTTTGGATTTCTTCAAAATTTCTCTCACGAGCTCTCCTCCTACACTCTCCATTAACAAACTTCAAGCCTATACTTCACCATAACTCTTTGGGTAAATGATTCCAACTTCATTCTTACATTATTTCTTCATCTAGTCATCAATTTTCTAGCCCTAAATCATAGAATCATGGTAGAAATTAGGGCTTTTGGGTAGAGTTAGGTTTTTGAGAATTTTGGGCGATTCAATCTCAATTTCGGGACGAATCTTAAAACAAATCATATATTTGGATTCGTGGGGTTATGGGTAATCGGAATTTGGTTTGAGCCTCGAGTTTGGACCATGTGGGCCCGGTGTCAGATTTTGGTATTTTCAGAAGAAAGTTAGGAAATGCATTTCTAAGCTAGGAAATTGTATCATTGCGCTAATATTGATAATATTGAATCGATTTATGTTAGATATCATTGGTTTAGGGTCGAATTCTAGAGGAAAGGCAATTTTTGAGCTTTGAGTTGTTATTTTCGGGTTCGAGGTAAGTGTTTGAGCTAATTTTGGCTTGAGGGAATGGGATTAGGTTAGTATTTGCTATGTGCTATGTGGAGTCGGTATATAGGTATGGTGACGGTTACCTATGCGCCCGAGTCTAGCATGACCGTGAGTCATAATTGCTATTAAAATTTCGAAAAAAGTGAATAATTGTGATAATTACTTGTAAAATGAACTATGAAGTGATAGTCGAGAAGCGCATGAACTAAAAAGGAATTTTTTGGTACTTTTCCCTTGCCGGGACTTACTGTTTAGCTGTTTTTCATTGCCGGGACATACTGTTGAGATGTATTCCCTTGCCGGAATTTATTGTTGAGTTATTCTCCCCTGCTGAGATATTTTTTCTTGTTATATATTCCTTTCCCATTTGGTTGTGACCATTGATTTGGTGAGGAAGAGAGAGTAAAAGCACGAAGGGTGATGCCGTGCACTATGTATTAAGAGTCAAATCACGAAGGGTGATGTCGTGCACTGTATATTGAGAGTAAAAGCATGAACGGCGATGTCGTGCATTATATTTGACAGTTTTAGTGAGAAATGGGAACAAAAGCACGAAGGGTGATGTCGTGCATTATATTTGACTATTTTGGTGAGAAATGAGAGTAAAAGCACGAAGGCTGGTGCCGTGCAGTTGTTGATTCACTAGATTTCTCTATCTATTATTATATATTCAGTTCCATTTCTTGTTTTTTGAAGTTATAATTGAACCGATTCACCCCCAGCATGTCCCCTCCCCGTTATCTGTTTAAATTCTTGTTCCCTTTCTGTTATTGCATATATATCTGTACAGGTTGATTGTGGTAGGTACGATTTAGCCTCGTCACTACCTCGCCGAGGTTAGGGCGGGCACTTACAAGCACATGGGGTCGGTTGTGCTGATACTACACTTCGGTGCCTTTTTGTGCACAGGTCAGGACACAGCTTACGGACCGCAGCAGTAGTTAGAGAGAGATCCTTCAGTCCAAAGACTCCGAGGTAGTTCGCTGGCCTTCGCTGGCCCCTGAGTCTCATCTATCTCTTCCAGCTTGTTTGATTGTATCAAAACATACATGTTATGTATTTCTTTCAGACAATTGTTTTTAGCACTCTTTTAGTTGTCCGTGAGTAGTGACACCAGATACTGGGTAGAGGCATGTTATTAATTTCTGCACTTTATTATTGCTATTGTTGCTAAAAGTCTTCCGCGTGGTTTATTTAATTAATTTATTATTTATATTATTTTAGATTAAGGTTTTGTGAAAATGATTTAAAAGGGTTGGCTTGCCTAGCTTCAACAGTAGGCGCCATCACGACTCCCGATGGTGGGAAAATCCAGGTCATGACAGCATGGCCTATTAGCACAAAACCGCGATAAACAACAAAGTGTGTGGGGGTATAATGTGATAGATAAGACACTAAACTTACAAAAGAATTGTTGGTTCATAGAAGTTTTAGACTTCACCAATTATTCTATAAGTTTAATATTATTTTATCTAGGTCTGGTTCATAGTCCAAGAGATACCGTATTCGACGCATTATGCTCATTTGTGTAGACCCAGCTAAACTTTTGATTTTACTCTATTGCTTAATATTCTTTTTGAGTTATGTGGGGGATTATTGGAAAAATAATTTAATAACTCAAAAAAAAATATTCAAATTAATGTGTTGGTTCATTCTTTTAAAACTATTTGATAGATCTTTATTATACCAATCAACTAAATATGTTTTAGTACATTTAACTGAATATTTGAATGGCTTTGAATATAGCAATTTACAAACCTTAAATGGCTATCATTATGACTTTAAGAAAATTGATGGTTATAACATTTTGCCTTAAATGTTATAACGTTTCTTCCAGTGAAGATTCTTTAATTTTGTAACATTTTTGATAACAAACAAATGTCCATCTTTTGAATTATATATAAGTATATGTTTGTGTTAATTAGATATAAGGAAAATAATGAAAACTTTTCTTTTTCTTTTTTTGGTTCTAAGTTTTTTTCTTATAAATCATTGTTATTTCTTATCCTAGTTTATACTAGAAGAGCTTGTTAAATCCTGGGAATATGCCTAATATTATTCATTTCGATGTAGGCAAAATATTCTTATTGACAGTATCATTGACATGCCTCAAGTTAAACCTTTTTTCTCTATAATCATCAGACTTTTTCCAACACAACGTGCATAACATGATTGAGGTCTTTTTATTAAGCTAGTAAGTGACATATAATTGCATATCCACCATCGCCAATTTAACCAGCAAACTAAAGCCAAATTTTAATCAAAGTCCATATAGATAATTAGTGATGAAGTGAAGGGTGGACGAATATTAACAAACCGAGTTGTATTGGGAAAATTTGGTTCTTTATACTCTTAGGTTATCTATGCACATCTACGACGTAGTGAACGACCTAATTGAGGCCGACTCTAATAAGGGCGGCCTAACAAGCGAACGGACTAAGCGACATGACCCGAGGCGACGTCGCTTAAAGTTCTGACTTTCCCGTACACAGATACCACTAACCCCTTGTAATTTTTTGATTATTTCGAGGAAGGTCCCTTAGT
The DNA here is from genome assembly GCA_034376525.1 of Nicotiana benthamiana. NCBI lineage: Eukaryota > Viridiplantae > Streptophyta > Magnoliopsida > Solanales > Solanaceae > Nicotiana > Nicotiana benthamiana. Next base: position 92,730,721 of record CM067337.1, read on the forward strand.
ATATAAAGGGGACCTTCCCTTTGTAAAGGACTCATGTGTTTAATTGTTAAGAATATACAACTCTCTTTCTCTCTCTTTTCTAGTGCAAGGACCCTCTCTTACTTCATTGTTCTTATCTCTCAAGCTATCTTCAATATTATCTCAGATCTTAACAAAGTAATTTCCTCTAGTTCATATTACGCCTGATTCCGATTAACCCATATTATTTTTTGATTATTTTTTAGCTTAACAAAGTACTTAACTTTTTAGCCAAATAATTTGGAACCGTCTGTGGGGATTTCGAGAATCAAAGTTGTAGTTTGCTTCAAGATATCTTTCAAAAAACCACCTCCTACAACCTAGAATGTATAAAAACAACGCAAGAACGAAAGTTATCATGGATGCTAGAGCCGATCTAATGGGTCCTTTCAACGCGGTTACTGAAGGGGATGCTCCACACGCAACCCCTAGCACCTTGACAAGCGTGGAAAACCTACCTTCCCCTTCTGAAGATATGGTGGTTCCACAGGAAAAAGAGGCCTCTACATCCACAACCAAAGAGGCACCACAGAGGTAAATAGGCTATTGGAAGAATGGCTGACAAGTGCTCTAAGCAGCTTAGCGGGAAAACCACCCAACACCAATGCACGCCAACACCAGTGACGGACCACGCCATAACTGAAAGCAAGCTCGAGGTCAGACGAACCAACAACGTGCCCGCCGATGCTCCATCTCACGAGGGGACGCTCATAGCTTTCCTCAAAAAGATGGAAGAAATGGAGAATGAGAACAATTCGCTTCGCGTTCAGATGAAGGAACACCAAGAAAGAGTGGACAAGATCCTAAGGGCACCTAAATTGCTACCAAAGCGAGATGTGGGGAGATTCGTTGAACAACCCTACACAGAAAGAGCTGCACCTTATCCCATCCCAAAAACCTTAAAAATTCCCCCTATTTGAAGGTATATGGCGGGACATCGGATCTCGAGGACCACCTAATCCACTATGTTACGGCGGTCAAAGGTAATGATTTGTCAAAAGAACAGGTAATGTCCGTGCTTATAAAAACATTCGGCAAAACATTAAGAGGAGGGTACCTAACATGGTACTTCCAGTTGCCGGCCAAAAGAATCTCCACATTCGAGGAAATGGCAGACAAATTCGTTATTGCCCACGCGGGAGCCAAGAAAGCAGAAGCTCGCATCAACGAAATCATTGTTGTCTGATAGGTTTCAGGAGAAGGGCTCAGAGAATTCTTAGCCAGGTTCAACAGAGTCAGGAAGAGCCTGCCAAACGAATCTGAAGGCATGGCAGTGGCGGCCTTTCAAAATAGACTTAGCAGGGAAGGCTCACGAGCGACTAGAAAATTGCTTAGCCGTCTTATGGAGTATCCCACCACCACCTGGGAAGAAATCCACAATGCCTACTGCTCCAAGGTACGTGGAGATGACGACGACATTAATGTCCCGACCAGGCGGCTAATAGCGGTCAACCCAGAAATCCGAAGAGACCGACGCAATGAGGGACAACGGGAACAAGTCCCACGCCTCAACAGGGAGAGACATCAACCCTAAATCAGATCTTCACAACCACCAAGGCATGCAGATGCCTTGCAACAGCACGTCGCTCCATTGAGGAACGACAGAGGTACGCCTCCTTCATTATCTGCACATAACTTTTGTGTGTCTCCTTCAAAAGTGGTGTATGCACTGGAGAAGCTGGGAAACAAAGTACAATGGCCAGCGAAGATGAAGTCTGACCCCGCCAATAGAAAACCAAACGCCCTGTGTGAGTTCCACCAAAAACAGGGGCACAAGACTGAAGATTGCATAGGTATCCGACAGGAGGTGGTCTGGTTGCTGAACCAAGGGTTCTTGAAGAACAGCTCAGCGACAAAGGAAAGCTCAATTTCGCACGCGGGCAGGAACAACCTCACGGCCCACCAAGGTCGCCCTTGCCAACACACAACATCAACATGATCATTGGGGACGGCAATGACTCAGGAATCAACCATATCAAGTTCACCACCACTCACAAATTGAAGTGAACTGCTGCTCACGAACGGTATGACGACTTCGAAGATAGTATCACCTTCGATAAGTCTGATACCGACGGTTTGTTTTTCCCTCACTATGATGCCTTAGTTATTACTTTACATATAGTAGATACTGATGTAAAAAGGATCATGGTCGATGATGGCAGCGGCGCGTGTATCATCCATCCAAGAGTCCTTGCATTAATAGGACTCGAGGATAAAATAATTCCGCGTTGCATAGCACTAACTGGTTTTAACAATGCAGTTAAAAACCCTATGGCGAGGTAACACTGCCCGTCTAGGCAGGAGGAGTTACGATGGAAACCACTTTCCATGTAATGAATTAAGAAATGGCGTACAACGCCATCATAGGACGTCCATTGATATATGCTATGAGGGCAGTCCCTTCCAGCTTCTATCAAGTGATCAAATTCCCAATTCCATGGGAAGTGTACAGCATATGGGGCAAGCCACTCACCGCCCAAGAATGATATAAAATAGCCCAAGATTACACTCACACCAAGCAGCTTAAAGGAGCAAGCGCGGAAGCATAGCATTCAGCCCTGTCGGGGACTAAGGTCCACCCGACAGAATATGCCATCAAAGATCTCAACAACGTGAAGCTAGCAAGGCCACGTTCGAAAACCTCAACCCCGTCAAGTTGAGCAGCAGCGACTCCACCAAGAAAGCGTACATAGGCCACGGTCTCTCAAATTCAAGTACGCATCGTGAATTTCTATCTGACCACGCAGAAGTGTTTACTTTTTCCCATGTAGATATGCTAGGAATCCCACAAGAAATCGCCTCCCACAAGCTGAATGTCGATCCACTACACCCGCCCGTGCGGTAGACGAGGAGAAAATTCAATGGCGCCATCAATGAAGCAGTGAGCGAAGAAGTAGACAAGTTGCTGGCTAATGGCACCATCAGGGAATCCAAGTATCAGAGTGGGTTGCCAACATTGTAATGGTCAAAACAAAGAATGGGAAGTGGCGGATATGCGTTGATTTCACCGACCTGAATAAAGCATGTCCAAAGGACTCATTCCCACTACCCCGCATCAGCCAATTGATAGATGCCACGGTGGGACACGAGCTGCTAAGCTTCCTCGATGCATATTCGGTTACAATCAGATAATGATGGCCAAAGATCAGGAGAAAACAACATTTATCACTCACCAAGGGACTTATTGCTACAGGGTAATGCCCTTCGGGCTCAATAATGCGGGGGCTACATACTAAAGGCTGGTGACTACCATGTGTAAGAGCAGCTCGACAAGAAAATGGAGGCCTATATCAATGAAATTCTAGTAAAGTCATCGAAAAAAGAGGATCACCTCGACCACCTAAAGAAAGCTTTCGAAATACTGAGAAGGTACGTCATGAAGCTGAACCCCGAAAAGTGCACCTTCGGCATAGCCTCGGGAAAGTTCCTGGGGTTTCTGGTATCACAAATGGGCATCAAAGTCAACCCAGACCAGATTAAGGCCATAGAAGCCATCCCGAAAATATTGAGTAGCAAAAAGCAAGTGCAAAAGCTGACAGGTCGAATAGCCTCCCTCTCCAGGTTCATCTCGTGCTCCTCCGATAGGTGCCGCAAATTCTTTGGTGTATTAAAAAAGGACCAAGGACTACAATGGAAAGGAAATGCGTCTACGCCTTGAGAAGTTTGAAGGCATACATGTCGTCGCCACCTCTGCTAGTCAAAGCTAACCCAGGAGAGCCACTGTTGGTTTACTTGGCTGTGTAGGAAGTGGCAATCAGCGCCGTCCTGGTGCGCGAAAATAAAGGTACGCAATCTCCTATTTATTACATTAGAAAAACTTTGGTGGACGCCGAAACCCGGAACCCACACCTTGAGAGGCTAGCATTGGCGCTCGTAGTAGCTTCGCAGAAGCTTCGGCCCTATTTCCAGTGCCACCCCCATAAGGGTAGTAACGACCTTCCTTTGAAGGAGCGTCTTACACAGACCCGAACTCTCAGGATGACTCGCCTGATAGGCCATTGAGCTCGGCGACCATGATATCACATACCTCCCAAGGACCGCCATCAAGTCGCAAGTCCTTGCCGACTTCAGCGCGGAAGTCCTGCCAAAGGTAGAACTCGAGGTGCGACACATATCCTATAATAATGACCTATGGGTGCTATATACGAATGGCGCCGCCAATGCACCGGGATCGAGACTGGGACTCGTTCTCGAGGTCCACACTGGAGAAATAATTCGTCAGTCCATACGATGCCCGAAAATGACTCACAACGAGCCCGAGTACGAGGCCGTTATTGCAAGCATGAAACTGGCAACCAAATACGGGGCTCGTCGAATCCTCCTCCACTGCGACTCCCAAATTATGGTAAACTAGGTCACTAGGACTTCTCAAGTCAAAGAGCAGAGACTGCAAAAGTACCAGGAAAAAATCCGCAAACTAACGGCTATGTTCGACGAATGCCGCTTTGAACAAATTCCCCAAGCACATAACGTCGAAGCAGACAGCTTGGCAAAGTTGGTTGCAACCACCAAAAATTTCAACAAAGAAAGTGTGGTCACGCTCCTCCACTAACCCATTGAACACACCGAGGTACTCTCCTTAAACCTGACTTGGGACTAGTGCAACCAGTTCATATCTTATTTGCAGGACGGGAAATTGCTCCCGATAAAAAGGAGGCGAAAAAGCATCGCGTACAGGCCGTCCGGTACTGCATGCTCCACAACGACCTTTATAAGAGGACGTTCGGTGGTCCACTATACAAGTGCATAGGGCCATATCAAACGAGGCCAGTACTTGAGGAAGTACACGAAGGCCACTGCGGTGCTCACAATGGTAATTATGCCCTCGTGCGGTGCATTATACGTGCTGACTACTACTGGCCCACTATGAAAAAAGAGGCGGCCGAGTATGTCCGCCGATGCGAACAATACCAAAAGTACGCCCCAATGATACATCAACCTGGAGAACCCCTGCATTCAGTCACTTCACCCTGGCCATTCATCAAATTAGGGATGGATATAGTCGGCCCACTGCAAGCACGACGAGGAAAGGTATGATTCTTACTTGTTTTAACTGAATATTTCTCTAAGTGCGTAGAAGCAGGTGATTACGTGCAAATATGTGAACAAGAGGTCATCACCTTCATATGGAAGAACATCATATGCCGCTTCGACATCCCAAAAGAAATAAGTTGTGACAACGGGCATCAATTCATCAGTTAGAAAACGGCATAGTTCTTCGAGAAATGGCGTATCAAATGGATACTATCCATGCTATACCACCCCACCACCAACGGCCAAGCACAATCCTCCGACAAAACAATCCTAAACATATTGAAGAAAAAGCTGGAAGATGACAAAGGGTTATGGGCCAAACTACTGTCTGAAGTCTTGTACCGAAGTCCACCATCAGGGAAACCCCGTACTCATTGGTTTATGGAACCTACGCTATCATGCCCATCGAAGTAAGCTAACCCGACTTAAGGTATTCGCACACCAGTGGAAAAGTAAACTACGCCAACAGACTCCAAGACCTTGACGAAGCCGAGGAAAGAAGGGAAATGGCCCACATAAAGATGGTAGCCCAAAAGCAACAGATTGAGAGGTACTAAAACAAAAAGGCGAGAATAAGGCCACTCAAAGTAGGAGACTACGTTCTCAAAGCCAAGACACTGGCCTCCAAAGACCCAAATGAAGGAAAACTTGGCACAAACTTGGAAAGACCCTACAAAATCACAGCGGCAGCCGGGAAAGGAGAATTCCAGTTGAGACAATGGAGGGAAAATTGCTCCAGAATAAATGGAACATCACTCACCTCAAACATTTCCACTTCTAAAAGGCGTCTCCTGAGTTGTACTCTTTCTACCTTACCCGAGTTTTCTCCCAATTGGGTTTTCTCAAGAAGGGTTTTAACAAGGCGGCAAAGGGGACACCTGGAGATGTTTGAAGTTCGACTGTATCACATCGGCCCTGTCGTGTACTCTCCAAGCCCGACGTGATACAAGGACTGGATTAGTACCATCTCCAGATGTAAAGAAAGGCTACGGATATCTTTAGATGTAAAGAAAGGCTACGTCCATCTCCAGATGTAAAAGGCTACGGCCATCTCCTGAAGTAAAAGGCTACAGCCATCTCCAAATGAATGAAAATTCTAAGGCCATCTCCAAATGAATGAAAAGGCTACGGTCATCTCCAAATGAATGAAAAGGCTACGACCATCTCTAAATGAATAAAAAGGCTACGGCCATCTCCAAATGAATTAAAAGGCTACGGCCATCTCCAAATGAATGAAAAGGCTACGGCCATCTCCAAATGAATGAAAAGGCTACGGCCATCTCCAAGTGACTGAAAAGGCTAAGGCCATCTAAATATTAATGAAAAGGCTACGTCCATCTCCAATTGAATAAAAAGGCTACGGCTAACTCCAAAATGCACGAAGGGGCTAAGGCCATTATTTTAACACGGTTAAGGCCGTCAAGGTTTACATGGCAAAGGACATTGTTTTACACGGTTAAGGCCGTCGAGTTTAACATGGCCAAGGCCATTATTTAACACGGTTAAGGCCGTCGACTTTTACATGGTTAAGGACATTATTTTAACACAGTTAAGGCCATCGAGTTTTACATGGCTAAGGCAATTATTTTAACAAGGTTAAGGCCGTCGATTTTTACATGGCTAAGGCCATTATTATAACACGGTTAAGACCGTCGAGTTTTACATGGCTCAGGCCATTGTTTTAACACGGTTAAGGCTGTCGAGTTTTACATGGCTAAGGCCATTGTTTCAACACGACTTCGGCCATCATTTTTACCTGGCTAAGGCCATTATTTCAACACAATTTAAGGTAGTCAAATGTTACATGGCTAAGGCCATCATCCTTATACGGCTATGGTCGTCGAACCTTATTCGGCTACGGCCATCACTTTCGCACGGTCACGGCCACCGAACGGCCCACTTAGCTTCAACTACCACAAGAGGAAAATAAAAAGAAGGGAAGTATACAATGTTCCAAAAAACAGAAAAGATTAACTACAGCAAAAAACGTATATCTTTATCCCCAAAAGGGTCAAAACCCACTATACAAAAATCAACATTTACAAACATATTTACAAATGTCCTAAAGGCCGCCGCCTCCCTAGTTATCCTGCCCCGCTTGGCCTTCCTGCGGCCCATATTCGTTCCCATGAGGATACGCCTTAGAAATCCAAGAACTGGACTCCTAACGGTTGACGTCCGCAGAGTTACCCTCCTCCCGGGGTGGCGTTTTAGGACTATAGCCGGCCGCTTCACGGGTAGCTCTAACCAGTTGGTGTTGGCTCTCAACTTCAGCTTCAAATGCTTGCCTAACCACCAAAAACTCTTCGAGCACGACCTGCCGGGCCTCCGCGTACACCCACATATCGTGTGCCTCATGAGAAGCGTCGACCTGTGCTAGCTCCGCTTGAGGTCCTCAACCTCGGCCTTTTTTGCATCAAGTTCTGCTGTTAAGGTCGCAACCCGAGCGCGCAGCTCCGCCGCCTCCTCCGCCACTACACGGCCAAGATGCAACTCTTCATCCTTAGCTTGAATGAGAACCTCCATCTCTACAGTCCGAGCAACAGCGACCATAAATTGTTCGTCGACTTTCTCTAGCTCGGCCTCCCTTTTCTAACTGCTTCTCAGACTGTGCAAGGCCTTCGTGAACCACCCTGAAATTAGGATCTTGCCTGTACATGTCGGCCAAGGTCAGGTGCACCTCACGTGTTCTATTATATTTCTGCACAAACCTATTGTACTTAGCCGCCTTCTTCTTCAGGCGTCGACCCCTTTCTGCCTCCAGGATAAGAGTCTAAACAAAAAAATGACCAAAAGGTGAGTACAAGGGAAATCGCCCCCACTAACGCAAATGGAAAATCATTAATCAAGGCAAAAAACGTACCTGCAAATCCGCGCCCGCCACTCTTCGGGCCAAGCCCTTGTCAGTGAGCTCTGCCAAGGCCGCGCTCTCAGCAACGGAGCATAGGAGTGTCATGATGGTGGCCGCCTCCTTGCAGTTCTCCAGCAAATTGTAGGGACTAGGAATCGCTATGCGACGAGAGGCCCGGCCAGCCACCATCTCTACTTGGTCCATGGACCCGCTCCGCCTCCTCTGTCCGTGTCCTCCATAGCGGCCTCCGGACCCGCCACGTTCACACTTTCATCCCTTCTTTCCGCAGCTTTCATACTCAGAGAAGACCTCCCCGAACGAATGGCCTCGGCCATAAAAACCATCCTAGATTTAGGACGGGGTGGTTTAACTTTCTTCGTCTGAGTAACCACAGCCTTGTCGGTCAAAACCCGACATCTCCTCCTCTCAACCGTCTCTTCCTCTTAAAGGTCTCCCTCAATGGGACTCAAGACGGGCTCAGATGGATACGGTTTGACAGTGGGCGCTCTTCTAGGGTAAACGGCTGGGACGGTCGCAGGCACAGCCGCCGGTATCTCTTCGAGCTTTGTTTCAAGTATGACCTCTGGCACAGCCTCATACACTAATTTTGAAGTCGCCTCTGATGTGATCTCCTGCCTTGAGAGGGGAGAAACACTACCCTTGGACGTGTCTACGAGGATCATATCCTCCTCACCAAGGCTAGGTGCTGCCATAGAAGGGTCGGCCACAGCCCACTTCTTCTTCTTCTTCTTCTACGCCTTCTTAGAGGTGCCTTGACCTACCAAAACGCAAATCATAAGTAAGAAAATTATGGGAAACCCCCAAGTCAAAACAGAAAGGAAAAATCAAGCAAGGCCGTTACCTGATGGGCCGTAGAGCCTGAGGACTTCCGGCCAGGTACGGCACTCCTCCGTAAACGGTATCAGCGCCCGCACCCATGACCTAATGTTGTCAACCCTTCGAGGAGGGTGAGCTGTCACTGCATGAAGCTAAAGGTAAATATACAATGGTGAAAACCAGCAAAATAAGATTATTGTAGTAAAAGCTACGTACAACAATACTTACATGCATCGTTTCACGCCTCCGGAAACCCTCTAGGGTTGGAGACCAAGTGCTCGGTGCGCACATAGAAAAATCTCTTCCAAAATTTGCGGTTGGCCTTGTAGTTTGCTTGCGACACAAAGCTTTTCTTGTCCCGGCGTACTAACTGGAGCATTGATCCTTTCATAAGGCTCACGCTAAACATTTGCAAGAGGTGATGAACGTTAACCTCTTTCATAGCCTTCGCCGCATAGGTAGTGATAATCCTACACACCTTCAATGCGTACGGAGTCATTTGGGGCGGGCACGCCCCGTACCAGCGACAAAGCTCCTTTGCCAAAGGGTAAAGCGGGAGACTATATCCGATGCGAATAGCGTACTCGTAGAACGTGCATTACCAGGGCATGTGCACGTTAGCATAGTTTATCACAGTGGGAACCAGCTCGATGTAGTCAGGGATATTGTATGATTCCCTGAGAGTATCCAAAAGAGATGGCGTCAGTTCGCTGAGTTCCCAAGGAGGAAGCTTGCATTAGTTCTTAAAATCTTTCCGTGCGGCCATATCTAGCGGAAGAATATTAGACGTTGATAAAGTAACAAGAACCTCGACTTTTCCATCGTCTAAGGACGACGAGGACCTAGAGAGGGCATCACCCTCAGTCATGATACTATCGTGACAACGTTTAGTCATAATGGAAGTTATGAGAGATGGACGTTTTAAGGATACAAGGTTTGATTCCTAGGAACGAATATTTTAAAGTAAAAGATCAACGGGTGCCAGAGAAAGATGAGATAAAGGTTGAGAAAGTGCTCTCCGAAAAGTTCGAAAGATGATTTGGGTTCAACCTCTCCCCTATTTATAAGGAAAAGTACACGGAAATCAAAAAGAATTGGTTCGAAAACCGGCGCGGGAAACCAAAACAGCACGTCATGTACTGAACCACCTCGGGAGAAAAGGTAATGATCATACACCTGATCGATGATGTTATCTTAGAAAAGGAACCCTAAAAAGAGGATTTATGTCAACGGCGTGACCCCTCCGCCCACGATCATGAACCCCCCCCCCCCCTTTTTTCTACAGCATCGACGGGGACGGCCAAATTTGTAGAGAGGATGATCATGCATGTTCGTTCGTTGAAGACGTCTCTCAGCTACGTCCCCAACAAATGGAGGGACTATCTGTATTGGGAAAACTTGGTTTCATGCGCTCTTAGGATATCTGTGCACGCCTACGACGTAGAGAACGACCTAATTGAGGCCGACTCTAATAAGGGCGGCCCCAACAAGCGAACGGACCAAGCGACATGACCCGAGACGATGTCGCTTAAAGTACTGACTTTCCCGTACACTGAGACCATCAACCCCTTGTACTTTTATTATTATTTTGAGGAAGGTCCCTTAGTATATAAAGGGGACCTTCCCTTTGTAAAGGGCTCATGTGTATCTTATTGTTAAGAATATACGACTCTCTTTCTCTCTCTTTTCTAGTGCAACGACTCTCTCTTACTTCATTGCTCTAATCTCTCAAGCTATCTTCAATATTATCTCAGATCTTAACAAAGTAGTTTCCTATAGTTCATATTACGCCTGATTTTGATTAACCCATATTATTTTTTGATTGTTTTTGAGCTTAACAAAGTACTTAAATTTTTAGCCTAACACGAGTCAAATCTCTATGTCTGTTCAACTGCAAGTCAGGGGATGATGCAGAATAGTACCGCCTGGTTCACTAAATTATATATATAAATTCACTAAAATTATAATATATAATAGGTCTAAACCCTATAATTTTAAAAATATGATTAATTTAATATTAAAAATCTTAAAAATTAAACTCATAAAATATAAATTTTAGATGCGTCTCCGCCGCAAATAGCTAATGGTAGGAGTGTACAAAAGAAACTGACAAACTACACCAACCTAATAATTCGAGTCAAACCGGAAAAGAAAACCCGACTATGGGTTGGTTTGATTTGGTTTGGTATTGAAAAAAAAAACCAAGTTAAACCGAAACCAAACCAACCCGACATTACATATATAGAAATTTTAGATATATTTAATATATAAATATACTTATTGTGATATAATTTATAAATATTTCTTAAAAGATTTCATAATTTTATTTTTTAAGGTATTATTTCAAGGTTGAACTTAGAACTTTTTAATGTTCCAATAAGTTTTATATCCATTAACATTAGTAAATTAAATAGTTCTAACAAAAGCCCAAACCAAAATCAAATCAATACTAGTGCTAACAAAAGACAGTTAATTCAGTTCTACGAACGGGAATGTATTGAATTCTATTTTTTGTTTTGCAATAATTTAGATAAAAATTCATAACCTATTTTTATTTTTTTAACGTTTAGGCATGTATTTAATACTCCCTTATTAGTCTGTTTATTATAGCATGACTTAGTACTCTTAGATTATATTTTTTTATTATGGCATTTTAATTAGCAATATTTATATTACATAATTTATTGTCTTTATTGTTGAATATTTTAGGGTAATGCCATGACATATCTCATAGTTTGCATTATTTTCTTAGAAAATGCTTTATATAGTTGTATCTTACTAGGACTAAAGAAATATTTTGAGCATAATTTATATGTTTTGTTCTATGAAGAATTTATCGGAAAAAAAATCAAAAAAACTCGAATAACTCGAAAACCCAAAAAAATTCAAAAAAAACCGAAAGAAAAAAATTTGAATTTTATTGGTTTAATTTAATCTTTAAATTTAATAATCCAATATAATTAATTTAATTTGATAATTGTAAAATTCGAACACACCTCCGCCTAATAGAAGAGGTGAAAAGTGATTTGGGTTGTGTGAGGACTCATTAGCCAATCATGCAATTGCTATTTCGGATGGTCGGGCGCACGCTATGGCTTTCGCCGACTATTTCTTTCTTAATCAAACATTTCTTTATTATATTCCTTAATTTAGCCTCAATGGTAGGGCACACTTTTTCCTCCACCAATCGAAGAGTCAACTTTTAAACAACAAATGTCTTGGCTTTTGGGGGTACGGTTCTTGCGTTCTCAATCGTAATAAATAAAAAAATTAAAAAGATTGGGACTATATATATAGTACGAGGGAACGTTTGGTTCACATACCAATTAAGTGAAGATTATAGTATAAGAACTATTTTTAAAAATGAATGAATTGTTATATGGTGAGTTACTTATAAATGAATTATTGCACATTCTATCATACATAAAACAAAAAGACATAAATTCTTCTTTTGCATAATTTAATACGAGTATTATTTATTACCACCAGCATCCAAAAGTTACATTAACTATGTGGACACTGTTTTTTCTTATAAAGCCAACCAAACATTGTATAATATCTTATGTGAGATTTTATACTAAGTAATAGTCCCAATACCATCAATCAAACAACCCCTCAAGAGTGTCGATGGAAACATGTTTTGTGTAAGAACTACGATGACTATATATCATAATAGGTACTTTTAACCTACTAAAATTTAAGAAAGATTATAGGACTTAATAACTTTTCCTAAATATGCACTATCCACTTGTATCAATAATTTACATTTATAGCATAAAGAACATAACGTTTGCTCCTATATTCCTATTTCAGAATAGTTTTCCACATCCGTTCAATTATTTATTTTAAAAAGGAAAAACTTTTTTTTCTTAATAGTCAGTAATTGGAGGTTCAAGTTCTTGTTGCTTCTCTTTATTTAGGAAATATGAAATGGATATTGGGTGCAGGATCTAAGGTTGCGTATGAAGTGCATATAAACTAATTTATGTTCAACTCGAACTCTACTTCAAATGGAACTTAAGATGTACGAATGGAAATAGGAGACTGCTACTTCAATGCCATAACAAGTTAAATAGGTAGAATATCACTAGGGTTGTCAAATTTGGCCCCAAGTCCAAATGATTCGCCAAGATCATCTGAGGTAAGGTTGGGCCGGTTATTGACCTGCTCATTTAATAAACTCAGTATATTTTGGTCCAATCCAACTCAATTCATTTAAAGTTGAACTGTTTTTTAGCTTCAATTAATCCATGAGTAATTTTGTCAAAATTTTTAAAAATAGTTTTTTTTATTTGGTACTTTACATATGACCATAACAAAAGAAAAAAATTCGTATTTAATAATTATAAAATTCATAAGAAAACAACACATTTTAAGTAAAGCTTAATAAGAGTTGGGTGGGTTGGGCTATATTCCTAATCTTAGCCCAAGTAACTTTTGAGCGAGTCATTTTACCCGCCCAATTATTGACTCAGTTCATTTTGACCCGTCCATTTGACACCCTAAATATTAGTATGGAAGGGTCGTTGTATAAGGATTTAAATTACATACACTTAAAATTGTAAAGAGTTGAAAAATCATAATAAGTTACTTACCATTTAGAGTAGATTATTTATCAATGCTTGTTATACATAACAGTTTAACTTAGATACAACGCGTAATGTAGAAGATGATGCAGAAGATAACAAACCCAAACTTTGATAACGATAAATTAGATGACGAAAATTAAACCATACTAAAAGAGAACAGTATAATGGGGTTTGGTCAATTAGAAAGTATCAAAATATCAGAGAGAAATGCCCCCCCCCCCCCCCCCTCCCACACCCAAATCAATCTCAAAATATTAAAGGACTACAATGTAGATGTTGTTATGTTATTGTGTGAAAGAAAAATCCCCAATTTACAAAGGTCTAAAACCTTTTTCTCCAATAAAATTACCTGATTTGAAAGAGATCTATATAACAAAATTCCATTATAGAAAGAAAATCAAAACAACCCCCTTAAATTAATATCATGATTGTGAACATATTCTTTATATTGATGGTATATATTATTTAAACTCTTCACACACGATTGAGTTTTCACTTCTATTATGTGGAAACTCACTATAAGTGGAATAGGATATATATATATATATATATATCTATATATATATATATATATATATATATATATATATATATATATATGGGGAATCTTGAAGCAATGGTGAAGTTGTTTGTATGCGATCAGTGTCGAAGCTATGTATGGCTAAGAGTGGTCAACTGAATACCCTTGACCAAAAAATTATACTATGTATAGGCTAAAATATCATTTGTTGTTGATTAAAACATAGACTTTGAACACCCTTGTATAACCCACTAGCAAAGAATGTTCAAAATCACCCTTATTGAATTTCCTGACTTCTTTATTGTGTGCGACCTATAATTCATGTAATAATACTTGCATTAGGATAGGTGATTTACACCATACCTCTTGGAGTACGGCCATTTCCTATATCATGAATATGAGATGCACCGATGCACTTTCTTTTTCTTGTATCATATATTATTTCAACCAACAGTTAAACACAAAAAGAGGATATCTAGGAAAAGAAAAGAGAAACATAATTTCCAAACCAAGCAGAGAAGTTCGTGCTGTCACGACATTTTAGACAAAGAAATGCACGTTGGGGTGGTGGCTTTCAATCGTCGGTTGGTTGGTCCTATGTCTTAAACTTCAAATAATTAACTCTCCCTTGTAATCCAAGAGACTAATTATTTTCCATTTCCTTTTTAATACTCACACTTGTCTTCTCTTTTCTCTCTTTCATTCATTCAAATAATTACAATCTTTTCAATCTTCTTTTTGCTCTGATTATATTATTATTATTATTATTATTCAGATGAGGACTTTGTGCCCTAATTTGGATAGAGAAGATGGGCTTGAAACTGTACTTGAAGTTCCTATTCCTGAAGAAATGTTTGTTGATTCATATAAACATAAGTCATGGCAAAACATGAAATCTTGGATTAAATCTCATAGTATTCATACTGATCATAAATCAGTTCATGCTTCGGTTTTTGGTGGTAGAAATGCTGAGATTCAACTCTTGCTTGGTGTTGTTGCTGCTCCTTTGATTCCTCATCCTATACGTTGTGATCACTCTGTCAATAAAATGATTAATGATCATCCCATTGTAAGTTCTTTTACAATTCTCAAGTTTCTTTCTTTTTGTTTATCTGTGCGGCTTTGATTACTACTCCCCCTGTCCCAATTTCTATAATGCAGTTCTGATTTCGAGAGTCATAAGCTTTTTAAATATTTTGAATTGATAATTATCTAGACTTATAGTACTTATTACATAGTTATTATTTGAATAAAATTAAAGATTACATATTCGAATTTGCCGTCAAAATTTAAAAGTTTAACTCTTGAAATTCGACCCGAACCACCACCGAAGGATGTGGTGCAGGGATTGGAGCTGATCTTCCCTGAATCAGAGGCTTATGGTTCGACATCGAGTATGAGAAAAATTCTTAGTAGGGAGCGTTTTCTCTTGAATGGAGCTCTATGCGGCGCGAGTCCGGATGTAATCGGACTCCAATATGAATATCGAACACCAAATAAAAAATCAATTAAAAATTCGAACTGCATCACATAAATTTGGACGAAGGGACTAGTTCTTTGGTGACTAGCCGAGTAGTAAACGAAGCTTTTTTTAATGATTATGTATGATCACCTTGCACATACATGAACTAATTTTCTACCTATTTATTACATTTGACCAACTTTAACGACCAAAGATTAAACAAATGGGAAGAAATATAATTAGAATGATAATTACCAGAATCAACCGACTATTTATTCTGGACAAAAAAATCCGGTCTAATTCACAAAACTTGAGGTTTTGTATTTGACAAAGATTTCTATAAGAATCCTTGAAATATGATGGTTGATAAAAAATTTTCTTAATGGAGAAACTTCAAGTTCTTATTATGTAGAATCCACTAAATAAAAATCCTCCCTACTACTAAATTTCTTAGTGGTAGGGAGGATTTTTATTTAGTGGATTCTACATAATAAGAATTTGAATTAGCTAGGCCAGTAACTTTCAGATTATAAAACATTTGTTTGCTTATTGATACCTAGTTTAATCTTGATAGAGTTCTCGAGATAATTTCTTTGTTCACTTAATTAATGGTTAGTCCATATACAGGAGTCTTCAATGGCGAAATATATAGTGCAACAATATATAGCTGCCGCGGGAGGAGAACATGCTCTGAATTCCATTGATAGTATGTACGCGATGGGGAAGGTGACGATGGTGGCATCCGAATTTATTGAAGGAGATGGTCTAGGATTGAACAATGGTAAGGTGATGAAAATCAAGAACGCGAAAAATGGGCAAGGTGAAATGGGAGGATTTGTATTGTGGCAAAAAAATCCTCATCTTTGGAGTATAGAATTGGTACTTTCAGGATGTAAAATTAGTGCTGGAAGTGATGGCAATGTTGCTTGGAGGCAAAGTCCATGGCATCATTCTCATGCGTCTCGTGGTGCCGCTCGGCCTCTTCGTCGTTCCTTACAGGTACTTTATTAAAATAACAACTCAGTATTCTTAGTGGGGTGTAGGGAGGGTAGTGTGTCCGCAGACCTTATCCCTACCCTAGGGTAGAGAGGAATGCATCCTTCCCTCCAAGAACTTCACATCTTGCTTTTGGGAAGACTCGAACTTATAATCTTTCGGTTGGAAGTGGAGGTTGCTTACCATCAGAGCAACCCCTCTTATCTCCTTATATGTACTTTATTAACATTGTATATTACTGTTACGATAGAATTGCCTTGATGTCACTTAAACTTGCACCGATTTGTCATTCATGCAGAGAAACTTAAACTTTATCCCATTTGACCATATAAAAATAAAGTGATAATTTGGTTATCCTGTCATTGTGACATCTTCCCATGTGGACCAAGGAATGGGATGCTATTTTACCTAATCAGTAAGTTGATATGATAAGTGGTCCAATTGATAATTTTTGTAGATATGCAAACTTTGTAGCCTTAAAGAAAATTTGGCCAAGAAGTCAACATTTAATGTAGTTTGGAATTCTTCCTTGTTAAGTGGCCAGGTTGTGTAATTACATGGTAAAAATTGCAGGGGGCGTCCACTTGGGCACCCCCATTTAATCTATAGCCGCTTTATTTTTTTGTTGTATCCGTACCCACTTTTTAAAAAACTTCAGCTTCCTTTTCTCATTCCCTTACAACATAGAAACTTCAACTCTAGAGCTGAAGTTTTTATTTTATAACTGGAAAACTTAAGCTGGAAATGGCTTAAGTTTTATTTTATAACTGGAAAACTTCAGTTGGAAACGGCTTAAGTTTTTATTTTATTGATGAAAAACTTAAGCTGGAAATGCCTTAAGTTTTTATTTTATAACTGAAAAATCTAAGCTGGAAACTTTAAAAAAGGCTTAAGTTTTTATTTTATAACTGGAAAACTTAAGCTAGAAACGGCTTAAGTTTTTATTTTATAACTGGAAACTTAAGCTGGAAAACTGCTTAAGTAAACTTAAGTTCTAGAGCTTAAGTAAAACTTTCTTAAGTTTTCCAGTACAAAAGAAAAACTTCATGGGCTGAAGTTATATGAAAAAGTAGATACGTTTACAAACAAAAAGACAAAACGAATACAAATTAAAATATTACACAAAAAAACAAGTATAAATGCAAACGTCCCAATTACATGACCCCTTCAAGTTGTTCTATAAGGCAAGTTAAAACCAGAACTAGCACTAACCAAAAATAAAAAAACCTAGTGGAGACCCTAAAATGAAAAAGAAAATGAAGAAAATAATTCGTGAATGAGTATATTATGTGGATATACATTGGTCGCCAGTATTGTTTTGTTCTCCAATTCTATTTGAATTTGCAAACAATGACACTAATCTCAAACTAAAGTTAAAAACAACATATTGTTATTATTTAATTATGTTTCCAATACGCCCCTTAACTGGAAGGCGAAGATTTTTTTAATAATGAATGAGATCAGACTCGGACTCGGGATCTTTATTTGCTCTCACAAAACGTTAAAATGTATGATCATCTCGTCTAAAAGCTTAAACTATAAAATAAAAAATAGACCGTATTATTTACTTAATTATGTCATCAACAACATCTGACTATATTATACTGATTGGTTGAGATTAATCATGTTATTAGGGTCTTAATCCAAAGTCCACTGCTGATTTTTTCCCCCAATTCTCTTAGAATTTGCAAACATGAAACTAGTCTCAGGCTAAAGTTAATAACAACATACTGCTATTATTTAATTATGTTTTCAATATGCCCCTTAACATATAGGTAGTAACTTTTTTTTTTTTTTTGATAAATCAATAAGATCAGGGCCTTTGTCTGCTCTAATACAACGTTAAAATATGTGGCTATTTCGTTTGAACGATTAAAGAGACCGTACTTTTATTTATTTAATTATGTCTTTAATATCTGGCTATGTTGATACTAATTAGTTGAGATTAATCATGTTAGCAGGGTCTTGATCCAAGGTCCACTGCTGATTTATTCTCCAATTCTATTTGTGTTGGAGAAAAGACCATAAATACTGAAGATTGCTTTATATTAAAGCTTGAAGCAGATCCCTCAACACTAAAAGCAAGAAGCAGCAACAATGTAGAAATTATGAGACATACTATTTGGGGCTATTTTAGCCAAAGAACAGGCCTTTTAGTTCAACTTGAAGATGCTCATCTTCTTAAACTAAAATCCCCTAAAAATGATGTCTTTTGGGAAACAACAATGGAGTCATTTATTCAAGATTATCGAACAATCGATGGTGTTAACATTGCATATGCTGGTAAAACATCTGTTTCGTTATTCAGATTCGGCGAAAATTCAGAAGGTCATACTAGGACTAGAATGGAAGAAATTTGGACAATTGAAGAAGTTGATTTTAATATAAAAGGACTTTCTTTGGATTGTTTTTTGCCACCTAGTGATTTAAAGAAAGAAGATGAAGATTGTGGGGTTGTTATGAATCATAATATAACCAAGAATTCAAGGTTGGATTTTAAGAATCATGTCAGTACTCCTAAGTTAATGAATTCTGGTAAAAGTGTAGCCAAAATTGTGGCTATTGATGAAAATTCAGAGGACTAATATTGAGGCAAATAAAGACACGTAAATTTAGTATGCTGTGGTTATTTTTGTAAATAGAGAATCAGGATATTTTGTGTATAAAGTGTTTATATATACATACACATCTTATCTCAGTAACTTCTACTCAAGGTTTGGTTTGATAGTAAATTACTATGACACATAACATTGTATAGTGTAAAGAATTTTAATGCAATCATTACTATTTTATAATGTGATAACAGGTTACTTGCTTTATTTACAAGCACTAGTTCCACTTGTTATAAATAAATGTATGACTTCCTTAGTATAAAAAATCATATGCACTATCATTATGCTGTAGAAGTTGAACTCTACCCCACATATATATATATATATATATATATATATATATATATATATATATATATATATATATGTATTATATACTTAAAACTATACTATTTTACATAAAGTATTTATATAATATTTCGATTCTCTATATTTTCTAACAATATTTTGCAGGACATAAGAATGCTGTTAATTAAGAAAGAAAGTGAAAGAAACAAGAAGGTCGTAACATATTCACTCCATATCGCAAGAAGCTCACGACGCATTTTCTACATGACATATCTTCCTCGAGATACACCTTCCTCAATATGCATCTTCGTCAAGACATATTCTCCTCAAGATGCATCTTCCTCACTTGAGATCACAACACATTCAAGAAGGAATGCACTTCTATAAACTGAAGGCAACTCTATGTGTGATTTTCATAGATGAATAAGGAATAAAAGAGTCACTTTATTTTCTAAAGCTTTGATCTCTTATTCTTAATTATTCTTCTTTCATTACTTCTTTTAATTTTAAGATTTCCTAGTAGTATTGGCAATATAGGTCATAGAATTACTTTCTTTTTCAAATACTCTATAATGGAGTAGTGTCTTTGTGCTGGGATAGGTGATAAAGCTTGATATATATATATATATATATATATATATATATATATATATATTATAATACTATTTCAGTTTAATACAAACTTGGCTTGAAACTTTCTTATTTATACTTTGTATTGTGCTATAATAATAGTTTCAATTAATTATTATTATCACTTCTACATATTTTATCTCTTTATTGTTATATTAATTTTGTAATTCTCACGGAGCAAAATTGATATATAATAACTAATGAATAAAATAGTAAATTGAGAGTAATTTTTAGTAAACTATTATTCCAAGTTTGTAATCTTGCTTGCCTCAGTTTTAATTCTCATGGAGGAATTGTTATAGGTAAGATTATTGATTTTGTAGTAAAAATATCTTCACGAAGTTTTTACTACCCCTTGGCACAATTCAAGCAAGAAAAATATTTCGGTTTAATCGTCACTAGTTTTAACTAAATTAATCACTAACCTCACGGGATGTTATTAATTGGATACTTCTTATTGAGCTAAATATAATTGTATTAGCAATAAGCAATTATTCCTTACAGAAATACATGTAAAAACTGAGATTATATCGAAATATATTATCAAATGAATTCAACGATTCCCAACTCTTTTAAATTATAAATCTTTCGGAAGTTCTTAATTTTTATTTAAGTAACTAACAAAATTTAAACCTCACTCTCTTTTCATCAATTTGGTTCTCTCAAATAGTAGCTAAAATATTACAAATTTATAGCATAGATTTCTCAATCCGTGTGGGACGATATCTTAAACTATATTAGAATTTGACTAAGCACGAGCAGAAAAATCCTATATACATTAGCTTCGTCAAATTTTTGGCGCCATTGCCGGGGATTGGCATAAGTCTACTTCAAATTAAATATTTTATAACTAATTTGAGAATTTATTATATATGTATTGGTATCCTTATTTTTGTTAGTATTATCTTCACCTACTAAATATTTCTATAACTATTACTATTATATCCATTCTAATATTTTTTTTCCGTATTAATATAAAAGTTTTTGTTTTCTTCTCTCGTTCTTTCTCATTCTTTTAACTATTACCTATTATTTTTATTATCAACATGTGTAGATATAACTAATATGTATATCTATAACTCTTATAATATTATCAGCAACTTCACATTATAGTACTTTCATCATAAAATACTATTTGTACAAACTATCTTTTTCTTTAATATTGACAATTATTATCACTAAGTGTACTAGTCACTATGACTACTTTTCTTTTACTATTTTATTTTGGTAACACCGTTATTGCAGGAGTTAAGTTTAATTGTCTTTAAAAAAAATCTTTAATTTTCTTTACTTCAAAAAAAAATTCACTTAGTTTATGACCCGCTCTTCTACAAAAGAGTTGGCACATTATAATCCTGAAATTGAAAGATCTCCTTGTTTATGCAGGAAAGAACAAACATCATCTTCTCAGAGTATAGCTTGTGAAGGAATGGAAAACCAGGGAGTCAAAGATATCAATCCACATGAAGTGCCACCACCAGTCCATTTAGAAGATCAATTTGATAAAGTGGCGCCAAGACTAGCAAACAGAATCCTAAGGGATTATGCTAGGCCTGACCGCTTCAACTGTGAATCTAGTGTCAGAAAACCCCCAGTAGCAGCCAATAACTTTGAAATTAGGACCATCCTAATTCAAACAATTCAACAATCTTGTATCTTTACAGGAGATTCAAGTGAAGATCCACAAAGTCATTTAATTGATTTTTTAGAACTTGTAGAAACTGCTAAATATAATGGAGTACCTCCTGAAGCAATCAAGTTAAGGCTATTTCCTTTTATTTAAAAGGAGATGCCAAGACTTGGTTGCGAAGTTTACCTCAACGGTCCATTACGACATGGGACCAGATGACTCAGAAGTTTTTAAACAAATATTTTTCCATGCTAAAACAACAAAGTTAAGACACGACATATCTAACTTCTTGCAGACTGATACCGAGTCAATTTATCAAGCTTGGGAAAGATTAAAAAAATGTTAAGAAAATGTCCACACCATAATATTCCTAAACACATGCATTTGTATATTTTTTATCACGGGTTAAAAACCTCTTCTAGAAATGTGATTGATGCAGTTGAAGGAGGTTCGGTGATGGGAAAAACCACAGAAGAAGCATTGCAGTTATTGAATGAAATTTCTGAAAATGCCATTCAATGGTCATCTGAGCGTGTAATCATCAAAAAAGCTGCTACGGTAAATCAAGTTGATGCTTTAAACACACTAAAACACAACAGACTGTCTCTTTGGCACAGAAATTTGAATCTTTTCAGGTGAGCACAAAACAATCAAGCCAGGCCGAGGCTTGTGATATGTGTGGAGTAAACCATTTGAATCATGAACTTCAAGCAATCAGTCAAAATGATGAACAAGTCAATGCAATCGGTTACAAGGAGTACCTCTTTGGAATCCAATGGCACATAAACATTCAGGATCTCAATGGAGCAATCCAAATGGGGCCAAGAACTCTTAGAGCTTCCAGAAGCCACATGTACAAGGTCCACCTGGTTACCAAAATCTAAACCATGGGCATTCAAATTTCAGACCTTATCTGCAAGCAGCTCCATATTAGCAAAGGCGTCAGCAAACATATCCAAGTCTTGATGACCTTTTGTACAAATACATTAAGGTCACTAATGAAAAAATGGAAAGTAAAAATTCAGCCCTTAAAAATTTGGAAATCCAGCTGAGCCAATTGGCAACTCTTGGGTTAGAAAAAGTTCAAGGCCCCTTACCAAGCAATACTGAGAAAAACACAAAGGAAAACCTTAAGGCCATCACCTTACGATCAGGTAAGGAGCTTGATACAGTCAGACAAGAAAAGAACTAGTCAGAACAACAGGTAAACAATGGTAAGAATGTTGAAACAACCCTCTGAACCATTAGAAGATAAAGAAGTCAAGAAAAAAGAAAAGAAAAATATTGAAAATAATATTCCTCTCCCTGTGATAATTCCTTTTCCGCAAAAAATGAAAAGAGAAAAGCTTGATGGAGAATTTGAATTTTTTTTAGAAATCTTGAAATAAATTCACATTAATATTCCTTTCACTGATGATTTGATGCAAATGCCTTCATATGCTAAATTTTTAAAAGAAATTTTGTCAAGTAAAGGAAATTGGAAGAAATTTATGTAGTAATGCTTACTAAAAAGTGCAGTGTTATACTTCAAAATAAGCTACCACAAAAACTTGGTGATCATGGTAGTTTTACAATTCCATGCAATTTGGGGAGGAGTGTACTTTGAAAACGTACTTTGTGATTCTAGAGCTTCAATAAATTTGATGTCATTTTCTATCTTTAGAAAATTGGATCTTGGTGAAATGAAAGATATAGGTGTTTCTCTTCAGTTTGTAGATCAAAGTATTAAGAAACCTAAGGGAATAATTGAAAATGTGCTTGTAAGAGTAGATAAGTTTGTTTTTCCCGTAGATTTTATAGTACTTGAAATGAAAGAATGTCCTCATGAACCAATTATTTTGGATAGACCATTTCTTGCTACGGGTAGAGCAATTATAGATGTCCACCAGCGACAGTTAATTTTAAGAGTTGATGAAGAAAGAGTCATTTTTGACATGCAAAAGATACTAAGATTTTCAGGAGATGAATCATCATCTTCATGTTTTTCAATTGACATGATTAATTATCTTACAGATGAATATAGAGATGATCAATTAACTCCACACTCAATGGAAAGATTCTTGGCCAAGTCAGGTACCATACAAGATGATGATCCCATCATCAGAAAAGAAGCTGAAATATTGGAAAAAGATTTTGAGGATCAGGAAATGC
This sequence comes from Nicotiana benthamiana, assembly GCA_034376525.1. NCBI lineage: Eukaryota > Viridiplantae > Streptophyta > Magnoliopsida > Solanales > Solanaceae > Nicotiana > Nicotiana benthamiana. The sequence continues at coordinate 92,754,339 of CM067337.1, forward strand.
AACCAGAAGAAGTTCAACCAAAAATTGAACTCAAAATTCTCCCATCTCATTTAAAATATGCTTATCTTGAAAAAGAACAATGTCCAGTGATTATTTCATCTTCTTTGACTGCAGAACAAGAAGAAATATTAATTCAAGTCTTGAAAAAACACAAAGGAGCCTTAGGGTGGACTAGATATCAAAGGGATTAGTCAAGCAATTTGTACGCATAGAATCCTCATGGAAGATAGCTACAAACCAATAATCCAACCCCAAAGGATATTGAACCTGACAATGCAGGAAATGGTAAAAAAGCATATTGTAAAGCTTTTGGCAGCAGGTATCATTTATCCTATTTCAGACAATCCTTGGGTAAGTCCTTTTCAGGTAGCACCAAAGAAAGGAGGTATGACAGTTATAAAGAATAAAAATAATGAACTCATACCAACGAGGACTGTTACAGGATGGAGAGTCTATATTGATTATAGACATCTCAATGATGCTACCAGAAAAGATCATTTTCCTTTACCATTTATTGATCAAATGTTAGAAAGAATTGCAAGATACGGTTTTTACTGTTTTCTTGATGGCTATTCAGGGTATAACCAAATATCAATTGCACCTGAAGATTAGGATAAGACAATTTTTACATGTCCTCATGGAACATATGCTTATAGAAGAATGTCATTTGGTATGTGCAGTGCTCCTGCTACATTTCAGCGCTGCATGTCAGCAATTTTTTCTGACATGACTGAAAAATTTCTTGAAATTTTTTATGGATGATTTTACACTCTTTGGAAAAACATTTGAAGATTGTCTTTACCACTTGAATTTAGTTCTTAAGAGATGTGAAGAGACAAACTTGATTTTGAATTGGGAAAAATGTCATTTTATGGTTATAGAGACATAAAATCACTGCTAATGGGATAGAAGTTGATAAGGCTAAAATTAATCTTATAGCAGGATTAGCCCCTCCCACAACTATTAAAGGTATTAGAATCTTTCTAGGTCATGCAGGTTTTTACAGACGGTTCATAAAGGATTTTTCAAAGATTTCAAAACTTCTGACTAACCTCTTGATGAAAGATGTTAAATTTGATTTTTCAGGTGATTGTATGATAGCTTTCGATACCCTTAAGGAGAAATTATCAACTGCCCTTGTAGTTGTATCCCCTAATTAGAGTCAACCTTTTGAGGTTATGTGTAATGCTAGTGATACGGCAGTAGGAGCTGTTTTAGGCCAAGAAAGGATAAGATTTTTCGTCCCATTTACTATGCTAGTAGAACAACGAATGAGGCTCAACTTAATTATGCCATAACAGAGAAAGGGTTACTAGCAGTAGTATTTGATTTTGATAAATTTTGTTCTTATTTGATAGGAACAAAGGTGACTGTTTTTACTGACCATGCAGCTTTAAAATACCTCTTAGCAAAAAAGATGCCCAACCTAGATTGTGAATATGGATTTTACTTCTGCAAGAATTTGACCTCGAGATAAAAGATAAAAAAGAAACAGAAAATCAGGTAGCTGACCATTTGTCTAGACTAGAAGACCCCCCCCCCTTGAGTTCAGCAAGATAAAAGAAGAATTTCCTACTAAGCACATTTTTTCAGTTGACTCTGTTGTGACTCAACCACCCTAGTTCGCAGATATTGCTAACTACTTGGTTGGAAGATGGACACCCCAAGATCTCTCTTACCAGCAGAGAAAGAAGCTTATTTCTGATGCTAAGTATTATTTGTGGAATGAACCTTACTTGTTCAAAATTTGTGTAGATAATATCATTAGGAGATGTGTACCTGAAGAAGAGATGACCAAAATTTTGTATCACTGCCATGATGGAGCTATTGGAGGTCAATATGCAGCAAATCGAACAGCTTTTAAGGTTTTGGAAGCTGGATTCTTCTGACCGACGCTATTTAAAGATGCCCGAACATACGTTGCACAATGTGATAGGTGTCAGAGAACAGGTAACATCACTAAAAGGGATGAAATGCCATTGCAATCGATACAGGTATGTGAAATATTTCATGTCTGGGGAATAGATTTTATGGGACGTTTTCCCTCTTCTCACTCTTTTGAATATATTCTTGTGGCTATGGATTATGTGTCAAGATGGCTTGAAGCGATCCCTGCAAGAAAAAATAATGCTCGTACAGTGTGCAATTTCTTAGAAAAATATTTTTACTAGATTTGGCACAACACGAGTCATCATTAGTGACCAAGGAACTCATTTTTTGAATAGGAAATTCTTTGCTTTGCTATCAAAATATGGTGTGACTCACAAAACTGGAACACCATATCATGCTCAAACACAAGGGCAAGTTTAGGTTTCCTACCGAGAGTTAAAAAGAATTCTTGAAAAAACAGTTAGAATTTTAAGAAAAGACTGATCTTTAAAATTAGATAATGCATTATGGGCATATCGAACGGCATTCAAAACTCCAATTGGAACATCCCCATATAAATTAGTCTTTGGAAATGCTTGCCATTTGCCAGTTGAATTAGAACACAAAGCTTTTTGGGCACTGAAAGAATTAAACTTGAATTAATCTCTACTGGTAAAAAGAGATTTTTTCAGGTTAATGAATTAGAAGAGCTGAGGTTGGAAGCCTATGAAAATGCCAAAATTTTCAAAGAAAAAACAAAAATATGGCATGACAAGCTGATCCGACAAAAGAGTTTTAAATTTGGAGATAAGGTACTTCTTTACAATAGCCGACTTAGGCTATTTCCTGGAAAATTAAAGTCCAGATGGACATGTCCTTACAATGTTACAAATGTTACTCCATATGGTGCTATTGAGATTCAACATATTAGTGGTGGAGACAAATTTAAAGTAAATGGTCAGAGACTAAAATTATATTTTGGAGGGCAATTTGAGAAACAACCATAAGTTACTTTAATTGAATGAAGAATCGTGTAGAAAATAAGTCGAGTTGGCGACATTGAACCCAGAACTACATTTCTCTACCCGTAGCCATTGAGGGTGAAGCAATGAAGCCTTATAAGTCCTGCATAAATTTACATAATAAAATTGCTTAGCCAATTGATCTGGTTAATATCTAGGTTATTGTACAACCAGAACATTTTAGGAAGGCCTCTACAAAAACAGAGTCACCTATACATGAGTAATTCCTTGGTGATCGGTATGCCTAAGTGACTGGTTGGTTAACCGTTTAATTGTGCAAATTAATTATTGGCTCAGGTAATTTTTGGTTTATATTTAAACCAAGACCAAATGGCTGATAAGGTCTTAAATTATTCAGTCTATTACACATAGAATATGTGTGGTCACAGTTTCTTTCAAGCTTTCTTCTGCGTGTAAATTTGAAAGCTAAAAATATTTTTAATTTATTTTTTCAAAATTTCTTTAGTAATTTATGTGTATGTGTATATATATATATATATAGTATAATGTTTTAATAAATGTTTTTCTTCTTAAATAATTGTGTCGCTGTAGGTTTTTAATTAGTAAAATAAATTCGTTTTATTATGCTCAAATATTAAGTTTTTCTTCATTATCATATCAATTCTATGCCTATGACTTTAATTTTGTGAAGGAAAAAACTAACATCTCCAACTCACAAGATCAAAGGAATTGAGAAAAATTATTATCACAAGAAGGTATACTCAATAATTTTTCTAGAATTTGCTCTAAATGTTCTTCGAGGCGAAATAATGGATGATATTGATTCTTGAAAGATGAAATTAGGCTTTCTTTGATACACCTTTTAGCCTCTTTTAGTTATTCTCTTCACAAAAAAAAAAATTATCTCGTAGAACCTATCTTTGAGCCTTTATCCTATTTTTTCACTATGGTCTATAACCCCCCAAAAAAGAAAAAAAGAAAAAAAAAGAGATGTATATTACTATTATAGTTATTACTTCTTCCGACCATGATAAGTAGTATTTGTGAAAAAAATAAAAGAAAGATTGTGTAAGGCACGAAAAAAGAAAAGAAAAGAGAGATATAATATATAAGTGTATGTATATTCTTATATCTCTTTATGTTGATGAACGCATATATAAAAAAAATATACTGCAAAAAAAAAAAAAGAGAAGGAATAATTAGTATCAAGGAACATTTGCTCCAAGATGGAAGAAGAAAAGTCACTACAAAAATATCTTTATCCTATCAGCCTGAAGCCTGACATTATAAGCCAAAAGAAGTCCTAAATAGATTTCAAAAATCAGTGCTAAATCTATATTAGTGGAGATTAACATGAAGAGCAAGCCTATGGATGAAGAATTATGATAGCCAAATGTGTGATATTAAATCTATCAATTCCGAATGATTCAAGCGAAAAGTATTGCAAATTTTGTTTTTTTAAAAGTAAAATCAGAAGCAAGGTAAAAGATTTGGTGAAGCTTAAAAGATTAATCATGGCATGATAAAAGAAGTTATTTTGAATAAATTTTCTATTCTACAAAGACCAAACGTTTTGAAGAAAATATATATAAAAAAACTTTTATCAATAGAAATATTTTTCCTCGAGGACAAGCAAAGATTCAAGTGTGGGGGAATTTGATGAATATAAAATATTAATATTATATACTTAAAACTATACTATTTTACATAAAGTATTTATATAATATTTCGATTCTCTATATTTTCTAACAATATTTTGGAGGACATAAGAATGCTATTAATTAAGAAAGAAAGTGAAAGAAACAAGAAGGTCGTAACATATTCACTCCACATCGCAAGAAGATCACGACGCATCTTCTTCATGACATATCATCCTCAAGATACACCTTCCTCAATATGCATCTTCATCAAGACATATTCTCCTCAAGATCACAACACATTCAAGAAGGAATGCACTTCTATAAATTGAAAGCAACTCTCTGTGTGATTTTCATCGAAGAATAAGGATTAAAAGAGTCACATTATTTTCTAAAGCTTTGGTCTCTTATTCTTACTTATTCTTCTTTCATTACTTCTTTTAATTTTAAGATTTCCTAGTAGTATTGGCAATATAGGTCATAAAATTACTTTCTTTTTCAAATACTCTATAATGGAGTAGTATCTTTGTGTTGGGATAATTGATAAGATTGATATATATATATATATATATATATATATATATATATATATATATATATATATATTATAATACTATTTCAGTTTAATACAAACTTGGCTTGAAACTTTCTTTTTTATACTTTGTACTGTGCTGTAATAATAGTTTCAATTAATTATTATTATCACTTCTCTAAGTTATTATTATATTAATTTTGTAATTCTCACGGAGTAAAATTGATATATAATAACTAATGAATAAAATAGTAAAGTGAGAGTAATTTCTAGTAAACTATTATTCCAAGTTTGTAATCTTGCTTGCATCAGTTTTAATCATCACGGAGGAATTGTTGTAGGTAATATTATTGATTTTGTACTAAAAATATTCTCACGAAGTTTTTACTACTCCTTGGCACAATTCAAGCAAGAAAAATATTTCGGTTTAATCGTCACTAGTTTTAACTCAATTAATCACATAACCTTAGAGGGTGTTATTAATTAGCTACTTCTTAGTGAGCTAAATATAATTGTGTTAGCAATAAACAATTATTCCTTAGAGAAATACATATAAAAATTGAGATTTTATTGAATATATTATCAAGTGATTTCAACGATTTCCAACTCTTTTAAATTATAAATCTTCCGAAAGTTCTTAATTTTTATTTAAGTAACTAACTAATTTTAAAACTCACTCTCTTTTCATCAATTTTGTTCTCTCAAATAGTAGCTAAAATATTACAAATTTGTAGCACAGATTTTCCAATCTCCGTGGGACGATATCTTAAACTATATTAAAATTTGACTAAGCACGAGGAGAAAAATCCTATACACATTAGCCTCGTCAATATATATATATATATATATATATATATGTATATATGTATATATATATACATATATATACATATATATATATATATACATATATATATACATATACATATATATATACATATTATATATACATATACATATATATATATATATATATATATATATATATATATATATATATATATATATATATATATATATATATATATATATATATATATATATATATATATATATATATATATATATATATATATATATATATCTATATATATATGAGAAATTTTCACAAACCACTATTGTTTAGTGGTTATTAGCTTGCTATGACAATCATTTACTAAATTACTTCATATAGCTATGTTTTCACTTGTATTCGCGAGCTGTATTCATGAATACAGTAACGTAAATTTGCGAAAAAGGGTCCTTTCTGCTGTTTAAAAATGGTAAATAAATCAATTAAAGTGATAGACTCATAATATAACTCAACTAACCCAATTATAATAAGCATAATTTGTATTTCCAGTGATAGAATATTCTCAGCCGAAAAATACCTCAAAATAAAACAATCTCTAGATATTCAATTCAGCCTTTCTTTGTTGCTATCGTTCATGGAAGTTTTATTTACTAAGTAAAATTCGAAATTCATACAAATATGTACAATATCGATATAATTCGATTTTACATATGGCAAATTTAATCGTATATATTGTAGATATATTTGAATACATATGAACAGAAACTTCAGCTCCAGCTTTTTGAGCCCATTGAAATTTCTCAATACTTGGCCCATTTATGAAAGGATCAATGCTTGTTGTTGGGCAAAAGAAATCAGAAACAGCATGATTTACAATTGATAATTAAAATTTTTAAAAGTAATTAAAATTCAGTCATTTTTATATATAAAAAAAAATTTGAACAAGAGCACCCTTAGATATTCAATAAATTCTAGCGTAATATGCAGGAGTTCGAATTTTTTACATATCAGATTCTAACATAATGTGCTAGAATTATATAATGTGCTGGAGTTCCAACATAATATGCTAGAAATTAATGACTAGGATATTTTTATCTAAATTTTATATCCACATAAAATAATAGCTATTTTATTAATGACTTTGTAAATACTGGCTATACCAGTCCAAAAACTGGCTAGCCCACACTATTTTACCTTTTTGTTTGAAAGAGAATGATGGAAATTAAAGTACAACCATTAAAATATTTTCATATGACCGGGACGTTGTTTTCTCATTTTCGGAAATAAAATACAACGTACTCAAAAATTACATAATAAGCAGTAAAAATTATAAAATAGTACGTAGTAAAGATATTTGAAATCAAAGACGAGTCCTAAATACTTTACCTTATACGATTTTGTTTGGCCCATACACTTATGAGTAACAAATAATTCGTGATATAAAGACATTAATAATGTCATATCTTAATTGTTTTTGTATGCTTGATATTTTCTTACCAAAGTTGAAAGAATTAAATATGTTATTTACCATATTAATAATGGTTAAGACACATTAATTTAAGAAAATAAAAAACGTGTTTTGCATTAAAAGAAAGAAATTGAAGAATTAAAAAGAATAGGAGATTGAGAGGGGCTAGATGCAAGATTTCTAGCACCCCTCTTTAAATGATATTCTAATTCTAATTGTGGTCCAGAACCATTGATATTTTTATAAAGAAGATCAAGTATATTCTTCTGCATATAGACAAGAGTCACAAGACAAACAATAAAGGAATCAAGATTTTTTTGTTCTTTAATAATTTTTTATTGAACTAAAGGGACAGCCGAATAATAGAAATATCACCTACTTCTCCCCCCAATGAAAAAGAAAAGCATTAATCATCAATCTCTATACAGACTAGTAACATAAAATTAATATTATTATCTTTGTTTTTTATATTGGCTCGGTCCTGTTTCACGAGGAGTTTTGGAGTAGCAGTAAAATTATTTCTGTATAATTTATACGTTATGAGTTTGAGCTATAAAAACAATTACTAATACATATATTGAGATAAGTTGTCTACATTACACCCCTTGTACGTGGTCCTTACTCGAACCCCACGTGAACAGAGGCAAAGCTACACCAGTCTAAGGGCGGTCAACTGACCACCCTTAGAAGAAAATTACATTGTATTTATAGGTTAAATATTAAGTTTTAAAGGTATATAACATATATTGAGTATTCTTTTTCGGATTTTTTTTTGTAATTTTTTAAAAGTATGAACACTCTTGAAAAAATTTCTAATTTTACTACTTACATGCAAATACAAAATACTTTATGCATTTGGCTGCCTTTAATTTATTGTTGGTTTGATCTCATCTCAACTATTTTCTTAAACTCGATATCTTTCATCAGTACATGTATTATAAAACTTTGCCATAAAAATATTTACTCCCTCCGTTTTATATTGTTTGAGATACGTTTTTTAGTCTGTTTTAAAATAAATGACACATTTTTAAATTTGAAAATAATTCGACTTTAAACTCTTCATTTTATCGTTTTTTGCCCTTAGTGAGAAGCTTTTATAGCTGCACAAATGGTATGCCCCCCAAACTTTTTACCCCTTAATCTTTTAAGATCACATATTTTAAAAAAGAAATTTCTTAAATTTTATGCCGAGTCAAATTAATCAAAGAAATATGAAACAGAGGGAATAATACTTAACCCGATTTTCAAGATTTATTTTCACGTGATTGAAGACTAGACAAATGCCACTAGTGACTCAAATTATTATGTTCACAAAGTTGAAGATAAAATGATGCTAATTTCTACCAAATTGACAATCATATCATTTCCTCTCACAACTCTAAACAGTCAAAAGAAAACCATCAATCTAAGATCCAAATATTCAACAAATCAAACAACCATTTCACCATATTTCAACCAAAAAATGAATCAAGAATCACTTCCTCCTCATGTTCTAATCTTTCCTTTACCATTACAAGGTCCAGTGAATTCCACGTTCAAACTTGCTGAACTTCTTTGTTTTTCTGGCTTAGATATTACTTTTCTATTAACTGAAAATATCCACAATCGTCTTATTTCTCATACAAATATTAGTTCAAGATTTGAACGTTTTCCTGGTTTTCAAATCAAGACAATTTCAGATGGTTTACCAGAAGATCATCCACGTAAAGGTAGTAAATATATGGAGTTATTTGATTCGTTGAAATCAAAAACAAAGCCATTGTTTAAAGATATGTTGACTTCTGGTTGGCTTAGTTCTGCTGGGAAAAGAAGAGAAGTTAGTTGTATTATTGCTGATGGAGTTTTGGGATTCACTTGTGATGTTGCTAATGAAATTGGAATTCCTATTTTTAGTATTCGGACTATTAGTCCATGTTGTCTTTGGATCTTCTTTTGCCTTCCTCAACTCATTGAATCTGGTGAATATCCTTTCAAAGGTTAGTAAATCTTTCTTTTATTCTATAACTACTGTACGTATGTATGATGAATTCGACGTTTAATTGAATTTATTCACTTTTAGATTTTAGATTCAGATTTTAGTGATGTTTCAATTATATATTTGTGTATTTCAGAGGTGCAGTTAGAATTTGAAGTTTATGAGTTCAGGTTCTGGTCCTTTTAAGTTACTGAGTTCTTAATTAATAATTTGTATATATTCAATGAATTTTTTAAAGGAGAAATTTAAAAATAGCCAGATTTATAAGTGGTCATTCAAAAATAGCCACAGTTTCAAAAGTAAACGAAATTTAGCCACTTTTCATATAAAGAAAAATCTGAACGAAAACACTGTTCACAATCCGAAAATATACTATAATATATTATACTGGAGTTCTAGTATTATATACCGGTCCAGCATAATATACTGGAGATTGGAGCATCGATACTCCAATCTCGAGTATAGTATTCTGGAACTTTTCGCGTGTTGGTGTTCCAGCATAATATATCGGAAGTTCATACACGGGTGCATTGATCTCCAGTATATTAATCTGGAACTTTCTGTATTGTATCAAAATAGTGACAATTTTTCATTGACTTGGATGCTGGCTATTTTTGAATGATCAGTCAGAAAACTAGCTAGCCCGTGCTACTTTTATATTTTTTAAGACGAAAATATAGATTGGACCAAAGTAATTGGGTCCGACTGAATCTAATAGCTTTGGTTTAAACTCCATATTTATCTTAAAATAATTTATTGCATATATACAGATTTCTTATTATTAATTTAAACAACAACAACAACAACAACTGCCCAGTATAGTCCCACAAAGTAGGGTCTGAGGAGGGTAATACGTAGACAGGCCTTACCCCTACCCGGAAGGGCAGAGGGGCTGTTTGCAATCGACCCTCGGCTCAGTGAAGGAAAGGAACAACAAAAACAAAAACAACAACAAAAGAGCATTAGTAACTTCAACAGAAATAACGTAAATAATGATCTAAACATAAGAATCATAAATAAAATAACATGCAATAATATCTGTAACTACCATAAATAACTACCATAAAGAAGACATAATCCAATATATAAATCATCTATAAATAGCAATAAAACCAAAGTTAAAAAGAATTATAATCATGAACTTATAAACTCGAAATTATGAATTTCACCCTTGTTCTGGTTGGAAATACTAGTTCAGTTATTTACATGTCTCTGACGAGTAGGGTCAAATCTAATATCTGCAGGTTCCATTTTACTGCGTAGAGAAATCAAACTTTCTAAAACCACAATTTTTCCATTGACAATTATTTCTTCTATGAGTCAATATAGGATGGATTCTTGAACTCTCTGCTTTATACTCGAGCTACATATTATTAATAAAAACAGGGGTGGAATCCCTTTTGTTAAAAAAGTTATATTTCATTGTATATATGGGTTAATTTTTTTAATATATATATATATTAGAGGTTAAATTCTTTTCTTAAAATATTCTAGCTCCGCCACAGCATAAAAAATATTATGATGAATACGTTATTAGCTCTCACTCTGAATCTAGTGACTCTTAGTTCCTAAATCTGCATCTATCTATGCCTATTTTTAAGCACATAAACTATGTTCTACAACTCACTACTCCAAACATTTGCAGATGATGATTTGGATGAACCAATCAAGAGTGTGCCCGGAGCTGAAACTTTTCTCCGGCGACGTGACCTACCGGACTTTTGCCGGACCGGCGATTTGACAGACTCAAATGTCCAACTCTACAAAACAGAGGGTCAAGAAAATTCACGTGCTTATGGACTCATACTCAACACATTTGAAGAGTTAGATGGGCATCTTCTCTCTCAAATGCGAAATGTATGTCCAAACATATACCCCATTGGACCACTTCATGCACATTTAAAAAATAAGCTAAGTGAAGAAAACAATTCATTGCCACCATCTTCAAATAGTATATTTGAAGAGGACAAAAGTTGCATTAATTGGCTAAACAATCAGCCACCGAACTCTGTAATATACGTGAGTTTTGGAAGTATAGCAACCATGACAAAAGAACAACTAATGGAGTTTTGGTATGGTTTGGTTAATAGTAAGCAAAGATTTTTGTGGGTTATTCGGTTGGATTCTGTCGCCGGAGATGATTGGAAAAACAAGATTTCCGTGGACTTAGCTGAGGGTACGAAAGAAAGGGGGTATATTGTGGGGTGGGCTCCACAAGAAGAAGTATTGGCCCATCCTTCTGTAGGCGGGTTTTGGACTCATTGTGGATGGAATTCGATTCTCGAAACTGTATACGAAGGTAAACCAATGATTTGTTGGCCTTATTTTATGGACCAACAAGTGAATAGTAGGTTTGTGGAAGCAGCTTGGAAACTAGGGTTGGACATGAAGGATACATGTGATAGAGAAATAGTTGAGAAAATGGTGAAGGATTTGATGGTCGTTAGGAAAGATGAGTTCTTGGAAAGAGCAAATCAAATGTCAAAATTTGCTAAGGAATGCTTGGTAGAAGGTGGATCGTCTTATTCTAACTTTGAACGTCTCGTAAACGATATAAAATCCTTAAGTGATAAAGTTCGTCATTATTAAAATAACCTTGAAGCTGTTATGTTCGTTTTTTTTCCACTTAGTGTATGCGGATATTCGACATGACTATGATTTATGCTCTACAAAATAGGGAAATAATCAACATGATATTTCGGTTAGGATTTGAGTTTGATGCATTGTACGAAGATGATGTTCCTTTCTTTTTTTTCTTCTTTTTGTTGTATTTTCAACATAAGTTCAAACTTTATCCACTATTTTTACACAATTCCATCATTTAACTGCTAACTATATATCACTGTTATACTATCATTGTGATTTGGTAACATAAAAATAATTATACTGAACATTTTTCTTATGTGTACATAGCTTAAATTCTTTCAAAATATTTTTCTTCTTAACCTCCCCTTGAGTAAAGGAGAGAACTATGGACTAGTATGTACACATAAACCCTACCCTTGGGTAGAGAGGCTGTTTCCAAATAGACCCCCGGCATCCTTTCCTCCAAGACTTCCCACCTTGATCTTGGGGAGACTCGAACTCACAACCTCTCGGTTGAAAGTGGGGGTTGCTTACCATCACAGCAACCCCTTTTGTTTTTTTGGAATCAAACTATAAAAAAAAAAAAAAAGAAAGCCTATTTTGTTATAGTGTAAAGCGATTAGTTTGTGCTCGGAAAAGCTTCCTTTTTCAATACCTGAAGTTATGGAGCCTATATAGAAAATTTTGTAGAAGAACACCACTAAGGTTCAGGTCCCCACCCATGGGGGATTAATTCCTGAAGGAAAGAATGAGACCATATTTGAAAGTTGTCCTCGACCAAGACCTAGATGGCAACATAACCAAGTAGTATCCATTCTTGGAAACTGCAACTATATTCTATAATTCCATATGGTAAAAGGTAAAAATGGCCTTCTGTTTTGCTATTTCAGCACAATGTAGGTGGTCCAAATTAAAAAAAAGACACAGCAGATTAAACAACGTGTCGTTGTAGTATAGTGGTGAGTATTCCCGCCTGTCACGCGGGTGACCCGGGTTCGATCCCCGGCAACGGCGAAGTTTTGTTTCTTTTTACTTCTTCTCCAGCCTATTTCTTAAGCTTGAATTTTGAAAAGGTTTCTTCACTTAATTGAAATGATGTGTATCAACTTGATGGATACATTGAGTTCGCATGGATATTTTGGATAATCCATATTAAACTTTAACTTTTTTCCTTATAACTGATTGTCATCAATCATCCTTTTATTAAACTACATGCATGTCTATTAATCTACTACTATCCGGGCACGTGCATTGCACATGTATCCCATATCAATATATGCATAATGTATATTTATAGTAATAAATTTATGTATAAATAATCTAAAAATTCGATTGAGCTATAAAATTGAAATTAAATTAAACAAATATTAGCATTAATACATATCCTTAATACTGGTAAAGTTGCTATCCTGTCACAAGAAAGTTTCAAGCCGTGGAAACAAGCTCTTGCAAAAATACAGGCTAAGACTCCATATGTGCAACCTTTGTGGTTTTACCCTTCCATCGACCTTGCGCATAGCGAAAGCTTAGTGCCTCAGAATGCCTTTTTTTTTAACTATCCTTAATACAAAACCAGATTATTGATCTGAAATGTTGCAAATTATTATATCTAACGATGGTCATTCAACATAGACCAAGTTTAGCACAATAGTGATAGAGTTGGTTCTGCTATCTACGTGTATCTCAACTGTATGAGACTTGCCACCTGATCATTGTTTGAATCATTGAGCGCTGGCCATATCAGCTTAGCACTGAAGCCATTTCTTTTTATGGGCTCAAATGATTTTTAAATCCATCTTTCATAGAAATATGTGGAGAGATTAATTGATATATAGCAAGATTTATATTGGACTATAGATAGAAACGCATCAAAAGTCTCCATCCATGCCCATATCCGCTGCCATTGTTGAGATATTTCAGGTTTAGTGGGTTGTCTTTTTGTATAACAATGTGCATCAAACATAACTGTTAGTCTACTATTCCATCTGGAACATTCCCATAAAGCAAATATTTCAATGAATCTAGTTTGGAAAGCAGTTACTCCCTTATACAAATTAATTAAGAGTAGTGGAAAAGACATAGCAATATTATCAAGCAATTAATACTCATTATGGGAGTGCTCGGTCTGTTTATTGTAGTAGTTTCAAATAGGTGATGATTCTCAAATCTCAAGAGCAGAATAAGGACAAGAAATTTAAGAGACAAAACGCCCTTGTCATGATTTAGGCTATTTATTATGAGTCCGTTTACCTTTTTATACATTTGTGTTTATAAGAACAGTTATACTACTAATGAGTATAAAAAGAAATTATTTATTTATTTACTAAGGGTATTAAAGTCCAATAATTTTTTGTGGATATTTTAGTAATTTAATTTTTAACATCGAGGCTCCCCACTTTTAATATAATATGATTAAATTACAAATCATTAAACTATGTTTAAACCCTAGTTTGAGACAAAATTCTGCAATTTTTAGTAGTGTCGAAATATTGGTGACTTAATGTGAGGAGCAAAGTGATGAATCGGGAATCTAGATGTTGTGGACAGGGGCGAAACTATATTGTTCTGAGCTGTGGCAAAGCCAATTTTTTAATTTTTTTTTACGGCAATTTGAAAGAAGTAAAAAAATCCTAGAGAATGATTGTTCAATACATGTTATATACCCTAAAAATCTAATATTTTATCTATATACACAATGTAATTTTCTAATTAAGGATGGTCAACTGACCACCCTTATCATAATGTAGTTTCGCCCAATAGTTTTATGACCATCATTCGTCGAAAAATTACACTGCATATATAGGTAAATTATTAACCATATAATGAACACCTTTTATGGGGGAATTTTTTTTACTTCTTTCTGAGTTTGAACTTGGAACATGGCCTTGAGGAAATATTCCTGACTGCGCTACCGATGTGATTCTAAGTTAAGAGAGTGTATTCTGAAATATATGTGTAAGTTATTTTTCTACATGTATGTGGTCCAATAAGATTAATCCCATAATTAATATTTAATTAATGAGCAAATCTCATCCGTCCGATTGGTCACTTGATGGACGTACCAGATTAACTGAGAACCTCTATAAATTGGTTCTCTCCCCACCCATTAGGGTTACTGCTTTTTCCTCTCTTCCATCTTTAAAGTCGGCAATAACGAAAGTTATGGCAAGTGGCAAGAAACTAATTACCGATTAACGCTTCCGCTTAAAAGATGATGGTTCACGACTCAGGTATATTTTCTGTACGATTACATGTAAGATTATCATGTTCAAGATCCTGGTAGAATTAAAGTTTATACTTACAATATAACAACAACAACAATAACTACCCAGTATAGTCCCACAAAGTGGGGTCTGGGGAGGGTAATATGTAGACGAGCCTTACCCCTACCCGAAATGGCAGAGAGGATGTTTCCAATCAACCCTCGGCTCAGTGAAGGGAAGGAAAAACAAAAACAAAAACAAAAACAAAAACAAAAACAAAAGAGAATCATTAAGTCCAGCAGAAATAGCATAATTAATTATCTAAACATAAGAATCATAAATAAAATAGCATGCAAAATAGTGGCTCCTGTCGACTCATGAATGATGAACCCATGTATACAAGTTAGTTTAAAGTCGTACAATTACTACCACAAAAAAAACAGTTCGATGCATGAAACAGTTAGCATTTATGCAGGTTCCGAAGATAACCGCAACCTCATGAAAAAAAACACAAAGAGGCTGATCAAATGTTGTATGATCTACCACTCCTTTGTAGGTGATGATTTCCTTCTTTGATCTCCTAACTTTTTCTTTTTTAAGTGATCAGATTTGCATGAAAAAGTTGCAAGGTCTCAATAGTACAGTGATCCTGCAGGTTAAAAAAAAAACACAGCTGAATTTATGACATTGCTAAAAAAAGGTGCTGAACCTTGAAAAGAATATTCTTTTGTTATATATAACTCCAATATTAATTTCATACCTTGCAACCAATTTCCTCTTGAAGCACAGTTTGAATTGTTTCCATTTTGATCATCATTTTCTCCATTTTTCTTGAATTAGTCAAACCAATAGGAACATTTTAGAAACTAAAAAACAACTACTCCCTATCTTCCATTTTACAACTACGTTCTAAAAAGAACGACGCCTTTTTATATTTTGAAACTCGTGACTTTAAACTTCCTATTTTTCCTTTGAAAGAAACTGCCCATACTCAAAGGTATATCTAATGTAGAAGCTATGTATTCAACTGAACTTATAGCTTTCGTTCATACTTTATATTTTTGTCCAAAAAATTATTAAATATATATAAATAATAAATTTTGAATCCATTAAATTAGATGAGATGTGGTAAAATATTGAATTTGAGCCCATAAAATTTAATACTAGATCTGCCTCTGCCTATACTTACAGTATTCTGGTAGCTAAAGGTCTGAGTAGTTGGATAATAAATATCTTGACCACCATAGTATATAGATGAGCTCAAATGCCATGGTTCTGTTGTTTCACTCTGATATATGGCATTCTTGATGTCTCCCCTGCTTCTTTGAGACCCACTTTCTGCAAATATAGAACCTCTAAGATGGTTAATAAAAGAACTTGTTGAGTTCAACACAACATTCAGCAAATTAGAACATAAAGTATAAAGCATACTTTATACTTCGCATTTTATCCATAATGACATGCTTTTATAAAAAGTGCAGTGCACAGAGTGTCCCGTATTTACATAGGTTTCGGAAGAACTGCACCTCCAAGGAGTGTGATACAGACAGCCTACCTTAATGCAAACATTAATATCTGCTTCCACGGCTCGAACCCGTGAGCTATAGGTCACATGTAGGGATATTCATAAAAACCCGAAAAATCGAATCAAACCGAAAATCAAATTAAACCGACCAAAAAATTGGTAATTTTTAATTTGCTTTGGTTTTTGTTTTAAATTTAAAAAACTGATCAAATTTGGTTTGATTTGGTTGTAATTAAAAAAACCAAAAAAAAAACTGAACCAAACCGTCTATAGAAGTAGTTATTTCAAATTTATTATATATATATGTATATGTGTGTGTGTGTGCGTATTTTTGTACAAAATTTCTAATATTTATGGTAAATATTAATCGTTTACATTTTTAGTACAGTTCTTTCTCTTTACATTCTAGTTTGATTGGTAGTTTTCTTTTGTTAAATGTAAGACCCATTTCATGTTAAAAATAAGTTATTTTTAATTGAGTCCTTAAATTAGTCATCACTATTTGATTCTATTATTATCAATTATCTTGGTAAATGATAGATATCTCAAAGTGCAATTGATTTGACAGCGTTATGTTGAAAATAATATAGTCGACGGAATGTGTTTGGTAGTGTATGTCTTAAAATAAAAACCGATAGATAACCAAAAAAACCAAAAAATCGACCAAACCAGACATGAACCGAATAAGAGAAAACCGACTAAGTTGGTTTTGGTTTGGTTCTAATATTTGAAAAATCGACTTAGAGGGTATTTGGCTAAGCTTATAAGCTGGTCAAACTGCCTCATAAGCACTTTTTTGGCTCAACTACGCGTTTGGTAAAATTAAAAGTGCTTATAAGTTAAGTGCTTATATGCCAAAAATAAGCCAAAAGCCATAAGCTGGTCTCCCCAACTTATCAAATTTAAGCTTATAAGCACTTCAAGTTTGACCAAAATATTTACTATTCCATCCCTAAAATACTTCTTTTTAAAATAAAACTCTTCATATACCTAGTTCTTCAACTGCTTATTATTAATATCAGCAATTTTATCCAAACACATAACAGATTATTTTTTAAATCAGCTTCAACACTTAATTAAAAGTGCTTTTCAGCACCTAATGCCTATCAGGTACTCCAAATAAGCTAAACCAAACGTGCTCTTATCTGGTTTGATTTCTTTTTAGGAATAAACCGATCCAAACCGAATCATGAAACACCTAGTCACATAAAGATAACTTTAAGGTTGCTGCAAGTTTCCACTTCAATTATGGCCTCAAAAATTTCATGAAGTGTTTTAAACCACAAAGTTGCAAAATTCTTTCACTCATATTGACCGGTTGTTAAATAAGTGAGGGAAATATTTTCAGAAATTAACCTGAAGTTCCGTATTTTGCATTGCCAAATGACTCGTTTCCTGAATCTTGGAATCTTGATAAACCTCTAAATCCAGAGTGAATGGAATCCTTTCCAAGTCCCTACAGTTATATAAAAGCAAATAAACGTACAAGCTTATACTTTTCATGCACATAACTTGAATTCATGTAAGAAATAACATAAAGGAATATTGATGCAGTAGACGGGGGCGGATGAACCACGGTAATTATGGGTTCAATTGAACCCATAACTTTTTGACGCGAAACAGAAATTTATGTGTAATAATTTATTAAAATTATAAAAATAATATTTAAGCCCATAACATTAAAAAATATAATATGTTCAATATTAAAAATATTAAAAGTTGAATCAATAGAATATAAATCCTGAATTTGCCTCTGGTAATAAAAGAGTTGTTAACTTAAATAATGAGTATAGTTATATATATACCGTGGAATGCAGGCCAAAAACGGAACCAAAGAGCGACGATTTTGTCGGCTCTTTGGGACCAAACAGATCGTTGGTAGAGGATGACGAAGAAGAAGATGAACCAACTACTTGCTTTGCTTTCTCCATATATAATTTTGCAAAACTAAAACCACTGAAAATGTTTCTGTATATATATAACGAGCAACAGCATAACAGAACAAATTCTTTTCTTTTTTCTGCAGATAACAGAACAAAAATAGCAAAATTACAGTAAATGGATCAATGTGAGATGCGGAAAGTCGCAGAAGAGAGAATACGTGAAGTTTTCAGTGTAGATTGGTGAGAAGAAACAGAGAATGGTGACTGTTATTTATAGGCCACTCAATGACAAAAGCAAAAGATATAACCATAGACACATCCAGGATTTGAGGCTTATGGGGTTCACAGTTAGATATTTACAAATATTTAGTAAATTTTTTAATATAAATACATGGTCTACGCAAAAATTATTGGATTCCCGAGAACCCGTATTGTAATCTTTAGATCCGCCCCTAAACATAACCCTACCGGCGGAGCTAGTTTTTCGGTTATGAGTTCGGCTGTACTCAATAGGGATCCAAATACTATTATCTTGTTTTAAAAAATTCTATTGTATATGTATAAATTATTAATCATAACTCGGTCACTCAAAATTAAAGGACTAAAATTTGAAACTTGTAACTTTAAATTCTAATTGTGCCTCTGCATTCATCCCATGTCACGAACTGGCGACTGGTTCACCATGCCTTACCATTTATTTATTTAACCATGTGATATTCAGATTTTAATTGTTCGATTAATTCAAATTCGTGCGAGTAGACTTAGTAAAGAGACAAAACACTCCTTATCAAAAATATATTCTTCATTTTGAAGGTTGGAACTAGGAGACTTTTTGATGAATAATAGAGTATTTGTACGTACATTCAGTTCCCATTGAACCACTTTGTCCATATTAAAGTTCAACTGTTCTGTTATCAAGATAGTTTGTGTTATGGACCACATTTTCCCCCCTTATTCCGTCCCTATTGTATATTGAGGAAAATTGTTTAGGAACAGATGAAAAAAATATCGGTATTAAAATACTATAGTTAATATGCGTTGACAAATGAATGCGCGATGCATGCTCACGCCAATTAGGGTATAACTTTCTATCTTGACTTTGCGTGAACACAAAATACATCGAATGATCTTTTTTTTATGCGTTGACAAATGAATGCGCGATGCTTGGTCACGCCCATTAGGATACTTTTCCTGGACTTTGTGTGAACACAAAATTCGGATGGTCCTTTTTTTTATGCGTTGACAAAGGAATGCGTGATGCTTGGTCATGCCCATTAGGGTATAGACTTTTTCTGGACTTCGTGTAACGACCCAACCGGTCGTTTTGAAAAATTAAGCTCCGTTCAGCGGCATAATGTCTGGAGCAGCTTCGGAATATTAGTATCGACTTACGTGCATGGTGGAATTCAATTTTCAGATGGTTTGGAGTCAATTCTAGAGAAGAAACCTTATCTTGGAAGTTCGAACAGTGAAAATTTGATCGAAACTAGACTTTTGGGTAAACGACCCCGGAATGGGTCGTGGATTATCTCAACAGCTCCGTATGGTGATTTTGGAGTTAGGCGCGCGTAAAGTAAATTGAGGTATTTTGGCGAAAGTTGAAGTTGGAAAATGGAGAAGTTTGACTCACAGTTGACTTTTGGGCAATCGCGGTCTGAACGCGATTCTGAGAGTTAGAGCAACTTCGTTATCTCATTTTGGACTTGTCTGCAAAAGTTGGCATCATTGCAAGTTGAATTGATAGGTTTCGGCATGAGATTCGTTATTTGAAGATTTAGAAGTTCATAAGCTTGAATTCTGGTTTGATTTGTCGTTTCGATGTTGTGTTATGTGATTTGGGACTTCGAGCGAGTAATGTGTTAGGTTATATGACTTGTGTTTGTGATTAGATGGGGTCCCGGGAGCCTTGGGTGAGTTTCGGATAGGTTTAGGCTATGTTGCACTTGTTTTTGGATGCTTTATCATCGTTTCTTCAAGCAAAAATGATACCACCTTGAGCAAATGAGATCCAAATTCAGTTTTGTTTGAACCATTAGATCCGTATCGAAATTTCGGAGCGACAGGAAAAAGAATCACCAAATTTGGATATCGTATGAGGAAATTATGCTCATTTTGTGTCGGGAAAAATTGTTGGATTCTAGTGTGTTCGCAAATACTATTTCATCGCATTTGCGATTCCGAGTTCACAAATGCGATACTACCAACCATTTTTTGTTTGAAATTTCCAAGGGTTCGCAATTTCTAACCTTTGTTCGCAAATGCGACATCTGAGACCTGTTAAGTGAGGTTTTTTACGGGATTTTCACCCATTTTTGAACTTTCTCAAACCCTAACCCTCCATAGGTGATTTTCCAAAGACCAAAACTCCTCCGAATTATTGGGCAACTGTCTCTAGTCCCTTCTAACTATATTTTGTGTTTATATCTTAAATTTAACATCAAATTCATGAGAATCTAAAGGAAAAATTTGGGAAAATTTGTGAAATCTTTCAAAAATATAAAATTATGATTTGAATTACCAAATGGTATCAGAATTAGATAATTTTTGTATGGGTGAACTCATAGTGGAATGTGTATTCGGGTTTTGTAAATTTTGTTGGGTTCCGAGGTGTGGTCCCGGGGAGTTGACTTCTGTTGACTTTTTGCACATTGTATAAGAATCATAGTTTTGTCAATTGAAATTGCTTTCTCTTGCATTGTTTGATGTATTCAAGTTGTTTTTGGCTAGATTGAGCCGAGCATTGATGAATTGGTAAAGGAAAATATAAGTTGAGTATTGAATTGACCGGATTGAGGTAAGTATCTTGCCTAACCTTGTGTGGGGGACTTCCCCTTAGGATTTGAGTCTTCTCTGTTGATTGTATTCCGTGTACGCGAGGTGACGAATTCGTGCTCGGATTTATTTGTGGTAAATTGTCCCTTTTAGGCTATTAGACTTTTGAAATCACCGAGTATGATATTGATACGATTGAGTTACCTGTTATTAGTATCACCCTACATGTCTTACTCGATATTTGTTTGCCCTTCTTGATTTATTCTTGTTGTTTAATGGACCTTTTCGTGCTTAACTGAAGACAATTACCCTTCTATTGTCATATTACCCGTCCTAAATACTCGCCTGTAAGTGGAAATCATAAATATTATATCTCATGTAATTAATTGGATTTAAAT
Source organism: Nicotiana benthamiana (assembly GCA_034376525.1). Taxonomy (NCBI): domain Eukaryota; kingdom Viridiplantae; phylum Streptophyta; class Magnoliopsida; order Solanales; family Solanaceae; genus Nicotiana; species Nicotiana benthamiana. Next base: position 92,775,963 of record CM067337.1, read on the forward strand.
GGCAAGAAGATAGATATCTTATGATTAGTTATTATTTCTTTAAATTGTAATTTATTTGATTCATGTTGACTTTTTACTGTTGGTTACTCCTTGATTGTAAGTTCCTCTGTAACTTCATGCAATTATCTTACCCGTTCAACTGTTGTGGTATCGGTGTAGTTATTTTGCACTTATTATGTCTTGTTTTGTCGTTGAGGTTATTGTGCTTTCCTTGGTGTTCCGTGGCCTTAGCAGGTATTGTTGATTTCCCTTGCGGGGACGTTATTGTTTCTGTTGTTGATTCCTTCGCTGGGACGTTATTGTTTCTGTTGTTGATTCTCTTTCCGGGACGTTATTATTTCTGTTGTTGATTCCCTTGCCGGGACGTTATTGGTTCTGTTGTTGATTCCCTTGCCGGGGCATTATCGTTTCCATTGTTGATTTCCTTGTTTTGATCCTGTATATATATTCTCATTTATTGAGCGGATGTTGGTACCGTGATGCACGAGGTCTCTGCCGTGCGGTCGTTGTTGGAGAGTTCACGAGGTCTTTGCCGTGTTATTGTTGCTATTGATATTTTTGCACATGCGGAGTAATAAGGCGGATATGTTATATGCTTATATGTGGATTGCTCATGTGGCGGAATAAGGTTGGAATATTGTGATGCACATGTGGAGAAATAAGGCGGTGTTTACTACATTGTTATTGGTTGCACACGTGGCAAAATAAGGTGGGCTATGTCAGAGGCTGATTGTGATGAATTGTGAAGGCAGTGGGGGAATTGTTCCTATTTTTGTTTGCTATTGGTATGATGGACTACGGGTTCAATCCCCGGGAGATCCTCTGTTATTGGTATGATGCACTACGGGTTCAATTCCTGGGAGATCCTCTGATATTGGTATGATGGACTACAGGTTCAATTCCCAGGAGATTCTCTGTTATTGGTATGATAGACTACGAGTTCGATTCCCGGGAGATCCCCATTAGACTCATTGTGTTCTGAACTGAATATTTCAATTGATGCTATCCAGGTGTGAGTAAATCGGATGCTAGTCGTTGCATTTCTTATACTTACTAGTTGGTAAGATTCCTGTTAGATACACTTGCACAAGCACACACACAGTTGGACCCTCCTATTAGAGATGAATCCATTCTGATTTGGCTAGGGGTAGGGATATGCCCTCGTTTACCCATTATATATGTGAGAGTGACCCTAGTTGACTAGTTAGTTGTTAGCATGACCGTGTTATTGATGGGGTACAAGATACCAAGTGTTAGACTTCAGATGCTAGGTTTCCATGAGTTGTGGCTGGTCTGAGAGTTTGTGGTAGAATTGTGGAAATAGTTGGAAATACCTTATGTAAGCATCATTGCAGAATAATGACTTAGTGGCTTGTTTGTCCTTGTTGTGTTGTGACTTCAGGATTTAGATTGTGATTTCTGCCGTCATTTTCATATTATCATTTATTATATTCTCGTTGTTACTTATTTTCCATGAGCCTTATTGTGAATTTTAGCATTTTTACTCATCCGTGTAGTCTTTACATATTTACATATCATCTCTATTTTCTATTATACTGTTTATTGACCGGTAGGTGTCTCGACTATTCCTCGTCACTACTCCATCGAGGTTAGTCTTGATACTTACTGGCACCGCCGTTGTGTGCTCATGCTACTCTTCTGCAAACTTTTGTTGTGCAGATTTAGGTACTCTCATTCAGTTTTGTCAGCCTTGGAAGGAGGCATATCGGTGGAGACTTCGAGGCATCCGCAGACCGAGGAGTCCCTTTCCAGCTTTCTGTAATAAGTATAGTTCTTTCAGTATTTCTTTTTTGTATAGATATTCTTGAGTCAGAGCCTCTTATGTATCCCTTAGCTTGTGACTTGTGAGATTCCGGGTTTTGGTAATTTTTGATTAGTTATAAGAGAGTTGATATTGTATGTGCCAGGTGGCACCTTGATCATTTATTTATTTACTTGGTTCAGTTTAAATGTTTTCTTCCGCAATTGATTATATTTCTGCATTTTTAGGTTTACCTAGTCGTAGGGACTAGGTGTCGTCACGACATGTTCACGGAGGCAAACTGGGGCCGTGACATTTCGCGTGAATACAAAATACTTCAGATTGTCTTTTTTTATGCATTGAAAAATGAATGCGCGATGCTTGGTCACGCCCTTTAGGGTATAGCCTTCTCCCGACTTTGCGTGAATACATAATACTTCAGATTGTCTTTTTCTATGCGTTGACAAATGAATGTGCGATGCTTGGTCCCACACCCATGAGGGTATAGCCTTTTCGTGGACTTTACGTGAATACATAATACTTTGAATTATCTTTTTTTATTATGTTGACAAATGAATGTGTGATGCTTGGTCACACCCATTAGGGTATAGCCTTTTCCTGACTTTGCATGAACACAAAATACTTCGGATTGTCTTTTTATTAATGCGTTGACAAATGAATGTGCGATGCTTGGTCGCACACCCATGAGGGTAGAGCCTTTTCTTGGACTTTGCGTGAATAAAAAATAATTTGAATTGTCTTTTTTTATGTGTTGACAAATGAATGCGCGATGCTTGGTCATACCAATTAGGGTATAGCCTTTTCCTGAATTTGCGTGAACACAAAATACTTCAGATTGTCTTTTGTTTTTTGGAAAAATGCACAATTACCTCCCGACCTATTTCCGAAATCCCAACTACACACATTTTCTTTGCGAAAGTTATCACGACCCAAAATCCACTAAGGGTCGTGGTGGCGCCGGACACCGCTGCTAGGCCAACTAACTCAAATGAGAATCTCGTTTTATCACTTTTGAAATACATGATTTTTCTTTCATTATATAGAAATTTTTAAGGAATAAAGTTTCAAATCAAATTTAAAAGTTAAACAATAACAATACTTTAAACCATCCACAACCCGGTGTCACAAGTGCATGAGCATTTACAGACAAAAGAAATAAAGATACAACATCCGCCCGGAATACAATGGACAGAAAGTAAATACAGTGCAAAGGAAGGGACTACTCTAGCTGTGGCTGTCTCGAATAATGCAACTCATCTAGTCCCAGAATCATCCGTGTTGCTATGCCTAGCAGACCACTGGAGTCACATATACCTGTGCAACAAAATGCACAGCAAGTGTAGTATGAGTACAAAAACAACATGTACCTAATGAGTGTCCCGCCTAATCCAGAAGGGGTAGAGACTAGATGATCAACTTTGACACTCACTAGTAGTCTAATGATTATTTATCCATAATAAATATATTAAACAGTGGATTTATTTAATAAACATAATTCTAATCCAGATAGAGGAAACAAGTAAGCATATAATTCTTTCATGGAAAATTTACTTAGATTTCTTGTTATCATTAATAGTATGATCTCGAGCCACATTGTGGCATAATATGACTCAAATGAGTCCAGGCAGCAATACAAGCATGCGTGCAATTCATGCCGAGGCGACGGTCCAACCCAATAGAAATAAATGTGTACTTGCCAAGGGTCGACAACGCGCCTATAGATGCATCTATTAATCATCCGAGGCATATGGCTCATTCCAAAATAAACATACGCAGACAGACAATCAGTCAAACTGTCAATATGGAGCAAATATCACAACCGATTAAACTAGGTGCCCTCCAGGCATAAATTCTCAAACAAATGATATTACCACAATCCTCATACTTGGTTTAAATCTTTAGACAATAAAGTGACTACATGTCACACTTATACAATCTTCCCGTAGGACACGCTCACACAATCCTCTAAAATGAATGACGGGTCTACACATCTAAACCATCGAATGCACTAACGCTGAAAAGCGGTCCAAAATCCTTAACCAGGATGCAAAACCTCTTTCAGCACACATCGATCTCAGGCAGCGCTGAATACAATACCAATTTACTTAAATCATTCAACCCCTTCCTTGCTCATCCAATCCCGTGACATCCTTACCAGCACCAACTGTAACCCTGGCCCTCATTTCACATTTCCATACCTCTCACCGCACTCAACGTGACAATATACGATAGGAAACAATTTTCATCATAACTCCGAATTCATTAATATTTTCATATTTCATCATATAAAACTTTTCATTTAACTTACTTCAGGAGAACTATAGCAACATACATGCAAATTCTTATAACCATCGAATATGCCAATATCTAAGTAGTGGTCCAAGCCACCATAACTCTTCCGGATCTGCCTACTAATTACAGGCAATAACAGAAGAATGCTTCTGGACAACATCAATCACCACGGCCGACAAGCATCACACGCACCGCCACCAATCACATGCATGACTTGATCACGCTGGATAAACTGATCACCACTACCAATATGCCAAGTTAACTATGGCTAATCAATCTACTTCCTTCCACTTTATCCTTAATTTCCTTAGAAATAATACTTCTTCATTCAACACGTGACATACCCCATCTGTACTCATCCTGAGTGACCTTGAATCACATGACCATGCTGTCTCGAATCCCACAAACCATTTCATATATCTCAAATGCTACCCGCAAGTCAACACATCACATAACATTCTGAGCCTCCACTCATAAGTTGCTACAAAGCTTGATTCTTAACCGTACTCATAGGCTCGAAATCATTGGGCACCACACTTTAACTTCCGAATTCACTAGGACCATCATTGAGAGCCACCTGCTCCGACTTGGACCTGAGTAGAGCTTAATCCATAGATCTTATAACACGCAGATACTCTCTCGGTGATGCACCCGGAGAAAACACTTCCTTTTAAACCTGCATCTATACGAGGCAAAATCCTGAATCTTTTTCCCTGTCCGAACATGAGCCAATAAGGCCAACCGTAGCATGCCTCCAATAATTCATTTGCTCGAATTACCACTTATGGTATTTTCTCATAGCTGAAACAATTCATAAATATGCTAATAACCAGAAATCACGCAAGTAGTTAACCATACAGCCCAATCATAAGCAGTGAAACTCTCCCACTTCGCTTGAAGCCATCATTTCACAATTCCTTAATTCGCCAGACCTCTTTACCTCTTATTAGTGTAACCTCGTGTCATAATTTATCATAATTTCTCGGAGTGTTCCTGTAAATCCCCATCTTCCATATTCTGAATCATCTTCCACACTCGCACGACCGATCTCCTTGTTGCACTACCAATATAATCACTTGCAGAAGCTTCGCCAACCACGTGACCACTAACTTGCTCACGGGGAATAATCCTTCTAGGGATATCACCTCCCGACATCTTCCCACTCTGATGCATAGGGTAAATTCACTACGCCACCAATAGCCCATCCTGAGTCCGAGCTCACCTTCCAGTTGCACAAGTCCATTCACCCATAGCGGACATCAATTAAATGAGCGGAAATATCCTCCCAATTCAAGGTTATGTTGCATCCTCCTTCACATCAATATGCCCCTTTCTGCTATATCAATTCTTCTACCGCATAATGTCCCATGCTTGAAGTTCGCTCCGTAGGACCCGATCACTAAAAAATTATCCGATCATTCCAAACTCTCCTTAAGGAACACAGTCATCCTACTACCAAGCCCATATGCAACCCCCTCCACTCTCCCACTTTGGCGGAACTCATCTCTTTAATCGACCACTCGGCCTTGCTCCTCATACTTGGCCCTCTAGAAGTTTTAAACACCTCCTGACACTTCCCACATGTCCTTCCTCATACCTTGCTGCTCAGTTGTTGCTATAAGCAAAATCTATCTTCGCAGCACTTGCTGCTAACTTTAGAAACTCTCCAAAGGTCATCCTTATCGATCCATCTACACTAGATTCTAATTCGATCTTAAACCACCACACCATGCGATATCTGACAGCTGTATCTCCAATACTATTTCACAATATCCTTCTATAAAGGCGAATTAAAGCAGATTATAATATCAACAAACTTAGTACATTTCATTAAGGCCACAACACCCCATCATAATAGAAAGCTCAACCACGCTTGCAAATACCCGTCTCATTACTTCTACCAGCCTAAATCTGACCATCCTCAATCCCACTACCTTACCCTTTGCCGGGAATGAAATACTGAATCCCTTGATTACACACTGAGTAAACTTCCCTTTAATTCATCTACTGCCCCAACACGTGGGCAAACATCCTACCATCACAATAACACTGCGGAATAATAGCTCATAAGCATCAGGAAAACCTTTTCCTAGCCTCATGGCTCGTACAAGTTCTGTTATAGAGCTGAACAATAGAATATCCTTCGATGAGGCGACTACAATAGTCCAATCAATCATACCAGGGAAACTCATCTCGCACCGCATTTGTAGTGCCAACTCAAGTCTTCAAATTCTCGATTCCTAACAAGCGCCTGCGTCACGTAATATTATGTAGGAAAGAATAATCCTCAAAGGAATTGAACTGCACGATCAGGAATCAAGAGGAAAAGTACTCCTAACAGCCCTGTAGCCTCCCGAGGATAAGTACAGATGTCTCCGTACCGATCCGTGAGAATCTACTAGACTTGATCATGACTCGTGAGACCGACGGGAACCTAGTGCTCATGTACCATGTTGTCATGACCCAAAATCCACTAAGTGTCGTGGTAGCGCCGGACACCGCTGTCAGGCCAGCCAACTCAAATACTAAAGTAAATCTCGTTTTATCACTTTTGAAAATACAAGATTTTTCTTTCAATATTTAGAAATTTTTAAAGAATAAAATTTCAAATAAAATTTAAAAGTTAAGCAATAACAATACTTTAAACCATCCCAGGACCCGGTGTCACATATGCATGAGCATTTACTGACAATAGAAATAAAAATACAACACCCGCCCGGAATATAATGGACAAAAGGTAAATACAGTGCAAAGGAAGGGACTACTTAAGCTGCGGCCGTCTCGAATAATGCAATTTCATCTAGTTCCAGAATCATCCGCGCTGCTATGCCTAGCAGACCACTGGAGTCACATATTCATGTGAAACAAAATGCACAACAAGTGTAGTATGAGTACAAAAATAACGTGTACCCAATGAGTGTCCCGCCTATTCCCGAAGGGGTAGAGACGAGATGGCCAACTTTGACACTCACTAGTAGTCCAATGATTATTTATCCATCATAAATATATTAAACAGTGGATTTATTTTATAAACATAATTCTAATCCAGATAGAGGAGATAAGTAAGCATATAATTCCTTCATGGAAAATTTTCTTAGGTTTCTTGTTATCATTAACAGTATAAGCTTGAGCCATAGTATGGCATAATACGACTTAAATGAGTCCAAGCAGCAATACAAGTATGTGCAAATTATACTGAGGCGACAACCCAATCCAACATGAATAAATGTGCACTTGTCAAGGGTCGACGGCGTGCCTATACATGCATCTACTGAGGCGTACGACCTGTTCCAAAATAAAACATACACAGACATAGAATCAGTCAAAACAATCAATATGGAGCAAATATCCAAGAAAGGTCAATTCTTTCTAATAATTTGAGAAAAACAAAGCTTAAGTCTTCCTATTTGAAATTCATTTATAAATTTAATATGATTTAAGCAATTCAAGTCATCAATGGGTTTACAATTAATCCAAGTATAACATGCTTTTGGGTCCAAGATTACCTGGACAATAGCATAATAGTAGCTACGCACGGACTCTCGTCACCTCGTATATACGTAGCTCCTCACAAAGAGGAGCACATAATCAATTTAACTCACATATGGGGTAAATTCCCCCTCACAAGATTAGAAAGGAGACTCACCTCGCTCCAAAGCATTCCTTCAATAACAAGAATAGGCTCCAAGCTTAATTCGAAGCCGAACGAGAACCAACTAGTTAAATAAAGCAAGAACTTGTCAACAAGTGCTCACAAAGTTGAATTCCATCTAATTAAATGATTTCCCAACCTTTCCCGCAAGTTTTCTAAATTTCCTCCCTGGCCCACGTTCCCGGATTTCGAGATTTTTCAAAGGAAATTACTCTCCCTAACTATGGATTACTAATATGTAATTTTTGGTTTATTACATAGCTAATTATGTGGTTAAATCTTAAATTTATCAAAACCCTAGGCCTAGCTCTAACCCTTAATTTTACTTGATTATTGGTGTTAAATATATCTAATGTTCATGTATTCAAACTAAAAATGACTGGGGATTACTTGCTTTGTGATGTTATGTTGAAGTCCCCTCTTTGAAAGCTTCAAAATCGCCCCAAAATTTAATGAGAAGTGAGAGAAATGGCTTGGGGTTCGAATTAAATAAACCCCCTTTGCCCAGTCCTTTTCTTTTCTGCGGAAGGAATACCGCATTTGCGGCCAACGTTTCTGCGGTTTTGTGCCGTTTTGGCGGTCCTGGCCTAGTCTGGGGAAACTGCGGGTGCGACACTGCTTTTGCGGCATGGGAATTGCTTCTACGATTTCCCTGGGCTATCCATGTTCCGCTTCTGCGGTAAAACGACCCCTTCTGTGGTCCAAGAGCCGCAGAAGCTTTTACGACAGAAGCAGCACAAGTTGGTTTTTCCTTAGTTTTCAACTTCACTCAAACCTTGACCATTTGACGTTCGAGGCTCCTGAGCCCCACCCAAACATACCGACAAGTTTGAAATTATGAGGCAGACCTAGTCGAACCCTCAAAACACTCGAATTAATGCTAAATCACGGAATCGAACCCCAAAATTGATTGAATCAACTTAATGAACTTCAAGTTATTAATTTCCATTCAATGGGTCAAAATGCACTTAAACTACTCGAATTGACACCAAAATTTACGGGTGGGTCATAAATGATATTTTGGACTTGTACCAAGTTTCAAAATAGGAATCCGAACCCGATACCTTGGTTTTTTATTGAAAACTTAGATTCTTTAATCCTTTAAAACATCGATTTAACAATTTTGCATAAAAATTTCGTGTTCGAGCTAGGGAGCTCAAATTCGATTCTGAGCATACGCCATGTCCCATATTTTTCTATGGACCTTCCGGGACCGTCAAATCTGGAATCCGGGTCCGTTTCCCCAAGAAAGTTGACTGAAGTTAAATTTGGCCTTTTAAGAAAACATTAAGGAAATAATTGGTTTTATATTCACTCAAAACTCTCTTAACTTCCGAACTAATCGCTCCCGCAAGTCGTGATTTAGCTAAAGAAAGTGTGGGAAGTTTTATATAAGGGAACGAAGTTCTAAATAGTAAAACGATCAATCGGATCGTTACAGGAATCCCATTACCCCCTAAACTTATTTTAAATGTAATTGTTTGCACCCTTAAAGCTGACAACCAAACTCTTGGCAAGTGGTGAGCTACACGCGCCCCACCATGCATTTTAGTACTTATTTATTCTTTCTCCTTTTTCTTATCCGTTTTTCTTATTTCTCATTACTCTCATTTGTTGGTTATTTCATTATCTTTCCTTTTGTTTTGGTCACCGACGGCATAAAATGGTGGTCATCGGAATTTCACAAATATCATTTTTTCCGATTAAGTTTATTTTTGTTATATATATATATATATATGTATATATTTATTTATTTATTTAAAGTGTAAATTATGTATAGGAGGAAGAGCAAAAGAAATAAAAACGAATATAAGTTGAGAAAAAAAATTTCAGTTAAAATTTCAATACATTATTTTTTTTTCGGCGTGGGAAGGTTTTCCAATAACGAATATGTTTCCCTCCGAATCTGAGTGTATTTTGCTTTGCTTATGAATAGATCTTTTTGAGTGTTTAATTTGTGTGTGAAAAGAAAAAACTAAAAGAAAACGGCTAGACAAAGTTGTTGGTGAATGAATATCCACCGGAATAGAGAAGAAATAAAAAAAAAGTAACACAAAAAAAGAAAGAGAAAAAGAAAAAGGAAAGGAAAATAAAAAAAAGAATAAAAAAATAATGTAAAAATCATTTTTTCTTGCTTCTCACTCTCCTTTGGGAGAGTGAAATACACACACTGTGCCACATCAGCGTTAAGGGTGCAAACAATTACATTTAAAATAAGTTTAGGGGCTTAATAGAATTACCGCAAAGAAAAAGTGTGTGGTTGAAATTTTCGATATAGGTCGGGGGGGGGGGGGGGTAATTGTGTATTTTTCTTTATTTTTTATGCGTTGACAAATGAATGCGTGATGCTTGGTCACGCCCACTAAGGTATAGCCTTTTACTGGACTTTGCCTGAACGTAGAATACTTCGGATTATTTTTTTTATGCGTTGACAAATGAATGTGTGATGCTTGGTCACAGTGTTGAGAAAGGGGTTACTTATGGGTAGTTTAATATTTTTCCTTAATAGACTCCACCAATAGGAATGAAGTAGGTGGTTAAATTAGTTAGACATGTGGAGGTTATATATACACACTTGTATATTCATTTTGACTTAATGAGAATAATACATCCGATGCTTTCTTCTTCATCCTCATTTCTATCTTCTCTCTCATTCTTTCTCTCACTTTCTGCTACTGCTTCTGTTCCTTCATACAATTTCATGGTATCAGAGCTTTGCTAGTAAATTCTAGCGTACGATCCATTACAGATCAATTCTTGATCAGTTTACTTATTTCTGCTTAATTCTTCTAATTCTCTACCCTTTCGGGTAGGGGTATACATATTACCCTCCCAGACCCCACCTTGTGGGACAATACTGGATAGTTGTTGTTGTTGTTGTTGTTGTATTGGGAAAGAGTTAATGCAATCGTTCTTTCTTGTATTATGAATTCTGTTGCTATGGACTACTAGGTGGAATTATGTATGCTTCTAGTGCATAGGCTGTGTGGAATGATCTGTTTGAAAGATTTAATAAAATTGATGGTGCAAGATCTTTTAATATTCGTAAAGAAATTGCTACTTGATGTCAAGGATCTGCATTTGTTTCTGTTTACTATACAAAATTAAATGACTTATGGGAAGAGTTTGAAGCATTGGTTCCTTCTCATAGCTGTAATTGTGAAAAGTCGAGGGAATTTATATTACATCTATAGAAACTGATGTTGTTTCAGTTCTTGATGGGCTTAAATGACTCATATAGTCAAGCAAGGAGTCCATTTATATTAATGAGTCCAATTCCCACTGTGAATCAGGCATATGCTATGATAATTAGTGATGACAGTCAGAAAACTGCAGCAGCTTCAACAAGATTGTTAGGTGAAAATCCAACAAATATGTGTGATCAATATGAGATGGCTATGTACTCAAGAACAGATGGACATCAAAGGTTCAATCATAAAATAAGGAAAAATATAATGTTCAATGTGATTTCTGCAAACTCAAATGTCATAGTAAAGAAAATTGTTACAAGATTGTGGATATCCACCAGAGTTTAAACTCAGAAAGAAAGGGGGAGTTGGGAATTACAATGCTCACAACTCAATGGCTGAATCTACAACTCAAAACAATGGAAATGCAGGAAATACAAGATTCAACAATACAACTGCCTACAATGTGCTAAATGAAGATAATGTACAAAACAGTCAAGCTATTGGAAATATGTTTGGGCAATTCTCTGGATTGATAGATACTGAAACTCAGACTTTGGGGCAAAAAATAAGTAGTCAGGTAAATCTACAAGGTCAGCTAACCAACTGTACATCTACCAAAGAGCAGTATGAGCAGATTCTTTAGTTGCTAAACAGTAACAGTAATGGACAAACTTCTAGTGCAAATGTAGTAGGTACATCTAAGTTTTTTAAAGAGTGGATAATAGATACTGGAGCTACCAAGTTTATGGTAGTAGATTTAGGCTTGTTGGATAAGTCCACTATAGTAAATCTCAGTACCCAAAAAGATTTTACATGCCTAATGGAGATATTACTCAGGTCACACACACTGGAGCCAGTACAATATCTAGTAGAGACACAATAACTAATGTGTGCTATATCCCTCAGTTCAAATTTAATCTTCTTGCAGTTTCTAAACTGACAAATGAATTCAGGTGCTTAGTAGCTTTCTTTCCTGATTTTTGCATTTTCAGGAACTCTTCACTAGAAAGGTGAAAGCGAGTGGTAGAGAAAATGATGGGCTGTACATTTTAAGAAGTCAAACAGAATTAAACAAATCTACTGAGATTACTCTAGCAGCTACTGAAGGTGCAACTGGATATGAGATCAAATCAACAAAGGATATAGAGTTGTAGCACAAAAGATTTGGACATGTATAAGCAAATGTTCTTAGGAAGTTACTACCTGTTAATGTAGAGTTACAACAGAAAGAATAAATAGATGTGTTGTATGCCCATGTGCAAAAGAAACAAGGTAGCCTTTTTCTACTAGTTGCATTAAATCTACCGCTTATTTTGATCTTATACATGTAGACATTTAGGGTCCCTGCTAAGTACCTACATTTGATGGCAACAAGTACTTTCTAACTGTGGTAGATGATTTTTCCAGAAATACATGATTATTTTTACTCAAACTCAAGTCTGATGTGTGCACGGTTATTCAACAATTCATAGTATTTGTAGAAACTCAGTTCAACAAAACAATTAAAGTCATTTGAAGTGACAATGATACTGAATTTGTCAATACAAACTGTAGCAAACTATTTACTAAGGTATTTGATGACCAAGAAAGATTCCAAGGAAAGATTGATGAGATGGGTGTTACTTCTCCAAGAATTTGATCTAGAAATTTTGGACCGAAAAGGTAGCGAGAATCAAGTCAGGATATAAAAACGCTCCAACTTCTCTCTACTCTAGAGAGAGAAAGCTTGAGAATCTCAGTTTTAGTGGCTTAATTCCTTGATTTTCAGTGCTTTCATCTCATTTTTAATCACAAAAGAACACCTTTCCTCTTATAATAAATTCCCATCTGGTTTTACAACTTTACTTATACCCTTTTGATCCAGTTCTTAATTTTATAAATTTGGATTACTGTAGCATTGGCAGTTTTGATAGTAAGTTGTCATACTTCATGGCCTCCATGGCCGGCGACCAGTCAACTCTAATGGCTGGTCAACCCTCTCAATCGACTTTGCCTATCCCTAACAACACCTCTACAATAACCAAGCCTTTAAACTATTCAAATATTCTAAAGCCAGCAACAATCTATCCTCCAATCCAGGGTCTCTGTAATGTCGAGCCTATTCCAATGCGCCAACCTGTGTTAGTTCAGGGACAACCAATGGTACGTTTTTCGGAAGCCGAGGTGGATCGCATGAACAATATTGAAAATTTACATTATGCTGTGGTGTGTAAATTTTCATATGGTTGGCCTGAGCTAAATGAACTTCGTCAAATTCTCCCAATTCAATGTGGAATTAAAGGTGAGTGTAATATTGGTCATCTTCGTGATAAACATGTTTTGATTGGATTGACGTTATGGCAAGATTTCGTGGCTTTCTCATCAAAAAGTGTTTATTACATCAAAGACAGGGCAGGGAATGAACACCAATTGAGAACTTTGATATATGATTCTAAATTCAAAGTTGATGAGGAAACTCCTAAAGTTATGGCCTGGATTTCTTTCCCAAATTTACTGCCAACTTTTTTCGCAAAAGAATGTCTGTTTTCTTTGGCCTATGCTGTGGGAAAGCCAATTGATCTTGATTTGGCTACTATTAATAAGACTAGACCTAGTTGTGCCCGAGTTAAGGTATAAGTTGATTTATTATCGGATTTTCCAAAAATGGTTCGCATGGATATTATGAACGAGACATCGGGGGAAGTGAGAACTGAGTGGGTGGCAATTAAATACGATTACCTACCAAAATACTGCAAAGAATGTAGGCTACGAGGACATGACATCTTTGAATGTTGGAGAATTAATCCGGAGTGAAGGGAAAAGAAAAATGTCCATCAACAAGAAAGTGTTGAATATGTACAACAACGCAATAAGAAACCTGCAAAACATGAGATTCCCCTAATGACTCTCACCAGCGGCAAGGTGGTTGGTAATGTAGGCCCTCAATGGAAAGAAGTCCGAGACAATAGGCTTCTCAACAAAGGAAAACAAAATGAATCTTCTGCTGCACAAGGTAAAGAAATAGATCTTGCTTCCAATTCCAATGTCAAAAAACAAATCCCTACTAACAACCAATTCACAGTTTTACAAAAGGAAAATGATGAGGATAATTTGCGTAACCAACTGGCAATTATTGAGGAATCCCCTATTCAAAAAAACACAAGGAATAATGATATTCTGCATAACAACTCAACAACAGTTTTGGAAAATGTTTTGCATGAACTGGTACAAAAAGTAACCTCTCCTAGCTCTTCCAGGAGACAACCAACCTACACTAAACCAAAGAAACTAAACCATGCACCCTCACATTCAATCATACAACAAAAAGAAATCTTGAACACAATAGAGAGTCAAGCAGATTGTGTGCAACAACAGGTGGGAAAAGAGCAGCGCCTCAACAATGCCTCAACCGCCCAATGGGTTCAGGCGTCTTTCAAAAATAATACAGTTCATATCAGTACTTTATGTCAAGACATTCCTTCACAAGGCACCAAAGATGACCAACAAATAGCAAATAACAAAGAAAATGAATTTGTTGAAGATCCAGATTTTGACAAATTCAAGGCCAATGAAAAAGAAAAATAGGTAGAAGGGAAATTATGGCACAACCAAACAGAGGAAGTCTTAGAAGACAGCCAGATTCCAGATTCGATGCAAAGTGATGATGAAATAAGTGGAAATGAAGAGGAAGATGAGGACCAATGGGTTAATGATAATGTCAATGCAAATACTATTCAAATCATATCTGAAAACGCAAATACAGTAGCAAAAGATACAACAGAGGGAAACATCGATATCATAGATCCAGGAGGGAATTCGCATCAGGTATGCACCAATGATCATGAAGAAATTGCTGCTGAAGTTTCTAAACAGGACAATAATGATTTCCTGACCAATCAGCCATATGAAGTTGCCACAACAATAGAACCAATACAAGCTCATGACCTACCTACCCTTGTAAATCCTACAGATACAGATATGGATGAGGAATCCACTGCACAAAATTTCCTTTATGTTGCCAAGCATGGGGATCTGTCACCAAGGCTTATTGAACCTGTCAAATCTCCATCAAAAGGAAAAAAGAAACAGTCAAAAGAGATTTCAACAGCACATGTCAGTGGAGTACAAACAAGGAGTACACTATCCAAACCCAAAATCATTTAATGAATGCCATTATATGGAATGTGCGGTAAGTAAACACAATGCAAGAATTTGAAAGGCTGATTACATTGCATAAAAAACATCGCTTTCAGTTCATAGGAATAATGGAGCCTATGCAACAGTCTCACAAAATGGAGAGGTATAGAGCAAGAATTGGATTGGAACAGGCTGTGGGGAATGTGTCTAACAAGATTTGGGTTTTTATTGATGAAATTTATACAGTTTCTATTATTCATAACATGAATCAACAGCTGACTTTAAGATTGATTCACTCTGAATCTCAAGATGAACTCATCCTTACGCTAGTCAATGCCAGATGCGATCGTATAGAAAGAATTGACCTATGGGATTCTTTGTATGCAATGGCATCAGATATATCAGTTCCATGGCCAGTGGGAGGTGTCTTTAATGTGATGTGGGATGAGGAAGAGAAGTATGGAGGCTTACTAGTTCTATCCTTGAAGTAGATGACCTTAGACACTGCATAAACACCTGCAATTTGTTAGATTTTGGATTTAAAGGAAGCATCTTTACATGGTGGAATGGAAGATCAGAAGAGGACTGTATATTCAAAAGACTGGACAGATGTTTAGGTAATGAAGAATTGCAACAGAAATTTCTTGGATTGGAGGTAACTCGCCTGTCCAAAATCGGCTCATATCATTGCCCGATGCTGCTTAAATCTGATTTAAAAACTGCCCCAATTAAGAAGTCATTCAGATTTCTTAATTTCTGGACGAAGCATGAATCTTTCAAAGATGTAGTGAAGGAGAATTGGAATGCTGATTTTAGTGCTAACCCTTTCTGCATTTTTAACTATAAGTTAAAGAAGCTTAAACATGCACTATCTACCTGGAGCAGAGATACATATGGGGTCATTTTCCAGAAGATTGAAAGTCTTGAGGAGGTGGTAATGGTTCATGAAAGACAATTTCAAGTTAATCCGACTCAGATAAACAGACAGAGATTACGAATGGTCCAATCTGAAATGCTTAATAATCTTCCATTAGAAGAACAATTTTGGAGACAAAAAGCAGGCATGTTATGGTTCAAAGATGGCGATAGAAACACTAAAATTTTCCATGCTCAAGTTAATGGGAGAAGGAAGATAATGAAATTATCAAGGATCCAGGATAGCTTAGGTAACTGAATCGAAGAAGACCACTTAATATCAGAAGAAGCAATATAATTTTACAAGGATCTATTCACTGAGACTTCATCCCCTACTTCTTTTCATATTCTAAATCATGTACTTCAATGGTAGATAATGATCACCACGAGAGATTGATGGCTTTACCTACTAAAGAGGAAGTAAAGAAAGCAGTCATGGGCTAAATGGGGATTCAACAGGCGGACCAGATGGATTCAATGGAGCCTTTTACCAATCATGCTGGGAAATCATTGAAGAAGATGTAGTCGGCATGGTTAAGTCTTTCTTCTGCGGTCGTCAGCTGCCAAAGAGTGTGACGCATACAAACCTGGTTTTATTACCGAAGAAAAAAGAAGTCACTACCTTTGCATACATGAGACAAATCAGTCTTAGCAACTTTGTTAACAAGATTTTCTCGCAGGTCATTCATGAAATATTGGGTGAATTGTTACCAAACTTAATCTCAGAGGAACATGCAGGTTTTGTAAAGGGAAGAAGCATCATTGAGAATGTTCTGCTAGCTAAGGAAATCATTAAGGATATCAGAGAAAGAACAAAAGCAGGTCCAAAAGTTGTGATTAAGCTAGACATGACTAAAGCATATGATAGGTTATCATGGCTATTCCTGACTAAAATGCTAAGGAAGATGGGATTTCCTGAAGATTTTATTGGCTTGATATTTGATTTGATTGGGAATAATTGGTACTCTATTCTTATAAATGGTCAGCCAAATGGTTTTTCAAATCATCTAGGGGAGTTAAGCAAGGGGACCCTCTTTCACCAACTCTATTCATTCTGGCAGCAGAAGCATTGTCTCGAGGATTGAACTCACTGCATACTAACCTGTATTTCCATGGATTTAGACTTCCAAAATGGAGCCCAAAAATAAACCATCTGGCATATGCGGATGATACAATAATTTTCTGTTCATCGGATACAACTTCATTGAAACTTGTGATGGAGGTTCTACAAGCTTATGAATCATCATCTGGTCAACTGGTGAATAAAACCAAATCAGCTATATATCTGCATCATTCAACGAATAATGAGGTGATTAACAAGGTGGAAAAGATTACTGGTATTGGGAAAAAATGTTTCTCTATGACCTATCTAGGATGTCCTATTTTTTATGCGAGAAGAAGGAGTGATTATCACCAGGGGCTAATTACAAAGGTCATCAACAAACTGCAATCGTGGAAAGGCAAACTCCTATATGTAGGAGGCAGGGCAATATTGATCGCAAATATCCTGCAGAGTATCCCAATTCATATGCTGTCAGCAGTTAACCCACCAACCTATGTGATCAACAAATTACATAGAATTTTAGCCAAATTTTTCTGGAACAACAATGTGGGAGGAAGTTCAAGACATTGGTCATCATGGACTAACCTGTGTATGGCACATGAGGAAGGGGGTATAGGCTTCAGATCACTGCATGATGCATCCAAGGAATTGTTCTGCAAATTATGATGGAATTTCAGGACAAAACCCAGCTTATGGAGTGCATTTATGTGTCAAAAATATTGTAAGAAATTAAATCCTATAATTGTTCCGTGGAAGGGTGGATCTCACGCATGGAAAAAAATGCTTGAATGCAGGGATCTGATTGAGCATCAAATATACTGGAAATTGAGAATGGGCTCCGCTCAATTCTGGTTCGACAATTGGACCGAGATGGGAGCCTTATATTTCCTAGTGCCTGCACAGTTTGTAGTTGATGAAGACATTCACAATGTCAATGATATGGTTTAAAATGGTATGTGGAATTTGGAAAAATTATTTCAAACTCTACCTGAAGATTTGGCAAACCACATTGTGCAGAATTTTAGACCTCCAAATGAAGGTGTAGAGTTAGATACACCTTTATGGATGCTGGAAACAAAGGGACATTTTTCAGTGAAATCTGCATGGGATTACCTGCGAAGAAGAGACAGTCCAAAGATAGCTTTCAAGATGATATGGGTCAAAGGCTTACCATTCAAGATATCATTTTTCCTGAGGAAGGTGTGGAAAGCAAAACTACCACTTGATGATTTCTTGCGCAAAATAGGATACTCCATGGGATCAAAATGTTGGTGCTGTTCTGATCCCAAGGAGGAGTCTCTATTTCATTTGTTTTTCACATCCAATGCAGCTACGAGTGTTTGGAGTTTCTTCCTGAGGAGAGCAGGAATTGCATTAGAAGGGTTATCCTTACAACAAGCAATTACAAAGTGCTAGTCCGCACCAGTTGTTCCTAGACTGAAGCCAATCATGCAAGCTTTACCAGCATGCATCGTATGGGAGTTGTGGAAGAGAAGAAACAGTCAGATATATGGAGAAGCAATGTCAGTAAGCAGAGTTATTTATCAGGTGTCATCTACGCTACAAGCTCTAATCCAACTGAAAAAGCCAGGATTACGTGTGCCTCACAAATGGCTGGACATGCTGACAATGATGGAGCATTACACACCTAGACAGAAATACGATAAAGTGCTATGGAAATTTCCTCCAAGAGGTTGGATCAAAGTCAATACTGATGGAGCATGCAGACGGAACCCAGGTAGGAGCTCAATTGGTTTTTGTTTAAGAGATGAGATAGGTGATTTGATATATGCAGAAGGAAGAGGAGTTAAGGAGGGTTCTAACAATGAAGCTGAGGCAACAACAATAGTAGAGGCTATGATAATTTGTAAAACAATGAACCTCAACAATATATGGCTTCAGACAGATTCAATGTTGCTTAACAAGATCATAGATGGACAATGGAAACCACCCTGGAACATTGTGGATGTTGTGGAGGAAATCATCACGCTCAAACTGGGGTGTAATTTCAAGATATCTCACATTTTCAGAGACGGAAACAAACTAGCAGATCACCTTGCAAATTATGCACTTGACAGTGGCAACATAGAAAGTTATGATTTCTGGGAACTTGATTCGACGAGCAGAAGGCTGGTTAATGAGGATAAGCTTCAATGTCCAAATATGAGAATTACCGTTGCAAGAAATTAGCGAAGGATGCGGATGAAACAAAAGCAAATTAATACAATATGCCCTCTCCAAATTCGACCACATGAGAACATGGAGATAACGTTTTTTCATTAATATTTGCTTCCTTTTTGCAGGTTTAATAAAGGACAAAATTCTCGGATTCTTTTTATTTACAAGTCTCTCTCTCATATGTAGAGAAGGAGTTACACTTTCAGCTTTCGGGATTTTATTGCGAGTAGTGTAGCATGTCTCACATCTTTATGAAACACGGTCTCTCAAGCAACAACATCTGTCTTGGACTTGTTAATTTCAGCAACGGTATATCGTATGTTCAGAAGCATGCTCCATTTCATACATGGGAATCTACAACAAGCACGTGCATCGTTTAAAATACTCCCATGAGGTTTCATTTACCAGCTGAATAAATTTTCTCTCGCACGCCAAGCATGGGATTCTCCAGTCAAGCATGGGATTTCGAACTATTACTGCAAGCCAGACAGCTCGGTCTTCCATGGAATTTTTTAATCACTTGCTGGTCTTTTTCCAGATACATAACACATGGACACAGCTTTTCTCAACCTGTAATTGCACACTGTCTTGCAATGGGAATCCAGTTTTTTATCTTGCACGCCGATTCATTTGGAGTCCTTCCTCCAAGGAATTTCGAAAAATGAGGCCCAAATAGTTATTATTCCAGTGATTCCATTTCTGGGAAGTCGGTCTCGCACGCTTCTTCATCTTGGTATTCGAAAGAGTCACGCAGTTCAGACGCGTGATTTTTCAGACAAACATGGGAATCTCTTCACAACATTCGAAATTGCAGGTTATTAAGTAGTTACGCACAGTGGTTTCTTCGATTCTTGTGGAGTTTCCGTGAATATCATTCAGAATTTGGCATAATACATTCAAAACAGTTGGCTATTCGAATTCGTAGCATTCTTGGCCAATGCAGCAAATTATACAACTTGATTTAACAGGTCGCAACCGCAAAATTTTGCGTTGACACTCATTACGACCTCTATGGGTGGTATTAGCACATTCTGCTTATTCCCTTGAGGAAGGAAAGGTGAATTTGCACGGGCATTACGTCAAGTTAAGGAGCTAATGACTATTTAGTGGATTAGCATCACATTCTCTATTATAGTTTGCAATTTCTAATACAAAGTTTAAGAATATATTAACTTTGATTTAGGAAGATTGTAACTATCAAATTTTAGTCCTTTTTTTTGCATGTCTGTCGGACCTTGTAATTTATTTGTACTATGTGTCTTTTAATATTAGAAAATCTAGCCCTAGGTGCTTGCCTCGCGGATTGCCAAAAATAAATAAATTATTTACTAGTCTTGGAATAGTTCATCAAACTACTTGTGCCTACACACCACAACAGAATGGTATTGCTGAAAGAAAACATAGATATCTTTTAGAAGTCACCCGAGCTATTAGATTCCACGGACATATACCTATAAAATTCTGGGGTTACTGTGTGTTGGCTGCAACCTATTTGATTAATAGAATGGCAAGCTCTATCTTGGGTAACATGTCATCTTATGAGAGGTTATATGGAAAGAAGCCCTCTCTAAAACATATCAAAGTACTAGGATGCCTTTGCTTTGCGAAAATAGTACAAGAACAAGATAAATTAATGCCAAGATCCAAGGCAGCCATACACATGAGGTATGCAACTTCTTAGAAGGGATATTTACTTTATGATTTGAGTAACAAATATTTTTTATTAACAGAGATGTTATCTTTAAAGAAGATGTTTTTTCCATTCAAAACTCTTAATCAAAGGAAAAGTATACATATGTTCACAAATAATAGCCTTGCAGTCAATACCAGATCATACAAGGATACCTATGTTCACAAATCATACAAGGATTGATTACAACAAAGTATATTCCTATTAGAGATCAACCTGCTGACATTCTGACTAAAGGTCTAAACAGGGTTCAACATGAATATCTCAATTCCAAGCTTGGAACTTTAAACATTTTTGCAGTTCCTAGCTTGAGGGGGAGTGTTGAAAAAGGGGTTAGCTTAGTATTTTTCCTTAATAGACTCCATCAATAGGAATGAAATAGGTAGTTAAATTAGTTAGACATGTGGAGGTTATATATATACACACTTGTATATTCAATTTGACTTAAATGAGAATAATACTCTGATGCTTTCTTCTTCTTCTTTCTCATTTCTATCTTCTCTCTCATTCATATAATTTCACACACTCATTAGGGTATATTCTTTATTAGGAAACTTTGTGTGAACACATAATGCTTCGAAATGTCTTTTATATTTATGCACTGACAAATAAAAAAAGGTTGAGAGGGGTGTATGAGAGTAGACCAAAGTTTGCCTCCCAACGGATTCAAGTGGCGTTATTCTGTATGTCGACATTCATACAATTAAATAATTAATCAAGCAGTTGACTCTCGTTTCTCATTTTGCTTTGCCTTTGCCTATGATTGTCACTGTCTCTTTGCGTAAAAGATACCAATGCAACTAATAAGCATTTAATATACATACATATTATATACAATTATACATATATAATATATAAATAATATATATACTATACCTCTAACGGCTATATATTTTTAGTTTAAGTGGTTAGATATCTGGTTATTTGGGTTAATTCTTCTAAAATTAACGAAATTTTCTATAGGCATTAGCATGGGTTGTTCTTCCCAATGCCACGCGGATAAATACATGTGGTTAGGCAAAAAAAAAAAAAATTATGTATATATTCCTATATTATATGTTGAATCTTTTTGATTTTTTTGTGTGTTCATTTTTATGTTTATTTAACTCTCTTTAATAAATATTCTAGCTCCACCACTAATACTTCTCTTGATTACGTGGGGAGAATATAAATCTTATATTCTTGATAAAATTTGAGCACAAAATATATTGATTTGTTGAGAACGACAAGACCAACGTGATCCAAATGTCAAAACTTTCCTCATTTCAAACCAATTTTTCTTTGGAGAATTATTCTTTTAAGAGGCACTCGCACGACTTAGTTAGTCTTAGACTTTTAATATAGTTGGTCTCTACTCCACTCTAGTATAATGTAGTCTATCCAAAGCAATTGCTCTTCAACGTGTTGAATATTTTAGTTCTCTTTTTCTTGTTTATTTTATTCTCAATCTCAAAGGATTTTGAAACAATCTAATAGTTCTATGTAATGGCGGATATGATCGATATACAATGTGGTGAAAAATGGACTACATATGACCATTTTTTACAATTTTGTCATAATTATTGTGCAATGAAGTTGGTACTCTGCAGACTTATAAAATGGTTTGTTAAGTACATAATTACGTAACTGATTTAAATAACGTGATTGCACAATTTGATGAAGCTCGAGGATCAAATCAACTGGAGCTAGAAGAAGAAGAACGGGAAGGTTCTAGAATGAGGAACCCATTCGAGAGCATGTGAGCAGAAAATGAATCTGTATTCCAAAAACTGAGTATAAAAGTATACAAGTCATGTATATATATATATATATATATATATATATACTGTATATGACAGCTGTACTAACTACTCTCACTCCACTAACTTCTCCAACCACTAATTATGTAATTAGTTATAACTAATCCTCAGCTAACTACACTAACTCACGTGGTTGTCACGTGGCACTCTTCTCCTCAATACTGCCCCACAAGCTGGGTAGTGCAAATAGGTTGAGCACTTCTAGCTTGTTCATCAGGTACTGATGTTATGGTCTTCCAAGTTCCTAGGTGAATAGATCTGCTTCTTGGTCTTTGGACATCGCAAACTTGGTTTTGACAATCCCTTGTTGAATCCTCTCTCTAATGAAGTGCAAATCTATCTCTATGTGCTTTGTGCACTCGTGAAATATGGGGTTTGCAGCAATTTGAATTGCTGCTTTGCTGTCACGATGCAACTCCACTGACAACTCAACTTTAGCTCCCAGCTCTTTGCAAAGACCTGTTAACCATGATATTTCTGCATTTCTGCTTCCATGCTCCTGTACTCTGCCTATGCAGAGCTTCTTGAGATTGTGCACTATTTCTTGGACTTCCATGACACTAAAGAGTTTCCCAAATTCATCACATATCATGTCACTGATCTCCTGGTAATAGGACATGATGCCCAATCACCATCACAAAATGCTGTCAACTTAAAGGACAGTGTGGAACTCATTAACAACCCTAACCCTGGTGCTGCTTTAATGTATCTCACAACCCTTATAGCAGCTTCCATGTGAGACTTCTTAGGATAGTGCATGATTTGGCTTAGTACATTGATTGCATAGCATATATCTGGTCTAGTCATTGTAAGATACAATAATTTTCCCACTAATCTCCGATATGGTCTTGAGTCTACCACCACTTCATCATCTTTCAAGTTCAAGTGTTGATCATATTCTACAATAGTAAATCTCTGATTGCATTCCATTGGTGTAGCCACTGGTTTTGAGCCTGCCAACCAAAGGTGAGTGATTAACTCTAATGCAAACTTTCTTTGGTTCGTCGTTATTCTTTCGACCAAGCTAATTCAATTCCAAGTAAGAACTTCAAATCCCATATGTCCTTGATCCTGAAGTTACATTGTAACATGATCTTTGCCTCAGAAATCAAGCCTTGATCATTCAAAGTTTTGAGGAGGTCATCTACATATACCAAGATTATGACTAATTTTGTTCCTTGTTTCTTTGTGAATAAAGAATAGTCAAAATGACTGTGCAAAATCAGAATTTAGCAATGCCTCAGTTAACTTGAGGTTCCATTGTCTTGAGGCCTGTTTTAACCCATAGAGGGATTTGTGCAGCCTACACACCTTCTCTCCTTGGCTGGAAAATCCCTATGGTGGACACATATATACTTCTTCAGTGAGATCCCCTTGGAGGAATGCATTATACACATCCATCTAATGAATATTTCAGTTATTTTCTGCAACCAAAGCTATGACCACCCTGACTATTACCATCTTGACTCCATGATAGAAGGTTTCCTGATAGTCAAGGCCTTTGATCTGATTGTAACTCTTGGCTATGAGTCGTGCCTTGTATCTTTCAACCTACCCATTGGTTTTATACTTTATCTTGAACACCCACTTGCACCCAATAGGAGTCTTCCCTGCAGGCAAATCTACCATAGTCCAGGTCCTATAGTCCTCAAGTACATTCAACTATTGGTTCATAGCATCAAGCCATTTAGGGTCTGATGCAGCCTCTTCATAAGTCAGAGGCTCTCTAATGCTGTAAATCTTGGAGAAGTATGATTGGTGTTTGACTGAGAAACCTGCATGAGTTAAGTAGTCATGCATTGGATATTTGTAAAGATACTGCCCTTCTGACCTTGTCGAAGAGCCATTGCAGATATAATCTTGCAGCCACACAAGCTCGTTAGTAGTTCTAACTGACTTTCTCAATGAAGGACCCACAGGAACAGGTGCATCCTGTCCTAAAGAAGATGGCTGTTGCACTAGAGTATCCTTAGAAAATGTAGGAGATTAAGATGAGGGTTGTGTATCAGCAGGATGGTTGTCTGCAACATGTGGCATTGCTGCAAAGGAGGCATCATCATCATGTGTGTTAATCTACATAGGAGTAGCATCAGTAGTAACTGGATGGTACAATACACCATTAGAAAAAAGTTGTAACTTCCCTTCCTTAAGTAGTTGGAATGGGAAGATATGCTCTATAAACTTGACATCACTGCTTACAAAAAAAGAGATAGTTAAAATATTGCATAGTTTGTATCCCTTCAGGGATGATGAATATCCTAGTAACACGGCTCTAACTGATCTTGTTGCAAATTTATCCTTTTCTCCCACAATCTTAGAAAAACATAAGCACCATATAGTTCTCATATGTTGCAAAGATGGCATTCTTCCATATAGAACCTCAGAAGATGATTTTCCTGACAACACTGATAATGGCAGTCTATTTATGACATAAATGGCTGCCTACACACATTCTCCCCAAATTTTGAGAGGTAAATAACCCTACAATGTAATGGACTTAGCCACTTCAAGTATGTGTCTTTGTTTTCTTTTCACTACCCCATTTTGCTCTGGGGTGTGAAAACATGAACTCTAATGAATCTTTCCATAAGATTAAAACAGATTGTGGCATTCAGAGTTGAAGAATTCAGAACCATGACTTGTACAGTTACAAAAAATTGTGTCTTTATTAAGGCTAAAAGCTGTCTTAGGCATACAACCACATCACTTTTGAGCCTTAGTAAGTAGATCCATGTCATTCAGCTACAGTCATCTACTATAGTAAGAAAACATCTATGTCCACTATGAGTTTGTACTCTACATGGACCCCCAAAAAACAACATGAATCAGTTGAAATGGTTTGTCTGATCTATTTGTACTCTTAGGGAATGGTAGTCTGCCTTGTCTAGCCAAAGGATAAATTGTGCACTCTTTTATTTCATCATTGCCAGCTTTGAACTTAATTTTTGGAATTTTTTCTCACTACTCTATTTGGAGCATGTCCAAGTCTTGCATGACACACCTTTAAGCCCTCCTCCTGAGTAGTACATTTTTGAGGATGAACATTTGCAGCTCTGGCTTCAAGTTTCTGATGTTGCAAACTATACAAGACTTCTAGTTCCTTACCAATCTTCTTCACCTTTCCATTGTGAAGGTCCTGCATTATCCAGAAGTCAGGATTAAAGGATACAAAACATCTTAAATCCATTGTGAGCTTGGAAGTAGATAATAGGTTATATTTGAAGTTTGGAACATATAAGACATTCTTAACAACGTTGTTGTCACCAATTCTACATCTCCAGTACATTCAACATCAAGTGAAGTTCCATCAGGTAAATATACCTTTGGTGCCTTGCCTAGAATATCTGTATTGATCTTGTCAAGTAGCTCTTTGGCGTGAACCATGTGATTGGTTGCACCAGAGTCTACTATCCAATTTTTATCCTTAACCTTTTCATTTGTAACAAAGGTTTTAGATGTACCTGCAAAGCTTGCATTCTCACCTGGTACTGCTCCTGCTCCCGTTCCTATATTGATCAACTTCAGTATTTGGGCATATTGCTCTTGAGTAAACATGATTGGCCTTCCTCCATATGCTGCATTTGCAAAAGGTGTGTTGACCACTTGTTGTGCCTACTATGTGGTTGTGTTGGTCTTCTGCCTTGTCATTGGTTGTTCCTCCTCCTGTATGGTTGCATTGGCCATAGATCTTGGAAGGAAATCTGTTGTCTTCTTCCTCATTTTGAAGTCAACTGGGTAACCATGCAACTTAAAACAAGTATCTTTTGTGTGTTCTTTATAATTGTAATAGTCACAAAATAAATTTCCTCTTCTAGGCTTGTAATTGTTTCCTGAAGTCATGCCTTTGTTGGTGAATATTGTTGTCCCATCTCCAATATCTACAGATTGAGACAACTTTCCCAAATCTCTTTCTCTGTCTTCAGAGACTACCATGGAATATGCTTTGTTTACTGTAGGAACAAGACTCATCATCAATATCTGACTCCTAAGTTGGCTGTGTGTCTCATTTATCCCCATGAGATATTGCAGCAGTCTTTGATCTTCAAAATGTTCAAAATAGTTCTTATATTCTAGGCATTCACAACCGGGACAAGGCATCAAAGCATCGTATTCTTCCCTGAGATATGTCAGCTTGGAAAAATATGCAGAAACTTAGGAAATTCCCTGCGATAAGGTCGCAATCTCCTTGTGTAGAAAGAAAATGCACAATCCATCTACCTTATCATGCTTATCTTTCATATTAGTCCAGACTTTATGTGCACTAGATTTGTACACAATTCCACTAAGTAATTCTGTGCTCACAACATTCATAATCCATGACAAAACTACCGCATTACATTTCTCTCCAAGCTCATGCAAGGATCGATCAAATTTATCCTTAGTACATCGTCCATCGACAAATCCTAGCTCTTACCAATTAGACCTATTTTTATAGATCTACTCCGCAATGCATAATTTTCAGATCCAGTTAGTTGAATAGAGATCAAGGAACTACCTGGTGTGTCGCATGGCTGTACGTATAATGGATGATGATGATATGTGTTTGTTCTTGCGCCTGTAATCGTTCTAGTTGAATTTTCCTCTCCATTCACCATTGCTGATAGATTTTGCTGAGTTTACTCTCAGATTCAAGGAATTATAGGTTTTGTAGATCACAAAATAATAACTGAATTTAGGTAAACTGATTGGAAAATTCTAACAATCAATACAAAATGATTCTGACAAGGCAGAAATTATCCACTACAATGATCGTGTGTTTAGCCCCTAAGATCTGATATCATGATGAAGCTTGAGGATCAGATCAAATAGAGCTAGAAGAAGAAGAAGAACGGGAAGGTTCTAGAATGAGGAACCCATTTGAGAGCATGTGAGCAGAAAATGAATCTGTATTCCAAAAACTGAGTACAAAAGTACACAAGTCATGTGTGTATATATATATATATATATATATATATATATATATATATATATATATATATATATATATATATATATATATATATATATATATATATATATATATATATATGTATGTATATATATATGTATGTATATATATATATATATATGTATATATACACACACACACACACACACTATATATGACAGTTATAATAACTACTCTAACACACTCCACTTCTCCAACCACCAATCGTATAATTAGCTATAACTAGCCCTCAGCTAACTACACTAACTCACGTGGCTATCACGTGTCACTTTTCTCCTTATTACAATTTAGTATGATATAGGAGCAGACAAAGATTCTATGTTTTTTTCATTAACTCACGTGGCTGTCACGTGCCACTCTTCTCCTCAATACAATTTAATATGATATAGGAGCAGACAAAGATTCTATTTTTGTTTTATTGCCACCAATATTTTTAGATGAGGTGGTCAAGCAATTTTAAATTTTTTATTACTAGTGTATCGTTATTCTCATCTATCTAAATCTAATAGAGTCCTTACCAAGTGCTTTTGGAGAATAATATCTCAATTATATATTCTAAGTAATTTAAATTGTTGATTAATATATGAAATACAAAGTAAAAATGAGTAAAATCTCAAAGTTGGGAAGAGTTGGAGAACTTGTGTAGGAGTGGCTATGTCATCATTGGTAGACTTCATTCAATGTAATATATATGTTATCATAATAATAGGGTTAGTGGGGATGTACAATAATTAATGGTTAATTAAAAAAATACTTAAGGCATTAACAAAAAAGGGCAGCACGGTACATAAAGTATTCCCCGTTCACGTAAGGTCCGGAAAGGGCTGTATCCCAAAGGATGTGATACAAATAGCGTATTTTGATGCAAACATTAATACATACATATATATATATATATATATATATATATATATGTACACACACACAAAAAATTTGAGGAAGATTGTATGTAATTTGGACTAATTTAGTATCAAAATTCATAGTTAAAATAGAGTTAAAAACATTCTTCTACGACACATGTATCAAACATGTATCACTCATGTATCTCACACGCAGGTATACATGGACTTACATGTGATACATATTTGATACAAATATGATACATGTTTGATACACAATGTGATACACATACCTTTTTTCATGTTCATCTTCTGCTTCGAATTTTCAATTCAAACCACCTCAGAAATCCACCAAATCATCCAAAAATTGTGATTGAAGGTCCTTAAGATGTATCCAATCTAATCTAATATCATCCACTTAAAAGAAATCAAAATTTTGATCCTTTTTTGGCTACAACTAATTATTTGACACATATTAGTAATATTTTAGGAATTGGTCAGTTTTTATAATAAGCTAATTATAAATGGATATAGCTGGTATTTTTTTATTTTTTTTTATTTTCAGACTTGCAATTTTAGTTTTGGGCTTTGACAACTCTTAGTGGGTCTTCAGCCCAAAGTACTAAGAACCTCGCCCCTCTAGTCTCTGCACTGATCCAAACAGGAAGCTTAGGAAATTAGTTTGTTTCCAATCATAATTAATGTAAAATTTTAAGTTAGAACTATTACTTTTAAAAATTATTCTTCAAATTTTTACATAAAATAAAAGAAAAATCGATACATGGTTTTATTTAAAACGAATAAGAGAAAAGTAATAAATTAAAGTAAAAAAATACTACAAGTTGAGCTAACTGCTTTAACAGAAGGATACTTTATATCACGTGAGAATTATGATATATCATGTAGATGACCCATTAAGGTACTCAATCTTTACGATATATCATTCCACAATATGTAAATCACTACAAATATTATCTTATATAATCAAAATTAGTGTTTGGAATCTTGATGCTGTAGCCTTGGCATTTATAGCTTGTTTGGATGGTTGTTAGATATCATTTCATAATATATCATAGTGTATTGTTTTATTTTGATAAGTATATTATTTGGATAGATAGTATCTTTTGTCATTATTTTATTATGTCACACACTAGTAATATCACTACTAGAAAACTAGCATAACCCGCCCAAAGCATATCGACCGAAAGTATACTATACTATATATACATCTTATATAGTTCTATAAGATATAGTGCTATATTAATACTTAAGTTGTTGAAACAACAACATTTACATGTGTTATAGTAAGATTTAATCGAATATAGCTTATATATGGCTGGTTGTAATAAAAACAAAGCATATTGGTAGGGTGGAAGTCGAGAGTGTGCTAGATATTGCTTACCAAAATGATACCTCAAGTGTTAACCAAATGATGGATGATCAGTTAGAAAATGACTTGAAACATCCTCAACGCATATTTGAAGAAGTTGATGTGGAGGAAATAACATTCACAGAAAATGAGGATCAAGAATCACCTAATGAAAATGAAATATGTGAAAAGGAAGGATTTTCCAGACGAGGACGGATACGTCAACGAAGACGACTAGCATGTTAGTTTTTTCAAGTTCTCTCAATTTATATAGATTTATTTTCTCATTTTTAACATTTTCTTTAATTTATGCAAATGACCGGTAGGGGTCGAGGTAGGTCTAGGAAGGATAAAAGGCCTATTGATCGTGATGATGGTACTGCACCCTCGCTTCCTTCCACTCCACAGTTGCATCCCTCTGTTGCTGATGACCGACAACAATCTTCTAGGCACATATCTATTCCACCATATCCATCTTCTCATCAGACTACCCACCATACGCCCTCCTAGCGATATTATTACCATTATTTGCAATAGGGCTATACCCCACTTCCTCCATGTGATCCTACATATAGTTACATGGGTCCATCGAGTCAGCAGCCACAGAACCATGTGGTACACCCGTCATCTGATCCATTTGCTTAATCACCAATCGCAATAATGGTCTAGATCGCAGCAGGTGTCTAGATCGATGCAAGGGGTGGATCGCAACCATCTTCACCATGTCTCCTACTACACGGAGTTCGTCTCCTAGCATTTCAAGACTTTGTCTTCGAGATAGTGGCATTGAGACAAATACCTCCCCTATTACGCACACTTCAGATTCATCGGAGGATGATGATCCAGATGAAGTGCGGTATGATCGTCATCATAGGATGATCATTAGGCCCGAGGGAAATGGGTGAGATTAATTTATTACTTCTTTATTTTTGCTGTTATAATAGCTACTCTTATTTATTAAATGTAATTGCGATGTTGCAGGTTCATACCTAATAATCTGGTTACAAAGATAATCACTGAAATTCTTGGCCAGTTATATATAATGCACCCTATCCGACTTGGAGTGACTTTCCACCAGAGCTTGTGCAGCAAATTTTCAATCTGTGACGACCCAAAGGGTCATCACAATAGTTCTCCCTTTCCTTGTGCTTCTGAGGCCTTGAAAATCTCTTATTTAGTTACCTCGATTTGCATGCGCAGTCCGGGCGCAAGCCGAAAATCGTTTATGTGGAAATACTTGAATTCTGTGCTACAAACTATGTATTTTGATAATAATATTATTATAGTTGACTTTGGTCAATATTTTGGGTAAACGGACCCGAACCCGTGAATGTGACAGTCCTGGAGGGTCCGTAGAAAAATATGGGACCCAGGTGTATTTCCCGAATCGAAATCCGAGGTCCCAGGCCCCATAATTTTTGAAAGAAATTATTTATCTGAAATTTATGAGAAATTGAAATGAAAATGAGTTAGAAAGTGATGGTATCGGGCTCGTATTTTGGTTCCGACGCCCCGTATAGGTCTTTGTATGAAGTTTTGTTGAAAAAAGACATCATTTGACGTGTGTCGGGCTAAAAATGGAACAATGTTGAAGTTATGAACTTTGAAATGCAAATTCATGTGTTTTGAGGTTTGATTCTATGTAAATGGTGTTATTTTGGCGATTTGATCGCACAAGTAAGTCCGTAGGATGATATTGAGTTAGTGCATAAGTTTGGTTGGGAGCCCCGAGGGCTCGGGTGTTATTAGGAGGTGGTCCAGGATTGTTTCACTTAGAGGAAAAACAGATGTTGCAGACACCAGTGCGGCCTCAATCATTTCTGTGCGGTCCGTGCTGGAGCCGCGCGGTCGTGATGCATTTCTGTGCGAACCGCGCTGCTGTGTCTGAGGCAGGGATTCCAGGGTGACCAGTGCGGCCGCGCACCAAAAGAGTGCGGTCCGCGCTGGGAGGGTTCAGAGGAGACCAACTTTGCCTCTCACTCGGTGCGGCCGCAACACATATTTGTGCTGTCCGCGCCAGGGTCCCAGAAAAGGTATATAATTTTAAAATTTCATCCATTTTTCCACTTATCAAAAACCTAAAACCTAAGAGGCGATTTTCAAAACGATTTTTCTCCTTCTTAACGATTGGTAAGTGATTTCTAACTTAATTTCCTTTCTCCTTAACATCTTTTAACATGATTTCAATTTCAATCAAAAGTCTTCACAAATGGGAATTTGGGGTTTTGGGTGAAACTTAAGTTTTTCAAGATTTGGAGAGTTGGACCCCAATTGGAGGTCCGATTTCAAAAACAATTATATATTCGGATTCGGGGGAATGGGTAACCGGATTTTGGTTCGAACCTCGGGGTTTGACCACGTGGGCCCGAGGGCATATTAGAAATTTTGTGTAAAACTTTGAGAAATTCATTCTTATGCATTCAGAATGATTTAACTAGCATTTGTTGATACATTTGATTAGATTCGACCGGTTTTGTGGCAAATTAGAGGGGTAAAGCTATCCTAGAGGCATGAGTTGAGTTTGGAGCTTTCGAGGTAAGTGTTTGTTCTAACTTTGGCTTGAGGGAATAGGATTAGGACAATATGTGCTATGTGGAGTCGGTGTATAGGTATGGTGACGGTTACCTATGCGCCCGAGTCTAGCATGATCGTGAGTCGTTATTGCTTCTAAATTTGAAAAAGGTGAAACAATTGAGTTAGTTACTTGTTAAATGGATTATGAAGTGATAGTTGAGAATAAATGAGTTAAAGAAGGAAGTGTGGCACTTTTCCCTTGCCGGGACTTGTTGTTGAATGGTTTTTCCTTGCCGGGACTTATTGTTGAAATGTTCTCCCTTACCGAGATGATTAATTTTGTTGTATATTCCTCCCCCTTGATTGGTTGTGACCGTTGATTGGGTGAGGAAGAGAGATTAAGCACGAAAGGCATTTCCGTGCCATGTTTTATAATTAAGCACGAAGGGTCTTTCCGTGCCATGTTTGATAATTATGCACGAAGGGTCTTTCCGTGTTATGTTTGCTAATTATGCACGAAGGGTCTTTTCGTGCCATGTTTCTTGATTCTTTGAGCACGAAGGGTCATTCCGTGCCTTGATGCGAGAGTTATGTGAAGAAAGCACGAAGGATGATGTCGTGCACTATATTTGATAGTTTTGGTGAGGAAAGTACAAAAGGTGATGCCGTGCACTATTTCTGAAAGTTTTTGTGAGGATTGTGAGTAAAAGCATGAAGGTTGGTTCCGTGCAGTTGTTAATTTACTGGCTCTCTCCATTTGATTTTAATTACTCAGTTTCCATTTCTCTTGTTCGTTGGACTTTTAATTGAATTGTTATACCCCACAGCATGTCCCTCCATTATCTGTTTAAATTTTGTTATCTCTCTGATATTGCACATATAATAAACGTTGATTGTGGTAGGTCCGGTCTAGACTCGTCACTACCTCGCTGGGGTTAGGCCAGACACTTACTAGCACATGGGGTCGGTTGTGCTGATACTACACTTCTGTGCCCTTTTGTGCACATGCCAGGAGACAACTTATGGACCGCAGTAGTAGCTTGGGAGCGCGCTGTCAGTCCAGAGGCTCCTAGGTAGTTCACTGGCCTTCGCGGGCCCTGAGTCCCATCTATTTTAGCTACGTTTGTTTTTATTATATCGAAAATCGAAATAGACTTCTTATGTATTTCCTTTCAGACTTGTAATTTTAGTATCTTATAGTAGTCCGTGAGTACAGTGACACTAAATCTTGGGTAGTGGGTGATGTTAATTATTTCGCATTTTCATTCATTTAATGTTAAACTAAGACTTCCGCTTGAATTTATTGTTTTATTATTATCTTGTTGGAAATTAATTGAAAAAGGTATATTTATGTTGGCTTGCCTAGCTCCGACAATAGGCGTCATCACGACTGCCGATGGTGGAGAATCCGGGTCGTGACACAATCAATTTAACGTTTTAATATAATTCTTATTTATTTAAGTGTAATAATATTTTCATTTTACTTTATACTTTATTTGCAAACTAAGTGTGCCTGGGAGGACCGGTATAACAATAAAATTTATGCAAATTTGACATTCAAATGCCATAAGAGACTATCTAATTCCTTCATCTCCACTTGAAAGAAGAGCAAGAAGCCTTCATGGGTTCTACCACATTTATAGGAGGATCTTTCGAAGTATTGGAATACCGAGAACTTTGAGAAGAAGAGTGAACATGGAAAGAAGGCCCAAATATCTGAGAAGGGAACCGACTTTGAATTGTGTGGGTGCAAGGCATCGGAGCTACGAGGAGACCACTGGTAATTCCTTAAAATATTTACATCTTTTATGGAACTATATTTATATATGTTAATTTAGGAAAAACATTTTATTATATTCGTAGGAGAAAATATGGGAGGAAGATGACACTTGATGTGTTCTTCATGGAGACTCACATCCGAAATAAGAAGGCACTGACATATCCAAGTATATAGGTCGAGGATCAGGTGGAGACTGCATATTTAAGTTTCATAACTACTACAAATGTTTAAAATATTATATAGTTAATAATTTTCTATCTATTAAATAAAGGGTCGCTATAAGATTAATGTGGGAGGAGTACACTCAGAGCTTGTTGATCGCAGCAGTCTCAACCTAAGTAAGAACGGGTGCTAATACTTTTACCCAATAGTGGTATCAACGTCAATTTCCACAGGGAGATTAGAATGGAGTCGAGTATTTGTACGGTATAGGAGTGTGTTTGAGCTCCTAATTGTACTTCTAAAATTTTTGGTTTTTCTTTTGATTAACAACTACGATTTACCAACTACAAATTAAGACTAAGTTATGCTATGATATTAGTTCTAGGTTGTATGCAATATAGAGAAAGGCACCAGGGTCGTGACATTTACCTAGTAGTCAACTAGCGAGTAGAGATTTCTAAAACAAGAATGATGATTATGGGGTTTATGCTATAATCATTGCATGATTGCATTCACCCTCACACCTCTCGGTAGAGAGAGTGATTTTGCCCAATTGACTCACTCGAGACCAATTGGGTAGGCCAATTTTCCCGAGCAACTTATGGTTCAAGGTGGGTAATTACTCTCTCGATGTTTAACCCGTTAATTGGGACTGCCATTCTCATGGGTCCATCCCAATTCCTTGTTGGGTCAATCTTGGGGTCATAGACTCTCTTTCTCAAGAAGAGTCAAGACCCACTAAGCTACACTTAGTGTCTGTAACCATCAAATTTTAATAAAAACATAAGATTAACCCAAATAACATATACCCAACATCATTCATGCATTAAACAATCATACCCATTAATTACCCACACTAGGTTTGAGCCACAACCCTAGCTAATGGGTTTAGCTAGACATAGTAGAAACAGAAATTGAAAAAATAGAAGACATAATCGACATATTAATTAACTAAAATGTTAATCTACTAAAATCCACGTTAATACAAGATGAAATTGCCCAAAATAGGCTAAAACTTCGAAGTATCGAGCTCAGCTGCTATCTAATCTCTAATACTTAACCTAAAAAGGTAAAATGTTCTATTTATAGTCCACAGGAAAAACTGGACAAAAATACCCTATAAGTCAGGCGTGGACCGTGTAGAAATGTAGCGCGGCCGTGTAGGAGTTTTGGTCGTCACTTCTCACTTCTGAAGCTGGGGACGCGAATCGCACAAATATGTAGCGCGGCCGCGCTGGATGAAGGGAGCAAACCACATAGAAATGGGGTGCGTCCACGTGGACAACTTGGAAAAAATCCACACTCTCTGAACTTCATCCGCGTGGGCCGCACTGATTTGGTATGCGGTCGCGTGGGCTTTTGCCTTGAATTACTGAGTCTCTGAACTCTATTTGGAGTGGACTGCATAGGTGAGCACGTGCCATGCAGGTTAGCTTTGAAATTACACAATCTCTAAACTTCTTTGCGTGACCGCGTGGCAAAACAGTGCGGACCACGCAGGATACCTCTAAATGATGCAACCTCTGAACCCTTCTGCGCGCCCGCGTGGCAATGCAGTGCGGACCACATAGGTTACCTTGTTCCCCACTTTACTTATCTTTTGACTCTTGGCAGATTTCACTCCTTTTTGAGCCCATCTTTGACATTTGTCATCTTGTCGCTCAAACCTGCAATTAAGCGCAACTTTTAAGAATTGGGACTAATTTATGGCAATTCACGCACAAAGCTTAGGCAATATTGGGAATAAAACGTGTAAAGTCATAGTTATCAACTCCCCCAAACTTAAACCTTTGCTTGTCCTCAAGCAAATAAAATAATACCTACCCCTCAAAGGGAAACACCCAAGTAATTCCCGTTTATCCTAAAGTAACCTCAACAAGCATCAATTGGGACTAACAAGTGCCCTCATTGCGAATGCATCATTACCACATTTATCCTTGAAAACTTGTGGATCAAGTGTGACATAAGAGCATCAAGAGTTGACACATATTCATCAAAGAACTCTTTTCAATTACATTAATCATTGTGGAACCCAAACTCACACATCCTCAACTCTCCCTAAGTGAACCTTACCTTTTAGAGTATTGGCACACAAACCGAGTAGGATGGATTTCACTCATCTCTCTCAAAGAAAAGACCATAAGTCCGGATCTAAGTACCATATGCTTTCCCCTTATGTAAGTATCCACTAATGTAGGCTTCCCTCAACTCAAGATCATATAATGCTTTTGAAGAGTCATTGTGAAGGCTTTTGGGTAAAGGTAGAACATGTTTTTATTCAATTGGGTTCAATCTTCCCATAAGGATTCATTTCGACTCATTTTGGAAAACTTTCTTGACTCATTTGAGTATTTCACTTCTTTCAAGGAGTTAGAGAGACACATTGTCACTCTTTCTTTTGCAATTCAAAACATTTTCTCCTTTTGTCTACTTTTTCCACACTTCTTTCACCTTTTTGTTGTCCTTGACTCCCCCCTTTTTAATTCTAATTCTCTTTTTGTCTTTGTCTCTTTTCATTGTCTTTCTTTTCTTTTCTTTTGCTTTTGTACCTTTATACCACATTGTTTCCTTTCTTGTCTCTCCCCCCAAACTTAGACATTTGCCATTACTCAAGGAAAGATTTGGTTTCCAAGAGAGGATCCTATTGAGAACGGGTATAGGCTTGTAGCTTTGGTTTATGAAAGAAGAAGCTTTAAGGCTCAAAATGGGTAAACTAGGGATCATTTAATTGGTAGGTCATGGAATTGTTCAAATTGGCATTTTAGATGAAGGAGAGCCTATAATCACTTCTCAAGTCAAGTTCCACCTACGATTTTGCCTCAATAAACGTTCGAGGCAAGTTCTAGACCATCGGCTCGGTACTTGGGCTCACAATTCGAAGTCTCACCACACACACTCAAGGATTGCTAAAGACAGAGTCGAGGGCCCACAACAAATTTAGTTACGATTCAAGCACACAATGTCCCAAAATGACCACATGATGATTGTTTGGTCAACACAAGAGTCTCAAGGCCACAACTTTCACCATCCTAAACACAACATAATGTCCTTGACCATAGGATCAAAGTCAAATATGCTAGACCCAAGTGAAGCTTTGCCTAAGGTACCCTTAACTACAAAATATAAAAATTAAAAAGAACAATCAAAACGGACTCAAACCCTTAAGAAGGTTATCACGCCATCTATCAATGGGAAGAGCCACCCGGTTCGTACAAAACTCTACCCTTGGAAAGAACTCTAGCATTAAGAAAACCAAGGGCTAATTGCAAATTCCAAAACAAAACAAAAAGGCTACGAGCCTAACTTGCAACTAAAATGAAAATTTTTAACAAAAATAGAAAACCAAAATGAAAAACCGAATGAATATGTACAAACGGGAGTAGAATATAAAACTAAGGGTAATGAATATATACATGAAGTTGAAAAACATCTAGAATGAAAAGTTATATACAAACTATATATCAACTACAAATGTGCTAAAAGTACAGAAAATATATACAATCATCTATAATGTCAATCAAAAATTGTAGGGTACACTCCCACGAATAAAAACTAGCATTGTCCTTAATGCTAGTTACCAAAATAAGCATAAATGACAGGAAAGGATATAGATTGGACCCTCAAGGCTCATTTTTCGCCCTGTGCTGATCAGTGGCCCCCAAGTCTTCTGTAATGGCGGGAACCTCAGACTGGTCCTCGGCCTACTGCTGTTGCTCCGCTAGGACAATTGTCGGATCAGGAACTAGGTGACTAATTGGTGGAGCAGTGGAGGTACCTTCATGTACATGTTCCACCTGTAACACAACTCCCTCAGTGCTAGGGAGTTTCCTTTTCTTCCTCAGCCTATGCTCCTCCTCCTGTGGCTGAACTATTGCTGGCTATACAGCTCGATCTAATAATAAATCAACCGACATCTGATTCACCAAGACCTTATCCACATCCACTCTCAACTTTGTAACTAACTCCTTGGAAGCCTTTTGCTTCCTCAGTTTCTTGTGCTCCCGAGCTAATTTCTCCAATGCTTTGTTATGTGCCCCAACTGCCTTAGTCAAGGCATCATGCGTCACCATAATCTTTTCCTAGTTGGCCAGGATCTTCTTTAGTGTCTCCTCAATAGACTGAGTAGCCTCAACAGTAACAGGAGCTTACTATTTAGGACTGCAGTGGTCAAAGTTGACAACTTGGATGTCGCAGCTGACATTCAGTTGTTCAAACTGTCTAGGGTCTAAGTGAGCTGATGGGCAGTAAACCAGAGAGACTTTGATGAAGGAACAATCGGGTCCGCTGAAGTAGGTGTACCAACAACAGAAGAAGGACCCGGGGGCAATGTCTCACAGGCAGCATGCATGGTGGAAGGCTCAGTGGAAAGCTCAATAAATGTTGGCTTCTCAGACTTGCCAGGTGCGGTGGAAGTGGATGCCTGAGTCTTTTTACCCCTTTTTCGGGTTGTCCGAACCCAGCTGACTGTACCATGAGTAAGGGGCCACTGAAGGTACCTTGACATCAAATCACTTTTTCTTCACCTCTAATTCTCCTAAGTAGAAAGAGTGTTCGAGAAGGGATAGTTCGTGTTGGTCTCATGTCTGACTATAGAGATCACCCTCGAAATAATATTTCCCACATTGAGAGGAAACCCGGCCATACTAGATGCCACCAAAATAGCATGGGGAATAGGAATGGAGTGATCATGGGTGGAGGGGTCTAGTCTACTACATACGAAAGTCAACCAACCCTTTGCCTCTAAATTCTAAGTGTTTCTCAGAATCTTCTCCCATGCTTTCAACCAAACTTGGATAGTACCTGGAGCTGCCAAGTGCTGGGCCAACCAAGTACAAACCTCTTCTTTCATTTCCAGCTTTTGCAAAAAGGTTAAATTGAGGCCCAAGGCCTCTATTTATAGAAGAACCTTGGGACCCATGACCCACCTAGCAGCGCGGCAGCGCAAAAAGGGCAGCGGACCGCGCTAGATTTTCCAGCCTTCACATCAACTGCTCAACTGACGCGGACCGCACTGTTAGATGCGGTACCGCATGGGAAACTTCAGAGACTCTGTCATTTGTACCACCCCAGCGTGGACCACACTGCTTTGGTGTACAATCGCGTGGGATTTTATCAGAGGGCCAATAATTTTGGGTCTTCCCAGCACAAACCGCACAAAATTGTAACGCGGCCGCGCTGGGTCTTCAGAGACATCACTCTTCAGTTGCTCAAGCCTACGCGGACCTCACTGTTTTGGTGCACGGCTGCGTGGGCAATCTTTTTCGACTCAACATTTTTCATTTATGTCCTTCACTAGTTCAACATTTTCCCTGCAACACTTCACAAACTATCAACTCAAAAATCCTAATCTACAACAGGAAAACAAAGAGAAAGAAAAAGATATGGGTTGCCTCCCAAAAAGCGCCTGATTTAATGTCGCGGCATGACGTATGTTACTATCATAGTCACTTCAAATGAATGAGTGCCACCACGCGGCTGTCATCAAACTTTCTCAAGTAGTTATTGACACGATGCTCATTGACCCGGGATACTTCACCATTCTTATTTTTGAGATCAATGGCACCAACCACTTCAAATGGAACTCTCTACTTGGACTTTAGCTTGCCCGAAAATAACCTTAATCGGGAGTTGAAGAGGAGAACCATATCGCCAACCTTGAATTCTTTTCCATGGGCATACTTGTCATGAAGGTACTTCATTTTGTCCTTATACAAGGACAAGCTGGAGTAAGCATGAAACCTAAACTCATCAAGTTCATTCAATTGTTCAACCTGGAGATTTGCCGCAACGTCCCATTCCAAGTTCAACTTTTCAGGGCCCACATGGCCTTATGTTCTAATTCCACCGAAAGATGATAAGCCTTCCCAAACATTAACCGATCTGGTGACATACCAATCAGAGTCTTGAAAGCTGTATGATAGGCCCAAAGAGCATCATCCAATTTCTTCCACCAATAGGTCCTATTTTCATCGACAGTCTCGGACAAAATACTCTTGATATTTCGGTTAGAAACCTGAACTTGGCCACTCGCTTGAGGATGATAAGGAGTGGTCACCTTGTGATTTATCCCATACTTGGCTAGCAAAGAGTCAAAAGCCCGGCTGCAAAAATGTGAACCACCTTCACTAATGATAGCACGTGGAGTGCCAAACCTAGTGAAAATACTCTTTTTCAAGAACGCCACCACACATCGAGCTTCGTTGTTGGGAAAAGCAACGGCCTCAACCCATTTCGACACATAATCAACCGCTACCAAGATATAGGTTTTGCCGCAAGAACTCACGAATGGCCCCATAAAGTCGATCCCCAAAACATAAAAAATATCAACCTCTAGAATCATGTTAAAAGGAATCTCATCTTTCTTATAAATCCCTCCGGATCGTTGGCATTCATCACATCTTTTGACAAAGTCATCGACGTCTTTGAATAAATAAGGCCAATAGAATCCACAACTAAGCACTTTAGTCGCCGTCCTTACCCCACCATGATGGCCACCGTAGGGAGAAGTGTCAAACTTCCACAATACTCAACTGCTATTCTTCGGGAACCCATCAGTGAATTACACCATCAGTGAAAATCTTGAAAAGATATGGCTCATCCCAGTAGTAGTCCAAATAATCCCTCTTGAGCTTCTTCTTTTTGTTAGAAGAGAGCTCATACAGGACCACACTGGTAACAAGATAGTTGGCAATGTCGGCAAACCATAGCATGTATAGCACTGAAACCAACAGGAGTTCATCACTACCCTTTCGATCAACAATCTCCAAATCAAATTCTTGAAGAAGAAGAATCTATCTCATTAACCCCGCCTTTGAATCTTTCTTGGTCATCAAGTACCTAAGGGCGGTGTGATCGGTATGAATAATCACTTTTGCCTCCATAAGGTATGGGCGAAACTTCTCCATGGCGAAAACAATGGCAAGCAATTCCTTCTCGGTGACCGTGTAGTTCCTTTGAGCTTTATTCATTGTCTTACTTGAGTAGTACACCGGATGGAATATTTTGTTGATTCTTTGGCCCAAGACCTCCCCCACCGCAACATCACTAGCGTCGCATACGAGCTCAAAAGGTAAGCTCCAATTGGGTGCGGTAATTATGGGGTTAGTTGTCAATTTGTGCTTTACAAGATCGAAAGCCTCCATACATCTCTCATCAAACACATACTTGGCATCTTTCTCTAGTAATTTACACAACGAGTTAACTACCTTAGAGAAATCTTTGATGAACCTTCGGTAGAAACCCGCATGCCCCAAAAAGCTCCTCACCCCTTTGACAGAATT
Organism: Nicotiana benthamiana; assembly: GCA_034376525.1. Taxonomy (NCBI): domain Eukaryota; kingdom Viridiplantae; phylum Streptophyta; class Magnoliopsida; order Solanales; family Solanaceae; genus Nicotiana; species Nicotiana benthamiana. Next base: position 92,817,534 of record CM067337.1, read on the forward strand.
AGGGGGAGGTAACCTTGAAATGACTTCAATCTTGGCTTTGTCCACTTGAATACCTCTCTTCAAAATATTTTGACCCAATACAATACCGTCTTCTACCATAAAATGTAATTTTCCCAATTTAGAACTAGGTTTGTATCTTCACATCGGGCCAACCCACGATCCAAATTTTTCAAGAATTCTTCAAAGGAGTCCCACACCACGCTAAAATCATCCATAAATACCTCCAATATATCTTCCACCATGTCGGTGAAGATTGCCATCATACATCGTAGGAAGGTCTGGGGCATTACACAATCCAAACAACATCCTCGAAAATTCGAAGGTGCTGCAAAGACAAGTAAATGTCGTATTTTCTTGATCTTCTGGGGCGATGGGAATTTGATTGTACCCCGAATACACATATAGAAAGCAATAGAATGACTGACCTTTTAGATTATCAAGCATTTGGTCAAGGAACGGCAACGGGAAATGATTCTTTTGAACCACCTTATTGAGCTTTCTATAGTCCATACAAACTCTCCACCCCGTTACCATCCTAGTAGAGGGATAAACTCATTGTTAGCATTGGTTATCATCGTCATTTCTCCCTTCTTAGGCACACATTGCACCGGAGAAGTCCATAAGCTATCAGAAATAGGATAGACCACACAGGCGTCAAGCCACTTGATAACTTCCTTCTTGACCACTTCTTGCATAGCTTCGTGGAGTCTCCTTTTGTGTTCAAGTGAGAGCCTTGCATCCTCCTCAAATATGATCTTATTCATGAATAATGCGGGGCTTATACTCGGAATATCAACCAATGTCCATCCGATCGCCGTCTTGCGCTTTTGTAGAACCGCCAAAGTGGCATCAACCTGCACGTTAGTCAAGCAAGATGAAAGAATAACATGAAAAGTTAAATTAGGGCCCAAGTATTCATACCTGAGGTGAGGAGGACATGGTTTAAAATCCAACACCAGCGGCTCATCAATATAGGGCTTCATGGGTGGAGTTTTGCTATTTTCAAGATCAAGAGATAACTTCCTTGGCTCATAGGAGTACGAGCCCATGCCATGCAAAGAGTTTACACATTTAACTCTCCTGGCATCATCATCAACATCCATGTTCAAGAGCACGAACTCAAGTGGGTCCTCAGCATTCACCATTGCACTTGCGTCATCCACTATCACTGCCGTGACAATGTTAACAAACGAGCACACCTCGGTTCTATTTGGTTGCCTCATAGATTTGCACACGTGGAACAACACTTTTTCATCAACAACACGGAAGGACAATTCTCCCACTTCAACATCAACAAAGGCCTTCCCCATAGCTAGGAAAGGCCTTCCAAGAATAATAGGAACCTCGAAATACACTTCACAATCCAAGATTACAAGGTCGGCCGGCAATATAAACTTATCAACACGAACAAGGACATCATCAATAATCCCCATTGGGCGCTTCATTGACCGGTCCGCCATTTGAAGCCTCATAGAATTTGGACGAGGTTGTCCGATTCCCAAGGTCTTGAATACCGAATATGGTATTAAATTGATACTTGCCCCCAAGTCACACAGGGCTTTTGTGAAATCGACACTTCCAATGATACATGGTATTGTGAATGCTCCAGGATCCTCTAGTTTTGGAGCCATGGAGTGAACAATGGAACTCACTTGGTGCATCATCTTGATTGTCTCGCACTCCATGGATCTCTTTTTAGTAACCAGGTCTTTCATTGACTTTGCATATCCAAGCATTTGTACAAGTGCCTCTACCAAGGGCACATTTATAGTCAAACTCTTCATCATCTCAATGAACTTTTTAAGCTGGTTGTAACCTTTTTTCTTGGCCCACCTTTAAGGATATGGTGGAGGAGGCCTAGGCAAAGGTTCCTCGGATTTGGCACTACCGGTTTGGGCATATCAATGACGTGTTCCCTAGACGGGTTCACAACTTCTTGGGTCTCCTCTTCACCCGCATCAATTTCAATTGTCACAGCATCACTTGCATTTGGTTCCACAACATCCTCAACTACCAACGGGTTCTCATCATTTTTCAACTTTTCTTCATCATCAAAAACTCGATTACCTCTTGAGGATTGCACATCACCGCCTCTTCCTCTTCTCGTGGTCCCTGCCATCACATGATTATTATGCTCATTCTTGGGGTTCACTACCGTATCACTTGGAAGAGCGCCCTATGGATGAGTGTTGAGAGATTTCAAAATTTTCCCGAGCTGTACTTCCAAGATACGAATCGAAGTATTATGGGAGGCCAGTTGAGCATCAGTCATGATTCTTCTTCATAATTTGCTCAAACATGTTCTCTATTCGACCTATATCATTACCCGACGAACTCGACCCTTGTGATTGAAACGGAGGTGGGTTGTTTGGTTGTTGATACATCGGGGGCCTTTGAAGACCTTGCCCTCTATTAACTTGACCACTACTATTGATCCACCCACCTTGACCACCATTATTGTTTTTCCAATTGTTGTTCCTATTCCAGTTACCTTGATTCCCCAAATTATTATTCCCCCAATTGCCTCCTTGATTGTTAGTATAATTCCAATTTCCACCTTGTTGATTGCCTCAATTACCTTGGGGTCTCCATTGTTGATTCCCTTGATTACCTCTATTCCCTTGGTAGTTGTTGACGTATTAGACTTCCTCACTTTGGTTATCAAAACATTCATTCGAATGTACACCACCATCATCATAGTTGTGAAAAATTTCTTGAGGTTGCTGTTGACCTCGTTGCCTTCTTTTCATCATATTCACTCCCTCCATGGTATTGACTTTGCGTGGATTTTGAACTTGTTGAACTTGTGCCTTATCCAATTGGTTCATTGTAGTTGTGAGTTCGGAAATGGCTTGTCCATGGTCATGTAGCTCCTTGTGTAACGTTGGGATCACCTTGAGGAACATTAGCCCGACTTTGGCATGCCGACAATGTATCGGCTATCTCATCTAACACATCACAAATTTCGTTGTATGGAAGCTTCATCAAATTACCTTCTACCAGTTGGTTCACAATACATTGGTTGGTTGTGTTGATGCCCTTATAGAATGTTTGTTGTATCATTACATCATCCATATCATTGTTAGGGAACTCTTTCACCATCGTTCTGAACCTCTGTAATATCTTGTGTAACGGTTCAGTCAGCTCTTGCTTGAAAGCTAGAATCTTGTTTGGTAGAGCCGCCATGTTACTTGGAGAGAAAAATGTAGCGATGCATTTGTCTGCCAACTCATCCCATGCAGTGATGGAATGATTGGGGAGTCTCTCCAACCAATCTAACGCCTATCCCCGAAGTGAGAACAGAAAAAGTCGAAGTCTCAATGCATCCTCCGAAAGATTTGTCTGCTTGCTACCCCAACAAGTATCCGCGAAGCCTTTCAAATGTTTATACGCACTCTGATCAGCGGCCCCCGTGATATAACCTCATTGTTCGAGCAAGGTGAGCATCACATTTGTAATATTGAAGTTCCCCGCCTGGATTTGGGGAGGAATTATTGCACTTGCGCACCCTTGATTGGGTAGAACTCTTAGAGCCACTCTTGGTGGAGGTGGAGGAGCGTCTGGTATGTTGTCATTAGCATTGGAATTTTGACCTCTCCTAGGAGCATGAGTTAATACATATACTTTTTCTAGGTCCTCAACCTCCTCCCCCACGACCACGTTGCCAAGAGGGTCCTTTGCATTTAAAGCCATGTGTACCCAAATGAATTGACACAAATAGAATTAGTAAAAAGAAGGAAAAAGAAGCAAAACACAAAACTAGCCAACAAATAGTTAAACATCGAAAAGCTCCTCGGTAACGGCACCAAAAAGTGATCGCAGCAGACTCAACCTAAGGAAGAGCGGTTGCTAATCCTTCTACCCGATGGTAGTATTGGGGTCAATTTCCACAGGGAGCTTAGAATGGAGTCGAGTATTTGTATGGTCTAGGAGCGCGTTTGAGCTCCTAATTGTACTTCTAACATTTTTTGGTTTTTCTTTTGACTAACAACTACAATTTACCAACGACAAGTTAAGACTAAGTTATGCTATGATATTAATTCTAGGTTGTATGTCATATAGAGAAAGGCACTAGGGTCGTGGCATTTACCTTTATGGTTAACTAACGGGTAGAGAGTCCTAATACAAGAATGATGATTATGGGGTATATGCTATAACCGTTGCACGATTGCATTCACCCTCACACCTCTCAGTAGAGATAGTGATTTTTCCTAATTGACTCTCCCGAGACCAATTGGGAAGGCTAATTTGCCCAAACAACTTAAGGTTCAAGTTGGGTAATTACTCTCTCGAGGTTTAACCCGTTAATTGGAACTACCATTATCATGGGTCCATCCCAATTCCTTGTTGGGTCAATCTTGGGGTCATAGACTCTCTTTCTCAAGAAGAGTCAAGACCCACTAAGCTAGACTTAGTGTTTGCAACCACCAAATCTTAATGAAAACATAAGATTAACCCAATTAACAAACACCCAACATTATTCATGCATTAAAAGATCACACCCATTAATTACACACACTAGGTTTGAGCCACAACCTTAGCTAATGGATTTTGCTAGACATAGTAGAAATATAAATTAAAGAAATAGAAGATAAAATCGACATATTAATTAACTACAATGTTAATCTACTCAAATCCACGTTAATAGAAGATGAAATTGCCCAAAATAGGCTAAAACTTTGAAGTCACAAGCTCAGCTTCTATCTGATCTCTAATACTTAACCTAAAAAAGTAAAATGTTCTATTTATAGTCCATAGGAAAAACGGGACAAAAATACCCCTGCGAGTCAGGCGCGGACAGCACAGAAATGCAGGGCGGCCGCATAGGGTTTTGTTCTTCACTTCTCACTTCTGAAGCTGGGGATGCGGACCGCAGAAATATATAGCATGGACCACATAGAAATAGGGTGTGGCCACGTGGAAAACTTGGCAAAAATTCACACTCTCTAAACTTTGTCCACGCGGACCGCACTAATTTGGTGTGTGACTGCATGGGCTTTTGACTTGAATTTCTAAGTCTGTGAACTCTCTTTGGTGAGGACCGCGTTCGAGTGAGCGTGGACCGCGCAGGTTAGCTTTGAAATTACACCGTCTCTGAACTTCCTTACACGGCCACATGGCAAAATAGTGCTGACCGCGCAGGATACCTCTGAATGATGCAGCCTCTAAACCCTTCTGCGTGGCAATGCAGTGCAGACCATGCAGGCTACCTTGTTCCCTGCTTCACTTGTCTTTTGACATTTGGCAGATTTCATTCCTTTTTGAGCCGATCTTTGACATTTGTCATCTTGTCGCTCAAACCTACAATATAATGCAACTTGTAAATATTTTGGGACTAATTTACGGCAATTCACGCACAAAGCTTAGGCAAGAATGGGAATAAAATATGTAAAAATCATAGTTATCACTTGCTACTGAATGAGCAAGGCAGGTGATCACCCATTTCAAATAAAGAAGCGCGGGGGATATGGTTGGATGCTGTCGGTGGTCCTAAAAAGAGGATTGCATACGACATTCTAGAGAGATCATTTCGGCGCTACATGGCTGGATTGCAAGGTATAGGGACTTCCGCCAAAGGAGAGGCAATTGATAGGTCAACTATCTCATCTATGGAATAGAAGATCGCAATATTGACAATAGATCTTGAAGAGACAAAGGCTAGAGAGAAAAAGAGAGATGAACAATTTGGTACCCTTCAAGTTCAGTTAGAAACGGGACAAACAATTTAATCTACTTCAAGGTCAGCTAGCCAATCTTCTTTATAGTGGCGCTTTTCCCATTCCTCGGTTTCCTGAGCCTTCCCCATGTGCTAATCATTCTCGTCGTGACCCTTCGAACCATGATGATGATGAAGGTTCTAGTAGTAAAGATGGAGATGATGAAATATAAAACACTCATTCAGTGGCATATATTGCTAAATAATGTATTGAACTTTTCAATAGTTAGTTGGGACTAGTTTTGAATGATTGTATTGTTGAAATTAATTTGTAATTGAACATTTGTATATTTGTTGTTGTGGTTTGCGTTGTTGTTATTAGCATTTATTGTAATGACCCGACCGGTCATTTTGAACCCTAGAGCGCCGTTCTATAGTTTGAGATCATGAGCAGCTTCACTTCTTTTATTATGACTTTTATGCATTGTCGGAATGGAATTTTGGGAAGTTCAGAGTCGATTTGGAAAGAGAATTGTCATTTTGAAATCTTTAAGTTGCAAGAACTGACTAAGGTTAGATTTTTGAGTAAAGGACCTCAAAATTGCTATTTGAAGATTCCAACAGGTTTGTATGCTGATTTTGGATTTGGGCGTATGTTAAGATCGGGTTTTAGATGGCCCAGGATAATTTCAACGCTTATAGTGGAAGTTAACATTTTTTGTAGAATTTTATATGTCTAGGTTGAAGTGCATTTCAGTGTTATGGATGTCCGTTTGGGATTCTATGTTTGGGAATAGCTCCATATGGTGATTCTAGTGTTGGGAGCGCCATCAGAAGTGAATTCGGAGGTCCGTGGGTCATATTTGCAGTCAATTAGCTAAAGATAGAAATTTGAAGGTTTTTGAGAAATTTTACCTGAAGTGGAATTTAGATATCGAGGTTGGAATCCGATTTTGGAAGTTGGGGTAGGTCCTTAATGTTAAATATGACTTGTGTGCAAAATTTGAGGTCAATAGGATGTGATTTGATAGGTATCTACATCGAATATGAAGTTTGAATTTTTGAAGTTCATCAAGTTTTATTTGGGGTGTGATTCGTGATTTTAGAGTTTTTTTTATGGTATTTGAGTCCTCCACAAAGTCTATAATGTGTGTTGGGTCTGCTTGTGTAATTGGACGGGGTCCCGGGAGCCTCAGGTGCATTTCAGATGGTTAACAGATCGATTGAGACTAAAAGGAGGAGCTGAAGGGTGGTCCAGTTGCTAGTGTAACTACTTTTGCGAGGCTTCACCTTAGAAGCGGCCCCACAGAAGAAAGGAAGGGAATCACATAAGCGGCTAGAAGCGAAGGGGTCAGACACTGCAGGTGCAAGGAATTTCCGCACTTACGAGATCGCAGATGTTGTCTGGGCGGCATAGAAGTGGGCTGGGGCAGCTGAGGTTTACCGCAGGAGTGGAATTTTTAACGGCACCTGCGAAACCGCAGAAGCGGTCAAGAGACCGCAAGTGCAAAGGTCGCTAGGCAGAAGAGGAAAGATTTTTCTCAGAACGAAGAATTGGTTTATTTCCTTCCATTTTCTCTTGTTTGGACGATTTTTAAAGAGCTTCAAGTGGAGGTTTTCATCATCAATGTCAATGTAAGCTATCCCCACTAATCTTGAGTGAAATACATTGGTTATGTATGGCTTTTAGCATGAAAATTAGTAGAAACTTGGGGTTTGAGGGGAAATCCAGAAAATGGGCATTCTTGGACTTTACGACGATTTTGGGCATGAAATTAAGAGTAAACTATATATTTGAGTCCGTGAGGTTATGGATATATTTTATCTTCGAAAAAATTTGCAATCCGGGCACGTAGGCCCTAGGCAATTTTATCAACTTTTCGAGTTAGGTTGGGATTTTATATAAATTTAATTGTTATGAATATTACAGTGTATATTCATTGGCTTGCCCATTATTTGGCTAGATTGGAGCATTGGCGCATCGGTTTGAGTCGTTGAAAGGGCTTGGAAGCTGGTCATTGGACTTTGAAGCGAGGTAACTCTCCATTCTAGCCTTGTAAGAGGGAATTGTCCCCATAGGTGATATAATTGGTTAAGTTCTTCTATTTGTAGGGGCTACGTACGCACGAGGTGACGAGAGTTCGTACATAGCTACTATTATGTTTAAGCCTGGGTAGTTTAGGACCTAATAGCATGCTATACTTGGAATATTTGTAATGTTATTAACAGTTTGAATTGCTTCAATCACATCGAATTAGTACATTATTTTCTTGAATTATTAAAAGAGAATTTGTTTTTCTTTGGATAATTGTTCCTTGATGACTTCTTGATTTACTGTTAGTGTGTGTTTAATTTTTAAATGGGCCGAACACCTCGACATATTAAGTAGATGCATCTATGATTCGCGCCATTCGGCCCTCTGGCAGTGCACAGTTTAAATATTTATTGAATCGAGCTGTACGGTCTCGACATGATTTGCGCATGCTTGTAATGCCTACTTGAGATCTACAAATTGATATTGCCTTCCCGGTCTGATATAAATTTATAAAAAATGGATTATGAATTTGGAGACTTCTTAATATAAAAAGGCAGGTTTACTCGTTTTTTTACTTACTTGAGTTTACTACCATTTTTAATAAATCCATGATTATTCGCATTATAAATTTATTGTTATAGGACCACTAGTAAGTGTCGAAGTCGACCTCTCATCTCCACTTCTTTGAGGTTTGACGAGATACTTACTAGGTACACGTTATTGTCGTACTCATACTACACTTGATGTGCATGTTGTTGCACATGTCATGTGTGGCTAGTAGCTTAGTGGCGTAGCAGCATGATTGATACGGGGACGTGGGTAAGCTGCATCTTCAGAGACGATCCGCAACCAACAGAGTCTCCTTCAGAGTATTTTATTGTATTTTATTTCCGTCCAATTGTATTTCAGATAGTTATTGTATTTTATTTCATTTGATATTAAATGCTCATGCACTGGTGACACCAGGTTATGGGATGATTATCATGTATTTTGTATTGACTTCTTAACATTTATATTTAATTTGAATTGATTATCTTTTACTAGTAAAATTTAAGGAAAATCATTGTTTCAAAATTATTAAAACGAGCATTTAATTAAATATTTATGGTTAGCTTGCCTAAAAACAATGTCCGGCGCCATCACGACCCTTAATGGATTTTGGGTCATGACAACATGCTATCAGAGCACTAGGTTCCCCTGGTGTCACGAGTCATGAACGAGTCTAGTAGAGTCTAGCGGATCGGTTGGGAGACATCTGTACTTATCTTCGAGAAGCTACAAGGCTGTTGGGTGTACTTCCCTTCTTGATTACTCGTTGTGCAATTTTATTCCTTTGAGGCTTATGCCCTTGTTTCCTTTCTACTCAATATTATGCGATGCTAAATGCTTATTGTAAATCGACAATTGCAGAATTTTAATGGTACAACAGATTTGGTGTATAATGTTTCTCCTAGAACAGTTTGTTGGGCTATTTTTGTGCCTTGCAGAAGGATGTTCGATCATTTCAGCTCGGTAGCTGCACTCCTGAGAGCTTTGAGGCTATTCAAAGATTTCTATGATTGCTCATGACTGGTTATCGCTCGGTATAGCCGTGATGGTAGGATACTTGCCTATGCGTTGGGTAAGTGAATAACTTGAATGGAGGTCTACTCATTGCACAATTCAGAGATCCGATATTTCATTTCTGGCGGAGGAAAGAAATTGGCCTAGGAATGTCCAGATTTGGAGTGATATAGTAACAAGGCTTGGTGATTTCAAGTGTGATGGGATTTTCATCTTCATCGTGGTATAGTCATCCGTGATTGAACATGCTATGTTCGCCGGTGTGTTGTTCTCTTGGTGACGTCCAAATCCACTGCTAAAAAGCAATAGATACGGTCGTAGCAATATAGTTACCCAACTATGGGTCGGGGTCAAATCCCATAGCGAACAATGTGTAGGTGATTAGGAATGTAAGAGAATTATCGCTAGTCGCGCAGTGCCAAACAATAAGAAATATGGATTGAAAATTATTTTATATCTAAGATGCGGAAATGTAAACTAACATAGAAAGCAAGTAAAAATGATCAATGGCTACAAGTATGAAAGCATCGGGAATTACACTCAAGCAACGATCCAAGGTATTTCACGATTTTACAAAGATGAGCGAGTTTATGTTAATTAGCCACGAATAATAATTCTTAATTAGCTTCTTCCGAAGACCAACAATACTTCCTAATTGAATTATCCCTAGTCACAATTAGAATATTAATCACACCCGCAAGGCTACAAGTAGTTCGATCCTATTCCTAGGTAGAATCTATAAAATGAGGGTTCACGCCTCAAGTTCTTGTTAATTAATCTTTCCCAACCCCAAACTATTTTCCCAAAATTAATTCCCAGTTAATGGGCGAGTCCTAGGGTTAGCTAATCCCTTTGGAAACATTAAAGAACAACAATAATTAAAGAAACAACAACTCGCTTCATAAATATAGAAAACACATTCAATACATAAGCACAACAAGGTATAAAATCCATACATTAATTATGAATATTCCCATAAACAAGATTCAAGTGTTGGATAAAAATACTACACACTTAAATATTCAATACAAAGCAAGGAGATGAAGTAACAAACATAAATGATTAAGAAAACCTTAACCAAAAAGCTTGAAATCAACAAAACCCAAGTGTGTTTGTGCAAAACCCTAGCTTCCAACTTGTTCTTTATAGTCTAAGAGACTGAAAATAAGCCAAAGATGCTTTACAAATTACCCTCTTCGGGTATTAAATGATTTTGGGATAAAAATGTGAAATTACAGATTTTCCCATGCTTGAAGCCCGCAATTCTCATTTGTGAACAAAAGTTCGCAATCCCCAACATTGCCTTAGGAAACCTGAGTTCGCATTTCCCAGAATAATATCGCATTTGCGAAGTCCTCCAATCCTAGCTGATTCCGCATTTGCGAGATTTATATCGCATTTGTGAAGCTGTACCATTTAACACTGTGTTCGCATATGCGAACATTCCTTCACATTTGCAAAGGTTCCCTTTTTGTACTGGCTTTCGCAATTCCCAGGATTAGCTCGCATTTGCGAGCTTAGAGTGCCCTGCTCAGATTTTCCTTCTTTTGGCTTCTTTTTGACTCGTTTTCACTTGGTTTCTTCGACATCACTTCTAAATCACATTCACCCTATAAAGTAAAAGTAGTTGACATTAAATGCATGATTTTATCACCATAAACGTAGAAAAAGTATAGCTTAAAGGCAAGATAAGTCGGTAAAACACCAACTTATCATCTTCAATTCGCCTTTAGGGTATCTTATTGCGAAATGGAATTGGATAAGCGACTATCAAATATTGCAGGGTGCGCTTGTATAGGATTGAATCGGTGTGACAACCCGGCGGATCGTCTTTAGATATATGCCCCGTTTCCCCATTAACTGCTTCCCCTAAGTTCATTTATGCTATTTTGATTTGAGGGGACGTTCGGTGTTAGAATTCGGAGTGTTTTGGGACACTTAGTCCCTAAATAAGAGCTCAAGTGTTGGAAAATGATCCATAATCAAAAACGTGTGAAGACGACCTTGAAATGGGAATCTGATGGTTTTGTTAGCTCCGTTTGGTGATTTTGGGGTTGGGAGCATGTTCGGAATGTATTTTGGATGTCCGTAGCTCATTTAGGCTAGAAATAACGAAAGTTAGAATTTTGAAGTTTCCGGTCCGATGGTATTTTTTTATCCTAGCGCCGGAACGGGGTTCCGGAAGTTGTTATAGCACCGTCATGTCAGTTAGGACATGCATGCAAAGTTCTAGGTCAATCGGGCTTGTTTGGTTAGGTTTTTGATCGAATGCGAGATTGGTTGAGTTTTGAAGTTCTTAGGTTCAAATCATTGGTCAATTCGTGTTTTCGTTATTGTTTAAGGTGGCTTAAGGATTAGTACAAGTTTGAATGATGGTATGGGATATGTCCGTAGGTTTGGTTGAGGTCACAGGGACCTCGGGTGTGTTTCGGATGCTCAACGGAGGAATTGGAGTTTTGAAATTGCAGCAGAAAATTGCAGGTCAGTGATTCATTCTTCGTGTTCGCGAATAAGCCCCGTGTTTGCAAAGCTTTGTCCTTCCTCTTAATCGCGATGGCGTCCCTCACCCCCACATTCGCAAAGCCCAGCCAGTCCCTCTTTCGCGTTCACGTTCTAGACTCCACGTTCGCGAAGGTCAAGCCCTGGACCCCCTTCAGTTCCTTCTATGTGATCGCGTGAAACCCTTTGCGTTCACGTAGGGTCCAGCCCCCAACGCTTTTCTTAGCAGCCCTTACTCCGCGTTCGCGAAGGCTATTTTTCAAGCCTTAAAAATTTTCTCTCGGCGAACGCGAGATTTCCTCCGCGTTCGCGAAGTACAAGCCACTGACCAGTACATATATTTCAAAATCGAAGCCTTCTTCCATTTTTACAAAAACTCAAGCTAGAGAGCTTGGTTTTGAGAGATTTTTCGAGGACTTTTCAAAGACAATGATTGGGTAACAATTCCTTACTCCCTTATTATTAATACCCATTAATCTAACCTCAAATTCAACCTTTAATTTTTTATTTTGAATGAAAATTGGGGTAAAGTTCTTAGACCAAATTGTGAGGATTTGAAGGGGCATTTGACCTCCGATTTGGGAGATTTTTATGTGGTTAGACTCGTGAGACTACGAGGTTTCTGAAAATGTAAAAATTATTGAATTATGAGACGTTGGCCTGATGGCCGTTTTAATTATTTTACCTATTTGCGCCTTAGCTTTAATTTTAATAGTGGAATTAGTTATTGGCAATGTTATTTATATTATGTAATTGGTTTTAGTAGATTCAGGCCCTTCAGAGTTGGATACTTGTGGCAAGGGCATCGTTTCATAGTGATTTTGTACTGGTTCGAGGTAAGTAGCTTATCTAACCTTGTGAGGGGAACCTCTTGAATTATTGAAAAATCCAGTTTACATTAGAGGATATACACAAAAATAAAAAGGTTACACGAAGAATTGAACAATTTGAGTACCAAATCTCGAGGTAGTTGCCAGTGCACATGTGGAGGCACGGAATCCATGCATAAGACCAAACAAGACATGCGCCCGATCCCCTTTTTGATGGGACTTAATGAAGTATATATGGTTGTGCAAGGGAGTATTCTGATGATAAATCCATTGCTATCAGTGGCACAAGCATTTTCTCTGCTGAACTAAGAGGGAAAACACAGGGAAGTTAGGACAAGCAACTCGCTTATTATGGAATCTGCATCTATGAATGTCAACTCTTCTAGGAATATCAACCTGCCTACAATGGAATCTACCTCTTTGAATGTCAATATATATAGAAATGAGGGATTCAAAACAAATTATTCAACTGGGAATCACCTGAATAGCAGGCCGCATCCATTTTTCAATTATTGTAAACGTCCACGGAATACCAAAGATAAGTGTTCCAAGATACATGGTTATCCCCAAAACAACACCTTTAATCGTAAATTCAATAAGGGCGAGCGAGTTTCTGCCAATATGCATGCTGAACCAGTTGAATCCATGTCAGTTAAGGATAATAGGATGAGCTCTCAAGGGTGTAGTGACAACAACAACATGAATTACCCTCTTAACTTGACCAATGAACAGTATGTGCAACTATTGAGTCTACTACAACAATTTCACATTGCGAGTGGAGGAGAGAACACCACCAGTCCAGCTCTAACCAATGAAAATACAAATTTTGCAAGTATCTTTGCTTGTTCTCCCGCTGCCTTGTCTATTGATTTTGGTTTGCTATCATTTAAATGCTTTACACCAAGTGCTTACCTCTGTATTTTAGACTCTAGATCATCCAACCCCATGGCCATTAATAAATCCCTATTATCTCACATCAAAACTCTTTCATATCCTTTGCTAATCACTCTACCCAATGGCTATCGAGTGAAAGTGACAGAAATTTGAACTATGACACTTAGATCTCAGATAGCATTAGATAAAGTTCTTTATGTACCTTCTTTTAAGTATCATATCATTTCCATTCATTGCCTTACTTCACATCTTAAACGCTTAGTTGCCTTCATTGACTATTCATGTCATCTACAGGCCTCTTTAATGAAGAGGCCCCTGGAGAGTGGTGAGATCAAAAATGAATTATATCTTCTTTGCTCCAGCTGTCTAAAAAACTCAGTTTCAGCTTCAAATTCTACTCTTTTGATTTCTTGCACTGTTTTACCTACTTCATGTCATGTAATTAGTTTACATTCTCGCATCCACTCACCTGCAAATGTTTCACACACTTACACTCATCCATGTTCACTTGTAAATATTGTCAATTGAAATAAACACTGAGTGCTCTACTTCAAATTATAATTTGGTCTTCACAGTATACTTTGCCCAATACAAACATGTTTCGACCCCAGTTCGCCCTCTGTGAACTATCGTAGCGGAACCTAGTCTCTACGACTAGCTAAGCCTAACAATTTGCACAAAACAGATATAACAAAGTAAAACTAACCATAAACTACAGAATTAATATAACGAAGCATTTAAGATTCTGCTCGGCATGTACAATACAAACCCTAGAAACTAAACAACATTTTTCAAAACCCGGAATCTCATGATATCACAAGCTTTTGAATGCTTAGCGGTATCTAACTCCAGAATGTCCAACAAAAGAAAATAATACGGAAGGGTTAATACTTAAAGAAAGAATAGGGATTCCTCGGTCTCCGGAAGCGGCGGATATACCTCGAAGTCTCTGAAGAAAAATCGCCTCGCCTTAACAGAGATAGGACTGAATCGAAGTACTTGGATCTACACTTGAAAAACATGCATAGAAAGGGAATGAGTATACCATACGGTACTCAGTAAGTGTCAAGCCTAACCTCAATCACGTAGTGACGAGGAAGGTCAGAGCCCTACTGAGGTTAAATAAAAAAAAGATATAACAATATAGGATATGACAACATAATTAAATGCTAACAGTACGAAGTAACACGTGATAATAGGAATGACAACAACTATAGCAAAGGCAAAATAATCACAAAAGGAATACCGCTCATCATAGAGGTAACAACCGGGTATCTCTCAGTATGCCGATGATCTCTTGGTATCCTCGATATATGCTAGGAATATCTTGGTATCCTCAATATATGTGCTGGGGATCTCTCGTTATCCCAAGGATCTCTTAGTATGCTCAATACATGCTGGGATCTCTTGGTATCTCGTAATTCAGTCCAAACCAATGTACATGCAGTGGATATCCAAGGATATCGTCATGTAGTCTCAAAGTAAACACACAACAACAACATGAAGAATACTCAATTAAATTTAACTTCATAGTAAGATAAATATGTAATTCTGACCTAGCATGCTACACATAATAAAACTAAGGTAGTTTGAGCAAATAAAGCAATTAGTTCAATTCGACATACATTCCTAAGCTAACAACAAGCTTAAATTTCAAGTAGTATAAGCATGAAAGGAAAACACCATTTAAGTTACTTAATGAAAACAAGATTTTTCAATAATTAGCATAAGTACGCACTCGTCACCTCATGTACAAGGCATTTCAAATATCGACAAATAGCAAATCCTAAGGGGAGTTCCCCAAAAAATGTTAGGCAAGCTACTTACCTCAAACCAACTCAAAATTAACCCGGAACCGTATTCTTTCCACGAGTACTCGACTCCAAATGGCCCAAATCTATTTAATACAATTGCATAATATAAATAATACTTTGAGTCACTAATTCTACAAATAAATTCTAAGCTAATATGCGAAATTAGGTAAAATAACAAAAATTCCCCCTGACCAACATCTCGAAATAGGGTAAAATTTTCATTTTCATAATCCTCATACTCTCATGAGTCTACCCATACCAAAACTATCCAAATCCGATGTCAAATATCCAATCAAAACTCGATTTTAGGTCTAAGAACTTTCTCCAAAATTTTCCCCCAATTTTATCCCAAATATGAAATTAAATGATAATACTAAGATTAGATTATAGGAATACAACTAGAAAGGAATAATGAATCGTTACCCATTGTTTTCCTCTTCAAATTCCTCCAAAAATCTCCCTCTCCCGAGCTCTAAATAAATTTTCTAACTTATAAAACTAAACCCTCGAAATTCCTATTTTCTGCCTAGTAAATTCGCATCCGCGATCAAAATACTTCTTTTGCAGTTGAGCAACCGCTTCTGCGGTTCTCACTAAAAACTTCATCTCCGCACTTGCGACCTAGATTCCGCATCTGCGGTCCCGCAGGTTCGGTTACCCATCCGCTTCTGCGGTCCCTGCTCTACTTATTATTGGCTGCTTCTGCGGCTTGATTCTGCATCTGCGGCCTCTCAACTGCAGATGCGGTTATGACATCACTCATAAACTTCAGCTGCAACTCAAATTTCCAAATCTTTCCGCCAACCATCCGAAATCACCCCAAAGCCCCCGGGACCTCAACCAAAAGGACAAACAAGTCTAATGCTACTGTTCAAACTTATACGAATCTTCAACACACCTCAAACAACATCGAATCATCCAATTAGCATCGAATTCAAGCCTAAGGACTTCAAAAACTCTCAAATTATTCTTTCGATCAAAAATTTTATCAAACCCCATCGGAATGACCTAATAGTTTTTACACACGTCACATTCAACACTATGGAGCTACTTCAACTTCCGAAATTCCTTTTCGATCTCGATATCAATACCTCAATATTGAACCGGAAACTTCAAATTCAACATTTGGCATTTGAAACCTAATTAATCTGCGGACATCCAAATCACAATCCGAACATGCCTCTAAGCCTGAAATAATCCAAGGAGCTAGCGGAACTGATAGAATTCCAATCCAAGGCATAGCAGAAACAAACACAGGGAATGAAGTTAATACGGGATCGGGGTGTTAGTTGATAAAACGACCGGCCGGGCCGTTAAATCCTCCTACACTTAAATAATCATTCGTCCTCGAACGAGCATAGGGACATACCTAAATTAGTGAAAAGATGAGGGTAACGACTACACATATCCTGCTTGGTCTCCTAGGTCGCCTCTTCAACCGGCTACCTCGTCACCGAACCTTCACTGATGCAATGTTCTTTGACGTCAGCTTTCTAACCTGACTGTCCAATATTGCCACTGGCTCCTCAACATAAAATAGATCCTTGTCCAACTGGACTGAATGGAAATCGAACACATGCGATGGATCGGTGTGATACCTCCATTGCATCAAAACATGAAATACCGGATGAACTCCTACCAAGGTGAGAGGTAAAGCAAGCTCATAAGCAACCTCCCAAACACACCGCAATATATCAAAAGGGCCAATAAACCTCGGACTCAACTTCCTTTTCTTCCAAAATCTCATAACGCCCTTCATAGGAGAAACCGGAAGCAGAACCCGCATTCCAACAATATAGGAAAAATCACGAACCTTCCGGTCTGCAACTCTTCTATCTGGATTGGACGGTTAATTACTAGGGAAATGTGTTTTATGCTCCTACTTCCCTATGATTTGATTATAAATTGTTACTAAATAGTCACAAAAGGCTCATAAGTTGTGCTTGATTGCAGGTTTGATCGGCAAAATGATGAAATGTAGTGGATCAGCTCAAAAGGAGAGAAACCTGCTTAAGTATCAAAGACCAAGTAAACTGGGGGCAAACAGACCTAGTGCGGACCGGGAAAGTCAGATGCGGCCGCACTAATTGGTTCACAAAGTTGAAAAAAGTAGGCTTCAAGCAAAGCGGCTACGGTACATACTTAGCAGTTCGCGGTGCGGCTACACGGCCGCACTACCTTTTTGTGCGGTCCCCGAATGAGATATTTAGAGAGATGTAATTACGCCCAAGTTCAAGACACGCGGTATGGGGTCATGATTGTGCGAACCGTGCTAGCTGCCTATGTGGCTGTGGCCCATTCTACGCGGTCTGCGGAGCCCAAGTTTAGAGAAACCCACAATGGAAGTCAAAGAGCCTAGAGCGGTCGCGGTTCATTTTATGTGGCTCGCACAGACCCCGCAAGGGTATTTTTTCTTGTTTTTCTAGCGTAGTATAAATAGAACATTTTACCATTTTTATGTTATGTCTTATATCCTGAACTTGGTTGCGCTCGTAAGAACTTCATTTGTAGCCATTTTTGGCATCTTAGCTTCAAATTAACGATAGATTCTTGTATTTTGCTTTAGTAATTAATTATTGTGATTTAATCTTCATCTATTTCTTTATTTTCTTTGTCAAGTATAAGTAGCAAAACCGCTTAGCTAGGGTTGTGGCTCAACCCTAGTGTGGGTAATTGATGGGCGTTGCCATTTAGGGTTAGATTGACAATGAGTATTTGCTATATGGTTAATTTTATGTTTTAATTTATGAATTGGTGGTTGAAAACACTAATTTGAGCTTTGTGGATTTGACTCTTCTTGAGAAAGAGAGTCTAAGTATCCATAATTGATCCAACAAGGAATTGGGATGAACTCATGAGAAATGGTAGTCCCAATTAACGAGTTAAACCTCTAGAGAGTAATCACCCTACTTGAACCCTATTTTCTTAAGAAAATTTGCCTACCCAATTGGTCTCGAGAGAGTCAATTGGGCAAAATCACTCTCTCTACCGAGAGGTGTGAGAGTTGGTAAAATTGCGCAACGGTTATAGCATAAGCCCCAATTATGTCAATTGAACCTTAGTAATATCGACCCGTCAATTAGCCACCTAGGTGATATCACGACCATAATGCCCTTCTTCCCATTAGATACAACCTAGCAATTATCTCATAGCGTAACCTAGTTTCTATTAATAGTTGATAATGGTAGTTTATAATCAAAAACCCAAAAATGTATGGAAGTGAAATTTGGAGCAAATACACAATACCAAGCGATATAGATACTTCGACTCCACTACTAGCTCCCTGAGGAATTCGATCCCAACACTTATTCAGGTAAAAGCTATTGCGGCCCACTCTTCCTACCTTGTTATAGCGTTGAGTTGGCAGCGATCGCTTTTTGGCCCTATTGGCAGGGAGCTTACGATGTTGACTATCAATTTAATTAGTTTTGTGTTTTGTTTCTCTTTCCATCTCGTTCACTAATTTTTTTTGTGTCGATTACTCATGTACCAATGGCTGTCAATGCTAATGACCCTCTTGGAAATGTGATAGCGGGGAAGAGGTAGATTATCTTGAACAAGATGAAGTCTTACCTCATGCTCAGTGTAAGGGCCTTCAGTTAATTGTATATGAGAACAACAATATTCCACATCCTCCCTCGCCACCGCCAAGAGTGGCTCCCATAGTATTACCAAATCAAGGATACGCCAATGCCATTATTCCTCCCATATCCGGGCGGGGAAATTTTAAATAAACAATGTTATGTTGACCTTGCTCAAGCAAATAGTGTATTTTACGAGCGGCTCTGATCAAAATGCCTACAAGAACTTGAAGTAGTTCGTAGATACATATTGGGTAGCAAGCAGACAAACCTGTCTGAGGATTTAATTAGATCGAGTCTTTTCCCATTCTCTCTTCGAGGTAAAGTATTTGATTGGTTAGAGAGGATCCTCAATCACTCTAACATAATGTGGAATGAATTGACGGACAAATCTATTGCCAAGTTCTTTTCACCAAGTCATATGGTGGCACTTCGGAATGAAATATTAGCCTTTAAACAAGAGCCAATGGAGCCTTTGCATGAAATATGGGAGCGGTATCGGACTATGGTGAAAGAGTGCCCCAATTATGATATGAGCAAGGAGATGATTCAACAAACCTTTTATCGGGGCATTAATATCACAAATCAATGCATTGTGAATCAATTGGAAGGGGGCAATTTTATGAAGCTCACTTACAACGAGGCATGTGAAGTACTTGATGAGATGGCCGATACTTCTTCGACATGAGAAAGTAGATCAAACGTGCCCCAAGGTGACCCAATGGTCATTTATTTGCACAAGAAATTGCACAGCCATGGTCAAGCTATTGCCGAGCTCACTATTACTACAAACTAGTTGGCGAAGGCGCAATTAAAACTAGTCCAAAATCCACGCCAAGTCATTGCCATGGAAAGTGTTTCGATGCTTAAAAGGAGGCAAATAGGACAACAAGCTCAAAGGAATTGTGAACAATATGACAACAATAATGATGTTGGTGGTTATTAAAATGAGTGTTATGATGACCAAAGCGAAGAGGTTCAATATGTCAATAACTACCAAGGAAGTAGAGCCAACTCTTCGAACAAATAATGGCGACCCCAAGGAAATTCGGGCAATCAACAAGGTGGTGGTAATTGGATTAACAATTCGGGAAATCAAGGGAATTGGAATGATAACAACAACAACAATTGGAACAATGGTAAAGGCGGTGGAACAACAATGGTAATCAAGGTAACCGGGGGCAAGGCTTTTAAAGGCCCCCAATTTACCAAAAACTGAAGAATCCACCTCTATTTCAATTTTAGGGTCTACTTCCTCGGGTAATGATGTGGGTCGAATTGAAATTATGTTCGAGCAAATGATGAAGAAGAACCAAGACTCCGACGCTCAATTGGCATCCCATAATACCTCTATTCAGAACTTGAAGGTGAACTTGGACAAATCTCTCAATCTTTGAATACTCACCCCAAGGGTACTCTACCAAGTGATACGGTAGTTAAACCTAATGGTGGAAACAACAACCATGTGATGGCGGTTACAACGCGAAGTGGGAGAGGCGCTGATGTGAATGTCTCAAGAGAAAAACAAGTTGTGATTGATAATGATCAGTTGCGTGATGATGATGTACCTTTGATAGTTGAATATATGGTTGAGAACAATGATAATAATGATGTGAGGATTGATATTAATGAGGCCGAGGTGGAAACACAAGATGTCGTGAACCCGTCTAGGGAACATGTTATTGATATGCCCGAGCCGGTGGTGCCCAAAGCCAAGCCACCTTTGCCTAGGCCACCTCTGCCTTATCCTCAATGGTTAGCAAAGCAAAATAGTGACAACCAATTAAAAAAGTTCATAGATATGATGAAGAGCCTTTCAATCAATGTGCCTTTGGTGGAGGCACTTGAGCAAATGCCAGGGTATGCCAAGTTTATGAAGGATTTGGTGACAAAGAATAGGTCGATTGAGTATGAAACAAATAAGCTGACTCATCAAGTGAGTGCAATCATACATTCTATGGCCCCAAAACATGAAGATCCCGGAGCTTTTACTATCCCTTGCGTTATCGGAAGTGCGAATTTTGCCAAGGTCCTGTGTGATTTAGTGGCAAGCATAAATTTGATGCCGTATTCGGTCTTCAAGACCTTGGGAATTGGACAACCTAGACCAACCTCAACGAGACTTAAAATGGGGGATCGATCGATGAAGCAACCTTTGGTCATAATTGATGATGTACTTCTCCGGGTGCAAAAATTGATATTGTCGGCCGACTTGTCATATTGGATTGTGAAGTGGACTTTGACGTCCCGACCATTCTTGGTAGACCTTTCCTTGCAACGGGGAAAGCATTGGTTGATGTTGAAGCGGGTGAGTTGACTTTCCGAGTGGGGGATAAAAAGGTCGTCTTCTATGTTTGCAAATCAATGAGACAACCCAATAGCACCGGGTGTGTTTATTTGTGGACATTGTCACAACTATGATAGTGGATTACACAAGTTCCATGATCAATGTTGAAGATCCCCTTGAGGACGTGCTTCTTAATGTGGATGTCAATGATGATGCTAGTAGAGTGGAGTGTGTGAGTGCATTGCATGGTATGGGTTCATATTCATACGAGCCTAGAAAGTTGTCTTTGTACCTTGAAAACTGCAAAACTCTACCAATAAAGCCATCGATTGAGGATCCACCGGTGTTAAGTTGAAACCACTTCCTCCACACCTCAGGTATGGGTTCTTGGGTTCAAACTCTACTTTAGCTATCATTCCTTTGTCTTGCTTAACAAACATGCAGGTTGATGCCACTTTGGCGGTACTTCAAAAGTGCAAAAAGGCGATTAGGTGGACTCTTGCTAATATTAGGGGAATAAGCCCCGCAGTTTGCATGCACAAAATCATTTTGGAGGAGGATGCAAAGCCTACCTTGGAGCATCAAAGAAGATTAAATGAAGCAATGCAAGAAATGGTGAAGAAAGAGGTTATCAAGTGGTTAGATGCTGGGGTGGTTTATCTTATTTCTGATAGTTCATGGACTTCTCCGGTGCAATGTGTGCCGAAGAAGGGTGGTATGACTGTGGTGACAAACGAAAACAATGAACTCGTTCCTACTAGGACGGTCACCGAATGGAAAGTATGTATGGATTAACGGAAGTTGAATAAGGTGATCCGGAAAGATCATTTCCCATTTCCATTCCTTGACCAAATGCTAGATCATCTTGCGGGGCGCGCTTTCTATTGCTTTCTAGATAGTTACTTGGGGTACAATCAAGTTTTAATTGCCTCGGTAACCATGAGAATACTACTTTTACCTGTCCTTATAGAACATAGACTTTCTCTTGAATGCCATTGGAATTGTGTAATGCTCTGGTGACCTTCCAACGTTGCATGGTGGCTATTTTAACCGAGATGGTGGAAGATATCTTGGACGTCTTCATTGATGATTTCAGCATTGTTGGGGATTCTTTCGATGAGTGTTTGGGTAATTTGGATCGAGTTTTGGCCCGGTGTGAAGACGAACCTTGTCCTCAATTGGGAAAAACGCCATTTCATGGTAGAAGAGGGTATTGTGTTGGGTCACAAAATTTCAAAGAGAGGAATTGAAGTTGATAAAGCCAAGATAGAGTTTATTTCAAGGCTTCCTCCCCCTACTTCTGTCAAAGGGGTGAGGAGTTTTCTTGGGCACGCGGATTTCTACCGGAGGTTCATCAAAGATTTTTCAAAGTTGTTAACCTTTTATGCAAGTTGCTAGAGAAGGATGCTAAATTTGTCTTTGATGAGAAGCGCATGGAGGCTTTTGAGATTCTTAAACGCAAGTTGACCACTACCCCCATCATTTCCACACCAAATTGGAGCTTGCCTTTTGAGCTCATGTGCAATGCTAGTGACGTTGCGGTTGGGGATATTTTGGCCAAAAGGATCAGCAAGATGTTTCATTCGGTGTACTACTCAAGCAAGACCATGAATGAGGCTCAAAGGAACTACACAGTCACCAAGAAAGAGTTGTTGGATATTGTGTTTGCTATGGAATATTTTTGACCATACCTTATGGGGGCCAAAGTCATAGTGCATACTGATCATGCCGTCCTTAGGTATTTGATGAAAAAGAAAGATTCCAAGGAAAGATTGATGATATGGGTACTTTTTCTTTAATTGTTTGATCTAGAAATTATGGACCGAAAAGGTAGTGAGAATCAAATGGCGAACCACTTGTCCCATTTGGAGGAGGAGGGTAAGCCATGTCATGGCCTTGAGATAATGATGCATTTTCCGATGAACAACTCCTTGCGATGTCAATGAATGATATGTCATGGTTTCCCTATGCTAAAAACGGAATAATCCCGTATGAGCTCTCTTCTAACCAAAGGAAGAAACTCAAGCGGGATAGTTTGGAATTTTATTGGGACGAGCCATATACATTCAATATATGCATGGATTGTGTGATTCATCGATGTTTCCCTGAAGAAGAACAATTGAGTATTTTGGAGGCTTGTCATTCCTCTCCCTACAGTGGCCATCATGGCGGGGTGAGGACGACTTCTAAGGTACATAGTTGTTGTTTCTATTGGACAACTTGTCAAAGATGCGGGCGATCTCGTCAAGAGGTATGACGAGTGCCAAAGAGCGTGTGGAATTTCAAAAGGGGATGAGATGCCTCTAAATACAATTCCTGAAGTGGATATATTTGATGTTTGGGCCATTGATTTCGTGGGTCCATTTGTTAGCTCTTGTGGGAACACATACATTCTAATGGAGGTTGATTATGTCTCAAAGTGGGTCGAAGCCACGGATTTACATAACAATGAAACCCGGAGTGTTGTGGCATTTCTTAAAAAGAGTATCTTCACAAGGTTAGGCACTCCTCGTGCAATTATTAATGATGGAGAGTGTTACTTTCATAATAGGGCTTTTGATTCATTGCTTGCTAAATATTGATTCAATCACAAAGTATCCACCCTCTATCATCCTCAAGCAAGTGGTCAAGTGGAAGTCTCCAACTAGGAAATAAGAGTATCTTGTCCAAGACGCTCGATGCTAATAGGACCAATTGGTCGAAAAAGTTGGATGGCGCTTTATGGGCGTATTGGACAGCTTACAAGACTCTACTTGGTATGTTCGTATACCATTTGGTGTTTGGGAAAGCTTTCCATATTCCATGTCGAATTGGAGAACAAGGCTATGTGGGCTTTGAGGAAGTTGAAGTTGGAATGGGATGTTGCGGCTTATCGTTGTGTTGAACAACTCAATGAGCTTGATGAGTTTAGATTCTATGCTTACTCCAGCTAGTCCTTGTATAAGGACAAGATGAAGTACCTTCACGACAAATATCCTCGGGGAAAGGAGTTCAAGGTTGGTGATATGGTTCTTTTGTTCAACTTCCGGTTACATCTGTTTTTGGGAATGCTCAAATCAAAATGGAGTGGACCATTTGAAGTTGTATTTGCGACCCCGTTTGGTGCTCTTGATCTTAACAACAAAAATGGTGAAGTTTTTAGAGTCAATGGGCACCAGGTAAAGCACTATGTTGTATAGTTTGATGACAACCACATGGTGGCACTCCTTCATCTCAAGTGATGTGATGGTAACATGCATCGTGCCGCGACTTTAAATCAGGCGCTTCTTAGGAGGAAACCCATGTCTTTTTCTTCTTGTTTTCTTTGACTTTCTTTGTATTTTAGGACGAATTTTGGGCTAATTGGTTGTGATATGTTGTGGGGATTGTTTTGATGCAGTACAAAATAAGATAGAAAAACTTAACAGTCTTTGAAGTTGCCAGTGCGGCCGCATTGCACTTTGTGCAGTCCGCATTGATGAAGGCCAAGTGAGGTACTCTCTGAAGTTTGCCACCGTGGCAGCATTGCATTTAGTGCATTCCGCAGTGGACCTCCAGGACCACAGTCTTTTTTGTGCGGACAACGGAGGTTGCCTTCGCAAGTTTCTTTTGAACAAACCCAGCGCAGTCCGCGGTCCGTTTTGCGCGGCCGCGCTGGTAGGTAAGGCTGGGTCCCAATATTTTTCTATAAATAAACCCCAGGGCTCACTGGTTAAACTTTTCGAAAGTTTAACACTCAGAACCCTAAAAGTTGCTATTCATCATCTCTATTGCACATAAATCTTTTCCTAGACTGAATACTTGCTTTCTATCTTCACATCTAGTAATATTTCATCCATTTTTCTTTGTTTAATTTTATAAATTCATTTTACTTTCATGACCAGTAGCCCATAGCTTCTTTTTCTTCCCGTTCTTTTCTATTTGTTAACTTAGGTTAGTATAAATGTTGGATTTTGTGTGCTTGGTGAACTTGTTGAACTAGTTAAATTGAGTAGGGACATGTTATGCGAAAATTTTGAACAAAATTGCAAATACTGAAACCCTAACTCAGCGCCTGAGCTAAGCACCCTTCGGTGACCACGACCGCCTTTGTGCGGTCCGCGGTGCCCTAACGCAGTCCGCGGTGTCACTTTGCGAGGACGCGCGGTACCCATGTTCCTAAAAATTAACCTATGCCCAGTGCGGCCGCATTGCACTTTATGCGGTCCGCGCTGGCCCACCGTGGACGCGATGCCACTTTGTGCGAACCATGATGGTGAGATTCAGAGAAGTGGTTTTCTGAACTATGCCCTAATGCAGACCGCGGTAGCTTTTACGCGGTCCACAGTGTCTCCAGTGCGGCCACACTCCTTTTTGTGTGGGCATCGAAGCAGCGTGTCTGCAATTTTTGAGTTTCTATTCTGCAATACATTCCCCACAATTGTTTCACTATCTTTGCTTAGACTAACAATGTTAGTTGTGTGTGCTTGCAGACAATGGTAAAGCAGAGAGGTAAGGACTCCAAATAACCCGGCAAAGGTGACTCTTCCCGGGGAGGCAAAGGCAAGATGATAAAACTCATTCCCCAGGTTTGGGAAAATTACAAAGAGATTGAGGAAAGCAATAAAAGAGTACGAGCCTTCACAGTAGGTCTCATCAGATTCCATACCGACTCATGTCCCTGACAGGCCTGGGAGTTTATATTGACTGATGATTCCCCTCCAGCATCACCCATTTCCCAAGAAGCTGAGAAGGTCCAAACTAAGTCGTCTGAGGGCTCAGCTTCCGGTAACGGTGAGTACTCTACCTCCCCCAACAACTTCATTATCCGGGGAGAGTGCAGGCGGAGGTGATGAGGGTGGTGATGGTAGTGATGAGGATGTGCCTCAGAGTGGTGCTGAGGTTGAGGGTGTTGAACAGACCAGAAATCCTACAGTCTAGGAAGACAAATTTGTCAGCCAGGTGGCTTTCCACAAGTTCAGGGTATGGTGGCCACTATGAAAGTTGATTCTTGAGAGAAGTTTTATTGACAGAGAACTTCTGCCCCTTAATCCAAATGTGCATAGGCAGTATCAAGCTAGAGTTGGTTGGGAGCATTTCCAGGATGATTGTGTAAAGGAGAATGAGCACATGGTCAAGGATTTCTATAGCATTGTGGCCCACATCATGAATGGAACAAAAGTGACTAATGTGCGAAATAAAAATGTGGTATTTTCCGAGAAGGCACACAATGAATACTTGGGGTTCATTGAAGAAGATGAGACCCTATACAATGAAAAGTTGGCAATAGGCGAGGAGGTTCACCTGTTGTTAGCTTCATACCTGGCAATCCCGGGTACTATTCTAGAGTGGTTGCAAGCACGGGCCAAAATAATTCGGAGGACTCTCAATTTTGAGGCGAGTGGGTGGTTGACTTTCGTGTGCAGTTGACTTGACCAACTACCTATTATCATACTATTCCACTTGTCCGGGTTGTTTTTACTTCATCTATTATGGTGGGCTATCGTATCAACATGGGAAATGTGATGTCCCGCATTATTTCTACGGTGGGGGTTGAGCATGACCGGAACTACCTGAAGGTGAAGAAGAAACCTTTTGATGTCAAGGTAAAACTTGTGGCTCCATTTGCATGGAATAGTTTAAAGGGGCCAGATAACCTCAAGGACAAGAAATAAAAGCCACTTGCCTCTGCCCCAACTGGCCAGTCGGAAGTGCCAGTTGCACTTGCGCCATCCACAGTGCCCTCCACTGATCCTATCTCCACTGAGCATGCCTCTACAGTAGTTGATATGCCTCATGGACCTTCCTTTAATGCTGGTACATCTACTTCGGTTAGCCCGGGGATTTCATCTTCACAAGCCCATCCTATCACTGCCGACCAGTTGAGCCAGAAACTACATGGCTTGAACAACAAGATGTCAGCTGAATCATCCAAGTTGTACACATTGTCTTCTACCATTGCGGCTCAGTCGGCGCCAGAGCCAGCGCAGATTCCAACAGTACATTAAGGATACAAAGAAGATCCTGGAGAACAAGAAAATGATTATCACTACTCAGGATGTCTTGTTTAAGGTAGTGGATTCACATGGCAAGTCTCTGAAAGAACTTGCCAGAGAGCACAAGAAATTGCACAAGACACGGGCTTCCAAGGAGTCTGTGAAGGAGCTTAGAGAGGATGTGTACAAGTTGAAGGCAGACCAACTTACTTTAGACCTGTTATTTGCGGATCTAGCTCCTGCAGCAGTACTAGGAGAAGAGCCACAGCAGGAGTAGACATAGAGGCTTCATAGGAAGAAGAGGAATCTCCCTAGTGCAGATGACGATCATCCAGTTGGCGGACCCACCGAAGGCTTCCTCCAGTAAGTCATAGGATGCTCCTGATATTTAGCCTATCCAGGTCCAGGCCCCTGTTCCAGCAGCTGAAAAGCAGGTGAGCGGGAACCAGTCTAAGGATCCCGCGCATACAGAGAACCCAAGGACCACTCATGTTCCCATGCAGACGGACGAGGCTTAGACCACTCTCGATCCTTAAATACCCATGGTACGGAGAATACAATGGCTCCCATCTAGAAACACAGTGCATCATCTGATGCTAGACCACTAAATATAGGAGGTTTATACTTCATAAACCTCTCAAGCCACCACTGCTTATCCTCGAAAGCCGCTGCCCTATACTCGGGCTGATCTGGAGATATAGGCTCTACCAGAGTAATCTCTGGAACCTGATCCATATGAACTCGGTGCTCAGGAGTGTGGGCAACAGGAGATTGTGCTCTTCCCCCGGCCTGAGATGTAGCTGCAGTAAGGGGAAGCAACCCTACCTGAGCTGCAGTGAGAGAATAGAAGACAGAGTTTAGAATTGTGATATCAAAAATCTCGCACGACAAGAAGAAGTAGAATTTTCCTAATAGTTACATAGCCTCTCATAGATAATTATAGACGTATACGTACCGATCTGAGAGACTCTAATAAATTGGCTTGTGATTCATGATTCCTATGAACCTAGAGTTCTAATACCAACTTGTCACGAACATAGTTTGCCCTCTGTGAACAATCGTGATAGCACCTAGACTCTACGAAAAGGTAAGCCTAACAATTTGCAAAAAATAGAAATAACAGAATAAAACTAACCATAAACTACTGAATTAATATAACGAAGCGTGTAAGATGCCGCTTGGCATGTACAATACAAACTCTCAAAACTAAACAATATTTTCCCAAAATTCGGAATCTCATAATCTCACAAGATTTTGATATCTACAAGTATCTAACTCCAGAATGTCTAACAAAAGAACAAAATACAGAAGGGCTAATACTTAAAGAGAGAATAGAAAGGGACTCCTCAGTCTACTAATGCGGCAGATATACCTCGAAGTATCTGGTAAAAAATTGCATCACCTCATGGGTGATATGACTGAGTCGAAGTACCTGAATCTGCACATGAAAAATATGCGCAGAAAGGGCATGGGTATACCACATCGGTATTCAGTAAGTGCCAAGTCTAACCTCGGTCGGGTAGTAATGTGGAAGGTCAGGGCCCTACTGAGTTTAAATAAAAAAACATATAACAGCATAGGATACAACAATATAATTAAATGCAAACAGTAAGAAGTAACACGTGATAATAGGAATGACAACAACTATAGCAAAAGCAAAATAATCACAAAAGGAATCATCACAGAGGTAACAACCGGGGATCTCCGAATATCCCGAGTATCTCTTGGTATCCTTAATATATGCTAGGGATCTCTTGGTATCACGACGATCTCTTGGTATCCTCAATATATGTGTCGGGGATTTCTCGGTATCCTAAGGATCTCTTACTATGCTCAATATACGTGGTGGGCATCTCTCGGAATCCCGCATTTCAGTCCAAACCAATATACATGTAGGGGATCTTCTGGGTTATCGTCTCATAGTCCCAAATTAAACACATTGCAGCAACGCGAAAAGATGCTTTCCTAATCTAACAACAGGCTTAAATTTAAAGTAGTATAAGCAGGAAAGGAAAACACAATTTAAGTTACTTAATGAAAACATGATTTTTCAACAATTAGCAAAGTACACACTCGTCACCTCACGTACAAGGCAATTCAAATATAAAAAAATACCAAATCCTAAGGGGAGTTCCCCCACACAAGGTTAGGCAAGCCACTTACCTTGAACCGGCTCAAAAGCAACCTGAAACTATGTTCTTGCCACGAGTACTCGACTCCAAATGGCACAAATATATTCAATTATATTTCATAATGTAAATAACACTTCGAGTAACTGATTCTACAAATAAATTATAAGCAAATACGCAAAATTAGGTAAAATGACCAAAATGCCCTTCGAGACCATGTCATAGAATCAGGTAATAATTGCATTTTCAGAGTTCTCATACTCTCATGAGTCTAACAATACAAAACTATCTGACCCCGATGTCAAATCCCATATCAAAACTCGAATTTTAGGTCTAAGAACTTTCTCCAATTGTTTCCCCCAATTTTATCCCAAATCCGAATTTAAATGCAAAACTAAGATTAGATTATTGGAATACAACTAGAAAGGGATTAGGAATCGTTACCCACTGATTTCCTCTTCAAATTCCACCCAAGAATCGCCCTCTCCCGAGCTCCAAATTAATTTTCTAACTTTTGAAACTAAACCCTCCAAATTCCTATTTTTTGCCTAATAAATCCGCATCTGCGGTCAAAATACTGCGTCTGCGCTATCTCATATATGGTTGAGGAACCTCTACGGCGGTTCTCACTTAAAATTCCATCTCTGCACCTGCGACCCAGATTCCGCATCTACGGTTCCACATATGCGGTAACCCATCCGCTTCTGCAGTCCCTGCTCTACTTCTTCTAGGTCGCTTCTGCGGATTGATTCTGCATCTGTGGGAGTTTGACCTGCAGCCTCTCAACTGCAGATGCAGTTATGACATCAGTCATAAACTTCAACTGCTACTCAAATTTTCAAATCTTTTCATCAACCATTCGAAATCACCCCAACGCCCCCGGGACCTCAACCAATACCACAAACAAATCTAACATCATTGTTCAAACTAATAAAAATCTTCAAAACATCTCAAACAATATTAAATCAACATATTAGCATCGGATTGAAGCTTAAGGACTTCAAAAACTCTCAAATTACGCTTTTGATCACAAGGTATATCAAACCTCATCTGAATGACCTGAAATTTTGCACACACCACATTAAACACTATGAAGCTACTCCATCTTCTGGAATTCCATTATGATCCTGGTATCAAAAGGTCACTATTGAACTAAAACCTTTCGACATTTCAAGCCCTATTAAGCTACGGACCTCCAAAATACAATCCGAATACGCCCCTAAGCCCGAAATCATCCAATGGAGCTAATGGAACTGACGGAATTCCATTCCAAGTTCGTCTTCATACTATTCCAAATATGGTAAAATTTTTAAAATTTAAGATCTCAATTAGGTACTAAGTGTCCCAAAACACTCCGAAAGTTAAAATCGAACATCCCGACAAATCAAAACAGTAGAAACAAACATGGGAAGTGCAGTTAATAGATAAAATGCCTAGCTGAGTCGTTACAAAACAGTGTGGACCTTATATGGCACAATAGGTTGGGACATGTACCTTTTGTGAATATGAGGGGTATTTCATCAATTAGAGTCCAATTTTCTTCAAAACGACCATTCCTTTATTCAATTTACCCCATGGCCAGACCAGGCTACCCTTTCATATGAAAACAAGCTCCGCAGTAATATCTTTGATCTTGTACATGTTGACATATGGGGACCTTATCATGAACCTACTCATGAAAATTTTATATACTTCATTACCTTAGTGGATGATTATAGTAGTTGTGCCTAGACATGCCTCTTAAGCTCCAAAAGCAATTGTTTACATATCATTAAAGCCTTTGTGTCTATGGTCAGCACCCAATTTCAAACTAAAATCAAGTGTATTAGGTCAGATAATGGCCTAGAGCTCACCAACACCGAGTCCACTCATTTCTTCCATTCCAAGGGAATCATTTATCAAAAACAAGCCCATATATACCTCAATAAAATGGAGTGGTAGAAAGGAAATATAAGTGCCTCCTTGAGACTACCAGGGCACTCTTATTCAAATCCAAATTACCTCTCAAATATTGGGGAGAATGCATATTAACTACCACCTACATTAAAAATAGATTACCTACTAGTCATCTCAATAACAGAACTTCTTTTGAATAGCTATACAAAAGAGTGCATACTTACTCTCATCTTAGAAGTTTTGGTTGTTTGTGTTTCCCTA
This sequence comes from Nicotiana benthamiana, assembly GCA_034376525.1. Lineage (NCBI taxonomy): Eukaryota > Viridiplantae > Streptophyta > Magnoliopsida > Solanales > Solanaceae > Nicotiana > Nicotiana benthamiana. The sequence goes on from CM067337.1 coordinate 92,848,933, forward strand.
CCACTCCTAAGCCTCACATAGCAAAATTTGAACCAAGAAGAACACCCCATATTTTTGTAGGTTGACCCTATGACACAAAAGGGTACAAGGTCCTTTACCCTACTTAACAAGAAAATCTTTGTTTCCAGAGCTATTAGGAAGTCTTCTAGACCTCATAAGTTACCAGTTTACTTAGAGGATTATGTGTGCTCTCTTCCCAGCTTAAAAACTCTTGTCTCCTCTGATTCTCCTTTGTCTCTTAGTGATTTGTTATCCTATCATCACCATGTGTCCCTTACTTCTTTACTCTCAAATAGTCAGCATCTTGCGTAAACTGTTTGTCATGATAGTGAGCCTTCTTCTTATGAAGAGGCAGCCTTGCACCCTGTTTGGCAAGAGGCCATGTCTTTGGAGTTTGGGCCCTTACATATAAATAACAATTGGGACCTGGTTCCCTTACCTTCTGGTTAGAAATCATAGGTTGTAGATGGGTCTACAAGGTTAAACACAGGGCTGATGGGAGCATAGAGAGATTCAAGGAGAGGTTAGTTGTCAAGGGTTATAACCAGCAGGTTGGGATAGACTACATAGAAACCTATTCTCCTGTTGTAAAAATCACTATAGTTAGAGCACTCACTGCCATTACAGTTAAGAAGCATTGGGACATCTTTCAACTTGATGGGAACAATGCCTTCATCCATAGTTATTTGGAGGACGATGTTTACATGCAATTACCACCTGGTCTGGTAGTAGACACATCAGGAGTTGTCTGCAAGTTAAGAAAATCTATCTATAGCCAAAAACAGGTTAGTAGACAATGGTATGCAATTGGCAATTGCTCTATATTCTAAAGGTTATGTTCTTTCCTTGCATGATTATTCTCTCTTCTACAAGAAATCACCTTCTTCCACAACTTTTGTTGTTGTGTATGTTGATAATGTTATTATTACTGGGACTAGTTATATCGAGATCACTGAATTGAAAACCTTCTTACATGACCAATTCAAGATTAAGGACCTGGTCAGACTTCACTATTTCCTTAGTTTAGAGGTCCTTTACAAAGAGGATGGAGTTATCATCTCCCAGAGAAAGTTTGCACTGGATCTCCTGAAGGAGTTTGATTGTCTCTATTTCCCTAGTCTTGCTTCTTCTCTTGATCCCAGTGTCAAACTAAAAGCTAAGGAGAGAGTTGTTCTTTCACATCCTACTTATTACAGGAAGCTCATAGGCAAACTTAACTTTCTTACTAACACCATGTTGGATATTGCCTTTGGTGTCCAACACTTGATTCAATTTATGGAAAATCCTTGCGAGCCCCACTTACTGTCACGACCTAAAATCCACAAAGGGTCGTGGAGGTGCCGGACACCGCTGTCAGGCCAGCCAACTCAAATACATCAAGTTAGTCTGGTTTTAACACTTTTAAAATAAAGGAGTTTTCCTTCATTATTTAGAAATTTTTAAAAATATATTTTCAAATCAAATTTAAAGGTTAAGCGATTAATACAATATTCAAAACCATCCCAGAACCCGATGTCACAAGTGCATGAACATCTACTGATAAGATAGATAAAATAAAACAGCCGCCCGGGATACAATGGAGAGAAAGTAAATACAATACAAAAGAAGAAACTAGTCTAGTTGCGGGCGTCTCGAATGATGCAGCTCACCTAGTCCCAGAATCATCCGTGCTGTTATGCCTAGTAAACCACTGGAATCACATATACCTGTGCAACAAAATGCACAGCAAGTGAAGTATGAGTAGAAAAATAACGTGTACCCAATGAATATCCCGCCTAATCCTGAAGGGGTAGAGACGAGATAGTCAACTTTGATACTCTCTAGTGGTCCAATAATTATTCATCCCTAATAAATATTTAAAACAGTGGATTTATTTTAAAAACATAATTTTAATCCAAATAGAGGAAAAGAGTAAACACATAATTCTTTCATAGGAATTTTCCATTGGTCATCTTTATTATTAACAAATAAATATTGAGCCAGGGTGAGGCAGTGACAACTTAAATAAGTTCAGGACAACAACACAAACATGGGCAAATCATGCCGAGGTCGACGGCCTACACCAACATAAATATAAATTAGGCACTGCCGAGGGTCGAGCGGCCCGTACCGTAGATGCATCTATTTGATCTGCCGAGTTGTTCAGCCCGTTCCAGAAATAAAAACATACCCAGCTCGCCAATCATGCATGCGACGCAGATACACAAAAGAATACATGCTCAAGCAGTAAAATAAGAGCTTATCTGGGAATATTTATTCAAATAAAACCAATTCTCCTTTAATAATTTTTAAGAAATGTAATCCCTTTGATATTCATTTACTAATTAATGTGATTTTAGCAATTAGGGTTCACAAATAATCCAAGTGTAACATGTTTTTGGGTCCTAGACTACCCGGACAATAGCATAATAGTAGCTTTAGGGAATCACTTCACCTCGTGAGTACGTAGCTCCCACAAATAAGAGTATATAACCAATTTAACTCACCTATGGGGTAAATTCCCCTCACAAGATTAGAAAGGAGACTCACCTCTCTCTGAAGACTCATAACCGACTACATTCTTCCGAAGACTTTCACCAAAGCACAATGCTCCAAAACTAGCCAACAATCATACAAATCCATTAATATATGCTCGATTATACAATTCCTAACTCCGAACGAAAAGTTGACAAAAATGCCCTTGGCCCCAAGTTCCCGAAATCCGAAATTTTTCGAAGATAAATTTGTCCATGACCTTAGGAACTCAAATATATAATTTTCACTTAATTTCATACTCAAAATCGTGGTCAAATTTGAAGAAATATAAATTCCTAGGTTTTCCACCAAAACCCCAAATTTCTATAATTTCCTTGCCTAAATCCATGAATAAACCTTGTATTTAACTCAAAGCTATAACAAATTACTTATCTCATGGAATGTGACAAAAAGGGCACCTCCAAGCTGATCCCCTTCAACTCTAATGGAAGAAAAATGTGGTTGAAATGAACTCAACCCCGAACATAAAACATCTCATTGTCCTAGCTGTTTCCGCTTCTGCAGAAATTGTTCCGCTTTTGCGGATGTCGCTTCTGCGACTTTTTTCCGCTTTTGCGGCTTTGGGCAAAAGGAAGCTGACCGCTTCTGCGGTACCTGGGCCGCGTATGCAGCACTGCTTTTGCAGTCCCTGGGCCGCTTCTGCTTTTTCCTTGGACCTGACCCCCTTCCGTTTCTGCGAGCCTTTGACCGCATCTACGATCCAAGAACCGCAGATGCAGTTATGACAAAAGCAGCAAATCTTAAGACTTCCCAAATTCAACTTTTCAATCTGTTAACCACCCGGAGTTCACCCGAGGCACCCGGGACCCCACCCAATCATACCAACCAGTTCAAAAATACATTACGGACTTGCTTGAGGCCTAAAATCATAACAAACAACGCTAAAACCATGAATTACACCACGATTCAAGCTTTATGAATTTTGAAATTTTCAACTTCTATTTTCGATGTTCAAACCTATGAAATCACATCCGATTGACCTTAAGGTTTACACACAAATCATATTCGACATTACAGACCAACTCCAATTTTTAGAATTAGATTCTGACCCCGATATCAAAACGTCAACCACCGGTCAAACTTCTCATAACATTTTTTTTTCTTTAGCCAAATGGCTTCAAAATGACCTACGGGCCTCCAATGCACTTTCGATCGTGCTCCCAACTCCATAATCACCATACAGAGCTATTCCCAATCTCAGAATTCTAAAAGGACATCGATAACACTAAAATGCACTTCAAGCCAAACTTAAGAAATTTATTTCAAAAATGTTAACTTCCACGATATGCGCCAAAACGCTTCCCGAGTTATCCAAATCCCAATCGGGGCAAATGCCCAAGTCCAATATCATCATACAAACCTTACGGAACCTTCAGATCCCGATTCTGAGTTCATTTACTCTAAAGTCCAATCCTAGCTCATTCTTTGATTTTTAAGCTTTCAAAATGAGAATTCCCTTTCGAAATCAACTTCGAACCTCCCGAAATTCAATTCCGACCACGCGTACAAGTCGCAATACCTGAAATGAAGCTGCTCATGGCCTCAAACTATTGAACGATGCGCTAGGGATCGAAACAACCGATCGGGTTGTTACAATTACAAGTTGCCCTTAACTTGCTTAGGTACCTCAAGGGTGATCCTCTACTTGGTATTTTCATGTCCATTTATCCTGATTGTACCATCAAAGGGTATTGCGACTCTGACTGGGCTACCTGCTCAGATTCCAGAAGGTCTCTCAGTGGTTATTTGGTGCTGCTGGGTATTAGTCCTATTAGTTGGAAGCCTAAGAAACAAGAAACCATCTCTCTCTCTCTCTCTCTCTCTCTCTCTCTCTCTCTCTCTCTCTCTCTCTCTCTCTCTCTCTCTCTCTCTCTCTCTCTCTCTCTCTTCTCCGATGAAGTTGAATATAGGTCTCTTCGAAAAGTAGTTGGAGAATTGACTTGGTAGTGCAGTTTGTTTGAGTAACTACTATTTCCTTTCCTACACCTATGAGTGTAAATTGTGACAACCAATCCGCCTTACACATTTCTAGGAACCCTGTGTTCCATGACCGGACCAAACACTTCGAGGTTGATTGTCACTTTGTGCAGGATAAACTTCATGAAGGTTTCATATCCTTACATCATATTGGCACACACATTCAACTGGCAGACATTCTCATCAAGGCTCTCACTGGCATCAAGCATTCCACTGTGTTAAGCATATTACGAGTGAAGACGTCACCTCCAACTTGGGGGGGGGGGGGGGGGGGGAGGATGGGGGAAGTATTGTGCTATGAATATTTACGTATTTCACTTACTTTTAGTTTGCTTAGCTTAGATGTCAATTAGTTAAATGTTAGTTTAGCTTAGCTGTCAATTAGTTTGAAATTAGTTAGTGTTCCATATAAGTGGAGGACCCCACTCATGTATACATGTACTCGTTTACCGAACAAAAGAGATTGCACAGTTAATTTAAGAAGCTACTTTCTCTCAGTTTTCTCTCTCTCGAAGCTTCTGCATTTTCTCCATGGCAGCTCAAGCTTGAGCTCAAGGTTCTCTGTGCCTCCTTCCTCTTTACAGAATCCCTCAATATTCCCTTTGAATTATTACTTATAGATTGTACACAATATAATATTCCATACACAATATATACACACGGGAATAAGAACACAGTCAGATTCAGAATTTAGATTCTATATGTTTAATCTTAAGGTTTTTGGCATTGAATCAATTATATACTTAAAGTTATAAGTTCATACATACTCTTCATTGTACTTCAGTCGAAATTTATGCATAAATTCATGTTACGCGCTGGAAGTACTGTGGTCAGTTAAACCTGTTAACCTAATAATATTACACTGAATCTGCCTATGAGAACGGAGCTAGAGAGACAGAGAGATTGCAACAAGAGATTAATTAGTTGGATTAAGATTAATTGGATAAATACAAGAGAAGTTCAGCAACTGCAAGGAGGATTAACTCATGTACAAGATAGGTTTAGTTCATCAAGAAAAAAAGCAAAGAGAGGAACTAAAATGATGTAATATCTGTTACTCCTTGCTGGTGAAAAATGCTTTGATCTCTTATATCCTGACTTTGAACAGAAAAAAAAAGTAATTAGGATTAAAAGGGAGGAATTAAAAGAAAAATAAAAAAAGAATTAATATCTCTCCCTTACCTAAGTTATTACAGAGGAGATTTGCATGGACAAGAGCAAGGCCTTAGTAGTATAGTGATCCTGCCCAAAGTAAAAAACATAGGTGGAATTCATCACATTGGCAAAAGAGATAGTATATAGCACCCCAAAGGAATATCCTTACTCGATTTATTTTAATTTATGTGACATTATTTTCTAGTATGTCCCAGACAAATTAATTTTAAACTTTCATTTTTACCTTTACAACTTGTTTGAATGGTTGTTACACATCGTTTCATAATATATGGTAACGTATTGTATTATACTATATCGTTTGATGAATATAATATTTGGATAGATTGTATCATTTGCCGTTATTTCATAATATCATGCACCAATATGAAGAATAAATTTACAATATTATAAAATAAAATTATGATATGAGATAAATTTATTATATAAAAAGGTAGGGTAAAAAAAATTTAATAATGAAAGGTGAGATGAGAGAAAAAGACAACATAACGGCGCAACCACACCAAATTAGCCGTTACATAAAGTGGAACATTTTGATACTATAAAATTTAAGTAACAACCAAAACAAACATCGTATTTAAAGTAACAGTACGATACGATACAATATTTAGTGACCATCCAAACAAGTTGTTAATGAAGCTTTAATAGTCAATTCAACTATTGTGACATGTTTAACAATTAAGACTCCATGTTTAAAAAAATATACACACAAATATTATACCATATTTTACGGTTTAAAACCATAAGTTTTAAAAGTTATTCTTGAAACATACCCTGCCACCAATTTCCTCTTGAAGCAGAGTTTGAACCATCGCGTCCTGCATCTTTCTTAACCTGATTAAGTAAGCAGAAAAATACAAAATTCAACAACAAAAAACCCAATATAATTCCCACATTTTATCTACTCTCACAAATGTGGACGCTAATTTCAGTTATTTTTCACAGGTAAATATTTTGATATACTAGAGAAAAACGAAATATTTATACTTACAATATTAGTCTGAGAGTCAGTAGTCTTGGTAGTTGGAGAATAAACATCTTGGCCACCATAAAAAATGGATGAGCTGAAATTACATGCTGCTTCTACTTTTTCTCCCCTGCTTCTTTTTGATCCATTATCTGTAAACATACAAATTTAAATTCAGCATTAGAACATTAAAAATTAATAAATGTGAAAAGGTTTATTTTTATATATATTTAAGCAACATATTGACAAGAGGGGTTGCTCTGATGGTAAGCAACCCCCACTTCCAACCGAGAGGTTGTGAGTTCTAGTCTCCCCAAGAGCAAGGTGGGAAGTTCTTGGAGGGATGGATGACAGGGGTCTATTTGGAAACAACCTCTCTACCCAAGGGTAGGGATAAGGTCTGCGTACATACTACCCTCCCCAGACCCCATTAAGTGGAATTATACTGGTTGTTGTTGTTATTTAACCAACATATTATTGTTAAAGAAGTGAAAATAACCTGAAGTCCCATATTTTGCATTGCCATATTGGTTCCCTGCTTCTTGTGTTCTTGATAAGTTTTTATTCACAGCTTGAATGGGATCTCTTCTAAGTCCCTAAAGTTAAAATTGAAAGAAAAAAAGGAGTACTTAATCAGATTTTGTCTGTGCTTAGAAAATATTGTATGCCTAAGAATTAAGAAATGAAAAAAGAAAATAAAAAAATAGTACCCCTACTACTTATTAACCATAAAAGAATATAAATTGGAAATTAAGGCAAATGGTGGTTGTAGTAAGATAAATGAGATCTCTTCGCTCTTAATCAAGTTCTTGAGTTTGAATTCCAGATACCGAATGATTATACACAGAAAAGGCAAATCCAATCATGAGTTTGCATGTTCGATAAAACTCAAGTATTTCAAAGTCTAGCCTTAATGCGAAAAATAAATATAGATAAAATTATATATATATATATATATATATATATATATATATATATATATATATATATATATATATATATATATATATATATATTAAAATTCACTTTCTTAATTCAAAACTCACACAATTAGAAATTTGAATCCATCATTGAGCAGAAAATATGCATGCAAGATGAGTTATAAGGGAAAAAAAAGAGCAATCGAGTATAAATCATTAGTGACTGTTTTTATAGCCCGAACCCCATACCTATAAATCATACTAAGATAACTCATAACTTATAAATCGCACGGAGAAAACAAAGAGTAAGCAATAAATACCGTGGAAGGTGGACCAAAAACGGAACCAAAGAGGGAGGAGTTTGAGGGCTCTTTAGGTCCAAAGAGTTCGGTTGTGAAGGAAGAAGAGGAACAAACCACTTGCTTTGACTTCTCCATATATAATTTTGCTAACCTAAAATAATCACCAAAAATACTATGTTTTCTGCTTTCTTTGTCAAACTAACTTAACAAACTAGTAACAATTGGAAGAGTAGTCTTGTCACTTGATATTCTTTTGTGTGGTCTGTGAGAAGATAGTAAGATTGTCAATTCTATTTATAGCACAAAGCAAACCAAAAGATACATTCACCATTCACCCCATGCATGTATGTCATCACTCACAATAAGTCACTAGCAAGCAGGGGCGCGAATCTAGCATTGTAGTGATAATTGAACTAATAAGTTTCGATAAAATAATAAACATTAATTTGTCAAAATTTATTAAAATTATAATAAATAGTAGATTGAACATGTAGTTTTAAAAATATAATAAGTAAAATACTAAAAATTTTAAATGTTGAACACATAAAATTTAAATCTTAAATTTGTCATAGCTAGGGAAGGTCAATTATAAAAGATGGTTTATGCAAGTGCGGGCCCATTTATCACTTCTTTCCTAATAATTCTTACACATGGAGAACAAATGCTCCCAAGTGGACTTGTTGCTTGTCTTCAAGACTAGGGTGTTAATAATTCTTTTGAAAATCCACCGATCGAACCGATCGAACCGAACCGACGACTAGATTGTTAATCAATAGGATTTAATATAAATCTATAATTAGAATAATTTTTCAATTATATGAAAAAAAAGTCTAAAATACCACATCTGACCGAATAAATTTATTTATTTTATATATTACTTTTTAACCAAAAATAAGGTTTTTTGGTCAAAGTTAAAGATAAAGAAAAATTCGGGATACTAATAATCAGGAGACGGAAAGAATAATAAACTTTTTGAGAATGAAAATAAAGCACTAAACAAGTTTGTATTTCACTATAATATCAATGATATTTCGTGTCCTAACAAATGATGAGATTTCCTCCTTTTATAGTTGATTCTAGGTAAAGGAGTGAAGCTTCAAACTTAACGAGACAATTATGAGCAATAAATGATATTAAATAAGTTGTTACACAATCATTCCTATTTAATACCAATTTCATAACGTATTGGGTATTTAATAATGAATTTGGACTCCTTTTTGTCATCAGATCCATGTCTTCAATGCCTTCTGATCCGTTGACTTTAAATGACTTGAATTGGTACGAGGCTCGTATTTGAACTACATCTCGTGCCTGCTTAACTTTCTCCTCCCGTATCTGTCGCTACTCATGCCTCTCAATCTATTATTACGTTTTCACTATTTGACTGATTCACGTGTCATGCCACGTCATCTTTGATATAAATTCAATTTTTTTCCAATTCAATTACGTTCAAATAACTAAGCATTAAATTTTTTACTTTAGTTTTGGGCCTTGATAGAAGAAGGGGTGAGAAATTCAAAAATAGCCAGATTTACCACTGGTCGTTGAAAAATAACCAAGTTTCAAAAGACATCGAAATTTAGCCACTTTTTATGTAAAGATAAATCTAAGCGAAAATACTATTCAGAATCCGAAAAAATACGCCCGTAAATTTTACGGGAGTTCTAGCATAAGTATGCTTGAACTCCCGCAAATTTTACGGGAGTTCCAAAATAACTATGCCGGAGCTCCCACATATTTTATGGGAGTTCCAGCAAGTATAAATGTCCAGTATAATATACTGGAGTTTGGAGCACTAGTGCTCCAGTCTCCCGCAAATTTTACAGGGTTAGCAAAGTGTACCGGTCCAGCATAATATGCTGGAGTTCGTACACAAATGCACCAGAACTCCCGTATATTATACTGGACCGGTCCCTGTTACAGCAAATAATAGCTATTTTTTATTGACTTGGTAAACGCTAACTTTTTTTAGTTAACCAGTGTAAAAACTGTCTATACAATGATATTTTAACGGGTACTTGGGCATTAAATCTCTAGTAGTGTAAGTTTTAAAATATAAAAAATATAAGGATTCAAGAATACAAGAAATATTCACATGCAATACTTACGGAAATAATCTTACAGACTACAAAGTCAAATGCGAAGGAGTACTTGGAATAGACTAAGTGAAGTGATGCCCGCTGTGAAAGAGATAAATGGATAGATATGGTCGTCTATTATCTGTCTTTCAAGTTGGTTTTATTCGCATATTTTGGAGTCTCTCTCAACAAAGCAAACAGCTGACTTTCCTTTTTCCATTGCCTATGCCTTTCATGGTTCCGGCAGCCCGTGCACAAGACATTTCATATTTATAGAAACGGAGTCTGAATTTAAAAGTTATAGGTTTGAGGTTTTAATCTTTTTAAGTTACCGAGTTTTAAAGTAATAATTTAATATTTAACAAATTTCTTAAGGCAAATATATGATTTGGACCAAAATTACTGGATTCGATCTAACCAGTAATTAATATGCTAGCTCCGTCGATGTGCTTTCACATTTAGGGTCAGGGAAAATATCGCACCCCAAAAAGTGTGATGTAAACGATCTACCTAAACATTAATGGTTGCTTCCATAACTCGGATACGTAATATACGAAGACAACTTTATGTTGCTCCGAAACTCTCATTCTTTGTTGGAAAAAACACATACCAAAAAATATTATATCACTTAGATTCTGTGATCTTCACTAAAATCGTGGGCAAAATCTTTGTTAAAGATTGAGCATAGAATATCTTGATTTGTGATAACGAAAGATCTAGCCATGTGATAATAAAATGTCGAAACTCTATTCCTTTTCCTCATTTTTCTTTTGGTAGAGAATTATTCCTTTAGTGTGAATATTATCACTTATTTAGTTGCTGTTTAGTTATTGGACTTGGAGAATTTCTTAGTATTCCAAAATAGTCGGTCTTCACTCTCGACGACTTAATTTGTAGTATCTAGTCCTATCTAGAAGCAGAAAGTCTCTTCCATATATAAAGTATTTCATATCTTTTTTCCTTCTTTATTTTCCAAGGTCAACTACGCAGTATTCACTCCTTTTTTACTTGAATTTCAGATAGTGAGTCCAATATAATTTACAGCCTGTTTGGATGGTTGTTATCTATTCTAATCCATTGCATTATTATTTTAAATACAATATTTATTTTGATTGTTATATTAAAATTTATTATATAATATTATTAAATCTGTCGCTATGTCACAACAAAATATGTCACCTTATGTAATGACCAATTTGTTGTCGTCACGTCGTTATCCTTTTTACCTCTCATTTTGTCCTTCCTTATTATTAAATAATCTTATTTTACCATTTAATCTACGTTTTTATATAATAATTTATCATTGTATGGGTCAAAACTTGACCTCATGATAATGACTGAGATCAACGCATTTATTAAAGTCTATTTATGGCTAATAAATGGTATGACTATTTATTCACAAGATTATCGGCTAGTTATCCAATTTGACAATTAAAGCCACGGCTTGGCCGTCCTCACGAGGGCGTCCCCTTTATGTGGTCCCAACTCCTCGGCACCAGCTGACAGATCTCCTAGCTATAAATACAAAGAGAAAGAACCCTAAAAAGGGGGCTGCTTATTTTTCTTCTTCTTCTTCACATCTACTTCCAAAAGAGGAGAGGATACATCATTGTAAGGCTCTGAACCTCTCCATGAAGAGGCAGACCAAACCAATACCATTAATAAAAGATTCCCACCCTCCTCCCTTTATCTAATCTTTCTTGCTTCTTATTCTTTTGGCTTTTGGATTCATTACGATCTGCTATGATCGGCCCTCTATTTATTTTGATTGCTTTATGCTTATAAAGCAAATGAAAACTTTAAGCTAAACAGTTTGGCGCCGTCTGTGGGGATTTCATAGCAGAATTGCATCGTTCATCCTAAGACCGAAAATGAAAAAATGAACAATCCAGCTCAAACGAGCCCAAGCGGCATATCGGGTCATAGGAAGTCAAAAACCTCGGGATGAGCTTGCTTCCGCACCCCCACATCTTTGAGAGAAGGGAGGAAGAAGGAGAAGAAGTAGATCCCCCATCTCTAGGGGAGAAACGAGCTCAAGGTACCTCACCCCTTTTCTTTCCACACGGGATCCTGCCGAAATGGAGGACAGCATGAAGGCATGCCTTCGACACGGGCTATGCGCCTTCGACACGGGCTACGCACCTTCAAATATTATAAAAGTTCAACTACAATTGAACGGCAGTACATGCTACGTGCCTTCACCAAAAACATCAACTACGGTCGAACTGGGACTCAGGCTATGCGCCTTCCGGGATACGCGCCTTCAAATATTATAAAAGATCAATGATGGTTGAACGGCAGTATAGGCTATGTTCCATCACCAAAAATTTCAACTACGGTTGAACTGGGACTCAGGATATTCGCCTTCGAAACAGGCTACGTGCCTTCAAATATTATAAAAGTTCAACTACGGTTGAACGACAGTACAGGCTACGTGCCTTCACCGAAAAGATCAACTATGGTTGAACTGGGACTTGGACTATGTGCTTTCGACACAGGCTACGGCTTCAAATATTGTAAAAGTTCAACTAGGTTGAACGGCAGTACAGGCTACGTGCCTTCACCAAAAATTTCAACTACTGTCGAACTGGGACTCAGGCTACGCGCCTTCGACACGGGCTACGCGCCTTAAAATATTATAAAATTTCAACTACGGTTTAGCAGTAGTACAGACTACGTGCCTTCACCAAAAAGTTCAACTACGGTTGAACTGGAACTCAGGCTACACGCCTCCGTCGCAGAAGCCGCAAACTTAACGACGGACGAATCAAAGCCAAGAATACATGTCCCCAAGGCTGTAAGCCGGGCCGCAATCAAACGAGGACAAGCGCCCCCAAATGTCCAACAACAGACAAACCACAGGTCGGGACGAGCGCCCCTCCGTTCAAGTAAGTACGACTAACTCAAACTAAAGTGTTGACCCGCGCAAACTTTGGCCCAAGTCGAGCTACAAAGCCGTGCTTTTCATTACATCGGCTAGTAGTTCGACTAAGCCCAAACTGGGACTAAAGCAATATGTCGCTACTGCCTAAATACAGCTACAACCCACTCCCAACAAGTGGAGGAAGGTAACGACCAAAAGCGTCCATCTATGGCCAAGGCCATCTACACCAACTTTCCTTAAGGCAAGGAATAAGTTCGACAATGGTCAAAATCACTTAAATGGCTGAGACTATTAACGTGTCCACTAGAAAAACTCTAAAACAAAGCCCTTTCAAACAAGCACGAAAATATATAATGTATTAGACGCAAAACAAACGAAAAAGAAGAAACCCAAATATATTCACAATATTTACACGGGGTTGCCCCCAATTACATCTGCCCAAGGCTGGCAAAGAAAAACAGAAAAAAAGAAAACAAGAACTAAACAAACACTACAAATTTTCTTTTCACTCGGCGCTCCCTTCAGCATTATCAGCACCCTCGGCACCATCATCTCCCCCGAGCATAGACGGATCAAAACAACAGTCGAGGCGGGCTTCACGGGACTTTTAGCATGCCTCCTCATAAGTGGCCTCAGACACGACGGCATCCTCCCGTAGCCGCCTATACACATCGAGCTGGGCCTCAGCATACATCCAAAGCTCGCGAGCAGGACCAAAAGTAGCGGCCTGATCTCTCAGGTGCTGGTTCTCGGCCTCCAAGGCCGCAATTCGATCCTCCGCAGCGCGAGCGTCCCAATCGCAGACAGCAATGTGCCCCTCTAACGATCTTTCTCGAAAGGCAGCTGCAACCCTCTCTAATATGCGCTCCCTTTCCTGGGCACGGTTGGTTTCCTGCAGTGCTTCAGCCTTCGCTAGGGCGTCCTCTGCCTGCCTCCTTGAAGTGGCTGCTCAGACTCCAGGACAGCCACCTGCCTGGTATAAGCCTCAGCGGCCTCCGCCGCTACAGCCAGATTTTGGCGCTCCCTCTCAGCAGCCACCCTTCTCTCAACATCCACCCCTTCGTTTGCAACGGGGAGCTGCTCCTAAAAAGTGGTTATCCTGCTGAGGGTCTGTTGCATACGAAGCTCCCTCCATGCTAGCTCTTCTACCAGCTCTCAGTTCCATAGGTTATTCCTTATGCGTTCATGCAAGCTTCGGCACCAATCGCGGTAGAGGCGGTACTTCCCCAACAGCCGCCCAAAAATCGCCGAACGGACGTTAGCCATCCTAATGCTCTCCACTTCCAGCAAAAATGTCTACAACGAAGAAGAGTGACAGTTAACATGAGAAGACATGCTAAGGAAGGAAACAACCAATGATTTGCACGTACCTTTATACTCAGGGCGGCAACCTCGCCCGTCAATCCAACGTCTGAAATACCACACACGAACGTGCTCTCCCCTTCCGAGCATAGGACCCCGAACATCGTCAATAGGTTCTCCTCCTCGAGCAGTAGGTTTAGGCTATTTGGAATCTCCAAGTAACGATAATCCCCCTCGGCTTGCACGCCCGAGCGAGTATAACCCTCATGAGCAACACGGGTGTCCTCGAGATCCAAGTCGGACTCCGAATCATCCCCCACTCCTAAAAGTCCCCTTCCTTCCGCTGCCCTGGAAGTTGAGGCTTCCGTTGCCCGAGATGTCAAAGCGCCCGCATCCGCCATAATGTCGGCGCCTACCATCTCCACCAAAACAGCTGCCGAGGAACTGCCTTCCCACGCAGCAACAGGAACAGAAACTCGAATCGCCGAAGCGGTTGTGTCACCTTGGCCTAAGCCAACCAAGGCAACCCCCACTGAGTGCTCACCCTCTGGGGCAAGGTCCGATGCGCCTCCCTCCTCTGCCGACGGCAAAGAATCTAAACTAATCACCACTGGGAGAGCCAGGGTGAATGCCACCGTGCGCCGAGCCAGCGACCTCTCGTCTTCTTCTTCATCTCCATTCGGTGATCGCTCCGCCCTGGAACGCACGACCCTTGGAGACTCCTCAACTCGGGGCATGGGCCATACCGGAGAGTGTGCAGCTGAGGACTCCACCGACGTCGCCCTCAGAACCGGACGAGGCTCCGGTATTGGGATCATTCGGGCAGTCACCCCCGGCCTGCGGAAAGCAAGTTGGGGAGCCCTCCAGCGTTGTGGTCGTTCTGACCATCCAAAAAAGAAGGGTTAGGCCTGAGAAACTAAAGACTACGAAGAAAGAACAATAAACAGCAAACCATATTCTTACCAGTAGCCGGCCTACGGCCATGGACCTCCCAGAAATACGCCCACGTGCGAATCCCCATTGAAACAGGGAGGACGGCCTTAACCCACTCGCGGATGCCAGAAATCGACATCGGTGGCACACCTCCCGCTACTGCACAAAAAGAAGATCATTACGTATAAATATAAGAGCAGAACATTTAACCCAAAAGAAATCAAAGCCAGCATAAAAGAAACTCACGTGCATGGTTCCACTCCTCCAGGAAGTCAGTGTAGAAAATCATTCTATCTATGATATGTGCACTTTGGTTGTATTAGCATGATTTTCATGTATAGGTTTTGATGAATGACAAACAATGAAGTCAAGTGTCAAACAACAATATTATATGACAAACAATCAAAATTGAATGCCGAGAAGCATATTGCTGACGGAATTGCATAGACAAGCCAAAGACGAGATCAAAAGATCAAGATCGAAGACCCAAGGCGTATGTCATTAGGTAGAACCAATGTAAAAGCAACATTTAAGTTATCTCGTCTTTTGGCTCAATATAGGTCGATCATAAATATGCATAAAATCATTTTGTTAAATCATATATATCATAAACATTTTTAATATACTTCAAACAAAATGATTTTAACATTTTATTAAATCATATATATCATAAACATTATTAATATACTTCAAACAAAATGATTTTAACATTTTCATTTCAACATAGGTCATTATTAATATGTATAAAATTATTTTATTAAATCATATATATCATAAAAATTTTTAATATACTTCAAACAAAATAATTTTAACATTTTCATTTTAACCAAAATGGTTTTTGAAGTAAGTTTTCGATTCTGGTATATTCTGGTATATTTTGGTATACTCCAGTTTTGATTCTGGTATACTCTGGTATATACCAGCTTTGCTGATTTTCCAGAGTTTACTGGAGCAACATAATCGATTATGTAATTGGAATAATTGATATTTTCACTATCCCTTGCCTTCCCGATGTTCCGTTTTATGAACGTTGAGAAGATAATCGATTATGCAATCACATAATTGATTATTTTGGCATAAAATCAGCATAATTGATTGTCAATTAAGCAACGGACATGCACCTTTTAACCCCTATAAATAGAGGTCTTTTGAGCTGATTTTAAACACACAACACCTCCAAATATGATATACATATTGACATTATTTGAGCATCATTTTAGAGCTTTTGTTGAGCCATTTGAGAGACAACTTTGAGTTGTTCATAGAGCTAATATTGTATCTCTTTATCTACTCTTTTGAGAGAGTTCTTGTTGTAAAAGAGAAAGGTGTTTGAGAAGAACATTTCTTCTAATTGATTGTCGGGTTTGCTAAGTACCCTCAATCTTAGTGGTTGAAGTCTTGAGGTGCGGTATCCTCGAGCAAGTTGAAGTCTTATAGAGTGTACATCTACGAGCAAGTGTAACGGTTTGTTAGGCACCAGAAAGCTTAACGGAGTTAGTGGAATCTCGAGAGAGTCTCTCGGGGACCGGACTAACCACAAGTTGTGGTGAACCAGGATAAATTCGGTGTGTTCTTTCCTTGCTATTTTTATTACCGAATTTATTTTATTCCTGCAATTTTTAATTCCGCAATATTTATCAATATTCTCGTGCCACACTATTCACCCCCCCTCTAGTGACGGACATAAATCCTAACAATTGGTATCAGAGCCTAACTCTCTGAAAGCCTTAACCGGTTGAGAAAATGATATACATTTTTTTTGTTGAGAATGTTGAACGCAGGAATGATGAGCGAAGGACACTCTACCATTGAGCCTCCACTATTTGATGGAACAAATTACACATATTGGAAAGAGCGGATGAGAATCTTCATCCAATCAAACAACTTTCGCATATGGCAAATCATCAAGAACAGTGAAACGCCGACAAAGAAAGTTGGGGAAGCCATGGCTGCGAAGGAGAAAAATGAATACAACGCCAAGGCCATCAATATGTTATATCGTGCGGTGAATCCGGATGACTATCGGAAGATTTCCTATTGCACAGCCGCCAAAGAAATGTGGGATAAACTTGAAGCCATTTATGAAGGTACGCCTCAAGTCCAAAAGCATGTGACATGGGACTCAGACTGCTCGTGTGATGAAACGACTGCCCTATGCTTCGTGGCCGACGAAGAAGAAGAGGTAAGCACTTCTAATTCTTGCTCTTTTGAAGAATTACAAGAAGCTTTTAAAGAATTACTTGGTGAATTGAAAAAGACTTCAAAAACCGCCAAATAGGCCAAGGATAAAATCAAAGTTTTAGAAGAAGAAAACAATTTTTTAAAAACTGATAATATTGTTCTTAAAAATAAAATCAAGGAGATGAATGAAGCCTCTTCAATTGATCAAAGTTCTAATTGTTCTTCTTGTAGTTCTTTGAAAATAGAGAACATAGAACTTAGGAACACACTAGAAAAACGTAGTGTAAATGATTCTAAAACAAGTGAAGTAATTAAAAAGGATGATAGAAATGAGGTTAAACCACCTAGAAACGACTCTAGAAATTTTGTTAATAAGTCTAATACTAATCATTTTAGACACAATTCTAGGAATTTTATTAATGAGTCTAGAATAAATAAATTCAGACCACCTAGAAATGACTCTAGGAATTTCAACGCTTCTAGGAATAACGACTTTAGATCACCTAGAACGCATTTGGCTCAACCTAGACATATGCACAACCCTAATATTATATGTCATTATTGTAACCGTGTAGGACACATTGCACCCGTATGTTTTGCTAAACATAGAGATTCATATTTTGATTATAATTATTATTTGCCTAACCCCCAAG
This sequence comes from Nicotiana benthamiana, assembly GCA_034376525.1. Lineage (NCBI taxonomy): Eukaryota > Viridiplantae > Streptophyta > Magnoliopsida > Solanales > Solanaceae > Nicotiana > Nicotiana benthamiana. Next base: position 92,866,838 of record CM067337.1, read on the forward strand.
GATCCAAAAGAAGTTGGGTACCGAAAACCTATTTTTTGGTACTTTTGCAGGTGTGCTTGAAGACTACAATATTGTAGTAGATGCACCAAGCACGAAACCTTACTGCATCGAGGGGGAACGTCGGTTAGTTATCGTATTTTTGATAAAAACGTAATAGTTGATATGTGCTAACAATTGATATTAATTATTGATTCATGTTTTGATAAGTGTTATTTTGAATAACAAATTGGTATCAATTATTTTTATGTTGAATGATTGATTCATGTTTTCATGAATATTTTTAGTTTAAATAACAGTTGGTATATTTGCGAAAAATGACCGTTATTATGATTGGCATGTTTTTACTAACATTTGGTATTATTTGATATTAATATGATTTTTATCGTCAATAGTTACAATAACAATTGGTATACTCTTTTTGCTAATGCCAAAAGGGGGAAGAATTTAGGCGATATGCATCGAATAAGGGGGAATGTCTTCACATTCTAGTATGCTTCAATTGAGGGGGAATATTCAATTAAGGGGGAATTATATTAAATTTTTTACATGAATTGTAGGTTGAGATATAGCATGAATTTAGGGGGAATCCAATATGCATATCTCCTGTTGTTTGTCATTATCAAAAAGGGGGAAATTGTAGAAAATCATTCTATCTATGATATGTGCACTTTGGTTGTATTAGCATGATTTTCAGGTATAGGTTTTGATGAATGACAAACAATGAAGTCAAGTGTCAAACAACGATATTATATGACAAACAATCAAGATTGAATACCGAGAAGCATATTGATGACGGAACTGCATAGACAAGCCAAAGACGAGATCAAAAGTTCAAGACCGAAGACCCAAGGCGTAGGTCATTAGGTAGAACCAATGTAAAAGCAACGTTTAAGTTATCTCGTCTTTTGGCTCAATATAGGTCATCATAAATATGCATAAAATCATTTTACTAAATCATATATATCATAAACATTTTTAATATACTTCAAACAAAATGATTTTAATATTTTATTAAATCATATATATCATAAACATTTTTAATATACTTCAAACAAAATGATTTTAACATTTTCATTTCAACATAGGTCATTATTAATATGCATAAAATTATTTTATTAAAGCATATATATCATAAACATTTTTAATATACTTCAAAAAAAATGATTTTAACGTTTTCATTTTAACCAAAATGGTTTTTGAAGTAAGTTTTCGATTCTGGTATATTCTGGTATATTTTGGTATACTCCAGCTTTGATTCTGGTATACTCTGGTATATACCAGCTTTGCTGAGTTTCCAGAGTTCACTGGAGCAACATAATCGATTATGTGATTGGAATAATCGATTATTTCACTATCCGTTGCCTTCCCAACGTTCCGTTTTATGAACGTTGAGAAGATAATCGATTATGCAATCACATAATCGATTATTTTGGCATAAAATCAGCATAATTGATTGTCAATTAAGCAACGGACATGCACCTTTTAACCCCTATAAATAGAGGTCTTTTGAGCTGATTTTAAACACACAACACCTCCCAATATTGATATACATATTGACATTATTTGAGCATCATTTTAAAGCTTTTGATGAGCCATTTGATAGACAACTTTGAGTTGTTCATAGAGCTAATATTGTATCTCTTTATCTACTCTTTTGAGAGAGTTCTTGTTGTAAAAGAGAAAGGTGTTTGAGAAGAACATATCTTCTCATTGATTGTCGGGTTTGCTAAGTACCCTCAATCTTAGTGGTTGAAGTCTTGAGGTGCGGTATCCTCGAGCAAGTTGAAGTCTTGTAGAGTGTACATCTACAAGCAAGTGTAACGGTTTGTTAGGCACCCGAAAGCTTAACGGAGTTAGTGGAATCTCGAGAGAGTCTCTCGGGGACTGGACTAACCACAAGTTGTGGTGAACCAGGATAAATTCGGTATGTTCTTTCCTTGCTATTTTTATTACCGAATTTATTTTATTCCTGCAATTTTTAATTCCGCAATATTTATCAATATTCTCATGCCGCACTATTCACCCCCCCCCCTCCTCTAGTGACGGACATAAATCCTAACAGTCAGTGGCACAAGCCACCAGGTGCTCGGTCCGGATGTAGAAGAAATACTCGAAAGGACGAGTAGAAACCTCGTCATCGAGCTTCGCAGTTAATTCGTCGGTCCCACGAGGGACCAACCAAATCATAGTGCCACGTACCCTATGAGGAGCGCATAAATTCAACATGTGCCCAAGTGTAACTTCCCTCCGTGCCAACTCCGCATATTTAATCAGCATCGCCAATAATTTATAGCAGGAGGGGACTAGCTGACCAGGGCACACCCTGTAGTAGCGGCAAAGGTCCACCACCAACATGGGAAGAGGAAGCCTAAATCCCAGCCTGAAAGGGTAGGGGCAGAAGACGTTGTACCCTCGGTGGTCGACATGCACCCTGTCACCGCTTCTGGACAGGACGATATCGGCAAAATGGGGAATCTCACGTTGCTCCTTCAGTTGAGCAATACCAACTTCCCCCATCAATGGATCCTCATCCACTTGATCTTCTCCCTCGGGGTCGGTAATATCGGTCGTCGGACCGCCAGGCATAGAAAGAATGTCGGTCACCAACGGGAACCGATCAACGGTCGGCGAAACAGTGGCTCCCGCCACCGTAGATGGACCCTCTGTCGCTGCAACCGCCACCGGAACTACATTGGAGCAGGATCTACTTGCCATTATCAATATAATGGAAAGAAGATGGTCAGATTCACCGTAAAAATAAGAGAATGCGAAGATCCGACGAAAATGAAGGAGAATAAATCAACAAGGAATGAAAAACCAGATAATCTGAAAGCAAGAAAGCTTATCTCTCTCAAAATTGCACTTATACAGATATCGGAAAAGTGAGAACCGAGCAACACAACCCCTTATTTATAGGCAAAGCATGATTGACCCTTACGAATCCCAAAGGTCACCATTAACTACTCGACCAACCGCAAAACGGTTTAGACCTACGGTAACGGGCACCATTATGACAGATACCATTGAACCTCCATCCAACCGTCAATCTGTACATCAGCCACGAAACAGTTGTGACAACCGCAAGACGCCATGGGCACTCCCCATGCGTCACCATGCATATGGTGTTCCTCTTATACGCGATAAGCGTGATAGTACTCTTCCCATGCACACAAAAAAATGGCTACGGCCATCTCTAAAGTAAAAATGGCTACGGCCATCTCCAAAGATAAAAGGCTATGGCCGTCTCCAAAAGTAAAAATGCTATGGCCATCTCCAAAAAAATAATGGCTACGGCCATCTCTAAAGTAAAAAATGGCTACGACCATCTCTAATGTAAAAATGGCTACGGCCATCTCCAAAAGATAAAAGGCTACGGCCATCTCCAAAGTAAAAATGGCTACGGCCATCTCTAATGTAAAAATGGCTACGGCCATCTCCAAAAGATGAAAGGCTACGGCCATCTCCAAAGTAAAAATGGCAACGGCCATATCCAAAGTAAAAATGGCTACGACCATCTCTAAAGTAAAAAATATAATGTAAAAATGACTACAGCCATCTCCAAGAGATAAAAGGCTACGACCATCTCCAAAAGGAAAAATGGCTACGGACATCTCTTAAGTAAAAATGGCTACGTACATCTCCAAAAGTTAAAATGCTACGGCCGTCTCTAAAAGTAAAAATGGCTATGGCCATCTCCAAAGTAAAAATAGCTACGGCCATCTATAAAGTAAAAAATGGCTATGGCCATCTCTAAAGTAAAAGTAAGGCTAGTTTTTGACCATTAATTCTATAACAAAGGAGCGTAGTGGAAGGCTCGCATAGCTAAATGGCTATGGCTATCTCCAAAAGATAAAAGGCTACAGTCATATCCAAAGTAAAAATGCTACGGCCATCTCCAAAAGTAAAAATGGCTACGGCCATCTCTAAAATAAAAATGGCTACGGCCATCTCCAAAAGATGAAAGGCTACGGCCATCTCCAAAGTAAAAATGACTACGGCCATCTACAAAAATAAAAATAGTTACGGCCATCTCTAAAGTAAAAATGGCCACGGCCATCAACAAATGATAAAAGGCTACGGCCATCTCCAAAGTAAAAATGACTATGGCCATCTCTAAAATAAAAATGGGTACGGCCATATCCAAAAGATAAAAGGTTACGACCGTCCTCGAATTAAAAATGGCTAAAACCATCTCTAAAGAAAAAAATGGCTACGACCGTCTCCAAAGAATAAAGGACTGCGATTTTCCCCAGCGCATAAACGGAAAAGGTTATTGGAGGAATCCGCTCATCGAGCTCGAACTCAGCTCGACCTCAATAAGTAGAGGGACTATCTGTATGGGTCAAAAATTGACCTCATGAAAATGAGTGAGATCAACGCATTTATTAAAGTCTATTTATGGCTAATAAATGGTATGACTATTATTCACAAAATTATCGGGTAGTTATCCAATTTGAAAATAAAAGCCACGGCTTGGCCGTCCTCACGAGGGCATCCCCTCTATTTGGTCCCAACTCCTCGGCACCAACTAGCAGATCTCCTAGCTATAAATACTAAGAGAAAGATCCTTGAAAGGGGGCCTGCTTCTTTTTCTTCTTCTTCTTCATATCTACTTCCAAAAGAGGAGAGGATACATCATCGTAAGGCTCTGAACCTCTCCATGGAGAGTTAGACCAAACCAATATCATCAATAAAAGATTCTCGCCCTCCTCCCTTTATCTAATATGAAATTTTTATTGCTTCTTATTCTTTTGGCTTTTGAATTTATTACGATCTGCTATGATTGGCCCTCCATTTATTTTTGAATTTTTTATGCTTATAATGTAAATGAAAACTTTGAGCTAAACAATCATGTATCTTACTTTTTCTTTGTAATAGTATGATAAGTTGAGTGATTGGGTTGTGCGAGAAGAAACTGACAGTGGAAACCCTATAATTTAGGATCGAAGAAAGTCGCTCTTTTATTATTCTCAGAAGTTACATTATCAAAATAAATCTATATTGTTCTAGAGAGTTCATTTCATTTATATACAAATAAACTAAGTAAGTGATATATGGGCTAAAGTATAAAATTATAAACTCATGTTGGGTCATGAGGTGGGCTGCCCGATGCTTGGGCATGGACTTATTGCAGAATTGGGCTTCGTCAACATCCCTTCTCAAGCTGGAGGGTGAAAACACCCCAAGCTTTCCCAAAAGAGTGTGGTGAAGAGGACCATATAATGCCTTGGTCATGATGTCATCTAGTTGATCAGAACTGCGAACATATTGGAGAGATACCATCCCAGAAGATAAGTTGTCGGAAACATAGTGACAACCCACCTCGTTATACTTTGTTTGTTCATGAAAGACCAGGTACTTGGAAATGTGTAAAACAGATTGGCTGTCAAAAAATACAGGTACAGGGGTAGTAATAGAAAGGCAATGGTCGCTAAGGAGTTGAACCAGCCAAGATACCTTAGCCACCACCTTCCTTAAAGCTCTATACTCAGCTTCTGCAATGGAAAGAGAGATAGTAGGTTGATTCTTGCTTTTCCAAGAAATATAGCAACCACCAAGAGTAATAAAATAACATGTAACTGACCTCCTAAAAGAATCACATGTAGAAGTCAGAATTGGAAAAGGAAATAAGAGATAGATAAGGAGAATTAGTCAATGAAATCCCTTGAGCTGGGGCAGACGTTTAGTATCTACAAACATGTAACCCAGCCAACATATGTAGGACCCTGAGAGACTGTAAAAACTGACAAATGCTGGACATAATAGGCTATGTCAGGTCTGGTTTGTTGCAAAAAATTTAACTTCCCAACTAGTCTTCTGTAAATGCTGGGATCTGGGAGGAGATCACTCATATCAACCCACAATTTAATTGATGGATATAAAGGAGTGTCGAAAGGAGATAAGTGAGAACACTTGAATTTATCCAATAAATCTAAAGTGTACATGTGTTGATACATGACATAACCATCAGAATGAGAAGAGACTTCTAAGCCTATAAAATAGTGGACCAGACCAAAGTCTTTGATCTTGAACTGATTATCCAAATATTATTTCAAGGCTATCATTTCAGCAATATCTGCACCAGCTAAGAGAATATCATTAATATAGACCATCAAGATAAACAAAGAATCACCGGAGGTCTTTATAAATAAGGAGTAATTATTTTTGCGAGCAATGTAGCCTTTGGAGAGCCAGGCATCAGACAATTTAGAAAACCACTACATGAAAGCATGCTTAAGGCCATATTAGGACTTCCTCAGCCTACAAAATAGAGGAGAGGCATAAGAGGAAGATGAAGAATAAATCTGAAGACCAAGGGGTAACCTCATGTACACCTTCTCAAGTAGATCACTGTAGAGGAAGACATTATTGACAACAAGCTGAAAAATAGTCCAATGTCTCTTAACGGCACGAGAAAGGAGACATTTGACAGTAGTAAGCTTAATGACAGAAGAGAAAGGATCAGTGTAATAAATGCCTTCCCTTTGAGTGTAACTTCTAATGACAAGTCTGTCTTTATACTTCTTAATAGAACCATTCTACTTGATATTGTATACCCACCTGGAGGGGCTAAATTTCTAATGAGAAGGCACGGGGACAATGTCCCAAGTATGATTTGCCTCAAGATCCTCAAATTTCTTTAACATGGCTTCTTGCCAAGCAGGATGAGAAGCAGTTTGCTAGTAAAATTGAGGCTCAATCATGTGCAAGTCAGAGGTCGAAACCTTGGGATGCAGAGAAACATATGAAGAAGGACGAATAGAAGAGCAAATAAAATCATTCAAATAGGTTGGAGGGTGGATTTTCTTGCAAGATTTCTTCAGAATATGAGGAGGAGTAGGGATAGAAGAAGAAGAGAAGGGAGGGGAAGAGGAGACACAAGAAGGTGAAGGAGCAAGTTCAGGGGAAGGAGACGTAACAGGTGAAGTAGGAGTAGGAGTATCAGTAATATCAAATATAGGGGAAGGAAATAGGAGGAAGATTGGAGATGATAATGAAAGATAGGTTCATGGAAGAATATATCTCTAGAGAAAATGATAGCATGAGAAGATATACTAAGAAGTTTGTAACCCTTCTTTCCACAGGGGTATCCCAAAAAAATACATGGAATGACTCTACGCCTGAAGTTTATCTCTACCATGCTTAGGGTTGGTAGCATAGGTAACCAAAAGACATCAAGTGCTCATAAAAAGGGGTATAGCCATGTAATTTTCAAAAGGGAAAGGTTTTGTGGGACAGTACAGGGCAACCTATTAATTAGATGAGTGGCTGTGAGGACACAGTCTCCCTAGTACTTAAAAGGAAGTTTTGATTGTCATAAGAAGGTCCTATAGACTTCTAATAGATGTTTGTGTTTTCTTTCAACCACTCCATTTTGCTGAGGAGCGTGAGGAATGGAAGTTTAATGGAAAATACCATTTTTAGAAAAAAACTGTTGTGCTTCATAACTGGTTCCTAGCTCATAAGAATTATCAAACCTAAAAAATTACATAGTAGAATTGAAATGAACCTTTACCATTGTAATAAAAACTGTAAGAACAGAATGTGCATTACTTTTGCATGATAAAAGGTGAGTCCAAGTGGCCTTCGAGAAATCATCAACCAAGGTCAAAAAATACCTGAAATCATTATAGGTCTAAGTATTATAAGGACTCCATATTTTAATATGGACAAGTTAAAAAGGAGTTGATGAATGAATTGAACTGTCAGGAAAAGACAACCTTTGTTGTCTTGCCATTGAGCAGACATCACAAAAGAAGGTTTTTTAGATGATACCTTGCTATATAAAAAGAGAATTGATTTCATTCTAATAAATTGTATATGGCCAATCTTTGATGCCAAAACAAATTAGTTTTATTAATGTCAGTGGAATTACAAATATTACAATGAATAGCAGAATCAGGTAGAACACTAAAAGATGGACTAGAAGTATAACATTGAATAGAACTAGAAATGGAAATAGGAATTGAACCAACAGACAAAGTACAAGAAGTCATAGCTGGATGCAAGAAATACAACCCATTTGCAGCTTTACCAATTATCAGTGGCCTCCTCAGAGAAGGGCTCTATAAAATGCAGGCAGAAATACTAAGAATTGCAATGCATTTGAACTGATCAAGAAGTTCATGAATAGATATTAGATTAAAATACAAAGAAGAAACTAACAAAACATTATGTAAAACCATATCTGGCATGAGTTATAAAGAACTAGTAGATATGACTTTCACTTTATATCCATTAGGTAGGGTTATTAGAAAAGGTGTGGTGAGTAGTGTTAAGTTGTTTAGAAGATTTTGGTGAGGTGTCATGTGGTTGGTTACACCTGAATCTAGAATCCAAGGGTTTCAACATAGATGTGACACTACACATGCACAAAAGGCTGTAGAATGAACTTCAGGATGATTAAACACGTCTAGAAAATGAGTAACCCCAATGTTCTCTGAACTTATTGATTCAGAGTGCATATCAGGAGGATGTAGCTATTAGAATATGGTCTTAATATGCTTGTATTATTCTTTTTTGAACCTATAACCATTGGTCTTAGAAGGCTACCTATTGGTATAAGAAGTATGTTAGATAGGACCTTCAGACTTAACATAAACAACACACCTTTTGGATTTGGTGAATTTGAAATCAAGAGAAAATTCATGGAGTTTGTAATATTTCTCAATTCCGTGGCTAGTCTTTTTGTAATATTTGTAGGACAATTGAGAGGAGGAACCAGATTTTCTCTTTTGTTTAAGCTGAAACCTCTAAGTGAAACTCCTAGCAAGGGGTTGAACAGGGTTAACTACTATAAGCATTGAAAGAGGCAAACTCATTTGAAAAACTAGGAATATGAGCTAAAGTTTCCTTATGTTTTTCATCATGTTGGGGCATGGAATAAGTTTTACTAAATGATGGGTAATGTCATCGTCAGAATGTTGCTCTTACAAGTCGAATATGACTCACTTAAGCTACTAAGGAATTGATATAACTTTTGTTGTTCGATAAATTTCGCTAAAGTCCCACAGGTACACATTGGTCCTACATAGGCACTGTTAAGTTCATCCCAAAGTCCCATGAGTTTTGTATAATAGGTGCCAATGTCTAAAGACCCTTGGGAAGCAGCACTGAATTTGCTTTGTGATTGAATGTAATTTGAACCATTTGATGTACCAAACCTTTTATTTATATTCAGCCCAAATATTCTTGGTAGTGTAAAAATACATTACATTATTTTCAATATCTTTAGATAGGGAATTTATTATCCATGCAATAACCATGTCGTTGCATCTTTCTCAAAACAAATAACAAAATGAGTCAAATTCAGGTTTGATATTAAGAATGAGGTTATTCAGGAGAAGGTTGGATTGGCCCCAGTGGATGAGAATATGCGAGAAGCGAGCCTCGGGTAGTTCGGTCATGTGCGGAGAAGAAGCCTTGACGCCCCGGTGAGGAGTTGTGAGCGGCTGGCGGTGATTGGCACGAGGTGAGGCAGAGGGAGGCCTAAGAAGTATTGGGGAGAGGTGATTAGGCAGGACATGAAAATAATGCAAATTTTCGAGGACATGGCCTTGATAGGAAAGTCTGGAGGTCTAGTATTAGGGTTGTAGGCTAGGGGCTTCTAGAGCTTTTCGTACTTCTTTCCTAGGGCGAGGTGGGGTTTGGTAAGGCCCTACATAGGTGTCTTGCGTTTTGTATCATGCCCCCTATGGTTGTTACTGGTAGATGTTATTGCATGCCTTTTAATTTATGGTTTGATATGTAGTTAACTATTAATGCGATTTCTGCTGGAGTCACTAATGCTCCTTCGCTTTTCATTTTCTTTCTCTTCCTTTATCCTGAACCGAGAGTCGCTTGGAAACAACCTCTTTGCCATTTTCGGTACGGGTAAGGCCTGCTTTGTGGGAATATACTGAGTATTAGTTGTTGTTGTTAAATTCATGTTTGAGAACTCTACCAGTTATAAGCCCTATTGTATTCTTAACAGAGAGGGCAGTGAGCATATTTTTGTGCCACTTGAAAAAACCACTTCCATCAAAAATGGGAGAAACAAGATGAGTACTAGGACTGTCAGATGGATATACAAAGAATGGGTGAGATGGAGGTATAGGTAAATCACTACTACATAAAGAGGCTTTAGTGGAAATTAAAAATACCTTTCGTGGCAACTATAACTGCCACTACAAGCATTACCGGCCATTAGTCTTTAGCCGGAAATTCGGGAGTCGGCAAAGCCTTTGGGGGCTATTCTAACAAAAGCTGGTAAAGGATATGGTTTATGGCCGCTAAAAATTATTAGTTTTAACGGTACTTATTGGCGGCAATTGTTTTGGCTGCTGAATCCAATACATAATGGTTAGCTATGACCTTTTAGTTCATTCTTAGGGCTAGTAAACTTGATTAAAAGGCCACTAATAGTCAGTAGTTTTAACAACAATTATTTATGGCAATTAAAATGGCTACAATATCTATTGTGAAAATGTCTTAATTTATCCTTTAGTGACCATTTTTATGGCTTTAAAATTCAATTAAATTATCACTAAAAGTCATAACCTTTAACGATAATAGTTTATCTGTCATTAACGATGACTACTACATTCGTCCAGAAATTATCTTGGTAGAAAAGAGTTTGACACTAAAAATTTATTACTATTAATGAATAAAATAACTTACTAGTTCTAAAACAAATAAAAGAAAGAAGTAAACCAAAATATTAATGTCACAACTAAAAAGAAAAATTTATATTGTTCGTACTAATATAACCAATCCTATTGATAATGAGTTCAAATAGTTTCCGCAACTCTTCATCATATTGAAATTAATGAAATTTTCGAACATTAGAATGTATGACCTAAAATAATAAAATAAATGTATCAAAAAATGAAATTTAATGTATAAAAACATTGCAAGTAATGTGGACAATTTGATATTTCAAGCAAGAAATATTCAGTAACAAGAAAATTTATTCTTTCATGTTACTTTCTTTTAGTTGTCGAACACTTTTATTGAGTCTTTATATTTTCCTGCTCAAAAACATTCATGTTGCGCCGTAACCACCATCGAGTAGACCTTTTTTCAGCACACCCCTCTTTCAGCTTTGGGGGAATGTTTTGAGTGGTATGACTTTTCCGATGAGCCTAGGGTTATATTTTCTAACATGAAGCTAACTACTCTTGCAAAAAAGGTGGTGAACTTCACATGCAAAGTTCTACTGCAGTGGAAAATCATCTAAAGCTTAATTAATCATAATTGTGAATAAGCTAAGATTTTCTTTAAATTATTCCACTATAGTTACCAGTGACTATGTTTTGCCCAAAAGATATATATACTTTGCGAGCTTAAAAACAATCAAAAACGATATATGGGTAAATCATAATCAAGTATAATGAGTCCTAGAAGAGATTATTTCACTAAGACCACAGTAGATCTGAAAGTATAAAAGATAATAGGGAGTTTTAATATCGAAAGGAGATACGCATAGAGATAGAGAAAAGTATGCCTGATAATAATAGAGAGAGAAAGTAGAGAGGTAGTTGTGTTAGGGAAATTTGGTTTTCTATGTTCTCGTGCTACCTACGCACATCCTTGACATAGAGAACGGCCCAACTGAAGCCGACTCGAGTAAGGTCGACCCCAGTAAGTGGACAGACCAAGTGATATGACTCAAGACGACGTCGTTTGCAGCTCTGACTGTTCCGTACACTGAGACCACTAACCTCTGTACTTTTCGTTGATTATTTCGAGGAAGGTCCCTTAATATATAAAGGGGACCTTCCCTTTGTAAAGGCTCGTGTGTATTTTGCTACTCAGAATATACAACTCTTTCTCTCACTCTTTCACTCTCTCTCTTTCTCTCTTGTGTAAAGATTATTACTTGTTCTATTATTCTTACATCTCAAAAAATCTACACTATTATTACCAATCTTAGCTACATGATATTCTCTAGTTCATATTACGCTTGATTCCGATTAACCCTTATTTAATTTCAATTGTTCTTAAGCTTAATAAGTATTTACATAACTTTTTAGCCAAACAATTTGGCGCCGTCTATGGGGATTTCGTGAATCAAAATTGTAGTTTGCTTCTAGAGATCCTTCAAAACCACTTTCTACAACCTAGATCGGCTGAATACAACGCAAGAATGAAAGCTATCGTGGATGCTAGAGCTGATCTCATGGGCCCTCTCAATGCTGGTGCTGAAGGGGATGCTCTACACGCAACTTCTAGTACCCTGATGAACGTGGAAAACCCACCTTCCCCTTCAGAAGATCTAGTGGTTCCACGAGAAAAAAAGGCTTCTACATCTACAATTAAAGACCCTCAGAGCTAAAGAGGTTACTGGAAGAGTGGTTGACAAACGCTCCGAGTAGTTTAGCTGGGAAGCCACCCCAAAACGCTAGATGCACACCAACGACAGACCATGTTGTAGCCGAAGATGAACTCGAGGTCACACGAACAAACAACGTGCCCGTCGATGCTCAAGCGTGCTGAGGCACACGTGGAGACGACGACTACTTAACGACCCGACCCGGCAGCTAATAATGGTGCACCCAATAATTTGAAGAGATCGACTCAATGAGGGACGACGAGAGCAAGTCCTACGCCTCAATAGGGAGAGGCACCAACCGTACATCAGATCTTCACATCCGCCAAGGCACGCAGATGCCATGCAATGACATGTCACCCCACTGAGGAATGACAGAAGTATGTCGCCTTTACTATCTGCACATAACTTTTGTGTATCTCCTTCAGAAGTACTGTACGCACTAGAGAAGCTGGGCAATAAAGATCTACGGCCAGCGAAGATGAAGTGCTACTTCGCAACCAGAAACTCAAACGACATATGTGAGTTCCACCAGGAACGGGGGCAGATAACCAAAGACTGCATAGGTCTCCAGCAGGAGGTGGTCCGGATGTTAAACCAAGGATTCTTGAAAGAACTGCTTAGAGACAAAGGAAAACTCAACTTCGCACGCGGGCGGGAACAACCTCACAGCCCGCTAAGGCCGCTCTCACCAACACGCATCATCAACATGATCATTGGGTACGGTAATGACTCAGCGATCAACCATGGCAAATTCACCACCACTCACAAATTAAAGTGAACCATTGCTCACGAACGATATGACGACTTCGAAGATAGTATCACCTTTGATATGTCTGATACTGACAGTTTGTTTTTCCCCCATTGTGATGCTTTAGTTATTACTTTACGCATAGTATATACTGACGTTAAAAGGATTATGGTCGACGATGGCAGCGGCACATGTATCATTCATCCAAGAGTCCTTGCACTAATGGGACTCGTGAATAAGATAATTCCACACTGTATAGCACTAACTGTTTTAACAATGCAGTGGGAAGAACCACTGGGGAGGTAACGCTGCTCGTTCTGGAAGGAGGAGTTACGATGGAAACCACTTTCCACGTAATGAACCAAGAAACGACATACAACGCCATCATCGTACGTCCGTTGATACATGCCATGAGGGCAGCCCCTTCAGTTTCTATCAAGTGTTCAAATTCCCTACCCCATGGGGGGTGTACAACATACGGGGCGAGCCGCGCACCGCCCAAGAATTTTATAAAATAGCTCAAGATTATACACATACCAAACAACTGAAAGGAGCGAGTGCGGAGGCAGATCAATCAGCCATGTCAGGGACTAAGGTCCACTCGATAGAGGACGCCATTAAAGATGCCGAAGACGTTGAGGCTAACAAGGCCACGGTCGAAGATCTCGACCCCGTCCAGCTAAGAAACAGTGATTCCACAAAGAAGGCTTATATAGGCCACAACCTTTCAAATCCAAGTAACTATCGTGAATTTCTTTCTAACCACGCAGACCTGTTTGCTTTTTCCTTTACAGATATGCTAGGAATTCCATGAGAAACTGCCTCCCGCAAATTGAATGTCTATCTGCTACAACCGCCCGTGCGGCAGGTAAGGAGAAAATTCAATGCCACCATCAACGAAGCAGTAAGTGAAGAAGTAGACAAGCTGCTGGCGAACGGTTCCATTAGGGAGTCCAAGTATCTGGAATGGGTCGCAAACATTTTAATGGTCAAAAAGAAAAATGGGAGTGGCTGATGTGCGTGGATTTCACCGACCTAAACAAAGCATGTCCAAAAGATTTGTTCCCACTGCCCTACATCGACCAATTAATTGACGCAACGACAGGGCATGGGCTGTTAAGCTTCCTGGACACGTACTCCGGCTACAATCAAATCATGATGGCCGAGGAAGATCAGTAGAAAACAACCTTCATCACTCACCAGGGAACATACTGCTACAAGGTAATGCCCTTCGGGCTCAAGAATGCGGGGGCAATATACCAGAGGCTGGTGACTACGATGTTCAAAGAGCATCTCGGCAAAACGATGAAGGTCTATGGTTACGACATGCTAGTGAAGTCGTCAAGGAAAGAGGACTACCCTAATCACCTGAAAGAAGCTTTTGAAATATTAAGAAGATACGATAAGATTCTGAATCCTAAAAAGTGCGCATCGGCGTAGCCTTGGGAAAGTTCCTGGGGTTTCTGGTGTCACAAAGGGGCATCGAAGTTAACCCAGACCAGATCAAGGCCATAGAAGCCATCCCTGAAATACTAAGAAGGAAGAAACAAGTGCAAAAGCTGACAGGTCGAATAGCCGCCCTCTCCAGGTTCATCTCACGCTCCTCCAACAGGTGCCATAAATTCTTCGGTGTATTGAAAAAAGACGAGAGACTACAATGGAACGAAGAATGCATTGACGCCCTGAGGAGTTTGAAGGCATATTTGTCATCGCCACCCCTACTAGTCAAAGCGAACCTAGGCGAACCTCTGTTGGTGTACTTGGCCGTATCGGTAGTCGCGATCAGCCATCCTAGTGCGCGAAAATAAAGGTACGCAATCTCCTATTTAGTAAATTAGCAAAACATTAGTGGACGGCGAAACCCGGTAACCACACCTTGAGAGGCTAGCATTAGCACTCATGGTAGCTTCACGAAAGCTACGACCCTATTTCCAGTGACACCCATAAGGGTAGTAATGACCTTCACATTAAGGAGTGTCGTACAAAAGCCCGAACTCTCAGGCCAGCTTGCCAGATGGGCCTTTGAGCTCAGAAAGCATCATATCACATACCTTCCAAGCACCACCTCAGTCATTACCTCGGGAGCCGCCGTTGATGTGGACTCTTGCCTTGAGGGGGGAGAAGCATTGCCCCTAGACGTGCCTACGAGGAGCATACCTGCTCTTCAAAATCAGACACTGCCCTAAAAGGGCCGGCCACAGTTTTCTTCTTCTTCTCTTACACCTTCTTTTAAGCACCCCGACCTACCAAAACATGTATGAGTTGAGCAAGGAAAATTAAGGAGAGTATCCAAGCCAAAACGGAAAAGAAAAACCAAGCAAGACCGCTACCTGTCGGGCCATAGAGCCTGAGGAATTCTGGCCAGGTGCCGCATTCCTCCGCAAATGGTATTAGTGCTATCACCCACGACCTAATATCATCAATCCGTAGAAGAGTGCGAGCTATCACTACATAAAGGTAAAAAGAAACATACGATGGTTAAGCCGACGAAATAAGATTTCCATAAAAACTGCATACATAAATGGTTACATGCTATGTTCCATACCTCCGGGAACCCTTCGGGATTAGACGCCTGATGCTCGGTATGAACGTAGAAAAAGTTCCTCCAAAGTTTATGACCGGCCTTGTCGTCGGCTTGCACCACAAAACTCTTCTTACCCCGACGTACCAACTGGAGCATGGTACCTCTCATGAAGCTCACGCTGAACATATGCAAGAGGTGGTGAACGGAGACCTCTTTCCCAGCCTTAGCCCCGTAGGTGGTAAGAATACTACACACCTTCAGCGAGTACGGGGTAAGTTGGGCCGGACATGGCCCATACCAATGGCGAAGCTCCTCCGCCAAAGGATTGAGCGAGAGGCTTTACCCAATTATACTCATAAAATATGCAATATCCAGGCATGTGCTCATTGGCGTAGTCCGTCCCGGCGGGAGCCATCTCAATGTAATTAGGAATATTGTACGACTTCTTGAGAGCAGCCAAGTGAGATGACATCAGCTCTCTAAACTCCCAAGGAGGGAGTTTACATTTGTTGCTAAAATCCTTCCGTGTAACCATGTCTTTTGGAAAAATGTTGGATGTTGATAGAGGAACGACGACCTCCTCGGCTTCTCCTTCTCCATCATCTGAGGACGATGAAACCCTAGAAGGGGCATCACCCTTGGGCTTTTCGCTATCGTGGAGACGCTTAACCATGATGAAAGTTATGAGAGAAAGGCATTTAAGGGGCACGGGGTTTGATTCCCGGGAAGGAAAATTTTAAGAAGATCGACGAGTACCAGAAAAAGACTAGGATAAGATTGAGAAAATACTCTCTGAAGATGTACAAAAAGTTGAATTGGGTTCAACCTTTCCTCTACTTATATGGAAAGGCACACAGAAAATAGAAATGGCATGATTTGAAAACCGGTGCGGGAAACCAAAACGTCACATCATGTCCTGAACTGCCTCGGGAGCAAAAGTAATGATCACGCTCGTGATCGATTATGTCATCATAAAAAGGAGCCGTAAAAGGAGGTTATATGTCAATGGTATAACACCTTCGCATATGATCAAGCCATATTCACAGTATCTACGGGTACGGCCAAATTTCTAAAAAGGTCAAGCATGTATGTCCGTTCGTTGAAGACGTTTCTCGGCTACGTCCCCAAAAAACGTAGGAACTATCTGTATTAGACAAATTTGGTTCCTTATGTTTTCGTGCTACCTACGCACGTCCTTGACATAGAGAACGGCCCAACTGAGGCCGACTCAAGTAAGGTCGACCCCAGTAAGTGGACAGACCGAGTGACATGACTCAAGACAACGTCGTTTGAAGCTCTGAATCTTCCATACACTGAGACCACCAACCTCTGTACTTCTCTTTGATTATTTCGAGGAAGGTCCGTTAATATATAAAGGGGACCTTCCCTTTGTAAAGGCTCATGTGTATTTTGCTACTAAGAATATACAACTCTTTCACTCTCTCTCTCTCTCTCTCTCTCTCTCTCTCTCTCTCTCTCTCTCT
Source organism: Nicotiana benthamiana (assembly GCA_034376525.1). NCBI lineage: Eukaryota > Viridiplantae > Streptophyta > Magnoliopsida > Solanales > Solanaceae > Nicotiana > Nicotiana benthamiana. The sequence goes on from CM067337.1 coordinate 92,883,907, forward strand.
CTCTCTCTCTCTCTCTCTCTCTCTCTCTCTCTCTCTCTCTCTCTCTTGTGTAAAGATTATTACTTGTTCCATTATTCTTACATCTCAAGAAATCTACACTATTAACCAATCTTAGCTACACGATATTCTCTAGTTCATATTACGCTCTATTCCGGTTAACCCTTTTTTATTTTCGATTGTTCTTGAGCTTAATAAGTATTTACATAACTTTTTAGCCAAACAGTAGTATATTCAGGATAATGAATCTGCCCTATTACAAGGTGAAGGTCTCCTTTATATATTAGGAGACCGTTCCCGAAATATACAAAAAGAAAAATATAAAAGTTGGTGGCTTCCTCGTACGGAAGAAGCCAAGACTAAAACGATGTCGTTCCTCTGTAGTTTATTAGGACATCCTTAGTCAGGCCGTCCTTACCTGGTTGACAAGAATTCAAGTGCGGCCTCGTTATGAGAAACGTATTTTTTTAAATAATGACGAGGTAAACCAAATTTTACCTCATACAAATTAATCTTAGTTAAATTCGTACAAATAAACAGAAGTGACAAGTATCCAGCACTAAGACAGACTCATAATCTTGTAGAATTAAACAAGTGAATATTACAGGTTATGAAGAATATTCACAAAATATGGCACATAAAACGAAGGAATATCTAAAGTTAATTAGGAGATGTACTCAACTAATAATTGTCAGATAGACTATGTATTTAAGGAGCAGAAGTACGTATCAATGTAACTCAACAAACTAATATTCGTGGGTGAGACCGAGTTACATAGATTTCAATAGACTATTTCACACACACACATATTTATATATACTAATATTTATAAACGTGTGTTGCATGTTAATAATGACATATGATGATTTAATTATTTATTTATATGAAGAAACATAAAAATTTTATTAGTGAGAGAAAATTTATACATAATACCACAACAATCATTTAAATGTCGAAAAATATTGATACATTAGCATAATACGTGAATTCAAAATGAAAGGATATCATCAGAACTTACATAAATGGTCAAGTTTAGTCATGATAATTATGTATTTTAGTTTAAATGTATCTAATGTGGTGGCATATTACTGAATACTTCTTTATAGACGGTATCTCTTTGTATATCTTTCCTTCTAATACTTTGATTACTCTCCAATAGCCAGAACTCTTGTTGTAGATATTGATATCTCTCTTGAAGGTGCAACATGTAGTTATTCGTATAAGAAAATATATTGTGATAAATATAATATAATATTTAGGATGTTTGTCCTTGTGCTTTATTTGTTATAGCTACAAAACATAAACATACAGAAAATTATTTTCATACAAATTTAAAATGATATTCTTTAGTTTCTAAAGACGAAAGTTGAATTTGGGGATAAACACATGCTTAGATGCACATTGACCGGTATCATAAGTTCTGTATGTATGATATTATTGTCAAAACTTCTATATGTCATATGTGTACTATTACATAAGCTATTCAATGGATCTAAGTTTTCAATAGCATGAATGGCATAAACCTATATGCAATGGAAGACAAATTTTAACTTAGTCTATTATATATGTGGTGACACTAATATATGAAAAAAATAATGAACTTGACAACAAACATGCACGATAGAAGGCCAATTAATATTAAAACATTTAAGTATTCTTCATGGTAGTTATTGTTAGTATCATTTTCTGTTGAATCAAAGCAAAAAATTATTTTATTTTTTACCATTAAACTTAGCAATCAACCTTTTATTTTGTCGATCAACATGTTTATTTCTGCTAGCTAAGATAGCTCTTTAATATCTATCATGTAATTTGTATAAATTGTAGTTTAATCTAATGATGGATAATATTTTTCTAATTAAATATACTACTATTACCATTGGGGTTGATAACCAAGTATTCTAGATGAACCGAATCATCTTTAATTTGATGCTTTTCTTCGTTTCCAACCCGAAGCAAGAAGTCACTGAATGCTGGATGTGTTCTTACTTTTATATTCTTGTCATTTGAATATTTTTTCATTTGAGGTAATAAGTATAATTTTGGGAAGCTAACTTTTATAGTTTCTTCTTTGATCAATTTTGAAACTGATGATCGTACTTGACAGAATCACTTTCCAAAATATTACTTTTCTACCAAACAGTTCATTGATATCTAATATATCTCTAAAACTTTGGGCAATTTTTTCGACCAACTGATGCTTAGCCAAAAACACTTCATCCTATATTATCACTTTTGCTTTCCTTATAAGTTTAGTACGATTGATCTGATTTGATATATTTGTGATGGTTATTTCAGTTATTTGAAGAGGTATATCAAATCTAAAGTGAATTATACAACCTCATATTAAAATCGTTCTTGGCTCACCACTTGTTCGTATTGCCAATAATATCATGCCTCTTGATCTCATGTTTGCAGGTAATGCATGGCATATGAATATTATTTGGGTTCCGCCAGAGGCATCTAAGATGATAATCCCGTTGTACCAGGATAAATTTTTTATAATATAATCTTAAAATCTTATTCTTGTTCAGGACTTAGCTTTGATTGTGCTTTCTCAAACACTTGTATGACCTTCTTAATATTATATTTTTTTCAACTTGAAAAGTAATTTTACTTATACCAAGAATTAAAAAAATAATTTAATTGGATTTTCTAGCAAATAATTAATTGAAAGACTTAAATATTTTATATTAACATAAAATATAATTTACTTTCTGTTGACTTAGATTATTAATAATAGTTCATCTCATGTTTGCTTAATTAAGTGTGATTATAATTTTATCCACCATAAATTTTATTTTCAGAGAGTAAAAGATCTATAGCATTCCACTTTTAGATTTTTATGTTTGCAAGATCATTAGCGGTATTGGGTCTTATCAATATATTTTTTTTCTTTTCTCACACATTTACTAATAAGTTTCTTAGTTGTTTTCTAATAAGTGGGTTATATTACACGAAAAATTAATAATAAAAGAAAATTATTTAAGTATGAAGCAATTTAAATATAATATAATAACATATTATCGTGATAATGTTTTTCCTCAATTTCAGCGCTTTATATATGTAGTCCGTTTAGCATTACTTTTATTTTTTTGGTATTGATTATTATAAAATGGTAATGTGTTACCAATATGAAGAATGCTTATGAAATTGATTTTATTAAACCTTCCTACATATTTTTAATAAGAATGTAATAGATAAGATTAACATAAAAAATATTGTAGTCCAAAAAATAAATTATTACAGCTATGTCCTTTCACTATGAGTTTTTCTTTTTAATGTTTTAGTCCTATTTTGGTCTATTAATATTTTATTCATATTTTTATTATAATATATGCTCTCCTTTTTCTAAATGAATTTGGACAATATAATACGTCTTCAAATTACATTAGTAATATGAATCTTTTAAGAAGTATATCCTAAAACTAATAGGATTAGAAGGCTAATGTCTAAAATTCCGATTATGTCCCTTTGTTGTGAGTTATTATGCTTAATATTAAAAGGTTATTTTTGTAATTAAACATTTTATTCATGCTTTTATTTTATATATATAAGACAATTTGAGATTTTTCCCTCAGGTTCAATAAGCAAAGAATCTAAAACTGGCTGATAAATTGTGTACATCAAAGTTCATAACTAAGGTTGAAACTATGCCCATTTATACCGAGTCATAAACCATATAGTAGTATAATGCACCAAACCCTAAACAAGATGAAATAAAAAATAGTATAAACTACTGTATGCAAAAATAATTCCCATTTAGAAAGTAGTTTGAATATTAGAACTTTCCAACAGAGAAAGCGACAACTAGATTTGGAAAAAGAGAGCAGCAAATAATTAAACTTAAAAAAATCTAAAGAAAGAAAAGTTAATGAAAGTCCATTTTCAACACAAAGAAAACAGTAACAAGCATATTTGCGCGAATTTAATTTACACGCCACCTTAAGGTAGATTTTGATTAGAGAGATATATATGCATTCGGATTCCAATGCATTAATTGTAAAAGTTAACTAAAGTAATACTTAGACATTAGAAAGTACAGTTCAGTGCACTAAATTCTTGTTATATGTGAGGTTCGAAAAAAGGCTAAACCACAAAAGTCTATTGTATTCACTATTATCTTGCATTTTTACAAGAGGTTATTTTCACGGAAATAAGTTTACCTAATTACTCTAAAGCTTCCTAAAAAGTAACAGACTCGCTGCTGATTGATTAATAACAGACTTAGACACAAATAACAACAAGTACCATAAAACCTCAAAGGTCAAGTTCCTTTTCAATGACTATATAGTTGAAAAAGAAACAAATTATGAAGAAGCTAATCAAAATATTCTCCAGGTAAAATAGACCAGCGAAAGTCCAAATTTGAGCATATAATCTAAGACACAACTAATAAATTCTAGAAATAAGCCGATAATAAAATAAATTACAGAAGTTAACTGCCTCTATAATTAGGTCTATATAATGAAAATTATCGGGATCAATTATGTATAAAATTCAAGTTGGGATAGGCCATAGCATTTGAATATTTTAGCAATAGTTTAAATATTAAAACAATTTACTAATTAAAAGACTACAATTTAAATTATTACAAATATAGGGTCAATGAAAATAATTAATTTTGCTCAGTTATGTTTCTTACTTCCTATTGATTATTTAAAGAAAAAAATAAATATTTATCTATTAGTGTGTAATATTGGACATAATAATGTAGAGTTTAATTTCTATGATATTATGAATTTTCTATTAATATTATCATATCATATAAAATGTAATTAAAATAAATTTTGTGTAATTAGTAAAACAAATAACTTTAATAAATTAAAAGAGACAACAAAATGAGAGGACACCAGATATATTAGTAGAACACCGAAGAAACACCATAAAAATATCAATGATCATTAAATACCACTGAGAAGACACTGCAACCCAAAAAACTTAACATTCGATGTGTAGAAACAGACGAAGCTCGAGGATGTGAAATCCTCTAAGAAAATCGATGAGGGTACCATCGATCGAAAGAGAAGATCCCGAATCATCGAATTCATGAATCTGATACCATATTAAGTTGAGAGATTAAGCTGTGCTAGAAGAGATTGACAGCGGATACCATAGAATTTGAGGGAGAAGAAAGTCATACTCTTTTATTATTCTTAGAAGTTACATTATCAAAATGAATCTCATTATTCTAGAGAGTTCATTTTATTTATATATGAATCAACTAAGTAAGTAATACATGGACTAAAGTATAAAATTATAAAACTTGTATTGGGTCATGAAGTGCGCTGCTCGGTACTTGGGCTTGAACTGTATTGCAGAGTTGAGCTTTGGTTAACATAATATAAGTTTATTATTTATATTGCTGGTGTGTGATATCATGAAACGATAACAAATAATATAGTCTATTTAAATATTGTATTGATTAAAATAATACCATACGATATAATACACTGTGAAATGATATGTTATGGATTATATTAAACAACCAGCACCAGGTGCTAATCGCCCCCATCAAGACAGTTATAATTGGTCATAACCATTCAAATTCCTGTTTGTTCGCTTATTTCTCTGACTTCAAATTTCAAGACAATTTTCCAAAACTTTTATCATGTCTAGCCAAAGCCGAGGGCCCTTCCCATTTCTCAGATTTTAATTTGACCATTAATGGTGATTTTTCTTACCTTTTGTCCTCTTATTCTTAACATAATAATAATTGACTAGAAATCTTGATTATTTAATTTATCTTGGATTCCCGTTTTTACTTTTACCATGATGGTAATGATATGATGAAGATATAGTTACCTTTCTTAATCTAATTAATATTATTGTTTTGATTTAGATTTGGATCTTTTTCTATTGATAGGTCAATATTGATAAGTAAAGAGAAGTGGCAATGGCATATAAGGTGGATCATGAATATGATTACTTATTCAAGATTGTTTTGATCGGAGATTCAGGTGTTGGTAAATCTAATATACTTTCTAGATTTACCCGAAATGAATTTTGTTTGGAGTCTAAGTCCACCATTGGCGTTGAATTTGCAACAAGGACCCTGCAGGTTACTTTTAATTATCTTTATTCTTGCATTTATGAGTTTCATTTCTTGATTATGATAGTTCAAAGACAATATTTATGTATGAATGTGTCGTTTCCAAGTAGATTTTCTTGTTAGACTATTGCGTTTGAAAAGAATCTATAATTGGGATATCAGCCTCTTTTTGGATTAATCTTCATCACTAAAGCCATACTTTTTTCTTTTGATTTTCACTCGATGTCCGATAATTCCGTCACGGCACGAATTAATTCACGCGACATACAACTTATTAAAATAGGAAGCGCTCCCTATAGAATTTTTTTCGTTTTTGGGATTTGAACCGTGTGAGACTTTTGATTAATGATGGATGCAACCTTAGTGGTAGTGCAATGCTTTTTTTTTTTTCTCTTGACCTTTAATTACATACCTTGATCCTTCTTTTGGGATGCATCCATATGATTCTCTAACAACTAATATCATGATTAGGTTCTTTCATTCGACCATCACTTGTCTGACAAGTTAAACTAGGCTCCACTTTAGAGATAAGTTGTTGGTCTTAATCAAAATAGGTCAAGGGCGCGTTGGAACAGACGTTAGCTGCTTAGTCTCATCCGAGAGTTTAATCACCTTACTGTTTTTTCTAAAGAAAAAAGAAGGGGTTCGATTTAGGCTCCTTCCCATCCACTGGATAGCTGCGCTGTCAAGTACGAGCCCTCTGACCCATGCATCTAACAAGCTCGTGTGGTTCTCTGATTCCATCAAAAATCTTTATTTTTTGAAACGGAGCATAATATAAAATTCAACCCTCTTTAACGGTTTATGTTGTATACACTATGAATGTATCTCGACATTTTATAGTAGATCACATAACAATTTTTCACTGTTATCAATCAATACTAATTATAAAAGGTTATTTGTAACTACCTTTTAATGACCTAATTGTACAAATAATTTTTATCATCACACTCAACGCATAAAATTTAAACTCTTTTATATAATTCTTATGTACTTTTTGTTGCATGGTACAGGTAGAGGGGAAGACAGTAAAGGCACAAATATGGGACACTGCTGGTCAAGAAAGGTATAGAGCAATAACAAGTGCATATTACAGAGGAGCCGTTGGTGCACTTTTGGTCTACGACATAACCAAAAGACAAACCTTCGAAAACGTGAGCCGTTGGCTTCGCGAACTTAGGGACCATGCAGATTCCAATATTGTTATCATGTTGGCTGGAAATAAGTCAGATTTGAACCATCTTCGAGCAGTCCCTGACCAGGACGCTCGGATCATGGCCGAGAAAGAAGGGCTCTCGTTCCTCGAGACGTCTGCTCTCGAGGCATATAACGTTGAGAAAGCGTTTCAGACTATATTGTTGGACATTTATCAGATCATAAGTAGGAAAGCTCTGGCTGCTCAAGAAGCAACTGCTATTCCTGGTCAAGGCACTGCTATTAATGTTGGAGAGTATTCTGGTAATAATAACAAAAGACCATGTTGTTCTAATTAACTGAGATGGATTAAAAAGGAAAGATGAAATGTTTATGCCAGATTATCATATAACAGTTTTATCGTAGATGTTGTAATCTATAACAAGTGAGGCGAAAATATTGTACTAATATTTTTTTTCGTGGCCTTCTTTTGTTGAAGGAAATATGATTTTGCATATAAACAAACGAGATTCTTTTTTTTTTTTGGTAATCAAAGTATTTTATGTACCAAATAATAATATTTACAGTTCGTACTTCCTATTACTAGACTATAACTCTAGCACTGGACATAAAGCCCTAGCTAGGAGATACCTATCTTTAGAACTTCTTCTACTTCTACACCTTAACACTACTTCATACTCTAATTTATTACAGGGTACCAATTCAAATTACTCATTGCTCTATCTAGATAAGAAAATTTGGCAGCCTTATATGAAATTCCTGTATTATCAGCCGTAATATGGCATTACTTGTTATCCTCTTCTTCTGAAAAATCATACTATTTCTTTCTTGCCAAATATGGTAGACTGCAACTGCTAGGATCATCCTACATATTGTTTCTCCTGCACTCTTTCCCTTGCTTACCTGTGTCATCCATGTAACTTCCTTCTGCCAAGCTTTCTTTGGTCTTTTTATACCTTGCTATTCCAGTAGTCCAAGCCATATCTTCTCTCTGTTAGCTCACAGTTAAAAAATAGATGTTGTACAGTCTCGTTTTCCTTGTTACAAAATGAGCATAATTGATCTTCAATCACACCCCATCTTGCTAGCCTTTGGTTAGTAACCAGCTTTGCTGAATTGCCAATCTTAGAATGAATGTCAACTTGTGTTGTCCCTGATTGTTGCATACTAGTTTCCTCCATGCCACCTTAGGAAAGTCTCCTTGCATGGTTCTGAATAGTTTTTTGACAGAACATTTTTCCATCTTCTGAACATTTTCTTCTAAGAGCCCTGCACTTGCAAAGTAGTTCTTGGCTTTGAAAATCTTTTGTATGGCCCATGATGCATTCTTTTGTATGGCCTACTTAATTTTTTTTGTGAACTTAAATATATATGTTGATTTAGTAGGATTCTTTTGACGGAGTCCTATTGGCATGAATTTTCGTAAGACCATAGGAAACGACCTAATGACCAATATACATTGCTTTTTCATGACTTTCAGGTTTATTCTTTGGTGTTTTGTGGTCACGCAATACGAATTTATAATTATATCTATTTATTTGTGTGAATCAGTTTGTGCTAATTTTGTTGAATTTTTTTACAGACTCCGAATTGCCTGAAATTTTGTAGGTATATAGGAAACGGCCTAACAACCATCAGTTATCTCTTCGCCATGACTTTTGGGTTATTTACTGGTATTTAAATTCATACAACACAAATTTATTGTTATATCCACTTTTTCATGTATATTTATACATGATGATTTTGTAGAAAAATTTGACGGACTCTGGTTGTGCCGAAAATTTGTAGGCCCATAGAAAACATCCTAATGACCAATACTCATGACCTTCGCCATGACTTCTAGTTTTCTTGGTGACTCAATAGAAAAGACGATGAACGGTCAAAGCGAGAAGGTGACTATTTTTCCTTAGGTCGTTTTTGATGGTCTGGAAAAATCTTAGGAGATTCGGATCCGTTCGCCTGGGCCCATAAAAAAGGCGTGGGCTATAACACACGAAAATCTAAAACTCGGACGGAATTTATGTTTTATGACATTTAACACTAAAAAAAGAGGAACGATCATGGCGAGGCGGTGACTGTTATTCCATATGCTATTATTTACGGGCCGAAAAATTTTTAGGTGATTCAGGTTCGGTCGCCTATGCCCATGCAAAGACGTGCGCTATAGCACAGAAAAATCTTGGAATCGAACGGAATTCCAGTTTACCCCTACAAATGAGGAATGGTCATGGCGGTGACTATTGTTCCTCAAGTCATTTTTATCAGCCAACAAAAATTTAGGCGATCCAGGTCCGATTGTCCGGGCCCTTTCAAAAGGTGTGGGCTAGAGCACACAGAAATTCGAGTATCAGGCGAAATTCTAGTTTTATGGCCCTAATACGCCAAGAAATAAGAAACGGTCATGGCAAGACAATGTCTATTTTTTCTTAGTTTGTTTTTTATGGTCCGACCAAATTTTAGCCGATCTAGGTCTGGTCGCTCTGGCCATGGTAGACTATATCACACGAAAATTTAGCAATTAGACAAAATTCTAGTATTATGGCCATATAATACCAAAAATGAGGAACAATCATGGTGATTCAATGACTATTGTTCGTTAGGTCATTTTTATGAGCCGAAAACTTTTTTGACGATCCGTTCAGGCCGTCCTGGCCCATGCGAAGCACACGAAAATGTGAGAATCAGACAGAATTTAATTTTTGTGGCTCTAAAGCACAAAAAACTGAAAAGCAGTCATGGCAAGGTGGTGACTATTGTTTCATAGGTCATTTTTTATGGGCCGGCAAATTTTAAGCTATGCGTGTCCGATCGCCTAGGCCCATGCAAAAAGCGTGGGCTATAGTACACCAAAGCTGAAAATTAGGCGAGATTCCAATTTTATGGCCCTAAAATGCGAAAAAATGAGTTACGGTCATGGTGAGGCGTGATTATAGTTCCTTCGGGCATTTTTGAAGGTCTGGAAAAATTTTATTCGATCCCGCTCTGATCGCCCGGCCCATAAAGAAGGCGTAGGCTTTAACACACAAAAATTTGAGAATCAAGTAGAATTCATATTTTATAGTCCTAAAACGCCATAAAAAAGAGTAGGGATCATTTCGATGAAGTGACTATTGTCCTTAGGAACTTTTGGATGGGCCGACAAGTTTTCAGGTGACCCGGGTTCGATCGCCCGCCCTATGCAGATGGCGTGGGCTATGCACACGAAAATATTGAGATCGTGGAAAATTCTAATTTTATGTACTTAAATTCAAAAAAATGAAGAATGGCCATGGCGAGGCGGTGAAAATTATTCCTTAGATAATTTTTTATGGTACAAAAATATTTTCGGTGATACGTGTCCAGTCCCTCGCCCACGCAAATGGCATGGGAACTAGCATATGAAAATATAAGAATCGGGAAAAATCCAGTTTTATAGCTCGAAATCTCTAAAAAAAGGAACGATCATGGTCCGGCGATGAATATTGTCCTTAGGTCATTTTTGACGGGTCGAATAATGCTTAACCAATCCAGGTTCGATCGACCGGGATAATGCAGACGTGGGTTATAACACACGAAATTCTACGAATCAGGTAAAATTCTAGTTTTACGGCCCTAAAATGCCAAAGAACAAGTATCATCCATGGCAAGGTAATGACTATTGTTTCTTAGGTCATTTTTTATGGGTCGACAATATTTTAAGCGATCCTGATTCGGTCACCCGAGGCCATACATAAGGCGTAGGCTATATCACAAAAGAATCTTGATATGAGACAGAATTCCAGTTTTATGAACCTAAAATGCCAAAAAGCGAGGAACTGTCATGACGAGGCGGTTACTATTGTTCCTTAGGCCATTTTTGATGGTCCGGAAAAATTTTCGAAGATTTGAGCCACGATCTTCCCAGCCGCCCAGGTTCGCAAATGCGAACAGAACCTCGCAAATGTGATGCCGCATAGGCGACCAATACATCGCAATTGCGATCATACCAATACCAGCAATCATATTTCTTAACCAATCACCCTGAAGCTATCCCAAATCACACCCGAGCTCCCGGGGTTCCAAAATCAAACACCCCCACAAGTCAAAGAATATAACACGGTCTTGCTCGAAGCCTCAAATCACATCAAACAATGCTAAAACCATGAATCACACTCCAATTCAAGCTTAATGAACTTTAAGATTTTAATCTTCTACTTCTGATGTTTAAACTCTTCAAATCACGTCTTATTGACCTCAAATTTTACAAACAAGTATTATATTCGCCATCACAGACCTACTCTAACTTCTGGAATCGGAATCCGACCCCAATATCAAAAAGCCAACTCTCAATCAAACTTCCAAAAAACCTTCAAATTTCTATCTTTAGCAAAATGACTCCAAAATGACCTACGGCCTCTGAATTCACTTCCGATCTCGCTCCCAATACTAGGATCACCATACGAAGCTATTCCAAGACTCGGAATCTCAAAAGTACATTAATAACACTGAGATGCACTTCAACTCAAACTCATGAGATTCTTCCAAAATGCTAACTTCCACAATAGGCGCCGAAATATTCCTGGTCATCCAAAAACCGATTCGATCATACTCTCAAGTCCGAAATCATCATACGAATCTGTTTAAATCTTCACATCCCGATTCTAAGGTCGTTTACTCAAAAATCCTATCTTAGTTAATATTTTTAACCTAAAGCTTTTGAAATGAGAATTTCTCTTTTCAAATAAACTCTGAACTTCCCAAAATCCAATTCCGACCATACACACAAGTCATAATACCTGAAGTGAAGTTGCTTATAGCCTTAAACCGTTGAACAATGTGCTAACGTGATAAGAAATGTGTTGGAGTTGTCCAAATCACTGTTTAACACCTCGAGCACCTACTCGTGCTACTGCAACTCCGTTGATCACATTAGCTTGAGAAAATCTGAAGATATTCTCTTTCATTCAAGCTAATAAGCTTAGAGCCCAATTCCAACATTCGCAATTCTTTGCCAGGACTGTTTCCAACATATGATCACCATATCAATCACTACACGGTGTACCCAAACATGACTGCATACCTTTGCTGAATTCATACCTTGCACCAACTTTACTCACAGGACCATAATAACATTCTCTAATCAAATTAGTCGAAAATTCCACGAATCTGATGCTCCCATTGCACCTCATGACGTACACAGGTCTTGCTCTAACTCTTACAATACCGGCCACGGAAGAGACATGTAGAAATTCATAACCAACTGCCAATTCAACAAATCATTGGGTCTATACTCCTAACAAGAACATTCACCTCATTCTGAACCAAATAATGGTCTTTGCTCCTTAATATACTTCATATAATCAGATTGCACCGTTCTTAAATCTTATGATCTCGTCTCACCCAGTACGAACTGCTCAGGCAAAAAGCCACCCGAACATGATCAAAAATTTCATATGATGCTACAATGCGCCAAAAGGCTATCAATTTGGACGCGATACAAAAGGGAAACAAACTCTGAAAAGGAAATCCAATCACCACACTCGCGAATCATACATGCGACGCGGTCAACATAACTAAACAAATACCCCGCTCGCGAATCATACATGCGACACGACACACAACTAATATGAGTTTTCCTCAGAAAAATAAGAAACAAAACCCATAAAAATAGATACGGGGAACTGTAATCCAACATCAGACTGTTGCGGTGCGCAACTCGATCCAAACAACATACCCATGGCGGCGTGCCACCCAATTCACACATTAAATTAACTTAAGAAGATACACACTGAGCTAGAGTGCTCATTACAACAAAATACCGAAGGTCTGTCACAAGCACTCTAAGTGCATAATACCATACTTGGGGAGGCATATAGCGCTATAAGCTACAAAACTTAAGCACAAGTGAGGTGCGATATACAATCTAAATCTCAAGATCTATTATGCTCATATAACATCATCTCTACACGAAACCTCAACACATAATAAATTCACCAAGCCATCTCAAAACTCACACGACGCAATATATCATTGCATGAAATAGTTGATGTCAAAATAACACTCCGACTACTCTTCCATAAGGAGCGCACTGCTGACATGAACACATCAGCCCTGATATAGAGCCTATATTCACATTAAGTCCATCCATATACCTCAAGCTCATTCTGACCGCAATTTACCAGGCTAGTAACATTTCAAAAGTAAATAATAACTCCCCTTTTTCTCATAACACATAGGAACAACTATCATAACTGGAGTAATCCTCCACAGTTCACAATCCAATAAATCGAATGCTCCCCAGGATTCAATTCGCAATTTAACGACGTCACCATAATATTCATACTTGGTTTAACTCGTCAATCAATCAAGTGACTACATGCCACACTGATACAACCTTCCCATGGGGCACGCTTCCACAACCTTTCGCAACTGATAATGGGTCTGTACATACAAATACCGGCCGCACTAACGCTGAAAAGCGATCAAGAATCCTTAACAAGAATGCAAAGCCTTTTTGACAAAACACCGATCTCAGGTGACGTTGAAGACAATGCCAACTTACTCTAAACATCCAAACTCCTTTCCTGCTCATCCGAGCTCGTGACATCCTTGTCAACACCGACCTGCAACCTTGATCCTCACTTCAAATTCCATACCACTCACTGAACACAAAATGCCAATGTATGATGGAGCATGATTTTTGTCATAACTCCGGAACCACTAATAGATTAACACATTATCATATAAAAAAATTCACTTAACTCACTTCAAGAGAACCATAGCAACACACAAGTGAATTCTCATAACCGAAGAATATACAAACCTCTAAGTAGTGGTCTAAGTGACCATAGCACTTCCGGGATCCGCCTACACATGACATGCCATAATAGAAGAATATTTCTGAATAACATCAATTACGGCGACCGACAAGCCTCACACGTACCGTCAAACATCACTTGAATATCTAACTTATGCTGCAGGAACTGATCACTACCACCAATATGGTAATTCAACTATGGCTAACCAATATATCTTCTTCCAATACATCCTTGATTGCCTTAGAATTAATAATAACTCCATTCAACACATAACACACTCCATCCTCACTCATGCCGAGTGACCTTGAATTACGAGACCATGTTGTCTCCTATCCCTCGAACCATTTCATACCTCCATTTTGCGCACATTCTCATCCTCAACTAGCATGGCGATTCTGATAATCCCTCTACGAATCCGAAGTCTTTTCTCATGTTCCTCCCAAATGCTACACTGCAATTCAAAACATCATAGCACATTATGGGCCTCTTCTTATAAGCTACTACAAAAGCTTTATTCTTAACCATACCTATAGGCTCAAAATCATTAGGCACCACACTTTAAACTTTGAATCCACCAGGACAGTTGTTGAGAGCCTCCCGCTCTGACTTGGCCCCGAATATAATCAACTCCATGAATCTTCTAGCACATGAATACCCTCTTGATGATCACCCGGTAGAATCACTTCCCTTGAAACCCGCATCTATACAAGGCATAAATCCTGAATCCTTCCCCACGTATGAACATGAGCCATAAAGCCAAACATAGCACACCTTTAACAATTCCTTTGCTCAAATAACCTCTTATGTTACTCTCCCTTCGCTGAAATAACCCACAAATATGCTAATAACCAGAAATCTCTCAAATAAATAACCATGCAATCCAACCATGGGCGGAGGGACTCTCCCGCTTAGCTTGAAGCCACTATTACACAACTCTGGAATTCACCGGGATTCTTTATCTCTTATTGACATAACCTTGCGCAATCAACTGCCAAAATTCTCGGAACCTTTTATTAAGACCCTTTTTATACATTAAATCATCAACCACATTCGCACGACCAATCGTTTTATTGTATAACCAATAGAATACTTCACAGAAGCTTCGCCAACCATACGACCGCCAATCTGCTCACTGGAGATAACCTACCTGTGGAATTTACGTGCCGACATCTTCGAACGCTGCTACATGGGGTACAATCACTACCACATCAATAAACCATCTTGAGTCCGAGATCACTCTCTAGCTGTACAAGTTCCTTCACCCCTCAAGGACATCAATTAAATATGCGACAATATCTTTCCAATTCAAAGGTATGTTGTATCCTTCTTCATTTCAAGAAGTTCCTTTCTATTATATCAAATCTCCTGTCGCATAACAACCCATATCTCAAATTAAATCTGTAGACCCCAATCACCAATTATTAAAATTCCCAAATTATTCCAAACTCTCCTTAACGTGTGTATTCATCCTACCACAAAGCCCATATGCAACTCCACCATTCTCCCACTTTGGCGGAACTCACCCCTTAATTCAATTACTCGACCTTTGCTTCTTAAAACTAGCCTTCTAGAAATTTCAACCACAACCTGACACTCCCCATTTGTCCTTCCTCATCCTTTGCTGCTCAGTTGTTGCCTTAAATAAAATCTATCTTCGTAGTACTTGAACTCACAAATCGCTACTAACTGTAAACCTTTCCAAAGATCACGTTTCTCCGGCCATCAACATTAGATACACCGATTCAGTCCTGAACCACCGCACCCCGCGATATCTAAAAGTCATTTTTCAAATATTATTTAACAATATCTTACCCGCAAAGGAAAATTGCAGAAGATCATAACACTGACAACTTAGCACATACAATCGAGGACGACGACACTAAATCGCATATGAAAATTTCACTACGCTCAAAAATACCAAGTCTTGTTACTCCATCACCCCGAATCTGGACATTCATAGGCCAATTGCTTTTCCTCCCCTGGAAATGAAATATCATATCTCTTAATCGTGCACTAAGTAGACTTCCTTTCAAATCATTCACCACCCCAACACATAGGCAAGTATCCTACCATCAAGTCAATACTATGCGATAACAAACCGTGAGCATCATAGAAACCAATGCAGAACCTCCATGATCTTAAAAGTACAACTACCAAGCCGAAACGATATAAACATCCTTTCGCAAGGCGATGCCAATATCCCAACCAACTAAGTGAGATAAAAATTCCGCACCACATCTATAGTACCATAACAATTCTCCAATTCTCGATTTATATCAAGCGGCTTGTGTCGCGTAAGATGGAGTAGGAAAAAAACAAAGGAATAAGCACCAAGAGATTCAATCGTACGATGAGGAATCAAGAAGGGAGCTGCTCCTAACAGTCTTGTAGCCTCATAAAGATAAGTACAGATGTCTCCGTACCAACCCGCGAGATTCTACTAGACTTGATCATGACTCGTGAGACCTAAGGGAACCTTGTGCTCCGATACCATGTTTCCACGGCCCAATATCCACTAAGGGTCGTGATGGCGCCGGATACCGGTGTCAAGCAAGACAACAAAATACTTATTTAAATTCTTATCTTAATTTTGAAAACAAAATTTTCCTTCAATTCAACTATTAAAATATAATCTTTGCAAAAGAAAAATAAATAAAAAAATGTTTAGAAGTAAATACAAAATACCCATAGTCATCCCAGAACCCGGTGTCATAAGTGAGCAATTTCTAGGAAATAATGTAATATAACAACCACTTGGAACACAATATTGGATAGAATGTAAATACAGTAATATGCAAGAGACTCTGATGGCTGCGGGTCATCTCGAGAAGTGCAACTTACCTAAGTCTCTTTATCAACCTTGAAGTTCCACCCACAAGGCCACTGGAGATGCATGTGCTTGTGCAAAAAAAAAATGCAACGCAAGTGTAGTATGAATATAAAAACAAAGTATACCCAATTAGTATCCCCTCTAATCTCGAAGAAGTATAGACGAGAGGTCGGCTTCGACACTTACTAGTAGTCCAATAATAATAATTGTAAAAATGGGAGGAGATCATGAAGTTTACAAAGCAATTATAAACTGATAAAGACGGATAATAGGTAATCAACTTCTCAAATAATAATGGATTCCAAAGATTTACTTTTTATCATGTTTTATCAATTTATCTCCGACCAGGTAAGGCAAATATCAACATTTAAAAATCTCAGGCAAACAATACAAGCATAAGCATATCATGCCAAGGTCGTACGGCTCGATCCAATAAAAATGTAAAATGCGCAGTGTCGAGGATTGAATGGTGCGAATCATATATGCATATATTACCCCGCTCGCGAATCATACATGCGACACGATCAACATACTCATGAATCGTACATGCGGAACGGGTACACATAGAAATACATGCTGAAACAGCAAATTAAGAATTTATCGGGGATCGCTTATCCAAATAAAAGCCAATTATCTTTTAGCAATTTAAGAAAATTAAGTTTAACCATTTTTGAAATTTATTTTCCAATTCGATAAGATTCAAGCAATTCAACTACCAACAAGATTACAGATATTCTAAGTATAGCATGCTTTTGGGTCCTAGACTACCCGAACATACACATAATAGTAGCTATGCATGGACTCTCGTCACCTCGTCCGTACGTAGCCCCTAAAAATTGGAGAACATAACCAACTATTTTACATATTGGGATAATTCCATCATACAAGGTTAGAAAGGATGGTCATCTCGCTCTGAATCCTATATTCCGATTCAAGAACGCACTCAAACCTCTAATTCGGATTCGAACGATCCAAAACTATTTAAATAGGTCTAGAACTATTCAATATATGCTCAAAAGTTCATATTCTAATTGTTAAACCAATTTTTCATCTCTAAATGCAAGGTTCCTAAAATTCATCCCCGGGCCCACGTACCCGGATTCTAGAAAGTTTTGATGAAAATTTTTACCCATAACCTAAGGATCAAGAATATATGATTTTTATTCCAATCCTTAACAAATTTCGTGGTTAAATCTTGCTTCTATTAAATTCTAGGTTTTTCATCTATAACCCTTGATTTTCCCTAGTTTTCATATATTAATCTACCTATAATCTATGTATTTAACTCATGTTGTGTAGAAATTTCTTACCTCAAAGTTCTAGGTAAAAACCCTCTTCCAAATGCTCCAAAATAACCTAAGAGTATGAGGAAATGAGCTAAATGGTCTAAATCTCAAAATTAATAACTGGACACAACCCTCTGATGTCGCATTTGCAACAGGGAGGCCACAAATGCGACCCCTACTGAACTGGCCTACTTTGCAAATATGATAAGGGTATCGCAAATGCGAACCCATCGGGCCTCGAAAATTTGACCCAAACTTCACAAATGCGAACAATCCCCCACCGTCGCCCAGGTTCTCAAATGCGAACAGAACTCGCAAATGTGATGCTGCATTTGTGCAAGTACATCGCATTTGCGATTGTTTCTCCCAAACGCACACGGAAGTACACGCGGTCGTCGAGTAATAAAGTCACTAAAAGACAGATGTCGATCCTACGAGGACTTATGATTAACTATAACTAAATTAGACTATCCTAATTATCTAAACAAGAATTAAACCTAGAGATATTTGATTCTAAACTAGTTAAAATAAAAAGAAAATAAATAATGAACTTGAACCGAGAAAGAGTAGATTTTTTTATGGTATCAATGTAATAAAAACGATCTAGGGTTATGGGCTATCTAACATTCCTATTGTATTCCTATATTGAATTGACTTACTAATCTATCTAGTTTATTGGTTGAAAGAGTTAATATTACTCATAAGAATCTGTCGAGTTATTACTCGCCTATTCAAGCTAACCTAACGACTATATGTCTATGGAGTTAGAATCAGCAATAACGCATTTATAATTAGTGTAAATAAACCAAGCAAGGCAATTGGGTATAAGTCTATCCCAACAGTGAATTTGTTTCCCGAGGCCCAGGTCCAAGAACTTGCTCTACTCAATCCTATATGCAATCTAGAATTCCCACTTTCGAGTTCAATTCAAGATTCGTAGATTGTATTCAATTGGTGATCAAGAAATCAAATAATTAAGCACAAGATTGAATAAATAAACCAATATGATAAACTAAGAAATCAAAATTAATATCCGAATAACAATAGTCATGAAAGAACCACAACCTTAGAACGTGAAGTTTAGCTCCACATAGACATGGTAGCAAAACAACAAATCATACAAAGAAATATAAAAATTACTATGTTTGGTGGAAGAGGAGATGAAACCCGAGCTCCACGGCGGCTATGTGCTCTTCCTAGGTCTAAGATGTGTTAAAAGTCCTCAAAATGGCGTTTTTACATGCATTTATACCAAGTAGGGTCGGGCCAAGATGAAAAAAACATTTCCTCTCTGTGAAATTTGCACAGATGCGCCGCACCATGCGGCATGACAGGCCAATTTTCTCAAAGCTAGTTTATTTTATCTTCATTTAATATCCAGACTAGGCACACGACCCCAAACACGATCCCGACTTAATTCCTTGGGCTTTTGCTCAGACTTCAAAGCTCCAAATCACTTGAATTCATTCCATAATATCTACATAGCTCGGAATTACTCCTACAAGGCATAAAACGAAAATTTTGTGCAAAACACTAGCAACTAAAACTCAAACTCAATTAAAGTCCAGTAAATTAGAGTGTAATAAGCGATGAAAATACACAGTCATAGCGTATCATTAGCGATTGTACAGGTACCAACAATCCTATTTCTTAGCAAATCACACCGAATCTATCCCGAATCACACCTGAGCCGCTAGGCTCAAAATCAAACAACCACACAAGTCTAAAAACATAACACAGATTTGCTCGAAGCTTCAAATCACATCAAACAAAACTAAAAAAAGAATCGCACTCCAATTCAAGCTTAATGAACTTTATGTTAGAAAATACGCTTAACGCTAGAGGGGGGGTGAATAGCGTTATAATAAAATTTATCGTAAACTTGCGGAAATTAAAATTTGCAGGAAATAAATAAGTGCGTTAAGTAAACAAAAAGGAAAGAATGCACCGATATATTCTGGTTCACCACAACACGTGGCTAGTCCAGTCCCCGAGAGACTCTCTCGAGATTTTCCACTAACTTGTTAAGCTTACGGGTGCTCAACAAACATTTACAACTTAAGGACACAAGCCTTAACACCTTTGCTCGGAGATACAACACTCCAAGACTTCAACCAAGGAAACACCAGTTCCTTACAACAAGAGAATCACAATTCTCTTACAAGTGTATAAAACACTAAACACTCAAACAAAATACTCCTTTATGAGTAGGTATGAGTAAAAGAAGTAAGCTCTAGATCACAACAACTTTGGACAAGAATATGGCTCTCAAAAGCTTTATGAAATTGAATATAAAATGATAAACAACAGTATGCAAGCTTATAGCAATGTAATGATCAGTTGTAGTATGTTGTTGTGTTTAAAACACTGAAATGAAGCTGTATTTATAGTTGAAAAACTTGGCATTACTGTTACCTTATTGCCAACTAAGAGTTGCTGATTTTACTCACTGACAATCGATTGTCAAACCCCAACAATCGATTGTCTGCCAGTCAGATCAAAATTCAATCCCAGATTTTACGCTTGATAATCGATTACTTACAATCCATAATCGATTACTGGCAACGTTCAAAAACTCCTTTCCAGATTTTACCACAAACAATCGATTATCCAGAATCAACAATCGATTACTCAGCAACGTTCAAAAAATCTTTTCCGGATTTTAATCAAAACAATCGATTATACCAAATCAATAATCGATTCCCCAATAACGTTCAAAAAAATCTTTTCCGGATTTTAATCACAACAATCGATTATACAGAATCAATAATCGATTACCTGACGGTATTTGAAAACTTTACGACAACGGTCAGCTTCACAATCGATTGCACAAAGTCAACAATCGATTACTTATGAGTTTTTGAAAATCATTTTAGACACTGCCTCTTGACAATCAATTGTTATATACTCACAATCGATTATTTAATAGTTTTGAAAAAGTCTGGAAGTCACTGCCTCAACACAATCGATTGTCATAAGTTCACAATCGATTATTTTGTGACTTTGAAAAATCTGAAGGACACTGTCTCTTCACAATCGATTGTCATTAGCTTCACAATCGATTATTCTGAGTTTTGAAAAACTTTGATGGACACTGCCTCATCACAATCGATTGTCATTTGTTCACAATCGATTGTCATGCAGGTTTGAAAAACCTGATGCTCACTGTCTTACTCACAATCTATTGTCATTAGTTCACAATCGATTGTCATGCAGTCTTGGCTTAAAAACAATCGATTATCATAAGTACATAATCGATTATCTTAGTCCAGATTTTTAAGGCATGTCTAAAAATTATTTTGACTACTGTAAATATGCATGATTTAAAATAATTTGACGTTAAATTAAATATGCATGATTTTGGAAAATAGTTTTATGAGAGAAGCCATGTTACGAGTCAAGTTGTAGGATCAAGATCACAAATAAGAATGACTCGATTAAACTTATAAAACTTTGTCTTGAGCTTGAATCTCGTTGTATATCAATTGTGCGCTTGTTTCTTGAACTTCGTCATATATCAATTTTCGCTTCGTTTGTCATTCATCAAAACCTACACAAAAGAACACACGTTTTAGTATATTGCATTGAGAACGTGTTTCCAACAATTTCCCCCTTTTTGATAATGGCAAACATTAAGCGGGATATGCAAGACAAGCAATTTATATTGACGATTCAAGACAAGTATATACATGTAACAAGTATGCAATTTGTTCCCCCTCAAATTGAGAATTCCCCCTCAATTTAAGCTTATAAATACTGAGAGTGCATACCCGTTATCTTCCCCCTTTTGCCATTAGCAAAAATAATAATAAGATGCCAAAGATGAAATAAACCTTGTTTATTTATTGGAAAGAAAAAAAAAAACAGCAACATCAACCCGAATAATAGCAACATAATCGATTATTGATACGAAATAATCGATTTTTAGATGACGGAAACCGATTGTTGCACGTCAAGCTTTATAATTCCCCTTTCCTTTGGGGCGATACCTGCAAAAATCGTTAGACGTCTCCGACGCTCAAGTTAGAAATCTTGTAATAAAAAAAATGCAATGCATGACTTAGATCAACGTGGAGTCAAGGATCCCGAGTTCACTGCGAATTCGGAAGAAGGACTCTTTCTCTAAAGGCTTTGTAAAGATGTCTGCCAATTGGTTTTTAGTTTCAACAAATTCAATTTCGACATCGCCTTTGAGAATGTGATCTCTAATAAAATGATGTCTAATTTCAATGTGTTTCGTTCGCGAATGAAAAACGGGGTTCTTCGTCAAGCATATGGCACTAGTATTATCACATCTAAGAGGGATATGATCAAGACTTAGGCCATAGTCCAAGAGTTGTTGTTTCATCCATAGGATTTGAGCGCAACAACTCCCCGCGGCTACATATTCAGCCTCGGTTATGGACAACGCAACACTTACTTGTTTCTTGCTAAACCAAGAAACGAGAGAGCTACCGAGCAAATGGCAAGTGCCAACTAGTGCTCTTGCGGTCCAATTTGCATCCAGCAAAATCGGAATCGGAGTAGCCAACAAGTTGGCATGAAGAGCCTTTGGGGTACCATAGACCCACATTTGTAGTACCAACAAGATACCTTAAAATCCGTTTTACCGCAGTAAGGTGCGACTTCTTCGGACACGATTGATAACGAGCGCATAAGCGCTCGCTAAACATGATGTCCGGACGACTAGCAGTAAGATAAAGAAGAGATCCAATCATACCTCGATACTTTTTGGTGTCGACTTCCTTACCTTTCTCATCTTTGTCTAGATGGTCGGATGTGCTCATGGGAGTTGCCATTTCTTTTGCATTGTTCATCTCAAATCGTTTCAGCAATTCTTTGCAATATTTGGTTTGACAAATGAATGTACCTTCTTTCATTTGCTTTACTTGTAATCCCAAAAAGAATGTTAACTCACCCATCATAGACATCTCAAATTCGCTTGTCATTAGATCGGAAAATTCCTTGCATAAAACATTGTTAGTAGCACCAAATATAATATCATCTACATATATTTGAACTAACAAAATATCATTGTTTTTATGCTTAACAAAGAGAGTTGTGTCAACTTTCCCCCTAATGAAATCATTTTCCAAAAGAAACTTACTCAATCTTTCATACCAAGCTCGGGGAGCTTGTTTTAAACCATAAAGAGCCTTTTTGAGTTTGAAAACATGATCGGGAGATTTAAAGTTTTCAAAACCGGGGGGTTGATCAACAAAAACTTCTTCTTGAATAAAACCGTTTAGAAAAGCACTTTTCACATCCATTTGATATAAATTGAAATTCGTAGAAGAGGCAAATGCAAGCAATAAGCGAATAGCTTCTAATCTAGCTACGGGAGCATATGTTTCCTCATAGTCAATACCTTCTTCTTGATTATAGCCTTCTGCTACAAGCCTAGCTTTGTTTCTAGTGATTATACCATTTTCATCTAGTTTATTGCGAAAAACCCATTTCGTACCAATTATGGTATGACCTTCAGGTCTTGGCACCAAATCCCAAACGTCATTGCGTTCGAATTGGTTAAGCTCCTCTTGCATTGCCAAGGTCCAAAATTCATCCCCAATTGCTTCTGAGATGGTTTTGGGTTCAATTTGAGAAACAAAAGCAGTATGTTCTAAGGTATTTTTGAGAGAGTTTCGGGTACTTACCTTGTCTCCAACATTGCCAATTACCTGTTCAAGAGGGTGATCTTTGATTGTCCTCCACTTGTTAGGCATATTCATTTCTTTTTCCAATTGTGGCGCTTCTTCCGTTGGTTGTTCCTCAGTTTCATCTTTATTTTCCTTGGGTGGTTCCTCTTGTATTTTGTTTTTCAAGCTACCTAAGATACCTGCAAGATCAAAACCGGAATCCTTTCTCGCCAAGTGAGCATTATTTTCGAAAATACAACATGAGGGGATTCCTCCACCATTTGGGTTCTTTTATTAAAGACCCTATATGCTTTACTACGTGAGGAATATCCAATGAAAATACCTTCATCTGACTTAGCATCAAATTTACCCAATTGGTCTTTGCCATTGTTATGAACAAAACATTTGCAACCAAAAACTCTAAAATGGGAAATATTTGGTTTTCTACCCTTATAAAGTTCATAGGGGGTTTTTATGAGTATCGGCCGAATTACTACTCTATTTAGAACATAGCAAGCGGTACTCACGGTGTCCGCCCAAAAATGTTTGGGTATCTTAGCTTCGTCGAGCATGGTTCTAGCCATCTCTTCGAGACACCTATTTTTCCTTTCCACCACCCCATTTTGTTGTGGTGTCCGTGGAGCGGAAAAGGTATGCTCGATTCCGAGTTCGTCACAAAAGTCCGCAAAGAGATTGTGATCAAACTCTCCCCCATGATCACTTCTAATTGAAGTGACGGTTGTTTCTTTCTCATTTTGAATACGCTTAAGAAAATTTTTAAAATTTTGAAAAGCATCACTTTTATTGGCAAGAAATAAAGTCCAAGTAAATCTCGAGTAATCATCAACAATCACAAAAGCATATTAATTTCTTCCTAGACTTTCAATGCGAGAGGGACCAAATAAATCCATATGAAGTAATTGCAATGGTCTAGAAGTTGAAACAATGTTTTTAAATTTGAAAGATGCTTTTGTTTGCTTCCCCTTTTGACACGAGTCACAAATAGAGTCATTTTAAAATTTTAAATCGGGAAGACCAACAACTAAGTTTTGAGAAATCAATTTGTTCAAAAGATGCATATTGATATGTGCTACTCTACGATGCCATAGCCAAGTATCATCCTCTTTACTCATTAGACAATCAACATAATCGGGTGAGGAATTAGCAAGATCAACCATATAAATATTATCCACTCTAAAACCACGGAGGATAATTTTGAAATCACTACGTCTGAACACTAAGCATTCATCCGAATCAAATAAAGCAAGATTTCCCTTGTCACACAATTGGCTTATGCTCAAGAGATTATGCTTTAATCCTTTAACAAGTAATATATGCTTAATGGAGGAGTTTTCATCCTTACCGACCGAGCCGATGCCGATGATCTTTCCTTTATTGTTATCACCGAAGATAACACTTCCTCCTTTTTTGTGCTCTAATTGAAGGAATTTGGATTCATCTCCCGTCATAAGCTTGGAGCATCCACTATCAAGGTACCATAGTACACTTGATCCCTTCAAGCACACCTACAAAACAAATTAATGTTCTTTAGGTACCCATGCCATCTTGGGTCCTTGGGGGTTAGGCATATTATAATGATGCGATTGAGTAATATGTCTATGACGTGTAAAGCATGCAGGAGCAATATGACCAATGCGTCTACAATAATAACAAGTCACATTTGGGTTATGCATCCTTCTAGGTTCATAGTAACTAGACGGATGAAAAATTCTTACTCTATTTTGAACACTATGACTATTTCGCATTTCATGAGAATTATTTCTCCTACTATGAGCTCTAGGATGGGCAGCATTTCTAGAGTGATTGTTTCTCGGTTGAAGGCCATTTCTAGGTCTTCTCAAAGGTTCAACATTTGGCCTAAAATATGCATCATTTCTAGGGTAACTATTTCTAGGTGGTAAGTCATTTCTAGGTCTCCTAAAATGTTCAACATTTTGTCTAGCATGCATATTGGTTCTAGGATTGCTATTTCTAGGATAAGCATTTGTTTTATTTGTCCTAGGTTGAGCCTTAGGTGGTTGGGGTTTGGCTTCAACCTTTTCTTTAACCTCATTCTTAAATCCTATGCCATGCTTGGTTGATTTCAAATTAACAAAGACCTCATTCAAATTCTTGTGGGAAGAATTAAACTTATCTAAGGTACCTTTGAGTCTATCTACCTCATTTTTGAGATGCAAGCAAGAAGAACAACTTTTAGTAGAACTTTCGGGCTTATCGGCGCTTCTTTTTCCAAAAAACTTGTTTTCCTCTTTCAGCTTTTCATTTTCTAAAACTAGTTTTTCTACATCCTTTTCTTGCAAAGAAAGCTGTTTTTGAAAATCCTTTTCTTTTAATGAAGCATTTTCTTTTATGCCCTTAACAGTTTTTGAAGCCTTAATAAACTCAGCATATAATTCATCAAAAGCAGTTCGCATTTCTTCAAGAGTAAAGAAGTTTTTAGACGAAATTTGACATACCTCATCTTTGTTGTCTTCTTGTGCCATAAGGCAAAGATTTGCTGCTTCGTCTTCTTCTCCTTCACTTGACTCATCTCCGGAGTCGCCTCCCCAAGAAATGTATGCACGTTGCTTTTTAAAAGGTTTCTTCTCCTTTTTGATGTTTGGGCAATTTGATTTGATGTGCCCGGTTTCACCACATTCATAGCACTTGATTTGTTCACCTTGCTTTTTGCTCTTGCGTTCATACTCCTTGCGCATGAACTTTTGAAATCTTTTGATAACGAGTCCAAATTCAGTGTCTCCTTCCTCATCAATTTGCGGTTGGCTTGTGCTCGCCTTTAGAGCTATTCTTTGCCTCCTTTGATCATCAACAAAAAGGTTAAGAATAGTAGATTCATAGGTCTTAAGGTTACCTCTTAGTGCGTCGATGGTGACGTTTGAAACGCCAATGGATTCTTGAATTGCATCGGCCTTTGATCTCCATGCCGGTGTGAGACTTCTAAGAATTTTTCGCACGAGCTCTCTATCTGTGAATGTTTTCTTCAGAGCATGTAGGTCATTTACGATTATTGAAAATCGCTCAAACATTTCGTCCACCTTTTCACCTTCCTTCATGTGAAATAATTCATAAGAATGGGTTAGGAAATCAATTTTTGCTTCCCTTACCTGGTCCGTACCTTCGTACGTAACTTCTAGCTTGTCCCACATCTCCTTTGCCGTTGTGCAACACGATATTTTCCTGTAATCGTCAGCATTAACAGCACAATATAATAAATTAATTGCTTTAGCATTATTTTGAACCTTTCGGATGTCATCCGCGTCATACTCATCCTCGGACTTGGGAACCCATTCGTTTTCCACCTTCTTTGTTGGAATTTGGTTTCCCTTCATTATCACCTTCCAGAGGTGAAAGCTGTTGGACTGAATGAAGATCTTCATCCTCTCCTTCCAGTACGTGTAATTTGTACCGTTGAATAGAGGTGGTCGTGTGGAGCATTGTCCTTCATCAATTCCTGCAAAAGAATCACGAGTAGAAGCCATGGATGGTTCTCTCAAACTGTTAAGTTTTCAGAGAGTTGGGCTCTGATACCAATTGTTAGAAAATACACTTAACGCTAGAGGGGGGGTGAATAGCGTTATAATAAAATTCAGCGTAAACTTGCGGAAATTAAAATTTGCAGGAAATAAATAAGTGCGTTAAATAAACAAAAAGGAAAGAACGCACCGATATATTCTGGTTCACCACAACACGTGGCTAGTCCAGTCCCCGAGAGACTCTCTCGAGATTTTCCATTAACTTGTTAAGCTTACGGGTGCTCAAAAAATCTTTACAACTTAAGGACACAAGCCTTAACACCTTTGCTCGGAGATACAACACTCCAAGACTTCAACCAAGGAAACACCAGTTCCTTACAACAAGATAATCACAATTCTCTTACAAGTGTATAAAACACTAAACACTCAAACAAAATACTCCTTAATGAGTAGGTATGAGTAAAAGAAGTAAGCTCTAGATCACAACAACTTTGGACAAGAATATGGCTCTCAAAATCTTTATGAAATTGAATATAAAATGATAAACAAAAGTATGCAAGCTTATAGCAATGTAATGATCAGTTGTAGTATGTTGTTGTGTTTATAACACTGAAATGAAGCTGTATTTATAGTTGAAAAACTTGGCATTACCGTTGCCTAATTGCCAATTAAGAGTTGCTGATTTTACTCACTGACAATCGATTGTCAAACCCCAACAATCGATTGTCTGCCAGTCAGATCAAAATTCAATCCCAGATTTTACGCTTGATAATCGATTACTTACAATCCATAATCGATTACTGGCAACGTTCAAAAAATCCTTTCCAGATTTTACCACAAACAATCGATTGTCCAGAATCAACAATCGATTACTCAGCAACGTTCAAAAAATCTTTTCCGGATTTTAATCAAAACAATCGATTATACCAAATCAATAATCGATTACCCAATAACGTTCAAAAAAATCTTTGATTTTAATCACAACAATCGATTATACAGAATCAATAATCGATTACCTGACGGTATTTGAAAACTTTACGACAACGGTCAGCTTCACAATCGATTGCACAAAGTCAACAATCGATTACTTATCAGTTTTTGAAAATCATTTTAGACACCGCCTCTTGACAATCGATTGTTATATACTCACAATCGATTATTTAATAGTTTTGGAAAAGTCTGGAAGTCACTGCCTCAACACAATCGATTGTCATAAGTTCACAATCGATTATTTTGTGACTTTGAAAAATCTGAAGGACACTGTCTCTTCACAATCGATTGTCATTAGCTTCACAATCGATTATTCTGAGTTTTGAAAAACTTTGATGGACACTGCCTCATCACAATCGATTGTCATTTGTTCACAATCGATTGTCATGCAGGTTTGAAAAACCTGATGCTCACTGTCTTACTCACAATCGATTGTCATTAGTTCACAATCGATTGTCATGCAGTCTTGGCTTAAAAACAATCGATTATCATAAGTACATAATCGATTATCTTAGTCCAGATTTTAAGGCATGTCTAAAAATTATTTTGACTACTGTAAATATGCATGATTTAAAATCATTTGACGTTAAATTAAATATGCATGATTTTGGAAAATCGTTTTATGAGAGAAGCCATGTTACGAGTCAAGTTGTAGGATCATGATCATAAATAAGAATGACTCGATTAAACTTATAAAACTTTGTCTTGAGCTTGAATCTCGTTGTATATCAATTGTGCGCTTGTTTCTTGAACTTCGTCATATATCAATTTTCACTTCGTTTGTCATTCATCAAAACCTACACAAAAGAACACACGTTTTAGTATATTGTATTGAGAACGTATTTCTAACACTTTAAGATTTCAAACTTCTACTGCCAATGTTTAAACTCATCAAATCACGTCTGATTGACCTCAAATTTTGCACACAAGTCATATTCTCCACCATAGATCTACTCCAACTTGTGGAATCAGAATCCGACCCCGATATCAAAAAGTCAACTCTCGCTCAAATTTTCCGAAAACCTTGAAATTTTTATCTTTAGCCAAGTGACTCCAAAATGTCCTACGGACCTCCGAATTCACTTCCGATCACGGTCCCAATATCAGGATCACCATACGGAGCTATTCCTCGACTCGGAATCCCAAACAAACATTGATAACACTGAGATGCACTTTAACTCAAACTTATGAGATTCTTCCAAAATGCTAACTTCCACAATAGGCGCCGAAACATTTCCGGCTCATCCAAAACCCGATCCAAACATACGCCCATGTCTGAAATTATTATACAAACCTGTTGGAATGTTCAAATGTTGAGGTTGTATACTCATATATCCAATCTTAGTCAATTCTTTCAACTTAATGCTTCTGAAATGAGAATTTTCTTTCCAAATCAACTCCAAACTTATCGAAATTCAATTCGTACCATGCGCACAACTCATAATACCTGAAGAGAAGATGCGCATGCCCTCAAAATGCCAAACAATGCGCTAGAGTTCAAAACGACCGGTCAGGTCATTATAGTTTTTCTTTTAATTTTTCAAAGTTGGAAACTAGTTTTTGGATAATAACAGCATTGTCAGAAGCTCTTCGATTCTTCATGAAGCTTGCTTGATAGGGACTTATAATTTGTTCAAGTAAGGGCTTAAGACGATTTGCAAGAATTTTTATTATTATTTTATTAATGGTGTTGCAAAGCCCTATTGTTCTGAAATTTCAAATGTTATTAGCATTTGGAATATTTTGGATTCGACAAAGACAGGTTTTGTTTATTATTTTAGGGAATTTCTTGTGTGTTAAAATATCATGACATAGTTTCACTACTGAAGGGCCTATAATGTTCCAGTATTTTTGGTAGAAAAAGGATTAAGTCTGTCTGGTCCTGGAGCTTTGAAAGGTTTAAAGGAAAAAATAGTCCTTTTAATTTCTATCTCAAAAATGTATTATCTAATCAGCTTAGGTTTAAAAGACACCTGTTTGAGCTATACTTTAGAGGACTAATCCTGCTTGTTTTATGGTGTGGATCACGACCCAAAATTCACTAGGGGGTCGTGGTGGCACGGACACCGCTGTCAGGCCTGCCAACTCAAATACTTAATTAAATCTCATTTTTACACTTTTGAAATCCAGGATTTTTCTTCATCATTTAGAAATTTTTATGAATATAAATTCAAATCAAAATTTAAAAGTTAAGTAATTAATACAATACTTCAAACCATCCCAAAACCCGGTGTCACAAGTGCATGAGCATCTACTAATAAGGGAAATAAAATACAACATCCGTCCGAAATATAATGGACGGAAAGTAAATATAGTACAAGGGAAGGGACTCCTCTAGCTGCGGCCGTCGCGAATGATACAACTCCCCTAGTACCAGAAGCATCCATGCTGCTATGCCTAGCAGACCGCTGGAGTCACATATACATGTGCAACAAGATGTACAACAAGTGTAGTATGAGTATAAAAATAAGGTGTACCCAATAAGTGTCCCGCCTAATTCCGAAGGGGTAGAGATGAGATGGTCTACCTTGACACTCACTAGCGGTCCAATGATTATTTATCCATAATAAATATATTAAACAGTGAACTTATTATATAAACATTGTTCTAATCCAGATAGAGAAAATAAGTAAACATATAATTCTTTCATGGAAAATTTCCTTAGATTTCTTGTTATTATTAACAATATGATCTCAAGCCATAGTGAGGCATGAAACAACTCAAATAAGTTCAAGATAACAGCACCAACATACAAAAATCATGCCGAAGTTGACGGCACACTCCACCAGAAATGTAAAGTGTGCACTGGCGATGGTTGAGCGGCCCGTACCATAGAGGCATCTATTTCACCGAGGCGATCAGCCTATTCCAAAAATAAACACATACCATGTTCGCGAATTATGCATGCGACGTAGGTACACATAAGAACACATGCTCAATCAGTCAAATAACAGCTTATCGGGGAGTATTTATTAAAATAAAACCAATTCAACTTTAACAAATTTTTAGAAATGAAGTTTACTCCTTTTGAAATTTATTTACTAATTTAATATAATTTAGTTAATTCAAGCCATCAATGGGTTTACAATAATCCAAATATAACATGTTTTTGGGTCCTAGACTACCAGGGCAATAGCATAATAGTAGCTACGCACGGACTCTCGTCACCTCGTGCGTACGTAGCCCCTACAATTAAGAGCACATACTCAATTTAACTCACCTATGGGGTAATTTTCCCCTCACAAGATTAGAAAGGAGACTCACCTCGCTCTGCAGGCTCATAGCTATAGCATAATAGTGGCTACGCACGCACTCTCGTCATCTTGTGCGTATGTAGCCCCCACAATTAAGAGCACATACTCAATTTAACTCACTTATGGGGTAATTTCCCACTCACAAGATTAGAAAGGAGACTCACCTCGCTCCGAAGACTCATAGCCGGTGCTCCACATCTTTCCGAAAGCTCGAACCAACACACAGAGCTCCAAAACTAGCCAAATAAAGGCAGCTAATGAGAATATACTCAAATACTTGCTAACAATTCAAATTATATAATTTCCCAACTCAGTTTTGTGAATGACCTAATTGCCCTCAGGCCCACGTGCCCAAAATCCAAAATTTTTTCAAAGATAAAGTTTACCCATGAACTCACAAACTCGAATATATGATTTTCTCTTAATTCCATACTCAAAATCGTGGTCTAAATCCAAGAACCCTAATTTCTAGGTCTTCCTCTAACCCTCAATTTTCTACCCATTTTCATACAAAATCCATACACAATCAATTTATTTAACTCATAATAGGTAGGGAAGACATACCTTAATCCTTGATGACAAAAATCTTTTCTTGAAGATCCCCAAAATCGCCCATGCCAAGAGAATATGAGAGAAATGATCCAGATCACGACTTAAAATAAGGCTTCTGCTCAGTGATTTCTACTTCTGCGGAAAAAATCCCGCTTAAGTAGTTCCACTTTTTCGATCACAAGCCTCTTCTTGCGGTCCTGGTCTCAGCCTATTTTTTCACTTCTGCGATACAATCTTCCACTGATGCGGTCCCGCTTCTGCGGAACCTTGACCGCATCTATGGTCCACGACCCCCTTGAACCAATCCGCTTCTGTGCCTACCTCAACCGCTTATGCGGGGCCTCTTCTGCGGTCCCATTTCCGCAGAAGAGAAAATACCAGCAGCAAGATCCTTCAGCCTTCTCAAAATTACATTTTTTATCCGTTAACCACCCGAAATTCACCTGATGCCCCCGAGGCCTCAACCAAACCTACCAACCAATCCCAAAATACATTGCGGACCTACTCGAGGCCTCAAATAATATCAAACAATGATAAAATCATCGATCGGCCTCCAATCCAAACTTTATGAACACTCAACTTTCCAACTTATACTTCGGATGTTTAAACCTATCAAATCACGTTCGATTGACTTCAAATTTTGCACACAAGTCATATTTGACATTACGAAACTACTCCAACTTTCGGAATCAGATTTTTACCCCGATATCAAAAAGTCCACTCCCGGTCAAACTTCGCTAAAACCTTCAAATTTCTATCTTTAGCCAAATGGCTTCAAAATGACCTACGTACCTCCGAATTCACTTTCGCTTACGCTCCCAACTCCAGAATCACAATACGGAGCTACTCCCAGTCTTGGAATCCCAAACAGACATTAATAACACTGAAATGCACTTCAAGCCAAACTTAAGAAATTTTTTCCAAAATGCTAACTTCCACAATTGGCGCCAAAACGCTCTCGGGTTATCCAAAACCCGCACCGGGCATACACCCAAGTCTGAAATCATCATACAAACCTGCTGGAACCTTCAAATCTCGATTCCGAGTTTGTTTACTTATAAATCTAATGCTAGTTCATTCTTTCAACTTAAAGCTTCTGAAATAAGAATTTACATTTAAATTTTACTTCGATCTTCCTGAATTTCAATTCCGACCATGCATACAATTCATAACACCTGAAATGAAGCTGCTCATGGCCTCAGACTGCTGAACGATATGCTAGTGCTCAAAAGGATCGGTCGGGTCGTTACAATGTGAAGTGGTAAAAATATTTGTGAAGTAGCTTTGTACATGAGACATAACTAAAAGGGGGTCAATAACCCAAATCCCTGCACAATCATATAAAGTTTATTTTGTTTCTCCTTTTTCTATTTAAGGCATAAATATGAAAGAATTTTGCGTAAGCATCTCCCTCATTAAGCCACATTACCCTAGCATATATTGTACTAAAACTCCAAGGTTTACGAATAGGCAGTACCTCTATTATTGCATGTAGTTTATTAATTCCTACGAAACAAATTCTGAAAAGTCACAACCTTATGGTTATACAGCACCACAATGCCTCCTGTATGACCCTCCGCTGGAACCTCTATCATATTCATAAAGCCAAAGTCACAAAGCATCTCAACATGATTTTCCATTCTGGTTTCGAACAAAACAACTATGAATGGCATGTGAGTGTCCACCATTTATCTAAAATTCCTTCTAAATGTTCGTTATTTTCACCCCTTATGTTCCAAATGATGAAGTTGATTGGTCGATTCATAGAGACATTAAGGTTTGAGTTTACTGGCTCCCCCTTCTCCTCACTACCCCTAGTATTGGTTTCCTTCTCAGTGACAGAACTAAAATCATGGCTCTGTTGCCCACCGTTGGATCTTGGGATGTCCTGATGTCCATCGAGCATTTGTATAATGCTAGTGGGAAATTGAGCATATGACTCTTCTTTTGCATATCCATGAAGAGATATACCTTTACCCTATCTAGATTTGAGAACTCTGGGACTCGTTCTAAGAATATGTTTAGTGTTTCCTCTTCCTACTCCATTTCTACTTCTAGTGGTTCTGGTTCTTCAGCTTCTTAGTGGGGTGGTGGTGGAGGTTGCTGGTGTGGTTGGGGAATTGGTGGCTCCTGGACTGGTTAATGGTTCTTCCATGGCATGAAAATAGGATTGAGTTGGGTTAATGTTTCTGGTAGGTTGGCATGTCTAGGAGAACATTCTATGGGTATATTGGATTGAAATGTGGTGGAAAATTCTATTGGTTTCTCATTGCATGCACTAGTTGTGGGTTCACAGAAAGGGCTAGGGTTTGTAGGATATTGTTTAGCCATACTTGGTTTAGATAGTTGGTCATGGCCAATATCATGCCCTCCACTACTAATTGGGGTAAGTATTGTGTGTTGTGTAGTATGACAATCGAGTTGTGGCCATTGATTTTGAGATTGAATGACACTGCATGGACCATAAGTCTCATTTACATCCACGAGACAGGTTGATAGTCCTGATTTTGTGGAGGCTGGAATACAAATTGTATGTGGGTTTTCTAGTTGGGGGGGGGGGAATGGTGGTAGATTTTTCATAGCAAGTTCTATGTGTTGCCTTAGAATTTGTATGAGTATGTGCCTTCTTCTTAGGGTTGATGGAATTCTTTGCATTTTTAATAGAGGGTGGAATACTTAAGGTCTCTAAAATAGGCATGGGCATGGGGTTATTGGTAGCGTGTGAGGGATTGGGTGATAGGTTAATGATTGGGTTGCCAATTACATGACTTTTGGATGCCCAATGATTTGGTTTATAGGCTGATACTCCATGGATGTAGTATCCATTGCGTGTTATTAGTTGGAGGACATTTGTTTTACTTTTTTATCTTTTATTGCCACTTGGTCGGCATGCTCAGGATGGAAAGATTATCAAATCTTAAAGAGAAGTTTGATCCAGATTTTTAGTTAAGCTTGGGTTATTATTAATTTGTTTGGTTTTTTCGGTAGTAGGGGCAGTAGGGTTATTATTAGTAGGGGTAGTATTATCATTTAGAGAGTTATTTTGCATGGATTTATTTTTACTTTTTTGGAAATACACGTTATTTTCCAACATGTCAATATCTTCATTTGGTGTAGACATTTGTCCATTTGCATGAATATAACTTATATTTGTAATATTGAATTTTTTTTTATTACTGGTTTCATCTAAAAATTTTCCCACTATTCAAGAGTGAGGAATAATTTTTTATTGGGATGGTGATTTTTTCCTTAGCTATGGTGGCCGGACTTCTTGCGTCATTCCTTTTCATGGAGGTTATGGTATCCTTAGAATCCTTAGATTTATACTGTAAAAATCATGTATCTAAGTATTTACCAGTACTTGTATTGAACAATTCAACGGAGATACCTAGACCATTGGTGTTCTTGACTGTCTTGTTGATTGTTTGGTAGTTACCTCTTATACCTTGTTTTCTTCCTTTGCTGAAGGACGTGGTTGTCCACTCCTCTTGTTGGTTTTTCAGTATTGTTGTTGTTGATTGTTCCTTGATTGTCTCTTTACTAGCCTTGGTATCTAGCTGAATATAGTTGCATTGTTAGTGTGTGGCCTAGCCTTTCACACTTGGTGCATAGGAACTTTTCTCCTTCAAAATGGATATACTGTTTATGGTGTCCAACATACAGGAAGGGTTGGAATGATATTTCTAGAGGAAGTTATGCACAAAGTGTTGCATACAGTCCCCTTAGCATGGTTGATGTACAAATATCAATCTTCAATAGTCGTCCAATTGCATTACCAATTTTTTCAAGTATGTGACCATCATAAAATTCTGTAGGCAGTTGAGGGAGCCTAATCCACATTGTCGATGTTGTCAATCTTTCTTTTGATGCCACAAAATTTGGTTTTCACCTTATAACGGAAAGAAAGTGACCATTGATGAACCAAGACCCTTGATGAATAGCCTTTTCCATATTTTTTTTTTTAACTTAATTATGTAACAGTCTTCACCAAGAACAATCAGCTGGAAATCCTCCTTTGGCCTCCATAATTCTTGAATTCTTTTTTACAAGTAGTTGTGTAATATACGTTTTCTCACTAGTTTCACAATAATATCAGTTTTTTTAGGACTCATAAATTCTTTGTCTATCTTCTTCTGACAACGAGATAATTTTAATGCGTCGTGGGGTAGTCTCTGATTATTTTAGAAATTTCACACTGTTCGAGCATTCCTTCTATTGGAGTAGTCTCTGATAACTCCAAATCCTTTTGATTTATAGTTGAGTCAAAGATCATTAGGCTAGAGGTTGTTAGCATTTCTTTGAAGAATGGTTTATTTTGTATGTTGTTGTTTATGGAATTATCATGATTAATATCAGGAAGTTTGGGTGGTATTTTATTTTGAGTTTCATGAGTGTGAGCACGTGATTTTTTCTCTAAGGAAATTATTCCCAAAAATTCTAATAAAATAATTTTTTTATTATTTTAGAATTTTTGTGAATTTTGTGTTATTTTCTAGTAAATATTGCATTTTATTTGTGCATTTTAATTCATATGAAAAAATACAAAAAATGTATTTAGTGGTTTTTTTTTGATTTAATTTCATATTTTAGTATAAATTGGTAGTTAAAATTGTTTATATAAAGAAAATGACAAAAATTGTTATTTGCACTTTTACATTTAATTGGTGGAATTTCTTTAATTTTAATTTAAAATTAGAAGTTAGAAATTAGTAAATTTTAGAAATTCAATAAATATCATATTAGAATCAATTGGGTCATTATTTTTATTTGTTATTATTTTAACAAAATTAGAAAATATACAAAACGCAAAAAAAAAAAAATTAAAAGAGGCTTTTAAGTAAAATAGGTTGGTTTTACAAAAAATTACATCTAGACTGATTAATTCCAAATCCCAGGCCCAAAAGATCCACCCACGCCCAGGACCAATCTTCTCTGACCCGATCTGGTCCAGAGATGCCCAAAACGACATCGTTGGTGTCAATGGATCGTGAACATCCATGCCTCCAAATCTAACGGTCGGATTTGATCTTGGACATTAAATATAAGTGTCCGAAAATCACTTTAACCCTAGAGACCGTAACCTTCCTTCCTTGTACCCTCTCTCTGTGTTTTGTCTGAGCTGCCGCCATCGGTGGACGCCTCCTCCGCCGTTCACTCCCAAATTTACACCACAGACTCCCGATGAACCCCTCTTTCCAACCATGCCATTGGTTTCTCTCGAATCTCACCAGAGCTCGTCGAATATCCATTGGAACATTTTCCAGCCACGACGCCACCACGTCCAAATAACACCAGATTAACAACATAGCTTCCTCTCCTCATCCTCTATCGAACCCCCTTAACCCCATCCCGCAATTATGAGTAGATTGGCGCGAATTTGAGTTTGAAATTTTTCGACAAACCCTGGTTTCATTAAACTTCGCCAAACCAGTGCTTTAGGACCTTCCTCGTCTTTCTCGTGATATTTTTATCATCATTGGTGGTCAAATGACAACATGATTGCTCAAATTTCGAGCCAAGCAGTGGCAGCCCTTAAGCCCGTTAGTGAGTTTTCGATTGGTTTAATTTTCTTTTATTTGTTCTCATTTTCATATAGGCTAATTTCCAGTTTGATTTGCATGTTTAGTTTTCTTTTCCCATCTTGAATTCTGTGGATTTTTCTTTGATTTCAATTCCATGTACGACTATGGTGGTCATCTTAGTTTAGTTTCGTTATCAGCAGGATTTCATTAGAGTAAGTTCATTGCTGGTAAAATTAGGTTTGATGATTTATTCATTTTGTTCGGCTCGAATCATTCTTTGGTGTGTGTTTCAATTTATTGGTTGTTTTGAAGATGTTACTTGACTAGGTTTAGTTGATAGATAATCATTGTTAAGAGATTGGGCAAGGTTAGATTCATTTGGTAGTTTCACACAAGTTCAAGGGTAGTTCGGGTAGTTGGTAAGACTTAGGAGTGTGTAGATTATATCTGAAACCTCTAGAACATTCTAGATAGGGTTCAAGATGGAATTTTAGGAAGTTATTATACTTACTTGAGAGTTGAACAGAAATAAGTGAGAGACTATTGTGAAAAATAAGAAATCTGAAGTTGCTCCTCTTTGTGCCTATAAAAGGGCATTCCCATGCCTTGAAATAGAAGTTTTTGGAGACCCCCAACCCCCCCCCCCCCCCCCCCCCCCCAAGCTCTCTTACTTTGCTAGATCTAGATTTGAAATTCAAATACTCAAAAATCCAAAAACAATAGTAAACCTTCAAAAAATCCAAAAAATATTGTTCATGTAAGTTCTTAGATATTTTCAAGTGTTTTATCTAATCTGCTCTTCCTTAGCCCAGTGTCTTGGTAATTGGAGGTTTCAGAGTGTATACGAGCTTGGTTGTGGATGTTTCATTGGTATAATTGTTTCTTTATTGATATATCGCTGGTTTTTTTCTAAATTCTTCCTGGATTTGCTGTGTTGATTGAGCAACTGGTGGATTTTGAAACTTTCCTAAGTTGCTGGTTATATTTGCTGGGTTCTGCTTACTGCTGTGCTGATTCTCTGATTTTTCTTTGCTGTGAACCCTCATTTTCTTATATTCTATTATTCTCAGCCTGTGTTGATGTAACTTTGCCTGTTGGACATGAAATACAATTGAAGTTTGTTTGCTGCCCTGGAATTGCAATTCAAAATCTTATTAAGTCTAGATATCTTGACTTCTATTTGATTGAATATTCACAGTTTGTATAATTGAGACATCTAACAGGACTGTATAACTGGACAACTGATTTTTAGAATCAATTGTAGGTCAACTTCTTAGTAGCTGGATACTGTGTACGCATTTTTAAAAATAGACTGCATGATTATTACCTTATTGGTTTGGATCATAAGCTGAACACCTGATTGAGTTTTGGTAGCTGTAGATATACGTTTAAAAATAATTTTTCTGTTTACTTCAGTAATTCAAGCATGGTCACAAAGTCATTGGAGTGTTTGAATGCTATTGAGGAGTGTTAATTTGAGTGGTCAAAATAGTTAGCTTGCTTTGAATCCACACCTGCACATATTCATATATATTCATATACAGTGTTAAATGAGAATCATGAATGCTGAATGTTAGCTTAGTCATGATCATTTGAACTAAGGTCTTGTGGCTGATTAATCATTACTGTTGTTTTTCTCAATTTGAATTTATTTTAGTAACATTTAGGAATTCGCTTGCAGGTAAGTAAAATAGGATTTTGAATGGCTAAAAATATGATCTAAAATTATCTGTGATGAACTTGATGTGAGTTTCAGTATTCGAGATAGAATACATTGCAATATGGCATAGAAACTAGTTGGTTTGTTTTGAAATTAATTGGGTCATTTGAATGTGCCTTTTGTGCCGCTGATTAAGACTCGACCTTGGTTCGTGTTCTCCAGCCTTTGGGCCATGAATTACCTGATATGAGGGCCCAGGTCCAACGTCATTTTCCCACACGTTTGGACTTGGGCCAATGCTTGGTTTTCTTCAGTCCAATATCAAATTGATTCGGACCTTTCTTTATTTGTAGAGTCAAACAGAATAGAAAATATAGTTCACTTTAGGATATCCTTAAATAAAATGAGATGAACCTCGCTAAGCAGAAGAAACAAATTGTGAGGCCCTCGTTAATTGTTTATTAAAAATACCTAGACTTTGGAATAGGTCGTCTAGCGAATTTCACGGCCTTCTCCAAAGATTAGAACACGTTAGGCACAGTTTTCAATTATCTTACCTTCTAAAATATGGGTGCACATTTAGGTGACCCAAATCTAAATCTCAACAATGTCGAAATGTGTCGACAACCACGGGTGTATTGGTGTGACGTGGTTGGAGATAGGTTTTCATGACGTTGTAATTCTTAAAAATAACCATAAAAGCATTTTATTTTTTTAAAAAAACACATAAGCCAGAGCTTGTCTTTAAATCAGAAAAAATCAAATACAACAGTTGAGTGACCGTGCTAGAACCATAGAACCTGGGAATACCTAACACTTTCTCCCGGGTTAACAGAATTCCTTATCCGAATTTCTAGTTCGCAGGTTGTAATACAGAGTCATATTTTTCCTCGGTTCGGGATTCAACCGGTGACTTGGGACACCATTAATCTCCCAAGTGGATACTCTGAAATCTTAATAATAAATCCCGTTTTGATTGTCCTTTAGTAAAAAAACTCTTTTACGCCCTTGCAGGTGTAGTGAAGCCATAATACTTTAACTGAAACAATTTCCATGTTTCTAAATTTGCGGACTTGCCTATATCAAGAATAGCAATTGGAATTTCTTCATACGATAACTCTTCATTGACCATGATAGTACCAACTTGTACGATGGTGGATGTATCTCCAACCTCTTTCTTTAACATAGATACACAGCACATCGGGTGCATTAATGACATTTCAGGGGGCAATTCCAGCCTATAAGCCACTTTCCCTATCCTTTGCGTGACCCAATACGGCCCGACATATCTAGGGCTCAACTTCCCTTTCGTCCCAAATTGCATGGCTGCCTTCATAGGAGATATCCTCAAGAACACCCCATCATCTACTTGGAATTCCAATTCTCTTCGACGTATGTCCGCATAGGATTTCTGGCGACTCTGAGTAGTTTTCATCCTCTCCTAAATGACTTTAACTTTTTCCATAGACTAGTGCACGAGATCTAGCCCTAACAATTCTGGTTTACCCACTTTGAACCATCCAATCAGAGACCTACACCTCCTTCCGTACAATGCCTCAAATGGGGCCATTTGAATACTAGCATGAAAGCTGTTATTGTAAGAAAATTCTATAAGTGGCAAGTGATCATCCTAATTACCTTTGAAATCCCAGACACAAGCCCGCAATATACCTTCAAGCGTCTGAATACTCCACTTCGCTTGACCATCAGTATGTGGATGGAAAGTCGTGCTGAGATTCACCTGAGTACCCAAACCTTGCTGAAATTTCTTCAAAAAATTAGCTGTGAACTCGGCCCCTTGATCTGAGATAATAGTAAGTGGAGTGCCATGAAGCCTTACTATTTCCTTGATATACAACTGAGCATATTTCTCTACAGTATTGGTGGACTTGACCGGCAAGAAGTGAGCTGATTTCGTGAGTCGATCAACTACTACCCAAATTGAGTCGAACTTGCGCTGAGAGCGAGGTAACCCTACCACGAAATCCATGTTGATCATCTCCCATTTCCACATTGGTATTTCCATAAGCTGAGTTAGCCCACTGGGCCGCTGATACTCGGCTTTTACTTGTTTACAATTCGAAAATTCAGATACAAAGTCCGTTATACCCCTTTTCATACCGTTCCACCAATAAATTTCCTTGAGATCATGATACATTTTTGGACAACCTGGGTGCACAGAATACCAAGAATTATGATCCTTTGCCATTATCCTCTCTCGAATAATACCCACATCTGGAACACATAGCCTACCTTGAATCACAATACACCATCATCGCCATCGAGTAAAAATGTCGAAGTGTTGTTATTGAAAAATACCTCCTTAATCTGTGCCAATGTTGGATCAATGAACTGCTTTTCCTTGAATTCAGCTACAAGGGATGATTCTACTCCATTATGCACCATAACATTCCCCTCATCTGAGGTTGAAATACAAACTCCCAGACTGGCCAATTAATAAATCTCCCGGGCCAAGGGCCTTTGATCTGCTCCCAAATGAGCCAAGCTACCCATAGACTTCCAACTGAGTGCATCGGCCACCACATTCGCGTTCCCTGGATGGTACAAAATGTCCATATCATAATCCTTGAGAAATTCTAACCACCGTCGTTGCCTTAAATTAAACTCCTTCTGCTTGAACAAATATTGGAGACTTAAATTAAACTCCTTCTGCTTGAACATATCATAATCCTTGAGAAATTCTAACCACCGTCGTTGCCTTAAATTAAACTCCTTTTGCTTGAACAAATATTGGAGACTCTTGTGGTCTTAGAACACATCCACATGGAACCCATAAAGATAATGCTGCCATATTTTCAAGGCAAACACAATTACCGCAAGCTTCAAATCATGCGTCGGATAATTCTTCTCGTGATTCCTGAGTTTCCTTGAAGCATACGATATAACCTTCCTATGTTACATCAACACACACCCCAAACCAACACTGTAGGCATCATAATAAACATAAAAACTTCCGTGCCTTTTGGCAAGGTCAATATCGGGACCAAGGTCAACCTCGACTTCAATTCCTGAAAGCTTTTCTCATATGCGTCGAACCACTGGAACTTAACTGCTTTTTGCATCAACTTAGTCAATGGGAAAGTGAGGGTAGAGAATCCCTCCACAAACCTCCGATAATACCCTGCTAAACCAAAGAAGCTATGGATCACCGTTGGGGTCGTGGATCTAGGCCATCCTTTCACTGCTGCAATATTCTATGGATCCACCTAAATCACTTCACTGGAAACAACATGACCCAGAAAGGTAACAGACTCCAACCAAAATTCATATGTCAAAAATTTAGCACACAACTGCTCGTGATGAAGAGTCTGCAGAACTACTCTGAGGTGATCGGCATGATCCTCCTGGCT
Organism: Nicotiana benthamiana; assembly: GCA_034376525.1. NCBI lineage: Eukaryota > Viridiplantae > Streptophyta > Magnoliopsida > Solanales > Solanaceae > Nicotiana > Nicotiana benthamiana. Next base: position 92,926,482 of record CM067337.1, read on the forward strand.
TCGCGAATAAAGAAGGATGTCATCAATGAAAACAATCATGAAGGAGTCCAGAAATGGCTTAAAGACTCGATTCATAAGATCCATGAAAGCTTTCGGGGCGTTGGTTAGCCCAAAAGACATGACCAAGAAATCAAAGTGACCATAGCGAGTTCTGAAAGCGGTCTTAGGAATATCCTGCTCTCTAATCCTCAATTGGTGATACCCGAACTGTAGATCAATTTTGGAGAAGAACCTTGCACCTTGCAATTGGTCGAAACAAATCATCTACCCGAAGAAAAGTATATTTATTCTTGATGGTGACTTTTTTGAGCTACCGATAATCGATACACATCTGGAGTGACCCATCCTTCTTTCAAACAAAAAGAACTAGAGCACCCAACGGTGATACACTCGGCCGTATGAACCCTTTTTCTAATAAATCCTACAGTTTCTCCTTTAACTACCTTAACTCTGCTGGCACCATTCTGTATGGTGGAATAGATATTGGCTTCGTATCTAGCAATACATCAATCAGGAAATCAATCTCCCTATCTGGCGGAATCCTTGGAAGCTCGTCCGGAAACACTTCAAGATACTCATTCACGACTGGTACGGACTCGGGGACAGACACTTTTGAAGTGGTATCCGTCACCCTGACCAAATGATAGATACATCCCTTGTTAATGATCTTCAAAGCCTTAAAGTAACAAATAAACCTACCCTTCAGAACCACACTATTCCCCTTCCACTCAATAATCAGCTCATTAGGAAACTCGAGTCTCACAACTCTTATTCAACAGTCAAGTTTACAAAAGCACGAATAAAGCCAATCTGTTCCCATAATAACATCAAAATATACCATTCCAAGCTCGATAAGGTTGGGCGTGGTAACAGAACCACATACCGTGACAACAAAATTTTGTTAGACGCACGCGGCAATAATAGAATCACCAACCTAAGTTGATACGGAGAATGGCTAATGAAGCTGTTCGGGTTCAATCCCAAAAATTGAAGCTATGAATGGGGTGACATAAGACAAAGAGGACCCCGGATCAATAAGAGCATAACAATCAATGGCCTGAATAGACAAGATACCTGTAACAACATCTGGAAAAGCCTCTACACTCAAGCGACCACTTAAGGCATAATATCACTTGGGCCTACCTCTACCACAAGATCTACCCCTTACTGCACCACGCCCTGCTGGAGCTGGAGGACGCACGAATGATGTGGAGGCTAAAAAAATGGATGACAGAGCAAATCCCCTACCTATGCCCTGACTGGGCGCATGACAGTCCCGCTGGATATGGCCTCTCACCCCACATCTGTATCACACTAGGATATCCAAATAACAAATCTAATTATGGAACTTCCCACACTTGGGGAATCGAGCTCTTCTCTACTACTATAATTTCCCTCCTGGACGACCAGATAGATGGGGTCTCCTACTGTCTGAACCTGGTCTTAGGTGACTGCTCTACCGATAACTATGCATAGATCGTGGTGCACTCGTTGAAGACTGAGTATATGACTGAGATGGCCCTCTCCCTTAAACCGGTCTCTCTGAGTGACCTACTGATCGGGCCCTATTGCTACTCTTCCTTTTCGCCTGTATCTTCAACTTTCCAGCCTCTTTGGGCTGAGCGAATCCCACAATCTTTCCATAACTCATATCCAAGTGTAAGGCTGCTGTAGCAGCCTCATTTACCACCAAAGGACTAAGACCCTGAACGAATCGCTGAACTCAAGCATCTATGGTCGACACTAACTAAAGAGCATACTTGGACAATCTCACAAACTCAATGTGGTACTCCTAAAAAATCATACTCAGTGGTATGGGCTGCCATAGTCTTGGTAGGCAAGTAGTGGTTCATAAATGCATCTACAAACTCATCCCAACAAACCGGGGGACGTTACTCACCGGGGGAATCTTCCCACATCTCGAACAATGAATAGACTGCTCCCCTCAACCTGTATGAATCCAACTAACCTCCCCCCATCTCTATAGCCTTCATCACTTGAAGGTTCTTACACATTTCATCAAGGAAATCCTGCGGATCGGACTCTGGGTCTGTGCCTGCGAACTCTGGAAGGGCCAACCATAGAAACTCGTTGACTTTAGAGCTAGCAGAATCTCCCTGATCACCGGAGGATGTAGGGGCAACATGAGATCACTAAGCCTGAGAAGCCACTAACTAGGTCAACATATGGATGGCTCCCCTAAGGTCCCCATCAAAAACTCTGGGACCGGAGATTGGAACTGCATTAGGATCAGGAATATCAGCGGGAGGGATGGTAGCACCCTCTGTCGCAGCATGAATAGGAACACATCGATCTAGGATGGACGGGCCAAGCTGATTCAAGACCGAGGCGTCACTTGCACCTAGGGTATCGGGTACATGGTTCATAGCCACACTTGGGGCGGCATTGGCCCCAAGGCTGAGTCTAGCTCTCTTCGTAGGTTCCATTACTAAACAGTTTAGAATAGAGCATAAGTTAGAAAGGAATACTTTCACTTTCCAGTTCACCGCACACCATAGAATAACAAAGATGAGAGTAATTTCCTAAATGTCCATGTAGCCTCTAACTTATAATTGTGGTCGACAACGCACCGATAAGAAGGGCTCTACTAGAGACGGCTACGAGACATCCTAGGACCATTTGAAAACCTTAGGCTCTCACTGAAAGTTTGTCACGCACCAAAACAGAGGGACACGATCAGTGCTCGATCGGGTAGCCCCAGTCAAGCGGACCTGGGTACCTTTCCTATCCCATGAGTTACCCCGTGATTTGAATACTCATTATTCATGTGAAATAGCCAATTATAATTAAACATATTCTTACAAGACATAATAACATACATGGACTTTGTGTGGTCTACAAGTTATACTGCCCAAATACAAAAGACATGAGTACATAACCCACGTTTCCTTTCTACGGAGCCTCTAGGGATACAAAAGAGTGTTACAATACTTGCTGGTAACAAGGCTCCGGCTATACCTTATAAAAAATCCAAAATAAGACTCCGGGAAGAAAAGAGGCATGAGCCACGCAGGGCCCTGGGAGGAAAGGGGCTCACCAATACAGCTGACAGAAAGTGGAGGAGGTGCAATTGTCGGTGGACTGGAGTACCTGCTATAGAACCACTTGTCACACCTCCTTTTACACAGCTACCCCAAAGGATAAATGTATAACGCACTTTTTCCATTCAAAGTGACATTATTCGAAATGGGATTATTTATTTATTTAGACTCGCCACTTGGGATAGGCTTGTCCTTTGGTGTCCCAAGTCATCAGTTTGTTTTGAATCCCAAAACAAGGAAATTTTTGACTGGCCAAGTGGAGTCTGCGAACCAGAAATCTATGTAAGGAATCCTGTTGACCCGAGGGAAGGTGTTAGGCACCCTCGGATCCTGTGGTTCTAGCAATGTCACTTAAACTATTATAATTGGCTAAAAATCTTATTTTGATACATGTTTATCCTATGGTGCAATTTTAAATTATCTACCGCTTTTAATTGAGATTTTAGGAATGTGAACGTCTTTTAAATCATGTCTTTGGATCGTGTCATATGAAATGTACCCGGATCCAAAAAACATTTTATTCGATGTTTTAGGATTTTGATTTGGGTCACATTAAATGCACACCCGTATTTAGGAATGTAAAATTATTAAAAGATGCGCCTAAAGTGGCTAACGCATTATTATTTTTGTGGGAAGCCGTGAAGTTTGCTAAACGGCATGTCCTGAATTTCTAAGTATTTTAGTATAAGCATTTACATAAGGCCAGGCAATTTATGGGTTTTATTCGGTGTGGTGCACCCCGTTTTATTTTTGAAAGGCCAATTCAAAGAAAACTAAGATTTTCTATAGGGTTGGTCTCTAAAGTACCTATTCAATTAGCAATTATAAAATTCGGGCTTCAAATTCAAGTCTAAATTCAAACAAAAGGATGAACCCCTTAATTCGAATTCACCACCTAACTTGAAAGCCCAAATTTGGATTATGTTACCTTACGAGTTAAAGGCTTTAAATCAAATCCCAAACAAGGAATTTATGTAGAGTATGGATGAAAGTTTAATAAATCATGGGTCTGCTGATGGGCCCAAGCAAAAAATGACTTGGACTTAGGGAGCCTGGAATGGGCTCCCATCCTGGACTGGGCCTTTGAAACTCAAAGGGATAAAGGCCAGTACCCAAATACTAGGGCCCAAATAAATTTATGTAGTCAAACTCAACTCAATGGATGTATTTTCAGCTAAATATCTATGACATTTGATTCTAAGCGATTAGGTATAAATGACAAATGACGTGTTCTTCATATTTAAACTCATAAATTCTAGATTCGAATGCACAAGCCCCTAACATTCTATAATTGCAATTCCAGTTGGATACACAACTTAATGCTCAAATTATTTCATCAAAAAGCAATGCCAAATGAGACACGACCTAATTTTACATTCATGAATATGCAATAATTGCTCACAGCTGTTTAAGTGTTGAATTATTAGCCACAAACAAAAATCCAAACTCAACTTATTTATATTTGTGTTGTAGCTGTATCAACGTTAAAATTGACCACCAAACGCAATCATTCTAAGCTAATAAGTATTAACAATCCCCTACAACATAATAATCCAATAGTCCAATGTTCGAATGAATACAATTAAAAAATAAAACTATACTATTCTAAGCAAACAAATATCAGTAGCATCTAATCCAAACGAGCATGCATAAGGAAGCAAGTTGGTAAATGGGCGTTATTCCATTTCAAGTTCACAAGCTACATCATGGCAATTGCAAAGGTGTGTACCTGGAGTTATAATGAAACAAAGGAGAAGGAAAAGGTCAATAACAGTTCAGCAGCACACCACAACAGACCAATGGCTCACAAACTCATGAAAATTAGTATCAACCACCCAGAATCAAATTAAACCCACAAACAACCGAAAACCGGTTAGAATATACCCAAAAATGGCTCGAATTGGAACCCAAGCAACTTTTGAAGTTTCAGCAGCTAAAGGTCTAGCTAGGGGATGAGAATCAGTGACTATAATTCAAAATTACCCTAGAGACTTCAATGTAACAGTGTTTCTACTTTCTATGCTAAGGGTTCATAATTTTGGCTTTCTTTGGTTCTGAAATTCATATTTAGAACTGGCAGACAAATGTTTTGGAAAGATTAGGGAATTTTTCAGGATTTTCAAAACTTCTTGGAATTTTCAAAGTTCCAACCATGGAATTTTCAGAATTTCTAACCTTGGGAATTTTTCAGTTATTCTAACCTTTGGAATCTTTTAGAGTCTGGAAATTTTTAAGAAATTTTTCAGGATTTTTCAGACTTCCAAACTTGTGAAAGAAGGCAATCGTATGCCTTTTATAGAAAAACCTTAGGGCAACCCCTTTACTTTTGTTTTTACCCTTAGTCCTTTTCTATTTTTTCAGGTTTTATTAGTTAGTCCTTTAGATTCAGACTTGCTGGCCAAGTTATTGCATTATTGTTTTAAAAATGTAATTAGAACCCCACCTAGAATGTTCTAAGGGTTTCCAAATCAGTTTTATGTAAGATTCCTCTTATCCAAAACCTATACTACCTTTTTATTCAACTGAAATTACCACTTTTACCATACTATATTTCCAAACTATTTATCCTTAGTTTAACACTAACCAATGTTAGACTAATCAACTATATCCAAGCCAATATGAAGAAATCCTAGCAATTGAACCAATTTAAACCAAATTTAATCCGAATATTCTAAAGCTAAACCTTGCCTTAAACTAATATCCACAAGAATTCAAAATAGGGACAAGTGATACAAGAGAATATCAATATCAAAAAATTGACATTCAACTAAGTATATTTTTCCCTAACACTGAACGAATCTCTAGCAATTCAAATCATTAAGCTAACATGCAATTTTCAATAAAACATGTATTTAACAAGTAAAACCAATGAACGACAATGGTTCATACACTTATCCTAACAATAACAAACACAAGCGAGAGATCACAATACTAAAGATTAACTAAACTTAAATAAAAAATGAAGCATGGACTAAGGCCAGAATAGAAGAAAAAAAAAAGAAATCATGAATGAATTAACAAACTAAAGAAAACTATGTTTAGACTAAAGTAACTTACAAAGATATAATAAAAATTAAAATTAAAAGAACAGACTAGAAGACTTAGCTTAATATTCTTGAGGCTCAAGAATCTTCATGCATTACTAAGAGGGTTCTGGAAACCCTAACTTTGACTCGGAGAGACTGTGAGGGCATTCGAGGGCAAATAACCTTGGTTTTGCGGTGAACAGTCACCCATTTGATCGAAGATTCAAGATGACCGATTATATTTGAGGGTTGGGATTTCAGGCATTGAGAAGAGGAGGAGGAGGAGGAGGAGGGGATTCGGGGGAGTAAATCTAGGGTTGATTGGAGATCGGCCGTCGGCGGAGGCGATTTCCGGCAGGCGACGGACGGCGGAAAGACGATGGCTTTAGGGTGTTGTTACATCGGTGCAATATTAGGGTAAAAGGGGACAGGGTACGAGGTTTTGGGTCTGGTAGGGCTTGTTTGGAACACTTATATATTTTCCCTCACCTTAGATCTCAATCGTCCAATCAAGCCAAATAAATGGCTCAAATCAAGAGGTCATAAAACGAGGTCGTTTGAGTCATGGGGGCTCTAGACTAGGTAAAATTTGGGTTGGACAGGTATTTGAACGTGTTTGGGGGGTTTGGGATAGGTAGTTGTACGCAAAACTGGCCCAATTTCTTTCTTTTTATTTTTTTTCTTCTTTTTCTCTTTTTAATTAAATAATCTAATTTTTATTTTTCATTTTTTCAAATTTTATTAAGTACAAAAACTAAAATAAAAATAGACAAGACCAAAATTTTAAACTCTACAATTAAAACTAATTTATTTCTAAAATAGCCTAAATCCTAGTTTTAAAAAGGAAAACTAAACAAATGTAGAAAAATGAGTAGTTTTTGTAATTGTTATTTGTTTTTGTTATTTTTATAATTTCAAATATTAATAAACCTAATGAAAAATGTAGAATTGAGTCCTAAATGCAAATGTACTTTTTTTGTATGTTTATGAATTATATCGATTTAAAATACAAAAAAAAATGCAAACAAGTACAAATATCATACAATTAGTTCCTAAAAATTCAAATAAAAGAAAATTCCTAATTTTAATGAATTCCATAGAAATATTTCAAGCGAGGCGAAAAATCACATGCTCACACCACCAACAATCATAACAAGAATGTAGCGCCCCCGGCAAAAGGACGTCAGTACATTTGAATTTTACTAGTATGTATGAACAAACTTTATCCTGAGTAAAATCAATCAATACATAGATAACAAACAATAATAGAATCAATAATCAATGCACATGAAAGGAAAAACCTAGGCCAAACAAGTTTCACAATCTCTCTTTTTCCCCTTTTCAACATCATTTCATCATATCAATGATTTCACAAACTTTCACTTTGATACTAATAATGATCACATTCCATCCTTATTACCTCGGCGTCCCTTATTACCTCATCCACCCTTAATACCTCGGCCACCTTTATTATCCCAACCTACAATTTATTATTTTGGGTTGCGGCACACAACCCGATCCCCCGGACAATCATATTTCACATAATAATAATAGTTCACAGTTTAATAACATGGCTTCAGTCCATCCAGAATATCAATTCACAGCAACAAAAACAATTCAGAAAGAGTTTTCATTAATATCAGTAGCATTTCCATCATATACAACAGCTCGTATACCATTCAAGTCACAATGATAATTTCCCACGACAAGTCATACATGATATTACCATAGTTATTTCAACTATGTCAATTACGACTTCTTTCCGTCATTTATTACAAAGCTCTTACCACATAAAACATTCACACACACACTTGGTTTATTGCCATTTATTTACACCATCATATCGGGACATTTAACTAATAATGTTCAAGGCATATTAATCACAAGAATTCATTAAATAGGACATCTTGCCTTAACAACCATGAAACAAACAGAATTCACAAATAGTCCACGTAAGTAACACATACTAATTACTCGTACACCAAACAGGGTGACTTTACAGAGGTTAAAGTTTGCCATACATACCTGGAGTCGAGTTTTCTTTTTTATCTCCTACTTTTAATCCACCAAACTGCCTAGTACCGTCATTCTAGCTCACAAGTTAACACATATTTCTTAGAATTGAAGTTCACAAATACAACCCAAACTTACTTAGGTTATCAACCGCTCTTTTTTGCAAATCTTTACTCCTACCCAATTCGTCTTACTAAATTTTACGTATTAAAGAACATGAATGCATTGTTCAACTTATATTATCAAGAATCAATTCATTAGAATCCCTTTTTGTTTAAATTTGAAAACCAATAAAAAAGGGTTGGGGATTTTACCTTCAAGAATGAAGATGAAGATAATTACTCGAAATTTCCTAGCCTGGGAGACTTTTAAATCAAATTGATAGAGATGAGACTTTCTCTCTCAAGAATCCTCTCTTCCGTGACTCTAGTTTTTTTTGAAAATGTGTTAAAATGAAGAGTTGGGATATTTTATTGAGGAAGGGGTCGGGTTGAAAAATTAGAAAAATAAGAGACCCTGCGCAGAATGCGGTCAAGAATCCATCATATTCCTAACATGCGGACCACGCACCGGCCGTAGAATGGCCCTAAATAATGGGCCAAAATTAAAATATATTGTGCATGTATGCAACCATTATGCGATCCGCATACACATTATGTGATCGGATCGCATAACCTCCCTCACCAAAAGTCAATGGGAAAAAATGTGATAACTATGCGGTCCGTATAACCAGAATGTGATCGCATTCTGGATTGCATAGTTTTCCTCCAATTAGACAGTGGCCTGCCAATGTATGAGACCATTATGCGGTCTGCATACGCGTTATGCGATTGCATAGTGCGTCGCATAACGCCCAATTTATGAAAAATTGTATCTTTCAAATTTTGAGGTACTTTTCACTCAATAGATTACAACCCCGTGATATTATTTTAGGCAAGAAATTTTACGAGTCCTTACACTGTCCAAAGGCGTCATTGTTCGGAGGCACCATTTTCATACCCCCAAAAACGCCATGCCATGGCCTGAGGACCACTCTTAGCATTTGCATATCATTATTCAAAGGCGTCATAGTTCGGAGGCATCATTCTCATAGCCCAAGAACATCATTTCATGGCTTGCAAATCCTTTATTATACATTTCATGGCCCAGGACGTCATGATCTAAGCACGTCATCCTAACCGTCAAAAGATAACATTCATGGTCCGATGGAAAATTGCATAATGTTTAAATTTATGCACAATATACGCTTGTATTACTTATGCAGGTAAACTGGAGAGAAATGACCATCTTCGCAGGAGCAATTCCGCTCCAGTTCCTGCATCCTGTCATGTGCTAAATACTGCGTCTGTTCTTGAAAGTCTCCATTGGCATACTCTGCCATTGGATCCATAACTACACATGGCCTGATTCCTGTAAAATCTGGGATATGTAGGCAGCTAAGGAACCATGGTGCGTCCAAACCTTTTCAAACCCCTTTCGTTCGATCAAAATTAGCCATCGTATCTTTACTCGACAACTCTTTCATCCTTCCCAGGTAAAGAGCGGCAGCTGTTGATATCAAATTTTATCCTTATATTTTTATATGTAACATACCCTTCAAAATAGCATGTATATATACATATATAAGTATCTTTCAAGTCTACATTATTTTTTCTTCTTAATTTTTTATTTTTAAATCAATTTATATCTTTATTTTTATCAAGAAAGACCAAATAAGTATTCTCGAAATTGGCATTTTTGTAATTCTTTTATTTGGTTCTCATATTTTTACTAAAATATAACTAGTATGATTTTTGCACATTCTTACAAATTTATTTAGTATTTTTAAAGCTAAATTGCATATAATTGCAATATTAGCCTATTCTAAGATTTAATTGTAATTATAGTTATAAAACTGAATCCAATATTTTTAATTTAATATTTATATATTATTACTTGTTGTAGCACCTTTGATTTGTTTTTAGAAATTATTTTACTATTTTTCATAAAATAAATAAGGGAAAATGGCTATTTAAATTCTGCTTATTTTTATTTCGATTTTGGCCAGATTTGGCAGTCTTGATTGAACTCAACTTCAAGCCCCATTACCTGCCCCAAATCCTAAGTTTAGCCGACCCACAACCCAATCAAATAACCCGCTCGGACCCCTTTTAATCCCAATCGTTGATCTAATTGATCAACGGCTCACACTCTCCTTTTCCTTTTTAATTTCCCCAATACCCCCAAACCCTACTCATTCCTCACCGATAGCCGCCCTTGAATCCCCCCTTCTCTCAACTTTCTCTCAATATCTGTTAGAAACCCTAGCATCCTCCCTTCGCTTCTATCTCAAACCACCGGAATCCATGGCTTCGAAGGCCATCGAAGTCTTATACCGGCCTCCTATGACTCTTACGCACTTGGTTACTGATGTTTCAAGGCCCGACCACAAAGAAGCTTGGTTCAGGCTTCATTTGGCTCAAGTTTTATGGTTGTCTCCGGCCTTGCTCCAGCAAGCCATGGTTGTTTTGCGTCTGACCTCGACCTCCCTGCATAGATCAACCACTCTTCTAGGCCTTTCTCATCATCTGGTTTCTTCTGAAACCCTAGCCTTTTGAGGTATTCTTTAGATCTTTTCTAGATCTATGTATTTTTTAAACTTTAAAACGATTTCTCGAGGTTTCTTTAAAAATTATGCTTTCGAAACCTTTCTTTGTCCGATTTAGGGTTTTTGTTAAAATTATCCAGATGCTTCTCTGATTTTGTTGAGTTTCCTGTGTGTTTCTTCTGATATATTTCTTATTAATTTCATCTACTATGCTTTCTATGTGTTTCTTCTACCGTGTTCTTATGAGTTCTTCTACTGATTTCACATGTTGTTCTTTTACTATGTTATTCATGAGTCCGTTCTACTAGAAAATGCATGATTAAATGTCTAAGTTCTTTTCTGAGATTTCTAAACTTGTTTCGATAGTATTGCTGCCTGATTTACTTGTTTTCTCTCGATTAATGATAAGAACCCTAGAATTTTGGGGTTCATCTGAGTTTTTCAGACTATTGGCTATGTGATTTGCTTGTTTGTTCCATCTCTGGCTTGCTGGATTTCAAAAGACCTAATCTTTTGGAGCTATTTAAGTTCTTGGAGATGTTTCATCAACTGCTCCATTGAGTTTCAAAATCACTATTTCAACTTTGTTTCTTTATATTATTCTGACTTTTGCTAAACTCTATGAGACCTTTTTGCTTGACCCATTTTCACATTATATTTGATACTCTCTCTTCTCCATTTCTGGATGATTATGTGATTACCATATTCTTATATTTTGCGATTGCATGACACTTTTTCTTTGTCCTAAATTCAGCCTTGCATGCCCAATACTTGTTTACTCTTTATATGTGCTGAATTTCCCTTCTAAATGACTTTCAATTTTTTGAATAATTTCATACTTCCTTTGTGTAAGTCTGATTGATTTTCTTTCCTTGTTTGCCGATTTCCCTGCTACTTGGTTTGATTCGAAAAATTTCCTTAACCTTTCCGACTTGGTTTATTCATGAACCATTAATTGATAATATGGGACTCCTCGATTTACTATGTATTATTTGATTCTTACCTTATTTTGTTTTAACCGTGTATTTCAAAATTCTTCCCTTAAACAAACTCCTATATATACCTCTAATTGCCTACTTTGCACATGATGCTTATTTGATTTTTTTCCCTTAAATAATTCTCGCTCATTACCGTTTCATTCAATTCCTTAATTACAGGAAGTCCTATACTTATTGATTTTTAATTGATACTCAGTTCCATAATTATTTTCTTACCTTCTTTCCGCCTGTTTTCACACTATAAATACCTAATCTACATTGACATAAACACACATCATCACTCATGCCCAAGTCTTTTTGCACTCACATTTATATACAATAGCATTCTCTCTTTTGTCTGCACTGTGGCCTATTTACAAGACCTACTGCTTTTCTAAATTTGTCTTTATGGAACTAGTATGTCCGGATATAATCCTTAGCACCAAAACAATATGTATTTACTACTTTCGTATCCATGTCTACTTATTAGCATGATGATTTCCTTCTATTTGTCCCTATTATGAATCCCAAAACCTCTACCCCTATGTGTTTGAGTTATGGTTAAGCCATGAAAATATTCAGCCTATTGTCCATGAACTAAACTTGATCCTTTGAGATCCTAGCATCTAATAGTGTGTTCTAGTAGGTTTTTGGGTATACTAGAACTCTTCATTGCTGGGTATGCCCACAGCTTGCCTAGTCTTTCCAATTTCCCACTCCCCAGAACCCCTATGTGCACGTACTTGTAACAGTTTCCCTTCCCATTTCCACTCTCAGAGTTCTGCACTTGAACTCTCTCTTAGTTTTATGTTATGCCCCACTTGTGAGCCTTGCCTTGGGACCTTGATTTCCCTCTGAACTTGAACACTTGAGGTCTGGCCTTTCCACACTGCACTATGTCTTAATCTAGTAAACATTTGGGTGTGAGCATTGCCCGTAGTCCCATTTGAGGCTCTTAGGGAACTTTGACCCATCCAAATGGGAGAAAGGTTTTGGATCACAATATTTGGAGTTGGTTTACAGCATATTTCAGACATGAAGTTGAAATTAGGCTCGCTTGGTTGTACTTTTTAATTTATAATGTATTCTTTTATCTTTATTTCGGGCTGTAATAATTTTGTAATAAACTCTTGGGATGGCTAATGAAAAAGGTAGGTAATTATGTAGGCAAAGGGTAGATATCATGCCTATAGATATTTCTGAAATTTTGTATTCTCAAATATATATTATGCCTATAGGTATTTTTGAAATTCTGCATTCTCAAATAGATATTTTGCTTGTAGGTGTTTCTGAAATTATGCATTCTCAAATAGATATCCTGCCGATTGGTCTTTTGAAATTCTGCTTTCTCACATAGATATCCCGGCTATAAGAATTTCTACAATTCTGCATTCTCACATAGATATCTTGCCTATAAGTACTTCTGAAATTCTGCACTTCTCACATAGATACCATGTCTATAGGTATTTCTGAATATGCCTATAGGCCACTCTAAATCTTATACATCAAATTTTCATCTAGCAATCACGCTCATAGATCTTAAACCATCAACGACAATTAGATGTCACGTTCATAGGCCTAAAACGAAATTTAGCACCTAGATATCATGTGTTATAGGGTTTCTGCATTTTAGCATGTCTGTAAAAGTGTCTAAAATCAACAACGAATAGAAAGCATGTTTGTTGGAGTGATTAATCGATTCTGAATCGCTTCATTCACGAATACGGCTATAACAAGTAATTGCATTGTATCTTCATTTTGCAGAACTTATAATCTTTTGCTAAAACTTCCCTTTTCTTTAATAATCTGGCAACATTTTAATTAGTATGTATTCAATTTACTTCATTGTTCTCCAAAATTAGTAGATATCATGCCTATAGGATCTTTGTCTAACACTTAGGCAAGCCTCAGAGTAAAAATTATAAACTGAATATGTTTATTAACTAGAACCGGAAGGCAGGCCTCATTGAGGCTTCTTATTTGAATTATGTAATAAATCAGTCTACCCAAACCTTAAAGTTCTTTCACTTTCAATATTAAATCATACCTTAAATAGTATATGCAAGTCATGCTAGCTATGTGTTTCTTTGATTGAAGGAGGTATATCTGAACCTTTTTTATTTGTTATGTGCTCCTCCCCAACTTGTTATACATGTTAATATATGTTGCCTTAGAATTTTTCCTTTGAAACTACAAACTAACCTAAAATCCCTCCCTGATAGGATTAGCAGTCTAAAGACCTTCGGTACTCATAGTATTTGAGCGGGTAATAGCATCCAATAAGTAAACGAGACCATTACGCACATTAATAGCTTAAACGGTATGGGAAAGGGTAGATATGGATATGATGACAACGCGATAACATGACGTGTTTCCCCTATCTGAGGAGTGATTACCGGATGTTGTGTGGAAAGTTCCATATTATTAATAAATCTAGGAACCCCCCCCCCCCCCTTCCTTTATTTCTTTCTTTTGAATTTTCAAATTATTTCTTTCTTTAATTCTTTCCAACTTTGTTTGTTTGTAACTATTACATGAAAATCCCCTCTTATTTGTAGTTCTTACTTGTCTATGTGTTATTTGTACCTAGAGTCACAACAATGGTTTGGCCAGGAACCACACTAGTGGATCCTGAGGGGTGCCTAACACCTTCCCCTTGGGATAATTTCAAGCCCTTACCCAATCTCTGGTTTCTCAAATCAAAACCCTTCTTAGTGTTCTAATGCACTTAAGTCATTAGGTGACGACTCTTCAATTCAATCCAAAATCCCAAAAGGGAACGAGTTGTCCTACCAAATGTCATAAACCTGATTTTGCGAGAAAATGAGGGTGCGACATCCTGTATAGGAGAACTCCAGATGTGGGACTACTAAGGTATGTCGAGGCAAAGAATACATCCAAACTTCTAGAAGAATCCATGTCGGGACCTCCAGTCCACACATGAACGATTTTGTCTTATAAAAGAAGATACTTCGGGCAGGTCATTTTTGGATGAATATGGAAACGGACTACATCCAGTATATCTGAAAGTGCCACAACTATTAGATATATGCAGACATGATAAAGGTTCCTCCAAATGAGCTTAATGCAATAATCTCGCCGTAGCCGTTCGCCGCTTGGGGAATGGATATTATCGGACCGATTGAACCTGCTGCATAAAAAGGGCATAGTTTTATCCTAGTAGCAATTGATTATTTCACCAAATAGGTTGAGACGCATCTGACAAAGCAGTGACAAAGAAAGTTGTGGCAGATTTTGTCCGCGACCGTATTGTTTACCGGTTCGGAATTCCAGAGTCATACGTCACTGATTATGGCTCCTATATCAATAGTGACCAAATGAAAGCCTGTGTGAATCCTTCAAGATCAAACACAAGAATTCTACAACCTGAATACCTCAAATGAATGGAGCCGTAGAAGCTACAATTAAGAATATCAAGAAAATACTAAGGAAAATGATAGAGAAGCATAAGCAATGGCACAAGAAGTTATCATTTGCTTTATCGGGGTACTGCACCACAGTCTGCACCTCAACTGAGGAAATCCCTTACATGCTGGTATATGGTACAGATGCAGTCATTCCCGCCAAAGTAAAAATTCCTTCCTTAAGGATCATATAAAATCTAAGCTCGATGATGTAGAATGGGTAAAGAGTCATCACGAGTTGCTAGCTCTTATAGACGACAAGAGAATGAATGCAGTTCTCCAGGATCAGCTCTATCAGAATAGGATGTCCAGAGAATTCGACAAAAAAGTCAAGTCGAGAAAATTCGCACCGAGGCAACCGGTGTTAAAGAAAATTTTCCCGCATCAAGATGAAGCCAATAGGAAATTCTCTCCCAACTGGTAGGGTCCGTACATGGTTCACTGAGTTTTGATAAGAGAAGCCCTAATATTTGTATAAATGGACGAAGAAGTTTGGCCAAAGCCAATCAATTCAGATGCAGTCAAGCGATACTATGTAATTAAAACGATGCCTGATCTTATTTACATTGAAGAGGGATACATAGGCAGCCCTATGGGTTCGGTCACAAGTCAATAAAATTTTCATTTCCCCCGCAATTTAAAACTAGGGTAGAGTTTTGAGGAGGACCCTCAAAGATACATCGCAAGAAAGTTCACAATGTCTTGAACCACGCCGCAGTTGTCAGTTCGTATAAAGAAAGATATTCTCAACTAGGCATTTATGTTATATTTTTACTAATCATGCATGTCTGTTACCAAAATCACTTTGTTTAGCAACACTGCCCTAATGATACGTACAGTATCACCAGATCAGAATCAAGCAGATCAACTAGAGCCGGCGAGGATACGAACTAACCTTTCCCCTTTACAAAACTCGCGATTTTTCTTTGGTCGCAGGCACCTGAGTTGCAAAAATCATCGAATATGAATACAACTCTCAGAACTATCACACTTACTCAGAGCCTCTATTCGCATACACTGTCCCCAGCAGACACAGTATCCCCAGCATCAGAATCAAGCATATCAAGTAGAGCCAGCGAGGATACGAACTAACCTTTCCCCTTTACAAAACTCACGATTTTTCTTTGGTCGCAGGCACCTAAGTTTCAAAAATCATCGAATATGAATACAACTCTCAGAACTGTCTCACTTACTCACAGCCTCTATCCGCATACAGTTTCCCCAGCAGACACGGTATCCTCTGCAGTGGCAATATGTCAATCCGCTATCAGCTAAGAAATTTTCATTATCATTTGCCCTTTTACTTCTTGCATAAGGCTACCATTCTTCCTTCCGAGACTAAGTTCTGTCTCCATCTGCATTTTTGCATTGTATATGGCCACTATTCTACCTTCCGAGACTAAGCTCTGTCTCCTTCTCCAGTTTTTGTATTGCATAAGACTACCATTCTGCCTTCTGAGACTAAGTTTTGTCTCCATCTGCATTTTTTGCATTGCATAAAGCTACCATTATGCCTTCCGAGACTAAGCACTATCTCCATCTGCATTCACTGCATTGCATAAGGCTACCATTTTGCCTTCTTAGACTAAGCACTATCACCATCTGCATTCTATATATTGCATAAGGCTACCATTCTGCCTTCCGAGATTAAGCTTTGTCTCCATCTACATGGATGAAAGATCACCATTTTTTTTACACTTGCATGGCTGAAATATCACCATTTTTTTTACATTTGCATGGCTGAAAGATTGCCAAATAATACACTTGCATAGCTGAAATATTGCCACCCTATCTACATTTGCATCGGCTAAAAGATCGCCCCTTTATCTACATTTGTATTGGCTAAAAGATCGCCACCTTATCTACATCTTGCATGGCTGAAAGTTCACCCTATCTACACTTGCATGGCTGAAATATCACCGCTTTATTTACATTTTGCACAGCTGAAAGATCGCCACCTTGTGCATTGCATGCGCTGAAAGATCGCCAAATAATGTATCTCATGGATTTAAAGATCGCCAAACTGTCCTAAGGCGTCATTGTTCGAAGGCACCATTTTCATAGCCCGTGAATGCCATGCCATGGCCTGAGGACACCTCTTATCTTCTGCATATCATTATTCAGATGTATCATAGTTTAGAGGTGTCATTCTCATAGCCCGAGAACATCATTCCATGGACTGCGAATCCTTTATTACACGCTTTATGGCCCAGAATGTCATGGTCTGAGGACGTCATCCTAACCGTCCAAAGATAATATTCATGGTCTAACGGGAAACTGCAACATCTTTAAATTTTCGCACAATATACGCTTCTATTACATATTTGCAAGTAAACTGACAAGCAATGGTCATCTTGGCAAGAGCATTCCGCTCCAGTTCCCGTAGCCCTATCAGACTTCAACCATTCACCCCGTCCTTAATACTACACCCGTTCTTGAAAGTCTCCATCAGCATACTCCGCTGACGGATCCTGAACTACATATGGCCTTATTCCTATAAGACCAGGGATATGTAGGCAGTTTAGGAACCAGAGCACGTCCAATCTCTTCAAACCGCTTCGCTTGGTCAAAACTGATCATCATATCTTTACCCGATAACTCTTTCATTATTTTCGAGTAAAGAGGAGTAGTTGTTGATGCCCAATATTTTTCCTATATTTTTTATATGCAAAAACACCTTTTCAAAATAGCACGTGTACGAATATATAAGTATTTTCCAAGGATACATTATTTTTTAAAATTTTCAAAGATTTTAAATCAATTTACTGTTCTATTTCTTTTATATATATTCAAGGAAAATACAATATTTGTATCTAAAAATTTTTTTGGTGATTTATTCATTGGATTCTCATGTTTATATTGAAATATAGCTAAGATATTTTTTACACATTTTTAAAAAAAATTTATTTGGTATTTTAATGATAAACTTACATCATTGCAATATTAGCCATTTCTAGGGTTAAAATGGTTTTATATTTATAAAATGAGATTTCATAATGTTAAATTGATAATTGTATTATAAATCATTTTAGCATTTTCAATTTATTTTCTGATATTATTTTACTATTTTTTATAAAATTAAATAAGGGAAAATGACTATTTAAATGTTAGCCCATTTTGTTTCAATTTTGGCTAGATTTGAATCCCTAATTAAATCCAACACCCAGCCCAGTTCCTACCAAATTACGCGACCTAGGTCCAATTACCATATACGACCCACCTATCTCATTCAATCTGTACCATTGATCATTCAGATCAACGTCCCCATTTAACCTAACTAAATTAAACCAAACGATCCCCCAATACCCCTTATTTTTCCTCACTCATCTCTATCTCTCTACTTTTTGTTCTCTCTAGAGCCTTTCCCCTTCCCTCCTCTCCGATGAGTCCTGTTCGTCATCTCCGGCCACCTTCTAACCTAAATCTATGGTGGTCACCACCCACCAAGCCACCTATGGCTCCTCCCATTTGGTTAAGTGAAAACTCGTGCCCTGACCATGAAGAGTTTGGTCCAGATCTCTATTGATTCAAGCTTTACGACCATCTCCGGCCCTGCTCCAGTAAGCTAAGTCTGTTTCGAGCCTCGCTACTACTCCTTCTATTTAGATCCCAGCCTATTCTCACCGTTTGGGTTTCTTTGAAAACCCTAGCTTTGATGTTTTTCTGATCTCTTTATATTTGTTCTATATCTATGCTCTCCTTAAGCTTTTAATGATTTGCTTGACTTTTCTTTAAAAAGCTACTTTCAAAACTGTTTCTTTCTGACCTAAGGTTTTTCTAAGAATATTTGAATGTTTCTCTGACTTTATCTTTCTTTTGTGTGTTTCTTCTACTGTATTTTCCTCTAATGTGTTCTTGTGTATGTTTCTTATTAAGTGTTCTAGTCAAGTTTCTCCTAATTTTCTTCTCCTACTATTCTTATTTATTTTTCATTTTGTGTTTCTAATAAGGTCTTCTACTATGTTCCTCGAGTATTTCTACTGTGCTTCACATATTATTCTTTTACTATGTAGTTCATGAGTTTTCTGCAACTGAAAGACGTGTTAAGGGTCTCAGTTCTTTTCTGAGACCCCCGAACCTATTTTCAAGTAGTGTCTTTTTCCCTTAGTCACATGCACTTTCGTCTCTGTACTCAGCTAATGACAAGAACCCTAAATTTTGGGGTTCAATTGAGCTTTTGAAACTCTTGGCTACATGATTTGTTGGTTCTTCATCTCTTAAACTTGCCTGATTTCGAAACCCTAATTTTTGGACCTATTTGTGTTCCTGGAACTGTTTTATCTACTGCTTCATTAAGCTTTAGAATCGTTGTTTCAATTTTGTTTCTTCATGTGACTCTGACTTTTGCCAAACTCTACAAGACATTTTTTTGATCCATTCTCGTTTGCCTGACACTTGTGTACTCTTTATATGTGATGAACTTCCCCCTAAAATAGCTTTCAAATTTGTTATTGGTTTAGACTTCCTTTTTAATAGGTCTAATTGATTTCGTACCATTGTTTGCTGATTTCCCTGTTATTCGACTTATGTGAAAATCTTTCTCAGTTTTTTTGACTTGGTTCATTCATGGACCAATAATTACAAAATCTATGATTCTTGGTTTACTGGCTACTAATTGATTTTCTAACCTCATTCGTACAATTGTGTATTTCAAAATTCTGTCTTTAAATAACTTTTTATGTATTTGCCCCTAATTGCATGCTTTGCACAAGATGTTTATTTGGCTTATTTATATAGTTTTCCCATTTGAATCTGAATTCCTTAATTAAAGGAAGGCTTGTGTGATTAATTCTTAATTGATAATAAGTTCCTTAATTGTTTTTCTTACCTTTTGTTTGCCTAATTTTCACAATATAAAGGCACGCCACTTTCACAAACACACAACGATCACTCATTCACAGTCTTTCTGAACTCCCATATATACACAATAGCATTATCTCTTTTGTCTGCATTAAGGCCTGCTTACAAGACTTACTTCTTTTTCAATTTGTCTCATTGAAACTAGTATTTCCAGATTTAATCTTTAGCACCACAATAATGTGTATTTACTGCTTTTGTATCCATGTCTACTTACCATTTCTGTAGAATTCAACACCTAAATTAGCATGCTGATTTCCTTCTATTTGTTCCTAATATGAATCCTAAAACCCCTGCCCATATGTATTTGAGCTATGGTTTAAGGCATGACAATATTCAAATTATTGTCCATGAACTAATATTGATCCTTCGGGATCCTAGTCTCTAATAGTGTGTTCTAGTAGGCTTATGGATATACTAGCACTCTCCATTGCCGGATATGCCCACATCATGCCTAATCTTTTCAATTTCCCATTCCCCCGAACTCCTATGTGCAACTACTTGTAATTGTTTCCTTCCCCTTTCCCCTCTCAGATTTCTGCACTTGCACTCTCTCCTAGTTATGTTCTGACCCCCCCTCCCCCCCCTCTTGTGAGCCTTGCCTTGGAACATTGAGTTCCCTCTGAACTTGTACACTTGAGGGTTGTCCTTTCCATACTACACTATGTCTTAATCTGGTGATACATTTAGGTGTGAGCACTACCTGGAGTTTATTTGAGACTCTTAGGGAACTCTAACTCACTCAAATGGGAGAAAGACTTTAGATCATTAATCTCTTAGAGTTGGTTTACCTCATATTCCAGGCATATAGTCTGAATCAGGCTCTCCTTAGTTGTACTTT
This sequence comes from Nicotiana benthamiana, assembly GCA_034376525.1. Taxonomy (NCBI): domain Eukaryota; kingdom Viridiplantae; phylum Streptophyta; class Magnoliopsida; order Solanales; family Solanaceae; genus Nicotiana; species Nicotiana benthamiana. The sequence continues at coordinate 92,947,270 of CM067337.1, forward strand.
TTAATTTCTGATGAATTTATTTTTTTACTTTATTCTGGGTTGTAATAATTTTGTAATAAACTCTTGGAGACTGCTAGTGAAAGGGGAGGGGTAACTATGTATGCAATGGGTAGATATCATGCCTATAGGTATTTCTAAAATTCTGCATTCTCACATAGATATCATGACTATAGGTATTTCTAAAATTCTGCATTTTTATATAGATATCCTGCCTATAGGTATTTCCGAAATTTTGCATTCTCACATAGATATTCTGCCTATAGGTATTTCTGAAATTCTACATTTCTCACATAGATAGCATGTTTATAAGTACTTCTGAAATTCTGCATTTCTCCCATAGATACCATGTCTATAGGTATTTTTGAATGCTGCATATGCATATAGAAAATATGCCTATAGATCCCTCTCAATCTTGTATATCCATTTTTCATCTAGCAATCATGTTCATAGGTCTTAAACTATCAGTTGCAATTAGATATTATCTTCATAGGCTTCAAACGAAATTCAACATCCAGATATCATGTCTATAAGGCTTCTGCATTCTTTACCATGTCTATAAAAGGTTTTTAAATCAACAACGCGTAGAAAGTATGTCTGTAGGAGCTATTAATCGAATCTGAATCGTTGTATTCACGAATAAGGCTAAAACAAGTAAAAATAATATATCTTCATTATGTAGAACTTGTAATCTTTCGCTTAAAACTTCCCTTTTCTTTAATAATTTGGCAACCTTTTAACCAGTACACATTCAGTTTACTAAAAATTTCTTTGAAATCAGTAGATATCATGCCTATAGGATCCTCGTCCAACACTTAGGCAAGCCTTAGGGTAAAATTACAAACTGAATCTGTTTTATTAACTACAACCAACAGGCAGACCTGATTTGGTTTCTTATCTAAATTATGTAATAAACCAGTTTGCCTTAACCTTTAAGTTCTTAATATGACCTTAAACAGTATGTGTAAGTCATGTTAATTATTTGCTTTCTTTGTTTAAAGGAGGTATATCTGAGCCTTTTACCTGTTATGTGTTTTCCTCCCCAACTTGCTATACATGTTTTTGTATATCATCTTAGAATATTGCCTTTGAAACTACAAACAAACCTAAATTCTCTCCTTTTGATGAGTAGTAGTTTTGATACCTCCGGGACTGATAGGATTAGTGCGGATAATAGCATGCTATAAGTAAACGAGACCATTTTGCGCTTTAATACCTAAACAAGGTGAGAAATGGTAGATATGGATATGATGACCTCGTGATAACATCATATGTATCCCCTCACTGAGGAGTGATTACCGGATGTTGTGTGTGGTGATCCATATTAATAATAAACCTAGGACCTCCCCCCGTCCCTTTGTTTCTTTGTTTTTTTAAAATTTTCAAATAATTTCTTTATTTAGTTCTTTCAAACTTTGTTTATTTATAACCACTACGTGAAAATCCCCTCTTATTTGAAGTTCTTACTTGCCTACGTGTTATTTGTACCAAAAGTCACAACAATAGTTTGGCTAGGAACCACACTAGTGGATCCTGAGGGGTGACTAACACCTTCCCCTTGGAATAATTTCAAGCCCTTATCCAATCTCTGGTTACTCAAATGAAAACCCTTCTTAGTGTCCTAATGCACTTAAATCCTTAGGTGGCGACTCTTCAATTCAAAACCTCAATTCCCAAAAGGGAACGAGTTACCTTCCCAAATTTCACAAACCCAATTTCGCAAGAAAAAGAGGGCGCTACACCTATTATTTGAGCCACTCTTGTTTATTTGCTAATTGTACAAATCCAAAAAAATTGTTTGGCCGGGAATCACACTAGTGGATCCTGAGGGATCCCTAACACCTTCCCCTACGGATAATTTTAAGCCCTTACCCTATCTCTAGTTATCAAACGTAGTCATAAATGAACCGCAAAAGTGCCCTAACGCACCTTAAATCGTTAGGTGGCGAATCTTCAAAAATGAAAACCCCCTTTACAAAAAGAAAGATTTGTCCCAACCAAAATGTCACGTCGAAACCCTATTTTGCGAGAAAAAAATGGGGTGCAACCGTATGGCAACTCTACTATTTGGCTTTTACCATTTCATACCTTTTTTGTGAATTTGTACCCCCCCCCCCCCTCCCACGGTCAATTAATTGTTTAAGCATTTAAATTCTCCTTGAAAAGAAAAACTTACATATCTTTCTTGTTTCCTTCCTTTATAACTGCTTTAAATTATAAAACGGTTGTATTCATCTCTTTCTTAAAGTGTAAATACATGTCAACATGCTTTAAATCGTTGCATAATCATGATCAACATCATACCTCACTTGTGCCAAACAAAATACTATAGCAACGATTGATGAGTGACTGTGCCCTTCCTATTTCATTACCCACTTAATTTGGAAAGGCTTATTTATGGTTAAACTAGTCAATCAATAGTGCGGTCAACGATTCTGTGCCTTCCCCCTTGAGTTTTCCGCTCAAGATACCCCATAGAAACCTTACTCTGTTTACATTATGCATGAATCATGGTCAAACCTAGTTGGGTCAGTTTTGTTGTCCATGTAATGATTCTTTAAGATAGCCTTGTCCAAAAGTCCACTGGGTTTCCCTAAACCCAAACGGGCATCATCACGTTTTCACGTTTTGTGCATTTATTTGGAGAACTAAATGCTTCATGCTAATTTTTGATGTTAAATAGTCGAGTTTGGTGGGGGTAAGGACCTAACTTTGTTTGCTTGCATAAATAAGAGGCACGAAGTCCCCATATTCTGCATGGTCACCAATATCCACCCAAGATTTCTAGGTTGGTGGAAAGATTTACATTCTAGTGAAAAACCCTCATCGGAAAATATCTCGGTAATCTACTTTCCCTCCTGGTGATCTAGCCTAACAACATGATAATAGAAGCTGCTACCTTATTTTGGGATTGTGAAAAGGGTCTTGTTCGCCTTTGTGGGCATCGAAATGACACCTTTGCTAGAAGAGATAGGAGGACTGGTCGGTCTAGTGTGGGAAACCCCAGGTTTGCTACTGGCTAAGAACCGCACAAGCAAAGGTTTATTAAATGGGTTTGAAGAAGAATGCAGACTTGGTATGCTTAAACGAATCGTACATCTCTTTTGACTACCTGTATGAAAGGTACGGTCGCAGCAAGTCATACCGTACCTACCATAACGATTTTTCCATCATTTCCTTTGGACAGATCCATCTTAAGGTATTTGTCTTCATGTTTTGCTTCTTGGGTCTTATCGTGCTTCCAATGAAGAAAGGGAGAATCTGTACTAGGCTGGCTATGATAACCAAGACCCTAATGGAGGGGATTGGTTGGCAGAAATTCAGCATTGTACCCATGATCATAATAGACATATACCAAGCCTTAGAGAAGACAACAAGGAGCGATACACTTCAAAGGTTGAAAGCTACTACTTCAACTTTGGTTCATATAACATCACCAAAAGGGAGAATGTCGATAAGAAATTCAGCAAATGGCCTGAGATGACCATATCGCCTTCCACCATCCAAAGGGAATGAATTACATCCCCGACATGTTTGCTTATCCTGAGAATTCCCAAGAATGGGCTGAGCTCTTTGATAATCTGACTGAAGGGCAGGTTCATTGGATGTTTGAGTGGTTTTCGACCGAGGAGTTCATCGCCCGATCCAGATATGCACCTCTCTTGATACTGATTTGTCTAAGAGGAAGATACCCTTATGTCCCTCTTTGAGTTATGAGTCAAGCAGGTAGGAAGCAAGACATACCCAGGATCAACAAGATGAGCCATCTTCGAGCTGACTTCCAAATGATGATAGTCCCCACAAGTGCCAAGCCCAGCACATGTGGTAATACAAGATCGTATGGAGAAAGATACTATTGATCCAGAGAGATTCCATGTCAGTTGTGCCCCTTTCTATTTTGGTTGGTTGGAAGACAATTAGGACAGTCTAAGCCAGCCAGGGTTTGTTCAAGGCCACAAAATTAATGATAAAAAGGCCGAAGCGCAAGTCAAGTACAACCAGCTATGTAAAAAGATTTGTGAGTATGAGAGCGAACACCGCGAGATACAAGAGTCTAACAAGAAGCTGATTGAGGAATGGAAAGACATGGCTATTAGTTCCAACAAGAGGCTAGGATACTTAGAGCGAGGCATAGTAGAACTAGAGGTAAAATTTCTCAAAAGTGCTGAAGACTTTCAAAAGGCTGAAGGGACCGAAGATGGACATCTAGCCAGAGCATACCTGTTGCTGGGACTTTGCAAATTGGGAAAGCTGTTCGACGGAGCCAAGGATGTCGAATCTGGGAAAGGTTCTTCTGGGACCAAATAGATAGGAATTTACTTTTCCGCTTTATGAATGTAATAAAGCCAATGGCCATTAGTGATTTCTATTCCTTGCATACTTAGTGTCATTTTAGGAATCGCTTATTTTATAATTAAAATGAGGCATTTAGCATTAAAAGTTCTCAAAGTCTAATTGTCACTAGGCCTACCTCAGGCACAAAGAGGTTCCAAAATTAGGACACGCTTTACATTCCCGCACTATGTGTTTAAATATTGTAATACTTTTTGTAATCCTCACTGACTTGATTACCTTTTGACTTATTTTGTTTTATTATTCCCTTCTCCAAAGGTTAGTTCGTACACTCTGGCCTCATCATATTATTACACAAAATCAAGCGGCCCTCCACCCACTCTTCCTCTTAGTACCTCTAAAGATAAGAATAAAATGGAAGATTTAAATAACATCAGGAAAGAGAAAACAGCTGAATGGGTAGAGGCCACAGATGGACAGGGTATTCCGGCCCCTAACGAGAATGGGACACAGCTTGAACAGAAACTTTTGAAATTACAGGAAGAGCTTAATCAGGTTCAAACTCTAGCTAGCCTGTCATTTTTCCCAAACACCCCAAATATCAACTTCCCCAACGCTCAAAGCCCTACCCCTCCTCAAAATATCCAAAAATAGCAGAATCATCCTGCACCTCACCGTCATGCTGCTCCACCAAAGAACCAATGTAACACATTCCATACCCCAAACAAAACCCCACTACTCATCCCCGAACCTCAGAACTGTACAAACGAAGATTTCCACACCCACACACCAAGCCACCATAACAATCTTATCTACGTGGAGACCATGCCACAATCCACCCAACCTATCTCATGCACACCTGAGTATGATGAAAACAATTTTCTCATTAGGAACTTGGCCAGAAACTTAATAAAATGACCAGCCAGATTCGGGGTGTTGAGGGAAGCAAAGGAATTGAGGGCTGAACTATGAGGACCTTTGCATATAGCCTTATGTCGAACTGCCTTAGGGGTACAAACCTCCTAAGTTTGAAATATATGATGGTACGGGTGATCCAAGGGTCTATCTGAGGACATATTGTGACAAGTTGGTTGGAGTAGGAAAGGATGAAAGGATCTTCATGAAGCTATTCATGAGGAGTTTGAAAGGAGATGCATTATCTTGGTAAAGTATATGCAGTATCTTCGTACATAAACCAAGATCCCAAGAAGTGGTCAAGCTATGTGAGCGTGCAATTTGACTTTATGGACAGATTCAGGTTTAATATAGAGAATGCACTAGACATGTTCTAGATCCAGAACTTGAAGAAGAATCCCATGGAGACGTTTTGCGAGTATGCTACTCGCTGGAGATCCAAAGCTTCTAAGTTCAGACCCGCCTTAGAAGAGTAGCAAATGAACAAGTTCTTTGTCTGGACTCAGGACCCGCAGTACTATGAGAGACTCATGATGATTGAGAACCACAAGTTCTCCAATCTTATCAAATTAGGTGAAAGAATTGAAGAAAGTATTAAAAGTGGTATGGCTACAAATTTTGAAGCCTTGCAAGCTACGAATAAAGCATTACAGTCATGTGGTGTGTCCAGAAAAGGGACGTAGGGACCATGATGGTTGCAAAAAGGAACAAGTCTCCCCTTTAATACGAAGCCTACCCAACACCTCCACTCGCATACCAACCAACTTCAAAATTACCAAGCACCCTCATACCAAGCTCTACTACCAACTTATCAGTCATCTCCTCCTCCTACATATCAACCTATTTCACCTAGATACTCCCAACCGGCTAATGTCTACCAAACTTATAATTCTCAACCATCCTATTATCAATCACCCCCCGCACATAGACATTTCCCTAGACCCAAGCTAGTTTTGATCGCAGACATTCAAAATAATGCACAGACGTTGCTGAACCCATCGACCAGTTGTATGAGAGGCTCAAAGCTGCTGGTTATGTCACCCCCGTCCCTGATGAAACCCTTGAGAATCATTCTTAGTAAGTTAACCCAAACAAGTCTTGTGCATACCACTCTGCCATGAGAAGGCACGCCATTGATGAAAGTCGCTCCTTGAAAGACAAGATACATTCTTTGATTAATAAGAAGATCATTGTGGCAATAGAAACCGCTCCAAACATCAGCAACAACCCTCTACCAGACCATAATGGTGGAGGTATCTACATGATTGATGTAGAAGATTACTGGGATCCCGAGGGATTAACCGGATTGATCACAGAAGGTGATAACCCAAAGAAATTGACAAATACTCTCAATCCAATCATAGTATAGATCCAACCATCTGAGGATGCTGAGGTGAATATGACTATACCTCTTGAGTTTGAAATAGCTCCACCCGTAAAGACACCAGCTCCAATTGAGGTCAAATTTGCGCCTCCGACAAATTCACTTGCACCATTTTGAGGTTGCAATCTTGCCACCCAAAGCATATGTTCCATTCAAAGTGATGATATCATCGTCAATCCCAGTGGTGGTATCAACCATGCCACCCTTCTATACAAATGTTGCACCCTGGGACTATATAACCGAGGTGAGAAGAAAGGGAAAAGTTAGGATTGAAGAAAATATCGCAACACTGCGTACGATGAGAACTGGTAGAGTCTATACCCCTAAACATCAAGCTAAATCAATCAAGTAGGCCTTCAATCGGCCGCCCCTCATTGAGACAGGTCCGGACGACCATTGGAGGAAAATAGAGGCCAAAGAATATTCGGTCATTGACCAGTTAAACAAGATGCCAGCACTAATATCCATTCCCTCTTTGCTGAAAAATTCTGAGACACACAAGAATTCTTTACAAAAAGGTGCTTCATGAAGCATACATACCAAGTAATATCACTAGCGGAGAAGTGGAAAATATGGTAGGACAAAAGCCGGAAAGCAATAAGATCACCTTTTATGAGGACGAGTTGCCATCTGAAGGGTTGGGGGACAACAAAGCATGGCATATCACCGTGAAATACGATGATTATTTCATCACCAGAATCATGATCGATGGAGGTTCCAGTCTTAGCAATTTTCCGCTGGTAACACTCAAGAAGTTGGGCAAAGGACTGCAAGAGATAATGGATGGAGCAATTAATATGAAAGCCTTCGATAGTTCTCAGAGGTCCACCATTTGTGAGATTAGTCTATACCTGCAGATAGGACCAACCTAGTTTGAGGTTAATTTCCAGGTAATAGATGTATGAGCATCTTACAACTTGTTGTTGGGATGACCATGGATTCATGCCGCTAGGGCTGTAGCATCAATGCTGCATCAGGCAGTAAAGTTCGAACGGAATCACCTGGAAGTGATCATTCACGGAGACGTTAGAAACCCTATATACAGCTGCCAGACCAATCTGGCAATCAAGGGAAGAAGGAAGCTGGGTGGAGAAACTTACCACCACATTGAGCGGGCCAATGCTATCGACAAAGGCAAATGGTGGTGCAGAAAAATCGATAGTATACTGAGTTGGAGTGGGTACAAATTAGCAAAGGGCTCCGCAAGAATCTCCAACGAATCTCTAAACCCATAAAAGTCAAGAAACATGGCACTACCTTCGGTTTGGGATGTGAATATACCTAGGAAGAATTCAATAGCTGGTCGCCACCATGACTCGGTCCTTACTACCCACAAGAGTAGCCAATACCGCATCTAGAGTAGATCTTCTAACAGGCCGACATTATTTATGGGTCAGATGAATAAGAAGCACTTACAATAGTTATGAACTTATTTCTAGAGGATACTGATGTGGACTGTTGCGTTATTCTTTAGGAGGAGGGGAGGAAGGCCCTTACATACAGGTTGTGAGGGGCACATCTCAAGAATTGGACCATCATGACAACGAAAGCCCAACGAGCCTCGGGTAGCAAGGCAAAAACAAGCATTACTCATTATTTTATTTATTAATGATTTTCTTTTCACATTATTCAAGTCCTACAATAAGATCTTCGATGGTCAATACAATTATTCAATTTATCAAAAGCATTTTTGTTTTTTCTTATGAATTAATATTCATTGCTATCGTTTTCTCTCCTTGCTTTGCCAATACAGTATTACTGTTACTTGTCTTGGTGAACCAATGACTGTGACATATAATGAGACTACAAAACAAACAGACATTGATTCAGAAGAAGATAACATACCTGACGAGATTGTCAAAGAAGTTGAGAATTTTGAGAAAAGACCTAAGTCCAACCTAGATGAGAACGAAATTGTGAACCTAGGAGATGCAGAAAATGTCAAGGAAATGCAAATCAGCATTCACCTATCGCTATCGGAGAAGAAAGAATACACAAAATTTCTAAAATAGTGTGAGGACATATTCGCCTGGTTGTATGATGACATGACTAATCTGAGTACGTCTATTGTGGCCCATAAATTGCCAATCAATCCAATGAGTCCACCGATAAAGCAAAAGCTCAGAAAGTTCAAGCCTGATATGAGTTTGAAAATCAAAGAAGAAGTCACCAAGCAATCAACGCTAAGGTTCTTAGTGTAGTAGAATACTCGACATGGTTAGCCAACATTTTGCCAATGCCGAAGAAGGATACGAAGGTAAGAGTCTGTGTCAACTACCTGGATATCAACCGGGCCCGTCTGGAAGACGACTTCCCTTTGAAAAGTATACACATCCTGATTGAAAATTGCGCCAAGCATGAGTTACAGTCATTCGTAGATTGCTTCTCTGCTTATCATCAGATCTGGATAGATGAGGAAGATGCTGAGAAAATAGCTTTCATTACGCCGTCGGGAGTGTAATGTTACAAGATGATGCCATTCGGCTTGAAAACTCTAGGGGCCACCTACATGAGGGCCATAACTACCATTTTCGATGATATGATACACAAGGATATAGAGGTATATATGGGTGATGTTATTATCAAATCCAAGAAGGCCACTGACCACATAGAAGATCTGAGGAAGTTCTTCAATAGACTACAAAAACTAAACCCCGCAAAGTGTGTCTTAAAGGTTCTTGCTGGGAAATTGCTTTGGTTTATTGTGAGTCGCCGAGGAATAGAATTGGATCCATAAAAAATCAAAGCCATTCAAGAACTACCACTGCCAAGGAACAAGAAGGATATGATGCATTTCTTGGGAAGGCTTAACTACATCAGCTGATTCATAGCACAGTCGACAGTTATCTGTGAGCCAATATTTAAGATGTTAAAGAAGGATGCTGCCACCAAATGGATCGATGACTACCAAAACGCCTTCGACAAAATCGAGGAGTACCTGTCAACACCACCAGTCTTAGTCCCGCTCGAGCAAGGTAGACCCTTACTAGTCTACCTTGCAGAGTTAGATGGAGCTTTTGCCTGCGTCTTGAGGCAACACGATAAAACAAGGAGGAAGGATCAAGCCATCTATTAACTCACCAAGAAATTCGCCCTATACGAGGCCCAGTATTCTCTATTGGAACACACATGTTGTGCTTTGACTTGGGTAGCTCAGAAGCCAAGACATTACTTATGCGCCTATACTACATATCTCATATCGAGAATGGACCTCTTAAAGTTTATATTTCAGAAGCCCATGCCCACTGGCAAGCTAGCCAAGTGGCAAATCCTATTAAGTGAGTTCGACATTATTTATGTAACTCAGAAAGCGGTCAAGGGACAGGCATTGGCAGACCACCATGCTCAAAACCTTGTGGATGGAGAATACAAAGCCCTGAAAATGTATTTTCCTGATGAAGAGGTATCATTTATAGGAGAAGACATTGCGGAATACTATGATGGTTGGAGAGGAGCAGTCCTAATATTAGAAATCAGTCAGCATTATTCGTTGTTTTCCAAACTAAAGTTCTCCCACTTAACAATATGGCCGAGTATGAAGCCTGCATCTTAGGACTCAAAATGTCCATTGACATGAACGTTCAAGAGCTGATAGTGATTGGAGATTCAAACTTACTTATACATCAGGTACAAAGAGAATGGGCAACCAAGAACTCCAAGATACTCGTGTATTTGCATTATGTACAGGAATTGAGAAAGAGGTTTATGAAGACGGAATTCCAATATGTTCCTAGAATCCAAAATGAGCCGATATGTTGGATACCCTATCATCTATGATACATCATACTGACAAGAATTTCATTGATCCCATTCCAGTTAAAATTTCATAATCAGCCAGTTTATTGTGCTCATGTTAAAGAAGAAGCAGATGTAAATCCTTGGTTTCATGATATCAAGGAATATTTGGCAAAAGGAAAGTACCCGAAGCTTTCAAATCCTACTCAGAAATGCACACTTCGGAGATTGTCCAACTTCTTTCACAGCGGAGGAATCCTATAGGAGGACCCCTGATTTAGGATTATTAAGATGTGTTGATGCTAACGAAGCATCCAGGATACTAGAAAAAATTCATGTTGGGACCTGCGGTCCATATATAAACGGTTTTATCTTAGCAAAGAAGATACTCCGGGCTGGTAACTTTTGGATGACTATGAAAATGGACTCTATCCAGCATGTCCAAAAATTCTACTACTGTCTGATGCATGCAGACATGATAAATATACCTCCAGGTGAGTTTAACGCAACAAGCACACCATGGTCATTCACTGCCTAGGGAATGGACGTTATTGGACCAATCGAGCATGCTTCTTCCAATGGACATAGGTTTATCATAGTAGCCATCGACTATTTCACCAACTTGGTTGAAGAAGATTCTTACAAAGTAGTGACTAAGAAATTCATGAAAGACTTTGTCAGTGACCATATTGTTTGTTGATTCGAAATTCCAAAGTCAATCATTACTGATAATGGCTCCCACCTCAACAGTGACTTCGTGAAATCTATGTGTGAAACCTTTAAAGTCATACACAAGAATTCCACAACCTACAGGTCTCAGATGAATGGAGATATAGAAGCCCCCAACAAGAAAATCAAGAAGAATATTGAGGAAAATGATAAAGAATCATAGATAGTGGCACAAGAAGTTATCATTTTCTCTATTAAGGTACTGCACCACAATTCGCTCATCAATGGTGTGACCCCCTATATGCTAGTTTATGGTACAAAGGCTGTCATTCCTGCTGAGGTAGAAATTCCTTCCCTGAGGATCATACAAAAAGCTGAGCTCGACGACGCAGAGTGGGTGAAAAGGTCTTTATGAGCAACTAGCCCTTATAGACCAAAAGAGAATGAATTCAATCTACCATGGCCAACTCAACTAGAACGGAATGTCCAGAGCCTTCAACAAAAGAGTCAAGCCAAGACAGTTCACACTGGGGCAGTTGGTGTTAATGAAAATTTTTCTTTATCAAGATGAGGTCAAAGGGAAGTACTCTCCCAACTTGTAGGGTCCACACATGGTACGCTAGATTTTGATAGGGGAGCCCTCATACTTTCATAAATGGATGGGGAAGTCTAGCCAAAGCCAATCAATTCAGATATAGTCAAGCATTACTATGTGTAATTTTTATGATTTCCTTATATAATGTAAATTAAACTATGCCTGACCTGATTCTCGTTTAAGAGGGGATATGTAGGCAGCCCTATGGGTTTGGTCACAAATTAATAAGAATTTCATTTCCCCCTTCCCCCTCCCCCCTCCCCAAAAATATTTTGAGGAGGACCCTTAAAGTTCTGAAGTAATTTCAGTCGATCGCCACACGAGCAATAGTCAGAAACGTCAACCCATCAAACTGGGGAAGAATTTTGGGGAAGACCCTAAAAATTCGTAGCATGAGAGGTTGCAAATCCTGAACCATGTCCCAGTCTTCGGTTCATCTGAAATCCATTACATTTATATCATTCTTTTACAAAATCATCCATGTTTATTAATGAAACTGCTTTGTTTAGCAATTCTACCCCTAATTATACAAACAATATCACCAGATCAAAGTCGAACAAGTCAAGCAAAGCCAGCAGGGATACGAACTAACCTCCTCCTTACAAAGGTCATGATTTTTCTCCGGATGGAGGCACTAGGATTGTGAAATCCTTAAACATATTGTACACCCAAGGGTAAAAATTGCCCTTAGAGTGGTTGTGCATGCCAAAATTTTCTATCAACACACACCAGTGATGTTCTGTATGTCACAACGCTCCCAATAATCACAACACTGCAATCTGCTATCAGCTAAGAAAACTCTACTGTCATTTGTTATCTTATTTCTTGCATAAGGCTACCATTCTGCCGTTCGAGGTTAAGCTCTACCTCCATCTGCATCAACACTGCATAAGGCTACTATTCTGCATTCCAATCTGCATAAGGCTACCGTTCTACCTTCCGAGACTAAACGTTGTCTCCATCTACATCTGCAGTGCATAAGGTTACTATTCTACCTTCTAATTTGCATAAGGCTACTATTTTGCCTTCTAATTTGCATAAGGCTACCATTCTTCCTTCTAAGGTTAAGCTCTACATCCATCTACATCTGGATTGTATAAGGCTACTATTCTGCCTTCCAATCTGCATAAGGCAACTATTCTCCCTTCCGAGGTTATGCTCTACCTCAGTCTACATTCGTATCTTTGCATAAGGCTATTCTCTTGCCTTTTGAGGCTAAGATCTACCTCCAATTTTCTTCGAAACTAAGTGCTATCCCAAGAACTATTTATCTCTCTTCTCTTATGGGCTAAGTTTCTTCCTTCAATTTACAAGACGGAGCTTTGTCTTGTCCGCATCTTACTACTGCATCCTTCATGGGACAAAATATCGCCAACTCATTCAAGGGAATCATCGTTCGGAAGCACCATATTTATAGCCCAAGAGCACCATGTCATGGCCTGAGGATATCTTTCAATCTTTTGCATATCATTATTCAAAGGTGTCATGGTTCGGAGGCACCATCATCATAGCCCGAGAATATCATTTCATGGCCTACGAATCTTGTACCAAACAGCCCACTGCCCAGGAAATCATGGTCTGAGGGCGTCATTCCTAATCGTCCAAAGATAGCATTCATGGTCCGATATGAATTTACATTATGTTTAAATTTATATACAGCATACGCTTTTATTGCTTATATTTACGGTAAGCCAGCGAGCAACGGCTATTCCAGCAGGAGCATTCCCGCTCCAGTTCCCTCAGCCATATTAAACCTAACCATTCCCATAAACTGTTCACTCACCTAGCCCTAGATGTAGCATCCGTTTTTGAAATGGCTTCATCGGTATACTCCACCGATAGATCCAGAACTACATACGGCCTAATTCCTATGAAACCAAAGATACGTAGGCAAAACAGAACCATGGTGCGTCCTAATCTCTCGTACTGTTTCACACAGTCAAAATTGGCCATTATTTCTTTACCCAAAAACTCTTTCATCCTTATCGTATAAAGAGGAGGAGTTGTCGATACCTAATTTTTCCCAAAAATACTTTAAAATTGCATATATACCTTCAAAATCATGCATTGATAGCAATTGGTATTTTTCACAATTTTCCTATACTTCTATTAATTTATCCAGCATTTGTATTTCAAATAAATAGTCACAAATGTCATTACAAGTGATTTCAAAAATATTTATTGATTCAATATATTATTTATGGTCTTATTGGCCAAATTGGCACTTTTGGCTATAATTGCAATAACTTGCAGTTATAGCTCAATCATATGATTTTATACCTTTTTTAACCAAAAATTAATCATTTGTATTTTTTTAATACTAAGTAATCTTTTTAACTATTCCAATGTATAAAATTAAGTTCGTACAATTACCATCTATGTTTTGCAAATTGTTTTATTTAATTTTATTGGGTATTTAACAAATAGCCAATTTTACATCAATTATAACCTAATTAAACCAGCCCTAAAACCCCAATTAGATTAGCCCAATATTCAAGCCGAAACCTAAATCCTGCCACCCAATCCCTGGTTCAATCGAGATCGTTGATCAATTCTAATCAACGGTCCAGACCCCCCCCCCCATACCATAATTAACCTAAAGACTAACCCCCCCCAACAATCATTCCCATCCTCTCATTTGTTCTTATCCTCTCCACTGTTACACTCGCTCATTCTCTCTCAAGCTATCTGCTAGACCTAAGCTTCTACTCGTCGGTTATTGGCTCGCCGATATCAATGGTAGTTCCACCACCCCTAGCCTTCATGGCTCTCCCTCTATGCCGGATTATTGCTACCCTAAGACTTTTAAGGAAGTAGTAGCCGCTTGACTCACACCTAGGAAATGTGCTCACCGTTGTCATGCCACCCTTTGCTTGTCTGAGTAAGATTATTCTATTTTCCGACTAGATATATGGTTTCTAAGCCGGAACCTCTGCATCTATGGGGTATCTCTCTATCAAACCTGACTCACCTCTTAACTTTTCAGATCTACCATAGATCTGAGTGTATTTTGAGTTATTTTTGTTGTTTTCTATGATAACCTCTCCGATTTCTCAAAACTCCTTTTCATATTCGAACAAGGGTTCGTAACCCCTTTTCAAAATGCTTTTTTTCTGATTATCAGTATTGTTCTATGATTTCTACCATGTTTAAGTAGTTTATTTATGTTTTTCCTTTTAACTGATTTATCATGTTGAAAATCCTAGTTATTTTTGGTTTTGATCCGGGTTTCTAAAGATGTCTTTGCTCATCTAATTTTTATGTGTACCTATTTCTCATGCACATGTTCTAGGTTCTATGATTTTCTACCTTCTCGTGTTCATTAGGGTTTCTGATTTTGCTTCTCCCTCCTATATTATGTATATTTTGTTTGATTAATAGAAATTTTTGGTGATTTTTTCTAATCAGTATTATATTTTAATTAAATCCTTGATCTCCTGTGAGTTACACCTTCTACTGATTTCCGGTGATTGATCATTTTGTTGATTTCCACCCTATATATCATTCTCTTGGCTTAGTACATAATTGGCTATGTTGTTGATTGATTCTTATGTTGTTTCCTCAATTACAACCTTATGAATTTAGCCTCAATCGTTTACCCTATACCTATTATATTTGAAGTCTGTCCTTGTTGGTCGTACACTAATTTCTTTCCTTATTTTGGTATTTAACTCCTTAATTAAAGGGAAGTACTTACACCTATTGGTGCATAGTTCCATAATTATTGCTGAACTATGATTCTTGCTTTATATTTTACCTATTTTCAAACTATTTATACATACTCTCCTATTAACATAACACACGAACACATTAGTTCAAAACTCTCTCTCACACTCAAACTTTCTGCGCTCTTTATGTGATTACTTGCTAGTGTTCTAAGTTAACCAGCAACAATCCAAGGCTAACTATTGTGCTCTCATATTCTTCACTTTGTGTTTATTGTCTCTCTACTGGTATATCCTAATTTCAATTCAAGTTCCAAAGCCAATATGTTTCATTTGTTGCTTCTACTTATCAAGTCCCTGACTTGTTCTTATCTATGGTGTTGATGTTCAATGTGTTTTTGACATGTTCATATAATGACTTCATCTAGCATGCTAGTTTACTCCCCTGGTAGCCTATTTCAATATGACTCTATCTTGCTTTGAATACTTGTCTACTTGTTGTCCAGTTGTGATATGCACTTACTTTGCAAACCGATTTGTCCCTTTAGATGTCTGATTCTATGATTATTTCTTAAATCTATACTGTTTTAATATCACCAGCTATTCCATAACCCATAAACCCTCACAAGGAGTGTTATGCTCCCGTAATGACCCATGTGTCCCCAAATCCCTTAACCCATGTTTGTGTTTGTTAAACCTGTGTTGGTTTTATGATCTCTGGCTGTATGAACCAATTTTGGGGTATTGTGTTTGGACTGTTGCCTACACCTCCACTTTTTTTCAAGACTGTCTTTGTTGTCTTTTACAAAACTATTTTAAACAGATCCCTTTTCAAACTATTTTCCCTAATTAAATCTTTTCAAGAACTCTCACATCTACTCTTACGTTTTATGTTCTGCCCTTCTAATGTATGACTGCTTAGGGATCCCTATGAGATCCCTCTTAACTTTGATGCATTAGAGCTAGCCCGTCAACACTATATTTACTCAATTATGACTATGAAATCTGGGTCTGAGCACTTCCTGGGGTCCCTTGACGTCCTTAGGGAACTCTGACATACCTAGATTATGTGAAAGGCTATCTGGCATTGGAAACTTTGGAAATTTGGGCCTACTTGTAGGCTCCCTATAGAATAACTTCTTATTTTCTTCTTATCTACTTATGTAATTCATTCGATATTGTTATGTAATAATTTGTAAACGAATATGGGGTTGGATAGTGAAAATTTGAGGGTAGCTATACAAGTTATCAATATCAATAGGTAGAAAAGACGCTTTAGGTTTATATTCTCATGTATTTGCATTAGAACTCATGTTCTTGACCATAGGTTCCATGTTTACTGCTTTCAGCATTTCATTTTGACATCTCTATTATCACTTAGAAATCATGTTTCTAGTATAAACGACATTAAACATAAAGTTGTTGCTCATGCCCATCTTCAAATCATGCTGTAACTTTTTAGGCATTTAGAAATCATGTTTTAAGAATTCTGCATATCCTGAAATCATTCTGCATTTTCATATGCGCATATTGGATATCATGTTTTAGGATCTCTTTTACACTCGCTCAGTAACACCTAGTTAAACTATTGATGCATGAAAAGGGACATAAAACAGTCTCATTAAGTGAAACTAGTCACCATCCATGTATGTCTTTGCAATATTTAGAATAACATGCTTCAGGTGAAATGACCTTTAAACTATTTTAATAATTCTAGTAAATTATATATATTATTTTACGCCTAGGCATGTCTTAGGTAATCAACTTTAAAGTAAAATCAGAACTGTCTCTATGTTTAGTGTTTAACTATCAACGGGTTAAAATCAGTCAGCAAGCCTGATTAAGACTTCTTCTCTGAGTCATATAATAAATCTGACTTTGCTACCATGCTTAGGATTCTGAATTTAGACATTAATTGTGTATGAGCCATGCAATTTGTGTGTACTATGTGCAGAGGTATATCCGAGCCTCTTATTTATCTTCCACGCCCCCTTTAATTGAAATCATATCTGTTTATTATGTGTCGCTTTAGTATTTTACCTTTAAACTTGAGTGTTTTCCTAGATCCCTCCCCCCTCCCCCCTCTTTATAAGATAGGAGTCCTAAATTCTTTCTGGACTGATAGGCAGGGACGGGTAACAGCATGCAATAGGAGTCGAGACTAACTCTCACTTTAAGTACCTTTATGGGGAGGGAAATGGTAGATATGGCCATGATGACCAGTGCGTTAATACCACGCATAGCCCTTTCCAAGGAGTGATTATCGGGCATTGCATTTATGTAATCCATGTTATATGCAAACCTAGGACGCATACATTTACAAATATGCTTAGATTGTAATTCTTTTCAAAATCTTGCTTTCCATTAGTTGTTTTCAAACACCTATGTATTTAAACTTAAATCCCCTACTATTTGAGCAACGCTTGTCTATTTGCTAATTATACAAATCCACAAAAACTATTTGGTCGGGAACCACACTAGTGGATCTCGAGGGGTGCCTAACACATTCCCCTTAGGATAATTTCAAGCCCTTACCCTATCTCTGGTTATCAAACGTAGTCATAAATAAATCTCATAGGTGCCCTAACGCACCTTAAATCATTAGGTGGCGACTCTTCAAAAATGCAAACCCCTTTTCCATTAAGAAAGACTTGTCCCAACCAAAATGTCATGTGGAAACCCGATTTCATGGGGAAAAAGAGGCGCGACAACTATTTGGTTAGTGAGTAAAAAATATTTTTCTTGGAATATAATTTAGGCAAACACTATGGGAGTGAAAGGGGAGGGCAGGATTGGGTTTGGGCATGTGGAGGGCAAGGTGGGGCGAGGGTGGGGCGGGTCGAGAGGTTGGGTCAGTAGTGTGTGGGTGAGGATGGGTTGGTAGGGGGTGAGGATGGGTAGGTGATGGGTGTCAGTGGGTAGGGTGGGGGTGGTGAGTGGGGAATGATGTGGTTGGTTGGGTGGGAAATAGTATTGGGAAAGTTGCAAAAGAGTTTTAAAAACTATTTTCCTCCCTTTTGGTAGGAAAGTATTTTTCTCCGGTTAAAGAAAAATGAATTTATGAAAAAAAATACTTTATAAAATATTTAGATCAACTAAATATAATAAACAAGAAAATATTCTTCTTATCAAACACACCCCAAGTTCCATCTTCGATATTTCTATTTCCCGAGTGAGTAATTCCTTTTTGGGAAAGTTATAAGAATAGCTTCATCTTTCAGCATGTTCTTTTCACAGCAGAAAAGATTCTACCACTCTAATTCAACAAGTATACTCTTGATTTAAGTGAAAGAGACTATTTAAGAGTTTTGCATAGAATAAAGTCACCCTCCCTATTGCATTATATGACAACATACATCCAACCGGAGAAACCATACTAGTATGCGTTCTAGCTACTAGAATGTCTGGGTAGCAGACTTTGAATTAAACACTTGAATTTTGGGTCTAAAACCTTCTTATTCAATCTAAAAGAATATATTGGTTTACGACATATAATTTTCACCTCAATTTTTAATCAATAAATTTAGACTACGACGCATGGCGCCCCCGGCTCCACTGTCACTACTTTTCGGCACATATAGTTAGGCATTTGTACATAGTGTTGTGTCCCTTGAGCACATATTAAAGATGCGTTGCCTACATAGTAATTTATGGTTTAGCACCTACACTAAATAAAAAAATGTAGCAATGTCAAGATGCTGAATTATTATTTTTTTTTGGACGGGGAACTACGCGTCTGACCACTTTTAAGTAAAGAGATTTGGAAAATATATTTATTATTGCGGAAAACGCGCAAATGACAAGGATTTCATTATTAGTTAATCGAGCTTTGTGAGTATACCTAAATCAGTCTTCATTAACACAATTATTCATTGGACTCCACCAAGTGACCTCCTTCTGTGCTTAACCTCACCTTAGTTTCCCTCACCATCTGTAAATCATTAATAGAGTTACTACTTTAGGTTTTCGATATTCAATAGGTGATCTCTCCCATCTAGATGGCGAAGTTAAAACTTTTACTTTCTGGGTTAAGGATTTAGAACGATGAGTTCATTGGTTCATAACTGAATTGTAGATTTAATATTTATATATATTTAATATATATCTTAATTAAATACACTATTGGAGCAAAAATTATTGAATTTGATCAAACTCATAGCTACATTTCAAGCTCCACCCCTGCTTCACTCTTCACCAACTCGAACCATGGTAATTCCTTCCCTTCCACCTCACCCTCCCCCTCCTCTCACGGCCCAAAAAAAGAAGAAGAAAAACTGAACTATTTGTCCCAAAATATATGACTATTTTAGAATTCATCATATAACAATTAGTTACATTAAAATGTTCTGAGTGATGTAATACAATGGTAGCTGCTTCTGTATTTGGCTTGACACGGATGGTCCTTCTGCCTGCAATTACCAGTAGTATACTTTTCGAGGAAAAATTACTTCCACAATTATGAGCCAAAGTTATTTTTGTTTACGAGTATTTCAACTCTTTATCACATACATCAATTATAAATATAGAAACAAGATTTTTATTTTTAATACTTAGAAACGCCATTGCATGCGAATAAAATCGGGTAGATCAATTTTACGATCGGCGAGGCATAACGTAATTTCACCTCGAAGGACCCGAAAATAGTTCGGGGTTCGAAGTCTTCGAGGGTTCTTTGTGCCCCGTGTCGGGGCAGAACGAACCGATGGTTATCATAAGTAAGTGGGAAGTTCCCCAGGAGCAATATTTTTCTGACATCTGCACAAATAGTGATAGCCTGTACTAGGCTGATTGAATGGTTGGATCGGCTACTTTATGTAATAGTTACACATGTGTCATATAAAATTTTCTCCTCATATATTTTGCCATTTTATAAGGATATACAACATTACTCATAACATTCAACTAACTTAAACATATTCTCTTGATTTCATTTCTTACATTTATTGCTTATATTCATTATGTTCTATTTATTGTTCTTCATTTATTATTCATTATTGGTCATAAAGAGCTGCCATCAAATTAGTCAACTGTTAATCCTCTATTGACTGTCTTTAGTCGAGCATCCGACTCGTCCTCGAGGTCCCGTATATGCTAGCTCCAGTCTTCGATTTCCAACCATTTGGTTTGATTATTACACTAAGTACGAGCTCTTATCTTATCTTCTAGTCTTTCATTTAGCATCTCTTGCATAACAACTACCATAAAAACATATCACGTATTTTTAGAATCAAAATATCAAATCTAATTGTTATTACTATTTTCAAAGAAAATAGTTTGGCGCCCACCTTGGGGTTAAGAATAATAGTGATTGTTTTCTTGCTAGTTTACTACATAACACAAGATATCGTTCACACTTTTTCTTGTCCAAGAAGCTTTGACTTCATGCCAAAATATCTAACTCAGTTGAACGCCTATGGCAACAGCGGTCTCGAAGACCATAGAAAGTATGGTGCAGCTGTTCCAAGTAATGGTGTACCACCACAAAACCCTGAGGTTGCACCAGAACCGATTCTCGTTGATACGGCCTGACGTAACACTCAACACATTAGCATAAGTTTCCACACCAACAGGAGTATACGCCGAGAATACCAATAAGACAATCGAAAAACCTCACTCGGGAAAAAAGAGGGGCAAACGGGGAAAGCGACGTGGGAAAACCTCAGCACATTGTTCATATGATTACCAGGGGGGATAAACGTTCCCTAGGGGCCTGTGACCAAGCGGATAAAGGTTTCTGCGGCAAGGCAAGGATAGATCCAGGGCCACGCATCTGAGGACATCTTCGTGTTGAGCAAAGAACACTTCAAGTCTCATCCATATAACGATGCGACGGTACTCTCGTTTCTTTTAAATAACATCCAAATTAAATATGTACTTGTGGATCCAGGTAGCTAGGCCAATGTAATTAGATCGACGGTGGTAAAATAACTCAAATTATTCGATGAGGTTATACCTACCTCTCGAATCCTCAATGGCTTCAATATGGCCGGCGAAGCAACAGAAGGAGAGATTACCCTCTATGTTAACATATCTCAAGTAGTTCAAGATACCAGATTCCACGTCATTAAAGGTGACACAAGGTACAATTCCTTGCTCGGTCGGCCATGGATACATAACATGAAGGTGGTACCATCGACCCTGCATCAGATGATGAAGTTCAAATAAAGGACAGAATAAAGATAGTGTATCGAGAGCAGCCTACGATGAAGGAAATGTTCGCGGTCCATGAAGTGGTACCAAGTTTTGTACACTTTGCCTCATAAGAGTTGGAAAGCCAACAAACCCCCGAGGATAATGTAGAGGATTTCCTTGCTCCTAGAACCTTCGTTGCCCCCGAAGAATCGGATGCAACAAAGTTGACTATTAAAGATCTAGAGCAAGCCGTATTAACCGAGCATTTCCCATATCGAAAGGTATACCTGGTAACGGGATTAACCCCCAAACTCAGGAAAACACTCATTCAATTCCTTATTAACAACACTGATTGCTTTGTTTGGTCCCATTTAGACATGAAAGGATCCCACCGGAGATAACTACCCATCGACTAAGTGTCGACCCCAAGTAAAAATCGATGAAGCAAAAAAAGGAGACCCCAATCTAAGATAAAGCATGTATTCATAAAAGACGGGGTAACAAAGCTCCTCAATATAAGGTTTATTAGGGAAGTAAAATATCCCGAATGGCTGGACAATGTGGTGGTAGTTACCAAAAATGGGAATAATCTAAGAATGTACGTATACTATAAAGATCTAAATAGGGCATGCCCAAAGGACTCATTCCCACTTCCCAACATCGACCGTTTGATCAATGCATAGCAGGCCATGAACCCTCACTTTTATCGATGCCTATTTGGGTCAAATTTAGATGAACCTCGAGGATAGAGAAAAGACTTCGTTCATCATAAAGTATGGTACGTATTGTTACAATGTAATGCCCATCAGGCTAAAAAAATTGCAAAGGCCACATACCAATGCCTAGTTAATAAGATGTTTGAACATAAAATAGGCATGTCCATGGAAGTTTATATTGACGACATGCTAGTTAAGTCCCAGTGCAGAGAGGACCATTTGATTCATTTGTAGGAAACATTCGACATCCTCAAAAGTTACAACATGAAACTCAATCCCGAGAGGTGTGCCCTCGGGGTAGGATCGGGAAAATTCTTAGGCTTTATGGTATCAAGCAGATGAATTGAGATCAACTCCGATAAAATCAAAGTCATGGAAGAAATTATGATGGTAAATAATGTAAAGGCCGTGCAGCGGCTGACCGTGCAGATAACAGCCTTGGGCAGGTTCATATCAAGGTCTTCCAAAAGGAGTCGCCATTTCTTCTCCTTGCTCAAAATGAAAAGCAACTTTGAATGCACTCTGGAATGCCAACGCACCTTAGAGGAGTTGAAGCGATACCTGACAAACCCGTCTTTGCTACACACCCTAAAAGAGGATGAGACATTGTATATATACCTGGACATATCTGAGATAGTGATAGGTGGTGTACTAGTTTGAGAAGAACAAGGTACAGAATTCTCTATTTATTATGTATGTCGGACCTTGGATGATGCCGAAACTAGGTATCCGCACTTTGAAAAACTAACGCTTGCATTAATAAGTGCGTCCCAAAAATTGAATCCTTACTTCCAATGCCATCATATTTTCATTTTAACAATGTATCCCCTTCGAAGCATATTGCATAAACCCAAATTATTAGTATGACTGGCCAAATGCGCCATCGAACTTGGGGGATATGATATCGAGTATCAGCCGTAAACGGTTATCAAGTCTACACTTTTGGTAGACTTCATAGCCGACTTTACTCATTCCCTCATGCCTGAGGTTAAGAAAGAACTTTTGCTAAAAACGGGCATATATTTCAGGATATGGAACTTGTTCACTGATAGCACCCCGAACGTAAGAGGGTCCGGGGTTGGCATAGTTCTAAGGCTGCATACAGGCAGCGTGATTAGATAATCTATAAAAACCAAAAGGTTAACTAACAATAAAGCCGAGTGTTATGATATGATTGCAGATCTGTAATTTGCCAAAGGCTTAGGAGCTGAAGTCATTGAAGCAAAATGTGATTCCGTCCTAGCGCTAAATCAGGTAAATGGGAGCTTCGAGGTTCAGGAAGATAGAGTGCAAAGATACTTAGATAAAATTCAAGTCATATTGCACAACTTCAAATAATGGAATTTGGTCCACATACCTCGAGAGGAGAATAGCAAAGTCGATGCCCTAGCAAACCTAGGATCGTCCATCTAGGAAGATGACGAGCTCCTTGGATCTGTTGTTCAACTATCCAAATCAGTGATCGAGGAAGGCCATGCTGAGATCAACACCACTAGCCTAACATAGGATTGGAGAAATAAATATATCAATTATTTGGAGAGCGGGAAGCTACCCGCAAACCCAAAAGAGTCGAGGGCCTTACGAAACAAAGCAGCATGATTCGCACTCGACAAAAATAGAACCCTTTACAGAAAAATTTTTGATGGCCCCCTAGCAGTGAGTCTAGGGTCAAAAAACACAGACTATGAGCTCCGAGAGATCCACCAGGGCACCTATGAGAATCACTCCAGTCTCGATTCTTTAGTTCAAAAAGTAATGAGGGCAGGCTACTATTGGGACAGCATGGAGAATGATGCCAAAGAATTCGTCCGCAAATGCGAAAAATGCCAAAGATTTTCCCCAAAGATTCACAAACTTGGTGAACAACCACATTCAATTTTGTCGCCATAGTCGTTCCAAAAATAAGGGATCGAAATCGTCGCACCTCTACCAATGGCACCAGGTAAAGCTAGATTTTTTTTTATGATTGACTACTTCTCAAAATGGGTTGAAGCACAGGCCTTCAAAAAAAATAAGAGGAAAAGAAGTTATTAATTTCATTTGGGACCACATAATGTATCAATTCGAAATTCCTTCCGAGATAACATGTGATAATGGGAAGCAATTCATCAGAAGCAAAGTGACTCAGTTCCTTGAGGACCACAAGATCAAAAGGATCATGTTAACACGCTACCACCCATATGCAAACGGCCAAGCCAAGTCTACAAATAAAACAATCATTCAAAACTTAAAGAAGAAGCTGGAAAGTGCAAAGGGAAGATGGATAGGAATATTACCCAAAGTGCTTTGGGCATATCGGACAACTCAAAAAACAAGTGTGGGGGAAATGCCTTTCTTCCTGGTATATGTCGTCGAGGCTTTGATAACGGTCGAGGTTGGAGAACCTCCAGCTAGAATCTGACACACGACCGAGAGTTCGAATAATGAGGCCATTACCACTACTATCGAACTATTAGATGAAAAGAAAGAAGCCTCATTGCTCTAAATAGTCGGACAAAAGTAGAGGATCGAATGGTACTACAACAGAAGAACAAATCTCCAGCACTTTGGAATCGAGGACTTAGTCCTAAGGAAAGTCACCTTGAATACTCGGAATCCTAATGAAGGAAAGCTAGGTCAAAATTGGGAAGGACCGGACCGCGTCTTCCGGGTAGTTGGCAAAGGGTCCTACTAACTCGGTACCATGGAAGGCGAATAGCTTCTAAGAAATTGGAATGTATCAATGCTCAAATGCTACTACTGCTAAAAGCTCAAAGGCCTTCGGTTTCAAAGGCATGTGTTGCACTATTTTCCTTCGATCAGGTTTTTCATTCCAACTGGGTTTTTCACTAACAAGGTTTTTAACGAGGCAACATCTATGTGCTACCTAAGGAAGACTCAACAAGTGTTCAAGGCAACATATATGTGCTACCTATGTAAAAGGCTTCTCAAACATATTTTTGTCACCAACTGATGTCCCCACTCTGAGAGACTCTGTATTGAAAGCGTATTGTATCTCCTTCAGAGGAAAGACGATTCCGAAGGGTAATCTCGCACTTCAAGGACCTTGACTGAACCAATCGAAGCCGTAACTTTCTTCTAAAGATGTTCAGAATTAGGTTCCCCCGGATCTCCTATCAAGCACACCTCGGCTTGAGGGAAATTTTGGCCGTCAACCGGCTCAGCGATAGCGCACGATACACCCTCGTAGGCCTCTTCAGCCCGAGGCGGGGTGATAATGGAACTGAGCCGTAATTCAAAAGCCACAAAATCAGTAGTACACAAAGTAGTAAGATCCTCTCCCCCTTCAGGTGGTATCAAGGGATCATCTTTCTTTCCACCTCCCCCGACGCTTCTGGAACTAAGGCTATTGAATCATCCTTAGTATCATCAATTCTGGTTTTTTTGGATTTCGAAGGATAAGACGATGACCCCCATCATTGTTTCCTCTCTTCATCGGGTTTTTAGGCACTTGATTTACCAATCAATCCATGGAACAATCACTCCACACGCACTCAAAATATAGGCAAATTAAGTCCAGTTTAGCTACCCAGCCTAAAAGATTCTTAACAGCATCAAGGTACGATGCGGTAGTTGTATCAGCGGAAGAAGATGGTTCATGGGGAAATATATCTGAAAGAAATAAACATGCAGTTAATTAAGTATGTCTACTTATGCTTCATGTTCCATCTTTTGGGGAACGGCATCCTCTCTGCGGGGATCAAATATGAAGTCCTAACTCAGACAAAATGGCTCATCCGCCCCTCATTTCTAACCTTATCAATACAAGCAAAGAGGGTCCTCAAGGCCCGGCAGCAGAGCTTAATCAGGCCCTCACAAAAAAGTCAGGGACTGTACATTCTAATCAAATGGTCAAGGGTAAAGGGCATCCCCTTAATCATATTCGTGTAATACCTGGTTATGTAAGCGATACGCTAAAATAACAGATGAATTTTGTCAAGGGCCAGTTGATATCGTTCACAGAAGTCTAGGATCACGGGGTCTATCGAAGGCATGGATGGCACCATCGGGCCAAGGGTGAATGGATAAGTATACATACTGAGAAAGTCGGCTTTATACGTCATTCCATCCTCCCCCCGAGAAGAAACCTCCACTAATACCGCATCTCCTCAGCAACAGTCGATTTTCACGCATTCGATGTTCGTTATTAAACTTATGTATCGAGATGTGGGTCCACATCGCCCTAGCTTCGAAGAAGGTCTTTCAACCTTAAAATCAGAAGTCGTCTCAAATGCCTCTGGAACGCATTCTCCAACACTAGGAGACGGTGTTGCCTTACTCTCATAGGAGAGCGTGAAAGAAGAAGGCACATCTTCCTAGGGGATAGAGGTTGAAGTAATTTCCATATTTATCAAAGGTTACAAAAGAAAAAATGAAAAATCACACTTCATGAAAGAACACGAGAGGGAGATAAGAAGAAAGAAAAACTCTATGGGAGACTGATGAAGTAGTAAAAATGAAGGGGTAAAGAAACGAGTATTTATAGAAGCCTAACATGTGTGATTGGAGCAGACCAAAGGGAAGCCAACTACTATAACTAATTCAAAGGATTTTAGGATTGTGTGGGTGCGACCTTTAGAAGCCTAGTCTATTACATCATTCACTTGGCAGGACGTAACTATTTGCTTCGATGGAAGCGCCGGAGGGGCAAGATCTCGAGGTTTCTTCTCTTTATTTTATACTGAGAAATGCGGGGACTATCTGTATTCAACTAAAATCAGATAGACCAATTTCACGGTCGGTGAGGCATAACGTAATTTCAGCTCAAAGGATCTTAGGAATAGCTAGCGGTTCGAAGTCTTCGAGGGTTCTTCGTGCCCGGTGTCGGGGCGGAAAGTTCCCTAGGAGAAGTATTTTTTTGACAACTCCTGCACAAGTAGTGACATCCTGTACCATGCTGATTGAGTGGTTGTACCAGCTACTTTATCTAATAATTACACATGTGTCATATTTGATTTCACCTTATATATAAATAGGACATTTGCCATTTTTTTAATGATATACAACATTACTCATAACATTCAATACAAGAACGTTTTCGTGCTCTCTAACTTAAACATATTCTCCTGGTTTCATTATTTAAATTTATTTGTGTTCTATTTATTGTTCTTCATTTATTTCTCATTATTGATCATAAAAAGCCGACATTAAATTAGTCATAACTGTTAATCCTCTATCGACTGCCTTTAGTCGGGCATCCGACTCGACCTCGAGGTCCCTTGTACGCCAGCTCAAGACCCTGATTTCTAACTATTCAGTTTGATTATGACACTATCTAAAAGGTCTTATCTTATCTTCTAGTCTTTCACTTAGCATCTATTGCATTAACAAATAGCATAAAAACTGATCACGTATTTTTAGAACCACAAAATAAAATCTAAGTGTTATTATCATTTTCAAGGTAAGCAGCCATCAAATTATTGTTCTTGTACTCTATCCTTCAACTGGTAAGATTTCATTTTATAGGGTAAAATCGGTTACACGAATAATATAGCGCTACGTGAAACCAAAGACAGACGGAAAGCAAGGCAAGTAAGAAACCAAGATTATGGACAACAGCTTTGTCTATCACTGAAAGATTCCGAAAGAAATGTTGCTAAAGAAGACAAAGGAATGTTTGCCACTCGAGGTATTTAATGGGAAAATTATTCAGTACTAAATGCATAGTCCATTATAGAGAGTTTTGGCATTCATAGTCTATCGTTACATAATCATCAATGGCCCTCATAATTATTATTTAGGAGGGGCTTCATAATTTAAAGAAATAATAAAGGGAAGAAACAAAAGACAAGTCAGTTCTTGCAATTGAAAAGGGAATTGAATGATTAAAGGAAGTAAACAAGTAATTGCACATAAAGGAGCATAAATTCACAATGATAGTTTGAAATGGTAAAAGCCTAAATATCCCAAGCAGAGTCGCCATGTTTTCGTGCCCCCTTTTTCCTCCACAGAAATCAGGTTTATGACATTTGGTATAGGGCAACTCGTTTCTTTTGGGAACTGGGTTTTGTATTTTGAAGAGTCGCCACCTAATGATTCAAGGTGCATGAGGACATCAATGAAATTCAATTCTAAGTCTTTTAAATAACGAGAGATAAGTAAGGATTTAAAATTATCCTAAGGGGAAGGTGTTAGGCACTGATTATAGGCTATAATTATATATTTTAGTCGATTATTACACTCTAGTTTACTGCACTTTAGTTGAGTTTACGCTTTAATCGCTAGTGTTTTGCACTAACGATGTGTTTTATGCCTTGTAGGAGAGATTTCGAGCTATATAGATGTTATGGAATGAATTCAAGTGATTTAGAGCATTGAAGTCTGAGTAAAAGCCCAATGAATTAAGTCGGGATCGTATTCGGGGATCAACGGATGATAGATCAATAAGACGAAGAATCGAGTAGGCATATTGCACACTATCTAGTAAAATACACATAACTTTTTGCTCAGAACTCTATTTGGGCTCTATAATATATGGTTAGAAAGCTCTTTCATGTTTTACGTTTTTCCAAATTCCAAATGCAATAGGATAAAAAACATGGTCGAAATCACAACCGCGGAGCTGAGGCAGTATACCTGCCATATACCGCAGTTGATTGCGGCCGCGGCAGTCCGAATGTGAAATATTGTCCTTTTTTGCATAGGAGAATGTATAATTCACTACAACATTTTAAGCTTGTAATCACGTTTAAAAAGTATTACCTAAATTACCAACAAGTGTGGCTTTTTCACAAAGGCCACACTTTTCGACTTAAAGAAACGCTTTTTGAGTGATGGTCTAAAAGAACGTAACGTTTGACCTAAGGCAATATTTTACAGGTATTGTTTTAGGAGCCTCGCTTGAAAAGTGTAGCCTAAAGAGTAATAAAGGCAACATTTGTTACTCCATCTATGGCAACAATTTTTGTATACTACAACAACACCTTAAAAGCCTAGCCATTGTTACTCCATAAGCAACACTCGTAAAGCATAGCTTTTGCTATCTGATATATCGGCCACAAATTTGTCAATACCTACTGCCACACTTTTGAAGCATGACACTTTTTCTTAGCTATAAAGCATATTATATTTATACAAGCCATGATTTTTTGGTCAGAAATTAAGTTTTGTATATATCTTATAATAACATTTAAGTAAAGATATTTCAAGTATTGAATTAAGTAGAAGATAATAAAAGAATAATTCAAATATATTTATTTGCAATGAACTTCAAAACAGCAATAATCTCTTGTAATACATCAATAATTAAACCAAACCTTTCAACGTGCATGCTAGAAATTAACTTTATAAAACCAAATGTATCACTATAGTATCAGGAATAATAAAATCATAATTGTTCAAAGTCTTCATCTTTAAATCTCAATTGATCAAATTGTTTTTGGGCTACGGTATCCAACTGCTCTTCACAATTACCTGCATATTCTAAATGAAATTAGTAATTACATAGAGTTCAATAGTATGTAAGTGCAAACTCAAAGCAATATGGCAAAGCTTGCCCCTTGAAAATTGAAGTACCAAGTACTATGTAAAGAATAAATGTCTGCTATGAATATAAGGCTTAAGCACAATTCCCTCTTTTCCCCTTATCATAAACTGAATTGTTGCTTTAGTTCAGGAAAATATTCCATTCATTTACGATCTTAAAAGTCATGCGAAGACCAAAATGGATGAGTATGCATTTCTAGCTTCAGTTGAGGAAAGGTGATAAAGTTATGGATCAATTTTCTTACACATAAATGGTCCAGAAACTTCTATTATCTCTTAATTTAATATGTATAATATTCATTCATTTTAGTCAAGCATGCATAAACTGTAGATAATAATCATAATTACATGGATAAAAATTTCATTCTAATTGATAAAAGATAAGTAAATTGGAATTTGTTCTCATTATATGTATGAAATTTCATTCTAATTGATAAAAGTTAAGTAATAGTTAAGCATAAAACTATTACTGAACATACATCAAAGAATCAAGATGGCAAATGGGCAGAAACAATTTAACAAAAATTGGTCTGAAACTTAGGACAATCATTAAGTCCATAACAATTAAACAAACTATTTTCTCCTAAAAGCTTTTAGGGAAAGAGTTTTTAGCTTGTTCAAAATTATGACATAAATATTTTTAACTAAAGCTTGCACTCCAAAATCGGCAACTGTGACTGGCTTCTTGTCAGTTTTCTTAAGAATTCTACCATTGCTAGAGAACACCTAGAAATCTTAAAGAAACTGATGGAATCATATATTAGCAATGTCATGGAGATGTAATTAAATAATTAAAGTATTACAAAGAAACTGAAATAGTTGAGATGGAAGATTCATTGTACTTGAAAATGAAACCTCAGTTCCTCTCACCAAAGATATTCGCTACAGAAACCAAGCAGAAAAATAGAAATAATAATATTTCTTTCAACAACTTTTTGCAACAAAATTCCTGAGGCGGAAAATTTATAATACCAAGCATTAAACTAGATAAGCAAGTGAAATATTAAAAGAAAAACAAAAAATAAGGTAATATGTTTAGGTCGTGAAAAACCTAGAATGAACATCATAATGGCCATGACATCAAATCTTGAAAATGTTGAACTATACTATATGTTATTAAAGTAATAAAACATTAAGCTTTCACCTTGGCTTAGCCAAATTTTAAAGTATAAAGTGTGAATTGAAATGGAATACGATGAATAGGGTGCTTGAATATTAAGAATTAATAAAGTTTGAATTTATGATTTCGTCCCAACTCCCAAAATAACTCAAAGTATGTCATATACTCCATCGTCATGGTATTGTAGAATCAATTTAGAAAATGACACTAATAGTGAAGCAAATCAATTCACTCCACGAATTTTTTGGAGCCAATATCATATAAGAAGCAAAGAAGAAAAAGAAGAAAGCATGTTCATTTGAAAATAATAACAAACGATACTACTTAATTTATAGTTGAGGCTTTTATTACACATTTAGATTATTACTACTCAACACATAATTAGTTCCTGAAATAGCTTATATATACTGTGGACAAAAAGTGCATATCACTGGGTAAAGGATATGTATGCCAAGCTCAAAATATGTACTTAATAGTATTTCCACCACCCCCTCCCATGACGCAACTGAAGATAATCTAATGGAATAGAGAGTTCCTGTGTATTTTGTGAGTTATTTGCATCAGAAAAAAGCTTTAATATATATTCCCAAAATAAGATTATCAAAGGATCCTGCACAATCCATTAACTAAACAAATTGCAAAGCTCTCAACTAAACAAGCAAAGAAATTTCAGAGAAATTCCGGTGAAGCCATTACACAAAAAAGGAATTCTAGAAGTTTCAAAGAAGTCAAATCGCAAAGTTATTAAACTACCAAAACTTTTAGAGAAATCTTACATAAGCCTCTCAAATATGGAGATCAGCAACAACCCTAAGCCCAAAAATCAAAATCCCTGATTGAATTTTGATGGCCGCAGTACTCCGTGAAAAGAGAGTTTTGACTTTTGAGAAGAAAAATTAAAAGAAATGTAGCACCTCCATCAGCGATTTCTAGAAACCAATACTAATTTACTTCATAGTTACAAAAGAAAAACCAAATTTTAACGAAGAGGAAGGATGGGATTCTCCTGTAGGTTGGGTAAAACTTGGAAAAATTGAGCCATTGTATATCTCTAGTTGTTTTGATAAAACTTCGATTCTAGGGTTTTGATAGAACTTTTTGTAAGATAAATTCTTGTTATTTTTATATAATTGAGCCATTGGATATCTCTACTTGTTCAACTACGTGTTTGTTGTTGTTGATTGAATGACCATCAATTGACTGTGCGTATTTAGTGTGTACTGCTTGAGAGAGAGTACATATTTAGGTAGTTGTTGAAGAACGTCACTCCTAACGTATGTGAGAAATCAATATATTGGGTTTAAAGGCAAGTTTAAAAACAACAAAGGCTTGACGTGGTCATAATGAGCGGATAGATAAAGCAAACTAGCGTAGTTCAAGAGAATATATCTAGTAAATTGTTGTAGTTGCTCAAAAGAGAACTACGACATCTAAAGTGCTCACGATCAGTACAGAATACATTGGCGAAAATTGTAGGGAACATAGCTAGAAGGATTCCGACAATTGGGAAAATCATAACTCTAAAGCTCCTTAATTTAGTCTCCAACCCTTAGCCTAGTTAATTGATAATTTTACTGTTTTCTAGTATTTGCTAGTTAATTAGTTAGAAATATAAATCTCAATCTTTATAATTTAGAAAATTGTTCAGTCATGTCTTCTTAGTGATAATAAACATATACAGTTAAGCCTTAGTTCTCTGTAGGATTCGACTCCGGACTTTTAGACTGGATTTATATTTGCAGCAACCGCTTATCGTTTTTAGGACTAGAGTTGGGCATGATCGGGCACCATCAGGATCCACTAGTGTGGTTCTCGTTCAGACAGTTATTGTGAATTTGGGGTGCAATTAACATATAAACATATAAGGCTCAAATAAGAGGGGATTTCAATACACAATGGCTTGAAAATAAACAAAGTTTGAAAGAGCAACTAAAAGAGAAAATTTTAAATGAAGAATTTCAATGCTTAAAATGGGGGGATAAAGGAAGGGGGTCCTAGGTTTATAAAAAAATATGAATCACATCAACACAATACCCAGTAGTCACTCCTCAAAAGAGGGGTTTACACGTGGCATTAGCGCATCGGACATCATATTCATATCTACCCTTTTCCCACCTTGTTTAAAGTACTAAACCGCAGATTGGTCTAGACCACTATTGCATGCAACTACACGTCCCTTTCCTATCAGTCCCCGAGGCACTTAGGACTACTAATCCTAAAAGGGAGGAATATTAGGATGACTTATAGTAAAGGTAAAAGTCTAAGGCGACATATAAAACATATAAAAGACTGCATATTGAAGGGGAAACACATAAACACATAAGGCTCAAGTATATCTCCTCAGACAAAACAATCTAATAGCATGACTTAAACGAGTAAGGTCTAATTCTAAAAAAATACTTGGGGGAAGAGGAGATGGTTGTTGTTGTAGCACGTATGGCTTATTACATGACTCAGTTAGGAAACAAGAATCGGGCATACCTGTTGATTGTAGCATATAAATAGATAATAAAGGCGAGTTCAGTTTTATTTATATTGCCTAAGGCTTGCCTAAGTGTTTAGGTAAGACCTTAGAATCATAGTATCTATTAATGATTCTGAATGTAGTCACAACTTATAGCAAATGATTTGAAACCTTACAGGCATGCTTGCTAAATCGTGTTAACCAGTTATTTAAGCACTGGTTCAAAATAGACTGGTTTTACATTAGACTATTTGCAGATGATAGGATCCATTATTTCTTTATAACTCCTATGAACATGGTATGTAGCATACTGATTTTGAACATGGTACTAATTTATAGTTGTTAAATCCTAGAGCATGATGTCTAAGTAGTAACAAGCGTACACAATTTAGAATGAAGTCCTACAGGCAGGTTATATAGGTGTAAGGTTAAACATGCAGAGTAAATAAAGCTCTATAGGCATGATGTCTAAGGTGCAGAATTAAAATACCCTATAGGCATGGTTTCTAAATACAATTTGAAGATGCAGAATTAAAATACCCTATAGGCATGGTGTCTAAATGCAATTTGAAGATGTAGAATTATAAGTGATCCTATAAGCATATTTTCTAAATGCAATTCGAATATGCAGAATTATAAGTCCTATAGGCATATTTTCTACCCTTGACATGCATAAATACCCAACCCACTTCACTAGCCGTCCCCAAATATTTATTACAAATTATTACAAACTGGAAATACTGAAATACATCCAAAAACTACAACTAGAGGAGGTCTGATTCTTGGTTCCTCCTTGAGCTATTGAATAACTGCCTTAAGATGACATTGCTTCAAAGCCTTATCAAACTTGAGTGTGTTAGAGTTCACTAAGGGCCTCAACAAGACCCCGGACAGTGCTCACACCCAAGTTACATAAATAAAATAGAGATGAGTTCAGTATGGAAATGCCATCCTTTATATGTCCAAGTTCAGAGGGAGCGCTTGGGTTCCAAGGAAAGGCTCACATAGAGGGGGTAGATCTTGAGTCTAGGAAGATAGTGGAAGAGCATGAATATGGGTTTTACGACTAAAAAGATCATAGGAGAAGGGTAAAGGGTGATAGGAAAGCAATAACCAGTAAAACACACAGCGTTGGTAACTTCATGCAAGGGGTCAAGGGTTGGGGATTCATTGCAAAGAGCTTGTGTAATTGAGCAAATGCCAGCTTTGGGCATGCACAATAATAGAAGATGTTGTCCTGCCTATGAGCCAACTAAAACACACAACAAATAGAGGAAACATATGGTTATGGTTCTAGAAGGACCAAGTTTGAGTCATGGACAACAATGTTTAATATTGCCATGCCCCATACCAACCACAGTCATCAAACATATTGGGGTGGGAAATTTAAGATGCTTAAACTATGATAAAGGGACACTAATTCAGAATAAGGAAGGCAGAATGCAGCATGCTTAGCAATAGTAATCAAGTAAATACAACAGGGGACAGATAAGGGGAAAGAAACAGTAAAGAAACATATTATTGTTAATGTTGAAAGCTTAATTAGAATATACAGTCAAGGAAGCAAAATGCAGTTAAGAAAAGTAGCATGACTTCGAAATATTAGCCTTGGCTTTCAACCGGCTAAATAGACAACAGTACAAGTAGTATTAAAGCAAGAGAGAGTGTTTGAGTGCAGATGTAGGTTTAGAGCTTAAAGTGTTTTTGTGTTTGTGTTGATGAGAGAGTAGGTATATATAGTAGTTCGAAACCATGTAAAATAAGACAAGAATCACAATTGTATAGCAATTATGGAACTCATAACCAATTAAAACAAAAATTAGTCAATTACTCCCTTAATTTAAGGGAATCAGTCCAAATAGTAAGAACAAGTAACAATAAGGAAAGAAATCAATGTGTAGACAAGGAAATAATTTGAACATATTAGGCATAGAGTAAACCATTAGTCCTAGGTTCAAAAAAATTCCTAATTAAGGAGATAGTCAGTAACAATCAAGTACCAATACAGCCAAGGTAAAGGAATTAATCAAATTGAGTAGAAAACTAGGGATTAAAGGTCTAAAGAAAAGTGTTCAAATTAGAGGAAGAAACAGGGAAATTAGAATCAATCAAAAAGAAAGTCATGAGTCAATGTTTTTCATATAAGTAAAGTAAGACATGGATAGTCAAGAGTCGACATACAACTCTAGCAAACATGAGAGTCAAACAATACTGATTCAATGAGAAAGAGGATAGTTTTGAACCGTTAATATGAACAAAAGCACATAGACTCAGTGTAAGTTTAGGCTAAGAAACTGAGAAGAAATATGTCACGGCAAGATAGTCACGAAAAATCATAAAAACTCAAAAACGAGGACCGGCCAGTCATGTCAATACACAAAACCAAGCAAAGAACCCTTTAAAATTAGGGCTTTTACCATGGACGAATTAAAAATGTTGCAAACTCATAGAATCAGTCAAGATATGAAAGAAAAATAAGTTAAAACACAAAAAATCAGTTAATCAAGGTTTTAGAAGAAGTTCCCAAAACCCTAATTTAGAAAAAGATGAAAAACACTTGTAACCATATAATTCTTGTAAAAACCTTAAGGACAGTGTAAAAAATTCTAGAAACAAGCTCAGATCGTCCTACATTTGAACAGATCTAGGAGGTATAAGAAAGAAATTAGGGTTTCGGAAGAACCATAATGAGAGGAAGAAACCTATCCAGAAACTCAAACACCGTGTAAAATATAGAATGATTCTGCTTGAGATCGCACTGGAATAGCCAAGAACAGACAGTAGATTAATCCTAGATGTAGGTATAGATATTCCTAAGCCCTTGAACACCTTAGAGAAGGCAAGCATCGCATAAGAGAAACAATTGAAAGCTTAAGAGACGATGAGAGGTCACCGGAGATAGCCGGAGAAAGAAGGTCGACCTTTTAAATTTGGGTTAGGTTGAGAGTGTTTTCAGAGAAGAGAGGATTTTAGCGCGGCTGCGTATAACAAATGATTAGGGTTAGGGGTAGTTTAGGAATAATTAAGGCAAGGATAGTTGTTAGCCGTTGATCATTAGATCAACGGCCTGAATTAAAACGAGCGAGTGGGCCGATTGTGAAAATTGGGTTTGGGTTGGATAAAAATGGAATTGGGTCGGGGTTCAAATGGTTTTAATTGAATTCAATTGGGGTCAGAATTGGGCTATAATCGAATGAAATTGGGCTAATATTTAAATAGCTAATTTTTCCTATTTGGCTTATAAAAAAATAAAAAATTAATTTTTGAAAATAAATTCAAGGTATCAAAATGATTTATAGCATGTAATTAACTATTTAAATATATCATACCTAATTTTTATGAATGTAAACATAACTAATCCTAAAAGAGGCTAATGTTGTAACTGTATGCAATTTAACTTTAAAAATACTAAATAATTTTGCAAAGATATGCAAAACTTATATTAGTTATATTTTAGTATAAATATTATAGTCCAATAAATGGATCACCAAGATGATAATTTTAGGAGTAATATTAGTTTTATATGAATAAAATAGGGGAATAAATTGGTTAAAAATCTTTTAAAAATCAAGAAAATTAATAAAATATGGACATACTTATATATATACATATACACACATATATATGTGTATATATATATATATATATATATATATATATGTATACATATATATATACACACATATATATGTATACAAACAACAACAACAACCCAGTATAATCCCACTTATTGGGGTCTGGGGAAGGTAGTATGTACGCAGACCTTACCCCTACCCTTGGGTAGAGAGACTGTTTTCAAAATATTTATACACACACACACACACACACACACACACACACACACACACACACACACACACACACACACACACACACACACACACACACATATATATATATATATATATATATATATATATATATATATATATATATATATATATATATATATATATATATATGCTATTATGAAAGTAATTTGCATATAAAAAATATAGAGGAAAAAATTGGGTATCAACAAATACCAGCATGCTTATACCCATGACAATATATACGCACTCATCACCTTGCATATACACCGATATCCCTAAATATAAATCACGTAGTCAATAGGTCAATTATAACCTAATTCCCTCAAATCAAGATTAATCACGATACTTACCTCTTACCAAAAGAAGATCAACAATCGTATACGATTTTAAATTTAGAACAAGCTTCCAAATCACCCGAAATTGGTCAAATATTACTCAAATAAATCAAAACAAGCTTCCGAAACTAACCTGGTATCTAAAAGGCTTGATCTTTAACTTATTTGAAAAAGTCAACAAAAAGTCTATCCAGGACCACGTAGTCGAAATCCGAAACTAAGACCAAATTCTGATTGCACATTCACATCTGAGTCCAAATACATAACATGTTTTGAGATGCGATCCCAATTTAAGGTCTAAATCTCAAATTTATAAAATCTTAAATTTCTATCAAAAATCCCTAATTCTACTCTATAAGATATTCGATTTAATATTGAAAATCCATGAAAAATATAAAATTGAACAAAAATAAGTTAAAGTTACAAATATGTGAAGTTGGAAAGAAGTTGCTCTTGAAAATCGCCTATATGTAGAGTCTAGGTCTCAAAGATAGAATAAAATGAGCTAAGTTTCGAAATCCTAACCTTTTACCCTGCAATAGGTATTGTAATTGCAAACTCTTATTCACAATGCAATGTTTGCAAAACCGAATAGCTGGTCGCAAATGGTAACAGTCCCTAAGCTCCTCTGACATTGCAAATATGACAAAGCCTTCATATTTATGAAGGACCAGTCCCTCGCAAAAGCAAACAAAGCTATGCAAAAGCGAAGTTGTCCCTCTACTCTCTAGTGTCACAAAAGTGACATGTGTATCGCAATTGCAAGAGTTCGACAACTTGCAAAAGCAGCCAAAGCTAGACAAATGTGAAGCTGCCCAGTCACTACCCAGCATAATAAATGCGAGCGAGCACTCGCAAAAGCTAAGTCTGCAACACCACCAAATCTAAATTCTAGCAAATCAATCCAGATCTTATCTGAAAATCATCTGAGCCTCTCAATCTCCAATCAAGAAATTCACACAAATAAAATAACATTATACAAACTTGCTTGTATTCTCAAATCATTAAAACAACATCTAGAATTAAGACTCAAAGAACTTCAATGTTCATACTTCATATTTTTAACTTTTCCATCACACGCCGAAACGACCTGGTGTCACTCGGGACCCCAACCAAACATGCATACAAGTCTAAATTGATCATGCGTACTTATCAAAATTGTCAAAGTACTGATCCAAAGTTATTTATCAAAAATATTAATCGTGGTTAACTCTAGCTATTTTAAATTTCAAAATAAATTTTGTTTATAAATTTATATTTAGACTTTCAAAAATTAATATGAACCACATATACAAGTTATAAATCATTAAACAATACTATGAAAGGCCTCAAATTTTAAAAATAGGAGCAAGTACGACATCTCAGATCGTTACAGCTATATTCGACCCTTCTGGACATCATATGACGATTCTAGTCTTGACGATTTATGCGTGTATATGACCTTTATTGTCGTCACATACGACATATTTTATAGTAGTGACTATTTTTGCATATCATTATATGATTCGTTGTCATACTTAATTATGTTTTTTTATGTGCTTTGATATTATTACAGTCAGATATAATAATAGCACATGTCTTCAAAGTGGGTATTTTTATTGGCTCTCGCCACTACTTCGTCAGAGTCAGTCAATGATACTGATTGAGTACTACTCGTACTCACCATATACTTCTGCATCGTATGTTCAAATATGGAGTCGAGCTTCAGCGAATTTCGTGAATGAGCACTGGAGGGTAACTGTGGTTCTAGCGGTATATCAGTTGTTTTGTTCAACGGCGGCTTCATCTCTCCTTCTCCATCTCTAGTCAATTTTTATGTTGTGATATTATCTTTGTATAAGTTAATTTTTAAAGTATTATTATCCTGATTTTCGTACCATATTTAATTTTTCTATCTCCCAGCATCCATCCTTCCATTTGATCGAAGACACCTGAGCCGAATAATTCAATTCATAAAAGGAGAAGAGTGTCAAACAACCCCAACTCTAGCTCCAGAGGGCTCCGTAGAGCAGGAGAATGCTCGAGGCGTGAATGCGAGATGCCAGCGGAATGATCAGCCAGACAGAGGCTAGGGCTGCTTCCTTCCCATCGCATCCTTTCTTGTGTGTCGGAGATATAAAGCAAATGCACCGAAAAAGAACGTCGAATTTGGACAAAAAAGAAAGTTAAAGTGAGTAGATCTCCAACTTACCTTCTAAAAGCCTTGAGGCTTTCTTGGAACGCATTCAAAGAATGTTGAGTCGGGTATGTAGGCCATGTATCTGGGAGGAACTTAAATAAAAGAAGGCTTTCGGTTTTTTGCATCGCGTTTTGGTCTTGCAGCTATTTTTGAAAAGGAAACATATTTACTTTTATTGGATTTTCTTTTTCTAGAAGAAAAATATAAATTTTTCATATTTGGCTAGTCCATTTTCTTGTAGGAAAAGGTCTGAACTTTTTTTTAATTAAATCCATCCAGCCAGGATTTCATCTCATGTGGTGGTGGGTCTATCCTAAACCCCTACCTTGTATGTTAATAACTCAAAGAAAAAGTAGTACAACCAAGGGGGATATAAAACCTAATCTCCAGAGAACCTAGTTAAGCTAAATCAACTAGGAACAACGATGGAGCATGACCAACATTAGACAAAGAATTAAGCAAAGCCAACTTCCTATAGAAATGTTAGCCGTGCTGAAACAAACGCATGAATACTTGGTGAATCAGAACATGAAGAAAAGTTGAAAGATATTAAAGGAGGATTAAAGTACCACCCGAAGTGTTTGACTGCCCTTATCCTGAAGGAAAGGTGTCGTAATTTGCCCATTTTAAGTGCTCTTTTAGCTTCCCTAGGTAAGTCATTCTCTTGGAAATAGACTTGATTTCGGCATAGTGTTGTGGCGTATTTTTCAATTTAAAAACCCCATATTTTGCAAGGCTTGAACTTCTATTAATTGAGGATCCTTCATTCTCATTCATTAGCATCCACAATATAGCCATACGGGATTTGAGAGTCTTGTTTAGGGGGAGAATTTTACGGGACAAGTGTTAATATATCACTTGTATTTGCCTCTTCGTGAGGTTGTTATCTTGCTATTTTGTAC
This sequence comes from Nicotiana benthamiana, assembly GCA_034376525.1. NCBI lineage: Eukaryota > Viridiplantae > Streptophyta > Magnoliopsida > Solanales > Solanaceae > Nicotiana > Nicotiana benthamiana. Next base: position 92,987,668 of record CM067337.1, read on the forward strand.
TCTTTTTTCATAAAGTGGATTGCTCATCTGCGCTCGTGAACGTAGTCAATTGGCCGGACCATGTTAAATGCATGTATCTCTTTTGGCATATTTCTGTTTTTTTGTCTGATTTATCATCACTGAAGGTTTGCTTTGCTAGATTCCGCATGACACCTAATTTTTTCAGTCACAACAAGTGGTATCATAGCGAGGTTCAAAATAGGTTCATTTTGGTGGATTCAGTTCTAGTCGCAACATGTTTGACAATAATCATACTTTTTGTCTGGGAAGTTTGACCCGAATCTAAGCACGTTGAGAGAAACCTTACAGTAGAGATTTGGAGAAGCGACATGTTGAAGGTTAGATGATAAAGGTGGATTAAGTTTATTTTGTTAGAAAATTAATGCCAAGAGGGAGAATTGTTAGGTGTCGTCCTAATGTTCGTACCATGTTTATTTTCCTATCTCTTTAAGGAAAGGGATACATATTTACTGTAATTGGGTTTTCGTTTCCTAGAAGGAAAATATAATTCTTCCATATTCGGCTTGTCTTTTTTCTTGAAGGAAAAGGTTTGGACTTCTATAAATTGAGGATATTTCCTTCTCATTCATTACCGTCAACAATGTAGCATATGAATTTGAGAGTCTTTTTTAGGGGGAGAAATTTACCGGACAAATGTTAGTGTGTCACTTGTGTTTGCCTATTCGTGAGGTTGTTCTATCGATATTTTGTTCTCTTTTTATAAAGTGAATTGTTCATATCCGCCCATGGACGTAGGTCAATTGGCCGAATCACGTTAAATATATGTATTTCTTTGGTAATATTTCTTTTTTGTTGTTTGATTTATCATCGCAAAGGATTTTGCTCTGTTAACTTTCGTATGACACCTAATTTTTTCAATCACAACATAAAGCTCATGACTTGTATTACGCGGTCCGAACCTATTTTGTATACGTTGTATACATATGTTCAGTGTTTATTCATTATAAATCCATGTCTTTTATTTTAGACTTGCTATTGATTTGAATTGAGGATTAAGGATTTGCGTTTTATGGTGCACTCAACGCGGGGCGTGTTGGATGCCAATAACGGCTAAGGTCACTTTGATCGTGACAGATACACCCAAAAACGATCTAGAATATGTTCTCTATATCATGGTAAATGTTATAAATAGACTTCTATTTAAGGTGAATGTCTATAATTAGAGAGATTCTAGAGTTTTATTCTTGGTAGCTAAGTCACTACCTCCCTATAAATAAAGGGGTCTTCTACCATTGTAAATAATCCCTAACAATCCCTAAGTATCAATAAGAATACTCCTCTCCCTATTCTCTCTATATTGTTCTTGTTCTTGCATTATTCTACTTGTTCTTATATTATTTCATAACACGTTATCAGCACGAGTCTCTAACCAATTGAATTTGATTTATCAAAGGTTTTGTTTGTCTGCACAGCCAATGTCCTAAAGATGATACCTAATCATCTTTTGGATAGAATGGAAGTAATTCCAATTGCTGGTTACATTACGGATGAGAAAATTAAGAATTTCTATACGGAAACTCAAGAGCACGTATATGCTTGCTGACTGGTGATCAAAACGTGAGGAAATTCACCAATGTATGATGTATTGTTTAAATAGTACATCCAAGGTAAGTTGAAGGTATGTCTTTTATGTCTAGACAATTTAGTCGGTCGATATACCTTTAGTTTCGTTATGCGTATACACTAATTATAGCACCCTGTTAATATATGAGAGATGTTTATCATTACACCATCTTTCTGTGCTTTTTCTTGGTCTTAAGATATAATTATCTTAGAGATTAAATTCTGGATTTAAGGTATGTATTTTACCTTTCTCTTTCAAATTCTTGAAATTCTACGATTTGATTTTATATACAAACAAAGACAACAAAGTTTGATTATAAATCTAATGGAGTTTGTAAGAAATTACACTCACATGAAGTGGTAAAATTTCTATGCCTTGCCATGATTAAATTCATGTATGATTGTGGGCAAAGAATTGAAAATCCGTCACATTGAATTTGCTCCATTCCCTTTAGAGAATGTGGTAGCAGTATGTGATAAGTCTGAAAGAAGACAAAATTATTACCATGAAGGTATCAATGAATGTGGACGTGGCAAAGAATTAAAATTCCGTCCAATTGAATTTGCTACATTCCCTTTAGAGAATGTGATAGCAGTATGTGATAAGTCTGAAAGAAGACAAAATTATTACCGTGAAGGTACCAATGGATGTGGACGTGGCAATGGACGAAATTATAATCGTCATTATTGTGATAATGAGAATAATAAAGATTCTCAAAATAATCTTTCACTTTGTGAAAGTAATATTTGACACGAGACTGTGTAAAGCACATACAGATGATTATGATTCATTCCCTGAAGTGAATATGATAATTGCAATAGAGCCCGTAAGTATGAACACGCTCTTGATGTAATTTTGTTTTATGTATGACATTATGAAAAGAAAGTTCGTTGCCCTTGAAATTTCGGGCAAGAACTATATGACATGGGTGGTGGATGCTGAAATCCCTTTGGATGCAATGGGTCCTGGAGACGCCATTAAAGACAGAAATAATGCATCCACCCAAGACTTGTTAGAAATAACGCTCTACGCTAGAGGGGGGGGGGGGTGAATAGCGTATTAATAAAATTTGGCGTTTTTTTGCGGAATTTAAACTTTGCAGGAAATAAACAAATGCAGTAAAAATAAATTACACCACGATATATACTGGTTGGCCACACTTTGTGGTTAGTCCAGTCCCCGAGAGACTCTATCGAGATTTCCACTAACAACCTTGTCAAGCTTAAGGTGCCCAACAAACCTTTACACTTGAGACTTGAATCACACAAATCTCAAACACTTGCTCGGAGGTTCCTCACCTCAAAGACTTCAACTTGCTCGGAGGTTCCTCACCTCAAAGACTTCAACTTGCTCGGAGGTTCCTCACCTCAATGACTTCACCTTGCTCGGAGGTTCCTCACCTCAAAGACTTCAACTTGCTCGGAGGTTCCTCACCTCAAAGACTTCACCTTGCTCGGAGGTTCCTCACCTCAAAGACTTCACCTTGCTCGGAGGTTCCTTACCTCAAAGACTTCAACTTGTTAAGCTTCCGGGTGCCTAACGAACCTTTACAACTTGAGAACTTGATACAACACAAGCCTCAACCAACCCGCTTAAGGAAACCTATCCCTAAGACTTTACAAGAAGAAATATAACACTCCTTCTTACTACAAGTGTTTAACAAGAACACTCTTTTACTCACTTTACAAGAACTCTCTCAAAGAGTGGATTATGAGTACAAAATATATGGCTCAAGAACACAACAACTCAATCAATAATCTTGGCTCTCAAAAACAATGTAAGATATGAAATTTGAATCACAAGAATGTAATGTATGCTTTGTAATTTTTCTGCAGTGTTGTTGTGTGTAAAAGTGATTTTCAGAGAGTGTTTTATAGAGAGAATGGAGCAATAGACCGTTGCTTTTAGTTCCAGAAAACGCTCCTGAAAATCTGCCTGACAATCGATTGTTGATATTACACAATCGATTGTTGGAGCAAAATTTCAACAGACAAATTCCTTAAAATCCGGTTAGAAAGATTTCTGTTGAATTTTTAAAAAGTGACAATCGATTGTTAGATTTTGACAATCGATTGTTGTTCAAATATTCAAAAAATTTCTGACAACTTTTTGACTAAAAGATTGTGTAATGATTATACCATAAACAGATAAAGCCGTTGGAAAAAATCCGTTTGGAAAAATCACTAAGCACAATCGATTGTTAAATAGTGACAATCGATTGTTCTTCATTTTTGAAGATTTTGAAAACATTCTGTAAGTTGTCCAAAACTTTGAGACTAAGTATAAAATCTGACAATCGATTGTTGAACAGTGACAATCGATTGTTGCTTCAAAAATGATTTCAAACGAAGTTTCTGTCTCAAGACAACATTTTAAAAACTAAGTATAGAACTTGACAATCGATTGTTTCTTCAAGACAATCGATTGTTAAACCCAATTTTCTCAAAACGAGTTTAAAAATCATTTTGGCAAATATGCAACTTATTTCTTTAAAACTTATGATGCATGATTTTATGAAAATCATTTTAGGTGAGAGCCAATATTAGAAATAAGTCGTTGAGTCAAGATTACAAATTAAGACCTACTCAACGGTTGATTGCATCTTCTATTCATGAACGTGTACTATCCATCTTGTACTTGGTCTGTTATTGTTCCATCACCGATGCTTGTCTCAATGTTTGGCATTTATCAAAACCTACATGAATCAACACACGTTAGTTCGAGAACGTGTTTCTTACAATTTCCCCCTTTTTGATAATGGCAAACATGTATCGGGATATGCATAATAATAACAGTTCAAGATAATTCAATATGCATCATAGACATGTTCATGTTTCATAATTCAAGATAATTCAATATGCATCATAGACATGTTCATGTTTCATAAGATATTTCCCCTCAAATGATGATTCCCCCTAAATGTGTGCAGTTATATCAAAGTGCATGGGAAATATATTATGCATGCATAGCCCGTTTATTTTCCCCCTTTTGACATTAACAAAAAGTGGCTAGATAACAAGTCTAATAATAGCATGCTAGTTCAACAAACGTCAACATAATCGATTATTATACGGGATAATCGCATAGTTTGCACTGGAAAAAAAAATTCCCTTAAATATAAGATTCCCCCTGAATTTATGCAACACATTCAAAGAAAGCATGTAAGTATGCATAAACTCTAGTCTTGCATATAGCCTTTCTTTTCTTCCTTTTTTAAAAAAATATGTACTTCCCCCTTTTGAAAATATCAAATAATTCATATAATGGAAATAGGAGAGATATTTCAAGTGAAAATCAACTTTCATTAAATAGATAAAATATTACATAGGCCATTAAATAAATAAAAATACAAGAAAATATTTAATCCTCGTTATCATCATCTTCGTCCATGTTTTGCGGCGGTGCCTCAAATGGGACAACAGCACCATATTGATAGTTGACATGGTCAAAGTATCCTTGGACATAGCGGGTTAAGATCAACTTTTGTCTCAATGCGGGTAAGATGATTTAAAATATCCGAATTTGGATCTTGATTTGGAGGAGGATGTGGAGGAGGGTGATTGTCATGATCGCCACCACTGTGAAATGAAGATTCAGAAATTTCCCAGTGTTTGGTCCGATTTTTAAGTGGACCATTTGCCGTGATAATGCCGGCGGATTCAAGAAAATGCATGACAAGAAGTGCATAAGGAAGATGTTTGTCTTTGGCGAGAGCATCACGCATGTGAAGCTTGATTAATTTACAATAATTTAATCGAGCTCCGGAAGAAATGGCATGAATGAGTGTAGTATTGATGAAATCATATGAAAGGAGAAGGAAGTCAAGAAGTTGACTTTCTCGGAGTAAGTTTACAGCAAGACCATAGTTTTGGAGATATCGCATAGTAGAAAAACGAGGAGGAGGAATATCACGTTTTTCAAATTTAGTAAGAAAGCGATTTAATTTATTTTCGCATTTGAAGACCAAAACATCACCATCTTGATATGGATGATATCCGGAGGGAGGAAGAGCAGAGGTGGAAGCACCTTCCCTATTTGAACGGGTTCTTCTCGACATATTGATAAAAGAAAGAAAGCTTGAATTTTGCAAAAAGAGCTTTTTAGAGAGGATTTGAGGCTTTGAGCTTGAATATTTGGTGATGAGAATGAAGACACCATCTCCTATTTATAAAGGGGAGAATAGAAAAAAAAAAATATGCCTGAAGTTAACTCAAAAACGGTCGAGTTTTGGAATTGACCGTTGAGACAATCGATTGTGTATTTGAGACAATCGATTGTTGAACAGTGTTATGCCAGTTGGATTGACTGATAAAAGCTGATAATCGATTAAAGGAGGCTGCAGGACAGAACGGTAAGAATTTTTGAATTAATACCGTCTGACAATCGATTGTTTATACATGACAATCGATTGTGTCAAGTTTGACACTTAGATTCTGAGAATTTGGCTTGAAACAGAATGTTTTTGAAATCAGAGAATCACTGACAATCGATTGTGTAATTTGACAATCGATTGTGTACTGGGCAAAAATGGTCTAAGTCCTGAAAATTGATTTTGGAAGTATGGTAATCAATTTTGAATATGTTATAATCAATTTTGGAATTATGACAATTAATTATGAATGGAACAACGTCATCAACACATGGTGGAAGATAATGATTCTTCGGATGAAAACGTTTTTATGAAAATAGATTTTCCATCATGAATACATATAATCAACACCAATTGTTATAAATACCAATCAAAACTCAATACAATTTATGCACTTAATCAATTATGCAATTTATCAAAATAACGTTCATATCAATACTTGTGACATATAATACCAATTCAACTAGCTAAAGGGTAGAGTAAGGAACGATCATACCCGGTTTGTCTTGATGTCATCCTCCATCGTTGACATCTCAATTTGCTAGAAATTGAATTGAATGCTTCATGCGAGCACATTTGCATTTCCAACATTTAATCAAGTGAAGCCATTTCCGATATATATATATATATACAAGCAATTTATCACCATAATAACAATTCAAAAACCAAATAGATATTTGTTAAGAAAATATCATCAATAAAATTTATGCAATCAATTCTTTCAAAGCACAAGTTCCCTCTTAAGTAAGACAGAATGGAATGTAATGACATTCCTCTTACTTGTAACAAATTGCCTAAGACATTTCTTCTTTTGATAAGAAGGTTGTATTAAGGCTAATTCCTTTTACCATATTCACAAAAGAATAGGAAGGATATTGAGGAATATACAATATGACGATTTTTATAAATTTATCAATTATATCAACCAAACAACAAAAAAATAATTGTTATTTTGGAAGGCATTTGTCAAAACATATATTGCATGCTGTTTCAAATAGCTAGTCGAATCATGAATCAACCATCTTATCACCTGTTTAAGCAAAACACATCAATTTGACATTTTACAGGAAATACCGATTGTAAAAAAAATCCATTTGACGGAGAGCATAACAAATGCATCAAATGTTGTTTTACTAACAGTGATACACAAGGTTATTTTCAGCAATCCATATTGCAACAAATGTCACATATTTAAGCGCATTTGCAATAATGAGAACCAAAACAAAGCATGATTCAAGGAGAATTGATACGGATGGTTAACAAAGACATATCAACACATACAATTGGGCATGATAAAAATGAAAGCCTAGCCTTTAAAAAAAATTTCAAGAACGTTTATGCCTATTTTGAACTGACACGATGATAAATGATAGCTGTCGAGTTCAGAATTCAGAATGGTAACAAATCTTGAGATTTTTACCGATTGACAATCGATTGTTGAAAAGGGACAATCGATTGTTGAACTATTTGACACTTAGTTCCAGAAAAATCTGCAAGAAACAGAAAGTTTTTGAAAACTCAGAAAAACACGGACAATCGATTGTGCCTGTGAACAATCGATTGTGGACTAGACCAAAAAGGTTTTAAGTCCTGAAAATCGATTATGAGAGTATGCTAATATAAAAAGCATTTATCAAAACATATATTAAAACATGATTTAAAACACTTCGCTGTTTGAAGAGATTGCCAAGACATAATTCAACTAAACATGATTCTAGTAGGTACTCATTCAATGCACGAATCAACATTTGTCAAAGCATGGATCAAGCATTTAATAGTTGATACTAGTAATCAAAAATGAATTTTCAGCATGTCAATCAACAAGTATAGTCAACAAGAAATTTCACAAATTGATTCTTACAATTAGCGCATGTCAACGTTTTTCAGGGTGAGAATCAAGTTGACAACTTATATGTTAATAACACCAGCTGCCATATATCAACAAATCTGTCAACATTAATAACTTGCACATATTCGGTTTTATCAAAAAGAATAGCTAACCGAAATTCCTCTCGATGCCTTTGGGTGTCGTGCTTGGCGCATCTACTACAATTTTGTAGTCTTCAAGCACACCTGCAAAAATACCTACGGAGAGGTTTTTGGTACCCATATCTTTTTGGGTCCTTTGGGGTTAGGCAAATAATAATTATAACCAAAAGATAAATCTCTATGTTTAGCAAAACACACGGGTGCAATGTGACCTATCCGATTGCAATAATGGCATACTACGTTCGGATTGTGCCAATGCCTAGGTTGCGCCAAATACATTCTAGGTGATCTAGAGTCATTCCTAGAGGCGTTGAGAATCCTAGAGTCATTTCTAGGTTGTCTAACGTAGTTCGTTCTAGGCTTATCAACAATAGTCCTAGTATTGATTCTAGGCGATGTAAAGTGATTAATTCTAGATTCATTATTCCAATTTCTAGAGTTGTATCTAGGTGATCTAAAGGCGTTAGTTTTAGACTTGTTTTCATACATCCTAGCGTAATGTCTAGGTGGTCTAAAGGAATTTGTCCTAGACTCATTTACAGCCCTAGAATTATTTCTAGGTGGAGCAGTAAAATTTCTAATGGGATTTCTGCTTTTATGCCGTTGATTATTCTTCGACGTTTCCTTTTCTTCAATAACCTTAGGGACATCTATACTTCGTGATTCTAAAGTTTTCCTAAGTTCTGCGTTTTCTAACTTCAAAGAATCGCAGGAAGTACAAGTAGAGCATTCATCAACATAAGAAGCTTCATGCATAGTCTTAATGACTTGTCTAAGTTCTACACTATCATTTTGCAAAAACTGATTTTCTTTTACAAGATTCTCGTTATCAAGAGACAGATTTTCAAAATCTTTTTGTTTTAAAGAAAGTTGATTTTTGAAATCTTTTTCTTTCAATAAGAGACGTTCTTCAAAATCCTTTTCTTTTAAAGAGAGATTTTTCTGAAAATCTAATTCTTGCTGGGAAAGTGATTTCTTCAAATCTCTAATCATTTTGACAGCATTACCAAATTCACCATACAAATCTTCATATGCATTTTGTAATTCTTCGAACGAGTGAGAATTAGAGATACTTACCTCTTCTTCGTTGTTTCCATCAAATATTGGAGGCATGGTGTAGCAATTGCCTTCACCGATTCCTGCAAAAGAATCATGAGTAGAAGCCATGGATGGTTCTCTCAAACTGTTAAGTTTTTCAGAGAGTATGGCTCTGATACCAATTGTTAGAAATAACGCTCTACGCTAGAAGGGGGTGAATAGCGTATTAATAAAATTTGGCGTTTTCTTGCGGAATTTAAACTTTGCAGGAAATAAACAAATGCAGTAAAAATAAATTACACCACGATATATACTGGTTGGCCACACTTTGTGGTTAGTCCAGTCCCCGAGAGACTCTCTCGAGATTTCCACTAACAACCTTGTCAAGCTTAAGGTGCCCAACAAACCTTTACACTTGAGACTTGAATCACACAAATCTCAAACACTTGCTCGGAGGTTCCTCACCTCAAAGACTTCAACTTGCTCGGAGGTTCCTCACCTCAAAGACTTCAACTTGCTCGGAGGTTCCTCACCTCAAAGACTTCACCTTGCTCGGAGGTTCCTCACCTCAAAGACTTCAACTTGCTCGGAGGTTCCTCACCTCAAAGACTTCACCTTGCTCGGAGGTTCCTCACCTCAAAGACTTCACCTTGCTCGGAGGTTCCTCACCTCAAAGACTTCACCTTGCTCGGAGGTTCCTCACCTCAAAGACTTCAACTTGTTAAGCTTCCGGGTGCCTAACGAACCTTTACAACTTGAGAACTTGATACAACACAAGCCTCAACCAACCCGCTTAAGGAAACCTATCCCTAAGACTTTACAAGAAGAAATATAACACTCCTTCTTACTACAAGTGTTTAACAAGAACACTCTTTTACTCACTTTACAAGAACTCTCTCAAAGAGTGGATTATGAGTACAAAATATATGGCTCAAGAACACAACAACTCAATCAATAATCTTGGCTCTCAAAAACAATGTAAGATATGAAATTTGAATCACAAGAATGTAATGTATGCTTTGTAATTTTTCTGCAGTGTTGTTGTGTGTAAAAGTGATTTTCAGAGAGTGTTTTATAGAGAGAATGGAGCAATAGACCGTTGCTTTTAGTTCCAGAAAACGCTCCTGAAAATCTGCCTGACAATCGATTGTTGATATTACACAATCGATTGTTGGAGCAAAATTTCAACAGACAAATTCCTTAAAATCCGGTTAGAAAGATTTCTGTTGAATTTTTAAAAAGTGACAATCGATTGTTAGATTTTGACAATCGATTGTTGTTCAAATATTCAAAAAATTTCTGGCAACTTTTTGACTAAAAGATTGTGTAATGATTATACCATAAATAGATAAAGCCGTTGGAAAAAATCCGTTTGGAAAAATCACTAATCACAATCGATTGTTAAATAGTGACAATCGATTGTTCTTCATTTTTGAAGATTTTGAAAACATTCTGTAAGTTGTCCAAAACTTTGAGACTAAGTATAAAATCTGACAATCGATTGTTGAACAGTGACAATCGATTGTTGCTTCAAAAATGATTTCAAACGAAGTTTCTGTCTCAAGACAACATTTTAAAAACTAAGTATAGAACTTGACAATCGATTGTTTCTTCAAGACAATCGATTGTTAAACCCAATTTTCTCAAAACGAGTTTAAAAATTATTTTGGCAAATATGCAACTTATTTCTTTAAAACTTATGATGCATGATTTTATGAAAATCATTTTAGGTGAGAGCCAATATTAGAAATAAGTCGTTGAGTCAAGATTACAAATTAAGACCTACTCAACGGTTGATTGCATCTTCTATTCTTGAACGCGTACTATCCATCTTGTACTTGGTCTGTTATTGTTCCATCACCGATGCTTGTCTCAATGTTTGGCATTTATCAAAACCTACATGAATCAACACACGTTAGTTCGAGAACGTGTTTCTTACAAGACTATGCTAAGGCCTTGATTTTCTTGCGCCATCACCTTGATGAAGGTTTGAAACTATGCTAAGGCCTTGATTTTCTTGCGCCATCACCTTGATGAAGGTTTGAAAATTGAATATATCACAGTCAAAGATCCACCCATCTTGTGGAATGGCTTAAAGAAGAGATATGACAACCTGAAGTTGGTCACTCTACCACAAGCACGATACGATGAGAATCCAAAAGCAAATAGTTCATAAACTATATATTATCGTTGCGGTGGAAAAGGGCACTGGGCGAAAATTTGCCGTGTACCAAGACATTTGGTTGAGCTTTATCAAGCATCTCTAAAGAGTAAAGGCCCTGAAACCAATTTTGTCTCTGACGACAATTTTGACATCACCCACTTGGATGTGGCAGACTTCTTTGAGCAACCCGATGGGAAAATAGACCACCTAATCGGTGATGGATCGGTGATGAAATGTAAACCACACTGTTGTGCTAGCATGATGTTAACTTATCATCATGTCTGATACATATTAAATTGTTACTGTATCTTGTAATTAATTTTATTTGTGTACAACAAGTTTATTTTCACAACTATTTGCGTAGTGTGTGCCAACTTAATGTTTAATCGTCAATCAATTATACAATTAGTAATGTATTATCAATACAAATATATTACTTGCTGTGTATTAAGAACCTTAAGCTATTGCTTTTGTGTTCGCTGCTTGTGTTAATAATTTTGCTTCTATTTTGTCTGCACTCAGAATGGTTTTATTTTTTCTCATTTATTTTGCGAGCATGTATGTTTTAAATGTCACATATCATATAACTTGGCATATTCATGCAACTAATCACTTACGTAGTTTTGAAATGTTTGTAAAGTGTGATCTTCATATTAACACATACATTTAGCTTCATCAGCCTGGTAGGAATCAAGGCGATATAAATAATGTTCACACAATCAAATGTGTTGTTGCATTCATGAAATGTTTAGCATTTATGCTTGGCTTGACATGCCTCACTATACGCTGTTAGTGTACGCACATCTTGTTGTCATTGTACATTTGTGCCAGCAATATAATTTTATGCTGCTCTTTATTGTGTCAAACGCCAATAACAACATGTATGTGTACATTTATGTGTTATGTTGTTTGTGACGTATGTTGATTGCTGTGATGTGCTTTATATTGCAATATTTGTTGTCTAAAGGAACAATATTTATCATAGAGAATGCAATGTTCTCCTCCAAGTTTAAGAGGAACTTGTTGAGTTTTAATGATATCAGTCAAAATGTTCTCCTCCAAGTCTAAAAGGAACTTGTTGAGTTTTAAAGATATCATTCAAAATGGATATCAGATTGAGACAATACATGAGTATAATCTTGAATACCTCATTTACTCATGAAAACGAGGCTGCCCACTTCGGCTTGGGGTCACGCTATTTTGCATGCAGCAATGCTAGTTCGTCTCTGACTGACGAATTGACACAAATATTCCCCGATGAAATTGGTTTTGGGTCATGAACCTAATATATCCCATTTAAGAATCTTTGGATGCGCAGTATATGTGCCTATAGCACCGCCATCCCGCACCAAAATGGGTCCGCAAAGAAGGTTAGGAATATATGTTGAGTTTGAATCGTCCTCCATTATTCGCTACCTCGAAACATTGACAGGGGATTTGTACACTGCACGATTTGCAGACTGTCAATTTGATAAGACACTTTTCCCAAAATTAGGGGGAGAAGTTGGTGAAACCAAACGGGAAATTTTGTGGAAAAATGCATCATTATCTCATCTTGATCCACATACCTCTATTTGTGAAAAAGAGGCGCAAAATATTATCCATTTGCAAAGAATAGCAAATCGAATGCCAGACGCATTTACAGATTTGAAAAGGATAACAAAATCACATATCCCCGCAGTGAATGTGATAACATCTGACTCACGAATACATATTCATTATCGGAAGAATATGAACATGAAGTTGGTATTTAATATACCACCCTCACCCCTAGAAGGAGGTTTGAGATGATACCACACTCACCCCTGGAAGGAGGTTTGAAATGATATATGGCATGAATGATCGTTGGTCACGTACCTATTGTACGCCAAAGTATTTTGGAAATATGACTATTAAAGGACAACGATAATGCAAGAAACATATCTTGCATATAATTTTGACCATGAACATAATGGTATAACTTTCTCTTTAAAAGAGATATTCACCACATGGATGTTGATGAATCTGTGGTAGTACAAAATTAATTGAGAGCTCTAGAAGAGCCAATTACTATGTTGGAGAAACACAATTGAGTATTGTGCTGTAGTAAGTCTCAAAGAAACTTATTCAGTTTCCAAAGTACACGCGAAAGCGATTGATTATATTGAGACTATAAATGAAGGAAAGATTTGATATCTCCTATTACTACAACTTGTAGCGGGATAATTTGTATATGAAAAGCTACCCGCTTCATTCTCCAGTTTGTACTACACAAACAAAAGAATGCCACAATAAAGTGGATATCTATTGGTATAAAAACTCATGTCATAATAAACCTGAAGTTTATTGATAAGTGCACATGTCATGGTGTAAATTTGAAGTTTACCAATATTGATAATTTATTCAGTTGGCATTCGGGTTAGCCACCTCATTTTAAGTATGATGTGCAATAATAGAGAATTCACATGGGTGAATATTAAAGAACTAGAAAGTTCTTTACGAATTCTCTTGTATCACTTGTTCTCATTAATGAACTGACCAACTAAAGAGTTCGGGTTGAAGCCCATAAATTCTGAAAATACCAAAGGTGAATATGGGCCCATTCACCTGCCATGTATACCACATATGATGCATCTATGATATGGTTACATGCGCAGTTGTTATTAACCCGTAGCCTGGCCGGTGCTTGCGAGGTAAATTGCTCAGTAATCTAACTTCGAGCATAATTTCCAGATTCTCTACTCAAGATAGTTCATCTTGATAAGTTGGTTTATATCAAAGATGGTTTAGCAAGATAATTATTGAGTGCCTCCACTTAAAAGCTAAACTGTTTCTTATGAGAACAAAGTTATATATATCAGTTTGATATACGTTGTATACGAGAGTATATTATATTCTCCCCTCACAAGTGGTTCAGGGTCAGGAACCAAATAATTTCATCTTATTATTAATGTGCTGTGTATATTGACATGATAATGCACAAAGATGATTTCCCAAAGTTGAGGAAACAAGTTAGCTTTTCTAACATGAGGGGGAGACATGATAAACAATTGAGAAAAGGTTACATGGGAAGAATTATCATTTGTATATGTAGATCCCCGAATATCATGATATGAACCTGAAGTTCATAAAATGGATAATTCAATTGCAACATATTGTAAAGCATCCTATACGCATTTGCTGACCCAAAGAAAGTGACTATATTCTCACTACAAATGCTCATATTAAGTCCCAGAAGGACAAAGTCTTTGATACGCTTAAAGCGTATAGACAAATACTTGATTCCATAAGAAAGACATGTAGATTTGGATATGTAGTTCAAATACTTGAGAATATAAAAGTCAAAGGTATGTATAATCAGTTTTCGATATCTTATTTGTTTAACATGACGTGAAAACTTGATATGCATCTAAAGTCTATTATGTGACTTACATGACTTAACTTGAAAGATTTAAGTTGCTTGAAGCATATGCAATTCTTGGTCCTGAAGTACCACATCCCAAGTACAATTTGTGTACATATGAATCTTACTATAGCTATAAGCATGATGGCATTGAGAATACATCTATGAAGATATTGAAGAGTCATTCCGCGACATTATATGAAGATGTTCATATCTATCAAGAATGATGATTTTAAGGTGCGGAATATTTGTTCAAGTCAATATGGTTGATTTATTTATCAAATCTCTACCAAAGATCGTTTTGAAGATGATGCACAAGATTGGAATGCAAATGCTCAAGGATATAAATTGATGTTCTTATTAGGGGGAGTTAATGCGCGTTGCACTCTTTTTCCCTTACAAGGTTTTGTCCCACTGGGTTTTCCTTGCAAGGTTTTTAACGAGGCAACCAATAGGCGCATATTCAAACATGTGTACTCTTTTTCCTTCTCTTTAATTTTTCCCATTGGGTTTTGGTTTTAAGGTTTTAACGAGGCACATTGTTGAATAGACATTCAAGGGGGAGTGTTATAAATAGACTTCTATTTAAGGTGAATGTCTATAATTAGAGAGACTCTAGAGTTTTATTCTTGGTAGCTAAGTCACTACCTCCCTATAAATAAAGGGGTCTTCTACCATTGTAAATAATCCCTAACAATCCCTAAGTATCAATAAGAATACTCCTCTCCCTATTCTCTCTATATTGTTCTTGTTCTTGCATTATTCTACTTGTTCTTATATTATTTCATAACAGTAAATGATTTTTTATGAGTAAAAATATACCATACCAAATGCACTAGAAAAAATAAAATCAACGTCGTGCGAATTTCAAAAATAGGACAACGAAACATGATTCTAGACAATCAGGTGAACATTTTAATTATACCTACCGTCAGCCCAAATAGAAGCTAAATTAATTGATTATCATTCATATGATGAGGGCATACTATTATACACGTGATTTTTTATTCTTTCAAAAAAAATTATATTTTAGTAAAAATACGTAAATATTAATTTAGGCCTAATACTATTATTTTACCTAGATTAAAATATTTTATTTTATTTTAAGAACAAAAATTAAAAATTATAAAAATAGTTTCATATTTCTTTACTTAATTCAAGTATTAAATATTTTTAAAAAGATATATTACTTTAAAACTATCTTATTTTAATATAATATTTGAAAAATACAAAACAATAGTTTTGTTATAAAATAGAAGTCTATTTAGAGTGAATGTCTAAGAGTTTTAGCTTGAAGCTAAGTCATTCTTCTCCCTATAAATAGAGGTGCTCTCTACCATTGTAAATCACCCCAAGTATTAATAAGAATACTTCTCTCTCTCCCTATTCTCTCTCTATATTGTTCTTATTCTTGCATTATTGTTCTTGTCTTTATATTATTTCATAACACGTTATCAGCACGAGACTCTACCGTCTCAAGAAGCCCTTTAAGAAGATTAAGCCGCCGTCAATTTCTCCGCATCAGAGCCGCCGTCGTCTGCATCAGTGGAGAAAAGGAAGAAAACATTGAAAATATAATTGGTATACCTTAAAGGTAAGTAATTTACTTTTCCCTTTCAAATTCCTGAAATTATACGATTTGATTGAATATACAAACAAAGTTTGATTATAACTCTAATGGAGTTTGTAAGAAATTATAACCACATGAAGTGGTTAAATATCTATGTCCTGCCATGATTAAATTCATGTATGATTGTTGGGAAATAATTGAAAATCCGTCCCATTGAATTTGCTCCATTCCCTTTAGAGAATGTGGAAGCAGTATATGATAAGTCTGAAAGAAGACTAAAATATTACCATGAAGGTATCAATGAATGTGGACGTGGCAAAGAATTCCGTCCAATTGAATTTGCTCCATTCCCTTTAAAGAATGTGGTAGCAGTATGTGATAAGTCTGAAAGAAGACTAATTACCGTAAAGGTATCAATGGATGTGGACATGGCAATAGACGAAGTTATAATCGTCATTATTGTGGTAATGAGAACAATAAGGATTCTCAAAATAATCTTTCACTTTATGAAAGTAATATTTGACATGAGATTGTGTAAAGCACATGATTTTGATCCATTCCCTGAAGTGAATGTGATAATTGTAATAGAGCCCGTAAGTATGAACACGCTCTTGATGTAAATTGTGTCCTATGACTGACACTATGAAAAGAAAGTTCGTTGCCCTTGAAATTTCGGGCAAGAACTATATGACATGGGTGTTGGATGCTGAAATCCACTTAGATGCTATGGGTCTTGGAGACGCCATTAAAGACAGAAATAATGCATCCACCCAAAACTATGCTAAGGCCTTGATTTTCTTGCGTCATCACCTTGATGAAGGTTTGAAACTATGCTAAGGCCTTGATTTTCTTGCTCCATCACCTTGATGAAGGTTTGAAAATTGAATATATCACAGTCAAAGATCCACCCACCTTGTGGAATGGCTTAAAGAAGAGATATGACAACCTGAAGTTGGTCACTCTGCCACAAGCACGATACGATAAGAATCCAAAAGCAAATAGTTTATAAACTATATATTATCGTTGCGGTGAAAACGGGCACTGGTCAAAGGCTTGCCGTACCATGACTTTTGGTTGACCTTTATCAAGCATCTCGAAAGAGTAAATGCCCTGAAACGAATTTTGTCTCTGACGACAACTTTGACATCACCCACTTGGATGTGGCAGACTTCTTTGAGCAACCCGAGGGGAAGATAGACCACCTAATCGGTGATGGATCCGTGATGAAAGAAGATGGAGCTATTTGATTTTATTTTACTTGTTTGTATTAGTGAATGAATAAACTAATAGCCATTAGTATTAGCTCGTATTAGTTAGTTCATGATATAATGTTAGTATTAGTTCTTTAGAATGTATCAATATGCTCAAATATCAATAATATTTTTACTTTCCAGTAGAGGTAATCGACTAACCTGAAAAACTAGTCGGTTATCTCATATTTCGCATAAAAACTGCAAAACAATCGATTGTCTATGACTAACAATCGATTGTCTTTAAAACTGTAATCTGGAATTTTTCAAAAATCATCCACAATCGATTGTCTATGTCTAACAATCGATTGTCGTTAGACAGTGTAATCTGGAATTTTTCAAAAATCATCCACAATCGATTGTCTATGTCTAACAATCGATTGTCGTTATACAGTGAGGTCTGGAATTTTTCAAAAATAACCAACAATCGATTGTCTATGTCTAACAATCGATTGTCTTAAGACAGTGATCTGAAGTTTTTCAAAAATAGCAAATAATCGATTGTCTATGTTTAACAATCGATTGTCAATGTTCAACAATCGATTGTGTGTGTTTAACAATCGATTGTTTTATCAAAACGTTTAAACTGAAATTTTCAAACTGCATAGTAATCGATTATGGAAAACATATAATCGACTATCTGATTTATTTTAGTCAACTGACATCAGCAGATTTTGAAAATATTATGTGACACAAACAGATTGAAGTTGTTTATTCTCATATTTTCTTTTATATGTCAAGCCATGGGAAGTAAATTGATTGAAGGCTCCGGAAGAGCAACTGTAACTCTGCCCAAAGGCATGACGTTTATCTTAGAGAATGCAATATTCTCCTCCAAGTCTAAGAAGAACTTGTTGAGTTTTAAAGATATCATATTGAGACAATAGATGAGAATAATCTTGAATTCTTCATGAAAACGAGGCTGCCCATTTCGGTTTGGGTTCACGCCATTTTGCATGCAGCAATGCTAGTTCGTCGGCTGCCCACTTTGGTTTGGGTTCATGCCATTTTGCATGCAGCATTTTAGTTTGTCGGCTGCCCACTTCGGTTTGGGGTCACGCCATTTTGCATACAGCAATGCTAATTCGTCTTAGACCGACGAATTACCACAAGTATTCCCCGTTGCAATTGGTTTTGGGTCATGGACCCAATATATCCCATTTAAGAATTTTTGGATGCGCAGTATATGTGCCTTTAGCACCGCCATCCCGCACCAAAATGGGTCTGCAAAGAAGGTTAGGAATATATGTTGAGGTTGAATCGCCCTCCATTA
This sequence comes from Nicotiana benthamiana, assembly GCA_034376525.1. Lineage (NCBI taxonomy): Eukaryota > Viridiplantae > Streptophyta > Magnoliopsida > Solanales > Solanaceae > Nicotiana > Nicotiana benthamiana. The sequence continues at coordinate 93,006,288 of CM067337.1, forward strand.
TTCGCTACCTCGAAACATTGACAGGAGATTTGTTCACTGCACGATTTGCAGACTGTCAATTTGATGAGACACTTTTCCCAAAATTAGGGGGAGAAGTTGGTGAAACCAAACGGGAAATTTTGTGGAAAAATGCATCATTATCTCATCTTGATCCACATACCTCTATTTGTGAGAAAGAGGCACAAAAGATTATCCATTTGCAAAGAATAGCAAATCAAATGCCTGACGCATTTATAGATTTGAAAAGGATAACAAAGTCACATATCCCCGAAGTGAATGTGACAACATCTGATTCACGAATACATATTCATTATTGGAAGAATATGAACATGAAATTGGTATTAAATATACCACACTCACCCCTAGAAGGAGGTTTGAGATGATATATGGCATGAATGATCGTTGGTCACATACCTATTGTACGCCAAAGTATTTTGGAAATATGACTATTAAAGGACAACGATAATGCAAGAAACATATCTTGCATATAAGTTTGACATGACCATAATGGTGTAACTTTCTCTTTAAGAAAGGTATTCACCACATGGATGTTGATGAATCTGTGGTAGTACAAAATTAATTGAGAGCTCTAGAAGAGCCAATTATTACTATGTTGGAGAAACACAATTGAGTATTGTGCTGTAGTAAGTCTCAAAGAAACTTATTCAGTTTCCAAAGTACACGCGAAAGCGATTGATTATATTGAGACTATAAATAAAGGAAGGCTTTGATATCTCCTATTACTACAACTTGTAGCGGGGTAATTTGCATATGAAAAGCTACCCGCTTTGTTCTCCAGTTTGTACTACACAAACAAAAGAATGCCACAATAAAGTGGATATCTATTGGTATAAAACCCATGTCATAATAAACCTGAAGTTTATTGATAAGTGCACATGTCATGGTATAAATTTGAAGTTTACCAATATTGATAATTTATTCAGTTGGCATTCGTGTTAGCCATCTCATTTTAAGTATGATGTGCAAATTCACATAGGTGAACATTAAAGAACTAGAAAGTTCTTTACGAATTCTCTTGTATCACTTGTTCTCATTAAAGAACTGACCAACTAAAGAGTTCGGGTTGATGCCCATAAATTCTGGAAATATCAAAGGTGAATATGGGCCCATTCACCTGCCATGTATACCACATATGATGCATCTATGATATGGTTACATGCGCAATTGTTATTGACCCGCAGCCTGGCCGGTGCTTGCGAGGTAAATTGCTCAGTAATCTAACTTCGAGCATAATTTCCAGATTCTCTACTCAAGATAGTTCATCTTGATAAGTTGGTTTATATCAAAGTTGGTTTAGCAAGATAATTATTGAGTGCTTCCACTTAATAGCTAAACTATTTCTTATGAGAACAAAGTTATATATATCAGTTTGATATAAGTTGTATACGAGAGTATATTCTCCCCTCACAAGTGGTTCAAGGTCAGGAACCAAATAATTTCATCTTAATATTAATGTGCCGTGTATATTGACATGATAATGCACAAAGATGATTTCCCAAAGTTGAGGAAACAAGTTAGCTTTACTAACATGAGGGGGAGATGTGATAAACACTTGAGAAAAGGTTACATGGGATGAATTATCATTTGTATATGTATATCCCCGAATATCATGATATGAACCTGAAGTTCATAAAAGGGATAATTCAATTGCAACATATTGCAAAGCATGCTATACGCATTTGCTGACCCAAAGAAAGTAACTAAATGGAAGAGATACAATTCAAGAAGAATTGATTCCATATGAAAGACATGTAGTTTTGAACCTATAGTTCAAATGCTTGAAAGTATAAAAGCCAAAGGTATGTATAGTCAGTTTTCGATATCTTATTTGTCTAGCATGACATGGAAAACTTGATATGCATCTAAAGTCTATTATATGGCTTATATGACTTAACTTGAAAGATTTAAGTTGCTTGAAGCATATGCAATTCTTGGTCCTGAAGTACCACATCATTAGTACAATTTGTGTACATATGTATCTTGCTATAACTATAAGCATGATGGCATTGAGAATGCATCTATGGAGATATTGAAGAGTTATTCCACGACATTATATGAAGATGTTCATATCTATCAAGAATGATGATTTCAAGGTACGGAATATTTATTCAAGTCAATATGGTTGATTTGTCAAACGTCTACCAAAGATCGTTTTGAAGATGATGCACAAGATTGGAATGCAAATGCTCAAGGATATAAATTGATGTACTCATTAGGGGGAGTCAATGCGCGTTGCACTCTTTTTCCCTTACAAGGTTTTGTCCCACCGGGTTTTCCTTGCAAGGTTTTTAACGAGGCAACCAATAGGCGCATATTCAAACATGTGTACTCTTTTTCCTTTCTTTAATTTTTCCCAATGGGTTTTGGTTTTAAGGTTTTATGAGGCACATTATTGAATAGACATTCAAGGGGGAGTGTTATAAAATAGAAGTCTATTTAGAGTGAATGTCTAAGAGTTTTAGCTTGAAGCTAAGTCATTCTTCTCCCTATAAATAGAGGTGCTCTCTACCATTGTAAATCACCCCAAGTATTAATAAGAATACTTCTCTCTCTCCCTATTCTCTCTCTATAATGTTCTTATTCTTGCATTATTGTTCTTGTCTTTATATTATTTCATAACAAGTTTCATATTTTATATATAATTTAGTTTAATTAATTAGATCAATTTTTGTATTATATAGTATATTTATCTTATATTAAAAGTAATTTAATTAAGGTTTAAATATTTATTTTTAACCCAATGTCTTTGAGCCCAATTTAAATGCCCAAGAAAATCTAACCCATTACCCTTTCTTCCTAACTCATCTTCTTGTTCAACTGGACAATACAAGAGAGACATAGGAAAACAAGAAAACCCTAAATGAACCTTAAAACCTACACAAGAGAAGACAGCGAAACCATAACCAAGATACAGCCGCCGCCGCCAGCCTTAACCACCGGAAACCAGCAGCCCGACCTCCACCCTACAGTTATCGTCACACCACCCTAACCACCCTGGGAGCTCTAGATGTCGGCCCTCTAACCAAAGACCCATGGCTGCTTCTTCTTTTTCTCCATCTAGACAACAACATGACCAAGACAAAACAATGCTACCATAACCCTAGGACTCCATTTTTCCAGCCTCTAACCCGCCGGAATCTCTCAAAACAATAACGCCGCTAAGCTTCGCTTTCTTCATAACAACACCACTCAACAAAAACTCCAACCAGCAGCTTCTTCTTCGCGACCCCATCGCCGCCGCTGCCCTCCTCCAAACGACCAGTCACTCCATCCTCGAAGATTCACAGCCTCCTGCTCCTTTCCTCTTCGCTTTCATTGCTGATACTCGTTCGGATCCCGTTGGGATTTTTATATTTAGCTGGAGGAGTGATTGTAGTCATCTAGGATCTTTTGTATCTTAATATGGTTTTAATTTTCCAGTGACTGTCGTCTTGCATCGCTGCTGCCGGACTGTCATTCCGGTTTGAGTCTTTTATTGAAATTTGAGCTTCCAGTCGTGTTCGAGTTCTAGTTTTCCGGAGCCGTCCAAATTTTGTTACTGGTTCGCGATACCTGCGCTATTTTGTGGTTGCTGCTTTTCATCTTCCTATAGTCGGAATTCTTGTAATCGTCGGGGATTCAAATTTATATTGGAAATAAATTCAGTGTCGTTTGCTTCTGCTCTTTACCGCGTTTTTCTCTATTTTTTGGACTCCTCCATGTCAGTGCCGGCGATGCCGATGTGATTTACATGTGAGTCGCTCGCGGTCCGGGTTTAGCTCTTATCATTTTATTCCGACCACAGTAATTTTTTCTGATCAGTTGGCTAGCATTGGAGATCTTGCCTTCATTGAGGTCCATTTCTTAACCTTGTTTTCTTTAATTAATCTTCACTGTTCCTCCTTATGTGTCTTGATATGGAAAGAAATTTCAATGTGATGTTAGTTTTAGAAATTTATAATGTGTTGGTTAATGTTGAGTTACTGGAGTAGTTCTTCCTTGGATATTAATGTTTTGAATTTTATTGTGGTTTAGATTGTCAAACAAAGATTAAGCTAAAAAGTGAAAGTAGTTGTTCATGGGCTGATCTGACAAATTGGGCAATGGTGTCGGTACTAAAACAAATGGTGATTTGAGCCTAAAATGATTATTATTTTGTTTTTATTAATTGTATGATAGGAGCATGACTAGGCCGACTACTGGGTAGGCAATCTTAGAAGTTTTTTATTTGCTTTTGGTTCTTAGGGAAGAGGTCGTCCCTTAGTTAAATTTGTACGGAGAATACCCCGAAGGATTTGTATATATGTTATTTCAGGGGTATGCCCCGAAGTATTGGCGAACATCGTAGAAGAAGTAGTGTAGGGTAATTTAGAACTTTAATTTCCCTACTTTTAATTTTCTTATTTAGGTGGGGACAACATCGAGATTCTTGTGTGTTTATCTTATTTCTATGTGTTTTAACTCAATTTGAATATCTTAAAATCCGATTAGATCAAGTACGCAACTGTACTTATTACGGGAGTTGGGGAGTGCCTAACACCTTCTCTCCGAATCAAATGAACCTCCTTACCTGAATCTCTGGTGCTAACGTAGTATACCAGAGGTGGATTGCTCAAGACATGACTAAAGTCATAAAAAGCTGAAGAAAAATGAACTAGCACCTGCAACTAACAAGTGTCAATGTTCAAATCTAAAGTCTGCATGAAGAACTATTCAAGACTCAAGATCAAGCTTCAGAAGACTTATAGATAGTAATCTTGTAACTCATAGTTGACAGGCTTAGTTAGTATTTTTTATTTTTTGATTTTGATATAATAGTAGGAATTGCGGACCAAAACCTCAACAGAACGGCACCTCTCTCATCTCTCCATCTCGGTACATTCCATCGTTGTTCCTACTTCTAAACTACACGTGGCATGATTCCTTTATAGCCAAGAATATGTAGGCAGCTCAAATACTTGGGCTCAGTCACATTCCCTTCCTTTCTCTTGGTTTTGTCTCCCTAAATAAGGGTTTAGTCAAAATATCTATCTAGTCGTTCTTTGTCTGAAAATACTTCGCATTTTAATTCAAAGAGGGGCAGTTGTAGACTTGTGATTTTTACTCTTCCCAAGATTTTTTCATATTTTAGCACGTAAATATTTAGTTTAGGCCTAATATTGCTATATTACCTAGTTTTAACTATTTACTTTATTTAAGAATAAAAATTAAAAATTGCAAAAATAGCTCCATATTTCTCTACTTAATTCAAGTATTAAATATTTTTAGAACGATACATTACTTTAAACCTATTTTATTTTAATATAACATTTTAAAAATTAAAAAATAGTTTTATATTTATATATAATTTAGTTTAATGAATTAGATCAGTTTTTGCATTATATAGTATATTTATCTTATATTAAAAGTAATTTAATTAAGGTTGGACATTTGTTTTTAACCCAATGTCTTTGAGCCCAAGAAGACCTAACCTATTACCCTTTATTCGTAACCCATCTTCTTCTCAACTAGACAATACAAGAGAGACATAGGAAGACAAAGAAAATCCTAGATGAACCTTAAAACCTACATAAGAGAAGACAGCGAAACCCTAACCAGGACACAACCGCCGCAGCCAGCCTTAACCGTTGGAAACTAGCCGCTACGCCCTACAGCTGTCATCACACCACCCTAATCACCCTAGGAGCTCCAGTCGTCGACCCTCTAGCCAAAGACCCATGGCTTCTTATTCTTCTCCATCTAGACAAGAACATGACCAAGACAAAACGACGCTACCTAGGACTCTATTTTTCCAGCCTCTAACCCGCCAGAATCTCTCAAAACAGTAATGCCGCTAAGCTTCGCTTTCTTCATCGCAACACCACTCAGCAAAAACTCCAACCAGCAGCTTCTTCCTCGTGACCCCATCGCCGCCGCTGCCTCCTCCAAACAATCAGTCACTCCATCCTCAAAGATTCACAACCTCCCGCTCCTTTCCTCATCTCTTTGATTGCTGATACTCATTCCGATCCCGTTAGGATTTTCAGATTTAGCCGGAGGCGTGATTGCAGTCATCCAGGATCTTTTGTATTTTAATATGGTTTTTAATTTTCCGGTGACTGTCGTCTTGCATCGATGTTGCCGGACTGTCACTCCGGTTTGAGTCTTTGATTGAAATTTGAGCTTCCAGTCGTGTTCGAGTTCTAGTTTTCCGGAGCCGTTCAAATTTTGTTACTGGTTCGCGGCCATTGCGTTATTTTGTGGTTGCTGATTTTCATCTTCCTTTAGTCGGAATTCTTGTAATCGTCGGGGATTCAAATATATATTGGAAATAAATTAAGTGTCGTTTGCTTCTGCTCTTTGCCGCGTTTTTCTCTATTTTTCGGACTCCTCCATGTCAGTGCCGGCGATGCCGATGTGATTTGAGAGTCTTGTTTAAAGGAGGATTAAAGTACCACCCGAAGTGTTTGACTGCCCTTATCCTGAAGGAAGGGAGTCCTATTTTCCCATTTTAAGTGCTCTTTTAGCTTCCCTAGGTAAGTCATTCTCTTGGAAATAGACTTGATTTCAGCAGAGTGTTGTGGCGTATTTTTCAATTTAAAAACCCCATATTTTGCAAGGCTTGAACTTCTATAAATTGAGGAGGATCCTTCCTTCTCATTCATTAGCATCCACAATATAGCCATATGAGATTTGAGAGTCTTGTTTCGGGAGAGAATTTTACGGAACAAGTGTTAATATATCACTTGTATTTGCCTCTTCGTGAGGTTGTTATCTTGCTATTTTGTACTCTTTTTTCATAAAGTGGATTGCTCATCTGCGCTCGTGAACGTAGTCAATTGGCCGGACCACGTTAAATGCATGTATCTCTTTTGGCATATTTCTGTTTTTGTCTGATTTATCGTCACTGAAGGTTTGCTTTGCTAGCTTCCGCATGACACCTAAGTTTTTCGGTCACAATAAGTGATATCATAGCGAGGTTAAAAATAGGTTCATTTTGGTGGATTCAGTTCTAGTCGCAACATGTTTGACAATAATCATACTTTTTGTCTGGGAAATTTGACCGGAATCTAAGCACGTTGAGAGAAACCTTACAGTAGAGATTTGGAGAAGCGACATGTTGAAGGTTAGATGATAAAGGTTGATTAAGTTTATTTTGTTAGAAAATTAATGCCAAGGGGGAGAATTGTTAGGTGTCGTCCTAATGTTCGTACCATGTTTAGTTTCCTATCTCTTTAAGGAAAGGGATACATATTTACTGTAATTGGGTTTTCGTTTCCTAGAAGGAAAATATAATTCTTCCATATTCGGCTTGTCTTTTTTCTTGAAGGAAAATGTTTGGACTTCTATAAATTGAGGATATTTCCTTCTCATTCATTACCGTCAACAATGTAGCATATGAATTTGAGAGTCTTTTTTAGGGAGAGAAATTTACCGGACAAATGTTAGTGTGTCACTTGTGTTTGCCTATTCGTGAGGTTGTTCTCTCGATATTTTGTTCTCTTTTTATAAAGTGAATTGTTTATATCCGCCCATGGACGTAGGTCAATTGGTCGAATCACGTTAAATATATGTATTTCTTTGGTAACATTTCGTTTTTGTTGTTTGATTTATCATCGCAAAGGATTTTGCTTTGTTAACTTTCGTATGACACCTAATTTTTTCAATCACAACATAAAGCTCATGACTTATATTACGCGGTCCGAACCTATTTTGTATACGTTGTATACATATGTTCAGTGTTTATTCATTATAAATCCATGTCTTTTATTTTAGACTTGCTATTGATTTGAATTGAGGATTAAGGATTTGCGTTTTATGGTGCACTCAACGCGGGGCATGTTGGATGCCAATAACGGCTAAGGTCACTTGGATCGTGACAGATACACCCAAAAACGATCTAGAATATGTTCTCTATATCATGGTAAATGATTTTTTATGAGTAAAAATATACCATACCAAATGCACTAGAAAAAATAAAATCAACGTCGTGCGAATTTCAAAAATAGGACAACGAAACATGATTCTAGACAATCAGGTGAAAATTTTAATATAATATTTGAAAAATACAAAAAAATAGTTTCATAATTTATATATAATTTAGTTTAATTAATTAGATCAATTTTTGTATTATATAGTATATTTATCTTATATTAAAAGTAATTTAATTAAGGTTTAAATATTTGTTTTTAACCCAATGTCTTTGAGCTCAATTTAAATGCCCAAGAAAACCTAACCCATTACCCTTTCTTCCTAACTCATCTTCTTGTTCAACTGGACAATACAAGAGAGACATAGGAAAACAAGAAAACCCTAAATGAACCTTAAAACCTACACAAGAGAAGACAGCGAAATCATTGTTAGGTATTATGAATGAATGGTGGAGACAAGAAAATTAAATGCGAGAAAGGGTAGGAAAGCTTTATGAAATTGTGAAATTATTTTCTTTTTTTCTTCTTCTTCACACAACATACAAACATCACACACATATATATAGCATTTCAACCACCATTGTTTGGAAGTTTCTACACATAGATTTTTTATTTAGAATAGTCTAGATCTAGATTTTTTATAGGAAAACTCTAGATATAACTAGTTCTTTCCTTTCCTAGATCTTAGTAGATTTTTTTTCTTAGAAGAGTCTAGATCTTGATTTTTTATAGGAAAGCTCTAAATATAGCTAGTTTTTTCTTTTCCTAGATCTTAGTAGATTTTTTCTTAAAATTACAAATTATTTATTTGTTTTTTAACACCCCCTCTTAATTTGTAATTTTAAGAGAGGTCTTGAAATCTTCCAGCTTTTCGATAGTGGATGGTTTCGTGAAGACATCTGCCAGCTGTTCACTTGTTTTGATGAACTCGAGTTGAATTTCTCCATTTTCGACCAAATTTCTGATGAAATGATGTCGCAGTTCAATATGCTTGGTTCTGCTGTGAAATACCGGATTCTTCGTCATTGCAATTGCTAACATATTATCACACTTGATAATTGTTGGAGCAATTTCTTCATGCTGCATATCAGTTTAAATTCTTCTTAGCCAAAAAGCTTTGCATGCGGCATCTGTGGCTGATATATACTCTGCTTCTGCTGATGATAATGCAACGGTTCTTTGCTTCTTTGATGGCCATGAAATTGGTTTTGTGCCTATGCAGAATAAATATCCAGAAGTGCTTTTACGATCATCCACCGAGCCTGCCCAATCATTATCGCTGTACCCCATGAGTTTGTCACCTGCCTCCTTTGTATATTTAATTCCAAGCTTTCTTGTGCCTTGTAGGTAGCGAAGAATTCTCTTTGCTGCAGTATAGTGATTCTTACTTGGCTCATGCATAAATCTTGATACATAACTGACAGCAAAGACAATATCTGGCCTCGTATTTGTCAGATAAATAAGGCATCCAACTAAGCTTCTATACTTTGTAGCATCAACTTTTTCTGAGTCATCTTCTTTGCTTAGCTTCTCATTTAACGCCATTGGCGTTGATATCAGTTTGCAATCATTCATGCCAAATCGCTTAAGAAGATCAATTAAATATTTTTCTTGAGAAATAAATATTTCTCCTTTTGCTTGTTGAATTTGGATGCCAAGAAAATACTTCATAAGACCAAGATCTGTCATCTCGTATTCTTTCATCATGGAACTTTTGAATTCTTCTACCATCTTTGGGTTAGTGCCACAATATATCAAATCATCAACATATAAGCAGACGATCAAAATATCATGCGTACCTTCTCTTTTGACGTACAAGGAAGGCTCGCTCGGGCTGCGTTGAAATCCATTTTGTTGAAAATAGGAATCCATCTTGCTGTTCCAGGCTTGTGGTGCTTGTTTTAATCCATACAGTGCCTTTTTTAGCCGCAAGACTTTGTTCTCGCTTCCTTTGACAATATAACCCAGAGGTTGCTCCACATATACTTCTTCCTGTAATTCTCCATTTAGAAAAGCTAATTTGACATCTAGCTGATAAACTGATGTCTCCATTTGAGCAGCTAGTGCAAGAACTGTCCTGACTGTCTCCATTCGAGCAACTAGCGTGAATGTCTCTGTGAAGTCGACTCCTGGCTGTTGTGAATATCCTTTCGCCACTAGTCGAGCTTTATGCTTTTGAATTGTTCCATCTTCTTTGTACTTTGTCTTGTAGACCCATTTCAGTCCAATAACTTCTATACCTTCTGGTAGGTCTACTAACTCCCATGTATTGTTCTTCTCGATTGTTGCAATTTTTTCGTTCATAGCATTTATCCATATATCTTCTTTTACTGCTTCTTCATAATTTTGTGGCTCACATACAAAAAAGGCAACATTAGAAGCTTCATAAATATCTCTGAGGGAGCGTACCTTTTTTAGTGGCGAGGAGTCAACATTTGGTGATGTGTCTCTTGTGCTTCGAGAGTCTTCGTGACTTGAAACTTGAACAGGTTGGGAGTCTGAGCTTTCTTGAGTTGCGACTTCTTCAAATATTTTTGCTCTTGTGCTTGAATTGCTTTCCCAACTCCATTTTGCATATTCATCAAATATTACATCTCGAGAGATCACAAGTTTATTTGTTTTTGGATCAAACAAACGATATCCTTTTGATTCATCACTATATCCAATGAAGATATATTTTTCTCCTTTTTGATCAAATTTTTCTCCATATTGTGAGGGTGTAAGTGCATAAGCAATGCAACCAAATACTTTTAAAAATTGTACCTGGGGCTTTTGCTTGTACCATGCCTCGTACGGAGTTTTATTCATAACTGCCTTTGTCGGAGATCTGTTGAGGATTAACGCGGCAGTGTTGACAGCTTCAGCCCAATATTCATTTGGTAGCCCCTTCTCCTTCAACATGCTTCTTGCCATTTCTGCTATTGTTCGATTTTTGCGTTTAGCAACACCATTTTGCTGCGGAGTGTGACGAACGGTGAGCTGTCTTTGGGCTCCTTTTGCCTTGCAGTAATCAGTAAAAGCCTTTGAGAGAAATTCTCCACCACGATCTATACGAAGTGTAATCAGAAGCTTCCCAACTTGTCTTTCTACAAGCACTTTAAATTCTTGGAAAACCGAAAAAGCCTCAAACTTTTCTTTCAGAAAATATATCCACATCATTCGAGTATAATCATCCACGAACAAAAGAAAATATCTTTTACTGCCTATTGATGGAGTGCCCGTCTGCCCAAAAATATCAGCATGCACCAATTCCAACGGCGCTTTAGCTCTCCATGCATTTTTGGGAAATGGTAATCGATGCATTTTCCCGTAAATACACCCTTCACAAACTTTATCTATATGGGCAATAGGAGGTAGGCCTAACACCATATTTTTATCTTTCAATAATTTTAGGCCGTTATAATTTAAGTGCCATATCTTAAATGCCACAAATATGACTCATCCATTTTTTGACTTTGGAAAGCATAATTTCCATCACATGGCATAATAAGAGGGAATACATTATTTTGATTCATTCTTATTTTTGCCACAATGATATTTTTGTTTTTATCATAAATTATGCTTTCATTTCCATCAAATTTCACCGAATAGTTTTTTCGAAGTAACTGACCAACACTTAGCAGATTTGATGTTAGGCCAGGAACATAAAGCACATCATGGATGAGTTCAGAATTACCTTCATTGGAGTTTACTGCAATTACTCCTTTTCCTTTCACCTCGTGAATTTTTCCATCTCCAAGCTTGACTTCCGATGAAAATTTTTCATCCATCTTCACAAAGAGTTGTCTATCTCCTGTCATATGACTACTGCAACCACTATCCAAGTACCAAATATTTTTTGACTCATGTTAAGTGCTCATGCATGAATAAAATACTTGACTTTCTTCGGATTTTTCAGTATAATTAACCTCATTCTTTTGATGCATATATTTATACCAACAATCTCTTTGTGAATGATTAGGCACTTTGCATTTAGTGCATTTATTACGACAATCTTTATTTTCATGCCCAGGTTTCTTGCAAATAGTGCAATATGGTTTATAATTACCTGGGTAATTTCTTTGTCCGATATTTCTACCTCCACCTCGGCCTCGATTGCTTCGTCCTCTTCTTGGATTTTTTGATGTGGTCGCTGAATTATTTTCGGCTACATTGCAACTTGATTTAAATGCTTGTTCCGCCGACTGATTTGAAAACCTGCTCATTCTTTTTTCGTGTGCTTCCAAAGATCCAAATAATTGGTCTATGGAATAATCTTTTAAATCCTTGAATTCTTCAATTGCTGCAACGACATGCTCAAATTTTGCAGGTAAACATCTTAATATTTTTTCTATGACTTTTTTATCAGTAATGATATCTCCATAACTTCGTATTTGATTAATAATTCTCGAAACTCTTGAAGAAAATTCTTGAATAGTTTCGGAATCCTTCATGGATAAATTATCAAAATCTCGCCAGAGAGTTTGAAGTTTAATGGAGATTACCTGCTCTTGGCCTCCAAATTGTTTCTTTAAAATTTCCCAAGCATTTTTTGATTTTGCAGCATTAGAAATTCTGGGGAAGATACTGCTACTTACCCCTTGTTGAATATAGAGCAATGCACGTGCGTCACTTTGGACATTTTGCTTATGCTCCTTTTTTGCTGTTGTTGTCCATGACTGCGATTCTTCCGGACTTGATGGTTCTTCGAATCCAGCGTCGACCACATCCCACAAATCTTGTGTAATGAAGAGTGTCCTCATTTGGATACTCCAAAATTCGTAGTTCTCACCGGCGAAGATAGGAACTAGATTTTGGGTATAATTAAATAAGGCTTGGATGTTTGAAGCCATAAATATTTATCGGGACAACCTGGCTCTGATACCAAATTTGTTGGGTATTATGAATGAATCGTGGAGACAAGAAAATTAAATGAGAGAAAGGGTAGGAAAGCTTTATGAAATTGTGAAATTATTTTCTTTTTTTCTTTTTCTTCACACAACATACAAACATCACACACATATATATAGCACTTTCACCACCATTGTTTGGAAGTTTCTACACATAGATTTTTTATTTAGAATAGTCTAGATCTAGATTCTTTATAGGAAAACTCTAGATATAACTAGTTCTTTCCTTTCCTAGATCTTAGTAGATTTTTTTTCTTAGAAGAGTCTAGATCTAGATTTTTTATAGGAAAGCTCTAGATATAGCTAGTTCTTTCTTTTCCTAGATCTTAGTAGATTTTTTCTTAAAATAACAAATTATTTATTTGTTTTTTAACAACCATAACCAAGACACATCCGCTGCCACCAGCCGTAACCACCGGAAACCAGCAGCCCGACCTACACCCTACAGCTATCGTCACACCACCCTAACCACCCCAGGAGCTCCAGCTGTCGACCCTCTAACCAAAGACCCATGGCTGCTTCTTCTTCTTCTCCATCTAGACAACAACATGACCAAGAAAAAACAACGCTACCATAACCTTAGGACTCCATTTCTCCAGCCTCTAACCCGCCGGAATCTCTCAAAACAATAACGCCGCTAAGCTTCGCTTTCTTCATAGAAACACCACTCAAAAAAAACTCCAACCAGCAGCTTCTTCTTCTCGACCCCATCGCCGCCGCTGCCCTCCTCCAAACGATCAGTCACTCCATCCTCGAAGATTCACAGCCTCCCGCTCCTTTCCTCTTCTCTTTCATTGCTAATACTCGTTCGGATCCTGTTGGTATTTTCATATTTAGTCGGAGGCGTGATTGCAATCATCTAGGATCTTTTGTGTTTTAATATGGTTTTTAATTTTTTGGTGACTGTCGTCTTGCATCGCTGTTGCCGGACTGTCACTCCGGTTTGAGTCTTTGATTGAAATTTTAGCTTCCAGTCGTGTTCGAGATCTAGTTTTCCGGAGCCGTTCAAATTTTGTTACTGGTTCGCGGTCATTGCGTTATTTTGTGGTTGTCGCTTTTCATCTTCCTATAATCTGAATTCTTGTAATCGTTAGGGATTCAAATATATATTGGAAATAAATTCACAGTCATTTTCTTCTGCTCAGACACCACTGAGTGGTATTGTACTGGGTCGTACTTTTCATTTTCTTCTGCTCTTTGCAGCGTTTTTCTCTATCTTTCGGACTCCTCCATGCCAGTGCCGGCGATGCCGATGTGATTTACAAGTGACTCGCTCACGGTCCGGGTTTAGCTCTTATCATTTTATTACGACCACAGTAAATTTTTCTGGTCAGTTGGCTAGCATTGGATATCTTGCATTCATTGAGGTCCATTTCTTAACCTTGTTTTCTTTAATTAATCTTCACTGTTCCTCCTTATGTGTCTTGATATGGAAAGAAATTTCAATGGGATGTTAGTTTTAGAATTTATAATGTGTTGGTTAATGTTGAGTTACTGGAGTAGTTCTTCCTTGGATATTAATGTTTTGAATTTAATTGTGGTTTAGATTGTCAAACAAAGATTAAGCTAAAAAGTGAAAGTAGTTGTTCATGGGCTGATCTGACAAATTGGGCAATGGTGTAGGTACTAAAACAAATGGTGATTTGAGCCTAAAAATATTATTATTTTGCTTTCATTAATTGAATGATAGGAGCATGACTAGGCCGACTTCACTCGGCAGGCAATTTTAAAAAATTTTATTTGCTTTTGGTTCTAAGGCAAGAGGTCGTCCCCTTAGTTAAATATATCCGGGGAATACCCGAAAGATTTGTATATATGTTATTTCAGGGTATGCCCCGAAGTAAATATAATTGGAGGCCTTGGAGAACATCGTAGAAGAAGTAGCGTAGGGTAATTTAGAACTTTAATTTCCCTTCTTTTAATTTTCTTATTTAGGTGGGGACGACCTCGAGCTTCTTGTGTGTTTATCTTATTTCTATGTGTTTTACCTCAATTTGAATATCTTAAAAGCCGATTAGATCAAGTATGCAATTGTACTCGTTACGGGACTTGGAGAGTGCCTAGCACCTTCTCCCCGAGTCAAATGAATCCCCTTACCTGAATCTCTGGTGCAGACTTAGTTTAAGAATTCCAAGTGTATAAAAAGAAAAAGTTCTTTGATAAAAAATGGTGACCTGACACATCGAAACCAATGTCAGGTGGCGACTCTGAGTGAACCCTTTTGAACACAAATTTTTGTCACTTTTCAAATTGAAAGTCGTTTTTCAAGCTTTACTAAATCTTTTTATTAATTTTAGAGGGCTAGTGAGGTTTGGTAAAAATGGGTGTGACATCTCTGGCGACTCTGTTGGGGCTTTACAGGTTCGAGCTAGCACTTGATCTTGTTGGCTTTTAGGATATTTGGTTGGGGTTTTTATGTGTTTTGTTTTCTTTATTTAGTTTTTATTTTTGTTTATGTCTTTTTATTATTTGCTAGTTGTTTATTTGTTTTCAGTTTTTTCTTTATGTGTTATTGCTTCATAAATTGTCAACGTGCATAACCATGGGTCTTCTTTCTGCAACAAGTCTCGGAGTACCCATCGCGTGCACAAATTCTTTTTTGAGTCACCCTTAATTTAGGAGGGGAGGCCGTTGGACGTATGGAGTGGGTGGAAAGCTTGCATCCACCATCGACCATGCGTTCCCCCGAATTGTCTTGTTACTGAACCCCAAACTTAGGTCAACCTATAGCCATTCTTATTTTTCTCGTGTCATTTAGACCTAAGGCTCGGTCCCAGATACTATGTCCCTTTAGGCCTATCCAAATTATGTCAAAATGAGCTCGTGGCCCAAAAAGACATTCAATTATCCCTATATGATACATGTTGCATCTTTGAGGGTAAAAGAGTCATTTAGCGGACCGATGCTTGGGAAAGGAGGGTGAAAGACGAAGCAAGTAGGGCCCATTTATATTTTTCTTTTTAAAAAAAAGACAAAAAAATGAAAATGAAAAGTCCAAAAAAGATTTTACACTATGCCCCGTAACCCACCTTCAAAGTCTCAAATCCTTACTCTTGCAATCCCTACCTTGAGCCTCATGTTGAAACTGAGAAACCACCTAAGAACGCGGGGTAGGAGAGATATTTAGGAAGGTAAAGAGTCTGGAGCAATTATTGAGAAATATGCAGGGGTTAGGAAGCCAGGTGAGTGTGGCTTATAAGGATTTACGTTTGTTCCCTGAGGTCCAATTTCCTAACGGGTTCAAGATGCCCAAGTTTGACTTTTATGACAGACATGGGGATCCTGTAGCCCATCTAAGAGGTTACTGCAGTAAAATGAGAGGTACCGGGGAAAAAACAAATTATTGATGGCGTACTTCAGCCAAAGTATGGTGGGGCAACTCTAGAATGGTATACCCGCCATGATGCCAGCAGGTGGTACACATGAGGCAACATGGCTCAGGACTTTGCTCGACATTTTCAGTACAACATAGATATTGTCCCAGATCGCCTATCCTTGACCAAGATAGAGAAGAAACCCAGTGAAAGTTTCAGGGAATATGGTTTCAGATGGAGAGAGCAAACTGCGAGAGTCAATCCTCCGATGGAAGAAGATAAGATGGATGAATACTTTCTTCAAGCCCTGGAGCCTACTTACTTCGGCAATTTGATCTCAACCATTGGTAAGATTTTTAATGATGTAGTAAAGATGGGAAAAATGGTGGAAGATGGATTGAAGTCAAGCAAGATCATGAGCTATTCTACCTTAAAAGCCACAACACAGGCAATTCAGAACGACACACGAAGCCTGCCAGATCAGAAGAAACATGATGATGTTGCCAGGCCGTATCAGGATCGCGACATGGCCCAACGGGTCTGCCTCACCAATATACTCAGTCTCGACCCTAACCAAAACTCCAAACCTATCATCGGGCTCCACATAATCCACCTTAGTACTATCCTCCTAACATCGCCCAGTTATTTATTCAGTTAATGGGTCACTCCTTATGGCGAGCACCAGCACCGCATAATACTCTTTCGCGTTCACAACATTTTCGAGCACCCAAAAACCCTAGGAAATAGGGGGATAGAGGGGAACAAAGGCAAAGAAATTATTTTATGCTAATCAGAGAATCCTACACAAGTTCGTTCGAAAAGTTGAAACAATCTAGCCTGATTGAGTTGCTCCTCGGCTATACTCTAGAACCATATGCAAAAGGTTTTGATCCTATTGTGCGATGCATGTACCACTCTAATGTCCAAGGGTATAACATTGAAGATTGTCGTTCTTAAAAAGGAGATCAAAAGAATGATTCAAGAAGGGACAATTGTGGTCCAGGAAAGAGATACTCAGAATGTTGTACAGAATTATTTACATGCATATGATGATGTACACTTTGTGGGAAAGATGCACGGTGATAGGGAGTATGAGAATCCTCTTGGGAACTTGCTGACTGAAGTTAATGATATTAAAATTGGTGAAGCTCCCAATAATTTTGATGTGCAACCTAGTGGCTATGATATCGAGCTTGGTAATTGGAAAGACGCTCCTTTCTTGGCTACCCAGGGAGACGTTTTGGTGGTTTATTTTGTTGTCATTTCTTGTTTGTCCTGGTTATTTCAAGGTTGTAATTCGGATATAGTCTTACGTCTCAAACTCTTCTTCTTATTTTGTCTAGTTCGTTTAGTTGTAGTAACTCGTCTAGTGTTATTTAGGATTGTTCCAGGGTTTGTAACTCATGTCGATTTTGTTTGTCTTGTTCAAACCCTTTTCATCATCTGTCTAATGAAATCTCCTTATTTCTATTAATTCTTGTCAGTTTTTGTTTAGGTCGTTTTTTCGTTTATTGTTCCTTTCATGCCGACTCTAGTGACATGACATGCACGCATAATTCTCAGCCTAATATGGAAAGTTAGTCTAACTATGAAGCGATGACATAGTTTTAAATATGATAAAAGGATGCATTTGAGGAAACAATTAAAAATTTACGCATTCTGAGATGAACTGAACTTTGAATTGAGTGAAATTGAGGCAGTAAGTCTGGGAAATCAAGAGGTTGATAAGAGCATACAACAAGGAAATGTCTCCCAAGCAGTTTGAGGTAAATCAGTCATTTCTAAAATGCATTATTCCATATCAAGATAAGGTTGAGTCAAGTTTGCTTTGAAATGGTAAGGGTCATTCATTGGGACAAAGCTATTGTCCATTGGCGCATTGTGTTTTTGTTGATGCCATCAGTCGACATTGTGTATGATTTCTTTGCTTATCTTCAACTGCATATTTGTACTTGGCATTTTTTAAGTTTAATATGACGAAGGCATTTTATTCTGCTATCCAAACACTTTGATCCTTTGCTACTCATTCTGAGCCATAATTTTTTGTTTCGTACCCCTCATTTGGAATCAAAAATAGAATTAGGAACTAGGAAAGGAATAGAAAAATAGAAGAAGAAGAAAAAAAGGAAAAAGAAAAAAAAAAGAGAAAAAAAAAGAAAAGAAAAAAAGAGAAAAGGAAAAGAAAAAAAAACAACTTTGTCTTTTGAACTAGGTTCGACCTGATTTTTGTCACCACAAGATACACAGGTAGCCTGATAGTTTGGTTACACCAAATAAAGTATTTCATAATACCCAAAGTCAAGAATGCGGAAGTTTTTCTTAGAAATCCCATCAAAGCAAAAATCCAAAAAAAATTCCCCAAACTCCAAGAAACTGGGTTACAAGTTTTAATTTTGTAAAAAGGCCTGATTCCAAAAGTTATAATTTTGAACTCTTTTCATCTTAAATTATTTTGATCTTTCATACCACCCTTCCTTTCCAACCCTACCCAAAAGCCTACATTATGGTCTAAAGAAAGACCTTCTAACCAATCATTGAGGATGCGAAATCAAGTGTGTGTTGAAAGTATGATCTTCCTACATCATGGGTAATACCTTGTTCTCATCGCAAAGAGAGAAAATGATAAATGAGAGAGTCTTATCGGTGAAAACCTTCAGGGCACTGTAAGGCGACAGTGAGTTGAAAAAAGAGCAAAAAGAGAGAGGCTTAATGGTGAAAATCCTTCAGGTCACCACAAGTCAACTGAGGATTGTGGATCAAATAGGATACTTGAAGCGCCGAGACACAGTTTCACAGCGAAGAAGTACAACAAGAGTTGAATGTTAGACTTGCTCGAGAGATTAGGCCACTTAATCCAAAGGTGCATGGCATGGTCATTAGAGTCTGTATCCACATCTGATAAGTTACTACTTTGCAATTTTCTTGTTAGATACCATCTCTTGTTGTTTTTCTCCTTATTTTGTTCCCCTTTTTTGTTCGAGTCCCTTCTTGAGTCTGTTTGGTCCGAATAAGAGAGAAATGACTTTACAATTTGCTACCATCTTTCCAATCACAAAGCCGAGTCTGGCAAGCACATCAAAATGGCATAAGCCAGGGAAAAGTAGTATACACACTGAGTTGATAAAAATCAACATATTTGGGATTCATGTGAAATGCAAAGGTTCGGCAAATGTCAATTCATTAATAAAATACAACAGATTGAGGGTATTGGGATCGAATGGAGCGGAGGTGTTCTCTGTGATAAAGGTTGAAAGAAAATGGGAAGCCGATAACAGGCAAGGTCCTCCAAGTTGAAATCAAAGTTATCTTGGCAAGTGTAGAAGCAACCGCCTTCAAGGTCAAGGCCACAAACTAACCACCGTGTTTTAAACTCATAAGTTTTCTTTGTCTGAAATACTGATGAAGGCTATGTTCATAACAAAGCTTGAATTTTTCAGATGTAATGCCCTAATTCTGCTTACGCAAAGGCTATTGAGAAGATCACACATCACCCCTAGGAGAAACATTTCCTAGCCTGGACCTTTCAAGTTATAATTTGTTTTAGCAGACGCACTTCCTGAATGGAGATTTTACCCCTAGGAGACGCACGTCCTAGTATTGGTCCATTCAAGTTTCACCCATAGGAGACGCACTACCTAGCTGAGTTTTTCAAGTTATATTTTTATTTTAGGAGATGCACTTCCTAATTTTGGTCATTTAAATTCATCACTAGGAGATGCACATCCTAGTTGTAGTCATTGAAGTTTTACCCGTTAGGAGATGCACTTCCCAGTAGGGGTCTTTCATATTATACTTGTTAGGTGATGCAATTCCTAGCTTTGAGTCATTTAAGTTCATCACTAGGAGACACACTTCCTAGTTTTAGCTATTGAAATTTCACCCCTAAGACACGCACTTCTTAGTCTAGGTCTGTCAGGTTATATTTTCATTTTAGGAGATGCACTTCCTAAATTGAGTTTCACTCATAGGAGATGCACTTCCTAGTTTAGGGTCATTTAAGGTTATTCCTAGGACACACACTTCCTAGCTTGAGTCATTGAAATTTCACCCCTAGGAGATGCATTTCCTAGTCTGGGTCGTTCAAGTTATATTTTCATTTTAGGAGACGCACTTTCTAAATTGAGTGTAACCCCTAGGAGACGCACTTTCTAATTTGGTTCATTTAAGTTTATTCCTAGGAGACGCACTTCCTAGCTTAATTCATTGAAAATTTACCCCTTAGGAGAGGCACTTCCTAGTCTGAGTCCTTCAGGTTATATTTTGTTTAAGGAGACGCACTTTCTAAATTGAGATTTCATCCCTAGGAGACGCACTTCCTAGTTTTGGGTCATTTAAGTTCATTCCTAGGAGACACACTTCCTAGTTTGAGTCATTGAAATTTCACCCCTAAGAGATACATTTCCTAGTCTGGATCTTTCAAGTTATATTTTTGTTTTAGGAGATACACTTCCTAGTTGAGTCGTTTAAGTTCATTCCTAGTTTGAGTCTTTAAGATTTTATCCACTAGGAGACGCACTTCCTTATCTAGGTCTTTTCACGTTATATTTCTTTTTAGGGGATGCACTTCCTAGTTTTTGGTTCATTCAAGTTTCACCATTAGGAGACACACTTCCTAGTTTGGGTCATTCAGATTTTATTATTAAGAGACGCATTTGCTAGTCAAAGTTTATTATTTTTACTCACAGGAGACGCACTTCGTAGTAGAGTCTTTAGTTTTAATCTCATCATTGAATCAATAGCATTGGTGATTTAAATTTTTGCTAACAACTCACAAATCTTCCTAGTGCACAAACTAGGGTGGAAAAATTTGTTTGTTTGTTATTTTGATTGCAGGCGCGCACCTAGAGAACGAGAGAAGACATTTTAGAGCACATTACAGAGTAATTTCAAGTTTCAATGTAGTAGCAAGCACCCACCTGGAGAATGATGGAAGTCATTTCAGATTTCAATTCAAGTTAGAAATAACATAAGCTTGCGGCAAGAATACAAGCCAACAATTCGAGGTGACCAACAGAAGTAGTCTCAATTCAAAAAAAAAGTGAATTCAAAATGCCAAAGTATACCATAGGTGGATTTCCCAAGACATGACTAAAGTCATAAAAAGTTGAAGAAGAATGAACTAGCACCTGCAACTAACAAGTGTCAGGGTTCAAATCAAAGTCTGCATGAAGAATCATTCAAGATTCAAGATCAAGCTTCAGAAGACTTATATATAGTAATCTTGTAACTCATAGTTGACAGGCTTAGTTAGTATTTTAATTTTTGATTTTGATATAATAGCAGGAATCGCGGGCCTAAACCTCGACAGAACGGCACCTCTCTCAGCTCTCCATCTCGGTACACTCCATCGTTGTTCCTACTTCTGAACTGCACGTGGCCTGATTCCTTTACAGCCAAGAATATGTAGGCAGCTCATATACTGGGGCTCAGTCACATTCCCTTCCTTTCTCTTAGTTTTTTCTCCCTAAATAAGGGTCGAGTCAAAAACCTATCTAGTCGTTCTTTGTCTGAAAATACTTCGTATTTTCAGTCAAAGAGGGACAGCTGTAGACATGTTATTTTTTACTCTCCCCAAGATTTTTCATATTTTAGCACGTAAATATTAGATTAGGCCTAATATTGCTATTTTACCTAGTTTTAACTATTTTACTTTATTTAAGAATAAAAATTAAAAATTACAAAAATAGCTCCATATTTCTCTACTTAATTCAAGTATTAAATATTTTAGAAGGATACATTACTTTGAACCTATTTTATTTTAATATAACATTTTAAAAATTAAAAAATAGTTTTATATATATATATATATATATATATATA
Source organism: Nicotiana benthamiana (assembly GCA_034376525.1). NCBI lineage: Eukaryota > Viridiplantae > Streptophyta > Magnoliopsida > Solanales > Solanaceae > Nicotiana > Nicotiana benthamiana. The sequence continues at coordinate 93,028,221 of CM067337.1, forward strand.
TATATATATATATATATATATATATATATATATATATAAAATTTAGTTTAATTAATTAGATCAGTTTTTGCATTATATAATATATTTATCTTATATTAAAAGCAATTTAATTAAGGTTTGGACATTTGTTTTTAACCCAATGTATTTGAGCCCAAGAAGACCTAACCTATTACCCTTTATTCCTAACCCATCTTCTTCTTCAACTAGACAATACAAGAGAGACATAGGAAGACAAGAAAATCCTAAATGAACCTTAAAACCTACATAAGAGAAGACAGCGAAACCCTAACCAGGACACAACCGCCGCAGCCAGCCTTAACCATTGGAAACTAGCCGCTCGACCTACACCCTACAGTTGTCATCACACCACCCTAATCACCCTAGGAGCTCCAGTCGTAGGCCCTCTAGCCAAAGACCCATGGCTGCTTCTTATTCTTCTCCATCTAGACAAGAACATGACCAAGACAAAACGACGCTGCCATAACCCTAGGACTCCAATTTTTCCAGCCTTTAACCCGCCAGAATCTCTCAAAACAATAATGGTGCTACGCTTCGCTTTCTTCATCGCAACACCACTCAGCAAAAACTCCAACCAGCAGCTTCTTCCTAGTGACCCCATCGCCGCCGCTGATAAAAATGGACATTGGGCCTAACTCAACCCCAAAAGCTAGCTTATAAGGTGAGGATTGCCCAAGCCATATAAGGAGACTAAGGACCTCAAATCCCTCCGATATGGGACAACTCAACACCCCCCCTCACGCCCAGATCTCTGGAGCGTGGACAACATAAATGGGGGTCCAACATCGGTAACAATAATTGGGATGGGCCTGGCTCTGATACCATGATAAGAATGGACATTCGGCCTAACTCAACCCCAAAAGCTAGCTTATGAGGTGAGGATTGCCCAAGCCATATAAGGAGACTAAGGATCTCAAATCCCTCCGATGTGGGACAACTCAACAGCCGCTGCCCTCCTCCAAACGATCAGTCACTCCATCCTCAAAGATTCACAACCTCCCGCTCCTTTCCTCTTCTCTTTGATTGCTGATACTCATTCGGATCCCGTTAGGATTTTCAGATTTAGCCGGAGGCGTGATTGCAATCATCTAGGATCTTTTGTATTTTAATATGGTTTTTAATTTTCCGGTGACTGTCGTCTTGCATCGCTTGTTGCCGGACTGTCACTCCGGTTTGAGTCTTCGATTGAAATTTGAGCTTCCAGTCGTGTTCGAGTTCTAGTTTTCCGGAGCCGTTCAAATTTTGTTACTGGTTCGCGGTCATTGCGTTATTTTGCGGTTGCTGCTTTTCATCTTCCTATAGTCAGAATTCTTGTAATCGTCAGGGATTCAAATATATATTGGAAATAAATTCAGTGTCGTTTTCTTCTGCTCTTTGCCACGTTTTTCTCTATTTTTCGAACTCCTCCATGCCAGTGCCAATGATGCCGATGTGATTTACAAGTGACTCCCTCACGGTCCGGGTTTAGCTCTTATCATTTTATTACGACCACAGTAAATTTTTCTGGTCAGTTGGCTAGCATTGAAGATCTTGCATTCATTGAGGTCCATTTCTTAACCTTGTTTTCTTTAATTAATCTGCACTGTTCCTCCTTATGTGTCTTGATATGGAAAGAAATTTCAATGTGATGTTAGTTTTAGAATTTATAATGTGTTGGTAATTTTGAGTTACTGGAGTAGTTCTTCCTTGGATATTAATGTTTTGAATTTAATTGTGGTTTAGATTGTCAAACAAAGATTAAGCTAAAAAGTGAAAGTAGTTGTTCATGGCTGATCTGACAAATTGGGCAATGGTGTCGGTACTAAAACAAATGGTGATTTGAGCCTAAAAATATTATTATTTTGCTTTCGTTAATTGTATGATAGGAGTATGACTAGGCCGACTTCACTCGGCAGGCAATTTTAAAAAATTTTATTTGCTTTTGGTTCTAAGGCAAGAGGTCGCCCCCTTAGTTAAATATATCCGGGGAATATACCCGAAAGATTTGTATATATGTTATTTCAGGGTATGCCCCGAAGTAAATAATTGGAGGCCTTGGAGAACATCGTAGAAGAAGTAGCGTAGGGTAATTTAGAACTTTAATTTCCCTTCTTTTAATTTTCTTATTTAGGTGGGGACGACCTCGAGCTTCTTGTGTGTTTATCTTATTTCTATGTGTTTTACCTCAATTTGAATATCTTAAAAGCCGATTAGATCAAGCACACAACTGTACTTGTTACGGGACTTGGGGAGTGCCTAACACGTTCTCCCTGAGTCAAATGAACCTCCTTACCTGAATCTCTTGTGCTAACTTAGTTTAAGAGTTTCAAGAGTTTAAAAAGGATAAATTATTTTTATGAAAAACGGTGGCCTGACACATCAAAACTAATGTCAGATGGCGACTTTGAGTGAACCCTTTTGAATACAAATTTTTGTGACTTTTCAATTGAAAATCTTTTTTCAAGTTTTACTAAAAAAATTTATTAATTTAAGAGGGTTAGTGAAGTTTGGTTAAAAATTGGTGTGACAGTGTGAAATGGAAGGGCAAAAGAGTGTGTACAAATCACTCAGGATTATCTACTCTTTCGTTCTTAACTTTTAGTGGGAGTTCCCTTTACAAAGTTAATATGCCTGATTCTGGGATTTACATTGGATATATTTAGCTAGTTTTAAAAACAAGATTTAGATATTATATATTATAAGCTGTAATTGTTTCTTTCAAATGAAAACATTATTATACTTTCGTAGACTTGGTCAAAGAATTAATTTCGTGAGTTTTGAGAATCGAACTTGGACTAGAATCTAAGATAGGACAAGAGGAATATAAAAAAGCAAAATGTCCTTTTGAAAGTAAAGAATGAGATTTTTTAAAGACAACGTGATATGTGAAGAATGGCAAATGATTCCATGATCAATAATTAAAGAATTCTTTAAACTTTTGCGCAATTTGCTCGTGCTGCAGGATGCCAATTATATTATATTTCTGCTACTTTAATTACAGCCATGTGATTAAAACTCTTTTATATATAAGTCCTGCTGTGAAAATAAACCACTACATACCGTTTGTACATATAACAAAGAAGAGACTGAAGTAAGGCCGCAAAGGATGTGAAAGAAGTTTTGTTTAGCTGCTGGATATATTTTAGATGAAAGAATTACATGAGGTCAGTTTTCATAAAACTTTAGCTTCTTGCACTTCATTTCAATATGGTTTTGTTGTTGATTTATCTTTTCAAATTGTCGCAGCTTTTATTATGAGTAGTATTTTGTATATTTGTTCTTCTTCTTTTTCTTTTTTCGAAAATGATGATTCACATAAGATGGTGAAGCACATCGGAGAGATTTGAGGTCTATGATCTCCTTATATGATTTGAGTAATCCTCACCTCACAAACTAGCTTTTGGGATTGAGTTAGACCAAATGTTTATTTTTATCATGGTATCAAAGTCAAGTCCATCTCAATTATTATTATCGATATTGAGCCACCATTTATGTTGTCCATACCTCAAAAGCCTAGACGTAAAAGATGGTGTTGAGTTGTCCCACATCGAAGGACTTGAGATCCTTGGTCTCCTTATTCATTGCTGCTTCGTAAAAAAAATCGTAAAATTCTCTCCTATGGCGCCTAACTTCTTTTTTCCATGCACACATGTCATTATGTGCCGTATGTATGTCATTTTATATATAAAAAAATACTTGAAACACTTGACATACAATGTATAAATAACTTGTATCTCACCGCATGTTGCTTGTATGTCGTATGTAATCACCACAACCATTACTAAAAAAAATAATAACTCACACCATAATAATGAAAAGAACATTTACAGTAGAAAACGAAAGAAGAAGACTTCGGGTGAAAATTATTAACCCTTTTTAATTTTGTGTTAAAAATTAAATTTTCCTTTAGCTTTGAACAATAATTATTCTTTTCCCTTTATTTTATATAATATTCTTTTTGCCCTTAAATTTTTAATTTTCTCTTCAATTTAATGCTTATATATTATATAATATTTTTAATGGTTGTAACTATAACTTAAATTATGTAATACCTATTATAAATTGTAATTAAAATTCATTAAAATTATAAGTAGAATAAGGTACTTTTGATTGACTCTGATTACTTATTCTATTTATAATTTAATGAAATTTAATTATAATTTATACTAAATTTTACATAATTTAAATCATAGCTAAAAGAATATCATATAATAAAAAAATATTGAATTGAGGAGAAAATTAAAAATTCAAATGGAAAAAAGGTATTACGTAGGATAAAAAGGGTAAAATAATTGTTGTTCAAAATTGATGGAAGATTTGTTTAACACAAAACTAGAGGGGTAAATAATTTTCACCCCAACGAGTTTCAGTTACTAGTGTTAATTCGAATTCCACTCCGGGTTTAAAGTCTTCAATATTACAAATAATCTTGACTTAACATAGATTTACCCATAATCTGAATTGGGAGCGATAAAGCCTGTCAAAAATGGAGCCTAAAATCAAGAAACACTGCAATATTTTAGATCAAATAATTATTTGAAACTGTGTATAAAAGGATCATTGGGGATTCTGTTTCGTCACATGGTGTAAAATTCCCTTCATCTTAACGTTCGTCGAACTAAAATATAAATCAAATAATTTTGAAATTAATACTAGAAAAGCACTGACTCAAGTTGATATAATATGGGACTTTGTGCTGGGAACAAGGGAGAGGATTGTCAAGTTTCTTTTCTAAATACTCTGCCAATTTCTGTTTTTTTTCTTTTAATTACACTTCTACGTCGTGTTTGGTCTTTTATTTTTTTTGGGGGAGGAGAGGAGTGGTGTTTTTTCTACGACGAGTATATCAGTACTTTAACCATACCTAATTAACTAGTGAAATTACATATAATACCAAGGTAATTTATTTTCACTTGTTGGTGAATTATCAGACATTTAGGGTGTTCTTGGTACGAAGGAAATTTTTTTTCAAAAACTATTTTCTAATATTTTTCTTAGTTTAAATATTTTAAAAAATATTTTCTTATGAATTCATTTTCCTCCAATTAAAAAAATATATTTCCTGTTAAGTAAAGGAAAAATATTCTCCAAAGTATTTTTTCAACTTTTCTCGCCCTATTTCCCATCATCACTATATTCCCCATCGATCCCCATCAACCCCTGTCCCACACCCTACCCACCTTACCTCACCCTACCACACTCACCACACTCCCACCCCCACCTTACCCTATCCTCACCCTAAATAAAAATATTATTAAGAGTACTTTCTTTCATGTTGTAAGTAGAGTATTTTCTTTATTTTAAAAAATAAAAGAGTATTTCTTTAGGATGTAAAAAAAATATTTTCTTTCATTTCAACGGAAAATAATATTTTCTTTTCATATTATAGATAGAGTATTCTTCATTTAAAAAAATGAGTATTTTTTTTAGGATGTAAAAAAGAAATTTTTTTAGATTTTCTTTTTAGCCAAAAAAAGAATACTTTTTTTTTAGTTCTGAAGCATAATTTAATTAGTTTTGTGTGAAAATTTTAAGCACCCCAGTAGTTGAATTGGATTTGTATTAATTTTAAAAGAACAATTTATTTCTTGAAAAAAAATTAAGTTCTGAAATGTATGGTATTTGGGATTGAGCGCGGGGAGGAGGGGGGGGGGGGGGGGAGAGCACAGAAAATATGGGAATTTAGGGACGGGGTGAAAAGAGTTACATAAAAAAATATTTTTCTAAAATATATTTTCTACTCTCTAACAAAACATTAAAAAATAAATTCGTCCCGGTATGATGCTATATCATCCGCTCATCCTGATGGCTCTACAGAAAACAATAAAATAATTAAGAAAAAGGATGATCCAACTAAAGTTAAAGCTAGCAACCTTTAGCTCATCTTTATTTTTCATTAAATATAGTTTAAGAATGGAAAAGATTGTACAATATGCGACTTTATCATCCTCACAAAGAAAATAGCTGCCATACTTTTCCTCATAAAAGGTAAGAATAATAAATAGTTGTGAAACCAGAAGTTGATAAGAGGGAAGCAACTATGCACTATTTTATTTAATATCCATCCTTACTAATTGCTTCAACCACTTCGATAACAGAATAACCCACATTTACAAGATTATTCTTTGGAATAGTTAAACATGAAATTATCAAAGACTTGATTTTATAGTTATTATGCTTATAAAAAAATGGGAATAAGTCAAAACTTGTTTCATGTTCATAACTTAATGTCTATTCTCATTAATGAAATACATCAAATAAAAGTATTAAATCAGAGTTAAAAGATCAAAAAGCAAAGGTAACATTATGTAAGAAGATTTAAAAAATTTAGCTAAACAACCAATAAGTAGTAATAGAGGTCTCTATCTCACTTTTGGTATTATTTATTATTTTTCTTGTTTTCTTTACCGAAAATGGTTTTAAATGCCCATATACTATTGGAAAAGGTTTAAAAATACTCTTTATCTACCTATTAGGCTTAAAATATTCATATATCCACTTTTTTGGTTCACTTATGTTCTTTAATCGTTAGGCCAATCCTGAATAAAAAATAATTTATTACTCTTTTTGTAAAAATTAAAAATATATTTTCAGTCTTTTAAAACTAATGCTCCAGTAGTCCCACTAATTTAGTAAAGTCTTCATCTTTTATTTTTCAGTTTTTACAAAATTTAATACTTTTTTTAAGCAATTCACTAAATAGTGCCTAGAATTAGTTTTTTATATAAATATAAAAATCAACAAAAACAAAACGTAGGAGGTCTAACATGATGAAAGAAATAAAATTTGACTACTACGACATAGTGCCTATTATCAATATTGAGCAAGGAGCTCAACATGGATATGACATTTGGTCTAAAATAGAAACTGAATATAAGACGTAATTCTACATTAAAAAAACCTCCACATTTGCAATCTTGGCCCAATTATACTGCTGTGTGCATTTTCCACTATATTTGCATAAATAACCTCCTTCCATTAAGAAATCTGTCCTAGCCCTCTGGTTTTCATAATTGTCAACTGCCCAGTAGTACCTTATCAAGTTCAATGTCCCAGCGTGATCGTTTGTTGCTTTTGCTGTTCTGCTCCTCTTTATATTTGACCAAAAACCTTCCTTTGTAATCCCATAATCTTGCCATATGATGTTTTCAGCACCATTCAATTCCAAACTCCCCGCATAATACTGCCATATGTTATATGTTGAACTTGTAATCAGTCCTACTATGTTATGTATGACACCAATTGCGCGTACTATTCTTTCACTTGTTGTGATAGCTCATACGTTATAATCTGGTGCTGCATTAAAACCATTTGCCTGCACTGATTGCCCAGGCATATGCATATTGTTTTCCAAGCTAACCTTCTCATGCTCATGCTTATGCTTGCCATCTTTCCTTCTTCACGGGAATGAGTACCAAGTACTAATATCACCCATTAAAGTCATATTAAATGACAAGGCATGAGTACATTAACAGTTCCTGCAACACAGAATTAGTGAAAAGAACGACCAACACCATCTCCTCCAACAGGATATGAGAGTGTCGATCATGCTGATATGTCACCTTCCCTACCAAACTCCTATTCCTTTTCTTCCTCTTCCCTGCCTTCTTACTCGATTCTTTTTTCTTCCAGCTCCAAAATGTAGCTCTCTTATCCCAGTTTTGCCATATCCCCTACCTATCCAGAATATCGTGAAATTTTTTTACCTGTGTGACACATTGATTTTGCCTCTTAAGTTCTGACTCCTTTCTGCTTCTGTCTTGTTGTATTGCATCCATCTTTGCCTGACTCCCTGTATCCATAAATCTCACCCTATCTTCTCCTCTATCACCTAGCCCACAATCCCCATTTCGTTTATACTTTTTGGGTAGTATCTTCACTTTTGTTGTTGTAATTTGCCACAAGCGCCTGTTGCTGCATATAGGACTGTGCATTAGGGTGTCCTGTTTTTCTTGTACTTCTAGCCTTACTTTTGATTTCCTTGCCTCCTTGTCTATGGCCATCTTTAACTCCCTTTCTGTGAATTAAGTGCAAAGTGTAAGATATATGGACTTATATCTACATACATATGAACAATATATGGATAAATTATATGTTATGTGCTATCTTTTGGTTTGGCCTAATTTTGTGGTCTTATGGACATTATGTTAAGGGGCCAATGTGTTGTCATATAAAGTGTAGGACTAATGTGTAGATACCCAAAAGGGTAACCTTAGTTAATGATGGGCTAACTAAGGTTACATATATGTAACCATGGTTACAAGCTTGTGACTCTTGAGTTATGTAACTCTTGTGACTCTTGGGTTATGTAATTCTTTTGTTATAAAGTGGGGGTTATGGTTCCCACATTATTGCAAGACAAGACTCTTCTTCCTCCCATTGAATCAAGAGCAAACACCATTGTTGTCTTGCAAATAATTGTGGAAAATCATACACCAACCTTTGATCATTGTCATAATATTGTTGTGGTGATACTACTCACATTTTGTTTAAGTCTTGTAAAGAATTGTTGCGGATACATACATTTCAAGACACTCTTGAAGGAAGGATCAAGGAGGATTCTTCAAAAGGACAATTAGGCAATCATCAAAGGAGGCTCAACAATTTCCACATATGGATTCAGGTTAGCTTCTGCTCATGTAGTTTTAATTCCGGATTGTTCAATATGAAGGTTATTGTCTTTAGTAGGAATCATAATCTTAACACAAAGCACTAATACCACCACAAGGAATCTCATCAAAGTACTGACTACAGACATGATATGAACACCTGCAAAAAAGAAGACACTGTGAGTAAAAAAAAAAACCTGTTACCATGCTCTCTTCCCTTAGGACTTGAACATGGTAGCAAAAAGCAATAGCCTCCAGTTTTCCTTCTTTCCCCTCTTCTTTCTTCCTCTTTAGTTCTTTGCAAGTCTCACTCTTATATATGGACATTGCATTTTATCCTCATTGACCAATTTTCTTCCATGTGAATCCAATTGCCAAAATTCATGACCTTCAATTGTTCCGACTTCAAGAGCATAATTGGCAAGGTGATCTACTAATTTGTTTCCCTCTCTATAGATGTGTGTGATCTTTGATGTAAAACCTTCCAACATCTACTGAATTTGTTTTACCTGATCAACTATGCACCATGGAGGCTTTCACGTCCCTTCCATTATATGTGTGTTGTTATATGCTTTGCACACCTTTAAGTCCTCTGCAATAGCTTCTGCTTCTGTATTTGACCCCTCAGCTATCTCCTTGCCCGTTGCATATTTTAAATCTCCCACCTCATCCGTAATACAAATACCAATCGAACTTCTCCCAGATTCCCCTGAGATGCACCATCTGTGTTAACTTTCAGCCATCCCTCCATAGGTATTTTCCAAATAACTTTCTCATATTTCAAACGAGGGGTGTAGTTTTTCATTAGAGTTACTAGCTATTGCTATTTATGAGGCACTTTCAAACCTGACCTAAATGCTGCAATATTGTTGAAACCTGATAAATCACTCGACTGATTGACACTGCCTCTCCGTATTTTAAACTGTTCCTTCTCTTCCATAATTCCCATACAATGCATGAAGGCAAAGCCTGCATTATTGGCTTTAATCTGGATACAACCATAGCTGTCCAACACCTTGTAATTACCTGATGCATTGACAGGCCATCTATTGATAGAAAATACTTCCACACTATTTTAGCTGCTGTTGATGTCAAGAACAGGTGCACTAATGATTCATCTTTTGGCTCAGCACAACACCAATACCTTGAGGGCATAAAATATCCCAATCTTCTCGTGAAGTCATTCAAATGTAATTTTGACTTCCATACCTCATAAAGAAGGCAATTTTGAATGGCAACCCTTTCACCCAAATCATTTTGTATGCTGTTTTTGTATGTTTTCAGTTTTCACAAAAGTATTTTTTTTTTTCATTTTTGTCCGTTTTTTTAAAGCTTATTTGTTTCTAAAAACTAAAAAAAATTGAAATTTTTTTTTTAATAAAATATTTTCTTTTTTTCAAAACTGAAAATATAGTTTCGACAAAATAATTTTATTTTAGGAAAATATTTTTTTTGCAGTTTGTTTTAAAAAACGAAAATATTTTTTCTTTTAAAAAAAAGGGAAAAACAAAAATAAAACGAAATGTTTTTTAAAAAAATATTTTTCTAAAACGAAAATATTTTTTCCACTTTTTAAAAAACGAAATATTTTATTAATTTTTTTTTCCTGTTTCTACAATTTTGTTTTCAGTTTTTACAAAAACAATGCTTTAAAAAAACTAAAATTATTTTTCTTTTGTAAATACTGAATTATTTTTCTGTAAAAACTGGAAAAAAACAAGAAAACATTACAAAATTAATGGACTATCGGTGCATTAGTTTAAAAAATAAAAATATTTTATAAAATAATTTTGTAAGATTTATAAAAAGAATAATAATTATTTTTAAATTTAGCGTTGACCTAACGGTTAAAAGGTATAAGTGAACCAAAAAAGAGAATGAAAAAAATCTTATTAGCGAAGATATTTTTAAATATTTTTCAATAATTTAGAATATTTTGAACCCTTTTTCATTTTATTTATTTCTATTGTTTCTTCTTCTGTTGTAATTCCTACGTACAAAGTAATATTTCGTAAGCAAACCCCCTCCCCCTCCCACCAAAAACCCAACACACACACAAGCCGGGGTTTTCTCCTCAAGACCTTATGATTTGAATTGACTTGATTTATAGTAGCTTGAATTGACTTCATTTGGCTTGGTATTGAAAAATGGGGAAGTGGCAAAGTACCATATTTTTCGTCTCATGTGTATTTGCTAAACTTTTGAAAAATGAGTGATTGATAAAAATGAGATATGCAGATAAAAAGCAACTACATCAGCCACGTGTCACAGTTTTACAACATTAAAAATAGAAAAAAAAGTAGGACAACTTTTAAGAAGTGAACTATAAAACAAAAAGTAAATTTGACTTTAGAAAATAAGGTTAGAACGTACAAATAATTAATTGAAAAGTTTATATTTCATTGAAATTTTTTATGAGTACTACGAAAGTCTTTCGTATAAAACAAAAGGTAAAATGGACTTTAAAAAATAAGGTCAGGATTTAAAAGTAATTAACTAAAAAGTTTATGTTTTATTAAAAATATTTGTGAGGACTACAAAAGTTCTTTGATTGTCCCTTATGTATATATGAACTGCAAGATTATTAGTAAACCCTTCACTTCAATTTTTCTTTGATTTTATGGGCTAAAATAATTTATTGTAAAAGTCTGGTGGTATGCAATTCACAATGCTTTTGTCTTTTGAAAAGGAAAATAAAAGTAAAAATTACGACGGATGAACTTTTTTAGAATTATATTTATATTTTGACCTCGTTAAGAAAATTTTGATAAAATAACTCCACTGCCATAATTTTGAAGTCCCTGCTAGAATTTTGAAGTACCTTGCCAGAATTTTCCCATATGAAAAATTCTAATGATTGCCATGTTTTGTGGCAACTTGTAGTGATCACTCTTAGGATTATGATTCCGACTAAAACACAATAGCCTTCATATCGAATAATTTGGAAACAACAACATGAACGGAAGCGTACCTGAATCCATATGTGGAAATCCTTAAGCCTCCTTTGATGATTGTTTGAAAACTCCTTGATCCTTATCTTCAAGATTGTCTTGAAGTATTGCTTACACAAGAATATGTCACAACAACCAAAATTGGAGTATAGTTTTCCACAAAGATATGCAAGACAAGAAGAAATGACTCTCTTCATTCAATGGGAAGAAGAAGAGAATGTCTTGCTATCATGTGGGAACCATAACCCCCCACTTATAACAAATGAGTTATGAAACTCAAGAGTCATAAGTATGTAACCATGGTTACATATATGTAACCTTAGTTAGCCCATCATTAACTAAGGTTACCCTTTTGGGTATCTACACATTAGTCCTACACTTTATATGACAATACATTGGCCCCCTTAACATAATGTCCATAAGACCACTTATTTAGGCCAAACCAAAAGATAGCACATAACATATAATTTATCCATATATTGTTCATATGTATGTAGATATAAGTCCATATATCTTACAATCTCCCACTTGGACGAGATATTCATACATATGTATAAACCTTAGTATTATATGTTACAATATAACCTTATGAGCTCAGAATTGCTATCATAATAAAATTGTCATGAACAATCCGGTCCATCAATCATACCAACATAGGACCTAAGAGCTCTTAGTTACTCATTCTTAACTAGAACCAACATAGATCACGTATATCAGTATAACCAACGACATGGATTAAGTGTAGGTGTGTAGCATGGAAATAACATAAAGTGTGGTCAATAGAATGTCTATTTCCAACTGGTTCTCTTTATTGAGATCAATCATAAACTGTAAGAGTACATAAAACTTTAAAACTGAATATCTGCAGATATAACTTTAAAACTGAATTACTGAATGTAATGAACAATACATAAATGTATAGTACAAACTCCCACTAAAATACATAATCCTCAAATGATTTGACACCCATACAAGCAATATGCTCAAGAAATACTTTTGGTGTCAATCTCTTAGTGAGCGGATTCGCAAGCATGGAGTTTGTACCGATGTGCTCAATGCACAACTGTCCATTCTGTACTCTTTCTTTAACAACCCGAAATTTGACGTCCATATGTTTTGCTTTCGTCAAACTACTGTTGTTATTAGCATAAAGGACTGCCGATCTGTTGTCGCATAATAGCCTAATTGGCTTTTTAATGCTATCAACAATCTGCAGTCCACCAACAAAATTCCGCAGCCATAATGCCTCATTTGATGCTTCATAACATGCCATGAATTCCGCTTCCATAGTGGAAGTGGCCGTAAGAGTTTGCTTAATGCTTCTCCAAGAGATAGCACCGCCAGCAAGCATGTAAATATAGCCTGATGTAGACTTCAGACTATCCTGACATCCAGCAAAATCGGAATCGGTATACCCAATGATCTCAAGCTGGTCCGATCTCCGATATGTAAGCATGTAATCCTTTGTTCTCTGTAAGTACCTCATGACCCTTTTGGGTGCCTTCCAATGGTCCATTCCCGGATTGCTTAGATATCTGCCTAACATCCCAACAATGTATGCTATATCAGGTCGTGTACATACCTGAGCATACATCAGACTACCTACAGCCGAAGCATAAGGCGTCTTCTGCATTTCCGAAATTTCATAATTATTATTTGGGCACTGTTTGAGACTAAACTTGTCTCCCTTAGCAACAGGGGTGTTGCCTGGTTTACAATCCTGCATGCCAAATCTTTTCAGAACCTTATCGATATAGCCCTTTTGTGACAGACCGAGAACACCTTTGGAGCGTTCTCGTTGTATCTGAATTCCTAATACAAAAGAAGCTTCACCAAGATCTTTCATTTCAAATTTCTTTGAAAGAAATTTCTTAGTTTCATGCAATAATGCTATATCATTACAGGCAAGCAGTATGTCATCGACATATAAAACCAGAAAAATATACTTACTCCTACTGAACTTATGGTATATACAGTCATCAGCAATATTCGGTTCAAAACCAAAAGATGTAATGACTGCATGAAACTTATAATACCATTGACGGGAAGCCTGCTTGAGCCCATAGATGGATTTCTTTAATTTGCAAACCCTATTCTTTGAGTCTCCCGAAAGAAAGTTTTCAGGTTGCACCATATAAATTGTTTCCTCAATGTCACCATTGAGAAACGCTGTCTTAACATCCATCTGATGAAGTTCAGATCAAAATGTGCTACTAGTGTCATTATAGTCCTGAAAGAGTCTTTCGATGAAATTGGAGAGAAAGTCTCTTTATAATCAATGCCTTCCTTTTGAGTGTAGCCTTTTGCGACTAGACGAGCTTTATACTTAATAACATTGCCCCCTGAATCCCTTTTGGTTTTAAAAATCCATTTACAACCAATAGGTTTAATACCTTCGGGCAATGTAACAAGCTCCCAAACGTCATTATCGCTCATAGACTTCATCTCATCATTCATGGCATCAATACACTTTTGAGAGTTAGAACCCTTAATGACTTGACGGAAGTTTATTGGATCATCTTCCTCAAGTCCAATATCACTTTCTTGTTCTTGGAGAAATACAACATAATCATCCGGAATTGTATTTCTCCTCTCTCTAGTGGATCTCCTTAATGGCACTTCAGTTTCTTGAGGTTGTTGAGTTTGATTTTCATTACTAATATCAGGGTCCTGATGGGGGAGATTTTCGAGATTGTCTTGAACTGGAGTTGTGTGATCCGTGTCAGGAATGAGAACACCCTGACCAAGATCAACAACTTGAGGGAAAGACACATGTTCTTCCTCAAAGACAAAATCTCTAATAACTTTATCTCCCCACCCCCCAAACTCAATATCCTCAAAAAAACCTAGCATTACCCGTCTCAAAAATAGTTCTAGAAGTGGGCTCATAAAACTTAAACCCCCTAGATCTTTCAGAGTATCCAACAAAATAGCTACTAACCATTTTAGCATCCAGTTTTCTTTCATACGGCCTATAATGCCTTGCCTCAGCTGGACTACCCCAAATGTGTAAGTGCTTAATACTGGGTTTATGCCCACTCCAAAGTTCATATGGGGTTTTGATTGTAGCTTTAGTTGGAACTCTATTAAGAATATAAGCTGCGGTTTTTAATGCTTCACCCCAGAGTGAGTCTGGTAAAGTAGTACGACAAATCATACTTCTTACCATATCCTTAAGGGTCCGATTTCGTCTCTCAGCTACACCATTCATTGTAGGACTGCCTGACATAGTATACTGAGGGACGATCCCACACTCATCTAGGAATTTAGCAAATGGCCCTGGACGTTGTTCACCTGAACCATCATATCTGCCATAGTATTCACCACCACGGTCAGATCTAACGGATTTAATCCTTTTGCTTAGTTGATTGTCAACTTCAGCCTTATATGATTTGAACACGTCTATGGATTGGGACTTTTCATGAATAAGATATAGGTAGCCATAACGAGAGTAATCGTCTATGAATGTGATAAAGTAATGTTGACCATTCCTACAAGGAGTAGGGAATGGCCCACAAATATCCGTATGTATCAATTCTAAAACGTCCGAAGCTCTCTTAGCACCTAATCTCGTCTTGTTTGTTTGTTTACCCTTGATACACTCAACACAAATATCCGAATTTGAGGAATCAAGAGAATCAAGAATTCCATCTGACACGAGTTTCTGAATTCTTTGAATGGATATGTGACCCAAACGTTTGTGCTAGAGTGATATAGAATTCTCATTAGTTTATTTTCTTTTGGTACCACTTAAACTTGTATGCAAGATTTCATTATGTGAGGCTATTGTGTCAACCAAATATAGGCTATCAAATGTTGATAAAAGACCAGTACCAATAAGATTTGAATTCTGAAAGAGACTAACTTTATTGTCACCAAAAGAATATGAATAACCGGATATGTCCAATTTGGGAACAGAAATTAAATTCCGTCTAAAAGACGGTACAACAAAAGTCTCATCCAAATCTAAATGAAAACCGGTCTTAAACAACATCCTAAACTTTCCAATAGCCTCAACTGGCACCTTCTTGCCGTCACCTACATAGATGTATCTTTCACCATCATTTGGTTTTCGGCAGTTCAGGCAACCCTACATAGATATACTTATGTGAGTAGTAGCAGCAGAATCTACCCACCAAGTATCCTTAGGAGCTCATTAAGAGTCCATTTCTACTTCAGGCAGTTGTAACTGACCTTAAACTGATTAAAGTGTGCAGGAAGAGATATCAAAACTAAGTACACAAGCAGTTCCTCAAGTAATACTAGCTTGAGTGACATAAGTTTCGAAGCAAGATGAGACATTTCCACAATGTACTCCCTAATGTTTCCCTTGCCTTTATACCTCATGGAAACAAGTTTACTCAAAAGAGTACTTGTCTCCGCCTTTTCGTTTTGTTCAAAACGCTTTTCAAGGTTTTCAAGGAAAAATTTGGCATTAGCTTCATCATTCATTGTGCCCCTGAATGATTCTGGAATTGCACGTTTCATGATCATTAGACTCATGCGATTTGAGCGTTCCCACTTCTCCATCTTCTTCTTTGCATCGGAAGAAGATGTATCCTCAAGAGAAGCAGGTTGCTCAATCCGAAGTGCAAGGTCAAGATCCATGCAACCGAGAACGATCATAATATTCTCTTTCCATTCCTTAAAGTTTGTGCCGTTAAGCACAGGGATGCTGTTTATATTAGCAGATATCGAAGCAGCTGAAGAATTCACTGAAACAGACCAAAGGATTACTTAATACATGCTCACAATTACTTGAACTTTAACTCTAACTTTACTTTATAGATTCAAAATAGGCAAATCCCATTACAAGATACCTAGCACAACATTGATTTTAGTCTTTGGACAGAAAATCAACTTGTAAGTGGTACTCTTGGTGTAGTGATCAAATATTGACAATAAACTCCTGTCAAATATCAAGCCTTCCTTTGGGCCGACTTAATATTCACATGGAAAAAAACCAAATAATTGTCACATATTTATCACCACAAGCATGTTCGAATTCCTGCCAAATAACAACCTTCCTTTGGGCCGGTGTTAAACTCATGGAAGACTAACATCCACACTCATCTTATATTTCAAGATTAATCAATCTACACAATAGAGGTTACTTTGGCAACATAATGCTTCAATTGACTAATTTAAAATATTAGATGCTAAATACTTTAGTTCCTTAAGCCATATTTTGAATCTTAACTTAATATGTTACATGTTTTGACATGCAACATCTGAATATCAATTGTTATAAACTTAATAGGACAATTCCAAAATCTGAAGTTTGATGGACTAAAACAATTAATATTAAAACTGAATATTAATGTATAAAACATTAATAATTATAAAAACTTAAAATTAATTGACATATTATAAATATTCAATTAAAATCTGAAACTTAAAAGACTTAAAACGTTTCATTAATTATGAAAAACGTTTCTAACATTATGTCCTTATTAAACAGCCAAAACAAAACGTTTTCAGCAATTAATTGCCTGATAATCGATTATCAGGTCCTTGATAATCGATTATCAGGGCTTGCTGGTCCAGGATAATCGATTATCACAATGAGATAATCAATTATTCTGGCTTACTGGAATTTCTCAATTTTGCTGAAAACTTAGATAATCGATTATTCTCAATAAATAATCGATTATTCTAGTGTTCTGTACCAAAAAATTTTTAATGCACAAAATGAAATAATCGATTATTTTAAAAAAATAATCGATTATTCCATGCCATTGTTTTGCAAAATTTTGATGAATAATTCAAGATAGTCGATTATTTTAATTAAATAATCGATTATCCTCCTATTCTGTCCAACAACTTAATATGATTTTCAACAAGAATCATGAACAAGAAAACATGTTGATCATCAACCAAACTCATGCAAATTTCAATATTTCATTTCATATAGAGATAACAAAATATTGAAACATCAAAGTTCATTAACAAACATAACATTCATAAAATCATGCTATTTCATGGTACTAGAATTTCATAATCAAAATTCTAACTTAACTTGAACATGAACTTTATATAACATGAATTTTATGAACTTCCAAATTATCCAAATATGAAGGAGGCTCTGATACCAATTGTTAGGATTATGATTCCGACTAAAACACAATAGCCTTCATATCGAATAATTTGGAAACAACAACATGAACGGAAGCGTACCTGAATCCATATGTGGAAATCCTTAAGCCTCCTTTGATGATTGTTTGAAAACTCCTTGATCCTTATCTTCAAGATTGTCTTGAAGTATTGCTTACACAAGAATATGCCACAACAACCAAAATTGGAGTATAGTTTTCCACAAAGATATGCAAGACAAGAAGAAATGACTCTCTTAATTCAATGGGAAGAAGAAGAGAATGTCTTGCTATCATGTGGGAACCATAACCCCCCACTTATAACAAATGAGTTATGAAACTCAAGTGTCATAAGCATGTAACCATGGTTACATATATGTAACCTTAGTTAGCCCATCATTAACTAAGGTTACCCTTTTGGGTATCTACACATTAGTCCTACACTTTATATGACAATACATTGGCCCCCTTAACATAATGTCCATAAGACCACTTATTTAGGCCAAACCAAAAGATAGCACATAACATATAATTTATCCATATATTGTTCATATGTATGTAGATATAAGTCCATATATCTTACAATCACCATATGAAAATTTTTAGTGATTACATATTTTACAAATTCTGGTGATCATCATATAAGAATTTCTGGCAATTGGCATGTTTTTTGCCAAATCTTGGTGATTACCATATGAAATCTTTTGGCAATTGTAAGGAGCTTTTCCCAAAATTCAGGCGAAGACTATTTTATCTTTTCTTACCGCGATTAAAAAATCAGTCATAACACCGAAGTGTTTTATTTGTGCCATTCCCCGGAAAAAAAGAGTTGATAAAGGGTGTATTTGTTATGAAAAAAATATTTTCTAATTTTTTTATGTTTGATTTATTTAATATTTTAGAAAATATTTTTCTCATCAACTTTGTTTTTTCTAATTTGAAAAGAATATTTTTCCAACAAGAGAAGAAATTTTTTTTTTTGCTCGCAACGACTCAAAGAGGTGAGGCTATATATTTGCTTGCAAAGCAGGCTGTTCACCTTTCGGAAAGGGCGAGCTTCTTCAAACTTTTTTCCAACCTTCCCCTTATTTCCCACCCCCACCAACTCACCCCCACACTCCCATCCCACTCCACCCCAGCTTCACCCACCATCACACCCACCCACCTTCGCCCCACCCCTATCCTAAATAGAAAAATTATTAATAATAATTTGTCTTCCATGTTATAGATAGTGTATTTTTTTCAATAAATGAGTATTTTTTTTTTCACCATATAATTTTTTTTTAAAAAGTATACTTTCTTTTCATGATATAGAAAAATATTTTCTTTTGATAATATAGAAAAAGTATTTTTTTTTATTTTAATAAAATGTGCTTTTTCTTTTCATAATGTAAATAAAGAGAGTATTTTTTTTAGTAATGGAACATAAATTTAAATGTTGTTTTTACGTCAAAAAGCAAAGCTAACACATTAATTTTTTGAGTTTGTGTGAATTTTTAAAAATATAATTAAATTTTGAAGAAAATAGAGTGATCATCAAAATGTTTGGTATTGGAAGGGGGAGGGGGAGAAGGGAGATGAGCAATGTTGTATAACAAATTATTTTTCTAATAATATTTTCTATTCTTTACTAAAAACTAAAAAATATTTTTTGAAAAAATGATTTTTATTTACCAATCAAATAATAGAAATAAATAATAAAATGGCTCATTTAACATGAAAATATTTTCTTTCGTACCAAAAACACCCAAAAATTTTTATGTTTTACATACGATAAGTCCTCTATAAATTAACATACTTATAAAGTCATAAAAGTAGAAAGAAAAAGGACCTCTTTGAAAAGTTTTATATAATAGGGGCTGAAAATATGCAATAATGTCACGTAGCAATTTGGCTTCATATATTGGTCCGTGTTAACGGAGTTGGTATTTATGTACGTATTTCTTTCGTTCTAATTTATGTAAACATATTTGTTTCGATCCGTTCAAAATTTTTTTTTTTAAATTTAGAAATAATTTAATTTAAATGTATAATTCTACTCTTAATAAGAAGTTTTTATAACCATACAAATACTCTACATCCCTTTTTAACCTGTTTAGGACCACAAATTCCAAAATTTTTTATTTTTTTTAAAACTACATTCTCAATTAAAGAAATGCACATAAATTAGAACGGAGGAAGTATTAAATATTAAGTATTCTTTTTTATAATATACAACTAGCTCCAAGATGGCCATAAAAGCGTAACACAAACAATAGTTAATTAGATCTAATTGTGTTGGATGCTACCCCACAGTTCACTCAATTTATCTTTTCTTCCTCTTTCTCATGTTAATTATTTACGGCTATGCTGGTACAATTGTTAAATTACATAACAATATGCTTTTTCTGTTTTATTTTATGTGAACCCATTTGACTGGGCACGTAATTTTAAAAAAGATAGAAGATTTTTAAATTCATGAGTCACATATATTTTACGTGACTATAAATAATTATATAAAAGTAAATTATTTCCAAATAAAGAAAGAATCGTTCTTTTTGACACGAATTAATAGGGAATAAATTCACATAAATTAAAATAGAGGGAGTAATAGGGTTGAATTAGAAACAGTCTCTCTACCAAAGGACAGGGATAAAGTCTCCGTACACACTACCCTTCCTAGACCCCACTAAGTGAAATTATACTGGGTTGTTGGTGTTGTTGTTGAGTAATAGGGTTGAAAAAGAGAAGTGACCAGCCTATGATAACTACTACTAGCTACCAAATTAAAAAGCAGAAATAAAAAGCTAGAAAGAAAAGACACAAACATCATGCTCCAGAAAAAAGCAATTAGGACGACAGTATTAGTCAGAGTCATCTTTGTTGGAACACTCTATAAAAGCGTTATGGTGGATTTGTCACCATTAATGATTTTCATGCAACAAACAAAACTCATATATTATTTAAATACATTATGAATTGTGATACGGGCCAGGTTCCACGAAAATCAATTTCTGCCACTTTATTATAAATAGTAAGTTAGAGTATTACATTCTTAGTCATCAAGGTTTTTATTCTTAGTTACGAACTTAACAATTTCCATTGTCACCTTTTTTCAGCTGTTTGCTTGCAGAAACAGACCTTTGAGCATTGTTGAATTGTTTTAGAAAAAGAAAAAGAATGACTTCTTCATCTGAAAAACCATTAACGAAGAAAGATAGAAATTCAGTAGCTATTATTTTCAGATATGCTGATGGAATAGACATTTTATTGATGTGTTTGGGCACTATTGGAGCCATTGGAGATGGCATATCAACAAACTGTTTGCTGGTATATGTTAGCCATCTTTTTAATAGCTTGGGTTACGGTAAGACTCAACAGAAGAAGGAGATTTTCATGGAAGAAATTGAAAAGGTTGGCATTTTATGTTTGATTAATTAATGTAAGTCTAGCTGTGTTGCTTAATTTTATATTTCTAAGCTATTGCTTTCTGGCAATTTTATTTACAGTGCAGCTTGTATTTTGTATTATTGGGATTGGCAGTGATGGTTGTGGCCTTTATGGGTATGTTTCTAGCTTGGGCCTTTTATGTTTAATGGTAATAAGTAGGGTTCATGAATACAAGTTGATTAATTTTTGCAGAAGGTTACTGCTGGAGTAAAACGAGTGAGCGGCAAGTGCTAAAAATTCGGTACAAGTATTTGGAAGCCATTCTTAGGCAAGAAGTTGGTTTCTTTGATTCTCAAGAGGCTACCACATCGGAAATCACTAATAGCATTTCGAAAGACACTTGTCTCATACAAGAAGTTCTTAGTGAAAAGGTAAAATTTTATTGACTAACATTTCCTATATATCAAACAAACACTGACTTTAATTTGATTCTATGACATGCATGCAGGTACCCCTATTTCTTATGCATACAACAGTTTTCATGTCAGGAATTGCATTTTCAGCTTACTTCTCGTGGAGGCTGGCTTTAGTTGCTTTACCAACACTTATTCTCCTCATAATCCCAGGTTTGATCTATGGGAAATATCTACTCCATTTATCCGAAAAGTCGTTCAAGGAATATGGCAAAGCAAATGCTATTGTATGGCAGGCTCTTAGCTCCATTAAGACTATATATTCATTTACTGGTGAGAAGAGCGTGATTGAAAGGTATTCTTCGATTCTTGATCGAACCATAATGTTGGGAATGAAGCAAGGAATTGCAAAAGGTCTTGCTGTTGGAAGCACTGGCCTTTCCTTTGCAATATGGGCTTTACTAGCATGGTATGGGAGCCATTTGATTATGCACAAAGGAGAAAGTGGTGGCAGAATTTATGCAGCTGGAGTTTCTTTTGTCTTGGGTGGACTGTGAGTCTTTTCATTACCACCTACTCACATAGATTACTCCATTACATAGGCCATATAATGATTAAACCCTGAATTACTACATTCAATAAGGATGAATACACAAGAAGCAAATCTTTCATATATCCCATGGAATTTGTGAACTCTCATATTTGAGTAATAGATGGGTTAAATAAATTACTAGAAACTGTATTCTGTGAGGGTTTTTTACTTATTGATAATAAATCCCGTAACTCCAACTAGTAAGTTTGCTGCTCTTCCAGTTATTTGAATATCTGATTTTTGATGTTCATCTGTTTTCATGTCGTGTACCTAAAATAATATGTGTCAAATGCTCAAAAACCGCTTAATCTTCATGAGGCTAAAGTTACCACAGATAACAAATGATAAGCTAATCAACCTTATCCGTTGTGAATCTGAAAATGGTTTTGATTTGAGAACCTGCAAACGAATTTCAAAAAAATTTTTTTGTTGATGATGTAGAATCATTAATTCTCTGTCATTTAGGAATTTCTTTCATTTATGATGCTTAAAGACATAAGATATCTTCTTAATATTTAATTCAAGTTCTTAGTAGAAAAACCTAATTAATGTGTTATACAGATCACTTGGGATGGCACTGCCTGAAGTGAAATACTTCACAGAAGCTTCAGTTGCTGCCTCAAGAATATTTGCTAGGATTGATCGCGTTCCAGAAATTGATGGCGAAGACACAAGGGGAATCGTGCTAGAAAACATTAGAGGAGAAGTTGAATTCAAGCATGTAAACTTCACATATCCTTGTCGGCCAGATAGCGTAGTGCTCAAGGAATTCAATCTTAAAATTGAAGCAGGAAAAACAGTGGCCCTTGTTGGAGCAAGTGGTAGTGGAAAATCCACTGCCATTGCCTTGATTCAAAGGTTTTATGATACTAATGTTGGAGCTATATGCATTGATGGTGTAGATATAAAGTCATTGCAGTTGAAATGGTTGAGAGGGCAGATGGGGTTAGTAAGTCAAGAACATGCACTATTTGGAACATCTATTAAGAAGAATATTATGTTAGGGAAATATGACGCAAGCATGGATGAAGTTGTGGCTGCAGCAATGACTGCGAATGCTCATAATTTCATCACGCAACTTCCAGAAGGATATGAGACCAAGGTCAGTTCATGTATTGATCGATGTTTCATGTGTTGTAATGTGATCCTTCTTACATGATTGATTAATTGTTACAGATTGGTGAAAGAGGAGCATTTTTATCAGGTGGGCAAAAGCAGCGGATTGCAATTGCTAGGGCCATCATAAAGAATCCTGTGATTCTTCTCCTTGATGAAGCCACAAGTGCACTTGATTCTGAATCAGAAACACTTGTTCAGAACGCCCTAGATCAAGCCTCCATTGGAAGAACTACACTGGTACGTAAACACACATTAATTAGTTGTTGAAAGTAGCTATAGGAAAAAGAAACATAATGAGCTCCCTTTCAACAAATTTGATGATCAGGTCGTTGCCCACAAGTTATCAACAGTTAGAAATGCAGACCTCATTGCAGTGGTGAGTAGTGGTTGCATCACTGAACTAGGGTCCCACAATGAGCTTATCGAGAAAGATGGACACTATGGAAAAATGGCAAAACTTCAAAGACAATTTAGCTCTGTTGATCAAGAACAAAGAGCCAAATCTCTTATTTCTTCAGTGGGAAGAAGCAGTGCAGGAAGACAAAGCTCAATAAGATCAAGTCCTACTGTATTCTCCTCACCTTTGCTCATTGAAGACAGCTCCCAAGCATCACCTCATCCTCCCCCTTCCTTCTCTCGACTCCTTTTACTAAACTTACCTGAATGGAAGCAAGGAATAATTGGAAGCTTATCTGCCATTGCATTTGGTTCAGTGCAGCCTGTATATGCACTAACCATAGGTGGCATGATTTCAGCATTTTACTCACCAACTCATGAGGAAATGCAATCTAGAATTCAGAAATACTGTTTGATATTCAGTATCCTTTGCCTTGTTTCAATTGCTCTCAATCTATGCCAACATTACAATTTTGCTTACATGGGCGAACGCCTGACAAGAAGAATAAGAATGCAAATGCTTGAGAAAATCTTGACCTTTGAAGCAGCGTGGTTTGACGAGGAACAGAATTCAAGTGGAGCCTTATGTTCTAGATTGAGCAATGAAGCAGCTATGGTTAAATCCCTTGTTGCTGATAGAGTCTCACTCTTGGTCCAAAGCATTTCAGCTGTCACTGTTGCCATGGTAATGGGGCTAGTTGTGGCTTGGAAGCTTGCACTAGTTATGATTGCTGTCCAACCTCTAACAATTCTATGCTTTTACACGCGAAAAGTCTTGCTATCCACCATCACAGCTAAATTCGTCAAGGCACAATATCAAAGCACTCAAACTGCTGTGGAGGCTGTTTATAATCATAGGATTGTGACCTCGTTTGGGAGCATAAATAAGGTCCTTGAAATCTTTGATGAGGCACAGGATGAGCCAAGGAAGGAGGCTAGGAAGAAATCGTGGTTAGCTGGTATTGGTATAGGATCAGCACAGGGCTTAACTTTCATTTGTTGGGCCCTCGATTTTTGGTATGGCGGTAAGCTAGTTAACGCTGGAGAAATATCAGCTGCTGATGTTTTCAAGACTTTCTTTATATTAGTCAGCACTGGTAAGGTAGTAGCTGAAGCTGGAAGCATGACTTCTGATCTGGCCAAGGGCTCAGCGGCAGTTGCTTCTATATTTGCCATTCTTGATCGAAACTCACTCATCCAAGGATCGTATGATGTAAGATAATGGCTTTCTACATTCACTTTTCAACTGCATAATGAGCTAATTAATTAATAATTAATTAACGTAATACAATTTTATAAATTAGCGGAAGAATAACAGTAGCGGAACCAACTTGGAGAAGATGACCGGTGCGATAGAGATGAAAAAGGTTGATTTTGCATATCCAAGCCGGCCTAATAGCCTAGTGTTGCGCGAATTCAGCCTGGAAGTGAAAGCAGGAACTAGCATTGGACTTGTTGGAAAGAGTGGCTGCGGAAAATCAACAGTGATTGCCTTGATTCAAAGATTTTACGATGCAGACAGGGGATCACTGAAAATTGATGGTATGGACATTCGATTACTCGATATAGGATGGTATAGAAGGCAAATGGCGCTTGTGAGCCAAGAACCGGTGATATATTCAGGCACCATCCATGAAAACATTTTGTTTGGCAAACTTGGTGCATCAGAAGATGAGGTGGTTGAAGCTGCCAGAGTTGCTAATGCTCATGAATTTATTTCGTAAGTATACTTTCTATGGTCGAGAAGTAACTAGGAAACTAATGAGGTTTTGTGCAATCACGGTAAAAAAAATATGTATAGAATCAAGTCATTTAAGAGGTAATTACCGGTAACTTATTTGATAACATTGATGGATCGTGATTAACAAACGATAAGTAACATATTGTAACAGGTTAAACTACACAATAGATTATTATACTCTATGTAGTATTATATTAGCATATAAATTTAGTGGTATTTAAGTAGTGGAGTAGTAATTCAGATATAAACAGCTGAAATATAGAAAGGTGGCACTCTAAGCCATATTCTTCACGCATGCAGGTCATTGGATAATGGATACGACACAGAATGTGGAGAGAAAGGTGTGCAGCTATCAGGAGGGCAAAAGCAAAGAATTGCAATTGCTAGGGCCATAATACGGAACCCAACCATACTGCTTTTAGACGAAGCAACGAGTGCTCTAGATGTTCAGTCGGAGCAAGTTGTGCAGGAAGCATTGAATCAACTAATGGTTGGAAGAACGACAGTGGTTGTGGCACACAGGCTTAATACCATCAGGAATTTAGAGTCCATTGTATTTGTTTATGAAGGCAAGGTAGTGGAGAAAGGAACCTATTCTCAGCTAAAGGATAAGCGAGGCGCATTTTTCAATCTTGTCAAACTTCAATCCACATAATGTGAAGAGTGAATGTATTCACGTATATAAGTTCTAAATTTTGGGCATGTTGATAACTTGTCCAGTCTCAAATGGATAAAATAATTGCTTTGCATCTTGCCATTACCCAATCAAACAGCCCCCCTCCTCAGCCACACCCCCAATCAGACATCTTAATAACAAGATATTTGTTTACCCTCAAAATCGGATAACAATTGAATTTGTAATTGTAAGTGATTTTAAGCATATCAAGATTAAATTGATACGAAGCGATAAATTAAAATTGCAATTGAAATAAACAATGATAAAATTCAAACCGCACAACTTGAACGGTTACAGTCTTGGAAAGTCAAGTCATACTTGAACAGGATGCAATTCAATAGGTACCAAGATACTGAAGAACGAGAGCTTAAAGAAAGAAAATATAATATATTGCTTCAAACCTGGGTCCAATTGCTTTTGGGACTTAGGGTTGCTCCTGTTAGTGGTGGTGGCTACTAGGTCATGTAGCGTACATGTGTCCTCACTGTACTGTTTTACCTAGGTTGGGGTCTGCTCCGTTGTTGCTCTGGCCGGTCTTTGTGCACGGTTTCCCTTATGTAGTCATTTTTTGGCCGGTCGTTGTGAATTCTCCCGCATCCCTCCCTTGTAGAGTATCCCTTCTCCCTTATATAGGATGAATTGATTATGGGTGCCGATGGTAACAGAGGTGGTGACGGGGATGTCGAGGGGAACTTGGACACAGATCCTAGTATACATCCCCTTTAGGGTAGAGGAGGTACATGTGTTTATTTTCAGGGGATTATCAATTTTGTTTCCCACTTGTTTTAGGATTGCTCTATCATAAAATTTTGTTGGTAGTTGTCGGAGTCTGATCCAAATTGTTGTAATAGCTAATTCCGGAACAAACTTAGGTTCCCACCGTCGTATAAATAGGAAATGGTCCATCACAAACCAATGTTCCTATCTTAGAACCTTGTTCATGCTTTTCTACAAGGTTGAATTTGACAATGAAACAATCCACCCCAAATCGATTAGTGTTAAGGGTTCCAATAGTTGCACAAGTGCTGCTCACAATAACTGGTGGGGGAACTTTTCCCCCAAATAGTTTCACTATTAAAGAGTGTTTCCAGGGGAGTTACAACATGTTTTTGTCTTTCTTTGTCAATAGGATGGGGATATTCCCTGCATTTAATTCCAACGAGGGAGGGGGAGTGGTTTAGCTCATATGACGTGGAGGAAATTCAGTTCCTTTCCTGTAGGATCTGTGAAAGAGTTTATCTGAGTAGTGTCCTCTTCCATCTCAATTTTAGTGACTTCCATAGGGGGGTCTGGTGGTTCAGATGGGATTTTTGGATCCGCCGCCGCGAGTGGGATGTGGCTATTTGGGATGCTGTTTGGTTGTAGAGTATTGAGAGGTGTGGTATCTCTCTTTGTAAAATTTCTATGCCATTTTCACAATTTCACTATTATAAATTTGGCAAATAATAGATCACGAAAAATTGATCAACTTTGATCGGTAAAAAATCAGCCAAAACCGACTAAAGTTGGTCCGATTTTTAAAATTTTTTAATTTTTTTTACGAAACCGACCACTTTTGGTTGGTTTTCTTTGGCGCAAAAGTGGGGGAAACTATTTTTAAGCCCCGCGAAATTTATTTTTCAAGAAAATGATCAATTTGGATTGGTTTTTTCAATTGAAATAAATAAAATTAAAAAAACCAACCAACTTTGATCGGCAAATTTGGCAGACCATTTTAAAGACCAACTTTGGTAGGCAATATTTTATTTTTGAATTTAATTTTTCGGACCAATGTTGGTCAATAATTTTTGACCAACATTGATCGGTATATTAGAACGACCATCAAAATATCGTCCAAGCGTATTTGGTCGTATTTTGGTTTGTAATTGGCCATAACCAACCAAAGTTGGTCGGCATTTACCAACCAGATTTCTAGTAATGTTTTCGTTTCAAAACATCATCCTCATAACCAATGCTTAACACATTTCAGATTTCGGAGCAGTATTTCTATGGAGAAAATGTAGCAACACATAAACGGGGTGGAATACATTGTGTTATCCTGTCCCATATAACAGCTACGGCCCAATGATATACCTTCTGGCAGTTTTTGTTGTTTAACGGAAAGGTACACCTTTCGTACACATTCCCAATTTGGTCCCAAACAAAATCTTTACTTATCTAGTACTCCTACACCCTATTGGAGTAAGTATTACCTTTCTAGCCACTTTATGGTTTCCATGGCTGTTATCAAAAGTCACCTTCTAAGCCAAGTGTTATTTTTCATGATATTATTCTACATTTACCTCCACATTTAGTGCTCTCTACTTTATCCCACTACCCACATCTGCACTTACCTTCAACCTTTGCTTCATCCCACTATCCACATATACGATGGTGTTATATCTTCATTATTTCACTACATATTTATTATACTATACCACGCAAATATCAAACAATTTTACCTATAAAACTTAGGTAGAAGAAAAAAGTCGCATATAGTGTTTGAACTCTAAATTTGCTTACTTAGTTTTCATTCACTTCAACACTAAGCCCCCAGCCTCATTTCATGATTCATCTCTTGTCAATTTAATCCCTTTGTTTATGGGTTGTGAATTGTGATTAGTTAGTCACTATTTTAACACTAAGCCCCCAGCCTCATTTTAAGAAATGTTCTCTGGTTAGGCCCAGGAAGGGCAAGACCAAGAATTAGATTAAACCCATAGAACTAGCCCTAAATTAGTCACTATTTTTTTTTGGGGGGTGGGGTAGGCAGCTTAACTATCATTGGTTGGTCATGCTAATTTTAGCTCTAGGTGCAGTGAGGAGCCAAGATCTGTACCTTGATCACTCAACATTGGATTAGAATATGGCCTTAATTCAACAAGAGATCAACTACCTTTTCTTTTACTAGATCCTAATCTTTTTTAAAAAAATAAAAAAATATATCCATAAATATGGTCAGTATGATTCTGAATTTTGTAACTTTTGTCTTGTAGTTACAACCATGCAATAAAGCAGCTGATTTGCATTTGGAATATTTTAGTAGTATAAAATCTGTCCTAAACTATTGGTGTCAATGGCTTATATTTGCGACTTAATAGGAGAACAAGCATTACTCAAGTTCTAGTTTCTGGAGATTTCTTGTGATTGAAAATGACTTCCCTGAATATTTATAAATATTTTTAATTTGTGTTTACTTCAGTTTTCAATTGAGGACCATTCAAGATTTCTTTTTTTTTTTTTTAAAACAAGTTGAGTACAGCAAATATCTGTTAATACTTTCTGTCGTTTCCATTTGTTCTTACTAAGAATTTCATTTGTATTTGGCATCCGGAGAAAGAACTCAGACCATTGACAACCTGTTTGAATAGATACTATAAAACTCCAACAAAACTTGCAAACAGTCTAACCCTTTGTGCCACTGCTGGCATTCTTGGGAACAAATCTTTCAACATTAATTTGCTCTTATTCTGTTTTTATCTAATGAAAACCAGAAGAGGAAGGAGATCTCAGGTATTTTTTTCATGGTGTGTTGACTCTGTTTATTTCCTTTCAATGGTAAACTGAGGAAATTGTATGGTGCAGGCCTTTTGGCCCTCCATTGTGATGAAGAAATGGCTGAATATTGCTCCTAAAGTGTATGATTTTAGTGAAGATGAAGTTGACACTGAAACGGAGAGTGAGGATGATGGTATCCAAATTATTCATGAAAATCTTTTTCTTGGTGTTTGTTGGTTCTAGGCTTGATTAGTTGTTTTCTTCCAAAATTCCAGCTTTCTCTCTCAAAGATGAAAGGGTGGTTGAAGATCATGGACATAGAAAACCGGGGAAGCTTAACGAATGCGAGACTCGAACTGAGTTGTATTGCTCAGTGAAACCAAGACACAGGAGAGGGAAATCAGAAACGTTGAGAGTTGAGTATATTAACAAGAAAGAAGTGAGGTTAGTTTGCATTTCTTTTGGGACCTGAAATCAAATTGGAGATGATTTAAATAAGCCCTGATTTTGTGCAGAGTTACAGTAGGTACTTGGAATGTGGCTGGAAGACTTCCAGATGAGGATCTAGACATTGATGAATGGATTCATATGCAAGAACCTGCAGATATCTATATTCTTGGGTAAATCTATTTGCTGCTCAAGTGTAATCCTTCTACTTGCTGCATCTATCTTCTTTATTTCATATGATTACATTTGGTTACAGCTTCCAAGAGGTGGTCCCTCTGAGTGCTGGAAATGTACTGGGAGCAGAAAATAGAAGACCAGTTCCAAAATGGGAAGCCATCATCCGAAGAACATTAAACAGGACACAAGAACCTGAAACTAAGATCAAGAGTTACAGTGCTCCACCATCTCCAGTTTTAAGGACTTCTTCTGCTGCTGACATAATTGCTGATGTGGTTGATACTCCTGCACTGGATATGATGGCAGATGCATCACTGGACACAACTTCGTTTCATGAGAACAACCTAGGAAAGAGTATACATTTCTATGGCACTGATTGTGATAGTAGATTGGATTGGCCTGAACGCTCACTTGATGCAACACCTCAAGTTCTTTCTTCTAGTTTAAAGTTGAGGAGAGTCTTGAGTAGTTGCGCGAGAGTTGGTTTTGGTAGCATAGACAACCCTCTTGCTTTTGATGGCAGAGGGTTAAAGAGGGTGCACCAAAGCTCAGGAAACTTAGGATTAATGTGGATGGATCAACAAGATCTTGTTGATTCTCTTTCTGATGGCTCTCCTGACGAGGAAAATGACTTGTTTGAAGAACTTCCAGAGGTCAACAAAGAAGAAAGTTCACTTCAAAATCATACAGTGAACTCACGTCCAATGTATGTTCGTATTGTCAGCAAGCAGATGGTTGGTATATATGTATCAGTTTGGGTACGTAGAAGATTGAGGACACACATAAACAACTTGCAAGTCTCTTCTGTTGGTATTGGACTAATGGGGTACATGGGCAATAAGGTATAACTTCTTCTTTCAGTCTATACACACATAGAAGAAATTGATACTTGGTAGATTATTCATTTTCAACAACGCTATCAATCAGCTAAGGCGATCCGGCTCTCAGTTTTTTAGCTTCCCCCTGTGGCTGTCTCTTGGGAAGTTAATATTTCCCAAGGGCGAAAAAAACAAGAGCAATACATATCTGTTGACACTTGTTGAAGCTGATAAATATAAATGATTCATAATCCAATCAAAGCTACCCCTTTTGAATGCAAATAACAACAACTGACTAATCGATGGTGCTATACAGGGATCTGTTTCTGTGAGCATGTCTCTTTTCCAGTCACGGCTATGCTTTGTTTGTTCTCATTTGTCATCTGGTCAAAACGATGGAGCTGAGCAAAGGCGTAACTCTGATGTCAATGAAATCATGAGGCGTACTCGTTTCTCTTCCATATTTGACACAGATGCAGATGAACCACAAACAATTCCATCTCATGAGTAAGTATTCAAGTTGACACTTCAGGAGTTGACATCATATTCTCGGGTATACATTATTTCTTATATAGACACATGGCTCTTCTCTTCACAGAAGAAAGAGCAGTTTTATTTGTTCTTGCACACTGTTGGAAGAGTTGACTGTTTGAATACAAAAATTTGAAGACCATTTTCATGCTTACTCATATAACATGAGCTTTAATTTTATCGTGCACGCACAGAAGAAAAGAGACATAAAATCAGATCAGTTTCTGGTTCTTTGCTTTCTATAGTTATTCTATTGTACAAGTGATTATGTTTCAAATTAGCTGATAATACTTTTAGAGTGAATCAATGGCCATTTCAGTATTTCATCTTTTGAGATGTTAATTCGGCAACTACTAATAATATGAGCCTTCATTATATAGTCAGCGCCTCTATGAAGTACCAAAATTGCTTGTCCATGTGCGAGTTAGCTATCCGAAGAAAAATAAAAAAGAAGAAAAATTCTGAATTATCAAAGCTCAAAAAGTATTGAGCTAATTAGATGCAATATTTGGAAAAATGGGGCAAGATGTAACAGCTCAACTCGCTAGTGATATTGTTCGCTCTGAGCCTAGGTCCTCATGGTTTTAAAACGCGTCACTAAGGTCTATAGTTTGTTAACTTATATGCGATATGTGGACTTTGTCTAAAGTATGGAGTGTTACATACACCTCCTCTTAAGGACTCAGTCGCCTAGACTCAGCACTAAGGTTTGCCCCACCTAACTGGGATTTGCTAAAACTCCGTCGAATTTTGATTCGCTATCGGCAAGGGTGACACAAGAGTGGCTCTGATACCTATGTTCATCGCAAACAAAATCACTAGTGGGTTGCCTTGTTATAGATGGTATAGGAGCCACTCTTGTGTTAGCCTTGCCGATAGTGGGTCAATATTCAGCTAAGATTAGGTAAATCCCGGTTAGGCGGGCAAATCACAGTGCTAAGTCTAGGCGAATTCCATACGGTGGGTCAAACCTCGACGAGGATGCTGAGACCATAGGAGGGGATGTATGTAACATCTAGGCCAAAACACTAGAGGGATGTTAGGTATATAAGTTAACAAGCTTTAAACCCTAGTGACATATTTTAAATAGTGAGGGTCTTGGCCCAGAGGAGACAATACCATTAGCGGGCTGGCTTAATTGTTATACAAGAAATATTCATATTGAATATCCAAAACTGTTGTTATTTAGAAAAAATAAAACTAGAACTGTAATGACAGTTGCATATGCCATTTCAAACTGTTAAGAGGTTATATTAATGCATATGGCCTTTCTTTAATATCTACAGTCAGATATTCTGGTTTGGAGATTTGAATTATCGAATCAGTATGGTAGATGCTGAGATACGGAAGCTTATCGCAAATAAGCAGTGGGATGAACTTCTGAATAGTGATCAGGTGAGTCGTAAATAAAAATAATTAAAACCTTTAACTCGTGGTTACCGCTAGTAGTCATACTAGAGACATCATATGCAAATTTGCAGTGACAAACAGTATTTCATGATATGGACAGTTAAGCAAAGAACTCCGAAATGGACATGTCTTTGCTGGTTGGAAGGAAGGGTTGATTAACTTTGCACCAACGTACAAGTATGAAATCAACAGTGATAGATACAATGGAGAAATTCCAAAAGAAGGGGAAAAGAAGAGATCACCAGCATGGTAAGTGAAAAGAATGAACAACTTTAGCTAATGATGAACATTGAACTGAGGATTATTTCTTCGCATCATGCAGGTGTGATCGTATACTCTGGTTTGGAAACGGTATAAAACAGCTCTTCTACAAGCGAGCAGAACTAAGACTATCAGATCATCGTCCTGTAAGTTCAATGTTCTCAGTACAAGTGGAAATATTTGACCACAGAAAGCTACAAAGAGTTCTAAATGTTAACAGCGCTGCTGTACATCCTGAGATTCTTGTTGAAACTGGAGAGTAAGACTTGAGGTCTATATTAACATTCTTGCACACCCTTTAAGAAATTAGTGTAATAAATGGTTCTTGTTTTTCTGAACAAATTGACGGTTAGCTTGTGATCTGTTTCCTTCAAACACATGATTATTCCATTGGAGAAACTGCTAGAATCAAACTTGGGAAGAGAAGAGACACAACAAATAAGACTGCATCGTGCTAAAGAAAGTATGTAACACAGATAAGCCACTTGACTAAACTGTTCATGGCTGAGGGATGAACATCATATACTCAATTGACCAAAAGCTTGGCTAGTGGCTACAACAAAATGTGTTTAATGTTGTATAAATCTATATTGTCGCTGAAATTTTCTTTAGTGATTTTCCCTTGTATTTTTTATCTGGGTTATCCTATACTGTATTTTCATAGGCTTGTTTCCAATAGTGTGAATATAGTTCATCCGAAGGTTTTCTTACTTTTCTTCTCATGTCTTTGTTTCTTTACATTTCCCATTGGAAAAAAGGGAATAGCTGTATAGTTTAGTAAATTCTATCCAGGGTAGTAGCCATTTCAAAGTTCCTACCTAGAAGTAACATTTTTCCTGTAAACGACCAACTGAAATGATCAGCTTGAATAAAATTACTTTACTGATCTAATTGCATTCTCTTTAGTGGAGCTAACCAACAACAACAAACAACAACAACTACCCAGTATAGTCCCACAAAGTGGGGTCTGGGGATGGTAATATGTAGACGAGCCTTACCCCTACCCGAAAGGGCAGAGAGGCTGTTTCCAATCGACCCTCGGCTCAGTGAAGGAAAGGAAAAACAAAAACAAAAACGAAAGAGCATTAGTAACTCCAGTAGAAATAGCGTAACCAACGGTTGACTTTTGACTAAACAACATTCGATTGGTGATTTGATGGTTCCATTAGCTTTGTCTGAGAGTTTTTGACTTATATGTATGTTTAGTTTGGATCTTGGATGACCCGTCAATTTTATGCTTCTTTTCGAAAGTTAGAAATATGAACTCTATCACCTTTGAAATTCTTGGTTTGATGCTTGAATCCTTGTTTGAAGTTATTTTTTGTGTTTTATTCCTTCAGACAAGTTCTTGTTAGGTATATAAATTTCTTGGGATGATTGGATAGGATCCTGAGGGGTTCGCATGAGTCTCGAATTGGATTCGGGCATTTTTGGATGTGATTTACTATTGTTGGACTGCTCAAATCACACCTGCAATTATCAGGGGTGCAAGTGTGATGTCGATCTGTGGAAGACTGGCTCGCATCTGCGAGTAAGGAGAGCCTGGTGACTTGTCGCATATGCGATGGTAAGCTGCGTATGTGCGGAGCTGCATCTGCGATGCTGCTTCCATTTGCGAAGAGGCTCAGTGCTGGGGATGATCGCATCTCTAGGTCTTTTGTTGCGGATGCATGGGCCCATTTGCGAAGGTGTTGTTGTACCTGCAATATCTGCACTGACGCATGCTCGAACCTGTGAGCTATTTGGTTGTACCTGTGGTGTAGCTTCTACGAGGCTTTTCTCGCACCTATCTGAGGGCTGGTAAGGGTAAGAGACTTTGAGTATTAGCTCATTTTCTTTCATTTTTCAGATCTAGACTTTGAGCAGAGCCAACTTTTAAAGAGCTATTCATCCTCACTTATAAGGTTAGTAATTTTAACTTGATTTTTATTTATTTCCATATATTTTTCACCCTAAATCTAGGATTTTTAATATGTAGAGCTTGGGTTTTGGGTTTGAACTTAAGTGAGCTAATTTTGAGGATTTGAATCGCAATTTGAAGCCAGATCTTGATATTAATATAAATTTAGACTCAGCAGAATAGGTCATCTGGATTTGGTCTTGGTTTCAGATTTAGACCATGTAGGCTCATGTTAACTTTTGGTATTTCATCAAAGATTGAACCTTTATTAATTAGAGATATTTCATTAGCATTATTTGACTTCCTTAGACAATATTTAATTGGGTTTTGATCGTCTTTAGGGAAATTTCTAAGGAAAAATGGTATTAGATGTTGAATTTATTCCGGAATAAGGTAGTGTCTTGCCTAGCTTTGATTTTGTCATGACCCAAAATTCTACTAAGTCGTGATGACACCTAAGCCACCTCGCTAGGTAAGACAAATAGCATAAGTCACTAAAATAATGAGAAATCATCAATATAATTACTAAAACTGCAAAAAAAATTCAACCCAACTGCCCCAAGGACTGGTAATACAAGCTATGAGCAATCATAATTTAGATGTACGAAACTGATAAAAAGAATAAATACAATGTTTATTTGAAGTTTACATAAATAGAAAAGAAGTCCTACCACGAACAAGAGATAGCTTGAATCCGGAATGTTGGTATTTCTCCAATGTAAGGCTTTGTCTTCCATGACTGCTCAGCTCCAAAATGTACATGCAAGATTTAGAAGTATAATATAAATACAACCGACCTATGTAATCAATAAGTATCTTGATTAACCTCAGAAAAATAATGATGATATTTTAAGTCCAAAATATACTCCCATAACCTATGCACCTCAATAACATATATAACATAGAGTTGAATCTATGGAAGTAGCCACAAAATAAATGATATCAAATAGTAAGAGTGCACAATAAGGATAATAAATCGGTTTTTCCAGTTACATTGATCATGAATTAAAAACTTGTATCAATCCCTCACAATAAGAGACTTGCACCAAATAGCGTGTGCCTAAATGCTCAAACATAACCATGTGGTATCGATGCATAACGATGACCCAACTCTATATTAAGTGCCAAACAATTTATTCATGAAAACTTTATAAAAATCATATATATCAATGTATGATGACAACGTCCTTGTCATATCAATTCAATATGCTATCGACAACTCCACAAACATGAGATAACAGTCTAACATAAAGAAAATTCATCTTGACAACCAAATCATCAAATACAATAGGCATAGATTGGAATGTTAAATGCAATGCAAAAATTGTGTAAAATGCATGACAAACATAAAGAATTCACATGCATAATATAAGATAACGCCCTCGTACCACCATATAAACATCATCAAGAAAATCACATAACATCATCAATAATACAGCCCTTCTTTCATCTCATATGCAATATGCCACCCTTGTTTCACCATATACGCATATCACCATCCTTATTTTGCCACATGGGAAAGCTTGAGACACCCAACCTTATTTTGCCCCATGCTCATAATAATAATCATAATCACAAGGCAAATACCTCGTGCCAAGACACAGTCAATCTGCCCAACATGTCCACATGTGCTATAATTATCGCAAAGCAATATGTCAAATTCCCATCAAGTATATTAGACCATAATTTTATGAACAAGATACACAAGTACATGACAGTAATAAAATATGGAGGGGTGTTCAACATATAAGGCATTATTATGGATAAATCAATTAAAGAAAAAAAGTTCAAGTAGTCACACAAAGGAATCACATATGTGTCATAGAGGGCATATGTCCCAATCAACGCATAACACAAGAAGAAGTAGGGATATATGTTCATAACATGTATATATTTACGTCTGAGGCAAACATAGCATGAATCTCAAGATTTGCTCATCATGTCCAATATAAGGCGCTAATAGCCTCAATATTACTCTATCATGATTTATTGTACGCACGTTATCAATTAATTGAGTAATATATAGAATCAAGTAGAGCACACAACCAAACAAGTCATAGAGTAATCTAAAATCCACCTCGAGCATGAATACCTAAAGAACATGTATATGCGTTTTTAAATCATATATACGTTATCCATGAATATAGCAAATAATATCAATTATTAAGAAAAAATTCTCAACCTAAGCTAGGCAAGCTAGGCAAGACATTACCTCAATAAGCCCAAATTAAACCTCTAAACCAGAAATTGCAAGTTTGACCTTCTAAAAGGAAATCAATTCTTTTAAAAAAAGCAAGGTGTTGTCGCCCCAAACAAAGATTTTCAAACAATTCCCTTCAACTCTAATATCTAAAAGTCAAGGTATATCTTAGGCTTACTTTCATAACACCTTCATCTCACTAGAGTAGCATGAACTTCCATGCATTAAGAATAAAAGTATTTTAACTTAGCTTTTCTTTTCATGTATTTTCCTAAATACAAAAATATTTTCCTAAGAGAAGATCCCCAGACTGATGGCTTCACAGGATTGGAATGTGCACATACCCGTGAGTTTCTTTTAAGCCTCATTCTCTATACTATTAAGGTATTTTCTAGTGGTATTAGCATGGTCACATGCTCATTTTGGATGTGCTTTGATAGTGTAGAGGACCAATGTGATAAGCAATTATTGGATGGTGCAGTTTATTCTACTTCTGATATGTTCAAATGTTAAGGAAAATGTTAAATATGTTATGAGGAATTTCTGGAGATTGTTGAATCATTTCTCAATGGTATAAGTATGTCTTCATGCTCAATTTAAGGATGCTTTAGAAATGATTAGAATGATTTCTACATTAAAGGTTCGGAAAGAGAAGGATTTGATCTTAGAAGATCATAAAATTTCCCAACTCCATATGCCTGGCTGCGCCGGGGTAAAGCCTGATGATACCCTCGTGTTACTGTGGCGTCGCTAGCTTAAAGCCATCCCTTTCCTGGCTTTACCCTGGCATCGTCAGCTTAAAGCCAACCATTATCTGTCTTATGCCTTGCAACGCCAGCCTAAAGCCAGCCCAGCCTGGATTTTACCTTGCAAAGCATGCTTAAAGCTAGCCCCATCCTAGCTTTTCCCTTGCAAAGCCTGATTAAAGCCAGCCACAGCCCGACTTTTATCTTGCAAAGGCTGCCTAAAGCCAGCTTCAAGACAGGTTTAGCCCGGCCTTTTTACATGATAATTTTGATGAGAGAGCACATGATTTATACTTGGATAGACTCAATAAATTGCCTATGGAGATCATGTTGTACCAACACTAATGATTGGAAGACTATGTCGGCTTCAATTCTGTAATGGAGATGTTTGGACTTCATTTTAGCCTATGGAGTGAATACCCCATCGTCCGGTAAGATCTTGATAGGTGCTGCTTGGTATTTGCTACTGGCAGTTGGATTCACATACACTGACAGGAAAAGGAATAATTCAGCGGACAATGTTGTAATAGATAGTCCATTAGACTTTAGCTTTTCTATCTTGTTAGTAGCCAGTAGCTTCATGCAACTTCTATTTTGGTTTGGACATCTTGTAAGCTTTAAACGTATTTTTAGATTTTATTTATAACCTAGCCACTAGAAAGCCTACCTAGTGATATATTTGCTAAAACGAAAAAAAAAAAGTTTTTTTCAAGCATATACACACAAACATTATTTTCCAAGACCCCTCTATAAATCATACCTTTTTAAGCAATATACCTCCTTTGTAATTACTATGCCCTAATATATTATAAGTCGTGTCTCTTTTAAAACTAGTTAAGCATAATAGAATATAATTAGTCCTAAATCTAGTCTAAGTCTTATGGAGGTACCTTAAGGTAGATTTTAATGGGTGCCTAACACATTTTCTTTAAAAGACAAGAACCCTTACCCATAATTTACCGGTTAATAAATTAATAAATAATACGACCTTTAGTAATTATATAAGTATTCTGGTATATCTTTAAATAATAGGTGGCGACGTTCTTTCTTCAACAACAGAGAAACCACAAGTTGAATCATATTTTTACTAGTGCAAAATAGGGTGCAACACATTTATGAAGTTTTTCAAGACTTCATACTACTGAATGGAATGTCAATGATAAAAATGACCGCTAAGTTTATTAGAGGTTTGAGGAAATATTTTCTAATAAATGATATTAATTGCTGCATGCGGGAGTGATACATGTGCAAGGTGGCAAGCGTACATGCACATGCCATGATTATCCACGCCCGGGATAGATTATATGCTCATTTGT
Source organism: Nicotiana benthamiana (assembly GCA_034376525.1). Lineage (NCBI taxonomy): Eukaryota > Viridiplantae > Streptophyta > Magnoliopsida > Solanales > Solanaceae > Nicotiana > Nicotiana benthamiana. Next base: position 93,067,459 of record CM067337.1, read on the forward strand.
TCCTTACTAAATATTATGATCTTATTTACTTATGTCAATACTCATCTATCTTGATTGTATTTATGCGTCCTACCTTCCTTGGTACTGCTATACATATTCTTGGTGCGGATGAGTGAAATTGCATGAAGGGTATTTTCGTGTAGTAAGGATGAGTGATATATAACCTTCCGCTTGATTTATTATGGTATATGCACGAAGGGTATTTTCCTATAATTTGATTTGATGTTGGTACGAAGGGTGTTTCTGTGAAAATGATTAGAGTTCATAGCGTGAAGGGTGTTTTCTCACAGGCAAGGAAGAGAGACATGCATTTTATAGTGTTTATCCTTTACTCTCATACACATAAATGCCTCTACCTTGTTTGTTGTTGTTATAAATATGCCTTTTACCTTGTTTGATGTTGTTACATATGTGTCCTCTACCTTGTTTGTTATTGTAAATATATGCCCTTTACCTTGTTTGTTATTATCAAATATATGTCTTCTATATTGTTTATATTATTATATCTATGCCTTCTACCTTGTTTGTTATTATTACCATTGTGCCTTTAATATTGTTTACTACAACTATTTGCATGTCTTCTATCTTCTACCAGATAACTATTTACTAGCATGTTTATTACTGCTATCTACATACCTTCCACTTTTTTGCCATTTTTAGCTATATACCATTTTCTTTGTTTAGAACTATTACACATATGTTTGGTGCAAAAGAGTGGCATTCCACGAAAGGTGTTTCCATGCTTTGTAAGGATGAAATAAATGAACGAAGGGTGTTTCCGTGCTATTTGATATATTGTACATTTCCTCTTATTATGAAGATTTGTGGATGTGGTTCATGTTATTCTATGGATATCGTATCTTCCTCGTGAAATTTATTTCTCGAGAAAGGTTTGGTTGATATGTTTTAGAACCATGCTCGTTATTCCTTTTATTTGATTCTTTCACTATTTCTCTTACTTACAAACTGCATAAGTTATATTAGTAAGTATCTTTTGATTAAAAACATCGCCAATACTTTACCGAGGCTAGTTAAGATACTTATTATGTAGATCAGGTCGGTTGTACTCTTACTAAACTTCTGCCCCTTGTATCTAGATTTTGGACCTTTATGGCTCTAGAATTCGAGGATAAGCATTGAAGACCTTATCATTCCAGTCATTAGTTATCATCTTGTTCATGAAAGTTTAGAACTGTAGTTCTTTTCATTTATTTTCAAACAGATGATGTATTTCTTCTTGCCAATGTTTTAATTCAAATCTTTGTTGCTCATGATTTGTACCACCAGTTCTTAGTATTAGTAGTGACAATTCTCGTATTGTTATTTTATTGATAATATTCAGCTTATATGGCAATTTCATTAGTTGTCTTACCTAGAGGGCTAGGTAAGGTTTTATAACGACTTGGTAATATTTTGGATCGTAATAAGTTGGTATTAGAGCCGGAGTTTCATAGGTTCTACGAGTCATGGGCAAGTGTCTAGTAGAGTCTTGCAGATCAAATAGTGACATCTATTCTTATATTCGAGAGGCTACAAGACATCTAGGAAATTCACCTTCTTTCTTTGCTTATTGTGCGGTCTTGATTCAGATTGAAGTTTGTTAACTTGAAAATGGTAATTACAATAAGATTTGATTTTGTGGTTCTAAAAAACTATGATTCATTTTTATGCTAGTTGTTAGGTAATAGATGCTAAGTGTGAGACTAGAAAATAAGATAAGAACTTGAAGGAAGTAGGTTGAGCAAACCGAATGGCTGGGAATTCAAGGCCTCGAGCTGGGTAATATGGGCCTCGGGGTGGAGCTGAGCATTAGGCTACGAGAAATCGATGAAGGACTAACAATTCTAAGAGCTTTGATAATGGATATTTATGATCAGTAATGAGAAATAAATTAAGAACAATTAATGAAACACAATAAATGCAAGTAATAAATATAAGCAGTAGAATCAAAGGAGAATGACTTTAAGTTAGAGAGCATAGAATATTCTTGCTCGTGTATTTAATGTTGTGTTATGTGTCCTATGTACAAAGTGAGAAGGGTCCCCTTTATATATGAGGGGGAATCCTAACATAGTACAAAACACATTTATTACAAAGATATGCGGCTAGTACAACCAGTTAATGCAGGACTTGGTCAGCCTTAATCAAACGCCTTGGGAACTCACAATTTTTCTATTTTAACCACCGATTTGCACTGCCCCAAGGTTGAAGATTTTAGGATCCTCGGGGTCGAACCTCAGGCCGTGCCTCGAGCCTTCGGAGATGTGCTTATGTAGCACCATGATGACCATAAAATCAGACCCTCTAATTTATACCGTATATTGATAAGGCGTTTCTTAGAATAGGGTGATATGAAATGACTTTGACACCAATCTCCTTGATCATCTCGTGATGACATCATGTATGTGAAATAAGCCTCTGCGATGACTGAAATGTCCGGTCGGTTCATATTTCCAGGAGCTCTATACACTGTCAGTTTATTTTCCCAAAAATAGTTATATCACTGCCGATTCATTTCAAAAAGCATTGATTGCTCATGTCGATATGTTTCCCAAAGGCATTGATTGCGCCATCTGTTGCGCTACTGCCTTTTTATAAATGGGAGGTTTCTTGAGCCAAAACTTCATCCAGTCGTTTTTCAACAGCCTTTAACCCTTTTCTTCTCGTCATCTTCATCCAAACTCTCTTTCCCTTGTTTCAAGCCTATGACCGTAAGGTCATACGGTAGCGGTTTTGCTAGTTATGCCATGGCTATTTTTTAGAGCTATTCCCCAATGAGTGGGATTCTAATGATTTTTTGTTGTTGTTATTTTGTTTGGCCCAAAATAACGGGGGGTGGGGTTCCAAATTATCCCCGCATCTGAGGATATATGGACCATGAACTTATGCTTATCTCTCTTAAATTCCACCTGTTGTGGTGCTTCGCTCCTTTTGCTTTACATAGAGTGAAGCAGCGCCATCTATTAACTGTTGCATCCCACATCGGTGCAATGTCTCAAGAAGTGACTTCCCAATAGTAGTGCTGGCGAGACCCATACTCAACTTCTTCCTCATCTTTTTTTGCTTCTTCAAGATTCTTGACGCTGGTGCTTGGAAGATCTAAATGGGGCCCTCAAGGAAATGATTCTTGCAGATGTCCCTCCCAAGGTTGCTCCTTCAGCAATAGATTAGGCTTTTAGGCTGTTGTTTTCTGCTTCTTTGTTTCTGTGTAAGGACCCCTCATGGGATTTTGTTATCATCTTTTATCAATATAAAAGTTTCTCTGATCGGCGTTTGGCTTATGTTAAATTATTATTTTTTGCTTTTGATTAGCCCAAACGTCGGAATCGCACATCGTAATCCATTAAGACCTCGATTAGTTAACATGATGTTTCTTGAGATTCTTCATCATCCCTCAAACTAAGTCTGGGTTGACCTGATGCAAAATTACGCCGTAGGGATTTCTAGGTTAACCTTTTTAGGACTTGTTGCTAATCCTCAAGTGGAGTTTGCTCGATTATCTGAGTGAGGATACACTCAATCTCGGATGGTCCCCGGTCTTAAAGTAATCGAGAAAGGTCTTAGATTGACCTGGTTATGAAGATATCCTTTAGGCTCTATTAGTAAGCTCGGATCGGGTGAATGACCTACGCTTGTAATAATAGAGATCCTCGAGATTGGGTACCATCTCAAGACTAGGTTATGTGGATAACTCCTTAGAGATCGTAGCTGTAATAATAGAAAACCTCGGGATCAGGAACCGTCTTGATGGTATATTAACGTTGATAACTCCTTCGAGCCCAATTTTATTTTGATAGGGACCCCCGAGATCGGGTACCATATCGAGGCTAGATTGATATGGGAATCTTTGATCCCTCGAATGTCGTATGACATCGTCAGTAATATGAAACAGTCATGAAATGATCGAGGTGATCTCGCCGATACATTCCCTCGAAAGTGATAATGGCCCAATTATGTCCTTCAGAGTAGGCAAACACTCACCGTTGCTCTATATATGAGTTTGCTTTCCCCTTATATAAGGGTTTTGCTACTTTGAGCAGCTATCCCTTTTATCGAGCTCTTCTTCCTCGCGTCTGTCTTTCGTTATTTTAATTCAAAATTTTTCGCCTAAGTTTTCAGTTCCCTTCTTTTTTAACTATAGTTATAGATGCTACGCCAAAATTTGTTTATCAAGAAAAGCATATTTCCGCCTCTAGCTCCCGCTAGGTCGGTGGTACACCGCCGGTGTCTGGTGAGCCGACCCCGAGATGCTTTATCTCGAGGAGGGATTTTATGTCAGAGAGACCTCGTAATGTTCAAGGCCATTGGGAGCATGTTTCAAAGTTGATTTCTTTAATAGGAGAGGGGCACCTTGAGGTAATGAGAAGAGACTGCGGATGGGGAGAGAAGGTAGTATTGTAGATACCTTCCCTGGATGAGAGCATCATGGCTCATGTAGAGGGTTTTTGAATGTATACATGTATCCCTTTATGTTGGGCCCTCTTGATAGGATTGTTCTTGAATTCTGTCGGAGATATCAGGCTACACTGTCACAGGTTCACCTATCATTCTGGAGCGTATTATTGATCATGAGGTTTTCTGTGGAGGAAATCGGATTGATTTCACCCTTAGCCATCTCATCAGGCTATATCAACCTTTTCATCTCCGAGGCTTAATAACATTGCGATGCCAATCCACCAGGCCTTTGTTGTCGATGATGAAGAGGAAGGGACCATGGGTGGGTGAATCAATTTTTCCGAGTAAGGACTATTGATATTAACCCCATGGATTTCCTGCAGTTTCCTGAGAAAAGGAATGTCACATAAGTGGTACACTTGTGTTTTTATCATTTTTTCTCACGGTGGGGATGGATTTTGTAAAAATGCTTTCTTTTTCCTTTTTACAACAGTCCCATAGATTCCATAAAAGGTCCCCGACATGACGAATTGGGCTTGGAAGTTGGCAGCCCGCTCGACCTATGATGAGCATAAGTGGCGAGACCTATCCAAGGGTAGATGGGAGGCAAAACACCACGGTACGTCCTGTATGGTTTACTCTCTTTGAAAGGTACTTTGTTTTATATGTTCTAACTCCATCGTCATAGGTGTTGTGGAATTTTTAGAAATGATACTGTGTCCCCTCAGATAGGAGAAAGGATCGTCGGCTTCGAGATCGAGTAACAATAACAAATGGAAGGAATCTTCATAGGGTGAAGGTGCTCATAGCGAGACTAGTCCTGACCGGAGGCCCACAGAAGATGTCTCGGCCGAGCCACTAGCACCCGAGGCTTTTAGCCTTAGAAAAATAGTTCCTTCTTTGTCACCGTCTTCTTTTCCCGTTGAACGTACTTCGAGGGACAAGGGTTTTCTGCTGCCATCTTCTTTTCCTATCGAAGTTACTTTGAGGGATGTTCAAATCAGGGGCCACCTAACTCAAGCAAGGTTTTGAACGATCACATTCCTATTGGGAGCGGCCATGCTAGCGCCGAAGAGAGCAAGCCGATAGGTGTGCATTCGAATTTTGAGAAGGTTTAGAGGCTCTGTTCTATGGTGAGTTTTTGCCAATTGTATTGGTTTTTAGTTTTGCACTTTCATTTCCTTATTGAGATCCTTTTTCGTAGGCCTTCGACAAACTTAAGTCCGAGCTAATTCATTGTGAAGCCAGGTTGCAAAAAGCCTTAGACAAGGAGAAACCCCTCAGGCATTTTTGTGAAAAAATGGGAGAGTAGTTGGAATACTTGCGGTGCGAGGTGAATTAAAATCGAAACTATGAATGCCACCTTGAGAAATAGGTAACCTTTGCTATGCAGGAACGCCTGCTTCCTCTTTTATCCCTAAAGACTAATATTTTGACACTTCAGTTGCAGAGCAAGACATAGGATTTGGAACGCTATTAGGGCGAGGTTGGCCAGGTCAAGTATGAGTGTAACGGGCTAAGGGATTAGATAGATTCCCATGTTATGGCCAAGAAGAATTATTTGGTCAATGTTTTTTCCCTTGAGGTACAGCTCTGAAATGCTCATAAAAATAATTCGGTTTAGGTGAGTAGGATTGCAAGGCTTGAGTTCGACCTTTTAGAGATGAAGGCTGAAATCGTGAACACCTAGGAAGAAGCTAAAGAGATTCGAGCTAAGGCCGACAAAAAAGTGGCTGACTATTTAAAAGACGCTGCTGATGCTCGAGCTAAGTTGAGAGGGGCTTCCGATGAGGAGAACAGAAGTAGTGAATATGCGCGGTGCAAATCTTGGAGGGAAACCCTTGAAATGATTATTGCTTGGGGCTTTGATCTCCTGGAAGAGATACTGCATGCTAAGGCGGATCGATACAGCGCCAGTTACCTTGTGTCTGATATCGAAGATAATGGAGAAGAGGCCGATGGGCCAACTTTCCCTGAGTGGAATGTGCACTAGGCCTTTCTTTTTGATTCTTTGTACAGGCTCTTAGAGAACATTTGTAAATGTAGCCTACCATTGTTTCATATATTCATATATAAAATAACCTTTTGGTTTTCTCCTTTCCTGAATTTTCATTTACTTGTTCATGTCTTTCTTTGTTTTGGTTTTATACATTTGCCAATGTTTGGATAGGTGAATCTGGTCTTCGAGGTAAAAAATCCTTTGGTTTATAAATCGACACTGAGGCTTGGTGGGCTAGCTCGTAGGCTTTTATGAATTTTCCCGTAGGCTCTTTTTTAGTTAACTATTTCATGATCAGTCTTCGAGTCGGGTTTCGACTCAAGCTCATTGGCCCTAATGTTTTCAAATTTTAAGTTGGCTCTTATGCGTTGGGTTGGTAAGACCTCTAGTGTGGGCTGACGATAGTGACTCTTACGCATTGGGTCAGTACGACCTTTAATATGAGCCGACGAGAGTGGCTCTTATGTGTTGTGTCGGTACGACCTTTAATATGGGCTTTTACTTTCCCTCGTTGAAGACTTTTTGAAGTTTTTATATTCACTCGAATCTTCGATAGTTTGTTATGAACCTCGATTATGAGCCATTATGCAATGATAAATAAGCACCTCGGGAGGTGCATTGGGTTAGTACGACATCTAATATGGGCTGGAGACAGTGGCTCTTATGCATTGGGTCATATGACCTTTAATATGAGCTGGAGATGGTGGCTCTCACGCTTTGGGCCAGTACAACCTATAGTATAGGCTGGCGATAGTGGCTCTTATGCTTTGGTCGGTATGACTTTTAATATGGGCTAGCGACAGTGGCTCTTATGCATTATATATATATATTTGATCCCTGTGACTTTTATTATAGTCTTTTATTCTCCCTCATTAAAGACTTTTAGAAGTATTCGTGTTCGCCCGACTCATTTATGGTTTGGTAAGAACCTCGATTGTGAGCTGTTATGCAACGATAAATTAGCACCTCGGGAAGTTTCGCTTGATGGCTGAATCATATCGAAACTAGTTATTGCGAGCTGATATGATCGAAGCTCCTTTGCTTATGCCAAGGGTAGGCTGATTAACCGTTTCTTTTCGAAGTAATTGAAGGCTTGTGATTTTATAGCGATGGTCGGGCATCCACGAGTCGCGTGAGTTTGGCTGGTACAGCATTGTGACCATAGTCATTCTATTTGGCCGTAGCCGTTAAGTCACGGAGTGAAGTAGCTTTGGCGTTTATATCAAGGGTATGCCTTTTTATGGGTCTTAGAAGTTCAGATATATAGCCTAAATTATAAGATCCGGATTATGCCTTTTGCAAGGTCTTACAACTTTGGTTACTTGGTACAAGTATAACTCATGCGTTGCTTGAAGTCTTACAAATTTTGTTACTTGGTCCAAGCATAAATCATGACTTGATTGAGGTCTTACAGATTTGGTATTTCCTTATGAAGTTCTAATTGAGCTCAAGGTTGCCCGCATAGGGTCTTATAGCTTCGAGTTTGAATAAATGGAGTGACAGTCAGTGACAGTCCTCGAGACATCAAATTTGGCTCTAAAGTCATTCTTTGTGAACTTGGTGTAGCCTCATTGATGGCTTACGAGTTTGATGTTTCTGACCTGGAGGTCACATAGTTTTAAGTTTTTGACGTCAGTCCCAGAGTTTTTCAGGAAATTTCTAGCTCTAGAGCCATTTCTTGTAATAGCAGATTTCTTTTACGAGTAAAGCATTTTGATGGAGGAAAAAATATTCATTGATTACTTGGCATAAGTATACATTTTTTTCTTGTCAAGGGCTCAATTATTCTATACGGACACAGTTCGTCGTCCGTTTGGCCCGATACATTATTTTCCTATCGAGACCCTTTTTGGTATATCTTAACTTCTTCGAGGAGGTGACCTCCTGGGGGGGTGCCCCCTAGTATTCGAGGTTGAATGAAAAGAAGCCTTGAATAGTTGTTGAGTTTTTCTTAGGTAGCATATAGATATTGTATCATTAAAAACCTTACTTGTAAAACCCTTCTTGGGATAAAACCCTATCGAAGGAAAAAGTGCAATGCACATGTTGAAACCTAAGGTCTTCAAGATGGAAAACGCTTTGAGTGTTCCGATGATTATACCTTAGTGCTGATGGAACTTTGAGCCTCGATATGCTTCAACTGTTCGTTCTAGGGATGCGGTATGGTCCTTTACTCGTTTAGTCGGGCGTAGTCGAGAATGTATCTTGTGATTGCTACTTCACTATTTGCTTATCCTTTAGCTCCTTTAATGTTGAAAGCGTTGATATTGGTGCCCCATCGTTCATGGTGAACATCTCTCTTGGTGCATGCTATTCTTTGTACACAGTTTTTATTCCGTCCTTTGTCGGAAACTTCATCATTTGATGAAGAGTTGATGGTACTGCCTTCATACAGTGTATCCATGGCCTTCCAAGCAAGGAGTTGTACCTCATGTCTCCTTCCATGACATGAAACTTGACATTTTGGGTTGTGCTGGCCACATTGATTACGATGGTGATTTCCCATTTCATTGTTTCACTCGCCATATTGAATCCGTTGAGGAATCGAGAGGTGGGCACGATCTAGCCGAGCTATCCGAGCTGCTCCACCACCCTCGACCTAATAATATTGGCCAAGCTACCTGGATCCACAAGCACACGCTTTATTTGAAATGTATTCACAAGAAAAGAAATTACCAATGCGTCGCTATAAGGCTGAGACAGGGCGTCGATGTCCTCATCGTTGAATGTGAGAGCGTCTTCAGGTATGTAACCTCGATTTTGCTTTTCCTATGTGATGTCTATTTTTGTTCGTTTGACAATGGGTTCTGGTGGGATGTCGACTCCCCAATGATAATGTGGATGACCTATTGTGGTTCTTCTTTTTCATTTTTCCTGTTTGCTTCTCTTTCTCGAAATTGATTCTTGGCTCAGTCGCTGAGGAACTCTCAAAGGTGCCCTTTGTTGATTAATCGGGCTACTTCTTCTCAGAGTTGTCTACAATCTTTAGTCCTATGACTGTGTGTGCCGTGAAATTCGCCCATCAATTTAGGGTTCCTTTGCGACTGATCTAATACTACATGCCTTGGCCACCTGGTGACTCTAAATTTACCAATGGCAGATACTATGTCCAATACATCGACATTGAATTTATATTCAGACAACCAAGGTGCCTCCATCGGTCCTATGTTCCTGTCAAATCCAACTCTTCTCATGAGTCCCCAAGGATTCTGACCTCAATCTATCCTCCAGTCATTTTAGGTTATGTTGCGCCTCGAGACGTTTTTTTTATCTTCAGTATATGGTTGGCATCTTTCCTTATTTTTCCTTGGCTCCTTTTCCAGTAGCTTGCTAGGATATACTGCGCCCGATGGGGCTCCTAGTTGATCATCCTTGACCCTAATCTTCGATTGATATTACTTGAGGATATCCGACCAAGTCACGGTGGGGTATTCAACCAAGTTCTACTTCAGCTGCTTTGAAGCTACCAAGATTCGCTCGTTCAAGACTTGAGTGAAGGCCTGCACATCCCAGTCATCGGACATTGGTGGTAATTCCATTCTTTCGATTTGAAAGCGAGACATGAATTTCCTTAGCATCTCATTTTATCTTTGTTAGATTTTGAAGACGTCAGATTTCCTTGTAGCCACCTTGATGGCACTGACATGTGTTTGAAAGAATTTGCTAGCATGGAAAATGAGTCTATTGAATTTGGGATTACGTTGTGGTAATATCATGGCCCCTTTGAAAGCGTTTCTCCAAACGTTTTTAACACGATGGCTTTAATCTCATCGTCCTTCAAGCCGCTGCCTTTCATCGCACAAGTTTAAGCAGTGACGTGCTCATTCGGGTTTGAGGTTCTGTTGTAATTCGGAAGATCAAACATTCTGAACTTTTCTGGGATGGGCTTTGGAGAAGCATTTTGTTGGAATTTCTTTTGTATGAGCTTCATCGAATCTACACCTTTCAAGATCAGGGATGCGCTCGAAAATTTGTCGACCTTTGTATTGTAGGCCTCCACTTTCTTGTCATTGGGTTCTATCTTCTTCTCGCCTGACTCTATCCTCTTTGTGAGGTCCTCGAGCATCTTTATGATGACGAGGTCGGCCACTGACCCGTTGTTGCTTGATCTTTTTGGTACCTGTTCGGCTTGAGGAGCCATTACTTGTGTTGTTGTACTAGGAGGTTTTAGTGGCTTTGTAGTTGAGCAATCGCCAACTGCTGTGCCTGTAACATCTCGAAGATAACGTGAAGGCCAACCTCTTGTTCCTCCCTAACTGGGTTTTTAGGCTTCTTGTTGGTTTTCTTAGCATATATTCCTGTTGGTGTGGCAGCTTATGTCTACATGATGGCCATTGCGTGAGACCACATCCACGGAAATTGGTTTTGGTGCATCCTCATGGTCTCATGGTGGTACACCAATACCTAGAATAGCTACACCATTCTTTCCATGGTCATCAAGACTGTCGTTCTCATGTGCATTCATTGAGTTAGAGATTTTGATCTGAAATCAAAGAATCTTGGACATGAAAAAGTGTAAAAAGATAACTTGTGTTATGTGGTAAACTAGCAAGGAAATAATCACTATTATTCTTAGCCCCACGGTGGGCGCTAAACTGTATACCTTTAAAATGGTAATTACAATAAGATTTTATTTTGTGATTCTAAAAATACGTGATTCATTTTTACGCTAGTTGTTAGGCAGTAGATGATAAGTGTGGGACTAGAAAATAAGATAAGAATTTGAAGGCAGTAGGTTGAGCAAACTTAGTGGCTGGGAATTGGGACCTCGAGCCAGGTTATATGGGCCTCGGGGTCGAGCTGAACGTTAGGCTACGGGCACTTGATGAAGGACTAACAATTCTAAGAGCTTTGATGATGTCTCTTTATAATTGATAATGAGCAGTAAATGAAGAACAGTTAATGAAATACAATAAATGCAAGTAATAAATATAAGCAGTAGAATCAAAGGAGAATATGTTTAAGTTATAGAGCAAAGAATGTTCTTGTTCTTGTATTCAATGTTGTGTTGTGTCTCCTCTTCGCAAAGTGATAAGGGTCCCCTTTATATTTGAGGGGAATCCTAACATAGTACAAAACAAATTTATTACAAAGATATGCGGCTGGTACAACCATTTAATGCCATGATACGAGTTTGTACTAGCCTAATAGATTGGTCAGCCTTAATCACGCGCCCTGGGAACTCACAATTTTTTCATTATAACCACCGATTTGCACTGCCCCAAGGTCGAATATTTGAGCACCCTTGGGGTCAAAACTCAAATCCTGCCTCGAGCCTTTGGAGACGTGCTTATGTAGAACCATGAGACCATAAAAGCGGACCCTCTGAGTTTTACCGTATACAAAATCTGATCTTTAATTTCTCTCTATTCCTTCGTATGCATTATTAATAGCATGTTATTTGTTAAGCACTAGTGGCTTGTGATGATGTTGTGAAAGAGTTGCGAGAGAGCCATGTGGTAAGTGTTATGTGTCTAAGGACTTCTCTTGGAGAGCTTTCTATTACGAGAAGGGTTTGCGTGTAATCCCACAGGATGTTGACACTTGATTATGGACTTAGAATGTGATGCAATCCTATGGTACGGATGTATGGATAGATCTTTAATAGTTCATTAGTGGGATAGAACAGATTCTTGCACCTGGTTGGTGAGAGTAGACTCGAGAGGATCAATTGATCATATATAAGTTGAAATCATAGTAAAGTCGTAGTTAGATATTGTGTTGAGGTTTAACAAGTGGATATATTTCATGATAAGGTTTGAGGTTGTATGGTTTTCCTTATGAGGTTATTGAGTGTTCTCAGATGATGGGAATATAGATTTAGGCTAAGCGGGGAGCTTACCATCAATGATTGGGTAATGTGGTTGTGTGTTGTTATAGTTCTTGGGTTGAGTGCATTTGTGGGTTTGTTGTGACTTGAGTAGAGCGGCATAAAGGTTGACTCAGATAGATATTTTTAGATATGTGATTTGTTCGCCGGAATAATTGCATGGGGATTGGCTGTATAACTTAGGTTCGATTTTCGTTGTGGTTATAGTATGGAATGAAAGATATTCACTCAATTGTTTATAGGAAATGTTACTTCTTATGGTTGTGGTAATATGCCGTAGGACACAGATTGTTTGTTATGTTTGGTTGACTTGCGAAATATGATTCTGATGGGTTTGAGATTTAGGATGTGATGCCTAAGGATTGATCGGATGCTTTTCTTTCATTGGGAATTGTGATCAACATGGAATTATGATCGGGACTTGGAGCACTTATGTATTATCATAGATGTAATCTAGAGTAATTGAAAAAATGGGCAAGAAAATGGTAGCTTAGACCATCATGGTAATAGCATGTATCAGTTTCTTCGGTATAATCGGGAATCTCAATTACTTTTGCGATTGGGCTTTTAGGTTTTACGACATGTGAGACTTGGTTGATTTAGAGAGATTCAATTCTAATGGCTCGAGTGCATGAAAATGGGTTTCGAAGAGTTTACGATGATTTGGGATACGACTTGGATGTTGATGACTTCTAGGGGCATAAAAAGTTAGTTACATGTTGTGATTGTAACGTGATTTGAGTTAGGTGGTATTTTCTGGTCGATGGAGTGCTTATGAGGAGGACTATCCTACTTGTGATTTAATAACACGGTCTCGTATTTTCATATAATATCATGATAGATGAGGTGAAACATGTGGGGTTTGGATTGAATGGATAAGGTTGAGGTTTATATTCGAAATGAAGGTCATGAGTTCTAGACAACATAAGAGACTTTAAATGTTTGAGCGAATGCTAGTACTATTTTATGTCGAATGAGAATAGTGTGTGTTGTAGAAGACAGAGTGTGTATTGATGTGTGGATACTTTGTCTAAGTACTATAGAAATCGCGTGGTTGTTAACCTTTGATGTTCATATTTTTGCTACATGACGCAAAATATTGATGGGAGTATTTCTCATGAGGTAATCAGGTATGGAGATTTTTATATTATTGAGGTTTAGAGATCAGATATTTTTAGAGGCAGGCTATCTCTTTGGGTTACTATAGGAGTATGTTAATAGTTAGATAACTTATTATACAACAACAACAACCCAATATAATCCCACTTAGTGGGGTATGGGGAGGGTAGTATGTACGCAGACACCCTGGGGTTGAGAGGCTGTTTCCAAATAGACCCCCGACATCCTTCCCTCCAAGAACTTTCCACCTTTATCTTGAGGAAACTCGAACTCACAACCTCTCGGTTGGAAGTGAGGGTTGCTTACCATCAGAGCAACCCCTCTTGTCTAGTTAGATAACTTATTATATGTATCATAAATGGGTCACTTGAGAGGACTTGAATTTGATGCATTGGGTCTTATCAGTTTGTAGAGAATCTTAGGTAATCTATGAAAGTTGAAGGACACGATGAGAAATGATTCAAGATGTTGCTTTTCAGCATTTGAGTTGGCGCAAGTGAGAAATCAGTGGTTGAAACTGGAAGATTAGAATCTATTTGAACTTTTTGAAGATCACTTACTTATTTTGGAACGGTTTGGGTCTTTTGTAGGGGCTTACTGGTAGTCCTATGGAGAATGTATATTTTATGCTAGGTCGAATTTGCCTATGAAGTGCAACATTTACTACGGATATGTCATTGGGTAGAACTGGTCTTGTTAATGCCTTTGTTTGCTCCATGCGTTATTCTATTATGTTAAAATGGATTTGCGAGACCATGTGATTATTTATATATTAGTTATCATGTTTAGGCCTTGTTGCAGTAGTTGAGCGAGATGGCTCGTGAAATATTGAGATGCCTATTACACCTTAACTATCCTTATATTTTAAATAGTATATCCTTCATACTAGCCTCCCTATAGTTATATTTATGTACTTATGTGCATGATATTGATACAAATGTATTTGGCGAGTGAGAATTATAGCTCTACGCATAATCCCATTTGGATTGATATGATTGGACCGATTTGCATGTTGCAATGGTGTTATATTGGATCGCATTGCACACCACACCACAACAAAAATATGTGGGGTTCGGTTACACGCAACAATGATTCTATATTGAGATATGATTAATTGAGCTTAATTCATGTATGATGCTTCTCCGTTATGGCAGCGATTCTTGAAGTTATGTTTTACTTGCTTTGTCTATTACGCTTTCCTAATAGTTCTTTTACTTTTTCCACTTATTATTATTCATCAAACTCGGATTATTTTTTGTATCGTGTGTGGACCACATCGTATAAGGTCTCATGTTACATCTGGTGTGACTTGTTAATTGAGCAGATTGTTGTCACGACCCAAAATCTAACTACTCATGATGATACATAACTCAACCCGCTAGGTAAGACAACTATGAGTCAACACAACCCAAATGAGATTAATAAGAAATAAATGATGAATTAACTGAACTTCATACAATAACCCAAGGACCGGTGGTACAAGTCACGAGCCACTAAGACTTAAATTGACAAACTGGTGTGAAATAATAAAAAATTTGAAATCTAAAACTACAAAGGACAAGTGGTAGCTATATCTGAAAGTAGGTACATCTTCAATGTCAGCCTCTGCCATATATAGTAGCAGTAGCTCCTAAATTGGCACGCAAGGCAAAGAAGCGTAGTATGAGTACAACCGACTCCATGTACTCAATAAGTATCATAACTAACCTCGGTGAGGTAATAGAAGCAATAATTATAAATAAAACTAGCTATCACCAGTACAGTTCATTATCTAACAAGTACCGAATATAAAATATGATCAAATCATGGGATTATCGATAAAATCACATTAATGTTGTCAATTTTCTCAATGTATTCTTTTTAGTCAATAATCCATCATCTAAGGAAGATATGCAAATAAATCAGGTAACAACCAAGGAAATCGCAAGTAAATATGAAATGCAATAACCAAACAGCAATCTGTTGCAGCGTGCAACCCAATCCAAATAGAATTCACCTCGCGTCTCTCAGGCCCATATATCACAATCAACCTGGCTTGGTGACATGCATAACAACACAATCTACTTGGTGTGGTCACGGGCATAATAACACAATCCGCTTGGTGTGGTCATATGCATAACAGCACAATCTGTGCCCGACGTGGTTAGATGCATAACAACAGAATCCACCTGATGTAGTCACATGCATAATGACACAATCCGCCCGACGTGGTCACATACATAATAACATAATCCACCCGACGTGGTCACATGCTTACAGTCCAAATCATATAACACAGAAGCAAATCTACAAGAATACAAGTATATGGTCAATGAATATTAGATTTCACGCTCCTAGACTGGTAAAAAAGACATGCTATGGTGTATGCATGTGGAAAGTGTGCTATCATATCTCAAATCGATAATTTTCATCACGGTAATAGCAATTATCAAGTTCATTCAGGGGATTAGCCTCTATGTAACCTCAAACATGGTAAAATAGTTCATAGCAGGGTTACAAATATGAGAAACATCACATCATAAATCTTAACAATCAATTCAAGGTATGCCGTAGCCCAAGCATTACCCCAAGCACGGATAAATGCCCGGTGCTCGCCCATGGGCTCAAACCCCACTCATATGCACACCCAAAATGCATATGTATCATAAATAACTCAAGAAACAAATGCCTCAACCAAGTTCAGGTAAGATACATACCTCAAGCAAGCCAAACAATACTCCACAAATGCCATCCTGCGAGAATCGTCCTCTGAATGGCTCAAAACTATCCAAAAGAAACTCGAAATCATCAAATAATGTCAAAGAAAATAAACCCAAATGATAATGGTTGAATCTTTAATAAAATACTCAAAATCAACAAAAACGTCAACTCGGGCCCGCACCTCGAATCTTGAAAGAACTCACTAATTCCAATAACCCATTTGAATGGTTGTCCAACTCTACTAATTTTATCAAATTATGACTTTGAACCGATGTTCAAAACTTAATTAATCACTTTACAAAAGTTTGGACAAACCCCCAATTTCTCTTTTAAATTCAACAATCAAATGCCAAAATTAATGATGGAAGCATGTAATATAACAAAATTCGAATAGAAATTACTTACCCCACTCCATATGGTGAAAATCCTCTCCAAAAGCTTTGAAATTTGAGCTTCCCAACTCAAAATGTTATAAACGAGCTCAAGGTCAAAATACAGTACTTTATAATCAGTGACCAGTTATATGCATCACGATCGCGGCATGATCCTCGTGATGGCGGTGCAAAGAAGAAAAATCACACTGCCCTAAAATACTCTATGCATTGGCAAAAACATACCACACGAACGCGATGCTCACAGACACCAAAGCTCCACGAATGCGACCAATGACACGCAAACTGAAAGAAGAGTTCTTCAGTTCCTAGTTGCCAACACGAACACGATCCAATTTTGTGAACGCGATGCTCAAACCTCCAAAACCTACGCAACTGCTTACAACTAGTATCGAATGCCATAAAGAAAATAACCCAGCTCCAACTTTACATAGCGAGATCGCAGTATCCCACTCATGATCGTGAAGAAAGGAAAATGGCACCAGAAAACCAAGAATAAGGCCATAATGAAATGTGGTCCAAAACCACTCCGAAACTCGTACGAGCCTCTTGGCTCAACAGATACCACCACAAGTTCACTGCAATGAATCCGTAACACAAAGTAAAACAAAAACACACGATATAAGCATAAAGGATCATGTCCTAACATAGATTCATGTCGATGTGTGACCCAATTCAAATACCGGTCCATATGAAATACCTCGAGCCATGTGCTCATAATCATCAGCAATAATAATAAATCTAGTGTAGTCCCACAAGTGGAGTCTAGAGATGATCATAATAAACAATCATACGTATATCAACAACAAATATGCAATGTGCATGATCATAACCATGGAGAAACGGATAGCACGATATACCATAAATAAGAAAGCCGTAACCAAGTTACTACAAACCATTGAACACATTTCCCATTCACAATCATCTCACGGGAAATACTCTATAATTCTTTCGTGACATATAGCAAACTATGAACATCAACAGTCGAGTAACCAGGTGATTACCATAATACCAATCAAGCATCCCCAGTCAAAATATAGTGCATCTCCTGAAATGCACACTTATATCAGGAAATACTAAATAGTTCCAGCATTCTTTTAAACATTTCAAAATGTCTATGATGCCTAGAACTCATCACCTTCCCTTCAAAATTGCACCACGAACTGGTAAATGGAAAGCTCAATCCTACACCACGCATTGACTCTAACATAACATCATATGAAAGCACGAGAATCTTATTATCAACTTTGAGTCACAAGCAAGGTACATACTCAATCATCCAAAAACCTTCCACTTGATCCCATCAAGGAGAAAATCGCAACACGTAAAAAGCTCCCTATGCCTTTAGAGGACATCCATCTCAAGTCGTGGATGAAATCATCGAAAGCTAACCGAAATCCGCTACCATATAGACAAATCAAGTAGGTTTCCAAACCCAAGAGTATTTCCCAAAAATACCGGTAAAGCCTCACCACATCATAAGAACCAAAAGAACCAATCATATTATGCTGATCTAGCCTACTACCACGCTGTCCTATTTCTCGGAGTTCCTTCTGAATTGCCTTTAAGTTAAAACTTGTGCCAATACACCACGTTCCTTACCCAAAGCTCAGTACAATAGATCCTTTCATTAGACCATGCCATCTTAAAGCCCATATGCCATTGCATTCCTTCTTAATCCTCGAATAGTATCACAACCAAAATGCCCACTCTGAAGAGACCTTTTGTGAATCTAAAGTTGTTTCCTTACCCCTCTTATACTAAATTGTAGAATCCATAATGATACAAAAATACCATAAGGCCCAACACCTTCTATTGAAAATCTCAAATCTTCGCCTTTTTACAAATCAGGAAATTCCTCAAATACCATATATGAATTTTTAACTCGTTAGAAATTTATTGAGAGTCATCCACTCTACTCTAATCTCTATTGCACTACCAAAACAAGTCGCATGACATGTACTTCATTACCACACAAACACTTCAAGAAGTAATGCACATCACTAAACAACTGAGTGAATCCCTACTCCATGGACTCAATATCCACCACCAATAGCAAACCCGAGTCATTACAAGATTTTCAGTATTCCCACTAACCATAGCATATCATGCATCCAACAATTCGCTTGCTCAAGCCAGCCTCTTCAAGTCACAACTGATCCGCAAATATGCCTCAAAATGAAACCAATATAATACATACTCATGTAACCTGATCATCGATAACAAACTCCTCACTTGGAACAAAGCCACATAATACAACACCCGATAACCCACAATGGCCCCATAATCTCGCACTGTAATTGAATTAAATCCCTTGTAATATCATGTAACACAAACCATAAAACTCCCTAAAATCACCCGCTAAGCACCTATCCATCATTTTGATAGTTGTGCAAACTCCTTCAAATGATCCACACTCAAATTGCAGCATATACACATCCCAATGGTAGAACAAAAAATATTCACATAACCACCATAGCGATCACACAACCAAAGAACATCTAGCAGGAGATAATCCACCTGCTAGCCTCATACTGGAATCTCTATATGACTTTATCCTAGTCAAAACCTCTATGCAATCGCTAAATCTTCCCGAGTCTAAACTCATTAATAAGACATATGAATCTATTTATTTTCCACAACTGAAAAAAATTGAAGGTCCTTCAAATCAAGATTGTACAACACACTAAAATCGAGTATCTATAGTATTTTCATATCCAAAGAAAACTCTTCTCGTGACATCTCAACCATCTAAGCATAGAACTCGGTTATATAATACTCATCATATAGCGATCCACCCACTCACTGAACCATCAATCTTACTCTTATGGACACTACTGTATATATGAGTCCATGATGGTAGTATCTCATATTTTAGTCGATTATTACCTCTAATTTACTGCACTTTAATTGAGTTTGAGCTATAATTGCTAGTGTTTTGCACTAATTATGTGTTTTATGCTTTGTAGGAGTGCTTATGATTTATGTAGATGTTATGTAATGAATTCAAGTGATTTTGGAGCTTTAAAGTCGAGAGTAAAAGCCACAGGAATTAAACAAGGTTCATGCTCGGGGGTCAAGGGGTTATAGTGCACTTTAAGACTGAAATGAAGAATCGAGCAGGCATACTCCACAGTGTCCAGTAAAATGCACATACCATTTTCTGTCAGAGATCCGTTTGGGCTCCACATAATATAGTTGGAAATGTATTTAAAAGGGATAAAAGTTTCATGTTTTACGTTTTCCCACGTTCCTAACAGGAAGGGGGAAAAGTGCGTGGACACGTACTGGTCGCGTATATGGGGTAGAATAGTGTGAAAAATATGCTTCCAACTGCGCGGGCACACTTCTAGGTGTGCGGCCACGCACTTCCAACTCCGTAAAACTATCATATTCTGCATAGGAGAAGGTGTTTTCGTTTGGGCCTGACCCTACTTGGTATATATACGTGGAAAAATAGTATTTTATTGAATTTTGACACATCTAAGACCTCAAGAGGCTAAGGAAAAGTTGGTGTTGTGACCAAAAAAACACTCACGCAAGTGCACGTGATCGTCTAGTAATATAGTACTGATTAGAGTATTGTTCCCACGAAGACTTGTGATTAACTATTGACTGATTGAAGCATAAGTAACTTATTTTTCCAAGAGTTTTTTCACGAAGTTTAGATGTAACTAATTTACTACCTAAACTATCAAGCAATAATCTAACTAGAACCAAGTAACCAAACAACCAGCAATTTCGAGTAACAAACAGTAGGAGAGGAAATTCTAGGGTGACCGGCTAACTGAAAATCGTGTTGTTTTCTTAGCTTACAACAACTAATTGATTTATCTAGATTGTTGATTGACAGGGTTGATGTTACTCATAAGAATAAGTCGAGTTCTTACTCGCCTATTCAAGTTAACTCAATGCCTATATGTCTATGGAATTAAGATTAACAAGAATGCATTTACAATTCTTGTATTTCAACCAAGAAAGTCAATTGGGTATATGTCTATCCCAATTGCCAATCCGTTTCCCGATGCCCGGGTTCAAGAACTTGCTCTATTTAATTCTATATGCAATCTAGAATTTCCACTTTCGAGTTCAACTCTAGATTTGTAGATAGTATTTAACTGTTAGCTACTCAGCAAAATAATTAAAATCAGAATTAAATAAACAACCCAATATAATAAACCAACTTTGTCAAATTAAACTTCGAGCAACAACATTCATGTTTCACCTATGACCGTAGAACAATGGGTTTTGGCCACTCATACTAGTGTTCATCATAATAAGGTTCAATTTCATCACAAATAGGAAAAACAAAGGGAAGAAAAGAAGAACTTGATGGTCAAATCTCCTCCTTACCTCTTGCCTTTCACCTTCCTGCTTTAGACTATGAAAACCTTGATAAATATTCTTTGGGCAAGCTTGACTTTATATAGGTTTAGTGAATTTTCCTCCAAGTTTCCAATTTTGCCCATAACAGACTTTTTCAAGAATTGGGATTAGCACGAACTTCATTCTAACTTCACGCTAGTTTCCTAGCACACCGCTTCCTGCTTCTGTACTAGCGCAAACACGCCAGACTTAGCGTTAACTTCATGCTATCTTCAGGCCATTTTTTATTCACTTATTTGTCTCGTCTTTGCACGCACACAGCTCGAAGGGCTCTTCCATGCTCCAATATAGCTTTAATCACCACTTTAAGGCATCATTAGGCTCACCATTCTGCAATGTGTAAAATTCATAATTAGAGCCTATTTCTCATCATTTAACCATAATTAGAGACTCACTTGAACATTAGAAGTGAATTAAATAGAGTTAAATCCCCAAACATTTGTCTTTCACCTATCCTACCAACCATATCTTCTCCCAATTGATAGTTTCCTTTGATTAATACTTGCGTTGATTGTCATTATCCAATAATTTAGACTCTTAGTTAATTGTACTTTTAATCATATAAACCTCAATTATTGATCATCTTTAATAGCAATCTGGATACAAACAATGAAAATATTGTTTAATTCCGATCCTTATGGATACGATATTATAATTTACTATATTCGACTAGCGAGAATATTTTAATGTGTGTTTCAAGCTCGTCAAATTTAGGCGTTTTATTGGGGATTGGAATTTAATAGTGTTTGAAATAGTTTGTAGTGCTAATTCAAGAATTTTATTTTTTATGTTTGGGTGTTCTTTGATTGTGCACATGCTACATGTAAGATTGGTGCATGAATCGATATGGTAAGGAATTATAACCATACAAACCAGAAATCGAGAATCTGTGACAGTTGAGGATGGAATAAAATCTCCTTGATAATATAGAGAAGATCGGGCAATCCTCCACTAAAGAAAATATGATGGAAGATGATGATGATGATGATAATGTTGATTTGGCTATGAGAGAGGCAGCCTAACTCAGAGAGAAAGTTGCAAGATATACTGAAGAAGCAACACTTAGAGATGCACAAATTGCATATGAGGAGGAGATGGCTCAAACAAAGGCTCAAAATCAACCCATAGGTGCAGACCAATTCGAAAACCTAGCTCCCGAACAAGGAATACCACTTGGTTATTATGCTATCTACAACCAAGGCTTATCAGTGTTAGACTACCTCCAGTTGCAACCAATATTTCGAGTTAAATCAAGGGTTGCTGCAAACACTCCAAAATAGTTGTGTCTTCATAGGAAAGTTGAACGAAGATCCAAACAACTGTCTGATGGACTTCGAGGAAATATTGAACACCTTTCAATATAATGGTGTGTCACAAGATGCATCTTATCTAATGGCATTCCCTTCATTCTCAAGGACGATGCAAAACACTAGCTTCAACGCTTGCTCCAGGGATGAATTAGAACAAGTGAGGATATGACCAAAAAATTTCTAGCTAAATATTTCTCCTCCGCCAAGAGGGGAAAGTTAAGAAGAAAAATCCATAACTTCTGCCACAATGTGATTAAAACTGTGTTTGAAGCAGGAGATATGTTTAAAGAGATAGTGCAAAAGTGTCAACACAACGGAATTGAACTATAGATACAACTCCAGGAGCTTTGGAAGGTTTGATACTGGCCTCACATAGAACATTGAGCAATGCAGCTGGAGATCCGTTGATGAAAATGACTCCCTAGGAGATAGTCACTATTCTAGATGAGTTATCTGAAGATGAAAATAAGTGGCTCTTGGAGATTGCAAAAAGAAGATCAACTGGTTTTCACCAAGTTGATTCTAAAATATTTGTGCAAGTACAACTTGATGCCATGGCAAAGGAAACAAGGAAGCTAACCTTAGCTTCTATACATAATGAGCCTCATGCACTATATGATATGTGTGGAAGAGGACACCCTACTCATGAGTGTCAAGTTATTATGGAGGAAGCTAATGCTGGGTAATTAGAACTTTAATGCAATGTGTTAGAAGCACCTCGTTTTTTCATGGAGTTCACCTGAGGGTACATCACATGCGTGGGAACAAAACAACTCACAATTTCAAGGAGCTCCTAGTTTTGTGAATCAGCTGAGAGCGTAGTTTCAGCCTCAACAATCAAATTAGTCTAGGTTAGAATATCTAATAAAGTCTTTCATTGTCAAGACATATAATATGCTAGATACTCATGGGGCAGCTATCAAAGAACTTGGGATAGGTTTGCGTAATTTGGAAAGACAAGTGGGACAAATTGCAACTATATTGTCTGAGAGAATTCTAGGTACTCTGCTAGTTGATACTGAGAAGAATCCCAAAAAAGGGTAAATTATGTGACCTTGAGAAGCGGGAAAGTGCTGAAAGAACCCACTCTTGTCAAAAAATAAACTGCACCCGAAAACAAAAGCGGGAATGAGTTGAAATTTGAAGATGATAAAAAGGCTGAGATGAAGAAACTCAAGAAGGGAGTTGACAAAAAGAAGGAGGAAACTTCAATATGGTAGTAATCTAATGATATATGCAAGCACATGCCTGCACTAACCTTTCCCCAAAAGCTCTATAGAGAAATGTTTGACAAGCATTTCAAGAGCTTTTTAGGCATGTTGATACAGGTTAATGTGAATCTGCCATTCACTGATGTTCTCTCACAAATGCCAGCTTATGTAAAGTTATTGAAGGAGATCCTCACAAAGAGATAAAGATAGAAGAGACATCGGTAGTGAAGCTCATAGAGCATTGCAGCGTAATGTTGCAAAATAAATTCCTACAAAAGTGTAGAGATTCAAAGAGTTTTACTATATCTTGGTCTTTAGGAACTCTAAATTTTGATAAGGTTTTGTGTGATTGTGGAGATTAATCTAATGCTATTGTCTATTTACAAGAAAATAGATAAAGAGATTAGAGAGATAAGGTTGGTGCATATATCTTTGCAGTTGGAAGACCAAACAACTATAACACCCGATGGGGTAGTAGAAGATGTGTTCGTACTGGGGGATAAGTTTGTATTTCCTGTAGATTTCATAGTGGTTAATATGGAGGATAAATAGGTCTCCCTAATCCTAGGAAGACTATTTTTAGCAACGAGTAGAGCTATATTAGACATACATGACCGAAACTAATGCTTAGAGTGGGTGAGGAGACAATGACTTTTGAGATGAAATTAGCAACTGGAGTGAAAAAGGAGAAGCCAGCTTCAAGTGTTGAGTAGGAGGTAAATGTCATGAAAGATAATGTTGTTTTTATTGAGAGACATAAGTGTTGGGTAAGAAGGATGAGAAGAAGTTGTAAGCATGGATTTGTGGACTAGTTCAGGCGCGTAGAATGGAACCCAACAATGATTCAGAAGCCGACTAGATATTCAGGGAAGTTTTCTCAACGCTATGCTTTTTAATTGTATGTCAAGGGGACATTCCACAACATAAAGTGTGGGGTGGATACTTGTATCTTGTATGTATATTAGTCTTTGTTTTTGTTTTAGTTAGCTTGATTATTTTTTTGTTAGTTAGAGTAGTAGAAAAAAATCGAAAAAAACATAAATTTTTTAAATTTTTTGACTTTTCCTAGTGATGGATATCATTCAACGGGCTTATTGAGAAATTAAAGTCGAAACAAAAAGACAATTTTTTTGTTAGGTAGTGTATTGATTTCCCATTGGCTTTTCTTTTTGCCATGGTTCTTTTCCAAGAGTTTTATTTGAACCGGGTATAGTTAGTTTTTATTTTTTAGGAGTAGGAAACCTTGTGCTATGATTTGAATTGAAGTAATATCTTTTGACCTTGTTATGTCTTGAGAGTAGTAAGTGCTTTAGTTGTGACGTTTAGGCTCAGTTTTTGACTTTGATAAGTGCCTTAATTTTTATGATCTTAACGTTACTTAATTACTTTGACTAAAGTGTCTTGATGAGGCCAATCCTGAGTGAGTCATGTTCCATGTGTATGTTATATTTTTCTGTTATTTTATGCATTGCATTTGATGCCTAGAACTTGCTCCGTGTGTTTACAAAGCGAAATAGTAGTTTTATCTAGTCTTGAAAGTGATATATGCATTTATTTGTTGAGCTACATAAATGTTTTAACCACCTAATTGTTATATATCTTAGTTAACCCCTTTTGAGCCTATAATCCTGTTTCTTTGGAAATTACATTACAAGCTTTACCCATTTGTTTTAATTGACCATCTATTTGAACCTTGAAACCCTTGTGAGCACTTGAATCGTTATGAACTTTGTAAAGGTTGAAGTGTGGGTGGTTGGGTAGGATTTTGAGTGGAACTATTGAAATAAGGATAAAGGTGCATGGTTTGAAAAAGTAAGAGCCGCTTGAAGTGAAAAAGAAAAAAAATATTTGTATTGCTATGAAAAAATTATTTGATAGTGGTGACCCTTAATATAATTGTTCTTAAATAAGAAAGGAGTTGATGTATAATGATATGAAGGTAGAGATATTATTTTACATAAGTGTGGGCTCTTAAATGTTACACTGTATATATTAAAGAGCTTAGGGAGGTGTAGTCACTCTTATATCAAAATATATCCTACCCATCCTGCAACCTACATTACAACCAATTAAAGTTCTACTTAGTCCTTCACTGAATGAATTTAATTAGTAGAATTGTACACTACGAGAAAGCCTATGGTGTATCTTTTGTGGCACATGAATGTCGTTTCTGAGAGTGAATTCTTTCTATGTTGAGTTTCTAATTGTTTTTGAATTTTATATGTGTGGAACGACTCTCTTTTGTTGTGTAAGTCACTTGATTCATAAAGTAAAGGTAATGTCATTGGCCTCTACATTACAGTAAGTGAGTGATTTGTGAATTGCATGGTACTTGTGAGTCAATTCTACAGGTGAATATTACACTATTGTGCTTAATCGTTTTTAATTGTTCTTGGTGTAATGCATTAGGAGAGTTTCTTAGTAAGGTTGTATCTCTAGAAAATGTGGTTTGATTGCTCGTGGATGAGCAATGGTATTAGTGTAGGGTGGTGATGGTAGGATATTAATCTCATGTTTTAGTCGATTATTACACTCTAATTTAATGCACTTTAATTGAGCTTGGGCTTAATCGCTAGTCTTTTGCATTAATTATGTGTTTTATGCCTTGTAGGAGTGATTCTGATCTATGTAGATTTCATAAAATGAATTAAAGTGATTTGGAGCTTTGAATTCTGAGTGAAATCCCAAGGAATTAAACTAGGTTCGTTCCCGGAGATCAAAGGATGATACATAAATTTAAGAACGAAATGAATAATCGACCAGGCATACTATATAGTATCCAGTAAAATGAACATAACATTTTGCTTAGAGATCTATTTGGGCTCCAAAATATATTGTTGGAAATATATTTAAAAGGGATACAACTTTCATCGCTTACAATTTTCTATATTCCTAACAGAATAGGGAGAAAAGTGCGCGGTCGCGCACTGGTCACACATATGGGGTAGAACAATGTGAAAAGTGCACGAGCACACTTCTAGATGTGCGACCTCGCACATCTAACTCTAGAAAACTATCCTTTTTTCGCATATGAGAAGGTGTTTTTGTTTAGCCCCGACCCTATTTGGTATATATACATGAAAAACTGTATTTTATGGACTTTTGACACATCTAAGACCTAAGGAGCCTAAGGAAAAGTGGGAGAAGCAAGAGCACATGGAATCCATCATTAAATACCAACTCAAGCCAAGGGTTTGGATTGTTTTATGTTTTGCTATACTTTAAACTTAATTGTGATGAATTACTCCATATCTATGGAGTAGTTCTATTTAAGGTCTGATGGATTTAGTGTATTGATACTTGTTGCGCCTTCTTTTTTCTCGCAAAATCAGGTTTATGACATTTTCATTGGGACATATCTCTTTTTTTTGAAAGGGGGTTTGCATTTTTGAAGAGTCAGCACCTAATGATTTAATGTGCGTTAGGGCACCTATAGAGTTCATTTCTAACTACGTTTGGTTACTAGAGAAAAGTTAAGGGCTTGAAATTATCGTAAGGGAAAGGTATTAGGCCCCCCTTAGGATCCACACATGTGGTTCCCGGCCAAATTGTTTTTTTGTGAATTTGTACAATTTAGAAAATAAATATGGATCAAATAGTAGGGGGTTTATGATTAAATACCAGGTGTTTGAAAATAAATTAATTAAAAAGCAAGATTTGAAAAGAATTACAATCTAAGCATATTTGGGAATATGAGGAGGGCATCATTGGATGTCGCATTTTAAGGATTTAAACACTGCATCAAATGCAATCGTGACCACAACTGTCATTACAAACAACCTAGTCACAATTGAGTTCTTTCCAGGATTGAAGTACAGAATGAAGCTGCTAGGATCTGATGTTCCAAGAAAGGATCTTATTATTGGATTCAACATTTACAGACAACTTAGAGATCAACTCCAGATCAAGGCTAACGGGATAGCCTTTAAAAATCAGTTCAGACCTCATTCTGAGATTCCAAGGATTTTCCAAATCACCAATGATGAACAAATCAATATGTATCATATCAATGCAATACCCGGTATGACACTCCTCAAAAAGGGTATACACATGGTATTAACGCACATGTCATAATATCCATATCTACCATTTGCCACCCCGTGAATGTAATTAAAGCGAGGGTTGGTCTTGAACCCTATTGCATGTTGTTACCCGTCCATTCCTATCAATCCCGGAGGAATTTATGACTCATATCCTATAAGAAGGGGGTTCTAGGCAGACCCTCAAGTTTAAAGTAAAATGCTAAAGCAACATATAATAAACAAGTAGGACTTCAAAAGGTAGAATGGAAGACAAATGAAATGCTCAGATATACCTCCACACACAGTACACATAAACAACATGGCTCATACACAATTAAGCTTTAAATTCAAATCATAAATATGATATCTAATTAATAACAACAGAGTCAGATTTATTACATGACTCAGAGAAGAAGTCCTAATCAATACGGCCTACTGATTTTAACATGCTAACAGTTAAACATTAATCACAAAGTCGGTTCTGATTTTATTTTAAAGTTGTTTACCTAAGCGCACAATAATATGCAACATTTACCAGAATTATTAAAAATAGTTTTGGAAGCTATTTTACCTAAAGCATGTTGTTCTAAATGTTGCAAAGACATGCCGGGATTGCGACCAGCTTCACTTAAATAGGAGAATCAAATATGATACTGTTTTATGTCCTTTTCCATGCGTCCATAGTTTAACAATGTGTGATTGAGCGAGTATGAACAACATCCTAAAATAGGTAATCTAACATGCACATAAAACAATGCAGAATGATGTCTAAAGCATGATTTCTAAATACCCAAAGAGTTACAACATGGCTTCAAGACGTGCAGGAGCAACAATTTTATGTTGATGCTGATATTTAGCCTAAAGCAAGAATTCTAAGTGGTAAAGTGATGACAAATGAGATGCTGAAACAGTAAACTTAAGAACATGGTATCTAATGCATGACATGCTTTAAATGGGTTGATCTTACACATGGATTCTAATGCACATATAGGAAATGTAAACCTAAGACATGGTTTCTACCTATTGATGCTGATTGCATATATAACTACCCTCCCCTTTTCACTAGCCAGCCCCAATACTTGTTTGCAAGAGATTATTATAGACAATACTGAATTGAATTACATAAGTAGAAATGAAAAAGTTACACTATAGAGTAGGCCAAGATTTCTAGCACCTGATTAGGATTCCTCTCTGATTATGTAATAAATCACCTCAAAGGACAAGATTGTCCCATAGCCTTTCTCATATTTGGGTGTGTCAGAGTTCCCTAAGGACCTTATGGGTGGATCCCAGGTAGTGGTCGAACCCAGATTTCATAGCCAAGATAGAGTAAGTGTAGTGTGGAAATGCTAGCTTTTTTGTGTCCAAGTTCAGAGGGAGCTTAAGGGTCCCATGGCAAGGCTCACACAAAAGGGGCAGAACTTAGTGGTCTAAGAGTAAAGTGAGAGGGCTCGACATAGTTTTAAAGAGATTTAAGCAAGAAATAAGTTTGAAAAAGAAAAGAGACTTGTTTAAAATAGTTTTGTAAAACAACAGGGAAAGTTGTTCAATAGGATAGGTTTTTGAAAGAGAGTATAGTAACAAGCAATAGCCCAAACACAGCACCCAAAACAGGTTCACACATAATCAAGGAACATAAGACCAAGGCAGGTTCACTAATTTCCAACAAGGGCAGTGGGGTTTGGTAACACATAGGTTACATAAGTAAACACATAATTGCAAGAGTTAGAGAACACAAAACCATGTAACTTGAGGATAGCCAAGTATTTTTGCAATGAGAGGTACATGGTAGAAATCAAAATAAACACAAGTAAAGAAGGGACACATTGGGGTATATTAGGAAGGGGAATAACAATTTTATAAACATGATGAGTCTATGGGAAGGGGGATATTCAGAAGCATGCTGATGAAGTAAGCATATCAATTACAAGTTAAATCAACAGAACCATGGTGAAATGAGGAAGTAAAAGAAACACATTGTTTTGAAACTTGAATTGAAATCAGAAAATACCAGTAAAGAAGCAAACACAATGTGAGAGGGCAAGAGCGTAGAGTAATTAGCCTTGGCTTGCAGCCGGTTGACTTAGGACAATAGCAAATAACCAGGGAAAAAAAAAGAGCAGAAGAAATTTTTTCTTTTTGTGTGAGATAGGGTTTTGAACTACAGTGTTCATGTCCTAAGACTGCAGAAGAGAGTCATTTATATATTAGTTTTGAAATTTATTAATATAAGGCAAGAGTCATTTCTTCAGTAATTATAGAGCTCGGTATAAAAATAGGTTTGAATCTCCCTTTGATTAAGGGCGTCAATGTAAATGGTAAAGAGCATGTGACAAGTAAGGAAAGAAATCATACACGGCTGGAGTATAACAAATAAGGAAAGATTACAAAATACTACCAATATAGAACAGGTAATTAAAACTAGGTTCAGAAAGTTTTTAAACTAAGGAAACAATCATTAAGAATTAAGTAGCAACACAGACAAGGCAAGGGAAAATAAATTAAGGCAAACAACTAATCAAATTAAGTGGAAAGGTAGGAGTTGGGGGGGGGGGGGGGTCAGAAGGAGAATGTTCAAATCACACCAAATAATAAGGAATTCAGAATAAATCAAAGAGAAAGTCATAAAAAAGATTCAGCATGCTTAATATAAAAGGATAGAAGTTAAAACATAAAAACAATCGATTTAAACAAAGTGTAGAAGAAGTCACAAAACCCTAATATTTAAAAGAGAAAAAAACAACTTGAAATCGATGGTTTTGCAAGAGAAATTCAAGAACAGTGTAAAACATAAAAGGATCAGACTTGAATCGTTTAAAATATCCTAGATCTAGGAGGTGTAAACAAAAATTAGGGTTTCAGAAAAAACTCAAATAGAAATAGAAGAACCTATTTAGAACCTCAAAGTTCGTAACCAAAATAGTGTGATTTCGTTCAGAATCACACCGGAGAAATATGGAGAGCAAAAACAGCAACCCCAGACATAGATCGGCGTGGCCCAGAGCCCTTGAAAGCCTCAAAAAAGATGAGTGTGGCAGGAGAGAAGCCATTGGAGGGTTAAGAGATGGTGAGAGGTGACAGGAGATAGCCGGAGATAGGAGGTCGGCAATTGAAGATTAGGGTTAGTTTGAGAGAGTTTGAGAGTATAGAGGATTTAGGGAGGCGGGGTTGGTCGTGAAAATTAATTAAGGGTAGGAGGGTTTGTTAGAATTAAAAAGGAAAGAATTATTTAGACCATTGTTCTGGGAGATCAACGGTCGAGATTCAAAAGGGTAGGTGGATTTCGGGTATGGGAAAGGGTTAACAGGGAATGGGTCGGCTTATTAATTGTAAAATTGGGCTGAGAATTGGCTATAATTCGAAGCCAAATTTGGCTATTATTAAAATAGCCAGTTTTTCCTATTTAATTTATAAAAAGAATAACAGGCAATTTCTGGAAGATAAATTTAAGGTGCCAAAATGATATGAAATACATAATTAACAATTTTAAAATATGACATCCAATTTATGCATATAAAAATAATTAAATTTTAAAAGAGCTAATATTGCAATTATGTGCAATTTGGCTTTAAGAATACTAAATGTAAGTGTAAAAATATATAAAATTATATTAGCCATTTTGACATAAATATAGAAATTAAATGATGCACCTGTGGAAAAAACAACAAAACATAAGGAGGGATACAATGCAACACATACAGGGACTCAGTCATACTTGAGGACTCAGTATCCTCAAAAATAAATATACAAGATACAACCACAGTAGGAGGTGAAGATCTTTATCCTCTTCACATCCGCAGGAATCAAAGGTCTTTGTAAAAATTTTGGGCAGTAATGCAACACAATTGACTCGAGCATCAACATGCAAAAAGAATGATGCGAAGTAGGGCATTTTACTGGTCAGTAGCATCACATACAGAGCTTGACAATCCATGTTCTATCATCATAGCAAATGCAACAGACAGGATGGAGTAGAATTATCTCCATGCACAAAGGAATGACAACACTCACATGCAACAGCCTATAATTAATACAGAGTCGCAGTTGATCAAAGGAAAAAATGTCGCAACAAGGTGGTGATTCAATCAAGGAGCTCAACAAGAAAACAATGGCGGAGAATACATGGCAAAGCTGGAGCAAAAATGAGGTTCAAAGAGGAAAATTGAGCAGTCCATAATATCTATGGTAGATAAAGGAGTGGCCATATGGATATAAGGAGTGTAATGAAAGGAATAATAATAAGCATCACATGTATTGACAATGATGCAAGAAGATGTTACATTTGCAATGCAAGGGGCTGGGCAGCATTTGGAAGGTAAGTGGATACATACACAAGCACTATGGATAGCTGATTTGGGCCTTTGTATGGGCTACAATTGCACACAAATTAACTGGGCTCCTATGTGTCTTTGTAAAGGACGCACATGCCTGGTTTCATGGGCTAAGTTATATTATAAAATGCTTTGTAGTATTATTGTGATATCATCTTTTGGTGCATTACTCAATTTTGATAATATGATACATTTATTTTTCTATTCTCTACATTTCATAGGACATCAAAAAACTCTGTGCTTTTATATTTCTTATAAATAAAAACTAGCCTTAGGCCATGTCTAGTGGATTGTTTAAACAAAACTAATTGGGAAACAATTATTGGGGATTTTATGTATAAAAAGGGAGAAAGAACATCAATTTAATCCCTTAAAAATATGGAAAAAATAATAAATTTTTTTTTTACAGTCAACAAAGAAAAATATTTGCTACCCAAAGAGTAAATACAGTCGCATAGAATAGGAGAGGGATTGCATAATCTATTTTCTTACAGGTAAAAAGGTTTCAGTTGTAGAATCAACCAACATTCAAATAAGCAACCATAATATTCAAAAGCACTAAATAATAAACTAGATGTGCTACTAATATAAGACTCAACGACCTGATCAAGCAGGCAGCATATGATCCAAAACTTGTATCATCAAACTTAATAGCTGAAACTGATGTATTGTTCAGATACTTCAAAACATAAATGAGATAAAGATCTTTTTGGCCTTCAAAAAGTGACAACATCACATCATACAGACTTAATCAAACAAGCTGAAACCCATGTCATCATCCGACTCCTCAGCAGGTTCATCCTTCTTCT
Source organism: Nicotiana benthamiana (assembly GCA_034376525.1). Lineage (NCBI taxonomy): Eukaryota > Viridiplantae > Streptophyta > Magnoliopsida > Solanales > Solanaceae > Nicotiana > Nicotiana benthamiana. The sequence goes on from CM067337.1 coordinate 93,099,963, forward strand.
CCTCCTCCTTAGCAGCAGCAGGAGCAGCACCAGAACCAGCAGCTGCAATAGGTGCAGAAGCCACAGCAGCAAACTTGCTAGGATCCTCCAGGTATTCCTTCACTTTGTTAGCCAGAGGGAAAGAATAATCGGTCACAACAGCAATGGCCAACACATTCTTGTATGCATTTGTGAACATGTGTGGTGCAGCAGCCAAAGTTGGGTAAGAGATGGCCATTGACAAGGAGGTAACCATAGAAACTCCCATGGCAAACTTTTCAACCAGATCATCCTCAGTCGGGTCAAGAACCTCAGGACTGAAGATAGATCCATTGTCATAAACAGAGAGAACAACAAGATCATATGAGAAGGGCCTGATTCCAAGTTTGGCAAGCAGAGCAGCTTCAGAGGAACCCACTTTGTCACCCTTATTGATGAGCTCCAAAGGGGTGATAATTTCAACAGTACCCTTGTTAATCTTGGTGGGAATGTTCAGCACCTGAAAGAAAGATGTCTGAGAGGGATCCAGTCCAGTGTTGCCAGGAGAGACAACAACATCAACTGGTGCCACCAAACCAACACGAGCAGGTGCTCTAACCTTGTACTTTGCAACTTCCTCACTCACTTCCTTCAAGTCGCCCTTGGTGAAGATCAATCCCACGTTACCAACAAGGAGGGGAATGACATTGAGGATGGTATTGTTGCCGGTTTTTTCAGCATGGACTCGAATAGTCCTCTTCATCATAGTGTTCTTTCCCATGAGAACAATAGAGTGTCCTCTCAAACCCTTCCTAATATTTTGGAGCTGAGTGGATCCAACGTTGTCAGCAGCAGCCACGAGCACCTGAGTGTACTCATCCAAAAGTTGGCACATCTTTGAGTCATAAGCGATCTTCTTCTCGGCCTTAGTTGCTTTAGGTGCCATTCATAAAGTTCCAGATGTGATTCAACAAACTAACTGTATGTGAATTTACAGAAGAACTAATAAAACCCTAAAAGTGAAATGAAGAGATTTGGGGGGTGTTACAACAAAATGAGGGCCAAGACTGGTTTCAGAGTTCAGCCAAGGCCGACAGCAACGGCGCCGTCACTTTAACCTCTTCGATTCAGATTTTGGGTTTGCTGGAAAATGAGAACGAAAAACCCTAATGCTGGTTTGCTATGCCGAAAAATAATAAAAACATTAGATATGCTTATGTGTGTGTGTGTGTGTGTATATATATATATATATATATATATATATATATGCTATTTTGAAGGTAGTTATGCATATTTAAAATATATATGAAAAATTAGGTATCAACGATGTCACGACCCCAAAACCGGTTATGATGGCACCCAACACATTGCTAGGCAAGCCCGACCTCTACACTAGCCCATCGATCCGGTGTCACAAGTCACGATCTTCTATTATAAGATTTCAACAGTCAAATACAAAGATAGTATAAGATACTTAAAGGTAAAAGATAGAGGGATAAATCGGGACTGCGGACGCCATGCAGCTACCTCGATGACTCCAGTGGATGATAATCAGCAAGAAAACTCCCACTATGCCTCGTGAACACCTGAATCTGCACACAAGGTGTAGAGAGTAATGTGAGTACTCCGACTTAGTGAGTAATGAATATAAATAATGACTGAAAGTATGAAGACACGTAAAGGAACAACGCAATTCTATCTCAAGCACTAAAATCACTTAAGCAGTAAACCATCGAAGAAGTCGAATGAAATATATCCAAATCAGGTAAAACAGGTAGTTTAACAGGTAATAGCAAGTAGAAATCCACCCCTCGGGCTCATTCTCATCACTTAGCACTCAATCTAGCACTCATCTTATATTGTCTCATAGAAAGAGAAACGAGAATAACCGGTGCGGCGTGCATCTTGATCCGTACATTGCTACAGTGTACAACCCGATCCATATAGATAGTCGACTGCGCTCACTGGGGGTACGCAGACTTCGGAGTGGCTCCTACAGCCCAAGCGCTATATTGCTGCGACGCACAACCAGATCCACATAAACATTTGTTGTGGAGTAAAGCCCGATCCATATAAGTATTTGCTGCAGCATGTAGCCCGATCCATAATATATATAACATCCTCACTATTGGGTTCTCCACCCCTCTCAATCATTATAAATACAGCCTCACGAGTATAAGGTAGGGATCTTAGCCCACATGCTTCTTTCATTTAGGATTCGCATTTCTAAAACCTGTTTATACTGTTTAAACAATTAAAAACATGACCGGGGATATGATTTTTAATAAGTAAGGTGAGGCAAATCAGTCAAAATGCCCTTAAGGGTTCTACAGGTTGGAACAACGCCCCAAACATGGCAACCAGACCAAATCATAATGATAACGAGTAAGTCTTTGTCAAATAAATAGTAAATTCATCAACCGGAACGAACTAAGTCACAATCTCCAATAGTGCTCTACCCCACGCTCGCTATCCGGCATGCAAATCACCTCAATATAGCACTACGATGTGCAAATCTGGGGTTTCAAACCCTCAGGATATCATTTAACATCATTACTCACCTTGAACCAGCTAAAGCTCTAGCTCGCTATGCCCTTGCCTCTCAAATCGGCCTCCTCGCATGTCGAATCTGACCAAAACCACAACGAATACGTCACAATTTGCCAAAGAAACAATATCCAATCGAAAAATATCAAAATCCAAAAATTGAAAAAAAAAACCTCGAGCGCCGAGCCCACTTTTGGAAACTAAAAAATTTTCACATCAACGGATTCTTCATCTTGCCATGAGTCTATGCATATAAAAAACACCAAAATCGAAATCCAAATGACCCCTCAAATCCCAAGCCCTAGTTCTTCCATTTTTGGCTAAATTTCCATGAATTTCTAGGTTAATTCCACAAATAAATCACGTTTTTAGTTCATAAAACTCACTACCAATAAATCCTCTTCGAATCCCTCATCAATTTCTCCATACTAGCTCTCAAAAGGCTCAACAATGGTGGAAATATGACTTAGGCTCGCGGATAAAATGTTTTAAAACCCTTCTGCCTAGCTAACAATTCTTCTATGCGATCGCGGCCCAAGGCTCGCGATCGCGAAGAGAAAGTTTCCAAGACCTCTAAAATGTGCTATGCGAACATGAATGAAGCCCCACGAATGTGATGCTCTACACCTCAAATCAATGCGAACGCGGCCCTATTGCCGCGATCGCGAAGAACAAACCACAGGGCCCCCAAATCCCTTCTACACGAATGCGAGAGACACTGTGCGAATGCGAAGCACAACCAGCTAGACTTCTGCGATCGCGGATCCACAAATGCAAATGCGGAGAGTAAACTTCCTGCCTCTCAAATCTCTTCTACTCGATCACGACACCCCTCCCGCGATCGCGAAGGCCAAAATCTCTACAACAAAAGAACTGAAAAACTCCAAAATGCTGAACGTGGTCCGGTAGACCATCCGAAACTCACCCGAGGTCCCCGGGACCACAATCAAAAACACCAACGCATCCTAAAACATCATTCAAACTTGTTCCAACCATTACAACACCCCAAACAATGCCAAAACCATCAAATTCCATCGAATTAAAGCCTAAGTTCTTCTAAAATGTCTGAAACATGCGCTTGATCAAAAACCCAACCAAATCACCTTTTAAAACCCTTCTCCGCAGCCAAAATTTCCTTCTATGCGATTGTGGCCGAAGGCTTGCGATCGCGAAGAGCAATTTTCTAGGACATCTAAAATGTGCAATGCGAACGTGAATGAAGCCCCACGAACGCAATGATCTAGACCTAAAATCAATGTGAATGTATCCCTACAGATGCGATTGCGAAAAACAAACCGTAGGGCCCCCAAATCCCTTCTACCCGAATGCGGAGACATTGTGCGAACGTGAAGCACAACCAACTAGACTTCCGTGATTGCAGACCCACAAACGCGAACACGGAGAGTAAACTTCCTGCCTCCCAAATCTCTTGTACACGATCGCGACACCCCTCCCACAATCGCGAAGGCCAAAATCTCTGCAACAAAAGAACTGAAAATCTACAACTCCAAAATGCCAAACATGATCCGATAGATCATCCGAAACTCACCCGAGGCCCCTAGGACCACAACCAAAAACACCAAAGCATCCTAAAACATCATTCAAACTTGTTCCAATCACTAAAACACATCAAACGACGCCAAAACCATCAAATTCCGTCGAATTCAAGCTTAAGTTCTTCTATAACTTCCGAAACACGCATTTGATAAAAAACCCAACCAAATCACCTCTTGATCACCTGAAATTTTACACACACATCCCAAATCACACAATGAAGCTATAACAACTCTCGAAATTCCATTCCGACCCTCGGATCAAAATCTTACCTATCAACCAAAAATCGCCAAAATACTAACTTCGCCAATTCAAGCCTAATTCTTCACTGGACCTCCAAAACCACTTTCGATCACAATCCTATGTCACAAATCATCCCTTGAAGCTAACCAGAACATCCAAATTCATAGCCGATCCCTCTAACTCCTAAGTCAATATCCGGTTGACTTTTCCAACTTAAGCATTCGTAAAAGAGAGTAAGTTTCTCATTTCTTATCAAAAACACTCCAAACCAACTTGATCACATAATACACGGATAATGAAACATAAGGAAGCAAAAAATAGGGGGAAAAAGGAGGTAACTCATTAGACGATGGGTCGGGTCGTCACATCCTCCCCAACTTAAACAAACTCTCGTCCTCGAGAGAGTCAAGAAACATATCTTAAGCCTCAAATAGGTGAGGATATTTGCTCAACATCTCCCACTCGGTCTCCCAGGTAGCCTCCTCCACGAGCCGACCTCTGTACTGCACCTTCACTGAAGCTATGTCCTTTTATCTAAACTTCCGAACCTATTGAGCCAAAATAGCTACTGGCTCCACTCATAGGTCAAACCATCACCCAACTGAACTGTGCTGAAGTCTAAAACATGTGACAGGTCTCCAACATACTTCCAAAGCATAGATATATGGAATACTGGATGCACACTCGATAAGGTGGGTGGCAAAGCAGGTATATAAGCCACCTCTCCAATCCTCCTAAGTACCTCTAATGGTCCAACGAACTGCGGACTCAACTTCCCTTTCTTCCCAAATCTCATATCACCCTTCATGGGTAAAACCTTCAGTAAGACCTTCTCACCTACCATATCGGACACATCTCGAACCTTCTAGTCCGCGTAACTCTTCTAGCGCGACTAAGCTATACAAAGCCTCTCCGGAATCACCTTCACTTAATCTAAGGCATCCTGGACCAACCCTGTCTCCATTAGCCTAGCCTTACTTGGTTCCAACCAACCAACTGGAGATCTACATAGTCTCCCACACTAGGCCTTATATGGTGCCATTCCAAATGCTGGATTGATAGCTGTTATTGTAGGCAAACTATGCAAGTGGCAAAAACTCATCCCACAAACCTCCAAAATCGATGATGCAAGCACGCAACATATCCTCCAATATCTGAATGGTACGCTTGGACTGTCCATCCGCCTGAGGATGAAACACTATAATCAACTCCACCTGAGTACCCAACTCTCTCTGCACGGCTCTCTAAAACCGCGAAATAAACTAAGTACTTGTACCTGAGATGATGGAAACCAGAACACCATGCAACCGAACAATCTCCCAGATATAAATCATTGCCAAATGCTCTGAAGAATAGGTAGTAGATATAGGAATGAAGTGCGCGGACTTGGTCAGCCGATCAACAACCACCCAAATAGCATCAAACATCTTCAAAGTCTAAGGTAGTCCAATATCAAAGTCCGTAGCAATCCTCTCCCACTTCCACTTGGGAATTTCAAAATTGTTGAAGCAAGCCACCCGGTCTCTAATGCTCATATTTTATCTGCTGACAATTGAGACACCGGGCTACAAATCCCACAATATCTTTTTTCATTCTTCTCCACTAGTAATGCTATCTAAGATCCTAATGCTTCTTCACGGCACCAGGATGAATGGAATACCGCTAGCTATGGGCCTCCTCCAGTATCAACTCTCTAATGCTCTACATTGGGCATAAAAATCTTGCGCTGCATCCTCAACACACCATCATCACCAATGGTCACATCTCTGGCATCTCCATGCTGAATTTTGTCCTTATGGACAAGAAAATGCAGATCATCATACTGACACTCTCTGATGGGATAATATAAGGAAGACCGAGTAACCACAAAAGATACCACCCGGCTAGGCTTTGAAATGTCTAATCTCAAAAACTGATTACCCAAGGCCCGAACATCAACTGCAAATGTCCTCTCCCCAACTGGAATGTATGCTAAGCTCCCCATACTCATTGCCTTTCGGCTCAAAGCATCAGCCACTACATTGGCCTTTCCCAGATGATACAGAATAGTGATATCATAATCCTTATGCAACTCTAGCCACCCCCGCTGCCTCAAATTAAGATCCTTTTTCTTGAACAAATGCTGAAGACTGCGGTGATTAGTGATTACCTCACAAGATACACAATACAAGTAGTGCCTCTAAATCTTCAACATATGAACTATAGTAGCCAACTCCAAATCATAAACAGGGTAGTTCTTCTCATGGGGCTTCAATTGATGAGAAGCATAAGCAATAAATCTACCCTCGTGCATCAATACACAACCAATCCCAACTCTCAAAGCATCGCAATATATGGTATATGAACCGAAAGTTGATGACAGAACCAATACTAGAGCTATGGTCAGAGCTGTCTTGAGCTTCTGAAAGCTCTCCTCACACTTGTCCGACCAAACAAATGAAAAGTACTTTTGAGTCAATCTGGTCAAGGGCGGTGCGATAAAAGAGAACCCCTGAGCAAACTGACGCTAATAACCTGCCAAGCTAGGGAAACTACGAATCTCTATGGCTGAGGACGATCTAGGCCAACTCTGAACCACCTCTATCTTCTTTGGATCGGTCTGGATACCCTCTCTACACCACATTCCCCTTCTCCACAGCAAAATTTCCTTCTATGCGATTGTGGCCAAAGGTTTGCGATCGCGAAGAGAAATTTTCCAGGACTTCTAAAATATGCTATGCGAACGTGAATGAAGCCCCACGAACGCAATGCTCTAGACCTAAAATCAATGCGAATGTATCCCTACAGATGCGATCACGAAGAAAAAACCGTAGGGCCCCCAAATCCCTTCTACCCGAATGCGAGAGACATTGTGCGAACGTGAAGCACAACCAACTAGACTTCCGTGATTTCAGACTCACAAACGCGAACACGGAGAGTAAACTTCCTGCCTCCCGAATCTCTTCTAAGCGATCGCGACACCCCTCCCACTATCGCGGAGGCCAAAATCTCTGCAACAAAAGAACTGAATATCTACAACTCCAAAATGCCAAACATGATCCGATAGATCATCCAAAACTCACCCGAGGCCCCAAAGACAACAACCAAAAACACCAACGCATCCTAAAACATCATTCAAACTTGTTCCAATCATTAAAACACCTTAAACAATGCCAAAACCATCAAATTCCGTCGAATTCAAGCTTAAGTTCTTCTAAAACTTCCGAAACACGCATTTGATAAAAAACCCAACCAAATCACCTCTTGATCACCTGAAATTTTACACACACATCCCAAATCACAAAATGAAGCTATATCAACTCTCGAAATTCCATTCCGACGCTCGGATCAAAATCTTACCTATCAATCAAAAATCGCCAAAATGCTAACTTCACCAATTAAAGCGTATTTCTTTAGTGGACCTCCAAAACCACTTTCGATCAAACTCGTAAGTCAGAAATCATCCCCTGAAGCTAACCAAAACATCTGAATTCACAATCGAGCCCTCTAACTCATAAGTCAACATCCGGTTGACTTTTCCAACTTAAGCATTCTTAAAAGAGACTAAGTGTCTCATTTATTATCAAAACCACTCCAAACTAACTTGATCACATAAGGCACGGATAATGAAGCATAAGGAAGCAAAAAATAGGGGAAATAGGGAGGTAACTCGTTTGACGACGGGTCGGGTCGTCTCATCCTTCCCAACTTAGACAAACGCTCGTCTTCGAGAAAGTTAAGAAACATATCTGAAGCCTCGAATAGGTGAGGATATCTGCTCAGAATCTCCCACTTGGTCTCCCAGGTAGCCTCCTCCACAAGCCGATATCTCCACTGCACCTTCACTGAAGCTTTGTCCTTTGATCTAAACTTCCGAACCTGTTGAGAAAAAATAGCTACTAGCTCCACATAAAATCTCTGAGCATGTTGCCTCTTCATCTTTGTATTTGGCTCAAGGAGGAAACCCAAGAATTTGGTGGGTTCCTCCGAGTTTGGTCATATGAACAGACCAGGGTTCTATTTGAGAACCCTAGACTCTTTCAGCTTATTTCTGAGTCTGTGAACTAGGTGAGAATTTCTCTTGTTTGCACATAATCCTGATTCTACTACACTAGAAGCATCTATTGAATAGGATGACAAAATTCTCCATATTTAACATTTATGTATGCTTTTATATATGAGGAATTTTCTTTCAAGACTATTGCTTTCTTTTACTTGTTTCCTGGAGACTGATATGTTCTAGTTTTTGTTTAAGCATCATCCCAATGTATTTACTTACAGCTTTTACATCCATGTCTATTTACTATTTATATGAAGTTTTAGCATGTTAATTTCCTTTCATCTATTTCTGCTCTGAATCCCTGCACCCATGTTTCCCCTATGTGCTTTGAGTTGTAGTTCAGAACATGGCAGTATTCAAGTTATTGTTCATGTTTGGACTTGATGCCTTAGGGGATCCTAACTCCTAAAACAATGTGTTCTAACAGGCTGGTGGGGTGTGCCAGCATTTTCTATTGCTGGGTATGACTACTAGCTTGTCTTTGCCACTCCCCTTATCCCCTTTATGAAATTCCTTCTATACACTAAACACTCATTCCTAGCTTCTATGTTCTGCCCCCTCCTATGATCCATGCCTTGGGACCTTCTGTTCTCTCTGAACTTGGACATTTGAGGGCTGACCCTTCCACACTGCACTATGTCTCAATCCTGCAATGTATTTGTGTGTGAGCATTGCACATAGTCCCTTTGAGGTTCTTAGGGAACTTTGACACTTCCTAAGTGAGAAAGGATTTGGATCTTGATCTTTTGAGTTGCTTTACTTCATGCTTCAGGCAGGAAACTTGACTCGGGCTCTCCTTGGTTGTAATTTTATTTGTTTTTGATGTAGTTTCTGTATTTTATTTTTGGACTGTAATAATTATGTAATAAACTTTGGGTGATTAGTGAAAAAGGGAAGGGTAACCAGGTATGCACAGGGTAGATATCATGCTCATAGGAAATTATTGCACTCCTATATTCATGTAGCCTGCTTACAGCTTAGCATGACTGCATCCACATAGATTTTAAATTTATAGGATTTTTCTCTTTTTTTGCATCCATGTAGAACCATATCTATATGGAATTCTGCATTATCATATATAGATACCATGTCTATAAGGAATATTTCATCACATATAGATACTATGTCCATAAGGAATTTTGCATCTCATAGAAACTGCGTCTATAAGGAATTCTGCATTATCTCATATATATACCACGTCTATAAGGAATTCTGCATTATCACATATGGATATTATGTCTATAAGAAACCTAGATCCTGCATACGCATTGATTTAAAACTAAACATCATTCAAATATCATGCCCATACGATTTATACACTTTACTACGCCTGTAAAAGTGTTTAAAGTTAATAACGCCTAGAAAGCATGCCTATAGGAACCATCAATCAAACTTGAATCGTTCATTCGCTTCTAGGGCTAAAATCAATAACGATAATGCTTAACGTCTGCATAATTTATGCCATCTCACCTTCCTTGGTCAATTGACAACTTATTTTCCTAAATCAAATACTTCTTTTCTGAAACTCATAGATATCATGCCTATAGGTTTTCGTTTAACATGTAGGTAAGCCATAAGGTAACTTATAAATTGAATCAGATTTTATCAACTACAACCAGTAGGCAGGCTTGATTTGGGCTTCTCATATGATATATGTAATACATCAGTCTTTAATAACTCTTAAGTCTAGTAAGACCCTAATCAGAACATGTGAGACATGCTAAACTGTATGCTTCCTTTTATTGTTTTAAGAAGGTTTTCCTGAGCCTTTCTATCTGTTATGTGTTTCTCCCCATATTTGTTACATATGTGTTTTGATTGTTGCCTTAGAATTTTGTCCTTTGAAACTATAAACCTCACAACCTTTCCCTTTAGGATCAGTAGTCCCAAATACCTCCGGGACTGATAGGGTTGGGGTGGATAATAGCAAGCAATAAGTCAAACGAGACCATTTTGTGTAAAATACCCTACAGGGTGGGAAAGGGTAGATAAGGATATGACGACCACGTGATAACACCATGTGTATAAATGGTAACCGGGTGTTGTGTGGGGTAATCCATATTATTTATAAACCTAGGACCTCCCTCCCTTTGACTTGGTTAATTTATTCAGAATTTTTTCCCTCAAATTTCGGCTCTTTAACTTCCTTTAACTGCAATTACTTGCAACAATTATGTGAAAACCCCCATATTTGTAACTCTTGCTTGTCTACTTGTTGTTTGCACTTAAAGTCACAATTATAGTATGGTAGGGAACCACACTAGTGGATCTCGAGGGGTGCCTAATACCGACACTCGGGATAATTTTAAGCCCTTACCCAATATCCGGTTTCGAAATCAAACTTCTACTTTGCGTCCTAATGCACTTAATTATTAGGTGGCGACTCTTCAATTCAAACCCAAATCCCAAAAAGGAACAAGTTTTACTCCCAAATGTCATAAACCTGATTTCGCGAGAAAAAGGGGGCATCGACAGGTTTATCTGAGCCTTTCATTTGCCTTCCATGCTCCCCTTAATTGAAGTCCTACTTGTTTATTATATGTCGCTTTAGCATTTTACCTTTAAACTTGAGGGTCTCCCTTTTATAGGATAGGAGTCCTAATATCTCGAGGACTGATAGGAACGGATAGGTAATACCATACAATAGGGGTCGAGACCAACCCTCGCTTTAATTACCTTCACGGGACAGGAAAGTGTAGATATTGATATGATGACCGGTGCATTAATACAACTTGTAGCCCCTCTTTGAGGAGTGTCATACCAGGTATTGCACTAATGTGATCCATATTATAAACAAACCTAGGATACCCCCTTACATTCCCAAATATGCTTATATTGTTATTCTTTTCACATCGTGCTTTTTCATTAATTGCTTTTCAAACGCCTATCTATTTAAACTTAAATTCCTTACTATTTGATCCATACTTGTTTATTTGCTAATGGTACAAATTCACAAAAAACTGTTTGGCCAGGAATGACACTAGTGGAGCTTGATGGGTGCCTAATACCTTCCCCTTAGGATAATTGCAAGCCCTTACCCTATCTCTGGTTACCAAACGTAGTTATAAATGAACCCTATAGGTGCCATAACGCACCTTAAATTGTTAGGTGGCGACTCTTTCAAAATGCATATCCCTTTTCAAAAAGGAAAGAGTTGTCCCAACCAAAATGTCATAAACCCTATTTTGTGAAAAAAAAAAGGGGCGCGACAGCATGGCGAATCTGCTAGGGGCTATAGGATTTTACCATTTCATACCGTTTTTTGTGAATTTATCCCCCACCTACGTGCAATTACTTTTTAAGCATTTAATTTCTTCTTCAAAAGCAAAATTGACGTATCTTTCTTGTTTCCTTCCTTTATAACTGCTTTAAATTATACAACTGTTGTTTTTATCGCTTTCATAACATGCAAATACATGTCAATCAATAAAAGTACAGTAGAGAGGTTGGCCCATGGAGGAGGCTACTTGGGAGACTGAATAGGAGATGCATAGCTGATATACACACATATTTGAGGCTTTAGGTATGTTTCTTGACTTGTTTGAGGACGAACGTTTGTTTAAGGGAGGGTGGATGTAACGACGCGACCGGTCGTTTCGACAATGATAGCTCTATTGCCCTATTTCCTGCTTTCTTTATGTTCTTTAGTTGTATTTTTGACTTACCATGTTAGTTGGTTCGGGACCGAAGTGGTTTTGGAGTGATTGAGAGATTTAGTCTCTTTTGAGAAGGTTTAAGTTGGAAGAGTTGACCTTATGTTAACTTATGCGTAAACGACCTTAGATTTGAATTTTGATGGTTCCGTCAGCTCTAGTAGGTGATTTTGGACCTAGAAGAACGGCCTGAATATGATTTAGAGGTCTGTAGTAGAATTAGGCTTGAATTGGCGAAAGATAGAATTTTGGCAATTTTTGTCGGTAGTGGAAATTTTGATATCAGGGTCAGACTAGATTTTCGAAAGTTGGAGTAGGTTTGTAGTGTCATTTATGACTTGTGTAAAAAGTTTAAGGTCATTCGGACGTGGTTTGGTAGGTTTCATCATCGTTTGTGGAATTCTGAAATTTATAGGTTCTTAGGCTTGAATGCAAGTGTAATTTGGTGATTTGATATTGTTTAGAGTGATTTGAAGGTTAGAGTAAGTTCGTATGATATTGTGGGATGTATCAATATGTTTGGTTGAGGTACTAAGGGCCTCGGATTGATTTCAGATGATTAATGGAACAAGATTGTTCGCACCTGCAGTGGGGAGCCCGCAGATGCGGACCGCAGAAGCGAAGAGGTATGTGGTCAACCGCAGACGGGGACTTTGAGAACCTAAGTGGTATCGGCACCTGCGATGGATTTTCCACATATGTGGTGTCGCAAAAGTGACATTTGGACCGCAGGAGCAGTATTGCTAGGCAGAAACATATAAAAATAGGACTTTGAGATTTTTCACCATTTTCACATTTTAGGCTTGGGCTTAGGCGATTTTGGAGAGAATTGTCGAGAGGATTTTAGAGGTAAGCATCTTGTACTCATTTTTATCATAAATCGTGTTTCCCCGTTGTTTTCCCACTTGGATTGTTTAGTGTTGAGGTGAAATTTCGGGATTTATGAAAATTGGAGAGTGGATTTTTAGGATTTGAGCAACCAAAAGATATCGGACTTTGATGAATTTAGTATAGATAGACTTGTGATTGAATGTGATTTCTAGTTTGTGTCTTTTGTCAGATTTCGAGACGTGGCCAGCGGGGTGGGTTTGAGTCGATTTCGGGATTTTAGTCAAATTTAGTAGTTTCTTTGTGGAATTGGTTCCTTGGCATATATTGATTGTGTTGTATTACTTTTGGCTAGATTCAAAATGTTTGGAGGCAAATTCGAGAGGCAAAGGCATCGCGGAGTAGGATTGTGCTCGGATTGAGATAAGTAATGGTTATAAATCTGGTCCTGAGGGTATGAAACCCCGAACATTGTATCTTGTGACTATTTTGGAGGTGACATGCATGCTAGATGACGGGCGTGTGGGTGTGCACCGAGAGGATTGTGACTTGGTCTGCCCCGTATAAGCTGTAAAGTTGAACAACATTCTATTAACTCTATGCTCTCTATGTGCTATGAAAATTTATCGTAAATCATGTTCGAAACCATGTCTAGGCAATGTGTTGCTATTGTTGAGTCCCATATAGGCCGTGTTTCTTGTTGAATTGCATGTTATGAGATATTTGTAGTCAGTCACAGTTATTTATTCGCATATCATATCTCAGTCTCCATTATTCTATCTGTTGCTTAATGTTATTATTATTTGGGCTGATTTTCCTGATTTTTAAGAGCCAGAGAGGCTGGAGAGATTGATGACTGAGTGAGGTTGAGGGCCTGATTGTGAGAATATTTATAGGATCGGGTTTGCACGCCGCAACATATTTTATTGAATTATGATTGAGTTGGGCTGGGGACTTGATTGATTTATGTCATGATTGGCTTGTTATAGCGCTTGGGCTGAAGGAGCTCCTCCGGAGTCTGCACACCACCAATGAGCTCAGGTACCTATTGAGTGCAAGTGCAGAGTGATCTTAATGAAAGAGCGAGCGAGAGTAATGAGTGATTGGGAGGGGTGAGAGATGATTGCATGAGAGGCAGTATGTTAATACATTATTCATGCACACAATTGTCTTATATCCATGTTTTGAAAAATGTTGAAAGATATTCTTATCTAGTTTTATTTGAACTTGACTAAACAAACTAATTTGATTTGAACTACCGGAACTAAAGAAGCATGACCATTTTCCTTCATGAAATTATTAAAATCTAAACTAAAACTGTGTAGCCCATCACTATCTTCAGTTCCTTATTTATTATTGCTACTTACTGAGTTGGCGTACTCACGTTACTTCCTACACCTCGTGTGCAGATCTAGGAGCTCGTGGACGCAGAGGTTGTTAATATTACTTGTAGCTGGTCATTGGAGATTGTGCGGTAGCTGTCGGCATTCATAGCCTTGCTTTTTTCTTCCCTATCTTTCCTTATTTTCAGTATTTTGGATCCCAGACTATGTTAATCTTGTTACTTTCGGATCAGTTATGTTAGATGCTCATGACTATTGATACTCCGATGTCAGACTTTATATCCCGCACTTATGTTCTGAGATTCACCCCTTTTATCGTAAATATTTCAGTAATTTTAAAAGACTTGATTTATTTTTAGTTATTGTTTGGAAGTGTTTTAGGTCCATAATATTGGCTTACCTAACTGATTGAGTTATATATCATCACCACTTAATGGGATTTTGTATCATATGACTTCATTGTAATTCAGATTAAAATCATCACTGTAGGAGGCTGAAGTTCACGCCGTTGTTCTGTTCCTTACCTTATATCCATGGCGCTTATATATCAGATGAAGCTAGGATAAAGTACTAGCAAAAAAATTATATTTAGATTAGATTCTGAAAAGAAAAGAAAAAACATTTTTAGGGAACATTTGAGGCTTTGTTTTAATTTTTCCTAAGATATTTTTTCCCGATACCTTGAAACAAGTTTCAATCTGTTTTTCCAGACCAAACCGTAACGTACAAATGCCGAAGTACTTTTTCCTGCTTTCATCATTAAAATATTCTACTTGTGTGGTGGCATGTGTCCAAAAGTCTGTCTTGCTGTTGATCAAGGGAGTGGCTCGTTCATGCATGGTCCACAGGAGAATTACATGTTCAATCTCTGGTTTGGAATGTTAAAAGCACAACCAAAAATGGAGAAAATTAACAAGAAAAATAACAAAAACTCGTTAACAAATATTCAAGAACCATCCCATTAAATCAACTTGTCGTTCCTCCAATTGGTTTCATTGGACGAGTTTCTTGACATGTTTTAAAACAAATTGACATAATAAAAGTTCCAAGAATCCTAAATCAGGCAGGACCTGAAGCTCCAGGGTATTTCATATCAACCATTTGGGAAGATTAAGGACAATGTCAGAGCAGCAGCAACAGCAACGACCCAGTAAAATCCCACTAGTGGGATCTGGGAAGAGTAGTATGCCTTACTCTACCTCGAGGGAATAGAGAGGTGGTTCCCAATGTCAGAGCAGCATTTTCTGGATTAATACTATGGCTTGATAGTCATGAGATGTCGCAACATGAATCAATCCTATCTTGAAAGTAAGCACGACTTTTCCATCTTCCTATCCTTCCAACTATCTAACTTAACAGGACCAAAATATTCTAAAACTGTAGAACTTACTCTCGCTTGGCTACAAGGAAAAACAAGCATGGAACAAGAGAAGAATTTGTTCACTCGTTCAGCATGTCAGTCGTTTCTAAAGATGGACAAGGGTAAAGGAAAATTCATGCCAAATAAAAAAGGGAAAACAAAAAACATGCAGAAGCTAAATGAAAACTCCGACAACCTGGCTTGAGGGGTTGCCGCTATCACTCCTGCCTATTGGAAAATGCTACTCACAGAACAATCATCATGCACTCGCCAAATTGTTTCACCGAGAAGATTTGCGACTGAGAGAACGGTCAGCTGTGGGAAATAGTTTTTCTCCATGACAGGAATTGTGTTTGAGACGATGACCTCTTGAAAAAGGCCACATGACAATCTCTCGATCGCAGGGGGGCTGTCAGAACAAGAATATTAATAGTGAATGAATATAAAGATAACTCAAGAATATGCGTAAATTTGGAACTATACATCAAGAATGTGGGAACCATAGGAACAAAAAATTGCATGTGTTTCGAATATTCAAAAAATAACACCTTATGAGTCTCAACATCAATGACATACGAATTAATACTACTTTCTTTCCATTTTAAATGTTGTTTTAACCTCAGGAAGGCATTAATTATCTTTTCCAAATCATCCCGTCCTCCAATAAATGATCTAAAAAATTTAAGGGAGACAATGTGTAATTTGAAGAGACTATAAAGGGTATGATACGATCCTAGATAGCACCAGGGAGGAGTGGAGAGCATTGAGGAGTACCTCGAATTATCTAGTGGACCGTTGACTCACTCCAAGTCCAACAACGTTCAAGGAATGCACGCTAAGGAGTTGCAAGATCTTCAACAATTATTTAGAAGGTGTTTGGAGTCAATTTGAGAATTCTTGAAAAGAATACCATATTTGGAGGCTTGGTAATTGAAGTATCAAGATCCCAAGCCAAACTCTGTGACACAGTTGCACCAACTATTGGCCATGGTTCAAGAGGAGCCTGAGACGTAATCTATTTGTCCTTGAGGGTAATCGTCTTCTCCTTTCTTTATATCTAGAGTTTCTTTTTGTAGTACTTTGGAGGAAATCGAACACATAAGTTGGTTGTCGCCTGACACGGTCATCTAGGTTCAAGATTTTTCCTCTTGATTAGATTATCCAAAGTACTTTCGATTACTTTAATCGAAATCTATCTTCAGTTTTGCTTCAACTATTGTTATTTTCATATTCCGTTGCTTTCTATATCTCGGATCATATCCGGGTAACTTAGTCAAATAATCCTTATAATTAATAATATTATATTGTTTTTTTAATGAGTATGTGAAAACCTTAAACGAACATTAAAATGGACAGGAGGTAGTACTAAACAACTCCAATAATATTAGTGAAAGTTTGAGTCTTGGCTGATCCCACAGATTCTACTCTCATATACCAAAGAAAAGTAACTAGGCCAAATTTGCAAAAGGTTATACAATACTTCCACTCCACAACAAGTTAACAACCATAAAATAGAAAGTGTTCAGCCTTAAAAAAACTATTGAAGGTCTGCCAAAGAATAGAACAATTTTCACACAGCAACAGTCTAGTAGTAAGCTAAAACATCAGCCGAGATAGATTGGTTGAAGTGTATCCATATTCACCCAGCTAACCACTCTACTAAGGGTATAATGTGTATATATATATGGAGTTCTTAATGCTGTATAATGTGTCAAATAAATGGGAAATTTTACCTAAAAACAGCATGCGTACAGCATGCATAAACTTCGCGTGCGCCCTCCTGATGCAAAAGCGCTGCGCCTTTGGCAATAGTCCCTAAGACCCATAAGCAGAAAGTTGAGGAATGATTTTCAAACCTGACCTCCTTAGAACAAGAAAATGAGCTAACAAAAGCAAAAGAAGCTCCACACTGCACATGTGCACCTAGTGGAACTTCTAGTTGTGACAATTTCATAATCTTAAAATGAGCAAATGGAAGAAAGAGAAACATAAAAAAAATAAAACCTTCAGGTTGAATAACTCAAGATAGAGGATACTAAACAGATCACCACATAGTTCATTGAGTCAGTTAGTGTCCATGCTAGAAAGAGCTAAGACTAATAAACTATTTATGTTTCCAGGTTTTGGATCGACGTGAATACTAGAGTTATGCATCCAACTAACCTGCTGTGTCAATCATGTCATCCACCATAACTGCAACTTTTCCTTTAACATCACCTATCAGGTTCATAACCTGCAACAGAAATAATGGCTCCAGGACAAGATAGGATGTGTTGAAAGCGATGCTGGAAGAAGAAATGCAAACAGAGTTTACTACTCTGTGTAGTATAATAGTTCTATAATACTGTTTTCACCTGAATTCAAGCATATCTGCTACGGGGTTTTCCCCTCTGTAGCTGGATGCTTAATCAACAGATGTAAGTGATAAATTAAAACGAATAATTAGGATGATGATCCTCATATATAGCAAACCATATCTAAAAGCACCAAAATCATGTTGAGGTACACGAAAGAAGAAGTGCAGATAGATGCACGTAACAACACAGTCAGTGACCCATGAAAAAAAGTATTTGATGTCTTAACCAATATAATTATTAAGCATCACATAAAGGAGTTGGGTATAGAGCTCATACATTTAAAGTACCTTCTTAGTACTCTGTTAATGAATTACCTTGCTGGTCCCCCAAAAAAAAAAGGAATCTGTAACAGTTTACTTGACTTGGGAGGGATGCTTACATGCTATGAGATTAAGGCTGAACACGGAAATACGGCTCCCTCTCATCTTCCACCATTCCCCTAAAAACGTGGAAAAGCAAAAATAAAAGGGAAGGGAATCGAAGGGAGGGGGGGGAGGGAGGGGGGGCAGGATTTGGAGGGGAAAGGATTGAAGCAATAGCGTTGGTTAGTCCAGCCAAAGAGGGGAATTGACCTTTGAGTAGAAACCCTTGATTAGAGGATTAAATATTTTTTGTGGAAATACATCTGGCTAAATGATACTCAAAAAACTGTAAGGACAACACATTGCTCACAAGCTATGTTGCTCGGACTCTTCAAAAATGTCTCTGCCCGGCTGTATGCCAGATCCTCCAAAGTAGTACATTTTTGGAGGATCTGATACGGGTGCGATAATATTTTTGGAGAGTTCGAGCAACGTAGCTCACAAATAGAATTTTTAATGAGGGTCTTCATCTCATTTATTGGGAGACCAGAACTTAAAACATTGTTTCCATGACAATGCAATAAACTGCAGTACCAAGGTTTTAGCTTTGTATTTACCTCGGCGACATTATGTCCTTGCCGCCTTTTGTCCACAATGGCTAATGGTGCATCAGATAACTTTTTTGCAAAGGCACGTGCTCTAGCAACTCCGCCAACGTCAGGAGAGACTACTACCAAATCATTGGAAGAAATCTTCTTGCTAGCAAGGTAATCAAGGACAACCGGCTGTGCATGCAAAAAATGCAGACTGCTCATTTGCTTATTTAAAATGGCAATACTTGAGTATTGTCAACAGTACAGACGAGATTACCTGACAGTATACATGGTCTACTGGAATGTCAAAGTAACCCATTGATTGCCCGGAGTGCAGATCACAAGCTAGAACACGATCCGCACCTGCTTCAGTTATAAGGTTTGCAACCAATTTGGCGCCAATGGATTCACGACCTTGTGTCTGTAAATTAAAAAAATTTATCATTATTAGAACATAATAAAATACACTAAAAATTGCATTCTCATCTGTAACTCTTTAAAGTCAACTGAGAAAACCTGAGAAAACCTCAAAGCATATGAAAAGAAAGTAGTAAAAAAAGGACACAAACTGTTGTGCCATAATCATTGCACTATTTCAAGAGTAAAGAATACGAAAATATTGACCCAGAAGAAGATGCAAGAAAATAGTGGCAGTACTTGTAATCATAAGAGCATAGGGAAAGGTCAGGTTAGGTTCTACTCCCCCCCCCCCCCAAACACCAAGTGTTGTTAAACGCGACAGTTTCCTTGCTTAAAGCGAGAAGTGATGCGAAACGAGGCATCTAGCGCTTCTCTGATCTGAAGCATATCAGGTACACAAAAGCGATCGCATCCCTTGAAAAAGCGAGAACCGAGGAAGCGAACAAAGTGACAGAAGCGAGGGCTTCTCTTTATAACTGGGTTGCGAACGTTAATTAATTAAAAAGGCTCTGTTTTTTTAACTTCAACGTAATAAAGTTTGGTCCCAGGTATGTGATTTCTTCTTCCTCCTCCCCCCCTCCCCCCCTCCCTCCGCCCCGGCTTCGTCTTCTTTTTCTTCTTCTTCTTGTTTCAGTGTCCAAATAGCAACGAAATGCTGGCGAAATTTTTTTCCCCTTCAGTTCTTCCTTTTCTCTCCTATTCTTCTTCTTCATTTTCTTTCACTGTTTCGGTGATAAATTGCAGCAAAATGCTGCCCATTCTTCGTTTCAGTTATATTGCCATTTTTGGCATATTTATTGCCACTTCTTTCATATCATTTATTCTTACTTGTCTACGTAGTATTTATTTTAATATCATTCTCCTCTCCTTCTTCATTGTCAATGCAGTATTTATTTTAATATTTTTTTTTTAAAAAAAATCCGCTTCACTTCAAAAAAGTGAGCACTTCGCTTCTCGCTTTAAGCGAAAAGGAGTTTGTTGCTTTTCCTCACTTCACGCTCTTCACAACACCGACTCCCTCTCCTTTTGTAATCACCTTTTGGGTATTATTATAAAAGTATATATAGGTATATATAGAGGTAAAAGCCACACCCATTCCCACCTCAATGCGGAATAGAAACAAAGGCAAAGGAGGCTGATAAAATTGACCAATAAAAATTTGAAGCTTGCAAGCATAAAATCTGCAACGGAATCTAACTTGCCTTTCTATCAGCTCTAGCATATCCAAAGTATGGAATCACGGCAGTAATGGTCTTGGCAGAAGCCCTTCTGCATGCATCTATCATTACCAAAAGCTCCATAAGGTTTTCATTGGCTGGAGGACATGTGGATTGAATCAAGTAGACATCACAGCCTCGAACACTCTCTTGCAACTGGACATAAATTTCACCATCAGCAAAGCGCTTGATGTTGACCTTTCCCAGGTCAAAGCCCATGTACCAAGCAATTTCCTAAGTGACAAAAATTGTTGCGTCAGTTCAAAAGAAAAGCACAGCATAAACTTAAAAGAACCTTCATAGATTTCATTGCTAGAGCCTAGAACTGACAATAATTCATATATTTTGACGATTGAGGAGAAAAGTAAATAATTACCAAATAAAATAATATCTTAGGAATTCTTACAATGGAATTTTCAGATCTTTGTAATTGTGTATCTTTCGTAAGAAGAGAGAAAACAAATAAATGTTCCTTTAATCCCCACTCGTTATGCAATATTTAAAAGGAAGAAAATTCTTTATGCTTAAATAGGAATGAAAATCTAAAGCTGAATTATCTAGACTGAAACCGCACAATTCTCCATAGTCCCAAATTCTGAAACTATATACTTGAGTGGGCTGGAACGGTCAAATACAAGGTACAACCGGAGGCAAACTCTCAAGGATTTGTTTTCTTGTCCTGCTGGAAAGGCTATTCCAATCCTCTAAATACTACTACTTGATAACAAATTCTAAGACATTAGATTATTATTTGAAGTTGAGGAATTACTGAACTGTGAAACTCGGGAAGCAAATTTCAGTATGTCATTGTTTACACTGTACAAAGCAAATAAGAAGATCTTGGTTGTCACTAAACTGAATTTGGCAGACAAGCAAACACCATGTTGACACATGAAAGTCCTCTGGTTTACCTTAGAAAGAGAAGGATTTGCTGTTCCAGTGAATATCTTCAGCCTACTATTGTTTCTACTAACTGAATTCTCTAGGCGTTTTGCTTGCAACAACTTTGGAAGTGTTCCATCATTGATAATTGGCACGCGAGGCTTTCCATTCAGTGGTTCACTTCTTTCACAGCTCTGATATCCAAACAAAAGAAAATGATACAAGATAAAGGGCAGATATATAAGAGGGCACAGCAATAAAACAAGCAAGCACCATAAATTTTGAAGCTTTATCAAAGTTTCTAACTTATAACACTAAATCCAGGAAGGCAGAGCAAACTCAAGTTGCACTAGATTATATTTTTCAAATTCTCCTTCACTTAATAACCCCTTAAAAGGACAGATATCTAAGAGGAAGTCAAGGCAAACTCCACTTCCATTTCTCCTTGTAAAGACACTTTTCCATTTCTACTGTTTTTGTAACTATATTTTAGTCATCTTAAACACACACATCAATCATTTACTACTAGCGGAAAAGTGAAAAAAAAAATAAAGGAAGATCTTAATAATAAAGCAAATAAATATCAATAAGCAGCATACACGTTTCACCGTCCAAAATTGGAGCTTTGACAAAGTTCCAACTGATAAAATGAATCACAAAAGATTAGAAATACTATGAAAATTCCATCCCTACTGTGCACTAAACTGCAAAATCAATATAAAGAATAATTAATATTTTCTGAACCCCTTAATAAAAGATAGAGCAGGCATGTTTTCCATTTAAATAGCAAAAGTTGAACCCAGATTAAATCTTCTAAATGGGATTTAGTTTAAAGGAATAAAACAAAGAAAAAGAATGGAGAAAAAAGGGAATGCGAAAGGACTCACAACAAAGCTTGGCTGATGGGTTCTTTTAGGAACGAAGCTTTGACAGAGAGAAGAGCCTTTTGTTGAAGTTGAAGGCAAAGCCAAGGAAGAAGCCATTGAAATGGGAATTTTGGGAGGTTTTGGCTTCCTTTGTGTATGGCGCTGCTTTAGTTGCTTTTTGTTCTGTCTCTCTAGCAGTTCAAGATGAGTTGGAAATAGGCATCGGTCAATGGTACGACGTCGTTTGGTTTTCTATTTTTTCAGGAAGTCTTGTATTATTATTTAGGGAAAAGGATAATAAACTGCTCCTAACCCATTGACGACAGTTTAAAAACACCATCCGTTAACCTATTTTGAAAAAAATGCCCATACCGTTAAAATTCTGGCATATATGTGCCCCCTAATGTATTAACTCCAGTTTAAAAATGCTCCTACCGTTAGCCTATTTTGAAAAAAATGCCCCTACCATTTTAAATATAAGTACAGTCAGTTGTTAGACTTAGGGGCACAAAGATGCCAAATTTTAACGGTAGGGGCATTTTTTTCAAAATAGGTTAACGGAAGGTATTTTTAAACTGGAGTCAATACGTTAGGGGCAGTTCTGACCTTTTTCCCTATTATTTATTGTTTGGACGTAATTCCGTCAACGATGTAACGTCATACTAGTTGAGAGAGGTAACATGGAATGAAGTGCATATTTTGGGCCCATAAAAGTTGCTTCTTTTTTCTTTTAATCCACTAGACAAGATGTTTAGGAGTAGTTTTTATATATATAAAAATAAAAAATAAGGAACCATATTATCTTACAATAAGTAAGACGATAATGTATGACGAGTACATAAATCCTATTATCAATTTTAGGCTTGTGATACCCAAAATTGATAGTACAATAAAATCTACTAAGATTATGAAATGAAAAGTCTAAATAATGCATAAAAACTAGACAATTACCGATGTAGCCATTCTCATCCTTTACCCTATGGTGATCCATGAGTATGTATTGCTTAACCAGTCCCTTGTTGCTCTATATTCCCTGAATGTGTAGCATATTCCCTTGTTGCTGTCCACCAGGCTGCCAAAAGCTGATTTTCCAGTTCTGCCCAGTAAGCAAAATTCTTGATGATCCTGCGTTCTTGAATCCAATTTTCTTGCATCTTCCATATATGAAACTATGGTTTTATTCCTACGGTTCACCTTCGATTATCCTTGTTGTTGTAGTTGTTGACTTAAGACCTTTTCATACATCTCTAATTCTGCTTATGATCCATTGCAAATCTGTACATCATCAAAGAAAATCTGGAGAGCATTTGTTCAATTTGTGCTAGGCGAGTTTTCTTGCTCATTATAGCTTGAGGGAAGAAGTGCATAGATATTCGATTTAAGGATCACCATTAAACTTATGCTTGCATTGCATAAATTTTTATAAATTTACTTGTTTTAAAATTAGCTTTAGACTAGAGGATCTGAAGTTGAAAAAGTTCGCATGTGAAGTTACAAACTTAAGATATAAAAACAGGCTTGAAGTAAGCCTAACTTTACTTTGAGAGTCACGAGCATCATTGTACGGGTTAAATTACGCTCCTAGGGCCTGCTATAAAAGGTTGTCAAAAATTTCTTCTAGAAAAGGGTTTACATGAGGAAAAATTGACATCACTCTCTTTCAAAAGAAACAAGGAAGGAATCTGCTCATAGTGCATGTGTGTTTTGATGATATCATCTTTGGAGTCACAGCTGACTCTCTTTGTGAAGTGTCCGTAAAATTCATGGGGAGTGAATTCGAGATGAGTTTGTTGGTGAACTGACTTTCTTCCTAGGACTTCAAGTGAAGCAATCTTAGAAGGGAACATTGATAAATCAACATAAGTACATCAATGTTTACCTTGAAAGTGGTAATTACAATTAGATTTGATTTTGTGATTTTAGAAGTACGTGATCTATTTTTATGCTAGTTGTTAGGCAATATATGCTAAGTACAATGCTAGAAAATAAGATAAAAACTCAAAAAATAGTGTGTTTAAGCAGACCGAGTTGCTGAGAATTGGGGTCTCGAGCCTGGTTATACGGAGTGTCGAAGTCGATCCGGTAACAAGTTATGAGCACCTAGTAGAGGACTAACAACTTTGAGGGACTTGATGAAGGCTCTTTATGATCAATAATGATCAATAAATGAAGAACAGCTAATAGAATACAATAAATGTTGGCAATAAATATAAGTAGTAAAATCAAGAGAATATGATTAAGTTAGAGAGCAGAGAGTGTTCTTGTACTGAATGTTGTGAATAGTACTGTGTCCTCTTACAAAATGACAAGGATCTCCTTAATATATGAGGGAGAATCCCAACATAGTAAAAGTGCATTTATTGCAAAGATATATGTCTGGTACAGCCATTAATGCAATGGTATGGGCCTTAACTAGCTTAATAGATTTGGACAGCTTCAGTCATATGCCTTAGGAATCTCCCACCCATTCATCATAGCCGTCGATTTACTCTGCCCCAAGTTCTAGCATATAGGACCCTCAGGGTCGAGCCCCGAGCTGAACTTCGAGCATTCTGAAAGGGTATTTACAATGTGTCTCAGTGGTTACAAAATTGACCTTCTGATTTTTTTCATATACAGATAGTCCTTGCATTTCTTAGATTAAAATGATAAGAAATGATTTTGACACTGATCTCCTCGAGCCTCTTGTGATGATATCATGCGTATGACGTAAGTTTTTGTGATAACTAAGACATCCTATTGATGCACCTTTCTAGAAATATTCAATGTAGCACTGCTTTACTTTCTCAGAGCGATAATACGCCGCTGATCCGTCTTCCAAAAAGCATTGATTGCGCATGTCGATACATTTCCGAAAGGCACTGATTATACGATGGGTATGTTTCCCAAGGGCATTGATACACCATAGGTTACACTGCCACCTTCCTATAAATGGAAGCTTTCTTGAATCAAACTTCGTTCGGTCATTCTTCAATAGCCTTCAACTCCTTTCTTTTCTTCATCCTTATCCAGCACTATTTCCCATGTTTAAAGCCCATGGCTTAAAGGTCACACGGCGGTGCCTTCGCCACTTATGCTATGGCTATTTATTAGAGCTTTCCCCAACAAAGTGGGATCACATTGGTTTGTTATTATTATTGTTGTTGCTGGCCCAAAATAATGAGAGAGAAATCTCAAATTATCTTCGTATCAGAGGATATATGGACCGTAAACTAATGCTCATCTCTCTTAACTACCATCTGGTATGGTGCTTCACTCCTTTTGCTTTCCATGGAGTAAGGTGGTTCCATCTACTAACTTTTGCACCCCACACTAGTGCAATGTCTCAAGAAGTGGCTCCCTTATAGTAGTGCTGGTGAGACCCATACTCGCCAATATTTTTCACCCAGCCACTTCTTCATCTTTTTCTTCTTCTTCTTCATCACTTTCTGCTTCTTCTCGATCCTTGAATATGTTTTTTGGAAGACCGAGATGAGGCCCCCGAGGAAATGGTTCTCGAAGATATTGCCCCCGAGGGTGTACCCTGAGAGTGGATTAGACTTTTAGTTGTTTTTTTTTGTTTATTCGTTTTTGTGTAGGGACCCTCCGTGGGCTTTTTTAATTATGTGTATGGACCCTCCATGGGCTTTTTGTAATCATCGTTCATAAATACAAAAATATTTCTTCAATTTCTCTCTGATTTGTGTTGGATTTTCCTTTATTTGTATTCGTGATGAATCTAAGCGCATGGTTTTACTCATTGGTCTGAATATCGGACCTGGGTGTAGGTATTCCCTCGATTCCTGATTGGTTAATACGATATTTCATGGATCCCTTTGCCGTTCCTCGGACTGAGCCTGGATTGAATTGATACAAACATAAGCCGCCAGGGCCTCTGACTTCGAATTGAGCGAGAGTGAGGCTTCGAATTTTAAAAGAAATTCTAGCCTTTTAGGTCCCATTGATAGTCCTCGAGGGAGAATCTGC
The DNA here is from genome assembly GCA_034376525.1 of Nicotiana benthamiana. Classification (NCBI taxonomy): domain Eukaryota; kingdom Viridiplantae; phylum Streptophyta; class Magnoliopsida; order Solanales; family Solanaceae; genus Nicotiana; species Nicotiana benthamiana. Next base: position 93,126,091 of record CM067337.1, read on the forward strand.
TTGAACATCTGAGAATAAAGATAGCCTTTAAACTTCCACAGATAGTCCCTGAGTGAGAGTTTGCTTGAGCTCGGGCGACCTAAAAACTCTATTTGAACTTAGAGTGAAGATAGTCCACATGCATTATAGATAGACACCGGATGAGGGTATGCCTGGACTCGGACGGCCCGATTTAAAGTGACCAAGAGAGCAATTAACTTGATCTGAAGGAAAAAAATAGCCCTAAGGCTTTCATAATAATTCTCAAATGAAAAATGGCTCAGGCTCAGGTAGCTCGAGGGCAAAGAATCGGGTGAACAACTTGTATATGTAATAGTAGAAATCCTTAAGATAGTGTCCGGCCTCGAGGTTAGGTTTATACAGATAACTCCCTAGATCTTATCTTTTGTTTTGACAGAGATCCTTGAGAGAGGGCACCATCCCCAGGCTTATAGTGATATTGATGGCTCTTTAGAACCTATTGTCAGGATAGCAGAGATCCTCGAGATATGGTACCATCTCGAGGCTAGGTTAATGCGGAGCCTTTAATTCTATGAATATTATACGAGGTGTTGATCGTGCCATGTGGTTATGAAATGATCGAGATGATCCTGCCGGTACATTTTCTCGAGAGTATAATGGCCCAGAAAAAAGTAATTAGCCTTTAGGGATGCAGACAGTTGTCGCTTGCTCTACACGTGAGTTTATTTCCTTCTTTTTTGAGGATTTTGCTATCTTGAGCCGCTATCCCTTTTCATAGAGTTTTTCCTCCTTGCGCCAGCTTTTCCACCATTTTAATTCAAAGTTTTCGGTTGAGTTTTCATTTTCTTTCTCTTGTTTTATTACAGCCATGGCTGCTACACACATATTTGTTTACCAAAAAGAGGAAGGTTCTGCCTCTTCTTCTCTCTCAATTGGTTGTACCACGTTAGCGTCTGGCGAAACGAACTCCAGATGTTTTATCTCGAGGAGGGACCCTTCTTTAGAGATACCTCCCAACATCGAGGGCCATTGGGATCATGCATATAGATTCATTTTATTAATAGGAGAGGGACACCTCGAGGCAGTAAGGAGAGATTATGGATGGGAAGACAAGGTGGTGTTGTAGGTACCTTCTTCGGAAGAGAACATTACGGCTCATACAAAGGGGTTTTTACACGTATTCATATACCCCTTCATGTTAGGCCCTCTCGATAGGGTCGTGCTTGGCTTTTGTCGAAGATATAGGGCTACCTTGCCACAGGTTCACCTGTCATTAAGGAGGACAGTGCTGATGATGACGTTCTTTGCGAAAGAAGTGGGGCTTAAGTTTACCCTTAGTCATTTCATCAGATTGTACCGACCATTTCATTGCCGAGACTTAATGGCTTTGTGATGCTGATGTACCAGGTCTTTGTTGTCGATGATGAAGAAGACGGGGACTAAGGGTGGATAAATCAATTCTTCCGAGTAAGGATTGTCGATGTTATCCCCATGGAGTTCATGTCAGTTCTTGAGAAATGGAATGTCATAAATAAGTGATACACTCATGTTTTTGTTTTTGCTCATGGTGGATACGGGCTCTGTACAGATTCTTTCTTTTTCCTTTTTGCAGCAATCCCATGGATGTCGTACAAGGTCCCAGTATACGTTGTGCGGTTCATTGAGTTGGAAGGTATTTTCTACATGTGTTAACTCAATTACTGCTGCATTGGAAAATTCCCTAAGGTGAGACCATGCCCTCTCGGAGAGGAGGAAGGATCATTGGTTTGGGGCCGAGGAATAATAATAAATGGAAAAGACCTTCAAAGGACGAAGGTGCTCATAGTGAAGCAAGCCCTGCCATGAGGCTCAAAGAATATGTATCAGTCGAGCCCACAACACTTGGGGCTTCCAGCCTCGAAAAAATAGTTCCCCTTTTGTAGCCGTCTTCTATTCCCTTTGAAGGTACTTCGAAGGGATAAAAGTGTTCTACCGTTATCTTTATCTCCCATCAAAGGTACTTTGAGGGATTTTAGAGGACAGGGGCCACCTAATCCAGGCAGCATGTCGAGTGATCATATTCCCATTGAGAGTGGTTTTACTGGGGTCGATTATACCAGGCCAGTAGATATACGCTCAACCTTTGAGGAAGATCAGTTCTGTAGTGTATTTTGATTGAGTGTTTTGGCTTTTTAGTTTTGCGATTTTTTATTTTTTTATTGAGCTTATTTTTCATAAGCCTTCGATAAGCTCAAGTCTGAGCTGCTCCGCCATGAATCTATGTTGAGGAGAGCTTTGGATGGAAAGAAATCCCTCTAGCTTCTTTTTAATAAAAGGTAGATGAGGTTGTGTACGAGGTAAATCGGAGTCTGAACTACGAAAGCCGCCTCGAGAAGCATGTAACCTTCGCTGATAGAGAATGTATGCTTCTTCTTCCGTCCTAAGAGATTAATGTTTTGATATTTCAGTTGAAGATCAAGACAAAGGATCTGGAACATCATTGGGGCAAGGTTGTCCAGGCCAAGCATGAGTGTGGCGATCTAAAGGCTCAAATAGATGCCCATATTACGACATAGAAAACTGCTTTGGCCAAGGTTTTTTCCTTCAAGGTACATCTCCAAAACGCCCGTGAAAATAGCTTGATCCAGACGAGCAGGATTGCAAGGCTCGATTCAAGCTTTTGGAGATGAAGCCGAGGTCATGGATGCCTAGGCTGAGGCTGAAAATAAAGTAGTTGTTTATTTAGAAGACGATGCTGATGCTCGAGCAAAGTTGAGAGGTGCTTCCAAAGAAAGCAGGAGTAGTGTGTATGCTCGATGTAAATCTCGAAGGGAAACCCTCAAAGAGATTCACACTATGGGTTTCGATCTATCGGAAGAGACAGTGTAAGCCAAGGTGGATGAATATTACGCCAAGTTCTTTTTGTCCGATATCGAAGATAATGAGGAGGAGGCCAACGTTCTACAATCCCCGAGGGGGAAGTAGACTAGGCTTTTCTTTTTCGATTCTTTGTATATGGCTTTCAGAGAATGTTTGCCAATGTAGCTTTTGTATTTTTTTGTGTATGCATATAAAAGAAAATCTTTTGGTTTCATCTTTCATGCACTTTCCTCTTCTTTTGCATGTCTTTCTTCATTTAGAATTTATATGTGAGTTGATGACTAGCCAGGTGAACTGGACTTCGAGTAATGACCCTTAGGTATATAATTTGGCCCCGAAACTTGTTAGGTTGGCCAGTAGGCCTTTGTCCATTTGGTCGGCACGACCTATTGACTTTAGCTGGAGACAAGGGCTCTTACGCGTTTAGGTTGGTATGAACTTTAGCTTAAGCTAGTGACAGTGGCTTTTACGCGTTAGATTGGTACGACCTTTTAATTTAGGTTGGGGACAGTAGCTCTCACGTATGTGCCCTTAGGTGTTTGTTCGTTAACTATTTTAGGGTCAGTTTCCGAGTTGAATTTTGACTCGAGCTCATTGTTCTTCAAGTTTTTGAATTTCAAGCTGGCCTTTAGGCTCTTATGCATTTGGTCGGTACGACCTCTAGCATAGGCTGGCGGCATTGGCTCTATGCATTGGGTCAGTACGACCTCTAATATGGGCTGGCGGCATTGGATCTTATGCCTTGTATCGGTACAACCTCTAATATAGATTGGCAGTATTGGCTTTTATACACTGGGTTGGTACAACCTATAATATGGGTTGGCGATAGTGGCTTTGATGCATTAGGCTAGTACAACCTCTAATATGGGCTGGCGACAGTGGCTTTTACACATTGGGTCGGTACGACCTCTAATATAAGCTTTATTTTCCCTCGTTAAAGACGTTTTGATGTTTTTGTGTTCGCCCGACTCTTCGACGGTTCGATAAGAACATATCGAACCTCGATTGTGAGCCGCTATGTGGCGATAGATGAGCACCTCGGGAGGTTTCGCTTGATGGATAAATAATTTTGTGGCAAGTAGTTTGGACTTTATATGATCGAAGCTCTTTTGCTTAAGTCAAGGGTATCCTAATTAACTGGTTCTTTTCAAAGTTTTTTCAAAGTAATTAAAGGCATGTGATATTATAGCCACGGTTGGGCGTCCCGAGTCACGTTAGTTTGGCTGGTACAACACGTGTTTGGTCGGAACCTTTCAGTCCCCAAGTGAAGTAGTTTCGGCGTTTATATCGAGGGTATGCCTTTTTAGGGGTCTTATAAGTTCGGATGTATAGCCTTAACTTTTAAGATTGAGATTACGCCTTTTCTAAGGTCTTATAAATTTTAATATGCCTGACTTTGAGGTCTTATAGAGAAGTTACTTGGTACAAGTATAGTTCATGCCTTTCTTAAGGTTTTATAGATAATTTACTTGGTACAAGTATGGTTCATACCTTTCTTGAGGTCTTACAGTTTCTAGTATTTCCATATGGAGGGCTTTCGTACTCGAGGTTGCCTGCTTAGGGACTTACGGTCTTGGGTTTTGTAGTTTCTCGATGGGATGACAGTCAAAGATAGTCCCCGAGACATCAAAAGTTTTTTGGCTTTGGAGCCATTCTTTGCAAACTTGGTTTTGCTTCCTTGAGGGCTTCCGAGTACAAGGTTCTCGACCCGGAGGTCGTACCGCTTCGAGTGTTTTTTTGACATCACTCCCTGAGTGCTTTAGAGCCATTTCTTGTAAAAAATAGTGGAATCCTTTGAAGCGTAAATCATTTTGATGGAGGTAAAAGTATTAGTTAATTACTTGGCACAAGTATACATGTTTCCGCCATCAAGGGCTCAATTATTCTATGCAGACACAGTTCATTCGATCATTTGGCTCGATACATCATTTTCATATTGAGACCATTTTTGAAGCATCTTGACTTCTTTGAGAAAGTGCTCTTCTTGGGGATACCCCCCAGTGTTCAAGGTTGATTGAAGAGAAGCCTTGAATACTTGTTGAGTCTTCCTTAGGTAGCCTATAGATGTTGCCTCGTTAAAAACCTTGCTGGTAAAACCCTGTCACACCTCCTTTTTCTACCACCGGAATAGGGTATATAGGAGTTTTTCCAATTAAACTAACAATAATCAAAATGGGATTATTTATTAAAATTTAGAGTTTCAACTTAGGATAATTAATGTTTTCCCAAGTCACCGATTTAAAATCCCAAATTGAGGAAGGATTGACTCTATTTTACAGTCCACGAAACATACAAATCCGGGTAAGTAATTCTGTTGACCTGGGAGAAGGTGTTAGACATTCTTGGATTCCGTGGTTTTAGCACGATTGCTCAACTATTATTATTCGCCTAATTGTCTGATAAATCACTTGTTTAAAGCCTATTGTGCATTTTACCACTTTTACTTATATATGAAATTATTCTGGAACAAGTTACCACTTTTAATTTTTATTATTATTTGAAGTTGTAAGGTCGAGTCATGTGAAATGCAAAGTCGAGTTAGGGATTATGTATCATGACAATGCCATGGGAACCGTACCCATAGCCGTGATGGTATAAGTACACGCCGTAAAACTATGATGTTTGAAATATATACTATCTAAACTTGAGATGATCTTAAGGCCATGAGTTATGGATGTGACATTATTGAGATGAGCGAATAGAACTCCAATAGCTCGATTTCATTCAAAGACATCAATTGCAATGAGAATAACAAATCAATTTTCCTCGCGAGGTCGACTAAAAACAAACTGTGGCGCATGAGTAGGGGAAGAAGAAGTCACAAGAAAGAGGAGGTTTGTCAGGGGCCAGTTGATTTCATGGCTGTTCAAGGATGATTTTTAGTCATCTTTGTGATGAGCTTAAAGGTGTTTACAAGGGTGAAAATCGAGGAAATAAAATGATTTCGAGTGAATGTAGACACTACCTTTCTGAGAAAGAAGAAGAAGGCCAACAATAGAGACGTTGCTGGCCCGTTCCATTTCCCCCTGTTCTTATTTCGTTCTCGTTCCCTCTATTTGTGCCTATGTGTGAGCATTTTTTGGCAGACTGTTGTGAATGGGAAGAAGCGGAATCATTGACGGATGATGAATGGTCGTTTGGTGTGACGATGACGGCGGCTCTCTTAGGGTTAAAGGGTTCTAGGGTTTCTCTTAGTTAAGGAGATGAAGAAGATGGAGAGGTCCTAGGGTTTCTTTTAATAAAATGGCTGATGTCTTTTTTGTTTTGTAGGGTTTTTATGTTAGTTCCCTTTTTGTTGCTGATGGGTATTTTAAGTAGTATAGGTTTTTAGGTCCTAGGGTCAGGTTAGTGGGTATTGGATATTGGGCTTACTGGGCTAATCCGAACTGGGCCAAAAATTGGGCCTTAAGACTCTTAAAATCGTGGTCCAACGCCTTAATTAACTTCCTTTAATATAAGATAAAAATAATACACAATGCAAAACTAGTCCTAATCAATCAAACTAAACTATATTAAAACATGAAACTATTTTTTGTATTTTTAAGATTATGTAAAGATAAAAATAAGGTATTACTTTTGTATATTTTTTATTTAAATTTATGAAAGATACATAAACTAAAATATTTTTTGTAATTTTCATTTATGTGATGAAATCAAGTAAAAGAGTCAAAATTAGTTGAAATGGTGATATTAGGCCTAAACTAAATATTTACATGCTAAAATATGAAAAATATTGGGGAGGATCAAAAATCATATATTGGGAAAGTGAAGAGTTTTCAAATAAAGAACGACTAGACATGTTTTTTTGCACGATCCTTATTTAGAGAGACCAAAAAATAAGAGAAAGGAGAATATTACGGAGCCCTCATATCTGAGATGCCTACATATCCTTGGCTATAAAGGAATCAGGCCACGTGTAGTTTAGAATTAGGAACAGTGATGGAATATACGGATGTGGAGAGCCACTTGAGGTGCCATTCTATTGAGGTTCCAGTCCGTGGTCGAATTATTACATCAAAATCAAAAAAATAAAAATGACTATCTAAGCCTATCAACTATGAGTTACAAAATTCCTATCTATAAGTCTACTGAAGCTTAATCTTGAGTCTTGAATAGTTCTTTAGGTAGACCTTTGATTTAAACCTAGATGCTTGCTAGCTGTAGGTGCTGATTCATTCTCTTTCCGGATCAAACCAGACATGTAGCACTCATGACTTCAACCATATCTTGAACAGTTCACATCTTGTCCTGATTTTGCATTTTGGATTTACTTTTTTTTCCTTTCTCTTATTCTGGATTAAAATTGCTTCTATTAGTCATCTCGGGCTGTTGATTCGCCTTCTTACCATGAGCTTCTTCTACTTCTAACTTGAATTTTATTCCAAAATGACTTCCTTTGTTCTCCAAGTATTTGCCTACTGCCGATACTTTAACTGAATTCCCTTATTTCTCCAGGTAGGTGCATGCTACCGATACTTGAATTGAATTCCTTGTTTCTCCAAGTGGGGCGCCTGCTGCCAATACTTGAACTGAATTCCCTTGTTTCTCCAGGTGGGGCATCTGCTGCCAATACTTGAACCGAATTCCCTTGTTTCTCCAAGTGGACTCCTGCTGCCAATACTTGAACTGATTTCTCTTGTTTCTCCAGGTGGACGCCTGCTGCCAACTGAATTCCCTTGTTTCTCTAGGTAGGCGCCTGCTGCCAATACTTGAACTGAATTCCTTTGTTTCTCCAGGTGGGCGCCTACTGCCAATACTTAAACTGAATTCCCTTGTTTCTCCAGGTGGACGTCTGCTGCCAATACTTGAAATGAATTCCCTTATTTCTCCAGGTGGACGCATGTTGCCAATACTTGAATTGAGTTTCGTTGTTTCTTCAAGTGGGGCACCTTCTGCCAATACATGAACTGAATTCTCTTATTTCTCCAGCTGGACACTTGCTGCCAATACTTGATCTGAATTCCCTTGTTTCTCAAGGTGGGGCGCCTGTTTTCAATACGTGAACTAAATTCCCTTGTTTTTCCTGGTGGACGCCTGCTGCCAATACTTGAAATGAATTCCCTTATTTCTCCAGGTGGGCCCCTACTACCAATACTTGAACTAAACTCCTTTGTTTCTCCAGGTGGACGCCTTCTGCCAATAGTTGAAATGAATTCCTTTATTCCTCAATGGGGCGCCTGCTGCCAATACTTGAATGAATTCTCTTGTTTCTCCAGGTGGGTGCCTGCTGCCAATACTTGAATTGAATTCCCTTGTTTCTCCAGGTGGATGCCTACTGCTTGAAATGAATTCCCTTGTTTCTCCAGGTGGGGCGCCTACTGCAAATACTTGAGCTGAATTACCTTGTTTCTCCAAGTTGGCGCCAGTTGCAATACTTTAATAGAATTCCCTTGTTTCTCTAGGTGGGTGCATGCTTCCAATACATGAAATGAATGCACTTGTTTCTCCAGGCAGACGCCTGCTGCCAATACTTGAAATGAATTCCCTTGTTTCTCCTAGCAGACGCCTGCTGCCAAATGCTTGAAATGAATCCCTTGTTCCTCCAGGTGGGTGCCGCCATTACAACAAAACAGATAAAACAAAAGAAACGTTTCTGCCCTGGTTTGGTACCGGGAATATTTGTGAGTGTTAATTGAATCTTGTTATCAAAAGAGCTATAAGAAATAATTAAATCCCATTATCCAAGGGGTCCATGAAAGCTAAAGTTAATTCTCATCTTAAAAGTGAAAACTTGAAAGCTAAATTCAACCTCCTAAAGGTGAAACTTATGCTACATCTCATTATCTAATGAAGGTTTTAAAACTAAGTCCCATTATCCAAGAGGGTCTTGAAACATAAAACTAAATCCCATTATTCATGAGGGTCCTAAAAAGCCGAGAATGAACTTACCGATCCATGCTCTCTTCCTGGAGGATCTCTGCAGAACGAACAAAGTTCCTTGCCCCTGAACAATGCTTTTCCTCATGGAGGGTTCCTGCAGATCGAAAAAAAATTTCTTTCCCCTTCTCAAACCGTCTTTGTGCTGGCAAAATTTGGGTATGACACTTGAAAAAACTCAAGCTTCCAAGCTTTAATTTGGACACAAAATTCATCCCTGTTTCAAACAAAGAAAGCTTATGAGTTCATAAATGTGGTGGTTGGTTTGTGGCTTAGCCTGGAGGTCTATTACTCCTTCACTTGCCGTGATAACTTTGATTTTCACTTGGAAGACCATACTTGTTATTGGTTAACCATCTTCTCTGTCAACCTTATCATAGAAAATACCTTTGATCAGTTCAAACCCAACACCTTCTATCTGTTTCATTATTCGTCAATTGACATATGCCGAACATTTATATTTCACATAAATCCCAAAGCACATTGATTGTTAGTAACTCAATGCGCATACTGCTCTTTCCTAACTTATACCATATTGATGTGCTAGCTAGACTCCGCTTTGTGCAATTGGAAAGTTGGTAGCAGATTTTGAGATCATTTCGCACTTGCTTTAACAAAACAGACTTAGGGCGAGGAAGTAAACAGACAAAAGAAACATTATAAGGGATTATGGAAAGAGATGATTCATAATAAGAAAACTACAAAGTAGAAACTTATCAGATGTAGATACCAACTCTAATAACCATGACATGCACCTTTGTATTAAGTGGCCTAATCTGTCAAGCAAGCCTAATATTCAACTCTTTTTGTGCCTCTTCGCCGTGAAACTAGGCTTCAATGCTCCAATTATTCTATCTGATTTACGATCCTTATTCGACTTGTAGTGCCCGAAGGGTTTTCACCATCAAGCCTCTCACATTTTGTTCTTTCTCTCAACTTACCGTTGTCTTATGGTGCCTGTGAAGTTTTTCACCAATAAGACTCTCTCATCTTAATTTTCTATCAGCTTTCCACCGCCTTATAGTGCCTGTGAGGGTTTTCATCTATAAAACACTCTCATTTATTCATTTTAACTTGTGTAGAACAGAGTATTGCCCTTGACGAATCATACCTTTATCTAGCTTGACTTGGAATTCTCAAAGATTGATCAGAATGTCTTTCTTTGGATCGTAATTTAACGTTTTGGATATGGTTAGAAAGAAAGGATATCATAAAGGCTCAAAATAGCCTAAAATGAGATGGTTCAGAATTAAAACTTTTGGAATCAGATCTTTTTCGAAACCACAACTTCTTCCCTTGTTTTTTTGCCGGAGGAACTTTTTAATTTTATTTTGATGGGATCAAATTGTGAGGCTGCCTACGTATTCTTATAGAAATCGGGTCAAACGTAGTTCATGACATAAGAATTGCTTTTTTTGTTACCGTCTCTTTTCCTTTCTTTTTTATTTTTTTATTTTATTTTTTATTTTTTTTCTTTTTCTTTTCTTTCTTTTGCTTTACGTTTTTTTCATTTTCTATTTATCTTTTCTCCCCTTTTTATTTATTTTCTATATTTGTATTTCTGAACTCTACTTATGATTCCAAAATAGGGGTATGAAAAAAATATAAGGCTCAAAAGGGGTAACAAAGTATAAAGTGTTTAGATAGAAGAATAAAATGCCTTCGTCAACCAGTCTTCAAAACGTCCCAAGTACAAATGACACAATTATACAAACCAAAGAAATCATACATAATATCTTTTGATTGCGTCATAATTGATAGCCATATCTACATATTTTCCTTCTATATCAGTTAAATACAAACCACCATCGGACAACACTCTTTTTACATTGAACGGCACTGCCAATTTGGGGCAAACTTGACTTTAGCTTCAACCTGATATGGAAGGATGTGTTTCAATACTTGCTCGCCTCCTCCAAATTTTTAGGGACGCAGCTTCTTTTTATATACTCTTGGCATGTCTGACTCAGTACCTCAAAGATTATCAGGGAGGTCTTTTTTGGACTTTAATATGGCTTTTGGACAGGGTTAGAAAGAAAAGATATCATAAAGGCTCAATATAACAAAGATAACATGATTAATTTATTCACAACTTTTTGAATCCATTCTAACAACTTCAACCCAATTTCTACAACAAGGGAATTTGATTCTTTTTTTTTTCGTTTTCTTTGTGAGATGGAATTTCTAAGAAAGACGGTCCCACTCTCGACTTCGTGGAATTATGAAATATTTTATTTGGTGCGACCGAACTATAAAGATGCCTACGTATCTTGTGATGACAAGAATCAGGTCAAATGTAGTACAAAAGATAACTTTTGTTACTATTTTCCTTTTTCTTTTTTTCTCTTTTTTTTCTTTTTCTTCTTTTGTTTTTTTCCTTTTTTTGTTTGAATTTTCCTTTTGGAATAGAATTTTTAAATAAACCTATGAGGACATGAACTTTTTTTTTCGTATGACTCAAACTTGATTCGAAAAGAGGGGAGGTCAAAGAAATCAGTACAGGCTCAAAAGGGTATTGAATGATATAAGCATTTGGGTAGCTGAAAGAGGGCCTTCAAATTTCTGAAAATGTCAAGTACAACACATGCAACTTGAGAATGAAAAAGAAGATTATGCACAACATTTCTTTTGCAGCTTCGACATTAATATCATTGATATGCATTCTACCTCTCTTTAACGGCTTGTCAAGTACATAATTCTCGTTGGGTAATTTCTTCTTCACAATGGATGCTCATCATTTGTTCTAAGCAATATTCATTAGATTTATCTTGTTACTTGAGATGCACTTGAACTCAAAGTTTCTAGCTTCATATTGTTTGGGATGCATTCTCCTTTAACGAATTCTTGTCATCCTATTAACTTCTCAAATTATCTGCTCCAGTTTCACATGGTTTAGGCTTTAAATAGTCTCAAAATGTCCAAATGTATACTTATTTCCCTCAAATGTCCCTATTATCTTCCAATTTGTTTCATTGCTTCATGACTAAACTAACTTTTAAAACCATGCTGAGAATTACGCGTGCATATCATATCACTATAATCAGCAGGAAAATAAATATAAAAGAAAAAGAGAACTAAACAAAAAAAATAACTAGAAATAACAGAAAACAGAAAAGTGCATTAGACTAATGGTGAAAGGGTTCGGACAAAGAGACAAGAAAACTAAACTGGGGTTACAACCTTGGAACAAACCTGGATAATACTAAATGAGTTACTGTGGCAAAGCAAACTAGACCAAATAAAAAGATATAAAAGATTGAGTCACAAGATAATATATAAACCGAACAACAGAAATGACAACAAAATAAACCACCAAGCTCCTCCCTAGCTAGCCAAGAAAGGAGGTTCTTTCCAATTAGAAAGCTAAACATCTTAGCCACTGTGTTCTGCATCAATTGTACTAGTACCTTCACAAGTCTTCATCAAATTAACCTTAGAAAAATGCTTTTGGGTCCCTTTTGCCAGCTCGTTCTTAAGATCAACTTCCAGAACTGAGAGTGATAGCTCTAATAGCTTCGCGGAAAGTAGACCTCCGAGGATCTCAGAAGAGTTCTCATATTCCTTTTCAACACAAACCATACCCACCATATGTATGTCATTATGAATAGGCGATGTACTTTGTCTACTGTCCATTGCATCTGGATTTTGCACGACAATGTCACATGCCTCACTAAGCTTCTGAACTGCTCTTTTTAGATGCCAACACTTTTCTATGAAGTGACCCCGGGCATTAGGGAAATGTTCATACCTTTGAGCATAATCAAAATTCTTTGGAAGAGTGTTCAACATTTTTAACTGAATCAACTTCACTATGTCCAATTGCCTCAACCTTTGGAACAAACTGGTGTATGGTTCTCCAATGGGAGTGAAACCCTTTTCCTTTTTTTTTTTGCCTTTTCATTTTGTACTCTGGCCTCAGATGGAACCTTTTGCAGGTAGGTGTTTGATATGCTTAAAGAGGCAGGTAAGATATTTGTTGAAATGGTGCAGGCCATCACAGGTCTTGTGGATGTGGATCATATGGTAGTGCATTGTGGAAGGAGTACTTGGAAGGTGATGTATGACTTTGGGGATTTTATGGACAGAAGTAGCATTGACGAGGATTATCTGGAGTATAGGGATATCCATAGGGTCGATATTGAGGGTGGAAGCATTGAGCAGGAGTGCCCAGTAGATCCCGTCGTTGAAGGGGCTCAACAACATTGTTTCTAGTTCTCTTTCGTCCACCCAAACATACTGAGATGTTCTGAATGTCTTCTATAGTATCATTCAATGCAGAATAACTCATGATTTTGCCTGACTTGATTGCCTCTTCTACCATTTCCTCCATTTTTACCACATCATTGAAAGATTTACCCAAGGCCGGGATGAAATGACTAAAGTAGGTGGGCCCCTAGGCTTGTAGGAAAATCTCAACCATTTCTTCGTCACCACCAAGGGGCTGACCTAAGAAGCTTGTTCCCTCCATCTGAGCCCAAACGTCCTATAACTTTCCTCAGGTTTCTTTTCCATCTTAGATAGGGAGGAATGGTCTAGGATAATATCTAGATTCTACTGAACGTGTCGAACAAAATCTTGATCCATGTCATCTTATGCATGCCACTTATTTACATCTTGATGAGTATACCATTCCAAGGCTTTCCCAATCAAGCTCTCCCTGAAATACGCCATCAAAAAATTATCTTTCCTGCCAACACTTCTTATTTCACTACAGTAACCCCTCAAATGGGCTACTGGATCTCCACATCTATCATACAAGTTAAACTTTGGCATTTTAAACACCGTGGGAAGATAAACATCAGGGAACATAAACAAATCACTATAACACATGTTAATCTAATTTCCCATTCCTTGCATGCTCCTCAAGGACTGTTCTATACCTTTCATCTTCCTGGATATCTCATCTTGCCCTTCTTTTCCTGTGAACTTTTCATTTTCAACATTAGTCCCATTTCGATGGCTATGATTGTATGAGTCAGGGACCTTGTGGGCAACCTTTTAGGGGTAATATTGGGCATCAGGAGGTTGAATTAGTGTTCACTATTGGACTTGATGAGAGGTTTTTGAGATGTTGTGATTGTGGAGGTAGTGGATATGAAAGGAGGAAACTTTTGGGAAAGGTAGTTGGAGGACGAGTGATGGAGCTACTAGGCTGGTTGGGAAATGTATAATAAGTGGGAGAATCTGGAGAGTATGGGGAATCACCTGGCACTATGACCGGAGTTTCGGTAAGGGTAGCATCTAGGAAGACAGGTGGTGGTGCCTTCCCAGTTATCCAAGCCCGATACATGTCCGCCATGTGTTGTCTTAACATCCTTATCTCTTCAACCAACTCATTATCATGTTCAAACAATTGCTTTTGGGCACTAGTATCAAGCAACTCAATTTTGTTGTTGTCTGCCATTGCCTTTCAACTTTATGTTATGGAGAAGAGTACCACCTTAAGAACTACAGACCAACGACCCTTCTGCTATAATGAAGATAACAAAGAGGAACAAAAGGAAGTCATCATGTTAGCGCTAGGCATATAACATAAGATAATCTCACATTATGTGTAATACATCTAGTCAAAAGTATTGATTCTAAAATGATTTAGAGGGTATGAAGGTCATATGGCATCATCCCAATTTGTTTATTTTAATCTTCTCCTTTCTTTTCTTTTTGGCACTTTTTAGCTTGCTCATTTTCTTTCCTTTTTTTCTCTTCTAGTTATCACTCTTTTCTTTCCTCTCATTTCTCACGTCCCATAATTTCATCTTTTTTTTTCTTTTAATAAAAAAATTATACGATAAAAATATATGTAAGTTGCCTATGTATCATGACGCCGCATGAATCAGATATTTGCGTAGTTCGGGAAATCCAAAATAGACTAAACAAACTAACCATCTTTTTTTTTCCTTAATGTCTATTCTTATGAGAAAGGAGAAATAAAAGAAATAAATCCTTTTTTTGAATTTTATAAGCTTAAGCTCTATAATCTATTCTAAACTCAATTTTAAATGAGAATATATTTTTTCTTTTTTCTTATTCTTTTGGAAATAGATACTGTGACGACCCGACCTGCCGTCTCGTGAGTCACCGTCCTGATTCCCCCATTTTCTATTTCTTCACATTCATTATCCATATCATATGTGATCGAATTGGTTTGGAGTCGTTTTGATAAAAATGAGACACTTAGTCTCTTTTAAGAATTCCCTAAGTTGGAAAAGTCAATCAGATGTTGAATTATAAGCTAGGGGTATCGGATGTGAATTCCTATGATTTGGTTAGCTTTGGGGGATGATTTGTGGCTTAGAAGTGTGATTGGAAGTGGCTTTGGAAATCCGGAGTAGAATTAGGCTTGAATCGGCGAAGTTAGTAATATTGCGATTTTTGGTTGGTAGGTGAGACTTTGATTCAAGGGTCGGAATAGAATTATGAGAGTTTCTGTAGCTTCGTTATGTAATTTGGGATGTGTGTGAAAAATTTGAGGTCATTCTGAGGTGGTTTGGTTGGGTTTTTCAGAAGTTTTTGAAGAAGCTTAGGGTTGAATTTGATGTAATTTGATGATTTTGGTGTTGTTTGAGGTGTTTTGATGATTGGAACAAGTCAGGTTGTGTTGGTACTTTTGGTTGAGGTCCCGGGGGCCTTAGGGTGATTTTGGGTGGCTAAACGGGAGGTTTTGGACTTTGAGTTGTTGCACAAATTGCAGCAGCTGTGTAGGGGTATTTTGGTCATCGCGATCGCGAGCTTGGGGCCGCGATCATATAGAAGGATTCTGGTAGGCTGGAGATTTTTTCTACGTGTTCACGATAGGGCATCCACAATCGCAGAAGGTGAATTCTTGGTACCTCGCGTTTGTAGTGAGAAGTCTGCGATCGCATAAGCGGACCTGGGGACCCAACATATTTGTCTATCGTGTTTGCATAATCTGAACCGCATTCACATAAGTTGAAAAGTCAAGGCATCGCGTTCGTATCAGGAGGGTCGCGTTTGCATAACATATTTTGGCCGGCTTGAGGTGAGTAATTAATGTGAATGATGTCCTGAGGGTTTGAAAACCCGAATTTACACATTGTGGTGCTTTATTGAGGTGTGATACACGCTTGACAATGAGTGCGGGGTCGTTAGCTATTAGGGATTGTGACATAGTTTGTCCCGAGTGTTGCTTTTACCGCGTATTTGATTGAAGCTTATTTAATATTATCATTATTTGGATTAACAGTCATATTTGGGCTTCATGCTATCTACTTGAACCCTTCGGGGAGTTTTTATCACTATATGGATTTACTACTTTAACTCAGTCGTACCGTTTTCTATTATTTTACAACTTAGCCATATTTATTCAGATTTTTCAAACTAAAAGACATACTAAATGATGTTTGGGCTAAGAACCACTATTTTATTATTGGGTATGGGCTACGTGATTTCTGGACTGAGTATAGGATCGGGCTACGCGCTGTAGCGTTATTATATTGATATTGATATGAAGCCGAGGGACTAGTTGTTACCATGAGATGTCTTGATTTTTCGCTTGGACCGTAAGGGGCCCCTCCTTCAGTCTGCACACCCCCAATGAGTGTTGTCAACGATAAATAAATGGATCGAGCTGCAAGCCGTAGCTGGTACTATAGGGTACCGTTATATGTGTTGCATTCCCTTATTTTTCTGTCATTTAATTGTATATTTTGACAGTATTTCCATATTTCGCTTGCATTGGCTATCATGTCATATTATTTTTGTAAAACTGCTGATGTATAGGTTACTTTGTCTTTTTCTATGATTTCTTATTCTCAGCCATTATTTATGTTTATTACTCACTGGGTCGGAGTATTAACATTACTCCCTGCACCTTGTGTGCAGATCGAGGTGCATCTACGGCCGAGTGAGGATTTTCTTTTGAGCAGTGCCTATTTGGGAGCATTGAGGCAGATGCATGGCATCTGCAACCCTAATTTTTCCCTTCTATCCCTCTTTTTATCTCGTACTTCCTAGATGGACATGTATTAGGCTGTTAAACCTGTATTAGAGGCTCAGACTTGTGACACCAGATCCTTATGGGCTATATTGTAGGAGTATTATTTGAGATGCATGTTTAACTCGTCTTTCAGACTTCTAAAATGTTGATTTGGTAATTTAATTGTGCTAGATAATAATGAACTATTTAATAATTGGGTTAAGGTTGTAAATTGGTCAGGTTTGCCTAGCAGTGTGTTGGATGCCATCATGACTGGGGTTGGGGTCGTGACAAGTTGGTATCAGAGCTAGATTGCTTGGTCTTTCAAGTCATGAGCTGGTTTAGTAGAGTCTCACGGATCGGTATGGAGATGTCTGTAGTTATCCTCGAGAGGCTGCAGAACCTTTAGGAAAAACTTCATATTCTTGAGATTCTTGTCGTGCAACTTTGTTGATCCGAGAACTAAATTCGCGTTATTCTATTCTCTCGCATATGGCAAGGACTCGCACTACCGGACAAGGTGGACGACCACCAGTGCCACCCAACGAGGCCACCAGAGGTCATGGGCACTCGTGGCAGTGGTAGAGGAAGAGTAGCAAGGGTAGCACCTCTTGATCCACCAGTTTCCCCGGCTCTGGATCAGGAACTAGCATCACCAGTTCCGACACCAAATGTGCCCATCGTGATACCGTGTCTTTAGGAGGCCTTGGCATAGATCTTATTAGTTTGCACTGGCCTTGCTTTGGCAGTTTCAGCCACTACTACATCAGCTACTTCACAAGCCCGGGGAGGCAATCAGACCCCTGTTTCCTGCACACCTGAGCAGGTAGTGCAGGAGTTACATATGCCGGAGGCACCTCCAGCTCAGCCAGTTGCACCAGTCCAGGACTTCGTAGTTCCAACTATGCTAGACAATGAGCAGCGTCATCTTGAGAGGTTTGGTAGGCTTCAGCCCTTGTCATTTAGTGGTGCTGAGGGCGAGGATGCCCAGGGTTTTCTTGGCATGTTTCAGCAAATGCTCCGTACATCATGGATTCATGAGTTGAGTGGTGTGGCATTTACCACCTTTCAGTTCTCGAGGGATGCTTTTACTTGGTGAGAGGATTTTGAGAGGCGTAGGACTGTTGGTGCAGTACCCCTTACTTGGCAACAGTTCTTTGCTCTATTCTTGGATAAGTATGTACTGCAGTCCCGTATAGAGGAGCTGCGTAGACAATTCGAGTGGTTAACGCAGGAGGATATGACTGTGACCCAGTATGAGATGAGGCTTTCGCAGTTGGCGCGTCATGCTATTTGGATGATCCCGACAGATCGTTAGAGGATCACGAGATTTGTGGATGGCCTCAACTACCATCTCCGTATTTTGATGACTAGAGAGAGAGTATTGGGTGCTATGTTCGAGGAGGTGGTCGATATCACTCGTGATATTGAGATGGTTCGTTGTAAGGAGTGAGAGGAGAGGGAGACCAAGAGTCCTCGAGGATGTGACAGTTTCAGTGGTGCTCCGTCTAGGGGCCAGTTCCAGCGTGGTAGAGGAAATTCTTTCAGACATGCTCAGTCGACCCGTCCAGAGTACATAGGGGCATCTTCAGGCCGTGGTCATCAGGGGTTCCAGCAGGTCCAACCTTCACTTAGTGCCCTCCCAGCTCAGAGTTCATCTCATGCCCTATCGCTCATGAATTTTTTGCACCGAGCGCATCTACTAGTCACTCATGTGCGAGGGGTTCCCTTCAGTCCCCATCTCTAGCACCGGGTAGTTGTTATGAGTGTGGAGAGTTTGGGTATGTGAGGAGGTAATGTCCTCAACTTCGTGGCGTTCAGTCTTAGTAGAGGGGTCAACCCTCGACTTCTGCTCCAGCTACTTCACCACCCGCCTAGTCAGCTTTGGGTAGGGGTTAGGCAGCCAGGGGTCACCCCAGAGGGGGAGGCCATTCAGGTGGTGGCCAGGCTCGTTTTTATGCTTTGCCAGACATGTTAGATGGTATTGCTTTAGATGTTGTCATTACAAGTATTGTCTCATTCTGCCACAAAGATGCCTCCATATTATTTGATCCCCGTTCCACTTATTCTTATGTGTCCTCATATTTTGCTCGTCATTTAGGTACGACCTGAGAGCTTCTTACTTTGCATGTCTATGTGTCTACCCCAGTGGGCGACACCATTATTGTAGACCATGTGTACCGGTCATGAATTGTGACTATTGGGAGTCTGGAGACTCGAGTTGATCTATTGCTATTGAGCATGGTGGACTTTGATGTGATTTTGGGCATTGATTGGTTATCTCCGTGTCGTGCTATCCTTGATTATCATGCTAAGACAATCACTTTGGCTATGCTGGGTGTTCCATGGATCGAGTGGCGTGGTGTGACTGATTATGTTCCCTGTAGAGTTATTTCTTTCTTAAAGGCCCAGAGTATGGTTAAGGGTTGTCTGTCATATTTAGCCTTTGTGCGGGACGTTAGAGCTGAGACTCCTAGCATTGATTCTATTGTAATCGTGAGGGATTGTTCCGATGTATTTCTAGTAGACCTACTGTGCATGCCGCCGGACAAGGATATTGATATTAGTATTGATCTGGTGTCGGGCCCTCAGCATATCTCTATTCCGCCATATTGTTTGGCACTAGTAGAGTTGAAAGAATTGAAGGAGCATCTTTAGGAACTCCTGGATAAGGGGTTCATTCGGCCTAGTGTGTCACCGCGGGGTATGCCGGTGTTGTTTGTAAAGAAGAAGGATGGAACAATGGGAATGTGCATTGACTATTGGCAATTGAACAAAGTAACCATCAAGAACAAGTATCCCTGCCTCGCACAGATGATTTATTTGACCAGCTCCAGGGAGCGAGGGTGTTTTCCAAGATTTATCTCCATTCGGGCTATTACTAGTTGAAGATCAGGGATTGATATATTCCTAAGACTTCTTTCAGGACTAGATGTGGTTACTACGAGTTCCTTATCATGTCTTTTGGGCTGACCAATGTCCCAACAATGTTCATGCATCTGATGAACAATGTATTTTGGCCTTATCTAGATTTGTTTGTTATTGTATTCAGTGATGATATTCTGGTGTACTCGCACAGTCAGGAGGAGCAACGAAGTATTTGGGAGTGGTATTGCAGAGATTGAGGGAGGAGAGGCTTTATGCAAAGTTCTCGAAGCGTGAGTTTTGGCTTAGGTCAGTGGCTTTCTTGGGGAACGTGGTGTCCAATGAGGGTATTACGACTGATCCAAAGAAGATAGAGACGGTTCAAAGTAGGCCTAGACCGTCCTCAGACACAGAGATTTGTAGTTTCCTTGGCTTGGCAGGTTATTGTTGCCGGTTTGTTCAGGGTTTCTCTTTTATCGCATTGCCCTGACCAGGTTGACTCAGAAGGGTGTTTCATTTGTGTGGTCGGTTGAGTGTGAGGAGAGCTTTCAGAAGCTCAAGAAAGCTCTAACCATACCTCCAGTATTGGTTCTACCATCATCTTCCTGTTCATATACCATATATTGCGATGCCTCAAAAGTTGGGATTGGTTGTGTATTTATGTAGGAGGGTAGAGTTATTGCTTATGCTTCTCGTCAGTTTAAGCCCCATGAGAAGAACTACCATGTTCATGATTTAGAGTTGGCTATTATAGTTCATGCGTTGAAGATTTGGAGGCACTACTTGTATGGCGTATCCTGTGAGGTATTCACTGATCACCACAACCTTCAACATTTGTCCAAGCAAAAGGATCTTAATTTGAGGTAGCGGAGGTGGCTTGAGTTTCTTAAAGACTATGATATCACTATATTGTATCATCCGGGGAAGGCCAATGTAGTGGCTGATGCTTTGAGCTAGAAGGCAGTGAGTATGGGGAGTTTGGCGTACATTCCAGTTAGGGAGAGGCCATTTGTAGTTGATGTTCAGGCCTTGGCCAATCAGCTTGTGAGATTAGACATTTCGGAGCCCATCTGGGTGTTAGCTTGTTTGATTTCTCGGTCTTCCTTATATGATCGCATCAGAGAGCGTCAATATGATGATCCGTATTTGCTTGTCCTTAAGGACAGAGTTCTACACGGAGATGCCAAGGATGGGACCATTAGTAATAATAGAGTTTGAGGATGCATGGCCGGATTTGTGTGCCCAATGTGGATGGGCTTCGGGAGTTGATACTAGAGGAGGCACATAGCTCGCATTATTCAATTCATCCGAGGTGCCGCGAAGATGTATCAGGATCTTAGACAATATTATTGGTGGCGAAGAATGAAGAAAGATATTGTGGGGTTTGTAGCTCGGTATCTCAATTGTCAGCAGGAGATATATGAGCATCAGAGATCACGGTGGCTTGCTTCAGCAGATGGATATTCTAGAGTGGAAGTGGGAGAGTATTGACTTCATTGTTGGACTACCTCAGACTTTGAAAAGAAATTTGATGCTATTTGGGTGATTGTTGATCGCCTGACCAAGTTCGTGCAGTTCATTCCGATGTGTACTACCTATTCTTTAGAGCGTCTGGCAAGGATTTATATCCAGGAGATAGTTCGATTCCATGGTATTCAGGTTTCCATCATCTCAGATAGAGGTACTCAGTTTACTTTGCAGTTTCGGCGAGCCGTACAGAGGGAGTTGGGTACTCAGGTGGAGTTAAGCACAATGTTTCATCCTCAGATGGATGGTCAGTCCGAGCGTACCATTTAGATGTTGGAGGACATGTTACGTGCATGTGTCATTGATTTTAGATGTTCGTGGGATGAGTTTTTGCCGCTTGTAGAGTTTGCCTACAACAACAGCTATCAGTCCAGCATTCAGATGGCACCGTATGAGGCGTTGTATGGGAGACGATGTAGATCCTCAGATGGTTTGTTCGAGCCCGGTGAGGCTAGGTTTTTGGGGACAGAGTTGGTCTAGGATGCCTTAGTGAAGGTGAAGGTGATTCAAGAGAGGCTTCATACAGCGCAGTCGCGCTAGAAGAGTTATGCAGACCGGAAGGTTTGAGATGTATTATATATTGTTGGTGAGCAGGTCTTGCTGAAGATTTCACCCATGAAGGGTGTTATGAGATTTGGAAAAAAAGGGAAGTTGAGCCCGTAGTTCATTAGACCTTTTGATTTTCTTAGGAGGATTGGAGAGGTGGCTTATATGTTTGCCTTGCCACCCAGTTTGTCGAGTGTGCATCTGGTATTCCATGTTTTTATGCTCCGGAAGTATGTTGGGGACCCGTCTCATGTTTTAGAATTTAAGACGGTTTGGTTGACTGATGATTTGACTTATGATGTGGAGCTAGTAGCTATTTTGGGTCGTCAAGTTTGAAAGTTGAGATCAAAGGATATAGCTTCAGTGAAAGTGCAGTGGAGAGGTCGGGCCGTGGAGGAGGACACCTAAGAGACCAAGTGGGATATGCGGAGCACATATCCTCACCTATTTGAGGCTTCAGGTATATTTATTGACTAGCTCGAGGATGAGCATTTTTTTAAGATGGGGAGGATATGATAACCCGTCCCGTCATCTCGTGAGTTACCGTCCCATTTTCCCCATTTTCTACTTCTTCGGGTTTCATTGTCCGTATCTTATGTGATCGAGTTGGTTTGGAGTGGATTTTATAAGAAATGAGACACTTAGTCTCTTTAAAGAATGCTTAAGTTGGAAAAGTCAACTAGATATTGACTTATGAGTTGGGGGCTTGCATGTGAATTCCGATGGTCTGTTTAGCTTCGGGGGATGATTTGTGACTTAGGAGTGTGATCGGAAGTTGTTTTGGAAGTTCGGAATAGAATTAGGGTTGAATTGCCGAATTAGTATTTTGGCGATTTTTGGTTGATAGCTGAGATTTTGATTCGACGGTCAGAATGGAAGTCCGAGAGTTGTTGCAGCTTTGTTATGTGATTTGGGATATGTGTGAAAAAGATTAGGTCATTCGGAGGTGCTTTGGTTGGTTTTTCGATTGAATAGGTGTTTCGGAAATTTTTGAAGAACTTAGGCTTGAATTTGATCTAATTTGATGGTTTTGGTGTTGTTTGAGGTGTTTTGATGATTGGAACAAGTTTGAATGATGTTTTAGAGTGTGTTGGTGCTTTTGATTGAGGTCCTGGAGGCCTCGGGGTGATTTCGGGTGGCTAAATGGGAGGTTTTGGACTTTGAGTTATTGTAGAAATTGCAGTAGCTGTGCAGGGGTATTTTGGTCATCGCGATAGCTTGGGGCTGCGATCGCATAGAAGCATTTTGGTTCGCTGGAGTTTTGTTCTACGCGCTTGCGATAGGGGGTCCGCGATCGTGGAAGGTGAATTCTTGGCACTTCGTGTTTGTAGTGAGATGTCCACGATCGCGTAAGAGGACCTAGGGACCCAACATATTTTTCCATCGCATTCGTATAATCTGGACCGCGTTCGCGTAAGTTGAAAAAGTCAAGGCATCGCGTTAACATCAGGAGGGTCGCACTCGCATAGCACATTTTTAGAGGCTTGGGAATTACTCTTCGCAATCGCATGCCTAGGGCCGCGATCGCATTGAATAAAATCAGAGCTGGGTAAAATAGTTTTTAAAACATTTCCTCCACGAGCTAAGTCATATTTTCCTCCATTGTTAGGAATTTGGAGAGCTATTTAGGAGAGATTAAAGTGGGTTTCGAAGAATATTGATTGGAGGTAAGTTCTATGAACAAAAAACGTGATTATATTATGGAATCCACCTATGAATTCATGGAAATTTAGCCAAAAATGGAAGAACTATGGCTTGGATTTTTAGATTTTAAAATTGGGATTTGATGGGTCATTTGGACTCCAATTTTGGTGTTCTTTATATCTATAGAATCGTGGTGAGATAAGGAACCCGTTGATGTAAAAATTTCTGAGATTAGAGAAGTGGGCTCGGGGTTCAGGTTTTGCAAATTTTGCGATTTTTGATATTTGTTGTTTTTGCTTGGGTTTTATTCCCTTAACCTATTGTGACGTATTCGTTATGGTTTTGGTCAGATTCGACACGCGAGTAGGTCGATTTTAGAGGCAAGGGCATAGCGAGCTAGAGTTTTGGGTGGCTTGAGGTGAGTAACGAATGCAAATGATGTCTTGAGGGTTTGAAAACCCAAATTTGCACATCGTGCATCTATATTGAAGTGTGACACATACTTGACAATGAGCGCGGGGTCGTTTGCTATTGGGGATTGACATGGTCCATCCCGAGTGATGCTTTTACAACGTATTTGATTGAAGCTTATTTAATATCATCATTATTTGGATTAACAGTCATATTTGGTCTTCATGCCAACTACTTGAACCCTTCGGAGAGTTTTTCACTATATCCTCACTATATGGATTTACTACTTTATCTCAGTCGTATCGTTTTCTACTATTTTAAAACTCATCCATCTTTACTCAGATTTTTCAAACTAAAAGATATATTAAATGATGTTTTGGGATGAGAACCACTATTTTATTATTGAGTATGGGCTACGTGATTCTGGACTGAGTATGGGATCGGGCTGCACGCTGTAGCAGTATTATATTGAGATTGATATGAGGCCGGGGGACTAGTTCATTCCATGAGATGGCTTGATTTTTCGCTTGCACCGTAAGGGGCTCCTCCTGGAGTCTGCACACCCCCAATGAGTGCTGTCGACGATAAATAAATGGATCAAGCTGCAAGCCATAGCGGGTACTATATGACACCGTTCTATGTGTTGCATTCCCTTATTTGGTTGTCATTTAATTGTATATTTTGATAATATTTCCATATTTCATTTGCATTGGTTATCGTTTTCATATTATTTGTTTAAAACTGCTGATGTATAGGTTACTTTGTGTTTTTCTATGATTTCTTATTCTCACCAATTATTTATGTTTATTACTACTGGGTCGGAGTATTCACATTACCCCTGCACCTTGTGTGCAGATCCAGGTGCATCTGAGGCTGAGTGAGGATTTTATTTAGAGCAGCGCATATCCGGGAGCATCGAGGTGGCTGCATGGCGTCCGTAGCCTTGATTTCTCCCTTCTGTCCTTGTTTATCTCGTCCTTCCTAGATGGACGTGTATTAGGTTGATAAACCTCTATTAGAGGCTCAGACTTGTGACATCAGATACTTATGAGCTATATTGTAGAAGTATTATTTGACATTCCGCATGTTTAACTCCTATTTCATACTTCTATAATATGGATTTAGTAATTTAATTGTGCTAGCTAATAGTGAATTGTTTAATGAATAGGATTAATATTTTAAATTGGTCGGGCTAGCCTAGCAGTGTGTTGGGCGCCATCACGACCAGGGTTAGGCTCGTGATATATACTCTAAGAGAAATTATTAAGAAAACCTAGAAGAGAAAAATATGATTCATGTTTTGGGAAGTAAATCTAAAGAATAAACCAAATCAAAATATTTTGAATTTTCGTTTAATATCTTGAAAAAAAGATTTCGAACCAAGAAATGAAAAGATAAAAAATGCTTTTTGAATTCAGTTTAATTACTTAAAGGAGAAACTCTGAAAATAAACCAAAGATAAAGTATGTTGTTTTATTTTGCTTCTATTTATGATGTCCTAACGTTCTAATTAAAAAAAAGAAATTTATTTTTTTCATATTTTTCATTAATTTTCCAAAGAAGAACCTCAAAAGAAAATCTTTTTGGATTTTTGGAATTAATATCTTAAAGAACGCTTTTAAAGAGGTACTAAAAGATTTTTTTTTTTTGAATTTTTAGTCTTATATACTAAAGAAAATATAACAACAATTTTTTATTTCGAGTTCGAGATATTAATTTACTAGAGGGCAACCACCTCAAATGATTTTCTTTAAAAAAAAGAAACTAAAATTAGTATTCTAAAGAAAACTTCTAACGCGAATATAAAAACGTAAATCTTTTATTTATTTCTTTGTAACACATCTCTTTAAGAAACAAAATAGTAAGTATAATAACAGAACACTCAACAAACTTAATTAGACTATGACAGACTA
The DNA here is from genome assembly GCA_034376525.1 of Nicotiana benthamiana. NCBI lineage: Eukaryota > Viridiplantae > Streptophyta > Magnoliopsida > Solanales > Solanaceae > Nicotiana > Nicotiana benthamiana. The sequence goes on from CM067337.1 coordinate 93,151,630, forward strand.
TAACATCACCTAAAAGACTCGACATTACTGTACAAAGACGACATAAAAAGAAAAGAAAACTCAAAATATAAACAATCTCCTTAGGCCACTCCTGAATGAGCGATCGTGACTAGATGGCCCTGCGGCGTCAGTCATGCTCAAACTCCGGTAAATAAATTCATACCAGTTTGAAAAACTAAGACCAAATATAGTTAAAGACCTAGAACATTATGTGAGATAATAACCCTTCCTGTTGGATACATGCAAGAAATGATTGTGACTATTTTTCTAAAATTAACCTATGTGGCTAAAAGTGACTAAAAGTGCAAGATTTGGCTAAGACCCCACGAAGTCAAGAACATAAGACTCACTAGAAAATCCAGAACTATGTGAGTTGCCTACGTATCTTTCTCCGAGAGAAGAGAATCAGGTTCGCATAGTTCAAGCAACATACGAGAATTAAAAAAAACCCATTTAGAGAAAAATATATTTTTTGTCAATTTTTTTTTGAAAAATGATAAATCATGTATACTCTTTTTGGATTTTATTTTCCTTTTTGTTTTGTTTTGATTTATTGGAAAATGATGTGCAAGTGCAAAATCTTTATGGATTTTTTATTTGTTTGGTCATTTTCTTAAAACAAATGTGAAAGAAAAACATAACTGGTCCTACTTGCTTTATTTTCACACTTCCTGCTCTAATTTTTTCATTTATCTTCAACCATCATTGGACCGCTAAATAACCCATTTTACCCTTGAAGATTGTAGCATATAGCACATAAGATGAATCATGATAGTCTTTTATTTTTTGGGTACACCTGTCCTAGACGAACCCAACCTTGTGTTGAGTCCCCAAAGTCAAATACAAATGATGTAAATAAGATTTCCTACTAGGGATCCGGCATGATGCTGAGTAATTCAAGGTTTAGAACCTGCGTGTATTGTTCTAGACTTGGTGCACCTGAGCGGATAACTAGAGCCGGGAGGGGGGGGAGGGCTACATACCTGGAACAAAAATGTCATCCGGCTTTATAACTTATCCGAACCTCTTTCTAAATTAGGATATGACACTAACGGAAAAGAAGTCACGCTAGCTTGCACTTCCCCGAAGATGAGAAGAAAGGGATTTTGCAATAATTAATATACAGTTCAAATAATATCAAAGCTGTAAAAAGTGACATTTAGGACATTAGGCCCAAACACGTAAAAATCATATAATAACTAAAGCCAACTATAATAATTATTCTAAGCTCGAATTCTGAACCTTGAACCAGAAATTCCGGGTTCTTGTCCCCAGTAGAGTTGCTAGAGCTATTCCTTTTTCTACTACCGGAAGGGGGTACAAGGGAGTTCTTCTAATTAAAGTGACAATAATCGATACATGATTATATATTCAAATTCAGAGTCACAACTTAGGATAATTTATGGTGTCCTAAGTCACCGGTTTATAATCCCAAATCGAGGAAGGATTGACTCTGTTCAACAGTCCGCTAAACACTGGAATCTGGATAATGAATTCTGTACTCGAAAGAAGGTGTTAGAAATTTCCGATTTTGTGATTTTAGCATAGTCGCTCAATTATTATTGGCCTAATTATCTAATTAATCACGTATTTAAAACCTATTATGCATTTTACCGCTTTTAATTATTTATGGAACTATTCTAGAACAAATTTCAATTGTCGTAAACTTGTTTTGTTTGGTACACATTATAAATCGTATCACGGAAACTATACCTACGATCTACAACGTGTTTAATTTTTATTATTATTTGAAGTTGTAAGGCCGAGTCACGTGAAACGCACACTCGAATTAAGGATTATGTATCACGATTATGTCACAAGAACTGTACCTATAGTCATAATGATTTAATTACGCGTCTCAAGCAAAATTACAATGTCTGAAATTTATATTATCTAGATTTGAAATGATCTTGAGGCCATGAGTTATGGATGTGACATTGTTGGAAAGAAATGTCATTTTAAATATTGAGATTACTTTTTGGTAGAACTTGGTTATCTAAACAAATAAGGAATGCCTCACATTTGACAGTTAGCTAACGTAGACACAGATTATACAAGATGAGATAGGAGGCTATTATTTTAACGCAGAAGCATGCATGCAATTATTAAAACATGTGGATTAAATTAAGGGATATTTACCTATACTTCACATATAGCAAATCTTATTACTATTATTGTGCCTTATTTGGTTATTACCCTCATATTCCATGTTTTTGTTACCAAAAATATTCCAAACTAAATTTTGCTGATTTTGCAGCCTACAATAACGCCTGTTTTTAAGGCTCCACCGTATGTTAAATATTTTGTAGTCTAAAATAGCGCCTGTTTTTAAGGCTCCCAATTAATCTTTGATTTTGTACCAATTAAATGCTCAATAAAAAACGGTAAAATCTCTTAACCAGCGTGAATCTCTCCTCTTTTCTGTTTCGAATCTCTCCTCTTTTCTGTTTCGAAAATCAGTCATTCTTCCATCGAAAATCAGAATTTGTAGTTCTTCCGTGATAGTCAGGTTTGAAAATCAGAAATTGTAGTTCTTCCGTGATTGCCAGTTTCGAAAATCTTTTATTTTTCTACATCAAACACCGCAAATCATAATTGACACCGTGTTAGTCAATCAGTACGGAGATTCTACAATGTCAAAAATTCCGATAATGCTGAAATGTAAAGGTTATTGGGATAACTATGGCAGATTCTGAGATTTTGAAGTTGATGCCATTTTGGTTGATGATAATGCAAGATACGGAATTCTCCAGTCTACAATTACAGAACAATTATCGATTGATACATCGGATAAAATTGTAAAAATAAAATACATTGTGAATGATAATTGTCCTCTGTTGCAGATTAGGAACGATATGGGTGTTCGTGTATATATGGAAACGAAAAAAAAGAATAAAAACTTAGGTTCGTATCCCTTATGTATTAGCGTAAGAGATTTCAATATGGAGTTGACAATCACCAATGAATGTCCCATCAGTACAGGTATGTTTGCTTCGAAACCGAAATCTGAGATTTTTGTGTTCTCTAATCAACTACAATTTGAAGCCATTTATCTACAATGAAACTACAATATGAATGCATTGTCTGCAAGTTCTTCGGGATCATTAAGGTTAATAGAAATTCCATCTTCACCAGCTATTGAGGAATATCAAAGTGAAATAATAATTGAATCTTCTCAAACATTTATTGAAGAAGGACAAGTGTACCAGGACAAGAAGACGATAGTTGCTGCAATGAAGAATTATGCAGTTATGCACAAGTTCCAGTTCAGTGTGAAAAGATCAAGTTATAGAAGGTATGTGGTTAGTTATTGATTTGAAAAATTACTGTATTATTTCTATGTAGGAAGTTGAATTTAATTGTAATCAATTGTAGTTAATTGTAGTCAGTTTATAGTTAATTGTAGTCAGTTGTAGTTAATTGTAGTCAGTTGTAGTTAATTGTAGTCAATTGTAGTGACGTGAAAGCCAGTTTGTAGTTAATTGTAGTCAGGTTGTAGTTAATTGTAGTCAGTTTGTAGGTAATTGTAGCCAGTTGCAGTTAATTGTAGTTCATTGTAGTCAGTTTGTAGTTAATTGTAGTGTTTAATAAATATGTCTGAAAATTGGATTTTTTTGTAGCTACTGGCTTGTATGTGTTGCTGAGAACTGCAAATGGCATTTCAAGGCAACGTCTATTCATGATTCATCATTGTTCAAGATAAGAAGTTTTAGCCGATAACACACATGTTGCCGAATGGACGAAACATTCATAAAGCGTAAGTGTACTGCAACACTAGTTGGTAGCATTGTCGTTCCAAAGTTTTGTGATCCTAAGACTGTTTACACGCCAAAGGACATACAAACTGACATGTTATCCGAACATAGAGTCAACCTAAGCTACATGCAAGCATGGAGATCAAAGGAAAAAGCATTACAGTTTTTGAGAGGGAATCCGTGTGACTCGTACAACAGATTACCAAAGTATTTTTATATTCTTGAGAAGAATTATCCCGGTTCTGTTGTTAAATTGAAGAAGGCAGCAGATGATTGCTTCTTGTATGCATTTGTTGCTCTTTGTACATCAATAAATGGTTGGCAACATTGTAGGCCGGTAGTAGTGGTTGATGGGACATTCTTAAAATCAGCATATATGGGTATTATGCTGACAGCAAGCACCATGGATGCAGTAGGTAATAGATGTAATAATGTTGTAGTTATAATGTAGTTAGTTTGTATTTATATAAATCAATGTAGTTAAATTGCCTAATTCTCCATATATATTTGTATTTAATAGTTAGTCTCATGTTATGTCTACCAATTGTAGGTTCTATTTTTCCCTTGGCATATGCTGTTGTTGATTCTGAAAATGATGCGTCTTAGAGGTGGTTCTTTGAACAATTCAAGGAGGCATATGGTGAAAGACCTTCTATGTGTGTTGTCTCAGATAGGCATGAGAGTATATCGAAGGCAATATCAGTTGTCTATCCGGGAATGGCACACTACTTTTGCATGTGGCATATATGGACAAATATAAGGTCAAAATTCAAAAAGGCACATCTACAATTACATGAATTTTATTTTGCTACAGCACGGTCATATACTCTGGATGAATTCAATGAAAGGATGATGAAGATTCAGGAGGTAGACCCACGTGTATCGTCTTACCTATATGATATTGGCTATCATAGATGGTCAAGAGTACATGCAACAACGAATAGAACTTTTACTATGACGTCAAACATTGCAGAGTCGTTGAACGCTGTAACAAAGGAGGCAAGAGAGCTGCCTATATTTGATCTATTGGAGTATATGAGGACTATTCTAGAACGTTGAACAAAAGATAAGTTATTGAAGGCAAAGGGTACTTTCACGTTACTTGGGCACAAATTCAACAAAGAATTGGAAGATAACAATACATTATCCCAGAAACTAAAGGTAATATATTCTTGTTTGGTGCAGGAAAAAAAGACAAAAAAAGTAGTAGCTGTTGAAGTGTTTCCAGTGTGTTTTTAAAATGTAGTCAAATGTGGGTAAATGTAGTTAACGTTTATATGCAGTGTTTCCAGTGTGTTTTTAAAATGTAGTCAAATGTGGGTAATGTAGTTAACGTTTATATGCAGTGTGTCCAGTGTGTTTTTAAAATGTAGTCAAATGTGGGTAAATGTAGTTAACGTTTATATGCAGTTTGTTTGTAGCTGATTTGTAGTTAACTGATTGTTGCTAACATAGTTAACTTATTGACACCTTATTTTTTCTTTTTGGTCTTGAATTGTAGGTGAGGGCTTCAACAGATCATATACATACTGTGTTAGATGGTGTGAAGCGGTACATTGTATGTTTAGAAAACAAGAAATGTAGCTGTGGACAATTCGAACTTGATGAACTTCCATGTGCACATGCTTTAGCAGCATTAAGGCATAGGAATGAAAGGCCGGACAACTATTGCTCACCGTATTACACAACGAAGAGCCTTCTTCTTACATATGAATTGCCAGTTAATCCTCTTCCTAATGAAGCCAAATGGGATGTTCCACAACATATTTTGGATGATGTAGTAAAGCCACCGGCTGGAGATAAAAGGCAGCCAGGTAGACCTCACAAGGAAAGATATAAAAAATTTGATGAAATAAACTCAAAGAAGTACAAGGTGTCATGTGGCAATTGTGGAGGTGAAGGGCATAACAAAAGAAGTTACAAGAATGCGCCGAAAAAGACATGAATATAATGTAGCTACAATAGTTATTCAAAATAAATGTTAGTGATCCCAAATTATCGGAATTTATTGTGTAACTGTTTTACGTTTTGACGATAATAAAGAAGTTTACTAATGTACTTGAGTAATGTAAACTGTTGGTAGATTGTAATTATAATGTACTGTAAGTGATTTCTAAATGTGTTCTAAACATAATAGATAAAGACAAAACTTTGTAGATAAAGACAAAACCTTGTAGTTCATATTCATGAAGCCTAAGCAATTAATTATAATTTTGTAGTTATATGAACATTGTAGTTAGTTGTAGTCATTTGTAGTTAATCGTAGTCAGTTGATAAATATGTTTGAATAATGTATTTTTTGGTATCTACTGGATGGTATGAGTAGCTGAAAACTGCAACGTCAATTCATGATTCTTCATTGTTCAAGACAAGAAGTTTTATCCGAAAACATAACAGCGCAAATGTACTGCAACAGTAGCATTGGACTTCCAACAATTTGTAGTTATGCAATTGTAGTTATATGCAATTGTAGGTAATTGTAGTCATTGTACATAAATAATTTATTCCCACAATTGTATAAGAACTGACAGTTATATATAATGGCAACTGAAGGTATTATATATGCTATTAGATAGCTGTTACGGCAAATATGCTATTAGATAGCTCGAATACTCATGTCTAATGTATTCATGAAAAATTGTTCAGTACAACCAAAGTGAACTAATTCTCTACTTCATGAAAAATTGTTCAGTATTCATGAAAAATTGTTCAGTACAACCAAAATTCATTACAACAATATACTCTACTTCTTCTTTCGTTCAACTTTTGTTGTCTCATTCTTTGGCGGTGGACCCTTCCTCCTTGCAAGCTTACCGGTAACCTCACTCTCACTGATTGAACCATCATTTAGCTTCTTTGTGGCGTAGTCCCACAACAGAGCTCCATAGCGTCTACGGTGTTTGTCAATATCAGTAAGATCTTCCTTTGGTATAGACAAATCACCATTGCTAATATACTCCGCAAAGGCAGCCACAAATACACCACAATCCCTGCAGAATATGAGAATTTTTCATTCAATACCAAACCATAAAAAATATTTATTTAAACATATAGAAAGGGAGATTAGTTTTTACAGTGAGCCTTCCTTTTGTTGTGGAATCTCAGCAACCATCCATTGTATGTCTAGAGGGTCCGTAACTGGCTTCTCTACGTATGACTTTGTAGTCTTGAAGTCATGTCTTTGCGTTTACCGTAGAAACCAGTGCATGACAAATAAAGAGGAATAATGACTCGTAATTTTTCAACCAAGGTTTGAACAGTTTAGTTACGCTTTGCCCTCACCAATGAATCATAAACATAGAGTTGCCAGTCCTTTATGTCAAACACTAACAACAACCAATGAAAGTTCTCTACAAGGTTAACAGGCATTAGCACATAGTCCACAAGATCCCATGCTGCATTAGCAAGAATTCTATAGCCCATAATGTATTCTCCAATATCATCCTCGGCTTTAACAACAGAATTCCTTTGATCCATTAGAGCAGTAGTGAACTTCTCGTAGATACTTTCAATTTTTGTCTTGAACAAGCAATCGGTTATTGTAAATCTACATTTGATGTTGGGGCCATATTTCCCTTTTTTTCCTCAAATAGTACATTATAACATCAATGTGCTGAAAAAAGTAAAAGTGCAATTTATAATAAGTTGTAGTGTAGACAAATAACAACTACAAAATAACTACAGATAAACTACATTTGTAGTTAACTGTATTTCAATTTGCTTATATCCAAATGTAGTTATATGTAATTTTAGTTATCTGTAGCAAGTCTGTATATTTCAATTTACTTATATCCAAATGTAGTTATATGTAATTTTAGTTATATGTAGTTCAAGTCTGCACATTAATGCAATCTGTAGTTTAAATGTAGTCAGTTGTAGTTAAATGTAGTGTTGAATTACTACATATTATCTACAATTAGACAAATCAGCTTGCTTGACAATAACATTGAGCCAGCTACCAGAGACAAATAACATCTACAAAATAACTACAGATAAACTACATTTGTAGTTAAGCTGTATTTCAATTTGCTTATATCCAAATGTAGTTATATGTAATTTTAGTTATCTGTAGTTCAAGTCTGTATATTAATGCAATCTGTAGTTTAAATGTAGTCAGTTGTACACCACAAAGACAATAACACTGAGCCAGCTACCAGAGATAATAAGTTGTAGTGTAGACAAATAACAGCTACAAAATAACTACAGATAAACTACATTGTAGTTAAACTGTATTTCAATTTGCTTATATCCAAATGTAGTTATATGTAATTTTAGTTATCTGTAGTTCAAATCTGTATATTAATGCAATCTGTAGTATAAATGTAGTCAGTTGTACACCACAAAGACAACAACACTAAGCCAGCTACCAGAGATAATAAGTTGTAGTGTATACGAATAACAGCTACAAAATAACTACAGATAAACTACATTTGTAGTTAAACTGTATTTCAATTTGCTTATATCCAAATGTAGTTATATGTAATTTATTTATCTGTAGTTCAAGTCTGTATATTTCAATTTACTTATATCCAAATGTAGTTAAATGTAATTTTAGTTATATGTAGTTCAAGTCTGTACATTAATGCAATCTATAGTTTAAATGTAGTCAATTGTAGTTAAATATAGTGTTGAATAACTACATATTATCTACAATTAGACAAATCAGCTTGCTTGACAGTAACAGTGAGCCAGCTACCAGAGATATATGGAGGAAAATAACTGCAGTTCCTATTCGTGAAGCCCAAGCAATTAATTACATTTAAACATAATAGATAAAGAAAAAACTGCAATGATAAACCATATACTTACAGTACAATTGATTAATTGTCCGGGGTGAGCAAGGGCGTAGAACCAGTCCTTCTTATCAATTTGTTCGCAACCCAAATCCAACCAAGGATTGAGATGGTTATCCTTCTTTGAATAGAAGTATTTCCTCCTGTAATAATAATAGAATTAAACAAATAACTACAAAAAACAAAAATATTTACAACTTTAAAGTCTAAAAGGTTCAAAGATATAGAAAACAAGTACATACAGACATAAAACATTTAAGCACCATACCTCCTAGATGATTTGTCAGTTCAATGGTATAACCAGGTAGTAAAACTATCTATTAGTTCCGGATCAACATCTTCACCAATGAGACTTGTGAATGGGTGATTTAGGTAAAAAAAATTTGGTCCAAAAGACGTGCTGCCTTCAGTACTATAGAGTGGAGCGAATGGTGATCGTGCATGTTTTCCGGGTAACCTTGTTCTTCCTTGATGAAGAGGGGTTGAATCAACTTGAATTGGCTCACCATACATGACCATCTGTGATAGGTTTTCTGGAAGTTGAAAATCGTCCAGTGTCTCACCTTTATTTTCAATTCCTCCACGCATCACTCCAATCTCCTCTTCTTTTTCAACGCATTCTTCTACAACTTCAGTCACAGTTACACCATGAATTGGTGACTGTGGAACATTGTCTTCAACATATGCTACAAAAATAATGCATATGCTTAAAAGCATTATAACAGTGTATAATCAACTATTTTATATTAAAAACTAAATTATTAAACAATACCTTCTTTTGCTACATCAGCTGCTTGTTGGAGGTCATCATACAAATCAACTTGTTGTTCAAGTTGTTGAGGAGAAGTGGGAGCTGAAAAGGAAAATTGATTATTTATTAGCAATTCTTCAAGTTTGTATATATGTATGTAGGAATTATGTAGATACCTGTTGTACTGGGGCCGGCACGGAGTTGAGGACCAACATTGAACTGAAAATATTTGTTTTTGTCTGCTTGATTATGTTCGTTATATTTTGTTGAACTAGCAGCAAACTACATTTTGAGAGGAATGTTTTAGTGTTAGAATAAATTATCATAACTATTATATAGTGTTAGAATAAATTATATGTAAATTCTTACCTTGGACTCATCCAATTCATTTCTCTTGTTGACAGCATTCATTAAACTTTTCAAAGATTAATCTATGAACTCTCGAAGTTTTGAGAGTTTATCAAAAACATCATTCTTTAACTGATCTAACATTCCATCAACCTAAAAATAAAATATGTATGTTAGTTGGTAAGAATATTCTATTAGTTACACTAAAATAAAAAGAAACTACAATGTCGAAGGAATGAAGGCAAGTGGTACTAAATAATGACTACACAACTGTATTTTCTCACAGTACCTGCTCAAGCTTCTGTTCCAACTTCCTGATCTGGCTACTTACAGATTCCATGTCATTTGGGGAATTAGCCTCTTCAGGTTGAACTGTCGGAGAAGCAGCAGATGAGACTTTTGATGGTTGACTAACCTCTTCATCTTCATAATTAATCTTTTCTGGGAGATTAAGCGCTCCAATCTCTTCCCCAGATGCAACCATGTTTGAGAACTGAAAGATGGATGAAGACAGTTAAGTAAATTGGAAAGAAAATTGTAGATGTCATGTAGTTACTATAATAGTAATTGAAGAATTATACAAAGGTTAAAAAGAATACCTTGAGCCACTCAGGCTTGATGATTTTTTCTTCAAGAACAGTTAACCAAATCTGTCCCTTTGTAGACGACCATCTTAAAATACGAGGATGGAGTCAGAGCACCGTGTAGCAAGCTCGGTGCTGACAGAAGAACAACACTCGTATAGCCACACTTGTAAGGCTAACGAGCATCCCCGTATAAGATAAGATGTGACGTTGGGACTGAGACGATGTCTGACAGATGCAACAACTTGCTTGAAAGATTTTGTACCCCATGGGTACGAATCAAAATGACCACTCTCTATTAGAAAAAACGTAAACTTGTCTATCAAACTAACATTGTCCTTATCAGAAGGACAAACAAAGAATTCCAATATATACAGGATACACAACTGTACAACATCCAAATCATTTGTCCATGATTTGGATGTCACTACATTTCTCAAAAGACATTTCTCGACCCGAGATTTGTTAGGGAAATATTTAGTCATTAAATGGCTAACATAACTAGAATTGAAACCATAGTCCGATAAACTATCAACACAATTAAAACCAGTTATCAAACAAAAATCTCTCAAGGAAAAAATCAATTTTTGTCCATTTAAAAGAACAGAAAAGTAGTTGTCAGTAGACTTTGATAACTCATACTTCATTAGAAGATGAATTGATTGGTTCTGCGTGCAGATTGGGGGCATATCTAATAAATAACCGAAACATATTTTCTTGAAACCACGTAATTGGGTTGGGGATAATAAAGACTTTATCTGGCTAGGTATCGTTGGATCGCACAAGCTATGGAATCGTATCACACCATAATCAACATTATGTTGAGCATAGTAAGGTCCATTCTGCAGAAAAAGTATATTAATTGTGGTTAGAATGAAGCTAGATTTCAGCATTACAATATATAATGTAACATATCATAAAACTACATTTTTAACCTACAAACTACATTTTACCTACATTCTCAGTAGAAGTTATTTTACAAAAAGTATAACTACAATTTTAACTTACAAACTACATTTTACCTATAAAATTGCAGAACACAGATCTGCTACATTGTGACAGACTATATGAAACTACATTTTAACTACAAATTATAGTTTTAAAAGCATAACTAGAATTTACTTTACAAATTACAAATCAAATAAACTGTAACTACATATATACCCTGACTTATAATGAAAGATCCAAATAACACTATAAAATTGCAGACCACAGATAAACTACATTGTGAGAGAATACATGAAACTACATTCTAACGACAAGTTATTTTACTAAAAGCATAACTAAAAATTAATTTACAAATTACAAATCAACTAGACTGTAACTGTTGGAAATAACGCTTTACGCTAGAGGGGGGGGGGGTGAATAGCGTTTTAAAAATATTAAGCGTTTTAGTGCGGAATTTAAAAACTTTGCAGAAATTAAAACAAGTGCAGTAAAATAAACTTACACAATGATGTATCCTGGTTGGCCACAAACGTGGTTAGTCCAGTCCCCGAGAGACTCTCTCGAGATTTCCACTAAACTTGTCAAGCTTACGGGTGCTTAACAAACCGTTACAGCTGAGGACACAAGCCTCACCTAGGTGCTCGGGGATCACAATCCCAAAGACTTCAATTGCTCGGGGATACCAATCCCAAAGACTTCAATTGCTCGGGGATAACAATCCCAAAGACTTCAATTGCTCGGGGATAACAATCCCAAAGACTTCAACTGCTCGGGGATAACAATCCCAAAGACTTCAACTGCTCGGGGATAACAATCCCAAAGACTTCAACTGCTCGGGGATAACAATCCCAAAGACTTCAACTGAGGAATCACAAGTTCCTCAACAAACGAGAATCGCAATTCTCTTACAAACACAAAACAAACTCACTTTACAAAGTACTCCTCAATGAGTAGATATGAGTAGAAATAGTACGCTCAAGATCACAACAACTTAGCTCAATAGAATGGCTCTTCAAAAAGCTTTATAGATGAATGAAAATGATGATCAATGTAAGAAAGCTTTTAGCAATGAAAATACTTAAATTGTATGTGTTGTTGTTGTGAAAACACTGAGTTAAACCTGTATTTATAGGTGAAAAACTCAGTCTTACCGTTGTCTAATTGCCAATTAAGGATTGCTGAAATTACTCAGTGACAATCGATTGTCAGGACTAAACAGTCGATTGTTTGCCTATCAGATCAAAAAATCAATCCCAGATTTTACGTTAACAATCGATTACTTCAAATCAATAATCGATTAATTATAACGTTAAAAAATCCTTTCCAATTTTTGGCATAAAACATCGATTATCAGGAAATCAATAATCGATTATTTTAACAACGTTCAGAAAATCTTTTCCAGATTTTACGCTAAAACATCGATTGTTAAATATCACAATCGATTACCTGAAGGTAATTTGAAAAAAGTATGACAACGGTCAGCTTCAACAATCGATTATCAAATAGAACAATCGATTATTAATTAATTTCAAAACTTACTGTCTCATATATAATCGATTATCAAAAGCCACAATCGATTATTAATTAATTTCAAAACTTACTGTCTCATATATAATCGATTATCAAAAGCCACAATCGATTATTAATTAATTTCAAAACTTACTGTCTCATATATAATCGATTATCAAAAGCCACAATCGATTATCATTTTACTTAAAATCACTGGGAGACATTTTTCTCATTCCAATCGATTACCATTAGTTCATAATCGATTTTTATGAGTTTTGAAAACTTTGCCTCAGTTAACAATCGATTATCGAAAGTACACAATCGATTGTTATGCAGTTTGCAAAAACCTGATGTTAACTGGCTTACTCACAATCGATTATCATTAATTCATAATCGATTGTCATACAGTCTTGGCTTAGAGATACTCGATTATCATAAGTACATAATCGATTATCTTAGCCCAGATTTTTGAGGCATGTTTGGAAAACATTTTAACAAATGTAAATATGCATAGTTTAAAAACATTTGACACTTACTTTAAATATGCATGATTTTGGAAAAAATAATTTTAGTAGAGAAGCCATGTTATGAGCCAAGATTGAGGAATCAAGATCACAATTAATATTGACTCAATTATAACATTTCCAAGCATTGTCTTGAGCTTCTTGTAATGCATCCATTATGTGCTTGTCCTTGAGCACTGCTATATATCGCTTATTGCTTTGTTTGACATTCATCAAAACCTACAAAAGAACACACGTTTAGTATATTGCATTTGAAACGTGTTTCCAACAATTTCCCCCTTTTTGATAATGGCAAACATAAGCGGGATATATGCAATAATTATTTTGATAATCCAAGACAAGAGTAAAGTATGCAGTTTGATGTTCCCCCTCAATTCAAGAGTAAAGTATGCAGTTTGATGTTCCCCCTCAATTCATGTTCCCCCTCACTTTAAGCATGAATGAAGTTGAGAGTGATATAGCATAGCATACTTCTTGATATCCCGTTTCTTCCCCCTTTTGCCATTAGCAAAAAGTGGCTAGATAACAAGTCTAATAATAGCATGCTAGTTCAACAAACGTCAACATAATCGATTATTATACGGGATAATCGAATAGTTTAAAAAAAATTCCCCCTAAATATAAGATTCCCCCTGAATTTATGCAACGCATTCAAAGAAAGCATGTAAGTATGCATAAACTCTAGTCTTGCATATAGCCTTTCTTTTCTTCCTTTTAAAAAAATATTTACTTCCCCCTTTTGAAAATATCAAATAATTCATATAATGGAAATAGGAGAGATATTTCAAATAAAAATCAACTTTCATTAAATAGATAAAATATTACATAGGCCATTAAATAAATAAAAATACAAGAAAATATTTAATCCTCGTTATCATCATCTTCGTCCATGTTTTGCGGCGGTGCCTCAAATGGGACAACAGCACCATATTGATGGTTGACATGGTCAAAGTATCCCTGGACATAGCGGGTTAAGATCAACTTTTGTCTCAATGCGGGTAAGATGATTTAAAATATCCGAATTTGGATCTTGATTTGGAGGAGGATTTGAGGAGGATGAATATCACGTTTTTCAAAATTAGTAAGAAAGCGATTTAATTTATTTTCGCTTTTGAAGACCAAAACATCACCATCTTGATATGGATGATATCCGGAGGGAGGAAGAGTAGAGGTGGAAGAACCTTCCCTATTTGAACGGGTTCTTCTCGACATATTGATAGAAGAAAGAAAGCTTGAATTTTGCAAAAAGAGCTTTTTAGAGAGGATTTGAGACTTTGAGCTTGAATATTTGGTGATGAGAATGAAGACACCATCTCCTATTTATAGAGGGGAGAATAGGAAAAAATTATGCCTGAAGTTAACTCAAAAACGGTCGAGTTTTGGAATTGACCGTTGAGACAATCGATTGTATACCTGAGACACTCGATTGTTGAACAGTGTTATGCCAGTTGGATTGACTGATAAAAACTGATAATCGATTAACGAGAGCTGCAGGACTCAGAACGGTAAGAAATTTTGAATTAATACCGTTGGACAATCGATTGTGTGATAGAGACAATCGATTGTGTCAAGTTTGACACTTAGATTCTGAGAATTTGGCTTGAAACAGAATGTTTTTGAAATTTCAGAAAATCACTGACAATCGATTGTGGAACATGACAATCGATTGTGTACTGGGCAAAAATGGTCTTAAGTCCTGAAAATTGATTTTGGAAGTATGGTAATCAATTTTGAATATATTATAATCAATTTTGGATTTATGACAATTGATTATGAATGAAACAACGTCATCAACACATGGTGGAAGATAATGATTCTTTGGATGAAAACGTTTTTATGAAAATAGATTTTCCATCATGAATACATATAATCAACACCAATTGTTATAAATACCAATTTAGAAAATCAAAACTCAATATAATTTATGCACTTAATCAATTATGCAATTTATCAAAATAACATTCATATCAATACTTGTGACATATAATACCAATTCAACTAGCTAAAGGGTAGAGTAAGGAACGATCATACCCGGTTTGTCTTGATGTCATCCTCCATCGTTGACATCTCAATTTGCTAGAGATTGAATTGAATGCTTCATGCGAGCACATTAGCATTTCCAACACTTAATCAAGTGAAGCCATTTCCGATATATATATATAAACAATTTATCACCATAATAACAATTCAAAACCCAAACAGATATTGTTAAGAGAATATCATCAATAAAATTTATGCAATCAATTCTTTCAAAGCACAAGTTCCCTCTTAAGTAAGACAAAATGGAATGTAATGACATTCCTCTTACTTGTAACAAATTTGCCTAAAATATTTCTTCTTTTGATAAGAAGATTGTATTAAGGCTAATTCCTTTTACCATATTCACATAAGAATAGGAAGGAAATTGAGGAATAAACAATATGACGATTTCTATAAATTTATCAATTATATCAACAAAAAAATACCTATTGTTATTTTGAAAGGCATTTGTCAAAACATATATTGAAACATGATTTAAAAACACTTTGCTGTTTGAAAAGATTGTCAAGACATAATTCAACTAAACATGATTCTAGTAGGTACTCATTCAATGCACGAATCAACATTTGTCAAAGCATGGATCAAGCATTTAATAGTTGATACTAGTAATCAAAAATGAGTTTTCAGCATGTCAATCAACAAGTATAGTCAACAAGAAATTTCACAAATTGATTCTTACAGTTAACGCATGTCAACGTTTTTCAGGGTGAGAATCAAGTTGACAACTTATATGTTAATAACACCAGCTGCCATATATCAAAAAATCTGTCAACATTAATAGCTTGCACATATTCGGTTTTATCAAAAAGAATAGCTAACCGAAATTCCTCTCGATGCCTTTGGGTGTCGTGCTTGGCGCATCTACTACAATTTTGTAGTCTTCAAGCACACCTGCAAAAATACCTACGGAGAGGTTTTTGGTACCCATATCTTTTTGGGTCCTTTGGGGTTAGGCAAATAATAATTATAACCAAAAGATAAATCTCTATGTTTAGCAAAACACACGGGTGCAATGTGACCTATCCGATTGCAATAATGGCATACTACGTTCGGATTGTGCCAATGACTAGGTTGCGCCAAATACATTCTAGGTGATCTAGAGTCATTCCTAGAGGCGTTGAGAATCCTAGAGTCATTTCTAGGTTGTCTAACGTAGTTCGTTCTAGGCTTATCAACAATAGTCTTAGTATTGATTCTAGGCGATGTACAGTGATTAACTCTAGATTCATTATTCCAATTTCTAGAGTTGTATCTAGGTGATCTAAAGGCGTTAGTTTTAGACTTGTTTTCATACATCCTAGCGTAATGTCTAGGTGGTCTAAAGGAATTTGTCCTAGACTCATTTACAGCCCTAGAATTATTTCTAGGTGGAGCAGTAAAATTTCTAATGGGATTTCTGCTTTTATGCCGTTGATTATTCTTAGGCGTTTCTTTTTCAACAACTTTAGGAACTTCTTTACTACGTGTTTCTAACGTTTTCCTAAGTTTTGCGTTTTCTAACTTCAAAGAATCGCAGGAAGTACAAGTAGAGCATTCATCAACATAAGAAGTTTCATGCATAGTCTTAATGACTTGTCTAAGTTCTACACTATCATTTTGCAAAAACTGATTTTCTTTTACAAGATTCTCGTTATCAAGAGACAGATTTTCAAAATCTTTTTGTTTTAAAGAAAGTCGTTCTTCGAAGTCCTTGTCTTTTAAAAAGAGTTGTTTTTGATAATCCTCTCCTTGTAGAGAAAGAGTCCTTTGTAAATCTTTAATAGTCTTAGAAGCATTTACCAACTCATCATGCAGTTTGTTATAAGCAATTTGTATATCGTTAGATGTACTTACCTCGTCTTTTTCGTCTGCCATGAGGCACTGACCAGTTGATTCATCGTTTGTGCTGACCGCTTTTTGAGGCGTGTTTTCGTGCAATTCCTCAAGTTTGTCCCACATTTCCTTAGCAGTTTTATAGTGGGAGATTTTTCGCCAAAGTTCCTGATTCAAGGCGTTATGAAATATATTCATAGCTTTAGTGTTGTATTCACTTACCTTATCTTTCCCGACTTTTGTCGTCAGTTGATCACTGTGTTTAATAGCTTGCCATAGATACAAATCGTTTGCCATTGTAAAAACTTGCATCCGATATTTCCAGACTGAGTAGTCGTTTTCGTCTAATATTGGAGGCGACATGCTGCATTCTCCTTCACCTATTCCTGCAAAGAATTTTAGAGTAGAAGCCATGGATGGTTCTCTCAAACGGTTAAGTTTTTCAGAGAGTATGGCTCTGATACCAATTGTTGGAAATAACGCTTTACGCTAGAGGGGGGGGGTGAATAGCGTTTTAAAAATATTAAGCGTTTTAGTGCGGAATTTAAAAACTTTGCAGAAATTAAAACAAGTGCAGTAAAATAAACTTACACAATGATGTATCCTGGTTGGCCACAAACGTGGTTAGTCCAGTCCCCGAGAGACTCTCTCGAGATTTCCACTAAACTTGTCAAGCTTACGGGTGCTTAACAAACCGTTACAGCTGAGGACACAAGCCTCACCTAGGTGCTCGGGGATCACAATCCCAAAGACTTCAATTGCTCGGGGATACCAATCCCAAAGACTTCAATTGCTCGGGGATAACAATCCCAAAGACTTCAACTGCTCGGGGATAACAATCCTAAAGACTTCAACTGCTCGGGGATAACAATCCCAAAGACTTCAACTGCTCGGGGATAACAATCCCAAAGACTTCAACTGAGGAATCACAAGTTCCTCAACAAACGAGAATCGCAATTCTCTTACAAACACAAAACAAACTCACTTTACAAAGTACTCCTCAATGAGTAGATATGAGTAGAAATAGTACGCTCAAGATCACAACAACTTAGCTCAATAGAATGGCTCTTCAAAAAGCTTTATAGATGAATGAAAATGATGATCAATGTAAGAAAGCTTTTAGCAATGAAAATACTTAAATTGTATGTGTTGTTGTTGTGAAAACACTGAGTTAAACCTGTATTTATAGGTGAAAAACTCAGTCTTACCGTTGTCTAATTGCCAATTAAGGATTGCTGAAATTACTCAGTGACAATCGATTGTCAGGACTAAACAATCGATTGTTTGCCTATCAGATCAAAAAATCAATCCCAGATTTTACGTTAACAATCGATTACTTCAAATCAATAATCGATTAATTATAACGTTAAAAAATCCTTTCCAATTTTTGGCATAAAACATCGATTATCAGGAAATCAATAATCGATTATTTTAACAACGTTCAGAAAATCTTTTCCAGATTTTACGCTAAAACATCGATTGTTAAATATCACAATCGATTACCTGAAGGTAATTTGAAAAAAGTATGACAACGGTCAGCTTCAACAATCGATTATCAAATAGAACAATCGATTATTAATTAATTTCAAAACTTACTGTCTCATATATAATCGATTATCAAAAGCCACAATCGATTATTAATTAATTTCAAAACTTACTGTCTCATATATAATCGATTATCAAAAGCCACAATCGATTATTAATTAATTTCAAAACTTACTGTCTCATATATAATCGATTATCAAAAGCCACAATCGATTATCATTTTACTTAAAATCACTGGGAGACATTTTTCTCATTCCAATCGATTACCATTAGTTCATAATCGATTTTTATGAGTTTTGAAAACTTTGCCTCAGTTAACAATCGATTATCGAAAGTACACAATCGATTGTTATGCAGTTTGCAAAAACCTGATGTTAACTGGCTTACTCACAATCGATTATCATTAATTCATAATCGATTGTCATGCAGTCTTGGCTTAGAGATACTCGATTATCATAAGTACATAATCGATTATCTTAGCCCAGATTTTTGAGGCATGTTTGGAAAACATTTTAACAAATGTAAATATGCATAGTTTAAAAACATTTGACACTTACTTTAAATATGCATGATTTTGGAAAAAATAATTTTAGTAGAGAAGCCATGTTATGAGCCAAGATTGAGGAATCAAGATCACAATTAATATTGACTCAATTATAACATTTCCAAGCATTGTCTTGAGCTTCTTGTAATGCATCCATTATGTGCTTGTCCTTGAGCACTGCTATATATCGCTTATTGCTTTGTTTGACATTCATCAAAACCTACAAAAGAACACACGTTTAGTATATTGCATTTGAAACGTGTTTCCAACAGTAACTACATATATATCATGTCTTCTAATCACAGTTCCAAACAACACTATAAAATTGCAGACCACATATCAACTACATTGTGACAGACAACATTAAACTACATTATAACTACAAGGAACGATACTGGAACTATAAATTTATTGTGCATGTACAATGTAACTATTTTTATACACTGAATTTTTATCACAGTTCCAAATAAAAAGTATAGTAAACTACATTAAACTACAAAAACTATAATTAACTACAAATTTGAGTCAATAGTCACAGTTCCAAATAAAAATTTCATTAAACTACATTAAACTACAAAAAACTACAATTAACTACAAATTTGATTCAAAAGTATATTTTGCCAATCAACTACAAATTAACTTCAAAAAACAACAATTAACTACAATTTGTATAAACAACCCTAATATGCAATAATACAGTATATTTTTACAAAAAACACTTACACACCAAAAAAACAATTGAATTCTATTTTTGGCAAAAAAATATTAAACTACAAAACATTGAGGAGAATAAAAAATTTGTTTACCTTCAATGAAATTTGTTGTGAACCCAATTTTGTAGGTTTTTTAGAGTATTTCATCTTTTTTTTGTTTGAGGGGGAATGAGACACCTTTTGTATTTTTGTGTTTTGAACTTTAGGTGAATCGTCCACAAAATCATCATCATCGACCCTCAAGCTTTTCCCCTTTCGCTTGCGTTGTTTATCGGCTTCTGTTTCTACACCGGTAGCATCAACATCGTGCAAGTGCTTGGTTCGAATTTCAGCTCTGATTTGTCTCGGCGATGCAAAAACCCTATCTTTTCCACTTGCATGGATAGATTGTTGTCTTTTTACTGGAGATTTAGGTGTTAAAACACCCAAATCAAAAGATGGAATATCGGCTACTTTTTGTCGTTTGGGAGTACTAGGTTTTTTCACCATTTTTGACTATGGATAAGATTTTAGTGACTGAATATGTGTTTTCTTGAGAAAACTTTGAAGAGGGTTTGGAAATGGCGGATGAAATTGAAGGACTGAGAGAGAGAAAATGGTTTTGTAGAGGGTTTGGGACTTTGATGTAACCGTAGGACTGAAAATATGGCGGATGAAACTCTCGATCTGAAACAATGGCAACCTTCGACAATGGAGGATGAAATTGAACCAGAGAAATCAGCGAAAAGTGTTTTGGTAAATAAACGTAGGGAGGGGGGGTGTAATTAAAAAAAGGGAAAACGCATCGGTTTTGGTTAGAAGAAAGAGAAAAATATTTGGTAAATAAACGTGGGGGGGGGGGGGGGGGGGATGTAATTAAAAAAGGGGAAAATGCATCGGTTTTGGTTGGAAGAAAGAGAAAAACGTGGGAAAAAAAATATGAAAAGATTTTGTTCCACAAATCAAGCCTCTAATAAATAGTTGATCATTAAACCTTAAAAATAAATTTTGGTACATAAATTGAAATGCGGTATACTTAAATGTAATAAATACTAACCTTAAATATGAGTGATTATAAGATTTGCTATATGGGATGCATATGTAAAAATCCCTTAAATTAATGCCACGCATGACCCATTTCTGGACAACGAGAAATCTGAAACTTGATTCATGATAATTCAAGGCTAAACTCAGGGCCCTTTTTTAGTCAAACTCTAAACATTCCAAGTAAACCCATCCAAAACCTATAGCCCAAGCATTACAACCTGCTCAAAATCCCACAACCTTTAATTTATAACAAGCAATATATGGCCCATTAATCTATACTCTATGCGTTCACAAATGAAGGTATTTATACAATCCACATGCAATTAATGAATCTTAAAGCAGAACTACAACAGAAACTATTATTATTATTATTATTATTATTATTATTATTATTATTATTATTATTATTATTATTATTATTATTATTATTATTACTATTCTTATTATTATTATTATTATTATTATTATTATTATTATTATTATTATTATTATTATTATTATTATTATTATTATTATTATCAATTAACGTATCCAGTCACAGATTTCTAAAACTCGACACAATGGAATTTAAGATTACAGAAGTTAAACACAATTAATCTCTAATACATATATGACTAAACTAATATTTTATAACCTAACACCAATTGGCACCAAAATATTAATACCGAAGCCTTTAATATCTTAACTAAAGAGTATAATAGGGAATTCAAAAACGTTTTAGCCATTAAACCAACAAAACTCAGCATATATGAAACAAAATAGCAAAATACTAACACATCCTCAAATCGAAATAATAGAACATTAATCCAAACATTTCATATAACATAGAACAACAAATTGATGAAGTACATTATTAAGCACAACAGAGTATGAGAAAATGAGGAATCAAATCTCAAAAATGAATCAGAATATTAATTGTGAGGTAATGTTGAACTCAAAAACACGACGAACCATGGACAAACCTTGAATCGGCTGCTGGAACTGGAGATCGAACGAACAGAACTCAACTCGATTTCAATCAAAGACAACAATTACGAGAAGAAGAACAAATTAGTTTTGCTCGTGAGGTCGACTAAAAATAAAATGTGGCGCGCGAGTAGGGGAAGAAGAAGAAGTCGCAAGAAAGAGGAGGTTTGTCAGGGGGTCCATTGGTTTCATGGCTGTTCAGGGATGATTTTCAGCCATCTTTGTGCAGAATTTAAAGGTGTTTACAAGGTTAAAAAGGGATGAAATAAAATGATTTCAAGTGAATGTAGACACTGCCTTTCTGAGAAAGGAGAAGAAAGCCAACAACAGAGACATTGATGGCCCGTTCCTTTTCCCCGATTCTTGTTTCGTTCCCATCCTCCCTATTTGAGCCTATGCGCGAACGTTTTCCAATGGGCTGTTATGATTGGGAAGAAACAGAAGCATCGACGGATGATGGATGGTCGTTTGGTGTGAGGATGACAATGACTCTCTTAGGGCTTAGGGGTTTTAGGGTTTCTCTTGGTTAAGGAATGAAGAAGATGGAGAGGTCCTATGGTTTCTTTTATAAAAATGACTGATGTCTTTTTTGTTTTGTAGGGTTTTTAGGTTAGTTCCCTTTTTTGTTGTTGATGGGTGTTTTAAGTAGTACAGGTTTTAGGTCTTAGGGTTAGGTTAGTGGGTATTTGGTATTGGATTTAATGGACTAATCCGAATTGAGCCATAAATTAGGCTCTAAAACTCTTAAAATAAATTAACTCCTTTTAATATAGATAAAAATAATACACAATGCAAAAACCAATCCAAGTTAGTTAAACTATGAAACTTGAAGTCACTGATGTGTCAAGAACAAGAGACAACTCCACTACGGATCAGTTCTAGCAAAGTCTTATGTATGTCCATAATTTAATTGTAATCTTGTCAATTGTTCTACATTGTAATTCCTAGTTTGCTTTCTTAGAAGCACTATTTGCGGAACAAACCAAATTCATAAACTTTAGTGTTTATGTTGTGACTAGGAGTAGGCATAAGTTAAATCCTCTGTGACTAGGAGAGTTATAGAGTGGCTTGTGGTGGTGCATAACAAGTTAGTTTGAAGTCTTTGCAAACGACAGTATTGCAAGGTGGCTTGTAATAGGTAGATTACAAGTTAGTTGAGTTAAAAGCGTACAAGGTGTAGGTCGAGGTTTTTTGATCCCCTTGTGTGGGATTTTTCCATGTTGAAACCTATGGCCTCCTTTATATTCAATCTTTAATGCTTTCAATGTATCAGTCTCATAGAGGACCAGGTACTCGATTGTTAGGTGGGCCCATACAAGTATCAACCAATATTATCAGGCCGAGGGTGCTGGAGTAGCTCGGACTACTTGACCAAATCATGCCCGCCTCTCGAGTCCTTGACGTATCAGCATGGAAAGAAAAACAACGAAAGGGGAAATCACACTTTCGATCAACGTATCCGGCATGATCCAAAACATCAAATTCCATGTCATCAAAGTAGACATGATGTATAACGCCTAGCTTAGAAGGTCATGAATACACAACATGAGAGTAGTAACATCAACTTCATCAAAGGATGAAGTTTCCAATGAAGCACGAAATAAAAAATGTGTATGGGGAATAACATGCAGCGAGAGAGATGTTTGCGGTGCATGATGTGGCACCGGAGCCAATATCTCCAGCATCGAAGGAGCAAAAGGATAAGCGAATAGTAAAATAGCAATAGCGATATAAACTCTAGAGGTTACATTTTGAGCATTTATCACATTCACATTCCTCTAGAGTGGTCTTAGATAATGTCTACTTGCTTGTGCCCACTCTAGAATTTTCCAAGGGGACCTTGTAGAATATGAACACTTGAGTCAGAAGGAATTCATAAGGTAACCCATGATTTCCACCCTTAAAATTTTCCACCTTTTGCATTTGATCTATCATGATTGCTAGCAAATTGATCGGCACAAACTCATCAAGCGCCTCCATCAAGACCAAATCTGATTTTGTATTGATGGAGCGCCTCTCAGAGCGGGGTAGGAGCACTTTTTTGACTAGTTCAAAGAGAAGCTGGTACGCAGGAAGCAATACCTTCTTATGGACCTGTTCCCCTTGTTTAATATCTTGCTATTTCATTATGCCTCTCAAAAAATTTATTCCACAGACATTGTTAACTGAGGACACACCTTCACACGTGATTCAAAAAATTTTACCCAACATTGAGACATTGAGTACAATATCCACTCCATTTACAAGTGCACTAATGTGACCGTTCTCAGTAGTAGAAAGGGATACATAGAAGGTTTGCACTGCATCTTCGTATACCAGAGGCATTTTCCCTTCAAACAGATGTTCCTGTTGTTAAAACTCTACAATCTCCATGATTTGTCTCATGCCGGCCATATCTGAAATTGCTGGATCAAATATTCTGCCCCACCACACCTTTTGAGTTCTTATCTTCTGCCGCCATGGAATAACAACATAGGACGAGGATTTTGAGCAACCAGGTTCCTTAACTGTTTCCCTTTTTTTGCTTACTAGTACCTTTGGCAGATTTTCATTTCTAGCTTGCTGCCCCCATAGTATTGTCTTCAGACACTACTAGCTCAGTTTTACTCCGTTTAGGCTTGCAGCTATTTTTCACTGATGACCCTTTCTATTCCTCAACAGTTTCCTTACTTGTCATAGAGTGTTGTACCAATAAACCAGGTTCCTTAGAAGCATCTTTGTTTCTCCTGCTTACTAACGCACTCTTGATGTATTCCTTTTGGTTCATTTTCTCTTTTTCCTTATCTTGACATTCCTTTTAATTTTCTGCAATGAGGATTCGGAATTCTCTTGCTGAAGTGATTTGGGGATGGGTGATTTTGAGGGGGACTCCAGGAGTTTAGAATGAATAGGAAGTGTAGAAGTGGGTTTGCAGAAGAAAGAGTCAGGTTCATCAAGAGTATTTCTAAAAGGATCTCATGTGCTAATGACCTGAGGAGTGCTGTGGTTCTTATATCTTCTAGGAATGGAAGTTTTTAGTCCTGATATTCAGACAAGAGATTGATGAGTAAGATTTTCTATGTGATCCTTGATGAGATCTTAGGATTGACTAGTCTTAGGGTTCTCAAAATAATGATCAACATGATTTCTCAGAAATGGGAAGACTGTTGGTGTAGATAAGGAGTCAAGAATGGGTAACATGATAGGCGACTTGAAAATAATGGAGTTTAGGGAATGGTTTCAAAGGTGATGGTCTAGTGGGAATGGTGCTAATGGTTGTCGAAAGAGAGGATTGTTCAATCGCCATTAGATGAGGGCTTGGTAGATGAGCAGGAAGAGAGGCTGAACAGATGGGAAGAGAATCCTGGTTCTTTAAAGGGGATGAAATTTCATGACTAGCCGTGAGATAGAGGGGATATTTATTGAAAAATGAACTAATGATGAGTGGAGAGCGAAACAAGTTCTGAACAGTTCAAAAATGGCGATAGATTTTTGGGGAAGTGCTATTGGTGTGGATGAGATGACGGGATTTGATGGACAAGACATGGCATGTAGATATTGAAAGCTCGAATGATGTGGTAGTTGTGTCACAAAATATTTACATACATTTTTGTTTATAAAAGGGTTTGCAAATGTTTAGCACATTACTACTAACCTGGAGTACAGGGACCTGATGCCAGAACCAAAATTTTTGAAAACATTTTTACTTGCTCCTCTCTCTTCACCTTTTACACTTGTGCCTTTTGCTTCTATGATCGTCACACGTGTTTACCTACAATGGTATTGATGTGAGCTAAACTTGGTCAGAAAGCACTTTTAGCTCTTTTTACCTACTGCTGTCTTACATAACCAACTGATGGTGGATCGGGTTCTTTATCTGATCCTTGTAACTCCATCTTCATATTTGGTTTATCCAGAGTTCTCTACTTGAGTATTTGATGTAGATATCTTGAATTTTGTCTTCTGTTCCTTCAATATGCTTGATCTTTTTCCTTTTATGAACCCATGTCAGAGAACACTTGAGATGACAAACCATAGGCCGGGTCCTGCTGAGTTAATTTATTCAGAGGTGAGAGGTTTTCCTATGCCAATCCTTCGTGCCAAGGTTGTGACTTCACTCATCTCATACCACCAGCTTGTGGGAATTCACACTTAGTTAGAGTGGATGTTCTTGTTTCCTTTGTCTTCTGATACCACTTAGCAAGGTATCAGATTAGTGATTGCACTAGTTAGACCATTCACATAGAACACATTCTCACTTGAGGGCCAAAAGAACTTATCTTCCTTTTCATTTACTTGAGAATGTACTCTTTACTTCCTTCTTAAGGATACATTCCCTTCCTGCATGGCTGTCAGTGAAAAGAGATATATGTTGTTTTTAGCTGCATGCTTTAAGTATCTATTGTCCATAATCCATAGCAGCCTGCTTCCTCTCATTGTTCCCTGCTTATGCAAATCAAGGGTTAGAACCCAAACTAGTTTGCGTCCCTTGTTATGATAAAAAGGATGAATAAGGGATTTCCTAGTCCATGAAGGAAACATTTTCTTTTTGACAGTGGTACCTGATCCCTTTTTAGTTGTCACTCCATCAGAGAACACTTTGTTTTTCTGGGCAGACTGAACCATAGACTGGCAATTTCCGTAAATTGCCCATTGTTCACACAATGGGTACATATCCAGTTATAAGTACAATAATATACTTGTTGTGCGGGTTATAGGGAGTTTTCTCCTTTTGGAACCCGATATCTTGCTTGTTCTCACTTTTGTTGAGATAAATAGTAGTAAAAACATCTAAGGACCATGTCCCGTCCAGAGATTTCTCAAGGTGATTTTTCACCTTCTCCAATTCAGCTTGGAGTTGCTGATTCCTCTCGTGTTCATTGTAGAGACTGGTTTTTACAATAGTTAACTCCCTTTCAAGCATGATATGCGTCTCAATAGCTACTTCCTTCCCTTTCCCAAGACCTACATTCCTATGCTTCTTTATTGAGGCCCTCAATGGTTTCCTCTATATCAGTGCATATTACTAACAGGTCATCCCTTTCTTCTGCAGTAGATGCAACTTTATCTTCTGAGGAGTCTTTCTCATTGTTAAGGCCATATATCATTTATTTTTGATCAACTATTGCTACTATGAGATCATCTCTGTCATTCTCTACACTGGATTTCTTTTTATTCAAGAATTCCTTTTCTTTTTCAAGATTTGCTATGGTCTCATTTAAGTCATATACATAGACAACTAGATAATCTTCAGATTACTCTGCCTCCTAGTTCTATGGTTAGGATCTCCTTATTATTTACAAGGCTATAATAGGCATCAATTAGGATATTAGATAAAGATCTTAGCATCTTGGAAGAATAGAACATCATATTTATCTAAACATCCATGAAGTTTAACTCATCGTTTTCATCTTCATCATCATCATCTGACTGAGCCATCAACATGAACAGTGAATCGTACTTCCTTGCCTCAGTTTCCACTGCTATCATGGAATTATTTTCTGCATCTAGTTTCTTTTTATATTCACTTGAGGAGTCTCCCCAAGTAGTAAGCGCCTACTTGATGATATTGTCTACAACACATTTTCAATTGAATCTATTCTCTGGAACTAGGTATCTTTTTCCCACTTTGTCAGGATTTTTCTTATACTGCTCCTGTTTCACGAGAGGGTAGTCGTTGATGAAATGCCATGGCTTTCCATATCCGGGATAGAGATCGTTGTTCTTTATTTTACTTGAACTTCCCCACGTAGGTATGCCACCATTTCTTCGAACCATTTTTAAATTCTTTCAGTAAGATAGGCCATGTCACTATCTTCATCACTTGAATCACTCTGTTCCGCTTTAAGCACCATGTTCTTTTCCTTCTTGGGCTCTCTTCTTTCACTGTCCTTGTTTCTTTCCTTCTCGTAAGTTTTCAGATTGCCAATTAGCTCATCGATGGTCAAAGTCTGTATATCTTTAGCTTCTTTGATAGCATTCACCTTACTTTCCCAAGACCCAAGTAGGGTGCTGAAGATTTTCCTTACGAGATTATTTATGGGATTAACGTCTCCAAGTGAATGAAACTCATTTATGATGGAGATGAATCTGGTGTGTATATCTTGTATGGACTCATCATCCTTCATCCTGAGTAGCTCGTATTTAGTTGTGAGCATGTCGATCTTGGATTGTTTGACTTGGGTGGTTCCTTCATGTGTAGTTCGTATGGCTTCCTATATTTCTTTGGCAGTATCACAAGCTGATACTCTATTGTACTCATCGGGTCCTATGCCACACATCAAGATTTTCTTGGCATGATAGTTCTTTTTACAGCTTTCCTATCGTTGTCATTGTACTCTCTTCTCCCTTTGGGCACCGGTAGTCTTGTTTTTTTCAAGTTTCTTCATGGGAACATGTGGCATCACATATGATGTCCCACAGTTCTAAATATTTAACCATTATGAAGTCATGCATCCGGGTCTCCCACCATCCGTAGTATTGACCATTGAACCTAGGGGGTCCACAGGTTGATTGTTCTTCTTCAAAGCTTGGTGGAATAGCCATTAAGGATATCAATTGATAGCCTATATGGGTCCACCAATCAGTCGAGTACCTGGTCCTCTATGAGACTGATATGCTGAAAGAAGTAAAGACTGAATGTAAAGGAGGCTAGAGGTTTTCTACGTGGAAAAATCCCACACAAGGGATCAAAAAGCCATGACCTACACCTTTTAGGCTTTTAACTCAACTAACTTGTAATCTACCTATTACAAGCCACTTTGCAATACTACCAATTGCAAAGACTTCAAACTAACTTGTGATGCACCACCACAAGCCACTCTACAACTCTCCTAGTTAGAGAGGATTTAACTTATGCCTACTCCTAGTCACACCATAAACTCTAAAGTTTATGAATTTGGGTTGTTCCTAAAATAATGTTTCTAAGAAAGCAAACTAGGAATTTAAATGTAGAACAATTGACAAGATTACAATTAAATTATGGACATACATAAGACTTTGCTAGAACTGGTCTGTAGTGGAGTTGTCTCTTGTTCTTGACACATCAATGACTTCAATGTCGTATGAAAGCTTCTTCTGCTCAATATAATATCATTGATTGCATGAAAGAAACGTGTCTTGCAACAGGTTATTTTATCACAAAAGATATCACAATAGATAGTGATGTGAACTTTTGGTGTACTTGTTTTCATAGAGAAGTGACTACTAAACTGTCTGCACAGCCACTTCTAGGCAGGTGCATTCCAGCTGGACTTTGTGCTTCTGTCAGGATTTACCAATGAACCAGGTCCTAATACTTCTGCCATGACATACCAATTGATCGGGTCCTACTTATGTTCCTTTTCTGTAATAGTTGCTTGATGGACTTTTTTCTACTATGTTCCAGCTTCGCACTTTGATCTGTAATTCTGTCCGAGAAAACCAAGGAAGTAGGTCCCTGTTGTATTTCTCTTTATCTTTAATGTGTACAGTCACTGACTTGTGCTTTTTTCGGAGAACCCTCGGGGATTAGGTCATTGGATCCTTGTTGTGTTTCTCTATTTGTTGATGTTCAATCTTCGAACAATTCATATAAGATATGTTTTCTATGGAGCATGTTCTTTATCTGGTTGTTAACAATAAGTTTCTTAGATCATCAAAACATAAGAAGCATAAAGTTAAGTAAAACCCATCATTGGTCAAGCTACCTAGTCCTAAAGCACACGTTTCATTTGAAATGTATTCACAAGAAAAGATATTACGTGTCCGTCGTTATGAGGATGTGACAAGGTCTTGATGTCCTTGTCACTGAACTTAAGAGCGTCTACGAGTATGTAACCCGAGTTCGCTTCTCCCTGGTGATGGATATTTTTGTCCTTCTAGTTATGGGTTCTTGTGGGAAGTTAGCTCCCCCGACAATCATATGGATGACATGTTGTGGTTATTATACTTAAATTTTCCTATTTTCCTCTCTTTCCTAATATATCTTTAGCTCTGGCACTGAAGAAGTCTCGAATGTGACCTTTGCTGAGTAGTTGGACTACTTCTTCTCAGAGCTGTTTACAATCTTTGGCCCTATGCCCGTGCGTGCCATGGAATTCGCACACTAAGTTGGGGTTCCTATGTGATAGATCTGATAGTATAGGTCTTGGCCACCTAATGTCTCTGATTTTATTGATGGCGGATACGATGCTTGAAATGCTAATGTTGAAGTTGTATTCTGACAGTAGGGGTGCCTCAGTCAGTACTGTATGCCTATTGAATTCGGTTTTGCACACGAGTCCCCAAGGATTCTAACCTTGGTATGTTCTTCGATCGTTTCAGGGTATGTTACGCCTTGGGCGTTTCTCCTATCTTCGATGTATTGTTGGTACCTTTCCGTGTTTGGATTTGGCTCCCTTGTCAGGAGTGTACTTGGATATACGGAGCCCGAAAGGGATCCCAGTTGGTCGTCCTCGACCCTGATCTTTTATTGGTATAGGTTGTGGACATCTAACCAGGTCACAACGGGATATTCGACCAAATTCTACTTCAGCTGCTTCGAAGGCACCGAGATTCGCCCATTCAAGCCTTAGGTGATGGTTGCTTTGCCCAGTTACCAGAGATTGGTGCTAATTACATTAGCTTTATTTGAAAGCGAGATACGATCTCCTATAACAACTCATTTTCCCTTTGATTGATTCTAAAGACGTCAGATTTCCTTGCAGCCACTTTGATGGTACCGACATATGCCTTTATGAAAGAGTCCACAAGCATGGAAAATGAGTCCGTTGAATTCATAGCTAGCTTATGATACCACATCATGGCCCTTTTGAAAGTTTTTCTCCGAACTCCTTCAACGGGACGAATTTGATCTCGTCATCTTTCAGGTCGTTTCTCTTTACATCATAAGTGTAAGCTGTGACATGCTCGTTAGGACCCGATGTTCCGTTGTACTTCGGTAGATTGGGCATTTTGAATTTCTTCGGGATAGACTTTGGAGCGGTATCTGATGGGAATGGTTTTTGTATGAACTTCTTTGAATCAACACCTTATTAGGATTGGGGGTGTTCCCCGGATCTGGTCGACCGTCGGTTGTAGGTCTATACCTTTTTGTCATTGGTTTTTATGATCTTTTCGCCCGACTCAATCCTTTTTGTAAGGTCTTCTAGCATCTTCATGATAGTAGGGTCGGCTACTGACACGTTGTTTGTCGACCTTTTAGGTGCTTGTTCGGTTCGAGGGGCCATTTTCGAGGCCGCTGTACTTAGGGTTTTTTTGGTGTCTTTGTAGTTGGGCAATTGCCAACTGTTGAGCCTGCAAAATCTCAAAATGATGCGAAGGTTAACCTCTTTTTCTTCCCGAGTTGGGGTTTTCTGATATTCTTGTTGGTCTCCTTGGCGTATGCTCCTGTTAGTGTGTGAGCTTATATCGATGTGTTGGGCATCGCGTGAGACCACGTCCGCAGGGATTGGTTCTGGCGCGTACTTAGGTTTTCGTGGTGGTACACCAATACCTGGAACAACTACACCATTCTCTCCATGTTCTTCAGGACCGTTGTTTTCATATGCATTCACTG
The DNA here is from genome assembly GCA_034376525.1 of Nicotiana benthamiana. Lineage (NCBI taxonomy): Eukaryota > Viridiplantae > Streptophyta > Magnoliopsida > Solanales > Solanaceae > Nicotiana > Nicotiana benthamiana. Next base: position 93,183,005 of record CM067337.1, read on the forward strand.
AGCTAGATATTTTGACCTAAAATCAAAGATTGTTGGATAAGAAGAAATGTGAAAGATAAATTGCGTTAAGTAGTAAACCAGCAAAAAAACAATCACCATTATTTTTAGCCCCACGGTGGTCGCCAAATTGTTTACCTTGAAAATGGTAATTACAATTAGATTTGATTTTGTAGTTCTAAAAATACGTGATCTATTTTATGCTAGTTGTTAGTCAATAGATGTTAAGTGCGAGACTAGAAAATAAGATAAGTACTCAAAAATAGTAAGTTTAAGCAAACCGAGTGGCTGAGAATCGGGGCCTCGAGCCTGGTTATATGGAGTCTTGAGGTCGAGCTCGGGAACAAGTTATGGGAGGCTCGTAGAGGACTAGCAACTTTGAGGGCCTTGATGATCAATAATGAGCAATAAATGTAGAACACCTAATAGAACACAATAAATGCAGGCAATAAATATAAGTAGTAAAATCAAGAGAATAAGTTTAAGTTAGAGAGCAGAGAGTGTTCTTGTATTGAATGTATTGAATAATATTGGTCCAATCTATATATGAGGAAAATCTTAACATAGTACAAGTGCATTTATTACAAAGATATATGGCTGGTACAACCATTTGTTTCCACTGTACCAGCCATAAAGCCTAATAGATTTAGCCATATGTGAGCACGTGATTTTTTCCTAGCTTAATTTACTCCTATAAAATTCTTAAAGTTAGGATTTTTCTTTATTTATGTTATTTTTAGAATTTAATTGCATAATTGTATGTTTCTTTGAATTTCGAGTGCATTTTAATCGATATAATTCATAAAATGCCAAAATAGCACATTTTCAGTTAGGATATTATTTTTTAATATTTTAGGTTCATTAATTAGTTAACATCACAAAACGGAAGGAAATAACAAAAAAGTACTCCTTGCATTTTTACTTTTTAATTTTTTGAGTTTTCCTTAAATTTTCTTTTAAATTGGGGTTTAATTAATTTTTTAAAATTAATTAGTTTAATTCTAGATTTGAAATCAGGTCTTTGCTAAATTCTAGATTTATTTTGTATATAATAAAATCAAAAAAATATTAATAGAAAATAAATAAATGAAAAGGAAAGAAATTGAAAGAAATATGGTCTTAATTAAAAGACCCAATTTGGCCCATTTCTTTAAGTAAATCAGCAACCCATATGACCCAATCCCACATCAAACCTGGTCCAACAGAGGATCCACACCCGGTCCAGCCCCTCCTATAAAAACGACGTAGTTTGGGCGACTTTCAATCTGGACCGTCCATTCTTGTTGACCAAATGGTGATGAAGCCAGGGTATGATGCATATATAATGGTCTCAAACACCCCTCCCCCAAAAGAGACCTAGTACCTTGTATTAGAGATCAAACCCTAATCCCACTGCCCTCTACTGTCCGCCACCGGCCAGAAATCGCCTTTGCCGGCGGTGATTCTCCGATGACCCCCAAAATTACACTACCCTATCTCCTCGACCTCGTATTTCAAGATTTTCCACGGGTGTCTCTTGAATATCAGCCAAACTTCTCGAATATTTGTTTGAAGGGTGGGTGCTCTGCCGTGTGCGGTGGCGCCGATGTTAATCGACCCCAAAAGAACACGAAACACTCCCCTCACATTCCTCACCCCGAATCAGTAAGCCCTACCCCTCAAATATGTGCCGAGCTTCCCGAATATCATTTCAAAAATCTCGGCCAAATCTCACCATCTTCCAAACTTCCCCAAAATCATACCTTAGGGTCTCTTCACCTTCTTCTTCCTAAATCCAAAGCTAATATCCCTCAAAACCAACCATAATTACAAAAATTTAAGATCTTGGGTTTATCCAATTCTGAGTAAGAGATTCGAGGGTCGTCAATGTTCAAATTGAGTTCCAAAATAACGTTGTGTGCTTGTTCTTCACAAGAATAAGTATATAACATTATTTGGGAACTCAATTCAAGGTTAATCGACTAGAAGGCCAAAACCAGTAAGTTCTTCAATTCTAGTTTTCTGATACATAATTCTCCATGCTCTTCATTTGGTTTCAACAATTTTTTTTATTTTTATGTTCAAATTAGGGTTTTAATGGTATAGTTTTATTCCTATGTGTTTGATTTCGATTGCATAAGCCACGTTTGCTACTGATTTCCTTTAGATTTTTCTTTTAGGGTTATAGTCTTATTAATTCTATGCTTGTTGCTGATTTTTTCTAAGTTTTAAATCATTTTCCTTTTTTATAATACAGCTGCATGTTTGAATTAATAATTTGTTCATCTATTATTCTGTTGGTTCAGTAATTAGTTCAATGATAGAAGTAACTTTAGGACATGGTATTGTATATAGTTAAATTTCAGCTTGGTAAGTAAAATTGATTCATTAGTTGAATTGTTAGGAATTGTTTGCATATAGCTAAATACTCTAGCGTGGGTTTGCTTAATCAAGGTTAGTTCTGACCAATATTCAGGGGCTTGGGGTTAATTGACCTAGGATAGTGAATACTAGGATAATCAGGGGTGTTTTAGGTATTTTAAAATAAAGAATCTTGCGGTAACCAATTTGGAACACCTAGAACCTTCTAGATTAGGTTTTAATTAGAATTTGAGGAAATTTGTAATATAGCTTGGGCAACAAGCCAATAACTAAGGGACTAACTAGCAAAAATCTAAAATTAAAAAGAGGAACCTAGGGTGTAAATGAAAATGTGAATGTTGCCCTAGGTTTGCCTATAAAAAGGCATACCCCTTGCCTTGCTTCAGAAGTTTTCAGAGGTCAAAAAAGGAGAGAGTCATAAAATAATACTGGAAAACGTTTCTGCTACTCCAAGCAACAAAAACTCCAAAAACAATCACTATTCCATTGAAATTTTTACGGTAGTTTGAAAGCTCTCAGTTCCAAATTGAAACTCCAGCTTATAGGGTCTAAAATGGTTAGAAGTTCCTTGTAATTTAATGGTTATAGCTTCAGGAAACCCTAGGTTGATTCCTGAGTTTTAATTTGGTTTATTCAAGCTATTTTTGGCTGTTTACTGGTGTTGCTCCTCTGAATTCAATTCCTGGGCTGATGTGATACTTCTTTTTGGTTCTAAAGTTGATTTTACTGCTGATGTTTGTTGCTTAACTCTCATTCTATTCCAATTTCTAGGTACATATCATGTAGCTCTCAAGCTTTGGAAATAGATTGAAGTTCAACATGTATTCTCTGTTAATTTTCATATTGTATTTCAGTAATCTCAGGGCTCCATTAAATTTTCATTTGTAATTAACTTGGACTACTAAACTGTACCTTAGTTTACTCATGCATGATAATTCTAGTAGTATTGCTGGTTTACTAAATTGTAGTAGTGTTAGAAGTATTAACTCATGTTTGTTAGACATTTGAAAAGTTAGTATCATGATAGGTTGGGTGGTTACTTGCATTCAAATTAGTTCTAATAGTTTAACTTTGGAAACAAAATTAGTATTTTTGAAGGCCCAATTGTCCATGTACCCAAATTCCAAGAAAGCTAAATTAAGGTGTATGAATACGAACTAAAAGCTATTTAAAACTCCAGATTGAGTATATTAGTTACCAATGTGTAAACAAGTTGAAATTGCAAGAAACAATTGCATTTAAATAATAGCAGGCCTGTGATTTGTTTATATTGGGCCAAGTTGTTTACAAAATGATTAATAGGCCCAAGAATTAGCGTTAGTTTGGGCTCATTCATCAGCCAAAGCAGTACATCTTTTAAATAACGGCATTTGGGCCTAATGTATAATCAGAAGCCCAAGTGATTTAAATCACCGAGTCCCAATTTGCATCTTATTTTGGAAAAGTAGGTTCGGGACCTCCAGTTTGAAAACAACTTGCAAGCCGCAGCCGATGAAGCTGACAAGAAGAAGCTGATTCAAGAAAATGAGGCCCTTAGGGCTCAATCCGACAAATGAAAATAGCTGCTAACAACCAAGAAAGAAGCCGAGCCGATGAAAGGTTGATAAGCGGACTGAAAAGACAAGTCTTAGAGTGCTAGCAAGACTTGGAAAAAACCAAAGAGAATATAGCAAAAATTTAGACATAGTGGGGAAAGAAAGAAGAAGAACATGCCCAATCTGTGTGAGAAATGAAGAGAAATTATGAAGGGACTATCATTATCTGATAAGAAAAATGATTACCCTTTTGGACGAGGCAACTAAGCAAGCCAAAGATTTCAAAACTGATAGGGAACATTGCTATGGCTTGATGGCCCAAATGGAGGGGGAACTATAACAGTTACAAAATCAACACTTTCGTGACTCTCAACTTTTGGAAGCCGGGAATGATCAAATAGAGCGGTTTCTTCAAGAAAAGGGCAGAATAAAAGAGAGGATCCTGACCATTGCTCAATGCATTACTAGGAAATGCCAAGTATGCGAAAACATGACTCGCACCATCTTTTTTTGCTGCAGTAATGATATTTGTCAAAAAGATAATGAGTGACTTGGATAGACTTCAAAGAGATCTTGCATATAGGCCCGCGACGAGACTGAACGATGTCCCGCAAGCAACATGAGCTTTAATGTATTCATGATTTTCATTTGAGTGTGTATTTCCTTGTCCACTAGAGTCTGTCAGCTACTTTCGGCTAGAGTCTGTCAAATTGTTCGAGTTTGTATTTTCTTTTCCACTTGAGTCTGTCAAGTTGTTTTATTTTGAAGTTGGATAGTTGATTTTAGAGCCTGTTAGATGTTTTGATCCGTCAGCTTTGAGTCTTTGTAATCAAAGTATTTGTTATCTATGAAAATCAAAATCTTAAAACATTTTGCTTCTAATATATTTATTTTCCACGAACTACGCTCAGTCTGATTCATGCGGGGTTATGATACGTAGGCAATCTCCATTGGATCCGACCGTAAATCTAAGAGAAAAGAAAAAGAAAAGAGATGAAAGAAAATAAGAGTGGAAAAATGAAAAAGAGAAAATAGGAAGAACGAGAGAGAGAGATGATGGCAAAAGTAAAGTCAAGAATGACAGAAAAGAAAAGAAACGAGAGTGGAAATCAAGTGGATGAGGAAAGCCGGGATGTTGCTACAATCCGTCTAATACATGTAAAACACATTTAACTATATAGGTGCATCACACCCTAACGTGCGATTACCTATCTACTATTTGTGTAAAACTAATTGTTCGCTGATGTCAATCTCCAGTCTAGGCTTCATAGAAATGGTGGTTGGTTCTTGGTACACTGGCTTCACATCCCTACTTTACCAGATCAAAGGGTAGCAAAAAAATGTCTTCTGAAATCACCCTGCCAGCAAACCCCATCACGGACGAAAGACTAGTCTCAAGCATCCTGGCATCAGAGTCAGCAACCGCCGAGAAAAATCGGCTACTGCGTCTCCGCATAATGGAGATTTTGGACACCTGGTCAAATGGAAAAGAGCTTCCTAGTGCAATTATAGGATTTCCCGACCTTTTCCCAAGAATGAGGGGAATGTCCACTGTCCCAATTAGTCATCCCAGCATCCTACTAGGACACCCAACCATCTCAACTCATTTTGTGGGAACACCTTTGGAGGTTCATCCCCAAACAGCTATATCCAATGCAATCCCAAACATCTTTACTGCTCAACCATGTGTAACTATAACACATCTTGCATTGCCAAGGCCTGCATTTGGCCCTTCAACCTTCACATTCCAAAGGCTCACTCCCCAAATAGAGCCCCTTCAATATCCCACCTATACTTATTCGCAGCCACATCCATTTGAGTTTACAACGAGATAGGAAAATACCCCAAAAACTCTAGAACAGGAAGAAATGGAAATGAGTATGAGAAGCCTGGAGCAAAGCCTCAAAAACACGCAGGGGTTACGCGGACAGAAAAGTATTTCATACACTGATTTGTGCATGTTCCCTCACGTGCAATTGTCTGTGGTTTTCAAAACACCAAAGTTTGAAATCTACGATGGGCATGGTGTCCCTATTGCTCATCGTAATAAATACTGTAATCAATTGTGTGGAGCTGGAGGAAAAGAAGAGTTGCTCATGGCTTACTTTGGGGAAAGCTTGGTGGGTATCGCCTCCGAATGGTATATGGATCAGGATATTTCTCGGTGGCACATCTGGGATGATCTTGTAAGAGACTTCGTTTGATAGTTCCAATACAAAATCGATATTGCTCCAGCCGAAACTCGTAGGAAAATCTAATGAAGAAGCCCTCAGAATGTTCTCGCGAGTATACATTCAAATGGCGTGACCAGGAGTCAAGGGTAAAGCCTCCAATGGATGAAGTGGAAATGGTCACTGTATTTCTTCAGGCTCAAGAGGCTGATTATTTCTAAATATGATGACAGCCATGGGCAAACCATTCGGGGAGGCAATTAAAATTGGTGATATGGTAGAGAATGGATTGAAAACAAGAAAATTTTTTAGCCAATCAACTATTAGAGCAACCTTCCAAGCCATCCAAGGTGGGTTTGGAGGAGTGGCCAAAAGTAAGAAGAAAGAAGAAACAGCCATGGCGGCTTTAGGTGCAAGGAGACACCACACTCCTAGACCTATGTTCTCAGACAGACCCCTCTCTCCCGGCATTATTACCCTTATAAAGACATGGAATATGCTTCTCAACCGTATGCGTTCATGAATACTCAACCTTTTGTACGACTGCAAAAACATGCCAATAGAAACCAAGCCCCATATCCAAGAAATCATCCTTCTCCACAAAATCACTATAATCCCCGTCCTCCACAGAATAGTTTTCTTCCTTGTGAGCCACCCATGAGGCAAAATTTTACTCTAATTGGTGAGTATTACTCCAATCTATTTCCAAAAACTTGTCCAAATGGGCCTGTTGTAGCCAGTTCCCCAAACGAGGCAAAACCCAGCATCACCCGCTTACAGAGCCGATGTTAGATGTGCCTATCATTCGGGAGAAGAAGGGCACGATACAAATGATTGTTGGACCCTAAAAAGAGCGGTGGAAAACCTGATAGAGCAAGGCAACATAGTCCTAAGGGATGAGGATGTCCCCAATGTGACTAATAATCCATTGCCAGCCTACAACAACGGGCAGTAATTGGGATGATTTGTGAAGATAAAGAATTTGATCCACCACTAAAAGCCATAACCCCCATAACAGATGTAGAGAAAAATCCAAAAAGCGCCTCTAAGCAAGATAAAGAGGAAAAAAAGAACAAAGTCACCAAGATAGAACCTGAAAAGACAATTGGAACAGGCACAGAGGTGATGCATCCCAAAGAGGGGATTCTTTATGTCCAGCAAGGCCGTAGAGAAAAGCAGCAGACTTTGAGCCCTCCAAAGAGGTTTGAATTGAAGAAGGCAACCCAAATGTACATACCCAATGGGGCGTATGTGGTACCGGGGACAATTAAGCCATCAAGGCCAAATGAGCCTATGGTTATTAGACGCCCGCCACAACAACCTATGATAGATCCTACTACAATACCGTAGACTTATCATAAAATAATGGTTACATACAAAGGCATAGAGATCTCAGGGGAACTTTGTGAAAACCATCCTATTGAGAAGTACTCCAACGTAGATGAAGTAAACAATGCTAGTAGAAAGCATTTTCCAGCTAAGAAACCTGTAAGTCCTGAAGAGGCAGAAGCTTTCTTCTAGAAAATGAAGATGGCAGACTATGAAGTGGTTGATCAACTGCGAAAGTATCCTGAACAAGTGTCCTTTCTGTCATTGTTGATGAAGTCTCATGAACACCAAAAGGTTTTAATACAGAGCCTGAATGAAGCCTATGTGCCAGCAGAAACTTCCGTGGAACTGTTAGAAAGAATGGCAGAAAGATTCTTTGCCATCAGTCAAATCTCATTCAGCAAAACTGACTTGCCCTGAAAGGAGATGCTCACAAAAAAGCGTTACATTTTACTTTCAAATTTGAGGGATATTATGTGAAGAGGGTCATGGTAGACGGAGTCTCTAGGGTAGATATTTTCCCACTCTCTATACAACAGTGGATGGAAATTGGTACTGGAAGGATTCGTCCCAACAATGTCTATGTGCAAGCTTTCGACGGTATTAAAAAGGGTACAATTGGGGAAATCGATTTGATTATGACCATTGGCCCGGTGGACTTTAAGGTAACCTTCCAAGTGCTGGACATGGACACATCTTAAAACTACCTTCTGGGAGGCCTTGGATCCTTGCAGCAGGAGTCGTACCCTCTACTCTCTATCAAATGGTGAAATTTGAGCATGAAGATCAGGAGATCGGAGTCTACGGAGAGGATGAACAATCAATCTATCGGGACCTGTCTGTCCCATGTCTTGAAGCGAGAGAAGGCAACAAACACATAGTGTATTACCATTGAAGTTGTGGTAGCTGACCAGCATACAGAGGAAAAACCCTGGCCCCCGACCTTCCTTTCCAATGCATCAATTATGGTGGCCAAAGAGATGATACAACATGGATATAAGCCAAGAAAAGGGTTGGGAAAGTTTGCAAGGGGTATCTGAGCCAATTACTTTACCTACTACTGCGAAGTTCTTCGGGTTAGGCTTTCACCCGATGCCAGATGATAGGAAATAGGCAAAAGACAGACAGCTTAAGGGTTGGGTCTTGCCTCAATCGTTTCCATATTTGTACGAAACCTTTGTCAAACCGAAGTACATTGAAGAAGAGGAGGATGATGCCTTCACAGCCGAAGAAATTGAAGAAATATGTGGGGCGATGAGAGAGATGCTATATGAAACCCACATGGTTCAATCGAGAGAGGGCACAAGCACCACTGAGGTGCTATACATGGGACCAAGCGCTAAGCTTCAAAATTAGAAGGCCACATCATTTCCAATCAGGTGGGAGTCCCGGTAGACTTTTCCTGCTACTTTTTCTGCATCCCAAGTTATCCAGGGTGTAACTTGGATGTTTTTCTCTTGTTTTGTCTTTAAATTTCCACATGTAAACCCTATTATCTTCAAATTCCAAGAAATGAAATTGATATTTCATTGTTCATTCTTCTTTATTCCTTCTGATTTTGTTGTTTTTCTCTTTCATTTCTTCTTTTCAGTTTTAATAATGCGGCTTTAAATAACATGAAATGCTTGCGAACTTCACGCCCAGATCCAAACACGCTACCGAATCATGAAATAATGAACCAAGAACCGGAATATGATGAAGAAGAGGCTTTTAGGGAAATAAATCGAGAATTAGAATAATTTGAGAGTAAACCTAAGCCAAACATGAATGATGTTGAGCCGGTTAACTTGGGAACCTTTGAAGAAATCTAGGAAACCAAGATAAGAATCCACACAGACGAAAAACCTGAGATGCCATAATCCAACTTCTGTTTGAGTATAAAGATGTGTTTGCCTGGTCGTATGACGACATGCCAGGACTGACCCTTGATGTGGTAGTGCACAAATTTCCAACTTATCCTGAGTGCCCCCTGATTCAAGAAAAACAGAAAAAATTCAAAATTGATGTCAATGATAAAATCAAAGAAGAGATCCCGAAACAGTTGGGAGAAGGAGTAATCCGTATGGTCCAATACACCACATGGCTAGCCAACGTAGTTTCAGTGCCGAAGAAGGATGGAAAAATCCGAGTATGCATGGACTACATAGATTTGAACAAAGCAAGCCCCAAAGAAAACCTCCTATTGCCCAAAATCTACATCCTTGTTGATAACTGTGCCAAACATGAGACACAGGATATCACCAAGTGTTAATGGATAAAGAGGATGCAGAGAAAACTGCCTTTACCATACCTTGAGGACCTACTACTACAGGGACATACCTTTCGGACTCAAGAACGCTGGAGCAACCTAATTGAGAGCCATGACTACCATCTTCCATGATATGATGCATCAAGAAATAGAGGTGTATGTGGAAAACATGATCATCAAGTCCAAAACTCAGGATGATCATGTGTGGGATCTAAGGAAGTTCTTCGAACGGTTGTGCAGATATAATTTGAAATTGAACCTAGTCAAATGTGCGTTTGCGATCCCGTCAGGCAAACTTCTGGGATTCATAGTCAACCGGAGAGGTATTGAATTAGATCCAACTAAGAAAAATTCTAGTCGAGATTTACCTCCTCCAAAGACCAAAAAGGATATAATGAGCTTGTTGGAGAGATTGAATTATATTAGTCGATTTATTGCTCGGCTGGCTTCCACATGTGGGCCAATATTCAAATTGCTAAAGAAAGATGCAGCGGTCAAATGGACAGATGACTGTCAAAAGGCTTTCGATAAGATTAAAGACTACTTGTCCAACCCACCAATTTTGGTTCCACCTGAGCTAGAGAGGCCACAGTTTTTGTACCTGACCATCTTGGAAAGTTCCTTTCGTTGCATTCTGGGGCAGCACAACATCATTGGAAAGAAAAAACATGCAATATACTACCCGAGTAAGATATTCACTAGCTTTGAGGCCAAGTATACTATGTTGGAAAGAACATGCTGCGCTCTGACTTGGGTTGCTCAGAAATTAAGGCATTACCTGCAGGCCTACACCACCTACCTCATAACCATGTTGGATCCTCTGAAGTACATATTTCAAAAGCCAATGCCCACATGGAGGTTAGCAAAATGGCAGATCTTGCTCACCGAGTTTGATATAGTCTATGTCACTCGTACAACAATGAAGGCCCATGTCCTAGCTGGACCATTTAGCCGAAAAAATGGTTGATGATGAGTACTAAACCCTAAACACTTGTTTCCCAGACGAAGAGGTGGACTTGGTGGAGGAAATATCTAAAGATACCGCTGCCTGGAAATTGTTCTTTGATGGAGCGGTAAACGCAAAGGGTGTGGGAATTGGGGCAGTTTTAATTACACCCACCGGTCAGCGCTATCCAGCCATCGCTCGACTTCGGTTCTTCTGCACAAACAATACAACCGAGTATGAAGCTTGCATCATTGGTAGGAACATGGCAGTTGATTGAAATGTTTATGAGTTATTAATTATGAGGGATTTAGATTTAATCATCCGGCAAGCCCAAGGAGAGTGGGAAACTCGAGATGTCAAACATATCCCTTATCGACAACATCTGGAAGGTCCTAGCAAGCGGTTCAAGATGATAGAGTTCAGGTAAATCCCTCACTGTCACAATGAACTAGCTGATGCACGTGCCACTTTGGCCTCGATGTTGCCTTACTCGGAAATGCCCACATCGATCCCTTGGAGTTCCAAATTAGGGTAAGGCATGGGTAATATAGTACGGCTGAGGCAGAACCAAAAATCCATTCATGGTACCATGATATCAAGATATTTCTAATAAACCAAGAATATCCCGAGCAATCCACTGGGGACCAAAAGAGAACTATCAGACGGCAAGCATGTGGTTTCTTTTTAAGTGGTGAGGTTTTGTAATAAAGGACGCCGGACCCCAATTTGTTAAGATATGTTGACACCGAAGAGGCTTGACGAATCATGCATGAAGTACATGTAGGAGTTTACGGACCACACATGAATGGGTATGTTCTAGCAAAGAAAATCATCCGAGCATGCTATTATTGGATAACCATGAAAAAAGATTGTTTTAGTTTTGTTTGAAAATTCCATCAGTGTTAGGTGCGGTGATTTGATTCATAAACCTCCCACAGAACTACATCCCATATTAGCACCTTGGCCATTCGTAGCTTGGGGCATGGATGTTATTGGGCCGATCGAGCCGAAAGCCTCAAATAGGCACAGATTCATACTGGCTTCCATTGATTACTTCACAAAATGGTTAAAGCCATCACTCTTAAATCAGTTACAAAGAAAATCATAGTGGATTTTGTGCATTCCAATATCATTTGCCATTTTGGCATCCCAACAACTATTATCACGGATAACGCTACAAATTTGAATAGCCGATTGATGGGAGAGATATGCGAATAATTAAAAATAATGCATCAGAACTCTACACCGTACCGACCTAAAGCTAATAGTGCCGTCGAAGCAATAAACAAAAACATTAAGAAGACTTTGAGAAAGATGATTCAAAGCTCTAAAAAATGGCATGAGAAGCTACCTTGCACATTATTGGGGTATCGCACAACAGTGCGCACATCAATATGGCCAACCCCCTACCTTTTGGTCTATGGAACTGAGGTAGTAATACCTGTGAAAGTGGAAACCCATCTATCGGGATCATCGTTGAAGCTGAGATTGAAGATGCTGAGTGGGTTAGGACTCATCTAAAACAGCTGACCTTAATTGATGAAAAACGAGTGGATGTGGTGTGCCACGGGCAGTTGTACCAACAAAGAATGGCCCGTGCGTATAACAAGAAAGTACGCCCCACAAATTTTGAGGTGGGACAACTTGTATTAAGGGGCATCCTTCCTCACCATCAGGAAGCAAAAGGAAAATTTGCTCCTAATTGGAAAGGACCGTATATCATTAGAAAGATATTGTCGAAAGGAGCATTATATTTGGGAGATATCGAAGGGGATGATCCCGAAGCAGCAGTGAACGTGAACGTAGTAAAAAGGTACTATATCTAGGCTCCCTGTAGCAATGATTCAGTCTAGCTGAGATGACGAAGGCTTTCATTCCCGCTACCCAAACACTATCAACCCTCTTTGTAAACTCATTTGAGCCGGTTACTCTTCTTTGACTACCCTCTTTGGAGCCCGGAAGTGTTATTAAAAAAAATACAAAAAAAAAGAAAAAGAAAAACAATTAAAAAAAATAAATAAATGAGAAACAAAAAAAATTTGGAAAACACTCCTCAACTACGTCTGACTTGATTCCGAAAGGATACGTCGGCAGATTCTTTCTAGGGTTCAGTCACACTAAAATAAAATTCCCAATTCCCCCAAAAAATGAAACTGGGGCAGATGACATAATGGCTTAGCCATGAGCCCACCGAGATGGTTCCAAAGTTGTAACTCTGTCCAGAATTCATTTTTCCCAAAAAACCTTATCCAAGTCCTTCCGATCAATCGGTAAAGGCATGGGAGTTGAAAAAACAACTTTGTTGGAAGTTGATGCACTCCAAATTGAGAGAAATAAAATGAGAGAGTCTTATCGGTGAAAACCTATGGGCACCATAAGATGACGGTGAGTAGCGAAATTAAAAACGAGACAGTCCTTTTGGTGAAAACTCATAAAGAGCACTATCAGGCGACACTGGGAAGAGAAATGAGAGGTCGATTCGCGAAAATATGCAAAGGGTGCTTTCGGCCGAAAAGAAGACACCTCCCATCACTGAAAGAGTTTCTGCAAGGTTCCCTGGTTTTAAACACAGGGCAATGCGCTTACGAGAAGTTGAGAAAGTTTATGCGGGTCGGGGATCCAGTCCAAAAGGCATGTCATGTCAATTTGCAGCTTGCATACATCACCAGATAAGTCCTTCTTTTCCCCTAAAGGGACACTTTTATTTAAATTCATCCTCTTGCTCTCTGTTACCTTTTTTCTGAATCCATTTCCGTCTATCTCTGATTCCGAAACTATTACAAAGAAAAGGTAGCAGGACTGGTTTATAAGGCCCTGTCCAGCAAGATCTAAAGAATGTTACCCAGCCTCAGTGAATGCATTAAGCCAAATGGCGATGATGGTTGATGCTTTCGAAGAAAAGATAAGGAAAAGGAAAGAATATCCAAAGACAAAGGTCCTAAGAACAAAATAAAGTGAAACACTAGAGCCTACGCGGGTGAGTTGTCATGAAATACTGAAGGTTGAGGCCATTGACTCGAGAGAAGAAGATGATCTTCAAAAGTAGCAAGCAGTAGAGGATCTCACCGGAAGTTGGGCCGAGATCAAGTAATCAAGGCCACAGAACCCACCACCATTTCAAACGAACAATTGTTCTTTGTTAAAAATTAAAACAGCTGCGATACGAGCAACCGTGCAAAAAGCAGGTGCAATCAAAAGGAAAATGTGCAAGTGCTGAAACAGCTTCGCAGAAAATAATCAATGCAAAAGGGACGTTTCTTCCAAGTTCTTTCCTGCATCTTATCACAATGAAAAGGAAGAAAGACGATAAGAAAAGACACTTGTTTTAATTCTCTAGAATTATGCCTGAGAGAACAGAGAAACTAGTAACCTATGTCAGGTGTTCCCTAAAATTTCTCTTATTTGTAAGCTTTTCCCTTTTTACCGGTGTATATAAGGCCTCAACTTCTTATTTGCAATCATGAAGTGTGTCTACTTGTAACAGCATAGAGATGAATTAGACTTTGCCAGAAAATACCTTTTAGCTAAGTTTACCTAATTGTTTCTTTCATAGACAATCACTGGGGGATCAGGTTCTCAATCGAATGTTATCAACCCCAATGCCAGACGTTTTTGATCGAAGTGTTCTCTGCTCAAGGCTTTAGTAAATATATCTACAATTTGATCTTTAGTACTGCAGAGTTTCATGCATATAAGCCTTTTTCAACATTGTCTCTGAGGAAGTGATGGCGTACATCAATGTGCTTTGTCTTCTTATGTTGAATTGGATTTTTTTTTCCATGTTGAGTGCACATGTATTGTCACATAAGAGAGGCACACACTCTAAGAAAACTTCAAAGTCTTCCAACTATTGCTTGATTCACACAAGTTGAGAACAGCATGAGGCAGCTGCTACATATTCAGCTTCAGGAGCAAAAGAAATGTGCCATTTTAGAAGTGATTTTCCTTTCCATCGGATATCCTGCATAATCAGTATCAGCATATCCAATAAGATCAAAGTTGTCACCCAAGGGACAATAAAGGAACAGGTCCTCCTTTTCTTTGAGATATATTATTATTCTCTTTGCACCCTTTAGATGAGATTGCACACAGACCCATGCTGAAAACAATGTCTAGTATGCTTGTAGTGAGATATAGGAGTGACCCTATGATCCTTCTATGCATGGTCCGATTTACAGGGAACCAGGTTCATCCATGTCTAGATGGGTGGCTATGGAAATGGGAGTATTGATGACTTTTGATGCTTCTATATCAAACCTTTTTAGCAGCTCATTGATTGTATACGACAAAAATTAGAAGGTCTGATTTTGTAACTGCTGAGGCACATCGTAAATACCTCTCCTAGAATGCTCGAAGTTTAGCTTGGGGCTCGACCCGAGGTTGATATATGATTGAACTTGGGGCAGAGTAAATCGACGGCTATGATGAACGAGTGGGATATTCCCAAGGCAATTGACTAAAGCTAGTGTCATACCTCCTTTTTTACACACCTACCCCGAAGGATAGAGTATAAGGGAGTTTTTCTATTTTAAGTGACATCATTCAAATTGGGATTATATTTTTATTTTAGATTCGCCACTTGGGATAGGTTTGGACATTGGTGTCCCAAGTCACCGGTTTATCTTGAATCCCAAATCGAGAAAATTTCAACTTCTCGAATGTAGTCTGCGAACCAGAAATTCTTGAGTAAGGAATTCTATTAACCCGAGGAAAGGTGTTAGGCACCCTCGGATTCCATAGTTATAGCACGGTCGCTTAAACTATCATATTTGGATAATTATTCGATTTTAGACATGTTTATCCTATAGTGCAGTTTCTAAAATTACCTACTAATTTTAAGGAAATTGAACGTCGTTTAAAACATATTTTTGGATCATGTCACATGAAATGCACCCAGATCCTCGGCACATTTTATTCAATATTTTGGGATTCGGATTTGGTTCACATAAAATGCACACCCAAATTTAGGAAAGTAAGATTATTAAAGAACGCGTCTAAAGTGACTAATGTGTTATTAATTTTGCGGAAGGCTATGAAAATTTGCTAAATGGTACGTCCCGAGTTCTATATAATTTTAATGAATTAATTAAAAAGGGCCACGCAATTTGTGATTTTATTTTGCGTGGCGCACCTCGTTTTATGTTAAAGGCCATCCTAAAGGGACTATTATTTTCTATTAAAGATTTCTATAAAGGCCTAATTAATTATCATTATTAACAAACTACTATTAAAAGAATTCAAGCAAATTCAGGCCTCAAGATTAAGTCCAAACTCAAAAGGATATCCATCATTGAAAACCACTTTAATTTGAGCTTGCTACTTAACTTGGAAGGCCCAAACTTGCATTATGTCATCTATTTCAAATATGTATTAAGCTCTTAGCACCTTGGATCTCAGAGCCAATCCCAAAAGGAGGAAATTTAGTAAGGTTTTGAAGAAAATGCCCGGTTGTGGGCCTATACATAGCCCAAGTTGAAAATAAGATGCAAATTGGGACTCAGTGATTTAAATCACTTGGGATTCTAATTTTACATTAGGCCCAAATTCTGTTTTTGAAAAGATGTACTGCTTTGGCTCATGAATGAACCCAAACTGACGTTAATTCTTGGGGCTATTAATAATTTTGTAAACAACTTGGCCCAATTTAAACAAATAACAGGCTTGCTATCGTTTAAATGCAACTGTCTCTTACAATTTCAACCTGTTTACACATTCGTAACCAATATACCCAATTTAGAGTTTATAATAGCTTTAAGTTCGGATTCATACACCTTAATTTAGCTTTCCTGGAATATGGGTACAGGGACAATTGGGCCTTCAAAACTACTGATTTTGTTTCCAAAGTTAAACTATTTGGACTAGTTCAAATGCAAGTAACCATCCGACCTATCATGCTACTAACTTTTCATACGTTTAACAAACATGAGTTAATACTGCTAGCACTACTACAATTATAGTAAACCAGCAACACTTACTAGAATTATCATGCATGAGTAAAATAAGGTACAGTTCAGCAGTCCAAGTTACTTAAAAATGAAAATTTGATGGAGCCCTGAGATTATTGAAACACAATATGAAAAATAACAAAGAAGACATGCCACACTTCAATTTATTTTCAAAGCATGAGAGCTACATGATATATACCTAGAAATTTGAACAAAATGAGGGACAATTGAGGATCAGTTGAGCAGCAACAAACAGCAGTAGTAAAATCAACTTTAGTACCAAAAAAAGTATCACAACAGCCCATGAATTGAATTCAAAGGAGCAGCACCTGCCTCCTCTGAAAAACTCCTGAATTGCTTCTTAGTCTCTCCCCTAATCAGACTCCAATAGGTTTTGAAAATTTCTGATGGGAATCCATCAATTCCCGGTGCTTTATCATCTGGCAATTGTCTAACTGCTCTATCAATTTCCTCCTCTGTTACTTTTGCACTAAGAAGCTTCTGTTGTTCCTTGTTAAGGCAGTAACCATTTCTTGTTGTATCTATATCAATACATCGCACTACCTTTGCTGATGAGCCCAATAGATTTTGAAAGAACCCCCTGAATTCTAGTTCTATCCTAGTTACATCAGTTAATTTGTCTCCTTGATCATTAAATATTGCTGATATTCTATTCTTTGCTTGTCTAGCCTTCAAACGAGCATGGAAAAATTTTGTGTTTTGATCTCCAACCTGAATCCACATTGCTCTTGATCTTTGCCTTAACACCTGTTCATTGATACCTTCCCATTCTTCAATTTGTATAAGGATTTTATTTTCAGTGCTTATGAGCAGACTGTTGAAACGGTCTCCTCCAATATCTCCTTGAACTTTTTTCAATTGTTCTCTAGCCTGTCCTATCTTTTTCTCCAGTGAATTAAGCTCTCTATTCATTGTCTTTGTTCTCTCCTTTAAGTTTTGCAGCTTCCTCCAGACTAAGAACATTTTATAGCCTTCAATTCTTTCACTCCACACTTCTGAAATTGCTTCCTCAAACTTCTTCTGCTTCAGCAAAATCGTATATAATCTGAATGGCTTTGGTAGATGATTTCTCATTACCTCAGTATTAATTATGATTGGGGAGTGATCTGAAACATCTAGCAATTCGTAAATTGCTTCAAGGCTACTATACTTAGTTAGCCAAGAAGCATTTCCAAATGCCCAGTCTATGTTACTATAAATCCTCTCTATAGCATCTCTCTTATTGCACCAGCATGTTGTTGACACCCAATTTTTTCTATATATTTTGAATATGCAAAATACTTTCAAAATATTTTATATATATATATATATATATATATATATATATATATATGTCCAAGTGTTTTATGATTTTTTTTTCATAATTTTCAAAGATTTAAATTGATTTATTTTCCCTCATTTTATCCATAAAATCTCCATTATTATTTTCCAAATTATTTTTTTGGTAATTCTTTTTTGTCCACTAGGCAATCGCCTAGGGTTAGGTTTTATAATTAATAGGAAAAGGAAAATTACAACAAATAGGAGAAATAAAATAAGGCGGATTTCACCGGTAATGTTACCCATATAACACAACCGGCATACACCTTACCTTAGCTATCCTATTGAGGCCAAAAAGCCTCCTGGACTAGCAAGAATGTAAAAAGAAAGCACTCGCAAGAACTAAGAATTGAGTGATCATCACAAAGTTTATAACATGCTCCGTGATGATATTACATAGAATAATACTAATGTGATGGTAAAATAAACAGATGAAGAAACCATAAAGGTGCCCTTTTTTCTCTTTTGTTGTGAATGTTTCGATTTGTAAAATGTTGTCTTCTTCCACATAATTTTTCAAAAAGTCTTCAAAAATCATACTTTATTCTTCAGGCGGTTGGATTTCGAAAGTATTGTTTGAGCGACCTGTTTTTGTTTTGCATTTCGCATTGGGGGGCCTCCTTATGTTGGCGTCTTCGATCACCCTGCCGTCCCAACTTCTTTCCCTGTGACGAGACTTCTTATTTCTAGCCCTATGCAATAGTGACAGATCTCCTTTTGTTGAAGCGTCTGCTCGGCATTTCTTTAAGATATCCTCTTCTTCCCCTTTTTCATATATATGGCTTCCTGTCAAAATAGGATTAGTATCTGTATTTACCATCGCGTCCAAAAGTTGTCTTTCCTCTGCCGAGATTACTGAAATAGTTGTGACGAGCTGCCCCGCCTGTGAACTTGCTTCTGTCTTGCTATCTACAGAAGGAAAATTAAACTTCCTTTGTTGCTTCTGTTGCTTCTGATTTGAAAGCAATGTTTGCGTCATGGCATCCGAAAATTTCCTGTCCTCTACATTAGAGAGTGGTTCTGTTGTTGTAGCGTGATTCTGGCTAATTGGTGGCAGCGCAGTTGCGTTTTGATCGCCAACTGAAGCTTCGATTGAGCTTAGTTGACGATTATGTGCTGTTTCCTTCTAGTTTAACTTTGAGGTTGCTACAATGGAAATAACTGCTTTAGCATTGTCATTGGCAAGTACTTTAAATGAGTTTGAAATTGACAGTAAAGCTGTATTGTTTCCTGGATTTTTTTCTGCACTGTGACTTTTATTTTTGGATTTTGGTGATTCTGCTTTGTTGGCCATCGATGAGCATTGTCCATCTTCCCTTTTGTGTTGTCGATGATCAGTTTTAGAGCAGAGTTTGCTTGTGTTAATGCAGTATTAGATACATCATCTGCAACTGTATCTGAAGGAATGATCACACAGTCTTGTTGGATCCTGCCATGGTTATATGTACTAAAAGCTGATGTTTTTTTAAACCAATACATTTTGCAGCAATGATTGAAGTATCTAGCAGTTTTGCCACTGTGGAGTGCTCCCCTATTTGAACTGGGGAATCAGTATGATTTGCAGCAAATTTACTGATATTATTGTGTAAAAAAAGTTGCTGCTCAGACAGCAAATGTTGACTCCTGTTTGCATTGTGATGTGCAGCCTCAGCAGATGCAGTAGCCAAATTTGACAGCTCTTTTTTACACTGTTGTACTATATCTGCATTCGGCATATTTTGACCTGCATCATCAGTCACATAAGGACTAATCCCAGCCAAATTTGACACCACTTGTTCACTGGGAACATTCAATTTGGATGCAACAGTAGAATCATTTTTACACATCTGTGCAATACATCATTCAGTGTTGAGCGAGCTTCTGCAGCTGGAACCATTTGACCAGAAACAATAACATCAGCAGTCACAAGAATCCCTGCCATATTTGACACCACTTGTTCACTGGGAACATTCAATTTGGATGCAACAGTAGAAGTGTTTTACACAGCTGTGCAATATCAGCATTCAGTGTTGAACGAGCTTCTGCAGCTGGAACCATTTGACCAGAAACAAGTACATCAGCAGTCACATTAGGAAGAACCCCTGGCATATTTGACACCACCTGTTCACTGGAAACATTCACATTGGATTTAACAGTATTAGCTGTGCAACAATAGCATTTGGAGTTGAAAGAGCTTTTGCAGTTAGAACAATTGGAGTAGAAATATTATTTTGTCCTGCATCAGCAGTCACATTAGGAAAAGCCCCTGCCCTATTTGACACCACCTGTTCACTGGACACATTCAAATTTTATGTAACAGTAGAAGGATTTTTACACAACTGAGCAATATCAGCATTTGATGTTGAGTGAGGTTCTGCAGTTGGAACAATTGGACCAGAGACAATATTTTGACTTGGCTCAGCAATCACATTAGGAACCTGTTCACTGTGAGCTGGAAGAGTAATGTATTTTGACACATCTGTGCAATATCAGGTTCTTCAGCTGGAACAATTTGACGAGAAACAATATTTTGTTCTGCATTAACAGTCACATTGTGACGAAACCCTTCACTGCTTCGTGCTACAATTAACAATTAGGTACTCTCTGGCATCCCCTCCTAATTTAGTCAATCTGTCCCTTCCTTCAGTTTGTCTATGATGAAATGCTTGTTCATTCCATTCATCTGAATTCCACCGGCACGATTTTACATCATGACCTTGATGATTACAATACATGCAGTATTTAGGAAGGTTATCAAAGACGATCCTCTGGTCGTATTCGACTATTTTTCCAGATTTGAAATCAAAAATCTTGATCTTTATTTTCGTAGGGAGTTTTTCTAGTAAATTAAGCAAGACTTTCACTCGTGTCGTACTAGGTCTCGTTCGATCTTTAGTAGCCTTATCTACTGCTAGAGGCTTTCCCACTGCAGCGGCGATTGACATTTAGGATTTTTTTGCGAAGAAATTTGCTGGCAGTTCAGAAAAAGAGATCCACACGACAGCCTTTGACGTTTCTTCACGTGGATTAAATCCCATTGTCCACGGGAATGTCATAAAGAAGAACTCGACTCCTTTTGCCTTAACATAACAAGTTATTCTTGAGACGATATTAGGAAAATATTCAAATAGATCAAATCTAACCAGAATGTGCCGATATTCTAGCTGTCCTATATTGCAATTACCTTTGACATCGAGTTTCTTCGGTAAAATCTGTCTTAGCTCCTGAAGCTCGGGTTTTCCATACGTGAATTTAATCACAACTGCTTGTTGAAGACCTTCCTCCTTGGTGAATGAATTCACTTCATCTACTGTGAATTCAACAGTAGGAATTCCATGCTCAACAGAGTTCTATATTTGAGTTTGTTGCGACAGAATGTTGTCGAACAAGTTGTGATGCATAAGTTTGTTTTGAATGTTGAACTGTATGATTTTCCGAATGGTTTTGGTTATCCTCTCCCACAGCACAAGGCTGGGGAGAGGGTGCTGCTTCCATAGTTGCGATGAACGTCAACCAGGATCCATCGGAAAGTAATAGTTCTGAAAATTTCGACGATGCTACAGTAAATCGGAAAACAAGATTCAAGATTTAGAGAAATTGGCTATAGATTTGAGTATAAAATCTATTTGGAATTATTCGCAACGAGAAGGGGATAATGCCATTTTAAGGTCTAATTGTGTTATATATTCATAAAATTGAGTTTTATATTTTTAAATTGATATTTCTGCATTATAAATTATTTTGGCCTTTTAAATTTATTTTCAGAAACTATTTGCTCTTTTAATAAAAATGAAAAGGGAAAAACGACTATTTAACTCGTAGCCACATTTGGCTTTCAATTGTAACCCAAATTAGACCCCAATTCCAAGCCCAATTAAACCCACCAAACCAGGCCCAAACCTAATTTCAAATCCAACCCACCTACCCATTCTAATCTAGGTCGTTGATCATTCAGATCAACAACTACTATTACGCCTTACCTTAATTAACGCCGAACTACCCCCCAAACCCTTTCATTTGTTTCAACCCACCGCCCTTGAATCCCTCTCCTCTTAATTCTCTTTGAAGCCTCACACGAACTCTAGCCGCCGCCACCCAACTCCATCCTAATTTCTTTCAATCACTTCCTAATCCATGGACTTCTATGGTCGTTCGAGATGTATACCGGCCTCCTACATCTTCTAGTGACCTGTTTGTGTGATTTCATGGACATATCTCAAAGAGATCTGATCAAGCCCTTGCTCGACTGCTATCACTGGTCCTTTCCAGCCATCCATGACCGTTCAAGTCAGATCTTTGACTTTTTTGGCTAGATCGGTAACTTTTCAAAGTCTTTCTCACTTTCTCTAGGTTCTTTGTAACCCTAAATTTAAGACCTTCTTGATTCTTCTTTCATATCTGTCTTAGATCTATGCATGTTGTGAACTTCTTGATGTTTTCCAAAAGGTTTTTCGATTTTCTTTCAAAGTGACTCTTTGTTTTGAAATTAGGGTTTCTTAAAACTCTTCTTAAAGACCTCTTCTCCGATTTTCTGCGTTGTTTTACTATGCTTAAATGATGTGCTTATGGTTTTCCTCTATCTGGTTCACTGTGTTGAAACCGTAGGTACTCTTGGGTTTTACCCGAGATCTAAAGTTGTCTTTTGTTTGTTTGAATGTTTCTTTTGATTGAGTCCTGTGTTTTTGAATCCATTTTCTTGTTTGACTTACCTGGTTTTGAGTTCTTACCATTTTTTCTATGGAATAAACCCTTGTTTCTTAAAAGGATTTTTCTCACTTATTACTACGAGTTCATTATTTGTTTATAACTTTCTTTACCTGTTAAGACTAATTTCTGCACTTTGGTTCTACGTATGAACCATGACTACTTGACCTTGTTGCCTACCGTGCTTTGAGTAAGTTTCTTTACTATTGAATCCTAGCTTACTCCCGTTACTACTATATGTTTGTGTTGCTTTTTTCATAAATATGTTTGACCCTACATGTCTAATATGCATGTCCATCCTTTGTATTTATATATTTAAGTATAGAGTTATGTTTCTTTCTTGATTGATCTTGATTTCCTCAATATTATGACAGATTGCAAAAGGTTCCCTAATAAACCATACATTTTACTCATTTTGTTCAAATTGATTGATTCCTTTCCTTTTATTACTGTGATATTTTACCTTGAATCCTTTCCCAAAATTAAGTATATTTTGTACTTAGACTTAAATATTTACCTTATACTTTTACTATCCACTTATATGGTAGGAATCAATCTATCTCAAACTGATTTCTTTCTTTAATTAACCCCTATTAGTATCCGTTAAGCAGTGTTCCTTAATTAAAGGAAAGAACATGTGTTAATTGATTCTAATTGTGATTATTTCCATGTTTCGTGTTCAAACTTTACTAATTAGCTCATTCTTCACTCATTTTCGAAACTATAAATATCCTACCCTCTCTTCTTTCAAAGAGACAAACATTTGAGTCCAGAACACACTTATACATTCAAAACTCTTTATTTCTCTGTTATTTGTGCTACTGCTTTGACTAGCCGGCTAAATGCAAAGTAGACTATACAATCTTGCCTGCTATTCTTTTATGCACTTCGCTTCTTTAACTGGTATATCCTAGTTTAGTCTTAAAGCTCCACCAACAATTTGCTACCTTATTTATTTCAACTTCTTTCATTCTTGGTCTATATTACTATCATGCTATAATGTCCCATTTCCCTTCTAGATTAATGCATTCCCCAACTCCTTATCCCTTCAATGTGCTTGTGTTTTCTGAGTAACCTGTGATCACGCCATTACCAGCTATTGTTGTGCATGTCAAACTATTCCTAAGACCTTTATGGTTTTATGTGTTCACAGCTAAATGTATGAGTGTCCCAAACCCATCAACCCCTTTGTATGACTACCGATTATGTGTGTGATCCCATCTTGGAATTTGAGTTTTGTTTGCTACCACAACTACTTTCTAATCATCCCTGTTACTGATTTTTTTAAATCAAGTTATTAAACAACACTTTTTCAAATCATGTCTAACACTCTCACATACTCTTAAAATCTAGGTTCTGACTCTTTTGTATAAGCCTTGTCTTGGGACCCTTGAGCTCTCTCTGAACTTGGACACATAAGAGCTAGCCTTTCCACACTACACTCAGTCAATTTGGTTATGTAAATCTGTGAGTGAGTACTACTCAGGATGCCCTTGAGGTCCTTAGGGAACTCTGATATACCAAGATTTGAGAAAGGCTTTGGAATAATATTGTCATTGAAGTGATTAATTACACAACTCAAAGAGGAAGTGAAGATCAAGCTTCGTATGGTGGTAACTTCTTATTTTTACACTTCTTTTGTAATTCAATTATTTGGTTTGTAATAATTTGTAAACATTATGAGGTTTGATAGTAAAAAGGGATGGGAAATATGCATGTTTTCAAAAGGGGTAGAAAGCATGTTATTGTGTTTACATTCCTACTTGCGTAATAAAACCATGCCTAGGACTCATTCCATGCATTAGAGATCATGTTTCTTAGGATTTACACTTATCATTTTTCAGCATGTCCATTTCACTATCATACCAGTTAGCAAATCCTGCGTTAAACCGGTTAATAACCAATGTTTCCGTAATAATGTTCCTACTGCCTTGTACACTTAGAGATCCTGCTTTAGGCTAAAACAAATATATCATCTATGCATATCCTTGTAATTATTGTTCTAAATGGTGTAATATTTGTTCATACAGAAATCCTGTTTAGGGTTCTACATATACATTCTTCTACATCTCTAGATATTAGTTATCGTGTCTTTAGGGTTTCATTTGCTTGAGCTCACTCGGGCTAACTATGAGTGCATAAAACTGAAATAAAAGAGTTTTACTTAAGTCTTTGCAACTAATTGGCCATAACTCAATGTGCTGAAATCCTAGAACCGTATGTGTAGGTAATAATTATAATCTACAACTATCGTATTTATCTTGAGTAACTACTAAATCATGCTCATGCCTAGGAAAGCCTTAGGTAATTACTTAAATAAAACTAGAACTGCCTTTATTTAATTGTCAACTGCTACAACCAGCAGACAAGCCTGATTCAGACTTCTCTTCTGGGTTATATAATGAACCCGGTTCTGACTTAAGTACCCATTTTAGGATTTAAAATTCAGACCTTAACTATATTTAAGTCATGCTGTTTATAGGTATTATTTGCAGAGGTATACATGAGTCGTTTAATTGTTTATATGTTTCCCCTCTAAATGCAATTCTACTAGTTTTTGTATGTCGCAGCATTTTACCTTTAAACCTAAGAGTCAGCTTAGAAGCCCCTCTTATAGGAATAGTAGTCCTAAATTCCTTCGCGACTGATATGAATGGGACGGGTGATAGCATGCAATAGAGGTCGAGCCCAATCCTCGCTTTAATACCTTCACAGGCTAGGAAGGGTAGATATGGACATGATGACCGGTGCGCTAATACCACGTGTATCCCCTCTTTTGAGGAGTGCCATGTCGGGTGTTGCAATGATGCGATCCATATTACAAACAAACCTAGGACCCCCTTATACTCTTACAAGCATGCTTAGAATATAATTCTTTTCAAAACCTTACATTTATTGTTTTTTTAAACACTTGTGTATTTAAACTTAAAATCCCCTATTACTTGAGCCTTACTTGTTTACTTGATAATTGCATAAATTCACAAAACTATCTGGCTGGGAACCACACGAGTGGATCCTAAGGGGTGCCTAACATTCCCTTTGGGATAATTTCAAGCTCTAACCCTATTTGTAGTTACCAAACATAGTTGTAGTTGAATCCTAGAGGTGCCCCAACATACCTTGAAATTGTTAGGTGGCAACTCTTTAAAATTGCAAAACCCCTTTCTCAAAAGCAAATAGTTTTCCCAACTGAATGTCATAAACTCGATTTCGCAAAAAAAGGGGGGGGGGGGGGGGTGATAGCATGGCGACTCTGCTGGGACTTTTAAGCTTTCACCACTTCAGATTGTTCTTGTGAATTTTTACCCCTCCCTATGTACTATTATTTGTTTAATTCTTTTGAGAATTTAATTTCTTCTTTTGAAGTAAAACTGACATATTTTCCTTGCTTTCTTTTCTTTGTTTCTTTAAATTATGAAACTGCTATATTTATCGATTTCTTAATGTGCAAATACATGTCAACATGCTTTTAATTATTGCATAATCATGATCAACATCTTACTTCACTCGTTCCAAAATAAATACTCTAGGAACGCTTATAATAAGTGGTTGCGCTCTTCCTATGTCATTACCCCTAAATTCGAAAAGGCATATTTGCGGTAAAACAAGTCAATCAGCGGTGCAGTCAATAGTTCCGAGTCATCACCTTTGAGTTTTTTGCTCAAGCGTACCAGTCTAAAACCTCATACAAATTCAAATTGTGTATGGATCATGGTCGAACCTAGTCGGATCAGTTATGTTGTCCATATAATGGTCCGTTAAGATATCCTTTTCCAAAGTCCATTGGGTTCCCCTAAACCCTAACGGACCTCACTACATTCTATGCATGGCTTGCAGAAATATAAGGCACTAAGTCCCCAGATTCGGCTTCGTCACCAACATCCACCCAAGATTTCAAAGCTGGTGGAAGGATTTGCATTGTAATGACCAAAATCTCGTCAGAAAATATCTACAAAATCTACCATCCGTCCTAGAGATCCAACCTAATAACATGATCATAGAAGCTGACACATTGTTTTGGGATTGTGAAAGGATTGTGTTCTGCTTTGGGGACATTGAGATGACACTTTTGCTGGAGGAGATATGGGGACTGGCCGATCTAGTGTGAGAAACTCCGGGTTTGCTAATGCTTGAGAATCACAAAGGTAGGGGCTACCTTAAAACGATGGGTTTGAAGAAGAATCTAAAGAAAACATTCCTGAAGGAATTATACATCCCTTTTGACTACCTGTATGGAAGGTACAGTCGCAACAAATCTTACCATACCTACTCTTGTAAGTTTGCCATCACGTCCTTAGGACACGTCCATCACATGATTTTCATCTTCATGTTTTTCTTCTTGGGTCTAATCATATTTCTGCTGAAGAAATGTAGAATTCATACTAGGTTGGCCATGGTAACTAAACCCCTAATGGAGGGGATTGGTGGGCAGGCCTTCAGCATTGTACCTATGATCATTGCAAACATATACCAGGCCTTAGAGAAATGTAAACAAGGATCGAAACACTTTGACGGCTGCAATTGCTACATCAACTTTGGCTCATAGAGCATCTCCAAAAGGGGAATATCGACAAGAAATTCAGCAAATGGACTGGGATGATCACATCACTTTCCACCATCCAAAGCGAATGAATTACATCTCCGACATGTTCGCTCAGCCTGAGAATGCTAAGGGATTTGTTGAGCTATTTGATAATCTGACTAAAGAACATGTTCAATGGAAGTTCAAATGGTTTTAGACAGAGGAGTTCATCATCTGATCCAAAGATGCACCTTTTTTTATACTAATTGGTTTAAGGGGAACTTACCCTTATGTCCCTTTTCGAGTTATGAGACAAGCTGGTAGGAAGAAAATCATACCTAGGGTCGACAAGATGAGCCACTTTTGAGTTGACTTCCAGAATGATGATAGTCCCTACAAGTGCCAAGGCCAACACATGTGGCATTGCAAGATTGTAATGGGAAGTGACACCATAGTGCCAAACAGATATCATGCCGATTGTACTCCTTTCTATTTGGGTTGGTTGGAAGACAATCATAATGGTTTAAGACGGCCAGGTTTTGTTCGAGCATGATTATAGATGAAAAGGTCGAGGTCCAAGTCAAGTACAACTAGTTGTGCAAAACGATCCATGAATGTGAGAGCGAACACCACGAAATACAAGAGTCCAACCAGAATTTTATTGAGGAATGGAAAGACATGGCTACCAATGCCGAGAAAAGGCTGGGATACTTGGAGCGAGGCATAGTGGAACTTGAAAGAAATTTTGTCAAAAGGATTTAAGATTGTTAAGAGGCTAAAGGGACCGAAGGGCGGCATCTAGCCAGAGCGTACCTGTTGCTAGGACTTCGCGAGTTAGGGAAGCTATTCGACGGCGCCAAGATGCTTAATAAGGGAAGGTCCTTCTGGGAGAAAGTAGATAGAAGTTTACCTTTTTCACTTTAATATAATGTAACAAGGCCAAAGCCATTAGTAAATTTATTTCTTGTTTATTCATATTTGGGATTCGTCTTATTTTTATCAATGAATTGAGGCATTTAGCATTTCAAGTTCTTTAAATCAACTTTTCACTAGGCCCACCTCAGTCACAACGAGGTTCCCAAATTAAGACACACTTTAAATTCTTGCACCACGAGTTTAAATATTGCAATATTTTTTTATGATCTTTACTAACTTGGTTACCTTTTTGTTTTATTTTTGTTTTGTTATTCCCCTCCCCAAAAGTTAGTTCGTGCACTGTGGAAACATCATCTTATCCATGAGATCTAGGGACCTCCACCTACTCCTCCTCTTAGTCCTGCTAAGAACAGGAACAAAAGCAAGATGGAAAGTTTGAACAACATCAGAAAAGAGAACACAACAGTAGAGGCCACTGATGGCCATGGTATTCGGGTCCCAATGAAAGTGTGTCACAACATGAACATAAATTCTTGAAGTTCCAGTAAGAGCTCGATCAGGTTCGAAATCTGGAAAACCTATCATTTTCCCTCAGCACCCCAAACGCGAACTTCCCCAATGTTCAAAACCCCACACCTCCTAATAATATCCCAAAACAATCGAATCATCCCACTGCTCCACTGAAGAACTAATGCAACACTTGCCATACCCAAAACAACTGTCCACTACTCATCCCAAAACCCCAAAGCTGTGCAAATGACCATTTCCACGCCCACAAACTAGGCCACCATAATAATCCCATCTACGTGGAGACTATGATACACTCTACCCAGCCTATATCTTACTCACCTGAGTCTGATGAAAAGGATCTAGTCATAACTTGGCTGAGGAACTTATGAAAATAACTAGCCGAATTTAGGGTGTCGAATGAAGCAAAATGATCGAAGGGTTGAACTATAACGACCTCTGCATAAAACCTGATGTCAAATTGCCTGAGGGGTACAAACCTCCTAAGTTCGAAATATTTGATGGTACAGGAAATCTAAGGGTCCATCTGAGGACATATTGCGACAAGTTGGTTGGAGTAGGAAAAGATGAATGGATCCACATGAAGCTGTTCATGAGGAGTCTAACAGGAGATGCACCATCTTGGAACAGCCAAGATCTTAAGAAGTGGTCGAGCTAGGTAGGTATGGCATCTTACTTTATGGACAGGTTTAGGTTTATTACAGAGAGCACACAAGACGTGTTCCATATCCAGAATCTAAAGAAGAAGCCCAGAGAGACATTTCATGAGTATGCTACTCGCTGGAGTCCAGAAGCTGCTAAGGTCAGATCCACTTTAAAAGAATAACAAATGAATACGTTCTTTGTCCAGGTTCAAGACCGATAATATTATGAACGATTGATGGTGATTTAGAACCATAAGTTTTCTGACATTATCAAACTAGGGGAACAAATTGAATAAGGGATTAAGAGCAATACTGTTACAAACTCCTAGGCCTTACAAGCTACAAAAAAGGCCTTACCGTCTGGTGGTGTGTCAAAGAAAAGGGACGTATGGGCTGTGAAGGTTGCACAAAGGACCAAGTATCCCCTCAATACCAAATTTACCCAATACCTCCACTCACATACCAGCGAACCCCAAGTTACCAAGCACTCTCCTACCAAGCTCCAGCACCAACTTATCAGTCATCTCCACCTCCTAAATATTAACCTACCTCACCTAGATACTCCAAACCCACTCATGTCTACCAAACAAAGAATTCCCAACCATCCCATTATCAATCACCCCTTGCACGCCAAATTTCCCTAGGCCCCAACCTAATTTTAATCTTAGGCCTCCAAAATAATATACAACCATCGCCGAGCCCATCGACCAACTCTCTGAGAGACTTAAAGCATCCAATTATGTCACGCTGTCTCTACTGCAACCCATGAGAACCCTTCCTAGTGGGTTAACCCAAAGTCCTGTGCATACCCCTCTGGCATTAAAGGACATACCATTGATGAATAGTACTCTTTTAAAAGACAAAATACAGTCTATGATTGATAACAAAGTCATTTTGGAAAAGGAAGCCACTCGGAACGTCCGCAACAACCCTCTACCGAACCATAAAGGTGGGGATATTCACATGACTAAAGTAGAGGATGATTGGTATTCTTAAGGATCCATCGGGTTGATCCCAGAAGATGATGAACCAAAGAAACCAGTAGTTACTCTCAATATCATCATAGTCCAGATCCAATCATCTGAGGACATTGAGGTAGATGTGTCTGTACCTCTTGAGTTTGAAGCAGCGTCGTCAACAAAGGCACCAACACCATTTGAGGTTGCAGTCTTGCTGCCCAAGGAAAATATTTCATTCAATATGAAAATGGCCGAGCTGATCACAGTGGCGATGGCCACCACTCCGCCATTTTACACAAATGTCGTACCCTGGGATTATACAACGGAGGCAATAAGGAAAGGTAAGGTCAGAATTTAAAATACAGTCGCAGCCTAGGGTATGACGAGAATTGCCAGAGTCTATACCCCTGAACATCTGTTGAATCAAGCAAGTAGGCCTCCAATCTGCCATCCCTCATTGAGACAGGTCTGGATGACCTTTGGATGAAAATACAAGCCAAGGAGTATTCGGTCACCGACAAACTAAACAAGACACCAACACAAATATATTTCCTCTCATTGCTGCATCATTCCAAAACACACTAATATGCTCTATTGAATGTGCTGAGTGAAGCATATGTGCCAAGTAACATCTCTGGTGGGAAATGGCTAATATTGTCGGACAAGTGCTGGAAAGCCATAAAATTACTTGTTTATGAGGACGAGCTGCCACTTGAGGGGCTAGGTCACAACAAAGCACTGCACATCACCGTACAATGCGAAGACTATTTCATCACTAGAATCCGTATCGATGGGGGTTCCAACCTTAACATATTCCGTCGGTAACACTCAAGAAGTTGGGTAAAGGAATGCATTAGATAAAGGATGGAGCAATCAATGTGAAGGATTTTGATGGTTCTCAGAGGTCCACCGGTGGTGAGATCAGCCTATATGTACAGATGGGACCAACCGAGTTCGAGGTCGATTTTCAAGTAATAGATGTATCAGCGTCTTACAACTTGTTGCTGGGATGACCATGGATTCACGCTGCTGGGGCCTAGCATCAATGCAACATCAGGCAGTAAATTTTGAGTGGAATAACCAGTAAGGTATCATTCACGGTGATGGCAAAAACCCTATATATAGTCGCCAAACCATTCCGGCCATCGAGGGAAGAAGAAAGCTGGGTGGAGAAACCTATCATCACATTGAGCGGGTAAATGCTATCGACAAAGACAAATGGTGGGATAACAAGATCGAGAGTATATTATATTGGAGTGGGTACAAACCCGAAAAATGACTCGGCAAGAACTTTCAAAGGATTTCTAAACCTATAAAACTCAAGAAATATGGCACTATTTTCGGTTTGGGATATTAATATACTTTGGAAGAGTTCAATAATTGGTCACCACCATGGCACGATCCTTACTACCCGTTAGAGCAATTGATACCGCATATGGAGCAGACTTTCCAACAGGCCGACATCGTCTATGGGACGGATGAAGAAAAAGCACTTGCGACAGTAAAGAATTAGTTTCTAGAGGACAATGATAAGGATTGTTGTGTTATTCTCGAGGAGGAGGGGTAGGAAGGTCCTTCTATACAATTTGTAAGCAGAGGGGCATCTCTCAATAATTGGACCATCAGGACAACCAGAGCCCGACGAGCCTCGGGGTAGCAAGGCTAAAACAAGCACTATTCGCTATTTTATTTAATGATTTTCTTTCTGTGTTTTCCAATTTTTGCAATAAGATCTTCAATATTCGAAACAATAATTCAATTTATAAAAGAATGTTTGATTTTCCTTATGAATTAATATTTATTTCTATCATTTTTTACTTTACCAATACAACATTACTATTATTTATCTTGATGAACTAATGACTGTGACAAGCAATGAGACAATGCAACAAATAGACATTGATTCAGAAGAAGATGACATACCTGACAAGATTGTCAAAGAAGTTGAGAACATTAAAAATAGACCTAAGTCCAACCTGCACGAAACCAAAATTGAAAACTTGGGAGATGCATGAAACATCAAGGAAACATGAATCTGCATTTATCTATCGCCATTAGAAAAGAGAGAATACACAGAGTTTCTAAAGGAGTATGAAGACATATTCGCCTGGTCATGTGATGACATGACCAGTCTGCGTACATCTATTGTGGCTCACAAACTACCAACCGAACCAATGTATCCACCGGTAATGCAATAGCTCAGAAAGTTCAAACCTGATATGAGTCTGAAAATCAAGGAAGAAGTCACCAATAAGGTCAAAGATAAGGTTCATAGGGTGGTTGAGTACCCGACATGGTTAGCCAACATTGTTCCAATACAAAAGAAAGATAGTAAGGTCAGAGTCTATATCGACTATCGGGATCTCAATCGGTCCAGTCCGAAAAGACGAGTTCCTTTTGCCTAATATACGCATCCTCATTGAAAATGGTGCCAAGCACGAGATACAGTCATTCGTAGATTGCTTCGCTAGTTACAATCAAATCCAGATGGATGAGGAAGATGCTTAGAAAACAGCTTTCATTATACCGTGGGGAGTGTATTGATACAACATGATGCCATTTGGCCTAAAGAATACATGGGCCACCTACATGATGCCATTTGGCCTATCTTCCACGATATCATACACAAGGAGATAGAAATATATATGGATGATATTATCATCAAATCCACGAAGGCCACTGACTATATAGAAGATCTGAGGAAGTTTTTCAATAGACAGTGGAGGTGCAACCTGAAACTAGACCCCGCATAGTGTGGATTTTGGGTTCCTACTGGGAAATTGCTTGGATTTATTTTGAGATATTCCTCTAGATCCATCGAAAGTCAAAGCTATTCAAGAACTACCACCGCCAAAGAATAAGAAAGATATGATGAGTTTCCTGGGAAGGTTGAACTACATCAACCGATTCATATCACAATCTACAGTTATTTGTGAGCCAATCTTTAAGATGTTAAAGAAGGACACCATTGCCAAATGTACTGATGACTACCACAAGGCCTTCGACAGAATCAAGGAGTACATGTCAACACAACTAGTCTTAGTTCCGCCCGAGCCAGGTAGAACCTTATTACTCTACCTTGCAGTGTTAGGTTGAGCTTTCAGCTGCGTTCTGGGGTAGCATGACGAAACATGGAGAAAGGAAAAAGCCATTTATTATCTCAATAAGAAGTTCATCCCGTAAGAGGCCCAATATTCTCTTTTGGAACGCACCTGTTATGCTTTGACTTAGATAGCTCAGAAGTTGAGACATTAATTTTGTGCCTATACCACATATCTCGTATCAAGGATGGATCCTTTGAAGTAAATTTTTCAGAAGACCATGCCCACTAGTAACTATCCAAGTGGTGGATCCTGCTAATTGAATTCGATATTGTTTACGTCACTTGGAAAGCAGTCAAGGGATAGACACTAGCATACCAACTTGTTGAAGACCCCGTGAATGGAGAATACAAACCCTTAAAAATGTATTTTCCTGATGAAGAGGTATCATTCATAGGAGAAGACACTGTAGAATCCTATGACGGTTGGAGAATGTTCTTCGATAGGGAAGAAAGCTTCAAAGAATGTTCTTTGATGTCTGCCAAACTTATGTTCCCTGCACCAACAATATGGCCAAGCATGAAGCTCGCATCTTAGGGCTCAAAATGGCTATTGATATGAACATTATGAGCTGCTAGTGATTGGAGATTCAGATTTACTTATACATCAAGTATGAGAAGAATGGGAAACCAACAACTCCAAGATACTCTCGTATCTGCATCATGTACAGAAATTGAGAAAGAGGTTCATGAAGAAGAAATTTCGACATGTTTCCAGAATCCAGAATGAGCTCATTGATGCATTGGCTACCCTATCATCTATGATACAACATCCATACAAGATTTTCATTGATCCCATTCCCGTGAAAATCCATAATCAACTAGCTTACTATGCATATGTTGAAGAGGAAGGAGACAGAAAGCCTTGGTCTCATGATATCAAGGAATATTTTTAAAAAAGAAGTATAACCGGAACTTGCCAATCATACTAAAAACACACACTTCGGAGATTGTCCAATAATATCTTTCATAGTAGTGGAATCCTATATAAGAGGACATCCACTTTAGGATTATTAAGATGTGTCCACGCAAAGGAAGCATCCAGGCTACTAGAAAAAATTCATGTTGGGACCTATGGTTCGCCTATGGATGGTTTTGTCTTAGAAAAGAAGATACTCCAGGCTGGTTACTTTTAGATGACTATGGAAACAGACTGTATCCAATATGTCCAAAGATGCCATCGCTATTAGATACATCTACACATCATAAAGGTATCTCCAAGCGAGCTTAACACAACAAGTTCACCGTGTCCATTTGCCGCCAGGGGAATGGATGATATTGGACCAATTAATCCTGCCACTTCTAACAGACATAGGTTTATCCTAGTAGCCATCGACTATTTCACAAAATGGGTCGAAGCAACATCTTACACGATAGTAACTAAGAAAGTCATGGCAGACATTGTCCACAACCGCATCATTTGTCGATTCGATATCCAAGAGTCAGTGATTACTAATAATGGCTCCAACCTCAACACTGATTTGATGAAAGCCATGTGCAAAACTTTCAAGATCAGACACAAGAATTCCACAGCCTACAGGCCACAGATGAATGGAGCTGTAGAAGCTGCCAACAACAATATCAAGAAAATATTGAGGAAAATGATATAGAAGCCTAATTAGTGGCATGAGAATTTATCATTTGCTCTATTGGGGTATTGCACCATAGTCCACACATCAACGGGGGCAACTCCTTATATGCTGGTTTATGGTACAGAGGTCGTCATCCCTGCCGACGTAGAAATAATTTCCCTAGGGATCATAAAGGAAGCTGAGCTCAACAATGCAGAGTGGGTCAAGAGTCATTACGAGCAACTAGCTCATACAGATGGATAGAGAATGAATGCAGTTTGCCATGGTCAACTTTATCAGAACAGAATGACCAGAGCCTTCAACAAAAGAGTCAAGCCAAGACAGTTCACATTGAGGCAGTTGGTGTTAAAGAAATTATACCGCATCAAGTTAAAGCCAAAGGTAAGTTCTCTCCCAACTAGTAGGGTCCATACATGGTTCACCAGGCTTTGACAGGAGGAGCCCCCATACTTGTAGAAATGGACCGAGAAGTCTGGCCAAAGCCGAACAATTCAGATGCAGTCAAATGTTACTATGTGTAATCTTTATGCTTTCCTTATATGAAGTAAATTGAAATATGCTTAACCTGATTCCCATTTAAGATGGGATACATAGGTAGCCCTACAGGTTTGGTCACAATTTAATAAAACTTTCATTTCCCCCTGGAATTAGAAACTGGGGGCAAAATTTTGAGGAGGACCCTCAAAATTACGAAGTAATTTTAGCTGATCTTCGCACGAGCAACAATCAGAAATGTTGACCATCAAACTGGGGTAAAATTTTGAGAAGGACCTTTAAAATTTGGTAGCGAGAGAGGTTGCAATGTCTCGAACCACGTCATAGTCGTCGGTTCATCTAAAACCATTTTCATTATACATTTATTTCATACTTCTACAAATCATGTGTAAACTGCTTCGTTCAGAAATGCTACCTCAATGATACAAATGGTATCACCAAATCAAAGCAGAACGAGTCAAGCAAAGCCAGTAGGATACGAACTAACATTTCCCTCTTTACAACACTCATGATTTTTCCTTGGATACAGGCATAAGGATTGCAAAATCATTAAAACATACAGCACACTCATGGAACAAACATTGTTCAATAATACGACTCTCTTCACTATTACACTTACAAACATTTGCTCTCCGCACACCAGTGATGTCCCGTATGTCACAATGCTCCTACTAATCACAATGCCACAATATGCTAATAGCTAAGAAAACTCTACTGTCATTTATTATGTTATTTCTTGCATAAGGCTAATATTCTGCTTTCCAAGGTTAAGCTCTACCGCTATCTGCATCCAAATTGCATAAGGCTACCATTTTGCCTTCCAACTTACATTAGGCTACTATTCTGCGTTCCGAGGTTAAGCGACCTCTATCTAAATCTGCATTTCATAATGCTACCATTCAGCGTTCCAACTTGAATAAGGCTACTTTTTTTCCTTCCGAGGTTAAGCTCTACCTCTATCTGACCCAATTTGCATAAGGCTACTATTCTGCCTTACAACTTGCATACGGCTACTATTCTTCCTTTCGAGTTTAAGCTCTACATCTATCTGCATTTGCGTTGCATAAGGCTACCATTCTGCCTTCCAACTTGCATAAAGCACTATTGTGCCTTCCGAGACTCAACACTATCTTCATCTACATTGCACTACTAAAAGATCGCCACATTCACACGGCTGAAAGATCGCCACATTGCATAGCTGAAAGATTGCCACATTGCACGACTGAAGGATCACCATATTGCATGGATGAAAGATCATCACATTGCACAGATGAAAGATCGCCACATTACACGACAGAAAGATTGCCACACTACACGGCTGAAAGATCACCACATGCTACTACATCCTTCATGGGCTGAAATATCGCCAACTCATCCAAAGGCGTAACTATTGGGAGGCACCATCTTCATAGCCTGATAACACCATGTCATGGCTTGAAGATTTCTTTCAATCTTTTGCATATCATTATTCAAAGGCTTTATGGTTTTGAGGCACCATCCTCATAGCCCGAGAACATCATATATATCATGCGAATCCATTATTATATGCTTCATGGACTAGGACATCATGGTCTGAGGATGCCATTCTTCACTATCCAAAGACATCATTCATGGTCCAACGATAATTTGTATCATGTTTAAATTTACACACAATATATGCCTGTATTGCTTATTCAGTGGTAAATCGGTAAGCGACAGCCATCCTGGCGGGAGCTGTTCCACTCGAGCGCCTGCAACAATATCAAACCTAACCATTCCCATAAACTGTCCACTCACCCATGTGAATCCTGAACTATATATGACCTGATTCTTGTAATATCAGGGATATGCAGGCAGCTCGGAAGCAGGATGCGACCTGAATCTTCTAAAATCGTTTTGATCGGATAAAATTGGCTATTATGTCTTACCTGAAAACTCTTTCATCCTTCCCAGGTAAAGAGAGGCGGCTGTTGATACCCAATTTTTCCTATATATTTTCAATATACAAAATACTTTCAAAGTATCAAATATATATGTATATATATATATATATATATATACACACACATATACATATACATATACATATACATATGTAAGTATGTCCAAGTGTTTTATTATTATTTTTTTTTATAATTTTCAAAAATTTAAACTGATTTATTTTGCCTACTTTTTATCCATAAAATCTCAATAACTATTTTCAAAATTATTATTTTGGTAATTCATCTATTGCATTTTCATATTTATGCAAAAATATGGCTAAGTTATTTAGTAATTTTTAAACCTAATTGCATATGATTGCAATATTAGCCATTTTAAGGTCTTATTGCATTTTATATTCATAAAATCGAGTCTTGTATTTTTAAATTGATATTTATGTGTTATAAATCATTTTGGCATTTCAAATTAATTTTCAAAAACTATTTGCTATTTTTATACAAATAAAAAGGAGAAAATGACTATTTAACTCGTAGCTACATTTGGCTTTTAATATAACCCAAATAAGACCCAAATTTCCAACCCAATTAAACCCATCAGACTAGGCCCAAACCCAATTTCATAAATAGACCCACCTATCCCTTCTAATCTACGTCGTTGATCATTAAGATCAATGAACATTATTACACCTTACCTTAATTAATCCCGAACTACCCCCCAAATTACAACCTGCTGCCTTGAATCACTATCCTATCAATTCTCTCTGCAGCCTCACATAAACCCTAGCCGCTACCACCCAATTCTATCCTAATTCCTTTCAATCTTTGCCTAATCCACAGACACATATATGGCTCGTTTGTGTGATTTCATGGACAGATCTTGAAGATATCTGGTCCAGCCCTTGCTCCCTGTTATTTGTGGTCTTTTTTTCGGCCATCCATGGCCGTTTAAGTCAGATCTTTAAATTTTCCAGCTAGATCGGTAACTTTTAAACGTCTTTGTCACTTTCTCTATGTTCTTTGAAACCCTAGTTATAAAATCTTCTCTATTCTTCTTTCAGATTTGTCTTAGATCTGTGCATGTTATGAACTACTTGATGTTTTCCGAAAGGATTTTCAATTTTCATTTAAAGTGACTCTTCGTTTTCAAATTAGGGTTTCTTAGAACTCTTCTTAAAGCCCTCTTCTCCGATTTCAGCTTTGTTTTACTATGTTTAAATGATGTGCTTATGTTTTTCCTTTATGTGGTTCATTTTGTTGAAGTCCTGGGTACTCTTGGGTTTTATCCAAGTTCCAAAGCTTTCTTTTCTTTGTTTGAATGTTTGTTTTGATTGAGTCCTTTGTGTTTGAATCCCTTTTCTAGTTTGACTTACCTGGTTCTGAGTTCTTACCATTTTTCAACTCGACTATGGCATAAACCAAAGTTTCTTAAAAGGGTTTTCCTCTCGTATTATTGTGAATTGTTTATTTGTTTCTAACTTTATTTACCAACTAAGATTGATTTTTTCACTTTAATTCTACGTAGTATCCATGACTACTTGACCTTTTTGCCTACCTTGCTTCGAGTAAGATTCTTTACTACTGAATCCTAGCTTACTCCTTCTACTACTATATGTTTGTGTTGCTTCATTCGGCAATATGTTTGACCCTGCATGTGTAATATGCCGGTCCATCCTTTGCTAGTTATATGTTGAAGTGTAGAATCATGTTTCTTTCTTGATTGATCTTGACTTCCTCTATGTTACGACTAATTGCAAAAGGTTACCTTATAAACCCTACTTTTTACTCATTATTTTCAAATTGATTGATTCCCTTCCTTTCATTATGATGATATTTTACCTTGAATCCTTTCCCAAAATTAAGTATATTTTGTACTTAGACTTAAATATATACCTTATGCTTTTAATACCTCATAATATGGCAGGAATCAATTTGAATTGAACTTATTTCCTTCCTTAATTAACCCTGGTAGTATCCGTTAAGCAATGATTCCTTAATTAAAGGGAAGCAATTGTGTTAATTGATTTTGATTGTGACTATTTCCATGTTTGTGTTAAAAATTTACTTATTACCTTATTCTTCAATCATTATTTAAACTATAAATACCCTACCCTCTTTTCTTTCAAACGGGCGAACATTTGAGTTCCGAACACACTTATACACTCAAAACCCTTTCTTTCTCTATTACTTGTGCTGCTGCTTTGACTAGCCAGCTGAAAGCAAGGCTAGACTGTGGAATCCTACCTACTATTCTTTTGTGCACATTGCTTCTTTGACAGGTATGTCCTAGTTTAATTTTAAAGCTCAAACAACAATATGTTACCTTATTATTTTCAGCTTCTTTCATAATTGATCTATTCCTGCTTGTGGTTCTGTTAAAATACATTACCATCATGCTATAATGTCCCCTTTCCCCTCTAGATTAATGCATTCCCCTATGTTTGTTTCAAAGAATACTCTGTTAGTCACTTACTATGTACTTTCCATCCCAAGTCCTTATCCCTTCAATGTGCTTATTTTTACTAACTAGCATGTGATCATGACAGTAAGCCATTGTTGTGCATGTCCCACTAGTCCTAAGACCCTTATGGGGTTATATGTTCATAGCTAAATGTATGTGTGTCCCAAACCCCTCAAACCCTTTGTACGACCACTGATTTTTTGTGTGATCCCATCTTAGTATTTTTGTTTACTACCACAACTGCTTTAAAATCATCCCTGTTACTGATTATTTTCAATCCAGTTTTTCAATAAATCTTTTTCAAACCATGTCTAGCACTCTCACCTGCTCTTAGAATATAGGTTCTGATCCTTTTGTGTGAGTCTTGCCTTAGGAACTTTGAGATCCCTCTGAACTTGGACACATAAGAGCTGGCCCTTCCACACTGCACTTATTTTTTTTGGTTATGTAAATCTGGGTGTGAGAACTGTCTGAGTACCCCTTGAGGTCCTTAGGGAACTTTGACACACCTAGATGTGATAAAGGCTTTGGAATAATATTTGCATTAAAGTGATTAATTACATAACTCAGAGAGGAAGTCAAGATTAGGCTTCCTATGGTTGTAACTTCTTATTTTACACTTCTTTTGTAATTCAATCATTTGGTTTGTAATAATTTTGAAATATTATGGGGTTTGCTAGTGAAAAAGGATGGGAAATATGAATGTTATTAAAAGGGCTAGAAGGCATGTTATTAGGTTTACATTCCTACTTGTGTAATAGAATCCATGCTTAGGACTCATTCCATGCATTAGAGATCATGTTCCTTAGGATTTTGCACTTATCATTTTTTAGCATGTATATTTCACTATTATACCACTTAGCAAATCTTGCGTTAAATCGGTTAATAACCAATGTTTCCGCAATCATGTTCCTTCAGCCATGTACACTTAGAGATCCTATTGTAGGCAAAAATAAATATATCACCTCTACACATGCTAGTAATTATTATTCTAAACGTCGTAATATTTCTTCATATAGAAATCCTATTTAGGGTTCTACATACATTCTTCTATATCTCTGTATATTAGATATCATGTCTTTAGGGTTTAATTCGCTTAAGCACACTTAGGCTAACTATGAGTGCATAAAAAAGGAATAAAATGGTTTTACGTAAGTCTTTGCAACTAATTGGCCATAACTCTATGTGTTGAACACCTTGAATAGCATGTGTAGCTAATAATAGTAATCTACAACTTTCTTAATAATCTTGAAGAACTGTTGAATCATGCTTACACATAGGCAAGCCTTAGGTAATTACTTAAATAAAACAGGGACTACCTTTTATTTAATTGTCAACTGCTATAACCAGCAGAGAGGCCAGATTCAGATTTATTTTCTAAGTTATATAATGAATCTAGTTCTGACTCAAGTAACCTGCTTTGGGATTTAAAATTCAAACCTTAACTGTGTTTAAGTCATGTTGTTTATATGCATTATTTGCAGAGGTATACATGAGCCTTTTAATTATTTATATGTTTCCTCTCTAAATTCAGTTCTACTTGTTTTTGTATGTCGCCTTAGCATTTTACCTTTAAACCTAAGAGTCAGCTTAGAACCCCCATCCCCTTTTATATGAATAGTAGTCCTAAATACCTCTAGGACAGATAGGAACAGGATGGGTAACATCATGCAATAGAGGTTGAGACAAATCATTGTTTTAATACATTCACGGGGTGGGAAGGGTAGGTATGGACATGATGACCGGTGCGCTAGTACCACATGTATCCCCTCTTCTGAGGAGTGCAAGGACAAATGTTCAGGCTGGACCCTCAATCGACCAGGATCCGGGAGATAAAATAATCTTCGCACTGCACAGTGATGTGCAATTCCTTGTTATGGCTTAGTCGTTTCGGTGGTAGCTCATTCTCGTGGAAAGTGATTTCGTGACTTTCCAATACTTGACCCATGTGGTTCGCCATTTCACCTCAAATGATGTTTCCGGGAACATATGCCTCACTCAACACCTTTAACAAGGAATTCTTAGCATTAGAACTTTGTACTAAAACCAGGATAGAGATCTTTGCTAGTGTTTTGCTCAGTTGGTTAATGACCGAGTACTCCTTCGCTTGTATCTTTCTCCAAAGATCACCGGGTCCAGTTTCAATGATAGCTTGTCCAGAGGTCTGCTTACTTGACTTACCCAAGTGTTCTGGGGTATACACCCTGCCGGTTCTTGTAATACCATGTGCTGCAACCGTTTCCTTGAACTTGGCTTTTCCCTTATTTCTTACCTCGGCGGTGTAGTCCCACAGTATGTATTTTGTGTGGAACTGTGTTACAGCCGTCATTTCCACTAGAATAGGCTCCCTTGTTTTAGTAGGTAATAGAGTGATTTCAAAGGGCTTATGCACCTTTGGGGGTCCAACGTCGATTGGTGTTGGCGTCTTTGCAAAGGCTAATACTTCAAACTCAAGCGGTATGGACATGTTTACCTTTGGATCGTCTCCTTCTGCTATCAATCCGATCTATCCCTTGGGGTTCTAATCATCTTCTATCTCAATCATGTGTATACCTCCATCCTTGTGTTCTGGTAGAGGGTTGTTAAAGAAATTCGGAAAAGGCTCATTTGCCACGATGATCGTGTGGTCTATCAAAGCCTGGATTTTGTCCTTAAGGGAGCAACATTCGTCAATAGTATGCCCTTTCATGCTGGAATAGTATGCATAGGTTTTATTTGGGTTTACCCACTGGGAGGGGTTTTCGGGGTTTATGACAGGGATAGGGGCGACATAACCAGCCTCTTTGAGCTTTTCATACAACTGGTTGATAGGTTCGGCAATGGCGGTGTATTGTTTTGGAGGTCTGCAGTCAAAGTTTGGTCGGGCTCTAGGGAAATCTTGGCGAGGCGGAGGTGATTGATAGTGGGATGTTTGAGTGTTGTAGGCTTGTTAAACGAGTGCAGGCTGGGAGTATTTGGGTGAAGTAGGCTTATATGTGGGTGGTCGAGGCGACTAGTAAGTAGATGGTGGAGCTTGGTTAGAAGGTAAGTGTGCTTGGTAATTTGGAGTGGGTTGATATGTGAGTGGAGATATTGGGTAGGCGTCGTATTTGACGGGTGATTTGCTTCTCTGTGCAA
Organism: Nicotiana benthamiana; assembly: GCA_034376525.1. Lineage (NCBI taxonomy): Eukaryota > Viridiplantae > Streptophyta > Magnoliopsida > Solanales > Solanaceae > Nicotiana > Nicotiana benthamiana. Next base: position 93,225,771 of record CM067337.1, read on the forward strand.
CCATTATGGAACTTATGTCCCTCATTTTTTATGTACTACCGGACTACAGAGCCTTGTTGGTGGCTTGAAAAGCTTTTAAGTTTGTGACCATACCATTTCTGATACTTTCTTCGATCATTTACCCTAGTTTGATAATGTCAAAAAATTGCAGGCCTTCAATCAGCATCAACCTTTCGTAGTACTGTCGGTCTTGAGCCCGGACGAAAAAACCTATTCATTTGTTCTTTCTCTAAATCTAGCTTGACCTTAGCAGCTTCTGATCTCCAACAAGTAGTACACTCACGGAATGTCTCCATAGGTTTCTTCTTTATGTTCTGGAAGTAGAACACATCTAGCGCATTTTCTGTAATTTGAACCTATCCATGAAATTGGATGCTATACTTACCCAATTTGACTTCTTTGGGTCTTGGATAATGTACCAAGATAGAGCACCCCCTTTCAGACTTCTCATAAAGAGCTTCATGCTAATATTTTCATCTTTTATTTCTCCGACCAACTTGTCGCAGTATGTTTTCAGGTGAACCCTGGGATCTCCTGTACCATCAAAAATTTCAAACTTCGGAGGTTTGTACTCCTTGGGCAGTTCGACACCGGGCTGTGTGCATAAATCTTCGTAGTTTAGTCCCTCAATTCCTTTACTGCCTTCAACGCCCTGGATCATGGTTGTCAGCTTCTTAAGTTCTTCAGCCAAATTCCTGAGAAGAGAGTCTTTGTCATCAGACTCAGGTATGCTTGAGATAGGCACAGTTTCCACATATATGGGGGTTTGTTGTGGCAGTGGTTATTTGCGGGGTTCAATGGTTCCGCGATATGCAATAGACTGTTGTTGGGAGTCTGGCAGGTATTGCAGTGCTGGTGTGAAGTGAGATGGTTTGGGACATTTTGTGAAGGCGTGGGATTCCGAGTGACTTCTGGAGCAGCAAAGGAAAACGACATATTCGCCAAATTCCGGACTTGGTTAAGCTCTTCTTGGGAAATTAGTAACTTTTGTTATATCTGAGAGGCATTCTCCTTGAAATCCTGAATACCTTAAGGAAGCTCAACCCGTTCGACCGAATTATCCATTATGATGTTGCTTACATCTTCGATCTTTCCCTTATTCCTAATTTTGATGACTAGGAGTAGGAGTAGGTGGAGGTCCCTTAGATCTTGTGCAATATGATGCTGATGCCAGAGTTCACGAACTATCCTTTGGAGAGGGGAATAAACAAAAAAGAAAAACCATAAAGGTAGTAAGTTAATGTTGCAATATTTAAACACGTAGTGCAGGGAATATAAAACGTGTCCTAATCTTGGGGGACCTATTTGTGCCCGAGGTAGGCCTACCGACAAATAAATTTTGAGAACTTAGAATGCTAAATGCCTCATTTTATTGATAAGAAAATAAGATGAATCCCAAAGTGACACTAAATAACGTGAAATAAAGGCCACTAATGGTTGTAGGCCTTATTACATTTTCAAAGGAAAAGAAGACTCCTATATATTTGGTCATAGAAGGACCTTCCCCAAATTCGACATTGTTGGCTCCTTCGTGCAACTCTCCCAGCTCGCACAATCCTAGCAGCAAGTAGGCCCTGACCAGACGTCTGCCTTCATCTCCTTCAGCAACTCGGCAATCTTTGACCCTCTTCAAAAACTTATTTTCCAGCTCCACTATGCCCCGCTCCAAATAGATCAGTCGTTTGTTGGCGCTAACAGCCATATCCTTCTATTACCCAATAAACTTTTAATTGGATTCTTGTATTTCATGATGCTCATTTTCGCATTCCGGCATCCTCTTGCGCAATTAGTTGTACTTTACTTGTGCTTCAGCCATTTCATCAATGGTCATGTTACCTCGAGAAAAGCCTATTTATCCTAACCCATTATGATCGTCTTCCAACCAACTTGGATAGTATGGAGTATATCCAGCATGGTAATTGTCCGGTTCAGTAGTATCATTTACCATGATGATTTTGCAGTGCCACATGTGTTGGGCTTGGCACTTGTAAGGGCTGTTGTCATCCTGATAGTTGGCCCTGAAGTGACCCATTTTGTCAACCCTTGCTATAACCTACTTTCTTCCGGGCTGCCTCATGACTCGGAGAGGGATATAAGGATAAGTTTCTCTCAGAGAAATGAGTATAAGAAATAGTGCACCCTGAGATCAGACAATGAACTTTTCACTAGGGAACCATTCGAACATACATTGCACTTGGTCCTTTTTCAGATTTTTGAGCAACTCTACCCATCCTTTAGCATCTTTTGATTGAGGAAACATGTTAGGCAAATGTTCATTCGCCTTGGCTGATAGAACGCAATATGATCATCTCAGTACCTGCGTAGGATCTCTTGTCGATATTCACCCTTTTAGAGATGCTCCATGAGCCAGAGTTGCAGCAGTAAGTTACAACCCTCAAAGTGTTGGGCCCCTCATTGATAGTTCTCCAAGGCTCGGCTTATCTCTACAACGATCATTGGTTCTATGCTAATAGATTGCCTGCCAATTCCTTCCATTAAGGTTTTGGTAACCATGCCTAGTCGGGTTGAATCCTAGCCTTCTTCATAGGAAATACTATTATCCATAAAAAGCAGAACATAAAGACGAAGACCCTTCTGTGGATATGCCCCAATGATGTGGGCGAAAATTCATCTAGGTAAGTGCGGTAGGACTTGCTATGGTCGTACCTCTCGTATTGATAGTAGAAAGGAATGTAGGAATCCTTCAAGCAGGTCAAGTTTGGGTTCTTCTTTAGTCCCACCATTTTGAGAAAACCCCTACCCTTGCGATTTTCCAGCATAACCAAACTCGAAGTCTCCCATGGGATACCAGTTAGCCCTCCTATTTCCTCTAGCAAAGGTTTCATTTCAAGGTCCCAAAAACGAAACACAGACTATCGCCATCCTAGAATAGAGTTGCAGCCTCTATGATTTTGTTGTCAGGTTGGATTTCCAGAAGAGAAGGCAAATTTCCCAAATATTTACGAACAAGAGTCTGATCACAGAGTGAAGGTCTTCCCACTAGCTTAGCAACCTTGGGTAGATGTATGTTACCATGCCAAATCCGGGGACTTCGTGCCTCATTTTCTGCAAAACAAAGTGTTTGGCTCATACCCATGCCAGACACGACTATTTAAATATCAATAATTGGCATAAGCAGCATTTTAGTTCTCCAAACAAATGCACAGATGTTGTAGTGTCTGTTTGGGTTCCAAGGAAACCCAGTGTACTTTGGACAAGGCTAATCTTAAATAGTCATTATACGGACAACATAACTGACTCGGCTAGGTTTTACCATGATGAATGTAGAACTGAATGGAGCAAGGTTTCAGTGGGGTGCTATACTAGTACACTTGAGAGGAAAACTCAAGACGTTAAGACACGTAACCGTCGACTACACTGTTGATCTACTGGTTTAACCGCAAATATGCATTTGCCAAATTTAGGAGGTGATAATATCGAAAGGGTGCAACCACTCAATATAAGCATTTCTATTGTATTTTGTTTGGCACTGGTGGAATATGACGTTGAATATGAAATTACAAGAAGGAAACAAGTTGTCACGTATTTTCACGTTTATAAAGTAATGATTAGAAGAATTTCTCATAATTACAACATTATTGAAGAGAAGCGGTAAGAGAAAGCATTAAAGAAAGGAAACAAATAGCCAAGTTAGTTTTGCAGTAGAAGAGCAATAAAGACACTAAATAAAAGCAAATAAAAAGCTGTAAAGTTACAAATAACATTAAATGGTAAAAGCCTAAAAATATCCCCAGCAGAGTCACCGTGCTGTTGATGCCCTTTCTTTCTAAGGCAAAAATGGGTTTATGACATTTTTTAAAGGACAACTCGTTCCCTTTTTAGGAATTGGGTTTTGAATTTGACGAGTCGCCACCTAATGATTAAGTGCATTAGGAAACTAAGAAGGGTTTTGAGTTGAAGAACCAGAATTTGGGTAAGGGCTAGAAATTATCTCAATGGAAAGCTATTAGGCACCCCACAAGATCCACTAGTGTGGTTCCCGGTAATGTTATAATTGTGACTTCACGTAACAAGTAAGAAAATAAGGGCTCAAGTAGAAGTGATTTTTTCATATAATTTTGCAAGGTAAATCAAAATCCAAGGAAACGTAATGAGGGCAAAAATTTTAAGAAAAGATTTAAGCAATTATGAAACAAATGAAGGGAAATGGGGTTCTAGGTTTATGGTTAATATGGATCACATTAACGCAATACCTAGTAATCACTCCTCAAAAGAGAGGGGCTATATGAGGTATTAGCGCACTGGTTATCATATCCATATCTACCTTTCGCACCCATTTAAGGTATTAAAGCGCGGAATAATATTGTTACTTATTGCATGCTATTACCCGTCCTGATCCTGTCAGTCCCAGATGCATTAGGACTACTAATCCTGAAGGGGATGGAGTTGGGGATTTTTAGAGTTTAAAAGGATAAAAGTCTAAGGCGACAAACAAGAACACATAAATAGTTAGGGGGGAGAAAATATAAGTTACGTCTGAAATAGGCCTCCTTACTTAAGGAGAAAATTAAATAGCATGACTTCAAATAGTAGTTATAGTTTGAATTAACTTTAATGGATGATTTATCACATATTTATCAGATAAGAAGTTCGAATTAGGCTGGGTTTGGCTGTAATTGATTAAGGACTGACACTGTTGATTAATTACCTAATGGCTTGCTTAGGTGAGACCTATAGGCATTGATATCTAATAGTGGAGGGTGTACTGGTTTAAAAATAAAGGAAGTGGTTTTATAAACAAAAGGTCTTGCCAATTTTAAATGACCATAATTACTGATTTTAGGCTCATAGAGGAAATAGATGAAGCTGATTCAACTGATTGCTCCTATTGGAATGATTTCTAGGCGTTGTTGATTTTAAACGATTACATAAGTGCATGAGTCCTATAAGCATGGTATCTAGAATGAAGTTGATTGCTTAGTATCTAGAATGAAGTTGATTATTATTAAACCTATGATAGTTTTCCTAATAGTAGGTATATCCAGATCATTATTAAACCTAAGATTTTTTGCCTAAGGACATATATATGCCTAAGTGCAAAAAAAAAACCTATGATCATGGTTTCTATATGCAAAAATGCAGAAAATTAGAGACATGATTTCTATATGAAGGAATGCAGAACTTATAGGTATGATTTCTAAGATGAGAATGCAGAAATTCAAGAATTCCTATGCACAAGTTATATACATGAATGTAGTAACCTATAGGCATGCTGTCTGTGCGAATATAAGAATCAAAAAGGTCCTATAGACAAGTTATCTACATGAATGCAGTAACCTATATGCATCCTGCCTATGTGAATGCAAGAATAAGAAAAATCCTATAGCCATGTTATCTACCCTTTGCATACATTCATCTGCATCCCTTTCCACTAACCATCCCCATAGTTAATACAAATTATTATAGACCAAAATGAACAAGAAAAAGTAAAAATTACATCAAAAATTCAAGCTACACCCAAATAGCCTAATTCAGACTTAAGGTGTAACAATATGAGATAAACTAACTTCCAGGATCAGATTTCCAAAAGCCTTTCTCTTATTTGGGATGTGTCAAAGTTCCTTGGAGTCTCAAAGTCTCTGGGCAGTGCTTACACCACAAATACGTTGTAAAATTAGATCATAATGCAGTGCGGAAGGCCCAGCCCTCAAATTTTCAAGTTCATAAAGAACTCAAGGTCCCAAAGCAAGGCTCATGAGAGGGGAGCAGAAATTAGAGTCTAAGAGTAAGTATAAGTGCATAAAGAGGGAATTAGGGAAAGCCATGATAAGATGTGGTAATGCCCAGCAAGTCGAAGTGCTGGCACACCCCTAACCAACCTGTTAGCCCAATCTTAGGAGTTAGGATCAATTGTGGATCAGGTTATGACCTGGACAGTAATTTGGATACTACCAAGCCAAGAACCTTAACTCAAACACATAGAGGGGAATATGTTAGGGATTCACAATTGCAACTGATGCAAGGAAAGAACATACATAGTCTAATTACTGAACATCAGTAGCAAAGTAAACAAGAACGTTGAAACTATGAAGTAAACACATAGGGATGAAGCAGAAAAGTAAATCAGAACATACCCGTTTCAGGGAAAAGCAAAGCGAAGTTGAAAGAAAAACAACTCCAAACGATCTCAAGAAAAAAAAGGATATTGAAAGAGTATGGAATTCAAAGTGGTAAAGGTGTGGGAGTATTGAATTGGGAGTTAGGACGATTGTCCTTGCGGTGTATTTAAGAGTGCAGTAGGCAGTCCCTTTTATAGTGCAGAAAACAAGTAAGAAACGTTAGGAAATATACATTGAAATCAATTTCCCTTTAGTTAAGGGATTCTAATTTTAACGGGTAAAACCCAATTAAGGGAAAAAGGTTTTTGATTAGAACCTTTTTAAAGTAGAACAAAAGGGGTAAATACATTTAAGTCATTTAAGAAAAACATTTAATGGTACACGGTTTGTGACAAATATTGAAAGGGAATTAATCAAACAGCCAGTGAAACCAAAATTATACGTTCAATTCGATAAAACCAAGTCAAGAAAAGGTAAAGGAGGTTCAATCAAAGAAAACTAGTGACAAATCGTCAACCTTATTAAAAGGATTTCAGAACCAATCAATTAGTTGGTAAAAATCTTTTGAAAGAGGAGTTTCTCCTATATAAAGCACACAAATAAGTAAATCAAGAAGGGATTGTCAAGTTATTTAGAAGAGAGTTTAATTAAAGAAAGATTCAAAATCATAAGCAAAAGTGGTACAAGTCCAGTTTGCAGACTCAAAGGAGTCTGAGAGTCCAGGTTCCCAAAGTGAAACCCTAACTCACACACAAGAAATGAAAATTTCCAAAAATCCCCAGATCCTAGGGTTTTGAATTAAGCCAGACAGTAGAGATGAGAAGGAAGGCCACTTGAGAGAGGATCAGAAGTCTTTTCCAAAGACATATACAAACAAACATACATGATAGAAATAAAACTGATTCAAGACTTAAAAGTTCTAAAGAAAGAGATTATATGAGCTTGACAAAAGTAGATGAAATAAGCTTGGCAAGAACACAAACAGAGTTCAGTTAAAGCAAAAAAAAATCAAAGAACTCAACCATAAACACATATAGCAAAGAATAAGGAAAACATCATGGACTAACATGTGAGCATGGCATAGAAACACATGAGGAAAACAAAAGATATAGAAGCAAAGAATAACACGTGTGGTAAAAGAAAAAATATGAAAGCTGTAGCAAAGAAATGCACAGAAATAAAGGGAAAAACAAAAGTCGGATAAACATTTTAAATCTTTCAGAAAACCCTAAATCGAAGAGAAGTGAAAAAAGAGAATTAAAGGAAAAAAAATTAGGGAAATTGTTTAAAAACCCAAGTGGAGCATAGATACGTGACAGATCTAAGGAAAGGAAATTGAAAAGAACCTTGAATAGCCCTGGATCATAAAGAAAACCCTAGAAATAAGAAAGGTCTTGAGGAAAGTTAGATTCTGAGTTGAAAAGAATCATATTGCTCGAACATGCCAGAGTAATGGCCGGAGAAGCCACAGATCTACAGATTTGGGAAGATTTGAAAGGGAACCATCGAGGTCAAGGCGCTGATTCTTCGAACAACCATGGTTTATTGAGGGAGGGGATTGAGTACCAACCATCCATAGCCTGATAAGCCATGAATTCTGGTGGAGTGGTGGTTGAAGAGGGGTAGAAGGAGGCTAGGGTTTCAGAGAGTTACGGAGAGTATCACAGAGTTTGAGAGAGTTTGGGAGACAGGAGGTTTCAAAGGGGGCTGGGAAATGAGAAATGAGGGATTAAGGTAGTCATATGGAGATTAAAAAGGTAAGGGTGAGTTCTGGCCGTTGATCTTGACTAATCAACGGTCCAAATTTAAGTGGGTAGGTAGGGACAGGTTGGGTCTTTAGAATTAGGCCGTGGGTTGGCCCGTTTAGGATTTGAAATTAGGTTAATTTGGGGGCTAATTTAGGCTAAAATTGAAAAAGATAGGGCTGGTATTTAAATAGCGACTTTCCCTTTTTATTTTTAAAAATTATAAAAACAATTTTAAAAATAAATTTAAAATACTGAGCCAATAATATTATATAAATATTAATTTAAAAATACTGGAACTAATTTTGCAATTATAAATGTTGTTAATCTAAAAATAGGCTAAAATTGCAATTATATGTATTTAGATTATTAAAATATCAAATAAATTTGCAAGAAGAAAAAAATTACCTTAATTATATTTTGGCGTAAATATGAGGATAAGATAAATTAATCACCAAAATGATAATCTTGGGAATAAATATTGGACTTTGTACTGCTAAAGTAGACAACAAATTGATTTTGAACATCTTTAAAAATTATCAAAATTCTTGGGCATGCTCACATATGCATGTACGTGCTATTTTGAAAGTATTTTGTATATAAAAATACGTAGAAATCAATTGGGTATCAACACTAAAGGTAAACGAATCAAAAAAATAAGTTTCATTAAAGGTTCTCGATTTGGGATAAAATGCGATCCGAGATATAATACCATGTACTTATGGACTAGTTCCATAAAAGGTACCGCATGACCATGATAGTAGACTACTTAAATTGTATAAAAAATAAGCTACAATTTCTATAATTTGAGATAATTTTTAATTATATGGGTAATCGGTTAATTATCGGTTAGCGAAAAACTACCTAATTAATAAATAAATTAAAAGATAATGATTTAAAATCCCTACCCTAACCCTATGTGGCAGTAGTGTTGCACCTTGGTTGGGACAACTCTTTCCTTTTGAAAAAGGGGTTTTGCAACTTTGAAGAATCATCACCTAATGATTTTAAGGTGCATTAGGGCACCTATGGGTTCAACTACAACTATGTTTGATCACCAGAGATAGGGTAAGGGCTTGAAATTATCCCAAGGGAAAGGTGTTGGGCACCCCTCAGGAGCCACTAGTGTGTTTCCAGCTAGATAGTTCTTTGTGAATTAATGCAATTAACAAGTAAACAAACAAGGCTCAAATAAGAGGGGATTTTTGATACCCATGTGTTTGAAAAAGAAATGATTAAATGAAGCAAATTTTTGAAAGAGTTATAACTAAGCATGCTAATGAATGTTAAAATGGTCCTCGATTTGTTTGTAATATGAATCATATTAATTTAATACCCGGTAATCACTGCTCAAAGAGCGGCTATATGTGGTATTAACGCACTGGTCATCATATCCATATCTACCCATCGATTATAACCCATATCCATTCGTGTTAGTTCATGCCATATGCTAGTTACCATAAATCCAAGAAGGAATTATCTTTGAGATGATAAGAAGTTAATCCTATTGATCTAAAGTAATACAAGGGTGTATAAGGGGGATTAATAAGTATTAGAAGTTAAACGAATCAAGGATGTTGTAACTCATATTTTCGGGTAAATCTATAGCTGCTTAATACACTCAACATGTCATGTTTTAAGGTATTTGACTCATATAATATGTTCATAGTCTTGAAGTCAAAAGATTTATGAAACAAAAGTCGACAAAAGTTGTCGCAACTTAGGTTCATGGTTTTACTTAAAATATAGGTCAAATGTCATTAATATTTACTCCCAATATACTTAGAATTACGGGGTGATCTACCTAAAAAATTTAAGATCTAGGAGTCTAGTTTTCAACGCATTTAACCATTTACCAATACGACATCAGAGTAGAGAGATAAAAGCATTTTTGTGAGACTGCGCAAGCTGCTAAGTGACAAATAGGTGTGTCACCTACTTGGTTAAATGATAGCCCAAAAGAAGGAACTTTTGGATCGGCTATTGAGACCATTTAAAGGGTTATCTCCTGAAATATAATCTTTAATATATCTCACAAATAATCAGACCTAAACCCCTGCAAACCTCCTCCCAAAAATCCCACACAAACCCTAATCGATTTTCCCTCTCTTTCAAGTTCTAATTGAGGGTAAAATCAAGAGTTTGAAGAACAAAAGGAAGGGACGAGTTATCCAACGGGTAAGGTAATTTTACTGCTCTATTGCATACATTTATTCTACTTTGAACTCGTGGTAATTCGTTCAATACATGTAACAAATCACGGGACAGTGGTCGGAAGCCGTGAGTTCGAGTTATTCACTTGTAGCAGATTGTTTTGTGGACTGCTTTGTGTTGCTATTGGAATTGCATATTTTACTACTGTTTTGTGGAGTTCTTTATGAGGAATGGTGTGGATAAAACCATATAGATTTAGGGTTGTGGGGTGATAATTCTTTCGGGTTGTTTGACCTGACTACAGTGGCCGTCGTTTGTAGGAAGTGATTAGATTGTGCGTGGGCTATTTAGGGAGGCTCAATATGATTACTATTGATGTTGTTTGGGCTGTTTGGTGATTGTTTGGAATTGTGTGACGTGATATATATAGGGTAGGTTCTGTTCTTTTCATTGTAAAATAGGTTGTTGTCGATACATAATAGTTATGACACTTAAATTTCAATGATAGTATCGTTTCTCTTATTTTAGACTAAGGAGTTGTGAGAATTGCATAGCTTGAGATTGGGGCAGTATATACAAGGTATGTGAGGCTATTCCTTTCCTTATTTTTCACTACTCCGATTGTACATAATAAAATGAACGAGCTTCAAATGATACTCTACTCTTAGAAGCTAGCAGTACTTACATTGTTTCCCCTCTTATGGAATGATTGTTGTGATGTTGCTTCTCTTATTCTTATGTTATCAATGTTGTTGGTACTTCCTGATTCTTATAAGGTTTATAGTGAAGAGTTAGTCCTAATAATGTGTACAGAGGATAACGATCTTACTTCACTCCAAAAGGTCTAGAACGTGTTTCCATGAGTCGGGCATGCATTATATATATGTATCTATTTTACTCTACCGAGTCGTGCTATAGTCGGACGGGTAAACACCTATTATGCAATCACTTATCAGTTGGGTTTTACCAAGCTCCACATGGCTGGGAACGATTCTACTGAGCCTTATGATGGTCGAGTACATTTTTTACCGAGCTTATTCCTGCCGAGTACGATATGATGGTAATGATGCCCACTAAGGCGTATGTTTTAAAGGTTCATGTATTTATATATATGTATCATGTATTTCATGTCAATAGCCCTCAGAGGTACTTAGATATTACAGGTTGTATCTTCTTTATCCCTACTTACATTACTATTCGTATTTTGTGGTTCCTTACCTTACATACTCAGTACTTTATTCGTACTGAAATCTTTTTATTTGTGGACACTGTATGTCGTGCTTCAGGTCCTTATATATTGGAAGGTGCACCCCCCCCCCCTCCACCACAGTAGGCTGTCCAGTTCAGCGATGATAGGCGAGATCCCTTATCCGGACTTGCCGTGGTCTTGGTATGCATTTTGTTTATAGACATTACGGGTAAGTCGTGGCCCTGTTCCGGCTATGTTGCAGCACTTATGTTCCTTTAGAGGCTCATAGACAGGTGTCGACTCATGTATAGTTTGGTATGCCTTGTCAGCTGGTTTTTGTTGTATATTCTTTCATGGTAGCATGGTAGCATGGTAGCTGGTACCTTATATATAGTTTCTTGATTGTCTGGTCACCCCATGTTACGTATGTTTATGCCATCAGCTTTAATGGTTTGTTGTCCGTGATCCATGGATACCATTTCTATTGATCTTGTTGGACCTAAAAGATAATAAAGAAGGTTAGGTAAAATGTACTATGGTGTGCGGCAAGTATGGATGGGTGCTGGTCATGGCCCTACAGTTTGGGTCGTGACACCTTCCCACCCCATAAAGGTATTAAAAGCATAGATTGGTCTCAAACTCTATTGCGTGCTATTACATGTCCTCTAAGAAAGAGGATTTTTGGCTGACTCTTAGGTTAAAAGGCAAAAAGGCTAAGGCAACATACAAAACACATATGACTCTATTTAAAAGTGAAACATGTAGGCAGTTAGAAGTCTCATATAAATGATACACCTAAATAGCACGACTCAAATACAGTTAAAGTCAGAATCTTTAGAAGTCCTAAAGTAGGGGATTTGAGTTAGAACTAGATTCATTAAATAGCTCAGATAAGAAGCCTGAATTAGGCATGCCTGCTGCCTGTAGCAGTTGCTAATTAAACAAAGGTAAATTCAATTTTGTCATTATTATTGCCTAAGTCTTGCCTAGGCGTAATAGTGATATCCTAGGAGCATGATATCTATTACTGATTAGGAGTCTAGTAAAACAGTAAACAATTCTAAACAAGCGTTTGGATCCTTTAGGCATGCTTTCTAAACCACATTGATGAAAGGAGTAGGTTGTTTAAACTGATTCAGAATAGTACGAGTCAAACTAATTTTTTAAACTAAACTGGTTTTAGATCCTATAGGCATGCTCTGTATTATAGCTGATTTTTCTTCCAACAAACATGGTATCTAAGTATAGAAGGCTGATTTTGGTCCTATAGTCATGGCATCTAGTTGCACATGAAGTGGAGTTGGAAAGATTTATTTGATCACTGCAAAATTTGTATAGGTATGATTTCTATAAAAACATTGATTTTAATTTTATAGGCATGAAATCTAATTTCGAAGCTGATTTTTACAATGTGGGCCTGAAGTCTGATTATAGCCATTAGATCCACAAGGAATGATGTCTAAGTGTGGAAGTAAAACATGATGAATTTATTAAACAGATCCTACAGACATAATGTCTAAGTGTGGAAGTAAACATGCAGAACTTATTAAACATATCCAATAGGCATGATGTCTATGTGAGGAAGTAAAACATGCAGAACTTATTAAACAAGCACTGATATTGTAGGCATGATTTCTAAGTGTTGAAGTAAAACATGCAGAACTTATTAAACAAGCATTGATCATGTAGGCATAATTTCTATGAAATTTACCAACGATATATACAACTACGTACCCCTTTCACTAATCTCCCCGATGTTGTTTACAAATTTTTACACACCGTGTGACCGAATTACAAATGAAGAAATGAAGGAAAAAGCTACAACCATAGGAGGCTTGATTTGACTTCCTATCTGAGATATGCAATGAACTATATCATTGCCAATGTTATTCCAAAGCCTTTCTCACATCTAGATGTTTCAAAGTTCCCCAAGGATCTTAAGGGATCCTGAGTAGTGCTCACATCCTAGTTTACGTAGCCAAATAGAATGAGTGCAGTGTGGAAGGGCCAGCCCTTATGTGGCCAAGTTCAGAGAGAGCTCAAGGGTCCCAAGTCAAGGCTCAGATAGGAGGGGCAGAACCTAGACTCTAAGACTATTGTGGAACTGCAGAATAGGGATTTATTAAAACTAAGATGGAAATAGTAAGCAGTAAAGGGTGATTTGAAAACAGTAGCAGTAAAGCTCCAAATACACAGAATGCATTGTTACACAAAGGGGTCGAGGGGTTTTGGGACTAAATTGTATGATGCATATGGCCCAAGAAAAGGGCAAATTTGGTCATGCACAACAATAGATGATGCTGGCATACCCACAAACCAACCAACGGAACACAAACACATAGAGGGGATATGGGGTTTGGGATTCATAAGCTAGCAAATCACATAACAGAGTACATACATAGGGAAACATTAATCTAAAAGGGGATGGGATTGTGAGATATATTGTATAACCCCAGCAGGGGTCTGGTTTGGTCATGCACAGCAATAACTGATACATGGACAAAAACCATCCAAAGGAACACATATAGGGGATATGGGGATTTTGGATTCATAAGTCAGCAAATCACTTAACAAGTAACTAAGAGAGTACATACATAGGGAAACATTAATTTAAAAAGGGAAGGGAACATATTTCAGCATGCTAGTAACATAAATAGACCATAAAGACATTAACAAAAGTGGACATGAATGAGAAACTGAAGCAACTTAAAGAAACATATTGTTGTTGAGACTTAAAAAAGTAAATCATGACATATTAGTAGAGAAGCAAAGTGCAGAAAGTTAAAGTAAACAAGAGTCCACATTCTAGCCTTGGCTTTCAGCCGGCTAGACAAAGCAATAACATGTGTAGCAGTTAAGAAAGTGAGACTTTTATGTGTAAGTGTGTGTTCTGAACTCAAGTTGTTCGTGCCTTTGAAAGAAGAGAAGGTAGGTATTTATAGTTTTAAAAACGAGTAAAGAAGAGGTAAAGTCTTAAACACAAACATGGAAATAATCATAATTAGAATCAATTAACACAAGTGACTCCCTTTAATTAAGGAATAACTGTTTAACGGGTAGTAGCATGTTTAATTAAGTAAAGAAATCAATTTAGGGATAGATTGATTATTTCCATATTAGGGGGTGGTCAAAGTATGAAGTAAATAATCAAGTCTAAGTACAAAATAGGCTTATTTTTTAAAAGGATTCAGCAAGGTAAAACATCATAGCAAAGGGAAACGAATCAATTAAATTAAACAAGCGATTGAAATTAGGGTTCATAAAAGAAAATCGTTTGCAATCAATCATAAGATCAAGATCAATCAAGGAAGAACACTATTCTGTACTTCAGCATATAAATAGAGTGAACAAAAGAATCAGACATGCGAGGCCAAAACATACTAGTAAAAGAGATAACACAAACATAATAAGCTAATATTCAGTAATAAGAAAAATATTCTAAGCACGGTAATCAAATAGGTCAAGTAGTCACATAGAATCAACAGAAAAGAATAACATAATATTAGGTAAAAGAAATCAAAAACAAGTAAAGTCCTCACAATTGTAATAAGTGAGAAAAGCCTCTAATAAATTTAGTGATTTAATAGTAGTCGAGTCTAAAAGATGGAAATAACTCAAAATCAAACAAGCCAAATAAGGAAAAGAGAGTCAGAAACAAAGAACAAGTACATATTTAAACATACAATTTCAGACCTTGGCTAAGACCAAAAGGGAAGTAGAGTTTTTAATATGGTGAAGTAGATAGAAGAAGAACATGAGAAAATCATTTAAACATTGCAAAAATCACAAACAACACTAAGATTGGAGAAGAGATCTTTTCAAAAAGTTAAAAGGAAAACCCTAATCGTTGGAAAATGAATAGTTATTTTGAAAGAAAAGTTGAAGAAACTTGGAGAAAACAGTGAATAAACTTATAGTAAGTACAGATCTAAGGAATATCTGAAAGAAAATTGGAAAATCTTAAAGATTAGGGTTTCAAATAACCTAGAAAAAGTGAGAAAGACCTTGAAAGTTTTCGATCAAACCAGGAAAGTCAAGGATCAGCCTTGAAAGGCCATGAATAGCAGGAGAAAGGCCATGAATAGAAGTCGAGCAAGGACTACACAAAACCCTTAGAGGTCTAGTTGTAAATCGTAGAAACAAACACCCAGGAGCCATATGAGGCTAATACACGTCTAAAATGATCATGAGAGGCCAAGGATTAGGTAGGTATTAGGGTGGATTAAGGTGAAACTAGATGGAGGTGGCTATGGTTTATAAGGGGTTGCAGAGAGACTTGAGAAGAAAAGGGATTCAAGGGTGGTGTTTGGTGAAGAATGAGGTAAGTTAAGGGGTCTTTTAGGATTTAAAACGGCAAGGAGAGTTGGTAGTCGTCGATTTGATCAACGCCCTGGATTGAATGTGTTAGGTAGTGATCCAGGGTGGGTCGATTAAATCGGGTTAGGGGTCTGGTTTGAATTGGGATTGGGCTGGGGAAATTGTGTTTAACTTGGGGTTACAATTAGGGTAAAATTTAAATGCAATTGGGCTAGATTTTAAATAGCCATTTTTTCCTATTTAATTTATATAAAATAATAAATTAATTTCTAAAAGCAAATTAAAAGAAAACCATTTATAATATACAATTAACACTTTAAAAATAATAGGACCTGGTTTTATGAATATAAAGCAATTAAATCTTAAAACAGGCAATATTGCAATTACATACAATTTAGCTTAAAGATACTAAACAAATTTATTAAAATATTCAAAAATTACCTTAGCTATATATTAGCATAAATATGAAGATATAATAAGTTAATCATCAAAAATAATAATTTTGGGTGTAACTATTGTGATTTTATGGATAACAAAGGCAAATAAATTAATTTAAAAGCGATCATAAATTATGAAAAATAATAAAATACTTGGACATACTTATATATACATATATGTGCTATTTTGAAAGTATTGTTCATAATGAAAATATATAAGAAAACATTTGGTATCAACAGCTGCTCCTTTTTACCTGGAAAGTATGAAAGAGTTTTCGAGTAAAGATATGATGGCCAAATTGAGCGAGCAAAACGTTTGGGAAGATTCAGGCTACACCCTGGCTTCTGAGTTGACTACATATCCCTGGTTTTATAGGAATCGGGCCGAATGTAGTTTAGGATCCGTCAGCGGAGTATGCCGACAAGTACTTTCCAAGAACGGACGCAATATCTCAGGCTGGGTGAGTGGACGACTTACGAGAATGGTTAGGTTTGATGTGGTTGCAGGCACTGGAGCGGAAATGCTCCTGCTGGGACGATTTTTGCTTGACGGTTTACCTGTAAATAAGTAATACAAGCATATATATGCATAAATTTAGACATGATGCAAATTCCCGTTGGACCATGAATGTCATCTTTGAACAGTTAGGATGACATCTTTAGACTATGACTTCATGGGCCATAAAGCATATAATAAAGGATTTGTAGGCAATGAAATGATGCTCTCGGGCTATAAGAATGGTGCCTATGAACCATGACTCCTTTGAATAATGAAATACAAAAGGATTGAAAGGGAGCCTCTGGCCATGACATAGTTTTCTCGGGCTATAAAGATGGTGCCTCCGAACGATGATGGCCTTTGGATGAGTTGGTAATATTTCAGCCCCTAAAGGATGTTGTAGCGTGAGGTGATCATTCAGCCATGCAACGTGGAGATCTTTCGGCCGTGCAATTTGGCGATCTTTCTGCCATGCGATGTGGCAATCTTTTAGTCGTGCAATGTGGAAATCTTTCACTCGTGCGCTGTGGCGATCTTTCATCTGTGCAATGTGGCGATCTTTCAGCCGTGCAATGCAGTGATGACGAGCTTTCAATCGTGTAACGTGGCGATCTTTTAGCGGTGCAATGTAGATAGAGACATTGTTTAGTCTCAGAAAGCAGAATGTTTGCCTTATGCAGATTGGAAATTAGAATAGTAGCCTTATGCAATGCAGATGCAGATAGAGGTAAAGATTAACCTTGGAAGGCAGAATAGTAGCGCTATGCAAGTTGGAAGGAAGAATGTTAGCCTTATGCAGATTGGAAGGCAGAATGGTAGTCTTATACAAGTTGGAAGACGGAATAGTAGCATTATGCAATGCTGATGTAGATAGAGGTAGAGCTTAACCTCGAAAGGCAGAATAGTAGTCTTATCCAAGAAATAAAATATCAAATGACAGTAGAGTTTCTTAGCATATAGCAGGTTGCGGCGTGGTGATTACTAGGATCATTATGACACACGGAACATTACGGGTGTATGCTGAAAGTAGATGCTGCAAAGTTCAATGATTTGGAGAATCATATTCTTGAACAATGTTTGTTCTATGGATGTACAATATGTTCAATGATTTCGTAATCCGAGCGCCTGCATCCAAATAAAAATCGTGAGTTTTGTGAAGAGGAAGATTAGTTTGTATCTGTGTTGGCTTTGTTTGACTCATTCATCTTGGATCTTGTGATACCATCTGTATCATTGGGGTACCGTTGCTAAACGAAGCATTTTCAGTAATAAACAAGCATGATTATGTAATTGTATGACATAGATTATAATAAAAATAGTTTTTAGATGAACCGATGACTTTGATGCAATTCAGGACATTGCAACCTCTTCTGCTACAAAAGTTTGAGGGTCCTCTGCAAAATTCTTCTCAGGTTTGCTAGGTTGACGTTTCTGAGTATTGCTCGTGTGATTATCGGCTCAGTTTGAGGGCTATCCTCAAAATTTAGCCCAGTTTCCTATTTCAGGGGGAAATGAAAATTTTATTGAATTGTAACCGAACCCATAGGGCTACCTACATATCCTCTATTAAATGGGAATCAGTTCAGGCATAGTTTAATTTACATCATTTAAGGAAAGCATAAAGATTACACATAGCAGTGCTTGACTACATGTGAATTGATTGGTTTTAAGGCCAGACTCCCTCATCCATTTCTGCAATTGTGAGGGCTCCTCCTATCAAAACTCGGTAAACTGTGTTCATTCTCTTTCCGCCTATAAGAGCTAGTTGCTCATAACGACTCTTCACACACTCTGCATCATTGAGCTCGACTTCTTGTATGAACCATAGGGAAGGAATTTCTACTTTACTGAGAATGACAGCCTCTATATCGTAAACCATCATATAAGGGGTTGTCTCGGTAGATGTGCTGACTGTGGTACAATACCCTAATAGAGCAAAAGATAACTTATCATGCCATTGTTTATGCTTCTTTGTCATTTTCCTCAATATTTTCTTGATATTCTTGTTGGCGGCTTCCACATCTCCATTCATTTTAGTCTTGTAGGCTGTGGAATTCTTGTGTCTGATCTTGAAGGTTTAACACATAGCTTTTATCAAGTCGCTTTTGAGGTTGGAGCATTATCTGTAATGATTGACTCTATAATATCGAATCGATAAACAATATAGCCTCGAACAAATTCTGTCATGATTTTCTTAGTCACTGCTTTGTAAGATGCTGCTTTGACCCACTTGGTCAAATAGTCGATTGCCACTAGGATAAACATGTGTCCATTGGAAGCGGCAGGCTCGATTAGTCCAATAAAATCCATTCACCAAGAGGAGAATGACCATGGTGATCTTGTTGTGTTGAGATTGCTTGGAGGCACATTAATCATATCTGCATATATTTGACAGCGATGGCATTTCTAGACATATTGGATGCAGTCTGTTTCCATAGTCATCCAAAAGTAACCAGGCCAGAGTCTCTTCTTTGCTAAGACAAAACTGTTCATCTACGGACCACATGTCCCAGCATGAATTTACTCTAGCAGCTTGGATGCTTTTTTTTTGTGTCAACACAACTTTATAATACCAAATCAGGAGTCCTCTTATATAGGATTCCTCCGTTATGAAAGAAGTTGTTGGGCGATCTCCAAAGTATGCATTTTTTAATATGATTAGAAAGCTCCGGGCGTTCTCCTTTCGCCAAATATTCCTTGATATCATAAAACCAAGGCTTTCCGTCTGCTTCCTTTTCAATATGGGCATAGTAAGCTAGCTGATTATGAATTTTCACAAGAATAGGATCAATTAAACTCTTTTTTGAGTGTTTTATCATAGATGATAGGGTAGCCAATGCATCGGCAAACTCATTCTGGATTCTGGGAACATTTTAGAATTCCATCTTCATGAACCTATTTCTCAGTTCCCGAACATGATGCGGATACAGGAGTATCTTGGAGTTCTTAGTTGCCTATTTTTTTCGTACTTGATGTTTGACTAAATCTGAATCTCCAGTCACTAGCAGCTCTTGCATGTTCATGTCAATGGTCATTTTGGGACCTAAGATACATTCTTCATACTCGGCCATATTGTTGGTGCGGGGGAACTTGAGTTTGGCAGACACTGGATAATGCTGACTGGTTTCTGATACCAAGACCACTTCTATGCCAACTTCTTTGAAGTTTGTTGCTCCATCGATGAACATTCTCATACCGCCATAGGATTCTGCAATGTCTTCTCCTATAAATGTACCTCTTCATCAGGAAAATATATTTCAAGGGTTCGTATTCTCTCTCCACAAGGTTTTCAGTAAGGTGGTCGTCTAGTGCATGTCCTTTGACTGCCTTCTAAGTCACATAAACAATGTCAAAATCACTTAACAGGATTTTCTTCTTGGCTAGCTTGCCAGTGGGCATGGGCTTCTTAAATGTACTTTAAAGGGTCCATCCTTAATATGAGGTACATAGTATAGGCATAAATGTAATGTGTAAGCTTCTGAGCAACCCAAGTCAAATCACACCATGTGCATTCCAAAAGAGAAAATCAGGCTTTGTACGTGGTGAACTTCTTGTTGAGATGATAAATGGCTTATTCCTTTCACCCCATTTCATCATGTTGCCCCAAAATGCAACCGAAAGCTCCATTTAACACTGCAAGACATAGTAATAAGGGTCTACCCAGCTTGGGAGGAACTAGGACTAGTGGTGTTGCCAGGTACTCCTTGATTTTATCAAAGGCTTTTTGGCAGTCATCGGTCCATTTGGTAGCCACGTCCTTCTTTAACATTTTAAAGATTGGCTCACAGATAAGAATAGACTGCACTATGAATTGGCTAACGTAGTTCATCCTTTCCAAAAAAATCATCACATCTTTCTTATTCTTCGGTAGTTGTAATTATTGAATGGCTTTGACCTTTGGTGGGTCCAGTTCTATTCCTCGATGAATCATAATAAACCCGAGCAACTTCCCATTTGGAACCATAAATGCACACTTTCCGGTGTTTAGTTTCAGGTTGTACCTCCATAGTCTGTTGAAAAACTTCCTCAGATCTTCTATTTGGTTAGTGGCCTTCTTGCATTTGATGATAACGTTAGGCACATAGATTTCTATCTCCTTTTGTATCATATCATGGAAAATGGTTGTAATAAACCTTATTCAGGTGGACCCTATATTCTTCAGGCCGTATGACATCATCTTGTAACAATACATTCCCCACGGTATAATAAAAGACGTTTTCATAGTATCTTCCTCATCCATCTAGATTTGATGATAACAATCGAAGCAATCCACGAATGACTATAGCTCATGCTTGGCACAAATATCAATCACGATGTGAATATTTAGCATGGGGAAGTCATCTTTTGTACTGGACCAGTTGAGATCACGCCAGTAAGCACAGACTCTAACGTTCCCGTCCTTCTTTGGTACTGGCATAATGTTGGCTAACCATCTCGAGTACTGAACCACCCTGAGAGCCTTAGCTTTGATCAATTTGGTGAATTCAACCTTGATTTTAAAACTCATATCAGGTTTGAGATTTCTGAGTTTTATCTTTACCGACGGACACATTAGATCAGTTGGCTGTTTGTGAGCCATAATGGACGTACTCAAACCATTCATGTCATCATACGACCTGGTGAATATGTCCTCATACTCCTTTAGAAACTCTGTGTCTTTTTTCTTCTCTGATGGCGATAAATGAATGCTAATTTGTGTTCCCTTGATGTTTTCTGCATATCCTAGGTAAATAATTTGGTTTCGCCCAAGTTGGACTTAGGTTTGTTCTCAAAGTTCTAAACTTTGATAATTTCCTCAGGTATGTCATCTTCTTCCGAATTAATGTCCGTTTGGTACATTGTCTCTTTGCATGTCACAATCATTGGTTAATCAAGATAAGTAATAATAATGCAGTATAGGAAAAGTAAGGAAGAAAATGATAGAAATAAATATTAATTCATTGCGAAAAATCAAATATGCTTTGATAAATGGAATAATTTCTTTGAACATTGAAGATGTTATTGGGGATTTTAAAAACTACAGAAAGAAAATCATTTAATAAATAAAACAGTGAATAATGCTTGTTTTAGCCTTGCTACCCCTAGGCTTGTCGGGCTCTGGTGGTCTTGGTGGTCCAATTGTTGAGGTATTCCCCTCTGCTTAAAGGTTGTATGGAAGGACCTTCCTCCCCTTCTCTTCAAGAATAACACACCAATCCATATATTGTCTTCTAGGAACATGTTTTTCACTACTGCGGATGCTTCTTCTTCATCTGTCCCACAGACAATGTCAACCTATTGGAAAGTCTGCTCCATGTGCGGTATTTGTTGTTCTAACGGGTAGTAAGCACCACACCATGGTGGCAACCTATTATTGCACTTCTCCCATGTATATTCATATCCCAAATGGAAAGTGGTGCTATATTATTTTGAGTTTTATAGGTGTATAGATCATTTGGGAGGTTCTTGCCGAGTCTTTTGCCAGGTTCGTACCCACTCCAATTCAGTATACACTCGATCATGTTATCCCATCATTTTTATTTGTCGACAGCATTCACCCGCTCGATATGGTGGTAAGTTTCTTCACCTAGCATTCTTCTTCCTCCTATTGCCAGAATCATCAGGCGACTATATATAGGATTGTTGTCGTCACCGTGAATGATCACTTATTGGTGATTACATTCAAATTTTATTACCTGATGCAACATTAAAGATATGACCCCAGAAGCATGAATCCAGGGTCGTTCTAGCAGCAAGTTGTAGGATGCTGGCACTATCACTTGAAAATCGACCTCGAGCCAGGTTGGTCCCATCTGCAGACACAGGCTAATCTCACCGATGGTGGACCTCTAAGATCTATCAAAAGCTTTTATGTTGATATCACCTTCTTTTATCTCATGTAGTCCTTTGCCCAATGTCTTGAGTGTTACCAAAGGAAATATGTTAAGGCTGGAACCCTCATCGATCAGGCTCCTGGTGATGAAATAGTCCTCGCATTGTATAGTGATGTGCAATACTTTATTGTGACCCAGCGTTTAAGGAGGCAGCTCATCCTCATAGAAGGTTATTTCATGGCTTTCTGGTACCTTCCCCACCATACTATCCATTTCCCTACAAGTGATATCACTTGGCATGTAGGCTTCACTCAGTACCTTCAACAGAGCATTCTTGTGTGTTCTAGAATTCTGCAGTAGTGAGAGAATGGATATCTATGTTGGTGCCCCGGTTAACTGGTCGATAACCAAATACTCATTGGCCTGTATTTTCCTCCAATGGTCATCCAGACGAGTCTCAATGAGGGGAGGCCGATGGGAGGCCTCCTTGCTTAATTTGGCTAGATGTTTAGGGGTATAGACTCTACCCATTCTTGTCATACCTTGATCTGCAATAGTCTCTTCGATTCTGACCTTACCTTTTCTCCTTGCCTCGGCTGTAAAATCTTAGGGTATGGCATTTGTGTAGAATGATAGCATGGTGGACATCACCACTAGGATCAGTGCGGCCACCTTAACTAAAAATGGAACATTTTCTTTGGGCGGAAAAACTGCAACCTCAGATGGTGTTGGTGCCTCTGTTGATGGTGCTGCTTTAAACTCAAGAGGCATAAACACATCAACCTTGGTGTCCTCAGACGGTTGGATCTGGAATGTAATCGAATTGAGACTAACTGCTGGTTATTTTAGGTCATCGCCTTCTGCAATCAACCCGATGGATCCTCCGGAGACCAAATCATCCTTCAAATCAATCATGTGAATTCCCCTGCCCTTATGGTCTGGTAGAGGGTTGTTGCAGATGTTCAGAGTGGCTTTCTTCGCTACAATGCCTTTGTTATCAATCTGAGATTGTATCTTGTCTTTTAAAGAGTGACATTCATCGATGGTGCATCCCTTCGTGTCGGAGTGGTATGCACAAGTCTTGTTTGGGTTAACCCATTTTGAAGGATTCTCAAGGGTTGTAGCAGGATAGGGGTGAAATAACTAGAGGCTTTGAGTCTCTCATATAGCTGTACAGGGTTGTTGTGAAGGAAGTTTTGGCATGCGGGGGGTGATTTGTAATGAGATGGTTGGGAATTGTATGTTTTGTAGACCTGAGGGGGTTGGGAATATCTGGGTAAGGTAGGCTGATGTGTGGGAGGTGGAGATGACTGATAAGTTGATGGTGGAGCTTGGTAGGAGGGTGCTTGATAATTTGGGGTTGGGTGATATGTAAGTTGGGGTATTGGGTAAGTTTTGTATTTGAGGGGGGAGTTGGCCCTTTGTGCAACCATCACGGCCCCTATGTGCCTCTTCTATGACATACCACAAGACTGCAACGCCTTATTTTTAGCATTCAAGGCGTCGAAGTTTGTAACCATACTGCTCTTAATACCCCTATTCGATTTGTTCCCTGAGTTTGATAATGTCAATGAACTTATAATTCTCAATCACCATCAATCGTACATCGTATTGCGGGTCTTGAGCCCGGACAAAGAACTTGTTCATTGGTTGTTTTTCTAAGGTGGGTCTGACCTTAGAAACTTTAGACCTCCATCGAGTAGCATACTTGCAAAATATCTCCACGGGCTTCTTCTTTAGATTTTGGATATAGAACATGTATGGCGTGTTCTCTGTGTTAAACCTGAACTTGTACATAAAATCATATGCCATACCTACCCTGCTTGACCATTTCTTAGGATATTAGCTGATGTACCAAGGTAGTGAATCTTCTTTTAGACTCCTCACGAATAGCTTCATGTAGATACTATTCCTACCACGATGATCTTGTCACAGTATATTCTCAGATGGACCATTAGATCACATGTTCCATCAAACATTTCGAACTTAGGAGGTTTTTACCCCTTCTGTAGTTCAACATCAGGTTGTATGCATAGGTCTTCACAGTTCAATCCCTTTACTTCCCTCGACACCCTAAATTGGCTGGTTAGTTTCTTCAGTTCTTCAACCAAGTTTTTGATGAGTAGATCCTTTTCATCGCACTCAGGTTTGTAGGATATAAGTTGGGTAGAGAGTGGCATGGTGTCCACGTAGATGGAATTGTTGTGGTGGCCTGGTGCGTTAGCATGGAGATGGACATTCGGGGAGTTTTTCGATTCAGGGATGAGTAATAGAATGTTGTTTGGAGTGTTGCAAGTGTTGCATTGGTTTTTTGTTGGAGCAGAGGCATGATTTGGTTGATTTTGAGGAGATGTGGGGTTTTGAACATTACGAAAGTTGGTGTCTGGGGTGCTGAGGGATAAGGATAGGTTGGCTAAATTCCAAACCTGATTGAGCTCTTCCTGAAACTTCAACAATTTCTGCTCAAGTTGTGACACAATTTCATTGGGAACCCGAATACCATAGCCATCAGTGGCCTCTGCTTTTGTGTTCTCTTTTATGATGTTGTTCAAATCTTTCTTTTTGCCTTTGTTCTTGTTTTTAACAGGACTAAAAGGAGGAGTGGGTGGAGGACATGTGGATCTCGTGGAATAAGATGATGTTGCCAGAGTGCACGAACTAACCTTTGGGAGGGTAATAACAAAAGAAAAAATAAAACAAAAAGGTAACTAAGTTAGTGAGGATCATAAAAAGTGTTGCAATATTTAAACACGTAGTGCAGGAATGTAAAGCGTGTCTTAAATTTGGGAACCTCGGTGTGTCCTAGGTGGCCTAGCGATAAGTTGATTTGGAAAACATGGAATGCTAAATGCCTCATTTCATTGATAAAAGTATGACGAATTCCAAATCGACATTAAATAAATAGGAAGTCGTCTCGAAAGTGGCTTTGTAAGGACTATCATCACCTTGGAAGTCGTCTCGAAAGTGGCTTATCTTGTCGACCATTGGTAGGACTTGCTTCCTACCAGCTTGTCTCATAGCTCGTAGATAGACATAAGGGTAGGTTCCCCTGAGACCGATTAGTATTAGGAAATTTGCATCCCTAGATCGGGTGATGAAATTCCTTTGCCAGAAACCATTCGAACATACACTTAACTTGTTCCTCGGTCAGATTATCAAATAACATAACCCATACTTTAGCATCCTTAGGCTGAGTGAACATGTGGGGGATGTAATTCATTCGCTTTGAATGATAAAAAGTGATGTGATCATCCCATTCCTTACGTTGCATTTCTTACCGATATTTGCCCTTTGGAGATGCTCTATGAGCCAAAATTGAAGTAGCAAATTGCAGCCTTTGGAGTGTTTTGGTCCTCCTTGACACTTTTCCAAGGCTCATTATATGTCTGCAATAATCATGGGTATAATGCAGAATGCCTGCATACCAATCCCCTTTATTAGGGTTTTGGTTACCATAGCCAATCTAGTATGAATTATACCTTTCTTCATTAGAAATACAACTAGACTCGGGAAGCAAAATATGAAGACGAAAATCCTACAATGGATGTGTCCCAAGGATATGACGGCAAACTCGCTAGAGTAGGTGTGGTAAGATTTGTTGTGACCTTACCTTTTATACAAGTAGTCAAAAGGGATACATGAATCTTTCATGCATGTTAATTTTGGATTGTACTTTAAAGCCATCATTTTAAGGAAGCCCCTACCTTTGCGATTCTCAAGCATTAGCAAGCCTGGAGTTTCCTATACTAGATAGGCCATCTTCTTATTTCCTCTAGCAAAGGTGTCATTCAATGCCCCCATGGAGAAATACGAGCGTTTCATAATCCCAAAACAAAGTGACAGCTTCTATGATCATGTTGTTAGGTTGGACCTCCAGGAGTGATGTTAGATTTCCCAGATATTTTTAACGAGATTTTGATAACTAGTGTAAGTCTTTCCACCAGCTTAGCAACCTTAGGTGGATGTTGGTGACCATGCCGAATCTGGGAACTTCGTGCCTCATATTTCTCCAACGCAAATAAGGTTAAACCCTTCCCCCACCAAACTCAGAAATTTAATATCAATGCCTAGCATGAAGCATCTAGTTCTCCAAAAAAATGTATAAGACGTGAAGATGCTTGTTAGGGTTTAGGAAAACCTAGTGGACCTTGGACAAGGCTATCTTCAAGGATCATTATGTGGACAACATAACTGATCGAGCTAGGTTTGACCATGATGCATGCACAATTTAATGGAGTAAGATTTTGATAGGGTTTTAGACTGGTATCCTTGAGCGGACAACTCAAATGGGAAGGCTCGGAAGTGTCGATTGCACCGCTGATCGACTAGTTTTACCGCAAATATGCCTTTTCAAAGTTAGGAGGTAATGATATAGGAAGAGAGCAAGCACTTATTATATAGTTGCATAGCATTTATTCTGTCACTAGCGGAGTATGATTCTGAGCAAGATTATGCAATAATTAAAAGCATATTGGCATGTATTTGCACATTAAGAAAGTGATAAATACAACAGTTTCATAATTTAACGCAATAAAGAAAAAACAAAGGAGATATGTCAGTTTTGCTTCTAAAGAAGAATTTAAATGCTGAAAGGAACTAAACAAATGATTGCGCATAAGGAAAGGTACAAATTCACAAGAACAATCTGAAATAGTAAAAGCTTAAAATCCCTAGCGGAGTCGCCATGCTATCACGCCCCTATTTTCCTCCGCGGAAATCGGGTTGGTTGGGACAACTCTTTCCTTTTAAAAGAAGGAGTTTTGCAATTTTTAAGAGTCGCCACCTGACAATTTTAAGGTACGTCAGGGCACCTATAGGGTTTAACTATAATTATGTTTGAAAAACGGAGATAGGGTAAGGGCTTGAAATTATCCCAACAGGAAGGTGTTAGTCACCCCTTAGTATCCTCTAGTAGGTTTCCCGGCCATATAGTTCTTTGTGAATTTATCCAATTAAAAAGTAAACAAATAAGGCTCAAATACGAGAAGATTTTAGATACCCAAGTGTTTGAAAAAAATGTTTAAATGAAGCAAACTTTTGAAAGAGTTATAACAAAGCATGGTGATGAATGTAAAAGGGGTCCTAGGTTTGTTTGTAATATGGATCACATCAATGA
The DNA here is from genome assembly GCA_034376525.1 of Nicotiana benthamiana. Classification (NCBI taxonomy): domain Eukaryota; kingdom Viridiplantae; phylum Streptophyta; class Magnoliopsida; order Solanales; family Solanaceae; genus Nicotiana; species Nicotiana benthamiana. The sequence goes on from CM067337.1 coordinate 93,253,121, forward strand.
AATACCCTGTAATAACTCATCAAAGAGGGGTTACACACGGTATTAGCACACCAGTCATCGTATCCATATCTACCCTTCCTACTCCGCAAAGGTATTTCATGCGCAGATTGGTCTCGAACTCTATTGCATGCTATTACCTGTCCCCTTCCTATTAGTCCCGAACAAATTTTAGAACTACTATTGCTATAAGAGGGAGGATTTTAGGCTGAATCTAGGTTTAAAGACAAAAAGGCTAAGATGACATACAAAACACATGGGAATGCATTTAAAAGGAAAACATGTAAGCAGTTAGAAGGCTCATATAAACCTCCGAAATTAATGTACATAAATAGCACGACTCGAACACAATTAAAGTCTTAAGTTTTAGAAGTCCTAAAGCAGGGGATTTGAGATAGAACTAGATTCATGAAATAGCTCATATAAGAAGTCTGAATAAGGCATGCTTGCTGGTTGTGGCAGTTGCTAATTAAACAATGGCAGATTCAGTTATATCATTATTATTGCCTAAGGCTTGCCGAGGCGTAATAATGATGTCCTAGCAGCACGATATCTATTACTGATTAGGAGTCTAGTAAAACAGTAAAAAATTCTAAACGATCAATTTGGATCCTATAGGCATGCTTTCGAAAATGTATTGATGAAAGGAGTAGGTTGTTTAAACGAATTCGGAATAGTACGAGTCAAACTGATTTTTTTCAACCAAACGTGTTTTAAATCCTATATGTGTGCTATCTATGAAGCTGATTTTATTCCTACAGACATGATATCTAAGTATTTAAGGCTCATTTTTGTCCTATATGCATGGTATATAGTTGAACATGAAGTGGAGTAGGCCGGACTTATTTGATAACAACGAAATTCTTATAGACATGATATCTATAAAAATATTGATTTTAATCTTATAGGCATGACATCTAATTTGGAAGCTAATTTTAACCATATGGGCATGATGTATGATTATAGCCATTATATCCTACAGGTATGATGTCTAAGTGTGGAAGTAAAACATGACGAATTTATTAAAAAGATCCTATATGCATGATGTCTAAGTGTGGAAGTAAAACATGAAAAACATATTAAGCTAATCCTATAGGCATGATGTATAAGTGTGAAAGTAAAACATGCATAACTTATTAAACAAGCACTGATCCTGTAGGCATGATTTCTACCCAATTTACCCATGATATATACAACTACTCACCCTTTTCACTTATCTCCTCGATGTCGTTTACAATTATTAGACACTGTGTGACTGAATTGCAAATGAAGAAATGAAAGAAAAAGCTACATCCATAGGAAGCCTGATTTGACTTCTAATTTGAGATATGTAATGAACCGTATCATTTCCAATGTTATTCCAAAGCCTTTCTCAAATATGTATGTGTCAAAGTTCCCCAAGGATCTTAGGAGATCCCGGGCAGTGCTCCCACCCAGGTTTACATAACCAAATAGAATGAGTGCAGTGTGGAAGGGCCAGCCCTTATGTGTCCAAGTTCAGAGGGAGCTCAAAGGTCCCACGGCAAGGCTCACACAAAAGGGGCAAAACTCAATCTCTAAGAGTATAGTAGAAGTGCAGAACATAGATTTATTAAAACTAAGTTGTAAATAATAAGTAGTAAAGGGTGATATGAAAATAATAGTAGTAAAGCTCATAATACACATAATCCTTAGTTAAACAAAGGGGTCAAGGGTTTGTGGGACTACATTGTATGAAGCATATGACCCCAGAAAGGGGCATGTTTGGTCATGCACATTAATAGATGATGTTGGTCTGCCCACAAACCAACCAAAGGAACACAAACACATAGAGGGGATATGGGGTTTGGGATTCATAAGTCAGCAAATCACATAACAGACTACATACATAGGGAAACATTAATCTAATAAGAGAAGGGATTATGGGATACATTGTATAACCCTAGCAAAGGTCTGCATTGGTCATGCACATCAATAGCTGATGTTGGCATGGAAACAAACCATCCAAAGGAACACATATAAGGGATATTAGGGTTCGAAATTCGTAAGTCAGTAAATCACATTAAAAGCGACTAACAGAGTACATACATAGGGAAACATTAATTCAAAAAAGGAAGGAAACATATTTCAGCATAATAGTAACATAGATAGACTGCAGAGACATGAGCAGAAGTGGACATGAATGAGAAACTTAAGAACCATAGAGAAACATATTGTTGTTGAGACTTAAAAACATAAACTAGGACATACCTGTAGAGAAGCATAGTACAGAAAGGTAAAGCAAACAATATTCCACAATCTTGCCTTGGCTTTCATCCAACTAGACAAAGCAATAACATAAGTAGCAATAAAGAAAGGGAGAGTTTTAAGTGGAAGTGTGTGTTCTGAATTCAAATTGTTCGTGTCTTTGAAAGAAGAGAGGGTAGGTATTTATAGTTTTGAAAATGAGTAAAGAAGAGGTAAAGTCTTAAACATAAACTTGGAAATGATAATCAAGATCAATTAATAAAGATGACTCCCATTAATTAAGGAATCACTATTTAACGGGTAGAAGCAGGTTTAATTAAGGAAGAAAATCAATTTGGGGACAGATTGATTATTGCCATCTAAAAGGGCGGTAAAAGTATGAACTAAATATTCAAGTCTAAGTACATATAGGCTTATTTTGGGAAATGAATCAGCAAAGTAGAACATCACGGTAAAGGGAAAGGAATCAATTAATTTAAACAAGCGAGTGAAATTAGTGTGCATATAAGAAAAGCTTCTGCAATCAATCAGAAGATCAAGACCAATAAAGGAAGAAACATGATTCTGCACTTCAGTATATAAATAGATTAAACAGAAGCATCAGATATGCGAAGCCAAACACATTAGCAAAAGAGATAACACAAACATATAGTAGTGGCAGAAATAATCTAGGATTCAGTAGTAAGAAAAATATTCAAAGCACAGTAGTCAAGTAGGTCAAGTAGTCACATAGAATGAACAGTGAAGAAGAACATGGTATCAGATAAGAAAAATCAGAAACAACTAAAGGTCTCACAGTAGTAATAAGTGAGAAAAACTTCTAAGAAATTTAAGGCTTCAACAGTAGTCGAGTCTAAGAGATGGCAATAACTCAAAATCAAACAAGTCCAACAAGGAAAAGAGAGTCAGAAACAAAGAACAAGTGCACATTTAAACAAATACTTTCAGACCTTGCTAAGACCAAAAGGGAACTAGGGTCTTTAACATGCCGAAATAGATATAAGAACAACATGAGCATATCGTTTAAACATAGCAAAAATCACAAACAACACTAAGATCGGGGAAGAGATCTTTTGAAAAACTTAAACGAAAACCCTAATCGTTGAAAAATGAAGAATTTTAGAGAGAATTGAGAGGGAAAGTGATTCAATGGCGGCATTTTTTTGTGTTGAATGAGGTAGATTTAGGGGTCTTTCATGGATAAAAATTTTAAGGGGAGCTGGTGGCCGTATATCATATAAATGACCAACAGCCTGAATTTAATGGGGTAGGTAGGGATGCGAGTTAGGTTAGTTAAATCAGGTTAGGGGTCTAATTTGAATTAGGATTGGTCCGGGGAAATTGGGCTTAACTCAGTGTTACAATTAGGCTAAAATTGAAATGCAATTTGGGCTAGATTTTAAATAGCCTTTTTTATTTAATTTATAAAAAATAAAAAATAATTTCTAAAAACAAATTAAAATAATTAACACGATTTAAATATATTACTATCAAATTAAAAATATAGGACATGATTTTATAAATATAAACGCAATTAAATCTTAAAAGAGGCTAATATTATAATTATATAAAATTTATATTTAAAAATACTAAATAAATTTCTAAAAATATGCCAAAATTACCATAGTTATATTTTAACATAAATATGAATATTCAATAAGGGAATCATCACACATATTAATTTGGGACATAATTATTGTGATTTTATAGATAAAAATGGAAACAAAATGATTTAAAAGACTTTACAAATTATGAAAACTAATTAAATACTTAGACATACTTATATATGTATAAGTATAATATTTTAAAAGTATTTTACATATTAAAATTATATAAGAAAAAATTGGGTGTCAACAAGTAGGCCACTATTAAAACATATGACTAAATAGTCATACGAGGGTAGGTGGCTATCTAATGTGAATAAGGAATCAACGTGTTGTTGATGTACAATTTTTTTATATATTTTCAATATTTAAAATACCTTCAAAAAGCGTATATGTGCATACATAAGCATGTCCAAGGTTTTATTTATTAATTCTAAGATTCTAAATTGATTTATTTTCTCCCTTTTTATCCATAAAATTCCCAATAAGTATTTCAAAAATTATTATTTTGATAATTCATCTATTTGATTTCTATATTTATTCAAAAATATGGCTAATTTTTATAATCATTTAGTATATTTTAAAGCTAAATTGTTTATAATTGCAACCCCTTTTAAGATTTAATTATGTTTTATATGCATACAACTGGATCTTGTATTTATAAATTTCTAAATATATATCATAAATTATTTAGAGTTTTTAATTATTTTTCAGAAATTATATACTATTTTTAAATTAAATAGGAAAAAATAAGTTATTTAAATAATAGCCTCATTTGTATTTCAATTATAAACAATAAAAAATACACCCCCAGCCCAATTAAAAACCCCAACCTAATTAACCTAACCCAATTTTATAACTTGCCCAGCCCGGAACCAATCTTGGCTGTTGATCTCAAGATATTAACGATCCAAATGAACTTCTTTTTTTATCTAACCTAACCCAAAAAAAACCCTAAGCCATTTTCACCAAACATCCGCCCTGAAATCCCCCTTTACTCTCCAATTCTCTCTGAGCCCTAGACCAACCCTAGTCACCGCCACCTAATTTTGGCTCTAATCCCTTCGATCCTCACTCGATCCATGGATTCCCATGGCTGTTTGAGACGTATACTTGTCTCATACGTCTCCTAGTTGCTGGTTTTTGTGGTTTCATGGAAGGATCTCAAAGAGATCCAGTCCAAATCCTTTTCAAAACTCTCTGAGAGTTTGTCCATGGTCTGTGACTGCTTTACGATCCAAATCCTTGATCCAAAGGATAGTCTCTTACCCATTCTCTTTTCTTCAAGAAACTTAATGTTTGCACTTGAATCGGTTTAGATCTCCATTGATGTTGAACGACCCTGAGTTCATCGTTGATTTTCCTAAAAGATCCATTACTTATTCACTAGGTAATCGATGTCTTGACATTATTGCTATGTTAGGGTTTTGTTGGTCGAGCCTCTAGGTATCTGAAACATTCTTTAAGCTTCCATGGCTACTCTTCTGGGTTCTTTTACTCCTTTGCTACTTACTGATTTTTAAACACTACAATTCTTCAGGTATTGACTTCTTTGACTTCTATTTGTTCGAATCTTTATATGTCGACATGCCATTAAGTTTTCTTCTTTAAGTATTTTCAAATTAGGGCTTCATCCCTTTAAGTTTCCTGAAAAAGTTCTAAAAGTGTTTGATAGTAGTTCTCATTACTTGTTCGACTGATTCTTCATATCTATGTTTTAATCCCTAGTCTACTTATTTCAATGATTATTTAAATATTTTTCCCGTTATTAGTTAGTTCTATCAATTAAAAGGGGTTGACTGATTTTATTTACCATATTATGGTTCAAATTATACTTTTTGCGAGATTGGTACTTCTCTGTGTTATCTTTCCTTATTTGTGACTCATGACTGCTACTACCACCCTTAATTGTTTCATTAGCCTGATTTATAAGATTTAATTGCTTTAAACCGAGTCTTAGATGGTATCCGGTTGACTTGTTTACCTTATTGAACGTGTAACTTGGTTGTTAATTGATTCTCCCTAATTTAAAGGGTGTTTTCCAGATTGTCTTGAATTATTTGCTTGTGTTTAGCCCCAATTAACTATTTAATTTCACTTGCATACCTTATTTGGAATTCTTAATTATTCTTTGCGTTATTTTCTACCCTACTAAGTGTTATACAATCTCCCCATTCTGACTTCTGAGACACATGAACGTAGTTCAAGATACACACACTCTCAAACTCTCTCTTCTTTCTCTACCATCTATGCTAATTACTTGTCTAGCCGGCTGAAAGCCAAGGATAGACTATGGAACTTTACTTGCTTTATTTTCTGCACTTTACTTTTTCAACTGGTATGTCTCTAGTTTAAATTCGAAACTCAACTCTATGTCTTTCATGCCTATGTATCCATGTTTGTTACTATAATAGTTATTCAATTTGTTTCTATATTTGATGTTATTAAGCATGTCTAAATTCTTGCCTTGTGTGCAATCACCATATCAGACTTTGATACTTGTCCAGCATGTTCACTTAGTTCCCTTACCCATTGCTAACTGGTATAACCATGTAGTGGCAAACATTGTCCAACAAAACCCTTCTCTTCAACATGATCCTGCACTCTTCCCTATGTTTTAAATGTCTGTTACCATGACTGATTTGTTCAATGGATTCATAGTTGTTCTGTATATTTGTTGCATCAAATGTTTCCCTATTTATGTGGTTTCACACCTATATGTTCCTAATTCCTCCTTTCACCGTTTGTGTTTAAACTATGTATGATACCTTGTTTTGAGTTGCTAATTATCTTGTTTCTTCTCTTTTCACTAAGGCAAATTCTTCTAATGCCTTCCAAAACCTGTTTTAAATAAACCATTTTCAAAACTTTTTCCAACTCAACTTTTTCAAATCTATGTCAAGCACTCTCACATATACTCTAAGACCACTAGGTTTTGCCCCTTTTGTGTGAGCCTTGCCTTGGGACCCTTGAGTTCCCTCTGATCTTGAACACATAAAAGTTGGCCTTTCCACATTGCACGTACTCTGTCTTGGTTATGCAATCTGGGTGTGAGCACTACCCGGGATCCCTTTACATCCTTAGGGTACTCTGACACACCCAGATATGAGAAAGGTCATGAAACAATCATGGCATTTACGATGGTTTTTACATAAGTCAGGGAGGAAGTCTTAATCAACTGTTGGAAGTTTGGCCCTATTTCAAGTTGTCTATAGTGTAAGTTTTACTTTTTTGTGTAATTCATTCTGGTATTAATCTGTAATAATTATTTGTAAATTAATCTGGGGTTAGATAGTGAAAAGGGTTGGGTAACATGCATGCTATAGTATAATCTGGTAGGAACCATGCTTATAGGACTTTTCATTTCACTATGTTTGCCTTACCATGTTAGAAATCATGCCTATAGGCTTTTACTATATTTGCCTTACCATGTTATAAATCATGCCTATAGGTTTTTCACTATATTTGCCTTACCATGTTAGAAATCATACCTATAGGTTTTTTTACTATACTTGCTTTACCATGTTAGAAATCATGTTTAGTAGAATTTTCTATATTTGCCTTGCCATGTTAGAAATCATGTTTAATAGGTCTCAAAAAAATCAGCGTAAAACAACTAGATATCATGCCTATAAGGAATTAACTCTAGAAATTTTTCCTATAGATCTCACCTAGTTTAGTGGAATAAATCAACCCGGTCCACGTTTTAAATCGTTTCGGAACTGATTTAATTAATGGTTTTTTTCTCTAAAACAGGTTCTTTCAAAAATTGTCTTGATTTTTCATTAGATATCATGCCTATAAGAATTTAACAGTCTGCTTTAAAAAGAAACCTTCCTTGTTTCACTATATAAAATGTAGTCATCTGTACTAGGAACTTAGGCAAGCGTTAGACAATCAACTTTAAATAAAACCAGAACAGTCTTTGTGATTCGTGTTTAACTGTTAACGTGTTAAAACTAGTAAGAAAGCCTGGTTTAGACTTCTTTTCTAATTCATGCAATAAGTCTGATTCTACTGTTATTACTCAAATACCTTATTCGGATATAAATTTAGACCTTAATTTTTTGTGAGTCGTGCTTCTTATGTGCATTACTTATGCAAGTATATCTGAGCCTTCTATCTAATTTCTACATTTATCCCCTAAATGCAGTCCTATGTGTTCTTGTTTGTCGCCTACTAACTTGCATTTAAACTTGAGGGTCAAACTAGAACCCCTCCCCCTATAAATCCCCCCTCTTTATAGGATAGGAGTCCTAAATTCCATCGCGACTAATACAAAGGGACGTGTAACACCATGAAATAGGGATCGAGACAAACCTTCGCTTTAATTACCTTCATGCATCGGGAAAGGGTAGATATGGATATGATGACCAGTGCATTAATACCACATGTAGACCCTCATTGAGGAGTGTCATACCGGATGCTGCATTGATGTGATCGATATTATAAACAAACCTAGGACACCCCTCTGTCATTCATAAATGTTCTTAGATTGTAATTCTTTTCAAACACTTCTGTACTTAAACTTAAATTTCCTACGATTTGAGCCATACTTGTTTATTCGCTAATTGTACAAATTCACAAAAAGGTGTTTGACCGAGAACCACACTAGTGGATCTTGAGGGGGGCCTTACATCTTATGTCACACCTCCTTTTTACACACCTCGAAAGGTATATGAGGGAGTTTTTGTAATTAAAGTAACATTATTCGAAATGGAATTATTTTTATTTAATTCAGAGTCACCACTTGGGATAGTTTATTTGGTGTCCCAAGTCACCGGTTTTTTTTAAAATCCCAGATCGAGGAAATTCGACTTTTCTTTTGAAGTCTGCGAATGAGAAATTTATAATAAGGAATTTTGTTAACCTGGGAGAAGGTGTTAGGCGTTCCCTGGTTCTGTGGTTCTAGCACAGTCGCTTAAACTAATATAATTGGCCTATTATTTGATTTTAATATATATATTTTAGCCTATGGTATATTTCAACTTATTAACCTCTTTTAATTAATTTTAGGAAGATTCAACATTATCTAAAACACGTCTTGAACCACGCCACATGTAATTCACCCTCGATCCATGACACATTTTATTTAACATTGTTGAGAATTGGAATTGGGTCACAAGATATGCACAACCGAATTTAATAAGTAAGATAATCGATTTAAATAGCATGCCTAAAGCCACTACCAAATTTTAAATTAATTACAAGATTTGTGACGGTCATGGAAAACTCAGTTGATGGAATATCCCGATTTCGAAAGCGTTAGTATTAATTACAAGAGGGTCATAGGTTACTTAATGAAAATGACATACCTCAAATTGACTATAAAAACTAGCTAAGTTTGTGAGGGCCGTGGGCTTAGGGATTTATTTGGCATAGCACATCTTAAATTATTCCAAAAGATAAAACTCAAGCAAACTACGGAAGTTTATAATTTGATTTCTCTAAGAATGTCCCCTTCCGACCACTTTCCAATTACACTAAAATTGGGCATCATTTTAGCATAATTCTGCTGTTTTGTTGGCTATATCACTTGCTGAATGACCAAAACTTAATTACCCAACCAAACATCAAATTCCAGAATATCAAACTTAAACGATTCAAATAACTAAAGCCTTCAACAAATTAATAATCAAATCCATAAAAACAAACTAAAGTACTAAACGGCTAAAGATTTGGACTATAGCAAATACTAAAACAAATAGAGAAAATTTGGAATTGGCAAATTACAGACTTATCTATTTGCTAAATGAAGAATCACATGGTGATGTTCAAATTTAACTTCAATACCCATCTCTCATAACTAGTACAACGAGCCAAATACTTATGTGTAATCATGACAATTAATTGTGACCCATAACTAAACACAACAAACTAAAACACTGAAAAAAGTCTATTCATCATCATAAATACATATGTCAACTAAATTCAATACTCAATTTGTGGTCCATGTATGGCTTGTTGCTTCAGAAATTACGTATCAATGGAGGTGAAGACCCAAAAGGTCATCATTTCTTTTAAATTAAATTTTATATATTTTAGGCCATGAAAATCTCTTTTCAGCGTTTCCTCGATTTGCGTTTATAGTCGGGGCGCATAGCCGGAAAAATTTAAAAATAAAATCTGTGAAAATGGTAAAATTTATCTATAAGATGAATTAATTTGACTTCAATCAGCGTTTTGGGTAAATAGATCTGGAACCGTAATTTGAGGGTCTTGGAGGGTCCAAAGAAAATATGGGACTTGGGCGTATGCTCGAAATCGAATTCCGAGGTCCCGAGCCTGAGAAATAAATTTTAAAGGGAATTGTTTTCTGCAACTATTTAAGAAAATTTTAAATGATATTTGATTAGAACATGATAGTATTGGGCCCGTATTTTTGTCCCGGCATCCGGTATATGTCCTATATATGAGTTAAGATGTTTTTGTGAAATTTGGTAAAAACGGATGTCATATGATGTGATTCGGACTTAAACTGCTAAAATTGATGTTTTTATGAAGTTTGATAAAATCTTTTGATTTTGAGGTTTAATTCATGTTATTGAGGTCATTTTGGTAATTTGATCATACTGACAAGTTTGAATGGTGATATTGAGTCAGTATGCATGTTTTAATAGGAGCCTCGAGGGCTCAGGTGTAATTCAGATGTGTTACAGAACGTTTTTAACCACTTAAAAGTTGCAGGTTTTCAGCTGTTGGATTTCTGTGATGCCCTTCTTCTCGTTCGGGAGATGACCCTCGCGAACACGATGCATTAATTGTTGCTAAATGGAAATCCTTCCACGCGAATGCGTAGCTCAGGTTGTGAATGCGAGGCAGTTGGGGGTTTCCCTTCGCGAACGTGAAGGCCAATTGGGCCACGGTAGGGGGTAATTACCCTACGCAAACGCGTCCCATCAGAGCGAGGGCTCGAGGGAATCCTTCTCCATGAAACGTGAGCCCATTCACGCGAACGCTAAGGCTTAACAAGCCTTACCCACAGCAAACGTGAAGGGTCTGTCATGATCGTGAATGGCAATTTGCCCAGCTATAATCAGAAACAATAGCATTTCCAGATTTATTCAAAACTTAATAACTTTTTCATCTTAGTTCCAAATTGGACAATTTTGAAAGAGTATTTCACAACACATTCAAAAGTATGTAATTTTAGACTCATTTTCTCCAATTTCCAATAACACCCACTAGATTTATAGGCATAAATCATGCGAATAAGGGTTGAAAATTAAGAATTTGGGTAGAGTTAGGGCTTTTTGATTTATTATGATTCAGACCTCATTTTTGGGATTGAATTCTAGAAAAAATTAAATATTTGGGCTTGTGGGTGAATGAGTGATTTTATTTTGGTCAGAACCTTATGTTTTCACCAAAGCGGCCTTGGGGTCGATTTTTGGATATTTGGGATGGATGATTAAAAGGCTATAAATTGGCATTGGAATTGGATTGTGTATAATTTATTGATGTTGTTAAATTGATTATGCATGTATACGATTATGTTTGAGCGAAATTTGAAAGAAAAGGCGGTATTGGAGGAATGAGTTGGCAGTGGAAGCTTGAAGTAAATGTCCGGTCTAAGCTTAGCTTGAGGGATTAGGAGTTGTGTCCTATTTGTTAATTGCTTCTTGTTGAGTATGATGTATAGGCATGGTGATGAATATCCATACATTGGAATCAAGCATGACCGTGAGTCTTAAATTGACAGATATTGTGTAATTAAATATTACTACGGATGCATGAATTGATGATTTTCGATATTGAGCAAAGACTTAGTTATTCTGGTGGATTTATATTTGTACGTAAGTATTAATGCTGATTGAGCTAAGTAGGAGTTGAGATAAGATTGGTTATAGCTGATTCTCTTTTGCCGGGATGTTAATTTTGATATTTTTGTTCCCTTGATGGGATTCCTTGTGATTTTGTATTGCCTTGTAAATGGGAGTAGGTGGTACGCCTACCACAAGAGATAATGAAATGGAAGTAGGTGCTATGCCTACCACATATAATGAAATGGGAGCGGGTGGTACGTCAACCACAAGATATAATGAAAGGGGAGTGGGTAGTATGCCTACAAAAAAGATATGATAAAATGGGAGCAGATGGTATGCCTACCACAAGATATGATGAAATAAGAGCAGGTGGTACGCCTACCATGAAATATAATAAAATGGGAGCGGGTGGTACGCCTACCACGAGATATAATGAAATGGGAGCGGGTAGTACGCCTACCACGAGATATGAGAAATGGGATAGGGTCTCATGCCTACAACGAGATGTGAACCAATCAGGAGCCAGTCTTCAGTCCATGGAGACATCGAGGTTGCCCTGCAGGCGTCCACAGACCCGGCATCTCCTCTATCTTTTATTATGTTCTATTATCTCTTTGTATTCGAGACAAACAATAATAATTTTTTTCAAATAGTTGTATGTAGTAATCTTAGTATTTCGTGAATGATATGAGACCGGTTTCTGGGTAGAGGCATATGTTGAATTTTCTATCATTTTAGTTCATCTTATCTAAGTCTTCCACTTAAATCTCATATTCCGCTGTTATTTAAATATTCATTGCTTGTTGCCATATGTGGTAAAAAGAATTTAAAACAAAAGAGTTAAGAATTTATAATTTCGTGGCTTGCCTGAGTAGGTGTCATCACGACTCCCAAAGATGTAAAATCCGAATAGTGACAAAGGAAATATTTAAGTTCCTTTAATCAATTTTCCCATAACCCCCAACAGAAACGCTCACAAAGACATATTCATTCAAGTTATGACATTGCACACTAAACCAAGATCTGGAAAAATACATACGAGAACATACCTAAACAACAAATCAACAAAAATTTTGAATTGAAACGGAAACTTCAGCAAATAACAGTCCCAAATCATAGGAAGAAAAATTTGACCCAAGCAAATCAATAAGCAGCAGCCAAACGAACACAGCTTCGATTTTAAATTATTCGAATCCAAACTATGAAGCAATCTACCCAAATTCTACTGTTTTTCCATTTTTTTGATTTGTGAGTTTAAGATCTCCATTCAAGTTTTCCAACTCGGTTTCAGCTGTGCACGTCCGTAAGTAAGGGAATGACGCTTTTTGCTAACTTCCATGGAGATGGGGGTTTAGCCACTTATGGCTGATGCCATTATTAAAAAAGAAAAAGAGAGGGGGTGATGAGAAAAAATTGACGGCTGAGCTATTAGGAGTGAGAGAGATGGAGTAGCTGCTACTAGATTTTTTGTATGTTTTTGGGGTGTTCGCTGGAATTTTTCTCCGATGAAGAAAGAAGAAAAGGGGTCTCTTTTAGAGAGGCGTCGTTTCTTGTATTTGCTAAAGGTAAGGGATCTAATGATATTAGGTTTTATTAGCTTTTAAAAAAAGATATTGGGTCATGCCGGCTCGGTTCATCGGTGGTTTGGGCTTTGGTCAAGGGAATTTTTGGATCAAATCTAGGATGGGCGAGAATTGGCCCAATTTCACAAGACAAACCTTTTTTCAATTCTTTCTTTTATTTTTTAATTTTTCCTTTCTTTTAATTAAAATCTTACAAATTAAAAATTCTAAATTATCCAAAAGTGAAAATTAAACTAATTAGCTAATTATAAATATTATAAAGAATACATAATTCTAAATTAAAACACAAAAATTAAAAGACAAAAAATATTAAAATGAGCTCTTTTTTATGATTTTGGAATTTCTATAAAATAAATAACTGCTGGTTAATTCTAAAATGTAAAAATAAATTATAAATGCAATGCATGATATTCTTTGTATTTTTTTCATGATTATAAAAAAATTGGACGTGCAAAAAAACGCAAACAATTAATAAAAATGCTACAATATCCAATAAATTGCAAATTATTGGAAAAAACTATTTTCTTTAATTTTATAGGAGCAATTCATATAAGATAAAAAAATGTTCTCACAGTTGCCGTCTTTGCTCTGAAACATGAAGAGTTTTCAGACAAAGATAAAATGAGCAATTACGAGCGATTTTTGCCCGCTTGCAAAATCCATGAGAAGCATCTTTTGAAAAATCTGACCGAACATTACTTCGGAGGTTGCCTATATATCTTTGGCTATAAACAAAATGGGTCAGTGTTGTTCTGGAAGTTTCGGTAGTTGGGAATAGCAGGAAGCTGTGATTTTACTATTGTTGTTGCTTCTATTGCTTGTTGAACTCCTTATTACACCAAAATGAAAAATAAAAAAGCTAAACTAGTTAAGCCTATCAACTACTAGTTGAAAAATTCCTATCAATAAATCTTCTAAATCTTTATCTTGAGTCTTTCCTGGTTCTTGCTACAAACTCCGATCTGAATCTTGCTACTCATCAGCTATAACCGCTCGGTCATTTTTCATCTTTAGATCAAGGTGGGACACGCGAAGCCTGTGACTTCCATCATATCTTGAGTAGTCTGCATCTTTCTCCACTTGAGCATTTTGAGTTCACTTCTTTTTGTTCTTTTTCTTCTTTTCTTTATTTTGGATTAAGACTAATTCTTTTGGTCATCTCGAACCCTATGCCTCGAGGTCAAACCTGCTTAGACACTAAAACAAATAAACGAACCAAATTTTTCTGCCCCAGGTTTCACTAGGAAAATTTCGTGAGTTATTATAACAAACCCTACACTATTTCTATATTGAAAGCAAGAAAATAAGGATCGTATGTCTTTAGGAGAAAGAGATTAGGCAGTGGAGCCCTATATCTATTAAAACTCAACCACGGAGTGGAGACCCTGTGTTGGAAAAGGCTACTCGGGGATAGAGATCCTATGTCTAAAAATAATCTCAACTAGGGAGTGGAGACCCTATGTTGGCAAAAGGCGACTAGGGGATGGAGACCCTATGTCAAAAAATAATGTCAACTAGGTAGTGGAGACCCTATTATGGCAAAAGACGACTAGGGGATGGAACCCGATGTCTAAAATAATCTCAACTAGGGATTGGAGACCCTAAGTTGGAAAAAGGCAACTTGGGGATTGAGACCCTATATCTAAAATAATCTCAAATAGGGAATACAGATCCTATGTTGGCAAAAGGCGATTAGGGGATGGAGGTCCTACATCTAAAAACAATCTCAACTAGGGATTGGAGATAATATGTCTAAAAACAATCTCAACTAGGGATTGGAGACCCTATATCTAAAAATAATCTCAACTAGGGATTGGAGACCCTATGTTGGCAAAAGGCGACTAGGGAGTGGAGACCCTATGTTGGCAAAAAGCGACTAGGGAGTGGAGACCCTATGTCTAAAAATAAGCTCAACAAGTGAGTGGAGACCCTATGTTGGAAAAATGTGACTAGGGAATGGAGACCTTATGTAAAATTAATCTCAACTAGGGAGTGGAGACCCTATTTTTGCAAAAGGCGACTAGGGAGTGAACACCCTATGTCTAAAATAATCTCAACTACGGATTGAAGACCGTATGATGGCAAAAGGCGACTAGGGAGTGGAGACCTTTTGTCTAAAAATATCTCAACCAAGGAGTAGAGACCCTATATTGGCAAACGGCGAATAGGGAATGGAGACCCTATGTTGGAAAGAGGCGACTAGGGAGTGGAGACCCTATGTCTAAACAATCTCAACTAGTGAGTGGAGAGCCTATGTCTAAAAAATCTCAACTAGGGGTTGGAGACCTTATGTTTGCAAAAAGCAACTAGGGAGTGTAGACCTTATGTCTAAAAATAATTTCAACTAGGGATTAGATACCCTATGTTGGCAAAAGGCGACTAGGAAGTGGAGACACTATGTCTAAAAAATCTCAACTAGCGAGTGGAGACCCTATGTTGGCAAAAGGTGATTGCGGAATGGAGACCATATGTCTAAATAATCTCAACTAGGGATTGGAAACCCTATCTTTGAAAAAAGCGACTAGGGAGTGGAGACCCTAAATCTAGAAATAATCTCAACTAGAGATTGTAGACTCTATGTTGGTAAAAGGCGACTAGGGAGTGGAGACCCTATGTCTAAAATAATATCAATTAGGGAGTAGAGACCCCATGTCTAAAATCTCAACGAGGGAATGAAGACTCTATGTTGGTATAAAGCGACTATGGAGTAGAGACCCTATATCTAAAATCTCAACTGGGGAGTGGAGACCCTATGTTGGCAAAAGGCGACTAGGGAGTGGACACCCCATGTCTAAAAATAATCTCAACTAGGGATTGGAGACCCTATGTTGGGAAAAGGCGACTAAGGAGTGGAGACCATAAGTCTAAAAATAATCTCAACTAGGGATTGGAGACCCTATGTTGGCAAAAGGCAACTAGGGAGTGGAGACCCTATGTCTAAAGATAATCTGAACTAGGGATTGGAGATCCTAAGTTGGAAAAGCATAAAAATAGTGATTGGGGGTCCTAAGCTACCATTCTTTTTGAATTTTTCTTTTCATCTCTTTTTTGTTTCATATTTTTTCTTCTCTCCTTTTAATTCATTGAACGAGTAAATGCAAGAAAGATTTTGGAGGAGACATACCTTTGTGGATCGTTGTTGCAAAGCTGTTTTTAGCCGTTGTGCAATTCCTTTTGGTTGCACATGCTTTTTGCATGGTTGCTTTGAATTGCTCCTGTTTAAGTTTTCTAAACAAAGAACAATTGTTAGTTTGAAATGTTGGTTAGTTTTTGTGGCCTTTATTGTTTTATCACTTGATCTCGGCCCATTAAACTGGAACGGGTTGCTTCCTGTATACCGATTGCATTTCTAACTATGGAGAAACTCTGGCTTTTCTAGACTTTGTCGTGATGATTGGTTGGTGGAATTCAATCTTTTCGACTTTATCTTGCCTTCGTAGGCCTTTCCCTTTTGATTTCTTTTTTTTTTCTTCTTTTTCTTCTAATTTTTTCTATTTTTTCATTCTTTCCTTTTCTTTTCTTTTCTTTAGAGCATTGGGAAACTTTTTGCTCCTCAAACTTTGCTGCAACATCTAGTCGTGTGCGATTCAACCTTTTTCAATTTTATTTCGCCTTCGTAGGCCTTTCTTTTCTGGCTTATTTCTTCCAACTTCAATGTTAGAACATTTGAGGTACCTTCACTTTTTCAAATCTTTGCTGAGACGGTTAGCCACTTGGGACTCAACCTTTTCAACTTTATTTGCCTTTACAGACGCTTCAATTTGATCTTCTCCTTCCAAGAGTTTTGATTTTAAAGCATCGGCCACTATCACTAGTTGGGGTCGACTTGATGCCCCTGAAGAGGCTGGGTGCCATTTTGCAAATTAGCTCGTGTCTTACGAAAGCCCTGTATCAGTCTTGCCATCCCTTCTTTGTCTAAGTTCCAAAATAGAGTTAAATATAAAGGGATTCAAAGAAAAATAAATAATAGACAGGACAAATGAATTTAAACGAGAGGTATCCCTTTCGGGGGGAGGAAAGAAGGACTTATCTTTAGTACATACAGATTTCAGCGAAAGTGACATGCCTTTTGGATTGGACGCCTGATCTGTGTAAACCGGCCGACTCTTAGAAATTCATCACAACTTTGCCTCAAAATCGAGAAACCTTGCCAGGACTCTATCGATGTTGATGGCTGTGAGGGTCTTCTTTTTTATTAGGGGCACCCTTTGCGGGTTTTCAAGAGCTGATCTTTCTCATTTCTTGTCTCATCATCACCCTCTAGTGCTCTTTGTGATTTTTCACTAACAAGACTCTCTCATTTCTAGTTTCTCTGCTTAGTGTCACCTCATGGTGCCTATGTGGGCTTTCAGCAATAAGACTCTCTCATTTCATTTCTTTCATTATGTCGTATGAGATCCAAGTAACTCATCCTCAAATTTTGAACAACTTTTATCGATTTATCGGAAGGACTTGAACAAGATTTGAGGTAAAAAATATTTGGATCTACAACTTTGGAACCTTTTGGGTGGTACCATCGCTGAAACATTATAACATCTGCCTAGTTTAACTTTTGGGGAATTTGAATTTCATTTTGGTGTGACTGAACCCTAGTGAGAGGCTTCCTACGTATTCTTTCAGAATCAAGTCGAACGTAGTTAAGGCATCTGACCTAATCTAATTTTCATCTTTTTTTCTGTTTGTCGCACCTCCTGTTTTCACGGATACCCCGAAGGATAAATGTATAAGGGAGTTTTTCCAATTAAAGTGACATTATTTGAAATGGGATTATTTATTTATTCAGAGTCGCCACTTGGGATGGGCTTGGCTTTCGGTGTCCCAAGTCATCAGTTTATTTAGAATCCAAATCAAGGAAAATAATCGACTGCCCACATGGAGTTTACGAACTAGAAATTCTGAATAAGGAATTCTATTAACCCGAGGGAAGGTGTTAGGCCCCCTCGAATTCCGTGGTTCTAGCATGGTCGCTTACACTATCATAAATGGCTTAACTTCTGATTTCACACATGTTCATCCTAAAATGCCATTTTGATTACTTATACCGCTTTTAATATTTTTCAAGGAAATTCGCGATGCCGCTAAATCGTGTCGCGAACAATGTCACTAAATGCCCACGTAGTTTTTGGAATATTTCAACTTCATCGGGATTTGGATTTGGTTCACATAAATGTGCACCCGTACTTAGGAAGATAAAATTATTAAAGACACGTCTAAAAGCGACTAACGTGTTATTATCTTTGCGGGAGGCCGTGAAGTTTGCTAAACGGCATGCCGAATCTCTAAGTATTTGAATATAACATAGCACCAGGGCCGAGATTTATGGGTTCCGTTTGGCGCGACACGCCACGTTTTATTACTTAAAAGCCGGTCTAAGACGAACCAAGACTTTCCATAATGTTTGTTTCTAAAAGGGTTTTAGCAATATAGAACTCAGGCTCCAAATTCAAGCCCGAATTCAATCAAAAATGAAACCTCTTAATTTGAATTTACTACCTAATTTGAAAGCCCACATGTACAGCCCAATTTTATTATATCATGCCCAATATGGTAGATTT
Source organism: Nicotiana benthamiana (assembly GCA_034376525.1). Classification (NCBI taxonomy): domain Eukaryota; kingdom Viridiplantae; phylum Streptophyta; class Magnoliopsida; order Solanales; family Solanaceae; genus Nicotiana; species Nicotiana benthamiana. Next base: position 93,271,852 of record CM067337.1, read on the forward strand.
GAAGCAACACCATTAGACCATTTGTTTGCGAAATTACTGAACTATAGATTAACATGGAAAATTATGGAGGGTAACAATTAAATTAGGCTAGTTACGAGCTATGGTAGCCAAGGAATATTCAAACGGGTTTAAAATACGTAAGTGCATATTTCCTGGGTCAAAACTAGTTTTCCTACTCGAGTTAATACTAAAATTCCACCGGCTTTAAATTGACTTTAAGATTACAATGACACTTATCAATAATATCCAATATGAAAACTGATTGTAACCATTGGCAAAGTTAAAATCTGTTACTAGGCTGTAGCGAACTATCAATTCATTGTTTGAATTGTAGCGCTTAAAACAGATTCACATTCAAGATACAACTGATGACAATTTAAAACAATCATGCTCCTATAATCCAATCAATTCAGCTAAGCATGAAACAGTCTTGTTCAGTCCAAATTACACAGTCCCAAATTTATACAAGCATAAATCAAGTTTATATATATATATATATATATATATATATATATATATATATATATATATATATATATATATAACTAATCAATTAAGACTATTCGATTATAAACTATAAGAAGCCAACCAGGCTCAGCTCAAGGAGCAAATGCTAGAGTGTCTATCATTTCATTTTTTTCCCATGCTACATTAGATCAAGTTCATTTGTATGTACCTGAAATTACAGCAAAGAAGAAGCACCTATGAGTAGGTAAACAAGAGACAATAAAAGCAGCAAATCCACCAACAGATTCAACAATATATCAAGCTCAAAACCTAGGAACGAACAAGGAATTATTCTCAAAACTAAGATCGGGATCTACACAGTTTTAACACAAAATGCTTCCAGGATGAGTTCACAATGGTTGATGCTATCGCACAGAAATCTTTGCATTCTTTTGACTTTTGTATTTTTTCAAGTTTTTATCAGATTTTGTGGAATCAGACATACTACTTGTTGCTCTCTTATTGGGAACTAATTCAGAATGATTTTTAGAGATTTTTCTTCTTCTTTTTAGTCATGATATCTATGCCTTTATAGGCAAGTAAGCTAGGGCAAAGTTCAGCTTTTATTGTATCTTTTAGTCCTTTCTAATTTTTAAATTTTAAACAGTCAGTCCTTTATTTATTTGCTTTTAGCCTAGGTTACCTCGGACTTCTGACTTGTTTACCAAGTTTTATCACTTAAACAATTTCACTAGAGGCCCTCACTAGAAGATTCTTAATTTGTTATAAAAGATTCCATAGCCCTCAAATGCCTAAACTACCATTCATCCAATCCAAATTTACCAAGAATGAGCAGTACTAACCCCAAACACTCTTTAACACTAGCTAGAAGTGACTATAGGTAAACTAAACACTCAATTGTATCCTGCCAATCCTGAAATTTAATCAAAACTCTAAAACTTGTGATGTACCCGACTTAGGTCTGACTAATAAGAGTTCTAAGGCCAAATGTATCCATGGCAGACAATTAATTGAAACAATTTGCAACAACATGCCAAATGGAAAAAATCATATCCTAATAACCTGACATGATCCTCAACTATTCAATTTAAACCACTCAAGCATGATGTTCATGGATCAACACAGAATGAATCAAATCGTAACTCAAAAAAAATCTAGAGGTCCAGTCATTCGAAGTGAAATAAGGAATTATTTATAGCAGATCATCAATAAAATTAAACAAAGGAAAAGAAATCGAAGTAAACCTAAACCAAAATTTCAAATAAAAACTAACAGAGGGTCATTAACAAAACATGCCAGAACAAACAGCATAAAACCAAAGACAAAAGAATAAGAAATTGAATAAGGAAACTTAGCTTAGTATCTAGTCGTAGTCCAATACCCATGAACCCATAAACTTCTAAGGTTTCCGGCCAACCTTCGATTTCACATTTTTGGAAGATCCTTTGACATACGAGGGAGAGTGATTAGGGTTTTAAGAGGAGGAGGGTGAGAACAATACAGGGTATGAGTTTGGTTGGGTTTGGAAAGGTTGAGTTTGTACCGGGTTCTTTGATTTAATATTTAACGAAATAAGGTCATGCTTGAGGGTTATTAGTTATAGATTCATGGAGAGGGAGGCGAGGGTTTGTGTGGTGTGAAATTGAGGTCGTTTGGTGATGGCGCCACTATAGGTGGTGGAGGCGGCGTCCATACTTTTGAAGATTCCAGGAGTTGGACCAACATTTGAGGAATGATTTTCAGGGCATTGGAAAGAGGAGGAAGAGGTGTTCCAGTGGTGTATTTTTGGGTGAGATTGGAGCTTCGCCGCCGCCGGTGAGGATTTCCGGCTGGCAGATGGGCTGTTAGATGATAGGAGATGAATGGCTGAGATCATGTGCCCCAAAGCGACGTCATTTTGTGGCGTCTCTTATGAGAGACCGGGTCAGGGACGGGTTTGGGCCGGTTTATTGATTATTTGGACATGTGGGGAGGATTTTGGTTATAGCCTTGGCCTAATATCAGGCCAGCCTGATTCATAACTCATCTCCTTTAATTATTTTTCATTTTTCTTTTTCTTAATTATTTTTTCAATGTTAAAAACTCAAACTAAAACTAAATCTGAAAATTCATTCAACCTACCTAATAAAATTACAATTAAACTACTATCACTATAAATGAAATTAAAATCAAACCAAACAAATCAGAATTTCTTTGTGATTTTGTATTTTTTAAAAAGGCTAATTACTAATTAGTCTAAAAAAACCATGTAAAAATCACATCCTAAATGCTCATACAATTTTCTTTTGTATTTTTATGACTTATCATGCACACACAAACAAAACTACGCAATTAGATCCTAAAAATCGAATAATAAAAGGGAAAATCCTAATTCTAAGAATTCTGTAGGAGTAATTTTAGCGAGGTAAAAATCACATGCTCACAATTTTCTTTTTTTTCTTTTTCTTTTTCCATTTTCTTTGTCTTTTCTTCCTTTTTTGTATCTTTATTTTTCTTCTCCTTTTTTCACTTTTCATCTATTTTTTTTATGTTTTTTAAATTACACTTTTAGGTTCCAAAGAGGGTAATCAAAGAAAAGTAACCAGCTTAAAGGGTTTGAAAAGGATTGATAGTATTTGGGTAGCAACAATAAAAACCTTCGTCATCCCAAGCGAAGAATATTAATACTATTTAGAGGATCTAACATAGTACCTTTTGACTGTATTTGCATTGGAAGTTGTTTAAGGACATTTCCTTCGGTGTGTCCCAAGTACAACGCACTTGTTTTCTTGTACTCTTGTTGCAATATATGGACCTTTCCAATCCGGAACCAATTTCCTTCAGTTGTTTCAAATCTTTGTCTTATTTCCATAAAATTATCGTTATTGTGATCTAATTCTTGATTCATTACTTCGAGGTCTGACAGACTTTCAGGATTTGGACATGAAGTCTGCAAGCATGTCATGTTATTGAAATCTGCATTTAACATAACTAAAAAGAGAAAAATGACAAGATTAAGAAAAGAGATAATCATGTACAATGAAATATTAATTTCATTTGATTTTTTTTTGAATTTCAAAAGATAGAAGGATTAACATCAAAAAGTAATATAATAAAGCAAAATATACGGATCACGCCCTGAGATAATCCGCATGTAGAGAGTAAAGCAAGATTTGCTACTGAGCCTCTATCTGAATAAAAACTTACATGATTGGCAACAATTTATTGGATTTTCTGCTATCTCGGCAATGGCTACAATGACCTTCAATGCTAGATCGAATTCCTTATCTTCAAAAATCATTCTAACTATTGGCCCGTTGTTGTGGACAGGCAACAGAGTGTTCATCATATCTAGAGCTTCTTCATCTTGATAAACAATTCTTTTAGCTTCAATCAAATCTTCAATTGCCCTTTTGAGGGTACAACAATCCTCTGTACTATGTCGTACTACCCCAAAGTGATATTTACATCTAGCGTTAGCTCAGTGCAAAGAGGACTCGGGGTTCAGCCAGTTCGAGGCCACTGGATGCAATAGATCTAGCCTGATTAGCTTTTCGAACAAGCTTGAATATGATTCACTAATAGAGGTGAATTGATTCTTTTTGAAAGGTTCTCTTCGGCGAGAATTATATTGGGGATCATTTGATTAAGGACTTTATGGAGCTTGGTGAGGATAGGCATTTCTGGGAGGTGGAGCTCAGTTTTGTGTCTAATGTTGTGGCTGCATGTAACATTGCATGCTCATCACCGCATAGGGAGGCGATATCACGGCATAAGCAACATCCTGAAGGGGATAATAGTGTGGTGGGACGATATGAGGCACATATGATTGGCTGAAAGACTTGCATGCCTGCCTCGAGCTTGAAACCATCATGACTCCCTCCTCACTCCCATTCCTATTCATCAAACCCTCCGAAACATTTTCAACATCCGGTGATGTGTCTTTGAAAGAGGCATGACTCAAGATTAAACCCATTTTTAGACTGTTTTCAACCATTTCCCAATTTTCATAGCCTCAGCGAACAACTTACCCGCAGCAGATATCATGTTTAGAAGTAGTTAGCCTCTGGGCCAGCATAAAAACCGCGACCATTTCAGTTTTTTCCATTAGAGGCTTTATCCAGGCGGCTTGCTCACGCCATTTGACAGAAAGCTTTCTGTGGTTTTCTTTTTCAAATTAGACAAGGAGTTTCTGTCTTGAGCGTTGTCCACATAATACTGGAAGTGGCAAAAACAATCTCGAGCCATATAATCCCACACATGCCAATGAGTAATTTCTTGATCCATACACCACTTAGAAGTGATTCTGGTGAAGCTTTCCCCAAAATAGGCCATTAGATGTTCCTTTTTTCCACCAGCACCCCTCATCTAGTTACATTATAATTTTAGATAAGCGACCAGGTCTCCATGCTCGTTGTACTTTTCAAATTTTGGCATCTTGAGGCCAACTGGAAGTGGACATGGGGAACATACAGAGGCTAGAGTATGAGACACTCTTTGGCCACTCATACCTTGTATGTTTTTCAGGCTTTGTTCCAGGCTCTTCATCATCGAGCCATTTCCTCTTGCTCGGGACTTTTAACCACATTTTCTTGCTCCACCGAGAGATTACATCGTGGTGGTTGAGTAATAAATTACGGGGTCACATATCTTATTTATGGGTGAAGTTGTGTGTCACACATCCTTTTTCTTACACGGATATCCCGAGGGATAACACGTATAAAGGAGATTTTCCAACTAAAGTGACATTATTCGAAATGGGATTATTTATTTATTTGGATTCGTCACTTGGGATAGGTTTGCCTTTTGGTGTCCCAAGTCACCGATTTTTTAGAATCCCAAATCAAGGAAATTGTTCGACTGCCCAAATGGAGTCTGCGAACCAGAAATTCTTGAATTACAAATTCTATTGACCCGAGGTAGGGTGTTAGGTACCCTCGGATCCCATGGTTCTAGCACGGTCGCTTAAACTTATTATAAGTGGCTAAAATCTGATTTGTTATACATGTCAGACCTATGATTCAATTTTAAATTATTAACCGCTTTAATAGATTTTAGGAGATTTGCAAAGTTATTAAATACAACTTGAATCACATCACATAAATGCGCATGCAATTTTAGACATATTTTAGTTCCATTGAGATTTAGATTTGGGTCACATAAATGCGCACCCGAATTTCGGAAGGTATGTTATTAATAAATTCGCGCCTATAACAACTACGTCTTTTGAAATTGGTGGGAGGCCGTGAAATTTTCTAATCGGCACTTTCCAATTTTTCTAAGTATTTTATTAAATTAAGGAGCCTCGTGATGTTTGATTTAGTTAATGGGGCTCATTTCGTTTGATAAGGACATCCTAAAGCATTTAAGTTTTCTATTATTCTGGTATCTAAATATCCTAGTCATGTATACATGAATAATATATTCTGAAAAAATGAAAATCAAGACTTGCATTTTTTAGCCTCTTTCGTGGCTGATTTCGGCTTCATTTTTAGTTAGCCCAGGAACGTGTAGTGCCATATTACAATTGGAAGCTGCTGGGCCTTCTAATTGGGCCCAGTGACATTTGGACGAATGAGTTAATCATAAATAAGTCACAATAATTCTTCTTTCAATTGTACCTTAATTATTAAAACTATATACATGACTACTATGAAATGTATCAACAATACTTTTTTTTACAAGGAAGATGCTGAGAAAAGTTTTGTATCAGATTGCAGTCTTAAATTTGAATATAAAAATTTATAATACTCATCAGTTGGAGTATACAAATTAAGTTTTTAAACCTCAATTATAATTCTGGTTACAATATACGAAAAAAATATTAATAGATTATTTCTAAATGTACTAAGATTTAAACGAATTTGAAGCATAGTCCTGGCATCGGTCCACAATTAGTACATATTAATGTTCATTACAAGGCCCGAATATTACTACAATAACTAACAACGATTGTACAAGTATTGAAACAAAATATTAATTTCTTCATGAATAGCTACAAATTCAAGTGTGCATGGCTATAACTCCAACTTTGGGTGAGGATTTGTACCTGGAGTGTGAAAAAAAGAAAGCCTATGAGTAAAATTGAAACTAGAAAGCAACAGCTGTCAATCGATCAGTAAACACACAGAATTTCAGAAGGTTTTTGAGAGAATCAAAATTCCACAGGAATAAGAAGATCACTAATGATTTCTGAAGAATATAGAGGAAACTAATATGTATTTACATATATCTTAATTCACTCAAGCTTCATAAGAAAAGTATGCTCGAAAATATATTCCAAATGTCAGAAAAATCCTCCCTCTCAAATGTTCAGATTGCTCCTTTTATAGTGAAACCTTAGGGCAACACTTTTTTCTTTTAGTCCCTTAGTTTTTTGACTTCTGCCTCAAGTTTGAGGCTGAATTGTGCCTAAGTCCTTCACTAGAATGTTCTAGGGGTTGTTACAAGATTCTTTCAGGCTCAAATACCCTCTATACCCCTGCTTTTTTTCCTAATTAACTAACCTAAGTTTTTTTACCCTTGGTTTTCATTTGGTTTGGTCAAATCTGACTGGTCAATTGTACTCAAGTTATGGGCCAACTTTGGTCTGGACTACAGGCTTAATAGAAAAGTTTAAGAATTAGCCAATACAACTAAATATCCTAATGTGGACTATTCAGCAACAATTATCCTAACTTCAGGATCATATGAATGTTCAGGAATTTTTTATGCCAAAAACCAATGGATCAAAACGAACAAGAAAGGAAACCAATCAACTAATGCAGGACTTACAGTGGTGACCCAGTTACAAAACTCAATAAAACGTTAGAAGCAAGAAAGGAGACTAGAACAAGACTAGTATCAGAAATTCACACAAACTTAGCCTCAACAAAGCCAAATTAAGCAAGAAGTATGATAAGAAAAGAATCCTAACCAAAATTTCAAGCATGGTATGAAGCACACCAAATGATTATTTCAGGACTTTCAGAGATGATCAAACAAACCTAAGAATTAACTCAAGATCATACTACTCAAAATATCAACAGAACTAAAAGTAACCAGAAGAATAACAAACCAGAATGATTACTCTAAGATGAAAAACATCTTCTCAAAATCTTGACGCAATACAAGTAGGATCCAAAAGATAAATGTTTACAAAGACTAATCAGGATCTCAGGGGGTGAAACAAATGAAAATCAAGAGATGAAGATCAATGAAACATGTAAATTTCAGAGATGAAACTACAAGCCATGTAAAGTTTCAGAGGTGATAACAAACTAACAAGTCAAAAGGAAAAACATAATATCAGACCTTTATAGAAGATCCATTCAAACCAGTAACACCCAAAGAATCATTGAGTATAACAAACTAAAATCTTAAAGGAAACAAAGAAAATAAACATATGCAAACAATGACAGGAACACAGAATACTTAGCTTTTATTAATGCAGCTCTGACTTGAATCAATTCTGTTAGTTGCTCACCTCTTTTGGGGAGGTTTCTAACCTCTAGGGCAATTCTCCTTGCGTATTTGAAGAAGGACAAAGGTTCAGGGGAGGGTTGATGCTTCTGAGACCCAGTAAGATCTCCAATCTAAGTTTTTGTTGTGGTTAGCAGGTTTTGAGGGCCATGGATGGTTTGGTTGGGTAGAGGGATGGAAGGGGATTACCTGATGCCGATTTGGCCAGAATCCGGTGAACTTCAGAACTTAGGGTTAGCTTACATTTGATATTGAGCCATTTCACTTGGATTCAAAAGGCATGGTATGGGTGGTTGGAAAGAGGATGATAAGGTGGTTTAGCGGTGTAACTTTGGACGGGTTTGGGGTTGGGTCGCCGGAGATGGTGGTTCTTGTGAACCTTATTTTTAATATTCGAGAAAATCGGCGTTGGTTCGAAGGAAACTGATCATAGGATGGGGAAGATGGGTTCTTGGTGGATCTATGGTGTAAATTTGGGGGGTTTGGTGACCGGGCGCCACCGTGTGGAGATTTCTGGAGGCAGCGCTAGGGTGGTTGCTGGGTGGTCAAGGGCGGTCAAAGGGTGGAGACGGGGAGGTGTTACAGCGGTGTATTTGGTACGAAGAAGGTGATGAGTTTGGTCTTTGAGTTTGTAGACATGTTTGGACATATTTATTTAGTTTGGGTGAGGGTTTCAGGGCCGTTGGATAGCTTGTTGATCAATGGCTGAGATGAATGGCTACAAAAAGGGTGTCGTTTTGGGCAGGTTCGAATGACTGGGTCGAAGGCTAATGTTTGGGCTGGGCAAAGGCGTTATTTACAGGTAAAAAATCATTTGGGCCACTCAGGTCTGGCCCAATTGTGGCCACCCTGGGTGGCTATGTGTGTGTATATATATATATATATATATATATATTGTTGTTTCTCTTTTTTTTGGTTTTATTTACTTCCTAAATCTATTTTAAAATTCCTAACTAACACAAACAATAAAAATGCAACAAACTAAAGCTAAACAAAAATGATTAAAACGACAGAAACACTACTTGCATATTTTTTAATTTTATATTTGTAAAAATAATCCTAATTAACAATTATTTTAGCAAAAACATGAAACTAAAACCTAAATGATCTCAAGCATGAAAACACACGGGCACACGCAATTAAAACCTAAATTAAATCTTAAACAAATACTAAAAGGAAAATCGTAAACCTGAGAGTCCTGCAGGAGTCGACTTAACAAGGCAAAAATCATATGCTCACAGCAACCCCTCTTTGCGCGGAAACACGAAAAGTTTTCGTGCAAAGATAATTGAGTAGACATGAGCGATTCTCATCCGAATGAGTACTTCGTGTGAAGCATTTTGAAAAAATCCTGACCGAACCTTGCTTCAAAGGTTGCCTACATATCCTTGGCGATAAAGAATCAAGTTAGTGTAGTTCTGAAGTTTTGGTAGCTAGGACTACTATAGGCTGTGATTTCACTGCTGTTGTTGCTGCTACTGCTTACCGACTCTTCATTACACAAAAGAAAAACAAAAGCTAAACTGGCTAGGCTTGTCAACTACGATATAAAAGATTCCTATTCATAAATCTCTAGGATGTTGATCTTGAATCTTTGCTGATTTTTCTATAGACCTTCATCTGAATCTTGATGCTCATTAGCTGCAAATGATGTTTTATTCTTCAATTTTTGAAACAAAGCGGGACCTGCGGAGTTTGTGACTTCATTCCAATTTTGAGCAGTCTGCATCTCTATCATTTGAATCCATTTCTTTTATTCTTTTCCTTCATTCTGGATTGAGACTCACGCTTTCGGCCATCTTGTATCTTGTGCCTTAAGGTGACACCTGCTCAGACACCAACACAAACAAACAAACAAAATTTTATGCCCCAGTTTTCATAGGAAAAATTTCGCGAGATATTTCAACACAAATCCAAGCTATTCTTTATTGAAAGCAAAAGAAACCGGGATTGTGCATCCCTTGGAAAGATTGCCAGGTTATGCTGGGAAGGAGAAAGGGTCCTTGCTGGGATAAGCAGAGGATCTGCGGGTTATTTCGGGATAGAAATGAAAAAGTCCCTGGTGAGAGTAAGGAAATATCCACGGGTAATGCCGGGATATGAGGAAAAGGGTCCCTGCTGGGGACGGAAAAAGAATCATGGGTTTATGAAGAAACTTCTGGGTTATTCCAGGGGAATCCACGGGTTATGCCGGGATGAAAGAGAGTTCCTAGGTTACGCTAGGGAGATCCGAGGGTTATGCCAGAGTTGAAAAAGAAGTCCTGGGTTATGCCAAGGGAATCCGCGGGGTTATGCAAGGATTGAACGAAAATTTCTGGGTTATGCCAAGGGATTCCGCGGGTTATGCCGGGATGAACGAAAAAGTCCATATGTTACGCTAGGGAGATCCACGGGTTAATGCCGGGATGAATAAAAATTCCCGGGTTATGCCAGGGAGATCCACGGGTTATGTCAGAATTGGTGAAAATTCCTGGGTTGTGCCAGGATATCAACGGGTTATGCCGGGATGAATGAAAAACTCCTGGGTTATGCCAGGGGAATCCGCGGGTTATGCCGGGATTGAAAGAGAAATCCTGGGTTATGCCGGGATGAATGAAAATTTTTGGGTTATGTCAGGGGACTCCACAGGTTATGTCGGGATGAATTAATATTCCTAGGTTATGCTAGGGAGATCCACGGGTTATGCCGGGATGAATGAAAATTCCTGGGTTATTCTAGGGAGATCCACGGCTTATGCCGGGATGAATGAAAAATCCTAGGTTATGCTAGGAGATCCATGAGTTATGCCGGGATGAATGAAAGTTCCTGGGTTATGCCAGGGAGATCAACGGGTTATACCAGGATGAATGAAAGTTCCTGAGTTATGCCAGGGAGATCCACGGGTTATGCCGGGATTAAAGAAAATTACTGGGTTATGCCAGGGGACTCCGCGAGTTATGCCGGGATGAATTAAAATTCCTAGGTCATGTTAGGGAGATCCACGGGTTATGCCAGGATGAATGAAAGTTCCTAGGTTATGCTAGGTAGATCCACGGGTTATGCCGGGATGAACGGAAGTTCCTGGCTTATGCCAGGGAGATCCACGGGTTATGCCGGGATGAATGAAAATTCCTAGGTTATGATAGGAGGATCTACCAGGAAGCGAAGGACCGGAGAGATCCTTTTGACTATGCTGGGGGTAGAAGGGAAAGGAACGACCTTTAGGTTATGCTAAAGATAAGGGAGTGTTAACTTTTAGACTACGCTGGGGATTAGAAAGTGTAGGAAAGGAATACTCAGGTTATGTTGGGGATGTGAAGAGGAACATCCCAGGTTATGCCGGGGAGTGAAGGAAGGAGACTTCTTGGTCTATGCTGGAGGGGGTGGAATGCAATCCTTGGGTCATGCCGAGGAAATCCACAAGTTGCATATAGGAAAACTAAATATTGGAATCCCATGTTATCATGCTTATTTACGAATTTGCAGGAAAATGAAACGAAAACTTCTCTTTGTTATTGCTGCAACACCATTCTTGGTCTTTGCATTGTTCCTTGTGTTTGCCCCGTGTTCCTTTTGTTTTTTATATTACACCTGTGTCTATTTCAATTGAAAACAAAATAAGTTGTTAGTTTGAGCAGTGATTGGGTTTGCGGCCTTGTTGTTCTTGATTTCAGCTTCCTTTCTATCAGATGACAAACCCTTGACTTCCAATCTTTGCTTTGTAGGTTAGCTGGAGGGTCCTCATTTTCGGCTTGGTTTTTGTTTTCTGGGCCTTTGTTATGAGTTCGTCCTGATTTGATTTCAAGGCTTGCCTTTGGGGTTTTTGATCAGAACCAATATCCTGCTTGGCTTAAAAACCTTCCGATTTTGTTTCATCTTCGTGGACCTTTTGATTTTGAATTTCCTTTCCTTTATTTCCTTGCTCCTCGGGCGTTGGCCATCATTATCAGCCGGGATTGGCTAAGCGCGCTTGATGATGCCGTGTATTCCCCTAGTTCTTGTTAGGAGGAACTTGTGAGGCCAGCCCTGCTACCTTTCTTAAGGAATGGTCAAGACATCAAAGTCAAAGGGGAAAGGAATGTAACATAATTTTTTGAGAGGTATGTTCCTTTGGAGGGAAAATAAGGGACTTATCTGGAAGTGTGAATCGGCTATAAACGGCAACGACATGCTTCTTGGACTGAATACCCGGCCAAGATCCATTTCTTCTTTCTGGTTTGAACTCTTTCAAGATCAAAGAAACTTATTCAGAGTTGAGCAGCAATATTTCCTCGTTTCGTCCAACAGTGCCCTTTTCGGGTTTTCGCCAGTCGGGCACTCTCATTTTTCTTCTCCCGTCGCCCGATAGCGCTCTTTACGAGATTTTGCTAAGCAGACCCTCTCATTTTATTTTCTCTGCTCGCTGTTGCCTTGTGGTGCCCGTAGATTTTCACCGATAAGACTCTCTCATTTTATTTCTCTCAAAAATTTAAGTTGTGACTAATCCCCACCAAGATGCGTTTCACGTCCCCGGGGATCTATATCTTTGGAACCATTCGGACGGATTTGTAACCGAACCAATACATTTCTTCCCCAATTTTGGTTTTATTGGGTAAATGGTGTTTTTATTTTAATATGACTGAACCACATGGAGAGGTTGCCTACGTATCCTTTCGGAATCAAGTCAGACGTAGATTAAAAAAATTTCCTAAACTAATTTGTTTGTATATTTTTTCTTTCTTCTTCTTTTTTTTCTTCTCTCTTTCTCTTTTTTTTCTTTCTTCCTCTTTTTTTTTGTCTTTTTTTTTCAAGTAGTGCATTTCCGGGTTCCAAAGAGGGTGATGGTAGTGGGAAAGCAATGCCTTCGTCATTTCAATCAACCAGGGTCATTGCTGCAGGGGGTTTCAAACATAATACCTTTTTACTGCATCTGCATTTACTGCTGCATCGGGCTCGTCTCATTCAACGTCACCCAGGTACAATGCTCCTTTAGGCAGTATCTTTCTGATAAAGTGAGGAACTTTCCAATTTGGAGTGAATTTTCCTTTGGCTTCTTGACGATGAGGAAGTATCTGTCTTAATACCAACTGCCCGACTTCAAAATTCCTGGGGCGCACTTTCTTGTTGTAAGCACGGGCCGTTCTTTGTTGGTACAACTACCCGTGGCACACTGCAGCCATTCGTTTTTCATAAATTAATTCGAGCCGCTCCAACCGGGTTTTGACCCTTTTATTATCTTCAATTTTTGTTTCGACAACCACTCGGAGCGTAGGTATTTCCACCTCGGCGGGTATGACAGCCTCAGTTTATAGACCAGAAAATACGGGGTTGCTCCTACCGATGAACATACTATAGTACAATATTCCATCAGTGCGAAAGGCAACTTTTCGTGCCATTGCCTCGAGCTTTGAATCATTTTCCTCAAGATCTTCTTGATGTTCTTGTTATCCCCTTCGACCGCACCATTAGCTTTGGGCCGGTAAGGAGTGGAGATTCTATGTGTTATCTTGAACTGTTCACACATCTCTCCCATCAGCCGACTTTTTAGATAAGCCGGGTTGTCTCTAATTATGGTAGCGGGAATCCCAAAACGACAAATGATGTTGGAATGCACAAAATCCACCACCGCCTTCTTGGTAACAGACTTAAGGGTTATGGCCTCAACCTACTTTATGAAGTAATCAATGGCGACCAGTATGAATCTGTGTCCATTTACGGCTTTTGGCTCAACCGGCCCAATGACATCCATGCCCTAGGTGGCAAATGGACAGGGTGCTGACATAGGATGCAGTCATTTGTCAGTGCATGAATCAAATCACCGTGCACCTGGCATTGATGATATTTTTGAATGAAGCTGAAGCAGTCTTTCTCCATGGTCATCTTGTAGTAGCCAGCTCGGAGTATCTTCTTTTCCAGTACATAGTCGTTCATATGGGGCCCACACACACCCGCATGTACTTCGTGCATAATTCTCTCGGCTTCCTTGGTGTCCACACATCTCAGCAAATTAAGATCTGGAGACCTTTTATACAAAGTGTCACCGCACAAAAAGAAATGGCTTGCATGCCATCGAATGGTTTTCTTTTGTTCCGCAGTTGCTTGCTCGAGATACTCCTGTGTTTTTATAAATCTCTTGATGTCATAATACCATGGTTGTGTGCTGGACTTTTTTTCGGCTACATTACAATACCCATGCCTTTCTTTGATTTGGATTTGTAAAGGATCAACATAGGCGTTTCCCGGGTAAGGTAACATGGAGGCCAAGGTTGCGAGTGTGTCTACTAACTCATTGTGGAAACGGGGAATGTACCTAAATTGTTCCAACCTGAAATGTTTTCTAAGGTCTTCCACATGATATCTGTATAGGAGGAGCTTAATGTCTCTTGTCTCCCATTCTCTTTGAGCCTGTCGGATGATCAGATCAGAATCTCCCATGATTAGCAATTCTTCCACATCTTGGTTAATAGCCATGTTCATGCCCATGATGCAAGCCTCATATTTAGCTATATTATTGGTGCAGCAAAATCGGAGCCTGGTTGTACCTGGATAAAGCTGACTTGTGGGTGAGATTAAAATTGTCCCAATCCCTACGCCTTTTGTGTTTACTGCTCCGTTGAAGAACATTTTCCAGACGGGGGTGTCTTCAGATGCTACTTCCAACAAATTCACTTCTTCATCAGGGAAGTAGGTGTCCAAATGCTGATAATTGACATCAACGGGGTTTTCAGCCAAATGATATGCCAATGCTTGAGCTTTCATCGCAGTACGAGTGACATAAACAATGTCAAACTCGGTGAGCAAGATCTTCCATTTGGCCAGTCGCCCTATGGGAATTGGTTTTTGGAATATGTACCTTAGTGGATCTAGCCTGGATATGAGGTAAGTGGTATGTGCTTGCAGATAATTCCTTAACTTCTGAGCCACCCACATCAAAGCGCAACAAGTTCTTTCTAGCAGTGTGTACTTGGCATCGTAACTGGTAAACGTTTTGCTCAGATAATAAATGGCATGCTCTTTCTTTCCCGTGGAATAATGCTACCCGAGAATACAACCAAAAGAGCCTTCCAAGACTGTTAGATAGAAAAGTAGTGGCCTTCCTGGTTCTGGCGGAACAAAAACTGGTGGATTGGACAAGTATTGTTTGATTATGTCAAAAGCTTCCTGACACCCGACTGTCCACTTAACAACCGCATCCTTTTTCAGTAGCTTGAACATAGGCTCACATGTTGAAGTCAAGTGGGCGATGCATCGGCTGATGCAATTCAATCTGCCCAATAGACTCATTACATCCTTTTTGGTCCTTGGCGGAGGCAGCTCTCGAATGAATTTGATCTTGGTTGGATACAATTCGATGCCTCTTCGGCTGACGATGAACCCCAAAAGTTTGCCTGAAGAGACTCCAAATGCGCACTTGGCTAGATTTAATTTCAAATCGTATTTGCGAAGCCTTTCAAAGAACTTCCTCAAGTCCTTTACATGATCACCCTGAGTCTTGGATTTGATAATCACGTCATCCACATATACCTCTATTTCTCGATGCATCATGTCGTGGAAGATGGTGGTTATGGCCCTCATGTATGTTTCCCCGGTGTTTTTCAATCCAAAAGGCATAACTCTGTAACAATAGGTTCCCCAAGGTGTGGTAATGGCAGTATACGAAGGATTGAATCTCATGTTTGGCACAGTTATCGACAAGGATGTGGATGTTGGCTAGAGGAAAGTTATCCTTGGGAATTTCCTTGTTCAAATCTCTGTAATCCATACACACTCGAGTTTTTTCGTCCTTCTTTGGCACTGGGACCACATTGGCCAGCCATGTGGTGTACCGAACCACCCAGATTACCCCTTCCTCTAGCTGTTTTGTATCTCTTCTTTGATTTTATCACTGACATAAGGCGTGAACTTTCTTTGTTTTTGTTGGACCGGAAGGCATTCAGGGTATGTAGGCAATTTATGAACCACCAAATCCATACTCAAACCGGGCATGTCATCGTAAGACCACGCAAATACATCTTTGAATTCCAAAAGGAGTTGAACTAATGAATCCTGTATTGCTTTATTCACGTGGATGCTTATTTTAGTTTCTTTGATTTCATCGGGATTGCCCAAGCTAACCGGTTCAAAATCGTTTAAATTTGGCTTAGGTTTGTTTTCGTTGTGTTCCAACTCTCGGTTTATTTTCCTAAAAGCCTCTTCTTAATTGTATTCCAGTTGTTGGTTCATTATTTCACCAATAAGCAGCAAGTTTGGGTCGTGGCATGAAGTCTGTGAGCATGTCATTTTATTTAAAGCCGCATTATTGGGAGTGAAAGAAAAGATGAAAAATAAAGAAATATAAAAATCATAAAAAGACAAATAGGTGAAAATGATGAAATATTGACTTTATTTCTTTCACTTGTAAGATAACAAGGTTTACAATTTGAAATTTAAAGGATAAAGTGCTAAAGGAAAACAAACAATCCAGCTACACCCTGATATAGCTCATGATGTAGGAAGAGGTAGCAAGGCAGGACTACAGGGCCTCTTGCCTGACTGGGAAAGGTGTAGCCTTCAAATTTTAAAGCTTGAAATCTGGCCACATATAGAGTAATTCAGCGGTACTTGAACCTTCTCTCGACTGGACCATGTTGGCGTCGTACAAAAACTCCCTCATGGCTCCGCAGATCTCCTCAATTTCTTCTGCCGTGAAGGTTTCTTCCTCCTCCTCCTCACTGTAATTTGGTTTTACAAAGGTTTTGTACAAGTGGGCTAGGGGTCGTGGCAAGGCCCATCCCTGGCACTTTATGCGATTGGCCCATGTGATATCTTCTAATGTTGGATGAAAGCCCAGTCCAAAGAACTTTTCTACGGCAGGCAAGGCAACCGGATCAGTTATTCCTTGTAAGGAACTTCCGAGTGCCTTGTGTGGCTTGAAACCTTGGTGCGTCATCTCCCTCGCCGGCATGATTTAAGCATTTGATAGGAAAGGCTAGCGGAGTGGCTTGCCTTCCTCGTGTTGATCGGATACTACGACTTCAAAAGCTTGAGAGAATATGTGCTCACTCCCTTCCTTGGCCTCGAGACAGGGGACAGAGGGGTCCCAGTAAATTGATTGTTCGTCCTCTCCATGAACTACAATTTCCTAGTTTTTATGTTCAAATTTCAGCATTTGGTGGAGGGTCAAAGGCACTGCTCCTGCTACATGAATCCAGGGCCTTCCTAGGAGGTAATTATAGGAGGTATCCATGTCCAAAACCTGAAATGTTACTTTGAAGTCGACTGGACCAATGGTGAGCACCAAGTCAATTTCGCCTATGGTGTTTCTCTTGATTCCATCGAAGGCTCAGACACATACTTTCTTAGGACGGATTCTCTCTGTCCCAATCTCCATTCTTTACAAGGTAGACAGTGGGCATATGCCTTTTCCGGAACCTCCATCGATCATGACTCTTTTGACATAATATCCCTCGCAATTGACAGTAAGGTGCAACGCTTTGTTGTGAGCGGCTGCCTCAGGTAAGTTATTCCTGCTGAATGTGACCTGGTTAATGGCAGAGAATCTCTTCACAATCCTCTCTAGTTGCTCCACAGAAGTCTCAGCTGGTACGTAAGCTTCATTCAGAGTTTTGGACAACATATGTTGGTGCTCGGGAGATTTCATCAAGAGTTACAATAAAGAAACCTGCTCAGGAGATTTTCGGAGTTGATCCACCACTTCGTACTCTATCATTTTCATTTTCTGGAAGAAGTCTTCTGCCTTCTCAGCATTCACTGGCCTCTTAGGTGGAAATCTCCGTTTGGTGGCAGTGTTCACCTCTTCCATATCTGAGTATTTCTTTGTAGGATAGCCTTTTTTATTTTCCCCGACAATTTCTTTGCCCTTGTAGGTAACAATGGTTTTTTGGTAATTCCAAAAGGCTGCCGAAAGGTTTATCATGGGCTTCTGTGGTGCGTGACCGATTACCACAAGCTCATTCAGCACCGGTGGTTTAATCGATCCCCGTACCACATATGCTTTCTTGGGTACATATATGGTTTTGTTCAGCTCGAACCTTCTTGGGGGGGGGGGGGCTCAGAGTGGGCTGCTTTTCCGGACGCCCTCGTGGGATGTAGAGTATTTTTTCCTTGGTAGGGGTCGTCTCAGTTTTGATTTCAGGCTTCTTCTCTACCTATAGGCATTTGGCTTCATTCATTTTCTTTTCTTCAATATTTTTGGGGGAAACTTTTGGTTTTCTATCTTCCTCGGTGATGGCTATTATGGCTTTTTCAGGGCGGGATCAATTTCTTGGTCCTCGCAGATTATGCTGATGACCGGCTCGTTGTTGTGATCCAGCAACAGGTTATTAGTCACATTTGGGACCTCTTCATCTCTTAATACTATCTTCTTTTGCTGTATCACGTCTTCCACTGCTCGTTTTAGGGTCCAGCAATTTTCGGTGTCGTGTCCATCTGCCCTAGAGTGGTAAGCACAACGTACGCCTCTTTGATAGGAAGGTGATTCGAGGTTTTGTCTATTTGGGGGCACGGGCTGCAGGAGACCCATATGGACCAACTTTGGGAATAGACTGGCATAGGATTCTCCTATTAGAGTGATGTTTTGTTTCCTGGGTGGCTCCCTGGGACGATAGTTATTTTGTGGAGGGTGGGGATTGTAATGATTCTGAGGAGGCTGATTTCTTGGGGCTTGGTTTCTGTTGTTCTGCTGTTGTGGTCCAGCAAAGGGCTGAGCGTTCATAACTGCATAGGGTTGAGGGACATAGTGCATGTCTTGGCGAGGATAGTAATGTTGAGATACCCTTTCAGAGAATGCGTGTCAGTGAGCATGATGCTTCCTCATCCCGGCGGCTGCCATGGATGCTTCCTCTTTCTTCTTGTTTCTTTGGATTCCTCCCGCCCCTCCTTCTATGTCCTGAGAGGTTGCTCTAATGGAGGATTGACTCAGAATCCTCCCTGTTTTGAGACCACCCTCTACCATCTCCCCAATCTTAATTGCCTCTGCAAAGGGTTTACCCATTGCCGACATCATATTCTAAAAATAATCTGCCTCTTGCGCTTGTAGAAAGACGGTGACCATCTTCTTCTCATCCATAGGAAGTTTTACTCTCGATGCTTGCTCGGGCCATTTAATAGCATATTCCCTGAAGCGTTCTACAGGTTTTTTCTTCAAGTATGCTAAAGAGTTTCTATCCGAGGCAATATCAATGTTGTACTGAAATTGCAATACAACGTCCTGGGCGAGGTCATCCAATATGTACCATCGGGTAATATCCTGGTCTATGTACCATTCAGATTTAATGCCCACTAAGCTCTCCCCAAAATAATCCATCACCAGTTCTTCCTTCCCTCCTGCTCCACAGAGTTGATTGCAATTCTTTTTCAAATGAGCGATGGGGTCGTCATGGCCATCACATTTTTCAAACTTCGGCGTTTTAAACCCCAAAGGAAGATGTACGTGTGGGAACATGCATAGGTCTGAGTAAGATACACTCTTATGCCCACTTAATCCTTGCATGTTTTTCTGACTTTGTTCAAGACTCTTCATTCTCCTTGTGATTTCATCTTGTTCGGGTGTTTTAAAGGTTTTGTCTTGCACAGGGGTAAGTTTATATGGTGGGTGAGGGTAGTTGTATGTAGGGTATGGGAGAGGGTCGGTTTGGTAGATAGGAGTTTGGAATGGTCCTTGGTACCGCAGGCTATGTGGTGACTGTGCATGGAGGGGCTGTAAAAATGTTGGGAACTGGACCAGATGTAAGCATCGGAGGGCGAGTTTCAGAGGGCGCTCCGACGAAGTTGGTTGACATGGTGGGATGCCCTAGGAGGGTATTTGAGTGGCTGATAGGGATGGTGAAGGTACCCCCTGACCTGGGAAAAAGCTGGGGAATCCGAGAATAACGCTTGGAGGTTCTTTCCCATTTGTCCAACATCTCCATGACTCGGAGCCGCATGATCTTGTTCTCTTCAGCCGCTGCAGATTCAGAGGCTAGGATTTCTGTAATTGTGTTGTCCTCTGGGATAGCGACTGCTGGTAGAGTCATTTCGGTCGACATATCTATGCTTCCCTTTGACCTAGTAAAGTATCCGTGTGAAGCCAGCTTACCGCAAACCAATCAATATTGTTAAAACACATGGACTGGACACTGGAATTCAGCAGTTAGTTTAAGACAGATAACAAACATGAAATCACACGTTGTTTATGATGCACCTATGCAAATAACGGGTTTTGATATGCTTGCAATAGTCGCATGTGTCATCCCGGCATTTATTTCAAATTTCCCTTTATTTCCTACTTCTTATTCTCCTTTTGTAGATTTTCCTTTTTTTAAAGAATACGGTCGAATCCTATAGAGATTGCCTACGTATCATGACTTTGCATGAATTAGACCGAGCGTAGTTTATGGAAAAAAAAGTTAAGTACACAACAAAATATTTTTTGGGATTTTTCAGTTTTTATAAAGACATAAACTTTGATAACAAAGGCTAACCGAATGAAAGGCAACTACCAAACTAGCACTTAATACTCTTACAGACTCGAAAGGTAAGAAACGGAACACACAGACAGTTTTTTTTTAAAAAAAAATACAAATTTATGAGGTAGTGGAGATCTTCCATCACTTGACGGACAAATGTCATGGCACCGGCGAAAAACATAGATTTTGTCATGTCTTCACAGTGATTGCATTTTGTGGTAATATATTCCGCGATTGACCGCACCTTTTCCCTGATAACCCTTTTTTTCTTGTAGTAAACGCCCTATTTGTTCGGATCGTGCTTCTAAAGTCCATTCAGCTGCTTGATTCAGTTTTTGGAACTACCGCAAATCTCTTTCCAATCCAAATATTACCGCATATCAATGCTCTCTCTCGTCTTTGAAATCCCTGGCTTGTTTGGCCATTTTGTTTTCAGCTATGACAACCCTCTGTTTTAAACTGATGCTTTCACTACCATTTTCCTTTTTTAACTGCTCCAGTATGCAGGCTCGTTCCTTTGCACTCATAATTAATTTCTTCCGAGCCCTAGACAGTTCACCCATCAGTTACCTTCCGCCGCAGGTTGTCTATGAGCTTTTCATCTTTTGTACTACTAGGAGGATTTTCTGCGGCTGCCTTCATTTTCTGGATCTGAGCTTATAGGGCTTCATTTTCTTTAATCAATACCTTCTTTTCTCCATCGCTGGCTGCAGCTTGCAGACTGTTTTCAAATTGCAGTTCTTGAATTTTCATTTCAAACCTTCCTATAGTAGCCCGGTACTCTTTTTTTTTTGCTAACCAATCCCACTGCCCTTGCGATGTCCCAATGAACTCTTGGAGGTGAATCCTTTTGGGTGGTCTCTGGAACTCATCTTCCCTCCTGTACCAGGAAAGGTATCCCTGTGACATTTCACCTCTGGCTGGATCCTTTACGCAAGTGTCAGCGGTTAGTTATTGGCATTCATTCCAGATATTGCGAACCATTGCTTCGGGGAACTGACTACCAGGCCCAATTTCGACTACCCGGATGATGAGATCTTCGTCTTTCGGCACTATCTTGCATCTTCTGATTTGTCTCAAGACCCGATGCGGGGCGTAAGGCTGGATGCTCCTAAGGCCCATCAAGAGAAAATGTGGTTCTGTTGCGGGAATATACACAGCTTCGTCCATAGAGAGCTAACCGAATGTCCATTCTATTTGATCTGCAATGATTATCCGGAGATGCGACACCTATTCTGGGACACCCTCCAGTAATTTAAACCCGTCGACCCGGTTGCAAAATTCTTCTACGCAGTGTTTGGTTGGTGACCCGTAATTCATGAACCGAGGCCGCTGACATATATTTTTAATCATCCATATTTGCAGCAGTAAGTTACAACCCTCGAAGAAATCTCCCCCTGCTTTGCAGACAGTGAGAGCACGGAAGATGTCGAACAAGATCATTGGAGCAAGAGTACTCTTAGCTTGGGTCATCAAAGTGCTAACGACTCCTGCCATTCGTATGTCGATGTTCCCGTCCTTTCGCGTGAATACTAAAAGACCCAAGAAAGACACCATGAACGCGAAACTCTAAGATGAAAAACAACTTCTCAGAATCATGACGCAATACATGTAGGATCCAAATGATAAACGTTTACCAAAACTAATCAGGATCTCAGGGGGTGAAACAAATGAAAATCAAGAGATGAAGATCAATGAACATGTAAATTTCATAGATGAACTACAAGCCATGTAAAGTTTCAGAGGTGAAAATAAACTGACAAGTCAAAAGGCAAAACATAATATCAGACCATTACAGAAGATGCATTCCAACTAGTAACACCAAAAGAATCATTGAGTACAACAAACTAAAATCTTAAAGGAAACAAAGCAAATACTCATATGCAAACAACAACAAGAACACAGAATACTTAGCTTTTATTCATGCAACTCTGACTTGAATCAATTCCGTTGGTTTCTCACCTCTTTTGGGGAGGTTTCTAACCTCTAGGGCAATTTGCCTTGCGTATTTGAAGAAGGACAAAGGTTCAGGGGCGGTTTGATGCTTCTGAGACCCAGTAAGGTCTCAGATCTGAGATTTCGTTGTGGTTAGAAGGTTTTGAGGGCCATGGATAGTTTGATAGGGGAGAGGGATGGAAGGGGATTACTTGAGGCCAGTTTGGCCAGAATCCGGTGAACTTCAGAACTTAGGGGTAGCTTAGATTTGATATATGAGCCATTTCACTTGGATTCGAAGAGCATGGTATAGGTGGTTGGAAAGAGGAAGATGAGGTGGTCTAGGGGTGTAATTTTGGACGGGTTTGGGGTTGGGTCGTCGGAGACAGTGGTTCTGGCGAACCTTATTTTTAATATTCAAGAAAATCGGCGTTGGTTCGAAGGAAACTGGTCACAGGACGGGGAAGAGGGGGTCTTGGTGGTCCTATGGTGTAAATTTGGGGCGGTTTGGTGACCAGCCACCGCCGTTACGCAATTTCTGGCGGCGGCATTAGGGTGGTTGCTGGGTGGTCAAAAGGTGGAGACGGGGAGGTGTTACAGCGGTGTGTTTTGTACGAGGAAGGTGATGAGTTTGGTCTCTGAGTTTGTAGAGACGTTTGAACATATTTATTTAATTTGGGTGAGGGTTTCAGGGCCGTTGGATGGTTTGTTGATCAACGGTTGAGATGAATGGCTACAAAATGGTGTCGTTTTGGGCAGGTCTGATGGACTGGGTCGGAGGCTGATGTTTGGGCTGGGCAAAGGCATTATTTACAGGTCAAAAATCATTTGGGCCACTCAGGTCTGGCCCAATTGTGGCCAGCCTAGGTGGTTATATATATATATATTTCTTGTTGTTTCTTTTTTTTAAAATTCTTTAATTCCTAATTCTATTTTAAAATTTCTAATTAACACAAACAATAAAAATGCAACAAACTAAAATTAAGCAAAAATAATTAAAACGACAAAAATACTACTTGCAACTTTTTGAATTTTATATTTGTAAAAATAATCCTAATTAATAATTATTTTAGCAAAAACATGAAATTAAATCCTAAATGATCTCAAGCATGAAAACACTCGGGCACACATAATTAAATCCTAAACAAATATTAAAAGGAAAATCCTAAACCTGAGAGTCCTGTATGAGTCGACTTAACAGGGCAAAAATCATATGCTTACATTGTGGACCTTGAAAGATGAACGTTGGAGGCGGTGCCCTTGAAACCTGTTCCTAGGGGTGAACCATAAAAGGCATGCCAGGATCATCGGAGGGCATTGGAGGGTGCCCACATGGGATAAGCAAGTTGGGCACAGGGGTGTTGGTAACCACACATGACCTGGGGATCAACTCAGG
This sequence comes from Nicotiana benthamiana, assembly GCA_034376525.1. Taxonomy (NCBI): domain Eukaryota; kingdom Viridiplantae; phylum Streptophyta; class Magnoliopsida; order Solanales; family Solanaceae; genus Nicotiana; species Nicotiana benthamiana. The sequence goes on from CM067337.1 coordinate 93,295,495, forward strand.
GAACCCAGGGATTGCACTTGCCGGTTCCCTACCATTAGACCAGGCGTCCCACATTTCCAATATGCGGATACGCAACATCTTATTCTTTGCAACAACTACTGATTCTAGCTGCAGAATAGCCGATATCGTGCTATCCTCAGGACTGATGATTGCTTGCAGAGCCTATCTGTGCCTTTGGATTTTGTGAAGGATGGAAGGCTAGACTACCAAAAAAACCAACCACCAAAACCTGGCTAGTTTGCACATCCCACAACCTTGTTAGTTTTGAAACATTTAACATATAAGAAATCGCACATTGGGATGTAATGCACCTAACCGTTAAATGTTTCTATTGTGTATTTGAGCGGTTTCATATTTCATCCCGGTCTTAACTAGTCTTTTTCATTCTATACCTCTTTACTTCATTTCTGCCTCACTTTAATCACTCTTGATTTTTTCTATATTGTTCTTGTCGCTATTTTATATTTGACACTCTAATTTCTTGTTTTGTTTATGTCACTCTTTAATTTTTTGTCACTCTTTTTTTTTCTTTTTTCTTGTTTTCTCTCTTTTCTTTTCTTTTTTACTCAATTTTCTTTCTCTTTTTTGTCAGCTTATTTTTCGCTCAATTAATTCTATAACTATGACCAAATCCGATGGAGATTGTCTATATATCATGACACTGCATATATCAGATCTCGTGTAGTTTAGAAATATCGAATATGTGGTAAATAATATAACTTTGTTTTTTGAATTTTTTTAAAGAAACGCTTTAAAACAAGAAAGGAAATTATTTTGATTTTTCGATTTTGATTTTTGTTTTTGAAAGAAATACTTTTAAAAATTCATTTGCTTTTGATTGTAACTTTGGGAATTTCAAAAGTAAAAAAGAAAAATATTTTTTTTTGAAATTTTATCTGTTTTTTAATTTTATAAAAAAGAAAGGAAACTATATTTTTGAATTTTTGAAGTTGCCTCTTAATTTTTGAAAGAGGGACTTAAAAGAACATATTTTGGATTTCTAATTATTTCATTATTTATTTACTAAAGTACTTCTAAAGAAAATCGAAAATACTTTCGGACTTCAACTTTTTTAAAATTTTAATGGACATTACAAAAGAAAGACTCCTAAAGAAGAAAAGAGTATTTTTGGATTTTTGTTTCTGATTTTTTTTAATTTGTTTTTTGGAAAAATACTTCAAATGAAGGAAACCGTATTTTGGATTTTGATTTTTCATTGATTTTCCTTTTTCCTATGAAAGAATTTAGAAAGAAGAAAACCAATTTTTTGAGTTTAAAAATTACTTTTTTTGTTTTCTAAGGATTGATTTTTAAAGAAGGAACTAAAAAAAATATTTTTGGATTATTGAAAATTGGGTCGGAACAGATGAGTTTTGCCTATGTATCTCATATCCGGTAAGAATCAGACCCGCGTAGTTCAGTCAATTTTGACATAATAAAAACAACACCAAATATTTTCTTGAAACAAATTTCCTTTCCTTTTTTTTTACAAAATTTCTGTGGAGTTTCAGCACTTTTGGACATTGGATTTTTAAGAACAGGAATTATCTCTATAAGCCCTTAAATTAATTTCATATGTCAGTCAACATGCAATCCGAAGTAAATAAATGTACAAGTAGCAAGTAGAATGTATCAGGATGGTCTTATCATTTCGGGTATCCCTATCCTAGACAGACCCAACCCCTGTATTGAGTCTCCAATGTCAAATGCACGTGATACAAACAAGCATTCCTAGTAGTGATCCAGCATGAGGATTTGTTATACTAGGTTTAAGAACATAGGTGTATTGTTCTAGACCTGGCTTACCCGAGCGGACAACTCGAGCTGGGGGGGGGGGGGGGGGCAGCGTATCGGTAATGCAGAAACTTCACCGGCTTTGCAACTTGTCAGAACCTCGTTCTAAATTTGGGATATGACTCTAACAGAAAAAAAATCACACGAAGTGCACACTAACCAGATGATTTAGAAGATTAAGAGAGAAGAGGGTTTCGTCACAAATTATATACGCTCAAACAATATCAAAGCGATAAAAAGTCGCATTTAACACATTATGCTAAACATGTAAAATCAGATAAAAGAAGCCAACTATAACAATTATTCTAAGCTCGAATTCTAAAACCCTGAACCAAAGTTCTGGGATTGTATCCCTAGCAGAGTCGCCAGAGGTATCACACCTCCTTTTTGCATACCCTGAAAGGTATATAAGGTGATTTTTTCAATTAAAGTGACATTATTTGAAATGAGATTATTTTTATTTAATCTAGAGTCGCCACTAGGGATAGTTTATTTGGTGTCCCAAGTCACCAATTTATTTTAAAATCCCAGATCGAGGAAACTCGACTTTCCTTTTGAAGTCTACAAACCAAAAATTCTGAATAAGGAATTTCATTAACCCCGAAGAAGATGTTAGACATTTTCAGGTTTCGTGGTTCTAGCACAATCACTCAAACTAATATTATCTGATTTAATACATATTTTTGTGTATGGTATATTTTAACTTATTAACCGCTTTTAATTAATTTTAGGAAGATTCAACATTATCTAAAACACGTCTTGAACCACGCCACATGAAATATACCTGCGGTCCACGATACATTTTATTTAAGATTTTTGAGAATTAAAGTTAGATCACATGAAATGCACACTCGAGTTTAATATGTAAGGAAATTGATTTAAATAGTGGTTTAATATGTAAGAAAATTAATTTAAATAGTGCGCCTAAAGCAACTCCAAAATTTTGAATTAATAACAAGATTTGCGTGGAAAAGTTAGCTGTTGGCACATCTCGATTTTTAAAAATTTATTATTAAATATATGAGGGTCATGGATTACTTAATAAAAATGACACACCTCAATTTATAAAAGTTAGCTAATTTTGTGAGGGTTATGGACTTGGTGATTTTATATGGTACGGCATATTTCAAAGTATTCAAAGGATTGCACTCAACTTACGGACGTTCATAATTTGATTTCTCTAAGAAATATCCCCTTCCGACCACTTTCCATTTACACTAAAGCTGCGCATCCTTTTAGCATAATTCTTCTGTTTCATTGGCTATACTACTTGCTGAATGACCAAAACTTAATAACCCAACAAAACATCAAATTCCAGACTGTTATAAATAGACTTCTATTTAAGGTGAATGTCTATAATTAGAGAGATTCTAGAGTTTTATTCTTGGTAGCTAAGTCACTACCTCCCTATAAATAAAGGGGTCTTCTACCATTGTAAATCATCCCTAACAATCCCCAAAGTATCAATAAGAATACTCCTCTCCCTATTCTCTCTATATTGTTCTTGTTCTTGCATTATTCTACTTGTTCTTATATTATTTCATAACACGTTATCAGCACGAGACTCTACCGTCTCAAGAAACACTTTGAGAAGATTAAGGAGAAATTCGCCCCCACGAATTTCGCTAATTCCGGGCATTATCCGGGTCACGCTTCAAGAGAAAAGTATCGATTTTATGTTCGATTAAAATATATAATATGTGTTGTTTCCTTGTCTGCAGCTTCCCATCAAAGACACACAACTTGTTCATAATTGGGGTCATTAAACTCTGGGAGCAAACATTAGAAATATGGGTTTGTAGGACTTAGTAATTTTGCGTACAGGAAACAAGTTGATTTTTTTCTCATGTGATGTACAATCATCTCCTTATTTCGCGGGATAACGCGGTAGAATTTCTATACGGAAAATAGAAGAGATGATATCATCATAAAGTAATGCAACGGGATGCAAACTCAAGAGGTATATTCGATATCACAACATTTATTGGTATACCTTAAAGGTAAGTAATTTATTTTTCCCTTTCAAATTCTTGAAATTCTACGATTTGATTTCATATACAAACAAAGACAAAATCCGTCCAATTGAATTTGCTCCATTCCCTTTAGAGAATTGGTAGCAGTATGTGATAAGTCTGAAAGAAGACAAAATCCGTCCAATTGAATTTGCTCCATTCCCTTTAGAGAATGTGGTAGCAGTATGTGATAAGTCTGAAAGAAGACAAAAATTATTACTGTGAAGGTATCAATGGATGTGGACGTGGCAATAGACGAAATTATAATCGTCATTATTGTAATGAGAACAATAAGGATTCTCAAAATAATCTTTCACTTTATGAAAGTAATATTTGACATGAGATTGTGTATAGCACATACAGATGATTATGATCCATTCCCTGAAGTGAATGTGATAATTGTAATAGAGCCCGTAAGTATGAACACGCTTTTGATGTAATTTTGTTTCATGTCTGACATTACAAAAGGAAAATTCGTTGCCCTAGAAATTTCGGGCAAAAACTATATGACATGGGTGTTGAATGCTGAAATCCATTTGGATGCAATGGGTCCTAGAGACGCCGTCAAAGACAGAAATAATGCATCCACCCAAGACTATGCTAAGGCCTTGATTTTCTTGCGCCATCACCTTGATGAAGGTTTGAAACTATGCTAAGGCCTTGATTTTCTTGCGCCATCACCTTGATGAAGGTTTGAAACTATGCTAAGGCCTCGTTTTTCTTGCGCCATCACCTTGATGAAGGTTTGAAACTATGCTAAGGCCTTGATTTTCTTGCGCCATCACCTTGATGAAAGTTTGAAACTATGCTAAGGCCTCGTTTTTCTTGCGCCGTCACCTTAATGAAGGTTTGAAACTGTGCCAATGGCCTTGATTCTCTTGCACCATCACTTTGATGAAGGAAGATGGAATTGTTTGATTTTATTTCACTTATTTGTAATAGTTAGTGAATAGACTAATATTCATTAGTATCAGCTCGTATTAGTTAGTTCATGATATAATGTTAGTATTAGTTCGTTAGAATGTTTCTACATGCTCAAATTTCAATAATATTTTTATTTTCAAGTAGAGGTAATCGACTAACCTAACAGTTAGTCGATTATCTAATATTTCGCAATAAAACTGCAAAACAATCGATTGTCAATGTTCAACAATCGATTGTCAATATTCAACAATCGATTGTCTATGTCTAACAATCGATTGTCGTGAGACAGTGTGATCTGGAATTTTTTCAAAATAGTCAACAATCGATTGTCTATGTTTAACAATCGATTGTCTTAAAACAGTGTGATCTGGAATTTTTTCAAAATAGTCAACAATCGATTGTCTATGTTTAACAATCGATTGTCTTAAAACAGTGATCTGGAATTTTTCAAAATAGCAAAATAATCGAATGTCAATGGTCAACAATCGATTGTCAATGTTAAACAATCGATTGTCTATGTTTAATAATCGATTGTCGTAAGACAGATCTGGAATTTTTCAAAATAGCAAATAATCGATTGTCTATGTTTAACAATCGATTGTCAATGTTCAACAATCGATTGTGTGTGTTTAACAATTGATTGTTTTAAGAAAATGCTTAAACTGAAATTTTCAAACTGCAAAGTAAACGATTATGGAAAACATATAATCGACTATCTGATTTAGTTAGTCAACTGACCTCAGCTGGTTTTGAAAATATTGTTTAAATGTGAAACAAACGGATTGAATTTGTTTATTCTCATGTTCGTATATTTTCTTTTGTATGGCAAACCATGGGAATTAAATTGATTGAAGGCTCCTGAAAAACAACTATAACTCTGCCTAAATGAACAATATTTTAGAGAATGCAATGTTCTCCTCCAAGTCTAAGAGGAACTTGTTGAGTTCTAATGATATCAGTCAAAATGTTCTCCTCCAAGTCTAAAAGGAACTTGTTGAGTTTTAGAGATATCATTCAAAATGGATATCAGATTGAGACAATACATGAGTATAATCTTGAATACCTCATTTACTCATGAAAACGAGGCTGCCCACTTCGGTTTGGGGTCACGCAATTTTGCACACAGCAATGCTAGTTCGTCTCTGACTGACGAATTGACACAAATATTCCCCGTTGCAATTGGTTTTGGGTCATGAACCTAATATATCCCATTTAAGAATCTTTGGATGCGCAGTATATGTGCCTATAGCACCTCCATCCCGCACCAAAATGGGTCCGCAAAGAAGGTTAGGAATATATGTTGAGTTTGAATCGCCCTCCATTATTCGCTACCTCGAAACATTGACAGGAGATTTGCACGATTTGCAGACTGTCAATTTGATGAGACACTTTTCCCAAAATTAGGGTGAGAAGTTGGTGAAACCAAACGGGAAATTTTGTGGAAAAATGCATCATTATCTCATCTTGATCCACATACCTCTATTTGTGAAAGAGAGGTACAAAAGATTATCCATTTGCAAAGAATAGCAAATCAAATGCCTGACGCATTTACGGACTTGAAAAGGATAACGAAATCCCACATCCCCGCGGAAAATGTTCCAATCCGTATTGATGTCCCTGTTGGACAATCATCTAGTGTCATATCCAATGAGTCAAATGCACGCCTGAAGCGTGGCAGACCATTAGGTTCCAAAAATCGAAATCCTAGAAAGAGGAAAGCAAATGATCAAAATGACACTACGAAAGAATCTCATGAGGAAATTCATGATTTAAAAAATTCTGAGATTCATGAAGAATCCATTGAGCCCAAGGCTCTGGAAAATACGGAACTATCCATAAATCCAATCAATATTGAGGCAAATATTAATCGAGTGGATATAGTGGTGGATAATGTCTTTGCTTATAATGTCGCATCCAGCATTATGCAAGAATGTGAGGATCTCGAACCTAAATCTATTGAAGAATGTCGAAAAAGACATGATTGGCCAAAGTGGCAAGAAGCAATTCAATCAGAATTGAATTCGCTGGCAAAACGTGAAGTTTTTGGCCCTATAGTTGAAACACCTAATGGTGTCAAGCCTGTTGGCTATATATATGGCATGAATGATCGTTGGTCACGTACCTATTGTACGCCAAAGTATTTTGGAAATATGACTATTAAAGGACAACGATAATGCAAGAAACATATCTTGCATATAAGTTTGACATGACCATAATGGTATAACTTTCGCTTTAAGAAAGATATTCACCACATGGATGTTGATGAATCTGTGGTAGTACAAAATTAATTGAGAGCTCTAGAAGAGCCAATTATTACTATGTTGGAGAAACACAATTGAGTATTGTGCTGTAGTAAGTCTCAAAGAAACTTATTCAGTTTCCAAAGTACACGCGAAAGCGATTGATTATATTGAGACTATAAATAAAGGAAGGATTTGATATCTCCTATTACTACAACTTGTAGCGGGGTAATTTGTATATGAAAAGCTACCCGCTTTGTTCTCCAGTTTGTACTACACAAACGAAAGAATGTCACAATAAAGTGGATATCTATTGGTATAAAACCCATGTCATAATAAACCTGAAGTTTATTGATAAGTGCACATGTCATGGTGTAAATTTAAAGTTTACCAATATTGATAATTTATTCAGTTGGCATTCGTGTTAGCCATCTCATTTTAAGTATGATGTGCAAATTCACATAGGTGAATATTAAAGAACTAGAAAGTTCTTTACGAATTCTCTTGTATCACTTGTTCTCATTAATGAACTGACCAACTAAAGAGTTCGGGTTGAAGCCCATAAATTCTGGAAATATCAAAGGTGAATATGAGCCCATTCACCTGCCATGTATACCACATATGATGCATCTATGAAATGGTTACATGCGCAATTGTTATTAACCCGCAGCCTGGCCGGTGCTTGCGAGGTAAATTGCTCAGTAATCTAACTTCGAGCATAATTTCCAGATTCTCTACTCAAGATAGTTCATCTTGATAAGGTTGTTTATATCAAAGTTGGTTTAGCAAGATAATAATTGAGTGCTTCAACTTAATAGCTAAACTGTTTCTTATGAGAACAAAGTTATATATATCAGTTTGATATACGTTGTATACGAGAGTACATTATATTCTCCCCTCACAAGTGGTTCAGGGTCAGGAACCAAATAATTTCATCTTATTATTAATATGCTGTGTATATTGACATGATAATGCACAAAGATGATTTCCCAAAGTTGAGGAAACAAGTTAGCTTTTCTAACATGAGGGGGAGACATGATAAACAATTGAGAAAAGGTTACATGGGAAGAATTATCATTTGTATATGTAGATCCCCGAATATCATGATATGAACCTGAAGTTCATAAAATGGATAATTCAATTGCAACATATTGCAAAGCATGTTATACGCATTTGCTGACCCAAAGAAAGTGACTATATTCTCACTACAAATGCTCATATTAAGTCCCAGAAGGACAAAGTCTTTGATACGCTTAAAGCGTATAGACAAATACTTGATTCCATGTGAAAGACATGTAGATTTGGACATGTAGTTCAAATACTTGAGAGTATAAAAGTCAAAGATTTAAGTTGCTTGAAGCATATGCAATTCTTGGTCCTGAAGTACCACATCCCAAGTACAATTTGTGTACATATGAATCTTGCTATAACTATAAGCATGATGGCATTGAGAATACATCTATGAAGATATTGAAGAGTCATTCCACGACATTATATGAAGATGTTCATATCTATCAAGAATGATGATTTTAAGGTGCGGAATATTTGTTCAAGTCAATATGGTTGATTTATTTATCAAATCTCTACCAAAGATCGTTTTGAAGATGATGCACAAGATTGGAATGCAAATGCTCAAGGATATAAGTTGATGTTCTTATCAGGGGGAGTTAATGCGCGTTGCACTCTTTTTCCCTTACAAGGTTTTGTCCCACTGGATTTTCCTTGCGAGGTTTTTAACGAGGCAACCAATAGGCACATATTCAAACATGTGTACTCTTTTTCCTTCTCTTTATTTTTCCCATTGGGTTTTGGTTTTAAGGTTTTAACGAGACACATTGTTGAATAGACATTTAAGGGGGAGTGTTATAAATAGACTTCTATTTAAGGTGAATGTCTATAATTAGAGAGATTCTAGAGTTTTATTCTTGGTAGCTAAGTCACTACCTCCCTATAAATAAAGGGGTCTTCTACCATTGTAAATCATCCCTAACAATCCCCAAAGTATCAATAAGAATACTCCTCTCCCTATTCTCTCTATATTGTTCTTGTTCTTGCATTATTCTACTTGTTCTTATATTATTTCATAACACAGACAATAAAACTTAAACGATTCAAATAGCTAAAGCCTTCAACAAATAAACATTTAAATCCATAAAAAACAAACTTAAGTACTAAATGGCTAAAGATCTGGACTGTAGCAAATACAAAAAAAAGTTGAGAAAAATTGGGATTGGCAAATTACAGACTTATCTATTTGCTAAATGAAGAATCATCAATGATGTTCAAATTTAATTTCAATACCTATTTCTCAGAACTAGCACAATGATCGAAATACTTATGCTGCAATCATGCTAATTAATTGTGACCCATATTTAAACATAGCAAACTAAAACACTGAAAAAAAGTCTATTCATCATCCACAAATACATATGTCAACTGAATTCAATACTCAATTTGTGGTCCATGTATGCCTTGTTGCTTCAGAATTTACATATCAAAGGAATTGTTTCAATAAGGAATCCTTCAATCAATTTTCCCATAACCCACCAATAGAAACGCGCACAAAGAATATTCGTTCAAGTCATGACATTTCACACTAAACCAAGATCTGGAAAAATACATAAGAGAATATACCTAAACAACAAATAACCGAAAAATCTTAACGGAAGAGGAAACTTCAGCAAACAACAGTCCTTAATCGTAGGAAGAAAAATTCGACCCAGGTGAATTAATCTGAAATCAGCAGCCAAACAAACACAGCTTAATTTTAAATTGTTCGGATCCAAACTATGAAGCAGCAACAACAACAACAACAACAACAACCCAGTATACTCCCACCAGGTGGGGTCTGGGGAGGGTAATATGTAGACAAGTCTTACCCTACCCGAAAGGGCAGAGAGGCTGTTTCCAATCGACCCCGGCTCATAGGATAAAAGGAAAAACAGCAGTAAAAAAAAAACAAAGACAAAAACACAAACAATAGAGCATTAGTAACTAATCCAAACTATGAAGCAATTTACCAAAATTCTACTGTTCTTCCATTTTTTTTTATTCGTGAGTTTAAATCTCCATTCAAGTTTTCCAACTCGGTTTCAGCTGTGCGCATCAAAAACGTGAGTGAGGGAGTGACGCTTTTCGCTAACTTCCATGGAGATGGGGGTTTAGCCACCCAAGGCCGATGCCATTATTGAAATAAAAAACAGAGAGAAGGTAATGAGTAGAAATCGACGGCTGAGCTCTTTGGAGAGAGAGAGACGAAGTAGCTGTTAATGGATCTTTTGTATGATTTTGGGGTGTTCTCTAGGATTTTTCTCCGACGAAGAAAGAAGAAAAGGGGTCCCTTTTAGAGCTACACAGTTTCCTGTATTTGCTAAAAGTAAGGGATCTAATAATCTTAGGTTTTAATTAAAAGGGTATTGGGTCAAGCCGGGTTGGGTCATGGGTGGTTTATGATCTTAGGTTTTATTAGGTTTTAATTAAAAGGATACTGGGTCAAGCCGGGTTAGGTCATGGGTGGTTTAGGCTTTGGTCAAGGGAAGTTTTGGATCAGATCTGAGCTGGGTGAGATTTGGTCCAATTTCACAAGACAAACTTTTTTTCCAATTCTTTCTTTTGTTTTCTTATTTTTCCTTTCTTTTAATTAAAGTCTTACAAATTAAAAATTCTAAATTATCTAAAAATGGGAAGTTAATCTAATTAGCTAATTATAAAAATTATGAATAATACTCAATTCTAAATTAAAAGACAAAAAATGTAAAATAAGCTATTTTTAGTGAATTTCAAATTTCTATAAAACAAATAACTATTGGTTAATCCGGAAATATAATAATAAATCCTAAATGCAATGCATGATATTTTTTGTATCTTTTGTCATGATTAAATAAAAATTAAATATGCACAAAAAAACAAACAATTAATAAAAATCTAATAAAAAGACAAATAATTGGGAAAAAATCTATTTTCTTTAATTTTATAGGAGCAATTCATATAGGGCAAACATCAGATGCTCACACCTTACCTTTATGATAATTGTACTTATCCTATCTCTCGTTATCAAAGGTAGTTATAAATGAACCTTATAGGTGCCTTAATGCACCTTAAATAGTTAGGTGACGACTCATTAAAATTCAAACCCCTTTCCCAAAAGGAAAGAATTGTCCCATATCAGAAATGTCATAAACTCGATTTTCTGAGAAAAACAAAGTAGGTGCATCAGTATGGCGTCTATGCTGGGGATATCTGGGCTTTTACCATTTCATACTGTTTTTGTGAAATTGTACCCTTCCTATGTGCAATTATTTATCTTTTTTCCTTTAAGAGTTTAATTTCTTTTTTAAAAGAAAAATCGGCACATTTTTCTTGTTTCCTTCCTTTATAACTTCTTTAAATAAAACTGTTGTATTTACCGCTTTCTTGACATGCAAATACATGCCAACCTGCTTTTATTATTGCATAATCATGCTCAACATCATACCCCACTCGTGCCAAAAAAATACTATAGCAACGCTTGATGAGTGGTTGCCCCCTTCCTATATAATTATCCCTTAAATTCCGAAAGGCTTATTTGCAGTAAAACTAGTCGATCGGAGGTGCAGTAGGTAGTTCCATGCCTTCCTCCCTTAAGTTTTCTGCTCAAGGATACCCGTATAAAACCTGCATAGAACCTTACTCTATTTAAATTGAGCATGCATCATGGTAAAACCTAGCCGAGTTAGTTATGTTGTCTATATAATGATCCTTTAAGATAGGCTTGGCCAAAAGTCCACTTTGTTTCCCTAAACCCAAGTGGACATCATCACGTTATGTGCATTTATTGGAGAACTAAATGTTTCATGCTAATTGTTGATGTTAAATAGTCAAATCTGGTGCGGGTAAGGGCCTAACCATATTTGCCTTGCAGAAATATGAGGCACGAAGTTTTCAGAGTCGCGTGATCACCAATATCCTCCCAAGATTTCTATGTTGGTGGGAAGATTTGCATTCTAGTGACAAAACCTCGTCAGAAGATATCTGGGCAATTTTGCATCCCTCGTAGAGATCCAGCCTAACAACATGATAATAGAAGCTGCTACTTTAATTTTTGATTGTGAAAGGGCTGTGTTTCGCTTTGGGAACGTGGAGATTACACCTTTGCTAGAGGAGATAGGAGGACTGGCCGGCCTAGTGTGGGAAAACCCGAGTTTTCTAATGCTTGAGAACTGCATAGGCAAGGTTTTCCTAAAAATAATGGGTTTGAAGACGAATGCAGAATCGGTATGCTTGAAGGAATCGCACATCCCTTTTGACTACCAATATAAAAGGTACGGTTACATCAAATCATACCGTACCTACCATGGTGAGTTTGCCATCACGTCCTTAGTACATATCCATCGTAGGACAACCACATCAGAGATGGTCTCCTCGACCTCAGTGGTAGGCTGCGAAGAAGAAGGAGCACCTTTCTGGGGAACGGTCTTGAAAGTCTTCGCCATTTTTATCTAGATAAAAGGGTTTGAAAGGATAAACAAGAATGATGAGATGAATGGTGATAACTTACTAAGAAAATCAAACACACTGGCTTAAGTGAGGGAAAAAAACAAGGTTGCAACTTGGAGAACGAAGGTAAAAATATTGGAGAATGAAGGAAGAAAATTATATCTTGAAGGATCAAAGGTAGAAGCTTGGTAAAAAATGAAGCATAAACGAAAGAAGGAGTATTTATATAGTCTTTACACCGTGTCGCATCCAGAGAGAACCTACCGATAGTTGACACACATTTGGGGGCCATTATGATGTAATTAACGGGATGTTTTGGTTTTTTTGTCGTTTTGTGTCACAGCGTGTTAAAAAAGGGATCAAAGAGATCATGTCGTTCCACGTCGTTTCTGTAAAACTTACTCTCCAATAAATGAGAGGACTATCTGTATACGAATAAAATCGATCTTATGGAATTCCTTGTCTTTTGATAAGATAAAATTGAGCTAAAGACGTGATGACAAGGAATCAAAATCATGGCAAAGGTCTCATCGACCTAGAATCAGGGGGCATGACGTCCACCCTTGAGAATATCGGGGCCATGATCAGGTATCAGTCCAAATCCCAAAAGACTTTGGAGAACATTATTGGGCAACGAAGCACGACCAATAGAAGGCCGTGATATCCGCGACCGACCGGATATCATGGCGTGGATCTTGGTACGTATCAATAGAGTATTAGTGATTAGTTAAACAAACGATTTTTTTACCTTTTATAGATTGTACTTAGAGTAAAACTCCACTACTATATAGAGGGGAGTCTAATTATTCATTAATACATGATAATGCACGCATATCACGGCAATATGTTATTATTTTCTTTGTTATTCAAAGTTCTTATTCTTGTTCATCAATATTTAGTTATTGTGGGTCCAAATCGAGGGCGGATATTTCATCAGGCTAGAATCAACTTCTTCAAGTGATTTGATAATTTATTATATTTTTATCTGTTTAATTTAACATAATTTACTATTTGTATTGAATTACTTCACATATAGTTAAAACCACTTACAAATTTAGCTGCTATCTGCTTTTTAGAGTAAACAATACGCTTTAAAATTTCTTTAGGCGAAACTTGAAAAAGAAAATTCTACAAATAAATGTGACCCTAAGTTTTTTTGTTAGCACCTGGAATAGGGAGATGTTCTTTAAGAATATCCTATTTTTATAATGCCATATAGTAGATTTGTTTAACGAAATGTGCTTGTCCTTATCACACCTGACATGCATGCATGCCGTTGGTTCAACTATGTTCCCCACATTAGGCCGACATCCATTTTCCTTTGCTACTTGTCAAGTTCTTAGCAAATCAAAAATCTCAAATATCAGAGAATTTGGGAGCCACTTGGCCCGTCTGTTGTTCTCATCGAGCGAGTTATACTTAAAAATCCTTATAAGTTAAGTGCTTATGAGTAAAAAATAAGTCAAAAATTATAAGCTGGTCTCCCACAACTTATTAAATTTCAATTTATAAGTACTTTAGGTTTGACCAAGATATTTACTATTCTAAAATACTTTTTTATAAAATAAAACTCTTCATATACCTAGTTCTTTAACACCTAATGCTTGTCAGCTGCTCTAAATCAGCTAAGCCAAACGGGCTCTTAAACCAATAAACAACTAATATGTACTTTTTATTCGCACTTCTAATATTCATATATAATAGTACTGTAGTACTCCCTTCAATCACTTTTACTTGGCATATATATTAAAAATAATTTTTTTATTTGATACTTTACGTATATTAAGAGAAGATAAAAAAAATCTTATTATACACAAAATATTTATTAATCTTTTTAAATTATTTTCTCAAATTAAATAAAATATATATCAATTAATATTGATATTGTTATGAAATAATATAAGAACAAGTAGAATAATGCAAGAACAAGAACAATATAGAGAGAATAGGGAGAGGAGTATTCTTATTGATACTTTGAGATTGTTAGGGATGATTTACAATGGTAGAAGACCCCTTTATTTATAGGGAGGTAGTGACTTAGCTACCAAGAATAAAACTCTAGAATCTCTCTAGTTATAGACATTCACCTTAAATAGTAGTCTATTTATAACACTCCCCCTTGAATGTCTATTCAACAATGTGTCTCGTTAAAACCTTAAAATCAAAACCCAATGGGAAAAATTAAAGAGAAGGAAAAAGAGTACACATGTTTGAATATGCGCCTATTGGTTGCCTCGATAAAAACCTCGCAAGGAAAACCCAGTGGGACAAAACCTTGTAAGGGAAAAAGAGTGCAACGCGCATTAACTCCCCCTAATAAGAACATCAATTTATATCCTTGAGCATTTGCATTCCAATCTTGTGCATCATCTTCAAAACGATCTTTGGTAGAGATTTGATAAATAAATCAACCATATTGACTTGAACAAATATTCCGCACCTTAAAATCATCATTCTTGATAGATATGAACATCTTCATATAATGTCGCGGAATGACTCTTCAATATCTTCATAGATGTATTCTCAATGCCATCATGCTTATAGTTATAGCAAGATTCATATGTACACAAATTGTACTTGGGATGTGGTACTTCAGGACCAAGAATTGCATATGCTTCAAGCAACTTAAGTCTTTCAAGTTAAGTCATGTAAGTCACATAATAGACTTTAGATACATATCAAGTTTTCACGTCATGCTAAACAAATAAGATATCGAAAACTGATTATACATACCTTTGACTTTTATACTCTCAAGTATTTGAACTACATGTCCAAATCTACATGTCTTTCACATGGAATCAAGTATTTGTCTATACGCTTTAAGCGTATCAAAGACTTTGTCCTTCTGGGACTTAATATGAGCATTTGTAGTGAGAATATAGTCACTTTCTTTGGGTCAGCAAATGCGTATAGCATGCTTTGCAATATATTGCAATTGAATTATCCATTTTATGAACTTCAGGTTCATATCATGATATTCAGGGATCTACATATACAAATGATAATTCTTCCCATGTAACCTTTTCTCAATTGGTTATCATGTCTCCCCCTCATGTTAGAAAAGCTAACTTGTTTCCTCAACTTTGGGAAATCATCTTTGTGCATTATCATGTCAATATACACAGCACATTAATAATAAGATGAAATTATTTGGTTCCTGACCCTGAACCGCTTGTGAGGGGAGAATATACTCTCGTATACAACTTATATCAAACTGATATATATATAACTTTGTTCTCATAAGAAACAGTTTAGCTATTAAGTGGAGGCACTCAATAATTATCTTGCTAAACCAACTATGATATAAACCAACTATCAAGATGAACTATCTTGAATAGAAAATCTGGAAATTATGCTCGAAGTTATATTACTGAGCAATTTACCTCGCAAGCACCGGCCAGGCTGCGGGTTAATAACAATTGCGCATGTAACCATTTCATAGATGCATCATATGTGGTATACATGGCAGGTGAATGGGCCCATATTCACCTTTGATATTTTCAGAATTTATGGGCTTCAACCCGAACTCTTTAGTTGGTCAGTTCATTAATGAGAACAAGTGATACAAGAGAATTCGTAAAGAACTTTCTAGTTCTTTAATATTCACCTATGTGAATTTGCACATCATACTTAAAATGAGATGGCTAACACGAATGCCAACTGAATAAATTATCACTATTGGTAAACTTCAAATTTACACCATGACATGTGCACTTATCAATAAACTTCAGGTTTATTATGACATGGGTTTTATACCAATAGATATCCACTTTATTGTGGCATTCTTTCGTTTGTGTAGTACAAACTGGAGAACAAAGCGGGTAGCTTTTCATATACAAATTACCCCGCTACAAGTTGTAGTAATAGGAGATATCAAATCCTTCCTTTATTTATAGTCTCAATATAATCAATCGCTTTCGCGTGTACTTTGGAAACTGAATAAGTTTCTTTGAGACTTACTACAGCACAATACTCAATTGCCTTTCTCCAACATAGTAATAATTGGCTCTTCTAGAGCTTTCAATTAATTTTGTACTACCACAGATTCATCGACATCCATGTGGTGAATATCTTTCTTAAAGAGAAAGTTATACCATTATGGTCATGTCAAACTTACATGCAATATATGTTTCTTGCATTATCGTTGTCCTTTAATAGTCATATTTCCAAAATACTTTGGCGTACAATAGGTACGTGACCAACGATCATTCATGCCATATATATAGCCAACAGGCTTAAAACCATTAGGTGTTTCAACTATAGGGCCAAAAACTTCATGTTTTGCCAGCGAATTCAATTCTGATTGAATTGCTTCTTGCCACTTTGGCCAATCATGTCTTTTTCGACATTCTTCAACAGATTGAGGTTCGAGGTCCTCACATTCTTGCATAATGCTAGATGCGACATTATAAGCAAAGACATGAACCACTATATCCACTCGATTAATATTTTCCTCAATATTGATTGGATTTATAGATAGTTCCGTATTTTCCAGAGCCTCGGGCTCAATGGATTCTTCATGAATCTCAGAATTTTTTAAATCATGAATTTCCACATGAGATTCTTTCGTAGTGTCATTTTGATCATTTGCTTTCCTCTTTCTAGGATTTCGATTTTTGGAACCTAATGGTCTGCCATGCTTCAGGCGTGCATTTGACTCATTGGATATGACACTAGATGATTGTCCAACAGGGACATCAATACGGATTGGAACACTTTCCGCGGGGATGTGGGATTTCGTTATCCTTTTCAAGTCCGTAAATGCGTCAGGCATTTGATTTGCTATTCTTTGCAAATGGATAATCTTTTGTACCTCTCTTTCACAAATAGAGGTATGTGGATCAAGATGAGATAATGATGCATTTTTCCACAAAATTTCCCATTTGGTTTCACCAACTTCTCCCCCTAATTTTGGGAAAAGTGTCTCATCAAATTGACAGTCTGCAAATCGTGCAGTGTACAAATCCCCTGTCAATGTTTCGAGGTAGCGAATAATGGAGGATGATTCAAACTCAACATATATTCCTAACCTTCTTTGCGGACCCCTTTTGGTGCGGGATGGCGGTGCTATAGGCACATATACTGCGCATCCAAAGATTCTTAAATGGGATATATTAGGTTCATGACCCAAAACCAATTGCAACGGGGAATATTTGTGTCAATTCGTCAGTCAGAGACGAACTAGCATTGCTGTATGCAAAATGGCGTGACCCTAAGCTGAAGTGGGCAGCCGACGAACTAGCATTGTTGCATGTAAAATGGCGTGACCCCAAATCGAAGTGGGCAGCCTCGTTTTCATGAGTAAATGAGGTTTTCAAGATTATACTCATGTATTGTCTCAATCTGATATCCATTTTGAATGATATCTTTAAAACTCAACAAGTTCCTTTTAGACTTGGAGGAGAACATTTTGACTGATATCATTAAAACTCAACAAGTTCTTCTTAGACTTGGAGGAGAACATTGCATTCTCTAAAATATCGTTCCTTTAGGCAGGGTTATAGTTGCTCTTCAGGAGCCTTCAATCAATTTAATTCCCATAGTTTGCCATATAAAAGAAAATATACGAACATGAGAATAAACAAATTCAGTCCGTTTGTTTCATACTTAAACAATATTTTCGAAATCTGCTGAGGTTATTCGACTAACTAAATCAGATAGTCGATTATATGTTTCCCATAATCGATTACTTTGCAGTTTGAAAATTTCAGTTTAAGCATTTTCTTAAAACAATCGATTGTTAAACACTCACAATCGATTGTTGAACATTGACAATCGATTGTTAAACACACACAATCGATTATTTGCTATTTTGAAAATTTTCAGATCACACTGTCTTAAGACAATCGATTGTTAAATATAGACAATCGATTGTTGGCTATTTTGAAAAATTCCAGAGCACACTGTCTTAAGACAATCGATTGTTAAATATAGACAATCGATTGTTGGCTATTTTGAAAAATTCCAGAGCACACTGTCTTAAGACAATCGATTGTTAAACATAGACAATCGATTGTTGAATATTGACAATCGATTGTTGAACATTGACAATCGATTGTTTTGCAGTTTTAATGCGAAATATTAGATAATCAACTAACTGTTAGGTTAGTCGATTACCGCTACTGGAAAATAAAAATATTATTGAAATCTGAGCATATTGAAACATTCTAAAGAACTAATACTAACATTATATCATAAACTAACTAATACGAGCTGATACTAATGACTATTAGTTTATTCACTAACTATTACAAATAAGTGAAATAAAATCAAACAACTCCATCTTCTTTCATCACAGATCCATCACCGATTAGGTGGTCTATTTTCCCCTCAGGATGCTCAAAGAAGTCTGCCACATTCAAGTGGTGATGTCAAAATTGTCGTCAGAGACAAAATTTGTTTCAGGGCATTTACTCTTTAGAGATGCTTTTACAAGGCTCAACCAAATGTCTTGGTACACGGCAAATTTTCGCCTAGTGCCCTTTTCCACCGCAACGATAACATATAGTTTATGAACTATTTGCTTTTGGATTCTCATCGTATCGTGCTTGTGGCAGAGTGACCAACTTCAGGTTGTCATATCTCTCCTATAAGTCATTCCACAAGATAGGTGGATCTTTGACTTTGATATATTCAATTTTCAAACCTTCATCAAGGTGATGGCGCAAGTAAATCAAGGCCTTAGCACAGTTTCAAACCTTCATCAAGGCGATGGCGCAAGAAAATCAAGGCCTTAGCATAGTCTTGGGTGGATGCATTATTTATGTCTTTAATGGCGTCTCCAAGACCCATAGAATCTAAGTGGATTTCAGCATCCAACACCCATGCCATATAGTTCTTGCCCGAAATTTCAAGGGCAACGAACTTTCTTTTCATAATGTCAGACATAAAACAAAATTACATCAAGAGCGTGTTCATACTTACGGGCTCTATTACAATTATCACATTCACTTCAGGGAATGGATCATAATCATGTGCTTTACACAATCTCATGTCAAGTATTACTTTCATAAAGTGAAAGATTATTTTGAGAATCTTTATTATTCTCATTATCACAATAATGACGATTATAATTTCGTCTATTGCCACGTCCACATCCATTGATACCTTTACGGTAATAATTTTGTCTTCTTTCAGACTTATCACATACTGCTACCACATTCTCTAAAGGGAATGGAGCAAATTCATTTGGACGGGATTCTTTGCCACGTCCACATTCATTGATACCTTCATGGTAATAATTTTGTCTTCTTTCAGACTTATCATATACTGCTTCCACATTCTCTAAAGGGAATGGGGCAAATTCAATGGGACGGATTTTTAATTCTTTGCCCACAATCATACATGAATTTAATCATGGCAGGACATAGAGATTTAACCACTTCATGTGGTTATAATTTCTTACACACTCCATTAGAGCTATAATCAACCTTTGTTGTCTATGTTTGTATATAAAATCAAATTATAGAATTCCAAAAATTTGAAAGAGAAAAGTAAAATACTTACCTTAATTTTCTCAAGAAGATTCTTGAGACGGTAGAGTCTCGTGCTTTTTAGAATTACGAACACGGAACCGAGATCGAAATCTCGAATTTCTGTTTCCAATCTTTCTTTCACGTTTTCTATTTCTGTTTTCTTCCTTTTCTTTCTTCCGTTTCTGTTTCCTTTTTTTTTCTTTGTTTTTCGTTTCCACTGTTTCCCTTTTTTTTTTCGTATAGAAATTTCGGGATTTGGTTACGGCAGAACCTCACGTGAAACCCTACACAAACAAAAGTTAAGACAATCGAAAATTTCAATTGGTTAGAGACTCGTGCTGATAATGTGTTATGAAATAATATAAGAACAAGTAGAATAATGCAAGAACAAGAACAATATAGAGAGAATAGGGAGAGGAGTATTCTTATTGATACTTTGAGATTGTTAGGGATGATTTACAATGGTAGAAGACCCCTTTATTTATAGGGAGGTAGTGACTTAGCTACCAAGAATAAAACTCTAGAATCTCTCTAATTATAGACATTCACCTTAAATAGAAGTCTATTTATAACAGATATTATATATTTTATTTAAAATTTTTATGAATAGTAAAAAGTCAAAACGTAACATCTAAAAGTGAACGAAAGAATATAAGGGGTAAAAGGGTAAAAACATAGGGGAGAGTGAAGCAAACGTGCGGTGCGCGGGGGAAGCGCGAGTTTGGTGGGACAGTAGGGCAGAAGAGAAGAAATTAGAAAATGTCTTAGTCACCAACAGTCTCAAAATCCTCTGAGCCTCTGCAGACAGCCGCTCTCTTCGGAACTCAACTTCTCTCTTTGTTTTCTCCCTCTTCCTCACATTAGCCACACACACTCTCTCCAAGTTCTTTTCGTTTTCTCCGTAGCTACCACAACTCTATATCTTTCTTTTATTCTTCCTACTTCTTCTGTTACTTGTTCAATGGCGACAATGAATCTACCTACAGGACTACACGCTGCGGCTAAACCGGCGTCATTGGATCGGCTTTCCTCGGCCAAGAACGTCGGTGATTTGTTCTTCTCCGATTCTCGTCACAGGAAACGAGTGAATACTTGGAACCAAATCACGGCCGTTCAATCACCTGAGCATATTCATGGCGTTAATAACAATGTTTATGCCAATTATGTTAATTTCAATGTACCCTCTGTAAGTTTCTTCAGCTCTTTATTGACGATTGGTTAATGACCTGTACTTTTGTTTATTCCTTATTCTTTCTATTTTACATGTCACTGACATCAGCTTTTCTAGCCAAAAATGTGAAGCACTCTAGCTCTCCCCTTTGCCGTTTGTTAAAGTTGACCCCTTGCATGAAATACTTTCGGGCTACTGCAGGACAGGGGAGGGCGGCCGTATATCTTATGGAACATTTATCTTGCATTTGAACCAAGGGGCTGTTTCCGTGCCTCCTGCTCTGTCACCATAGAAGCAACGTCAACGCTTGTGGTGGAGCCTGAAACTCTAACAAGGGGATTCAGAAAGCACCATTGCACTAAGTTTTTTTTATATGAAGGGGATTCAACAAGTCTTTATATATATATATATATGTGTGTGTGTGTGTGTGACTTTCTTTTAAACCTATATATGCAGTACAACCGGCACAGTCGAACTCCCTTCACCATACATAGCTCCGCAACGGTCAAGGCTGGCCTTCTAAACCAAGTGCAATAGAGTAGATGCGGAAGTATATGAATTTTAATTGGCAAGAGTGACAGTCATTCATGAGAAAATGCATCCTGAATTTTACTCTAGCTAAACTTTTAAGTAAATGGAGGGATGTGAATTCCTCTAGATTAACTAGCAATTGATGCTAGTTTAGTATACTCTGTTAGCCTATTTATTACACTTGACTTTCATTCATGAATTGGTCCTATGCTTGTGATTTATCTTAAAGCAAACATAAAGATCCTCCACAATGCAGAGTGGTCTCCATGAGTTTGCTTTACATTGTGATTTATTGCTTGTATTCCATCGTAGTAGTATCTCCAAAAGCAGGATTACGCTATTGAGCTATTAATAATAATTTCTGAAGGTCTTGAGAATAAGATGGACTCCTGTTAAAGTATCAGTAGACTCCCATATGAACTGTTGATGCTGAATTTAATTGGAAGAATTGCAAACCATCTTGCCTCATGTGTGTTTTTTCTTGATATCTCAGAGAAGGGCAAAAAGAGGAACATATGAAAAGAGAGCAAAGAAATTCAAACCATTTCCTTCTAGTGAAGAGCTTATTGCCTCTGACTCTTGGTGCATGCCTTTTCTAATGTTTTCAAGTTTAACAGATGTTTTTTAATTTGAGCAAAATGAGCTTATTCCCTTTTCACCATTTGTTTCCTGTGACAGTGCATACTTTGAACATTCTAATGTGTCATTTATCCTTAAAAGCAAGTTATGGTAATTTTGTCCCTTCTGTGGTTCAGTCCAGCGGTTACAGTCTGGGGCAAGAAAGTGTGTATCTGAATTCTCCAAGAAAAACCAAGATAGTTTGCACCATTGGTCCCTCCACAAGCTCACGGGAGATGATCTGGAAGTTGGCAGAGGCAGGAATGAACGTGGCCCGTCTGAATATGTCACATGGGGACCACACATCGCATCAGAGAACAATTGATCTTGTTAAAGAATACAATGCTCAATTTGAGGACAAGGTTATTGCAATAATGTTGGACACTAAGGTAATGCTTATTATTAGCTTTATAGCTGCAATTATTAGTTTCTGTTTAAAATGCATGTTTGAAACAGTAATAGCATTGGTCGAAGCACCCGAGGATGTGGTCTAGTGCTCAATGAAGTGAGTGCAAACCTTAGAGATAATGGTTCAAATCTCGGTAGAGACAAAGCCACTAGGTGATTTCTTCCCATAAGCCTAAGCTTTATTGGGCAGAGTTACGCAGTAGCTGTGTTGGTTGAAGATAACAAGTATTCGGAAGCTGGCCCAGAGACTATCGCTCTGAAAAGGAAAGAATATTATTAGCATAGGTCTAATGCGTTGCCGGTTGAAGTGGCATACTTGTGTCCAGCACTTTTTTGGTTATTCAATTGTCCTGCCTATTACTGTTGTTTGGAGTGTCAATATCATAAGGAAACATGTGTAGCTTCAGTGACTTTTGAACCCATTGAGATGACCAAAGAATTTCACCATTTGGATTTTGCTAATCCTTGGGAACACCGTGAGAAGGGTATGGGGGTGGTGATGGTGGTGGTGGTGGTGGTGGTAGAGTAATGAAGGTGAAGGGACAAAACATCCTTTTCATATATCAAACAAGGACTTGGGCTCCTTTCTTTTATACACTAAGTTTGGGACGACTAGATGGTAAAACTGTTTTTCAGGTGATCTATTCTGTATGCTGAGGCCTGCCGGACATGTTCCTTAATACTCTTTTTCTTATTCTATCAAAGCGAACATATTTGACACTGCACAATCCTGTCCATTTCTAGTCGTTGTAGCTACCACTTATCACTAGCATCACCAGAAAATAGACTTCAAACTTTTGGGTGCATGTGGAACTTGTATGCTACTATTCTGTTTGTTAGGTTTTGGGATTCACAATTTGCAAATGGGTGTGGCAATTTAATTATTTTCAACTGATGTGAGAGTCGTCGAACTGAGCTTTTGCTTTTGGGCTTTGGGTACTTTTGTCGACCAAAAGGAAATTAAAATTGAGATCCATCTTCTGTTGCTTGTTATTTTCATCTTCAATTGTAAAAAATGCCTAATGTTTCTTGTTGTTCTATGAACAAGTTACTGCATTGATGTTACCATTATCAGAAAAAGAAACAAGTCATTACATTGTGGATAACAATTATCAGTTGCCATTCGGTGTTGAAAATAAATTGTTTATTTACTGTTTTAGGATGAGATATAAGTGCTAGTATAAACACGCACTATGCTAACAAGCTCCTTCCATCATATTCTTTGGTTGCCTGTGATATATCTTGTAGGGACCTGAGGTAAGAAGTGGAGATGTGCCCAAACCAATTCTCCTTAAGGAGGGTCAAGAATTCAACTTTAGCATTAAAAGAGGAGTCAGCACAGAAGACACCGTTAGTGTAAATTATGATGATTTCATAAATGATGTGGACGCCGGAGACATAGTACTTGTTGATGGTAATTGAGTTTTTGTTAATTCATTTTGCATAGCTAAAATAAAGCTATAGAACAAACAATGTTCTAAAAGGGCAAAACTGGGACTTGCTTCGGGATGAGACACTTTAAAAGACACCTTTGGGTGAACATGGGAGGCACTTGTCTCACCGTGTGCAGTTCGCCTTGTAGGCCCCTCCCAAATTCCTTAGTTAGCCCTTGTCTCCTCAAAAACTCTATTTTTTTTTTTCAAAAGCTCCATTCATTGATCACGAATCAGAAGTTTAGAACATTGCAACTTGAATGGAGTCTTAGTCTCTCATATTCTTTGACTGAGAACACCATGAGGAGAGTTTCAAAAGGAACCTTTCATATGAAAGTTTCCATGTCTTAACTTTTCTTAGTCTTCACTAGTCAGTTCTCCATATTTTTCTCTTCAAATCTTGCTTTTCTACACTATTTTGATTGATAGCAATATTGTCATTTTTGTGTTCATGAGATATGGTACTTATTTATTTTAATAGTTAAGTGTTAATGCGTAACAACCTACAAATAATTATATTGAAAACATTACTTTTCTGTAATTTAGGGGTGGGCATAAAATCCGAAAAACCGAATTCCGAACCGAACCAAATTAATTTGGTATGTCAGTTTCGGTTTTTTCGGTATTTCGGTACAGAAATTTGGTATTTCGATAATTCGGTACAGTACACGGTATTGGATTATTGATATTTCGGTATTTTGGTTATACCGAAATACCCCAATACTTTAATACGTTTTGGTGATTTGTTGCCCCTGCTCCCTAGTTTTTACCTTCAAGTTTTTTACTTCGTCCTTTTATCTCCTGAGATAAATATAAGTGACCCATAAATATAAGTGACCCATCCATGACTAAAACTTTGCATGCCCTTTTTAATTTGTTTCCTTTCTTTTTCTTACAAAGAACCAATGGCACACGTTAGTTTTCTTCCCAACACCATCAATAAGGATATCTAGTCTAACAAAACGGTAGTGCTTTTAGCCAAATAGAGGTTCACTTCGTTATACTGCAAATACATTACTCAAGAGTATATCAAATGTCTATAGCAAATTGAAATTGGTTTGACAGATCACTAGTGCAAATCTCGTCGATTGAAGAATCTTCAGAATGAGTGAATCCCCTCAATATAATCTGTAAAGAATACAATTCTGGGAACAGAAAAATAATTGAAAGGGAAGACAAATGCTGACAAGTAACAGAGAGCAACGAAGAACTTTCTGTTGGTTTCTTTCTTTTTGTTTGTTCTCTTCCTCTGTTGGCGCCAGATTTGCTAGTTAATGGAGATTGGAGGGGGAGACAGTGAAGATTTGGTTTAAACCGAAACCGTACCGAAATAAGAAATACCGAACCATACCGAAATATTATGGTACAGTATTTGGTATGTACAATTGATAAACCGAATACCAAAATACCGAACCGAAATTCTTAAATACCGAGCTGAAATACCAAAAGCTCGCCCCTATTGTAATGAGTAATGATTTATCCTATTATAGTGCAGTGATTTGTTTCTTAGTTTATTAACTAGTTGGAGCACACAATATTGGAATTTTATTAGTAATTGTGAATAATTCTTTCCAAGACTAAATATCATTCTCTGATAATTTTCATCTCAAACATAAATTCAATAATGAGAAGAGTAGTCTTTGGATCTAGATTTGCTAACAATTTTTCCTGTAGCTTGGAAAAAAAACTTTTAGACCTATAAATATCAAATACCTGCTCTGCTTTATCCAGGCGGGATGATGTCATTAGCTGTGAAATCGAAAACCAGCGATATAGTGAAATGTGAAGTTATTGATGGAGGAGAACTGAAATCGAGACGGCATCTAAATGTAAGAGGAAAAAGTGCCACCCTACCTTCAATAACAGGTTATCCAATTTCTGGACCCCTCCCTCCCTACAATATTTTGCTTACTCAGTTGTTCTTCTAAGATCACCTGATAGCTTGATCTTTTTGTAACTTATACAGAGAAAGACTGGGACGATATTAAGTTTGGTGTGGACAATCAAGTTGACTTCTATGCCGTTTCTTTTGTGAAGGATGCTAAGGTGGTCCATGAATTGAAAGATTACCTGAAAAGTAAAGTGTCTGCTATCCATTATGTTTTTTTTTCTTTGGTTCGGGATAAGATCTTCTGCGTATTATGTTTATAGGGATGTAACCTTGTCGTAGCATTTCATGGTTAATATCTGTTTGTTTAAGTTGGAAGAGCTATTCTGCAGGCTGTAATGCAGATATTCATGTTATTGTAAAAATTGAAAGTGCAGACTCCATTCCAAATCTCCACTCGATCATTTCCGCTTCTGATGGGGTTAGTTCAACCTCTTGAAAATGTTGTCTAATTAATTTACTTCAGTAATCACTCATGCTATTTTTGCTTTATTCGTGTGCGTGTGTAGGGTAAGGCTCTGTAAAGAAAAAAAAATAGCAGTATTAGTACTCTCTTGCTTTTATTTATCCAGTAAAGGATGATGCAGTGAAGATGTTGGTGAAAATTAAAATGAATTCTCAAGATATGGTGAGCCCCTTTACAGAAATGTGAAGAGCAAAGAACATATACAATAGCATCAGTAGTCACTCTATGATAATCAAATTGCTAGAATTTTGTACAGTCAGAAAACGATTGGTTCATGCTATGATGAACATTATGTGAAAGGTTCATGTGGTATGCGAAAGGTTCATGTGGAACTGTTGAGCTTCATTTGGACGGAAGGAAGCAGAAGAAAAGGAGAAGAAACAAGTGACAGAACTAGCTTTCAAAAGCTTCAACATTCCTTATTTTAACGAGTTTGGCAGTTGAAGGCTGCGAGAAGCCTTTGATTGTCTTCAATCCTTCTCCTCAATATTTTACACATCTAGGAAATATCTTGGTTGTAAGGCTTTCGATGGATGCCTATCAGGAGTCTTTCCTGGAAGCTTCGTAGGACTTTTTACTAGCAACATTTTACTTCTGATTTGCTTTCTTGGAATACTTTTGTTTTGGTTGCTTTCTTGGAATACATTTGTTTTGGAAGTTTTGGCTGCTGTCAAAATTATTAATAGGAGAAGTAGGAAAGCTGTAAAATATAGATGTAGTCTTATGAAGAGGAGATGGTAAATCTTCTTGTGTAGTTCTTGTTGCTTCTCCAAAACGCTCTTCGTACTAATGGGTGTTGTCTCAAAGCTTATTGACAATTTTATTGGTGAAGAAGTTGTTTAATTTAGCAATATCAAGCTTCCCATATAAGCGAAAGTACTCCTATTACAGAAATATGATCTTTTAAATGATAATAGCGATTACTTTAACATCTTCTTGGATAACTTTCTTATGTTATGCAACTGTTGATAGGCAATGGTGGCCCGTGGTGATCTTGGAGCTGAACTTCCAATTGAGGAAGTCCCATTGCTTCAGGTAATTTCAATGCTGATACATAGAGCTTCTTTTATGAGCCTTTTAATAGCTTACTACCCATGTGATTGAGAATGGAGAGGGTGAGATCTTTAGAATACTATCTGTTGCTACAAAAGGCTTAAATTTTCCAATTTTCATCACCAACCACACCATATTGGTTAAATCTTTGCTCTTTGGTTAATTTGGGTTGCCAAATTTATGTGATGGAACTAATTTATAGAGGGGTGGGAGGGTGGGGGTAATGGGCGAATATATTTATGTGGTATTAATGTTGATTTTCACAAATTTTGTATTAATATATTCCCATGGCAAGTTAACCAGCATGTTCAAAAGATATATTCACCTGGCAACTGAACTGGATTGTTTTAATATATTGCACATTTGCATAGGTTTGCGATCAAAATTCCTAGTAGTTCGGGTGGAGAAACACTGCACTGCCGCTTATGAAAAATCTTCATGTTAGTTTACTGAGTTGTGGAGTTTCCATTTACGTTCGAACTATTTTTGAGTATCACTTTTGTCTACCTTTTTCTCCGATACAGCCGTAATGGCCATCGAAACAAACTTTCATGTTTCATTCAGCCTGTTACCACCACAACCCCCCACCACGATGCGTCTGCAGCAACCAAACCCCATCGCAAATATAGCACAACAATTGTTCAACAAGACTCTTTTGCATTCTTTCAGTCAGCACGGTTTACTTTCCAAATACATTTTATGCCTCTTTTCCGAACTTGGGTGTTGTGTGGTGTTATCTTACTCTTGTCAGAGGTTACTGACTTATAGTCAATTTGGTTGGAAGGAATGATTATTCTATTTCTGATGTAATTGGAAGAAACCAACAGAAAAACATTTGCAGGTTTAGGAAGTCATTGTTTCTATTTCTTAACATAATCAATTTTATTTTTCTTTATTAACACAATCAATTTTAAGTGCTAGAATTACTGAAACAGTATTACAGACCACTGAACTGTATTCCTTATAGCCGCAGTCAATGATCTGTTCTATTGGAGATATTTCTACCTCTCCAAACCCTTTTGTATCTTAATAGGAACTTAGTGAGATCTAAAAAATGCTATTGCATGTATCCGCAGGAAGACATTATTAGAAGGTGTCAGAGCATGCAAAAACCTGTAATAGTAGCAACGAACATGCTCGAAAGCATGATTGATCACCCAACCCCAACAAGGGCAGAAGTTTCAGACATTTCCATTGCAGTACGTGAAGGCGCTGATGCTGTAATGCTTTCAGGCGAAACCGCTCATGGGAAGTAAGTTTTGTTCTAGGCACAAACTATTCCACATGCCTTCCCTATTTTCTGCTATCCATCTTGGTTTCTAATTTCTACGACTGCTTTTCTACTATTTGCTTAAATTGATATCAGGTTTCTCTGCATGCATATTTGTTTTTATATCTCTGCATTGACTATTTTTCTATTATGGATGGCCAGATCCTCATGGTTATGTTATTTTCTAGTATTCCCTTTTTTATGCCACTCCATTTTCTTTTTCTTCCTTGTCTAATTCGGTAGTTATCAAATTTTCATGATGTATTCTCAATTGAGTTTGCAATGAGAATTTTTTTCTTTACTTTGCGTTTACATTTGTTATACTATGTGTTCTTCAATTTGTAAATAGTGAACCATCTATTTCCATAAATGCATTAGGTATCCACTGAAGGCTGTTAAGGTGATGCATATTGTGGCATTAAGGACTGAGTCTAGCCTACAAAAAAGCACTAGTTCTCCAAGTCAATCTGCCGCCTATAAGGTACATATGCGGTGTATGTATAATATATAATATTGGATCTTAATCTGTTTTTGTGCTATGAATTCAATTCTTTTCAGCTAGCCAGATTTTTTATTTCCCATATTGTCCAACCAGGAAACCACATTGATCTTTAATTGTTAAAGTAAAATGCTTAATCTATTAGATATATTTTGCAGAGCCATATGGGTGAAATGTTTGCCTTCCACTCTTCCTCAATGGCTAATACCCTTAGCACTCCCATCATTGTCTTCACAAGAACTGGGTCCATGGCAATAATTTTAAGTCATAATCGGCCTTCATCAACAGTTTTTGCCTTCACAAACAAGTAAGTGTCCTTAAAGAAGTAGTATTAGCATTATTAATATTGTATCATGATATATTTCAATGAGATCGCTACTTATTGTATCTCATGGTGATTCAAATCATTTCACACTGTGTAAATGTTGAAGGGAGTTTCCAGTACTTAAATTTTAGGACTAGTCTTTGTGGAAGTTAGTTGGTTTTTAATTATTTTCTCGACAATCTTTGGATCTTATTGATTAATTTTCCTTAGTAAACTTGTGTTTATTTTCTTCCCCATTCTGAAATAGTTCCAGAGCTTTGGACCGCCTGAAATCAAGCTGTTCTCTGCCATGTCCCCTGTTTTATTATGGAGTTTGCAACTCTGTTTGACATTTTGTAAAGGCGATCTCTGAAGAAAAAGTTCATAATTGGAACAAAATATTTGGAGGGGTCAGTATTTTCAACATGGGAGGTCAAGAAGTCTTGATGCAGATTCTTAATTTTGTCGTAAGTTGCTCAGACACAACAGCTTAGGTGCCGCACATGCGTCGACACAGCACTAGTATGGGTGTGGGTATGGGATCCGTACTGGATCTAGTCAAACAATTTTGGGTATTTTGACCGATGGATTCGAGATGAGATAACAGTTTGATTCCCAAAATTAGAACCAAAACTAAGGTAAATTTGAAGAAAATAGCATACCTTATCTAGGAAATTAATCTACAACTTGATAATAAAAAATAATCCACACTTTACAAGCTATACATAAGTATTCTACAAAATTTCTCATAATTTAGAGATATTTTGATTGATTTTTTTGAATTATTTATAGTCCCCGTACCCATATTAGTATTAGGATCCATATCCTCGAATCTTAGAATTTACATCTCGAAGGATCAGATCTCTAGATCTACACCCGTGTCGGACACCCACACCTGTGTCCGAGCAACTTAGATCTTGTCTACCATGTGAATCTCTCTCTCTCTCTCGTATATACTCATCTGTGTGTATTGTTTTATATACATTTATATATTATCTTTTTGTGCCAGTGAAAGGGTGAAGCAGCGTCTGGCTCTGTATCATGGTGTCGTGCCTATATATATGGAGTTTTCAAGTGACGCAGAGGAGACCTTTTCTCGAGCTATCAAGCTTTTGTTGGTTAGTGATCATTCCTTTTCTTTTTAATGCTGTATTTCCCTCGGCATTTCTTGTTTGGGGGTGCTCCATGTACACACAGGTAATATTTTTGTTTCCTGCATCCTGTAGAGCAAAAGCTTGGTGAAGGATGGGCAATATTTAACTCTTGTCCAAAGTGGAGCACAACCAATCTGGCGTAGACATTCTACTCACCACATACAAGTCCGTAAGGTCCAAAGTTGATACGTCTAGCAACCATTTATTTTGGTGTAATCACGTCGAGTGGTAGGCATCTAGGATACAATTTTTCAATGTTTCTTATATACAGTTGCTTTTTTTTTTCTTCTTCTGAAGTTGTTCCTTATGTGATGAAACTGGAGAAATCTTCTTAAAACTTAAAATTCTAGGCACTGATGTTCTGTAATTGTGAACTTTCTGGCGGATGGAAGCTTAAGTTTTGATAACTTCGTGTAGCATCATCATTGGAAATTTATTTTTCTGCTTTAGCCATGTGTGTATTTATCTTTATAAGAGTTCCCTTCTGGATATGTCCCGGTGCATCGGAACTCAAAAACAATTCATCAGGATAACAGGCAAAGCAAAACAGAACAATTTAAAGGATAATGTTCCTCTGTTCGTTGGTTAATTTTGATTTTAAAATCTGAATTCTTGACAGTTCTTCGGGACTCGTTGGCTATTGAAAATTTTCTTGATGTAAAAACTGGTTAAAGTTACACTTGTCCATATCAATGCAATTTGTGCTTTTAAGATGGATATTCGTTCTTCTGGCCCTGAATTATTCGCTAGATCTCCCTAGACATTTATCGAAAATCCAAGTCATTTTGCTATTGAACTCCCAAATGCTTGTCACCTTCTACGACTAATATGATGGAACCAACAAATGTTTGTCAATTCTACACCTAATATGTCAGAGCCATCAAAGACACTAGCATTATAACTACTCCAGAACTCTCCAGCTCTTGTAAGTTGACTTCGGTGGTAGAAATGACACCAGGTAGCCACTTCAATTTTTTCCTGAAGTCGAGATTTTTAATTTAAAAGTTCAGGATAAAATTCAGTGCTTGGAATGGGTTAAGTTGAATTTGTATGGAAAGAAATCTGTAAAAATAGTTGAGGAGAAGTAGTTCTTCCTCTAATTTATTTAGTTCTGGCAAAATACGTATGATAATTCTGTCTGGTACATTAGACTTTACATATGTCCTCTTCCCTAAGTTCTTGACTAATTTCACCATGCTTTATACCCTTGTACCACATAGCACAGGCTATGTAAGCTACTAAATCTAAGATTGTCAAGCCAGCTAATAGAAAGTAAAACCTGTCGAGATGACCTTTATTAAGATTTCCTGGGATCCATCCAGACATGTTATCAGTTGTAGAAATTTTCATCACTACGCTCACGAGTAAGCTGCTGACGTAGTTTCCCAGTGATATCGATGTCATGCACAATGCACTGCCGAAGCTTCTGAGTCCATCTGGTGCTTGTTCATTGAAAAACTCCAGTTGGTCTACGTACATGAACACTTCTGAAGCTCCTATCAGAGAGTATTGAGGAATTTGCCATAAGATAGTTATAGAGCTTGAGGCTTGGCAGTGTATGCAGTCTTTTCTAGCATACTTGAGCCTGTAACACTCCACAATTCCTGCTGATAGCATTGCCATCACAGCTATGATAAGTCCAATATGTAAGATATATGGATTTATATCTAGATATATGGACTTATATCTACATACATATGAACAATATATGGATAAATTATATGTTATGTGCTATCTTTTGGTTTGGCCTAATTTTGTGGTCTTATGGGCATTATGTTAAGGGGGCCAATGTATTGTCATATAAAGTGTAGGACTAATGTGTAGATACCCAAAAGGGTAACCTTAGTTAATGATGGGCTAACTAAGGTTACATATATGTAACCATGGTTACATGCTTGTGACTCTTGAGTTATGTAACTCTTGTGACTCTTGGGTTATGTAACTCTTTTGTTATAAAGAGGGGGTTATGGTTCCCACATTATAGCAAGACAAGACTCTTCTTCCTCCCATTGAATCAAGAGCAAAAATACACCATTGTTGTCTTGCAAATAATTGTGGAAAACCATATACCAATTTTGATCATTGTCATATTATTATTGTGGTGATACTATTCACATATTACTCAAGTCTTATGAAGAATTCTTGTCGTGACATACAACTTCAAGACATTCTTGAAGAAGGTTCAAAGGAGCAATCTTCATAAGGACTCAAGGACAATCATCAAAAGGAGGTTCAACAATTTCCACACATGGATTCAGGTTAGCTTCCGCTCATGTAATTTAATTCCGAATTGTTCAATATGAAGGTTATTGTCTTTAGTAGGATTCATAATCCTAACAATTGGTATCCGCCACCTTCATTTTGGATAATTTGGATGTTCATAAGATTCATGTTATGCTAGGATTCATGTTCAAGAAATGTTAGAATTTTATTTATGAAATTCTAGTACCATGAAATAGCATAATATTATGAATGTTATGTTTTGATGCAATTTGATGTTTTAATGCCATGTTATCTTTACTTGTGTTAAAACATTGTATAAAGCATGATTTTAGTTGGTAAACAACATGTTTTCTTGTTTAAAGATTCTTGTTGAAAATCATGTTTTATTCAGAAAAATTTTCGCAAAACAGTGTCCAAAAATAATCGATTATCTTGGAAGTTAATCGATTATTTTTTGAGACACTGCCTAAAGATAATCGATTATTTTTCTTAGATAATCGATTATCTCTCAAGTTTTAGAATTCTGGCAGTTTTTAGAACACCAGAATAATCGATTATTTGTTTCAGATAATCGATTATTCTGGTCCAGTGAGATTGAAACGTTTTTCGTATACCAGATAATCGATTATCTATTTCAGATAATCGATTATCCTGGTCCAGTAACTTAAAATTTTTTTTCTTAATACCAGAATAATCGATTATCTAGTTTAGATAATCGATTATTTTGGTCCAGTAGCTGAAATTTTTTTTTATGCCAAAGATAATCGATTATCTCAAGCAGATAATCGATTATTTTTGTCCAGTAAGGTTAAAAACGTTTCAAATCTCTTAAGTTTCAGTTTTTTAATTGACTTATTATTATTCAATTAAAATATTCAAGTGTTTATTATTAATGTATTATACATTAATATTTAAGTTATGAATATTAATTCTTTAAAGTCCATCAATTTTAATAATTTTGGAATTGTCCTCTCAAGTATAAAACAATTAATATTCAAGTGTTACATGTCAAAACATGTAACTTATTAAGTTAAAGATTCATAATATGGCTTAAGGAACTAAAGTTTATAGCATCTAATATTTTAATTAGTCAATTGAAGCATTATGTTGCCAAAGTAACCTCTATTGTGTAGATTGATTAATCTTAAAATATAAGATGACTGTGGATGTTAGTCTTCCATGCGTTTAACACCGGCCCAAAGGAAGGTTGTTATTTGACAGGAATTCGAACATGCTTGTGGTGATAAATATGAGATAATTATTTGGTTTTCCATGTGAATATTAAATCGGCCCAAAGGAAGGTTTGATATTTGACAGGAGTTTATTGTCTATGTTTGATCAGTACACCAAGAGTACCACATACAAGTTTATTTTCTGTCCAAAGACTAAAATCAATGTTGTGCTAGGTATCTTGTAATGGGATATGCCTATTTTGAATCTATAAAGTAAAGTTAAAGTTCAAGTAATTGTAAGCATGTATTCAGTAATCCTTTTGTTCTATTTTCAGTTAATTCTTCTGCTTCTACGATATCTGCCAACATCAATAGCATCCCTGTGCTTAACGGCACTAACTTTAAGGAATGGAAAGAGAATGTCATGATCGTTCTCGGTTGCATGGATCTTGACCTTGCACTTCGGACCGAGCAACCTACTTCTCTTGAGGATACATCCTCTCCTAATGAAAGGAGGGTGATGGAGAAGTGGGAACGCTCGAATCGCATGAGTCTAATGATTATGAAACGTGCAATTCCAGAATCATTCAGGGGCACTATGAATGATGAAGCTAATGCCAAAGTTTTCCTTGAAAACCTTGAAAAGCGTTTTATGCAAAATGAAAAGGCGGAAACAAGTACACTATTGAGTAAACTTGTTTCCATGAGGTATAAGGGCAAGGGAAACATTAGGGAGTACATTATGGAAATGTCTCATCTTGCTTCGAAACTAAAGTCACTCAAGCTGGATTTACCTGAGGAACTGCTTGTGTACTTTGTTTTGATATCTCTTCCTGCACACTTTAATCAGTTTAAGGTCAGTTACAACTGCCTGAAAGAGAAATGGACTCTTAACGAGCTCATTTCACACTGTGTGCAAGAAGAGGAAAGGATAAAGCTAGATAAGACTGAAAGTGCTCATTTGACATCCTCTTCTAAGGAAACTAAGAAGAGGAAAGGTAAGGAAGTTGCGGTTGCAAGGCCCAAGATTAAGCAACATAAGGAACTTAAGGTTGAAATTACTGAATTAGGTTGCTTTTTCTGTAAGGGGACTAATCATGTGAAGAAGGATTGTACCAAGTACCACGCTTGGCGTGCGAAAAAAAGGTACATTTCTTTCTCTTGTTTGTTGTGAAGTTAATTTAATTTCGGTACCTAAGGATACTTGGTGGGTAGATTCGTCTGCTACTACTCACATAAGTATATCTATGTGTTAGACCCCTAACTTTGATCCTCGGCAGGTGTGGGTTGTGACAAGGATTTGCATGATGGACTTGTTGCACGACCCTTAAAATTGGGGCAACATCATGACGGCAGCTCGGCATGACGGACAATGCGGGGCATGACAAAGGCACCTTGGACGGAATCAAGGCGCATCTCACTTAGGCGCGCGGGTTGGCAAAATACTTGTGCGGCAAAGCTATGTCAAGCAGGGGCAAGGCATAGGAATACAAGGCATGGCAAGGTGAGGCATTCAATGACAAGAAATGTGGGCAAATGACTTGGGGGTCAAACTCGGCAATAGGCTAGTGGCGGACTTGTTCGGGCAAAAGGACTGGACAATGACGGACAACTGCGGCGGCGGCAATAAGCTGAGACATTGAGTGAGAGCAGTGTCGAAGGCTAAGGCTGGGCGCAATGCCAGCCTTAGGCGCGGATCAGCTCGGCCAAGGCGCACATGCAATGCACATGGAAGCAGTTGGCGGTTGCTGCCACTCTCCTACAAACATGCTGATCATGGGACAGACATGCTGATCATGGGAGCAAACATGTTGATCATGGACCATGAAGTGCCCACGTTTTAGGCATGATAACCCAGCGGTTGGGGCTTGTCAACCGAATTGTAGCCTTTAAATATGTGTCTATGTATTAGCCAAAGGGGCAAGAACTTAGCCTATAGCATTGGTTGCACCCGAAATAGTCTAAGTCACTTCTTCAGGGGAGGAAGTCTTGTTTTGGGCAGGGAATTGGGGAATTCTTTGTCTTGGCCATAGGGTTGGCTTTAGTATTCTTGTATTCATTTTAAATAATACAAGTTGGGAATAGGGATTCCCTTAATCTCGTGTGTCTTCTTTATTTCCGCTGCCTATTTTCATTCAAACTCAAAAACGTCCTAAATTAAACTAAGTGTGGGAAGGCTGAGCCAAGGTCGGAACTTGACTGCCGCGCGGAGGTGAAACCTCGGCCAGAATCTAAGTGGCCTAAATCGCCCCCGTGACAACTGGTATCAGAGCGCTGTTGATTCGGGACAACGACACAAATTTCAACGGATCGAATTTTGTGAAGGATGGCTGGTGGCAACGCAGAACTGAGGGAAAAAGTTGCTGCATTGGAGGCACTTGTTGGAACCACTGATGGGGATCAGTTTCTGACTATCATGACCCGTCTTTCATATCTCGAGGGCGAGTTAAACAGACTGAGCGAGGAATGCACAGTTTTGAAGACGGAAAATGGGTTACTTCGTCGTGCTGTGAGCAACGATGAAGCACTGCGTGGGGCAGATCGTACCAAGATCAGAATTCCGGAGCCTAAAGAGTTCAGCGGCGCAAGGAGTGCCAAACAACTCGAAAACTTCCTGTGGGATATGGAGCAGTACTTTCAGGCTGCCAAAGTTCGTGATGGGGAAAAGGTCACCATTACAACTATGTACTTGGTTGACGACGCAAAACTATGGTGGCGAACGCGGGTGGCAGACGATGCAAGTGCTGGGCGGCCGAAGATTGAATCTTGGGAAGGGTTAAAGAAAGAATTAAAGGACCAATTCTTTCCTAGCAATGCGGGCTGGATTGCTAGAGACCGTTTGAAGAAGTTGAAACAAACTGGAACGGTCGGGGAATATGTCAAAGAATTCAGTTCTTTGATGCTGGATATTAGCAACATGGCTGAGGAGGACAAGTTGCAT
This sequence comes from Nicotiana benthamiana, assembly GCA_034376525.1. NCBI lineage: Eukaryota > Viridiplantae > Streptophyta > Magnoliopsida > Solanales > Solanaceae > Nicotiana > Nicotiana benthamiana. The sequence continues at coordinate 93,332,546 of CM067337.1, forward strand.
AATTTCCTTTACGGGTTGCAGTCTCGGGCGCAGATGGAACTCCGAAGGCAGAATGTGAAAGACCTTCCTAGTGCCATTGCGGCTGCGGATGCTTTGGGAGATTTCCGGTGGGGCCAGGAGGGTTCTGATTTCTCTACTAATCCCAAGTCCAAGAACGGAAACAAGGACAGGACAAAAGAGTGGAGAAAAGCTGGAAACGACAATGTTGTTGAGGGCAACGGCATTGAGAAGGAAAAGCATGGGGCTGGACCTTCTTATAGGGGACAAAGCAGCAAATTTGATGGCTGTTTTATCTGCAAGGGACCACACATGGCGAGAGACTGTCCCAGAATTGAAAAGCTTTCGGCGTTGTTTGCGGAAGAACCAAAAGAAGAGGAGGATCAGGAGCAAACACAAGCATATGTGAATCTTTTGAGGGTGTTCCATAAAACCGAAGCTAGTTCGTCGAGGGCGACGAATCTTTCTGGTGGGGGTGGTTTGTTAGACCCCTAACTTTGATCCTCGGCAGGTGTGGGTTGTGACAAGGATTTGCATGATGGACTTGTTGCACGACCCTTAAAATTGGGGCAACATCATGACGGCAGCTCGGCATGATGGACAATGTGGGGCATGACAAAGGCACCTTGGACGGAATCAAGGCGCATCTCACTTAGGCGCACGGGTTGGCAAAATACTTGTGCGGCAAAGCTATGTCAAGCAGGGGCAAGGCATAGGAATACAAGGCATGGCAAGGCGAGGCATTCAATGACAAGCAATGTGGGAAAATGACTTGGGGGTCAAACTCGGCAGTAGGCTAGTGGCGGACTTGTTCGGGCAAAAGGACTGGACAATGACGGACAACTGCGGCGGCGGCAATAAGCTGAGACATTGAGTGAGAGCAGTGTCGAAGGCTAAGGCTGGGCGCAATGCCAGCCTTAGGCGCGGATCAGCTCGGCCAAGGCGCACACATGCTGATCATGGACCATGAAGTGCCCACGTTTTAGGCATGATAACCCAGCGGTTGGGGCTTGTCAACCGAATTGTAGCCTTTAAATATGTGTCTATGTATTAGCCAAAGGGGCAAGAACTTAGCCTATAGCATTGGTTGCACTCGAAATAGTCTAAGTCACTTCTTCATGGGAGGAAGTCTTGTTTTGGGCAGGGAATTGGGGAATTCTTTGTCTTGGCCATAGGGTTGGCTTTAGTGTTCTTGTATTCACTTTAAGTAATACAAGTTGGGAATAGGGATTCCCGTAATCTCGTGTGTCTTCTTTATTTCCGCTGCCTATTTTCATTCAAACTCAAAAACGTCCTAAATTAAACTAAGTGTGGGAAGGCTGAGCCAAGGTCGGAACTTGACTGCCGCGCGGAGGTGAAACCTCGGCCAGAATCTAAGTGGCCTAAATCGCCCCCGTGACACTATGCATGGTTGCCTGAACTGCCGAAAACCAAATGATGGTGAAAGATACATCTACGTGGGTGACGGCAAGAAGGTGCAAGTTGAGGCTATTGGCAAATTTAGGCTGTTGTTTAAGACCGGTTTTTAATTAGATTTGGATGAGACTTTTGTTGTACCGTCTTTTAGACGGAATTTAATTTCTGTTCCCCAATTGGACATATCCGGTTATACATGTTCTTTTGGTGATAATAAAGTTAGTCTCTTTTAGAATTCAAATCTTATTGGTACTGGTCTTTTATCAACATTTGATAGCTTATATTTGGTTGATACAATAACTTCAAATTATGAAACTTTGCATACAAGTTTAAGTGGTACCAAAAGAAAATTAACTAATGAGAATTCTATATCACTCTGGCATAAACGTTTGGGTCACATATCCATTCAAAGAATTCAGAAACTCGTGTAAGATGGAATTCTTGATTCTCTTGATTCCTCAAATTCGGAAATTTGTATTGAGTGTATCAAGGGAAAACAAACAAACAAGAGTAGATTAGGTGCTAAGAGAGCTTCGGACGTCTTAGAATTGATACATACGGATATTTGTCGGCCATTCCCTACTCCTTGTAGGAATGGTCAACAATACTTTATCACATTCATAGACGATTACTCTCGTTATGGGTACCTATATCTAATTCACGAAAAGTCCCAATCCATAGACGTGTTCAAATCATTTAAGGCTGAAGTTGAAAATCAACTAAGCAAAAGAATTAAATCCGTTAGATCTGACCGTGGTGGTGAATACTATGGTCGATATGATGGTTCCGGTGAACAACGTCCAGGGCCTTTTGCTAAATTCCTAGATGAGTGTGGGATCGTCCCTCAGTATACTATGCCAGGCAGTCCTACGATGAATGGTGTAGCTGAGAGACGAAATCGGACCCTTAAGGATATGGTAAGAAGTATGATTTCTCGTACTACTTTGCCAGACTCACTCTGGGGTGAAGCATTAAAAACCGCAGTTTATATTCTTAATAGAGTTCCAACTAAAGCTACAATCAAAACCCCATATGAACTTTGGACTGGGCATAAACCCAGTATTCGGCATTTACACATTTGGGGTTGTCCAGCTGAGGCAAGGCCTTATAGGCCGAATGAAAAGAAACTGGATGCTAAGGCGGTTAGTAGCTATTTTGTTGGATACTCTGAAAAATCCAGGGGTTTTAAGTTTTATGATCCCACTTCTGAACTATTTTTGAGACGGGTAATGCTAGGTTCTTTGAGGATATTGAGTTTGGGCGGTGGGGAGATAAAGTTGTTAGAGATTTTGTCTTTGAGGAAGAACATGTGTCTTTTCCTCAAGTTGTTGATCTTGGTCACATTCCTGACACGGATCACACAACTCCGGTTCAAGACAATCTCGAAAATCTCCCCCATCAGGACCCTGATATAACTAATGAAAATCAAACTCAACAACCTCAAGAAACTGAAATGCCATTAAGGAGATCCACTAGAGAGAGGAGAAATGCAATTTCGGATGATTATGTAGTATTTCTCCAAGAACAAGAAAGTGATATTGGACTTGAGGAAGATGATCCAATCAACTTCCATCAAGTCATTAAGTGTTCTAACTCTCAAAAGTGGATTGATGCCATGAATGATGAGATGAAGTCTATGAGCGATAATGACGTTTGGGAGCTTGTTACATTGCCCGAAGGTATTAAACCTATTGGTTGTAAATGGATTTTTAAAACCAAAAGGATTCAGAGGGCAATGTTATTAAGTACAAAGCTCGTCTTGTCGCAAAAGGCTACACTCGGAAGGAAAGCATTGATTATAAAGAGACTTTCTCTCCAGTTTCATCGAAAGACTCTTTCAGGACTATAATGGCATTAGTAGCACATTTTGATCTTGAGCTTCATCAAATGGATGTTAAGACAGCGTTTCTCAATGGTGACATTGAGGAAACAATTTATATGGTGCAACCTGAAAACTTTGTTTTGGATGAATCAGAGAAGAAGGTTTGCAAATTAAAGAAATCCATCTATGGCTCAAGCAAGCTTCTCGTCAATGGTATTATAAGTTTCATGCAGTCATTACATCTTTTTGGTTTTAAACTGAATGTTGCTGATGGCTGTATATACCATAAGTTCAGTGGGAGTAAGTATATTTTTCTGGTTTTATATGTCGATGACATACTGCTTGCCTGTAATGATATAGCATTATTGCATGAAACTAAGAAATTTCTTTCAAAGAAATTTCAAGTGAAAGATCTTGGTGAAGCTTCTTTTGTATTAGGAATTCAGATACATCGAGATCGCTCAAAAGGTGTTCTCGGTCTGTCACAAAAGGGCTATATTGATAAGGTTCTGAAAAGATTTGGCATGCAGGATTGTAAACCAGGCAACACCCATGTTGCTAAGGGAGACAAATTTAGTCTCAAACAGTGCCCAAATAATACTTATGAAATTTCGAAAATGCAGAAGACGCCTTATGCTTCGGCGGTAGGTAGTCTGATGTATGCTCGGGTATGTACACGACCTGATATAGCATACATTGTTGGGATGTTAGGCAGATATCTAAGCAATCTTACAGAGAACAAAGGATTACATGCTTACATATCGGAGATCGGACCAGTTATGAGATCATCGGGTATACCGACTCCGATCCCTTTATGCTAATAACAACTGTAGTTTGACGAAAGCAAAACATATGGACGTCAAATTTCGGGTTGTTAAAGAAAGAGTACAGAATGGACAGTTGTGCATTGAGCACATCAGTACAAACTCCATGCTTGCGGATCCGCTCACTAAGGGATTGACACCAAAAGTATTTCTTGAGCATATTGCTTGTATGTGTGTCAAATCATTTGAGGATTATGCATTTTAGTGGGAGTTTGTATTATACAATTATGTATTGTCCATTACATTCAGTAATTCAGTTATATCTGCGCAGATATTCAGTTTTAAAGTTTTTTTGTACTCTTACAGTTTATGATTGATCTCAATAAAGAGAACCAGTTGGAAATAGACATTCTATTGACCACACTTTATGTTATTTCCATGCTACATACCTACACTTGATCCATGTCGTTGGTTATATTGATATACGTGATCTATGATTGGTTCTAGTTACGAATGAGTAACGAAGAGCTCTTAGGTCCTATGTTGGTATGATTGATGGACCGGATTGTTCATGACAATTTTATTGTGATAGCAATTTTGAGCTCATAAGGTTATATTGTAACATATAATGCTAATGTTTGTACATATGTATGTGTATCTCGTCCAAGTGGGAGATTGTAAGATATATGGATTTATATCTAGATATATGGACTTATATCTACATACATATGAACAATATATGGATAAATTATATGTTATGTGCTATCTTTTGGTTTGGCCTAATTTTGTGGTCGTATGGACATTATGTTAAGGGGGCCAATGTATTGTCATATAAAGTGTAGGACTAATGTGTAGATACCCAAAAGGGTAACCTTAGTTAATGATGAGCTAACTAAGGTTACATATATGTAACCATGGTTACATGCTTGTGACTCTTGAGTTATGTAACTCTTGTGACTCTTGGGTTATGTAACTCTTTGGTTATAAAGTGGGGGTTATGGTTCCCACATTATAGCAAGACAAGACTCTTCTTCCTCCCATTGAATCAAGAGCAAAAATACACCATTGTTGTCTTGCAAATAATTGTGGAAAACCATATACCAATTTTGATCATTGTCATATTATTATTGTGGTGATACTATTCACATATTGCTCAAGTCTTGTGAAGAATTTGTGGTGACATATAACTTCAAGACATTCTTGAAGAAGGTTCAAAGGAGCAATCTTCATAAGGACTCAAGGACAATCATCAAAAGGAGGTTCAACAATTTCCACACATGGATTCAGGTTAGCTTCCGCTCATGTAGTTTAATTCCGAATTGTTCAATATGAATGTTATTGTCTTTAGTAGGAATCATAATCCTAACACAATACCCATACGCTGAAGTTGAGTTATCCTTAGGGCCTCGCCCTTGTGCTTCTTTATCTTTTTGACAAAAGGATCAAGGACTCGGCGGTAGAGGAATATTACAACTGCTACACTCATGATGTCAAAGCTAGACATACTTGCTGCTGGTATCCTCAATTTCCCGATTGTAGTTTTCATTGCATCCCCTTGCTCGACGAAGATTGAGGCCATTTGTGTGAAAACTACAGAATAAATTATAGTACATAGCCAAATTGGTATCAATCTCAAGATGCATTTCACCTCTTCAACTTGTGAGATTGGGCAGAGGCGCCAGGGGTTGCGATTGCTCTGCTTCTCATTGCCAAGTTCCTTGGATGTGATCAAAGCTGCTTTATCCAAAAACCTGTGTTTAATAAAAGAGCATCTTAAATGGACAAAATACACAGGCCACAAATTAGGCATCTATGTAACTATCTTTTGAATTTGAACATTAGTACTTTTATACTCACTGGAAACCTTGGGTGTGGAGCATTTTTCTACTAGCAGTTCTGGAGCTCTCGTCATCGCCTTCATATAATGCATCTTAATTCTCTGGGATCTCTAATCTCCACTTGTTCGATGCAGCGACGATAACTTGGGAAAACCTGGTTATAGGGTTGCCACTAGACCTAAAGTGCCTATACTTCACGGTGCCTCCAAGAAAGAGCACCAATGCAGCAAAAGCAGAAGCAGCAGATGCCCAAAAACCAAGAGCCCACATCCTGTCATCCTCAAAGTAGTCTAAAATGGTGTTAGAAAAAAGTGAACCAAGGTTCAGGGCCAGGTAGAAGTAGCTGAAGAAGGCCTGTTTGGATTGTTCCTCTCTTGGATCATGCTCATCGAACTGATCAGCTCCAAAGGTAGCAACGTTAGGTTGGTAGCCTCCATATCCTAGAGCAATCATGTACACAGAGATGTAGAATAGACTAATCTCCATGGTTGAATGCGGTCCACATAGAGTTGTTCGATCCCCACAACCTTTCGGTTTCAGCAAATAAAGTTGTGTCGCCAGTGATAATAGTACTAATCCCTGTTTGCATTCCGGACAAATCATTAAGACCAAGATTTACAAGTATGAAGGAATAAGAAATCTGTTTGATTGTGAATTTCATTAAACTGTGTGTCAGATGCCACATATGGATACTTACAATCACATAGATGACCTGAAAAATGGCACAACTTTTGAATCTTCCCCAGTAAGAGTCACTAAGAAAAGCACCAACAAGAGAGAAGATGTACACAGTGCCAGTCCATTTGCTCACACTATTAGCAGCCTCAGCATTGTTTTCTTGCATCACTCTAGTCAGGAACAACACCAAATTCACCCCAACACCAAAAAAGGCAAGAGTAGCTAAAGCTTGATTCACTGGATAAAATCACAGGGAAAACAAATTTTAAAAGAAAGTTAGGTGATCCATTTTATTGCTCAATTATAGGCAAAAGAGCATTTGTTTATAAGATAGTTGAATCAGTCAATTTGCTTTTATCGGTGTTACATTCTCCTACATAGTGCGATTAAGTGGCTAACTAGGTAAATCAATCAATGTTCAAGACAAAGGCACACTAGGCGAAATTATGGACAACTTTCAACTTTAGCTTCTCAAGTAATGTAAGATAAAAGAGCATCCATCTATAAGATAGTTGAATCAAATAATTTTCGTAATATGGATGTTAAATTATCCTAAAAAATGGGATTTAGCATGGCTAACAAGGTAAATCGATCAATCACAAACTTGGAAAATGTAGAAAACTTTCAACTTTAGAAGAGCGCCCGTATATGAGATAGTTGGATCAAGTAATTTTAGTTATATAGGTGTTAAATTGTCCTAAAGAATGGGATTTAGAATGGCTAACAAGATAAATCGATCAATCACAGAATTGCAAAATGTAGACAATTTTCAACTTTAGAAGAGCGTCCGTATATGAGATTGTTGAATTAGTCAATTTGGTTATATGGATGTTACATTCTCCTAAATATGTATAGTGGGTTTAGTGACTAAGCAGGCAAATCAATCAATCAATGTCAAGACACACTTGCGAAAATGCGGAGAACTTTCAACTTTAGCCTCTCAAGTAAGATGAAAAGACCACCACAAGCTGTGGCCAAGTATTTCTACTAGGTTCGATAATTAAGTCACTTCAATAGACCTATCGTTTCTTTCCTTTCCAATCAATTTCTTGTCAAAGTGATATCCACAATGCATTTTACTGTATTAGGTTTTGCGTTGAAATTAGTGATATAATTGTGCACCTACAAAGGCGATTAACACTTACTAAGGCAGTTAACCATGACCGAGGTGTGATATTCCTATAGCATTTAGGGGTCGTTCAGTGGGGTGTACAAGAATAATAATGAAATAGGGTGTATTAATAATGTTGACATTAGTAATATTGTTATTAGTTATACTAAGATTATTTCTTATCAACTGTTTGATTTGGTGTATTAAAGGCTTTGAAAGGACGCTTCTGTCTTTATACATGCTTATCTATGTATTAAAAATTATGATATTGCTAATGCTATGGTATCCCATGCATAAGAATAGTACTGAATCTAGGGTATAACTAATACAAATATTAGTTATACATAAGTTAAAAAATACCACCAAACAAGAAATTAATAATACTAAAGTTAATACGCTGTTTTTTCTTATATATCCTATCTCTTATATTGTTCAATAGTGGAAGGTGTTTTTTTCTATGACATGTTGTGAAAAGAAATTAAATATCTTTTGCTTCCTCTTTAAACCAAGTCACTACGTAAGCAAGCACTCAAATGTCAAAACTTGCCAACACTATGGCCTAATGTCAAAACTTACCAATACACTATGCCCTAATGTCAAAACATGCCAACACTATGCCCTTTTTGCCAATTTTGTGCTTGAGAAGAACTCCAATCATTAATCATTTTACCTTGATAGATCTTATGTAACCTTAGTGTTATCTTTTTTTTTCCCCAACAAATAAAGCACCCTAATAAGGCATGCAGAATGACTTTAATTTTGTTGTACGTCGTGGTAGGAGTAGTATTAGTTGTTTATATGCAATAAATCTTTCCATGCTCCATTCGACATGTTTTCCTTCTTCTCTGAATAGTAGAATGACCAATCAAGGCATGTCACTACATTCTCAATAAACGACAAGGTATGACCAATCAATAAATGTGATAAGAACACTGGTTATTCACTAATTGCCTTTCTGCTTTTAATACGTCATTCTTCTGCGTACTACGCCAATGACCAATCATAAAATGTGATAAGAACACTTACATTTGCCGACACATCTTTCGAATTTTAATACTCATTCTTCTCAATGACCAATCATAAAATATTTTTCCTCGTTTCATATTAAATGATATACTTTTTTTTAAGTCACTTCAAAAATAAGTAATACATTTTTAAATTTAGAAATAATTCAACTTTAAACTACTAAGTTTATCCTTTTTGCCCTTAATAAGAAATTTTTATAGTTCTTCTTTTAAAACTACAAATTTTAAGTCTTTTTTAAAATTTTATGGCGAATCAAATTACCTCAAATAATATAAAACAGCGTATAGGAGAACATTGATATTCATAGACGCGCACGCCTTTCAATTTACAATACGTCATCATCCGAACCTTATCCGCGCGTACCACGTGTTTTTTTTCCTGCAGCTTACATAGTTGTAGTAAGCTGACACCAAACCTAATTTATAAAAATCTTTTATATATGCACTTCCATTTTGGTTTCCTTCAGCTTTTGTTAAAATCATAAAACTTATCATCCTACATCCCTCGACACATCCATCCTCAATACGTCATAGCTAACAAACTAACAATCATGTTTCCTGAATACAATCCATCTGATCAAATAATTATTTTGGGAAAAAGCGTAAAGTAAAAATGAAAACACACACAAAAACAAAAATTAGGATAAGCAAAAAATCCTGATCAATAATGAGGGGGCTGTTATGAAATAATATAAAAGACAAGAACAATAACTCAAGAACAAGAGCAAATAGAGAGAGAATAGGGAGAGAGAAGTATTCTTATTAATACTTGGGGTGATTTACAATAGTAGAGAGCAGCTCTATTTATAGGGAGAGGAATGACTTAGCTTCAAGCTAAAACTCTTAGACATTCACTCTAAATAGACTTCTATTTTATAACACTCCCCCTTGAATGTCTATTCAATAATGTGCCTCATAAAACCTTAAAACCAAAACCCATTGGGAAAAATTAAAGAAAGGAAAAAGAGTACACATGTTTGAATATGCGCCTATTGGTTGCCTCGTTAAAAACCTCGCAAGGAAAACCCAGTGGGACAAAACCTTGTAAGGGAAAAAGAGTGCAACGCGCATTGACTCCCCCTAATGAGTACATCAATTTATATCCTTGAGCATTTGCATTCCAATCTTGTGCATCATCTTCAAAACGATCTTTGGTAGATATTTGATAAATAAATCAACCATATTGACTTGAATAAATATTCCCTACCTTGAAATCATCATTCTTGATAGATATGAACATCTTCATATAATGTCGTGGAATAACTCTTCAATATCTCCATAGATGTATTCTCAATGCCATCATGCTTATAGTTATAGCAAGATTCATATGTACACAAATTGTACTAAGGATGTGGTACTTCAGGACCAAGAATTGCATATGCTTCAAGCAACTTAAATCTTTCAAGTTAAGTCATATAAGCCATATAATAGAATTTAGATGCATATCAAGTTTTCCATGTCATGCTAGACAAATAAGATATCGAAAACTGACTATACATACCTTTGACTTTATACTTTCAAGCATTTGAACTATAGGTTCAAAACTACATGTCTTTCATATGGAATCAATTCTTCTTGAATTGTATCTCTTCCATTTAGTTACTTTCTTTGGGTCAGCAAATGCGTATAGCATGCTTTGCAATATGTTGCAATTGAATTATCCTTTTATGAACTTCAGGTTCATATCATGATATTCGGGGATATACATATACAAATGATAATTCATCCCATGTAACCTTTTCTCAAGTGTTTATCATGTCTCCCCCTCATGTTAGTAAAGCTAACTTGTTTCCTCAACTTTGGGAAATCATCTTTGTGCATTATCATGTCAATATACATGGCACATTAATAAAAGAGAAGGAAACTGATATATATAACTTTGTTCTCATAAGAAACAGTTTAGCTATTAAGTGGAAGCACTCAATAATTATCTTGCTAAACCAACTTTGATATAAACCAACTTATCAAGATGAACTATCTTGAGTAGAAAATCTGGAAATTATGCTCGAAGTTAGATTACTGAGAAATTTACCTCGCAAGCACCGGCCAGGCTGCGGGTTAATAACAATTGCGCATGTAACCATTTCATAGATGCATCATATGTGGTATACATGGCGGGTGAATGGGCCCATATTCACCTTTGGTATTTCCAGAATTTATGGGCTTCAACCCGAACTCTTTAGTTGGTCAGTTCATTAATGAGAACAAGTGATACAAGAGAATTCGTAAAGAACTTTCTAGTTCTTTAATATTCACCTATGTGAATTTGCACATCATACTTAAAATGAGATGGCTAACACGAATGTCAACTGAATAAATTATCAATATTGGTAAACTTCAAATTTACACCATGACATGTGCACTTATCAATAAACTTCAGGTTTATTATGACATGGGTTTTATACCAATAGATATCCACTTTATTGTGGCATTATTTCGTTTGTGTAGTACAAACTGGAGAACAAAGCGGGTAGCTTTTCATATACAAATTACCCCGCTACAAGTTGTAGTAATAGGAGATATCAAAGCCTTCCTTTATTTATAGTCTCAATATAATCAATCGCTTTCGCGTGTACTTTGGAAACTGAATAAGTTTCTTTGAGACTTACTACAGCACAATACTCAATTGTGTTTCTCCAACATAGTAATAATTGGCTCTTCTAGAGCTCTCAATTAATTTTGTACTACCACAGATTCATCAACATCCATGTGGTGAATATCTTTCTTAAAGAGAAAGTTATACCATTATGGTCATGTCAAACTTATATGCAAGATATGTTTCTTGCATTATCGTTGTCCTTTAATAGTCATATTTCCAAAATACTTTGGCGTACAATAGGCACGTGACCAACGATCATTCATGCCATATATCATCTCAAACCTCCTTCTAGGGGTGAGTGTGGTATCATCTCAAACCTCCATCTAGGGGTGAGTGTGGTATATTTAATACCAATTTCATCTTCATATTCTTCCAATAATGAATATGTATTCGTGAATCAGATGTTGTCACATTCACTTCGAGGATATGTGATTTTGTTATCCTTTTCAAATCTATAAATGCGTCAGGCATTTGATTTGCTATTCTTTGCAAATGGATAATCTTTTGTGCCTCTTTCTCACAAATAGAGGTGTGTGGATCAAGATGAGATAATGATGCATTTTTCCACAAAATTTCCCGTTTGGTTTCACCAACTTCTCCCCCTAATTTTGGGAAAAGTGTCTCATTAAATTGACAGTCTGCAAATCGTGCAGTGAACAAATCTCCTGTCAATGTTTCGTGGTAGCGAATAATGGAGGGCGATTCAACCTCAACATATATTCCTAACCTTCTTTGCAGACCCATTTTGGTGCGGGATGGCGGTGCTAAAGGCACATATACTGCGCATCCAAAAATTCTTAAATGGGATATATTGGGTCCATGACCCAAAACCAAATGCAACGGGGAATATTTGTGTCAATTCGTCAGTCAGAGATGAACTAGCATTGCTGTATGCAAAGTGGCGTGACCCCAAACCGAAGTGGGCAGCCGACAAACTAAAATGCTGCATGTAAAATGGCATGAACCCAAACCAAAGTGGGCAGCCGACTAACTAAAATGCTGCATGCAAAATGGCATGAACCCAAACCAAAGTGGGCAGCCGACTAACTAAAATGCTGCATGCAAAATGGCGTGAACCCAAACCGAAATGGGCAGCCTCGTTTTCATGAAGAATTCAAGATTATTCTCATCTATTGTCTCAATATGATATCCATTTTGAATGATATCTTTAAAACTCAACAAGTTCCTTTTAGACTTGGAGGAGAACATTGCGATTGATATCATTAAAACTCAACAAGTTCTTCTTTAGACTTGGAGGAGAATATTGCATTCTCTAAGATAAACGTCATGCCTTTGGGCAGAGTTACAGTTGCTCTTCCGGAGCCTTCAATCAATTTACTTCCCATGGTTTGACATATAAAAGAAAATATACGAGCATGAGAATAAACAACTTCAATTCGTTTGTGTCACATAATATTTTCAAAATCTGCTGCTAACAGTTGACTAACAAAATCAGATATGTTATCCATAATTGATTACTTTGCAGTTTGAAAATTTTCAGCGTTTTTCATAAGACAATCGATTATTAAACACACACAATCGATTGTTTGAACATAGACAATCGATTGTTAAACACACACAATCGATTATTTGTTATTTTTGAAAAACTTCAGATCACACTGTTTAAGACAATCGATTGTAAGATATAGACAATCGATTGTTGGCTTATTTTGAAATTCCGGAGCAGTCTTAAGACAATCGATTGTTAACTATAGACAATCGATTGTGGATGATTTTTGAAAAATTCCAGATTACTGTCTAACGACAATCGATTGTTAAACATTGACAATCGATTGTTGACTATTTTTGAAAAATTCCAGAACATACTGTTTTAAAGACAATCGATTGTTGATGATCAACAATCGATTGTTTTGCAGTTTTTATGCGAAATATGAGATAACCGACTAGTTTTTCAGGTTAGTCGATTACCTCTACTGGAAAGTAAAAATATTATTGATATTTGAGCATATTGATACATTCTAAAGAACTAATACTAACATTATGTCATGAACTAACTAATACGAGCTAATACTGATGGCTATTAGTTTATTCATTCACTAATACAGACAAGTAAAATAAAATCAAATAGCTCCATCTTCTTTCATCACGGATCCATCACCGATTAGGTGGTCTATCTACCCCTCGGGTTGCTCAAAGAAGTCTGCCACATCCAAGTGGGTGATGTCAAAGTTGTCGTCAGAGACAAAAATTTGTTTCAGGGAGTTTAATCTTTCGAGATGCTTGATAAAGGTCAACCAAAAGTCATGGTATACAGCAAGCCTTTGACCAGTGCCCGTTTCCACCGCAACGATAATATATAGTTTATAAACTATTTGCTTTTGGATTCTTATCGTATCGTGCTTGTGGCAGAGTGACCAACTTCAGGTTGTCATATCTCTTCTTTAAGCCATTCCACAAGATAGGTGGATCCTTGACGGTGAGATATTCAATCTTCAAACCTTCATCAAGGTGATGGCACAAGAAAATCAAGGCCTTCGCACATTCTTGGGTGGATGCTTTTTCTCTATCTTTGATGGTGTCTCCGAGACCCATAGCATCTAAGTGGATTTCAGCATCCAACACCCATGTCATATAGTTCTTGCCCGAAATTTCAAGGGCAACGAACTTTCTTTTCATAATGCCAGACATAAACCAAAATTACATCAAGAGCGTGTTCATACTTACGGGCTCTATTACAATTATCACATTCACTTCAGGGAATGGATCAAAATCATGTGCTTTACACAATCTCATGTCAAATATTACTTTCATAAAGTGAAAGATTATTTTGAGAATCCTTATTGTCCTCATTACCACAATAATGACGATTATAACTTCGTCTATTGCCATGTCCACATCCATTGATACCTTTACGGTAATTAGTCTTCTTTCAGACTTATCACATACTGCTACCACATTCTCTAAAGGGAATGGAGCAAATTCAATTGGACGAAATTCTTTGCCACGTCCACATTCATTGATACCTTCATGGTAACATTTTAGTCTTCTTTCAGACTTATCATATACTGCTTCCACATTCTCTAAAGGGAATGGAGCTAATTCAATTGGACGGAATTCTTTGCCACGTCCATATTCATTGATACCTTCATGGTAATATTTTAGTCTTCTTTCAGACTTATCATATACTGCTTCCACATTCTCTAAAGGGAATGGAGCAAATTCAATGGGACGGATTTTCAATTATTTGCCCACAATCATACATGAATTTAATCATGGCAGGACATAGAGATTTTACCACTTCGTGTGGTTATAATTTCTTACAAACTCCTTTAGAGTTATAATCAAACTTTGTTGTCTATGTTTGTATATAAAATCAAATTATAGAATTTCAAGAATTTAAAAGGGAAAAATAAAATACTTACCTTTAAGGTATACCAATTCTATTTTCAATGTTTTCTCCTTTCTTCCTTTCCTTTCTTTCTTTCTCTTTTCAACGTTTTTCTTTCTTTGCTTTCCAGAATATTTTTTTTTTCTTTCTTTTGTTTTCTTTTTCTCGTTCCTCATTTTTTTTTCTTTTTCTTTTCCTTCTTTCTTCATTCTTTCTTTGAAGCAAAACCCTACACAAACAAAAGTTAAGACAATCGAAAATTTCAATTGGTTAGAGACTCGTGCTGATAACGTGTTATGAAATAATATAAAAGACAAGAACAATAACTTAAGAACAAAAGCAAATAGAGAGAGAATAGGGAGAGAGAGAAGTATTCTTATTAATACTTGGGGTAATTTACAATAGTAGAGAGCACCTCTATTTATAGGGAGAGGAATGACTTAGCTTCAAGCTAAAACTCTTAGATATTCACTCTAAATAGACTTCTATTTTATAACAGGGGCCACCAAGAACAAAATTTTGTTATTATATGACGTGGTACATACAGTCGCATGAATATATATACGTGTCAGAAATGTCTTTTCTATTACTGCATGCTTTTGTCGCACCCCCACCTTTTTTTTTCTCTCGTCTTCTTCCACAGAATTTTTGCTATTACTGCCAAATTCATATCACAAAAGTACAGAGAAACTGGAAGCTTCTTCTCTGATCTCTCTCAACGCCCTCCCCCAACCAAACCCAAGCCCATAATACATACAAGTTCATATACGTTGTATCTCGTGCTGTCAAAATGAGAGAACCCTCTTTTGACACGTGTCTTAAGTATTTTACTTAAATTTAGACTGTGCACTTTTGAACTCTTGTCATATTCCAGTTTCCTTGCATATGATAGCTGGCTTCATTTATTAACTCACAACTTCCAGGAGTTATCAATCTTTATTTAAAACTTTTACTATTTGTTTACACGAAAATAGAAAAGAAAAATAAAATCTTGAAGAAGTTGGCAACTCTGAGAAGACCACCTTTTCCACATGCCAAGTAATAAACAAAAGAAAAAAATTAAAAATACGTCAGAGAAATTATACTAATACTTTATACAAAGTGTAGTGACAATTTTATAAGGTGGTAAGAACTATAAAAGAAAGATAAGCAGAGCGTAATATCAGTTTTTGTTCCTTCTTTTTCCGTATATTACTCAAGATAAAACTGTGATTTAATTTTGTGTCAAAGAAGAAAAAGCTTACAGAGAAGTATAATTCCAGCCTTCCATGTCCCAGTTTTTCCTCTGATTGCAGGCATTCCATGAAAATCAACAGTTCCATCATTAGTGCACTCTTCTTCTCCTTTCAGCTCCACCTGATGATTAGTGAAATGATCATTCTCTTTCACTTTCTTGAAAAAATATAATATAATAGAATAAGAAAATTTGTTCTCTTTGCATGAGAAGATTATAAAGATAGAAATCTAATGCTTTTTAATTCTTGTCTAGAGAATTAAAAAGATTGGTGAATGGTTGGCACGAGGAATAATTGACGTTACTTCTTTGATGTTACAACTAATTAATTAATACTCTTGATTAAGAGAAAGAAAGTAAGTGTTTGATAAGTAAAAAATTACCTCTTTGGAGAGTTCCAAGCAAGCCATTGATGATGACTCAAAGCTTACTTCAAAGTTATGGGAAAGGAAGAAGTGAGTGTTTTGATGGTGGAAATGAAGAAAGCAAACAGGGAGGTTGAGTGTGAGAGAAAGTGAGTAACCATTTGTATTTATAGAGGTTTGAGAGACTTAGTTACTGGACGGTGGAGATCATTGGAGGAAAAAGCCGAGAGAGATATCTAATATGACCCAATTTTCACAAGGATTTAAATTGTATATACTACTACCTCAAGTTTCAATTACTGTGAATATATTTGATTGAATATAAAGTTCAAATTTTTTTTTAAAATTTGTAATCCTATGAAGATTAAAAAGGGTCCTAAAGTATTTGTAGGCTACAAAACATTCTCGTTAAGGATAAAATTAAAAATTTAAATTAAATTATTTTTAAATTTAAAAATAAATTATTCTTTTTAAAACGTACTAAAAAAATAACTTCACATGAACTGGTATTGATTCTTTTACACTCAATAAATTATAAATTGTGATAACAGACAAGAAAGAATTACTCAAGCAATAACTGCTCATCCACCTCAAACACTAAAATTGTGGGTTCAAATCACCGAGAGAACAAAGTCAAGAGTTCTTGCGGATGGATTAAAAAAAAAAATTTGTAATAGCATTATTTATTATTTTACCAAATTACTAATTAATATTTAATAATAAATTTACCTGTAATTATTAAATAAGTGACTTGAATATATAAATATTTTTTTTGTATGAATATCTTTCTTTTCAATTTTATAACAAAGAATATTTACATCAGAGATCATGATAGTAGTTTTGGACTAACTACTATACTAATACCAATCCCACTTCTCTATTCTAATTATGTATATACAATCTATAGAATAGTATGTAATTCAAAGGCTAAGGAAAATAATTGAGCTTGCTAAGTCCTAACTGCCATTTCTTGCGTTTACTGCCTCGCAAATGAATCAACAGAACAATCTCATGACATAGCAATTCCTCCACATATGTGACACCATCAAATCTCATTTGGTTCCTCATTCTCCAGATTAATGCAGTAGTAGTAATGAATGCAGCAGCTGTAATCCCTTTATGCCATTGCCTGCTCTTGGCTAAGCTACAAATCCAGTGTAATTCAGTCTCCCAGCAGCCTATATTCCGAGTATATCCTAACCATTTACAGACTCTTTTCCATAGTCTATTTGTGCAAGCACATTCAAAGAAGAGATGATTGAACTCTTCCACTTGAGACTTGCAGAATACACAGTCCATTGGAATATGAATGCCCATTACCATTAACCTGTCCACAGTAGGAAGGCTGTGGTGAGCTGCAAGCCAGGCTGTAAACTTGTGTCTAGGCAATACATTATCAATCAGCAACAAGTTTTTCCATGTGACTTTTGTAAAACTGGGCAGCAGTGAAGTATAAAGTTTTTGAATGCTAAACTTATTCAGTTTGCATACACTTTGCAATCGAGCAGTGATATCACCTTGCAGCTGAGGACACTCCAAAATGAAGTTTCTGCAATCCATTATTTTCCTGATAACCCAAGCTGCTGTACTTGGAATATTGACAGAAGATATGTTGCCTTTCTTGATGTAATAAGCATGAACCCATCGCACCCATAGACAGTCTTTTTTGTTTGCCAAATCCCATACTAATTTTGATATAGCAGCCTTGTTCCACATAGATAAGTCTAGTATATTAAGGCCACCAGCAGAAACTGGCCTGCAAACTTTATCCCAAGCCACCAATGCTCTTCTTGAAATATTTGCCTTACCAGTCCAAAGAAATGTTCTACACATAGCATCAATAATTTTGAGTACCTTCTTATGCAGAATGAAGATTTGTTCCCAATATGATTGAATGCCAAACACCACTGCCTTTATCAATTGGTTTCTACCAGCATAAGAAAGGAATTTGGCTGACCAACAAGTGATTCTTTCTGTGATTCTTTCAATGAGAGGCAAGTAATGTCGAATGGCCAGCTTCTTGGAATCCAGAGGGATTCCTAAGTATCTAAATGGCAATTGTCCTTCAGTGAATCCCAAGATACTAATTAACTGCTCTTTAGTATGCTGTTGGATCCCAGTCAAGTAAATATCACTTTTGCTAATATTAGCATGAACACCAGCGGCTGCTGAGAACTTAAGGAAAGTGTTATGCAAGATTTGGATAGACATTTCATCAGCACGACAGAGCATGAGCAAATCATCTGCAAAACATACATGAGAAATGTTAAGCTTCCTACATCTTGGATGGAAATTGAAGTCCATTCTTATGCAGCTGCTACAGTAGTCTGTTTAGATATTCCATGGCCAATACAAAGAGATAAGGTGACATAGGATCCCCTTGTCGAATACCCCTCTTAGCTTTGAATGGCTTGGTGAAGCCACCATTCAATATGTCATCCTTAACCAATTCCCAGTTTTTTGTAAAAAATTCTACTGGAAAGCCATCAACCCCTGGTGCCTTATCTGATGGCATATCCTTAACTGCTGCAGTAACCTCCTCCATTGTTACCTCTCTAATGAGAAATCTTTGTTGATCAAGGTTCAGACAATACCCTTCCTTCATGATTTGAGAATTCACACAAGGAAGCTCAACAGCACATTCTCCTTTTAAAGAGTGAAAAACCTTCAAGAATTCCTGCTCAACAAATAAAGGCTCAGTCAATTTTATTCCATCCTCAGTATAAGTGGAAGTAATATTGTTCTGTCCAGTTCTAATCTTCCATTGAGCATGAAAGTATTTTGTATTTGAATCTCCACATTCAATCCATGTTGCTTTTGACTTCTGTCTCAATACTTTTTCTTCAATATTACTCCATTTCACAAGTTCCTCAAGTGCCTTCTTCTCCTTATAAATGAGCTCCTGTGTGCAAGGGTTATTTTGCATCTGAGTTTGGATGATGTCTAGTTGTTCCCTGGCCTGAATAATGTTTTGTTGGTAAGCTGCCATATTTGAGTTGATCTCCTTCAGCTGCTGTTTTATACTCTTCAGCTTCTGCCAAATCTGCTGGATGGAGCTGCCTACCTGTTCTTGATTCCATGCCTGCTTAACAATGTGAGAAAATTGAGGGTGCTCCATGACAACATTGTACAATCGAAAAGGTTTGGGATGCAAAGGTTTCTGCATTCCAAACTTGATAAGAATAGGGGAATGATCAGATATAGAAGGGTTCAAGTAATCTGCTTCCAAATGTTCAAACTGCTGCAACCACTGATAGTTACCTAATGCCCAATCAATCTTACTATAGACTTGCTTATCAGACCAAGTGAAATGCCAACCTTTTGATCTAATAGCAGTCAACTGGAGGTCAGAGATGACCTCTTTGAAATCCTTTGCTTCAGCATCAGTCACAATAGATCCAATCCTGTCATCAGAATTGAGTACATTATTAAAGTCTCCACTAATCAGCCAAGCATTCTGATTAGGGATCTGAAATGATCTTAGATCACTCCAAAGATGTTTCCTAAGTGAAGCAGTATTATGACCATATACCACACTTAAGTGAATATTGATCTGATTCCTTATATCTTCCACTTGACAATGAATAACCTGATCAGTTGTAGCTAATATATGCATTTGAATATTAGACTTCCAAATCAACCAGATTCTCCCATTAGCTGCATTTGAATAATTGCACTGCACCATCCAGTTCCTTGCAATCTTCCCTAATATCTTCTTTGATTTAGGCTCCTTTACCCTGGTTTCAAGGATTCCCATGACATCTACTTTATTCTTAGCTAAGAAGTTTTTCAACTCCTTTTGCTTATGAGGCTGATTAAGCCCCCTTATGTTCCAAGTTACAACAATCATTGAGAATGAGGCTCTACCCTGTAAGATGGACCAGGGTCTACATTATAGTTACTGCTTCCATTCTCATTCATGACAGCCTTACCATTATTAGCATGATCTGTCTGATGTTCTCCATTCTCAGTTTCAGCAATAGTAAATGCAATTTCTGAACTGACTAAATGATTAGTTTCAGAATGCATGGTGTACTGTGGTCTATCAGTCTCCCCATGAGATTGCTTCATTAATTGACTCTCTACTACAGGTACCATAGTACTAGTCTGCTCTATAACAGCCTCTACTGCAGGAATCACAGTATTAGGCTGCTCAACATCAGTCTGCTTAGCAATCCATTCAGTTCTGATATGTTTCCCCTTCTGATTCCCCTGCTGATTCACTCTACCTTTTTGCTTTATAGGTTTGATCTGAGCCTCCATGCCGTGCACAGGTTTATCATCCTTATAATACCAACATTCAAATGCATCATGACCAAACTTGAGACAATGATTACAAAAGGAAGGCTTCTAATCATATTCAATTGTCTGTATCTTAGAGCCATATGGGGTGTCAATCTCCAATTCATCAGGAAGTGGATAGGCAGCATCCACTTCAACAAGAACCCTGGCAAATGAAATCTTCTCAAAGCATGCAGTGAATTTGTCTGTATATAATGGTCGACCAATAGCACTAGCCAATTTGCTTAGCACTTCAGCAGACCAATAACCAACAGGAAGACCAGGAAATCGAATCCAAATAGGCACAATACTAAGCACATCACTCTGAAAATTGAAATCAATTTCCCATGGTCGAAGAACCAGTGGCCTATTTCTAAATGAATAGGGGCCAGATTGCATAATCAATTCC
Organism: Nicotiana benthamiana; assembly: GCA_034376525.1. NCBI lineage: Eukaryota > Viridiplantae > Streptophyta > Magnoliopsida > Solanales > Solanaceae > Nicotiana > Nicotiana benthamiana. The sequence continues at coordinate 93,353,434 of CM067337.1, forward strand.
TTATCTTCAGAGCTACTGAATCTAAAAATACAGTAGCCATCTGCATGTATAAGCACCTGAGGTTTAACGACAAAGTTCCATACATGAATTAGAAAATTTTCCATAGATTGCTCATTAGGTCTATCTCCAATTACAAACCCAATCAGTGAATTTTGCCAATAATCCACTTGTGGTTGCAGATCTTCAACACTAATCTGAACTACTTTTTTTCCTTCTCGCTCAATAGGAGGAACAAATGAGAGTTGGTTGCTTTGATTTTGACACATTAAACATTCATTTTAATGCTTTGTTGAAAGACTAGACAACCTAAGTTTAAAAGTGGAACTTACCTTTAAAATTGGACGCTTTAAATAATTAAGCATCATGCATAATTTGTCTTTTCTTTCCCTTATACTTAAACCTAGGATCTTACAACATAATTACTAGCTGGTTGTGTGGTGGGAATACTGAAGTAATATCCATCTGTTCTTCAAGTGCTATTTCTCGAAAATAACAAGGAAGATCAAAGGGAAAATATGCAGAAAGTTTACTTTGGCAATTTTGGCGGCATTGCTATATAGAGTATCGAAAGCCATAAATGAAGTTTTGTGGAATCAGAGAATACCATGGCTAGCTGCAGTGGGTGAGCAGACATAGCAAGAATGCAAGATTCGAGTAAGTGCATAACATATCAGAAAACTGTTAGGGATCGAAATAATATAATGCATGCGAAAACTAATCATGCAAAGTTTGGTAAATGATAAGTGAGATGAGATAGATAAATATATTAAACTAGGTAATAATTTATTATAATCTGATCAATCGACATTCTAGTTTTAGAAGTTTTAAGTTGGAAGAATTGATAAAGGTTTGAATTTTGAGTAAACGTACTCGGAATCGAGTTTTGACTGTTCCAATAAATTTGTATGATGATTTTGTACTTGTACATATTTTCGAATTTAGTTTCATTCATTTGCGGTCGACGTTCCGGCTTTGTCCGTCAACAGTTGGATGTTTCGATCTGGTTCGATTCATGATCGCATCTGCAAACCTTATCCCGTGGGCTTTAGCGGACGTTTTTCATTCTTCACCCGGTCCTTAGTAGCCTAGAAGAATTCAACAATATTTGTCAAAATGTGACAACTTGAAGAACTTATAAGTTCATAAGTCTGACAAAGAGTTGACTTTGGTTATGTGAGGACGAGCTTTAAAGTGTTCTTGATAGTGTTGACCAAGGCTTGAGCCGGACATCCAGCGAGATAAGGGACATGTTTCTCATTATGATATTTTCTCCTCGATGGGGTCATGAGTTCTAGATAGCATGAACGATTTCATATGTTTAGAAGAATGCTAGCATTATTCGATACCACTTGCGAAAGATGCGCAATCCAAAAGGCGCACTGTGCTTCAATTTGCAGTTGCCTTACTAGTATTATGGTAATCACTGATTGATCGATTGGCCACAAAGACTTAAGAGAAAGTTTTATAGATTGGTGGTTTGACCGGCTATACTGTATGAGACTGAGTGTTGGCCATTCAAGAACTCCCAAGTATAGAAGATGAAAGTAGCAGAGATGAGGATGTTGAGATGGATGTGTGGGCGTACCAGGATAGATAAGATTGAGAATAAAGTTATTCGAGAGAGAGTAGGAGTAGCCTCTGTGGAGGACAAGATGCAGGAGTCGAAGATGCGATGGTTCTGACATGTTAAGAGAAGAAGAATTGATACCCCTATTAGGATGTGTGAGAGGTTGACCATGGTGAGTTTGAGAAGAGGTCGAGGTAGGCCTAATAAGTACTTGGGAAAGGTGATTAGATAAGACATTTGCTTTAGCTTACTGAGACATGACCTTTGATAGGAGGGTGTGGAGGTCGAGGATTAAGGTAGAAGGTCAGTGGATAGTTTTAGTTGCTCACCGATAGTCTTAGTAGCACGCATGTCCTTTCATATTCTTAGATTTTTATTACGTTATGTGGTTTTGTTCGCCTCAGGTATTGTGTTCCTTGTTGCTAGTATTTGGTACTACTTATCCTTTATCTCTCATTTTGTTTCTTCCATCTTTCTTCCTTTCTTGCTATCCACTTCCTCTTATTAATCTTCCTGAGCCGAGAATCTATTGGAAACACCTTCTCTACCTATTAGGTAGGAGCAATGTCTGCTTACAGACTATCTTACTCAGACTCCACCTTGTGGGACATACTGTATTTGTTTATGTTATGTTATGTTATGTTATGTTATATGCTAGATTGATCGATCACCGATGCTCAGATTTTTCCTTGACAGGTACACATGAAATAAAGCTGGTGGAGCTGCTGAAAAAGAACAAGAAGGGCACTGGCTGGAATATAGCTGATAGCCATTTGCATGCATAAAATTCTATTGGACGAAAATAGCAAGCTAGTGGTGCATCCCCTACGCAAGGTGAACAAAAATTCTATCATTTGATTCCTTTCCATCATTAGGTACATTCGGGTAGTTGCTTGTTTGGTACACAAATTTCATGGTAAGTGGCTCTAGGTTGGATTGGTGTGGCATGTTATTAGAGAAACTTGTATTGGATGAGGTAAAGTTAGTGGGCCTAAAATGAGTGCTGCCAGATTTGATTAAGACACGTTTGGAAGAATAATATCACTAGTCAACTTAGATTTCGACTAAGGTTCTTGTCGGGAAAGAGAGCTCCATCAATTGTTGATGTGAATATTGGTTATAAGTTTATGCATATTTCTTTGCTCATTGGTAGTGTACGAAGATTTGGAACAAGGTTTTAATTGATAGAAGGTTTGATACCGGTATCGGGTTTGCTATTTGAGCAACTATTATAGTCGAGAGTTATTGCTATCTGTATCTGGATTTTGTGGAATATCATATGATTGTACTTGGTATATGGTTACAGCTTGATGCAGCTTGATTCAGACTTATATAGAATATAGATGCTAGAATCGGGTATTATAATGAGTTTCTAAAGTTGCAGACTGGGTTCTAAGGGTTGTGAGCTAAGATTACGATAAAGATCTTCGGTTAGATTATGTTATCAGACTTATATTGGTTGAGGTTATGTGGGATCACACATGGGTATGTGTACGGAAAGTTTATATATCGATATGATGGCTATAACGACACTTGGCACGTTTGAGGACAAACCCATGATTAAGTGGAGGAGAATGTAATGACCCGACAGATCGTTTTGAGATTTAGTATTCCATTCGGTAATTTGAGACATTGAGTAGATTCATATTATGTTTTATGACTTTAATGTATGGTTGGACTCAATTTTCGAGCGGTTCAGGATTGATTTAGAAGAATGATTCTCGTTTTAGAAGCTTTAAGTTGGAAGAGTTGACCAAGATTTGACTTTTTGGTAAACAGACTCGGAATTGGATTTTGACTATTTTGATAGGTTTGTATGATGATTTTGTACTTGTACATATGCTCGAATTTAGTTTCAGAGGTTCCTAAAAGAATTTGACACTATTTATCGAAAGTTGACAATTTGAAGAACGTAAGAATTCATAAGTTTGACCAAGAGATGTTACCGGACTCCAATCGGTGTCCCGAGACTTTGGATAGACTATATAGTTGAATTGAACTTGTATGTAAAGTTTGAAAGTAATCCAAAGTATTTATGTATGATTTGGACACTCTTTTAAAATAATGAATATTTAACAACTTAAGAGAAATTCTATTCGGTGTGAGCTTCGATTCTTTGTTGAGATGTTGCCATGTGTATTTTGAGGCTTTGGATATATTTAGATAATGTATTTGTACTTGTTGGTAAGATTTGATAGAGTCCTGAGGGGCCCTGGTGTATTTTTGATCATTAGTTAAGAAACGACTTAATTTAAGGATATGAAGTTTGACCATGGTCAATATTGGGTCAAGATAATCTCTTGTTGGTGTTTTGAGTGCGCGAGCAAATTTGGAGCGTGTTTTATGATTAATATTCATATGTTTGTGTCTGGGAGACTCCAGATTAGTTTTGGATGCTAAAACAATGATTTTCTTATTGCTAGTTTTTTTTCTGGTGTAAGTAATTACGAGAATTCCATTTATATCCCTAAAATTGTTAGAGTTCTTTTATAATTTCAAAACATCATATCCATCTCATTTTAAGTCCAAATTGGGTGATTCAAGAGGCTATGTTGGCTGTAACATCGTGAGATAGGATTATTAAACGTGAATTTTGGGATGATCTAGGACCCTATTTTAGGCTGGGAAATATATATATATATATATATATATATATATATATATATATATATATATATATATATATATTGGAATTTACTTATTTTTTCTCACAATGTTTTGGAGCTCGATTTTGGGCGATGTTGGAGAGGATTTTCACTACTTGGATTGGGGAACGTACTTTATAGTTTGATGTTTTTAACTACTTCATGATTCCAACCTCGATTTTGGTGTTTGATTAATGATTTGAATTGGAGAAATTGAAGATTATAGTAAAAACTTTATACAACCCAAAAATGATGTTTGAAAGCAGATTTGATGTCAGAATTGGATAATTTTGGTACGGTTGGAGTCGTATCAGAATGGGGGTTCGTATTTTTTTCTAGTTTTATCGCGTTCTGAGGTGCAAGCCTAAGGTTTACTTTTTGGTTTTCATTAATGATTGAAAATTTATAATCCTGAATTGTTTCTATTTATGATATTAAGTTATTTTGGCTAGATTCGAGGCGTCTAGATTTTGTTTCCCACGAGAAGGTCTTTTTAGAGTATTGATTTAACTTCTTTGAGGTACGTATCTTTCTTTACTTTATAAAGGGGAACTACCCTAGAGGATTTAATTTAATTTTACTATTTGGATTATGTAGAAGACATGTACATGAGGTGACGAGTGTGTACATAACCATATATGTTAAAATTGAGCGAATTAAACTCTTAAGCTCCTTATATGCCTTTAATTTAATTTGTTATTAGATGTTCTACACTCCTCTGTTAAATTTATTCTTATATGCTTTAATTGAAGTTGTTAGTTTATCCTTATTTGTAAAGTTTACTCTTATATGATTAATTTGAAGTTGTTACCTTTTATATTTATGTTACCTCTTTGATTGTTAAATTATTCTTATTTAAATTTTCTATTACATGATATCCCGTCGTTGTCAAGTTCGTGCCATCTCTTTTATTGTTAGCTTATGCCATACACTAGAAATTCAAAGTTGTTATTTTATTGAAATAACTTCATTATTGAGTTTATTCTTAAGCTATTCTTTGAAGTTGAAGTTACTGAAAGCCATTAACCTATTTTAGCTGAAGCTTTTTTTAATGGAGTATTACTTGTTGACTTGGATTGTAACAGTACACTTGCACATGCATATGTCGTAGCATACCACTTATAACAGTTCAGGAGTATGAAACTTGACATTTATTGACCTTGCAGATTTATTCTTTTATATATATCTATATATATATATATATATATATATATATATATATATATATATATATATATATATATATATATATATATATATATAGTGATATTGAGCCAGTGATCGCGCCGGGCAGATTGTAATGGTGAGCTTGTCTTTACGCCAGGTGGATTTTGATATCGATGCGTGACCATGCTGGGAAAATTGTGATAGTGAGTCTGTAACTACGCCGAGTAGATTGAGGTATTGGCACTGAGTCATCCATGCGATTGTGATTTATAATGTCGGCACGAGGTGCCATAAGCTTACAATTGGTGATTAAGGACAAATGACTTGTAATTATGAGGCAAGGTATCTCAAAGTAATTTTGTTATGAGACTTGTGCTAGAACGACTTATTTTTTTGGTTGTCATTTGTTTTTCTTATTTAGTTTCACTGGTACTTTAACGATGTTTTGATTACTTCACTATTTGTATCACATGTTTGTTCCTTGTTTCTAATTATTTATTCTTATTTTCATTATTAGATTTATACTTATATGCTGCACATGTTTTATGACTAGTAGGTGTCTTGACTTGTACCTCGACATTACTCCACCGAGGTTAGTATTGATACTTACTGGGTATCGACCGTGGTGTACTCATACTACTTTTCTACATATGTTTTTGCAAATATAGGTATTGGAGATACCATACTTAGGCAAAGTTAGCTTCTTGATCGTGAGGATTCAAGGTAGAGCTACTTGGTCATCAAAGTCCCTTGGAGTCCTTTTCCTTTGATTATACTGGCAAATCTCTATCCGAACAGTATTGTTTTTTGAGTAATGTTATGTATTCAGTAGAGTTCGTGACTCCGTATTACCTAGTCTTGGGAGGCTGTTGTGATTATTGTCGCATGGTCTTGTTTCTCCTTTATTTCGGTATTTACATCAAATCCTACTTTAAAAATTGTTGTTAAACTAGCTTAACTATTATAGGTAATCAGCTTACCTAATCTTAGAGACTAGTTTCCATCACGACGTTGATGGTATGATAGAAACCCATGTTTTAGCCTTTGTATTATACTCTAATTACTACAATTTACATGTGTTTGAGCTGAAATGACAGTGAATCACACTTATTATGCGTTTTAATTGCACAAAATGATACCGAGCAATTAAGGTAATTTGGAGCGAAATAGAATAATTAGAGCTCTAAAGTCTGAGTAGAAGCCCATAAAATTAAGCCAGGCTCACATTCAGGGGTCGAGCACCAAGTTTGGATGTCAAAAAGTGGAAACGCGAATTTACTCTAAGAAAAATGCACAACCCCCCACGCATCATGGGGCGCTGCGAGGTGTAATGCGGCAGTGCAAAATTTGGTCTGACAGGCTTTGGAAAGCTCTTTGGATTAACTTGCTAGCGTACGGGCCGCATCAATTAGTGTGGCATGGGTGTATAATAATTACATGGTAATTTCCTACTTTGGGTAGGAAAGAGTAGTTTCAACCGGGCTTATTTCTCCAAGGTATAAATATATCGGAAATACATTTTTGAAGGGAATTTTAACCTACAAAAGATTGGATAACCAACCAAGGAAAGAAGACTCAAGAGTTCATCAATTTATTAATCTGCAATCGGTGCAATGCAGGAGTATGTATCGAATCATTAGAATTGATATTTTCTTTATTCCTGAACTTTATTGTGATGTCATACTTCATTGGTATGGAATAATTTCCATTAGGGTGTTGAAAGATACGATGTATTGGTAATTTGATTAAGGATTTGATTTTTGATAATTTTTAGAATTAATTAGTGGAGCTTTAATTTATATTATGGAGTTATTTATTATTTAGCTTAATCGAAAGAGGAGCTTGATATTGAACTTCTTCACATCTTACGTTCTAGTTAAAATTCGTGATTCAAATAGGCAATCAAGAGAGACTCTTGAATTGTTAATCGAACTAGAAAATAAGGAAATACTCGTGAGAAGTTACCCTTTAGATCATAACCATCCTTTTATTTGCAATTGTTTACTGTGCTTCGAGTGGATTCATTACTGAAATTAATGTCTAATTGAAAGTGGAACATTAACTTCAAGTGTAATCTGAATATCAGTTGAATTCGTGAAATCAACCGTAGTATCGAGTGAATTAACTGAAGAATTGAATCTCGAGTTAGTTATCATGCATCTATCTAGACTAATACTCTTATCCTTCTCATTGATATTTATTCGTTGCTCATCTACTATATTGTTATTTGCTTAATTTTTAGTAGTTAATCATAGTAAAAGTCTTCAAATCAAGTGTTAATCTACCAGGATCAGTAATTAACTGGAGATTATTTGAACATTGTTTAAATCCAATCTGTTAAGTGTGGAGACGATAATTAATCTATACTATCTTTAATTAGTGTGCAATAAATTTTTATTATTTTTTGCACTCGTCAAATGTTGGCACCATTTCCAGGGATTGGCAGTCTATAATGTTTAAAATAGTTTTTAGTACTAATTCAGTAACCAACTTTTACTTTAGTAATGTTTCTTACTTGTGTGCGGAATGTATGTTTGTTTCTTCTGGTGTATGACTTGATCGTCTTTAAAGGAAGTGATGCCCTACAAACTAGAGTTGGAGAAACACATGCGACAACAGAGAAAAGAAAGAGAATTAATAGAAAATTTCTTGGCTCAAACTTTGATTCAAGATACTAAGGCAAATGAAGAGAATGACAGAGTAGACTTAGCTGCAAGAGAGGCAACATAACAAGAAGATAAATAGATAATTGTCGATGAGACCATCAACGATGATGGGGGTTGAGGATTCAATCTAAACCAACCCTTGGTTGAAGACGAGTTCGAGAATGCATCACCTAGGCTTGGAATATAATTGGGTAACTATGCTAGGACAATCTATAATTAAGGACTATCAAGTGTCAGACCTCCATACATAGCAATAATCAACTTCAAATTCAAGAAAGACTTACTTCAAACTTTCCAAAACAACTGCATTTTCATAGAGAGGTGAACGAAGATCCTAAAACTCACTTGATGGACTTTGAAGAAATCATAAAAACCTTCAAATACGATGGAGTATCAAAGGATGTAGTCTGCTTAAGGGAAATCCCCTTTTCATTAGAAGATGATAAAAAACAATGGCTTCGTAGATTACCCATAGGTTCGATCAGGACATGGGAAGATATGACCGAGATGTTTCTTGACAGGTACTTCTCAACTGCAAAAACCGGGAAGTTCAGAAGGGAAATCCACAATTTTTGGCAAAAGGAGACAGAAACGGGTTTCGAAGCTTGGGAAAGATTCAAGGAGATAGTCAGAAAGCGTCATCACAATGGAATTGATTTGTGGATGCAGGTCAAGAATTTTTTGGATGGACTACACCATTCTCGCGACGAACTCTGATTACTGCATTTGGAGGTCCACTAATTAAGAAACACTAGAGGAGGTTGTCTTAATCCTTAATAAATTATCTAAAGATGCTAATCAGTAGCTAACTGATAGTGATGATATAAGAAAATATGTTGGGGTTCATATGGTGGATGCTAACACATCCATGCAAGCCCAACTAGACACCATGGCCGAGGAGATAAGAAAGGTGACATTGGCCAATGTAAAAAATAAGTCGCAAGCAGCATGTGACTTTTGTGGAATGGCACACCTTACTCATGAGTGTCAAGCAACAATTGAGGAAGAAAACGATGTGGGGAACTTTAATAGAGTTAACTACTAAGGGGGGGATTAATAATAATGCTATGGGTCAAAGAAATCTAGGTTTTTCATAGAATTCACCTAGTGGGAGCTTGAACTCATGGTAACAAAATAATCTCAGACCCCAGATTAAAGGACCACTAGGTTTTCAAAACCAGCAGATGCAGCAATACCAGCCACAACAATCAAAACAATCTAGATAGGAAGATCTCATGAAAGCATTATTAACAAATTAGATGCAAAATTTGAGAATCAAGGCACAATCATCTGAGAGCTGGGCACTACTATTTACAATTCAGAAAGACAATTGGGACATATTTCAAATTTACTATATGAGGGGCCTCTTGAGACATTACCCTCTGACACTAAAAGAACCCAAAGGAAATAATCAAAGTTGTATCACTAAGAACTAGCAAAATATTGGCTGACCAAGTGGTGAAAGCAAGACCAGAGGTAGTGAACTAGCAAGACACTGGAAGAGAAAAAGAGTGAAGAGTAGAAAGGCCATAGTGGTATGGTACCAAAAGAGATTGAAGAAAGTAGACATATGTCAGCTCTACCATTACCTCAAAAGATGAAGTGGGAAAACTTGACAAACATTTCGGGTGATTCTTGGAGATGCTCAAGCAACTTTATGTGAACATTTCCTTCACATGGGTACTCACTCAGATATCTGCTTATGCAAAGTTAATGAGGGAATTCTTGTCGATCAAGAGAAAATTAGAGGGGACAACTGTAGTCAAGTTGAATGGGCACTACAGTGCGATATTGCAAAATAAAATTCAAAAAAAAGTATGGGGACCTAGGAAGCTTTACCATACCATGGTCATTAGGGAGTGAGAAAATTGACAAGGCCCTCTGCCATTATGTAGCTTCTATAAATCTAATCTCTCTGTGTGTATTCAAAAAACTAGAAGGTAATCTTGAAGTGATCCAATCAATACCAGTATCCCTATATCTAGCTGATCAGACCACCATTTTACATGAGGGAATCACTAAGGATATTTTAGTACGTGTGGAAAAATTTGTGTTCCCCATAGGATTCATTATGGTGGATATGGAGGTAAACAATGAGGTGTCTCTAATTCCAGGGAGGCCATTTTGTGACGACCCAGTCGGTCATCTCATGAGTGACCACTCCATTTCCCACATTCTGCTTCTTTATGCTTTGTTTATCCGTGTTTTTAGGTGGTCAAGTTGAATGAATTGAGTTCGGAGTGAATTTGGTAACAAGTGAGACACTTAGTCTCGTTTAAGAAGGTTTAAGTTGAAAAACATCAACCAGATGTTAACTTATAAGTTAGAAGGCTTGGATTGAGATTCTGATAGTTCGGTTAACTTCGGGAGGTGATTTGTGACTTAGAGGTGTGACCGGAAGTGGATTTGGAGGTCCGATGTAGCATTAGGATTGAATTGGAGAAGTTAGTATTTTGTCGATTTCCAGTTGATAGGTGAGCTTTTGATCCGATTTTTCGAATTGGAATTTTGAGAATTTTGTAGCTTTGTTATCTGATTTGGGATATCTGTGTAAAATTTCAGGTCATTCGGAGGGGGTTTGATTAGGTTTTTGATCAAAAGCGTGTTTCGGAAGTTTTTGGAAAACTTAGGCGTGAATTCGATGTGAATTGATGGTTTTGATGTGTTTTGAGGTATTTTGATGATTGGAACAAGTTTGAACGAGGTTTTATAGTGTGTTGGTTTTTTTGATTGAGATCCCGGGGGCCTCGGGTGAGTTTCGGTTGGTCAATTGGACATTTTCCAAGTTTAAAAGCTGCAAATTTCTCATTTAAGGTGTTTCAGAGAATTGACTCTTCGCGTTCGCGAAGAAGGAATTGGGAGGCAGGTGAATTGCCTTCACGTTTGCACTCGAGGGTCTGCATTACCGAAAGGCCGGATGGTTGTGCTGCGTGTTCGCACAAGGTCTATTGCATTCGTGTATGAGGAATATGGGACCAGGGGCAGTTGTGCGGTGCATTCGCATGAGGGGTGTCACGTTCGCATAGGAGAGGAAGGCTGAGGCATCGTGTTCGCGGGGTTGGTCTTGCGTTCGCATAGGGTTAATTTGTGGAAATGAAAAGATGAGCTTCGCGTTCGCGAGACAGTTGTCGCAAACACGATGAAGGAAATTTCAATGCTGGACAGAAGGTTATAAGCATTTCATCCGTGAGTTGGAGCTCATTTTCACTCCATTGTTGGAAATTTTTGAGAGTATTTGAAGGAAATTGAAGAGGGATTCGAGGGCAATCAATTGGAGGTAAGCTGTATGAACTTAAAACTCGCTTTCATTATGAAATCTATCTAGAATTTCATGGAAATTTAGCTAAAAATGGAAGAATTTGGGCTTGGGATTTTAAAAAAATTTATTTGAGAATTTGAAGGGCCATTTGGGGATCTGATTTTGGGAACATTTGGTATGTATGAACTCGTGGGGAGATAAGGAACCCAACAACAACAAAAACAACAACAACCTAGTAAAATATCACTAGTGGGGAATGGGGAGGATAGTGTGTACGCAGACCTTACCCCTACCCGGTGGGGTAGAGAGGACATTTTCGAAAGACCCTCAGCTCAAGAAAACAAAAGAAGAAAAAAGAGGAAATCTATCAATACCTTCAATAGAAACCATAGAACAAAGAACAACATCACCATAACCTGAAAATAAGTGAAAGCCAAAACAATAACCAGTAGATATAGCGCATCAAAGAGGAACGAAAAAGTAGTGTAGACTCAACATAAAAAATTAACAATTATTGATCAAGTCCTAACAGAGTAGCTTCACTCTGTGGAGCCATAGACATATCCTCAACTACCTTCTAACCTACAACCTTAATGCCCGATCTCCACAACTTCCTGTCTAGTGCCATGTCCTCAATAATCTGAAGCCTCACCATGTCTTGTCTGATCACACCTATCTAATACTTCTTAGGCAGCCATCTACCCCTCCTCATGCCCACCAATGCCAGCTGCTCACATCTCCTCACCAACATATATGGGCTTCTCCTCTGGAGGTGACCAAACCATATGAGCCTTGCTTCCCTCAACTTGTCATCCATGGGGGCGACACCCACATTATCTCGAACATCTTCATTCCTAATCTTATCCATCTTGGTGTGCCTGCATGTATACCTCAACATCCTCATTTAAGCTACTTTCATCTTTTGGATGTTAGAGTTCTTGACTGGCAAACTCAGCCCCGTACGACATGGATGTCTAACCACCGCTCTATAAAATTTACCTTTGAGAATCAGAGGCACTTTCTTGTGACACATGACTCTAGACGATAACCTCCACTTCATCCACCCAACTCCTATATGATGTGTGACATCCTTGTCGATCTCCCCACCCCCCTAAATAATCGACCCAAGATACTTGAAACTACCCTTCTTAGGGATGACTTTATAATCAAGCCTCACGTCCAATCCCGCTTCCGTCGGCTCAGCACTGAACTTGCACTCTTAGTACTCTGTCTTAGTCCTACTCAACTTGAAACCCTTAGACTCAAGGGTCTGTCTCCAAACCTCTAGCCTCTTATTGATGCTGCCACGCGTCTCATCAATCAGCATTATGTCATCCGAAATAACATACACCATGGCACCTCCCATTGAATATGGTGTGTCAGTGCATCCATTACCAGGGCCAAAAGAAATGGACTGAGCGCAAACCCTTGGTGCAACCCCATAATAACCAAAAAATGCTCCAAATCGCTTCCCACTGTCCTGACCCGAGTCTTAGCTCCATCATACATGTCGTTAATCACCCTAATGTAAGCTACTAACACACCTTTTGCCTCCAGGCACTTCCATAGAACCTCTATAGGAACCTTGTCATAGGCTTTCTCTACATCAATAAACACCATGTGCAAATCCTTCTTCCTCTCCCTATATTGTTCCACCAACCTCCGAATAAGGTGAACAGATTCAATGGTAGAACGCCCCGGCATGAACCCGAACTAATTGTCTAAAATAGATACTACCCTCCTCACCCTCACTTATACCACCCTATCCCAAACTTTCATGGTATGACTCTATAATTTGATACCCCTATAGTTGTTACAACTTTGGATATCACCTTTGTTCTTGTACAATGGAACCACCGCACTCCACCTCTACTCCTCCGGCATCCTCTCTTCTGAAAATAACATTAAACAACCTAGTCAGCCACTCCAAGCCTGTTCTACCCATAGACCTTCAAAGTTCTATTGGGATTTCTAGTCTGGTAGCTCTGGCCCTACTCATCTTACGCATAGCCGCAACGAACTCGCCAACCTTGATATACCCACAATACCTATAGTCATGGGGAGATAAGGAACCCATTAATGTAAAAATTTTTTAGTTTTGAGAAGTGGGCCCGAGGCTCGGGTTTTTGCTAATTTCATGATTCTTGATATTTTTCGAATGTTTTCACTTGGATTTTGTTCCCTTTGAATATTATGACACGTTTGTTCTAATTTGGGATAGATTCGACACATGTGGAGGCCGATTTGTAAGGCAAAGGCGTCGCGTGCTAGAGTTGTAGCCAGTTCGAGGTGAGTAGTGATTGTAAATGATGTTCTGAGGGTTTAAAACCCCAGATTGCATAACGTAGTGCTATGTTGAGGTGAGACACACACTTCATGATGAGTGTGGGGTCGTTTACCACTGGGGATTGTGACTTGGTCCCTCCCTATTGATGGTTTTTATCGTATATTTGACTGAAATTTATTTGTTATCATCATGATTTAGGTTGATGGCCATGTTTGGGCTTTGTCTCTATTATTTGAACCCTTTAGGGATTTTTATCAATATTTCCTCACTATTTTGATTTACTAGTTTTACAATCTCAGCCACTTTTATTCAGATTTGAAACTTAATGATATTTCTTAGTGATGTTTTGGGCTGAGAACTACTGTTTTACTAATGCACGAGGGGCTTGTGATGATTTTTTGGACCGAGTGAGGCCGATGGCCATATGTGAGGATATGCAGAGTGATATGAGGCTGAGGGCCTGAGATACATTTATATCCCACGAGGTAGCTTGAGTGATATGAGGATGATTGCCGAGTGATGATGCCACGAGGTAGCTTGAGTGATGCATGCTGATTGCTTGAGTGATGTAAGGCTTAAAGGAATTTCATTTGACTTCTTCGCTAATTTTCGCTTTAAGTGATTTTACTGCTTGATATAAAATTGCTTTGTGCCTTTACGTGTTTTTAGCTCTCAGTCATTATTTATAATTATTACTCACTGGGTCGGAGTACTCACATTACTCCCTGCACTGTGTGTGCAAATTCAGCCATAGCAAATTCTGCTCCTGAGTGCTGATCCTCCCAGTCTAGGCAGTGTCTAGGAGACTATGAGGTAGCTGATGGCGTCCGCAGCCCGTGCGTCCTTACTTTATAATTCTATATCATTTAGAATTTTTGTATCAGATTTCGTATTTACTAGACTTTTATCAGGATTCATTAGTTTCTCATGACTTATGACACTCCTGTTTGGGCTCTGTCGGGATGTTCTTATTCTTTTGATATTGATATATTCCACAAATTTGGCTATTATATCATGTTTAGAATTGTTATCTATCATTTAACTACTTATCAGAGGTGCTAGATTTTGGTCTGGTTGGCATTATCTTCACAAGAGGCGCCATCACGACCGGGTTTGGGACAATAGGTCGTGATAGTTTGGTATCAGAGCCTAGGTTACTAGGTCTCACGAGTCATGAGCTGATTTATTAGAGTCTCGCGGATTGGTATGGAGACATCTGTATTTATCAGGCTGCAGAACCGTTAGAAAAACATCTTACTCTTGAAATTCTTGTCGTGAGACTTTTTTGATCCGAGAACTAATTTTTCTTTTATTCTACTCTCTGGTAGATGGCAAGGTGGTGCACTACCGGACGAGGTGGACGACCACTAGTGACAACCACTGAGGCCACCAAAGGATGTGGACGCGGTCGTGGCAGAGGTAGAGCAGCGAGGGCAGCACCTGTTTACCCACCAGCTGCCCCGAATTTGGAGCAGGGTCCAGCAGCAGCACAAATTTAGGCTCCAGCTTTGCCCATCATGATTCCGGGTCTATAGGAAACCTTGGTACAAATCTTGACAGTTTGCACTTGCCTGGCTCAGGCAGATTTAGGCACCATAGTACTAGCTACTTCACAAGCAGGGGGAGGCAATCAGACCCCCGCTGCTCGCACACCTGAGTACGTAGTGCAAGGGCTACAAACATAGGAGGCACCCCCATCCCCGCCGGTTGTACCAGTTCAGGAGTTTATGGTACCAGTTATGCGGGATGATGAGTAGCGTCATCTTGAGAGGTTTGGTAGACTCCAACATCCGTCATTCAGGGTTGTTGAGGGTGTGGATGCCCAAGGTGTTTTATATAAAAGTCAGCAGATGCTTTGTACATAGGGATTCTTGAGACTAGTGGTGTGGCATTTACCGCCTTTTAGTTTACAGGGGCTGCCTTCACTTGGTGGGAGGCGTATAAGAGGCATATGCCGGTTGGTGCATCGTCTTTTACTTGGAAGAAGTTCTCCACTCTTTTCTTGGAGAAGTATGTACTGCAGTCCTCAGATAGGAGCTACATAGACAATTCGAGTGGCTGCATTAGGGGGATATGACTGTGTCACGGTATGAGTCGTGGTTTTCTGAGTTGGCTTGCCATGGCATATGGATGGTTTCAACCAATCGAGATAGGATTAGGAGGTTTGTTGATGGCCTTAACTACCATCTCAATATCTTGATGACTAGAGAGAGAGAGAGAGTATTGGGTGCTACATTTGAGGAGGTGGTTGATATCACTCGTGAGATTGAGACGGTTCGCAATCAGGATAGATAGTAGAGAGAGGCCAAAAGGCCTTGAGGATCTGATAGTTTCTGTGGTGCTCCCTCGAGGGGCCAGTTCCAACATAGTAGGGGTCGTTTTTCAAGCATTCCCAGTCAGCCCGTCCAGAATATCGTGGGGCAACTTCAGGTCATGATTATCATGGGTCTCAGTAGAGCTATCCTTCTCTTAGTGCCCTCCCAGCTTAGATTACATCTCTTGCCCCATCAGCTCATTTGTTGGTCACTCCGGTGCGTGAGGTTCCCATCAGTACCCTTCTCTAACACCTGGGAGTTATTTTGAGTGTGGAGAGTATGGGCATTTGTGGAGGCAGTGTCCTCATCGTGACGTCAGTTCGTCCCAGTAGAGGGGTCAACCCTCGACTTCTGCTCCATTTACGTTGCTACCCGTCCAACCAGCTAGTGGCGGAGGTTAGGCAGCTAGGGGTCACCCTAGTGGGGGAGTCCAATCAGGTGGAGGGCAGACTCATTTCTATGCTATGACGGGCAGGACAGATGCCATTGCTTCAGATGCTGCCATTACAGGTATTATTTTAGTCTTCTACAGAGAGGCCTGTACACTATTTGATCTCGGATCCACCTTCTCTCATGTGTCCTCATATTTTTCTCACCATTTGGGTACATCCCAAGAGTTTATTGCCTCACCTGTTTATGTATTTACCCTGTTGGGCGATATCATTGTTGTAGACCATGTGTACTGGTCTTGTATTGTGACTATTGGGGGTCTGGAGACCCGAGTTGATCTGTTGCTATTGAGCATGGTGGACTTTGATGTGATTTTGGGCATGAATTGGCTATCTCCGTGTCGTGCTATTCTAGACTGTCATGCTAAGACAGTTACGTTGGCTATGTCAGGTGTACCGCGGATCGAGTGCGTGCTGTGACTGTTTATGTTCCTAGTAGAGTGATATCTTTATTGAAGACCTACCATATGGTTGGGAAAGGTTGTCTTTCATATCTAGCTTTTGTGCGCGACGTGGGAGCTGAGGCTCCCAATATTTATTCTGTCCCAATTGTGAGGGATTTTCTTGCAGACTTTCCGGGCACGCCACCGTACATGGATATTGATTTTGGTATTGACTTGGTGCCGGGAACTCAGCCTATTTCTATTTTGCGATACCATATGGCACCAGCAAAGTTGAAAGAACTAAAGGAGCTGCTTCAGGAACTCCTAGATAAGGGTTTAATTTGGCCTAGTATGTCACTGTGGGGTGCGCCGGTTCTGTTTGTGAAGAAGAAGGATGGCACAATGACGATGTGCATTGATTATAGGCAATTGAACAAAGTAACCATCAAGAACAAGTATCCCCTGCCTCGCATAGATGATTTATTTGCCCAGCTTTAAGGAGTGAGGGTGTTTTCAAAGATTTATCTCCATTTGAGCTATTACTAGTTGAAGATCAAGGATTCAGATATCCCTAAGACAGCTTTCAGGACTACATATAATCACTATGATTTTCTTTTCATGTCTTCCGGGCTGACCAATAACCCCACATCATTCATGCATTTGATGAACAATGTATTTCAGCCTTATCTGGATTTGGTTGTTATCATATTCATTGATGATTCTGGTTTACACACGTAATCAGGAGGAGCACACGAAGCATTTACGAGTTGTATTGCAGAGATTGAGGGAGGAGAAGCTTTACGCAAAGTTCTCATGGGGTGAGTTTTGGCTAGGTTCAGTGGCTTTCTTGGGGCATGTGATGTCTAGCGAGGTTATTCAGGATGATCCAAAGAAGATATAGGTGGTTCAGAGTTGGCCTAGACCGTCTTCAGCAACAGAGATTCGTAGCTTTCTTGGCTTGGCAGGTTATTATCCGCAATTTGTTCAGGGGTTCTCTTCTATCGCGTCGCCCTTGACCAGGTTGACTCGGAAGCGCGTTTCATTTGTGTGGTCGGAAGAGTGTGAGGAGAGCTTTCAGAAGCTCAAGACTGCCTTGACCACAACCCCAGTATTAGTGTTGCCATCGGCCTCAGTTTCCTACACCGTGTATTATGCTGATTCGAGAGTTGGGATCGGTTGTGTATTGATGTAGGAGTATAGAGTTATTGCTTATTCTTCTCGCCAGTTGAAGCCCCATGAGAAGAACTACCCCATTCATGATTTGGAGTTGGCTGCTATAGTTTATGCATTGAAGATCTAGAGGCATTATTTGTATGCGTGTCCTGTGAGGTATTCACTGATCATATCAGTCTTCAACATCTGTTAAATAAATATGACCTTAATTTGAGGCAGCGGAGATGGTTAGAGTTGCATAAGGATTATGATATCACTATATTGTACCACTTGGGGAAGGCTAATGTAGTGGCCGATGCTTTGAGCTGAAAGACAATTAGTATGGGGGAGTTTGGCATATATTCCAGTTGGGGAGAGACCTCTTGTGATTGATGTGAAGGCTTTGGCTAATTGGTTCGTGAGGTTGGATATTTCTGAGCCTAGTCGGGTGTTAGCTTGCGTGGTATCTTGGTCTTCTTTATATGATCGCATCAGAGAGCGCTAGTATGATGATCCGTACTTGCTTTTCCTTAGGGACATGTTTTAGCATGATGATGCTAGGGATGTGACCATTGGTGGTGATGGAGTGCTGAGGATGCAGGGTCGGATTTGCATGCCCAATGTGGATGGGATTTGGGAGTTGATTCTGGAAGAGGCCCATAACTCGTGGTATTCCATTCACCGGGGTGCTGCGAAGATGTATTAGGATCTTAGAAAATATTACTGGTAGAGGAGAATGAAGAAACATATCGTGGGATTTGTGGCTCGATGTCTCAATTGTCAACAGGTAAAATGTGAGCATCAGAGACCAGATGGCTTGCTCTAGTAGATGGTTATTCCTGAGTGGAAGTGGGAGAGGGTCGCTATGGGTTTTATTGTTGGACTTCCCCTTACTTTGAAGAAGTTTGATGCTATTTGGGTGATTGTGGATAGGCAAGTCCGCGCATTTC
The DNA here is from genome assembly GCA_034376525.1 of Nicotiana benthamiana. Taxonomy (NCBI): domain Eukaryota; kingdom Viridiplantae; phylum Streptophyta; class Magnoliopsida; order Solanales; family Solanaceae; genus Nicotiana; species Nicotiana benthamiana. The sequence continues at coordinate 93,372,274 of CM067337.1, forward strand.
ATTCCTATTTGTACTACTTATTCTTCAGAGCGGCTGGCAGAGACATATATTCGGGAGATTGTTCGGTTGCATGGTGTCCCAATTTCTATTATCTATGATCGGGGCACTCTATTTACTTCCCAATTCTGTTCAGCTAGGGTTGGGTACACAGGTACAGTTGAGCACAACTTTTCACCCTCAGACGGACGGGCAGTTCAAGCGCACCATTCAGATATTAGAGGATATGCTATGCACCTGTGTTATTGATTTTGGAAGGTCATGGGATCGGTTCCTACCACTTGCAGAGTTCGCCTACAACAACAACTACCAGTCGAGCATTCAGATGGCTCCATATGAGGCTTTGTATAGGAGGGGAGGGGGCATAGATCTCTGGTGGTTGGTTCGAGCTTGGTGAGGCTAGGCTATTAGGGACAGATTTGGTTCAGGATGCTTTAGAGAAAGTGAAGGTAATTTAGGAGAGACTTCGTACGGCGCAATCGAGGCAGAAGAGCTATGCGGGTCGAAAGGTTCGAGATGTGTCCTACATGGTGGATGAGAAGGTTTTGCCCACAAAAGGTGTGGTGAGATTTGGAAAGAAGGGGAAGTCGAGGCCGCAGTTCATTGGGCCTTTTAATGTGCTTTGGAGGATTGGGGAGGTGGATTATGAGCTTGCCTTGCCACCCAAATTATCGGGTGTGCATCCATTTTTCAATGTTTCTATCCTCCGAAAGTATATTGGGGCCGCGTCCCATGTTCTAGATTTCAGCACAGTTCAGTTGGAGGGTGACCTGACTTATGATGTAGAGCCATCAGCCATTTTGGAGCATCTTCGGAAGTTGAGGTCAAAGGATGTAGCTTCAATGAAAGTGTAGTGGAGAGGTTGGCCCATGGAGGAGGCTTCCGGGGAGACCAAGCGGGAGATGCAGAGCAAATATCCTCACCTATTTGAGGCTTCAGGTATGTTTTTTGACTCGATCGAGGACGAACGTTTGTTTTAGTTAGAGAGGATGTGACGACCCAGCCAGTCGTCTAATGAGTTTCCTCTCCGTTTCCACTATTTGTGCTTCTTTATGCTTCGTTATCCGTGTTTTTAGGTGGTCGTTTTGAATGGTTTGAGTTCGGAGTGAATTTGGTAAGAAATGAGACACGTAGTCTCTTTTAAAAAGCTTTAAGTTGAAAAATTCAACCAGATGTTGACTTATGAGTTAGAAGGCTCGGATGTGAATTCCGATGGTTCAGTTAGCTTTGGGAGTTGATTTGTGACTTAGGGGTGTGATCGGAAGTGGATGTGGAGGTCCTGTGTGGCATTAGGCTTGAATTGGCGAAGTTAGTATTTTGGCAATTTTTGGTTGATAGGTGAGATTTTGATCTGAGAGTCGAATTGGAAATTTGAGAATTTCTATAGCTTCGTTATGTGATTTGGGATGTGTGTATAAAAGTTTAGGTCATTCGGAGGTGATTTGGTTGGGTTTCTGATAAAATATGAGTTGGAAGATTTTGGAAAACTTAGGCTTGAATTCAATGTGAATTGATGGTTTTGATGTTGTTAGAGGTGTTTTGATGATTGGAACAAGTTTGAACGAGATTTTAGGGTGTGTTTGTGCTTTTGGTTGAGGTCCTGGGAGCCTCGAGTGAGTTTCGGGTGGTCAATCGGATATTTTCCAACTTTAAAAGTTTCATATTTCCCATTTCAGGTGTTGCAGTGAATTTATTCTTCGCGTTCGCATAGAGAGTCTTGCGTTTGCGATGAAGGAATTGGGAGGTAGATGAATTGCCCTTCGCACTCGCGCTCGAGGGTCCGTTAACGTAAGGTAGGATGGTTGTGCTTCGCGTTCGCACAAGGTCTATCGGGTTCACGTATGAGGAATAGGGGCCCATAGGAAGGTGTGCTACGCATTCGCATGAGGGTTGTCACGTTTGCGCGAGAGAGGAAAGGTGAGGCATCGCGTTCACGAGGTTAGACTCACATTCGCATAGGGTTAATTTTTGGAAATGAAATGATGTGCTTCGAGTCGCGAATGCGATGAAGGAAATTTCAGTGCTGGATAGAAGTTAATAAACAGTTCATCCGCGATTTGGAGCTCATTTTCACTCCATTGTTGGCAATGTTTTAGAGCTTTTGAAGGAAATGGAAGAGGTATTCGAGGACAATCGATTGGTTTTAAGATTTATGAACTTAAAACTCGCCTTTATTGTGAAATCTATCTATAAATTCATGGAAATCTAGCAAAAAATGGAAGAATTAGGGCTTGGGATTTTTAAAAATTTGAGAATTTGAAGGGCCATTTGGGGTCGGAATTCAGAAATTTTGGTATGTACGAACTCGTGGGGAGATAAGTAACCCGTTGATGTAAAAATTTTTGAGTTTGAAGAAATGGGCCGGGGCTCGGGGTTTTGCGAATTTTGGGATTATTGATATTTTTCGATTGTTTTTGCTTGGGTTTTGTTCTCTTAGAATATTATGATGTATTCCTTCTAATTTAGGATAGATCTGACGCATATGGAGGCTTATTTGAGGGGCAAAGGTGTCACGAGCTAAAGTTGTAGCCGGTTCAAGGAGAGTAGTGATTGTAAATGATGTCTTGAGGGTTTGAAACCCTAGATTGCACAACGTAGTGCTATGTTGAGGTGAGACACGCGTTTGATAATGAGTGTGAGGTCGTTTACTATTGAGGATTGTGACTTGGTTCATCCTTATTGATGATTGTTATCATATATTTGACTGAAACTAATTTGTTATCATTATGATTTGGGTTGCTGGCCATGTTTGGGCTTAGTGCCGATTATTTGAACCCTTCGGGGATTTTTATCACTATTTCCTCACTGTATTGATTTATTACTTGAACTCGGCGCTGCTAATATTTACTGTTTTACAAACTAAGCCAGTTTTAATCAGATTTGAAACATAATGATATAGCGCTTGGGCTGTAAGGGGCCTCTTTGGAGTTTGCACATCCACAGTGAGAGCGGGTACCCATCATGTTCTGAGAGAAACAGAGAGAGAGAGAGAAAGAGAGAGAGAGAGAGAGAGCCAGAGGGGATGATATTGATGGGTGATTGATACTATGCTCGAGCGGTGATTCCTACTTGTTACTTACCGATTAAATTACCTGTTTTACTTGCTTTAAAGGAAATTCACTTGACTTCTTCACCGATTTACCACTTTAAGTGATTTTACTGCTTGATATAGAATTGCTTTGTGACTTTGCATGTTTTCTTGCTCTCAGTCATTATTTATAATTATTACTCACTGGGTTGGAGTACTCCTCCCTACACTGTTTGTGCAGATTCAGGCATAGCAAATTCCGCTTCTGAGTGCTGATCCTTCCAATCTAGACAATGTCTAGGAGACTACGAGGTAGCTATTGGCGTCCGCAGCCCCGTGCCCCCTTACCTTATTATTCTATGTCTTTCAGACTTTTTGTATCAGATTTCATATTTTGTAGACTTGTATCAGGATTCATTAGTTACTCATGACTTGTGACACGCCCGTTTGGGCTATGTCAGGATGTTCCTCTTCTTTTCATATCACTACATTCCGCAAATTTGGCTATTATATCATGTTTAAAAATTTTATATATCATTAACTTCTTATTAGAGGTGTTCGGTTTTGGTCTAGATGGCCTTGTCTCCACGAAAGGCGCCATCAAGACTAGGTTCGGGAAAATGGGTCGTGACACATTTTTATGTACAGGCAGAGCTATCCTTGATATCTATGAGGGGAAGCTTATGCTATAGTGGGCGAAGAAAAAGTGGTGCTCCAGATGAAGATGATAATGAAATACCCTAGTGGTGAGTCGTCTTCCTGCTCATCCTTCAAGCTAGATGTTGTTGGGGAATTGGCTGAAAATACAAGTTTTACAAGCTTACGGGGATACTCTTAGAGAGGTGTATTACTCAGTCTAACACGGTGGAGGATAAAGATTATGAAATTAAGAAAGTGGCTGAAGCTCTTGAACATAGGATCAAGTAGTTGATAAAAGCTGTTATATTTGGCATCCAGACATATTGGGCACAGGTAGTCATAATGCCAAAGAAGGTTTTGAAGGTTATTGAAGAAATTTGTAGGTCCTTCCTATGGACAGGTAGTGCATCTATATCTAAAAGAGCTTTGGTTGCATGGGAAAAGGTCTGTAAACCTGTTTCTGCTGGGGGTCTTAACATCATTGATATGGCTGTCTGGAATAAGGCAGCCATCACCAAACTTCTTTGGGATCTGGCTAGCTAGAAAGATTGCCTCTGGATTAAATGGCTGCAATGCTATTATATAAAGCAGTATGATGTTAGCTCTATACCTCTGCCAAAAAATGCCTCTTCGATTGTTAGGAAGATTTTGGATTGCAGGGATGCTGTTATGGAGAACCAATAGTTGCAAGGCAATCTCTTTAGCAGACTGAAATCATTGTGCAAACTGGACAAGTTTCAAATCCAAAAGTTATACCTTACTATGCTGCCTAATTACAGTAAGGTAGATTGGAGAAATGTGATGATGACTATTAATGTACAACCAAGACACAAATTCACAGTATGGTTAGCTGCTCAACACAGGCTGCCTACTATTGACAGACTGCAGAAGTTTGGAGTTGATATTCTTTGCATGCCCAGTCACTAATCGATTATGGCTTAGAATATGCTCTTGGATGGGGTACAATCGGGTTGTTAGTACTTGGGAGAATGAACTAAAGTGGATATGCAGTAAGGCTCGAAGCAGAAACTGGCATAAAGCACTCACTGCTATTGCTTTTGTCACTACTGTTGCATTGATCTGGAGAGCTAGAAATTCTATTCGTTTTGATAGCAAGATTTTTGCTGAAGATCAGTTCTGTAAAGAAGTGGCATTGCTGATTCATACTCGAAGCAGGAAATGTAAGAGATGGCATGAGGGGCTGAGTCAACTCAACTGTTATCCTTAGCTTTAGATAAATGGATACATATTAGGATAGCTTATATGAGTTTGTATTAGTTTAGAGCTAACTGTAAATGAGTAGTAGGCTGTCCATACTACTACTATAGCACTACATTGTACATATCTTTGAAATCAATGAAATAATCCTAAATTTTTTTTTTAAAAAAGTAGTTGATGAGGAGGAACTAAAAGAGGATGCTTCTAAGCATAATGTGGAATTGAAAGTCTTCCCCATTTACTTAAATTATGCTTTTCTTGAAACTTCCAATTTTTCTGAGATTATTTATGTTGACTTGATAAGTACAGATGAAAAAAGTTGGTGGAGCTGCTGAAAAAGCACAAGAAGGCCAACATATCTGATATTCAAGGAATCAGTCCAGCCATTTGCATGCACAATATTCTGTTGGAAGAAAATAGCAAGTCAGTGGTGCAACTTCAACGCAAGGTGAACAAAAATTTAGAGGAGATAGTGACAATGAGATCATCAAATTGCTAGATGCGGTGAAAGAGGGAATTGTCCTAGGCCACAAAGTAACTGCACATGGAATTAAAGTTGATAGAGCTAAGGTGGATGTAATTGCTAGGTTCCTTCCACCAACTTATGAGAAGAGCATAATAAGTTTCTTGGGATATGCTAGGTTCTATACGAGGTTCATCAAAAACTTTTCTAGCATTACCAAGATGCTGACTGCATTAATTTGTTTTCACTATGGAGTGTTTAAGAGCATTCAAATTGATAAAGGAAAAGCTTGTGAGAGCTCCTATTATGGTGACACCTGATTGGAGCCAACTATCACGACCCAAACTGATACACTGTGACGTGAACCTAGTGCCTTACTCAATCGAGTACTAATGTACGTATCTTTCTTATTACATCATTATGGGTAAGTGGATCAGAAGGTCCATATGAGGCAATAAGAATAAAATATAAGGAAACACTCGGCATAAAATGACCCAACCTAAAATAGAAACTTATACACGTGATACGGGCCTACCAGGACAATATGATCAATTGTAACCTCAAATCATAGGCCGACAAGGCCATACTAGTATTCGTGTACATGAAATCTGTCTACAATTCTCTAAGAGTATATAATATCATAAAGGTCAGGACAAGGTGTCGCGCCTCTTTTTTTCTTGCGAAATCGGATTTTTGACATTTGGGAAGACAACTCATTCCCTTTTGGGAATTGGGTTTAAGAGAATTGAAGAGTCTCCACCTAATGATTGTAGTGCATTAGGACACTAATGAGGGTTCGATTTGGATAACCAGAGATCGGGTAAGGGCTTGAAATTATCCCGAGGGGAAGGTGTCAGGCACCCCTTATGATCCACTAGTGTGGTACCGGGCCAAGCTATTGTTGTGACTTAAATATACATAAGCAAGTAAGAGTATCACATAAGAGGGGATATCACATAAAGGTTAGAAATAAACGAAATTAGAAGGCATAGGAGAGAGTTAATTTAGAAGAAACATCAAAGAGAAAAGGGAGGGGGGTGGGGGGTCCTAGGTTTATAATTATATGGATCATGTCAATGCAATACCCAATAATCACTCCTCAGAGAGGGGCTACACATGGTATTAGCACACCTCTCATCATATCCATATCTACCCTTTCCCATCCCGTTAAGGTATTAAAGCATGGAATGGTCTTGTTTACCTATTGCATGCTATTACTCATCTCAATCCTATCAATCACAGAGGTATTTGGGATTACTAATCCTAAAGGGAGAAGACATTGGTTTATTTGTGGATTTAAAGGGATTAAAATACTAAGGCAACAATCAAAACACATATATCAAGTTTGAGGGAGAACATATAAACAAACAACAAGGCTCAGACAAACCTCCTTTAAAACTAGAGAAAGCACACAGTTTAGCATGTCTTACACGTACTGTTTAAGGTCTAATTAAAACTTACAGATTTGAGGCAGACTGATCTGCCACATAATTCAGATAGGAAGCCTGATTCAGACATGCCTATTGGTTGTAGTTAATAAAAAAGAATTGATTCAGTTTATAAATTACCCTAGGGCTTGCCTAAGTGATAGACGAAAACCTATAGGCAAAACATCTACAAATTTCAGAAATAAGAGTATGAACTGACTACATACAGATTTAAGGAAATATTGCTAGTTTAAATAGAATGAGTACAAGTTATGCAATTGATAATGCATTACTACCGACAGTTCAAACTTGCAAATAAGCGAGACTATTCAGATTTGAATTAGGACCCCTACAGGCATGCTTTCTATGTGCTTGCCAAATTAAAAAACATTGTTATAGACATAGAACAGACCAGAGATTCTGTAACATAGAAGAGACTAGAGATTCTGTAACATGATTATCCAAACGTTGCGTGCTATCTGATTACATTTTTTTTTGTTATTTTGACCTATAGACAAGTTTGCCTAGTGAAAAACGGGTGTGCAAGAATTAGAAAATGACCTATAGGCATATTCTCTGTATGTGTGCAGGAGCTATCTACATAGTATCTACATGAAAGTGCAAGATCCCTATAGACATGGTAGCTAAATGAGATGCAGAAATCTTATATGCATGGTAGCTATATAAAATGCATGTGTCCTATAAGTATGATAACTACATGAAAAATGCAGGAGTCTTATAGGCTTGATAACTATATGAAAATGCGTAAATCTTATAGGTATGATAACTACATGAAAAATGCATAAATTAGAGATTCCTATAGGCAAGTTATTACCCATATGCATAGTTATCCCTCCCTTTTCACTAATCATCCCCAAAAGTTATACAAAGTTATTATAGTCCAAAGAAAAATAAATTAAAGAAAATACATCAGAAATTTGAAAGTTACAAGGGAAAGCCTGATTCAGACTTCCTGTCTGATTTATGAAGTAAACCAACTCCAAAGATCAATGTTTCAAAGCCTTACTCTAATTTGGATGTGTCAGAGTTCCCTAAGAGCCTCATATGAACTCCGGGAAGTGCTCACACCCAAATGCATTGTAGGGTTAAGACATAGTGTAGTGTGGAAGGGCCAACCCTCAAGTGTCCAAGTTTAGAGGGAACTCAAGATCCCAAGGCAAGGCTCACAAGAGGGGGCAGAACTGAGGAACTATCAGGGAGAGTGCAAGTGTAGAATTCCAAGAGGGAATAGGGAAAGGGAAACATCACACATAGGGATATAAGGGATGGGTAATTGCAAGAGATACATGCAGGCAAATGGGCATAACCCAACAATGGGAGATGTTGGCACGCTTATAAGCCTACTAGAACATATTTTTTTAGAGGTTAGGATCCCCTAAGAACATGATACAAGAACACAGTAGAGATAAATACATATAAATGACAAAGAAAAAATCATAAAAATATTCGATCGTTTTTCCAGAAAAAACCTTGGAAAGTAAGTTTCGAGAGAAAAGTTGCAGAGATCATTTGAAAACTCAAATAAAGCACAAACACACAAAAGATTTAAGAAGATTGGAGAAGAAAACCTCGAAGGATTTCAGAAGAACCCTAAAATAAGAAAGGTTTTGAAAAGGTCATCGATCGGAGTCGGAGAAGCTAGAATCAGGATCATTAGACCAGGATACGCCGGAGCAAGGCCGCGATGGCCGTGAAACCTCGAGCCTAAAAAGGTCTAGATGAAGACCTTCGAGGTCTGGCCTTGAATCTTTGAGTATCAAGCACATAGGAGAAATATGAGGTGAGTATAAGACTCCTATGGCCGGAGAAGCCATGGTTCTTGGTGGGTTTCGAGGTGGAGGTGATTAGAGGCGGCTACGGTTAGGGAAGGTTCGAGAGAGTGTGAGAGAGGAGAGTTTTAATGGAGGCATCTATGAGGGAAATGAATTAGGGTTTGGGTTTGGAAAATAGAAAAAAGGTAAGGGGACACCGTGACTGTTGATCTAAATGATCAACAGCCTGGATCAAAAGGGAAGCCGGACGAGTTGGATAAATGGGTCGGGGGTCGGGTTAAATTATAATTGGACAGGGAAATTTGGGTTTGAAATTGGGTTACTGGGGTGGTTAATTTTGGCTATAATTCAAACGAAATATGGACTAGTATTTAAATAGCCACTTTTTCTTTTTTTTCTTTTTTAAAATATTAAAATTATTTTTGAAAATAATCTAAAGGTGCTAATTTTATTAATAGTGTATAAATATTATATTAAAAATACTGGAATCATGTTTGTAATTATAAAAACCATTAATTCTTAAAATAGGCTAAAATTGCAATTTAGTGCAATTTAGCTTTAAAAATACCAAATCAATTTATGAAAATATGCAAAAATTAATTTAGCTATATATTCATATAAATATGAGAATAAAATAAATTAATTACCAAAATGGTAATTTGCGGAACAATATTTGGTTTTTGTATTGCTAAAATAGGGGAATAAATTAGTTTAAGAATCTTTCATAAATTAGAAAAAATAATAAAACACTTGGATATATATATATATATATATATATATATATATATATATATATATATATATATATATATATATATATATATATATATATATATATATATATATGTATATATGTATATATATATATATATATATATATATATATATATATATATATATATAGTTATATATATATGTATATATGTATATATATATATGTATATATGTATATATATATGTATATATATATATATACTAACTATTTTGAAAGTATTTTGTATATAAAAAATATACAGGGAAAAATTGGGTATCAACACAAGGCCCCGCCATACCAATCAATACATGTACTAATCATACTGACCAAATAAGCAATTTTTGAGCAAAATGGAGCATGCCATTATCTTCCACTAAGCAGATAGCCTACTTGGAAGACTCTCAACCTATCTATCGGGACATGTGGACATGAAACATAGCGTCCCCAGGAAAAAATAACGTCAGTACAACTAATGTACCGAGTATGTAAGGAATGAAAATCAGTAAATAATAGACGTGAGAGAAACAAGGAGTTAATGACTCAACATGTATGTCTGAATAGCTCTGTTAATCATTTAATATTATAATGTCATGCATATGCGTATAAATATCATACCGTGCTTGGGTATATGTATTCATAAGATCATCAAGCCTCTAAGGGCATCCCATCATTTCATTTCGGCCACTGTAGACAAATCATCAACGTATACCAGCTGATCAAGTGGTGGTGCGTATAAAGCGCCATAACCTTTTGTCGTATCTCATATATATACATATATACGCGTATGTATTGCATTTGGTCATGGGTCAATGTACATGTATAAATGAATGCAATGCATGAGAAGTACGTAAATAAAATCTTTCGGAACGTCATAGACAATTATGCCTCTGATAAATATCATGAAATAAACTTTATCGACTTACATAATTTTTAAGATCTATGAACAAAAGAGAGAATAATAAGACATATGGGAATCAAGAACATATGAACCTCTAGTATTTCTATGAATATAATCATTTATGGAAGTTATACATTTTCTCATTTCGTTCGTATCGTATGGATCATGCCAAAAAGAAAGAAGAGATAGCCTTAACATACTTGCGCAGATTCTCTTGACAGTTCCTCTAGCATATGTCAATTGCGATAACACATAACGACTGATAGAATTAGGGGGAGATTCGTATGTTATTCTTGAGAAAATTACACCGTACTTCTTTAGAATCGCAAAATTCAGTTGCTATAACACAATATAATTTCGTATGAAATTTGTTTGATTAAGATCGTTACTTGCTGAATTCTTAGCCACCTCTCCTAATTTCATCCACCTCTATTTGTGAATTTAGAGATCTTATACCTTAGTGGGTGTGGGCCCCACCAAGGTGATGACTTAGTCTTAAACGTGACATCTTATAAAGTGGGTATAAGAATCATCAATTGGCTTTTAAGGGCTGACACGTTTGGAGATGTAATAATTATCCAAATATTTGGATTAGTTATCCTAATCACTTGATTAACTTTTTAATCTTACATTACCCAATTACCCACATAATTAAGAATTATCTCATATTATTTAAAATACTACCCACTTCTAACATGCCTTATACACCTTACTATAATGGTCATGTAGCACTGTGTATGGCACTTGTCAATAAGTACGGGGTATTATATCTTGGACCATATTTTATCTCAAAATGTCAAACTTCGATGAAACTCATTTTTATCGATTCGCTTACCTTTTCACCTTTAAAATTTACTTATCAATTGTTTGAAATAACATAATTTGTAACCTCAAAATAATCTCATTCCTAAGTTTTCATCGATTAACTTACGACAAAAATTTATTATCTGAAAGTGGGGGATGTAACATCCCATTCCTGAGCTTTTATCAATTCATTTATGGCATACTTTCATGTATGAAAATATGCGGTGTAACACCAACCATTTGAGATAATGTGATGCTAGTGATGTAGCTATAGGGACAGTTCTGGTGCAAAGAAAAGAAAAGATACTTAGGACCATATACTACGCAAGTAGGGCATTGAATCAATTATGCATCTACTGAGAAAGAGTTCTTTGATGTGGTCTTTGATTTTCACTAGTTTAGACCATACCCGGCGGGGAGTAAAGTGATTGTACAAACTGATCACTTAGCCTTAAAATACCTGTTGAGTAAGGAGGAGTCCAAGCCCCGTCTGATGTGGTGGGTGTTGTTGCTCCAAGAGTTTGACTTGGAGATCAAAGATAGGAAGGACACAGAAAATCAAGTCGTTGATCATCTATGTTAACTTGAGAGACCTCCGGTTGTAACAATTAATGTAAGAGAAGAGTTCCCTTATGAGCATATTTTATCCATTGCTGCGGTCTTTGGAAGGCCGCCTTGCTATGCCGATGTAGCCAACTTTTTGGCTAGTGGAGCGTTGCCTCGTGACCTCTCTTGTGATCAAATAAAGAAGCTTCAGGGTGAGGTAAGAAGTTATTTTTGGAATGACCCTTTCTTGTTTAAGCTATATGCAGATGGTGTGGTTCGAAGGTGTGTTCCTGAAGGAGAGATAGAAAGCATTCTTTCTCATTTCCATGATGGATCAAATGGAGGATACTATATTGAAAATCGCACTACAGCAAAGGTCATGGAAGCCTACATTGTACATAGACGCACATGCATATGTAGCTGCATGTGACAAGTGTCAAAGGGCATGTAACATTAGCAAAAGGGATGATGTGCCACTATAATCTATTATCGTATGTAACATTTTTTATGGTTGGGGAATTGACTTCATGGGCCCGTTCCCATCATCTCATTCTTATAAGTATATCCTAGTAGCTATTGAATACATCTCTAAACGGGTCAAAGCAATCCCTACTAGGACGAATGATGCTCAGGTGGTGTGTGAGTTCTTACATAAGAATATCTTTACCTGCTTTGGGATATCTCAACTGATTACTAGTGACAATGAGCCGCTCTTTATAAACAAGAGTTCGCTGTATTATTATCTAAGTATGGGATCACACACAAAAGAGGCACCCCGCACCATGCCCAAACTAGTGGGCAATTGAAAGTGGCTAACTGTGAACTAAAACAAATTCTTCAAAATACAGTTAGTGCTTCTCATAAGGATTAGTTTGTAAAGTTGGATGAAGCTCTATGGTCATACAGAACAACGTTCAAAACAACCACAGGGACTTTACTGTTCAAATTAGTATATGAAAAATCGTGTCCCCTACCTGTTGATATAGAACACAATGATTATTGGGAAATTAAGATGCTTAATATTGATCTTAGTCTTGCAGGTGAACACATGTTGGTGCAGATGAACGAAGTGGAGGAGTTTAGACTGGTCGCTTATGAGAATGCATGAATTTTCAAGGAAAGACAAAAAGGTGGCATTATCATTTGATTAAGCCAAATGAGTTTCATAAAGGGGATGAAGTATTACTATAAAATAGTAGACTTAGGTTGTTCCTTGAAAAATTCAAGTCAAGATGGACAGGTCTGTATGTGGTGAAACATACCTCATTTTATGGCTCCATTAAAATACAGGATGATGAAGCGAATAAAAGATTTAAGATGAATTGGCACAGGTTGTGTAGGAGGATTAGACAAGCAATCCTCTACTATCGTGATTAAATGAGCCTAAGTGACAGAGCCAAACTGATGACAATAACTCATAACTACTTCTAACCCCTTTTCTTGCTTTTGTAGAATAGTTAATAATTGTAGTTTAGGATTATTAGAGTTTAGGAGTTTTAGTAATTGTTTGAACATGTATGAGCATGAAGCAGACAAATAATAAGTAAAAAATAGAGTTGGGGTGCGACCGTGGGCTAAAAAGTGAAAAAACTTCTTGAACTCTAAAAAGTGGCCTAGCGTACCGCGTAGCCCGTCACGCTTGGCAAAAAGGCAAAATCCATCAAAAATCGACACCTTGGAGAACCCCACTACCACGCCATTCCCAGTAACACAGCAGTGCAAATTGCGGCCAGGATTTTTTAAAACAAAATTTAAAAAAAATTCTGATAATGTAAAAAAATAAGAACGCCCACCACCCCTTCTCCTATATCTCTCATTCCTCCCCTTTCTCACATCTCTACTCTCTAAGGTCCCCCAAACACCCCTATTTTTCTTATTCTTTATTCTTCTCAAATTCCTTCCACACACACCTCCTATCCCTCCCCTCCATCTTCAAGGTAAGTCTTCCTCTAAACTCTTCTATTTTCTTTTAGTGTTTAACTGTAGTATTTAAGTAGTTTAGTTCATTTTGAATCAAACCATAGGTAGTTATAGTTCTGTTAAATTTTTCTAAATTGCTTTGTTATTATGGTCTAAAATGGTGCTAAACTTGTGGGATGTTCATTGTTCTTATGACTGTGAGTGATTTTTAGTGTGTTTTGATGGTGTTGGAATTAATTTGTGTTGAAGCTTAGTAGAGGGTGCTTATGCAGCTGAAATTTGGTGAAGTTTTGTGTAAAATTTGTGCACTTTAAGATATTGCGAAGATGTGGTGATGTTTTGATTGTGATGAGTGTTGTATTTGATGTGGTTGTATTGGAATTCTAACCCACTTAGAATTGAAATAAGAAGGTGAAAAATATGCCCATAATGTGTTTGTTGAAATTCCTTAGTGACGTAAAACTGTATACTGTTACTAATTTAGAAGGGAAGAACTTTATGGGATTTGATGCTTGATGATTAGTGTGGGGTGGGAGGTTATTTTGTAGGTTTTAAAACTTTAACGTGTTAGAACTCAGTGCTAATCGATTGACCAACCATCCTAATATGTTGCTAGGTGCTAATTGGGATGTCCCATTCATGCTTATTGCTTGTGTTGTGTAGTGTTGTATTGTAACTTCTGAATTTTGTAGAAGTGAATTAGTATGACTTCATGTTTTTCTTTTTTTAGTTACTAGTTTAGCTTCTTGATTTTGTATTTTACGTTAGTATAATCTGTGGTTATGTTGTTGCACTGGTGGGTTATTGATTATTTTGTGGTGTGCTTTCAATGGGATAGCCTGAGTCCTCGATATACATTGTACTTTTGAAAATGCAAATAACATAAGTGAGGGGTGGTTACCCCATTTGGTCTTGTTTTTTCTTTATGGTTTGTGGCTAATGTTGCTCGTCTGGTTTAGGTACAATGTCTCGCCGTCCTAGCAAATGTTCTAACACAAGTTCTTCCGAGGTTGCCTCTAGTAGCCGTCAAGGAGGTAGGCAGAGACCTCCCCACCCCAGTAGAGGAGGAAGAGGAGTGCATTGATCCTGATGTAGATGTAGTACCCTATTACAAGTATGGCATTCGGGCTGTGCCAACTCATGTAAGGATGTGGTACCAGGTCTTTGTTCTGGCAGTGATTCCAAGCCTAGAAGTCAGAATTGATTATGTTAAGCTTTCTAGGAAATACTCGGGGATTTATAACAATATCATATACCTGCGCTTTGAAAGCATGTTCTGTCCTAATAAGTCTGTGGACGTGAACATGGTTATAGAATTTTATTCTAACTAGCAACCTGAGGCCATTTTAGATATGGTGTATGAAGTGGAGGTGCGAGGCAAGATGATTCCATTTTATTCCAAGGGTTACAAATCAACTCATGTGATTCACGGAGCATTTGTATAATTTTTTCCTATGGTTGATGCGTCAGTACCCTCTCCTAATATTAGACGCAAAATATGTCACGCGGGGTCTCTTGTCAGATGGAGGTGAGATGCTAATGAGTTCCATGAAGACATGAAGAAGTGCCATTTCTAGTGTCTCGCCACATTCATTCTCCGGTTGGTTAATGCAAAGATCATGCCTATCTAGAACGACATTGGTGTCTCCTGGTTTAAGGTGCATCTCATTTATGCTATCTTAACTCGAATAAAGTTTATCTGGGTAAGATTATGCTGAAGCACATATCTTGAGTACACCTATTTGTGGCCCGCAACATGCATTTCCCTAGCATGATCATGCGATTTTTATGGACACACCATGTGGAGTACGAGCACCATTATGACTGGGCGACTCTGATTTTTCTACCTTTAAATCCTTTTGATATCATAACTATGACAGATCCCCTCCCCCTACCCCAATGTTCTTGTTTTTATAGATCAGAGATTTTTTTATGTTGAGGAGATAATGCAACTGCTATTTGTTGATATGCGCCTTCGTGCTACTCGAGGGAGGTTGACTTGGCAAAGCAGCAGGAGGGCTATCCTTTCTACGCAGTCACACAGTAGTGGTTGGGCTTAGCTGATGTAGTACAAATTCCACTGGATGAGGATGCCAACTCTATTCCGTTTGATGATGAAGAGTAACTGCGCACCTTTAAGGGTGTTGATGAGGAATAGGTCACGGGCCTCAGAGAATTACCTTTTCACTCTTGTTTTACTGTTTTGCATTGGGGACAATGCAACTAATTAAGTGTGGGGTGGGGTAATCCTATTTGGTTGTACTTGTTTCTATTTACCAGTTGGTGTTTTTTGATTTGTTTCTATTTGTTTCTTTCTTTGTTAGACAATATGGCCTTAATTATTACATTGAATTTTATCATATTGTGATAGTTAGTAATTATTTTTTAAGTTTCGACTCTTCCCGATGATAGGTTCCGTTGACTGGCTTTTTGAGGGATTTGAAGTTGAACGAGAAAAAATACAAAAGAAAAGAATAATAAAATAAAATATGCCTTTATCTTATTTTATTCTATTTTATTTACTTTGTTTTGTAGTATAATAATCCCCCTTGGTTTTTGTTTATACCGTGGTTCTTTTCCAAGAGTTTTAGTTGAACCAGGTGTAGTTAGTTTTTTGTTTTATAGGAATAAATAATCTTGAGTCATAGTGCTAATTTGAAGCAATTTTCCATGGGTGCATATGCCTTGAGAGTGGTGACTATCTTATTTGTGACGCATAGGCTCAGCTCTTGACTCTTAGATAAGTGTCGCGCCCCTTTTTTCCTTGCAGAGTTCGGGTTTCGACATCTCTTTTGGGAAACCTCATTTCCTTTTGGGAATTGAGTATTTGAATTTTGAGGAATTGCCACCTAATGGATATATGGTGCGTTAGGGCACCTAACATAAATAACTCATGAATCGGTTTGCATTATTAGAGATTAGGTAAGGGCTCGAAATAACCTTGGGGGAACATGTTAGGCACCCCTCAAGGTCCAATGGTGGGTCCCAACCGAACTCAAATTAGGTGAATTAGTATTAACCAAAGAAAGTAATTTAGACAAATAGTCAGTTTGCTTAAAAACAAGGGGTAAAGGAGGTCCTAGGTTTTTTGTCCTGTAGGATCACTTATGTCACGACCTATACTCAAATCCAGTCGCGATGGCGCTTCTCGTGAAGACAAGGCCGACCGACACACTTCCAGTTCGCCTTAAGTAGTTAAAAAATAAACCAAGGTCTTTAATATAAACAAATCCCAAAAATAACAATATAAGTTGTGGAAATAAAATAAACCAACACAGCCCTACATCGGGTTGTCACTAGTCATGAGCATCTAAAATGACACTAGAACTCTATAGCTTAATCCACTACTATATACTGAATCAAAAGAAAACTGAAATAGAGGGAGAATGCACTGGGGTGCAAATTGACAAGCAACTAGCTACCTATTAAATCTCCGAAGACCTGCTAGAACTATCAACCCTCAGGAGCAGGACCTATAGCACCCAAATCTGTATACAAGGTGCAGGGAGTAAAGTGAGTACTCCAGCTCAGTGAGTAATAAAAATAAATGAAGACTGAGTAATATAAAACCACGTAAGGCACAACATTAAGCTAAAGAGGCATAGCAAAATCAGTAAATATAATTAAGCTGTGAAATTTCATAAATATCTCTTAAACATTTAACGATATACAGGAAAACGAACTAAAAAAGTAAACACATAATAACTGCCCCTCAGTCACAGTTATAATATAATCAACACCTCGGGAAATGTCACCGAACAATACCAGCCCCTCAGGCTATATCTCATATCACAATGGGTACCCGCGCTCACTAGGGGTGTATAGACTTCGGGTGGGGCCCTTTACAACCCAAGCGCATAATTAAGCCATCTTGTGGCATTGTAAACATGCTCAGGACCTCATATCAATATCTCAAGCCACCTTGTGGCATACAATCTCAAGCCCTCAGCCTCATTATCATAATCAATGTATCACTATTGCGGCGTGCAGCGTGACCAAAATGTATCCTCACAACACAGGCCCTTCGCCTTACTCACTCATAATCTCATAAACCCCTGGGGCCACAGTAAAATATGAAGCGCAGCTCAAATACCTTTGAAAATATCATTTAATGTGTTTAAAACAGAATAATTCAGCCGAGTCTTTAAAATAGTAAAATATTGTATGACTGAGCACCAATATGAAATCAATCAATGAGGAAAATATCATTTAAAATATCCCCTAAGGGTTCAAACAGCTGGCACGAAGCCACATATGGCATTTCTCCCAAATATAATAATATCAACCAATAACTATCAAATACGCAGTAAAATAATCATTCGGGATGGACTAAGTCACAATCCACAGTGGTGCTCTACCCCAGGCTCGTCATCTAGCTTGTAAGTCACCTCAACATAGCAGTACGCTGTGTAATTCTGGGGTTTCATACCCTCAGAATAGCATTTAAAATCACTGCTCACCTCAATCCAGCCCGTAATCTAGCTTGCGATGCCTTTTCCCTTTGAAACGATTTTCGAGTGCTCCAAATCTACCAAATTCAGATTTTTATCATTAAATTATGCTAAAGAATGAATTCCAATTGAAAGATAGCGGTTTTAAGTACAAAACCCGAAATTAGTCAAAATCCGACCTTCAGGCCTGAGTCCCGGAACTGGATAAACTTTATACCAAAATGTTCTTCATCATCTCACGAGCCCGTACGTATAATGAAATCGAAAATCGGAGTTTATTTGACCCCTCAAATCATCCTTAGAAAGTCTCATAATCTTAAGCTTTAACTCCACCTTTTTCTACTGGTTTTCATGAATTTATACAGATATTTTCGTACCTTTGTCACAACTAATCAAGTTTTAGGGTCCAAAATCCTTACCTCAAGAAGAATAATAATTTCCTCTCTTCAAAATCGTTTTCAAGCTCTTTTCCCGTTCAAAAATGGTGTAAAAAGGGTTTTAAGTCACGAAACAGGTCTTTAAAACATTCTGCTTAGGTATATACTCTTTGCGATCGCGGAAAATGCTTTGCGAACGCGAGGCACAACTTTTCTCAGCCCAAAATTAGACCTTCGCGATAGCGTACGATGCTTCGTGATCACAAAGAACAAGTTCCCAGCTCTTCCGGACAACCTCCAGTATAGTGGTCATAACGTTTTGCACACAACTCCAAATGACAAATGGTTTGATGTTCTCGAAACTAGACACCAAGGGATGTAATTTAATATGTTGCTTTTCCTGACTCTTTATATATTGCTAGATATATTCTTCCAAATTCATCCCTATCCATTAGAGATTCATAAACCCTTCCCGGACAGCCTATCGTGTAACCACCATAATGTTTTCTACACAACTTAAAATTCTAATTAATATACATTTCTAAAAATTAGACACAAAGAGCTACAATTTTATTCATAAATCATCTCCAAATTCCATATAGATTGTATTATATAAGCTTCCAAAGTTGGATCAGTTCAATAAAATATTTACTCTATGCTATTGCAAAGAACTGACATTCTTTTCCCATTTTACTCATCACGATCGCGTCGATTTCCCAGCAGCTAAAAATAGCTTAGAAATGGTCTGGAACCACCCGAAACTCACCCTAGGATTCTGGGATCTCAGCCAAACATGCCAACCAATCCTATAACATTATTTAAACTTGTTCTTGCCATTGGAAGCTCAAAACTGTTGAAACACGTTCTCAAGGCACCAAACTAAACGTGTGTTCATATTTGCAGGTTTTGATAAATGAAAAACGATGCGCAATTGACATATGACGAGGTCCAAGCACAAGCGCGCAAATGTCATGTAACGAAGTTCAAGCACAAGACAAACAAAGATCAAGACTAAACAAAGTTATACATGAGTCGTTCTTTAATTGTGATCTTGATCCGTCAACTTAACTCAAGACTTGGCTTCTCTCGTAAAATAATTTTTATCAAATCATGCATATTTAATTTAGAGCAAAATGATTTTAAATCATGCATATTTATTTTAGCAAAATGATTTTTAAACATGCCTCTAAAATCTGGACTAAGATAATCGATTATGTACTTATGATAATCGATTATGTTAAGTCAGCTGCATGACAATCGATTTTGTACCTTATGACAATCGATTGTGTTAAGGCAGTGTGCATCAGATTTTTCAAATCTGCATGACAATCGATTGTGAAATTTATGACAATCGATTGTATTGAGGCAGTGTCCAAACATATTTTTCAAAGCTACAAAATAATCTATTGTGAACCTATGACAATCGATTGTATTGAGGCAGTGTCTATTTGATTTTTCAAAGACTGATAAATAATCGATTGTCCATATAGTATAATCGATTATGTAACTGACCGTTGCCAAAATATTTTCAAACTCCGTCAGATAATCGATTATAGGATTTTAATAATCGATTGTTTGAAGTAAAATCTGGAAAAGATTTTTTGAACGTTGCCAAGTAATCGATTGTATATTTCTGATAATCGATTGTTTTACGTAAAATCTGGAAATGATTTTTTGAACGTTGCCAAGTAATCGATTGTATATTTCTGATAATCGATTGTTTTACGTAAAATCTGGAAATGATTTTTTGAACGTTGCCGGTAATCGATTATACGTCTTAGATAATCGATTGTGCTGCGTAAAATCTGGGAATGATTTTTGGAACGATTGGAAAACAATCGTTGTGTGATCTTGACAATCGATTGTCGCAGCACTGAATCAGCAACTCTTAATTGGCAATTAGGCAACGGTTATGCATGGTTTTGACACTATAAATGCATCTTCGAATCAGTCTTCTAAACACAACAACTGACAATATTATTTCTAAAGCTTGCATACTCTCTTATTCATCATTTTCTATTCATTACATAAACTTTTGAGAGCCAAATTGTTGACGAAAGTTGTTGCGTTCTTGAGCGTATTTATTTTACTCATATCTATTCTTAAGGAGAGTCTTGTTCTGAGTGCAAAGTGTTTTTATTCACTTGAAGGGAAAGTTGTTCCCTTGTATTGTAAGAAGGAACGTTGTGATTCCTTTGGTTGAAGTCTTGAAGTGCTGTATCTTTGAGCAAAGGTTGTTGAGACTTGTGTGACTCAAGTTCTCAGGTTGTAACGGTTTGTTGAGCACCCGTAAGCTTAACAGTGTTAGTGGAAATCTCGAGAGAGTCTCTCGGGGACTGGACTAGCCACGGGTTGTGGTGAACCAGGATACATCGGTGCATTCGTTCTTTATTATTTACTTATCGCACTTATTTCATTCCTGCAACTTTTAAATTCCGCAAGTTTACGCTATTTTTTATTATAACGCTATTCACCCCCCCTCTAGCGTTAAGCGTATTTTCTAACAATTGGTATCAGAGCCCAACTCTCTGAAAAACTTAACCGTTTGAGAGAAACAATCCATGGCTTCTACTCGTGATTCTTTTGCAGGAATAGGTGAAGGACAATGCTCCACCCGACCACCACTATTCGATGGCACAAATTATACGTACTGGAAGGAGAGGATGAGAATATTCGTTCAATCGAATAGCTTTCATTTGTGGAAGGTTATAATGAAGGGAGAACAGATTACAACCAAAAAGGTTGAAAATGAATGGGTTCCAAAATCCGAAGATGAATACGACGCGGATGATATCCGAAAAGTGCAGAACAATGCTAAAGCCATCAACCTATTATATTGTGCTGTAAACGCTGATGATTACAGAAAAATATCATGTTGCACAATGGCGAAGCAAATGTGGGATACGCTGGAAATCAAGTACAAAGGTACAGACCAGGTAAGAGAGGCTAAAGTTGATTTTCTAACCCATGCATATGAACTGTTTCATATGAAGGAAGGCGAAAGGGTCGATGACATGTTCGAACGATTTTCAAAAATCGTAAATGACTTACATGCTCTCAAGAAAACCTTCACGGATAAAGAACTTGTCCGAAAAATCCTCCGAAGTCTCACTCTGGAATGGCGCTCAAAGGCCGACGCGATTCAAGAGTCTATTGGCATTTCAAATGTCACCATCGACGGATTAAGAGGTAATCTTAAAACTTATGAATCTACTATACTTAACCCTCTTGTTAATGATCAAAGGAAACAAAGAATCGCCCTCAAGGCAAGCACAAGCCAACCTCAAAATGATGAGGACGGAGATAACGAGTTCGGACTCGTTATTAAGAGATTTCAAAAGTTCATGCGAAAAGAGTATGAACGAAAAGGCAAACAACAAGTAGATCAAATAAAGTGCTATGGGTGCGGAGAATCCGGGCATATTAAATCAAATTGCCCAAATGCCAAGAAGGAAAAGAAACCCTTCAAGAAACAACGAGCATACATATCTTGGGGAGGCGACTGCGGAGACGAGTCAAGTGAGGAAGAAGAAGACGAAACCGCAAATCTTTGTCTCATGGCTCACGAAAACAATCAAGAAGAGGTATGTCAAATTTCTTCCAAAAACTTCTATTCTCTTGAGGAAATGCAAAATGCCTTTGATGAGTTGTATAGTGAATTCATTAAAGCTTCCAAAACTGTTAAAAGCATTAAGGAGAATGCCTCTTTGAAAGAAAAAGATTTTGAAAAACAACTCTCTTTGAAAGAAAAGGATTTGGAAAAACTGATTTTGGAAAATGAGAAGTTGAAAGAAGAAAACAAATTTTTCGGCAAGAGAAGCGCCGACAAACCCGAGAGTTCTAGTAAAAATTGTACTTCTTGCATGCATCTAAAAGGTGAGGTAGAAAGACTTAAGGGAACCTTATATAAGTTCAATTCTTCTCATAAAAATTTGAATGAGGTTCTTGTTAATTTGAAATCGACCAAACATGGGATAGTTTTTTAAAAACGAGCCTAAAGAAAAAGTTGAAGCCAAACCCCAACCACCTAAGGTTCAACCTAGGATAAATAAAACAAATGTTCATCCTAGAAATAACAATCCTAGAATCAACATGCATGCTAGACCAAACACTAGAAGAAACCTTGAACATTTTAGGAGACCTAGAAGTGGCCCTCAACCTAGAAATAACTATTCTAGAAATGATGCATATCCTAGCAGAAACTTTGAACATTTTAGGACTCCTAGAAATGGCTTTCAACCTAGAAATAATTATTCTAGAAATGCTGCATATCCTAGAACAAATAGTAGGAGAAATGACTTTCATGAAATGCGCAATAGTCATATTGTCGAAAATAGAGTAAACAATTTTCGTCCATCCAACTACTATCAACCTAGACGAATGCATAATCCAAATGTCATTTGTCATTATTGCAATCGAATTGGACATATTGCTCCTTCTTGTTTCACTAGACATAGACACTTAAATGCATGTCAAGCACAACAGCATGTTACACCTAACTCTCAAGGACCCAAAACAGCTTGGGTACCAAAGACTCATTAATTTGTCTTGTAGGTATGTTTGAAGGGATCAAGTGTACTTTGGTACCTTGATAGTGGATACTCCAAAGACATGACCGGAGATGAATCCAAGTTCCTTCAACTAGAACACAAAGAAGGAGGAAGCGTTATCTTTGGAGATAACAACAAGGGAAAAATTATCGGCATTGGATCGGTCGGTATGGATGAACCTTCTTCCATTAAGCATATATTGCTAGTTAAAGGTCTAAAACATAATCTCCTGAGCATAAGTCAATTATGTGACAAGGGAAATCCTGTTTTATTTGATTCGGATGAATGCTTAGTTTTTCGCCGTAGCGATTTTAAAATTATCCTTCGTGGTTTTAGAATGGATAACATCTATATGGTTGATCTCGAAAATTCTTCATCTGAGTATGTGAATTGTCTTATGAGCAAAGAAGATGATATGTGGTTATGGCATCGTAGAGTAGCTCACATCAACATGCATCTTTTAAACAAATTGGTTTCACAAAATTTAGTTATTGGTCTTCCAAATTTGAAATTTGAAAAAGACTCCATTTGCGATTCTTGTCAAAAAGGGAAGCAAACAAAAGCATCTTTTAAATCGAAAAATATTGTTTCAACTACTAGACCATTGCAACTTCTTCACATGGACCTTTTTGGACCATCTCGCATTGAAAGTCTTGGTAGAAATTGTTATGCTTTTGTCATTGTTGATGATTATTCTAGATTTACATGGACACTATTTCTTGCTCATAAAAGTGAAGCTTTTCATAATTTTAAATGTTTTCTTAAACGTGTTCAAAATGAAAAGGACACAACCGTCACTTCAATAAGAAGTGATCATGGGGGAGAGTTCGATCACAATCTCTTCGCGGATTTTTGTGACGAACTCGGTATCGAGCACACCTTCTCTGCTCCACGCACACCACAGCAAAATGGAGTGGTGGAAAGGAAAAATAGGTGTCTCGAAAAGATGGCTAGAACCATGCTCGATGAGGCTAAGATTCCCAAACATTTTTGGGCGGATGCCGTGAGTATCGCATGCTACGTGTTATACAGAGTAGTCATAAGGCCAATACTCATGAAAACTCCCTATGAACTCTACAAGAGAAGGAAACCAAATATCTCCCATCTTAGAGTATTCGGTTGTAAATGTTTTATTCATAACAATGGTAAAGATAATTTGGGAAAATTTGATGCCAAATCCGATGAAGGAATTTTTATTGGTTATTCATCACGTAGCAAAGCATATAGGGTATTCAATAATAGAACCGAAACTGTGGAGGAATCCCCTCATATTGTGTTTTCCGAAAATAATGCTCGCTTGGCGAGAAAGGATTCTGGTTTTGATCCTGCAGGTATACTAAACTCAATAAGTCCTCAAGACAAAGTACAAGAGGAAACTCCTAAGGAAATTCAAGATGAAATCTTGGATCAATTATCGGAGGAAGCGCCACAATTGGAAAAAGAAACGAAACTACCTAACGCATGTAGGACAATCAAAGACCATTCTCTCGAACAGGTAATTGGCGACATTGAACAACAGGTAAGTACTCGAAACTCTCTTAAGAACACCTTAGGACATACTGCTTTCGTTTCTCAAATTGAACCTTCTACCATCTCCGAAGCAATTGGGGATGAATTTTGGACCTTGGCAATGCAAGAGGAGCTTAACCAATTCAAACGAAATGACGTTTGGGATTTGGTGCAAAGACCCAAAAATCATACCATAATTGGTACGAAATGGGTTTTTCGAAACAAACTAGATGAAAATGGCGTAATCACTAGAAACAAAGCTAGGCTTGTAGCAAAAGGCTATAATCGAGAAGAGGGAATTGACTATGAAGAAACATATGCACCCGTAGCAAGGTTAGAAGCTATTCGTTTATTGCTTGCTTTTGCCTCTTCTATGAATTTCAATTTATATCAAGTGGATGTAAAAAGTGCTTTTCTAAATGGTGTTATTCAAGAAGAAGTTTATGTTGAACAACCCCCGGGCTTTGAAGATTTTAAATCTCCCAATCATGTTTTCAAACTTAAAAAGGCGCTTTATGGTCTCAAACAAGCTCCCCGAGCTTGGTATGAAAGATTGAGTAAATTTCTTTTGGAAAATGATTTTATTAGTGGGAAAGTTGACACCACTCTTTTTATTAAGCATAAAAACAACGATATTTTATTAGTTCAAATCTATGTGGATGATATTATCTTTGGTGCCACTAACAATGCCTTGTGCAAGGAATTTTCGGATTTAATGACAAGCGAATTTGAGATGTCTATGATGGGTGAGCTAACATTCTTTTTTGGGCTGCAAGTAAAGCAAATGAAAGAAGGAACTTTCATTTGTCAAGCTAAATATTGCAAAGAATTGCTGAAACGATTTGAAATGACCAACGCAAAAGCAATGGCCACTCCCATGAGCACATCCGACCATCTTGACAAAGATGAGAAAGGTAAGGAAGTCGACACCAAGAAGTATCGAGGTATGATCAGGTCTCTCCTTTACCTTACTGCTAGTAGACCGGACATCATGTTTAGCGTGTGCTTATGCGCTCGTTATCAATCATGTCCGAAGGAGTCTCACCTAAACGGATATTGAAGTATCTTGTTGGTACTGTAAATGTGGGTCTATGGTACCCCAAAGGGTCTTCATGCAAACTTGTTGGCTATTTCGATTCAGATTTTGCTGGATGCAAATTGGACCGCAAGAGCACTAGTGGCACTTGCCATTTGCTCGGTAGCTCTCTCGTTTCTTGATTTATCAAGAAACAAGTAAGTGTTGCGTTGTCCACAACCGAGGCTGAATATGTAGCCGCGGGGAGTTGTTGCGCTCAAATCCTTTGGATGAAATAGCAACTCTTGGACTATGGACTAAGTATCGATCATATCCCTCTTAGATGTGATAATACTAGTGCCATATGCTTCACGAAGAACCCCGTTCTTCATTCAAGAACAAAACACATTGAAATTAGGCATCATTTTATAAGAGATCACGTTCTCAAAGGTGATGTCGAAATTGAATTTGTTGAAACCAAAGATCAGTTGGCCGACATCATTACAAAACCTTTAGAGAAAGAGTCCTTCTTCCGAATTCGTAGTGAACTCGGGATTCTTGACTCCAGGTTGATCTAAGTCATGCATCGCATTTTCCCTTTCACATGATTACTAACTTGAGCGTCGGAGGCGTCTAACGCATTTTTTGCAGGTATCGCCCTAAAAGCAGGGGGAATTATAAAGATTGGTGCAGAGTTATCGATTCCTCTTTAGAATAATCGATTTCTCTTTAGTATATAATCGATTATCAAGTATCAATAATCGATTATGTTGACATTATTTGCTATAAACAAGTTATTTACTTATTCTATTTTTTTGCTAATGGCAAAAGGGGGAAGAATAAGGGGCTATGCACTTAATATTTATTGGTATAAATTGAGGGGGAATTCATATGTTGAGGGGGAACTAATTGCATATCTTTACTTGTCTTGGATCGTCATTATGAATCTCTAATATGCATATCCCGCTTAAGGTTTGCCATTATCAAAAAGGGGGAAACTGTTGAAACACGTTCTCAAGGCACCAAACTAAACGTGTGTTCATATTTGCAGGTTTTGATAAATGACAAACGATGCGCAATTGACATATGACGAGGTCCAAGCACAAGCGCGCAAATGTCATGTAACGAAGTTCAAGCACAAGACAAACAAAGATCAAGACTAAACAAAGTTATACATGAGTCGTTCTTTAATTGTGATCTTGATCCGACAACTTAACTCAAGACTTGGCTTCTCTCATAAAATAATTTTTATCAAATCATGCATATTTAATTTAGAGCAAAATGATTTTAAATCATGCATATTTATTTTAGCAAAATGATTTTTAAACATGCCTCTAAAATCTGGACTAAGATAATCGATTATGTACTTATGATAATCGATTATGTTAAGTCAGCTGCATGACAATCGATTGTGTACCTTATGACAATCGATTGTGTTAAGGCAGTGTGCATCAGATTTTTCAAATCTGCATGACAATCGATTGTGAACCTTATGACAATCGATTGTGTTGAGGCAGTGTCCAAACATATTTTTCAAAGCTACAAAATAATCGATTGTGAACCTATGACAATCGATTGTATTGAGGCAGTGTCTATTTGATTTTTCAAAGACTGATAAATAATCGATTGTCCATATAGTATAATCGATTATGTAACTGACCGTTGCCAAAATATTTTCAAACTCCGTCAGATAATCGATTATAGGATTTTAATAATCGATTGTTTGAAGTAAAATCTGGAAAAGATTTTTTGAACGTTGCAAAGTAATCGATTGTATATTTCTGATAATCGATTGTTTTACGTAAAATCTGGAAATGATTTTTTGAACGTTGCCAAGTAATCGATTGTATATTTTTGATAATCGATTGTTTTACGTAAAATCTGGAAATAATTTTTTGAACGTTGCCAGTAATCGATTATACGTCTTAGATAATCGATTGTGCTGCGTAATATCTGGGAATGATTTTTGGAACGATTGGAAAACAATCGATTGTATGATCTTGACAATCGATTGTCGCAGCACAAAATCATCAACTCTTAATTGGCAATTAGGCAACGGTTATGCATGGTTTTGACACTATAAATATATCTTCAAATCAGTCTTCTAAACACAACAACTGACAATATTATTGCTAAAGCTTGCATACTCTCTTATTCATCATTTTCTATTCATTACATAAGTTTTTGAGAGCCAAATTGTTGACGAAAGTGGTTGCGTTCTTGAGCGTATTTATTTTACTCATATCTACTCTTAAGGAGAGTCTTGTTTTGAGTGCAAAGTGTTTTTATACACTTGAAGGGAAAGTTGTTCCCTTGTATTGTAAGAAGGAACGTTGTGATTCCTTTGGTTGAAGTCTTGAAGTGTTGTATCTTCGAGCAAAGGTTGTTGAGACTTGTGTTACTCAAGTTCTCAGGTTGTAACGGTTTGTTGAGCACCCGTAAGCTTAACAGTGTTAGTGGAAATCTCGAGAGAGTCTCTCGGGGACTGGACTAGCCACGGGTTGTGGTGAACCAGGATACATCGGTGCATTCGTTCTTTATTATTTACTTATCGCACTTATTTCATTCCTGCAATTTTTAAATTCCGCAAGTTTACGCTATTTTTTATTATAACGCTATTCTCCCCCCCATAGCGCTAAGCGTATTTAATAACAATTGGTATCGGAGCCCAACTCTCTGAAAAACTTAACCGTTTGAGAGAAACAATCCATGGCTTCTACTCGTGATTCTTTTGCAGGAATAGGTGAAGGACAATGCTCCACCCGACCACCACTATTCGATGGCACAAATTATACGTACTGGAAGGAGAGGATGAGAATATTCGTTCAATCGAATAGCTTTCATTTGTGGAAGGTTATAATGAAGGGAGAACAGATTACAACCAAAAAGGTTGAAAATGAATGGGTAATCCGAAGATGAATACGACGCGGATGATATCCAAAAAGTGCAGAACAATGCTAATGCCATCAACCTATTAATTGTGCTGTAAACGCTGATGATTACAGAAAAATATCATGTTGCACAACGGCGAAGCAAATGTGGGATAAGCTGGAAATCAAGTACAAAGGTACAGACCAGGTAAGAGAGGCTAAAGTTGATTTTCTAACCCATGCATATGAACTGTTTCATATGAAGGAAGGCGAAAGGGTCGATGACATGTTCGAACGATTTTCAAAAATCGTAAATGACTTACATGCTCTCAAGAAGACCTTCACGGATAAAGAACTTGTCCGAAAAATCCTCAGAAGTCTCACTCTGGAATGGCGCTCAAAGGCCGACGCGATTCAAGAGTCTATTGGCATTTCAAATGTCACCATCGACGGATTAAGAGGTAATCTTAAAACTTATGAATCTACTATACTTAACCCTCTTGTTAATGATCAAAGGAAACAAAGAATCGCCCTCAAGGCAAGCACAAGCCAACCTCAAAATGATGAGGACGGAGATAACGAGTTCCGACTCGTTACTAAGAGATTTCAAAAGTTCATGCGAAAAGAGTATGAACAAAAAGGCAAACAACAAGGAGATCAAATAAAGTGCTATGGGTGCGGAGAATCCGGGTATATTAAATCAAATTGCCCAAATGCCAAGAAGGAAAAGAAACCCTTCAAGAAACAACGAGCATACATATCTTGGGGAGGCGACACCGGAGACGAGTCAAGTGAGGAAGAAGAAGACGAAGCCGCAAATCTTTGTCTCATGGCTCACGAAAACAATCAAGAAGAGGTATGTCAAATTTCTTCCAAAAACTTCTATTCTCTTGAGGAAATGCAAAATGCCTTTGATGAGTTGTATTGTGAATTCATTAAAGCTTCCAAAACTGTTAAAAGCATTAAGGAGAATGCCTCTTTTAAAGAAAAATATTTTGAAAAACAACTCTCTTTGAAAGAAAAGGATTTGGAAAAACTGATTTTGGAAAATGAGAAGTTGAAAGAAGAAAACAAATTTTTCAGCAAGAGAAGCGCCGACATACCCGAGAGTTCTAGTAAAAATTGTACTTCTTGCATGCATCTAAAAGGTGAGGTAGAAAGACTTAAGGGAACCTTAGATAAGTTCAATTCTTCTCATAAAAATTTGAATGAGGTTCTTGTTAATTTGAAATCGACCAAACATGGGATAGTTTTTTAAAAACGAGCCTAAAGAAAAAGTTGAAGCCAAACCCCAACCACCTAAGGCTCAACCTAGGATAAATAAAACAAATGTTCATCCTAGAAATAACAATCCTAGAATCAACATGCATGCTAGACCAAACACTAGAAGAAACCTTGAACATTTTAGGACACCTAGAAATGGCCCTCAACCTAGAAATAACTATTCTAGAAATGATGCATATCCTAGCAGAAACTTTGAACATTTTAGGACTCCTAGAAATGGCTTTCAACCTAGAAATAATTATTCTAGAAATGCTGCATATCCTAGAACAAATAGTAGGAGAAATGACTTTCATGAAATGCGCAATAGTCATATTGTCGAAAATAGAGTAAACAATTTTCGTCCATCCAACTACTATCAACCTAGACGAATGCATAATCCAAATGTCATTTGTCATTATTGCAATCGAATTGAACATATTGCTCCTTCTTGTTTCACTAGACATAGACACTTAAATGCATGTCAAGCACAATAGCATGTTACACCTAACTCTCAAGGACCCAAAACAGCTTGGGTACCAAAGACTCATTAATTTGTCTTGTAGGTATGTTTGAAGGGATCAAGTGTACTTTGGTACCTTGATAGTGGATGCTCCAAACATATGACCGGAGATGAATCCAAGTTCCTTCAACTAGAACACAAAGAAGGAGGAAGCGTTATCTTTGGAGATAACAACAAGGGAAAAATTATCGGCATTGGATCGGTCGGTAAGGATGAACCTTCTTCCATTAAGCATATATTGCTAGTTAAAGGTCTAAAACATAATCTCCTGAGCATAAGTCAATTATGTGACAAGGGAAATCTTGTTTTATTTGATTCGGATGAATGCTTAGATTTTCACCGTAGCGATTTTAAAATTATCCTTCGTGGTTTTAGAATGGATAACATCTATATGGTTGATCTCGAAAATTCTTCATCTGAGTATGTGAATTGTCTTATGAGCAAAGAAGATGATATGTGGTTATGGCATCGTAGAGTAGCTCACATCAACATGCATCTTTTAAACAAATTGGTTTCACAAAATTTAGTTATTGGTCATCCAAATTTGAAATTTGAAAAGGACTCCACTTGCGATTCTTGTCAAAAAGGGAAGCAAAGAAAAGCATCTTTTAAATCGAAAAATATTGTTTCAACTACTAGACCATTGCAACTTCTTCACATGGACCTTTTTGGACCATCTCGCATTGAAAGTCTTGGTAGAAATCGTTATGCTTTTGTCATTGTTGATGATTATTCTAGATTTACATGGACACTATTTCTTGCTCATAAAAGTGAAGCTTTTCATAATTTTAAATGTTTTCTTAAACGTGTTCAAAATGAAAAGGACACAACCGTCACTTCAATAAGAAGTGATCATGGGGGAGAGTTCGATCACAATCTCTTCGCGGATTTTTGTGACGAACTTGGTATCGAGCACACCTTCTCTGCTCCACACACACCACAGCAAAATGGAGTGGTGGAAAGGAAAAATAGGTGTCTCGAAGAGATGGCTAGAACCATGCTCAATGAGGCTAAGATTCCCAAATATTTTTGGGCGGATGCCGTGAGTACCGCATGCTACGTGTTAAACAGAGTAGTCATAAGGCCAATACTCATGAAAACTCCCTATGAACTCTACAAGGGAAGGAAACCAAATATCTCCCATCTTAGAGTATTCGGTTGTAAATGTTTTATTCATAACAATGGTAAAGATAATTTGGGAAAATTTGATGCCAAATCCGATGAAGGAATTTTTATTGGTTATTCATCCGTAGCAAAGCATATAGGGTATTCAATAATAGAACCGAAACTGTGGAGGAATCCCCTCATATTGTGTTTTCCGAAAATAATGCTCAATTGGCGAGAAAGGATTCTGGTTTTGATCCTGCAGGTATTTTAAACTCAATAAGTCCTCAAGACAAAGTACAAGAGGAAACTCCTAAGGAAATTCAAGATGAAATCTTGGATCAATTATCGGAGGAAGCGCCACAATTGGAAAAAGAAACGAAACTACCTAACGCATGGAGGACAATCAAAGACCATTCTCTCGAATAGGTAATTGGCGACATTGAACAACAGGTAAGTACTCGAAACTCTCTTAAGAACACCTTAGGAC
This sequence comes from Nicotiana benthamiana, assembly GCA_034376525.1. NCBI lineage: Eukaryota > Viridiplantae > Streptophyta > Magnoliopsida > Solanales > Solanaceae > Nicotiana > Nicotiana benthamiana. The sequence continues at coordinate 93,403,910 of CM067337.1, forward strand.
ATACTGCTTTCGTTTCTCAAATTGAACCTTCTACCATCTCCGAAGCAATTGGGGATGAATTTTGGACCTTGGCAATGCAAGAGGAACTTAACCAATTCAAACGAAATGACGTTTGGGATTTGGTGCCAAGACCCGAAAATCATACCATAATTGGTACGAAATGGGTTTTTCGAAACAAACTAGATGAAAATGGCGTAATCACTAGAAACAAAGCTAGGCTTGTAGCAAAAGGCTATAATCAAGAAGTGGGAATTGACTATGAAGAAACATATGCACCCATAGCAAGGTTAGAAGCTATTCGTTTATTGCTTGCTTCTGCCTCTTCAATGAATTTCAATTTATATCAAATGGATGTAAAAAGTGCTTTTCTAAATGGTGTTATTCAAGAAGAAGTTTATGTTGAACAACCCCCGGGCTTTGAAGATTTTAAATCTCCCAATCATGTTTTCAAACTTAAAAAGGCGCTTTATGGTCTCAAACAAGCTCCCCGAGCTTGGTATGAAAGATTGAGCAAATTTCTTTTGGAAAATGATTTTATTAGGGGGAAAGTTGACACCACTCTTTTTATTAAGCATAGAAACAACGATATTTTATTAGTTCAAATCTATGTGGATGATGTTATCTTTGGTGCCACTAACAATGCCTTGTGCAAGGAATTTTCGGATTTAATGACAAGCGAATTTGAGATGTCTATGATGGGTGAGCTAACATTCTTTTTTGGGCTGAAAGTAAAGCAAATGAAAGAAGGAACTTTCATTTGTCAAGCTAAATATTGCAAAGAATTGCTGAAACGATTTGAAATGACCAACGCAAAAGCAATGGCCACTCCCATGAGCACATCCGACCATCTTGACAAAGATGAGAAAGGTAAGGAAGTCGACACCAAGAAGTATCGAGGTATGATCAGGTCTCTCCTTTACCTTACTGCTAGTAGACCGGACATCATGTTTAGCGTGTGCTTATGCACTCGTTATCAATCATGTCCGAAGGAGTCTCACCTAAACGGATATTGAAGTATCTTGTTGGTACTGTAAATGTGGGTCTATGGTACCCCAAAGGGTCTTCATGCCAACTTGTTGGCTATTTCGATTCAGATTTTGCTGGATGCAAATTGGACCGCAAGAGCACTAGTGGCACTTGCCATTTGCTCGGTAGCTCTCTCGTTTCTTGATTTAGCAAGAAACAAGTAAGTGTTGCATTGTCCACAACCGAGGCTGAATATGTAGCCGCGGGGAGTTGTTGCGCTCAAATCCTTTGGATGAAATAGCAACTCTTGGACTATGGACTAAGTATCGATCATATCCCTCTTAGATCTGATAATACTAGCGCCATATGCTTGACGAAGAACCCCGTTCTTCATTCAAGAACAAAACACATTGAAATTAGGCATCATTTTATAAGAGATCACGTTCTCAAAGGTGATGTCGAAATTGAATTTGTTGAAACCAAAGATCAATTGGCCGACATCATTACAAAACCTTTAGAGAAAGAGTCCTTCTTCCGAATTCGTAGTGAACTCGGGATTCTTGACTCCACGTTGATCTAAGTCATGCATCGCATTTTCCCTTTCACATGATTACTAACTTGAGCGTCGGAGGCGTCTAATGCATTTTTTGCAGGTATCGCCCTAAAAGCAGGGGGAATTATAAAGATTGGTGCAGAGTTATCGATTCCTCTTTAGAATAATCGATTTCTCTTTAGTATAGAATCGATTATCAAGTATCAATAATCGATTATGTTGACATTATTTGCTATAAACAAGTTATTTACTTATTCTATTTTTTTGCTAATGGCAAAAAGGGGAAGAATAAGGGGCTATGCACTTAATATTTATTGGTATAAATTGAGGGGGAATTCATATGTTGAGGGGGAACTAATTGCATATCTTTACTTGTCTTGGATCGTCATTATGAATCTCTAATATGCATATCCCGCTTAAGGTTTGCCATTATCAAAAAGGGGGAAACTGTTGAAACACGTTCTCAAGGCACTAAACTAAACGTGTGTTCATATTTGCAGGTTTTGATAAATGACAAACGATGCGCAATTGACATATGACGAGGTCCAAGCACAAGCGCGCAAATGTCATGTAACGAAGTTCAAGCACAAGCGCGCAAATGTCATGTAACGAAGTTCAAGCACAAGACAAACAAAGATCAAGACTAAACAAAGTTATACATGAGTCGTTCTTTAATTGTGATCTTGATCCGACAACTTAACTCAAGACTTGGCTTCTCTCGTAAAATAATTTTTATCAAATTATGCATATTTAATTTAGAGCAAAATGATTTTAAATCATGCATATTTATTTTAGCAAAATGATTTTTAAACATGCCTCTAAAATCTGGACTAAGATAATCGATTATGTACTTATGATAATCAATTATGTTAAGTCAGCTGCATGACAATCGATTGTGTACCTTATGACAATCGATTGTGTTAAGGCAGTGTGCATCAGATTTTTCAAATCTGCATGACAATCGATTGTGAACCTTATGACAATCGATTGTGTTGAGGCAGTGTCCAAAGAAATTTTTCAAAGCTACAAAATAATCGATTGTGAACCTATGACAATCGATTGTATTGAGGCAGTGTCTATTTGATTTTTCAAAGACTGATAAATAATCGATTGTCCATATAGTATAATCGATTATGTAACTGACCGTTGCCAAAATATTTTCAAACTCCGTCAGATAATCGATTATAGGATTTTAATAATCGATTGTTTGAAGTAAAATCTGGAAAAGATTTTTTGAACGTTGCCAAGTAATCGATTGTATATTTCTGATAATCGATTATTTTACGTAAAATCTGGAAATGATTTTTTGAACGTTGCCAAGTAATTGATTGTATATTTCTGATAATCGATTGTTTTACGTAAAATCTAGAAATGATTTTTTGAACGTTGCCGGTAATCGATTATACGTCTTAGATAATCGATTGTGCTGCGTAAAATCTGGGAATGATTTTTGGAACGATTGGAAAACAATCGATTGTATGATCTTGACAATCGATTGTCGCACCACAAAATCATCAACTCTTAATTGGCAATTAGGCAACGGTTATGCATGGTTTTGACACTATAAATATATCTTCAAATCAGTCTTCTAAACACAACAACTGACAATATTATTGCTAAAGCTTGCATACTCTCTTATTCATCATTTTCTATACATTACATAAGTTTTTGAGAGCCAAATTGTTGACGAAAGTTGTTGCGTTCTTGAGCGTATTTATTTTACTCATATCTACTCTTAAGGAGAGTCTTGTTTTGAGTGCAAAGTGTTTTTATACACTTGAAGGGAAAGTTGTTCCCTTGTATTGTAAGAAGGAACGTTGTGATTCCTTTGGTTGAAGTCTTGAAGTGTTGTATCTTCGAGCAAAGGTTGTTGAGACTTGTGTTACTCAAGTTCTCAGGTTGTAACGGTTTGTTGAGCACCCGTAAGCTTAACAGTGTTAGTGGAAATCTCGAGAGAGTCTCTCGGGGACTGGACTAGCCACGGGTTGTGGTGAACCAAGATACATCGGTGCGTTCGTTCTTTATTATTTACTTATCGCACTTATTTCATTCCTGCAATTTTTAAATTCCGCAAGTTTACGCTATTTTTTATTATAATGCTATTCACCCTCCCCTCTCTAGCGTTAAGCGTATTTTCTAACAATTGGTATCAGAGCCCAACTCTCTGAAAAACTTAACCGTTTGAGAGAAACAATCCATGGCTTCTACTCGTGATTCTTTTGCAGGAATAGGTGAAGGACAATGCTCCACCCGACCACCACCATTCGATGGCACAAATTATACCTACTGGAAGGAGAGGATGAGAATATTCGTTCAATCGAATAGCTTTCATTTGTGGAAGGTTATAATGAAGGGAGAACAGATTACAACCAAAAAGGTTGAAAATGAATGGGTTCCAAAATCCGAAGATGAATACGACGCGGATGATATCCGAAAAGTGCAGAACAATGCTAATGCAATCAACCTATTATATTGTGCTGTAAACGCTGATGATTACAGAAAAATATCATGTTGCACAACGGCGAAGCAAATGTGGGATAAGCTGGAAATCAAGTACAAAGGTACAGACCAGGTAAGAGAGGCTAAAGTTGATTTTCTAACCCATGCATATGAACTGTTTCATATGAAGGAAGGCGAAAGGCTCGATGACATGTTCGAACGATTTTCAAAAATCGTAAATGACTTACATGCTCTCAAGAAGACCTTCACGGATAAAGAACTTGTCCGAAAAATCCTCCGAAGTCTCACTCTGGAATGGCGCTCAAAGGCCGACGCGATTCAAGAGTCTATTGGCATTTCAAATGTTACCATCGACGGATTAAGAGGTAATCTTAAAACTTATGAATCTACTATGCTTAACCCTCTTGTTAATGATCAAAGGAAACAATGAATCGCCCTCAAGGCAAGCACAAGCCAACCTCAAAATGATGAGGACGGAGATAACGAGTTCGGACTCGTTACTAAGAGATTTCAAAGGTTCATGCGAAAAGAGTATGAACGAAAAGGCAAACAACAAGGAGATAAAATAAAGTGCTATGGGTGCGGAGAATCCGGGCATATTAAATCAAATTGCCCAAATGCCAAGAAGGAAAAGAAACCCTTCAAGAAACAACGAGCATACATATCTTGGGGAGGCGACTGCGGAGACGAGTCAAGTGAGGAAGAAGAAGACGAAGCTGCAAATCTTTGTCTCATGGCTCACGAAAACAATCAAGAAGAGGTATGTCAAATTTCTTCCAAAAACTTCTATTCTCTTGAGGAAATGCAAAATGCCTTTGATGAGTTGTACAGTGAATTCATTAAAGCTTCCAAAACTGTTAAAAGCATTAAGGAGAATGCCTCTTTGAAAGAAAAAGATTTTGAAAAACAACTCTCTTTGAAAGAAAAGGATTTGGAAAAACTGATTTTGGAAAATGAGAAGTTGAAAGAAGAAAACAAATTTTTCAGCAAGAGAAGCGCCGACAAACCCGAGAGTTCTAGTAAAAATTGTACTTCTTGCATGCATCTAAAAGGTGAGGTAGAAAGACTTAAGGGAACCTTAGATAAGTTCAATTCTTCTCATAAAAATTTGAATGAGGTTCTTGTTAATTTGAAATCGACCAAACATGGGATAGTTTTTTAAAAACGAGCCTAAAGAAAAAGTTCAAGCCAAACCCCAACCACCTAAGGCTCAACCTAGAATAAATAAAACAAATGTTCATCCTAGAAATAACAATCCTAGAATCAACATGCATGCTAGACCAAACACTAGAAGAAACCTTGAACATTTTAGGACACCTAGAAATGGCCCTCAACCTAGAAATAACTATTCTAGAAATGATGCATATCCTAGCAGAAACTTTGAACATTTTAGGATTCCTAGAAATGGCTTTCAACCTAGAAATAAAATTCTAGAAATGCTGCATATCCTAGAACAAATAGTAGGAGAAATGACTTTCATGAAATGCGCAATAGTCATATTGTCGAAAATAGAGTAAACAATTTTCGTCCATCCAACTACTATCAACCTAGACGAATGCATAATCCAAATGTCATTTGTCATTATTGCAATCGAATTGGACATATTGCTCCTTCTTGTTTCACTAGACATAGACACTTAAATGCATGTCAAGCACAACAGCATGTTACACCTAACTCTCAAGGACCCAAAACAGCTTGGGTACCAAAGACTCATTAATTTGTCTTGTAGGTATGTTTGAAGGGATCAAGTGTACTTTGGTACCTTGATAGTGGATGCTCCAAACACATGACCGGAGATGAATCCAAGTTCCTTCAACTAGAACACAAAGAAGGAGGAAGCGTTATCTTTGGAGATAACAACAAGGGAAAAAATATCGGCATTGGATCGGTCGGTAAGGATGAACCTTCTTCCATTAAGCATATATTGCTAGTTAAAGTTCTAAAACATAATCTCCTGAGCATAAGTCAATTATGTGACAAGGGAAATCTTGTTTTATTTGATTCGGATGAATGCTTAGTTTTTCGCCGTAGCGATTTTAAAATTATCCTTCATGGTTTTAGAATGGATAACATCTATATGGTTGATCTCGAAAATTCTTCATCTGAATATGTGAATTGTCTTATGAGCAAAGAAGATGATATGTGGTTATGGCATCGTAGAGTAGCTCACATCAACATGCATCTTTTAAACAAATTGGTTTCACAAAATTTAGTTATTGGTCTTCCAAATTTGAAATTTGAAAAAGACTCCACTTGCGATTCTTGTCAAAAAGGGAAGCAAAGAAAAGCATCTTTTAAATCGAAAAATATTGTTTCAACTACTAGACCATTGCAACTTCTTCACATGGACCTTTTTGGACCATCTCGCATTGAAAGTCTTGGTAGAAATCGTTATGCTTTTGTCATTGTTGATGATTATTCTAGATTTACATGGACACTATTTCTTGCTCATAAAAGTGAAGCTTTTCATCATTTTAAATGTTTTCTTAAACGTGTTCAAAATGAAAAGGACACAACCATCACTTCAATAAGAAGTGATCATGGGGGAGAGTTCGATCACAATCTCTTCGCGGATTTTTGTGACAAACTCGGTATCGAGCACACCTTCTCTGCTCCACGCACACCACAGCAAAATGGAGTGGTGGAAAGGAAAAATAGGTGTCTCGAAGAGATGGCTAGAACCATGCTCGATGAGGCTAAGATTCCCAAATATTTTTGGGCGGATGCCGTGAGTACCGCATGCTACGTGTTAAACGGAGTAGTCATAATGCCAATACTCATGAAAACTCCCTATGAACTCTACAAGGGAAGGAAACCAAATATCTCCCATCTTAGAGTATTCGGTTGTAAATGTTTTATTCATAACAATGGTAAAGATAATTTGGGAAAATTTGATGCCAAATCCGATGAAGGAATTTTTATTGGTTATTCATCCGTAGCAAAGCATATAGGGTATTCAATAATAGAACCGAAACTGTGGAGGAATCCCCTCATATTGTGTTTTCCGAAAATAATGCTCGCTTGGCGAGAAAGGATTCTGGTTTTGATCCTGCAGGTATTTTATACTCAATAAGTCCTCAAGACAAAGTACAAGAGGAAACTCCTAAGGAAATTCAAGATGAAATCTTGGATCAATTATCGGAGGAAGCGCCACAATTGGAAAAAGAAACGAAACTACCTAACGCATGGAGGACAATCAAAGACCATTCTCTCGAACAGGTAATTGGCGACATTGAACAACAGGTAAGTACTCGAAACTCTCTTAAGAACACCTTAGGACATACTGCTTTCGTTTCTCAAATTGAACCTTCTACCATCTCCGAAGCAATTGGGGATGAATTTTGGACCTTGGCAATGCAAGAGGAGCTTAACCAATTAAAACGAAATGACGTTTGGGATTTGGTGCCAAGACCCGAAAATCATACCATAATTGGTACGAAATGGGTTTTTCGAAACAAACTAGATGAAAATGGCGTAATCACTAGAAACAAAGCTAGGCTTGTAGCAAAAGGCTATAATCAAGAAGAGGGAATTGACTATGAAGAAACATATGCACCCATAGCAAGGTTAGAAGCTATTCGTTTATTGCTTGCTTTTGCCTCTTCTATGAATTTCAATTTATATCAAATGGATGTAAAAAGTGCTTTTCTAAATGGTGTTATTCAAGAAAAGTTTATGTTGAACAACCCCCGGGCTTTGAAGATTTTAAATCTCCCAATCATGTTTTCAAACTTAAAAAGGCGCTTTATGGTCTCAAACAAGCTCCCCGAGCTTGGTATGAAAGATTGAGTAAACTTCTTTTGGAAAATGATTTTATTAGGGGGAAAGTTGACACCACTCTTTTTATTAAGCATAAAAACAACGATATTTTATTAGTTCAAATCTATGTGGATGATATTATCTTTGGTGCCACTAACAATGCCTTGTGCAAGGAATTTTCGGATTTAATGACAAGCGAATTTGAGATGTCTATGATGGGTGAGCTAACATTCTTTTTTGGGCTGCAAGTAAAGCAAATGAAAGAAGGAACTTTCATTTGTCAAGCTAAATATTGCAAAGAATTGCTGAAACGATTTGAAATGACCAACGCAAAAGCAATGGCCACTCCCATGAGCACATCCGACCATCTTGACAAAGATGAGAAAGGTAAGGAAGTCGACACCAAGAAGTATCGAGGTATGATCAGGTCTCTCCTTTACCTTACTGCTAGTAGACCGGACATCATGTTTAGCGTGTGCTTATGCGCTCGTTATCAATCATGTCCGAAGGAGTCTCACCTAAACGGATATTGAAGTATCTTGTTGGTACTGTAAATGTGGGTCTATGGTACCCCAAAGGGTCTTCATGCCAACTTGTTGGCTATTTCGATTCAGATTTTGCTGGATGCAAATTGGACCGCAAGAGCACTAGTGGCACTTGCCATTTGCTCGGTAGCTCTCTCGTTACTTGATTTAGCAAGAAACAAGTAAGTGTTGCGTTGTCCACAACCGAGGCTGAATATGTAGCCGCGGGGAGTTGCTGCGCTCAAATCCTTTAGATGAAATAGCAACTCTTGGACTATGGACTAAGTATCGATCATATCCCTCTTAGATGTGATAATACTAGCGCCATATGCTTGACGAAGAACCCCGTTCTTCATTCAAGAACAAAACACATTGAAATTAGGCATCATTTTATAGGAGATCACGTTCTCAAAGGTGATGTCGAAATTGAATTTGTTGAAACCAAAGATCAATTGGCCGACATCATTACAAAACCTTTAGAGAAAGAGTCCTTCTTCCGAATTCGTAGTGAACTCGGGATTCTTGACTCCACGTTGATCTAAGTCATGCATCGCATTTTCCCTTTCACATGATTACTAACTTGAGCGTCGGAGGCGTCTAACGCATTTTTTGCAGGTATCGCCCTAAAAGCAGGGGGAATTATAAAGACTGGTGCAGAGTTATCGATTCCTCTTTAGAATAATTGATTTCTCTTTAGTATATAATCGATTATCAAGTATCAATAATCGATTATGTTGACATAATTTGCTATAAACAAGTTATTTACTTATTCTATTTTTTTGCTAATGGCAAAAGGGGGAAGAATAAGGGGCTATGCACTTAATATTTATTGGTATAAATTGAGGGGGAATTCATATGTTGAGGGGGAACTAATTGCATATCTTTACTTGTCTTGGATCGTCATTATGAATCTCTAATATGCATATCCCGCTTAAGGTTTGCCATTATCAAAAAGGGGGAAACTGTTGAAACACGTTCTCAAGGCACCAAACTAAACGTGTGTTCATATTTGCAGGTTTTGATAAATGACAAACGATGCGCAATTGACATATGACGAGGTCCAAGCACAAGCGCGCAAATGTCATGTAACGAAGTTCAAGCACAAGACAAACAAAGATCAAGACTAAACAAAGTTATACATGAGTCGTTCTTTAATTGTGATCTTGATCCGACAACTTAACTCAAGACTTGGCTTATGTCGTAAAATAATTTTTATCAAATCATGCATATTTAATTTAGAGCAAAATGATTTTAAATCATGCATATTTATTTTAGCAAAATGATTTTTAAACATGCCTCTAAAATCTGGACTAAGATAATCGATTATGTACTTATGATAATCGATTATGTTAAGTCAGCTGCATGACAATCGATTGTGTACCTTATGACAATCGATTGTGTACCTTATGACAATCGATTGTGTTAAGGCAGTGTGCATCAGATTTTTCAAATCTGCATGACAATCGATTGTGAACCTTATGACAATCGATTTTGTTGAGGCAGTGTCCAAACATATTTTTCAAAGCTACAAAATAATCGATTGTGAACCTATGACAATCGATTGTATTGAGGCAGTGTCTATTTGATTTTTCAAAGACTGATAAATAATCGATTGTCCATATAGTATAATCGATTATGTAACTGACCGTTGCCAAAATATTTTCAAATTCCGTCATATAATCGATTATAGGATTTTAATAATCGATTGTTTGAAGTAAAATCTGGAAAAGATTTTTTGAACGTTGCCAAGTAATCGATTGTATATTTCTGATAATCGATTGTTTTACGTAAAATCTGGAAATGATTTTTTGAACGTTGCCGGTAATCGATTATATGTCTTAGATAATCGATTGTGCTGCGTAAAATCTGGGAATGATTTTTGGAACGATTGGAAAACAATCGATTGTATGATCTTGACAATCGATTGTCGCAGCACAAAATCAGCAACTCTTAATTGGCAATTAGGCAACGGTTATGCATGGTTTTGACACTATAAATATATCTTCAAATCAGTCTTCTAAACACAACAACTGACAATATTATTGCTAAAGCTTGCATACTCTCTTATTCATCATTTTCTATTCATTACATAAGTTTTTGAGAGCCAAATTGTTGACGAAAGTTGTTGCGTTCTTGAGCGTATTTATTTTACTCATATCTACTCTTAAGGAGAGTCTTGTTTTGAGTGCAAAGTGTTTTTATACACTTGAAGGGAAAGTTGTTCCCTTGTATTGTAAGAAGGAACGTTGTGATTCCTTTGGTTGAAGTCTTGAAGTGTTGTATCTTCGAGCAATGGTTGTTGAGACTTGTGTTACTCAAGTTCTCAGGTTGTAACGGTTTGTTGAGCACCCGTAAGCTTAAAAGTGTTAGTGGAAATCTCGAGAGAGTCTCTCGGGGACTGGACTAGCTACGGGTTGTGGTCAACCAGGATACATCGGTGCGTTCGTTCTTTATTATTTACTTATCGCACTTATTTCATTCCTGCAATTTTTAAATTCCGCAAGTTTACGCTATTTTTTATTATAACACTATTCACCCCCCCCCTCTAGCGATAAGCGTATTTTCTAACAAAAACAACATCAAAACATCGAATCACCGTTAGATTCAAGCCTAAGAATTTCCAAAACATCCGAATTTTTATTTTGACCAAAAAGTCTATTAAACCTCGTCCGAATGACCTGAAATTTTGTGCACATGTCACAAATGACACAACGTACCTACTCCAATTTCCGGAATTCCATTCCAACCCCTATATCAAAATCTCACCTAACAATTGGAAAATGCCAAAATTCTAATTTCGCCAATTCAAGCCTAAGTCTACTCCGAACCTCCAAACACATTTTGATCACGCTCCTAAGTACCGAATCACCAAACGGAGCTATTCGAACAATTTGAATTCACATCCGAGCCCTCTAACGCATTAGTCAACAACCGGTTGACTTTTCCAACTTAAGTCTTCTTAAAAGAGACTAAGTGTGTCAAACCTACTTAAAAAACCTTTTGGAACCTGAGCTAACCAACTTGATCACATTTAAAGACAATAATTAAGGCAAATAGAAACAGAATTAGGGAAAATAGAGCAGTAACTAATGAGATGACTGGTCGAGTTGTGACAACTTCTGTGCAATGCTTGGTAATCATCCCCAAGTTGGGATTCTACACATAGAATTAGCGCATAGGTCATCATATCCTTTACTACCCAATTAGCCCCCCCCCCCCCCTTAGTTATTACCTAAAACATTCTAGCAACATCAAATACGTATCATATGCATTCATATGCATGCACTACCTGTCCCTTTACTTATGGTCCTAGAGGTGTTTATGCCTTCTAATTAAGATGGATCTAGACTCTCCTATAGCACTTAAAAAGAAAAAATCTAAGAAACAAGCAAAACAAATAGGACAGGAGAGATAAAGAAATAGTTAAAGGCTCACGTTTACCTCCACAAATGAGCAGGCAATTACACGTCTCAAACAACAGTATCTTAGACACTTTAATAATTCCTATAGCAGTATATCTAGGTAAAAACAAAGGAGAATATATGCAGTGTTTTATTAAAACAAGGCAGAAAATACCTAATCAATTTGCCTACTGATTTTATTACTTTTTGAATCTGGGCCATTTCAAGTAGTAGGAAAATAACAGTTTTGAACCCAGACTCAAACAACCTACAAGATTGCCTAACTGATAAACAAACTGGGTTTTATAGACCAGGTGTCTGAGCTGTGAACTGATTGCAGATTTTAGCGCATCATTTTATCTTAAACCCTATAGGCATGAATTCTAAATGATAAAATGTGTTGAAATGCTATTGGCATGAGTTCTAAGTGGAGAAGCTAATTTTTAAAACTCATAGACATGGTACCTAAATGCAGGAACTGATTTAAACCTTATAGGCATGATATCTAAATGCAATAACTAATTTAAACCTTATATGCATGACATCTTAATGCAGGAAACTAATTTTAAAACTTATAGGCATGATATCTAAATGTAGGAAACAGATGTTAAACCTTAGAGGCATGGTATTTAAATGCTGGAAACTGATTTTAAACCTTATATGCATGGTATTTAAATGTAGGAAACTGATTTTAAACCTTATAGGCATGATTACTTCTAAAGAAACTGATTTTTATACGATCTGACTACACGTACGATATCTAGGTGCATGCAATAAAAATCCTAGAAAAATGATAGGGCCAATCAATAAGCTTATATATCATTCAGTACAGTATAGTCAATAAGGTAAAGAAGTTCAAAGACTTGGAAATAAGGCAAGAAAATAAACCGTCAATTCATTACGCATGATGGGGCAAACCAATAAGCAAAAATCCATGGGATTGTATCCGAAATAACTCGGAATTGAGGTCTAAATAAGGCAAATAGCAAGTACATAACCAATTAAAGTCAGAACATCGAAAATTTGGCAAGCAACAATGCAATTAATCACACAAATAAGCTAACCCTGGTAAATTAGAGCTTAATCTAGGGGTTTGTAAGACAACCACCCCGTAAATTAAGCTTAATAGGAACAGTAAAGGCAAGTAACGTCAATTAGGAGTCCCTAAATAAGTAATGCAGACAAAATTATAGTCAATAATCATCTCAGTAAAATGAAGCCCTTTCAAACCCTAGAAGGTTTGGTTAATCATTCAATTATTCAAAAATAATGGGCAAATATTGAAGCGAGTAATGAAACAATCAAAGAAACTAAGACTAGAACACAGTTATGAAAGAAATCATTCAAAAAAGGTTAATCAAAGGAGATTTAGAAAACGTTTTACAGAAACAGACGAGGTGAAAACCCTAGTTATTAGGCACATAAGGATTAATTAGTATTTAGAATAGCAAAATACCTTTAAAGAAAAATGCTATAGGAACTCGAAATCGCTTCAGATCTACAACATTTAATAAAGAGTGAAAACCCTAATTTGGAGGAAAATAAAAATCAGTCCCTGATAAAGAGAACATAATTTTTTTGAAAGAAAATTACCGTATAAACTCGAAAATATTTCAGATATACAAGGATCTAAGCAGATTCAAATTGTAAGAGATGAAGGTTTTGAGAAAGTGACAGAGATAAAGCAAAATCTAGTTTGAACCAGAGATTCGATCCATAAACACAAGATAATAGTACTCACAAACGGAGATGGCCATACGTGGATTTTTAAACGGTTTCAAACAAAATTTGGGTTGGATCTCTTTGAGATTTCATGAAACCACAAAATCGAACAACCAGAAGATGTAAGATAGCGGTAGGGGCCTCAAATCACCAGGAAAGCCATAGAACGGGTAATAATCAAAGGGTTCGGGGATATATTTAGGTGACAATGCTAGGATTAGGTTTAATTTAGGAGAGAACCAGAGAAAAAGGGGGATTAAAAGGAGGCTATCTTTAGATAATGGCTAGGGTTAGGAGTCGTTTGGGTTAAAAAAGAAAAGGGGAATGGGGGCCGTGGATCTCAAAGATCAATGGCCAAGATTAGAAGGGGTTTGGGTCAAGTAGAGGTCTTTAGGTTTTGGGCTGGGGTGGTTTGGATTTTACGTTAATTTGAATTGGGCTAGGGAAGGTACGATTTTGGGTATAATTAGGGGCTATTTGTTAAATACCCAGTTTAATAAATAAAATAAAATTTAAAAATATCTAAATAAATGATAAAAATAATTTTGATGAATGAAGATGATTTAAAATAATTACTTAATATTATAAAAATATGAAAAGTCATTTTCGTTATAAATAGTGTAGTTATGCATATATATGTGCCATTATTGCAAAATATGCAATTATAGTCTTAAAAAAGTAAATGTAATTGTAAAAAATGCAATTAAAATATTTTAACACTTATATGAGCCCAAATGATAAATTTAGATGATTAAATCATCATAAAGTAATATGAGGGATAGTTTTTAACATTTATGTAATTAAAATGCATAAATAAATGGATTTAAGGCCTTTAAAAATTATAGAAAAAATTGAAAAAAACATTTGTGCATGTTTGTAATTGTATGCATAATATTTTGAAAGCATGCACATTTTAAAATATATTAGGGAAAAATTGGGTATCAAGAGTTGCCCCTCTTTACCGAGAAGGATCAAAGAGTTTTCGGGTAAAGGATGATGATCGATTTTGACTGAATGGGATGTTTTGAAAAATAGAGGCCGAACCTTGGTCTTTGAGCTGGCTACTTATCCTTGGTTTTACAAGAATCAAGACGTGTAGTTCTGGACCCAACAGTAAATGAAACCGATGGAGTTGTTATAGGAGTGGTAGCTAGCTTTAGTAGAGGTTCTATTGTGAAAGGTAGAGTATGAGGTATAATGGATGTGTTATAGGGACGATATCTAAATGGTCATAGAGTATGGTATGAGTGGAAACCAGAGCAAAGGTTGATCCTGTTTGAAGAATGGTTACCTCCTGGATTACTTGAAAAACTTAAAATACAATGCATCCATCTATATGTGACTGCAAGAATTTAATCATGATGCAGATTCCTTTTGGACCATTAAAAATTGTCTTTAGAAAGTGCAGATGATGTCCTTAGACTATGACATCCTGGGCGATGAATCGTTAGATAAGGGATTCGCAGGCTATGAAATGATGTTATCGGGCCATGAGAATGGTGCCTCTGAACCATGATGCCTTTGAATAATGATGCGCAAGTATTGACAGATCTTTTGGCCATGACATGGTGTCTTCAGGCTATGAGGATGATGCCTTAGACTATGACGACTTAGGAGAGGTAGGCTATATGTCAGCCCATGAAGAGCAGAGATATGATACTGAAAATGATAGCAAGACAGAGCTTAGTATTGTGCAGAGTTTGGAGACAGAGCTTAGCCCAAGGGAAGAAGATAGTCTCAAGTTTAGAATAGATCAACATTTATGTAGGGAGGGACAATGCTTAGTCCCGAGAAGGAAGTGCTTCGCCTTATGCAAATATGGAGGTAGGGCTCAGCCTCATGCGAGATTGGAGACAAAGCTTAGTCTCATACAAAGAAAATGCTATGCTTAGCTCTATATAAAAATGGAGGCAAGGCTTAGCCTCATTCCAGATTTGAGACAGTGCTTAGTCTCACGCAAAGAGAAGGCAATGCTTAGCATTATGAAAATGTGGGAGGCAAGGCTTAGCCTCATGCAAGATTTGAAATAAGGCTTAGTCTTATGCAAAGAGAAAATTATACAAATATGGAGGCAAGGCTTACCCTCATGCAAGATTTAAGAGAACGCTTAGTATCATGCAAAGAGAAGGCAATGCTTATTTCTATGCAAATATTCAGGCAGGGCTTAGCCTCATTCAATACTTGAGACAAGGCTTAGTCTCGTGCAAAGAGAAGGTAATACCTAGCCTTATGCAAATACAGAGGCATGGCTTGGCATTATGCAAGACTTGGGAGAAGGCTTAGTCTCGTGCAAAGAAAAGGCATTGCTTAGCCATATGCAAATATGGATGCAGGGCTTAGCCTCATGCAAGATTTGAGACAAGGCTTAGTCTCGTGCAAAGAAAAGGCAATGCTTAGCCTTATGCAAATATGAAGGCAGGGCTTAGCCTCATGCAAGATTTGAGACAGAGCTTAGTCTCATGCAAAGAGAAGGAAATGCTTAGCCTTATGCAAATATGGAGGCAAGGTTTAGCTTCATCCAAGATTTAAGAGAAGGCTTAGTCTAGTACAAAGAGAAGGCAATGCTTAACCTTATGCAATGAACATGTAGCAAATAGGAGTAGAATGTTTCGTAGCTGGAGATATATTTGCATCTGGTCGCTTGATTAATAGTGACTTTGATATGTGAATGTTTGTGAATACTTCAGTTATTTTCACCATGCCTACATACAAAGACAAATTGAAAGTTTTGTAAGGGGAGGTTGGTTCATTCCCTTTGTCTACTGGCTTTGCTTCATTCCGTTCTAGAGGCCTATTTTGAGTTGCCATGGGTAACACCTGGCTGTTACGAAAATAGACTTTTTGAATATATACATTTATTAATAAAAACTGCGTTATTTTTTAGAAAACATAGTGAAATATCAAGTAATTTTAGATGAACTATGACTGTAATATATTTTAGAGACATGCAGCTCTCTTGTATTAGAATTTTGAGGGTCCTCCTAAAATTTTGCCCCAGTTTGATAAATGATCCTTCGCCGTTTGCGTTCAACGAAAGTTGGTGCAAATTCGATGACATTTTGGTAATCCTTCTCAAATTCTACCCCATTTTCTCAACTGATTTCTAACTATCTGGCATATGATGGCATCGACTGGACCGCATTTTTGAGGGTTCTCCTCAAGATTCGGTCCCAGTTTCTGGTCCTGAGGAAAAATGAAAATTTTATTATAATATGAACGAACCCATAGTGAAGCTTATGTATCCCCTCTTAAATGGGAATCAGGTCAAGCATAGTTCAGTTACATCATATGAAGGAATTTAAACAAAGTAAACATAGTATCTCTTGATTGCGTCTGAATTGATTGGTTTCGACCAAAATTCTCCATCCATTTATGTGAGTATGAGTGCTCCTCCTATTAGCACCCAATAAACCATGTACGGACCTTGCCAGTTGCAAGAGAATTTCCCTTTGGCTTCATCTTGATGCGGGAAGATTTTCTTCAGTACCAACTGTCCCAGTGCAAACTCTATTGGTTTGAACTTTTTGTTAAAAGATCTGGATATTCTATTATGAAAAAGCTGACCGTGACACACTGCGTTCATTATTTTCCTGTCTATAAGGGCTAGTTTCTCATAGCGGCTCCTTATCCATTCTTCATAACTGAGTTCGGCTTCTTGTATGATCCTTAAAGAAGGAATTTCTACCTTAACTGGAATGACATCTTCGGTAACATAAACCAGTAAATAGGGGGTTGCCCTAGTTGATATGCGGACCATAATTCGGTATCTTAATAGGGCAAAGGGTAACTTCTTATGCCATTATTTGTGGTTTTCTACCATCTTCCTTAGTATCTTCTTGATGTTCTTGTTTGCAGCTTCGACAACTCCATTTATTTGAGGCTTGTAGAATTTTTGTGCTTTATTTTGAAGGTTTCACACATGGCTTTCATCGGGTCACTATTGAGGTTGGAGGAATTATCAGTGAAAATGGACTCGGGAACTCCGAATTGGCAAACAATACGATCATTGACAAAGTTTTTGGATTACTTTCTTGGTTACAACTTGTTGATACCCAATTTTTTCTGTATTTTTAAATATACAAAATATCTTCAAAATAGCTTATATATGCATATATATAATAATATCTGAAGGTTTCATCATTTTTCCTTAATTTGTTTTAAAGATTTTAAGTTAATTTATTACCCTATTTTACCAATAAAATCCCAATATTTATCCCCAAAAATTATCATTTTGGTGATTCACTTATTTGATTTTTATAATTATACTAAAATATAGCTAACATAGTTTTTGCAAATTTATTTAGTATTTTTAAAGCTAAATTGCATATAATTACAATGTTAGCCTATTTTAAAATTTATTTGTGTTTATAATTATAAAATTGACTCCAGTAATTTTATTTTCATAATTATATATTATTAATCATTCCAATACCCTTTGTTTATTTTCAAAAATCATTTTACTTTTTTTATAAAATAAATGAGGGAAAATCGCTATTTGAATGTTAGCCCTTTGGTATTTCAATTTTGGCCATATTTGGCACCCCTAATTGAACCCAGTTTTAGTCTCATTACCCGGCCCAATCCCTAAAATTACCCAACCCATGACCCTTTAAAATAATCCACCCGGTCCCAATTTTAATCCCAGCCGTTGATCTAACAGATCTACTACTCACATTTGTCCTTTCCTTTTTTAATTCCCTAATACCCCTAACCCTAAATCATTCCTCACCAGTAGCCGCCCCTAGATTCCCCATCTCCTGAATTCTCACTCAGAAACCCTAGCGGCCTCCCTCCACTTCCACCCTAGAACCACCAGAATCCATGGCTTCCAAGGCCATAGAAGTCCTATACCGGCCTCCTACGACTCATACATGCTCGATTATCATGGTTTCGAGGCCAAACATTGAAGAATCTTGGTCTAGACATCGGGTGCTTTCAGTCTTATGGCTGTCTCGTGTCATCTCCTATCTTGCTCCAGCAAGCCATGGCTATTCAAGTCTGCTATTGGTTTCTTTTGCTTAGATCAATGACCTTCCAAGCCTTTCTCACCATCGGGGTTCTTCTGAAACCCTAACCTTCGAGGTTCTTATGATTCTTGTAGATCCATTTTAGATCTATGCTTTCTCTAAGCTCCTAAATGTTTGCTCATGGTTTCTTTCAAAACTCTACTTTTAGAACCTTTGTCTTTTCTAATTTGGGGTTTTTGTTACTTTATTTTGGAAGCTCTTTTCATTTTTTTAAATATGTCTACTTTGTTTTTACGTTGTTCTTCTACTATGTTCTTTGTGCTGTTCTTCTACTGGAATATGCATGTTAAAAGTCTTAGTTCCTTTTTGAGATTTTTGAACTTATTTCATTAGTATTTCTGCCTAATTTACTTGTTTTCATCTCTATTCTCGATTGATGGGACAACCCTAAATTTAGGGATGCATTCGAGTTTGAGTCCATTAGCTATGCAATTTGTTTGTACTTCATCTCTGAATTTGTTTGATTTCAAAACCTTAACCCCTTTGGACCTATTTCTAGTTTCTACTTGATTAGGCTTGAAAAGTCATTGTTTCGATCTTTTTTTCTTTACATATTTCTAATTCCCTGCTAAACTTTTCTAAGGTCCTTCTACTGGACCCTTTGTATGCCATTTGATACTATCTCTCTTCTATACAGCTGACCTATGTGACTACCATATTTTATTACTTACTGATTTTGCAATTGCATGACGTCTTTCTTTACCCCAAATTCAGCCTAGCATGCTTATATGCTTTTTATATGTGCCGAACTTTCCTCTAAAATGGCTTTCAAATTTTGAATGATTTTAGACTTCCTTCGTGAAATCCTAATTGATTCTTTCCTTGTTTGCTGATATCCCTGTTACTTGGTTGGAGTCGAAGAATTTCCTTAGCATTTTTGACTTGGTTCATTCAAGTACCACTAATTACAAACCTCTGACTCCTTGATTTACCGTGCATTAATTGATTCTTACCTTATTTTGTTTTAAACATGTATTTCAAAACTCTTCCCCAAAATAAACTTGTTATGTATTTAGCCCTAATTTCCTACTTTGCACAAGTTGCTTATTGGAATTCTTTCCTTTAAATAATTCTTGTTCATTATCGTTTAAGACTGAACTCCTTAATTAAAGGAAGTCTTATAATGATTATTTTAATTGATACCCAATTCCATAATTATTTTTTCTTACCTTATTTCTGTATGTTTTCAAATTATAAATGCCTGACTCTTTCATTGACAAGACACAAGAATACTTCTAGTTTTCTACACACCTACACTCCTAGTCTTTCTAAGCTTAATTTCACACTCAAAAGAATTTTCTCTTGATATTTGTACAATGGCCTGTTTGCAAGTCTTGCTGCTTGATTTTTCTTTATTTTCTTCTTTGAAACTGGTATGTCCTGATTTAAGGTTTTCAAAATCACAACAATGTGTTTATTTACTGCTTTTGCGTCTTTGTGTGCTTACTATTTCTGTATAATTCAACATTTATTCTATCATTCCAAAGTTTCTTTCTGACTGTTCTATTATGAATCCAAAACCCCTACCCCCCATGTGTTTAAGCTATGGTTTGAGGCATGGCAGTACTACAAGTTATTGTCCATGAATCAAACTTGATCCCTTGGGACCCTAGCCTCTTAATAATTTGTTCTGGCAGGCTTGAGAGTATGCTAGCACCCTACATTACTGAGCATGCTTGAAGCTTGCCCTTGACTAAACAATATGCTCTTTACAATCTCCCTATTCCCCTGAATCCCCCTTATGTGTACTAGTTTGTTGCTTTTTCCCTTTCCTTTCCCCTTTAAAATATTTTTTCTGCACTTGCACTCTTTCTTAGTCTTTAAGTTCTGTTCCCCCTTTGTGAGCCTTGCCTTGGGACCCTTTGAGCTCCCTCTGAACTTGGACACTTGAGGGCTGTCCCTTCCACACTGCACTTTTCCTGTTCTAATAGTACATTTGGGTTTGAGCATTGCCCGGAGTCCTATTGATGCTTTTAGGAAACTTTGACACACTCAAATGGGAGAAAGACTTTGGGTTATGATCTCTTAGAGTTGGCTTACCCCATATTTCAGACATGAATTCTAACTCAGGCATTCCTTGGTTATACTTTTATTTATATGTTTTTGATGTATTTTTTTACTTTATTCTAGGCTGTAATAATTTGTAATAAACTCTTGGGGATGGTCAATAAAAAGGGTGGGTAACTATGTATGCAAAGGGTTGGAATCATGTCTATAGGTTTTTTAAATTTTGCACATTCGAAAGCATATAGAAATCCCGCCTATTGGTATTTTTAAAATCCGACTGCATATATAAATCATGCCAATAGGTTCTTCTGAATCCTCTGTATCCATTCTCATATAGAAATCATGATCATAGGGATACTATATTCATATAGAAATCATGCCTATAGGATTGTCCAAACCCGCATGTTTAATTGCACCTAAATATCATGTTCATAGGTTTTAAACAAATTCGGCACCTAGATATCATGTCCATAGGTCTTATACAAATTCTGCACCTAGACATAATGCTCATAGGTTTTAAACAAATTTCTGCATCTAAATATCACGTTCGTAGGTTTTAAAATGAGTCTTCTGCATTTCATGCCATGTCTACAAGGTTTAGAATCAACTACGCGTAGAGAGCATGTCTATCGGAACTCCTAGTCGAACTTGACTCGCTTCATCCACGTATAGAGCTAAAATCAATAATAATGGGTCCTATCAGTTGCAAAAATTATATCCTTCGTAAAAAAAACTTGCCTTTCTTTTAATAATCTGACTACCCCTTTAACCAGTACGTATTTAGTTTATTTTAGACTCTGTTATTTCATTGCTTTCTAAATTCAATTGATATCACGCCTATAGGATCCTTGTCTAACACTTAGGAAAGGCTTAGGATAAAATTATAAATTGAATATGTTCTATTAACTACAACTAGCAGTCATGCCGGATTGGGGCTTCTTATCTAAATTATGTAATAAATCAGTGTGCCTCAACCTTTAAGCTTTTTCATGTTCAGTATTTAATCTGACCTTAATCAGTACGTGCAAGTCATGCTAATTACGTGCTACTTTGTTAAAGGAGGTATATCAGAGCCTCTGCTTGTTATGCCTTTTCCCAACTTGCTACACATGTTTTGTATGTCGCCTAGAAATTTTGCCTTTGAAACAACAAATAAGCCTAACATCCCTCCTCTTTAGGATTAGTAATCCCAAATGCCTCCGGGACTGATAGGATTAGGATGGGTAATATCATACAATAAGTAAACGAGACCATTCCGCGCTTTAATACCTTAACGGGGTGGGAAGGGTAGATATGAATATGATGACCATGCGATAATGTCACGTGTAGCCCCACATCGATAAGTGGTTACTGGACGTTGTGTGGGGTTATCCATATTTTTAATAAACCTAGGATCCCCTCCCTCTTATTTCTTTTTTCTTTTCTTTAACATTTTTATCTTTCTAAATCAGCTTCCCTACTTTTCTCTTTCAAACTTTGTCTGTTTTTAGACCCTTATATGTGAAATCCCCTCTTATTTGAGCTTTATTTGTCTATATATTATTTTCACCTAAATTCACAATAATTGTTTGGCCGAGAACCACACTAGTGGATTTTGAGGGATGCCTAATACGTTCCTCTTATAATATTTTAAAACCCTTACCCAATCTCTGGTTACTCAAATCGAACCTACTTGGTGTCCTAATGCACCCTAATTATTAGGTGGCAACTCTTCAAATCAAACCCAATTCCCAAAAGGAATGAGTTATCCTCCCAAATGTTATGAACCCGATTTCATGAGTAAAAGGGGGTGCGACAGCATGGCGACTCTGCTGGGGATATTGTCTTTTAGGTTTTACCATTTCAGACCTTATTGTGAATTTATGCTTCTTTATGCACAAT
Source organism: Nicotiana benthamiana (assembly GCA_034376525.1). Lineage (NCBI taxonomy): Eukaryota > Viridiplantae > Streptophyta > Magnoliopsida > Solanales > Solanaceae > Nicotiana > Nicotiana benthamiana. The sequence continues at coordinate 93,426,210 of CM067337.1, forward strand.
TATGTTTTTTATTTCTTTTAAGCATTCAATTTCCATTTCGACTGCAAAATTGATTTGTCTCCTTTTTTCTTTTCTTTACTGCTTTCCTTTGCTACTGCTTTACATTATGAAACCGTTGTATTTATTGCTTTCTTAACATGCAAATACATGACTACATGCTTTTAAATGTTGTATAATCATGCTCAACATCAAATTCAACTCGTGCTAATCAAAATCCTATAGCAATGCTTATAATGAGTGGTTGTACTCTTCTGATATTATCACCCCCCATAAATTCAGAAAAGGCATATTTGGGGTAAAACCAGTCGATAAACGATGTAGTCGACAGTTCCACGCCTTCTCCCTTGAGTTTTCCGATTAAGGGTACCAGTCAAAAACCCCATAGAGACGCTACTCCGTTTAAATTGTGCATGCATCATGATCAAATCTAGTCGAGTCAGTTATGTTCTCCGTATAATGACTCTTTATGATAGCCTTGGCCAAAGTCCCCTATATTCCTCTAGATCCCAAACGGATATCTTCACGTTCTGTGCATTTATTTGGAGAACTAATTATTTTTTAGCCAATTATTGATATTAAATAGTCGAGTCCGGGGGGGGGGGGGTGGAGGAGGGCCTAACCTTATTTTTCTATAGAAATATGAGGCATGAAGTCCCCAGATTCGGCATGGTCACCAACATCCACTCCAAGCTGCTAAGCTGGTGGAAGGATTTTCACTCCAACGATCAGACTCTTGTCCGGAATTATTTGGGGAACCTACCATCTCTCTTGGAAATCCAACCCAACAACAAGATCATACAAGCTGCTACTTTGTTCTGGGATTGCGAGAAGTTAGTATTCTGCTTCGGGTATATTGAAATGACACCCTTATTAGAAGAAATATCGGGGTTGACTGGTATACCATAGGAAACACTGGGTTTGTTGATGCCTAAGAACCGCAAGAGCAGGGGTTTCCTCAATATGATGGGTTTGAAGAAAAATCCTGAACTGACATGTCTGAAAGACTCCTATATCCCTTTTGATTATTAGTACTAAAGGTACAGTCACAACAAATTCTACCGTATCTATCCTGACAAATTTGCTATCACATGATTGGGACATATTCACCGAAGGGTCTTTGTGTCCATGTTTTGCTTCGTGAGATTGATCACGTTTCTAACTAAGAAGGCAAGAATCAACATCGCACTAGCTATGGTAACTAAAACTATAATGTAGGGAATTGACAGACAACCATTTAGCTTTGTACCAATGATCAATACAGAGATATACCGAGCCTTAGAAAAGTGTAAATAGGGAGCTAAACACTTCGAATGCTATAATTTGCTACTTCAACTTTGGCTCGTGGAACATATCCAAAAGGGTAAATACCGACAATAATCCATCAAAGGGATTGTGATGATCATATCTCTTTCCATCATCCAAAGTGAATTAATTACATGCCCAACATGTTCGCCCAATTGGAGAATGCGAAAGAAAGGGTCGAACTCTTCAAAAATCTGACCGATTACCAGGTACAATGGATGTTCAAGTGGTTCCTGACCGAGGAGTTCAGCGTCCGATCCAGAGATGCACCTTTCCTGATACTATTAGCTTAAGAGGAACGTACTCTTACGTACCTCTCCGGGTTATGAGACAAGAGAGTAGGAAGAAGGTTATTGTCACACCTCATTTTGGCTACTACAACCCGACGAGGCATAGTTAAAGGGAGTTTTTCCAATTAAAGGACAGTCGAAATGGGATTCAATTATTTAAGAGATTTCAGAGTCGCCAATTGGGAGATTTATGGTGTCCCAAGTCACCTGTTAGAATTCCAAATTGTGGAAAGAATGACTCTGTTTAACAGTCCGTGAACTAGAAATCCGGGTAAGAAATTCCATTAACTGGGGAGAAGGTGTTAGGCATTCCTGGGTACCGTGGTTATATCACGGTTGCTCAACTGTTATATCTAGCTTAAATTACCTGATTTTATACAATTATGAACCTACGTGCATTTTTAATCTTTAACCACTTTTGTTATTAGTTTTAAAGAAAATTGAAACGTCATTAAAACATGTCTCAAACTACGTCACATAAATGCACCCATGGTTTTTGACACATTCCAACTCCGTTGGGATTTAGATTTGGGTCACATAAATGTACATCCGTATTTATGAAGATAAAATTATTAAAGATGTGCCTAAAAGCGACGATCGCATTATTATCTTTGTGGGAAGCCAAGAAATTTGCTAAACGACACGTCTCCAATTTTCTAGATATTTTAATATAAACATCTCACTAGGGCCGCAATTTATGGGTTCTGTTTGGCGCGGTGTGCCTTTTTTGTTATTTTTAAAGGCCATTCCTAAAGCGAGCTACCATTTTTCTATTGGTTTTGTCTCTAAACTTAATTAATTCTAACTTAGTCTGACTATCATACTCACAGGTCCAAGCGTATGGTGCGAAAATAAACTGACACAAGGGAGGTGCAACAGATTGGGTAGTTAGGCCCAAAAAACAGAGCAGGTCCAACCTTCACCAAGTACCCCAAACAGTTTAATGGCCTGGACAAACAATAGAGTAAGATCCTAATGGGTTGTCTCTCAATTGAGACCAAAATTATATTGCTCAACAAGTGATTTATTTGCAATAAAGAAGCTGATGAGATTATTCAGATTTCAAAAAAGAGATTTCATTTTTGCTTTGTGATATGATGATACTGACGACAATTAATAATATCTCGAGCTGATACTGCACGTAGTTGTTTCCCGGATTTTGCATTTGAAAGAGAGCAAAGTCGAACGACGAGCTACTCTTAAATTGGTAGACCACAAACGTGACGGTTTGTACAATTTAGTCTAGGAACCAATTGATCACAAGTTTCGATTAGGCCATCCTAAATCAATGTTCATCAACCAAATACACAGCTAATTGTCCTCATGCAAGGACCCAAACGAAATGACAAAAGCTAACTATAGTGCTGCAGCTTAACTCATCAGTCCAAATGTCCTGTTATACAATCCAGTGTCTTAACGATAATAGACAAAATGATAGTGACAAGAACTGATAAAGAAATGATTAATATGCATTCTTCAACTTGAGTATTCATTAAGCCTAAGCTTCATACATCATTGGAGGTTGAAAGGTACCTGGAAGGTGTGCAAAACAAAACTGAAGGCCAGCAATGCTCAAATAGCATGATAATCACTGGCAGCCATAGCTTATGAGCAATTGATGAACCAGAAATACTACCAAATGATCAGAGAAGCTTAAACCCAAAATTAAACTAGTAAGAAACCAGCAAATGACTCACATGAATCTCAACCGGCCGAAAATGAACCCAGGAGAGCTTTAACACATAATCAGTCAATGCACTAACTCAAAATGGTTGTAACAATGACAATTGACTCAAAATGAACTCAGGCCTAATGTTGGACACTCAGCTCTGTGATTATATGTCTACTCAGGCTGTTTTTCAATTTTGTATAATAAAGTTTCTACTGCATAGGTGGAGTAAGGGTTATTTTCAGGAGAAGAAATCCAATGAAACAGTAGAAACCCCTGAACTCCATAAAATTTTATAACTCTTATAAGTTAGGATTTCTGGACACTTTCTAGGAAGTTTTGGGGATTTTTAGGTTTTAAGATATCTGGAATTTTCTTAGTGATTTTCAGACTTGTGTAACCCTTTTTTTGAATGAATAGGGGTCCTTTTATATCCAAAGGCTAGGGCAACCCTTTTATTTCATTTTAACTACTAGTCCCTCTTTTGATTTTCATATTTTACCTACTTGGTCCTTCATTTTTTGATTTTTTTCCCAAGTTACTACACTAAACTACTGATTTTTAAACTAAAATCCTCTTCTAGAAGGGTCTAAAAGATTCTAGCATTGTTTCTTGTTGATAAGGTACCTATACTACCCTTGTTTTAATCCTAATACTACTAGCACTAAGTTAAAACCCTATTTTACCCTTTTAATGTGCTGAAATTACTGCTTTACTCAGCTAATTAATTACTTAGCTAACTATCAGCTATAGCCAAACCTCATTTACTTTAAACTATTAATCAGGAATAAACAACAGTCCAACTCAAAAATCAAAACACTACTGAATCGAAAATTCAAGTTAAATACTGAAACTAAAGGAAAACATGGAAAGATGCTATTATACCATTTGGGATAATCAAAATTGAAACTGATTCCCATTTAAACGATTTGTTGAACATTAAACTAAACTGAACAAGGAACATGGGGGTTCAGGAATTAGGACTAGATCAGACATGCTCATTAAGCTAAAGACGGGGGTAATTCAAAACATGGTTGGAGTCTAAACCAAAGGGATTACCAAAACTAGAATAACAAAAATTCAAGCCAAATAACTGGTCACCAAAATCCAACTTACTTCTATTAAACTAATAGCCAAAACTTAAAGTGATATGAAAGTATTGACAAAGAAGCAGAACAACAAAATAAACAGAAGAAAGCAAAAAAATGAAACTTACCTGTTTCTCTTCAAACAAAACTTGACTGAATTCAATTTGAGCCTCCAAGAGGAGTCACATGTTTGTTTTTGACCAAAACAAACATGCGACTCTGTTTTGAAACTCAAACGGCCTTAAAGATTAATCTTCGAAATTAGATCAAGATCAGATTGGAAATTCTACGAGTTTGGGAGTTATTTGGAAAGAATTGGACTTGGTTTTGGGTAGAGGAGGGAAAGGGGAGTGTAAGGTTTTAATTTGGACCCCATTGGAGCTAGTGCCGCCATGGACGGCGGTGCCGCCGCTCCTTCGAAAGAATATTCGACGAGACGAGGCTATATTCGAGGGTGACCAATGGTGCGTTGGAAATAGGGGAGCGAGGAGAGGGTGTGGTGTTATTTTGGGGTACATTAGAGCTACGTTGGCAGCGGCGGCGATTCCCGGCCGGCTGTGGATGGTGGTGATACGGCGGAGGCAAGGCGGTGTTACACCGGCCAATTTTAGGGTAAGCCTGGACAAGGTAAAAGGTTTCAGTGTTAGGGGAGGGGGTGTTATGTGACAATTATATAGGGTACCCAACCTTGCATCTTGACAGTCTGATCTAGCTTCATTAATGGCCCAAATTTCTTGATTCAAAACGACGTCATTTTATTTCTTGGGGTTTTGGACCAGGCAGGGGGGCTGTGTTTTGGTCTATTTTTGTGGGTTTGGTGTTTTTGGGATAATATTGATGCAAGAAATGGCCCAAACAAGGCCAATATTGTATATCCTCATTTATTTTATTTTTATATATTATTTTATTATATATTTTCAGATTTAATGATAAATAAAAATAAAAAGAGCCAAATATATTTTGTCATGAAATAAACTAAATAAACTCCTAAACTCTAAATTTCAAAGAAAATTAACACATTTTTGTTATTTTTTCCTTATTTCCAATATTAACGAATTACTAACCTAAAGAATGTGAAAATTAAATCATAGGTTCAAAAATGCCATTTATATAATTTTTTTGAATTAAATTAATTAAAACGTGCAATATGTAAATAAACACAAAGTCATGAAATTAATTCCAAAATTCAAATAATAAAAGGAGAACGCAAATAAACACAAAGTCAATCAAATAATAAAAGGAAAAAATGCAAATAAACACAAAAATCACACAAATAAATCCTAAAAATTCAAATAATAAAAGACAAATCCTAATTTGATGAATTTATATGAACATGTCAAGCGAGGCAAAAATCACATGCTCACATCTGCCCCTCTTTGCTCGGAGATATAAAGGGTTTCCGGGCGAAGATAAATGAGCAACTCAGGGATTTGTGCCTGATTTACATTCCATGAGAAGCACTTTGAAAACTCTCTGACCGAATCCTGCTTCAAAAGTTTCCTACATATCATATAAAGGAATCGGGTTAGTGTAGTTTTGGAGTGTGTGGTAGCTGGGACTATCATAAGTTGTGATTTCACTACTGATGCTGCTGTAACTGCTTGCTGACCTCCTTATTAGACCCCGTGAGAAATAAACAAAACTAGATTAAGCTATGAACTACGAACTACAAAAGAACCTATCTATGTCTTCAATCTTTCCCTTGATCCTTGTTGCTTTGTTGCCTTGTATTTCTTCCTTTAAAATCCTTGTTGCCTAGTTGATTGGCATTCCTTCCTGTAAGCTCATTGTCGCCTTGTTGACTTCTTACCTTCTCTTCTTCCATGTTTGATGCCGAATTGTTGGACTTGACGTGTATTCCCTTGTATTGCAGGTGGAATCCTGATTACAAAACTTTACCGAACTTGAAACCTGAAAATATTCCCTTGTTCTGACAAGTGGGCGTCCTGATCTCCAAGACTTGCATTTTTGAAGAATATTCCCTTGTTCTACAGGTGGGCGCCTGATTACGAAAACTTGAATTTTTGAAAAATATTCCCTTGTTCTACCGGTGGGCGCCTGATTACCAAAACTCGAATTTCGAAATATATTCCCTTGTTCTATAGGAGGGCGCCTGATTGCCAAGACTTGAAACTTTTAAAAAATATTCCCTTGTTCTACAAGTGGGCGCCTGATTAACAAAACTTGAATTTTCGAAAGATATTCCCTTGTTCTACATGTGGGTGCCTGATTGCCTAGACTTGAAATTTTGAAAATATTCCCTTATTCTACAGGTGACCAAAACTTAAATTTTTGAAAGATATTCCCATGTTCTACAGGTGGGTGCCTGCTTCAAAACTTGAAATTTTGAAAAATATTCCCTTGTTCTACAGGTGTGCGCCAGCTTACCAAAAATTGAAATTTTAAAAAATATTCCATTGTTCTCCAGGTGGGCGCCTGATTACCAAGACTTGAATTTTGAAAAGTATTCCCTTGCTCTACAGGTGGGCGCCTGATTGCCAAAACTTGAAATTTTGAAAAATTTTCCCTGTTTTACAGGTGGGCGCCTGCTTACCAAAACTCGAAATTTTGAAAAATATTCCCTTGATCTCCAGGTGGCCATCTGATTACCAAAACTTGAATTTTGAAAAATATTCCCTTGTTCTACAGGTGGGCGCCTACTTACCAAAACTTGAAATTGTGAAAAAATATTCCCTTGTTCTACAGATGACCAAAACTTGAATTTTTATAAATTATTCCCTTATTCTATATGTGGGCACTTGATTGCCAGAACTTGAAATTTTCAAAAAATACTCGCTTGTTCTACAGGTGGGTGCCTGCTTACAAAAACTTAAAAATTTTAAAAATATTCCCTTGTTCTCCAGGTGGGCGCTTGATTACCAAAACTTGAATTTTGAAAAATGTTCCCTTGGTCTACAGGTGGGCGCCTGATTTCCAAAAGATGAAATTTTGAAAATTATTCCCTTGTTCTACAGGTGGGTGCCTGCTTACAAAAACTTGAAATTTTGAAAAATATTCCCTTGTTCTCCAGGTGAGCGCCTGATTATCAAGACTTGAATTTTAAATAGTATTCCCTTGTTCTACAGGTGGGCGCCTGATTTCCAAAACTTGAATTTCTAAAAATATTCCCTTGTTCTACAGGTGGGCGCCTGATTTCAAAAACTTGAAATTTTGAAAAAATATTTCCTTGTTCTCCAGGTGTGCGCCTAGTGGGCGCTTGATTTCCTAAACTTCAATTTTGAAAAATATTCTCTTGTTCTACAGGTGGGCGCCTGATTGCCAAATCTTGAAAACTTGGAAAATATTTCCTTGTTCTACAGGTGGGCGCCTACTTACGAAAACTTGAAATTTTAAAAAATATTCCCTTGTTCTCCAGGTGGGCGCTTGATCTACAGGTGGGCGCTTGATTACCAAAACTTGAATTTTGAAAAATATTCCCTTGTTCTACAGGTGGGCGCCTGATTGCCTAAATTTAAAATTTTGAAAAATATTCCCTTGTTCAATAGGTGGGCGCCTGCTTACCAAAATTTGAAACTTTGAAAAGTATTCCCTTAGACTGCTACCTGTGTACCTGATCACAACATAACAAACAAAACATAAAAATTCTTCCTGCCCCAGTTTGATGGTGAGTGTTAATCAAATCCCCCTTACTAAATATCTCTAAACCTAAGCTAAGTCCCATTATCCAGGAGGGTCCTATCAATTATTAACTGATGACATCTTTAAGACTATGTTATGTTTTTTAGAAAGGTGTTATTTTCTGATATGTCTTGTTATGAGTTATATCTGCCGGGGATCTTCGGGTGACTGGTGATTAAAACTACTTCCCATTATCCAAGTGGGTCCTGACAACTCTTAATTAGGTGACAAAATGTGATTGCTGGGGTTTAATATTTAGAGCCGCATCCCATTATCCAGGGGGTACTGACAACTCCTACGGTTAGATCTAATTATCCAGGCTGGTCCTGTCGACTCTTGTTGACTCTTGTTTGGGAAATATTTGAGTTTGGCCATGCCGCCCTACTGTTTGTGTTCTAGGCTAAGTCCCATTTCCGGGAGGGTCCTGAAAACTCTTTACTAAATCCTAGTTCAACGTTCAAGTCATTTTATGCCCTTTGCTATCAATGATTACCTCTAACCTTTAAATGATTCCCATTTTCCAGGAGGGTCCTGAAGGTTTCAACTGAAATGCCAATTCTAACTTCTGGTTATTTCTGCTAGTGATTATTGTCCAGGAGGGATTCAGCGACTCTTACTGGGGAAGGTGTTGGTGCTTGCCCATGTTACCCGCACATGTTTGAGATTTAAACTGCGTTCCATCTCAACTTCCATGCCTCTTTTAATCTTCAGTTGTTTCTATTGGGGTTTGCTAGTTAAAGTTTGTCCCATTGTGCTCTTTGCTAGGGAGGATAATTATGACGGAGTATGCCCCTTTTGAGCTTTAACTGAGTCCCACTTCCAGGTGGGCCATGGGATTTTGATCATACCTGCCATGTGCCTGCTTTCCCATGTGGATGGCCTCCCATAGGCTTTTTTGGAATTTTTCTGCCCCTGTGTCAATCAAATAAAACTAGTCAGTTTGAAAAGTGGTGGTTAGCTTGCGGCATTCTTGTGGAAATGGCCTCCCCACTATCGTGTTTTGTTGTGTTCCATTGTCCATGTTGATGATGAGTCACTTGAACTACTCAGCTGACCCCTTGAAACCTTTACGCTTTACTTTGCTCCCCATCATTGTATTACATTCTAATCCTTTGCCAGAATTCTTTATGTCCTTCCCCGACTATTGATGAATAAACATCTTATGCTTTGGTGAACCCTCTGAACCTTGTGGATTCACTTTGTTCTTAATCTTTGTCTTACCATTTCGCTCCTTCGCAAAAATCCTAACAGCCTTTTCTTAAAATCACCCGGTTTGTCTATGATGTTTGGTTGGCCCTTGCCCTTTGTGCCTTTACTTTGCTCCCTACTTTGTGTTGCACTTCAAACCTTTTGCCAGAATTCTTTATGCCCCTTTCTGACGATTGATGAGTTGATATATCATGATGGGTCAACCCTCATGACCGTTTCCACCTTTGTGTTGCGCTTTTGCCTCTTTTACCAGAAGCCTTATACCCTTCTCTGACGATTGCTGAGTTAGGGTTTTATGCTTAGCTGATCCTCTCACCCTTGTGGCTCTGTTTTGTTTACATTCCCGAGCCTTTGCTTAAATCCTTACACCCTTCCTTGAGATTACTCGGTCCATTTATGATGCTTGACTGACTCTTGATCTTTGTGGTTTTACTTTGCATCCACATCTTGTGTGGTGTTCCTTTACTTTGCCGACTCTTGTCTCTTCCATCAATTACAGTTTTGTGAATCCATCCCCTTCCTGTTCCAAACTTGTTATCTTCGCTACGCTTTTGGGCGTCATGCGCTTTGTCCCTTTGGGAGCTGATAATCGGCTTTGAAATTCCTCTCGTTTGCTTAAACAAAAAGCCTTTAGCGACTCGAAAAGAAAAATGAAATGCAACAATTTCGAACGGTATTTAGGGTAAGGAATTCCAGATTCACAGACTATTGGAAAGAAGAGAATGAAGACTTATCTGAAGAGGAATAGCTGGTTTTCATGATCATGACATGCACTTCGGCCTAGTCGACCCAGTTAGTTTCAATGTCCGAACTTCTATTGCCGTGTTTTTGTTGTTGTGACCCTTCTAACCTAATTTCTTCAACCAAACCCTAGCTTGGCCTGCCTTATAGTGTTCATCCACTAACAACCCCCTTCTGAGTGTTGCTTCTTGCCTTACCTTCGCCTCATGGTGACCGTGAGGGTTTTCAACAATGAGGTTCTCTCATTTTTGTTTCTCTCAACTCCCGTCGCCTTAAGGTGCCTGTGAGGGTTTTCACCAATAAGACTTTCTCATTTTATTATCTTTCCGGCTTGGCCCGGAGTGCTGCCCCTGACATGAATCACCTCTACTTGTTCAACTTGGCATCTTTTGAAGGCTGATCAGAAGGTCTTTCTTTGGACCATAACGTGTGCTTTTGGATAGGGTTAGAAAAAAGAATATCAAAGGCTCAAAGCAATTCAAATGGGTCAAAAGCTATAACTTTCGGAATCAAATTGTTACAACGACCACAACTTCTGCCCTTGTTTCTTGCTTGGGGACTTTTGGATTTTTATTTTGATGAGACTAAACCGTGAGGCTGCCTACGTATCCTTTTAAAAGGAATCAGGTAAAACGTAGTTCATAACGATTCCTTATTTTTGTTGTTGTTTTTCTTCTCCTCGTTTTTCTTCTTTTTTTTTCTTTTCTTCCTTTTCTTTTCTTTATTTTGTTTTCTTTCTCTTTTCTTTTTCTTGTATCTTTTCTCTTTTTCTTGTTATTCTCTTCTTTTCTTTTCTTTTCTTTTGTTTTCGTTCTTTTCATTCTCACACTTGTATTTATGACTTTTGTTACCAATTCCGAAAGAGGGGTATGAAAGAAAATAATTAAAGCTCAAAAGGGTTAGCAAAATATAAAATGTTTAGATAGCAGAATAAAATCTTTCGTCATTCCAATATTCAAAATATGGCAAGTATAGACAATGATCTAAAAGAAAATCATACATAATATCTTTTGACAACATCCGAATTAATAGCCATTTCCACACATTTCCCTTCTACATCTGTCAGATACAATGCTCCATTAGACAACACTCTTGATACGACGAATGGTCCTTGCAAGTTCGGAGCGAACTTGCCATTTGCCTCGGCCTGGTGAGGGTGGATGCACTTTAATACCAATTGACCTACTTTTACATTTTTGGGACACACTTTCTTATTATATTCCCTTGCAATCCTTTGTTGATACAACTGGCTGTGACATACTGCCGCCAATCTTTTCTCGTCAATCAAACTCAATTTCTCCATGCGTGCTTTGACCTATTCTTCGTCGTTGATTCTTGCTTCGGCCACGATTCAAAGAGAGGAGATTTCAATATCAGCCGGGATTACCGCCTCTGTGCCATATACAAACAAGTATGGGGCTGCCCCTACTGAAGTGCGGACGGTGGTGCGATAGCCTAACAATGCAAAAGGTAGCTTCTCATGCCACTTCCTGGAACCTTCCACCATTTCTCAAAGTATCTTCTTTATGTTATTATTGGGCACCTCAAGCCAACCGCTCCGTTTGCCTTGGGGAGGTACGGGGTAGAATTTCGATGTGTGATCTTGAACATCTGCCATACTTCTCTCATTAGGCGACTGTTGAGATTTTCCCCATTGTCCGTGATGAGCATCTTGGGGATTCCGAATCGACAAATGATATTCTCATGCACAAAGTCGACCACGGCCTTCTTGGTCACTGCCATGAAGGTTTTGGCTTTAACCTATTTATTGAAATAGTCAATAGAAACCAGGATAAATTTGTGCCCATTAGAACATGCTGGCTTGATGTGCCCGATAACATCCATGCCCCAAGCAACGAAGGGCCACAGTGCAGACATCGTATGAAATTTAGACGGCGGAGAGTGAATGAAGTCTCCATGCACCTGACATTGGTGACATTTGTGCACGAAGCTGATATAATCCCAATCCATGGTGAGCCAATAATATCCTGCCCGGAGAATCTTCTTTTCCAAAACATATCCTCTCATGTGTGGCCCGCAGATGCCAACATGCACCTCAGTCATGATAGCTGTTGCCTGCCCAGCATCTACGTACCTTAGCAAACCAAGATCTAGCGTTCTTTTGTATAGTAATCCTCCACTGAAGAAAAACCCATTTGACAGACGACAGATTGTTCTTTTCTGGTCAGTCATGGCTTGTACCCGGTACACACCTCTCCTGATATATTCCTTGATGTCGTGGAACCAAGGCTCGTCGTCAAGATCTTCTTCCACCATGTTGCAATAAGCATGTTGATCATGGACCTGGATATGTATCGGGTCAACATAAGTCTTATCCGGGTGATGCAACATTGATTCCAGAGTAGCCAGGGCAACAACAACCACATTGTGAATTCTGGGATGTGCCTGAATTTTATTGACCGGAATCATTGGGAAAGATCATGCAAGCACTTCCGGTATGGTATGAGCTTTATGTCTCTTGTTTCCCACTCCCCTTGAATCTGGTGTACCAGAACCTCCGAGTCTCCCAAGACTGACTTCCTAGACACCCATGTCTACTGCTAATCTCAGACCCAAAATGCATGCCTCATATTCTGCCATGTTGTTGGTGCAATAGAAGCGGAGTTGAGCTGTGACTGGGTAATGATGCCCTTATTCATAAATAAGCACTGCTCCTATCCCAACGCCTCTCATGTTTGAAGCCCTATCGAAGAAAAATTTTCGTCCCGATCTCTCATCCCGTTCCACTTCATCAATATGCATCACTTCCTCGTTTGGTAAGTATGTGTTCAAGGGCTCATATTCTTCATCTATCGGATTTTCAGCTTAATGATCTGCCAATGCTTGTGCTTTCATGGCACTCCTAGTCACGTAGATAATGTCAAACTCAATAAGCAAGATTTTCCATTTTGCGAGCCTTCCTGTGGGCATCGTCTTCTGGAAAATATACTTCAGTGGGTCCAAACGTGAGATGAGATAAGTGGTGTATGATGACAAGTAATGCTATAAGTTTAGGGGTACCCACGTCAAGGCGCAACACGTCCTTTCAAGATGAGTATACTTAACCTCGTAGGCCGTAAATTTCTTGCTGAGGTAGTATATGGCCTGCTCTTTTCTCCCGGTGACATCATGCTGACCCAACACGAACCTAAATGAGTTTTCCAAGACTGTCAAATATAAGATCAAGGGCCTTCATGGTTTTGGTGGGACCAATACCGGTGGGTTCGACAAATACTCCTTTATCTTGTCAAGAGCTTCCTGGCATTATCCTGTCCATTTCACCGCATCATCCTTTTTTAATAGCTTAAAGATGGGCTCGCAGATGGTTGTGAGCTGAGCAATGAACCGGCTGATGAAATTCAATCTTCCCAGTAGACTCATCACTTCTATTTTATTCCTCGGTGGTGGCAGCTCTTGTATAGCTTTGATCTTTGATAGGTTTAGTTCGATGCCTCGGTGGCTGACTATGAACCCTAACAACTTTCCCGAGGGGACCCCAAATGCACATTTTGCAGGGTTGAGTTTGAGGTCATACCTGTGGAGCCTTTGAAAGAGTTTCCTCAGGTCTTTGACATGATCAGATTGCTTTCTGGACTTTACTATCATATCATCCACATAAACTTCAATTTCCTTATGTATCATATCATGAAAAATGGTTGTCATGGACCTCATGTATGTTGCCCCAGTGTTTTTCAAACCAAAAGGCATGACTCTATAACAATATGTCCCCCACGGTGTGATGAACGCTATTTTATACGCATCTTCTTCATCTATTAAAATATGGTGGTAGCTTGCATAACAATCCACGAATGACCTGATCTCATGCTTCGCACAATCGTCAATTAGTATGTGAATGTTCGGCAGAGGGAAGTTGTCTTTCGAACTTTCTTTATTGAGGTCACGATAATCGACACACACTCTGGTTTTACTATCGTTCTTTGGTACAAGCACATCATTAGCTAACCAGGTGGGATATCATGTGACTCGAATGACTTTGGCCTCAAACTACTTGGTCACTTCCTCTTTAATTTTCACGCTCACATCAGTTTTAAACTTTCTCAACTTTTTATTGACAGAAGGGCAAGCTGGGTCAGTGGGTAACTTGTGAATCACCAAGTCAGTGCTCGATCCAGGCATGTCGTCGTAGGACCACGCAAAGATATCTTTGTATTCAAGCACTACTTTAATTATTTCTTTCCTAAGTTGTGGCTCTACATGGACATTTATTTTTGTTTCTCTGACATTATCAGGCTTTCTAAATTGACTGCCTCTGTATCATTCAGGTTTTGTTTAGGTTTCTCTTCAAATTGGTTCAACTCTTTACTGATCTCATCCGATGTCCCTTCCTCATCATACTCTGGTTCATCCTCATGTCTATTTCCTGAATTATTATTTCCGGCCTAGACCGGTTTTGAATACTGGGCCGAGGAGTCCTTATTCATGTCAGATCCCTGGAACCAGTATAAAAATAACTGTACAAAAGAGAAAAGAAAGAGAAGAAAAGAGAAATGGAAACTATCAACATTGCTAAAAGGGAAATTGCATGTCATTAGAATCAAAGATAACAGAGTTCACTCATCCAAACGGACGAAAATAACAACTGAATTAACAACTCTGAAGCTAATCCAAACTAGATTGAAAGAAAAATCAAAGCCGACTACCACGACTCCCTCCGAGTCGGAAGAGGAGTAGATTCCCAGTTATTGATTTTTGCGCGTGCTCCCACAAACTGCACATCGGCTCTGTTGCACCCTTCTCCTGCCTCGACCACATTCACCTCATTGAACAGCCTTTCTAACCCCTTATCAAGATACCCGTCCGCGTCGATCAGCGGGCCGAAAATCCTTGGTATGGGGCCATTGCTAGTATGGGCTTGACGAACGATTGGGACAACCTTGGGATGGGCTTTAGGAGAGCCCAAGCCCACTGTCTATGCTTCCTGGCTTGCCTTATGTCTTCGGATGTAGGCTTGAACCTTAGGCCAAAAGTGTCCAGATTTTTAGGAAGCGATACTGGTTGCACAATGCCTTGCAGAGAAGCACCCAACCCCTTGCGGGCATAAAACCATTCTGCAACATTTCTGAAGCTACCATGACGGACGCAATTGCTATCTTTGGGGTCAGGACAACCTCACCTTCCGGGATTTTCTGAATTGACACAATATCAAACACCTGGTAGACCCATGGCCCTTTGTTGTCCTCAGATGCAATAAAAGGTAGGATTGTGTCACCTGAAATGCGCTGATTGTCTTCACCGTGCACCACAATATCTTTCCTATCCCATTCAAATTTGACCATCTAATAAAGCGTAGATGGCACTGCTTTGGCTGCATAAATCCATAGCCTACCCAACAACAGGTTATAAGAAACTACTACGCCAAACACTTGAAATTCCATGGTGAACTCAACGGGCCTTATTGCCATTTCTAGCACTACGTCTCCCACAGTGTCTTTGCCTCCACCATCGAAACCTCGAACACAGATGTTATTCTTGTTGACCCTTATTCTCCACCTTCAGGTTGGTCAATGTGGAGAGTGAACAAATATTTGCACTGGACCCGTTGTCGACCAAAACTCGGGTGACCACAACATCTTTACATTTTATAGTCAGATAAAGATCCCGGTTGTGCTCAGTTCCCTGTATGGGCAATTCATCGTAAGAGAATGCGACTCGGTTTACCTCGAATATCTTATTTGCAATCTTTTCGAAATGATTTAGAGTTATCTTGTCTGGGACATGGGATTCAGTCAAAATCTTCATCAGTGCCCAGCGATGTTCATCGGAGTTGATTAGTAAGGATAATAAAGAGATCTGAGTTGGTGTCTTCTTCAACTACTCTATGATAGAGTAGTCCTGCGTTATCATTTTCTTCAAGAATTCCTCCGTCTCTTCTTTCGACACAACTTTTTTCACTAGTGCTGCGTTATCTGTAGAGATTCTGCCCTTCATTAATTCTTCTCGAAAAAGTAATTCCCTGGTCGGGTTAAACCCCGGGCCTCACATACTTCTTCCCTAACCTCTTTTCCTTTATATATCACTATTGCTTGCTCATATCTCCAAGGAACAGCTTTGCTGTTGACGATTAGTGGTTGGATTACTGGTTTTACAATGACTGGCTCTATGCGAACACCTTCCATAACCACAATATTTTCTCTAGCTACCCTATGTACTATTACTTTTGCCTGTTTCTGCTTTGGCGCAGTCGTACTTGTTAAGCTCCCCTGAACTATGACAGGTTTGTTGCTTCTTCCTTTTTTCTTGATTAACAACTACTCACTGCTTGCATTCTCAGCTGGCTTAACTTTAACAGACTTAATCATCATTAGTGTCTGTAAGGGCCTTTTGACTCTCCCCTTCTTTCCACGATCTCAATCATGTTAGTCTCCTGATGGGCCGGCAGCGGGTTTTGGTTAATATTGGGTACCTCTAGAGTCTGTATCTCAATCCAGTGAGAGTTAATAAGTTCCTTAATAGCGTTCTTTAAATGCCAACACTTTTCATTGTTATGCTCTGGAGCACCAGAACAGTATTCAAGCTGATAGAATAATCTTGATACTTCGGGGGAGGATTTGGCAATTTTGCTTCAATTGGTCTCAACATATCCAATTGTCGCAGCCTATGGAATAAGCTAGTGTAGGACTCTCCCAGCGGAATGAAAGTCTTCTTTTTTTGCACCCTTTCATTTCTCAGGACTGGATTTGCTCGGAAGGCGGGCTTTGGGGTTTGTTGGTAGGCTCTTGGAGGTAGGTAATGATTTTGTGGAGTTGGGTAGGTATTTTGTGGGCCTTGCTTATGCCATTGTGCTTGAGCGGGAGGTTGGGTATACGCTTGCACGTGATGGACTAAGAAGCGAGGTTCTAATATGTGGATAGCAATGTTGTGGTGGGCCGTATGGAGGGTGTGGGTGTGTTTGGTGGTGAGGGAGAGGTTGGGCATAATGAGATGGAGCCCGAGGCCTGAACTAAGTTCCCGACTCCACTGTCGCTACTTCCTCCTTTTTCTTCTTTTTTAATGTTCCCCCAGCTCCACCTTGGATTGCGTGAGTGAGCGCGTTAATTGCAGAGTAGCTCATGATTTTATTAGATTTGAGACCTTCCTCGACCATACTTCCCATCTTGACTACTTCGTTGAAAGACTTTCCCACAGATGACTCCAAATGTCCAAAATAGGTAGGTTCTAGAGCCTGTAGAAAATAATCAACCATCTCTCTCTCCTTCATGGGAGGGTTAACTCTGGCTTCTTGTTCCCTCTACTGGAAATCGTATTCCTGAAACCCTCGTTGTGTTTCTTCTCTAGCTTTGTCAGAGACAGACGATCCAGGACAATCTCGAGATTATATTGAAAGTGGCAGGAAAATGCTTGTGCAAGGTCATCCCAAGTATACCACCGATTGCGGTCCTGCCGAGTGTACCACTCCAGTGCCGACGCACTTAAACTCTGGCTAAATTATGCCATTAGCAATTCATCTTTTCCCCCTGCTCCCTTCATTTTGTTGTAAAACCCCTTTAGTTGCGCGACTGGATCGCCATGTCCATCATATAAGTCAAATTTAGGCATCTTAAAACCTAGAGGCAACTGTACGTCTTGAAATAGACAAAGATCCTTGAACACACGCTCACCTGGCCACCTAACCCCCGCATGTCCCTAAATGATTATTCCAGACTCCTGACCTTTCTAAGTATCTCTTCCTACTTAGGATTTTCGATTGGTTTTTCAACTTCTATTGGGATTTCGGGACGAGGAGCATAAAAGTAGGGCTCATGGGTCCTGTAAGCAGGTTCTAGTGGATAGTATTTAGAGTCATAAGCTTGAAGCAGGGGTTCACTTGATGACCTATGGAGTGCAGGAGGCAGAGGTGCCACATATATGGGGTCAATTGGCGGAGGAGGGTGAGGATTGACTTTGGGTAGTGGAGATGGTGGTGGTTGAGAGGTCGTACCATGATGTTGTGAATAGATAGAAAAACTTGAGGGTGGATCAGTGGTGGACTGGTCAGGTGCTTGGGCCAGTGGCGGGATGTAGGTTGGATTAGACGGATAGGTTGGGGGTGGATATCCTCTTGCCCATGCCTGGTACATCTCAGCAATTTGGTGCTTTAGCTTATACATTTCCTCCTTCATGGCATTAACGTCCAATTCCTTTGCTTCTTTCGAGGGGTTACTAATGCTGACACCGGTTTCCTAATTGGCCATGACTTACTTTCTCTTAGACCACGTGTTGTAGGAGTGAGTTTCTAGAATACCGCAAGTACCAACAACCTGTCTAATCTGAAATTGACACAACACCAAAAATTTGTTAATGGTTAGTTTCTAACACGTAAGCGGCCACATATTGGGTATGAATGCACCTAAATCATGATCGTTCACTACATGCATCAGTTACTTGCGTCATCCCGGCTTTCAGTTTCTTTGTTTGTGAAGCCCCTTTAGATTAGCCTTATTCTCCCCCTCTCTACTATTTTTATTCAATTATGGTCAAATCCTATGTAGATTGCCTACGTATCATGACCCCGCATGAATCAGACCGAGTCTAGTTCTTGCAAATAAAAGCAAAGCATAAAATATTTTGGGAATTTTCCATTCTCATACTAACAAAATTCAGTTACAAGGATTCGAAAGAGTGACCAATTTAAACAAGAAACTAACTAGCTCTGACAACAAACGAACTATAGACTCGAAGAACAGCTAACTATGCATAAAAGAAAATACAGACTCTAGGTTAAACTTACAAACTTATATATATATTTTTTGACAAAAGAAAATGCAATCTTCATGAATACATTAATGCTTCAAGTGCTACTAGGTCCCGCGAGGCATCTTTGGGCCTTGCTGCAGGCTTGCGTGCTAAACTCCCTTGGCAGTGGTGGAGGTCTTCCATTACTTGCAGAACAAAGGTCATGGCGGTGGAAAAGAACATGGATATTTTCATATCCTCACAGTGGTTCCATTTTGTGGTGACATAGTCCGTGATCGTCCGTACTCTCTCCCTGATAACACCCTTTTCTTACAATGGTTGCCCAATTTGCTCGGCCCTTGCCGCTAGAGTTCAGTTGGCTACCTGATTCAGTTCTTGGAATTGCCACAAATCCATCTCCAACCTTTCTATCGCTGCATAAAAATGTTCTCTCTCGGCTTTGAAATCCCTGGCTTGCTTGGCCACTTTGTTCTCAACCATGATGACCTTCTGTTTTAACCTAGCAACCTTATCGTCATGCTTTTCTTTTAATTGCTTAACGATGCACGCTCGTTCCTTCACATTTTTAGCTAATTGTTTCTGAACCCTGGATAGCTCACATTCTGCTTTATTCAAGTCAAACCTATACTCGGTTACTTTTCGACTTAAATTGTCTATGAGCCTTTCATCCTTCACGCTCCTGGGGGATTTTCTGCAGATGTTTTCATTTTCGGGATTTGGGATCACAACACTTCGTTTTCCTTGGTTAATCTTTTCTTTCCCGCCTCATCTGCATCGGCTTGCAAACCATTTTCAAATTGAAGTTCGTTGACTTGTTTTTCTAATTTTCCTATGGTGGCCCTATACTCATTTTCGAATAGGCTGGATACTCCTAAGACCCATCAAAAGGAAATGAGGTTCTGTTGCCGGCATGTATACAATCTCATCATCACAGAAAACCATCCCAGTGTCCATTCTATTTGACTGGCACTGAGGGATTGAAATTAGGATATCCATCTTGCTACACCTTGGGGTAAGATGAGCCTTTCAATTCTCGTGTAAAACTCTTCTATGCAAGTTTTCTCTGTGGACCCATTACTCATGAATTGGGGACGGTTGGATAGATGCTCAGTCATCCTCATTTGCAATAATAGATTGCACCCCTAATAGAAATCTTTCCCGACCTTGCAAGTTGTGAGAGCGCAAAAGATCTCGGCTATTATCATAGGCGCGAGTGTGCACTTGGACTGTGTGCGTAGAGTGCTGACAACCCATGCTATCTTTATGTCAATGTTCCCATCCTTTCTTGTAAACACCAGAAGCCCTAAAAAAGCCACCATATAAGCGAAGCGTCTGTGTTCTTCCCATTTGACACGGTTTCCCTTGCTGCAAACTTTGTTTTCTGGATTGTTGAACCCCCCTATGTGACCATATCTGGTATACAGGAATGAATAGGTACAAAAGCCTACCGTCAAGCTTGAGTCATGTACCACTTTGCTTATTTTCAAGGTGTCTAAGAATTCGTACACCGCTACCACTCTTGGAGCAACCAAATACTTGTGTCTCAAAGGAAGCTCAGCATTTCCGATGAATCCCGCTATTTCTTCCAACGTTGGGGTAAGTTTGAAATCTGAGAAGCATGTGACCAATGCTCTTATGATGTCTCCTTGGGGTACAATCTCCAATAACCCCGGGAGGACCCCAAATGCGTCTTTATCTCATCTTGCCCTTCTCTGCCGAGATCATTCCACCACAATCGCAGCTCCAAAGGAATTCGGCTCGCAAATGAAAAGAGGTTCGGTTTGAATTGTGCTCATCCTGCACATTTATTAAGGTGAATTAGTGACTTGTGACTTTATTCATGTTCGACTTCAAAATCAAAAGTTTTGTTTTAAGAAATTTATTTTATAAAACCAAACACCCAGTTTTGCCAATATGGCCTTTTAGTACTTCTAGAGGAAGTTTTTAAGGCTATGCCCGCTAGCCGGCCAAAAATATAATAAAGACCCAAAGGTGGACGATTGTGCAAAATCATCCTTCCGGCTTCCCTTTCGGGAACATTTGGCTATTCTTGACAATAACAGCGTAACCCGATTTATTTAGGACAAGAAATAAAATTTGAAAACTATTTTGGATATATTTGCAAAAGGGAGGTTGGACCCGATAGGGGTTGCCTACGTATCCCACACTTGGTGAGAATCAAACCGGCGTAGTTCGGGCAAAACAATTTGTCGAGACCAAACTTTTGTTGGGAAGCCCCTTTTTTTGCTTTTGTTTTTGCTTTATTCCTTTTTTTAAAAAAATCCGGCAACATTTTAGCGCTATTTGAGCATTGATTTTACAAGACAAATGATTAATCTCAGTCAGTCCTAGTGCCACTTATTTCTCAATTTTCTTTACTTACTCACAAGACGGTCAACATGAGAATCATAAGAAACTAAATCCACAAGTAGCACGTAACATGCATCAGGATGGTCTTTTCTTTTCAGTTCACCTGTCCTAGACGGACCCAACCCCTGTGTTGAGACCCCTAAGTCAAATGCACGTGATGCAAACAAACGTTCCTACTAGGGATCCGGCATGAGGTTTTGTTATACTAAGTTCAGCGCCTGGGTATTTGTTCTAGACTGTGTGACCGAGTGGACAACTCGAGTCGAGGAGGGGGTACGTACCGGGGACCCGCAAGATCGTCCAACTTTGTAACTTGTCCGAGCCCCTTTCATATTTTAAGGTATGACACTAATAGAATAGGGAGTCTCAACCAGTAAGCATATCCCGAGAGGTGAGAAGAGAAGAGTTTCTTAGCAGATTATATGTACATTTTAGGTAATATCAAAGTGGTAAAAGCATTATTTTGCACATTAAGCCAACATGTAAAATCAGATAATAAACAAAGCCAAATACAACTATTATTCTAAGCTCGAATTCTTGAACCCTGAACCAGAGATTCTGAGTATGACCCCAGCAGAGTCGCCAGAGCTGTCACGCCTTCATTTGGCTACTACAACCCGGCGAAGGGCGTAGTTAAAGGGAGCTTTTCCAATTAAAGGACAATCGAAACAGGATTCAATTATTTAAGAGATTTCAGAGTTGCCACTTGGGAGATTTATGGTGTCCCAAGTCACTAGTTAGAATCCCAAATCGAGGAAAGAATGACTCTATTTAACAGTCCGTGAACCAGAAATCCAGGTAAGGAATTCTGTTAACCCGGGAGAAAGTGTTTGGCATTCCCGGGTTCCGTGGTTCTAGCACGGTCGCTCAACTATTATATTTGGGTTAAATTACCTGATTTTATACAATTATGAATCTACGTGCATTTTGAATTTTTAACCACTTTTATTATTATTATTAAAGAAAATTGCAACGTCGTTAAAAAATGTCTCGAACCACGTCACATAAATGCACATGTGATTTTTGACACATTCCAACTCCGTTGGGATTTAGATATGGGTCACATTAATGTGCACCCGTATATAAGAAGATAAAATTATTAAAGACGTGCCTAAAAGCGACGACCGTGTTATTATCTTTATTGGAAGCTGTGAAATTCGCTAAACAGCGTGTCCCAAATTGCTAGATATTTCAATAGAAACATCGCACTAGGGCCGCAAAATTTATGGGATCCGTTTGCAGCGGCGTGTCTCGTTTATTATTTTTAAAGGCCATTCCTAAAGCGAGCTACCATTTTTCTATTGGTTTTGTCTCTAAACTTAATTAATTCTCACTTAGTCCTACTATCGTACTCGCAGATCCAAACATATGTTGTGAAAATAGATTGACACAAGGGAGGTGCATCATATTGGGCTGTTGGGCCCAAATAATAGAGCAGGTCCAACCTTTACCAAGTACACCAAACAGTTTAATATCCTGGACTAACTATAGAGTAAGATCCTAACGGGCTGTCTCTCAATTGAGCCCAAAATTATATTGCTGAACTAGTGATTTATTTGCAATAAAGAAGTTGATGAGATTATTCAGATTTCCAAAAAGAGATTTTATTTTTGCTTTATGATTCTCTGATTCTGACGACAATTAAAAATATCTCAAGCTGATACTACACGTAATTGTTTCCTGGATTTCACATTTGAAAGAGAGGAAAGGCAAACGATGAGCTACTCTTAAATAGGTAGACCACAAATGCCACAGTTTGTACAATTTGTTCTAGGAACCAACTTATCACAAGTTTAGACTAAGCCACCCTAAATCAATGTTCATCAACCAAATACACAGCTAATTGTCCTTATGCAAGGACCCAAACGAAACGACAAACGCGAACTATAGTCCTGCAGTTCAACTCATCAATCCAAATGTCCTGTTATACAATCCAGTGTCTTAACTATAAAGACAAAATAATAGTGACAAAAACTGATAAAGAAACGAGAAATATGCATTCTTCAACTTAAGTATTCATTAAGCCTAAGCTTCATACATAATTGGAGGTTGAAAGGTACCTGGAAGGTGTGAAAAACAAAACTGAAGGTCAGCAATACTCAAACAGCATAATAATCATTGGCAACCATAGCTTATGAGCAATTGATGCACCAGAAATACTACCAAACGATTAGAGAAGTTTAAAACCAAACTTAAACTAGTAAGAAACCACCAAATGACTCACATGAACCTCAACTATCCAATAATGAACCCAGTAGAGCTTTCATACATAATCACTCAATACCCTAACTCAAAATGGTTGTAATAATGACCTAATTGACTCAAACTGAATTCAGGCCTAATGTTGGACACTCAGCTCTGTGAATATATGTTTACTCAGGATGTTTTTCATTTTTGTATAACAAAGTTTCTACTGCATAAGTGGAGTTAGGATTATTTTCAGGAGAAGAAATCCAACGAAACAGTAGAAACCCCTGAACTCTAGAAAACTTTATAACTCTTAAAAGTTAGGATTTCTGGACATTTTTTAGGAAGTTTTGGGGATTTTTAGGTAAGATATCTGGAATTTTCTTAGTGATTTTCAGACTTGTGTAACCCCCTTTTTGAATGAATTGGGGTCCCTTTTATAGCCAAAGGCTAGGGCAACCCTTTTATTTCATTTTAACTACTAGTCCCTCTTTTGATTTTCATATTTTACCTACTCGGTCCTTCGTTTTTTGACTTGTTTCCCAAGTTACTACACTAAGCTACTGATTTTTAAACTAAAATCCCCTTCTAGAAGGGTCTAAAAGATTCTAGCTTTGTTTCTTGTTGATAGGATACCTATACTACCCTTGTTTTAATCTTAAAACTACCCGCACTAAGTTAAAACCCTATATTACCCTTTTAATGTGCTGAAATTACTGCTTTACTCAGCTAATTAATTACTTAGCTAATTATAAGCTATAACCAAACCTTAATTAAATTTGAACTATTAATCAGGAATAAACAACAGTCCAACTCAGAAATCAAAACACCACTGAATCAAAAATTCCAATTAAATACTGAAATTAAAGGAAAACATGAAAAGTTGCTTTTTATACCATTTGGACTAATCAAAACAGAAACTGATTCCCATTTAAACTACTACCAACGATTTGTTGAATATTAAAATAAACTGAATAATGAACATGAGGGTTCAGGAATTAAGACTAGATCAGACATGGTCGTTAAGCTAAAGAAGGGGGTAATTCAAAACATGGTAGGAATCTCAACCTAAGGGATTACCAAAAAAAACCAAAATAACAAAAATTCATGCCAACTAATTGGTCACCAAAATCCAACTTAATTCTGAATAAAACTAATTAGTACTTCTAATTAAACAAATAGCCAAAACTTAAAGCGAGATGAAAGTATTGACAAAGAAGAAAAACAACAAAAATAAACAGAAGAAAGAAAAAAAAAATGACACTTACCAATTGCTCTTCAAGAAAAAACTTGACTGAATTCAATTTGAGCCTCCAAGCGGAGTCATAGGTTTGTTTTTGACCAAAACAAACATACAACTCGATTTTGAAACTCAAACGACCTTTAAAGATTAATATTCGACCTCAAGTTAGGGTAAACCTGAACAAGGTACGAGGTCTCAGTGTAAGGGGGTGGTATTATGTGACAATTATATAGGGTACCCAACGTTGCATCTTGACCGTCCGATCAGGCTTGATCAATGGCCTAAATTTCTTGATTCAAAACTGCGTCGTTTTATTTCTTAGGGTTTTGGACCGGGCAGGGGCTGGGTTTGGGTCTATTTTGGTGGGTTTGGGTTTTTCGGGCTAAGCTTCATGCAAGAATTAGCCCAAACAAGGCAAATATTGTATATTCTATTTTTTGTATTTTGTTTTATTATATATTTTCAGATTTTATGATAACAAAAATAAAAAGAGCCAAAATATATTTTATCATGAAATAAACTAAATAAACTCTCTAAATTTCAAAGAAAATTAACCCATATTTGTTGTTTTTTTCCTTATATCCAATATTAACTAATTAATAACCTAAAGAATGTGAAAATTAAATCTTAAATGCAAACATGCCATTTTTATATTTTTTATGAATTAAATTAATTAAAACGTACAATATGCAAATAAACACAAAGTCATGCAATTAATTCCTAAAATCCAAATAATAAAACAAGAATGCAAATAAACACAAAGTTACTCAAATAATTCCTAATATCAAACAATTAAAAAGGTAAAATGCAAATAAACACAAAAATCACGCAAATAAATCCTAAAAGTTCAAATAGTAAAAGATAAATCCTAATTTGATGAATTTATAGGAACATGTCAAGCGAGGAAAAAGTCACGTGCTCACAGTTCCGAGCCGACTTCCAGGATGACGATAGTCCTTACAAGTTCCAGACTCAGCATATGTGGCACTGCAAGATTGTCCTAGGGAGGGAAACCATCGAGTCGCATAAATACCATGCTAGTTGTCTCCCTATTATTCAGGCTGGTTGGAGGATAGACACGATGGTCCAGGTCAACCCATTTTTATTCGAGGTCACAAAATCATAGATGAGATGGCCGAGGCACAGGTCAAGTACAATCAACTATGCAAGACGATCCGCGAATGCTAAAGTGAGCATCGTGAGATACAGGAAGCCAATTAAAAACTAATTGATGAGTGGAAGGATATGGTTGTCAGCGCAAACAAATGACAGGGATATTTGGAGCGAGGTATAGTAGAGTTGGAAAAGAAATTTCTCAAAAGGGTCAAAGACTATCGGAATGCTGAAGGTAATGAAGGCGGACATCTGGCCAGAGCCTACCTGCTACTGGGACTGTGGGAGTTAGGGAAGCTGTTTGATATAGCCAAGGACGCCGAATTCGGGGAAGGTCCTTCTGTGACCAAATAGATTGGAGTTTTCATTTTGCTTTGTAAAATGTAATAAGTCCAAGGACCACTAGCAATTTCTATTTCCTGTTATTTAGTGTCGATTTTGGATTCATCTTATATTCTACCAATAAAATGAGGCATTTAGCATTCTGAGTTCTCCAAATTAATTTTTGCTCGGCCTACCTCGAGCACAACGAGGTTGCCAAATTAAGACACGCCTTACATTCCTGCACTATGTTTTTAAATATTGCAATGTCTTTTGTTATAATCCACACTAACTTGTTACCTTTTTGTTTTTACTTTTTTTTATTATTCCCCCTCCCCAAAGGTTAGTTCGTGCACTCTGGCATCATCATCTTGTCTAACGAGATCCAGGGGCTTTCCACCTACTTCTTCTCTCAGTTCTATCGGACACAAGAATAAAGGGAAGATGGAAGAATTGAACAACGCTAGAAAGGAAAACTCAACTGAACGGGTAGAGGTCACTCATGGTCACGGTACTCTGGTTCTCAAGGAAAATGCAACCCAACTAGAGCAGAAGCTGCTGAAATTTCAAGAAGAACTCGACCAAGTTCGGAATCTGGCAAATCTGCCATTTTCCCTCGCCACTCCAGAGGTTAATTTCCCAATTGTTTAGAATCATGTACCTCCACAAAATATCCCAAAGCAACAAGACCCATTTCTCACCACCACTGCAATACTTGCCATACCTCAAATAACACCCACTTCTCACCCACTGCACAAATGACCACTGCCACACCCAAACATAATACCCCAATCTATGTAGAGACTGTGCCACAGTCCACCTATCCCATATCAAGTGCATCCGAGTCCGATGAAAAGGACTTGCTCATCTGAAACCTGGCCGAAGAACTTAAAGGTAGACTAGCAGAATTTAAGGCATTGAAGGTAGTAAGGGAATTGAGGGGCTAAACTGCGAAGATCTTTTCATACAGCCCGATGTCAAACTGGCCAAGGGGTACAAACCTCCTAAGATTGAACTGTTTGATGGTATCGGAGATCCAAGGATCCATTTTGGAACATACTGTGACAAATTGGTTAGAGTAGAAAAACAAGAGAAAATTCGCATGAAGCTTTTCATGAGGAGCTTGAAGGGAGATGCTTTATCTTGGTACATTAGCCAAGATCTAAATAAGTGGTCGAACTGGGTAAGCATGACTTCTGATTTTATGGATAGATTCAGGTTCAATACAGAGTATGCGCCAGATGTGTTCTATATCCAAAACCTGAAGAAGAAGGCCACAAAAACCTTCCAAGAATATGATACCCGTTGGAGGTCCGAAGCTGCCAAGGTTAGACCTGCCCTAGAGGAAGAACAAATGAACGAATTCTTCATCCGGGCCCTAGACCCACAGTATAATGAGAGGTTGATGATAATCGAGGGCTACAAATTTTCTGACATTATCAAGCTAGGAGAAAGGATCGAAAAGGGCATCAAATGCGGCATGGTTACAAAATTTGAGGCCTTGCAAGCTACAAACAAGGCCTTATAGTCAGGCGGTGTGTCCAAGAAAAGGGACCTAGGAGCCATAATAGTGACGTAGAGAACCAAATCTCCCGTCAAATACCAAACACACCCAATACCTCCACTCCCATATCAGCCTACCCCAAACTACCAAGCACCCTCGCCATCTTACCCAACTCACGTCTCACCAATCAGTCACTTCCCATATATCAGCCCACTTCACCTATATATTCCCAACCAGTGCATGCTTGACAAGACTACAACACTTAACCATCCCACTACCAGTCCCCACCTCCACGCCAAAACTTCCCTAGACCCTGACAATACTTTTACCGAAGACCCCAAGCCAGTATAGGGCTATTGTTGAACCTATCGACCAGTTGTATGAAAGACTTAAAACTGCTATTTACATCACCCTTATCCCACTGCTCCTAAGAACTCTTCTTAATCGGTTAATCCATATAAGTCCTGTGCATACCATTCCGGCATAAAATGGCACACCATTGACGAATGCCTCTCTCAAAGATAAGAGTAAGAGTTGGATTGATAACATGATTATTGTAAAAAAGGAACCTGCTCTAAATGTATGTGATAACCCTCTGCCAGATCATTCGGGTGGAGGCATTTACATGATTGAAATAGAGGACGATTGGATCCCAGGGGATCAATGAGTTTAATCACAGAAAGTGACAACCCAAAGAAGCCAATAGTCACCCTTAATTCGATTGTATTCCAGATTCAACCCTCTGGGGACACCGAGGTAAATATGTCCATGCCGCTTCAGTTCGAAACACTATCCTCTACAAAGACGCCAATCACTATTGAGGTTGAATTCATGTCACCGGTAAATGTGCCTATACCCTTTGAAGTTGCAATTTTACCGCCCAAGGTGCATGATCCGTTCATAGTAATGATAGCCGCGCCAATTTCAGTGGAAATGTCGGCCGTGACACAATTCCATATAAATGCCATACCATGGGAATATGAAACCGATGCAAGAATTGAAGAGTCACGAGATCACTTTTCATGAAGATAAGATGCCACCAAAAGGTTTGAGTCACAACAAGGTGTTGCACAACACTGTGCAACGCGAAGATTACTTTATCACCAGAATCCTAATTGATGGAGAGTCTAGCCTCAATATTTGTCCATTGGTAACACTCAAGACAATGGGAAAGGACTGCATAAGATCAAGGACGGGGCTATCAACATCAAAGCTTTTGACGGTTCCCAAAGGTCCATAATTAGGGAAATTAGCCTGTGTTTTCAAATGGGGCCTACCCAGTTTGATGTTGATTTTCAAGTAATAGACGTGCTATCATCTTACAATATATTGTTGGGACAATCATGGATCAATGCAACTGGGGCCGTAGCATCAACACTATATCAGGAAGTGAAGTTTGAGTGGAATCACCAAGAGTTGATCATTCATGGCGATGGTAGCAATCCCATATACAATCGCCAGACAATCCCATTAATAGAAGGCAACAAAAAGATAGGCGGGGAGACTTATCATCACATCGAGCGAGTTAATGCTGTTAACAAGGACAAATTGTGGGATAGCATAATTGAAAGAATATTGCACTGGAGCAGATACAAACCTGGTAAGGGACTTGGCAAGAACCTCCAAGGAATTTCTAATCCTATTAAATTAAAGAAACATGACACTAACTTCGATTTGGGATATAGGTATACCTGGAAGGAATTCAAAAAACTGGTTACCACCATGGCACGACCCTTACTACCCATTGGAGCAACCAATACCACGCTTGGAACAGACTTTCCAGCCGACCGAAGTTATCTATGTGTTAGAAGAAGAGGAAGCACTGGAAGCAGTACGGAATTTGTTCCTGGAAGATGATGATATAGATTGTTGTGTCGTCTTCATGGAGGAAGGAGAGCAAGGCCTTTCCATACAGGCTGTAAGCACGGTAACTAGACCATCAGAACCACCACAGCTCGGCGAGGCTTGGGGTAGCAAGGCTGAACAAGCATCGTGCACTATCTTTTATTGTTTTACTAGTTGACTTTCCTTTCACATTTTTTAAAATCTTTTTTGCTATATGATCATCAATGTTCAAAATAGTTATGGAATTTATCAAAGTATTTTGATTTTCCTTATAAATCAATCCTCTTATTATTTTCTCTTATTACTTTATTTATATACCTTACTATTACTTATCTTGATGAACCAATGACTGTGAGATATGTCACACCTACTTTTTTACACACCACCCCGAAGAGGATAATGTATAAGGTAGTTTTTCCAATTTAAGTGATATTATGCGAATGAGATTATTTATTCATTTCAGAGTCACCACTTGGGATAGTATATTTGGTGTCCCAAGTCACCGATTTATTTTTAAATCCCAAATCGAGGAAGATTTTGACTCTCCTTTTGAAGTCTGCGAACCAGAAATTCTGAATAAGGAATTCTGTTAACCGGAGGGAAGGTGTTAGGCAACCCTGGATTCCGTTGTTCTAGTATGGTCGCTTAAACTATTATAATTGGCCTATTATCAGATTTTAATATATGTTTCAAACCTATAGTGCAATTTTAGCTTTTATACCCACTTTTATTCAATTATCAATTTATGGAATGAGGTATGGATACAAGATTTTTGGAGAGCATTGTATAGCTTAATTATTTTTATTCAATCCAAAATATGAAGCTCATCACATCAGAAATCCAAACTGGTCCAAATGTCCAGTATTCAAGTATAGAAACGTGAAGGAAAAGAAATAACAAATTACAAGAAAAAGTACTACCATATATACAAAAATTGTAA
This sequence comes from Nicotiana benthamiana, assembly GCA_034376525.1. Classification (NCBI taxonomy): domain Eukaryota; kingdom Viridiplantae; phylum Streptophyta; class Magnoliopsida; order Solanales; family Solanaceae; genus Nicotiana; species Nicotiana benthamiana. The sequence continues at coordinate 93,456,365 of CM067337.1, forward strand.
CATAGTAAGAATGAAGTCAAAGCTACAAGAGTATATATAAAGAGCTTCAGAAAAATAACAACAAATTCTATGTATCACACTCTCACTAACACAACCTGAGAGTCTCACAAACGAGCACACACATACAGGTAGATAATCTTGTTAACACTCACATAGAGCATAGAACTAGAAGAGTATACCTTTGTCTCTCCATATGTTGTACTAGCAACCCTTTCCTTTGCATCAACAGAATCAAACTATACACTAATAAAATATTAAAATTGAATTTGCTTGTTTCTTGTTCCATTTTTACCCAAAAGAACATCGGATTTATTAACGTCATCCTTACCTTGTTAATACCTGGTGTTTAGTGCGCATTGCAGTATGGTTCTACTCCAATTCTAGAGTTTCTATGTCTATAATTTAATTGATAAGATGACTATGGAAGAGATGTTGTAACCATCCATAACATGAATTACAGAATGGATTTGAAATTAAGAACTGAAGCGTGCTAGTGTCGAAGCTTTTCACATCAACTATCATTTACGATAACTTCAAAAATCGACATAATTTCTAATTGGCAAAGTTTGACAGAATATAAACTGAATTAAACCAAATCAAAGAGATTATCATACAAGCCGAATAACGTAAAGCAACATTTCGGATTTAATCCAAAAGTAAGCATTTCAACTGCTAATCAAATCAATACACAGTGAATTTTAAAATCTCAAATTAACATCTGTGAGTTGTAGCTCCAAGGCATAGTCATATTCAGCACTGAAGAGACAGTTTAAATACAAAAATCTGAGCAAAACAAATATCATACGGATTCCGAATAGATCGACAACACATTTTTATTGAAGAACACTCAAATACATCAAGAGTATTATGTGTTTACCTCATTGCTGGACCAAAACTAACAAAAACAAACTGGAGCTAGGCCATGAATTCGGTGGAAACAACAGAATAACAACAATCAACAACAGAAAGAAGAATAGCAGAAATCGATCAGCTTCTTCAACTAAATTTTGGGCTAGTTGGTGGGTTTTGGGTAAATTTTGGGTATAAGAACAACCCAATTTGAATTAAAACCCACTTTCAAATTCTCTTCTTATTTTCCTTTTTTTATTTGAAAATCTTAGATCATCTAAAATATGAAATTTAACTATTTAACTAATTATAAAAATTATAAAAGCTATTTAATCCTAAATTAAAAGAGGAAAATCAATAACCTAAAAATAAAAGGCAAAAGTGTAACAATGAAGTGTTTTTTGTAATTTTCCATTTTTATAAAACCAATAACTTCCAATTAGTCCTAAAAATAAAACCTAAATTCCACACATGATATTTTTGGTATTTTTATGACTTAAACGTGCACAAGATAATAATTCTACAAAATCCTATAAAATGGTAAATAATTAAAAAAAATCTATTTTCTTGGATTTTGTAGGAGTATTTCATATAGGGCAAACATTTCGTGCTCATAGCTGCCCCTCTTTGCTCAAAGACATGAAGGGTTTTCGGGCAAAGACAAAATGTGCAATTACGAGGGATTTTTACCCATTTGAAACTCCATGAGGATTATTTTTTGAAAGAGTCTGACCGAACCTTGCTTCAGAGGTTGCCTACATATCCTTGGCTATAAAGGAATCAGGTCAGTGTAGTTCTGGAAGTTTTTATAGCTGGGACTACCGAAAAGCTATGATTTCACTGTTGTTGATGATGTTCTTCTTGTTGAGCTCTTTATTACACCGAAATGAAAAATAAAAAGCTAAGATAGCAAAGACGATCAACTACGAGTTAAATGATTCCTATCTATTAATCTTTTGAATCTTGATATTGAGTATTAGCTGATTTTGCTATGGACATCGACCTGAATCTTGATGCTCGCAAGCTGCAGGTGCAAGTTATTTCTTCAGTATTTGGATCAAAGCGTGACATGCAAAACTTGTGATTTTGAATCAAATTTGAACAGTCCGCATTGTTTTCTTCTTTGAACATTCTAAATTTGATTCTTTTTGTTCTTTTGTTCTTTTTCTTTATTCTAGATTGAGACTCACACTTTCGGTCATCTCGAATCCCGTGCCTTGAGGTAAAACCTGTTTAGACACCGAAACAAACGATCAAAATTTGTTCTACCCCAGATTCACTAGGAAAAGTTTTTGAGTTATTTGCAACATAAATTTAAAAACCAGGATTGTGTAATCCTTGGGAATGAAGCCTTAAATTGGGAGGATCACCAGGTTATGCTGGAAAACGACCAGGTTATGCCGGAAAAATAAAAGGGTCCTCGGGTTATGCCGGGAAGATCGGGTATGCCGGGATAAAAGAAAAGGGTTTCTGCTGGGGGTAAAAGGGAAGTCCACGAGTTATGCCGGGATAAGAAAAAAGACTTCTCGGTTATGCCGGGATGAAGGGAAAGGACTCCTGGGTTATGCCAGGGGGATCCATGGGTTATGCAGGGATAAGGAAAAAGATCCCCATATTATGCTAGGAAGAAAAAGGGAAAATGATCCTTAGGTTATGCTGGAGAGAAAAGGAAAAATGATCCTCGGGTTAGTCCAGGAAAAGAGAAAAAAAAGGTCCTTGGGTTATGCCATGTAGAATTGGAAAAAGGTCATTGGGTTATGCCACGGAGTTCCACAGGTTATGCTGTGATAAAAGGGAAAAAGTCCTATGCTACCACGATTTTTGATTTTGTTTTAATTATCCTAGGAGATAATTCGTCAAACTAGGTTTCCTATCTTAGGATAAAGATTTATTACACTTAGATTTTTATCAGGAGAAAGTTCATCAGACTAGGTCTTCTATATTAGGAGAAAAATTCATCAAACTAAGATTATGATCCTAGGAGAAAGTTCATCAGACTAGGTCTCTTTTTATGGTATCTTAGGAGAAAGATTAATTAGACTAAGATTTTGATCCTAGGAGAAATTTCATCAGACTAGATCTTCTATCTTAGGAGAAAGATTCATCAGACTAAGATTTTGATCCTAGGAGAAAGTTATCAGACTGGGTCTTCTATCTTAGGAGAAAGATTCATCAGACTAAGATTTTGATCCTAGGAGAAAGTTTATCAGACTAGGTCATTGTTTTTGTATCTTAGGAGAAAGATTCATCATACTAATATTTTGATCCTAGGAGAAAGTTCATCAGACTAGGTCTTTTTTTTTTCTTTGGTTATCTTAGGAGAAAGATTCATCAGACTAAGATTTTGATCCCAGGAGAAAAATCATCGGACTAGGACTTTATCCTAGGAGGAAATATGTGAGGATCAGTGAAAAAAATAGCTAGACGAATAAAGAAAGAGATTCTAGAAACTTGCCTTTGTCATCTCTTCACTTCTTCTGACTTTTTCTTCTCTTTCATTTCTTTTTTCTTCTTTTTATTCTTTTTCTGTTTGTTTTTTCTCTTTTTTTTCTTTTTTTGATCCACTTTCCTTGCACTGCTTTGTTCCTTTTTCACACAAAAAAAACTTGTCAGTTTTGAAAATGATGGTCGGTTGGTGGCCTTGGGTCTTGGGCAGCTTGGCTTTTGCTTCAATAGGCTTGAGTCGGTTTCAAGAAATCTTTGCTCTGCATCAACCCTAATTATTTCAGACCCAGTGCCAGTTGTATTTGTGGCTCAATCAGCCTGGTCCCGATTTGAGATTCTGGTTCAGGTGACCTTTTTTGATATCTTCAATGACTTTTTGCTTTTTGAGCAATTTGTCTATTAGAGAGAATCACAAGTTATCTTTGCTTGCGCCAAGCAGGTTGAAAAGAGTCTTTTTGGGAAAGCCCTTGCATGAATCCTCAAGGCATGTGACTGTAACAACTGAGTGCGTTGGCCAAATTTACTTTGTGCAATTGAAAGGTTGGTAGCAGATTTTAATAATTTTTCTTTCTTGTTATGTCAAGGATGGACTCATAGAGAAGGACTTAATGATGCAAAGAAACAAATATTAACAAGAAATTCCCCTTTTCGTAAGGATAGAAGGAGGATTTTTTTTTCATTTTTTTTTCCAATAATTAGCCTTAATGGCCATGACATGCATTTTGGATTCAACGGCTTGATCTATCAAACTAATCCAATCTTTCCTTTTGCCATTTTTATGACCTTTGAAGTCAGCTTGTCCATGCCAGTCCTTTGCATCAGCTTCATGCCTCACGTTCGACTAGTGGTGCCCGAGGGGTTTTCACCAGCAAGTGTCTCTCATTTATTCATCTCTGCTTACGGTTGTCTTGTAGTGCCCGTGAGGGTTTTCACTAATAAGACTCTCTAATTTTTCTTTTCTTTTTTTTCTATTTTTCTTTTTCTTTTTCTTTCCCCTTCTTTATTTTTTGCGAGCAACTTGACAGTGTTCTATGTCGCATGAACCATTGCTCATTGCCTGCTTTTCTTGGCATTCTTGAAGGCATATCAGGAGGTCTTTATTTGGAAGGTTTTTGGATAGAGTTGAACAGAAGGATAGGTATGAAGGCTCAAAGTAGACTTAAAATGAAGGGTTGTGGACTTACAACTCTTGGAATCGACTCTTTCAAAAGTGAAATGAAACCTTTTCCCCAGTTTCAACCATTGGGGATTTATTTTTCTTGAATTCTTATTTGGTTGGATCAAACCGTGAGGCTGCCTACGTATCCTTTTTTAATGAATCAGGTCTAACGTAGTTCAAACATCTGAGCTAAACTATTTTCATATTTCTTTTTGTGTCTCCTTTTTTTTTCTTTTTCTTTTTTCTTCTTTTTTTATTTTCTCTTTTGTTTTTGGTTTGACCCAGCTTCTAATTTTGAGGGCATGGACCTTGATAATTCTTTTCTTTTTTTTTCTTTTTTTGATTTTTTCTTCTTTTTTTCATTTATTTTGTTTTTTGACTCTAAACTTGATTCCAAAAGAGGGTAGTCAAAGAAAATAACACAGGCTCAAAAGGGTTGCGAAGGATATAAAGTGTTTGGATAGCAGAAAAAGGGCTTCTCAGCCTCGAGAACACCTAACATAGTATATTTTCGTGATCACAGCATTGACGAACATGTCTATCTTCTTGGTGTGTCATGGTAATAAGACACTTTCCATCCCTTACTTTCCAATAAACTTCAATTGACTAAACATCCTCAAGCCCGATTTTCATAATAATTGAAGGTAAATTTTACTTGACCTTAATTCCCAAGTATTTCAACTAGTTATTCATCCTCAAAAGTGTTTCTCTCCTTTTTTCAGTTATCCAATTTCAGATTAAATCAGTTTCTAAGATCTGGCTTAAATTTCCACATGCTTGTCATGTTATTATAACTAGCCCGAAAAGAACTAAGAAAAAAATGACATAAAGGACAAACTGAATTTAATTAAATAAGGATGGAATGGTTTGACGACTAAACAAGCAACCTAAGATCCGAGTTACAACCCTAAAATAACCCGGATAATGAAAATAGCAATAAAACAGACAAACATGACTCATACAAACAAAATAAAAGGATAGAAGGGTTTGACTGAATAAAGCAAATAAAATATGGATCAAAACCCTAAAACAACTCAGATAATAGAAAAAACATCATAACAAGCTATCAAGATTCCTTCATAAGGCAGGAGGGAAGACTTTTCAACTAATAAGCCTGACATTTAGTCACGAATTTGCTTATCATAATCACCATGGCCTTCTCCAATTTTAGACGGCAAGTTCTCGAGAGGATTCTCATACTCCATGTCACCAGGCATCATCCTCACAAAGTATACGTCATCCGGTGCAGGTAAAGGATTCTGCGTAATATTCTAGGTGTCCTTGTCTTGAATCACAATTAGGTTTTCCTGGATCATCCTCTCTATTTCTATTTTCTAATCTCGACAACTTTTAATATCGTGCCCCGGGGCATCGGAATGATATTCACACCTTTTAGAAGGGTCAAAGCTTCTTATACATGGGTCCACATGATTTGGAGGAATGGGGAAATCATGCCATAATGCTTTTAACTTCTTAAATAAACTTGCATATGGATAAAAACCTCTCGGCGCACGATACTAAAACTTCTCGGTGCATGATAGCAAGACCGCCATTGTGCCCGAAAAATGGCTCGTCACTGGCAGAATGTGGCTGTCACTACTGCTCAAATTGTTACCCCAGCTCATGGTGTTACTGAGGAGCTAGAACCGCTGACATTAGGTAATTTACTCCCCCAGAAATTCCAATCGAAATAGACGATGCATGAAGATGGTGCTGCGAATGTGTTACTTCCTCGATGAGAAAAATTAAAGTGCCTACTAGTCTCGCTGTGAGACTCTTACAGCTCTCAGATGCTAGTGGGTATGAGAAATCAATTCCGACTACTGCCGAGGTTGTGCGAGGTAATCGCAATGCTGAAATGGGCAAACCACTCTCGTTTGTGCCTCCTACTAACAGAGATGGTAAGAAGTTTGTCAAAATTAGTGAAGATGATTTGAAATATCAGGTGGATTATTGGAATACTTCTTTAATTGGTTACATAATTGGAGATAATCCCTATGAGAAAGCTATGAAAAATTTGTGTTGCATGTGTGGAACTTTGCTTCTAAACCCCAGATTTTGATTCATTCTGAGGGCTATTGCATCTTCCGATTCAATAGTATAGAGGACAGAGACCTAGTTATTCAATCTGGACCTTATTCATACAGGAATAAACCTATGGTATTGAAGCCTTGGGAAATTGACTTCTCCTTTCAGAATGATATACTGAGTACTATCCGTGTGTGGATTCGATTTCCTGGACTACCGGTGGGCTATTGGTCTATTGAAGCATTGAGTAAAATGGCTAGTGCAGTGGGTAAACCATTGTACACAGACAAGTTCACAGCTCACTATGAGAAAATTTCTTTTGCTCGAGTTCTAGTGGAGGTTGATGCTGCCCATCCTCTCCCTGATTAGCTAGAGATTGAGACTCCATTTGGTCCTAAGCTTCAGTTGATTCAATATGATTGGAAGCCTAGTTTCTGCAATCACTGTCTGAAATTTGGACATGATTCTATTGATTGTTGGTATAATGCTAAAAATGGTGTAGAGCAGGAAATGGGGGAAGAGGGTAAGACAAGGAGACAGAGGACCAGATTGAAAAAGCAGGCAAAAGTTACTAAGCAACAGTGGCTTGTTGAACAGCCTCTAGCTAGTACAGATTCATAGGAAAGCTTGCCAGTGCAACCAGAACATAACAAGGAGAATGAGAGATTGGAGAATCACACTACTTGTATGGTTATTGTTCAACAGAATGCACAGCAAGGCCCTGACATTCTGGAAAGGAATGAGATAGTAATCAAGGAACCCAATGGCAACAGTGAAGCTGTGATAGACAAATGCAATAAAGAGAAGGCTATTATTGATGTATTAGATGCTGGCAGAAGGGGCAAACAGATTGATCCTGACTTTCTCAGAGCCTATTTCCTAATGTTCTATGATTATTGTCACTTGGAACATTAGGGGGCTAAATGTAGCCATAAGCAGAAAGAGTTGAAAACCTTTCTTGCTGTAAATAAAGTAGATGTAATGGGATGTCTTGAGACTAGAGTGAAGGAACATAAAGCAAAGAAAATTCAAGATAAGATTGCGAAGGGATGGAAGGTCCAATGAAACTATTCAAAGACTGTAAATGGGAGGATATGGCTACTCTGCAAACCTCTCATCCAGGTTCAAATTTCCTGTGTGACTGACCAGCTTATTCAGTGTTTCTTAGAAGACCCTAAAAGTCAAATCAAAACTCATTTAAGTGTCATTTATGCTCATAATACTGCAAGCCTTAGAAACCAGCTGTGGAGTGATCTAAGGAAAGTATATGTACCCAATCAAGACTCTTGGTTGTTGAGTGGGGATTTTAATTCTGTCTTACGCTCTGAAGATAGAATTGGTTCTCCTGTTACTGATGCTGAACTTAAAGGCTTTAAAGATGTCATTGCTGACCTTCAACTCACTCCTCTTAGAGTTAAAGGGTGGCATTACACTTGGACTAACAAGCAAAGTACTACCACTAGGGTCTATAGCAAGATTGATTGGGCATTGGGCAATTTCCAATGGATACAGCAATATGGACACCTAGAAGCTGACTTCATGAATCCCTCAGTTTCTTATCACTCTCCTGTTCTTATCAAATTTGGAGATCAAAAACTTCTGCATCCTAAGCCTTTCAGACTTTATCTTGCTATTATGGAGGGCCTTCAGTTTCAAACCATACTACAACAGGTCTGGAGACAGGAATGTGAAGGATCACCTATGCAGCAGATATGGAAAAATTGAAGACCATGAAACAGCAATTAAAGGAGACCAATGTTCATATAGCTTCATACAAGCAGAAACTTGTTCATGCTAGGGAGACACTGGTTATTATTCAGACTCAGTTGCAGCACTGTCTACTATCACAACGTCTGTTTACTGAGGAAAAAGCAGCATTAGAAGAAATTGGGAAATGGAGTTGTGTGGAGGAACAAATTATGAGACAGAAATCCAAGGCTTGCTGGATTGATTGTGGTGATGCCAATACAAAATATTTCCATGCCTAGTGGAAGATCAGAACATGCCAGAATAGTATTACTTCTATTTACACTGATACAGGTCTGAAACTCACAGATCCCTTATCTGTGGAGCAGGAGTTTATAAAGGTTTTCCAATCATTGATGGGGAAATATGCTAGTGAGCTGCCTTGTGTCAACACTGCTGTTATTAAAGAAGGAAAATTTCTAACTTTATCACAGCGAAGAAAGCTAATTCAGAAGGTTACTTTGGAAGAAATTACAGAAGCACTAAAAGAGATGCCAAAGGACAAAGAACCAAGTGTGGATGGATTCCATGTGGAATTCAATACTAGAAACTGGGAGATAGTAAAGGATGATATACTAGCTGCTACACAGGACTTCTTCTCCACTTGCAAAATGCCTTACATGATCAATACCACTGCTATTGCACTTGTTCCTAAAGTCAGAGCTCCTACAACTGTTAAAGCCTCTAGACCTATAGCTTGCTGTACTACTGTGTATAAAATCATCTCCAAAGTTATTACTAGAAGAATGAAAGTTGTGATTGGTGAATTAGTTGGGCAAGCTCAGTCATCTTTTATTGAAGGGAGAAGCATTGTTGATAACATTCTCTTTAGCCATGAAATCTTCAAAGGTTATTCAAGGAAAGGAGTTTCCCCCAAGATGTTTCTTGAAGGTATATTTGAGGAAGGCTTATGATACTCTGGAATGGAGTTTTCTTAAACAGATTCTTATTGACCGAGGGTTCCCTGCTAAATTTATTCACTGGATAATGTCATGTGTCACTTCTGTTTCTTACTCTCTAGTACTGAATGGTGGATTAACAAAGCCTTTCACTGCCAAGAGAGGTATTAGACAGGGTGATCCTATGTCACCATATCTATTTGTGCTGGCTATGGAGTACCTGAATAGGATACTGGGACAATTTCACAAGAATAGGGACTTCAATTTCCACCCCAAATGCAGAAAGCTTAACTGTACTCATGTCTGTTTTGCTGATGATCTCCTTATGTTCTGTCGAGCTGATCTTGTTTCCATCCAAATTTTACAGGAGGCTTTCCATAAGTTCTCTAAAGCTTCTGGATGACAAGCTAATATTAGCAAAAGTGCAATATACTTGGCTGGAGTGCAGCAGAGTACCAGAGAAGAAATCATAGAGGCATTGGGGTTCACTGAGGGCCAGCTTCCATTCAAATATTTGGGGATACCCCTTGATTCTAAAAAACTTTCCTTCCACTACTACTTGCCTTTGATAGAGAAGATTAGAGCTAAGATTACATGTTGGTCAGCTAAATTGCTCTCTTATGCATGGAGATGTCAACTGATCAAAGCTGTCATTTTTGGTATTCAAACATACTGGGCTCAAGTTTTCATTCTGCCAAAAAAAGTGTTGAAAGCCATTGAAGCAATATGCAGAACCTTTTTGTGGACTGGAACTGCTAATCTCTCTAAAAGAGCTCTAGTTGCTTGGGAAAGGGTTTGCAGACCACTTACAGCTGGAGGACTCAACATATTAGAAATGACTGTGTGGAATAAAGCAGCTATTACTAAGCATCTCTGGGACTTGGCTAGAAAGAAAGACTGTCTTTGGATTAAATGGGTGCACTGTTACTACATCAAGCATGGTGATATTGTAACAATGACCATTCCTAAGTCAGCTTCTTGGGTTGTTAGGAAAATACTGGACAACAGAGCTGCTATCATGGAGAATCAGATGCTCCAGGGGATCTTCTCAACAGATTCAAAGGAGTATGCAAACTGGTTAAATTCCAGATTCAGCAACTTTACCTCACAATGATTCCCAGCTTCAACAAGGTTGAATGGAAGAATCTGATGATGACTGCAAATGTTCAACCTCAGCATAAATTCACTGTGTGGTTAGCTGCACAGCAAAGGCTTCCTACAGTTGACAGATTGCAGAAATTTGGCATACAAGTTCCTGCAACTTGTGTGTTCTGTAATCAGAACGCTGAAGTGTTTAATCATTTGTTCTTGAGTGTTCTATCACTAGAAGACTGTGGTCCAGACTCTATTTTTGGCTGGGGCACCACAGAACTATTGGTAATTGGGAAACAGAGCTGCAATGGATTTGCAGCAAAGCAAGGAGCAGAATGTTGCACAATGCTATAACATCCTCTGTTTTTGTCAATAATATTGCACTTATCTGGAGGGAGAGGAATAGCATCAAATTTGATGGGAAACGATATGTGGAAGATCAAATATGCAGAGAAGTTGCACTACTTATTCATATTCGTGGAAGGAACTGTAGACGATGGCAAAATGGCTTGCGGCAACTTAATTGTTTTCCTTAGTTATAGTCTAATAGATATCCCTATACTAAGTTGTCATTTGTGCTTATTGGTAGTTGTCTTAGTATAGATGATTGTCTGTAATTGAGTAGCAGCTAGTCCAAGCTACTACTATAGAACTTTACCTTGTACATTCCTTTGATATTAATGAAATAATATAGTTATTTTAAAAAAAAACTTGCATATTACTCCCCTATTGGTGTAAAATTATATTTCAACTTTGTTCCCCTCTATACCCCTGGCTTGGATGTTGGCTATAAAGCACTTGAAAATTTTGTGGAGGCTGGTGGAGATTTTGTGATACTCGTGCTCCCGTCTTGGCTGATTTGGTGGCTGGACAGCATATTGAGGTGGATCAATAAAGTATGGTGGGTTATGAGGTGGATAGTAATGCTCAGGGGAGTCATGGAAAACCTGATGAGGCTGCGCATACCTTCGAGGTGTTCTCCTGGGACCTTTTCTCGACCCTGTTGTCATCATAATTTCTTCATCCTTCTCATTTATGTCACTAAAATTATCAGATTCAACCTAGACAGCGTGAGTTGCGGCTTTAAGAACTGCTTGACTTGAAATTTTGCCTGTCTTAAGACCATTCTCTACCATTCTCCCATTTTGATTGCTTCCGAAAAGGATTTGCCAACTGCGAACATCATGTTTTGAAAGTAATCTGGCTCTTGCGCTTGAAGGAAGACAGTGATTAGTTCGTGGTCATCCATGGGCCGCTTAAACGTAGCTTCTTGCTCTCTCCATCTAATTGCATTTTCCCTGAAACATTCACTTGGTTTCTTCTTCAGGTTTGAAAGGGAGTTGCGGTCTGGGTCAATGTCAATGTTGTATTAGAACTGTTTGACAAAGGCTTGTGCCATTTCATCCCAGACGTACCAGCAAGAAGTGTCTTGATCCAAAAACCATTTGGATGCTACTCCTGTGAGGCTTTCCTCAAAATAAGCTATCAGCAATTCTTCATTCCTTCCCGCACCTCTTAGATGATTGCAATACCTTTTCAGCTGAGCCATGGGGTCTCCATGTCCATCATACTTTTTAAATTTGGGAGTCTTGAAACCAGGTGGCAAGTGGACATCTGGGAACATACATAGATCTTTGAAGGCAACACTCTTTTAACCTGACAACCCTTGCATGTTTTTCGTTTGTTGTTCAAAGCTTTTCACTCTTTGAGTTATTTCTTCCTGTACCATCTTTCGGGAAGGATTCTGAATGTTTTGAGGAAGATCAAACGAGTACGAGTGGTACTCAGAAGAGTGGTACTGCTCTTGCTGTGTAGCAAACTGTGGCTCATGAAAAGTTTCTCCTTGGCCATTGGCCCATGGTTGACACATTTTGGTCATTTGCTATTTCAGTATTCTATTTTCCTCAACCACAGTAGATCCATGTCGAATCCTTTGACCCAAAGTCTCTCGAGCATTTGTAATAGCTTCGATGTCAGTTATCATTTTTCCTTGAATCTTGTGTTGTCTACTTACCACAAACCGCCCACCTCTACTTCCCGCACAATTCAAAATAAAAGACATGTTAGAATGGACTCAGTTAGTCGTTATTTTTTTAAATATTTTCTCACTCTTTTTTTTCTTCTTCTTGCTTGTTTTTTCATTTTTCTTATTTTGCTTTTCCATGGTTGATCGAACTTGATGTCGGTTGCCTACGTATCATGACGCTGCATGAATCAAATCTTGTGCAGTTCAGAAATATTAGGAATAGAGGAAATAAACTAAATTTATATTTTTCTGGATTTCGAATTTTCTCTGTTTTTCACTTATTTTTTTCAAAAGAAAGACTTATAAAGAAGAAAGAGAATATTTTTGGATTTTGATTTTTCTGCAGCATTTTTGCATAAAAAAAAGACTTATAAAGAAGAAAGATTTTTTCTTCATTTTTTCGACATTTATTGCCTTTTTTAGAATTTCGAATGAAAAACTTCTAGAAAAGAAACAAAAATAGTTTTGCATTTATGAATTTTTATTCTCAAATTAGGAAAGAAGTACTTCAAAAGAAAAAGAAAGTATTTTTGAATCTTGAATTATCTTTTCAATTTTCGAAAGAAGAATGAAAATATTTTGAATTTTTAGATTATTTTTCGAAAATTTGAAAGAAAAGTTTCTAAAGAAGAAAGAAAAATATTTTTGCATTTGTGGATTTTTGTTCTGAAGTTAGGAAAGAAGTACTTCTAAAGAAAAAGAAAGTGATTTTGAATCTCAAATTTTCTTTTCAATTTTCGAAAGAAGAATGAAAATATGTTTAAATTTCTAATTTTTTTTTTGAAATTTTGAAAGAAAAAACTTCTAAAGAAGAAAGAAAATACTTTTGCACTTACGGATTTTTATTGTGAAGTTAGGAAAGAAGTACTTCTAAAGAAAAAAAATGTATTTTTGAATCTTGAATTTTCTTTTCAATTTTCAAAAGAAGAATGAAAATATTTTTGAATTTCTAGATTTTTTTTCGAAATTTTAAAAGAAAAACTTCTAAAGAAGAAAGAAAATATTTTTGCATTTACAGATTTTTATTCTAAAGTTAGGAAAGAAGTACTTCTAAAGAAAAAGAAAGTATTTTTGAATCTTGAATTTTCTTTTCAATTTTCAAAAGAAGAATGAAAATATCTTTGAATTTTTAGATTTTTTTCTAAATTTTGAAAGAAAAACTTCTGAAGAAGATAGAAAAATGTATTTTTTTTGGATTTCTGATTTTTGATTTTTTGAAAGAAATACTTCTAAATAAAAGAGAAGATATTTTTGAATCTTGATTTTTCCTTTGAATTTTCGAAAGAAGAATTAAAATAATTGTATTTTTTTTGAAAACCAACTAAAAGAAAATATATATTTTTTTAAAATTGGGGTTTCAAAAAAAAACTTTCCTAAATGAGGAAGTAAAAGATTTTTTTTTTTGGATCTTTGAAAATTGGGGGCCAGAACTGATGATGTTTGCCTAAGTATCTCACATCCGATGAGTATCAAAATCGCATAGTTCTGAAAGATTAGGAAAACCAACTATTTTTGAAAACATTTCTTTTTCTTTCACTTTTTCAAAAATCTGGCAGATTTTTAGAATTTTCTAAATACCTACCTCTCACTATTGTTTTTCAATTTATTTTATTTTTTATTTTCTTCCTCTATTCTAGAAGTCGATCAACATGTAAGCCGAAAGCCGAACAAACAAAAGCACAAGTAGTACGTAAGATGCATCAGGACGTTCTTTTTAATTTGGGTACACCTGTTCTAGACAGACCGAACCCCTGTTTTGAGTCTCCTAAGTCAAATGCATGTGATGCAAAGAAATGTTCTTACTAGGGATCCGGCATGAGGCTTTGTTATACTAGGTTTAAAATCTGGATTTATTGTTCTAGACTTGGTATATTCGAGCAGACAACTCGAGTCGGAGGGGGGGGCAGCGTACCAGCAATACAGAAGCTTCGCCAGCTTAGCAATTGGTCCGAACCTCGTTCTAAAATGGGATAAGACTCTAAACAGAAGAGAAGTCACACGAAGTGCACCCTTCTCCATGATGTAGAAGACATAGAGAGACAAAGGGTTTCGTAGCAGTTTATATATACAATTTACCGAAATATAAAAGCGGTAAAAGCATTTAACACATTAGGTTCAAACATGTATGAAAATCAGGTAACGGATAAAGCCAATCATAACAGCTATTCTAAGCTCAATTCTTGAATCCTGAACCGATGTTCTGGGTTCTGTGTCCCCACTAGAGTTGCCAGAGCTGTCACACCTCCCTTTTTAGACACCACTCCGAAGAGGATAATGTATAATGGAGTTTTTCAAATTTAAGTGACATTATTCGAAATGGGATTATTTATACATATTTGAGTCGCCGCTTGGGATATTTTATTTGATGTCCCAAGTCATCGATACATTTTTAAATCCCTAATCGAGGAAGATTTTGATTTTTCTTTAGAAATCTATGAAACAGAAATACTGAATAAAATATTCCGTTAACCCTATGGAAGATGTTAGGCACTCCCAGATTGTTTGGTTCTAGCACGATCACTTAATCTATTACAATTGGCCTATTATTTGATTTAATACATGTTTCAAACCTATAGTGAAATTTTAGCTTTTTTACCCGCTTTTATTCAATTATAATTTTTAGGAACAAGGTATGGATACAAGATTATTTAAGAGCATTGTATAGCTTAATTACTTTTATTCAATCCAAAACATGAAGCTCATCACATCAGAAACCCAAACTTGTCCAAATGTCCAACATTCTAGTGTAGAAACGTAAAGGAAAAGAAACAACAAAATTACTAGAAAAGTACTACCATATACACCAAAATTTTAAAATATTAAAAATCAAGTCAAAGCTACAAGAGTATATATAAAGAGCTTCAGAAAAATAACAACAAATTCTATGTATCACACTCTGACTAACACAACCTGAGAGTCTTACAAACGTGCACACACATACGGGCAGATAATCTTGTTAACACTCACATAGAGCATAGAACTAGAAGAGTATGCCTTTATCTGTCCAGATGTTATGCAAAGAACCCTTTCCTTTGCATCGACATAATCAAACTACACATTAATCAAATTTTACAATTGAATTTTCTGGTTTCCTCTTCCATTTTTATCCAAAAGAACATCAGATTTGTTAGCATCACCCTTATCCTGTTAATACCTGGTGTTTAATGCGCACAACAATATGGTTCTACTCAAATTCTAGAGTTTCTATGTCTATAATTTAATTAATAAGACTACTATGGTGGAGATGTTGCAACCATCCATAACATGAATCACATAATGGATTAGAAATTAAGAACTGAAGCACGCTAGTGTAGAAGCTTTTCACATCAACTATCATTTCCGGTA
Source organism: Nicotiana benthamiana (assembly GCA_034376525.1). Classification (NCBI taxonomy): domain Eukaryota; kingdom Viridiplantae; phylum Streptophyta; class Magnoliopsida; order Solanales; family Solanaceae; genus Nicotiana; species Nicotiana benthamiana. The sequence continues at coordinate 93,471,954 of CM067337.1, forward strand.
ACTTCAAAAATCGACATAATTTCTAATTAGCAAACTTTGACAGAATATAAACTGAATTAAACCAAATCAAGCAGATTATCACATAAGCCGAATAACGTAAAGCAGCATTTCGAATTTAATCGTAAAGTAAGTATTTCCACTGCTAATCAAAAAACACACAATGAATTTTAAAAGCTCAAATTAACATATGTGAGTTGTAGCTCCAAGTCATAATCAGATTCAACACTGAAGAGACAACTTTAATAAAAAAATCTGAGCAAAACAAACATCATATGGATTACGAATAGATCGACAACTCATTTTTATTGAAGAACACTCAAATACATCAAGAGTTTTATGTGTTTACCTCACTGCTGGACCAAAACGAATAAAAAAAACTGGAGATAGGCCATGAATTCGGCGGAAACCAAAGAATAACAGCAATCAACAATAAAAGGAAGAACAACAGAAATAGATCAGCTTATTCAACTAAAAATAGCTTGCAAAGGCCCAGATATATGCAACAATTGTATGAAACTCAAAACTAGCTTTAAATCCTCTTTTTTCGATTTTTCTAGATCTGAAAGTTCAGAATTCAAGTATGTTTTCTTTTCCCTTTCGTGTGTGTGTGTCAAGACGAACAAGATATAGAGAGAGAGCGGGCTAGCATCATCGTTAATGGTTTGGAGAAGATGAGCTTAGTCGATAGGAAAGGTTGTGCCCTTTTTCTTGAGAGGAGATCCAGGGATTTTTTGCGTGTGTCCTCCTTCCCCTCTTTTAATCTGATGCCTTGGGTATTTTTAATGGGGGAAGGGATTGGGCTTGCGGGTCAAGCCCAATTTTGGGCTAGTTGGTGGGCTTTGGGTAAATTTTGGGTATAAGAACAAACCAATTTGAATTAAAACCCACTTTAAATTCTCTTCTTGTTTTCCTTTTTTTAAAATTAAAAATCCTATATTGTCTAAATGTGAAATTGAACTAATTAAATAATCACAAAAAACTATAAAAGCTATTTAATCCTAAAATAAAAGATAAAAATCAATAACCTAAAAATAAAAGGCAAAAGTGTAAAAATGACGTATTTTTTGTGATTTTCCATTTTTACAAAACCAATAACTTCCAATTAGTCCAAAAAATAAAACCTAAATGCCACACATGATATTTTTGGTATTTTTATGACTTAAACATGCACAAGATGATAATTCTACAAAATCCTATAAAATGGTAAATAATTAAAAATATATATTTTCTTGGATTTTGTATGAGTATTTCATATAGGGCAAAAATCACATGCTCACATCATGCAATGGGACAGCAGAACGAACAGACATAGAATTAGAGGAAGATAACATACTAGAAGAGATTTTCAAGGATATTGAGAATTTTTAAAACAGGCCAGAGTCCAACCTGGACGATATTGAGATTGTTAACCTGGGAGATGTATAAAATGTCAAAGAAACACGAACCATCGTTCACTTATCTCCGGTAGAAAAGGAAGAGCACACAGAATTTATAAGAGAATAGGAGGACATATTCATCTGGTCATACAATGATATGAATGGTCTGAGTACATCCATTGTGGCACACAACTGCCAATTGATCCAACATGTCCACCGGTAAAGTTTGAAAATCCATGAAGAAGTCACCAAGAAAGTCAAAGCCAAAGTTCTCAGGGTAGTGGAGTATCCAACATGGTTAGCTAACATTGTGCTAGTGCCGAAGAAGGATGGGAAGGCTAGAATCTGTGTTGACTACCGGGATCTCAACCAGCCAGTCTGAAAGACAACTTCCCTTTACCAAACATATCCGGATCGAAAACAGCGCCAACAAAGAGTTGCAATCATTTGTAAATTGTTTTGCTGGGTATCATCAGATGTAGATAGATGAATAAGATGCCGATAAAACGACTTTCATTACATCATGGGGAATGTACTGCTACATGATGATGCCATTTAGGTTAAAGAACGTAAGGGCCACCTACATGAGGGCTATGACCATCATTTTTCATGATATGATACACAAGGAGATCAAGGTGTACGTAGACGATGTTATCATCAAGTCCAAGAAGTACACTGATCACATGGAAGATTTGAGAAAGTTTTTCAATAGATTGCGAAGACACAACCTAAAATTGAATCCAACAAAGTGTGCATCTAGGGTTCCTGCTGGAAAATTACTTGGGTTTATCGTGAGTCGTTGAGGAATAGAATTGGATTCATCAAAGGAAAAGGATATCTAGGAACTTCCACCACCAAAGAACAAGAAGGGCGTGATTAGTTTCTTGGGAAGGCTTAATTATATCAGCCGGTTCATAGCACAATCTATAGTCATATGTGAGCTGATCTTCAAGATATTAAAAAAGGACACCGCCACCAAGTGGACTGATGAATGCCAGAAAGCTTTCGACAGGATCAAGGAATACCTATCAACACCGCCAGATTTAGTCCTGCTCGAGCCAGCTAGACCATTGGTACTATATATCACAGTTTTAGATGGTTCCTTTGGTTTCATCCCGAGGTAGCATGATGAAAAGATGAGGAAAGAACATGCCATTTACTATTTCAACAAGAAGTTCATTGCGTATGAAGCCCGATATTCTCTGTTTGAATGCACTTGTTGCGCTTTGACTAGGGTAGCCCGGAAGCCGAGTCATTACTTCTGTGCCTAAACTACATATCTAATATCAAGGATGGATCCTTTGAAGTACATTGTTTAGAAGCACATGCCCACCTAAAAGCTGGCCAAGTGGAAAATCTTGTTGAATGAGTTTGACATTGTCTACGTAACTCAGAAGGTAATCAAGGGACAAGAACTAGCAGATCACTTCGCCAAAAATCCAGTGGATGGAGAATATGAACTCTAGAAGACATATTTTCCCGATGAAGAACTATCATTCATAGGAGAAGACATTGCAGAATCCTATGACGGTTGGAGAATGTTCTTTCAATGGAGTAGCAAACTTCAAAGAGTCGGAAGAAGAGCAGTCCTGGTATTAGAAGCCGATCGACATTATCTAGTGTCAGCCAAACTTAGATTCACGTGCACAAAAAATATGGCCACGTACGAAGCCTGTATTTTTTGGCTCAAGATGTTTACTGACATGAACATACAAAAGTTGCTTGAGACGGGGATTCAGACCTACTCATACATCAGGTTTGAGAAGAATAGGCAACCAAGAACTCCAAGATACTCCTGTATCTGCATCACGTGCAACAATTGAGCAAGAGGTTAACACAGACAATATTCCAACATGTTCCTAGAATCCAGAATAAATTTGCCGATGCATTGGCTACCCTGTCATCCATGATACAACTCTCGACCATTTTTGTAAGATAAGTTTCCAATTTTAAACGAAAAATCAAAGAACCAATGATTCCTTCCCTTATATATCCATGTGACTATTTTCCCTTTGTTTAGTTTCTCTTAGTTGGTCACCATGCAAGCCGAAGCAAATAAATGTTCACATAACATATAGAATGCATCAGGATGGTCTATTATTTGGGTACACCGGTCCTAGACGGACCCAACCACTATATTGAGTCCCCTAGGTCAAATGAATATGATGCAAACAAATGCTCTTACTAGGGATCCAGTATGAGGATGTGTTCTTGTGTGTTTAAATCCTAGGGTTTTGGTCTAGTCTTGGGGTACCCGGGCGGACAACTAGTGCCGAAGAGGGGGGCGATGTACCAGGAGCATTGAAGTCTACCTGGCCAGATCGCTTGCCCAGCCTCGTTCTATTTGCTGTGACTTCTAATAGAAAGTGGGCCACATGTATGTGCGCATAAATTTTAGAAGACTCGGATGGGTGGCGTAAGAAGACAGTTATACAATTCAAATAATATCAAATGGATAAATAATAGCATGTAACACAAATGGTTCACAGATTACAGTAATATTAACAATAAGCAAAGCCAAGGAAAAATCATTAAAAGGTTGAATTCTCGATCCCTGAACCAAAGATTCTCGGTTCGATCCCTAGTAGAGTCGCTAGAGCTGTCACAACTTCCTTTTTTACTACATCCCCAGAAGGGTGTATATGGGAGTTTTTTCCAACATAAAGTGATAATCAAAACATGATTATTTATTTAAAAATCAGAGTCGCCACTTGAGATATGTTACAGTGTCTCAAGTCACAAGTTTTTTTTCTCGAATTGAGGAAAGATTGACTATGTACATGTCTGCGAACATAGAAATCCGTGTAAGGAATTCTAATGATCAGTGAGAAGTTGTTTGACATTCTCGAATTCAGTGGTTCTAGCACGGTTGCTAGATCATCCTTGGCTTATTTTATTAGTTAATTACCCATTTTAGAACCTATGTGCTCTTTCCTTTTTCATCGCTTTTAATTAAGAAAATAATCTTGAAATGGGTCACGCGTATGTATGCCCATTTGCTTGGCGCGCCAAATCGTATCACACGAACGTATCCACAATTAGTAACGATTTATTATTATTAAGAAAGTTTGACCGAAGTTGCGCGAATGCATACTCCGATTATTTTTAAAAAGATAGTAATCATGTCACGTGAACGTGTCCACAAACTGCGATGGTATACTAAACGGGCCTAAAGCAAACTACGAATAGTTTTTATTTTATATCTAAATCGTACGAAATTAATATGAGGGCCATATGTGATTTAATTATGGATGGTACACCTTGATTCTATTTTAAGGGAGTGCAAACTAAATTTTTGGAGGGCCATAAGCTATTTGTATTATGTGGCTCACCTCAATTATTTAAAGGAGCTTTGTTATCTAAATACTAAATGAGTTGAGGTTCTACTTATTTTACACTACTGCTAAGCTAAAAATTAATAATCAATGCTAGCAATGAGTAACCTACGTTTGAGTTTGAAGGACTTTGTGTTGGTCGTAAGCCATGGACTAACCATCCTTTACTATAAGTCAGCACAAGGACTAAACAGGCCGAAAATCAAGCCTAGCTGGGCGAACAAGTCGTTAAAAGGGAAAACCAACATAACCCGGCCAAAGCTGGTATCCCAACGTACCCACTTAAAATTCAATGAGTCAGCATTAAATGTAAAATTACCTTAACATTTTTTGTCATATAGCATTCAAAGAGAACATCACTACCCCGAGGAAGGTCAAAATTCAATTGAGAAATTGTTTGAGAAGCTTATTGTTATATAACCAAAACCCAACATGCTTTTCTATGCAAACAAACGAGTGTGTATTACCCAAAATTCCATTTTTTGTTCAATTTTGTGACTTAACATGGATCATTACTGATTTCAAATCAATGTATGAAGTAATGATCTACCAACCATAAAAAACCAAAATCAGACCCAAAATTCAAGGCTAATATTTCCAAATGAGACAATCATCGAAACCTTTCCTGCTTTTAATTATGTGATCAAACACAATAGTAGGCCTCATTAACACTTGAAAATCAACACAACACTATCATTCAACCTATAAATTACTCCCTAATGATATCTATATTTCAATAATGACAAGAGTTCAGCTATTAAAACTAAGATTTAGCAAGCAAAAAATCCTAAAAGAGCGTACCAAATTTGCGCCTATAGCTTATTCGAACAACAGTAAAATCCCTATAACTTCAGTAATCAAAGAAGCCACTCAAGCTGAATGAACTACGGCAACATTTTACTAATAGGATTCACGCATTGTAGAAATTAGATGCAAAAGAGTTTAAAAAACACTAGAGCTTAGAAGGACAAGCTAAAATTCACATAGAGGAGGATTCGAACAGTAAGTTTGATACATCAGAAGAACACACGACTGGTCCCTAAAGAACATATATCTTTGTTCAACTCATTCTCATTCGCCCAAGATGTTTACATATCTTTGATATGAAATTCACATGTTAGTGGGATCTGGGAGATACCTGGAAATAAAAAAAGAAACAGAAGGAGTGAATAATCAATAGAGCAGCAGCAGAACAACCCCCAAATTCAATGAAATAGTAACCCCAATCACAAAACTCTAAACCAAGCTTCAGGAAAACCACCCTCAAGCAATAGGAACCAAGATGCAGGATTTTGATCTTTTCAGAATAATGTTTTTCTAACAAGATAAAGTAAGAAAATACCAAATATGCAGGATTTAAATAGTTTTTAAACGAGACATGCAGAGAATTTTATACTTCTCTTAAAGAACCTAGCCGCTTCAGTTTTTAGGAATTTTTGTCTCTTAAAATTTGAGTTGAATATCAAGTAAGGGTGCCTTTATAAGAAAGGCATTAGGGTTGCAGAAATAAATTATGTTTTACACTTAATACCTTCTAGAGTTTTCGTTTTTTCTTAGGAGACCTTAGTTTAAAGTTCAGAACTTCAAAATTGTCCCTACCCAAACTTCCTAGAAGCTTCCTCAATCAGTTTTCAAAGATTCCTCTAGCTAGAGTTCCTAAACTACCCCTTAAAGCCCTCTGTTGTTACCCCCTTGAGGCCAGGCAGAACCCCGGTCCATTTGACCAAATTTAGTGGGTTTGAAAAGACTTAATTCGATTCCCTTCTAGGCTATTTGATCTTCAGTAAGAAAATCAATATGAAGAAAAATAAATTCACCCAAGTATTTAAATTCATAACCTTACAGACTAGAAACAAAATTGGGCCCAAAACAAGAACGAAAGATCAACCAATTCAAACTTAGAAACAGAACAAAAATAATAATCAAGCACAACCTAAATCTAACATATGCATACAAACGGTGAAAAATGTAAAATAAAAAAATCAGAAAATAAATGAAAGAGTAGAAGAAGATGAGAAAAGAACACAAAATATCAAGAGGTAAAGAAAAATACCTAAGAATCATGGACAAATAAGAAATATGGACTGATGCTTCGAAATCTTCAATTTTTCGCCCAATCCGAGATTAATCGTATGTTCTTTATCAAAACATACGAATAAAGTCAAAATGGACCTAAAATCTTTAATGAGAACCTGAATTGGAAAATTGGCATTTTAAGGTTCATACTTTGATCTAATTTTCGAGAAGCTCCAGAGTGATTCATGGGAAATGGAGTGGGGATTTGGAAAGAGGGGAGTGTCTAGGGTGTTAATTTGAGATCGTTTTGTGGTGGCGGTGCCACTTGAGGGGAGGGGATTTTAGGGTGGTGTTTGGGTTGGTGTTTGAGTTCTCTAAGAGCGGAGAGATGAGAGACGATGAGAGGGGGTGGAGTCAGGAGTTTGGACATATAAATATTAAATGAACCCCACTTCCGGACTGTTTGATCAAAAAAGATCGATGGTCTTGATCACCTCCTTATTAGAACATGGTTGTTTGGTCGATGAGGGTTGGATTGGGTATTGGCGCGGGTCTGGGGCGGTTTGGATGGGTATGAGGTTTGGTTTGGGCTTAAGAAATTAGGATTAATGGAAGCCCAATTATCTGATTTCTTCAACTCTTTTTTCCCTATTCTTTTATTTATTTCAAAATTCTTTTTTTTACTTACTTTTTTTTTTAAAAATAAGACTGAAAAAAGTAAAACCTACACTAATTCCTAAATGAAATTAATCCTAGCAAATCAAATTAATTAACTAATAATTCCCACAATTAATTAAAAACCAAATCAAAGGAAAAACACTCCAAATTCAATATTAAACAAGAAAATGCAAAAATAGTTAATTATTTTGTTGATTTTCAAATTTATTGGAAGACTAATTTACTATTTAATCTAGAAATATAAAATTAATTTCTAAATGCACATGCAACATATTGTTGTATTTTTCATGAATTAAATAAAATAAACATGCACAAATAAATACGATCGGTTGACAAAATGCTATACAAATCTACAAAATTGCAAGTAATGGAAGAAATTATTTTGTTTTGGATTTGTGGGAGTAATTAATTTAAGCCAAAAATCATGTGCTCACAGCTGCCCCTCTTTGCTCGGAAACATAAAGGGTTTTCGTGCAAAGATAAAGTGAGTAGATACGAGCGATTTTTGCTCATTTTGAATATTTCGTGGGAGCATTTTTTGAAAGAATTGACCGTACCATACTTCCGAGGTTGCCTACATATATAAAAGAATCAGGTCAATAAAGTTCAAGAAGTTTCGGTAGCTTGGACTACTGTGAAGCTGTGATTTCACTATTGTTACTGCTGCTATTACTACTGCTTACTGAAGTACTTATTACACCATGACAAAATAAAAGAAGCTAGACTAAACTATGATCTATGCATTACAAAAATTCTATCTATATCCTCAAACTTGATCTTCTGATTCATGTTGCCTTGTTGACTTGTATTCTCCTGGTGATGTCCCTTTGTTGCTGACTTCAATTGTAATCTGAGATGCTTTCCCTTTTCTTCAGGTGGACGCCTGACTCCTGAAGCGGAACCGTCTTCCTTGGAATATTGCTGCTTTCCCTTCATTCCCTAGGTGGGCTCCTGATTATCACTACTTTGAGTTGCTTTGTTCTTCAGGTGAGCTCCTGATTACCGACACTTAAATTGTTTCCCTTCCTTTAAGCTGGTGTTGTTCTCCCCTGTTCTTTAGGTGGGAGCCTTATTACAAAATTTGAACTGTATTCCCTTGCCTTCCAGGTGGGAACTTGATTATCAAAACCATAGATGCATTAACTTACTATCCAGGTGGACACTAGATTATAACATCTGGACTGTATTCCTTTGCTCTCCAGGTGGGTGCCTGATTACCAAAACTTTAACTGTATTTCCTTGCTCTCTAGGTGGGCACCTGAACTCTACTGATCAAAATCGTTGACAAAGATCATGCAAACACTGTCGGTACGGTATGAGTTTTAAATCCTGTATTTTCCATTCCCCTTGAATCTGGTGCACCAGAAGGTCCGGTCTCCCAAGACTAAGACTTCCCGGACACCTATGTCTGTAGCTAACCTCAAACAAAAAATGCATGCCTCGTACTCAGCTACGTTATTAGTACAGTAGAAATGAAGCTGGGCCGCAACAGGGTAGTGATGCCTTATTTCAGAAATAAGTACAGATCCCATCCCAACACCTTTCATGCTAGTAGCTCCATCAAAGAAAAGTTCCAACCTGGCTCTTCAACTTGTTGCAACTCATCAACGTGCATTAGCTCTTCAGTAGAAAAGTAAGTCTTCAAAGGCTTGTATTCTTCACCCACTGGATTCTCGGCCAAATGGTCAGACAATACTTGGGCTTTCATCGCAGTCCGAGTTACGCAGACGATGTCAAATTCTGTGATCAAGATCTGTCACTTTGCAAGCCTTCATGTAGGTATACGCTTCAGCAAGATATACTTTAACGGATCCAAACGACAAATTAGGAAAGTAGTGTAGGATGACAAATAGTGCTTCAACTTCTGTGCTACCCACGTTAGGGCACAACATATCCTTTGAAGGTGAGTGTACTTAATCTGATAAGATGTGAACTTCTTGTTGAGATAATAGATGGATTGTTCCTTCCTGCTGTTGATTTCATGCTGACCCAATACACATCCAAATGAATTGTCAAAGGCTGTCAATATAGAATCAAAGGTCTCCCCACTTCTAGCGACACAAGTGGGTTTGACAAGTACCCCTTTATCTTATCGAATGCTTCTTGACAGTCGTCTGTCCATTTTACCGCAGCATCTTTCTTTAACTATTTGAACACAGGCTCGCAAGTTGTCGTGAGCTAAGCAATAAACCTGGTGATGTAGTTCAACTTCCCTAATAGACTCATCACCTCAGTCTTGTTCCTTGGGGGTGGAAATTCTTGGCTATATTTGACCTTTGACGGGTCCAATTCAATACCTCGACAGCTGACTATGAATCCCAACAGTTTTCTAGATGGCACACCGAATGCGCATTTTGCAGGATTGAGCTTAGGATTGTACATGCGAAGCCTTTTGAAGAACTTTTTCAAATATCTGAACTTGGTCAGACTAATTTCTAGACTTTATGATCACATCATCAAAATAAACCTCGATCTCCTTGTGTATCATGTCGTAAAATATGGTCGTCATAGCCCTCATGCAAGCCGCCACAACATTTTTTAAATCGAAAGGCATGACCGGGTAGCAGTATGTTCCCTATGGTGTGATGAATGCTGTCTTTTCCATATCTTCCTCAACCATTATAATCCGATGGTAGCCCGCATAGTAGTCCACAAAAGATCCAATCTTATGCTTTGCACAATTATCAACCAAAATGTGGATATTTTGAAGCAGGAAGTTGTCCTTTGGACTTGCCTTTTTGAGATCACGGTAATCAACACACACTCTGGTCTTACCATACTTCTTTGGCATAGGCACGACATTGGCTCACAAAGTGGGGTACCACGTAAATCGAGTGACCTTTGCATCAAACGGCTTTTTGACCTCTTCTTTAATCTTCACACTCATGTCAGTTTTGAACTTTCTCAACTTCTAGTTGACGGGAGGAAATGCCGGGTCGATGGGCAATTTGTGAAACAACAATATATTGATTAGACCCGGCATGTCGTCATATGACCATGCAAAAATATCTTTATATTCAAACAATGCTTTAATTATCTCTTCCCTGATTTGCGGTTCGCGATGGAGACTTATCTTAGTTTCTATGATATTATCTGGATCCCCTAAATTGATTGCTTCTGTATCACTCAGGTTAGGCTTGGCGTTTTCTTTAAAATAGATTCATTCTTTACTAATCTCTTCAAAGGCTTCATCCTTATCATATTCTGATTCAACCTCAAACTCTATTTCTTGAATTATTATTTCAGAATTAGATTGGCTTTTAAGACTGGGCCGAAGATTCCTCATCTAGGTCATGTCATTGAAACCAACATAAAAAGAATTGTACAAGGAAGAAAAGAAAAACAACAAAAAAACTATCAGAAATGATGAAAAATGGAAATTGCATTTCATTAAACTTAAAGGGAACAACGTTTATACATCCAAACAGATGGAGCATATAATCAGAATTACAACCCTAGAATAATCCAGATAAACTGAAAGAAAATAAAAAACTACCAAAACTCCTTCCGAGTGGGGAGAGGAGTAGCTTACCAATTGATTAGCTTTGCACTTGGCCCGACAAATTGCACATCCACTTTGCTAGATCCTTCTCCTTCTTCCACCATGTTCACATCATTAAAAAACTTCTCGAACTTTTATATCTACTATTTATCAAGAGCAACCACAAAATTGGGAACAATTTTTACTGGGCATTTCCTGGCGCCAGGCTTGATAAACAACCTGGAGAGACATGGGATAGGCATTGGAAGGACCCACGCCCTCTGTTTCAACTTTTTTGCTCTTTTCACGTCTACGGCTATGGGCTTGAACCCCAAACCAAATGTACCCAAATTTTGAGGAAGAGGCACCGGCTGTATGATACCCTGAAGAGATGCACCCAAACCCTTACAAGGTACAAAACCATTATTAAACATTTCAAAAGCCACCATGACTGATGCGAGGGCCACCTTCGGAAATGGGACACATTCCCATTCTGGAATTTTCTCGACCGACACTCTGTCAAAAACCTGGTAGACCCAAGGCCTCTTATTGTCTTCAACCTCAATGAACGGAACAAGGGCATCACTAGGAGCGCACAAATTGTCCTCGTCGTGCACAAGGATTTCCTATCTATCCGATTCAAACTTGACCATCTGGTCCAAGGTAGAGGGGACTGCTTTGGCTTCATGAATCCAATGACGTCCTAATAGCAGATTGTAAGAAGCAGCTATATCCAGCACTTGGAACTCCATGGTAAATCCAACTGACCCTATTTTCAGCTCTGGCACTATATCACCGACTGAATCCTTCCCTCCAGCGTCAAATCCCGAATGCAGATGTTGTTCTTGTGAATCCTTTCATCATATACTGTCACACCTCCCTTTTTACACAGCCACCCCGAAGGATAAAACATATAATGGAGTTTTTCCAAGTAAAATGACATTATTTGAATAGGTATTAATTATTTATTTAAGAATCGCCACTTGGGATAGGTTTGGCTTTTGATGTCCCAAGTCACCAGTTTATTTAGAATCCCAAATCGTGGAAAATTTTCCGACTACCCAAATGGAGTATGTGAACCAGAAATTCTTACATAAGGAATTCTGTTGACCCGAGGGAAGGTGTTAGCCATCCTCGGATCCCATGGTTCTAGCACGATCGCTTAAACTATTATAAATGGCCAAGGATATGATTTTTATACATGTTCGAACCTATAGTACAATTTAAAAATTATTAACCTCTTCATGTCATTTTTAAGAATATTTACAACGTCATTAAAACACGCCTCGAACCACGTCACACAAATGCATCCGGGTTCTTAACACATTTTAATATCGCTGAGACTTGGATTTGGGTCGCATAAATGTGCACCCGAGTTTAGGAAGATATTTTATTAATAAATTTGTGTCTATAGCAACTACGCGTTTAGATATTCATGGAAGGCCGGAAAATTCGCTAAACAACACTTCCAATTTTTATATATTTTATTAAGTTCAGGATCCTCACGTAGTGTTTGATTTTGTTAGTGTGGCTCACTTTATTTTATAAGGGCAACCTAAAGCATACTAAATTTTCTATTACGCTCGTATCTAACATGTCCTAATAATTTTATGCATTAAGGATGCATTTAAAGAGATTTAACATTTTATGTTTCCAGCCTCATTCATGGCTGGTCATGTAACTTGGGCTTCATCTATTGTCATCCAAGAAATGTATATTCTTCACGTTATGACTGCTAAAAATTGGGCTTTCTGACAAAGTCCAGAAACACTGGACTATGAGTTCGTTGTAGGAAAATTATAGCAACCCCCTTTTATTGATTGTGTTCTTGTTGCAAAATTATACAAGTGATCAGGCTGAAGTGTACATGAAGGAATTTTAAAAGAAGAGGATGATAATAACTTCACATTAATAGGTCATAAATTGAATTTCAACCCTAATATTTAAAGGAAAAATTTGAAGTACTCATCGTTCAGAGTATATGCGTGTTCAGTTGTCAAATCTCTACTACAACTCAAATTACCAACATTAAGTAAATTTTGACCAAACTATTCTTTAAATCTACTAGAACTTAGGCAAATGAAAAGCTGAGTCCTGATACAGTCCATAACTAATACACATCCATGTTCAATACAACACCAAAAATACTACTAAAAAATAAATAACAGTCATCGTATGAAATTGAAACAAAAGTATTATTGTCTTCATGATTAGCTACAAACTCGAATGTACAAGGCTGTAGCTTCTCAGATTTTTTGAGTAAGGATTGGTACCTGTAGTGTCAATAAGAAAGAAAGCCTATGAGCAAAATGAAGCAAGTAGCAAGCAAGCAATATCCAGTCAACCAGTAAACACCTAGAAATTCAAGAGGTTTTGTGAAGAAGCAAATAGTACGAATTGATATCTAGAGCATCTCAATATGCACATTCAGTCCATTGTCAACTTGTTATCAAGGAAACTTTGAAGAAAACAGCACAAAAGAATTTCTCAAGAATGTATAAGAGACTAATATGTATTTTATGTATTCTAATTCACTAAGAGCTTGAAGGAATAATCTGCTCGAAAAAATCCAAAAGTCCCCTTAAAATGATCAAATTGTTCTCTTTTATAATTGAAGCCTTAGGGCAACATCAATTTATTTGTTTTCCTTTTAGTCCTTTATCCAATTTTTCAGTTTTGCCTAAATAGTCCTTGGTTTTCTGACTTGTGATTGATGTTTGAGGCAGAAATTATACTTAGACCCCTCACTAGAATGTTCTAGGAGTTTGTTACTAGATTCCCTATATTCAAATACTCGTGTCCCTTTTCCTAATTACTGACCTAAGATCCTTTAACTTTGGTCCTCATCTATTTGGTCAAATTTGACCCTGGTTAGTTATTTCAACTCATACAATGAGATTATCAGCTAGGATCAATTTCAGAAAAGGTAAGCATGGCCAATTTAATTGCAAACTTAGGCAAAAACACAAAACAGAATCCACACTAATTTCAGAAATGTAGGGCACTTGGCCAAATATGACTAATTCTGATCTCAATAAAACAATGTCAACAAGAATGGGCTACAAGTTCAAATATTAAGCAGGCCATTCAAGACCAATAATCTAGCCTAAAAACAAGCAAGGAGGTGAATATTCAGGACATTTCAAAGATGAACAAATGAAGATAAGAAAAATAAAAAATCAAGCAGAAAAGAGAAACAGGTTGAGAATAATGACTCTAAATGACAATACCTAACCAGGATTTTCACACAAAAATAGAAATAAAAATAGAGAAGATTTAAAACAAAGGAGGACAAGAACAAATGTAAACAACTATTGGATAATCAGGAATACTCAAGAAAAGAAGGATGGACATGTAACTCTGGATGGAAACCACTCTTTATGATACCTCAGAGATGACAAGATGACTAATGAACTTAAACATGCAACAATAAAAGGAAAGTGGGGGAGCCAGGATGAACACATAATTACTCAAAACAAATGAAAAGTCAGGAGACAAGGATGAGCATGAGATCAAATTACTCAGAATATTTTGAAGGTGAATCACAGAAGACAAATGAATTCGAGCCAGTAACACTAAAGGAAACTAAAAGAATAGCAGGCAAGAATGCCTACTCAGAATACTTTAAGATGAGAATGTAGAAAACAAGTAAAATTTACAGAAAAAAAAGTAATTAAAACAAGAAATATATACAAAAGTCAAGCCTTAACAGTAGTTAGAGCACATGAAACTTAGCTTTTCGTTCATGCAACCCAAAATTGAAACTCTTCCAGTTCCACGATTCTATGACCCCTTTTGAGAGGTCTTTTAACTTCTAAGGCTTTAGCCTTGAGTACTAAAGAGGGAAAAGGGTTTGGGGAGGGGGGCGGGTCGTTGATTTTGAGACAAGGTGAAGACTCAGATTTGATGTTTCATTGTTCCCATTGGTGTTTGAGGGTTGTGGGTGGTAGGGTTGTGGAAAGGGATAGGATATGGTCATCTGGGACTAATTTGACAGGGTTATGGTAAATTTTAGGCTTTAGGATTAGTTTTGATTTGATAGTCGAGCCGGTCCATTATGATTTGAAGGGTATGGTTTATACGGTTTGAAAGAGGGAGGGGAGGTGGTTCACAGGTGTTGTTTTGGGTTGGATTGGGGTTGGGTCGCCGTAGACGGTGCTTCCGGAAAACCTTTTTTGAATATAAGAGGAGTTAGGGCCTTGTTCGAAGAAAACTAACCGCGGAAAGGGTAAGAGGGGGTCGAGGTGGTTCGGTGGTGTAAATCTGAGGCTGTTTTGTAACCGGCCGCCACTGTGAGGCGATTTCTGGCGGCAGCGTTAGGGTGGTTGATGGGCGGTCGACGGTGGTGATACACCGGAGATACAGGTACGAGGAAGAAGGTGTGATTGTCTCTGAGTATACAGAGACGTTTGGACATATATATCTGAGTTTGGGCATGGCTTCAGGGCCGTTGGATTCCTGTGATCAACGACTATGATTAATTTCCCCAAAACAGTGTCGTTTTAGGGCGTCTCTTTGTGGACTAGGTCGAAGATGCCGGTTGGGCTGGGTATGGGTCATTTTTAAAGGGATTAATTTGTTTGGGCCACCCAGGTCTGGCCCAAAAGTGGCTAGCCTGGGTGATTTATTAGAGAATTGCCCTTTTTTGTTTTTTTTATTTTCTTATTTATTTTTAATTCCTAATTTCATTTTAAAAAAAATTCTAATTGAGCTAAGCAACCTAATAATTACCAATTGTGCAAAATAAAATAAAAATGCAACAAATGAAAATTAAACACAAAAATGCATAACAATTAAAATGCCGGAAATGCCACTTAATTCTGTGATTTTTGTATTTGCAAAATAACCCTAACTACCAATTAATCTAGCAAAACCATGAAAGTAAAATCCTAAATGCTTGTGCAGTTCTGTATTTTTATGATTTTATGCATGCATTAATGAGAACACACTGACACGTGCAATTAAATCCATAAAATAAATATTTAAAAGGAAAAATCCTAAACTTGAGAGTCCTGTAGGAGTCACCTCAACAGGGTAAAAATTACATGCTCACACCTACCTTCAACTTGTTCAGAGTGGAGAGAGGGAAAATGTTCGCATTGGAACCATTGTTGACCAATACCGAAGTAACCACGGAATTGTTGCATTTCAGCATAAGATAGAGGGCCCTATTGGGCTCAGTACCCTCTACGAGCAATTCATCTTCAGAAAAAGTGACTCTGTTTATCTTAAATATCTTGTTGGGTATCTTTTCCAAATGGTTTATTGAGATTTTGTCAAGAACATAAGCCTCATTCAACATTTTCATATAAGCCCGATGATGCTTGTCTGAATGGATTAACAATGACAATAGTAAAATCTGAGCAGACTTCTTCCTCAACTGCTCCACAATGAAATAGTCATTCTCTTTCATCTTTCTCAAAAACTCTTCTTCTTATTCTTCTTCGATCAAAACTTTATTTACTAACACTGGGTTTATGTTTGGAGGTTTTAGCTTTTCTTAACTCATCTAGGGCAAAACATCTCCCCGAACGAGTCAATCCACGGGTCTCACAAACTTTTTCTTTAACTTCTCTTCCTTTGTAAGTCACTGTGACCCGTTCATAATTCCAAGGGATAGCCTTGCTATAGACTATCGGTAACTGGGTTACAAGCTTGGTAATGACAGGATCTCTGTGAGCCACCCTCCATAATTATGACAGGCTTATTCACAACTCATGGAATAACCAGTTTCGCCTTTTCATGTTTCGCTGCAACATCAATTGAGTATCCCTCATTGACTACTGCAGACGGTTCATTATTTGTCCCGTTCAACTTGATCACTAATTTCTCACTTGTTGAATTTTCAACCGGATTGACCTCACATGACCGAATTATCGTGACGATCTGTGAAGGCTTCTTCATTTTCCCTCCTTTATGCACTATCTGGATCATATTTGTCTCTTGATGGGTTGGAAACGGGTTCTGGTTGATGTTGGGTGCCTGCGTAGCTTTGATTTCAATCTTATTTGTATCAATGAGTTCCTGGATAGGACTTTTCAAATGCCAACATTTCTCTGTATCATGACCTGATGTACCGGGACAATAATCACAGCTTACAAAATAATAAAGATTCTTTAGAGGAGGATTTGGCAATTTTGACTCGATCGGTCTCAGCATATCCAATTGTCTTAGCCTATGGAACAAATGGTGTAGGATTCTCCCAATGGAGTGCATGCTTTCTTTTTCTATAACCTCTCATTCTTGAATGCTTGATTTGGCTGAAAACCTTGTCTAGGAGGGATTTGGTAGGCTCGTGGGGGCCGGTAGGTGTTTTATGGGGCTGGCACATGCCATTATGCATGGGCGGGAGGTTGGGTGTATGTTTGAGCATGGTGGATAGAAAAATGGGGGTTTGGTGGTGTGTAATAAAGTTGGGGTGGATAATACGGGGTGTGGAGATAGCTTTGATGGTGGGGTCGAGGTTGATTATAGCGGTGAGACGAGCCCCTAGGTTCAAACCAAGCTACTAAATCGATCATTGCCACATCCTCTTTCATCTTCTTCTTTCTAATTACTCACATAGTATCGTTCTCAATGGCCAGGGTAGTTGCCTTAATAGCCGAATAGCTCATGATTTTGTTTAACTTAAGTCCTCCTATCACCATACTGCCTATCTTCACTACTTCATTGAAGGACTTGCCTATAACTGCTACCAGATGGCCATAATAAGTAGGTTCTAGGGCCTGCAGAAAATAATCCACCATTTCACTTTCTTTCATTGGAGGGTCAACCATTGCTTCCTGTCCTCTCCCCCAAAAACGATACTCCCTGAAGCTTTCATTGTGCTTTTTCTCAATATTTGTCAAAGAGAGACGATCCAGAATAATTTCGAGATGGTACTGAAAGTGACAAGCGAATGCCTAGGCTAGAGCATCCCATGTGTACCATCTTCCGTGATCTTGCTGAGTGTGCCAATCCAGTGCCAAACTACTCAGACTCTGACTAAAATATGCCATTAGTAACTCGTTTTTTCCACCAGCTCCCCTCATTTTGCTACAGAAACCTCTCAAGTGCGCCACTGGGTCCCCGTGCCCATTATACAAATCAAACTCGAGCATCTTAAACTATGCAGGAAATCAATCATCTGGAAATAAACATAGATCCTTGTAAGCCACGCTGACCTGACCTCCTAACTCTTACATATTCCTGAATAATTGTTCCCCAGGGTTTTGACCTTTCTGAACATCTCCTTCTGTTCAGAATTATTAGACGGTTTCTCAGGTTCCACAGGGGGATCGAAGTGGGGAGTATAGAAGTAAGGTATCAGAGCCTTGAAAGTGGGCTCAAGAGGGTAATATTGGCTATCTTGGACCTGGAATAAAGGCTCGTTTGAATATCGATAAAGTGTATGGTATGGGGGTGCCAGGAAAACATGAACTGGTTTGGGTGGTAGAGTTTGTGATGTTTTGGAAGTGGTGTTGTGGTAGTGGTGATAAATAGGAAAGCCTAGGATAAACTAGTCATAGGAGGTTCTTGGGACTGGGCCAATGGCAGGATGAAAGAGGGGTTGGCGAGGTAAGGTGGTGGAGGATGCCCTTTTCCCCATGCCTGATACATCTCGACCATCTGTAGTTTCAGCTTACACATCTCTTCTTTCAAATTAACATCCGACTCTCCCCCTCTCTGGAAGGATCGATAACACTCGCATCAAGTTCCTGGTTGGCAATGATCGACTTATTTTTTGACCATGTGTTGTATGGGTGAGTGGCCAGAATGCCACATATGCTAACCACCTGCCTATTACATGATGAAAATAACATACTCTTTAAGGATCAGGGTTTATAAGATATGCAATAGCACATTTAGGGAATGTAATGCACCTAAGCAGTTAACCATTTCTATTATGCATTTGACCGGTTGCTTGCGTCATCCCGGCTTCCATTATTTCCATCTGCAACTTCTCTTTTTCTATCTATTTTTTCTTTTTTTTGTCTTTTTTTTTCTATCTTGCCTTTATTTTCTTGATTTCTTGTTGTTCCGGATTCTATCAGTTCTCTCTCTTGTTTTGCCATTGTTTCCTTTTACACAGTTTCTTGTTTTTCCTCTCCTTTTCTCTTTTTTTTCTCTCATGTTTTTCCTTCTTTTTATTTTTTCTTTATTTTGGTTATGATCGAATTATATGGAGATTTCCTTCATATCATGACCCTGCAAGAATCAGACCAACCGTAGTTCAGGGGGATAAGTGCGAAAATAAAATAATAAAACATTTTGGGATTTTCAAGTTTTTTCGTAAAACAAAAATATTTTGATTACGATGACTCGATCTATCATAAAAACTAACAAAATTGAAACGGAAACTAAGATGAAAACATAGACCCAAAAACAAACTAACCGGCTTGAATAGAAAGATGAAACTAATGACTCGAAAACAGACTAACAGACTCAAATAGAAAGGAAATACAGACTTGAGTAAAGTCATGAATACATAAATGCCTCAACTACTCTTGGGGTCCATGGGACATCAGTCTGTCTTGCCATGGGCCTACGTGCCAAATCCCCTTGGAGATGATAGATGTCTTCGATTATCTGGTGGATAAAATTTATCATAGTGGCGAAGAACATGGATCTGGTCATGTCCTCACACGTATTGCATTTCATTGTGCTGTAGTCAGCGATTCTTTTGACCTTTTCTCTTATAACGCCCTTTTCTTGGAACAAACGCCCAATATGCTGGGCCTTAGCTTCCAAAGTTTGTTAAGCTATATCATTCTGGTCTTGAAGTTGTTGCATATCTCTTTCTAACTGTGCTATCGCTGCATAAAAGTGTTCTTTTTCTACCTTAATGTATTTTGCCTGCTTGATCATTTTGTTCTCAAAGATGGTGACCCTTCTCTTAGTCCCTACAACCTCATTGTCATATTTCTCTTATAATAGTTAACCAAGCATGCTCGTTCTTCCGAATTCTTAGACAACTTTGTTCGAGCCCTTACTAGTTCACCTTCTTACTTGTTCAAATCAAAACCATACTCACTCCCCATTGGCCTAAGATTATCTATGAGCTTTCTATATTTTGCACTTTTGGCGGGATTTTTAGCTGCTATTTTCAGTTCCCGAATCTGGGCTCAAAGGGCCTCATTTTCTTTGACTAAATTTTTCTTTCTGCCTTCAGGTTCTTGTGTTTGGAGATCATTGTTGAATTCTATTTTTCTCAGCTTCTCTTTCAAGGCGTGAATCTCGACGTGATATGTCTTTTCTTTTTCCCCCATGCCAATCTTTCTGGATTCACCAAAAGCTTGAACATGTGGTCTTTTGGAAGGCCTCTCGGGCTCAGACTCTGGTTCGTTGTTTACACCAGGCCTTCTCCCAAACCAAGCAACATATTTTGGATCTACTTCCTCCTTTTCCATATATAGTACTTGAGTGCCATTTTTCAGATACCGGCAATTGTTCCAATCCTGCTAAACTAACGCCTCCGGAAATGCAGCTTCTAGATGCAGCTCTATGACCTGGGTGCTTAAACCTTCATCTTCCGGCACAATCTGATATCTTCCCAATTGCCTCAAGACCCTCTACGGTGCATATTACTGGATAGTCTTTACACTAATTATCCTCAGGTAACCCTTGGTAGTAGTAATGTATATGGCTTCTGTCCTCGGGAGCCATCCTATAGCCCACTCGACCGGACCCACTTTGAGAGCTTTCAAGGTGGAGACACATGCTTCAAACCCTTCTAGCACGTTGTAATCCTTTACTCTCTCCTCGTAGATGGTGATGAAGTTACCCAGGCTTAAACAATAACTCATCAATCTGGGGTGATGGCGAAGATGCTCGGTCAACCACATTTGTAGAAGGATATTACAACGTTTAAAGAATTGAGCCCTGACATTCATATTGTCAATGCTTGATAAATATCCGCTAACACCAACGAGAAAAGTGTATGATCTTCCTTTGTAGCGAGGACTTGTGCAATTCTAACCATACAAGTATCCACTGTCCTTTCCTCATATGGAAAAACCATGATTCCCAAAGAACGCCACAATAAATGCAAACCGGCGATAAATTTATCATAGGCCCTTGTCTTGTTTGTTGCTCAAACCCTTTTCATGCGTTTTGAACCCAGTTGAGTGCCCGAACCTGAAGTACAAGAAATCGAAAGAACAACATCCTTTGCTTACATGTGTTTTCTTAATCTGTTTACTGATATTCATGAGGTCAAAGAACTTGTGCACTGATAGAGCCCTTGGAAATATAAATTGCTGCTTCCTCCAATCCCAGCCAAACTCAATGTGCCGGGCTATCTCCTCCAAGATAGGGGTAATCTCAAAGTCCGAGAAATGAAAAACATTGCGGACATGGTCCTAGAAAGTTACCATAGCCCTGATTAGATCTTCCCGTGATGTAATCTAAAAAATGTTTATAAGGGCACCCAACTGCTTTTTCACCCATTTCTAACCTTCTTTGTCTTAGATATTTCAACCACATACACAAGTGCAACCTAGCCTGCTTCCTGACCACTTATTTTGGATCCTGTATAGTATTCATTTGTTCCTGTGGAAGGTTAAGGTTAGGGTTGACTCTAGCAGACCTTTTGTTGTAAAAAAAATTTCCAATTTTACACGAAAAATCAAAGAACCAATGATTCCTTCTTTTACATGCCAGTTTTAACAATTTGACTATTTTTTGCAAACGTAGCCACCTCCACATTACACATGAATTTTTAGTTCCGGGAGGACTATTTCATGACTCCTCAAAAACCTGTACGTTCTTTTACGAAAATAGCCCTTAGACAACTGAAAATACTCTAAGGCTATCTTGACAAGAATGGTTTAAGACATTACTGAAGCTGAATCGGCTTATTTTGACCTAAACTTCAAACTGCATTTTTCTTTTTTTTTTTTTCAAAAGTAAGGACAGACATTATGTAGGTTGCCTACATATACCACATCCAGTGAGAATCAGACTTGCTTAGTTCGGTCAGCTTTGACACATTTGAAAAGGACACAGTGTTAGACTCTTTTGAAATAACTCTTTTTGAAACATTTTGACAGACATTCGGGATGTTTTCAAATATCGGGTTTTTCTTTTTAGAACCGAGATTTATTTCTTCCCTATATCACTAGTGCTTTTCGTTTTGTTTTGTTTTCCTTAGCCGGTCATCATGCAAACCGAAACAAATAAACGTTCACATAGCATATAGAATGCATCAGGATGGGTTGTTATTACTGATGCACCTATCCTAGACGGATCTAACCCCTGTGTTGAGTCCACTAAGTCAAATGCACATGATGCAAACAAACACTTCTACTAGGGATCCGGCATGAGGTTGTGTTCTTGTAGGTTTAAATCCTGGGGTTTTGGTCCAGACTTGGTGTACCCGAGCAGACAACTGGGGTCGAAGAGGGGGCAACGTACCGGGAGCACCCGGCTTTGTTGCTTGCCCAGCCTCGTTCTATATGGTGTGACTTCTATTAGAAAGTAGGCCACGCGTATGTGTGTACAACCTTTTATAGGACTTAGATGGGTGGCGTAGGAACAAAGTTATATACAATTCCAACAATATCAAAGCGATAAACAAATAACATGTAGCACAAAAAGGTCACAAAATATAGTAGTATACACAATAAGCAAAGCCAAGTAAAAATCATTAAAAGCTCGAATTCTCGAACCTTGAACCGAAGATTCTGGGTTCGATACCCAGCAGAGTCACCAGAATTAATACACCTCCCCTTTTTACTACACCCCCGAAAAGGGTGTATAAGGGAGTTTTTTCCAACATAAAGTGACAATCGAAATGGGATTAGTTCTTCAAAAATCAGAGTCTCTACTTGAGATAAGTTATAGTATCTTATGTCACAATTTTTAAATCCCAATTCGAGGAAAGATTGACTCTGTTTATGTCTGCGAACACAGAAATCTGGGTACAAATGACTCGGAAGAAGTTGTTAGGCATTCCCGAGTTCCGTGGTTCTAGCATGGTCTCTTTGATAATTTTAAATTAGTTAATTACCATTTTAGAACCTATGTACTCTTGCCTTTTTCATCACTTTTAATTAAGAAAATTATCCTAAAATGGGTCACGCGTACCCATTTGTTTGGCACGTCAAATCGTCTCACGCAAATGTGTCCACAATTAGTAATGCTTTATTATTATTAAGAAAGTTTGAGAAAAGTTACGCGAGCACATACACCGGTTTTGTTTTCAGAAATTGCAATCTTGTCATGCGAACGTGTCCATAACCGCGATGGTATATTAGTTGGGCATAAAGAAAACTATGAATATTTTTCTTTTATATCTAAATCATACGAAATTAATACGAGGGCCATACGCTATTTGTATTATGTGGCATGGCTCACCTCAATTATTTAAAGAAACTTAGTTATCTAAATACTAAAAGAGCTGGGGTTCTACTTATTTTATTCTACTGTTAAGCTAGCAATGAGCAACCCACATTTAATTGTGAAGGACTTTGTGTTGGTCGTAAGCCAAGGACTAACCATCCTTTACTATTAGTGAGCATAAGGACCAAATGGGCCCAAAATGAAGCCCAGCTGGGCGACCAAGTCGCTAAAAGGGAAAACCAACAATTAGGCCAAAGCTTGTAGCCCAATGTACTCACTTAAATTTATTCCATGAGTCAGCATTAAATGTAAAATTAACTTAACATTTTTTGTCGCATAGCAATCTAAGAGAACACCACTACGCTGAGGAATGTCAATATTCAATTAATAAATGGTTGAGAAGCTTATTGACATATAACCAAGACCCATCATGCTTTTGTATGCCAACAAACGAGTGTGTATTGCCAAAATTCCATTTTTTGTTCAATTTTGTGTATTAACATGGATCACTACTGATTTCAAACAAACGTATGTAGAAATTATCCACCCAAAATAAAACAGAAATCAAACCCAAAATTCAAGGCTAATATTTCAAAATGAGACAATCATTAAAACCTTTCCTTCTTTTACTTATGTGATCAAACATAACAGTAGGCCTCACTACCACTTGAAAATCAACACAACGCTACCACACAACCTATAGATTAGTGTCACACCTCCTTTTGGCTTACACGCGACTACCCCGAGGGATAACACGTATAAAGGAGTTTTTCCAATTAAAAGACATTATTTGAAATGAGATTATTTATTTATTTAAGAGTCGCCAATTGGGATAGGTTTGGCTTTTGGTGTCCCAAGTCATCGATTTATTTTAAAATCCCAAATCGAGGAAATTTTGACTGCCCAATTGGAGTGTGCGAACCAGAAATTCTTGAGTAAGGAATTCTGTTAACCCGAGGGAAGGTGTTAGGCACCCCTAGATCCCGTGGTTCTAGCATGGTCACTTAAACTATTATAAGTGGCTAAAATCTCATTTGTTATACATGTTCAAACATGTGATACAAATTTAAAAATTAACCGCTTTTAATATATAATTTAAGAAATTTTATAATGTCATTTAAACACATCGCAAATCATGTCACATAAATGCGCACGCAATTTAAGACATATTTCAACTCCATTGAGATTTGGATTTGGATCACATAAATGCGCACCCATATTTAAGGAAGGTGAATTATTAATGATGTTCCCTAAAGCAACTGACGCATTATTATCTTTGTGAGAGATCGTGAATATTTGCTAGACGACTCATCTCATATTATAAGCATGTTGAGTTCCATATTTTACAGGTGATAACCCAAAACTAATACTTGATGTTAAGACTACTTGATCTTAAAAGTAATTACAAAGACTTATTTGAAATCCATGCCGGATGGCCTGGGCGTACGCATCAGTTGGGTCTATATGAAGCCCAACTTGATAGCCCTAGCCTTGGGACCCAAAGGCAGCCTCTCACATTTACACCACAAGTGAAATTGCACATATGGACAGACTGCTGAACTTAGTGGGCTTAACCACCCAATCACTTAAACTTCAAAGGAGAGGGCCTCTATTTAATACTACACTTTGGGATCGTAAATTCAAACTATGTATCAAGGATTGCACCCATATATAAATTGTTGAAGTTAATGGTCCCAATGGCCTGATCAACCCCAGGTAGGCTTAATTTTGCACGAGTAATTGAAGGTCTGGACACAAGACATATTGTTAAACGGCATCATGTGTCAAACCACTCATCGGATTTATCCTGACCTTAATAAAAATAGAAATTGGCTCACATTAGTTAGTCTTTTACTAGCTCATACACACTTCTTTGAGTCCGCTTATAAACACACATAAATTGTATAAACATGAAGACTATATTCACGGCTGATTACACCACCACCACACCACTTTCCTAATGAATTAACAAGCAATTTTTAAATCACGATTACAGGTGAACCTGCAACTCATAGACACTTCAGAATTCTTGCTAAGCCTAAACACAAAATTGAGAAGTCATTTAAAACAGTACTATTCCATCACAAGGATCAATTCCAGAATTACATGAAATAAATGGATTCCTAGTCCCTTATTCAAATTTCAGTTTTACCTAAATAGTCCTTAGTTTTCTGATTTGTGCCTCAAGTTTGAGGCTGAAATTACGCTTACACCCCTCACTAGAATGTTCTAGGGGTTGTTACAGGATTCCTTGTGAGTTCAAATACCCTATATACCACTATTTCCTTTCCTAATTAACTAACCTATGGTTTTTTACCCTTGATTTTCATTTAGTTTGGTAAAATCTGATCCTGTTCAATTACATTCAATTTATGAGCCAAATTAATGGTATGGACTACAGGCTTAATTTAAAAGTTTAGGAACTAGCCAATACAAAACTCAAGTTTCGAACAAATATCCTAATGTGGACTATTCAACAACAATTATCATTCAGGATCATATGAATGTTCAATGCATTTTCTGTCAAAAACCAATGAATTAAAGTGACCAGAAAGGAAACCAATCAACTAATGTAGGACTTACAGAAATAACCTAATTAAAACACTTAGTGAAACTTGAATGCGAGAAATGAGTAAAAAAGATTGAATACCCAGGATATACATGAATAAAAACAGAAAATTAAAGGCTGATAAAAGTAGTTAAAAGTTCAGAAAAACAAATTAGCCTAATACATGCAAATATTAAGATCAAAGTTGCTAAAGAACTATGACGGATATGAGACTCTAAAATGAAAACAACTACTCAGAATCATGACGCAGTACTAGTAGGATCCAAGCGAGTAAGCATTAACTAAAATCAATCAGGATCTCAGGGGTGATACAAATGAAAATTAAGTTACAAGGATCAATAACCATTCAGAATTTCAGAGGTAAAGCATATGACTAATCAAGAAGCAGATATCAACAAATCATGCAACATTTCAGAGGTGAAACCACTGAAGGGTCAAAAGGCAAAGGTCAACATGCCACTCACACCTTTCGGGGGTAAAATAACCGAAGAGCAACGATGAGCATGATATCAAACAACTATAGAAGACGAATTTAAACCAGTGACACCGAAGGAATCATTGAGTATAACAAACAAAGAAGACTACTTATCATACTTTAGGATGAGATCGTGGGAAAAAACTAAAATCTTAAAGGAAACAAAGCAAATAAACATTTACAAACATAGAATACTTAGCTTCTGTGCATGCAACTCGAATCTTGAATCAATTCCATGGGTTTCCGACCTCTTTTTGGGGAGGCTTCTAACCTCTAGGGCAATTTGCCTTGCGTATTTGAAGAAGGACAAAGGGTTTTAGGGGGGGGGGGGTTCTGCTGAGACCAATTAAGGTCTTAGATATGAACTTTCTTTGTGGTCAGTAAGGTTTGAGGGCTGTGGATGGCATGGTTGGAGAGAAGGATAGAAGGAGATCACCTGGGGCCAGTTTGGCCAGAATCCGGTGAACTTCAGAACATAGGGTTAGTTTAGATTTGATATTTGAGCCGTTTCAGTTGGATTCGAAGGGAGTGGTATGGGTGGTCGGAAAGAGGAAGGTGAGGTGGTTCAGGGGTGTAACTTTGAGTTTGTTTGGGGTTGGGTCGCCGGATACGGTGGTTCCGGCTATCCTTCTTTTTAATATTCCAGACGACGGAGAGTTGTTCGAAGAAAACTGATTGCAGGACGGGGAAGAGGGGGTCTTGGTGGTCTTGTGGTGTAAATTTTGGGTGGTTTGGTAACCAGACGCCGCCGTGAAGCGATTTCCGGCGAAGACATTAGGGTGTTTGTTGGTTGGTCAACGTCGTTCATATGGCGGAATGGGTGGTGTTACAGCCGGTGTGTTCTCTACGTGGAGGGTGATATTTTGTCTCTGAGTTTGTTGAGACATTTGGACATATATATCTAATTTGGGTGAGGGTTTTAGGGCCGTTGAATGGCCTGAGATCAATGGCTGAGATAGTGGTTCCAAAAAACGGGGTCGTTTTTGCCAGGTTTGATGGACTGGGTCGGAGACTGATGTTTGGACTGGGCAGGGCGTTATTTACAGGGTAACAAGGTTTTAGGTCACCTAGGTCTGGCCCAATTGTGGCCAGCCTGGGTGGTTATGTATATACATATATTATTATTCTTATTTTTTGATTTATTTTGTTTTGTTTTATTTTATTTAATTCCTAATTACATTTTTAAAATTCCTGATTAACCTAATAATTATTTACGCAACACAAACAATAAAATGAAACAAATTAAAATTAAACAAAAATTATTGACAGGCCAGAATACAACTTATGTATTTTTGAATTTTATATTTGTAAAAATAGACCTAATTAATAGACAAAACATGAAATTAAATTCTAAATGCTTTTAAGCATGCATTAATGGAAACACACTGGCACACACAATTAAATCCTAAAATAAAAGGAAAATCCTAAACTGGAGAGTCCTATTGGAGTTGACTTAACATGGCAAAAATCATATGCTCACAGTTTCCCCTCTTTGCGCGGGAACACGAAGGATTTTCGTGCAAAGACACGTGAGCAAACATGAGCGATTTTCATCGGACTGAATACTCTGTGTGAAGTATTTTAAAAATTTTCTGACCGAACCTACATATCCTTGTCGATAAAGGAATCAGGTCAGTGTAGTTCTGGAAGTTTTGGTAGCTAGAACTACCATAGGCTGTGATTTCCTTTGCTGTTGCTGCTGCTACTGCATACCAACTTTTTAATACACAAAATAAAAACAAGATCAAATATAGCTAAGCCTGTAAACTACGGTATACAAGATTCCTATATATAAATCTTTAGGATCCTGATCTTGAATGTTAGCTGATTTTGCTGTAGATCTTAATCTGAATCTTGATGCCTATTAGCTGCAATCGATGGTTTATTCTTCAGTTTTTGAAACAAAGCAGGACATGTAGAGTTCGTGACTTCATTCCAATTTTGAGCAGTCCGCATCTCTATCCGATTCATCTTTTTATTTCACTTCTATTTATTCTTTTCTTCTTTTCCTTCATTCTGGATTGAGACACATGCTTTCGGCCATCTTGTATCTTGTGACTTAAGGTATAACCTGCTTGGACACCAACACAAACAAATGAATGAAATTTTCTGCCCCAGTTTTCATTGGAAAAATTTTGCGAGTTATTTGCAACACAAATCGAATCTATTCTTTATTGAAAGCAAAAGAAATCGGGATTTTGAATCCCTTGGAAATATCGCCAGGTTATGCTAGAGAGGAGAAATGGTCCTTGCTGGGGATATGAGGAAGATCCGCAGGTTATGCCGGGATAGAAATGAAAAAGTCACTGTTGGGGGTAAGGAAAGACCCACGGGTTACGCCGGGATAGGAAGGAAAAGCTCCCTGCTGGGGACGGAAAGAGAGTCATGAGTTATGAAGAAATTTTTGGGTTATGACAGGGAATCCACGGGCTATGCCGGGATGAAAGAGAATTCCCCGTTATGCCAGAGGACTCCGCGGGTAATGCCGGGATGAATGAAAATTCCTAGGTTGTGCTAGGGAGATCCATGTTTTATGCAGGGGTGAATGAAAATTCCTGGGTTGTGCCAAAGAGATCCACAGGTTATGCCGGGTTGAATGAATAATCCTAGGTTATACTATGGAGAACCACGGGTTATGCTAGGAATGGTAAAAATTCCTAGGTTATGCTAGGAAGATCAATGGGTTATGCCGGGATTGGTGAAAATTCCTAGGTTATGCTAGGAGGATCCACATATTATGCCGGGATGAATGAAAATTTCTAGGTTATGCTAGGGGAATCAACGGGTGCCGCGATGAATAAAAATTCATAGGTTATCCCAAGAAGATCCACGGGTTATGCCAGGATGAATGAAAATTCCTGGGTTATGTCAGGATAATCCGCAGGTTATGCCGGGATGAATGAAAATTCTTGGGTTATGCCAGGGGACTCCACGGGTTAAGCCGGGATGAATGAAAAATCCTAGTTTATGCTAGGGAGATCCACGTGTTATGCAGGGATGAATGAAAATTCCTGCGTTATGTCGGGATGAATGAAAAATCCTAGGTTATGCTAGAGAGATCCACGAGTTATGCCAGGATTGGTGAAAATTCCTAGGTTATGCTAGGATGATCAATGGGTTATGCCGGGATTTGTAAAAATTCTTAGGTTATGTTAGGGAGATCCACAGGTTATGCCGGGATGAATGAAAATTCCTGGGTTATGCCAGGGGAATCCACGGGTTATGCCGGGATGAATAAAATTTCTTAGGTTATGCCAGGAGATCCACGGGTTATACCGGGATGAATGAAAATTCCAGGGTTATGCCAGGATAATCCGCAGGTTATGCTGGGATGAATGAAAATTCCTGGGTTATGCCAGGGGACTCCGCGGGTTATGCCGGGATGAATGAAAATTATTGGGTTATGCCAGGGAGATCCACGGGTTATGCCGGGATGAATGAAATTTTTCATAGGTTATGCTAGAGCAAAACCGTGGGGTTATGCCGGGATGAATGAAAATTCCTCGGTTATGCAAGGGAAATCCGCGGGTTATGCCGGGATGAATGAAAATTCCTAGGTTATGCTAGGGAGATCCATGGGTTATGCCAGAATGAATGAAAATTCCTCGGTTATGCCACCGAAATCCGCGGGTTATGCCGGGATGAATGAAAATTCCTGGGTTATGCCACAAAAATCCGCAGGTTATGCCGGGATGAATGAAAATTCATAGGTTATGATAGGGAGATCCTCAGGTTAAGCCGGGATGAATGAAAATTCCTGGGTTATGCAAGGGAAATATACAGGTTATGCAGGGATTGAAAGGAAATTCCTAGGTTATGCTAGAGGGATCTACGAGGAAGTGAAGGACCGAAAAGATCCTTTTGACTATGCTGAGGGTAGAGGGGAAAGGAAAAACCCTTAGGTTATGCTAAGAATATGAGAGCTAACTTTTAGACTACTTTGGGGAGTAGAAAATGTAGGAAAGGAATCATCTGGTTATGTTGGGGAGGTGAAGAGTTACTTCCTGGGTTATGCCGGGGAGTGAAGGAAAGAGACTTCCTGGTCTATGTTGGAGAGGTAGGATGCAATCCTTGGGTCATTCCATGGAAGCCCACAAGTTGCACAAGGTGAGGCTAAGGATTGGAATCGCACGCTATTATGCTTATTTATGAGTTTGCATGAAAATTAAAAGAAAGCTTCCCTTTTCGTTGTTGCTGCAACACCATTCTTGGACCTTGTGCCATTTCTTTGGATGTGTTTGCCCCATGTTCCTTTTATTTTTATAGATTAACCATGCATCTATTTCAATTTGTCAGAAACAAAAAAAACTATAAGTTTGAACAATGATTGGGTTTGCGGCATCCTTTCTCTCCAAGGGAAAAGCATTGACTTCTAGTCCTCGCTTCGTTAATTGGTCAGGGGGTCCTCATTTTTGGGTTGGTTTTTGTTTTCTGGGTATTTTTATGAGTTCATCCCGATTTGATTTCAGGGTTTTCCTTCGGTCTTTTGATAAGAACCAACGTCCTGCTTGGCTTAGCACCTTCCGCTTTGGGTTTACCTTTGTGAGCTTTTAACTTTGACTATCCTTCTTTATTTCCCTGCTTTTGAGACATTAGTCATCATGATCAGCCGAGATTGGCAAAGTGCGCTTGATGATACGGGGCATTCCCTCCGTGAGACCGGCCCTGCTACGTTTCTTAAGGAATGGTCAGGACATAAAAATTAAACTGGAAAGGAGTGAAGCATGAGTATGTTCTTTTGAGGGAAAAGAGGGGGCTTATCTGGAAGTATGAATCGACTTTAAACGACAACGACATGCTTCTTGGACTGAATAGTCGGCCCAGATCAATTTCTGCTTTCTGACTTCAACTCTTTAAAAAAAAGAGACTTATTCAGACCGAGCACCAGTATTTCCTCTTTTTGGCCGATGGTGCACTTTTCGGGTTTTCGCCAATCGGCCTCTGTCATTTATCTTCTCCCGTCCCCCGATAGCGCTCTTTGCGTGCTTTTGCTAAACGAACTCTCTCATTTTGTTTTCTTTACCCGCCATCGCCTTATGGTGCATGGAGGTTTTCACCAATAAAACTCTCTCATTTAGTTTCTCTCAAAAATATGATTGGTGCTGAATCCTAACAAAGTATTTTTCATGTCCCCGAGGATCTATTACTTTGGAACCATTTGGACGGATTTCTAATCGAACCATACTTTTCTGCACCAGTTTTAGTTTTCTTCGGTAAATGGGGTTTTGTTTGGATATGACTAAACCTCAGGGAAAGGCTGCATACGTATCCTTTCGGAATCAAGTCAGACGTAGTTCAGAAAATTTTTCCTAAACTAATTTGTTTGTATGTTTTATCTTTCTTTTTTTTCTTTTTTTTTCTTTTTTTTCTTTTTTTTAATTTTCTTTTCTTTGATTCTTTCTCTCTTTTTCTTTTCTTTTTTTATTGTTTTGAACAGCATTTCTGGGTTCCAAATAGGGTGATTGCAGCGGGAAAGCAAATCCTTCGTCATTTCAATCAACCGGGGTCATTCCTGCACGTGGTTCAAGCATAATAACTTTTTACTGCTTCAGAATTTACTGCTGCCTCGGGCTTGTCTCCTTCAAGGTCGCCCAGGTACAATGCTTCTTTAGGCAATATCTTTCTGATAATGTATGGACCTTTCCAGTTTGGAGCGAATTTTCCTTTAGCTTCCTGATGGTGAGGAATTATCCGCCTCAATACCAGCTGCCCAACTTTGAAATTCATGGGGCGCACTTTCTTGATATAAGTGCGGGCCATTCTTTGTTGGTACAACTGCCCGGGGCACACCGTAGCCATTCGTTTTTCGTGAATTAATTCCATCTGCTCCAAACGAGTTTTAACCCATTCACTAGGTTCAATTCCTGCTTTGACAATTACTCCGAGTGAAGGAATTTCTACCTCTGTGAGTATGACATCCTCAATCCCGTAGACCAACAAATAGGGGGTTGCTCCTACCGATGTACGTATTGTGGTACGATATCCCATCAGTGCGAACGGCAACTTTTCGTGCCATTGCCTCGAGCTTTGTATCATTTTCCTCAAGATCTTCTTGATGTTCTTGTTATCTGCTTCGACAACACCATTAGCTTTGGGTCGGTAAGAGTGGAGTTTCTATGTGTTATCTCGAATTGTTCAAAATATCTCTCCCATCAGCCAACTGTTTAGATTAGCTGCGTTATCTGTAATGATGGTAGCGGGGATCCCTAGACGTTAAATGATGTTGGAATATATAAAATCCACAACCGCCTTCTTGGTAACAGACTTAATGGTGATGGCCTCAACCCATTTGCTAAAGTAATCAATTGCGACCTATATGAATCTGTGTCCATTTAAGGCTTTTGGCTATATCGGCCTCATGACATCCATGCCCAGGAGGCAAATGGCAAGGATGCTGACATAGGATGCAATTCATTTGGCGGTGCATGAATCAAATAACCGTGCACCTGGCATTGATGACATTTCCTAATAAAGCTGAAGTAGTCTTTCTCCACGGTCATCCAGTAATAGCCAGCTCAGAGTATCTTCTTTCCCACTACATAGCCAATCATATGGGGCCCACACACGCCCGAATGTACTTCGTACATATTTCTCTCTGCTTCCTCAGTGTCCACACATCTCAACAAATTAAGATCTGGAGTCCTTTTATACAAAGTGTCGCCGCTCTTCTTGAGCCTGTGGGATGATCAGATCGGAATCTCCCATGATCAACAATTCTTTGACATCTTGATTAATGGGCATGTTCATGCCCATTATGCAAGCCCCATATTCAGCTTTATTACTGGTGTAGAAGAACCGAAGACTGGTTGTAGCTAAATAATGCTGACCTGAGGGTGAGATTAAAATTTTCCCAATCCTTACGCCTTTTGCGTTTGCTGCTCCGTCGAAGAACATTTTCCAGATGGGGGTGTCTTCAGATGCTACTTCCAACAAATTCACTTCTTCATCATGGAAATAGGTGTTTAAAGGCTGATATTCGTCATCAACGGGGTTCTCGGCCAGATGGTCTGCCAATGCTTGAGCCTTCAATGTCATATAAGTGACATATACTATGTCAAACTCGGTCAGTAAGATCTGCCATTTAGCCAGTCGCGCTGTGGGCATTGGCTTTTGGAATATGTACCTTAGTGGATCCAGCCTGGCTATGAGGTAAGTGGTATGAGCTTGCAGATAATGCCTTAACTTCTGAGCCACCCACGTTAAGGCGCAACAAGTTCTTTTTGTAACACTGTGTACTTGGCCTTGTAAGTGGTAAACCTTTTGCAAAGATAATAAATGGCTTCCTCTTGCTTTCCCGTGGCATCATGATTCCCGAGAATAGAGCAGAAAGAGCATTCCAATACTGTTAGATAAAGAAATATGATCCTGTCAAAAGATTCCTAACACTCAACAGTCCACTTAACTGCCGCATCCTTTTTCAGTAGCTTAAATATGGGCTCACATGTTGAAGTCAACTAGGCGATGAATCGGTTGTAGTAATTCAACATTCCCAATAGACTCATTACATCCTTTTTGGTCCTTGGCGGAGGCAGCACTCGAATGGATTTTATCTTGGTTGGATCCAATTCGATGCCTCTTCGGCTGACGATGAACCCCAGAAGTTTGCCTGACGGGACTCCAAATTGGCACTTTTCTGGATTGAATTTCAAATCATATTTGTGAAGCCTTTCGAAGAACTTTCTCAAGTCCTTTACATGATCACCTTGAGTCGTGGATTTGATAATCATGTCATCCATACACCTCAATTTCTCGATGCATCATGTCGTGGATGATGGTGGTCATGGACCTCATGTATGTTGCCCCGGGGTTTTTCAATCCAAACGGCATATCTCTATACCAATAAGTTCCCCAAGGTGTGGTAAAGGTGGTTTTCTCAGCATCTTCCTCATCCATCAACACTTGGTGATACCCTATGTAGCAGTCTACAAAGGATTGAATCTCGTGTTTAGCACATTTATCGACAAGGATGTGGATGTTGGGTAGAGAAAATTTGTACTTGTGACTCGCTTTATTTAAATCTCAGTAATCCACACACACTAATGTTTTTCCGTCCTTCTTTGGTACGAGGACCACATTGGCCAGCCATGTAGTGTTCTGAACCACCCGAATTACCCCCGCCTCTAGTTGTTTTGTAATCTCCTCTCTGATTTTGTCTATGACATCAAGCTTGAACTTTCTTTGTTTTTGTTGGACCGGAGGGCATTCAGGGTATGTAGGAAACTTATGAAGCACCAAATCCATACTCTAACCGGGCATGTCATCGTAAGACCACGCAAACACATCTTTGAATTCCAAAAGTAATTGAACCAAATAATCCCGTGTTTCTTTATTCGCATGGATGCTTACTTCAGTTTCTTTAATTTCATTGGGATTGCCCAAGTTAACCGGTTCAGTATCATTTAAGTTCGGCTTAGGTTTGTTTTCAAAGTGTTCCAACTCTCGGTTGATTTCCCTAAAAGCTTCTTCTTCATCGTATTCCGGTTCTTAGTTCATTATTTCACAAATGAGCAGCATGTTTGGGTCGTGGCATGAAGTCCTCGAGCATGTCATTTTATTTGAAGTCGCATTATTGGGACTGAAAGAAAAGATGAAAAATAAAAAGGAAGATAAAAAATAAGAGAAAGAAAAGGAGGTGCAAATGATTACAGGGTTTACAATTGTGATTTAAAGGACAAAAATGCTAAAGAAAAACAAACAACCGAGCTACACCCTGAAATAGCTCGGAATGTAGGAAGAGGTTGCAAGGCGTCACCGGGCCTCCCGCCTGACTGTGAAAGGTGTAGCGTTCCAATTTTGAAGCTTGGCATCTTGCCCTATATAGAGCAATTCAGCGGTACTCGAACCTTCAATGACAACTGAACCATGTTGGCGTCGTACAACAACACCCTCATGGCTCTGCAGATCTCATCAATTTTTCTGTGGTGAAGTTTTTTCTTCCTCCTCCTCACAGTACTTTGGTTTTACAAACGTCTTGTACAAGTGCGGTACGTGTCGTGGCAAGGCCCATCCCTGACGCTTTCTGCGATTGGCCCAGGTGATATCTTCTGATGTTGGATGAAAGCCCAGTCCAAAGAACTTTTCTACGGCAGGTAAGGAGTCGAATAGGTTATGCCTTGTAGGGAGCTTCCAAGTCCCCTGCCTGGCTTAAAACCTTGGCGCGTCATTTCCTTTGACACCATGTTTGAAACATTTGACATGAAAGGCTGGGGGAGTAGCTTTCCCTCTTCATGTTTATCGTCTACTACGAGTTGAAAAGCATGATAGACTATGTGCTCACTCCCTTCCTTGGCTTCTAGACAGGGGAGAGAGGGATCCCGGTAAATTTACTATTCGTCCTCTCCATGAACTACAATGTCCTGGTTTTCATGTTCGAATTTCAGCATTTGGTGCAGGGTAGAAGGCACTGTTCCTGCTGCATAAATCCACGGCGTTCCTAGGAAGTAGTTATAGGAGGTATCCATGTCAAACGCCTAAAATGTTACTTCAAAGTTGATTGGACCAATGGTGAGCACCAAGTCAATTTTGCCTATGGTGTCTCTCTTGATTCCATCGAAGGCTCGGACACATACGTTGTTAGGACGGATCCTCTCTGTCCCAATATCCATTATTTGCAAGGTAGACAGTGGGCATATGTCTATTCCGAAACCTCCTCATCACTCTTTTGACATAGTATCCCTCACACTTGATGGTGAGGTGCAAGGACTTGTTGTGAGCAGCTCCCTTCAAAGGTAAGTCATTCTTGCTGAATGTGACCTGGTTAATGGCAAAGAATCTCTCCTCCATCTTCTCTAGTTGCTCCACGGAGGTCCCAGCTGGTACATAAGCTTCGTTCAGAGTTTTGGCCAACACTTGTTGGTGCTCGGGAGATTTCATCATTAGTTACTATATTGAGACGTGCTCAGGAGATTTTTGGAGTTGATCCACCACTTCGTACTCTGACATTTTCATTTCTGGAAGAAGGCTTCTGCCTCCTTAGCATTCACTGGCTTCTTAGGTGGAAATCGCCGTTTGGTGGCAGCGTTCACATCTTCCATATCTGAGTATTTATTTGTAGGATAGCCTTTTTGATTTTCCCTGATGATTTCTTTACCCTTGTATGTAACGATTGATTCTTTGTAATTCCAAGGGATTGCCGAATGGTTTGTTATGGGCTTCTGTGGTGCGCGACCGATTACCACAGGCTCATTCAGCACCGGTGGTTTAATCGATCCCCGTACCACAGAGGTTTTCTTGGGTACATACATAGTTTTGTTCAGCTCGAACATCCTTGGGGGACTGAAAGTGGGTTGCTTTTCTTGACGCCCTCGTGGGATGTAGAGTATTGCTTCCTTGGTAGGCGTCGTCTCAGTTTTGATTTCAGGCTTCTTCTCTGCTTTTGGGAATTTGGCTTCATTCATTTTCTTAACTTCAATCTTTTTGGGTCTAACTTTTGGTTTTATGTCTGCCTCGGCGATGGCTATTATGACTTTCAGACCGGGATCAAATTCTTTGTCCTCGCAGATCATTTCGAAGACCGGCCTGTTGTTGTGAGTCGGCCACGAGTTTTCGGTTACATTTGGGACCTCTTCATTTCTCAATACTATCTTCTTTTGGTCTATCAAGTCTTCCACTGCTCGTTTTAGGGTCCATCAATCTTCGGTGTCATGTCCCTCTGACCCAGAGTGGTAAGCAAAACCTACGCCCCTTTGATAGGAAAGTGATTCGGGGTTTTGTCTATTCGGGGGCACGGGCTACATGAAACCCATGTGGTCAAACTTTGGGAATAGGATGGCATAGGATTCTCTTATTGGAGTGAAGTTCTATCTCCTGGCAGCTTCCTGTTATGATAAGTGTTTTTGGAAAGAGGGGATTGTAGTGATTCTGAGGAGGCTGATTTTTTGGGGCTTGGTTTCTGTTGTTCTGCTATTGTGGCCGAGCAAAGTGTTGAGCGTTCATAATTGCATACGGCTGAGGAGCATAGTGCATGTCTTGGTGAAGATAGTAATCTTGAGATGCCCTTTCTGAGAATGCAGATCTGTGAGCATGATGTTTTCTCATTCCGGAAGCTGTAATGGACACTTCCTCTTTCTTCTTGTTTCTTGGGATTCCTCCCACCCTGCCTTGTATGGCCTGGGAGGTTGCTCTTATGGCAAATTGACTCACAATCCTCCCTATTTTGAGGCCATTCTCTACCATCTCCCCAATCTTAATCGCCTTTGCAAAAGGTTTGCCCATTTTCCTCAATTTATTCTCTTTGTTTATAGGCCGGTCAACATGCGAATCAAAGGAAAATAAATGCACAAGTAGCACATAAAAATGTGTTAGATAATACGCTTAACGCTAGGGGGGGTGAATAGCGTTATAATAAAAATTAGCGTAAACTTGTGGAATTTAAAAATTGCAGGAAATAAATAAGTGCGGTAAGTAAATAAATTAGAAAAAACGCACCGATATATCCTGGTTCACCACAACCCGTGGCTAGTCCAGTCCCCGAGAGAATCTCTCGAGATTTCCACTAACTTGTTAAGCTTACGGGTGCTCAACAAACCGTTACAACTTGAGGACACAAGCCTCAACAACCTTTGCTCGGAGATACAACACTCCAAGACTTCAACCAAGGAAACACAAGTTCCTTCTTACGTAATTTCCAGCTTGTCCCACATTTGCTTCGCCGTTGTGCAACAAGATATCTTCTTGTAATCATCAGCATTTACAGTACAATATAATAAATTAATAGCTTTAGCATTATTTTGCACCTTTCGAATATCATCCGCATCGTATTCATCTTCGGACTTTGGGACCCATTCATTTTCAACCATCTTGGTTGGAATTTGTTCTCCATTCATTATGACCTTCCAAAGATGAAAACTATTTGATTGTACAAATATTCTCATCCTCTCCTTCCAGTATGTATAATTTGTACCATCGAATAGCGGTGGTCGGGTGGAGCATTGTCCTTCACCTATTCATGCAAAAGAATCACGAGTAGAAGCCATGGATGTTTCTCTCAAACGGTTAAGTCTTCAGAGAGTTGGGCTTTGATACCAATTGTTAGATAATACGCTTAACGCTAGGGGGGGGTGAATAGCGTTATAACAAAAATTAGCGTAAACTTGCGGAATTTAAAAATTGCAGGAAATAAATAAGTGCGGTAAGTAAATAAATTAGAACAAACGCACCGATATATCCTGGTTCACCACAACCCGTGGCTAGTCCAGTCCCCGAGAGACTCTCTTGAGATTTCCACTAACTTGTTAAGCTTACGGGTGCTCAACAAACCGTTACAACTTGAGGACACAAGCCTCAACAACCTTTGCTCGGAGATACAACACACCAAGACTTCAACCAAGGAAACACAAGTTCCTTCTTACAACACAAGTGACTAACACTTCCCTTCAAGTGTACAAAAATACTTAGCACTCAAACAAGACACTCCTTTAAGAGTAGATATGAGTAAAAAGAATACGCTCAATATCGCAACAACTTTCGACAAGAATTTGGCTCTCAAAAGCTTATGTAATGAATATAAAACGATAAGCAATAAAGTATGCAAGCTTTAGCAATTGTATGATCAGTTGTAGTATGTTGTTGTACTTAAAAGACTGAATTGAAGCTGTATTTATAGCTGAAAAACTTTGTATTACCGTTGCCTAATTGCCAATTAAGGATTGCTGATTTTACTCAGTGACAATCGATTGTCAAATTACCACAATCGATTGTTTGCCAGTTCTTCCAAAATTCAATCCCAGATTTTACGCTTAACAATCGATTATCTAAGATCAATAATCGATTACTGGCAACGTTCAAAAAATCATTTCCAGATTTTGTGTCAAACAATCGATTGTCAAAAATCTACAATCGATTACTTAGCAACGTTCAAAAAATCCTTTCCAGATTTTAATTAAAACAATCGATTATAAGAAATCAATAATCGATTACTCAGCAACGTTCAAAAAATCCTTTCCAGATTTTAATTAAAACAATCGATTATAAGAAATCAATAATCGATTACCTGACGGTATTTGAAAACATTTTGGCAACGTCAGTTATACAATCGATTATACTAAGTTAACAATCGATTATATATCAGTCTTGAAAAATCAATTTAGACACTGCCTCTTGACAATCGATTGTTATACATTCACAATCGAATATTTAATAACTTTGAAAAAGTCTGGAAGACACTGCCTCAACACAATCGATTGTCATAAGTTCACAATCGATTATTTTGTGACTTTGAAAAATCTGATGGACACTGTCTCTTCATAATCGATTGTCATTAGCTTCACAATCGATTATTTTGAGCGTTGAAAAACTTTGATGGACACTGCCTCATCACAATCGATTGTCATAAGGTTCACAATCGATTGTCATGCAGATTTGAAAAATCTGATGCTCACTGCCTTAACACAATCGATTGTCATAAGTTCACAATCGATTGTCAAGCAGCTGACTTAAACATAATCGATTATCATAAGTACATAATCGATTATCTTAGTCCAGATTTTAGAGGCATGTTTAAAAATCATTTTGACTAAAGTAAATATGCATTATTTAAAATCATTTTGCTCTAAATTAAATATGCATGATTTGTTAAAAATATTTTTACGAGAGAAGCCAAGTCTTGAGTTCAAGTTGTCGGATCAAGATCACAATTAAATACCGACTCATATAAAACTTAATCTCGATATTTGTCTTGAGCTTGAATCTCGTTATATATCAATTTTGCGCTTGTGCTTGGACCTCGTCATATGTCAATTTGCGCATAGTTTGTCATTCATCAAAACCTACAAATATGAACACACGTTTAGTATAATGCCTTGAGAACGTGTTTCCAACAATTTCCCCCTTTTTGATAATGGCAAACTTTAAGCGGGATATGCATATTA
Organism: Nicotiana benthamiana; assembly: GCA_034376525.1. Taxonomy (NCBI): domain Eukaryota; kingdom Viridiplantae; phylum Streptophyta; class Magnoliopsida; order Solanales; family Solanaceae; genus Nicotiana; species Nicotiana benthamiana. The sequence continues at coordinate 93,512,073 of CM067337.1, forward strand.
GGCAATTCATAATGACGATTCAAGACAAGTAAAGATATGCAACAAGTATATAGATATGCAATTAGTTCCCCCTCAATATATGAATTCCCTCTCAATTTATGCCGATAAGTATTGAGAGTATTGAGAGTGCATACCCGTTATCTTCCCCCTTTTGCCATTAGCAAAAAAATAAAAAATCTTGTTTATTAAATAAATCTATATTAACGCAAATAACGTCAAGACAATCGATTATTGATATTGGATAATCGATTATATAAAAGAGAAATCGATTGTTCTGTGCGTCAAGCTTTATAATTCCCCCTGCCTTTAGGGCGATACCTGCAAAAATACGTTAGACATCTCTGACGCTCAAGTTAGAAAACATGTGAAAGGGAAAATGCAATGCATGACTTAGATCAACGTGGAGTCAAGGTTCCCGAGTTCACTACGAATTCGGAAGAAGGACTCTTTCTCTAAGGGCTTTGTAAAGATATCGGCCAATTGATCTTTGGTTTCAACAAATTCAATTTCGACATCGCCCTTGAGAACGTGATCTCTTATAAAATGATGTCTAATTTCAATGTGTTTTGTTCGTGAATGAAGAACGGGGTTCTTCATCAAGCATATGGCACTAGTATTAACACATCTAAGAGGGATATGATCAAGACTTAGGCCATAGTCCAAGAGTTGTTGTTTCATCCAAAGGATTTGAGCGCAATAACTCCCCACGGCTACATATTCAGCCTCGGTTGTGGACAACGCAACACTTACTTGTTTCTTGCTAAACCAAGAAACGAGAGAGCTACCGAGCAAATGGCAAGTGCCACTAGTGCTCTTGCGGTCCAATTTGCATCCAGCAAAATTGGAATCGGAATAGCCAACAAGTTGGCATGAAGAACCTTTGGGGTACCATAGACCCACATTTATAGTACCAACAAGATACTTCAATATCCGTTTCACCGCAGTTAGGTGAGACTCCTTCGGACACGATTGATAACGAGCGCATAAGCACACGCTAAACATGATGTCCGGATGACTAGCAGTAAGGTAAAGGAGAGAGCCAATCATACCTCGATACTTTTTGATGTCAACTTCCTTACCTTTCTCATCTTTATCTAGATGATCGGATGTGCTCATGGGGGTTTCCATTGCTTTTGCATTGGTCATTTCAAATCGTTTTAGCAATTCTTTGCAATATTTCGCTTGGCAAATGAACCTTCTTTCATTTTCTTTACTTGTAATCCCAAAAAGAATGTTAACGCACCCATCATAGACATCTCAAATTCGCTTGTCATTAGATCGGAAAATTCCTTGCACAAAACATTGTTAGTAGCACCAAATATAATATCATCCACATAGATTTGAACTAATAAAATATCATTGTTTTTATGCTTAACAAAAAGAGTAGTGTCAACTTTCCCCCTAATGAAATCATTTTCCAATAGAAATTTACTCAATCTTTCATGCCAAGCTCGGGGAGCTTGTTTTAAACCATAAAGAGCCTTTTTGAGTTTGAAAACATGATCGGGAGATTTAAAATCTTCAAAACCGGGGGGTTGTTCAACATAAACTTCTTCTTGAATAACACCATGTAGAAAAGCACTTTTCACATCCATTTGATATAAATTGAAATTCATAGAAGAGGCAAAAGCAAGCAATAAACGAATAGCTTCTAATCTAGCTACAGGAGCATATGTTTCTTCATAGTCAATACCCTCTTCTTGATTATAGCCTTTTGCTACAAGCCTAGCTTTGTTTCTAGTGATTACACCATTTTCATCTAGTTTGTTTCGATAAACCCAATTCGTACCAATTATGGTATGATTTTTGGGTCTTGGCACCAAATCCCAAACGTCATTCCGTTTGAATTGGTTAAGATCCTCTTGCATTGCCAAGGTCCAAAATTCATCCCCAATTGCTTCGGAGATGGTTGTTGGTTCAATTTGAGAAACAAAAGCAGTATGTCCTAAGGTGTTCTTAAGAGAGTTTCGGGTACTTACCTTTTCTCCGACGTCGCCAATTACCTGTTCGAGAGGGTGATCTTTGATTGTCCTCCACTCGTTAGGCATTTTCGTTTCTTTCTCCAATTGTGGCGTTTCCTCCGTTGATTGTTCCAAGATTTCATCTTGAATTTCCTTAGGAGTTTCCTCTTGTACTTTGTCTTTTAAACTGTTTAGAATACCTGCAAGATCAGAACAAGAATCCTTTCTCGCCAAGCGAGCATTATTTTCGGAAAACACAATATGAGGGGATTCCTCCACAGTTTGGGTTCTATTATTAAATACCCTATATGCTTTGCTACGTGAAGAATACCTAATAAAAATTCCCTCATTGGATTTGGCATCAAATTTTCCCAATTGATCTTTTCCATTGTTATGAATAAAACATTTACAACCGAATACTCTAAAATGGGAGATATTTGGTTTCCTTCCCTTGTAGAGTTCATAAGGGGTTTTCATGAGTATTGGCCTTATGACTACTCTATTTAAAATGTAGCATGCGGTACTCACGGCATCCGCCCAAAAATATTTGGGAATCTTAGCCTCTTCGAGCATGGTTCTAGCCATCTCTTCGAGACACCTATTTTTCCTTTCCACCACCCCATTTTGTTGTGGTGTTCGTGAAGCGGAAAAGGTATGCTCGATACCGAGTTCGTCACAAAAGTCCACAAAGAGATTGTGATCAAACTCTCCCCCATGATCACTTCTAATTGAAGTGACGGTTGTTTCCTTTTCGTTTTGAAATAAGAAAATATTTAAAATTCTGAAAAGCATCACTTTTATGGGCAAGAAATAAAGTCCAAGTAAATCTGGAATAATCATTAACAATAACAAAAGCATAACGATTTCTACCGAGACTTTCAATGCGAGATGATCCAAACAAATCCATGTGAAGCAATTGCAATGGTCTAGTAGTTGAAACAATATTTTTCGATTTAAAAGATGCTTTTGTTTGCTTCCTTTTTTGACAAGAATCACAAATAGAGTCATTTTCAAATTTCAAATTTGGAAGACCAACAACTAAATTTTGTGAAACCAATTTGTTCAAAAGATGCATGTTGATGTGAGCTACTCTACGATGCCATAACCAAGAATCATCCTCTTTGCTCATTAAACAATTCACATATTCGGGTGAAGAATTTGCAAGATCAACCATATAAATGTTATCCATTCTAAAACCACGAAGGATAATTTTAAAATCGCTACGTCTAAAAACTAAGCATTCATCAGAATCAAGTAAAACAAGATTTCCCTTGTCACATAATTGACTTATGCTCAAGAGATTATGTTTAAACCTTTCACAAGTAATATATGCTTAATGGAAGAAATTTCATCCTTACCGACCGATCCGATGCCGATAATCTTTCCTTTGTTGTTATCACCAAAAATAACACTTCCCCCTTCCTTGTGTTCTAGTTGAAGGAATTTGGATTCGTCTCCCGTCATGTGCTTGGAGCATCCACTATCAAGGTACCATAGTATACTTGATCCCTTCAAACATACCTACAAAACAGATTAATGAGTTTTAGGTACCCATGCCATTTTGGGTCCTTGGGGGTTAGGCAAATCATAGTGATGTGATTGAGTGTTATGTCTATGTCGTGTAAAACAAGCAGGAGCAATATGACCAATTCGTCTACAATAATGACAAGTCACGTTAGGATTATGCATCCTTCTAGGTTGATAGTAATAGGACGGACGAAATTCATTTACTCTATTCTTGACAATATAACTATTGCGCAAATCATGAAAATCATTTCTCCTACCATTTGTTCTAGAATATGCATTATTTCTAGAATAGTTGTTTCTAGGTTGGAAGTCATTTCTAGGTGTTCTAAAAGGTTCAAAATTCCTTCTAGTGTGTGGCCTAGAATGTGCATTATTTCTAGCATGATTATTTCTAGGTTGCGATTGATGAAAACCATTTCTAGGTTTGTTGTATCTAGGATGAACATTTGTTTTATTTATCCTAGGTTGAGCCTTAAGTGGTTGGGGGTTAGCTTCAACTTTCTCTTTAGGCACGTTTCTAAAACCTATGCCATGCTTGGTCGACTTCAAATTAACAAGCACTTCATTCAAATTTTTATGAGAAGAGTTAAACTTATCTAAGGTGCCCTTAAGCCTTTCTACTTCATTTTTGAGATGCATGCAAGAAGTACAATTTCTAGAACTCTCGGGCTTGTCGGCGCTTCTCTTGGCAAAAAATTTGTTTTCCTCTTTCAACTTCTCATTTTCTAAAATCAGTTTTTCCAATTCCTTTTCTTTAAAAGAGAGTTGTTTTTGAAAATCTTTTTCTTTTAAAGAAGCATTTTCTTTTATACTCTTAACAGTTTTTGAAGCTTTAATAAATTCGCTATACAACTCATCAAAAGCATTTTGCATTTCTTCAAGGGAAAAGAAATTTTTGGAAGAAATTTGACATACCTCTTCTTTGTTGTCTTCTTGTGCCATAAGACAAAGATTTGCGGCTTCGTCTTCTTCTTCCTCACCTGACTCATCACCGGAGTCGCCTCCCCAAGATATGTATGCTCGTTGCTTCTTGAAGGGTTTCTTCTCCTTTTTAGCATTTGGGCAATTTGATTTAATGTGCCCGGTTTCTCCGCACTCATAGCACTTTATTTGATCTCCTTGCTTTTTGCCCTTTCGTTCATACTCTTTTCGCATGAACTTTTGAAATCTCTTGATAACGAGTCCGAACTCGTTGTCTCCTTCCTCATCATTTTGAGGTTGGCTTGTGCTTGCCTTGAGAGCAATTCTTTGCTTCCTTTGATCATCAACAAGAGGGTTAAGTATAGTAGATTCATAAGTTTAAAGATTACCTATTAATGCGTCGATGGTGACATTTGAAATTCCAATGGATTCTTGAATCGCGTCGGCCTTGGATCGCCATTCCGGAGTGAGACTTCGGAGAATTTTTCGGACAAGTTCCTTATCCGTGAAGGTCTTCTTAAGAGCATGTAAATCATTTACGATTTTTGAAAATCGTTCAAACATTTCATCGACCTTTTCGCCTTCCATCATGTGAAACAATTCATATGCATGGGTTAGGAAATCAATTTTGGCTTCCCTTACCTGGTCCGTACCTTCGTACGTAATTTCCAGCTTGTCCCACATTTGCTTTGCCGTTGTGCAACAAGATATCTTCCTGTAATCATCAGCATTTACAGTACAATATAATAAATTAATAGCTTTAGCATTATTTTGCACCTTTCGGATATCATCCGCATCGTATTCATCTTCGGACTTTGGGACCCATTCATTTTCAACCATCTTGGTTGGAATTTGTTCTCCATTCATTATGACCTTCCAAAGATGAAAACTATTTGATTGTACAAATATTCTCATCCTCTCCTTCCAGTATGTATAATTTGTACCATCGAATAGCGGTGGTCGCGTGGAGCATTGTCCTTCACCTATTCCTGCAAAAGAATCACGAGTAGAAGCCATGGATGTTTCTCTCAAACGGTTAAGTCTTCAGAGAGTTGGGATCTGATACCAATTGTTAGATAATAAGCTTAACGCTAGAGGGGGGGGGGGGGTGAATAGCGTTATAATAAAAATTAGCGTAAACATGCGGAATTTAAAAATTGCAGGAAATAAATAAGTGCGGTAAGTAAATAAATTAGAACAAACGCACCGATATATCCTGGTTCACCACAACCCGTGGCTAGTCCAGTCCCCGAGAGACTCTCTTGAGAATTCCACTAACTTGTTAAGCTTACGGGTGCTCAACAAACCGTTACAACTTGAGGACACAAGCCTCAACAACCTTTGCTCGGAGATACAACACTCCAAGACTTCAACCAAGGAAACACAAGTTCCTTCTTACAACACAAGTGACTAACACTTCCCTTCAAGTGTACAAAAACACTTAGCACTCAAACAAGACACTCCTTTAAGAGTAGATATGAGTAAAAAGAATACGCTCAAGATCGCAACAACTTTCGACAAGAATTTGGCTCTCAAAAGCTTATGTAATGAATATAAAATGATAAGCAATAAAGTATGCAAGCTTTAGCAATTGTATGATCAGTTGTAGTATGTTGTTGTACTTAAAAGACTGAATTGAAGCTGTATTTATAGCTGAAAAACTTTGTATTACCGTTGCCTAATTGCCAATTAAGGATTGCTGATTTTACTCAGTGACAATCGATTGTCAAATTACCACAATCGATTGTTTGACAGTTCTTCCAAAAATCAATCCCAGATTCTACGCTTAACAATCGATTATCTAAGATCAATAATCGATTACTGGCAACGTTCAAAAAATCATTTCCAGATTTTATGTCAAACAATCGATTGTCAGAAATCTACAATCGATTACTTAGCAACGTTCAAAAAATCCTTTCCAGATCTTAATTAAAACAATCGATTATAAGAAATCAATAATCGATTACTCAGCAACGTTCAAATAATCCTTTCCAGATTTTAATTAAAACAATCGATTATAAGAAATCAATAATCGATTACCTGATGGTATTTGAAAACATTTTGGCAACGGTCAGTTATACAATCGATTATTCTAAGTTAACAATCGATTTTATATCAGTCTTGAAAAATAAATTTAGACACTGCCTCTTGACACGATTGTTATACATTCACAATCGATTATTTAATAACTTTGAAAAAGTCTGGAAGACACTGCCTCAACACAATCGATTGTCATAAGTTCACAATCGATTATTTTGTGACTTTGAAAAATCTGATGGACACTGTCTCTTCACAATCGATTGTCATTAGCTTTACAATCGATTATTTTGAGCGTTGAAAAACTTTGATGGATAGTGCCTCATCACAATCGATTGTCATAAGGTTCACAATCGATTGTCATGCAGATTTGAAAAATGTGATGCTCACTTCCTTAACACAATCCATTGTCATAAGTTCACAATCGATTGTCAAGCAGGTGACTTAAACATAATCGATTATCATAAGTACATAATCGAGTATCTTAGTCCAGATTTTAGAGGCATGTTTAAAAATCATTTTGACTAAAGTAAATATGCATTATTTAAAATCATTTTGCTCTAAATTAAATATGCATGATTTGTTAAAAAATTTTTTACGAGAGAAGCCAAGTCTTGAGTTCAAGTTGTCGGATCAAGATCACAATTAAATACCGACTCATATAAAACTTAATCTCGATCTTTGTCTTGAGCTTGAATCTCGTTATATATCAATTTTGCGCTTGTGCTTGGACCTCGTCATATGTCAATTTGCGCATAGTTTGTCATTCATCAAAACCTACAAATATGAACACACGTTTAGTATAATGCCTTGAGAACGTGTTTCCAACAAAATGCATCAGGATGGACTTTTATTTTAGGGCACCTGTCCTAGAGCGACCCAATCCCTGTGTTGAGTCCCCTAAGTCAAATGCATGATGCAAATAAACGTTCGTACTAGGGATCCGGCATGAGGTTCTATTATACTAAGTTGAGAACCTTGGTATAGGGTCTAGACTGTGCACCCAAGCGGACAACTCTAGTCGAGGAAGGCTACGTACTGGGGACCCATAAGATCATCCGGCTTTGTAACTTGTCCGAGCCTCTTTATTATTTCAGTGTAAGACACTAACTGAATAGAGAGTCTCAACCAGTAAGCACATCCCCGGAGGTGAGAAGTGACGGGTTTCGTAGAAGTCTAGACTGTGCACTCGAGCGGTGTATGTAAAGTTTAGATAATATCAAAGTTGTAAAGCGTGTGGCATTTAGCACAGAACATGTAATCAAATAAGAAGAAGCCAAATATAACAGTTATTTGCAAGCTCGAATTCTTCAACCTCGAACTAGAGATTCTGGGTTATATATCCCTAGTAGAGTCACCAGAGCTCTCACACCTCCTTTTGGCTTACACACGACTACCTTGAGGGATAACACGTATAAAGGAGTTTTTCCAATTAAAGTGACATTATTCGAAATGGGATTATTTATTTATTTAAGAGTCACCACTAGGGATGGATATGTCTTTTGGTGTCCCAAGTCCTGATTTATTTTAAAATCCTAAATCGAGGAAATTTTGACTGCCCAATTGGAGTTTGCGAACCAGAAATTCTTGAGTAAGGAATTCTGCTTACCTGAAGGAAGGTGTTAGGCACCCACAGATCCTGTGGTTCTAGCAGGGTCATTTAATCTATTATAAGTGGCTAAAATCTGATTTGTTGTACATGTTCAAACCTGTGATACAATTTTAAATTATTAACTGCTTTTAATATATATTTTTAGGAAGTTTACAATGTCATTAAAACATATAGCGAATCACGTCACATAAATGCACACGTAATTTTAGACATATTTCAACTCCATTGAGATTTGGATTTGGGTCACATAAATGCGCACCCGTATTTAAAGAAGGTGAATTATTAACGGCGTTCCCTAAAGCAACTGACGCGTTATTATCTTTGTTAGAGGTCGTGAATATTCCATAGACGACTCGTCTAAGATTCTAAGCATGTTGAGTTCCACATTTTACAGGTGATGACCCAAAAGAATACTTGATGTTAGGACTACTTGATCCTAAAAGTAATTATAAAGATTTATTTGAATGCCATGCCGGATGGCCTGGGTATACGATCAGCTGGGCCTCAATGGAGCCCAACTTGATATCCCCAGCCGTGGGACCTAAAGGCGGCCTCTAACATTTACACCACAAGTGAAATTGCTCATATGGATAGATTGCTGAACTTAGTGGGCGTAACAGCCCAATCACTTAAAAGTAAAAGAAGAGGGCCCCTATTTAATACTACACTTTGGGGTCGTAAATTCAAACTAGGTATCATGGATTGCACCCATATATAAATTGTTGAACTTATTGGGGCCAATGGACCGATCAGCCCCATATAGGCTTAATTTTTCACGAGTAATTGAAGGTCTGGACACAAGGCATATTGTTAAGTGGCATCATGTGTCCAAACACTCATCATAGTTATCCTGACCTTAATAAGTATAGAAATTGGCTAACATTTGTTAGTCTATTACTAACTTAGACACACTCCTTTGAGTTTGTTTATAAACATACATAAATTGTATAAACATAAAGACTATATTCACGACTAATAACACTACAACCACACCACTGTCCTAATGAATTAACAAGCAGTTTTTACATCATGATTACAGGTGAACCTGCAACTCACAGACACTTCAGAATTCGTGATAAGCCTAAACACAAAATTGAGAAGCCATTTACGACATTATTATTACATCACAAGGATCAATCGCAGAATTAACCGAAATAAAGGGATTCCTAGTTATAAGTCTTGTAAATAGGGTACAAAGTTATACATTGCACCACATTTAACAGCTGGAGGAGAGAAGGGAAGGAAATTAAATAGCTAAGCGGTTGTATTTCAAAACGCAAAGCTTCCTTCTACATTCGTATGAAATCCATGGGTCCAACATATACCTCGAATGTCAACAAGACAAACTCCTATGAGTAAAGTGACGCAAATGGTAAGCCACAACAAGTAGTCAATCAGCCAATGAAATAACTAGAAATTCAGGGAGGCTTTGAGAAAAGGGAGAAGAAAATTCAACAGGAATAGCATAACACTAATGATTTCTGAAGAATGTAGAGAAAACTAATATGTATATCCTTTTTTATATTATAATTCACTACAAAGCTTTTAAAGAAAAATTCTGCTCGAAAATATCCAAAGTCCCCCTCCCCCCCAAATGTTCAGATTGCCCCCATTTTATAGTTGAAGCCTTAGGGCAACACTCATTTCCTTGTTTTCCTTTTAGTCCCTTATTCCAATTTCAGTTTTACCCAAATAGTCCTTAGTATTCTGACTTGTGCCTCAAGTTTGAAACTGAAATTATGCATACACCCCTCACTAAAATATTCTAGGGGTTGTTACAGAATTCCTAGTGAGTTCAAATACCCTTATACCCTTGTTTCGATTCCTAATTAACTAACCTAAGGTTTTTTACCCTTGATTTTCATTTGGTTTGGTCATATCTGACCCTGGTCAACTACATTCAAATTATGGGCCAAATACATAGTCTGGATTACAGGCTTAATTGAAAAGTTTAGGAACTAGCCAATACAAACTCAAGTTTCGAACCAATATCCTAATGTGGACTATTCAACAACAATTATCATTCGGAATCATATGAATGTTCAATGCATTTTCTATCAAAAACCAATTAATTAAGGTGACCAGAAAGGAAACCAATCAACTAATGCAGGACTTACAGAAATAACCTAATGAAAACACTCACTAAATTTTTATGCGAGACTAAACACTATATCCATCTGTATTTTCTGCATTGCATAAGGCTACCATTCTGCCTTCCGATACTAAACATTATCTCTATATGCATTTTTCTACACTGCATAAGGCTACCATTCTGCCTTTCGAGAGTAAGCAATATCTCCATCTCCATTTTTCTGCATTGCATAAGGCTACCATTATGCTTTCCGAGTCTCTATCAATGTTTGCATGGCTGAAATATCGCTGCTTTATTTTACGTCTTCATGGCTTAAATATCGCCACTTTATTTTTTACGTTTGCATGGCTAAAATATCACCGCATTATTTTTAAGCTTACATGGCTAAATAATTTCTGCTTTATTTTTATGCTTGCATGGCTGAAAGATTGCCACTTTATTTACGCCTGCATGGCTGAAAGATCGCAACCCATTATATTTCATGGGGTGAATGATCGCCGCATTATTTTTATGCTTGCATGGATGAAAGATTGCAACTTCATTTACGCTTACCCAACTGAAAGATCTCCACTTTATTTTTTATATTTCCACGGCTGAAAAACCCCCGCTTTTTTAGTGCTTGCATGGCTGAAATATCACCGTTTCATTTGCACTTGCATGACTGAAATATAACCACCTATTGCATATCATGAACTGAAATATCACCAAATACTACATTTCATGGGATGAAATATTGCCAAATTATTTGAGCACGTCATTGATTGGAGGCACCATTCTCATAGCCCGAGAACACCATGCTATGGCCCGAGGATCCCTCTAATCTCTTGAATATCATTATTCAAAGGAATCATAGTTCGGAGGCATCATTCTTATTGCCTGATAGCATCATTTCATGGCATGCGAATCTTTTATGATACGCTTCATGGCCCAGGACGTCATAGTCTGAGGACATCATCCTAGCTGTCCAAAGACAACATTCGAGGTCTGACGAGAACTTGCATCACGTTTAAATTTATGCACAATATATGTCTGTATTTGCTTTTTGTAGGTAAATTTGTTTTTTGTAGGTAAATCGGTGAGCAATGGCCATCTCAGCAGGAGCGATCCTGCTCCAGTTCCCACATCCCTATTAGACCTTAACCATTCATCCCAACATGAATACTACATTTGTTCTGGAAAGGTCTCCATCGACATACTCCACCGATGGATCCCGAACTACATATGGCTAATTACTGTAATACCAGGGATATGTAGGTAGCTTAGAAGCCAGAACACGGCCAAATCTCTTCAAACCATTCCGTTCAGTCAAAATTGGCGATCATATCTTTACCCGATAACTCTTTCACACTTCCCGGGTAAAAAGGGGCAGTATTGATATCCTATTTTTTCTTGTATTTTTAAATGTGTAAAAAATCTTCAAAATAGCTTATATATGCATATATAAGTATTTCCCAAGGTTTCATTATATTTTCTTAATTTTTTTAAAGATTTTAAATTAATTTATTGCCCTATTTTACCGTGAAAACCCCAATAATTGTCCCCCAAAATTATTATTTTGCTGATTCATTTATTCGATTCTCATATTTATACTAAAATATAGCTAATTAGTATTTTTAAAGCTAAATTGCATATAATTGCAATATTAGCCTATTTTAAGATTTAATTGTGGTTATAATTATAAAATCGACTCCAGCATTTTATTTTCATGATTATATATTAATAATCATTTCGGTACCTTTAATTTATTTTAGAAATTATTTTACTATTTTTATAAATAAATGAAGGAAAATGGCTATTTGAATGTTAGCCCTTTGGTATTTCAATTTTAGCCAGATTTGTCACCCCTAATTTAATCCAATTTTAGTCTCATTACCTGGCCCAATTCCTAAAATTACCCGACCCACGACAATTTAAATAACCCACCTCGTCCCCCCTTTTAATCCCAACCATCAATGATTCACATTCGTCTTTTCCTTTTTTAATTCCCCAATACCTCCAACCCTAAACCATTCCTCACTGGTAGCCGCCCCTAGATTCCCTATTTCCCAAATTCTCTCTTAGAAATCTAGCTGCCTCGCTCCACTTCCATGCTAGAACCACCGGAGTCCATGTATTCTAAGGCCATAGAAGTCCTATACCAGCCTCATATGACTTTTACATGCTCGATTATCATGGTTTCGAAGCTAGACCTTGAAGAAGCTTGGTCCAGACCTGGGGAACTTACAGTGTTATGGTTGTCTCCGTTCATCTCCAACCTTTCTCCGATCAACCATGACTATTCAAGCTTGCTCTTGGTTTCTCTTGCTTAGATCAATAAACTTCCAAGCCTTTCTCACCATCGGGGTTCTTCTGTGATCCTAACCTTCGAGGTTCTACTGATTCTTTTATATCCATTATAGATAGATCTATGTTTTCTCTAAGCTCCTAAAAGTTTCTCATGATTTCTTTCAAAACTCTTCTTTCAGAACCTTTGTATTTTCTTATTTAGGGTTTTGCTACTTTATTTTCGAAGATCTTCCGATTTTTTTAAACATGTTTAGTGTGTTTCTTACTTTGTTCTTATATTGTTTTTTATGCTATTCTTATAGTGGAATATGCATGTTAAAAGTTTAGTTCCTTTTTGATATTTCTAAACTTATTTCGTTAATATTTCTGCTTGATTTACTTGTTTCATCTCTATACTCGATTGACAGGAGAACACTAAATTTAGTTTTTTCATTCGAGTTTTGAGGCCATTGAATATGCGATTTGTTTGTACTTCATTCTGAACTTGTTTGATTTCCAAACCTTAACCCCTTTGGACCTATTTCGACTTTCTACTTGATTAGGCTTCAAAAGACTTTGTTTTGACCTTTGTTTCTTTACATGGTTCTGATTCCCTTCTAAACTTTTCTATGGTCCTTCTACTGTATTGCCTTTGTATGTCATTTGAAACTATCTATCTTCTACATTGCCAAACTATGTGACTACCATATTTTACTACTTACTAATTTTGCAATTGCATGACGTTTATCGTTGCCCTAAATTCAGCCTTGCATTCTTGTATGCTCTTTATATGTGCTGAATTTCCTTCTAAAATGGCTTTCGTATTTTGAAAGATTTCAGACATCCTCTGTGAAAGCCTAATTGATTTCTTTCCTTTCTTGTTGATTTCCCTGTTACCTGGTTTGAGTCGGAAACTTTCCATAGCTTTTCTGACTTGGTTCATTCATGGACCAATAATTACAAACATTTGACTTCTTGATTTAATTTGTATTAATGATTCTTAGCTTATTTTGTTTTAACCGTGTATTTCTAAACTCTTCCCCTAAGTAAACTCATATATATTTATCCATAATTGCCTTCTTTTCACAAGATGCTTATTGGATTTCTTTCCTTAAATAATTCTTGCTCTTACCATTTAAAGACAACTGTTCCAACCGAGTCTTGACCCACTCACTATCCTCAATTTCTACTTTGACGATTATCCAGAGCGAAGGGATTTCCACCTCTGCAGGTATAGCAACTTCGAATCCATAGACCAATAAGTATGGGGTTGCTCCTACCGATGTGCGCACCGTGGTGCAATATCCAAGGAATGGAAAAGGAAGTTTTTCATGCCATTATGTAGAGCTTTGAATAATTTTTCTCAGAATCTTCTTGATGTTCTTGTTAGCTACATCGACATGCCCATTGGCTTTGGGCTGGTAGGGAGTGGAGTTTCTATATGTTCACTTGAATTGTTTGCATATTCTCCCATCAAACAACTATTCAGGTTGGCATCATTGTCTATGATGATGGTTGTAGGAATACCGAAGTGGCAAATGAGGTAGGAATGCAAAACGTCTACCACAACTTTCTTGGTGACTGAATTAAACGTGATGGATTCAACCCACTTCGTAAAGTAGTCAATACCAACTAATATGAATCTATGTCAATTTGAGATTTTTGGCTCGATTGGTCAAGTGACGTGTATGACCCAGGCAGCGAATGGCCTCGGTGCTGACATATGATGCAGTTTAATTGGTGGTGCATGATCCAAGTCACCGTGAATTTGACATTGATGACATTTTCGAATGAAGCTGAAGTAGTCTTTCTCCATGGTTATCAAGTAGTACCCTGCCCGAAGTATTTTCTTTGCCAACACATAGCAGTTCATATGGGGCCCGCACACTACCGCGTGTACTTTGTGCATACTCCTTCCGGCTTCTTCGGCGTCAACACATCTTAGCAAGTTGAGATCCAGAGTCCTTTTATACAAGACATCACCGCTCTGGAAGAAACCACTCGCATGCCGTCTGATGGTCCCCTTTTGGTCCCCAGTGGCACGCTCGGGATACTCTTGTGTTTTATGAAATCTCTTGATATCATAATTCCATGGCTGAGTGATGGGTTCTACCTCGGTCACATTATAGTACACATGCCTTTCCCTGATTTGGATTTCCAAAGGATCGATGTAGGCATTTCCAGAGTAAGGCAACATGGAGGCCAAAGTAGCGAGTGTGTAGTCTAACTTACTGTGAGAGCGAGGAATGTACCTGAACTGTACCGACTTGAACCGTTTCCTGAGATCCTCCACATGGTGCCGATAAGGGATGAGTTTGATATCTCGAGTTTCCCACTCCCCTTGGGCTTGTCGGATAATTAGATCTGAATCCCCCATGATCAATAGTTCCTCGACGTCTTGGTCGATAGACATATTCATGCCCATGATGCAGGCTTCATATTCAGTTGTGTTGTCTGTGCAGACAAACCGAAGCCGAGCCTTGGCTGGGTAGTGTTGACCAGCGGGTGAGATTAAAATAGCCCTAATTCCTAAACCTTTTGCATTTACCACTTCATCGAAGAACACTTTCCAAGAAGTGATGTCCTCAGTAGTTTCCTCCACCGAATTCACTTTTTTGTCCGGGCAATAGGTATTCAGGGGTTGATAATCATTATTAACTGTGTTCTCGGCTAAATGGTTTGCTAACTCTTGGGCCTTCATTGCTGTGCGAGTGACATAGAGTATGTCGAACTCGGTGAGCACGATTTGCCATTTTTCCAATCCCCCTGTGGGCATTAGTTTTTGAGATATGTACTTCAAAGGATCCAGCCTGGTTATGAGGTAGGTGGTGTGGGCATGCAAGTAATGCCTCAGTTTCTGAGCTGCCTAAGTTAAGGCACATCAGGTTCTTTCTAACAAGGTGTATTTGGCCTCGTAACTGGTAATCTTCTTGTCCATGTAAGAGATGGCCTGTTCCTTCTTTCTAATGATATCACGCTGCCCAAGAATTCAACCAATGGAGTTCTCCATGACTATTAAATATAGAAACAATGGTCTTCCTGACTCCGGCGGGACCAAGACTGGTGGACTGGACAAGTAATCTTTAATCTTGTCAAAAGCCTCTTGACACTCATCCGTCCATTCGATTTCTGCATCCTTTTTTAGCAACTTGAATATGGGCTCGCACGTGGAAGTCAACTGGGTGATGAATCGGCTAATGTAATTCAGCCTCCCTAGCAAGCTCATTGTATCCTTCTTGGTTTTTAGAGTAGGTAGATCTCGAATGGATTGTATCTTTGTTGGATCCAACTCAATACCCCTCCGGCGGACTATGAAGCCCAGAAGCTTCCTAACGGGACCCCGAATGCACACTTGGCTAAGTTCAATTTCTTATTGTACTTACGCAGCCTTTCAAAAAACTTTCTTAGGTACTGTACATGATCATCTTGAGTCTAGGACTTGATAATCACATTATCCACATATACTTCTATCTCCCGATGCATCATGTCGTAGAAGATAGTGGCCATGGCCCTCATATACGTTGCCCCAACATTCTTTAAACCGAAAGGCATAGCCCTGTAGCAATAAGTACCCCAAGGTGGGGTGAAGGCAGTTTTCTCAACATCCTCCTAATCCATCAAAACCTAGTGATATCCTAAGTAGCAATCCCCAAATGACTGTATCTCTTATTTGGCGCCCTTATTAACAAAGTTGTGGATATTGGGTAAAATGAAGTTATCTTTGGGCTTGCCTTGTTCAAATCCCTATAATCTACGCGCACTCGGGTTTTCCCGTCTTTCTTCGGCATCGGAAAAACTACATTTTCCATCCATGTGGTGTATCGGACCACTCGGATTACTCCCGCCCCCAACTATTTTATGATCTCTTCTTTGATCTTGTCACAGATATCAAGCTTGAACTTTCTCTATTTTCGTTGGACTTGAGGGCATTCGGGGTAAGTAGGAAACTTATGAACTATTAAATCAATACTCTGCCCTGGCATATCATCGTATGACCAAGCAAAGACGTCGTTTAATTCAAACAAGAGTTGGGTCAGTGCGTCCCATATTTTATCATTTGCATGGATGCTTGTTTTGGTTTCCCTGGTTTCGTCGGGACCACCCATGTTAACCGGTTCGGTATCATTTATATTTGGCTTAGGTTTATTTTTGAAATGTTCCAGTTCTCGATAGATTTCCCTATAAGCCTCTTCTTCGTCGTACTCCTATTCTTGGTTTATTATTTCACAATTAGGTAGCATGTTTGGATCAGGGCACAAAGTACACGAGCATGCCATGTTATTTAAAGCTGCATTATCAGAACTAAAGGAAATGAATAAAAGGAAAACAGCAAGAATCAGAAAGAATAAAGGAATATAGACGATGAAATATTGATTTCATTTCTTTGGAATCTTAGGAAACATGGTATACATTTTGAAAATTAAAAGGAGAAAACACTAAAGGAAAGACACCCGAGTTACACCCTGAGATAACTCGTGATACAGAAAAGATGGAAAGGCAGGACTACCGGGCCTCACACCTAATTGGAAATGGCGTAGCCTTCCAATTTTGTAATTTTGCGTATGGTTCCATGTATAGCACCTCAGCGGTGCTCAAGCCCTCTCAAGATGGATCATGTGAGTTTCGCATAATAGTTTTCTCATGGCCCCACATATTTCCTCGATTTCTCTAACTGTGAAGGTCTCATCTTCATCCTCCTCATTGTACTTTGTCTTCACAAATGTTTCATACAAGTGTTGTAGGGTGTAGAGGCAAAGCTCATCCATCACGCTTTCTAAGGTTCACCCATGTTATATCTTCTCGCGTCGGGTGGAATCCTAACTCGAAGAATTTCTCTGTAGTGGGCAAAGCAATCGGTTTATCTTTCCCTTGTAATGACCACGCGAGCCACCATAATTAAGGCATTTGAGAGTAGAGGTTGGGGATATGGTTTGCCCTCTTCATGCTGATCAGCTAGCACAATTTCGAAAGCCAGATAGACTATATGCTCACTACCTTTTATAGCTTCGAGGCAGGGGATGGAGGGATCGCGATAAATTGACAGTTCATCATCACCATGGATCACGATTTCTTGGTTCTCATATTCAAATTTAAACATCTGATGCAGAGTATAAGGCACAGCTCCCGCCGCGTGAATCCATGGCCTTCATAGGGTGTAATTGTAAGACGTGTCCATACCTAACATCTGAAAGGTTACCTCGAAATCAATTGCGCCAATGGTCAAGACCAGATCAATCTCTCTGGTTGTGTCTATTTTAATTCCATCGAAAGCTCGAACACATACATTATTGGGCGAATACTCTCCATCCCGATTTCCATTCTCCGAAATGTTGAAAGTGGGAATATTTCCACCCCGGAGCCTCCATATACCATTACCTTTTTGACATAGTAGCCTTCACATCAGAAAGTTAGGTGCAGGGATTTGTTGTGGGCGGCTCCTTCTGGAGGAAAATCGTTTTTACAGAATGGGATCGGGTTGACAGCGAAAAATCTTTCTGCCATACTCTCCAATTGTTCCACTGAGATCTGAGCTGGCACATAAGCCTCATTGAGAGTTTTGGCTAGTCCCTTTTAGTGCTTAGGAGATTCCATCAGCAAGGATAGCAAGGAGACATGTTCAGGGGACTTCTAAAGCTGGTCCACTACTTCATAGTCTATCATTTTAATAATTCGAAAGAAAACTTCCGCCTCCTCAGTGCTCACTAGCTTCTTGGTTAGGAATCGCTTCTTGGCGGCACTGTTCACCTCTTCCAAGTCAGAGTATTTCTTTACCGGGTAGCTTTCTTGAGTTTCTCCAGAGATTTATTTGCCTTTATATGTCACCACCATTTCCTGATGGTTCCAAGGGACTGCAGAGGAGTCTTTCATAGGCCACTGAGGTGCACGACCAACAACCATAGGCTAACTCAGCCTTGACGGATTAGTTGGTCCCCGCACCACAGAGGTTCCTTTGGGTACGTATATCTGAGTAGTCATATTTAACTCAAATCTCTTCGGGGGACTCAGAGTGAACTACTTTTCTCGACGACCTCGTGGGACATAAAGGATAGTTTCTTTGACATGTGTCGCCTTTGTTTAAACCTCAATTTTCTTTTCAGGTTAAAGTGCGTGGTTTTATTCTTCTTTTCCTCTTCAGCTTTCTTAGAAGTAGCTTTTCGCTTTTTATTTGCGTCGGCAATGGAGATTATGGCTTTCAAATCCGGGGCGAATTCTTTGTCCTTAGAGATTATCCCGATTATAGGTCCATTATTGTGAGCCGACAATAGGTTGTTAGCCACATTCGGGATATCTTCCTCCCTAAACACTATATTCCTTTGCCTTATTAGATCTTCCACAGCTCGCTTCAGAATCCAACAATTTTTTGTATCATGTCCTTCAGCCCCGAATGATAAGCATACCGGGCATCCCGTTCGTAGGAAGACGATCCAGGTTTTTATCTGTTCGGAGGCACAGGTTGCAATAGACCCAACTCGACAAGCTTTGGGAACATGCTGGAATAGGACTCCCGAATTGACGTAAAGTTTTGTCTTCTGGGTGGCTCCCTGGGACGGATGTTGTTTTGAGGAGGCTGGGGATTATAGTTGTTTTGGGGAGGCTGGTTTCTCGGAGCCTAGTTCCCGTTGACCTGCTACTGTGACATGGGGCGTTCATAATCGCATGAAGCTGGGGAGCATAAAGCATGTCTGTGTGAGGATAGTAGTGTTGAGGGGTTCTTCACAAAGAACATGGGCCTAGGAGCATGATCCATTCTCATGCCTGATGCTGCCATTGAGGGTTCTTCTTTATTTTTATTCCTTGTGACTCCCCTTACCCCGCCTTGGATGGCCTGGGAGGTTGCTAAGATGGCCGACTAACTCAAAGTCCTTCCCTTTTTCAAATCATTTTCTACCATTTCGGCAATCTTGATTGCTTCAGCAATAGGTGCCATGGCCGACTTCATGTTTTGAAATTAATCGGTTTCCTGGGCCTGAAGGAAAATAGTGACCATTTCTATTTCGTCCATTGGAGGCTTCACCCTCGATGCCTATTCGCGCCACTTAATAGCATATTCTCTAAAACTCTCTTAAAGGCTTCTTCTTCAAAGTTGCCAACGAATTTCTATCTAGCACAATGTCGATGTTATATTTAAATTGCCTCAAGCAATCCCTGGCATGATCGTCCCAAATGTGCCATCATGAGACATCTTGCTACATAAATCGTTCTGAAGTAATGCCTACAAAGCTTTCTCCGAAGTACGCCATCAACTACTCTTCTTTTTCGCCTGCTCCGCGTAATTGGTTGCAATACTTCTTTAGGTGAGCAATGAGATCGCCATGACCATCATACTTTTTGAATTTTTGCGTTTTAAATCCCATGGGTAGGTGCACATGTGGGAACATGCACAGATTTGTATAAGAAATACTCTTTTTCACACTCAGGCCCTTCATATTCTTTAAGCTCTACTCAAGGCTCCTCATTCTTTTCGTCATCTCATCTTGTTCAGGAGCTTTGACAGGTTTATCTTGCACTGGTGTAATCTCACAGGGTTGTTGATGATAATTATTTGCGGGGTATGGAGGTGGCTCAGTTTGGTATGTGGGGGTTTTGAATGTAAAAGCCGACGGATCAAACGTGGGTCTCAGCACTGCGGGCTTTGTGGTGGCCGCACATAGTGGGGTCGTAAAGATATTGGGGACTGTGCCGGTGTGAACACCTAAGGGCGGACTTTAGAAAGTGCTCCAACAAAATTGGTCGGTATGGTGGGCTGTCCCATTAGGATGTTTGGATGGCTAATGGGAATAGTGGAAGTACCCCCTGACCTTGGGAAGAGATCAGGGAATCCGTGGATGGCACTCTGAGGCTCTCTTCCCTTCGTCCACGCATCCCACATATCCATGATCCTATGGCATAGGATCCTGTTTTCCTCTGCTGCTGCAGACTCTGAGGCCGGGACACCTGTAATTGGGCTATCTTCTGAGTTGGGAATTGCCAGCAGGATCATTTCATACGAAATTTCTGTACTTCCTTTTGATCTGGTAAAATATTGATGTGATGCTAGCTTACCACAAACCAACCACAATTCCTAAACCCTCTGCTGAAATTACAGCAAAAAAAGTTAATTTGAGACAAATACCAGATAGGGAATCGCACATTGGGGTGTGATGTACCTATACAGTTAACGGATGTCTACATTTTTGCAATGGTTGCATGTGTCGTCTCAAATTTTATTTCATTTTTTACTTTTGATTTTCCACTCTTGGTTTTCCTTTTTATTTTTCTTCTCTTTTTTTTCTTCCTCTCTGGTTCTTCTTGTGTTTCCTCCCTCTTTTTATTTGGGCTTTCTCTCTTCTTTTGCTCTTTCCATTTTTCTTTTTGTTTCTTCTTTTTCGTTTTTATTGTTACGGTCGAATCCTACGAAGATTGTCTGCGTATCGTTCCCCGCATGAATTAGACCTAGTGTAGGTCATGAAAATAAAGTCAAAAGTAACGAGACAGTTTTTGGGATTTTCAAATTTTCTTTAATAAAACTCCGCTTACAAATATGCTAGACTATTTGCTTTTATTAAAAGGAAAATTACCAAAACAGACTCAAAATTACGGTATATGGACTCAATGGTTAAAACATGGTCAGTACTACATTAAAGCTTCAAATCATGAGGCTCGCGCGATGTCATTCGGATCGCCGTGGGCCTACGTGCAAGACCCCTTTGTAAGTGCTCCAAATCAATCATCACCTAACGAACGGATATCATTACTGTAGCAAATAAAAAGTGGTACGAACCATTTGTTCACCGACCTGACATTTCATGACAATATAATCTGCAATGCCTCTAATGCTTTCCCTGATCCGGCCCTTTTCTTGCAGTAGCTGGCTTATCTGTTGGTTACGGGCTTCTATCACCCGGGGTTCATGGAAGTGATGGTCTCGCAATAGTTTTATTTCCTTCTCCATTTTGGCGATTAATCCATAGCATTGTTCTCTCTCCGCTGAAATTCTTTGTCTTGTCGGGCCGCCTTATCTTAAAAAGTATTCATTTTTCTCCTCATACTAGCAATGGTCCCCTCATATTTC
This sequence comes from Nicotiana benthamiana, assembly GCA_034376525.1. Taxonomy (NCBI): domain Eukaryota; kingdom Viridiplantae; phylum Streptophyta; class Magnoliopsida; order Solanales; family Solanaceae; genus Nicotiana; species Nicotiana benthamiana. The sequence goes on from CM067337.1 coordinate 93,533,540, forward strand.
CTTTTCATTTGCTGCACAAACTGGGCTCTTTCATATGTTTTCTTTTCCCATTGTGCCCGAAGTTTTGCCATGTTCTTTTCAGATTTCTCCAATTCGTCCAGGCATTATATGACTTGTTTCTTAGTCCCTTTTATCAGTATCTCGTCGGACCGACTTCGCTTAGGGTTTTTAGCATCTATTCTCATTTGTTGGATTTGGGCCTTGAGAGCTTCATTTTCTTGGGTCAACTAATTTTTGTCACTTTCATCCGCCGCAACTGGCAAGATATTTTCAAATTGGAGATCTTGAACCTCTTAGAAGACTTAGAAAGAGGAAGGTATTCGTAACAATTTGTATATACAATCATGGATTCGATCCCCAGCAGAGTCGCCAGAGCTGTCACACCTCTTTTTTATGCACCTACCCCGAAGGATAAATTTATAAGGGAGTTTTTCCAATTTAAGTGAAACTATTCTAAATGGGATTATTTATTTATTTAGAGTCGCCACTTGGGATAGGCTTTTCTTTTGGTGTCCCAAGTAGCCGGTTTATTTTGAATCCCAAATCGAGGAAATTTTTGACTGCCCCAAATGGAGTCGGCGAACCTCAAATTATAAGTAAGGAATTATGTTGACCCGAGGGAAGGTGTTATCCCGTGGTTCTAGCACGGACGGTTAACTATTATAATTGGCTAAGATTCTGATTTATACATGTTCATCCAATAGTACAATTTTAAATCATTTACCGCTTTTAGTTGAATTTTTAAGAATGTGAACGTCAATTAAAACATATCTTTGGATCGCGTCACATGAAATGCACCCGAATCCAAAACAAACTTTATTCAACGTCTTAGGATTTGGATTTGGGTCATATGAAATGCACACCGGTTTTTCGGAAGATAAAATTATTTAAAAGACACGCCTAAAGCGACTAACATATTATTATCTTTGCGGGAAGCCGTGAAGTTCGCTAAACGGCATGTCCCAAATTTCTTAGTATTTTTATATAAGCATTTAAAGAGGGCCACGCAATTTGTAGGTTTCATTTGGGCGCGGCCCACCTCATTTTATTACTGAAAGGCCTGTCTAAAGCAAACTAGGATTTTCTATAATGTATGCCTCTAAAAGGACTTAGTTAATTAGAAATTATAGAGTTCAGGCTTCGAATTCAATTTCGAATTGAAACAAAACGATGAAATCTTTCAATTCGAATTCGCCATCTTACATGAAAGCCCAAATTTAATAATTTAAGTCAAATCCCAAACAAGGAATTTTAACAAAGCATGGATGGAAGATTATCAAATAATGGGCACGTTGATGAGCCCAAGTCAATAATGAATTGGACTAAAGGGCCTGGAATGGGTTACCATCCTGGACTGGGCCGTTGAGTCTCAAAGGGATCAAGGCCAATACCCAAATGCTAGGGCCCAAATCAATTTATGTAGTCACACTCAACTAAATAGATGTATTTTTCATATCTAAACTCATAAAATCCAGATTCGAATGCACAAAGCCCCTACAATCTATAATTGCAATTCCAGTTGGATATACAACTTAACGCTTGAATTATTTCATCAAAAAATACAATACCAAACGAGTCACGACCTTATTTTACATTCAAGAATATGAAATAATTACTCATAGCAGTTTAAGTATTGAGTTATTAGCTACAAACGAGAATCCAAACTCAACTTATATATATTTATGCAGTAGCCGATATCAATATTGAAACTAATCACCAAAGGTAATAACTCTAAGCTAATACGTATTAGTAGTCCATTTATAGTCCAACAGTCAAATGTTCAAATGAATACAAAATAAAAAGAAACTAAACTATAGTAACAGCCCCTTAATAGTCCAATAGTCCATTGTTCAAATGGATAGAAAATAAAAAGAAACTAAACTATACTAAGCAAAAAAAATATATCAGTAGCATCTATCAAACCAAACGAGCATGCATCACGAGATAAGCTGGTAAATGCTTTATTCCATTTCAAATTTACAGGTTATATCAAGGCAATCTTAGTAGGTGTACTTGAATCAGGGCAAAACGAAACACCTATGAGTAGGTAAATAAGAGACAATAAGAGCAACAAATCCACCCAGCATATCCAACAATAAACAAAGCTCGAAAACCAGGAACAAACAAAGAGTTTTTCTCAAAATAAACCAGGATCCCACGCAGCTTTACATCAAATGATTCCAGGATAAGTTCAAAAGTGGTTGATGCTAATGGAACAGTAATTTTTGCTCCTTTTGATTTTTGTGTTTTCAAAATTTCAGCATATTTCCCTGGAACCAGATCTACTATTTTGATTTTTTTTATCTTGTATTTGGGACTAATTCAGAAGGATTTTTAGAGGGTCTTTTTCCATGCCTTTTCAATCAAGATATTTATGCCTTTATAGGCAAGTAAGCTAGGGCAAAGTTTCAGCTTTTATTTTACCTTTAATCCTTTCAATATTCAATTTTAAATAATCAGTCCCTCTTTTATTTTTGTGCTTTTAGCTTTGGTCACCTTAATCTTCTGACTTGTTTGCCATGTTTTACCACTCAACCCACTGATATCTCACTAGAGGCCCTTATTAGAAGCTTCTTCACTTGTTATAAAAGATTCCCTAGCCCTCAAATGCCTAAACTACCCTTCATTTGATATGAATTTACTAAGAATGAGCAATAAACCAACCCCCCAAACCTCTTTTCACCCTAGTTAGAAGTAACTATTGGTAACTAAACACTCAACTATATCCAGCCAATCCTGAAATTGAATCAAAACTCTATAACCTGTGTTGAACCTGATTTAAGTGTGATTAATAAGAGTTCTAAGGCCAAGTGTATCAATAAAATAGTAGACAATTAATTGAAACAATTTTCAACAAAAGGACATGCCATATGGAAACAGTAATATCCTAATAGCCTAAATTAATCCTCAACCATTCAGTTTAAACAACTCAAACATGTTGTTCATGAATCAACACAAAACGACTTAAGAAAACAACAAATCAAGCTTGACTAACCATAACTTAAAAATGTAGAAGTCTAGTCACTCGAAGTGAAACAAGGAATCATTTATAGCAGATAATCAGTGATGATTTAGAATTCAAATTAAACAGAGGAAAAGAAATCTAAGTAAACCTACCGTACAATTCTAAATGAAAACAAACAAAGGGTAACTAAGATCACTAAAACCACATACAAGAACTAACATACAATACAAAATATAGCACCAAGACGAAGGAACAAGAAATTGAATAAGGAAACTTAGCTTAATGACAGTCGTAGTCCAAAACCCATGAACCCCTGAGCTTCTAAGGTTCCCGGCCAACCTTCGGTTTCCAATTTGGGAATATATGTTGTCATTCGAGAGAGAGTGATTAGGGGTTTAGGAGGAGGAGGGTGAGAACAGTATAGGGTGTGAGTTTTGTTGGATTTGGAAGGGTTGGGTTTTTGACCGGGGTCTTTGATTTTATATTCGATAAAATTCGGTAATATTTGAGGGCTATACGCTATGGATTCATGGAGAGGGAGACGAAAAGGTTGTGTGGTGTAATTTTTGTTTCCATCAGAGCCGGCGCTGCTGTGGACGGTGGAACAGGTGCATTTTTGATCGAATACTCGAGAAGAAAGGTTGTGATTCGAGGGCTGGGACTTGGGCGTTAGAAAGAAGAGGAGGAGGGGATTCAAGGGTGTATTTTTGGGGTTGATTGGGAACCTGCCACCGGCGGAGGCAATTTCCGGCCGGCAGCGGCAAGGCGGATGGTGGCAGAGACGATAGGTGCGAGTAAGAGAAGGTTTGGTCTCTATGGTTGTAACGTTTTTTTGGACAATTTTATTTTTAAACAAAACCAAACCTGGGCTGTTGGATGATGCGGGATGGACGGTTGAGATCAACTAGACGCCAAACGGCGTCGTTTGAGGCGCTATATGGTTTGACCGGGTGTGGGGTGTTTGGGCTTAGGTTTTGAACAGGTATTTGCTGGGTTTTGAGGGTTTGGGCTTATGATTTGTATCCAAATACAAAAACCAGATTTAAATTCTTCAAATACAAAAACCAGATTTAAATTCTAAAATAAAAATTCATTAATTTCTAAAAAACCGAAATCAATGTTTTAAAAAGAAAACTAAGCACATGGAAAGATGACTACAATTTTTTTTATTTTCTCTTATTTTTATAATGTCAAATACTAGTAATCCTAAGACAAAAATGCAAAACATTGGGTCCTAAATGCAAGTGTACTATCTGTTTTTTGTATTTTTATGAATTATACCAATTTAAAATGCACAAAATGCAAACAAACACAAAATCATGCAATTATTTCCTAAGAATTTAAATAATAAATGAAAATCCTAATTTTAATGTAATTTTAATCCTAATTTTTCATTATTAATGTAATTTTAGAATTTAACTGCATCATTTTGTGCTTGTTTGCATTTAAATTGATATAATTCATAAAAAATACCCGAAATTTAATTGTCCCTTCAATTTTAAGTCTCTACCTTCTTGTCATTGGCTTATGTCTTCCGCTCTCCTGATTTGATCCTCTTTGTGAGGTCCTTGAACATATTTATGATGGTAAGGTCAGCTGTTAATCTGTTGTAGCTTGATCTTTATTGTACAGGTTCGGTTTGTGGAGTCGTTTCTAGAGTTGTTGTGCTACGAGTTCTTTTGGTGGCTTTATAGTTGAGCAATCTCCAACTGATGTGCTTGTAACATATCATATATAACATGAAGGCTAAACTCTTATTCCTGTAGGGCCGGGGTTTCTGGAGCTTTTGTTGGTTTTCTTGGCGTATACTCCTCTTAGCGTGAGAGCTTTTGTCGACGTGTTGGGCATTACACGATACCACAACCACGGGAAATGGTTCAGTTGCATCCTCTGGGTTTCTTGGTGGTTCACCAATAGTTGGAATAGCTAAACAATTCTTTCCATGGTCCTCAAGACCATTGTTTTCATTTGTGTTTACTGAGTTAGACGTTTTGACCTTAAGTCAAAGATTTCTGCACAAGAAAAATTGTGAAAGAGAACTTGCGTTATGTAGTAAACAAACAAGAAAACAATCACTATTATTTTTAGCCCCAAGATGGGCGCCAAACTGTCTACCTTGAAAAATGTAATTACAGTTACATTTGATTTTGTGGTTCCAAAAATGCATGATTTATTTTTATACTAGATTGTTAGGCAGTAGATTGTAAGTGTGACACTAGAAAATAAGGTAAGAGCATTAAAAGAGTGTGTCAAGCAAACTGAGGGACTGAGGGACTGAGAATCAGAGCCTCGAGCTAGCTTATTCGGGGTATCGAGCAGGGTTATATAGGGCCTCGAGATAAAACTATGATGTAGGATGTGAACGGCGATTAAGGATCAACAATTCTAGGAGCTTTGATAAGAGCTCTTTATGATAAACAATTAGTTATAAATGAAGAACAATTAATGAAGTACAATAAATGTAAGCAATAAATTTGAGTAATAGAATGAAGGAAAAATGTGTTTAAAATTATACATAAGAGAATGTTCTTTTATATTGAATATTATATGTCTCAACCCATTTACAAAATGATAAAGGTCTCTTTTTATGTGAGGGGAATCCCTAAAATAATACAAATGCATTTATTACAAGGAAAGGTAGTCGGTACAACCGCTCAATAGTCTTGTACAGACAGGTACCATTCTTGCAGGTGCTATCAGAAGAACACCACATGCCTAGGAATCATCTTGCGTATTCATGATCACCATCAATTTGCACTACCCTAAGTCGGTCATAAAGAACCCTTGAGTTCAAACCTCGAGCTATGCACCGGGCCTCCAAACTAAAGCTATGGAATGCCACAATGATCGTAAAATTGAGCTTTTAAACTTTAGCCGTATACATGTATTTAAATGTGAGTCCAAATCGACTTCGAAAAACCAAATTTTCATTTTTTAAAACATAGAAATAAATCCCCAAAATTTCTCTTTGATTATCATAAATTTGATGCTAAATTTCATAAATAATCATGAAATATGGTTGGAAATTGATTAAAACAAATTACACAATAATTATAGGTGAAAATCCCCACCCTAAATCGTCCCATGCCAAATCTAGGTTCTAAAATAATAAAAAATGAGATGAAATCCTAACTCCTATCCTTTTTGTTCAGTTTTAGATGTTGTAATTGCAACACTGGGAAAACCCTCGCAATTGTGAAGAATTTCGTAAATGCGCCGCAGACAGCCTATGTGGGAATTCGCAAATACGACATTGGCTTCAAAATTGAAAAGCTTTAACCCTTTGAAAATGTGACTAAAATTTCGCAAATGAGAACATGCCCAGTATAGCAAACACTTCATAATTGTGAGTGAGGCATCGCAATTGTGATACCTTACCCCCATCTATTCACTTATGACAGACTCTAGCGCAGTAGTAACGTCATTCAGTTCGAAGCTATTTCGAAACACATCCAAAACTTACAAAAATCATCAGGGATACAAACAAAACATCCACAAAGGTCTAAGGTCATCATACAAACTCGTTCACATGATAAAAACACAAAAGTAACATCTACGACTACGAATTGGACATCATAATGCTTCAATTTTAAAGGAAAACTCAAGAAGTTCAAGAATTTCAACCAAGGGTTGGTATCTTATCAAACTAACTCAAAATGATAAATAATATTGTAGAAATGTTCCTAATAGCTAAATGAACATATTTGAAGTTCCAAAAATAATTCAAAACCCGATAGCTACAAAGTCAGCATACGGTCAAACTTGAGAAAACTTCTAAGCCTCAACTTCCTATCTTTCTGTAAAACATGTCAAATCAACTTGGGGACATCCAAATTCTATTCTACTCATACACCCAAGTACAAAATCACGTTTCGAACCTATCTGGAGCTATCAAAACACCATTTCGGGGTCATTTTCATAAAAGTCAAATTTTGGTTGATAGTTTTAAATTAGGCTTATAAAACAAGAACCAAAGGGTCCAAATCAACATAAAATTCTCCCGGAATGAAACTATCTAACCCTGCGTGTTACATCTCTCATTTTTTGTACGTTTATAGTTTCATATTGAGTTAATTAACATAGACTTGGAGAAGAGAATATCTTGATATTAACAAATTAATGTTATTAATAACAAATGATAAGTATGTATCATGAAGGAAAAGGAGTACACAAATTAAAGGCAATCATTTTCGTTGAAGGTTGTCGATTTATGGTGTAATATGATTCGAGCGATAATACACAATATTTCTGGACTAGTACCATACAAGGTACCATATGACCGTGATAGTATGATTTATAAAGTATATTAAAAATTAATAATATTTTCAGGTAATTTGAAATAATTCTTCATTATATAGGTAATTGGTTAATTATCGGGTAATGGTACAGTACCTAATTACCTGATAAGTACTAAAAGATTAATAATTCCCACCCACCCCTCCAAAAAGGTGGAAGCTGGCCACAACTAAAGGCAAATGACTCCTTAGTCATTTTGATAGGTGACAACTAAGTTAGCAAAGAAAGGGACACTTTATTTCTTAAGATTATTATACAATTCATACCATCAGACCATTAGGAACCTTTACAATTCAAAGACATTAGCATTTTGCAAATCCAAAAACGTTAACCATTTAAGATTTCAACATAGCTTCCTTTCACATACCTTGAAAACAAGTCATAATTAGAACGTTCGAAACATTGACAATTCAAGCTCATACAAGATATTAACAACCAGATTTCATGCGTCCAAATACTCCTTCATATACGGATTTTTCCTACTCAAAGTATATTAAGGCTTCTTTATTTTCAGCAGGATCCATGTTATACAGAAGAAACCAACCAATGCACAGTTTTTATAAACGACTCTATTTATAGAAATACTAGGGGTCCCTCTGTTCTTGATTCCCCATGTGACATTTTATTATATCTTTTGTTTATGGGTCTCAAAATAATACATAGTTGATAATGTTTATCTGAAAGGCATATTGAGATTATTAACATATTTTCATGCATTTCATGCATTTATACAAATATATTGACCTATGACTAGATGGCGTTATGTACGTATATTTACATGGATATATATATGTATATGGGATATGGGAAAATGTTAGTGTTATATATTCACCACTACCTGATCAGTTGCTCTACGATTGTGATGCTGCTCACATTGGCCGAGACAATATGATGGGATGCCCTCAGAAGGTTGATGATATTATGTAAAACTATACCTATGCATTACATGACATTTATATGCAAGTTTATGCAATTATAAATGTATTAGAATTTACAAAGATATTCAGATTTACAGATGGATTTCTTATTTCCATGTTTCATATGTTTCTTTTACGTACTGATTTTTATGCCTTACATACTCAGTACTTTTTTTGTACTGACGCCCTATTTCACGAGGCATGGGTTTGTACAATAGTATTTCAACTAAAGGTTTGTAGACAGTTATATACAGTTGGATAGTATGTGGCCATGTCGGCTTTTTGTTTTGGGTAAATATTTGCCTATCGCGGGATTGTCGGCTTGCCCACTATAATCCGCATGCATATGCATAATTGTCTTTTGGACAGGTTTTACTCATGCATGTAACTCTCATAATTCAGCATATATTATTCACGTTTATACCATAGTTGCATCTTTAAAGGTATTCGACAGGTATGACTTTGGCACTCATCGCGGCCTATCACTTTTGGTCATGACAAAAGTGGTATCAGAGCAATTCTATCCTTGGGTTGTCTACAAACTATATCTAGTAGAGTCTTATTTATAGGTGTGTTGTGTACCACACTTATAGATAGAACGCTACAGGACACATATGATGTAATACTCTTTTTTTTATCACATATCCTTTGAGATAAGAATTCATGTTCCTAACAATATGTTACGTTTTCAACCATGCTTCGGAAGACTACAACCACTTAGAAGGGAAAGTTTATGGCTAGCGAGACTACTAGTCGAGTGCCACAAGTTACCAGGGATCCGGGAGAGTCTGATAGTGAGATTCCATCTCAAACTTCATATACCCCTCTCTTTCCAAAAGAGCTTAAAGTAGCACATAGTCTAGCACCTGCCTCTGTACGTCGAGCTCCTCAGCAAGATACATAAAGTCAAGAGATAGGAGATGATATTGAGCTATTAACCCAGTTAGTAGCCGCACACGCTCGACATTAGGAAATAGGCACTGGTCATGCAGATAGGACCGTCAGTGTGATGGCTTCATTAATTTAGACCCACTAGTATTCACTAGAGCAGATCCAAACAAGGACCTTCAGGTATGTGTTAGATAGAATTCAGAGAACCTTAACGGTAGTGAAGGCCAGTGCGACTCAGTCAAGTGAGCTAGCTTCCTATCGAATCCGAGATATTGCAATTAATTTATAAGAGTCTTGTGAATTATCCACAGGTTATGATGCCCATTCAGTAGTATGGAAGGATTTTTAAGAACCTTTTCTTCATCATTATCTGCCACCAAAGCTTAGACGAGCGTTAGTTGATAGCTTCTTCACCTTTTGACAGGGTAACATGAGTATTCGAAAGTACAATCTTCAATTTGATTCGTTGGCTAGGTATGCTCCCACTCTTGTATCTAAGATGGAGAATTGAGTCCACGAATTTGTGATGGAATTAGAGACTCACTTGCTTAACGAGTGCATGTCAGTCTTGTGAGTATGTGATTCACGAATTACTCCTATAAATTTAGAAACAAATAATTTTTTTATTTATTTGCAATTTTAAGAAATGTTGTGGCATTTTCCGTTAATTGTTTGCCTTTTGTTTATATATTTTAATTAGTGAAAAATACAAAAAATGTGTTGCATGTGCACTTAGAAGTTGATTTGATATTTTCCAATAATTAATTAAAAATTAGTCATTTTATGAAAGGGAAAATCAAAAATAGTTTAATTTGCACTTTTAATTTTAACTTTAATTTTTTGGTGATTTTTATTTTAATTTTGTTTTAATTATTTGTGGTAATGATTATTTTGTAGGATTAATGCATTTTTTCCGGTTAAATAAAGAAATTTGAAAAATGTGAAATAAAGAAGAACAAATTTGGCCAATTCTATTAAATTCCCAGCCCAAAAACACCTAGAACCTGGTCCAGCCCACATCCAAACCCGGTCTAGCCCCCCAATGAACCCAAACGACGCAGTTTAGCGTAGATTAATCTCAACCATCGAGGATCTTTGATCCAAAGGCTAAGAACAGAGGAACTTCAAGTATGTAAGTGTCCAAAAACCACCCCACCCACCAAACTCGTCTCTCCTCTCGCACCAAAGCAAACCCTAGAGACACCCCGGCTCCACCGCACACCGTCGTCTTCCACCGGTCGGAAATCCCCCACGGCAGCAGCGGAGCTCTGATGATAGTCAAATTCATGCCACCGTTTCTCCTCCCTCCCATCTATAGAAATATACCATTGCTTTCCCTGAAAACTCAGCTCATCCTCTCGAATATTGGCCTGAAATACTGTCTTCGCCACTAGGTCCGGTGCCGCCGCTGCCAATCCACCCCAATCACACCAAAGGACCCCTATCCCTCCCTCATTCAAAATCCTCACTCACAATCCTTTGAAATTCCTTGTACCTACTCAAATCTCAAATCGTAATCCAGTCTTGAGAGTAAAAAACAACATAAAATAGATTCGTGCATGTAAGTCAAGCCAGTACTGCAATAATGATTTAAAGTTTGATTGATAAGTTTTTCAATTTATTTTTACCTCTTGATTTCCTTCTTGTCCTTCTCCTTTTCTTCTCCGTTAGGGTTTGGACTTTAAGTTTATCTTCTGTAAATAAGTTTGGTTTTAGTTTTCCTGCCTTTCGATTAATTTGGAGGTGGTATTTAATTCTGGTCATTTTTAAATCCTAAAACTGGTGCATTAAACCCTTGATTCGTTTTATTCTAATTTAGGTTAATTAGCCTGTATTGATTTAGTAATGTAGCTAATCCCTCATCTGACTGTGAATTATTTAGAATTACTATTGAATTTCAATTGTTTAAGTGCAATTGGGTTTTCGGCTGTCTCTGAGTCAGTTGGCAAAGAGCGGCCCACCCAATTTTCTTTTGTCTCTTGGGTCAAAATTTGGACCCGTATTGGCCTGGTTCTCAAAGTAATTTCAGGGTCATTGGGGGTAAGTTTAGATAAACTAGTAAAGGAATCTTTAGCAACAAGATTTGGAACCTTCTAATAGGGGGTTTGCTAGAAAACTTCAAATAAAACTTGGTCAACAAGCTAAAAAATAAAGGACTAAATTTAAATAACAAACCTGAAGGGTGCCCTAGTTGGTTGCCAATAATGGAATTCTTACTTGACTTAGAAGGCAGAGATTAAGAACTGAAAAATTCCAAAAACTTCAGGTGGCTAAATTTGAAAAGTACTGTGTCGTTTGTTTTAAGCTTGAACTTTGAGGTCTCATTGATATTCTGGAGCATTTTCTGGTTCACATAGGGTCTAAGATAGCATGATTTTGTGTTTAAAGTTGAACCTGGGTTAGAACGAGTTGCATCTAAGATTTGCAAGGCTAATTTTCGATTATTGTTCAAAAACTCTGTTTATCATTGGTTCTGGTTGATTCTTTCTGAGTTTGTTGCTCCTGCTGTTTACTGCTGTTGCTATTTCTCCAAGACCTCTAATCCAATTTTTGATTTTTCCATACCATATTCAAGTACCCATTATGGCTTCAAAACTATAAGTGCTGACTCATGTAACATTTCGAGGAAGAGAATAAATTCTTCATTTGTGTTGCATGTTTCTTTTATTCACTTTACTATTTTGATTCACTGATTCATTTTTAATGAGAATCTTGATAGAATTGGTTGGAATGTGGATGGTTTCTGATGATTACCTTTTGCTTTAATTCTTCAGCTTGTTTTTGTATTGCTAAAGGCATTAGTTAATTCTGTATTCCAAATGTAAGGGTTAATTCGTCCATTAGTTATCAAACTGGAGTAATCTCATTTGTTAATTTGAATTGATCAAGGTTAAGTGTTAGAAGGAGATATTATAATAGAACTGACATAGCATTTGAGGTTCAAATAATTTTTGTTGTTTGATGAAATCAGTGTTTCCATGTTGATCGCTTTCTTTGTAAATGTTCGCTTAAATTTTGGATCTTATGTTTGATTTATTTAATTGGCATGTGATTTGAACCATAATGGTTTATTATTAAAAGTGGTTCACAATCAGTAACTGCATGCTCAGTAACAAAGGTCATGTAGACTCGACTTAAGGACCTCATGAGTGGCTGAATTGGGGCCCTTATTGGTCATGGGATAGAATGGCGCTAAAATCGCCATCTACAGTGTTCTTCAATCGCATGGGATATTGGGCCTCATGCTTGGACAATACCATATTCTAAAAAGAAGTGAAATAAAATAGACTTCATTTAGACCTAATCTTTGGTTCGCATTTGAGTTCACCATGGTTCAAATGTAGGTGTCACTTCTTTAGCCTTATTTCATTAATGTACCTTAATTGATTTAAGGTGCGCTACCCAATAATTAGATAATCGATGGCCCTCATATAATTAATCTCGATTTGAATTGAGATGTGTCGTGCCAAACCAAAGTGACAATTGCATGGCCTGAATTTAATTGATTCCGTATTGATACACTGAAATCGAGGTGTGCCATTAGCGAATTTTTATGTCCTTGGTAAATCAAAAGTGCACAACTACCTTTGGCGCCTTTGTTAAATAATTCACCTTCCTAAATATGGGTGCGCATTTATGTGACCCAAATCCAAATCTCAACGCTAGGTAATATATTTTGCGGGCTATGGGTGAATTTATGTGACGTGGTTCGAAACACGTTTTAACGATGTTCCAATCCTCATAAAATTAATTAAAAATGGTTAAAAATGAAAATTTGCACATAGGCACAAAAATGAAATAAAATCAAAAATTTGAGCAAACTATAACAGTTGAGCGACCATGCTAGAACCATGGAACTCAGGAATACCTAACACCTTCTCCCGGGTTAATAGAATTCCTTATCCGAATTTCTTGCTTGCAGACATGTATTACAGAGTCAACATTCCTCGATTCAAGATTTTAAACCGGTGACTTGGGACACCATTATTTATCGCATGTGGCGACTCTGAAATCTCTAAACAAATAAATCTTGTTTCGACTGTCCTTTAATTGGAAAAACTCCCTTTACTACGCCCGTTCGCGAGGTTGTAGTGGTAAAAATGAGGTGTGAGAGCTCTGGCGAATCTGTTGGGGATCGAACCTAGAATCTCTTGTTCAGGGTTCGATAATTCGAGCATAAAAATAACTGTTGTGTTTGTCTTTATTTGATATCTGATTTTTATACATGATTGTGCCCAATTTCTAAATGTTGCCTTTTTACCGCTTTAATATTATTTGAAATGCGAACTATCGGAAAACCATTCTCTTCTCATCTTCGGGGATGTGTTAGCTAGTTGAGACTCCCTATTCTATTAGTTTCATAAATTAAATAAGAAAGAGGCTCGGACAACTTACTAAGCCCGAGGGCCTTTTGTTCCTGATAAGTAGCTCCCTCCTCGACTCGAGTTGTCCGCTCGGGTACACAGTCTACAACAAATACCTAGGTTTTGAACCTAGAATTACTTAACCTCATGCTAGATCCCTAGTAGGAATGCGTATTTGCATCATGCGTTTGACTTAGGGGACTCAACACAGGGGTTTGGTCCGTCTAGGATAGGTGCGCCCAAAATGCCAGACTATCTTGATACATCTTGCATGGTACTTGTGCATTTATTTCAGATTTTCATGTTGACTGGCTTTTGAAAAAGACCGTTGGATTTGACAAAAAAAGGTAATAGCGAGAGGGTTTGAGGAAGGACTTTACCTGTTTCAAAAACCGATACTGAAATACTACAAAAATGTTTAGCAATAAATTGGGAGTTTGTTTTCGAAAAAAAAAAATAAAGAAGAAAAACAACGGGATTTTAATTTCAAAAGAAAAACAAGAAAAATAAAAATAGAAGTTGGTTTTCAATTTTATCAAAATTGCCTGATGTACGCCAATTTTATTCTTACATACATGAGATACATACGCAACCTCCATCGGCTCCAACTTCATTTTTGCGAAAATAGCCAAAAAGAACCAAATTTTGTTTGTGATAAATAAATAAATCAGGTTTTGTCCAAATTAGCCGAGTGTCCACAAAAAGGGGACCGGAAGACTGGTTTTACAAGAACTGTCGCCTTCGATTATTTCCTAAATTTTTATCGATAGCAGGAAAAACATTAATACCTTCCCTCGAAAGTGTAGAAAGGTTGTATTCACAAAGCTGGGATTTTATTTTTCGAAATGAAAATTGAGAAGAAAAATTTTTGACTTTGTTTTTTAGTCTAATAAATTATGATTTTTACTTAATCACCCTAATAATTAGGTAGAATGAGCACAAATCAAAAATTGCCCATAACAGTCATGAACAAGATCCTTTTGGATGTGACCATGTGGTTGAATGATTTAGGTGAATCAGGGCAAAACAAGGTCAATGTACACTTTGGAGGACTCACCGGGTTATTGAAAATTAATCCTATAAGGGATATCATAAAGGCATTTTTTTACATTTTGGGACCCGACCCACAACGTATTTCATTGCCCGGACTTTGAACTCACCCCAACCTTGGAGGAAATAGCCGTATATATCGGGGGGCCCAAAATCCTTGTGACACATAGGTATTTTATTGCACTAAGCGTCATCGTAGTACGCAAATTCTTCGACTCATTGAAAATATGCAGGGGGGTTAACAATCTAGATTTGACAGCTGGTTTTTGCTCCACTGTTTATATTCCTTAAGTATGGGAACATAGGGGATGTAATGACCTAGAAAATAAATTTTTTAGCAAGGGAAACCAACTCAAATGGGAAGAATAGAGGTTTTTCGCATTTATGGTATTCTTCTTGGGCCTCTTTGTGTTTCCACGAAAAGACGAAATTATTGACATTAAGATAGTAGGGGTTGTCAGCACCTTGATCACTCAAGCTAAGAGCACCATTGCACCCATGATATTATCTGAAATCTTTCATGCCCTCACAACCTGTAAAGCTGGAGAGATTTATTTGAAGGAAGCAATTTACTGTTACATATGTGGATAGTTGAAAACTTGTGCCATCGACCTCAATTCATGAGTTATGGGTCAACGAAAAGGGGTTGAATAGAGGAGTTTCATACAAGAGTCGATGGGATTAGATCACCAGAGGGGGTCCTAGAATGGGTGTCATATCTCCGTACCATAAGTGCAAGTCAGATAGGGTTGACGTTTGGGTGGCTCCTCATTGATGAAATTATATATATGCCAACTATCCGGTCTCATTTTCTTTTGATTGGTCTCTAGGGCATCCAACCCTATGCTCTATACAAGGTGCTGAGATAGTTAGGGAGGTGCAAAATGGTTCCCAAGGATGAAGACATTAGTCACCACGTGGTTGAAATTGGTCGTAATGGGTTAGTTTCACGAAGCATCAGTCCGCCAAATTTTGAGCGAGTGTCAATACTTGACGACGAACACTCGAGTACGAGACTTGTCTAAAGGTGAGGTTTCACCAGGATACGTGGCTTGGCATTAAAAGGAAATAGAGTTCGGAAGGCCGGCTAAGAGACCACATCTTCAGGAGTTTGTTGAGGCGTCACAGGAACAATGGAATTTGTTAGCTAAGGAAATCGAATACAGGCCCACAATAGGGAAATTGGAAAAACAAGTCAAAGGCCTTCAATTCGAGAATGTTTTGCAAGCTGCAGCAGACAAGGAGGAAAAGAAAAGACTAGCCAAAGAAAACAAAGCTTTGCAAGCCCAAGTTCTGAAAATGAAACTAGTCACACAGAATCCCACCAGAAGCGCGAAGGATGAAATTCTCATAGACAATCTGAGGCGGAAAGTAGGAGAATATGGTTTTGACTTGAACAAATCAGAGGGTGAGCATTCCAGTGCCCAGAAATAATTGGACATAAATGTAGAGGAACGAGCACGTGTGAATGAACAACTGAAAGGAAGGTATGACAACAAGGTTGCGTGGTTGAAGAAAATTGATCATCATGGCCGAAAAAAAATGGCTATGCAGGCAAAAGACTTTAAGGCTAAGAGAGAACATTGTTACATAGCAGTAGCACGGCTGGAAAGAGATTTGCAGCAATTTCAAGAACTAAATTGTGTAGTCGAACAAACTTTGGAGGTCAGGGCCCGGCAGATTGGGTGATTGTTGTAAGAAAAAGGGTGTTATAAGAGAGAGGGTTCGGATGATTGCTGACTACATCACCGTAAAGTGTAGCCACTGTGAATATATGACAAGATTTATATTCTTTTCCACTGCAATGACCTTCGTTCGCCAAGTGACGGAAGTCCTCCACCACCTCCAAGGATAATTAGCACACAAGCCTACGGCGAGACCGAATGATGTCCCGCAAGCCCAGGAGCATTAGAGGCTTTAATGTATTCATGATTAGTCCATTTATTAAGTTTGTATTTTCTCCTATTTTGAGTCTGTAGTAGGTTATCAAATCGGTTGTTTTCATCTTTCTATCAAAGTCTATTGGTTGTTTAAGTCGTAGTCTGTTGATTTCTTTTCTTAAAGTATGTTAGCAGTTGTAATCAAGTGTTTTATATTATGAAATTAATAATTTCCAAAAAATATTTTCTGTATTTATTTGCCAGAACTATGCTTTATCTGATTCATGCGGGTCATGATACGTAGGCAATCTATATAGGATTTGACCATAACAAAAATAAGAAAAAGAAAGAAAAAAGAGAGAAAATCACGAGAGAAACAACGCTCAAATAAGGAAGAGAATAACAAAACAAAAGAAAGTAGGCAAAACAAGTTGAGCGAAAAAAGGGAAGAAGAAAAGAAAACAAGAAAAGAAAGATGGCATAGGGTGAAAGCTGGGATAACGCAAGCATCCAATCCATATGCATAATAGAAACCGGTAACTGCTTAGGTGCATTCATCCTCGATTATGCGGCCACCTATGTGTTAAGCCTAACCGCTAACAAGTTTTGGTGTTTTCTTTCTAGTTTAGGTAGGTGGTTAGTTTTTGCGGCATTCTGGCAAACCACTCCTATAATACTCGGTCCAAAAGCAAGCTGACTATAGCCTACCAAGAAACCGATGCAAGTATTGTTGATCTCTCAAAAGAGGTAGAAGAGTTGGATGTTAATGCAATGAAAGAGGAGAAGTAAAAACTGAAGCATTAGATGGCTGAAATTTAGGCATGGGTAAGAGGACAGCCACCACTAGCCTATCCTACCAACCGGACCTTTGTCCCACCATTAGCCTAGTCGCATGACCACCCTACTACTGATCCACCCCTAAGGTTCCCCATCTACCAACAATACATAGGTACAACTTCCCAGGCACCCCCAGCTCTACCACCCAAATTTGTTCCTCACCCTCCTCCACTGGATGCTCTCTTCTATGTGGCACCTCCGCCTGCTACACTCCACAGATCATCCACTGAGCCTTTGCTTGAAGCTCATGAGTACCAGTATTACCCACCAGAACCCCCTTTCAAAGCCCATGAACCCTACTCTTACGCTACCCATATTCAAATCTCTGCAGAGGCTTAAACACCAGTCAAAAACCCCTAGCAAGAGGGGGTACTCAGGAAAGTCAAAAGTATAGAGCAATCATTCAGAGATATGCGAGGGTTGCGAAGCCAAGTGAGTGTGCATACAAAGACATCTTTTTATTCTAAGATATTTGCCGCCAAGCTTTAAGATGCCCAAGTGCGACTTATACGATAGACATGGCGATCCGGTGGCACATCTAAAGGGTTTTTGCAGCAAGATGAGAGGAGCAGGAGGAAAGGATGAATTACTGATGGCATACTTTAGTCAAAGTTTTAGTGGTCAGTGTTGGAATGGTACACCCGATAGGATTATGCTCGGTGGTACACATGGGATGATCTAGCACAAGCATCCGCCTGTTGTTTTCAGTAAAATCTTGAGATTATTACGAATCATTTGTCTCTGACGAAACTAGAAAATAAGCACAATGAGAGTTTTAGATAGTATGGATTCCGTTTGAGGGATCAGGAAACAAGGGTCGACCCACCAATGAAGGAAAGCAAAATGGTAGACTTTTCTTGCAATATTTGGAGCTTACATATTTTGGTCACGTGGTATTGGTAGGGTGTAAATCCTTTAACGAGGTAGTAAAAATGGGAAGCATGGTAGAAGAGGGACTCAAATCCAACAAGATTATGAGTTATTCAGTGATGAAAGCAACCAACCAGGCTATCCAAAGCGGGACCGGGTGATCAATTAGAAAGAAGAAGAAGGAGGAAGTAGAGACAATTGACTCAAGGACTTGGTTCAGACCTAGGGTCCATCCCATACAATCAAACCCGACCTCACCACCAAACCTATCCACACACTCCATATAGCCCACCACAACACTACTACCCACCTCTTGAGCCCCGTTTTTCCGTCCACCATGCACGGCCATATACTCAACCTCCCACCTCGCACAATGGCATCAGCCGACCCCACAAAATAATTATCTAGCTCGACAAAATAACTATCTACCTCTAAGAGCCTACCAGCAAACCTCGAGACCAGCTTTCCGGGCAAACCAAGTCTTAAAAACTGAGAGGATGCAGAAAAGGAAAACTTTTGATCCATTGGGAGAATCATATATCAGCTTATTCCATAGGTTGAGAAAGTTTGATATGTTGAGGCCGATTGAAGCAAAATGGCCAAATCCTCCATCGAGAAATCTGGACTATTCTGTCAGTTGTGAGTATTGCTCAGGAGCCCCGGGGAATGACACAGAAAAATGTTGGCATTTGAAGCACCCAATATTAATTAAAACTTGTTGCCTACTCATCAAGAGACGAATATGATTGAGATAGTGCACAAAGAGAGAGACCCCAAAAATCCTTCACAAACTGCCATGATGATTCGAGCCAGTGAACGGAAGATGGTTGGAAATTTGACAAGCAAGATGTCGACGCTTAAGTTGGGTGGGGCAAGTAGTGAGCCTTTCGTTGTTGCAAAGAATTAATCTCCGAGAGATGGAATGTAAACAAGAAAACATAAAGGTGGTTGTAACAGGGGTAGAAAGCAAACATGTGATTGTTGTAGAAGGTGCTCACATCGAGCCTGTCATTATCATACCTGTAGTACAGCTACCAATGTCAGCAACAGGGCCATACGTTGGAATTATGAGCGAGTAACAGTGACTAAGAAAGGGAAAGAGATTAGAGAAGAGGTTATGAGACTCATGGATTGACCCGATCGGGGAGGTTCATTTCCATAGGAGAATTGCTAAAATCAAAACCGATCAAGGACAATTCAGTGCTGGTGAAGAAAACTATGAGTGAAAAGGAAGCAGAACAGTTTCTGAGGAAGATGAAAATGCTTTTTATTCTATTATGGAACAACTGAGAAAGACGCCTGCCCAAATCTTGCTATTGTCATTGCTGATTCATTCGGACGATGACCATCGGGCATTGATGAAGATTCTGAACGAGGCCTACGTTCCTAAATAAAAGTCAATCACTTGGAGAAGTTTGCCAACAAGATTTCTTAGGTGAACAGAGTCACTTTTTCTGATGATGAATTGACAATAGAAGGCATCGAGCATAATAGAGCACTATATCTCACGTTAAAGTGCGAGGATTCTGTTGTTACTCAAGTATTGGTTGATAATGGTTCAAGTGTGAATATTTGCCCTCTTTCCACATTGAACAAGTCCAAGGTAGATGATGAAAGAATTCACAAGAACAACATTTGTGTGCGAGGGTTTGATGGCGGGGGAAAAGATTCGGTCAGTGACATAATGCTCGAACTGACAATAGGACCAGTTGATTTTACCATGGAATTCCAAGTGTTGGATGTGTGCGTCTCTTACAACTTATTGTTGGGAGGACCCTGGATCCATGCTGCTAGAGTATTCCCCTATGCTTTGCATCAAATGGTGAACATTGAATAGGATTGACAAGAAATAGTTGTGCACGGCGAGGACTATATGTATGCTCACATCGATGCTGTTTTACCATTCGTTAAGGCGAACAATGACAAGGGACCCTGGGAGTATCAGGTTCAAGACACAATGCCAGTAAAAAAAGTGCCAAATGTAGAGTGTGTTGTAACGCCAAAGTTAGTTGCTGCTGAAATGTTGAAGAATGCGTTTGTTCCTGGAAAGGGTTTGGGGTGTCACTTCAGGGTATCCTACAATTGGTATCTCTTCCCAAAAATAGAGAAACCTTTGGTTTGGGGTTCAAGCCTACAATTGCAGACATAAAGAGAGCTAGAAAGATAAAGCAGAGGGCATGGGTCCTTCCCAAGCCTGTGACGTGTCTCTTCAGATGATTTGTTAGGCCTGGCGCCAAGAAGCGCCCGACAACAACAAGTTCCAGTGTTGTGGTCGATTCTGATAAGGAATCGTTTGAATGGTTTGAGAAGTTGTTTAAAGATGTGAATGTGATAGAAGCCGGAGAGGGATCTAGCAAGGCAGATGTGCAATTTGTTGGGCCCCGTGGAAAAATAACCAATTGGGAAGCTACTCCTCTCCTGATCAGGAAGGAGTTTTGTTAGTTTTCTTAGATTTTTCTTTCAATTTCTCTAGATTATTTTAGTCTTGTAATTCGGAGTCTATATTCCGTCCTTTTGGATGTGTAAACCTTGTTATCTTTCAATTTTAACGCAATGCAATTTCCTTTTTTGTCAGTGCTAATAGTTTTTATTTTTCTTTGCTTTTCTTTTCCTTCTTGTACAGTTATTTTTATGTTGGCTCCAATGATATGACATGCATAAGGACTCTTTGGACAAATCTTGAAAGTCGGTCTAATTCAGAAGTAATAATTGGAGAGATAGAATATGATGAGGAAAGGGCGTTTAAGGAAATTAATAAAGAGTTAAGGCGCTTTGAGGAAAAATCCAAGCCAAACCTGCGCAATACAGAATCAATCAATCTAGGGGACCCAGATAATATATGAGAAACTAATCTTGAGCCACAGCTTAGGGAAGAATTAATCGAAGCGCTGCTTGAATATATAGATGTTTTTGCATGGTCTTACGTGATATGCAAGGGTTGAGCAGTGAATTAGTGGTTCACAAATTGCCCAGTTACCCGGCCTGCCCTCCTATAAAAAAAAAGTTGAGGAAGTTTAAAAGTGATGTGAGCCTAAAGATCAAAGAGGAAGTTACCAAGCAGTTTGAGGCAAATGTCATCCGAGTCACACGGTACCCCACCTAGTTAGCCAATGTCGGCACATGTGCCAAAGAAGGATGGTAAAATCAGGGTGTGTGTCAATTATCGTGACCACAACAAAGAAAATCCTAAGGACAACATCCTACTGCAAAACATCCACATATTGATTTACAATTATGCAGAACATGAGATTGGTTCTTTCATTGATTTTTATGCTGGCTATCACTAGATTTTGATGGATGAGAAGGATGCAGAGAAGACATCATTCATCACTCTATAGGGAACATATTGCTACAGGGTCATACCCTTCGGTCTGAAGAATACTGGTGCAACCTATATGAGAACAATGATAACCATATTCCATGATATCATACATAAGGAGATTGAGGTGTATGTGGATGATTTAATTGTGAAATCCAGGAAGCACTCCAACCATGTCAGAGATCTGAGGAAATTCTTCCGGAGGAACCACAGATACAATCTCAAGCTCATTCCTGCAAAGTGTGTATTTGGTGTGCCATCAGGGAAGTTTCTAGGATTCATAGTCAGCCACCGAGACATTTAACTAGATCCATCAAAGATCAAAGCTATACATTAATTGCCGCCTCCGAGGAACAAAACAAAGGTGATGTGTCTGTTGGGGATATTGAATTACATTAGTTTATTTATTTCTCAGCTCGCAATAACTTGTGAGCCTATCTTTAAGCTATTGAAAAGGATGTTGCGGTCAAATGGATGGAAGAATGCCAGGAGTCTTTTGATTAAATAAAAAGGTACATGTCAAACCCACCGGTATTGGTCCCATTGGAACCAGGGAGGCCTTTGATCTTATATCTGAAAATCTTGGAAAACACTTTCGGATGTGTGCTGGGTCAGCAAGATGTTATTGGGAGGAAGGAGCAGGCTATATACTACCTTAGCAAGAAATTTACAACTTATGAGGTTAAGTATACTCATCTTGAAAGGACGTGATGTGCCCTAAACTGGGTAGCACAGAAGTTGAAACACTACTTGTTGTCGTATACTATTTACCTCATCTCACTCCTGCACCCATTTAAGTACATTTTTCAAAAGCCTATGCCCACGGGGAGGCTTGCAAAGTGGCAGATCATGCTCACCGAATTCAACATTGTCTACATGACTAGGACTGCAATGAAAGTGCAGGTATTGGCTGATCATCTGGCCAAGAATGCTGTAGATCAAGAATATAAACCTTTAAAGACATACGTCCCGTATGAAGAAGTGATACACATTGATGAAGTGGAACATCGCGAGAAGCCAGGATAGAAATTATTCTTTGATAAGGCCGCCAACGTGATAGGCGTTAGGATAAGAGCAGTACTCATTTCTGAAAGAGGGCACCATTACCCCGTTGCAGCTCAGCTCCGCTTCTATAACACCAAAAATATGGAATAAAATGAGGCATTCATCTTGGGTCTAAGGTTAGCTATAGACATGGGTGCCCAATAAGTCTTGGTCTTGGGGACTCGGACCTTATGGTGCACCAGATTCAAGGATATTGGGAAACACGAGTTTTGAAGTTCATATCATAACGACAATGTCTTTATGACCTTTATCAACGATTCCGGTTAGTAGAATTCAGGCATATGCCTAGAATTCACAATGAGGTTGTTGATGCCTTAGCTACTTTGGCATTAATGTTACATCATCCAGATAAGGGGTATGTTAACCCGCTATATATCCAAGTCCATGGTCAACATGCTTACTGTAATATGGTGGAAGATGAGCTTGATGGTGAACCTTGGTTTCAGGACATCAAGAATATATCAGAATGGGTATGTACCGTGTACAAGCCATAAGTGATCAAAAGAGAAAAATTCATTTCTTATCCAACGTTTTTCTTCAGTGGAGGTGTACAATACAAAAGAACGATAGATCTTGGGTTGTTGAGATGCATAGATTCTAAACAAGTCACGTCCATCATGGCTGAGGTACGTTCCAGAGTTTACAGACCTCATATGAGTGGGTATCTCTTGGCAAAGAAGATCCTTCGGGCATGTTATTATTGGCTCACCTGCAGTGAGATTGTACCAGTTTCGTGCTCAAATGTCATCAATGTCAGGTGCATGGAGATTTGATCCATTCCCCGCCATCTGAATTACTTACAATATCTGCACCATGACCCTTCGTTGCTTGGGGTTTGGATCTCATCGGGCCCATTGAGCCAGCATCTTCCAATGGACACCGGTTCATCCTGATTTCTATTGATTATTTCGCCAAGTGGATCGAAGCTAAAACTTTCAAGGCAGTGACCAAGAAAGCCGTGGTAGATTTTGTGCATTCAAATATCATTTGCTGGTTCAAGATCTCAAAGATAATCTTCACCTACAATGGAGCAAATCTCAATAGTCATTTGATGAAAGAGGTATATCAGCAGTTTAAAATTACACATCGTAATTCCATCCCATACCGGCCCAAGGCGAATGTAGCAGCTGAGGCAGCCAATAAGAACATATAGAAGTTACTCAGATAAATGGTTGAAGGGTCTAGGCAATGGCAGAGGAATCTACCCTTCGCATTGCTAGGCTATCGCACTATTTTTCGCACCTCAGTAGGGGCAACTCCCTATTTGTTGGTGTATGGTATGGAAGCAGTAATACCGGCAGAAATTGAAATCCCATCCCATTGGATTATCACAGAGTTGGAGATTGATGACGACGAGTGGGTCAAAACCCGCCTGGAGTAATTAAGTTTGATTGATGAGAAATGATTAGCAGTAGTGTGTCATGGCCAGTTGTATCAACAGAGAATGGCCAGAGCATATAACACGAAGGTTCGCCCAAGAATGTTTGAAATGGGTCAGTTGATATTGAAGCACATCCTCCCTCACCAGGCAGAGGCAAAGAGCAAGTTCGCCCCAAATTGGCATGGGCCATTCATCGTGTCAAGAGTTTTTTCCAACAGGGCATTGTATTTAACAGATGTGGAAGGAAAGTGCATAGAAATGGTCATCAACTCCAATGCATGTAAGAGATACTATGTATAATTTTATTTTATTAAATCTTATTTGTTTGTACTTGGCATGTTTTGGATATTAAAATTACAAAGTCATTTTATTCTGCTATCTAAACACTTTATCCCTCGTTAACCCCTTTGAGCTTTAATTTTTTTTTTCCATACCCCTCTTTCAGAATCACTAACAAAATCAAAAACGCAAGCGCGAGAAATGAGCAAGGGGAAAAGGAATTAAAAGAATAAAAAGAAAAGAAGAAAAAAAAAAGAAGAAGAAAAGTAAGAAAAAGAAATAGAAAAAAAGAAAAAAAAATGCAACAACAAAATAGAAAAACAACAAAACAAAAAGGAAGAAACAAAATAAGGAAAAGAAGAAAAGAGAAAACCACAACATCAAAGGAATCTGATGAAGTACGTTTGACCTGATTCCTTCTAATGATACGTAGGCAGCCTCACGGTTCAGTCTCATTAAAATGAAAATCCAAAAGTCCCCAAGCGAAAAACTAGGGTAGAAGTTGTGGTTGTTGTAAGATATTTGCTTCTAAAATTTATAATTTTGAACCTATTTGAATTGTTTTATCCCTTTAATACCATTTCATTCTAACCCCATCCAAAAGCCTACCTTACAATCCAAAGAAAGACCTTCTGATAAGTCAATAAGAATTGCCAAGTCAAGTAAGAAGAAGTGATTCATACCCGGGGAAACACTCTAGTTCGAGAAAGAAAAGATGAAAATGACAGAGTCTTATTAGTGAAATCCCTCACGGTCACCGTAAGGTGATAAGAGCTTAGTGAAATCAAAACAAGAGAATGTTGTAAGTGGAAACCCTCACGGGCACCTTAAGACGAAGGCAAGTCGAGAAATGAACAACTAAAAGAGGTTTGCTTGTAGAAATATGTTCAGAACACCACAGTAGGAACAAAGTAAGGGCTTGGTAAAAGAAATTGGGTTAAGGAAGGTCACAACAACAAAGCTGGCAACAGGAAGCCGATCGTTCGGATAGACCGGGTCGACTAAGCCGAAGTGCATGTCATGATCATTGGGATCAGTTGTTTCCCCCACAGATAAGTCTCTTTTCTTTTCCTTCAGTAATCACCTAGATATGAATTCTTTTCTTCTAAGAAAAACTCAGAGTCATTGCATTTCAGTTTCCTTCGGGTATCCGCTTGTATAAGATGTTTTTAAGGTCATTTTGTTTAAGCAAGCAAGAGATAAATTTCAAAGCTTACTAATAGCTCCCAAATGGCCAAGCATTGTGCTTAAAACATAACATAGGAAGAAAAGTTAAAACGGGATAAGATGAGTCACTGAAAGTTTTGTCAGGGAAATGATTCGGTAATCTCACAAAGATGCAAAGATTCTTGCAAGAGGGTCAGGAATGTAACACAATGTTGGGTGCAGAACACTCGATTAATCTAAGGCCATAGGGTGCAGGGGTCAGCCCAATAGATTAGGTGATTCATAGTCAGTTCGGGACAGTTGGCCCAAGTGGAGCGTGACAGTGGGGAGGCCATTTTGTAGAAAGAATGCCACAATGTAACCACCACATTTCAAACCGACAAGATTTTCCTTGATTGAAACAGGATCAGAAAATTCCGGAGGTAACGGGGAGGTATTCTATTGAGAAAGAGAGCACCTAGCAGGTATGACTGTGAACTTTGGGGCCCTCCAGGAAAATGGGACTGAGTTAAAGCTTGAAATAATAGTGAATGGCAAAGGAAAATAATCACCTAAGAGTTTGCTAGCTGGAATAGGATTCAGCTAGGATGTGTCAGGACCCTCCTGGATAATGAGATTTAGTTTTAAATTCTTAGGATCCTCCTGGATAATGGGATGTAGCTTTAACTAGTGATCCCCAGCAGAGACAACCAAGATTTAAAATTGGCATTTAATTTGAAATTCTCAGGACCCTCCTGGTAAATGGGACCTATTTAAAGGTTGGAGATAATCATGAATAGCAAAGAGCATAAAGTGACTTGCATGTTGAAATAGGATTCCGTTAAGACTTGTAAGGACCCTTCTGGAAAATGAGACTCAATTCAAAACGTAAACAGTCACAGGTAACATAATCTGGCACAAATATTCCCTAATAGGAGTCCTCAGGACCCTCCTGGATAATGGCATGTAACATTAATTGGAAATCCCCAGCAGGGACAACCAAGAGATAAAATTTGCATTTAATTTGAAATTCTCAAGACCCTCCTGGATAATGGGATTTCATTTGAATTAGCTTTAATTGTTGATCCCCAGCAGATACAATTTGGATTAAAAATTGGTCTCAATTAAGAGTTGTTAGGACCTTCCTGGATAATGGGACACAGCCTTAATATTTCATTAGATAACTGGACGTGGTGGAAGTAATACCTCAAAAGGATTAGTTTTAGAGTTGTAGGCAAGTATTGTCAGGAGCCTCCTGGATAATGAGATGTAGCTTTAATTACTAGTCCCCAGCAGATAAAACTTAGAGTTAAAACTGTCATCTAAGTAAGAGTTGTCAAGACCCTCCAGGATAATGGGATTTAACTTTTAAATATTTAGAGATATTTGGTAACGGGATTTAATTAACACTCACAGATGCGCTCAACGTCAAACTGGGGCAGGAAAATTTGATTTGTTTAGTTTGTTTTGTGGTAATAGGGATTAAAAGAAGCAGTTTCGGGGAACATAATTTCATGTTTTTGCAATCAGGAGCCCACCTAGATAACAAGGGAATACACTTCAATTTCAGCTAAAGTTTTTGCAATCAGGCGCCCACATGGATAACAAGGGAATACATTTCACGTTTTTGGTAGTCAGGTGTCCAGTTGGAGAACAAGGGAATACATTTCAAGTTTTAGCAATAGGGAACCCACATGGAGAATAAGGGAATACATTTAAAGCTTTTGGTAATCAAGCGCCCACCTAGAAAATAAGGGAATACATTTCAAGTTTATGTAAACAGGCGGCCACCTGGAGAACACGAGATTACATTTCCAGTTTTGGTAATTAGTGCCCACCTGGAGAACAAGGGAATACATTTCAAGTTTTGGTTTTTGGTAATCAGGTGCCCGCCTGGAGAATAAGGGAATATATTTCATGTTTTTATTTTTTGGTAATCAGGTGCCCAGCTGGAGAACAAGGAAATACATTTCATGTTTTGGTAATCAGGTGCCCTTCTGGAGAACAAGGGAATACATTTCAAGTATTTGTAATCAGGCGCCCTACTAGAGAACAAGGGAATACATATCAAATTTTTTTTAATATGGCGCCCACTCGGAGAACAAGGGAATGCATTTCATGTTTTGGGTAATCAGGCGCCCACCTGGAGAACAAAGGAATACATTTCATGTTTTGGTAATCATGCGCCTACCTGGAGAAAAAGGGAATATATTTCATGTTTTGGTAATCATGCACCTACCTGGAGAACAAGGGAATATATTTATAGTTTTTGGTAATCAGGCGCCCACCTGGAGAACAAGGGAATAGAATTTTATGTTTTGGTAATCAGGCGCTCTCCTAGAGAACAAGGAAATACATTTCAAGTTTTGGTAATTAGGCGCCCACATGGAGAACAAGGGAATACATTTCAATTTTATTCAAGTTTTGGTAATCAGGCGCACACCTGGATAACAAGGGGAATACTTTTCAAGTTCGTGTAATCAGGCGCCCAGCTGGAGAACAAGGGAAAATAACTCAAGTTCAACCACTAGGCATCAACATAGAGAAAATGAAACATAGCAACAACTCAACAAGGCAACAAGGAGTTTTTCAGGAAGATATACAAATCAGCAAGACAACATGGATCAAGAGTAAGTTTGAAGACATGGATAGGTTCTTTTGTAATCCATAAGTCATAGCTTAGTCTAACTTCTTTTATTTTGACATGGTGTAATAAAGGGATCTAGCAAGCAGTAGCAGCAGCAACAACAATAGTGAGATCACAGCATCCGTAGTCCCAGCTACAAAACACTCCTGAACTACACTGACCTGGTTCCTTTTTAGCCGGGGATATGTAGGCAACCTCTGAAGCAGGGTGCGACCAAGCTTTTCAAAATGCTTCTTGCGGAGTATTCAAACGGCAAAAATTGCTCATATCCGCTCACTTATCTTTGCACTAAAACTCTTTGTGTTTCGGAGCAAAGGGGGGCAGTTGTGAGCATGTGATTTTTGCCATGCACGAATTACTCCCATAAATTCAGAAACAAATAATTTCTTTTATTTATTTGCAATTTTGTGAATTTTTGTGGCATTTTTCGATAATAGTTTGCATTTTGTTTGTGCATTTATTTAGTGAAAAATACAAAAAAATGTGTTGTATGTGCATTTAGAAGTTGCTTTGACACTTTTAAAGAATTAATTAACAATTAGTCATTTTATAAAAAAAATTGTTTAATTTGCACTTTTAATTATAACTTTTAATTTTTGGTGATTTTTCTTTTAATTTTATTTTAATTATTTGTGATAATGATGATTATGTAGGATTAACAAACATTTTTATTCGTTAATTTGGGATTTATAAATTAATTTGGATTTTAGTAATTTTGAAAATGAAAAAAAAATGGAAGAAAAAAGAAATCTGAAAATGCAAAATAAAGTAGAAGAATAAAATTGGGCCAATTCTATTAAATTCCCAGCCTAAAAACACCGAGAACCCGGACCATCCCACACCCAAACCTGATCTAGCCCCCTAATGAACCCAAACGATGTCGTTTCGCGTAGATTAATCTCAGACATCAAGTATCTTTGATCCAAAGGCTAAGAATTGAGGAACTTCAAGTATATAAGTGTCCAAACGTCCCCCCCAAACCCCCCGCCCACCACCGTCTGTCGCCGGCTGAAAATCGCCCACAGCGGCGTCGAAGCTCCGATGACTGTCAAATTAACACAGTCGCTTAACCTCCCTCTCCTCTACCCAAATACACCATTTCTTTCCCTCGAAACCCATCCAATCCTCTAAAATATTGGCAAGAAATACTAACTCTACCACCGTGTCTGACGGCACCAACGCCAATCCACCCCAAAATCACACCAAATGACCCCTCTCCCTCCCTCATTACAAATTCTAAATCAAAATCCTTCTACGTCCCCGTAGCTGCTCAGATCTTAAATCATAACCAAGCCTTGAGAGTTAAAAAAACAACAAAAAATATATTTGTGCATGCAGGTCAAGCCAGTACTTTAATAAGGATTTCAAGTTCGATTGGTAAGTTAATCTGTTTATATTAACCTCTTGATTTCCTTCTCGACCTTCTCCTTTTTTTTTCCATTAGGGCTTGGACTTTAAGTTTATCTTCTTTAAATAATTTTGGTTTTAGTATTCCCGCCTTCAGATTAATTTGTAGGTGGTCTTTAATTCTGGTCGTTTTTCAAATCCTGAAATTGGTTAATTGTACAATTGATTAGTTTTATTCTAATTCAGGATGATTAGCTTTTATTTATTAATAATGTAGCTAATCCCTCCTCCAGCTATGAATTGTTTAGAATTGTTGTTGAAATCATATGGGTTTGTAATGCTTGCGTTCAATTGGTTAAATGCAATTGGGTTTTGGGCTGTCTCTGAGTCAGTTGTCAAAGAGCAACCCACCCAATTTGATTCAGTCTTTTGGGTCAAAATTTGGACCGATAGGTTCTCAATGTAATTTCAGGGTTATTAGGGGTTAGTTTAGGTAAACTAGTAAAGGAATCTTTAGTGACAAGATTTGGAAGCTTTTAGTAGAGGGTATGATAGAAAACTTCAAAAATGCTTGGTCAACAAGCTAAAAAATGAAGAACTAAATTGAAATAACAAATCTGAAGGGTGCTCTAGTTGATTTCCTATAAAGGCATTCTTCCCTACCTTAGAAGGAAGAGATTAAGAATTGAAAAATTTCAAAAACTTCAGGCGGCTAAATATTAAAAATTATTGTTTCATTGGGTTTAAACTTGAACTTTGAGGTCTCTTTGACTTTCTGGAGAATTTTCTGGTTCACATCGGGTCTAGGATAGTTTGACTTGGCTTCGAAATACGAACTTGGGTTAGAACGAGTGTGCATCTAAGAATTACAAGTCTAATTTGGGATTATTGTTCAAAAACTCTATTTATCGTTGGTTCTGGTTGATTCATGTCGAGTTTCTTGCTTCTGCTATTTACTATTGTCGCTATTTCTCTAATCCCTCTAATCAAATTTCTGATTTTTCCTTACCATATTTAGGTATCCATTCAGGCTTCAAAACTATAAGTTTTGACTCATGTAACATTTTGAGGAAGAGAATGAAGGCATCATTTGTGTTGCATGTTTCTTTTGTTCACTTTACTATTTTTATTCACGGGTTCATTTTTAATTAGACCCCTGCTATAATTGGTTGGAATATAGATGATGTCTGATGATTACCTTTTGCTTTAATTCTTCCGCTTGTTTTAGTATTGCTAAAGGCATAAGTTATTCTGTATTCCAAATGTAATGGTTATTTCGTCCATTAGTTATCAAACTAGAGTAAACTCATTTGCTAATTCGAATTGATCAAGATTAAGTGTTAGAAGGGGATATTTTAATAGAACTGATATAGCATTTTAAGACAAGAGGGGTTGATCAAGGTTAAGATATTGTTGTTGTTGTTTTTGACGTAGCATTTGAGGTTCAAATAATTGCTATTGTTTGATGAAATCAGTGTTGCCATGTTAACCGCCTTCTCTGTAAATGTTTGCTTAAATTTGGGATCTTATATTTGATTTATTTAATGGCATGTGATTTGAACCATAATATGTTAGTATTAAGAGTGATTCCCAATCAGTAATTTGTAGCTCAGTAACAGAGGTCCTATGGACTCAACTTAAGGACAGATGAGCTTTTGAATTGGGCCCCTTATTGGGCCCGGCATAGTGTGGCACTAAAATCGCCATCTAGAGTGTTCTTCCAAGCCTAAATTCTGGAAAGAAGTAAAATAAAATAGACTTCATTTAGACCCGATCTTTGGTTAAGATTTGAGTTCAACATGGTTCAATAGTAGTTATAACTTCTTTATCCTTATTTCATTAATGTACCTTTATAATTGATTTACGGTGTTCCCCGAATAAATTAGATAATTAGTGGCCCTCAGTTAATTAATCTAAATTTGAATTGAGATGCGCCAAGCCAAACAAAAGTAACAATTGCATGGCCCTCATTTTGATTGATTTCATCTTGATCCTTAGAAATCGAGATGTGCTATTAGCAAATTTTCATGGCCCTCGCAAATCAAAAGGGTGCCACTTCCTTAGGTACGTTAGTTAAATAATTCACCTTACTAAATATGGGTGCGCATTTATGAGACCCAAATCCAAATCTAAACGTTGGTAAAATGTGTTTAGGGCGATGGGTGTATTTATGTGACATGGTTCAAAACACATTTTAAAGACATTGCAACCTTCTCAAAATTAAATAAAAGCGATTAAAAATGAAAATTTGCACATAGGCACAAAAATGCATTAAAATGATATAACTGAGCCAAATATAATAGTTGAGCAATTGTGCTAAAACCACAGAATTCGGGAATGCATAACACCTTCTCTCGGGTTAACATAATTCCTTATGTTGATTTCTGCCTCGTGGACTTATATTATAGAGTCAAACTTTCCTCGATTTGGGATTTTAAACCAGTGGTTTGGCACACCATTAATTATACCAAGCGGAGACTCTAAAATCTCCAAATAAATAAATCTCGTTTCGATTGTCCTTTAATTGAAAAACTCCCTTTACTACACCCTTCGCAGGGTTGTAGTGATAAAAAAGAGGTGTGACAAGTCTCACTTTACCCACATATGGACATTTCCTCATGTTCAGGCATATTCTCAGGGTTTAGATTGGCATAAGAATAAATAGAGGGAAGATCGTGAGCATGATAGGGCCCAGAACAAGAGAACAAGGTCTTTGGGTCTTTCTAGTGAGATTCGAGGCTGTCAAAGACAACACTACCCGACATTTAATCTCACCCATCGACTAGTGCACCCCTCAGCTTGGTGGTAGGAGATTTGATCTTTTCACATATTCAGGGCCTTAAGTTCTCAGTATATGGGTGAGTCAAGTCAGATGAGGCCGCCCTTGCCACGATGCGCTCACTATGGTAAAAAGCATGTCGGGCAGTGCTTATTATTTATCATACTTATTGTTATCCGAGCCATGTTATAAAGGATTGTCTGATGAGAGGTGATTCATGCATAG
Organism: Nicotiana benthamiana; assembly: GCA_034376525.1. Lineage (NCBI taxonomy): Eukaryota > Viridiplantae > Streptophyta > Magnoliopsida > Solanales > Solanaceae > Nicotiana > Nicotiana benthamiana. The sequence goes on from CM067337.1 coordinate 93,565,798, forward strand.
ATCAGGCAGCAGAATCTGTAGCTAGTTCGTCATCATCAATATGCCCCCCTCTAACGAGGTTCATAAGCACTAATGGTCGTGGTAGAGGTGGAGACAGAACATCTAGCTCGAGTAGTTCTCAAAAGCGCATTTATGCATTAGAGGGATGACAGGATCAAGAGTCGTCACCTAATGTTGTTATGGGTATATTGTCAGTGTCATCATATGATATATATGCGGTAACTAACCCATATTCAACCTTATCATATGTTACTCCATTTGTTGCTAGTAAGTTTAAACCTGAATTGGTTATGGAAGTAGAGTCATAAACCATTTAGTACATCCATGTGGTTAATGATTTTCCTTATATTGTTCCGGATGAACTTCCGATTATTCCGCTAGAGCGAGAAATTGTGTTTTCTATTGACCTACTACCATATGCTCATCCAATATCTATTCCTCTCTATAGAATGGACCCCGTAGAGTTGAACGAATTGAAGGAAGAACTAAAGGTCTTGTTTGAAAAAGGCTTTACCAGACCTAGTGTGAGCATGTGATATTTTCCCTATATGAAATACTCCTATAAAATCAAAGAAAATAGATTTTTTTCAGTTATTTTCTATTTTATTTTATTAATTGTTTGCATTTTGGTGCACATTTAATTATATCAAAAATAATAAAAATGTGAAAACTACCATGCATTGCATTTAGATTTTTTGGTTTGATATTCTTAGGATTAATTATTTAATTATTTGTTCTAGTAAAAATGAAAAATACAAAAATGGCCCATTTATTCATTTTTGTACCTTTTAATTACAAAAGTTCTTTGACATGCTAATCAGATACAATCTAAAACTAAACCCCGAAAATGTGAATTCGGGGTTCCCGCATGGATGTTGTTGGGATTCATGATCAGCCACCGAGGAATCGGGTTGGACCTGTCCATAGTTAAGGCTATCTAGGAGTTACCACCACCAAAGATCAAGAAAGGCGTCATGAGGTTTCTGTGACGTCTCAACTACATCAGCCGCTTCCTAGCACAATCGATAGTTATATGTTAACCCATCTTAAAAATTTTGAGGAAAGATGATGAAATGATTTATAGCGAATATTATCAGACGACTTTTGACAAAATTAAGGAATACCTATCCACACCATCAGTCCTAGTCCCTCATGAACCTTGGAGACCTTTGCTACTCTATATGTATGTATTAGACAGGGATTTCAAATGTGTTTTTGGACAACATCACAAGAAATGAATAAAGGAGCAAGCGATGTACTACTTGAGTAAGAAATTCACACCTTACGAACAATGATACTCTCTACTAGAATGCACTTGTTGTGCTTTGACCCAGATAAACCAAAAATAAAGGCATTACTTTTGTGCGTATGGCACATACCTTACATCAAGGATGGACCCTTTGAAGAACATTTTTCAAAAGCCCATGACAATGGGAAAGCTATCCAAGTGGTAGATACTATTAACTCAGAAGCCCATATCATCTATGTAACTCAGAAGGTGTCCAAAGGAAAAATATTGGCAGACTACCTCACTGAAAATCCTGTAGGAGGAGAATATGAACCCTTGAAAACATATTTTCCTAATGAAGAAGTATCATTCATAGGAGAGGACATGGCCGAAGCTTACGAAGGTTTGAGAATGTTCTTCAATGGAGCCACAAACTTAAAATGAGTGGGCATTGGAGTAGTGTTGGTGTTAGAAACGGGTCAGCATTAACTAGTATCTATTAAACTTAGGTTTCCATGTACCAATAACATGGCAAAATACGAGGCTTGCATCATAGGTCTCATTTGGCCATCGATATGAATATATAAGAACTATTCGTAATTAGTAATTTGGATCTTATGGCACATCAGGTTTAAGGAGAATGGGCTACGAAGAACACCAAAATATACCATACATGCATCATGTGCGGGATTTGATGAAAAGATTCATAAAGGTAGAATTCAAAAATATACCATAATTCAAAAAGAGTTCACAGACGCCCTAACCAGTTTGACTTCGATGATACAACATCCAGACAAGAATTTTACTATTCCCGTCATAGTGAGGATCCATAATCAACTGGCTTACTATGCTCATGTTGAAGAGGAAACAAATGGAAAACCTTTGTTCCACGACATAAAAGAATATTTATCAAGAGGAGAATATTAGGAGCAGGAAAACCACAGTCCGAAAGAAATGCTGCAGAGGTTATCTAATCATTTCTTCGAAAGCGGAGGGACCCTGCATAGAAGTACTCCTTATTTGGGGTTGCTAATGTGTGTTTATGTAAAGGAAGGAAGCTTCCAGATTGCTCGAAGAAATACATGCCAGAACTTGTATACAACATATGAATGGTTTAGTTGTAGCTAAGAAAATACTCAGAGATGGGTATTTTTTAATGACCATCGAGATGAATTGCATTCGGTATATATTGAAATTCCACCAATGTCAGGTACATGTAGACATGATAAAGGTACCCCCTAATGTGCTCAACACTACAAGTGCAACTTGGCCTTTTTGCTGCCTGGGGAATGCATGTCATCAGTCAGATCGAGCCCACTCCTTCAAACAGGCACAGGTTCATATTAGTAACCACCGGATACTTCAAAAAATGGGTAGCGGCTGCATCTTACAAGGATATAACTAAGAAAGGCGTCGCAGATATTGTCAAAGATCGTATTGTTAGCCAATTCGGGGTTCCCGGATCCATGATCACCTATAATGCTGCAAATCTCAAAAGTGATCGTTTGAAAGCCATGTGCGAAACATTAAAAATCAAGCACAAAAACACTACATCATACAAACCTCAAATGAATAGAGGTTTGGAAGATTCCAACAAAACATAAAAAAGATATAAGTAAAATTGTATTAAATCACCAACAATGGCATGAGAAGTTATCCTTTGCCCTATCAGGGCCTCGCACTACGGTCCACACATCAACCGGGCAACCACTTATTTACTAGTTTATGGTACTGAAGCTATCATTCTAGCCGAGGTAGAAGTTCCTACTTTAAGAATCATCATATAGGAATCCGAACTCTGTAACGCAGAATGGATAGGGAGCCACTATGAGAAACTGCCACTTAATGATGGAAGAAGAACGAACATAGTATGCCATGGTCAGATTTACAAGAATAGAAAGCCTAGAGCTTTCGACAGAAGGCTCAACCCAAGAAAATTCACATTGGGATAGTTGGTGTTGAAGAAGATCTTCCCCCATCGAGATGAAGCCAAAGGAAAATTCTCCTCCAACTGGCAAGGTCCTTACATGGTTCATCGGGTGCTAACAGGAGGAGCACTCATACTTGTCGAAATGGAAGGAGAAGTTTGGACGTAACAAATCAGTTCAGACACAGTCAAAAGATATTATGTTTAGATTGTTTACATTCATTCATATGATGTAATTGAACTAGGTTTGACATGATTCACATTTAAGAGGGGATACGTAGGTAGCCCCATGGGCACAGTCATATCTTAATAAAATTTTCATATCCCCCAGCACTGGAAACTAGTGTAGAATTTTATGGAGGACCCTCAAAATTTTGGAGCAAGTCCTGCCAATGCCATCGTATGCGAGAAATTCAGAAATTGGTTAAGGAACTAGGGCAGAATTTTGAGAAGTATTACCTATATTCTGGAGAAGCTTTAGCAAGTTTCGTCCCAAGCAAAAAAGCCTAATAATCATTTACCAAACTAGGGTAGAATTTTCAGGAGGACTCTCAAAAGTCTCATACAAGAAAGTTGCAATGTCTCTAAAATGTGTTAGTTATTATTTCATATAAAATTACTTATTATTTCACCGTGTTTTCTAAATAACTCTAGTATTATGAATAAGTGCATATTTTCGAAAACTCTATCTATGTGCTAGCCAGGCGTTACCCAGGGCAACCCAACAAGGATTCCAGAATGGAGCAATCTAAAACCAACAGACCAAGGAACTAACTGACCTCCCCTCACAAAACATACAATATTTCATTGGATGCATACATGGTGAACATAACAGAAGCATTCGCAAACATACACATATCAAAGTCCTAACAATCAGGCCACCAGAGGAAAATATATCTCCAGCTAAGAAAGACTCTACTCCTATTTGTTACTTGTTCACAGTGTAAGGCTAAGCATTGCCTTTTTCTTGTATAATACTAAGATCTATCTCAAATCTTATATGAGGATAAGCCTTGCCTCCATATTTACCTAGGCTAAGAATTGCATGTTCTTTTCATGAGACTAAAATTTTACCCAAATCTTGCATGAGGCTAAACCATGCCTCCATATTTGCATAAAACCAAGCATTAACTATTCTTTGCATGAGACTACGCTCTGTGTCAAATCTTGTATGAGGCTAAGTCCTGCCTTCACGTTTGTATAAAGCTAAACATTGCCTACTCTTTGCATCAGAGTAAAACCTGTCCAAATCTTGCATGAGGCAAAGCCCGTCCTCCATATTTTCATAAGGCTAAGAATCGCTTGCTCTTTGCATAAGACAAAGCCATGTCTGAAGTTTGGCATGAGGCTAACCTCTCAAAGTCACCTATATACTTTCATGTATCGTATTGTAAGTATTGCAAGTAATCCATTAAGTAACCATTCTTCAAGCATGAGCAATCTTCGCACCATTTTTCATTCGTACCATTTTAACTTCTACATTATAAATGATTTTCATCAATTAGCCACCATACTCTATGACCATTCAGATATATGCCCTGTAATACATCCATTACACTCCAAACTCATAATCATAACTCCATTGGACATTACACTCCACAAAAGAACTACACATGGCCTGATTCCTGTAAAACCAGGGATATGTAGGCGACTCAGAAATCAAGGTTCAGCCTCTATTTTCTACAAGACATCCATTCGGTCAAAATCAGTCATCACTTTTTTACCTAAAAACTCTTTTATCCTTTCCGGGTAAAGAGGATAGTTGTTGATACCCAATTTTTCTCTCATATGTTTTAAAATAGTCATGCATACTTTAAAATTATTTTGCATACATGGACAAATGTTTCTATAATTTTTCCTTAAGTTTGAAGGGCCGTAAATCAATTTATTTTAGTATTTTTTATTGTATAAATATCTAAAAAAACCATCTCTCATATTACTTTATGATTATTTAACCATCTAAATTTATCATTTAGGCTCATAGAAGTGTTTAAATATTTGAATTGTATTTTTTATATTTACATTTATATTTTTAGACTTTAATTGCATATTTTGCACTAATAGCCAATACATATACATAACTAAATTATCCATATAGAAAATAATTTTTGTTATATTTTATTACATTAAGGATTTATTGTAGATTTCCTTCATGCATGAAAATCATTTTTTATCATTTACTTAGTTATTTTAAAAATTATTTTATTTACTAAAAATGGGTATTTAACAAATAGCCCATAATTTATACCCAGAATCAGCCCCCCCCCCCCCCCAAATATAACTTAATTAAATCTAGGCACAATTACCCCAGCCCATACCTAAACACCTCTACCCAGCCAAAAGCCTTCTGATCTTTTTCGTTGATCTCTAAGATCAACGACCCTCACTCACCCTTTCATTTCAAACTCAAACGGCCCCCTAATCTTAATTATTTCTCACTCCCAGACGCACTTGAATCCCCTTTCTTCTCCCGTTCTCTCTGAGACCAACCCTAACCCTAGCGTCGCCACCTAAATTCTGCCCCAAACCTTTTGATTCTTACCAATTCCATGGGATTTCCTACTATTTTGAGGTAAGCCTCTTACTTCTTCTGGTTGTTCGATTTTTTTATTTCATGAAGGGATCTTAAGAGATGCAACACAGATTTTGTTTGAACCCATTGAAGAGTCTGCCTATGGTCAACCCTATTTGTGAGTGCTATTATCTTGTATTTATGGTTCGAAATCTTTTGCTCAAACCTATATTTTCTTTACCCAATAATTTTTTTCTCAAATCCCAAACCTTTTTAAACGGGAATCTATCCAGATCTTTGTAAATCTTGTGTTATTCTGAGTTTATCAGTAGTTTTCTTTTTAAAATCTCTTGTTTTATTTACTGTTTATCGATTTTAGTATTTTGTTATATTAGGATTTTTGCTTCCTTATTATGTGCTTGTTAGGTATCTGGAGATCTGAAAAGGTTTCGAGTTTCTATCTTATTTTTCTTCTATTTTCCTATTGTTCCCACTAAGCTTAATTTAGGAGAATTTATTGTTTTACCAGTGCTGAATGATCACTAATTTACCTATTACCGTGTTTATGTGACTAATTGACCTCGCAACTGGCAAAGTTTAGTGTTCTTACTCTAATTGATTACCTTCCTTATTTGGACCTCAATTTTGAGTTATTTTTGAATACAATCCCATGATTTTTTGCCTATTGATTGGCCTTGTCATGCCTAATTGGTAGACTGACTGCTTTCTTTGACTTATTCGCAAACCTTCAAGCCGTTTTACCTTATTTACTCTACTCTACTGAATGCTCTATAAGCCTCAGTGTTACAATCTTCTGCTCTTCATTGTTACATTGTCTAGCCGGCTGGGAGCCAAGCCTAGACCTCTCAACCCTATTTGCTTAACTCTGTTGTCTCTTAACTGGTATGTTTCCACTACTACTGTTCAATTAAACCTATTTGTTTCATTATAATTATCATGTCTTTATTCTATTTAATCAAACCTATGTGTTTCCCTACTCAGCATGTTTATTGCTATTCAATTTAAATATGTTCCATGTTATGAGCATGTTTGCTTTTATTTTATTAGATCCGTGTTCTTTATGTTTATTTTTCCTAATTAGCATTTTCCCTGCTACTCAATTAAGCCTATGTTTTTTCCTAATTAGTATATTTACTGCTATTCAATTAGACTATATATTTCCTGCTATTTAATTAAACTTATGTGTTCCCTTATAGTCACCATGTCTACTTCTATTTAACCTATTTTTTTGCTGCAATAGCATGCATACTTCTATTTGATTAAGCCCATGTACGTTCTGCTTTCAGCCTGTTTACTTCTATATTTGCTAGACCTATGTGCTTATGCTTTCAACAAGTATGCATGCTTGCTCATATTTACATTAGACCTAAGTCTATTTACTTATGCACTAGCATATTCGTTTTATCTTGTTTTTCAAATGTTCACCACTCACAGATGCCTGACCAATAACGCTCCCAATCCCTTCTACCCCTTTGAATATGACTGTCTAATTGATCCCAACATTCCATGTCTTGATTTAGTGTCTATTCACCTAGTAACAACTAGTAAACTAATTTGAGACTTTAAGTGATCATGTTTTTGTATATTGTTTGATTGGTGAGGCATTTGTTTGACTTACAAGAGTTTAATGACCTTGTTTGCTCCTTACTTCCTGATAATCCTAAACTATTTTCTTAAAACTACCTGATGTTTTCAACTCGTAACACCTAGATATTTTCTTAAGACTATTTTCTTAAAACAATCTGACTTACAAGAATTTAATGACCTTGTACTCATACATGGTTGAAGGCCTGACTTTTTATGGTTTACTATTTGGGCCTGTTTGGGCTCCCTATAGTTTTTGTTATTTCACTTCTTTAATTAATTATTTATGTTGGTTTCTAATAAAAGTTTCTTTCCAAAACGATAGTGGGGATATTAGTAAAAATAGAAGGATTATTGTATATATTTTTGTTTAGAACGGGTAGATACCATTCCTAAAGGTTGTTGTGTTGTTTGTTTGCTTATGTACATTTAGATATTATGCCAATAAAATTAAAATTAGGCCTGCATTCTAGATACCATGCCAATAGGTTGTTGTGAAATTTGTTTGCTTATGTGCATTAAAATACTATGCCTATGAATTAAAAATCAGTCATACATTCTAGATACCATGCCTATAGATTACTGCGACATTCGTTTACTTAGACACCATGCATGAAAGCATAAAATCAGTCTTTGCATCCTACCAAGGTTTAAATCAATTTTCTGCATGCAAATAAGATTTTCAAACCAATTTCTGCATTTGTATACTATGTCTATAATGTTTTAAAACTAATTTCTGCATTTAGATACCATGTCTATAAGTTTCAATTCAGTTTCTACACCTAGACACTATGCCTATAGGACCTAATGAATCAAACTGCCTATTTAAAATTTTTTACTAGTTTATTGCACTTCTAATTAACGACTAGATACCATTTTCATAGGACATCTCTGATCCATGCCTAAGCAATCGTGTAAAGACTTAAACCTTGAAATTATAAAACTGGATTTGTTTACTGCCCAGATTTAGATAGTCCTAAAATCAGTACGCAACTGATTAAGTACCTTCTGCTTCTCTTTTAACAAAACATTGTATATATTCTACTTTATGCTCACCTAGATATCCCGCTATAGGACTTTTAAAGTGTCTGAAATACTGCTGCTTGAGACATGCAATTGCTTGTTTATTTGTGGAGGTAAATATGAGCCTTTAACTGTTCCTTCATTTAACAGTTCTATTTATTTTTGCTTGTCACCTAGAAGTCCTAAACACCTCCAGGACAATATGTAAACAACGGTTAATGAACGCATATGGTAGATTTAATTACAATGGCATATAACAATTAAGGGGAGGTTAATCAAGTAATAATAAATATAATGACCTTTGCGCTAATGGTATGTGTAGAACCCTAACTTGGGGACGATTATCAAGCATTGCACAAATGTGATCCTATAGATTAAAAAACCTAGGACCTCTTTATCTAAATTACTTTGTTTGCTTAAGACTAATTCACTTAATTTGCATTCGGTCGGGACCGACCATTGTGGAACTCAAGGGGTATCTAACACCTTCCTCTTACCGTTATCTCAAGCCCTTATGCCATATCTAATATTGCAAACCGGTTTATGAGTTATTTGCTTTAGGAGTCCTAACGCACCTTAAATTCGTTGGGTGGTAACTCTTCAAATTCCATACCTAATTCCCAAAAAGAAGGGAGTAGTTCCCAATGAATGTCGAAACTCGGACTCGACAAGGAAAAAGGGGGTAGGACACCTCATACCCAACATAATTTTGATTCAATATGGATAATTGTTGATAGGCTTATAAAGTCAACCCATTTTCTTCCCCTAAGGACTACATATTGTGTAGAGAATCATGAAAGGTCGTATATTAAGGAGATGGTATGATTGCATGGTGTCCCTATATCTATTATCTCGGATAGAGGAGCTCCATTTACAGCTAACTTCTAGAGGTTCTTCCAAAAAGGATTGGGGACTCAAGTAAGTCATAGCACAGCATTTTAACCCTTGGCAGACGGACAGGCCGGGCATCCTAACCTGACACTTAAGGATATGTTACAGGCTTGTGTGATAGACTTCGAAGGTACATAGAATGATCATTTATCGCTTATTGATTTACATATAATAATAGCTACCATTCAAGTATTCAGATGGCTCCACATGAAGCCTTTTACGGATATAAGTGTAGGTCATCTATGGGGTGGTTCTATGTTGAGAAAACTACGTTAGTAGGACAAAAATTGGTACAGCAGGCAATCGAGAAAAATAAGCTTATACAAGAAAGTTTATTAGTAGGTCAAAGCCGTCAGAAGTCGTATGTGGATAATCGACGGTGAGACTCGTAATTGAGGTTGACCACAGGGTATACCTAAAGATGTCACCGATGAAGGGTGATATGAGGCTTGGAAAAAAAAGAAAACTTATCCTCGGTACATTGGACCATATAGGATCATGCGAGGTAGGCAAGGTAGCTTATGTGTTGGACTTCCCTTCGGACATGGAGTCTATACATCCAGTCATTTATGTGTCAATGCTCCATAAATATATTGGAGATCCTTCTAGAATTGTGTCAGTTGACGATGTTCGGGTTACAGAGGAACTATCATATGAAGAAAATCCCATTGCAATACTACACAGACAGGTTCAGATATTGAGAACTAAAGATGTAGCCTTGATGAATGCACTTTAGAGAAACAACAATGTTGAAGAAATGACTTGGAACACCCAGGAAGACATGAAGTCTAGATATCCCTACTTTATTTACTCCTCCAGACAAGGGTCCATCTAAGACATCACAACCTAAAGGCACGTGTAAGGATTCATGTGTTAGTTATTGTAATTGGTCGTGTGAGGCCATTGTTGTTATTGATGATTGTGGTCCTATATAGCATTGAATTATTAATCTTCTATAGGGAGAGTTGGTAGTAGTGTTCTTACAAAACCGGCTCTGCCAAAGTTATATACAACCCAGTGAATTAAACATTCAAGTATGAATGTTTCGAGGTAGGTCATGGGGAGGATGTTACACCTCGTATTTTTTTATGTTAAAACTTTGGTGTTGATTTAATTGACATAGACTCGGGGACGAGATTATCTCAAGGTTATCATATTTATGTTATGTATAATAAGCAATAAGTAAATTTCATGAAGGAAAAAGGGTACAATAATTAAAGAAAATGAGTTTAATTGAAGGTTGTCAATTTGGGATAAAATACGGGTTAAATGATAATACCTGATATATATGGACTAATACAATACAAAGTACCATATGATCGCGATAGTATGTTGTATAAAGTATATTAAAAAGGAGTAGTATTTTAATGTAATTAGATATAATTCTTAATTATGCGGGTAATTGGTTAATTATTGATTAATGAGACATCACCTAATTACCACATAAGTGAATAAAGATTAATAGTTCCCACCTACCCTTCCGAAAACGTTGTAGCTGAACACAACCTAAGGTAAATGACTCCTTAGTCATTTTAATAGGTGAGAACTAAGTAAGCAAAGAATGGGACACTTCATTTCTTAAGAGTATTATACAATTTTTACCACCAGACCATTAGGACACCTTACAATTCAAAGATATTAGCATTTTGCAAATCCAAAATCGTTAGTCATTTCAAAGCTTTCAACAAAGCTCCCTTTCTCATATCTTTAAAACTAGTCATAATCAAAATGTTAGAAATATAGCCAATTCAAGCTCCTACAAAATATTAACAACGAGGTTTTTTGCATTCAAATTTTCCTACAAAGAATATTATACATATCTTTTCCTACTTTAAGTATGTTAAGGTTATTTCTTTTTTTCTTTTCGGCAAGATCCAAGTTATACAGAAGAAACGAGCAATCATATAGTTTTGATAAATGACTCTATTCATAGAGATACTAAGGGTACATGTGTTCTTGATTTCCCATGTGATATTTTATTATATCTTCAGTTCATGGGTCTCCAAATAATATGCACTTGATAAAGTTTATTCGAAAGGAATAATGAGATTATTAATATATTTTTAAATTTCATGCATTTATACATGTACATCAACCCATGATCAGATGGCGTTATGTATGCGTAATTACATATATATATATATATATATATATATATATATATATATATATATATATATATATATATATATATATATATATATATAAGGTTACAGCTTCATATAAGAACCACCACCTGATCAGTTGGTATATGTCTATGATGTTGCCCACAGTGACCTAGACGATATGATGAAAAGCCCTCAGAGGCTTGAACATACTAAGTTCCTTTTAAGTACTCCTGTTTTACACATAAACTAATATCTCATGAATAATTTGACATCTTAAAAATAGACTTAACTTCTTATAAGTACTCTTTTTTACATAAAAGAAAAAGGTTAAAAAGTGTATCTTCAACAAAATATTGCCCAAATTCACCACCAAATACAGTCTAGGACAATCTTTCATTCTTATGTCCTGGAGGATTACTATCTATATTCTAAGCTTAGCGCTTGTAATAAAACATACAAAACCTAGAAAGGGATATTTAATAACTAATGAATTAAAAACCGTTAGTACATACAGTAGAATTGTAATGACCCGATCGATCATTTCGAGTTTCAACCCCCTTTTCCCCTATTTATTTCTTCATTTTGTGTGGTTCAGCTCTTTTCTGTTTTGTTAGATTTGTTGGCTTGGGTTCGCAGTGATTGTAGATATAAATGAGACACTTAGTCTCTTGAGTTGATTATAAAGTTAGAAAAGTCAATCATAACTTGACTTATAGGTAAATGATCTCGAAATTTGCTTTTTATGGTTCGGATAGCTTCATGAGGTGATTTGAAATTTAGGAGCATGATCAGAATGTATTTTGGAGGTCCAAGGTAGACTTAAGCTTAAACTGGTGAAATTGAAATTTTTATGTTTTCCACTTTGTAGTGGAAATTTTTATATAGGGGTCGGAATGAAATTCTATAAATTGGAGTAGGTCTGTTGTGTTTTTGGGACGTGGTTTGATAGACTCTTTGATAGAAAGAGAAATTTGGATGTTATGGAATTCTTAGGCTTGAATCTGAAGGTGGTTTGATCTTTTGATGTTGTTTTGAGTGTTCCAAATGTTAGAACAAGTTTGAATGATGTTATGGGAAATATTGGCATGTCGGGTCGAGGTCCAAAGGGCCTCAGGTGAGTTTTGATGGTTAACGGATTGATTTTTGCACTTAGAGAATGTTGTCGTGCTGTTATTTTGTGAATTTAGCAGATGCAGGCAGGTGGCCGCAGGTCCGGTCATCTCAGGTGTGAATGGTCATCACATGTGAGAAGTTTGGGCTAGTTGACTTTTATTGCAAATGCGGAAGGGTTACCGCACCTGCAAGCCCACAGATGCGGCTGATTGGGTGCAGGTGCAAAAAAGGACAAGTTATTGAGAAATCGCAGGTGCGCACCTAGGATTGCAGGTGCAGGTTTGTAGGTGCGAAGAAAAAGGTCGCATGTGTGGTATCGCTAGGCAGATCATATAAATATATGCGTTCGTGAACTTTTGGCTTATTTCATTGATTTCTCATTCAGGTTTGAACTTCTGAGAACTATTTGAAGCGGGGATTAAAGGTAATTTCATGGAGGTAAGATTCTTGGAACAAAAAGTTGTTTCTATGGTGATATTTTTGCTAAATAGACAGGGAAATTATGGAAGTTAATGGTTATAGTTGGGGTTTAGTGTTTGAGAGTGGATACTTTAATTTAGGGATTTTGTGGTCATCTGTGGTTGGATTTTGATGCATATGGTATGTACAGACTCATGAGTGAAGAGTTTCTAGTTTTGCGATTTCTGTTGGATTTCGAGATGTGGATCACATGGGGGTTTGAGAAAATTCAGGATTTTGAGTCTAATTTGATGATTTTCGCGTTGGCTTTGTCCCTTTGACATATATTAATGTTATGATTCTGATTTTGGATAGATTCGACGCAAGTTGAGGCTCAATCGAAGGGCCAAGGCATCGCGAGCTACTGTTTGGAGCAGATTGAGATAAAGAATAATTGTATATGTTATCCTGAGGGTATGAAACCCTGGATATCACATCGTTTTCTACTTTGAGGCAACGTACACGCTAGATGACAAGCGTAGGATCGTGCACCGTTGGGGATCGTGACTTGGTCCATCTCGTACTGCTGTTAAGTCACATATTTGAATGAAAACTGTTTGATATCATTGTCTTTTTGAAAATTATTACTATATTTTGGGTTGAATGCCATATTCTGTCCTCGTGCCTATTATTTTGGATCCTTAGGGGATTTTTGCTACTCTTCCTCGTTATTTTGATTTAATATTTGTACTTAGTCATGATGTATTCTATGGTTTTCATAACTCAGCCATATTTACTCAGATTTGACATTTTAAATGAAATTTTGAGCTGAGTTTCATGTTTTACTATTGCTCCAATGCTTGACAAATTTCTGACTGAGTGAGGCCGAGGGATTGTGTTGTGAGGCTATTATGGCATCGGGATGCACGCCGCAAGGCCTACTTGATTTATACTAGTAGGTGACTTGTTTTTATGTGAGGTCGGGGGCCTAATTTATTTTGCCGCGAGATGGCTTGCGATAGCGCTTGCGTTGTAGGAGCCCCTCCAAAGTTTGAACACCCCCTGTAAGCATGGATACATAGTGTGAGTGATGTGATGTAGCCCGAGGGGCTTTTGTTGATTATGTTGTTGCCGGAAGGACTGTTCTTGCTCCATGTTTTTCTCGATGGGCGGTTCTTGATTCGTGTTATGCCGGAGGGGCTGATTACGAGTGATTGTGAGGTAGTTCAAAGGGCTAGTTCTGTTGATATTATGTGCGATGAGCGGTTTATAGAATGCTTTTACCGAGGGGCTGTTTATGTTTCTCTCTTTTCTCACTATTTTCATTACTCGTTTGAAAGTATTGAAAGATGTTTTCATCGCATGTTTGATACTATTGAAAGATTTTATAAAATGATAGGTGTAAGAACCGTGGTTTGAACCTTTTGAGTTGATCACTGCATTAAGAAGTCACGAAATAATATTTTCTAGAAAAGTGCAATTCTGCAATCGAGAATGCGGTCGCATATCAGGTATGTGGACCGTATAGTTGTCGTAAAGCGAGTCCATGTGTTTGCCAAGTTTGACGTCAACTATGCGATCGATTATGCGATCGCATAACCGAAATGCGGACTGATAGTCATTGCATAATTTACTTGGGATCTTGTGAAGGGTGGTTCTGGGGTGCGTTCTACGACTGCTGAACGTGAATGCGGACCGCATTCTGCCGCAAACTCAGTCACTGTGTCTAGTTTTTGAAGAGCATTTTGCAGTCCATTCTACAGACCGCATGTCGACATTTGCGATTGTAGATCTAACTATAGGTTCCAATTTTCTTAATTTTATGCATGAACTCTTATCGTCATATTCAGTGTAATAGCTCATTTGGAGCATATTTCTTGATGCTTCTAGAGTAATAGAGAGGGGTCAGAGAGGGAAAGTGATTCTTATCAAAAATAATCTAAAACATTGCTAAAACATTGAAGGTAATCAAGTGAAGGCACCTAAATCTTCATCACAATAGGTAATACTTCATCACCTCAGCTCTTATTGTTATACTCAGCTATAATGGGTCATTAGTGAGTAACTCATGGGTATAAGAATGGATTTCTTGTATGCATATCATACCATGGAGTATTGTGAGATATTAAACTAACAAGAAAGTTATTGGTGTATAGAATGATAGAAATTTCTCTCAAAAAGGACCTAAGATCACAATGCACCCATAGTGTTTGATAATATGCTCAAACAAGCTTGAATCTCAATCTCGTATATAATTCTTGGCTTAATTCGTAATTCTTACACAATAGATCAAAGTGCTAAGAGTTCCAAAATTTTTACAAGATTAAGGAGAGCTATATTGAGGTATGTATGGCTAAAACCCCCTTTTTATTAGAAATCGAGCTCTGTTAGCATTTCCACATCTGTCGAAAGACTAGAATTGGTTAATGTATCGATTGTTTTTTCACATTAATTGATTTAAAATTATATAGACATAGCCATGAAGGATGTGCATCAATGTGATTAATATACTATTCTTGATATTTAGCGAAGTATGAAGAACATGAATCATAAGTTGAAATGCTAGGCTACAAGCCAAGATTAAAATCGAGATCTTCATGCTAACTATGTTGAATCTTAAGTGTGCTTGCAACTAAAATTGCTTGTGTGTGTCTATGACCATGAAATTGCAAGATGGATATTGAAAATGGAATGATATGATAACTGTGGCCCTAAGTGCCAATGAATTGATATGAGCTATGTCAAACAAAGATTCAAATGAGATGATCAATGAGAAAGGAACAATGCCTTGGTAAGGTTTCCTAGCTGATCGGGCCGTGATCGGACACCATGCCGCACACATGGTTGTAATGTGCTAACATTGAATTTCGGAAAAAGAAGGGGAAATGAAATGGTGATTGAGATATATGCCTCAAATGACGCAACCTAGTCTATTGGGTCGTGATCAGACTCCGCTCAAGATAGTGGTGGTATTGATGATACTGATGAACATATGAATGAAATGCCCCAAACCTAGTTATGGAATTTATATGAAAGATTATATGGTTCATTTATTTGATTATGTGGTGTCCAGCTAATACCTTTGATTTACTCTTGTCATTTCCTTGTTCATGGTTGATAGTTCATTCTAATAAAATGGTGTTTAGTTATACATACTAGTACTATTCCATGGTATTAACATCCCTTTTGCCGGGGGCGCTACATTTTTAATTGAATGTAGGTGGATGCATTGCAGATAGTGTTGATCGTGCGTAGCAGATCACCTTCTTCTTGAGTCTTGGTGATCCCCTTTCTCCATCAAGGGGTTGTGTTGTATAACTTTTATTGTTGTGGACTTACACTTTTGAGGAATAGTAGGGGTCGTGTTGCCGGCATCGTCATACTTATCTTTTGTAACCTTAGAGGCTCCGTAGACACATGTGTGGTTTATGTACGGGTGTTGAGGGGTCCATGAACTATGTTGTAATTATAAACTCATGTTATCCACAATTTTAACTTTATGGGAATTTAGGAAAATAACTATTACTATGGTTTAAGCTTGTAATTTAGAATGATCTATCACTGAATGTACTATATTCACTTGTCTAAATAAATGAAAGCATGGTTTCCCTATTCATATTAAGTCGGGTAGCAAGTGCTTGATAAGGCTTGCTAAGGTGGGTTCACTCGATTGAGCGATGGTCGCACCTCCCGAGGTTGGGTATGACAAACTTGGTATCAGAGCCTAAGGTTATGAGTGTCCTAGGATGTCTCGAAGCCGTATCCAGTAGAGTCCTTCTTATCGGTGTGTAGTTGACCACATCTTTTAAGTTGGAGACTACTTCGGCATTTAGGAAAATCACCCTTCTTTGATATTCTGGATCATGCAGTGATATTGTTCCCTCTCTAATTAAGTTCATCGTTTTGTCTTTCCGTAAATGTCACCTAAGAAGAAAGAGAGAATTGGCCAAGAAGCTAATGCCACCTTTGGAGTGGCTGATGATTGACTGCTTGATGCTGCGGGTGAGGGTAGTTGCCCTGCTATTACTTTACCTGATTCTTTTATTCCAGAGAAGACTACCCTACTTCCTACACCTGTGGATGGTACCTATAAAGCCCCGAAAAATTTTGCTAAGCTATAAGGGATTCCAGGTGACCGGTAGACTAATTATAACATTTTATGTGCACTAAATATGATGTAAATGAATTGGATATGGTGAATTAGAATATGAATTAAATAATAACTAATGTGAGGTCCAAGGTTAAGCCTAAGTCTAAGCCAAATGGGAAAAGTTCATAATAGGCTAAAACTCCAAATGAGTTTGTACTACTACACACTTTGAATGATCATAACTAAAGATGTATAAAGTGTTATGTGATTACTAGCCTATCAAATGAAATATCTTTGAGTCTAGTTCCGACTCTTCAAACCATTCGTCATTTGGAGATTCATATGCAAATTTATGGTAAAATTACCGAAGGCTAGAAAAAACGTGATCCTGTATCGAATCTGCGATCGTAGAATCACAATGCGGTCCATATTTTTTATCCGCATCGCAAATCTGGTCGCAGATAGGGCTAGTGTAGCCCGGTTTTAGGCAGTGATTTTTTTATTCACTCTGCGGCTCGCATGTTGGTTTTGTGGTCCATTCTGCAATTGCAGACCCTCTTTCGGGGAATTATTTTTCCTACATTTATAAAAGGACCCCATTTTCATAAACAGGGTTAGGGGCTTCATTTGTGCTCATTTTGTACTAATTTTTAAAGAGAGGTGAGAGCATATAGAGAGAGAAAGAAAGGGCTTTACTTCATAATCATCTAGATCTTGCTCGAGTCTTCAAGAATAAAGGAAGATAACAATAAATTCTCTTCCATCTGGGTAAGTTCTACTTCTAATTTTTCATACAAGAAGTTAAAAGTTCAAATAGGTTGTGAGGGTTAGAAATAGGCCATGCATGTGGGACTAAGTTGTAGTATGTATGGTTAAATAACTAATTTGGGTAGTTTTTGTTATGATTTGGGTGAAGAAAGAAGAGATTGCCATTTCTAAACCATGTAGTCCACTTCACATGTTACGTATTTGATGAAATTCTTAAGAGAGTTATACCATGGGTAATCTTCCTAAATATTTATCGAACTTTGATATCTCCGTGTAGATTCTTATTGCTAGAGGTGTTGGTGTAATGTATAAACATAAGGAAAAGCTCTTTGATGTATGTATTTCTAACATTATCTCTTGTAGAATCCCCTTGTTTAGTGTACTAGTGATTGGTAGGTGTCACTTATTTGGACTATTTGTGAATTCTTGTGATTAATATGCATTCAATGTTGCTGGTTAAGTTTCCCGATATGATGGGGTAAGTAAATGGCAACAAACCAAGTGTGTGTAAATGTTTTTATTATGGTAAGAGTTGTGTGACAAATGATTGAAAGAAGTCATAATTGATGTAATTGAAACAACTATGGTAACATCATGTATGGCTTGTCGTGTGCAATACCGTTGTGACTTGAATTGTATCGCGCCTGTTGTACATGATGGAAATGGCATTGATTTTTATGAAACTGTTTGTGAATTATTGTTGTTGCTGTGTGAAATGTGATTGTCCAGTGGGATCGAGTTGCGCGGCGCTACACGAAGTTATAAGGTGTTTGTTGTGGTGATATGGGTGGCCGAGGTAATAAGGGTGCAAAAGTGATCATAATCACTATTGAAATGAAAGTTTGTGAAATCATTGATATGATGAAATGATGTTGAAAGGGGAAAAGGAGAGATTGTGAAACTTTTGATTTCTTTTGTTTCTTCCTATGTGCAAAGCATGTAACTGTATGAGGGTATCGATGTAAAATGTTGTGGATGAGTTGAGTAATTGTTGCAATTCCATGTATATGAACTACAATTTGGTGAGAATAATTATGTCATGGGCGTAAATACATGAATTGTTGATATAAACTTGTGTTCCATGATATGATGATTGTTGTGATGTGTTGTTTCTGGTTGTTCTTGCAAAACATGATTGTCCGGCTGGATTGGGTTGCACATAGCAACACAAAACAATGAATTGTGGTTAGGGTGATAAGGTGGCCGACGTTATAAGGATGGAAATGCGATCATTATCCCTGTTGAAATGAAAATATATGAAATTTGTGAATATGGGGATGTTGGAAAGGAAAAAATGAGAGATTGTGAATCTTTTGTCTTTGGTTTTTCCTTTCATGTGCATTTGATTGTTGAATATATTATTGTTTGTTATCTGTGTATTGATTTATTTTACTTGGGGTAAAGTTTGTTCATGCATACCAGTACAATTCAAATGTACTAACATCTCTTTTTCCAGAGGCACTACATTCATGTTATGATTGCAGGTGGTTATATGGCAGGTACTCCAATCCACCGACAGTAGCTCTCCTTCACCTTTCGTCAGCTGAATTGGTGAGCCCCTTTCCTCTCGGGGCCCTTCATGGCTCATGTCGCTTTTCTTTCGAAGTCTTATTTTGTTATTTGTGTAAGGTATAGATGGAGCCTTGTTATCGGCAACTATTTTATCACCCTTTTTATCCTTAGAGGCTCCATAGACAGGAAATGTGGGTAATGAACTTATGTAACTATGTATTTTATATGATGGGCGGTGTAACTTGTGAACCATGCAAAGTAACCTTGTGTGTTATGTATATTACGTAAGAAGGTGTTTAGATGATAAATGGCTATTTCACTTTATTAATGAGTAATGAAAACACGGGGTAACACATTGGATTGGAAAGACACCCAGGTCCTCTTGCCTTGGGCTAACCGGTCGAGCGTTGGTCATGTCCCTCAGATTTGGGGCGTGACAAACTTGATATCAGAGCCTAAGTATTTAAAATGTCATAGAATTTCTCGGAGCCATGTTTAGTATATCAATTCTTATTGGTGTGTTGTCGACCACATCTATAATTAAGGGGCTACATGGACATTTAGGAATTCCACCTTTCTTTGATACTTCAACCGTATGATAGAGCTTAAGTTAGGGAGTTAATTTTCTCTCCAAACCTTACTCTCAAAATGAGTAATTGTGATACCGCAATCTGCGTGTTTAAATCCATGAGGAGGGAATGTCCCACCATTGGTCCGAAGGGACTGCCCAAGAGCTTCTTAGGAGAGAATGTACTGAGTTGTGGAGGGATTGATAGAACCTATCGCTAACATATGAGTGACCTTGTCCATATTGATGTCACTGCACCACCAAATCCCAAAATGTATTGGTATGATACCAATGTACTCATGCTGTATATGTACATCCATACTGAAAAATTTTCATAGGCATGGTCTTAATAAATGTTGAGTTATGAATCATTGCATGCACCTACTCTTTGAACGTGATCCAATGTTTCGTGAATCCGCCCCACTGCAAATTTTCTTATATGTAATATCTTATGACATAGAGCTCTATAATCGTGTCCTTGAATTGATAGCTATAGAATTTCCATTTTCTAACAGACCTTTCTAAACTCTAACAAGGGACTACACCTGAAGAATTTCGTCAAAAAAGGGATAGACCATTATCATATATTCGCGCGAAATAAAAGGATATCTTTTATTGAACCTTTCTCCTCGGGTTTCTGCTTCAATCTGAATGTTGATATAGGTGAAGATCTTGCTTTGTTACATCATCATCTCTAGTATGGTAGTGCCTTCGTTCTATCTTTGTTGAGGCTTTTATTTTGGCCTAGTGATCGAAATCGGCAACACTTTTATTTGTGTGGCAAGAATTTCCCTCTCCTACGATAGGTTATTTTATGAATTGGTCTTCTCAATTACTTTTAAGCATTACTAAATATCCATCGAAGCTAGGATATGTTGAGCCTCCATGTAGCTGGATCATGCTACGTATTCTTGTTATCTTATTCTTGAAGGTTGTCGTTCTTTTGGTTGCAGGAAGACAAGCATTTTTGCTCCCCCTTTGGTTTGCATAATACTTGATTAAGTATCACTATATCTTAATTGATCTATGTTGCTATGAATCCAACTGATTTTTATGTTTGTAGTGGCTCCACTAGTCGTGAAGTTATTCTGTTACTTTTCCCCTAGTTGTTGGCCCATTTCTTAGTTCCAATTTTAAGGGCTGGAGGAAGAGCATAATTGTATCCTTGGTATCTAGAAGTACATTTTATTTTATCAATTTGATCCACCCAAATTCTTTCCTAATTCCATTGAATCCAGAAAATGCGATTGATGTAGAAATACCTTCATTTTCTATCTAACTAGGTGTTTGTCCTCTAATTTTAATGGGGTTCTCAATATTCCTACCTAAATTAACAAAGATATGGGACTATAGGTGGTAGGATCATGTCAATCCACCCTCTCACTTTATCTATCAATCTGTTTCATTCATTATCAATTATACTATCCCTTCTTTAGCATGTACCCCTCAGAGGCTCTGTCTTTAAAGATTGAACATTGACCCAAAAGGAGTAGCTCTATTTTGAAAATACTTCGATAAATCTTGATAATGGATTATATACGCGGTTGCTAGTCCAATGATCTGCTTATCACTCTGACTCTCACATTTTTGTATTGGGTTAACCAAGGAGCAATACCCCTATATGGCAAGCCTTTTTTTTTCTAGGGCTGCGAGGGCTTGCCTCATGGGTTCCAAAAGTAATAATTTTCCTCAAAGGTTCAAGCTTAAATTGCCATGATTTCAAACCAAAGTGTGTCCCCTTTTCAAAATTCATAAATGGGTCAGATTTGATGAGGTTATGCGGATTTCTACTCACTCGGCTTCTACGAGCATTGCTAGCGTCATAGTCATATATGGGGAATTTTGATGTCTCTGACATTCCACCACCTTAGGAAGGATTAAGTTGTTCAAAATGTGATAATTTCCTAAATGGATGACTTATGGTTTGAAGTAAAGTCAAATTCAATGATTTTCTTTTACGGCCTCAATCGCATCCATGTTGCAAGAGTCCTACTTTTTAGTTGAACTACGTACCTTACACTCAGGGAGACAACTGGTGTATCATATTTGACCACTTCACCATAAAGCTTATTGTGGTAGCGAAAGGCATAACTAGAATGGAGAAATTATTGTTACCTCATGCATAACATATCGCCTCCAAAGGATATCTGATAATGGTGTCTTTGTCTTCCCGAACATGACCCGCATGTAGCTCATCTCAGGAAAGAACCACTTCTTTTAAATCTGAAAGTCACATTCACAACATTAACCTCATCTTAGAATACCAGTTACCACCGTGCTTCACTTATCTTATAATTGATGTCGTCACCAAGAGTAAACAATGTCAGCCTCGTTAGTGGAAATCCCCGTGGCTCTAAGAATATAACATTAGGAAATGCTCGGCGTAGTATTCTAATGGATTCCTGAATAATTCTAGCCCTATCTTGAACTCCATTGATCCTCATTACATTAGATCTATTGGTATTCAAAGTTCAAACGTGTTAAAGGAAAAATCATCACCCTTGATCACGTCTATTCGATCGGTAATATTATGATCAGTTCATGATAGCACACCTTAGAGTAATCGTTTACGGTTGCCACAAGTTAAGTTGGGTGTTCGTGTAGAGATTTACAATTAATTATGACTATGAACAGTTTATACTAATAATATTCCCTGAAGATGTTATGGGAATTGATAATGAAGGGTACACAAGCGCATTTTTCCATTAGGTTGCACTAGGAGTATGATGTTCCCCGTAACTGTTCTTGATGTACTTTCTGTTTCCATATGTTTGTCTAAGAATGGCGTGAGTTGATTTCATTGAACTACATGATCATGGTAATATCATATATGATGCACTACTGGCAAGAATCATCGTGGAATTACTTCATATGGATTGTTGATTGAAATAAAATTATATTCTTGTTGACGAACACCTTTGTTATTAAATTAATGGCTGGTAGGGACTATTATGAACACATGATTGTTTGGTTACAATGAAATTATATTCTTGATGATATGATGCCATGTGATGAAATTGTGGGTTGTTGTTGTTACCATGAATTGTAATATCCGGTGGAATGTAAATTGTATAGTGTAAATTATTAAAGGTAAAGTCAATGGATAGTTAACTCATGCATGGTGTCTATCTCTCATCCATGTTATGTATGTTTGGGAGTTGATACTATTTCCGAGAATGTGTGATGACAAATATTATAAGTCGAGGAGGCCATCTTGAAGGCTGAAACTATCGTGAAAGGAATATATTTTTGCTTAATTAATTATCAATTAGTTTTGACTTGAAAGGCTAAAAATGTGCAGTCCATGTTTAGATGTCTTCATGGTAATGTAGTTCGTGTGATGTTGAGACTAGTGTTATGGATATACAATTTGGTTCTTTGTCGAATTATTGATGAGTTTTTAATATGGTTTTGGTGGTTCGCTGACAGGTGGGTAGGCCTAGTTACAAAGGAGATACTGCTGAAGTTTCGGAAGAATATAGGAGTTGATCAAAATTTTGGAAGTTGAGGTAGGATATAGAAGAGATATTTCATGCTAGGTGTTTGGGTTAGGCTCCAACTCTCATTCGAGGACGAATGATCCTATGCGGGGGTGAATGTAAGGCCCCGAAAAAATTTACTAAGCTATATGGGATTCGGGATGCCTGGTAGACTAATTATAATATTTTATGTGCATTAAATATGATGTGAGTAAATTTGATGTGGTGAATAAGTGTATGAGTCGTATAATAACAAATGTGAGGTCTAAGGGTAAGCCTATGTCTAAGCTAAATGGGAAAATTTCATAACAGGCTAAAACTCCAAATGAGTTTGCACTATTACACATTTTGAACGATCATATCGAAAGATGTATAAAGTATTATTTGATGAACAGCCCATCAAATGAAAGATCTTTGAGTCTAGTTTCCAATGCTACAAACCATTTGTCATTTGGACATTCCAATGCAAAGTTATGGTCCATTTACTGAAGGCTAGAACAAACATAATCTTGTGTCGAATCTGCGATCGCAGAATCACAATGTGGTCCGCATTTTTGATCTGCCATCGCAAAACTTGTTGCAGACTAGGCTAGTGCAGCCCAGTTTTTGGCAGTGATTCTGTGATTCACTCTGTGGCTCGCATGTTGGCTCGGCGGTCTATTCTGCAACCACAAACCTTGTTCCGGAGGATTATTTTTCATACATTTACAACCTGACCCATTTTCATAAATAGGGTTAGTGGCTTCATTTGCGGTCATTTTCTACTGATTATTAGAGAGAGATGAGAGCATATTGAGAAGAAAGAAGGGAATTTACTTCATAATCATCTAGATCTTGCTCATGTCATCAAGAATCAAGGAAGATAACCATAGATTGTCTACCATACGGGAAAGTTCTACTTATAAAATTTTCATTTAAGAAGTTAATAGTTCAAATAGGTTGTGAGGGTAGGAAATAGGCCATGCACGTGGGACTAATTTGTAGTATGTGTTGTTAAATATCTGATTTGGGCAGTTATTGTTAAGATTTGGGTGAAGGAAGAAGAGATTGCCATTTCTAAACCTTGTAGTCTACTTCACATGTTAGGTGTTTGATGAAATTTCAAAGAGAGTTATACCATGGGTAGTCTTCTTAATTATTTATCAATCTTTCCTATCTCCTTGTATATTGTTATTGCTAGAGGAGTTGGTGTATTGTATAAACTTAAGGAAAAGCTCTTTGAGGTATGTCTGAACTTTAACTCTTGTAGAATCCCCTTGTTTGGTGTAGATTGGTATGTGTCACTTATGATGACTATTTGTGAATTCTTGTGATTAATATGCCTTGAACGTTGTTGGTTATGTTTACCGATATGATAGTGTAAGTAAACGACAACAAACCAAGTGTGTGTAAATGTGTTTATGTGGTAAGATGTGCGTAACAAATGATGTAAAGAAGTCGTAATTGATGTAATTGAAACAACTATGGTAATACCATGAGTGGCTTGTCGTGGGAAATTATCATCGCGACATTAATTGTATCTAGGCTGTCGTACATTATGGAAATGGTATTGATTTTTTATGAAACTCTTTGTGAATTGTTGTTGTTGTTGTTGTATGAAATGTAATTGTCTAGTGGGATCGAGTTGCGTGCCGCATCACGAATTTATAAGGTGTGGGTTATGATGATAAGGGTGGCCAAGGAAATAAAGGTAGAAAAGTGATCATAATCACCATTGAAATGAAAGTTTGTGAAATAACTGATATGATGAAATAATGTTGATAGGGGAAAGTAGAGATTCTGAAACTTGTGATTTTGTTTGTTTCTTCCTATGTGTAAAGCCTGTTATTATTTCAGGGCATCGATGTGAAATGTTTAGGATGAGTTGAGTAATTGTGGTAATGCCTTGTATATGAACTACTATTTGGTGAGAGTTATTATGCCTTGGGCCTAAATACACGAATTGTTGATATAAACTTGTGTTCCTTGAAAAGATGATTGTTGTGATGTGTTGTTTGTGGTTGTTATTGCAAAATATGATTGTCTTATGTGATTGGATTGCACACCACAACACAAGATGATAAATTGTGTGTTGGGGTGATAAGGGTGACCGAGGTACTATGGGTGGCCGAGGTATGTGCGTTTGATTGTTGAATCTATTACTGTTTGTTATATGTGTATTGATTGATTTTACCTAGGATAAAGTTTGTTCATACATAACAGTACAATTCAAATGTACTGACGTCCCTTTTGCTGGGGGAGCTACATTCATGTCATGATTGTAGGTGGTTCTACAGCGTGTACTCTAGTCCATCTACAATAGCACTCCTTCACTTCCTGTCAGCTGAATTAGTGAGCCATTTTCCTCTCAGGGCCCTGTGCGGGTCATGCCGCTTTTTTTCCAAAGTCTTATTTTTGTATTTGTGTAACACATAGATGGAGCCTTATTACTAGCAAGTACTATATCACCTTTTGTATTCTTAGAGGCTCTGTAGACAAGAAATGTGGGTTACGAACTTATGTAATTATGTATTTTGTATGATGGGCGATGTAACTTGTAAACCACATAAAGTAACCTTCTTTTTTATGTATATCTCGTAAGAAGGTGTTTAAATTATAAATAGCTATTTCACTTTATTAAAGAGTAATGAAAACACAGGGTAACACATGGGATAGGTAAGGCACCAAGGTCCGCTTGACTGGGGCTACCCGGTCGAGCTCCGGCAATGTCCCTCATTTTTGGGGCGTGACAGTACCACTATCTTTTCCGTTTATACTTCTGTCCCGCCTCCAGCACGAGTTTCTGGTTCAGGCATTTCTGATAGGGATCTTGTGGGAGCTAAATGTTAACCCAGCTGGTGGCCTCTCAGGCTTAGAGGCCAAATGTTGCGCCCAGTTTGTCCAACCAACAAAGGGATTCTGCTAGTTCTAGGGCGAAATGATTCCTTCAGCTAGACCCTCTAGTGTTTATGGGTGCCAATCCAAAAGATGACAGTCAGGATTTTATGTATGAGGTTTACAAGACCCTCACGGTTTTGCGTGTTTCTGAGACAGAGGAAGTATACATGGTTGTCTACTGTCTGAAAGGTGTGGCCTATTCATGGTTAGAGTTGTGGGAGGATTTCCGTGAGGAGGGGCGCCCTCCGGAAAGGTGGAGTGAGTTCTCTGATGCCTTTACCAATCATTTCCTACCCACTAAGATAAGGACAGCTCATGCAGTAGAGTTTAAAAATTTGAGACAAGGTAACAGAAGTGTGTAGGAGTACAACATGGAGTTTACTTGTTTGTTCAAGTATGACATTCATAAGTTGCCCTCAATGGAGGCCAGGGTACGCCTGTTTGTTCAGGGCCTAAATTTTTTGACCATTAATAAGGCTTCTACAGCTGCTTTGAATTCAGGCTAAATTATGGGTAGATGGTTGCATTTGCTTAGGCCACAGACAGCCATAAATTGAATAACATAATGGAGAGAGAAAGTAACAGCAAGGCTCGATCTATGAGCAGCATGGGGGAGTCACTAGGCGGGGGAAGTTTAGATTTCAGGGGAGGATCATCAGGGCTTTCCCAGTCTATTCCCTAGTCTACAGCCAGTGCACCACAATTAGTGCCCAGCTAGCAACAGCGGAGTGGTTTTAGGCCTGGTTAGGGCAATAGAGGATCCCATCAGTGGGGTCGATCAGGATAAAGGTTCCAACAGAAGAAGAGGTCCCCGTGCCCCATGTATGGGAAGATGCACTTGGGATTTTGCTATATGGAGTTACCTATATTCTATGGATGTGGGATGATGGGTCTTATGTGGAGACATTGTCATGTATCCCGCCAGGGAGCGGGTAGGGGCACAGCTCAACCATCCAGTCCATCAGCAGCTACACATTCAGCCCCCTATCTAACTTGAAGTAATCCAATACCAGCAGGGCGTGGTGCAGCTAGGGATGGTGCTCGGAGATTAAGAGGACCCAGCCGGTTCTATGCTATGTGTGGCCGCAAGACTGTAGAGGCTTCTCTAGATGTTGTTATAGATATTCTTACTGTCCAATCTCATGATGTGTATGCACTAATTGACCCCAGTTCCACCTTGTCCTATGACCCCTTTTGTTGCCATGGAATTTGAGATTGAATCGGATCAGCTTCATGAGCCATTCTTGGCATCTACCCCGGTTAGTAAGTCTATTACAGTTGCTCGCATTTTTAGAGGTTGTGTTGATATGGTGGGGTGTAGGGATATCACGATTGATCGTATTGACTTAGGGATGGTCGACTTCGATGTAATAAGGGGAATGGATTGGCTTTGTTCATGTTTTTCCAAACTTTATTGTCGAACTAGAACCGTAAGGCTTGATTTCCCAAAGAGCCTGTTATTGAGTAGAAGGGAGATAATGTACTGCCTAGAGGTCTATTTATTTCCAACCTTAAGGCCCGAAGATGATCAAGAAGGGATATATATATCATTTTCTTCAGGTTACGGACACCAATGTTGAGGCACTTAGCCTTGAGTTTGTACCAGTTGTGAATGATCTTCCGGATGTCTTTCCACATGAGCTCCCTAGAATTCCACCAGAAAGGGAGATTGATTTTTTGATCAATGTAATGCCTGGCACGTAGCCTATATCAATTCCACCTTACACAATGGCAATGGCATATTTGAAAGATCTAAATGAGCAATTGAAGGATTTGAAAGAGAAGGGTTTCATTCGGCCAAGTGTGTCACCATGGGGCACACTGGTCTTGTTTGTAACAAACAAAGATGGGTTGCTACAGATGTGTATTGACTACCGGTAACTCAAAAAGGTCATTATCAAAAATAAATACCCTGTACCAAGAGTAGATGACTTGTTTGATCAATTGTAAGGTTCTACATGTTTCTCAAAGATTGACTTGCATTCCCGGTATCATCAATTGAAGATAAGGGAGCAAGATATTTCAAAAATTGCTTTCAGATCACAGTATGGGCACTTTGAATTTATAGTGATGTTTTTTGGGCTAACAAATGCCTCGGTGTACTTCATGGATCTTATGAATCGAGTCTTCAAACCTTCAATAAACTCCTTTGTGATAGTGTTCATTAACAACATTCTTGTGTATTCCCAAAGTTGTAAGGACCATGCTAACCTTCTCAAGGCAGTTCTACAGACCTTTTAGCAATATCAGTTGTTTGCAAAATTTTCAAAATGTGAAATTTGGCTTGAATCTGTCGTGTTTTGGGGTCATATCATTTCCGTGGAAGGAATCATGGTTTATCCTCAAAGATTTTAGCAAAAAAAATTGGACAAGACCTACCACTCCAACAGAGATCCGCAGCTTCTTAGGTTTGGCTTGGTACTATAAAAGGTTTATGGAAGTGTTCTCTACTCTTGCCTCTCCATTGACTAAATTGAAATAGAAAGTTGTTAAATTCAAATTGTCTGATGCTTGTGAAAAGAGTTTCAAAGAATTGAAATCAAGGTTGTCAACAGCACCTGTGTTAGCCCTGCCAAAGGGTACAATGGGATTTATGATTACGCTTCGAGAATCGGGATTGGGGGTATGTTAATACAACACGGCAAGGTTATAGCCTATGCTTCCAGGCGACTCAAGAATCATGAGAAGAACTATCCAACCCATTACTTAGAGCTGGCGGCAGTGTTGCATTAAAGATTTGGTGACATTATTACTATAGAGTCTGTGTGGATGTATTCACGAATCATAAGAGCCTTCAATATATTTTGAAGTAGAATGAGTTGAATCTGAGTCAAAGAAGATTGCTACAGTTACTCAAGCAATATGACATTGATATTCTCTATCACATGGGAAAGGCTCATATCATGGCAGATGCCCTTATTCAAAAATCTACGGGGAGTTTTGCTTATTTAGAGGTATACCCGAGGTCGTTCGCCATGGAGATTTACATGTTGGCTCGTTTGGGAGTTTGCATCGCGGAATCAAATGAAAGAGGGGTAATTGTACAGAATAGGGCTGAATTATCACTTGTGGAGGATGTGAAAGAAGCAATTCAATGATCCGTTGTTAACACAACCGAAGGAGGGGATTCATAAACACAAGACAACAGTTTTTTCCTTTGGTAAGAATGAGGGTACCCTACGAGCGATATCAACGTTCTTCGAGAAAGGATCATGGTAGAAGCTCACACTTCCAGGTATTTTGTGCATCCAAGTTCTACAAAAATGTATCATGATCTCAAGAAAATTTATTGGTGGAACATGAAGAAGGACGTGGTGGACTTTATCGAAAAATGTCTGAATTGTCAACAAGTGAACGTCGAACATCAAAGCCTCGATGGATTGACTCAACGCATATAAATTTCCAATATGGAAATGGGAGATGAT
The DNA here is from genome assembly GCA_034376525.1 of Nicotiana benthamiana. NCBI lineage: Eukaryota > Viridiplantae > Streptophyta > Magnoliopsida > Solanales > Solanaceae > Nicotiana > Nicotiana benthamiana. The sequence goes on from CM067337.1 coordinate 93,595,323, forward strand.
TATCATGGATTTTATGGTAGGGTTGTCACGCACTCCGTGCAAGTTCGACTCAATTTGGGTGATCGTGGACCGACTCATGAAATCAACACATTTCTTTCCAGTTAAATATATTGGCAACGCGTAACAGTATGCTAAGTTATATATCAAAGAAATAGTTAGGTTTCATGGCACTCCAGTCTCCATCATTTCAGATCGAGGGGCTCAGTTCACAAGCAACTTTTGGAAGAAGTTTATGAAAAGTTTGGTTACGTAGGTAAATCGTAGCACATCTTTTCATTCTCAAACCGATGGGCAAGCAGAGCGAACTATTCAGACGCTTGAGGACATGTTGTGTGCCTATACTCTTGATTTCAAGGATAGTTGGGATGACCATTTGCCACTCATAGAATTTTCTTACAGCAACAACTTTCATGCTAGTATCCAGATGATAATGTTTGAGGCATTGTATGGTAGGAGATATACGTTTCCCATTGGGTGGTTCAAGGTTTGAGAAGCAGAATTAATAGGGCTAGAACTCGTGTATCAGGCCATAGAGAAACTCAAAATCAATAAGGAAAGGTTATCAACTGCTCGGAGTTGCCAATAGTCTTACTCGGATGTTCGTAGAAGAGATTTAGATTTAAAGAATATTATTGGGTATTTTTGAGGTTTCCTTTATGATGGGCATCATGCGGTTTGGAAGGAAGGTAAAATTAAGATCGAGGTATGTCACACCATACAGAATCATTTAGAGAATTGGTCTGGTGGCCTATAAGCTCGAGCTATCACCCGAGCATTAGTACACCCGACCTTTCATGTGTTTATGTAGAGAAAGGTGGTGGGAGATCCGTCCACTATTGAGCTAGTTGAGACTATTGAGGTCAAGGAAGAGTTGTTGTATGAAGAATTTCCAGTTTCCATTCTTGATAGGCAAGTTCGAAAATTGAGAAATAAGGAAATTGCACCCGTAAAAGTGTAATGGCGGAACCAGCAAGTTGAAGAAGCCACTTGGGAAGCCGAGCATAAGATGAAAAAGAAGTATCCGCATTTGTTTAAATAGTCATGTAATGGATTTTATGCAATTATCTTCTATGAACTCTTATCTTTTGGCTTGATCCATGTAAAACTATCCTCTTTTTGTAACATTTTGCCTATACGGTCATGGTTGATGTTGTACAAGTTATATTATGTTTGTCGAATATGTTTATGCTGTTAGAATATGTTTTTGGGGCTTTCTTATAGGTGGATAAGGCCTAGATACAAAGGAGACTCTTGCAAAATTTCTAGAGATTTAGGGAGTTAAACAAATTTAGGGCTGTAGATATGTTTCGGGTGGTGAAATGTTTAGGTTGCATAAACATTCCTAATAAGTGAGTGTTGATCCTCATTCAAGGATGAATGATCTTAAGTGGGGGAGGATGTGAGGCCCCGTTAAAGTTCCCACTCAAAACCTAAATCTCGTAGTGCTAAGTTAGGTTCATACCTTTTTAGTTGATCACTTCATTAAGAAGCCAAGAAATAATGTTTTCCAAAAAAGTGTGATTTTGCGATCGAAAATGCGGCCGTATATTAGGTATGCATACCGCATATGTAAAGCCCCGAAAAATTTCATTAAGTAATTTAGGAGTTCGTGGTGCCACGTAGGCTAATTATAATATTGTGTGTGCTATTAACATAGTGAGAATAAATTGGTCTTGGTAAATCAGTGTATTAGTCTTATGGCAAGTAATTTGGGGCCCAAAGAAACTCCTAAGCCTAAGTCGAATGAGAAAACGTCATAATAGGCTAAGATTCCAAATGAGTTTGCACAAGTCCTCACTTTGAACGAGCATATCTAAATAGGTATAAGCTTTTTTGTGGTGACCAACCTATCATATAAAAGGTCTTTGATTCTATTTTTCAACACTACAAACCGCTCGTTATTTGGAAATACCTACACAATGTTATGATAAAATTACCAAAGGCTCAAAAAATATGATCCTGTGTCGGATATGCAATCGCAAAAACCATTATACAGTCCGTATAACAAATATGCAATAACAAATGTGGTCACAAATTGGACCAGTGTAGCCCGATATTGGGCATCAAGTTTTGCGACGTGTTTGCGGGCAGCATACCCATTCTGTTGTCCATTTTGCGATCGCAAACCCGATTTCGGAGGGTATTTTTCCTATTTTTATAACCAGGCCCCATTTTAACATATAGGCTTTTGGGTTCATTTTGGGGTCATTTCCTACTGATTTTAGGGTGAGATGAGAGCATACTGAGAGAGAAAGGAGGGACATAGATTCATAATCACCCATCTCTTGCTCATTCTTCAAGAATCAAAGAACTCAATCACATGTTCTTCATCTAAGAGGTAAGGTTCTATACAATAGATTTTAATTTCGAGTTTGGGGTATAAGATAGGTTACTGAGGCATGATTCTTAGGTATAATAGTAATAGTTATACATGTATGTACAAATTAGATTTGGGGGAAGTTGTTAAACAGAAATAAGTAAAGATTGGGTTGGGGAATGAAGGAAACCTTGCAAAAAAGATTTGAAATCAAGATGCTCAGCTAGTATTTAATAATATGCATAAATTAGTAGAAACCATGACTACCTTCCTAACTTGTATTCAATTTTGTTATGTCTCAAAGTAGATTGGAATTGCCAGAATTTCTTGATATGTCGTAGTAACTTATGAAAAGCTTAAATGAGGTATGTATGCGTAAAACCCTGTCTTTTAGAAATTGAGCTTCGTCGGTGTTTGTGTGAATACGGTAAGATTAAAGTTGAATTGTTAAATTGATTATTGTTCCAGATGAATTTGGGGTTGCTACCTTGTATTTTTTAAAGATTTATTCTAGTATGATCAATGTGCTATTCTTGATATCTTGAAATGGTGCAAGGAATATGAATCATTCATTAAAATACTTAGACCTTAAATTGAGATTGAAGTTGCATATATTGTGCCATCTATGTGAAGTCTCATCTATGCTTACAATATCTATTTGATCTTATGTACACCTACTGTCCTAAATGGAAAAGCTAATATTGAAATCGAGAATGATGTAAATTGCGGCCTAGTGCCAAGAATGATGTGATAACTTGTGGCCCCGAGTGACTATGAAATGATACATGTGAAACAAAATTATTAATGAGAAAGGAATAATGCCTAGGTAAAGTAGCCTATCTGATCGGACCAAGATCGGACTCCGCTCGAGATAGCAGTGGTATTGGGAATAAATTTCAGACAAAGGAAAAATGAGATTGTGATTGAAATATATGCTCAAATGCAAAGACATAGCCGATCGAGTCGAGAACATACTACCGCTAAAGATAGCGGTGGTATTGTGAACAATGTTGAACAGTATGAAATTCCTCAAACTAAAAGCTATGGGAAAATGATGTGAAAATTGCATGATTCTTTTGTTTGATAATGTTGTGATAATTTAAAGTATTTGAGTTGTACTTGTGATTTCCCTATTATTGTATGAAAGCTATTTCTAGCTAGATGGTGTTTAGTTGTACATAACAGTGCTATTCGAAGTCACTAACGTCCCTTTTGCAGGGGGCACTACGTCTTTAAATGGATGTAGATTTTCTATAGCAGGCAGCATTAGTCGCATCTAGTGACGCATCATCCTTTTAGCTAATTGGTGAGCCCCAGTTCATTTCAGGGTCATGTACTTTATTTTTTACGTATAGCCGGAGCCTTGCTCTGGCATTTCTGTATTACATTATTCTTCAGTCATGTTTAGAGGCTTCATAGATAGGTTTTGGGTAGTGTCGCGATTGGAATTATAGTAGAAATACTGATGTTTGGCAAATATTTATAAAAACTTATAATATTTGATAATTATGATTTAAGCTGCTAATGGAAATGAATTGGAAGTTGTTAATGGAATACTTTCACGCCCTGACCTCGAGGAGCGCGACCGACATGCTAGAAATCCCAATCGAGCAATCCTTACCTGAGTACTTCTTACCCAACTCTAAACAATTACGGCCCCTGAATCTGCTTAGTGTGATTGAAGAAATAAAAGGGGTTTTACAGTTAATCATGGACTTCTCATTTTATAACAGAACATTAAACCATAGGTTAGACTTCCAAGGTTTTCATACAGTTATAGCTTAGTACATGCCATAGTTTAGTTCCCAAAGTACGTGCAGCTGACAGTTTAGGATGTAATGTTTCAAAACACAACATGATTATAAGACCATCCCGGCCCCCGTACATGACCCACAGAAATGTCTACGGAGCCTTTGAAGATACAAGAGAGCAAAATGATGACACTGGCGACAAGGCCCCGACCATATCTCAAAATATGATAACATACACAATGAAACGTTATAACCCATGGGAGGAATAGGGGCTCACCAAGACAGCTGTGAATAGGACAAGGGTGCACTACCATCTATGATCGGCACTATCAGCAGAGGAACCACCTACATCCATTCAAATATGTAGTTCCCCCGGTAAAAGGAATGTTAGTACGGTCGAATTTTACTAGTATGTATGGAAAACACATTTCTAATAGGATGAATAGTTAAAAAATGGAAGACAGTTACATCATCAACAATTACATTAGAGAAATTTAAGGAGGAGCACCAAATAAGTCTTGCATGGTTGTTGGTGAAGTCTTTTCGTTCTTATAGGTTAATATTCCTTAGTGCCAAGTACCATGTCTTTAAAATATAATACCACCGTATGGTTGTTAACACGGAGTCCAGTCTCTTCCCGACCGGGTAAGCCATCCTAAGTGAGACATATCCATATTCACAATAATGTTCCAGAACCCAATATAAATGCCACCATGTGTACAACATGGCGTCCGATCTCGGTACGATCGGCTAAGCTATCTCACTTAGGACATAACATCTTTTAATTACTCTTCAGTTCCCATTTGCTTCCATCTTTTCCCACACCAGGTATAACACCTCTTTTCATTTATTTGCTCCTCGGCACTTAGATTCACTAACGCAACACAAGCATTCCCTTTTGTCAATTTGTTCATGTAATTCCATCATTCATTTATCAAGAGCTATCTTACAAGTCATGCACATGCTTAGGGAAATAACAAACTCTTGAAAGACATGATCACCTTGTCAATTTCCATGAATTCAAATAAACACATAGAATAATGCGGAATGGACATTTGTCCCTCAACACATAAATGTAATCATCCAAGTAGAATCAATTTGAAATTTCAAGCCAACCATTGAACACTAAAATTCAACACTAGTAGAAAAGAGTTAGTCACACATACCTCAGTAGAGTCTCCCTTAATTCCTTAAAAAATTCCCGGAATTCCCTAACAACTTCGATCTATTTTATGAGAGCCATGAATTTAGCCAAGAATTAGCGATATGACCAAGATCCTAGCTCATTTGAGCATATTGACAAGCACTAGGTGTACATTATGGTTTTTGGTTCTTTTTTGTCAGAGATTTATATCAATTTCTATCCTAATTACTGTCTTTTAAAATTACGATCTTCCCATACCTCATTGTTACTTATGCATGCAAGATTTCTAGCCTTGTACCCCATGTACCCTGTAGCTAATTACTTGTTTTAACAGAAATGCTTGAAATTATTGGTGAGGGCACAGTTACTTACCATTTATGAGGAAAACCTAGTAGCCTCAATTAGCAACCTTCAATGATATGGTCATAGATTTAAATGGAGCTTGATGAATGTCACCCTTTCTCACTCTACAACTCCCTCCACCTCTCTTTATATTGTGAAAAATAACAAATGATAGCTTGGTGTGGTGTTTTTAATGAGGTTGGGTCTGAATATAAAATTTATAAAATAGGAGGCCAAGTCAGATTTGCGGTCGATTTTGCGATCACAAAGTGGAAATGCAGTCCGTAGAATGGACCACAAAATGCTCCCAAAAAATGGGCGAAGTGACTGGATTTGTGGCAAGAATGCGGTCTACAGTCACGTTCTGCGGTCGCATAATGCACTGCAGAACTGACCTTGAGAAAATCCTTAGGAAATTACGCGACGACTATGCGGTCCGCATTTTGATTATGCTGGCATAATTGATCGTATAGTTGACTTCAAATTTGGCCCACACAGTGATTCACTCTATGAGTGAAATGCGATCTGCGTACCTGATATGTGATCGCATTCATGACCGTAGAATGGCACTTTTCTGGAAAACATAATTTCTTGACTTTTAAATGCATAGCTTAGGCCAAAGGTGGGTCTGAACAGCGGCGAGCAAGAATTTTACAGATTTCTACCACGTACCCCTGGTTGGAATTACGAGCCTTCGGAACGATCAGAGGAGAACATGGGGATAATTTCTTCATTAATATTTGGTTTTCTTTTTTGCAGGGATGCGCTTGATTTAATCTTCCAAGTAAACTCTATGTTGAGTTTACAAGGTCATAAGTATCAGGGATTTCACATTATTTTGAACGGTCTGGTCAATCTAGGGAAAAGATTCGAGGTAACACAGACTATGCCATGCTTTATTAAATAAATTCAATGCATGCACTGGATTGTAACCCTTGACAACACATGGGAGTGCATATCTTTCATCACACCAATCTATGTCAAAATATGCCTTGTTTATCAGGTAAGCATGCTTATTATATTCATAAACAAGTGTTGGTTACCACCCCCATGTGTTGCCCTTCAGCTTTTAGATTTCTAAAAAGAAGCTTAGTGATTCTTTTCACTCTTGCATGGGCCATAACGCACAATCAGAAACATGCTTCACAATTCAAGCTTCGGAATCCCAAGCCAGCATGGTACTCGATAATGCCATATCAAAAGCATTCACGCATGCTATTTCTCCCTGGAATTGGAATGCATGCTCGTGGGATTTTTGAGACCAGAGAACAAAACGATTTTCGTTAACGGAAGATTTCCTAGGGAATGTCGTTCCACTCAAATTCATCCCCAGTCAAGCGTGGGAATCGTGATCAAAACCACTGGATTTCGAGCAGTAACACTTCCTTTTTGCTCGAAGAGTTGGCGTGAAGGGCATTCGGAATTTTGACATAAGTTGATCAACACAGTTGGATATGTGTATCTTGCTAAGACTCATTAAACAATAATGACATTGAAACAGTAACGCTCGCATGGGCTGTTTAGGGTGCTAGAATTGCACACTGCCTTCATGGGTCAATGCTGCATATTATACAATTAAATTCATAGGTCGCACTCACGTATTAATGTGATGCCACTCAATACGACCTCTATGGGTGGTATTAGTACTTTTTGCTCATTCCCTCAAGGAAGGAAAGGTGACATTGCACGGGCAGGATGGCAAGTTATGGAGCTAATGACTATTATATGGATTGGCATCATTTTTTAATTATAGTTTGCTTTTAATGATACCAAGTTTAAGTATATCTCTTGACTTTGATAATAGGAAGAATGTAACTGTCAAATTTTATTTCCTCTTTTTGCAAGTCTGCGGACCTTGTAATTAACTTTTATTTTGTTAATTTATTACGATAAATTCTAGCCCTAGGCGCTTGCCTAGCGGATTGTTAAAAAAAAAAGCCTTCGGATTTATAGTAAAAACCTTTCACGGGGCTCACATACTTACCTAGTATGATTAATGGACTCCATCTCCTATTTCATGAATTAGTTTGGGTAGAATGAGACCTAATAGGCTTGCTCAGTCGGGTTTACTCTATTGAGAACCGGTTGTGCTCCTCGGATTTTGGGGCATGACAAAGTTGGTATTAAAGCCTAAGGTTTTAAAGTGTCCTAGGATGTCTCGGAGACGTGTCTAGTAGAGTCCTTCTTATCGATGTGCAGTCGACAACATCGATAAGTTGGCAGCTATTCGGGCATTTAAGAAATTTCACCCTTCTTTGATACTCTAGATCGTGCAGTAGAGCTCTAGATAGGGAGCTAATTTCCATTCTATGCCTTAATCGCAAAATGACTAATTCATGATTTTTGAAGCAGAAAGGAGGGAATGCCCCCACAGTGAATATGAGGGAGATTTCCCAAGAGTTTACTAGGATAATGTATCGAACCATGGAGGGATTGGTATAACTCTTTCCTAATGGGAATGCCCTTGTTCCTATTAATGTCTCTGAACCACCTAATCATGTAGTACACAAGTATGTTACCTATGTACGTTAGGAATGTGGAGTCAAGGAGTATCGATTAAACTATTGGCCTACCAACCTAAATTCATTAAGTGAGTCAAATCAAAATTTCTACTCGTTGAATATGTACATCCATATTGAAGAATGCTCATTGTCTTAATAAGTGTTGAATAACAAAAAACTGCATGTATCGACTGCTTGAATAAGATGCATTATTTATGAATCTACTCTATCACAAATCCTCTTATTAACATTCTTGTGGAATTAAGTTCTATAAATGTGTCCTTAAATGGAGTTATGACTCTAGGATTAATACTTCCGACTTGCATTTCCTAAATTCATAACAAGGGACAATACCTGATGAATTTCTTACAAAATATTTTAATGAAAAAGACAACATTGGCCCACTTGTGACTATGCTTGACCCGTCATAAAGTTTACCTATGTGGTGTTGAGTTCCATGTACAGCATCCTAGTGTTTCGATCCTTCTCGAGTCACTCTTTTACTCAGTTGTGGATATGACTTATACGATTTGAACAGTTAATCTATTCTCTTGTGAGTACCATCATGAAAGCTTCTCACTGTCTAGTAACATAAGAACATACCTTAACACCTATCATATGAGTGCATGTCAATCGAAATGGTCAGGCAGAAAGTCTCTCTGAAATTGAGATCCTCACATCCCCGTCACAGGAAGATCTTGTCACCATCTTTGTATAGCTTTCATGTCTATTTGGATTATCCCGCAGTAAGTAGATCACTTTGTACTAGTATTGTGGTTTCTCATGGACTGATCGTGTATTGTAGTTGGCAGTTAATATAGAAAAAGTATGTCCAACTTATAAAAAATATTTATTGTCTCTTTACATCTCCACAACATGTGTTAGTTGTGTTCTCTAGTGAGTGAATTGATTGTACTAGTTTCCAAACATTTGTTCGATAACCATGAGAGAACATATCCTTCTATGTGTCATTGTAACACTTCCTTTCTCGTAGGGACCCCTACTAGGCTCTACGTCAAGACCAAGCACACCTTTGGGGGTTATTATACCACAATGTTTGTTTCTCTTGTCTCTCTATCTTTCATTAGCATCTAGGTATTTCTCAAGTCAAAATCCATGGAGAACTCATTATGAACATCTACAAAACTTCCATGATCATTTTATACTATCTCATTGAGTTCTCACCTCATTTCAAGTACATCAAAGGTTAATAGTATGCCGCAATTTCTAAGATTTAGTGATCTCCTTTTGATAATGATTATCAATACATGTGCTAGTCCAACGGTCTGCTTAGTGGTCTAGCTCTCACCTTTTGGTTTTGGGTTGACCAAGGAACAATACACCTAGTAACACATTCGTATGTCAAAGCCTTTTTCTCAGTCAATTCTTATAGCATCTCCTAATGTAGTTTGTAATAGCTGGTTGTTAGAATTGTTTTGTACTACTTCATAATGAAGTAGAGTTATTAAACATGATTTGGTTTTTGAATTCTATAGCTATACATCATGTGACTACATACAGAGATCTTCTTTAAAAACTGTAGCTTCTCGTAATAGCTTTATATTACCACCATTTCTAATGGTTACAATATTAAGGTTACTTCCATAAGGCTCTATCGCTTTCTTCTAATTTGTCTTGCATCATGTATTGTTTACCCGTAATCTTTAATGTGATACAATCTCAATGTCTTGGCTAGTTATCCAACTATAGGATCTGATTTAATTAATCCCACTTTTATGTACTCCACAAGCTCTCTGAGAATGGGAAAATTTCCTCTTTTCTACAGATTTCTAATGTCTTCAACTCTATATAAGCTTGTTGATTCCAAGCGGTGCTTTTAGTTGTGCTGCCTTACTATTTATTCATCTAGTAACTCTCCTCGTGAATCAAATTTTATGACTTATGGCATCAAGGGTCAGGGTATGTCACTTTTTTTAAATAAAAAGGTATTGCTCGCACTTCTTTTGAGATTTTCCCCTAAACAATCATCTACCTGCTTTACTTGTCCCTCTGACTAGGTAACCTATATTACTTTTCCCCAATACTTGCATTAAGACGTCTCATTCTTTCAAACTTATCCATGTGGGCTCTTTGAGGCCTTCTTTTATACCAACTCGTAATTGTTTTAAGTACATTCTTGACATTATTGACGATTTTCTAGGACTACGAGGGCTTGGCTCTTGGGTTTTAAAATGTAATGCTTTTCCCTAAAGTTCAAGATTAAATTACCGTGATTTCAAACCAAAGTGTATACCCTTTTCAAAAAGTCTTAAATGGGTCGGATTGGATGGGTTACGTGGCTTTCTCTCACTCGACTTCTAAAATAATTGACTATATCATTGTCTTGTCGAGGGTCTTTTGCTACCATTAATATTCCACCTCCTTGGATTGATAAGAGTGCCATTTGTCATTCTCCCCGGAGCACCATGTTAACCATTAGAACGCCTCTAACCAATACATGATTTCATCCCTACAATTAGATGTCCTAGCTGTGTGGTTTTACTCGTGAAAGGTTCAGATTAGATTCCTTCAGATTTTTGCACATATCATGACCATATTGATTTGGAAGACCACTCGTCGTATATTTACTTCTCTCATATAGGGTCAATTATCAGGAAGGGTTAAGTTATTTGAAACATGATACTCCCATAAGTTTTCAACCTCTTTACATACTCATGGGCGCGTAGCATAGATTCCTTGTGTTAGTTAATATTAAGAGTGTACCTCAACTTCATGTATTTTGAAACCCATATAGCATTCAAGGTGCCAAAGCATTCTCATTCTTGATAACCGAATTTTTCCTACACTCCAGGAGATGACTGGGTCATGTACTTGAATATTCCTCCTTGATGATTCCTATTGACAATGTACTACTTACTCATATGCCTTATTTGTCTATTAATTGATGCCATCACAATGATTAACCATGTCAGTATTGTTAATAGTAATGTTCATGTCCCTTAGCATATAACCTCATAAAGTACTATGCTCAGCGCATTAATGAATTCCAAGATAACTCCAGCCTGTTCCTCATTGCATTAAATTTATTAGGTATTGAAGGTCCAAAAATGTCAAATAGGGATCATCCCTGAGTAATCACATATATTCGATAGATAGTTTTATGGCCAGTTTATCATAGAACATCTTAAAGTAATCGTGAATGTCACCATGAGTTTAGTTTGGGTGATTTCATAGAGATTTAGAATTCAGGAGGGTGAACCAGTGATTCTCAAAATTTTCCCCTATAGTTATTATGTGAATTGATGATGAAGGGTACGTAAGCGCATTTTCCATTAGATCGCACTAGTAGTGTGATGTTTCCCCATATTTGTTCCTCGTGAATTTGTGTTTTCATATGTCTATGTCTAAGAGGGTAGGTGGAGATCATTTGTGTATCACCTTGGTGTAAATTATTGAAGATGAATGTTAATGTATGGTCAGCTTATACGAGGTATCTAGTTGTCATCCTTATTAGATAAATTTGTAGGTTGGGGTTGTTCCTGTCAATGTGTTATGCAAAATCGTATGAGTATAAGAGGCCACATTGAAGGCCAAGAGTATTGTGGAAATAAGGTATTTTCTCTTGATTGTATAGAAGTTGGTCTTGATTTGAAAGTTACCTTATAGGTGTTGTGATAAAATAATGTGCAGTCCATGTTTAGGTGTTGTTATGATAATGCAGTGCTTGTAATATTGAGGTTTAAGATATTGATATATACATTGTGGTGCTTTATCGAGCTGTGGATTAGTTTCTAGGATAGTTTTGGTGGTTCCCTGGCAGTTGGGATGTCATAGTCACAAAGGAGACACTGCCAAAAATTCTGGAAAAAAATGGGAGTTAGTCAAAATTTAGAGACTTGAGGCAGCTGAGAAATGGGATATACAATGTTAATTGTTTAGGGCGGACTCTACTCCTAATTCGAGGAAAAATGATCCTAAGGGGGGGAGGGAGAATGTAAAGCCCCAAAAAATCTCGCTAAGTAATTTAGGATTTCATGGTGCCGCGTTGGCTAATTACAATATCTTGTGTGCTATTAACGTGATGGAATAAATTAGACTTGGTAAAAAAGTGTACCAGTCTTATGGTAAGTAATTTGGAGTCCAAGGAAATGCGTAAGCCTAAGTCGAATGGGAAAATGTCAGAATAGGCTATGATTCGATATGAGTTTGCACAAGTCCTCATTTTAAATGAGCATATGTAAATAATTATAAGCTTTTATGTGGTCAACAACCTATCATATGAATGATCATTGAGTCTTGTTTCTGACTCTTCAAACCGTTCCTCATTTGGAAATTCCTACAAAATGTTATGATCCAATTACCAAAGGCTGGAAAAATGCGATCATATGTTAGATATACGATCGCAAAAACCATTATGCGGTCCACATAACCAACAAACAATTGCAAATCTGGTCGCAAATTTGACCAATGTAGCCTAGTTTTAATCACCGAGTTTTGCGACACATTTGCAGCCCGCATACCCATACTATGGTCCATTCTGTGATCGCAAAACCAGATTTCTGAGGGTTATTTTTCCAAATTTTATAACCCAACCCCATTTTAATATATTGGCTTTTAGGTTCATTTTGGGGTAATTTCCTAATGATTTTAGGGAGATATGAGAGCATATTGAGAGATAAAGGAGGGTCCTAGCATCATAATCACTCATCCCTTTCTCAAGTCTTCAAGAATCAAAGAACCCAATAATATGTTCTTCGTCTAAGAGGTAAGGTTCTATACATTAGAATTTAATTTCGCGTTTGGGGTATCAGATGGGTTATTGAGGCATGATTTTTGGGTATAATAGTATTAGGTATACATGCATGTACAAATTAACTTTGTGGGAAGATTGTTGAATATAAATGAGTAAAGATTGGGTTGGGCAATGAAGGAAACCTTATAAAAGAGCTTTGAAATCAAGATGCTCATCTAGTATTTGATAAAATGCTTAAATGAGCTGACACCATAAATACCTTCCTATTTTATGTTCTTTATTGTTATGTCTCAAAGTAGATTTGAATTGCTAGAATTTGTGGAAAGTCATCGTAACTTAAGGAAAACTTAAACGAGGTATGTATGGCTAAAACCCCGTCTTTTAGAAATTGAGCTTTGTAGGTGTTTGTATGAATATGGTTAGATTAAAGTTGAATTGCTAAATTGATTATTGTTCCACATGAATTTGGGGTTGCTACCTTATATTTTTGAAAGATGTATTCCAATATCATCAATGTGCTATTCTTGATATCTTGAAAAGGTGCAAGGAATATGAATCATGTATTGAAATGCTTAGACCTTAAATTGAGATTGAAGCTGTATATATTGTGACATTTATGTGAAGTCATCTATGCTTACTATTTCTATTTGCTCTTGTGTATACCTACTGTCCTAAATGGCAAAGCTAATATTGAAATTGGGAACGATGTAAAATGTGGCCTAGTGCCAAGAATGATGTGATAAGTTTTGGCCCTAAATTCCTATGAAATGATACATGTGAAAAAAAATGATTAACGGGAAAGGAATAATGCCTTGGTAAGGTAGCCTGTCTCATCGGGCCGAGATTGGACTCTGCTCGAGATAGCAGTGGTATTGTGAATGAATTTCAGAAAAAGGGAAAATGAGATTGTGATTTAAATATATGTCTCAGATGAGGTGACCTAGCCGATAGGGTTGAGATCGGACTCCGCTCAAGATAGCGGTGGTATTGTGAACAATGTTGAACAATATGAAATGCCCCAAACTAAAAGCTATGGGAAAATTATGTGAAAGTTGCATGATTCTTTTATTTAACAATGTTGTGATCATTTAAAGTGTTTGAGTTGTACTTGTGATTTTCTTATTATTGTATAAAAGTTCTTTCTATCTGGATCGTGTTTAGATATACATACTAGTGCTATTCGATGGCACTAACGTCCCTTTTGCCGGGGGCATTACGTCTTTAAATGGATGTAGGTTTTTCTATAGCAGGCAGTGTTGGTCGCAACTAGTGCTGCATCATCCTTTCAACTGATTTGGTGAGCCCCACTTCATTTAGTGTCCCGCTTCATCTGTTAATCATGTAGTTTATATTTGAGGTACAGCCGGAGCCTTATTATCGAACTTTCCATATTACATTACTTTTCAATCATGTTTAGAGGCTCCATAGACAGGTTGTGGGTAGTGTCGGGTATTGGAACTAAAGTAGAAATATTGATGTTTGGCAAAGATTTATAAAAACATGTAATATTTTATTAATTATGATTTAACCTGCTAATGAAAATGAAATGGAAGTTATTAATGAAATACTTACTAAGTAGGATTAATAGAGTCCATCTCCTATTTATTCATGAATTAGTTTAGGTACAATGAGACCTAGTAGGCTTGTGCAGTAGGGTTTACTCGGTTGAGCTTCGTTCGCGTTCCTCGGATTTTGGGGCATGACAGCACAGTCGTTGTAAAGTGAGTCAGTGTGTTGGCCAAATATGAAGTCAACTATGCGGTCGATAATGCAATCGCATAACCGAAATGTGGACTGCATAGTCGTCGCATAATTTTCTTGGGATTTTGTGAATGGCATTTCTACGATGCATTCTGCGACCACAGTCGCTGCAAACTCAGTCTGTGTGTCAAGTTTTTAGGGAGCATTTTTTGCGGTCCATTCTACGGACCACATTTCGACTTTGCAATCACAAATGTGACTCGAGGCTCCAATTTTCTAAATTTTAAGCCCGACCCCTTATTGTTATATTCGGTGCAACTTCTCATTTTGAGCATATTTCCTGATGTTTCTAGAGTAAGAGGAGGGGTCTAAGAGAGGGAAAGTTCTTCTCATCAAAATTAATCCAAAACCTTGCTAAAACATTGAAGGTAATCAAGTGAAGGAACCTGAATGTTTATCCTAAAAGGTAAGACTTCATCACCTTAGCTCTTTTTTTATACTTAGCTATAAGGGGTCATTAGTAAGGAAATTCATGGGAATAAGAATGGATTTCTTGCATCCATATCAAACCATGGAGTATTGGGAGGTATTGAACTAACAAGAAAGCTATTGGGGTATAGAATGATAGAAATTTCTCTTAAAAAGGACCTATGATCACAATGCACCCATAGTGTTTTATAATATGCTCAAACAAGCTAGAATTTCAATCGCGTCTCTAATTCTCGGTTCAATTCGTAATTCTTACACAATAGATCAAAGTGCAAAGAGTTTCAAAATTTTGTAAAGATTAAGGAGAGCTATACTGAGGTATGTATGGCCAACCCCCCCCCCCCCCCTTTTATTAGAAATTGAGCTCCGTTAGCATTTCCTCAGGTTCGTAAGACTAGAATTGGTTGATATTGATTGTTATTTCACATTAATATATTTAATATTACATAAATATATACATGAAGGATGTGCCTCAATGTGAGTAATATACTATTTCTTGATATTTAGAGGAGTGTGAAGAATACGAATCATGTGTTGAAATGCTTAGACTATAAGCCAAGATTAAAACCGAGATTGCCATGCTAACTATGTGGAAACTTACATGTGCTTGCAACATGAATTGCTTATGTGTGCCTATGACCATGAAATTGCAAGATGGATATTGAAAATGGAATGATGTGATAATTGTAGCCCTAAGTGCCAATGAATTGATATGATCTGTCATGCCCAAAACCCGAGGGGCGCGACCGAAGCTCAACCGGGTAAACCCAACTGAGCAAGCCTGCTAGATTTCATTCTACCCAAACTAGTTCATGAATAATGAGGGAATATTATCCCATTTAATCAAAACACAAACAATCTTCCATTTTCAACTTTCATTTCATTTTCATTAATGCTTCCATCATAGTTTCAAAATATTACAAGTTACAAGTTTTGTGAAAACATGCTTGTTAAATATTAACATTTATGGTCCGGAAGCCCAACATCAACCACCATCCACAAATAGTCTACAGAGCCTCTAAGTACAATAGAAGAAAAATAGGGAAATTCCAGCAACAAGGCTCCGGCTATGCCTCAAAACATGATGAGAAGTGAACAAAAGACACATGACACGACCCTGGGATAGAGTGAGGCTCACCAGGTCTGCTGGGAAGAGAATGCTATTATCACTGGCTGACGCCTCTCGCTGTAGAAAAACCTGTATCATTAAATGATACAGCGCCCCCGGCAAAATGGATGCTAGTGATGTCGAATAACACTTGTATGTATGGCTAAAAGTCCTCTTTCAAAATAGAATAACCATACAACCAAGGAAAATCCCAGACAGCGAGCCAAAGTTAACAATATACTAGCATCCAACATGAAACATTTAAATCTTCTAGTTTATAAAAATAATATATATAATTTATGGTTAGGAGATCAATAGCACTGATATAAGTTATACCATTGTCTTTGTTAGCACGGAGTCCGATCACGACCCGATCGGCTAGGTCGTCCCCTTTCGAGACATGTACCAGAACAACAAATTCCAATTTTTGAATTTCCAATTTTTATGATTCCCGCCACAATAACACCATGTGTAGGGCATCGCGTCCAATTACTGCCCAATTGTCTAAGCTTCTTTTCCATGTATACAGTGTGGGTTGGATTTTTCTTTTCCAATTCATAGGTATTAGTCTCATACCACTTTGGGGGAAATGTCTCAATTTTATTGATATTTCAATTTCATTCCAAGTCACACTCCACTCCTACACCGGCACATGTAGTTGTAGGTTTGGGCCTTATGTCCCACCCTTTCTAGGTATTTCTAATGATACTCCCAAATATTTTTTATTTGATTTGAAATCGCACACGATTGTAGTATAAATGCAATTATACAAATACAACATGAATGCAATTACGCTTACCTCAATATCTTTCACCCTTTTTTATGGATTCCAACTAGTATCTCCAATCACTAACAACAACAGTATTTCCTCGGCTAATTTGGCTATTCACAAGATTCTTTATTCCTGGCATGGTGGCCGTATTTCATATTTCACATGTTTCACATCGATATCAATTTCAACAACAAGCCATGCCAATCAAGATGTCAAGTACACATAAGAGAAAACATGAATCGTGGTCATATAAAGTATTTTCGAAACCATACACCTCAAGTTTATTAGCAATGGAACATTAAACACAAAGGATTCTTCCCCAAGGAATGGGGAACACACCAACAAGCAATAAAAACTCACTTTGAAATCATTAGCAACAATACACCATTTTGTCTTGCAATACTCCTTCTCAAAAATGACGATGCACAGTTTTAAATACATAAATATGTAAGATATTGAATCATACCAGATATACTTATAAACCAAATCAGTGGTGATGAATAGCCACTTATGGGCGTGAATTGAACACAAGAGCTCTTAGGCAATTATATCCTTGAAGTTAGTTCATAACTGTTGGGTCGAGGCTTATTACATAATCTTTAGCACATTCCCAATTCACTTATTTCATTTTTCAAGCATATTTATAGACTATCAACAACAAGACGTATTCAATCAAGACATTTAGTACACATAAGAGCCACTAGGAGTGTTTAACAGATCAAATTCTTCTTACCCAATTAGTGTATTGTCCTTCATTTAAAATGTGACTCAAGACTATTCTATTTCGGTGGACAAACAACACTTAAACTTACAATAGATTGTGGAATTCACTACCGAGAGAGAAATTTTAGCTTACATGCCTTGATTGAGCTTCCCTTAAGTCGTACTATACTCCAAGACTCTTAGAAACATCAACCTTTTTGGAAGAAGACCTAGGTGCCTTTCTTGACAATCTTCACGGATTTAGCAAGGTTTTTTGGAGTAATTTGATGGGGAGAACTTTCCCTGTCTAAGACCCCTCACTCTCACTCTAGAAATGCTCAGAAAGATGCTCAAAATGAACTATAATACTAAATATAACGATAGGAGGGTCGGGTTAAAGATTAGAAAATTGGAGCCCTGAGTCGGATCTGCGATCGCAGAGTGGAAATGCGGGTCGCAGATTGGACCACAGCAAGGCTCCCAAAATCTGGACATTTTGTTTGAGTATGCGACGGAAATGCAGTCAGCATACTCATCCTGCAGTTGCATAATGCACCGCAGAACTGACCATAAGAAAATCCAAAGGGAATTATGCGACGACTATACGATCCGCATATTGGTTATGCGATCACATATTTGACCGCATTTTGGCCTTAATTTTAACTAACCCACTGGCTCACTTTGCTGTTGAAACGCGGTCCGCATACTTGATTTGTGGTCGCATTCTTGACCGTATAACAACACTTTTCTGGAAAACTTAATTTCTTGACTTTTTATACATAGCTTAGTCTAAAAGGGTCTGAACTGCGGCGAGCTTTCAAGATTTATTAATTTCTAGCACATATTCCTAACTTGATATTACGAGACCTCGGGTTTCAAGAAAATAATTTCACGGGTCCTTACATGATCTATGTGAAACAAAGATTCAAATGAGATGATCAATGAAAGGAACAATGCCTAGGTAAGGTGGCCTAGCCGATCGGGCTGTGATCTGACACCATGCCGCACACATGATGTTAATGTGCTAATATTGAATTCTTGAAAAAGAAGGGAAATGAAATTGTGATTGAGATAAATTCCTCAAATGAGGCAACCTAGGCGATCGGGTCATGATAAGAGTCCGCTCAAGATAGTGGTGGTATTGATGACAGTGATGAACATATGAAAGAAATGCCCAAAACCTAGTTATAGAAATTATATGAAATATTATATGGTTCATTTATTTGTTGATGTTGTGTCCGGTTAAAACCTTTGATTTACTCTTGTAATTTCCTTGTTCATGCTTGATAGCTCTTTCTAGTAAAATGGTGTTTAGCTATACATACTAGTACTATTCTACGGTACTAACGTCCCTTTTGCCGGGGGCGATATATTTTTAAATGAATGTAGGTGGCTCCATTGCAGATAGTGCCAATCGCGCGTAGTGGATCACCTTCTTCTCGAGTCTCGGTGAGTCCCTTTCTCATTTAAGGGGTTGTACTGTATATCTTTTGTTTTTGTGGACTTTCACTTTTGAGGTATAGTTGGGGCCTTGTTATCGGCATCGTCATACGTATTTTTTGTATCCTTAGAGGCATTGTAGACGCATATGTGGGTTATGTACGGGTATTGAGTGGTCCATGAACTATGTTATAATTACAAACTCATGTTATCTATAATTCTAACTTTATGGGAATTTTTGAAACTAACTTTAACTACAGTTTAAGTTTGTAATTTAGAATGAACTATCATCGTTGAATGTACTATCTTCACTTGTCTAAATAAATGAAAGCATGGTTTCCCTATTTATATTTATTCGGGTAGGAAGTGCTTGATAAGGCTTGCTCAATTGAGTTCACTCGATTGAGCGCCGGTCGCACCTCCCAAGGTTGGGGCATGACAAAGGTTTTACTGAAACTGAGCTATTTTACAAGAAAAATGGTTTCTATGTTGCTTTGAGCAATGTATGGTATTTGTTGTTGTGTTATGATGCGAGATTTTGTGTTTTCTTAATGCTCTTATTTCATTTACTTTAATTACTTACTAAGTTGTCATACTTGCATTACTCCCTACACATTCTGTGCAAATTTAAGTATTTCTGAACGGGGTAGGGGGTGTTGATTACTCAATGGCAGGTTCATCGGAGTTAGCAAGGTAGCTACCCGACTATCGCAACCCTACTTTTCACCCTTATTATTCTTCCTTAATTGTATTTTGTGATTTTCTCTGGACATGCTAGACTTGATGTTGTTAGACAGTTGTAGTAGTTTCTGATGACTAGTGACACCCCCATCTATGGCTCCTACACGCTTGGTTACTAATTTTCAAGGCCTGAACACGATGAAGCTTGGCCCAGACCTTGTTTGATTCAAGTTCTACCTCTATCTTTGGCCTTGCTCCGGCAAGCCATGGCTGTTCGAGCCTGACCTCGACTCTACTTGCTTAGATCAATGACTATCCAAGCCTTACTTGCCATCCGAGTTCCTCTGAAACTCGTGCTTTTGAGGTTCTTCTGATTTCATTAGATCTATTATAGATGTGTGTTTTCCCTAATCTTTCTAACGATTTCTCGAGATTTCTTTCAAAAAATCTTTGTTCTTTTTCGATTTAGGGTTTTTGAGTTATTTAGATGTTTCTCGAATTGTCTTTTTTCTTATATGTTTCTTCTACTGTGTTTCTTCTACTATGTTTCTTCTACTGTGTTTCTTTGTATGTTTATTCTACTATGTTTCTTTGTGTGTTTATTTTTCTATGATTCTTATTAGTCTCCTCTACTATATTTCTTTTTATGTTTCTTCTACTGTGTTCTTACTAGTTCTTCTACCATATTTCCTATACGTTTCTTCTACTATGTTCTTATGAGTTCTTCTACTGTGTTTCGAATGTTGTTTTTTTACTATGTTTCTCATGAGTTTTGTTAATGAAAGAGCATGTTAAAGGTATCGGTTCCTTTTTGAGACCTTTGAACTTGTTTCCTTAGTATCTTTTTCCTTGATTTATTGTCCTTTCATCTCTGCACTCGGTTGATGGCAAGAACCCTAGTTTGAGGACTCACTCAAGTATGGAGACCATTGACTATGTGTTTTGTTTGATCTTCACCTCTGAACTTGTTTGATATCAAAATAAAAACCTAACCTCTTTGAACTTATTTCGAGTTTCTAAAATCTACTACTTGATTAGGCTTCAAAGGCTTTGTTTCGACCTTTGTTTCTTTACACGATTATGATTCCTTACTTAAATCTTCTAAGGTCCTTATACTAGACCCTTTGTATGCCATTTGATACTATCTCTCGTCTATATTGCTGAGATACTGAGACATACCTATGTGACTACCATGTTCCTATAGTCAACTACTTACTGATTTTGCACTTGCATGACGTTTTTTCTTTGTCCTAAATTCAGCGTAGCATACGTGTGTGCTCTTTATATGTGCTGAACCGCCCTCTAAAATGGCTTTTACTTTTGTATTAAATTCAGGCTTCCTTTGTGAAAGCCTGATTGATTTCTTTCCTTGTATGCTGATTTCTTTGTTACTTGGTTTGAGTCGAAAACGTTTCTTAGCTTTTCTGACTTGGTTCATTCATGGACCAGTAATTATAAATCTCTGACTCCTTGATTTACTCTTTACTAATTGATTTTTTTACCTTATTATGCAACCGTGTATTTAAAAATTCTTCCCTTATGTAAATTCCTATGTATCTACCCATGATTTCCTACTTTGCAGAAGATACTTTCTTGACCCCTTTCCTTAAATGAATTGGTTCATTACCATTTAAGTTTGAACTCCTTAATTAAAGGAGGTCTTGTACTAATTGATTTTAACTGATACCTAGTTCCATAATTATTTTCTTACCTTCTTTTTGCCTATTTTCACAATATAAATAGCTGACTCTTTCATTGACAAAACTTACGAATAATCTTAGTTTTCTACACACCAACACTCATAGTCATTTTGAACTTATACTCATACTCAAAAGAATTTTCTCTTGTTACTTGTATTGTGGCCTATTTACAAGTCTTGCTGCCTGCTTTTTTTTTAATTTGCTTATTTGAAACTGGTATGTCCTATCTTAAGGTTTTCAGCACCACAATAATGTGTTTATTTACTACCTTTGTAGCATGTCTGCTTACTGCTACTGCATAGTTCAACACTTACTCTAGCATTCTGAAGTTTTTTCTACTTGTTCTAATATGAATCCAAAACCCCTTCCTCGCCCCCTCTCCCCCCCCCCCCCCCGACATGCATTCATGCTATAGTTTGAGGTATGGCAATACTGCAAATTATTAATCTTGAATCAATCTTGATCCCCTCGGATCCTAGCCTCTAATAGTATATGTTCTGGTAGGCTTATAGGTATGCTAGCACTCTCTATTGTTGGTCATGCCTAAAGTCTTCCCTTGCCTAAGAAATATGATCTTTCAATCCCCATATTCCCCTGAACCCGTATGTGTGCTTATTTGTATCTATTTCCCTCTCGCTTTCCCTTAAGCATTTTGTTCTTCACTTGCATACTTTCTTAGTCTTTAAGTTTTTCGCCCTCATGTGAACCCTTACCTTGGGACCCTTTGAGCTCCCTCTGAACTTGGACACTTGCGTGTTGGCCCTTCCACACTGCACCCCTGTTGTAATAGTATATTTGGGTGTGAGCATTGCCTGGAGTCCCATTGAGGCTCTTAGGGAACTTTGACAAACTCAAATGGGAGAAAGGCTTTGGATCATGATCTCTTTGAGTTGGTTTACTTCATATTTCAGATATGAAGTCTAAATCAGGCTCTCCTTGGTTGTACTTTTATTTATATTTTTCATTCTAATGTATTTTACTTTATTTCAGGCTGGAATAATTTATAATAAAACTCTTGGGGATAGTTAGTAAAAATGGGTGGGTAACTATGTATGCATAAAGGATAGATGCTGTGCCTATAGGTATTTGAATTTAGCATAGTCAAAGAAATAGAAATCATGCCTATAAGTCCTTCTGAGTTATGTACATCCATTTTCATATATAAATCATGAGCATTGGGCTACTATATTCATATAGAAATTATACCTACAGGATTGTCCTAATCTGCACATCCAATTACACCTAGATACCATGCACATAGGTCTTAATAAAATGAAACACTTAGATATCATGTCCATAGGTCTTAAGCAAATTCTGCATCTAGATATCAAGTTCATAGGTTTTAAATGTTTCTTCTACATTTTTATACCATGTCTACAAGGTTCAAAATTAACAACGCGTAGAAGGCATGCCTATAGGAACTCCTAATCGAGTTTGAGCCAATTCATTCATGTATACATCTAAAATCAGTAATAATGGGTACTATCAGTTACAGAACTTATAACCTTCATTAATACTTTCCTCTCTTTTAACAATCTTATTACCCCACTTAGCAAGTTTAACCGTTATGTTTCGAACCATGTTATTTCATTACTTTATGAATTTAGTAGATATCATGCCTATAGGATCTTTGTCCAACACTTATGTAAGCCTTAGGGTAAAGTTATATACTGAATCTACTCCATTAAATACAAGCAGCAGGCATGCCTGATTTGGGCTTCTTATCTGAATTATGTAATAAATCAATCTACCTCAACCTTTAAGTTCTTTCATATTTAGTATTTAATTAGACCCTAAACAGTATGTATATGTCATGCTAATTACATGTTTCTTTATTTAAAGGGGGCATATCTGAGCATTCGCTTGTTATGTGCTTTCCCCAACTTGCAATTTTTGTTTTGTATATTGCCTTAGATTTTTTAGCTTTGAATCTACAAATAAGTCTAATATCTCTCCCCTTTAGGATAAGTAGTCCTAAGTGCCTCGGGGACTGATAGGATTGGCATAGGTTATAGCACGCAATAAGTAAGTGAGACCATTCCGCGCTTTATTAACTAAATGGGGTAGGAATATATAGATATAGATATGATGACCACGCGATAATGCCACGTGTAGCCCCTCATTGGAGAGTGATTACCAGGCACTGTGTGGGGTGATCCATATTGTTAATAAACCTAGGACCTCACTTTCCTTTACTACTGCTTTACATTGTAAAATTGTTGTATTTACTGCTTTCTTAACATGCAAATACATGATTACATGCCTTTAACTGTTGCATAATCATGCTTAACATCATATTCCACTCGTGCCAAAAAAAATGCTATAGCAACGCTTATATTGAGTGGTTGCGCTATTCCGATATTATCACCCCCTAAATTCAGAAAAGGCATATTTGAAACCAGTCGATCAATGGTGTAGTTTACGGTATTGCGCCTTTCCCCCTTTAGTTGTCCTCTATAGGGTACCAGTCTAAATTCCATAGAAACCCTACTCTATTTAAATTATGCATGCATCATGGTCAAACCTAGCCACATCGGTTATGTTGTCCACATAATGACTCTTTAAGATAGCCTTGTCCAAAGTCCAATGGGTTTCCTAGAAGCTAAACGGACATCGTAAAGTTCTATGCATTTATTTGGAGAACTAAATGCTTTTATGCAATTTTTGATATTAAATAGCTGATTCTGGTGGGAGTGCAGGCCTAACCCTTCGTCTTGTAGGATATGAGGCACGAGATCTCCAAATTCAGCATGGTCACAACATCCACCCCAATCTCCTAAGCTGGTGGAAGGATTTTCACTTTAGTGATTAGACTCTTGTCCAAAAATATTTGGGGAAACTACCTTGTCTCCTGGAAATGCAACCCAATAACAACATCATAGAAGCTGCCACTTTGCTTTGGGATTGTGAGAGGTTTGTGTTTCGCTTCGGGGATATTGAAATGAAACCCTTGCTAGAAGAAAGAAGGGGATTGGCCAGTATACCATTAGAAACTCCAGGTTTGTTGATGCCTGAGAACAGTAAATGCACGGGTTTTCTCAAGATGATGGGTTTGAAGAAAAATCCTAAGCTAACATGCCTGAAAGACTCTTATATCCCTTTTGATTATTTGTACAAAAGGTACGGTCACAGCAAATCCTACCGTACCTATCCTGAAGAATTTTCAATAACATCATTGGGACATATTCCCTTAAGAGTCTTTGTGTTCATTTTTTTTCTTCCTAGGATTGATCGTGTTTCAAACAAAGAAGGCAAGAATCCACAATAGACTAGCTATGGTAACTAAGACTCTAATGGACGGAATTGATGGACAACCATTTAGCCTCGTACTAATGATCATTGCAGAAATATACCGAGCCCTAGAAAGGTGTCAACATGGAAATAAACACTTCGAAGGATGCAATTTTCTACTTCAACTCTGGCTCATGGAACATCTCCAAAAGGGTGAATACTGACAAGAAATCCATCAAAGGGACTGGGATGATCATATCATTTTTCATCATCCAAAGCTAATGAATTACATGCCCAACATGTTCACCCAATCGAAGAATGATAAACAGTGTATCGAGCTCTTTGAAAATCTGACTGAGGACCAGGTACAATGGATGCTCGAGTGGTTTCCGACCAAAGAGTTCATCGTTCGATCCAGAGATACACCCTTCCTAATACTAATTGGCTTAAGAGGAACGTACTATACCCAGGGTCGACAAAATGAGTCACTTCCAGGCTGACTTCCAGGATGATGATATTCCATAAAAGTGCCCGGCTCAGCGTATATGGCACTGCAACATTGTCCTAGGAAGGGATACCATTGATCCGGATAGATACCACACTGGTTGCGCTCCCTATTATTCAGGCTGGTTGTAGGATAATCATAATTGTCTGGGCTAGCCTGGGTTTGTTTGAGGTGCCAAGATCATAGATGAAAACGCCGAGGCATAGGTCAAATACAATCAATTGCACAAGAGGATCCGGGAATGCGAAAGCGAGCCCGTGAGATATAGGAATCAAATTAAAAACTAATTGAAGAGTGGAAGGATATGGCAGTCAGCGCCAACAAACAACTAGAATATTTGGAGCAATGCATAGTAGAGTTGGAAAATAAATTTCTTAAAAGGGTCGAAGATTGCCAGAATGCTGAAGGAAATGAAGGCGGGTATTTGGCCAAAGCCTACATACTGCTGGGACTGCACGAGTTAGGAAGCTATTCGATGGAGTCAAGGATGTTGAATCTGGGGAAGGTCTTTCTAGGACCAAATAGATAGGAGTTTTTATGTCTTCTTTATAAAATGTAATAAAGCCATTGGCCACTAGTGACTTTCATTTCCTATTATTTAGCGTCGATTTGGGATTCCTCCACTTTTTATCTATGAAGTAAGGCATTTAGAATTCCAAGTTCTCCAAATCAACTTGTTGCTAGGCCTACCTCGGGCATAAAGAGGTTCCCAAATTAGGACACGCTTTACTTTCCCTCACTGCATGTTTAAATATTGCAACATTTTTATATGATCCTCACTAACTTGATACCATTTTGTTTCACTTTTTGTTTATTCCCCTCCCCAAATGTTAGTTCGTGAACTCTGGAAACATCATCTTATTTTAGGAGATCTAGGGGCCCTCCACCTACTCCTCTTCTCAGTCTTGTCAGACATAAGAACAAAGGGAAGATGGAGAATTGGAACGATGCCATAAAAAGAACTCCACTGAACGGTTAGAGGTCACTCACTGTCATGGTACTTTGATTCCCAAGGAAAATGCATCCCAACTGGAACAAAAGCTGTTGAAATTTCAAGAAGAACTTGACCAAGATCTGAATCTGGCAAATCTGTCATTTTCCCTCACCACTACAGATGTTAATTTCCCAAATTCTAAGAATCCCCTACCTCTACAAAATATCCCAACGCAACAAAACTATCTTACTCGTCATCACCACTGCAACACCTGCCACACCTCAAATAAAACCCCACTGCTCATCCCAGAACTCCAGAACTCCACAAGAGACCACTGCCACACCCAACATAATATCCCCATCTATGTGGAAACTATGCCACACTCCACCCAACCCATTATAAGCACACACTAGTCCGATGATAAGGACTGGCTCATCAAAAACCTGGCCAGAGAACTTAAAAGGTTGACTAGCAGAATTCAAGGCATTAAAGGTAGTAAGGGAATTGAAGGGCTAAACTACGAAGATTTGTGCATACAGCCCGATGGTAAACTTCCCGAGGGGTACAAACCTCATAAGTTTGAAATGTTTGATGGTATAGGAGATCCAACGTACATTTGGGAACATACTGTGACAACTTGGTTAGAGTAGGAAAAGATGAGAAAATCCGCATAAAGCTTTTCATGAGGAGCCTAAAGGGATATGCTTTATCTTGGTACATTACCAAAGATCCAAAGAAGTGGTCAAACTGGGTAAGCACGGCATCTGATTTTATGGACAGATTCAGGTTGAATACGGAGTATGCGCCAGATGTGTTCTATATTCAAAATATGAATAAGAATCCCACAGAAACCTTCCATGAGTATACTACTTGTTAGAGGTCTGAAGCTGCTAAGGTTAGGCCCGCCTTAGAAGAAGAAAAACGAACAAATTCTTCACTCGGGCGTAAGACCCACAGTATTATGAGAGGTTGATGAGGATCGAGGGCCACAAATTTTCTGACATTATCGAGCTATGAGAAATGATCAAAGAGGGCATCAAAAGTGGTATGGTTATGAATTTCGAGGCATCGCAAGCTACGAAGAAGTCCTTACAGTCATGCGGTGTGTCCAAGAAAAGGGACGTAGGAGCCGTAATGGTGGCACAAAGAACCAAATCTCCCATCAAATACCAAATATACCCAATGCCTCCAATCACATATCATCCTACCCCAAACTACGCACCCTCACCTCTTACCAAGCTCCACCACTCACCGATCAATCATCTCCCACATACCAGCCCACTTCACCCAAATATTCCCAACCAGCACATGCTTACCAAGCTTACAACACTCAACCATCCCACTACCAATCCCCTTCTTCAAACCAAAACTTCCCTAGACCCCGACCAAACTTTGACCGATGACCTTAAAAACAATATACAGCTATTGTTGAACCCATCGACCGGTTGTATGAAAGACTCAAAACTGCCGGTTATGTCACACATATCCCTGTTACTACTGAGAACCCTTCTCAGTGGGTTAATCCAAATAAGTCTTGTGCATAGCATTTCGGCATGAAAAGGCACACCACGAAAGAATGTCGCTCTCTGAAACATAAGATCCATACTTTGATTGATAACAAGATTATTGTGGCAAAGGAACCTACTCCAAATGTCCGCAATAACACTTTTCCAGATCACAAGGGTGGAGGAATTCACATGATTGAAATAGAGGATGATTGGGACCCTAAGGGATCAATCGGTTTGATCATGGAAGGTGACGATCCTTGGAAGCCAATAGTCACACTTAATCCGATCGTTGTTTTCACACCCCCTTTTTTCATTACTATACCTCGTACAGGGTGTAATAAAGGGAGTTTTTCCAATTTAAGTGACAATCGAAACGGTATTAATTATTAAAAATTAGAGTCACCCCTTGCCATAATTTATGGTGTCCCAAGTCACCGATTTAAAATCCTGAATCGAGGAAAGAATGACCCTGTTATTATAGTCTATGAATCAAAAATCCAGGTAAGAAATTCTGTTAACCCGGGAGAAGGTGTTAGGCACTCCCGAGTTCCATGGTTCTAGCACGGACTCTTTGATAATACTTGGCTAATATTTAATTATTAATTTGAGAAACCAATAAGCATTTACTTTTTTACCGTTTTTAATTAAAAAACTATCTTGAAACGGGTTACGCGTACGTATACCCTCTTGTTTAGCGCGTCAAAAATCATGTCATGCAAGCGTATCCATAATTAATAACGCTTTGTTATTATTAAGAAAAGTTTGTGCCGAAGTTGTGCGAACGCATACTCCAGTTTTATTTGTTAGAATATACGCTTAACGCTAGAGGGGGGGTGAATAGCGTTATAATAAAAAACAATGTAAATTTGCGGAATTAAAAATTGCAGGAATAACGTAAGTGCAGTAATTAAAAAGATAAGGAGAGAACACACCGAATTTTTATCCTGGTTCACCACAACGTGTGGTTAGTCCAGTCCCCGAGAGACTCTCTCGAGTTTTACACTAACTTCATTAAGCTTACGGGTGCCTAACAAACCGTTACACTTGCTCGTAGATATACACTCTACAATACTTCAACCTGCTCGAGGATACCGCACCTCAAGACTTCAAACCAAGGAACTACTTTTCCTTCTTACAACAAGGGATTATAAAATCCCTTCAAGTGTGTACAAACACTTAGCACTCAAGACAAGACTCTCTTTATAGAGTAGATATGAGTAAAAACAATACGCTCAAGAACACAACAACTTCGTCAAGAGTTTGGCTCTCAAAAACTCATGAAATGAATATAAAATGATTGCAAAGAGAGTATGTAAGCTTTAGCAAGAATGTAGTCAGTTTTTGTGCTTAGAAGAGTGAATTTGAGTTGTATTTATAGTGCTCAAAACACCCAAAACCGTTGCTTAATTGCCAATCACAAATTACTGATTTTGTGCTAGGATAATCGATTATCTGCCAATCGTTTAAAAATCATTCCCAGATTTTAAGCAGAATAAGCGATTATCCAAATCGTATAATCGATTACCTGACAACGTTCAAAAATCAATCCCCGATTTTATGCTTAACATAATCGGTTGTCTGATTGAACATAATCGATTATCTTCCAGTGTTTGAAAATACTTTGGCAACGGTCTTTAATATAATCGATTACCAGAAAGGCCATAATCGATTATTTTGCTACTTGTAAAATCTGATGCTCAGTGTCTCAACATAATCGATTAGTCTAAGGCACATAATTGATTATCTTGTAGCTTTGAAAAATCTGGTGAACACTGCCTTAACATAATCGATTATCATAAGGTACATAATCGATTATCTTGCAGTTTTGTTAAATCTGGTGTACACTGCCTTAACATAATCGATTATCATAAGGTACATAATCAATTATCTTACAGCTTTGTAAAATCTGATGTACACTGCTTTAACATAATCGATTATCATAAAGTACATAATCGATTTTGTTTGTCCAGATTTGAAAGACATGTTTATAATTCAATTTGGTTAAAATGAAATGTTTGAAAATCATTTTGCTTTAAATTAAAGATGCATGGTTTGATAAAAATGATTTTACGAGAGAAGCCAAGTCTTGAATCAATTGTCGGATCAAGATCACAATTATAGAATGACTCATGTATAACTTTGTTGCTTTACTTAATCTTGATCTTTGTTTCTCTTGTGCTTGGACTTCGGCATATGTCAATGTTCCGTTCACATCGGTTTGTCATTTATCAAAACCTACAAATATGAACACACGTTTAGTTTAGCGACTTGAGAACGTGTTTCAACAATATTTTTATATTTTTTAGTAATGGCAAACCAATATCGGGATATGCATATTAATTAATTCATAATGACGATCCAAGACAAGTATATAGATATGCAACGAGTTCCCCCTCAAGTTATGAATTCCCCCTCAATTTATGCCAATATGTATTAGTGTGCATAGCCTATATCTTCCCCCTTTTGACATTAGCAAAAAAAATAACTAACTCTTTATTGATTAAACAATATTGCAAATACATAAAAATAAAAGACCGAATATTATGCAAACTAGAAAAACAAAGAGACAAGACATTATTCATTATCATCATTGACTTCCGTCTCGACATCCGGTACATCTTCCCAAAGGATAATTTGGGCATACGGATAATGGACATGATAAAAATATCCATGGAGCTCGTGAGTCAATCGATATCAATACGATTTAGGGATGTGGACATGGAGGCAAGTTGCTCGGAAATAGATTGGAGGGATGCATCGGACGGGGCCGGATGACGACGTCTTTGAGGTGGAGGAGGAGGCGGATGCTCACCGATATTGGGAAATGAAGATTCTTGAATTTCCCAATGTTTTGTCACCTTTTTGTGAGGACCGACGGAGGTGTCGATACCGGAAGCAACAAGAATGGTCATAACGACAAAAGCATAGGGGAGTGGCTTATCTTCCCCAATTGCATCATATAAGTGAGTCATGACGAACTTGCACCAATTGATGCGAGCGCCGGTGATAATGGCATGCATGAGTTTTGAATCCTCATGAGAGATAGTTGTGTGATTGAATTTTCACGGTTTTAGAGCGCGGGTGATGAAATAAAAAATTAGCCGATATTCTGGGAGCATGTTTGTAATGGTTGGACGACGATGGTCCGGAGTTGCAATAAATTCACCGATGCCAATTTGGGGGAAGAGAAGTTGTTCATCAAATAACGCGCCTTCTTCCCTAGTATAGAGAGAAATGTCTTCCCCATTGCGCGGGAGTTTAGTGAGGGCTTGAATATTTGCCTCAGATAGAGGAATTGAAATTCCATTGACGTTCGAGACAATTTCACCATCTTCGTCCTTCTCGAGATTTGAATAGACGGCCCGAATTAGAGGAGGGTGAATGTAAGGAGTGTGAAGATATAGGAATTCAAGGAGTTGGCTTTGCATAAGCATATTTGCTGTGGATGGAGGGGCGCTGTGATTAAGGAAACGATCCGTGGAAAATCGAGGAGGAAGGATTTCTCGATTTTCAAATTTTTCAATGAAGTGCATAAGTTCGGTTTCACTATTGAATCGTAAATAAGAACCATCTTTATAACAATGAACTAGTGGACGAGAGACGGAAGAGGAGGCAACATTTTTGCCGGAGCGAGCTCGTTTGGAAGTTTTGCCCGTCATTTTGAATAAATAGTAATAGCCTTTGAAGAGTTTTGAGAGATTTTTGAGAATTTGGGAGCTAAGATTGATGTTTGAGTGAAGACATTGAAGATATAATGCACCTATTTATAATGTGAAGAATGAAATTGCATTAAAGTTAAGAAATCTGCAAAAATTTAAGGAGCAAACGGTCAGAAACGGTAACTAATTTGAAATACTGACTGAGAATAATCGAACTATGGTAATCGATTATTCTGACACAGTGTGCCCAGTGATTTTCTGACTCGGGGAATAATCGATTATGCTTTTGAGATAATCGATTATTTCAGGAAATGTAGTAACGAACATCCGAGACGGTAATAGGATAATCGATTACACTGTTTTAAATAATCGATTATTGTCACACAGTGACATAACACCTGAAAATAAATGTCAACATAATCGATTAGGGATATGTGATAATCGATTTTTATATTTAACAGCTAAAATCCTGCAAAGCCAAAACTGTTAGATAATCGATTGTAGTGTTGTATAATCGATTATGTCAATTTTCCAGCATAATAAACATAAAACGTAAATGGGGAATAATCGATTATTGACATTAGAGAAATCGATTATTCTGCATCGGTGTCTGATAATTCCCCCTGTCTTTGGGGCGATACCTGCAAAAAAGAATTAGGCGCCTCCGACGCTCAAGTTAGTAATTATTTAAAACAAATGCAATGCATGAATTAGATCATCGTGGAGTCAAGAATTCCGAGTTCACTACGAATGTGGAAAAAGGACTCTTTCTCTAAAGGCTTTGTGAAGATGTCGGCCAATTGATTTTTGGTTTCAAAAAATTCAATTTCGACATCGCCCTTGAGAACGTGATCTCTTATAAAGTGATGTCTAATTTCTATGTGTTTCGTTCTTGAGTGAAGAATAGGATTCTTCGTCAAGCTTATGGAGCTAGTATTGTCACATTGAAGAGGAACATGATCAATACTAAGACCATAATCCGAGAGTTGTTGCTTCATCCAAAGGATTTGAGCACAACAACTCCCCGCGGCTATATATTCAGCCTCGGTTGTGGATAACGCAACACTAACTTGTTTCTTGCTAAACCAAGAAACTAAGGAGCTACCGAGCAAATGGCAAGTGCCACTAGTGCTCTTGCAGTCCAATTTGCAACCCGCAAAATCGGAATCGGAATAGCCAACAAGTTGGCATGAAGAATCTTTGGGATACCACAGTCCCACATTTATTGTTCCAACAAGATACTTCATAATCCGTTTTACCGCAGTTAAGTGTGACTCCTTCGGACGTGATTGATATCGAGCGCATAAACACACGCTAAACATGATGTCCGGTCTACTAGCAGTAAGATAGAGAAGAGATCCGATCATACCTCGATTCTTCTTGGTGTCTACTTCCTTACCTTTCTCATCTTTGTCAAGATGGTCGGATGTACTCATTGGGGTGGCCATTGCTTTGGCGTTGCTCATTTCAAAGCAATTTAGCAACTCCTTGCAATATTTGGATTGGCAAATGAAAGTTCCCTCTTTCATTTGTTTTACTTGCAGCCCCAAGAAGAAGTTTAGCTCACCCATCATTGACATTTCGAATTCGCTAGTCATTAACTTAGAGAATTCCTCGCATAAAAAATCATTAGTAGCACCAAAAATAATATCATCGACATAAATTTGAACTAATAGAATGTCATTGTTTTTATTTTTGATAAAAAGTGTGGTGTCAAATTTCCCCCTTTCAAACTCATTGTCTAAGAGAAATTTACTTAGACGTTCATACCAAGCTCGAGGAGCTTGTTTAAGACCATATAAAGCTTTCTTAAGCTTGAAGACATGGTCGGGAGATGTAAAATCTTCAAAGCCCGGGGGTTGTTCAACATACACTTCCTCTTGAATAAACCCATTGAGGAAGGCACTTTTGACATCCATTTTGAAATAATTTAAAATTCATAGATGATGAAAAAGCAAGTAATAAACGAATGGCTTCTAGGCGTGCAACGGGTGCATAGGTTTCTTCATAATCAATGCCTTCTTCTTGATTATAACCCTTAGCAACTAGCCTAGCTTTGTTTCTAGTGATTATACCATTTTCATCTAATTTATTCCGAAAAACCCATTTCGTACCAATGATGGTGTGATTATCGGGTCTTGGCACCAATTCCCAAACATCATTACGTTTGAATTGGTTAAGCTCCTCTTGCATTGCCAAGGTCAAATGCTCATCCCCAATTGTTTCAGAAATAGTTTTAGGTTCTATTTGTGAAACAAAAGCCATATGTCCTACAGTATCTTTAAGAAGGTTTCATGTACTTACCCCTTTCTCGATGTTGCCAATTACCTTGTCAAGAGGATGGTCTTTAGACGTCCTCCAAGCCTTAGGCATCATAGATTCTTCTTCTTGTGGTGGTACTTCTTCCGAAGGTTGTTCCATGACTTCATCTTGAACTTCCTTTGGATCCTCCTTTTGTACCTCGTCTTGAAGATTGATTTTCTTTAAAGCATCTGCAAGATCAACACAAGAATCCTTTCTCTCCAAGCGAGCATCATTTTCACAAAATACTACATGAGGAGATTCCTCAATAGTTTTGGTTCGATTATTAAAAACTCTATATGCTTTGCTACGCGATGAGTAACCACGAAAAATTCCTTCATCAGATTTCGCGTCAAATTTTCCCAAGTTATCTTTTCTGTTGTTGTGAATAAAATATTTACAACCGAAGACTCTAAGATGAGAAAGATTTGGTTTCCTTCCCGTATAGAGTTCATAGGGAGTTTTTATGAGTATCGGTCTTATGACAGCTCTGTTTAAAACATAGCTAGCGGTACTCTCGGCGTCCGCCCATAACTTTTTGGAAATCTTAGCCTCATCGAGCATGGTTCTAGCCATCTCTTCGAGACATCGATTTTTACGTTCCACCACTCCATTTTGTTGTGGTGTACATGGAGCCGAGAAGGTATGTTCAACACCGAGTTCGTCACAAAAATCCGCAAAGATATTATGATCGAACTCTCCCCCATGATCACTTCTTATGGAAGTGACGGTTGCGTTCTTTTCATTTTGAACACGTTTAAGAAAACTTTTAAAAGCATGAAAGGCATCACTTTTATGAGCAAGAAATAACGTCCATGTGAATCTAGAGTAGTCATCAACAATTACAAAAGCATAAAGATTTCCACCAAAACTTTCAACGCGAGATGGTCCAAAGAGATCCATGTGTAGAAGTTGTAAGGGTCTAGTGGTTGAAACAACATTTTTGGATTTAAAATAGGCTTATGTTTGTTTCCCTTTTTGACATGAATCACAAATAGAATCTTTTTCAAATTTCATGTTTGGAAGACCAATTACTAAATCTTGTGAAACTAGTTTGTTTAAAAGATTCATATTTACATGAGCTACTCTACGATGCCATAACCACATGTCGTCTTCTTTACTCATAAGGCAATTTACAAAACTTGATGAAGAATTTTCAAGATCAACCAGATAGATATTATCCATTCTAATACCACGAAGAATAATTTTGAAATCACTACGGCGGATAACTAAGCATTCTTCGGAGTCAAACAATACAAGATTTCCCTTGTCACATAATTGACTTATGCTCAAGAGATTATGTTTAAGACCTTTAACAAGAAAAATATGCTTAATGGAGGAGGATTCGTCCTTACCGACGGATCCAATGCCGATAATCTTTTTGCTTTGTTATTGTCTCCAAAAATAACATTTCCTCCTTCCGTGGGTTTTAGTTGAAGGAATTTTGATGCATCCCCGGTCATATGTTTGGAGCAGCCACTATCAAGGTAACAAAGTACACTTGATCCCTTCAAACACACCTACAATACAAATTAATGAGATTTTGGTACCCAAGCCATTTTGGGTCCTTGTGCGTTAGGTGCAACATATTGGTGTGATTGTCCTGCAGTGAAATGTCTATGTCTAGTGAAGCATGCGGGAGCAATATGTCCATTTTATTGCAATAATGACAAATGACATTTGGATTGTGCATTCTTCTAGGATGATAATAATTTAGAGGTCTAAATTTATTCACTCTATTTTTAGGAATATAGTTTTGATGTAGTTTTCGAAAATCTTGTCTATACATGCCAATATTTCTTCTAGTATTTACTCTATTTTTAGGAATATAGTTTTGATGTGGTCTTTGAAAATCTTGTCTAGGTGGTCTATACATGCCACTATTTCTTCTAGCATTTGTTCTAGGATGAGTTGCAATTCTAGGATTAAAATTTCTAGGTTGAGTGTTGACATTTATTTTATTTTGCCTAAGTTGAGTCTTAGGTGGTTTAGAAATGGACTCAACTTTTTCTTTTGGCTCGTGTTTAAAGCCTATACCGTGCTTAGTGGATTTCAAATTTACAAGCACTTCATTGAGATTTTTGTGTAAAGAATTGAATTTGTGCAAAGTGCTTCTAAGACTTTCTACTTCTTCCTTTAGAGATTTGCAAGAAGTACAATCCTTATTTGAGCTTTCGGGTTTATCGGCGCTTCTTTTGCCATAAAACTTGTTTTCCTCTTTCAATTTCTCATTTTCAAGAGTAAGTTTTTCAAAATCCTTTTCTTTTGAAGAAAATTGTTTTCTTAAATATTTTATAGATTTAGAAGCGCTAATAAACTCTTTATACAACTCATCAAATGCATCTTGCATTTCTTCTAAAGTGAAGTAGTTCTTAGAAGAAGTACATACCTCATTTTGAGTTTCTTCGTGTGCCATAAGACACAAGTTTGCGGTCTCCTTTCCTTCTCCATCACTTGATTCGTCTCCGGAGTCGCCTCCCCAAGATATGTATGCTCTTTGTTTCTTGACGGGTTTCTTCTCCTTTTTGGTATTTGGACAATTTGATTTTATGTGCCCGATTTCTCCGCATCCATATCACTTTAATTGGTCTCCTTGTCGCTTACCTTTTCGTTCAAACTCCTTTCGCATGAACTTATGAAATTTCCTAATAACGAGTCCGAACTCGTTATCTTCGTCGCTTGAATCCTCATCATTTTTAGGTTGAGCCGTGCTTGCCTTGAGGGCGATTCTTCGCTTCCTTTGATCATCCAAATGAGGGTTAAGAATAGTAGATTCATAGGTTTTGAGATTACCTCTAAGCCCGTCGATTGTGACATTTGTGATGCCGATTGACTCTTGAATAGCGTCAGCTTTGGAGTGCCATTCCGGAGTGAGACTTCGAAGAATTTTACGGACAAGCTCCCTATCCGTGAAAGTCTTCTTGAGGGCATGAAGATCATTAACGATTTTTGAAAATCGTTCGAACATATCGTCTATCTTCTCGCTTTCCTTCATATGAAAAAGTTCATATTCGTGGGTTAGAAAATCTATTTTAGCTTCTCTTACCTGGTCCGTACCTTCGTAGGTGATCTCCAATTTATCCCACATTTGCTTAGCCGTGGTGCAACATGAGATTTTCCGATTGTCATCGGGATTTACAGCACAAAATAGCATGTTGATGGCCTTTGCATTATATTCCACCTTTCTGATATCGTCCATATCGTATTTGTCTTCCGACTTTGGGACGAGTTCATCTCCAACCTTTTTAGTTGGAAGTTGTTCTCCATTCTTTATGATTTTCCACAATTGGAAGTTGTTTGATTGAATAAAAATCCTCATCCTCTCCTTCCAGTAAGTATAATTTGTGCCATCATAGAGTGGTGGCCTTGTGAAGCATTGTCCTTCCCCTAGTCCTGCATTAATGTTACGAGTAGAAGCCATGGATTGTTTCTCTCAAACTGTTAAGTCTTTCAGAGAGTTAGGCTCTGATACCAATTGTTAGAATATACGCTTAAAGCTAGAGGGGGGGTGAATAGCGTTATGATGAAAAACAATGTAAATTTACGGAATTAAAAATTGCAGGAATAACGTAAGTGCAGTAATTAAAAAGATAAAGAGAGAACACACCGAATTTTATCCTGGTTCACCACAACGTGTGGTTAGTCCAGTCCCCGAGAGACTCTCTCGAGTTTTACACAAACTTCGTTAAGCTTACCGGTGCCTAACAAACCGTTACACTTGCTCGTAGATATACACTCTACAAGACTCCAACCTGCTCGAGAATACCGCACCTCAAGACTTCAAACCAAGGAACTACTTTTCCTTCTTACAACAAGGGATTAGAAAATCCCTTCAAGTGTATACAAACACTTAGCACTCAAGACAAGACTCTCTTTATAGAGTATATATGAGTAAAAACAATACGCTCAAGAACACAACAACTTCGTCAAGAGTTTGGCTCTCAAAAACTTAAGAAATGAATATAAAATGATTGCAAAGAGAGTATGTAAGCTTTAGCAAGAATGTAATCAGTTGTTGTGCTTAGAAGAGTGAATTTGAGTTGTATTTATACTGCTCAAAACACCCAAAACCATTGCTTAATTGCCAATCACAAATTGCTGAATTTGTGCTAGGATAATCAATTATCTGATTTTGCATAATCGATTATCTGCCAATCGTTTAAAAATCATTCCCAGATTTTAAGCAGAATAAGCGATTATCCAAATCGTATAATCGATTACCTGACAACGTTCAAAAATCAATCCCCGATTTTATGCTTAACATAATCGATTGTCTGATTGAACATAATCGATTATCTTCCAGTGTTTGAAAATACTTTGGCAACGGTCTTTAATATAATCGATTACCAGAAAGGCCATAATCGATTATTTTGCTACTTGTAAAATCTGATGCTCACTGTCTCAACATAATCGATTAGTCTAAGGCACATAATCGATTATCTTGTAGCTTTGAAAAATCTGGTGAACACTACCTTAACATAATCGATTATCATAAGGTACATAATCGATTATCTTGCAGCTTTGTAAAATCTGGTGTACACTGCCTTAACATAATCAATTATCATAAGGTACATAATCAATTATCTTACAGCTTTGTAAAATCTGGTGTACACTGCTTTAACATAATTGATTATCATAAAGTACATAATCGATTTTGTTTGTCCAGATTTGAAAGACATGTTTAGAATTCATTTTGGTTAAAATGAAATGTTTGAAAATCATTTTGCTTTAAATTAAAGATGCATGGTTTGATAAAAATAATTTTACGAGAGAAGCCAAGTCTTGAATCAATTGTCGGATCAAGATCACAATTATAGAACGACTCATGTATAACTTTGTTGCTTTACTTAATCTTGATCTTTGTTTCTCTTGTGCTTGGACTTCGGCATATGTCAATGTTCCGTTCACGTCGGTTTGTCATTTATCAAAACCTAAAAATATGAACACACGTTTAGTTTAGCGACTTGAGAACGTGTTTCAACAATATTTTTATAAGTGCAATTGTGTTATGCGGACGTACGCAATCACACTAGTATTTTAAACGACCCTAAAGGATATTCTACGAAATATTACATTTACCTAACCAAGGAAATTACTAAAAGGCCATATTTGTCTTAAAGAACTTGTGTAAACTAAAAATAATTAAAACTTGTAACTTATTTTATTATTCAGAAGGGTTGATCGAAGTTGCACGAGTGCATACTCCGGATTAATTTTTAAATAATGGTCATGTTACGCGAACGTGTACGGGACCACAATTGTGTTTTAATGGTGCTAAAGGCCATCTATGAACACTTAATCATTTTATATCTGGGGATTATGCGTGGTGGGCAAGAGCTTATGAACTAATGAAAACCAGTCCAAAGCATCAGGAATTGACTTGAACAGACTCGTACAATCGGTACATGTTTAACTTAGGCTATTCATTCCTAGTGAGGATGTGGAACTAGGCACTTGATAATAACAATTGATTATAGCATATTCTTTATCTAAACAGATAATACTAGAAAGTGATGTTTACATGTAGCCACTAACATGCTAAATTTATCACGGAATCACATCAATCAACAGACAAACCAACTAGTGGTTAAAATCAAGAGCTAGGCTCTGTCGAATTCTTCAAATTGCAATGGCAAAGTTTAAAGAATCAAAAGAGTTCTTTTAACATACACGAATGGCAAGAGTTTTTCAATACCACATATTGCCAACCCAGGCTGAAATTTGTTAGAACAGCCATGTATTAACTCAATCCTAAGCATATGAGCTTAGCCTAGCGTTGAGCCATGAATATAGAAAGGCAATACTCAATCCAGATGTACGATTAGAGACCTTCATGCTACCAAACATGGACATCAGTAGCTCAGTCAAGCTGAAACTATCATGAACTTGGAGTGGTTTTCTTATCCTAACTGAACCAATGGCTAATTCTAACAGATGACACGATCATGGTCCACAATCCCCTTTGACAAGGTATTAAAATGAATGTACACAGACTTCATAGCATTAAAATCTCCTACAGCAATCATCTAAACCACAAACATATGTTGGCCAACGGTGAATACTCTAGCATCTTCAGAAGAAAGGAATGCGCAACTAATAATGATCGAATTGGAACAATACAGTCTAGAATACTTAAAATCTGAGTACACAGTCTAACAGTTCAAACAAATGTTCCAATATACTACCCGTATCAGCTCGATCTACTGCTGAAATTGAGTTCTTCAGCAACTCGAACGAGCAAAATTACAATGGCAGTAACAAGACAGACAAAACATGGACAAAAAAGGGAAAATAGAGAAACTATGAGCATACACAATCATCGAAACAATTCGGCCTCAACACGCCTTTAAATCAAGGCCAAACAACGTCAAACCCGCCCAAATCAGCTCATCACTTGAACAAGTGAGGTCTACATTAGATGATCCTTCATAACAAACATAAATCACTAGACTTTGCCATTTTTAACATGTCCTGATAAGTGCAACTGATCGAGCCATAGCAGCAGCAAACAAAACTAATTGGGTGACAATTTCTTGAACTCGTATCGAACTAGATATGTACAAGAAATTTTGCAATCGTCACCAATCGACAAACATATGCAACACCTTATCTAACAACCATAGGCTCAATCAATCTTCCATCATTCCAACCAAAGTCAAACAATTCCGCCATCCATCATTGTGTTAGATGAAGACCAGATCATGCGTGGAGCATCCAATCAATACATAGCTAAGAAGCAAAACTGAAAATAGCTCACATTCTGAAATTAATCACAAGCTAATTATACCATGACAGGAATCAAATAGAAGACACTTTCAGAGAACTCATTTAAGATGTACACAGCCAAACCAAGCTAGAAATACCCGTAAAAATGACCAACAAATACACTACGACCAACAGTCACCAAGATTCACATAGTTCCAAACCAGCTGAACTCAAATTCTCAATGCGCTTCTTAATCAAACACCAAAAATAGGCTACATAGGATTAGAAATGAACTTGGATCCACAAGCACCTGAAATTAACTTTGCTCAAATGTTGAATACAAGTGAAATCCAATAACAAATATCAACAACCAACAGTAGAGATGAGTAAGAATCAGAAGCTCGGACAGCGACGAACTTAACTATTTTCAATCGAACTCCATATTAAACGAACTCCATCAGAAGCGAGATTAAACCAGAGATGATATGCAAAGAAATCGAATTTTTTGTATTTTTTTCTCTCATTATAACAAAAACAGACAGAATTAAGCATAAAAGAAACTAGACCCACTTTTTGGGAGTATTTTCTGTATTTTCGATGAAAAGAAACAAGGAAGATTAGAATCGACCCCTTTTCTCTGAAATATTTTTTTAGCTGACCTCCCTCAGAAATGCATCTAAAATTCCATTTTGAGAACGAATTCCTAATGAATGTGGGGCTTGGATTGAGTGAAATCAATCCAACACCTCACACTCATCCAGTAAATCGTTCCTAGAAGCTTCCAATCGCGTGCCTTATCTCCAAATCGAGCGAGTGAAGTGAATGAGAATATCCGTGTCAGAAACGGTTAGAAATGGTGATGAGTAGAAAAGGAGGAATGCGTGAGGAGAGATTTGAGACTCACTCGCTTGGATTTAGGCTAAATTGAGGCTTGGTTCATGTTCTTCTTTGGAGAAGAAGAACAGTGCATGGGTCAGTGGTGAGATTAGGGCTTTGCTCATCCCTTTGCATCAGATATTTGGGAACGGGTTGGGTCGCTTCTTGGGCTGGGCGGTTGGGCGGATTTTAAAAGGGGAAGAGGGGTTTTAATTTATTTATTTGTATATATGGCCAAATTTGTCTCAAGTCCAACCCCACTTCAATTTTCTTTTTGTTTTCATTACCTTTTCTTTTTTTCTTCAAAATTAAATTAAATAAAACCTATACTAAAATTAAAAATTAACCTTTCCAATTGAATAAATTACCTCATAATTATCCAAACAAATAATAATAAAAAATCTAAAGAAAAAACCTACCAAAAATTCAAAAATCTAAAGGTGGGAAAAAAACTTTCCTTTTTTGTGATTTTTCTCATTTATAAAAGGCTAATTTTTACTTAATCCTAAAATGTAGAATTAAATCCAAAATACGAAATGCAATATTTTGTATTTTTTCATTAATTAAAACAAACAAAATGCAAAGAATCAACATGAAAGGCCACAAAAATCTATGAAATTCCAAACAATAAAAGAAATTATTTTTGCTCGAATTTATGGGAGTAATTCATATAGGTAAAAAATCACGTGCTCACAGCTGCCCCTCTTTGTGCGGAAACACGAAAAGTTTTCGTGCAAAGATAAGTGAGAAAATACGAGCGATTTTTGCCCGTTTGAATACTCCGTGAGAAGCATTTTGAAAAGATTGACCGCACCATGCTTCAGAGGTTGCCTACATATCCTCGGCTGAAGAGGAATCAGGTCAATGTAGTTCAGGAGTGTTTTGTAGCTGGGACTAACGAGGCTGTGATTTCACTGTTGCTGTTGCTGCTGCTACTACTGCTGCTAGACCCCCTTATTACACCTTGTGAAAAATAAAGAAGCTAGACTAAGCTATGAACTATGAAATACAAAAGAACCTATCTATATCTTCAATCTTGCTATTAATCCATGTTTCTTTGTTGCCTTGTATTTCTTCCTGTGAACTCCTTGTTGCCTTGTTGACTGGCATTTCTTCCTGTAAACTCCATGTTGACTTCTTGTTTTCTTTTCTTCTATTTTTGTTGCCGAATTGTTGGACTTGACATGTATTCCCTTCTTTTTCAAGTGGGCGCCTGATTACCAAAACTTTACAACTTGAAAACTATTCCCTTGTTCTACAGGTGGGCGCCTGATTACTAAACTTGAATCTTGAAAAATATTCCCTTGTTCTACAGGTGAGCGCCTGACTACCAAACCTGTAACCTTAAAAAATATTCCCTTGTTCTACAGGTGGGCGCCTGATTACCAAATCTTGCAACTTGAAAAATATTCCCTTGTTTTACAGGTGGGCGCCTTATTACCAAATCTTGCAACTTTAAAAATATTCCCTTGTTCTACAAGTCGGCGCCTGATAACCAAAACTTGAATATTGAAAAATATTTCCTTGTTCTACAGGTGGTCGCCTGATTACCAAGTTTTGAATCTTGAATAATATTCACTTGTTCTACAGGTGGGCCCAACACTTGAATTTTTGAAAAAAAATTCCTTGGTCTCCAGGTGCGCACCTGATTACTAAACTTGAATCTTGAAAAATATTCCCTTGATCTACATGTGGGCGCTTGACTACCAAACTTGAATTTTTGAAAAATATTCCCTTGTGCTCCAGGTGGGCACATATTCCCTTGTTCTCCATGTGGGCGCTTGATTACCCAATCTTGTAACTTGAAAAATATTTCCTTGTTCTACAGGTGGGCGCCTTATTACCAAATCTTAAAACTTCAAAATTATTCCCTTGTTTTACAGGTGGGCTCCTGATTACCAAAACCTGAATATTGAAAAATATTCCCTTATTCTACAGGCAGGCGCCTAATTACCAAGTTTTGAATCTGTAAAAATATTCTCT
Source organism: Nicotiana benthamiana (assembly GCA_034376525.1). Classification (NCBI taxonomy): domain Eukaryota; kingdom Viridiplantae; phylum Streptophyta; class Magnoliopsida; order Solanales; family Solanaceae; genus Nicotiana; species Nicotiana benthamiana. The sequence continues at coordinate 93,638,387 of CM067337.1, forward strand.
TGTTCAACAGGTGGGCGCCGATTACCAAAACTTGGATCATGAAAAATATTCCCTTGTTCTACAAGTGGCGCCTGATTACCAAGAAATAAATTTTAGAAAAGTATTCCCTTTTTTTCTAGGTGGGCGCGTGATTGCCAAAACTTGAAATTTGAAAAATATTCCCTTGTTCTATAGGTGGGCGCCTGATTAACAAAACATTTTATATTTGAAAATATTCCCTTTTTCTGACAGGTGGGCGCCTTATTACCGAAACTTGAAGCTTGAAAAATATTCCTTTGTTCTACATGTGGGCGCCTGATTACCAAAACATGAAACTTGAAAAATATTCCCTTGTTCTGATAGGTGGGTGCCTTATTACCGAAACTCTAAGTTTGAAAAATATTCCCTTGTTTTACAGGTGGGCGCCTGATTACCAAAACATGAAACTTGAAAAATATTCCCTTGTTCTACATGTGGACGCCTGATTACCAAGACTTGAATTTTGAAAAATATTCCCTTGTTCTCCAGGTGGGCGCCTGATTACCAAAACTTGTATTTTGAAAAATATTCCCTTGTTCTGCAGGTGGAAGCCTAATTGCCAAAAGTTAAAATTTGAAGAATATTCCCTTGTGATGTATGTGTACCTAATCACAACAAAACAAACAAAACACAAGAAATTCTTTCTGCCCCAGTTTGGTGCTGGGCGGATCTGTGAGTGTTAATCAAATCCCCTTAACAAATATCTCTAAATATAAGCTAAATCCCATTATCCAGAAGGGTCTTGACAATTCTTAAATGATGACAAATTTTAGATTATGTTATGTTTCTCAAAAGGTATTATTTTCCATTATGTCTTTTTACGAGTTATATCTGCTGGGGATTTGCAGGTGAATGATGATTAAAACTACTTCCCATTATCCAGGTGGGTCCTGACAACTCTTAATTAGATGACCAACCGTGTCTACTAGAGGGTTAGTAATTAGATCTATGTCCCGTTATCCAGGGGTTCCTGACAAATCCTACGATTAAATCTCATTATCCAGGCGGGTCCTGATGACTCTTGTTGGGGAAGTATGTGAGTTTCACCATGCCACCCAACTGTTTGTGTTCTAGGCTAAGTCCCATTTTACAGGAGGGTCCTGATAACCTTTAACTGAACCATATGCATGTCACTTCATGCTCTTTGTTATCCATGACTACCTCTATCCTTTGAATAAGTACCATTTTCCAGGAGGGTCCTGAGGGTTCCAAATTAAATGCCAATCCTAACCTTTGGTTGTTTCTTCTTGTGATCATTGTTCTGGAGGGCTTTGGTGACTCTTACCAGGGAAAGTGTTTGTGCCTGCCCATGTTAATCGCACCTGTTTGAGTTTTAAACTGAGTTCTATTTCCAGGGGGTCTTGAGAAATTCAACGTGCATGCCCCTTTTAACTCTCGGTTGTCTCTGCTAGGGGTTGTAATTAATGTTTCATCCCATTACACTATTGCTAGGGAGAACATTTATGATGGACTATGTTCCTTTTGAGTTTTAACTAGGTGCCACTTCCAGGTGGGCCCTGAGATTTCGATCATACATGCCATGTTCCTGCCCTCCCCTGTGGATGGTCCCCCTTAGGCTATTTTGGAATTTTCTGCCCCTGTGTCAGTCAAAGAAAACTTGTCAATTTGAAAAGTGGTGGTTAGCTTGCGGCATTCTTATTGGAAGCAGCCTTCTCACTGTCGTATTCCATTGTGTTCAAATTTTCATGTTGATGATGAGTTGCCTGAGTTGGTTGGCTGACCCCCAAACCTTTATGGATTTACTTTTATCCCCCGTTGTTGTTCTACACTCCTGGACCTTTTTCCAGAATTCTTACATCCTGGCTGACCCTCTGACCCTTGTGGCTTTACTCTACTCCCCTATCCTTGTGTTGCACTTTCGACCCTCTTGCTAGAACTGTTACATCCTTTCCTGAGGTTGCTGAGTCAATGTATTACGCTTGGTTAATCTTTGTGGCCTTTCATACTTTGTGTTGCGCTTTTGACTCTTTCGCCAGAATCCTTGCATCCTTTTTGAGATTGCCGGTTTGTGCGTTATGCTCGACCGTCCCTTTAGCCTTGTGGCTTTACTCTACTTCACATCTTTGTGTTGCGTTTCCGACCCTTTTCCAGAACTCTTGCACCTTTCCCAAAATTACCAAGTCAGTGTATTATGCTTGGCTCACCTTTGACCCTTGTAACTTTACTCTGCCCCTCATCTTTGTGTTGCATTTCTGACCTTTTACTAGAATTCTTTCCTGAGATTATTCGGTCAGTTTACAATGTTTGGCTGACCCCAGAACCACTATTGTTTTATTTTGAATAGCCATCTTTGTTCCGTGCCTCTTCGCTTTGCCAACTTTTGCCTCTTCCATCAATTCTATCCTTGAAACTCTCATGAATCCCTGCCCTTGCTATTTCAAACTTTGCAGTTTTTGTTACGTTTTTGGGTGTCATGCGCTTTGTAACTTTGGGAGCAGATACTAGGCTTTGAAATTTCTCCCGTTTGCTTAAACAAAAGACTTTCGAGGCTCAAAAATAAATGAAATGCAATGACTCAGAACTATATTTAGGGTAAATAATTCACCATTCACTGACTGTTGAAAGGAAGAAAAAGGAAACTTATCTGAGGAAAAACAGTTGGTTTTTCATGATCAGGACATACGCTTCGGCCTAGTCAAGCTAGTCTGTCCCAATGACCGGCCTTCTATTGCCATGCTTTTGTTGTTGTGACCATTTCTAACCCAATTCCTTCAACCAAACCCTAGCTTTACTTTCCTTACTGTGTTCTGCACGGATTTCCACCAACGGCCTCTTTCCGATTGTTGCTTCTCGCCTTGCCCTCGTCTCGTGGTTCCCGTGAGGGTTTTCCCCAATAAGACTCTCTCATTTTTATTTTTCTCAGACTCTCGTTACCTTATGGTACCCTTGAGGGTTTTCACCAATAAGACTCTCTCATTTTTATTTATCTCAAACTCTTGTCGCCTTATGGTGCCCGTGAGAGTTTTCACCAATAAGACTCTCTCATTTTTATTATTTTCTGCAGGAGAAAGAGTGTTGCCCCAAGGTATGGTCCATCTCCCCTTGCTTGCCAAGACATTACTTATAGATTTATCAGAAGGTCTTTCTTTGAACTGTAATGTAGTCTTTTTGATAGGGTTAGAAAAAAGAGGTGTGAAAGGCTCAAAAATCGCTTTTATGGGTTCAAGTTTACAACTTTCGGAATCCAAACCAACGCAATTTCAGTCCCAATTTCTTGCTTGGGGCTTTTGGATTTATTTGAATATGACCAAGCGGTAAGGCTGCCTACATATCCTAAAAAGGGATCAGACCAAACGTAGTTCCTACTGATTCCTTACTTTCACTATTGTTTGTTTTCCTTTTCCTCCTCTCTTTCCGTTGTTCCTTTCTCACTTTTCTCTTTTTCTTTATCTCTTTTTCTTTTTCTTCTTTGTTTTTCTTTTCTTTTTTTCTTTTTTTCTTTTTTTCCTTTCCTTTCTTTTCTTTCTTTCTTTTCTCTTTTCTCTTATTTCTTTTTTCTTCTTCATTTGTTTTGCTTTCTTTTCTCCTTTCGTTCTTGTCCTTTCACTACCTTCTTATGATTGCGCTTCTGACTTTCATTACTGATTCCGAAAGAGGGGTATAAAAGAAAATAATTGAAGCTCAAGAGGGTTAGCAAAGGGTAAAGTGTTTAGATAGTTGAATAAAATGCCTCTACCATTTCATTCTCTAAATCATGCCAAGTACAAACAGACGCCAAGTATAGATAATGATTCCAACAAACGAAAATCATACATAATATCTTTTGACTGCATCTAAATTGATAGACATTTTGACACATTTTCCTTCCGTATCTATTGGATACAATGCCCCATTGTACAACACTCTAGACACGACAAACGGTCTTTGCCAGTTTGGAGCGAACTTGCCCTTCGCCTCGGCCTAGTCAGGGTGGATGCGTTTCAACACTAATTGACCCCCTTAAAACATTCTTGGATGCACTTTCTTGTTATATGCTCTGGCCATCCTCTGTTGATACAACTGGCCGTGGCATATCGCTGCCAATTTTTTCGCATCAATCAAACTCAATTGCTCCGAACAAGCTTTGACCCATTCTTCATCGTCGATTCCTGCTTCAGCCATGATCCGAAAGGAGAGGATTTCAATTTCAGCCGGGATTACTTATTCTATGTTGTACACCAACAAGTATGGGGTCGCCCCTACTTAGGTGTGAACAGTAGTGCGATAGCCTAAAACGGCAAAGGGTAACCTATCATGCCACTGCCTGGACCTTTCCACCATTTTACGAAGTATCTTCTTTATGTTCTTATTGGCCACCTCAACCGCTTTGTTCGCCTTGGTACGGTACGGGGTAGAATTTCGATATGTGACCTTGAACTGCTGACATACTTGTCTCATTAAGTGACTGTTGAGAAGTGCCCCATTATCAGTGATGAGAGTCTTAGGGATTCCGAACAGACAAATGATATTTGCATTCACAAAGTCGACCACGGTCTTCTTGGTCACTGCCTTGAAGGTTTTGGCTTCAACCCATTTGGTGAAATAATCAATAGCAACCAGGATAAATCTATGTCGGTTACAAACTGCTGGCTCGATGGGCCCGATGACGTCCATGACCCAAGCAACGAAAGGCCATAGTGCAGACATCGTATGCAATTCAGACGGAAGAGAGTGAATTAAGTCTCCATGCACCTGACATTGGTGAAATTTGTGCATAAAGCTCATACAATCCCGCTCCATGGTGAGCCAATAATATCCTGCCCAGAGAATCTTCTTTGCCAAAACATATCCGCTTATGTGTAGCCCGTATATGCCAGCATGTACCTCATTCATGATGGTTGTCGCCTGCCCAGCATCTATGCATCTTAGAAAACCAAGATCTGGCATTCTTTTGTATAATATTCCTCCATTGAAGAAAAACCCACTTGACAAACGATGGATTGTTCTCTTCTGGTCACTTGTGGCTTGTACCGGGTACACATCTCTCCTGATATATTCCTTGATGTCATGGAACCAATTCTCTCCGTCAAGGTCTTCTTCCACCATGTTGCAATAAGCATGTTTATCATGGACCCGGATATGTATCGGGTCAACATAATCCTTGTCCAGGTGATGTAACATTGACGTTAGAGTAGCCAAAGGCATCAGCAACATCATTGTGAATTCTAGGGATGTGCCTGAACTCTATTGACCGGAATCATTGACAAAGATCATGCAAGCATTGCCAGTATGGTATGAGCTTTAAGTCTCTTATTTCGCACTCCCTTTGAATCTGGTCTACCAGAAGGTCCGAGTCTCCCAAGACCAATACTTCCTAGCCACCCATGTTTGCTGCTAATATCAGACCCAAAATGCATGCCTCATATTCTGCCATGTTGTTGGTGCAATAGAAGCGAAGTTGAGCTGTGACTAGGTAGTGACGCCCTTCTTGAAAAATAAGCACTACTCCTATCCCGATGCTTTTCATGTTGGCAGCCCCATCGAAGAACAATTTCCATCCCGACTTCTCACCCTGTTCCGCTTCATCACCATGCATCACTTCCTCATCTTGGAAGTATGTGTTCAAGGTCTCATACTCTTCATCTATCGGATTCTCAACTAAATGATCAACCAATGCTTGTGCTTTCATGACATCCCTATTCACGTAGATAATGTCAAACTCCGTGAGCAAGATTTGCCATTTTGAGAGCCTTCCTATGGGCATGGGCTTCTGAAAAATATACTTCAATGGATCCAGATGAAAGATGAGATAAGTGGTATATGAGGAAAAGTAACGCTTTAACTTCTGGGATACCCACGTCAAGGCACAGCATGTCCTTCAAGATGAGTATACTTAACCTCGTAAGTCTTGAATTTCTTGCTGAGGTAGTATATGGCCTGCTCTTTTCTCCTAGTAACATCGTGCTGGCCCAACACGCACCCAAATGAGTTGTCCAAGATTGTCAAATATAAGATCAAGGGCCTTCCTGGTTCTGGCGGGACCAATACTAATGGGTTCGACAAATATTTCTTTATCTTATCAAAAGCCTCTTGGCACTCCCTCGTCTATTTCACCGTAGCATCCTTTTTCAATAGCTTAAAGATGGGCTTGTAGATGGTTGTGAGCTGAGCAATGCACTGGATGATGTAATTCAATCTTCCCAATAGACTCATCACCTTTGTTTTGTTCCTCGGTGGTGGTAATTCCTGTATAGCTTTGATCTTTGATGGATCTTGCTCAATGCCTCGTCGGCTGACTATAAACCTTAGCAACTTCCCTGAAGGGACCCCAAATGCACATTTCGCCGGATTGAGTTTGAGATCATACCTGTGGAGCCTCGAGAAGAATTTCCGAAGATCTTTGACATGATCAGATTGCTTTCTGGACTTCACAATCACATCATCCACATAGACCTCAATTTGTTTATGCATCATATCGTGGAAAATGGTTGTCATTTCCCTCATGTATGTTGCCTCGGCATTTTTCAAACCAAAAGGGATGACACTATAGCAGTATATCCCCCACAGTGTGATAAATGATGTTTTCTCCGCATCTTCTTCATCTATTGCAATCTGGTGGTAGCCTGGGTAACAATCCATGAATGACCCGATCTCATGCTTTGCATAATAGTAAATCAATATGTGGATGTTCAGCAGGGGAAAGTTGTCCTTTGGACTTGCTTTATTTAGATCAAGGTAATCAACACACACCCTGGTTTTACCATCATTCTTTATACGGGCACAACATTTAACCATGTGGGATATCGTGTGACTCGGATGATGTTTTCCTCAAACTGCTTGGTCACTTCTTCTTTGATTTTCACGCTCACATCAGTATTAAAATTTCTCAACTTTTGTTTGATGGGAGGGCAGGCTTGTTCAGTGGGCTACTTGTGAACCACCAAGTCAGTGCTCAATCCAGAAATATCATTGTAGGACCATGAAAAGACATATTTGTATTCAAGAAGTACTTCAGTTATTTCTTTCCTAAGTTGTGGCTCCAGATGACACTTATTTTTATTTCTCTAACATTATCCAGGCTTCCTAAATTCACTACCTCTGTATCGCTCAGTTTTGGTTTGGGTTTCTCCTCAAATTGGTCAATTCTTTACTAATCTCATCCCATTCCCCTTCCTTGTCGTATTCTAGTTCATCCTCATGCTCTATTTCCTGAATTATTATTTCCGAACTAGACTAATTTTGAAGACTGGCATGACGGGTCCTTATGCATGTCAGATCACTAGAACCAGCATAAAAATAACTATACAAAAGAGAAAAGAAAGAGAAGTAAGAAAAAAAGAAGCTAAGCATTGCTGGAGAGGAAATTGCATTTCATTAGAATCAAAGATAATAGAGTTTACACATCCAACGGACGGAAATAACAACTCAATAATGAACTCTGAAGCTAATCCAAACTAGACTGAAAGAAAAATCAAAGCTGACTACCACGACTCCCTCCGGATGGGAAGAGGAGTGGCTTCCTAGTTATTGACTTTTGCACATGCTCCCACAAATTGCACATCTGCTCTGCTTGATCCCTCTCTTTCCTCGACCATATTTACCCCAGTGAACAACCTTTCTAATCCCTTATCCAGATCCCCATCCGCATCGATCAGCGGGTTGGGAATCTTTGGTATGGAGCCATTGCTAGTACTAGGCTTGACGAATGACTTGGACAACCTTGGGATGGGCTTAGGGAGAGCCCAAGCCCTCTGCTTCAGCTTCCTAGCTAGCCTTATGTCTACAGTTGTAGGCTTGAACCCTAGACCAAAAGTGTCCAGATTTTTGAGGAGGGACACTAGTCGCACGATGCCTTGTAAAGAAGCACCCAATCCCTTACCGGGCATGAAACCATTCTTTGACATCTCTGAAGCTACCATGACTGACGCGGCTGCTATCTTTGGAGCCGTGACAATTTTGCCTTTTGGAATCTTCTCACCTACGTATCTTTCTGTTGATTCAGTAGATCTGGCCGGTTGAATGCTTTCTTGCAGCACCAAAATCTTAGGAGATTAGATACGTAGTGAAGAGAACTAACACTGTGTCAAATACCTGGTAGATCCATGGCCCTTTTCTATCTTCGGATTCGATAAAAGATACGATATCATCACCTGAAACACACTAGTTATATTCACAATGCATCACAATCTCTTGCCTGTCCTATTCAAATTTGACCATCTGGTGCAAAGTAGATGGCAACGCCTTGGCTGCGTGAATCCAGGGCCTGCCCAACAACAAGTTATAACAAACTACCACGTCCAGCACTTGAAATTCCATGGTTAACTCAACAGTCCCTATTGTTACTTCCAGCACTATATCCCCTACACTTTGTTTGCCTCCGCCATCGAACCCGCGAACACAAATGTTATTCTTGTGGACTCTTTCATTCTCCACTTTCAGCTTGATCAATGTAGAGACAACAAATGTGTGCACTGGACCCATTATCAACTATGACCCGGGTGACGACAGCATCTTTACATTTCACAGTCAAATAAAGGGCCCGATTGTGCTCAGTGCCCTCCATAGGCAGCTCGTCATCAGAGAAGGTGACCCGATTTACCTCAAATATCTTGTTTGCAATCTTCTCCAAATGGTTCACTTTTATCTTATCAGGGACGTGGGCTTTGTTCAAAATCTTCATCAATGCCCGGTGATGTTCATCTGAATGGAATAATAAGGACAGTTAGGAGATCTGAGCTGGTGTTTTCCTCAATTGCTCTACGATGGAGTAGTCCTGCATTTTCATCTTCTTCGGGAATTCTTCTGCCTCTTATTCCGATACAACTTTCTTCATTAATTCTAGGTTATCTTTAGAGATCCTGGTTTTCCTCAACTCCTCAGGGGCGAAATACCTCCCTGGCCGAGTTAAGCCCCGGGCTTCATAAACTTCTTCCCTAATTTCCTTCCCTTTGTACATCACTATTGCTTGTTCATATCTCCAAGGAACGGCTTTGCTATCGACGATTGGCGGCTGGATTACTGGTTTCCCAATGACAAGCTCTATGCGAATATCTTCCACAACCACGACAGGCTCTCTAGCTGCCCCGTGTACTATCACTTTTGCATGTTTCTGTTTTGGTGCGATCGTGCATGATGAGCTCCCTTGAACTATGACAGGTTTGCTGCTTCTTCTCTTTGCCTCGATCACTGACTTCTCACTGCTCACATTCCCGTTTTGCTTAACTTCACTGGATTTCATCATCATTACTGTCTGTAAGGGCTTTTTGGATTCTCCCCCTTTCTAAACGATCTCAATCATGTTGGTCTCATGATGGGCCGGCAGCGGGTTTTGGTTAATATTGGGTGCCTCTGGAGTCTGCACTTCAATCCAATGGGAATCAATAAGTTCCTGGATAGCGATCTTTAAATGCCAATACTTTTCAGTATCATGCCCTGATGCACCGGAACAATATTGATAGCTAACAGAATAATCTAGATTCTTCGAGGGAGGATTTGGAAATTTTTCTTCGATTGGTCTCAAAATATCCAATTATCGTAGCATGTGTAATAAACTAGTGTAGGATTCTCCCAACGGAGTGAAAGTCTTCTTCTTCTTGCACCCTTTCATTTCTCGGGACTGGATTGGCCCGAAAGGTGGGTTTCGGGGGTTGCTAGTAGGCTCTTGGAGATGGGCAATGATTTTGTGGAGTTGGGTAGGTATTTTGTGGGGCTGGCGCACGCCATTGTGCATGGGTGGGAGGTTGGGTATACGCTTCTGCGTGATGGACTGAGAAACGAGGTTCTACGGTGGATAGTAATGTTTTGGTGGGCCGTATGGAGTGTGTAGGTATGTTTGGTAGTGAGGACGGGGTTGGGTGTAATGGGATGGAGCCCGAGGCCTGAACCAAGTTCCCGACTCCACTATTACTACTTCCTTCTTCTTCTTCTTTCCAAATGTTCGCCCAGCTCCGCTGTGGATGTCTTGAGTGGTTCCCTTAATTGTAGTGTAGCTCATGATCTTTTTTGATTTGAGGCCTTCCTTTACCATACTTCCCATCTTAACTACTTCGTTGAAACATTTACCTACTTCAGACACCAAATGCCCGAAATAGGTAGGATCCAGGGCCTGTGGGAAATAGTCAACAACCATCTCACTCTCCTTTATTAGAGGATCAACTCTAGATGCTTGTTCCCTCCACCGGAAACCGTATTCCCTGAAGCTCTCGTTGTGTTTCTTCTCCAGTTTTGTCAAAGATAGACGATCTGGGATAATTTCGAGATTATATTGAAAGTGGCAAGCAAACGCTTGTGCCATATCATCGCAAGTATACCACTGATTGTAATCCTGTTGATTGTACAACTCCAAATCCGACCCACTTAAACTCTAGCTAAAGTACGCCATTAGTAATTTATCATTTCCCCCTACTCCTCTTATTTTGCTGTAAAACCCCCTTAGATGCGCAATCGGATCTCCATGTCCATCATATAAGTCAAATTTAGGCATCTTGAAACCTGAAGACAACTACACATATGGAAATAGACAAAGGTCCTTGAACGCTATGCTCACCTGGCCACCTAACCCCCGCATGTCCTTGAATGATTGTTCTAGACTTCTAACCTTTCTAAGAACATCCTCCTGCTAAGGATTTTTTATTGGCTTTTCAGTTCATGCCGGGATTTCGAGATGGGGAGCATAGGAGTAAGGCTCATAGTCTTTGTATGCAGGTTCTGGTGGATAGTATTGGTGGTCGTAAGCTTGAAGCAAGGGCTCACTTGAGGATCTATAGAGTGCAGGAGGAGGAGGTGCCACATAGATGGGGGCAATTGGCGGAGGGGGGTGAGGAGCGACTTTGGGTAGTGGAGCTGGTGGTGGTCGAGAGGTCGTACCCTGGTGCTGCGAGTAGATAGGGAAGCTTGAGGGTGGATCAATGGTGGAGTGGTCAGCAGCTTGGGTTGATCAATAGTGGACTTGAGGGTGGATTTGTTACCATTTGCCAATTTATTATATTTCTGCATTATATAAGGCTACTATTCTGCCATCCGAGACTAAACACTGTCTCCATCTGAATTTTCTGCGTTGCATAAGGCTACCATTCTGTCTTCTGAGACTAAACAACGTCTCCATCTGCATCTGCATGGCTGCAATATAACCACTTTATTTACACTTGCATGGCAGAAAGATCGCCGCTTCATTTATATTTGCATGGCTTAAATATCGCAACTTTATTTACACTTGCATGGCTAAAATATCGCCGCTTTATGTTACATTTTTCATGGCTGAAATACCGCCGCTTCATTTAGACTTGCATGGTTGAAAGATTGCCACTTCATTTTACACTTGCATAGCTAAAATATCGCCGCTTCATTTTACACTTGCATGGCTGAAATATCATCTTTTTATTTATATTTGCATGGCTGAAAGATCGCCACTTTCTTTATATTTGCATGGCTGAAATATCTCCACTTCATTTACACTTGCACTACTGAAAGATCACCGTTTTATGTTATATTCTGCTTGGCTGAAATATCACCACTTCATTGACACTTGCATGATTGAAAGAACGCTGCCTATCGTATATCATGGGCTGAAATACTGCCAAATACTGCATCTCATGGGCTGAAACATCGCCAAATTTTCTGAGGGTGTCATTGTTCGGAGGCACCATTTACATAGCCCGAGAATGCCATGCCATGGCATGAGATCCCTTTAATATTTTGCATATCATTATTCAAAGGCATCATAATTCAGAGGCATCATTCTCATAGCCCGAGATCATCATTTCATAGCCTGTGAATCCTTTATCATACTTTTTATGGCCTAGGACGTCATGGTCTGAGGACGTCATCCTAACCGTCCAAAGACAACATTCATGGTCTAACGGGAACTTGCATCATGTTTAAATTTATACACAATATATACCTGTATTTGCTTATTTGCAGCTAAACTAGGGTGCAACGGCCATCTCGTCAAGGAGCGATTCTGCTCCAGTTCCCCGCAGCCCTATTCGGAATACTGCATCCGTGCTTGAAAAGTCTCCGTCGTCACACTCCGTCGATGAATCCTGGACTACATATGGCATGATTCCTGAAAGACCGGGGATATGTAGGCAGCTCAGAAGGCAGATCATGGCCAAACCTCTTAAAACCATTTCGTTCGTCCAAAATTGGTCATCATATCTTTACTCGACAACTCTTTTATCCTTCCTAGGTAAACAGGGGCATCTGTTGATACCCAATTTTTCTTTTGTATTTTTAAATATTCAAAATACCTTCAAAACATCTTATATACGCATATATAGGTATATACCAAGGTTTCATTATTTTTCCTTAATTTTTTAAAGATTTTTAAATTAATTTATTGCCCTTTGTTATCAAGAAAAACCCAATAAATGTCCTCAAAATTACTATTTTTTGGTGAGTCATTTATTCAATCCTCATATTTATAATAAAATATAGTTAAGATATTTTTTTACATATTTTTTAAATTTTATTTAGCATTTTTAAGGATAAAGTTGCATTATTGCAATATTAGCAATTTTAGGTTTAAATTTGTTATAAAATAGGATCTTATATTTGTAAATTCTTAATTATATAATGTAAATTATTTTAGTTCTTTCAATTTGTTCTCACAAATTTATTTACGATTTTCTATTAATTAAATGGGAAAAAGGGCTATTTAAACCAAATTAAACCAACGACCCCTTCCTAAATTAAACCAAACGCCCCCCCCCCCCAAACCCTCTCATTCCTCACTCAACTGACTCTCATCTATCTCTCTCTCTCTCTCTATCTCTCTCTCTATCTATCTATCTATCTATCTATCTATCTATCTCTGGTTCTCTCTAGAACCTTCCCCTTTCCCCTTCGCTCAGATGAACTTCATTCACCTTCTCCGGCCACCTCTTTGCCTGAATCTATGGTGGTCTCACCACCTACAAACCTTCTATTTCTCCTATACGCTTGGTTACTAACTTTCAAAGCCTGACTACAAAGAAGCTTAGCCCTGACCTTGTTTGATTCAAGTTTTACGGCCATATCCGCCTTGCTCCAGTAAGCCATGGTTGTACGATCCTGACCGCAACTCCTCCAGCTTAGATCAATGACTATCCAAGCCTTTGTCATCATCTGGATTCCTCTGAAACCCTAGCTTTTGAGGTTCTTCTGATTTCTTTGGATTTGTTCTAGATCCGTGTTTTCCCTAATCTTTTAAATGGTTTCTCGAGATTTCTTTTTTTTTTACACTATACTTTCAAAACCTTTATTCTTTTTTGATTTAGGGTCTATGAATTATTTAGATGTTTCTCTGATTTTCTTTTTCTCTTGTATGTTTCTTCTACAATGATTCTTATTAGTCTCCCCTACCGTGTTTCTTTATATGTTTCTTCTACTATTTTTTACTAGTTCTTCTATTATGTTTCCTATACTTTTCTTCTACTATGTTCTTATGAGTTCTTCTACTTTGTTTCGCATGTTGTTATTTTACTATGTTTCTCATGAGTTCTGCTACTGAAAGAGCATGTTAAAGGTCTCAGTTCCTTTCTGAGATCTCTAAACTTGTTTCGGCAGTATCTTTTTCCTTGATTACTTGTCCTTTCATATCTGCACTAAATTAATGGCAGGAACCCTAGTTTGAGGACTCATTCAAGTTTTGAGACCATTGGCTATGTGATTTGTTTGATCTTCACCTCAGAACATGTTTGATTTCAAAACAAAACTAACCTCTTTGAACCTATTTCGAGTTTCTGAAATCTATTACTTGATTAGGCTTCAAAAGCTTTGTTTTGACCTTTGTTTAATTACGCGATTATGATTCCTTACTAAACTCTACTGAGGTCCTTCAACCGGACCCTCTGTATGCCATTTGATACTATCTCTCTTCTACATTGCTGAGTTACTAACACTGGCCTATGTGACTACCATGTTCCTATTGTCTACTACTTATTGATTTTTGCAATTGCATGATGTTTTTTGTATGTCTTAAATTCAGCCTAGTATACTTGTTTTCTCTTTATATGTGCTGAACCTCCCTCTAAAATGGCTTTCAATTTTTGATTAATTTCAGGCTTCCTTCATGAAAGCCTGATTGATTTCTTTCCTTGTATGTTGATTTCCCTGTTACTTGGTTCGAGTCTAAAACTTTTCTTAGCTTTTCTGACTTGGTTCATTCATGGATCAGTAATTACAAATCTCTGAATCCTTGATTTACTATGTACTAATTTATTTTTTACCTTATTTATGTAACCGTGTATTTCAAAATTCTTCCCCTAAGTAAATTCCTATGTATCTACCCCTGATTGCTTGCTTTGCACAAAATGCTTGCTTGACCCCTTTTCCTTAAATAAATTGGTTCATTGCCATTTAAGTTTGAATTTTTTAATTAAAGGAGGTCTTGCACTAATTGATTTTAACTGATACCCAGTTCTATAATTATTTTCTTACCTTCTTTTCGCTTGTTTTCACAATATAAATACCTGACTCTTTCATTGCCAGAACATACAAATACTCTTAGTTTTCTACACACCAACACTCATAGTCTTTCTAAACTTATTACTCAAAAGAATTTTCTCTTGTTCCTTGTAGTGTGGCCTGTTTACAAGTCTTGTTTCCTACTTTTCTGCATTTGCTTCATTGAAACTGGTATGTCATGATTTAAGGTTTTCAGCACCAGAACAATGTGTTTATTCACTACTTTTGTATGCACGTCAGCTTACTGCTTCTGTATAGTTTAACACTTACTCTACCATGCTGAAGTTTCTTTTTTCCTGTTCTACAATAAATCCAAAACCCTACCCCATATGTGTTCATGCTATTGTTTGACGCATGACAATATAGCAAATTATTGTCCATGAATCAAACTTGATCCCCTGGGATCCTAGCCTCTAATAGTATGTGTTCTGGAAAGCTTATAGGTATGCTAGAACTCTCCATTACTGGGCATGCCTAAAGTCTACCCTTGCCTAAGGAATAGGCTCTTTACAATCCCCTTATTCCCCCGAACCCCTTATGTGTGCTTACTTGTAGGTGTTTCCCTCTCCTTTTTCCATTTAGCATTATGTTCTTCACTTGCACACTTTCTTAGTCTTTAAGTTTTTCCCCCCTCTTGTGAACCTTGCCTTGGGACCTTTTGAGCTCCCTCTGAACTATGACACTTGAGGGTTGGCCCTTCCACACTGCACTTGTCCTTGTTCTAATAGTATATTTGGGTTTGAGCATTACCTGGAGTCCCATTGAGGCTCTTAGGGAACTTTGACATACTCAAATAGGAGAAAGTTTTTGGGTCATGATCTCTTGGAGTTGGTTTATTTCATATTTCAGACATGAAGTCTGAATCAGGCTCTCTTTGGTTGTAATTTTATTTATATTTTTCCTTCTGATGTACTTTACTTTATTCTGGGTTGTAATAGTTTGTAATAAAACTCTTGGGGATTGTTAGTGAAAGGGGGGGGGGGGGGTAACTATGTATTCAAAAAGGGTAGATACTATGCCTATAGGTGTTTTGAATTCTGCACAGTCAAATACATATAGAAATCATGCCTATAGGTCATTTAAAATATGCATGCATATAGAAATCATGCCTATTAGTCCTTTTGAATTGTGTACATCTATTGTCTTATAGAAATCATGAGCATAGGCCTACTATATTCATATAGAAATCATGCCTACATGATTATCCAAATCTGCATATATAATTACACCTAGAAACCATGCACGTAGGTCTTAACAAAATTTAGCATCTAGATATCATGTTCATAGGTTTGAAATAAGTCTTCAGCATTTTTATACCATGTCTACAAGGTTCAAAATCAACAACGCGTAGAAATAATGCCTATAGGAACTCCTAATCGAATCTGGGCTGCATCAGTGATAATGGGTACTATCAATTGCAGAACTTATTACCTTCGTTAAAAGTTGCCTCTTTTTTAAAATTTGATTACCCTCACTTAGCGAGTTTAACCATTATGTTTCATACCTCGTTATTTCATTGATTTCTAAATTCAGTAGATACCATGCCTATAGGATCCTTGTCCAACGCATAGACAAGCCTTAGGGTAAAGTTATAAATTGAATCTGTTCAATTAACTACAACCAGCAGTCAGGCCTGATTTGGGCTACTTATCTGAATTATGTAATAAACCCGTCTTCCTCAACCTTTAAACTCTTTCATATTTAGTATTTATTAGACCCTAAATAGTATGTTTAAGCCATGCTAATTACGTGATTCTTTGTTTAAAGGGGGTATTTCTGAGTCTTCGCTTGTTATGTGCTTTCCCCAACTTGCAATAGGTGTTTTGTATGTTGCCTTATAGTTTTTACCTTTGAAACTATAAATAAGCCTAATATCTCTCCCCTTTATGATTAGTAGTCCTAAATGCCTACATGACTGATAGGATTGGGACGGGGTAATAACATGCAATTAGTCAACGAGACCATTCCACACTTTAATACCTTAAACGGGATGGGAAGGAGTAGATATGGATATGATGACCACGCGATAATGTCAAACCCAATTCCCAAAAGGAATGAGTTGTCCTCCCAAATGTCATAAGCCCAATTTCACGAGAATTAGGGGGCGCAACAACGGGTAGTGCAAGCATAAGATACATCTTAAGGTTGCTAGATTGCTTTAGAATATGACCAAGAGGAGGGTAATTAGGTAGTGAAGTATATGATGACCTATGCGCCTGATGAACATATGGAGGCCATGTTTTCTACAACAATGGAGCCTTGTTGGGCTCATGAACGTGCCAAAGGATTTGGAGAATTGGGCCATAAATTTAAAATGCTTACACTAATTAGCCTCAGTCCAATTGACGCCCAAGAATTTCAAGAAATTGAAAAGGTCCAAGGATCCATTCAAGATTAGGATTTTTTTCCTTAAAGGTTATTATTTATTATTTCTTATTCTAGTAACTTAATTCTTGTTTTAGTAGGATTATATTTGTAGTTCTAGACAAACTAGGATTGTTAGTTGGTATCTCATTCTTACTAGAATTTTATTTCCTATTTTAGTTAGGATAGGAATGATGAAAGATCACGAATGCTAAAAATCCAAGAAATTCAAAGCAAAAAATCCATTCAAGATTAGGATTTCGTATTCTTAAAGATTATGATTTGTTATTTCTTATTTCCTAGTAATTTAATTCTTGTTTTAGTAGGCTTATATTTGTAGTCCAAGTCAAACTAGGATTGTTAGTTGGTATCACATTATTACTAGAATTCTTTTTCCAATTTTAGTTAGAATATGTTTTCTTAGCCTTATGCTTATTCTAGTTTAATTAGGATTACTTTTCCTTAACCTTATAAATTTTTCTCATTGTAAGGACTATATAAAAGGGCTCAATATGCTGAAAATAAAGGTTGGTGATTAGTTTTTCTAAGCTATTGCTTCAAAAATGTGATTTATTTTTTATTTCAGTGTTCTTCCTTTATTCAGCGCTTCTTGCAATCTTGCGAGATTGTAGAATGTGTAGGTGAGGTTTTTTCCATCTTACATTCTTCTAACATGAGTTTGAAGAACGCTTTAGCTTTTCTTGTGAAAAACTTTAACGGGGTGTTTTCTCTCTTCTTTTGTACTTGATAGGTGCAAAACCTAGAAACTACATCAATTTGGTATCAGAGCACAAGTTCCAGGTCCAAATTCTTGACTTTTTATCTTATTCCTCGTGTCACCAGACAAGAAAATAGCAAGTTAGGGATCATCTTCAATGGATCTTCAATAACAAATTCAGAAATTAAGAACTACAATCCTTGAACGAGACAATAAAGAAAATAAAGTGCAGCTAAATAGCTTGACAGAATCAATGCAGTATCTCATTGCCTTGGTTGAAGGCTTAGTGATTTTAAATGAACTACCAAATCCGCCACAACGCCTACAACTGCCACATCTACAACTTCTGTATCTACCAATTCATTCACAAAGAGCCGAAGAGGTTGAAGCTGACCAAGGCATAAGAGTACTAAGGTACCATACCCATTATGATAAATATTCAAATAATTAGGGGCGCGAAGAGGACGAAGCTGATGAACACCAATATCAAAAGACGAGGAACATGCATTAGATCCAAAACTTAAGGAATTACCACCAATGTTTTGTGATGATCTATTGGATTATTCAGCCATGTGTGTTGTTGGCTTTTCATCTTTCAGAGATGATTAACACAATATTGACTTGATTGTTGATTGAATCAATCCAAACAAGGCAACAGATTGCGTTAACTCTAAAGTCCATAGAAATATACTATAATAAGAGGAAAATTTTCTTATAAAAGAGTGGGTAACGGAGAGTGTGAGTTCATATATAGGAGAGACAAGATGTCTTAACATCGTAAAAATATATGGCTATCATCAAAGTGACTGTTGGTCTACAAGCGATGCAATTGATGCATTCCCAAAAAGAGCGTTGATCTCCATGATTAACTCAAAGCTAGACATGATGTTAGCTAAGTCTATACCAATAACTTCATATCGTAAGTTGAAGTTTTAGAGTCAATATATAAAGATTATATGGAGAAGACTTGATAGAAAGTTGAAACATAGAAGTAGAATTTGGTTCGACCACATGCTACGTTTTCTTACAACGTGGAGAAGCTCTATGATAAACTAGAAAAATGTAACCTAAAACCTAGTGAACATTAGGTCCCCAATTTTCCCCCCTTGGGTGTCCGTTCTAATTATAGCAAATTTTACGCTATCTATGAAAGTAGTTAGACTCGAGGACAAGCCTTTTTCAACTAGGCATGCTAGTTTTGTATAAAAAAATTAGCAGGATGCTTTGGTTTTTCTCTCTTCTTTGTATTTAAGAGGTGCAAAACCTAGAAAGTATATCAGTGCCAATACCACGTGTAAGGCCTCTATTCGAGGGAAGTTTACCAGGTATTGTATAGAAGTGATCCTGTAGGCTAAATAACCTAGGACCCATTTTACCCCTTGTTTTAAATGTTTTATGTCTAATTTGCTTTATCTGTTTATAAGACTAATTCACATAATTTGAATTCGGTCGGGACTCACCATTATGGACCGCGAGGGTATCTAACACCTTCTCCTTAAGGTTATTTCGAGCTCTTACATAAGTCTTTGGAAATGCAAACCGATTTATGAGTTATTTGCTCTAGGTGCCCTAACGTGCCTTAAATACGTTAGGTGGTGACTCTCCAAATTCAAATACCAGACTTCCAAAAGGAAATAAGTTATTCCCAATAAATTTTAAAACCCAAACTCCACGAGAAAACAGGGAGCACGACAATAATGACAAGATAAGATGTGCTCCCTGTACTGTAATACTTTTGTAGTCTGCAATAAAACTGTTGGCACCTGAAGAAATTATATGGTAATATTATAATTGGCAAGCATGTTTTATGTTACAAACTCTTCATGCAAATTCTCCGCATCTAATTAATTCACCTCTAAATATTCTGTCTCGGAATGAAATTCCAACTAAAATAATAATATAGCTGGTGATAATTTCCTATCTCAAATATGAATATTTCATCCTCAAGATCAAAACCTTCTGCTACAGCTACAATCTCAACATCATTGTTATATCCCTGACAAAGAGACCCATGTTAGGTGATTCCAAATTTGATTTCTTAGTAAAAGGATATTCATGTTAAATTCCCAAACATTCAACGGAAAATGATAAGAATACAATCAGGAGGTTGGTAAGTAATGACATGTGATAGAAAGATCACATTATAGCTCTGCTGCAATAGCAAGTAAGAATAAAACTATACAGTTAATATAAGAAAATTCCAGTTCAAAACTACAAAGGCATTAGTAGGTAAAAAAATGATAAGTAGGTAATAACCATGAAACTTAGTACTATACCGTCTACAATAGCTACTATACACACCCTGAACTGTTAGCTTAGCTTGAACCCCACTTCTAACAAGAATACTATGGGGTAGAGAGGCTGTTTCCAAATA
Source organism: Nicotiana benthamiana (assembly GCA_034376525.1). Lineage (NCBI taxonomy): Eukaryota > Viridiplantae > Streptophyta > Magnoliopsida > Solanales > Solanaceae > Nicotiana > Nicotiana benthamiana. The sequence goes on from CM067337.1 coordinate 93,658,246, forward strand.
GACCCCGGGTATCCTTCCCTCCAAAAACTTCCCACCTTGCTCTTGGGGAGACTCGAACTCACAACCTCTCGGTTGGAAGTGAGGTTGCTTACCATCCGAGCAACCCCTCTTGTCTAAGAAAAATCAATCATTTTATATGTTCAATTTACTAATACCATCCAAACTACTTCACCCACTTCTCTTTTTCATTTCCATCTCAAAGAAACCAAAGAAATAATTCAGCATGATACTAATTATAGCAGCATTTTTGTTTCTCATCTTTTATTACATATTCAAGAAACAACATAAATAAATCCACAACATGCAACCATGTCATTTATGCGGGGACTACGTTATATCTCTAACATATCCCTTATTTTGATTCATTGGTCATTGCTACCAATTCTACTACTTGGTTATTTTCCTCGAACAACAAATCTTACTTGGTCTTTCTCAAAGTTAAGGTCATTATTTCACACCTGTTCAAGTAATTCAATAATGTTAAAAAGCTTAAATAATTCCATAAATTCGTGCAGAAAATGCTAAAATGGCTACACATTAGAAAATCCACAAAAGGATAACAAAGAAAATTCTAATAAGAAAAGTAAGCAGTCGGAAGCAACATTATATGGAATATTCATTATTTTATTTTTTGGGTTTCCAACTTATTAGTTATCTTCAGATTAAGTTATCATGTCATCTTTTGAATGACTCCAAGCTTCACACAGGCAACCCAAGTTTTTCTTAACAACTCAATTGAGCCACAAACCATTAAAGTGAAGTATCAAGCACAGCCTACAAATAAACAAAGAGGTTATATCAAATGATGGTAACATGTTACATATACTTATTTACAATTCAGTTTTAGCTCTAGTGACATTTTCCGGTAGATGGAAAGAAATTTTGTGACTAACCCTTGAAAGGAACCCAGAACCAAAAGACAAAAAGGAAAGGACATATATCAGTCATAATTATGAGCATAAGTGTGATAAAGCTTACAAATATGTATATAGCACTAGATGAGACAATAGAAAATTGATCTTGAAGCCAATGAGCAGGTACCATATACCAAAATCTACTTAGAAATAGAATCAAGCACTTGAAAAATTCATGTTTTCCCAAGAAATAAAAATTCTAAAATTTTTGAATTCTATTTATAGAACTTAGTTTCTCATTTGATATGTGGCTTACGTCTTAAGTCAAAAGTTATCATACAGACAAGCCAAGTAGTATCATGAACATTCTTATATTAAATATATAACACAAAAAATAAAAAATTAAAAATAAAAATTAAAAAGATAGTCAAAAGTTCTTATTAATGTTCAACACTCTCAGCGAGAATGAGCCTCGCGTGGCCGATCAAGAAGTTTCTAAGTTCTATCATCCTATTTTTGTTTAGGCTTTTGTTTGTGCACTTGAACTCCAGAAGATCCTGAGAGTCTTAATCCAAGGTACAAAGCTAGACCTCCAACTCTTGAACAGTCAGGCACACTTTCATCACATACTTCTTAACAATTATAGTTCAACTACAATGAAATTGCACGAAGAGAGCGTACCTTTATTACTTTTAGAAAAAGCTCAACCATCATGTTTACTCTTCAACTTGGTCGCAATCTATTGATTTCACAAAAGTTGGTGTTTTCATCTTTGTGTATGAGCAAATACAACTCAATTACATAAAGTAATGATATCTGAGGATGAAAATCTTGAAATTCTATTGAGAGACCTGGGATTTTTTCGTTCATAGACCAACACACATGTTTCCATCGTTGCTCACCTAAGAATTCAGAAAAAACCAGTAAGAAAAATCAGCAAGTAGAAAATTGAATGATCTTTAGCTGGAAATAGTAAATAACTATATTTACTAAGAATACTTCTTGCATACAAATTAATATTAACCTTCTCTTGTTAGTCGCAGCAATTAACCAACAAAACAAGAATCATTTCATCCGTCTCCATAGGAAACGCACCAGACTTCCATCATACTTTTATCATATGAACCTACAGATGCACTCCTTATTGCTCCTTATTGCTTCTCTTGTAATCTTGTAACCAAAGCTCGGAGAGAAGAGTAGTTCTTCCCTTGAAGCTTTTTAGTCATAGAAAATTGGCCATTGTTAATAAACATGATTATCAACAACTCAAATGCACTTAAAATAGCAACGGAATAAATATGCAGTTGTCGCAGTTGCAGCTATTAGTTCGATAAGATCACTGGCAATACTTATGTTGCAGAATAATATTTTCCTAAAAAGAAATTAGTTGCGGCATTGGAGTTAATCCACCAGACTATTCCAACCAATTCAACTTATAAATACACATATTAACAAGTTCTCTGATTTTATTTAGCTTGTCAAGCTACAGCGTTAAATAAACTTTTATGCAAAAATCAAATGTCTTTAAAGCATCATATATCAGTTGGAATTCGGGGGGTGGGGGCGGTGGCGGGTGAGTAGGGGGGCAGGGAGTGGTCCTGCGGGTAGGGTGGGAAGAGGGTAGTGGACGCTCATAGATTAAGGATTGGGTCGTGGAACATAGGCACTCTGACGGGTAAGTCCATTGAGTTGGCCAAGGTTCTTCAGAAAAGGAGGGTTAACATAGCATGTGTCCAGGAGACTGGTGGAAAGTGACGAAGGCGAGGAATGCAGACGGGTTTAAGCTGTGGTATTCTGGGGTCGTGAGAGATAAGAATGGAGTGGGTATCTTGGTAGATAGGGATCTAAGGGAGTCCGCGGTCGAGGTTAGGCGAATGAATGATAAGTTAATGTCTATTAAGTTGGTTATTGGGGGTCGCGTCCTCAACATCATCAGCGCTTTCGCGCCGCAAGCGGGCTTAGACGAGGAGGCTAAGAGGAGCTTTTGGGAGGGCTTGAATGATCTGGTGAGTAGTATTCCCCAATCTGAGAAACTAGTTATTGGAGGAGACTTTAATGGTCATATTGGGGCTGATGCTGGTGGTTATGGTGAGGAGCACGGTGGCTTCAGCTTTGGGGTTAGGAGCAGAGGAGGCACGTCACTGCTTGATTTTGATAGGGCTTCCGAGCTTCTTATTGTGAACTCGACATATTAGAAGAGGGAGGAGCATTTGGTCACCTTCAAGAGTTCAGCGGCGAGGACTCGGATTGATTACCTCCTCCTCAGAATGAGCGATAGGGGTATGTGCAAAGACTGCAAGGTTATTCCGGGAGAGTCCCTTTCGACTCTTCATAGACTACTAGTGATGGATGTCGGTCTCTAGGTGAAGAGGAAGAGGAAGGGTGCTCGGGGACAACCGCGGATTAGATGGTGTGTTTTGACTAAGGAGAAAGCACAGGAGTTGGAGAGGAGGTTAGCTGAGGGCGGAGCTTTGCGAAGTTCTGGGGAAGCGGACGCTATGTGGTCAGAGACGGCAAACTTGGTTAGGGAGGTAGCACGGGACGTGCTCGGGGTAGCCAAGGGCTATTCAGGCAGACATCAGGGTGACTGGTGGTGGAACGATGTAGTCGAAGGAAAGGTGGAGGTGATGAAGGCGGCGTTTGCTAAGTTGGCAGGGAGCACAAGCGAGGAAGAACAGAGAGCGAACAGGGAGATCTACAAGGTGGTGAGGAAAGAAGCAAAGCTGGCGGTTACGGAAGCTAAAAAAGCGGCGTTTGGTCGCATGTACGAGGAACTATGGGAGAGAGGCGGGCACAGGAAGTTATTCCGGTTAGCTAAAGCAAGAGAAAGGAAGGCACGTGATCTTGACCAAGTTAGGTGCGTCAAGGGCGAGGATGGTAGAGTTTTGATGGGTGATTCTCAAGTCAAGCAGAGGTGGCAGACGTACTCTCGAGACTTACTTAACGAGGAGGGGGATCGTAACATAGAGCTAGGGGAGTTGGGGCATTCAGAGCAACATAGAAACCTTGGATACTGCAGGAGCATTAGGGCGGAGGAGGTCATTTGTGCTTTGCGTAGGATGAGTAGGGGTCGAGCGACCGGGTCTGGCGAGATCCCGGTGGAGTTCTGGAAGTGCATGGGTAGGTCAGGAGTGGAGTGGCTCTCCAGGTTGTTTAATGCGATCTTCAGGACCAAAAGGATGCCGGATGAGTGGAGGTGGAGTACAGTGGTGCCCTTGTACAAGAACAAAGGGGACATCCTATGCTGCAACAACTATAGGGATATCAAATTAATAAGTCACACCATGAAGGTCTGGGAGCGGGTGATCGAGGCGAGGGTGAGGGATATGACATCTATTTCTGTGAACCAGTTCGGTTTTATGCCGGGTCGCTCCACTACAGAAGCTATCCACCTTGTCAGGCGGCCGGTGGAGCAGTTCAGGTATAAGAACGAGGACCTGCACATGGTGCTTATCGGCTTAGAGAAGGCGTATGACAAGGTCCCAATGAAGGTGCTATGGAGGTGCTTGGAGGCGAAGAGCGTGCTTGAAGCCTATATCAGAGTAATCAAAGACATGTACGATGGAGCTAAGACTAGGGTTAGGACGGTGGGTGGCGACTCAGACCATTTTTCAATGGTTATGGGGCTCCATCAAGGATCGGCGCTTAGCCCTCTCTTGTTTGCCTTGGTGATGGATGCTCTAACCCGACATATTCAAGGGATGTGCCTTGGTGTATGCTATTTGCTGATGACATAGTCTTGATAGACGAGACGAGGGTCGGTGTTATTGAGAGGCTAGAGGTATGGAGACAGACTCTCGAGTCTAAGGGTTTCAAAATAAGCAGATCTAAGACTGAATACCTGGAGTGCAAGTTTAGCGCCGAGCCGAGCGAAGTAGGCAGGGACGTGATGATTGGATCTCAGGTCATCGCCAAGAGAAACAGTGTCAGATATCTTGGGTCGGTGATTCAGGGGGACGGAGAGATTGACGGGGACGTCACTCATCGTATAGGAGCGGGGTGGTCAAAGTGGAGGCTTGCATCAGGAGTCCTGTGTGACAAGAAAGTTACACAGAAACTCAAGGGGAAATTTTATAGAACTGTGGTTAGACCTGCAATGTTGTATGGGGCGGAGTGTTGGCCAGTGAAGAACTCTCATGTTCAGAGAATGAAGGTTGCGGAGATGAGGATGCTCAGGTGGATGTGCGGGCTCACCAGATTAGATAAGATTAAGAATGAAGTTATTCGAGAGAAGGTGGGGGTGGCCCCGGTGGATGAGAAGATGCGAGAAGCGAGGCTGAGGTGGTTCGGGCATGTGTGGAGGAGAAGTCTTGATGCCCCGGTGAGGAGTTGTAAGCGGCTGGCGATTGTCGGTGTTCGGCAAGGTAGATGGAGGCCTAAGAGGTATTGGGGAGAGGTGAAGGCATGACATGGCTAGAATGCGGGTTTCCGAGGGCATGGCCCTTGACAGGAAAGTCTGGAGGTCCAGTATCAGGGTTGTAGGCTAGGGGCTCCTAGAGTTTTTTGTACTCCTCACCCGGGGTTGTGTGAGGCTTGGCAGGGTTATCCTTAGATGATTTGTGTTTTGGAGTGTGTCTCCCTTATGGTAGTTATTTGTGGTAGTTACTGTATGATATTATTGCATGCTATCTTATTTATGGTTCTTATGTTTAGATAATTATTTACGCTATTTCTACTGGAGTTAATAATGCTCTTTTGTTTTTGTTTTTGTTTTTGTTTTTCCTTTCCTTCACTGAACCGAGGGTCGATTGGAAACAGCCTCTCTGCCCTTTCGGGTACGGGTAAGGCTCGTATACATATTACCCTCCTCAGACCCCACTTTGTGGGACTATACTGGGTAGTTGTTGTTGTTGTTATAAAGATGCAAAAAAAAAACAGAAACGAAAAAGGAAAGAATAGTCATAACGTTTCCTTGTATGGTTAGAGTTCGACAAATATGTCACGGAAAATAACGCTCACAATCAATACGCCATATTTACAAAATGCATTTAGAAGTACCGAGTATACAACAACATCGAGGATACTATTCGAGCATTTTCGCAAATAACGGTACAACTTTTCCAGGCGAACTTGTTGTGCACATCCCTTCTGTTAACATCGTATATGCTATGTGATTAAGAGATTGAGTTTATCTATGATATATTCCTTACCAGTTGTACCTTGTAAGAAGTCAGTTGCAGCACATATTACCTTTTTTAAAACAAAGCCTCTTACAATATACAACATATCTAATTGTGTGTTTATCTCTCTGGTAGTTTCAGGTTCTGACGGCACACTACGATTATTTGCATTTCTTGAATCACCCAAATCTTCCAACGTTTCATTTTTCATACTTGCTAATCCCAAATTGACCCATAAAAGATAAATATAATGCATAAACAACTTCCACATGAGTAGATGGTGATGCATTGAAAGTGAAAACACTCTTAAAACAGTCAAAAAATGTGGAATGAAATCTTAGCAGCTTTCATTTCATCATCTGCAACTACCTCTTTAGTGCCACCAGGACATATGAATTGAAACTTTTGCAGCTTTTCTTTCATCCTCCATAAGTATCTCTTTCGTAAAAAAAAACTTTTGATTTCGAATCTCCAGATGGGTGTGAGATCTGAAAACTAAGTAGCATTTGAATCATTGAAACGAAACATCAAAAAACCTAAAACCATAGAAATAGGAAACTAAAAATTATATTAATGAAACCAAACAGAGATCTATACTCATGATGTTTTATCAATTTTCCTCCTATATCTGTCAAAGCACAGATGCTTTCAAGCTTTTATTATTTGGTTCGTCACAATAAAGTTTTAAACAAAAGAATCATATTGTGCGCGTTTGTTAGCTCGCAACCATTTATACGGTCCCTTCATGCTGCTTTTTGCGGATGATAGCTAGTGTATGTTAGCACATTATGATAAGAATGGACATTGGGCCTAACTCAACCCGAAAAGCTAGCTTATGAAGTGAGGATTGCCCAAGCCATATAAGGAGATCAAGGACCTCAAATCCCTCCGATGTGGAACAACTCAACACCCCCTCACGCCCAGATCTCTGGAGCGTGGACAACATAAATGAGGGGCCCAACATCGGTAACAATAATTGGGATGGGCCTGGCTCTGATACCATGATAAGAATGGACATTGGGCCTAACTCAACCCCAAAAGCTAGCTTATAAAGTGAGGATTGCCCAAGCCATATAAGGAGACCAAGGACCTCAAATACCTCCGATGTGGTACAACTCAACACATTAAAGGTGTAAGTTGATGGGAATAATGCTTCTTCCATCTTTTCGGTTAAACTATAAAGATTCAAGAATTAATCACAAATTTGTCACCTCTGCGATCTTAAAAATCCCATACTCTGCATTGATTACACATTGACAACCAATAAACACATTATGCAACTACAGGAAATGTTTTCATAGTTGAAATAATAAAATAAAGGAAGTAATAAAAATAAGAAGATGCCTTATTGGATCATGGATCAATTTCAAACCTCATTCAACAGGAGGTATTGAAGAAAAATCAAAAGAGTAACAACGGAAAACATGGAGCTTGGCGAGGGAAAGAACATGAATATAAGAGTGTCTCCTTCGATCTATGCAGATACTAAACAAGCAGTAGCGGCAAGCGCACAGATTTATCCAAAATTGTAAAACACAAAATAGTATTTGAAATCTGATTGATGATGACTTCCGGCCGTACTTCTAGATGTTCAAACTAGCAAACTTTGACAAGTCTCCAACAAGTTGCAGTCCACAATAGTTGGACAAGCCAACCATAGCCTCCATGGGAAGCTTCCTTATTCACACGGGAATTTCCACAAAAAAACCCTCACCATTTTACTATAAATAAGGGTGTTTGCCTTCATTGTAAATCATCACAAAAATTAGAGTGTTCATCACCAAGAAGAGTGAGAACAAGAGTGATCCTAGAGAGTGATCCTCGTTTGTGAGTTTTCAGAGTTTTTATGAGTTTTGTAAATAATCGTGTAATCTATTCTTGTGAGTAATAGAGATTGTTTTTCTCTCAAATTTGTGTTTACCAACGCCCAATCGATACACATACCCCAACAAGTGGTATCAGAGCCAGGTTAGAGGTGTTGGTCGAGTTATTAGGTGACGGGCCAAATTTGGGTTTTCGGAGCTTTGCTCGAAATCCAATTCTGAGGGCACCATTGGATTCGTCTTATCGAACGGAGTCCAATGCACCAAACAGCAACCTAATCGGAGTTCAAACGAGCCAAGAAATCGCAGTCAAAGTTTGGTCAACTTTACCGGAGGTTCGCCGGAAACTCGCCAGAGAAGACTACCGTCGCCGGAAATTTCGCCGGAGAAGACGACCCGTCAACTGTAGCGAACCAGTCACCTCTATGAAATTGCAGATTGGTCCCTCAACTTTCAAAAATTACGGTTTTGACCCTATAGTGGAATTTCAGCCACGAATTGTCAATTCCACCATTTTCGACCGTTCCGGATGCAACGGTGGACTCCGTGTTTAAAGATTCAACCCCGATCGTGTTGAAAAATATTTTTTTAAGATGATAATGTCCACAGAAGAGTCAACATCATCTTACGGAGCCATGATTACGCTTACTGCCACAAATTACACACTATGGAGACCTCAGATGGATGATCTCCTAAGCTGTAAAGATTTGTTTGATCCTATAGAATTGATGGGTAAAAATCCTGATCCCGCCAAGAAGTTAGAGTGGAAGAAATCAAATTGAAAAACTATTGGTCAAGTCCATCAATGGATTGATCATAGTGTCTTCCACCATGTTGCACAAGAAATAGACGCATATACCCTCTTGAAGAAGTTGGAAGACATGTACCAGTCCAAGACCGCTCGGAATAAGGCCCTATTGATGAGGCGCTTAGTCAACAGGAAGCTAAAAAATGAAACATCAGTTGCCGAGCATACTGGTGAGTTCCAAAACCTGGTCAACCAGTTGTCGTCTGTAGAGATGCCACTTAGCGATGAAGTTCAGGCTCTGTTACGACTCAGTTCCCTTCCTGATAGTTGGGAAACGCTGGCCGTATTACTCAGCAACTCAGCCCCTAATGGCAAACTTACCATGTCAATGGTCAAGGATGCCTTATTCAGTGAAGAGGCAAGGAGAAAGGAGATGCGCACAGATCAGACACATGCCTTTGTCACAGAGAACCGGGGGAGGCAACAAAAGAGTAGCAAAAGCAAATGGAGAGGCAGCAGCAAGAGCAGCGTCAGGTCCACTGATGGCAGAATACCAACATATACGTGCCATCATTGTGGAATAGAGGGACATATGAAGAAGAACTGCTACAAATGGAAAGAAGAGCAAGGCTAGAGCAGTTCGCAGCCGAAGAACAAGGGTGGAGAAATGTTAGTTACTATCTCTGGTGATATAGCTTATTGTTCAACCCAAGATGAGACATGCTTTCACGTCTCACGTGAAGACACAGAATGGGTGGTAGATACTGCAGCATCCTACCACGTGACTCCATTCAAGGAATACTTCACAACATACAAAGCCGGTGACTTTGGAGTTGTGAAAATGGGAAATTGCAGTTCCGCTGAGATTGTCGGAATTGGTGATGTCCATATAAAGACAAGTTCTGGGAGCACAGTCACTTTGAAGGATGTCCGCCATGTGCCAGATCTTCGGCTAAATCTATTGTCAGGAATAGCTCTTGACAAACAGGGCTATGATAGTCACTTTAGTAAAGGCACATGGAAGTTATCAAGAGGCGCTATGACAGTCGCCCGAGGACATATTTGTGGCACGCTATACAAGACCCATGTGAAGATATGCACAGACAGCCTCAAGGTTGCAGAAAAGGAGGCTTCTCAAAATTTATGGTACCAGAGACTCGGCCACATGAGTGAGAAAGGGTTGTCTACCCTAATAAAAAGGAGTTTATCAATGTGGACAAGGATGTTGTACTAAATCCTTGCAATCATTGTCTATTTGGTAAGCAGCATAGAGTCTCGTTTAATTTCTCCTCAACGAGAAGATCAGAGTTACTCAGTCTGGTACACTCTGATGTTTGCGGTCCCTTAGAGGTTGAATCGCTCGGTGACAATTAATACTTTCTAACGTTCATTGATGATGCTTCTCAAAAGGTGTGGGTGTATTTCATACGGACGAAGGACCAGGTGTTCGATTACTTCAAACTGTTCCATGTCATGGTAGAACGTGAGACAGGAAAGAAGTTGAAGTGTCTTCGATCCGACAATGGAGGTGAATACTCTTCCAGGCAGTTCACTGCCTATTGTAGATCATATGGCATTCGACATGAGAAGACGGTCCCACGCACCCCTCAACACAACGGTGTAGCTGAAAGAATGAACCGAACAATCATGGAACGTGTTCGGAGCATGCTCAGTATGTCTAAGCTGCCAAAGCCATTCTGGGGAGAAGCAGTCAAAGCCGCCTGTTACTTGATCAATCGATCTCCATCAGTACCATTGAATTTTGAAGTTCCGGAGAAACTTTGGTCTGGAAAGGATCCATCATATTCTCACTTGAGAATATTTGGATGTTTGGCATACGCACACGTATCCAAGGAGCTCAGGTAGAAGCTAGATGCAAGGACCTCTCCATGCATATTCATAGGCTATGGAGATGAAGAATTTGGATATAGATTATGGGATCCAAAGGAGAAAAAGGTGATCAGAAGTAGGGACGTAGTGTTCCATGAAAACTAGACAATAGAAGATATTGAAAAGCCCACAATATCTCAGAAGCCAAATGTTTCTCCTCAGGTGCCAGAGGCAACAGCAGAATCATTCATGAGAAATGAAGATACAGTGCCAGAAGATATTCCAGAAGTAGAAGACAATGATGAAGAAGACGGTGTTGAGCAGGGGGAGCCACAACCCGCTCTGCCAGATGTTCCAGAACCATCACAAGACTCAGATGATGGTGGATCTCCTCATATTCCAGAAGTTCGTAGATCTGAACGAGGTCGAATTCCATCGAGAAGATATCCAGAATCCGAATATCCTCTACTTACTGAAGATGGAGAACCAAAGAGTTTCCATGAAGCAGTATCTCATAAGGACAAAGAACAGTGGTTGCTCGCAATGCAGGACGAGATGGAATCTCTGCAGAAAAATCAGACTTATAAGATCGTAGAACTTCCAAAAGGGAAAGGCACTGAAAAATAAATGGGTGTTCAAGCTGAAGAAAGATGGCAGTGGAAAAGTGGCGAAATACAAAGCACGGTTGGTAGTCAAAGGATCCCAGCAGAAAAAAGGGAATCGACTTTGATGAGATTTTTTCACCCGTAGTCAAGATGACTTCAATCAGAGCCATACTTGGATTGGTCGCAAGTATGAACTTGGAGCTTGAACAGATGGATGTGAAGACAGTGTTTCTTCATGGAGATTTAAAAGAAGAAATCTATATGCAGCAGCTCGAAGGTTTTGAGGTTTCAGGAGATAACCTCGTGTGCAAGCTGAAGAAGAGTTTGTACAGTTTGAATCAGGCACCAAGACAGTGGTACAAGAAGTTTGACTCGTGCATGGTGAGTCAAGGGTACAAGAAAATTGCCGCAGATGAATGTGTTTACATTTAGAAATTTTCAGACGGGAATTGCGTTGCTCTTCTACTATATGTAGACGATATTCTGATCGTGGGGAAAGACGCAACGAAGATCAACCAGCTGAAGAAGGAACTCTCTAAGTCTTTTGACATGAAAGACTTAGGACCGGCTCAACAAATATTGGGAATGCAGATCACCCGAGACAGGAAGAACCAGAGGTTATGGCTATCTCAAGAGAAGTATATTGAACGAGTGCTTGCACAGTTCAATATGAACAATGCCAAACCAGTTAGCATTCCATTAGCCAACCATTTCAAGCCGAGTAAGTGTTCCTGTCCCTCATCCAAGGAAGAGACTGGGGAGATGTCGTCAATACCATATTTTTCAGCAGTTGGAAGTTTGATGTATGCTATGGTGTGTACGAGGCCCGATATTGCTCACGCAGTGGGAGCGGCGAGTCGTTTTCTCTCCAACCCCGGGAAAAAGCATTGGGAGGCAGTAAAGTGGATTCTTAGGTATCTTAAGGGTACAATGAAATTATGTCTTTGTTACAGGGGAGCTGATCCAATCTTGGAAGGCTATACAGATGCAGATATGGCCGACGATCTTGATAGTAGAAAATCTACTTCAGGATTCATTTACACTTTTGCAGGGGGGAGCTGTTTCATGGCATTCTAGGCTACAGAAGTGTGTTTCTTTATCCACAACCAAAGCAGAATACATTGCTGCCGTTGAAGCTGGAAAAGAGATGTTGTGGCTAAAGCGTTATCTCCAAGAGTTTGGAATCAAACAAATGGAGTACAAGGTACATTGTGACAGTTAGAGTGCTTTGGATTTGAGCAAGAACTCCATGTACCATTCCCGTACAAAACATATTGATATTCGCTATCGTTGGATACGCGAGCTGATGGATCAACAACTGTTGAGACTAGTGAAGATCCATACGGAGGAGAATTCAGCTGATATAGTGACTCAAGAAAAGCTAGAGTTATGCAGAGACATAGCCGGGATGTTTATTTCAGATACGGCTGGAGGGGGAGAATTGATGACTTCCAGCCGTACTTCTAGATGTTCAAACTAGCAAACTTTGACAAGCCTCCAACAAGTTGCAGCCCACAATGGTTAAACAAGCCAACCATAGCCTCCATGGGAAGCTTCCTTATTCACACGGGAATTTCCACAAAAAAAAAGCCTCACCATTTTTACTACAAATAGAGGTGCTTGCCTTCATTGTAAATCATCACAAAAATTAGAGTGTTCATCACCAAGAAGAGTGAGAACAAGAGTGATCCTAGAGAGTGATCCTCGTTTGTGAGTTTTGAGAGTTTTTTTATGAGTTTTGTAAATACTCGTGTAATCTATTCTTGTGAGTAATAGAGATTGTTTTTCTCTCAAATTTGTGTTTGCCAACACTCAATCGATACACATACCCCAACAATTGGTCCTTAAATCGTTAAACTGCCTATGTCAAGAGCACAGTGCCTCATCAAATCTAGCACATTGAGTCGAATTTCGAGTTCTATATCATTTTCTTAATGAGAAAAATTAGTCCAAAATGCTTGAACAATTCCCTTTGCATGAGTCTAAGCATAAGTAGTGAAAAATTGACAAAATTAAACTTACAAGTAACCATCGAAAATTGGCAAATACCTCGCCTCCGATTTCAACTATGGGTAATAAGATGGTAACCATTGGAATATTGTTATGCAAAAGCAAAAATTAGAAGAGGATAGGACCAAGCAAATCAAAGGCAGCAAGAAATCTTTTAAAGAGGATACGAAGAATGAGGAAAGGTTAGAGAGAAAGGTCAATACGAATAGAGAGCTGATAGAAGATTGCTGTTCGAGCTCGCCAGCAATAGCAAATTCGCAGATGATTGAACAAAGTAATGGTAAAAGAAAGCTATTAGAAGGACTGTTCTAGATGAGACACGTTTCACCAAAACAATAAAATTTAACTAAAATCACTTATAAAATTACTTAAATACTTATGGCTCTTCTATGCAAAAGATAGAAACTACTATAATTCTTGTATCCTTTTGCATAGTTGTGTCACATCTTTTTTCTTTTTATTCTTATCTCTTGCTTTATTTTATTAGACAAATAACAATTCGATTATTACATTCTTTAATATAGTACGCATGAACGAGTTTTAATTTCCATTTTGTCTTGCATGTTGTTCCTACATTTGTCTTCTTGAGTTCTTTCAAACAAATATAATATGCACGCTTCTTAGTTTATATCCTATTTTGCTTTAATTTCTGTTACAATTGTTTCTTAAATTCTTCTAGAAAAATATAATACCATGATTCGATTTTTTATTTTATTTTCATGCTAATTACAGAATAATAAAAAGGTTCAACTTGGAATATTGCTCATAAATCAATCTCAATTTGTGATTACATCAATATGATAAGAAACTTTAAGTTATGGAACAAAATATTAAACAAGTTCTTTTTGGAAGAACAAAAAAGTAAAGAAAGTTGTATTAATAATATTACCGGTGATAGTGAACTACTACTCCAGGTTATAGTAAAAGATTGTGACATAAAATTGCTCTTTGCGGGATGTAGTCAAAATAAAAGGTTGGTAAGTTATTTATTACCCCATCCAGAACAAGCCAGCGTGAATTGAGACTATCTAAGTAGTAAATTTAATATTGTCCCTTCATTTTGTCTAATTGTATAATAATGTTGACATCCTTAAACTCCTTTGCTCCCCATCGAGTTCTACTGAATCCCCCTATTTGATATGTACTCTATAAGGACATTAAATAAATTACAAAAGCTCCAACCTATCAGTGAGGAAATTGTGGAATGCGAGGGGGACTTGCAGGAACTGGAACGAGTCGATTCAGTTCATCGTCGGCTCTATTTCTCTGCACAAGCAAAGCAAACTCAGATTGCTCAGACTTCTTGAGATCCTGTGGCTGAAAATGGCAATAGAGTCACCATGCAACATAATCGAAGCCCTCAAAAAGGGAAAGCACTAAGCTATGTACCACCTGCAATGCGAGATGGTACGTTTGTGGTTCAAATTGATGATGATGATACAAAGGAACAGGAGACCTACTGGAGAAATGCATTGATTGGGTTTGTAATAGGAGAAGACCCGTATGAGCGAGCTATGGACAATTTCATTACAAACGTCTGGGATTTTGTTTCGAAACCTCAAATACTGCATCATGACGAAGGGTATTATATTTTCAGATTTGATACTGATGAAGAAAGAGATCTTGTTCTCCCAGGCTGGCCCATACACTTTTCACAATAAACCATTGGTGTTACAACAATGGAGTATGGACTTCAAGTACGAACCAGGTAATGTGAGTGTAGTTCCTTTATGGGTCACCTTCCCTGGTCTGCCTTTGGGATATTGGTCCACTGAAGCTCTCGGGAAGATAGCAAGTGTAGTTGGGAAACCTATTTACACCAATAAATCACTTTTGAACAAGAGAGGATTTCGTTTGCTAGAGTACTGGTGGAAACAGATATTTTCCAACCTCTGCCTCAGACTCTGGAATTACATACTAAGAAGGGGGTTATCATACAACAGATTGAATACGAATGGAGGCCAAAATATTGTAGTGACTGTGTTAGGTTCGGTCATAGCACTGAAGACTGCTGGTATAAAAAGAGGATGGGCAATGAAGGGGAAGCAAAGTTCTAACTGTAGAAAATCACTCTATCTATGATATGTGCGCTTTGTTGGTATGAGCATGATTTTCAGGTATAGGTTTTGATGAATGACAAACAATGAAGTCAAATGTCAAACAACGATATTATATGACAAACAATCAAGCTTGAATACCGAGAAGCATATTGATGAACGGATTGCAATGGAAAAGCCAAAGACGAGCTCAAATGTTCAAGACCGAAGACCCAAGGCGTAGGTCGTTAGGTAGAACAAATGTAAGAGCAACGCTTAAGTTATCTCGTCTTTTGGCTCAACATAGGTCATCATAAATATGCATAAAAATATTTTATTAAATCATATTTATTATAAACATATTTTATTAAATCATATTTATCATAAACATATTTTATTAAATTATATTTATCATAAACATATTTTAAATACTTCAAACAAAATGATGTTAAAGTTTTCATCTTAACCAAAATGGTTTTTGAAGTAAGTTTCCAATTCTGGTATATTACATAGGTCATCATTAATATGCATAAAATTATTTTATTAAATCATATATATCATAAACATTTTTAATATACTTCAAAGAAAATGATTTTAACATTTTCATTTCAACCAATGGTTTTTGAAGTAAGTTTTCGATTTTGGTATATTATGGTATATTCTGGTATACACTGGTGTATACCAGCTTTGCTGAGTTTCCAGACTTTACTGGAGCAACATAATCGATTACTGGTTTGGAATAATCGATTATTTCACTGACGTTGCCTTCCAACGTTCAGTTTTTGAAGATAATCGATTATGTAAAGTAGATAATCGATTATTGATGCATAAAATCAGCATAATTGATTGCCAATTAAGCAACGGACACCCACCCTTTAACCCCTATAAAAAGAGGTATTTTGAGCTGATTTTAAACACACAACACCTCCCAATATTGATATACATATTGACATTATTTGAGCATCATTTTAGAGCTTTTGTTGAGCCATTTGAGAGACAACTTTGAGTTGTTCATAGAGCTAAATTTGTATCTCTTTATCTACTCTTTTGAGAGAGTTCTTGTTGTAAAAGAGAAAGGTGTTTGAGAAGAACATATCTTCTCATTGATTGTCGGGTTCGCTAAGTACCCTAAGTCTTAGTGGTTGAAGTCTTGTGGTGCGGTATCCACGAGCAAGGTGAAGTCTTGAGGTGCGGTATCCTCGAGCAAGTTGAAGTCTTGTAGAGTGTACATCTACGAGCAAGTGTAATGGTTTGTTAGGCACCCGTAAGCTTAACGGAGTTAGTGGAATCTCGAGAGAGTCTCTCGGGAACTGGACTAGCCACAAGTTGTGGTGAACCAGGATAAATTCGGTGTGTTCTTTCCTTGTTATTTTAATTACCGAATTTATTTTTTTCCTGCAATTTTTAATTCCGCAATATTTATCAATATTCTTGTGCCGCACTATTCACCCCCCCTCTAGTGACGGGAATAAATCCTAACAATTGGTATCAGAGCCTAACTCTCTGAAAGCCTTAACCGGTTGAGAGCGATATATATTTTTTTTGTTGATAATATTGAACGCAGGAATAATGAGCGGCCTCCATTTTTTGATGGAAGAAATTATACATACTGGAAAGAGCGGATGAGAATATTCATCCAATCACACAACTTTCGATTATGGCAAATCATCAAGAAAGGTGAACAAATGCCAACAAAGAAAGTTGGGGAAATCATGGCTCCAAAGGAGGAAAATGAATATGATGCTGAGGACATCAAGAAAATTGAAAGAAACGCAAAGGCCGTCAACTTACTATTTTGTGCGGTGAATCCGGACGACTACCGGAAAATCTCTTGTTGCTCAACCGCAAAGGAAATGTGGGATAAACTCGAGATCACTTATGAAGGTACGTTCCAAGTCCGAGAATCTAAAGTTGATTTTCTAACACATGAATATGAAATTTTTAGAATGAGGGAGAATGAACCCATTGGCATTATGTTCGAACGATTTTCAAGAATCGTCAACGATCTTCATGCTCTCGAGAAAGTCTACACGAACAAAGATCTTGTCCGAAAAGTCCTACGGAGTCTCACTACCGAATGGCGTTCCAAAGCCAATGCCATCCAAGAATCTATAGGATTCACGGATATCACAATTGATGGACTAAGAGGTAACCTCGAAATTTATGAAAGCACAATTCTTAATCCTTATCTTAGAAGTAAATGTTCGAATATTGCCTTCAAAGCCTCATCGTCTAAAAGAGTAGAGGTAAGTGATTCGGAAAGCAATAATGATATTATTTCCAATGATATAATTGAAAAGTTTTGTAAGTTTATGAAGAAGGAAACAAGGAAGGAAGAACCAAGTCCTTCATGCCAAAATTGTGGAAAACTTGGCCACACCAAATCACATTGTCCAAAACCCAAGGACAAGAAAAAGAAGAAACATCATAGGCACGTAACATGGGATTCAGACAGCTCGGGCGATGAAACTGCCACATTATGCCTCATGGCAAACGAAGAAGAAAAGGTAAGTATTTCTAACTCTTACTCGTTTGAAGAAATACAAAATTCCTATGATGAATTATATGGTGAATTTGTTAAAGCCTCCAAAATCATAAAAGTTTTGAAGAATACACTTTCTTTGCAAGAAAAAGATTTTGAGAAAACACTTTCTTTGCAAGAAAAAGATTTTGAAAAACAACCTCCTTTAAAAGAAAATGATCTTTTAGAAAATGACAATGCTGTTCTTAAAAATAAAATCAAGATTTTAGAAGAAGAAAATAGATTTTGAAAAATGACAATGTCGATCTCAAAAATAAAATCAAGGAGATGAATGAAGCCTCTTTAATTATTCAATGTTCAAATTATTCTTCTTATAGTTCTTTAAAAATGGAGAACATAGAACTTAGAAATACACTAGAAAAATGTAGTGTAAATGATTCTAGAACAAGTGAGGTAATTAAAAGGACGATAGAAATAAGGTTAAACCACCTAGAAACGACTCTAGGAATTTTGTTAATAAGTCTAAAACTAATCATTTTAGACCACCTAGACACAATTCTAGGAATTTTATTAATGAGTCTAGAATTAATAATTTTAGACAACCTAGAAATGACTCTAGGAATTTCAACGCTTCTAGGAATAACAACTTTAGATCACCTAGAACGTATTTGGCTCAACCTAGACATATGCACAACCCGAACGTTACATGTCATTATTATAACCGGGTAGGACACATTGCACCCGTATGTTTTGCTAAACATAGAGATTCATATTTTGATATGATTATTATTTGCCTAACCCCCAAGGACCCAAAAGAAGTTGGGTACCGAAAACCTATTTTTAGGTACATTTGCAGGTGTGCTTGAAGACTACAATATCGTAGTAGATGCACCAAGCACGAAACCTTATTGCATCGAGGGGAAAAAGTCGGTTAGTTATCGTATTTTTGATAAAAACGTAATAGTTGATATGTGCTAACAATTTATATTAATTATTGATTCATGTTTTGATAAGTGTTATTTTGAATAACAAATTGGTATCAATTATTTTTTAAAATGATTGACTCATGTTTTGATGAATTTTTTTTTGGTTTAAATAACAGTTGGTATATTTGCGAAAAATGACCATTATTATGATTATGGTTTTATTTGATGTAGAAATTGATTTTTTTTCTAACAATTGGTATCGTCAATAGTTTCAATAAACAATTGGTATACCCTTTTTGCTAATGCCAAAAGGGGGAAGAATTTAGGCGATATGCATCGAATAAGTCAAATAAGGGGAAAATGTCTTCATTCTAGTATGCCTTAATTGATGGGGAATACTCAATTAAGGGGGAATTATATTGAATTTTTTGCATGAATATTGTTTGCATGAATTGTATGTTGAGATATAGCATGAAGTTAGGGGGAATTCGATATGCATATCTCATGTTGTTTGTCATTATCAAAAAGGGGGAAATTGTAGAAAATCACTCTATCTATGATATGTGCGCTTTGTTGGTATGAGCATGATTTTCAGGTATAGGTTTTGATGAATGACAAACAATGAAGTCAAATGTCAAACAACAATATTATATGACAAACAATCAAGCTTGAATGCCGAGAAGCATATTGATGAACGGATTGCAATGGAAAAGCCAAAGACGAGCTCAAATGTTCAAGAACGAAGACCCAAGGCGTAGGTCGTTAGGTAGAACAAATGTAAGAGCAACGCTTAAGTTATCTCGTCTTTTGGCTCAACATAGGTCATCATAAATATGCATAAAAATATTTTATTAAATCATATTTATCATAAACATTTTTTATTAAATCATATTTATCATAAACATATTTTAAATACTTTAAACAAAATGATGTTAAAGTTTTCATCTTAACCAAAATGGTTTTTGAAGTAAGTTTCCAATTCTGGTATATTCTGGTATATTACATAGGTCATCATTAATATGCATAAAATCATTTTATTAAATCATATATATCATAAACATTTTTAATATACTTCAAACAAAATGATTTTAACATTTTCATTTCAACCAAAATGATTTTTGAAGCAAGTTTTCGATTTTGGTATATTATGGTATATTCTGGTGTATTCTGGTATACACTGGTGTATACCAGCTTTGCTGAGTTTCGACTTTACTGGAGCAACATAATCGATTACTGGCTTGGAATAATCGATAATATAACTGACCGTTGCCTTCCAACGTTTAGATTTTGAAGATAATCGTTAAAGTAGATAATCGATTATTGATGCATAAAATCAGCATAATTGATTGCCAATTAAGCAACGGACACCCACCCTTTAACCCCTATAAGAAGAGGTCTTTTGAGCTGATTTTAAACACACAACACCTCCCAATATTGATATACATATTGACATTATTTGAGCATCATTTTAGAGCTTTTGTTGAGCCATTTTAGAGCTTTTGTTGAGCCATTTGAGAGACAACTTTGAGTTGTTCGTAGAGCTAAATTTGTATCTCCTTATCTACTCTTTTGAGAGAGTTCTTGTTGTAAAAGAGAAAGGTGTTTGAGAAGAACATATCTTCTCATTGATTGTCGGGTTCGCTAAGTACCCTAAGTCTTAGTGGTTGAAGTCTTGTGGTGCGGTATCCACGAGCAAGGTGAAGTCTTGAGGTGCGGTATCCTCGAGCAAGTTGAAGTCTTGTAGAGTGTACATCTACGAGCAAGTGTAACGGTTTGTTAGGCACCCGTAAGCTTAACGGAGTTAGTGGAATCTCGAGAGAGTCTCTCGGGGACTGGACTAGCCACAAGTTGTGGTGAACCAGGATAAATTTGGTGCGTTCTTTCCTTGTTATTTTAATTACCGAATTTATTTTTGTTCCTGCAATTTTTAATTCCGCAATATTTATCAATATTCTTGTGCCGCACTATTCACCCCCCCTCTACTGATGGACATAAATCCTAACACTAACATAGGGCAGCAGGGGTAAAGCAGAAAGTGCAGAGTGAGATATGGCAATGGATACCAAAAACAAAGAAGGATGATGTGAAGGCAAGTACTAACAGATCAGTGGAGGAAGGTAAGCAGAATGAAAATGATGGCAGTAGGGTGAATGACAGAGGGATAGTAAAAGGCAAGAATGTACAACAATGTGATGGTGCTTCATTGAACACAACCAACAGTTTCTCTTTGCTACAGATAGGTGATCATCCAGGGGACGCCGGCCCATCCAGCTTCACCAAGTCATGATAGTCTGCACATGGAACATTAGGGTTCTAAATAAGGCCCACAAACAGAAGGAGCTGAGACTCTTTCAGAATAAACATAAAGTAGATTGTATGGGTTGTGTAGAAACTAAAGTAAAGGAAGAAAAGGTAAATCAGATTGTCACAAAACTGGGAAATGATTGGAGATATACTGGAAACTACAGTGAGCATGCCAATGGGAGAATCTGGATACTGTGGAATTCAAAAGTGGAGATGCAGGTTTTGAAGGTTGATGAACAATTTATTCACTGTGAGATTAAACAAAGGGGTTCTACTTTCAGATCATTGCTAACAGTTGTATATGCTAATAATGAATTGAGCAAGAGACAGCAATTGTGGGCCAAACTGGTGACCTTAGGGGCTACTATTCAGGGCAGCTGGCTTATCAGTGGAGACTTCAATAATGTACTTTACACGGATGAAAGAATAGGTGCCCTAGTTGTTCAGCCGGAGATTCAAGGATTCCAGGACACTCTCAATGCTCTTCAACTCTCTCAGTTGAAGAGTCTGGGTTGTTTCTATACGTGGTGCAATAAGCAGAAGTCAGAGACAAGAGTGTATCAGAATTGATTGGGCCTTTGGAAATGTACACTAGATGCAGGAGTACAGTCACATTGAAGCTGATGTGTTGATCCCTGGAGTCTCTGATCATTCCCCTATCCTATTGCAGTGTACCCCTGAGGAACAGAGAAGGAACAATCATCCTAAACCTTTCAAACTTTATTCATCTATTATGGACCATACTGAATTCCCTGGCATTGTGGAAAGAGCATGGAATCAGCATCAGCAGGGAGGGAAAATGCACAGAATATGGAATAAGTTGAAGACCCTAAAAGTGGAGTTAAAGGAGCTGAATACCTATATGGCAAAGTATAGGTTACATCTCAATGAGGCAAGGCAGAAGCTAGAAACCATACAGATCAAACTGCAATCAAATTATATTGATAAATTGTTGATTGATCAGGAGAGACTGTTACTTGTGGAGGTGGAGAAGTTGAGCAATATAGAGGAGCAGATCCTACAACAGAAATCTAGAGCTCACTGGATTACCTATGGAGATGCCAACACAAAATATTTTCATGCTCAACTAAAGATGAGGACAAGCTTCAACACTATCAATTCTATATATACTGAAAAGGGGATTAAGCTATCTGATCCCAGGAAGGTGGAAGCAGAGTTTGTTGCAAGTCTCAAGTCACTACTGGGGGGAAACAATAGCATCATCCAATGTCCAAACACTGAAATAATTCATCAGGGGCCCTGTCTCACTCTACAACAGAAGGATGCTCTTGTGCAACCAGTAACAAGGGAGGAAGTACTAAAGGCAATAAAAGACATGCCACATGACAAGGCACCTGGGGTGGATGGTTTCCCAGTGGAGTGTTTTATCAGGCAGTGGCATATTGTAGGGGATGACTTTTGTGAAGCTGTGACAGAATTCTTTACAACTGGGAAACTACATACTGGAGTTAGCAGCACTACACTAACTCTAATTCCCAAGGTACGGAATCCAACCAAAGTCAAGGATTACAGGCCAATTGCTTGCTGCACAACTCTGTACAATATCTTCACAAAGATTATTACAGCTAGGTTGAAAGGGGTTATTGACTCTCTAGTAGGCAGGTCACAGTCAGCTTTCATCGAGGGTCGTAGCATTATTGATAACATCTTATTCACACAAGAACTGTTCAAGGGCTATTCTAGGAAGGGCCTTTCTCCTAGGTGTGTGCTAAAGGTGGACCTGAAGAAGGCTTACGACTCAGTTGAATGGGTTTTTCTTAGTAGATTGCTGCAGGATCTGGTAGGGGTGTTCATTGGGCGGATTGGGCGGCTTTTTACTCTAACGGTTTGGCTTAACGGTTATCGGCTTTTAAATGTATTCATCCGTTAGCCACTCGATAAGATATCGGGCGGATTGGTATCGGGTTAGCTCTTATCGGACGGTTACTGGGCGGTTTATCGGTTTAATACCTAAGGGCTCAAATATATTCTGTCCGCACACTAGGACACAACTAAAATTTCCTGTGCATGACATTCAAAGGCATCTGACCTTGCCATGGATTTTACAATTGACAATGAAACAAAGAAAAAGAGAAGTTAAGATACATTGTCAGGTTTACAACAATTGGTCACAAATTTTTCAAGATACAGTGCGCCTATAGCATAGGCAAGAAAGATAAGAGGTTCTTTCCCCACTTCTCCTGCAACGAAAACCAAAGTTGACACAAGTTAACTCTCTCATAATAAAATGAAGATGTTAAAGTCTCATAATATATTAGTCTGAGAACTACAACCTTGCTAATAACAGAACCTAGTCAAAGCAAAAGATTCATAGAGGCAATACGAACTGGTCGCAAATAAGACTGGGTGCTGGTGTTACACTTGCATCAGGTTAAGAATATATATATATATATATATATATATATATATATATATATATATATATATATATATATATATATATATATATATATATATATATATATATATATATATATATATTCTTAACGGGTTAACGGATTACCCGTTAAGAAAATTGAATAATCCGCCCCCAATCCGATAAGCCGTTAATAAAAAAAAATTTAATCCGCTCCCCGTCTGTTAAGCCGTTACCACTAAGCCATTAAGCTTCGGTTTCGGATCGGTTTTCGGTTTCGGATCGATTTTGAGTACCCCTAGGATCTGGGGTTCCCTTATAAGTTTATAGGTTAAATAATGGAATGTATATCAACTGTAACCTATTCTCTCAAAATTCAATGGAGGTCTCACTGCTCCATTTAAAGGGAAAAGAGGTCTGCAACAAGGTGACCCGATGTCACCATACCTCTTTGTTCTGGCAATGGAGTATCTACATAGACAGCTTGTGCAAATGATGATGAGGAAAGATTTCAGGTTCCATCCTAAATGCAAGAAGTTGGGTGTAGCACATGTTTGTTTTGCGGATGATCTCCTCTTGTTCAGCAAGGCTGATATTCAATCAATCAGCCTTCTGAAACAGATTCTTCAGGAGTTCTCTAAGGTCTCTGGTCTTCATGCAAATGTTGATAAAAGTGCAGTGTACTTAGCAGGTGTAAACAACTGGCAGAAACAGTAGATTCTTCAGATACTGGGATATCCAGAGGGCAGTCTCCCTTTCAAGTATTTGGGGATTCCTCTGGATTCAAAGAAGCTGTCCATTACTCAGTGCTGGCCACTGGTGGAGAAAATTACACAGAAAATAAACTGCTGGTCGTCAAGGCTACTATCTTTTGCTGGTCGGCTTCAATTGATAAAATCTGTTCTGTTTGGTATTCAAGCCTACTGGTCCCAGATTTTTCTATTGCCCAAAATTTTTTTGAAAATGACAGAGGCTATCTGCAGATCCTATCTGTGGACTGGTTCTGCCATAGTCTCAAGAAAGGCCCTAATTTCATGGGACACTATGTGCTTGCCTTACAGTGCAGGGGGTCTGAATGTTTTAGACCTAGCTAAATGGAACAAAGCTGTTGTGGTCAAGCATTTGTGGGCATTGACTAAGGAGAAGGATAGCCTATGGATAAAGTGGGTTCATACTTTCTATATCAAGAACCACTGTTTTGAAGACATGCTGGTGCCTGGAGCTGCTGCCTGGGCAATCAGGAAAATATTTGAGTCGAGGAGTCTGATTAATGGCATTGCAACACTTAGTGGAAATCTGGAAAACAGATTGAGGCAGGTGCAACAGGGAGAGTCCTTCAGCATTAACAAGCTATACAGACAGTTTCTTCCTCAATGCAGCAAGGTCCAGTGGAAATCAATCATATTACAGCCTCAACTACATCCCAGGTATAAGTTTATACTGTGGCTGGCTTTTCATAAGCGACTTGCAACTGTGGAATGACTCCTGATGCTAAATGTTTTGGTTCCACAAGATTGTATTTTATGTGGTTTGTATCGAGAGACTTTTGAGCATCTTTTCTTTGACTGCTTGAAAACCAAAGAGCTCTGGTATCGATGTTGAAACACGTTCTCAAGTCGCTAAAACTAAACATGTGTTTATTTCAGTAGGTTTTGATAAATGACAAACCGACGCGCATGGAACATTGACATATGCCAAAGTCCAAGAACATGAGAAACAAAGAGCAAGATCAAGAATAACAACAAAGTTATAAATGAGTCACTTTATAGTGCGATCTTGATCCGACAGCTTATTCAAGTCTTGGCTTCTCTCGTAAAATCATTTTCATGCATTGTTGAGTTAAACCAAAATGATTTTCAAACATGTTTTTCAAATCTGGACATAAATAATCGATTATGTATTGCTTATAATCGATTATGTTAAGACAGTGTTAACCGAAATTTTTCAAGACAGCAACATAATTGATTATGTCTGACTTGTAATCGATTATGTTAAGACAGTGTAAAATCGGATTTTCAAAACAACAAAATAATCGATTATACGAGATAGCATAATCGATTATTCACTGCCCGTTGCCAAAGTATTTTTAAAACGCTGAAATATAATCGATTATACCAAAGGCACTAATCGATTATGCTTGCACAGAATCTGCATCCGATTTTTGAACGTTAACAGATAATCGATTATGCAACTTGAATAATCGATTATTCTGCTTAAAATCCGCATATGGTTTTTGAACGATCTGCAGATAATCGATTATGCAGATCATATAATCGATTATGCAAGCACAAAATCAGCAATTAGTGATTGACAATTAAGCAACAGTCTTGGTGACTTTGAGCACTATAAATACACCTCTAATTCACGTTTTTAAGTACAACTACTGATTACATTCTTGCTTAAGCTTACATACTCTCATATCAATCATTTTATATTCATTTCATAGCTTTTTGAGAGCCAAACTCTTGACAAAGTTGTTGTGTTCTTGAGCGTATTTATTTTACTCACATCTACTCTATAAGAGAGTCTTGTCTTGAGTGCTAAGTGTTTGCATACACTTGAAGGAAAGTTCTAATCCCTTGTATTAAGAAGGAAAGTTTAGTTCCTTGGCTTGAAGTCTTGAGGTGAGGTATCCTCGAGCAGGTTGAAGTCTTGTAGAGTGTATATCTACGAGCAAGTGTAACGGTTTGTTAAGCACCCGTAAGCTTAACGGAGTTAGTGTAAAACTCGAGAGAGTCTCTCGGGGACTGAACTAACCACACGTTGTGGTGAACCAGTATAAGTTCGGTGTGTTCTCTCCTTACTTCTTTATTTACCGCACTTATTTTACTCCTGCAATTTTAATTCCGCAAATTTACATTGTTTTTTTATAAGGCTATTCACCCCCCCTCTAGCGTTAAGCGTATGTTCTAACAATTGGTATCAGAGCCTAACTCTCTGAAAGATTTAACAGTTTGAGAGAAACAATCCATGGCTTCTACTCGTAACGTTTATGCAGGACTAGGTGAAGGACAATGCTTCACAAGGCCACCACTCTTTGATGGCACCAATTATACTTATTGGAAGGAGAGGATGAGGATCTTCATTCAATCAAACAACTTCCAATTGTGGAAAATCATAAAGAATGGAGAACAACTTCCAACTAAAAAGGTTGGAGATGAACTCGTCCCAAAGTCGGAAGACGAATACGATATGGACGATATCAGAAAGGTGGAATATAATGCAAAGGCCATCAACATGCTATTTTGTGCTGTAAATCCCGATGATTATTGGAAAATTTCATGTTGCACCACGGCTAAGCAAATGTGGGATAAATTGGAGATCACCTACGAAGGTACGGACCAGGTAAGAGAAGCTAAAATATATTTTCTAACCCACGAATATGAACTTTTTCATATGAAGGAAAACGAGAAGATAGACGATATGTTCGAACGATTTTCAAAAATCCTTAATGATCTTCATGCTCTCAAGAAGACTTTCACGGATAGGGAGCTTGTCCGTAAAATTCTTCGAAGTCTCACTCCGGAATGGCGCTCCAAAGCCGACGCTATTCAAGAGTCAATCGGCATTACAAATGTCACAATCGACGGGCTTAGAGGTAATCTCAAAACCTATGGATCTACTATTCTTAAACCTCCTTTGTATGATCAAAGGAAGCGAAGAATCGCCCTCAAGGCAAGCACGGCTCAACCTCAAAATGATGAGGATTCAAGCGACGAAGATAACGAGTTCGGACTCGTTATTAAGAAATTTCACAAGTTCATGCGAAAGGAGTATGAATGAAAAGGTAAGCGACAAGGAGACCAATTAAAGTGCTATGGATGCGGAGAAATCGGGCACATCAAATCAAATTGTCCAAATACCAAAAAGGAGAAGAAACCCGTCAAGAAACAAAGAGCATACATCTCTTGGGGAGGCGACTCCGGAGACGAAGCAAGTGATGGAGAAGGAAATGAGACCGCAAACTTGTGTCTTATGGCACACGAAGAAACTCAAAATGAGGTACGTACTACTTCTAAGAACTATTTCACTTTAGAAGAAATGCAAGATGCATTTGATGAGTTGTATAAAGAGTTTATTAGCGCTTCTAAATCTATAAAAGATCTAAGAAAACAATTTTCTTCAAAAGAAAAGGATTTTGAAAAACTAACTCTTGAAAATGAGAAATTAAAAGAGGAAAACAAGTTTTATGGCAAAAGAAGCACCGATAAACCCGAAAGCTCAAATAAGGATTGTACTTCTTGCAAATCTCTAGAGGAAGAAGTAGAAAGTCTTAGAAGCACTTTGCACAAATTCAATGTTTCACACAAAAATCTCAATGAAGTGCTTGTAAATTTGAAATCCACTAAGCACGGTATAGGCTTTAAACACGAGCCAAAAGAAAAAGTTGAGTCCATTCCTAAACCACCTAAGACTCAACTTAGGCAAAACAAAATAAATGTCAACACTCAACCTAGAAATTTTAATCCTAGAATTGCAACTCATCCTAGAACAAATGCTAGAAGAAATATTGGAATGTATAGACCACCTAGACAAGATTTTCGAAAACCACATCAAAACTATATTCCTAAAAGTAGAGTGAATGCTAGAAGAAATGTTGGCATGTATAGACCACCTAGACAAGATTTTCGAAAACTACATCAAAACTATGTTCCTAAAAATAGAGTGAATAAATTTAGACCCCCAAATTATTATCATCCTAGAAGAATGCACAATCCGAATGTCATTTGTCATTATTGCAATAAAATTGGACATATTGCTCCCGCATGCTTCACTAGACATAGACATTTCACTGCAGGACAATCACACCAATATTTTGCACCTAACACACAAGGACCCAAAATGGCTTGGGTACCAAAATCTCATTAATTTGTTTTGTAGGTATGTTTGAAGGGATCAAGTGTACTTTGGTACCTTGATAGTGGATGCTCCAAACATATGACGGGGGATGCATCAAAATTTCTTCAACTAAAACCCACGGAAGGAGAAAATGTTATTTTTGGAGACAATAACAAAGGAAAGATTATCGGCATTGGATCGGTCGGTAAGGACGAATCCTCCTCCATTAAGCATATTTTGCTAGTTAAAGGTCTTAAACATAATCTCTTGAGCATAAGTCAATTATGTGACAAGGGAAATCTTGTATTGTTTGACTCCGAAGAATGCTCAGTTATCCGTCGTAGTGATTTCAAAATTATTCTTCGTGGTATTAGAATGGATAATATCTATATGGTTGATCTTGAAAATTCTTCAACAAGTTTTGTAAATTGCCTTATGAGTAAAGAAGACGACATGTGGTTATGGCATCGTAGAGTAGCTCATGTAAATATGAATCTTTTAAACAAACTAGTTTCACAAGATATAGTAATTGGTCTTCCAAACATGAAATTTGAAAAAGATTCTATTTGTGATTCATGTCAAAAAGGGAAACAAACAAAGGCTTCTTTTAAATCCAAAAATGTGTTAGAAAATACGCTTAACGCTAGAGGGGGGGTGAATAGCGTTACAATAAAATTTAGCGTAAACTTGCGGAAATTAAAATTTGCAAGAAATAAATAAGTGTGTTAAATAAACAAAAAGGAAAGAACGCACCGATATATTCTGGTTCACCACAACACGTGGCTAGTCCAGTCCCCGAGAGACTCTCTCGAGATTTTCCACTAACTTGTTAAGCTTACGGGTGCTCAACAAACCTTTACAACTTAAGGACACAAGCCTTAACACCTTTGCTCGGAAATACAACACTCCAAGACTTCAACCAAGGAAACACAAGTTCCTTACAACAAGAGAATCACAATTCTCTTACAAGTGTATAAAACACTAAACACTCAAACAAAATACTCCTTAATGAGTAGATATGAGTAAAAGAAGTAAGCTCTAGATCACAACAACTTTGGACAAGAATATGGCTCTCAAAAGCTTTATGAAATTGAATATAAAATGATAAACAAAAGTATGCAAGCTTATAGCAATGTAATGATCAGTTGTAGTATGTTGTTGTGTTTAAAACACTGAAATGAAGCTGTATTTATAGTTGAAAAACTTGGCATTACCGTTGCCTAATTGCCAATTAAGAGTTGCTGATTTTACTCACTGACAATCGATTGTCAAACCCCAACAATCGATTGTCTGCCAGTCAGATCAAAATTCAATCCCAGATTTTACGCTTGATAATCGATTACTTTCAATCCATAATCGATTACTGGCAACGTTCAGAAAATCCTTTCCAGATTTTACCACAAACAAACGATTGTCCAGAATCAACAATCGATTACTCAGCAACGTTCAAAAATTTTTTTCCGGATTTTAATCAAAACAATCGATTATACAGAATCAATAATCGATTACCCAATAACGTTCAAAAAATCTTTTCCGGATTTTAATCAAAACAATCGATTATACAGAATCAATAATCGATTACCTGACGGTATTTGAAAACTTTACGACAACGGTCAGCTTCACAATCGATTGCACAAAGTCAACAATCGATTACTTATCAGTTTTTGAAAAACATTTTAGACACTGTCTGTTTGACAATCGATTGTCCAATGTAACAATTGATTATTTAATAAATTTGAAAATCACTGGAAGACACTGTCTCAACATAATCGATTACCATTAGTTCATAATCGATTTTTCTGAGTTATGAAAAACTTTGATGGACACTGCCTCAGTCACAATCGATTGTCATTAGTTCACAATCGATTGTCATGCAGGTTTAAAAAACCTGATGCTCACTGTCTTACTCACAATCGATTGTCATTAGTTCACAATTGATTGTCATGCAGTCTTGGCTTAAAACAATCGATTATCATAAGTACATAATCGATTATCTTAGTCCAGATTTTTAAGGCATGTCTAAAAATTATTTTGACTACTGTAAACATGCATGATTTAAAATCATTTGACATTAAATTAAATATGCATGATTTTGGAAAATAGTTTTATGAGAGAAGCCATGTTACGAGTCAAGTTGTAGGATCAAGATCACAATTAAGAATGACTCAATTAAGCTATAAAACTTTGTCTTGAGCTTGAAATCAATTATGCGCTTGTTTCTTGAACTTCGTCATATATCAATTTTCGCTTCGTTTGTCATTCATCAAAACCTGTACAAAAGAACACACGTTTTAGTATATTGCATTGAGAACGTGTTTCCAACAATTTCCCCCTTTTTGATAATGGCAAACATTAAGCGGGATATGCAAGACAAGTAATTTATAATGATGATTCAAGACAAGTATATACATGCAACAAGTATGCAATTTGTTCCCCCTCAATTTGAGAATTCCCCCTCAATTTAAGCTTATAACTTGAGAGTGCATCATACCCGTTATCTTCCCCCTTTTGCCATTAGCAAAAATAATAATAAGATGCCAAAGATGAAATAAACCTTTTTTATTTATTGGAAAGAAAGTGTGATTATTTAAAGAGAGTATAATAGCTCAAATGATAGCATTACAATCGATTATTGATACGAGATAATCGATTATTAGATGAGAGAAACAGATTTTTCTGAAGAAGACTCGATTCTTGCGCGTCATGCTTTATAATTCCCCCTGCTTTTAGGGCGATACCTGCAAAAAAGAATTAGACGTCTCTGGCGCTCAAGTTAGAAATCATGAAAAAAAAATGCAATGCATGACTTAGATCAACGTGGAGTCAAGGATCCCGAGTTCACTGCGAATTCGGAAGAAGGACTCTTTCTCTAAAGGCTTTCTAAAGATGTCTGCCAATTGGTTTTTGGTTTCAACAAATTTAATTTCGACATCGCCTTTGAGAACGTGATCTCTAATAAAATGATGTCTAATTTCAATGTGTTTCGTTCGCGAATGAAGAACGGGGTTCTTCGTCAAGCATATGGCACTAGTATTATCACATCTAAGAGGGACTTAGGCCATAGTCCAAGAGTTGTTGTTTCATCCATAGGATTTGAGCGCAACAACTCCCCGCGGCTACATATTCAGCCTCGGTTGTGGACAACGCAACATCTACTTGTTTCTTGCTAAACAAAGAAACGAGAGAGCTATCGAGCAAATAGCAAGTGCCACTAGTGCTCTTGCGGTCCAATTTGCATCCAGCAAAATCGAAATCGGAATAGCCAACAAGTTGGCATGAAGAGCCTTTGGGATACCATAGACCCACATTTGTAGTACCAACAAGATACCTTAAAATCCGTTTTACCGCAGTAAGGTGAGACTCCTTCGGACACGATTGATAACGAGCGCATAAGCACACGCTAAACATGATGTCCGGACGACTAGCAGTAAGATAAAGAAGAGAGCCAATCATACCTTGATACTTTTTGGTGTCGACTTCCTTACCTTTTTCATCTTTGTCTAGATGATCGGATGTCGTCATGGGAGTTGCCATTTCTTTTGCATTGTTCATCTCAAATCGTTTCAGCAATTCTTTGCAGTATTTGGTTTGACAAATGAATGTACCTTCTTTCATTTGCTTTACTTGTAATCCCAAAAAGAATGTTAACTCACCCATCATAGACATCTCAAATTCGCTTGTCATTAAATCGGAAAATTCCTTGCATAAAACATTGTTAGTAGCACCAAATATAATATCATCTACATATATTTGAACTAACAAAATATCATTGTTTTTATGCTTAACAAAGAGAGTTGTGTCAACTTTCCCCCTAATGAAGTCATTTTCCAAAATAAACTTACTCAATCTTTCATACCAAGCTCGGGGAGCTTGTTTTAAACCATAAAGAGCCTTTTTGAGTTTGAAAACATGATCGGGAGATTTGAAATCTTCAAAACCTGGGGGTTGTTCAACATAAACTTCTTCTTGAATAAAACCGTTTAGAAAAGCACTTTTCACATCCATTTGATATAAAATGAAATTCATAGAAGATGCAAATGCAAGCAATAAGCGAATAGCTTCTAATCTAGCTACGGGAGCATATGTTTCCTCATAGTCAATACCCTCTTCTTGATTATAGCCTTTTGCTACAAGCCTAGCTTTGTTTCTAGTGATTATACCATTTTCATCAGTTTATTGCGAAAAACCCATTTCGTACCAATTATGGTATGACCTTCGGGTCTTGGCACCAAATCCCAAACGTCATTGCGTTCGAATTGGTTAAGCTCCTCTTGCATTGCCAAGGTCCAAAATTCATCCCCAATTGCTTCTGAGATGGTTTTGGGTTCAATTTGAGAAACAAAAGCAGTATGTTCTAAGGTATTTTTGAGAGAGTTTCGGGTACTTACCTTATCTCCAACGTTGCCAATTACCTGTTCAAGAGGCTGATCTTTGATCGTCCTCCACTCATTTGGCACTTTTGTTTCTTTTTCCAATTGTGGCGCTTCTTCCGTTGGTTGTTCCTTAGTTTCATCTTTATTTTCCTTGGGTGGTTCCTCTTGTATTTTGTCTTTCAAGCTATCTAAGATACCTGCAAGATCAAAACCGGAATCCTTTCTCGCCAAGCGAGCATTATTTTCGGAAAATACAACATGAGGGGATTCCTCCACAATTTGGGTTCTTTTATTAAAGACCCTATATGCTTTACTACGTGAGGAATATCCAATGAAAATACCTTCATCCGACTTAGCATCAAATTTACCCAATTGGTCTTTGCCATTGTTATCAACAAAACATTTGCAACCAAAAACTCTAAAATAGGAAATATTTGGTTTTCTACCCTTATAAAGTTCATAGGGGGTTTTCATGAGTATCGGCCGAATTACTACTCTATTTAGAACATAGCAAGCGGTACTCACGGCGTCCGCCCAAAAATGTTTGGGTATCTTAGCTTCGTCGAGCATGGTTCTAGCCATCTCTTCGAGACACCTATTTTTCCTTTCCACCACCCCATTTTGTTGTGGTGTACGTGGAGCGGAAAAGGTATGCTCGATTCCGAGTTCGTCACAAAAGTCCGCAAAGAGATTGTGATCAAACTCTCCCCTATGATCACCTCTAATTGAAGTGACGGTTGTTTCTTTCTCATTTTGAACACGCTTAAGAAAATATTTAAAATTTTGAAAAGCATCACTTTTATTGGCAAGAAATAAAGTCCAAGTAAATCTCGAGTAATCATCAACAATCACAAAAGCATATTTGTTTCTTCCTAGACTTTCAATGCGAGAGGGACCAAATAAATCCATATGAAGTAATTGCAATGGTCTAGAAGTTGAAACACTGTTTTTAGATTTGAAAGATGCTTTTGTTTGCTTCCCCTTTTGACACGAGTCACAAATAGAGTCATTTTCAAATTTTAAATTGGGAAGACCAACAACTAAGTTTTGAGAAATCAATTTGTTCAAAAGATGCATATTGATATGTGCTACTCTACGATGCCATAGCCAAGTATCATCCTCTTTACTCATTAGACAATCAACATAATCGGGTGAGGAATTTGCAAGATCAACCATATAAATATTATCCACTCTAAAACCACGGAGGATAATTTTGAAATCACTACGTCTGAACACTAAGCATTCATCCGAATCAAATAAAGCAAGATTTCCCTTGTCACACAATTGGCTTATGCTCAAGAGATTATGCTTTAATCCTTAAACAAGTAATATATGCTTAATAGAGGAATTTTCATCCTTACCGACCGAGCCGATGCCGATGATCTTTCCTTTATTGTTATCACCGAAGATAACACTTCCACCTTCTTTGTGCTCTAATTGAAGGAATTTGGATTCATCTTCCGTCATATGCTTGGAGCATCCACTGTCAAGGTACCATAGTACACTTGATCCCTTCAAGCACACCTACAAAACAAATTAATGTTCTTTAGGTACCCATGCCATCTTGGGTCCTTGGGGGTTAGGCATAGTATAATGATGCGATTGAGTAATATGTCTATGACGTGTAAAGCATGCAGGAGCAATATGACCAATACGTCTACAATAATGACAAGTCACATTTGGGTTATGCATCCTTCTAGCTTCATAGTAACTAGACGGATGAAAATTTCTTACTCTATTTTGAACACTATGACTATTTCGCATTTCATGAGAATTATTTCTCCTACTATGGGCAGCATTTCTAGAGTGATTGTTTCTCGGTTGAGGGCCATTTCTAGGCCTCCTAAATGTTCAACATTTTGTCTAGCATGCATATTGGTTCTAGGATTGCTATTTCTAGGATATGCATTTGTTTTATTAGTCCTAGGTTGAGCCTTAGGTGGTTGGGGTTTGGCTTCAACCTTTTCTTTAACCTCATTCTTAAATCCTATGCCATGCTTGGTTGATTTCAAATTTACAAGGACCTCATTCAAATTCTTATGGGAAGAATTAAACTTATCTAAGGTACCTTTGAGTCTATCTACCTCATTTTTGAGATGCAAGCAAGAAGAACAATTTTTTGTAGAACTTTCGGGCTTATCGGCGCTTCTTTTTCCAAAAATTTGTTTTCCTCGTTCAGCTTTTCATTTTCTAAAACCAGTTTTTCTAAATCCTTTTCTTTCAAAGAAAGTTGTTTTTGAAAATCCTTTTCTTTTAATGAAGCATTTTCTTTTATGCCCTTAACAGTGTTTAAAGCCTTAATAAACTCAGCATATAATTCATCAAAAGCAGTTCGCATTTCTTCAAGAGTAAAGAAGTTTTTAGACGAAATTGACATACCTCATCTTTGTTGTCTTCATGTGCGATAAGGCAAAGATTTGCTGCTTCGTCTTCTTCTCCTTCGCTTGACTCATCTCCGGAGTCGCCTCCCCAAGAAATGTATGGACGTTGCTTTTTAAAAGGTTTCTTCTCCTTTTTGATGTTTGGGCAATTTGATTTGATGTGCCCGGTTTCACCACATTCATAGCACTTGATTTGTTCGCCTTGCTTTTTGCCCTTGCGTTCATACTCCTTGCGCATGAACTTTTGAAATCTTTTGATAACGAGTCCAAACTCGTTGTCTCCTTCCTCATCAATTTGCGGTTGGCTTGTGCTCGCCTTTAGAGCTATTCTTTGCCTCCTTTGATCATCAACAATAGGGTTAAGAATAGTAGATTCATAGGTCTTATGGTTACCTCTTAGTGCGTCGATGGTGACGTTTGAAACGCCAATGGATTCTTGAATTGCATCGGCCTTTGATCTCCATGCCGGTGTGAGACTTCTAAGAATTTTTTGCACGAGCTCTCTATCCGTGAATGTTTTCTTGAGAGCATGTAGGTCATTTACGATTATTGAAAATCGCTCAAACATTTCGTCCACCTTTTCACCTTCCTTCATGTGAAATAATTCATAAGAATGGGTTAGGAAATCAATTTTTGCTTCCCTTACCTGGTCCGTACCTTCGTACGTAACTTCTAGCTTGTCCCACGTCTCCTTTGCCGTTGTGCAACACGATATTTTCCTGTAATCGTCAGCATTAACAGCACAATATAATAAATTAATTGCTTTAGCATTATTTTGAACCTTTCGGATGTCATCCGCGTCATACTCATCCTCGGACTTGGGAACCCATTCGTTTTCCACCTTCTTTGTTGGAATTTGGTTTCCCTTCATTATCACCTTCCAAAGGTGAAAGCTGTTGGACTGAATGAAGATCTTCATCCTATCCTTCCAGTACGTGTAATTTGTACCGTTGAATAGAGTTGGTCGTGTGGAGCCTTGTCCTTCATCAATTCCTGCAAAAGAATCACGAGTAGAAGC
The DNA here is from genome assembly GCA_034376525.1 of Nicotiana benthamiana. Lineage (NCBI taxonomy): Eukaryota > Viridiplantae > Streptophyta > Magnoliopsida > Solanales > Solanaceae > Nicotiana > Nicotiana benthamiana. Next base: position 93,693,972 of record CM067337.1, read on the forward strand.
CATGGATGGTTCTCTCAAACTGTTAAGTTTTCAGAGAGTTGGGCTCTGATACCAATTGTTAGAAAATATGCTTAACGCTAGAGGGGGGGTGAATAGCGTTATAATAAAATTTAGCGTAAACTTGCGGAAATTAAAATTTGCAGGAAATAAATAAGTGCGTTAAATAAACAAAAAGGAAAGAACGCACCGATATATTATGGTTTACCACAACACGTGGCTAGTCCAGTCCTCGAGAGACTCTCTCGAGATTTTCCACTAACTTGTTAAGCTTACGGGTGCTTAACAAACCTTTACAACTTAAGGACACAAGCCTTAACACCTTTGCTCCGAGATACAACACTCCAAGACTTCAACCAAGGAAACACAAGTTCCTTACAACAATAGAATCACAATTCTCTTACAAGTGTATAAAACACTAAACACTCAAACAAAATACTCCCTAATGAGTAGATATGAGTAAAAGAAGTAAGCTCTAGATCACAACAACTTTGGACAAGAATATGGCTCTCAAAATCTTTATGAAATTGAATATAAAATGATAAACAAAAGTATGCAAGCTTATAGCAATGTAATGATCAGTTGTAGTATGTTGTTGTGTTTAAAACACTGAAATGAAGCTGTATTTATTGTTGAAAAACTTGGCATTACCGTTGCCTAATTGCCAATTAAGAGTTGCTGATTTTACTCACTGACAATCGATTGTCAAACCCCAACAATCGATTGTCTGCCAGTCAGATCAAAATTCAATCCCAGATTTTACGCTTGATAATCGATTACTTTCAATCCATAATCGATTACTGGCAACGTTCAAAAAATCCATTCCAGATTTTACCACAAACAATCGATTGTCCAGAATCAACAATCGATTACTCAGCAACGTTCAAAAAATCTTTTTCGGATTTTAATCAAAACAATCGATTATACTGAATCAATAATCGATTACCCAATAACGTTCAAAAAATCTTTTCCGGATTTTAATCAAAACAATCGATTATACAGAATCAATAATCGATTACCTGACGGTATTTGAAAACTTTACGACAACGGTCAGCTTCACAATCGATTGCACAAAGTCAACAATCGATTACTTATCAGTTTTTGAAAAACATTGTAGACACTGTCTCTTTGACAATCGATTGTCCAATGTAACAATCGATTATTTAATAAATTTGAAAATCTCTGGAAGACACTGTCTCAACATAATCGATTACCATTAGTTCATAATCGATTATTCTGAGTTTTGAAAAACTTTGATGGACACTGCCTCAATCACAATCGATTGTCATTAGTTCACAATCGATTGTCATGCAGGTTTAAAAAACCTGATGCTCACTGTCTTACTCACAATCGATTGTAATTAGTTCACAATCGATTGTCATGCAGTCTTGGCTTAAAACAATCGATTATCATAAGTACATAATTGATTATCTTAGTCCAGATTTTTAAGGCATGTCTAAAAATTATTTTGACTACTGTAAATATGCATGATTTAAAATCATTTGACATTAAATTAAATATTCATGATTTTGGAAAATAGTTTTATGAGAGAAGCCATGTTACGAGTCAAGTTGTAGGATCAAGATCACAATTAAGAATGATTCAATTAAGCTATAAAACTTTGTCTTGAGCTTGAATCTCGTTGTATATCAATTGTGCGATTGTTTCTTGAACTTCGTCATATATCAATTTTCGCTTCGTTTGTCATTCATCAAAACCTGTACAAAAGAACACACGTTTTAGTATATTGCATTGAGAACGTGTTTCCAACAAAATGTTGTTTCAACCACTAGACCTTTACAACTTCTACACATGGACCTTTTCGGACCTTCTAGAATTAAAAGTCATGGTGGTAATCTTTATGCTTTTGTTATTGTTGATGACTATTCTAGATTTACATGAACGTTATTTCTTGCTCATAAAAGTAATGCCTTTCAAGCTTTTAAAAGTTTTCTTAAACATGTTCAAAATGAAAAGAACACAACCGTCACTTCCATAAGAAGTGATCATGGGGGAGAGTTCGATCATAATATCTTCGCGGATTTTTGTGACGAACTCGGTATTGAACATACCTTTTCGGCTCCACGTACACCATAACAAAATGGAGTGGTAGAACGTAACAATCGATATCTCGAAGAGATGGCTAGAACCATGCTCGATGAGGCCGAAATTCCCAAATGTTTTTGGGCGGATGCCGTGAGTACCGCAAGCTATATTTTAAACAGAGCTATCATTAGACCGATACTCATGAAAACTCCCTATAAACTCTACAAAGGAAGGAAACCTAACCTATCCCATCTTAGAGTTTTCGGTTGTAAATGCTTCATTCAAAACAATGGAAAAGACAACCTAGGAAAATTTGATGCGAAATCTGATGAAGGAATTATTCTTGGTTACTCATCGCGTAGCAAAGCATATAGAGTTTTCAATAATAGAACCAAAACTGTTGAGGAATCTCCTCATATAGTATTTTGTGAAAATGATGCTCGCTTGGCGAGAAAGGATGTTTGTGATGATCTTGCAGATATTTTAAACAAAATCAATCTCAAAGACAAAGTGCAAGAGGAAAACCCAAAGGAAACCCAAGACGAAATCTTGGAACAACCATCGGAGGAAGCACCATCACAAGAGGAAGAATAGGTAATGCCTAAGGCCTAGAGGACATCTAAAGACCATCCTCTTGACAAGGTAATTGGCAACATCGAGAAAGGGGTAAGTACACGAAACCTTCTTAAAGACACTGTAGGACATATGTCTTTTGTTTCACAAATAGAACCTAAAACCATTTCTGAAGCAATTGGGGATGAGCATTGGACCTTGGCAATGCAAGAGGAGCTTAACCAATTCAAACGTAATGATGTTTGGGAATTGGTGCCAAGACCCGATAATCACACCATAATTGGTATGAAATGGGTTTTTCGGAATAAATTAGATGAAAATGGTATAATCACTAGAAACAAAGCTAGGCTAGTTGCTAAGGGATATAATCAAGAAGAAGGCATTGATTATGAAGAAACCTATGCACCCGTTGCACGCCTAGAAGCCATTCGTTTATTACTTGCTTTTTCATCATCTATGAATTTCAAATTATTTCAAATGGATGTCAAAAGTGCCTTCCTCAATGGGTTTATTCAAGAGGAAGTGTACGTTGAACAACCCCCGGGCTTTGAAGACTTTAAATCTCCCGATCACGTCTTCAAGCTTAAGAAAGCACTATATGGACTTAAACAAGCTCCTCGAGCTTGGTAGGAGCGCTTAAGCAAATTTCTTTTGGACAATGAGTTCGAAAGGGGGAAAGTTGACACTACACTGTTTATCAAAAATAAAAACAATGACATTCTATTAGTTCAAATTTATGTCGATGATATTATTTTTGGTGCTACTAATGATTTTTTATGCGAGGAATTCTCTAAGTTAATGACTAGCGAATTCGAAATGTCAATGATGGGTGAGCTAAACTTCTTCTTGGGGTTGCAAGTGAAAAAAATGAAAGAGGGAACTTTAATTTGCCAATCCAAATATTGCAAGGAGTTGCTAAATCGTTTTGAAATGAGCAACGCCAAAGCAAAGGCCACCCCAATGAGTACATCCGACCATCTTGACAAAGATGAGAAAGGTAAGGAAGTAGACACAAAGAAGTATAGAGGTATGATCGGATCCCTTCTTTATCTTACTGCAAGTAGACTGGACATCATGTTTAGCGTGTGTTTATGCGCTCGATATCAATCATGTCCGAAGGAGTCGCACCTAACTGCGGTAAAACGGATAATGAAGTATCTTGTTGGAACTATAAATGTGGGATTATGGTATCCCAAAGGTTCTTCATGCCAACTTGTTGGCTATTCCGATTCCGATTTTGCGGGTTGCAAATTGGACCGCAAGAGCACTAGTGGCACTTGCCATTTGCTCGGTAGCTCCTTAGTTTCTTGGTTTAGCAAGAAACAAGTTAGTGTTGCGTTATCCACAACCGAGGCTGAATATATAGCCGGGGGGAGTTGTTGTGCTCAAATCCTTTGGATGAAGCAACAACTCTCGGATTATGGTCTTAGTATTGATCATGCTCCTCTTCGATGTGACATTACTAGCGCCATAAGCTTGACGAAGAATCCTATTCTTCACTCAAGAACGAAACACATAGAAATTAGACATCACTTTATAAGAGATCACGTTCTCAAGGGCGATGTCGAAATTGAATTTGTTGAAACCAAAAATCAATTGGCCGACATCTTCACAAAGCCTTTAGAGAAAGAGTCCTTTTTCCGCATTCGTAGTGAAATCTAAATTCTTGACTCCACGATGATATAATTCATGCATTGCATTTTTTTTTAATAATTACTAACTTGAGCATCGGAGGCGCCTAATTCTTTTTTGCAGGTATCGCCCCAAAGACAGGGGAATTTTCGGGCACTGGTAACATATAATCGATTATTGACTAATAACAATCGATTATTTCTAACATCTCGGTTTGCAGGAATTTGGCAATAATCGATTATCATATATTACTAATCGATTAAGTTGAGATTCAGTGTTACAGGTTTTATAATAATCGATTATTTAGCACTGCATAATTGATTACCTTTTATCGTCTCGGCTTTTCGTCATATCACTGGACTGAAATAATCGATTATCATATTAACCAAAATCTATTATTCCCCAAGCCGGGACCCTCATAATACTTCTGTCTTCAAATAATCGATTATCTCCTTTCGCATAATCGATTTCTTCTCTGACTACAATTCAAAATATTGGCAATAATCGATTATTCAGCCTCCATAATCGATTAGCAACGGTCAGTGTTCAAAATTGTTACCGTTTGGCTTAATAAATCTGCAGCTTTTTGCTCCATAAATGCCTCACTTCTTCAATTCTATAAATAGGTGTTTTCATCCTTCAAATTTCTCACTTCAAATTTCACTCTTAGCTTCAAACAATCTTCCAAAGCCTTCAAACTTTTGAAACAGCTCCTATTTCTTCATACTAATGGCAAGCAAGCACTCTAAACGCTCTCGTTCCGGCAAACATATTGCCTCCTCTTCCGCCGCTCCTCCACCCATTTTCCACTATAAAGACGGCTCTTATTTGCGTTTTGACACTCAACCCGAACTTCTTCGATTCATTGAAAAATTTGAGAATCGAGAAATCCTTCCGCCTCGTTTCTCAACTACTTGATATCTTCGAAATAGCGCACCCCCATCAACAGAAAATATTCTTATACAAAGCCAACTCATTGACTTTCTATATCTTCAAACTCCTTACATTCACCCTGCTCTAATCCGTGCCTTCTATTCAAATCTATAGAAGGACGAAGATGGTGACCTTGTCTCTAGCATCAATGGAGTTCCAATTTTTGTAAATGAGGAAAACTTGCAACTCCTCACTAACCTTCCACGAAATGGTGAAGACATCTCTCTCTACACTAGAGAAGAAGGCGCTTTATTTGATGATCAACTTCTTTTCCACCAAATTGGTATTGGCCACTGTCCGGAGAATCGTCGTCCAACCATTACGCACATGCTCCCAGAATATCGTCTAATATTTTATCTCATCACCCGAGTTCTCAAACCCCGAAAATTCAATCATACCACCCTCTCTCATGAGGATTCAAAACTCTTGCATGCAATTATCACCGGGGCTCGCATCAATTGGTGCCAGTTCGTCATGACTCACATGTATGATGCAATTGGGGACGATAAGCCACTTCCATATGCTTTTGTCATAATGGCTATTTTTGAAGCCTCCGGTATCGACACCTCCGTCGGTCCTCACAAAAAGGCAACAAAGCATTGGGAAATTCAAGAATCTTCATTTCCCAATATTGGTGAACATCCTCCTCCTCCTCCTACTCAAATACGTCGTCCTCAAGCTCCTACTCTTCAAACCATTTCGGACCAACTTGCTTCTTTGTCAACCTCAGTGGCTCGTATTGATCAAAACGTCACTCGTTTGACTTATGAGCTTCATGGGTACTTTGATCATGTCAACTATCCATATGCCCAAATTGTTCTTCCGGATGGAGTGCCGGATGCCGAGCTGGATGTTAATGATGACAATGAATAATAAATTTTTTTATTATGTATCGTTTGAATTATATTCTGTCTATTTTTCTTGCTCTCTCATGTATGTTTAATATTTTTAATGAAAGTTCATTATTTTTGCTAATGTCAAAAGGGGGAAGAATAAGGGCTATGCACACTAATACATATTGGCATAAATTGAGGGGGAACTCATAAATTGAGGGGGAACTTATACTTATGAGGGAACTTATACTTATCTTATGCATATCCCGATATTGGTTTGCCATTATCAAAAAGGGAGAAATTGTTGAAACACGTTCTCAAGTCGCTAAAATTAAACGTGTGTTCATTTCTGTAGGTTTTTGATAAATGACAAACCTATGCGCATGGAACATTGACATATGCCAAAGTCCAAGAACATGAGAAACAAAGAGCAAGATCAAGAATAACAACAAAGTTATAAATGAGTCACTTTATAGTGTGATCTTGATCCGACAACTTATTCAAGTCTTGGCTTCTCTCGTAAAATCATTTTCATGCATCGTTGAGTTAAAACAAAATGATTTTCAAACATGTTTTTCAAATTTGGACATAAATAATCGATTATGTATTTCTTTTAATCGATTATGTTAAGACAGTGTTAACCGAAATTTTTCAAGACATCAACATAATCGATTATGTCTCACCTGTAATCGATTATGTTAAGACAGTGTAAAACCGGATTTTCAAAACAACAAAATAATCGATTATACGAGATAGCATAATCGATTATTCACTGACCGTTGCCAAAGTATTTTTAAAACGCTGAAATATAATCGATTATACCAAAGGCAATAATCGATTATGCTTGCACAAAATCTGCATCCGATTTTTGAACGTTAACAGATAATCGATTATGCAACTTGAATAATCGATTATTCTGCTTAAAATCCGCATATGATTTTTGAACGATCTGCAGATAATCGATTATGCAGATCATATAATCGACTATGCAAGCACAAAATCAGCAATTAGTGATTGACAATTAAGCAACGGTCTTGGTGACTTTGAGCACTATAAATACACCTCTAATTCACGTTTTTAAGTACAACAACTGATTACATTCTTGCTTAAGCTTACATACTCTCATATCAATCATTTTATATTCATTTCATAGCTTTTTGAGAGCCAAACTCTTGACAAAGTTGTTGTGTTCTTGAGTGTATTTATTTTACTCACATCTACTCTATAAGAGAGTCTTGTCTTGAGTGCTAAGTGTTTGTATACACTTGAAGGGAAGTTCTAATCCCTTGTTGTAAGAAGGAAAGTTTAGTTCCTTGGCTTGAAGTCTTGAGGTGAGGTATCCTCGAGCAGGTTGAAGTCTTGTAGAGTGTATATCTACGAGCAAGTGTAACGGTTTGTTAAGCACCCGTAAGCTTAACGGAGTTAGTGTAAAACTCGAGAGAGTCTCTCGGGGACTGGACTAACCACACGTTGTGGTGAACCAGTATAAGTTCGGTGTGTTCTCTCCTTACTTCTTTATTTACCGCACTTATTTTACTCCTGCAATTTTAATTCCGCAAATTTGCATTGTTTTTTTTATAACGCTATTCACCCCCCCCCCCCTAGCGTTAAGCGTATATTCTAACAATCGACTCCTCAACTGGTTGGGCTATAAATGTACCATTGCCGACTGGCAGGAGGAATGTGCGTGGATTAGTAAGCTGGCGAAGAGTAGAAATGGTTTAGCAGAAATTACAGCTTGCCTATTTGGGATTCTGGTGCCGATGATATGGAGGGAGCGGAATAAATTGAGATTCCAGGGAGGCAAGTTGAAGAGCGACACTGTATGCAAGGAAAACGTAGTCCATCTCCATTTCAGAGGGGCTTCAAGGCATAAGTGGAGGGCTTTCCTACAAAGCTTAGATCATTTTCCCTAGTTTTAAAATGAGATAGACTTTCTTCACGATAGTTGTATCACATGTATATCATAGTGTGTTTGTTTTTCTTAGAATGATAATAGGGTAGTGACTGTGTATAGCATACGCGAATAGATGGTCAGCATCTATGCTTTGTAAATATACTTTTTTGACGAAATGAAATAGAAAGCTGTTTATTGAAAAAAAAAATTTATAAAACCAAATAATTTAATATTGGCTTGTATTCTCTGTCACAAAATTTATCATATTCACAACTATATATTGTAATTTCAAGACTAATATAAACGTCCACAATAAAGATTGGTCATGACAAGTAATATGTCAGTGGAACATACTCCAATAAAGTCTGTAAGAAAAATTAGGTCTCCTATAATCATATTACATATTTGTGTCTCAAACAACATTAATGTTCGACTACAAAACTTATCTACATATCTAATTATTTTGAGTTTAAACCATACCGGTTGCACAAATCGTTTTTCAGGTAGCATCTATCCATTTTATTTCAGTCATCAAAAACTTTGTACTGCAAGATACGAGTAAAAAACTAATCTATATTAAAAACACAAAAGTCTTTAATGAAATATTATTTATATTTTTTTACTCTTTAAAAATAAAAATTCATATTAAATAAAATATTAATATAAGTTATTTTATCAACTAAAATTTTATTATTAAATTGTTCCTTATTTGAACTATGTATAAAGTACTAATATTTAGAATTTTAAAATTATTTTTTTGAATAGCTTGATTTCAATAAATTTTAAAAGTTGTAAAGTGACTTCCGTGTAAGATAAACTGAAATTTACATGTGAAAAGAGGAAAATACCTTAATTTGATAAAAACACGTCCACAAATGCATGACAGCATGAGCAAGGCATTGGTGAACAAATAAATCTCACGATAGAGTTAATGTATGGATTATAACATAGGTTAAGATGAATAACTCTCACATAGGCGCAGCCCAACATTGTTGGTGGCCTAAAGTAAAATCTCGATAAGGAACCTTAATTTATTAATAAAATAAATTTGTATATTTTTATTTGAAATTTAACTTTTTTTAACTTTTTCAAATGGTAATATAGCTAATCGAATTCTTTTAGATTCTTCTAATACATTATTGATCCTTATGCAAAATTGTTATAGGAATAGTATTTTATGAGGCATATAGGTATTTAACGAAAATTAATTCTTGTTATCTTATTGCGTATACGGATTAGAGTATTATCTTCTACTTGTAATATTTCCTTTAACGTCGGCTCCCACCCTCCAAGAACTCCCCAGCTTACTCTTGTAGTAACTCGAACTCACACCCTCTTGGTTAGAAGTAAAGGCATTCACCACTAGAGCAATCCACTCTTGTCAAAAATAAAAGATATCTTTATACCCTTTAAATAAAAATTCAAATTTTATCCACTAAATCAAAAAAATCAAAGATGTCTTTATATCCTTTAAATTATTAAAATCTCAACTAGTAGCGCTAGTTTCAAATTAAGATTTTCTTTTTTCTTTTTGTATTAAGTTATTTACATTTTAATATTAAGATACTCAATTTTTTATATAAAAAAGTTAAAATTACTACCAAAAAAATGGGGCCTCCGAAATTTATGGGTCTTAAGCCATTACTTGTACTGCCTTACCCTTGAGCCGCCTATGCTCTCAGAATAAATCATGTAAAATAAATTAATTTGTCAAATCTACTTACAATTATACATGCTCTAAATTTCAAGAAAATTGACTTTTTAATTTTATTTTTCATTTGATAATAGTATTTTATCATTTTTTAATATTTAGTATTTTGAAATAAAAATAAATTTTAGCTTACTAAATTACTTAGAGTTTATGTATGGAATATAACATAGGTTAAGATGAGTAACTCGCTCAGAACATACCATATAAAATAAATTAATCTGTCAATCTACTTGCAATTATAAATGCATTAGTTCTCAAGAAAATTGACTTTTTAAATTTTTTTTCTTAAATATAATTTTACATTTGAGAAAATTATGTTTTATTATTTTTCTCATATTTAAGATTTTGAAATAAAAATAAAATCTAACTTACAAATTATTTTTTATTTAGATTATAGTTAAGGATTCCTAACATTAATGACTAAACCGCTTAAAATTTATTTGATAAATTCTTTTCCCGTTGAACACTTTAAAAGTAAAATTCTTATTAGCTAAAATTAGAATTTGCATATTAAATTTTTCTTATTTGAACGAATATGTAGGATCTCCTAACGTTTAATAATTTAAAATTAATTAATATTTCATCTTACACACTGGCGACAGGCAAGCAAGTCGCCGCCTGCCGCCGGCAACCATCTACCGAACCCAACCACCCCTACTAAACACTTTCCACACTGTAAATATGGCAAGAGTGATCACACCAAAGAGTGGAATCCCACAACAGCTAACCCCAATACCCCTTATACACTGGTTCCCTGGAATGAGGAGTGCCCCTACTGTCATGCAGGCACCGCCGGAGAAGGAGAAGGAGGGTGCAGGTGGAGCGACGATGGCTAGGAAACTCACTTACTCCACTGAAGCTCAGAAACCTAAAATGGCGGAGAACCGACAATGGCGGAAGTGGTCAAAGGCAATCAGACTCAAAAGCAGGGCATGCAATTGAATAACTACCCTTCGTTGATGAAGGAGGGTGTCAAAATTGCTAAGCTGAACCCTAAGGAGATAGAGAGTCAGAATCAGAAATGGAGGTATGCCCTAATTGGTTATGTCTTGGGAGGTAATCCGTCTTTTAAGGAAATGCTGAAGTATGTTTATGGCGTTTGGAATGAGGTTACAACGCCTACTCTGTTGCTACACGACGATGGGTATTTCGTCTTCAAATTTGAGTCTACGGAGGAGAAGAACTTCATCATGCAACAAGGACCATACACCTTCAACGGTAAGCCTATGATTCTGAAGGAATGGGACCCTAACGTTCAGATTAAAAACGAGTCGATGAGAATTGTCCCAATTTGGGTCAATTTCCCTGGACTACCGATACAATGTTGGGCTGAGGAGAACCTAGGTAGAATAGCAAGCTTACTGGGTAAGCCTCTATGAACTGACAGGATAACTGCTGAGTGTAAGAGAATCCTATGCGAGAGTTCTTCTAGAAGTTGATATCACTCAACCTCTGCCTGAGGATATCCACATAGAGATTCCAGATGGGAAAGCATGGATACAAAGTGTAGAGTATGAACGGAAAGCAACATTCTTCCTTGAATGAAACTCATTTGGACACAAAAATGGTGACTGTCAATAGGAGAAACAACAGACTGTAGAAGTCCAGAGACAGAGAAGGAGGAAAAAGAAGGTAACCCGAGTACAATGGCAACCAAAAGCTGCTCCTGAGGAGATAGTTGAAGGGCAACAGAATGACAAACAAGATGAGAACCCTGCTGTAGAAAGGAACACAAAGGCAAACAGGTTGCAGCTGTTCAAGTCCCAAGGACAAAAATCAAACCAAAATGACCAACTATGCTGACGTAGCCAGGAGAAATACATTTGCAGTACTCACCATAGTAGAACCCCCTGATGAGAACCAATAGCAGGGACAATGCAGCCTAGAGCCAGTTGATCCAGGAGGTACTACATCCACTATTTCCGTATGATAATTGTAACCTGGAACATTAGAGGACTAAACAAGGCCTCAAGCAAAGAGAGTTAGTCAAATTCCTGAGGACTAATAGAGTTGATATGATAGCCTGCCTAGAGACTAGGGTGAAGCAACAGAATTCAATGGCAATATACAAGAGAGCTGGGAGATGACTGGACTGTAGGGAATAACTATGTGCATGCTCCTAATGGCAGAATATGGATATTGTGGAAAGAGGTAAATGTTCAAGTGGCAATACTGGAGAGCACTGATCAATCAATTCATTGTCAAGTGAAAGACAGACACTCAACCTTTACTAGCTATATCACCTTTGTCTATGGTCTACACACTAACCAACAAAGAGCACCACTATGGAGGAACTTGAGAGCTGTCTAGCAAACTGGGCCCTGGCTTATAGTAGGGGATTTCAACAGTCCACTGGGGGTTGAGGACAGGATAAATGGTCAGCCAGTGCATCCTTCTGAGATTGTTGATTTCCAGGGGTGTATTGATGACATAGGAGTAGGGCAGCTTACCAAAAGGGGCAGTTCATTTTCATGGAGTAATAAAAGGGATGCTGATGACAGAATATAGCCACATTGACTGGGCTTTTGGTAATGCTCAGTGGTTCAATCTGTACACAGAAGTGGAAGCAGTATATATGTTGCCTGGGGTTTCAGATCATACTCATTTATTGATAGATACTGACATTGTCAAAGTTAGAGTTAAAATACCATATAGGCTGCTACTAACAGTTATGCAACAAAATGAATACAAGGAAACAGTTCAAAGAGTGTGGGGTCAACAAATTCAAGGCCACACTATGTATTCTATTTGGAGAAAACTGAGGAAAATTGAACAAGAGACCAGAACTATTCATCAGGAGCATTCATCCGTGGACACAAAGCTGCAACAACTGAGAGAAGGTCTGAGGGTAGCCCAAAGCAAACTGAATGAAGACTATTTCAATGAAGCAGTGATTGCAGAAGAGAAGAACCTATTACAGAACATTGAAAAATGGGAAGGTATTCAAGAACAAATACTTAGGCAGAAGTCAAGAGAAAACTGGATTCAGTTGGGTGACAGCAATACAAAATACTTCCATGCGTATATGAAGTCCAGACAATCCAGGAACAGGGTGAGTAGCATACTCAATGACAACCAGATGAGGATCACAGACCCACATCAGATCCAACAGGAGTTCATTCAATTATTCCAACAGCTTCTGGGCACAGTAGCAGACCAGCTCCCTGGGATAGATATCAATGTGTCTAGGGATGGGCCAAGTCTATCATTGAACCAACAGCAGCAACTATTTGCTCCAGTAACAAAGGAAGAAATCAGTCAGATAGTTCACAATCTCCCTAATAACAAGGCTCTTGGATAGATGGACACCCTGCAGAGTTCTTCAAACAGTTTTGGCCTATTGTGGGTGAAGAGGTTACAGAGGCAATGCAGCAGTTTTTTCAAAATGGGAAGTTGCTGAAAGAAGTTAACTGCACCACTATTACATTGATCCCGAAAGTGAAGAATCCCAACTATGTCAAAGAATACAGGCCAATTGCCTGCTGCTCAACACTGTACAAAGTCATTGCAAAACTCCTTACAAACAGGCTGAAAATAGTGGTGGACTATCTGGTTGGGCAGGCACAATCAGCCTTCATTGTGAGGAGAAACATTATGGACAATGTCATTATGGCCTATGAATTGATTAGAGCTTATTCCCAAAAAGATGTATCTCCCAGATGCATAATCAAAGTGGATATCAGAAAAGCCTATGATTCTGTTGATTGGGGATTTCTAAGAGCAGTGCTACTGGAGTTTGGTGTACCATACAGAATGGTCAACATAATCATGGAGTGTGTTTCTACAGCAAGTTTCTCCCTGCTAGTTAATGGAGGCCTTACCAGCAAATTTGCAGCAAGGAAGGGGCTAAGACAGGGAGACCCAATGTCTCCCTATCTATTTGTCTTAGTCATGGAATACCTCAACAGAACACTGAAGCAACTGAACAAGAATCCAGACTTCAATTTACATCCCAAGTGTTCCAAATGGCAACTTACTCATATCTGTTTTGCAGATGACCTCCTGATGTGCTGTAGAGGAGATGAAACTTCCCTGAGGCTCTTACTAAAAGAGTTTGAAAATTTCTCCCAGATGTCTAGGTTGCAAGCCAATCTGGAGAAAAGCTCCCTGTACATAGCTGGGGTATCACAGGAAATCAAAGATAGACTACTGGCAGAATTTCATCTAACAGAAGGACAACTCCCATTCAAATACCTGGGAGTTCCCTTGTCAACAAGGAAGATTACAATTGCACAATGCTTACCCTTGGTGGACAAGATAGTGGACAAGATCATATGCTGGTCCTCCAAGACATTGTCCTATGCTGGAAGACTCCAATTGATCAAGAGTGTCCTATTTGAGATGCAAACATACTGGGCACAGGTCTTCCTAATTCCAAAGAAAATCATCAAGCTGGTGGAAGGTATCTGCATGAATTACATATGGACAGGGAAACATGAAGCAAGTCACAGGGCACGCATAGCTTGGGACACAATCTGTAAGCCAGAGGCAGCTGGTGGCTTAAATTTTATTTGCTTTGAAAAATGGAAAAAAGCAGCACTGTCAAAGCTGCTATGGGCACTAATACAAAAAAAGGATAAACTATGGATCAAATGGATCCATTGCCATTATAAAAAAAAGGAAGGAGGTGACTAACATGGAAGTACCAAAGCAGGCAAGCTGGTTGGTAAGAAAAATATTTGGAGCTAGGGACTGGTGGGCATATGACTGGGCAACAATGCAATCATGCTGCCAGAAGGGAAGCTACAACATCAAAAGTGCATATAGGTACTCCATTCCACAGTTCACCAAAGTACCCTGGAAAAAGCTAGTGATGTTGCCAGGTATTCTGCCGAAACAGAAATTCATTCTATGGATGACATTGCATCGACGCTTGGCAACAGTAGACAGGCTAGAAAAATGGGGTATACACACGGACCAGGCCTGTTCTTTATATGACAGTGGCAACATAGAGACTCATGACCACATTTTCTTTGAATGTCCTTACTCACAATCACTGTGGCAAGGTTTACTAAGGTGGCTGAACTTCAATAGAATGTTACACAACTGGGAGCATGAAGTCCAATGGCTATCTGACAGAATAGGAACCCAAGGAAAACCATCCTAGGAGTTGTATTTGCCGCAGTTGTATATAATATCTGGATGGAAAGGAACGAAAGACGATTCAGACAGTTGAGCATGGATGCTAAGATTAGAGCAAGACTGATTGCACTACAGGTGCACATCATTGGAAGAAAGATGAACAAATGGCAGCCTATTCTACAATACTTAAACTGTTACCCGCTCTGTAATCCTTGAATATAGTCACAGTTTTTTAGATTAGAAGTTAGTTCAACAGCCTTCGGGTTGTATAGTGGATAGTTGATCAATTTTGAGAGGTGTTCTATTGTCCCAAAGAACACGTGATGTACAGTTACATTGGTTGAAATACAAATTTTTCCTTTTGACCAAAAAAAAATAAAAATAAAAGCTTTATTGATAAAATTATAAATACTCTTTAATATTTAAAATGATGAATTAAAACTAAAAGTTTCAAAATAATATATATTTATTTATACCATTATAAAAGTAAAAAACTCGAATACAAATATTTATCATCGACAAAATTAGAGTGAAATCAATCCGAAAAAAGGAAAAAGAATGAAGTAAAGACTATATAACGTTTTTAGACGTTTAATCCCCTTTGTTATAAAACTAGCTTAACCTCATTTTCTACATAAAATATCAGTTTTAGAATCTTGATAAATAAAAATTAAATATTATTTTCTTCATTTTCAGAAAACTAAAAAACTAATTGATTCGTTAAAGAATTAAGAATTAGCATAAAGTATTTCTATTCCATTTTATATCTACTGAAAGAGATAGCTCTTAGCTCTGTTAAAAAGTTGGATTGTCCAAAATTTAGAATTAATATTAAAATGTTATTTCCTTATATTCATTACTTGCCTTTTTTAAAATTCATTATCTTCTTATGTAATAACAATATGAATGTAACATTTACGAAAATAGGTGAGATAACAACATAACATATTTTTTTTTTTGATAAAATAAATTATTTTAAAATTCCAAATAATATTTAACTAATCCAACTGAGTTCTTCATCTTTTACATGTTCAAAAGACATTGAATTTAACTATTTTGTCAATTTAAATTAATTTTATATTATTTAAACATATATAGCATTTCTTTTAACTTCAATTGCTATTTTACAACAATTTTTTTTCATCTTGTATACGTTTAATAATGATTGACGCAATGTACACGTGCAATGTTCGTATACTAACACTAGTATTATATTAAAAGTAAGAAACTTCTTCTGCACAAAAACATGGACAAAGCCAAAAAAATTATTTACCGGATAAGAAAATTTTTCTACAAACTAGGGATATATAAAAAAAATGTTAAAGTTTTTATTCATGTCAGCACTTTTAAGTTGAATATATCTATTGAAATGACAGAGAATTCATAAGGGACCTAATTTCTTTTTTATTGAGTTAGTTAAATAAGATTAACTATTATTATTTCCAAGAGCTTACACTTTAACTTTTAAATAATATTTATGTAACTCAAATATAATTTTTAATATAATAGCTATATGATCTTTTAAAATTTTGTATTGATGGAGACTGGGTTGCGTAACTAAAGACTAGTAGATAAAATAACCAAGGAGGCAAATTTCAGTGGTCTTAAAGGTTGTTTGATAGGATACATTAAATAAAATAATATATGTATTAGCTTTGTGTATTAATAATACTTTGTTTGGAAAACATTTTGATTCAATGTATTACTTATGCAAGCATTATATACATCATATTTGGTATTATATGCATAGAAAACCATGATATTAAATGGTATTAACAATGCAATGGGTTTTAACGTTTGTATTAGCTTAGTTATCAATTATCCTTTAAAATTTATGCTTGATTAAAATATGCTAATTATTATAGTAATGCAAGTTTAAAATAATCCAAATAGCGAGAAATAAAATTATATCTCTATTAAATAAATAAATACTTAACATTTTTTTATGAATAAATATTAAATTCTATATTACAATATAGGTAAACAAATAAAATAATGTTTCTTAAACTTTTCTTATAAAAATATTTCTCAACATATGTTTCTTTTAAAAAGTTAAAGTGATAGACTAGTTTGAAGGTAATTTTGTAAACGAACAATTTTTTTTAAACTTACGCAATACTTTAATACGTCAAACCAAACAATAGATAAGAAATGTGCCAGGATAACTAATGCAAGCATAACTAATACCAACATTATGAATACAACATATTCAACATTACGAATCCGAAAAGAATTTACAAGGTTGACTGGAAAGCACTAGGCAGCCAAAAGAAAACAGAAGCCGGAAAGACTACAATTTAAAACCATAACGCTTTTAGTTATTGCCAGAGCTAATTCTCGAATGCTTCAGCTCCACAAGTGAAAAGGCCAAAGCAGCAACAGAGTAGTTAATGGATTAGCTTCGTTGAATCCACTGCAATATATCCGGTCGGATCACTCCCTCAAAACCATTTTTCACATGATTCGAGGCTTTGAAACTAGCAGGCAAGACAGTGTTGAACTGCCTGTACTGGATGCTTGTTCCAGCAGGGCTTCTTGGTTTGATCATCATAGAAATGGTTGGATAGGCTTTTTGCCATGTGTTCCTCGCTGAGGTAAACAGATGCCTGCTGCTGGATCCCTTATCCTGGCCAGCACCATATTTCTGGAATCCCTCCGGCTTTGGGGTGTGAGATGATTTCCTAAGCTGTTTACTTGCGCTCATAATTGCATTGCTATCTGAGGGATTTCCTCGAATATTAGCTGATGGCTTCATTTTGTCAAGCCATCGAAGGATCCAATTCCCAAGATTCCTACCAGCTTCGATATCTCTTTCCTGTATCTTGCGATGAATGGTCAGTGCCACGTCAAAGGCAGCTCGTGTTCGCCTGGAAAAGAAAGAAACAATTTGTAACAATAATACAACCAACAACGCCGCCAAAATGGCAGAAAAGATTGTTAGAATATGTAAATAGTAGAACCCTAATCCAATGTGTATTAGGAGTAGGATATGTTATGTGTATATATATATATATATGGCTCATTGTACCATGTTTAATATCAATTATATATTTTTCTCCCGTGCTTTCTCACATGGTATCAGAGCCAGGCCCATCCCAATTATTGTTACCGATGTTGGGCCCCCATTTATGTTGTCCACGCTCCAGAGATCTGGGCGTGAGGGGGAGTGTTGAGTTGTCCCACATCGGAGGGATTTGAGGTCCTTGGTCTCCTTATATGCCTGGGCAATCCTCACCTCATAAGCTAGCTTTTGGGGTTGAGTTAGGCCCAAGATCCATTCCGACAGCAGGGAATAACCATTTTTGGGTAATTTGGACAAGTTGCAGTCAACATGAAACATCTTAAATTTGTTTTTTTAAAAGGTAAGAATGTGGAACTATTGTCTGCTAAAAGAGGATTGTAAGAAGCTTAGACAGTAACAATTCCCTAGTGAAGGGTCTGAGCTCACTAGTTGCCTCTCATTACAGAAATTGAGGAGTTATGTGCTAAAACATCACAAGGATAAATCAAAAATCCTCTGCATGGGACTCATATTTATGAAGAACACAAACAGTCCACACTCTTCTATATCAAATTCCTATCACATTTGGCCTGCAATTAATGCCATGAATATTATTTTCCTTGTACAAAGTACAAACATGCACAGACATAACATATTCTTCAAGGCTCTACTTTGCTGATTTTTGTCATAGGGAGTTCATTCTCAGCTCGTCCTGCTGGATTCAAAGCTAAATCTGCCTCATCTTCCTCCTCATGTCAAGAGTAATATAATACAATCTACTAATTGATAAAAATTCAACTACAAAAATCATTGTTCTCACACCCAGGGCTGCACAAAGTCAGTTTGGTGTCCAAACTTCCGATTCTCAAAACTGAAACTGACCAATCAAACATCATTTTGGTTTGGTCTAGGCTCCTTTATGCTTCGTGCAAATCAGTTGAATACATTGGTGAATTTGATTCCATAAAACAATAACAAAGCTGGACTCAGAATGGAATGATCGATTAAATTAAGAGAAACCTAGAGAAAAAGGATGGTGTGCATCAGTTGCCAGCATGCATGATGGAGGTAGTGCGGTAATGAGGCATCATTGCCAAACCTACATGGGGATTGAGTCAAGACCTATAAGCGAGATGAAGGCTGCTGACTTAAACAAGATCTTGGAGGGCAAAGAATAAATTACACTTAGCAATTGATAGAAGGGTGCTGTTCAAAGAGAATCTCTGGCTAAGAAGAGAATTGAAAAAATGGAACAAGAATTATGAGAAAGAGAAAAGAAGAATAACAGGAAATTGTGGAAAAGAAAACTCTGAAGGCAGAAACAGAAGGGAAAAAGGAAAAGAACAAGATATAAAAGAGTCATGGAAGGCACTCTAATGATGCTATTTAGCAACTAACAGGCTTTACTCTCATTAATGCATGATCTAGAGAGAGTTCTGCTTCCCATATTAGCCAGACACTAGTTTATACAGTATACTCATGTCAACATGGCATGATATGGGCAGGATGGGGGGGTGAAAATGTGGTTCATTTGGCCATTTTAATTGAGATAATACCTACCAACTCGTGTCAGTCAACTAGTTGAAGATACTGATGAAGAGGAATATGGAGAATTTCTTTCTTCTACTTTTAACCTTTAGATTACACTCACACCCCTACATCGTAAGTACTCCACTCTTTAGCATCTATATGTTAACTTTTAAGTTTATGCTTCTTAGCTGTATTCGCCTACATTTATGCAACGCCTTATTATTATCCTTGCATCTTGAACATAAAAGCTTTGGATAATCCAACAGCTCAAGAAGCACGCATGCCTATCATGACTACAAAAATCAAAGGTAATCTACACCCAGTTTTGCATATTTAGGTGTAACGTGCTCAACTATCACATTCGTCTATTATCAGCTAAAAGAATATTTAAGAAACAACTTTTGTAAAGAGAACAGACAAGCAGATATTCCAATCCCATTGCTTATAGAAAATTTATCTTCACAAAATTCAAGGAACAAAAGAAAGACGATGCACACGTAACAATCTTATTCGGACAAGATTGTCAAATGTCAGGTAGACAAACTGAAACATGGAACATAGTCCAACATCACCACATATTGGAAGAGTGATCATAGTAAGCACGAAGAGATACTTTCTTCAAGAATTGGGGAAAATGTCTAGTATTTTATAAACATAGAAAATCCATACGAACAATATTCAAACAAATAAGAAGAGCATCAAAATACAGAAGTTGGAATAGCAGAGGTTTGCCATTCTATGTATGAGAAGATGACAATCCTTGTTGCTGAGAATGACTAAGAGAAGAAAGATGCATGGGACGGGTATCATGTCACAAAGGTATATGGGAACAAGAAGAAAAAACTACTGATAATTCAAGAATCGCAGAATAAAAAGTTGATGAAGAGAAAACTACCAAAAGAAGCAGCAAGATCATATTCCAGCTTAGCCACCTAAGAGAAGTGATCCTCTCACGCAACACTTTGATTTGCAGTACCGACTAATCACCAGGTTTTACAGAACCTATGCCAGAAATGAAATTGCATATGCATTCGGAATGGTTCACAAAACTGGATACTGTTTCTATTATTTAATCCATCAAACAGGAATTAGTGTTGCTAAATCTTATTCGCTGATACATTTCTCTGTGAATTACTTTAATCATAGTAACTCCAATTAGTGTTACCCTAACTCCAATTAGTGTTACCCTAATTACAAATGACAATAATATTAAGATCTAATTGAAATCAAAAAGTACCTTTGAGCGAAAGCGCGAAGCCTGGGGTGATTGGGAGTAATGAGCTTACGCTGAATCCTCAAGAAGAGCTTGTAAGTTCGTTTCAGACCCAAGAAATACGCCGTTGCCAATGTGATCTCCCATAGCACCATTCTCTCTCTTTCTCTACAACTTTCTTCAGGAAAGAATATCCAAATGAGAAAAGAGCATTAAGTATTATGTTTGCTTGTGCTCTCTTCTTCTTCAATATGTATATTATTGTTATATAATATAAGAACAAGAACAACAATACAAGAACAAGAACAATATAGAGAAAAGTAGAGAGAGGAGTATTCTTATTGATATTTTGGGATGATTTACAATGGGAGAGAACCCCTTTATTTATAGGGAGAGAAAAGACTTAGCCTCAAAGTAGAACTCTTCTATAAGATAGACATTCACTCTAATTAGAGTTCTATTTATAACACTCCCCCTTGAATGTCTATTCAATAATGTGCCTCGTTAAAACCTTAACTAAAACAAAACCCAATGGGAAAAAATTAAAGAAAAGGAAAAAGAGTACACATGTTTGAATATGCGCCTATTGGTTGCCTCGTTAAAAACCTTGCAAGAAAAACCCAGTGGGACAAAACCTTGCAAGGGAAAAAGAGTGCAACGCGCATTAACTCCCCCTGAAAAGAGCATCAATTCACATCCTTGAGCATTTGCATTCCAATCTTATGCATCATCTTCAAAACGATCTTTTGTAGAGATTTGATAAATAAATTAGCCATATTGATTTGAATAAATATTCCGCACCTTGAAATTATCATTCTTGATAGATATGAACATCTTCATATAATGTCGTGGAATGACTCTTCAATATCTCCATAGAGGTATTCTCGATGCCATCATGCTTATAGTTATAGCAAGATACATATGTACACAAGTTGCACTTAGGATGTGGTACTTCAGGACCAAGAATTGTATATGTTCAAGCAACTTCAATCTTTCATGGATTGACATATAAGTTAAGTCATATAAGCCATATAATAGACTTTAGATGCATATCAAGTTTTCATGTCATGCTAAACAAATAAGATATCGAAAACTGATTACACATACCATTGACTTTATACTTTCAAGTATTTGAACTACATGTCCAAAACTACATGTCTTTCATATGGAATCAATTCTGCTTGAATTGTATCTCTTCCATTTAGCCAATATTTTTGTTTGTATTCGACAAACATAAGATCCTCATCGATATTTAGCGCTATCATAGATGTCATCGACGAACATTATATATCGGTTCCAATAAATTTTCATAAAGACATAACATGGAGATCTCTTTATTCATATATTCAGGTACCTGAATCTCTCATGAGATTTTATGAATTGTTATGTCATGTGATCTTCTAGATCACTTGCCTCCCATTTATTATGATCACTTTGATCATTTGCTCATCTTCTTTATTAAGAAGTTCCTTTGAAACCGATTTGTCTATACGCTTTAAGCGTATCAAAGACTTTGTCCTTCTGGGACTTAATATGAGCATTTGCAGTGAGAATATAGTTACTTTCTTTGGGTCAGCAAATGCGTATAGCATGCTTTGCAATATGTTGCAATTGAATTATCCTTTTATGAACTTCAGGTTCATATTATGATATTCGAGGATCTATATATACAAATGATAATTCATCCCATGTAACCTTTTCTCAAGTGTTTATCATGTCTCCCCCTCATGTTAGAAAAGCTAACTTGTTTCCTCAACTTTGAGAGTCCATCTTTGTGCATTATGGTGTTAATGAAAATATACACCGCACATCAATAATAATAAGATGAAATTATTTGGTTCCTGACCCTGAACCACTTGTGAGGGGAGAATATAATATACTCTCATATACAACGTATATCAAACTGATATATATAACTTTGTTCTCAAAAGAAACAGTTTAGCTATTAAGTGGAGGCACTCAATAATTATCTTGCTAAACCAACTATGATATAAACCAACTTATCAAGATGAACTATCTTGATTAGAAAATCTGGAAATTATGCTCGAAGTTATATTACTGAGCAATTTACCTGGCAAGCACCGGCCAGGCTGCGGGTTAATAACAATTGCACATGTAACCATATCATAGATGCATCATATGTGGTATACATGGCAGGTGAATGGGCCCATATTCACCTTTGATATTTCCAGAATTTATGGGATTCAACCCGAACTCTTTAGTTGGTCAATCAATTAATGAGAACAAGTAATATAAGAGAATTCGTAAAGAACTTTCTAGTTCTTTAATATTTACCCATGTGAATTCTCTATTACTGCACATCATACTTAAAATGAGATGGCTAACCCGAATGCCAACTGGATAAATTATCAATATTGATAAACTTCAAATCTACACCATGACATGTGCAATTATCAATAAACTTCAAGTTTATTATGGTATAGGTTTTTATACCAATAAATATCCACTTTATTGTGGCATTCTTTTGTTTGTGTAGTACAAACTGGAGAATAAAGCGGGTAGCTTTTCATATACAAATTATCCCTCTACAAGTTGTAGTAATAGAAGATATCAAATCTTTCCTTTATTTATAGTCTCAATATAATCAATCGCTTTCGCATATACTTTGGAAACTGAATAAGTTTCTTTGAGACTTACTACAACACAATACCTTATTGGTAATCAATTGTGTTTCTCCAACACAGTAATAATTGGCTCTTCTAGAGCTCTCAATTAATTTTGTACTACCACAAATTCATCAACATCCATGTGGTGAATATCTCTTTTAAAGAGAAAATTATACCATTATGGTCATGGTCAAAATTATATGCAAGATATATTTCTTGCATTATCGTTGTCCTTTTAATAGTCATATTTCCAAAATATTTTGGCGTACAATAGGTACGTGACCAACGATCATTCATGCCATAATAATGACATTATTTTCATATATTATCTCAAACCTCCTTCTAGGGGTGAGTGTGGTATATTCAATACCAATTTCATGTTCATATTCTTCAAATAATGAATTTGTATTCGTGAATCAGATGTTGTCACATTCATTGCGGGGATATGTGATTTTGTTATCCTTTTCAAATCTGTAAATGCGTCTGGCATTTGATTTGCTATTCTTTGCAAATGGATAATATTTTGCACCTCTTTTTCACAAATAGAGGTATGTGGATCAAGATGAGATAATGATGCATTTTTCTACAAAATTTCCCGTTTGGTTTCACCAACTTCTCCCCCTAATTTTGGGTAAAGTGTCTCATCGAATTGACAGTCTGCAAATCGTGCAGTGAACAAATCCCCTGTCAATGTTTCGAGGTAGCGAATAATGGAGGGCGATTCAAACTCAACATATATATCTAACCTTCTTTGCAGACCCATTTTGGTGCAATATGGCGGTGCTACAGGCACATATACTGCACATCCAAAAATTCTTAAGTGGGATATATTAGGTTCATGACCCAAAACTCATTGCAACGGGGAATATTTGTGATAATCGTCGTTCTGAGACGAACTAGCATAGCTGCATGCAAAATGGCGTGACCCCAAACCGAAGTGGGTAGCCTCGTTTTCATGAGTAAATGAGGAATTCAAGATTATTCTCATCTATTGTCTCATATGATATCCATTTTGAATGATATCTTTAAAACTCAACAAGTTCCTTTTAGAGTTGGAGGAGAACATTGCATTCTCTAAAATGTTGTTCCTTTAGGTAGAGTTATAGTTGCTCTTCCGGAGCCTTTAATCAATTTACTACTACCAGAAATTATAGTAACATCTGCCTTACACATACTTAAATGAGAGTAATATTTCTTCTCTTTGAATATCGTATGTGTGGTACATGAATCAATTAATCAAAAGAGATATACAAACATGAGAATAAACAAATTTAATCCGTTGCTTCATAATTAAACAATATTTTCAAAATCTGATGAGGTTATTCGACTAACTTAGTTAATAGTCGACTAACTTGGGAAGCAGTCATTAGGTTAGTCGACTATCTAAATCAGATAGTCGACTATCTTAGCTTGCGGAAAAATCCAGTTTTAATGCAAAATATTAGATAGTCGACTAACTGTTAGGTTAGTCGATTAACTCTACTGGAAAATAAAAATATCTTTGAAATTTAAGCATATTGAAACATTTTAAAGAACTAATACTAACATTATATCATAAGCTAACTAATACGATCTGATACTAATGACTATTAGTTTATTCACAGACTAATACAAATAAGTAAAATAAAATCAAACAATTCCATCTTCCTTCATCACAGATCCATCACCAATTAAGTGGTCTATTTTCCCCTCAGGGTGCTCAAAGAAGTCTGCCACATCCAAGTGGGTGATGTCAAAATTGTCGTCAGAGACAGACTTGGTTTCAGGGCATTTACCTTTTAGAGATGCTTGATAAAGCTCAACCAAATGTCTTGGTACACGGCAAATTTTCGCCCAGTGCCCTTTTCCACTGCAACGATAATATATAGTTTATGAACTATTTGCTTTTGGATTCTCATCGCATCGTGCTTGTGGCAGAATGACCAACTTCAGGTTGTCATATCTCTCCTTTAAGCCATTCCACAAGATAGGTGGATCTTTGACTGTGATATATTCAATTTTCAAACCTTCATCAAGGTGATGGCGCAAGAAAATCAAGGCCTTAGCACAGTTTCAAACCTTCATCAAGGTGATGGTGCAAGAAAATCAAGGCCTTAGCACAGTTTCAAACCTTCATCAAGGTGATGGCGCAAGAAAATCAAGGCCTTAGCATAGTCTTGGGTGGATGCATTGTTTCTGTCTTTAATGGCGTCTCCAAGACCCATTGCATCCAAATGGATTTTAGCATCCAACACCCATGTCATATAGTTCTTGCCCGAAATTTCAAGGGCAACGAACTTTCTTTTCATAATGTCAGACATAAAACAAAATTACATCAAGAGCGTGTCCATACTTATGGGCTTTATTACAATTATCACATTCACTTCAGGGAATGGATCATAATCATCTGTATGTGCTATATACAATCTCATGTCAAATATTACTTTCATAAAGTGAAAGATTATTTTGAGAATCTTTATTATTCTCATTATCACAATGATGACGATTATAATTCCGTCTATTGCCACGTCCACATTCATTGATACCTTCACGGTAGTAATTTTATCTTCTTTCAGACTTATCACATACTGCTATCACATTCTCTAAAGGGAATGAGAATGAAGCAAATTCAATGGGATGGATTTTCAATTTTTTGCCCACAATCATACATGAATTTAATCATGGCAAGACATAGAACTTTTACCACTTCACGTGGTTATAATTCCTTACAAACTCCATTAGAGTTATAATCAAACTTTGTTGTCTATGTTTGTATATGAAATCAAATCGTATAATTTCAAGAATTTGAAAGGGAAAAGTAAATTACTTACCTTTAAGGTATACCAATAGATGTTGTGATATCAAATATACCTCTTGAGTTTCCATCCCATTGCATTACTTTATGATGATACCATCTCTTCTATTTTTACGTATAGAAATTATTTTCACAGGAGAAAGAGGCAGTGATGACTCGCCGGAGAATTTCGCCGGAGCAGTAGGCCGCACTCGAACCGGCGACGGGAACTCGAACTGGAGTCAACCTTCAATTGAGATGCGTGTCCGTATATATGGTGTTGTGATTTCTGTGCTAATTAACTTTGGATTCCTATTCTAATTGTTCCAATCTTAGTTAGAGTTGTAGCTACTGGTTGGACTTGTTGTTTCCGTCTGTGTGTGGGTGTGACAGTGAGTCACGACGGCAGTGCCCACTGGAAAAGAGAGGGGAGGCGTAGTCAGCTATTGGTTAGAGACTCGTGCTGATAACGTGTTATGAAATAATATAAGAACAAGAACAATAATACAAGAACAAGAACAATATAGAGAAAAGTAGAGAGATGAGTATTCTTATTGATACTTTGGGATGATTTACAATGGGAGAGAACCCCATTATTTATAGGGAGAGAAAAGACTTAGCCTCAAAGTAGAATTCTTCTATAAGATAGACATTCACTCTAATTAGAGTTCTATTTATAACAATTATGACTATATAGTGAACCTTTTTCGTTTTCAACGAGACAAAAGAAGTCGTGGAATTCTGGAGAGCCGCCAGCATTCTCTCCCTTCTCTGCCTTTCTCTCTCATATTCTGGGCCAGTTTTGGGCCACGATACGTATTATAGCAACGAATGTTTATAGGGGGTTTTGACACATGTACCCATAAAACACAAAGGGGAATTACCAGCTATTTTTATTCATAAGTAATTTATTATAAAAATTTATCAATTGATAAAATATTATTAATATTAGCCAAATTAACCAATTAGCTATTTGTAGTAAAAAAATATTAAATTTTTACTTTATTTTGAGTGTTATTAGAATAGATTGTGACTAACTTAAAGAGCTTGAATATCAATTTTTGGATAATTTGATATAGTTTTGTCGTGTTTTGAATTGAAAATTTGATGTAAAAGCTGAACATGAAAAAAAATGATATGTGTATCACATTGTGTATCATTTGTATATCAAACATGTATCATTTGTGTATCACACATGTATCAATTGTGTATCACACACACACACACACACACACACACATATATATATATATATATGTATATATATATATATATATATATGTGTGTGTATGTATATATATATATATATATGTATATATATATATATCCATGTATACTTGTGTGTGTGATATGTGCATGATACATGTTTGATACATGTGTCGCAAAGGACTTTTTCGTACTCGATTTAATTACAAATTTTGATACAAAACCAGTCCAAATCACCTCCAATCTTCCTCAAATTTTGTATATTGACTTATCTATATATTTTCAATGAATTTCATCTATATCCATTGAACAAATTTCTTTTTTTGTTTAGATTTTTAGAATATTATATAGATTTTTTTATTTTGTCACCTTATTTGCTACCCCGTCTATGAAATTTCTTTTCCCCCATCTTGTATCTACTAACTGCGCTTAAAAATATGAAGGTGATTTTTGCATGTGATTCTTTGGTAGAAAGAACCTTATTATTTAGTTTTTTAATTTTTGTTGGCTAGTTTTGGTAAGTCTAGTGGCTAGTGGTTGGTATGTTAAGATTTATTTGGTACATTTGTGTAAGTTTCCAAAAAGCAAACCTATTTACCCTTGTCTGCCCATTTATTTTTTACCCATAAACTAATTACATTTCCTACTCATAGTAATTTTTGTGCAGAATATTTTCTTTATTCTTCATTCTTTTTTATTTTTATGCTTTTTTTCTTCTTTTTTGTTTTTATTTTTTCTCGTTTTCTTCTTATTTTTTTATTTTATTTGACTTCTTGTTTTTTATTTTATTTTTCTTTTCATAATCTAATTTCATTACTGTTTTCATTATTTTTTATTTTTGTTTTTTATACAATAAAAAAATAATTGATATACTAAATATTTGTTCATATTTTTTTAATATAATTAGTACACTATACCTTTTTCCTCTCTCGTTTTTTAAATTCAATTATTAAACTGAAACAATATTAATTATCTTGATTTAATACACTGAATATCACATTGACTGTTGTTGAGCACCATAAGTTACTTGATCAAATTCTAAGAATCAACACGTGATTGCCATGCAAACCTTCATCTCCTTCCCTCTAAATTTTAGTACACACTCTATTATTAGTAGTAATACAATCAGTAATAGAGCAAGAAACATAATCTACGTCAACCAAATCTTCATATATACTAGTTAGAATAAAACTAATAAAATATTAAAAATACAACAAAAGTATAAGTAGCGAAAAAGACTTCTAGTACCATGTGATACCAATATGGTATATATATATACCAACAAAGCATATGATTTTTCAAGAATGTTACTACAACTATCTGCAACTATACTACTCTACCAAAACATTAAAGGACGCAATAAAAGTATGCGAAAATTACATGCTCATATTGCAAGCTAATATTCGCAAAACAATTTGCTTATTCTGTATACTAAAAGAGTATATAGTTATATTGGGTCATTCCAACAATTGCCGATAACTATAAAAACTATAATACACATAATTTATGACATTGGCATACAAAAATTCCAGCATTATTGCAACTCGTGTTGATATAAATAATTTCATAATAGAATTCATTTAAAATGCAACTAAAACAACCAACACAATGTTCCAACTACCATATGATACCTATATGGCATATAACTATACTAACACGGTATATAGTTTTACTAGTTAATTTTTGGCAACTATATAACTACACTACTATTACATAACACACATGCATAAAGAGAAAAATAAAAAAAGAGTGTATCACATATTAATATAATAAGTTATTTCAAGATATTTGTTATAAAATAGAAGTCTATTTAGAGTTAATGTTTAAGAGTTTTAGCTTGAAGCTAAGTCATTCCTCTTCCTATAAATAGAGGTGCTCTCTACCATTGTAAATCACCCCAAGTATTAATAAGAATACTTCTCTCTCTCCCTATTCTCTCTCTATTTGCTCTTGTTCTTGAGTTATTGTTCTTGTCTTTTATATTATTTCATAACACGTTATCAGCACGAGACTCTACCGTCTCAAGAACCATTCTCGAGAAATCTAAGGTATTTCCCTCTTCCTAATTTAATTTTCGATTATGTCTGACATTACGAAAAGAAAGTTCGTTGCCCTTGAAATTTCGGGCAAGAACTATATGACATGGGTGTTGGATGCTGAAATCCACTTAGATGCTATGGGTCTCGGAGACACCATCAAAGATAGAGAAAAAGCATCCACCCAAGAATGTGCGAAGGCCTTGATTTTCTTGCGCCACCACCTTGATGAAGGTTTGAAGATTGAATATCTCACCGTCAAGGATCCACTCGTCTTGTGGAACGGCTTAAAGGAGAGATATGACAACCTGAAGTTGGTCACTCTGCCACAAGCACGATATGATTGGACTCATCTGAGGCTCCAGGACTTTAAGTCCGTTTCTGAATATAATTCTGCTATGTTCAGAATTACTTCCAAATTGAAGCTATGCGAGGATAATATCTCCGATTATGATATGCTTGAGAAAACGTTTACAACGTTTCATGCCTCCAATATAGTACTGCAACAACAGTACAGAGAGAAAGGCTTAACAAAGTACTCTGAACTGATTTCTCTTCTACTAGTGGCTGAGCGAAATAATGACCTGCTCATGAGAAATCATGAAAATCGACCCACTAGGTCTACACCACTGCCTGAAGCAGATAAGGTGCACTCTCATTATGCCAAACATGAAAAGGACCATGGTCATGGTCGTAAACGGGGTCATAGCCAGGGACGTAGACAAGGAAGAAATTCCAATGAAGTCCGTCACCCCCCGAAGAGAGATAACCACCGAAAGCAGAAACGGGGTCATGAAGATCCTAAGGAAAATGGTTCAGAAACGATATGTTATCGTTGCGGTGGGAAAGGGCACTGGTCAAAGATTTGCCGTATACCAAGACACTTGGTTGACCTTTATCAAGCATCTCGAAAGAGAAAAGGCCCTGAAACAAATTTTGTCTATGACGACGATGAGGACATCACCCACCTGGATGTGGCAGACTTCTTTGAGCAACCCGATGGGAAAATAGACCACCTAATCGGCGATGGATCCGTGATGAAAGAAGATGGAGTTATTTGATTTTGTTCTACTTATTTGTATTAGTTAGTGAATAAACTAATAGTCATTAGTATTAGCTCGTATTAGTTAGTTCATGATGCAATGTTAGCAGTAGTTCTTTAGAATATCTTCAATATGCTCAAATATCAATAAAACTTTTATTTTCCAGTGGGGGTAATCGACTAACCTAAAAAACTAGTCGATTATCAACTATTTTCGCATTAAAGTTGAAAAACAATTGATCAACAATCGATTGTCGTTGACTAACAATCGATTGTCTTGAAACAGAGGTCGAATTTTTCAAAAATCATCCACAATCGATTGTCTCTATCTAACAATCGATTGTCTTGAAACAGAGGTCTGGAATTTTTCAAAAATCATCCACAATCGATTGTCTATATCTAACAATCGATTGTCTTGAAACAGTGAGGAATTTTTCAAAAATTATCCACAATCGATTGTCTTTGTCTAACAATCGATTGTCTTGAAACAGTGCTCTGGAATTTTTCAAAAATAGCCAACAATCGATTGTCTATGCATAACAATCGATTGTCTTAAGACATCTGGTTTTTAAAAAATAACAAATAATCGATTGTGTGTGTTTAACAATCGATTGTCTATGTTCAAACAATCGATTGTGTGTTTAATAATCGATTGTCTTATGAAAAACGCTGAAAATTTTCAAACTGCAAAGTAATCAATTATGGATAACATATCTGATTTTGTTAGTCAACTGTTAGCAGCAGATTTTGAAAATATTATGTGACACAAACGAGTTGAAGTTGTTTATTCTCTTGTTCGTATATTTTCTTTTGTATATCAAACCATGGGAATTAAATTGATTGAAGGCTCCGGAAGAGCAACTGTAACTCTGCCCAAAGGCATGACGTTTATCTTAGAGAATGCAATATTCTCCTCCAAGTCTAAGAAGAACTTGTTGAGTTTTAATGATATCAATGTTCTCCTCCAAGTTTAAAAGGAACTTGTTGAGTTTTGAGAATCCATTTTAGAGAATGCAATATTCTCCTCCAAGTCTAAGAAGAACTTGTTGAGTTTTAAAGATATCATTCAAAATGGATATCATATTGAGACAATAGATGAGAATAATCTTGAATTCTTCATGAAAACGAGGCTGCCCATTTCGGTTTGGGTTCACGCCATTTTGCATGCAGCAATACTAGTTAGTCGGCTGCCCACTTTGGTTTGGGTTCATGCCATTTTGCATGCAGCATTTTAGTTTGTCGGCTGCCCACTTCGGTTTGGGGTCACGCCATTTTGCATACAGCAATGCTAGTTCGTCTCTGACTGACGAATTGACACAAATATTCCCCGTTGCAATTGGTTTTGGGTCATGAACCCAATATATCCCATTTAAGGATTTTTGGATGCGCAGTATATGTGCCTATTGCACCGCCATCCCGCACCAAAATGGGTCCGCAAAGAAGGTTAGGAATATATGTTGGGTTTGAATCGCCCTCCATCATTCGCTACCTCGAAACATTGACAGGCGACTTGTTTACTGCACGATTTGCAGATTGTCGATTTGATGAGTCACTTTTCCCAAAATTAGGGGGAGAAGTTGGTGAAACCAAACGGGAAATTTTGTGGAAAAATGCATCATTAACTCATCTTGATCCACATACCTCTATTTGTGAGAAAGAGGCACAAAAGATTATCCATTTGCAGAGAATAGCAAATCAAATGCCTGACGCATTTATAGATTTGAAAAGGATAACAAAATCACATATCCCCGAAGTGAATGTGACAACATTTGATTCACGAATACATATTCATTATTGGAAGAATATGAACATGAAATTGGTATTAAATATACCACACTCACCCCTAGAAGGAGGTTTGAGATGATACCACACTCACCCCTAGAAGGAGGTTTGAGATGATATATGGCATGAATGATCGTTGGTCACGTACCTATTGTACGCCAAAGTATTTTGGAAATATGACTATTAAAGGACAACGATAATGCAAGAAACATATCTTGCATATAAGTTTGACATGACCATAATGGTATAACTTTCTCTTTAAGAAAGATATTCACCACATGAATGTTGATGAATCTGTGGTAGTACAAAATTAATTGAGAGCTCTAGAAGAGCCAATTATTACTATGTTGGAGAAACACAATTGAGTATTGTGCTGTAGTAAGTCTCAAAGAAACTTATTCAGTTTCCAAAGTACACGCGAAAGCGATTGATTATATTAAGACTATAAATAAAGGAAGGCTTTGATATCTCCTATTACTACAACTTGTAGCGGGTTAATTTGCATATGTAAAGCTACCCGCTTTGTTCTCCAGTTTGTACTACACAAACGAAATAATGCCACAATAAAGTGGATATCTATTGGTATAAAACCCATGTCATAATAAACCTGAAGTTTATTAAGTGCACATGTCATGGTGTAAATTTGAAGTTTACCAATATTGATAATTTATTCAGTTGACATTCGTGTTAGCCATCTCATTTTAAGTATGATGTGCAAATTCACATAGGTGAATATCAATGCACTAGAAAGTTCTTTACGAATTCTCTTGTATCACTTGTTCTCATTAATGAACTGACCAACTAAAGAGTTCGGGTTGAAGCCCCTAAATTCAGGAAATATCAAAGGTGAATATGGGCCCATTCACCTGCCATGTATACCACATATGATGCATCTATGATATGGTTACATGCGCAATTGTTATTGACCCGCAGCCTGGCCGGTGCTTGCGAAGTAAATCGCTCACTAATCTAACTTCGAGCATAATTTCCAGATTTTCTACTCAAGATAGTTCATCTTGATAAGTTGGTTTATATCAATGTTGGTTTAGCAAGATAATTATTGAGTGCTTCCACTTAATAGCTAAACTGTTTCTTGTGAGAACAAAGTTATATATATCAGTTTGATATAAGTTGTATACGAGAGTATATTCTCCCCTCACAAGTGGTTCAGGGTCAGGAACCAAATAATTTCATCTTATTATTAATGTGCCGTGTATATTGACATGATAATGCACAAAGATGATTTCCCAAAGTTGAGGAAACAAGTTAGCTTTTCTAACATGAGGGGGAGACATGATAAACACTTGAGAAAATGTTACATGGGATGAATTATCATTTGTATATGTATATCCCCGAATATCATGATATGAACCTGAAGTTCATAAAAGGGATAATTCAATTGCAACGTATTGCAAAGCATGCTTTACGCATTTGCTGACCCAAAGAAAGTAACTAAATGGAAGAGATACAATTCAAGAAGAATTGATTCCATATGAAAGACATGTAGTTTTGAACCTATAGTTCAAATGCTTGAAAGTATAAAGTCAAAGGTATGTATAATCAGTTCTCAATATCTTATTTGTTTAGCATGACATGGAAAACTTGATATGCATCTAAAGTCTATTATATGGCTTATATGACTTAACTTGAAAGATTTAAGTTACTTGAAGCATATGCAATTCTTGGTCCTGAAGTACCACATCCTAAGTACAATTTGTGTACATATGAATCTTGCTATAACTATAAGCATGATGGCATTGAGAATGCATCTATGGAGATATTGAAGAGTTATTCCACGACATTATATGAAGATGTTCATATCTATCAAGAATGATGATTTCAAGGTGCGGAATATTTATTCAAGTCAATATGGTTTATTTATCAAATCTCTATCAAAGATCGTTTTGAAGATGATGCACAAGATTGGAATGCAAATGCTCAAGGATATAAATTGATGTACTCATTAGGGGGAGTCAATGCGCGTTGCACTCTTTTTCCCTTACAAGGTTTTTTCCCACTGGGTTTTCCTTGCAAGGTTTTTAACGAGGCAACCAATAGGCGCATATTCAAACATGTGTACTCTTTTTCCTTTCTTTAATTTTTCCCAATGGGTTTTGGTTTTAAGGTTTTATGAGGCACATTATTGAATAGACATTCAAGGGGGAGTGTTATAAAATAGAAGTCTATTTAGAGTGAATGTCTAAGAGTTTTAGCTTGAAGCTAAGTCATTCCTCTTCCTATAAATAGAGGTGCTCTCTACCATTGTAAATCACCCCAAGTATTAATAAGAATACTTCTCTCTCTCCCTATTCTCTCTTTATTTGCTCTTGTTCTTGAGTTATTGTTCTTGTCTTTTATATTATTTCATAACAATATTGTACTATATTACTATTATTAAAAGAAAATTAAATATTGTACCAGTTAAATGCAGCTAATACAACCAAAAAATAATTCAATAGCATATGATACCAATATAAAATATCGTTATACTAATAGGGTATATAGTTAGAATGAATTGTATACTAAAATAAGTAATTTTGTATACTATTTTGGGTATACTACAAATTCGTATTTTTTTCTGGTCCAACTATATTTTAACCTAAATTTTAAAAATTTACTATACACCAACCCACACACTCATGTCCCAAACCCTATATCCCCTAAAAAATCTCATGATCATACACACAATCTTTCCCACTTCATTAGGTACTAGCTTTTGATCACTACTTAATTGAGAACTTGACAGACAAAAGGGGGGACGAAGAACTGAGGAGAGAAATATTGGGAAAGAGACAAAAAGATAGAAAAAGAAAAAGAAAGAACGAAAAAGAAAAGGAAGGCATCAACTTTACTCTTAACTTTTTTTAAAAAAAGAACAACGGAGGCAGGCAACGAAAACAAAATAGAGAGACATTGAGAGAGGAAAACAGATTTAGGAGGGAGCTGCTTGATGGTAACTCCTTTTTTTTAGGCAGAGACAGGTTGACGGGTAATTAATTTTGGTAGAATAGATATTTATGGTAACTTTTTGTAAAATAGGTAAGAACGGGTAATTATTTTAACTTGAGTAGGTAGTTAGTATAAATTGCTCTTTTTATATTTCTATGCCACGTTAAAAATCTTGTTATCCTCAGTGTTGAAGATTT
Source organism: Nicotiana benthamiana (assembly GCA_034376525.1). NCBI lineage: Eukaryota > Viridiplantae > Streptophyta > Magnoliopsida > Solanales > Solanaceae > Nicotiana > Nicotiana benthamiana. The sequence goes on from CM067337.1 coordinate 93,729,032, forward strand.
GGCTTAATTACACTTAGTATATCAAATTATTAATTTTATATCATAATTAATTATATATTTTTTGTTCATTAGTTAAAGGAATCTGCAAGTTTCTCTCTCCTAACCTCTCAGTACCACCCATGTTTTATCCATACCCATGTTCTTTTTACTATTTTCCATCTTCTGAAAATCAAATTTTTCCTCTAAATTCACAAATAATTAAAGAAATCCTTCAACAAAGTTGGTTCCCCATTTTACTCCAGTTGAAGTTCATCAATGAAGAACAACAAAGTTCATCAAAATTGAAATCAAATCTTCAAAAATCATACACACATTTACCTTCAGCTTCAAATTTTGTCAACGAAGAAGAACAAACCTTCAAAGAGACAAGAGAGAAGCAATTCCACCATTGATATCCATTATAAAGTTTTGAAGCTTTGAATTCAAATTTGGGTTTTCAAAAATCATTATATGTTTTAAATGGGTGTTGTTGAAAATAATTGGGAATATGTTTTGTAATTTATATCTCAATTTTGAGGGATTTTGGTGAAGATTAAACTTGGTTTTAACTGAAATTCAAATTGGAACTCGAAGAAGAAAAAGACATATTACAGAAATTGTAGATAAATTATAGAAAACTTATAGATAAGTTATAGACTATTTTTTGGACAAAATTTTGTAGAAGTTTTAGTCGTTTTAAATTTTTGAAAACAGAAAATACTGCATTTACAATCAGAATACAAATAATCTATAATTTATCTATAAAATATCTACAAACTGGATATATTGAATATTAATATCCCAATTCCCATTTCAATTGTAGCATAATTGACATTTATCGACATAATTGCCTTTTTTGCAGAAGATTTATAGAAGTTTTAGTCATTTTTAATTTGTGAAAACAGAAAATAAAGCACCTACAATTAGAATACAAATAATCTATAATTTATCTACAAAATATCCACAAACTGGGTATATTGAGTTTTCATATCCCAATTCCCATCCAATTGTTGTATAATTGTGATTTTTTACGTATTTATATTTTTTCAGAAGATTTGTAGAAGTTTTAGCAATTTTTATTTGTGAAAACAGAAAATAAAATATCTACAATCAGAATACAAATAATCTACAATTTATCCATAATTTATCTATAATGTATCTACAATTTCTGCAATATGTCTTCTTAGATTTTCAATTTAAATTTCAGTCGAAACCAAGTCTAACCTTCACCAAAACCCCTCAAAATTATGATATAAACTCCAAATCATATTCCCGATTATTTTCAAAAATACCAAATCCAAACAAATAATGATTTTTGAAATTTTGAATTTGAATTCAAAGCTTTCAAGCTTTTTAATGGCTATCAATGGTGGAAAATATCTGGAAGAATATTTACTTCCATAATTGTAGCACGCCTAAATATGAATATCTGGAAGAATATGATTTGATCTGATTTATAAATTTTTTCTAGAATATTCTATTCCCCAATTTTAGCTCAACAAACTAGAAAGATTCGGCTACTATTAACTAGTATTTAATGAATGGTATAATAAATATAGAAAAAAGTGGACATGACTGGTAAATTAAAAACTGTACACATTTTTTTAATAAGGTTTCATATATGGTATAGGAAAGAAAGAATCTCTTATAGCAAACGAGAGTATGAAATTCAAAAATAGCCATCGTTTCAAAAGTTATCGAAATTTAACCACTTTTTATGTAAAGATAAATTTAAAAAAAATACTGTTTATCTGCCAAAAAATCCTCCAGCATAATATACTGGAATTCTAGTATAATATACTGGAACTCCAGTATATTATATTTTATTTCAGTATATTATACTGGAGGTCTAGTATACTATATTATACTTTTTAGCAAAATATACTGGAACTCTAGTATATTATACTGGACCAGTCCCTATTGCAGCATAATACTGTTTTTTAATAACTTTACAAATACTAGCTATTTTTCAATGACCAGTCCAAAAACTAGCTAGCCCGTGCTATTTTGACCAAACCAACCTATTCTTTCGTTTTAGTTTCATATCGAATACTACCTTTTTACCTCCCATGAGCACTTAAATGGTTATGAAATATGCAAAAACTAAAGTTTGGGGTGGTGGTTTAGTTTTTGAGTGAAACCTATGAAATAGAGAAAAATGTGCAGTACTTTGAAAAAGTAAAAGAGTAAGCACCGCTTAAAAAAATAAAAAAAAATAAAAGAGAGAGTAAATGTAGTACTTGATAAGTGATGATTTGATACAATTTCACCTAATGGAGCTTGGGGTATTATAAATAGAATTCTGGTAGAAGGTCGGCTTGACACGAGTATGGTTTTGGAATGCGAATGGTATTGTATTAAAAGTGCTTAGGGAGGTTAGTCACTATATCCAAATATATCTTATCCGTCCCTTAACCTACATTACAAACAAATGAAGACCTACTTGATCTTTGACTGAATGTGATCGATTAGTAGAGTAGTACATTACAGGCAAGCCTATGGTGCATCTGTATGGCATGTGGATTTTCTTTTTGAGAGTGAGAAAATTTCATCTAAGTTCCTAATTGTTCTTAACATTATTGTTTGTGGAACTACTCTCTTATGTGATGCGAGGGCATGTGATTCACGACAGAAATATAAGTCTTGACCACTATATAGAGTAATTTGAGTACGTATTAATATTGCACGGCACGTGAGAGTCGACTCTTGAGGTAAATATTGTACACTACTATATGTAACTTTGGTGATTTGTTCTTGATGTGATACATCAGGGTAAATTCTTACTGAAGGAACCTTTACAGAATGAGGTGGATTTCTTGAGGATTAGCAATGACTTAAGTGTGGGGTGTTGATAATAGACGAGGTTTCTGCAGTTTGGCGACTATTTATGCCCCAACTAGACTATGTTTCACTATTTTAGGATAGTAAATGACGATAAATTGGCTCTAATTATGAATTTAATATTTTGCATGAGCGAGTTGCGCTTACGAGGACTTAGGACAACATTTGAAACTAAATTAATGCAGGGGAAACCCCTCAGAGCTGGGTACGTGTGAAAGAAGAGAAAAAAGAAGAGATAAAATGCTGACCAGCTTATCACGGCCATTAGCGGGCCCTTAGCGCGACCTCGCTAGCCTAGGAAATCGAGGCAGGACACTATGCTATATACACGACCATTAGCGCGAGCACGAGCGTGGCCGTGCTGGTCCAGTTTAGAGCATATAATCTCAGGGATAAACTTGAAAGTTTGGGGATAATTCCACTTAACCTATAAGAGGTCCAGCTCGCCCAATGGGACATTATCAAGGTTTTTACAGCTTAGTTGAAGGTAAGGAGAGCCAACATGCAAAGAGATAATTCGACATCGAGTTCTTCCTTTCTTCCTTTTTATATTAATCATTTATGATGAATTTTGCTATTGTTAGTGTGAATACAATTATAAGTAGTTAATTATTTAGTTGAGGGCTTTGATGAAACCTATTGAAGGATGAACTTTGTGTTATGTTAGTATAGTTTGTCCAATTTAATCTCTAATTGTTCAACTACGTTTTTGTTGTAGTTAATTGCGAGGATCCTCAATTAGCTGTGTCTATTTAGTGTGTATTAATCAGGAGAGAGTGCATATTTAGGTAATTATTAAACAACACCGCTCCCAAAGTATATAAGGAATCAATAACCAAGGGTTTAGAGGTGGGATTAGGGATAACAAATTCTTGGGTGCGATCTAAAATGTGTCGTAATAAAATTCAACTAGCGTAACTCGAGAGAATGCGCGTAGTAAATTATTGTAATTACTCGGGAGAGATTTACTGTAATAAGAGTGCTCATGATCGATAGAGATGATTAGGCAATTCTATGCAAAACATAACAGGAAGGGATCCCATCAATAGGGAAAATCACAACCTTAGATCCTTCTCTTATTTGCTTACAACTCATTCATAGTTAGCTTTTAGTTTACTTAAAGTTATTCAGTTATAGTTAGTAAAAGCATCACCAATTATTATTCAAAATATCTGAAAAGTTGATTACGGAGAATTCAATGAGTCTAACAAGAGCAATTGGTAGGTTAATTCCCTGAGGATTCGGCTCTGGGCTAAATACTTGGGTTATATTTATAGCTCCTGCTTTGTCCTTTTTATAAGGCATAGTTGGGCGTGATCAAAATTTGGCATCGTTGTCGGAAATTAACGGTGTTATCAATTACAGTTGAAAGAAATATAAAACAATTCTTAGTGTAATCAGTTTTTTTTATTTTCAACCCGTACATTAAAATATTAACTTTTGTTGTTTCAGTTGTACTGGTACATACCTAGAAACTCATCGAGAATTTGTGAAGTATTTGAAGCATTATTAGATCACGAGAAAGTTTTCAAGGCCTTGAATTGGTCTAACCGGAAAAACAAGCAACACCAATCAAGTAAACAACTTGAACCAGACATGGGACATAACGCGGTAGATCGAGCTGCGCCAATAGCGCCAGTAGCACCTCTTGTGCCAGAGGCTGCTCTAAATGACTAGGCACAACCCACAATAGAGAATTTGGCCACAATGATATTAATCCCGCAGATACATGCCGAATCCTTTCAAATCACAAACAACATGGTGCACAAAGTTGCAAAACAAAGGACTATTTTCGGGGTCGTACATTGAAGATCCTCAACAACACTTGAATAATTTCTTGTCAATCTGCAAAATCAAAGACAGCCTAACGTAACTTAGGAAGCAATAAAGCTGTTATTGTTTCTATTCTCAGTGGCATGAGCTGCCAGACTTGGCTAAACTCATTCCCCATTAACTCCATCATGACTTGGGAGGGGTTAGTAAAGCAATTTGTGAATAGGTTTCATCCACCCAACAAGACTGCTCAGCAGTTGATGAAATTTTGAACTTCAAATAGAAATGAATAGAGACAATACAAAAAATATGGGAACGATTCAAAGGGATGTTGGTTATATGTCTGCACCATGGTATTCTAGATCAGATGCTGGGGCATCGATTTTACATAGATTTGATAGATACCATGAAGGCTAATGTTGATGCTTCAGCTGGTGGAGCATTCTTGAGCAAAACATGGAGAGAAAGCCAGAGCCTGCTTGACACAATGGCATAGAATTTGGGGTGGACAATTATGAATGCACCTATCACTCCAATAGTTCACTCAGTGCCCTTAGATATGTCCAACACTCTTTCTAAAAATATGGCCACCTTAACAACACAGACGAGTATACTCACCAAAAAGGTAGAAGATTCAGGGCAGAAGCACCATGTCCACATTGTAGATACTACCAATGGGGGCTTATGCACATCTTGCATTATTCAGCCAATTGATAACCAATGGAATGCTGATAGTGATCATTATCATTACCCTGAGAAAATGTATGATGTGTCTTATTATGGGGGCCAGAGATAGGGTGGTCAGAATCAAAACAAGGAAACACCTCTAGCCAAGCCATCCGTAGAAGAACCACCAAAGCTGGAGTTGAAGCCATTGCATGCCTAAGTCAGGTATGAGTTCCTAGGACCTAACACCATATTACCTATTATTATCTCATCTAGTTTTTTAGAAGTACAGTCACAACAGCTTCTGGAAGTACTTAAGGAGTGCAAGACCGCCATTTGGTAGACCATGGGAAACATTAAGGGGATTAGCCCGGCATATTGTATGCATACAATTCTGCTGGAAGAGGGAAACAAAACTTCTAGCGAGCACCAAAGAAGGTTGAACCCCAACATGAAGGAAGTGTTGAATAAAGAGGTAATTAAATGGTTGGATGCAGGAATCATTTTCCTCTTCTCTGACAGAAACTGGGTTAGCCCGGTGCAATGTGTTCCTAAGAAGGGTGGTATGACGGTGGTAAAAAGTGATAACAATGAGATGATATCTACAAGAACCGTCACAACCTGGAGAATGGGTATGGACTACAGAGGAAATTAAATCTTGCCACTCGGAAAGACAACTTCCCACTTCCCTTCATTGATCGGATGCTTGACAGATTGGTAGGGAGGTCCCGCTTCTATTTTTGGATGGGTATTTAGGGTACAATAGTATCTCCATTGAAATAGAGCATAGAGAAAAGACCTCCTTCACCTACCTATATGGAATTTATGCTTTTTAGAGGATGCCATTCGGTCTATGCAATGCACCCGCTACATTCCAAAGGTGCATGATAGCCATATTCACTAACATGGTTGAATACATAATAGAGGTGTTCATGGATGATTTCTGAGTGGTGGGAAACTTATTGGATGAGTGCCTTACAAATTTGACCCGGGTATTGAAATGATGCATTGAGACTAACCTGGTACATTAATTGGGAAAAGTACCATTTCATGGTACGAGAGGGCATAGTCTTCGGACACCGGGTATCAAGCAAGTGAATAAAGGTGGATCGTGCTAAAGTTGATATGATAACAAAGCTACCACCACCACTTCATTCAAGTCAATCATGAGCTTTCTTGAGCATGGCAGTTTCTACCAGAGATTCATAAAAGACTTCTCACAAAGTACAATCCCTCTTTGTATGTTGTTAGAAAAAGATCACCCTTTCTTCTTTTCTGATTATTGCAGGATAGCATTCGAGGAGTTGAAAAAGAGGTTAGTCGCAACACCCATCATTGTTCCCCCCGACTGGGAGCAACCATTCAAACTCATGTGTGACACTAGTGAATATGTAGGGGGGTCAGTGTTGGGACAGCAAAAAGACAAGCTTATGCACCGAATCTACTATGCTAGTAGAATGTTGAGTGGAGCCTAGCTAAACTACACCGTGACTGAGAAGGAGATGATGGCTGTAGTGTTTACATTTGACAAGTTCAGATCATACCTGATTGGCTCTAAGGTAATTGTATATATTAGGAGTCCAAATCGCACATGATTCATTATGTTCTATTACTACAAGAGTTTGACTTGGAGATTCATGATCGTAAGGGCACAAAAAACCAAGTCACTAATCATCTATCACGACTTGAAGGAGCTGAAAACTCAGTAGAGGTAGAGGATATTCTGGAAACCTTTCCAGGCAAGCAACTACTCACTACAAGCCTTGAGTAAGTGCCATGGTATGCAGACTTTAAAAATCACCTGGCAAGCAATCCTGTGACCTTTCCTTAGTGCAAAAGAAAAAGTTTTATCGTGACTGCCGCATGTATTACTAGGACGAACTTTGTTTGTTTAGAACATGTGTTGACAATATGTTCTGGAGGTGTATCCTCGAGATAGAAAAATCTTCTGTTTTGCAGGAATGTCACGCATCGACATGTGGAGGGCATTTTGGAGGAGTCAGGACGACAAAAAAGTGCTAGAAGATGAGTTCTACTCGCCAATAGTGTTTAAGGATGCACATCAATAGGTGAAGTGCTGTAATGAATGTCAGTAGATCAAGAACATTTCCTGTCACCATGAGATGCCCACGAACCCAATTCAAGAGGTTGAAGTGTTTGATGTATAGAGGATAGACATCATGGGCCCCTTCATCAGCTCCTTTGGCAATAAATACATACTTGTTATTGTGAATTACGTGTCCAAATGGGTGGATGCTGTAGCACTCCCCACCAATGATGCAAGAGTGGTGGTGGGGTTTTTGAAGAAGAATATATTCACCTATTTCAAGACCCGAGAGCTATTATTAGCGACGGAGGCACTCACTTCTGCAATCGAGCCTTCGAGAAATTGCTAGCAAATTACGATGTGCACCACAAGGTGGAAACACCATATCATCCTCAGACTAGTGGACATGATAAAATGTCTAGTAGAGAGATAAAGAGTGTGCTAACAATGGCTCTGAATGCCACAAGACCTAATTGTGAGAAAAAGCTAGATAATGCACTCTGGGCCTACAGAATTGCTTTCAAAATACCAATTAGTATGTCACCATACAAGGTGGTGTTCGGGAAGCTGTCACTTGCTAGTGGAATTAGAATATAGAGCTTGGTGGGCAATGAAACAGCTAAATCTAGATATTGAGGATGTGGGAACAAACTGAGTCATAGAATTGCATGAGCTAGACGAGTTCTGATTTCTTGATTTCAAGAGTACGAGGTTGTACAAGGAGAGAATGAAGAGGTTGCACGACAAGTACATTGTTGAGCGAAATTTCAATCCCGAAGACATGGCGTTTCTTTATGACTCACGATTAAGTCTGTTTTCGAGTAAACCCAAGTCATCATGGTCTGGACCATTTCTAGTGGTCGAATTATTCCCTTCAGGTGCCATAGAGATTGCCTGAGAGAAAGACTCTCGTAGATTTAGAGTCAATGGGAGTGATCCATCTGACTGAACCTCAAAGGTCGAGTGAAACTTAAATGTGCTTATCTACATCGTGCCGTGATGTTAAATCAGGCAATGTATGGGAGACAACCATTGATTTGTTGTAACTGTCATTCCACGACATTAACTAAGGTGTTGGTTGGGAGGCAACCCAATGCCTAGTGACTTTAGTATTGATTTTATTTGTTAATTTTGATTTTTGTAAGTACTAACCAATACATGTGAGCATGGGAAAGTGATTAGTCCACCGGACGCAGAAGGAACATATAAAACGATGGAAACGTTTTGAGCCCAAGAGCGCACTCGCACTACCAACCATGCTATAGGCCGTGCATATGTGCAAACATTCTCCCTCTACATCTCGCCCAATAGCATGCCCACGCTATGACCACGCTAGAACTGCAACCGCGCTAAAAGCGCGAGCGTGCTAATGGTCGAAATAGTGACCGCATATATGACTAAGTACAGTGCCTCAACTGGCGTGGCCGCGCTCGAACCGCGCTACGACCGCACTAGTCCTGTCCGCATGACACTTTATTTAACTTAGCATTCTTTTTATTTTTTGAAATTTGTATATTAAATTGTTTTAGTTTTTTATAGTGATTTATTTCCCGCCCCACCCTCGCTATTCCCCTTTTCTTCACTCCTCTTTTTCCACGCCTAAACACAAAACCCCAGCCCTAAATTCCCTTTTCTCCATTCCCAAATTCCCCAAGGCTCAAGCCCAACCCTCCACTACTCTTCTTCACTTATCCCCATGATCTCACTACAGGTAAGGTTTATTTTTGCCATTTTTTTTGTGCAGATATTTGTTTTAATTTTTTAATTATGTAGTATCTTTGCTTTTATTTTCTTAGTAGTAATTTTTAGTGTTTGTGGGTGGTGATGTTGGTGGAATTTTCTCTTAACTTAGTAGGTGAATTTGGGAAAATTTTGGTGGTCATGCGGTTATAACATGTTTAAATTTGAGGTTGGGTATATAAAGTAAAGAAGGTATTTGTTAAAATGCCAAAATGAGTGTAAATGGGTAATTGTGTGCTAATGCTATTCATCTTCCAGGTACTATGGCTCCATCCAGGGCACCACAAGTGCTTCTTCCAGTGGTCAAACTATATTGTCTAGGGCACGCGGGTCAAATCCTGTGCATCCCTTTAATAGTAGCAGGTTCGTCTCTGCCAAGGCTCAGGACTACTTTGCGGATAAGTCCCCCGAGAAACCAATATCGGAAAGAGGCAGAGATATAGGGTTGGTCTAGCTGGGCTTCCCTAACTTGTATAATGAGGTGGTAAGGTGGGGGCGACAAATCTTCCTTAAATAGCCAGACGAGAGGAATGCGATGGTTGTTCGTGAATTCTATGCCAACATAAAAGAACATGTGAATGGCGTAGTAATAGTGTGTAGAAAGGTGGTGGATGCCTCTATTGAGGCTATGCTGAGGATATACCACCTTCCCCCTCCTGTGGATCCGTATAAAGACTATTATGAGATGTATGGCAGATCACACATGTAGTGGGAGATGTTCTTTCCAACAATCTATGTACCCAAACACGAAATTTTCTGGATGAAGTATGGGTAGAAGTTTTACTCCGCAATGCTCACCTTTGAAGAGAAGTTCTAGTTGTATGTCATCAACAATCACCTAATCCCGTCTTCCAACACCACAGAGGTGAATGGTCCTCGAGCTGCTTTCATTTGGTGCTTTATGAATGGTCACAACTTTGACATGGCCAAGCTGATTCATGAGAAGATGTTCACCCGTTTTCCTGTGAAAAGGTATAGGTTCTTCTTTGCTTCATTAGTTTCTAGACTTTGCCAGGCAGCTCGGGTGCCGGAAAATCTGCCTGTGCATGGAATAGTGCAAAAAGATTCCAAGTTTCGAGCAGATAAGGTCACTACTTAGATGGAGTCAGTGGTAGCGGGTGGTGATGATAGTGGTGAATCTGATGTCTTTGAGGAAGATGAGGATGAGCAAGAGGATGTGAGGGCCGAGCCTACAGCCCATGAGCAAATTGTAAAGGTTGCAACACCATTTTGGGCTACTCGGGTTACTCGGTTCACAACTTTGGAGTTGGAGGTGGCCGGATTGTGTACCTCAGTCTCTGACTTAGGTACCCGTGTTTATGCGGTGGCGGCCCAACAGGTGAAATTGAAGAAGAAAATATTTGGGTGGCTGAGAGTTCTAGGTCGTGCATGCAATGAGAACTCAAACACGGTGGCCGATCAAGGTGATCACTTAGGGAAGTTGCTTTACCTCACTGTTCTTTACTTTGTATGCTATGAGGACATGTCTTCCCTTTAAGTTTGGGGTGGGGGATACTTCAATTTATGTGTGTATATGTAACAACTTCACTGTTTGATATGGTGGACTCTTCCTGATGAAGAATCTTCCAGAAAGTTTTCTTGAGAGAAGTAAGTCTAAAGAAAATACTAAACATATTTTTTTGTTTTAGGTAGTGTAGTAACTCCCTCTTGATTTTTCTTTGGGGCATAGTTCTTGTCCAAGGGTTTTTGATGAACCCCATTTAGTTAGTTTTTATTTATTTTGTCTCTAGTTTTTAGTTGGTACTGATGGGCTATGAGGTGAAATAGAAAGAGAAGCCTTTGGTGTTGATACACCTGAACATAGTAGACATTGGAGTGTGACGCTTAGTCTCGGTGGTTGATTCTTGTTAGAGTGACTTAAATTGTATGTTTGTAACTGACTTGAGTACTCAAACGAGAGTGTCTTGATAAGCCAATCTGGAGTGAGCCATGCGTCATGTATATGTGAGTTGTACTGTATTCTATGCTCGGCATTTGATGTCTAGAACTTGCCATGTGTATTTCCAAAGCAAAATAGTAGCTTTATTTAGTCTTATAAGTGATATAGGCATTTCTTTGTTAAGCGAGATATATAAAGTAGACCCACCTAAATGTGATACATCGTAGTTAACCCCGTTGAGCCTAGCCTGTTTCTTTGGTAACCACATTACAAACCTTACCCAATTGTTTGAATGACCCATTTGTTTGAACATTTTACCTCCTATGAGCACTTGAATGGCTATGAAATATGCAAAAGCTAAAGTGTGGGTTGGTGGTTTGGTTTTTGACTGGAATCGATGAAATAGAGAAAAAGGTGCAGTATTTTGAAAAATTAAAGAATAAACACCACTTAAAAAAAGTGAATGAGTAAACGTAGTATTTGATAAGTGGTTATTTGATACAGTTGCATGTAATGGAGTTTGGGGTATTACAAATAGAATTGTGGTGGAAGGTCGGCCTGACATGAGTATGGTTTTGGAATGCAAATGATATTGTATTAAAAGTTCTTAGGGAGCTTAGTCACTACATCCAAAAATATCCTACTCCCTTAGTCTACATTACAACCAAATGAAGACCTACTTGATCATATACTGAATGGATTGGATTAGTAAAGTAGTATACTACGGGCAAGCCTATGGTGTATCTGTGTACATGTGAATGTTCTTTTTATAGTTAGCGAATTTCGTCTATCCAAGTTCCTAATTGTTCTTAATATTATTGTTTGTGGAACTACTCTCTTGTGTGATGTGAGGGCATGTGATTCATGAATGAAAGGTAAGTTTTGACCTCTATATAGAGTAATTTGAGTACGTATGAATATTGCATGGCACGTAAGAGTCAAATCTTGAGGCAAAGATTGTACACTACTAGATGTAGCTTTGGTGATTTGTTTCTAGTGTGATACTTTAGGAAAAAAGCTTAGTGAAGGAACCTTTATAGAGTGGGGTGGATTGCTCGAGGATTAGCAATGATTAAGTGTGGGTTGTTATTAATAGGCAAGATTTATGTAGTTTCGTGACTATTTATGCGTCAACTTGACTATGCTTCACTATTCTAGGATAGTAAATGATGATTAATTGGCTCTAATTGTGAATTTCATGTTTTGTAGGAGCGAGTTGTGCCTATAGGACTTAGGACAATGTTAGAAGTTAAATTAAAGCAAGGGGAACCCGTCGGAGCTAAGTATGTATGAGCACGGCAATAGCCTAGGAAATCGAGGCAGAATACTATGCTATACGCGCGGCCATTAGCGCAGGCACGAGCGCAGCCGTGCTAGTCCAGTTCGAAGCATATAATTTCAGGGGTAAACTTGGAAGTTCGGGGATAATTCCACTTAACCTATAAGAGGTCCAGCTCACCCAATGGGAAATTATCAAGGTTTTTACAGCTTAGTTGAAGGCAAGGAAAGGCAAGAGGCACGGAGGATAATTTGACATCGAGTTCTTCCTTTATTCCTTTTGTATTTACCATTTATGATGAATTTTGTTGTTGTTAGTATGAATAAGATAATGATTAGCTAATTATTTAGTATAGGGTTTTGATGGAACTTGTATAAGGATTAATTTCGTATTATGTTAATATAGATTGCCTAGTTTAATCTCTGTTTGTTCAACTACGTTCTTGTTATAGTTAATTGACAGGATCCTTTATTAGTTATGCTCATTTAGTGTGTATTACTTAGGAAAGAGTGCATATTTAGTTAATTATTGAACAACACCACTCTCAAACTATATGAGGAACAATAACCGAGGATTTATAGGTGGGATTAGGGATAATGAAACCTTGGGTGTGATCTAAAGTGGGCCGTAATAAAAGTCAGCTTGCATAACTCGGGAGAGTGTGCCTAGTAAATTGTTATAATTACTCGGTAGAGATTACAGTGAGTAAAGATACGACTAGGCAATTCTATGTGAAACATAACAGGAAGAGATTCCATAAATAAGGGAAATCACAACCTTAGATCCTTCTCTTATTTTCTTACAACTCATTCATAGTTAGCTTTTAGTTTACTTAACGTTATCCAGTTCTAGTTAGTAAAAACATCACCAATTGTTATTCAAAATATCTGGAAAGTTGATTACGAAGAATTTTGTGAGTCTAACAAGAGTAATTGGTAGGTTAATTCCCTAAGGATTCTACTTTGCTCTAAATACTCGGATTATATTTGTAGCGACCACTTTGTCCTTTTTATAAGGCATAGTTAGGCGTGATCAGTTACTCACCAGTAGTAACCTCGAACTTAGTGACCTCGAGATGGACCATGAACAATAAAGTAATAACAGTACAGCATAAGGACAACTGTGATGAACAATGAGCCAGCAAAGTGAGATAATACATTCTTTGCCAAAATTAGATGATCCTACAAATGATTGGGGTCCCCTTTATATAATAGGAGAACCCTAAATAAGGTACATTTCTATTTACGGTAGGTAATATAACTTGTACATATGTCTAACTGCCTAGTATGGAATTGTACAATTATATTCCGGGATTTTTGCCATAATCTTGGGGACGTGGCAGAAATCTTGCTCATTCTATTAGAAATCCGTAACAGTGCTATTTCAGAGCCGAGCATACTCAGCCTTAGTATACATCTTACTTCTATCTTCGGCATTGCACTCTATCCTCGAGCACTCAACCTTACCAGAACTCGGGCTTAAGACGGCCTCTCGAGCCTATAGATCAAAGGCATATGATCATGATCGTATATAGATAGTCCCCACATTTTTAGATTAGATCGATGAGAGATGATTTGATCTTTGATGCTCTGACGCCTCCTGAATTTTGATGTTACTATCGTGATATCAGTGACTGAAGTGACTGAACGGTCGCTTTCGTGGAGTTCCCAAAGTCAATAATTGGGGGTGGCTGACGGTCGACTATTTGGCTTCCCCAACACTTTTAAGTGACTTTTATAAATAGGCTAACTTCTAAAATTTTCAAACTTCTCAAATCGTTTTCAAAATTTCATTAGCTCCTTAAAATTTTCTATGTTCTACCTTCTCTTCAATTTCCCTTATTTCCTTGCCAATCTTTTCTCTTTTGTTGAATTTTACATCACAATGGATAAAACATCTAAATTTTTTCCCCAAAAAGAAAAAGCCTCGTCATCATCGCGACCGTCCAGAAGAAAAATGGTGGTGCTACCTCATATCAAGGAATGTATCCCCCCGCCGTGTGAAGAAACATCCGATTTCAAGATTGAAAAACCTGTATCGACACCAGGACAATTTGAGTCCATGTCTCGATACATCTATTTGATAACCGGAGATGAGCTTGAGCATGTAAATGAGGAGTGGAACTGAGATAGAAAAGATGTAGTTATCCCTTACCGTGAAGAGGATTTCACTACCCATAAAGTTGGGATTTCCTACCCATTTACACTAGGTGCCACAGATCCAGCTCTAGGCCTAATAAACCTAGTTATTCTTTATTTTTGCCAAAAATACCATGTGACGCTCGGCCAGATCTACCCTTCATTATGGTGAATATTCAATTTGATCAAATACTTCTCGAGCTAGGTCGAGGGGATTACTTTGACCCTCGACCATCCGATTGGGCTGTACACCCCTCGCCTTTATCAAGGTTGCATGATAAAGCTTCAACGCTGATCCTCAAATCTCTCTTCTCCAGTATCGATGAGGATAAAGACCAAGGATGGATGAGCCGATTTTGTCCTAGTCAAGACCTCTGACCTAATTCTTGCTAAGAGGATTCCATACCCCGAGTAATGTAACATGAAACATAAGAACATGCTTATTGCTAGAAACATTATACCATGTGTTTACATCAAACATATGAGTATCAATGAAATTTGATTTGTTATTTTAAAGATAATCGATTTAGTTCAACACCCATTAGTAATAAAGAAGTATGAAATAGAAATGAAAGAAATAAGTGAATCAAAGTAATATTACATAGTAGTGGTGACCTCGAGATTAACCAAGAAAAAGAAAGTAAGAATAGTAAAGCGAAAGGACAACTCTGATGAATAATGAGCTAAAAAAGTGAGATGGTATATTATTTTCCAAATGATTAGATGGTCTTACAAATGATTGGGGTCCCCTTTATATAATAGGAGAACCCTAAATAAGGTACATTTCTATTTATAGTAGGGAATATTATTGGTACAAATGTCAAACCGCCGAATCATATAATTCTATTTTGGGATTCACGCCATAATCTTCGGGACGTGGCATGAATCTCGCTCATTCTGTTATAGAATCCATAATGGTATCATTTGGGGGCTGAGCATACTCGACCTCAGTATACATTGTGATTTAATCTTAGGGCACTGCACTCTGTCTTGAGCTCGGATCTGGTCCCTCGAGCTCAAACTCGACCTTAGCTGAACTTGAACTTAGGATGATCTCTCGAGCCTATAGATCGAAGGAATACGATTTTGACCATATACAGATTTATTAAAATATATCGATAAGAAATGATTTGATTTTCGATGCTCCGACGCCTCGATTCTTATGTCAATATCTTGATATCAACAACTGAAGTGACTGAAAGGTCGCTCTCGTGCAGTTCCCAAAGTCATTAATTATGGGCGGTTGAATGGTCGGCTATTTGGCTTCCCCCAATACGCTTATGTGAATTCTATGAATAGGCCAGCTTCTCAGTTTTGCAAACATTACTTCTCACATTCCTTTCAAAATTTCATTAGCTCCTTAAACTTTTCTAAGTTCCTTCTCTTCAATTCGCCCTTACTTCATGACCAACCTTTTCATTTTTTCATGAATTTTTACACCACAATGGCTAAAACATCTTAATCTATTCTCCAAAAAGAAAAATCCTCTTCATCATCATTGCCGTCCATAAGCAAAACATTGGTGCCACCTTGTATCGAGGAGTGTATTCTCCAGCAATGTGAAACAACATCCAATTTCAATATTGAAAAACCTGTACTGACACCAGGCCAATGTGAGCCTATGTCTCGATACATCTGTTTGATAATCGAAGATGATCTTGATCAGGTATAAAAGGACTGCAACTGGGATAGCTAAGATGTAGTGATCCCTTCCCCCGAGGAGGACATCACTACCCATAAAAAGGGGTAATTATATACCTACCCATTCATGCTAGATTCCATTGATCCAGCTCTAGGCCCCATATACCCGTTATTCTTGATTTTTGCCGACAATACCAAGTGACATTCCACAAGATTTACCCTTTATTTTGGCAAATAGTAAATTTGATCATATACTTCTTGAGCCAGGTGGAGTGGATGCCTTTTACCATCGACCATCTGATTAGGCTATACAACCCTTGCCTTTATCGAGGTGGCCAGTTAAAGCTGCAATGTTGATCCTCAAAATCTCTCTTCTCCAGCATTGATGAGGACAAACACAAAGGATGGATGAGTTGATTTTGTTTGAGTCAATACCTCTGACCTGATTCCTGCATAGAAGATACTGTTCCTCAAGGAATGGAACATGAAACGTAAGTACATGCTTATTTCTAGTAACTTTATACCCTGTGTTTACCTCGAAAATATGAATAAAAATTAAATTTTATTTGTGGTTTTAAAGTTACACAATTTAATTCAATACCAATTAATAATCCAGAAGTATGAAATACAAATGAAAGAAAAAATGAATCAAACAAACGTTACTTAGCATTGGTGACCTCAAGCTTAGTTACTTCAAGATGAACCAAGAACAATAAAAAAAGAACATATTAAAGTGAAAGGATTACTCTGATGAACAATAAGCCAGAGAAATGAGATAGTATATTCTTTGTCAAATGATTAAATGATCTTATAAATGATCGAGGTCTCTTTTATACAATAGGGGATACCTAAATAAGGTGTATTTCTATTAACAATAGAGAATATTATTGGTACATATGTCTAACTGCTTAGTACAAAATCATAAAATTCTATTTTGAGATTTGCATCATGATCTTGGGGATGTGGCAAGAATTTCGCTCATTCTGTTAGAAATCCATAATGGTACTATTTTGTGGTCGAGCATATGCGGCCTCGGTATACATCGTGCTTCAATCTTCGGGCATTTCACTCTATCCTCAAGCTCGGATCTGGTCCCTCGAGCATGAAATTGAGCTTACCTAAACCCAGGCTTTATTTTGATCATATAGATCGAAGGCAAGCGATCTTAACCATATACAGATAGTCCTTACGTTTTTAGAGTATATTGATAAGAAATGGTTTGATCTTTGATGCTCTGATGCCTCGTTTCAGATGTCAATCTCATTATATCAATAGCTAAAATGACTGAAAGTTTCACTTTCATGCAATTCCCATAGTCATTAACTGGGGGCGCCTGATGGTGGGCTATTCATCTTCCTCAATACGCTCTTAAGTGACTTCTATAAATAGGCCAACTTCTCAAAGTTGCAAACATTACCTCTCAAATCATTTTCAAAATTTCATTAGCTCCTTCAACTTTTCTGAGTTCTCCCATCTCTTCAACTTGCTCTTACTTTATCACCAACTTTTTCTCTTTTCTTGAGGTTTTACGCCACAATGGCTAAAACATCTAAATCTGTTCCCTAAAAAGAAAAAACCTCTTCATCATCGCTGCTCACCAGAAGAAAAACAGTGGTTCCACCTCGTATCGAGGAGTGTATTATCTCGTCGTGTCAAACAATATCCAATTTCAAGATTGAAAAACCTGTATCGACACCAGGTTGATATGAGCCCATGTCTCAATTCATCTGTTTGATAACCAAAGATAAGCTTGAGCAGGTAAAAAAGGATTGAAATTGGGATAGCAAAGATGTAATGATGCCTTCCCCTAAAGAGGACATCACTACATATAAAGTGGGGTACTTAAGCGTGTATACCTAACCATTCATACTGGCTCCATAGATCTAGCTCCGGGTCCCATACACCCAGTTATTAATGATTTACCCTTCATTCTGGCAAATAGTCAATTTGATTAGATATTTCTCGAGCCAAGTCAATGGGATGCCTTTTACCCTCGACCATCTGAATAAGTTATACAACCCTTGCCTTTATCGAGATGGCCTAATAAACCTACAATACCAATCCTCGAAATCTCTCTTCTCCAGCATTAGTAAGGATAAAGATCGAGGATGGATGAGCCAGTTTTTCTGAGTTAATACCTCTTACCTGATTCCTGCAGAGAGGATTCTATTCCACGAGGAATGGAACATGAAATGTAAGTACATTCTTATCGATAGAAACTTTATAGATTGCTTCCCCTTATCTTTCTGGATTTCATCTTTTTCTCGGTCTAACCTCTTTATGATAGTGTAGATGTTGATTGGTTTCCTGGTACAGTCCTAAACCTCGAAGGTTAGGTCCAAAAATTAGCCTCGACTTCCTCAAATGCGGAGCATTTATGGCATAACCTAGCCAAGGGTCGATGCAATTCTAAAAACCATGGTGAGTTTCTTGTTTTTCTACTTGCATTTCTAAGTGAAATACTTATTTTGTCTTTATACAAGCCTGGAGACACTTCTGCTATGAGGCCATCCTTGCCCGAAGAAGAAGAGATCCCAAAGCCTTCCAAAGAAAAGAAAAGAAAAGAAAAGAAAGAGAGGGTCGCTTGTGAATCCCCCGAAACCCAAGAAAAGCATGGCTGAAAGCCAAAGGCCAATAATGTGGCCTAATCCATACTTCTTTTCTCGCTATCCTCCTCCATTGCAACCCACCATGTTTGGGGTTTACGGCCTTAAGGTTGTATGGCAGAGTTCTTATTAGCTGCGCCAAGGCCTTCTGCCTAGGCTTTCCCTTGTCAAGCAAGATTCTACTGCCTTGTCTCTATTGTTGTTATTGATACGGTTGTTACTACTAGCATCATTGGTTTGAGGTGATGATACGGGGGGGGGGGGGGACGACTTCTTCCACTAAGAAGGACGTTTGGACTCTACACCGATGCTCATGAGAGTTTTCAGACTATACATCACCGATCACTCTCCTACCTTGAGCTGATGTGGTATTTCATCCCCTTGGTTTTTTCCCAAATGGGTAAAATGGCACGACCAACCGTTAAAGATGCACCACATAATGTCCTAGAATATGGACTCGTAGCAGTTATGTAAGTGGGGTTGATGCCTGCGAAATCTTTAACCTCTGGCTTTGGTGGGCGATGTCTCTTTTAATGGTTCTTCTGCATCACTTTCCTCTTCTTCATATTCCTACTTTGCTCTTTTAGGATATATTATTCTAGAGGACCGAGATGAAACCCTAGAGTAGGTTCATGTCGATGTTATTGCCGCTAAGGATGCATGCCCGAGGAGATGATGCTCGAAGATTCCGCTGCCGAGGAAGCACCTTTGAGAGCAGCCTAGACTCTAGGATTTCTTGCATATGTACCTTTATTTGCTATTTTTTTTGTGTGAGGACTCTCGGTGGCCTCTCGTAAGGACCCCTCGTGGTCTTTAACAATGGAATACTTATGAATAAAAAATGTTCCTTTAATTTTTCTCTAATGCGTACTATTTTACCTTCATTTATGCTTGTGTAGAATCTAAGTGCATGACCCCATTGGTTGGTGCAAATGTCGAGCTCAGGCTGGTCTAATAAACTCGGGCCATTGGGACCCCAACTACGAGTCGATGAGAGTAGGGCTTTGAACCCCTAGACTTAGCCTCTTGATCCTGCGATAATCTTCTGGGGGGGTGTTCAATCGAAGTTTTGAGGATAGGGACTGCCTTTAAGCTTTCGAGGGTCATCCCTGCATGGGGGACCGTTCAAACCCCAGCCACCTGGAAACCTGCTTTGAACATAGCGTAGATAGCCCTTAGGTATTGTAAGTAAATCCTGAATGAGGGTCTACCCGTATTTGATGGCACCCCAGAACCAAGCCCATGTGGGTGGAGCTTAAATGCTTAATTCATTGGAGCCTAACTCCTTTTTGACAAAATTCCTCGAGGTCAGGTACCACCTCGAGACTTGTAATGATGTTATTGGCTTCCTGGAGCCTAACTTTTTTCTGATGGAGGTCCTCGAGGTCAGGTACCACCTCGGGACTTGCAATGGTGCCGTACGCTTTTTAGAGCCTAACTTCTTTTTGACAGATGTCCTCGATGTCTAGTACTACCTCGGGACTTGCAGTGATGTCGTTGGATTCTTAGAGCCTTAATTCGTTTTGATGGATGTCCTCGAGGTCGGGTACCACCTTGGGACTTGCAGTGATGCCGTTGGCTTTTTAGAGCCTAACTTCTTTTTAATGGAGGTCATCGAGGTCGGGTATCACCTCGGGACTGCGATGATATTGTTGGCTTCTTAAAGCCTAACTTTATTTTGATGGAGGTCCCCGAGGTCGGGTACCACCTCAAGACTAGCGATTATGCCATTGGCCTTTTAGGCAAGCAGATTGTTTCCATTTTTTCCATATATATAGTCGTTTTTGCTCCTTTGGAGATCCATCCATTTTAGGCAGTTACCCTTCCTTTTCTACGTTAAGACTTTCATTACTTCAGTACTAATATACTTCAACAGATTCCTACTTTAGGTCTCTAATTTTTCCATAGCCATGACTATTGCATCGGGGTCTGTCCGGTGAAGAGCGGAGAATTCTCTCACCTCGACATTTTGGACCAATGTGAGTATACCTTGAATATTACTTTTCTAAAGGCGAATAGCATCTTATGTTAGTGAGAAAGACTACGAATTGGGGGGGGGGGGAGAAAGTAGTGTTACATTCATTTTCCCCGGACAAGGGCATCATGAATCGTGCTGATAGATTTTTGAATGCGTACATGTATCCTATTCACATTGGTCCCGCTTGATAGGGTTGTGCTCAACTTCTATTTGAAGTACCGGGTTACCTTGGCGCAGATCCACCTGTTATTCTGGCGAATAGTGTCGATGATGAGATTTTTTGTGAAAAAGGCGGGGATTGAATTTACGCTAAGTCATCTTATTCGTCTTTACCAGCCCTTTCACCATCGAGGTCTGCTAACGTTGCTATGCCGGCCGACCACGCCCTTCTTTGTTGATGATGAGCAAGCTGGAGATCAGGAGTGGATGAGTCGATTCTTCCGAGTCTGGATCGTTGACATTATCCTTGTGGAGCTTATACTATTCCATGAGGAATGGAACTATACACGTAAGTGGTACATTTCGTACCTTCTTAGTTTTTTTATGGCGGATGTTAGTTTCGTAATCGTGCCTTCTTTTCTTTTTCTACAGCTGCTCATGAGCGTCAAACGACGTTTTTGATCTGCCAGGTTGGGTTCAAAAGTTTGTGACTCACTCGACTTCTGATGAGCGTAAGTGGCGAGATTTGTCCCAGGGCAGATGTAGAGCGAAACGTCATGGTGTGTGTTGTGCTATTTTTTCTTTTTCCTCCCTTCACTTGGAGAGGAATTTTCTCTATCTATGTGTTAATCTTGTTGTTGTAGGCATCAAAGAACCTTCTGAGATGAGGCTGTGCTCTTTTGGAGAGAGGGAAGGGTTACTAGCTTCTTGGCTGGAGAATGACAATAATAAGCGAGAGATGCCTTTA
This sequence comes from Nicotiana benthamiana, assembly GCA_034376525.1. Lineage (NCBI taxonomy): Eukaryota > Viridiplantae > Streptophyta > Magnoliopsida > Solanales > Solanaceae > Nicotiana > Nicotiana benthamiana. The sequence goes on from CM067337.1 coordinate 93,750,527, forward strand.
CAGGGTGATGGTGCTCAAAGCAAGGTGAAAAGGGGTCGGGGATTCCAAAGGGAAGCATTGTCTAAGCCTACTGTGCCTGTGGTTCCTGGTTCTAAAAGATGGTTTCTCTATTGCTGTCGCATTCGTTTTTTGTTGATAGTACTTTGAGGGATACTAGAAACCCAGGGTCGCATACTCCAAGCGATCGTGCCCTGAGCAGAGTCGACTCATTCAAAGCTGAGGGAGCTAGATTACAGATGTCCGCTTGACATTCGAGAAAGCCCAACAACTTCACTTCGTAGTGAGTTTTGACATAGGCCTTTTGAGTTTCACGTATTTATTTCTTTATTGAGTTTTCTTTTGCAGGCCTACGATAGGCTTAAGTCCGGTCTGCTTCATCGTGAAGCTAGGCTACATAAAGCTTTGGATGAGGAAAGATCTATTAGGTTCCTTTGCGATGAAAATTAAGTTGAATTGGCACACTTGCGGTATGAGGTTGACCGGAGCATGAATTACGAGAGCTACTTGAAAGAGTAGGTAACTTTCTATGCCGAGTGAGTATGAATTCTGCCTTCCAGCTTCTGAGGCTAACACCTTGTTTATCTCGGTTGCAGAAAAAGACAGAGGCCTTGGTGCATATTTGGGATAAAGTTGGCCGAGCTAAGAGCGAACATGATGAGATAAGAGATCAGGTAGAGGTTCAGGCTTTAGAGTGGAAGGGTGCACTGGCTAAAGTTCCCGAATTTGAGGCTCAATTCCACTTAGCTCGTGATAATGATTTGGTTCAAACGACATGATTAAGAAGCTTGAGTTCGAGCTTCTGAAGGTTAGTGCTGAGATTGTTGATGCCCAGGCTAGACCCGTAATGAGTCAAACTAAGGCTAATAAGGAGATGGCAATTTATTTAAAGGATGCTACTAATGCTCAAGCTGAGATGAGAAGGATCCTTGACCGCAAAGGGAGAATCAAAGACGATGCTCGTTGCTAGTCTCGAAGAAAGATTCTCGAGAAGATCCATGTTAGAGGTTTTGTCCTCTTGGAAGAGTTGGCGTGAGTGAGAGCGGACGAGCCTGATACTCGTTTACGTCTATCCAACACTGAAGAAAGTGAAGATGAGACCGACATGCTATAGCCTCAGGGGGCATATATTTTTTCCATCTGTATGTAGCATTTTAAAAGTATATTTGTAGATAGAGATTCCATTTTTCCGTATATATGTATAAAAGAAAACATCGTGGCTTTACTTCTTCTGTATCCCCTTCTATCTCGAATGAATTGGAATTTTTAGTCTATAGGAATCCTTAGATTCACGTTATGGACCTAAGGCTCATCGGGCTAGCCTGTACAATTTTATGTACTCGGCCGATACGAGCATTTAGGCTTGTTTTGATCAGATATTTTTGGGTTTATCTCCGAGCTGGGTTTCGAATCGAGCTCATTCGACCCTCAATTTTTGTGCTTGCACGGACTGGGGAGAATCGCTCTTACGCCTTGGGTTGAAGCGACCTTTTAGTATAAGCTGGAGTTTGAGATCTTACACTTTTGCTCTTAGGCATTTTCAGTTAACTATTTTGAGTTCAGTCTCTGAGTCGGGTTTTGACTCGAGCTCATTCGACCCTCAATTTTTGTGTTTTGCAGGCTGGCGACAATGACTTTTACACCTAGGGCAAATGCGGCCTTTTATGCGGGATGGCGATGATGGCTCTTACGCCTTAGGTGGAAGTGACCTTTTATTGGCTTTATTTTTCCCTCATTATGGATTTTTTGAAGTAAATTTTACCCGACTCTTCGATGGTTTGATAAAAACCTCGATTACATTCGTTATGTGGTGATGGTTGAGCACCTCGAGAGGTTTAGCTCGGAGGCCGAGTGTCTTGAAGCATGTGATTTAGAGCTGACATAGTTGAAACTCTTTTGCCTTTGCCGAGGGTATCCTGTTTAACCGGTTCTTTTCAAAGTAGATTCGATGTAATTTAAAGCATGTGATTTTGTAGCTACGGTCAGGCGTCCCCGACTCGTGTTAGTTTGGCTGGTAGAACCTTATGGGCATTTGTGCTTTGAACGAACCTATTTTTGATCCCGAGTGAAGTAGTATAGTCGTCTTTATCAAGGGTATGCCTTTTAAAGGTCTTACAAGTTTGACATATAGCCTTATCTTTGAGACCCAGTTTATGCCTTTAGTAAGGTCTTATAAAATTTTCATACCTTTGCGGTCTTACATACTTGGTACAAGAATGGTTCAAGCCTTCCTTGAGGTCCTACTGATATTGTTGATGCCATATGTTGGTCTTCCGAGACCGAGTCTACCCGTTTGGCGTCTTATGGCCTCAGGTTTTTTAATGAATGATGATTCGAAAAAAATCCCCGACTCATCGAGGACTATTTGGGGTCTTAAGGCTGAGATCGTTGATGCCCGGGCTGGAGCCGTGATGAGCCGAACTAAGGCTAATAAGGAGATGTCAATTTAATTAATGGATGCTACCGATGCTCAAGCTTAGTTGAGAAGGATCGTTGACCGCAAAGGGAGAATCAAAGAATATGCTCGTTGCAGGTCTCAAGAAAGACTCTCGATGAGATCCGTGCTAGGGGTTTTGTCCTGTCGGAAGAGTTGGCGTGAGCGAGGGCGGACGAGCATGATGCTCGATTACTTCTATCCAACACTGAAGAAAGTGAAGATGAGACCGACAGGCTACAGCCCTATGTGCATAGATTTTTGCCATCTGTATGTAGCATTTTAAAAGCATGTTTGTCGATAGAGATTTTATTTTTCTGTATATATGAATAAAAGAATATCTCATGGATTTAGTTATTCTATATCCCCTTATGTCTCGAGTTTGGCCAAGTGTATTGGAATTTTTAGTTGATAGGAATCCTGTGATTCGCGATATGGCCCTAAGTTTCATTGGGCTGGCTCGTACGATTTTATTTACTCGGTCGATGCAAGACTTTAGGCATGTTTTAGTCAACTGTTTTGGGTTTAGTCTTCGAGCCGGATTTCAACTCGAGCTCATTCAACCCTCCAGTTTTTATGTTTGCAGGGGCTGGGGACAATAGCTCTTACGCCTTGGGTCGAAGCGACCTTTTAGTATATTGAGCTCTTACGCTTTTGCTTGTAGGCATTTTCAGTTAACTCGTTTGGGTTCAGTATCTGAGTCAGGTTTTGGCTCGCGCTTATTCAACCCTCAAGTTTTGTGTTTGTGCAGGCTGGCGATAATGACTCTTACAACTTGGGCCAATGCGGCATTTTATGCGGGATGGCGATGATGGCTCTTACGCCTTGGGTCAAAATTACCTTTTATTGGCTTTATTTTTCCTTTGTTAAGGAATTTTTGAAGTAAATGTTTCCTGACTCTTCGACTCGATAAAAACCTCGATTACGAGTCGCTATGTGGCGATGATTGAGCACCTCATGAGGTTTAGCTTGGAGGCCGAGTGTCTCGAAGCCTGTTTTGCCTATGTTGAGGATAGCCTTTTTAACCGGGTTTTTGAAGTAGATTCGAAGTAATTGAAGGCCTGTGATTTTGTACCTACGGTCAGGAGTCCCTGAGTCACGTTAGTTTGGTGTCCCAAGTCATCGGTTTAAATCCCGAATCGAGGAAGATTTGACTCTGTTTAATAGTCAGGGAACCAGAAATCTGGGTAAGGAATTCCATTAACCCGGGAGAAGGCATTAGGCACTCACGAGTTTCATGGTTCTAGCATGGTCGCTCAACTATTATATTTGGTTGAAACCTGATACATGTTATCATAAAGTGCAATTTGAAAGTATTTACTGCTTTAATTAACAATGCTAGGAGATTGAACGTCGTTTAAAATATTTTCTCGGATCACGTCACATGAAATGCACCTGGACCTCGGCACATTTTATTCAATGTTTTGGTATTGGGATTTGGGTCGCACGAAATGCGCAGCCGAGTTTAAGGAGGTAAAGTTATTAAAGAACACTCCTAAAGCGGCTAACGAGTTATTAACTTTGCGGGAGACTGTGAAAATTTGCTAAACGACATGTCCCGGTTTCTAAGTATCTTTAATATAACCATTTAAAGAGGGCCACGCAATTTTACATTTGCTTAGTGTGGCTCGCCTCATTTTATTATTTAAAGTCCAACCTAGAGCAAACTACGATTTTCTACTGGATTTGTTTCTAAATAGACCTAGTTAATTAATATTATAAAAGTCGGGCCTCAAGTTGAAGTCCAGATTCAAACAAAAGGGAAGAACCTCTTAATTTGAACCCGCTACCTAACTCGAAAGCCCAAATTTATATTACGTTACAATATGAATTAAAGCCTTTTAAGTCAAACCCAAAACAACGAATTTTATTAGAGTTCGGATGGAGGTTTACAAATCATGGGCCCGTTCATGGGCCCAAATCAAGAGTGAGTTGGACTTGAGGAGTCTGAATAGACTCTGATCTTGGACATGTCTGTTGAAAACCCAATATGATAAGGGCAAGTACTCATACTATTGTCCAACTCACCAATCCGTTTCATCTAAGCATCCATAAAATCTGACTTTAATGCAATAGACATGAATGACAAATAACTTAATCTTCAGATTTAGGCTTGTAAGCTTCAGATTCGAATACATAAACCCCTGACAGCCTTTAATCGTGATTTCAGTTGAAAACATGGCTCAACACTCAGATTATTTATGCGTACTTTCCTGGTTTCTATACTATGATCCAAGATGATTATCTTTAAATAACTGGAGTAAATCGATTAATCACTTCAATGCATATAACAATTAAACGAGTCAAAAATTCATCGAAAGCATGCAAAACAGCCCTGATCTAATTCTAAACTTATGAACATGCAATCTAAGCCAAATTCAATTTTTATGTGGTAAATTAACACGTCTAAGTTCATACTACTGCTGGCATTTGTTACATGCTCACAACTGTTCAAGTGTTGAACTGTTAACCACAAGTGAAGATCTAAAATCAATTTCTACATTTATGCTTATATCGACATTGAAACTAATCACCAAATGCAATCATACTAAGTTAATGAATACCAGTAGTCCAATACAAACTAACAGTCCAAACAGTCCAGTCTTAGTTAATTACAATGGAATGTACTAAAACATCAAAAGTAGCAAAATCAATAATAAAACATGCTTTACTTTCATTCTAGTTTCAATAGTTTTCAACTTGCAATATACATTGTAATGAACTCGGAAGTGTACCTGGGATTGCAATGAAACAAAGAGAAGAGTAGAGTCAGCAGAGTCACAGCAGTTCAACAATAGAAATCAGGTAGCAACAATAGGATCACTGCACCTAAAATTGCATCATAGTAACCCAGGACTAATTAACAGATGAATGGCACCAAAGAACCAACAGAATAGATTTGATATCTAGAAACTTGAAATGGTTGCTGAACTTGAAATTGATCTAAGAACCTTAATGTAGCAGTATTTTGGATTTTTTGTTGTTTTTCTTTTGGTTTTTGAAGAACTAGATCTAGAATAGATTTCCTAATTCTAAACTTTCAGCTGTGGCTTTTTCAGATTTGTGAAACTTCTTCCAAATTTCGTTTTTGTGTATTTTTGGACTTTTTGCCTCTCTAAATCTTGCCTTCCAAGGCAAGAAGTGATGCCTTTGTAGGCAAACACTAGGGCATCCCTTGCAGGTTCCATTTTCTCTTTAGTCCCTTTTATTTTTCAGTTTTATTCATTAAACCTTCATTTTTTTGACTTGTTTCTCAAGTTACTGCACTAAGTTATGAAATTTTAACTAAGTCCCTACTTTAGAAGATTCTAGAGGGTTCTAGCTTTAACTACAACATTCCTATACAATTCTAAGTACCCAAACTACCCCTGAACTTGTTTTGAAATTACTGGTCTTATTTCAACTAACCCCAACCCATTACCTTGTCAGTGACCATGGTTAACTAACCAATCTAATTCAGCCATATCCAAATTAACTAAACTAAACCTAATAATTAGTTGAAAACAAACACTGAACTAAAGAACAATTACCGATTAAACTGAAATAAACCAACCTAAACTAATTAAATTAACTAAAACAAATTAAGTCAAACTATGCCCACACAGGATCAATTAAAGACTATCAAGATTGTAAAAACAGATTCGAAACACAAAATCAAACTAATAAAACAAACTTAAATCATACACGAAGTCTGAAGAAAATTAGCAAAAACAGCAAAAACATATACTAACCCTGAACAATGATTAACCCTAATTTTAAAGAACTCAAATAAGAACTAAATTAACAAACGAACAAATTATTACTATTGATTAAAAGAAAAGCAAACACATAAGAAATAGACCAACACATTCGAACACTGGTTCATACGATTTGATAAAAACAGAGAAAAAAATAGAATCAAACCCTGAATTAATCAGTCGTGAAGGAGAAGCTAATGAAAGAAAACAAGGAAAAACTCACCTACGAAGTCCTAGGGTTATGCCGCCTCATATACTTAAAATATGACCAACTCCGGTGAAACGCGAATGCTACTGATGATGGATTCGTCATGAAAGAGGTGATGAAGTAGTGTGACATCGATTTGATGAGATTTGGAGCATTTAGGGTTTAAGCCGGATCTTTGATTTAAAATTTGAGAACATGCGGAGGATTTAAGTGAAGATGGTCAAGGATTTGGAAAAAGGGACATAAGGAGAACCTGTGCTGTAAGAGGCGGAGGCGACATCACTGGTTTCGAATATTTGAGAAGATGGGCTAATATTCGAGGGAAAACATTTTGGTTATAAAGAGGAGGGGGAGAGGAGTCGGTAGTGAAAATTTGGGGGAGTTTGGAGCTTTACTGCCGCCATGGGCGATTTCCAGCAACGGAATTAGGGCAGAGCCAACGAGGGACCGGGGGGTACAAGGAAGGAAGAGTCTATCTCTAGGGTCTCGAATGAATTTGGACACTTTTATATGGAATCCATGGGTGGATCAGGACTGTTGGATTAGAGCAGATTGATGGCCTGAATTGATTTTTCTTTAATTAATTCAAAACGATGTCGTTTTAAATATGCAAGGGTGGACCCGGTGGGTATGTGGATTGGGCTGTATTTGAATGGATTCTTGTGCACTTGGGATGTGGTATTTGAGCAAAAATGGTCCACTTGGGATGTGGTATTTGAGCAAAAATGGTCCAGTTTCGGGTCTTATATTAAGAAGACTAGATTTTAACTTCTTTCTTTTCTTTCATTTTTAATTATTCTTAATACTATATTAATTTTATTAAGTACCAAATTAAAACCTGATTTAACCCAATTTTAAGCTAACTATTTCCTCAAAATTGATTAAATCATACTTTAAAAGGAAACTCATGACAAATTCAAAAGTTAATAGTTAAAAATGCAAAATGAACTATTTTTCGTTATTTTTCTGTTATTAGAGCAACTTAATTACTAATTAATCCTAAAATGTGAAATTAAGCCCTAAATGCAAATACAAGTATATTTTGTATTTTTCATTAGTGAAAATGCACATACAAAATACAACAAATTAGCACAAAATGCCACAAAATCCACAAAATTATAAAATAATAAAAGAAATCATTTGTTTGAATTTATGGGCACAAATCATATATGAAAAAAATCACATGCTCAAAGTCGCTTTGATCTTTGTTGGCTTTACTATACTGTTTGATTACTGATTTTAAAACCTATGTGCTTATGCTTTTTACTGCTTTTGATTAGACAATTATCTTGAAACGGGTTATGCATACGTATACCCGTCTATTTGGTGCGTCAAAAGTCGTGTCATGCGAATGTGTCCACAGCTAATAACGCTTAATTATCAGTAAGAAAAGTTTAGGCCGAAGTTGCGCGAACGCATACTCCAATTTTGCTTTTAAAACCATAGTTGTGTTACGCGAACGTATACCCAACCACGATTGTAGTTTAAGTAGGCCCTAAAGGATATTCTACGAAATATTAACCCCTTTTTTAAAGTCATAAAAATCCATACGGGCCCATTTTATTTGGCGCGACGTACCTCATTTTATTTTAAGGGTATCCTAAAACGACCTATTATTTTCTATTAAGCATTGTCTCTAAAAGAACCTTAATTATTTAATTAACATTATCTGCAAGATAACATTCAAGGATTTACGGGCCTCAAACTCAAGTCCACATTTAAACAAGAGGAAAACCTCTTAATTCAAAGATACTTAGCTTGAAAGGCCCAAGCTATAATCCAAATTCCAAAATCCTTATGTATAATAGCTTGAATTTCCAGTATGATGGGCCTCAAAAGCCAGCCCATAGGAATGAGATTGTCTCATTTTATTTGTAAAGACACTTGCGAAGCTGTCTAATTCTCAGGCCTTGAATTAGGCCCAACTCGAGGGTAAGTAGGGGGATTGGCGATCAGATTCAACCCTCGAAAGGCCATTGACCTAGTGAAATTAAATGGCCTGAGAAGGGCCTAGCGATTTCCAGGGCAATGATGGTGTGACTGGGCCAGATTAGGCCAAATATACGGCATGGTCTGTCCAGGCATGATTGCCAACCAACTCAAATTATTTTTATTAAGCTAATAAGATGCAATGTAAATATCGATTCAATTTATGAGCTAACATGAAGGAATTAACCCCTAATGTATATGAAACATGAACTTGAGCTTAAGAAGGCAACTATCAATGGATGCGATTTCATATACAAATAGGATCGAAGTACTTTATTTATGTAAACCTAATAGACTAACGGGTTTCACAGGCAGATTGTAACTAAACTTGCCGAATTACACGCTCTTGATTTCTTCAAATGAATCATAACATCTAATCACAAGCGAGATCATATCTAATTCCTGATTCCAAATTACCTGCTACTGTTGAACATCCGACTTTAAATTAACATATGTGAACTAAATCAAATCCAACATTACTAGCAGAATACTCATACAATCATGGGAGGAGATAAAATTAGTTTAATGGTCCTAAACAGTCCATAACAGTTCAGTTATACATGTCTATGATCAATTACAAATGTACTACTGCTGAAATATACTAAATTTAGTATCACTACATAAATATTACATTAAAGCAAGAGAGTCTAAACAAAAATTTGATCCATTAAATTTTACAGCTCGAGTTACACTTGGGAGTTTATTGTAATACATGGTACAATAGTTGGAACAAAGACGATAAACTTAAGGAGCAAAACACATATAGATATCAGCAAAATCAACCCTAAAGGCCAAAACCTAGGACATTTACAAAAACAATCAATGGAACAGTGGTTTGATTACTGAAATCACCTAGAATAGGACTCAAAATTCGCATCACTGCTATTCCTCATACAAAATAGGTCATTTTTTAAAGGGGAGGAATTCTAGAGATTTTCGGAGTAGTGATAGAACGCTGGAGCTTGTTATTTTTGAAATGCATGAGATCCTCTTTTGTTTCAGTCCCTTTCTAATCTTTTTCCCCTCTAAATTTTGTGTGCGTTTTTTCAGATTTTAAGCTTCTAATCCCTCACTTGAAAGACAAGTTTGCAATGCCTTTATAGGTAAGCCAATAAGGCAGCCTTTTGTTTTTTAGATTGGAACCCTTAGTCCCTCTTTTATTTTCAATGTTAGATAATTAGTCCTAAGGTTGTGACTTGTTGCCTAAGTTACTTAACTAAGATCCTAAAATTCTAATTGGAACCCCACCAAGAATATTCTAGGGGTATCCAAATCAGTTTTTTTGCAAGATTCCTTTGTTTGAAATGCCTAACTTACCCTCGGACTATTTCTTAAATCACTAACCTATATCAAAATAACCCTAGTCCTCTTAAGCTTGGTTAAATTTTCAGCTATATCCAAACAACTAATAGAAATCCTAACTATTAAACCAATCAGCCTAATGAATCCAAACTAGACTTTAATTTTAGTGAAGCACTAGTATCCCAAGGTTAAAAAATAGTGAATTAGCAATCAACTAACAAGTATCATGTCATATGATCAACAACCAACAAAAATCATGAACCAAAATCAAATACACAAAGATGTGAATCAAACGGAATTGCCATAAACAGATGAAGCCAAATTCAACTAAACTAATTAGTAAAAGGTGAAAATTAAAGAGCAAGAACTAAACACTAGATTTAACTAATTTAATCATGAAAGGAATCTCATCAAGCTTAAACAAAAGAAGATCAGTCGAACCCAAGAAACTACCAACGCGAGCTAGAAGAAAGAAATGAACGCGTCAATCGAACAAACCAACTCCCCAAACTTCATATGCATTTTTAACCCAAAAAATTTCCACATATAGGCAGAATCACAACTGACGAACAAAGACAAGGAACTACCAAGATGTTTTGATTAAAATAAATATTAAACCATTAAATTAAGCAATAAGAGGACTTAGCTTAACCAGCTTGGACCTCAGCTTTGAGGGAAGCCTCCATGCACCGACAGGGGTTTCCAGGTCAGAGATCCGATTAAATATTTGAGCCATTTGAGGGATGTTTGAAGAAAACCACCTGTGGGATTGTCATGGGTTTGTCATGGGGAGGTGACGTGGTCATTTTGTGTGACTTTGAGGCCATTTTAAAGGGGGGGGGGGTGAGTTTTGGCCAGACCTTAAGCCTGGAAAGGATTCAAAGAAAACTAAGGCTGGATTTGGCACGGGGAGGCGACGGGGAGCACATTGTGTATTTTTTGGGTTGCTTGGAGATGGCGCCACCGTGGGTGGCGGAGAAGGCGACCATAGATTCAGATATTCATCAAGCTTGAAGGATGTTCGAAGGAAATTGATGGTGGGGGTGGAAAGGGGAGGCTGAGAGGGTGGTGTGGTGTAAGTTTGAGGGTGTGTGGGGGCTGGCCGCCGCCGTGAGGTGATTTCGGCGGCGGTTATAGTGTGGAGGGAGGTGGCGGTACATGTCTCTGATGAGAGATGAAAAAGATGAGAGGGTAAGGGTGTATGAGAGGGTAGGGTAGCATTAGGACATATTTATGTCACAGAGAGACCAGTTCCTGACCGTTTGATCTTTTGAGATCAACGATCAAAATCAAAATGGACAAAACAGTGTCGTTTGGGTTACGAACGGGGCTGGATCGGGTTGGGGTGGGTATGGGTCTGGATTGGGGAAGGTTTTGGGCTGGTTAATTTTGCGAAAATGGCCCAATTTTATTTCCTTTTCCCCTCTTTTCCCTTCAACCTCTTTTTAATTCCTTTTCTTTTTGATTTAAAACAAAAATACAACTAAATTAGTTCCTAAAATTCATTTAACCCTAAGAACCAAATTAAACACATATGAGAAAGCACTAATCTAATTTAAAAGAAACACTAATTCAAAATCAAATCTAGAAGTTAGAAAATGCAAACTAAACCATTTTTGTGATTTTTCTATTTTATAAAATGCCTAATTTTCTTATTAATGCAAAGATGCCAAATTGAATCCTAAATAAAAATGCACATATAATATTTTTATTGTGAATTAAAATGCACTCAACATGCAAACAAACACACAATTTATGCAATTAAATTCTAAATATCACACAGGTAAAGAAAAATCCTAATTTTACGAATTTATAGAAGAAATTTAGGTTAGGCAAAAATCACATGCTCGCAGCTGCCCCTCTTTGCTCGGTGATACGAAGGGTTTTCGGGTAAAGATAAGTGAGAGACCATGAGAGATTTTTGTCTGCCTGACACTCCATGAGAAGCGTTTTGAAAAGCTTGACCGTACCATGCTTTAGAGATTTCCTACATATCCTCGGCTAAACAGGGGTTAGGTCAGTGTAGTTCAGAAGTGTTTGGTAGCTGGGACTACCGAAGCACTGATTTAACTATTGCTGCTACTAATGCTACTGCCTGCTAGACCTCCTTATTACACCTTGTGAAAAAATAAAGAAGCTAGACTAAGATATGAACTACGGATTACAAAAGAACCTATCTACGTATTCAATCTTGCTCTTGACCGTTGTTGCTTTGTTGCCTTGTATTTCTCATGTATACTTCTTGTCTCCTTGTTGACTTGTATTTCTTCCTGCGAAACTTCTTGTTGCCTTGTTGACTGGTATTTGTTCCTGTAAACTCCTTGTTTCCTTGTTGACTTCTTGTTTTCTCTTCTTCTATGTTTGATGCCAAATTACTGGACTCGAAAGGTATTCCCTGATTTTGCAGGTGGGCTCCTGATTACCAAAACTTGTAACTTGAAAAATATTCCCTTATTCTCGAGGTGGTCGCCTGATTACCAAAACTTGCATCTTGAAAACTATTCCCTTATTCTACAGGTGATTGCTTGATTACCAAAACTTGCACCTTGAAAAATATTCCCTTATTCTCCAGGTGGGCGCCTGATTACCAAAACTTGCAACTTGAAAAATATTCCCTTGTTCTCCAGGTGGGCTCCTGATTACCAAAACTTGCAACTTGAAAAATATTCCGTTGTTCTATAGGTGGATGCCTGATTACAAAAACTTGCATCTTGAAAAATATTCCCTTGTTCTATAGGTGGGCGCCTGATTACCAAAATTTGCATCGTGAAAAATATTTTCTTGTTCTCCAGGTGGGCGCCTGATTACCAAAACTTGCAACTTGAAAAGTATTCCCTTGTTCTAAAGGTGGGCGCCTGATTACCAAGACTTGAAACTTGAAAAATATTTCCTTGTTCTAAAGGTGGACTCCTGATTACCGAAACTTGCAACTTGAAAAATATTCCATTGTTCTACAGGTGGATGCCTGATTACCGAAACTTGAATTTTGAAAAATATACCCTTGTTATACATGTGGGCACTTGACTACCAAAACATGCAAATTGAAAAACATTCCCTTGTTCTACAGCTGGGCGCCTGATTACCAAAACTTGAATTTTGAAAAATATTCCCTTGTTCTATAGGTGGGTGCCTGATTACAAAAACTTGCAACTTGAAAAACATTCACTTGTTCAACAGGTGAACGCCTGATTACCAAGCTTACATCTTGAAAAAAAAATTCCCTTGTTCTGCAGGTGTGTGCCTAATTACCAAAACATGCCTTTTGAAAAATATTACCTTATTCTACAAGTGGTCACATGATTACCAATATTTGCAACTTGAAAAATATTCCCTTGTTCTACAGGTGGGTGCCTAATTACCAAAACATGCAACTTGAAAAATACTCACTTATTCTACAGGTGGGCGCCTAATTACCAAACTTGCATCTTGAGAAACAATATTCTCTTGTTCTCCAGGTGGGCGCCTGATTACCAAAACTTGCAGCTTGAAAAATATTTCCTTGTTCTACAAGTTGGTGGCTGATTACCAAAACTTGCAACTGGAAATCTATTTCCTTTTTCTACAGGTGAGTGCTTGATTACCGAAACTTGCAACTTGAAAAATATTCCATTGTTCTACAGGTGGGCGCCTAAATACCGTAACATGAATTTTGAAAAATATTCCCTTCTTCTATAGGTGGGCGTGTGATTACGAAACTTGCAACTTGAAAAACACTCCATTGTTCTATAGGTGGGCGCCTGGTTACCAAACTTGCATCTTGAAAAAAAAAATTCGCTTGTTCTGTAGGTGGGCGACTGATTACTAAAACTTGCAAGTTGAAAAATATTCCCTTGTTCTACAGGTGTGCGCCTGATTACTAAATCTTGCAACTTAAAAAGTATTCTCTTGTTCAACAGGTGGACGTCTGATTACCAAAACTTGCAACTTGAAAATACTCCCTTGTTCTATAGGTTGGCGTCTGATTACAAAAACTTGCAACTTGAAAAATATTCCCTTGTTGTATAGGTGGGCGCCTGACTACCAAACATCTTGAAAAAAAATATTCCCTTATTCTTCAGGTGGGTGCCTGATTACCAAAACTTGCAACTTGAAAAATGCTCCCTTGTCCTCCAGGTGGGTGCCTAATGACCAAAACTTGCAACTTGAAAATTTTTCCCCTGAGACATCTACATGTGTACCTGATCACAATAAAACAAACAAAACAAGGGAAATTTTTTTTGCCCAGTTTGGGGCTGGATGCATCTGTCAGTGTTTATCAAATCCCACGACAACTCTAGTATTAGGCTGTGTTCTTAAAAGGTATTATTTTTCACTATGTCTTATTATCCGAGTTATATTTGCTGGGGTTCTACTGGGGATCAGTGATTGAAGCTACTTCCCATTATCCAGAAAGGTCCTGACAACTCTTAATTAGACGGCCAAATGTGTCTGCTGGGATTAGTATTTAGAGTTATATCCCATTATTCAAACATGTCCTGACGACTATTGTTGGGGAAATAGTTGCGCCCACCCATGTTACCCGTGCTTGTTTGTGTTTTCGGCTAAGTCCCATTTTTATAAGGATCCCGACAACTCTTAACTGAATCCTATTTCAACATGCAGGTCATTTTATGCCCTTCCCCATCCATGATTACCTTTAACCTTTAGATAAGTCCCCTTTTCTAGGAGTGTCCTGAGGGTTCCAGATTGACAATTCTAACTTCATGTTGTTTCTGCTGGGGATCATTATTCAAGCGAGTTCCGACGACTCATGCTGGGGAAGCTCTTTTTACCTACCCATATTACCCGTGCCTGTTTGAGTGTTAGCTGAGTCCCATTTCCAAGAGGGTCTTAAAATTTTCAAATTGCATGCCCCTTTTAATTCTCGGTTGTCTCTGCTGGGGAGTGCTAATTAATGTTTCGTCTCATTATACTCTTGCTGGGGAGAATATCTATGTCGCACTATGTTCCTTTTTGAGTTTTAACTGGGTCCCTTTCTTTAGATGGGCCCTAAGATTTTGATCATACCTGCCATGTGCCTTCCTTCCCGTGTGGACAGCCTCTCTTAGGATCTTCCGGAATATTTTGCCCCTGTGTCAATCAAAGAAAACTTGTCCGTTTGAAATATGGTGGTTAGCTTGCGGCATTCTTGTTGGAAGCAGCCTCCCCACTGTCATGTTTCGTTGCGTTCAAATTTCCATGTTGATGATGAGTTGCCTGAGTTTGTTGGCTAACCCCCAAACCTTTATGGCTTTACTTTGCTCCCCCGTTCTTTTGTTACACTCCTGGCTCCTTTGCCAGAATTCATGCATCTTTCTTGATATTACCAAGTCAATGTTCTATGCTTGGCTGACCTTCTGAACCTTGTGGCTTTACTCTTCTCCCCATCTTTGTGTTGCATTTCCGACCCTTTTGCCAGAACTCTTACATATTTCCTAAGATTGCTGAGTCAGTTTACTATGCTTGGCTGATCCTTGTAGCCTTTCCCATTTTTGTGTTGTGCTACTAACTCTTTCGCCAGACCCTAGCATTTTTTCTGAGATTACCAGGTCAATTTATGATGCTTGGCTGGACCCCTGAACCCTTGTGGCCTTCCTATCTTTGTGTTGCTCCTTTTCACTTGCCATGGCAGCTTTGATTTCACCTTGAAAGACATGGCTTGCTTATTGGCTGATCAACTTCTCTGTCGCCCTTATCACAGAAAATACCTCTTCTCCGTTCAATCCCAATATCCTCTATTTGCTCCAATGGTGATGAACTGACATCTTCCCAACCTTTGTGTCCCACATGAATTCTAAAGCACGTCCATTGCCACCACTCCGTATGTATGCTATTCTTTATTGACTTGAATCACAGGCTTTGACCTCCGTTGCTCCTTCACTTGTCATGATATTTATATATATTTTTTATTCGAAGACCCTGCTTGCTCCTTGATTAACCACTTACATAACCTAGAAATACCTCTTCTCGTTCGAACCCAATACCTTTTATCTATTGCGTCGCTCCTGAATAGACATCTGCCAAACCATTATATTCCACCTGATCCCTAAAGCATATTAATTAATACCAACCACACAGTGTATGATGTTCTTTCTTGACCTAAATCACTAGCTCTAGCCCTGAGGTCTACTGCTCCATCGCTAGTCAGGATAACTTTGATTTCTTCTTGGAAGATCTTGCTTATCACTGGTTTACCACCATTCTCTTCAGCCTTATCACAGAAAACACTTTTGATCTGTTCATCCTAGCCCTCATTCTGCTGCATTGTCCATGATTTGATATATACCAAGCCTTTGTATTTCAAACGAATCCCAAAGCATGTTGAATGTTACCAGCTTAGTGTGCTTGCTGTTCTTTCCTAACTTATGACGCTTTGATGTGACAAACAGACCCCGTTATGTGCAATTGGAAAGCTGGTGGCAGATTTTAAAGTCATTTCTCACTTGTTTTGACCCAATAGACTCAAAATGAGGGAATAAAAAAGACAAAAGGAACAGAGTAGAGTACAATGAAAGCAATTGATTGCAAACCAAAAACAAACTAGAAAGTAGAAATCTATGAAATGCGGGTACCAACTCTAATGACCATGACTTGCACATGCGGCCTATTATGTTAAGAAAATATGATGTTCAACTCTTGTTATATCCGCTAGACCATGAAGCCGGGCTTTAATGTTCTGTTTATCCAATCTGATTCACAATCCGTATTCGACTTGTAGTGCCCAAAGGGTTTTTACCAACAAGCCTCTCTCATTTTGTTCTTTCTCTCAACTTACAGTCGCCTCAAGCTGCCTATGAAGGTTTTCACCAATAATACTCTCTTATTCTTTATTTCTCTCCGCTCCTGTTGCCTTACGGTGCTCGTGAGGGTTTTCACCAACAAGACTCTCTCATTTTATGATTTTTTTCTGCCTGGACCGTAATGTTACCCCTAACATCAATCACCTTTACTTGCTCAACTTGGAATCTCTTGAGGACTGATCAGAAGGTCTTTCTTTTGACCGTAATGTGGGCTTTGGATGTGGTTTGAAAAAAAGGGTATCAAAGTCTCAAAACAATTAAAATGGGTTCAAAACTATAACTTTAAGAATCAGATTTCTTACAATAACCACAACGTTTGCGCCAGTTTCTTGCTTGGAGAACTTTTGGATTTTTATTTTGATAAGACCGAACCATGGAGCTACCTACGTATCTTTTAAAAGGAATCAGGTCTAACGGAGTTCATAACAATTCCTTGTTTTTGTTGTGGTTTGACTATTTTCTTTTTTTTTCTTTCTGTTTTTCTTTTCTTTTCTTTTCTTCTCTTTTTTTCTTTTCTTCTCTTTTTTTCTTTGTTTTGTTTTCTTTTTTCCTCTTGTCTTTTCTCTTTCTCTTTTCTTTTATTGTTTTTATTTTCTTTTTCTTTCTTTTTCATTCTTTCCTTTCCTTTCCTTTCCCTGCCTTCTCACACTTGCGTTTCTTACTTTTGTTACTGATTCTGAAAGAGGGGTATGAAAGAAAATAATTAAAGTTCAAAAGGGTTAGAAAAGAATAAAGTGTTTAGATAGTAGAACAAAATGCCTTCGTCATTTCAATCTTCAAAATATGCCAAGACAAGCAAGTACAATCAGAAAAAGGAATCATACATAATATCTCTTGACTGCATCAGAATTGATAGCCATTTCTACACATTTTCCTCCTACATCTGTCAAATATAATGCACCACTGGAAAACACTCTAGTTACAACAAATGGTCCCTGCCAGTTTGGTAAACTTGCTTTTAGGATTTCTTCACGTTCTATCTGCCCATATTTCACATGGTTCGGGCTTCAAAAGATCTCAAAGTGTACTTATTTCCTTCCAGGTTGCTCTATTTCCTTATGAGTAGTCTTTTAAGACTAGGCCTGGGGTTATGCATGCATGTCATGTCACTATAGGAAATGGGAAAAAGACAAACAAAGAAAAGAGAACTAAACAAAAATGACTGAAAATTACAGAAAACAGAAAATTGCTATAGACCGACCATGAAAGGGTTTAGACAACCAACAGAAAACTAAACTAGAGTTAGAAACCTAGAACAATCCTAAGCAAAACTATAAGGACTAAACAAACTGGGCAAAAATAAAAAGATAGAAGGGTTTGAGTTCACAAGATAATTTTCGGGTTACAACCCTGCAATAACATGGACAACAAAAACGACAACAAAATGATCCACCAAGACTCCATTTTTGCTGGTCAGGCCATGGAGCGTCTTCCCAATTACCAAGCAAAGCATTTAGCCACCGAGTTTTGCATCAATATTTCCAGACCTAATATTATCTTTAATCACCAAGTTCCTGGGAGGGTTCGCATGCCCCCTGTTGCCGCTGTTGACCACAACTACCCCATCTTGAATCATTCTTTCTATTTCCTTTTTTAAAGAACGACACTCCTCAATGTTATGCCCCATAACGTTAGAGTGGCACATGCATCGAACAACAGGATCAAAGCCTTTCGCATGTGGATCCAGAGTATAACCAAGAAGTGGCTTAATAAGGCCAACATGCTTTAACTTTCCAAAAAAACTTGTATAGGATTCGCCGATGGGTGTGAAAGCATTTCCTTTTTTCCAGTATGCTTTTCATCTTATACTCTGGCCTTGGTTGGAATCTTTTGCCGGCAGGTGGTTACCATGCCTGAGGGGGCGGGTAAGGCATTTGGGAAAGTGGCACGGCCCATCGCGGGCCTCGTAGGTGTGGAGCATATGGTGGCTCATTGGGGACAGGATATTGGGGAAGTGAAGCACAATTCCAAGGGTTCTGCGGAGAAAGGTAGTATTGGGAAGGGTCATCTGGTGCACCAGGATGTCCATGGGGCCACTGTTGAGTCTGAAAACGTTTAGCAAGGACGACCACTAGACCCTATCGTCGGCGGGGCTCAGCAATATCTTTTCTATCGGCGGGATAACTATCCCGAGCAACTTGTTCATTCCACCTGAGCCAAATATCCCTAAAACTCTCCTTCAGTTTCTTTTCCATATGAGGTAGGGTGGAGCAATTTGGGACAATGTCTATAGCGCGCTTAAAGTTTGCACAAAATCCCCTAGCATGTTCTTTGATGACTGTTCTGTGCTCTTCAGCTTTCTAGAGATCCCATCTCGCCTTTCTTTTCCTGTATCCTTTTAATTTTCGGCCCGAAGCTTATCCTGAGGGTTCTTCTCATGGGCGACCTTGGAGGGGCAATATCGGGAATCATTAGCTTTGAGTGGGTATTCATTGTGATTATTCATAGAGCTATTGGGGTTATTGGAAAGGGGCATAGTTTGGGTAAAGAGGGCTTCTAAGAAGCCAAGTGGTGGCGGAGGCAGTGCCTTCCCGGTCGTCCAGGCATGATACATGTTCGTCATATGTTGTCTTAACACCCGCACCTCTTCAGCTGACCAATTATCCCGATCAACTAACTACTTTGGGATACCGACGCCAACCAACTCAGTTCCGATATTGTCTGCCATTGTCTTTGACGTTGTGCTGTAGGGAAGAGTTACCGCTTCAAAAATAACAAACCAACCACCTTTGTGGTATGAAAACAACAAAATGAAGCCATCACGTTAGCGTTAGAGCATTTAACACAGGATAATTTCACTTTATTTGCAATGAATGTAGCCGTAGTTATTGATTTCTATTATACACTAATTGGTTGCCTGCGTCATCCCGACTCTTACTTTACGCCATTTTGTCTTTTCTCTCTTGTTTTTTCCTTTTCCCCTCTCCTTTGCTCATCTGTTTTGGCATTTTTGTTTTATTATTTTCTCTGTTGTTTTACTGCTGCTTCATATCATAACACTCCCTTTTTTCCCCTTTTATTTTAGTTGTGGTCGAATCCTATATGGATTGCCTACGTATCATGACCCCGTATAAATCAAACCGAGCATAGTTCTTGTAGATATGTACAGAAATAAACAATAAACTATTGTTTTGAAATTTTCAATAGAAACAAACACCTTGACTACAAAGTCTCAAGACTCACAAACTCGAAAAAATAACAAGCTTAGAAAAGATCAATTCAAAAGCCCTAACAGACTCCAGAAAAACTTAACAGACTCAAAACAAAAGTATCGACTCAAGAAAAGATAAAAAATACATTAAAGCATTGAACACTCCTGAAGCTCTCGGGGTGTTGTTTTGTTTTGCTGCGGGCTCGTCTGGAAGATCCAACTGGAGCCTTCCAAGTCTCTCATTACCTGCTG
Source organism: Nicotiana benthamiana (assembly GCA_034376525.1). Classification (NCBI taxonomy): domain Eukaryota; kingdom Viridiplantae; phylum Streptophyta; class Magnoliopsida; order Solanales; family Solanaceae; genus Nicotiana; species Nicotiana benthamiana. Next base: position 93,770,376 of record CM067337.1, read on the forward strand.
ACAAACGTCATGACTGTCACGAAGAAAGTGCTTTGGGTCATGTGCTCACATATTTTGCATTTTACCACAATATACTCTGTAATCGCTGTGACCCTTTCATAGATCCTACCCTTCTCCCGTAATAAATCTCAAATTTGCCGAGTTCTTGATTCCATAATTTGTTAGCTGCATGGCTTTGTTTTTGAAATTGTTTCAAATACCTTTCTAACCGTGCTATCAAAGAATAACAGTGCTCCCTTTCGGTTTCAAAATCCCTTCCCGGCTTGGCCATTTCATTTTCAACGATCTTGACCCTTTTCTTCATACTTGCCGTCCCCTCATCGTATTTCTCCTTCAACTGACAGATAAAACTGGCTCGTTCCCATGCATCCTTGGCTATCATGGCCTGAGCATTTGCTAACTCCTTTTCAGTCTTTCGTAAGTCATCGTCGAAATCACGTGCCTTTTGGGTAAGGTTGTAGATGAGCTTCTCATCTTTTCCACTCCTGCCCGGGTTATCAATTGCTATTTTCATTTTGCACCACATTTATATGTAGAGGCTACATGTTATTTAGGACCGTCACTCTTTATTTTTACTCTAGATCGTCTCGCAGGTTATAAGAACTCAAAATCCTAAATTCAATTTTATTCAAAATAAGACGATACCTACATCCAAACGACAATCTGTAAGATATGCATATGATGGGTGAAGAGTTGAGTTAGAGGAACTCGATTTTGCATCATTCTTATGATGGAAAATGTGAGATTTTCAGCAGAACATGTGTTTACTAAAACGTGTTAAGCTTCTTGATAAGGATCCTTAAGGAAGGATTATCTATCTATCTATATAGTGAAAAGAAATGAGAGATTCAGAAGTAAATAGAAGTTTCAACAAGTAAAAGAAGCAAGGTGATGAAGGGAACGAGGCGCCCAATTAATGAAGATTATCAGTATTTACAATTTAGGCAAAGAAATATAAGCATTTTGAGTTACCTTCAATAGTAATAGATGTATGTTCAATTGGGCACAACCATCTCAGTTATACCCAATGGGAGATAACAAATTTGGTTTAAAAGAAGGATGGGATATCACAATCACGCTGAGGTTAGAGTAACCCAAAATGATGAATGGACTGTTTGTGTTAGTCGACATTTTCGAAGGATATTGCAAATGTGCTTATAGATCTCTTTGTGAGACACCTAGTGGTGCACTCTAGAATAGTACATCTAGATATTAATATTATAATATTCAAAAGATTAATTATAAAGACAGGAAATAGTCCTGGAAGGGATAAATACTACCTTAGTGTGGCTCCTGTCCTTAGTAGAAACAGAATATTAGGCAACCCGAAAAGCTAGTGGATAGAGAAAGGGGAGCTAAAAGCAAAAAATGTCTTGTTGGAGTTTCCAGAATAAAGTGATAGGGATAAATGTTAGCAGGGAAATAAGAAGAGAGTTAATAAAACATTATGAGTAAAATGTGATACATGGATGACAATGGTAGATCAAAAAATGACTGTAGTATAGAACCTATACTTAAGGGAAGGAAAAGACGATAGGTGACAGGCCTTTAGAATACAAAAGGCTATATGATAAATTCATATCCTCATTTTAAAAAATAAGTTAGTAATTCTAACGTGATTACCAAAAGGAAACGTTAGACCCCATAGTAATAGAAATAAGTATGGACTGATGAACAAGATAAACTAAACATGAATTAGGAACTGAGTTATTTGATAGTAGACAACATTATAAGAAACTAAGAGATTGTGTTTCGGCGATAATAGAATGGAAGAAAGAAGAATAAGCTTAAAGGTCATTCAGGAAGATGCTTCCCTAAAACAAACATTGTGAGCAAAGTTAAGCTTAAGCGAGTGTATCTACCTGTTATACAAGTTATATACCTCGTGAGTAAGGAATATTGTTATCCTTAGGTAAGAAGGATTACAACAAGGTGAGTAAAGGTTATCGATGATATGAGAAAATGCCAAAGATGAAGGTATAAAATATCTATAGGTAGATTATCGTAGCGCTAAATCATATTACTCCCCTAAAGGTGGGAATATGGAGTCATGTGGAATTAAGTCAGAATTAAGTGATTCTAGTAATTATGGAATTGTAAAGGAAGAATGCAATTAAAATGAAAAAGGAATGAGATTTCACTTATCCAAATCCTATAGATATTCTACGATTCCTAAACATTATGCAAGCACGACGTCAAGAAAATGAAGTAGGGGTTCTTGCCCGGGATATTGATAAATAAGGAGTCAGTGCAAGATTTAAGTTAAAAGAAAGGAAATAATCCAAGAAATATAACACGGAATATTGATATGAGAATGGGCCATCGAGTAGTTAGTAGTTGACTCAGGAAGAGCCGAGTTATGGATAGAAAAGAGGTTACAGACAAATCAGCAGATCGTGCAAGATAAACATAGTAAACCCCAATATAGTGAATCTAGCCTCGTAGTTATGACATTATAATACTTGAGATATATTAATATAGGATTTAGGAAAGTTAATGGTATTGTATGAGTGTAATGGAAATAAAAGAGAATGCATTAAGAAGACAGTCAAAATATTAGTTCAGAAGAAACCCCACAAGCACAAGGGCATGGAGAGAAGCAACTATGATAATTATAGGCGAGGAAGAACAAAAATAACTCCAGTAAGTATACAATGTGATAAGCTCGTAGCTTTACAAAAGTCAAAAGGTCCTCCCTAAGTACTACAATGAAAGACTAGGTGAGGAAATAGGGAAGAAGGCTTCAACCTAAGTATAGTAACTTGAAGAAGGAATGGTCATATAAAAAGAGTATCACTACAACGTTGTATGCACTCCATAAAAAAGTGGCACCTGTCGAGGCTATTGAACGTGAAGTAAAATCAAAAGTAATATTCGAGAACATATGAATTGCATGAAAGTTCTAGTATACGTGGGAACCAAGATAAGCTAAGTATGCACACAACAAGGGGGCAGAAAGACCAGGAAAAGTAATAGCTTATGCTTAAAGAATGCTGAGAAGGAGCTAAACGAATTATTCGATCAATGATGCAGAGTTAGTTACGTTATAACCACACTCAAGATAACCATGAAGTATATATGTTTAAAATCATACAGCCATAGATGACTCTGGTATAAGTTAAAAGGAAGAAGTGATTCTGGGTCATAGACAAAGGATTGAATTAGTAGAAGATTGTATCATGGATATTCCATAGCATCCATGAAAGGCTAAAGTAATAACTAATACCATAAGCTGCAGACCGGAAGATAATTTAGGCCTACATAAAGGCTAATCATAGGGAAGATGAAACTAAAGAATTACATCAACTAAGTAAATCAAGAGTCTGATTATTGGACCCTTTTAAATTATAAAAATCGTGATTGAGAACATTGAAGAATTACTCTTAATATGAGAGGTAATAGAGATATAGTACAACAACCATGTTCTATAATGGCACTACGATAAAGCCAGTTAGAAGAAGTACCGGCCTCATAAAAAGTTAGTATGAAGCTCCCATAGGATTGTGAATGCACCATAGGTACAAGTATTATAATAGAGCTTCAAGTTGTTGATGTGAATTATACCTATGTGGAAGGGAGGTCATGAAAGAAATAGAAGATCTTATGTGAGATATTAAGGGAAGTAAGGTAAAGTGAACAACGTACGAGATACTCAGGTGCCAAAGGTTGTGAATAATCTATTCTTTAGATAGAGGGCTAGAAGTGGTTTCCTCATTATCCAGGAATGTTAGCAGCATTATCAGTGGCATATCTTCCAGCCTACGGTTTCTAGGTACCAAGAGGTCTAGTTAAGAGAGTAAAGAAGAGTCAGAGACGATGTGATGTCTCGCTTGATGTTCCATAATAACATAAGGAAATATATGGCACAAGAAAGTTGATGGAAAGTTCTGAGTAGTATAAATAGATATATGTAGGTCGCAAGCTAAAGTATGGTAGAGAGACAAGGTTTTAGGAAGATAGGAGTAAGGATAAGAAAAGGCGAGTGAGAAAGTGATGAGAATGAATAAGTTCTCCGGATTAAGCACATCAAAATAAGAGATCTAATGGTTCTCTAAGTTATAGAAACCTCAGTATAGCTTGAATGAACTTAAAGGAGTCTAAGATTAATAGCATTTAGAAGAGATGGAATGCTATCCTTGAAGTAGAATAAGGATTCCATTGTGATAGATGAAGGATAACGTTAGGACCTTCGATTGAGCAATCATTTGAAGAAAAAAAGGATTTCACAAATGGCACTAGATAATAATGCTCCCCCTCATAGGATGAATTATGCCGGGATGCTATAAAATACGATGATTGAAGTATCGTATTTCCCCTAGGTGGATTAGTCAAATCACTTCAGATATTCCCCGATGAGACGTAAGCCCTAATGACAATGTATTATGTAAGAGGTTTCAAGTTATTAGTGGTAGATTGTAAATAAAACACAAGGTAAATCAACAATATATGGATAAAAGTTATAAAGTATGAGCCGAGATTAAGCCATCATTTTTAAGGTACACAATAAAGAAGAAGCATTAAAGGACTTAGATTTATACATACAGAATAAGCAACGAGAGTAACCTGGAGTTTGGTAGCAGACCCAAGTAACGACGAATTGAAGTAAGAGTTATGGTATAGTATGACCTACCTAGATACAGTAAAGCCATACTGATAGATAAGCGGATATATGAAATATGATATAGCAATGTTAGTAAGTTCAACAGCGAGCGAATAAATTTAGTAGACCTATAGGTTCCCATAGGGAACACTTTCCATAGTTATGCACATGTTTATAAAATAAGGCCTAGAAATTGGCTAAAAGCTAGAGGGAAGAGTCGTATAGGCACACATACAAGGGAAACATTGTACAGGCTGCATGATAGAAGGTAACAACAGTTACAAGGTTGGAAGAATTCTTACTGTAGGTCGTGGTATGAGAATGAGGCCTAAAAGTAGGAACGACCTGGACATTGGATTTATTCACATAATAGTGACCTAGATTATAAGGACAACAGTAAAACCATTTGTAACAACTATTCAGTTATGGGACGATAAGTTAATTAGCCAACATTCGAAGACGAATTTTTCAAAAGGGGGAATGATGTTACACCCTGTAGTATTGTACGTAGGATTTGTCATAAGATAACTAACATCAGTTCAAGGAAAAGATTAGTTTGAGGTTATAAGTATTATGTTATTTATAACAAGTGATAAGTAAAGTCGTAAAGGTCAGATGGTAAAAGAGTTGATGAAAATGAGTTCCATCGAAGTTTGACATTATGAGGTAAAATACGTTCCAAGCTATAATACCTCGTATTTATGGACTAGTGCTATACAAGGTACCATATAAATATGATAGTAAGGTATATAAAACATGTTAAATGTGATTAGTATTTTAGGTAATTTGAGTAAACTCTTAATTATATGAGTAATTCGTTAGTTATTTGTTAGTAGGAGTTTAACAAGATAGCAAATCAATTGGAAAATTTGGTGGATCGGTTTGGTAATGTGGCAGCAAGGGGAAATGTAGCCATAAATCTTGATTCATTAAGACTAGGTGGAAAATTTATGAATCTTTGAGCTAAACTAAGCCACAAAAGTGGGGCCCACGACCTAGAACTTTAAGAGATCTTCTTATCTTATTAAAGTGCGATACTAATATTTTCTAAGTAAAGGATTGAGCTCAACTGTTCATATGAAACTACATAATACCTTAGCAGCGTGAAATCATGATTCTAAGGGAGTACAGTACAATATTTCTCAAGAATATTATGTGGATTTTTCTCTACATTGATCCGTCGTTATGTGATTTGTCGCAGTCGATGTGTTAGAGGGATTGTCAAAGAATCGGCTTAGGTATGTTAAGGCTATCCCTTCTTTCCTTTTTGCTTGATCCATATGATACAGACGAAACAAGCAAATGTACAACTTCCATAAATGATTATACTCATAGAAGTACTAAGGGTGCCTATGTTCTGGATTCCCCATGTGTCCTATTATTCTATCGTATGCTCATGGGTCTCGGAAAATACATAAGTTGATAAAGTTTATTTCATGTCATTAATCAAAGGCGCAATGATCTTATGATATACCGAGAAATCTTATTAACTAACTTCTCATGCATTGTATGCAGTTACGCATGCATATTGACCCATGACCAAATAGAGTTATATACGTATATATATATATATATATATATATATATATATATATATATATATACACACACACACACACATAGGGTATGAGAAAAGGTTATGGAATTATATTCACACCACCACTTGATTAACAAGGTGTATATATACATATATATATATATATATATATATATATACTGAAGGGCCTCGATTGGCACCTGATGCCTTACTCAACCGAGTACCAATGTAACATATCATTCTTATCATACTATCATGAGTAAATGAGCCAAAAACCCCTTTCATGAGATAACAAGAATAAAACATAAGGGAGTACTCAACATATGATGACCTTACAGGATTTACAAACTTATACATGCGACATACAGGCCAATAAGGCTGACATGACCATTTGTAAACTCAAAACATAGGCCGATAAGTCCATTCAAGTATCCATACACCTGACATCTATCTACAAGCCTATAAGAGTACATAAAATCAAAAAGGACAGGACAGAGCTCCGCCTTATCAATCAATACATATCCAGAGCATACTGACCCAAATAGACAACTTTGAAGCAAATGGAGTGCCCCAACACCTTCGCTGAGCTGATAGCCTGATAGGAGGATTGTCAACCTATTAAACGAGACTTTCTAGCATGAAACGCAACGTCTCCAACCAAAAAGGATTTCAGTACGAATAAATTACTGAGTATGTAAGGAAGGAAAGCATAAACAATAATAATAATGCAAAGAGTGATATAGAATACACAACCTGTATATTTGAGTGCCTCTAGGCTACTAACATGAAATCCATAATATATATATATACATAAAATTTTTAAAACATACACCTCTATGGGCATCATCATCATCATATCGTACCTGGCCTCAAAGAGGACTAGGTAAACGGTAGAATCGTACCCGGCCATGTGGAGCTCGGAAAAACCCAACTGATCAGTGGTTGCACAATAAGTGTCATACCCGACTGACTATAGCATGGCTCGGTACAGTAAAATAGATATTATATATGATGCATGCTAGACTCATCAAATCACGTTCTAAACAACTTAAAACAACCTCCCACACGAGCTGGAACCACCAAAAAATCAGCAACAACAAGAAGAACAAGAAACGTACTAGCGCCACGGGATTCCCAACACTTGATTTAAGTTATTTGCCCTTTGTTTTGGTCTTGGATCATGAGAGAACATTGAGAGAGTTCTTCTAGGGTTCTAAGGTCTGAATATACTGAAAATAATGACTTAAAAAGGGGTTGAGGCATCTTATATATATCCATATGTCTTAAATCGCCTATGTGGGCCCCATAGAGAGCTGCTTGGCGCAGTCTCGCAGCAATGTAAATATCTCTTTAGTACGATGTTGTATTGAAGAACGGTTTAATGTGTTAGAAACTAGACTCGTAGATATTCAATTTGATATGTGGTAATATTTTGATTACAAGTATATAGTGCATAGCTGTTGTTACCTTCTGACATGCATCATGTATAGTTGTGTACTTGTATGTGTGCCTATGCGACTCTTCTCTACTTTTTCCTCCATCAAGGCATAGGTGTACTAAAGTTCTTCGCTTGGTACTTTATCAAACTTACGACAATTGATATATCTTATTTCACATACTTGTATATATATATCCTTATGGCTTTACTACATCTAGGTAGGTTATACTATACCGTAACACTTACTTCGGTTTATTATTATCATGTTTTGCTACCCAACTCCATTACACTCTTGCTGCTTATCCTATATGTATAAATCTAGGTCATTTAATGTTTCCTTGTTAATGCTCATCTAAATAATGGCATCATAATCTCCTCTCATATTCTGGAACTCTTATTCATTTATTATTGATTCACCTTAATGTTGATCTATAATGCACCACTGATAAATTGAAACCTCTTACGTAATACATTATCACTAAGGCTCACATCTCATCGAGGAACATCTGAATTGGCTTTCCTTATCGACCTAGGTATATATGTATATGGGGTATGAGGAAAGGTTATGGCATTATATATACACCACCACTTGATCAGCTAGGTATACGTTGATGATTTTGCTCATAGTTACCGAGATGATATGATGGGATGCCCTCAGAGACATAACGATGTTCTGAACTCATACACCTATGCATGGTATGACATTTATAAATATGCATGATATTATAAATTTTAAATGTTTCATAAAGATATTCTGACTTACATGTTATGTCTTTTAGTTTATATTACTCTCATGTCTTTTAGCTACTAATTTTCATTCCTTACATACATGGTACATTATTTGTAATGACAGTCCTTTTGACCGGGGATGCTGCATTTCATGCCTATAGGTCCCAATAGACAGGTTCAGAGTCCTCCAAGTAGGCTATCGGCTCAGCTGAAGGTGTTGGTGCACTCAATTTGCTCTAGAGTTGCTTATTTGGTCAATATTACTTGGACATGTAGTCATTGGTATGGCATGGCCCTGTACTAACCTTTATAGTATTTATCTACTCTTAGAGTCTTGTTGACATATGTAATGTATATGAAATATTGTAGGGCCTTGTCGTCCTATATTCAGTGTACAAGTGATCATTTTGGTTTAATAGGCATGTATGTCATATGTATAAATTTGTATTACACATTGTGTCATCCTATGTTGAGTATTTCCTCATGTTTTATTCTAGTTATCTCATGACAGCCTTTCTCTCTCATTTTCTTATGATAGTATGATATGGAAGATACATTTAGTTGGGTAAGTATGGTACCAGGTGCCCGACGCAGCCTATCGCTTTGGGTCGTGATATTAGAGGAATTAAGGGAATTATGAATAATGCGTGGTACTTGTGAATCAAATCTTGAGGTAAAGATGTTACGCTATTGTGCTTAGTCTATCTCAAACACTCTTGGTGTAATGAGTTAGGAGAGTTCTTTAAAAAGGTCGTGTCCATATAAAGTGTTATTTGATTGCTCGAGCACGAGCAATGGTTTAAGTGTGGGGTATTGATGGTAGGTTATATCTTGTGTTTTAGACACTTATAGCACTCTAATTTACTGTATTTTAATTGAGCTTGAGCTTTAATCGTTAGTGTTTTAGACTAATTATGTTTTTATGCTTTTTAGGAGTGATTCCTATCTATATAGATGTGATAGAATGAATTCAAGATATTATGGAGATCTGAAGTCTGAGTAAAAGGCCAAGGATTAAGTTGGAAATGTTTTTGGGGATCAACGGAAGATAGTACATTTTAAGAATGAAACGAATAATCCAGCATGCATACTGCGTATTGTCCAGTAAAATAAACATAACATTTTGAACAGAAATCCATCTGGGCTCCAAAAATATATCGTTGGAAATCTATTTAAAAGGTCTACAACTTTCATGTTTTACATTTTCCAAAATTCCCAACTATGAGTCCCATTAGGTGACCAACAATGCAACGGTTTAGTGCAAAAATATATTAGATAATAGGAAACTTCGGAGACTGGGTGTTTTGGGTCTGTCAAGAAAAAGCACTGATGCTACGCATAGTGTGACGATTCATCCGAATTACCGGTAAGGTTCATACAAACCCAAAGCGGGAAACGATGTGCAATTACTGAATAATTGGAATGTGATACAGTTAAAGTTGTACTACTGCTGAGGTATGATTTTCAATACTCTTTAATCATATTATTAATCGTATAATAGGAAACGACCAAGGACGAATATGGCTATTAGGTATGAAAATGCACGTTACACTCATTTTTCCTTGATCTAGTTTTGTCCAACAATGGGTTTTTCGGCAAGTTTCTAACAAGACAACTGTAAAACATGATGACTTAGATTTGAAGCCGATCTCAAATCAAAGTCAATAGGCATTAATTTTGTATCAAGAGTATCCGAGCCCTCTCAAGCTCGACCTCAAATACTGGAGCCACTACCTTCGGATCAAAGTTTTAGCAAAGGAAAATAGAAAACCTTGTATGTTAGAAGCTAAGCCTCGGTGGGTAGGATTCATTGTAGGGGCCAAATGGTCAAATGAATTGTGCCCACATAGTCCACTTTAGTCTTGATGCAAGCTTTTACACGTTTTCGATCATATACTTTACACACTGAAATGGATCTTGCTATTATGCATTTTCTTGTTCCTTCGATGTTGGATTTCAAGAGCCCACAGGCTGCCCCTACTAGGGACTATTATTGAGCCCACGGGCTACCTCTATTCGGTGGCGATCAAGCCCATGGTCCATCCCACTGAGGGACTATCATCTAAAATATATTCGGATAATCCGGGCTACTAAATCTTAGAGGCACCAAAAAAACTATTTTGCGGTGCCTAAATAAAAAATCTATGACAAACCTTAAAGTATCCTGGAGACATCCGAAGCTCGTAATCAAGAAGTAAGGCATTTAAAAATTTGAAACCTGCTAGAAGGTTACCCTCGGCAAAAGCTTCATTTCTAATCACTTAAGCATCTTGAAAAAACTTTTGATCACGTGAGTTTTCAAAGCCTCAAGCAAAAAAAGTTGTGCCGAAGTCAGGCTACGTTTGGATCTTTGAATATCAAACGCCCTATAACTACATTTGATATATTCTATGGCATTAGAAACATATCAACAATAAAAACTATGAAAAGATACTGAAAAAATAAAGACTTGAAATTGCCAAAAAGGGAAAAGTTTATACATTCCAGAATTTACTTAAAAGGGCCTAATAAAAAAGGCCTCAAAATAAACAAAAGATGTACATAAGACAAAAAAAAATATGAAAATTACTAAGGCATCTACGCCTAATCATCACCAAGGCCCAACTCTTTTCCAGAGCCGTCGGAGCTATGAATCCCTCCAAACCTTCAGAACATTCAATGCTTTCAGCACCTTCAGGCTCATAAAGCTTCTTTAGTATTTTTTGGATTCTTTAATCATAGATGATAGGTCAAAACCTCAGGCTTGGATTTCCTCGAGGGTCTCTCTTCGAGAGAACCACTACATATATTCAGCCTATGTATTAAGGTAGACTTTGGTGGCCTCCACATCGACCTTGTATTACGCCACCATTTTGTCAGCATTGGCGGAGGTTATAACAAATATGGAATTCACTACCTCATATTCTAGATGAGGGAGACCTTCTCTATGACAGTCAAGCTCAGGCGTGCTCGAAGGTTATCATTCAGCTAAGACCACTTATCAGCTTTCTCCTTCGCCACTCAGAGTATGACCTCTACCGATGCCAACTTCTCCTTGGTGGTTTCCTTCTCTAAAGCAAGCACGTCTATTTTGCTTTTCCACCCATCGTCCATGGTTTGAACCTCGTTCATCTCGGCTTGGAGTTTATCGAAGGTCAGTTTTCCATTAAACCTACGAGGTTATGTTGTTAGTCACCATGACTAACTCCTCAAATTGTCCTTCTGTGCCCTATACAGCTCGTCCTCAAGATTCTTGATGACCCTGTTATGTCGCTCACAGAGGAACTTGAACATATTCTTATTTAGGCCTTCTCCTTGAGGCTTGAGCTGGCTGGTTTCCAGACGATACCAAAAGAAGCTCTCATGGCGAAGCACTAATGCCAATAAAATAATGGAACTAAGTAAGAAACATCTATGGGAAATTTTAATTGATTCATAAGGGGAGTTTGAAGGTATTAGAACCTTACCCGGTTCAATGCTTGATGTTCCTTATTGAAGAGAATTGGGGTGCCCGCATTATTTTTCTTTGTTTTTCCTTATCAGTGACCAAACATTAGAGGTTGCTAGCTATGCCTACTGGAGTGGATAGGACACGTGCATCCTCCGGACTGTGAGAATAACCTCCTCTTGTGCTTGGGGTCTGAACTAAGTGCAGGGAACTACTTCACCAATATTGGTCTCGTTCTCAGCCTGTCACGTCTCGATGGCACATCCTTCTTCGATACCTCCAGATGGCCAAGCCCGGAGAAGTCTTCTAATGTTGGTGTATCCATGCCTTCGAATAAGGAGTAGAGAGGGTATTCTGCACCTTGTGCTACTTCACTTGATTTCTATTTACCCGTTTCGGCCTCTTCGAGCATGGACTCAGTGTAGAAGGGTGTCTCCATGATGTCTCTCACATTGGTCACTTCTTTTTGTATAGAAGTAGCTTCTTCGGAGGTCTCAGCCCTTGTCTCCATTTCATCCCCTCGAGTTTGAAGGAGATCGACATCATGGCTCTCTTTCTCAGTCATTGCCTTCTCTCCGGTAAGGACCGATTCGGGAGCGACAAAGATATCATCTTCATCAGAGTCATCCCTGATCCGGAAAAGAGAGTCAAAATTCAGCACCGGGGATTTGGTGCTCTTCTTGGGCTTGAAAACCCAAATTGACGTCCTTGTTTATCCTTACCTTGAGCTCCTCCTAGCCCGAGGATTTTCTTTTTCTCTTCTTATCCTTTGCAGCAACCCGAGGATGCCTCACAATGGAGGATCAATGAATAGGGATGCATTTTTGTCCCTTTTTTCGGCTTAAGTTTGGTGGTCTTAGGCAACCTTCGAAGGAAAGAGAAAGGCACAGCGTTATGTAAGTGTGGAGCATAATAATAATTATTTTAGAAGAGCCTTACCATGTGAATGGGCCTCCCATCGGCCCTTTGAAAGCTTACTTTAGGAGCATGTCGAGTCTCCTTTTTCTTGCAAAATCGGGTTTATGACATTTGGGAGGATAACTCATTCATTTTGGGTTGTGTTTGCATTTGAAGAGTCACCACCTAACGATTAGGGTGCATTAGCACACAAAGACGGTTTTATTTGAGTAACCACAAATTGGCTAAGGGCTTAAAATTATTCTAAGGGAAAGGTGTTAGGCACCCCTCAGAATCCACTAGTGTATTTCTCGGCTAGACGATTATTGTCTATTTACGTGCAAATAACATATAGACAATTAAGGATCAAATAAGAGGGGATTTCAAATATAAAGGTCTGAAAGTAGATGAAGTTTGAAAGAGCAATTTAGGGAAGCTCATTTTAAGAAAAAATTCAAAGAAAAAAATAAGAATAAAAGGTGGAGGCCCTAGGTTTACTAAAAATATGGATCACCCCACACAACATACGGTACTAACTCCTCAATGAGGGGCTATGCGTGACGTGATCCCATTGTCATCAAATCCATATCTAACCTTCCCACTTTGTAAAGGTATTTAAAGCGCAGATTGGTCTTGTTTACTTATTGCACACTATGACCTGAACAAATCTTATCAGTCATTTAGGACTACTAATCCTAATAGAGAGGGATATTAGTCTTATTTGTAGTTTTAAAGGTAAAACTCTAACGCGATATACAAAACACGTATAGAAAGTTGGGGAAAGAACATAACAAGCAGAGGCTAAGATATACCTCCTTAAACAAAGAAGCACATAATTAGCATGACTTGCACATACTGTTTAGGTCTGATTATTATAGATAAAGAAGGATGGTTGCAGAAGCAGTTTTGGTTTATTATATAACTCAGATAAGAAGTCCAAATCAGTTTGCCTAAGTGTTGGACAAAGATTCTATAGGCATGGTATCTAATGGATTTATAAAGCAATGAAGTAGCAAGGCCATAAGTAAAACGTCTGAATGCATACTAATTAAACTCGCTAAGTGAGGGGAACATGTTTATTAAAAAGAGAGGCAAGTTTTAGACGAATTGATTACGAGTTCTTCATCTAACAGTGTTACTGATTTTACATCTAACATGGAGTGCATCAGAATTATTATTAGAAGCTCCTATAGACATGCTTTCTATGTGTTGTTGGTTTGACCTTTTGTAGACATGGTAAAAAATGCTGAAAAAAATCTATAAACATGGTGTCTAGATGCAGAATTTGTTTAAGACATATGCACATAGTATCTAGGTGTTTTAAATATGCAGAATTGAATAATCCTATAGGCATAATTTCTATACTAAGTTGGATATGCAGAATTCAAAATACCTATGGACATGGTTTTTATATGAGAAAGCAGAATTTAGAACGACCTATAGGCATGATGCATATATGTATTTGAGTATGCAGAATTCAAAATACCTATGGACATGATTTCTGTATGAAACTTGGACATGTTGAATTCAGAATGACTTATAGGCATGATATTTGCATTCGAGTATATTTGAGTATGAAGAATTCAGAATACATATAAACATGGTATCTACCCTTTACATATATAGTTACCCACCCTTTTTTACTAACCATCCCTAAGAGTTTATTACAAATTATTACAGCCCGGAATAAAATAAAAAACACCAGAAAATAAAGTACAACGAGAGGAAGCCTGATTCTCACTTCCTCACTGAGTTATGAGGTAAACCAACTCCAAGAGATCATGATCCAAAGCCTTTCTCCTATTTTTTTTTCAGTTTAACGTTAGTTTCCATTGATATCAACAAATATACAAGGATGAGTTCTTTGTAGTAGTATAGACTAACTACTACAATACAAAACTGCCTAAGCTAATACACTTCTAACACTAGCTAAGGATAGTGATTTAGTTGTCGCAACCCCTTTTGCCATTTCTTACATTTCCTTCCCCGAGCATGCATAAGTATTGCAATTTCTCGGCATACTTGATTTTCATCATAGGACTTCCCCTTGAATCTGATAGCATTCCTACTTCTCCAAATGAGTGACACTGTGGTGACAAAAGCAGTGGCCACCACAGCCTTCTACCACACTTTACTCCTAGCAAGGCAACAAATCCAAAGGAGTTCATCATTCCAGCAGCCTATTGTTCTGTTGCACCCCAACCAGCAGCAAATTCTATATCATATCTTACTTGTAACTGGACAAGTAAAGAATAAATGGCCAAACTATTCAACAGCTTGTTGACAGAATGCACATTTTTCCTCCACACTTATTCCAAATTTCAATAATCTGTCAACTGTAGGAAGTCGACCATGGGCAGCCAGCATGTAGTAAACTTATTTCTAGGCAAGACATTAGCTGTTACCATTAAGTTCTTCCATTCCACCCTAGGGAAGACTGGAAGCAGAGAATGATACAATGTCTGAACTTTTACCAGCTTTACACATACCTGCCAATCTGTGCAATAGACCCCCTTGTAAATTGTTAGCAGCCAAGATAGGAATCCTGCAATCTATAATTTTCCTGACTACCCAAGAAGCACTCTTGGGAGTAGCCATAGTCTCAATGTCACTGCTCTTTATATAGTAATAATGGATCCACTTGATCCATAGGCAATCCTTTTTCCTTGCCAAGTCCCACTATAGTTTAGTAATAGCAGCTTTGTTCCAGATCTGTATGTCAATAAAATTGAGTCCTCCAGCAGTAACTGGTCTGCAGATCTTGTCCAAGGCTACCAGTGATCTTCTGGACACTGTTGCATTGCCAGTCCAAAGAAAAGATCTACACACAGCTTCAATTACTTTCACTACCTTCTTAGGCAATATAAAAACCTGTGCCCAGTAGGTTTGGATCCCAAATAGCACTGATTTAATAAGTTGGCTCCTGCCTGTATAAGACAGAAATTTGGTAGACCAGCAGGTAATCCTGTCAGTTATTCTCTCAACCAGTGGTAAGTAGTGATGAATATTTAGCTTCTTTGAATGGAGTGGAATGCCTAAGTACTTGAAGGGAAGTTGCCCTTCACTAAATCCTAGAGCCTCAAGAATATCCCCCAATCATTCTGAGAAATTCCAGCAAAGTACACATCACTTTTAGAACAATTAGCAGACAATCCAGAAGCTGCAGAAAATGTTAGGAATGCATCATGCAATAACTGGATGGATATTATATCAGCACTACAGAATAATAACAAGTCATCAGCAAAACGGATATGGGAGCAATTAAGCTTCCTGCATCTAGGATGAAAGTTGAAGTCACCATTTTTATGCACCTGTGCCAAAATTATGTTGAGATACTCCATAGCAAGTACAAATAAGTAAGGAGACATAGGATCTCTTTGCCTAGTTCCCCTCCTGGCATGAAAAGGTTTGGTGAGTCCACCATTAATCACTAGAGAATAAGTCACAGAAGAGATACAAGCCATAGTCCAGTCAACAAATTTTGCAGGAAAGCCAAGATCAATAAGCATTTGTTTTAAGAACCTCCATTCAAGGGTATCATAAGCCTTCCTCAAATCCACCTTTAATACACACCTAGGGGATATACCTTTTCTATTATATCCCTTGAATAGTTCATGACTGAGCAAGACATTATCTATAATGCTTCTACCCTCAATGAATGCTGACTGGGCTTTACCAACAATGTCATCAATAACAGCTTTCAATCTCCTGGTAATGACCTTAGATATGATCTTGTAGAGAGTGGTGCAGCATGCAATAGGCCTATAATCCTTCACTGTTTTAGGTATTTTAACCTTGGGAACAAGAGCAATGGCAGTAGTGTTGATCATGTGTGGCATCTGACAAGTAGAAAAGAACTCCTTAGTAGCAGCATATACATCACTCTTGACAACCTCCCAGTTTTTGGTGAAGAATTCCACAGGAAATCCATCAACACCTGGAGCTTTATCATTAGGCATATCTTTAACAACAGCAGTAATTTCATCCATAGTAACCTCCCTAATAAGTGTTCTTTGCTGATCTAAAGTAAGGCATATTCCTTCCTTAACAGTAGTAGAGTTAAGACATGGCAACTCAGCAGAACTATTACCCATCAGTGATTTAAATACCTCAATAAACTCCTGCTCTACAGCCACAGGATCAGTAAGCTTCAAACCTGTTTCAGTATAGATGGAAGTGATATTGTTCTGACTGGTTCTTATCCTCCACTGAGCATGAAAGTACTTGGTGTTGGCATCTCCACAATCAATCTAGTTAGCCTTTGATTTCTGCCTCAAGATTTGTTCCTCTACATTACTCCACTTCTTTCTCCTCTTTAAACAGTTGTGCTGAAAAAGGATTTATCAACAGTTGGCTTTGAATATATCCAGATGTCCCCTAGCATGAATCAGTTTCTGTTGATAAGAAGCCATATGCCTGTTTATCTCTATTAGATGCTGCTTCAAATTCTTCAGCTTGTGCCATATCTGCTGTAAGGATGATCCTTCACTCTCTTGAGACCATACCTGCTGCAAAATAGTAGAAAATTGAGGATCCTTCATAAGAGCATAATATATTCTAAAAGGTTTAGGATGCAGTAGCCTTTGCCTCCCAAACTGAATGATAACAGGAGAGTGATCAGAGACTGAGGGATTCAAAAAATCTGCTTCCACATGACTAAACTGTTGAATCCACTGATAGGTTCCAAATGCCCAATCAATCTTACTATAAACCTGTTTATTGGTCCATGAATATTTCCAGCCTTTGGAGTAAGTTGGAGATCAAATATAAGCTACTTAAAGTCCTTGACCTCAGCATCTGTTACAGGTGAACGAATTCTGTCATCAGAAAATAGGACAGAATTGAAGTCACCACTTAACAACCATACATCTTGACTAGGAATAGCTAGGCCTCTCAGATCAGTCCACAGTTGTTTCTTTAGGGTGGCTGTATTATAAGCATATATAATACTCAGCTGCAATCTTATTTTTGTAACTGCATCTTCTACCAGACAATGGATAAACTGCTCGGTGATGCAAGCAATATGAATTTGAATATGTGGTTTCTAGATTAGCCAAATTCTTCCATTAATAGCACTGAGATAGTTGTGTTGAACCTTCCATCCTTTTGCAGTTTTATCAACAATTCCAGGAGCTTTATGTTCTTTGACCCTAGTTTCAAGACAACCAAGAATATCAACTTTATTCCCAAGCAAAAAGGTTTTTAATTCTTTCTGCTTGTGAGCTTTATTAAGCCCTCTAATATTCCATGTGGTAATAATCATATAATATTAGGTGGCAAACATAAAGAAGGTCCAGGATCCTGCTGCTGGCCTTTTCTTCCATCATCCATAAATCCAGCAGTAGCATTACCTCCTACTTGCTCCAACAGTGTCCCAGATAAATCACTATCTTCACTATCTTGATGACCATGACCATCTACAGACCCAAGACTAGCAGCCATATCAGTTCTTATTTGAATCCTCTGCATCCTATCAACAGGCTGGTCAGTATTCACTGGTTTGCTATGCAATGTATTAGCAATTGCTTCACTAACCAGTGAGTCTGAATTAATTAGCTCAGTATGTACTGGCAAGCTAGGTACTGCTTTGGTGCTCAAATCATCATTTGCCAGAGTACTTTTATTGACAATATTAGCTTTGGGTATCCATTCCTGTCTTGGTTTCTTACCTCTAATCCTGTTTCTAACCTCTTTGTTGTGATCTGCCTGCTCCTGGTCCCCTTCATTATGACTATTATACCAACAGTCAATTGAGCTGTGCCCAAACATTAGGCAGTGGTTGCAAAATTCAGGTTTCCAGTCATACTCAATGCATTGGATCTTCAAACCAAAAGGAGTCTCAATTTCAACTTCCTCAGGTAATGGAAATGCAGCATCCACTTCTACCAGAACCCTTGCAAATGAAATCTTCTCATAGTGAGCTATGATTTTGTCAGTATAAAGAGGCTTGCCAATTGTATTCGCTAATTTACTGAGTATTTCATGGGACCAGTAACCCACTGGTAATCCAGGAAATCGTACCCAAATAGGAATAGTACTAAAAACACCATTTTGCATTGAGAAATCCACATCCCATGGTTTCAATATCATAGGCTTATTCCTATAATAGTAAGGACCATATTGTAGCACTTGATTCTTATCCTCAACAGTACTGAATCGAACTACACAATAACCATCACTGTGCATAAGAATCTGTTGTTTAGCCACAAAATTCCATACATGCAGAACAAAGTTCTCCATGGCTTTCTCAGTAGGGTTGTCACCAATTATGTATCCAATAAGTGAAGCATTCCAGTATTCCGACTGGGGTTTCAGATCATCAATACTAATTTTAACTATCTTCCTTCCATCCTTATCAATAGGTGGAACAAACGTTAAAACCTTACCCATATTGTGCTTACCTCTGACAATCTCAGCCATAGTAGGAGGTGATTGCTCAGCTATGGCAATATCAGAGAATTGCAGTTTCCTCACAGCTAAGTTATCCCGATGTACTTCATTCATCTTCAATTGAGGCTCAACATCAACATTTTCCTCTGCATGCAAAGCAATCTTAGACTGAAATTTTTCCGGTAGGAAGTTCCCAAAAGTCAATGGTTCCAGTTCCTTAGTTACTCCTGGAGCTGGAGTTACAACTTGCGAGGCGGGAGGTGCTGGTTATCGCCGGTGACGAGCATAATCAACGGAGAAAGCGTCGTGCTAACGTGCGCCTAATCGCACTGTTCCTTTGATATTAACGTGAGCCGAGAGCGTTATTGATTTAATGTGTCAAAGTTCCCTAAGAGCCTCGATGGGACTCTGGGCAATGCTCACACCCAAATGTATTACCAAAAAAAGGATAAGTGCAGTGTGGAAGGGCTAGCCCTCAAGTGACCAAGTTCAGAGGGAGCTCAAAGGGTCCCAAAGCAAGGCTCACAAGAGGGGGCAGAACTTAAAGACTAAGAAAGTGTGCAAGTGCATAATAGAATGTTAAAAAGGGGGGAAGGAGAAGGAAACAACTACAAATAAATACACATAAGGGGTTCAAGGGAATAGGGAGATCTTAAAGAGCCTATATGTTAAGCAAGGGCATGCTTCAAGCATTCCCAACAATGTAGGATGCTAACATACTCTCAAGCCTACCAGAACACACTATTTAGAGGTTAGAATCCCAAGGGATCAAGATTGATTCATGGACAATAATTTGAAATATTTTCATGCCCTAAACCATAGCATGAATAAATAGGGGTAGAGGTTTGGGATTCATAATAGAATAGGAAGAAATAAATCAGTATGCTTAGAGTAAGTTTTGAACTATACAGAAGCAATACGCAGACAGAGATGCAAAAGCAGTAAATAACCACATTGTTGTGGTGCAAAAAAACTTAAATCCGGACATTCCTACTTCAAAGAAGCAAATCGATATAAAGCAGGCCATAGGTCTTATAAACAGGACACTGGATAAGCAACAAGAGAGAATACTTTTGAGTGTAAGTGTAAGTTCAGAAAAACTACGAGTGATAGGTGTTGTGTTAATGAAATAGGCATGTATTTATAGTATGAAAAATAGGCAGTAATAAGGTAAGGAAAAGTAATTATTGAACTGGAATCAATTAAAAAAATCAGTATAAGACTACCTTTAATTAAGAAATTAAAACTTAAACAGTAATGAGCAAAATTATTTAAGGAAAAAAATCAAATAAGCATCTTGTGCAAAGTAGGTAATTAGGGGTAGATACGTAGGAATTTACTTAAAGGAAGAATTTTGAAATACATGGTTAAGTAAATAAGGTAAAAATTAATTAGTACATAGTAAATCAAGGAGTCAAAGGTTTGTAATTATTGGTCCATAAATAACCCAAGTCAGAAAGGCTAGGGAAAGTTTTCGACTCAAACCAAGTAATAGGGAAATCAACAAACAAGGAAAGAAATCAATCAGACTTACATAAAGGAAGTCTGGAATCATTCAAAAAATTGAAAGTCATTTAGCGGGGATGTTCAGCACATATAAAGAGTACACAAGTATTAGCATGCGAGGCTGAAATTAGGACAAAGAAAAAGTATTATGCAATTGCACAATCAGTAAGTAGTAGGCTATAGGATCATAATAATCACAGGGTAACTCAACAATGGAGAAGAAAGAGTATCAAATAGCATACAAAGGGTTCAATAGAAGGACTTTGGTAGGGAATCTGAATCATATAAAGAAGTCAAGGTTGAAACAAAGATTTTAAGACTCAGTTGAGCAACAGATGAAACAATCTTAAAAAAGTCAAAATAGGTCCAAAGAAGTTAGGGTTTTTGAAATCAATCAAGTTAAGAGATGAAGAACACGCAAATCACATAGCCAATGGTCCCAAAACTCGGATGAACCCCCAAATGTCACGCCCCAACCTTAGAAGGCGCGACTGACACATAATCAAGTGAACCCAACTGAGCAAGCCTTATAAAACACTTCCTACCAACATAATATGAAATAAGGGAACCATGCTTTCATTTGTTTAGACAAGGAAAGATAGTATATTCAACATCTTTATTTCATTTCACAACTCCACATTTAACCGTAGATAATTTAGCTTCAAAGATTCTAATAAATTTAAAATTTATAAATGGTCTGAGGGCAGAATAACAAAATTGCTACTACAAAAGATAAGTATAACAACGCCGGCAACAAGGCCCCAACAATACCTCAAAAGTGGACGTGCACAATAACAAAAGGTACACGATATACCCCCCTTGGAGGACAACGGGGATCACAAAGACTTTTTGAAGAAGGATGCTACGCTACACACGATCGGCACTATCCGCTATGGAGCCACCTACATTAATTAAAAAAATTAGTGCATGCGGAAAAAGGGACATTAGTACCATGGAATAGTACTAGTATGTATAAGTAAACACCATTCTACTAGAAATAACTATCTAGCAAGTACAAGCAAGTTTCATGAGTAAATCAAGTATGCAAATCTTATAATTTTTCACATAATGTCCATAACTCGATTTGGGGCATTTCTTTATGCTCATCACTGTTCTCAATACCACCGCTATATTGAGCAGAGTCCGATCACGACCTAACCAGCTAGGTTGCTTCATTGAAGGTATATATCCCAATAACCATTTCATTTCCCTTATCCGGGATTCAATATCAACACATTACCGCTATGTGCTTGTCATGGTGTCCGATCACGACCCGATCAACTAGGTCGTTTTACCTAGGAATTGTTCCTTTATTGTTAGTCATCACATCTGAATCTTTATTTCACATATATTATATCAATTCCTTGGCATTAAGGGCCACCGTTATCACATCATTTTCCCTTTTCAATATTCATCTTACAAGTTGTGATCATTGGCATATACAAGAGTAATTGAAGTTGCAAGCACAGGTGAGTGAGCATATAACTGGCATGGATAAATTCTCAGTTTCAACCTTGGCTTATGGCCTAAGCATTTCAACACATAATTGTATTCTTCACACATCCTTAAATATTAGGTATGGTACATTACTCACATTGCGGCACATTCTTCATGTATATGTGTGTATAATTGCGAATCTATTAACACGCAATAACAGCCAATACATTAACCAATTCAAATCTTACCACACTTTTGTAATGCCAACGAAGCTCAATTTCTAATAAAAAAAGGTTTTAGCCATACATACCTCAATATAGCTTTCCTTACTCTTTACAAATTTTCGAATTTCTTATCACTTTGATCTATGATGCTTGAATCACAAATTAAACCAACAAATAGAGGCGAGGTTGAGATTCCAGCTTGGTTTAAACATAATATCGAACATTAGAGGTGCATTATGATATTAGGCCCCTTTACGAGAGAGGTTTCTATCATTTTATACCCCAATTGCTTCCTTTTTAGTTTACTATTGCCCAATACCCTATGTTTTGATATGCATGCAAAGAAACAAATTCCCATACCCATAAATTTCCTCACAACTAACCCCTTATAGCCGAGTGTAGAAATAAGAGCCGAGGTGATGAAGCCTTACCTCTTGGGATGAAGATTTAGATTCCTTCACCTAATTATCTTCAAGGTTTTAGCAAGATTCTTTGGAGTAATTTGATCGGGAGAACTTTCCCCCCTTAAGACCCATCTCTCTCGCTCTAAAAATGATTAGAAAAATGCTTAAAATGAGCTACAATACCCAATATAACGATAGGGAGGGTCGGGTTAAGAATTAGAAGGTTGGAGCCCGTAGTCGGATCTGCGATCGCAGAGTGGAAATGCGGACCGCAGATTGAACCACAAAAAGGCTCCCAAAATCTGGACATTCTTTTTGGGTATGCAACGGAAATGCGGTCCGCATACCCGTTCTATGGTCGCATAGTGCACTGCAAAAACCTTCACAAAATCCCAAGGAAATATGCGGCGACTATGCGGTCCACATATTGGTTATGTGATCGCATAATGGACCTCATTTGCAACCCAAAATTTGCTAACACACTAACTCGCTCTATGGTAGAAATGCGGTCCGTATACCTGATATCCAACCGCATTCTAGACAATATTTTTGCGCTTTTGTGTAAAACTTTGATTCTTGATTATTAAATGCATAGATCAGCTCTAAGGGTCCGAACCGCGGCGAGCAAGTTTTATGAGTTTCTAACACATGGCCCTACCTAGGTACTATGAGATTCGGGTTTTGAGCAAAAATTGCCGCGGGGCTTCACATCAAATTCTAGAGTTTTTACCATTAATCGAGTGTAGACACGAAAACAAATAAATCGGGCAGAAATACTAATGAAATAAGTTCAGAAATCTAAGAAAGGAACTAACACCTTTAACATGCATCTTCCAATAAAAGAAACTCATGAGAAACATCGTGAAAGAACAAAATGCGAAACACGGTAAAAGAACTCATAAGAATATGGTAGAAGAAACTCGTAGGAAACACAGTAGAAGAACTCATAAGAACACAGTAGGAGAGAAACACAGTAGAAGAAACTAATAGTAGAAACTTAACGAAAATCAGAGAAGCATCTTAACAAAACACTAGATCGAAAAGATAAAGGTTTGAAAGCATAGTTTTTGAAAGAAATCTCGAGAAACCGTTTAAAAGCTCAAGGAAAACACAGACCTAGAACGGATCTAAAGAAATTAGAAGAACCTTAAAAGCTGGGGTTTTAACGGAACCTAAATGGTGAGAAAGGCTTGGAAATTCGCTGATCTGAGCAGGAGAAGTCAAGATTTGGTTCGAACAGCCATGGTTTTCCAGAGCAAGATCATAGACGGCCATAGAACTCGAATAAAACAAAGCCTGGACAAAGCCTCTTCATGGTCAGGCCTTGAATCTTCAATAACCAGACGTGTAGGAATTATAGGAGGTCGGTATAAGACGTCAATTGCCTTGGAAGCCATAGATATTGGTACTTTTAGGGTGGAAATAGAGGGAGACGACTAGGGTATCTGAGAGAGAATTTGGGTAAGAGGGAATCCAGGGGCGGCTACAGGTGAGAAATGAATAGGGTTTGGGGGTATTGAGAATCTAAAAAGGAAAGGAAGAGTGAGTCGTCGATCTATTAGATCAAAGGCTAGGATTAAAAATGGCCCGAATAGGTTATTTTAAAGGGTCATGGGTCGGGTAATTTTAGGAACTGGTTTGGGTAATGAGATATGAAATTTCGTTTAATGGTTAAGGTCTCATAGGGAAATCCTAGATCTATTTCTCGAACCAAGAATTGTTCAAACATTACCAAATATTAAATACATTCATTATTTTCCTCCCTCTATAACCCTAGGCCCAACGACCACCAGCTGCTCAACCCACCCCCGTCGCCCGCCGGTCGTCCATAGTCAAACGACCACCCTGAACTCGCCGGGCTTCACCTTCTGCTTCTGCTTCGTCAACCGTGAACGAGCCCTAAAACCCTGTCTCTACTGTTTTCTTCACCAGTCGCACGACCACCATTGTCCGCCATTACAATCACACCAAACGACCAAAAACAGCAGCCCGCTGGAACACCTGAAGCAGCAACGCCACCAGCGATGATAACAGTCCAAACGACTCTGTAAACAATTGCTCCTGATGTCTTTAACCAATTGGAGTTTGGTTTTGATTTCACCGGCAGGTTTCCGTTTCCTATTACTTTTCTTTCTGATTTGTTTTCGTTCATTAGATTCGTCTCCCACCCCTTTTCTTATTTTTTAGAATCGAACGTTCTTTCTTTTAAAGCCCTAGATATAATCAAGACCCAGATTGTTCCTCTCTCTGGCTTCTCATCTCTTTTTCTTCATATCAAAGACGAACAAGATTTTGCATACAGAAACAAGAATAGAAACCAAAACAAATTAATTTCATCTCTTTATTTGTACTCTGCCGGTTCCCAATATTCCGTCACAAATTCCGATCACCGGAAAAATCTGATAATAAATAACTTCTCGAGAAAATTTGATTGAATTGGACTATTTTGGAAATCGATAGCATTTGATTTACAATACAAACTGATTCGTTTCTTCAGGTTTTAGTTTATCATATTTCTTGCTGATTTATATCCATTGATCCAATCAATTGTGTTTTGCCTTAAATCTGTGAATTCAATCAGCGTAAACTCTATTTTTCGAAGTCCTATTTGCTGAAGAATAACGTAGTTTTTTGGATATACAAATTATTGAACTAGGTTTCCAGTGAAGAACTTAGCGAAAATCAAGATCTCTGATTTTGTGCTTTGATTCTTGCTTTTCGCCGGAAATTTTTCCGGCAACTCCTGCTCTCTTTTTATTCTCTCCTCTGCTTTTTTGTGGGTGTTTATGGGTGTGTTCTGTTTTCTTGGACAGGTGACTATATTACCGGCGAGGATTTCCGGCAAGCCATAGTACTCCCGGTGACTCCTGTCCAGACTCGCGGCAGGACGCAATAGGACTACATGTAGCTTCAGGAAAACTTGGGCGCATCAAAGCATACTTTCAGGTTTTTCCATCGGGAGTTGGTACCTCCCGCTCTCTTGTTTACTTTGTGCACCTTTTTACATATTTTAGCTAGCATTTCGAGTGAGGTCTATTCTGTTGCTATCTAGTTTGTACCTTTTTGCGTATTTCGTTATAGTGTGTGTGTGCGCCACAGTTCCCCAAAGTCGGTGGGAGGGATAATGGCCGAGGCGGGGGATGATAGCGTAAGGTCATGTCCTCGGGGGGTGGGGGTGGGGGCGGGAGTGAGTAGGGGAGCAGGGGGTGGTCCTGTGGGTAGGGCGGGAGGTAAGGGTGGGAAGAGGGTAGCGGACGCCCATAGATAAAGTATTGGGTCATGGAACATAGGCACTCTGACGGGTAAGTCCATTGAGTTGGCGAAGGTTCTTCAGAGGAAGAGGGTTAATCTAGCGTGTGTCCAGGAGACTAGGTGGAAAGGGTCGAAGGCGAGGAATGTAGATGGGTTTAAGCTGTGCTATTCTGGGGTCGTGAGAGGTAAGAATAGAGTGGGCATCTTGGTAGATAGGGACCTAAGGGAGTCTGTGGTCGAGGTTAGGCGAGTGAATGACAGGTTAATGTCTATTAAGCTGGTTATTGGGGGTTGCATCCTCGACGTCATCAGCGCTTACGCGCCGCAAGCGGGCTTAGACGAGGAGGCTAAGAGGCGCTTTTGGGAGGACTTGGATGATCTGGTGAGTAGTATTCCCCAATCTGAGAAAATAGTTATTAGAGGGGACTTTAATGGTCATATTGGGGCTGATGCTGGTGGCTATGATGAGGTGCACGGTGGCTTCGGCTTTGGGGTTAGGAACGGAGGAGGCACTTCGCTGCTTGATTTCGCCAGGGCTTCCGAGCTTCTGATTGCAAACTCGGCATTTCAGAAGAGGGAGGAGCATTTGGTCACCTTCAAGAATTCGGCGGTGAGGACTCAGATTGATTACATCCTCATTAGAAGGAGCGATAGGGGTATGTGCAAGGACTGCAAGGTTATTCCGGGAGAGTCTCTTTCAACTCTTCATAGACTCCTATTAATGGATGTCGGTCTCTGGATGAAGATGAAGAGGAGGGGCGAACGGGGACAACCGCGGATTAGATGGGGTGCTTTGACTAAGGAGAAAGCACAGGAGTTGGAAAGGAGGTTAGTTGAGGGCGGAGCTTGGAGAAGTTCTAGGGAAGCGGACACTATGTGGACAGTGACGGCGAACTTGGTTAGGGGGGTAGCACGGGACGTGCTCGGGGTAGCCAAGGGATATTCAGGCAGACATCAGGGTGATTGGTGGTGGAACGATATAGTCAAAGGAAATATGGAGGTGAAGAAGGCAGCGTTACGCTAGGTTGGCGGGGAGCACAAGCGAGGAAGAACGGAGACCGAACAGGGTGATCTACAAGGTGGCGAGGAAAGAAGCAAAGATGGCAGTCACGGAAGCTAAAAGCGCGGCGTTCGGTCGCATGTACGAGGAACTTGGGGAGAGAGGCGGGGATAAGAAGTTATTCCGTTTAGCTAAAGCAAGCAAAGGAAGGCACGTGATCTAGACCAAGTTAGGTGTATCAAGGGCGAGGATGGTAGAGTTCTGATGGGGGAATCTCAAATCAAACAGAGGTGGCAGGCGTACTTCCGGGACTTACCTAACGAGAAGGGGGATCGTAACATAGAGCTAGGGGAGCTGGGGCATTCAGAGCAACATAGAAACCTTGGGTACTGCAAGCGCATTAGGGTGGAGGAGGTCATGGGGGCTTTGCGTAGGATGAGTAGGGGTCGAGCGACCGGGCCTGACGAGATCCCGGTGGAGTTCTGGAAGTGCATGGGTAAATCAGGAGGGGAGTGGCTCTCCAGGTTGTTCATTGCCATCTTCAGGACCAAAAGGATGCCGGATGAGTGGAGATGGAGTACAGTGGTGCCATTGTACAAGAGCAAAGGGGACATCCAATGCTGCAACAACTATAGGGGTATCAAATTAATAAGTCACACGATGAAGGTTTGGGAGAGGGTGATTGAGGCGCGGGTGAGGGAGGTGACATCTATATCTGGGAACCAGTTCGGTTTCATGCCGGGCCGCTCCACTACAGAGGCTATCCACCTTGTCAGGCGGCTGGCGGAGCAATTCAGGGATAAGAAGAAGGACCTACACATGGTGCTTATCGACTTGGAGAAGGCATATGACAAGGTCCCAAGGGAGGTGCTGTGGAGGTGCTTGGAGGCGAAGAACGTGCCAGAAGCCTACATCAGAGTAATCAAGGACATGTACAATGGAGCTAAGACTAGGGTTAGGACGGTGGGTGGCGAATCAGACCATTTTCCTGTGGTTATGGGGCTCCATCAAGGATCGGCGCTGAGCCCCCTCTTGTTTTCCTTAGTGATAGATGCTCTAACCCGACATATTCAAGGGGATGTGCCTTGGTGTATGCTATTTGCTGATGACATAGTATTGATAGATGAGACAAGGGTCGGTGTTATTGAAAGGTTAGAGGTATGGAGACAGACTCTCGAGTCTAATGGTTTCAAAATAAGCAGATCTAAGACAGAGTACCTGCAGTGCAAGTTTAGCGCCGAGCCGAGCGAAGTAGGCAGGGACGTGATGATTGGTTCTCAGGTCATCGCCAAAAGGGACAGTGTCCGATATCTTGGGTCTGTGATTCAGGGGGACGGAGAGATTGACGGGGACGTCACTCATCGTATAGGAGCGGGGTGGTCAAAGTGTAGGCTTGCATCAGGAGTCCTGTGTGACAAGAAAGTTCCACACAAACTCAAGGGGAAATCTATAGAGCCGTGGTTAGACCTGCGATGTTGTATGGGGCAGAGTGCTGGCCCGTGAAAAACTCGCATGTTCAGAGAATGAAGGTTGCGGAGATGAGGATGCTTAGGTGGATGTGCGGTCACACCAGGCTAGATAAGATTAAGAATGAAGTTATTCGAGAGAAGGTGGGGGTGGCCCCGGTGGATGAGAAGATGCGAGAAGCGAGGCTGAGGTGGTTCTGGCATGTGCGGAGGAGAAATCCCGATGCTCCGGTGAGGAGCTGCGAGCGGCTGGAGATTGTTGGCGGTCGGCGAGGCAGAGGGAGGCCTAAGAAGTATTGGGGAGAGGTGATTAGGCAGGACATGACTAGAAGGCAGGTTTCCGAGGAAATGACCCTTGATAGGAAAGTCTGGAGGTCTAGAATCAGGGTTGTAGGATAGGGGCTCCTAGAGTTTTTCGTACGCCTCATCCGGGGTTGGGTGTGGGTCAGCGGGGTTACCCATAGATGATTTGTGTTTTAGCTTATGTCCCCCCTATGGATTTTAGTGATGGTAGTTACTGTATGATATTATTGCATGCGATTGTATTTATGTTTCGTATGTTTAGATAATTATTTACGCTATTTACGTTATTTCTGCTGGAGTTACTAATGCTCTATTGTTTTTGTTTTTGTCTTTGTTTGTGTTTTACTGCTATTTTTCCTATTATCCTATGAGCCAGGGGTCGATTGGAAACAGCCTCTCTGCCCTTTCGGGTAGGGGTAAGGCTTGTCTACATATTACCCTCCGCAGACCCCACCTGGTGGGAGTATACTGGGTAGTAGTTGTTGTTGTTGTTGTGGTTAAGGTCTCATAGGGTTGCGGGAACTGGAGAGGGATTTCTCCTGATGAGATGGTTGTTGCTCACCGATTTATCTATAAATAAGTAATACAAGCGTATATTGTGCGGAAATTTAAACATGATGCGAGGTTCCGTCGGATCATGAATGTCATCTTTGGTTTATTATGATGATGTCCTCAGACCATGACGTCCTGGGCTATGAAGCATATGATAGAGGATTTGCAAGCCATGAAATGATGCTCTCGAGCTATGACAATGATACCTCCGAACTATGATGCCTTTGAATAATGATAAGAAAAAGATTAAAAGGGGTCATCAATCCATGGCATTACATTCCTGGGCTATGAAATTGGTGCCTCTAAACAATGATGCCTTCGGATAATTTGGCAATCATTCAGCCCTTGAGATGCAGTGTTTGGCGATCTTTCAACCTACGCGATGCAGAAGGTAGAGATCTTTTAGCCAACCAAGTGTAAATAAAGCAGCGATCTTTCAGCCATGCAAGTGTAAATAAAGCGGCTATCTTCTAGCCATGCAAGTGTAAAAAAACCGGCGATCTTTCAGCCATGCAGGTGTAAATAAGGTGGCAATCTTTTAGTCATGCAAATGAGGTGGCAATCTTTCAGCCATGCAGTTGTAAAATAAGGTGGACATCTTTTGGCCATGCAGAGGTAGAGGTTAACCTCGGAAGGTAGAATGGTAGCCTTATGCAATGCAAAAAAATGCAAGTGGAGGTAGAGCTTAACCTCAGAAGGTAGAATGGTAGCCTTATGTAATGTAGAAAATGCAGATGGAGGTAGAACTTAACCTCGGAAGGCAGAATGGTAGCTTATGCAAGAAATAAAAGACATATAGTAATAGAGTTTTCTTAGCTGATAGCTAATTACGATATTGTGGCTGCTGGGGACATTGTGCCTACTAGGGACAATGTTGTATACAGATAGAAACTATGAGTAAGTTCAACAGTTCTGGAAGTTGTATTCCTGAACAATGTTTGTCTCGTGAGTATATTTGATGATTTGTAGCTTAAGTGCCTACATCCAAAGAAAAATTGCAAGTTTTGTAGATGGGGAGGTTAGTTCGTATACCCGCTGACTCTGCTTGATCTGCTCGATTCTGATTTGGTGATACTACCTGTAACATTAGGGTAACGTTTCTAAGCAAAGTGATTTCAGAAATAGAAATTCATGATTTGATAAATTCATACTTAAGAATATCTTTCTTTAGATGAACCGACGACGGCAACGTGGTTCAGGACATTGCAACCCTTCTTTCTACGGAATTTTGAGGGTCCTCCTCAAAATTCTTCCCGAATTTACTGAGTTGATGCTTTCGATTGTTGCTTGCAGTGATTGGCTGAAATTACTTCAGATTTTTGAGGGTCCTCCTCAAAATTCTGCCCCAGTTTCCAATTGCGGGGGGAAATGAAAATTTTGTGGAATTGTGACCCATCCCATAGGATTGCCTACGTATCCCCTCTTAAACAGGAATCATGTCTTGCGTAATTCAAATTACATCATATAGGAAAGCACAAATATTACACATAGTATCGCTTGACTGTATCTGAATTGATTCTCTTTGGCTAGACTTCTCCATCCATTTTTACAAGTATGAGGGCTCCTCCTGTCAGAATCCGGTGAACCATGTAAGGACCCTGCTAGTTGGGAGAGCATTTCGCTTTCGCTTCATCTTAATTTGGAAATATTTACTATAACACCAACTGTTCCGATGTGAACTGTCTTGGCTTGACTCTCTTGTTGGAGGCTCTGGACATTCTGTTCTAATAAAGCAGACCATGGTAAACTGCATTCATTGTCTTTCCATCTATAAGAGAAAAATGTTCGTAATGGCTCTTCACCCACTCTACATCATGGAGTTCTATTTCTTGTATGATCCTTAAGGAGGGAATTTCTACCTCGGCAAGAATGACTGCTCCTTTACCATAAACCAGCATATTTGGTGTTACCCATGTTGATGAGCGGACTATGGTGTGATACCCCAACAAAACGAATGATGGATTCTCGTGCCGCTGTTTATGCTTCTCTATCATTTTCCTTAGTATCTTCTTGATGTTCTTATTGGCGGCTTCTGCGGCTCCGTTCATTTGAGGTCTGTAGGTTGTAGAATTCTTGTCTCTGAATTTGAAAGTCTCACACATAGATTTCATCAGTTCACTATTGAGATTGGAGCCATTATCAGTGATGATTGACTCTGGAATCCTGAATCGACAAACAATATGGTCGTAAACAAAGTCTACCACGACTTTCTCGGTTATTGCTCTGTAAGATGCTGCCTCACCTAATTTGGTAAAATAGTAGATGGCTACTAGGATGAACTTATGCCCCTTTGATGTGTCAGGTTCGACCGGTCCAATAACATCCATTCCCCAAGCAGCGAACGACCATGCCGAGGTTGTTGCAGTAAGCTCATTTGCAGGTATCTTTATCGTGTTTGTATGTGTCTGACAGCGGTAGCATTTCTGGACATACTGGATACAGTTTGTTTCCATATTCATCCAGAAGTAACCAGCATAGAGTATCTTCTTTGCTAAGACAAAACCGTTCATATGTGGACCGCAGGTCCCTACATGAGTTTCCTTTAATAGACTAGATGCTTATTTCGCATTGACACACCTTTGTAATCCCAAATCAAGAGTCCTCCTATACAGGATTCCTCCGCAGTAAAAGAAATTGTTGGATAATCTCTGAAGTGTAAGTTTCTGAATATGATTTGCAAAGCACTAGATATTCTCCTATCGCAAAGTATTCCTTGATATCATGAGACCAAGGCTTCGTGTTCTTCTTCTTCAACATGGGAAAATAAGTTGGCTGATCATATATCTTCACTGGAATAGAATCAATGAAGTTCTTGTCTGGATGTTGTATCATGGATGATATGGTAGTCAATGCATCGGCGAACTCATTCTGGACTCTAGAAACATGTTAGAATTCCGTGTTTGTGACCTCTTTCTCAATTCATGTACATGATAGATATACGGGAGTATCTTGGAGTTCTTGGTTTCCCATTCTTCCCAGACATGATGTTTAAGCAAGTATGAATTTCCATTAACTAGAAACTCTTGACTGTTAATGTCAATGGCCATCTTGAGCCCTAGGATGCAAGCTTCATACTCCGCCATGTTGTTGGTGCAGGGAAACCTCAGCTTGGTGGACACCAGATAATGCTGATTGATTTCTGATATTAGGACTGCTCCTATGGCAACTCCTTCGAAATTTGCTTCTCCATAGAAAAAGATTCTCCAACCGTCATAGGATTTCGCAATGTCTTCTCCTATGAATGATAATTCTTCATTAGGAAAATACGTTTATAGAGGTTCATACTCTCCATCCACGGGGTTTCAGCGAGGTGATCTTCTAATGCCTGCCCTTTGATCGCTTTCTGAGTCACGTAGACAATGTCGAATTCGCTCAACAGGATTTTTTACTTGGCTAGCTTGCTAGTGGCATAGGCTTCTGAAAGATGTACTTCAAGGGATCCATCCTTGATATGAGATATGTAGTATAGGCACAGGAGTAATGCCTCATCCTCTGGGCTACCCATGTCAAAGCACAATAGGTGCGCTCTAATAGTGAATACTGGGCCTCATATAGGGTGACTTTCTTACTAAGGTAATAGATGGCATGCTCCTTCCTTGACGTTTCATCATGTTTCCCTAGGACGCAACCGAAAGCTCCATCTAATGCTGCAATGTAGAGTAATAGAGGTATACCTAGCTCTGGCGTGACCAAAACAGGTGGTGTTGATAGGTACTCCTTGATTCTGTCGAAGGCCTTTTGGCAGTCATTATTCCATTTGGTAGCGGCGTCCTTCTTCAACATCTTAAAGATTGGATCACAGATAACAATAGATTGGGCTATGAACCGACTAATGTAGTAAAATCTTCCCAAGAAACTCATAACGTCCTTCTTGTTCTTTGGCGGTGGAAATTCTTGAATAGCTTTGACCCTTGATGGACCCAACTCTATCCCTTGGCGACTCACAATAAACCCAAGTAGTTTTCTGGCAGGAACCCCAAATGCACATTTTGCGGGACTCAATTTCTGGTTGTACCTTCACAGCCTGTTGAAGAACTTCCCAAATCTTCTATGTGATCAGTGGCCTTCTTGGACTTGATGATAACATCATCTATATATACTTCAATCTCTTTGTGTATCATATCATAGAAAATGTTAGTCATAGCCCTCATGTAGGTGGCCCCAGCTTTCTTTAACCCAAAAGGCATCATCTTGTAACAATACATTCCTCTCGGCGTAAGCAAGCCAGCTTCTCAACATCTTCTTCATCCATCCATATCTGTGATATCCAGCAAAACAATCTACAAATGATTGTAACTCATGTTTGGCACAATTTTCAATCAGGATGTGTATATTTGGTAGAGGGAAGTCGTATTTTGGTCTGGCCCGGTTGAGATCCCGGTAGTCGACACAGGCTCTGACCTTCCCATCCTTCTTCGGTATTCGCACAACGTTGGAAAACCATGTGGGGTACTCTACTACCCTAAAAACTTTGGCTTTGACTTGCTTAGTGACTTCTGCTTTGATTTTCAGACTCATATCAGGCTTGAACTTTCTGAGTTTTTGCTTTACCGGTGGACATGTTCGATCGACTAGAAGTTTGTGAGCCATAATATATGTACTCAGACCAATCATGTCGTCGTATGACCAAGCGAGTATGTCCTCATATTCCCTTAGAAATTCTGTGTACTCCTTCTTTTCTGATGGCAATAAGTGGACACTGATTCATGTTTCTTTAGAATTTTGTACATCTCCCAAGTTAACAATTTCTATTTCGTCTAGGATTGACTTAGGTCTATTCTCAAAATTCTAGACTACTTTAACAAACTCTTCTGGTATATTATCTTCCTCTGGATCTATGTCTGTTTGTTGCCCCATCTCGTTGCATGTCACAGTCATCGGTTCATCAAGACAAGTAATAGTATTGCAGTATAAGTAAAGTAATGAGAGACAACAATAGTAGTAAGTGTTGATTTATAAGAAAGTCAAAATGCTTTGATAAATTTCATAATTCTTTTGAACACTGTAGATCTTATTGCAGGAATTAAAAATATGCGAGACAATATTAAATAAAAAACAATGTGTGTTTTAGCCTTGCTACCCCCAGGCTCATCGGGCTCTAGTTATCCTGATGGTCTAGTTATTTAGGCGGGCTCCTCTATTTATGGCATGTATGGAAGGGCCTTCCTCCCCCTCCTCTTCGAAAATAACACAACAATCTATGTCACTATCCTCTAAGAATAAGTTCTTCACTGCTGTGAGTGCTTCTTCATATTCTGACCCATAGATAGTATCAGTCGGTTGGAAAGTTTGCTCCAAATATGGTATGGCCGGCTCCAACAGATAGTAAGGACTGGGCCATGGTGGTGACCGCTGTTGAATTCCTCCCAGGTGTACTCATATTCTAGACCAAAAGTGGTGCCATATTTATTTAGTTTTATGGGCTTAACGATTCCTTGAAGATTCTTGCTGAGCCCTTTTCTAGGTTCGTACACACACCAATTTAGTATACTTTCTATCTTGTTGTCCTACCATATGTCTTTGTCAATGGCATTCACCCGTTCGATTAGATGGTAAGTCTTTCCAATAGCTTCCTTCTTCCTTCAATTGACAGGATTGTCTGGCGACTGTATATATAGTTGTTACTATCGCCGTGAATGAAAACTTCTTGATAATTGTGTTTGAATTTCACTACCTAATGCATCCTTGATGCCATAACCTCAGCGGCATAGATCCATGGCCGTCCCAATAGTATATTATAAGATGCTGGCACGTCTATCACTTGTAAATCAACATCGAACCAAGTTAGCCCCATTTGCAAACACAGACTACTTTCCCCTATGTTAGACCTTTGTGAATCGTCAATAGCTTTCACGTTGATTGATCCATCCTTTATCTCGTACAATCCTTTGACCAATTTCTTGAGTGTTACCAGCGGAAAAATGTTGAGACTAGAACCCCCATCGATCAGGATCTTAGTGATAAAGTAGTCTTCATACTGCACAGTGATGTGCTGAGCTTTTTTGTGACACAAACCTTTAGGTAGTAGCTAATCCTCATGAAAAGTAATTTTACGACTTTCCAATACCTGTCCGGCCATGTTGGCCATTTCTCTGCCAGTAATTTTGCTTGACACATACGCTTCGCTCAGCAACTTTAACAGCGCATTCTTGTGTGCCTCTGAGTTTTGCAGCAATGAAAGGATAGAGATTTGCGTTAGTGTTTTGTTCAACTGGTCAATGACTTAGTATTCTTTGGCTGGTATCTTTCTCCAAAGATTGTTTGGACCATTCTCAATGATGGGTGACCGATTGGAGGCCTATTTTCTTGACTCAGCTAGGTGTTTTTGGGAGTAAACCCTACTGGTTCTTATCATTCCTTATGCGACAACAGTTTCTTCGAACCTAACCTTACCTTTCTCCTTGCCTCAGCTATATAGTCCATGGTATATCCTTGGTATGGAATGGTGTCATGGTTGACATTTCCACTGGGATTGGCATGGACTCCTCTACTCTGAACGAGGCATGTGTTTTTTGTGGCAAAACTGCAACCTCAAATGGTGTAGGTGCATTTGTTGGAGTCACGAATTCGACCTCAATTGGCGCCGGTGTCTTTGTAGTTGCTTCAAACTCAAGGGGCATAGATATGTTCATCTCAGCATCCCCAGAGGGTTAAATCTGAACCATAATTTGATTCAGGGTAATTATTGGCTTTTTTAGGTCATCATTTTCTGTGATCAACCTGATTGACCCATCGCTATCCCAACCATCCTCTAATTCAATCATATGAATGCCTCCGCCCTTGTAATCTTGAAAAGAGTTGTTGTGGACGTTCGGAGCAGGCTCTTTCGCCACAATAATCTTATTGTCGATCAAAGCTTGGATCCTGTCTTTCAGATAAGGCACTCGTCAATAGTGTGTCCCTTCATGCTGGAATGGTATGAACATGATTTATTTGGATTAACCCACTGAGAAGGGTTCTCATGGTTTATGGTAGGGATAGAGGTGACATAACCAGCGGCTTTGAGTCTCTCGTACAATTTGTTAATAGGTTCACTAGTAGTTGTATACTATTTAGGAGATCTGCAATAAAAATTTGGTCGAGGTCTTGGGAAGTTTTGGCATGTAGAAGGTGATTGATAGTGGGATGGTTGAGCATTGTAGGATTGGTAAACAGGTGCAGGTTTGGTACTTGATGGGAGATTTGGTTCTCTGTGCAAACATTACGGCACCTACATCCCTTTTCTTGGATGCACCACCAGATTGTAAGGCCTTGTTTGTAGCTTGCAAGGCTTCAAAGTATGTGACCAGGCTTTTGATTCCCTCTTTGATTCTTTCACCCAACTTGATGATGTTATTAAATTTACGGTTCTCAATCAACATTATCCTTTGATAATACTGCGGGTCCTGAGCCCGAAAAAATATGTTCATTTGTTCTTCCTCTAAGGTAGGTCTGACATTATCAGCTTTGGATCTCCAACGCGTTGCATACTCACAAAATGTTTTCGTGGGATTCTTCTTTAGGTTCTGAATGTATAACAAATCTGGTGCATTTTTTGTGTTGAACCCGAACCTGTCCATAAAGTCGGACACCATACTTACGCAGTTCGACCATTTCTTCGGGTCATGGCTAATGTACCAAGACAAAGTATCTCTTTTTAGACTCCTCATGAAAAGTTTCATGTGAATCTTCTCGTCTTTTCCTACTTCGACCAATTTGACGCAGTATGTCCTCAAATGCACCCTCGAATCCCTTATGCTATCAAACATCTTGAACTTAGGAGGTTTGTACCCCTCCGGCAGCTCAACATGTGGTTATATGCAAATATATTAATAGTTTAAACCCTCTATTCCTCTACTTCCTTTGACGCCTTGAATTAGACTAGTCAATTTCTTGAATTCCCCTGTCGGGTTCCTAATGAGCGAGTCTTTATCATCAGACTCGGGTGTGTTTTAGATGGGTTGGGCGGAGTGCATCATAGTGTTCACGTAGACGGGGGTGTTGTGATGGGTGTGGAAATGGTCATTTGTGGAGTTTTAGGGTTCTGGGATGAATAGCAAGGTGTTGTTTGAGGTACGGAAGGTATTTAAGTGGTGTGCGAAGTGGGATGGTATTATAACTTTGGGATATTTTGCGGAGGTACAGGGTTCTGAACGTTTGGAAAATTGACATCGGGAGTGGTGAGGGAAAGTGACAAATTTGCCAAATTTCGGACACAATCAAGTTCTTTTTGGAATTTCAGCATCTTTTGTTTAAGTTGGAATGCATTCTCTTCAGGAACTAGAGTACCATGACCATGAGTGACCTCTATCCGTTTAGTTGAGTTCTCATTTCTAGCATTGTTCAGATCTTCCATTTTCCCCTTGTTCTTGTTTCTGATATGACTAAGAGGAGGAGTGGGTGGAGGGCCCCTAGATCTTGTGAGATAAGATGATGTTTCCAGAATGCACGAACTAATCTTTGGGGAAGGGAATAGATGAACAAATAATAATAAAAAAAAGGTAAGAAGTTAGTGAGGATTACAAGAAAATGTTACGATAATTAAATACATACTGCAAGAATGTAAATCGTGTCCTGATTTGGGGACCTCTTTTTGCCCGAGGTAGGCCTAGCGATAAATTAATTTGGAGAACATAAATGCTAAGTGCCTCCCAAATCAACACTAAATAACATGAGATAAAATGTCACTAGTGGCCATTGGCCTTATTATATTTCATGAAACAACAGAAAGAAAACTCATATCTATTTGGTCGCAGAAGGACCTTCCATAGACTCGGCATCTTTGGCTCCGTCAAACAGCTTTACCAACTCGCGAAGTCCAAGTCATAGGTAGGCTCTGGCTAGATTTCCGCCCTCATTTCCCTTAGCACTCTATAAATCCTTAGTTCTTTTTAGAAATTTCTTTCTAGCCCCACTAAATCCGCTTCAAAAATCCAAGTCACTTGTTGGCACTGACAGCCTTGTATTTCCACTCTTCAATCAGCTTTTGGTTGGTTTCTTGTATCTCATGGTGCTCGCTTTCACATTCCTAAATCCTCTTGCGCTGTTGATTATATTTGACCTGTGTTTTGGCCCTCTCATCTATGATCATGTGAACTCGAACAAACCCGCACTGGCCTAGACCATTATGATTTTCTTCCAACCAACTTCTGTAGTAGGAGTCACACCTCCTTTTGAACACTACACCCCGCGAAGGGCATAGATAAGGGAGTTTTCCCAATTCAAGGACAATCGAAGGGACTTATTTTTAAATTAAAATCAGAGTCACCACATGGGAGATATATGCTGTCCCAAGTCACTGGTTTAGAATCCCGAATCGAGGAAAAATGACTTTGTTTAACAGTCCGCGAACCAGAAATCTGAGTAAGGAATTCTGTTAGCCAGGAGAAAGTGTTAGGCACTCCCGGATTCCGTGGTTCTAGCATGGTCACTCAACTGTCATATTTTCCTTATTTATTTAATTTTAGAACATGTTTTAACTTATGTGCTTTTAACTTTAAACCGCTTTTATTATTACTATTTTTAAAGAAAAATGCAACGTCGTTAAAACATGCCTCGAACCACGTCACATAAATGCACCCGTGATTTTTGACATATTTTAACATCGTTGGGATTTGGATTTGGGTCACATAAATGTGCACTCGAATTTAGTAAGGTAAGGTTATTTAAGAATGCGCATAAAGTGAATAACGTGTTATTAACTTTGCGGGAGGCCGTGAAAATCCACAAAGCGGCACGTCCCGGATTCTAAGCATTTTTCATATAGCCATGTAAAGAGGGCCGTGCAATTTATGAGTTTTTATTTGGCGTAGCACACCTCAAGTCTATTTTAAAGGATATCTAAACTAATGTTTGGAGTGCCATGAACTATTTGTTACCTAGTATAAAAATACCAGTTGCAATCAACTTTATTTTATATTATTCAAAGCTACCAAGCCTAAGGTTAGGCCCAAAACGTTGTTGGGAATTCTAGGAGTTGAACCCCTTCAGCAAATCTCGCCCAAGCCCATTGTGGATAACTTAGTTTCAATCACATTTGAATGGAGTTGTTTCATTTAGGCCCAAGGGGAACTTCTAAAGGCATTTACGTGCATTTAGGATAGGGACATGACATCGAATCCCCACAGCACCAAAATGATGCCTGATGTCA
This sequence comes from Nicotiana benthamiana, assembly GCA_034376525.1. Lineage (NCBI taxonomy): Eukaryota > Viridiplantae > Streptophyta > Magnoliopsida > Solanales > Solanaceae > Nicotiana > Nicotiana benthamiana. The sequence goes on from CM067337.1 coordinate 93,809,667, forward strand.
AACATTCCGAAAAGGCCAACGCTATGGCCTAATGTAGAAAAATGGCACCCTGGTGAAAACTTGCTACAAAGCTATTTAAATCTAACCCAACTTCACATAATACCTACTTATGTCACAGTAGTCAATGCCTATAAATCAAATTTAATCATATAACCATTCACATGCTTTACACTTATTTCAAATGAACTTGAATTAAAAAACTAACTCAACAAATCATTGAGCTAATACTGCTGTACTATTTTGTTATAATCACCAAATCCTGATTTTGACAACCATTCTTAATAGCTTTTAATAACTACATCATAAGATTGTCCCTATGTTAAAATGACAAGATCTAATTAATAACTTCAATCATGCTCAATAACACATTAAACAAAGAAACTTCAAAGCCGTATAGGGATTACAAAACTAAATTCATAGTTGATTTTTTGACTAAATCTTTATATTACATGACAAATAGCATCAATAGTGATCCAAATGTACCTGGAATTGAAGAAACAAAGGGGGTAAAAGTCAGTTGGATCAACAACAGCAACATAACCAAACAGAGCAATTCTCACACCAATGGAACAATGATTCACACAGTTCCAACCCAGAAATATGCAATTCAAATGGCTAAGACAACTTCAAACGACCATATAGCTTGAGAAAACAAACCAATTCGAACTTACAAACTAGTTTTCAAACCATTTCAAAATCCAAAACAGAGAAGGGAAACCAAAATAGATTCAGGGGTGACAATTTTCAAAAGTTCAGCTATAATCTGATAGAACAATAGCCCTTTTTGTGTTTTTAGCCATCTGATTTTGGATATTTTTTGCTCTCTAATTCTTAGGTCTTTCTTTCTTGCCTTGAAAGGAAAGAATTCTAGTGTATAAGGCTCACATATAGGGCAGCCCTCAGATTTCTGGTTTACCTCTTAGTCCCTCTTTTATTTCCAACTTTTAGCTAGTTAGCCCCTCATTTAGTGGCTTGTTCTCCAAGTTAAATTATTAAATTTTCTAAAATTTTAATTAAAATCCCATCTAGAAGCTTCTAGGGAATTCTATTGTCAGTTACTACAGGATCCTTTAACTCGAACTATCCAATATGCCCCTGAAACTACATAAAATTCCTAACCTAGGTTTAAACTAACCTCAGCCCCTAACATTCAGCTGTGACCAATTTTCTAAGCTAACAGTCTCCTAATCCATTCGACCTCTAATCAATACACTTCCTCTGACTAATATTATTGACCTAAGCAAATCATATACTTGAAACTAAAATCAGATTATCAAAAACTAGTTATGGATTATTTAATCGAAATCAAGCACCAAATTAAACCAAAAGAAAATTCGAAACAAAAAATCAACATGACAAGAGATAAACAAAATAAAACAAAATCAAGAACCCTAAAAATTCAGAACAAATTAACATCGTTTGGGCACATGTCAATCAGGAACTTCAATTGAAAAATTCAAATTCAAAATTAAGTTCTTTCTTTATTGGTTTTTGCTTATTTATTTGCATGTTTTCTTTTGTTCATCTAGACTTATCGATTATGGTCGCAACTTGATTTTGCTCTTTTGAATTGATCCCCAGCTAATATTATGTGTTCATTTGCCAAAATGAACACATAACATTAGCCGAGGGATCAATCAAAGACATGACCAGCCCGGCAGATTGAGATTTCTACAAACTGGTGTCCTAGATCAAAAATTTGGGTAATTCCTTGCGGATTTGAAGGGTTTCTCATTGGGAATTGGGCTAGGGGCTAAGGAGGTTATTTGGTATGATTTTTGAAGGTATTGGAAGGAGGTGAGTTTTAGGTCAATTTTGAACCAATATTCGAGGAGCTAGGGTTAGATTCGAGGCACTGGACCTACAGATCTGGGGTGAGAGAGGCTAGGCAAACCGATGGTGTTGATTTGGAGGCGTTTTGCATCGGCGCCACCGTGGGCGACGAAGTAGACATGGTTTTGGTTCAATATTTGACGATTTCGGTCAACATTTCAGGGATACTGACAGCGAGGATAGAAAGAGGAGGCTGAGATGATGTAGGGGTGTAATTTTCATGGCCATTGGACAATCGCCGCCGATGGAAGCGATTTCCGGCAGGCGGCGGACGGTGGACGGTGGTGGGAGGCGTTGGCGTTACGCCAGCACATTGCAGGGGTTCTAAGAGATGGTTTAGGGGTAGGGGGTTCATAAGGACATTTATATATTGAATGATCCCTAGTTCCTATCTGTTAGATCTTCCAACCTCGACGGTTGAGATTAAACGAAAGGGAATGATGTCGTTTCTGGTGAGGGTGGGGCTGGACCGGGTTATGGGGTGTGGATTGGCCTGGTTCAGGGTTTTAAATACTTGGGCTGGTAATTTAATTGAACTGTCCCAAATAATGGGTCTATTAAACAAAACCCCATTTTAAAATTCTTTTTTTTCTTTTTTTATTTGTCACACCTCCCTTTTTTACACACCCCAAGGGGGATAGGAGTTTTTTCAATTAAAGTGATATTATTCAAAATAGAATTATTTTATTTATTAGAGTAGCCACTTGGAATAGTTTATTTGGTGTCCCAAGTCACCGATTTATTTTTAAATCCCAAATCGGGGAAATTTTTTTTTTTTTAAGTCTACGAACCAGAAATTCTGGATAAGGAATTATGTTAACCTGGGAGAAGGTGTTAGGCAACCCGAGTTCCACGGTTCTAGCACGGTCGCTTTAATAGTTATACTTGGCTCAATAAAATTATTTTAATTACATAATTTAGAACTCATGTGCATTTTACCTTTCACTGCTTTTAATTACTTAATTATTCATGATTACAAAATATCTCGAAACGAGTCACGCGTACGTGTACTCATTTTATTTAGTACGTTAAAAATCATAGCATGCGTACATATACATAATTAATAGCCTTTAATTAATATTAAAATTACTTGGCCAAAGTCATGCGGACGTGTACCTTAGTTATAATTCGAAAACGACGCTTTAACCATGTCACGCGTACGTGTACACAATCATAATAATAAATTAAAGGCACACCTAAAAGTATATTACTGTGTTCATTACTATTTTTCTAAAACTACTTTGAGTTTGTTGTGAAGCTATTGCATTATGGATAAAAAACTGGTTTATTAGGTGCAAAACTTATCCAAGTATTAGAACAAAATAGCATCACAAATTGCAACATTTCCTTGTACATATATTCGTCGGCATCATAATTTATACGTAGAAGTGAATCAAATATATATGGTCAATGGATTTAGAATGGGTGGAAATTTTATAGTCTATACATCATTTTAAGAATTTTGCAAACATATATTTTGATCCAAAGGAATCGTTCGAAATATAGATTCACCATATTTCACATTATTCAACAATCAATACTACCATAATTGGACAAATTTTACTCAAAAAATAAAATAACAACTTAAATTGCTTACATGCCAAAGGCAGTAGATAGTCTTAAATAATAAATAATAACGTAATTCTAGTTTCTCTTTTATATATATATATATATATATATATATATATATATATATATATATATATATATATATATATATATATATATATATATAAAAGTGAAAAAGTGAAAAAGTGAAAGAAATGTAGTTCTTTTATATTACACCAACTTTATGTTAGGTCTCAGTTTATGTTTGAACCAATGGTGAAGAACAAGAGATGTGTGGCATAAGACAATTACTAAATATCAATTGTGATAAACAAATAGAGATCTAAATAAAATTATTTATACTCCAAAAAATTTGCTACAGATAAACAAAGAAGACAACGATATCAACTATATTTATCAGAATAATTGATCTATTTTAACGGTTTCTTCTATCAAATCAATGTATGAGCCAAATATCAAATAGATGTAGAGAATCATTCTATCTATGATATGTGCGCTTTGGTTGTATTAGCATGATTTTCAGGTATAGGTTTTGATGAATGACAAACAATGAAGTCAAGTGTCAAACAACGATATTATATGACAAACAATCAAGAGTGAATGCCAAGAAGCATATTGATGACGTTATTGCATAGACAAGCCAAAGACGAGTTCAAAAGTTCAAGACCAAAGACCCAAGGCGTAGGTCGTTAGGTAGAACAAATGTAAGAGCAACGTTTAAAGTTATCTCATCTTTTGGCTCAACATAGATCATCATAAATATGCATAAAATCATTTTACCAAATCATATTTATCATAAACATATTTTAAATACTTCAAACAAAATGATTTTAACGTTTTCATTTTAACCAAAATGGTTTTTGAAGTAAGTTTTCAATTCTGGTATACTGTGGTATACACAGTGTATATCAATGGTATATAGTCGATTATAATTCTTACATAATCTATTATCTTGCATCTGTTGCCAAAGTTTTGAACACTGGAACAAAATAATCAATTATGCCATCCAAATAATTGATTATTCTTGAGCAGAATCTCTTCCGATTTTGCAACGGTAAAAGGATAATCGATTATGCAAATCAAATAATCGATTATCCTTGCATAAAATCAGCATAATTGATTGTCAATTAAGCAACGGACATCCACCCTTTCACCCCTATAAAAAGAGGTCTTTTGAGATATTTTTTAAACACACAACACCTCCCAATATTGATATACATATTGACATTGTTTGAGCATCATCTTAGAGCTTTTGTTGAGCCATTTGAGAAACAACTTTGAGTTGTTCATAGAGCTAAATTTGTATCTCTTTATCTACTCTTTTGAGAGAGTTCTAGTTATAAAAGAGAAAGGTGTTTGAGAAGAACATATCTTCTCATTGATTGTCGGGTTCGCTAAGTACCCTAAGTCTTAGTGGTTGAAGTCTTGTGGTGCGGTATCCACGAGCAAGGTTGAAGTCTTGAGGTGCGGTATCCTCGAGCAAGTTGAAGTCTTGTAGAGTGTACATCTACGAGCAAGTGTAACGGTTTGTTAGGCACCCGTAAGCTTAACAGAGTTAGTGGAATCTCGAGAGAGTCTCTCGGGGACTGGACTAACCACAAGTTGTGGTGAACCAGGATAAATTCGGTGTGTTCTTTCCTTGCTATTTTTATTACTGAATTTATTTTATTCCTGCAATTTTTAATTCCGCAATATTTATCATTATTCTCATGCCGCACTATTCACCCCCCCCCCCTCTAGTGACGGGCATAAAACCTAACAATTGGTATCAGAGCCTAACTCTCTGAAAGCCTTAACCGGTTGAGAGCGATATATATTTTTTTGTTGAAGAATGTTGAACGCAGGAATGATGAGCGAAGGTCACTCCACCACTATGCCTCCACTATTTGATGGAACAAATTACACATATTGGAAAGAGCGGATGAGAATCTTCATCCAATCAAATAACTTTAGTTTGTGGCAAATCATTAAGAACGGTATGCCGACAAAGAAAGTTGGAGAAGCCATGGTTCCAAAGGTGGAGAATGAATATAATACCAAGGCCATAAATATGTTATATTGTGCGTGAATTCAAATGACTATCGAAGGATTTCCTATTGCACAACCGCCAAAGAAATGTGGGATAAAATTGAAGCCGTTTATGAAGGTACGCCTCAAGTCCAAAAGCATGTGACATGGGACTCGGACAGCTCGTGGATGAAACGACTGCCCTATGCTTCATGGCCGACGAAGAAGAAGAGGTAAGCACTTCTAATTCTTGCTCTTTTGAAGAAATGCAAAATGCCTATGATGAGTTATTTGGTGAATTTATTAAAGCTTCCGAAACCATAAAAGAATTGAAGAAAACACTTTCTTTGCAAGAAAAAAATTTTGAGAAAACACTTTTTTTGCAAGAAAAAGTTTTTGAAAAACAACCTTCTTTAAAAGAAAAGGATTTTGAAAAATTGACTTGTGAAATTGAAAAACTAAAAGAAGAAAATGATTTTTTAGAAAATGACAATACTGTTCTTAAAAATAAAATCAAAATTTTAGAAGAAGAAAATAGATTTTTGGAAAATGACAATGTCGATCTCAAAAATAAAATCAAGGAGATGAATGAAGCCTCTTTAAATGTTCAAAGTTCAAATTGTTCTTCTTGTAGTTCTTTGAAAATAGAGAACATAGAACTTAGAAATACACTAGAAAAATGTAGTGTAAATGATTCTAAAACAAGTGAAGTAATTAAAAAGGATGATAGAAATGAGGTTAAACCACCTAGAAACGACTCTAGGAATTTTGGTAATAAGTCTAAAACTAATCATTTTAGACACAATTCTAGGAATTTTATTAATGAGTCTAGAATAAATAAATTCAGACCTCCTAGAAATGACTCTAGGAATTTCAACGCTTCTAGGAATAACGACTTTAGATCACCTAGAACGCATTTGGCTCAACCTAGACATATGCACAACCCTAATGTTATATGTCATTATTGTAACCAGGTAGGACACATTGCACCCGTATGTTTTGCTAAACATAGAGATTCATATTTTGATTATAATTATTATTTGCCTAACCCCCAAGGACCCAAAAGAAGTTGGGTACCGAAAACCTATTTTTAGGTACTTTTGCAGGTGTGCTTGAAGACTACAATATTGTAGTAGATGCACCAAGCACGAAACCTTACTGCATCGAGGGGGAACGTCGGTTAGTTATCGTATTTTTGATAAAAACGTAATAGTTGATATGTGCTAACAATTTATATTAATTATTGATTCATGTTTTGATAAGTGTTATTTTGAATAACAAATTGGTATCAATTATTTTTATATTAAATGATTGATTCATGTTTTGATGAATACTTTTAGTTTAAATAACAGTTGGTATATTTGCAAAAAAAATGACCGTTATTATGTTAGTATGTTTTTACTAACGTTTGGTATTATTTGATGTTGATATGATTTCTTTACAAACAATTGGTATCGTCAATAGTTTAAATAACAATTGGTATACTCTTTTTGCTAATGCCAAAAGGGGGAAGAATTTAGGCGATATGCATCGAATAAGGGGGAATGTCTTCACATTCTAGTATACTTTAATTGAGGGGGAATATTCAATTAAGGGGGAATTATATTAAATTGTTTACATGAATTGTATGTTGAGATATAGCATGAATTTAGGGGGAATCCAATATGCATATCTCCTATTGTTTGTCATTATCAAAAAGGGGAAAATTGTAGAAAATCATTCTATCTATGATATGTGCGCTTTGGTTGTATTAGCATGATTTTCAGGTATAGGTTTTGATGAATGACAAACAATGAAGTCAAGTGTCAAACAACGATATTATATGACAAACAATCAAGAGTGAATGCCAAGAAGCATATTGATGACGGAATTGCATAGACAAGACAAAGACGAGTTCAAAAGTTCAAGACCAAAGACCCAAGGCGTAGGTCGTTAGGTAGAACAAATGTAAGAGCAACGTTTAAAGTTATCTCGTCTTTCGGCTCAACATAGGTCATCATAAATATGCATAAAATTATTTTACCAAATCATATTTATCATTAACATATTTTAAATACTTCAAACAAAATGATTTTAACGTTTTCATTTTAACCAAAATGGTTTTTGAAGTAAGTTTTCAATTCTGGTATACTGTGGTATACACAGTGTATATCAATGGTATATAATCGATTATAATTCTTAAATAATCGATGAGCAGAATCTCTTCCGATTTTGTAACGGTAAAAGGATAATCGATTATGCAAATCAAATAATCGATTATCCTTGCATAAAATCAGCATAATTGATTGTCAATTAAGCAACGGACATCCACCCTTTAACCCCTATAAAAAGAGGTCTTTTGAGATGTTTTTAAAACACACAATACCTCCCAATATTGATATACATATTGACATTATTTGAGCATCATTTTAGAGCTTTTGTTGAGCAATTTGAGAGACAACTTTGAGTTGTTCATAGAGCTAAATTTGTATCTCTTTATCTACTCTTTTGAGAGAGTTCTTGTTGTAAAAGAGAAAGGTGTTTGAGAAGAACATATCTTCTCATTGATTGTCGGGTTCGCTAAGTACCCTAAGTCTTAGTGGTTGAAGTCTTGTGGTGCGGTATCCACGAGCAAGGTTGAAGTCTTGAGGTGCGGTATCCTCGAGCAAGTTGAAGTCTTGTAGAGTGTACATCTACGAGCAAGTGTAACGGTTTGTTAGGCACCCGTAAGCTTAACGGAGTTAGTGGAATCTCGAGAGAGTCTCTCGGGGACTGGACTTACCACAAGTTGTGGTGAACCAGGATAAATTCGGTGTGTTCTTTCCTTGCTATTTTTATTACCGAATTTATTTTATTCCTACAATTTTTAATTCCGCAATATTTATCAATATTCTCGTGCCGTACTATTCACCTTCCCCCCCCCTCTAGTGACAGGCATAAAACCTAACAAGAGACATAGATTAACCTTTTGTAAAGACTTCAGGACAATCACAGCTACAATCTACTAATTTCAAAGTTAGCAATGCTAACTTTTCTAGAACCACAAAGTTGGAACCGCGAACGAAATCTCGAACTCCGCCTTCTCACTATTTAACTTAACTAAACAATTTGTAAATGAATTTTTACCCTAAAAGAACAATGCTCTTTCTTCTTCTCTTTTTTCAATTGTCTTTCCTTCTTTTTTTTTGACGATTCTGTTGTCCCCTTTCTCTTTTTCTTCTTTTGCTCTGTTCTTATAACCTAAGTCTCATCCTCTTTATATAGATGAGTATCAGTAGCTTTATAACTTCTAAGGAAGTGGGAAAGTGAGGATTTGGAGGTTAGGAACGTGAGAGTTACCGGGGAAAGGAAGTTACGTGAAGTGGGAAAATGGGGAAGTTGGGTTGTTTTATTTTATTTTATTTTATTTTTATTTTTTATTATATATATATTTTTTAAACTCTATATATATTTATTTAAATTTTCCTAACCCCTTTTTTAATTAAATAATATAAGATAAAAAACGCACACACGCATATAAAACTTACTTTAAATTTAAAGAAAACTATTAGAAAAACTAATATTTACATTATAGTTTAATTTATACTATGACAAATACTATAGCTTACATTTAAAATTAGAAGAATCCAAATATATATTTTTTTTTGTAAATTTTCTTCTATTTAAAAATAGTAAAAAAAGGTATACTCTAAGAATGCAAATAATTTTCTTTTTGTATTTGTTTTCTTTAATTTTCATAAATGAAACCTATTAAGAGAAAGATAAAAGTTTATATATTAAGATTTAAATATTTACACTAAAATAGTATAGAATTTGGGTGAGGTCAAAAATTAGGTGTTCTCAGCATCCCACTCTTTGCTTGGAAACATGAAGAGTTTTCAAGCAAATAAAATGAACAAGGTGACTGATTTTTGACCTCACTATTATTTAAAAAGGAAAAGAAGAGAAGAAAAAGATGTGACCGAGCCTTTGTTATTGGCAGCCTACATATCCCGGGTTATAAGGGAATCAGGTCACGTGTACTTCAAGTGAAAGAAGAGTAACAGAGTATTCTCGGAAAGAGAGTCGAGCGAAGATCCGTCGAGGTTACCATCCGTGGTTCCTACAATTACATCAAAAGTAAAAGAATATTACATACTCTTGAAATCTTAGAGTTATAAAATTTTTATCTAAATGTCGTCTAGAGTCTTGTCTTGATTCTTGACTTGATTCTCCCGTTGACATTAGACTGAAACTTGATGCCCTTGATGCAACAGACTATGAAATATTCTCGCAGGCTTGTTTCTCGATCAAATGATAGGAAGAAAGATCTTGGCCATATGTCTCTGCATGCACTACGTCAAAGCTGGTTGCGGCTGGTATCGAGTTCAAATGTTCCACTTTCTCTAGTGACAGCTGGAATCTTACATTTTGCATATCCAATCTGTGCTTTGCAGAAAAACCTACAACCCATCACAAACAAACAAAACGAACAAAAATTTTCTGCCCCCAGTTTGCACAAGGAAATTTCTGTGAGTTATTGAAAACACATTAAACTATCATTGCAATTGCAAAAATAAAGAATTGAAAAGAAAGAAAAAATAATTCAGCCAGGGGATAGAGTACCCAGTGTTGACAGAAAATAATGCAACCAGGGGATGGTGTACCCTGTGTTGACAGAAAATAATGCAACCAGAGGATGGTGTACCCTATGTTGACAACAAGATGAGACAACAAGGGCATGTTGAAATCTATGTTGACAAAAAATAATGCAACCAGGGAATGGTGTACCCTGTGTTGACAATAATATGAGACAGCCAAGGGATGTTGTACCCTGTATTGACAGAAAATAATGCAACCAGGGGATGGTGTACCCAGTGTTGACAACAACATGAGGCTCGTGGCACTCTGAAATGATACTAGAGAATGATATACCCTATGTAGAAAATATTTCAACCAGGGGATATTGCACCCTGTGTTGACAGAAAATAAAACAACCAGGGGATGGTGTACCCTGTGTTGACAGAAAATAATGCAACCAGGGGATGGTGTACCCTGTGTTGACAGAAAATAATGCAATCAGTGGATGGTGTACCCTGTGTTGAAAACAAGATGATGCTCGTGGCACTCTAAAATGCTACTAGGGAATGTTATACCCTATGTAGAAAACAATTCAACCAGTGGATGTTGTACCCTGTGTTGACAGAAAATAATGCAGCCAGGGGATGGTGTACCCTGTGTTGACAACAAGATGAGGCTCGTGGCACTCTGAAATGCTACTAGAGAATCTTATACCCTATGTAGAAAATAATTCAACCAGGGGATGTTGTACCCAGTGTTGACAGAAAATAATGCAACTAGGGGATGGTGTACCCTATGTTGACAACAATATGAGACAACCAGGGGATGTTGTACCCTGTGTTGATAGAAAATAATGCAACCAGGGGATGGTGTACCCTGTGTTGATAGAAAATAATGCAACCAGGGGATGGTGTACCCTGTGTTGACAACCAGATGAGGCTCGTGGCACTATGAAATTCTACTAGGAAATGTTATACCCTATGTAGAAAATAATTCAACCAGGGGCTGTTGTACCCTATGTTGACAGAAAATAATGCAACCATGGGTTGGTGTACCCTATGTTGACAACAAGATGAGACAATCAGGGGATGTTGTACCCTGTGTTGACAGAAAATAATGCAAGCAGGGGATGGAGTACCCTGTGTTGACAGAAAATAATGCAACCAGGGGGTGGTGTACCCTGTGTTGACCGAAAATAATGCATCCAAGGGATGGTGTATCCTGTGTTGACATAAAATAATGCAACCAGGGGATGGTGTACCCTGTGTTGACAACAAGATGAGGCTCATGGCACTCTGAAATGCTACTAGGAAATGTTGTATCCTATGTAGAAAATAATTCAGCCAGGGGATGGTATACCCTGTGTTGACAACAAGATGAGGTCTGTGGCACTTTGAAATGCTATTAGAAAATGTTGTATCTTATGTAGAAAGTAATTCAACCAGGGGATGTTGTACCCTGTGTTGGCAACAAAATGATGCAACCAGGGGATGTTGTACCCTATGTTGAAGATAGGGTGTTGATTACCTATAATGAAACTATAAATAACATTGTTACATGTATATTGGAAAGAAATCATGGATTTGAGAACTCCACTTGGTGGTGTTCGTCTTTCCGCGAACTGTTCCACTAAACTTTTCTTTTCCTGTTCTAACCAAAGAAAAATTCGTTAGTTTTAAAATTGTGGTGAGTTTGTAGCCTCAATTTCTTTGGCGACTTGAACTTGCGTCCATTACACTTGTTAGGAGAACCATCATGTCGATGATCGTACAAATTTTCGAGAGATTCTGACTTTACTCTTCGAAGATCGTTTTTCTCAACATCAATACCTGACTATTTTGCACCTATCATCCTTTGTTTCTATGGTGAAAACAACTTTGTTCCCCAAAACAAACTTTTGATTAGTAACTCTTGTTGACCCTTAAAACATTGCTAAGTCCTTCAAGCCTTTGTTTAAGAAGGAATATCAAAGTCGGCTTCATACTATTTATGCCTAGAAACTTTTGCTTCATGGAACGGGGAAACTGTAACCAATTTTGTGGCCTTTTCTTTGCTTTGCTTTGACAAAACTAAACTGAAAGGGACTTGAGAATACTAGTACGAAATAAAATAAGTAGGTGAACTAATGAGCATTAGAACTTAATCAAGAAGCGTCCCTTTCAGGGGAAAAATAAGAAAGGACTTATTTGGAGGAATATGCTGACATCAATGGACATGACATGCACTTTGGACTGGATGCCCGATCCGTCTAGGCCGTCTAATTCTCAAAATCTGTTGTAAATTTCTCTTAGAAACTGAGTTCTTTAACCATGCTTGTGCCGGGATATAAGAATATCTAAAATCAATCAACGATGCCCTATGGTGGTTTTCACCAATTGACCTCTCTCATTTGCCTTTTTCTCAACTCATCATCGCCTTATAGTGCCCGTAAGGGTTTTCACCAATAAGACTCTCCAATAAGGCTCTCTCATTTGTTTTCTCAGCTCACCATCGTCTTATAGTGCCTATAAGGGTTCTCACAAAGAAATCTCTCTCATTTGTTTTTCTCTCTTTGCAATGGCTGATGCATCACTCGTAGTATACTGACTTAGTATTCTCACAAGCTGATCAGAAAGTCTTAAAAGGGAACGGTAAAGAGAATTACTCAGCTGAATTACAACTTTTGGAGCCATCTGATGGAACACCGTCGAAAAAATAAAATAAAAACATGCCCTAGTTTCTTTGAATATTGGGGAAATATGGATTTTTGTTTGGTGTGACTGAACCTTAGAGAGAGGATGCCTACGTATCCTTTAGGAATCAAGTCAAGCGTAGTTCAAGGATTCTGTTTCGATTATTTATATATATATATATGATATATTTTAGATTTATTTTAAAGTACATTGGTTCCAAAAGAGGGTAAAACAAAGAAATATAAACAAGGCTTTAAAGGGCTAACTAGGGTTGACCAGTGTTTGGGTAGCGAGAATAATAGCCTTTCTTCATCCCAACCTGAGAATGCTAAGTATAAACCAAATGCTCCCAACAAAAGCATGTCAGACGTAGTATCTTTTGACCGCATTCGCATTGACGGATATGTATGTCACCTTTCCTTCTATATCTTCCAAGTGTAGAGCTCCTTTCGACAATATTTTCTTGACAAGGTAAGGACCTTGCCAATTCGGGGCGAACTTTCCTTTTGCTTCTTCCGAGTGTGGGAAGATGCGTTTCAGAACAGGCTTTCCTACCTCAAATTTTCTTGGGCGCACTTTCTTATTGTAAGAGCGTGCCATTCTTTGTTGGTATAACTGACCAAAACAAACTGCCGCCAAACGCTTTTCACCAATCATACTCAACTGTTCCAACCGGCACTTCACCCATTCAGTGTCCTCGATTCCCGCTTCAACATTTATTCGGAGTGTTGGAATCTTAACGTCAGCAGGTATGACCGCTTCAGTGCCATAAACTAACAAGTAGGGCGTTACACCAACTGATGTACGGATAGTTGTCCGGTATCCCAAAAGAGCAAAAGGTAATTTCTCATGCCATTTTCTAGACCCTTGGACCATCTTCCTAAGAATCTTCTTGATGTTCTTATTTGCAACTTCAACAGCTCCATTAGCTTTGGGCTGGTTAGGAGTAGAATGGCGATGCTCAATTTTAAATTGTTCACATACCTCCTTCATCGGATGACTATTAGAATTAGCAGCATTATCTGTAATAAAGGTTTTTGGAATGCCGAAACAATAGATGATGTTGGAGTGAACGAAGTCTACTAGTACTTTCTTGGTAACTGCTTTCAATGTTATAGCTTCCACCCATTTGGTGAAGTAATCAATTGCAACAAAGATGAATCTGTGCCCATTTGAAACTTTTGGCTCAATCGAGCCAATGACGTCCATTCTCCAAGCAACAAAAGGCCAAGGAGCCGAGATAGGAGACAACTCTGAAGGAGGCGAGTGAATGAAATCATTGTGAATCTGACACTGGTGGCACTTGCGAATAAAACGAAAGTAATCTCGCTCCATAGTAAGCCAATACATATCCTGCCCGAAGGATCTTCTTTGCTAGAACATATCCATTCATGTGCGGACCACAAACTCCCGAATGCACCACATTCATAATCATTTCAGCTTCTTTGGCATCCACACATCTCAATAATTTCAAATCCGGGGTTCTTTTGTATAGGATTTCCCCACTCAAAAAGAAACCATTAGAGAGTCGCCTAATAGTTCTCTTTTGATCCCTATTAGCATGTTCTGGATATTCTCTTGTTTTCAAAAACTGTTTAATATCAAGGTACCATGGTTCACCATCTAGTTCTTCTTCAATTATATTGCAATAACCATGTTGATCCCGAATTTGAATTTCTAATGGGTTGATGTGATTATTACCCGGATATGGAAGCATTGAGGACATGGTGGCCAAGGCACATCTAATTCATTATGAAACCTGGGAATATATCTGAACTCGATGGACTCAAATCTCTTGCTAAGATATTCCACACATTGCATATATGGAATGAGCTTGATGTCTCGAGTCTCCCAATTGCCTTGATCTTGCCTCATAAGCAAATCTGAGCCTCCCATCACCAATAGTTCATGCACATTTAGGCTTATTGCCATGTTTCGACCCATGATGCAAGCTTCATATTCTGCCGTGTTGTTTGTACAGAAGAAACGAAGTCGTGCTGTGGCAAGGATATGCTTCCCAATAGGTGCTAGAAGAATTGCTCCAATCCCTACGCCTTTAATGTTAACACCCCCATCAAAGTATAGTTTTCAAATTTGACGGTCATCTTGGGCTACTTCTTCAACTAAATTAACCTCTTCATCTGGGAAGTATGTGTTGAAAGGTTCACAATCATCATCAACTGGATTTTCTGCCAAATGATCAGCTAAATCTTGTGCCTTCATGGCAGTACGAGTGACATAAACAATATCAAACTCTGTGAGCAAGATTTTCCACTTTGCTAATCTGCCAGTGGGCATCAGCTTCTGAAAGATGTACTTCAGGGGATCCATTCAGGATATGAGGTAAGTTGTATATGCCAAAAGATAGAGCCTAAGCTTCTGAGCGACCCAAGTTAAGGCACAACATGTCCTTTCCAAAAGACTGTATTTTGTCTCATAAGTGGTAAACTTTTTGCTCAAATTATATATTGCCTATTCCTTTTTGCCTGTGACATCATGTTGACCTAGAACACAACCAAAATAGGTATCATTTACTAATTGATATAAAAATAGAGGCCTACCAGGTTCCGGCGGGACCAAAACATGAGGATTTGAAATATATTACTTGATCTTATCAAAAGCTTCTTGGGACTCCTCTGTCCACTTGATAGATGCGTTCTTTTTCAACAACTTGAAAATAGGCTCACATGTGGTTGTAAGCTGTGCAATGAACCTGCTGATGTAGTTTAACCTCCCGAGCAAACTCATGACTTCTTTTTTATTCTTCGGGGGAGGCAGTTCTCGAATGGTCTTTATCTTGGAGGGATCTAACTGAATTTCTCTTTGACTAACTATAAAACCCAAAAGCTTCCCAGAAGGAACTCCAAATGCACATTTGGCTAGAATATGTTTGAGATTGTACCTTCATAGCCTTTCAAAGAACTTTTTTCAAGTCTTACACATGATCATCTTGTGTTTTAGACTTAATGGTCACGTCATCAACATATACCTCAATCTCTTTGTGCATCATGTCATGGAATATGGTAGTCATGGACCTCATGTAAGTTGCTCCTGCATTCTTCTAATTAAATGGCATGACCCTATGACAGTAAGTTCCCTATGGAGTGATGAAGGCGGTCTTTTCTGCATCTTCTTCATCCATTAGGATCTGGTGATACCCGGCATAGCAATCCACGAAATATTGGATCTTATGTTTAGCACAATTGTCCACAAGGATATGAATGTTGGGTAAAGGAAAGTTGTCCTTTGGACTTGCTTTATTTAAATCCCTATAGTCAACACAAACTCTAATTTTCCCGTCTTTCTTTGGAACTGGCACAACTTCGCTAACCATGTAGTATATCGGACGACCCTGATCACATTTGCACTTAGTTGCTTCGTGACTTTTTCTTTAATCTTATCACTCATGTATGCCTTAAACTTCTTTTGATTATGTTGGACTGGTGGAAAATTAGGATATGTGGGAAGCTTATGGACCACTAAATCGGCACTCAAACTCGGCATGTCATCATACGACAAAGCTAATACATCTCTATACTCGAACAAAACTTGAATTATGGCATCTCTCGTCTTTTTTTCGTTATGAATGCTTATTTTTGTTTCTCTGATTTATTCAGGATCTCCCAGGTTAAGTACCTCAGTTTCATTTAAGTTAGGCTTAGGCTTATTCTCTAATTGATCAAATTCTCTTTTTATTTCCTTAAAATCCTCATCTTCATCATACTCAACTTCTTGATTCGTTATTTTGAGATTATACAACTTTTTATGATCTGGGCATGAATTCCGCGTGCATGTCATGTTTTTAAAGCCACCATTAACGAAACTGAAAACTGATGAGATATTAAACAAAATTAGGGAAAGGAAAAGACGGAATTCTACTATGAAACTGGAACTTCTTTTGATTGAATTAGAAAGGATAGAAGGGTTAACATCAAAGCAAAGCAATTAATCTGAAATATATGGATTACAACCCTGAAAATAATCCAAATACAGAAAAAGCAACAAAACAGACTACCAAGACTCCTTCCTGATGGGAAGAGGAGTTGCTTCCCAGTGGTTGAGGGAGGTATCAGGACCAATCAGCTGAACACTTGCACGGCTAGAGCCGTCACCAACTTGAACCATATTGATCCCATAGAACATCTCCTTAAGACCCTGGCAAACTTCATCAATGTCATCCTGAGTAGAAGGATTTTGCACTTCTTCAAATTGTGGCTTGACAAAAGAGTAGGCAATGTGAGGGATTGGTTTTGACAATTTCCAACCATTCTTTTTGCATGCCTTGGCTCTGTTTATGTCAGCCGATGTTGGCTTAAAACCCAAGCCAAAGGTATCTTTCTTCAAAAAGGGAGCAATGGGGTTTGCAATTCCTTGCAGAAATGATCCTAATCCTTTTCCTGGCTCATAGTCGTTCCTCAACATCAGTGAAGCTACCATCATAGATGTGGCTGAAAGATGGGGATGAAGAACTGGTTTTCCTTCTTCCACTTAGTCTATCTCAATCAGCTCAAATGTTTGATATATGAGGGATTCACATCCTTCCTTGGCCTCGATACATGTAATGGACGGGTTATAATAGACGGATGGGCCGTCCACCCCATGAACAACAATTTTTTGCATGTCATATTCAAATTTGACCATTTGATGTAGGTGGATGGTATAGCTTTGGATATATGGATCCACGGCCTTCCCAGAAGAAAATTATATGAGGTTTTCATATCCAACACTTGAAAGACAATGTTAAATTAACCGGGCCAATTGTCATGGTGAGTTCGATTTCCACAATAGTGTCTCTGTTGGAACCATAAAATGCTCTGATGATGACACTACTAGTCCGAATTCTGTTAGTGTCAATGTTCAGTTGGTGTAGAATAGAAAGAGGGCATACATCTACACTTGAGCCTCCTTTCATGACTCCTTTCACGTAATGCACTTCACATTTGACCATAAGATGCAAAGCTTTATTTAGCCCAGCCCCATCCTTAGGTAAATCATCATCGCTGAATGAAATTTTATTCACCTCAAAGAATCTTTCAGCCATTTTTTCTAGCTAATTCACTGTAGTATTTTCTGAAACATATTCCTCGTTCGAAGTTTTGATCAACACACGGCAATGTTCTTCAGAATGCAAAAGCATAAATAACAAAGATATTTGAGCGGGGGTTTTCCTTAGTTGATCGATGATTGAGTATTCTTGCATTTTCATCTTCTTAAGGAATTCCCCTACTTGTTTTTCTAAGACGAGTTCTATTCACTGCAAAGTGATTTTCCTTGGCTTGCTTGGCTTTTCTCAATTCCTCTGGTGAGTATCACCTTCCAGAGCCGGTCAAGCCTCCCATTTCATCTGTTTCTTCCACTATCTCTTTTCCTTTGCATGTCACGGCAGTCTTGTTATAGTTCCAGGGAATAACTTTTGTGTTTGACACTAGAAGTTGTGCAATAGGTCGGATCACAACTGGCTCTGCTATATTTCTCAAAGCATTATTAGGAACAATCTTTTGAATGCCCCCATGGATGTAAAGTTTTGGCCCACGCAATTGAACCTCAATCGTTTTTGTGCTTACAAGGACATAGAGAACCGTTTTTTCAGAACCTGCCAAGTTTGAACTAGAACTCGCACCTTTCACAAATAACGGTGCCGATTGAGGCGGGATTACTATCACTTTGGCTTTTGCCCTACGGTTCTAACAATCATCCCTGTCTTTCCAGACGGCTTATAATCCCGATCATCACAAATCATCCCAATAAAATGTGTATTATCATGAGCAGGGAGCGGATTGTTTGTGATATTAGGAGTGTCTTCATTGTTTTCCACCACAATTACCTTTACTTCAATCAAATCTTCAACGGATTTATTTAATGTCCAACAATTTTACGTATTATGGCCTTGGCCATTAGAGTGATACTCATATCTCGCATTGGAGTCAAAACTTTTTGAATTTGGATTCGTATAATGCGGTCTGATGGGTTCAATCAACTTCGGCTGCATTAACTTTTGAAATAGGCTTGTATACGATTCTCCAATTGGGGTGAACTCTTTCTTTGGCTCCTGTTCTCTCAAATATTCCTGTTTGGGACGACGATTATATGGAACCTGAAAATTTGGCCGGATTTGACGGGAACATTGTGGAATCGGTGCTCGCCATTGTTGGTAATTGGGAGGCCTAACATAAGCCTGAGCATTAAACAATGTGTATTTTTGCGGGGAAACAGAGTACCAGGGACCTGGAGGAGGATAATAATGTTGAGGAGAATTGGATTGTCCTTGTTGGAATTGCACGTACAAAGGAACTATTCCTCTTTGCACTCCGCCGAACCCAGGTTCCATCATGGATCCTTCCTCCTTCTTTTTCCGATTTCCGAAACTGCCTGACCCACATTGAATTGCTTGCGTGGTCGCCTTAAGAGCTGCCTGACTCATAATTTTACCCGACTTCATGTCATTCTCAACTATTTCCCCAATCGTAATCTCCTCAGCAAAAGGTTTACCAATAGCGGCCAACATATAATGGAGGTAATCAGGATCCTAAGCTTGGAGAAAGTAGTCAAACATTTCTGCCTCTTTCATTGGTGGTTTGATCCTAGAAGCCTTCTCTCTCCACTTTATTGCATATTCTCTGAATTTTTCTGCTGGTTTCTTCTTTATATTGACAAGAGAGGAGCAGTCTGGCACTATATCAATATTGTACTGAAATTGTTGGACAAAATCTTCAGCCATGTCATTCCAAACGTGCCAGTGAGAGATGTCTTGATCTATGAACCACTCTGAAGAAATTCCTGTCAAACTTTCCCCAAAATAAGCCATGAGTAATTCTTCTTTACCTCCTGGTCCTCTTAACTGGTTGCAGTACCTCTTCAAATGAGCAACGGGATCACCATGACCATCATATTTGTCAAACTTGTGGGTCTTGAAGCCCGGTTTCAAATGAACAAGGGGGAACATGGCCTCCCAAACCCTGTATGTTTTTCATGTTTTGTTCCAAACTATTCATTTTTCTGGTCATTTCCTCTTGTTCCATACTATTATTGGGCTTTTCGATGTCGACTGGGAGCATGTACAGAGGAGTATGCTTGTATGAATCTGGAACCTTGAAATTCATTTCTTGAGGGTAATGTTGGGTATCATGATCATTCAATTGTGGATCATTGTTGAGCTTTTGAGTTAGATGGGGTTGAGGAACGGTGAAAGTCGGTACGATTGGTACAACATGTGGGTCATTTATGAGGGGTCCCACTGGAGGACGTGGAATGGAAGTACTGGGGATAGTGGGAAGGTTAATACTCGGACTGAATCTAGGTTGGTACAATAGGTTACTTGTTACGGAGATGGGCACTTGATTTTCTATGGACACATTATGAAGATTATCTGAAGACCTTATGGGTAGTGAGGGCGGTGCCTGTCCATTCACCCAGGCTTGGTACATATCTGCCAGTTGTTGTTTCAACACTCTTACTTCTTCAACAAGTCCTGAACCTTGTTCGGCCAATTGTCCATGGACATCATCATTATCTGACTCATTCTCACTGTTGTTTGCCATTCTACTTTTTCCTTTTGACCTTGTGTTGTAAGGTGAATCCCGAGTTTAAACCACAAACCAACCACCTCTATTTACTTTATCTCTTTTGAATGACAAACAACAAACATGTTAGAGTTAGGCATTTTGCGGATATTAATCACACATTGTATGTCATGCACCTAACGCCATTTTCATTTCTAGAATGAGTTTGGAAGGATTCATGCTTCATCCCGGCTTATTAGTTAATTAGTTTATTTACATCTTGAATTTGATTCCTCTCCTTTTTTTCTTTTTTTTACCACTTTATTCTTTTTTTATTTTTTTATATTTTAAAATGATTCAATCAAATCTTGTGTGGGTTGCCTACGTATTATTTGGAGACATGAATACACCGCATCTGAAGCTGAAGTAGAAACCCATCTACATCTGTCAATGGTGTGTTTTTGATAGTGCTCACTTTGTACCTGTGGGTGATTAAGGTTAGGGTTGACACTAGCCTCAAAAGACAGAATCAATGTACTCGTTTTGTAAAACAATCTTTTGTATGGAACTCCATTTTAGGAAAAATCAAAGAGAGGGTGGTTATTTTTGCAATTATGGCTCTTTCATACTTCCAGAGATAAGTTTAGGGTCGGAATGGGCATGACGATAAAAGTGATTCTATTTTGAAGATGTTGTAATGCTATTCCAAAAGAAAATAAAAATTAAAAAATGGTGATTGCCTACATATCTCACATCCGGTGATTATCAGACTTGCGTAGTTCATATATATTTGATGACACTTTTTTGTTGTTTTTTTTTTTTGAAAAACAATTAGGCTTATTTCGTAATAATCTTTTGGGGTAAATACTGATAGTTCTCAAAAATCAGATAAAATTTCCTCCCTTCTGGTTTTCCCTCAATTTATATATAGTTATTTTATTTTGTTATTTCTTAGGAGCCAGTCAACATGCACAAGACGAATCAAACATAATGCACAAGTAGCACATAAGATGCATCAGGATGGTCTTGTAATTCTCGGGTACACCTGTCCTAGAAGGATCCAACCCATGTGTTGAGTGCCCAAAGTAAAATACACATGATGCAAATAAACGTTCCTACTAGGGATCCGGCATGAGGCTATGTTATTCTAGGTTTAAACCCTGGGGAGCGTCTTAGACCTGGCTTACCCAAGCAGACAGCTCGAGCCGAGGTGGGGGCAACGTACCGGGAGTACGAAAGTCTACCCGGCCTAGTTACTTGACCCAGCCTCGTTCTAATTGGTATGACTTCTTACAGAAAGTGGGTCACACGCACGTGTGCAACATAAATTTAGAAGACTCAGAAGGGAGGCATAAGAAAGTAGTTTACTATAATTAAAATAATGTCAAAGTAGTAAATAAGCGCCAATAAACACATTGGGCCCAAAAATACAGTAATAACATCAAATTAATAAAGCCAAGTATAGACCACATTTGAAGCTCGAATTCTAAACCCTGAACTAGAAGTTCTAGGTTATTTTCCCCAGCAGAGTCGCCATCGTTGTCACACCTCCCTTTTTTACACACCCCGAGGGGAATAAGTGTTTTTTTAATTAAGGTGACATTATTCGAAATGGAATTATTTTATTTATTAGAGTCGCCACTTGGAATAGTTTATTTGGTGTCCCAAGTCACCGGTTTATTTTTAAGTCCCAAATCAAGGAAACTTTTATTTATTTATTTTATTTTTAAAGTCTGCGAACCAGAAATTCTGGATAAGAAATTCTGTTAACCCATGAGAAGGTGTTAGGCATTCCCGGGTTCCGTGGTTCAAGCACGGTCGCTTTAATAATTATATTTGGCTTAATTAAATTATTTTAATTACATAATTTAGAACCCATGTGCATTTTACCTTTCACCGCTTTTAATTACTTAATTATTCGTGATTACAAAATTAACTCGAAACGAATCACGCGTACATATACACATTTTATTTAGTGCGTTAAAAATCATAGCGTGCGTACATATACATAATTAATAGCCCTTATTTAATATTAAAATTACTTGGTCAAAGTCACGCGAATCTGTGCCTTAGTTTTAATTTGAAAATTGAAGCTTTAACCATGTCACGCCTACGTGTACACAATCATAATAATAAATTAAAAGCACACCTAAAATTATACTACTGGCGTTCATTACTATTTTCCTAAAACTACTTTGAGTTTATTGTGAAGCTTTTGCATTATGGATAAAAAACTTGTTTATTGGGTGCAAAACTTATTCAAGTTTTCGAACAAAATAGCATCACAAATTACAACATGTCCTTGTACATATATTCATCGGCATCATAATTTATACGTAGAAGTGAATCAAATATATATGGTCAATGGATTTAGAGTGGGTGGAATTTTTATAGTCTATACATCATTTAAGTTTCAAACATATGCTTTGATCCAAAGGAATCCTTCGAAATATAGATCCACCATATTTCACATCATTCAACAATCAATTCTAACTTAATTGGGATAATTTTACTCAAAAAATAAAATAACAACTTAAATTGCTTACATGCCAAAGGCAGTAGATAGTCTTAACTAGAAAAATAACGTAATTCTAGTTTCTCTTATATATATACATATATATATATATACATATATATATATATATACATATATATATATACATATATATATATATATATATATATATATATATATTGTTAATACTTTTCTTTTAAGACTAAATACATGACCAATTTAACAATTTACAGAGGTAATTTAATCTTATAAGAATAGCTCTTGTTTTAAAAAAACAATTACTAATAAGGATGAAGGATTTTCGACTGAGACTTATGACTGACATTCATTCATTTTTATTTTTTTGAAATACTTGTTTTTTTAGTTGAAATGCATTTTTTTTTGAACCCATAAATATAAGTTGTGAAAAAATGAAAGAATTGTTGTTCTTTTATATTACACCAACTTTATGTTAGGTCTGAGTTTATGTTTGAATCAATGGTGAAGAACAAGAGATGTGTGTCATAAGACAATTACTAAATATCACCTGTGATAAACAAATAGAGATCCAAATAAAGTTATTTATACTCCAAAAATGTTGCTACATATAAACAAAGAAGACAACGATATCAACTATATTTATCAGAATAATTGGTCTATTTTAATGGTTTCTTCTATCAAATCAATGTATGAGCCAAATATCAAAGAGACAGAGATGAACCTTTTGTAAAAACTTCAGGACAATCACAGCTACAATCTACTGATTTCCAAAGTTAGCAATGCTAACTTTTCAAGAACCACGAAGTTGGAACCGCGAACGAAATCTCGAACTCTGGCTTCTCACTAGTTACCTAAACTAAACTTTTTTTAAATGAATGTACCCTAAAAGAACAATGTTCTTTCTTCTTCTCTTTTTTCAATTGTCTTTCCTTCTTTTTCTTTTTACGATTCTATTGTCCCCTTTCTCTTTTTCTTCGTTTGCTCTTTTCTTATAACAGAAGTCTCCTTCTCTTTATATAGATGAGTATAAGTAGTTCTATAACTTCTAAGGAAGTGGGGAAGTGGGGATTAGGAAGTTAGGAATGTGAGAGTTAGTGGGAAAGGAAGTTACGTGAAGTGGGGAAGTGGGGAAGTTGGGTTGTTTTATTTTATTTTATTTTTTTAATATATTTTTTAACTTTATATATATTTAATTAAATATTCCTAACCCCTTTTTAAATTAAATAAAAGAAGATAAAAAACGCACACACTCATATAAAACTTAGTTTAGATTTAAAGAAAACTATAAGAAAACCTAATATTCACATTATAGTTTAAATTATACTATGAAAAATACTATAACTTACATTTAAAATTAGAAGAAACAAAATATATATTTTCTGTGAATTTTCTTCTATTTAAAAATAGGAACAAAATTTATACTCTAAGGATGCAAATAATTTTTTTTGTATTTTGTTTTCTTTAATGAAACCAATTAATAGAAAGATAAAAATTTATATATTTAGATTTAAATATTTACACTAAAATAGTATAGAATTTGGGTGAGGTAAAAAATTAGGTGTTCACATTTTTCTGATTTTTAATTATTTTCCAAGTTAAACTAACAACCTAAATTAATTCCTAAACTCAATTATCTTACTAAATTAGCAAAAATATTAATCACATAATTCATAAAAAAGAAATAATCCTCAAATTCAATATTAAAAGAGAAGAATGCCAAGTGAACTATTTTTTGTGGTTTGATATTTTTTCTTTTTTTTTTATTTTGTGAAATGACTAATTTTCTTAATTAATGCAAAGATGTCAAATTGAATCCTAAACGAAATGGCACATATTTTTTAGTATTTTTGTGAATTAAAGTGCACTCGGCATGCAAACGAACAAACAATTTATGCAATTAAATTCTAAAAATCACACAGATAAAGAAAAATCCTAATTTTACAAATTTATAGGAGAAATTTAGGCTAGGCAAAAATCACATGCTCACAGCTGCCCCTCTTTGCTCGGAGACACGAAGGGCTTTCGGGCAAAGAAAGTGAGCAGCCATGAGAGATTTTTACATGCCTGACACTCCATGAGAAGCGTTTTGGAATGCTTGACTGCACCCTGCTTCAGATGATGTCTACATATCCTCAGCTAAAGAGGAATCATGTCAGTGTAGTTCAGGAGTGTTTGGTAGCTGGGACTACCGAAGCTGTGATTTCACTGGAGCTGGTGCTACTGCTACTGCTAGACCCCCTTATTACACCTTGTGAAAAATGAAGAAGCTAAACTAAGTTATGAACTATGGATTGCAAAAGAACCTATCTACATCTTCAATCTTGCTCTTGATCTTTGTTGCCTTGTTGACTTCTTGTTTTCTTTTCTTGTAAACTCCTTGTTTGTTGACTTCTTGTTTTCTCTCCTTCTATGTTTGATGCTGAATTACTGGACTTGAAATGTATTCCCTTGTTCTGCAGGTGGGCACCTGATTATTAAAACTTGCAACTTGAAAATTATTCCCTTGTTCTACAGGTGAGCGCCTGATAACCAAACTTGCAACTTAATACGTATCCCTTGTTCTACAGGTGGGTGCCTGATTACCAAAGCTTGCAACTTGAAAAATATTCCCCTGTTCTACAGGAGGGCACCTGATTACCAGAACTTGCAACTTGAAAAATATTCCCTTGTTCTACAGGTGGGCATCTGGATATCAAAACCTGCAACTTGAAAGGTATTACCTTGTTCTACAGGTGGCCACCTGGATACTAAAACTAAATCTTGAAAAGTATTACCTTGTTCTACAAGTGGGCGCCTGAATATTGAAGCTTGAATCTTGAAAAGTATTCCCTTGTTCTACAGGTGGGCACCTGATTACCAGAACTTGCAACTTGAAAGATATTCCCTTGTTCTACAGGTGGGCGCCTGTATATCAAAACTTGCAACTTGAAAAGTATTCCCATGCTCTATGGGTGGGTGCCTGGATATCAAAAGTTGAATCTTGAAAAGTATTCCCTTGTTCTCCAGGTGAGCGCCTAGATATTGAAGCTTGAATCTTGAAAATTATTCCCTTGTTCTACAGGTGGACGCCTATATTTTGAAGCTTGAATCCTGAAAAGTATTCCTTTGTTCTACAAGTGGGCGCTTGATTACCAAAACTAGTAGCTTGAAAAATATTTCCTTGTTTTACAGGTGGGTGCCTTGATATCAAAACTTGAAATTGAAATGTATTCCCTTGTTCTACAGGTGGGCTCCTGGTTACTGAAACTCAATATTTGAAAGGCATTCCCTTGTTTTACATGTGGGTGCCTGGATACCAACACTTGAAACTGAAATGTATTCCGTGAGACTGTTGCCTTTGTACCTTATCACAACAAAAAAAAGAATTGTGCCCCAGTTTTGTTGCTGGGCGCATCTGTAAGTATTAATCAAATCCCATGACAACTTACAAACTAGACGGTGTTCTCAAAAGGTATTATTTTTCACTATGTCTTTTTATTCGAGTTATATCTACTGGGAATCTACTGGGGCTTGATGATTGAAGCTACTTTCCATTATCCGGAAAGATCCTGACAACTCTTAATTAGATGGCCGAATGTGTCTAGTGGGGATTAGTATTTAGAGCTACATCCAATTATTCAAGCGGGACTTGACGACTCTTGTTGGGAAAATATTTTTGCCTGCCCATGTTACCCGTGCTTATTTGTGTTTTATGATAAGTCCCATTTTTCAGGAGGGTCCTGGCAACTCTTAACTGCATTCTATTTCAGCATGCAAGTCATTTTATGCCCTTTGCTATCCACTGTTATCTCTATTTTTAAGATAAGTCCCATTTTCCAAGAGGGTCCTGAGGGTTCTAGATTAAATGCCAATTCTAACTTCCTGTTGTTTCTGATGGGATCATTGTTCAGGCGAGTTCCTATGACTCTTATTGTGGAAGGTGTTTGTGCCTGCCCATGCCCGTGCCTGTTTGAGTTTTAAACTGAGTCCCATTTTAACTTCCATGCCCCTTTCAACCCTCAAATTTTTCTGTTGGGATTTTCTAATTAAAGTTTTGTCCCAATATACTGTTGTTGGGGAGAATATCTGTGTTGGAATTTGTTCCTTTTTAAGCTTCAAGTGGGTCCCATTTTCAGATGGGCTTTGAGGTTTTTGATCATATACGCCATGTGCTTTCCCTCCCCTGTGAGCGACCTTCCTTAGGATCTTCCGGAATCTTTCTGCACCTATATCAATAAAAGAAAACCTGTCAGTTTGAAAATGTGTGGTTAGCTGGTGATATTCTTGTTGGAAGCGGCCTCCCCACTTTTGTGTTCAATTTCCTATGTTGATGATGAGTTGCCTGAGTTAGTTGGCTGACCCTGAACCTTTATGTTCTTGAGATTACCAAGTCAATGTACTACTATCGGCTGACCCTCTGGCCCTTGTGGCTTTACTCTGCTCCCCATCTTTGTTTCGTGCTCCTTCCTTTTGCCAAACTCCTGACTCTCGAGTCAATTTTATCATTGAAGCTTTTATGAATCCCTCCCCTCGCGGTTTCAACCCTTATTGCCTTTGTTATCATTGAAGCTTTTGTGAATCCCTCCCCCTGCTGTTTCAACCTTAGCTGCCTTTGTTACGTTTTTGGGTGGCATGTGCTTCGTCCATTTGGGAGCTAGTAGTAAGCTTTAAAATTTCTCTCCCGATTGCTTAAACAGAAAGACTTTAGAGACTCGAAAGAAAAATGAAATGCAATGACTCAGAACTATTTTAGGGTAAAATAATTCCAAATTTTAATAACGGTTGAGGGGAAGAAAAAAGGAACTTATCTGAGGAAAAATAGCTGGTTGTTCATGATCATGACATGCATTTCGGCTAAGCCGACCCAGTCTGTTCCGAAGACCGGCCTTGGTTCCCATGCTTTTGGTGTTGCAACCATTTGAACCCAATTCCTATAACCAAACCATAACTTTGCTTGACTTACGGTGTTCTAAGCAGATTTCCACCAACGGCCCTTTTTCCAATTGTTCATTCCTTGCCTTGTCTTTGCCTTATGGTGCCCGTGAGGGTTTTCACCAACAAGACTCTCTCATTTTTATTTCTCTCAACCCTCCTCATCACCTTACGGTGCCCCTGAGGGTTTTCACCAATAAGACTCTCGCATTTTTATTATTTTTTTGCTTGAACTAGAGTGTCGTCCCAGGGCATGGTCCACCTCTCCTTGCTTGCCTCGGTATTTCTTACAGATTGATCAGAAGGTCTTTCTTTAGACTGTAATGTAGGCTTTTGGATAAGTTTAGAAACAAAAGGGTATAAAAGGCTCAAAATTCACTCTTATGAGTTCAAAATTTAAAACTTTCGGAATCCAATTATCATAACAAACGTGATTTCTGCCCCAGTTTCTTGCTTGGGTCCTTTAGATTTTATATGAATATGACCAAGCCATGATGCTGCCTACGTATCCTTAAAAGGAATCAGGTCAAACGTGGTTCCTGCCGATTCCTTGTTTTTATCGTTCTATTGTTGTTAGTCTATTTTTCTTCTTCTTTTCCTCTTCTTTTTTTCTTTTTTTTATTTCTTTTCTTTTCTTTCTTTGTTTTGATTTATTTTTTCTTCTTTCCTTTCTGTTTCATTTGCTCCTTTCCTTTCAGTGCCTTTGCGTTTCTGACTTTCATTAACGATTCCGGAAGAGGGATATGAAAAGAAAATAATTGAAGCCCTAAAGGGTTAGCAAAGGGTAAAGTGTTTAGATAGTTGAATAAAATGCCTTCGTCATTTCGATCTCTAGAACATGCCAAGTACAACCAAACATTCCAAGTATAGACAATAATTTAAACAAAAGAAAATCATACATAGTATCGTTTGACTGCATCTGAATTGATAGCCATTTCTACAAAATTTTCCTCTACATCTGTTATATATAATGCCCCATTGGACAACACTCTTGACACGACAAACGGTCCTTGCATGTTTGGAGCGAACTTGCCCTTTACCTTTACCTGGTGAGGAAGGATCTGTTTCAACACCAACTGACCCACTTTAAACCTTCTTGTACACACTTTCTTGTTATATGATCTGGCCATTCTCTGTTGATACAACTGGTCGTGACACACCGCTACCAATCTTTTCTCATCAATCAAACTCAATTGCTCCAGATGAGTTCTAACCCACTCTCATCGTTGATTCCTGCTTCGTCCACAATCCGAAGGGATGGGATTTCAACTTCAGCCGGAATTACAGCTTCTGTTCCATATACCAACAAATATGGGGTTGCTCCTACCGAAGTGCAAACGGTAGTGCGATAGCTTAACAGTGCAAAGCGTAACTTCTCATGCCACTGTCTGGACCCTTCCACTATTTTGCGAAGTATCTTCTTTATGTTCTTATTGGCTACCTCGACTGCTCCATTTGCCTTGGGGAGGTATGGGGTGGAGTTGCGATAAGTAATATTGAATTGCTGACGTACCTCTTTCATCAAATGACTATTGAGATTTGCCCCGTTATCAGTGATGAGGGTCTTGGGGATTCTAAATCGACAAATGATATTTGCATGTACGAAGTCGACCACATCTTTCTTGGTCACTGCTTTGAAAGTTTTAGCTTCAACCTATTTGGTGAAATAGTCAATAGCAACCAGGATGAACCTCTGTCCGTTAGAAGCTGCTAGCTCGATGGGCCCGATGACGTCTATGCCCTAAGCAACGAAAGGCCATGGTGCAAACACCATATGTAACTGAGACGATGGGGAGTAATCAAGTCTCCATGCACCTGACATTGATGGCATTTGCACACGAAATTGATACAATCCTGCTCCATGGTGAGCCAATAATATCCTGCCCGGAGAATCTTCTTTGCCAAAACGTATCTGCTCATATGCGGCCTGCAGACTCGAGCATCCACCTTATTCATGATGGTTGTAGCATGTCCGGCATCTACGCATCTTAACAAACCAAGATCTATAGTTCTTTTGTATAAGTTCCCTCTGCTAAAGAAGAACCCACTAGACAAGCGACAGATTGTTCTCTTCTGGTCACTAGTGGCTTCTACCGGGTATACACCCATCCTGATATATTCTTTGATGTTGTGGAACCAAGTTTCACCGTTAAGCTCTTCTTCTACCATGTTGCAATAAGCATGTTGATCATGGACCTAAATATGTATCGGGTCAACATAAGGCTCATCGAGATGATGTAACATTAATGCCAAAGTAGCCAAGGCATCAGCGACCTCATTGTGAATCCGAGGGATGTGCCTGAACACTATTTACCGAAATCGTTAACAAAGATCATGCAAGAATTGCCGGTATGGTATGAGCTTTAAATCTCTTGTTTACCACTCCCCTTGAATTTGGTGTCCCAGAAGGTCCGAGTCTCCCAAGACCAAGACTTCCTGGACACCCGTGTTTGCTGCTAACCTCAAACCCAAAATACATGCCTCATATTCTGCCATGTTGTTGGGTGCAATAGAAGCGGAGTTGAGCTATGACTGGGTAATGATGTTCTTCTTCAGAAATGAGCACTTCTCCTATCCTGACACTTTTCATGTTGGCGGACCCATTGAAAAAAAATTTCCATCTCGATTTCTCGCCCTGTTCCATTTCATCAATATGCATTCCTTCCTCGTCCCGGAAGTATGTCTTTAAAGTTTTCATATTCTTCGTCTATCGGATTCTTGGCTAAATGATCAGCCAATGCCTCTACTTTCATTGCAGTCCTAGTCACATAGACAATGTCAAATTCAGTGAGTAACATTTGCCATTTTGCGAGCCTTCCTGTGGGCATGGGCTTCTGGAAAATGTACTTTAACTGGTCCAGACATGAGATGAGATAAGTGGTATATGATGACAAGTAATGTTTTAACTTCTGGGCTACCCACATCGGGGCACAGCATGTCCTTTCAAGATGAGTATACTTAACCTCATTAGGCCGTAAATTTCTTGTTGAGGTAATATATGGCATGCTCTTTTCTCCCGGTGACATCGTGCTGACCCAACATGCATCCAAATGAGTTGTCTAAGATGGTCAAATATAAGATCAAGGGCCTTCCTGGTTCCAGCGGAACCAACATCGGTGGGTTCGACAAATATTCCTTTATCGTATCAAAATCCTCCTGGCACTCTCCCGTCTATTTCAATGCAGCATCCTCTTTAAATAGCTTAAAGATGGGCTCGCAGATGGTTGTGAGCTGAGCAATGCATCAACTGATGTAATTTAGTCTTCCCAATAGAGTCATCACCTCTGTTTTGTTTCTCGGTGGCGGCAATTCCTGTATAGCTTTGATCTTTGATGGATCTATTTCAATGCCTCGTCGGCTGTCTATGAACCCTAGCAACTTCCTTGAGGTGACCCAAAATGTGCATTTTGTCGGGTTGAGCTTGAGGTTATACCTGCGGAGCCTCTGGAAGAATTTCCTCATATCCTTGACATGATTGGATTGCTTTCTGGGCTTCACAATCACGTCATCCACATAGACCTCAATTTCCTTATGTATCATATCGTGGAAGATGGTTGTCATTGCCCTCATATATGTTTCCCCGGCAATCTTCAAACCAAAAGGCAGGACCCTATAGCAATATGTTCCCCACGATGTGATGAATACCATTGTTTCCGCATCTTCTTCATCCATTAAGATTTGGTGGTAACATGCGTAACAATCCACGAATGACCCAATCTCGTGCTTCGCAAAATTGTCAATCAATATGTGAATGTTCGGCAGTGGGAAGTTGTCCTTTGGACTTGTTTTATTGAGGCCATGATAATCGACACACACTGTAGTTTTACCATCCTTCTTCGGCACGGGCACAACATTAGCTAACCAGGTGGGATAACATGTGACTCGGATAACTTTTGCCTCAAACTTCTTGGTTACGTCCTCTTTGATTTTCACGCTACATTAGTTTTAAACTTTCTCAACATTTGTTTGGCGGGAGGACAGCCTGGGTCGGTGGGCAATTTGTGAACCACCAAGTCAATGCTCAATAAAGACATATCATCGTAAGACTATGCAAAGACATTTCTTTCCTAAGCTCTAACTCCAGATGGACACTTATTTCATTTCTCTAACGTTATCCGGGCCCCCTAAATTGACTGCTTCTATATCGCTCACGTTTGGTTTGGGTTTCTCCTCAAATTGGCTCAACTCTTTACTAATTGTATCCCATGCTCCTTCCTCGTCTTACTCTAGTTCATCCTCATGTTCTATTTCTTGATTTATTATTTCTGAACTAGACCCATTTTTAAGACTAGGCCGAAGAGTCCTTATGCATGTTAGATCATTGGAACTAGCATAAAAACAATTGTACAAAAGAGAAAACAAAAAAGTAAAGAAAATGGAAACTATTTTCAGCACTTCTTGAAAAGAAAATGCATTTCATTAGAATCAAAATGATAACAGAGTTTACACATCAAAACGGACGAAAAGAACAACTGAATTAACAACGCTGAAGCTAATCCAAACTAGACTGAAAGAAAAATCAAACTCGACTACCACGACTCCCTCCTGGTGGGAAGAAGAGTGGCTTCCTAGTTTTTGACTTTTGCGCGTGCTCCCACAAACTGAACATCTGCCCTGCTCGATCCTTCTCCTGCCTCGACGATATTTACCTCATTGAACAACCTTTTTAATCCTTTATCTAAATCTGCATCCGCATTAATTAGTGGACCAGGCATCATTGACACTGGGCACTTATTAGTACCGGGCTTGACGAAAGATCTGGACAATCTTGGGATAGGATTTGGTAGGGCCCAGGCCCTCTGCTTTAACTTTCTGGCTCGCCTTATGTCTGCAGCTGTAGGCTTGAACCCTAGACCGGAAGTGTCCAGATTTTTAAGGAGGGACACTGTTTGCACGATACCTTGTAAAGAAGCACCCAAGCCCTTGCCGGGTATGAACCATTCTTAAACATTTCTAAAGCCACCATGACTGACGTAAATGTTATTTTTGGAGTTATGACAACTTCACCTTCTGGGATCTTCTTGACTAACACCGTATCAAATACCTGGTATACCCATGGACCTTTATAGTCTTCAGATTCAATAAAAGGTACGATGGTATCACCCGAAACACACTAATTATCTTCACAATTTACTATAATCTCTTGTCTCTCCCATTCAAATTTGACCATCTGGTGAAAAGTAGATGGTACTTCCTTGGCTGCGTGAATCCATGACCTTCCCAACAATAGTTTATAAGAAACTACCATGTCTAGCACTTGAAATTCCATGATGAACTCAACGGGCCCTATTGTCAGTTCCAGCACTATATCCCCTACTGAGTCTTTGCCTCCTCCATCGAACCCACGAACACAAATTTTAATCTTGTGGACTCTTTCATCTTCCACCTTCAACTTGATCAATGTGGAGAGCGAACAAATATTTGCACTGGGCTCGTTGTCAACTAGAACTCGGGTGACCATAGCATCTTCACATTTCACGGTCAAATAAAGGGCCCGATTATGCTCAGTTCCCTCCATGGGAAGCTCATCGTTAGAGAAAGTGACTCGATTTACCTTGAATATCTTTTTTGCAATATTCTCCAAATAATTCGTCGTTATCTTGTCAGAGACGTGGACTTCGTTCAAAATCTTCATCAACGCCCAGCGGTGTTCATCCGAATGGATTAATAAGGACAGTAAGGAGATCTGAGCTGGTGTTTTCCTCAATTTCTCTATTATGGAGTAGTCCTGCATTTTCATTTTCTTTAGGAATTCCTCTACCTCTTCTTCTGATATAGCTTTTTTCATCGATTCTGGGTTATCCTTGGGGATTCTGCTTTTCCTCAATTCCTCAAGGGTGAAGTATCTCCCTGACCGAGTCAAACCCCGGGCTTCACAAACTTTTTCCCTAACTTCCTTCCCTTTGTACATCACTATTGCTTGTTCATATGTCCAAGGAACAGCTTTGTTGTTGATGATTGGTGGTTGAATAACTGGTTTTACAACGATAGGCTCTATGCGAGCACCTTCCACAACTATGACGGGTTCCCTAGCTGCCCCGTGTACTATCACCTTTTCCTTTTCCTACTTTGGCGCAACCATGCATGATGACCTCCCTTGAACCACAACAGGTTTGTTGTCTATTCCCTTCATTTCAATTACTGACTTCTCACTGCTCATACTCTCAGTTGGCTTGACTTCGCTGGATTTGATCATCATTACCGTTTGTGAAAACCTTTTAGGCTCTCCCCCTTTCTCCACTATCTCAATCATGTTGGTCTCATGATGGGCTGGTAACATGTTTTGGTTAATGTTGGGTGTCTCCAGAGCTTGTACTTTGATTCGGTGGGAGTCAATAAGTTCCTGGATATCATTCTTCAAGTGCCAACACTTTTCGGTATCATCCCCCGAGGCACCAAAACATTATTCACAGCCAATAGAATAATCTAGATTCTTTGGGGGAGGGTTTGGCAATTTTGCTTTGATGGGTCTCAACATATCCAGTTGTCTCAGCTTGTGAATAAACTAGTGTAGGATTCTACCAATGGAGTGAAAGACTTCTTCTTTTGCACCCCTTCATATCTCAAGACTGGATTGGCTCGGAAGGCGGGTCTCGGGGGTTGTTGGTAGGCTCTTAGAGGTGGCTAATGATTTTGTTGAGTTAGGTAAGTATTTTGTGGGGCTGGCGCTCATTGTGTGTGGGCGGGAGGTTGGGTATATGCTTTTGCATGATGGACTGAGAAACGAGGTTCTAACAGTGAATAATAATGTTGTGGTGGGCCATATGGAGTTTGTGGGTATGTTTGATGGTAGGGACGGGGTTGACTCTAATGGGATGGAGCCCGAGGCCTAAACCAAGTTCCTGACTCAACTTTCGCTACTTCTTCCTTCTTCTTCTTTCCGAATGTTCCCCTAGCCACACCTAGGATGGCTTGAGTGGTCGCTTTAATTGCAGAGTAACTCATGATCTTGTTGGATTTGAGGCTTTCCTCGACCATACTCCCCATTTAAAATACCTCGTCTAAAGATTTACCTACTGCCAACACCAGGTGCCCGAAATAGGTAGGCTCCATAGCTTGCAAGAAATAATCCACCATTTCACTCTCCTTCATTGAGGGGAAAAACCTGGCTGCATGTTCACTCCAACGGAACCCGTATCTCTGAAGCTCTCGTTGTATTTCTTTTCCAGTTTTGTCAAAGATAGACGGTCTGGGACAATTTCGAGATTATATTGAAAGTACAGGCGAACACTTGTGCCAGGTCATCCCAAGTATCACCGGTTGTGATCCTGCTGAGTGTACCACTCCAATGCCGACCCACTTAAACTTTGGCTGAAGTATGCCATTAGCAATTCATCTTTTCCCCCCGCTCCTCTCATTTTGCTAAAAAACCCCCTTAGATGTGCTACTGGATCGCCATGTCTATCGTATAAGTCAAATTTAGGCATCTTAAAACCTGGGGGCAACTGCACGTTTGGAAATAAATGAAGGTCCTTCAACACCCCGCTCAGCTGGCCGCCTAATCCTTGCATATCCCGGAACGATCGTTCTAAACTTCGGAACTTCCTAAGAACCTTCTCTTGCTCAGGATTTTTAATTGGTTTTCCAACCCCTACTGGGATTTCAAAACAGGGAGCGTAGGAGTAAGTTTCATAGGCTTTGTAAGGGGGTTCTGGTGGGTAGTATTGATTGTCGTGAACTTAAATCAAGGGCTCACTTGATGATCTATGGAGCGCGGGAGGAGGAGGTGCCACATAAATGGGAGCAATTGGTGGAGGAGGGTGAGGAAAGGCTTTGGGTAGTAGAGCTGGGGGTGGTTGAGAGGTCGTACCCTGGTGCTGCAAGTAGACAAGAGGTGGATTGGTGGTGGAATGGTCATGAGCTAGGGCCAATGGCGGGATGAAGGTTGTATTACCGGAATAGGTTGGTGGTGGCTACCCTCTCACCCATGCCTGATACATCTCATCCATTTGGTGTTTCAGTTTGTAAATTTCCTCATTTATGGCATTGACGTCCAATTCCTCTACTTCTTTCGAGGGGTCAGTAATGCTGACATCAGTTTCTTGATTGGCCATGACTTGCTTGTTCTTAGACCGCGTGTTGTAGGAGTGGGTTGCCAGAATGTTGCAAGTACTAAACACCTGTCTATTCTGGAAACAACAACACCAAAACTTGTTAATGGTTAGGTTTCGACATGTAAGCGGCCACATATTTGGGGATGAATGCACCTAAGCAATAATTGGTTACTACATGCATCGATTGCTCGTGTCATCCCGGCTTTCCCTTTTCTTTATTTGTAATTCCTTTTCTTTGCTTTATCCTCTTACTCTCTTTCTCTCTCTCTCTTGTTTTTCCATTGTTTGTTTCTTGCTTTCCCCTCTTTTCCGTTGTTTTCTGTCCTACTCTCCCCTTCTTTGTTTCTTTTCTCTTTTCTTTTCATTTATTTGGTTACGTTCGAATCCAATGTATATTGCCTACATATCATGACCTTGCATGAATCAGACTGAGCGTAGTTCTGGCAGAGAAAAAAAGTGAAGGAACAATAAAATATTTTGGAATTTTAAATTTTTCATAATAAAACAAACTTTGGTTACAAAGACTCAAAAACTGACAGATTTAATCAAGAAACTAACAGACTCCGATGAAAGACGACCTACAAACTCGAGGAACAACTAACCTACATAAAAGAAAATACAGACTCCAAGAAAAACAAACAAACTTTAATGAAAGGAAAATACAGTCTCACGAAATTACGAATACATCAGGAATTCAATTGCTCCTGGGACCTGCGAGGTATCATTCGGCCTTGCTGTTTGTCGACTAGATAAATCCCCCTGGAGGTTTTGGAAATCCTCCATTACGCGGCAAACAAAAATCATCGCAGTGCTGAAGAACATAGATCTAGGCATATCCTCACAGCTGCTACACTTCATTGTGATCTAATGGGTGATTCTTCTAATTCTCTCTCTTACGACGCCTTTCTCTTGCAATAACCGCCCAATCTGCTCAGTTCTGGCTGCCAAAGTTTGTTAAACTACCTGATTCTACTCTTGAAAGTTTTTGCAAATCTAATTCTAATTACGCAAATGTTATGTAACAATATTCCCTTTTAATTTTAAACTCTTTTGCCTATTTGATCATTTTGTTTTCTGGAATGATGACCCTTTTCTTTAATCCTTCAACCTCGATGTCAAAATCTTCTTTAAATTGGTTAACCAGATGTGCTCGTTCTGCCGCATTTTCAGCTAATTGCTTTAGAGCCCTAGCTAATTTTCTTTCCGCTTTGTTCAAATCAAAATTGTAGTAATTCACCTCTTTCTCAAATTATCTATAAGTTTTGTATCCATGGCACTTCGGACAGTGTTTTCGGCTGCTACTTTCATTTTGTGAATTTGGGCTCGAAGGGCCTCATTTTCTTTGACCAGTCTCCCTCATCTGCGACGGCCTGCAAATCTTTCTCAAATTGCAAATTCATGACCTGCTTCTCCATCTTGCCTATTGTAGCCTTGTACTCGTGTTTTTTAGCCAATCAGTCCCACTTCTCTCGTGATGCTTCAATGAATTCCTAGAGATGGGGTCTCTTGGCGGGCCTCTCAAACTCAATTTCTCTCATGTACCAACCAAGGTATCCTGGTGACACTTTGCATCTGGACCAATCTCATACACAAGTGTTTGTTGTTAGGTATTGGCATTCATTCCAAATTTTACGGACTGTTGCTTCGAGGAACTGACCATCAGGTCCAATCTCGATTACCCGGATTTTGAGATCTTCGTATTTTGGCACTATTAGACACCTCCGAAGTTGTCTCAAGACCCGATGCAGGAATAAGGCTGGATGCTCCTATGACCCATCAGAAGAAAGTAAGGCCCCATTGCTGGCATGTATATGATCTCGTCCACAGACAACAATCCTAGCGTCCATTCTATTTGACTGGTAGTGAGGGACCCAAAGTAAGATATCCATCTTGTTAATCCTTCAGGCAAGCTGAGCCATTCAATCCTTGTGTATAATTCCGCTATACAAGTTTTCTCCGTTGACCCATAGCTCATAAACTAGGGACAATGGCATAGATGTTCTGTCATCCACATTTGCAACAATAGATTGCGCCCCTCAAAGAAATCTTTTCAGCCCTGCAAGTTGTGAGAGCACGAAAGATCTCAGCAACTATCATAGGCGCGAGTGTGCTATTGGCTTGGGTGAGTAAAGTGCTGACAACCCCTGCTATTTTTAAGTCAATATTACCGTCTTTCCTCGGAAACACCAAGAGACCTAGGAAAGCCACCATAAAAGCGAAGCGTCTATGTTCTACCCATTTAATGCAGTTTCCTTTGCTGCAGATTTTGTTCTCTGGTTTGTTGAACCTCCCCACCCCCCACCCCCCCACCCCCGATATGACCATATCTGCTATTAGGAATGAAAAGGTACAAAAATCTGCTGCCAAGCCCAGGTTATGTACCACTCATCTTATTTTTAGGGAGTCTAAGAATTTGTGCACAACTACAATTCTTGGGGCAACCAAATACTTGTGTCTCAAAGAAAGCTCAGCATCCCTAATGTACCCGGCTATTTCTTCTAAGGTCGGGGTGAATTCAAAATCTGAAAAGTGGAACACATTGTGCGCCGGGTCCCAGCACGTGACTAATGACCTTATGATGTCTCCTTGGGGTATAATTTCCAATAGTCTGGGAAGGCACCCCAAATATTTCTTGACCTCGTCTTGCCCTTCTCCACCTAAATCATTCCACCACAGCCGCAACTCCAAATGGATTCTGCTTATGAATGAGAAAGGTTCGTTTTGGATTGTGCTCATCCTGCACATTTATTAAGGTGATTTAGTAACTTATGATTTTATTGTGTTTGACTCCAAAATCAAAATTGACCCCTTCTTTTTGAAAAAAAATTTAATTCTAAAACCAGAAACCCAGCTTTGTAGATACGACCTTTTAGCATCTCTAGAGGAAGATTTTAAGGTTGTGCCCACTAACTTGCCAAAATAAAAAACAAGGGTGGCCGTTTGTGCAAACTCAGCCTTCCAGCGTCCCCTTCGGAAACATTCGGCTATTCTTGACAACATCGACATCACCTTACCTATTTACAATAAAAACAACTTTTTTTAATTTTAGGATATTTTCCTTATTATTACTTTTTTGCGAAAAGGGAAGTTGGACCCGATAGGGGTTGGCTACGTATCTCAAACCCTATGAGAATCAAACTAGCGTAGTTCTGGAAAACAAAGCTATTTTTGAGAACAACACTTTTTCTTCCTTTTTTTCATTTCATAAAAAATAAGACTATTTTTGAAAACAAGGTTTTTCTCTTTTTCTTGGGCGAATAAAACAGTCTCCTTTTTTTCAATTTTTGTCCCGTTTTTTCAAAAAATAATTCGGCATAGCTTCGGCAGTATTTGGACATTGGTTTTTTAAAACATGTGATTAACTCTCCTTACCCCCTAAGAGTCGGTCAACATGCGAATCCAGAACAAATAAATGCACAAGTAGGATGCATCAGGATGGTCCATTATTCTGGGTACACCTATTCCAGACTGAACCAACCACTATGTTGAGTCCTCTAAGTCAAATGCATGATGCAGATACGCGTTCCTACTAGGAATCCCGCATAAGGTTAAGTTATTATATGTTTAAACGTGGTATTTGTTCTAGACTGTGTACCCGAGCGGACAACTCGAGTCGAGGAGGGGGCTACGTACCGGGGACCCGAAAGATCATATGGCTTAGTAACTTGTCCGAGCCTCTTTCTTATTACAAGGTATGATACTAAAAGAATAGGGAGTCTCAACCAGCGAGCGCATTCCCGAAGATAAGAAGAGAAGGGTTTCATAATAGTTTATATGTACACTCCACATAATATTAAAGCGGTAAAACAACTTTTAGCATATTGGGTACAATTATGCAATGAAATTAGATAATAAGGCCAGATACAACAATTATTTAAAGCTCGAATTCTTGAACCCTGAACAAGAGATTCTGGGTTTGGTTCCCAAGTAGAGTCGCTAGAGCTGTCACACCTCTTTTTGAGCACTACACCCCGCGAATGGCGTAGATAAGGGAATTTTTCAATTTAAGGACAAACAAACAGGATTTTTTAAAAAAAAAATCAGAGTCGCCACTTGAGAGATATATGGTGTCCCAAGTCACCGATTTAGAATCTCGAATCAAGGAAAAGAATGACTCTATTTAACAGTCTGCGAACTAGAAATCCGAGTAAGGAATTCTGTTAGCCCAAGAGAAGGTGTTAGGCACTCCCGGGTTTTGTGGTTCTAGCACGGTCGTTCAACTGTCATATTTGGCTTATTTATTTGATTTTAGAACATGTTTTAAGTTATGTGCTTTTTAACTTTAAAACGATTTTATTATTACTATTTTTAAAGAAAATTACAACGTCGTTAAAACATGCCTCGAACCACGTCACATAAATACACCCATGATTTTCGACATATTTTAACATCGTTGAGATTTGGATTTAGGTCACATACATGTGCACCCGAATTTAGGAAGGAAAGGTTATTTAAGAACGCGCCTAAAGTGACTAACGTGTTATTAACTTTGCGGGAGGCTGTGAAAATCTACTAAACGGCACGTCCCGGATTCTAAGCATTTTTGATATAACCATTTAAAGAGGACCGCACAATTTATACATTTTTATTTGGTGTGGTGCACCTTAAGCCTATTTTAAAGGATATCTAAACTAAAGCTCGGAGTGCCATAAACTATTTGTTACCTACTATAAAATACCAACTGCAGTCAACCTTATTTGTTATTACTCAAAGCTGTCAGGCCCAAGGTTAGGCCCAAAAAGTTGCTAGGAATTCTAGTAGTTTAACCCCTTCAAGCTCATTGTGGCTAACTTAGTTTCAATCACATTTGAAGGGAGTTATTTTATTTGGGCACTAGGGGAGCCCAAACTTTTGAAGGCATATTACGTGTATTTAGGATAGGGAAATGACATCGAATCCCAACAGCACCACATGATGCCTGATGTCAAACACTCCCAAAAGGCCAACGCTATGTCCTGATGTAGAAAAATGGGACCCTGGCGAAAACTAGCTACAAAGCTATTTAAATATAACCAACTTCACATAATACCTACTCATGTCACAGTAGTCAATTCCTATAAATCAAATTTAATCATATGACCATTTACATGATTTAAGAGTCTGTCTATGTATTTGGTAAATAAGAAATGAAGATCTTAAAATTTCGTTTATCAGAACATAGAACAAAATATACCTAACTAATAGCATGCTTTAGGTTGAATATTATATGTATATGGTGAAATCGTAGGGTCCAATTTATAGTCATCGAGGCACCTCAAATTCATGTCTCGAAGGCTCGAGACTGTGGTCGAGCTTCCTCCCTCGAGGTTTATCGACGCTCGACTTTGAGGCAGTGCAGATCCAACGGTTATGGTGAAAGTGGGGAGTTCCCAAGGCGTAGAGCTAGAGCCGACAAAGTCTGTTAGGCTAGTCCAAATCAGGGTATCAAATAGCTATCTCATCTACATACATTTGTAATTAATGTATTTTGTACTATGATGGGATGTTCCCTCATATATAAAGGGGATCCATGCCATTTTGTTGATATATGTTGCTTCATACTAAATACTCAAGAACATTCCCTCTGCTCTCCAACATATTCTTTCGAGTTCATTATTTCATTTATTGCTTATATTTGTTGTGTTCTACTTATTGTTCTTCATTTATTTCTTATTATTAGCCATAAAGTACCATCATTGATCTTATCACAACTGTTATTCACCTATCGATCACCCTCGATAGCTCCCAGTCGAGCTTCAGACTCGACCTCGAGGCCCCAATTACAAATCATTCAGTTTGTCTATCACTTTGCTCCCAAGCTCTTATCTCGTTTTTAAGTCTTTCAGATAGCATTAACTGCTAACAATTAGCATAAAAATAAATTATGTATTTTTAGAATCTCATAATTAAATTTAATTGTTATTATTATTTTTACCGTAAATATTATGTTAAGAAACTTCTTTTTGATAAACAATAATATTCATAAGTAGAGTCGTAAATATTGTAGAAACTAACGTGGCGTATCCCCTAATTAGAGTGGTCGTAGTTGAATGTCGTTACGATAGTATTTACTAAATGGACCCCACATTTTTGCCCCTCGGCTCCTTTTCTCCATCTCTTCTTCTTCTTCACTAGGAACAACATAATTTTTCATTTTTAGAAGCTTAAAGTCCTTGTTTGAAGATTGAAATTCAAAGTGAATAATTTATTACTGAAAATCGGTTCAATTTAATTATTTGTGCTTAAACTTTTAATTTAAATACTAGTTTGATGATTTACTTTAAAACCTAAAAACTCCATAGTTGGTTCTTAGAAAATATTGAAGAAGACAAAGTGGATCTTGTTGATTTGATATCATTTGATTAAATTGCTGATTGGAGATATTTTGTGTTAGTTTTTGGAGGCTTTGTTCTAAATTTGAGATCATCTGTATCAAATTTAGGATGGTTTGATCGAAACTAGAATTACAAATTCAAAAAATATTTTGTTAAATAACATACAAAAATTATATCAATCGAATAGATTTTGATGAATAATTTAACGGATATATTAATTGCAGATATCACAAAATTATGTTAATATGAGAGTTTGATAAATAATTAAACAAGAAAAAAATTATGCCAATTAAGTAAAATTTATATATAATTAACAATATAAATAAAATAAATATAACATAAACATTACTGATCCGAGAAAAATATCCCTAAAGAATTGGGGGAATCCAGAAGTTATTTTTTAAATACATTCAGAATTGAGGACAATATTAAAGTCAGCTCCTTATAAGGCCATTCGTGCCAATCGCCCAATTTTGACCTGACTCATGGGTTTGGCTAACTCAACTCGCTAGTTGAGTAGTCATGGATTTGCATATTTGTAGCTAGGATTATTCATAAAAATTCGAAAACCAAAACAACACGATAATTAAATCAAATCGATTTAAAAAATCGATACTTATTGATTTAGTTTGTTTTAGGTTTTGAATTTTAAAAACCGATCAAATTCGGTTTAGTTTTGATTATAATAAAAAAACGAAAAAAATCCGAACCAAATCGACTATAGGAATGGCTATTTCAAATTTATTATTACACACACACACACACACACACACACACACACATATATATATATATATATATATATATATATATATATATTTATACAAAGTTTCAAAATTTTATGGTAAATATTAATAGTTTGCACTTTTAATATAGTTCTTTACCTTTACATTCTAGTTTGATTGATAATTTTCTTTCGTTAAGTGCAAGAATTCATTTCATGTTAAAAATATTATATTTTTAATTGAGTCCTTAAATTATTCATCACTATTTGATTCAATTATCATTAATATATCTTGGTAAATAATAGATTTCTCAAAGGGCAATTGATTTGATAGTATTACATTGAAAATGTGGTCGCCGGGAAAAATCGATCCAAACCAATTTATAACCGAATTTTAGACTTTCTTTCTCCCTCCGTTTCAATTTATGTGAATTTATTTGACTGAATACGAAATTTAAGAAAAAATGAACACTTTTGGAATTTGTTATCCTAAATAAATCAAAGGGGCTCAAAGTATTTGTGTGGTTATAAAAGCTTTCATTAAAGATAAAATTATATTTTTAAGATAAATTATTATTAAATTTTAAAAAATCATTTTTTTGGAACGAATCGAAAAATAAAATATTCATATAAAGTGAGTAACTCGTTGGTTAAAGGGGTTGGACTGGTCTGGTTGGCTCGTGGGCAAATCTGTTTTAAAATATATTTAATCCCCTTTTCAGAAAG
Organism: Nicotiana benthamiana; assembly: GCA_034376525.1. Classification (NCBI taxonomy): domain Eukaryota; kingdom Viridiplantae; phylum Streptophyta; class Magnoliopsida; order Solanales; family Solanaceae; genus Nicotiana; species Nicotiana benthamiana. The sequence goes on from CM067337.1 coordinate 93,853,009, forward strand.
TTTTATAAATGAAACTTTTATGTGAACGAATAAAATTTAGTACTTTGCATGATGAACAAATTAATATGTGTTGTCTATTCCCAAAAATATAAAATGTGTCCGATATTCATAAACACAGGGGACTAAAGTGTCTTTGTAATACTCTCAACGCTTTACAATAAGTATTTAATTTAATTTTTATTTTAATTTAAAATAAGTATTTAATTATGTAATCAAAAAAGAATTTAATTTATGTTTATAAAATAATCCTTATGCACATATTCCTAAAAAGTTTTCTTACTCCTCATATTAAATGTTTAAGTATGGATAATTTAGTCATAATATATATTTTTATATAAATTTAGTATTTTTCTAATGGGTACGCTAAAAGCAAATTAAACGCTTATTGTTAATCGAAGAAAGTATGGAGATTTCTATGTACCTGAGTCGTTAAGAGGTATGGGGTTTAGTACAATTTATTTTATATTTTTGGTACAAGTGTATCCTCAAATTTAATGGTATTTATTTGTTATTTCATTCGTTTTAATTTATATGAATTTACTTTTTATTGATTCCAAAAAAAATTAATTTTTTTTAAAATTTTGTGTTTAATCAAATAAACTTATTGGAGTAATAAATCCCTAGACTAAATACAACCTCAGACCAGCTAGCAAAGCAAAGCAGCCACCAAACACTCCTCTAAGATTACTCTTTCTCAATCGCCGTTTCTCTCTCCAACATGCATAGACAATCTCTGGGCTCACCGGGATCCAAGTTACTCCACCCACATGGAGTGATCATCGTCGGCGGCAGAGACGATTCCTCCGCCGTCTTCACGGCGGCGGCGGACTCTCAGAAGGTAATGTTGATGAAGGACCAAGCCGCCTCTGCTTCACTCTTAGAAGATGAACAAGTACGCAAGTCAATCAAGTCTCTTAATAAGTCATTGTTCGGAGCTGAGAAGTATATTCACCTCATTCCTCTTCTCACTTTCCTATGCTTCCTCATCCTCTATCTCTCCTCGCATAATCCTTCTGATAAAGGTACATTATACTAGTGTGATTCAGAAAAAACGAACTCGTGATACTTTTTTTTTTTTCTATTTCGCTTATTTTTATGCTTCTTTTCAGATTTAGCTCAATTTCATGGATTTGAAGGCTTCGACAAGCCTATAGGTATACATAATGCACATTCTGTTTCTCCGCTTTGGAAATTGGGTTTTCAATTCATATTTCAGATTCAGTATCATTATACTAAAGTATTTATCAATTTCACACAAAAATTCGATTCCGATGTGTTTTCCCTGTATTGTCTGCTCTAATGACTGCTTTTTTGTTATGTGTATGCAGAATCAGCAAATATTGATGACGAGTTGCAGAGAGTGTTAGAAGGCGATGTTTCAGCGATCGGAAACATAAGGAACTTGCAAGAGATTGATAGGCAGGATCCAAATCATCGGCTCCACCGGAAACTCGCCGATTTTTAAGCCGCTGTTTTGTGTTTCTCTCTCTTCTTTTTATTATTCTCCTCATATCACTCGATATAGCTCTATTCCTGGCGAATTCTCCGTCGGCGGAGCTCTCCCACGTGCGTAACTGGGTCCTCTGCCAATTTACCCTTTTTTTAGTTGGAAAGTTTTTACCACGCGTTTCTTTTGGTTAATTGGTCATTTGGCTGTTTACGGAACAAACATAACCGCGTGTGCACTATTACTCTTGTAAATATTTTACCTTATTTGATGTACCAAAAGCAGAATATTCACTGCCAAGCCAAGTTTTGGGTTGTACGTAAATGTAAATTACTGAGCTAAAAAGGAAAATGTAAAAAATCATATGATGTTGTACCAAAAAAATCTTTAGGTGAAACCGACAGTTTTTCCCAGTAATTAGGCATTTATCTGGCGCAAGATTTAGTCAATCTTTAGGAATTTAAATCAGTAGATATAAAGTATCACTGATTGCTTGGTTGTTTGGTTTGAGGAATAAGAACAATTATCGGTGTCAAATTCTGCAATATTACTTAACTGATGCAATGTGTGCACTAGAAACACAATGTTGCACTATCACTATTGCTAACATTATGCTAGAAATTATGTGTGTTTATTTTATTTTTCAAAGTATAAGTTGGATAACAATTCATCTATGAACAACCTTTAACAATGTTTACATTTTAATTCTTGGAACCTAATTCAGCCAATATCAGTATTTTTTTTAACTTCTCTCTTCTTTCTCAATACTGAAGACCACTCTAAATTGAGACTTACATAATTAAAATATAAATACAAAAAAGATGTACAGTAGTTATAGATAGGGAAGAAAGGTAAAGTGAGGTAGAGCAGATATGAACGTTGGGAATGGGAAACAGCTGGAAAGTTGTAACCGTTAAGCCTCGTGTTTCATTTAGAATTGCTAGCTGGGAAAGACTTTTACTCAGATTCCCCATTGGCTCCTCCTCCCTCATTAAATTCTCGATTCTCTTTCTCTTTATTTCTCACCCACACCTTCACCTTTCCTACGTGATGTTCATGCTTTACTACACTTCTCTTTTCCTATTCTAAATACTCCCTTCTTTTTTTCTTTAATAACATTAAAATATAACTACCCTTTTTCTGAACATTTAGGGGAGGAATCTGCTTTTGTAATTTCTACATAAAATTTTAATATCCATATCATAATAAACGATAGTCTTTTTCCATTTTTCAAATAAATGATCGTGTCCTACGATTTCGTCTTTGTTTGGTAAATTTCCTCCATTTTATGGGGACAATATTAGGTGCATTGAAGAATCAGCATGTGATGTCTGGTCGAAGGCTTGATTTTTAGCAACTAATTCTGATATAAAAGAATTTTGCCATCTACCTATTATTCATTGACTATAAGTTTCTGCTCACCTTCTCGATAAATTATCTATCCATGTTCCCTATGCTTAACAATAACAATAATAGCCCAGTATCATTCTATAAATAAGGTCTGGGAAGGGTAATTTATATGTATACTTTACCTCTATCTCGAGGGACAGAGGGACTGTTTCTAGATGACTCGCGGCTCAAGAAAGCATGACGATATATTAGTACTATCAATAGACTCATAATAAAATAACATAAAATATATAATATAACATAAATAAAAAAATAAAAACAATAAAAAAATATAGAAAATACGAAAAAGATAGAAGATATACTAATATCCAACAAATAAAGCCCTGCATCAGTGGTAGATTAGTAGCATCCTAAGACTAACTCCTAACTGGGTAGTCCCACTCTAGTGCGCTGTAGAAATATCCACAACTTCCCTCTAACCTACATCCTTGATGCTTGACCTCCACAATACCATATCAAGGGCCATGTCCTCAATAATCTTAAGTCGCGTCCACCACAGCCAGTCGCTCACACCTTGCTACCGGTGCATCAGTGCTCCTCCTTTAAAAGTGCCCGAATCATCTGAGTCTTGCTTCCCGCATCTTGTCCTCTATGAGGGCTACACCCACCTTCTCTTGAATATCTCAATTCCCAAACTCATTCATTCTTGTATGTTCGTACATCCATCTCAACATTCTCATATTTGCTACTTTCATCTTCTAAATGCATGAGCTTTTAACCGGCCGACACTCGGTCTCGTACAACATGGCAGGCCTAACCACTACTCTATAAAACTTACCTTTTAGTAACGTTGGCACTTTCTTGTCACACAGGACTCCCGTCGCTAACCTCCACTTCATCCACCCTACTCCTATCCGGCATGTGACATCCTCGTCGATCTCTTCGATCCCCTGAATAAATGACCTAAGGTACTTTAATTTACCCCTCTTAGGGATGACTTAAAAGTCAAGACTCATTTCCTCTCCCGCTTCCGTCGGCTCGACCCAAATTTGCACTCGAGGTATTCTGTCTTCGTCCTGCTTAACCTAAAACCTTTTAACGCAAGGAAATGTCTCAAAACCTCTAGCCTCTCGTTGATGTCACATCCTGTCTCATCAATTAGGACTATGTCATCAGCAAATATCATGCACCATGGCACCTCCCCTTTAATATGATGTGTTACAGCATCCATCACCATGACAAATAGGAAAAGGCTGAACGCAGACCCTTGGTGCAACCCCGTAACAATCGGATAATGCTTGGAGTCGCTTCCTACTATCCTAACCTAAGTCTTAGCTCCATCATACATGTCTTTAATCACCTTAATATAGGCAACCAGGACCTCATTAACCTCTAAGCAGCTCCATAAAACCTCCCTAGGAACCCTATCATATGCTTTCTCTAGATCGATAAACACCATATGAAGATCCTTCTTCTTATCCCTGTATTGTTCCACCATCCTCCTAATAAGGTGGATAGCTTTTGTGGTAGATTGCTCCGGCATGAGCCCGAAGTGGTTGTCTAAAATAGACACTGTCCTTCGCACTCTCAATTCTACCACTTTCACCTAGACTTTCATGGTATGACTCAGTAATTTAATAGCCTTATAGTTGTTATAGCTATGGATATCACCTTTGTTCTTATACAATAGAACTATTATACTCCACTTCCATTCTTGAGGCATACAATTAGTCTTGAATATAACATTAAACAACACAGTAAGCCATTTCAAGCCTGCTCTATCCATACATCTCCAAAGTTCAACCAGAATTTGTTCCAATATCAAAATTTTATTAGTAATTGTTTATCTTGAAAATGGTAACTATAATTATATTTGATTTGTGGTTCTAAAAATACGTGATCTATTTTAATACTAGTAATTAGGTAGTAAATACTAAGTGTGAGTAAAGAAAATAAGAAATAAGAACCAATAGGGTCACAAAACTAAGCCTCGAGTTGGCTGAAGCAGGACCTCGAGGTCTAGGCGGAGCTAATAATGATGAACTATTGATAAAGAATCAATGACAAATAGGGCCTTAAAGATTGCCTTTTATGATTAATAATGAGCAATGAATGAATAACAATAAATGAACAATAAAAGAATAAGCAATAAATGTGTAGAACAATTGTTTCAGAAAAGAGCGGAGACAACAACAATAACAACAACAACAACAATCTAGTATAATCCCACCTAGTGGGGTCTGGAGAAGGTAGTGTGTATGCTGACCTTACCCCTAACCTGGGATAGAGAGGTTGTTTCCAAATAGACCCCCGATATCCTTCTCTCCAAGAACTTCCCACCTTGCTCTTAGGGAGACCCAAACTCACAACCTCTTGGTTGGAAGTGGAGGTTGCTTACTATCAGAGCAGAGAATATTGTATTGTATTAAATATGTTATGTAATAACCCGAATGCTTACATGGAAAGGGCCCCGTTTATATAGGACGGGTGAATCTCAACACAATATATGTATAATAAAGAATGAAGAAATGCTACTAGTACATCGATACAAGGACTCAATACGTATTTATATTATACTTGTAGACATGGTCAGCTCGAACCACGTGTATTTAGGAATTTTCCCGCTCTTTCATGTCGATCATCGATTGTACTGCTCCGAGGTCGACCATAATGAGCCTTCGATGTGCTCCCTTGGGAGATGCACCTCATGGTCGCACCTCATGCTCTGCTTCGGGCTAGGCGTGGTACGACATAGTATCCCCAAAAGTCAAACTCCCTAATTTTGGCCGTATACAAATAGTCTCCGCATTTTTTAGAATAAAAGATTAGAAATGATCTTGACCTCGACTTTCTTAAATCTCCCATGATGTTTTCATGCTCGTGACATAAAAATTCCAAGTGACTGAAAACATCCCATCAGTTATCTCCCTAGGGAATTAACTATACCGTCGGTTCATTTTTCCAAAAAATGTTAATTGCGCCATCGATCCGTTCTCCCAAAGGCATTGATTGCATCATTGATAAGTTTCTATAAAGGCATTGATTGCGCCGTTGATATGTTTCTCCAAAGGCATTGATTGCATCGTCAGTTATGTTATTGTCTCTCTATAAATAGGGGCCTGCTAGGGCCAAGACTTCACTCTATATTTTTTCAAGAGCCTTTGGCCCTTTCCCGTCTCTATATCCTCCTCCAAACTCTTATTTTTATGGTTAAAACTAGTGACCATAAGGTTATACGGCAGAAACTTTGTCAGTTATTCCGTGGCTCTTTTTCAATGCTTTTACCCACCGAATGGGATTATACCGAGTTGTTGTATTGTTGTTGGTTTTGGCTCGAAATAATGAGGAAATGGCCTCAAAATTCCATATCAGAAGATATGTAGATAGTAAACCATTTCTTATCTCTCTTAACTTCAACCTGGCATGGCGCCTCATTCCTTTTGCTTCCTGTGGAGTGAGGTGTGTTTATGTACTAACTTTTGCATCCCACAACGGTGTAATATCTCAAGAAGTGGCTTCACAATAGCAGTGCTGATGAGACACATACTCGCCAAAGTTTTCACACCAACCCACATTTTCCTTGCTTGTTAAAAGCTTTTGCTCTTTGATATGCTATAGCCTATGTTTCATCTATTGATGCTTCAAAGCAGATTCCTGAAGATATCTCTCTGTGTATCAAAATTGGGTCGCTGAGGAAACGGTTCTCCAAGATGTCTCTTCCGAGGATATACCCTCGAAAGTATATTACGCTTTTTATCTGTTGTTTATTTGCTTTTTTATTTCTATGTAAGGACCCCTCGTGAGCTTTTGTAATCGTTTTCTATTAATACAAAAGTTTCTTCGATTTGCCTTCAACTTGTGTTGAACTTCCATTTTGCCTTCTATCAGTCCGACTACTGGACCCAAAAATAGCAGTTTACTGTGAAAATGGTAAAAATGATTAAATTTGATTATGAGACACTAAAGTTGTATGAATCTATTTTTATGTTAGTTGTTAGGAGTTGATGCTGTGTGTATGAGAATTAGAAATGAAATAAGGGTTAAGGGTAAAGAGATAGTCAAACTGATAAGTTAACAATCGGGTCCTCGAGCATGTCGATTAGGGGGCCTTGAGGTTGATTTTGGAGCTCAGGTGCGAGCTATTGGAGGTGGTCGAGGTATGACAAGTAATTATAAGAAAATCAACGAAGGCTCTTTATGGCCAATGATAAGCAATAAACGATGAACAATAATGAAGTAAGTAAATAGAGGAAATAATATCAAGAGAAAATATTAAAGAGCAGAGAGAATGTTCTTGTATATTTCGTCTGGAGCAGCTGAAGCAACAGATATTTACAAAATAAGAAGAATCCCCTTTATATAGGAGAAGAATCCCATCATAGTGCAACATGCATTAATTACAACGATATGGAGATGGGACAACTGGATTACGACCTGATTCGGGTTTAGAGTTGTCCACTAGGCTCTATCAGTACTAGCTGGGTACCTTAGGAACTTCCTATTTCTACCATTACCGCAATCATTAATACCCTGAGGTCGGGTATCGATGACCCTCGAGGGAGGATATTGGCCATGACGTCGAGCCTTCGAGGTGATCTCCTGAGGTGCCTCGATGATGAGAAATTGGATCCTTAAATTTTACCGTATATAGACAGTCCCCGCATTTCTTAGACAGAAGCGATAAGAAACGATTTTGACACCCAATTTTTTGGACTTCCCGTGATGATATCACGTTGATGATATTATTCTTATGTGACAATATCTCTGTCGGTTAAATATTTGATAACACATTGATTGCATTTTCCGACCTGTCTTTCGAAGGCATTGATGGCGTTGTTGGCTATTCTATTTCTCCCTATAAGTGGGGGCCTTATGGCGCTATTTTTTTTTATCCATGTGCCTTTTAACATATATCCTTTCTTCTATTCTCTCTATCTTCCTCCATTCTACCCACCATGTTTGGGGTTTACGACCTTAAAGTTGCACGGTGGCATTCTCATAAGCCGCCCCATGGCCTTCTGCCTGGGCTTTCCCTTGCCAAGTGAGACTATACTATCTTGTTATTGTTGTTGTTATTGTTATTGTTATTGTTACGATTGTTACTACTGTCGTCGTTGGTTCGAGGAGAAGAGGGGATGACTTCTTCTGACATAGAAAGACGTTTGAACTCTACACGGCTACTCGAGAGGGTGTTCGGACTATACACAATTGCTCATTCTCCTACCCTGGCTTGGTGTGGCATTTCATCCCCTTGTTTTTTCCAAAGGGATAAAATAGCACAACCAGCTGCAAAAGTTGCGAGACACAATGTCCCAGAATATGGACTCGGAGCGACCGTTCAAGTAGGGTTGATACCGCTGAATCTTTAACCTCTGGATTTGGCAGGCTATGTCTCTTTTTTCTACTTCTTCTACATCACTTTACTCTTCTTCATCTTCGCCCTCATAGACATTATTCATGAGGACCGAGATGAAACCTAGTGAAGGTGGGGGTCGAAGATATTGAAGTTGAGGATGCATACCCGAGAAGATGATGCTTGAAGATGCTTCTGGAGAGGAAGCACGCTTGAGAGTAGGCTAGGCTCTAGGAATTTACTATATGTGTACCTTTTTGCTCCTTTGCTTCTGTGTACTAACTCCTCGTGGGATTTTGTAATCATATGTAAGGACCCCTCGAGGGATTTTCTAATCGAATGCTTAGGAATGACAAATGTTCCTTTAATTTGTCTTTTATTCATACTATTTTCCTTTTAGTTATGCTTGTGTAGAATCTAGGGGCATGGCCCCATCGGTTGGTGAAAATATCTAGTCCGGGGTAGGACTGATAAACTCGGGTCATCGAGACCCCGACTTCGAGTCGAAGGTGAACATGGCTTCGAACCTCTAAATCGAGGTTTACCCTTTAGACCCTGTGATAATCCACGAAGGGGGGTTCGCTCGGAAGCTTGAGAATGGAGACTTCCTTTAGGCTTTCGAGAGCAGTCCCCGAGTGAGGGTTAACTCGGGGCATTTGGAAACTTGTCTTGAACTTAATGTATATAGCATTAAAGCATTAAAGATAGGTTCCAGATGAGGAACTGCCCGAGTTTAGATGATATCTTGAGGCCAAGTCTTTATGAACAGAGATTGAAGTGCTTCTTTCTCTAGAGCCTAATTTTCCTTTGATGGAGGTCCTCAAAGTCAGTTGCTACCTCGAGACTTATGGTGATGTCGTTTGCTTCTTAGGGCCTAAATTCCTTTTGATGGAGTTCCTCAAGGTCTGGTACCACTTCGAGAATTGTGGTGATTTCATTGGCTTATTGGAGCCAACTTCCTTTTGATGGAGATCCTCGAGGTTGGGTACCACCTCGGGATATACAGTGATGTCGTTGGCTTATTAGACCCTAACTTCTTTTGGATGGAGATCCTCAAGGTCAGGTACCACCCCGAAACTTGTGGTGGTGCAGGGATTTTTTTGCCCAAAACATTATATGGCATCGCCTAATGTACGATATGGATGCAAAGCTATCGAGGTGGTTTGATATCGATCGATACTTTTGATCTATTTCTGGGGAAGGCGGACAGTCACCATTTTTTCCATATATACATATATATATATATATATATATATATATATATATATATATATATATATATATATATATATATATATATATATATATATATATATATATATATATATATATATATATATATAGGGTTGTTTCAGGTCTTTTCAAGATGAAACCCTTTTAAGTAGTAACCCTTCTTTTTCCTTGTTAAGCCTTTCATTACTCCAGTACTATCGTACTTCCACAGATTCCTGGTCTAGCTCTCTTATTTTTCCATAGCCATGAATGTTGCACCGGGGTCTTTCTGCTAGAGAGGGGAGAGTTCCACCCCCGACATTCAGGGCCAATGAGAGTATGCCTTGAAGATTGCCTCTTTGATATGAGAAGAGCATCTTGGGCTAGCAAGAAAAGACTGCGAATGGGGGAGAAAGTAGTGCTACAGATACTTTCCCCGGATGAGGGGATCATAAATCATGCCGATGGATTGTTGAATTTATATACGTATCCTTTCACATTGGGCCCATTGATAGGGTTGTGCTCCACTTCTGCTTAAAATATCATATTACCTTGGCGCAGATCCCCCCATCATTTTGGCGAATAGTATTGATGATGAGATTTTTTGCGGAGAAGGCTCGGCTTAAATTTATGCTCAGTCATCTTGTTAGACTGTACCGGCCCTTTCACAATTGAGGTCTACTAACCTTGTGATGCTGGTCGACCACGGCCTTTGTTGTTGATGATGAACAAGATGGAGAGAGTGAATGAGTCGATTCGTCCGAGTCCGGACCGCTGACATTATCCGAGTGGAGCATATGCCATTAGTACATTCTGTGCCTTTACAGTTTCGTTTATGACAAAGCCTGGTTTTATAAGTGTGCCTTTTATTCTTTTCTATAGCGGTTTCATCGGTTTTGGGTGATGTTTCTAATCTACAGAATCGGGTTCAGAAGTTGGTGATCCACTCCACTTATGATGAGTTCAAGTGACGAGCTTTTTCTTCCTTCATTTGGAGAGGAATTTTCCCTTTTTGCGTATTGATCTTGTTATTGTAGGCACCCGAGAGCCTTATGAGGAGAGGCCATTCTCCTTTGGAGAGGGGGAAGGGTTGCTAGCTTTCGGTCAAGGGAACGACAATAATAAGCAAGAGGTGCCTTTACAGGGCGATGGTGCTCAAAGTTTGTCTTTATAAGAATTGAAAATTCCAAAATTTCCTGTTATTCCCATCACATTTTTAACCAAAGTTTGTATTTATAAGAATTGAAAATTTCAAAATTTCATGTTATTCCCATAACATTTTTCATGAACTACGCTCGGCCTGATTCATGTGGGGCATGATATGTAGGCAATCTTCATAGGATTCGTCAATATTCTTGTAAGAGGAAAACCAAAGCAAGGAAATAAATAGCATAAACCAAAAGGAAGTTTGGAATAGATTCTGGGATGACACATGCGACCATTGAAAATATATAGACACCCATTAACTATATAGGTGCATCATATCCAAAATGCGATTTCATGTTTGTTATCTATCCCAACCTAACCGTTTGTGTAATTCCAGTTTCTAGTCACAGGCTTTTAGAACACTGTTTGGTTTGTGGTAAACTAGCATCGCATCGATATTTCACCAGATCAAAAGGAAGCACAGAAATGTCATCCGAAATGACTTTGCCAGCAGTTCCCATCTCGGAGGATAGCCCAATTGCAAGGGTCCCGGCCTCAGAATCTGCAGTAGCTGAAGAAAATAGGATCTTTTGACTCAGAGTCATGGAGACGTGGAACGCTTGGACAAACGGAAAAGAGCCTCCAAGTGCCATCCCTGGATTTCCTGAGCTCTTCCCAAGGTCGGGGGGTACCTCTACTGTTCCCATTAGCCACCAAAACATCCTCTTGGGACAGCCTACTATACTAGCGAACTTTGTCGGAGCATCTTCTGAAGCCCGCCCTCAGGTGTTCACCTCTGGCATAGTTCCTAATATTTTTACGGCTCCTCTATGTGCAGCCACCACACAGCCCGTAGTACCAAGACCCATGTTTGATCCCACGGCTTTCACATTTCAAACCCCCAATTACCAAACCGAGCCTCCCCCGTACCCAACATACACTTATCCTCAACCAGCGTATGAGCTCACACTAGTGCAGGATAAAATTCCTAAAACGCCTGAACAAGATGAGATAGCAAGAAGGAGGAAAGGCCTTGAGTAGAGCTTGAAGAACATGTAGGGCTTGAGTAGGCAAAAGAACGTTTCCCGCATGTACATCTTCCCCTGGGATTTAAAATGATGAAGTTTGAAAAGTACGATGGTCATGGCGACCCATTGCTCATTTGAAAAAGTACTGCATCCAATTCCACGGGGCAGGTGGAAAAGAAAAACTGTTGATGGCATACTTCGGAGAGAGTTTGGTGCGCATCGCTTCTGAATGGTACATGGACCAAGATATGACAAGATGGCATATCTGGGATGATATTGCCCGAGATTTTGTAAGACAATTCCAATATAACGTTGATATTGCCCCGGATAGAAATTCTTTGGCTAACCTGAAAAAGAAACCGCCAGAAAGTTTTAGAGAATATGCTGTCAAGTGGCACGAACAAGCATCAAGAGTAAAACCGCCCATGGATGATACAAAGATGGTCACTGTTTTTCTCTAGGTACAAGAGGCAGTTTATTTTAAAAATATGATGTCGGCAATGGGCAAACCTTTCACTGAAGCAATCAAGATCAGCGAGATGGTAGAAAATGGCTTGAAAACAAGAATAATTCTAAGCCAGTCATCCATAAGAGAAACCTCTCAGGCCATACAAAGTGGGGCAGGAAGAGTTGCAAGAAACAAAAAGAAAGAAGAAGCTTCAATGGTAGCCTCCGGAATTAGAAGACACCATTCCCCCAGGCCCATGTTCTCAGAAAGGAACTCTCAACACTACTATCCCCATCAAGACATGCATTATGTTCCCTAACCTTATGCAGATATGAATGCCCTGCCATTCGCTCGACCAAAACAACAGGTCAACAGAAACAAGGCCCCGAGAAATCAGCCTCCCCAAAACCACTATAATCCCCGCCCTCCCCAAAATAATTTCCGTCCCAGGGAGCCACCCAGAAGACAAAACTTCACACCGATAGGGGAGCCTTGTTCCAGCTTATTCCCAAAACTGGTCCAGATGGGTCTCTTGCAACCCGTGCCCCCGAACAGGCAGAACCATGTCACCTTCCTATCAACAGGGTATACGCTGTGCTTATCATTCAAGAGCCGAAGGACACGACACGAAAACTGTTGGACTCTGAAGCGAGCTGTGGAGGATCTAATAGAACAAAGGAAAATAGTGTTGAGAGATAAAGATGTCCCGAACGTAACTAATAACCCATTATCGGCTCACTAAAATGGGCCAATCATCGGGATGATTTGTGAGGACAAAGAATTTGACCCTGCTTTGAAAGCCATAATAGCCATTGCTAATGCAAACAGAAAACTAAAGGTTACCCCTAAGAAGGTCGAAGAAAATGAAATGAGTGAAGCCAAGCACCCGGAAGCAGAGAAGAAGGTTGAAATTAAAACTGAGACGGCACCCGCCAAGGAAACCATCCTTTATATCCCTCGGTGTCACCAAGAAAAACAGCCAACTCTGAGTCCCCCAAGAAGATTTTAGTTGAACAGGACGATATACGTACCCAAGGGAGACTATGTGGTGCGGGGACCAATTAAACCGCAAAAGTTGAATGAGCCCGTGGTAATTAGTCACACGCCTCAGAGGCCCATGGAACTATCAAGAAACATTAGTAACACACAAAGGCAAAGAGATCATTAGGGAAACTCAAAAGGGCCACCCTGCAAAGAAATATTCGGACCTGGAAGAAGTGAACAATGCCACCAAAAGGCGATTCCCACCCAAAAAGCCCGTAAATGCTGAAGAAGCGGAGGCCTTCTTTTGAAAGATGAAAATGCCGGATCATGAGGTAGTGGACCAGCTCTGGAAGTCTTCCGAGCAAGTCTCTCTATAATTATTGCTGATGAATTCTCTAGAGCACCAAAGAGTGTTGGCCAAAACATTTAATGAAGCTTACGTACCGGTTCAAACATCCGTGCAACAATTGGAGAAAATGGCGGAAAGATTCTTCGCTATTGATCAAGTCACATTCAGCAAGAATGATTTGCCTCCAAGGGGAGCTGCCCACAACAAAGACTTGTATCTCACTGTCAAATGCGAAGGCTATTACGTCAAAAGAGTAATGATAGATGGAGGTTCCTGGGTTGACATATACCCATTGTCAACATTACAAAAAATGGAAATCGGAATAGAGAGGATACGTCCCAACAATGTGTGTGTCCGAGCCTTTGATGGAATTAAAAGAGACACTATATGAGAAATTGACTATGTATTGACCATTGGTCCAGTTGATTTTGAAGTAACATTTCAAGTATTAGATATGGACACATCCTGCAACTATCTCCTACGAAGACCATGGATTCACGCAGCAAGAGTTGTACCTTCTACTTTGCACCAAATGTTGAAGTTTGAACATGAGAACCAGGAAATTGTGGTCCATGGAGAAGATGAATAGTCAATTTACCGCGATCATTCCGCCCTGTCTCGACGCTAAAGAGGGAAGTGAGCATATAGTTTACCAAGCTTTTGAAATTGTGGTAGCTGCTCAACATAAAGAAGGCAAACCATTTCCCCAGCCTTTCCTCTCTAATGCCTCAATCATGGTAGCAAGAGAGATGATACATCAAGGGTTTAAACCAGGCAAGGGACTTGGAAGTTCTCTACAAGGTATAACTGAGCCAATCGCTTTGCCTATCGCAGAGAAGTTTTTTGGGCTAGGTTTCCACCCAGCACCAGGGGATATAACTTGAGCCAACCATAGGAAACGTCATGGATGGGCTTTACCACAATCCCTACCCCACTTGTACAAAACATTTGTGAAGCCAAAGTACATTGAGGAAGAAGAAGAAGGCGAGACCTTCATAGTGGAGGAAATCAAAGAGATATGTGGGGCCATGAGGAAATTATTGTATGAAGCCAACATGGTACAGCTGGGAAAAGGCTCAATCACTGCTGAGGTGCTCTACATGGGACCGGATGCCAAGTTGCAAAACTGGAAGGCCACGCCTTTCCCAGTCAGGAGGGAGGTCTGGTAGTCTTGCCTTGCCACCTTTTCTTGCATCACGAGTTATTTCAGGGTGTAGCTCGGGTGTTTTTCCTTTAGTATTTTATCCTTTAAATTCCAAATGTAAACCCTATCATCTTACAATTTCAAAGAAATGAAATCAATATTTCATCGTCTGCACTCCTCTATTTTTTCTGATTTTGTTTTTATTCTATTTTATTTTTCTTTCAGTTCCAATAATGCGGCTTTAAATAATATGACATGCTCACAGACTTCATGCCCTGACCCGAACATGCTGCCTATTTGTGAAATAATGAAGCAAGAACCACAATATGATTAAAAAGAGCTTTTCGAGAAATCAACTGAGAGTTGGAACATTTTGAAAATAAACCTAAGCCGAACTTAAATGATACCAAACCAGTTAACTTGGGTGGCCCGGATGAAATCATGGAAACTAAAATAAGTATCCATGTGAATAAAGAAATCTGGGACTCACTAGTTCAACTTCTTTTTGAATTCAAAGACGTTTTTACTTGGTCATACGATGATATGCCTAGGCCGAGCGTTGATTTGGTGGTTCATAAGTTGCCCACGTACCCCGAATGCCTTCCAGTCCAACAAAAACAAAGAAAGTTAAAACCTGATATCAGTGATAAGATCAAAGAGATAGAGGCAGGGGTAACCCGAGTGGTTTGATACACCACATGGTTAGCCAACATGATCCTGGTACCGAAGAAAGACGGGAAAACCCAAGTATGTGTAGACTACAGAGATTTGAACAAGGTGAGTCCCAAGGAAAACTTCCCTCTGCCTAACATCCCCATCCTTGTTGAAAATTGTTCCAAACATGAGATACAGTCCTTTGTAGATTGTTACACAGGATACGACCAAGTGTTGATGGATGAGGAAGACGCCGAGAAAACTGCCTTTACCACACCTTGGGGGATCTATTGTTACCGAGTTATGCCTTTTGGTTTAAAGAACACTGGGGCAACATATATGAGGGCTATGACCACCATTTTTCATGACATCATGCATCAGGAGATAGAAGTATACGTGGACGATGTGATTATCAAGTCTAAGACTCTGGTTGATCATGTGTGGGACTTAAGAAAGTTCTTTGAAAGGCTTCGCAAGTATGATTTGAAATTGAATCCAGCCAAGTGTGCGTTTGGGGTCCCGTCAGGCAAATTTCCGGGATTCATAGTCAGCCAAAGAGGTATCGAGTTGGATCCGACCAAGATAAAATCCATTCCAGAGCTACCTTCTCCAAAAAACTAAGAAGGATGTAATGAGCCTGCTGGGAAGATTAAATTACATCAGCCGATTCATCACCCAGTTGACTTCTATATGCGAGCCCATATTCAGGAAATTGAAAAAAGACACAACAATTAAATTGACCAGGGAGTGTCAAGAGGCTTTCGATAGAATCAAACATTACTTGTCCAACCCGCCAGTCTTGGTCCCGCAAGAACCGGGAAGGCAATTGTTTCTTTATTTAACAATCCTGGAAAGCTCTTTTAGTTGCATTCTCGGGCATCATGATGCCACGGGAAAGAAGGAGCAAGCTATCTATTATTCGAGCAAGAGGTTTTCCAGTTACGAGGCCAAATACACGCTACTAGAAAGAACCTATTGTGCCTTGACATGGGTGGCCCAGAAGCTGAGGCATTACTTGCAAGCCCACACCACCTACCTCATAACTAGGCTGGTCCCGTTGAGGTATATATTCCAAAAAAAGATACCCACATGGTGATTGGAAAAATGGTAAATCATGCTCACTGAGTTCGGCATAGTTTATGTCACTCGTACCGCAATGAAGGCTTAAGCATTAGAAGATCATCTAGCTAAGAATCCAGTTTACGATGAATATCAACCTTTGAATACCTATTTCACTAATGAAGAAGTGAATTCGGTGGAAGTAACATTTGAATACATTTATGCTTGGAAAATGTTTATCGATGGAGCAGTAAATGAGAAATGCGTAGGAATTGGGGAAATTTTAATCTCACCCACTTGTCAACATTACCCAGCTACAGCAAGGCTTCGGTTTTTCTGCACCAACAATATAGCTGAATACGAGGCTTGCATCATGGGCATGAATATGGCCATCGACTAAGACGTTGAGGAATTATTAATCATGGGGGATTCAGATTTGATCATTCGGCAAGCCCAAAGAGAGTGGGAAAGAAGAGGCGTTAAACTCATCCCCTATCAACAGCATGTGGAGGATCTCAGCAAACGGTTCAAGTCGGTACAATTCAGGTACATTCCTTGTTGTCACAGTGAGTTAGCAGACGCACTCGCAACTCTGGCTTCCATGTTGCCTTACCCTGGAAACACCTATATCAATCATTTGGAAATCCAAATCAAATAAAGGCATGGGTATTTTAATGTGACCGAGTCAGAGTCCAGCACCCAGCCCTGGTATTATGACATCAAGAAATTTCTGAAAATACAAAAGTATCCCGAGCAGGCTACTGGGGAACAAAAGAAAACCATCCGACGACACGCAAGTAGTTTCTTTCTGAGTGGTGATACCTTATACAAGAGGACCCCAAATCTCAACTTGCTGAGATGTGTTGATGCCGAGGAAGCTGAGAGAATTATGCATGAGGTACACGTAGGAGTGTGTGTACTTTATATGAACGGGTATGTACTGGCAAAGAAAATACTTCAGGCAGGGTATTATTGGATGACCATGGAGAAAGATTGCTTCAGTTTCATTCGTAAATGTCATCAATGTCAGGTGCACGGTGATTTGATTCATGCACCGCCAACCGAATTCCATCTTATGTCAGCACCCTGGCCATTCACTGCCTGGGGTATGGATGTCATTGGGACGATTGAGACAAAAGCCAAAAATGGACATAGATTCATATTGGTTGCTATTGACTACTTTAAAAAATGGGTTGAAGCCATCAAACTTAAGTCTGTCACCAAGAAAGCTGTGGTAGATTTTGTGCATTCCAACATCATTTGTCGTTTCGGTATTCCCGCAACCATCATTACGGACAACGAAGCCAATCTGAATAGTCGTCTGATGGGAGAAACATGTGAGCAAATTAAGATAACACATCAAAACTCCACCCCATACCAGCCCAAAGCCAATGGTGTCGTCGAAGCAACTAACGAGAACATCAAGAAGATTTTGAGAAAAATGATTCAAAGCTCAAGACAATGGCATGAAAAGCTTCCTTTTGCATTGCTGGGATATCGCACCATAGTTTGCACATCTGTAGGGGCAACTGTATATTTACTGGTCTATGGGACTGAAGCTGTCATACCTGCAGAGGTGGAAATTCCTTCACTCCGGGTAATTCTCGAAGCAAAAGTTGAGTATAGCGAGTGGGTTAAGACTCGGTTGGAGCATTTGTCATTAATTGATGAAAAATGAATGGCTGCGGTTTGTCACGGGCAGTTGTACCAACAAAGAATGGCCCGCGCTTACAACAAGAAAGTGCACCCCAGGAATTTCGAAGTCAGACAGATGGGATTGAGGCGTATTCTCCCTCACCATCAGGCAGCTAAAGGAAAGTTTGCTCTGAACCGTAAGGGTTCGTGTATTCTCAGAAAGATACTACCCAAAGTAGCATTGTACCTGGGTGACGTTGGAGGAGACGAGCCCGAGACTGCAGTGAATGTAAAAAGGTATTTCGTTTGAACTCTCTTCCGCAATGATTCTGGCTGGTTGAAATGACGAAGGCTTTCTTTCCTGCTACCCTAAACACTACTAATCCTTTGCAAACCCCTCGAGCCGATTGCATTACTTTATTTACCCTCTTTGGAACCCAGAATTGGTATTCAAAAAATGTATATAAAAATCAACAAACAAAAAATGAAAACAAAAGAGACAACAAACAATTTAGTTTAGGAAACACTTCATGAACTACGTCTCACTTGATTCCAAAAGGATATGTAGGTAGCCTATCCCTGAGTTTCAGTCATATCAAAATAAACCCAGTTCCCCAAGAAATAAAACTGGGGCAAAAATTTAATAATTCGGCCATAAACCCTCTAGAATGGTTCCAAAGTTGTAAAATTCCCATCCAGTTTGCTTTATCAAGAGCCTGATCCAAGTCCTTCCGATCAACTAGCCAAAATAGGGATGCGAAAAACACCTCGTGGGATTCGGCACAATTCAATTGAGAGAAATAAAATGAGAGAGTCTTATAAGTGAAAACCTTCTGGCACCATTAGGCGACGGTGAGTAGAGAAAATGAAAATGAGAGAGTCCATTTAGTCAAAACTCAGAAAGAGCACTATTGGGCGATGGGAGAAGAGAAATAAGAGAGGCCGATTGGCAAAAACCGAGGGCGCGTCAGCCGAAAAGAGGAAATATTACTATCCAAGCCTGAACAAGTTTTCATGGTTGTGAAAGATTGAAATCACAAAAAGCAGAAATGGATCTGGGTCGGGCATCTAGTCCAAGAAGCATGTCATTTCCATTTAAAGTCGGCACACACCCCCAGATAAGTCCTCCCCTTTTCTCCAAAAGGGACATTCCTCTCTAAATCCATATGTTTGCTCTTGTTTTTTCCCACTCCCTTTTAGTTTACCTTTGATTTCCCGACTATTCCGCAAGAGAAGGTGGTATGACCAGTGTCATGGGTTTTCTCCTGGCAAGAACCAAAAGGAATATCCGGTATCAGCGAGTGCATTTAGCCAATCCCTGTTGACCATGACGCTTCAAAAGCAGGAATGTAGAAAGAAATGAAATTCAAAGTTGAGAGCCCACAAAGGCAAATGAAGATTGGAAAGGTTAAGCCCGAGCGGGCTAATTGTTCCTACAAACATCTCAAAAGGTAGGCCCCAAAGAGGAAATTGAGCAAAAAAAATCATAACTAAGGACCTGTAAAAGAAATCAATCTGAAAGACGAGGACCCCCGACCAACCTACGTGGCGAAGTCTGAAAGTCAAGGGTTTCTTCCAATAGAAATGAGGCCAGGATCAAGAAAAACAAATCCACAAACCAATCACTGTTAGAACTAACAAATTTTGTTTTGATTAAAATTTAAAATAGGTTTAACCCAAAAACAGTGGGGGACAAATGGCAAATGCAATCAGAGGAACATCGCAAAGGCTGTAGATGGTGTTGCACCAATGATCAGCAAAAAGGGAAGCTCTTTTTACTTCTTTTTTTGCAGTTCTATAATATCATAGGACTCTGATCCCTGACTCCTTCCCCAAGATTTAGGGCACGTCCTTAGTCTTTCACGGCACAACTTGTGGACCTCCTCGGAATAGCCCAAGGATTGCACTCTGCTTTCCCCAGCATAGACTGAATCTCTCTTTTGTTCCCCGACATTACGCGGAGGATTCTCTCTATGTCCCCAGCATAACCTGAGGAACCATTTCTTCTTTCTGATCCAGCATAACCTGAGGGCCCCTCTTTCGCCTTTATTCCACAGTATAATATGAGGGCTAAATCCCTTCTGTCCCTAGCATAACCTAAGGGTCTTTCCTTTCCTTCTCTATCCCCAGCATAGTCAGAAGGATCTCTGTGGCCTTTCACTCCCTACCATTCCCCAGCATAACCTGAGGACCCTTCTCTTTCCCTCTTTAATAGGATTTTTTCTTCAAATCCAGGCATAACCCGCGGATCTCCCTAGCATAACCTAGGAATTTTTCTTTCAATCCCGACATAACCCGCAGATTCCCCTGGCATAACCCAGGATTTCCATTCAATCCCGGCATAACCCGTGGATCTCCCTAGCATAACCTAGGAGTTTTTCTTTCAATCCCGGCATAACCCGTGGATCTCCCTAGCATTACCTTTTTTTTCTTTCAATCCCGGCATAACCCGCGGATCTCCTTATCATAACCTAGGAGTTTTTCTTTCAATCCCGGTGTAACCCGCGGATCTCCGTAGCATAACCTATGAGTTTTTCTTTCAATTCCGGCATAACCCACGGATCTCCCTAGCATAATCTAGGAGTTTTTCTTTAAATCCCGGTGTAACCCGCGGATTCTCCTAGCATAACCCAGGAATTTTCCATTCAATCCCGGCATAACCCGCAGATCTCCCTAGCATAACCTAGGAGTTTTTCTTTCAATACCGGCATAACCCGCGGATTCCCCTAGCATAACCCAGGAATTTTCTATTCAATCCCGACATAACTCGCGGATCTCCCTAGCATAACCTAGGAGTTTTTCTTTCAATTCCGACATAACCCGCGGATTCACCTGACATAACCTAGGAACTTCTCTTTAAAATCCAGGCATAACCCGCGGATTCCCCTAGCATAACCCAGGAATTTCTCATTCAAATCTTGGCATAAACCGCGGATTCCCCTGGCATAATCCAGGAATTTCCCTTTCAAATCCCGGCATAACCCGCGGATCCCATGGCATAACCCAAGAGCCTTTTCTTATTTCAAACCCCGGCATAACCCGTGTATTCTCTATTTTATCCCCAGCAGTGACCCTTCATTCCCATCCCGACATAACCCGTGGATCCTCCTCTTTTCCATAGCAGGGACCTTTTGTCTTTCCCAGCATAACTTGGCAATCATTCCAAAGGATACAAAATCCGAACTTTTATTGTTTTCAATAAAGAAATATCTCGGATTTGTGTTGCAAATAACTCACGAAATTTTCCCAGTCAAAACTGGGGCAGAAATTTCATTCGTTTGTTTTTTATGTCACAACAGGTTTCACCTCAAGGCACATGATTCGAGGTGACCAAGAGCATAAAGTCTCAATCAAAGAAAAAAGAAGAGAGCAAAAGATGCAAACTCAAAATGTTCAAAGAAGGAAAGGATGCGGATAACTCAAAGTTTGATTGAGTCACAAGTATAGTATGTCCTGCTCCAGTCCAATGCTGAAACAAAAACTAGCACCTATAACGTGCGAGCATCAAGATTTAGATCGAGGCCTACAGCAAAATCAAGCTTCAAGAGATGTGTGTGTGTGTGTGTGTGTGTGTGTATATATATATATATATATATATATATATATATATATATATATAGGAATCTTTAAACCCATAGTTGATAGTCCTAGCTAGCTTAGATTTTGATTTTCCTTTGGTGTAATAAGAAGTCAGCAAGCAATAACAGCAGCATCAGCAGTAAAATCACATCTCATGGTAGTCCCAGCTACCAAACACTCAAGAACTATACTGACCTGATTTCTTTATCGCCAAGGATATGTAGGCAACATTTGAAGCAATATTCGGTCAGACATTTTTTCAAAATGCTTCTCCTGGAGTTTTGAGCAGGCAAAAATCCGCATGGCGCTCATTTATCATTGACAGAAAACCCTTCGTGCTTCCGAGAAAAGAAGGGCAGCTGTGAGAACGTGATTGTTGCCTCATTAAAATTACTCTGATAGAATTCGCAAAGTTAGGATTTCTCCTTTTTATTATTCAATTTTTAGGATTTAATTGCGCATTGTGTGTATTTTCATTGGTGCATGCATGATAAGTCATAAAAATACAAAAATAAATTGCATAAGCATTTAGGATTTGATTGTTACATAATTTTTGTTAGACATTTAGTAATTATATTTTTGCTTTACAAAATATAAAAATTACAAAGAAGACCTTGATTTGTGTTAATTTTTCTTTTAAATAATAGCAGTTAATTGTGATTTGTTAGTTTTGAATAACTTTTAAGGTTTAATTATAGTTGGGTTGTGAAAATTAATTAAAGTTATAGTTGACTAATAGATAAAAAAGATTAGAAAATAGATGAGATCAGGGGTGGCCACAATTGGGCCAAATCTGGATGGCCCAAACAGCCCTACCCGTCCAAATCATCAAAAATAGGCCCAACCGTCCCTGACCCGGTCTGCCATTAGAGACGCCCCAGAACAATGTCGTTTTGGGGCCAGTAATCTCAATCATTCATTAGCCATGATCCAATGGCTTGGGTTCGATGTGAATGTTACATAAAAGTTTCCGAATTATATCGAACCCTAGACACCAAATGCCTCCTCCTCGTACCATCGTCTCCACTGATACGCCGTCTCACATCCGCCGGCCAGAAATCATCTCCGCCGGCGGCAAAGCTCTAATGCCTCCAAAAATACACCGTTGAACCACCATTCCCTCCTATTTCCAATGCCATAAAAAACAACTTCCAACAATAAGCCAAACTCGACGAATATAGAAATCTTTGGACGCCGTCTCCGTCGCCTACGGCTGCGCCACCGCCGGAACCCTTCGAAAATAACACCCTAGGTCCCTCACCCCATCCCCATAACGGATCCAGCCCCAATTTCTTTCAAACCCTAGTTAATCGCTTCGAATATTCGTCCAAAGCTCCGACCAAATCCTTAGCTTCCACGGAATCCTTTGAAACTGACATCATGCAACCTCTTCACCTCCCTATCCACGAATCCATAACTAGCGACCCTCGAATATAACTCGTCCTTGCCAAAAATCAAATCAAAACTGGTTTGAAATCCAAACCCATCCAAAACCTAGCCAATCTTACACCCGATTTTGTTTTTCACTCTCCCCCTCTCAAATATCTGTTCGGACTTTCTCAAATGTCACAAGACTCTCTCAAAATTTGAAATCAAATATGGCTGGAAACCTCAAGATGCAAAGGTCATGGGTTTTGGGGTTGTGCTGTTCTTTAAAGCTAAAGTCCCCGTTTCTTTTTGTCTTCTTTTAATTTTTTTTATGATTGTATGTGTGGTCTACTTGCTCATTTATAATAATCTTCTGTTAGGAATTTTGTTTCATTCAGAATTATGTGCCTCTATTTAAGTCTTTGATAATTTTCTTTGAATGATTCCTTCTCAATTGGATTTCTAGATGTTTCTTATTTAGATTAAGTCATTCTGTATTTTAGGATAGTTCAATTTGTTCATCTTTTACCTAGTTTGACCTTTTCTCCTCGTTTCAGTTGATCAATATTTGTTTATGATAAACCCTGTGGTTGCTTTTGAATTTGGTGTTGGTTAGCTTTGCTTTGCCTCTGACTAATTCAGTCTCGCATTTTGGTACTAGTTTAAATCTGCCTGTATATAGGTGTTCCGTTGACTTGTTAATGATTCCTCGTGGTTGCTGATTAACTCTGTTAAGTTTGCTTGTTTTGATTCTAATGGCGTAGTTTAGTCTTCGTTAAATTGAATAGTTAGTCGGTTCAGCTTATTTGAGGATTTAACCCCAGTTGATAATGAGACTATGTTTTGATTATGGTTTATGGCCCTTAGTAGTTAACTATGGTCAACTTCTGACCAAATTGATAGGAACCAGGGTAGAAATATTTAGGGAATGTAATTGAAAAGAAAAGGCAGGGGTAATAGGGGTATTTAGGTATGGGAATCTTGTAACAAACCCTTGGAACCTTCTAGTTGGAGGTTCAAAGACCATTTTCTGGAAATTCTCTATTAAAACTTGAGGCACAAGCTAGAAAATAAGGGACTAATCAAGCAATTCTAAGAAATAGGGAAGGGACTAATGAGAAAACACACACAAAAAAAAAGAAGAGTTTCCCCAAGGCTTTGTCTATAAAAGGGTATCTTATTGCTTTAGAAAAGAGAAGAGTTTTAGACACCATCTGAAAATTCCCTGAAAAAAATCCCAAGCTCTCTTATTTCTGCAAAAATCTCCTAAAAGACTTCCGGATAATTAGAATTTTATCCATTATAAGATGAAGGTAACTTGAAGCATATGTATTTAGGGAGTTGGAATATTTTGAACCTATTTTGGGCATTGATCTCAGGCTGGATTGTTTGGTTCGAGGTATAGGATTGGAATTTGTTGGTGTTGTTGGTCTTTTAAAACTTTCCTAGACTTCCTGATACTATTGCTGGGTTTTTAATCGGTCGATCTACTGCTGATTGTTGCTTCTTGCTTACATTACTCATAGGCTCTTTCTTCTTTGCTGTAGTTCAGGTATTTATTCTCACTCAGGAGATCTGGAAATGCACAGCTACATGTATGCATGGTCACATTTGATAATGAAGGCATTTTCATTTTTTATTTTATTGTTATAGCTGTAAACACTACTAGTTTAGTGACATTTAGAACATTTGTCTCAATGGATTGGTGCTGTAATATATAAACACTTGGACTATGCTGAACTGTTGCAAGTCATTCGAACTGTTTAATTTCGAATTATTTTAAAATTTCAGTAGGATGAAATATGGTAGCCAATAATCTGTTTGATCTTCATGAATATTTCAATAATTGAGAGTCACCATGTGTACACGTATTATTATCCATATTGATAGGTCCATTAGTTTATATATGTCGAATTTAAACTTGAGTTTTACCATATTGATTTACAAGTATGGAAAAGGTCACTTCCTGGATTTTACCTTGTCAGACGTCTTTAACACGTTAAAAATGATCAAATAAAAGTGATTTCAAATAGTTGTGACATAGTGATTTGTGGAGTGCTATCCTTGCTTTGTGATTAAATTGTAGTTTCAAGTTTCTGGGCTCAAACTGAAGGCCCAAACCGTTAAAGTTGAGAAGCACATGAAAACATATACCCCTGGGCTGACTACTCCTAATAATGAGTCCAATTGCAAAAATCAGCCATAAAAATACTGAAGATGTGCATACTGAATTTTTGTGGTAGATCTTTAACACATGAATTAATTAGGGCTTCTGTTTTTTTTAGAGACGATATATAATAGGAAATCATAGTTTCTTCAGGTTGTCTTTCTAAAAATAAAATGAGTGTGCCACGCTAAACAAAATCATATGTTGTGTGGCCCTCTAATTATAGTAAAAATGCCTAGAAATCCGAGAGATGCCGTTTAGCGAATTTCACAGTTTTCCCACGAAGTTAAAAAATGCGTAGTTTGCTTTAGTTATTTAAATAATTTACCTTCCTAAATTCAGGTGCGCATTTATGTGACCCAAATCCAAATCACAATGATGTTAATATGCCTAAAAAATGTTAAAAGTGGTAAAGAAATAATTTAAAATTGCACTATAGGATGAACATGTATAAAATCAGAAGTTTAGCCAATTATAGTAACTTACGCGATCGTGCTAGAACCACGGGATCCGGGGACGCCTAACACCTTCCCTTGGGTTAACAGAATTCCTTTCTTATAATTTCTGGTTTGCAGACTTCAAAAGAGAAAGTCAAATTTTCCTCGATGTGGGATTTAAAATAAACTGGTGACTTGGGACATCAAAAGAAAAACCTATCCCAAGTGGGGACTCTGAAATAAATAAATAATTACATTTCGAATAATGTCACTTTAATTGAAAAAACTCTATTATACGTGTCATCCTTCGGGGTAGCCGTGTAAAAAAGGAGGTGTGACACCTACGATCTACAACATGTTTAATTTATTAACATTATTAGAAGTTATGGCTGGTTCACATAAATGTACCCTCGATTTGGAAATTATGTATCACAACTACATCACCAAGAACTGTACCGGTAGATATAATAATTTTATTATCAACATGCCCAAAGCAAACTACGAATGTTCAAAGTGTTTTCTATACTAGTTATGAATGTTTCAAGTATTTTTCACACTAGTTTTTGGTATTAATGTTAGTGCCATAGATTATGAGATTCGTTTGTGAATTACACACCTCAATTTATTTCAAAAAGATTATACTCAACTAAAAACAAACTACGGATGTTCACATTAAAAACTAATTCGAAGTTCAATATAAGGATGTTAATTGTTTATATGCTTGGGGTAGCTATGTTAGACCTTTAATCATTTTTGGATAAGGGAATTTGGCTAGCAGTAGCCCATTGGTGATTAAGAAATGAGTTAGGACTAAAGGCTAGTTCAAACTTGGCTCGAAATTGAGCCCAAGAATAAGGATCAGGACAGAAGCCTACCTTTCTTTGACTTGGCAAATGATTAAACCGAAAGCAGGCGCAGTTTTTTTAAGATAAAAGGCCATCAATGTTTAAACTCATTTTCATTATCTGAAAAGTAAACTTAGTGAAATAAGAATGTTGGAGACAATTGGGCTCTTAATTGAGCCCAAATGTGAGAAGCCAAGGACATTGTCACGTCAGGCCTGGTTTTAACCAGACTGCCTCTTATAGGCCAACACCAGGCCCAATTATTTGAACCAAAAAACCCTTTAATTTTAAGGCCCTAAATGAGGCATGATTCCTTCTATTTTAACATACAACGAAAGAACTACATAAATACTGAAAATCTGAGTACTGAAACAACTAAATTTTGGGCCTCAAATCATTAATAAACCATTAGTGATAATATTTATATGTTTAAACCTTAAACTACTCATTACATAAATTAATCTCTAATATGCAATCACCTTATCAATGCTGGATTTTTAGACAGTTAAATTGAATGAACTCATCGACTAAGCAATGTATTTTTTAAACATGTATGACATACTAATCAATATTCTCTAATAAACAACCAAGAAAGTTTCTGGGCTACCATGAGCAATACATGAAAAGCGAAAGTAAGCTAGTTTAAACCTTCAATATAATGGAGCTCCCGCCCGAGCCATTAACTATTAGGTAGAATACAACATGCTTAAATGAAACTAAGAAATTGCAGAAAAACGATACAACTTGACAGAATTATGTAAGGGAAAACTAAAGCTCAATATTTGCATACCAATTTCTTATTACAATCAACTGAAACACATGCTTAGAGCTTTATTTTATCATTCAAAGGTTCATGAAGTACCTGGATACAACAAAAATAAAATGAGAAAATCTCTAAAAAGCAACATAAATCAGCAAGAAAATATCAATAGAAAATCAACAACATTCAAATGCAAACACCATGCAGATCCAAAGCTTAAATAATATTTTTACATAGAGAACCAAAAATCCGAGGAAATTGGGTCGAAAGTTTCTTTTAAAATCGAAAATTTAATCAACTCTAATGGAATAGTAGAAGTTGAACTTTTTGAAGTGCTTTTTTATGGTATGAAAATCTATTATAATGAAAGAGTGGGCATACAAAAACAACATTCAAATAATATTCTGACCTAAGTTCTTTGGTCAGTACCACATATTGATAGAGAAAAAAAATATAACTATCCATTTTTTCAGCATCTTTTAAATAAATTTTGGACAGCTGATACACTTTTAGAACTTTCCTCTGAGGTTTGGGCCAATTGTCATGGCAAATTGGCCTAATGCAGGCCCAACTCATGGCCAGATGGCCCAAGATAGGCTGAAGTTTAGCAACAATCCTGGCCTTGACTGATCAGGCTTTCAATGGCTAACCCAAATCCAAATATCAGAGTAAACTTTTGCAAATTACTTAACTAACAAATCACTTGAACATGTGAAACTAAACTTAACCAACAAATCACTTGAACATGTGAAACTAACTACTACATATATTTAACTAACAATTAAATCCAATTAAAATATAATTAGTTGTTGTTAATTTAACCTAAAATCAGTTGCAATTAACTAAAGCACATCCAATTAACCATTAACCTAATTATGCTAACAACAAAACCAACCAAAGAAAATCTTCCAAATTAAGAATACCAAATAAACACGTAAAATAAAAGAAGAGAAAAAGGTAAGAATGAAAATCAACAACAATAATCTTTTATTATAAAAAGGGAAAGGAAATTGGATCAAAAGTGCTCCAACGAGGTTGGCCGAACTCTGGTCATGCTTCGAAGTAGGTCCAAAAATATATTAATCAATCATTATTACTGAAAACAATCAATTAATGTAAATTTTAGATCCAAATCGTGTCTTGAAACTCGAAGGAATAGAAGAAAAGTCGGCAATACCGATAAACTGGGGCTTCTAATTTTTAGATCTAGAATTGGTGGGATTTGATAGGGTTTTAGGTTCAATGGTTGATAGATTCGTGTGGAGGGTATACTTGGGGTGGTTTGTTGTTGCTTCGCCACCGTAGGGCGATATCCTGGCGGCGGAGAAGGGCGAAGACGGCGGGGCTCAAAAGGGTGGCTAGGTTTTCTTTGTTTGAGATTGGGAGATGGAGAGTGAAAATGGGATTAAGCTTTGCGAGGGTCTGTCTTCGGACTAGTTTAGAGGAGGTGGGGGATCAGTTCCGATCCGTTCAATCAAATGCAATCAAAGGTTAGGATTAGTGTTACTAAAACGGCGTCATTTGGGCGTTACTAAAGAGCTGGACCGGGTAAAGGATTGGGCTGAGGTCCAAACGGGTAACATGGATAATTGGACCATTGCATTTGCTACTTGGTATGACCCAATTATCAGAAAAGCCAACTGTTTTCTTTCTTATTTTCCTTTTCTTTGTTTTCTTTTCTTTTCTTTAATTTTAAAAACAAACCCTAATTAAATCAATTAAGGTCTAAATTAAATCCCAAATAAATGTTACCAATAAAAATCAAACAAATTATATATTTATAATAATTACAAACTAGTTAATCCTAAATTAAAGAAGAAAAAAATACTAATTTAGCATTAAAAGCTAAAAATATAAAATGAATGATATTTTTTGTAATTCTCATTTTAATAAAGTAATTAACTAACCAATTAATCCTGAAACATGAAAACAAAAATCTATATACAATGAACAATATTTTTGATATTTTGGGAGTATATTTCATGATTTTTAACAAAAATTAAATGTACACAAGAATGCGCGCAATTAATAAAAATTGTACAAAAATTCTATAAAATTATAAATAATTTGGAAAAAATTATTTTCTTTAATTTTGCAAGAGTATTTCTAATAGGGCAAAAATCACATGCTCACAGCTGCCACTCTTTTCTCATTAACACGAAAAGTTTTTGGGAAAAAATAAAATGAGCAACTACGAGCAATTTTTGCCTGTTGGAAACTCCATGGGAAACATGTTTTGGGGAAAAGTGTTACAGAACCTTTCTTTGGATGTTGCCTACATATCTTTGGATATAAAGGAATTAGGCCAGTGTAGTTCTGAAAGTTTTAGTAGGTTGGACTAGCGAGAAACTGTGATTTCACTGTCGTTGCTATTGTTTTTGCTTGCTGAGCTCCTTATTACACCAAAATGAAAATCTAAACATAAACTAGCTAAGCCTATCAACTACGAGTTATAAGATTCCTATCAATAAACCTTCTAAAGCGTGATCTTGAGCCTTGGCTGGTTCTCTCTACAGACTCTTATCTGAATCTTGATGCTCGTTAGCTGCAATCACTGGTTCATCCTTTTTCAGCTTTTTGGATCAAGGCGTTACATACAAAGCTTGTGACTTCAGTCATATCTTGATCAGTCCGCCTCTCTTTTACACTTAGAGTTCACTTCTTTTCTTGTTTTTTTCTTTTATTTGGATATTCTTCTTTTTGTCATCTCAAACCTCATGCCTTGCGGTAAAAACCTATCCAGGCCACAAAACAAAAAAACAAATAAATTTTTTTGCCCTAATTTTTACTAGAAAACTTTCGTGAGTTATTGTAAAAATCTAACAACTTCCTTATTGAAAGAGATAAAATCAAGATTGTGTATCCTTGAGAAAAAAATGATTAGGGAGTGGAGATCCTATATCTAAAAAAGACAACCAGGTTATGATGGAAGAGTCATTGAGTTATGCGAAAAAATCCTCGGGTTTTGCTGGAAAATTCATCGAGTTATGTTGGGAAGGTCCTCAGATTATGCTTGGAAAGTCATTAGGATATGCCGGAAAGGTCCTCGGATTATACGGGAAATGTCATTCGGTTATGCCGGAAAGGTCCTTGGGTTATGACAAGAAAGTCATCGGTTTATGCTATAAAGGTCCTCGGGTTATGTTAGGAAAGTCATTGGGTTATGCTAGAAAGGTCCTCGGGTTATGCCAGAAAAGTCATCGGGTTATGTCGGAAAGGTCCTCGGGTTATGCTGGTGTTGATACCCAACTTTTTCCTGTAAATTTTAATATGTAAAATACTTTCAAAATATCACATATATGCATATATAAGTATTCCAAAAATATTTTATTATTTTTCCTTAATTTTAAAAAGATTTTAAAATAAGTTTATTACTTTATTTTATTCAGAAAAGCCCAGTAATTACTCCTAAAATTATCATTTTAGTGATTCTTTAAATGTACTAATAGCTAATATAATTTTTGCATATTTTAATAAATTTATTTAGTATTTTTAAGGCTAGATTACATATAACAACCTCTTTTAGATTTAACTACGTTATGTATATAAAAATTAGGTTGAATATTTCATTTTGATAATTATATATTATTAATCATTTTAGTACATTTAATTTATTTTCAGAAATTAATTTACAATTTTTTATAAAATAAATAAAGGAAATGTGGCTATTTAAAATATAGCCCAATTTTATTCCAATTGTGGCCTGATTTGAATCTCGATCTTAAACCCAATTACCTTGACCTTATCCCTATCTAGGCCGACCCAAACCCAACCCTGTTAAACAACCCCACCTACCCGATCAATCCAGGTCGTTGATCAAAATGATCAACGGCCACCAAAACCCTTTTTCTTTTTTTATTCAAACGACCCCTAGCCCTAACCCCATTTCAAACCCGGAGCCACCTCTGAATCCCATTCTTTTTCAATTCTCTCTCAAACCCTAGCCACCGCCCTCAACTACCACCCAACATCTCCTAAACCAATGGCTTCCAAAGCCATTGGAATCCTGTATCTACCTCCATTGGCTTCTATGTGCCCGACTATCATGATTTCAAGGCAGAATCCTGGAAAATCTTGGTTCAGATCATGGTAGATCTTAGTTCTATGGCTGTCTCTGGTCATCTTTGACTTTACTCCGGCCAGCCATGGCTATTCAAGCCTGATTTTTGACTTCCCCTGCTTATATCGATGATTTTCCAAGCCTTTCTCACCATATGGGGTTCTCCTGAAACCCTAACTTTTAAGGTTCTCCCGATTATTTTAGGTCAGTTTTAGATTTGTGTTTTCTCTAAATTTCTAAATATTTTTCTCAAGGTTTCTGTCAAACTCTACCTTCAAAACTCCTTTATCTTTTCCGATTTTTGTTTTTGGTAAGTTATTTGGAAGAATTCTTTGATTTTCAACATGTTCTGCTATGTTTTATGCTATTCTTCTATTTGGGTTTGCATTTTAAGGTCCTTGTGTTACGAATATTGAATTTTAGAGGAAGAAGATCTAACTAAAGCTAAGCTAAGCTAAGAAGAGAACAAAATAACGCAATAAGATAAAAGGATTTTCATTCATAGCCTCTGAAAATGGCAAACTTATACATATAGAGGAAGTAAAACCTAGGGGTCAAAGTGAAATAAAATAACTATTTAGAGGAAAATGTAATAACTTATAGGTAAATATCAAGCTCAACTCCCATGTACACTTCCAAAAACCTGAGTACTACTTCCTGCAACTACTTTATTTCTAATTTGTATCAGTACTTCCCCTGAACAACACACTTTTCCTCAAGGATGAGGACTACAATCCATCCAGGATCAAACGGAAAATGTGCACCTACTTCTATTCTGAAAGTTCTTGTCCTTGGATCGAGACATCTCTTCAAAACCATTCTATTGACAAACAAATTTTCAACACCAAAGATTATGATGCATTGAGGTATTTCTTCAATGCTTCTGATGTCTTGAAGCATCTGTTCTGGAGCAACCCATAGCAATTCAGTCAACTGATAAGACATGGATGGAAAGAGTAATTGCTGAATATTATTGAACAACTCCAACAAAAAATTTAGTCTAGTACCGGCAATGTTCTTTTGAATGTGCCTAAAGGTCCATCCATGGAATAGAATCTATAACAAGCTTGAACGGTTTCCATTGCATTAAAGAAGAATAATGTGCAATAGTTGCCTGGAAAGGGAACGTAACCCAAGTCTTAAGATAATCTTCAAAATCTGCCATGATTATATCCAGTATACTGGAATGCAACTTCAAACCACCGAGGCGCATTACCTATCATAGCACCCTTGTACTTGTTTATAATTGCAGCAAGAAGAGAGAAACTTTCGGATTCACTCCGGTTACTAGCATCAATTAGCAAGATCATAAAAACTATTTATTTTTACAAACATCTAACAACAACGTCCAACACCTCATATACAGCAGTCTTACGTTGCGACTTACCCTCATCTTCCATGTGACAAACATTAAGAACAAATTGCATAAACTTTTCCCCAAGTATCATGTTCATCCAGTTGATATCCCAGGCATGAATCCAAAAGGGATCATGTACCCCTACAAATTGTAGTCTAACGTCCCTGCAAGCAACAACAGTCATTATCATGTGTGAACGATCCAGCGAGTGTACGAAATTTTAAGGAAAATCAGTTCTCTGTTTCTTGTCCTTAACTAAATCACCCTCGCACGGTAAAGCCAAAATTTGAAGAGATGTTCTTGTGACATGCCATTGATTTTTAAATTAAAACAACACAATAAGGAGACCTAAGGGTGTCGTCCAGTGCATTGGCTGATTTTCTGAAGCAATCCTTGTTGGGGTATGTGGATCGATTGTGCGTTGGTAAACACAAATTTGAGAGAAAAACAACCTCTATTACTCACAAGAATAGATTACACGAGTATTTACAAAACTCATAAAAACTCTCAAAAACTCACAAACGAGGACCACTCTCTAGGATCACTCTTGTTCTCACTCTTCTTGGTGGTGAACACTCTAATTTTGTGATGATTTACAATGAAGGCAAGCACCTCTATTTATAGCAAAAAAATGGTGAGGGTTTTTTGTGGAAATTCCCGTGTGAATAAGGAAGCTTCCTATGGAGGCTATAGTTGGCTTGTTCAACCATTATGGGCTGCACGTGTGAATAAGGAAGCTTCCCATGGAGGCTATGGTTGGCTTGTTCAAAGTTTGCTAGTTTGAACATCTAGAAGTACGGCTGGAAGTCATCAATTCTCCCCTTCCAGCTGTATCTGAAATAAACATCCCGGCTATGTCTCTTCATAACTCTAGCTTTTCTCGAGTCACTACCTTTGTTAACATATCAGTTGGATTCTCCTTCGTATGGATCTTCACTAGTCTCAAAGTTGTCGATCCATCACCTCGCGTATCCAATGATATCGAATATCAATATGTTTTGTACGGGAATGGTACATGGAGTTCTTGCTCAAATCCAAAGCACTCTGACTGTCACAATGTACCTTGTACTCCTTTTGTTTGATTCCAAACTATTGGAGATAACGCTTTAGCCACAACATCTCTTTTCCAGCTTCAGCGGCAGCAATGAATTTTGCTTCGGTTGTAGATAAAGCAACACACTTCTGTAGCCTAGACTGCCATGAAACAACTCCCCCTGCAAAAGTGTAAATGAATCCTGAAGTAGGTTTTCTACTATCAAGATCTCTGGCCATATCCGCATCTGTATAGCCTTCCAAGATTGGATCAGCTCCCCTGTAACAAAGACATAATTTCATTGTACCCTTAAGATACCTAAGAATCCACTTTACTGCCTCCCAATGCTCTTTCCCGGGGTTGGAGAGAAATTGACTCACCATTCCCACTGAGTGAGCAATATCGGGCCTCGTACACACCATAGCATACATCAAACTTCCAACTGCTGAAGAATATGGTACTGACGACATCTCCCCAATCTCTTCCTTGGATGAGGGACAGGAACTCTTGCTCAGCTTGAAATGGTTGGCTAATGGAATGTTAATTGGTTTGGCATTGTTCATATTGAACCGTGCAAGCACTCGTTCAATATACTTATCCTGAGATAGCCATAACCTCCGGTTCTTCCTGTCTCGGGTGATCTGCATTCCCAATATTTGTTGAGCCGACCCTAAGTCTTTCATGTCAAAAGACTTAGAGATTTCCTTCTTCAGCTGGTTGATCTTTGTTGTGTCTTTCCCCACGATCAGAATATTGTCTACATATAGTAGAAGAGCAATGAAATTCCCGTCTAAAAATTTCTGAATGTAAACACATTCATCTGCGGCAGCTTTCTTGTACCCTTGACTCACCATGCACGAGTCAAACTTCTTGTAACACTGTCTTGGTGCCTGCTTCAGATCGTACAAACTCTTCTTCAACTTCCACACGAGGTTATCTCCTGAAACCTCAAAACCTTCGGGCTGCTGCATATAGATTTCTTCTTTTAAATCTCCGTGAAGAAACGCTGTCTTCACATCCATCTGTTCAAGCTCCAAGTTCATACTTGTGACCAATCCAAGTATGGCTCTGATTGAAGTCATCTTGATTACGGGTGAAAAAATCCCATCAAAGTCGATTCCCTTCTTCTACTGGAATCCTTTCACTACCAACTGTGCTTTGTATTTCACCACTTTTCCACTGCCATCTTTCTTCAGCTTAAACACCCATTTATTTTTTTAGTGCCTTCTTCCCTTTTGGAAGTTCTACGATCTCATATGTCTGATTTTTCTGCAGAGATTCCATCTCGCCCTGCATTGCGAGCAACCACTATTCTTTGTCCTTATGAGATACTGCTTCATGGAAACTTTCTGGTTCTCCATCTTCAGTAAGTAGAAGATATTCAGATTCTGGATACCTTCTCTATGGAATCCAACCTCGTTCAGATCTACGAACTTCTGGAATATGAGGAGATCCACCATCATCTGAGTCTTGTGATGGTTCTGGAACATCTGACAGAGCGGGTTGTGGCTCCCCCATATCAACACCATCTTCTTCCTCATTGTCTTCTACTTCTGGAATATCTTCTGGCACTGTATCTTCATTTCTCACGAATGATTCTGCTGTTGCCTCTGGCACCTGAGGAGCAACATTTGGCTTCTGAGATATTGTGGGCTTTTCAATATCTTCTATTTTCTGGTTTTCACGGAACACTACGTCCCTACTTCTGATCACCTTTTTCTCCTTTGGATCCCATAATCTGTATCCAAATTCTTCATCTCCATAGACTATGAATATGCATGGAGAGGTCCTTGCATCTAGCTTCTGCCAGAGCTTCTTGGATACGTGTGCGTACGCCAAACATCCAAATATTCTCAAGTGGGAATATGATGGATCCTTTCCAGACCAAAGTTTCTCCGGAACTTCAAAATTCAATGGTACTGATGGAGATTGGTTGATCAAGTAACAGGCGGCTCTGACTGCTTCTCCCAAGAATGGCTTTGACAGCTTAGCCATACAGAGCATGCTCCGAACACGTTCCATGATTTTTTGGTTCATTCTTTCAGCTACACCGTTGTGTTGAGGGGTTCCTGGGACCGTCTTCACATGTCGAATTCCATATGATCTGCAATAGGCATTGAACTGCCTGGAAGAGTATTCACCTCCATTGTCGGATCGAAGACACTTAAATTTCTTTCCTGTCTCATGTTCTACCATGACATGGAATAGTTTGAAGTAATCGAACACCTGGTCCTTCATCCGTAAGAAATACACCCACACCTTTCGAGAAGCATCATCAATGAACGTTAGAAAGTATCGATTGTCGCCGAGTGATTCAACCTCCAAGGGACCGCAAACATCAGAGTGTACCAGACTAAGTAACTCTGATCTTCTCGTTGAAGAGGAATTAAACGAGACTCTATGCTGCTTACCAAACAGACAATGATTGCAAGGATTTAGTACAACATCCTTGTCCACATTGATGAACTCCTTTTTTATTAGGGTAGACAACCCTTTCTCACTCATGTGGTCGAGTCTCTGGTGTCATAAATTTTGAGAAGCCTCCTTTTCTGCAACGTTGAGGCTGTCTGTGCATATCTTCACATGAGTCTTGTATAGCGTGCCACAAATATGTCCTCAGGAGACTGTCATAGCGCCTCTTGTTAACTTCCATGTTCCTTTACTGAAGTGACTATCATAGCCCTATTTGTCAAGAGCTATTCCTGACAATAGATTTAGCCGAAGATCTGGCACATGGCGGACATCCTTCAAAGTGATTGTGCTCCCGGAACTTTTCTTTATCTGGACATCACCAATTCTGACAATCTCAGCGGAACTGGAATTTCCCATTTTCACAGCTCCAAAGTCAACGGCTGTGTATGTTGTGAATTATTCCTTGTATGGAGTCACATGGCAGGATGCTGCAGTATCTACCACCCATTCTGTATCTTCTCGTGAGACGTGAAGGCATGTCTCATCTTGGGTTGAACAATAAGCTACATCACCAAGATAGTAACTAACGTTTCTCCACCCTTGTTCTTCGGCTGCGAATTGCTCTGGCCTTGCTCCTCTTTCCATTTGTAGCAGTTCTTCTTCATAAGTCCCTCTATTCCACAATGATGGCACTTATATGTTGGTTTTCTTCCATCAGTTGACCTGCCCCTGCTCTTGCTTATGCCCCTCCATTTGCTTTTGCTACTCTTTTGTTGCCTCCCCCGGTTCTCTGTGACAAAGGCATGGGTCTGATCTGTGCCCATCTCCTTTCTCCTTGCATCTTCACTGAATAGGGCATCCTTGACCATTGACATGGTAAGTTTGCCATTAGGGGCTGAGTTGCTGAGTGATACGACTAGCGTTTCCCAACTATCGAGAAGGGAACTGAGTATAATAGCGCCTGAACTTCAGCGCTAAGTGGCATCTCTACAGACGACAATTGGTTGACCAGGTTTTGGAACTCACTGGTATGCTCTGCAACTGAAGTTTCATTTTTTAGCTTCCTGTTGACTAAGCGCCTCATCAATAGGGCCTTATTCCGAGCGGTCTTGGCCTGGTACATGTTTTCCAACTTCTTCCAGAGGGTATATGCGTCTGTTTCTTGTGCAACATGGTGGAAGACACTATGATCAATCCATTGAGGGATTTGACCAATAGTTTTTCGATTTGATTTCTTCCACTCTAACTCCTTGGCGGGATTAATATTTTTACCGATCAATTATATGGGATCAAACAAATCTTTACAACTTAGGAGATCTTCCATCCGAGGTCTCCATAGTGTGTAATTTGTGGCAGTAAGCATAATCATGGCTCCGAAAGATGACTCTTCTGTTGACATTATCATCTTACAAAATAATTTTTCAACACGATCGGGGTTGAATATTTAAACACGAAATTCACCGTTGCGTTCGGAACGGTCAAAAAAGGTGGAATTGACACTTCGTGGCTGAAATTCCACTATAGGGGCAAAACTGTAATTTTTGAAAGTTGAGGGACCAATCTGCAATTTCAGAGATTGACTGGTTTGCTACAGTTGACTGGTCGTCTTCTCCGGCGAAATTTCCGGCGACGGTTGTCTTCCCTGGCGAGTTCCCGGCGAACCTCCGGCAAAGTTGACCAAACTTTGACCGCGATTTCTGGGCTCATTTGAACCCCGATTAGGTCACTTTTTGATGCGTTGGACTCCGTTCGACGAGACGAATTCAATGGTTCCGTCAGAGATGGATTTCAAGCAAAGATCCAAAAAAACCCAAATTTGGCCCGTCACCTAAAAACTCGACCAACGCCTCTAACCTGCTCTGATACCACTTGTTGGGGTATGTGGAACATTTGTGCGTTGGTAAACACAAATTTGAGAGAAAAACAACCTCTATTACTCACAAGAATAGATTACACGAGTATTTACAAAACTCATAAAAAAACTCTCAAAAACTCACAAACGAGGATCACTATCTAGGATCACTCTTGTTCTCACTCTGCTTGGTGATGAACACTCTAATTTTGTGATGATTTACAATGAAGGAAAGCACCTCCATTTATAGCAAAAAAATAGTGAGGGTTTTTTTTGGAAATTCCCGTGTGAATAAGGAAGCTTCCCATGGAGGCTATGGTTGGCTTGTTCAACCATTGTGGGCTGCCCGTGTGAATAAGGAAGCTTCTCATGGAGGCTATGGTTGGCCTGTTCAAAGTTTGCTAGTTTGAACATCTAGAAATACGGCTGGAAGTCATCAATCATCTCAACACTGTGGCCTAGCCAAGTCATTGCGTAATGATGAGCTTGAACTAACTCCCTATCATTTATCCATAAGCCCACATGAGTGAATATTATACCAAGAACCTTCTGTATTGAATAACTGAAGTATAAACCTTCCTTCTAAATTCCAGCTGACGAACATGAATAAACTATTTGATCACATGCATAAATGGGACAAAAGTCTAGAATCCACTTCCCTATCAAACCACCATTGTCCTTAAGGGTGATATTTAAAATGAAGAAATAACCACACCTGCTACCAGTGCTTGGAACAACTTTGTATTCTGAAGCTCTATTTCCAGTTGCATTAGCTTTATCTAAAACAATATGTATTTCAAATTTGTTGAACCCAAGTTTATGGGCTTGCACTGCAAGAAGTTCAAGCAGCTTATATTTCCATTTCTTATCTAAGGAAGAGGAGTTAGTGCATCTTTCATATGTTGATTGAAGAAGCAATATGACTTGTTGAATTGACTCTACCCTCTTCCAAACAATTTAACTAAGTTCGAATTTTTGAACTTCTCGAAACAATAATAGAAGCTTCTCGGACCTTAATTCCTACAATCACGCCAGAGGGAATTGCACCATCCATCACTTTATATCTCTTATCAAAAAATTCACAAGGAAGGTAGACTACCTTTACTGCTCCCGACAAAACTTGACGATCAACATATGAAAACATATGTTGAGTGTTCCCAGCAAAGTTTCACTTACCCAAGGCCTTTATAATAGGCAGAATATTCCCAATGCATAGTTTGACATATGACACAAAGCTCGATTTAAAGCACTGGCTCTTGAGAACAGAAATGTCGACAGTTATAGAAACAAACTTTTTTGACTTCCTAATTGAATCTAGAGGTCTCCACCTTTGAGGATGATTAGGTGACTCAACCAAGTAAACTTTAAAATCATCATTCTCTAATTTGTCTCTATAAATAACAACATATCTACCATGGCCCTTGTTCATAATATTAACATTATCACTGCCATGATCATCACCACTTTTATTCCATTTTTTCGTTACACGAGAAGTGAAAGCATTGGTTAGTAACTCATACCTCTATATGTAAGCAGCAAGTTGTTCTTCATTGCATATATGCATTTCTTTTCTCAACATCTCATTAAGTGCAAAAAGTATTATGGCGCTAGGTAGAAGGAAGCAGTGCTTCCCTACAAACTTAGCAAAAGAGTATAAATCTACCGACTTGGAAGTTTCTCTAGTGTTGCATATTACTCCATCACTTATGATAGAATATTGAGTATCCATGTGCCTTCAATCCGGACCAATTTTGAAGATACTAGGATTAGTAATTTCATTCTCTAGCAACTGTATATGAGCTAGAACAGGGCTTGCATACGCATATTTAACAACCTCTTCAAGAACCTCATGGATCTTCATATGTGTAACCTTCAACTCCACTTCAGATCCAAGTAGTTCTTAAGCATATACTTCAATTTTTTCACAAAATTTTTATTGGCATAGCGGTTCTTTTCAGCACTCGCGATAGTGGCAGCTATATGAACCTGAATAATATGACTACTATAATTGTTGTTCACCACAACGGCAAATTCCTCTGGCTTCTCATAGATCATGGGAGTGTTACTCTCATCAATGTACTTCTTCTCGACCTCCATATCTATTGGCATTTCATCAAACATCCGGTGCTTATAAACGGGATTATACTCCTCTTTCGTTGACTCAAAATTTTCCAATATCTTTTTCCTTGGAGTAACTTTTGGAATAAAAACATCCTTTAAATTGCTTAGTCTTTCATCTATGTGAATAAAAGTCTTCTGTTGCAACCTATCTAAATCCCCTCATCCATCAAACTTTCTGACGGAAAGAGCTCTCGACGATGGTATCAAAACAAAAGTGTTGCTATTGTTGTTGCTGCTCAAATAACAAATGTGGAGGATTACACTCCGAGATATGGTCAGTACTCGCCATTGTAGTTAGTATTTGTCTTATTTATTTGTGCTTCATCTCTGCACTGTAACATTGATTTAAAAACCCTAAAACTTTTGGTTCATTCGAGCTTTGAGACAATTGGCTATGTGATTTACTTGTTCATCATCTCAGAATTTGATTGGTTTCAAAACCCTAATTTCTTTAGGCTTATTCGAGCTTCTGAAAATTGCTGCATCTATTTGAAGTTGCTCGATGGGTTTCAAAGTACTTTTGTTTCAACTTCTGTTTCTCTATATGAGTTGGTTTCCTACAATCATTGAAACTATAATGTATTTTTCAGAAAGGTCTTTTTACTTGACCTTTTGCATGCTTCTGATACTCTATCTTTCCTCTATTATTAAGTTGGCGAAATAGACCTATGTGACTGTCATATTTCAATAGTTCACTATCTACTCAGTTTATGATTATTCTCTTTGTCATATGTTTAGCCTCGCATGCCCAATGTTTATGCACTCTTTTATGTGCTACATTTCCCTCTAAAAGGAAACGTAATAGTGGACTGATTTCAAACCACTCCTTATGTAATTTTAATTGCACTCAAGTGTTAAGTAATTGGTTCTTTCCTTGTTCACGGATTTCCCTGTTTCTTGGATTGATTTGAAAACTTCCCTTAAAACTTTCGATTCTCTTGTCATTGCTTGATTTATTTGTTTATTCATGGGAGCCCATGTCATTCTCCCCAAATCAGTAATTTTGAATCCCTGACTCCTTGATTTACTATGTGCTGATTGTCTCCACATTCTGCAAACTTATTGTGTTTCTTACCTTATTTGGTTGACCGAGTATTTTAAAGATTCTTCCCCTAATTAAACCCCAATATACTTACCCCTAACTGGTGATTCTGCACACGATGCTCTATATAATTTCTTTCCTTAAATGCTTTTTTCCCATTACTGTTTATTTTTTTTAACTCCTTAATTAAGGGAATTCCTTAATACTGATTTGATTTTAATTAGTACATAGTTCCATAATTGCTGTTGAACTATGATTTTTGCCTTATTTTCTACCTGTTTTCAAACAATAAATACCTTGCTCTGTCATTAACACACAGACGAACACTTTTAGTTCTAAAAAACACTTATATTCAAAACATTCTCTCTTGCTTTAATACTTATACTGTGACCTATTTGGCTGGCTAAAAGCCAAAGCTATATCTCAAAACCCTGCTACCTTACCTTTACTGTATTTTGCTTCATTGAACTGGTATGTTTTGAGTAAAATTCAAGCATCACAACAATATGTTTACTTAATATTGTTGCTTTCTTGTCTGCCTACTGCTTGTGTTTAATTCCATGCATTATGCTATAATTTCTTTCTTCCTATCTTGAATCCATGTATTAAGTATCCTAAACCCCAACCCCAATGTGATTGGTATTGATGGTTTGTTTGAGGCATGACAGTATTGAGCATTGTTGTCCATGACTCAAACTTGATTCCCCTGGGATCATGACCTCTATGTATTCTCTAGTATTGTGTGTTCTAGTAGTCTTATGAGCATGTCAGCATCTTCATTGTTGTGCATGCCCAAAGTTGACCCTTGCCTATGTACATAGGCTCTTTACCATTTCCCAACCGCTGAACCATTATGTGGGAGATTATTAACTTGTTTATGATTGTTTCCCAGCACCCCTTTCCCTCTCATTTATTCCCTCAGAACTCTATTTCTTAACTTGCACTCTCTCTCTTAGACTTAAGTTCTACCTCCCTCTTGTGATATTTTCCTTGGGACCCATGAGTTTCCTATGAATGTGGACACTTGAGGACTGGTACTTCTACACAGCACTTGTCCCTATTCCGGTGATACAATTTAGGTGTGAGCATCGCCCGGAGTCCCATTGATGCTCTTAGGGAAATCTTACACACTCAAATTGGAGAAAGGTTTTGGATCAATGGTTTTTGATTTGGTCTATCTCATAACTCAAACTGGAAGTCAAGAATCAAGTTTCCTCTGGTTGTACTTCTCTTTGTACTTTTTTTTATGTAACTTATTATTCTGGTTTGTAATAAGTTGTAATAAAGATCTAGGGCTTGGCTAGTGAAAAGGGGTGGGAAACTATGCATGCAAGGGTAGAAATCATGCCCATAGGATGTTTTAACTTCTGCATATTCAACTTCACCTAGAAATCATGCCTATAGGATGTTTTAACTACTGCATGTTCAACTTCACCTAATCATGCCTATTAGATGTTTTTACTTCTGCATATTCAACTTCATAGAGAAATAATGCCTATAGAGTGCTTTAACATCTGCATGCTCAATTTAACCTAGAAACCATGCCTATAGGGTGCTTTAACTTCTGGATATTTAATTTCACCTTGGAATCATGCCTATAGGGTATTTTAACTTCTGCATATTCAAACTTCGCTTAGAACCCATGCATATAGGAATTTTTAACAATTCAAAACTGCATTTAGATTCCATGTCTATAATGTTTAGAACAAGTTTATGCACTTGGACATCATGTCTATAAGGTTTCTACAATTAGATATCATGCCTAAAATCAGTAATGCATCGAACCATGCCTACAGGGATCCTCAAGCAATCCTGATTCGCTTCAATTTCACAGTCAATGCTCGATATAAAATCAGTAATAATCGATGTTATACCTGCAGAACATGTAACCAATTTGTTCAGATTTTGTACATTCTACATCTCTTTTAATAATCTGTGTCCCTCACTTAACAAGTTTAACAAGCATGCATAAAGGACTTTAAACAATTCATTTTGAGCCTTACTATCTCATCACCTTCTAAGTTCAATAGATATCATGCCTATAGGACCCCATCTAAATACTTAGGCAAGCTTTAGAGTAATAACGGTAAGCTGAATCTGTGTCTATTAAATCATTACAACCAGTAGGTAGGCCTGACTCAGGACTTCTTATCTAAGTTATGTTATAATCCATTTTGCCTCAGTACTTAAACCGCTTCATCTTTGGTATTTATAATCAGACCTAAAAAGTGTATATAGGTCATGCTAGTTATATGCTTTCTTTGTTTACGGGGGGTATATGTGAGCTTTTGTTTGTATATATGCTTTCCCCCAATATGCAATAAGTGTTTTGTATGTCGCATTAGAG
The DNA here is from genome assembly GCA_034376525.1 of Nicotiana benthamiana. NCBI lineage: Eukaryota > Viridiplantae > Streptophyta > Magnoliopsida > Solanales > Solanaceae > Nicotiana > Nicotiana benthamiana. The sequence goes on from CM067337.1 coordinate 93,896,198, forward strand.
TTTTTACCTTTGACACTTCAAATAAACCTAATATCCCTCCCCTTTTAGAATTAGTAGTCCTAAGTGCTTCCGGGGCTGATAGGAGTTGGACGGGCAATAACATGCAATAAGTAATCAATGCCTACCCATGACTTAAATACTTTAATGAGGTGCGAAGGGTATATATAGATATGATGATCACACGATAATGTCACGTGTATCCCCACATTAAGGAGTTATTATCGGACATTGTGTGGGGTGATCCATATTTTTAATAAACCTAGGACCCCCTTTCTTTATTCTTCATTTCTTTTCTTTCAACATATTAACTCCTTATTTAAAAAAGCTAGACTTTTTCTAATTGTGCTTTCAAATTGTGTTTATGTTCAAGCCGTTATGTGTTGATCCCATCTTATTTGAGCCTTAATGTCTTGTGTGCTAACTGTACCTCAATTTACAAAAATTGTCTCGTCGGGAACCACACTAGTGGATTCTGAGGGGTGTCTTAAACCTTCCCCTTAGAGTAATTTCAAGCGCATACCCTATCTTTGGTTATTCAAATCAAACTCTTTTGGTGTCCCAATGCACCCTAATCATTAGGTGACAACTCTTTAAATGCAAAACCAAGTTCCCTAAAGGAATGAGTTGTCCCTCCAAATGTCATAAACCTGATTTTCGCGAAGGAAAAAAGGAGCGCGACAGCATGGCGACTCTGTTGGGGATTTTTAGGCTTTTACCATTTCAGACTATTATTGTGAATTTATGCTTCTTTACGTGCAATTATTTGTTTATCTCTTTTTAGCATCCAGTTTCCTTTTCAATTGCAAAACTGACTTGTCTTTTTGTTTCTTTCCTTTACTGCTTCCTTCATTGCCGCTTTAAATTATGAATTTTTTGTATTTACTGCTTTCTTAATCATTCAAATACGTGATGACATGTCTTTAATTGTTGCATAATCATGCTCAACATCATATTCCACTTGTGCCAAACAAAATCTTATAGCAACACTATAATGAGTGGTTGCGCTCTTCCGATATTATCACCTCCTGAATATGGAAAAGGCATATTTGTGGTAAAACCAGTTGATCAACGTTGTAGTCGACTGTTCCGTGCCTCTCCCCCTTAAGTTGTCTGCTCAAGGTTACCAGTCTAAAACCCCATAGAAACCTTATTTTGTTTAAATTGTGCATGTATCATGGTCAAACCTTGCGGAGTCAGATATGTTGTCCGTATAATGACTCTTTAGGATACCCTTGTCCAAAGTCCCCTGGGTTTCCCTAAAACCCAAATAGACATCATCAAGTTATGTGCATTTATTTTGAGAACTAAGTGCTTTTATGCCGATTGTTGATATTAAATAGTCGAGTATAGTGGGGGTAAGGGCCTAACCCTTTTGTCTTACAAAAGTATGAGACACGAAGTCCCAAGATTTGGCATGGTCACCAACATCTATCCAAACTGTTGAGCTGGTGAAAGGATCTTCACTCTAGTGATCAGACTCTTGTCCGGAAATTTTTGGAAATCTACCTTCTCTCCTGGAAATATGACATAAAAGCAAGATCATAGAAGCTACCACTTTGTTTTGGGTTTGTGAGAGGTCCATATTCCGCTTCGGGGACATTGAAGTGACACCCTTACTAGAAGCCATAGGAAGATTGGCCGATATAGCATGGGAGAATCCCAGTTTGTTAACACTTGAGAACTGCAAAGATAGTGGTTTCCTCAAAATGGTGGGCTTGAAGAAAAATCCAAAACTGACATGTTTGAAGGAATCCTACATCAATTTTGATTATTTGTACGAGAGGTACAGTCACAACAAATCCTACCGTACCTATCCTGACGAGATTACCATCACATCATTAGGGCATATTCATCAAAGGATATTTGTATTCATATTTTCCTTCCTGTAATTGATCGTGTTTCTGGTGAAGAAAGCAAGAATCCACACCAGACTAGCTATGGTAAATAAGACCTTAATGGAAGGAATTGGCTAGAAACCATTTAGCATTGAGCCCATGATCATTGCAGAGATATACCGAGCCCTGGCAATATGTCAACAACGAGCCAAACACTTCGAAGGCTGAAATTTTCTATTTCAACTTTGGCTCGTGGAGCATCTCCAAAAAGGTGAATACCCATAAGAAATTCAGCAAAGGGGCTGGGATGATCATATCGCTTTTCATCACGCAAAGCGAATGAATAAAGAATGAGTTGAGCTCTTCAAAAATCTAGCCGAGGATCTGGTACAATAGATGTTCGAGTGGTTTCTGACTGAGGAATTCATCGCCCGGTCTAGAGATGCACCTTTATTGATATTGATTGGTCTAAGAGGAACATACCCATACGTCCCTCTCCGAGTTATGATGCAAACATGAAAGAAATAGGTTGTACCCAAGATTGACAAGATAAGTCACTTCAGGACTGACATTCAGGATGATAACAGTACTTATAAGTGCCAGGATCAGCATATGTGGCACTGCAAGATCATTATGGGAAGGGATACCATCGAGCCAGATAGATACCACGCCTGTTGTGCTCCCTATTATTCAAGCTGGTTAGAGGATAAACCTAATGACCGGGGCCAGCCTGGGTTTGTTCAACTTTACATGATAATAGATGAAAAGGGTGAGGCACATGTCAAATACAATCATTTGTGCAAAAGGATTAGGGAAGGCGAAAGCGAAAACCATGAGATACAAAAAGCCAATCAAAGATAATTGAAGAATGGAAGGATATGGCTGTCGGTGCTAACAAACAACTGAGATATTTGGAGCAAGGCATAATGGAGTTGGAGAAGAAATGTCTTAACAGGGTCGAAGACTGCCACAATGCTGAGGAAATAAAGGCATATATCTCGCCAAAGCCTACCTATTGTTGGGACATTCGGAAAGTTGTTCAATGGAGCCAGGGATGCCGTATCTGGGGAAGGTCCTTCTGGGACCAAATAGATATGAGTTTTCTACTTTGAAATGTTATAGGGCCAATAGCCACTAGCAACTTTTATTTCCTATTATCTAGTGTCAATTATGATTGGTCTACTTTTTTATCAATAAAAGGAGGCATTTAGCATTCCAAGTTCTCATAATCAACTTGTCGCTAGGCTTACCATGGGCACAAAGAGGTCCCCAAATTAGGACATGATTTACATTCCCATATTATGTGTTTAAATATAGCAACATTTTTTAAATCATCACTAACTGGCTACCTTTTTATTTTTACTTTTCGTTTATTTCCTCTCCTTAAAGGTTAGTTCGTGCACTCTGACAACATTATCTTATTCCACGAGATCCAGGGGCCCTCCACCCACTTCTCCTCTCAGTCCTATCAAAAATAAGAACAAAGAAAAGATAACTCAACTGAACGGGTAGTGGTCAGTCATGGTCATGGTACTTTTGTTCCTAAGGAGATTGTATCCCAACTTGAACGAAAGTTGCTGAAATTTCAAGAAGAACTTGATCAGGTTCGAAATCTGGCAAATATGGTATTTTGTCTCACTAGTACAGATGTTAATTTTCCCAATGCTCAAGATGCCACAGCGCCACAAAATATCCCAAAGCCACAAACCCATCCCGCTTCTTACCACCACTACAACACATGCCATACCTCAAACAATGCTCCATTACTCATCCCAAAGCCCCTGAACTCCACATATGACCACAGCCACACCCACCATAACACCCCCATCTATGTGGAGACTATGCCACACTCAACCTAACCCATCTAAAGCACACCTGAGTCTGATATTAAAGACTAGATCATCAAAAATCTAGCCGAAGAACTTAAGAAATTGACTAGCCGAATTCACAGCGTTGAAGGAAGTAAGTGAATTGAAGAGCTGAAGTATGAACATCTTTGCATACAACCCGATGTTGAACTACCTGAGTGGTACAAACCTCCTAAGTTCGAGATGTTTTATGGTACGGGGGACCCAAGAGTCCATTTAAGAACATAACAAGCTAGTTGGAGTAGGAAGAGACGATAAAATTCACATAAAGATTTTCATGAGGAGCTTGAAGGGAGATGCTTTATCTTGGTATATTAGCCAAGATCCGACGAAGTGGTCGAACTGTGTATGCATGGCATCCGATTTTATGGACAGATTCAGGTTCAACACGAAGAATTCACCGGATGTGTTCTATATCCAAAATCCAAAGAAGTAGTCTATAGAAACATTTCGCGAGTATGCTACTCGCTGGAGGTCTAAAGCTGCTAAGGTTAGACCTACCTTAGAGGAAGAACAAATGAAAAAATTCTTTGTCCGGGCTCAAGACCCAGAGTATAATGAAAGGCTGATGATGATCGAAAGCCACAAATTTTCTAACATTATCAAGCTGGGAGAAAGGATCGAAGAGGGCATCAAAAGCGGTATGGTTCTGAACGTCGAGTCTTTGCTAGCTACAAATAAGGCCTTACAGGTAGGAGATGCTTCCAAGAAGAGCGACGTAGGATCCGTAATGGTGGCATAGAGAACCAAATCTCCCGTCAAATACCAAACTTACCCAATGCCTCCACTCACATATCCACCTAGTCCAAACTACCAAGCACCCTCACCCTCTTACCAAATTCAACCACCCACTTATCAATCGCTGCCACCTCTCACATATCAACTTACCTCACCCAGATATCCAATCCGCATATATTTACAAAGCCTACAATGCTCAACCATTCCACTATCAATCCCCCCCATGCATACAAAAAACTTCCCTATACCTCGACCGAATTTTGACCGAAGGCCTCCAAAACAATATACAGCTATTGCTGAACCTATTGACCAGTTTTATGAAAGACTCAATGTTGTTGGTTATGTCACCCCTATCCTTGCTTCTCCTAAGAACCCTTCTCAGTGGGTTAATCCAAATAAATCCTATGCATACCATTCCGGCATGAATGGACACACCATTGACGAGTGTCATTCCCAGAAAGGCAAGGTCCAATCTTTAATTAATAATAAGATTTTTGTGGCAAATGAACCTGCTCCAAATGTGCACAACATACCTCTGCCTGACCACAAGGGTGTAGGAATTCATATGATTGAAATATGAGATGACTGGGATCCGAGGTGTCGATCGGGCTATTCATAAAAAGTGACGACCCAAAGAAACTAATAGTCACTCTTAACCCGATCATGGTCCTGATTCAGCCCTCTAGGCATGCTGAGGTAAATATGTTTGTGCCACTTGGGTTTGAAGCAACATCCTCTAAAAATACACAAGCATCAATTGAGGTCGAATTTGTGTTTCTAGTAAATGCACCTATACCATTCGAAGTTGCAGATTTACATCTCATGGTACATGCTTCATTTGGAGTAAAGATAGCCATGCCGATCCCATTAGTGATGTTGGCCATGACTCCATTACACACAAAGGCTATACCATAGGACTATAAAGTCGATGGAAGAAGGAAAGGCAAGCTTAGGTTCAGAGAGGATGTTACAGCACAGGGTATGGCGAGAACTAGTATAGTCTGTACCCCGAAACATCTGGTTGAGTTGAGAAAGTAGGCCTATAGCTAGCTGGAAATCACTGAGATTGAGCCAGATGATTTCTGAAAAAAGATACAAACCAAGGAATACTCGGTCATCGACCCCCTAAACAAAACATCGACGCAAATGTCTATCCTTGCTATGCTGTAAAATTCCGATGCACATAAGAATGTGCCATTAAGGGTGTTGAGTGAAGCATATGTGCCTAGAAACATCACTGGCGGAGAGATTGCTAACATGGTAGGATAGGTATTGGAAAGTCACAAGATCACTTTCAATGAAGATGAGCTGCCACTAGAAGGGTTGAGTAACAACAAGGTATTGCACATCATCGTGCAACGTAAAGACTATTTTATCACCAGTATCTTCATCGATGGAGGATCCTACCTCAATATTTGTATGTTGGTAACACTCAGCATGTTAGGTAAGGGACTGCACGAGATAAAGGATAGAGCCATAAATGTGAAAGCCATCGATGGTTCCCAAAGGTCCACCATTAGGGAGATTAGTCTATGTTTGCAAATGGGGCCTACTTGGTTCGATGTTTATTTTCATGTGATAGATGTGCAAACATCTTACAATCTGCTATTAGGATGGTTGTGGATTCATGTTGCTGGGGTTGTAGCATCAACACTACATCAAGCAGTAAAGTTTTAGTGGAGTCACCAGGAGGTGATCATTCATGGTGACGGTAGCAGTCCTATATACAGTCGCCAGACCATTCCAAAAATTGGAGGTAGACGAAAGTTAGGTGGGGAGACCCATCACCATATCGAGCGAGTCAATACTGTTGACAAAGATAAATGGTGGGACAATAAAATTGATAGCACATTGAATTGATGTGGATACGAGCTAGGCAAGGGGCTTGGAAAAAACCTCCAAGGAATCTTTAAGCCCATAAAGCTCAAAAATCATGGCACCACTTTGGGTTAAGGATATGAGTATACCAGGTAGGAATTCAACCACTAGTTGCTACCATGGCGCAGTCCATACTTTCCATTAGAGCAGCAAATACCATGCTTGGAACAGACCTTCCAACTGGCCGATGTTACCTGTGGGTCAGAAGAAGAGGAAGCACTGGCAGCAATGAAGAATTTGTTCCTAGAAGACGATGATATGGATTGTTGTGTTATTCTCGAGGAGGGGGGAGGAAGGCCCTTCTATACAGGCTGTAAGTAGAGGAGCATGTCTTAATAAATGGATCGTCAGAACCACTAGAGCCCGGTAAGCCTCGGGGTATCTAGGTTGAACAAGTATCATACACTATCTTTTATTTTACTAAATAATTTTTCCTTTCACATTTTAAATTTCCGCAATAGGATCTTCAATGTTCAAAAGTGTTATGGAATTTATCAAAGCATTTTGATTTTCCTTATAAATCAATACTCTTATTATTTTTCTCTCATTACATTACTTATACAACATTACTATTACTTATCTTAATAAGCCAATGATTGTGACATGCAATGAGACAATGCAACAAACAAACATAGATTCCCATGAAGATGACATAGCTGAAGAGATTATTAAGGAAATTGAGAACTTTGAGAACAGACCTAAGTCCAACCTAGACGAGACTGAAATTTAATTTGGGAGATGGAGAGAATGTCAAGGAAACACGAATCAACGTTCTGCCATAAGAAAAGAAGGAATATACAGAATTTCAAAGAGAATATGAGGACATATTCGCCTGGTCGTATGATGACATGACGAGCCTGAGCACGTCTATTGTAGCCCACAAAATGCAAACTGATCCAACATATCCGCTAGTAAAGCAGAAGCTCAAAAGGTTCACTCCGGATATGAGTATGAAAATCTAAAAAAGTCACCAAGCAAGTCAAAGCTATGGGCAGGGTAGTTGAGTATCCGACATGGTTGGCAAACATTGTACCAGTACCGAAGAAGGACGGAAGGGTAAGATTATGTGTCGACTGCCAAGATCTCAACTAGGCTAGTCCAAAAGAAGACTTCCGTTCGGCAAATATACACATCATAGTTGACAATTGCGTCAACCATGAGTTGCAGTGATTTGTAGAGTGCTTTGCTGGGTGTAACCAGATATAGATGGATGAAGAAAACGCTGAGAAAACAACTTTCATTACACAGTGGGTAATGTATTGCTACAAGATTATGTCGTTTGGGTCAAAGATGTAGGGGCAACCTACATGAGGTCCATGACCATCATTTTCCATGATATGATACACAAGGAGATCGAGGTGTACGTAGATGATGTTATCATCAAGTCAAAGAAGGCCACTGATCACATGAAAGATTTGAGGAAGTTTTCAATAGATTGTGAAGGTACAGCCTGAAATTGAATCTCGCGAAGTGTGCATTTGGGGTTATCATTGGAAAATCACTTGGGTTTAAAATGAGTCACCAGGTAATAGAACTGGATCCATCAAAAGTCAAACCTATTGAAGAATTGCCTCTGCCAAAGAACAATAAGGATGTGATGAGTTTCTTGCGAAGACTCAACTACACTAGTCAGTTCATAGCACAACCTACAGTTATCTGTGAGCCAATCTTTAAGATGTTAAAGAAGGATGCCGCCACCAAATGGACTGATGACTACCAGAAAGCTTTCAATATAATAAAGGAATACCTATCAACACTGCCAATCTTGGTCCCGCCTGAGCTAGGTAGACCCTTATTACTTTACCTCGCAGTGTTAGATAGAGCATTCGATTATGTTCTGGGGTAGCATGATGAAACAGGGAGGAAGGAGCAGGCCATATATTACCTCAATAAAAAGTTCACCCCGTACGAGGCTCGATATTCCCAGTTAGAGCGTACCTCTTATGCTCTCACTTGGGTGGCCTAGAAGTTGAGGCATTACTCTTGTGCCTATACTACATACCTTATATGAAGGATGGGTCCTCTATAGTACATCTTTCAGAAGCCCATGACCACTGGTAAGCTAGCCAAGTGGAAACTCTTATTGAGTGAATTCGACATTGTCTACGTAACTCGTAATCAATCAAGGGACACGCACTAGCATATCACCCTGCTGAAAACCCTGTGGATGGAGAATACGAACCCTTGAAAACATATATTCCTGACAAAGAAGTATCATTCATAGGAGAAGACATAGCAAAATCCTATGATTATTGGAGAATGTTTTTCAATAGACCAGCAAATTTCAAAAGAGTTGGAATATGAGCAGTACAAGTATCGAAAACTAGGTAGCATTGTATGGTGTTTGCAAAACTCAGGTTCTCGTGCACCAACAATATAGCCGGGTACGAAGACTGCATCTTAGGTCTCAAGATAGCTATTGACATGAACATTAAGGAGTTACTTGTAATTGGAGATTCAAACTTGCTTATACATCAGGTCCTAGAAGAATGGAAAACCAAGAACTCTAAGATACTCCTATACCTACATCACGTACAAGAGTTGAGAAAGAGGTTCACAAAGACAAAATTCCGATATTTTCCCAGAATTTAGAATGAAATCGCCGATGCATTGGCTACCCTGTCATCTATGATACAACATCCAGACAAAAACTTCATTAATCCTGTTCCAGTAAAGATCCATGATCAACCAGCTTATTGTGCCTATGTTAAAGAAGAGGCAAACGAAAGCCTTTGTTTCATGATATCAAGGAATATTTAACAAATGGAGAATACCCGGAGCTTGCAAATCCTATTCAAAAGTGCACACTTTGGAGGTTATCCAACAACTTCTTTCATAACGGAGGAATTGTATATAGGATGACTCATGATTTAGGATTTTAATGATGTGCCGACGTAAAGGAAGCATCCAGACTACAAGAAGAAATCCATGCTGGGACCTGTGGTTCACATATAAACCGTTTTGTCTTAGAAAAGAAGATACTCTGAGCTACTCACTTTTGGATGACTATGGAAAGGGACTACATTCAGTATATTCAAAAATGCAACCGCTGTTAGATACATACAGACATGATAAGGATACCTCCAAATGAGCTTAATGCAACGAGCTCACCATTGCCTTTCACTGCCTGGGAATGGATGTCATTGGTCCAATCGATCATGCCACTTCCAACAGGTACATATTTATCCTAGTAGCAATCGACTATTTCACCAAATGCGTCAAAGCAGCATCTTACAGAGCAGTAACTAAGAAAGTCATGGTAGACTTTGTCCGCCACCAAATTGTTTGTTGGTTTGGGATTCCAAAGTCAATCATTACTAATGATGGCTCCAATCTCAACAACGACTTGATGAAAGCTATGTGTGAAACCTTCAAGATCAGACACAAGAACTGTATAGTCTACATGCCTCAAATGAACGAAGCCATGGAAGTTGAAAATAAGAACATCAAGAAAATATTGAGAAAAATGATAGAAAAGCACAAGTAGTGACACGAGAAGCTATCATTTGTTTTATTAGGGTATCGCACAATAGTCCGCACATCAACCGGGGCAACCCCTATATACTGGAATATGGTACAGAAGCCGTCATTCAAGTTGAAGTAGAAATTCCTTCCTTAAGGATCATACAATAAGTTGAGCTCGAAGACACAGAATAGGTGAGAAGTCGCTATGAGCAATTAGCCCTTGCCGATGGAAAAAGAATGAATGCAGTTTGCCACAGTCAACTTTATCAAAACAGAATGTCCAGAACCTTCAAAAAAAAGTCAAGCCAAGACAGTTCACACGAGAATAATTGGTGTTAAAGAAAGTTTTTCCACATGAAGATGAAGCCAAGAGAATATTCTCTCACAACTTGAAAGGACTGTATATGGTTCATCAGGTTCTGACTAGAGGAGCCTTCATACTTGAAGAAATGGACGGAGATGTTTGGCGAAAGTCAATTAATTTAGATGCAGTCAAGCGTTACTATGTCTAATTTTCATGCTTTCCCTATATATATAATTGAACTAGGTCTGACCTGATTCCCATTTAAGAGGGGATACATAGGCAGCCTTATGGGTTCGATCACAATTAAATAAAATTTTTATTTTCCCCCGCGATTGGAAACTAGGTTAGAATTTTTAGGAGGACCCTAAAAATTCCGAAGTAATTTCAATCAATCATCACAAACAACCGTCAGAAGCATCAACCCATCAAACAGGGGCAGTATTTTAAGGAGGACCCTCAAAATTCCATAACAAGAGAGGTCGCAATATCTTGAAGCCACGTCACAATTGTTTGTTCATCTAAAAGTTGTTTTTCAATTGTACACTTATGCATTCTTTTTACAAATTCATGCATATTTATTGCTAAAATAGCCTTGTTTAGCAACATTACCCCAATGATACATATGGTATTACCATATCAAAGCCGAAAAGGCCAAGCGGAGCCAGCAAGGATGCGAACTAACCTCCCCCTCTATAAAACTCACGATTTTTCTTTGAATGCAGGCACTTGGATTGCGAAAGAATCCGACATGCTACCCACTCACGAGACAAACATCGTTTATGAATACAACTCAGAATTGTTGTAGTTACTAGTATTTTCTATCCACGCACATTGGTGATATACCCTATATCACAATGTCCCCAGCAGTCACAATATCACATCCTGCTATCAGCTAAGAAAGCTCTATTACCATTTTCCCCTTTTATTTCTTGCATAAGGCTACCATTCTTCCTTCCAAGACTATACACTATCTCTATCTACATTTTATTGTATTGCATAAAGTTACCATTCTGCCTTCCTAGACTAAACACTATCCCTATCTACAGTTTACTGAATTGCATAAGGCTACCATTCTGCCTCTTGAGACTAAACACTATCTCCATATGCATTTTACTGAATTGCATAAGGCTCCATTTTACCTTCCAAGACTAAACACTATCACCATCTACGTTTTACTGCATTGTATAAGGATACTATTATGCCTTCCAAGACTAAACACTATCTCTATCTGCATCTTATTGCATTGCATAAGTCTACCATTTTGCCTTCCGAGAATAAACACTGTCTCCATCTACATCTTACTGCATTACATAGGGCTACCACTCTACCTTTTGAGACTAAACATTGTCTCTATTTGCATTTTACTGCATTGCATAAGTCTACCATTCTTCTTTCCGAGGCTAAACACTGTCTCCATCTATATTTTACTGCATTTCATAAGGCTACCATTCTACCTTTCTCGACTAAATACAATCTCCATCTCCATTTTATTTTATATCATACGGCTACCATTCTGCCTTCCGAGACTAAATACTGTCGCCATCTGCATTTTATGGCATTGTATGAGGCTACCATTCTGCCATCCGAGGCTAAAAGCTATCTCCATCTACATTTTTACATTTGCATGGCTGAAAGGATTGCCATCTTTACATTTGCATGGTTGAAAGATCGCCGCTATTAATTTGCATGGCCGAAGGATCGCCTCCTCTACATTGCATGGCTGAAAGATCACCACCTTTACGTTTGCAATACTGAAATATCACCGCCTCTACATTGCATGGCTAAAAGGTCGTCATATCTACATTGCATGGCTGAAATATCGCCACCTCTACATTGCATGGCTGAAAGATCGCCACCTCTACATTGCATGGCTGAAAGATCGCCAGCTCTACATTGCATGGCTGAAAGATCGCCACCTTCTGCATCTCATAGGCTAAGAAATTGCCAACTACTACATCTAATGGGCTGAAAGATTGCCAAATCATCAGAAGGTGCTACTATTCGGAGGCACCATTTGCATAGCCTGAGAACACCATGTCATGGCCTAAGGATCCCTTTAATCTTTTGCATATCATTATTCAAAGGTGTCAAGGTTTGGAGGAATCATCCTCATAGCCCAAGAGCATCATTTCATGGCCTGTGAATCCTTTATTATATGCTTCATGGCCCGGGACATCATGGTCTAAAGACGTCATTCTAACCGTCCAAAGACAATCTTCATGGTCTGACAGGAATCTGCATCATGTTTAAATTTACGCACCATATCTGTTTGTATTACTTGTTCGCAGGTGAAACGGCTAGCAACTACCATCTTGGCAGGAGCGATCCCGCTCCAGTTCCCGCAGCCCTATCAGGATTTGACCATTCACCCCGTCTTGAATATTGCGTCTGTTCTTGGAAAGTCTCCATCTGCATACTCTGATGTTGGATCCTGAACTACATATGGCATGATTCCTAAAAGACCTCGGATACATAAGTAGCTCTGCAGCCAGAGCACAGCCAAATATCTTTAAACCGTTTCGCCAGGTCAAAAATTGCACTCATATCTTTACCCGACAACTCTTTCATCCTTCCCGGGTAAAAAAGGGCAATTGTTGATGCTTAATATTTTCCTATATATTTTAATATGCAAAATACTTTCAAAATAGAACATATATGCATATATATGTATGTCCAAAATGTTTTACTATTTTCCTTAATTTTTAAAATATTTTTAAATCAATTTAATGCTCTATTTTATTTTGAAAAACCCAGTAATTATTTCCAAAATTATCATTTAGTGATTCATTTATTGGACTCTTATACTTTTACTAAAATATAGCTGAGATAGTTTTTGTATATTTTTATAAATTTATTTAGTATTTATAAGGCGAAATTGCATATAATTGCAATATCAGCCTCTTTTAAATTTAATTACGTTATGTCTACAAACAATCCTCGCCTAAACCGACCAAAACCTAACCCTGTTAAATTGTCACACCTACCGGATCAATCCAAGTCGTTGATAAAACTGATCAACGGCCACCAAAACCCCTTTCCTTTTTTCAATTCAAACGACCCCTAACCCTAACCCCATTTCACATTCCCAGCCACCTCTTAATCCCATTCTCTCTCGTTACTTCCTCAAAAACTAGCCGCCGCCCTCAAGTACCTCCTCAAAATCTCCTAAACCAATGGCTTCCAAAGCCATTGGAAGCCTGTGTCTACCTCCATTGGCTTCTATGTGCCCGACTATCATGATTTCAAGGCTGAATCCTAGAAAATCTAGGTCCAAACCTTGGTTGATCTCAATTCTACGGCTGTGTCCAGTCATCTTTTACTTTTCTCCGGCCAGCCATGGCTATTCAAGCCTGATTATTGACTTCTCTTGCTTAGATCGATAATTTTCCAAGCCTTTCTCACCATATGGGTTGCTCCTAAAACCCTAACTTTTAAGGTTCTCTCCATTATTTTAGGCCTTTTTTAGATTTGTGTTTGCTCTAAATTGCTAAATGTTTTTCTCAAGTTTTTTTTTAAAACTATACCTTCAGAACCCCTTTATATTTTCTGATTTTTGTTTTTGTTAAGTTATTTCGAAGCATTCTTTGATTTTCAGCATGTTCTGCTGTGTTTCCTTATGTCATTCTTCTACTTGAGTTTGCATGTTAAGGTCTTAGAACTTTTTGAGATTTCTGAATCTATTTTGTTAGTATTTGTCTGATTAATTTGTGCTTCATCTCTATACTCGATCAGTGATTTAAAACCCCAAAAACCTTGGGTTCATTCAAGTTTTGAGACGATTGGATGTGTGTTTTACTTGTTCATCATCTCAGAATTTTATTAGTTTCAAAACACTAATTTCTTTGGGCCTGTTCGAGTTACTGAAACGTGCTTCACCTATTTGAAGTTGTTCAACTATATTTAAAGACCTTTTGTTTCAACATCTGTTTCTCTATGTAACTTGGTTCACCTATTTGAAGTTGTTCGACTATATTTAAAGACCTTTTGTTTCAACGTCTGTTTCTCTATGTAACTTGGTTTCCCCCAATCATTGAAACTAGACTATATTTTTTAGAAAGGTCATTTTACTTAACTTTTTGCATGCTTCTGGTACCCTCTCCTTTCTCTATTACTAAGTTTGTTAAATTGACCTTTGTGACTGTCATGTTTCAGTAGATCACTATCTACTGACTTTGTGATTATTCTCTTTGCCATAAGTTCAACCTCACAGGCCTAATGTTTATGCACTCTTTTATATACTAGATTTACCTCTAAAAGGACCCTTAATTGTGGACTGATTTCAAACCACTCCTTGTATAATTTTAGTTGCACTCAAGTGTTAAGTAATTGATTCTTTTCTTGTTTCACTGATTTCCATGTTTCTCGGATTGATTTGAAAACTTCACTTAGGCATTTTGTATTCTGTTGTATTTGCTTGATTTATTTGTTTATTCATGGGAGCCAACGTCATGTTGCCAAATCAGTAATTTCGAACCGCTGACTCCTAGATTTATTATGTGCTGATTTTCTCCCTATTTTTAAACTTATTGTGTTTGTTACCTTATTTGGTTAACTAAGTATTTCAAAGATTCTTCCCTTAAGTAAACCCCTATGTACTTACCCCTAGCTGCCTATTCTGCACATGCTGCTCTACATGATTTCTTTCCTTAAATGCTTTCTGCCCATTACCATTTATTTTTTAACTCCTTATTTAAGGGAAGTCCTTAATACTAATTTGATTTTAATTAGTACAAAGTTTCATAATTGCTACTAAACTATGACTTTTGCCTTATTTTTTTACCTATTTTCAAACTATAAATACATTGATCAGTCTAAGAGGAACATACCCTCACGTCCCTCTCCAGGTTATGAGGCAAGGATGTAGGAAATAGGATGTACCCAGGGTTGACAAGATGAGTCACTTTTGGGCTAACTTTTTGGATGATAACAATCCTTACAAGTGCCATGTTCAGGATATGTGGCACTGCAAGATCATCATGGGAAGGGATACCATCGAGCCAGATAGATACCACACCGGTTGTGCTCCCTTTTATCAAGCTGGTTGGAAGAAAAGCATGATAACTCGGGCCAGCCAAGGTTTGTTCAAGGTCACATGAAAATAGATGAAAAGGCACAGGCACAAGTCAAATACAATCAACTCCGCAAAAGGATCTGGGAATGCAAAAGTGACAATCGTGAGATACAAGAAGCCAATAAAAGTTAATTGAAGAATGGAAGGATATGGTTGTTAGTGCGAACAAACGACTGGGATATTTAAAGCGAGGCATAATAGAGTTGGAGAAGAAATTTCTTACGAGGGTTGAAGACTGCCAGAATGCTGAGGGAAATGAAGGCGGATATCTAGCCAAAGCTGACCTATTGCTGGGACATTGGGAAAGTTGTTCGATGGAGCCAGGGATGCCGAATCTGGGGAAGGTCCTTCTGGGACCAAATACATAGGAGCTTTCTTCTTTGAAATGTTATAGGTTCAATAGATGCTAGCAACTTTTATTTCCTGTTATCTTCTGTTGATTACGATTCGTCTACTTTTTTATCAATAAAAGGAGGCACTTAGCATTCCAAGTTCTCATAATCAACTTGTCGCTAAGCTTACCTTGGGCCTATAACATTTCAAAGTTCTCATAATCAGCTTTCGTTCCCTGAAAGGAAAAGTCCAATATTTAATTGATAATAAGATTTTAATGTCAGAGGAACCTACTCCAAATACCCACAATAATCCTTTGCATGACCATAAGGGTAGATGTGTGCACATGATTGAAATATAGGATAACTAGGATCCCGAGAGGTCGATCAGGTTCATCACAAAGGGTGCCGACCCAAAGAAACCAATAGTCACTCTTAACCCGATCATGGTCCAGATTCAGTCCTCTAGAGATGATGAGGTAAATATGTTTGTGCTACTTGAGTTTGAAGCAACATCCTTTGAAAAGACACCAGCATCAATTGAGGTCGAATTTATGTGTAAAGTAAATGCACCTTTAATCATTCAAAGATGCAGTTTTACATCCTAAGGTACATGCTCCATTTGGAGTAAAGATAGCCACGCCGATCCCAGTGGTGATGTTGACCATGACGCCACTCCACAAAAAGGCTATACCATAGGACTATAAAGTCGATGCAAGAAGGAAAGGCAAAGTTAGGTTCAGAGAGTATGTTGCGGCACAGGGTATGACGAGAGCTAGTAGAGTCTATACACGGGAACATCTTGCTGAGTTGAGCAAGTAGGGCTCTAGCTAGCCAACGATCACTGAGACTGAGCTAGATGATTTTTGGAGAAAGATAGTGACTAAGGAATACTCGGTCATCGACCAGCTAAAAAAATACCGGTTCAAATTTCTATCTGCCTTGCTGCAAAATTTCGATGCACACAATAATGCGCTGTTAAGTGTTGACTGAAGCATATGTGCCTAGCAACATCACTGGTGGAGAGATTGCTAGCATGGTAGGACATGAATTGGAAAGTCACAAGATCACTTTCCATAAAGATGAGATGCCACTAGAAGTGTTGAATCACAACATGGCATTGCACATCACCGTGAAACGTGAAGACTATTTTATCACCAGAATCTTGATCGATAGAGGTCCAACCTCAATATTTGTCTATTGGTAACACTTAGCATGTTAGGTAAGGGACTGTACAAGATAAATGATGGAGCCATAAATGTGAAAGCCATCGATGGTTCCCAAAGGTCCACCATCGGGGAGATTTGTCTGTGTTTGGAAATAAAGCCTACTTGGTTTGATGTTGTTTTTCAAGTGATAGACGTGCCGACATCTTACAATCTACTATTAGGATGGTTGTGGATTCATACTATTGGGGCATAGCATCAACATAACATCAGGCGGTAAAGTTTAAGTGGAATTATAAGGAGGTGATCATTCATGGTGGCGGTAGCAGTCCTATATACAGTCTCCAGACAATTCCAGGAATTGGAGGTAGAAGAAAGTTAGTTGGGGAGGCCCACCACCATATCGAGAGAGTCAATAGTATCGACAAAGATAAATAGTGGGACAATAAGATCGATAGCACATTGAATTGAAGTGGACACGAGCGGGGCAAGGGGCATGGCAAAAACCTCCAAGGAATCACTAAGCGCATTAAGCTCAAGAATCATGGCAACACTTTCGGTTAGGGATATGAGTATACCTGGTAGGAATTCAACTATTGGTTGCCGCCATCTTGCGATCCATAGTATCTGTTGGAGAAGCCAATACCATGCTTTGACTAGACCTTCCAACCGACCGATGTTACCTATGGGTCAGAAGAAGATGAAGCACTGGAAGCAATGAAGAATTTGTTCCTAGAAGACAATGATTTGGATTGTTGTGTTATTCTCGAAGATGAGGGGGTGGAAGGCCCTTCTATACAAGCTGTAAGTATAGAAGCACGCCTCAATGACTGGACCATCAGAACTACCAGAGCCCGGCGAGCCTAGAGGTAGCTAGGTTGAACAAGCATCACACACCATCTTTTATTTTACTAATTAATTTCTCTCATTACTTTACTTATATAGCATTACTATTACTTATCTTAATGAACCAATGACTATGACATGCAATGAGACAACGCAACGAACGGACATAGATTCAGAGGAAAGTGACATCGATGAAGAGATTATTAAGGAAATTGAGAACTTTGAGAACAGACCTAAGTCCAACCTGGACGAGACCGAAATTGTTAATTTGGGAGATGAAGATAATGTCAACCCGAATCAATGTTCACTTATCGCCATAAGAAAAGAAGGAATACACAGAATTTCTAATCAAATATGAGGACATATTCACCTGGTCATATGAAAACATGACGGGCCTGAGCACGTCTATTGTAGCCCATAAAATGACAACTAATCCGACATATCCACCGGTCAAGCACAAACTCAAAAAGTTCAAACCGGATGTGAGTTTGAAAATCAAAGAAGAAGTCACCAAGCAAGTCAAAGCTAAGGTCGTCAGGGCAGTTGAGTATCCGACATGGTTGGCTAACATTGTACTAGTACCGAAGAAGGATGGAAGGGTAAGATTCTGTGTCGACTACCGGGATCTCAACTGGGGCAATCCGAAAGACGACTTCCCTTTGCCAAATATACACATCCTAATTGACAATTGCGTCAAGCATGAGTTGCAATGATTTGTAGAGTGCTTTGCTGGGTATCACCAGATATGGATGGATGAAGAAAACTCGAGAAAATTACTTTCATTACACCGTGGGGAGTGTATTGCTACAAGATGATGTCGTTTGGGTCAAAGAATGTAGGGGCCACCTACATGAGGTCCATGACCATCATTTTTCATGATATGATACACAAGCAGATCGAGGTGTACGTAGATGACGTTATCATCAAATCCAAGGAGTCCACTGATCACATGGAAGATTTGAGGATGTTTTTCAATAGATTATGAAGGTACAACCAGAAATTGATTCCCGCGAAGTGTGCATTTGGGGTTCTTGCTGGAAAATCACTTGGGCTTATAATGAGTCGCCAGGGAATAGGACTGGATCCATCAAAATTCAAAGCCATTCAAGAATTTCCCCAGCCAAAGAAGAAGAAGGATGTGATGAGTTTCTTGGGAAGACTCAACTACATTAGCCGGTTCTTACCATGACTTACAGTTATCTGTGAGCCAATCCTTAAGATGTTAAAGAAGGACGATGCCACCAAATGGACTGATGACTGCCTGAAAGCTTTTGACAGAATCAAGGAATACCTATCAACACCACCAGTCTTGGTCCCGCCTGAGCTAGGTACACCCTTATTACTTTACCTCGTAGTGTTGGGTGAGCGTTCGATTATGTTCTGGGGTAGCATGATGAAACAGGGAGGAAGGAGCATGCCATTTATTACCTCAGTAAGAATTTCACCCCGTACGAGGCCTGATATTCCCTGTTAGAGCGTAGCTGTTGTACTCTGACTTGGGTGGCCTAGAAGCTGAGGTATTACTTCTGTGCCTATACTACATACCTTATATCAAGGATGGATTCTCTATTGTACATCTTTTAGAAGCACATGCCCACTGGCAAGTTGGCCAAGTGTAAAATATTGTTGAGTGAGTTCGACATTGTCTATGTAACTCAGAAAGAAATCAAGGGACAGGCACTAGCAGATCACCTTGCTGAAAACCATGTGGATGGAGAATACGAACCCTTGAAAACCTATTTTCCTAACAAAGAAGTATCATTCATAGGAGAAGACATTGCAGAATCCTATGATTATTGGAGAATGTTTTTCGATGGAGCAGCAATTTCAAAGGAGTTTGAATAGGAGCAGTACCAGTATCTGAACCAGATAGCATTATCCGGTGTCTGCCAAACTCAGGTTCCCGTGCACCAACAATATAGCCGGGTACGAAGATTGCATCTTAGGGCTCAAGATGGCTATTGACATGAACATTAAAGAGTTACTTGTAATTGGAGATTCGGACTTGCTTATACATTAGGTCTGAGAAGAATGGGAAACCAAGAACTCTAAGATACTCCTGGACCTGCATCACGTACAAGAGTTGAGAAAGAGGTTCATAAAGACAGAATTTCAATATGCATTGGCAACCCTGTCATCCATAATACAACATCCAGAAAAAAAATCCATTGATCCCATTCCAGTAAAGATCCACAATCAACCAGCTTATTGTTCCCATGTTGAAGAAGAGGCAGACGGAAAGCCTCTGTTTCATCATATCAAGGAATATTTAGCAAAGGGAGAATACCAGAGCTTGCAGATCCTATTCAAAAGTGCACACTTCGGAGTTTATCAAACAACTTCTTTCATAATGGAGGAATGCTATATAGGAGGACTCCTGATTTGGGATTATTATGATGTGCCGACACAAAGGAAGCATCCAGACTACTAGAAGAAATCCATTCTGGGACCTGTGGTCCACATATGAACGGTTTTGTCTTAGCAAAGAAATTACTTTGAACTACTTAGTTTTTGATGACTATGGAAAAGGACTGCACCCAGTATGTTCAAAAATGCCACCATTGTCAGATACATGCAGACATGATAACGATACCTCCAAATGAGCTTAATGCAACGAGCTCACCATGGCTTTTCGCTGCCTCGGAATAGATGTCATTGGTCCAATCGAGCATGTCGCTTCTAATGGGCACATGTTTATCCTAGTAGCAATCGACGATTTCACCAAATGGGTCAAAGCAGCATCTAATAGAGCAGTAACTAAGAAAGTCGTGGTAGACTTTGTCTGCATCCAAATTGTTTGTTGGTTTGGGATTCCAAAGTCAATCATTACTAATGGTGGCTCAAATCTCAACAACGACTTGATGAAAGCTATGTGTGAAACCTTCAAGATCAGACACAAAAACTGCATAGTATACATGCCTAAAATGTTTGGAGGCATGGAAGTTGAAAATATGAACATCAAGAAAATATTGAGGAAAATGATAGAAAAGCATAAGCAGTGGCATGAGCAGCTATCATTTACTTTATTGGAGTATCGCACCATAGTCCGCACATCAACCGGGGCAACCCCCTATATGCTAGTTTATGGTATAGAAGTCGTCATTCCCATTGAAGTTGAAATTCCTTCCTTAAGGATCATACAATAAGCTGAGCTCGACGACGCAGAATGGGTGAGGAGTCATTATGAGCAATTAACCCTTGCTGACGAAAAAAGAATGAATGCAGTTTGCCACGGTCAACTTTATCAAAACATAGTTTCCAGAACCTTCAGCAAAAGAGTCAAGCCAAGACAATTCACAACGGGACAATTGGTGTTACAGAATGTTTTTCCACATGACGATGAAGCCAAGGCAAAATTCTCTCACAACTGGAAAGGGTTGTATATGGTTCATCGGGTTTTGAATAGAGGAGCCTTCAAATATGAAGAAATGGATGGATATGTTTGGCGAAAGTTAATTAATTTAGATGCAGTCAAGCGTTACTATGTGTAATTTTCATGCTTTCCTATATGATGTAATTGAACTAGGTCTAACCTGATTCTCATTTAAGAGGGGATACATAGGCAGCCTTATGGGTTCAATCACAATTAAATAAATTTTTTATTTTTTCCCCCGCGATTGGAAACTAGGGTAGAAGAGGACCCTCGAAATTCTGAAGTAATTTCAATCAATCAACGCAAGCAACCATCATATGCATCAATCCATCAAACAGGGGTAGAATTTTGAGGAGGACCCTAAAAATTCTGTAGCAAAAGAGGTCGCAATGTCGTGAGCCACGTCACAATTGTCTGTTCATCTAAAAGTTGTTTTTCAATTGTAAAATTATGCATTCTTTTTACAAATTCATGTATATTTATTGCTAAAATTGCCTTGTTTAGCAACACTACCCCAATGATACATAGTGTTTTACTTGATAAAAGGAGAAAAGGCCAAGTGGAGCCAGCAAGGATGCGAACTAACCTCCCCCTCTCTAAAACTCATGATTTTTCTTTGAATGCAGGCACTTGGATTGCGAAAGCATCCAGCATGCTACACACTTATGAAATAAACAACGGTCATGAATACAACTCAGAATTGTTGCACTTACTACCATTTGATATCCTCGTACATCGATGATATTCCCTATATCACAATATCCCCCGCCGTCACAATATCGCATCCTGCTATCAGCTAAGAAAGCCCTATTACCGTTTTCCCCTTTTATTTCTTGCATATGTCTACCATTCTACCTTTTAAGACTAAAGACTATCTCAATCTGCATTTTACTATGTTGCATAAGGTTACCATTCTGCCTTCCGAGACTAAACACTATCTCTATCTACTATTTACTGAATTGCATAAGGCTTCCATTCTGCCTTTCAAGACTAAACAATATCTTCATCTGCATTTTGCTTAATTGCATAAGGCTACCATTTTTCCTTCCGAGACTAAACACTGTCACCATCTCTGTTTTACTGCATTGCATAATGCTACCATTCTGCCTTTCGAGACTAAACAATATCTCTATCTGCATCTTACTGCATTGCATATGGCTACCATTTTGCCTTCCGAGACTAAACACAGTCTCCATCTACATTTTACTATATTGCATAGGGCTACCATTCTACTTTCCGAGACTAATCAATGTCTCTATTTGCATTTTACTGCATTGCATAATTCTACCATTCTGCCTTCCGAGGCTAAACACTATCTCCATTTGTATTTTAGTGCATTTCATAAGGCTACAATTCTGCCTTCCTCGACTAAACACTGTCTCCATCTCCATTTTAGTACATTGCATTAGGCTACCATTCTGCCTTCCGAGACTAAACACTATCTCCATCTGCATTTTACGATATTGTATAAGGCTACCATTCTACCTTCCGAAGCTAAAAGCTATCTCCATCTGCATTTTTACATTTGCATGGCTTAATAGATTGCCACCTTTACATTTGCATGGATGAAAGAACGCCACTTTTACATTTGCATGGCTGAAGGATCGCCACCTCTACATGCATGGCTGAAAGATCTCCACCTTTAGGTTTACTTCACCGAAAGATCACCACCTCTACATTGCATGGCTAAAAGAATGTCACATCTACATTGCATGGTTGAAAGATCACCACCTCTATATTGCATGGCCGAAAGATTGCTACCTCTACATCGCATGGCTGAAAGATCGCCACCTCTACATTGCATGGCTGAAAGATCGCCACCTTCTGCATCTCATAGGCTGAAGAATCGCCAACTACTACATCTCATGAGCTGAAAGATTGCTAAATCATGAGAAGGCATCATTGTTCAGAGGCACCATTTGCATAGCCCGAGAACACCATGCCATGGCTTGAGGATCCCTTTAATCTTTTGCATATCATTGTTCAAAGGTGTTATGGTTCGGAGGCATCATCCTCATAGCCCAAGAGAATCATTTCATGGCCTGGGAATCCTTTATTATGTGCTTCATGGCCCAGTACATCATGGTCTAAGGACGTCATTCTAACCGTCCTAAGACAACCTTCATAGTCCGAGGGGAATTGCGTCTTGTTTAAATATACGCACCATATATGCTTGTATTGCTTGTTTGTAGGTGAAACGGCTAGCAATTTCCATCTTGGCAGGAGCGATCCCGCTCTTGTTCCCGCATCCCTATCAGGACTTGACCATTCACCCCGTCTTAAATATTGTGTCCGTTATTGGAATGTCTCCATCGGCATACTCTGTTGTCAGATCCTTAACTACATATGGCATGATTCCTATAAGACCAGGGATACATAGGTAGCTCAGAAGCCAAAGCACAGCCAAAGATCTTCAAACCGTTTTTCCAGGTCAAACATTGGCCATCATATCTTTACCCGACAACTCTTTCATCCTTCCCGGCTAAAAAAGGGCAATTGTTGATACTCAATTTTCTGGTATATTTTATTATGAAAAATACTTTCAAATTAGCACATCTATGTATATATAAGTATGCTGAAAATGTTTTATTATTTTCCTTCATTATTAAAAGATTTTTAAATCAATTTATTGCTCTTTATTTAAAAAAGCCCAGTAATTATTCCCAAAATTATAATTTTAGAGATTCATTTATTGGACTCTCATATTTTTACTAAAATATAGCTAATATAATATTTGCATATTTTTATAAATTTGTCTAGTATTTTTAAGGCTAAATTGCATATAATTGCAATATCAGCCTCTTTTAGATTTAACAAAGTTATGTCTATAATAAATTCGGCCCAGTATTTTAGTTGTATAATTATGTATTATTAATCATTTTAGTTCCCTTAATTTATTTCCAGAAAGTACTTTACTATTTTTTATAAAATAAATAAAGGTAAAGTGACTATTTAAAATATATCCCAATTGTGTTTTAATTGTCGCCTGATTTGAACCCCAATCTAAAACCTAATTACTTTGACCCAATCCTCTCCGGAACCAACCAAAACCCAACCTTGTTAAATTGCCACACCTACCCGATCAATCTAAGTCGTTGATCAAAATGATCAACGGCCACCAAACCCCCTTTCCTTTTTTCAATTCAAACGATCCCTAACCCTAGCCCCATTTCACACCCCCAGTTACCTTTGAATCCCATTCTCTCTCAATCCTCTCTCAAACCATATCTGCCGCTTTCAACTACCACCCCAAAATCTCCTAAACCAATGGCTTCCACAGCCATTGGAAGCCTGTGTTTACCTCCATTGGCTTCTATATGCCAAACTATCATGATTTCAAGGCTGAATCCTATAAAATATTAGTCTAAACCTTTGTTGATGTTAGTTCTACGGCTGTCTCCAGTCATATTTGACTTTGCTCCGGCCAGCCATGGCTATTCAAGCATCATTCTTGACTTCTCCTACTTAGATCGATGATTTTCCAAGCCTTTCTCACCATTTGGGTTGCTCCTGAAACCCTAACTTTTAAGGTTCTCCCGATTCTTTTAGGCCTTTTTTAGATTTGTGTTTGCTCTAAATTTCTAAATGTTTTCTCAAAGTTTTTTTTTAAAACTCTACCTTTGAAGCCCTTTATATTTTCTGATTTTTGTTTGTGTTAAGTTATTTCGAAGCTTTCTTTGATTTTCCACATGTTCTACTATGATTCCTTATGTCATTCTTCTGCTTGAGTTTGCATGTTAATCTCCTTGACCTTTTCGAGATTTCTTAATCTATTTTGTTAGTATTTGTCTGATTTATTTGTGCTTCATCTCTATACTCGATCATTGATTAATAACCCAAAAACTTTGGGTTCATTCAAGTTTTGAGACTATTGGATGTGTGATTTACTTGTTCATCATCTCAGAATTTTATTAGTTTCAAAACCTTAATTTCTTTGGCCTATTCGAGTTTCTAAAAATTGCTTCATCTATTTGAAGTTGATCGACTGTATTCAAAGTCCTTTTGTTTCAACTTCTGTTTCTCTATGTTACTTGGTTTCCTGCCTGTTCTGAACATGATGTTCTACATGATTTCTTTCCTTAAATTCTTTCTGCCCATTACCATTTATTTTTTAACTCCTTCATTAAGGGAAGTCCTTAATACTTATTGGATTTTAGTTAGTACAAAGTTTCATAATTGCTGCTGAACTATGATATTTTCCTTATTTTTTATACATGTTTTCAAGCTATAAATACCTTGCTCTTTCATCAACACAGAGACGAATACTCTTAGTTCTAAAAATCACTTACACTCGAAACTCACTCTCTTGCTTTAGTACTTCTACTGTGACCATTTTAGCTGGTTGAAACCCAAAACTATATTTCAAAACCCTGCTACTTGCCTTTACTGTATTTTGCTTCTTCGAACGGGTATGTTCTGTTTAAAATATAAGTATCACAATAATATGTTTACTTAATACTATTTCTTTCTTGTTTGCCTATTGCTTGTGTTTAATTCAGTGCATTATGCTATAATTTCTTTCTTCCTATTCTGAATCCATGTATTATATATCCTAAAAACCTAACCCAATGTGATTGATATTGATGTTTTATTTGAGGCATTATAGTATTGAGCATTGTTATCCATAACTCAAACTTGATTCCTCAAGGATCACAACCTCTATATATTCTCTAGTATTGTGTGTTCTGGAAGGCTTATGAGCATGCCAGCATCTTCTATTACTATGCATGCTCAAAGCCGACTCTTGCCTAAGCACATAGGTTCTTTACCATTTCCTAACATATGAACCCTTTTGTGGGAGATTTTTAACTTGTTTATGATTGTTTCCCATCACCTCTCTCCCTCTCCTTTATTCCCTCAAAACTCTATTTCTTCACTTGAACTCTCTCTTAGACTTTAGTTCGGCCTCCCTCTTGTGAGCCTTGCCTTGGACCCATGAGTTCCCTATAAACTTGGACACTTAGGGCTGACACTTCCACACTGCACTTGTCCTATTATGGTGATGCAATTTTTGTGTGAGCACTGTTCGGAGTTCCATTGAGGCTCTTAGGGAACTGTAACACACTCAAATTGGAGAAAGGATTTGGATCAATAGTTTCTGATTTGGTCAATGCCATAACTTAGAAAGGAAGTCAAGCATAAGGCTTCCACTGGTTGTACTTCTCTTCATACTTTTTCTGATGTAATTTATTATTCTGGTTTGTAATAAAATGTAATAAACATCTGGGGCTTGGCTAGTGAAATGCGATGGGAAACTATGCATGGAATAGTAGAAATCATGCCTATAGTATGTTTTAACTTCTGCATATACAACTTCACCTAGAAATCATGCCTATAGGATGTTTTCACTTTTTCATATTCAACATTAGCTAGAAATCAAGCCTATAAAATGTTTTAACTTCTGCATATTCAAGTTCACCTAGAAACCATGACTATAGGGTGCTTTAACTTCTGCATATTCAATTTCATCTAGGAACCATGCCTATAGGGTGTCTTAACTTCTGCATATTCAAACATGCTTAGAAACCGTGCCTATAGGAATTTTTAATAATTCAAAACTACATTTAGATACCATGTATATAAGGTTTAAAACAAGTTTCTGCACTTGGACACCATGTCTATAAGGTTTTTGCAATTTGATACCACGTCTAACATTAGTAATGCATAGAATCATGCCTATATGGATCCTCGAGCAATTTTGATTCACTCCATTCATAGTCAATGCTAGATATAAAATTAGTAATCGACAATGCTATACCTGCAGAACTTGTAACAAATTTGTTCAATTTTGTACAGTCAGCATCTCTTTTAATAATATGAGTCCCTCAATTAACAAGTTTAACAAGCACGCATATAGGACTTCAAACAATTCATTTCAAGCCTTACTATCTCACACATACTAAGTTTAATGGATATCATGCCTATAGGACCCCATCTAAACACTTAGGCAAGCCTTAGAGTAATAACTGCAAGCTGAATCTGTGTATATTCAATCATTACAACCTGTAGGCAGGCCTGATTCAGTACTTCTTATATGAGTTAAGTAATAAACCAATCAGCCTC
The DNA here is from genome assembly GCA_034376525.1 of Nicotiana benthamiana. Classification (NCBI taxonomy): domain Eukaryota; kingdom Viridiplantae; phylum Streptophyta; class Magnoliopsida; order Solanales; family Solanaceae; genus Nicotiana; species Nicotiana benthamiana. Next base: position 93,923,137 of record CM067337.1, read on the forward strand.
AGTATTTAAACCCCTTCGTCTTTGGTATTTTTAGTCAGACCTAAAAAGTATGTGCAAGTCATGCTATTATATGTTTTTTTTTGTTTAGGGGGATATATGTGAGCCTTTGCTTGTTTATATGCTTTCCCCCAATTTGCAATATGTGTTTTGTATGTCGCCTTAATGTTTTTACCTTTGAAACTTCAAATAAAACTAATATCACTCTTTTTTTAGGATTAGTAGTCCTAAGTGCTTCCGGGACTGATAGGAGTGAGACGAGTAATAGCATGCAATACGTAATCAATACCAATTCGCGCTTTAAATATCTTAATAGTGTGGGAATGGTAGATATGGATCTGATGACCACACGATAATGTTACGTGTAACCCCTCATTGAGGAGTGATTACCGAACATTGTGTGGGGTGATCCATATTTTTAATAAACCTAGAACCCCCACCCCTTTTTCTTTATTCTTCATTTCTTTTCTTTCAGCATTTTAACTCCTTATTTATAAAAGTTGAGCTTTTTCTAATTGTGCTTTCAAACTGTTTTTACTTTCAAGCCATTATGTGTTGAAATTCCCTCTTATTTGAGCCTTGTTTGCATATGTGCTAATTGCACCTAAATTCATAATAATTGCCTGGCCGAGAACCACACTAGTGGATTCTGAGGGGTGTGTAATACCTTCCCCTTAGAATAATTTCGAGCCCTTATCCTATCTCTTATTATTCAAATCAAACTCATTTGGTGTCCTAACATACCATAATCATTAGGTGGTGACTCTTTAAATGCAAAACCTAGTTCCCAAAAGAAATGAATTGTCCCTCCAAATGTCAGAAACCTAATTTCAATGGAGGAAAAAGGGGGCACGACAGCCGAATGGTCCTCGGGTTATGCTAGTCACCGGGTTATGATGGAAAGGTCCTCGAGTTATGGTGGGAAAGTCATCTAGTTATGTCGTAAAGGTCTTTGGGTTATGCCGAGAAAGTCATCGGGTTATACTAGAAAGGTCCTCGGGTCATGTAGGAATAGTCATTGAGATATGCCAGAAAAGTCCTTGGGCTATGCTAAAAAAGCCATCGTATTATGTCGAAAAGGTCCTCAGGTTATGCCGTGAAAGGTCCTCGGAATATGCCGGAAAGATCCTGGGGTTATGCCAGGAAAGTTATCGGGTTATGTCGGGAAATTCATTGGATTATGCAGGAAAGGTCCTTGGGTTATGTCGGGAAAGTCATCGGGTTATGCTGGAAAGGTCCTCGGGATATGCCGGGATCAACTACGGAGTGGGAAACAACAATGGGAAAGACGCAGCTAGAGAATGGGGGCCCTATAGTACCATGATTATGAATTTTTCTTCTACTTTCCTTTCATTTTATTTTGGACAATGAATAATTTTTTTAAGGAGGACTTCCCTCTTTGGATTAACTTTATTGCAGAACCATTTTTTGTCTTCGCATACTTTGCTTTTATCGCACCTGCTCCTTGCAGAGTTATTTAGGATTGTACATGTTTTCCTATTTTTTCAAACTAAGAAAATTTTTTTTGTTTGAAACGTTGGTTGGTTTTGTGTACTTGATCATTTCAACCACTTAATCTATGCCCAACTCTTTCAATAAAAATCTTTGTTGCTCGCTGGCTATCTGGAAATTGGTTTCATTTCTAAACCTGTGGGATCTTGATTTTCCCCAAATTCCACATGATGATTTACCCGTGTAGGGATTGGCCATTTCTTTCTTATTTTCCTTTATGGGCACTTGACTTTGAATTTCTTTCTTTTCAAGAGTTTTTGTCTATAGAGCATCAGCCCTTATGGCCAGTCAAGGCCGACTTGATGCACCTGCTGAGGCTGGTGCTTTCTTGGATATTAGCTTTTGTCAAAGAAAATCTTGTAAAACTAATCTTGCCATCTTTTCTTTGTATTAGTTTCATAAGAGAGTTAGACCAAAAGGGATTCAAGGAAAAGAAAATAGCAGACTGGATAGTGAATTTAAACAAGAAGCGTCGTTTTCGGGGAAAGGAAAGACGGACTTATCTGGAGTTCTTGCAGACTTCAATAGACATGATATGCTTCTTGGACTTGATACCCGATCTGTGCAAACCATCCAACTCTCATAAACCCATCATAACCCATATCTCAAAACCGAAAAACCTTTCCAAGACTCTATCAGTATCGATATTATATGAAAAACAATCAAGAGTGAATGCCAAGAAGCATATTGATGACGGAATTGCATAGACAAGCCAGAGACGAGTTCAAAAGTTCAAGACCAAAGACCCAAGCCGTAGGTCGTTAGGTAGAACAAATGTAAGAGCAACGTTTAAAGTTATCTCGTTTTTTGGCTCAACATAGGTCATCATAAATATGCATAAAATTATTTTATCAAATCATATTTATCATAAAAATATTTTAAATACTTCAAACAAAATGATTTTAACGTTTTCATTTTAACCAAAATGGTTTTTGAAGTAAGTTTTCAATTCTGGTATATTCTGGTATATTACATAGGTCATCATTAATATACATAAAATCATTTTATTAAATCATATATATCATAAACATTTTTAATATACTTCAAACAAAATGATTTTAACGTTTTCATTTTAACCGAGAAACGATATTATATGACAAACAATCAAGAGTGAATGCCAAGAAGCATATTGATGACGGAATTGCATAGACAAGCCAAAGACGAGTTCAAAAGTTCAAGACCAAAGACCCAAGGCGTAGGTCGTTAGGTAGAACAAATGTAAGAGCAACGTTTAAAGTTATCTCGTTTTTTGGCTCAACATAGGTCATCATAAATATGCATAAAATTATTTTATCATAAAAATATTTTAAATACTTCAAACAAAATGATTTTAACGTTTTCATTTTAACCAAAATGGTTTTTGAAGTAAGTTTTCAATTCTGGTATATTCTGGTATATTACATAGGTCATCATTAATATACATAAAATTATTTTATTAAATCATATATATCATAAACATTTTTAATATACTTCAAAAAAAATGATTTTAACGTTTTCATTTTAACCAAATGGTTTTTGAAGTAAGTTTTCGATTCTGGTATACTCTGGTATATTTTGGTATACTCCAGCTTTGATTCTGGTATACTCTGGTATATTCCAGCTTTGCTGGAAATTTCGCAAGGGTAAATAATCGATTATTTAACTCACAAAATCGATTATTTACTGTCAATAGCCTTCCCAACGTTCCGATTTATGAACGTTGAGAAGATAATCGATTATGCAGATCATATAATCGATTATGTAAGCATAAAATCAGCATAATTGATTGTCAATTAAGCAACGGACATACACCTTTTAACCCCTATAAATAAAGGTCTTTTGAGCTGATTTTTAACACACAACACCTCCCAATATTCATATACATATTGATATTATTTGAGCATCATTATAGAGCTTTTGTTGAGCCATTTGAGAGACAACTTTGAGTTGTTCATAGAGCTAATATTGTATCTCTTTATCTTCTCTTTTGAGAGAGTTCTTGTTGTAAAAGAGAAAGGTGTTTGAGAAGAACATATCTTCTCAACGATTGTCGGGTTCGCTAAGTATCCTAAGTCTTAGTGTGTGAAGTCTTGTGGTGCGGTATCCACAAGCAAGGTTGAAGTCTTGAGGTGCGGTATCCTCGAGCAAGTTGAAGTCTTGTAGAGTGTACATCTACGAGCAAGTGTAACGGTTTGTTAGGCACCCGAATGCTTAACGGAGTTAGTGGAATCTCGAGAAAGTCTCTCGGGAACTGGACTAACCACAAGTTGTGGTGAACCAGGATAAATTCGGTGTGTTCTTTCCTTGCTATTTTTATTACCGAATTTATTTTATTCCCGCATTTCTTAATTCCGCAATATTTATCAATATTCTCGTGCCGCACTATTCACCCCCCCTCTAGTGACGGGCATAAAACCTAACAATTGGTATCAGAGCCTAACTCTCTGAAAGCCTTAACCGGTTGAGAGCGCGATATATATTTTTTGTTGTTGAGAATATTGAACGCAGGAATGATGAGCGAAGGACACTCCACCTATAGCCCTCCACTATTTGATGGAACAAACTATACATATTGGAAAGAGCGGATGAGAATATTCATCCAATCAAATAACTTTCGATTATGGAAAATCATCAAGAAAGGTGAACAAATGCCAACAAAGAAAGTTGGGGAAATCATGGTTCCAAAGGAGGAAAATGAATATGATGCCGAGGACATCAAGAAGGTTGAAAGAAACGCAAAGGCCGTCAACTTACTATTTTGTGCGGTGAATCCGGATGACTATCGGAAAATCTCGTGTTGCACAACCGCAAAGGAAATGTGGGACAAACTCGAGATCACTTATGAAGGTACATCTCAAGTCCGAGAATCTAAAATTGATTTTCTAACACATGAATATGAACTTTTTAGAATGAGGGAAGATGAGAACATCGATAGTATGTTCGAACGATCGTCAACGATCTTCATGCTCTCGGAAAAGTATACTCGAACAAAGATCTAGTTCGAAAAATCCTACGGAGTCTCACTCCCGAATGGCGTTCCAAAGCAAATGCTATCCAAGAGTCGATAGGAATCACGGACGTCACAATTGATGGACTACGAGGTAACCTTAAAGCTTATGAAAGCAAAATTCTTAATCCCTATCTTAGAAGTAATTCGAATATTGCCTTCAAAGCCTCATCGTCTAAAAAAGTAGAGGTAAGTGATTCGGAAAGCGATGATGATATTATTTCCAATGATATAATTGAAAAGTTTTGTAAGTTTATGAAGAAGGAAATAAAGAAGGAAGAACCAAGTCCTTCATGTCAAAAGTGTGAAAAACTTGGCCACACCAAATCACATTGTCCAAAATCAAAGGACAAGAAAAAGAAGAAACACCATAGGCGCGTAACATGGGATTCGGACAGCTCGGGTGATGAAACTGCTGCACTATGCCTCATGGCCAACGAAGAAGAAGAGTTAAGTATTTCTAACTCTTGCGTTTGAAGAAATACAAAATGCCTATGATGAACTATATGGTGAATTTGTTAAAGCTTCCAAAACCATAAAAGATTTGAAGAAAACACTTTCTTTGCAAGAAAAAGATCTTGAGAAAACACTTTCTTTGCAAGAAGAAGTTTTTGAGAAAACACTTTCTTTGCAAGAAAAAGATTTTGAAAAACAACCTTCTTTAAAAGAATATGATTTTTTAGAAAATGACAATACTGTTCTTAAAAATAAAATCAAAATTTTAGAAGAAGAAAATAGATTTTTGGAAAATGACAATGTCGATCTCAAAAATAAAATCAAGGAGATGAATGAAGCCTCCTTAATTGTTCAAAGTTCAAATTGTTCTTCTTGTAGCTCTTTGAAAATAGAGAACGTAGAACTTAGAAATACACTAGGAAAATGTAGTGTAAATGATTCTAAAACAAGTGAAGTAATTAAAAAGAATGATAGAAATGAGGTTAAACCACCTAGAAACAACTCTAGGAATTTTGTTAATAAGTCTAATACTAATCATTTTAGACCACCTAGACACAATTCTAGGAATTTTATTAATGAGTCTAAAATAAATAATTTTAGATCACCTAGAAATGACTCTAGGAATTTCAACGCTTCTAGGAATAACAACTTTAGATCACCTAGAACGCATTTGGCTCAACCAAGACATATGCACAACCCGAACGTTGTATGTCATTATTGTAACCGGGTAGGACACATTGCACCCGTATGTTTTGCTAAACATAGAGATTCATATTTTGATAATGATTATTATTTGCCTAACCCCCAAAGACCGAAAAGAAGTTGGGTACAGAAAACCTACTTTTAGGTACTTTTGCAGGTGTGCTTGAAGACTACGATATTGTAGTAGATGCACCAAGCACGAAACCTTACTGCATCGAGGGGGAACGTCGGTTAGTTATCGTATTTTTGATGAAAACGAAATAGTTGATATGTGCTAACAATTGATATTAATTATTGATTCATGTTTTGATAAGTTTTATTTTGAATAATAATTGGTATCAATTATTTTTATGTTAAATGATTGATTCATGTTTTGATGAATATTTTTAGTTTAAATAACAGTTGGTATATTTGCGAAAAATGACCGTTATTATGATTGGTATGTTTTTACTAACATTTTGTATTATTTGATGTTGATATGATTTTTTTTATCTAACAATTGGTATCGTCAATAGTTTCAATAACAAATGGTATACTCTTTTTGCTAATGCCAAAAGGGGGAAGAATTTAGGCGATATGCATCGAATAAGGGGGAATGTCTTCACATTCTAGTATGCTTTATTTGAGGGGGAATTATCATTGAGGGAAATTGTTTGCATGAATTGTATGTTGAGATATAGCATGAATTTAGGGAGAATCCGATATGCATATCTCCTGTTGTTTGTCATTATCAAAAAGGGGAAAATTGTAGAAAATCACTCTATCTATGATATGTGCGCTTTGGTTGTATGAGCATGATTTTCAGGTATAGGTTTTGATGAATGACAAACAATGAAGTCAAGTGTCAAACAACGATATTATATGACAAACAATCAAGAGTGAATGCCAAGAAGCATATTGATGACGGAATTGCATAGACAAGCCAAAGACGAGTTCAAAAGTTCAAGACCAAAGACCCAAGCCGTAGGTCGTTAGGTAGTACAAATGTAAGAGCAACGTTTAAAGTTATCTCATTTTTTGGCTCAACATAGGTCATCATAAATATGCATAAAATTATTTTATCAAATCATATTTATCATAAACATATTTTAAATACTTCAAACAAAATGATGTTAACGTTTTCATTTTAACCAAAATGGTTTTTGAAGTAAGTTTTCAATTCTGGTATATTAGATAGGTCATCATTAATATGCATAAAATTATTTTATTAAATTATATATATCATAAACATTTTAACCAAAATGGTTTTTGAAGTAAGTTTTCGATTCTGGTATACTCTGGTATATTTTGGTATACTCCAGCTTTGATTCTGGTATACTCTGGTATATTCCAGCTTTGCTGGAAATTTCGCAAGGGTAAATAATCGATTATTTAACTCACAAAATCGATTATTTACTGTCAGTAGCCTTCCCAACGTTCCGATTTATGAACGTTGAGAAGATAATCGATTATGCAGATCATATAATCGATTATGTAAGCATAAAATCAGCATAATTGATTGCCAATTAAGCAACGGACATACACCTTTTAACCCCTATAAATAAAGGTCTTTTGAGCTGATTTTTAACACACAACACCTCCCAATATTCATATACATATTGATATTATTTGAGCATCATTATAGAGCTTTTGTTGAGCCATTTGAGAGACAACTTTGAGTTGTTCATAGAGCTAATATTGTATCTCTTTATCTACTCTTTTGAGAGAGTTCTTGTTGTAAAAGAGAAAGGTGTTTTAGAAGAACATATCTTCTCATTGATTGTCGGGTTCGCTAAGTACCCTAAGTCTTAGTGTGTGAAGTCTTGTGATGCGGTATCCACGAGCAAGGTTGAAGTCTTGAGGTGCGGTATCCTCGAGCAAGTTGAAGTGTTGTAAAGTGTACATCTACGAGCAAGTGTAACGGTTTGTTAGGCACCCGAATGCTTAACGGAGTTAGTGGAATCTCGAGATAGTCTCTCGGGGACTGGACTAACCACAAGTTGTGGTGAATCAGGATAAATTCGGTGTGTTCTTTCCTTGCTATTTTTATTACCGAATTTATTTTATTCCTACATTTCTTAATTCCGCAATATTTATCAATATTCTCGTGCCGCACTATTACCCCCCTCTAGTGACGGGCATAAAACCTAACAAAAACAAATAAATGCGCAAGTAGCACGTAATATGCATCAGGATGGTTTTTTCATTTTAGGTCACCTGTCCTAGATAAACCCAACCCTTGTGTTGAGTCCCCTAAGTCAAATGCACGTGATGCAAACAAACATTCCTACTAGGGATCCAATATGAGGTCTTGTTATACTAAGTTCAGAACCTGGGTATGTGTTCTAGACTTTGTACCCGAGCGGACAACTCGAGTCGAGGAGGGGGTTACGTACCGGGGACCCGCGAGATCGTCCGGCTTAGTAACTTGTTCGAGCCTCTTTCCTATTTTAAGGTATGACACTAACAGAATAGGGAGTCTCGACCAACGAGAACATCCCCGAAGAAATTCGTAACAATTTATATATACAATTCATTCAATATCAAAGTGGTAAAATATTTAGCACATTAGCACGGAACATGTAAGAAAATCAGAAGAAGCCAAATATAACAGTTATACTAAGCTCGAATTCTTGAACCCTGAACCAGAGATTCTGGGTCTACTATCCCCAGCAGAATCGCCAGAGCTGTCACACCTCCTTTTTACACAGCTAACCCGAAGGATAAAAACGTATAAGGGAGTTTTTCCAATTAAAGTGACATTATTCGAAATTGGATTATTTATTTATTTAGAGTCGCCACTTGGTATAGGCTTGACTTTTGATGTCCCAAGTCACCGGCTTATTTAGAATCCCAAATCGAGGAAATATTTCGACTGCCCAAATGGAGTTTGTGAACAAGAAATTCTAAGTAAGGAATTCTGTTGGCCGAGGGAAGGTGTTAGGAACCCCGGATCCTGTGGTTCTAGCACAGTCGCTTCAACTTTTATAATTGGCTAAAAATCCCGATTTTCGTACATGTGCATCCTTTTGAAATTATTTTTTACCGATTTTAATATTTTTTAAGGAAATTTACAATGTCGTTTAAAGATGTCGCGAACCACGTCACATAAATGCGCATGCATTTTTTGACATATTTCAACTTCATTGAGATTTGAATTTGGGTCACATAAATGCGCACCCGTACTTAAGAAGATAAAATTATATAAGACACGCCTGAAAGGGACTAACATGTTATTATCTTTGCGGGAAGCCATGAATTTCGCTAAACGACGTGTCCCGAATCTCTAAATATTTTATTATAAGACTATTGTTTTTGTATAAAATGTGCCTCTAATAAGGCTCAATTAATCGATAATGCATTATTTGGAAGGTCCGACTTTACAAATCAATCTTTTAAAAATAAACCTCACTAAATCTGCTATATTAACCAAAATTCCTAACGAATTGGGTCTTAAAATAACCCATGGGAGGGAGCTGAAGCTTCAGCTTATTTTAAGGATTCTCGAGCATTTGGGCTCAGTTACCAGCCCACGAGAGAAGCGAGCTGCTTGAGCTCGTTAAAGAAAAATTCGAGCAATGAATTTGGAAATGCCATCAAATATACTATTTGACCTTTAATTAGCCTAGTCTACTTAAATTCACCAATACACATCATATCTGGACAATTGACCACCTGCTTAATAGTAATTTTCATATTAACGTTTAAGGCAATATGAGCTGAAGCATCGAACTGTTTCATAATGAAATATACTACTTTTCACAAACACACAAGGATCAAATTCACATAACCTGCTATCAAACCTTTACAAGAGATGATAATTTTCCATTGAATACTAGTTTAAACCAAAATCTCATTTCAAATTTATTTTATATCTAGATAGGATTGGAATGTTTAAATCAATTATAACACCGACTGAGCTTACTACTGACTATTGCACATACTAAAAATATCAGTCCAAATGTCCTATTATACAAAAAAATTGTCTCAATTACAATAAATATAATAGTAATGAATTTGGATGAAAGAACAGATGATATGCATCTTCAAACTAGAGAGTTCATTTAATTCAAACTTCATACACCGATGGATATAGGAAATGTACCCGGAATTCGAGCAAGAAAAAACTGAGGATCAGTAAACTCAACCAGTAATACAATCAACATGAATCAATAGCTCATGATCAATTATGAACCCAGAAGGATACCAAGCAAACTCAGAAAACCTTAATACCAAACCAAATCAGTAAAAACCACTCTAATAGCTTGACTAAACCCCCAACCAACTTGAATTTGAGCCAAGACAAGTACTAAAAATTTTACTTTTCAAATATATGTATTTCAGGTCATTTTTCTATTTTATATAGCTAAATTTCTACTGGACAACTGAAATTAAGATTATTCTGAGGAAAAGAGATCCAATGGAACAGTAACACTAATGAATTTCAGAATTTTTACAAACAATTGATTTCTGGAGGTTTTTCAGGAATTTTTTGAGATTTTTCAGGCTTCAAAATTTCTGGGAATTTTAGATACTTTTCAGACTCTCCCAAAAACTCTTTCTGAATGAGTTGGGGTGCTCTTTTTATAGCCAAAGGCTAGGGAAGCCCCTTTATTTTATTTTAACTACTAGTCCCTTTTTCAATTTTCAGATTTTACTTACTTGGTCCTTTATTTTCTGACTTGTTTCCCAAGTCACTACACTAAAACTACTGAATTTTAGACTAAGGTCCCCTTCTAGAAGGGTCTAAAGGATTCTAGCATTGTTTTCTATTTATAGACTACCTACACTACCCTTATTTCACTCTGAAATTACCAGAACCAAATCAACTAAACCCAACCCTTTTGTGTCAATCTTACTATGGTCAACTAACAATGGATCAATCAACTACACCTAAACAAACCTTAAATTTGAACTGGTTATTTTAGTTTATACTAAACCACGACTAAACAGTTATATCCAACAAACTAGTATCAATTAGGGGTCCAGGAATTACCAACAACAATTAAAATCAATCAAAACTTAGAGGTCATGCTATAACCAAAACTGAAAATCTTCTAATTAAAACAAAACACAATCAAGTTTAATAAGACAAATGCATAATCATGGCTTTTATAACTAACACAGGCAAAATTTCTAACTAAACTAAAAAAAAGCAAATCAAATAGCAATGTAAAATCAGAATCATTTGCAAAAAAGAAACTAACCTAATGATAAATACAACACTATTAATTAAATCAAGAATCAAGTCTAAAGGAACTGACTACTAAAATAACTCAAAAACTAAACAGGATGAAACTTTCAAATTAAACTAAAAATCAGAAATAACGCAACATCTAATTACCAAACAAGAAAAATAGAACAAAGACAAAAACAATCAAAAATAAAGATGAACTTACTGCTTGGGTCTTCAAATAGGCTTGACTGGATTTGACTTGAATCCCCAAACGGAGAAGGCTCTAGTTGATGTGGAAGCAGGGGAACTCACTTTTTGGGTGGGTCATGAAAATGTAGTCTTTCATGTGTGCGAGTCAATGAAGCAACCCAATTATACCTAAATGTGCACATTTGTGGATCTTGTCAAGGCTGTGATAATTGATGATACTAGTGTAATGATCAATGTAAAAGACCATATGGAGGTCGTATTGTTGAACCTTGATTTCAATGACGATGAGGGCCGAGTGAAGTATGTGAAGGCTTTACTGAGATGCACTCTTATTCTTATGAGCCTAGGAAACTCTCCTTGGATCTCAAAAATAGAAACACTCCTCCAACAAAGCCTTCAATTGAGTAGCCTTTGGTGTTGGAGTTTAAGCCATTGTCACCATACCTCAAGTATGAATTCTTAGGCCCTAGTTCAACTTTATCATTTATTCTTTCCTCTTGTCTTACTAACATGCAGGTTGATGCCACATTGGCGGTGCTCAAAAAGTGGAAGAAGGTAATTGGATGGACTTTAGCTGATATTTAGAGAATAATTCCCGCATTCGGTATGCAAAAGATTACTCTTGAAGATGATGCAAAACCATCATTGGAATATCAAAGGAGGTTGAATGAGGCAATGCAAGAAGTTATTATAAAGGAGGTGATCAAGTGGTTAGATGTTGGGATTGCGTACCCTATTTCTGATAGCTCGTAGAGTTCACGGTGTTGTGTGTGCCGAAGAACGGTGGGGGGACCGTGATGACCAATGATAACAATAAATTAATTCCTACCCAGACAGTTATCAAATGGAGGGTATGCATGGACTACCATAAGCTGAACAAGGTGACACGAAAGGATCACTCCCCATTTCCTTTCTTTGACCAGATGCTTGATCGTCTTACTGGGCGTGCCTTCTATTGTTTCTTGGACGGATATTCTGGGTACATCAAAACCTTAATCGCTCCGGATAATCAAGAGAAGACCACATTTACTTGTCCATATGGCACCTTTGTTTTTTCTCAGATGTATTTCGGGTTGTGTAATGCCTTGGCGACATTCCAATGATATATGATGGCAATTTTCACTGATATGGTGGAGGATATTTTGGAGGTGTTCACGGATGACTTTAGTGTGGTGGATGATTCATTTGATGAATGTTTGGAAAAAATCTAGACAGAGTGTCCTGTTGTGAATAAACTAATCTTGTACTCAATTGGGAAAAATGACACTTCATGGTTGAGAAGGACATAGTGTTGGGTCATGAAATTTCAAAGCATGGCATAGAAGTTGATAAGGCAAAAATAGAGGTGATTTTAAGGCATCCTCCCCTCACTTCTGTCAAGGGGGTTAGGAGTTTTCTTGGGCATGGCGGGGTTCTGCTGGAGGTTTATAAAAGATTCTTCGAAGGTAATAAACCCTTTATGCAAGCTGCTAGAAAAGGATTCCAAGTTTGTGTTCAATGAGTGATGTATGCAAGCATTTGAACTTCTCAAGCTTAAGTTGACCACCACCCCTATCATTAGTGCATCAAATTGGAGTTTTCCTTTAGAGATCATGTGTGACGCGAGTGACGTTGCGGTTGGGGCAGTTTGGGTCAAAAAGTTAACAAATGTTTCATCTGGTGTACTAAGCGAGCAAGACCATGAATGAGGCTCAAAGGAACTACATAGTAACTAGGAAAGAGTTTTTGGCCATAGTGTTTGCAATGTAAAAGTTTTGGTCGTATATTATGGAGGCCAAAGTCAAAGTGCACACCGATCATGCAGCCCTTAGGTACTTGATAACAAAGAAAGACTCCAAAGCTAGGCTGATGCGATGGGTCTTGCTACTTCAAGAGTTTGATTTAAAAAATGTGGACCAAAAGGGTAGTGAAAACCAAGTGGTGGACCACTTGTCCCACTTGGAGTAGGAAAGAATGCCCTGTGATGGCCTAGAGATCAATGATGTATTTCATGATGAGTAGGATGAGCCGTATTTGTTCAAGATTTGCATGGACGGTATGATCCGAAGGTGTGTCTCGGAGGAAGAGAAATTGAGTATCTTGGAGTCTAGTCATTCCTATACCTATGGTGGCCATCATGGTAGGGCGAGAACTACTTCCAAAGTTCTTTGTTGCGGATTTTATTGGAAAACTTTGTACATAGATGCAAGTGATCTTGTAAAAAGGTGACGAATGTCAACCAACGGATGGAATTTCGAAGAAAGATGAGATGCCTCTCAATACGATTCTTGAGGTTGATATCTTTGATGTATAGGACATTGAGTTTATGGGCCCGTTCGTTAGCTCGTGTGGGAACACCTACATTCTAGTGGCGGTTGACTATGTTTCAAAATGGGTCAAGCCTGTGGCTTTTCCCAGCAATGAAGCTATGAGCATGGTTTCATTTCTCAAAAATAGCATTTTTACAAGGTTTGGCTCTCCTCATGCAATCACAAATGATGGGGTCGCATTTTTGCATTAGAGCTTTTGACACCTTGCTTGCAAAGTATGGTGTCAACAAAAAAGTGTTCTCTCCTTATCATCCTCAGGCGAGTGGCCAAGTTGAAGTCTCAAATAGCAAAGTCAAGAATTTTGTCTAAAATGGTCAATGCAAAGAGGACTAATTGGTCTAAGAAGTTGGATGATGCTCTATGGGCGTATAGAATTTCTTATAGAACTCTGATTGGTATGTCTCCGTACTGGTTGGTGTTCGGGAAAGATTGTCATTTACCGGTTGAGTTAGAGTACAAGGCCATGTGGGACTTTAGGAAGTTGAACCTTTATTGGGATGTAGCTTCTAATCATCGGGTGGAGAAACTCAATGAACTTGATGGATTTAGATTCCATGCTTATTCTAGTTCGTCCCTGTATGAGGATAAAATGAAATACCTTCACGAAAAATATACTTTAGGAAAGGATTTCAATGTGGGGGATTTAGTGCTCTTGTTCTACTCTCGGCTACAGTTGTCCCCGGGAAAGCTCAAGTCAAAATAAAGCAGACCGTTTGAAGTAGTGTGTGTGACCCTGTTTGGTGCTCTTGATTTAAAGAACAAAAGTAGGAAAGTTTTTAGAGTGAATAGAATAGGGTCAAGCATTACTTGGGAAATTTGATGACAGTCACGTGGTGGCACTTCTTCATCTCAAATGATTTGATGGTAAACTGCGTCGTGCCAAGACGTTAAATCAAGCGCTTCTTGGTAGGAAACCCATGTGTTTTTCTTCTTGTATTTCTTTGTTTTTCATAATAGGGTAGGATTTATTTTGGGGCTGACTGGTTGTGATTACAAGCTTGTGTTGATATAGTGTAGGACATAGTTTATAACGTGTTCAAGTCTCTGAAGTTTTCAATGTGGCCACACTACATTTTGTGCGGACCGCACTAATGAAGGTTGAAATTACCATCCCTCTGAAGTTTGCTATCGTGACCGCATTACATTTTGTGCGGTCCACGGTGGACAAGTGCGGAAGCATTCTATTTTGTGCGGACCATAGTGTCTGCCTTCTCAAACTTTGAAAAATGTTGTGTGGTGTCCATTTTGTGCAGTCTACATTGGGTTGGTAAGCTGGGCCCTAGGTCTTTTTTCTATAAATAGGGCCTGAGGTCCCCTTTTACACTTTTCGGCCCTTTTCTCTCAAAACTCATAAAAGCACTATTCATCTTTCCTTTTGCTCGTAATTAACTGCTTGGACTCATTTACCTTTAGTTCTTCTCACATCTGGTACTATTAAGTTCTTCTTAATTGTTTTAATTTTTTTAATTTCTTTTAATTTTTGTTTTTCTTGTTTTCCATCTATTCTACCTATACTACTTTTGATTTGGTAAAATTAGGTTAATTAATTTGTTTGATTAACTTAGAATTAGGTAGTTAAAAACACTGAGCAAACACATAGATATCTTTTTAGGTGTAAAATTGGAATAAAAATCAAAATACATTGAACCCTAAGTTAGTGTTTCTTCTGGGAACTTAATGCGGACCACTGCCAATTCTGTGCGGTCCGTAGTGCCTTAGTGCGATCCATAATGGCATTTTGTGCGGACTGCATTGATCAGTATCTGTAATGTGATATTCGGGGACTACGGCCGCACTACATTTTGTGCAGTCCATATGGTCCCAATGCGGCCGCACTAAATTTTGTGTGGCCCATATTTCCTGGATATGGAGAGTGGATAGTGTGAACCCTACCTCTATGTGGACCGCACTACAATTTTGTGCGGTCCGCATTGACCTCTGTGCGCTCGCACTCTATTTTGTGTCGGCCACACTATGTGATTTCTGCAACTGTCTGAAACCTTCTCTGGATCTCTGATCTTACTTAATTTTACTGATACTAAAAAGCCTAATGGATGTTGTTTGTAGACAATGGTAAAAGAAAGAGGCAAGGACTCTAAAAAACCAACAAGAGGAGAATCCTCCCGATAAGGGAAACACAAAATGATTAGACAGACTCCCAAGTCCGAAAAAACATTAAAAACACAAGGAAGATCATCAAAGTGGCTGATAGAGCTATAGATCAGTCGAGGAGTAAGTACTAGCCCTCCCAAGATATATCTTCAGACTCCACGCCAGAAATTGTCCCTGACTGGCCAGAGAGGAATAGGATAAGAGACACTCCTCCAGCACCCCCCTTTGCCTAAGCGTCAGCGAATGTATCTTCTGGGTCGTCTAAGGGCTCAGCCGAAGGTAGTGGGGATGAGTACTCCACCTCTCCCACAACTTCATTAACTGGAGAAGGTGCAGTAGGAGAAGATGAGACAAAATGAGAAGAAGTGGTTGTAGGAGAAGGGGGTGAACCTCAGGTGGGGATGTTGCTAGAACAAGAAAACTGGAGGTGTGGCAGGACCGTTTTGTGAGTGAGGTGTCCTACCACAAATATAAGGAATGGTGGTTGGTGAGGAAATTGATCCCGGAGAGGAGTTTTGTTGATAGAGTCTTATTGCCTCAAAACCCCAATGTGAGGAGGAAATTTAGGGAGAGAGTAGGATGGGAGTTCTTCTTGGGGGACTATGCGGATGCAAATAAGCACTTGGTCAAATAATTCTATACCAATGCTGCCCACATCAAAAAGCACTCCAAAGTGACCAAGGTGCGAAATTTGAAGGCGTTGTTTGATGGAAAGTTATTAATGACAACTTGGGTTTTGATAAAAAGGATAAGTCGCTATACTTCACAAATATGGAATTAGGTAAAGAGGTTCGTCCTTGGTTGGCACAGTATCTGGCAATCCCAGGTACCATCCTCGAGTGGCTGAATACAGGAGTAAAGATTTTGAGAAGAAGTTTGAACTTTGAAGCCAAGGGGTGGGAACCATTTGTCTGCAGCAGATTGGACCCCACTACTCATGATAATTCCCTCCCTCTTCATCGGGCAATTTTGGTGGAATCGATCATGAATGGGTACCTGATTAATGTCGGGAATGTAATGACTCGGGTGATAACCTAGGTAGTCAGTGAGGTGATAGAAATTACCCTTCCCCAGCTTCTTGATCATGTACTTCAGGGACCTCAAGGTTGGAAAGAGGCTATTTGATATCAAGGTCAAGGCAAAGGCCTCGTTCTCATGGTATAACATGAAGTATGATGACAACCAGAAGAGCAAGAACTACAAGGAATTAGCCACTACTCTGACTGACCAGTCTAAAGAGCGAACTGTGGCAGTGGCTCCTACTCAGCATGCTTCCACCTCAGCAGACATTCCCTGTGGTCCATCCACGTCAGCATATCAGATATCCCCCTCTTCCCGAGCCTACCAAGTGACTGCACACCGACTGAGTTAGGCCCTTCTCGGCATCAACAACTAGATGCAGATAGCTTCATCTAAGTTTTCTGTCCTCATATCTACCGTAGCAGTTTAGTCGGCACCTCTACCTCAGCAGGTCCCACAGTCTATTGAGGATGCCCTCAAGGAGATTCTTGAAAACTAGAAAAAGATCCTTGATACACAAAAAGTGCTAGTTGCAGCTGGGGATTCTCAAGTGAAAGCTCTCAACGAGCTTTCTAGGGAGGCCAAGATAATGGAAAAGACATATGCTTCCAAGAAGTTCATAAAGGAGTTGATGATTGAGATTGATAGGTTGAAGGAAGATAATCTGCCTTTGGATTCACTATTACACGACCCTGTGCTAGCAGCCAATCCCCAGCTAAAGTAGTCCTAGAGGCCTCCCAAGAGGAGGAGGATGATAACTCATGCAGATGATGCATTCATCCAGTTGGCACCCAAAAGGCTAAAATTTACACTAATTGGGGAGTCTTATTCTAGCCTGTTCCCAAAGCTGGTCCAGGTCTCTTGCAGCCTGTGCCCGTGAACAGACAAAACCCTGAGTCACCTTCTTACCAAAGGGTGTCCGCTATGCTTATCATTCAGGGGCTGAAGGGCACGACACAAAAAATTGTTGGACTCTAACGAGAGCTGTGGAGGATCTAATAGAACAAAGGAAAATAGTGTTGAGGGATGAAGATGTCCCGAATGTGACTAACAACCCGGTGCTGGCCCACAACAACGGACCAGTAATCGGAATGATCTGCGAAGACAAAGAATTTGACCCTGCTTTGAAATCTATAATAGCTGTGATGACGCAGATAAAAAGCCAAAGGCTGCCCCTAAGAAAGTTGAGGAGGAGAAGAAGAATAAAACCATGCACCCATAAGCTGAAAAGAAGGTTGGGGCTAAATTGAGGCGGTACCTGTAAAGAAACTGTCCTTTACGTCCCACAAGGTCGTCAAGAAAAGCAGCCAACTCTGAGTCCAGCAAAGAGTTTTGAGTTAAACAGGATGATGTACGTACCCAAAGGAACCTATGTGGTGCGGGGACCAGCTAAACCGCCAAGGATGAATAAGCCCGTGGTAGTTGGTCGTGCACCTTAGAGGCCCATAAGAGACCCCTCTACAGTCCCTAGTGTTGAAACACGTTCTCAAGGCACTATACTAAAACGTGTGTTCATATTTGTAGGTTTTGATGAATGACAAACTATGCGCAATTGACATATGACGAGGTCCAAGCACAAGCGTGCAATTGATATATAACGAGATTCAAGCACAAGACCAAGATCAAGCAAAGATATAAAGTTATACATGAGTCGTTCTTTAATTGTGATCTTGATCCGATAACTTGACTCAAGACTTGGCTTCTCTCGTAAAAACATTTTTATCAAATCATGCATATTTAATTTAAGCAAAATGATTTTAAATATTGCATATTTACTTTAGTCAAAATGATTTTTAAACATGCCTCTAAAATCTGGACTAAGATAATCGATTATGTACTTATGATAATCGATTATGTTAAGTCAGCTGCATAACAATCGATTGTGAACTTATGACAATCGATTGTGATAAGGCAGTGTGCATCAGATTTTTCAAATCTGCATGACAATCGATTGTGAACCTTATGACAATCGATTGTGTTGAGGTAGTGTACGTCAAAGTTTTTCAAAGCTACATGACAATCGATTGTGAACTTATGACAATCGATTGTGTTGAGGCAGTGTACATCAAAGTTTTTCAAATCTGCATAACAATCGATTGTGAACCTTATGACAATTGATTGTGTTGAGGCAGTGTCTATCAGACATTTTCAAAGTCACTAAATAATCGATTGTGTACCTTTGACAATCAAGTGCATTGAGGCAGTGACTAATTGATTTTTCAAAGACTGATATATAATCGATTGTGTAATTGACCGTTGCCAAAATATTTTCAAACACCGTCAGGTAATCGATTATAGATTTCTAATAATCGATTGTTTTAAATAAAATCTGAAAGAAGATTTTTTGAACGTTGCCAAGTAATCGATTGTAGATTTCTGACAATCGATTGTTTTAAGTAAAATTCGGAAATGATTTTTTGAACGTTGCCAAGTAATCGATTGTAGATTTCTGACAATCGATTGTTTTAAGTAAAATCCGGAAATGATTTTTTGAATGTTGCCAGTAATCGATTATTGATCTTAGATAATCGATTGTTAAGCGTATAATCTGGGAATGATTTTTGGAACGATTGGCAAACAATCGATTGTGGCATTTTGACAATCGATTGTCACTGAGTAAAATCAGCAATTCTTAATTGGCAATTAGGCAACGGTAATGCATGGTTTTGAAACTATAAATACAGCTTCAAATCAGTCTTCTAAACACAACAACTGATCATATTATTGCTATACCTTGCATACTCTATTGTTCATCACTTTCTATTCATTACATAAGTTTTGAGAGCCAAAATTCTTGACGAAAGTTGTTGCGTTCTTGAGCGTATCTGTTTACTCATATCTACTCTATTAAGAGAGTCTTGCTTAAGTGAGTGCTAAGTGTTTTATACACTTGAAGGGAAGTGATAGTCCCTTGTATTGTAAGAAGGAACTTGTGTTTCCTTTGGTTGAAGTCTTGAAGTGTTGTATCTTCGAGCAAAGTTTGTTGAGGCTTGTGTCCTCAGTTTGTAAAGGTTTGTTGAGCACCCGTAAGCTTAATAGTGTTAGTGGAAATCTCAAGAGAGTCTCTCGGGGACTGGACTAGCCACGGGTTGTGGTGAACCAGGATACATCGGTGCGTTCGTTCTTATTTATTTACTTATTGCACTTATTTCTTTCCTGCAATTTTTAAATTCCGCAAGTTTACCCTAATTTTTATTATGACGCTATTCACCCCCCCCCCCCTCTAGCGTTAAGCGTATTTTCTAACAATTGGTATCAGAGCCCAACTCTCTGAAGACTTAACCGTTTGAGAGAAACAATACATGGCTTCTAATCGTGATTCTTTTGCAGGAATAGGTGAAGGACAATGCTCCACCCGACCACCACTATTCGACGGTACAAACTATACGTACTGGAAGGAGAGGATGAGAATATTTGTTCAATCAAATAGTTTTCATCTTTGGAAGGTTATAATGAATGGAGAACAAATTCCAACCAAAAAGGTTGAAAATAAAGATGTTCCAAAGTCCGAAGATGAATACGATGCGGATGATATCCGAAAGGTGCAAAACAACGCTGATGCCATTAATTTATTATATTGTGCTGTAAATGCTGATGATTACAGGAAAATATCATGTTGCACAACGGCGAAGCAAATGTGGGACAAGCTGGAAATTACGTACGAAGGTACGGACCAGGTAAGGGAAGCTAAAATTGATTTCCTAACCCATGCATATGAATTGTTTCACATGAAGGAAGGCGAAAAGGTCGATGAGATGTTCGAACGATTTTCAAAAATCGTTAATGATTTACATGCTCTAAGAAGACCTTCACGGATAAGGAACTTGTCCGAAAAATTCTCCGAAGTCTCACTCCAGCATGGCGATCCAAGGTCGACGCGATTCAAGAATCCATTGGCGTTTCAAATGTCACCATCGACGGATTAAGAGGTAATCTTAAAACTTATGAATCTACCATACTTAACCCTCTTGTTGATGATCAAAGGAAACAAAAGATCGCTCTCAAGGCAAGCACAAGCCAACCTCAAAATGATGAGGACGAAGACAACGAGTTCGGACTCGTTATCAAGAGATTTCAAAAGTTCATGCGAAAAGAGTATGAATGAAAGAGCAAAAAGCAAGGAGATCAAATAAAGTGCTATGAGTGCGGAGAAACCGGGCACATTAAATCAAATTGCCCAAATGCCAAAAAGGAGAAGAAACCCTTCAAGAAACAACGAGCATACATATCTTGTGGACGCGACTCCGGTGACGAGTCGAGTGAGGAAGAAGAAGACGAAGCCGCAAATCTTTGTCTCATGGCTCACAAAAACAATCAAGAAGAGGTATGTCAAATTTCTTCCAAAAATTTCTATTCTCTTGAGGAAATGCAAAATGCTTTTGATGAGTTGTATAGTGAATTTATTAAAGCTTCCAAAACTGTTAAAAGCATAAAAGAACATGCTTCTTTAAAAGAAAAAGATTTTGAAAAACAACTCTCTTTGAAGAAAAAAGGATT
The DNA here is from genome assembly GCA_034376525.1 of Nicotiana benthamiana. Taxonomy (NCBI): domain Eukaryota; kingdom Viridiplantae; phylum Streptophyta; class Magnoliopsida; order Solanales; family Solanaceae; genus Nicotiana; species Nicotiana benthamiana. Next base: position 93,944,093 of record CM067337.1, read on the forward strand.
TGGAAAAACTGATTTTGGAAAATGAGAAGTTGAAAGAAGAAAACAAATTTTTCGGCAAGAGAAGCGCCGACAAACCCGAGAGCTCTAGTAAAAAGTGTACTTCTTGCATGCATCTCAAAAATGAGGTAGAAAGACTTAAGGGCACCCTAGATAAGTTTAATTCTTCTCATAAAAATTTGAATGAAGTTCTTGTAAATTTGAAGTCGACCAAGCATGGCATAGGCTTTGAGAATGAGCCTAAAGAAAAGGTTGAAGCCAACCCCCAACAACCTAAGGCTCAACCTAGGATTAATAAAACAAACGCTCATCCTAGATATAACAAACCTAGAAATGGCTTTCAACAATCACAACCTAGAAATAATCATTCTAGAAATAATGCATATTCTAGGCCAAACACTAGAAGGAATTTTGAACCTTTTAGAACACCTAGAAATGGCTTCCAACCTAGAAATAACTATTCTAGAAATGCTGCATATCCTAGAACAAATAGTAGGAGAAACGACTTTCATGAATTGCGCAATAGTCATATTGTCAAGAATAGAGTAGATGAATTTCGTCCGTCCAATTATTATCAACCTAGACGAATGCATAATCCTAATGTTGTTTGTCATTATTGTAGACGAATTGGACATATCGCTCCTGCTTGTTTTACACGACATAGACATAACACTCAATCACATCACTATGATTTGCCTAACCCCCAAGGACCCAAAATGGCATGGGTACCTAAAACTCATTAATCTGTTTTGTAGGTGTGTTTGAAGGGGTCAAGTGTACTTTGGTACCTTGATAGTGGATGCTCCAAGTACATGACTGGAGACGAATCCAAGTTCCTTCAACTAGAACACAAGGAAGGAGGAAGCGTTATTTTTGGTGATAACAACAAAGGAAAAATTATCGGCATTGGATCGGTCGGTAAGGATGACTCCTCTTCCATTAAGCATATATTGCAAGTTAAGGGTCTAAAACATAATCTCTTGAGCATAAGTCAATTATGTGACAAGGGAAATCTTGTTTTATTTGATTCAAATGAATGCTTAGTTTTTCGCCGTAGCGATTTTAAAATTATCCTTCGTGGTTTTAGAATGGATAACATCTATATGGTTGATCTTGCAAATTATTCACCTGAATATGTGAATTGTCTTATGAGCAAAGAGGATGATACATGGTTATGGCATCGTAGAGTAGCTCACATCAACATGCATCTTTTGAATAAATTGGTTTCACAAAATTTAGTCATTGGTCTTCCAAATTTGAAATTTGAAAAAGACTCTATTTGTGATTCTTGTCAAAAAGGGAAGCAAACAAAAGCATCTTTTAAATCGAAAGATATTGTTTCAACTACTAGACCTTTGCAATTACTTCACATGGACTTATTTGGACCATCTCGCATTGAAAGTCTTGGTAGAAATCGTTATGCTTTTGTTATTGTTGATGACTATTCTAGATTTACATGGACTCTATTTCTTGCTCATAAAAGTGAAGCTTTTCATAATTTCAAATATTTTCTTAAACGTGTTCAAAAAGAAAAGGACATAACCGTCACTTCAATAAGAAGTGATCATGGGGGAGAGTTTGATCACAATCTCTTTGCGGACTTTTGTGACGAACTCGGTATTGAGCACACCTTCTCCGCTCCACGAACACCACAACAAAATGGGGTGGTGGAAAGGAAAAATAGGTGTCTCGAAGAGATGGCTAGAACCATGCTCGATGAGGCTAAGATTCCCAAACACTTTTGGGCGGATGCCGTGAGTACCGCATGCTACGTTTTGAATAGAGTAGTCATAAGGCCAATACTCATGAAAACCCCTTATGAACTCTACAAGGGAAGGAAACCAAATATCTCCCATTTTAGATTATTCGGTTGTAAATGCTTTATTCATATCAATGGAAAAGATCAATTGGGAAAATTTGATGCCAAATCCGATGAAGGAATTTTTCTTGGATATTCATCACATAGCAAAGCTTATAGAGTATACAATAATAGAACCAAAACTGTGGAGGAATCCCCTCATATTGTGTTTTTCGAAAATAATGCTTGCTTGGCGAGAAAGGATTCTGGTTTTGATCTTGCAGGTACACTAAATAATATAATCCCTCAAGTCAAAGTATATGAGGAAAATTCAAATGAAAATCAAGATGAAGTTTTAGAGCAATTATCGGAGGAAGCTCCACAATTGAAAGAAGAAACCAAATTACCCAACGCATGGAGGACAATCAAAGACCATCCACTCGAACAGGTAATTGGCGACATCGGAGAAAAGGTAAGTACCCGAAACTCTCTTAAGAACACCTTAGGACATACTGCTTTTGTTTCTCAAATTGAACCCACAACCATCTCCGAAGCAATTGGGGATGAATTTTGGACCTTGGCAATGCAAGAGGAGCTTAACCAATTCAAACGGAATGACGTTTGGGATTTGGTGCCAAGACCCGAAAATCATACCATAATTGGTACGAAATGGGTTTTTCGAAACAAATTAGATGAAAATGGTGTAATCACTAGAAACAAAGCCAGGCTTGTAGCAAAAGGCTACAATCAAGAAGAGGGTATTGACTATGAAGAAATATATGCTCCCGTAGCAAGGTTAGAAGCTATTCGTTTATTACTTGCCTTTGCATCTTCTATGAATTTCAATTTGTATCAAATGGATGTAAAAAGTGCTTTTCTAAATGGTGTTATTCAAGAAGAAGTTTATGTTGAACAACCCCCGGGTTTTGAAGATTTTAAATCTCCAAATCATGTCTTCAAACTTAAAAAGGCTCTTTATGGTCTTAAACAAGCTCCCCGAGCTTGGTATGAAAGATTGAGTAAATTTCTTTTGGAAAATGATTTCATTAGGGGGAAAGTTGACACCACTCTTTTCGTTAAGCATAAAAATAATGATATTTTATTAGTTCACATCTATGTGGATGATATTATATTTGGTGCTACTAACAATGTTTTGTGCAAGAAATTTTCCGATTTAATGACAAGCGAATTTGAGATGTCTATGATGGGTGAGCTAACATTCTTTTTGGGGCTGCAAGTAAAGCAAATGAAAGAAGGAACTTTCATTTGTCAAGCTAAATATTGCAAAGAATTGCTGAAACGATTTGAAATGACCAACGCAAAAGCAATGGCCAGTCCCATGAGCACATCCGATCATCTAGACAAAGATAAGAAAGGTAAGGAAGTCGACACCAAAAAGTATCGAGGTATGATTGGATCTCTCCTTTATCTTACTGCTAGTAGACCGGACATCATGTTTAGCGTGTGCTTATGCGCTCGTTATCAATCGTGTCCGAAGGAGTCTCACCTAACTGCGGTGAAACGGATATTGAAGTATCTTGTTGGTACTGTAAATGTGGGTCTATGGTACCCCAAAGGTTCTTCATGCCAACTTGTTGGCTATTCCGATTCCGATTTTGCTGGATGCAAATTGGACCGCAAGAGCACTAGTGGCACTTGCCATTTGCTCGGTAGCTCTCTCGTTTCTTGGTTTAGCAAGAAACAAGTAAGTGTTGCGTTGTCCACAACCGAGGCTGAATATGTAGCCGTGGGGAGTTGTTGCGCTCAAATCCTTTGGATGAAACAACAACCCTTGGACTATGGCCTAAGTCTTGATCATATCCCTCTTAGATGTGATAATACTAGCGCCATATGCTTGACGAAGAACCCCGTTCTTCATTAAAGAACAAAACACATTGAAATTAGGCATCATTTTATAAGAGATCACGTTCTCAAGGGTGATGTCGAAATTGGATTTGTTGAAACCAAAGATCAATTGGCCGACATCTTTACAAAACCCTTAGAGAAAGAGTCCTTCTTCCGAATTCGTAGTGAACTCGGGATTCTTGACTCCACGTTGATCTAAGTCATGCATTGCATTTTCCCTTTCACATGATTTCTAACTTCAGCGTCGGAGACGTCTAACGAATTTTTGCAGGTATCGCCCTAAAGGTAGGGGGAATTATAAAGATTGATGCAGAATAATCGATTTCTCCTAAGGATAATCGATTTCTCTTTATTATATAATCGATTATCAAGTATCAATAATCGATTATGTTGATATTATTTGCTTTATTATGTATTTTACTTTTTCCATTTTTGCTAATGTCAAAAGGGGGAAGAATAAGGGATATGCACTAATCTTTTACTAATCTTTTATTGGCATAAATTGAGGGGGAATTCATATGTTGAGGGGGAACTAATTGCACATCTAGAGACTTGTTGCATATTGTTGCATATCTTTACTTGTCTTGAATCGTCATTATGAATTATCAAATATGCATATCCCGACTAAAGTTTGCCATTATCAAAAAGGGGGAAATTGTTGAAACACGTTCTCAAGGCACTATACTAAAACGTGTGTTCATATTTGTAGGTTTTGATGAATGACAAACTATGCGCAATTGACATATGACGAGGTCCAAGCACAAGCGCGCAATTGATATATAACGAGATTCAAGCACAAGACCAAGATCAAGCAAAGATATAAAGTTATACATGAGTCGTTCTTTAATTGTGATCTTGATCCGATAACTTGACTCAAGACTTGGCTTCTCTCGTAAAAACATTTTTATCAAATCATGCATATTTACTTTAGTCAAAATGATTTTTAAACATGCCTCTAAAATCTGGACTAAGATAATCGATTATGTACTTATGATAATCGATTATGTTAAGTCAGCTGCATAACAATTGATTGTGAACTTATGACAATCGATTGTGTTAAGGCAGTGTGCATCAGATTTTTCAAATCTGCATGACAATCGATTGTGAACCTTATGACAATCGATTGTGTTGAGGTAGTGTACATCAAAGTTTTTCAAAGCTACATGACAATCGATTGTGAACTTATGACAACCGATTGTGTTGAGGCAGTGTACATCAAAGTTTTTCAAATCTGCATGACAATCGATTGTGAACCTTATGACAATCGGTTGTGTTGAGGCAGTGTCTATCATACATTTTCAAAGTCACTAAATAATTGATTGTGTACCTTTGACAATCGAGTGCCTTGAGGCAGTGACTAATTGATTTTTCAAAGACTGATATGTAATCGATTGTTCTCATAGCATAATCGATTGAGTAATTGACCGTTGCCAAAATATTTTCAAACACCGTCAGGTAATCGACTATAGATTTCTAATAATCGATTGTTTTAAATAAAATCTGAAAAAGATTTTTTGAACGTTTCCAAGTAATCGATTGTAGATTTCTGACAATCGATTGTTTTAAGTAAAATCCGGAAATGATTTTTTGAACGTTGCCAAGTAATCGATTGTAGATTTCTGACAATCGATTGTTTTAAGTAAAATCCGAAAATGATTTTTTGAACGTTGCCAGTAATCGATTATTGATCTTAGATAATCGATTGTTAAGCGTATAATCTGGGAATGATTTTTGGAACGATTGGCAAGCAATCGATTGTGGCATTTTGACAATCGATTGTCACTGAGTAAAATCAGCAATTCTTAATTGGCAATTAGGCAACGGTAATGCATGGTTTTGCAACTATAAATACAGCTTCAAATCAGTCTTCTAAACACAACAACTGATCATATTATTGCTATACCTTGCATACTCTATTGTTCATCACTTTCTATTCATTACATAAGTTTTGAGAGCCAAAATTCTTGACGAAAGTTGTTGCGTTCTTGAGCGTATCTGTTTACTCATATCTACTCTATTAAGAGAGTCTTGTTTAAGTGAGTGCTAAGTGTTTTATACACTTGAAGGGAAGTGATAGTCCCTTGTATTGTAAGAAGGAACTTGTGTTTCCTTTGGTTGAAGTCTTGGAGTGTTGTATCTTCGAGCAAAGTTTGTTGAGGCTTGTGTCCTCAGTTTGAAAAGGTTTGTTGAGCACCCGTAAGCTTAACAGTGTTAGTGGAAATCTCGAGAGAGTCTCTCGGGGACTGGACTAGCCACGGGTTGTGGTGAACCAGGATACATCGGTGCGTTCGTTCTTATTTATTTACTTATCTCACTTATTTCTTTCCTGCAATTTTTAAATTCCGCAAGTTTACGCTAATTTTTATTATGACGCTATTCACCCCCCCCCCCCCTCTAGCGTTAAGCGTATTTTCTAACACCTAGGAACTATCAAGAAACAGTGGTAACATACAAAGGCAAGGAATTCACTGATGCTCAAGAGAGCCACCCTGTAAAGAAATATTCTGACCTGGAGTGGGTGAACAGTGCTACCAAAAAGCGATTCCCACCCAAAAAGCCAATAAACGCCGAAGAGGTGGAGGCCTTCCTTTGAAAGATGAAAATTCCGGACTATGAAGTGGTGGACCAGCTTCGGAAGTCCCCTGAACAAGTCCCTTTATTATCCTTGCTAATGTATTCTCCGGAGCACTAGAAGGTGTTAGCCAAAACTCTCAATGAGGCTTACGTACCGGCTCAAACCTCCGTGGAACAATTGGAAAGAATGGCAGAGAGATTCTTCACCGTTAATCAGATTACATTCAGTAAGAATGATTTTCCTCCAGAGGGAGCTACGCACAACAAAGACCTACATCACACCGTCAAATGCGAAGGCTATTACGTCAAAAGAGTAATGGTAGATAGAGGCTCCAGGGTGTGCATATGCCCACTTTCAACATTGCAAAGAATGGAAATCAGCACGGAAAGGATCCGCCCCAATAATGTTTGTGTCCGGGCTTTCTATGGAATTAAAAGAGACACGATAGGAGAGATTGATCTAGTCTTGACCAATAGCCCCGTTGATTTTGAGGTAACATATTAAGTGCTAGATATGGACACATCCTACAATTACCTCCTGGAAATGCCATGGATTTATGCAGTTGGGGCTGTACCTTCTAATATGCACCAGATGTTGAAATTTGAACATGAGAACCAGGAAATCGTGGTCCATGGTGAAGATGAATAGTCAATTTATCGTGATTCATCCATCCCCTGCCTCGAAGCAAAAGAAGGAATTGAGCATATAGTCTACCAAGCTTGCAAAATTTTGGTAGCTGATCAATACGAAGAAGGCAAACCATGTCCCCGACCTTTCCTCTCTAATGCCTCAATCATCATAGCTAGAGAGATGATACGTCAAGGATTCAGACCGGGGAAGGGACTCGAAAGTTCTTTACAAGAGATAGTTGAGCCGATTGCTTTGCCTACTGCAGAGAAGTTTTTCGGGCTAGGCTTCAACCCAACGCCAGAGGATATAACATGGGCAAATCGCAGAAAGCATAATGGATGGGCTTTACCTCAACCTTTACCCCACTTGTACAAAACATTTTTGAAGCCTAAGTACAGTGATGATGAAGAAGATGAGACCTTCACATCGGAAGAAATTGAAGACATATGTGGGGCCATGAGAAAACTATTGTATGAAGTTAACATGGTCCAGCTTGGAGAAGGCTCGAGCACCACTGAGGTGCTCTACATTGGACTGGATACCAAATTGCAAAAATTTAAAAGCTACGCCTATCCCAGTCAGGCGGGAGGCCCGATAGTCTTGCCTTGCCATCATTTCTTGCATCACGAGTTATTTCAGGGTGTAACTCGGGTGTTTTCCTTTAGTATTTTGTTGTTTAATTTCCAAATGTTAACCCTGTTATCTTAAAATTTCAAAGAAATGAAATCAATATTTCATCGTCTACATTCCTTTATTCTTTCTGATTTTTTGTTTTCCTTTTATTTGATTTCTTTCAGTTCCAATAATGCGGCTTTAAGTAATATGACATGCTCGCGGACTTCACGCCTCGATCCAAACATGCCGCCTAATTATGAAATAATGAACCAAGAACCGGAGTATGACAAAGAAGAGGCTTTTAGGGAAATCAATCAAGAACTAGAACATTTTGAAAATAAACCTAAGCCAAATCTGAATTATACCGAACTGGTTGACTTGGGTGGTCTCGACCGAACCAGGGAAACCAAAATAAGCATCCAAATAAATGAGGAAATCCTGGACTCATTGATGCAACTTCTTTTTGAGTTCAAAGATGTGTTTGCTTGGTCCTACGATGATATATTGGGTTTGAGTGTTGATCTGGTGGTTCATAAGCTGCCTACATATCTCGACTGCCCTCCAGTCCAACAAAAACACAGAAAGTTCAAACCCGATATCAGCGATAAGATCAAAGAGGAGATCAGAGAGCAGTTGGAGGCGGGAGTAATTCGAGTGGTTCGGTACACCACATGGTTGTCCAATGTAGTGCCGGTGCCAAATAAAGACGGGAAAACCCAGGTATTTGTAGATTATAGATATATGAACAAGGCAAGCCCCAAAGACAACTTTCCTTTGCCTAATATCCACATCCTTGTCGATAACTGTGCCAAACACGAGATACAGTCTTACTTGGACTGCTACGCAGGATATCACCAGGTGTTGATGGATGAGGAAGATGCTGAGAAAACTGCCTTTACCACACCTCGATGTACTTATTACTACAGGGTTATGCCTTTTGGTTTAAAGAATTTTGGGGCAACATATATGAGGGCAATGACAACTATTTTCCACGACATGATGCATCAGGAGATAGAAGTATATGTGGACGACGTGATTATCAAGTCCAAGACTCAAGGTGATCATGTACGGGACCTGAGAAAGTTCTTTGAAAGGCTTCGCAAGTATGATTTGAAATTAAATCCAAACAAGTGTGCATTTGGGGTCCCATCAGGAAAGCTCCTGGCGTTCATTGTCAGTCGAAGAGGTACTGAGCTGGATCCAACAATGATAAAATCCATTCGAGAGCTACCTTCTCCAAAAACCAAGAAGGATGTAATGAGCCTGTTGGGAAGATTGAATTATATTAGCCGATTCCTCGCCCAGTTGACTTATACGTGTGAGCCCATATTCAGGTTGTTGGAAAAAGATGCAGCAATTAAATGGACTGACGAGTGTCAAGAAGCTTTTGATAAAATTAAAGATTACCTGTCCAATCCACCAGTCTTGGTCCCGCCGGAATCGGGAAGACCATTTTTTCTATATTTGACGGTCCTATAGAACTCTTTTGGTTGCATTCTCGGGCAGCATATGTCACTGGAAAGAAAGAGTAGGCCATTTATTACTTGAGCAAGAAGTTTACCAGTTACGAGGCCAAATACACCTTGCTAGAAAGAACCTGTTGCACCTTAACTTGGGTGGCTCAGAAGCTGAGGTATTACCTGCAAGCCCACACCACCTACCTTATAATCAAACTTGATCTATTGAAGTATATATTCCAAAAATCGATACCCACAGGGAGATTCGCAAAATTGCAAATCCTGCTCACCGAGCTCGACATATTCTATGTCACTAGTGCTGCACTGAAGGCCCAAGCATTAGCAGATCATCTAGCCGAGAACACAGTTGATGATGAATATCAACCCTTGAATACCTATTTCCCGGAGGAAGAAGTGAATTCGGTGGAGGTAACATCAGCATACATCACTGCTTGGAAAATGTTCTTTGATGGAGCAGTAAATGCGAAAGGCATAGGAATTGGGGCAATCTTAATTTCACCTAATGGTCAACACTAACCAGCCACAGCACGACTTCGGTTTTTCTGTACCAACAACACAGCTGAATACGAGGATTGCATCATGGGCATGAATATGGCTATTGACCAATACGTAGAGGAATTATTAATCATGGGGGATTCAGATCCGTTTATCCGACAAGCCCAAGGGGACTGGGAAATGAGAGATGTCAAACTCATCCCTTATCGACATCATGTGGAGGATCTCAGCAAACGGTTCAAGTTAGTACAGTTTAGTACATTCCTCGCTGTCACAATGAGTTAGCAGATGCACTCGCAACTTTGGCCTCCATGTTGCCTTACCCCGGAAACGCCTACATCGATCCCTTGGAAATCCAAATCAGGAAAATGCATGGGTATTGTAATATGACCGAGGCAGAATCCAGCTCTCAGCCATGGTATTATGAGATCAAGAAATTTCTGAAAACACAAGAGTATCCCGAGCAGGCCACTGGGGATCAAAAGAGAACCATCCGACGGCACGCGAGTGGTTTCTTCTTGAGTGGTGATATCTTATATAAGAGGACCCCAGATCTCAACTTGCTAAGATGTGCTGATGCCGAGAAAGCCAGAAAAATTATGCACGAAGTACACGCGGGAGTGTGTGGGCCTCGAATGAACGGGTATGTATTGGCAAAGAAAATACTTCGGGCGGGATATTATACGATGACCATGGGGAAAGACTGCTTCAGCTTCGTTCATAAATGTCATCAATGTCAGGTGCACAGTGATTTTATTCATGCACCGCCAACTTAATTGCATCCTATGTCATCACCTTGGCCATTCACTGTTTGGGGCATGGACATCATTGGGCCCATTGAACCAAAATCCTCAAATGGACACAGATTCATATTGGTTGCTATTGACTACTTTACACAGTGGGTCGAATCCATCACACTTAAGTCAGTCACCAAGAAAGCTGTGGTAGACTTTGTGCATTCCAACCTCATATGCCGCTTCGTTATTCCTGCAAGCATCATTACATACAACACTCCCTATCTTAATAGTCACCTAATGGGATAAATATGTGAACAATTCAAGATAACACACAAAACTCCACTCCTTACCGGCCCAAAGCCAATGGTACCGTCGAAGTAGCTAACAAGAACATCAAGAACATTTTGAGAAAAATGATTCAAAGCTCAAGAAAATGGCATGAAAAGCTGCCTTTTGCATTTCTTGGACATTGCACCACGGTGAGCACATCGGTGGGGGCAACTCCATATTTATTGGTCCATAGGACTGAAGCTGTTACACCCGTAGAGGTAGATATCCCTTCGCTCATGATAATCGTCGAAGTAGAAACTGAGGATAGTGAGTGGGTTAAGACTCAGCTAGAGCAGTTGTCATTAATTGACGAAAAATGAATGGCCGCGATTTGTCGCGGGCAATTGTACCAACAAAGAATGGCCTGCGCTTACAATAAGAAAGTGTGCCCCATGAATTTCGAAGTCAGACAACTTGTATTGTGACGTATTCTCCCTCACCATCAGGAAGCCAAAGAAAAGTTTGCTCCGAACTGGAAAGGTCCATATATTATCAAAAAGATACAGCTCAAGAGAGCACTGTACCTGGGTGACGTCGCAGGAGACGATCCCTAAACAGCGCTGAATGCAAATACAGTAAAAAGGTATTATATTTGAACTCCCTGGAGCAATTATTTAGGCTGGTTGAAATGATGAATAATTTTCTTTCCCGCTACCCTAAACACCATCAATCCTTCATAAAAGGTGCTGTCGGCCGAAAAGGAGATATAGCACCATCAAAGCCCGAGCAAATTTCCCTGGTTTTGAAAGATTGAATATGGGTCACAAGAAGCATGAAATGTGTACAGTTCGGGCATCTAGTCCAAGAATCATGTCAGGTACATTTCAAGTCGGCATGTACCCCCAGATAAGACCTTCTATTTTTTCCCGAAAGGGACATTTCTCTCTAAATCCATATGATTACTTTAGATGCTTCCTTGAATCCCCTTCAGCTTTCCTTTGATTTCATGACTATTTCGCAAGAAAAGGTAGTAAGACCGGCTTCACAGGGCTCGCCTGGCAAGGACTAAAATACCCAACCTAGCGGACGTGTCTAGCCGATCTCGTCTGGCCATGATGGCTGATGCTTCAGAAGCAGAAAGGTAGAAAGAAAGAAAATCAAAGTCCAATGCCCATGAAGGCAATATGAAGATTAGAAGGGTTAAGCCCGAGTGAGCTAATCGCCTCAACATGGTTTCAAATGGTAGGATACCCAAAGGCTCTAAAATAGAAATCGGGGCAAAGAAATCATAACTAAAAGGCCTATGAAGGCGAAATAAATCTAAAAGATGAGACCTCCCGACCAACCAACAAGGCAAAGTCTGGAAAGCCCAAGGACTTCTCAACATAAGGGAGGCCACGATCAAGCAAATCAACGCCACAAAACCGACCACCATTTCGAACTAACAAGTCGTGTTAGGTTTGAAAATATTAAATAGATGTAATCCAAAGCAAAGGGATAAATAGCTAATGCAACCAAAGGAAATGCACAGGGACTAAGAATAGCCTTGTAGCGATGATCAACCAAAAGGGAAGTTCTCTTTACATCTTTTCCCGAAATTTTATAAAAGAAAAGAGAAAAAGAGAATCACAAAACATGGTAGCATAGGACTCTGATCCCCGACTCCATCCCCAAATCTAGGACCACTTCCCCTAACTCTCCCCAGCATAACCTGTGGACCTCCCCGGCATAACCCGAGGATTATACTCCTTTCTACCCAGCACAACCTGAGGATTCCTTTCCTTCATTCCCCGACACAACCCAAGGGTTCCTCTCTCCATCCCCAACATAACCTGAGGGACCTTTCCTTTAGTCCATCCCCAACATAACCTGAGGTATCTTCTTTATCTTTCATTCCCCACCATAACCTGAGGACCAATTCCTTCTATCCCTAGCATAACCTAAGGGTCTTTCTTTTCTCTCTAGCCCCAGCATAACTTGGGGAACTTCTTTTTCTTTCACTCTCCACTATTCCGGAGCATAACCTGATCTTTCTTTTTTCTTCCCCAACACGAGTCTTTTCCCTTTCTAATCCCAGCATAACCCGTGGATTCCCCTGGCATAACCCAAGAGTCTTTTCTTTTTCAATCCCGGCATAACCCGCGGATTCCCCTGGCATAAACCAGGATTTCCTTCTTTCAATCCCGGCATAACCCGCAGATTCCCCTGGAATAACCTAGGAGTCTTTTCTTTTTCAATTTCGGCATAACCCGTGGATCCCCCTGCATAACACAAGAGCCATTTTTCTTCCTATCCCGGCATAGCCCGCGGATTCCCCTAACATAACCCAGGATTTCTTTCTTTCAATCCCGGGATAACCCGCGGATTCCCCTGGAATAACCCAGGAGTCTTTTTCTTCCTATCCCGGCATAACCCGTGGATTCCCCTGGCATAACCCAAGAGTTCTTTCTTTCAATCCCGGCATAACCCGTGGATTTCCCCTAGCATAACCTTGGAGTCTTCCTTTCAATCCCAGAATAACCCGTGGATGCCCCTGGCATAACCCAGGAGTCTTTTCTTTTAAATCCCGGCATAACCCGCGGATCCCTCTGCCATAACCCGCATATCCCCCTGGCATAACCCAGGAGTTCTTACTTTTAATCCCGGCATGACCTATGGATTCCCATAGAATAACCTAGGAGTCTTCCTTTCAATCCTAGCATAACACATGGATGCCCCTGGCTAAAACCATGAGTATTTTTCTTTCAAATACCAACATAACCCGAGGAGCCCCCAAGAATAACCTAGGAGTCTTTCTTCCCAAATCCCGGCATAACCCGTGGATCTCCCTAGAATAACCCAGGAATCTTTGTCATACCGTCCCGGCATAACCTGTGGATTTTTCTTCTTTATCCCCAGCAAGGACTTTTTGTTTCCCTCCCGAGGTAACTTATGGATTCTCCTCCTATCCCCAGCAGGAACCCGTTTTCTCTTCCGCCTGACTTTTGTTGTTTTCAATAGAAATAGTTTAGATTTGTGCTACAAATAACTCACGAAATTTTTCTAGTGAAAACTGGGGCAGAAAATTTCGTTCGTTTGTTGGTTTTGGTGTCCGAACATGTTTTACCTCAAGGCGCAGCATTCGAGATGACTGGAAGAGCGAATCTCAATCTAGAATAAAGGAAAAGAAGAAAAGAGCAAAGAGGAAACAAATCCAGAATGGTTGAAAAGAAAGATGTAGATTTCCCAAATTTGATTCGAAGTCACAAGTCGTGCACGTCTCGCTTGATTTCAATGCTGAAGAAAGAACCGGAACTACAGCTTACGAGCATCAAGATTCAGATCGGAGTCCGCGGCGAATCTAGCCAAGACTCAAGATCAAGCTTTCAAGAGAATTATAGATAGGAATCTTGTAACTCGTAGTTGATAGGCATAGCTAGCTTAGCTTTTGATTTTCTTTTGGTATAATAAGGAGGTCAACAAGCAGTAGCATCAACATTAGCAGCGAAATCATAGCTCATTGTAGTCCCAGCTACCAAACACTCCAGAACTATACTGACCTGATTCCTTTATAGCCAAAGATACGTAGGCAACCTTTGAACAGGGTTCGGTCAGAAAGTTTTCAAAATGCTTCTCATGGAATGCAAAGCAGGCAAAAATCTCTTAGTTGCTCATATATCTTTGCCTGAAAACCCTTCATGTCTCCCATCAAAGCTGTGAGCACGTGATTTTTGCCTCGTTCAAAATGTTCCTATAAATTCATCAAAAAACTAGGATTTTCTTTTATATTTAAATTTTTGGAATTAATTGTGTGATTTTGTGTTTATTTGTATTTTTCCTTTTTACTATTTTAATCTTTAGGAATTAATTGCATAATTTTGTGTTTATTTTCATGTTGCGCATTTAAATTAATATAATTCATAAAAAATACAAAAAAAAAAGGCATGTTTGCATTTAGGACATAATTTTTACATTTTTGGGTTATTAGTTAATTAATATTGAAAATAAGGAAAAATAACAAAAATTGGTTATTCTTACATTTGTTTAATTTTTCTTTTGAAATTTATAATTTAGATTATTTTAAAGGTTAATTGGTTTATTTAATAGAAGTTAAATATGTTTTGGCTTATTTTTATTTTTACTTGTTTGTTATTAAAATTTGAAAAAATAAATAAAAAACTTATAAAAAGAGAAAAATGCATAAAATTCGGTCTTCTCATTAAAAGACCATGATTTGGGTCACAATTTGGAGCCAGAACCACCTGGCCCATTGAATTCAACCTAGACCCAAAGTCCCCACCCGGTCCAGGAATGCCAGGTCCAAAACGGCGTCGTTTACGCCAAATAAATCTGAGGTGTTGGATAATCTTGATCAAACGGTCGAGATGCGGGGGACGTTACACTATATAAGTTTCGTATAACACCCCCTGCCCCAGAAACATAGTACCTTGTCCCTGTATAACCCTAAATCCCTCCGGTGTAAGACCACCATATCCCCGACGTATCCCCACCGCCTGCCGCCCGCCGGAAATTGCCGATGCCGGCGGCGTAACTCCAAATCCGTCCAAATCAATACCCCATGCTCCCCGTCTTCTCCTCTTTCCAACCCCCCACAACTCAGCCCTCAAAACCCAGCCAAACGTGTCGAATATTCTCCAAAAGAGCGGCTGCTCCACTGTCTACGGCGGCGCTGGCTCCTATGGATCCCAAAAACACACTCTATACTCCCCTAACCTCCCTCATCCCCAATCCCCAATTGGATTCCTTCGAACATCCCTATATCGTCTCGAATTTCAAATTTGGGAATTGATTGACTTTGAAATAGACTGCCAAAGCCATACTAGGATGCCTATACGAAGTTGCATGTTCGTTTTGACCAAAAACAAACATGTAACTCCGTTTGGGGATTCAAGTCAAATCCAGTCAAGCCTAGTTGAAGACCCAATCAATAAGTTCACCTTTATTTTTTATTGTTTTCTCTTTATTATATTTTTCTTGTTTGGTAATTCGATGTTGCATTATTTCTGATTTTTAGTTTAAATTGAAAGTTTCATCCTGTTTAGTTTTTGAGTTATTTGAGTAGTCAGTTCCTTTAGACTTGATTCTTGATTTAGTTTATAGTGTTGTATTTCTCATTAGGTTAGTTTCTTTTTTGCAAAAATTTTTATTTTACATTGCTATTTGATTTGCTTTTCTTTAGTTTAGTCAGAAATTCTGCCTGTGTTAGTTATAAAAGCCATGATTATGCATTCGTCTTATTAAACTTGATTGTGTTCTATTTTAATTAGAAGCAATTTTTAGTTTTGGTTATAGCAGGACTTCTAAGTTTTGATTGATTTTAATTGTTGTTGGTAATTCCTGAACCCCTAATTGATACTAGTTTGTTGGATATAGTTGTTTAGTCTTGGTTTAGAATAAACTAAGATAACCAGTTCAAAGTTAAGATTTGTTTAGGTGTAGCTGATTTATCCATTGATAATTGACCATAGTAAGATTGACACCAAAGGGTTTGGTTTAGTTGATTTGGTTCTGGTAATTTCAGAGTGAAATAAGAGTAGCATAGGTAATCTATAAATAGAAAACAATGCCAGAATCCTTTAGAACCTTCTAGAAGGGGGCCTTAGTCTAAAATTCAGTAGTTTTAGTGCAGTGACTTGGGAAATAAGTCAAAAAATAGAAGACCAAGTAAGTAAAATCTGAAAATTGAAAAAGGGGCTAGTAGTTAAAATAAAATAAAGGGGTTTCCCTAGCCTTTGGCTATAAAAAGGGCACCCCAATTCATTCAGAAAGAGTTTTTTGGACAGTCTGAAAAGTCTCTAAAATTCCCAGAAATTTTGAAGCCTGAAAAATATCAAATAAATTCTGAAAACCCTGCATAAATCCAAAGTTTGTAAAAATTCTGAAATTATCTGAAATTCATTGGTGTTACTGTTCCATTGGATCTCTTTTCCTCAGAATAAGCTTAATTTCAGCTGTCCGGTAGAAATTTAGCTACATAAGATAGAAAAATGACCTGAATACATATATTTGAAAAGTAAATTTTTTAGTACTTGTCTTGGCTCAAATTTATGTTGGTTGGGGGTCTAGTCAAGCTATTAGAGTGGTTTTTACTGATTTGGTTTGGTATTAAGGTTTTCTGAGTTTGCGTGGTATCCTTGTGGGTTCATAATTGATCATGAGCTGCTGATTCGTGTTGATTGTATTACTGCTTGAGTTTACTGATCCTCAGTTTTGTCTTGCTCGAATTCCAGGTACATTTCCTATATCCATCGGTGTATGAAGTTTGAATTAAATGAACTCTCCAGTTTGAAGATACATATCATCTGTTCTTTCATCCAAATTCGTTACCATTATATTTATTGTAATTGAGACAATTGTTTTGTATAATAGGACATTTGGACTGATATTTTTAGTGTGTGCAATAGTCAGTTGTAAGCTCAGTCGGTGTTATAATTGATTTAAACAGGCCAATCCGATATAGCTATAAAGTGAATTTGAAATGAGATTTTGGATTAAACTAGTATTCAATGGAAAATCATCATCTCTTGTAAAGGTTTGATAGCAGGTTATGTGAATTTGATCCTTGTGTGTTTGTGAAAAGTAATATATTTCATTATGAAACAGTTCGATGCTTAGTTCATGTTGCCTTACACGTTAATATGAAAATTACTATTAAACAGGTAGTCAACTATCCAGATATGCTGTGTATTGGTGAATTTAAGTAGACTAGCCTAATTAAAGGTCAAATAGTATATTTGATGACATTTCCAAATTCATTGCTCCAAATTTTCTTTTACAATCTCAAGCAGCTCGCTTCTCTCGTGGGCTGGTAACTGCGCCCAAATTTTCGAGAATCCATAAAATAAGCTGAAGCTTCAGCTCCCTCCCATGAGTTATTTTAAGACCAATTCGTTAGGAATTTTGGTTTATATAGTAGATTCAGTGAGGTTTGAATATCTTAAAAGATTGATTTGTAAAGTCGGACCTTCCAAATAATGCATTATCGATTAATTGAGCCTTATTATAGGCACATTTAATAAAAAAAATAATAGTTTGCTTTAGGATTGGCCTTTTAAAATAAAAACAAGGTGTGCTGCGCCGAACGGAACCCATAAACTGTGTGGCCTCGTGAAATATTTATATTAAAATATTTAGAGACCCGGGATATACCGTTTAGCAAAATTCACGGCTTCCCGCAAAGATAATAACATGTTAGTCACTTTCAGGCGCGTCTTTAATAATTTTATCTTCTTAAGTACGGGTGCGCATTTATGTGACCCTAATCCAAATCTCAATGAAGTTGAAATATGTCAAAAAATTGTGTGCGTATTTA
This sequence comes from Nicotiana benthamiana, assembly GCA_034376525.1. Classification (NCBI taxonomy): domain Eukaryota; kingdom Viridiplantae; phylum Streptophyta; class Magnoliopsida; order Solanales; family Solanaceae; genus Nicotiana; species Nicotiana benthamiana. The sequence continues at coordinate 93,961,866 of CM067337.1, forward strand.
TGTGACGTGGTTCTCGGCATGTTTTAACGACATTGCAAATTTTCTTTAAAAATATTAAAAGCAATATAAAATAATTTAAAATTGCACTATAGGATGAACATGTATGAAAATCAGGATTTTTAGCCAATTATAAAAGTTTAAGCGACTATGCTAGAACCACGGGATCCGGGGGTGCCTAACACCTTCCCTCGGGTTAACAGAATTCTTTACTTAGAATTTTTGGATTGCACTCCATTTGGGTAGTCGAAAATTTCCTCAATTTGGGATTCTAAATAAACCAGTGACTTGGGACATATAAAGCCAAACCTATCCCAAGTGGTCAATCTAAATAAATAAATAATCTTATTTCGAATAATGTCACTTTAATTGAAAAAACTCCCTTATACATTTTTATCCTTCGGGGTAGCCGTGTAAAAAAGAGGTGTGACACTTCCCATCCGTTCGATCTAATGGAATCAATCGCTAGGATTAGCGTTGCTAAAACGAAGTCATTTAGGGATTGGCTTAGGTGTAAACGAGGTAAGAGGGGTAATTAAGCCCAAATATTTTCTTTCTCATTTTCCTTGTTTCCTTTTCTTTTCTTTAATTCTAAAAAGAAACTCTAATTAAATCAATTAAGCGCTAAATTAAATTCTAAATTACCAGTAAAATAGAACTAGTTATCTATTTATAATAATTACAAAATTAATTAATCCTAAATTAAAGATGACATAATTACTATTTTTGCATTTAAAGCTAAAAATGTAAAATGAATGGTTTTTTTATGATTTTAATTTTAATAAAGTAAGTAATTAACCAATTAATCCTAAAACATGAACACAAAAATCTAATATACAATGCATGATATTTTTTATATTTTTGGGGCATTTTTAATGATTTTTAACAAAAATTAAACGTGCACAAAAATGCAAACAATTCATAAAGATCCTACAAAAATTCTATAAAATTGAAAAAAAATTGTAAAAACTAATTTTCTTTAATTTTGTAGTAGTATTTCTAATAGAAAAAAAAAATCACACGCTCACCACTGCTAACCTTATTTTGTTTCATAGTTCCAGCCAAGATGCTTTATAATTAGATGTTCGCCAATTTTGAAATCGAGCTGACTCACCATGAGGGAGAACATAAAAAACTTACTTCGAAACCCGATGAGCTCAGGCCCTTTCTACTAAGAGGGGTAATGAACTCCATGGCCTTAGGGATTGCTTGGAGGTGGCGTCCCGGGAAAAGGCCAGTCTTACTGAACATGTGCATAACTCTAGTTTGCTTTTTGTTTATACATCTAACTGACTTCCGAGTTTTAATATCTTTGGGTTGATTTTTGCAATTTAAGGAGAAGATTGTTCTTATGGGCAAGGATCTCCAAGCCAGGGACTTCGAAATTCTCCATATTAAGTTGCATTTGAGTGAGGTAATCTTTGAGAGGGATGCTTTCTGAGGAAAGGTGGTTTTGATCAGGCGTTGCCTTGAAGATGCGAGGGCTGAGAGTAGTAAGCAAAAGTATTTCCATGCGGAGTTGGTTGCTACACAATCCAAGGATAGGACTGAGGCCAAGGCACTCGTGACCTCTCATAAGGAGGATGCCTCTAATGCAAATACTCTAGCCCAAAAGTGTGCGAAGAGCTTGAGTTGTGCCTGACCCAAACAGTGTAGCATGCTCGGTTAGAATCTCGAAGACAGAGGCTCGAGGATATATAAGCGGGGGCGTTGATATAATCACTGAGATTGAGAGGGTGAAGACCCTAAAAGAGGAAGCTGCAGTCCTCTTTCCTTCCAAAAGAGAGTCTGGCAGCGACTCGGCAGGTGATGAAGATGGAGGAAAGGTCGCTGAAGTGGAGGAAGCCATTTGGAACCCGGAGGTTATGGACGAAGCTGCTAAAAGCGTATTTTTTGGGAAGGCCATCGAAGGCAAAGATCTGGTTATAGATTAATGTTTTTATTTGCTTTATGCCTTCGCAAGGGCTTCCAGATGTAGGCTTTGTAATTATACTCTTATGAATCTTTTTATATGTGTGTCAATTCTTTAACTTTTTCTGTTTCCCTTTGAATGACTTATGGTATTCGTTTGGCAAATGATTTAAAGTTATGGGTCTCAATTCCTTGGGTTCCTTCTATCGTCGAGCATTTATCAATGGTTGAGAATCGATCTCTAAGTTTGTCATGTTGTATCTGAGGCCATTTGCGCGAGTATTTTAGATTCTCATGCTTCGGGTTCGTATGACATTTTAATGTAAGCTGGCGATAGTGGATCTTACGCATTGGGTTGGTACGACCTCTTATATGGTCTTGGGAGTTTGGCTCTTACGCGTTGGGTCGGTACGCACTTTTAATATAAGCTGGCATCTTAGGCTCTTATGCTTTTGCTCTTACGCATATTCGGTTAAGTGCTTCGGGTTAAGTCTCCGAATAGTGTTTTTGTTGGAAACACGTTTCAAATGCAATATACTAAACGTGTGTTCTTTTGTAGGTTTTGATGAATGTCAAACAAAGCAAAAAGCGATATATAGCAGTACTCAAGGACAAGCACAAAATGGATGCATTACAAGAAGCTCAAGACAAAGTTTAGAAATGTTATAATTGAGTCAATATTAATTGTGATCTTGATTCCTCAACTTGGCTCATAACATGGCTTCTCTACTAAAATTATTTTTCCAAAATCATGCATATTTAAATTAAGTGTCAAATGATTTTAAACTATGCATATTTACATTTGTTAAAATATTTTCCAAGCATGCCTCAAAAATCTGGGCTAAGATAATCGATTATGTACTTATGATAATCGAGTATCTCTAAGCCAAGACTGCATGACAATCGATTGTGAATTAATGATAATCGATTGTGAGTAAGTCAGTTAACATCAGGTTTTTGCAAACTGCATAACAATCGATTGTGTACTTATGATAATCGATTGTTAACTGAGGCAAAGTTTTCAAAACTCATAAAAATCGATTATGAACTAATGGTAATCGATTAGAATGAGAAAAATGTCTCCCAGTGATTTTAAATAAAATGATAATCGATTGTGGCTCTTGATAATCGATTATATATGAGACAGAGAGTTTTGAAATTAATTAATAATCGATTATTCCATTTGATAATCGATTGTTGAAGCTGACCGTTGTCATATATTTTCAATTACCTTCAGGTAATCGATTGTTGATATTTAACAATCGATGTTTTGCTTAAAATCTGGAAAAGATTTTCTGAACATTGTTAAAATAATCGATTGTTGATTTCCGGACAATCGATTTTTTATGCCAAAAATTGGAAAGGATTTCTTAACGTTATAAATAATCGATTATTGATTTGAAGTAATCGATTGTTGACGTAAAATCTGGGATTGAATTTTTAATCTGATAGGCAAACAATCGATTGTTTAGTCTTGACAATCGATTGTCACTGAGTAATTTCAGCAATCCTTAATTGGCAATTAGACAACGGTAAGACTGAGTTTTTCACCTATAAATACAGCTTCAACTCAGTGTTTTCACAACAACAACACATACACTTTGAGTATTTTCATTGCTAAAAGCTTTCTTACATTGATCATCATTTTCCATTCATCCATAAAGCTTTTTGAAGAGCCATTCTATTGAGCTAAGTTGTTGTGATCTTGAGCGTACTATTTCTACTCATATCTACTCATTAAGGAGTGCTTTGTAAAGTGAGTGTGTTTTGTGTTTGTAAGAGAATTGTGATTCTCGTTTGTTGAGGAACTTGTGATTCCTCGGTTGAAGTCTTTGGGATTGTTATCCCCGAGCAGTTGAAGTCTTTGGGATTGTTATCCCCGAGCAGTTGAAGTCTTTGGGATTGTTATCCCCGAGCAGTTGAAGTCTTTGGGATTGTTATCCCCGAGCAATTGAAGTCTTTGGGATTGGTATCCCCGAGCAATTGAAGTCTTTGGGATTGTGATCCCCGAGCAACTAGGTGAGGCTTGTGTCCTCAGCTGTAACGGTTTGTTAAGCACCCGTAAGCTTGACAAGTTTAGTGGAAATCTCGAGAGAGTCTCTCGGGGACTGGACTAACCACGTTTGTGGCCAACCAGGATACATCATTGTGTAAGTTTATTCTACTGCACTTGTTTTAATTTCTGCAAAGTTTTTTAAATTCCGCACTAAAACGCTTAATATTTTTAAAACGCTATTCACCCCCCCCCTCTAGCGTAAAGCGTATTGTCCAACAATTGGTATCAGAGCCATACTCTCTGAAAAACTTAACCGTTTGAGAGAACCATCCATGGCTTCTACTCTAAATTTCTTTGCAGGAATAGGTGAAGGAGAATGCAGCATGTCGCCTCCAATATTAGACGAAAACGACTACTCAGTCTGGAAATATCGGATGCAAGTTTTTACAATGGCAAACGATTTGTATCTATGGCAAGCTATTAAACACAGTGATCAACTGACGACAAAAGTCGGGAAAGATAAGGTAAGTGAATACAACACTAAAGCTATGAATATATTACATAACGCCTTGAACCAGGAACTTTGGCGAAAAATCTCCCACTATAAAACTGCTAAGGAAATGTGGGACAAACTTGAGGAATTGCACGAAAACACGCCTCAAAAAGCGGTCAGCACAAACGATGAATCAACTGGTCAGTGCCTCATGGCAGACGAAAAAGACGAGGTATGTACATCTAACGATATGCAAATTGCTTATAACAAACTGCATGATGAGTTGGTAAATGCTTCTAAGACTATTAAAGATTTACAAAGAACTCTTTCTTTACAAGAAGAGGATTTTCAAAAACAACTCTTTTTAAAAGACAAGGACTTTGAAGAACGTCTTTCTTTAGCTCAAAAAGGTGTTGAAAATCTGTCTCGTGATAACGAGAATCTTGCAAATGAAAATCAATTTTTGTTAAATGATAGTATAGAACTTAGACAAGTCATCAAGACTATGCATGAAGCCTCTTGTGTTGATAAATGCTCTACTTGTACTGCTTGTGAGTCCTTAAAACTAGAAAACACAGAACTTAGGAAAACATTAGAAACACGTAGTAAAGAAGTTCCTAAAGTTGTTGAAAAAGAAACGCCTAAGAAATATCAACGGCATAAAAACAAAAACTTCACTACTCCACCTAGAAATAACTCTAAGGTATTAAACAAGCCTAGAACAAATTCTTTTAGACCACCTAGACATTATGCTAGAATGTATGAAAATAAGGGTAGAACTAATATCTTTAGACAACCTAGATCCGAATCTAGGATTCTTGCAAACAAGCCTACAAATAGTAATTTTCGGCAACCAAGAAATAACTCTAGGAACGAGCTTAGACCACCTAGACATGACACTAGGTCCTTCAACAAGTCTAGCACTAATGACTTTAGACCATCTAGATATTATACTAGAAATGGGAACAATATGTCTAGTGTTAATCTTTTTCATTCGCCTAGAACTTTGTTGGCTCAACCTAGGCATCAACACAACCCGAACGTAGTATGTCATTACTGCAATCGTATAGGTCATATTGCACCTATGTGTTTTACAAAGCATAGAGATTCTTCATATTATTATGGTCGTTATTTGCCTAACCCCCAAGGACCCAAAATGGTATGGGTACCTAAAGAATATTAATCTGCTTTGTAGGTGTGCTTGAAGGGATCAAGTGTACTATGGTACCTTGACAGTGGATGCTCCAGACACATGACAGGAGACGAATCCAAATTCCTTCAACTAGAGCACAAAGAAGGAGGAAGCGTTGTATTCGGTGACAACAATAAAGGACAAATTATTGGCATCGGATCGGTCGGACCAACTAGGAAAATTTGATGCAAAGTCGGATGAAGGATTGTGGTCTTGATCTTTCAGGCATTCTGGAAAGTCTAAAGGACAAAATTCAAGAAGAACCACCAAGGAAAGAAATTGACAAAACGGTGGAACAACCAATTGAAGAAGCTCCTCAACCGGAAAATGAACCAAAAGAGCAAATAGAATGGAGGACAGTCAAAGACCATCCTCTCGATCAGGTAATAGGCGACGTTGGAGGGAAGGTAAGTACCCGGAGCTCCCTTAGAAATACCTTAGATCTTACTGCTTTTGTTTCTCAAATTGAACCCAAAACCATCTCTGAAGCAATTGGGGATGAATTTTGGACCTTGGCAATGCAAGAGGAGCTTAACCAATTCAAACGTAACAACGTTTGGGATTTGGTGCCAAGACCCGAAGGTCATACCATAATTGGTACGAAATGGGTTTTTCGAAATAAATTAAATGAAAATGGCATAATCACTAGAAACAAAGCTAGGCTTGTGGCTCAAGGCTATAATCAAGAAGAAGGGATTGATTATGATGAGACATATGCTCCGGTAGCTAGATTAGAGGCCATCCGTTTGTTGCTTGCTTTTGCATCTTCTATGAATTTCATTTTATATCAAATGGATGTGAAAAGTGCCTTTTTAAATGGTTTTATCCAAGAAGAAGTTTATGTAAAGCAACCCCCCGGTTTTGAAGACTTTAATTTTCCTAATCATGTTTTCAAACTCAAAAAGGCCCTTTATGGTTTAAAACAAGCTCCTCGAGCTTGGTATGAAAGGTTGAGTAAATTTCTTTTAGAAAATAATTTTATTCGTGGAAAAGTTGACACAACTTTATTTGTCAAGCATGAAAATAATGATATCTTGCTAGTTCAAATATATGTAGATGATATCATTTTTGGTGCTACTAACAATGCTCTATGCAAGGAATTTTCAAACTTAATGACTAGCGAATTTGAGATGTCCATGATGGGTGAGTTACAATTCTTTTTGGGATTACAAGTAAAACAAATGAAGGAAGGTACATTCATTTGTCAAAGCAAGTATTGCAAAGAACTGCTTAAACGTTTTGATATGAACAATGCAAAGGAAATGGCAACTCCCATGAGTACATCCGATCATCTCGACAAAGATGAAAAAGATAAGGAAGTCGACATCAAAAAGTACCGAGGTATGATTGGCTCTCTTCTTTATCTTACTGCTAGTCGTCCGGACATCATGTTTAGCGTGTGCGTCTGTGCCCGTTATCAATCATGTCCGAAAGAGTCTCACCTTACTGCGGTAAAGCGGATTCTAAGGTATCTTGTCGGTACTACCAATATGGGTCTATGGTACCCCAAAGGTTCTTCATGCCAACTTATTGGCTATTCCGACTCCGATTTTGCTGGATGCAAATTGGACCGCAAGAGCACTAGCGGCACTTGCCACTTGCTCGGTAGCGCTTTAGTTTCTTGGTTTAGTAAGAAGCAAGTTAGTGTTGCGTTGTCCACAACCGAGGCTGAATATGTAGCCGCGGGGAGTTGTTGCGCTCAAATCCTATGGATGAAACAACAACTCTTGGACTATGGCCTACGTCTTGACCACATTCCTCTTAGATGTGACAACACTAGTGCCATATGCTTGACGAAGAACCCCATTCTTCACTCGCGAACAAAACACATTGAAATTAGACATCATTTTATTAGAGATCACATTCTAAAAGGCGACGTCGAAATTGAATTTGTTGAAACAAAAAGCCAATTGGCAGACATCTTTACAAAGCCCTTAGATAAAGAGTCCTTCTTCCGAATTCGTAGTGAACTCGGGATCCTTGACTCCACGTTGATCTAAGTCATGCATTGCATTTTATTTCTTACATAATTTCTAACTTGAGCGTCGGAGGCGTCTAACACTTTTTTGCAGGTATCACCCTAAAGAAAAGGGGATCATAAAAGCATGACGCAAAATACTCAAGTATTCTACAGGAAAATCGCCGTCAAACAATCGATTACTGTATCAATAATCGATTACTTTTGTTATCTTTATTTTCCAATAAATAAACTTTTGTTTATTTCATATTTTTTTGCATATTCTTCTCTTGTATATATTTTTGCTAATGGCAAAAGGGGGAAGAAACGGGATATCAAGAAGTATGCTATATCACTCTCAACTTCATTCATGCTTAAAGTGAGGGGGAACATGAATTGAGGGGGAACATCAAATTGCATACTTTACACTTGTCTTGGATTATCAAAATAATTATTGCATATATCCCGCTTATGTTTGCCATTATCAAAAAGGGGGAAATTGTTGGAAACACGTTTCAAATGCAATATACTAAACGTGTGTTCTTTTGTAGGTTTTGATGAATGTCAAACAAAGCAAAAAGCGATATATAGCAGTACTCAAGGACAAGCACAAAATGGATGCATTACAAGAAGCTCAAGACAAAGTTTAGAAATGTTATAATTGAGTCAATATTAATTGTGATCTTGATTCCTCAACTTGGCTCATAACATGGCTTCTCTACTAAAATTATTTTTCCAAAATCATGCATATTTAAATTAAGTGTCAAATGATTTTAAACTATGCATATTTACATTTGTTAAAATGTTTTCCAAGCATGCCTCAAAAATCTGGGCTAAGATAATCGATTATGTACTTATGATAATCGAGTATCTCTAAGCCAAGACTGCATGACAATCGATTGTGAATTAATGATAATCGATTGTGAGTAAGTCAGTTAACATCAGGTTTTTGCAAACTGCATAACAATCGATTGTGTACTTATGATAATCGATTGTTAACTGAGGCAAAGTTTTCAAAACTCATAAAAATCGATTATGAACTAATGGTAATCGATTAGAATGAGAAAAATGTCTCCCAGTGATTTTAAATAAAATGATAATCGATTGTGGCTCTTGATAATCGATTATATATGAGACAGAGAGTTTTGAAATTAATTAATAATCAATTATTCCATTTGATAATCGATTGTTGAAGCTGACCGTTGTCATATATTTTCAATTACCTTCAGGTAATCGATTGTTGATATTTAACAATCGATGTTTTGCTTAAAATCTGGAAAAGATTTTCTGAACGTTGTTAAAATAATCGATTGTTGATTTCCGGACAATCGATTTTTTATGCCAAAAATTGGAAAGGATTTCTTAACGTTATAAATAATCGATTATTGATTTGAAGTAATCGATTGTTGACGTAAAATCTGGGATTGAATTTTTAATCTGATAGGCAAACAATCGATTGTTTAGTCTTGACAATCGATTGTCACTGAGTAATTTCAGCAATCCTTAATTGGCAATTAGACAACGGTAAGACTGAGTTTTTCACCTATAAATACAGCTTCAACTCAGTGTTTTCACAACAACAACACATACACTTTGAGTATTTTCATTGCTAAAAGCTTTCTTACATTGATCATCATTTTCCATTCATCCATAAAGCTTTTTGAAGAGCCATTCTATTGAGCTAAGTTGTTGTGATCTTGAGCGTACTATTTCTACTCATATCTACTCATTAAGGAGTGCTTTGTAAAGTGAGTGTGTTTTGTGTTTGTAAGAGAATTGCGATTCTCGTTTGTTGAGGAACCTGTGATTCCTCGGTTGAAGTCTTTGGGATTGTTATCCCCGAGCAGTTGAAGTCTTTGGGATTGTTATCCCCGAGCAGTTGAAGTCTTTGGGATTGTTATCCCCGAGCAGTTGAAGTCTTTGGGATTGTTATCCCCGAGCAATTGAAGTCTTTGGGATTGGTATCCCCGAGCAATTGAAGTCTTTGGGATTGTGATCCCCGAGCAACTAGGTGAGGCTTGTGTCCTCAGCTGTAACGGTTTGTTAAGCACCCGTAAGCTTGACAAGTTTAGTGGAAATCTCGAGAGAGTCTCTCGGGGACTGGACTAACCACGTTTGTGGCCAACCAGGATACATCATTGTGTAAGTTTATTCTACTGCACTTGTTTTAATTTCTGCAAAGTTTTTTAAATTCCGCACTAAAACGCTTAATATTTTTAAAACGCTATTCACCCCCCCCCCCTCTAGCGTAAAGCGTATTGTCCAACAATTGGTATCAGAGCCATACTCTCTGAAAAACTTAACCGTTTGAGAGAACCATCCATGGCTTCTACTCTAAATTTCTTTGCAGGAATAGGTGAAGGAGAATGCAGCATGTCGCCTCCAATATTAGACGAAAACGACTACTCAGTCTGGAAATATCGGATGCAAGTTTTTACAATGGCAAACGATTTGTATCTATGGCAAGCTATTAAACACAGTGATCAACTGACGACAAAAGTCGGGAAAGATAAGGTAAGTGAATACAACACTAAAGCTATGAATATATTACATAACGCCTTGAACCAGGAACTTTGGCGAAAAATCTCCCACTATAAAACTGCTAAGGAAATGTGGGACAAACTTGAGGAATTGCACGAAAACACGCCTCAAAAAGCGGTCAGCACAAACGATGAATCAACTGGTCAGTGCCTCATGGCAGACGAAAAAGACGAGGTATGTACATCTAACGATATGCAAATTGCTTATAACAAACTGCATGATGAGTTGGTAAATGCTTCTAAGACTATTAAAGATTTACAAAGAACTCTTTCTTTACAAGAAGAGGATTTTCAAAAACAACTCTTTTTAAAAGACAAGGACTTTGAAGAACGTCTTTCTTTAGCTCAAAAAGGTGTTGAAAATCTGTCTCGTGATAACGAGAATCTTGCAAATGAAAATCAATTTTTGTTAAATGATAGTATAGAACTTAGACAAGTCATCAAGACTATGCATGAAGCCTCTTGTGTTGATAAATGCTCTACTTGTACTGCTTGTGAGTCCTTAAAACTAGAAAACACAGAACTTAGGAAAACATTAGAAACACGTAGTAAAGAAGTTCCTAAAGTTGTTGAAAAAGAAACGCCTAAGAAATATCAACGGCATAAAAACAAAAACTTCACTACTCCACCTAGAAATAACTCTAAGGTATTAAACAAGCCTAGAACAAATTCTTTTAGACCACCTAGACATTATGCTAGAATGTATGAAAATAAGGGTAGAACTAATATCTTTAGACAACCTAGATCCGAATCTAGGATTCTTGCAAACAAGCCTACAAATAGTAATTTTCGGCAACCAAGAAATAACTCTAGGAACGAGCTTAGACCACCTAGACATGACACTAGGTCCTTCAACAAGTCTAGCACTAATGACTTTAGACCATCTAGATATTATACTAGAAATGGGAACAATATGTCTAGTGTTAATCTTTTTCATTCGCCTAGAACTTTGTTGGCTCAACCTAGGCATCAACACAACCCGAACGTAGTATGTCATTACTGCAATCGTATAGGTCATATTGCACCTATGTGTTTTACAAAGCATAGAGATTCTTCATATTATTATGGTCGTTATTTGCCTAACCCCCAAGGACCCAAAATGGTATGGGTACCTAAAGAATATTAATCTGCTTTGTAGGTGTGCTTGAAGGGATCAAGTGTACTATGGTACCTTGACAGTGGATGCTCCAGACACATGACAGGAGACGAATCCAAATTCCTTCAACTAGAGCACAAAGAAGGAGGAAGCGTTGTATTCGGTGACAACAATAAAGGACAAATTATTGGCATCGGATCGGTCGGACCAACTAGGAAAATTTGATGCAAAGTCGGATGAAGGATTGTGGTCTTGATCTTTCAGGCATTCTGGAAAGTCTAAAGGACAAAATTCAAGAAGAACCACCAAGGAAAGAAATTGACAAAACGGTGGAACAACCAATTGAAGAAGCTCCTCAACCGGAAAATGAACCAAAAGAGCAAATAGAATGGAGGACAGTCAAAGACCATCCTCTCGATCAGGTAATAGGCGACGTTGGAGGGAAGGTAAGTACCCGGAGCTCCCTTAGAAATACCTTAGATCTTACTGCTTTTGTTTCTCAAATTGAACCCAAAACCATCTCTGAAGCAATTGGGGATGAATTTTGGACCTTGGCAATGCAAGAGGAGCTTAACCAATTCAAACGTAACAACGTTTGGGATTTGGTGCCAAGACCCGAAGGTCATACCATAATTGGTACGAAATGGGTTTTTCGAAATAAATTAAATGAAAATGGCATAATCACTAGAAACAAAGCTAGGCTTGTGGCTCAAGGCTATAATCAAGAAGAAGGGATTGATTATGATGAGACATATGCTCCGGTAGCTAGATTAGAGGCCATCCGTTTGTTGCTTGCTTTTGCATCTTCTATGAATTTCATTTTATATCAAATGGATGTGAAAAGTGCCTTTTTAAATGGTTTTATCCAAGAAGAAGTTTATGTAAAGCAACCCCCCGGTTTTGAAGACTTTAATTTTCCTAATCATGTTTTCAAACTCAAAAAGGCCCTTTATGGTTTAAAACAAGCTCCTCGAGCTTGGTATGAAAGGTTGAGTAAATTTCTTTTAGAAAATAATTTTATTCGTGGAAAAGTTGACACAACTTTATTTGTCAAGCATGAAAATAATGATATCTTGCTAGTTCAAATATATGTAGATGATATCATTTTTGGTGCTACTAACAATGCTCTATGCAAGGAATTTTCAAACTTAATGACTAGCGAATTTGAGATGTCCATGATGGGTGAGTTACAATTCTTTTTGGGATTACAAGTAAAACAAATGAAGGAAGGTACATTCATTTGTCAAAGCAAGTATTGCAAAGAACTGCTTAAACGTTTTGATATGAACAATGCAAAGGAAATGGCAACTCCCATGAGTACATCCGATCATCTCGACAAAGATGAAAAAGATAAGGAAGTCGACATCAAAAAGTACCGAGGTATGATTGGCTCTCTTCTTTATCTTACTGCTAGTCGTCCGGACATCATGTTTAGCGTGTGCGTCTGTGCCCGTTATCAATCATGTCCGAAAGAGTCTCACCTTACTGCGGTAAAGCGGATTCTAAGGTATCTTGTCGGTACTACCAATATGGGTCTATGGTACCCCAAAGGTTCTTCATGCCAACTTATTGGCTATTCCGACTCCGATTTTGCTGGATGCAAATTGGACCGCAAGAGCACTAGCGGCACTTGCCACTTGCTCGGTAGCGCTTTAGTTTCTTGGTTTAGTAAGAAGCAAGTTAGTGTTGCGTTGTCCACAACCGAGGCTGAATATGTAGCCGCGGGGAGTTGTTGCGCTCAAATCCTATGGATGAAACAACAACTCTTGGACTATGGCCTACGTCTTGACCACATTCCTCTTAGATGTGACAACACTAGTGCCATATGCTTGACGAAGAACCCCATTCTTCACTCGCGAACAAAACACATTGAAATTAGACATCATTTTATTAGAGATCACATTCTAAAAGGCGACGTCGAAATTGAATTTGTTGAAACAAAAAGCCAATTGGCAGACATCTTTACAAAGCCCTTAGATAAAGAGTCCTTCTTCCGAATTCGTAGTGAACTCGGGATCCTTGACTCCACGTTGATCTAAGTCATGCATTGCATTTTATTTCTTACATAATTTCTAACTTGAGCGTCGGAGGCGTCTAACACTTTTTTGCAGGTATCACCCTAAAGAAAAGGGGATCATAAAAGCATGACGCAAAATACTCAAGTATTCTACAGGAAAATCGCCGTCAAACAATCGATTACTGTATCAATAATCGATTACTTTTGTTATCTTTATTTTCCAATAAATAAACTTTTGTTTATTTCATATTTTTTTGCATATTCTTCTCTTGTATATATTTTTGCTAATGGCAAAAGGGGGAAGAAACGGGATATCAAGAAGTATGCTATATCACTCTCAACTTCATTCATGCTTAAAGTGAGGGGGAACATGAATTGAGGGGGAACATCAAATTGCATACTTTACACTTGTCTTGGATTATCAAAATAATTATTGCATATATCCCGCTTATGTTTGCCATTATCAAAAAGGGGGAAATTGTTGGAAACACGTTTCAAATGCAATATACTAAACGTGTGTTCTTTTGTAGGTTTTGATGAATGTCAAACAAAGCAAAAAGCGATATATAGCAGTACTCAAGGACAAGCACAAAATGGATGCATTACAAGAAGCTCAAGACAAAGTTTAGAAATGTTATAATTGAGTCAATATTAATTGTGATCTTGATTCCTCAACTTGGCTCATAACATGGCTTCTCTACTAAAATTATTTTTCCAAAATCATGCATATTTAAATTAAGTGTCAAATGATTTTAAACTATGCATATTTACATTTGTTAAAATGTTTTCCAAGCATGCCTCAAAAATCTGGGCTAAGATAATCGATTATGTACTTATGATAATCGAGTATCTCTAAGCCAAGACTGCATGACAATCGATTGTGAATTAATGATAATCGATTGTGAGTAAGTCAGTTAACATCAGGTTTTTGCAAACTGCATAACAATCGATTGTGTACTTATGATAATCGATTGTTAACTGAGGCAAAGTTTTCAAAACTCATAAAAATCGATTATGAACTAATGGTAATCGATTAGAATGAGAAAAATGTCTCCCAGTGATTTTAAATAAAATGATAATCGATTGTGGCTCTTGATAATCGATTATATATGAGACAGAGAGTTTTGAAATTAATTAATAATCAATTATTCCATTTGATAATCGATTGTTGAAGCTGACCGTTGTCATATATTTTCAATTACCTTCAGGTAATCGATTGTTGATATTTAACAATCGATGTTTTGCTTAAAATCTGGAAAAGATTTTCTGAACGTTGTTAAAATAATCGATTGTTGATTTCCGGACAATCGATTTTTTATGCCAAAAATTGGAAAGGATTTCTTAACGTTATAAATAATCGATTATTGATTTGAAGTAATCGATTGTTGACGTAAAATCTGGGATTGAATTTTTAATCTGATAGGCAAACAATCGATTGTTTAGTCTTGACAATCGATTGTCACTGAGTAATTTCAGCAATCCTTAATTGGCAATTAGACAACGGTAAGACTGAGTTTTTCACCTATAAATACAGCTTCAACTCAGTGTTTTCACAACAACAACACATACACTTTGAGTATTTTCATTGCTAAAAGCTTTCTTACATTGATCATCATTTTCCATTCATCCATAAAGCTTTTTGAAGAGCCATTCTATTGAGCTAAGTTGTTGTGATCTTGAGCGTACTATTTCTACTCATATCTACTCATTAAGGAGTGCTTTGTAAAGTGAGTGTGTTTTGTGTTTGTAAGAGAATTGCGATTCTCGTTTGGTGAGGAACTTGTGATTCCTCGGTTGAAGTCTTTGGGATTGTTATCCCCGAGCAGTTGAAGTCTTTGGGATTGTTATCCCCGAGCAGTTGAAGTCTTTGGGATTGTTATCCCCGAGCAGTTGAAGTCTTTGGGATTGTTATCCCCGAGCAATTGAAGTCTTTGGGATTGGTATCCCCGAGCAATTGAAGTCTTTGGGATTGTGATCCCCGAGCAACTAGGTGAGGCTTGTGTCCTCAGCTGTAACGGTTTGTTAAGCACCCGTAAGCTTGACAAGTTTAGTGGAAATCTCGAGAGAGTCTCTCGGGGACTGGACTAACCACGTTTGTGGCCAACCAGGATACATCATTGTGTAAGTTTATTCTACTGCACTTGTTTTAATTTCTGCAAAGTTTTTTAAATTCCGCACTAAAACGCTTAATATTTTTAAAACGCTATTCACCCCCCCCCCTCTAGCGTAAAGCGTATTGTCCAACAATTGGTATCAGAGCCATACTCTCTGAAAAACTTAACCGTTTGAGAGAACCATCCATGGCTTCTACTCTAAATTTCTTTGCAGGAATAGGTGAAGGAGAATGCAGCATGTCGCCTCCAATATTAGACGAAAACGACTACTCAGTCTGGAAATATCGGATGCAAGTTTTTACAATGGCAAACGATTTGTATCTATGGCAAGCTATTAAACACAGTGATCAACTGACGACAAAAGTCGGGAAAGATAAGGTAAGTGAATACAACACTAAAGCTATGAATATATTACATAACGCCTTGAACCAGGAACTTTGGCGAAAAATCTCCCACTATAAAACTGCTAAGGAAATGTGGGACAAACTTGAGGAATTGCACGAAAACACGCCTCAAAAAGCGGTCAGCACAAACGATGAATCAACTGGTCAGTGCCTCATGGCAGACGAAAAAGACGAGGTATGTACATCTAACGATATGCAAATTGCTTATAACAAACTGCATGATGAGTTGGTAAATGCTTCTAAGACTATTAAAGATTTACAAAGAACTCTTTCTTTACAAGAAGAGGATTTTCAAAAACAACTCTTTTTAAAAGACAAGGACTTTGAAGAACGTCTTTCTTTAGCTCAAAAAGGTGTTGAAAATCTGTCTCGTGATAACGAGAATCTTGCAAATGAAAATCAATTTTTGTTAAATGATAGTATAGAACTTAGACAAGTCATCAAGACTATGCATGAAGCCTCTTGTGTTGATAAATGCTCTACTTGTACTGCTTGTGAGTCCTTAAAACTAGAAAACACAGAACTTAGGAAAACATTAGAAACACGTAGTAAAGAAGTTCCTAAAGTTGTTGAAAAAGAAACGCCTAAGAAATATCAACGGCATAAAAACAAAAACTTCACTACTCCACCTAGAAATAACTCTAAGGTATTAAACAAGCCTAGAACAAATTCTTTTAGACCACCTAGACATTATGCTAGAATGTATGAAAATAAGGGTAGAACTAATATCTTTAGACAACCTAGATCCGAATCTAGGATTCTTGCAAACAAGCCTACAAATAGTAATTTTCGGCAACCAAGAAATAACTCTAGGAACGAGCTTAGACCACCTAGACATGACACTAGGTCCTTCAACAAGTCTAGCACTAATGACTTTAGACCATCTAGATATTATACTAGAAATGGGAACAATATGTCTAGTGTTAATCTTTTTCATTCGCCTAGAACTTTGTTGGCTCAACCTAGGCATCAACACAACCCGAACGTAGTATGTCATTACTGCAATCGTATAGGTCATATTGCACCTATGTGTTTTACAAAGCATAGAGATTCTTCATATTATTATGGTCGTTATTTGCCTAACCCCCAAGGACCCAAAATGGTATGGGTACCTAAAGAATATTAATCTGCTTTGTAGGTGTGCTTGAAGGGATCAAGTGTACTATGGTACCTTGACAGTGGATGCTCCAGACACATGACAGGAGACGAATCCAAATTCCTTCAACTAGAGCACAAAGAAGGAGGAAGCGTTGTATTCGGTGACAACAATAAAGGACAAATTATTGGCATCGGATCGGTCGGACCAACTAGGAAAATTTGATGCAAAGTCGGATGAAGGATTGTGGTCTTGATCTTTCAGGCATTCTGGAAAGTCTAAAGGACAAAATTCAAGAAGAACCACCAAGGAAAGAAATTGACAAAACGGTGGAACAACCAATTGAAGAAGCTCCTCAACCGGAAAATGAACCAAAAGAGCAAATAGAATGGAGGACAGTCAAAGACCATCCTCTCGATCAGGTAATAGGCGACGTTGGAGGGAAGGTAAGTACCCGGAGCTCCCTTAGAAATACCTTAGATCTTACTGCTTTTGTTTCTCAAATTGAACCCAAAACCATCTCTGAAGCAATTGGGGATGAATTTTGGACCTTGGCAATGCAAGAGGAGCTTAACCAATTCAAACGTAACAACGTTTGGGATTTGGTGCCAAGACCCGAAGGTCATACCATAATTGGTACGAAATGGGTTTTTCGAAATAAATTAAATGAAAATGGCATAATCACTAGAAACAAAGCTAGGCTTGTGGCTCAAGGCTATAATCAAGAAGAAGGGATTGATTATGATGAGACATATGCTCCGGTAGCTAGATTAGAGGCCATCCGTTTGTTGCTTGCTTTTGCATCTTCTATGAATTTCATTTTATATCAAATGGATGTGAAAAGTGCCTTTTTAAATGGTTTTATCCAAGAAGAAGTTTATGTAAAGCAACCCCCCGGTTTTGAAGACTTTAATTTTCCTAATCATGTTTTCAAACTCAAAAAGGCCCTTTATGGTTTAAAACAAGCTCCTCGAGCTTGGTATGAAAGGTTGAGTAAATTTCTTTTAGAAAATAATTTTATTCGTGGAAAAGTTGACACAACTTTATTTGTCAAGCATGAAAATAATGATATCTTGCTAGTTCAAATATATGTAGATGATATCATTTTTGGTGCTACTAACAATGCTCTATGCAAGGAATTTTCAAACTTAATGACTAGCGAATTTGAGATGTCCATGATGGGTGAGTTACAATTCTTTTTGGGATTACAAGTAAAACAAATGAAGGAAGGTACATTCATTTGTCAAAGCAAGTATTGCAAAGAACTGCTTAAACGTTTTGATATGAACAATGCAAAGGAAATGGCAACTCCCATGAGTACATCCGATCATCTCGACAAAGATGAAAAAGATAAGGAAGTCGACATCAAAAAGTACCGAGGTATGATTGGCTCTCTTCTTTATCTTACTGCTAGTCGTCCGGACATCATGTTTAGCGTGTGCGTCTGTGCCCGTTATCAATCATGTCCGAAAGAGTCTCACCTTACTGCGGTAAAGCGGATTCTAAGGTATCTTGTCGGTACTACCAATATGGGTCTATGGTACCCCAAAGGTTCTTCATGCCAACTTATTGGCTATTCCGACTCCGATTTTGCTGGATGCAAATTGGACCGCAAGAGCACTAGCGGCACTTGCCACTTGCTCGGTAGCGCTTTAGTTTCTTGGTTTAGTAAGAAGCAAGTTAGTGTTGCGTTGTCCACAACCGAGGCTGAATATGTAGCCGCGGGGAGTTGTTGCGCTCAAATCCTATGGATGAAACAACAACTCTTGGACTATGGCCTACGTCTTGACCACATTCCTCTTAGATGTGACAACACTAGTGCCATATGCTTGACGAAGAACCCCATTCTTCACTCGCGAACAAAACACATTGAAATTAGACATCATTTTATTAGAGATCACATTCTAAAAGGCGACGTCGAAATTGAATTTGTTGAAACAAAAAGCCAATTGGCAGACATCTTTACAAAGCCCTTAGATAAAGAGTCCTTCTTCCGAATTCGTAGTGAACTCGGGATCCTTGACTCCACGTTGATCTAAGTCATGCATTGCATTTTATTTCTTACATAATTTCTAACTTGAGCGTCGGAGGCGTCTAACACTTTTTTGCAGGTATCACCCTAAAGAAAAGGGGATCATAAAAGCATGACGCAAAATACTCAAGTATTCTACAGGAAAATCGCCGTCAAACAATCGATTACTGTATCAATAATCGATTACTTTTGTTATCTTTATTTTCCAATAAATAAACTTTTGTTTATTTCATATTTTTTTGCATATTCTTCTCTTGTATATATTTTTGCTAATGGCAAAAGGGGGAAGAAACGGGATATCAAGAAGTATGCTATATCACTCTCAACTTCATTCATGCTTAAAGTGAGGGGGAACATGAATTGAGGGGGAACATCAAATTGCATACTTTACACTTGTCTTGGATTATCAAAATAATTATTGCATATATCCCGCTTATGTTTGCCATTATCAAAAAGGGGGAAATTGTTGGAAACACGTTTCAAATGCAATATACTAAACGTGTGTTCTTTTGTAGGTTTTGATGAATGTCAAACAAAGCAAAAAGCGATATATAGCAGTACTCAAGGACAAGCACAAAATGGATGCATTACAAGAAGCTCAAGACAAAGTTTAGAAATGTTATAATTGAGTCAATATTAATTGTGATCTTGATTCCTCAACTTGGCTCATAACATGGCTTCTCTACTAAAATTATTTTTCCAAAATCATGCATATTTAAATTAAGTGTCAAATGATTTTAAACTATGCATATTTACATTTGTTAAAATGTTTTCCAAGCATGCCTCAAAAATCTGGGCTAAGATAATCGATTATGTACTTATGATAATCGAGTATCTCTAAGCCAAGACTGCATGACAATCGATTGTGAATTAATGATAATCGATTGTGAGTAAGTCAGTTAACATCAGGTTTTTGCAAACTGCATAACAATCGATTGTGTACTTATGATAATCGATTGTTAACTGAGGCAAAGTTTTCAAAACTCATAAAAATCGATTATGAACTAATGGTAATCGATTAGAATGAGAAAAATGTCTCCCAGTGATTTTAAATAAAATGATAATCGATTGTGGCTCTTGATAATCGATTATATATGAGACAGAGAGTTTTGAAATTAATTAATAATCAATTATTCCATTTGATAATCGATTGTTGAAGCTGACCGTTGTCATATATTTTCAATTACCTTCAGGTAATCGATTGTTGATATTTAACAATCGATGTTTTGCTTAAAATCTGGAAAAGATTTTCTGAACGTTGTTAAAATAATCGATTGTTGATTTCCGGACAATCGATTTTTTATGCCAAAAATTGGAAAGGATTTCTTAACGTTATAAATAATCGATTATTGATTTGAAGTAATCGATTGTTGACGTAAAATCTGGGATTGAATTTTTAATCTGATAGGCAAACAATCGATTGTTTAGTCTTGACAATCGATTGTCACTGAGTAATTTCAGCAATCCTTAATTGGCAATTAGACAACGGTAAGACTGAGTTTTTCACCTATAAATACAGCTTCAACTCAGTGTTTTCACAACAACAACACATACACTTTGAGTATTTTCATTGCTAAAAGCTTTCTTACATTGATCATCATTTTCCATTCATCCATAAAGCTTTTTGAAGAGCCATTCTATTGAGCTAAGTTGTTGTGATCTTGAGCGTACTATTTCTACTCATATCTACTCATTAAGGAGTGCTTTGTAAAGTGAGTGTGTTTTGTGTTTGTAAGAGAATTGCGATTCTCGTTTGTTGAGGAACTTGTGATTCCTCGGTTGAAGTCTTTGGGATTGTTATCCCCGAGCAGTTGAAGTCTTTGGGATTGTTATCCCCGAGCAGTTGAAGTCTTTGGGATTGTTATCCCCGAGCAGTTGAAGTCTTTGGGATTGTTATCCCCGAGCAATTGAAGTCTTTGGGATTGGTATCCCCGAGCAATTGAAGTCTTTGGGATTGTGATCCCCGAGCAACTAGGTGAGGCTTGTGTCCTCAGCTGTAACGGTTTGTTAAGCACCCGTAAGCTTGACAAGTTTAGTGGAAATCTCGAGAGAGTCTCTCGGGGACTGGACTAACCACGTTTGTGGCCAACCAGGATACATCATTGTGTAAGTTTATTCTACTGCACTTGTTTTAATTTCTGCAAAGTTTTTTAAATTCCGCACTAAAACGCTTAATATTTTTAAAACGCTATTCACCCCCCCCCCTCTAGCGTAAAGCGTATTATCCAACAGTTTTGACTCGAGCTCATTGACCCAAAAGTTTTAGAATTTAATGATGGCCCTTACACTCTTACGCGTTAGGTTGGTACGACCTCTCATACAAGCTGGTGCATTGAGTCGGTTTGACCTTTTAATGTAAGTTGGCGATAATGGCTCTTACGCACTGGGTTGGTACGACCTCTTATATGGCTTGGCGATAGTAGCTCTTACGCATTGGGTCAGTATGACCTCTTTATATGAGATGTGGACAGTGGATCTTATGCATTCGGTCAGTATGACCTTTTATATGGGCTTTGTTTTTCCCTTGTTAAGGAAATTTTGAAATTGTGTTTGCCTGACTCTTCGACATTTCGATAAAAACCTCGATTGTGAGTCATTATATGGTGATGAATGAGCGCCTCGGGAGGTTTTGCTCGGTGGCTGAGTGTTTCGAAGCCTATAGATTAGAGCTGACATGTTTAAAGCTTTTTTGCCTATGTCGAGGGTAGCCTGTTACCGATTCTTTTCGAAGTATTTTCTGAACTTAAAGGTCTATGATATTGTAGCATTGGTTGGGCATCCCTGATTCACTACAGTTCGGCCGGAGCCTTATGACTGTGGCCATTTTTACTTCCCGAATGGAGTATTTTTAGCGTTTATACTGAGGGTATGCCTTTTAAGGGGTCTTACAAGTTTGAGTATATAGCTTTAACTTTAAGGTCGGGGTACTGCCTTTTGTAAGGTCTTACGTTTTGTTTACTTGATACAAGTATAGCTCATGCCTTTCTTGAGATCTTACAGATATTGTTACTTGGTACAAGTGTAATTCATACCTTATTTGAGGTCTTATTGATATTGTTACTTGCTACAAGTATAGTTTATGACTTGTTTGAGGTCTTACAGATATTTTTACAGCCTTATATAGGTCCTACGAAACCGAGGTTCCATACATGGGGTCTTATGGCCTCGAGTATTTTGGTAAGTCAATAAGGTGACAATTGGCAATTTTCCCCGAGACATTGAAGGTTTGTTGATGCTGGTCCCCGAGTGTTCTTGAGGCAATTCCCTAAGTGTTCAGGATGCCATTCATAGAGTGTTCGGGACATTAATAGCTCTGAATTTTAGACCCCCTAGGTTCCTGCTACCGCTGAGCATCTTATCAATGGTCAAAAATTGATCTGTAAGTTTGTCGTGTTGGCTCAGAGGCCATTTTCGCGAGTTTTTTAGATTCTCATGTGTCGGGTCAATATGACCTTTCCATGTAAGCTGGCGATAGTGGCTCTTATGTATTAGGTCGGTACGACCACTTATAAGGTCTGTGAATCGTGACTCTTACACATTGGGGTTGTACACCTTTTAATGTAAGTTGGCATCTTAGGCTCTTATGATTTTGCTCTTAGGGATGTTTTGCTAAGTGCTTCAGGTTAAGTCTCCAAATCATGTTTGGACTCGGGCTTATTGACCCTTAAGTATTAGAATTTAAAGCTGGCCCTTAGGCTCTTACGCGTTAGGTATATATAACCTTCTATACGAGCTGGTGCATTGAGTCGGCGCGATGTTTTAATGTAAGTTGGGGATAGTGGCTCTTACGCAATGGGTCGGTACCACCTCTTATATAGGCTGGCGACAGTGGCTCTTTTGCATTGGTGGTACGATCTCTTATATAGGATGTCTACAGTGGCTCTTATTCAATCGGTCGATATAACCTCTTATATAGGCTTTATTTTTCCTTGTTAAGGACATTTTGCAATTGAGTTTGCCTGAATCTTCAACGGTTCGATAAAAACCTCCATTGTGAGTCGTTATGTGGCAATGAACGAGCTCCTTAGAAGGTTTTGCTTGCTGGCTAAGTGTTTTGAAGCCTATAGTTTGGAGTTGACATAGTTGAATCTCTTTTTTCTGTGTCAAAGGTAGCATGTTTAACCGATTATTTGCGAAGTATTTTCGAAGGAATTGAAGGCCTGTGATTTTTTAGCAATATTCGAGCATCCTCGAGTCACGTTAGTTCGACCGGAGCCTTATGACTGTGGTCATTTTTAATTCTTGAATGGAGTAGTTTTAGTGTCTTTACCGAGGGTATGTCTTTTAGGGGTATTACAAGTTCGAGTATATAGCCTTAACTTTAAGGTCGGGGCACTGCATTTTATAAGGTCTTACGTTTTGTTTACTTGGTATAAGTATATATCATGCCTTACTTGAGGTATTACATATGTTGTTACTTGGTACAAGTGTAGTTCATACCTTGTTTGAGTTCTTACAGATATTGTTACTTGGTAGAAGTATAGTTGATGACTTGCTTGAGGTCTTATAGATAGTGTTACTGCCTTATATAGGTCTTACGAGACCGAGATTTCCCACATGGGGTCTTATGGCCTCGAATTTTTTGATAAGTCGATGAGGTGGCGATTGGAAATTTTCCCCGAGATGTTGAAGGTTTCTGATGCCACTCCCCGAGTGTTCTGAGGCTAGTCCCACAGTGTTCAGGATGCGAGTCCCTGAGTGTTCGCGACAATTCTAGCTCTGAACCCATTTTTGTTAACTTGATATAGCCTCGTTAAGGGCCAACCAGTTCAGAACTTTGAACCCGAAGGTCATGTTGCTTTGAAATTTTAACATCAGTCCTCGAGTATTCAAGGCATTTTTAGCCCTATAGCCATTTTTTAGACTAGACGGTCTCAATTTGATACTCAGCTTTATTGTTAGTTAACCTTATGGTTTTATAGATTGTCTAATCACGCCACCCGTAGGTGGCATTAGGAATATGCCGATCCTGGACCCTCTATCGTTCAAGGCGTCTTTGGTAAACAGGGTCTATATCTCGGAGGATGTGCCTATTTAGCAAAAAATCTTTCTCAACCTCGGTACGAGAGAGGAAGTGAAGTCGGCGAGGAAGTCTACCAGAATTTGAGACTTTGTAGTCGTCTGGGCATGATACTCAATATCATATCCCCAAAGTTTGATGTCCTATTTGGGCAGTCGACCCGATAACTCAGGTATGTCCTATTTGGGCAGCCGACCCAATAACTCGGGTATATGCAATATACTTCATAGGGGATTCTTTGTTAAAACACAAATATAATGGCATTAGAAATAAGGTTTCAATTTTTGAGACGCACTTATTTATATAAGAGCTAGTTTTTCCAGGCGGGGATACCTGGTTTCGGTATCACCAAAAGTCCGACTTACGTAATAAAAAGGGAATTGTGTACCTACAGAGCTACGTATAAATACAATGGCTCATCCTCTTTTAGGGTGTGGAGCAAAGGCGGGCTTGTCAGGTATCGCTTCAACTTCTCCAACGCGCGTTTGCATTCTGGAGTCCACTCGAAGTTGGTTTTCTTTTTGATCTAGGAGAATAAATGATAACTTCCATTTGATGACCTTGATATAATCCGGCCCAAGGCTGCTATCTACCTGATCCTACCTCCAAGGCGCATTTCTTGGGATTGAGTTTCATGTTGTAAGTTCTGAGGATGTCAAATATTTCCTACAAATAAGTCAAATGGTACTCTACGCAAAGGGAATTAAGTAGCATATCATCAACATAAACTTCCATGGACCTGCCTATTTGATGTTCGGACATCTTATCAACTAGGTGTTGATATGTGGCCCCTGCATTTTTCGCCCGAAGGCCATTACATTGTATTAGTACCTACTATACTTTGTGATGAACGAAGTCTTTTCTCTATCCTCGAGGTTCATCTGAATTTGATTATACCCGAATATGCATCGAGAAAATTTAGGGTTTCATGGTGGGCGGTAACATCACTCAGTCGGTCAATGTTGGGCATTGGGAATGAATCCTTTGGGCATGCTCTGTTTAGCTCTTTACAATCTATGCACATTCTTAGTTTATTCCCCTTTTTGGGAACTAACACCACATTGGCCAACCATTCGAGATATTTTACTTCCCTAATAGACCCTATCTTGTGGAGCTTCGTTACGTCATATTTATGAATGCGTGCTTTACCTCAGATCGGGGTCTTCTTTTTTGCTTCACCATTTTGTACCGGGGGTCGACACTTAGTCGGTGGATTGTTATCTCCGGTGGGATCCCAATCATGTCTAAATGGGACCAAGCAAAGCGATCAATGTTGTTAATAAGGAATAGAATGAGTTTTTTCCTGAGTTCGTAGGTTAATCCAGTCCCCAGGTATACCTTCCAATCTAGAGATGCTCGACCAATATGTCTTGCTCCAGTTATTCAATAGTCGACTTTGTTGCAACCGATTCTTTGGGGAAAATGAAAGTTTTGGGAGCGACAAAATATTCTTCATCACCCTCGGGGTTTTGTTGGCTTTTCAACTATTCTGAGATAGAGAGGACAAAATTCAGTAGCTTTTCATGGACCGTGAATATTTCCTTCGTCGTATGTTGCTTTCCATACACTATATTTATTCTGTCCTTTGTTGGAAACATCATCGTCTAATGCAGGGTTGATGGTACCGCCCTCATGTTATATATCCATGGTCTACCGAGCAAGGCATTTTACCTTGTACCACCTTTAATGATGTGGAGCCTGGTATCTTAAACTACATCAGATATGTTAACCGAGAGGGTGATATCTCTTTTTGTCGCTTCTCCAACCATATTGAAGCCTTTGAGGATTCGGAATGTAGTTATGACTTGATCGAGCAATCCGAGTTGTTCTACCACCATCGATCTAATTACCTTGGCCAAGCTACCTGGATCCACGAGTACACATTTATTTGTATGGTATTTAAGAGAAACGAGATTACCAGCACATCATTGTGTGGGTAAGACAGAGTTTCGAAGTCTTCTTCCCTGAAAGTGAGGATGTCCTCAGATGCCTAGACCCAATATTACCCTTACATTGCCGTAAAAACGTTTATTTGCCTGATCTCGAGCCCCTAGGGAATGTCATTCCCCCTGATAATCATATGAACAATTAGCTGAGGTTTTCCCACATCGCTTCCCCTCTTTGCTTCTCTTTCTTCCAAGGGTGAGGTTTCTTCGCATGTATAGTTACTTTTCTCGGCGTATATGTCTTTTTGTGTGGGAAGTTATGCCAATGCGTTAAGTGTTGCGCAAGACCATATCGATGGGAATCGGTTTTGGTGCGACCTCAGGGTTTTGTGATGGTACACCATTACATAGAACAGCTGCACCATACACTTTATGGTCTTCGGGGCCGTTGTTATCATGTGTGGTTACCGAGTTAGACATTTTACCTGAAATCAAAGATTATTGGACAAGAAAAAGTGTGAAAGATAACTTATCTTATGGAGTAAACCAGCAAGAAAACAATCACTATTATTTTAAACCCCATGGTGGGTGCCAGACTATTTACCTTGAAAATGGTAATTACAACTAGATTTGATTTTGTGGTTCTAAAAATATGTGATCTATTTTTAAGCTAGTTGTTAGGAAATAGATGCTAAATGAAAGACTAGAAAATAAAATAATAGCTTAAAAACGGCGTGATAACAAAATCGAATGCTGGGAAATCGGGGGCCTTGAGCTTGCGTATTCGGGGTATCGAGGTCAAGTTGGATGCCGTACTAAAGGCAATCGATGGAGGATTAGTAGTTATAATAGATTTGATGACGGCTCCTTATGACCAACAATGAGCAATAAATGAAGAACAATAAATAGAACATGACGAATGTAAGCAGTAAATATGAGTAGTGAAATCAAGAGAATGTGTTATGTTAGAGAGGAGAGAGAATGTTCTTGTATATTCAATATTGTGTATCATATGTCCTACAAAAATGACCAGGGCCCCCTCTATATATGAGGGGGAAAATCCCAATATCACGCATGTGTAATTATTACATAAAGTAGCTAGTAAACCACTCGATCAACCTGGTCAAGGCTGTCACTTTTTGAGTAGGAGTTTCCAAAAGATGCTACTCCCAGGGAACTTCTCGTTTACTTGCAATAAGCATCGGCTCATTCTTCCTTGTCACTACGCACAAAGAATACCTGAAGACGTCGCACCCCGGGCTATTCTCTGGGCCCTTCGAGATGAGATTGCGCAAAGCCTTCCCGACCGTAAAATTAGTCTTCTCGATTTTAGCCGTATAAACCTTTGATTTACCTAGGCGATACAAATGAAATTAAACCCCGAAAAGTGTGCATTCGGTCTGATCTCAAAAGAATTCTTGGGTTTCCTAGTACAATAGTGAGGTATCGAGGTCAACCCTAACTAGATCAAAGCTAGAAAAGGAATACTGGAGCACTTAACCACCAAAAAATTGGTTCAGTGGCTGACTGGCCGTGTCGCTACTCTTTAAAGAATCATCTCGCGATCATCGGATAGATACCACAGGTCTTACCGCATACTCGAAAAGGACAATAGCCTCAAGTGGACCTCCGAGTGCACCCAAGCCCTAAAGGAGTTAAAACTTACTTGTCATCACTGTCGCTGTTTTCCAAACCAGAACCTGGGAACTCCTCATCTACCTCGCTATAGTCGAAGTAGCGGCGAGTGTAGTCTTGGTCCAAGAAAATGAAGGTATGCACTCTCACATCTACTACATAAGAAAAACTTTAGTCGACGTTGTCACACCTCTTTTTTCACACTACACCCCGCGAAGGGCCTAATTAAGGGAGTTTTTCCAATTAAAGGACAATCGAAACGGGGTTTATTTATTTAAAGATTTCAGAGTCACCGTTTGGGATGATTAATGGTGTCCCAGGTCACCGGTTTAAAATCCTAAATCGAGAAAGGTTTGACTCTATATTGCAGTCTGGGAGCCAAAAATACAGGTAAGGAATTCTGTTAACTCGGGAGAAGGTGTTAGGCACTCCCGAATTCCATGGTTCTAGCACGGTCGCTCAACTATTACACTTGGCTTAATTATCTGATTTTATTGCATATTTGGACCAATTTGCAAATTTCATTTTTAATCACTTTTATTTAATTTTAAGAAGATTGAAACGTCATTTAAACACATTTTGAACCACTTCATATAAATGCACCCGTAGCTCGCAACATATGTTATCTAACGTTGAGATTGCCATTTGGGTCACATAAATGCGCACTCGTATTTAGGAAGGTAAATTATTTAACTAACGTGCCTAAGGCAATCTCGTATTTTCAAATTTGCGAGGGTCACAAAAATTCGCTAAGTGGTACACCTCGAATTCTATATGTAAAAAGGAATTTCAACTATATTTAAAGGGCCAAAAACTATTAATGTATCTAATGTAACTCACCGCCAGTATTTAATTAAGGAAAAGCATCAAGGATTTTAATTCATTTTGAGTGAAAGACTTTTCCCTACGAAAAGACTTAAAAGCAACGATTTAGAGCCCAGCAAGCCTAAAGAAAATTGTTTCACACAAGTAATTAAGCAGACTCATTCGCGAGTCGTTCAGCCTTGGGCTCAAATGAGCCTTGTTCATGGTGAGGAAGAGAGTTTAAATAGGATTTCCCTTCATTTGGTCCTATTTTAGGCCCAATTTAACACACTCAATTTCGTTGATCTAGAATACTACTAATTGAACCAATGTGCCATGAAAATGCAGCAGTCATATTTAATGAATCCATTTACCTAAAGGGTGACCGCAAGTAACCATCATTTATCTAAACAGAGTTTGTTAGTTAATTAACAAGCTAAATCATAGATCTATTACATAAAATCTAGATCCTATTGTGATGATGCCAAGGTCAATGGAAAACTCGCACAGTTAAGCCAAACTTTGTGACTTGTCGAACCATAAGTTCATTGTTTGAATCATGGTTTCTCAAGAACACAAAGCTTTTCATGAGTGCTAACAAAATAGTGGATACCTGATGCCAGACTCAGACTCTAACAAAGAGACTAAACTAGACCTAAAATTAATTTAAACTAGATAAAATGAAGGAATGGATATAAAGCTCTACTGTAAGGAAGCAGATATGCACCAGATCAGACTTAAAGCCATGGTATTGAACCCTAAACCTAACTTACACATGAAAAGCAGATTTTAAACTTATTGAATACATTTAAACAGCCCAAAACATCCTGAATTGGCTGTAGTCAATCAGTTTCAAATCCAGCTCCAGAAAAAACCACAAAGTTGAGCAACACTATGCGACAACACTTGAGGTGGCCTCATCCCAACATTTATGGTACTAAATCTTATTACATATTCAGAGTGGGAGAAGTGGAACCACAAATAAGCAAAAAGAACTAAACAATGAATACAACTGAAAGTTAAGCTAAAAAGAAATTCCATATCTATTTCAACTCCAGCTTTGAGCATCGGCTCTACGAGTTTAAGAACCAGTACCTAGAATGCAAAAAGAAAGTGGGGTAAGAGGACCAGCATGAACAGCAGCAAGAAACAGGGTTAGTAGCATATACAAACAGGAATAACCAGATTCAAGATAAGAGATTTGATGTCACACTCAATAGAACTCGACCAAACTTCCCAAACCAGCTTTCAAAACCCAAATCAATCCATATTAAACCCCGATATACCAGCAAATATTTCAAAGCTTGAGAACTTCAGGGATTGAAAGAAATCAATGGAACACTAAACTTGCCATCCTTTAAGCCGTTTGAGTTTTTCTGAGTTTTTTTTATTATTGAAAATCTCTTAATCTCTACCTTCTAAGGCAAGAAAGAGCATTTATAGGCAAGCAAACTAGGGCACCCTTTAGATTTGTTATTTCAATTTTGTCCCTTAGTTTATTAGCTTGTTGGCCAAGTTTTATTTGATGTTTTCTAGCAAACCCCTACTAGAAGCTTCCTATTATTGTCACTATAAGGTTCCTTAGGTGGTTTACCTATACTACCCCTTTGGCCATCCCAGAATTACCATTTTGTTTTGGGCTTTCACAACCAGCCCAGGCCTAGAGACAGCCGGGCCTTTTGAATTGGGTCACAAATGACCCAAAAGGCCCAAGATTGGTTTTAAACCAGTCATTTTGACCCAAGCTTTACCAATATTAATTAACAGAAAGGAGGTACCAAAATGGAACCAACACTTATGAATTGAAAAGAAGCAAAATTAACAAAACGGAAACAAGATTAATGATGAATTCATGCTCTTAAACTAACTAATAAGATGAAACAAAGTATAGCACATTAAATACCTAATCATACTGATTCCGCAACAATGAACCTATCTAAACGATGAACTGATTTAGCAAATACAACCACAACCCAAAGGGACTCAAAGGTTCAGATGGTTCTATTCAAAAGGCAAAGAAAATGGTATGGTTCTTTCCGAGGTGCCTTAACCTACTCTGGCTACACAGAGATGGGGTGAGGAAGAAGATGATCCAGTAGAAATCAAAAGAGGGGAGGAGAACTTACTCATTCTGGCTCAAACATCGTTGCCTATAACTTCACGCATGAAATGTCCTGGCTTCAGATTTCATTCGAGCCACTACAGGTGTGTTGGAGGATTTAAAGTTAGGATTTGGAATGAGAGAGACAAGGTCCTTTGGACTGATTTTGGGGTAGATTGGCAACACGCCGGCGGATAAGACGGCGGAGTCAGTATTTCAAGCCAATATTCGAGAGGATGGGCTGGGTTTTGAAGGAAAGCAATGGTGGATTTGGGTAGAGGAGAGTGAGTAGAAGCGATGGTGTTAATTTGGGACCGATTGGAGCTCCGCCGCCAGCGGAGGCGATTTTCGGCTGGCGGCCCATGGCGGTGGATGGCGGAGATGGAAGGGGGTCTCTGGGGTTTACTGGGAGATGGTAATAAACAGGGTTTGGGAGGTGGGTTAGGGTTTTGACATATATATATATATATATATACACTCTCCTCCGTTCTCAACCGTTGGATCAAAGATCCTAGACGACTGAGATTAACTCATAAATGTTTCAGGATTTAAGAGTTATTCAAATTTTAAGATGCATTTCTTTATTCCATACTTCATCTATGTCTCTTCTGTATAAATTTTCATGCCTTACATACTCAGTATATTTTTTATACTGACGCCCTATTTCACCGGGTCTGCGTTTCATGCCCGCGGGTGCAGGTAGGTAAATTGACGCTCTCTCTTCTTAAGATCCCTGATCAGCGAGGGTTGGTGCGCTCCACTTGATCTGGAGCTGCTTTTTGATTTTGCTACAATATATATATATATATATATATATATATATATATATATATATATATATATATATATATATATATGGATATGACGCGGCTCGGTCTCATCTTTGTATGGTGATATTTCTATTAGAGGTTTGTAGACAGTATGTATGGTGGATAGTATGTGGCCTTACTGGCTTTTACTTTTAAGATATATAGTTGTCTATAGCAGCGTTGTCGGCTTTCCCTACGTATGTTGCACCTATATGTATGTATGCCTTTTTGGGTAGATTCCCTTCCTGTACATTATTCTCGTAATTCAACGGTTGTTATTTAGGTTTATATCTTAGACGTATGCTTAGGGATGTTTGATAGGTAGGCCTCGAGCACCCGTCGCAACCAATCGATTTGGGTCGTAACAGAAAGCATTATATAGGGGAACACATCTCAAATATAAAAATAACCAATCGTGTCATTACAGTCCTTTACAAACACACACAACTAATGGCTCTCTCATAAAACAAGTCAACAATAATTGGAATATATAATAAGAAGAACACATATATAATGTAAGTTAAATCTAACTGATAAGTCATGTTATCATTTGGCTATTTTGATGTGGTGAGGATTATATTTAAGAGAACACTTCATGTTTATATAGTGCGGAAGTGAAGAAAAAGAAATACATTTGTACTCTAAATACCACATTCAGTTTAGAGTAGTGGAAAAGACTTTACAACATTTAATAGTATATAGTAGTGAATGGATGGTTTTAGTGGTGGAAGTTAAAAATATGACGTCTAAATACACTACTAAAATAGTAAGCGAACACAAGCGCATATGTAATGATCAGTTGTTTTACCATATAGATCCCTGTTCTCCTATTTAAGAACACTTTGTATGTGCCTTTATATTTTATGACTTGCAGGGATGGTTGGTTTGGTTTCGGAAGGGTTCATATTGAATTCAGAACACTTAGTTTCTTAATAGTGGCCGAAGATGGCCAATTTTGACTTGAGTCAATATTTTCAGTAAACAACCTCGAAACGAGAATTGATGGATTCAATAGATTTGTATGATAATTTTAAACTTAGAAGTGTGTTCAAATCGAGTTTCGGGGTGATCAGGGAGCATTTCGGCGCTTAATGTTGAAAGTTGGCGCTTTGAAAGTTTTAGAATTTCTTAAATTTGGTTTAAAGTAGACTTTGATACTATCAATGTTCGTTTGGGATTCCGAACCTAAGAAGAGGTTTGTATGGTGTTTTCTAACTTGTGCATAAAATTAGGGATTATTCCAAGTTGTTTAAGTAAGATTCGTCGCATTCAGAGCTAGTTGAAGAAGTTTGAAGTTCATAAGTTGATTAAGTTGGTTTTGGGGTGCGATTCTTTATTTTGATGTTGGTTTATATGTTTCAAGGTTTCTAGCAAGTTTGGATTATAGTCATTTAGACAGGGACCTAGGAGGCTCGGGTGTATTTCGGACCACTCGAAGTTTGCAAAAATTTCTTGTTCTAGTTTCCTTCTTCGCGAATGGGGAGGTGGTCTTGCTATCGCGATGAAGGATTGGGGGTGGGAGTCATCTTGTGCTTCGCGTTCGCGAAGGCCTATGACTAATGGCCTCCTCGTCTGTGATGATAATCCCGTGTTCGCTAGAAGAAACTAAGTCTGGGGTTAGCTGGTCAGTAACCTTCGCATTCGTGAAGGCAGGACCGCATTCACGTAGCTTTGGCTAGGCAAGCTTTCGCGATCGCGAGTCTCACATCGTGTTCGTGAAGACCATTTTCAGAGCAGGGACAACTTTTCCCTTTGGGATCACGAGGCCGCTTTCGAGCAAAGACAATTTTCAAGGCAGGGACAACTTTTGCCTTCAGGATCACTAGGCCTCTTTCGCGATCGCAAAGTGTAGACATGTGATTTTTGACCCTTCCCAAAAAAATTTATATTTTAGCCTATAAATATTTAATTTAGGCCTAATATAACTATTTCAATTAACTTTGAATCTTTTACTTTATTTTATTACAAAAAAATAAAAATTACAAAAATTATTCCATTAATATTTTGTAATCATTTATAATCTTGAAAAATACTAAAAAAATAGTTTATTTAAACAGTCAGTCTTATTTTAACAGTTATTGTACTTAAGTATGACTAATTAATAAATGAGATCACTTTTTAATCTCGCTCGCGGAAAAAATAAAGCTTGAGCTTGAACAATCTATTTTTAAGCTGTTATAAATAGACTTCTATTTAAGGTGAATGTCTTTAATTAGAGAGATTCTAGAGTTCTATTCTTGGTAGCTAAATCATCCTCCTCCCTATAAATAGAGGTGCCCTCTACCATTGTAAATAACTCCTAACATTCTCTAAGTATCAATAAGAAGAACTCTCTCTACTCTTCTATCTATTGCTCTTGTTCTTGCATTATTGTTCTTGTCTTTTATATTATTTCATAACATAAGCCTAATTTTGGATATTACTCAAAATTCTCAAACCCATAATTATTAGGTTCATACATGTAACCTAATCCTTATACCTACGTAATACTACCCAATACCTAAAATAGAGCTACACCAAAAGATACACATATCAATCCGCCGAGTTTTGACAAAGAGACCCCCCCCCCCCCCCTAAAGTTCACAGCAAATCCCCCGTACATCTAATCTAATCCCTATGCCTACGTAATAGTACCCAATACCTAAAATAGAGCTACACCAAAAGATACACATATCAATCCGCCGATTTTTTACAAAGACGCCCCCCTCCCCCCTCTCCCCCAAAGTTCAAATCCCCCCCCCCCCCTCCCCAAAGTTCACGGCAAATCCCAAATGATATACCCATGTCTCTTTCATTTGGAGAAAATCAGCAAACTCCATCTTATTAATTTCAAAAGCAATAGTAGTCATACCCCTTTCTTCTTTTTCTTCTTCCTCATCATCGATCACTAATTTTTCTTCTATTTATACTATATAAAAAGGCTCCTTGAAATTTCATGAAAGGCCATAGAAAAGCAGCTCAAAAGCTCCGAAAAGAGAGCTGAATTATCTACCCAATAATAGCCATTAAACCCAGCTGAAATCCACCACTAAACCTCCATTAAACCATCAAAAATCAGCGGATTGATCTGTCGAGGTCGGTGATATTGTTCCGGAAACCAGTCAAAAATTGACAGTTTTAACACCTAAAACCTGTCCAAAAGACATTCAATGACGAGGTATTCTTGTTCGAGTTTGAGGATCTGTCGAGGTCGGTGATATTGTTCCGGTTTCGAGCTGTTATATAAGTTTTTCTTTATCAATATATTGACAAGCATTTGGCAACAGTGAAGGTCTGTTTCCTTTTCACCTAGTCACTTGTTCAAATTAACATCAATATGTTGTATATTCTCATGATTGAAATCAGACACGGTTCTTATTGCTTTGTTTTAATTATTTAGTCTATGTTAACAATAGAATTCTATTTAGAGTGAATGGCTATCTTGTACAGAGTTTTAGTTTGAGACTAAGTCATTTTTCTTCCTATAAATAGAGGGGTCTTAGCTCATTGTAAATTACCCCAAAATTCAATAAGAATTTTCTCTTTCTTTCTCTGCAATATTCCTCTTGTTCTTTTATTATTTTATAACACGCTATAGACTCCACCATCTCAAGAAACTCTTTGAGAAGATTAAACAATATGGATATGTGTAACTCAATTAAAAAGCAGAGTGACGTTTCTTTGATTCTTGCTAAACACTTATTCTTGAGCAAGTTTAAAGAAGACGACGAGTCCACCAAAAACGCAAACATGATTATGGACAATGTTTATAATGTTGCTTCCAATTTTGTTGATTTTCAGAACAAGGTATGTTTTATTTATTGCAATATTATTTATGTAATCACATCACTACCTAATAATTTATTTGGATGGTCGTTATTTGTTACCTATTATAATTGTATCATATTGTTACTTGAATTTTATTGTTCGTATCTTTATAACGACAAAAATGCCACTTTATGATAAGACGAATTTGGTGTGAAGATATCTTTTACCTTATTTTTTTCTGTCATCTTGTCATTTCTTATTACTTAATAATAATATTTTATCCTTTACCCTACTCTTTTATATAATAGTTCTATTTCATATTCTATTTTTCTTAATAATGTCATAAGTTTATTTTTCATATTATTTGTACGTGAAATCTATCCAAACATTATATTTTTCAAATAATATAATATAATATACTATGAAACGACATGTAACAATGATCCAAACAAGCTACAACTGTTGGTAATCTAGCTTTGTAGGTCGTTTAGCTCATTTGTTAACATGTTATTATTTATTGATGTAATGTACGCAACGGTTAAATTAGTAGTTTCCTAGTCTACAGGCTACATGTGCGAGTGGAGTTTATGGTCAAGTTAGTGGAGTTAGTTTCCTCTCCATTTAGGAGTCATGGACATTTTCAGTTATTTGTCTTCTTCTATTTAAAGTGTGATGTATTTGATATATTACTTAAGTCAATTAAGTACTTTCATTGCCTGTTGCTTTCTCATATATGCTACTGACAATTTTCAATAACAGCTTCTATAATGTGCATATATAATATCTTTTCTTTTGATTTTCAACTATATTAGCCTGCTGATATTATTAAGGCTGAGAGGTTCGTAGTGAAGTCAATAACTGGGCTAAAGAGGAAACAAATGGTCTAACCAATGAGATTCTTCCTTAAAATTCAGTTGTAAAAATATTCGTTTAATTGATTCATGTACTACACATACAATATTCAAAAAGAAGAAATATTTCTCTCATTTAAATATGTGTAAGGCAGATGTTACTACAATTTTTGATAGTAGTAAATTAATTGAAGGCTTTTGAACAGCTACTATAACTCTTCCTAAAGGAACAATACTTATTATAGAAAATGCAATTTTCTCCTCCAAGTCCAAGAGAAACTTGTTGAGTTTTAAAGATGTCCGCCGAAATAGATATCATATTGAGACAATAGATGAGAATAATCTTGAATATCTCATCATTACCAAAAATGTCTCTGGCCAGAAAAGGGCTATTG
This sequence comes from Nicotiana benthamiana, assembly GCA_034376525.1. Lineage (NCBI taxonomy): Eukaryota > Viridiplantae > Streptophyta > Magnoliopsida > Solanales > Solanaceae > Nicotiana > Nicotiana benthamiana. The sequence continues at coordinate 93,997,959 of CM067337.1, forward strand.
AGAAGTTTCCATCTTTATCTTGTGACCTGTATTGGACAAGAATTAGTGCAATTGAGGTATATTCTACCGTAAACGAAAAGGTTTCTGATTCCAATACTTTCGTACTTTGGCATGATCGATTGAGACATCCTGGATCAATTATGATGAGGCAGATTATAGAAAACTCAAATGGGCATCCATTAAAGAATTTAAAGATTCTTTTGAATAATAAATTTTCTTGCACTTCTTGTTATCAAGGCAAGTTAATTATTAGACCATCACCAACAAAGGTTAGAATTGAGTCCCCTACGTTTTTCGAACGTATACAAGGGGATATTTGTGGACTTATTCACCCACCTAGTGGGTCGTTTAGATATTTCATGGTCGTAATAGACGCATCTTCTAGATGGTCTCATGTGTGCATATTGTCATCTCACAACCTTTCGTTTGCAAAATTAATGGCACAAATAATTCGATTACGGGCACAATTTCCCGATAATCCAATTAAGTCTATTAGACTAGATAATGCTGCTGAGTTTTCATCCCAAGCATTTAATGATTATTGCTTATCGGTTGGGATAAAAGTATAACATCTTGTAGCTCATGTTCACACTCAAAATGGTCTTGCAGAGTCTTTAATTAAACGTCTGCAGTTGATAGCAAGACCGTTACTCATGAAAATGAGGCTGCCTACTTCGGTTTCAGGTCACACCATTTTGCATGCAGCAATGCTAGTTCGTCTCAGACCGACAAATTATCACAAATATTCTCCGTTGCAATTAGTTTTGGGTCATGAACCTAATATATCCTATTTAAGAATTTTTGGATACGCAGTATATGTGCCTGTAGCACCGCCATATCGCACCATAATGGGTTTGCAAAGAAGGTTAGGAATATATGTTGGGTTTGAGTCGCTCTCCATTATTCGCTACCTCGAAACATTAACGGGAGATTTGTTTACTGCACGATTTGCAGACTGTCGATTCGATGAGAAACTTTTCCCAAAATTAGGGGAGAAGTTGGTGAAATCAAACGGGAAATTTTGTGGAAAAATCCATTATTATCTCATCTTGATCCACGTGCCTCTATTTGTGAAAAAGAGGTGCAAAAGATTATCCATTTGCAAAGAACAGCAAATCAAATGCCAGACGCATTTACGGACTTGAAAAGGATAACAAAATCACATATCCCCGCAGAGAATGTTCCAATCCGTATTGATGTCCCTATTGGACAATCTTTTATTGTCATAGCTAATGAGTCGAAAGCACGCCTAAAACTTGGCAATAGACGAAATTATAATCGTTATCATTGTGATAATGAAGATAATAAGGATTCTCAAAATAATCCTTCACTCTGTGAAAGTAATGTTTGTCATCAATTTGACATGAGATTTCGTAAAGCACATCCAGATGACTAAGATCCATTCATGATGTGAATGTGACAACATCTAATTTATGAATACATATTCATTCTTGGAAGAATATGAACGTGCTATTGGTAGTGAATATACCACACTCACCTCTAGAAGGAGGTTTGAGGGAAAATAAGAAAATAATATCATTATTATGGCATGAATGGATATTGATCACGTGCTTATTGTGATTAGCCAAAATATTATGGCAATGCGATTATTACATGGCAAAAGTAATAGAAGCAACATATCTTGCCTATAATAATTTGACCATTATCATAATGGTATAACTTTCTCTTTAAAAGAGATATTCACCGTATGGATTGATGAATATATGGTAGTACCAATAACTGAGAACTCTGTAAGAGCCAATTATACTATTTTGGAGAAACACAATTGATTATCAATAAGGTATTGTGTTGTAGTAAGTCTCAAAGAAACTTATTCAATTTCCAAAATATATGCGAAAGCGGTTGATGGTATTGAGACTATAAATAAAGGAAAGATTTGATATCTTCTATTACTACAACTTGTAGCGGAATAATATGTATGCAAAAAGCTACCCGCTTTATTCTCCAGTTTCAAATAAAAGAATGTCACAATAAAGTAGAACTTTATTGACATAAAACTCATATCATAATAAACTTGGAGTTTATTGGTATCCAGTTGGCATAGCTGGTTTAGTCATATTAATTAAAGTATGATGTGCAAAAATAAACGAGAATCTATATGGGTAAATTTAAAGAACTAGAAAGAACTTTACGAATTCTCTTAGATTGCTTGTTCCCGTTAATTGATAGAGCAATTAAAATTGGGATTGAATCCCATGAATGTAAGAAATATCAAAGGTGAATATGGGCTCATTCACCTGCCATGTATACCACATAAGATGCATCTATGAGATGGTTACATGTGCGATTATTATTAACCCGCAACTTGGTGTTTGCTAGGTAATTTGCTCAATAATTTAACTTAGAGCATAATTTCCAGATTTTTTGTCCAAGATATATTATCTTGATAAGTTGGTTTATATCATATCTGGTTTAGCAAAGTAATTTATTGAGTGTCTCCACTTGATAGCTAAACTATTGCTTTTGAGAACAAAGTTATCTATATTAATTTGATATACGTTATGTATCAAAGTATATTATTTTTTCCCCTCACAAGTGGTTCAGGGTCAGGAACCAAATAATTCCATCTTATTATTATTGATGTGGTGTTTGATTAACACCATAATGCACAAAGATGGATTCTCAAAGTTAAGGAAACAAGTTAGTTTTTCTAACATGAAGGGGAAGACATGATAAACAGTTGAGAAAAAATTACGTGGAATGAATTATCATTTGTACAATTAGATGCTCGAATAAAATAATATGAACTTGAAGTTCATAAAAAGATAATTCATTTTCAATATATTGCAAAGCATGCCATAAGCATTTGCTGACCCAAATAAAGTAACTATATTCTCATTGCAAATGCTCATATTAAGTCCTAGAAAGACAAAGTCTATGGTACGCTTAAACCATATAGAAAAATCGGTTTCAAATAGAACTTCTTGATAAAGAAGATGAGCAAATGATCAAAGTGATCATAATAAATGAGGCAAGTGATCTAGAAGGTCACATGACAAACACTTCATAAAATCTCATGAGAGATTCAGGTACCTGAATTTATGAATGAAGAAATCTCTATGTTATGTCTTTATGAAAATTTATTGGAACCGATATAAAATGTTTGTCGATGACATCTATCATTGAGCTAAGTTTAGATGAGGATCTTAAGTCTATCGAATATAGACAAAAAAGTATTGGCCAAATGGAATAGATACAATTCAAGTAGAATTGATTCCATATGAAAGACATGTAGTTCAAATACTTGAAAGTATAAGGTCAATGGTATGTGCAATAAGTTTTCGATATCTTATATGTCTATGAAAGACATAAAAACTTGATATGCACTAAAACCTCTTTAGATGGCTTATATGGCTTAACTTATATGACAATCCATGAAAGATTTAAGTTGCTTGAAGCATCTACAATTCTTGATCTTGAAGTGCCACTTCCTCAGTGCAATTTATGCACAAATGTATCTTGCTATAACTATAAGCATGATAATGTGATAGCGAGGATACCTCTATGGAAATATTGAAGAGTCATTCCACGATATTTGTGAAGACGTTATATATCTATCACGAGTGATGATTTCAAGGTGCAAATATTCATTCAAGTTAATATGGCTGATTTATTTATCAATTCTCTACCAACGATCTCTTGAAGATGGTGCACAAGATTGGAATGTGAAGGCTCATGGATGTGAATTGATGCTCTCGCTAGGGGGAGTTAATACGCGTTACTCTTTTTCCCTTACAAAGTTTTGTCCCACTGATTTTTCCTTGCAATGTTTTTAACGAGGCAACCAAAAGGTGTATCGTTAAACATGTGTACTCTTTTTTCTTTTCTAGAATTTTTTCCGATTGGGTTTTATTTTAGTTAAGGTTTTTAATGAGGCACATTATTTATTGAGTAGACATTCAATGGGGAGTGTTAAGAATAGAATTCTATTTAGAGTGAATGTCTATCTTGTAGAGAGTTTTACTTTGAGGCTAAGTCATTTTTCCTCCTATAAATAGAGGGGTCTTACCCCATTGTAAATCACTCCAAAATTCAATAAGAATTTTCTCTCTCTCTTTCTCTGCAATATTACTCTTGTTCTTTTATTATTTTATAACAGTCTCATCTTAATTTCTATTTTTCTTAGTTATGTTATTTGACTTTGCACGTAATTTGTTTGTTTAAAATGCTCAATGGTGAATTTTATTTGATTTGCTAAATAATATGTCTAAGTTGTATTATGTCTATGTAGTGTAGATTGGATGTTGCTCCAAAATGTAGGATAATAAGACTCGGGTTTGATGAAATGAGTCATAGAAAATGGGTTTAAACTTTAAAGTTGGACGGTTGGGTGGATTTCAAATATAGCATTTGGATTTTGATTTAAAAAAGGAAAGATTTGGACCTCAATAATTTAAGGGATTCAGTTGTTAGGCTATAGAGCGTTGGTACGTGCTGGTACTCCTTTAACTAATTACTCTATTCTTCAAAAATTCGTTCAATAACCGTGACTTCACAATAATTTCAAAGTTACAAAATAATTCATATACATCGTAGCTTGTTTTAGGTGTAATTAATAAATGAATCATCGTGACTATAGGTTCGATTCTCATAGCATGGTCACGATACGTAAATCTCAATTTGGGTGTATATTTCATGTGACCCTACCATAATTTTGAATAATGATAGTAGAAATAAACATGTTATAAATTTGGGTGTGCATTTTATGTGATCCGATTCTAATTTCCGACAAGATTAAATAGAGTGTATCATGAACTCCGGGTGCATTTCATGTAGCATGGCTTATGGTGTATTTTAAATAACCTTGAGTTTTTTCTGAAATAATTAAAAGCAGCTAATAAGTTAAAAATATACCATAAGTTTTAACATGTAATTAATTAGATAACAAGTCAATTTTAATAGTTTAAGTGACCGTGCTGGGATTACGGAATCCGAAAATACCTAACAGCTTCTCCCGGGTTAACAAAATTTCTTACTTAGAATTTCTGGTTCGTAGACTTCAAATGGAAAGTCGAATTTCTTTGATTTGGGATTTAAAATAAACCAATGACTTGAGACACCAATTAAAATATTCCAAGTGGCGACTCTGAATAAATAAACAGTATCATTTCGAATAATATTACTTAAATTGAAAAAATTTCCCTTATATTTCCTCTTGGGTGGGTAAAAAGAAGGTGTGACACGAAGTACGGATCACTATGCAGAGACTTAATAAAATAGAAATTAGGCCATTCCTTTTCATTTTCTACTTTTCTTGTCTGATTTTGGAGCTCTTGGAGATGAATTATTCACCCAGCATTTTAAAGTAAGTGATCTATATTTTATGTGAGTTTAATATATAAACAATGGGCAAATTTTAACATGTAAATTGTGAAAAATATAGAATTAAGTTGAAAAACCTAGATTTTGGTAAACATAGGATTAGATCACAAAATTGATCATGTAATTGAGTAGAATTATATATTTAAGTTCGTAAGGTCGTGGGTAATATTTATCTTCAAAAATTTTCGGAATATAGGCACGTGAGCCCGGAGGGAGTTTTAGGATTTTTTCAAATAGAATTGGGTAATTACTCTAATAGTTAAATTATAAAGTTTTGAGTATTGATTAGTTTGTACGACCTTTGACTAGTTTTGAATTGCTTGGCATTGATTTGAGGCAATTAGTGTGATTGAAGAGCCGGGTTATAATTTGGAACCGAGGTAAGTCTCTTGCCTAACTTTATAAGAGGAAATTAACCACACACGTGATCAAACTGCTATTTGTTAATAATTGTGGGTACTATGTACGCACTATGAGCACATGATTTTTTCCTATATAAATTTCTCCTGTAAAATCAAAGAAATTTTTTAAAAAAAATTATTTGCCATTTTATAGGATTTTTATTTAATTGTTTGCATTTTATGCATGTTTAAGTTTTATTTAAATCATGAACAAAATTCAAAGTATCAAGCATTTCATTTAGGATTTTCTTTTTACATTCTTAGAATTAATCAGTAATTATTTGCCTTATAAAAATTCGAAAATCACAAAAAATACTTCATTTTTACACTTTTTCCTTTTATTAATTTTTTTTCTTTTAATTTAGGATTAAAAGGTTTTTATAATTTTTGTAATATAGTTAATTAGGTTCTTTTCACATTTTTAGACAATTTAGGATTTTTAATTTGTAGGATTTTAATTTTTAAAAAAAAGGAAAATTTAGAAAAATTAAAGAAAGAATTGAAAAAAAGGCTTGTCTTGTTAAATTGAGCCAAAATTAATGCTGACCCCAAATTCTATAGGGATTTTTACCTATACATCACATATAGCAAACTTTATTACCATTATTGTGCCTTATTTGATTCTTACCCTAATATCCCATGTTTTTGTTACAAAATATGTACCAAACGAAATCTTTGCTGATGTTGCACCCTAAAATAACGTCATTTACTAAGGCTCAAATCTATGTTAAGCCTAAAATAACACCTGTATTTATGGCTCCTAATTAATCTTTGATTTTGTACCAAATAAATATTAATTCAGTTAAGGTAAAATCTTAAATGCTCCTAGAGATTAAATGCTTCTCTTTAATTTATTTACTTTCCCTGTTTTGCATGAATACCGGAGCCGAAGAGTTTCATGCCGAAATTCAATGATGCTACCACTTCATAGAGATTGCACATCCTCATCTTTTCCAGTTCTTACATCATATGCCCATAAATATAGAAAAAAAAAACTTTCTTGGAGCTGAACACGACTCTTTTCTTTTTTATTTATTTGCTTATTGTTGTGCGATTAACTGTTTAGATTGTAATTTATTTTTACATATACATCACATATAGCAAGCCTTATTATCATTTATTAAGGCTCAAATCTATGTTAAATAATTTGTAGCCTAAAATAACGCCTGTATTTATGGCTCCTAATTAATCTTTGATTTTGTACCAAATAAATGCTAATTCAGTTAATGTAAAATCTTAAATGCTCCTAATCGAATCTCTCCTCTAAACTGAACCGAAATCATACTCTCATTCCTCCATTGAAAATTAGATTTTGTAGTTATTTCGAAAATCTCATATATTGTAGTTCTTCCGTGATTGCCAGTTTCGAAAAACTTTCATTTTTGTACATCAAATACTGAAAATCATAATTGACACCGTGATAGTCAATCAGTACGGAGATTCTACAATGTCAAAAATTCCGATAATGCTTAAATGTAATGGTTATTGGGATAACTATGGCAGTTTCCGAGATTTTGAAGTTGATGCCATTTTGGTTGATGATAATGCAAGCTACGGAATTCTCCAGTCTACAATTGCAGAACAATTATCGATTGATACATCGGATAAAATTGTAGATGTGAATGCAAGCTGAGGTTATATGCAGTGTTTCCAGTGTGTTTTTAAAATGTAGTCAAATGTGGGTAAATGTAGTTAAGGTTATATGCAGTGTTTCCAGTGTGTTTTTAAAATGTAGTCAAATGTAGGTAAATGTAGTTAAGGTTATATGAAGTGTTTCCAGTGAGTTTTTAAAATGTAGTCAAATGTAGGTAAATGTAGTTAAGGTTATATGCACTGTTTCCAGTGTGTTTTTGAAATGTAGTCAAATGTAGGTAAATGTAGTTAAGGTTATATTAAGTGTTTCCAGTGAGTTTTTAAAATGTAGTCAAATGTAGGTAAATGTAGTTAAGGTTATATGCAGTGTTTCCAGTGTATTTTTAAAATGTAGTCAAATTTTTGTAGTTATATGAACTTTGTAGTTAATTGTAGTTACTTGTAGTTAATCGTAGTCAGTTGAAAAATATGTCTAAATAACGTATTTTTTTGTATCTACTGGATGGTATGAGTTGCTGAAAACTACAAATGGCATTTCTATGCAACGTCAATTCATTATTCTTCATTGTTCAAGACAAGAAGTTTTATCCGAAAACATAACCGCGCAAATGTACTGCAACAGTACATGTAGCATTGGACTTCCAACAATTTGTAGTTATGCAATTGTAGTTATGAAAAATTGTTCAGTATTCATGAAAATTTGTTCAGTACAACTAAAGTTCATTACAACAGTACACTCTACTTCTTCTTTTGTTCAACTTTATTTCTCTCATTCTTTGGCGGCGGACCCTTCCTCCTTGCAAGCCTGCCGGTAACCTCAGTCTCACTGATTGAACCATCATTTAGCTTCTTTGTGGCGTAGTCCCACAACAGAACTCCATAGCGTCTACGGTGTTTGTCAATATCAGTAAGATCTTCCTTTGGTATAGACAAATACACAAATTTAAGTCAACAGTGACAATTCCAAATAAAAATTACATAAAACTACATTAAACTACAAAAAACTACAATTAACTACAAATTTGATTCAATAGTATAATTTGCCAATCAAATTTGAGTCAACAGTGACAGTTCCAAATAAACATTACATTAAACTATATTAAACTACAAAAAACTACAAATTTAATTCAACATTATAATTTGCCAATCAAATTTGAGTCAACTGTGACAGTTCCAAATAAACATTACATTAAACTACATTAAACTACAAAAACTACAATTACGTAAAATTTGATTCAACAGTAAAATTTGCCAATCAAATTTGAGTCAACAGTTACAGTTCCAAATAAACATTACATTACACTATATTAAACTACAAAAAACTACAATTAACTACAAATTTAATTCAACAGTATATTTTGCCAATCAATTACACATTAACTCCGAATAATAACAATTAACTACAATTTGTATAAGCAACCCTAATATGCAATAATACAGTATATTTTTATAAAAACACTTACACGCCAAAAAAACAATTGAATTCTAATTTTTTGGCAAAAAAATATTAAACTACAAAACATTGAGGAGAAAAAAAAAATTATTTACCTTCAATGAAATTTGTTGTGGAACCAATTTTGTAGTTTTTTTAGAGTGTTTCATCTTTTTTTGTTTTGAGGGGGAATGAGACACCTTCTGTATTTTTGTTTTTTGAACTTTGAGTGAATCGTCCACAAAATCCTACTTGTTGCCAAGAAAACAGTGAAGTTGGATAATAGTTTCTTCTTCTTCAAACGAAAATCTTCCTATTCTAATATCAGGTCTCAAATAATCCTGATATTAGAACATCTTCGAAATCAGGTCTCAAATTCCTCTTCGAAAATCTTACCACGCCTTTGTAATCCTGCAAAATAATTTGTGATTAAAATATTAGAACACCTATATATATTATTCTTAATTAAGAATCATAATTGAAAAACTGAAGAGGGTTTGGAGATTGACGGATGAAATTGAAGCCAATGGAGGATGACAATGGAGGATGACAATGGAGAGAAGAAGTTGAACCAGAGAAAAAACTGATCTGTTTTGGAAGAAAGAGAAAAATATTTGGTAAATTAAAGGGGGGTAATTAAAAAGGGTAAAATGCGATTGGAAGAAAGAGAAAAAAGTGGGAAAAAAAATATAAAAAGATTTTGTTCCACAAATCAAGCCTCTAATAAATAATTGATCATTAAACCTTAAAAGTAAATTTTGGTACATAAATTGAAACATGGTATACTTAAATGTAATAAACACTAACCTTAAACATGAGTGGTTATAATGTTTGTTATATGGGATGTATATGTAAAAATCCCAATCCTATACCCAAATCTATCCAAACCCAAATCACCCATGACCCCGACCCGATTTGATCCAAGACCCATTTAATTAAAAAAACCTAATAAAACCTAAGATCCCTCATAATAAGAGAGGAGAACAGATCTGATCAAGAGACCCTTTGGCGGCGCTAACACACAAAAGAACCCCCCATCAGATTTTGGTTTTTAGCTCCTGCACATTTCAAAAGCCTTGGAGCTTCGTCATCATCATCCTTCTAGAAGCCAGCATTGTTGATAGTTTTATTTGTTGAAACTGGTGTCCATTCAAGCGCATCCATATTACTCAGAGATCTAGTGGTGAGTTGGTTTTCATGCTCCGATCTGCAGCACCCAGAGTCTTCTTATTATTGTATTTACTATTTCTGTCTATTTTATTTAAGATAGTATTTATAGGGTTCTGTATATTCTGCTAGATTGCTCATGCACTTGTAATACCCGGTCCAATAAGGATAATATCCAAACTTTGCTCACAAGTCTCAAATGAAAAACAAACATATTTCAATTTTGGGAACCAAAATCCAAACCCGATATCATCAAAGTCAAATTCTGGTCAAACTTGAGAATTCTCCAAACCTCCAAATTGTGAACTTTCGGCAAATAGCACCAAAACATCCTAGGAACCTCCAAATTTGGACATAGGCCCAAGTCCAAAATCACCATACGAACCTATTGGAACCCTAAAATTACCAATTCGAGACCGTTTACAAAAGTCAAATATTAGTTAAGTCTTACAACTTAAGTTTCCAAAATGAGACTAAGTGTTCCAAATCCCTCTCAAAACTTACTGTAACCAAACCAACCATCCCTGCAAGTTATAAAACATCACACACATATACAAGAAGTGTCAAATAGAAAAACAGGGCCCAAATACACAAAATGACCGATCGAATTGTTACGGTATTTCACTCAAATCATGAGGGTAAGATGTACCGAATCTATTTTGATTATATATCATAAATCTCCATAAATTTCCACACTTGAAATATGGAATTTCAAAGTAAATTTTGGGATTTTTGTTACTACACTTTAAAAGAGTATATTTTGGAGATATGAGTATCGATTTGGTATTTATTTTAAAATCTAATTATATATTTGAACTCAGAAGGTTATGAGTCATTGAGATTTTGTATTGGTTTCAAATTTTGGGCACGCGAGCCTAGGTTGATTTTTATTGACTTTTTGAGAATTTTTTAATGAATGAAGCTTTATGGATAGGAATTGATTCTTATGATATTGGTTGACTTCTTTGGATTAGCCCGGATAAGGTAAGTGTCTTATATAACTTTGGTTGAGAGATTTTTTCCTATTAATTTATGTTGTTTACTACATTCATGGATGGTATATATATGAGGTGATGAGCATAAATATATGTACCATGGGTATTCATGCTTAGGGTAGATTTTAGATTACTTTATGCCTTATTTGGTTGCATATTCTACTTGATTCTATATTTACTCAATTGACCGACTACGCGAATATAGTAAGTAATGTTGAGGTTAATGGTACCTTGTTTTGAACATGATAAACTATTCTTGAAATCATATGTATACTTGCTATAGACATAGTCCCACGTACATTTTGAATGTAGATTTGTGCTTGTTATTCTTGTGTTGTGTCTTAAATTGATATATGATTACTTGAGTTTCTTTACCCACGTTAAAGAGTATGAAATGAATTTAAATGATTATTAAGGCATGATGATTTTTTGGATGACGTATTACATATTGGTTTTGTTATCATACATACATACAGGAATACATCCTACCTTGAGATCATCATTTGTATACATGCATACATCCATGCATAGTTATTTTGCTGTCTATGTGAATTTTAAATGCTTATATTTTATTCAAATGCATACATCACTATATATGGTTCTTGGATAGGACTGAGGTTGCAGGATGAGGTTCTTACCATGTAGATATTATGATATTTTTATTGATTTGGACACGAAATTTTTGCTACTGTGATATTGTTATTGATTTGGGCACAAAATTTCTGCCGTGCGGATATTAAGATATTGTTATTGATTTAGCATGAGATTTCTGTTGTGTAGATATTGTGTTATTATTATTGATTTGACACGATATTTTTACCGAGCAGGTTGTGTTGGGATATTGTTTTGGCACGAGGTCTTTGCCGTGCGGACTATGAAGTGATATTATTTTGGTCTAGGTCTTTGCCGTGTGATTAATATGATTGTGGCACGTGAGTTGTTTGTGTATCGTATGGATAAGGATTCATCCCTCTCGGGTCGCACTCTCATGTTTCTCTCTTGATGGCATACATGTAGTTGTGAATATTGAACTAATTGATTGGAAATGGTACGAGGTCTTTGCCATGCAGATATGATGATATCGTCACTGTTATGGAAAATAGTGTTTATCATGCAACGTGTGAATATGGATCCATCTCCTAAAGTTACTTACTCATATTTCTCTCTTGATGATGTACACGTAGGTCGTGAGAAACTAACGAGTTTATTGTTAATTGTGATGTGGGATTCTATGTGATGAGTTATTTAGCATAAAGCTGAAAGATTTTCCATTCAAGTGACCATTTGTGCATATTCATGCATTTACATAAAATCATTCACGCATATCATCTATATATGCTAGTTGATGCATTTTACATATATACGGGACTTATTAATGAATTGTTGGACTGTCTTTTCTGGACACTTCTCTGTATTATATATATTATTGAGTTGTACATGTTATCAAAGTGAGTATCTTTTTGAAATAAAAACTTTGTGACTACTTCACCAATGTTAATCGGGATACTTACAGAGTATATGAGGTCGGTTGTACTCATACTAGCTATGAAAAATGAAGCTTAGCGTTGATGACATACCAGTATCCAAATTCAAGCCACCTCTTGTTCATGATAAGTTTAGGATTTCATTTTTGCTTATGTACCTTTAACCTTTAAAAAAATGTTGTATTTGTTCATTATTTCAACTTTATAAATCTAAATCTTAGTGGCTCATCAGTTGTAGTATCAATCATTGGGATATTGGATGGATTTTTACCTTCTTATTTATTGTTATTAATGGTCTTTAATTTAGTTGTATCATATTATTGGCTTATCTAACAGTTTGGACTAGGTGTTATTACGACTTGATGAGATTTTGGGTCGTGACAAATATCAACATTAGGCAATATATATTAATTAGATTTCATCAAATGAAATATTCAGAAATATTGAAATATTTTAAGGTTTGTCATTATTAGTTAACATGCCTAGAAGCAAAATGATTATTGTATTTATAGAAACAATTGGATTTATATACTCAAACAAATAAGAAATAGTTTTCTATGATTGATTTCTTTGAATATTAGTTGCGCATAAGCCGAAATCATAAACACTTATTTTTAGAAGAATTTTTGAAAAAAAATACATTTACAAGCATTTTTTAGAAACTTAATCAATTGCTTCTTAAAAATATTTTTCAAACTTAGACAAACACAAATTATTTTTTACCAAAAATACTTTAAAAAAAATATACTTCTTAAAATAAATCAAATTTTCAAGCTGAAGCATATTATAAAAAATAAGGTTAAACAACTAACAAAAAGCTGCCGACATCCACCTATTATACCTTATCAAAGTAGTCCCGCCGGCTATTACATGGCCCCTAACCTTCCAACCACGATCCCAACGCATATCAAATCATTACGTCCCTTTCTCCACTATTTCCCCCAATTAAAAATGTAAATCAATTTTTTCTTATTCAGCTCTTCTCCTTCAATTTCTACCTCAATTGTCGCCCATTCTTCTCTTTTCCTTTGCCCAAAGTTCCAACCTCCTTTTCACCTAACCAATATAGCAGCTGGATATTTTCCTCTTCTCTCTTCCAAATTTCTACCCCCCCAAACCCCCAAATTCGAGGGTTTCCATTTTCAATCATCTGTTGAATTTTGGATCAGTGTTTCAATTTTTTTCCCTTTTGAAGGTTCGGATTGTTGGGTTTGTGGGGAATTTTGGGGGATTATTTTGTTAGAGATATATAAGAGAAAGAGATGAGTTTTCAAGATCTTGAATCGGGTCGGTCTTTGGGCCCCCGACGGGGATATATGAATGGGAAGCAAGACCCGACTCAAGCTGTGGCTTCTGGAATCTTCCAGATTAATACTGCTGTTTCAACGTTTCAAAGGCTGGTCAATACACTCGGAACACCCAAAGATACCCCCGAGCTACGTGAGAAATTGTAAGCTTTCGAAAATTTTAATGCAAATTGTTATAAATTGAAGTTGACTTGCATAGGGTTTTAGAATCTATTTATTAATTAGAATTTTTTCGATTCAATTTCATTTTGTAATAGATTTGGAATTGGATTCGTTACGTGTTGAATTTGATGTTTATGTTGAAGTTTGGCTGTTTCTTGTTTTGTGGACATATTGTACTTCAATTGATGGATCAATTGAGGATAAGTTAATAACTTCTGTGGTGATTGAGGTTGTATAAACTTGTTCAAATGATACTATTTTAGGTTTGTTCTTTGGGGATTTCATCTTTAACTGTTAGTTTGTGAATGTTATAAGCGCACATTGAAAGAGAGCATTATACTTGATATTTTACATTTTGAAGAAGGGCTCTGCACATGCTAAAAGTGATGTCTAATTTATCAAAGAACATGTGCAGATGAATATTTTTAATGCTTGAGTGTTTTGATAGAGAGAAAAAGCAATAAGCTTGGTGAAACATTATTAAACAAAACGAGAGAAAATCATGTTTTTTCGTCCACCTTGACTTCGTCTTGATGATTAAGGACATTATTTTGTTTACATGCTTTTGATGAATGATAAAACATGTTTTTACCCTAAATGTATACATATCGTGGAAGAAGTTTGAAGTGTAGGTTCATATGCCTTATAGAGGTTCAAAGCTGTTCTTGACCCCTTTTCATCGTCAAAGTGGAATTGATTTTCAGAAGGCATTAACTACCCTTATGGTTCACAGCTTTTTGTATGGACGTAAATCTAAAAGTGCTGCTAGCATACTATGTCTGATATTGAAAACATTCTACAAAATAGCATTTGAGTTGTTTAGTGAGTTCTGGTAGGATGAAAAGTAAATAGAGTTGGTGATTGTCACGGGGAAAAGTTGGGGCGAGGACAGAAATAATATGTTACCATCATGAATCATGAATCAGAATTTGGCATTCACATTTAACCATTACATTAGCAGATCTCTATAATTAATTCTACCTCTTCAGTTCTATTTCTGTTTTCCCGTTAGTGCAGCAATGCTGCTGCTATTGCTGCAATAATGAGATTTTAAAGTGTTTCAATATGAATTCCCTGTTATCCTGTAGTTAGTACTGGCTATCATTCGATTAAAAAGCTTGGTTTCAGTTGGCGCGTATGCTGATTTTGCTTAAGCACAGGCACAAGATGAGGGTACATATTGGTCAATTAGTGAAAGATACATCTGCAAAACTTAAGCAAGCCAGTGAAACAGATCATCATATTGAAGTCAGTGTAAGTGTTAAGAGCTCACGTACTTCCTCTTGCCTTTTGTGTTTGCCTTGCTAGTATGCACTTTCATGACATATTTTCTGAACACGCATGCTCTTCATCTTCTGTCCTCACTATTTATATGAGGTTCTCATGATTTGGGTTGATTAGCCTTGTCTCTATGTCTTACTTTTCTCTAGTCTAACTTTTCTCTAGTCTAACTTTTCTCTTTCACTTATAACGTATACTTCTGCTTTCAACTATCAGGCTAGCAAGAAAATAACAGATGCTAAACTCGCTAAAGATTTTCAAGCGGTCTTGAAGGAGTTTCAAAAGGCTCAGCGGCTTGCAGCTGAGAGGGAGACAGCATATACACCTTTTGTTCCCCAAGCAGTTCTTCCTTCTAGGTTGTACTAATTTTTTCCAGATGGTGGTTTATATTATGAAGGTTCTATTAGCTTTATAAAAATAGGAATTGTCTATTAGAAACCCGCACATGAAATTCATATTAGAAACACCCTCTAGGGCTTTGATCTATCGGTAAGAGCGGAGCGCATGATGTGTGGGTGAGGTGCACGTTGAGGGTTCGAACCCTGCCGTAGACAATAGCCTGGTATTTAAGTGGAATTTAAGTGGAAAGGGTAGAGGGCAAGTCCATTGTTTGTCGAGTTTCGGACATTGTGCCAGTAGCCCTCAGAAATTTCTTTGTTATAATATAAAAGTACATATAAGCAATTTCTGATGCAGACTGCAGTAATGATGAATTCATGATCTCTTTAGTTTACAATCTTAAGTGAAATCTTTTATTTTCAAGTTCACACATACCTCTCATGTTCTGTTTGATGATATTTTGGTGAACAGTTATACAGCCAGTGAGATAGATGTTTCTACGGAAAAGAGTCCAGAACAGCGAGCTCTTCTTGTGGAATCTAGAAGGTCAGTTAGCCGATCATGTTCTTCTACAGGTTTAATCTTTTGTGCTCTTCTGTTGGATTGTTGATATCATAATTATCAAATTCAGTTATGCGTTAGTTGAATAAACACAATATTGATTAGACTAGACTGATTGCAAAATGTAGCAAGCAAGACTGATTTCAATCATATCAGGAAATCAATTGATGTCTGAATTTGGATCCGAGATGACTGCTGGGTAGAGTAAATTTGATGGAGGATTTTCTTGTGCAGCATAGAGAATTTAGATGGCAGTTGAAGTTTGGGGCTTATTGTGTTATACTTTTAGCATGCAGTGTAAACAACTGGAAATTTTGTCAGTGGTAGTATAGAGAATTTAGAAGAAATGTGTCACTTATGAGTGACTCAACTTCTGTTTGCTCACTACCTAAGTCATTTGATTAAAGCAAACTAAAACTAGTGATCTAAAATTTTGGCTTGTTCTCAACTGTCAATTAGAGTTGAGCAATTCCTATACTTTTGTGAAAAGACAATGTAGAACTGTGTGTTAATTGTTTAGGCATTCATAAAATGGCAAGGAATACATTTGTTACATGAATGAGAGGAACATCAGAGGATGGTGAATCATACCTGTCAACCGGTTCCACCGGTCCGGTCCGGGTCGATTTTTTTTCGACCCGTCTGGTTACCGGTCCGGGCCGGGCCGGGTCCAAACAGTGCCGGGTTTAACCGGGCTGGGTTGTTAGGGGTTAAGATTGAACCGTACGGGTTACGGGTTGTAATGGTCCGGGCCGGGCCGGGTTTCGTTATTTTGTATTTTTTTTTTTAGAATTATGTATAAATATTAAGTTATATTAATACTTTGTAATAATTGAATGAAAACAACAAAAGATGGCGAAAAAATTGCACTTATTGCAAGTGCTACTTTATTTCTCAATTTCAAATTAATAAGTAGATAATGAAATGTTTACATTTTTTATAGTGAAGTAGTAATTTCAAATGTTTTGCATCACTTCATCAGTTCATCACTTCATCTTCATCATAATCAATATCTCCAAGTTAAAGTTCTTCGTCTTCTGGGCTATGAAGTATGAACTGTGAAGTGTGAACATCTTCCTTTCCTGATTTCTTCGTTCCGATCTATCTAATCCAATCTCTGAAACAAAGTACAAACAGTCAAACATACTAAAAGTCTAAAACTTACAAATCATTGCTTCCCATAATTATTGACCCATTCTATAGGATGGACAGCTCTCATATGTAAATGGTCCAGTCCCTCCTAAATTTCCTTCGGTCAAATGTTGAAAAGTTTCGTTACAAATTTTGCACTTAATACTATTAGTACCTTCTATTATTTCAAAAAAATTTCATACCCGACTTCTTCTTTTACGATTAGAAGTCGGGTGATCATTATTACTAGTACTACCAGAAGCTACAGGATTAGCATCATTATTGACCCATTCTATAGGATGGACAGCTCTCATATGTCTTGCAAATGGTCCAGTCCCTCCTAAATTTCCTTCGGTCAAATATTGAAAAGTTTCGTTACAAAATTTGCACTTAACACTATTAGTACCTTCTATTATTTCAAAAAAATTCCATACCAGACTTCTTCTTTTACGATTAGAAGTCGGGTCATTACTATTACTACCAAAAGCTACAGGACTAGCATCATTAAACATATTGTAAAAATGAAAATATAAGCTTAAATTAAATATGCAATTAAAATATTAAATAAGAGAAAGAGTTGGAAAGAGTGCACCGAATTCGACAATAAATTGAGCACTTGATTACGCAAATCCGGTGTTACCACGAACAAACGTCAAGCAAGTATTTCAATGTTGAACACTTGAACTTCAAGCTTAGAATTCCGATTTCCGAATGAGAAATTACAATAAATTAAATTTGGGAAAACAAAGACAATAAAATTATAAAATTAGAATATGAATTCTTGAAAATTGAAGAGAAGAGAGTGATTGATAATTTGAGAATTGAGAGAGAGATTGATAATTTTGAGTGAGGAAATGAAGAAGAGGGGAGGGTATTTATAGATTTTAAGAAGGGTTAATAATATAATTTAATAAATACAAAAAAAAATAAAAAAGTGGCCATTTCTGAAAATACTCCAGTTGGCCAACGGTTCTGGACCGTTGCCAACGGTCCTGTGGGGCCCACATGCTCAGAAATTTTTTTTTTTTTAAAATTTTTTTTGAACGTTGTACCGGTCCGGTCCCGGTCCGGGTCGACCGGTTCAAGCACTGTTTTGCTTACCGGGCCGGTCCGGTCACGGGTCTTAATCCTAAAATCCTAACCGTTCTAACCCCCCCCCCCCCCCCCCCCCCCAAACCCAGCCCAGCCCACCCCTTAAGAACCGGTCCGGTCCGGTCCCGGTTTATACCGGGCCGGTCCCGGGTCAACCCGGACCGGTTGACAGGCTTATGGTGAATTATAAACCCCCCTTAATTTGGGCATCAAAAGCTCCAGAAAAAAGACAAGGTGTAGGGGCTTCAAGCGAGAGTGAGAACACATGCTTTTTTGGAGTAAAGCACACAATTTACACAAAATGCTCCCTACTATTTCCATTTTTCGGTGTTGCAAAAGATTTGACATACTTTTCTTTCTGTAAATTCACAACTTTCAATTATTCAAATTCATCTAACTATTCAAGTTTTTTTGAAATGTGATGTGTTATTTTCTCTTTCAAACTAGCTTTCAACGATTAACTTAATGTCCTCATCTATCACTGTGCAATATAAGCCAAATTAATATCTTTAGCCGCGTCTAGTCAAATATTGTCATATAATAAATAAGTGACAATAGTACTAAAATCAGCTAACATATATGAATTTAGTAGACATTGAAATGCAAACAACATTGCTAATTTCAATATACAACAATGAAAATGTTACTTGCAACTATTAGAAGGAAAGATCATCTCAATGTTATTTCAACAAACATATAGAATGATAACTTCAAATGCAAATTAACTTTCAGCTTTGAATTAATCACTAATAAAAAGAAGTTAAATTCTAGCATTCAATTTCATATTCAGTTGCCTTTATAGTCATACTAATATTTAGTTTCAAATGCACAAGTATTTTGTTAATGTATCATCACAGAAAAACATATTCTGTTAGATATAGAAACCAAGAATCGGAGAAGAGAATGTGAAGAAAATACAAGAAAAAAGAAAGGAATAATGTTTGACAGCAGATAAGAAGCTTAAAGGTAGAATTTGTAGGAGAAGAGGCTCCACGCAAAAGAACAAATAGTAATAAGTTTTAAGAAGAAAAACAGAAAGAAAGAAATAAATCATACAAGTAGGGAGACAGAAAAAGAAGAAGAAGAGAAGTTATTATAACGAGAAGAATATTACGAAGTACCTGGATACTGAGTCCTTGTATTCATTCTGTATAAGGACTGCATTTTCTTCTCATTTTTCTTTATCCTGTTCATATTTTAAAATCGAATTCTTGCTTGGGTCTTTGCCTGTTCAAAGTTTGTGGTTCTTCGAAGTCACGTTGCTTCAACTATGAGAAAGTGGTAATCATCGATGGGATGATCATTTTTACTAACATTGAACCTGCAGGCGTGGATGTGGTTTTAATGAAGCTACATATCAGAGCTCTCCTCAGTTTGTCTGATGGTCATATATTGAAGTCATATTTTATTGAGCTTAGATGAAACTATATTTTATGATGTTGTGACCTAAGATCAATGGTGTTGCCTCGTCAGAAGTTGCATCTCCTTCTCTTTTCTATATTCTGTAACTTTATATTGCATTGTGCTGCAGACAGGAGGTTTTGCTATTGGACAGTGAGATTGCTTTTAATGAAGCAATTATCGAAGAAAGAGAGCAGGGAATACAAGAAATACAACAACAAATTGGTGAAGTGAATGAAATTTTCAAGGACCTTGCTGTGCTTGTTCACGAGCAAGGAGCTATGATTGGTAGATCACTCTCTTTTGTTTTAGTATTCAAATCTCCATTTTGAACTTCATTTTGATATTTACTATTCTGTTTTCTGCAGATGATATTGGTTCCAATGTTGAGAATGCTCATGCTGCAACTGCACAGGGGAGATCGCTACTTGCTAAAGCTGCAAAGACCCAAAGATCAAATTCATCTCTGGTACTTCTTCACATTTAACCATTCATCTTCCTGAATATAGAACCCTATGATTGGTATGCTTAAGCCTGCTGCATTTTTGTGATATGCCTTTTAGTAGCTCTGTTGAACTTGCATCTGATGAGAAATCTGAAGGAGTAGTATCACTTATAAGACTATTGGCCGAATCCAAACCTTCAATAGGTTTTTGATTCTGATACTGACCACCATCACCACCAACAAAAAACCCATTGAACTCTCACAAGTGGGGTCTAGGGAGGGTGAGATGTACGCAACCTTACCCTGAAAGGCAGAAAGATTGCTTCCGAAATATTTTTGGCTAAAGAAAAGAAGAAGTAATGGCAACAAGTACAGACAACAAGAAGATAAAAAGAGGATCAAAACCAAGGTAGCAAGTAAATGGCAGTAATAGCAATCTAAGAATAAAGGGATAACAAACTAGCTTTAATGCTATCGAATTGAGGAAGACAAAGGGAAATGCTGGAGTACCTACTAACATTCTACCCTAATTCTCGGCCTTCACACCCTCATATCAAGAGTCATGTCTTCGGTAAGCTGTAGCTGCACCATATCCTGCCTAATCACCTCTCCCCTAGATTTTTTTGGCCTACCTCTACCCTTCCTCATACCCATCAAGGTTAACATCTCACACCTCCTAGCTGAGAGTTCTTGAACGGCCAGCACTCTACCGCATACTACATGAATGGTCTAATCACTACTTAGCAGAACTTACCCTTAAGTCTCAGTGGCACGATACTGACCGGCTACCACTAATTGCGTTTTTATGGTATGCTTAACGTTATTGCTTAAATAGAAAAAAACAAAAGTGAAAAAACAGTAAGACCATTTAAAAGATGGCGAGTAGTCCTCTGCACTTGGGCATTATCATCTTTTATACCTTTTACATTTTAGAATATGTTTGGTATAGTTGTTAGAAGGTCAAAATTTGATTAACGTACCATCATGTCAAGTTGTCTCATTGGTCATGTTTACTTGATGGAAGTCGTGATAGGAAAACTTGGGGGTAAGGTTGGGTGTCCATCTTTTTGGGGGATGCTTTGGATGGTCTTGATTTTAGGTCATATGACCCGTTCTATTTTTACATGATCCTTCTATCAAATTGGGGCGAGAAACCGTTCATATTGTTCATTTTCTTTTCCCTCGGAGTACAACTTCTGAAGTTTGCACTTAATATTCCTTGCACTGAACATACCACACTATAGATGATTTCCTGACTTGTACTATTTTCTGCAGACTTGTTTGCTCCTAGTGATTTTTGGAATCGTGCTCCTCATTGTGATTATAGTACTTGCTGCCTAAGCTGAAAATTATATAGAAAAAGGCCCCTAAACTCTGTTCAATCACAGAATTGATTGTTTTGATTCGAAAAAAGGTGACTGCTGTGATTCGCGTCGTTTCAAAGGCACTCTGGAGCTCAGTCATCCTGATCCTTGGTTCTTCTAGTCATAGGAGAGAAATTGTGTAATTAAGGAGGTGGGAGACCAGAGGTTTCCGTTCAGTGTAAACCTGGTGCTATGGTTGAAAGATGTGTTGCTTCGCTGTAATGGTGGGTCTGTGAATGAAATTTTATTCTTGTTGGGGGGGGGGGGGGGGGGGGAACCTCTTTTATTTGCACTTTGGGTACTCTTAAACCAGCTGACATTTGACATTCAATTCTTTGTTGATTCTCGTGTGTGAAAAAAAAAAAAAAAAATCCTGCATGGATGTTCCCTGCTTCTATTTTTTGTAGCTGACCTGATTTGTTTGTAATTTTCAGATAAAACTTAATGTTTTGCTCTTTTCTTTAGAAAGTAGCATGTTCACTGTTACTGGAAATGGGACATCGGGGTAATCGATTTATAAGAAGAATTAAGATCTTAAGGTGGTACGAGGGTAAGATATTGGATTTATATACTTCATGTACTAAGGCCCTCAAATTCCTGAATTTCGAGAATATAGTTTTGCCATCATAGAAATGTTGGTTTATTCCATGGAAATGAGAATATAACCGTGGACAACTCAAGTAGAAAAATATTTGAGATGGAGATATGGTTTAGTCAAGAGAAGTAGATGAATCACAGTACACAAGTACTTGAGGTGGCCAGGAATGATATGAAAGGTACATTGACGGAGCATGTAAGTGCAAGTTGATTCAAAGAGTTGCTTGTCGTCTTTGTTACTGTGACGAAAATTTGAATTTGTTTATACCATTGGCATGCATTATTTGATACACGTTCAAGAGAATACCTTGTATTTGATAAAATAATAAGATTTATTAATGTTTGGGCAAAAACAATCACTCTTATACAGTAAGTGTGCCAAAAAGTAAAAAACCTAAACAAAATAAGATTTTTGAGACGACCCCTCAACTTTACATAATTCTTCGTTACCCCGTCAAAAGCTCTTGTATTTTCTTTCTCTCCACACAACCCACATAAGTGTTAGTGGAGCACCATTTAGAGCCCTGCTCCTTCTCCGTCTGCCAATGTTCAGTGTTGTAACTTGTAACTATAAAAGTTAACATAAATGTAGTTGATCTAAGAAATTAGTAATGACAAAAGCAAGAAAACATTTTTAAACATAGATAACTGATGGAAGTTACCTAACATCAAGTGAGTTTCTCTTGCCAATGGTTAGTCCAGAAAGGGGAAAGAATGGGTTGCCAATTACTCACGGCTGTTTCACCAGAATACCTAATAATGATGAGAAGAGCTGATACAACAGCTGAGATGAAAGTAAAGGCAGATACAATTTCCATGTCTTGTCTACTTCCCACAGCGGATGACCATCATTTGATTCAGCACTTTGTTTGTCTAGCGAAACAAGTCAGGTGCAGCAAATTCGACTCTTGAGAATCTGTGTCCTAGTGGCTGCCAAGAAAAAGTTGGGATGTTATAGTAAGTCAATAGTTGAGAAGCTTCTAAATAAATATGTATGTGGCCTCCTCCCATATTAAAAGGGCCCAAAATTATGGCAACTTACATCTTTTCTTGTATAAAGTAATCAAATAAACTTTAAGAAAACTAAAAATGACTACCTTGGATGCTTGATACCTACTTCAGCAGTGATATCGTGCATGTAGTGGAGGTTCCATGTGTATTTCCTTTTCATCCTTTTGTTCTGATAATAAATTGGAACCCATTTCCAGATGAACCTCAACAAGTGACCGGTTTGACCGAAATGAGGGCAACTCTAAATTTGTATCTCCAAATACAGCAGCTTCCCTAACAACTGCAACAAAATGTGGCAAGCCTCAAAATCAAGAGCTGCAGTGTTGGAAACCTATAGAATCTAATAGTAATTACCACCGCGCTGCACAGGGTGTTGTAGCTCAAAAGGATCTGCAAAGACTTCAGAAGGCAGTCTTTCAATCAGATTCCGATGACATCTTCAATCCGAGAGATGATGACAGACGCATGTGGGAACCTTCACCAATCAGATTTCGATGTAAAGCAGATAGTTTTGGTGCAAATTTGATGTTGTCATACACATGCGCTGGACAGTACGTCATGTGCAATAAAATCTTCAAACTTCAAGTCTACCAAATTGTCATGTTTCCTTTGTAAGATAAGGTGCAGGGTCCTGAAGAAGATGGGAAAAGGAGTAAATCTGGTGAACTATGGAAACAAGTAAGTGGTTGTCTCGAATTGTTGCCGACTAGATTAACAGCTTTCTGTAAATTTGATTAGTACTAAATACCCTACTGCACGTATCAAGAAGTAATTGCTCATGTTGAGATTGTTTAGCAGCTTGAACACTTACTTCACTTGAAACTGCAGTATCAAGAAATGAGCTGATCCTAGCAATTAGTATCACTGAGATGATCATTGCCAGAATATCAAGAAGTTCCATTGTAAATCTGAGCAGGTTGAATGGAAATCAGGCACTGACTGAACATCAAATAAACTAGTTCATGAATTAAGAAAGGAGCAGTGGAGGAAGGTAGATCTAAAATTTTCTTCTCCTCCGTTTTTCTGAATGTTTGTGTTTGTATTTACTTCTTGAGAATGCCCTACAAGTTATTTAATTAGAGTAATAATAAAATTCAGCTTGTTATAACAACATTTGAATGCAGCTTGAATCTATTGAATTTCTAAATTCCATCTTCATATGATTGATTATACCAAAAGAAAGAAAATCATTTTCAAGTGATAATACCCAATTTCAGGTCAACACGAAAAAATTAATATTAAAATAAAATTGGAAAAATGGATCAAAACATAGCAAATATGATAATACAACAATCACAATCTCAAAATCCGATAATATAGGGACATAAGCTCTACATGAGATACATAATGAGTCTTAAAATACAGAATTATTTGAAGTACAATAAATCAGTAGAAAGGAAACAGTAGAAGGTGACTCCAAAACCTGCAAGCGAAACAACAAGTATAACCTTGAAGTCTCCACAGCAACTCAAAATCATCTAACTAACGACAGGCACGCTTTGGTGTACCTAAGTCTGCATAAAAATGTATAGAAGTGTAGTGTAGGCGTTTATTGAATTTAAATTCACTAAATAATTTGAAATATGCATTAAATGTACTAGTCCAAATAAATATTATGAGCTAATATAATTGAATTAATTATATAAATCCAAAATTTATGAATTAAATAAATAAGTCTTAATCCATTGGGCTAACCGGCTAACCCATTTAGTTGGGGTGCAAGTGATGGGCCTACTTCATTAGGACCAAAATATCATCTTTCTAGAGGTCCAGTTTGGTGCCACGTGTCAAATGACGTGGCTTACCAAGTCAAACGGAAGAGCCAATAGGATCATGTCACGTGTCAAAATAACAAGGCATGCCAAGTCACATTAAAAAGACATGAAATCACGCCATGTGTGCAAGTGACATGGTCTGACCAATCAAATGTGATCTTATCATACTTCAATCTGATTGGTTGGAAAGAGTTTAATCTTATCATAACTCCTCCATTCCACAACTATGAATAAGAGTCTTCATAACCTAGAAAAGACACAAGAAGTTATAAGTAGAAGCAAGATAGAGCACGTGGATCAAATACTGCAAATTCTTTCACAAGTTTCAACATTCAAGCAATCAGGTTCAAACTCAAGAACGAAGAACAAATCCAGTTCAAGCTCAAGAACAAAGAACAAATTAAGGTCAAGTTCAAGTAATCAAACTAAAGCTCAAGAACAAGATCATCGTTTGTGGAAATATTTTTTGCTCTTGATTTTATTTTCTTGACGTAAATTTATTGTTTATAAATTAAGGCACGCATAGTGGGACAAGCTCTACCTCTCATCTCATCCTTTCAATTACCAAAGTTCAAGAACATCGAAATGGCTTAAAAAATCAACTCCCATTCAACTTCCACCAAGGGTGCTAATTCCAGGTCCTATGCTCATGTGGAAAACATACTCGAAGTTACCTTTGGAAACTTTGGACCAGTTACGAGGAGTAAATCAATCTCGTTAAGAAACAAGCACCCCAAGTGTCATCCGCATCTACCCTTGTTTTCAGATCTTCATCCTCAAAAGGATCAAGATCTTCCATAAACGCACCCAAAGGAGGAAGCGATGTTACTGAAAATATCAAGAAAAATCTTGCTCTGCTTGACCTCTCTGTATCCAAGCACTCTGTTGTGAAGGAAGATGATGATGCTTCAAGTGATGGATCCTACTCACTTACACCACATAGCATGAGCCAATCA
Source organism: Nicotiana benthamiana (assembly GCA_034376525.1). Taxonomy (NCBI): domain Eukaryota; kingdom Viridiplantae; phylum Streptophyta; class Magnoliopsida; order Solanales; family Solanaceae; genus Nicotiana; species Nicotiana benthamiana. Next base: position 94,023,796 of record CM067337.1, read on the forward strand.
AAGGTTCGAAGCAGGCGCATTAGGGTAGGTGATAGCCGCTGCATGGTGGAATTTATCAAGTTGCCAGAAACCAACACCACCTACCCGGGCAAGAGTTGTGCTCACCGGGTAAATCCGGAGAAGGGGAACTTCAACTAAGAAAGAAGAAGAATAAGAATAAGAAGGATCAGTCTGTGTGACAATCCGTGCTACTCTCCATCGTCCACAGCAATCATGCAAGCCATGGTGACAAACATTTCATCTGTGGAGGAGCAGTTGGCAAACTTGACAGAAGCAATCGCTGGCTTGATCAAATGCATGCAAAATCAAATGGACAAGGTGGGAATCTTGTTGGAAGAAGAATCCATATATGCACCTAGAGAACTCCCAGAAGTTCAAAAGATTGATCATCCCCCACAACAAGTTGCATCCACTAAGGAAATTCCAATCTCTTCGGAAGGGATGATTCTAATTAATCAACTAAAGGACTTCCATTGAAGGGACTATGAAAAGAAATATGAAGTCACTTCCAAGTCCTCCTTTACCTACGCAAAGTTGTAAACTTCAAGGATCGATATATTGAAAATGCATGCTGGCTATCAACCTACAAAATTCCAACAGTTTGATGGCAACGGCAATCCAAAGCAACATGTGGCACACTTTGTTGAGGCATGCAACACTGCTGGGACTTTTGGAGATTACCTCGTCAAGAAGTTTGTCTGCTCATTAAAAGGAAATGCTATTGATTGGTACACAGACCTCGAGGCTAGATCTGTTGATAGTTAGGATTAACTAGAGCAAGAATTCCTCAATTTCTTTTATAGCAAGGGATGTACAGTGAGTATGATAGAACTTACAAATACTCGTCAAAGAATGGGTAAACCAGTTATCGACTTTATTAATCATTGGATGAATGCAAGCCTCAACTACAAAGATAGGATTAGTGAAACTTCGGGCATAAAGATGTCCATCCAAGGCATGCATTGGGGACTACGCTACATCTTGTAAGGTATCAAGCCTGGCACTTTTGAAGAACTTGCGACTCGTGCCCATGACATAGAGTTGAGAATGCCTCTGTTGGAAATGAAAGGTTACCTATCTATGATCCTCACAAAGGGAACGACAAGAAAGAAGTAAGGAAATAGAGCAAGTTTGTACCTAAATTTGAAAATAAAGAAGCTATGAATGTCAACACATCACCTGTGAAGTTCACAACGAATGAGAGTAAGAAGCAGAGTACGAAATCCACTTCTTTTCAAGATAAGCCAAATTGAAAGTTGACTCTAAAAGAAATGCAAGAGAAGGAGTAGCCATCTCTAGATTCTGTGTGCTAGCCATTTTTGAAGAACTCCTCGAATTAAATCTTATTGAGCTTCTGGAGATGAATCGACCAAATGAAGTTGGGAAACCAAATGATCCAAATAACTGCAAATATCAGTGGATGTTTGGGAAAATCCTACTAGGTAGTAGGTTGTGATTTTTTCACCTTTTGAGCCGGGTGTTTTTCACTTAAAAATCTCTATGTTTTTTGTTTTTGTACTTTTATTTCCGAAAATAGTAGCAACTAGAACACCTAGAAGAACCAGGTAGGTTATGATAGGGAGATCCGCGGGTTATGCCGGGATAAAAGGGGATCCTAGGTTATGCCAAGGGAATCCGCGGGTTATGCCGGGATGAATGAAAATTCCTAGGTTATGCTAGGGAGATCCACGGGTTATGCCGGGATGAATGAGATCCTGGGTTATGCCATGGGAGATATGAATGAAAAAATTCTAGGTTATGCTAGGGAGATCCACGGGTTATGCCGGGATGAATGAAAAATCCTAGGTTATGCTAGGGAGATCCTAGGGTTATGCCGGGATGAATGAAAAGTCCTAGGTTATGCTAGGGAGATCCGCGGGTTATGCCGGGATGAATGAGATCCTATGTTATGCCAGGAGAATCCGCGAGTTTTGCCGGGATGAGTGAACAAATCCTAGGTTATGCTAGGGAGATCCACGGGTTAGGACGGGATAAATGAGATCCTGGGTTATGCCAGGGGAATCCACGGGTTATGCCGGGATGAATAAAAAAATCCTAGGTTATGCTAGGAAGATCCACGGGTTATGCCGAGATTGAAAGAGATCCTGGGTTATGCCAGGGGAATCCACGGGTTTATGCCGGGATGAATAAAAAATCCTAGGTTATTCTAGGAAGATCCACGGGTTATGCTGGGATGAATGAGATCTCCTAGGTTATGCTAGGGGAAAGCAAGGCAGTGGAGGACCACAGAGATCCTTTTGACTGTGCTGGGGATGGAGGAGGAAAGGAACAACCCTTAGGTTATGCTAAGGCTAGGGGAGCGTTAACTCCTAGATTATGCTAGGGAGTAGAAAGTGTAGGGAGGGAATCCTCAGGTTATGCTGGGGTTGTGGAGGGAAACTTCTCGGGTTATGCCGGAATGTGGAGGAAGGAGACTTCTTGGTTTACGCTGGAGGGGGTGGAATGCAATCCTTAGGTAATGCCTAGGAAATCCACAAGCTGCACAAGGGGAAACTAAGGATTTGAATCCCATGCTATCATGCTTATTTATGAATTTGCAGGAAAATGAAAAGAAAACTTCCCTTTGGTTATTGACGCAACACCATCCTTGGTTTCTTGTGCCCGTCTTTTGGTTGATTTTTCCCTATGTTCCTTTTGATTTTCTAGGTTTCACCTGCATCTATTTTAGTTCAGAAACAAAACAAAATGTTAGTTTGAACAGTGATTGATCTTGCGGCCTTGTCACGCTTGATTTCAACTTCCTTTGTGTTCAAAAGCAAGCCCTTGATTTTCAATCCTTGCTTTGGTGATTGGCCAGGGGGTCCTCATTTCGGATTAGTCTTGTTTCCCAGGCCTTGGGTTGTGAGTTTCGTCTCGACTTTAATTTTGGGCTTACTTTCGGGATATCATGTTTGGCTTAAAACACTCCGATTTTGCTTCACCTTTATGGACCTTTGACTTTGAATTTCCTTTCTTTAATTTCCCTGCTTTTGAGGCATTAACCGTCATGATCAACCGGGATTGGCTAAGCGTATTTAACGATGTCGGGCATTCCCTTATTTCTTTCCAGGAGAAACCCGCGAGGCCGGCCCTGCTACCTTTCTTAAGGAATGGTCAGGACATTAAAATTAAAGTGGAAAGGAGTGAAGCGTGAATTTAGAGAGGTATGTTCTTTTGAAGGAAAAGAGGGAACTTATCTGGAAATATAAGTCAGCTTTAAATTGCGACGACATTCTTCTTGGACTGGGCAACAATATTTCCTCTTTCAGCCGACGGCGCCCATTTCAGGTTTTCGCCAATTGGCCTCTCTCATTTCTCTTCTCCCGTCGCCCGATAGAGCTCTTTGCGAGTTTTCGCTAAATGGACTCTCTCATTTTGTTTTTCGCTGCTCGATGTCGCCTAATAGTGCTCGGAGGTTTTAACCGATATTTATTGGTGCCGAATCCCAATAACGGTATTTTTTACATCCCCGGAGATCTATAAATTTATAACCATTCGGACGGATTTGTAACCGAACCAATACTTTTCTGCCCCAGTTTTGATTTTCTTGGGTAAATGGGGTTTTTGTTTTGATATGACTGAACCTCAGGGAGAGGCTGCCTACGTATCCTTTCGGAATCAAGTCAGACGTAGTTCAGACAATTTTCCTAAACTAATTTTGTTTGTATTCTTCATTCTTTTTTGCATTTTTCTTTTCTTTTTCTTCGTTTTTTTTTGCATTTTCTTTTCTTTTTCTTATGCATTTTCTTTTTTTTTCTTTTTTTCCTTTTTTTTTCTTTTTTCTTTTTTTGGATAGCATTTCTAGGTTACAAAGAGGGTGGGGATAGCGGGAGAGCGAAACCTTCGTCATTCCAATCCACCGGGGTCATTGCTGCAGGAGATTAAACGTAATACCTCTTTACTGCATCTGCGTTTACCACTTCCTCGGGCTCATCTCCTTCAATGTCTCCGAGGCACAATGCTTCTCTAGGCAATATCTTTTTGATGATGTACGAGCCTTTCCAGTTTGGGGCGAATTTTCCTTTGGCTTCCTGATGATGAGGAAGTATTCGTCTCAAAACCAACTGGCCAACTTCGAGAATCCTGGGGCGCACTTTTTTGTTGTAAGCACGGGCCATTCTTTGTTGGTACAACTGCCCGTGGCATACAACGGCCATTTATTTTTCATCACTATCCTCAATTTCTGCTTCGACAATCACTCGGAGCGAAGGGATTTCCACCTCGGCAGGTATGACAGCTTCAGTCCCATAGACCAGCAAATAGGGGGATTCTCCTACGATATACATACTGTGGTACGATACCCCATCAGTGCGAAAAGCAACTTTTCGTGCCATTGCCTGGAGTTTTGAATCATTTTCCTCAAGATATTCTTGATGTTCGTGTTGGCTGCTTCGACCGCACCATTAGCTTTGGGCCGGTAGGCAGTGGAGTTTCTATGTGTTATCTTGAATTGTTCACATATTTCACCCATCACCCGACTATTTAGGTTAGCCGCGTTGTCAGCAATGATGGTAGCGGGAATCCCGAAGTGACAAATGATATTAGAATGCACAAAATCCACTACCACTTTCTTGGTAGCAGACTTAAGGGTGATAGCCTCAACCCATTTTGTGAAATAATCAATGGCGACCAATATAAATATGTGGCAATTTGAAGCTTTTGGCTCGATCAGCCCAATGATGTCCATACCCCAGGCGGCAAATGGCCAGGGTGCTGACATAGGGTGTAGTTCATTTGGTGGTGCATGAATCAAATCGTCGTGCACCTGGAATTGATGACATTTTCGGACAAAGCTGAAGTAGACTTTCTCCATGGTCATCCAATAATAACCAGCTCAGAGTATCTTCTTTGCCAGTACATAGCCATTCATATGGGGCCCACATACACCCGCATGTACTTCGTGCATAATTCTCTCGGCTTCCTCGGCATCCACACATCTCAACAAATTAAGATCTGGAGTCCTTTTATACAAAATGTCACCACTTAAGAAGAAATTGCTTGCATACTGTCGAATGTTTTTCTTTTATTCTTCGGTGGCTTGCTCAGGGTACTCCTGTGTTTTCAGGAATCTCAAGATGTCGTAATACCAAGGTTGTATGTTGGGCTCTGCTTCGGTCGCACTACAATACCCATGTCTGTATTTGATTTGGATTTGTAAAGGATCAACATAAGCATTCCCCGGGTATGGCAACATGGATGCCAAGGTTGCAAGTGCGTCTGCTAACTCATTGTGGCAACGGGAAATGTACCTGAACTGTACCAACCTGAACCGTTTGCTGAGGTCTTCCATATGTTGTCTGTATGGATGGAGCTTAATGTCCCTTGTCTCCCGTTCTCTTTGAGCTTGTTGGATGATCAGATCGGAATCTCCCATGATTATCAACTCATCGACATATTGGTTAATAGCCATGTTCATGTCTATAATGCAAGCCTCATATTCAGTTGTATTATTGGTGCAGAAGAACCGAAGTCTGGCTGTAGCTGGATAATGCTGGCCTGTGGGTGAGATTAAAATTGCCCCAATCCCTATGCCATTTGCGTTTGCTGCTCCGTCGAAGAACATTTTCCAGACGGGGGTGTCCTCAGATGTTATTTTCAAAGAGTTCACTTCTTCATCAGGGAAGTAAGTGTTTAAAGGCAGATATTCGTCATCAATGGGGTTCTCCGCCAGATGATCTGCCAATGCTTGAGCTTTCATCGCCGTACGAGTGATATAAACAATATCGAACTCGGTGAGCAAGATTTGCCATTTGTCCAGTCGTCCTGTGGGCATTGGTTTTTGGAACATGTACCTTAGCGGATCCAGCCTGGTTATGAGGTACGTGGTATGAGCCTGCAGATAATGCCATAACTTCTAAGCCACCCATGTCAAGGCGCAGCAAGTTCTTTCTAACAATGTACTTGGCCTCGTAACTGGTAAACTTTTTGCTCAGATAATAAATGGCCTGCACTTTTTTTCCCGTGGTGTCATGCTGCCGGAGAATACAGCCGAAAGAACCTTCCAAGACTATTAGATACAGAAATAATGGCCTTTTTGGTTTTGGTGGAACTAAATCTAGTGGATTGGACAAGTATTGTTTGATTTTATAAAAAGCTTCCTGACACTCTACAGTCCACTTAACTGATGCATCCTTCTTTAGTCGCTTGAATATAGGCTCACACGTTGAAGTCAACTGCGCGATGAATCGGCTTATGTAATTAGATCTTCCTAATAGACTTATTACATCCTTTTTGGTCTTTGGCGGGGGCAGGTCCCGAATGGATTTGATCTTAGTTGGATCTAATTCGATGGCTCTTCGGCTGAAGAAGAACCCCAGAAGTTTTTCTGACGGAACTCCAAATGCACATTTTGCTGGATTTAGTTTCAGATCATATTTGTGGAGCCTTTCGAAGAACCTCCTCATGTCTGTTACATGATCGCCTTGAGTCTTAGATTTGATAATCACGTCATCCACATATACCTATATTTCTCGATGCATCATGTCGTGGAAGATGGTGGTCATAGCCCTAATATATGTTGCCCCGACGTTTTTCAATCCAAAAGGCATAACTCTATAACAATATGTTCCCCAAGGTGTGGTAAAGGCGGTTTTCTCAAGATCTTCCTCATCCATCAGCACTTGGTGATACCCTGCGTAGAAATCTACAAAGGATTGAATCTCATGCTTGGCACAATTATAGACAAGGATGTGGATGTTGGGTAGAGGGAAGTTATCCTTAGGGTTCGCCTTGTTGAAATCTCTATAATCCACACACACTCGAGTTTTCCCGTCCTTCTTCGGCACCGGGGCCACATTGGCCAGCCATGTGGTATACCGAACTACTCAGATTACCCCTGCCTCAAGTACTGCTCGTTTTAAGGTCCAACAATTTTCGGTATCATGTGCCTCTACCACCGAGTGGTAAACACAACGCACGCCCCTTTAGTAAGAAGGTGATTCGGGGTTCTGTCTGTTTGGGGGTACAGTCTAGAGGAGGCCCATGTGGACCAACTTTAGGAACAGGCCGGCATAGGATTCTCCAATTGGAGTGAAGTTCTGTCTCCTGGGTGGCTCCCAAGGACGATAATTATTTTGCGGAGGGCGGGGATTGTAATGATTTTAAGGAGGCTGATTTCTTGGAGCTTGGTTTCTATTGTTCAATTGTTGAGGTCGATTAAAGGCTGAGCATTCATAATTGCATAGGGTTGAGGGACATAATGCATGACTCTGTGAGGATAGTAATGTTGAGGTGCTCTTTCATAGAACGTATGCTTGTGATTATGCTATTTTCTCATCCCGGAGGCTGCCATGGATGCTTCCTCTTTTTTCTTGTTCCTTGGGATTCCTCCCGCCCCTTCTTGTATGGCCTCGGAAGTGGATCTTATGGCAGATTGACTCAGAATCCTCCCTGTTTTGAGGCCATTCTCTACCATCTCCCTAATCTTAATTTCCTCTGCAAAAGGTTTACCCATGGCCGACATCATATTCTGAAAGTAGTCTGCCTCTTGTGCTTGCAGAAAGACGGTGACCATCTCTGTTTCATCCATCGGAGGCTTTTCTCTCGATGCTTGCTCTCGCCATTTAATAGCATATTCTCTGAAGTTTTCAGCAGGTTTCTTCTTCAAGTTGGCTAGGGAATTCCTATCCGGGGCGATGTCATCCCACATGTGCCATCAGATAATGTCTTGATCTATGTACCATTCGGATGCAATGCCGACTAGGCTCTCCCCAAAATATTCCATCAAGAGTTCTTCCTTCCCACCGCCTCCACGTAGTTGATTGCAATTCTTATTCAGATGGGCGATGGGGTCACCCTGGCCATCGTATTTTTTGAATTTCGGTGTTTTAAACCCCAAAGGAAGATGTACGTGGGGAAACATGCATAGGTCTGAGTAAGATACACTTTTCTGTCCACTTAGTCCTTGCATGTTCTTCAGGCCTTGATCATGACTATTCATTTTCCTTGTGATTTCATCTTGTTGGGGCATTTTGGAAGTTTCGTCTTGCACATGGGTAAGTTCATATGCTGGCTGAGGGTAGTTGTATGTGGGGTACGGGGGAGGCTCATTTTGGTAGTTAAGAGTTTGGAATGTAAAGGCTGTAGGGTCAAACACAGGCCTCGGTACCGCAGGCTGTGTGGTAGCTGCGTACGGAGGGGCCGTAAAGATGTTGGGAATTGGCCCGGATGTAAACATCGGAGGGCGGGTTTCAAAAGGCGCCCCAACAAAATTGGTTGATATGGTGGGCTGCCCTAGGAGAATACTTGGGTGACTGATGAAGATGGTGGAGGTACCCCCTGACCTTGGAAAAAGCTCGGGAAATCCAGGAATATCACTTGGAGGTTCCTTCCCATTGGTCCAGGCATCCCACATTTCCATGACTCGGAGCCGCAGGATCCTGTTCTCTTCAGCCGCTGCAGATTCTGAGGCTGGTACTCCTGTAATTGGGTTGTCCTCTGGAATAGGGACAGCTGGTAGAGTCATTTCGGTCGACATTTCTGTGCTTCCCTTTGACCTAGTGAAGTATCCATGCAAGCCAGCTTACCGCAAACCAATCACTATTCTTAAAACACCTGGACTGTACACTTGGAAAATGCAGTTAGTTCGGGGTAGATAACAACAGGAAATCACACGTTGGGCATAATGAACATATACAGATAACGGGTTTCTATATGCTTGCCATGGTCGCATGTGTCATCCCGACATTTATTCCAATTTCCTTTTGTTTCCTACTTCTTATTTCCTCTCTTTTTGTTCTTTTTAAAGAATACAGTTGAATCCTATAGAGATTGCCTATGTATCATGACTTTGCATGAATCAGACCGAGCGTAGTTCATGGAAACAAAGGGTTAAGTACACAACAAAATATTTTTGGGCTTTTCAATTTGATAAAGATATAAAGTTTGATTACAAAGGCTAATAGAATAAAAAGCAACTATAAAACTGGGACTTAATAACCTTACAGACTCAAAAGGACACAGACAGACTCTTTTTAAGAAAAATACAAATTTATGAGTACATTAAAACTTCAAATGTCTTTGGAGCTTGCGGGGCATCATTCGGCCTTGCCGCAGGTTTGCGCGCCAAACTTCCCTTGAGGTAGTGGAGATCTTCCATTTCTTGACGGACAAACGTCATGGCAGAGACGAAAAACATAGATTTTGTCATGTCTTCACAGTGATTGCATTTAGTGGTAATTCTGCAATTGTCCGCACCTTCTCCCTGATAACTCCTTTTTCTTGTAGTAGACGCCCTATTTGTTCGGCCTGTGCTTCTAAAGTCCGTTCAGCTGCCTGATTCAGCTTTTGAAACTGCCGCAAATCTCTTTCCATTCCCAATATTACCGCATAGCAATGCTCTCTCTCGGCTTTGAAATCTTTGGCTTGTTTGGCCATTTTGTTTTCAGCTATAACAACCCTCTGTTTTAAACCAGTGCTTTCATTGCTGCTTCCTTCTTTTAACTGCTCCAGTATGCAGGCTCTTTCCTCTACACTTTTAATTAATTGCTTCCGAGCTCTAGATACCTCACCCTCCGCCTTATTTAGGTCAAAACTGTATTCAGTTATTTTTCGACGCGGGTTTTTTATGAGCTTTTCATCTTTTTTACTCCTCGGAGGATTTTCTGCGGCTGCTTTCAATTTTTGAATCTGGGCTCGCAGGGCTTCGTTTTCTTTGACCAATACCTTCTTTTCTCCTTTGCTGGCTGCGGTTTGCAGACTATTTTCGAATTGCAATTCTTGAATTTTCTTTTACGGCCTTCCTATAGTAGCCCGGTATTCATTTTCTTTTGCTAACCAATCCCACTGCACTTGTGAAGTCTCAGTCAATTCTTGGAGATGGGAACTCTTTGCCGACCTCCCAGGCTCTATATACCTCTTATACCAAGTAACATACCCCGGTGCAACCTCACCTTTAGATACATCACATACTCGAGTATCGGATGTCAAGTATTGACATTCGCTCCAAATTTGGCGTACCACAGCTTCGGGGAATTGACCGTTCGGGCTTATCTCAACTACATGGCGGCTGATATCCTCGTCTCTGGGAATCATTTGGCATCTACCCAATTTCCTGAGTACTCTATACGGCGCATAGGCTTGGATGCTTTGGATGCCCATCAAAAGGAAATAAGGTCTGGTGGCGGGCATATATACAATTTCGTCCATAGAGAGACAACCGAATGTCCGTTCTATTTGATTTGCAGTAATAACCCGGAGATGCAACACCCACTCTATGACACCCTCTGGTAATTTAAACCCATTCACCCTTTTGTCAAATTCTTCTATGAAACCTTTTGTTGGCAGCCCGTAATTTGTGAACCAAGCCGTGTGACATAAATGCTCAATCAGCCAGATTTGTAGCAGAATGTTACAACCTTCAAAGAAATCCCCTCCTGCTTTACAGATGGTAAGAGCTTGGAAGAATCAGACAAGATCATTGGAGTAAGAGTACTCTTTGCCTAGGTCATCAAAGTACTAACGACCCCAGCTATCCGTATGTCGATGTTCCCTTCCTTTCGCAAGAATACTAAAAGTCCCAAGAAAGACACTATGAACGTGAAGCATCGATGCTTCTCCCACTTGAGCCGATTACCCTTGCCACAAATATGCTTTTCAGGGTTGTAGAATCCTCAGTAATGTTTCTTTTGGTTTGAAATTATACACGAGACTAACTGTTGAATGTATCAACAATGTTTACTAGGATGATACTAATGATTATTTCTATATCATTTTTCAATCTTAAATCTAAACTAAGTGATTCATAATACTCGCTAGTCGGAGTATATGGATTCAGCTTATGAGCCGCAATTATAACTCTAGTTACAGTGTATTAAAAAACCTGAAACAAATTATTGCTAAATGTATCGAAGCTCAAATAAATTAAAATACTACATAATGTTTTGGTCTTTGAAAGATAACCAAGCTAATGTTTCCTAAATCCGATATTTCTAAACAACACAGGAAACAAGCATTTGAAACAGCCTTACCATTAGCTAATCTTGCTACTAATTATACATATATAAAATAGCAGTCCAAATTTCCAAAGATTACAAGTTAAATCAGTCCCAAATGTTCCGTTATTACAAAAATGGACCAATTCAAATGTCAAATTACTACAAGGTAATTACCTTATCATTAGGTAAATTACAACTAAAGAAGGGGAAAACAGGGTGAGGATTCGAAAGGTAAATCATATGTGCACATCTACAAATTTAGGAATGCATCCTACTTGATCTTCATACATCAATGGACGACAAGAATATACTTGGAAGCAATCAACAAAAGCCTATGAGTAAAATTGAAGCAATCTACAAGCAACACAGCAGCCAATCGAACGGTACACCCAGAATTTCAGCAGATTTTTGAGAGAATTAAAATCTCAAAGGAATAAGAACAACACTAATCGTTTATCCCAGATATAGAAAGAACCAATAAGTATTTTCTCTCTAGAATTCAAAAGAGAGGTTCCGGAGCTTTCAAAAATGTTCAGATGGTTTTTTTTATAGTGGAGCCTTTGGGCTCCCCTTTTTCCTTGTTTTTCCTTTTAGTCCGTGATTCAGATTTCAACTTTTTCCTAAATGGTCTTTCATTTCCTAACTTGTGCCTCAAGTTTGAGGCTGAAATTGTGCCTAAGTCCCTCACTAGAATGTTCTAGGGGTTACTACCAAATTTTTAAAGCTCAAATAACCCTTGTACCCCTATGTCTTTTCCTAATTAACCAACCTGAACTTTTAACCTTAGTTTGTCATCTAGTCTGGGTATAATTGACCCAGGTCAATTATGTTCAAGTTTGGGTCAAATTTGGTCTTGTACTAACATGCTTATTAAAGTTAAAAATTATCCAAATAATTAGGTTTTAAAACAAGTTCCTTAATGTGGATTTTTCAGTAACCAAACATTATTCAGGATGATCATTCAGTACAAAAAACAATGAATCACAATGACCAGAAGAGGGAAACCATCCATTAACACTTAACATTCAGAAATAGCTTGATTAAAGTACTTAGAAAAACTTGAGAATGAGAAGCACAACCTTGTAATTCTCCTTTCGGTTTATGGAATAAAGCTTGTAGCTTGTGTTTAAGTAAGTCTTTAAAATTTTTCTTTTATACATACTGTTTTACTGCTTTCAAAATTTTTTTTTTCGGTCCTGTTTCCCTTGTTTTAATTTGGTATCAGAGCCATGATGGCTGTATATGTATTTAGCATGAGCAACTAAATACATATACTGTCCGGAGCTTTATGCTTTTGCAAATCCATGACTAAACCATGTGCCTGGCCCTTACTCGGATTCCTTTTAGGAATAGTAAAACGTCCTTTGGGGAAAAGTAATTCCAATTCTTTGAACCTCTACTTTTTCCCAAGGGTCAGAATTCCTATTCATAATAGGTTTCCAGGTAAGCTTGTGCTATTCCTTTAGGATGTCACATATCATTATTGCTCGACTCTGCTGACGAGGTGGCTTCTTCGATGAGCTGCATTATAGTGGCTTCATCCTGGTTCTCGATATCTTGAAGGGCTTTCTGAAGCTTCTTCTTGATCTCGGCTTTGGATGATTTGGACGAGGGGGACTGAGCAATCATCTTTCCTTTATCTGGAGTGGGAGCTTTGGGTTTTGGAACCCAACCTTTAACTTTTATCTCTTTAGATAAATATCTTATACGATCAAACTCCGCAACTTTAAAGTCCCAGCTAATAATATATGAAATCTTTTTTTGGATATAATATTTACACATTTTAATATGGATAGGTAATGTAGAGATTTCTTGTTTAGTTTGGAAATCGTCAAATTTCTTTAAAAATTGTTGAGGGAGGTTCTCTATTTTACCTCCAAAAGTTTTCCACCAGTCATAGAACCACCTAGGGATAGTAGCCTTTACTAGCTCGGGGCTATATTTGACAAACCAAGTATGACCTGGCCTAAGATATACAAAATTATACCATGCTTGCTGGTAAATGTACCAATTGTAAGTCTGGGGCTTGTGACTCATGCTTAGACGTACCGGGGTGAGGAGATGGTCAACTTGCCATTCGAATGGTGAAAGGATTTTCCTAATTGTGAATTGGGAATATAAAATAAAATCTGGATTCCTTTCAGAAAAAACATGTTCAATTTCTGTGGAATCGGTATCAACTAAAATAGCCTCAAAATAAAGGCGAGTATGCAAAGGATCAGAAATATCTACGTAGATTGAAGAGTTATAACAGGGTTTGATTAGGTCTTGAACTCGACCAGACTCAAATTCTTTGTCAAGGGCTAGAATAGGGGAAACTTTAGTAGTTAAGTAATCGAAAGACTTTATGGTCTGAGAAGGAGGGTTTTGGATCTGGATTTTTGGGTCTACAGCTTGTGCAAAAGACTCAGGGGTTTTCATTTCATAACTTTGTTTGCTCTGGACTTTGGAAGTGGATCCAGATGATGATTCAGGTTTCGGTCCTGTAAGCTTTGGGATGTCTCCTAGGACAGTGAATTTATTTTGAGATGGGCTTTGGGCCGGACTGGGTAAAGGAGGGAAAGAAGGCCTTAATTGGGCTAGGCCAGTAGGAACGAAAGGTCTAGCTGTCGGGAGCTGCCTTTCCGTTTTAACATTTTTGAAAGGTCTATTCTTGGCTGGCTTCATGGCCCTGAAGAAATTCACGGGTTAGAAAATCTGGAAGAGAAATATTTTCTCCTTTAATAAAATTGATTTTAAAATCAAAGCTAGATAGTAGAGCTTGCCATCTAGCAAATATTTGTTTTTAGACAAGATTCTTTACATCCTTTTGTAAAATCTCTTTAGCCGATTTACAATCAACACGGAGTAAAATTCTTTATTTACTAAATCATCTTGAAATTTAGTAATACATTGTACTATAGACAAAATTTCCTTTTTGACTGTAGTATAATTTTTCTGGGTATGGTTCCAGATACCAGAAGTAAACCTCACTAGTTGCTCATGACTATCTAGGTTAATTTGCTATTTAAGGATACCTCCATATCCTATGTCGGAAGCATCTGTTTCTACTATCATAAAGGCATCAGGATTGGGTATCCCTATACAAGGAAGATTTTGGACTAATCTTTTGATTTTTCTAACACTCTGGGTCTGTTCTTCTCCCCATGGTATTGGATTTTTTCTAAGCCTAAGGTATAAAGGCTCACAGATTTGTTTGACCTTAAGAATAAAGTCCGCAACATAATTAATGCTTCCTAAGAATCTCTGAAGCTGCGTCTTATCCTTAATTTCATCAGGAAATTTGGAAGAGAATTCTATGGCTCTACAGATAGGCTTATAGATTCCTTGATAAAGGTCATGGCCTAAGAATCTAATCGAGGTCTGGAAGAGCTTAATTTTCTTAGCACTAACAACCAAGCCATTGTTTTTCACAACATTAAAGAAAGTATTAAGATGCTTGAAATGAGAGTCAATATTGTCAGAAAAAATTAGCACATCATCAATATAAACAATTGACATATAAGAATAGGGATTAAAAATATTATTCATAATATTTTGGAATTCAGACGGCGCATTTTTTAATCCAAAGGGCATAACATTCCATTCATAATGCCCAAAAGGAACATTAAATGCAGTCTTGTAACGATCTTCATTTTTAATCTGGATTTGCCAGAATCCAGACTTCATGTCGAACTTACTATAAAGATTTGCTTTATAAGTTCGTTTAAGAAGATCCCTCTTGTTCGGGATTGGATGACGGATCCATTTGAGGACCGAGTTCAAGGGCTTATAATTAATTACAAGCCTCGGTGCTCCTCTTTCTTTCTCTGCACTGTTGTTAACATAGAATGCAGAGCAACTCCAGGGAGAGTTAGAGGGGCGGATTATACCATTATTAAGTAAATGGTCAATCTCAGTTTTGCAAACTTCTACCATTTTATGATTCATTTGAATCGGTCTAGCCTTAGTAGGTATATTCCGTTCATCAAAACCATCAATGTAAGGGAGTGCTACAGAATGCTTTTTAACATTCCAAAAGGCAATAGGCAAATTAGAACAAACTTCATTTTCAAATTTCTTTTGAAGGGAATCGATCTTAGCCACCATTCCCGGGGTTTTTAAAGTTTGTTTAATTCGTTCAATCTTTATTTCTTTCTTAATAAAAGAAATATGATTAGAAAGACGATTAATTTTAAAAACAGTTTATCCTTTAAGAACAGGCTTTCTTCAGGAGAAAGAGATTTAACAAAGGGAAAAATACCTTTTGACCAAGGATACATGCATGAATTCCATCCAAATCATCAGTATAAGGTTTTAATTGACTTATGAAAGGCACACCAAGAATTATATCTTCATTGATATTTTCAGTAATCACAAAATCGTTCGTAAAGCAAATATTATTGTTACAAATATGTGCTTTAGACAATTTATAATCAATTTTCATCCGCTCTCCAGTTGCGGAATACAAACGAGTCATACCCTTTTCAAGGTACTTAAGAGGAATAAGGCCTTTCACAATGCAATTGCGATCAGCTCCGCTATCGAATAATGCAACTTTGTTGATAACAAAATTTTTAGCAATCGCTAATTTAATAGGGATATGCTGACTGATAGATTTAATAGTGGACACAGAAGGTTCAGCAGAACTGGCATCTTTCAGAAGACCTGGATCAATAGATTCTCCTGGAAATTAGAAGTAGATTCTTTTTCTGGAAAAGAAACAGCTGTTACTGGAGCTTCTCTAAGGATTTGAGAAGTGAGGGCTTCCATCTCGATTATATCAAGATGAGATTTTAATTCCCTGACTTCTTGCTTAAGGGAATTCATTTCTTTGCGCAAGTCAGAGACAGAAGGCTCAGCAGGTTTATCGAACCTGGTGAAAACTTGTTTCATACTAAAAGGTTCTATAACCTTAGAAGGAGAAGGTTTCTTTTGGTCTGAATCAAGAATAATTTTCTTAAGTTCAGCAAGGTACCTAGCTCTAGACTCATCGTCCTTGATGTGATCAATGATATCAAAAAGGACTTCTGTAGAGTCTGCAGTAATCATACTAATGGTATTCGAATTACAATCGCAAAAAATGCCTTCGCATGATTCTTCACAGGAGTCATCTTCTTCGGATTGACTCTCATCAGTCTTATATGCGACGTTGATGTTTTCTTCGTCACTATATTCGTCTGAAGAGGAATAACTAGAAGCAGAATCGCTTTCTTGAAGGATAGAAAAGAGTTTTTCTTTAGTATCCTCATCTAATCCTAATAGATTAATCTTCTTCTTCTTTTTGGAAGTTTTACACTGGTTGGCTCTATGACCAGACTTACCACAGTTCCAACATACATCTTCTTTATGGGAAGGTCTTTTCTTCCTAAATTTCTTCTTTGGTAGGTCTGACCTATCCTTGGAAGTATTCTTTCTAGGTGGTTTCCTAGTTTTATATGAAGACTTTTTGAATTTCTTCTTAGCGACCTTTGAAGGGGGAGGATCTAAATTACCGAATCCAAAATCACGGCAAAAACTACCTAATTCGGCTCTAGAGGTCATCCTATCTTTCTTAAGGTGACTTTTGAGCTTTAGGTCGGTACACAGTTCTAAGGCTGTGGTGTTAATGAGGCTAATAATGTCTCCATAAGTCATAAGGTCATAGGGTACTTTACCGCCGCACCTATCCCTGATTTTTTATCTAACCTTTTCTGCAAAAGAGGGAGGAGATCGCTAATGAATATGTCTTTCCAGAAGTCACTATTACAGTCAGGTCTGGTCATAATCTTAACCATAACTGATCCTTATACCACCTAAAATCGCTCAATTTTGGGCAACGAAGGTTGTTAAGCATTTCAAGACTTCTATCTTGAAAGAGTTTTGGCTCTCCTACAAAGTGTTTGGCAATGTGGTAGAGCAAAGTGGCACAAGCATCCTCTCTAATCTCAGATTCCTGAGTTTCCATATCACTACCCGTTTTAACAGTAGTAATAATAGTGGTTGCGTTGAGGATCTGAAGCTTAAGCTCTTCGGTGACATAATTATCCCACCAATACCTAAGCATTCCAGTGAAGCCAGCTGTAATCTACAAAGGATTGAATCTCATGCTTGGCACAATTATAGACAAGGATGTGGATGTTGGGTAGAGGAAAGTTATCCTTAGGGTTCGCCTTGTTGAAATCTCTATAATCCACACACACTCGAGTTTTCCCGTCCTTCTTCGGCACCGGGGCCACATTGGCCAGCCACGTGGTATACCGAACTACTCAGATTACCCCTGCCTCAAGTACTGCTCGTTTTAAGGTCCAACAATTTTCGGTATCATGTGCCTCTACCACCAAGTGGTAAACACAACGCACGCCCCTTTAGTAAGAAGGTGATTCGGGGTTCTGTCTGTTTGGGGGTACAGTCTAGAGGAGGCCCATGTGGACCAACTTTAGGAACAGGCCGGCGTAGGATTCTCCTATTGGAGTGAAGTTCTGTCTCCTGGGTGACTCCCTAGGACGATAATTATTTTGCGGAGGGTGGGGATTGTAATGATTTTAAGGAGGCTGATTTCTTGGAGCATGGTTTCTATTGTTCTATTGTTGAGGTCGATTAAAGGGCTGAGCATTCATAATTGCATAGGGTTGAGGGACATAATGCATGACTCTGTGAGGATAGTAATGTTGAGGTGCTCTTTCATAGAACGTATGCTTGTGATTATGCTATTTCCTCATCCCGGGGGCTGCCATGGATGCTTCCTCTTTTTTCTTGTTCCTTGGGATTCCTCCCGCCCCTCCATGTATGGCCTCGAAAGTGGATCTTATGGAAGATTGACTCAGAATCCTCCCTGTTTTGAGGCCATTCTCTACCATCTCCCCAATCTTAATTTCCTCTGCAAAAGGTTTACCCATGGCCGACATCATATTCTGAAAGTAGTCTGCCTCTTGTGCTTGCAGAAAGACGGTGACCATCTCTGTTTCGTCCATCGGAGGCTTTACTCTCGATGCTTGCTCTCGCCATTTAATAGCATATTCTCTGAAGTTTTCAGCAGGTTTCTTCTTCAAGTTGGCTAGGGAATTCCTATCCGGGGCGATATCATCCCACATGTGCCATCGGATACTGTCTTGATCTATGTACCATTCGGATGCAATGCCGACTAGGCTCTCCCCAAAATATGCCATCAAGAGTTCTTCCTTCCCACCGGCTCCACGTAGTTGATTGCAATTCTTATTCAGATGGGCGATGGGGTCACCCTGGCCATCGTATTTTTTGAATTTCGGTGTGTTAAACCCCAAAGGAAGATGTACGTGGGGGAACATGCATAGGTCTGAGTAAGATACACTTTTCTGTCCACTTAGTCCTTGCATGTTCTTCAGGCCTTGATCATGACTATTCATTTTCCTTGTGATTTCATCTTGTTGGGGCATTTTGGAAGTTTCGTCTTGCACATGGGTAAGTTCATATGCTGGCTGAGGGTAGTTGTATGTGGGGTACGGGGGAGGCTCATTTTGGTAGTTAAGAGTTTGGAATTTAAAGGCTGTAGGGTCAAACACAGGCCTCAGTACCGCATGCTGTGTGGTAGCTGCGTACGGAGGGGCCGTAAAGATGTTGGGAATTGGCCCGGATGTAAACATCGGAGGGCAGGTTTCAAAAGGCGCCCCAAAAAATTGGTTGATATGGTGGGCTGCCCCAGGAGAATACTTGGGTGACTGATGAAGATGGTGGAGGTACCCCCTGACCTTGGAAAAAGCTCGGGAAATCCAGGAATATCACTTGGAGGTTCCTTCCCATTGGTCCAGGCATCCCACATTTCCATGACTCGGAGCCGCAGGATCCTGTTCTCTTCAGCCGCTGCAGATTCTGAGGCTGGTACTCCTGTAATTGGGTTGTCCTCTGGAATAGGGACAGCTGGTAGAGTCATTTCGGTCGACATTTCTGTGCTTCCCTTTGACCTAGTGAAGTATCCATGCAAGCCAGCTTACCGCAAACCAATCACTATTCTTAAAACACCTGGACTGTACACTTGGAAAATGCAGTTAGTTCGGGGTAGATAACAACAGGAAATCACACGTTGGGCATGATGAACATATACAGATAACGGGTTTCTATATGCTTGCCATGGTCGCATGTGTCATCCCGGCATTTATTCCAATTTCCTTTTGTTTCCTACTTCTTATTTCCTCTCTTTTTTTTCTTTTTAAAGAATACAGTTGAATCCTATAGAGATTGCCTATGTATCATGACTTTGCATGAATCAGACCGAGCGTAGTTCATGGAAACAAAGGGTTAAGTACACAACAAAATATTTTTGGGCTTTTCAATTTGATTACAAAGGCTAATAGAATGAAAAGCAACTATAAAACTGGGACTTAATAACCTTACAAACTCGAAAGGACACACAGACAGACTCTTTTTAAGAAAAATACAAATTTATGAGTACATTAAAACTTCAAATGTCTTTGGAGCTTGCGGGGCATCATTCGTCCTTGCTGCAGGTTTGCGCGCCAAACTTCCCTTGAGGTAGTGCATTTCTTGACGGACAAACGTCATGGCGGAGACGAAAAACATAGATTTTGTCATGTCTTCACAGTGATTGCATTTAGTGGTAATTCTGCAATTGTCCGCACCTTCTCCCTGATAACCCCTTTTTCTTGTAGTAGACGCCCTATTTGTTCGGCCCGTGCTTCTAAAGTCCGTTCAGCTACCTGATTCAGCTTTTGAAACTGCCGCAAATCTCTTTCCATTCCCAATATTACCGTATAGCAATGCTCTCTCGGCTTTGAAATCTTTGGCTTGTTTGGCCATTTTGTTTTCAGCTATAACAACCCTCTGTTTTAAACCAGTGTTTTCATTGCCGCTTCCTTCTTTTAACTGCTCCAGTATGCAGGCTCTTTCCTCTACACTTTTAATTAATTGCTTCCGAGCTCTAGATACCTCACCCTCCGCCTTATTTAGGTCAAAACTGTATTCAGTTATTTTTACGCGGGTTCTCTATGAGCTTTTCATCTTTTTTACTCCTCGGAGGATTTTCTGCGGCTGCCTTCAATTTTTGAATCAGGGCTCGCAGGGCTTCATTTTCTTTGACCAATACCTTCTTTTCTCCTTTGCTAGCTGCGGTTTGCAGACTGTTTTCAAATTGCAATTCTTGAATTTTCTTTTCCAGCCTTCCTATAGTAGCCCGGTATTCATTTTCTTTTGCTAACCAATCCCACTGCACTTGTGAAGTCTCAGTCAATTCTTGGAGATGGGAACTCTTTGCCGGCCTCCCAGGCTCTATGTACCTCTTGTACCAAGTAACATACCCCGGTGCAACCTCACCTTTAGGTACATCACATACTCGAGTATCGGCTGTCAAGTATTGACATTCGCTCCAAATTTGGCGTACCACAGCTTCGGGGAATTGACCGTTCGGGCTTATCTCAATTACATGGCGGCTGATATCCTCGTCTCTGGGAATCATTTGGATTCTACCCAATTTCCTGAGTTCTCTATACGGCGCATAGGGTTGGATGCTTTGGATGCCCATCAAGAGGAAATGAGGTGTGGTGGCGGGCATATATACAATTTCGTCCATAGAGAGACAACCGAATGTCCGTTCTATTTCATTTGCAGTAATAACCCGGAGATGCAACACCCACTCTATGACACCCTCTGGTAATTTAAACCCATTCACCCTTTTGTCAAATTCTTCTATGCAACCTTTTGTTGGCAGCCCGTAATTTGTGAACCAAGGCTTGTGACATAAATGCTCAATCAGCCAGATTTGTAGCAGAATGTTACAACCTTCAAAGAAATCCCCTCTTGCTTTACAGATGGTAAGAGCTTGGAAGAATCAGACAAGATCTTTGAAGTAAGAGTACTCTTTGCCTGGGTCATCAAAGTACTAACGACCCCAGCTATCTGTATGTCGATGTTCCCTTCCTTTCGCAAGAATACTAAAAATCCCAAGAAAGACACTATGAACGTGAAGCATCGATGCTCCTCCCACTTGAGCTGATTACCCTTGCCACAAATATGCTTTTCAGGGTTGTAGAATCCTCAGTAATGTTTCTTTTGGTTTGAAATTATACACGAGACTAACTGTTGAACGTATCAACAATGTTTACTAGGATGATACTAATGATTATTTCTATATCAGTTTTCTATCTTAAATCTAAACTAAGTGATTCATAATACTCGCCAGTCGGAGTATATGGATTCAGCTTATGAGCCGCAATTATAACTCTAGTTACAGTGTATTAAAAAATCTGAATCAAATTATTTCTAAATGTATCGAAGCTCAAATAAATTAAAATACTACATAATGTTTTGGTCTTTGAAAGATAACCAAGCTAACGTTTCCTAAATCCGATATTTCTAAACAACACAGGAAACAAGCATTTGAAACAGCCTCACCACTAGCTAATCTTATACTAATTATACATATCTAAAATAGCAGTCCAAATGTCCAAAGATTACAAGTTAAATCAGTCCCAAATGTCCCGTTATTACAAAAATGGACCAATTCAAATGTCAAATTACTACAAGGTAATTACCTTATCATTAGGTAAATACAACTAAAGAAGGGGAAAACAGGGTGAGGATTCGAAAGGTAAATCATATGTGCACATCTACAAATTTAGGAATGCATCCTACTTGATCTTCATACATCAATGGACGACAAGAATATACTTGGAAGCAATCAACAAAAGCCTATGAGTAAAATTGAAGCAATCAACAAGCAACACAGCAGCCAATCGAACAGTACACCCAGAATTTCAGCAGATTTTTGAGAGAATTAAAATCTCAAAGGAATAAGAACAACACTAATCGTTTATTCCAGATATATAGGAAGAACCAATATGTATTTTCTCTCTAGAATTCAAAAGAGAGGTTCGGATCTTTCAAAAATGTTCAGATGGTTTTTTTTTATAGTGGAGCCTTAGGGCTCCCCTTTTTCCTTGTTTTTCCTTTTAGTCCCTGATTCAGATTTCAACTTTTTCCTAAATGGTCTTTCATTTCCTAACTTGTGCCTCAAGTTTGAGGCTGAAATTGCGACTAAGTCCCTCACTAGAATGTTCTAGGGGTTACTACCAAATTTTTAAAGCTCAAATAACCCTTGTACCCCTATGTCTTTTCCTAATTAACCAACCTGAACTTTTAACCTTAGTTTGTCATCTAGTCTGGTTATAATTGACCCAGGTCAATTATGTTCAAGTTTGGGTCAAATTTGGTCTTGTACTAACATGCTTATTAAAGTTAAAAATTATCCAAAACTAATTAGGTTTTAAAACAAGTTCCTTAATGTGGATTTTTCAGTAACCAAACATTATTCAGGATGATCATTCAGTACAAAAAACAATGAATCACAATGACCAGAAGAGGGAAACCATCCATTAACACTTAACATTCAGAAATAGCTTGATTAAAGTACTTTGAAAAACTTGAGAATGAGAAGCACATAGCAGGCATTGGACTCTTAGTTCATGAATCAAATCAGAAAAGTAACAGCTAATATTAGAACCTAAAGGTTTAGCAAAACAAATCAGCCTAATCCATGCAAGAATTGAAGATGAAAACAATTACTAAGTGACATAAACATGATCCAAAAGATAAACGCCTACCAAAACCAATTGGGGTATTAGGGATTGAAAATCAGGAGATGAATATCAACAAGCATTAGTGAAGAATCATCAAACTAGGATTTCAGAATCAGGGGGTTAACGTAATATCAAACCAACTCAAGAGATTTCAGACCTAGTTACAACCAAAGGCATGTGACTATTTAACGTATTTCAGACAAAATTGTGGAAAAACAAACAATCAATGAAAAGAAACAACTAACAATTAAAAGAAACGAAGAAAATATAGAGGCAAAGATAGAACACTTAGCTTTTATACAGGCCAATCTATCTTGAGATCACTCTGTTGGTTTCTGACCTCTTCTGTAGAGGTTTCTAACCCTCTAAAGCAACTCATTTTGGACTGATGGATTTTAGGGGTTCGGGGCTGGGCTTCTGTGATTCTAAGACCAAGTGAGGTCTCAGATTTGAGTTTTCTCGGTGATTGGTGTGTTTGGCATGGTTGGGTAGGGGAATGGTCCGGGGATTGCCTGAGACGAGTTTGAACAGATTCCGTCAAGGTTTGAGTTATAGGGTTAAACTTCAAATTTATATTCGAGATGTTTCAGGCGGATTGGAAGGGTGTAACATACACGGTGGGAAAGAGGAGGATGAGATGCTTCAGGGGTGTAATTTTGGAGGGGTTTGGGGTTGGGTTGCCGGAGATGGGGGTTCTAACAGTCTTCTTTTGATGATTCGAGACGATGGGGGGTCGTTTGAAGGGGATGGATTGCAGGACGGGGAAAGGGAGGTTTTGGTGGTCCTACGGTGTAAAGTTGGGGAGGTTTGGAACAGGGTCGCCGGAGATGGTGGTTCCGACGACCTTATTTTTGAATATTCGAGACGGAGGAGACTTATTCGACGGAAATCAACCACAAGACGGGAAAGAGGGGGTTGTGGTGGTTTGATGGTGTAAACTTGGGGAGGTTTAGTGACCGGCCGCCGCCGTGATGCGATTTCCTGCGGCGGTGTTTGGGTGGCTACTGGGTGGTCAAGGGGTGGTCAAAGGTGGTCAAGGGGTGGTCAATGGTGGTCGATACACCGGAGTGTATGTACGAGGAAGGGGCTTGTTTGGTCTCTGAGTGCATTAGGAACGTTGGGACATATATGTATTATTTTGGTGGGAGTTTCATGACCGTTGGATGATCAGCTGATCAATGGTTGTGATGGCCCTTCTTGAAACGGCGTCGTTATGGGTTGGTTACATGTGGGCTGGGTTAGGGAATGGTTTTTGGGCTAGGCACCGGTGGGTTTTAAGGGAAAAAAGGGTTTGGGCCACCCAGGTCTGGCGCGATTCTGGCCAGCCTGGGTGGCTGTGTATGTACACATATCTATATATTTTTATGCTTTTGTTTTCCTTTGTTTTTAAGTAATTCCCTATTTTATTTAAAACAAAAATTCCTAATTAACACAAAATAAAAAAAAATGCAACAATTTGAAATTAAACTAAAATGATTAAAGATGCCCGAAAATTACTTGCATATATTTTTTTGTATTTTAATTTGTAAAAATAAACATATTTAACAATTATTCTAGCAAAAACATGAATTTAAATCCTAAATAATTTTTTAGCACGCATTGATGAAAACGATGCACACAATTAAATTCTAAAATTAAAATCATAAAATAAATATTTAAAGAAAATTCTAAATTTTGAGAGTCCTGTAAGAGCCGTTTCAACGGGGTAAAAATCATATGCTAACAAGGAATAGGCTAGAAACTTGGGCTTTTATGACTAGATACGCTAAACATTAGTCTAATTAACTAAAATTATTAATTAGCTCTACTTAAGTAAAAATAATCATTAAAATAAAACTACCCGTAAAAATAAACCTATTTTTTGTATTTTGCAAATATCATAATAAAAGATAAAACAAAACTGGAAAATCATTAAAATTAAAATAACATTCCTAAAATTAATGTGAAACTGTTTTTGTATTTTTATTTGAATTTTATG
This sequence comes from Nicotiana benthamiana, assembly GCA_034376525.1. Lineage (NCBI taxonomy): Eukaryota > Viridiplantae > Streptophyta > Magnoliopsida > Solanales > Solanaceae > Nicotiana > Nicotiana benthamiana. The sequence continues at coordinate 94,048,233 of CM067337.1, forward strand.
TAAAGTAGATAAATTAAAAGTAACTAGATTAACTAGAAAAACGAAAAATATTTTTTTTAGTTTTTGTTTTGGTGATAAAATAAAGTAAAAGCGTCACAACTAGCTAAAATATCGATATTAGCCCTAAATTAAATATTTATATACTAAAATATGTAAAACTTGGGGAGGTTCAAAAATCACATGTCTACACCCACAATAAGGGGGATGAGGCCGCGCCGCTCAAGAACAGGCAATATCAAAGACATGTTCGAAAGGCAACTCCTGATGTTGCTGAAGACGAGCACGTCGTGGAAACAGTAAGGATCTTGGGAGTGCAACAAAAAGTCACTATGGGCCATCTCTCACGACATGATAAGGTCATGACAGAGTTGAAGCATGCGTTGTCAGGTGCTTCCAACAACATGAATGGATGAGGTCCAGTTCCTCCTCAAATCAAACAACGTAGAGGGTCGACAACAATACCTCGAGGGGCGAAGTCAGCTTCGACGGGGTCGGGAAGGACGATAGCGGATCTGGTAACAACAACGAGAATGCTTCTTTTTAAAACCGAACTCATTTTTTTGTAAGGGAAATAATGTCCTGAGTGGATCAAATTTCGGGCACACCACCGGTGTTAAAAGGACCAGAATCAAATAAATTTTCCCAGTTGCCGTTCAAACCAAGCGACGCACTAGAGCTGATCCTGAAACGATTTAAAGTGCCACACATGTCGAAATATGATGGGAATTCAGATGCTCAGGAGCACATCACCACCTATACAACATCGGTGCAGGGGAACGATTTAGCTCCCTACGAGATTAAGGAAGTATTACTAAAGAAATTCAGGGAGACCCTCACAAAGTGGGAACTGACATGGTATCAACTTTTGTTGAGCACTCCATAGATTCCTTCGAGATGCTCGCAAACTGTTTCATCAAGGCCCATGCTGGGGCCAGGAAGGTACAAGGCCGAAAGACCGATATATTTGAATCATAAGAAGAGTCTAAATTACTGCGGGGAGTTTGTGACCAGATTCCAAAAGTAAAGGATGTTGCTAGTGGTCGTACTGGATGAATGAGTAGTTGAAGCATTCACTAAAATTCCTAATTTGAGAAGTTCTGATGCTTCCAAGAAATTGAAAGAATGTCTATTTGAGTTCAAGGAAACAACATAGGCAGATATTCACAACCGGTATGAATAAAGATAAGAATTGAGGATATTCAACTCAATTTTCCAGCATCAACCAATTGTCGGGATTGAGAGAATAATAAATAGAAGTCAAAAGATGATTTTGATGTTGATTGATGGACTTCAAGAGGTCGGTTTTTGCCCTATGTAAAGGGCCGAAGAACGTGGTAGAGGTTTCCGATCGGTGGATAGATTCACAACTAAAAGGAGAGCTGGTCGCGGCTGGAATAACAGGTCATTGCAGGAAAAGGAGATATTAGGTTCCCGAGATTCCTCCGACCCCAGGCTTTCCGAATACAACTTTAACGTCAGCATAGGGAGCCGGTATGGTCTATGAGCAATATTAAGGAAACACGGTTCCAGAGCCAATGAGATCTGATCCCAGTCAAAGGGATCATAGTTTGTGGTATGAATACCATGGGACCAACGGTCATCAAACTGAGTACTAGCGGCATTTGGGCGAGGAGGTGGAGACATTGTTGAAAAACAGCCATCTTACAGAATATATAAATGATGGGTCTAAAAACAATTACAGTCGCAACTGCGATAAGACGGAACCTTCACAAATAGGAGAAGATCTTCCACGTGTGATGATCAACATGATTGTCAAGGGGAACGAGATTAATGACATGATGTTTTCTGTGGAAAAAAGACGAAGGTATCAGTAACCTATAGTAAAAGACCCTGGGAAGTTGCTGAGGGCGACATTACTTTAACGGAGGAAGACGCAGATGGACTGCTACTGCCGCATAATGATCCCTTGGTAATCTCTTTAAATGTCTTTGATTTTAAAATAAAGCGTGTTTTGGTGGACCTAGGAAGTTCGACCAACATTATCCCGTGGAGAGTGCTGGAACAAACCAAGCTGACCGAAAGTATCATTCTAGCTATAAAACTTCTCGTCGTCTTCAGTTTGGCGAGAATGACAACCTAAAGAGATATCCTGCTGCCTATGAATGCCGAGAGGGTGATAAAGACGACCTTTTTCAAGGTAGTGGAAGGCGATATAGGTTACAACATTATCTTAGGGAAACCATGGTAATACGAGATGAAGGTCGCACTATCAGGGTATCATCAATTGCTGAAGTTCCCAACTCCCAAGGTAGTTAAACAAATAATAGGAGACCAACCAGCGGCAAGATGGATGAATGTAGTCTTAGTTTCCGATAGCAAAAAAGGAAGGAGCATACAACATAACAATTACAGGAATCGGCGCTTGCTCCCGAGCAAAGCAAAGTCAACCACATGGAGGAGTCGTTCGAATCTTATCAGGTACCAGAAGAAACAGATGTAGCAAAATCCATGGAGAAAGAATTTGAACAAGTCGCATTGTTCGAGAATTTCTTGGAGAGGAAGTAGGAACAGGACTAAAACCGGAGCTTAAGTCTAGATTTATCGAATTCCTTAACCAAGCCCTCGAGAGAAACCCTAAGGCAGGCCGTTAGAACTGTTCCCCTGGCTAGTAATAAAATAAAGTATGAAGCTTTGATTGCAGGACTCAAGCTGGCCGGGGGACAGGACTCTAAGGTCATAGAAATAAAATGCAACTCCCATTTAGTAGTAAACCAGGTCTACGAGATATTCAAAGACAAAGAGGAATACATGCAACAATATGTAGTAAAAGTCCAGGCTCTGCTCGCTCGGTTTAGGGAATGGTCAATTACACACATCTTGAGGGAAGAGAATACAAAAGCATACGTATTGGCCAATCTGGAATCATCCACCAAAATGAAGGGATCAAACTCCAGTACAATCGTATAGCATATGTATTCAGTATTGGACGCAGACAGCCACTACGAAGTAAATGCGACCAACTTGGTCTGGGACTGGACAAACGAGATCATAAATTATCTCGAGCATGGAAAATTTCCTGAAGATCCCAATGCATCTCGAGCGCTGCAAACTAAATTAGAGTGATATAGCTTCAAAGAAGGTCAATTGTATAGAAGATCTTTTCAAGGCCCGTTGGCTGGATATTTAGGAGTTTCAAAGCTAATTATGTTATGCGAGAAGTCCACGAAGCGATCTACGAAAACCATTCATGTGAAAATTCCATAGTGTTAAAATTAATTAGGATAGGATACTGTTTGACCAGGATGGAACAAGACGCTAAGGCATATGTTCAAAAATGTGATAAATGTCAGCGCTACGAACCGTTGGTACACCAACAAAAAGAGCCACTATTCTCCGTTTTATTGCCATGGCCATTCATCAAGTGAGGGATGGATATAGTTGGTCTGTTGCCACCAGCCCCTAGTAAGGTAAGTGTTACATCTTGCGTTTTTGTACGTTAAAGATTCATCTTCAGTTAATCGATGTAAGTTTGAGAATAATATTATCTTGGGATTATAAGCATTATGCTATTTCAAACACACGATAAGTAAATTCGTGAAGGAGAGAGAGAGAGAGTACGCAAATAGAAGAAATGAGTTTCGTCGAAGTTTGACAATTCAGGATAAAATACAATCCAAGCTATAATACCTTGTATTTTTAGACTAGTATCATATAAGATACCACATAACCATGATATTAAGGTGTGCTAAAAATGAATAGTATTTTAAGTAATTTGAGATAATTCTTAATTATGTAGATAATTGATTAATTATTGATTAATGAAAGATTACCTAGTTAATTAAGAAATTATCGGGTAATTAATTAAAGAATTGGGTAAGATAAGAGCCCCGCCACGTGGCAACAAGCCACCCCAAGTATGTGTGGCTCTTAAATTATTTGGTGATGTGGTAAGATTAGAAAGGTGAGATGTGGGAAGTCTTAAAAACATGAGTCACATATTAATTTAATGAAAGAAAGCCATTTTAAGTCTTAAGAACATGAGTCACATATCCATCTAACGAGGGAGAGCCAATTTACGTCTTAAGAACGTGAGTTTCTTCAAATGAATTCATGTGTACATTATAAACCAAATGGAATCTCTTATAGAGAGTGGATTTAAGTCTTAAGAACGTGAGTTTCTTCAAATGAATTCATGTGTACAGTATAAACCAAATGGAATCTCTTAAAGGGAGTGATGGTCGTGAGTTCTTGAAAGAGCAAAACAATTTCATACCAAAATTAGATAACATTGGTTGTTGCTTCTGTAAAATCGTGAATTGAAAATTCTAAGATAATAGTATTAGGTATGTTAAAGGCTATTCCTTTTTTGTTTTTGGAATAATTTACACGATAAACGAAACGAGAAAATGCACAACTTCCATAAACGACTTTATTCATAGAATTACTAAGGATGACTATTTTCTTAATTTTCCATGTGAATTATCATTATATCTTCTGTTCATGGATCTCAGAAAATTACATAGTGAATAAAGTTATTGGAAAGTTATAATTATCTTATAACGTTTCGAGAAAATCTTATTAATGTTTTTCATATGCATTTTATTAATTTATACATGTACATTGACTTATGACCAAGATGGCGTTATATACATATATATTATATGTATATGGGATATAGAAAAAGTTACAACATTATATACGCACCACCACCTGATCAGCTGGTATATGTTGATAATGGGATGCCCTCAGAGGCATGATGATGTTAGGTACACTTATACCTATGCATGATACCACATTTATATGCAGGTGAATGACATTATAAATGTCTCAGGATTTACAAAGTTATTTGGACTTATATGCGAAATTCTTTATTCCATGTTTCATATATGTCTTGATGTACTGATTTTCATGCATTACATACTCAATACATTATTCATACTGATGCTCTATTTTCCCGGGCCTGCATTTCATACCCGCAGGTACAAGTAGACGAAATGACAGTCCCCCTTCTTAGGATCCTTGATCAGAGGGATCCGGAGCCGCTTTTGACCTTGGTACGATATGTTTGTATGTATATATGAGTATGACAGAGCCTAGTCCCATCCTTGTACAATTGTATATTCTAATAGAGGCATGTAGACAATTATGTATAGCTGGATAGTAGGTGACCTTGTCGGCTTCCGGTTTTTTATATATTGTTGTCTATAGCGACCTTGCCGGCTCTCCACACTGTATTCCTCATGTATACGTACATTGTCTTTTGGACAGGTTTCCCTCACATATATTATTCATGTTTACATTTTAGACGCACGCTTAAGGGTGTTCAACAAGTAGGCTTCGAGCACCCATCACGGCCCATCGATTTGGATTGTGGCAGTAAGATTTCTTTTGATTTTAACTAACTATTTTTCAAAGTGGGTTGAAGCAGGTCCTTACTAGAAAATCAGCGAACACGAAGTGGCAGATTTCTTGTGGGAGAATATAATTTGTAGATTTAGAATACCAAAAAAGATAGCTTGCGACAACAGGCCACCATATATATGTGCAATGACCACAAAATTCCTTAAAGACCTAAAAATCAAAAGGATCACATCATCACCCTATGACCCGAGCACAAATAGTCAAGAAGAATCAACAAACAAGGTCATATGAATTGGAAAATCAAGATGGAGTAAAGTTTCCAAGAAACTGGAATATGGCACACCTTAAGAGATAATATTGCTAATGAGCCTCGCCTATACTGAAAGTATGTGCTGCATTATTTTTCCCTTCGTCTAGTGTTTGTCCCAATTGGATTTTCCTAGAAATTTTTTAATGAGGCAACAACAGAAAGCATATTGCGAAAGAAGCTTTGTTAGCAAAAATAAGACCGTTAAACGACAAGGCATGCAAGCAACAAGCCACTGCAAAGCGGTTAGAAGTATTTTGCTCGGTAGCAAAGTTCCTACCAGGAAATAAAGTTTGTTTTCGGAAAAAGATTACCCGACCATTCACAAGTTCAAGCCACTGGGGTTTGTTATATAATCTTTGGCTTAATAGTAAAAGTTCCTAAGGGGAAATGAAGTTTGCTACATAATTGAAGAATATCTAACTATTTACTAGTAAAATCTTCAAATGTGCAAAACTTTCAAATTTGCATTCTTCGCATTCAAACACTGGAGGGGATGATATGAGAATACGGAAACGACTGCCACATTGATCGGATCTACAAAATCAGAGAAAAACATTTTATGGACTTGCGCGGCCAGCCTCGTAAAAATAAGTTGTACAAGTTAGCCACAAGTAATGGCAATTTTTTTTGGCATAACAAATGCTTGTGTTCTTTTGAAAATAGAAAGAATAAGATAAAATCCTTTTATTTTTATCTGGTTTCTTATTTTAGCTTTTGAAAGTTAAACAAGTACTTCGAATACTAGTATTGTAATGAATAGGAGACGTCCTCTCAAGATCATTGTAAACATAAGAGGGCCCTCTCTTATGAAACCATTATGGTAAAGGGTTAGTTCAAGAAGAACTTATGCCCGGAATCTAAATGTTCTCGGGAAAAATGACACCCAAAGCCTTGAACAATTCAACGTAAAGAGAACAACTTTCTTAAATACTTAAACGAAAAGTACGCAAAGAGGAAAACTTGCACACAAAAAGGCACTTCCATTCATAGAAAATGTGCCAAATAGCACAAATATGAAGGTATAGAAAAGAAAACAAAGCAAAAGCTAAACTACAACACCCTCGGAATCTGGAGGAAGACAAACATCCGAACCATCAGGAGAAGTCAGAAGACCCGCTACCGGCCCAATATCTTGGCCTTCACCATGTTGTCTTTCATCATCATCACCTTTAGGTTCTTCTTCAGTTCCCAAGAACTCAATAATAGAACCAAAAGAGTTGGTAGCATTAGGTTGGACCAGAAAACCCCTTCGGGCAGTTGACTCCAGCTTACGGGCCTTGGTGATTTTGGCATCAAAGTCAATGGTGCCTGCTTTGGCCTCTTCCAAGGTTTTTCTCTTCATGCTATACATTGAATATGTTTTTTTCAACAATGAGGAAGCTGCTCATAAAGACGGTAAACCTCAGTTAGAAAGTTATCTTGCTCAGATCAAATGGCCCGGAGGCTGACATCAAGGTCATCGATAGTGGAGTTGAAAACTTTATTTTGCTCTATGACTCTCTTATGCCTCTCTTCTAAGAAAGCATATTTCTCCTCTGCAGTAGTAACTTCTTAAGCTTTGGATTTCAAGGCCGCCTCCAAATTATTCCATCTTTCAGTAGGGGCAGCCTCAGGATCATATGCAATATGAACGACATTATGAACCTCGACCCACTTTGCCCTAGCTTCTTCAAATTGTAACCTTAACTGCGCGGTCTATTGGCTAAGGGTCATTATATTTTTTCTCTCTTTACTGCAACCAAGCCCCATATTCAGGAACCTCAACAGCTCATGCTTCTAGTTTCGGGAGACGAGTGGTAATTTGGTCTCGCTCAGCTAACAGCTGATCCTTCTAGGAGGTAAGTTCCCCTTTATCAAGAATTAACCTCTGAAGGCCCTTGGCAGCAAGGAACTTAGCCTGCAAAATAAAAATTCAAACTCAAAACCCTACCATATAAAGATAGTAGAAACAACAAAGGAAACAAAGATTATACTGCCACTGCATTGTGTATGTTATTGTTCAACAACACTCTCCCGAGAGAGTTTGTTTTTATTCCTATCTTTTTCTGAAGCCAGATGCTTCAGATATTAGCAAGTTCCACCGGTCGGGACAACATATAGAATCGGTAGAATCCGAGAGGGTAACACTCTTCCTCTGGGGAACTTCGGAGGGGCAGGACAATTATGCCCCAAATTCTTATGAACTGGGACTAGGGAAGAGGGACATCTTCCTCTTGGGCAACTGCGGGTGATAGAGATGATGTAGTAGTTGCTGGTGGCAAAGGTAGAGTTGGTGAAGAAGGAGATGAAGTTGATAGTGTTGTACGTTGTGAAGCGGCTGCGGAAACAACAATGCTAGTTGTTGGTTGCTCATCCACCTAGGACGGGTGAGACCTAGTACCCATCTTCATGGTATTGGGAACAGAGACTAAAACTTAGAAGCGAGAATTGGAATCTTCCACTACATTATACTCCTCAGAGTGCCTCATCTTCATCCACGATTACTAGATCAATAGATTGAGCATTATGTTAAGCTGATGAAGGTCATCGTCTTCTATGTAGAGAAGCCCCTTCATCACTGGCTTCTCTATCACCGTTGATCACCATGGTGTCTATTGCCGGCTCGGTTGCAACGCTCATCACCACAATATCTGTGGACGGCTCAGGCACGCCACCCTTTACCTTTTTATTTATTTCCCGGGCCACAGAGGAACGTCGCCTTTTTGGTCGCTTGTTCTCTAGTCGGGGACTACGAGAAGAAGCACTTGTGCTAGAAGCGGGCCCGGAGACACCTGTTTGAGTGAAAGCCTCCTGCAACCGCCTCGCCGCGTCAATCGGATTAGCCAAAAGTCCTCCTTAGGGACGACAACTGAGGTTTGGGGTAGACCTGAATTCGGTAGGAGAGAAAGGATAATCAATCTTCCTATACGAAAGGTAAAGACAAGATGAGTATAACCTACCATGATTTTTGGCCTTCCTCCCATATTTAGGGACTAGTTATTTCCACGTGCAGGTCTTAGGCGTAGCGACATCCAAAATCTTTTGAACCCACTGGTCAAAGCCTTCAATCCTATATGGTGTCCAGCGACTTATTGAAACAAGTGAAAAAGGAGGGATCGGTAGAAACATGGGGGACCTAGAACTAGAAGAACCGACAAACGGTGAACTTATGTGTACGATTCATAATTCCAGAAAAGATGGAGTTGCGGTCGGAATGATATCACTTGTGGCAACTTAAATGAACCGTTCCATACACCCATAATTATTGTCATCATTTATGTTGGTTAGCAAAGCATGGTGGCCACATTGCTGAAATTTGTCATTCCCGCACGAAACATCTTGGGGGAATAAAGGTTAATTAATCGAGAAAGGGATAACTCTTCTTCTGTCTCCTGGCATAGACGACGGAGAAAAGCAATTGTCCTCCACATAGAAGGACTAATATGTGCCAGACATACCTAGTAACGGATGCATAAATCCATGATAATGGAGTTGAGCTCCCCACTCTAGGAGGATGGTCCCAAAGTGAAGAGATACGTGTAAAAATATGTGAAACCCTTCTTGATGAGGTTTTCCGCTCTTCCAGGTCAGGAGTGATGATGTTTAAATCATGGAAACATCAATCTTCCTTCACAGCAGAAATACTAGAAGGGCGGATGAAAGAAAGATACACGCCAACAGCCTATGTGCGAGGTTTATCGGAAGGATACTTCTCTTCGATCCTTAATTGTGATGTGTTTTCTTCAAATAATGATTCTCACTGTGGGAGGCGCATCATCGTCAACACTACCTATGCTCTTTGAGGAACTAGGATATTATAGGCCATTGTTATCAGAAGGGAGAAAAGGGTTTTTTCTGAAGAAGAAGAAGATTATAGAAAGTTGAAGACTAGTATGAGTCGAGAAAAGAGAGGTCAAGAGAGTTTGGAAAGTTATGAAGTGTAAATAGAGAAGTTTAATGTGTATAAGTAAAGGAATATGTGGCTAACATTGTGGCCATAATTACCTCGATAACCGGAAAAAGTATTGTTGAATCGTGGGATGACGCGTGTTTGGGGCATTAAATGCGAGGATACATGCATCTAATCAACTGCCAGAAACTTTTCAGAAGAAGATCATAGAATTTCCCGCCAAAAAGGTATCTTCACCAGCTTCCCGGTCACATAAGGTTATTCCATTGGAAAGCAAGGGAAATTATTTGTATAGGATAAAACAAAAAGGGCCAAAATATCCTTAATGTATTAGAAATGGCTCAAAAATGTCCTCCTTCCACCTATTGGTTTAAATTTGCCTTTAATGTTATTTTTAGGCTTAAAAATGCCCCTATTAACAGAAAGATGGCATGGCATTGATGAGCATTTTAATTGAACAAGTGACATTCATTTAGTGGTCCATACAGATTTTTTCAAAACCAACCCATCTTCTAATAACCCAATTTTTAAAAGTTAACCTAACGTTTTTGGAAACCTATTGGCATTATTTTCGTCTCTTTTGTTCCAAGTAGAGTTTTTTCCTCTTCTTCTTCCTTCCTTGTTTGTCCATATACTATATGTGTTCGGTTTTTATATATTTTAGTTCTTGTAATGTTTTGGTACCAATTCTTAATTCTTTATCTTAGTTCTTTTAATTCTCTAATTTAAGTTAATTTTCTTATTTCAATTCTTATAATTTTTTTTAGTTTTAAAATTAATGTTACTTAATTGTGTCAGTTATTGTATTGGTTAACTTGTGTTTAATTTATGAAAAATTGATAGACTAATTTGTATTTAATTTGTGTTCTATTATGTTGATGGAAAATCAATAAAAGGAGAAAGAATTCGTCCTCTTCACCGAAACAGCAGGAAGCGTACAAGAACGACTCAATTGAATAAGCGCAAGTGGAAAGTAAGAATCATATTTGAAACAAGAGATGCTGGGTTGGGATACCAAAGCTTTTGCTTATCACTGGCGAAAACAAGATGACTATTCATCGTTGCAACCGAAAAGGATATTTTTGTTGTGCTTGTGCATGTGAAAAATTTTCATGAATTAGTAAAAATATGACACTGATCCGACCCATCGGGTTATTTGAAGATGGGTCAGATTTTTGGGTTGGGTTAGAAAAAATCTTTGTAGACCATCAGTGCCCTGTCATCTTTCCGTTAAGATAGAGGCATTTTTAAGCCTATAAATAGCATTAAGGACAAATTTAAACCAATAGGTGGAAGGAGGACATTTTGACTCATTTCTAGTATGTTAAGGAAATTTCTTGCCCTTTTCGGTAGGATAAAATATATTCATATTAAATGTTTGCATGAGAAAGCGACACATGGAGCTGAAGACAGAAGAGAGTCAGGTCCAAAGGCAGCAATCTCGAAAAGAATGGTATTCGTAAAGGCGAATTAAAAACCTACCACCCGACAACGTTTAGTAGAGAATATTCTATAGCATTAAATGCACAGTCCGTTACAGAGAATATAGCATTCACGGCCTACCGTTACACATTCTTCAACGGCCCTAATAATTGTCATTCAAGAGGGGCTTGATCCTAGAACCTTGTTCCCTAAATACAATTATAAATAGTATATTCTACGACCATTGTAAAGGACACGAATTTTCGAACAAGCCAATACTATACTTTATTCAAAAATACAATAATATTTTCTTGCTTATTAATATTGTTACTACTGCCGGCGGAAGCTCCCGGAATCAAGATTGCTATTGTCTTATCTCGATTTCAACGATGTCATATTCCAGTCTAATTTATTTGTTAATTTGAGATCAAATCGATTCATTTATAAATAAATCACGCATAAATTTAATTATACCGTTTTATGGGTACATGGTCATGTTTTAAAAAGCGGTTATGGGTCAGATTTGCCCTTGTACTATGAAAAATAAGCCTTATTTACACTTCGTTTGAGTTTTTTTATCAAATATATCCCTGCTGTTATACTTTTGGGTCAAATTTACCCTTCAACCGTTAAATATAACTTACAGGTTTATAATAGATACGTGACAGCATGTCATTGGACCTGATTAAAAAATTTAAAGCATTTTTGTTAAAAACTAGAAAAGAATTATAAAAATAGAAAAAAATATTTTAGTAAAATATTTCAATTTTTAAAAAACTGAAAAAAAAAATTTTCAACAAAATATTTTCGTTTTTAAAATTTTTATTTTATTTTTTTCAGTTTTATAGCATTTCGTTTTATTTCGTTTTTTCAATTTTTTTAAAAAAGAAAGTATTTTTGAACAACTAAGTCAATGGAGCAATTTCGGCAATTGTATATGAACAATCTTACATTTGCAATGCTTTTTCTTTTTTGCTTTAATGAAAGGAATATTTTTTATTTGAATTATTTATTGGAATTAACCGTAATGGTGCTAGTCTCCTTTAATCAAGGCAATTAGACAATTACTATAAAGCAGATATTGGAATATATCTTGGAAACTATTTGATACTAGCATTTAATGATTCCCGTGTTCTTATAATTATAGTAATTAATTAAAAAAAACTAATTACTAACTTGCTTTCCATTTTTCGGTGATTTATTAGTAATTAATAGCTAAGCCATTTATAGTCGAAGATAGACTGGATCATATTAAATGAAGGCACGGGTCTTGCAAAAGTAAACCAAATCAAGAAAAGGACAAAAATAACAAAAATACTTTCTTTTTAAAAAAATTGAAAAAACGAAATGAAACGAAATGCTATAAAATTGAAAAAAATAAAATAAAAAATTTTAAAAACTAAAATATTTTGTTGAAAATATTTTTTTCAGTTTTTTAAAAAATAAAAATATTTTACTAAAATATTTCTTTTATTTTTATAATTCTTTTCTAGTTTTTAATAAAAATGCTTTAAATTTTTTAAATCAGGTACAATGACATGCTGTCACGTGTATATTATAAACTAATAAGTTATATTTAACGGTTGAAGGGTAAATTTGACTCAAAAGTACAAAAGCAGAGATATTTTTGATAAAAAACTCAAACAAAATATAAATAAGGCCTAATTTTTGTAGTACAAGGGCAAATCCGACATATAACTATTTAATAAATTAACCTCGAAAAACAATGTAGGAAAGTTAAAGCGGATTGTGGTTTCTATACGGTTTTGCTTGTATTTTCGGATAGGAGGAGGGGAAAAGTAGAGGGAAAATGAGTACAGGCAGTTCCCTGACATCGTCGCCAGCGAGGCCATCGAGTTCGACGATGGCGATGATCGAAGGAAACGTAGCGCCGTCTTCGTCTTTAGCCGCTGATGACTTTAACTTCCCTACTGATCTCATCTCCATTCAAGATCGCAATAATGAAGCTATAAATGGTCAGTGACATTTTTTTGCATTTTCTTTGTGAAAATATGTTTACGTTTTTAGTTTTCATTTGGAAGTATATTCAACTTCAACTAATGATCTGTGTGACTGGAGAAGACCTAATTTATTTCGCAAATCAGCCGAATAACGATCTGAAATTGATTATCTAATGCAGTGGAATATTATTCTGTAGCTAAAATTGATTATTTAATGCAGTGGAGTATTTAAAATTCATTTTAACGTCTGTAGTGTGTATGTTTGAAAAAGAAAAAAATTCCGGTGTTTCATTGGATATCTCTGATTTTCATTTTTCAAGATATGAGTGTTTTAAAACATAATTTAATTGAGGGACTGGGAACAGCTTTTGCATAAATTTGGTGTGCATCTCACTGTGGGCTCCTTGGGTGTAAAGAATAACTTAAAAGTTGCAAATAGTTAAAAGGAAAAAAATTGATTGATGATAGAAATTGGAGTTAGGTATGGTTTGCACACAAACGTAGATGCAGTGGATGTAATTTGAAGGAAGATCAAATGTAAGACCTCATTTACTCCAAATTTAGTAGCTGGAAAATGTTGATAGAGCTCAATCTTAATGTCTTATACTTTTGCATATCATTTACATGTCTATATTGTTCTACATCGAGTGAATATAGATACTTTTCTTTGGGTGTAATTGCTTTTTCTTCTTTTTTATATCACTAGTTGGTTAAGTGTTACAGATGCTTTTTTCTCCACTAATTAGTAAAATGTATTTCTACTGCTACTATCGCAGCTCTTCAAAGTTCTTTAAGGCCAGTACTTCATTATATCACTCGTTTTGTTGTTTGATAGCTTTTTCAACAGTTATTTTGGATATACGTTATAATAAGTTTTGAGTAAATTCACTAGTTAATTACTGAAAGTGAGTGATTTCTCTGTCTGAAACAAGTTTAAAGGAGTGCCATATTTCTGACCAAATGACTATGTACCAACAATCAGTGTTATTAAAGGCGCGCTTAAGCTCTGAAGCAAGGCTCAAATTGAGCACTTCGCCTCGCATAGTGGGCGCTTCAACGTTGCCATCAAGGCTGTAAATCGTACTTTTACTTGCTAATTAGCGTAATATTGAAGAGACGATACTAAACAATTGATATTTTACTTTAGTCTTGGAATACATATACATATTTGTAGTTTTTCTTCATTTGCATGTTTCTTCTTTAAAGCCCGCGCTTTATTTGCGCTTTGCACCAACAGAGTTACAGGTTTTTTGCGCTTTTCACTTTTGATAAAACTGGCAACAATGTTTGCATAGGTTTGTAAGGACAATCTAGAACAGCCTTAGTAAAGGTTAAAAATTAATGGGAAGTGTATTTCAGCAGGTTATGTCTATTATATTAAGGATTTTTCTTTTTTTGATAAAGCTGTTATATTAAGTACGTTTAGCATGGTGTCATATATAAGGTAGCAAGATGTTTAATTTTGTAGCTTTTCATCTCGTGCCATTTACTTTTTGTAAAAGGACCTAAGTGGTTCATGTGACTTACTGTTTGTATCTGGTGGAGAAGGTGTCTGACTTGGTTCCGCAAAAAGTGGGAGCTTTGGGGTAGCAGAGCAGGTTTATCATATATAGTGAACTTATTAAAATAAGAATGTTCCAGTTTTTCATTCTCAAATATATGAGGCTGGAAAGTGGTGGAATCAAGCCCTAAGTTTGAGATTTGAAAAACTGCAAATAGTGAACTTAAAAGCTTTTTAAGAAAGCAAATAAAGGTGAAACAAGGCAGGCAAACAAGATAATTACTTTCGAAACCATTCGGGCCAAATTAAATAAAATCATATCAAACATAATACACATATATTAATAAATGCACATCTATGTTCTTGGGGAAATTAAATGAAAGTGACTTTTTGTAGTGCTTAGCCTTAAACCATTACTTCTAGATTATATTCCAAACTCTAGTGTTATCTTGGGAAATTTAAATTACAAAAAAGTCATTATATTTGAACTGATTAACTTAAATATCTTTAATTAAAGAGACTAAATTAGATATCGTTACAATTATAACTACCATAAATCTGAAAAGAGGTCAGACCCTTTATATGTTTTAAAGTTCTTTTTATAAAAGTTTTAATAACATAGGAGATATGAAAAGAGGAAGACAGCAGATATTAGAATTGAACCGTCACTTATTATGTGGTAGGCTTCCCACTAATATTACTCTTAGACCTTGGTTCCATCCTACCAGTTATTCAGCTGAGCTTTAATTTTTAAAACTTATACAGTAATAACATTTTCGAATTTGAATTTCATTTGGTTTAAGTTGAATATCATCTCAGTTCGTGTTAAATGTTTCTTTATCTTTTGGGAGTAGAATATATAGTTGCAGAAACTAAAAATATGGTTCCTTGGTTTAAGAAAATAATACTCCATAATACCATTAATTAAGCCTTTTTAATTATGTATTTACTTGTAGTTGGCACTGTTATATTGCTTGGGTGCATATAGGAAATCCATGTAGAGGAATAAAGCGGGAGAAATTAAAAAATAACTAGATTTACAACTGGTCGTTCAAAAATTGCTCAATTTCAAAAGTAATCGAAATTTAGCCACTTTTTATGTAAAGACAAATTTGAGCGAAAACACTGTTTAAAACCCGAAAAATACTCCAGTATATTATGCTGGAGTTCCAACATAAGTATACTTGAACTCCAACATAATATATTGGAATTTCAGGATAAGTATGCCGGAACTCCAGCATAATATGATAGAGTTCCAGCATAATATATTGGAATTCCAGTAAGTACAGTGGTCCAGCATAATATACTGGAGTTTGGAGCACTGGTGCTCCAGTCTCTAGTAAATTATATTGGAGCCAACAAAGTATACCGATCTAGAATAATATGCTGGAGTTTATACACAGGTGCACTGAACTCCAGTATACTATGCTAGACCGGTCTCTATTGCAACGAAACAATTTATATTTTGCATTGACTTGGTAAACGCTAGCTATTTTAGAATGATCAGTTCGAAAACTGGATATACCGTGCTATTTTTACAAATAATGCACTACGCTACCAAATTACCTTTTCCTTGTCAAAAAAGGATTTAATAATTTGGAAATACAAAGTTAAGTTCGAAGCCGATGGACTAAGCCTGAGCCCGATGATAAAGTACATGGCTCGAAGATTGGAGTACGCAGTGAGCACCAAAGCCGAGTATGACCAACTTCGAGATGATGTCGTTACGGGTTTGTTATAGAAGAGCAAGATTCTCGCCATGTCCCCAAGATCATGGCGTAAATTCCAAAATAGATTTGTATGAGTTAGTACGAGTCTGTACTAGGCGGTTAGATTGCTGTCCCAATAAGATTCCTCACTGTAAATAAAAATGTACATTATTTAGGGATCCCCTACTATATAAAGGGGACCCCTAATCATTTGTAACCATAATCAATCATGGAAAAAGAATATACTCACTTACTTTCTTGCTCATATTTCATTAGAATTGTCTCGTAACTTCGTTGTCTTTATTTTACTATTCTTGTTGACCAACCTCGAGGCCATCACAACTCTAGATCGATACTTGCTTAAACACTGGTTTGATTCAGCTTATTTCCTTAATTGATACGTTTGACTTCTTAGTTATTAATTAGTAGTAAATTAAATCATGTATTTTTAAAACCATAAACAAGTTTAATTGTTACTCGTATTTTCGAGGTAAACAGTTTGGCGCCCACTGTGGGGCTAAAGATAATAGTGGTTATTTCAGTGCTAATTCTGATAACACACGTTATTTTTACACTTGTTCTTGTCAAGAAGTTTTGTTCTCGGGTTAAAACATCTCAAACTCGCAAAACACACCTGTACACAAAATGATGGTTTTGGATTTCATGGGAAAAACAACAATGTAGGGGTCAGTGTACCACCGATTAACCATGTGGAAGTACCAAATGTGAAACTAGTTGATGTTAGTTCACACATTGCTTTGAATGCAGATTTAGCCGCAGACCCCAGAGGAAGTATATGCAGGGAAGCCCGATATGAATATTTCATTCATATCATACAAATGTCATGACCTCACAAAGCTTTTACCTTTAAGCTTTTAACACCACAAGTTTCAAAAATCTTCTTCTTTTTCCTTAAATTTCGTGTCGAGTCAAACTACGAAGGGAGTAAATAATTAAGCAAAATTATTTTTGCACTCTTTTGAGATTTACTTTTCCAACAAAAGAAATTCAATTGAACCACAAGCTAGCTCCGTCCCAATCTACACTTGGAGAAAATACAATACTTCATCCCCTCATAAAATATAGAATTGACGAGTGAACTTTTACTAGGAGTAATTACTTAGAGTTTAAGGGTTTTTTTTGAACTTTTAAATAACCTATTGATCAGCCCAAAGAGAATGATTGAATTTGGTAGGCTGCTTTTGCTCCATAATTAATTTGAATCTACATTTGTGTTTATAGGTGGAATAAAATCAGCTGTCTTCACCGGGTGGGGGTGGTCGCATAGCAACGGAGTCTCCGAGGCCAAAATGAATATTTCAATGAGAAACACCGATGTATGAACAAAGAATCTCACCATTTTAGATTCACACAGACCCTTGGCCAAATCATGCCAACTGTGTTCCGCGTATGAAGAACTGGAGGCCAGTTGTGAGACCTAACCTGCAAGGTCTAGAACCGCACCAGGAAACCAAGGGACATCTGCGTCATTATTGATAATCACCATCGATAAGTGTGTACTTACATTTTATGTTCCACTCCTGTGGGAATGCCATCCTCTCAGCTGGAATCAAATCAGAAGTCCTGATTCGGACAAACCGGCTTATCCATCGTCGATCCTTGTCATCGTCGATGCTGGAGAAAAGCTACTTCGAGGATCGATGCTGACGCTTTATTAGACCACCTCTATAAAGGCGAGGGTTGTATAGCCTGGTCAGTTGGTCGAGGGTAAAAGGCATCCCCTTAACTTGGCCCGAGAAATACCTGAACAAATTGACGATGCGCCAGAAAGAAGGATAGATCTAGCTGAGCATCACTTGGTATTGTTGGCAGAAATCAAGAGTGATTGGATTTATGGGACCCAATGCTGGATCTACGGGACCGAAGGTGAAAGGGTAGTATACACGCTTAAGTACCCTACTTTATGGGTGGTGATGTCCTATTCGGGGGAAGGAATCACGACATCCTTATTCCCCCATTTACAATCCGCTTTCACCTGCTTGAGTTCATTTTCAGTTATCAAGAAGATGTATTGAATATTGGTTCACATGAACATGGAACGATGTAGGCTTATCGATTTTGAAATCGGAAGATAGCTCACATGGCCCGAGAACACATTCCTCGATGCGAGGTAGCATCGTCGTTCTACCTCTAGCCGGCCGTAATGAGGAGGAGACTTTCTCTTTCTGAGGAATGGTTCTAGATGTTTTTTCCATTACTGTTAAGGAATTCAAGAAAAGAAAACAAGTTAATGCTGTAGCAAGAATAAGTTGAAGAAAGGATGAACTCAGGAAAGATGAAAAAGCTAGTGAGATTTAGAGAAAGTATTGAGAAGTAAAGAGTGTAAAAGTTGTGAGATATTGACCTATTTATAGTGGTCACTTTAACGGTTTGGGGAAGCAAATGACCTACCATCATCCGCTTTCAATTAATGGCCAACAATCTACCATCACCCTGGTCACTTCGCAACCATACCACACAAATGACGCTATTTTATAGCGCTCGGAAGTTATTGAGAACCCCCGAGGATTTCTGTTACTACAAGCACCGATTCTAATAAACTATCGACCTAATCTCGATACGGTGCCCGATTACTCGACATATGGGCCCCGAAGAGCAAACATCAAAGTCCAAGGGCTAACTCCGCATAAACGCTGAAATATAGAATTCAAGGGCTTGAAGCAAAAAAAACTTTTTACATTACCAAAAATATATTTACAAGGGGGTGTCTTTACAAAACCTTTCCCCCCGGGAAATTGATACATAAAAAAGAAAGGGAGGCAAAATGAGTCTCTTCTTCACCATCGCTACTCTCTGGATCATCTCCGGAGCCCTCATCTGAAGTGGCCGAAAACGCCGATTCTTCCTCCAAGATCCGGGCTTCCTCAATCTCAACCGAGAGATCGACACCTTTGGCGCTTGCTTCCTCGAGAGCTTCCTTCCTTCCTTGCTTGCGAGCGTGAGCAACGGCTCGAGTCAGCTTCTACTTGGCTTTCTCCAATATCTCTCTGGCCCGATCATTTGCAGTGGCGGCATCTTTAAGGTACGAAGATGCATTTTCTTCGGCCTCGGATTTGGCCGCGGGTAGTGCAACAGCCTCCTTCTGAGCACTCCGAAAAAAGACCATGGGTCGATGCCAACTCCGACTGCAAAAGGTCTACCTCCGAGATCATGGCCTCATTTTCCCCCCTCAGCGCGAGGATCTTCGAGTTCTTGGCCGCAACCTCTTCCTGAAGTTGCCCCACCAGGGCATCCTTTTGCCTAATAAGCAAAGGCAAAGCAAGTTGGTGGCATCAAATTATAAGAATAAAAAGGTGAGTTCATGGATGTCATGTTACTTGTTCAGCAAGGCCATCCCTTTTCTAGTGCACTCCCTCCAAACTCGCTCGAAGCCCGCTCAATTCCTCCCCCTTTCGGGTAGAGGAGGCCTCCGAATCCTTCAGTACCGAGGTGAGCTTCTCGAGCTCCTTCCCGCAACACGAAAGCTCATCTTGGAGCCTTGAGAACGCAGGTCATACATCTTCTTAGCCTATAGCGACATAGAAAAGTTAGAAAGTCGAGCACTAGGACTTAAGCATAAATGATAGGTCAAAAATATCACATGCTGATGAAGTCTCTTTGCCTCCTCGAGAGCGAGGGGGCATCAAGGTCAATATTCTCCTCAACACCGGCAAGGAGGTCTTCAAGCACATTTTTCCCTCCATGAGAGGTCCCCACATCGACAATATTCGAGTCATGTGCATCCCTAAACTCTCCCGGTGAGTACAGAGGGCCTAAATTAAGGCTACTCAGGGCGTTAATTTCTCTAAGGGTCTCGTCTTGCCCCCTAGAAAGCTTCGGGATCAGGCCCTTCGAAATCACCAGCAACTAGTTCATTGGTGCGGATTGTGCCACGTCCGACTAGAAACTCGGGGACTGTGCCCAAACCCTCCTCGGGAGTCTCCTCATCACGGGTTTGGCCTATATCGACCACTCCTGACCCAGCGGCCTCTTGACCAACAACCGGCGGAGCATCAACACTCTGTCTTGCCCTTTGTACCAAAGGGCGATCATCAACATCATCACCTTCATCTTCAGAATGAGGACTTGCCACAGCAGCCGAAGTCGAGACCGTGGCGTCGACCTTAATTGAAGACTCGGTCGAAGCCTCTTTCTTCCTTTTCTTGCCCTTGTCGGGTTTCGAGGTCCCCTCTTCACCAGCAGGAGCTGGTCTCATCGACACTCCATCCCCTAGGCCTACACAAGCCTGATACATCAGACTTACCGCTATAAAAGATATTCATAAGGAAACATGGTAAGATAACAGTAAAAAGCATACTGTGGTTCTTGTCCTGCCACTGTGTTTTGGTCAAGTCGCACCAAGAACGATCAAGATAAGCAAAGCGAAATCCAACTGTTTGATCCATCCCAATAGGTTCTGAACCGCGCCAGAGTACCAAAAAATGGCTGCATAATCAAAAAAGATAATTTTTTAGAAGGGGATGAAAAGACAATAAAATATGCTCGAGGTAAGGGCACTTACGGTTCATATTCCATTCCTTCGGGAATAGCATCCTATTAGCCGGGATGATGTTCGAGGTCCTTACTTAGACAAACCGACTCATCCATCCTCGATCCTTGTCCTCATCGGTGCTCGAAAAGAACGGCCTCGCAGATCGAGGGTGAAGCTTGGCCAAACCACGTAAGAGACGAGGGCTGTATAATATGAACAAATGATTGAGGGTAAAGGTCATACCCTCGACCTGCTTGGAAAAGTACCGAAGCATATGAACGATCCTCCACAAAGAAGGATAGAATTGAACGAGCGTCACTCGGTACTCATAGCAGAAATCGAGAATCACCAGATCTATCAATGGTGAAGAATGATCCGAAGAATCTGCAGGGCCTAAAGTAAATAGGTATGTATACACGCTGAGGAAGCCAGCTTTATGGTCTACTATGCTCTCCTTAGAATTGGGGATTTCAATTAACGTTGCGTCCCCCCTATCCGTAGTCTTTTTTCACTCTCTTCATATCGGTCACCACACTGATGTACCAAGACACACGTTCACTTCGGCCTAGTATAGCAGGGGGATGTTCGATGGAAAGATCAGATACATTGTCAAATTTGGTAGGGGTACATTGCTCGATAGCTGGTATACTTTTGGTTTGCCCTTCGACCGACGTGACGAGGATGCGGTGCCCTTTTTCTGAGGTACCATTCTAGAAGTTCTGGCCATGACTATAGAAAAGAAGGGTTTCTAGGAAGGAAAGTGAAGAAACCAACGCAGAAAAATCTAGAAAATGGTGATTTTAGCTGTAAAAACTTGAAGGTGTTGTAACGTATGAATGGCAAAACGGTTGAGGTATTTATAGAGGCCAGATTGGAAGCTTTTGGGAAGGGGAAAGGTTGAACGAATATCGGTTCATGGGCTTCTCGATAGTCGTGTTGACAATGACCCCGCACAGTCTTTGAGTGATGCCATTTAATGCTCTGATAGGCTGACGCCACGGGTGTGTAGTATCGAAGAGGTAAGAACTCAAGACCATTTTTTATCATTTTCATTCTAGGAAATGTAGGGACTATTTGTATGCGGTAAAAATCAGAGGGTCCGATTTATAGTCATTATGACGCTTCATAGGCTCGAGACAAAGGTCGAGGTTCAACCCCGAGGCGTTATGATGTTTGACCTCGGGGCAGTCAGGTCGTAATTGTGATGGAAAAATGGGAAGTTTCCAAGAAACGTGGTTAAAGGTGACTAAGGCTATTAAACTAGTTTAAGCCCGTACCGTGGCATTAAATGGTTGTACCAACCATATATCTTTGTAATAAATGCATTTGTACTATGTTGGGGTTCCCCCTCATATATAAAGGGAATCCTTGTCATTTTGTGAGGACACACAATATTGAATACAAGAACAAGAACATTCTCTACTCTCTAACTTAGACATATTCTCTTTTGATTTCTTTGCTTCCGTTTACTATCATGCTTGCATTTATTGTGCTTCATTAGTTGTTCTTCATTTATTGGTCATTATTAATCATAAAGAGCTATCGTCAAAGCTCTTAGAATCGTTAGTCCTCATCGACCATTTACAACTTAGTATCTGGCTCGACCTCGAGGCCTTGTATAACCTGGCTCGAGGCCCCGATTCTCAGTGACTCGGTTTGCTCAAGCATATTGCTTTTAATTTCCTATCTCATTTTCTAGTCACATCCTTAGCATCTATTGTCTAACAAACTAGCATAAAAACAAATCACGTATTTTTTAGAATCACAAAATCAAATCTAATAATAATTACTATTTCCAAGGTAAACAACTAGATTCAAATATTTTCTTTTTTCCTAATAGCTAGATTCAAGAGTGTATTTAAAGAGGTCTTCTTAGAAAAAAGAGAAAATAGATTATAAATGCATATTATGCTTCATAACATACATTGTACGTATTAGGTATTTTTTAAATTTTATTTATTTATTTTTGGGGTTTCCAAACTGCAGTTCTATAAAAAGAGATGGCTTGACAGTATGAATCTTCTACGTTGTTATTACGCACCAATGAAGTATGTTTTCCTTGGGTGGAATGCTCTTTGCCGCCTTCTCTAAAATTACTGCTTGTTCAGTTTCTTGAATGGGTAATAAAGGAGTTGCTTAGCAACGAAACTGCAACGATATAGTAGGGGATGTATATTAATATTTCGATGAAAACCCAATACTCTTAGAGGAAAAAATGCATTTCATATAACCACTAGGACCAGGATACTTGGCAGCAGCCCAAATAGTTCTATACAAGTGTATAAGAAGCCGATATACCTTTCATCATCTGATACGTCACAGTCCTCATGGGATGACCAGTTAAAAAATTACTCTCTCCGTTTCAATTTACGTAAACCTATTTTTTTTTAGTCCATGCCAAAAAAAATAATTTCTTTCCCTATTTGAAAATAATTTACTTTTATACAATAATTTATAGCCACACAAAATATACGTGCTTCATTTTACACCATAAGTTCAAAAGTAATTCTCTTTTCTTAAACTTCAAACGAAGGGAGTTGATCAGCTGCTACTTTTTTTGGAGGGGGGGGGGGGGGTAGGGACGGACGGACTTACTGCCATTAGTAGTCCACATCAGCAACAATCACTACAATATATATAGGGGGATTCGAACTTCTAACCTCTTATAATACTTTAACCACCAAGTCAAACTGTGTTAGGAATAGATATTACAAATGTGTGGATCCAAATTCGGATAGTTGCCAATCATCAACACATTTATAGCTAACTAAAGAGAAAGAGAATGTAACTGCCCTGATCACAATGCTCGTACTTGTATCATGATTCAAATGTTCAAACTGTAAGACAGATAGATCCTATTGTTGTCTGTGAAATGATAGAATAGAATGGACCAGCTACTCTAAAGAAGCATTTTGAAGTTTAGTCACAAAATGAGTAATCATGTGGACTTTTCTGCAACTTCTATGACCAAGAATCTCATAATTTTCAATGACTAGAGAAGCTAAACTTATGGAGGATTGAAAGTGAGGATTGTTATGAAATCTGCTGCCAACGAGCAGCTGCTGGAATTTGGAGCGAAGTTAAGGTCAGGGCTTACTTTAGCCTTCTTTTTCTCTAACGTCATTTCATGTTGTTGGCATGCGACATAACAAATGACAACCATTTTCCTTATAGCACTGCCCCCTTCCACCCGCAAAATGGGTATATTTAGTATACCAGTCCAAGTTAAACAACTCATTACCAACCCAATCTATCGATACACAGCAGATGTTTGTACGAGTTCAACATGTCGACCTCCGCAACTTGACAACTCGATCAAGCTATTTTGATACCATGACATCAAACTGAAATCGCATTATGATATACTACATCATATTTTTTTAATAACTACGTGGGAGAGGAAGTGAGACACGCCATCATTGCTATGACTAACTCGAAGGAGATATTTCACCCTACTAGACAATGAATACATACCCAAAGAAAATCCCACAGTAGCGAAAGACAACAAATCCACCACATCTTAGTGAGAGTTCTCACAGTTCAGAACATAGGTTTTGGAAAATCTCTGTCTAGCCGAACACACAAGACCATCACAGAAACCCAAAACCAAGTGCTTTCTCTTATTAACACATGCATTTGATGTTTAATACAGTAGTAACCAACTACAGTGAAAGCCCCAGCATGCTACGGGTTACAATCTTGCATTGACTTGGTACAGGCAGGGTAAGTTTTTCTCCCAGGATTGCACAACTTTTCCAACTGCCCAACTAGAAAGATTCCCAAGTTATTGTGAAGACTTGGAATCTAACTTCTCAGGTAATCAACTCACGGCGGCAAATTACTACTAAACACAGAGGCACATAATTTGCCACGAAGCACAACCAATAAATAAAGTTTCTCTTCAAGGCCAACAATCTTGCAATCAAAGATGTTGTTAACAGACTAGTACATAGAAGGTTAAAAGGGCATCGGCCAGTTAGCAGCATTAAGAGGCCTGTAATTTCTACAAACTTGTATGACCAGAGACTTATACAGTGAAAAACTAAAAAGGGAGAAAGGAAACCTCCATAAAAAAATTACTATGGTAGGTTCATTCTGCTTTATGTAAGGAAGAAACAAAAAATCTGAGGTGACCTACATAAGACTAATCCAGATGAATCACGGAGCTAAACGAGTTTCCATATATGCAAAGAAATCCAGGAGCAAAGGTGAGAGCAGGTATTAGAGCTGATATCTTACGGGAAGCTGCCCATGATCCAAAACACTAAGAGATGAGATTTCTAGATTACCTCATGTACATTTTCTTTGGTGACCTTTATCCTACCTTTTTACTGCTTGATGTTAGTAGCTCCATTTGTCCAGTGAGATGTTCCATATGCTGAGCTTTGTCCCATCCATTTTCTAGCGGCTCAGTTTCAGTAGTCTTAATATCTTCTATTTCAACCGGGTCCATCTCCTCTGTCTCGGTAGGGAGTGGACTTTGAAGAAACTTTTCCCAGAAGGGATCACCCAAACTAGGAAGCTCTCCTATATCGTCCATCAAGGTACTCTGCCACTCGTTTTGAGGATCGGGAGAAAAAGTATCAATTTCCAATGGCAAGTTTCCATTTCCATCCAATGTGGGATTCATGAAAGAACCATTCTCCATCTCTGATCCATCAGTATCCATACTGTTTACAGGTACAATTTCTTGTATCTGTGAGAGCTCAGGCATAGTCATATCTGATGGAGACAGTGAAACAGGAGGTAAGTCGTGCCCTCCAACCAGGGAACGTGTATCTGAAAATTGAATGTCGGCAATTTCAAAAGATTTACAGAGAGGAGATGACTGGATCTCAGATATGGAAGCCGATGAACTTTGACCAGTAACAGCTGAAGTTGCACTTGCAAATGGCTGGGCAGAAGTGGGTGGTACTTCCCGAAGAGTGACTCCTGAAACTCGGTTGGAACTTCCACTATCTAATGCATTGGATTGGGGTGAACCATCACATATGAGTACACTTTCAGGACTGTTGCTGAAGTTCTCGAACTTTGGGGAAGAATCTTGTTTCATTATTTGCCTGAGAATTGCTTTTGCCGCCTCATTCATTACAGGCTGGTACTTCACAATCTGCCCATCAGCAGGGCAAACAGAAAGATCATCTGAAGGAAAATCTTGTTTAATCCTGCGTTTCTTGTTGCCTTCCATTGCGTGCCTATTGCTATCATTTTGCTGCTGTACAAACTGTGCCAAGAATCCAGGGCTGTTAACAACTTTTGCCAGGAATGACATCATCTGTTGCTGCCGCTGCTCCATAACCTGAAGGCTCTGCACCATTATTTGCATCTGATTATCGGTAGTCTGCTGCTGTTGTCTCAGCTTAACCAGCTCTTGCATAAGCACATTCTTGTCCCTTTTCAGCCTCTCAACCTCTTCCTCAAGTCCAAATTTTCCAACCTCAACACAAGCCCCAACCGACGCACTCTGACCATGCAGCTGCTGCTGAGTGTGTCCATGAGCAGGCTTGCGCCTACTAATACTTCTAAGCAGATGCTTCTGACCTCTTAAGAATCCCTCATTAGCAAATTCCCAACGGTCTGGTTCAACCTTTCTAAAACCCTGTTTGTTGCAAAAGAAATAAATATTATAGAGGACATGCTAGAGGTTTCCTATGCAGGTAGAGTAATAAGTTATATTATTCTAATAAATGGTAATTATTCAGGTAGGAAAAGAAAGAAAGAAAGATACTTCACAAGTTGCTCCTTTGGTGATCAATATGACTAGCTAAAATTTACCTTACAAAATCGAAGAAAATGTACAAAAATTGGAGCTCCATCCAAACTCAATGCATCACCTTATCTCTAATCAAATTTTACGTGGCAAATGGCACAGGAAAAGTTCTGTAGCCTCAAAGAATAAGCAAGCATGATGAGATGGCGCTTAGGAGTAATACAATCTTAGGATTCATTAGGAAAGAACACACACTTCATTGCCTCAAAACAAGTAGTTTTCTCTCTGCTCATCTCTTTTTAACTATCAGCGCTGGAGAATACATCTGAATGTAGGTCGATACTAGTCATGCAATCTTCTGTGGTAAGTTTAAGAAGCAGTCCATACATAGTTTCAAATTTTGTTTCAGTCTCATCACCAAATTGGTACTGACATACTAGGAGATTCATCTCGAAAGGACTAACATAGTGATCCACAGAGCACACTGTTCTCTGGTGCATGCGCCCACATTTGGCATCTCTGTCCCTTTAACTAACTGGAGCGTAACTTCACACGCCACATGTACAGAGGTCATTGTGTATGTCATGTCAACAATATGTCCGCATTCTCTGTCCACATCACCAGAACATAAATTTGGATTGACCACTAGCATGTTGAACTGCTTCTTCTCCTATCAAAATTCTATACTGCCTCCATATGGTTGTATACGTTGACAACAGTGTCAATACTATATGATGGAAGACGGGATTAAGACACTGAATCAGCATCTTTCAATCACTTCTAGATGTAACAGTTGCGACTGTAATGACACATAAACTAACCAGGACAAAACGAATCCATAAAATATCATACCAATCAATCAATCAATTGGTTCTACATAAGAATCTTTTTTCTACTTAAATTCGAGTACATAGTTAATAATTTCTGTCACCAACTTTACCAATCACAAGATTGACAGCATAATGCTTTCCGTTTCCAATCAACAAAAGCACAACCAAGAACAACTCTATTTTCATATAGAGCACAAGGTTAAGTGAAAACAAATCATTCAAACAAAAAAAAAAATGAAAAACGCATACATAAGTATTTAACTGACGAACGAAGCTGGAGAAGTTATTGTGCTTGAAATACTTGGGCAGTAAGTCCTTGGCGAAGTCAGGAGGATCCCAAACCACAAAGCTATTGTTGGTGGGACCCCACGAAACAATCTTGTCAGTACTGGGGTCATCTACCATATCGTAAGTCTTCACCAGAAAAGGCGGCGGAGTATTTGCGATGGGCATCGGAGCCGGAGAACCACCGCCTCCGGAATCCCCAAAAGTGGACCCCATGGCTAAGAGAGAAAGTTTTCAATTGCTGAACACAACAGTAATCATAAATGAACGTATAGGGTTTTATGGAATAGAAAGGAACTTTTTCTCTTTAAGAAAAAACCTAATTTAGCGAGATAGAGAGAGAAAGATGAGTGCATATGAAGTAGAGAGAGAAAGCAGTCTGTACGGTGGCGATTATATTGGACGGAAAAGGGAAGGAAATACGTTGAATCTGTAAGGGGGAAGACAGTGAAATGACTTGTTGGCTAATTTCTTTTTTTTTTTTCTGTTTTTTTTTTGGGGGGGGGGGGGGGGGGGGGTTTTTATAAAAGCGTGAAGACACTGAAATGACTTGTTGGCCAATTTCTTAATATGCCTCTCATTCGGTAAAAAGTGTCTTTATCTGCGCTCTTGTATCTCTATCTATTTTTTCTTCTATTCTTTGTCTCTTCTGTGCAAATCCTATTTCCCCCTCGTGTGGGCCAGACTAGGCGTATGTTGCAAATTCTCCCAATAATTTGGTTCTCAAGATCTTTTTGAAAAGCCACATGTTAATTAGAATTAATCTAATGACTATTCTAATAATTATATTTTATTCTCTCTAAATTTTATTATTAGAAAATTATCGAGTTTTGTTAGAATAGAATTTTATTTAGAGTGAATGTCTACCTTGTAGAGAGTTTTACTTTGAGGCTAAGTCATTTTTCCTCCTATAAATAGAGGGGCCTTA
Source organism: Nicotiana benthamiana (assembly GCA_034376525.1). NCBI lineage: Eukaryota > Viridiplantae > Streptophyta > Magnoliopsida > Solanales > Solanaceae > Nicotiana > Nicotiana benthamiana. Next base: position 94,076,592 of record CM067337.1, read on the forward strand.
CCCCATTGTAAACCAACCCAAAATTCAATAAGAATTTTCTCTCTCTATCTCTCTCTCTCTTTCTCTACAATATTGCTCTTGTTCTTTTATTATTTTTTAACATGTTATCAGCACGAGACTCTAACTAATTGAGTAGAGGGTGGTTGTTTTAATTTATAGATATACTATTAAATAGTTGTCTAATGTACGAGATTAAACCACTCATAGAATATATATGCTAATTCGGACAGTAGCTGAATCTGCAATTACATGCTTGCTAATCTCATTATGCTCGAGATTACTTCTGTTACACATAGTTCCAATGCTTATTGTAGAATTACGGCTTGGAATGTCAGTCTTAAATTTAGGAGGACGTTCATGAAGAATATTACGCTTATGTCCATAAGAGGGGCTCACGCAATATTTCAAAACTATGGCTTTGGATACATGCACGATGCTCAACTTTTACATAATATTGAGCATAATGATTGTTAATTGTTCTATGAACTTCCTTCAAGATTAATTCTAGATTTAAGGTAAGTATTTTACTTTTATCTTTCAAATTCTTGTAATTCTATAATTTGATTTTAAATACAAGCATAGACGGTAAATTTTGATTGCAACTTTAAGGTAGCTTGAAAGATATTATAACCACCCAACGTGGTAAATTTTCTATGTCTTGCCATTATCAAATTCATGTATGATTGTGGGCAAAGAGAATGTGATAACAGTATGTGATAAGTCTGAAAGAAGACAAAATTATTACCGTGAAGGTATCAATGGATGTGGACGTGGCAATAGACGAAATTATAATCGTCATCATTGTGATAATGAAGATAATAAGGATTCTCAAAATAATCCTTCACGCTGTGAAAGTAATATTTGTCATCAATTTGACAAAATGAGATTTTATAAAGCACATATATATGATTATGGTTCATTGATGATGTGAGTGGAACAACATCTAATTTATGAATACATATTCATTCTTGGAAGAATATGAACGTGCTAGTGGTAGTGAATATACCACACTCACCTCTAGAAGGAGGTTAAGATGATATAAGAAAATAATGTCATTATTATGGCATGAATGGTCATTGATCACGTACCTATTGTACGCCAAAATATTTTGGTAATGTTATCATTAAAGGACAATAATAATACAAGAAACATATCTTGTATATAATTTTTACCATGACCATAATGATACAACTTTCTCTTTAAAAGAAATATTCACTATATGGATATTGATTAATATGTGATAGCAACAAATTAATTGAGAACTCTGTAAGAGCCAATTATACTATTTTGGAGAAACACAATTGATTACCAATAAGGTATTGTGTTGTAGTAAGTCTCAATGAAACTTGTTCAGTTTCCAAAGTATATGCGAAAGCGGTTGATTGTTGAGACTATAAATAAAGGAAAGATTTTACATCTTCTATTACTACAACTTGTAGCGGAATAATATGTATGCGAAAAGCTACCCGCTTTATTCTCCAGTTTGTACAACACAAATAAAAGAATGCCACAATAAAGTAGAACTTTATTGACATAAAACCCATATCATAATAAACTTGGAGTTTATTGATATCCAGTTGGCATAGCTGGTTTAGTCATATTAATTAAAGTATGATGTGCAAACATAAACGAGAATCTATGTGGGTAAATATTAAAGAACTAGAACGATCTTTACGAATTCTCTTAGGTTGCTTGTTCTCGTTAATTGATAGACCAATTAAAATTGGGATTGAATCCCATGAATGCTGGAAATATCAAAGGTGAATATGGGCACATTCATCTGCCATGTATACCATATAAGATGCATCTATGAGATGGTTACATGTGGGATTATTATTAACCCGCAACATGGTATTTTGCGAGGTAACATGCTCAATAATTCAATTTAGAGCACAATTTCCAGATTTTCTATTCAAGATAGTTTATCTTGATAAGTTAGTTTACATCACAGCGGGTTTAGCAAGATAATTTATTGTGCCTCCACTTTGTAGCTAAAGTATTGCTTATGAGAACAAAGTTATCTATATCCGTTTGATATATGTTATATACGAAAGTATATTACATTCTCCCATCACAAGTGGTTCATGGTCAGGAACCAAATAACTCCATCTTATTATTATTGATGTGCGGTGTATATTTTCATTAACACCATAATGCACAAATATGGATTCTCAAAGTTGAGAAAACAAGTTAGTTTTTCTAACATGAGGGTGGAGATATGATAAACAATTGAAAAAATGTTATGTCGAACGAATTATCATTTGTATATCTAGATCCACGAATAGGATAATATGAACTTGAAGTTCATAAAAAGATAATTCATTTGCAATATATTGCAAAGCATGCCATACGCATTTGCTGACCCAAAGAAAGTAACTATATTCTCATTGCAAATGCTCACATTAAGTCCTAGAAGGACAAAATCTATGGTACGCTTAAAGCGTATAGACAAATTAGTTTCAAACAAAACTTCTTGATAAATAAGATGAGCAAATGATCAAAGTGATCATAATAAATTAGGCAATTGATCTAGAAGGTCACGTGACATAACACTTCATAAAATCTCATGAGAGATTCACGTACCTGAATATATGAATGAAAAGATCTATATGTTATGTCTTTATGAAAATTTATTCGAACTGATATAACATGTTTGTCGACGACATCTATCATAGCGCTAAGTTTAGATGAGGATCTTAAGTCTATCGAATATAGACACAAAAGTATTGGCCAAATGGAAGAGATACAATTCAAGTAGAATTGATTCCATATGAAAGACATGTAATTTTGGACATGTAGTTCAAATACTTAAAAGTATAAAGTCAATGGTATGTGCAATTAAGTTTCGATGTCTTATTTGTCTAGCATTACATGAGAACTTGATATGCATCAAAACTCTATAATATGCCTTAACTTATATGACAATCCATGAAAGATTTAAGTTGCTTGAAGCATCTAGAATTCTTGATCTTGAGGTACCACTTCCTCAGTGCAATTTATGCACAAATGTATCTTGCTATAACTATAAGCATGATAATGTGATAGCGAAGATACCTTTATAGAGATATTGAAGAGTCATTCCACGATATTTGTGAAGACATTATATATCTATCACGAGTTATGATTTCAAGGTGCAAATATTCATTATAGTTAATATGGTTGATTTATTTATCAAATCTCTACCAACGATCTCTTGAAGATGGTGCACAAGATCGGAATGCGAAGGCTCAAGGATGTGAATTGATGCTCTCATCAGGGGGAGTTAATGCACGTTGCACTCCTTTTCCCTTATAAGGTTTTGTCCCACTGTGTTTTCATTGCAAGTTTTTAACTAGGCAACCAATAGGCGCATTTATAAACATGTGTACCCTTTTTCCTTTTCTAGAATTTTTTTCCCACTGGGTTTTATTTTAGTTAAGGTTTTAACGAGGCACATTACTTATTGAATAGACATTCAAGGGGGAGTGTTAAGAATAGAATTCTATTTAGAGTGAATGTCTATCTTGTAGAGAGTTTTACTTTGAGGCTAAGTGATTTTTCCTCCTATAAATAAATGGGTCTTTCCGCATTGTAAACCAACCCAAAATTCAATAAGAATTTTCTCTCTCTCTTTCTCTGCATTATTGCTCTTGTTCTTTTATTATTTTATAACAAATTTATTATTGTTGTTATTGCTGTAGAATAATAATTACCCGGTGAACTTCCATTCTGAGTTTCAAGCCAACACGTCAATAGATTAAGTAATGGGGAGCGAGATTCTCGATAGTGGCTTTCGTTTCGGCGTAACATTAATATACACAATCTGTGTATAAGGTTGGATGGGTTTTCGAATTCATTCATCCATCTTTCGAGTATTTGACCCTTAACCTCGGGATCCTCAGACTTGCCAGCAGATCCAATTGCTCGATCCCTAGGTCGTAATTGTCACATGAGAATTTTCGGCCACACCACGTGTAGAGGATAATTTCTACCCATACAGTCAGCCTCCCTACTTATCGGTCGATTCAATGGCGAATGCTCCATAAATAGCAGTCTTCTTTCCTGGGTAGGAGTCAATTTTGTAGAGATTTCTTCCTTTGTAAGAAAGAGTTTTAATAAAGCTCAATCCCTACAACTGATGCGGCTCGTGCACAGTCCATACTTAATATGCCAGGACATGTGGCCGTTTTCCGTTGACCTTCCCTACTAAAGAAAAACTCAATTATCAAAAAAAAAAATGTTGGTAAATTGATCAAATTGATTGGTATTTTGACTTACTAACCGATTACCAACGGAAATTGGCCTGTTGCTAAAAGGCTTGATGGTAAATTTTACCAATCATATTGAATTGGTTGGTAAACTTACCAAATAAAAATTAGTTAGTAAACACCAAATAAATTTATTGGCAATTTTTGAATCTTGAGTCCAAGATTTTCGTTAGTAAATTTACTAACAAAAATTCAGTTGGAAATTCGTTAGTAAATTTACTAACATATAGAAATTGAGTTAGTAAAATTGGTTTTTGATTATTTAAATTGTGTTTGTAATTGGTTGGTAAATATAGTAACAAGAAAAATTCCATTAGTATTATGTTTAGCAACTATACTAATGGATACCAATCTGGTTGGTAAATTCGATAGTATATTGTTAAAAATACATTGGCAATTGGTTGGTAATTTTGTCTATAGAAAAGTTCTATTTAGTAAATTGTAGGCAATTTACAAATAAATTTCAAATTCATTAACAAATATGGTTATAATAATTGTATTATTCATTTGCAGGTGATATGTATCAAGAACTCTGCAAGTGTTCTGTACCAAGAAGATGGCAATCACTTCAATTGGATACTGCGCATGGGACATTTTAAATGCTGCATATGTACCACATTCAGAAAATGTGTATCCATTCTATTTTGGTTAATGTATTTCCTATACTTCATCTGAATCACGTCCTATAATCTTATGAGCTGCAGGAGAACATCAACCACATTTTACACAATGCAGAAACAACCTACAGAGTTTGAGATCAACAGAAAACCACTACTTGAGGAACAGAGAAGCAAGCCTATATGGTCATGCTGTATAGTTGCATCTGATAATACTCATATCTGCAGGTACAATTGTGTTTAACTCTGCAAGTGTAGTTTCCATCAGTGGTATTAGCACTTATGTGCTCAATCTGATGAAACTGTACCATTTGCACCAATTATTCATCCATACATGCCTCCAGGAATACAAAAATACTACTGAAACAGCATAGCGATCTCACCAGATACTACTTTGAATTACAGCTACTAAACAGTGGTTTGAAGGAACCTAAGAAACATACTGCAGTGAACTACCAGCATTCAACCTTCATGGAGCCTTTCAAGATGGGCATATGTACAACATTATCCGGTTTTCTTCCATATATAGAGGGATGAGCATCAATCCTATAATCTCACAAACCAGTTATATTCAAAAAGATAACTGGAGTCTTCATCTTCCCTATCATTTGTTCCACTATCATATTCTTCTCCAGGTATTCGCCTTTGTAAGTCTCAGGAAGAGATTGTGAAGCTTCTCTGCAGTGGCCACCAGTGTTCAACTGACCTCCGCTATCCAATTTAAGAAGTGTCATGAGCCATACGAAGATTTGAAGCCAATACTTAGTTCAAAGCAAATTAAGGCATACCTGAAATGAGAAGGAGCAGAGCTTAGGAAGAAAACTTGTGTTTTGGTTGGATTGACATGTCTATCTTCCCATTGTGCCCAAGTAGTCAGGGCCTTTTCGAAAGCTGTTGAAACATCAAGGCGAGGAAGAACTTGATTCCTTTCCTGGTAGTAATTTTTTCTGTTATGACACTACTGGTTAGAAACGAGTTTTCAGAAGAATATAACACAATAATAACAAGTACTAACTTGTTTTCTAGCTTAATAACAAAAATTGACGGGATGAACCAAGAAACAATCCAGCTCATTAACTGGTATTGCTAAGTTCTTTCTATGTCCTATCTCATCATGATTACATTTTTATATCAATATTGGCATAAAAATGCAGTGTTGAAGAAAGGTTTTAGTCGAGATAATACATCTGTTCAGATGTTGGTAAATGAACAAGTGAAACAGAATGGAGAATCTAAGACTATCCAATCTGATGTGAGTGATAAAGCAAACACATAAATGGAGAATGCTGTGATTTCTAATGTTTCAGAAGATTCACATGCAGCAGATTCAGGAAAGTCTAAGGATGAGGTTTTGAATTTGGACAGTCGACCACACACTAATGCTAGGGATATACATGATTCATATGTAAACAGTAATGCGACAGTTATGACCTCTACAAATCATGTCACTTGTAATGCACTCAATGGACATTTGCCTGATATAGTTGGTCAGTCAGAAAAGGAGTTCTCAACATTGAATATTACTGTTGCATCGAATATAATAGCAGGAGCTAATGAAAAATTTGATTTATCTTCTGATCTTGTAAAGAAGTCAGCAGGGGAAATTCTTGCAGATGTCTCAATAAATGATAGTGCTGGCATTGGTTTGTACTGCAAAGATCATACCATAACTGCAGCACTTTCTGGTCATTCTTCAGATCAAAATGGTCAGTCAGACAAACTGGTATCACATTTGGATTCTATTGCTGAATCTCATGTGTTAGCAGGTGACAACGAGAAAAGCTCTGGCCAACAGTTGAGAGAGGATTCTGTTTCATTAAATTATAGTACAGACTCAAATGTTTTACCTGCTGAAACTGCTGAACCTATGGAGAAACAAACTGTGACATCTTGTTTTGATACCACTAAAAAGGAACTGTCAAGTTTGGTTACTGAAAATGCAAATGTCAATGAAAAAAAACAGGAAAAGGTTCTGGTTGATCAACGACACAGTTCTCTGAACTCTACTATGTCGTTTCAAACTTCAGTTGCTAAGGAAAGCAATTCAAGTGCAATGTTCAAAGAACAACAAATCTGTAATAAGGTTCAAACATTTCCAGCAGAAGAGCTACATGTCATGCATAATGAGCATACAATTCAAACAGTAGATGGTATGAGAGCAGTTGTTACACAGGGATCCATCAGTTCCAACAGTTTATTGCACCATGTAACGATGCCTGCAGGAAGTGTTAAGCCAAATATGGAAGTCACATTGCAAAGTGTTTCAGATGGAGCTAAACCTTAGGATGATGACAATGCACAAGTTACTTCTCCACAGGACATAAATCGTAAGCTAGTAACAGGAAAACAGAAAGAGGATATGATTTATAAAACAACAAATCCAGCAGATGAAGTCTTTATGCAGAACTCTCCTCAACAGAGTCAAAAGGAAGAGATGGTTCAACAACACATTTCGAACTCCTACGCAGCTGGACAACTGAAAACAAAGAACAATCAGTCAGCGACTCAGAACAGAAATGAAATTCAGAAAATTGATGTCCTTAAACAGGTTACAGATACAACAACAAGCTCAAACTCATTGGTCGCGCGTACAAATGACAGTAAAGATGAAGGACAAGTGTATGAAGGAATGATTCAGAAGGTTTCAAGATATCCTCCCGTTCCAATAACATATGTCGATGAAGATGTAAATGAGTGTGTGGAATCTTTAAGCTTCAATGCTAAGAACAAACAAGTAGCTCTTGCTAACATGAGAGATTTGGTAATTAAATCGAAACTCTGGGACCAATGCCAATTTGATGATGTCGAGAGCTGGGACGAAGATTCAGATGGTAACTCATCTGTAAAAGAAGGCCAAGAAGATGATTACAATTCTTCAGGAGAAGACAATGAGGAGCAAAATGAGCCTAAATTGCAAAGGAAAGCTGCAAATTTAAGTTGGAATGAAAAAATGAAAGCTGTTGCAAGTAAATTGAACCACAACGCTCCAGATTACATTCCAAAAAATAATTCAACAGCAGGTAGTTCAAAGGTAATAACAGGAAAGATCGACCAAAAAGAAACAACACAAAATGTAACTAAATTTTCGGGTGAAACATCATATGGAGGAAGCAAAACAGTTCTGCCATCATCTGGACAAAATCAGATCAGAGTCTTCCACAATAGTCAACCTCCAATGAACTGCCCTGATGAGGATAGAAAATTAGTAGAATTTTCACAAGTAGACGAGCAAGTATCCTCTGCACTGATAATCTCCTCGGAGCAAATCCAGAATGAAATGGAAGGAAGACACATATATGAAGAAGGGGAGGAAGAGGACACGTTAATGCAATGCAGGAAACATGCTGCAAGAATAGGAGAAAAGAAGAAAGAAGAAAGAAGAAAGAAGAAATAAGAAAGAAAGAAAAACAAGTCTGGTCGAGTCGAGAAAGAGAAAAGAAGAAATAAGAAAGAAGAAAGAAGAAAGAAGAAGTGAAGAACATACCTGGCTGGTGTTGTCGCAGACGATGGAAGAAGAAGAAGATGGAGTGGAAACCCTAATTTTGCCGACTGGAGCAACTGAAGAGGCTACTGTGTTTTAATTTTTCTGTATTATCAAAATAGCGACGCCTCGCATCGCCACGCGCCTCGCCACAGAAGCTGTGGTGCTCGCTATTCTGGTTCGCATCGCAACAGTGCCCTTTGTGGCGTTAAATCCTCGCCTCGCTACACTCCTTTAGCGCTGTAGCGAGCGCTATTTACAACCCTGACACAAGTGAGAAAAGAAAACATTGTCTTTTTACATAGCATATTTCCAAAAGATAAAAGCAACCAGGGATGTCAAGTTTGAACATTTACTAAAATCCAATGCCTCCTTTGTCCTTCTTCTAGAAGTCAACGACTAAAGAACGTGCGGACCAAGAGCAAGTAAAATATTAAAAAACTGCATAGAAGAAAGTAGTATAGTTCATTGCAGAAGTACTTGCAATGATCTTGAGCTCTGCAAGTGAATTTGGAAGAATAATTAATTTCCCAGGTTCACAGCAATGTGTTCTTTTCCTGATCGCAGGATGGCCTTTGTATATGCTAACTCTAAAAGACGATTGATTCCTAGTACTTCCCGACCTGCACTTTTGCTCTTGTTTGGGCCACTTTTCAGCAACTTCATCCATTGTGTCGGGAACCTTAACCCTGTGCCCTACTTCTCGTTTTTGTAGAATGTCTCTTAGGTTCATCGAAGAAAGCTTGTGCTTAAATTTATCATTTATCTCGGCTCCATTCATTACAAGTAGCTTTACCATGTCCTCATGATTTTCTCCCAGCGCAACATCAATAGCAGTTGATCCGTGGCAATCTTTTGAGTCAACTGTTAATCCATGTTTTAGGAGTTCTTTCATCACTGTTAAGTCATTTCTCTTAGTTGCTGTGCATAAGAGTTCACCAGCAACATAGGGATCGGAGACAGAAGCCCAATGGTATAATATCCGAAATGTTGAATGTTGTTTTGCTGCTATAGTTTCCCACAAAGCGGTGTTACCATTTACATCTGCATTTTATGGTACATTCAAGACATTACTTAGCCAACTAGCCTTGTCAAACATTCTACCCTATTGAAGTTTACAATAGTATATATCGAGGATGACTTGCCTCGGAGGTGTATGTTACACCCATGTCTAAGAAGAACCATCACACACTCTTCGTGCCCTTTCGATGCTGCTATATGCTGATGTATCAGAAAGAGAAACACAATGTCATAAACTGTTAAGGAGAAACTAATGTTATTGGCAGCACAAAATAGGTAAAATGAAAATCTTCTTTTTCGAGTACATGTAGGCCACGAGAGGACACATACCACTGGAGTTCTTCCTTGAGCGTCTCCGATATCAGGATCAAATCTTGCCTTGAGAAGTTCCTCAAGAAAAGTAGCATTACATGTACTAGCAACAGTTAGCAAGTTCACAGACATGTTTGGATCACCATTTTCTGCCCCAACTTCATGAAATAAATCTCCAAGCTTTAAATCCCTAAGCTTCTTGTGATGCTGCAATTACCATATCATAGGTACAACATTAAGATTCAGCTCTAAATCGGCCGTTGGGAAGATCACAGGGTATTTTACACTAACCTGAAGGAAATTCTTGATCATTATCTTCTTGTCTGGTTTTCATTGCTTCAATCAAAGAAGTTGTTCTTATCTTCAGGAGTTGCGAAAGTGTCTTGGTTCGATACGTGTAGCTCTGAGGCCTATAACAAAATGCCCAAACTTCTCCCAACATATCTCCAGATTTGAATGTCCAAACAACCTGCTCATTTTCCATCTCACACTCAATCATTTCCACCTCCCCTGACACTATGATGTAAACCTCATCTAGCGATTCGTTCTGCATTATTACATCCTCTCTTGGGGGTATGTACTCAGCCTTCGTATCTGCAACCTGCAGATTCTTCAGTTAGACCTCAAACACACACACACGAAACTACGTAACAATTTCAAGAAAATGTGATACCTTACCAAAAGTAACAAAATTTCCCTTGAGATACCCTTGAAAAGATAAACCTTCTCCACTGTTGGCAAAAACAAATGGTGCCTAATGCTTTTGCAGATTGTCTTGGGAAGTTGTTCAATCAATTGCTGTTGGTTTAGGCTCTCTACCTTGAATCTTAAACACATGTAAGCCAGTATTTGCTCTTTTAATCTTGGAGGCAACCTATTTCGACACACAAAATTTGATGTTGCTTCGATGCTATTTCTCTGCAACATACCATAACAAATCACTTACATCTAATTTATTTAGTGATGATTCTGATAAAGGCGGATCGAGAATTTGAAAAACATTGGATGCATAGTCTAGTATGTATATATACATAGATCTAAAGTACTGGATCCACCTCTAATGATGAAACATTTTTTTGTACACTGACAATGCAAAGAAAAGCAAAGAGCTTACGAATTCCATGGTGCGACGAGTTCCTTCGACGACTAAATTGGTCATATTACCAATAATATAAGCAGTGAGGCCAAGATTGAAGAGCATGTAGAAGATAACGAAGACCATTTCCAAAGTGTTGACAGCATGGAGATCACCATAGCCAACTGTTGTCATTGTAGTAATAGACCAATACAAAGCTGCAATGTACCTCATAAGAAGACTTGTCTCCTTGTAATTTGGACTCATAGCTCCTAACCAAGACTAGTTTGGATTCAAGAAGGTTCTGTTTGATTCGAGGTTAGGGGTTAGTGGATTTGGCTTTAGGGTGTGATGGGGGTTCTGTGGTGTTAACGGGGTGACCGGTGGCGTTGTTGCCGCCGGGTTTCTGGTGCAAATTGCCTAGAGGCGGCTAGGGTTTTGGGGTTCTGGTCTCTGAGGGTTTGAGATGGGGAAGATGAATAAGGAGGGTAGGGTGCTTTTGGGGGGTGCGGGGTGAGTGAGTGAGTATATATATGGATTAGGATGAAGGATCCTGTCTGTTAGATCAAGAGTAATCAATGGCCAGGATCTTTTGGCTAAGATGTAACGATGTTGTTCCATTTAAATGGAATTGGGTTGGTCCATGGCTAGACGGGTCCATTTAACGTATCAGCCTGGTCTTGGCCTGGGTCAAACGTGCAATTGGGCCCGTTTTCTTTGCAATTTTAGCCTTTTTCTCTTCTTTCTCAACTAACCAAAATTAATAATCTCCTAAACAATTCCTATTAAAATCAAAAGAAATTAATCTAACACATATTAATTAACACTTCAATAATAAACACAAATTACACATTTAAATAAAATCACATAACGACAAAGAACAAAAAAAAGTACATTCTTGTAATTTCTTTTAACCATTTTATTTTTTATTCTTAATTAAACTATGTTAATACTAACTAAATACATGTATTGTTTGGTTATTATATTATCATACAAATTAATAAATTTTAATTGCACCAAACTATTTGTATAAAATAATAAAATTTTAATTGCACTCATGTTTGAATTATTAAATATAAACTAGGTCCAAACATAATTTAGCTAATTATTTAATGTTCAAATATGCAATGAAATTAATTCTAATTAATATTAGAACTAGTATTATTATCCATGCCGATATGCGCGTACACTGACCATGTCAAATATTAGAGTTGTTTAGATTATATATAAATAATCTTAAAATTGAAATAACTTCTTGATAAAATTAATATAGATAATCATTGGATATTAATTAATTAAAAATGCAACGTGAAAAAATATTAATTGTTTCTCAAATCTCATACTTAATTATTATTATATTTTATTTTTTAGTACCATTCTCGCCAGTGTCATAGATCCTAAAAATAGTGAGAATTGAATAATAACTCATATTTATCACAAAAAAATCGAAGGTTTTAGACTATGAAGGACTCTTATATATACGACTTGAATCTTTTACTACTACTTAAACTCTTATTGGTGTCACAACCCATTTTCATAATAGGTCATGATGGCGCCCATCAACCTTGCCGGACAAGCCAAGTGCTGCAAATATTTCCAAGTTTATCGAAAATTATAATTTTTAAGAAAAGATAAAGGATCCCAATGGGGTTTTAGAAACCAAATACAGTAAGAAATGTAGGAAGCATATTATGATACAGCCCAAAATTAATCTACTAATGTGTGTGCCAGAACCTTGTGTCACAAGCTACGGGAACTAGTAGAATATACACAAAAGAATACTATACTATCATACTGTCTGAATCAGGATAGACAGAAAACAAATTACAAATTAAAGAAGACTATTCTTCGGCTGCAGATCGTCATGAAGGGGAAGCAACTCACCATAGAAGTCCCAGATGGCCCACTGATGCGCACCCGAGTGATAACCAGATCCACCTGCCTCAGATTCTCTACATTTAAGTACAGAAGTGTAGCATGAGTACATAAGTAACATGTACCCAATAAGTATCCCGTCTAATCTTGAAGAAGTAGAGACGAGAGGTCGACTTGATACTTACTAAGGTCAAATAATATATGAAATATTTCATAAGCATAGAAAGCTACTAGTATCAGCAGTTTATGGCAAGATGCATTCTTATAATGATTTACTATTTCTATTTTTGTGTATAATAATGAACAATGTGAGTATGAGTTTTCATACAATAATCATCCGCACGTTATGCTGAGGCGACTACCCGAACCAATAGAAATGAATTGTGCACTTGTCGAGGGTCGACGGCTGCCTATAGATGCATCTATTCATACCTAGGCGACCGGCTCGATCCACAAATATCAAGCAAATATCATGTATATATACACACGAAGGCACATAAATATCCAATTATGCCATATAAGAGTTCAACAAGTATACAAATTTACTTTATCCTCTTTCAAGTCCCTAGTACATCCTATGAGATATCATTGACATAGAGATTTCATAAATTAGGCATGATATCGTGGGTCCTAAATTACCCGGATAATTAATATAGTAGTAGCTAAGCACCAACTCTCGTCACGTAGTGCGCACGTATCCCCCGCATTTAGCAACAATATTCATTTATAAATCCTATCGGGACATTTCCCTCTTACAAGGTTAGGAAAGAGACTCACCTCACTCTGAATTGAAGCGCACTTCCAATATCAAGAATAAGCCAAAACCCTCAACACGAAGTCGAACGAGCACAAGCTAGTTAAACAACGTAAGAACTAGTCAATAAAGGCTCAGAAGCAACCCAAAATATATGTATACATACAGAAAGAAAAATAGAGACAGAGAATTGAATATAACACTAATTAAAGCGTATACTTTAAATTGAATTTAAGAAATAAGTAAAAATAATACCCAAAAATATTATTGATAATTTTAAAATAATAAATGTATTCAGAAAAATCGAATAAAAGTCTAAAAGATATATAATTTTTTGGTTCTTAATTATTGAGATAAAATAATTTTTAATTTATGATTTTGTTAAAATGTATGATTTGATGTACTCGAACAATTCAGATCGATCATACTTTCGCTTATTCTTTAATTAATAATGTAAGTATCATAAGTAATATTAATAATTAATTTCAATCTATTAATAAATTACAAACCAAAATCTTGATCTATTAATAAAGTTTTCCAACCGATAAGTTTTAGTTGCCAAGTTTACTAACAGATACCATTCAGTTGGTAATTTACAAACGCATTTTAAATTAGTTAGTAAAATTAGCAACAAAATCTTTCTGTTGGTAAATAATTGGTTGGTAATTCGTTACTAATCTGTTAATAAATAATACTTCATTTTTTACACCATATTTAACAACGAATATGTAGTCCGTTGGTAATATTACCAACGAAAAATATTTGTTGGTAATATATGAGTTGGTAATCCATTAGTACGCAATTGCTATATTAGCCGACTATTTTTCCCGCCATATTTACCAACTAAATTATTTAGTTAGTAACATTTTGGTTGGCAATTCGTTAGGAATGTGTTACTAAATTCTGAAAAATAAATTAGTTACCATTTGGTTAGCAATTTATTACTAATATACCAAAAAATTCGGGGCGTTGATAAAATCCGTTACCAAATGGGGTTTTTTTGTAGTGCCCCTATGTTACTGTTCGTAGGCCATGATGACTACTAATGATAGGGCACCTTTTCTGATTTTGGCGATTACGGAAGGAGGATTCTCCCGCCTATATCGGGTTGCGGGCCTCATTATTAACTCAAAATTCCTTTGCTGATCTTCTCCTTATCTTTCTTGTTTTCCTTACTTATCAATCAGCTTCACTATTTTACCCCTCAGTTCTTAACTCACATGGATCCCTAAGGTTTTGGCTTTTCTTCAGTGGGACGATCACCCCTTCATACCTTTGGCCAAGGGCGCCTCTCTACCTCCGCCAAGGAATGGCCCCTCTTCTTCATCTATCTCTCCTGCAAGGGCTTCACTTGTTAGTCCCTCCGATAAAAAGCTCCCAAATCTTAGAACAATAGAAAAGGGAAGTACACCTCTGAGTCTACGGTCTTGGAGTTTGTCCCTAAAAGCTGGGATTACGAGAGAGTAATTGAAGTGTGGAACAAGGAGATAGGGCAATGTGGGAGTTCACATGTTGATAACATAGATTCCCTTGTCCGTGAAGAATATGTTCCCTAAATCCTTCGTGATTGTCGATGGGCTGATTGTGTCGCCATTCACGTTCCTCGAGTGATCGAAAGAATTTCCAGCGACAAACCAAGCTTCTCAATCGTCTACACTTATCCATTTATTTTTGGGTTCTAACCCTCGATAACGCCTGTGATATTTGACTTTTGTCATTATTTCAATATGTGCTTGGGCCTAGCTAGGTCGAATGTATGGATGTTTGTGACGTACTTCCATTTCTTGGCAAGTATAGCCAATATTCCATTCTCTCTTACACCTTCTACATTTGTTTGCTCTCAAACCGCTCAAAGGGAGCATTAGATAGCTAGTCGAGGTACTCAAACCCCTGTGGATGCCGAGAATGACCACGATGACGGGTGGTTTGATCTTTTTCTTGCAGTCCTTACTCATGAGTTGATCAAGCCTTAGGATGGGCTTCTTTCAGAGAGATGGAATGACAGATGTAAGCATACTTTCCTTTGATTACATCAGTATTCACTACTTTTCCCTCACTGCTTTCTTATCTTTCATTGATCTGGCCTTCTTCTCCTTTCCCGGCAGCCACGTTGTTAGTCCCTAAAGTTATTCCTAACATTGAAGAGTTGGTAGGCAATATTTTAGCATTCCGATAAGGAATATTTCCTAGAATTCACTGAAGGATTGCTTATAGTTGTTCATAACACGCAACGGAAGACAATAACCATTCTAGGTAGATTTTTTATGTTTTAAAATTTATTTATGTGTCAAAGATCGAGTCTAAGACATACCTGACGAAGAGAGTTTCTTTTTCAGAATTTCTTCGATAGTGCGAAGACTCTATGCGTATCCACACCGAGACCGATCCTTGCTATCAACTCTTTGATCAATGAAATCCTTGGCGGGCTTATCGATCACATCAATAAGCTTTTCATGCATGAGAACAATTCTCAAATTTCTGTACCAATCATCAAAGTTTGGTCCTACCAACTTGTTGGTCTCAAGTATTCCACGAAGTGATATAACAGACATATTGAGAAATCTAAAATATAGAAAAGAAAAAGCAGTAATATAAGAACATATTTGCATATATCATAAAGATATGGTCTTTTATTTAAATGATATTTCCACTAATTTATTTAAACTATTTACCCTCGTTATAGTTTACGAAATCTTTATTTCTTTTATCTCATGAACTAATAACAATTAAAATAACAATAGTATCATGTAACCTATTATAGATTCCCGTTGTATCTAATGCAAAATTTCAAATTCAAGTTATGAACGATCTCAATAGTTATATGAATTCATATTTTATCCACAATAAAATAATATCAACATTCAAACGAATTACCTATTGCACAAGGTACATCTATTATGGTTTGAACTCTTCAAATAAATATTAGACACAATAAACCACGACTCTGATACCACTGAAGGATTGCTTATAGGTGTTCATAACACGCAGCAGAAGACAATAACAATCCTAGGTAGATTTTTCATGTTTTAAAATTTATTTAAGTGTCAAAGATCGGGTCTAAGACGTACCTGGTGAAGAGAGTTTCTTTTTCAGAATTTATTCGATAGTGCGAAGACTCTATGCGTATGCACACCGAGACCGATCCTTGCTATCAACTCTTTGATCAATGAAACCCGTGAACAAATTGAACGAATAATATTGTGTTGATATTTTCTTAAAAATCTCAACTCAAATTAGAAGAACAAGAAATACTTTTCTTGTAATTGAATTTTTCTCTCTTGGATTTGTATTGCACTCTCACTTTCACAAAGTAAGGTTTTTCTTCTCAAGAAAAAGATTAAAATCGAAAGAACAAAAAAAAAACTTTGCAAATTTTCTCCATCACCCTTTATATAGCATCACCTACAAACCCTTTTCCTATTTGGTTGAGGTAATAATTTACTTAGGGTAAACGTTTATTCCAAAAATAAACTTATGAAAAATTTGCATGGAAAAACCGAATTTTCCTTTCTCTGTTAACAAAAATTTATGGACTTTACATAAATTTCAATACCAAATTGGATTATAAATATATAAACTTTTATATTAACATAATATTTTCCTATTGAAAATATTAATCCCATTCCAAATAGGATAAAACTTTAATTAATAATCCAATTCAAAATTAGATTTATTAACAAGCCTTTATTAATAATATATTTTATATACATCTATTATATAAAATAATATTAATTATATATATCACATATATTTCAACCAAGACATATTATTTAATTTCTATTCCAAACAGAAACTTCAATTTACTCACAATATTAATAATAATCCTTGTGCTAGCAAAGAATATAATAATATTTCATTTGGACTAATAACTAAATTTATTTGACTAATTAAATTCTTTAACATAATTATCAAATAATAAATTAATTAATCCTTTAGCAAAGATCAGAACACTCGTTGGTGTACGACCCCATATGTTCAATACTAAACACGTAGTAAATTAATTATATCAATATACTAATCAAGGGTGGCATCTAGCAACACTCCTTAATGACGGGATAGCATGAAGTATACAATTTACTCTCAAGAACCAGTAGAAGAATAATGTAGCAATTCCTTATATCTTTATAGCTCTTGATCACCCTAGGATATGGTCCAACTGTCAAATCCTAATAGGCGATCAACTATGTGTTCACGTCAAATCTAATCGACCATTGAATGACCTACGAAACTCATTTCTTCTTTCATTCAATTGCCCTGGCCAAGGTCTTAGTTTGGTCGTTTATAATTCATGACAACATGGAACTTAAACTCATTACCAAGAGTTGACAGATTCCGTCTTGATCAATCACTAATTCTACAAGTATTTAATCGTACCCAACATCCTTTCAACTATCGCCCTAGGGCCATAGGTGTCTAGAATTAAAGCACAATATATAACTTATCAATTACTATGACGATCTCAAGTCAAAGGAAATGGTTACATCACATTCTTCAAGAAAATATCCTATTGACAGTTTATGGTAATTCTAACCATTAGGAATTATCCAATGAGTCGGTTCAATGATCATATCTCTATATGCATCATCTATCTATGTGATTTAGTTAATGAGAACAACTAATCTTTATCCGATAAAGACGATCACACAAATATTGATCTAACCGGATTACTAATGTCCAAATTAATAATCCTACGATTAAGAACAAATTTAGATTAAATTGTAAAAGACTTTGCTCTCATTAGCATGTCTCAAAATTTAATCAAGGACCTTATCAAAATAATCAAATGATTGATAATAATCATAAAAGAATATCAAATGCCATATATTTTATATCAAATGACGTTTATAAAATTATATTCAAGTTATCAAATATGATATTGGATCTAGAGCATATCTACTATATCCCTAACATTCATATCTTAGGCTCAGAGGGAGATCTAAGGATCAATAAATATCAATAAATATCAATAAATATCCGTACCAACTGCATTTCAACTGTCGGGGATTCCTATTCTTTATTAATAAGGCTTCCCACCTCTGCCCAGGAAAGGATCATGCAATTTTCTTCTTGAAAAAACGGGACCTTCCGATTTCTATTCCCAGAGCTATTCCCCGATCCGAGCGTACTCAAGGGCACCACTACCATTAGGTTAGGGGTCAGTGTCCCCCGATTCTATATTAAAAGAAGAATTTAATGAAAGACCAGGGTTCGAAGTCCCCTGTTTTGGAGTTAGCGAGAAGACCCCTTCCTTGGATAAGGGAAAAGGGACAGCTGTGGTCGAGCCCTCCGAGAGACTTTCCCATCTTCATCTGCTACAGTCTTTTGCTTGCGTGCCTTCTCCTCACCAATTCTTCGACGAGCGCCGGTGTTCTCCCAGTTTTGATTAATGTACTAGTAGGGGTTAACCTTCTGAATCGCTTGGGAGAGGGGAAGGTATGTCTAGAAGGATTGATAGGATCCTTTGAAATGGAGGAATTGTCTGCCCAATCTAGAACCACGCTGGCCGATGACATACTTCATTGTACCTCCGGGTAATGTCTTTGATCTTTATCTCCTTATTTTCTCAATTTTCTTCGCTTATAAGGCTAAGTTGTTTTTGTGTAAGAGAATTTGATCTCAATCTGGATCAAAGAAAGATTATCATCTATAAGAGACCATAGAGGGATTCAAGCAGCATGTCAAAGACTGGGAAGCTCGTTGTGAAGCAGTGGTTTCGGACAAGAAGACTTATGAGCTGTTAGGCCCCTGAACAAGGATGAGCTAGAGGAGATAAGGAAAGAGGTTAAGAAGATAGGCACCACATACAGTGGTAGGTTTTACAGCTTGGAATCATCCTTGGTCGAGAAGGAGGCGCAAGTGAACCGATTGGCCGAAGAGATCACCACTTTGCCTTATAACTTGGTTCGGGCCGAGTTTCTTATGTCGTAACTGGAGGAGACCCTTAGACATGGAAAGATTCCATTGAAACCCAAAAGACCTTTATGGAAAGGATACAAGTAGAGAGGGACAAAGTCACCCGAGAACTTAATTAGTTGAAGCTACAATCGGAGTTGGCGTAGAACATTATTCACCTTAAGTCCAAGGTGTCCACGTTGGAGCGTATTCGTGCAAGGATTACCGATCTAGAAGATGAGATAAACAAGATAATATGAGTCATGGATAAAGTGGAATTTTATCTTAATTTACCCCTTTCGAAGGGGGATTCTCAGGGAGTGAGGTATATGCCAGACCTTTGGAGGGAGGTGATAAAGAACCTTCGGGTTCACGTCCTGGCCCTTCGACCCCCTTGAATAGATCCCGTGGTCTACATGAAGGATTGCGTATAGGTGTTCGTAACACGCAGCGGAAGACAATAACAATCCTAGGTAGATTTTCTCATGTTTAAAATTTATTTACGTGTCAAAGATCCGATCAAAGACGTACCTGGTGAAGAGAGTCTCGTTTCAAAATTCTTCGATAGTGCGAAGACTCTATGCGTATCCACACCGAGACCGATCCTTGCTATCAACTCTTTGATCAATGAAACCCGCGAACAAATTAAATAAAACTTGTGCTGAAGTTTTTCTTAAAAACGTCAGCCCAAAGTTGCTTGACGAGAACTATTCTTGTCAAGAACGTTTGTCTCTTGAGTTTATGGCTTCTTAAACCTATTAATTTTTTTTCTTTTTACCGTCACTGTCTCATGTCTCTTTGACATATATTTATATCCTTTTACAATCCTTTTCCACTATGTTAAAGGTTATATGGCAGTGACCTTTTAAAAGTCTAACACCAAAGTAAAGGGAATCCCATTCTCAATTCGTTGAAGTTCGCACGTGATTTTAGGCACTTAGGATTTTCAATCCAACACCAAATTGGATAACAAGTATTTAGTATGAAAACACTTATCCCATACCATATGGGTGAAGTGCCGTGAATCCTCAATGGACTTTTACAATCCAAACTTAAATTGGATTCCACATATGCTTCATCAATATTTTTATATGTATCTCTTATACATATAAATATTGATCCTACATATATTTATATGTATTAATCAAGAGATATAACTTTATTTTCCATTCCAAGCAGAAAATTTTAATTTGTTCACAATATTAATTATATCCTCTATGCTAGTAAAGAATATAATAGTATTTCATTTGGACCAACAACTTTATTTATTTGACTAATTAAATTCTTTAATTTAATTATCAAATAATAAGTTAATTAATCCTTTAACAAAGATCAGAACACTCGTTAGTGTGCGACCCCATAGGTTCAATACTAAACCGGTAGTAAATTGATCATATCAATATACTAATCAAGGGTGGCGTCTAGCAACACTCCTTAACGACCGGATAGCATGAAGTATACAATTTACTCTCAAGAACCAGTAGAAGAATAATGTAGTAATTCCTTCTGTCATTATAGCTCTGGATCACCCTAGGATATGGTTCAACTGTCAAATCCTAATAGGCGATCAACTATGTGTTCACGTCAAATATAATCGACCATTGAATGACCTAAGAAACTCATTTCTTCTTTCATTCAATTGCCCTGGCCAAGGTCTTAGTTTGGTCGTTTATAATTCATGACAACATGGAGCTTAAACTCATTACCAAAAGTTGACAGATTCTGTCTTGATCAATCACTAATTCTACAAGTATTTAATCGTACCCAATATCCTTTCAACTATCGCCCTAGGGTCATAGGTATCTAGTATCAAAGCACAATAAATAACTTGTCAATTACTATGACGATCTCAAGTCAAAGGAAATAGTTACATCACATTCTTCAAGAAAATATCCTATTGACAGTTACGGTAATTCTAACAATTAGGAATTATCCAATGAGTCGGTTCAATGATCATATCTCTATATGCATCATCTATCTATGTGATTCAGTTAATGAGATCAGCTAATCTTTATCCGATAAAGACGATCACATAAATATTGATCTAGCTGGATTACTAATGTCCAAATTAATAATCCTACGATCAAGAACATATTTAGATTAAATTGTAAAAGACTTTGCTCCCATTATCATGATCTCTATTAAGATGACAAATCTCAAAATTTAATCAAGGACCTTATCAAAATAATCAAACAATTGATAATAATGATAAAAGAATATCAAATGCCATATATTTTATATCAAATGACGTTCACAAAATATGTTCAAGTTATCAAATATGATATTGGATCTAGGGCATATCTACTATATCCCTAACAATCTCCCACTTGCACTAGAGCCAATCGCTCTTGTACTTCATCCCCAATATCCACTTGTGCTTGTCAAACTCCTTTGCACCAAGAGCTTTAGTGAATGGGTCTGCAGCATTTTCCTTTCCATCAACCTTTTGAATCTCGACGTCTCCACGTTCAATGATCTCTCTTATCAAGTGATACCTTCGCAGAACGTGTTTGGACTTTTGGTGTGATCTTGGTTCTTTTGCTTGAGCAATGACTCCAGTATTGTCACACAACAATGGAACCGCACCTTCTATTGAAGGAATCACACCAAGTTCAGTTAAGAACTTTTTCATCCATACAGCTTCTTTAGCAGCTTCACTAGCTGCTATATATTCTGCTTCAGTCACTGAATCAGCTACTGTAGCTTGTTTGGAACTTTTCCAACTCACTGCACCACCATTTAAGGTGAATACATAACCAGAAATAGATTTGCTATCATCCCTATCTGAAGAGAAACTTGCATCAGTATAACCTTCAAGTTTCAACTCCGAATCCCCATAGATGAGGAATTGGTCTTTAGTCCTTCTTAAGTACTTAAGAATGGTCTTTACCACCTTCCAATGTTCCTCACCAGGATTTGCCTGATATCGGCTAGTCACTCCAAGTGCATAAGCCACATCAGGACGTGTACATGTCATGGTATACATGATAGCTCCCACTGCACTAGCGTACGGGATCCTACTCATGCGTTCTCTCTCTTTAGGTGTTTTAGGACAATCCTCCCTACTGAGAGAAATTCCAGTGCCTATCGGTAGATAGCCTCTTTTGTAATTATCCATGTTATACCTCTTTAAGATATTATCAATGTACAAAGACTGGGAAAGTCCAAGCAGCTTCCTAGATTTATCTCTATAGATCTTTATTCCCAATATATAAGCTGCTTCTCCCAAGTCTTTCATGGAAAACTGTTCAGATAGCCAAATCTTTGTATTTTGCAATGCCGGTATGTCATTCCCTATGAGAAATATATCATCAACATACAACACTAAGAATATGATTGTGCTCCCACTAACGTTTATGTACACACAAGGTTCTTCTTCGCATCTAACAAAATTGAACTTTTCAATTGTTTTGTTAAATCGAATATTCCAACTTCGAGAAGCTTGCTTTAATCCATAAATAGATCTTTGTAGCTTACAAATTTTTATTATGATCAGACGAAGATGTGAAACCTTCAGGTTGTGTCATGTACACATCCTCTTCTAACTCACCATTAAGGAAAGCTGTTTTCACATCCATTTGCCATATTTCATAATCATAGTATGCTGCTATAGCAAGCAAAATCCGAATAGATTTGAGCATTTCCACGGGAGAGAAAGTCTCGTCATAGTCGACTCCTTCTTTCTGACGATACCCCTTGGCAACAAGACGTGCTTTGTAGGTCTCCACCTTTCCGTCTGCTCCAATCTTTTTCTTAAAAACCCATTTACAACCTATAGGTTTTATATCCTTTGAAGGTTCAACTAAAGTCCATACTTTGTTTTCCTTCATGGATTCCATTTCGGATTCCATGGCCTTTTGCCACTTCTCATAATCAGAACTTTGTATAGCCTCTTCATAGGTCTTAAGGTCATCATCATTATGATCAACCTCATTTGATAAATCATCTTGTACCAATAAATTTTATCTAGTTGGTACATGACGTTCTCGTGTAGACCTTCGAAGAGGTACTGGTACAACCTGTTCACCTTTTGTTGGATTTCGTTGTTGCTCAATTTGATTTGGAACTGGTTCATTAAACTGTTCTTGAACTTCATTTAGTTCTTGAACTTCAACCGTTGAAGATGGCAATTTCCTTGGCAACTTCAAAATATCCAACAAAGGTTCTTCAACTTGGGTCTCATGATCTTTATATTGTGTTGATTCATTAGTTTCTTGATCTTCATCAAGTTCTATTTCTCCATTATAATTTCCTTCCAAAAGAAATTCCCTTTCCAAAAATGTTGCTCCTCTGGCCACAAACATTTTATGTTCAGAAGGGTGATAGAAATAATATCCTCTTGTTTCTTTGGGATACCCAATGAACCTACACTTATCAGATCTTGAGTCAAGTTTATCAGGCTGTAGTCTCTTAGCATAAGCTGGACAACCCCAAACTTTAATATGTTTAAGGTTGGGCTTACATCATTTCCATATCTCATATGGTGTTGTAGAGACTGACTTAGTGGGAACTTTATTAAGTAAGTATGTTGCTGCTTCCAAAGCATATCCCCATAAATTTATTGGAAGATCAGTGAACCCCATCATAGATCTCACCATATCTAATAAGGTTCTATTTCTCCTTTCGGACACACCATTGTGTTGTGGTGTTCCTGGAGGTGTCCACTGTGAGAGAATCCCATTCTCTTTGAGATATCTGGTAAAATCTTCACTAAGATATTCTCCACCTCTATCAGACCTTAGTACTTTGATATTTTTACCAGTCTGCTTCTCAACTTCACTACGGAATCTTTTGAACATTTCAAAAGATTCAGACTTGTGTTTCATAAGATATACAAATCCATATCTTGACATATCATCAGTGAAGGTGAAGTAAGAATATCCACCCCTAGCTTGAATTTTCATGGGCCCACAAACATCTGTATGAATTAGTCCCAATAATTCAGAAGCTCTTTCTCCACTTCCAGTAAATGGAGATTTGGTTATTTTTCCTTTGAGACAAGATTCACAAGTTGGATATGATTCAAAATCATACTTGTTAAGGTACCCTTCCTTGTACAACTTGTTAATTCTTTTCTCTCCAATATGACCAAGCCTACAATGCCAAAGGTATGTTTGATTTACATGATCATCTCTTTTCCTCTTAAGACTTGAAACATGCATAATCGAATTAGCATTCACACTAGGTAAGACATAAACATCATGTTGGAGATAGCCATTCATATATAAATTATCACTATAATAAATAGAGGAAACTCAATTGCCTATATTAATACGAAAACCACGTTTATCTAATATAGAAGCTGAAATTATGTTCGAAACAAATTTAGGAACGTAATAACAATCATCCAACATAAGTACTTTGCCTGTAGGCATAATTAAAGAAATTGATCCTACAGCTACGGCCGCAACTTTTGCACCATTTCCAACTTGTAGATTATCTCATTTCTTCAACTTTCTACTTATCTGGAACCCCTGCAACATATTGCAGATGTTATAACCACTGCCAGTATCTAATACCCACAATGAAAAATTAGTAGTAGTTAAAGAAACCTTGAAAACATTTTTCATTAAAGTCTTACCTTGTTTCTTGTCCTTTAAAGTTGCAAGATACTCTTTGCAATTCCTCGTCCAATGTCCTAATTTCTTACAATGAAAACATACAGCATCAGATTGGTCAGCTTTGCCTTCTTTTCCTTTGGATTTGGTCACACCACCCTTGGGCGCAGTATGCTTTTTCTTGGGTTTGCTTTTACCCTTACCCTTTTTCTTAGAAGAGTTTCCAACCAACATGATAGTTCCTTTCTTCTTCTCAGATGCAAGTTGATTCTCATAATCAATTAACTTGTTAAGCATCTCATGAAGATCACAATCCATTTTATTCATATTAAAATTAATAACAAATTGCGAAAAGGATTCTGGTAGTGACTGCAAGATCAAATCTTGAGAAAGCTCTTTACCCAGTTTGCACCCCAACTTCTCAAGTTCTTCAATAAGATCAATCATATGATTGACATAGGGTCCAACTGTGAGTTTCCAGTCAATTTGGATCCAAATAAAGCCTTAGATAGTTGGTATCTAGCTGTCCTGCTTTGTGTATCAAACATCTTCTTAAGATGTTCAATAATTGCAGTTGGATCCATATCATGATGTTTCCTCTGCAGTTCAGAATTCATAGAAGCGAGAATGATGCATTTGGTAGTAAGACATTCTTCCAAGTATTTCTGATAAATCTTGGTAGCATCATCATCATTTACATCTGGGACTTCCTTGGCGGGCTTATCGATCACATCAATAAGCTTTTCATGCATGAGAACAATTCTCAAATTTCTATACCAATCATCAAAGTTTGGTCCTACCAACTTGTTGGTCTCAAGTATTCCACGCAGTGATATAGCAGACATATTGAGAAATCTAAAATATAGAAAAGAAAAAGCAGTAATATAAGAACATATTTGCATATATCATAAAGACATGAACTTTTATCTAAATGATATTTCCACTAATTATTTTAAACTATTTACCCTCATTATAGTTTACGAAATCTTTATTTCTTTTAGTGGAGTAAAGAAATCCTTTAACAATATGTATGAGCCCCTTGGTAATCAAGTCGTTTCTCACTTATATTTTAAAGGTAGGTACTCTTACCAATTGTATCCCCATACAATTTCCTTAAATAACTCTATGTCAAATAGTCCCCTGGTAATCAGGTCGTTCCTATTGACATAGTTGAGTTCAACCATCATGATTGCAAAGAACTTATTAAATTTTATACTCCCCCGGGTAGTCCAGGCGTTTAGTGTAAAATTGAATAATTCTTTCAATCCATACATCTAATGCAATAAATAATTTTAACATATTCTCGAACTATAAGTTTCCTGATAGACAAGAGGGGCTTGGTCTGATGGTAACCAACCCTCACTTACAACCGAGAGGTTGTGAGTTCGAGTCTCCCCAGGAGCAAATTCTGGGGATTTATGCCGGGGGTCTATTTGGAAACAGCCTCTCTACCCCAGGGTAGGGGTAAGGCTGCGTACACACTACCCTCCCCAGACACCACTGAGTGGTATTGTACTGGGTCGTACTTTTATAAGTTTCCTGGTAGTCAGGCCGCTCCTTATAAACAAGAAGTAAGTAAAATTAATTACCTTGATGGATAGCTTTATAATAATATATCTTATATTTTATTATTTAAGAACTCAAATTTTTAATAAGAGGGAATTGTCACAAAAACTATTTTTAATAACACGAAGATCGAATCGTTTATAGCATGTGAATTTAGTTCAATTGTCTACATGCTTAGCCTAAATTAATTTACATCACATGTAATAAATAATTCAAAATTATGTTATGAGCAAGCACATGACATAAAACAATATTCAACATCCCCTAACATATTTATCTTATATATCACATAAAAAGAATTCATGCTAGAATATTATTATTAATTAAAATCTCATGAACTAATAACAATTAAATTTATAATAGAATCATGTAACCTATTATAGATTCCCGTTATATCTAATATAAAATTTCAAATTCATGTTATGAACGATCTCAATAGTTATATGAATGCATATTTTATCCACAATAAAATAATATCATCATTCAAACAATTTGACTATTGCACAAGGCACATCTATTATGGTTTGAACTCTTCAAATATAATATTAAAATATTTCGTAAATAAATTTTAGACATAATAAATCACGGCTCTGATACCACTGAAGGATTGCGTATAGGTGTTCGTATCACGCAGCGGAAGACAATAACAATCCTAGGTAGATTTTCTCATGTTTAAAATTTATTTACGTGTCAAAGATCGGATCAAAGACGTACCTGGTGAAGAGAGTCTCGTTTCAAAATTCTTCAATAGTGCGAAGACTATGCGTATCCACACCGAGACCGATCCTTGCTATCAACTCTTTGATCAATGAAACCCGCGAACAAATTAAATAAAACTTGTGCTGAAGTTTTTCTTAAAAACGTCAGCCCAAATTTGCTTGACGAGAACTATTCTTGTCAAGAACGTTTGTCTCTTGAGTTTATGGCTTCTTAAACCTATTAATTTTTTTTCTTTTTTCCGTCACTGTCTCATGTCTCTTTGACATATATTTATATCCTTTTACAATCCTTTTCCACTATGTTAAAGGTTATATGGCAGTGACCTTTTAAAAGTCTAACACCAAAGTAAAGAGAATCCCATTCTCAATTCGTTGAAGTTCACACGTGATTTTAGGCACTTAGGATTTTCAATCCAACACCAAATTGGATAACAAGTATTTAGTATGAAAACTCTTATCCCATACCATATGGGTGAAGTGCCGTGAATCCTCAATGGACTTTTACAACCCAAACTTAAATTGGATTCCTCATATGCTTCATCAATATTTTTATATGTATCTCTTATACATATAAATATTGATCCTACATATATTTATATGTATTAATCAAGAGATATAACTTTATTTTCCATTCCAAGTAGAAAATTTTAATTTGTTCACAATATTAATTATATCCTCTATGCTAGTAAAGAATATAATAATATTTTATTTGGATCAACAACTTTATTTATTTGAGTAATTAAATTCTTTAATTTAATTATCAAATAATAAGTTAATTAATCCTTTAACAAAGATCAGAACACTCGTTAGTGTGCGACCCCATAGGTTCAATACTAAACCGGTAGTAAATTGATCATATAAATATACTAATCAAGGGTGGCGTCTAGCAACACTCCTTAACGACCGGATAGCATGAAGTATACAATTTACTCTCAAGAACCAGTAGAAGAATAATGTAGTAATTCCTTCTGTCCTTATAGCTCTGGATCACCCTAGGATATGGTTCAACTGTTAAATCCTAATAGGCGATCAACTATGTGTTCACGTCAAATATAATCGACCATTGAATGACCTAAGAAACTCATTTCTTCTTTCATTCAATTGCCCTGGCCAAGGTCTTAGTTTGGTCGTCTATAATTCATGACAACATGGAGCTTAAACTCATTACCAAGAGTTGACAGATTCCGTCCTGATCAATCACTAATTCTACAAGTATTTAATCGTACCCAATATCCTTTAAACTATCGCCCTAGGGCGATAGGTGTCTAGTATCAAAGCACAATAAATAACTTGTCAATTACTATGACGATCTCAAGTCAAAGGAAATAGTTACATCACATTCTTCAAGAAAATATCCTATAGACAGTTACGGTAATTCTAACCATTAGGAATTATCCAATGAGTCGGTTCAATGATCATATCTCTATATGCATCATCTATCTATGTGATTCAGTTAATGAGATCAACTAATCTTTATCCGATAAAGACGATCACATAAATATTGATCTAGCTGGATTACTAATGTCCAAATTAATAATCCTACGATCAAGAACATATTTAGATTAAATTGTAAAAGACTTTGCTCCCATTATCATGATCTCTATCACGATGACAAATCTCAAAATTTAATCAAGGACCTTATCAAAATAATCAAACAATTGATAATAATGATAAAAGAATATCAAATGCCATATATTTTATATCAAATGACGTTTTCAAAATATGTTCAAGTTATCAAAT
Source organism: Nicotiana benthamiana (assembly GCA_034376525.1). Taxonomy (NCBI): domain Eukaryota; kingdom Viridiplantae; phylum Streptophyta; class Magnoliopsida; order Solanales; family Solanaceae; genus Nicotiana; species Nicotiana benthamiana. The sequence continues at coordinate 94,105,448 of CM067337.1, forward strand.
ATGATATTAGATCTAGGGCATATCTACTATATCCCTAACACTGCAGTCCCAGGTAGGGACCATTGAGGGCATGATTGTAGTGCATAGGAGCTTTAAGGTGTTTCCTAGTTGGCTAAGCTGCGCTTATTTAGTTCTTTTATGTTTGTTTCATTTGAGGCTATACCTTTGCCTTGTAATGAACCTTGCTTTAATTATATGAAGAGTACTTTTGACTTTAATCTCTTTGTGACAAATTGTGATTTTGAATTGCATTAATTGTGCCTCTTCGAGCCTCAAAGGTTCTTATCACAGTCTCGGAGAGATCATACACATGGAGCGACATGCGACGTTCATACGGCGTTAGCTCTACATAGTTCCAAAATACGTGTTCAGTGTTTGTAGGTTTTGGGTTAGGTTCAAAATTTATCGGGAGGGACAACTTGAAAAAACATGCTAGTCTTCTGGGATGTACTGTTTGGACAAGTATAAAAAGGAGGAGGGGAACTCATTGGTTGTTCTCTCATCCCTTTTAGCCTTCAAGTCTCGAACTTCTGAATTTCAATTTTCCCCTTCTTCCCAACTTAAACACTTTCTTTAAAAACCAAGTTTCATTTTTGCCTAATGGATTCCAAAAATCAGCATTCTTTAGAACTATCGCCATTCGCCTCTCCTCTTGATGCGCAGGAGGAAGCATCATAGAAGCCGAAAAGGAGAAGGACCACCAAAAAGGTGGATTTGGCTTTTCAGCCAAAGAGGACGATCCTTGATATTATCCCCATAGATTTGAAAAATGATGACGACTTCATTGTTAAGGAAAAGTCAGCGCGGGGAGGGGGGAACTATTGGAATGCCCATGTTTTTAACTACTCTACTCTTATCACCAATGAAATCTTTCTGCGGGTTCAAAGTGATTATAGACGGGAGGACCGGACGGACCTTGTCCTTGATCTTCCCCATGAGGGTGAAAGGTTAACAAGTTATCATCCTGGATACTTATTTATCACCACATAGCCTTTCTTTATCGGATTTTCCCTTCCCATTGACGGTGTGGTTATAAAAATATGCATCCGGTATAAATTATGCTTGGAACAAATTGGTCCTTTGATATGTGGCTCATTATGTATCTCCGCTACCTAGCCGAAAAGGCTGGTGTAACTTTAAATTACTAGCATTTACTCCATCTATATTCCCCCCAAGATTTACTGAGGGGAACTAATTAAATGACGCACTAAGGCTCGAAGGCCCTCATCTCGGACCGCGAGGATGACTTTGATAGTTGGTGGTTCAAAAGATATACTTGGTTGCTCCAATCAAATTCCTATGTACAAACAACAAGATTCAGTATCCATAACAATAATCATAAGCGCGCGAATTGTACTTACTTTATTTTGGTTTGAATTAGTTTTTGACCCTTGTCTTTTGAACTTTTGATGCTATTGCGGCTCCTCTTGAGAAAGTGCTGGACTTTGAGGATTGGGTGTCCAAGATCCTTTAGGTTTCAAATAACTTCTCAAGGACTTGAAAGTCAATTGTTGTCATGTTTGGTAGCATCCAAGCGTTATACCATAGTGAGACTCTTCTCTTACTATGAGTATTTTACTTTTGAAATTGTCATTTTCTTTCCTTGCTAACATAAATGATATTCTCACATGTTGGGGCTCAAGAAGATAGTCCCTTTATAAGCACTGACAGCGCTTCCCTCGGTGGGTGATACAACCAAACTGATCTAGAAGCTACTCCCTTAAGTGCCACTAGGAAACGATGCTAGTCCTTCCTCAGCACTCTGCATCCCTATCATCCCTCGAAGTTTGAAGGTTTCCAAGAGAAGAACGACTCTCCCTAGGGTCTAAGAAGAAACGATAGTCCCGTCTGAGCTTACCATGGTTGAATCTGACAAATATGCCTCTTATTCCACAGCCTTAACCCTTGAGGAGACGTTAAAGTTGATACTAATAGAGGGATTACTAGTCAGGAAACCTAGCCAAATTGAGGTCAGGGGGTTGTCTTTCCCCCTCCCTCCCAGAGTCCAGAAGTTCATCCTTTGACTGCAGACAATCCACGGATGAAAGGGCGACCTTGAGGGATGCTTCTAAGGTGTTGGTTCAGGATCCGGGTAATTCGTGACGCCCAACCATTAATGACCTGGGTGTTATTAGTCTCTCCCTGCTCGGTGGTGCCGGCATCTTCATGGATCTCAAGACAATGGCTGTGCACTCCCCAAGTCGAAGAATTATAACAAGTGGGATCAAACGGAGTCCATTAATACGGAGGCGCTAGTGACTCAGATTACTCATGCAACAGTAAACTAATGTACTCATTTTTTTGGAGTTATCGTGCTAATTCCTCTATTACAATTTTTAAAACAGATTGCTGCCTTCTCCTCGGGGGACATAAAAAAGATTCAGTTTGATATGGCCGTGGCCAAGGAGATTGTGATGTATAACAAGCTACTGACGGTTGTAAGTGAGAAGCTCCAAAATGAGGTTGAGCAGCTCAGAGCTGAGAAGGAAGCAATCTGGGCCCTCCAGAAGCCATAGAAATAAACGTCGATTAAAGGATACAAAGACTTTTGGCTAGCGAGGCAAACCTCCGGGTTTGAGCAGTCTAGGGCTTCTAAGATAAGTTTGATCATCGAATTGGAGATAGCTTTTAAGACAAACATAGAGGTGATATTACTCTCAGTTAAAGGACGAGATTCGGGGCCTAACAGTCCAAATTGGAAGGGGTTGAGGAGAGGGCCTTAGCCAATAATCGAGATTGGAAGTCTGCTCAAGAGGCCTTCGTGAACTTATTAAAGAGGATGATCATTGACCCGGCTTGGGCAGTCGTAGAGACTCACCTTAACACCCTTCATGAGGCATATATCGGCAAACTGGATATCTCTCTCGTGCTTTCTCAGCTTGAAGCCAAGGCGAGGGAGCTTCGGGTATTGCTTGACCTTTATTCCTCTGAAATGCAAGGGCTAAGTACTAATTTGAATAAGGAGGGCCTCGATGATGAAGATGGGGCGGGGTGGGGGGTGGGGTAAGAGGTTGACCTAACTTCTCTACTCTTCTAATATCCAATGATGACAGTATGCTCTTTTTACGTTCGCTTCTCAAGCCCCGATTGTAGTACGAGTTTGTAGTTCTTAGGCGCTTTCTTGTACTTCTCCAGTTTGGATCCCTTTTTGTACATGAATAAAATATGTTCATACGCATATATCTTTTCTTGAAAATTTTATTGTACCTATTCCATTTATGTCAAATTTTTTAATTTTGTTTAGTTTCGGGTACTTCTTAGAGTCGTTGCTAGGAGTAATACTCATTAATTGTGACTTAGTGATGAAAGTTATTTTCATAGGAATGGAGGATATCTCGTGCTTATTTGGAAAGCTTCTAGGAAAGAATATTAACAAATTAAGAGGAAACATAAGTTCTTAAAATAAATAGGACTCCATTTATTCAAATGGGATAATGACTTCAAATACGTTTGTCGTATTGGGCGCATTTTCAGCAATACGATCAAAGATGTCTTATGCTAATTTAATTTTAAAATGTGCCGCTTTTTTGGGGAGACTTATTTCTAAAAATCCTGCTCACCATTCTTTTGGGGTCTTTGATCGTCTAGCTACGATACACCTTTTTCTGAACTTTAGGGGCATGGGCCTTCTATTTTGTCTTGAGACCTTCCGATTGATTTTTCTCGAACTTTGAGGTTCTCTTTGTTTTAGGTGTTCACGTATGAACGTTGTACATGGTGTTATTCCCCCTCCCCCCTTGCAATGTTCGTGTTTGAGGAATGGAGATCGAATACTGGAATGTCACTCGGTGCCAGCGATTTCTTCCGATGGTCAAATTCCTACATAAGGAAGTTGGGGAAGTATTCTTTAGGTGAAGATGGTACCGTTCTTTATCAGACTATTCGACCTTGGCGTAGAACTATGGAGGTTCATTGGTTACGCCACAAAGGTTTGTGGGGTCGTCTGGTTTATTGCCTATCATATATGAATGCTAGTATAAAATAGCAAATTTTAAAAGATAAGTTGAACTAGATAGCGGAACAAAACCATAGAGTCTATAAGTAGAATCGTTTGAGATGTGTCGCATTCCAATTTTCCTTTTGATGCGTGCCATCCATTTCTTCATACTTGTATGATCTCTTGTGCATTATTTCGGTGATTCTGTAGGGTTCTTCCCAATTCAGACCCAACTTTCTAAAGTTCAGCTCTTGGGTTGTTGTAAACACATTTGGGAGTAACATGTAATTTCCTTTGGTACATCAAATCTATATATGATGTTCCTCCATACAATGTCTATCGCTTCCTTCTCTCAAATTTGTTAGCAAGCATCTAGTTCCACCCATTTGGAAAAGGAATCAGTTAATGCAATAAGAATCTTGCTTGTTCGCAGCTTGTGGTAGGGCCCCCACTATGTCCATCCCCATTTATGAATGGTCAAGGGGATAATATGGAATGTAATGGTTCGTTCTCCTAGTGTAGCAGGAGTGAGAATCGTTTTTATCACATTTATTGACACAGTCAGCGACATCAAGTTCCATAGGGGGCAAATAGTACACTCCTTTGATCAGCTTCCTAACTAGAGCTCCATAGGACTTATACTAAGTTTATGATTTTTATGATCCTATGGAGCTCCCTAATTTTATGATCTCCATAGAACTTAATTATGGAGCTCTAGTTAGGAAGCTACATCTCCATAGGAAGCTACATCAGTTATTTTATGAGGCTTATGAGGATCAGTTACATCTCTTAACTAGAGCTCCATAGGACTTTTACAATTAGCAAAATAAGGATTAGTTGCTCACTAATTCCTTTTAAGTCTTATATCATCTAAAACTTGCCTATGTTTTATGTAATATTAAAGCATTAAAAAATAAAAATATGTAATCTAATATATGAGTGTTATGTACATGATAAAAAGATATGATAAAGCAACAAGCCAGTAGGTGTAGTGTTACACCCCATATTTTCGTACGTAGAAGTATGCCATAAGTAAAATGATGAAAGCTCATAAATGAGATGTTATATCATGTATGTTTTGTACGTTAAAGTTTCATCGTAAGTTAATCAATGTAAATTTGGGAATGAGATTATTTTGAGATTATAAGCATTATGCTGGTTCAAACAAGTGATGAGTAAATTCGTGAATGTGACAGAGTAAGAAAATTAGAGAAAATAAATTTCGTCGAAGTTTGACATTTGAAATAAAATACGGTCCGAGCTAAAATATTCGAAATTTATGGAATAGTGTCATACAAGGTACCACGACCATGATTGTAAGGTGTATAAAAATTTGTTAAATATAAATAGTATTTTATGTAATTTGAGATAATTTTTAATTATATGGATAAATAGGTTAATTATTGACTTTTAGTGTTAGATTAACCAATTAATTAGGCACATCTGGATAAGATTAAAGGGGGCATCACTCCTTAACGTGGCAGCCTAAAGAAGTGTCTATTAAGTCACATTTCAGGGTGGCAATTTAGTGGCTTAATCATCCTAAAGTGGGGCCCGAAAGAATCAACAAATTTAGGAGACCTTTATCTCATTAAGGTGATGAGCTTCAAAGTTATGAGCTTGCAAAAGTGTATGGATGATCTCAAACAAAGGAGATTATATTAAATTTGCATTTTATCATCTTACTAGTGTGATTTTCTTGAAACAAAATTCAATTAACATCTCTTAACATCTTAGTAACACTGGACCTTCGACAATTCAAATTAAAGTGAGATTTTATAATTACATGAGAGTACGGTGTAATCTTTTTCAAGAATATGATACGTATTTTTTCCACTCCGTTCTTATCGTTACGTATTTTGTCGCAATAAACGTATGCTAGAGGGATTGTCAAGAGAATTGACTCAGGTATATTATGGTTATCCCTTCTTTTTTTGGCATGACCTATACGATACAAATGATACGAGCAAATGCATAATTTCTATAAGTGACTCTATTTATAGAAATACTAGAGGTTCCAATGTTTTTGATTCCGATATGTCGTATTATTCTATCATCTATTCATGGGTCTCAAAAAATACATAAGCTGATAAAGTTTATTTCATGATATTAATCAGAGATAGAGTGGTTTTATGAGTGAGATTTTATAATTACATGGGAGTACGGTGTAATCTTTTTCAAGAATATGATATGTATTTTTCCCACTCCGATCTTATCGTTACGTGCTTTGTCGCAATAAACGTATGCTACAGGGATTATCAAGAGAATTGACTCAGGTATATTAAGGTTATCCCTTCTTTTTTTGGCATGACCTATACGATACAAATGATACGAGCAAATGCATAATTTCCATAAGTGACTCTATTTATAGAAATATTAGAGGTTCCAATGTTTTTGATTCCGATATGTCGTATTATTCTATCATCTATTCATGGGTCTCAAAAAATACATAAGCTGATAAAGTTATTTCATGATATTAATCAGAGATAGAGTGGTTTTATGATGTTCCAAGAGATTTTGTTGACGTACTTCTCATGCATTGCATTCATTTATACATGTACATTAACCCATGACCAGACGACGTTATATACGTGTATATATATATATATACGTGTATATATATATAAATACGTGTATATATATATATATATATATATATATATATATATATATATATATATATATATATATATATATGTGTGTGTGTGTGTGTGTGTGTGTGGGATATGAGAAAATGTTACAATATTATATACGCATCACCACCTAATCAACTGGTATGCATTGATGATTTTGCCCATAGTGGCCGAGATGATATGCTGGGATGTTTTCAGAGGCTTGATGATGTTATGAACACATGTACCTATGTACAACATGACATTCATATGCAATATTCATGATATTATAAGTATTAAATGATTCACAGAGCTATTCTGACTTACATGTTGAGTCTTTTACTCCATGTTTCTCTCATATCCATTGTCTATTATTTACTGATTTTGATACCTTACATACCCGATATATTTATACTGACGTCTCTTTTTGCATGGGGATGCTGCATTTCATGCTCACAGGTTCCAATAGACAGGTTGAGAGTCCTTTCAAGTAGGTTATCTGCTCAGCGGAAGATATTAGAGGCGATCCATTTGCTTAAGAGTTGCTTATTTGGTTAGTATGATTTAGAAATGTATTGATTGGTATATTGGGGCCATGTCCCACCATATGACGTTTATGTACTCTTAGAGGCTTGTAGACATATTTCATGTATATGAAAGATTGTATGGCATTGTCGGTCTATGTTCAGTGTACGATTGATTATTTTGGCCTTATAGGCCAGTACGTCATATGTATAATTTAGTATATCAGGTTGGGTTGTTTTATGTCAAGAGTTATATCATATTTTATTCTTGTGACCTCATACGGCCCTTCTGGCCCATTTACCCAAGTTCATGCAATGAGAAAAATATGTTACATATTACTCGGTTGAGTAAAGGCACCGAATGCCAGTCGTTGCCCATCAGTTTGGATCGTGACATAGAAGTAATGAAGAAATAAACTAGATTGAGGAAGCAATAAATAATAGAAAAGGAAATAAGGGAAATAGGACTGAACTCTAGTGGTTTGCCTCAAGAAGGCAGGCCCAGCAATTGAGAAATATGGCTACAGCTAACTTGACTCTCTAGAAAAATGCAACAAGGCTTGGACTTGGTCCCGAGTTCCTTAGGAACTCAACATGCTCAAATGATGTACATGCCCAAAAAAGAGAGAAAAGTCATTAGACACACACTCCATTTATTCAACATATCCAACCATGTATGAAATGTATATAAACAAATGACTGGAACAAGAAACTGTATACCCAAGTTATATGGGATACTATACTAATGTGGTAGTTATATATGACAATAATTTATATTGAGAACATGTCATTGTCATTAAATACTAAACCCCTAAAGAATCAAATGTGTCAATGAGTTAATGGCTAAGGAGGAAGTTCCGCTCAAGGTCGATGCCCTCTTTGAATCCCCTAATACTCAAAGTTCCCAAGGGACTCAAGACCTAGAAAAATGCTTGTGCCATGGAGGCAGCCCAACCTAGCCTATATTTGGAATGGTTTTCGCAATGTCCTTCATGGACTTCTCTCTACACATAGTTTATATCCCTGGTGCCAAACATTTGGAAAGGGGATTGTTAAAGGATCTTACGGTACATACATCCTTCAACGAGGCAATATCTTGTCACCCAAACCTTGAGTTGTCGAGCGACCTTCCTATCTTCGAGTATCATGCCATTCTCCAAATAATCAATAAAGTCAATGTACCAATATTTAATAAAGTTAGTGGCATTTACGTCTTCTCGAATAGGATCAAGGGTCGAATATAATAAGTGGACGACTTAGCCTGCCTTGGAGTCGGAGATGTTTGCAGCTGACCCTAGGTTGGCTAGCACATCTCCTTCAGGGTTCTCCTCTCAGGTACCTGTGTCATCTTCTATTCTCGGAACTGGCTCATGAGCTGAGTCACCCTTGTGAGGTATTGCTGATCTGGGTTTCCCAAGCTACGTATGTCCCGAGTCCTGAAACAACAACTTCACCCAGCTTCGTTGTTAATCATTAAAAAGAATTTGATCGACTGTTAGACTGTGTCACCAGTTGACATGATGACTAATACCTCGAGCGCGAACCCTTTCACATTAGATGAACTATCTACATATTGGGTCCAGGTCCCTGAGGTTATCTCGGAAGCAATTAACACCTCCTTCTCTATCTCAGGTGAGTATATAGTGCTAAAATTGGCAATGAAGTTCACTAGGACTTGTAGTTTTGTAGTGGTTCAAGGCTGGTACATGATATCATAGTCAATTAATTCGACTGCTCATTTAGCTAGTTGCCCCAAGAGTTCAAGCTAATGGAGAATACTCCTCAAGGGGAAAATAGCGACAACTAAAATAGGATGACACTAAAAATATGGTCTCAATTTCATGCTGCTATTATGAGTGCCAATGCAAGTTTATTTAAATGTGGATACCGTGTTTTGGTATCTAATAATTTACTAATTACATAATAAATAGGATATTGTTTACTTTTGTTTTCTCGAACTAATACATCACTTACAACAGTTTCCGTTGCAGTCAACTAAACCAAGAGTAGCTCTCTTGATTCGAGTTTTGACAAAAAAAGGGGGTAGGAAAAGTACCATTTGTGGTCTGGCAACGCCTATTGCCATTCAACAGTCCATTCGAAATTCTTGTTCTTCTTTAGGGCCGCAAAGATTTTGTGGCACCTCTTGGAGGAGTGGGATATGAATCATCCAAGCGATATTATCCTCTTGATCAGTCTCATCACCTGCTTCTGAGTTGTTAGCACTTCGGGTATATTTGTAATTTCTTTGATCTACATAGGGTTAGCTTCTATACCTCTATTCAAAACCAAAAATCCAAGGAACTTACTTGAATCGATACCGAAGGCACACTTTTCTAGGTTGAGTTTCATGTTGTGTTTTTGAATGACTTCGAAAACTTACTTCAAGTGTTCTAGATGGTCGTCAGATCGAACTGATTTTACTAACATACATCAATGTTTACTTTCATAGATCCGCCGATGTAGATCCGGAGCTTTCGAGTAAGTAATCTCTATTACGTGGCTCCAACGTAGCATTAGGTTCCCCTAGTAGGTAGTAATAAAGTTTTTTCTTGGTCCTCTAAGTCTATTTTAACTAGGTTGTATCCCGAATATGCATCCGAAAAGCTCAATAATTCATGACTAGCTATGGAGCCTATGAGTTGGCCAATATTTGGTAGGGGAAAGAAACCTTTGGGCAAAACTTTTTTGGGTCTTTGTAGTCGATGCAAACTCTCCATTTTCCATTCTTTTTGGATACTACCATGATGTTTGTGAGCTATTCCAGGTGTTTTTCTTTGTGGATAAAGTCGTAGTTGAGAATCATGGTGACTTATTCCTCTATCGCTAGGGCTCGTTCAGACCTAATATTTCTTTTTTTTTCTACTTTACATGTTGATGATTTGGATCCCCGTTCAGTTTGTGCACCATGATATCCACCGAGATGCCTTTCATATCTGCATGAGACTAGGCAAAACACATTCTGAATTATCTTAAAGTAATTTAATTAACTTACACTTTGCTCAGGAGTCAATCCTGAGCTGATGTAGACCTATCTTTCTGACCAATAAATAAAGAGAATCACTTTTTCTATTTCCTCCACTGTTGGTGAGGAAACATCATTTTTCTCGAGCTCGAGGATTCTATTCGAAGGGCCCCTATTTCAACGGCATTATCTCCATTCTCATCTTCTAGTTGTTGTAGTTACTACTTGGCAATTTCCTCTTTGGAGATACTGTTTGCGTTGGCAATTGAATTGGCCTCCCAGGATGCCCTTTGTTCCCTCGAATTTTCCATATCCTCATTTGGATGAGAATTTTATCACCTGGTGATATGTTTAAGGTATCACGTCTCTCTCGTGAATCCATGGTGTCCATAGGATGGTGTTGTATGCCATATTACTTGCCGCAACCTAGAACATGGTATCCTTGCTTACCCCCTCGACATTGGTTACCAGCATCACTTCTCCACAAGTTATCTCATTGAGGTTGTCAAACCCTAAGAGCTGTCGTACTTTCAAACCGACTGTGATCTCTAATTCTTTGACAACCTACGACTGGATGATGTTGGCTGAACTTCCCGGGACTATGGTAGGCTAAGAATATGTGTTTTAGCCACATTTTGCACTCTAATTATCACACTTTGAGCGTGTTTTGGCTTAAATGATGGTGACTTACACTTATTACGTGTTTATTCCTTGTAGAAAATTTTTCGAGTTAAAAAGATAAAAATGAGCTAAACCAAATATTTTAGAGCTTCTAAGTCTGAGTAAAAGTCCAAGGAATTAAACTAGGACGGATTTGGGGCTCGTGGACCAGCGTTGTATACGAAAGTTGGAAAAAAGCACATAGGCTGGAGCAAAATGTACTAGTGCATCGCGTAAGGCATGGCATGAAGCGTCACATTGGTACAAAAGTTCGTGACAAGTTTGAGAAGTTCAGAGACTTAGATTTTTTGGGTCTGACAAAAAAAAAATACACTAATGCAATGTAGGGGGTGGCATTAGTGCAATGCATTAGTACAAAAGTTTTCCAGATAAGCTATGTTCAAAGAGTATACAACCGAGCAAATTACACTAATGCGATGCAGGGTGCGTAGCACCGTACGACGCATGAAGTGTAAAACATTTACAGGTTTTCCCACTCGGTCAAATAGGTAGTTTGGTCCATGCATATTTCAACTTGGTATAAATACACTAGAAACACGTTTTTAGAAGAATTCTGACATACGGAAGATCGGAAGAGCATTGGAGAATCAAAGCACAAGGATTCATCATTCTTTCATCAACTTAACACCTGAGTTTGTATTGAATTAATGGTTTCTTATTATTCAACTTTATTTGTGATGAATTTCTCCATGTATATGAAGTAGTTTACTTAGGGTTTGATGGATATGGTGTTTTGATTAATATTTGTGGATTTTAACTCTAGTTCTTTGCATTAATTCGTTTATGGAGCTTTGAATGTATTGCACCTTTATTTAATCGAAAGAGGAATATTTTGGTGATTATCTTTGCATTATTTTGTTTGGTTTATTTTAGTGATTCTTTTAAGTAATCGAAAGAGCTTGTTGAATTTTTTATTAAATCAAGTTAGGATAATATTCGAGAGACGTTTTCCTAAAGACTAATCCCTTAACGCATTTTTGCATATTTTCACAGTGCTTTATATTAGTTCACCTTGTAGATTTAAGATTTAATCGATAGAGGAGTCTTGGATACACGATTGAACTAATCATCAAGAGAATTCGTGAGAATCATTAGAACATTAGAGTGAATCGAACTAGATTTAGATTCTGAATAGCATCTCACACCTTTCCTATCACGACTCTTATTTCTCCTATTGATTATTTTGTTGTTGCTCAACTCTTGTCTTTCTGTGATCAACTGTGAGTTGCTTTATTTTTCATGGCTAATTTTTGTTATTAATTATCCCAACAAAAATGTTAATCATCCTGAATAGCATTGAGAAAGAAATTACTTAAATATTGTTTAAATCCTATCCATCTAGACGATAACTAAACTATACTAAATTTTGTTTGCGAGCATCAATTTCTTGTTGTGTTTTGCACTCATAAAATTTTTGTATCGTTGCTGGGGATTGGCAATTAATTAGGCTCAAAATAGTTATTAGTGTTATTTAAGGAACCAATTTTATTTTATTCTTTGCAGGTTTTCTCATCTGTGTGCAGACAATAGGTTAAGTTCTTTGGTGTATGACTCGATCTTCTTCAAAAGAAGTGATCACACACTATCTAGAGGAGGAAAGAGAAAGAACTCACCGGGAAATTCTTGGGGTAATCGTCAATCCAACAGAACATTGTTATGAACGGTGAGGAGATAGTTGAATTGGCTGCACGGGAAACAGTTGCACGGGTAGCTACTGAAGCAGCTATTAGAGCTGATGAAATGGTGGAGGGGAATGGAGGATGAAGATTCAATTTGAACTGACCTTTGGTTGAAGACGAATTTGAAAATAATATGCCCTGTCTTGTATGATCACTGGGAGACTACGCCAGCCGAGTCTATAATTAAGGAGTATCTAGTGTTTGACCTCCTCCAATCGTAATAAATAATTTTGAGATCAATCAAGGTCTACTTCAAACTATTCAGAACAATTATATCTTCTGAGACAAACCCGATGAAAAACCAAATACTCATTTGATGGATTTTGATGAGATTATGAATACCTTCCATCACAATGGGGTATCGAAAGATGCTATCTACTTGAGGATATTTTCTTTTTCACTGAGACAAGATGCTAAGCACTCGTTGTAGAGTTTGCAAACTGGGTTAATTCAAACTTGGGAAGACATGATAAAGAGGTTCCTTGAAAAATATTTTTTAGCTGCAAAAATAGGGAAAATTCGGAGAGAGATCCACAACTTCGAGCACAAAGATACAGAAACGGTATTTGAAGCATGAAAAATATTTAAGGATATTGTGAGAAGATTTCAGCATCATGGGGTAGACTTGTGGATGCAACTCCAAGATTTCTGGGATGGGATGACACTGACAGGAGGATGTTAAACAACACAGTTGGATGTCCTTTTTTGAAGAAAACCCCTAAGGAGATTGTTCCAATTCTAAATGAATTATCTGAAGATGCAAATTAATGGCCTGCAGATGATAATGAGATAAGGAAAAATTTTGCGGTACCTCAAGTGGATTCTAACACATCAGTGCAAGCCTAGCTAGACACCATGGCCAGAAAGATAAGAATGTTAACCTTAAGCCAAGGTCAAGATCCAGTCATCCTCGATTTGGGCTTTTTGTAGAATGGGTCATCCCACACATGAGTGTCAGGCCTTGACTACGTATGAAGTTATTAATATTGTGGGGATCTTTGACAGAGGCAACTACCAAAGTGGAAATAAGTTTAACTCCAACGGGTAAAGGTACCCAGGTTTTTCTTGAAGTTCACCAGGTGTTTGTGCAAGTACATGGCACCAAACTTTGCCGCTAGGCAAGCCAATGGTAAAAACACCAACTTAATTTTTCATTTTATTATTTTTAAAAATATGAAACTTATTAGATAGAGATATCAATGGATTTAAAATTGTAGATATGTACAATCTAATTAAAATATTAAGTAAAAGTGTGTCCATGTAAAACAATCGATAAACAAATTCTAAAACACCTTCAAACTCTGGTGTCACAAGTGCATGGGCATCTACCAAAAAATACAATAAAAATAAAATGTTTGTATGGGATACATAAACAATTATGATGGAGACTCTATATATTGTAGATCATAACATGAAATGGAGCTCACCGTATAATCCCTACTATAGCTATGCCATTCTGCCCAAAAGACCACCACAAATATATACCTACACAATAAGTGGAGAAATGTAGTATGAGTATGTAAATCAACACGTACCAGTAAGTATCTAGCTTAACCCAGAGAAGTAGTGACGAGGGGTCGATATTGGTACTTACTAGTAGTCCAGTAAATCAAATATAATAAAGTAGACAATATGAACATGGTAAGTAAACAATGAGTACATATATAGGCAAATAATACTGTCTACAAATTGATAATGAACACAATTTCTTTAATTTTCGAATACTCCCTCAAATGGACTACGTAATAGTCAATACCCAATCAACAGTCACATCTCAAATAAGGAAATTCATGAATGTGCAGACTCCTTATCAAGTATTTTGCATGATTCTCCAGAGGCGAGTTACCCGTTCCCATAAGAGTATTTCGTTGAAATTCCAAGGAAAATAGTCTGATCCCATAAGAATATGATACATGATTCTACTGACGTGAACGTCCCGATACTATAAGAGTGTGATACAATATCTTGCCGAGGTGAATGATCTGATCCTATTAAAGTGTGTTACATGATACTGTCGAGGTGGACGACCCAAACCTATAATAGGGTATTACATGATACTGCCAATGTGAACAACCTGATCGCATATGATTGTGGTATAATATTGGGATTGGATCGTTCGCCTCAGCAATATCATGTATCATATTATTATGGGATCGGGTCGCTCGCTTAAATAGTATCATGTATCATATTCTTATAGGATCGGGCCGTTCTCCTCAACAAAGTAATATATCCTTATAGGATCTGACCATTCGCCTAGGTAGTATCATGTACATATTCTTATGGGTTAGGTCCGTTCACCTCGGCATAGTAACATATTCTTATGGGATTGGGCCATTAGCCTCGACTATATCATGTATCATATTCTTTTGGGATCAGGACGCTCGCCTCAGCAAAATCGTGTGAAATACTTGATAAGGAGTCTGTGTATTCATGAGTTTCCTAACTTGATATGGGATCGTTGATTAGGTGTTGACCATCACGTATTCCATTTGAGGAGGTATCCGATAATTGAGGACTTTGTGTTCGTTGTTCAGTTGTAGACCATATAATTTCCCTATATCTGTTCTCACTATTTACTTACTATGCTTTATACTAGTCAACCTTATCATATATGATTTATTAGACCACTAGTAAGTATCAAGTCAACCCCTCGTCACTACCTCTTTAGGATTAGGCTAGATACTTACTGGGTACATGTTGATTTATGTACTAACGCTACACTTCTGCACTGAATGTGCAGGTATTGAGGCATTTACATCAGGTGTTATCTTGGCACATTGGCACAGCTGCTGAGGGGACTTTATGGTGAGATACATTCTCCTTACTCAGTTATTATATCTTGTCTATTTTATGTTCCAGACATATGTTGTGTAGTGTTGTATTATTCCAGTATAGTGGATGCTCATTATTTTATTTCACGTTATTGCTGTCACTTCACTTATGATTAATTATATTCGGAATTTTTATAAAGAAAGGTACATGTTTCTATGAGTGATAGCTTTTACTCTATTTATTTAAAGGAACTTCTATTTTTAATGGATAGTTAAGTGGAGGTTCATGCTTGACTTTTTTAGCAGCATAATTGGGTACCATCATGACCTATTATTGGATTTGGGTCGTGACAAATAGAGTATTATGATCGTGGAGTCAGGAAAACAATGTCACTATATAATTTCATGAAAGGGGGAGGGGTATCATTACATTAAGCAATCTGTAAAGCAGATGAAGTATGTAACTTCAGGTATAGTGAAACATAATTTCCGCACTTTAGCACAACAGATGAAGAATCAAAACATAAACATGTGTTAAGCAAACCTCACAGCTTAAGTTAAGAGTATGGTAACTTTTAGAACACACACAAGAGTGGTACACGAATCTAATTAGCTTAGGGCAACTTTATATAGTGTGATCAAATAGCCATAAGGTTTATCAGAGAATCAATGACCTAAGAATTGATAGAATCACAGAGGCATGTTTGAAAGAATAGATTAGTTTTAATGAACTGGTGTTCCCAAACTAATGTGACAATCTTGTATTCACTACTAAAAAAGTTTATTTTCACTTAAGTCCAGTTTATCTAGTGAATCATAATAAAATGCAAATAATAACCAAGCACGTTAACGTAGTAGCCATGGTGGTTTTAATAGTATATTAGGGAATTCTGAAACTAAATATCAGGATCATTTTAAAGTTCTTAGGCTGTTTTCAAAATCTTAATAGTACGTGTATGTCATAAGATGTTCATTAGGATCAATATATGGTTCTAATTCTGATATCTTAGAGAAATTATGATTCTAGAATCTATTCATCAGCCATATGTCATTAACAAATATAAAATAGTCACTAATAGCACATTGTTAATGATATCATTTGGTGAAAGATAACAGGACAAACCATGCTTGCAAATTTAAGCAATATAAAAGAAAGAGTAGAGTTGAGGTTTGACTAAACTTATTTATGCAACAAACCAAATAACCACTTAATATAGCCGTTTAGAAAGCCAAAGACTCAACTTTCAATTAGTAGGAAAACTTAGAACCGGAAGGAAAGCAGAAATTGAGTAAGAACTCAGACTTTAATTAAAAAATTTTAACGATAATATATTATGTATTGATATTTTTCAGATGATAGTTGTTCTTGGTGATGTTAGGTGAGAGAAATTAAGGCCACTATTTTTTTTTTAGCTCAACTGTCTATTGTATTGATATAAGAAGAATATGTACAATTTGTCCCTATGGTAGTAGTGTGGACCCTACTACTCATTTACATTTCATTCTAGCTATATAACTCATATAACCAACACTATCTAGAAAACAATGAACACAAAAACTAAGGATAGCAATTGAGTAATTGTAGCCCATCTTGCCACCTTTTACACTTCCTATTTCTAGCATGAATTAGTAAAGCTACTTCCTTGCAACACTGTCCCTCATCAAATTTTTTGTTGTCAAATCTGAGCAGATTCCTATTTCTCCATATCAATGCAACAGTGGTTATGAAGGCTGTTGCAGTGATTGCCTTTCTCCAGTTCTTACTCTTCACCTTACTACAAATCCATTTCAATTCAGCTTCCCAGCAGTCAATATTTCTTGTATAACCCAACCAAACACAGATTCTCCTCCATACTCTACTTGTAATATTTCATTCAAAGTACAGATGTTTAAATTCTTCATCATGCATTTTACAGAATACACACAAAGGTGGTATCTGTATACCTATATTCTGCAGTCTCTCTATAGCGGGAAGTCTGTTGTGAGCAGCCAACCAAACAGTGAACCTATGCCTTGGAAGAGCATTTGAACTGAGCATTATGCTCCTCCATGTAACCTTTGGAAATTCTGGCAGTAAAGAAATATACATTTTGTGGATCTGATATCTCCCATTCTTGCATACACTCTGCAATCTGCTAATCAAACTTCCTTGCATCTGACTGTTCCCCATCACCAAATTCCTACAGACCAGTATCTTCTTAACCACCCAAGATGAATTGGATGGCACACCAACTGATTCTATGCATCTATTCTTTATGTAATAGGAATGAACCCACCTTACCCAAAGACAGTCTTTTTTATTAGCCAAATCCCATAGTAACTTTGTTATAGCTACTTTGTTCCATATATCTAACTTCATGATATTGAGGCCCCCAGCTGAAACAGGCTGACATACCTTATCCCAGGCTACAAGAGCTCTTCTGGATAAAGTTGCTTTACCTGTCCAGAGAAATGATCTACAGATTGCCTCTATTGCCTTCAATACCTTTTTAGGAATAATGAACACCTGTGCCCAATAAGTTTGCATTCCAAAGATCACTGCCTTTATAAGTTGGACTCTGCCCGCATAGGACAACAGCTTTGCTGACCAGCATGTAACTCTTGCTGTGATCTTCTTAATGAGTGGCAAGTAATGCTGAATGGCTAACTTCTTAGAATCCAAAGGAACACCTAGATATCTTAAAGGAAGGTGGCCTTCAGTGAAAACCAAAGCAGCAATAATCTCTTCTTTTGTATCCTGTGGAACCCCAGCCAAGTATATTGCACTCTTACTTACATTGGCTTGAAGACCAGAAGCAGCTGAAAATATAAGAAAGGTGCTATGCAGTATCTGAATAGATACTATATCAGCCCTACAAAACATTAACAAATCATCTGCAAAACATACATGAGATATGTTAAGCTTCCTGCACCTAGGGTGGAAATTGAAGTTTCCATTCTTATGCAATTGATGAAGTAGTCTGTTTAAGTATTCCATAGCCAATACAAATAGATAAGGTGACATAGGGTCCCCTTGCCTTATACCTCTCTTAGCACTGAATGGTTTAGTAAGGCCACCATTCATTACCAGAGAGTATGAAGCATTTGAGACACATGCCATTATCCAGTCAGTGAATTTTGCAGGAAACCCCAAAGTAATAAGTACTTGCTTCAAAAAACTCCACTCAATGGTGTCATAAGCCTTTCTTAAATCCACTTTAAGGATACACCTAGGTGAAACTCCTTTCCTAGAGTATCCTTTGAAAATTTCATGACTGAGAAGAATATTGTCCATAATACTTCTTCCTTCAATGAATGCAGACTGGGCTGGACCAATCAGATCACCAATTACTCCCTTCATCCTCCTAGTAATCACCTTAGAAATGATTTTGTATAGTACAACATGCAATAGGTCTGTAATCCTTTACAGTGATAGGAGTTTTTACCTTTGGCACAAGAGCAACTGCAGTAGTGTTGATCATATATGGCATTTGGCAAGTTTCAAAGAATTCCTTAGTAGCAGAGAATATATCATCTTGTACTATCTTCCAGCTTTTTGTAAAGAAGTCAATGGGAAAACCATCAACTCCAGGAGCCTTATCTCTAGGCATATCATTTATAGCTTCACTTATTTCCTCCATGGTAACTGGTCTAATAAGCTCTCTTTGCTGATCAGTTGTGAGGCATCTACCACTTCTCATTATACTAATATCCACACATGGAAGCACAGTAGCAGTCTCCCCCATTAGTGATTGAAAACCCTTTAGGAATTCCTGTTCAACTGCAAGAGTTTCAGTTAGCTTGATACCTGCATCAGTATAGATGGATGAAATGGTGTTCTGGCCTGTCCTGATTCTCCACTGTGCATGAAAATATCTAGTATTAGCATCTCCACATTCAATCCATGTAGCCTTGGATTTTTGCCTCATTACTTGCTCCTCCACAGTGTTCCATTTGTCCAGCTCTTCTAGTAAACATCTTTCCTCATATATCAGCTCCTGCGAAAGAAAATTATTTTGCATTTGTAACTGTAGAATGTCAAGTTTCTCCCTTGTTTGGACAATCTGTTGTTTGTACTTGGCTAAACGATCATTTAACCCCTTTAATTCCTGCTTCACCATCTTCAGCTTGCTCCAGATCTCTTGCATGTGTGATCCTTGATACTCCTTCTCCCAGACTTGTTTAACAATGTTATGAAATTTGTCATGTTCCATAACATTGTTATATAGTCTGAATGGCTTAGGGTGCAGAGGCTTATAAACACCAAATTTAACTAAAATAGGAGAGTGATCTGACACCAGTGGATTCATATAATCTGCTTCCAAATGCCCAAACTGTTGTAACCATTGATAGTTGCCCATTGCCCAGTCTATCTTGCTATATACTCTAGAATCAGCATCTTGTTTATTTGTCCAAGTAAAGTGCCAGCCAGTTTCCCTTAAGACAGTCAGTTGTAGTTCATCCATAGTCTCTTTGAAATCCTTTACTTCAGCTTCAGTCACTGGAGAACCAATCATGTCCTCAGAACTTAAAACACAGTTAAAATCTCCACTTATAAGCCATACATCTTGTTGTGGTATAGGAATTGACTTGAGGTCCCTCCATAGTTGTGCCCTAAGCACTGCAGTGTTTTGTGCATATATAAACTGAACTGAAATCTTATAAGACTTCTTGTATCCTCCACCAGAAAATGAAGATACTGATCAGATAAAGTTCCTATTTGAATGTGGATATGAGACTTCCATAGTAGCCATATTCTCCCATTTATAGCTTTTTCATAGTTACACTTCCACTGCCAGCCCTTAGCAATTTTCCCAATTATATTCTTAGCTTTATGTTCTTTTACTCTGGTTTCAAGAATGCCTATTACATCCACTTTATTATCAGCAAGGAATTGTTTCAATTCCTCTTGCTTAGGAGACTGATTAAGTCCCCTAATGTTCCATGTGACTACAATCATGGATCAATATTAGGCAGACTATAAGAGGGACCAGGATCAAATTGTTGCCCCCTCTTTTCCAGTTCATGCATGACTGCTTTGCCCCAATTACCTGTACTGTCCAACTGCTCATCATCTGTAATACCAACCATATGTACTGCAGTAATTTGGTTTTCTGACTCTTTTGGCTCACTATTCCTTGCATTTTGAATGCTAACATCCTGAGCTGCCTGCACTTCATGTCCAGCTGATTCTTCAGAGCCATCTTGTTTATTCTGCACTTCATCATTGGACACAGTCTTCTTAACAATC
Source organism: Nicotiana benthamiana (assembly GCA_034376525.1). Classification (NCBI taxonomy): domain Eukaryota; kingdom Viridiplantae; phylum Streptophyta; class Magnoliopsida; order Solanales; family Solanaceae; genus Nicotiana; species Nicotiana benthamiana. The sequence goes on from CM067337.1 coordinate 94,125,847, forward strand.
CACTCCTTCTTATTGTGCTTCCCCTGATAAGTGTTTCTGCTTTTCAGATTCTTTCTTTCCCCTTGCTCCTGTTTTTGTTTATCTGAGTTGTCAGTATAATGCCAACACTCAATTGTCTCATGCCTAAACTTGAGACAATTATTACAAAAAGTTGGTTTCCAATCATATTCAACAGATTGAATCTTAGGTCCATATGGAGTATCAATTTCTAACTCATCTGGAAGATCATAAGCAGCATTAACTTCAACAAGTACTCTAGCAAAAGAAATCTTGTCATAATGGGCAGTAAACTTATCAGTATACAGAGGCTTCCCAATAGCACTTGCCAATTTACTCAAAACCTCAGCAGACCAATAACCAACAGGGAGACCTGGGAATCGAATCCAAATAGGAATAGTGCTCAGAACACTAGCCTGAAAACTGAAATCAATTTCCCAAGGTCTTAACACCATAGGTCTATTTCTAAAAGTATACAGGCCAGATTGCATGACTGCATCTCTATCTTCAGCACTGCTAAATCGAAAAATGCAATACCCTTCAGCATGAACCAAAATTTGAGGTTTAGCAACAAAATTTCATACATGCATAACAAATTTCTCCATATTCTGCTCACTAGGTTTATCCCCAATCACAAAACCAATCAATGCATTTTGCCAATAATCCAATTGAGGTTTCAGATCTTCTTCACAGATTGTAACAATTTTTTTACCATCTCGCATGGTAGGAGGAACAAAGGATAGAGACTTACCCATTTGCACATCTCTATTACCTCTAACTATCTCTGCAACTGTTGGCTTTAGTTTTGCATGTTCAACATCTTCAACAGTAACTATCGCTGGTTTCTCTTGTGTCATTATTTCTGAAAATTGCAATCTCCTTGCTGTATTTTCAGTCATCAACCCATCTCCTTGCGATCGATTCATAACTGGTTCTGCATGTGAAGGTTCCTTAGATTGATACTTCTGCAGAAGAAAATTACCAAATGTGAGGAGTTCTAGAGTAGTTGTAATTCCATGTTCAGGTGTGACAAGCTTTGGGGGAACAGCATTGACAGTCGGAGCAGTATTCCTTCGCTTTCTGGCCATTTCCGGCGACAATTCCTCCGTGCTAAATTGCGCCGGAGAAAACACTGTTTTATTGCTTCGCTAACTTGCGCCGAGAGCGTTCCCCATCCTGATTTGCTATTTCCTCCCTGTACAATTCGACTGCAATTAAGGCCACTATTTATAGTGACATTCAATGCCTTAGGCTTAATAAAAATCAAACTCGATAGCGGAGAGTGATGAAGGGGTAGTGATGTGAGCATAATCAGGTGAAAATCTTAGAAGACAGAGAGAAATCAGTAGTGATTTTACCCAAGAAGGGGAAAGTTGACCGTTGAAGGAAAACTCCATCAAGCAAGAGCCTCAATGTCCGCAAGTCACTTCGCTTAACCTCTAGACCAACAATAAGTATGATAGCATTGAGAAGACCATCGACTTAATAGAAAGGATTTATGAGGATTTGACCTTGCATCATTTGGTCTAGGGTTTTGGATTTAGGGGTTTTGAAAAACCATCGGTAAAATGGAAGGAAAACAACATGCTTCACAGCCTAGAGGCAAAACAAGTGATTCTGTAAGTTTGATTTGAAAGAACAAGGAAGAAATCAGGCCAATGATGTTTTGAGCTTAGGGTTCAGATTCAGGCGTTTCAAATTTAGTGATTTAAATAGGAAATTAGCAACGAGAATTCACGGATAGGGAAGCAAAATAGATTATTTACAATGAAATATCATGACCTTTCACGAATTAGTGCAATGTCTAGTGATTAATCCTCTTAGAAGGATGAGAGAAGAGAGAACAAAGGGGGAAAGGGTGTGGCTGTGTTAAACCAATAAATGATCTTTGGGCTAGGAGTAGGTAGATTTGTCTCTTAGGTTATGCTTAGAGGAAGGGATCTAGTTTCTTTATCTTTTAGATCAACAGTCCTGATAGTTTGGAGTTTATGCATTTTAATGAGGAATTTTTACAGATGTTGGATTCTTGTCATCCAACGACTATGATTAAATCTGCTAAATGTATTTAAATAAAAGAGAAAATGTAGAAAAAATCGTGGGGAGTTGATCTAAGAAATAGACTGCCTAGATCAATAGTGTTTGTTTTGTATGTTCAGAAGATGGATGACGTGATCTCATTGGTCTAGAAGAGGTGACGAGATTGCCAAGGTAGCTAGGATTGGACCTGGGTCAGATTTGGTTTTGGGTTAGGAAATTGGGCTAAGATGAATGTAAATGGTAGCCATTCTATGTTTAATTAAAGAATTACAATTATAGCCTTTAGCTTTTTAGTACTTTTGAAATTAATTTAAATAAGATTAATTATTTTCAATAAAATATTGTAATATTATAATTATCAAATATATCATTGATTATTTTAATTAACTATTAAGATAATTTTTCTTCTAAATTATGACACTGATTTTTGTTAACATAATAGTCTAATTGTCTAGAAATTAAAGAGTAATTTGCCAAATTAATTATAAAGCCTATGTGATGTATATAACAGTTATTTTTAAGTATGATATATTTTGTAATTATAATTATAATACTTGATTATTAATTTCAAAGCCACTAATACTTAATTAATTTTGTAAAAATAGGTATTATTGATTGAAAATATTTTTGAAACGTCATTGCAAATGATTAAGGATAAATAACTTAATTTAAAATGGAAGGGTCAAATTAGTGTTACACTCCATGTTTTCGTATATAAAAGTACGTCGTAAGTCAATTGATGTAATCTCAGAAATGAGATCATCTTTGAAAGTACATAAAGTAAGTTGATCATGTTATCTTAGAGGTTACAAATATTTAAGATCATGGATAACAAGTACCAAGAGCATTGAAAGGATTAGAAGCTAAATAAATTAAAGAAAATAAGTTTTGTGGAATGTCAACAAATTGGGAGTGTTATAACATGTACTTTTGGGGTGATAATGGGGTTGAAGGGCACTGAAAAGATTCAATCCGAGCTTGCCGCTCATCGTGATATGTTGATCATTTGTTAATAAAATATTTTATACCATATTGTTGTTGTTGTTGTTGTTGTTGTTGTTCTTATTGTATTTCTTTGGTTGTTTTTTGTTAGTATATGGAATTGGAGGAAGACCTTGCTACAGGGGAGATGCTGCCCAAATTTACATAAATGAGCTACTAATTTAAGTTGCAGGCTTAGCCTTTAATCAACATTGATTTTGAATCTCCTTATGCTATGGTAGATTGAGTTGAGTTGTATGAAGATTTTATTGGAAGGTATTAAGGAATCAATGGAGTTAGGTATGTCAAGGTAATCTTTTCTTACATTTTGGCATGATCATATGATACAACAAAATGAGCAAACATAGAATTTTTACAAGTGACTCTATTCTTAGAAGTACTGGGATTGCCTATGTTCTTGACTCCCCATGTGTTCTATTATTATATCGTCTCTTCATGGGTCTCATAAAATCCGTAAGTTGATAAAGTTTATCCGAAGGTATAATGATCTTATGACATTCCGAGAGATCTTATTGACTTACTTCATTATGCATTACATTCATTTATACATGTACATTGACCCATGACCAGATGGCATTATAATTATATACACATATATTAAATGTATATATGGTATGGGTAAAGGTTATGGTCTTATATACGTACCACCATTTGATCAGCTGGTATAAGTTTATGATTTCTCCTACAGAGGTCGAGATGATATGATGGGATGCCCTCATAGGATTGATGACATTATGTACAAATTTGCCTATGCATGATATGACATTTATACGAATATGCATGACATTAAAAATGTTTCATTATTCATAGAGCTATTTAGACTTACAGGTTGAAATCTTTGCTCCATGTTTCTTTCATGTCTTTGTATATTTTATTTCATACCTTACATACTCGGTACTTTATTTGTATTAGAATTACTTTTGCATTGGGAAACTATGTTTTATGCCTAGAAATCCTGATAGATAGGTTGATAGTCCTCCAAATTGCAACGGAAGGTGTTGGTGCACTCCACTTGCTCTGGAGTTGCCTATTTGGTCAGTATGCTTTGGACATGTATAGATTGGTATGGGGGACCCTGTCGCAGCCTTTATGACATTTACGTACTCTTAGAGGCTTATTGATATATGTCATATATATGGATAATTGTATGGCCTTGTCTACCTATGTTTGAGTATACAAATGATCATTTTGCTTATATAGGCCCGTATATCACATGTATGATTTTGTATACCATGTTGGGTGACCTATGTCAAGTATTCATTTATGTATTATTCTAGTTATCTCATGACGGCCCTTGTGGCCCACCTATCCATGATGGTATGATAAGAATATATTATGTTGGTAGTCGATTGAGTAAGGAACCGGGTATCCGTCGCGGCGCTGCGGTTTGGGTCGTAACAAAAGTGGTAGTAGAGCAGTTCTGTCCTAGGGAGTCGTCAAGTTGTGTCTAGTAGATTCTTGTTTATGGGTGTGTTATGCACCACACTTATAAGCAGGAGGCTACAATGCATTTAAGACTATTACTCTTTCTTCTTACTCTAGATCATGTGGTAGAGCTTAGTGTTAAGAATTCATAATCCTAAATTCTCTTTTATTCATAATACAACAATACCTACATCCAGAAAGACAATTGGTAAGAGGTTGAATGTGGTTGTGCAAGAGTTGAGTAAGAGGAACTCAATTTTGCATCATGCTTATGATGAGTAAATGTGAAGTCTTCAGTAGATCATGCATGTACTAAGACGTGTAAGCTTTTTGATAAGGAGCCTATGGCATGAGTATCAATCCACCCATATGGTTTAAAGAAACGAGAGAATCATAAGGTAGATACAAGTTTCAACAAGTAAAAGAAGCTAGGTGAAGAAGGGTACGAGGTACCCAGTTAGTGAAGATTATCAGTTTTTACAATTCACGCAGAGAAATATAAGCATTTTGAGTTACCTTCAACAGTAATAGAGGTATGTACAATTGGTCACGCCTATAGTAGTTGTGCCCTATGGGAGTTAATAGATATTTTTTTAAGAGAAGTATGAGATATTATGATTTAGTTGGGGTTAGAGTAACCTAAAATAGTGGATGTATTGTTATCATTAGCTAATATTTTCGAACGATAGTGCAAACGTGGTAATAGATCTCCTTGTGAGACACCCAGATAGTGCACTCTAGAACAGTACAGTTAGATAGGAATACTAGAATGTTCAGAAATTTAGAAGATTGCCACTGGAATCCTAGAAGTGGTAAATATTTACCTTTGTATGACTCCCTCCCCTAGGAAAAAAGAGAATATTTCGTGACCCGAAGAGCTAGTGAGATGAAGCAATGAGAGCAAAAAGTGAAAGATTCTTTGTTTAGATTTTCAACATAAATAAAAAAGAATATTAGTAGGAAAATAAGAAGAGAGTAAATGAAGCATTATGAGTGAGGTGTGATAGATGGGAGATAACGGTAAATCAAAATATGACATGATAACATAGTCTATAGTCAAGTGAGGAAAAAACAGGGGGTGACATGCATTGAGACAATAAAATAGTATAAGCCACAAAGTCATACCTTCATTCCAAGAAATGAGTTGGTGATTCAATCGTGATTAACAAAAGGTTAAGTTAGACCATCAGAGTAATAAAAATTAGTATAGGCTAGTGAACAAGATAAATCAAGCAGGAGTTATGGATCGAGGGATCTGATAATCGTTGACATTTGTGACAATTTCAAAGACCGCATTCTGATAATAATATAATGGACAACAAAATAATAATCTTCAAAGGTCAATCAGGAAGATGGTTCCCTAAAGCAAGAACTGTGAGAAAAGTCAAGCTTATAGGACTAATTGTGCATGTTACATTAGGTGTCACCCTTGTGCATAAGGAATTTAGTTATACCTGGTACAGAAGGGTTACTGTAAGGTGTGTAAGGGTCATTAATAATATGAAAAGACAGCAAATATGAAGAGATAAAATATCTATAGGTAGATCGTCGGAGCACTAAATCTTAGTACTCCCCTAAAGGGGCAGGAAGATGGTGTAATGTGGTATTAAGTTAGAGTTAAGTGGTTCGCGAAACTATGGAATAGTAAAGGAAGAATGTGGTGGAAAGGCGAAAGGAATGATATTGCATTTATTCAGATTCTACAGATATTATACGACTCAAGAATATTATGCAAGCAGGACGTTGGGGAGAGGCATGGTTACAAAACTAGATGTTATTGATAAATAAGTGCAAATGAACACTTGATACATCAAGAGCTAGTGCGAGAGATAAATTAAGACAAAAGACATATCCTAAGAGAGATTACATAGGATATAGATATGAGAATGGACCAACGAGCAGTTAGTAGTTGATTCTGGAAGAGCCTAGTTATGGCTAGACAAGAGGATATAGACAAATCAGCAGATTGTGCAAGATAAGCGTAGTGAACCCCAACATAGTGAATTCGGTCTCGCAAATATGACATCGTAATCCTTGAAAAATATTTAGATAGAGTTTTGGTATTTAAAGGTGCCATATAAGTGTTATAGAAATAAAAGAGAGTACCACTGGAGTGACATACAAAAATTTTAGTTCAAAAGCAATCCTACGAGCACAAGGGCGCGGAGTTAAGTAGCTACGGATAATGATAGGTTAGCAAGAACATCAAAAATTCCGTCAGGTATATGATGTAATAAGCTTGCAGCTTTACAAGAGTCAGAGGGTGATAGGTTTTAAATGTCTTTGCCTTATGTTTTGATGATATAACAAACTTACTGTCAAGGACTAGGTAGGAAACCTGACACACTTTGGCTACATTGCAAGTTAACGGATTCCAGCTAAATGTGAACTGCTATAGCTTCAGGAGATAGAGAACCAACCAAGGACCTGATACCCTTATGGTTCCCTCATAGCAATATGAAGTAAATTGGACACAGCAGGAAGAGACGTGACTGCCTGCACTGTTTCTGCCTGCACTACACTGTTTCCAGTGGCCACTTATTCCTTGACCAACTAAAGTACTCACATCATTTCAAGTGATGTCATAAAGGTGTATCAACAATGAGTTTAAATCAAAACATCACTTGAACACTTCTGTTTCTCATATAAGCCTTTTGCAAAAACTATGAACAATATTCTCAAGAGTTTGAACAACAAAGTTAAACTCTACTACGGACCAATTCCTAAAGTTAGTATTTTGTTGTCCTTAGTTGAGGTTTATCTTTGTGATTGTTCTTATTTTTATCTCCTAATCTACTTAGCTAGAAGCGTTGATTAGGAACCCTCTTGTAAAATCTGTGATTTTATGTTGTGACTAGGTGTAGTCATACGTTAAAGTTTTTTAACTAGAGAATGACAAAGTGGCTTGTGGTAAGAGTATCACAAGTTAGTTGAGGTGAATTCTTTGTTATATATTTATTACAAATTGGCTTGTAATAGGTGTTTACAGGTTAATGAAGTTGAAAGCCTACGGTGTAGGTCGTGGTTTTTGTCCCCTTGAGTTGGGATTTTTCCACGTAAAAGTTCCCTGTCTGATTTACTTAATGTTTTATTGGCAACCTCAATACAACCTCATAGAGGACCAGGCACTTTATTATTTAGTGGACTCATACAAACTAACAATTGGTATTAAACCAGGTTCCTTATATCAGGATAACACCTGAGAAGGATCCATTTGGCTGCTCCACCAAATTTTGAAGAAGGTCAATCAATATACCAATCACCCAGGTTCAATGGACAATACTATGGGTTGTGTAAAACAAGAATGCATGATTTTATCATGGGTTAGGATTCTGAGTTATAGGATGTCATATTTGACGGTCCTTATGTTTCAACAAAGGAATTGGAAGAACTTCAATTTTCAATACCAAAAACAAGAAAAGAATACACTGACGCAAACAGAAAATCTGTGGAGAAGGACTTTTTTGGCAAGAAGATTCTGGTATATGGAATAGGACCAGAAGAATATAATATAATCTCCGCTTGTGACACTGCTAAGGAGATATGGGAGGCCTGTCAAACATCTCATGAGGGAACCACCCAAGTAAAACAATCTATGATCGATATGCTCACTACTAAGTATGAACTCTTCAGGATGAAGAACGATGAATCTATTCAAGATATGCACACAAGATTCACTTTCATCATAAATGAGTTACACTCACTTGGTGAAACCATTCCTAGGAACAAGCTAGTGAGGAAAATCCTCATTATTCTGCCTAGCCCTTGGGAAAGCAAGATGAATGCTATTATTGAATCTAAGGACTTGCAGGAGTTAACCATAAGAGAGCTGGTTGGAAATCTAAAGACCTATGAGATGAAGAGGAAGATAGACAGTGAAAGAAGAGAACCAAAGAAAGAAAGAACTTGGTACTCAAAGCTGATAGCAATGACTCAAGTGAGGAAGACAGTGACATGGCTTACTTAACCAAAACATTTCATAAGATGGTCAGAAGAAATGGAGAAATGCTAAAAAGGGGAAGCTCTAGCAAACTAAAAACTATAATCTCTGTCATAAGTGTGGAAAGCCTGGACACTTCATCAAAGATTGTCCTCTCTTGAAGCAAGAATTCTCCAAGTAGCCCTGAGAAAGCAGCTAAGAGGAACGCGGTTCTTCTCAAGGACTTCAAAATAAAGAGATATACTAACCATGTGGTGAAACAGACTCTTGCAGCATGGGGGGATTTCTCTAGTGAGTCTGAAGATGAAACTGATGCTGGTGATATTTCCATGATGATAGTTGAAATCAATGAAAGTGACTATGACTCAATTTTTTCTTTGATGGCCTAATCAGATGATGATGAAGACAATGAGGACAAAGAGGGAGCAGTGAAAGGAAACAGTCAATAGTGGTTCATGGATAGTGGGTTTTCAAAGCACATGACTGGGAGCACTATGGACTTTCTTTCTCTAAAAGTCCTGCAAGGAGGGAGCATATCCTTTTGCAATGGGAAAAGGGGTACATTCTTGGAGTTGGAAAAGTCGGGAAGTCACTCACTCATTCTACTGAAAATGTGTACTATGTAAATAGCCTTAAGTACAGTCTCTTGATTGTCTCTCAGATCTGTGATAAAGGAAACAAGGTAGAATTTTTGTCCAAGATATGTACAATTACTGATTTGGTAATTGGTGAAGTGGTACTTGTGGCCAAGAGATACAAAAACATCTATGTCGTCTATTTCGAGTCAAAGTTGTGATAGTAGTTGTCTGAAAGTTGTTGATAGTGATGATAAACTGCGGCATAGAAGATTGGGGCACGCAAGCTTTTCTCTTATGAGTAAACTAATTCAGAAGGACCTGGTCCATGGTTTTCCCATGTCAAAGTTCAAGGTGCAATATGTTTGTGATGCATGTGCTAGAAGAAAACATGTGAAGTCCTCTTTTAAGTCAAAAAGGGATGTGAGAACCTCAAAACTACTCGAGCTTCTGCATATGGACATATGTGGTCCTATGAGAGTGCAAAGCAGGGGAGGAAAAAGATACATTTTTGCTATAGTGGATGACTACTCCAGATTCACATGGACTCTATTTCTTCGAACAAATGATGAAACTTTTGAGGTGTTTTGCGTTAGATCAGATCATGGAAAAGAGTTTCACACTGCCAAATTTGATGAGTTCTGTAATAAAAATGGCATCACTCACAACTTTTCAGCTCCTAGAACTCCCCAGCAAAATGGAGTAGCTGAAAGGAAGAACAGAAATCTGGAAGAGATGGGAAGAACAATGCTAATTGACAGTGGAATTGCAAAGAACTTCTGGGCTGAAACAATTAACACTGCCTGCTACTTGGTGAACAAGTGCATGATCAGATCACTTCTGAATAAAACCCCATATGAGTTGTTGAATGGAAGGAAACCCAAGCTGACTCACCTAAGAATATTTGGGTGCAAATTTTATGTTCTTAATAATGGAAAGGATCAACTTGGTAAATTTGATACCAAGAGTGATGAAGGAATATTTCTAAGCTACTCTTCTCAAAGCAAAGCGTATAATATATACAATAAGCAGACTCAATGTGTTGAGGAAGTTGTTTATGTTATTTTTGATGATCTTATCCATCTTATGAGAAGAGTGCTGAAGATGATCAAGATGGAGAACCCTTACTGGTCCCTGGTGAAGTCATTGACATGACAAATAGAAAGGAATATATGATGATCTGAGTAAAAGAGATGAGTGAAGATAATACTGCCTCATCTTTAATCGAACCACGTACTTCAATTACAACCACTGAAGCCGAAGAAAGAGTGGTTGATGCAATTCAAGGTACTCCACTTGCACCTGAGAGAAAAACATTGAAAAACCAGTCAAATGTACCCACATTTCTATTAATGAACTTCAGATGTCTAATTAGTGACACAAAAGCTCCCATCCTCTTGACAACATAATTACCCCTCTAGATTTCAGAGTACAAACTAGGTCAAAAGCCATAAATTCACTTGCTTTCTCAGCCTTTCTCTCCCAAATAGAACCCAAGGATATCAAGGAAGCCTTAAAAGATGCAGATTGGATTACAACCATGCAAGATGAGTTACATTAGTTTGAAAGGATCAATGTCCGGCACCTAGTACCCAGGCCCACATATCAATCTATTATAGAAACCAAGTGGGTATTCGGGAACAAGCTTGATGAACATGGAAATAACACAAGGAACAAGGTTAGGCTAGTGGTTCAAGGCTACAATCAGGAGGAAGGGATTGACCATGAAAAAATGTTTGCTCCAATCGCTCACATAGAAGCTATTAGAATTCTAACTGCTTTTGCATCTCATATGGAATTCGCTTTGTTACAAATGGATGTCAAAGGTGCATTTCTGAATGGACTTTTTAAGGAAGAAGTCTATGTGAAGCAAACTCTAGGATTTGTATATCATGAACACCCTGAATATGTGTTTAAACTAGAAAAAACATTGTATAGGTTGAAGCAGGCTCCTCGAGCTTGGTATGAAAGGATGTCAAAGTTCCTCTTAAAAAATGGCTTTAAAAGAAAATTGACAAAACCCTGTTCCTAAAGAAACGGGGAAGGAACTTGCTCATTTTTCAGGTCTATATTGATGATATCATTTTTGGAGCAACAACTGATTCTCTATGTGAAGAAGTTGCAAAACTCATGGGAAGTGAGTTTGAAATGAGTATGATGGGGTAACTGAACTTCTTCTTGGGTCTTCAAATAAAGCAGTCAACAAAGGGTACATTCATTTGTCAGAAAAAATACATTAGGGAACTCTTAAAGAGGTTTGACATGGAAGCATCAAAGGTGATAGACACTCTCATTGCTACGGCCCCTCGACTGGACATGGATGAAACTAGATCTCTTATGAATCAAACCATGTATAGAGGCATTATTACGTCTCTTTTCTATGTCACTGCCAATAGACCTGATATTGTCTTCAGTGTGGGGCTATGTGCAAGGTTTCAATAAAATCCCAGGGATTCTCATTTGAAGGCTGCCAAAAGAATTCTGAGATATCTTAAAGGAACACAAGACCTAGTCTTTTATTATTCCTAAGGTGAATACTTTAATCTTATTTGATATGCTGATGCATACTATGCAGGTTATCTTATGGACAAGAAAAGCACTTCTAGAATGGCTCACTTACTAGGTTCATGTCTCATCTCTTAGGACACAAGGAAGCAAAACCCAGTGGCTTTTTCAACAGCTGAAGCAGAATATGTAGCTGCAACATCCTGTTGTGCTCAACTTCTACGGATTAAACAGAAACTGGAGGATGTTGTGGGTACTCACTGAGAGTGTGCCCCTTCTATGTGATAACACCAATGCACTCAACATGTCCAATAAAAAGACCAAGCATATTGATGTGAGGCATCACCTTTCTGAGGGACAATGTGGAGAAAGGGTTGATTTGTATGAAGTTCTGTAGCACAGTAAACCAAATTGTAGACATCTTCACCAAAGAATTAAGTAGGGAACATTTTGAAAGGAAAAGAGTGAGGTTGGGGCTGCTAAAGCCAAATTAGGAACCCGATTTCTCATCATTGGGTATGAAAATCACCTTCAAATAAAACTAGATAACGTGTTTTCTAGCCACGTCTAACTCACTTAAATACCATTGCAGGTAAACACTCATGATGAGTATAGAAGCTGTAGATATAGTGCATGGATGATAAAAGAGGATGGATACTTTGAAATAACAGGTCAAGAACCTTGTTCTTGTACCAAAGTTTAGTAGTTCTGTGCATTCTTTAATATACATCTTAAAAAGGTATAAAACACAGCAGCCATGTCATTCACCTTTTCAAACTCTATTGGCACATCTCTTCACTTCAAATCGTTCCATCTCCCTCTGAAACGTTGCACTTATCCGCGCACAACTGCCGTTTCAGAATCCATCCCTATCTCTCTCTTCTCTCTCTTCATAACTCTCCATTCTTAAAACCCTCATCCACTCCACAAACCATAAGTCCTCCATTAGAACTCCCTAAAGCACCTTTACTCTATCTTTTCAATGGCTGATACAAACTCTGAAATCCCTACATTAGTCATCCCTGATACTGAAAAACCTACGAAGTCCTTCATCCCTTCTGATTCTTTTATAACCTCTCATACTCTCCCTTGTGAAATCACACCTTGCTAGATTCTCTGTCTCTTTCCATTTCATAAACCCCTAAAAGTACCGATCTATCCTCTCTATCTTCCGAGGTTCCCACTAATAAAAGAATAAGGTCACCGCCATGAGATCGCAGAGGGTTACACCATTGTTGCTGTAGATACTGCGGTGGCAGTAGTGCCAGTTGAAAGAAATGTTGTAACCATCTGTAGGGTATCTGTTGACGGTGTCCTTCAGGAGATAATTACTCAGAAAAATAAGGTATAGAGTATGGGGAAGAAGGAGTTGTAGTGATTATTGAGAAACTATGGGCCCTCTTATGAGGAACCTGATCCCTCTTCAGAGGATCCATGTTAGGGTTCTTATTTCGAAGACAGTTCTGCTCATGCATTTGATGTTGCGCCTCTGGACATTCAAGCTCCTGAGTCTTCCACTAAACAACCTACTACCAGGTTGTAAGCTAAGATGGCCTACGACTCTGCCTTTAGAAAGAGCAAAGAAAATAGTAAGAAGCAAAGGAGGAAGCTAGTGAAAGATAGTGTGACCGTAAGTGATAAGGCAGTCCCTGTGGTAGAGGTGGAAGAGAAATCACCAGATTAACCTGGTTCACTGGTGAGACGATCGTAGAAAAAGAAGCAGCCTGCTTCAGTTGAGAAAGTTTCAACCTCTAGCTCCAAGTTGAAGGATGTTATGAGTGAGTTTTCGATGTCTGATGAGAATGTGTTAGTCAAGTCCAAGGGAAAAGAGAAATCAAGTGGTAGGAAGTCCGGCAAATAAAAGTCTAAAATTGTTCAGGAACCTGGTTCTGTGAAGAGGATGAGAAGTGAAGTCAGCCTTTTTTCAAAATGATTGAGGCACCAAAAGGTTCTATTGGGTCGTATGTTTGACCCAACATTCTCTGAGATGGCTGGTATGTGATAGGTTCTTCAGATGGTTGTGTCACAATGATGGGGGCATCTATTCCAAATAGGTGCACCTAAGGTGTATAAGAATGAGGTACAAAGTTTCTTTGCTAGCCTCTTTCCTGTTGAGACCGACCAAATTTGTGCTTTGGTGAATGGAGTAGATATCGTGTTTGATGTAAAGTTGCTTGGGGAAATTCTTAAAGTCCCTACAGTTGGTGTGTCCAGTATGAAGGATGTCTGTCAGTATATTTTCTGAAATGTCGTGGTAAAGGACAATGCTAACCAAAAAGGGGACTGGATCCACAATAAGGCATTGCTCCCTATTTATCAATTGTCTTTTGAATTGGTAAACAAAGTACTATTGCCTCGTGCTGAGAGGAGGTCCATGACTTCTACGTCTGACCTATTTTTGATAGAGTAACTGGATAGATTTACTCATCTAAGTCTGCCTACTATTATGATTGAACACATGCAAAAGGAAACCACCTTTAAGGATGGTAATCATGGTCTTCCCTACGGGTTTCTGCTTATGCAAGTGTTTATATTCTTCGAGGTGCCGCTGAGGCATGCCCCAAAATTTGGGAGGCATGGCTGGAACATGGTGCCGTAATAGCCCGAGCGAACCACTATGTAACTCATCCGTTCCTTTTGTAACTATCATGGGCCAATATGCCTACAACTCGTAATGTACAATTGTAAGTGGGAAAGTGTTATATCAATGAACCATCGTTCATAAAAATATGGATGTATATAGGCCGTAAAGGTCTCTGACATACTATACAAAATGAACCTCTCTCTACAAAGCATCTAAGATTATTTGACATCAAATTGGACAGGGTACCTGCCTACCCATAAGTTTGTAATAAAACTCTGACATGATGACTTATAGACTCAGATGCACTCCAAATGAGGTGGAGTCTTACCAATCCTTCGCTGAATCCCAATCTCGTCTACTATAAAGGTTCGTCAACTTGATTGTCCATACCAGCAGGCATAAATGCAGTGTTCCCAACAAAATGACGTCAGTACGAATAATGTACAGAGTATGTAAGTCATAAAAATCAGTACATAAAATACATAGATCAAACATGGAATAACAAATTCCGCATGTAACCCAAATAACTTTGGAAATCTCGAAACATTTACAATTTCATGCACATGCGTATGAATATCGTATCATGTATAGGTATAGGTGTACATAACATCATCAGGCTTCAGAGGGCATCCCATCATATTAGTTTAGCCACTGTGGGCAATATCATCAACGTATACCACCTGATCAGGTGGTGACGCATATATAACACCATAACTTTTCCCCATATCTCGTATACATATATTTACATATATATGCATATGTAACACCATCTAGTACCACTATATGCAAAATCATCAAAGTATATCAGCTGATCAGGTGGTGGTGCGTATACATTGCCTTAACATTTTTCCATATCCCGTATTATATATATATATTTACATATATATACATATATAACACCATCTGGTGCTACTGTTGGCAAAATCATCAGCGTATACCAGCTGATCAGAGTGTGGTACGTATATAACACTATAATATTCTCCCATATCCCATATACGTATTTACATATATACGCATATATAACGTCATCTGGTCATGGGTTAGTGTTATGGAATGCATGAAATGCATAAGAAATATGTTAACAAGAGTTTCTCGAAATGCCATAAAAATCAATATACCTTTCATATACACTTTATCAAATATAAATTTTTCTGAGACCCATGAACAGAAGATATAATAATATGTCACATGAGGAACCAAGAATGCAGAGGCCCCTAGTACGGGTCTGATATACAAACATGATCTGATTTACAAACATGAACATTAGTAAGGGAATGTTCAGACCAGGAACAAACAAATGGCATAAGATAGCTATCAGATCATCAAGAACTATATAAGCAATCCAATTGGTGACATGTCCTACTGAAGAATCAAGATTGGTTAAACAGATAATAAACTGCGACCTAAGAGTGACAAACAGGGTCGAATATGGTTCGGTTTGAAACGTATAATGAAAAAACGGATCAATTATCCGACCCGACTCATATTTAATACTGATAAAAAACGGGTTAACCGGCGGATAATATGGGTAACCCATATTATCCATGACTTCTTGTATATGATCACTTTTGGGAGAATTTTTAATTCCCCTAACTTGCGGAATCCCTAATTTGAGGCTTTACAAATGTCAGAGTTAGACACATTGGTTATTCATTGGTTACTCATTAGTTATCCATTTTCTAAATGGATAATATGGTTCTTATCCATATTTGACACGTTTTTAAAAAGTTCATTATCCAACCAATTTTTTTGTGGATAATATGGGTAGTTAAATGTTTTCTTTCAACTAAGGTCATATGGTACCTTGTATGGTACTAGTCCATAAATACCAGATATTATGAATCAGAGTGTATTTTATCTTAGATCGACAACCTTCAACGAAAAATATTTTCTTCAACTCGTTTACCCTCTCATCTTCACGACTTTACGTATCAGTTGATGTAAATATCATAAATACTTAGTCTTGTCCTCATCTTAAAGTACTAATAATAAATCATGGAACCATATAAATCAACACATATACTATTATTTGTTAAAACATCCATATAAAAAATACATATATTTTCTCAACGTTTAATTTTTCTAATCTCGTATAAAGAGTACAAATTATCGTACGATTAATTTTAAAATGGTAAAAAGATAGCCTTCTTTTCTTGTGATATAATAATTTCTATAAATACAATAAAGAAAATCTCGTAAACTTTCTTATATTATGTGTATAATTTATCATATTTGAAAATAGAAATAATAATAACTACCCAAAATTATATTTATAAAACTTATACTAAAATACTTCACTTAACGAAAATACCATACTAACGTAATATCTAACGATATTAAGGTTGTAAACTTACAAGGTCTCATAATAATAATGTCTTAAACACTCTATATCCTCCTATTAGACATAATACCTTCGAAATCATGTGGATTTACTATGGCATATCCCAATGCTAAGGTACCGAATGTAACACGATGGGGCAAGTCAAGGTAAGGAATAAGAAACAGACTTTCTCACAGACAACGTTGGAAGAATGCGAGTGCATAGAAAAGAATGGGGGGGGGGGGGGGGTAGGAAGTACATCAACCGTATCACATCTCATTAATGCTCAAAATAGTGCAACTGAGGAGATTCATTGATTGAAGGCTAGGAATGCTATCCTGGAAGGCCGGCAAGCCCAAGGAGTTCGGGCGTCAAATGATGAAGTAGTTCGTTTGACAAAAGAGAATGCTGATCTTAAGGCACCAGTAGAGAACTGCTCAATGAGCAAAAGTCGGCCAATGCCAAATAGACCTCGTTCTCCAATGTTGCCTTATCAGTCCAATGTTGCCTTTGCTTTTTAAGCAAAGGCATATAAAATTTTCTATCTAAATAAAATCTATCCTCTTTTATTATCTCATTGCTTGAATTTTATGATTCTCTTTTCTATCATGTTGTGTGCACATATGTGGCATGTGTTAGCTCGGCTAAACTTGTTTGTGATATTTATCTGCTTGTGTCTTTTTAATGATGCCATAAAATGATAAGGAAGGCATAAAGTCAGGGGCAAAGTGTAGATAAAATGATAATGAAGGGATAAAGTCAGGGGGAACTTGTGATCTCCTGTTACTTAATCTAGTTCTCGTTGCTCTAAATACTCGTTATCAATGTGTAAGTTTTTCATCATCAAAAAGGAGGAAATTGATAGGTTTTAAATGTCTTTGCCTTATGTTTTGATGATTTAACAGACTTACTGTCACGGACCAGGTAGGGAACCTGACACACTTTGGCTACACTACAATTAACGAATTCCAGTTAAATATGAACTACTATAGCTTTAGAAGATAGAGAACCAACCAAGGACCTGATACCCGTGTGGTTCCCTCATAGCAGTACGAAGTCAATTGGACACAGTCGAAAGCGACGTGACTGTCTGCACTATTTCTGCTTGCACTGCACTGTTTCCAATGGCCACTTATTCCTTGACCAACTAAAGTGCTCACATCATTTCAAGTGATGTCATCAAGGTGTATCAACAATGAATTTATATCAAAACATCACTTGAACACTTCTATTTCTCATTCAAGCCTTTTGGCAAAACCTCTGAAAAAAATTCTCAAGAGCTTGAAGAACAAAGTTAAACGCTACTACGCACCAGTTCCTAAGGTTAGTATGTCCTTAGTTGAGTGGTAACGTTATGATTGTTGTTATTTGTATCTCCTAAGCTGCTTAGCTAGAAGCGTTGATTAGGAACCATCTTGTAAAATACGTAAACTCTCTGAGATTATGTTGTGACAAGTTTAGTCATAAGTTAAAGTCTTTGTAACCAGAGAATGTCAAACTGGCTTGTGGTAAGAGTATCACAAGTTAGTTGAGGTTAATTCTTTGTAATAGAGTTATTAAAAAGTGGCTTGTAATAGGTGTTTACAGGTTAGTGAAGTCGAAAGCCTACGGTGTAGGTCCTGGTTTTTGTCCCCTTGAGTTGAGATTTTTCCACGTAAAAATTTCGTGTCTGATTTACTTATTATTTTATTGACAACCTCAGTACAACCTCATAGAGGACTAGGCACTTTACTGTTTGGTGGACTCAGACAAATTCCTCTAAGTACTACAATGAAAGACTAGCTATGAAAGTAAGGAAGAAAACTTCAACCTAAGAATATCAACTTAAATAAGAAATGGTCTTGTAACAACAATCTTACAACAACATAGTATGCACTGCATCAGAAAGTGGCACCTATCGTGGAAAATGAACGATAAGAAGAAAAATAGTCAAATGGTGATTTTTTAGATTATATGAGCTATAGAAAATTTCAGTATTCATGGTAATGAAATAAGCCATTCATTCATGCAACAAGTGGCAGAGCGACCAGGAAAAGTAATTTCTTATATTTAATGGCAATTGAGAAGGCATGAAAGGAAATCTATGGCGCTAGCAAGTTAAAGGAAGGTTTCGAGTAGAATAACAATATATGTGTAGGTCTCAAGCTAAAGTATGGTAGAGTGACAAGGTTTTAGGTAGATTGGAGTAAGGATAAAAAAAGTGAGTGAGAAGATGACGAGAATAGGTAGGTCCTTGGGATTAAAGCCATCAAAACAAGAGAGTTAATGGCTTCCGTATGTTATAGAAATCTCGGTACAATTTGATTGAACTCAGAGGAGTCTAAGAATAGGCTAAATTAGAAGAGATGAAATGTTGCCTCGGTAGCATAATTAGAGTTTAATGGTGATAGATAAGAAGATGACGTTTAGGCCTTTAATTTAGTAATGATTTTGAGAAAGGGGATTTCCTAAATTGTACAGGATTATAATAACCCCCATAAGATGAATCACATTGGGATACTATGAAATGCGGTTATTGAAGTATTGTCGTCCTTAGGTGGATCAAGAAAATTACTTCAGATATTTCCAAATAGACAGGTTGACAGTCCTCCTCTAGGCTATCAGCTCAGTAAAAGATGTTGGTGTACTCCACTTGCTCTAGAGTTGCCTATTTCGTCAGTATGCCTTGTA
Source organism: Nicotiana benthamiana (assembly GCA_034376525.1). Classification (NCBI taxonomy): domain Eukaryota; kingdom Viridiplantae; phylum Streptophyta; class Magnoliopsida; order Solanales; family Solanaceae; genus Nicotiana; species Nicotiana benthamiana. The sequence goes on from CM067337.1 coordinate 94,144,902, forward strand.
CATGTATTTATTGGTGTGGCATGGCCCAGTCCCGGCCTTTATGATGTTTATGAACTCTTAGAGACTTGTAGACAAATGTCATATATATGGATACTTGTATAGCTTTGTCGGCCTATGTTTTGAGTGTACAAATGATCAATATGTCACAAGTATAAGTTTATGCATCATATTGGATAGTCCTATATCGAGTCTTCCCTTATGTTTTATTCTGGTTATTTCATGACGATCTGTTCAGACTATTTACATGTGATAGTACGATAAGAAATATGTGTTATATTGGTAGTCGGATGAGTAAGGTATTAGGTGCCCGTCGCGTCCCTTCGATTTGAGGCGTGACAATTTGTAGTCAATAGTTGCCCCTCTTTCACCAGAGATGATAAAAGAGTTTTTGGGCAAAGAAATTAAACCAAGGACAATTTATTCCCAACTTTTAGGCATACATTGTAGGAACGTCATGTGGATTAAGGAAGATTATGAGTTTTAGAATTAGGAGTTAGGAAGGATTCCTAAGAAATTTAGGAGTTTGATTCGAATTCTGCCTTTAAATTGATTACATACCTCAGGATTACCGGGAGTCATAATTCATGTATTTCTGGAGAGAAGATTTTGGGGAAGCAATGCTCGCAGGAATTGTCCTAGTATCGTATTATGACGATACTGTGAGATAAAGATTTGGCACTCATGATAGCTTCTGAATTGCGGCATTATTTGAAAGATTTGAAGAATTATAGTTCTTCTTATCGTTTTGAGTTTGAGCTTGGATCCTCAGCTCGCTTATGAGTTTGTTGTCCTTCACAGAATTTTAGCTTGGTTTGCTTCTTAGAAATATTTCTAGGTTGCGATGTTTGTTCCTGCAAAAAATGAAATACACACCCATATATTACAATGCAGAACATGTTAAGATGTGATGTAAATGACGCATGAATGATAATGTGTGGCTACCCGCTAGCGTTATCTGGGACTAGGATGATGGGATACTTGAATTTAACTCGATTGCTAAGGTTGTATATCATTTCGTAGCTATCGAAGCTTTAATTATCCTTGTGCTGGGAGTATCTCCGTGCGATGGGAGTAGTTGACTTGCAATGGAGAATGCATCTCTGCTTGCTGGGAGAGGTTGCTTTGAAATGTAAAGTATCTTTGTATAATGGGAGTGATTGCACTAAAACATAAAGTATATCTGCACGATGGGAGTTTCTGACTTTGAAAAAAGAACGTAATCATGCATGTAAGCTGCATGAACAAAATGTCAAAACATCGAGATAAAAATAAAGAAAAAGGAGCATATAAAGAGGCACTCTTGACTGCAAAACTAAATTGGAGTCGTCGATTGGAAGAACATTGGTGACGAGGTTTGTATCTATCTATTCTGGACTACATATCCCTTCGTAGGAAGCTAGGTCGAGCATAGTTCTATATATACAATATGATATTTGGATGTATTCTATTACTAAAGAAAGGGAAAGAGAGAAACAAAACCCTACATGGGTTGCCTATGTATCCTTCTGTGGGAAATTAGGTCGAGCGTAGTTTAGTCACAACTAAAATTAATATCTATTCTCTTCAAACATAGTATCTATTGATTGCATCTGAGTTGATAGGATTTTTACTGACTCTTCCATCCATCTCTACCAAAGATCAGAGCTCATCCTGATAACACTCGATGGACCACATTAGTACCATGCCAATTTGGTGCAATCTTTCCTTTGGCCTCTTCTTGATGAGGGAATATTTTCTTCAAAACCAATTGGCCAGGTATAAACTAGAGAGGCTTTACCTTTTTGTAGAATGCATTGGCCATCCTATTTTGATATAGCTGACCATGGCATACCACATTTATTCTCTTCTTGTCAATGAGCATGAGTTTCTCCTTTCTGGCATGTATCCATATGCATCGTCTAACATGGCTTCTTGAATAACTCTTAAGATGGTATGTCAACCCCTGTGGGTATCACATATTAATTCCCACATACCAAAAAGTATTGAATTGTCCCAGTGCATGTCCTCATGGTGGTCCTATAACATAGTAAGGCAAAGGACAATTTCTTATTCCATTGCCTATGATTGTCCACTATCTTTCGCAGAACCTTTTGATATTTTTTTGGCCGCTTTAACCGCTCCATTCATTTGTGATCTGTAGGTTGTAGAGTTATGGTGCACAATTCTAAACCTCTCACAAATTTCCCTTATAAGATCAGTGTTGAGGTTAGCCGCATTGTCAGTGATGATTCACTTGGGTATCCCAAATCGGTATACTATGTTGGACAAAATTTGCCACTACTATCTTTGTGACGGCCTTGTACATAGAAGCTTCGACCCATTTGGTGAAATAATCAGTTGTAACCAGGATGAAATGATGCCCATTTGACATAGCCGGCTCTACTGGTCCAATCACGTCTATGCCCCAAGCTGCGAACAGCCAAAGTGAATCAATTACATTTAGCTCATTAGATGGAACTGGGATGAAATCCCTATGGATCTGGTACCGGTGACACTTCTATACATAGCAGATACTATCCATTTCTATGGTCATCAAAAAGTATTCGACTCATAAAATATTCTTAGCTAAGGTGAAGCCATTCATGTGGGGTCCACATGTTCCTGTACATATATCTTTTACCAATTTGGTTGCTTCGACGACATTGTAAAGACCCGTAAAAGTTTTTGCCTAAAATAATGTCAGGTAGGTCCTTGTGTTGTTATAAATATAGAAATTATTCGAGGAGAGCGGAGTGAAAAATACCCCGCAATTAGAAAGATAAAGTTTTCTAGAAATTGGGTGTTACGCCATGCACTATGCAATCGCTAACGTGTATGCGGACCACATAATGGTCGCATACCTGGCAGCCACTGCCCAATTGGAGGAAAACTATGCGGTCTAGAACATGATCGCATTCTAGTTATGTGGACCGCATAGTTATCACATTCTTGCGCATTGACTTTTTGTGAGGGAGGTTATACGACGCACTATGTGATTGCATAACGTGTATGCTGACCGCATAATGGTCGCATACCTGCACAGTTTGTTTTAATATTAGCCTATTTTTAAGGCCAATCGACGACCGGTCTACGGACAGCATGTCAGGAATGCGGTCGTAGTCCTGACCGCATTCTGCGTCGGGGCTCCTATTTTTCTAATTTTTCAACCCGACCCCTTCTTCAATAAAACACCACAACCCTTCATTTTAACTCATTTTCTGAATAAAACTAGAGAGAGAGGGAAGAAAGGATTCTTGAGATAGAAAGTCTCATCTCTATCAACTTGATTTTCAAAGTTACCTAGGCCTGGAAATTTTGAGTAATTATCTTCATCTTTGTTCTTGCAGGTAAATCCCCAACCCCTTTTCATTGGTTTTCAGATTTAAACAAAAAAGGGGTTCTTATGAATAGATTCTTGAAAATATAAGTTGAACCATACATGCACGTTCTTTAATACCTAAAATTTAGTAAGAGGAATTAGGTAGGAGTAAAGATCTGCAAAAATGAGGGGTTGATAGTCTAAGTGAGTTTGGGTTGTATTTGTGAATTTCAATTCTAAGATATATGTATTAACTTGTGAATTAGATTGATAGTACTAGGCAGTTCGGTGAATAGAGGGTAGGAGTTAAAAAGGAAATTCTACTCCCTGTATGTATGGGTATCTTTAACCTTTGTAAAGTCACCCTGTTTTGTGTACGAGTAATTGGTATGTGTTACTTATATGGACTATTTGTAAATTTTGGTTGTTTTAAGGGTGTTAAGGCATGATGGACTATTTCATGAATTCATATGATTAATATGACTTGAACATTTCTGGTTAAACATTCTGATATGATGGTGTGAATAAATGGAAACAAACCAAATGTGTGTGTGAATGTGTTTATGTGGTAAGGGCTGTGTAATAAATGATAGAAAGAAGTCGTAGTTGATGCAATTAAAACAACTATGGTAACATCATGTATGGCTTGTCGTGGGCAATTATTGTTGTGACTTGAATTGCATACGGGCCGTTGGATTTGATGGAAATGGTATTGATTTTTATAAAAACTCTTTGTGAAATGTATTGTTGTGAAATGATATTCTAGATGGTCTGAAGCCATGTGATTGAACTACGAACTATAGTTGTTGCGGGAAATGTGTTTATCCAGTGGGATCGGGTTGCGCGCCGCAACACAAAATGATAAATTATGGGTTGGGTGATAATGGTTGCCAAGGTAATAAGGGTGACCGAGGTAATAAGGATGGAATGTGATCATTATCACTATTGAAATGAAAGTTTGTGAAATCATTGATATGATGAAATGATGTTGAAAGGGGAAAAGAGAGAGATAGTGAAGCTTGTTGGCCTTAGTTGTTCCTTTCATGTGCATTGGCTGTTGATTCTATTGCCATTCAATATACGTGTATTGATTGATTTTACTTGGGATAAAATTTGTTCATACATACCAGTACAATTCAAATGTACTGACGTCCATTTTGCTGGGGGAGCTACATTCTTGTGATGATTGTAGGTAGTTCTATAGCAGTTATTCCAGTCAATCGACAGTAGCACCTCCTCCTCTTTCGGTCAGTTGTATTTGTGAGCCCCTTTCCTCTCGGGGCCATGCGTAGCTCATTCCGCTTTTCTTCCCGGAGTCTTATTTTGGTATTTGTGTAAGGTATAGCCGGAGACTTGTTATCAGCAAGTATTGTAACACTCTTTTGTATCCCTAGAGGCTCCGTAGACAAGGAACATGGGTTATGTACTTATGTATTTGGGCAGTATAACTTGTAGATCATGTGAAGTAAGCATGTATATTATTATGTCTCGTAAGAATGTGTTTAATTATAAATGACTATTTCACTTGAATAATGAGTATTGAAATCACGGGGTAATTCGTAGGATAGGAAAGGCACCCAGGTCCGCTTGGCTGGGGCTACCTAGTCGAGCACCGATCCTGTCCCTCAATTTTGGGGCATGACAAACTTGGTATCAGAGCCTGCAGTTTTCAACGGTTCCTAGGATGTCTCGGAGCCGTGTCTAGTAGAGCCCTTCTTATCAGTTTGTTGTCGACCACATTTATAATTAGGGGGCTAAATGGAAATTTAGGAAATTATGTCCCTCTTTGTTATTTTATATCGTGCAGTGAAGTTAAAAGTGAAAGTATTTATGTCTAACTCGTGCTTTGTTCTGAAATTTTTAGTAATGGTACCAAAGAAGAGATCTAGACTCTGCCTTGAGGCCAATGACACTTCAAGTATGGCTATGAACCATGTACCTGATACCGTGGGTGAGAGTGACTCCCCGGTCTTGAATCTACCTGGCCCATCGATCCTAGATCAAAGTATTCCTGATCTTCCCGAGGGTGCTACCATCCCCCCCCACAGATATTCCTGATCCCGATACAATTCTAGCCTCCGGTCCAGGAGTTTCTTATGGGGACCTTAGGGGAGCCATCAATATGTTGATCCAGTTAGTGGCCGCTTAGCCCAGTGATCTCATGATGCCTCTGCATTCTCTAGCGGACAGGGAGGTTGCGCCAACTCTAGAGTCAACGAGTTTCTACGGTTGGCCCCAATAGAGTTCATAGGCAGAGACACAGAGGTTGATCTGCAAGATTTCCTTGATGAAATGTATAAGACCCTTCGAGTAATAAAGGCTATACATATGGTGGGAATTGAGTTGGTTTTACAGGTTGAGGGGAGTAGCGTATTCGTGGTTCGAGATGTGGGAGGATTCCTGTGGGGAGAAAAGTACTATGGCTAGATGGGATGAGCTCGTAGATGCATTTATAGACCACTACTTGCCTGCCAAGACAATGGCAGCCCGTGCCACTGAGTTTGAGGTCCTCAAGTAGGGTAGTATGAGTGTTTATGAGTACCACATGGAGTTTGTGAGATTGTCCAAGTATGCTCCTCAGCTAGTGTTGACCATGGATGCTTGAGTTCGGCGATTCGTTCAGGGTCTTAGTCTTTTGGTGGTGAATGAGGCAGCTACAACAGCCTTACACTCGGATATGAATTATGGAAAGATTGTGGGATTCGCTCAGACCATAGAGGCTAGAAAGTTGAATTTATGGGCGGAAAGGGAGAGTAGCAGCAGGAGCTGATCAGCGGGTCACTCAGGGAGACTAGCTCACAGGAGAGGGCCATTAAGGCCATCTCTGTCATATGCTCAGTCTTCAGCGAGTGCACCGCTATCTGTGCACAATTATAAGTAGAGCAGTCACTTGATACCAGGTTTAGACAGTAAAAGACCCCATCAATGCGGTCGTCCAGGAGGGAAATTACAATAGCAGAGGAGGGCTCCATGCCCCAAGTGTGGGAGGTTCCATTCCGAGACTTGTTATTTGGATATCCCGGTGTGCTATAGATAAGGGCTGAGAGGTCATATCCAGCAGGACTATCGCCCGCCCAGTCCGGGCATGAGTAGGGGATTTGCTCAGTCATTCGGTTCTTCAGCCGCCATATCATTCGTGCGTCCTCCATCTCTAGTAGGGCATGGTGCAATTAGGGATGGAGCCTGTGGTAGAGGTGGACCCAGCTGATTTTATGCTTTGACTGGTCACCAGAGTACAGAGGCTTCTCCAGATGTTCTTGTAGGTATCTTATCAGTTCAGGCCATTGATTGTATGCTTATTTGATCCGGGGTCCTCTTTGTGTTATGTCACCCCATTCATTTCTTCATGTTTTGGGATAGAACCCGAACAACTTCATGAGCCGTTCTCCATATCGACTCTGGTTGGTGATTCTATTACAATCGCATGAGTTAATAGGAATTGTTTTGTCAAGGAATGTGGTCGTGTTACCACGACCGGCCTTATCGAGCTTGGAATGGTGGATTATGATGTTATTATGGGAATGGTCTAGCTTTATTCATGCTTTGCTAAACTTGACTGCCGAACGAGAGACATGAGACCTGAGTTCCCTAATGAGCCGGTTATTGAGTGGAAGGGAAATAGTGTGGTACTGAAGGGTAGGTTTATTTCTTACCTTAAGGCTTCAAAGATGATTAAGAAGAGGTGTATCAATTTTAGTCTGAGTGGCGGATATCACTTCAGAAATGTCTATCCCCGAGTCCCTGCAAGTCACAAATGAGTTTCTTTAAGTATTTCAGAATGAGCTTCCAGGGATTCCGCCAGATAGGTAGATTGATTTTAGGATTGATGTATTGCCAGATACGCAGCCAATATCTATTCCACCATACAGTATGTTCCAGCGGAGTTAAGAGAGTTAAAGGAGCAGCTGAAGGATTTATAAAAAAGGGGTTCATACGGCCCAGGTGTTTTCGTGGTGTGCTCCGGTTCTTTTTGTCGGAAAGAAGGGTGGGCCGCTCCGGATGGGTATTGATTATCGGTAGATCAAAAAAGTCACCATCAAGAATAAATATCCTTTGCCTCAGATAGATGATTGTTTCGACCAATTGTAAGGTGCAAGGTTCTTCTCCAAAATTGATCTACGGTCCGGGTATCACCAATTGAGGATCAGAGAGCAGGATATTCCTAAGACCGCTTTCAGAACATTCTATGGTCACTTTGAATTGGTGGTCATGTCTTTTGGATTGACCAACACCCTGACAACTTTCATGGATCTTATAAATGGGGTTTTCAAGCTATTTCTAGACTCCTTCATGATTGTTTTCATTAATGACATCCTTATTTATTCACGAAGCTAGGAGGATTATGCCGATCACCTCAGGGCAGTTCTGCAGACTCTTCATCAGCACCAGTTGTATACTAAATTTTTTAAAATGTAAATTTTTGTTGGAGCCTGTTACCTTTCTAGGTCATGTTGTTTCCAGTGAAGGGATACAGGCGGATCCCTAGAAGATTGCAGTAGTGAAAGATTGGCCTAAACCCACGACCCCCATGAAGATCCGTAGCTTCTTGGGTTTAGCAGCGTATTATTAGAGTTTTGTGGAGGGATTCTCTACCCTTGACTCCCTATTGAATAAGTTGACGTAGAAAGCAGTTTAGTTCTAATGGTCCGATGATTGTGAGAAAAGTTTTCAGGAATTGAAGTCAAGGTTGACCTCGGCACTGATACTGACCTTGCTAGAAGGAACAGAAGGATCAGTGGTTTATTGCAATGCCTCCAGGGTCAGTTTAGCGTGTGTTGATACAACATGGGAAGGTTATAGCATATGCATTAAGGCAACTCATAAATCAAAAGAAGAATTATCCGACGCATGATTTAGAGCTTGTGTAGTTGTGTTTGCCTTGAAAGTATGGCGGCATTATCTTTATGGGGTCCATGTGGATGTGTTCTCAGACCACAACAGTCTCCAATATATTTAAGCATAATGAGTTGGACCTAAGGCAGCGAAGGTGGTTAGAATTGCTCAAGAATTATGATATGAACATTTTATACCATCTAGGGAAGGCGAATATAGTGGCCGACCCTCTCAGTCAGAAGTGTATGGGTAGTTTGGCTTATTTAGGAGCAAATCAGAGTCCCTTGGCTCGGGAGGTTTATCAATTGCCAGTCTGGGGGTTTGTATGTCGACCTCAGATGAGGGGAATATTATGGTGCATAATGGAGTAGAATCATCACTTATAGCAGAAGTCAAGGAAAAGCAGTTTATTTATCCAACATTGGCACAGATGAAGGAGGTAGTTTTGAATAACAAGACTTCAGCATTTTCGCTCGGTGGCGATGATGGTGTATTGCGATGTCAGGGTAGTCTATGTGTTCCAGATGTGGGTAATCTATGGGAGAGGGTAATGGCGGAGGCTCATAATTCCAAGTATTTTGTGCACTCAGGTTCTACGAAAATGTATCATGATATGATGGAAATTTATTGGTGGAATAATATGGAGAGGGGTGTGGTGGACTTTGTATCAAAATGTTTGAATTGACATCAAGTAAAGCTGTGCATCATCGGTCCGGTCGGTTAACTCAGCTTATGGAAATACCAATGTGGAAATAGGAAGTGATCAACATGGATTTTGTGGTAGGGTCACCTAGCACTCAGCGCAAGTTCGACTCAATTTGGGTAATAGTGGATCGACTAACTAAATCAGCTCACTTCTCACCCATCAAGTCCACCGATACTGCAGAACAGTATGCTCAGTTGTATATCAAGGAAATAGTAAGGCCTTATGGAACTCCACTTTCTATTATCTCAGATCGAGGGGGCCAATTTTCAATAAATTTTTGGAAGAACGTTCAGCAAGGTTTGGGTATATTGGTGAATCTCGGCACGAATTTCCATCCATATACTGATGGTCAAGCAGAGCGGACTATTCAATTGCTTGAAGATATGTTGCAGGCTATGTCTTGGATTTCAAAGGAAATTGGGATGATCACTCGCCGCTTATAGAAATTTCTTACAAGAACAGCTTTCTTGCTAGTACTCAGATGGCCCCATTTGAGGCATTGTACGGAAGGAGGTGTAGGTCTTCCATTGGATTTTTCGAAGTCGGTGAAGCAGAATTGATAGGGCCAGATCTCGTTCACCAGGCTATGGAAAAAGTTAAAGTCATTCAAGAGAGGATGAAAACTGCTCAGAGTCGCCAGAAATCCTATGCGGACATATGTCGAAGAGAATTGGAATTCAAAGTAGATGATTGGGTGTTATTGAGGGTACCTCCTATGAAGGGAGTCATGCGATTTGGGAAGAAAGGGAAGTTGAGCCCTAGATATGTCGGGCCATATCGGGTCGCTCCAAGGATAGGGCAAGTGGCTTATAGGCTAGAATTGCCCCTTGAAATATCATTAGTGCACGCAGTGTTCCATGTGTCTATGTTAAAGAAACTGGTTGGAGATCCATCCAAAATCGTACCAGTTGAGACTATCGAGGTCAATGAAGAGTTATCATATGAAGAAATTCCGGTTGCTATTCTTGATAGGCAAGTCCGTAAATTGAATAAAAAGGAAACTGTTTCAGTTAAAGTATTACGACGAAGTCAACGGGTCGAGGAAGCCACGTGGGAAGTGGAAAATGAAATGAAGGAAAAATATCCCCAGCTGTTTGAACAAGTCTAGTAGTGATCGTGTGAACTATTATCTCTAAGCAAACTGATGTTGCGTTCGATTTGGTCCAAAGACACCCCATCTTCCCCTATATGCCTTACAATTGTAACCCCTCAAGTTGAGCAAGAATGTGTGTGTTGTGATTATTTGAGTCATATGCAAGCCCTTATGGTAAATGAAAGTTTGTAAAAAAAAACTCATGTGATAAGTGAATGATTAATAGTAGTGTAGATTGGTAATGATTAGTTGAAAAGCATATAGTGTATTGAAGTGGTTGAACTGTATGGGGTTCATTGAAGTGACCAAATTATGTGCAAGAATGTGATAAGTGATTGAATATGTACAAGTGTTGAGGTAATGATTTTATACCAATTGAAGGGATAATGGGAATTGTGTAATGGTGCCTGGAAATATGTTTCGGGGCCTCTCTGATAGGTAGATAAGTCTAATTACAAAGAGACTCTGGAATTTTTTTAAAAAAATATGAAAGTTAGTGAAACATTAGGAGTTTGTATATCATGTTTTCAAAACCAACAGATTTCAAAAATCCTCATTCAAGGACGAATGATTTTAAGTAGGGGAGGATGTAAAGACCCGTAAAATTTCTTGCCTAAAATAATGTCGGGCAGGTCCCTGTATTGTTATAATTGTAGAAATTCTTCACAGTCTGATCTTTTGAGTGAAAATTACCCTGGAATTAGAAAAATAAAATTTTCTAGAAATTGGGTGTTATGTGACACACTACGCGATTGCATAACATGTATGCGGACCGTATAATGGTCGCATACCTGGGAAGGCCACTGCGCAAGTGGAGGACAACTATGTGGTCCATAATGCGATCTCATTCTGGTTATGTGGAACGCATAGTAATTGCTTTCTTGCCCATTTACTTTTGGTGAGGGATGTCATGCGATGCATTATGCGATTGCATAACGTGTATGCGTACCGCTTAATGGTCGCATACCTGCATAGTGTATTTTAATTTTAGCCCATTATTAGGGCCATTCTGCAACTGGTTTGAGGACCGCATGTCAGGAGTGCGATCGCATTCTTGACCGAATTCCGTGTCGGGACTCCTATTTTTCTAATTTTTCAACCCGACCACTTCTTCAGTAAAACATCCCAACCCTTCATTTTAACCCATTTTTTGAACAAAACTAGAGAGAGGGAAGAGAGTATTTTTGAGAAAGAAAGTCTCATCTCTATCAATTTGATTTTCGAAATCACCCATGCCTGGGAATTTTGAGTAATTATCTTCATCTTCGTTCTTGCAGGTAAAATCCCCAACCCTTTCATTGGTTTTCAGATTTAAAGAAAACGGGGATTCTCATGAATAGATTGTTGAAATTATAAGTTGAACCATACATACATGTTCTTTAATACCTAAAATCTAGTAAGTGAAATTGGGTATGAGTAAAGATATGCAAAAATGAGGGGTTGATAATCTAAGTGAGTTCGGGTTGTATTTTTGAATTTCAATTATAAGATATATGTATTAACTTGTGAATTATATAGATGGCACTAGGCAGTTCGGTGAGTTGAGAGTAGGAGTTAAAAAGAAAATTTGACTCCAGGTATGTATGACTAACTTTAACCTTTGTAAAGTCATCTTGTTTGGTGTATGAGTAATTGGTATTTGTTACTTATGTGGACTATTTGTGAATTTTGGTTGTTTCACGGGTGTTAAAGAAAGATGGCCTATTTCATGAATTCTTGTGATTAATATGCCTTGAACATTGTTGGTTAAACGTTTCGATATGATGGTGTGAATAAATGGCAACAAACCAAGTGTGTTTGTGAATATATTTTTATGGTAAGGGCTGTGTAATAAATGATTGGAAGAAGTTGTAATTGATGCAATTGAAACAACTATGGTAATATCATGTATGGCTTGTCGTGGGCAATTATCGTTGTGACTTGAATTGTATATGGGATATTGGATATGATGGAAATGGTACTGATGTTAATGAAAAATCTTTGTGAATTGTTATTGTTGTTATGAAATGATATTCTGTATGGCCTGAAGCCATGTGATTGAACTACAAACTATTGTTGTTGTGCAAAATATGATTGTCCGATGGGATCGGGTTGCACGCCGCAACACAAAATGATAAATTGTGGGTTGGGGTGATAAGGGTGGCCGATGTTATCAGGATGGAATGTGATTATTATCACTATTGAAATGAAATTTTGTGAAATCATTGATATGATGAAATGATGTTTAAAGGGGAAAATGAGAGATTGTGAAACTTATTGGCCTTGGTTATTCCTTTCATGTGCATTGATTGTTGATTATGTTACTGTTCTTCATCTATGTATTGATATTTTACTTGGGATAAAGTTTGTTCATACATATCAGTATAATTCAAATGTACTGACGTCCTTTTTGATAGGGGCGCTACATTCTTTTGATGATTGTAGGTGGTTCTATATCAAGTACTCCAATCCACCAACTGTAGCAACTCCTCCCCTTTTCTTCAGCTATATTGGTGAGCCTCTTTCCTCTCGGGCCCTACGTGGCTCATGTCGCTTTTATTCCTGGATTCTTATTTTGGTATTTATGTAAGGTATAGCCGAAGCCTTGTTACCGGCAAGTATTATAACACTTTTTTGTATCCGTAGAGGCTCCGTAGACCGGAAACGTGGGTTATGTACTTATGTATTTGGGCAGTATAACTTGTAGATCACATGAAGTAAGCATGTACGTTATTATGTCTTGTAAGATTACGTTCAATTATAAATGGCCATTTCACTTGAATAATGAGTATTGAAATCACGGGGTAACACGTGGGATAGGAAAGACACCCAGGTCTACTTGGTCGGGGCTACACGGTCGAGTGTCAGTCGTGTCCCTGAGTTTTGGAGCGTGATAGATATGTACACATCTTAACCGACTAAAGTCTGGGGTCCTCCCTTACAGGACTTCCTCGTCGAGGAAAAAGTGATTTTCCAGCCTTCTGTGCGCGCACTCATGACCATTAGTAGCATTCCCTATATACTTTCTTATTTCAAGGGATCTTTTGATATCATGGTACCATGGCTTACCATCTGGCTCTTTCTCTACATGAAAATGGTACGCGTGTTGATCCATGATCTATGTCTCAATAGGGTTAATATAATTCTTATCAGGATGCTGAATCAAAGATGGTAAGTTTGTAAGAGCATCGGCAAACGCATTCTGGATCCTAGGTATATGCTTGAACTTGATCTTGGTTAACTTCTTGCATAACTCCTTTACATAGTTCCATTATGAAAGGATCTTGACGTTTTTGGTAGTCCATTCTCCTTGAACTTGATATATCAATAGATTTGAGTCACCTATGACCAAAAGCTCCTTGATGTTCATGTAGACCGCCATCCTGATCCCGAGGATGCATGCTTTGTACTTGGGCATATTATTAGTACAAGGGAACCTTATCTTTACTAATGTTGGTTATTGTTGTCCTGATTCTGAAATTAAGACTGCACCTATTCCTACTCCTTTTGAAATTTGCTGCTCCATCGAAGAACATTCTCCACCCGGGGTATGATTCTGCAATATCCTCTCCGGCGAATAACACCTCTTCATCTAGGAAGTATTTAGTGAGTGGCTCATAATCCTTATCCACTAGATTCTGTACAGGGTGATCAGCTAAGGCTTGTCCTTTTGTGGCTTTCTATGTAATGCACACAATGTCAAACTCATTGAGAAGAATCTGCCATTTGGATAGTTTTCCTGTAGGCATCGGCTTCTGAAAGATATACTTGAGCGGGCCAAGCCAGGATATTAATTGTGTGGTATATGTTGGCATGTAATGCCTTAATTTCTAGGTGATCCAAGTCAAGGCACAATAAGTGCGTTCTATCTGAGTGTATTTGGACTCACATAGTGTGAATTTCTTACTTAAGTACTAGATGGCATGCTCTTCTCTTCCGGTCTTGTCGTATTGTCCCAGTACACATCCAAATGTATTATCCAAGACTAACAGGTATAAAAATAGAATCTTCCAGGCTCGGGAGGAACCAACACTCGTGGATTTGACAAGTACTCCTTAATTCTATTGAAGACTTTCTTCCTACTTCATCAGCTTGAAGATAGGTTCACAAATTACCGTTGACTAGGCTATGAACCACTAATGTAATTCAGCCTACCACGAAAACTCATCATATCCTTCTTGTTCTTGGGCAGTGTCAACTCTTCAATGGCTTTGGTCTTTGAAGGATCCAATTCTATCCTTTTCCTACTTATGATGACTCTTAGAAATTTTCCAACGGGGACTCTGAATGCACACTTTGTAGGGTTAAACTTCAAACTATACTTCCGAAAGCGTTCAAAAAACATTTTCAGTTCGTCCAAACGTTTGAACTCTTTGACACTTGATAATGAAGTCATTCATATACACCTAGATTTTTTTGTGATTCTTGTCGTGAAAGATGGATGTCACAACCCTCATGTAAGTTGCGCCAATGTTTTTTAGGCTGAATGGCATGACTCTGTAGTAGTAAAATCCCACAAGGCATAATGAACATCGTCTTTTCTGCATTTTCCCCGTGCATCAGAATCTGATGGTACCCAGCAAAAAAATCCACGAATAACCCAAGCATGTCATCATACAACCATGCGAACACGACGATGTACTCGGAGGAGCTCGACCAATTCTTTTTTTGCTTTGCTTCTAGATGAATGTAGATTCGAGTTTCTTTTATATTTTCTTCACTTCTAGGCTGGCCACTTCCGTCTCCTCAAGGTAAGGCTTTTTCTGGCTTTTTAGCTATTCAATTTCTTATGGGAGATAATCTGGCATCATTCTTTTGTTGTATTCTTCATAATCTGGATCGCGTTGCTTGAGGGTTTCGTTACTGTCATAATCACAGAACACGAGTCTTGATCGTTTTGATTACTAAAAATAAAAACTAAGTATAAATGAAGCGATAAATAAGTTTACAAGAATTTTAAGAAAGCATTTCTTTTTGTTTCATCAAAAGAGGAACGTCTGAGCGTTCAAAGAGGTGAATGACAAAAAAGTATAGACACAATTCAAGCCTCAATTAACTGTGCGCTCTTTTCAAAAGTTTTACAATTTCACACTAACAAGACTCCCAGCAAACCAAACACGGGTTGGTGGTCCAATTATGCAAGTCCTTTCCTTGTTTGGAATTCCAAATGGTCAGTGTTGATGTCTACTTTGTCACAACATTCCTCGATCATGGTGAGGAACTGCCTTCCATTCCATCGACGATGTCATCTTCCAGTATTGAGATTTGATCGTACCTGAAACATGCTCTTGCAGAAAATCGTTCTTCATTACGCTACAGGCATAAGACTTCCCAATCATAGGATGATACCTTATGCCAGCTCTACCTTTCTGCCCACTCGGCTCTATCGGATTTAATATCCCATCTAAACGGGCAGGGAGTTCGATTCCCGGTCTATATGTGTACTTCATCATTTCTCTTATGATCATCTTTTATCTGTATGTTGAATGCATTCCAAGATTTTGCTCAGCCTCTTCTATTTTTATGGTCTGGATTATCTCAACTACTTGGAAAGCGACCCCGTCCAATCCTTTTATGAATGGAACTGTATGTTCCAAATAAGCTGATTGGCTCCATTCGCCGTGGATTCCAATCACTTGACAACTCTACTCGAACTTCATGCTCCACTGTAAGGTAGACGAAACGGCCCCTGCCATGTGTGAACAAGTTATTCCTAGCAACATGTTATATAAAGATGAAATATCCATCACTTGGAATAGTATTGGAAACTCAACTGGCCACAATGACACAATCAACTAGTGGCTATCATCTATCAGCTAAGAGGTTTCGTTACTCTCCACCTGTATTTCTTGCATTGCTAAGGCTACTTTTTTGCCTTCCTAGGTTAAGCTCTACCTCCATCCTGCATTTTCTTGCATTGCATGAACTTTTCTACCTTATGAGACTATGCATTGTCTCCATATGCATTTCTCTACATTGCATAAGGCTAGTTGTCTGCCTTCAGAGACTAAGCATTGTCTCCATCTACATTTCTCTGCATTGCATAAAGCTACTTTTTTACCTTCCGAGACTAAGCATTGTCTCCATCTGCATTGCATAAGGCTACTATTATACCTTTCGAGGTTAAGCTCTACCTCCATCCTACATTTCCTTGCATTGCATAAGGCTACTTTTCTGCCTTCCGAGACTAAGCATTGTCTCCATCTGCATTTCTCTGCATTGCATAAGGTTGCTTTTCTGCCTTCCAAGACTAAGCATTGTCTCCATCTGCATTTCTCTACATTGCATAAGGCTACTATTCTGTCTTTTGAGGTTAAGCTCTACCTCCATTTGCATTTTTCTTGCATTGCATTACGCTACTTTTCTTCCTCCTGAGACCAAGCATTGTCTCCATCTACATTTCTTTGCATTGCATAAGGCTACTATTCATCCTTCCTGGACTAAGCTCTGTCTCCATAATTGCATAAGGCTACTTTTATGCCTTCTGAGGTTAAGCTCTACCTCCACAATTGCATCGGCTGAAATATCGCCGCTTTATTTAAATCTCGCATCTGAAAGATCACCATTTGTATTTACACTTTACATCGGCTGAAATATCGCCATTTTATTTAAAGCTTGCATCGGCTGAAAGATCGCCACCTTTTACATCTCATGGGTTGAAAGATTTCCAAATTTTCCAAAGGCGTCA
Organism: Nicotiana benthamiana; assembly: GCA_034376525.1. Lineage (NCBI taxonomy): Eukaryota > Viridiplantae > Streptophyta > Magnoliopsida > Solanales > Solanaceae > Nicotiana > Nicotiana benthamiana. Next base: position 94,161,499 of record CM067337.1, read on the forward strand.
TTGTTCGAAGGTACCATTTTCATAGCCTGAGAATTCCATGCCATGGCCTAAGGACCACATTTTATTCTTTTGCATATCATTGTTCAAAGGAATCATGGTGCGGAGGCATCATCCTCATAGCCTGAGAACCATTTCATAGCCTGCGAATCCATTATAATACACTTCATGGCCTAGGACATCATGGTCCGAGGACGTCATCCTAACCGTCCGAAGACAACATTTATGGTCCAACGGGAACTGGCATCATGTTTAGCAATGGGAACATGTGCACCAGTTAGCAACGGTCTCAGCAGGAGTGATCCTGCTCCGGTTCCCATAGCCTATCAGGATCCAACTACATCTCTCAACCTAAACATCGCGTCCGTCCTTTTTGGAAAATCTCCATTAGCAACAGTCCGCTAATGGATACAGAACTACATATGACCTAATTCCTGTAAGACCGGAGATATATAGGCAGCTCATGGACCAGATCACAGTTGAAATTCTTCAAACCGCTTCGTTCAGTCAAAATTGGCCATCATATCTTTACCCGACAACTCTTTCATCCTCCCCGGGTAAAGAGGACCAGCTGTTGATACCCAATTTTTCCCTATGTATTTTTGTATGCAAAATACTTTCAAAATAACATATATATATATATATATATATATATATATATATATATATATATATATATATATATATATATATATATATATATATATATATATATATATATATATATATATATATATATATATATATATATATATATATATATATATAAACATACCCAAGTGTTTAAGTATTTTTTTTGAATTTTTAATGTCTTTAAAATCAATTTATTATCTATTTTATGTTGGAAATCATGTATACCTTTGATATGTGCGCTTTGGTTGTATGAGCATGATTTTCAGGTATAGGTTTTGATAAATGACAAACAATGAAGTCAAGTGTATAATCAAATGGCGAGAAGCATACTGATGATGGAATTGCATGAACGAGCCAGAGAAGTTCAAGACCGAAGACCCAAGACGTAGGTCGTTTGGTAGAACCAATGTAAGGACAACGTTTAAGTTATCTTATCCTTTGGCTCAACATTAGGTCATCATAAACATGCATAAAATCACTTTATTAAATTATATATATCATAAATATTTTTAATATATACTTCAAACAAAATGATTTTAACGTTTTCATTTCAACCAAAATGGGTTTTGAAGTAAGTTTTCAATTCTGGTATACTCTGGTATACACAGTGTATATAATAGACCGTTGCCAAAGTTTTGAACACTGGAACAACATAATCGATTGTATACTTTAACAATCGATTGTCTACTTTAACAATTGATTATTTTGAGACAGTGCAACCGAAGTTTTTAAATATCAAAACAATCGATTGTCTTTGTCACAATCGATTATGAACAATCGATTGTCCCTTCATACAATCGATTATTTATTGACCGTTCCCACAGAATCCTAAATTGATTTTTTAACGTTGAAGACAATCGATTATTCAGGTTTAACAATCGATTGTTTAGCCTAAAATCAGGAATCTGTTTTTTGAACGTTGGTCAGACAATCGATTGTCACCTCCAAACAATCGATTGTTTGAGCACAGAATCAGGGATTTGATTTGTCAATTAAGCAACGGTCAGCACTACTTTTTCACCTATAAAAAGAGGTCTTTTGAGCTGATTTTAAACACACAACTCCTGCATATATTGATATACATATTGATCATTTTCAAGCATCATTTTAGAGCTTTTGTTGAGCCATTTGATAGACAACTTTGTGTTGTTCATAGAGCTTATTTTGTTTCTCTTTATCCACTCTATTGAGAGAGTATTTGTTGTAAAAGAGAGTTGTTTGAGAAGAACATATATTCTCATTTGTCGGGTTTGCTAAGTACCCAAAGTCTTAGTGGTTGAAGTCTTGGGGTGAGGTATCCTCAAGCAAGTGATGTCTTAAGGTGTGGTATCCTTGAGCAACTGTAACGGTTTGTTAAGCACCCGTAAGCTTGACGAAGATAGTGGAATCTCGAGAGAGTCTCTCGGGGACTGGACTAGCCACGGGTTGTGGTGAACCAGGATAAAATACGGTGTGTTCTTTCTTGATTATTTCAATTATCGTATTTACTTATTCCTGCAATTTTAAATTCCGCAATATTTCAATATTCTCGTGCCTCACTATTCACCCCCCCCCCCCCCCTCTAGTGAACGGCATAAATACTAACAATTGGTATCAAAGCCTAACTCTCTGAAAGCCTTAACCGGTTGAGAGCTATATATATTTTTGTGTATAGAATATTGAAAGCAGGAATGATGAATGAAGGACAATCCACCACTTGCGTTCCACTATTTGACGGAACAAACTATACATATTGGAAAGGGCGGATGAGTATCTTCCTCAAAGCAAACAATTTTCGTTTGTGGCAAATCATCAAAAACGGTGAACCAATGCCGACAAAGAAAGTTGGAGAAATCACGGTTCCAAAGAAGAAAGATGAATATGATGCCAAGGACATAAAGATAGTTGAAAATAATGCAAGGGCCATCCATGTATTATATTGTGCGGTGAATCCGAATGACTATCGGAAAATCTCTTGCTGCACAACCGCCAAGGAGATGTGGGACAAACTCGAGATCATTTATGAAGGTACGCCTCAAGTCCGAGAATCCAAAATTGATTTTCTAACTCATAAATATGAAACTTTTAAAATGGAGAAGTAACCTATTGGTGTTATGTTTGAACGATTTTTAAGAATCGTCAACGATCTCCATGCTCTCGGGAAAGTTTACACGAACAAAGATCTTGTTCGAAAAGTCCTACGGAGTCTCACTCCCGAATGGCGTTCCAAAGCCAATGCCATCCAAGAGTCGATGGAATACACGAATATCACAATTGATGGACTAAGAGGTAACCTCGAAACTTATGATAGCACAATTCTTAATCCTTATCTTAGAAGTGATTCGAATTTTGCCTTCAAAGCCTCATCCTCTAAAAGAGAAGAGGTAAGTGATTCGGAAAAGGGATGATGAAAATACTTCCAGTGATATATTTGAAAAGTTTTGTAAGTCTTTGAAGAAGGACAAGAAAAAGAGGAAACACCATAGGCGCGTATCACGGGACTCAGACAGCTCGGGCAATGAAGCCGGCGCATTATGTCTCATGGCAAACGGAGAAGAAGAGGTAAGTACATCTAACTCTCACTCATTTGAAGATTTACAAAATGCCTATGATGAATTGTATGGTGAATTTGTCAATGCTTCCAAATTGATAAAAGAATTGAAGAAAACACTTTCTTTGCTGAAATCACTTTCTTTGCAGAAATCACTTTCTTTGCAAATAGATTTTCAGAAAACACTTTCTTTACAAGAAAAAGATTTTGAAAAATCCTCTTCTTTGAAAGAAATAGATTTTGAAAAATTGACTAATGAAAATGGTGTTCTTAAAACAAAATTGAAGTTTTAGAAAAAGAAAACAAATTTTTGGAAAATGACATTGCTGTTTTTAAAAATAAAATCAAGGAATTGAATGAAGCTTCTTCTATTGATACATGTTCAAATTGTTCTTCTTGTAGTTCTTTAAAACTAGAGAAAACAGAACTTAGGAAAGCACTAGAAACACGTAGTGTTGATATTCCTAAAGCTGAAACAAAGAAGAAAAAGCCTAGGAATAACTACAGGCGTAAAATGAATAAGAATCATGATAGAAATTGAGTTGCGCAACCTAGAAATGATTCTAGGATTTTTTCTAATGAGTCTAGGAATAATTATTCTAGACCACCTAGAGATGACTCTAGGAATTTCAACGCGTCTAGGAATGACTTTAGATCACCTAGAACGCATTTGGCTCAACCTAGACATATGCACAATCCTAATGTTATATGTCATTATTGTAATCGGGTAGGATACATTGCACCCGTTTGTTTTGCTAAACATAGAGATTTATGTGTTGATTATGATTATTATTATCCTAACCCCCAAGGACCCAAAAGAAGTTGGGTACCAAAAACCTATTTTTAGGTACTTTTGCAGGTGTGCTTGAAGACTACAAAATTGTAGTGGATGCACCAAGCACGAAACCTTAATGCATTAAGGGGGAACGTCGGTTAGTTATCGTATTTTGAATAAAAACACAATGAGTTGATATGTGCAAATAATCTATATCAGTTTTGGTTGATACATGCTTTAATCAGTTCTTTTTGAATAACAATTAGTATCAATTTGGTTTATAATAATTGATTGATTCATGTTTTGATGAACATTCTTAGTTTAAAATAACAATTGATATTGTTGAGAAAAATGACCGTTATCATTAGTATGCCATTTACTAACATTTGATATGATCTTGTTTATAACGATTGGTATCATCAATGGTTTAAATTTTTTGGTATAGTCTTTTTGCTAATGCCAAAAGGGGGAAGAATATGGGCGATATGCATGCCTTAATTGAGGGGGAATATTCAATTAAGGGGGAATTATATTGAATTGATTTCTATGAATTGTTTGCATAAATTGTATGTTGAGATATAGCATGAATTTAGGGGGAATTCAATATGCATATCTTCCGTTGTTTGTCATTATCAAAAAGGGGGAAATTGTTGGAAATCATGTATACCTTTGATATGTGCGCTTTGGTTGTATGAGCATGATTTTCAGGTATAGGTTTTGATGAATGACAAATAATGAAGTCAAGTGTATAATCAAATGGCGAGAAGCATACTGATGACGGAATTGCATGAACGAGCCAAAGAAGTTCAAGACCGAAGACCCAAGACGTAGGTCGTTTGGTAGAACCAATGTAAGGACAACGTTTAAGTTATCTTATCCTTTGGCTCAACATTAGGTCATCGTAAACATGCATAAAATCACTTTATTAAATTATATATATCATAAATATTTTTAATATATACTTCAAACAAAATGATTTTAACGTTTTCATTTCAACCAAAATGGGTTTTGAAGTAAGTTTTCAATTCTGGTATACTCTGGTATACACAGTGTATATCAAGTATATATCAAGTGTATATAATCGACCGTTGCCAAAGTTTTGAACACTGGAACAACATAATCGATTGTATACTTTAACAATCGATTGTCTACTTTAACAATCGATTATTTTGAGACAGTGTGCAACCGAAGTTTTTAAATATCAAAACAATCGATTGTCTTTGTCACAATCGATTGTCCCTTCATACAATCGATTATTTATTGACCGTTCCCACAATCCTAAATTGATTTTTGAACGTTGAAGACAATCAATTATTCAGGTTTAACAATCGATTGTTTAGCCTAAAATCAGGAATCTGTTTTTTGAACGTTGGTCAGACAATCGATTGTCACCTCCAAACAATCGATTGTTTGAGCACAGAATCAGGGATTTGATTTGTCAATTAAGCAACGGTCAGCACTACTTTTTCACCTATAAAAAGAGGTCTTTTGAGCTGATTTTAAACACACAACTCCTCCATATATTGATATACATATTGATCATTTTCAAGCATCATTTTAGAGCTTTTGTTGAGCCATTTGATAGACAACTTTGTGTTGTTCATAGAGCTTATTTTGTTTCTCTTTATCCATTCTATTGAGAGAGTATTTGTTGTAAACGAGAGTTGTTTGAGAAGAACATATCTTCTCATTTGTCGGGTTTGCTAAGTACCCAAAGTCTTAGTGGTTGAAGTCTTGGGGTGAGGTATCCTCAAGCAAGTGATGTCTTAAGGTGTGGTATCCTTGAGCAACTGTAACGGTTTGTTAAGCACCCGTAAGCTTGACGAAGATAGTGGAATCTCGAGAGAGTCTCTCGGGGACTGGACTAGCCACGGGTTGTGGTGAACCAGGATAAAATACGATGTGTTCTTTCTTGATTATTTCAATTATCGTATTTACTTATTCCTGCAATTTTAAATTCCGCAATATTTCAATATTCTCGTGCCTCACTATTCACCCCCCCCCCCCTAGTGAACGGCATAAATACTAATATTTTAGCAGTACAAAAATCCAATAATTATCCTCAAGATTTTCATTTGTGTGAATAACCTATTTTATTCTTATATTTACCCCAAAATATAATTAGGATGATTTTTGTACATTTTTACAAATTTATTTGGTATTTTAATAGCTAAATTGCATATAATTGGGAATATAGTCTTTTTTACGATTAATAGTATTTTATAACTAGAAAATTGATCCCAACATTTTTTATTAATATTTATATTTTATTGATAAGTTCAATGCTTTTAATTTGCTTTTAAACTCATTTTTACTATTTTTTATAAAATAAAAGGGAAAATGACCATTTAACATTTAGCCTCTTTTTATTACAATTATAGCCTACTCATATTTCAATTTTAACCCTCAAATTACCCAACCCAATTTATTATTTTTTACTCGACCCCTTAACCCATTTTTCAAAAACATCCAGATTTTCTTTTAATCTTGGTCGTTGATCATTTTGATCTACGATCCTGATTCACCCTTTCCTTTTGAATCTACCAACACCTCTTAACCCTAAATCACTTTTCCTAACCAGCCGCCTCTGAATCCTATTATCTCTCAAACTCTCCCGAAGCCCTAATCACCTTCTACCACTTTCAACCCCAATCTCGCCGGAATCCATGGCTTCTCAAGCCATGGATGGCTTATACTCACCTCCTACTGCTCTTATGTGCCTGATGCTTGAAGGTTCTAGGCCAGACTTTGAAGTTCTTCACTCAGACCTTCCTTGATTCGAGGTTTTTTGCCATCTTCGGCCTTACTCCGGCATATCCTAGCCTCTTGAGTTTGACTCCGACCGACCTTATCCAACTTAGATCAGACCTTTTCCAAGCCTTTCTCACTCTAGGGTTCCTCTGAAACCCTAGATATTCAAGGTTTTTCTTCGATTCTTTTTAGATCTGTTGTGTATCTATGATATGAGTGAATTTTCAAATGACTTCCCTAAATTTTCCTTTGAAAATTACTTTCAAAACCCTTCTTGTCCGATTAAGGGTTTTCTGGAAAATATTTAAGTGTTTAATCATTTTCCTTCTTTATTATTTATGTTGTTTCTTCTACTGTGTTTCCTATGTCGTGTTCTCACTTGCTTTCTATCGTGTTCTTATACTTTTTCTGTTGCATCCGTGTGTGTTCTTTTACAGATTTTTTTTCTATTACCATTATCCCCCATATGCTTGAGAGTGGGGACTTGAGGCATGGCAACAAGAATCGTTTTCCATGACCTATGTTTTTGATCCCCCAACCTCTAAGTAGGCTAGAAGGTGTGCCAATATGGCTCATTGCTGGGTATGCCCCCTATTCATGCTCTTTCATTGCATCCTGCTTTTATATGAATCCCTATACCCCACTCCCCTATGTGTGTTGAGTTAAGGTATAGCCTGGAAACATCCAAGTTGATGTCCATGACTGAATCTGACCTTCAATAAGTCTTAACTCCTCAATTTGAACTGACAAGCTGGTTAGTGTGCCAGCACCCCAAATTACCAGGCATGACCACTAGCTTGCCATTTCCCCTTCTACTTGCACTTGTACCTACTCTTAGACCCTAAGTTCTGCCCCCCTCCTATGAGCCCTACCTTGGGAACCTTGAGTTCCCCTCTAAACTTGGACATTTGAGGGCTGGCCCTTCCACACTGCACCATAATCCAATTTTGCAATATATTTGGGTATTAGCACTACCCGTAATCCATTTGATATTCTTATGAAACTCTGACACATCCCAAAAAAGAGAAAGCCTTTGGAATTTGGCTCTTGGGAGTTGGTTTACTTCATGTTTCAAATAGAAGCCTGAATTAGGCTCTCCTTGGTGGGGACCGCTTAACTTTCAGATGTATTTTACTTTTCTTTATTTATTTGAGTTCCATAATAATCTGTAATAACTATGGGGTTCTAGTGAAAAGGGCATGGTTACTCATGTATGCATATGGGTAGACATCATGCTTTAGGTATTTACTTTTGCAATCACAACCTTCTCCTTCGCTTATGCATTATATGTAGAAATTCTGCCCATAATTTATGCATTGTTTGTAGAAATCCTGCATATAAGTAATGCATTAGATGTAGAAATCCTGCCTATAAGTTGTTTCAGTGTTCCATTAGAAATAATGCCTTTAAGTTTCTGCATTTCTGCATATAGAAAACATGTCTTTAAGTTTCCACATTTTACCATAGAAACCATGTTTTCTTTAAGTTTCTACATTTCTGCAAATAGAAATCATGTTTATAATTCTTCTACATTTCTGCATATACATATGTCATTAGGAAAATAGTTTATAGGTTTAACAGAAAAAAATTACAAGATGCATCCTAGATATCATGCCTATAGATACTTGCATCCCGATAATTGTTTTAAAATCAATAACACCTAAAAATCATGTCTATAAGAGTAACCCATTGAATCAAATTTGTCTACAAGTTTAAATCGTTAATTATGTCATTTAAAATCTGCAGCGCTTCCGTTTTGTCTAAAATCAGTAATTCTTATTTAAAATTAGTATGCCGCTAGCAATGTTAGATATCATGACTGCAAGCCTCATCTAGGTAAACATGTAGGTTATTAATCAATCTACTAATTCCAACCAGCAGGCAGGTTTGATTCCGTTTCTTATCAGAAACGTGTAATAAGCAAGTCTGCCTCCTTAAGGTTAAGTTTAATTTAGACCCTACCAGTATTTGAAGTCATGCTATACATTTGCCTTTAAGAGAGGAGGCTAATTTGAGTCTTAACTGTTTTTTGCTTTCCCCTAACTGTTTATGTATTTTGTTTGACGCCTAGACTTTTATCCTTTTAAAACTCTGAAAAAACCCAACTCCATCCCATTTAGGATTAGTAGTCCTAATTGCCTCCGGGACTAATAAGATTGGGACAGGTACTAGCATGCAATAAGCAATGATACCATTTCACGCTTTAATACTTTAATGGGTTGGGAAGGGTAGATATGGATATGATGACTGGTGTGCTCATATCACGTGTGACCCCTCTTCTGTGGAGTTATTGCTAGATATTGCATTGATGTGATCCATATTAATCATAAACCTAGGACCCCTCTCCCTTTTATTTGCTCTCATCTCCTCTTGTAAAACTATTTATTTCTGACCTCTCTAATTACCTTCAAAGTTTTCAATTTATTTTCAATGTTGTGTGCAAGTCCCTTTATTTGAGCCCTTAATTCTCTACTTGATTACGTGAAGTCACAATATAACATGGCTGGGAACGAAACTAGTGGATCTTGAGGGGTGCCTAACACCTTCTCCTGCAGCCCTTACCCAAACTCTAGATCTCCAGATTCAAACTCTTCTTTGTGTCCTAATTCACTTAATTATTAGGTGGAGACTCTCGAATTCCAAAATCCAAATCCCAAACTGGGACGAATTTTCCTCCCAAATGTCGTGAACCTGATTTTGACCCGGTTAGAAAAAGGTGGCGTCGACATCCAGGTGGGCTCCTGATTACCAAAACTTGAACTGTATTCTCTTGTTCTCTAGGTGAGCTCCTGATTACCAAAACTTGAACGGTGTTCCCGTGTTCTCTAGGTGTGTACTTGATTTCAATAAAATAGACAAATAAAGAAAACAATTTTGCCCCAGTTTGGTGGCTGGGCACATTTGTGAGTGTTAACTAAATCATGTTACCAAATGTCACTAAGAACTTGAAAGCTAGATCCCATTATCCAGGAGGGTCCTAACAACTCTTAGTTAAATGACAGTTTTAAAAGCTGAACTACGTTTTCTAAAGGTATGACTTCCACTAAGTCTTCTTATCTAAGAGGGTCTTAAAACTACCGTCCATTATCCAGGAGGGTCACGACAACTCTTAATTAAACGACAATTTTATATCTAATTTATGTCTTCTAAAGTTATTACTTCCAACATTTTGTTATCTAAGAATGTATTAAAGCTACATCCCATTATCCAGGAGGGTCCTGACAACTCTTAGTTAAATGACAATTTTAACACTAAGCTATATCTTCTAAAGGTACAACTTTCACTACATCTTGTTATCTAAGCAGACCATAAAGCTACGTCCCATTATCCAGGAGGGTCCTGATAATCCAAAGTCAAATTTCATCCTAAGAGTGACAATTCCTTACGGCTGAATTATACTACGCTACAGCAGAACTTGCGCTAAATATTGTTATTTAATAGAATCCTAAAGTTAAGTCCCATTATCCATGAGGGTCCTGAAAACTCCTGACTAAATGTTATCATAAACATGCGAACTTTGAAACCAACTTATATTCCTTTGGGGTACACTTATGCTATATTTTGCTACTCATTTTAAAACTAGGTTCCATTTTCTAGGAGGGTCCTGGCAAATCCTAGCTGAATTCTATCTCCAGAACAAAAATTTTGAAACTGACTTATATACTTTTGGGGTAAATTTATGCTAAATCCTGTTACTTATGATTGTTTTGAATTTTAAACTAAGTCTCATTATTCGGAAGGGTCCTGAAAACTCCTAATCGGATTCTATCTCAAACAGGCAGACTTTTAAGCCAACTTATGTTCCTTTTTGCTATTCATGATTATTTTGAATTTTAACAAGGTCCCATTTTCCAGGAGGGTCCTAAATATTTATGGTCATACCTGTCTCGTGCTTGCTTTTCCCCTACAGAGGGATTCTTCGAGACAAGCGGAACTTTATGCCCCTATTCCAATCAAAGAGGAATCTTGTCAGTTTGAAATGTGGTGGTCAGTTTGTGGCATCCTTGCTGAAAGTGGCCCTCCTGCCGTCATGCTTTCTTTTGACTAGCTTCTCCTAACAGGCCCCATACCGCCTAACTTTCTGACTGACTTTCAAACCTCCCATAACCTTGGATGAATCTATTTTTATGTGCCCTAAACCGTTGTATGACATCCCTGACCCCTTTATCATAATCTTTGCACCTCTCCTAGAATTACCAAACCCTTCCCCCGCTGAGGCTTCCGGTGATTCTTTATATCCTGCTTTACATTATGTTGTCTTTGGTATGTTCTAGCCATACCGTTCTTTGTATTTTTGAAAGTTGGTAGTAAGCTTTGAAATCCTTTCTTACTTGTTCAAACATAATTGACCTTGAAACATCTTTAGAGAAATAGAAACCCAAAAGAAAATTAAATGCAATGATTTAGAGTGTAAAGGATAAGAAGAATCCAAATCGGGATGATTGCTAAAAGGAAGACAGAAAAGAGACTTATCTGAGTGGAAGAGTTGGTTTCAATGATCAGGACATGCATTTTGGATTAATTTGCCCAATCTGTCCAGCCAATCAACTCTCAGTTGCTATGCTTTGTTGTCCCGGAATTCCATAACCCGATTTCTTCAACCAAACCTTGACCTTGTTTACCCTGCAGTATCCTGATAGGTTTTCACCCATAGACCTTTCTCATTTGCTCATCTCAAACTCACTTTCGCCTTAAGGTGCTTGTGAGGGTTTCCACCAATAAGACTCTCTCATTTTTCATTTTTCTCGCCTCCCTTCGCCTTACGGTGCCCGTATGGGTTTTTGCCAATAAGACTTTAATTTTTAGTTTATCTAACCTCCTGTCGCCTTATAGTGCCCATGAGGGTTTTCACCAATAAGACTCTCTCATTTCTTATTATTTTCCTGCCTGGACCAGAGTGTGGCCGCTGAAGTAAATCACCTCTACTTGCTAGACTTGGCATCTCTCACTGACTGATCAGAAGGTCTTTCTTTGGACCGTAATGTGGGCTTTGGATAGGGTTAGAAAGAAAGGGTATCAAAGGCTCAAAACAATTCAAATGAGTTCAAAATTAAAACTTTCGGAAGCAGATTTCTTACAACAACTACAACTTTTGCCCCAGTTTCTTGCTTGGGAACTTTTGGATGTTTATTTTGATAGGACTGAACTATGAGGCTACCTACTATCCTTAAAAGGTATCAGGTCAAACGTAGTTCATGTAAGAAATTGCTTTGTTGTTGTTTTTCCTTCCTTTTCTCATTTCTTCTTTTCTTTTATTTCTTCCTTTCCTTTTGTTGATTGGTTGTTTTACTGTTTTTTTCCTTTTCCTTTTCTTCACTCTTTCTCTCTTTTTCTATTTCCTCTTTCTCTTCTCATTCTTTTTCTTTTCTTTTTCCTTTACTTATCTTTCACGCTTGCGCTTCTGATTTTTCGCTGATTCTGAAAGAGGGATATGAAAGAAACAAATATGTCTCAAAGGGGTAACAAAGGATAAAGTGATTAGATAGCAGAACAAAATGCCTTCGTTATTCCAATCTTCAAAATATGTCAGGTACAAACAAATACAATATAACCAAAGAAAATCATACGTAGTATCTCTTGACCGCATCGGAATTGATGGTCATTTCTACACACTTGCCTTCTACATCTGTTAAATACAAAGCCCCATTAAATAATACACTTGTCACGATGAACGGCCCCTGCCAATTCAAGGCGAACTTGCCCTTTTCCTCCACCTATTGAGGGAGGATACATTTCAATACCAACTGACCCACTTCAAACCTTCGTGGGCGCACCTTATTGTTATATGCTCTGGCCATTCTCTGTTGATACAATTGGCCGTGATACAATGCTGCTAATATTTTCCCGTCAATCAAACTCACATGCTCCAGGCGTGTTTTGACCCACTCGTCATCATCAATTTTGGGTTCAACGACAATTCGAAAAGATTGGATTTCAATCATCGCAGGTATCATTGCTTCTGTGCCATACACCAGAAAATAAGGAGTTGCCCCTGCTGAAGTGCGAATAGTAGTGCAATAACCCAATAATGCGAAGGAAAGTTTCTCGTGCCATTTCCTGGAACCCTCCACCATTTTCCGAAGTATCTTTTTTATGTTCTTATTGGCTGCCTCGACTGCTCCATTCGCCTTGGGGCGTTATGGGGTGGAATTGCAATGTGTAATCTTAAACTGCTAACATATGTCTTTCATCAAATGACTATTGAGATTTGCACCATTATTGAACTGGCAAATGACATTTGAGTGCACAAAATCGAACACGGCGTTCTCGGTCACGGACTTGAAAGTTTAGCTTCGACCCACTTAGTGAAATAATCAAAGGCCACCAGAATAAACTTGTATCCATTGGACATTTTTGGCTCGATGGGCCCAATGGCATCAATACCCCAAGCAACAAAGGGACATGGTGCAGACATTGTATGTAATTTATATGGTGGGGAATGAATCAAATCTCTATGCACCTGACATTGATGGTATTTTCCCACGAAACTAATACAATCTCTCTCCATGGTGAGCCAATAATAACTTGCTCGGAGAATATTCTTTGCCAAAACATATCCATTCATATGCGGTCCACAAACTTTGGAATGTATCTCGGTCATGATGGACGTGGCCCATTTGCATCTATAATCCAAGATCTGGCGTTCTTTTGTACAATACCCCTCCGCTGAAGAAAACTCCACTTGATAAGCAACGAATTGTTTTCTTTTGATCACCTGTGGCAAACTCCACTTGATAAGCAACGAATTGTTTTCTTTTGATCACCTGTGGCTTCTACTCGTACACCCCCATCCTGATATATTCCTTGATATCGTGAAACCGAGGTTCACCATCAAGCTCCTCTTCTACCACATTACAGTAAGCATGTTGATCATGGACTTGGATATGTAGTGGGTTAACATAAGCCTTATCTGGATGATTAAACATCGATGCGCAGGTAGCCAAAGCATCAGCAACCTTATTTTGGATTCTCGGAATATGCTTGAACTCTACTGATCAAAATCATTAACAAAGATCATGCAAACATTGTTGGTACAGTATGAGCATCAAATCTCATGTTTCATATTCTCCTTGAATTTGATACACTAGGAGGTCCGAGTCCCCCAAGACCAAGACTTCCTGGACACACATGTCTGCAGCTAACCTTAGACCTAAAATGCATGCCTCATATTCCTCCATTTTTTTAGTGCAATAGAAACGAAGCTGAGGTGTAACAGGGAAGTGATACTCTATTTCAGAAATAAGTACTGCTCCTATCGCAACAACGCCTTTCACGTTGGCAATCCAATTAAAGAAAAGTTTCCATCCTGGCTTTTCGGCCTATTCCAACTCATCAATATGCATCACCTCTTCATCCGGGAAGTATGTCTGTAGAGGTTCATATTCTTCATCCACCAAGTTCTTGGCCAAATGGTCATCCAATGCCTATGCTTTCATCGCAGTCCAAGTCACATAGACGATGTCAATTTCTGTGAGCAGGATCTGCCACTTTGCAAGCCTCTCTGTAGGCATAGGCTTCTGAAAAATATACTTCAATAGATTCAAGTGAGAGATGAGGTAAGTAGTATAGGACGACCAATAATGTTTCAACTTCTGTGCCACCCAAGTTAAGGCGCAGCACATCCTCTCAGTATGAGTGTACTTAACCCCGTAAGATGTGAATTTCTTGCTGAGGTAATATATTGCCTGCTCCTTCCTACCAGTGATATCATGCTGATACAATGCACATCTGAATGAATTGTCCAACAGTGTCAAATACAGAATCAGAGGCCTCCACGATTCTGGTGGGACCAACACAGGTGGGTTTGACAAGTACCCTTTTATCTTATCAAATTTTTCTTGACATTCCTCTATCCACTTGACTGCAGCATCCTTTTTCAACAACTTAAAGATAGGCTCACAAGTTGACGTGAGCTAAGCAATAAACCTACTGATGTAATACAATCTCCCCAACAGACTCATCACCTCAATATTGTTCCTCGGAGGTCGTAATTCTTGGATAGCTTTAATCTTTGACGGATCCAGTTCAATACCTTGACAGTTGACTATGAATCCCAACAGCTTTCCATAGGGCAGACCGAATGTGCATTTTGCAGGATTGAGCTTAAGATTATACATGCGAAGCCTTTGGAAGAACATTCTCAAATCTCGGATATGGTCAGACTGCTTTCTGGACTTTATGATCACATCATCCATATAGACCTCAATTTCCATATGTATCATGTCGTGAAATACGGTTGTCATTGCGCTCATGTATGTTTCCCCAGCATTTTTCAGGCCGAAAGTCATGACCCTGTAGCAGTATGTCCCCCACGGCATGATGAATGTCATCTTTTCCGCATCTTCCTCATCCATTAAGATCTGGTGATCGCCTATGTAACAATCCACAAAAGAACTAATCTCATGTTTTGCACAATTATCAATCAATATGTATATGTTCGGTAGTGGGAAGTTATCCTTTGGACTCGCTTTGTCTAGATCACGCTAATCAGCGAAAACCCTGGTCTAAACATCCTTTTCTAGCACAGGCACGATATTGGCTAACCAAGTGGGATACCGCGTGGCTCGAATGACCTTTGCCTCAAACTGCTTTGTGACTTCCTCTTTGATCTTTATGCTCATGTCAGTTTTAAACTTTGACACGAATGATATACTTAATTATTATTATTATCTAATTATATATAATTTTTATTAAAATAAAATGTAGTAGACTCATATCTTAAATTTTGTTTGACGGGAGGGCATGCCAGGTCAACGGGTAATTTGCGAGACACCAAGTCAGTGCTTAGACCTGGCATGTTATCATATGACCATGCAAAAATATCTTTGTATTCAAGAAATTCTTTGATTATCTCCTCCCTAAGCTGCTGTTCAAGATGAACACTTATTTTGGTTTCTCTGATATTATCTGGGTCCCTTAGATTGATTACTTTTGTATCGCTGCAGGTTTAGTTTTGGGTTTTTCCTCAAAGTGGCTTAATGTTTTACTAATTTCTTCAAAGGCCCAATCCTCATCATACTCTGATTCATCACCACATTCTATTTCTTGAATTATTACTTCAAAATTAGACCGGCTCTCGAGACTGGGTTGAAGATTCCTTATGCATATCATGTCATTGAAACTAGCATAAAAAACACTGTACAAGAAGAAAAGAAAAGCAAAGAAAATAAAAATTATCAGAAATGATGAAAAGGGAAATTTTATTTCATTGAAATTGAATGATAACAAGGTTAATACATCCAAATGGACGGACCATAGAATCTGAATACAACCCTAGAATAAATCCAGAGAAACTGAAAGAAAATCAAAGCAAACTACCAAAACTCCTTCCTGGTCGGAGAGAAGTAGCTTTCCAGTTGTTGAGCTTTGCACTGGGCTCAACAAATTGCACATTCGCCTTGCTAGAACCCTCTCTAGCTTCCACCGTATTCACATCTTCAAAAACCTTCCCAAACCTTTTAAGCAATTCCTTATCAGGACCAGCCACAGGACTAGAACTTGTTGTTATCGGGCGCTTCTCGGTACCAGGCCTAACAAATGATCAGAAGAGACGTGGGACAAGCTTTGGCAGGGCCCATGCCTTCTGTTTCATCCTTCTGGCTCTTTTTAAGTCTGCAATTGTGGGACTGAATCCCAAACCAAAGGTGTCCATGTTTTTGGGGAGAGACACTAGTTGTGTGATACCTTGAAGTGATGCATCCAAAATCTTCCCTGGGACAAACCATTTCTTAACATTTCAACGGCCACCATGACTGATGCACCTTCGACACTAGAACGCACTACCCTTCTGGAATTTTCTTTACCGATACCGTGTCAAAAACCTGATATACCCAGGGCCCTTTGTCATCCTAAGCCTCAATGAATGGTACAATGGCATCACTGTGAGCATACATATTGTCCTCACCGTGCACTACTATTTCCTGTCTGTCCTATTCAAATTTTACTATTTAATGCACAGTAGAGGGGACCACTTTAGCGGCATGGATCCAGGTTTGCCCCAACAACAGATTGTAAGAGACAGCCACATCTAACACCTGGAATTCCATGGTAAAATCAACTGGTCCGATTGTCAACTCGAGTACTATGTCACCGATCGAATCTTTCCCTCCACCGTCGAACCCTCGTACACAAATATTGTTCTTCTGAATTATTTCATCATCCACTTTCATCTTGTTTAGTGTGGAGAGAGAGCAAATGTTCTCACTTGAACCATTGTCGACTAATACCCGGGTAACCACGGAATCTTCGCACTTCACATTGAGATAAAGGGCTCTATTGCACAGTACCCTCTACGGGTAATTCATCATCAGAAAATGTGACTTTTTTTACCTTGAAAATCTTGTAGGCTATCTTTTCCAAGTGATTGACTGGGATTTTGTCAGGAACGTGGGCCTTATTCAGGTCCTCAATTGTTCCACAATAAAACAATCTTGCACCTTCATCTTTTTCAAAAACTCATCTGCTTCCTCTTCAGTCACAACTTTCTTCACCAATACCAGATCATCCTTGGGGGTTTTAGATTTTCTCAACTCTTCGGGGGTGAAGCACCTCCCCGACCGAGTCAATCCATAGGTTTCACATACTTCTTCTTTAACCTATTTCCTTTTGTAAGTCATCGTCACTCGCTCGTAATTCCAAGGGACGACCCTGCTATTGACTATTGGTAGCTGAGTTACAGGTTTAATGATGACGGGCTTTGTGCGAGCACCTTCCACAACCACAACAGGCTTGCTTGCCACCCCAGGTAGCACCACCTTTGCATTTTCTTATTTCAATGTCCCATTTCTTTTATTGCAGCAAAAGGCACACTGCTTGTTCCACTCAACTTGAGCATTGATATCTTGCTTGTTAGTTTTTCAACCGGCTTTCCCTCACTGGCTCGAATTATCATGAAGGTTGTGAAGGCTTTTTGGGTCCCCTTCTTTGCACACTATCTCAATCATGTTCGTTTCTTGATGGGTGGACAGCGGGTTCTGGTTAATATTGGATATTTTCGGAGCTTGTACCTCAATCCGATACGAATCAATGAGCTCCTGGATAGCATTTTTTAGATTCCAACATTTCTCTGTGTCATTCCCTAGAGCACCGGAACAATATTTGCAACTGACCGAATAATCAAAATTCCTCGGGGGAGGATTCAGCAACTTTCCCTCAATCGAGCTCAACATATCTAACTGTTCCAACCTGTGGAATGAGCTAGTACAGAATTCTCCCAATGGAGTGAAGGTTTTCTTCTTCTCCAACCTCTCATTCTTAAAGGCTTGGTTGGCCCGAAAAAGCTGCTCTCAAGGGGTATTGGTAGGATCTTGGAGGTGGATAGGTATTTTATAGAGCTGGGTAAGTATTTTGTGGGGTTGGCACATGCCATTGTGCCTGGGCGAGAGGTTGAGTATATGTTTATGCGTGATTGATAGAAAAACGGGGTCTGGGAGTGGATAGCAGTATTGTAGTGGGCTATATAGAGCGTGGGGTTAGGTTTGGTGGTCGGGTCAAGGCTGATTGTAATGTGGTGAACCCCCGGATCTGAACTAAGCTCCTGAGTCAATTGTTGCTACCTCCTCTTTCTTCTTCTTTCAAATCTCTCCCCCAGTTCCGCTTTAAATGGCCTGGGTGGTTTCTTTGACTGCTGAATAGCTCATGAATTTTTTAGACTTGAGCCCTTCCTCTACCATTCTTCCCATTTTTACTACTTCATTAAAGGACTTGCCCACCGCCGATACCAAGTGACCAAAATAAGTAGGTTCCAAGGCCTGCAAGAAGTAATCCACCATTTCACTTTCTTTCATCGGAGGGTCGACCCTCACTTCCTGCTCACTCCAACGAAAGCCGTACTCCCTAAAACTTTCGTTGTGCTTTTTCTAAAGTTTCTTCAAGGACAAACGATTCGGAATAATTTTAAGATTGTATTGGAAGTTGCAAGCAAATGACTGGGCTAGATTATCCCACCTATACCACTTTCTGTGGTCTTGCCGGGTATACCATTCCAATGCTGAACCGTTAAGACTTTGGCTGCAATATGCCATTAGCAACTCGTCTTTCCCTCCTGCTCCCCTCGTGTTGCTGCAAAACCCTCTGAAGTTTGCTATTGGATCATCATGCCCATCGTATAAATGAAATTTGGTCATTTTAAACCTTTCCGGTAATTGCACATCTGGGAACAAACATAGATCTTTGTATGACATGCTTACTTGGACTCCCAGCCCTTGCATGTCTATGAATGATTGTTCTAAGCTTTTAACTTTCCTGAACATTTCCTCTTACTCAGGATTTTTGGTTGGTTTCTCAGCTTCTGCAGGGAGATCAAAATGAGAAGTGTATGAATAGGGTTCCGGAGCTTTAAAAGTTGGTTTCAAGGGGTAATACTGCTTATCATGGGTTTGGAACAAAGGTTCGTTAGAAGATCTATGGAGTTTAGCGGGTGGGGGTGCCACAAATATGGGAGCAACTGGTGGAGGAGGATGTGGAACTGGTTTGGGTTGTGGATCTACTGGTGTCTGGGAAGTTGTTCCCTGGTAGTATTGGTAGATGGGGAAGCTTGGGGACGGATCGGTGGTAGGATGATCATGCAACTGGGCTAATGGCAGGATGAAGGTCGGGTTGGCGGGATAACCTGGTGGTGGTTTCCCCTTTACCCATGCTTAGCACATCTCAGCCATTTGTTGTTTTAGTTTATACACCTCTTCTTTCATTGCATTAACATCCAACTTTTACACCTATTCAAGGGATCGTTGATACTTGCGCCAGGCTCTTGGTTGGCCATGGTCAACTTATTTTTCGAACGGGTGTTGTAGGGGTTGGTTTCCAGAATGCCACAAAGCTAACCACCTGTTTGTAATTGGATAGGCAACAACAAACTTGTTAGCGGTCAGGGTTTTACAGGTAGGCAACCACACATTCGGGGATGAATACACCTAAGCAGTTATCAGTTTCTATTATGCATTGGATCGGGAGCTTGCGTCATCCCGGCTTTACCCCGTTTCCATATACAAATCCTTTTTCTATTCTTCTTTTTTTTTCTTTTTTTCTCTCTTTCTTTTTTATTCAGCTTGTTTTTAGCTTGATTCCTCTTTGTTATTTTTATTCTCTTTCTTATTTTGCCGTTGTTTCCTTCTCACGGTTTCTTATTTTTCCTCTCTTTGCTTTTCTCTTTTTTTTTTACCTTATTTCTTTTTCCCTTTCTTTTGGTTATGGTCAAATCGTATGGAGATTGCCTACGTATCATGACCCCGCATGAATCAGACCGATCGTAGTCCTGGAAAATAAATCGATAAAAATAAAATATCAAAATACTTTTTTTTGGGAATTTCAATTTTCATAAATCAAAATAGTTTTGATTACCACTACCAAATTATAAAACTAACAGACCCGAGAAGAGAAATTAACAGACTCGACGACCAACTAATAGACTCCAATAAAAGAAAATAGGTTTCAAAAATAGGCTAATAGACTCTAGTGAAAATCATGAATACAATAGTGTCCCTACTCCTCCTAGGGCCCGCGGGACATCATTCGATCTCGCCAGGGGCCTGCGTGCTAAATCCCCTTGGAGATGGCGGAATTCTTCCATTACTTGGCGGACAAAGTTCATTGCAATGGCAAAAAACATAGATCGAGTCATATCTTCAAAGCTATTGCACTTTATGGCAGTGTAATCAACGATCCTTCAGACTCTCTCTCTCTTATGACACACTTTTCTTGCAACAATTACCCAATCTACTGAGCCCTGCTTAACCATTTTGTTTCGGCGATGATGACCATTTTCTTCAATCTCGCAACCTCATTGTTGTACAGTTCTTTCAACTGTTCAATCAAGCGTGCTCGTTCTTCCACATTTGGTCAGTTTCTTTCGGGCCCTGGCTAGTTCACCCTCTACTTTGTTCAAGTCAAAACCATATTCCCCTACCTTCCGCCTAAGATTGTCTATGAACTTCTCATCTTTCACACTTCTGGTGGGATTTTCTGCCGCTATTTTCATTTTCTGAATCTGGGCTCCCAGAGCATCATTTTCTTTGGCTAGTCTTCTCTTCTCACCCTCATCCGTCGCAGCTTGCAAACCATTCTCGGATTGGAGATCTTTGACTTGCCTTTCAAGCTTTCCTATTGTGGCCCTGTACTCACCTTCCTTGGCCAACCAATCCCATTGTTCTTGTGATACCTCAGCAAACTCTTGAATATGGGGTCTTTTGGCTGGCCTTCTGAACTTCACTTCCTTTTAATACCAAGAAAGGCATCCGAGTGAAACTTCACATTCGGAAAAGTCACGTACTCAAGTGTTTGCCGTCAAGTATTGCCATTTGCTCCAAATTTGGCGGACTGTTGCTTCATGAAACTGACCATCAGAACCGATCTCAACCACGTAGAGACTAATTTCTTCATCCCTGGAAACCATTTGGCATCTCTCTAACTGTCTCAGAACCCGGTATGGGGCATAAGGTCGGATGCTCCTGAGACCCATCAATAGGTAATGAGGCCCGGTAGCTGGCATATATATGATCTTATCGATGGGAAGCCACCCAAATGTCCACTCTATTTGACTTGCACTGATGCCATGGAGATGTTATACCAATTCTGTGACCCCCTCTGGCAAGCTAAACGCATCAACTCTGGTATGAAATTCCTCTATGAAGCTTTTTTCTGTCGACCCATAACTCATGAATTGAGGACGATGACATAGATATTCGATCATCCACATCTGTAGTAGCAAGTTTCATCCTTCAAAGTAGTCTCCTCCGGCTATGCAAGTTATAAGGGCACGGAAGATTTCAGATAAGATCATGGGTGCGAGGGTACGTTTGGCCTGAGTAAGTAAATTGCTGACAACTCCAACTATCTGTATATCAATATTCCCATCTTTCTGGGGAAACACCAAAATGACCAAAAAGAATACCATAAATGCAAAATACATGTGTTCTTCCCATTTGAGATGGTTTCCTTTACTACATATTTATTTTTCGGATCATTAAACCATCATATATGTCCGTACCTCTTGTATATAAATTGTGGAGTACAAAAATCGAGTATTAGATCTAGGTTGTGAACCCCCGCATATCTTTAGTAAATCTCAGAATTTTTGTATGGCGATGGCCCTTGGTGCAATCAAATACTGGTGTCTCAGAGGATATTTCTTGCAAGGTGGGGTGAGTTTAAAATCCGAGAAATGAAATATGTTGTGGGTCAGGTCCCAGAATGTAACCAATGCCTTTATGATGTCCCCCTAGGATTAATCTTCAACAACTCGGTGAGGCTTCCCGAGTATGAGCTGACCTTATCTTGTCCTGATTCACACAGATCATTCCACCACATATGCAGCTCCAAAGAGATCTTGCTCATGACTGTTATTGGCAAATTTTGATTCGTGCTCATTCTGCGCATTTATTGGGGTTATTAAGCAAAAATCATGATCCATTTGACTCAAAACAAAGGTAACATTTTTCAAATTTTCATTTCAAAAGTAAACCCGACTTTGCAAATACGGCCGTTCATCACTTGCGGGGGAAGATTTTAAGGTTGTGCTTGCTACCGGCAAAAAAAGTTGAGTAAAGAGACCAAAAGCAGTTTTTCTTGCGAAAACAACCTTCCAGTGCCCTTTTAGGGACATTCGGCTAATTTTGACAAGAATTACATTGCCTCATTTATTTATCACAATAAAATTTTGGTTCTTTTGGGGCTATTTTTGTAAAAAGAGGGTTGGACCCGATGAGGATTGCCTACATATCCCACGCCATGTGAGAATCAAACTGGCATAGTTCGGGCAATTTTGACAAGACAAAAACAATTTTTTTTTCCTTTTTCTTCTTGAAAATAATAAAAATTCTCTTTTTTTTCAAATTTTGACAGAGTTTCCGTATACTTTTGGAACATTGGTTTTTAAAGCAGGCAATTACCTCCCTTAGCCCTCACACTGCTATTTTCTTTGGCAAATTCTCTATTTTTATTCAAAAGCTAGTCCGCATGCAAATCTGAAGCAAATAAATGCACAAGTAGCACGCAAGATGTATCAGGATGGTCTATTATTTTGGGTACACCTGTACTAGACGGACCCAACCCCTATTTTGATGCAAATAAGCATTCCTACTAGGGATCCTTCATAAGGCTAAATTATTCTAGATTCAAAATCCGAGTATATGTTCTAGACTATGTACCCGAGCGGACAACTCGAGTTTAGGAGGGGGCTACGTACCGGGAACCAAAAGGCCATACCGCTTAGTAACTTGTCCGAGCCTCTTTCTTATTTCAATGTATGACACTAACAGAATAAGGAGTCACGCCAGTGTGCACATCCCCGAAGATGAGAAGAGAAGGGTTTCGTAGCAGTTTATATACAGTTCAGATAATATCAAAGCGGTAAAAGCATCATTTAGCACATTAGGATCAAACATGTAACAAAACCAAATAATAAATAAATCCAAATATAGCAATTATTCTAAGCTCGAATTCTTGAACCCTGAACCAGAGATTCTGGTTTCGATCCCCAGCAGAGTCGCTAGAGCTGTCACACCTCCTTTTTTCACTACACCCTGCGAAGGGCGTAGAAAGGGAGTTTTTTCCAACTTAAAGTGACAATCGAAATGGGATTATTTAGTTAAAAAATCAGATTTGCCACTTGGGAGATTTATGGTGTCCCAAGTCACCAGTTTAAGTCCCGAATCGAGGAAAGGGTTCATTCTATATCACAACCTGCGAGCCAGAAATCTGGGTAAGGGATTTTGTTAACCCGGAAGAAGGTGTTAGGCATTCTCAAGTTCCGTGGTTCTAGCACGGTCGCTCAAGTATTGTAATTGGATTAATTATTTTATTTTGAAACAATTTAGACCTGTGTGCAATTTTTTACATTTTAACCAGTTTTATTTAATTAATTAAAGGAAGATTGCAACATCATTTTAAATATGTTTCGAACTACGTCACATAAATATACCCGAAGTCCATAACACATTTTATCTAACGTTGAGATTTGAATTTGGGTCATATAAATGGGCATTCGAGTTTAGGAAAGTAACTTATAAAAATATGCGCGTAAAACAACTATGTGTTTGCGACTTTGCGAAGGCCATGGAAATTTGCTAAATGGCACGCCTCGAATTCTAAGTTTTAAAGAAAATTAACTAAAATAAGGGCCATGCAATAGTCTTTCTTTTTTGCACGGCGTGCCTCAATTCCATTCTAAAGGCAATACTCACAAAAGGGTATAAGATGTGGGTCTATTCTAAGTTGACATTCAGGCTACTTTTGTTAGTTAATAGCCCAAGTTCGATAATACCAAGTATTTCATTCGCTGGAAGGGATTTAGGCTAGCAAAAAGCCCAATACATTTTCTCCTCAAAAGGGGGGAAGGGGGAGGGGGAGGGGGAGGGGGACGGGGACGGTGACTTATTTTTTGATCATAGCTAAACAAATGATCACATCCAAAGAAAAACTGAAACATCAGTAAAATGACAAGTGAATTGTTATTTTTTGAAACAGCTAGTGTTTTGATTCACATATCAGCTACAACGCTTCCCATTCGCATTTCACAAATTGAAGGATCTAAGGAATACCTGGATATTGAAATAAAACAATGAGATAAAAGGTCAGCCAAGCAGCTAACCGGCAGAAATCAGCAATCAAAATCAACCAATGAACCAAATCCAAGCCTAGAAATGGAGCTAAGCAACCTAGAGAACAATTGGAATGAATAAAAACCCAGCAAACTTCCAATCACTGCTTTAAAAGCAAACCAAATTCAATCCATATTAACATAAAAGAATCAAAATATTCTTTTTAATGCAGAACCTCAAGATCACTGAAGAACTTTTATAAAATAGTAGAATTTTCAAGCGATCTTTGTATTTTTCTTGATTTCTGATCCATAATTCTCTTAGGTCTCTCTTGCAAGGCAAGTTTAGGGTGCCTTTATAGGCAAGGGACTAGGGCAACTATCAGATTTCCCTTTTTTTTTCAACCCTACCCTTTTCTAATTTTATTTTTTGCTACTTGATCTCTCAAACTACTGACTTGTTAACCAAGCTAACCTACTACAAGTCTAAAATTTAACTTGAACCCCCCCCCCCCCCCCGCCCAACTAGCTTCCTAGAAGCTTCTAAATTTCTATCAAAAATTCCCTAATCTAGACTAACCAAATTACCCCTCACACCCTTGAAATTTGCATTGTACTCAAATAGGCTATGAGTCAAATTGGCCCTAGGTCGAATCCATTAGAAAACTAGCCCAAAACTGAATTGAAAGTTATAACCTCAAGCCCAAACACAATCAAACCAATATTTTTGAATTAAAATGAAACAAGCAGAAAGTATAAGCACTTCGAGCCTCTTTTTTTTCCAATTACTGAACTAACATTACTGAATATTGATCCTAACTAATGAACAGACTATTTAAACAAATTAACCAAAAATGAAAAGCTTCTTAAAACTAATCATGCAAATGAAACGGACGACTTTAAAGACACTAGGAAAGAGATCCAGAAGTAGAAGAAGCAGAAAATAACAATAAAAGGAGAAAAATGAAAGAAAAAGTAAAGAAAATTATCAAAAGAAAATAGAAGAAGAAATACTCATAGTTGCTCAGAGTGGACTTGAATACCTGAAGCACTCCTTCAATTTTTTTACCGGATTAGACCTTAATCTTGTGTTTTCATTGTAAAAACACATGACTAAGGCTAAATACGATCTAAAATCCTAACAGGCCTGTTGAATTTTAGGTTTGTGGAATTAGGGCTTATGTCTCTGATTCAAAATTCGAGTAATTTGAGGGGGTTCGAGGGCAAATAAATGGAAATTTGGAATAAGGGAGCCTTGTAGGTTCTCTGGTGTTAATTTGGGGTCGGTTGGAGGTGACGCCGCCACCGAAGGAACTGTGGCAGCGCTAGGATTTTTGATGGTTTGGCCATGTTCCGTTGGGATTCGAGGGAAACGGAGTGTTTTAGCGGCATGAGAAAGGGGAGTCAGAGTGGTGGTGTAAATTTTAGGGTCATCAGAGACTTGCCGTCGCCGTGGGGCGATTTCTGCTGGCGGTTGGCGGCGGCGTTACATAGGAAGGGTGAGTTATGAGAGACGAGTGAGAGGGGATAGGGGGTTGTTTGGACAGTTATAAACATATGGAATCTCAGTTCCTGGCCGTCTGATCACATGTGATTAATAGCTGGGGATTGGCTCCACTAAACGACGTCGTTTGGTTGGGGCATGGGAGTGGATCGGGTAGGAACGGCGTATGGGCTGGGTTTCAGGGCTGGACTTGGGCGGGTGTGGGGAAATTTACTTGGGCTGGGCGGAAGCTTATAAGACCTGTCCCAAAATCCATTTCTTCAACGTTTTCTTTTTTTTCATTTTAATTTATTCCAAAATTCTTTTTCTTTTTTTCCTAAATTAAACAGAATCAAAATTAATTCCTAGAGCCTAATTGACCTAAAAACCATTAATTAAACATATACGATAATTATCACAATTAAGCATAAATTAAAAGAAAAACTACTCAAAATCAAAGTTAAAATTAAAAGGTGCAAATTAGGCTATATTTTTTTTTATTTTTCCTTTTTTATAAAATAACTTGATTAATAATTAATCCTAAAACGTTAAATTAAACCGTAAATGAAAATACAAATATTTTTTTATTTTTTATTAATTAAACAAAAATAAAAATGTGCAGAAAAATGCAAATAATTAGCGAAAATGCCACAAAAATTCACAATTTTTTTTTGTAATTAAGGTTTTTCATTAATCACCAATGAAGTAGCTTTAAAAAACTACAGTCGAGCTTCAACCCAGATGACTGTCTAGGATCTAACATATAAACTATATCCACTATCCTAACTATCTAACACTACTATATGCGAAGGTGTTGTAACAGTTGTCTAATTCGTGGGGTACCTCTAACATTACAATTATAGACTATGTCTCTTAGTAGGGCAGTGTTACATCGGAATATTTTGTTGAAGACTCTTGCATTCCTTTCCAGCCAGATAGCATATGCAAATTCAGCTGTAACCATTTTGAAAGTGGCAGCTCGAACTGTTCGACCTTTGGCTTTGCTAATCGACCACTGCATTGTCTGGTTCCAATCAGAGCTAGGTGGGTAGGTTTCGTGCAACCAGTTCATTGTTCTTTCCCATAAGTCCACAGTGACAGGGCAGTTCATTAACAAGTGATCTTTTGATTCTGGGTGGGTTTGGCACAAGGAGCATTGTTGATCAATACTCATTCCCCAGCTGTGTAGTCTGTCCTTTGTTGGGAGTCTATCCTGTAGGAATAGCCATAGGTTGAAAGTTGCTTTTGGCTTTCTTGGTTCTGTATGATTAAATTCTTCCATGGGACTCTCGGCACTGCTTGCATCTATGACCGGTGCAACTGTCTAGTCGAGCACTTCTGTTCCTTCCAATTCTGGATCCTTCGTAGAATATCTCTAGATTGGACATGTTTGTAAAGAAAATTATTTTGTTTTGAAATTATGGGAGTAATTCATATAGGGCGAAAATCACGTTCTCACAGTTTTGCTCCACGAAAGAGAAATACATTTAAAACAACCAATTCATGATTTATTAAGGGACAATTTTTCAAGGAAATAGCAATTCTTATTAACGATCAAGAAAATGAAGTTTAACCGTTTACAATTCCTTTACCAAGTTTTAATATGATTTAAGCAAATAAATTAAAAAGTAGGTTGCAACATCGCAAGTATAACATGATTTGGGTCCTAGACTACTCGTACATAAGCATAATAGTAGCTATGCATGGAGTCTTGTCACCTCGTGCGTACATATCCCCAATAAATAGAAGCACATATTAAATCAATTCACCTATAAGGTTAATTCCCTTTTATAAGGTTAGGAAGAAGACTTACCTCACTTCAAAGTTCCATAACCTGCTCCTACGCCTTTTCAACAACTCCAATCGATGCCCATCACTCCAAAACTAGTAACTAAATATGCAAATCCATAAATATATACACGAATACTCATTATAATTCAATTTACAACATTTTCCAACTCCGACCGAAAAGTCGATAACATCACTCTCGGGCCCATGCGCCAATGTTCTGAAAATTTTCAAAGATAAATAATACTAATAACCCCACGAACTCAAATATACAATTCATTCCCAATTTCATGCCCATCTTTGTGGTTAAAGTCCAAAATACCATTTTCTAGGTCTTCCTTCAAAATTCCAAATTTCTACAAATTTTCATGTCTAAATCCATATATAAGCTTATATTTAACTCACAAGTAATAGAAATCACTTACCTCATAGTAGATGATAAAATATCCTCTTCAAAAGCTCGAAAATTCGCTCAACCAAAATGAAACAAAATGGGCCAAATCTCGTCTTTAAAATGATACTACCCAACACTGCCCTTTTTAGCAATAGCGGAAAGGCTATCGCAATCGTGAAGGCCAAAAAATGCTTTGCCTCTAACTTCCCCTATGCATTTGCGACAGCTTGGTCGTGTTCTCAAACCATTGACCACAACCACCCCTTTGCGGTTGTGTTCCAACAGCTGTGTTCGCGAAGGCTAACCGCTCCAGGCCCCTCTACCTCTTCCTTCTACGTGTTTGCGATAGACTTCACATGTTCTAGCAGGTTGTTCTAAGCCCTCTTGCTTGTTCGCGGCCCTTGTGCCACGTTTTTGTCTTCGCAAACGCGGGAATCCCTCCGCGTTTACGAAGAAAAACACTACAACTGGCAATAGCAGTAGCCAAACAGCCCAAATTGATCCGAAATTATCCCGAAACACACCTAAGGCCCTCGGGACGCTGTCCAACCAGTCCCATAACATGACTCAAACTTGATCGAGGCATCAAACAACATTAAAATCATGAATCACACCGTCAATACGAGCTTAACGAACATTAGAACTTCATACTTCTACATTCAATGCCAAAACCTATCAAATCACATTCGATTGACCTCAAATTTTGCACACAAATCACATTTGATTTTACAGGCCTACTCCAACTTCCAGAATCATAATCCAACCCCGATCCACCCCTGATCAAACTTCCTAAAAACCTTTGAATTCCAACTTTCGCCAATTGACTCTAAAATGACCCGCGGACCTCAAAATCTATATCTGGACGCGCTCCCAAGACTAGAATCACCATACTGAGGTATTCCCAAGCCCGAAATCCCAAGTGGACGTTAATAACATTGAAATACACTTCCACCCAAATTCATAAAATCCTTCCAAATACAAACTTTCCACTATAGGCGCTGAAACATTTCCGGATCATCCAAACCCCAATATGAACATACGCCTATGTCCAAAACAATCATACAAATATGATGAAACCTTTAAATTTCGGTTCTGAGGTCGTTTACTCAAAAATTCAGTCTTAGTCAATTCTTCCAACTTAAAGCTTCCGAAATGAGAGTTTTCTTTTCAAATCAACTTCGAAATTCAATTCCAACCACATGCACAAGTCATAATACCTGAAGAGAAGCTACTCATGGCCTCAAACTGTCGTACGCAATTCTAGATCTCAAAATAACCAGTTGGTTCGTTACATTCTCTTTGACATAAACATATCTTCGTCCCCGAACATGCTATGAACTACTCTGGAGTTTGTCTGAAGTCCCTACTTAACACCTCATGCACCGAATTGTGCTACCACAACTCAGTTGAGCACATTAAATCGAGCTAATCTAAAGATCCTCCCATTTATTTAGTCAAATAAGCCTTAGAGTCAAATTCCAACATTCGAAATTCTCCACCAGCCATGTTTCCAACACACGAATAGTATTGTATACCCTTACCGAATTCATACCATGAATCGCATAATTCACATGACCATAATAACATCCCTCTGATAACCATAGCCAAAATTCTATGAATCTGATGCCCATAACATACCTCATGACCCCTATAAGTCTTGTTCCAACCCTTGAAATGATTTCATGACAAAATAAATATGTAGAAATTCATAACCAACTGTCGAGTCAGCCAATCATTGAGTCCCTCCTCTTGACAAGATCCATTACCTCCTTTTGAGCTGAATAACGATATTTGTTCTTTAATATGCCTTATCTAAATATGATTGCAGTGATCATAGATCCAACAATATCTTTCCACCCAGTATAAGCTGCTTCGAAAATAAACCACCTCGGACACTGCCAAAAGTGTCATATGATTCCACAATGTGCCAACTAGCTACAAGCTCGAATGTGATGCATAAGGATAACAAACTCTGGAAAGAACTACCTAATCCATGTAACTAATTAAACAACTGAAAGGATGTTATGAACCTTCCTCACATTGTTGCAGTATGCAACCCGACCCGGACATGATACCGTTACGGTGTGCAACCATGATACTCGTGGTGGCATGCCACCGTTCCAAACAATATGCATGTGGTGGTGTGCCACCGTTCCAAACGACATAACTGTGGCGGCGTGCAACCCGATCCACATATAACAATCTATAAGGAAATACTTACCGATCTAGAATGCTCACACCTAGGAAATACCTTAATGTGGACCACAGGCACGCGAAGTGCAGAACACCATCCTTGGAGAAACAAATAGTGCCATATGTGATAAAAATCAAGCACGACTAAGGTGCAATAAATGATGTGCATCTCGAGAGCCATCCTACTCATATAACACCACAAACTCCACGGGATCTCAATATGAGTGCAAATAATCATACCGACTCACAACCCACACGGCATAATAGAGATTTCATGGAATGGTTGACGAATGAAATAACATCCAAGGCCTAAAGAGTCCTACATAAAACAATGCTATGCTAAAATGAACACATCCAACATGATATATTTCCTATATTCAAATTTAGATCTACCCATGGACCTCAAGCCGATTCTGATCGTAGTGAACCCCGCAAATAACCTTTCAAGGATAAAAAATAACCCTTTTTTCCCATGACACACAAGAACAACCATCAAATCTAGAACAAACTTCGCATTGGAATTTTGAGTAAACGACCTCGAAATCGGGATCTGAAGGTTTCAACAGGTTTGTATGATGATTTCGGACAGGGGCGTATGCCTGGATCGAGTTTTGGACGACCCGGGAGCGTTGTGGTGCCTACTTTGGAAAGTAGCATTTTGGAAGAAATTTCATAAGTTTGGATTGAAGTGTATTTCAGTGTTATCAATGTTCGTTTGGGATTCTGAGTCTGGGAGTAGCTCGGTATTGTGATTTTGGAGTTGGGAGCGCGATCGAAAGTTAATTCAGAGTTTCGTAGGTCATTTTAGAGCCATTTGGCTAAAGGTAGAAATTTGAAGGTTTTTGAGAAGTTTGATCGGAAGTGGACTTTTTGATATCGGGGTCGGAATCCAACTTCGAAAGTTGGAGTAGGTTTGTAATATCGAAACGACTTGTGTGCAAAAATTGAGGTAAATCGAACGTGATTTGATAGGTTTTAACATCAAAAATAGAAGTTTAAAGTTCATAAAGCTTGGATTGGAGGTTGATTCGTGGTTTTAGCATTGTTTCATATGATTTGAGGCCTCGAGTAAGTTTGTAATATGTTTTGGGATTGGTTTGTATGATTGGTTGGGGTTCTGGAGGCCTCGGTGGATTTCGGGTGGTAAACAGATCAAAATTGTAAAAAGTTGTTGCTGGTGGTGATATGATCGCAATTGCGATAGCTTAGTCGTAAATGGGATCATCGCAATTGTGAAGTTTCATTCGCATTTGCAAACATGGGCAGCTATGGGATTCTTTGCATTTGCCACAATTGGGGTCACTTTTGCGAGGCCTGAAGGGTTCGCATTTGCAAAACCCTTATCGCAATTGCGAAGTGGGCAAAATCAGACATGGGTCGCATTTGCGATGGATTCTTCGCATTTGCAAAGCTCGCATTAGCAATCTTGTTGTTGAAATTTCAACGATGGCAGGAAGGGAGAAAGCTTTGTGTTTGAGAGGTTTTTATCTCATTTGCGGCTCTCACATTTGCAAACCTGGTGGCGCAAATGCGACATTGTACGCCTGTGTCCAGCTATTAATTTCGAGATCTAGACCATTTAGCTCATTTTCTTCAACCTCTTAGGCGATTTTTGGAGCTTTTGGGAGAGGGACCTAACCTAGCACTTTGAGGTAAGTATTTTCTACACAACATAAGTTAAATACATGGATTATGGGGAGATTAACATATGAAAATTAAGGAAAATCAAAAGGTTTAGATGAAAACCTAGAAAATTGATGTTCTTGGAATTTGACCATGATTTTGGGTATGAGATTAAGAGTAAATCATATATTTGAGTTCGTGAGGTTATGAGTAAACTTATTTTTCAAAAATTTTGGAAATCCGGGCACGTGGGCCCGAGGGCATTTTCGTTAACTTTCGATCGGGGTTAGAAATTGTTGTGAATAGGATTATAATGAATAATTTAGTATATATTATTGGGTTTATATAATTATTGGCTAGTTTTGGAGCATTCTTGCATTTATTTGAGTCTTCGAAAGGGCATAGAATGCCGGTTATGGAACTTCGGAGCAAGGTAAGTCTCCTTTCTAACCTTCTAAGAGGTAATTGTCCCCATAGGTGAAATAATTAGCTATGTGCTCCTAATTGTGTAAGCTACGTACGCACGAGGTGACGAGAGTCCGTGCATAGCTACTATTATGCTATTGTCCAGGTAGTTAGGACCCCAAAGCATGCTATACTTGGAATGCTATACTTGGATTACTTATTAACGTGTTGATAGTTTGACTTGCTCAAATAACGAATTTCTAGAAGAATTTAAACTTCACTTTCTTAAATTATTAAATGCGAATTGGCTTTTCTTCGGAAAATTTTTCCATGAGGATTTCTTGATTGATTGCCTGTGTGTGTTTATTTTTATTGTAGCGGGCCGAATGCCTCAGCAGATTAAATTGGAGCGGGTCGAATGCCTCGACAGATTAAATAGATACATCTATGATTCGCGCAGTTCGACCCTCGGTAGTGCACAGTTTACATTCCTGTTGGAGCGGACCGTCGACCTCGGCATGATTTGTGCATGCTCGTATTGCTGCCTTGGACTTATTACAGTTGTGATTGCCTCTTCAATGCTTGAGAATATTTGGAAAATAATAAAAAAAGGAAATTTTGGAAATTTCCTATAAAAGGAAGAATTGTTTACTTGTTTCCTTCTATTTGGTAAAAATCATGCTTGTAGAAATTCACGATTTAAGGTATTATTGACATCATTATTGGACCACTAGTAAGTGTCGAAGTTCACCATCTCGTCTCTACTTCTTCGAGATTAGACGAGATACTCATTGAGTACAAGTGGTTTACGTACTCATACTACACTTCTATGCATTTTTGTTGCACAAGTATATATAACTCTAGCGGCCTACTGGGCCATTATTCGAGACGGTGCAGCTAGTACAGTCCCTTCTAGTATACTGCATTTGCTTCATGTCCACTGTATTCCAGATGTATGCTGTATTTTATTTCCATATCAGTAGATGCTCATGCACTTGTGACACCGGTGATTTTTTGAATTATTAAATGTTAAGTTTGTTAAAGATTTTGCAGTTGTTTCTGTAAATTTTATTATTCGTTATTTAATGTATAGAGAAAAAAAATGATTTTAGATAATACAAAAATTGGAATTTAATTGAGTATATTGGTTGGCTTGCCTAACAGTAGTATCCGGCGCCACCACGACACTTAGAGAATTTTGGGTTGTGACAACATGGTATCAGAGCACTAGGTTCCTAGGTCTCATGAGTCATGATCAAGTCTAGTAGAGTCTCGTAGATCGGTACAGAGATGTCTGTACTTATCCTGGGGAGGCTATAGGACTGTTAGGAGTACTCCCTTCTTGATTTCCTTATCGTGCGACTTGACTTCTCGTGAGGCTTATTCCTTTGTTTCCTTCCTACTCAATCTTATGCGATGCGAAGCGCTTGTTATAAATTGAAAATTGAATAATTGTAATGGCACTACGAATATGGTGCGGGCGTTTCTCCCTGCGGGGTTATTTGAGTTGTTATTGTCGCCTCGTAGAAGGATTTTCTGTTGTTTTGGCTCAGTAGCAGTACTTCTGAGAGCTCTAAAGTGAGGTAGTAGTTGTCGTGATGCTTATGAACGATTATTCCGCAGTATTGATATGATTGTAGGATATTTGCCTATGTGTCGAAGTAGTTAGTGATTTGAAGGAAGCTCCAATCAGTGCCTGATGTAGAGATTTGATACTTTATTCCCGAAAAGGGGAAAGGCAATCGAGCAGAGAATGTGCAGGTTTGGGTTGATGAGGTATCAAGGCTTGATATTCGCTAGCACGGTGGAAGTTTTCTTCTATAATGAGGTGTCGTTGTCCCTATTGAATGTACAAAATTCGTCGGTGTTATGATCTTCTATAATTCATCTTCGGAGTAGAATATTGCATGTCAGTATTGAAGAAATAACTGTTAGATGTCACGAGGCAAGGTGGTTCAGGGTTGAATCGACATTTATAATATTGTCAGCTCGAGAGAGATGATCTTCGGCAAATTATAAAGTTAGTAGCCATTTATGGATTCAAATTCTACGAAGATAGATTTTATTAAGGTAACAGCTAAGAAGCAAACGATGAGGAAAGACATGAAGGAAGTGTCAGGCAGTGGCTAAAATTTCTAGAAGGCCAAGTATGAGAAGTAAAGGTCGAGTAGTTAACTAAAGAAATGAGATCCTCCAAAGTGGGAGAGTGGCGGAGTTGCATATGGGCATTGTGGTAGGATGAATATGCACCTTAATAAGAGTTTGGAGTGATTTGGGGGAATTTTAGTGATTGGTGATTGGGGTCTACGGACTTATTCTAAAGTATGGAATATTATGCGGCAGGAGACTTGGTATAACGGAAAGAACATGCTTGAAATGAAGAAGGATACAACGTAACTTTAAATGGAAAGGATGCTGTCTCACATTTAATTGATGTCCACAAGGGGTGAAAGGACTTATGCAGCTAGGGGGATTAGCTCAGACTCAGGACGGGTTATTGATGTCATGGTAATTGTACCCTATGCAGCAGCGTTGGAAGATGTCGGAAAGTGATTTCCATAATTGGGTTATTCCGTGTGGGCAGGTTAGCCATCGCATACTTGGTGAGGCTTCTGCGAAGAATTCGAATGGTTTTACAGTGAAAGGATTGGTCATGCGAATGTTGTTGATGATTCATATTATAAAAATGGGGTTTCCAAAGAAACAAATCCGAGAATTTAGGTGGTTGATTGCGCAAAAGTTATGTCAATAAGAGATAGGGAATCATGGTGAGTTCCAGGGTTGTGTAATAGTGGCTTCAACTAAGTGGAAGAGTCCCACCACCTATGATTGAATTTCATAGTTAACCACTTGCGAGGTTTTCTGATTATTAGCATATTGATGGGTTATCTCAGCTACGGGAAAAGAACATAGGTGGTAAATTAAGCAAAGGAACTATTAAAGGTGGGGTATCGTTCGCCTTATTGGCCCATGTTCAGATTTGGGGAAGGATTCAAGATTGTGCTTTGTAAAGATACGGATTCCAAGGGAATGATTCTGTCGGATGCTTTACCAATGGGGTATTCATGTGCTACAATATTTATGGAATTGATTATATTTGGGGCCAAGTCAGAGCAGGTAGCTCTCAACAACGATCCTAGTGAATTCAAAAGATAAAGATTATGCCTAATGTTTTCGAGCCTATGGGTATGATTAAGAATCAAGCTTGATAGCAGCCTATGAGAAGAGGTACAGAATGTTTTATGACATTTTGACTTGTGATGTAGCAATTGGTAGGTACGAAATGGTTCGTGAGATTTGAGACAGCATCGTCTCGTGATTTAAGGTCACTCGGGAAGAGTGCAGATGGAGTGTGTTAAGTGTTGAATAAGGTTATCATTGTTTCTATGGCAATCAAGGACAAATTGGAAGAAGAGGGATTGGTTAGCCATAGTCGAATAGGCATGTTGCGGGTAATGATCAGTTCTTTCAGCATGAACAAGTTATGCAAGTGAATTGTGACGGTGCATGTGAGACTTGTGGGCCGCCATAGTTAGTGTTATTCAGAAAATATTCTATCGCTGTGGCCTATTATGTGGAGGTGGATCTCGGAAGGGCTATGGTGGTTTAGACCATTACTTAGAATTCTACGATCATAAGAATTCACATGTGTGTTGCTATGTCCTCCAGAAGTGAGTTAAGTGGAAAGTTTTATATGATGAAGTGTTAATCTAACAGTGGTTCCGAAGCTATGATGAAAAACGAGTTCTATTATATATTGGTAAATTGGGTACAGTGAGTGGTATGGAATTTGAAGTGAGGATCAAGGTTGCAATTTGGTGTTGACAAGGATGTCGCGAGCTCGGATGTGCATGAAAGGAGTTCCGATGTTTAAAGTGAGTTAGTATTGTCGTCAGTATCGCATAAGATTGGTGTTCTGTGAAAAAGGCTTTGCATCCTGGTTAAGGATTCTTGATCGCTTTTCAATTTCAGGGTGGCCGATGGTTTGGATGTGCGGACTCATTATTCATTTCAGAAGGTTGTGGGAGCGTGTCCCACAGAAAGAATGCATAAGTATGACATGTAGTCACTTGATTGATTAAAGATTTAAACCATGTATGAGGATTGTGGTAATATCATTAATTTGATAATTTATGCCTGGAGGGCACTCTGTTTATTGGGTTATGGATTGTGGAGGTTCTCTTTGGTTATGAGTATTGTTCTTATGTGCTATGAGAAAATGGGAGTTATTATGGACCTTTGAAAGGCTATTAGCCTAGTTGGTGCAATCAGAAATCGGCTAGAGATCAGTGGATGGATTTAAATGTGAACATGGGCTTTATATCAGGCCAGATGTGTTCATCTCAGCAATACGCTCCTTATAGAAGGGAGTCGGGGTGTTATTTCGTTGTTAGCTATTTCATGTAATAATGTATTGCATTGTATGAGTTTTGAGACGGCTTGGTAATTTCTTATGTGTTAATTTTTCGTGTGGCGATGATATTATGAGCACGATGGCTCTTGAGATTCAGATCATGTATCGGACCTTAATTGTGCTTAAGTTCTATAGCCTATAGTGTTGTATGTTTCCCTCAGGGATGGTATTATGCACCTAGTGTGTTTCTGACTGATATTCAGTATTTCATTGTAATGAGCAATTTAGCTCGATGTACATCACCTTATATGAGTTCCATACGTGGATCGGGTGGCACGCCACCATGGGTATGATATTAGATCGGGTGGCACGCCGCCATGGTTATGTTGTGTGGATCGGGTGGCACGCCGCCATGGTTATGATTGCTCGGATCGGGTTACACGCTGCAATAATGTGATGTTCATTACAATTTTCCATATTTGTTTATTGTGTGTTGTTTCCTATTTTCTGAAGATAGCTCACATTAGCTTAGTGTTCGCGTCGCATGTATGATTCACAAGCGGGGTAATTGAAATTCCTTTTCTGAGTTCATTTTCCCTTTTGTATCGCATTGTAAATGGTAGCCTATTAGCACATTGTGACATCATATGGGACTTTTGGTCATGTCTAGGAGGCTTATTTCCTGAGTAGTTCGTACTGGGTGAGACAAGATTGTTGGATATAGGATCTATGCAATCTGATTATGTGAAATATATTAAGGAGCAAAGATCATTATTTGGCTCAGCATGAGGTAATGTTTCTTGTCGGAAGTATAGACTCAATGATTGGTTGACTCGGCAATTGATTATGAATTGTTGCACATCTCTTCCGTTGTGGCGACATTGTAAGAGTTATAGTAAGACCTACGTATGTCATGTTGTGCAATAGGAGCATTAGATTCGTGGAATTTTGACTAAGTTTATCAGAAAATGTTATTGTGGTGAGTAAAGTGATGCTAGATGTGAATTTAGCAACGCTATGCAGCCATGTTTGGGTACAGTGTGTAGTGATTGATATGGTGATCTTATGTTGGAAATATGTAATGCATAGAATTTTGGATGTTGGAATTGGGATCTAAGGCTTATTCGTTTGAATAAAAGGGAATATCTTCAGAATTAATCGAGCTAATGTCCTCAACTAAGTTGTGGTAGCACGGGAAGGTGCATGAGGAGTTAAAAAGTGATTTCAGACTACTTCGCTGTAGTTCTCAGCATGTTCGAGGATGAACGTATGTTTAAGTGGGAGAGAATGTAATGAACTGACCAGTCGCTTTGAGATCTAGCACGTCGTTCCGCAGTTTGAGGCCATGAACAGCTTCATTTCAGGTATTATGACTTGTCCACGTGGCTGGAATTGAATTTCGGGAAGTTCAGAGTTGATGTGGAAAGATAATTCACATTTCGGAAGCTTACAGATGAAAGAATTAACTAGGATTAAAATTTCAAGTAAACAACCTCAGAATCGAGATTTGAAGGTTCCAGCAGATTTGTATGATGATTTCGGACAGGGGCGTATGCCCGGATCGTGTTTTGGACGACCCAATCACATTTTGGCGCCTATTGTGGAAAGTAGCATTTTGAAAGAAATTTCATAAGTTTGGGTTGAAGTGCGTTTCAGTTGTATCGATGTCCGTTTGTGATTTCGAGTCTAGGAGTAGCTCCGTGTTGTGATTCTATAGTTGGGAGCACGATCAGAAGTGAATCCGGAGGTCCGTAGGTCATTTGGAGCCATTTGGCTAAAGATAGAAATTTGAAGGTTTCTGAGAAGTTTGACTGGAAGGGGACTTTTTTATATCGGGGTCAGAATCCAACTCCGAAAGTTGGAGTAGGTCCATAATGCCGAGTAGGTCACGATCAGAAGTGAATTCGAAACCCTTATCGCAATTTCAAAGTGGGCCAAATCAGACAGGGGTCGCATTTGTGATGGATTCTTCCCACTTGCGAAGCTCACATTTGCGATCTTCTTGTCACAAAAGCGACGATGGCAGGAAGGGAGCAGGCTTCGCATTTGCGAGGTTTTTGTCTTATTTGCGGCCCTCGCATTTGCAAACCTGGTGTCACAAATGTGAGATCAGGGGCCTATGTCAAGCTATTAATTTTGAGATCTAGACCATTTAGCTCATTTTCTTAATCCTCTTAGGAGATTTTCGAGCTTTTGGGAGAGGGTTTTCACCTAGCACTTTGAGATAAGTATTTTCTACACGACATGAGTTAAATACATGGATTATGGGTAAATTAACATGTGAAAATTAAGAAAAATCAAGTGGTTTAGATAAAAAAAACTAGAAAATTGATATTCTTAGAATTTGACCATGATTTTGGGTATGAAATTAAGCGTAAATCGTATATTTGAGTTCGTGAGGTTATGGATAAACTTATTCTTCGAAAATTTTGAAAATCCGGGCACGTGGTCCTGATGGCGTTTTCGTCAACTTTTCGGTTGGGGTCAGAAATTGTTGTGAGTTGGGTTGTAATGAATAATTGAGTATATATTATTTGGTTTATATAGTTATTGGCTAGTTTTAGAGCATTCTTGCATCGATTTGAGTATCCGAAAGGGAGTGGAATGCCGGTTATGAAACTTCGGAGCAAGGTGAGTCTCCTTTCTAACCTTGTAAGAGGGAATTGTCCCCATATGTGAAATAATTGGCTATGTGCTCCTAATTGTGGGGGCTGCGTATGCACGAGGTGACGAGAGTCCGTGCATAGCTACTATTATGCTATTGTTCGGGTAGTTAGGACCCTAAAGCATGCTATACTGGGATTACTTATGAACCTGTTGATAGCTTGACTTGCTTAAATAACGGATTTCTAAAAGGATCTAAACTTTACTTTGTTAAATTATTAAATAAGAATTGGCTTTTCTTCGGAAAAGTTTTCCATGAGGACTTCTTGATTGACTGCCTGTGTGTATTTATTTTCTATTGGAGCGGGCCGAACACCTCGGCAGATTAAATGGGATGGGTTGAATGCTTCGGTAGATTAAATAGATGCATCTATGGTTCGCGCAGTTCGACCCTCGGCAGTGCACAGTTTAAATTCCGGTTTGAGCGGGCCGTCGACCTCGGCATGATTTTCGCATGCTCGTGTTGTTGCCTTGAACTTATTAAAGTTGTTATTGCCTCTTCATGGCTTAAGAATATTTGGAAAATATTTTTTTTTTAAATAAAATTTTGGAAACTTCCTATAAAAGGAATAATTGTTTACTTGTTTCCTTCTATTTGGTAAAAATCATGCTTGTAGAAATTGACGATTTAAGGTATTATTGACATCATTATTAGACCACTAGTAAGTGTCGAAGTTGACCATCTTGTATCTACTTTTTCGAGATTAGACGGAATACTCATTGAGTACATGTGGTTTATGTATTCATACTACACTTCTGTGCATTTTTATTGCACAAGTATATGTAACTCTAGTGGCCTACTGGGCGTAGCGGCACAGATGATTCTGTGACTAGGTGAGTTGAATTATTCGATACAGTCGCAGCTAGTACAGTCCCTTCCAGTATACTGCATTTACTTCATGTATTCCGAATGGATGTTGTATTTTATTTTCTTAGCAGTAGATGCTCATACACTCGTAACACCGGGTTCTGGGAGGATTTTTGAATTATTAAATGTTGAGTTTGTTAAAGATTCGCGTTTATTTTTGTAAATTTTATTATTTAATGTGTAAAGAAAAAAATGATTTTAGACAATACAAAAATTGAAATTTAATTGAGTATTTTGGTTGGCTTGCCTGACAGTGGTGTCCGGCGTCACCACAACCCTTAGTGGATTTTGGATCGAGACAGCATACTTATTATTAGTAATAGTTAAAATTATACTAAGGAGTTGATAAGATTACCTAAGCGCAGCAGAATCCTTACAATAAAAGAAAGAAACCCAACAATAGATAGTTGTGAAGTTATCTACTCAAATGAACACAACAAGAACTAGCAAACCGCACCCGTCAACAACAACTTAAATTAAATGAAACCCAGAAATCAACAAGCTTGAAGAACCAAAAGAACCAAGGGAGACTATTTTCCTTTTTCTTTTTTGAAAAAATAAAATTTTAAATGAAAGGTTGTAGAAGTTTCTTTTATCTTGTCATCTCAAATTTCCTGTTCCCTTTTTTTTAGTTAAGATGACTAAAGATGTTCAAAAATATGTCTAATAGATTGTGCGTATAAAGTGTTCCCCAAAAATCTTCCTTTAATTGAAAGAAAGACTTCATTTTTATAGGAGAGAGAAGGCCTTAAATTATTACTACCAATCAGTTCAAAGGAGAGCTTTTTCACCAAAAATATGTTCAAACTACTCAGTGGACAGATTTTTTGGTCAAAAATCTGTTCAAAAGACAAACTTTTACCAACTATGAATAATGTTTGGAGTATTATACTCCAAATATTCTACAAACAGTAAAAAGTAAACCAAACTTGTATACTTAAGTATTTACCTTCTACTAACTTTCAACTTTATCCCTTAGTATTACTCTCCACTGATTTAACAAGTACATAAGTAGAAAGTTCAGAAATAAACTTCATACACTAAAATATGTATTAGACGGTGAAGACATTAAAACTAATTTGCTTAAATAAGGGCGAAACCAGAAACTAGATTAAATTAGACAATCACTAACAAACCTTAAACTAAAGTGAAATCCTAGGACAATCACAAAGAAAATAGATGAACAATGGCAGGGAAAATGATTAGGATTTTTACTATTTTACAATCCAAGTGCCGAGACAGTGGTGGGAAGCCAACTCGACAACAATGTGAACTTCAAGCACGATTTTCTAATTGGTGAATCATGACCATGATTTCCAGCGAGCCAGTGGTCAGTCACGATATCACCAATGAGAAACTCGTGTTTTAAGTCATGAGATAGGCCAAGACATAGGTGTGGTGGTAATGGTGTGTCGCGGTAGCGGAGCAGTGTTCGCCGGAATGCAGGCGCACTTCTGTCAGAGTTTTGCGGTAAAACAAACATAGGATGATAGATCACATGGAGATCTACACACCTATGTAAGTATTTTATGAAGGAGAGGTCTAAAACTGGACGAATTTACAAAATAAATTGGGTTAGGGTTTCAGATTTTCATTTATTCATGGAGTTCGGGAAGGATTCAAGGGATTTGGTTCGTTGATTCACGAAGAGTAAGAGGAAAGGAAGAGATTGACGTTGGTTTGAGGGTGTTTGGCCACTGGAGGACGGCATCGCCGTCGTAGGGATGGGCAGCGGCGGTGGAGGAAGAAGAAGAGAGAAGAAGGGGTCTCTAGGGTTTGGGAGAGTGAATGAGGCCAAAAATCTTGTTATTGGGCCTTTTATATGCCAAGTGAAATTAAATCTAGACTATTGGATCAAGGATAAGGGAGGACTCAGATTACATATTGATTTTATTAAAAGTGACGTTGTTTCACCTTGAAACTATGTCGTTTTGATTTTTTTCCTGGCAGCCACTCAATTAAATATGAATTACACTCTTAGCCACCTGATCATTTTAATTTTAGCCCATTTTCCCTTAATCCTACTTATTAAACTAATTTTACACAAATAAATTAATTAAGTAACCTATTCTAATGATCAATTAACTATATTAATTCACCAACTGAATAGCTAGTTAATTCTTAAAATGCACAAACAAAGAAAGAATTATTTTTTAAAAATATTTTATGATAGGAAATATGCAATTAAAGACAGAAAAATTGAGACAAAA
Source organism: Nicotiana benthamiana (assembly GCA_034376525.1). NCBI lineage: Eukaryota > Viridiplantae > Streptophyta > Magnoliopsida > Solanales > Solanaceae > Nicotiana > Nicotiana benthamiana. Next base: position 94,203,700 of record CM067337.1, read on the forward strand.
AATTAAAATAACAAAATGCTAATAACTTTAGGAGGGGTTAAAATAGTGCAAAAATTAGGTGTTCACAATAACATGACACAAACTCGATCGAGGCCACAAATCACATCAAACAACATCAAAATCATGAATCGCGCCCTCAATTCAAGCTTAATGAACTTTAGAACTTCAAACTTCTATATTTGATGCCGAAAACTATTAAATCACGTCTGATCGACCTTGTCACGACCCGGAATGTCCACCCTCGAGAGTCGTAATGGCGCCTACTTATAGAAGCTAGGGAAGCCACACATTTAGAATCCATGGACACTTTTGTTTTAAATCTATTTTTAACAATTAAATTAGTAGGAAATAAATAATTAAACAACAGCCAAATTCATAATTTAGCGGAAAAGTTAAATGAAATAAACCAAAATAATAAGGAGAATCCACATATGCCTCTACCCAGAACTTGTGTCACAACATCCACGAACCATAAGATTTACTACATACAACCATTTGAAAGAAAGTAATATTGTTTGCCTGGAATACAAGAGATAACAGATTATAAATAAAGATAAAAGAGATGTCGGGCATGCGAACGCTTGCAGGACTACTGCGGGATCTCGTGGACTGAAGGTCGGCTCCCGATCTACTGCTGCACACTGTATGCTGCTTCGGTACCTGATCTGTGCAAAAGAGCACAGGATATAGCATCAGCACAACCGACCCCATGTGTTGGTAAGTGTTTGGCCTAACCCCGGCGAGGTAATGACGAGGCTAGGTCCAGACTCCAGATAAATCTGTGCAGTTATATAATATATGGAAGAAATTAACAAGTAATATGCAGTTAAAAGGAAGGGTAAATGCTTCAGGGAACAATTTAACATAGCAAAAAACAGTATATATGAAGGATTGGTATAGTATCTAAAGCAACATAATCATACTATTGTTACGGCGCGTAACCCGATCCATATGTATATATAATTGTTGTAGCATGCAACCTGATCCAATAAATATAATATATCTATTGTGGCGTGCAATCCGATCCAATAAATATAATATATCTATAGCGGCGTGCAACCCCATCAAATACACTATATATATGTTGCAGCGTGCAACCCCATCCAATATAATATCTGTTGCGACGTGCAACCCGATCCAATATAATATCTATTGCGCGTGCAGCCCGATCCAATATAATATCTGGTGCGGCATGAAACCCGATCTAATATAATGTATGTTGCAACGTGCAACCTGATCCATATAAATATTTATAAATGAAAATGTTGCGATGTGCCCATTCCAAATGTACAACTTACAATGATCACAATAACAGTCCCGACAAGGGATTAACTCTAATTTATACTATCCTGGTAAGAGAGAATCAGCTATAACCAATCTCAATTCAACTTCTGACATCTCTATTACCATCACTTCTAGCTCTTGATTAACCTTCACGAAACTAAACTAAGAAGTTGCTCAATACCACGGATTTTCGCATTATTTCAACTATAGCATTATTCAAGAACTCAACAAGTATCAATGTAAGACTCACAGTCATGCTCGACACCAATGTATAGATACTCGTCACCATGCCTATACGTCGTACTCAACAAGAAACAAGTAGCAAGTGTGACTCAACTCCTAATTCCTCAAGCTAAGGTTAGACGGAACACTTACCTCAAACTCTCACGGCCAATTCAATCTTCAATAACCGCCTTTCTTTTTGAATTTGGCTCTAATTCAATTGTATCTATACATAAATAACTTCAATACATCAATAATTGCTAAACATTGCGAACTCAATGCCTAATTATAGCATTTTCGTCATTTTTTCCAAAAACTCAAAAATCGATCCCTGGTCTGCTTGGTCAAAACACTAGGTTCGGACAAAAATCAAATTACTCATTCACCCACGAGCCTGAATATATAATTTATTTTCAAATTCAACCCTAAAATGAGGTCTAATTCAAGGAAAATCAAAAAGCTCTAACTCTACCCAAATCCCTAATTTTTTACCCTCAATCATATGTTTTAGACTTAGGAAGAAACTAGTTAGAGATTAATTACTCCAAGAGGTTGTGGTAAAAGAATGCTTCAAAAATCGCCCTATAACTTTGGAAAAGAAAGAGCTTGTGAAATTATATGAAAATCCTGTTTGCATTCTATTTTTGAAGCTTAAAAATAACTGGGCGAATTAATGCTACGCGTTCGCGACAAACCTCACGTGTTTGTGATGGGTTAGGCTTTTCGACCTTCGCGATCGGATATACGGGCTCGCGTTCGCGAAGCTATAGCTCCTAGAGCCCTCCCGTTCGCGTACCTAGAGTCGCGTTCGCAATGCATAAGTGGTGACCCTTCCCCCATAACCCAACACATAGTAGCCAAGATGCGTTCGTGAAGGTATAGCCCCCCTGCCTCGCATTCACGACTTGGCCTATGCGTTCATGTAAAAGGGAATTCCTTCAGCATAATTTTACTTATCACGTTCGCGAGGTTCCTCCTGCGAACCAAAGAAGGCCATACCAGAACTGGAAAACCTGCAACTTTGATAAGACTAAAACTATTTCGAAACATCTCTAAAACACTCCTGAGCCCTTGGGGCTCCAAACGAAACATATGCACCAACTCAACAATATCATACAAACTTATCTGTGCGATCAAATTGCCTAAATAACCTCAAAAAACAAGGAATCAAGCCTCAAAATCATGAATTTTTTCTCAAAACTTCATCATGTTTTAAATTTAGAACTTTAAGTTCGAAAGAGGTTAAACGATGTCCTATTTTAACCAAACTTTACAGGAAGGACTTAAAACATATATAAGACATGTATCGGGCGCCAGAACCAAAATACAGTCCCAATGCCATCGCTTTCTAATCAATTTTCATTTCAATTTTCCTTAAACATTTTCAGATGACAATTTTTACAGAAAAATTCATTTCTCGGACTTGGGACCTCGGGCATATGCCCTAATCCCATATTTTGGATCTCAACTGACGAACCTGCCGGTCTAGAATAGCACTAGCTTCTCCTTGTAAGACAAGTCCTTCTCCAACTGGACAGTGCTGTGTGGGATGGATCGCTCTGATACCTCCGAAGCATGGACGCATGAAACATTGGATGCACGCTAATAAGCTCGGTGGTAATGCAAGTCTATAAGCCACTTCTCCCACTAGATCAAGAATTTCAAATGGGATAATGAACCTAGGGCTAAGCTTAGCCCTTCTTCCCAAATCTCATCACACCCTTCATAGGGGACACTCGGAGCAATACCCGCTCACCAACCATAAAAGCCACATTTCGAACCTTGCGGTCTGCATAGCTCTTTTGCCTGGACTGAGCCGTATGAAGCCTATCTTGAATGATCTTGACCTTGTCTAAGGCATCCTGAATCTGTACCAAACAACCGAGCCTCTCCCGGCTCAAGCCATCCAACCGGAGATTGACAACACCTACCATATAAAGACTAATAAGGAGCCATCTAAATACTCGATCGGTAGACGTTGTTGTAGGAAAACTCTGCTAAAGGCAAAAATTGATCCCACGAACCTCCAAAGTCAATAACACAAGCGCGGAGCATGCCCTCCAAAATCAGAATAGTCTGTTGGACTGACCGTCCGTCTGGGGATAAAATATTGTGCTCAACTCAACCCGTGTGCCCAAATCTTGCTGAACTGCTCCCTAGAAGCACAAGGTAAACTGTGTATCCTGGTCCGAATTGATAGATAGGGGCACACCATGAAGGCGAACAATCTCATAAATATAGATTTCAGCTAACTGTTAGACAATACGCTTAACGCTAGAGGGGGGTGAATAGCGTTATAATAAAATTTAGCGTAAACTTGCGGAAATTAAAATTTGCAGGAAATAAATAAGTGCGTTAAATAAACAAAAAGGAAAGAACGCACCGATATATTCTGGTTCACCACAACACGTGGCTAGTCCAGTCCCCGAGAGACTCTCTCGAGATTTTCCACTAACTTGTTAAGCTTACGGGTGCTCAACAAACCTTTACAACTTAAGGACAACACTCCAAGACTTCAACCAAGGAAACACAAGTTCCTTACAACAAGAGAATCACAATTCTCTTACAAGTGTATAAAACACTTAACACTCAAACAAAATACTCATTAATGAGTAGATATGAGTAAAAGAAGTAAGCTCTAGATCACAACAACTTTGGACAAGAATATGGCTCTCAAAAGCTTTATGAAATTGAATATAAAATGATAAACAAAAGTATGCAAGCTTATAGCAATGTAATGATCAGTTGTAGTATGTTGTTGTGTTTAAAACACTGAAATGAAGCTGTATTGATAGTTGAAAAACTTGGCATTACCGTTGCCTAATTGCCAATTAAGAGTTGCTGATTTTACTCACTGACAATCGATTGTCAAACCCCAACAATCGATTGTCTCCCAGTCAGATCAAAATTCAATCCCAGATTTTACGCTTGATAATCGATTACTTACAATCCATAATCGATTACTGGCAACGTTCAAAAAATCCTTTCCAGATTTTACCACAAACAATCGATTGTCCAGAATCAACAATCGATTACTCAGCAACGTTCAAAAAATCTTTTCTGGATTTTAATCAAAACAATCGATTATACAAAATCCATAATCGATTACCCAATAACGTTCAAAAAATCTTTTCTGGATTTTAATCAAAATAATCAATTATACAGAATCAATAATCGATTACCTGACGGTATTTGAAAACTTTACGACAACGGTCAGCTTCACAATCGATTGCACAAAGTCAACAATCGATTACTTATCAGTTTTTGAAAAACATTTTAGACACTGTCTCTTTGACAATCGATTGTCCAATGTAACAATCGATTATTTAATAAATTTGAAAATCACTGGAAGACACTGTCCCAACATAATCGATTACCATTAGTTCATAATCGATTATTCTGAGTTTTGAAAAACTTTGATGGACACTGCCTCAGTCACAATCGATTGTCATTAGTTCACAATCGATTGTCATGCAGGTTTGAAAAACCTGATGCACACTGTCTTACTCACAATCGATTGTCATTAGTTCACAATCGATTGTCATGCAGTCTTGGCTTAAAACAATCGATTATCATAAGTACATAATCGATTATCTTAGTCCAGATTTTTAAGGCATGTCTAAAAATTATTTTGACTACTGTAAATATGCATGATTTAAAATCATTTGACATTAAATTAAATATGCATGATTTTGGAAAATAGTTTTATGAGAGAAGCCATGTTACGAGTCAAGTTGTAGGATCAAGATCACAGTTAAGAATGACTCAATTAAACTATAAAACTTTGTCTTGAGCTTGAATCTCGTTGTATATCAATTGTGCGCTTGTTTCTTGAACTTCGTCATATATCAATTTTCGCTTCGTTTGTCATTCATCAAAACCTATACAAAAGAACACACGTTTTAGTATATTGCATTGAGAACGTGTTTCCAACACTAACCTCTCAGAAGAATTGGAGACTGCCACTGAAATGAATTGCGCTGACTTGGTTAGCCTATCACCAATGACCCACACTGCGTCAAACTTCTTTCGATTCAGCGGAATCCATAGATCCGCTCCCACTTCCACTTGGGAAGCTTAATCCTATAAAATAAACCACCAGGTCTCTAATGTTCGTACTTAACCTACTGACGATTCAAACAACGAGCCACATATGCTACGATATCCTTCTTTATTTTACGCCACCAATAATGATACCACAAATCCTGATACATCTTCGCGGAGCCCGAACGAATAGAGTATAGGGAGCTATGGGCCTCCTCTAAAATCAATTCTCGAAGCCCATCCACATTAGGCACACATACTCAACCCTGCAATCTCAAAACTCCATTATCATCTAAGGTAACATTCCTGGCGCCTTCGTGTTGCACCGTGTCTCTAAGGACACACAGATGGGTAACATTATATTGTCGATCACGAATACACTCCAATAATGAAGAATGAGCGACCGTGCTAGGTAACACACGACTGGGCATAGAGACATCCAGTATCATGAACTGATTGGCTAAAGCCTGAAAATAAAAAACAAGCAGCCTCTCACCGACCGGAATATAAGCAAGACTGCCCATACTGCTTGGTTTCCTACTAAAAGCATCGGCCACCACATTGGCCTTTCCAAGATAATATACAATGGTGATGTCATAATCCTTCAACAACTCCAACCACATTCTCTACCTCAAATTCAACTCTTTTTGCTTGAACAAGTACTGAAGACTCTTATTATATGTGAACACCTTAAACGTCACGCCATACAGTTAGTGCCTCCAAATCTTCAATGCGTGAATGATGACTGCTAACTCTAAATCACGGACTGCATAGTTCTTCTCATGAATCTTTAACTACCTCGAAGCATAGGCAATGAACTTGCCATCCTGCATCAACACTGCACCAAGCCCAACCGGACCGGAGGCTGCCGAGAATGTTATGTAAAAAGGACCAAGGAGGATCCTATCCTAAGTGGAAAACATCACAATAAACTGTATAAGGCCCTCAACCTGTGGGCAAAACTAATACCGGTGTCGTAGTCAGAGCTGTCTTGAGCTTCTGAAAGCTCGCCTCACACTCGTCCGATCATGTGAACTGGGCACCTTTCTGGGTCAATCTGGTCATTGGGGCTGCAATAGATGAAAACCCCTCCACAAACCGTCGATAGTAGCCTACCAACCCCAAGAAACTCCGAATCTCTATAGCTTATGCTTGTCTAGGCTAGTTCTTGACGGCCTCAATCTTCTTTGGGTCAACCTGAATACCCTATGCTGATACGTGACCAAGAAATGAAACTGAACTCAGCAAAAACAAACACTTAGAGAACTTAGCATATGACTGACTATCCCTCAAATTCTGAAGAACCACTCTAAGGTGTTGCTCATGCTCCTCCTGGCTGTGGGAATATATCAATATATTATCAATGAAGACTATCACGAATGAATCCAAATAAGGCTTGAACACTCATTTTATCAGGTCCATAAAAACTGCTGGGGCATTTGTCAACCCGAATGACATAACCAAGAACTCATAATGCTCGTACCGAGTGCGAAAATCTGTCTTAGGAACATCGGAAGCCCTAATCCTCAATTGATGGTAGCCAGATCTCAAGTCAATCTTGAATAATACCTTGGAGCCTTAAGGCTGATCAAACAAATCATTAATTTTTGATTGTTACATTGTTGAATTGCCGGTAATCAATGCACATTATCATCGAACCATCCTTATTCATAACGAACAACACCGGTGCACCCAAAGGTAATACACTAGGTCTAATGAAACCCTTCTCAAACAAGCCTTACAACTGTTCCATTAACTCTTTCAACTCAGGCGGGGCCATACAATATGTCAAGATAGAAATGGGCGGAGTGCTAGAGCACATCAATGCAAAAGTCAATATCCATGTCGGGTGGCATACCCCGCATGTCTAAAGGAAAGACATCAAGGAATCGCAAACAACAGGCACAAAATCAATAGAGAGACCCCAGCACTAGAATAACAAACATATGCCAAATAGGCCAAACACCCCTTCTCGACTATTCGTCGAGCCTTCATATACGAGATAACACGATGGGTAGAATGACCAAGAGTCTCTCTCCACTCTAAACAAGGCATAACCGATAAAACTAAGGACACAGTCTTGATATAATAGTCCAAAATAGCGTGGTAAGGTGATAACTAGTCCATCCACAATATAATATCGAAGTCAACCATGTCTAAAAGGAAAGAATCTATGCAAGTCTCAAGACCCCCAATCACCATAATACAAGAGCGATGGACTCGATCGACCACAATAGAATCACCTACAAGTGTAGACACATAAACAGGAACACCCAATGCATCACTAGGCGAAACCAAGTACAAGGAAAAATAAGATGAAACATACGAATACGTAGACCCCGGATCAAACAACACTGAAGCACCTGTAACACAAACCAGAACCATATCTGTAATAACTATATCTGAAGCCTTAGCCTCGATCATGGCCTGAAGAGCATAACACCGGGGTTGAGCACTACCACTCTGATCTACCTCTCTGGGACGGCCTGTAGCTGGTTGGCCTACACCTCTAGTGGCCTGAGCTCCACCTTTAAATCATATACCTCCCCCTCTGGCAAATTTACCCCCGCCTCTAGCTGGTTGGGCGGCTTGTGGAACATATGGTGCCTGAATCATAGCACGGGGACCCTACTGCTGTGACTGATACCCACACTCATAACATCCACCTGAATGTTGCATCTGAGGAAACTGAGATAGAACCTAGCAGTCCGAATGACCACCCCGAAAGCTCTAGAGCAGCGGTGAACTAATACGAGCTAGTGGTGCACTGTAGGACTGATGATTAGAGTACTGTCCGCGAGAACCATGAACACCTGAAGCACTATGAGAAACCTTAAGTGATTACTGGAAGAGCCTAGGAGGATGACCCCTATTATACGAATCTCTGCCTCCAGACGAGGCACCACTGAATCTACCTGACTGATAGGGTCTCTTGTCTGCACTATGACCACCCCCTGTGATAATACCATCTCAACTCTCCGGGCCATATTGACCGGCTCTTTGAAGGATATCTCACTCCCATCCTCTCTATCCATCTAAAGACGAATCGGCTGAATGAGCCCATCAATAAACTATCTCCCTCTCTCCCTCTCATTGGGAAGTATAATAAGAGCACGGCGTGCTAGGTCAATGAACCTGGTCTCATACTAGGTGACTGTTATGGATCCCTGCTAGAGACGTTCAAACTACCTTCGATAGGCCTCTCACTGTGTAATAGGGAGACACTTCTCCAAAAATAGCTGCGTAAACTGACGCCAGGTCAAGGCTGGTGACCCTGCCGGTCTAGCTAATCAATAATCCCTCCACCAGGTCTTGGCGGATCCAGACAAGTAAAATGTAGAGAAATCAACTCCATTGGTCTTAACAATACCCATGTTTCGAAGAACCTCGTGACAACTATCCAGATAATCCTGGGGGTCCTTCGTAGATGCACAGCTGAATGCAGAAGTGAAGAACTTGGTGAACCTATCCAACCTCCACAAAGTATCTACAGACATGGCTGCTCCACCAGCGGCTTGAGCTACTACCCCCGGCTGAACTGCTCCAACTAAATGAACCGCTAGAGTCTGGATCTAGAGAGCTATCTACTCCGAAGTGCGGGTAGCAGGAGTCTTAGCCCCTCCTCCAACCTGAGAACTGGTTGGTGCTACAGGTTGCAAACCTGCTCGAGTGAAACTCTCCATGAGGCCCACCAATCGGACTAGAGCGTCCTGAAGAACAGGGGTAGCAATAAACCCCTCAGGGACCTGATCTGGGCCCACCAGAACTGCTCAGACCTGAACCTCCCCCTCAAAATTAAACTAAGGCTACGCTACTGGTGATGTTGCTCGGGGCTGAGCTCTACCCCTACCTTTGCCTCTAGCGCGGCCTCAGCCTCGCCCTCTGCCCCTAGTGGAAATTGTTGCTGGGGGATTGAGCTGTTGATTATTAGATGAGGAAGCGTGTGTTCTCTCCGTCGACGAAAGAATAGAGTAGAAATTCAATTAGCACTGAGGAACAAAACAGCATGACAAGAAAGAACAAATGTGAAGTTTTCCTAACTATATAGCCTCTAGGGGATAAATACAGACGTCTCTACTGTGAGCATATGATTTTTTCCCTGCATGAATTACTCCTATAAATTCAAACAAAATCATTTCTTTTATTGGTTTGCAATGTTGTGACTTTTTGTGGCATCCTTCGTTGTTTGCATTTTTTGTGCATTTTAATTAGTGAAAATACAAAAAAAAATGTTGCATGTGCATTTAGGAGTTAATTTCACATTTTAAGAAATATTCAGTAATTTAGTCATTTTATAAAACGAAAATAAAAAATATAGCTTAATTTGCTTTTAAGTTTAAGTTTGATTTTTAAGTAATTTTTCTCTTAATCTTGTTTTAATTGTTTGTGATAATAATTATTGTAAGATAAATTAGGACTTTTATAGGTTAATTAGGGATTTATAACTCAATTTATGTATTAAATAATTTTGGAAAATGAAAAGAAAAATGAAAAAACAAGTGAAAGAAAATCTGAAGATTAATTCAATTAAATTAAAAGGAGGGACCCAAATTGTTCCATTTTTAAAAACTAAATTTCAGCCCAAAAGCCCCAAACCCAGCTTGACCCGTCCCAGAACCCAGTCCAGTCCATTGCCCAAATAAAACGTCACTGTTTTGTAACGGCTAATCGGGGCCGTCCATTTGTTTAATCAGACGGTTGAGCCATTTGTTTAATCAGACGGTTGAGGAGCTAGGGTTCTTTGGGCATAATTATATCCTAAACCCCCCACCCCTAAAAAAATGGACCTCGTACCCTGTCTCTAAACAAAACCCTAACGCCACCTCCTTCCGCCATGCACCGCTGGCGGAAATCGCCGCTGCCAGTGGTAGTGCCCCAAACTCCACCAAAATAACACCACCTGACTACCTCAACCTCCTCTATCCAAATCCATGCCTAGTTTCCCTAGAACCACCCACCATCGTCTCGAATGTTAGCCGGAAGATTTGACTCCACCACCGTGCACGGAGGAGCAGCTTCTAAACCACCCCTAATTGATACCAAATAGACTCCTTGCCTCTCTCAGGATGAATCCATAAGTGGTTTCCTTCGAACATCACTATAGTGGCTTAAATATTAGATCGAAAATCTGACCTAAAAGCCATAGTCGGTGCATGAAGATTTCCAGGGTTCAACACAAAATTTTTAAGCTAAGTTTTCTGTTTACTTTTTAATTTTCTTCTTCTTCATCTTGGTTCTGTATGTTTGGTTGTTAGTGCTTAGTTCCAAGGCTTAGGTCGCAACTTTAGTTTGGTTTAATTATATGGTATTAGTCGTTTTATTAGTTTGGGCTTTCATGTCAAATTCTATTAGATCAAAGGTTTACAAGTCTAATATGTTTTCAGTCTTCTTTGTATGGAATTGAACTTCTAGATTTTAGTCAAGTTGTAGAGCCTTGCTGTTGATATGAATTCCACCTTATATTTGAATCTTCTTTTATTGCAAATCCAGTTTTCCTTCATGTTCCATCAGTTGCGCCTTAAGTTCTTGCATGTTTATCTTCATAGGTTTAGGTTTGAAATTAATAATTGTAGTATGTTCCATTTGACTTAATTAGTTTGTTTGTTTTCTTCTCTTGTTTGACTAATAGTCCATAGTATTAGCTTCTAACTTTAAAGTGATTAAGAAATCATCCATGTTTGAAATTAGGGTCGTTCAAATTTGCATTACAACCTTGGGTTGAAAGTTTATGCCTTTCAGTTCAGGTTCTGGGTTGGTTGTCCAATAGGTTCGACCCTGGGTGAATTTGACCCATAGCCCACTTGAGTGAAATGTAATTACAAGGGTACTGGGAGGGTAGTCTAGGTATTTATGGTTGGGGAATCTTTCATAACAGATTTGGAAACTTCTAGTAGGGGTTCTCAGTCAATTTTAAGCTCTTCAATTTGATCCACAAACTAAAAAAAAATAAGGGACTGTAATGCAAAACAAAAATCTGATGCCCTACTTTGCTTGCCTATAAAGGCATTCTAAAACTTGCCTTTCAAGGGAGATTTTGAAGAATTGAGAGCAAAAAAAACATGCAGAATTTTACTGTTTAATATATTTGAATCCTGAAAATCCTAAAAAAAATTATTGTTTCATGGAGTCTTGCTGCTAATCTCTGAAATTTCTCCTAGTGTTTGAAAAGATGTTGAATAATTGATAACTCAAACAAACTGAAATCGAGTCTGGGAAATTTTTCTGATTTACTGCTGGGATTGAAATGGATTTTTGAGTTTCTTTAAGTTGAATCAATTCCTTGGTAGCTGATAGTGGACTGATATTGTTTTTGGGTTGTTTACTTCATTTCTTCTGGGTTAAAACTTGGTTGAAACTGCTGATTGATGCTTTGTACCTGCTGAGCCTTACCCTGTTTCCTTTTCTTCTTCTACATCCAGGTACATATTCCCTAAGCTATGTAATCTGATGCTCAAGTGGAAATGCAATGAAGGAATGGAAAGTCTTTTTTTTTAGTTTATGGTGTTTAGTCATGTTTAAGCTATTGTTTGCATCATTTCCTTATGTAAATCTTATTTTTTGAGTTTGTTCGGTTATGAGTGCATCTGAGAGCTATGTGTTGGTGAATTCAGTTTATTTACGTTAGATCTAGTCTTCTCATGCATCAACCATCCAAGCTCACTTCTGTATAGCTTGAGGTGTAGCACATTGATTCCAGGTTGTTCATAGTATGCCTATCAGTTCAAGCTGCAAGTGAATTTGAGTTTATTATCAGAGTTGAGACTCTTCTATTTTTGGTTGGTTTTAAGATTTGCATATGGTATTGTAAAAGTTCTGTGTGAGTCCTCGAATTTGTCTGAAAGTGGTTACAATTCGAAGAGTTACTTAAGAGTTGTATTGTAATAATGTTCAGGCCAATTTTATACCATTCTTTGTTGTGAACATCCTGTGATAAAACTGATGCTTGAAATCGTGATTGCTAAAGGTCAACTCTATAGTTCTTGCTTGTATGAGATTTTATGGGAAGTTTGAAGTTCTAATTTTAGTATTTCAGCTTAGTTTAAGGCCTTAAGAATTAAGATTACATGCAGTATAGTTCTCAAATTTAATCTCTAATTATTGTCGAAATCATGTCATTGGTAGAATCTCATATAATTGTCCATTGAATAATTAGAGGTTGATTTTAAAGTTTTCTTGCATATTTTTTAGTATCATTGTTGGCCTTTGCAACTTCTATCTTGCTCATACTTTTTAATGGTTCGATGTTGGGCTTTGTGCTCGTCAGCTGCAGGGCTCTGAATTTTGGCTCAATTAAGAAGCCCAATTCTGAAAGTTATCTGAACAAAATCTAGGCTTTTTCTTTGTTGGGCCATCGTTTTTTTAATTAATTTAAGCATTTTCATGTAATGGAACAGTTTCCCTTATATAAGCCATCTTAGTTAGCTTAAGTAGAACCTTTAATTACATCTAGTGTTAATTAATAAGATTATCAAATAGTTGAGGTAAGCCATATCGCTAAATGCATAACATTTTATGACCCTCATGAGTTAAGTTAGCAACTTGGTTAGAATAATTCGAGGTGCGCAATGCCAAACAAAATTGACAAATTGTGTGGCCCTCTTTAATTACTCCTTTAAAATATTTAGAACCGAGGCGTGCCATTTAGCTAATTTTCATGGCCCTCGTCAAACTAACAACGCGTTAGTTGCTTTAGGGAGAGTTATTTAATAATTTTACCTTCTTAAACTCGGTGCGCATTTATGTGACTCAAATCCAAATCTCGGCGATGTTAAAATATGTCAAAAACCACAGGTGCATTTATGTGACGTGATTCGAGACACGTTTTAATAACGTTGCAATTTTCTCTAAAAATAAATAAGAGCGATTAAAACTAAAATTTACACCTAAGTATAATAATGCATTAAAATCAAATAGTTTAGCCAAATATAATATTTGAGCGGCCGTGCTAGAACCACGGAACTATACCTAACACTTTATCCCCTGGGTTAACAAAACTCCTTACCCGAATTTCTGGTTCATAGACTGTTAAACAGAGTCAAACCTTCCTCGATTCAGGATTTAAACCAGTGACTTGCGATACCATTAATTATCCCAAGTGGTGACTCTGAAATCTTAATAAATAAATCATGTTTCGATTGTCCTTTAATTGGAAAAATTCCGTTTTCTACACCTTTCGCGGGGGGTAGTTGTAAAAAAAGGAGGTGTGACATCTACTGAGCTTGTCCATGAGTTGTGAGACCTATGCAACCTAGAGCTCTGATACCAACTTATCACAACCGAAATTTCCACCCTCAAGAGTCGTGATGGCGCCTACTCATAGAAGCTAGGCAAGCCACACATTTAGAATCCATAAATACTTTTGTTTTAAATCTATTTAGCATGAAATAAATAATTAAACAATAGCAGAATTTATAATTTAGCGAAAAACTTAAACCAAATAAACCAAAATAATAAGGAGAGTCTATATATGTCTCTACCCAGAACTGGTGTCACAACATCCACGGATTACTAAGATTTACTACATATAACTTTTGAAAGAAAGTAACACTGTCTGTCTTGAATACAAGAGATAGCAGATTATAAATAAACATAGAAGAGTGTGAGCACGTGATTTTTGCCTTATTAAGATCACTTCTACAGAATTCTCAAACGTAAGATTTCTCCTTTTATTGTTCAATTTTAGGATTTAATTGCGCATATTTGTGTGTATTTTCATCGGTGCATACATGACAAGTCATAAAAAATAAATAAAAAATAATAATTTTGCATAAGCTTGTACGATTTGATTTCACTTAATTTTGTTATAACTAATTGGTAATTAGGGTTTTGTTTTGTGAAATATAAAAAAATCACAAAGAAAATAAGTGTTTTAGTTTTTGGCGTTATTTAATTTATAGTTTCAAAATTTATAATTTTCATGTTTGATTAGTTTATGTGATTTTTAGTGTAATCTAGTTGAATTTAGTATTTAGCTTAATAAGAGATCAGAAAACAAATTAGGAAGATTTAAAAATGAAAATGAAAAACAAAAAAAAAAGAATTAAAAGGAATTAGATCATGCTGGCCATAATTGGGCCAAATCTGGGTGGCCCAAATACCCTACCCGTCCAAAAGTACCCAAAAACTGGCCCAACCCCGTCTCTGACCCAAGCTGCTATGAGAGACGCCCCAAAACGACGTCGTTTTGGGGCCATCAATCTCATCCGTTCAACAGCCATAATCCAACGGCCTGGGCTCGAAGAGATCATTGCATAAAACTATCTGAATCAGACAAAACCCTAGTGACCAACAACCTCTTTCTCTACCCGCCGTCTCCACTAATACACCGCCTTATAGCTGCCGGCCAAGAATCGTCTCCGCCGGCGGCAGAGCTCCGATACTTCCCAAAAATACACCCCTGACTCACCTTGCCCTCCTATTTCCGGTGCCCTAAGAACTAAACCTCAACTGTGAGACAATCTCCTCAAATATTAAAATCTTTGGGCACCGCTTACGCCGCCCACGGCGGCACCACCGCCGGAACCTCCCAAAATAACACTGTATGTCCCTTACCCCATCCCCACGGTGGATCCATGTTTATTTTCCTCTAAACCTTTGCCCATTGCTTCGAATATGAGTTCAAAGCACTGACCAAATCCCTAACCTCCCCGGAATCTCTTGAAACTGATACCATATGACCTCCTCACCTTCCCCTTCATAAATCCATAACCAACAACCTTCGAATACAACTGAACCTAGCCAAAAATCAAATCAAAAAATGGTCTGAAACCCAAACCCATCCCAAATTAACCGACCTTAAACCTGATACCCTCCCCCCTCTCAAATGATTGCTCCGCCTTCCCAAAAGGCCAAAGACCTTCCCAGATTTGGAACCAAAAATGGTCGGAAACCACGAGACACGAAGGTCAAAGGTTTTTAAGGCTGTGATGTTAAGCTAAGTTCCATGTTTTCCTTTTTTTTATTCTAGTTTTCTTTGTTTTGTGTGAGTACATGAATCTTCTATTTTCTCATCTATGATAATCTTCTGATTAGTTGCTTTGTTTTCATCCAGAATCATGTGCCTTTCCTTTTAAGTCTTTAATAATCCGCTCTAAATGATCCCTTTATCAATTAGATTTATAGATTGAATTATTCTATTAGCTCAAATTGTTCATCTCTTCCCTGTTTTAACTTTCCGTTTTCGTTTCAATTTGATCAATGCTCATCTGTGATAAACCTTGTGTTTGTTTCTGAAGTTTGTGCTGGTAAGCATTATTCTTTCCTTTGAGTAATTCAGTCCCATATTTTTGTACCTGTCTAAATCCGCCTGTATATACTTATTTCATTGACTTGTTACCTATCAATTTTGACCATTTTTTGTTTGCCTTTTAATAGTATAGTGTAGTCTTCAATTTAATAGTTAGTCATGCCCAGCTTTCTTAAAACTCGATCCCAGCTGATAATGAGACCATGGTTTATGGCCTTGAGTAATTGACCATGGTCAACTTCTGACCAAATGGATAGGCACTAGGGTAGAAACATTTAGGCTAAGTAATTAAGAAGGAAAGACAGGGGTACTAGGGGGTATTTGGGCTTAAGAACCTTGTAACAAATCCCTGGAACCTTCTAGCTGTAGGTTCGAAATACAATTTCTGGTAACTTTTCTCTTAAACTTGAGGCACAAGTTAAAAAACAAGGGACCAATTAAGAAATTCGTGAAAATGGGGAAGGGACTAATAAGAAAACAAGAAAAAAACGAGTTGCCCTAAGGCTTTGGTTATAAAAAGCATCTTATTGCTTTCAGAAAAAAAGGAGAAGAAGAAGTCGAATACCATCTGAAAAATTCCTTGAAAATCCCAAGCTTTTCTGGCAAAAACCTCCTAAAATTTCCAAAAAATAATCAGAATTCTACCCATTGTAAGGTTAAGATGACTTGAAGCATATGCATTTAGGGTGTTAGAAATTTCAGAATCTACTTTGGGCACTAATCCTAGACTGGTTTGCTTTGTTCGAGCTATAGGATTGGAACTTGTGGTGTTGTTGGTCTATTAAAACCTTCCTGAGTTTCCTGATACTATTCCTGGGTCCTAATTGATTTTGTCTTTGCTATAATTCCAGGTACTTATTCTCACTCAGGAAATCTGGAAATGCACAGCTGAGTATAGGCTTGGTGACATTTGTTAATGAAGATAGTTGTATTGCTCATATTAATGTTATAGCTGCAAATGTTACTAATTTAGTGGTATTTAGAACATTCATCTCATTTTGTTGGTGCTGTAATAAGTATAAACATTTGGACTATGTCGGACTGTTTCGACTTATTTGGACTGTTAGCTTTAAGTCATTTAAATTTCAGTAGGTTGAAAACATAGTAGTCAATAACTTGCTTGATCTTCACGATTGATTGTAGGAGCATCATGTGTACGTATATGTTAACCCATATTGATAGGTTTATCATACTGCATATGTCAATGTTAAACTTGGGTTTTGGTATAGTAATTCACGAGTAAGAAAGCGTCACACTATTTGGAGTTTACCCCATCAGACGTCTTTAATACATTAAAATGATCAATTATGAATAATCTCAACAGTTGTAGTGTAGCAATTTGGGAAATGCTATCTTTACCTTGTGATTAATTTGTAGTTCCAAATTTCTGGGCTCAATTGAAGGCCTAGATTATTGTAAGGTATGAGAAAAATTTACTTCTGGGCTAATTTCTTTTCGTTGATAAAGCCCAATTGCAGAAGTCAGCTATACAAGTGCTGAAGATATACATTGCTGAATGTTTCCTTTGGATAAACCATTAACATACAAATTAATTAGGATTTTTTTTTGTTTAGAGACATGTATAATAGAAAATTATAGTTTCCTTAGGTTGCCTTTCTAAAAAAATAAAACTGAGTGTGCCACGCTAAACAAAACTATATGTTGCGTGGCCTTCTAATTGTAATAAAATACCTAAAAATCTAGGAGATGTCATTTAGCGAATTTCACAGTTTTTCCACAAAGTTAGAAATGCGTAATTTGCCTTAGGCGCGTTATTTTAATAATGTATCTTCCTAAATTCATGTGCGCATTTATGTGACCCAAATCCAAATCTCAACGACGTTAAAAATATCGAAAACCTGGGTGCATTTATGTGACGTGGTTCGAGACGTATTTTAATAACGTTACAAATATTCCTAAAAAATGAATAAAGTGGTTAATAATTTTAAAATTACAATATAGGATGAACATGTATAAATATTGGATAAGTGGCCATTTATAATAGTTTAAGCGACGTGCTAGAACCATGGAAACCAAGGGTGCCTAACACCTTCCCTGGGGTAAACAGAATTCCTTACTCAAGAATTTCTGGTTTGCGGGCTTCATAACGGAAAGTCGAAATCTTCCTCGATTTGGGATCTAAAATAAACCGGTGACTTGGGACACCAGAACAATAAATTATCCCAAGTGGCTACTCTAAAAAATAATAATCTCATTCTCATTTCGAATAATGTCACTTTAATTTGAAAAACTCCCTTATATGTTCGTCCTTCGGGGTAGCCGTGTAAAAAGGAGGTGTGACAGCTCTGGCGACTCTGCTGGGGAATGTGAACCCAGAATCTCTGGTTCAGGGTTCAAGAATTCGAGCTTAGAATAACTGTTATATTTGGCTTCTCCTGATTTGCTTACATGTGCTATGCTAAGTGCTAAATGTTTTACCGTTTTGATATTATCTGAATTGTACATATAAACTGCTACAAAACCCTTCTCTTTTGACCTCCAGGGATGTGCTTACTGGTTGAGACTCCCTATTCTATTAGTGTCATACCTTAAAATAAGAAAGAGGCCGGACAGGTTACTAAGCCGGATTGCCTTTTGGTTCCCGGTACGTAGCCCCTTCCTCTACTCGAGTCGTCCGCTCGCGTGCATAATCTAGACCTTATACCAAGGTTTTTAGCTTAGAATAACTTGATCTCATGTCAGATCCCTAGTAGGAACGCTTATTTGCATCATGTATTTGACTTAGGGAACTCAACACAAGGGTTGGGTCCGTCAAGGACAGGTGACCCGAAATGAAAAGACCATCCTGATGCGTATTACGTGCTACTTGTGCATTTATTTGCTTTGGATTTGTATGTTAACCGGCTTGTGAATAAAGAGGAAATTTTGAGAGTTACCGAGATTAATCATTTGTAAAACCAATGCTCAAATAACGCCGAAATACTGCCGGATTTTCCAAAACAAAAGAGGGATAAAGAAATGTGGGTGTTTTCAAATAACATTTTAGTTTTAATAAATTGTCTTCGACCGAACTACGCCGGTTTGATTCTCGTCAAGATGCGACATAGGTAGGCAACCCACATCGGGTCCAACCTCCTTTTTCCAAAAATAACAAAAACAAGGGGAACAATTGGCCACCTCTGAATCTTATTCTGATTGGCAAGCAAGCACAACCTTAAAAACCTTCCTTCGAAAGTGTTGCAAGGCCATGTTCGCAAAGCCAAACCCTGATTTTAAGAAATAAATTTCATAAATGACTGGTTTTAATATTTTGTGGAATCAAATAGTCAAATTTGGGATACTAATTCACCTTAATAAATGTGCAGAATGAGCACGATAATGTTAATGAACAAAATTCCCTTGGAGTTGCGACTGTGGTGGAGTGACCTAGGGGTAGCAGGGCAAAAAAGGGTCAACACGCATCTGGGAGGCCTCAATGGTTTGTTGAAAATTAATCACATTTTGGGACCCGGCTCACAATGTCTTCCATTTCTCGGATTTTGAACTCACCCCGACATTAGAGGAAATAACTGGAGATATTGGGACTCCTACAATTCCTTTGAGACACCAATACCTGATTGCACCAAGAGCCCTTGCCGTGCACAAATTCCTGAACTCCTTGAAAATCAGTAGGAAGGTTCACAATCCAGACCTATCAGCTGGCTTCTGTACCCCACAGTTTATATATCAGAGGTACGGACATATCGGGGGATTCAATAACCCCAAAATCATATTTGCAGCAAAAAAATCAGCTTAAATGGGAGGACCATCGATGTTCTGCATTCGTGGTATTTTTCTTGGGTCTTTTGGTGTTTCCGTGAAAGGACGAAAATATTGACATACAGATAGCAGGGGTCGTTACCACTTTAATTACCAAGGACAAAAGTACCCTCACTCCAATGATCTTATCCAAACTCTTCTGTGCTCTCACCGCCTGTAAATCAGGAGGAGACTTCTTCGAAGGATGTAACCTGTTGTTGCAAATATGGATGATCGAGCATATATGCCACCGGCCTCGGTTCATGAGAGCTGCATAGAAGAATTATGCAATAGGGTTGATGGGTTTAGAGTACTTGAGGGTGTCACAGAATGGGTGTCGCATCTCCGGGTCATCACTGCAAATTAGATAGAGTGGACATTCGGGTGGCTCCTTGTGGATGAAGTTGTGTATATGTCAGCAACCGGGTCTCATTTCCTTCTGATGGGTCTCCGAAGTATCCAGCCATATGCGCCATACAAAGTACTGAGACAATTAGGTAGATGCCAACTGATCCCCGGGGATGAGGATATTAGTCGTCACACGGTTGAGATAAGCCCATATGGTCAATTCCCTGAAGTCATCGTACGTCAAATCTGGAGAGAATATCAATACTTGACAGGAGGTACTCGAGTGCGCGACATATCTAAAGGCAAGGTTGCACCGGGATATGTTGCTTGGTATAAAAGAGAAATAGAGCCTGGAAGTCCGGCTAAGACACTACATCTCCAAGAATTTTATGAAACGTCACAAGAGCAATGGGATTGGCTAGCCAAGGAAAATAAATATAGGGCCACTATAAGAAGATTGGAAAAGCAAATCAAAGATCTGCAATTTGAAAGTAGTTTGCAAGCGGCAGCCAGTGAGGGAGAAAATAAGATATTAACCAAAGAAAACAAAGCATTACGAGCCCAAATCCAGAAAATGAAAGCAGCCACAGAAAATCCCCCTAGAAGTACAAAAAATGAAAAACTCATAGAAAATTTGCGGCGGAAAGTAACTGAGCATGGGTTTGACTTGAATAAGGGGGAAGGTGAGCTATCTAGAGTTCCGAAGCAATTGGCTAAAAGTGTGGAGGAACGAGCCCGCATCCTTGAGCAATTAAAAGAAGGTCATAATGATGAGATTATTGGTTTAAAGCGGAGGGTCATCATGACTGAGAACAGAATGACCAAGCAAGTCGGGGACTTCAAAGCCGAAAGAGAACATTGTTATGCATAAATAGCATGATTAGAAATGGATTTGCAGCAATTCCAGAAGTTGAATCAGGTAGCAGAACAAACTCTTGAGGCAGGGTCCGAGCAAATCAGGCGTTTGTTGCAAGAAAAGGGTATTATTAGGAAAAGGATATGGGAAATCGCAGATTACATCACCACAAAGTGCAACCATTGTGAGGATATGACGAAATCCACGTTCTTTGCCACCACCATGACTTTTTATCGGCAAGTGATGGAAGACCTCCACCATCTCCAAGGGAGTTTAGCACGCAAGCCTGCGGCAATGCCGAGTGATTCCCCACAAGCTCCAAAAGCAGTTGAAGTCTTAATGCATTCATGATTTCTAAAAAATTGTATTTTTCTTAAAAAAGTCTGTCATTCTATATTTTCTTTTACGCACCATTCGAGTCTGTAAGTTTTATTGTGTCCAAGTCTGGTACTGCCTTTAACTTTGTTAATTTTTGCAACCAAAGTTCGCCTTTATAAGAATTGAAAATCCCAAAATATCTTGTTATTTCGAT
Source organism: Nicotiana benthamiana (assembly GCA_034376525.1). Taxonomy (NCBI): domain Eukaryota; kingdom Viridiplantae; phylum Streptophyta; class Magnoliopsida; order Solanales; family Solanaceae; genus Nicotiana; species Nicotiana benthamiana. The sequence continues at coordinate 94,224,991 of CM067337.1, forward strand.
CACATTTTTTTCATGAACTACGCTCGGTCTGATTCATGCGGCGTCATGATACATGGGCAATCTTCATAAGATTCGACCGTATTCTTAAAAGAGGATGCTAAAAAGGAAATAAGAAGTAGAACCCAAAAGAAAGTTCAGAATAAATGTCGGGACGACACATGCGACCATTGCAAACATATAGACACTCGTTAACTATGTAGGTGCATCATACGCAACATGTGATTCCCTGTTTGCTATCTATCCCAACCTAACTGTTTGTAATTCCACTTTCCAGTCACAGGTTTAGAACAATGTTTGGTTTGTGGTAAACTGGCATCACACCAATATTTCACCAGATCAAAAGGAAGCACAGAAATGTCATCTGAAATGACTTTGCCATCAGTTCCCATTTCAGAGGATAGCCCAATTGCAGGGATCCCGACCTCAGAATCTGCGGCAGTTGAAGAAAATAAGATCCTTCGACTAAGAGTTATAGAGATGTGGGATGCTTGGACCAATGGAAGAAAGCCATCGAGTGCCATCCCTGGATTTTCTAAGCTCTTCCCAAGGTCGGGGGTACCCCCACTATTCCCATTAGCCACCCAAACATCCTCTTGAGACAAACTACCATACCAGCCAACTTTGTCGGAGCACCTTCTGAAGCCCGTCCTCAAGTATTCACCTCTGGCATAGTTACTAATATTTTTATGGCTCCCACATGTGCAGCCACTACACAGCCCGCAGTGCCGAGACCCGTGTTTGATCCCACGGCCTTCACATTCCAAACTCCCAATTACCAAACTGAGCCTCCCCCATACTCCACATACCCGTATCCTAGACCAGCGTATGAGCTCACACCGGTGTAGGATAAAACTCCTAAAACGCCTTAACAAGATGAGATAGCTAGAAAGATGAAAAGCCTTGAGTAGAGCTTGAAAAACATGCAAGGCTTGAGTGGGAAAAAGAGCATGTCTTACACAGATTTGTGCATGTTCCCGCATGCACTTCTTCCCAGGGATTCAAAATGCGGAAGTTTGAAAAGTACGATGGTCATGGCGACCCCATTGCTCATTTGAAAAAATACTGCAACCAATTGCGTGGGGCAGGTGGAAAAGAAGAACTATTCATGGCGTACTTCGGGGAGAGTTTGGTAGGCATCGCTTCTGAATGGTACATGGACCAGGATATCTCTCCCGGGATTTCATAAGGCAGTTCCAGTATAACATTGACATTGCCCCGGACAGGAACTCTTTGGCCAACTTGAAAAAAAACCTTCGAAAAGTTTTAGAGAATATGCTGTCAAGTGGCGCGAACAAGTGTCAAGAGTAAAACCGCCCATGGATGAGACAGAGATGGTCACTATTTTTCTCCAGGCACAGGAAGCGGATTATTTCCGAATATGATGTCAGCAATGGGAAAACCTTTTGCCAAAGCAATCAAGATCGGTGAGATGGTAGAAAATGGCCTGAACAGGAAGAATTCTGAGCCAGTCAGCCATAAGGGCGACCTCCCAGGCCATAAAAAGCTGGGCAGGAGGAGTCGCAAGAAACAAAAAGAAAGAAAAGCTTCAATGGCATCCTCCGGCATGAGAAGTCACCATTCCCCCAGGCCCATGTTTTCAGAAAGGACCTCTCAACACTACTATCCCCATCAAGACATGCATTATGTTCCACAACCTTATGCAGTAATGAATGCCAAGTCATTCGCTCGACCACAACAACTAGTCAACAGAAACCAAGCCCCGAGAAATCAGCCTCCCCAACACCACTATAATCCCCACCCTCCCCAAAATAATTTCCGTCCCAGAGAGCCTCCCAGAAGACAAAGCTTTACACCGATAGGGGAGTCTTATTCCAGCTTATTCACAAAATTGGTTCAGATGGGTCTTTTGCAGCCCGTGCCCCCGAACAGGCAGAACCCTGAGTCACCTTCCTATCAACGGGGTGTACGCTGTGCTTATCATTCAGGAGATAAAGGACACGATACCAAAATTTGTTGGACTCTGAAGCGAGCGGTGGAAGATTTAATAGAATAAAGGAAAATAGTGCTGAGAGATGAAGATGTCCCGAACGTAACCAATAACCCGTTGCCGGCTCACAACAATGGGCCAGTCATCAGGGTGATTTGTGAAGACAAAGAGTTCGACCCTGCTTTAAAAGCCATAATAGCCATTGCTGATGCAGACAGAAAGCTAAAGGCTACCCCCAAGAAGGTTGAGGAAAAGGAAATGAGTGAAGCCAAGAATCTGGAAACAGAGAAGAAGATTGAAATTAAAAGTGAGATGGCACCCGCCAAGGAAACCATCATTTAAATTCCACGGGGTCGCCAAGAAAAACAGCCAACTCTGAGTCCCCCAAGAAGATTTTAGTTGAACAGGACAATGTATGTACCCAAGGGAGCTTATGTGGTACGGGGACCGATTAAACCACAAGGCCAAATGAGCCCGTGTTAATCGGTCCACACCTTAGAAACCAATGACAGACCCTTCTGCAGTTCCATGGAACTATCAAGAAACATTAGTCACACACAAACGCAAGGAGATCACCGGAGAAACTCAAAAAGGCCACTCTGCAAAGAAATATTCAGACTTGGAAGAAGTAAACGATGCCACCAAAAGGCGATTCCCACCCAGAAAGCCCGTAAGTGCTAAAGAGGTAGAGGCCTTCTTTCGAAATATGAAAATGCCAGATTATGAGGTAGTGGACCAGCTCCGGAAGTCTCCCGAGCAAGTCTATTTATTATCATTGTTGATGAATTCTCTAGAGCGCCAGAAAGTGTTGGCCAAAACCTTGAATGAAGCTTACGTGCCGGTTCAAACCTCCGTGGAACAACTGGAGAAAATGGCGGAAAGATTCTTCGCTATTAATCAGGTTACATTGAGCAAGAATGATTTGCCTCCAGAGGGAGCTTCCCACAACAAAGCCTTACATCTCACCGTCAAATGCGAAGGCTATTACATCAAAGAGTAATGATAGATGGAGGTTACGGGTTAGATATATGCCCACTGTCAACATTGCAAAGAATGGAAATCGGAACAGAGAGGATCCGTCCCAACAATGTGTGTGTCCGAGCTTTTGCTGGAATCAAAAGAGACACCATACGGGAAATTGACTTAGTATTGGCTATCGTCCCGGTTGATTTTGAAGTGACATTTCAAGTATTAGACATGGACACATCCTATAACTATCTCCTAGGAAGACCATGGATTCATGCGGCAGGAGCGGTGCCTTCTACTCTGCACCAAATGTTGAAATTCGAACATGAGAACCAGGAAATTGTGGTCCACAGAGAAGATGAACAGTGAATTTACCGTGTGATCCCTCTGTTCCATGCCTATAAGCTAAAGAGGGAAGTGAGAATATAGTTTACCATGCTTTTGAAATTATGGTAGTTGATCAACACAAAGAAGGCAAACCATTTCCCCAGCCTTTCCTCTCCAATGCCTCAATCATGGTGGCGAGAGAGATGATACCCCAAGGGTTTAAACCACGCAAGGGACTTGGAAGTTCTCTACAAGGCATAACTGAGCCGATTGGTTTGCCTACCGCAGAGAAGTTTTTTGGGCTAGGTTTCCATCCAACGCATGATGATATCACCTGGGCCAACCGTAGGAAACGTCATGGATGGGCTTTGCCACAACCCCTACCCCACTTGTACAATACATTTGTGAAGCCAAAGTACAGCGAGGAAGAAGAAGACGAGACCTTCACAATAGAGGAAATTGAAGAGATATGTGGGGCCATGAGGAAATTATTGTATGAAGCCAACATGGTCCACCTGGGAGAAGGCTCAAGCACTGCTGAGGTGCTTTACATGGGACCGAATGCCAAGTTGCAAAACTGGAAGGCCACGCCTTTCTTAGTCAGGCTGGAGGCCCGTTCCAATAATGCGACTTTAAATAATGTTACATGCTCACGGACTTCATGCCCGGTCCGAACATGCTGCCCATTTGTGAAATAATGAACCAAGAACCAGAGTATGATGAAGAAGGGGCTTTTAGGAAATAAAACGAGAGTTGGTACATTTTGAAAATAAACCCAAGCCAAACTTAAACGATACCAAACCAGTTAACTTTGGTGGTCCCGGCGAAATCAAGGAAACTAAAGTAAGCATCCATGTGAATAGAGAAATCCGGGACTCATGGTCCAACTTCTGTTGGAATACAAGGACGTGTTTGCTTGGTCTTACGATGATATGCCTGGGTTGAGTGTTAATTTGGTGATTCACAAGTTGCCCACATACCCTGAATGCCCTCCAGTCCAACAAAAGCAAAGAAAGTTCAAACATGATATCAGCGGTAAGATCAAAGAAGAGATCACAAAACAGTTAGAGGCGGGGGTAATCTGAGAGGTTCGATACCCCACATGGTTGGCCAATGTGGTCCCGGTACCAAAGAAAGATGGGAAAACCCGAGTATGTGTAGATTACAGAGATTTAAACAAGGCGAGTCCCAAAGACAACTTCCCGTTGCCTAACATCCACATTCTTGTTGACAACTGTGCCAAACATAAGATACAGTCCTTTGTAGATTGTTACGCATGATACCACCAAGTATTGATGGATGAGGAAGATGCTGAGAAAACAGCCTTCACCACACCTTGGGGGACTTATTGTTACGGAGTTATGACTTTTGCTTTAAAGAACGCCGGGGCAACATATATGAGGGCTATGACCACCATTTTCCATGACATGATGCATCAGGAAATATGTGGACGACGTGATCATCAAGTCCAGGACTCAGGATGATCATGTAAGGGACTTAAAAAAGTTCTTCTAAAGGCTTCGCAAATATGATTTGAAATTAAATCCAGCTAAATGTGCATTTGGGGTCCTGTCAGGCAAACTTCTGGGATTCACTGTCAGCTGAAGAGGCATCGAGTTGGACCCGACCAGGATAAAATCCATTCGAGGGCTACCTCCTCCAAAAACCAAGAAGGATGTAATGAGCCTACTGGGAACACTGAATTACATCAGCCGTATCATCGCCCAGTTGACTTCCATATGCGAGCCCATATTCAAGCTATTGAAAAAGGACGCAACAATTAAATGGATTGGTGAGTGTCAAGAGGCTTTCGACAGAATCAAACACTACTTGTCCAACCCACCAGCCTTGGTCCTGCCGGAAGCAGGAAGGCCATTGTATCTTTATTTAACAGTCCTGGAGAGCACTTTTGGTTGTATTCTCGGGCAACATGACGCCAAAGAAAGAAGGAGCAAGCCATCTATTATTTGAGCAAGAAGTTTACTAGTTACGAGGCCAAATACACGCTGCTAGAAAGAACTTGTTGTGCCTTGACATGGGTCGCCCAGAAGTTGAGGCATTACTTGCAAGCCCACACCACCTACCTCTTAACCAAGCTACACCCATTGAGGTATATATTCCAAAAATCGATGCCCACAGGGCGATTGGCAAAATGGCAGATCCTGCTCACCGAGTTCGACATAGTTTATGTCACTCGCAATGAAGGCTCAACCATTAACAGATCATTTGGCCGAGAATCCGGTTGATGATGAATATCAGCCTTTGAATACTTATTTCCCTGATGAAGAAGTGAATTCGGTGAAAGTAACATCAGTACAACCGACCCCATCTGCAGGTAAGTGTCCGGCCTAACCCCGGTGAGGTAGTGACGAGGCTAAGACCAGACTCTAGATAAACCTGTACAATTATATAATATATGGTGGAAATAAACAAGTAATAAGCAGTCAAAAAGGAAGGGGGTACATGCTTCAGTAAACAATTTAACTTAGCAGAAAACAACAGAAACATACTATTGTTGCAGCCTGTGACACGATCTATTTATATATATATAACTGTTGTGGCATGCAACCCGATCAAATAAATATAAGATATCTGTTGCGGTGTGCAACCTGATCCAAAAAAATAATATATCTATTACAGCGTGCAACCCGATCCAATATAATAATATATCTGTTGTGACGTGCAACCCGATCCAATATAATATCTGTTGCGGTGTGCAAACCGATCTATATAAATATTCATAAATAAAAATGTTGTGGCGCGCAACTCGTTCCAAATGTACAACTTACAGTGATCATAATAACAATCCATGCAAGGAATTAACTATAATTTACACTATCTCGGCAAGGGAGAATCATTTATAATCAATCTCAATTCAACTTCTAACATCTGTATTATCATCACTTCTAACTCATGATTAACTTTCACGAAACTAAACTAAGCCTTTGCTCAATATCACAGATTTTTCCATTATTTCAACCATAGCATTATTGTAGAACTCAACAAGTATCAATTAAAGACTCACGGTCATGCTCGACACCAACGTATAGATATTTGTCACCATGCCAATTTTGGTCACGGCATGATTACTGTCTCAGTTTCATTGTCATGGTTTATCACTAATTAAGAAATTTAGGGCTCTGATTTAATTAAGTTACAATGATATTTAGTTCAGTGAACTTCGTTCTTGTTTTGACTAATTTTAAAAAATGGTTTTGGATTTCTTTATGTGGAAATTATGGAGTCAAGGTTTATCCTGGGGCCCTTAAGTAGTTTAATTGATTTGTAAATAGCAACAGGCCCAAATAGGGATTCAACTTGGGTTCTATGACCCATTTAGCTTGGCCAATTGACCCATTTTGGGTACGCTTCAGGGATAAAAAAAAGGCTTTAAGGGGTACTATAGGTAATTGGGTGAGGGAATCTCCCAAATAACTAACTAGGAAGCTTCCTAGAAACTAGGGAGGGGGACTGTTTTAATGAACTGAAAATTAACTAAGGATAGCTAAGCAAAAAAAAATTCACAAAGGGGCAAAGTGCAAAAAACTAAAATCTGAAGATGTCCTACTTCCTTGCCTATAAAAGCATGCTTTCTTGCATATGAAGGCAGATTTTAAGAGCTAAAAATACAGTACTGTTTCATTGATTTTGCTGTAAAACCTGGAAGTTTTTATACTCTGAAACAACCTGCTGATCCATCTTGAATAAAAATGGGTTGATCTCTTGGTTTTGAAAGTGCTGGTTCAAGTTTTTCTGCTTTATTTATTGTTATATTGACTTGGGCTCGAGTGTGTTTTTGATTGTTGGTTTCCTGATCCAAGTCTGCTGCTGTTGCTTCTCTTTAAACTCCCTCTCACTTTTGGTTTGTGTATTGTTGTAATCAGGTACGCTTTGAATCTCTTGTCACGTGAGATGCAACTATGAATCTCTATAGTTCAAGCTGAAGAAAATGATCAATATTGATGTTCTGTTGTTTGTCCAAGTCACATTTGTTTGTTTGGTTCATCTTAGTATGGTTTCCTTGTGCATTTCATTTTCTTTTATGGGTTAGATTTGAATTTATTGACTTGTAATTGATTAGAAATGTTTTAGACTCTATGATGTATACCAGATATTGACTGTGATTAGTAAGTAAATACAGTCGAAAATGTTTGCCTTCTTTGTGATTCCATAGCCATAGGGGAACGCATGTCTTCTTTGTGTGGGCTTCTTGGATTTCGTTTCATTCATTTTTTCAGTAATATCGCCCAGGTTTACCCTCGTTCGTTTGAAACATGGTGCGAGGTCCTTTCATAGTTATCATGGGGTCTATTCTATGTGTGTTTTTGGGATGTTCAAAATTCTAAAAAGGGGTTTTCAAATGAGTTAAGTCTGATTTCAGACTTGACAATTTCAGTTTCGTTTTTAGTACCCTTTTCTTTTTCTTTAAAAAATTTTAAGTTATGTGACCCAGTTAAACGAGTTGATTTGGGTCAGATATGGCATAAGTTTGTGTCATTAAGTTTGACATTAGATAATGGTGATTTATACAACTATAATTTTTACTCTCGTCAAGTGTACCTCTTCGATTATTTTCAGCTTCTTTACGTGCAAATATGCCAATACTAGTTTTTTTTTTTTTGAAATTCTTGTGCAACTTGATCGCAAATTTGTGTTTAGAATGGTCTTTCTTAAATGGGGTTCCTTTTATAAATGTCAGTAGCCTTTATTTGTTCTTCAAATTTGTTTGCTCATTGTATTGCGTAAAGTATAGTGAGATTAACCAACTAATTGTATGGCAAATATGAGAAATGTGTCCAAACAGCTTGTAAGTAATTGAGGCTTGGTCTCTTAAGATTGTAATTCCTAGGTCTCATCCTCACGCCTTTTGATGTCTTTCGTTTTCTCTTCGGCCATTTTTGACTAGAAACTGTTGGTTGGTTGTTGTTTTAAGTTGGGGCTACCTTGTGGTATACGCTGCTCTACATTTTGGCTATCACTGGTGGCCCATTCGCGATCGGATGGCCCTTCTTAGTTGGGCCGCTCAATTTGGTTTCACTTGAAGCCCAATGGTTCTGCTCGTCAAGCTTATCGTAATAGGCTACAGACGTGAGATTCAAACTAACTTGGCCATTCCATAATAATAGGGGTAGTTGTGGGCTAGTTCTTGTTCTGTTAAATCACATATGGCCAAGCATGATCAAAGCGACTGTGCTAGAACCGCAGAACTTAGGAGTGTCTAACACCTTTTCTCGAGTTAACAGAATTCCTTTCTTGGATTTCTGTGTTCACAGAGATAAACAGAGTCAAATCTTTCCTCGATTCGAGATTCTAAACCGATGACTTGAGACATAATAAATTATCCCAAGTGGCGAATCTGAATCTTTTAATAAATAATCATGTTTCGGTTGTCACATTAAATTGAAAAAAACTCCCTTCTACGCCACTTTCGCGGGGGTGTAGTGTAAAAAAGAGGTGTGGCAAATAGAACTATTGATAAAGGAGAAATGTGCACTTTTTTAAAAATTATGAGAGCCACTTGTAGGGAATTGAAAAATATGAGTTTTCTTGAAAAAAAAATTAGAAAGAAAGAGTTTGTATGTATTAGAAAGAAGAAAAATATTAATTCCTTGCTAGCGGTAGTTCTCATCTTGTTTGTACTTAAAGAATTGAGAGCTTGATACTAAGACTTTTTGGTACAACACAAGTGTGAGTTTAAATTGTTTATATATATGTATTAAAGTGCTTAGGGAGATATGGTCATTATATCCAAATATATCCTATCCGTCCCGCATCTTACATTACAACAAATAAAGTCATACTTAATCTTTGACTAAATGGGTTCAATTAATAGAGTATTACACTACGCGCATGCCTAATAGGAAGTGAGAGGAGTTGTGTAAGATAAAAAATCTCTAACAATTGTAATAGGAATGCTAATATTTGTGTTATTAATATTTACGAAAACTAATTGTGAACATCTGTTAATTAAAAAGACCTTTATATTTTTCTTTCTATAAAATGAGAGTTAAATTTCCTTCCTAAATTGAGATGGTCGCTCTTAAGGAATTCTGTTATTATAAAATTACAAAAGGGTCTGCGAATGCTATGCTCTTTTTTAGACTTTTTTTTTTTAAAATTCTGTTCTCATTTTTGTCCCCTTATTCATTTGGTATTTCACCTTTTACACACGCGAGCACACACACAATATACATATACACACACACACACTCCTTTTTATTATTTAATTTTATCTTTTTTATATCAACTAATTTACTATGGATATATTTGACCACGCGAAGCGCAGGTTAATCACCTAGTTATATATAATCAGCTTTCATGTCGAAATATACCATGTATTGCACTCTTTATTTGGGTGTTCCAATATGCCCTTAAGAATCTAATGAGTTCTCATATAGTATATATTGTTAGTTCTTGGAGCTATGTCCCCAAACTTAACATATTCTTTTCCTCTTTTAAATAAAGCAACCAACTGATTATTTGTACTTCACCCAATAATTCTACGGATGAAAGCTTTATAAATGTGGAGTGTTTATTAGTATGTACTTTCTAAAGAAATTATAAGGATTATTGGGTGTTAGGTTTAGTTTGAAGAGTACTAAGGTTTTTTATTTATTTATGGTCAAGTCACATGTTCTTTACATTGTGCTCCCCCTTTTAGAAGATAAAACTTTGTTTGAGATGAAATTTTACAAATAAATTAATAAGGACAACCAACGCATTAATAAAACAATATCACTGTGCTATATTAGTACTATATGATTGAAAATCATATTAATGTGCTATATTAGTTAGTACCATGACTTCAATTTTCAAGTCTAAAACCAAAGATGAGAGAACCTTTTTGTTATAAGACCAAAAAGAGAAGGTTTATAAGGGTGGAAATGGTATCAGCTAGCCACTTTTAAGCACTCGATAATAATTTATAATATATTTAAAAATTAATCAATTTGCTCAAACTTCAAAATATATTGTGTTTTAAGTTCGAAAATTGTGATAAAAAATTCAAATTCTATATATTCCAAATGAGCAGCTCAAAAATTTGTTTAGATGAATAAACTATAAGTTCAAGATATATTTTAAAGCCTCAAAGTGGTTAACGCGCCCTTTATAATGACTTGATCCGGCCCAGATGTTCCAGTTTGGCGGGAAAAGAAGAGAAAAGAAATGAGCTCGTCGGCGATTGAGCCGGAATCTCCCGATCTAGTGTGCCTACTTGACAAGGTTCAAGGCGTCGTCGACGCCCTCACCTCCGTCCGCTGGAAACGCCACCAGGTTCCTTCTCCCCCACTCCCATTATTATCTTCTTTTACACAGCAAAATACTCCTAACATTCCAATTCGGTATCACTAATTGCCAACAAAACCATCAGGATGCAGTTTTGGAGCTTTCGGAACACGGCATAGTGTTAATTGTTGAGGAAACCGCTTGTCTTCAGGCCAAAGTTTACTTGCAACGAGAGGTTTTGAAATTTCTGTATTGTCTCCGTATTTTCTACCTGTTTAAGTTATGTGAAATTTTAGTTTTTTCTGATGCGGAATTAGGTTTTCTTTTTCTGTAGTTATTTGTTCGTTACGAATATGGCGCAGAAGGGAGGCCCCGTTTCGGAGTGAGCTTAGGGTTATTTGTTGATTGCTTGAATACGTTTTCGGTTCCAGGACATTCAAATGCTATTGAAATATGCTATCCTGGTCCTGATATGCAACTTCTTCTCAAGTAATTATTCTCTGAGTCTCGCTCTCGCTAATTAGGTAGTCCAATAGCTTTTGAAAGTTGGCAGTTTTATTATGCTTGTTTGAAAATGCAAAATGGTTTTGCTAGGGTTGTTTTCAAATGCATTGTTAATTGACTAGATAGAGTAAAATTCGGAAGGTTGACATAGTGAATAAGACCTACTTAGCACCCAAACAACGAAGACGAGGGGAGAAAATGGAACTGAAGCAAGGAAAAACAAAAGCATCTTCCCCCACTTTCCCGGTGTCTCCAACAGGGTAGATCTAAAATTTGAAGATGATGGTGGACTTCTTAATATAATACACACTTTTAAAAGTTCTTTAAAATTTGTACTTACATTTATAATAATTCGAGTATGATACAGTGAGTCCTGAGTGCACTGCTTATAACCTTTGATCTCAAGGTCATATCAAATTACTTGTCATTTTAATTAGCATAAACGTGAATTAGTGACAGAACAAGGCTTTTTTCCATTTATGCATGGCCTTTTAGAGAACATTGTTTTTCCTTCTTGTACAACAACAACAACAACCCAGTATAATCCCACTTAGTGGGGTCTGGGGAGGGTAGTATGTACGGAGACCTTACCCCTACCCTTGAGTAGAGAGGCTGTTTCCAAATAGGCCCCCTCCATCCTTCCCTCCAAGAACTTCCCACCTTGCTCTTGGGGAGATTCGAACTCACAACCTCTCGGTTGGAAGCAGGGTTGCTTACCATCAGAGCAACCCCTCTTGTACATGAGCCTTTTATTGAGTGGAAGTCTAGAAAGACCTCAATAAAGAGATAAAGTGAAATGGTAGTTGTCAATGTCTTTGTAATTGAGTAGTTTCGCCATTTAAGTCGATGTTAATGAATCACATCTTCTACAAGTTCGGTTATAAAGTGTTATCCATGCATTGACTGATAGAGGAGTTATGTGGAATCTTCAAAACAGAATCACTTTATCTTTAGGTACATTCTGCTTATTCCCAAGTTTTCTCACTGGATAAGCACCATTGGCTAGCTTTAAAGTTTTGTAACCTATTTTCCTAATTCCAAAGTTAGGTCTGTTGACTCTTCAGATGCTTGTACTTATGCGGAAATCAGAACAAGGATTCCTGATGCAATATCATGGGACTGCAATTTTGAACCTGCTGGAAGTACGCCTCTCAGTTTTACTGTGAAGGTAAAATTTCCCTTCGGCAGCAATTATATTGTATATCCTGGTATCAGTCATTGCTGAGCATCAGTCTACAAAAAGTATGTGTCTATGCTTCATATCTTATGCACATAGTATATGCTTTTGGACCTTGAGTAACATAAAATTTTCTTATTAAAGATTGCTCTCTGTATGTCCTTTCGTAATTTCTTTGTATTTATGACTCTGGTTGACATACAATTATATTGATACAATCGTACTAGTTTTTCCTAATTATGTGCTCATACTAGACAGGATGGACTAAATAATATATACTAGTCAATTGGAGGAATCGATTGTTTCTTCATATTCATTGAAAGTTGAGACTTATGTAGTTTTTCCTCTCTTTAGTCTTTGGGAATCAATGCTATCTATCAGATTAGTGATGTATCTAGCTAAATGAGTGAATCTGGTCGTAGGTTGTGGCCCTGTTGGTGTTTGCTATAAAGCTTGCTTCAGTTTCTTTAATGGATTTCTTTAGAGCTGACAAATAGAAAAGGTCTTTATCTTTTTAAGGTTTGGTTTTGTATTCAAGCAAAGTCCTTTCTTTCTTCCAAGACGGTACAGTTGGAACTAGTTCATTTGTCTTCTATTCTTTTATCATTTGAGAAAAGGTCCAAGGGAGACTTCTACGAGGAAACTTGTCAAATATCCGAAAACGTTTTAGGCGGTTGCTCATCCATATTTTTGAATTGTGATAGATTGGGTTATAGCAATCCTAAGCTTTGATATGGAACATAAGCTTCTTTTGTTGCATGAGGAATAGTTCACTATATGATTTACGTGCCATAAGTAGGGAGTTTGTTGCTGATTTTGTTTTCTGTAACGTCTTGAATGCAAGGTTTTTTGAAGTGGTAAAAAAGTTAATAAATTCCCTGTTATATTTTTTTTTGGAAAGATCAATTTAAGATGTGCACGTCTTCCTTTTCCTTCCCGTAGTAGTTGCGTATTCTAGTATTTCCATATGCTTAAGATTCTATTACTACCTGTTATTGCCTGTGTTTTGGTTGCTCTACTTCTTTGTTGTTATTAATGCTTTCGTGATTTTTACGGCACTGTATTTTTTCTTTATACTGTTGCAATTTGAATGCTTGCTTGGAGCCAAGGGTCTACCGGAAACTTCTCTACCTGCATAAGGTAGGGGTAAGACTGCGTCATACTACCCTTCCCAGATTCGTATTTGTCCGATTACACTGAATTTGTTGTTGTTGTTGCTGTATCAATCTAAGATGTCTTTCTGTTGGTAGAATAAAAAACTATTAGCTTTTAAAATTCCCGGACAAAGAGCCATTATGTTTAATTGACTGCAGATGGCCAAGGCAAAGAGGACATTAAATAAATTTTGAGTGAGAAGTTTCCTTGTATTTGTCTAGGATTTAACTTCTCCAGCAATGTAAAGTCATGAACACCCAAATAGATATAAGTATCATCGAAGCTCATGTGCTACTGCATACACTATTAAACTAACCCCATTTCCAGTTCCTTGCTCCACAGAACTTTAAATTTAGAGAAGTTATCTGCCTCCTTCTATGCCTCTTTCAGGAGGCTGCATCTGGCAATATAACCTAATTTTTTGCTATTAGAGTGAACGTTTTGTTCCGGATACTGAAACGAACTTGCCATGCCAGAAAGCATAATTTTGTGCTGGGTTCAAAAGAGGTGTTTTCCATTTTGACTAATTTTGTCACTGACTCAGGTCATTTGCATGAGATATCAACAAATACAGGGTAGTGTGTTGAGGCCAAACACACATACAAGTATACACGGTCATCAAGTAATAAAGTGACTAAAAGTCGGATGTCGATTGCGCTAGGACTTGTGATTAACTATTAACTAAATTAGACTATCCTAATTATTTAAACAAGAATTGAACCTAGAAATATTTGATTCTAAACTAATTAAAATAAAGAAAACAAATAATGAACTTTGAACAGAGGAAGAGCAAATTTTTATGTTATCAATATGATGAAAACGATCTAGGGTCATGAGCTATCTAACAATCCTATTGTATTCTTCAATTAAATTGACTAACTAATTTATCTAGTTTACTGGTTAACGCGGTTAATATTCATAAGAATCTATCGAGTTCTTACTCGCATATTCAAGCTAACCGAACGCTTATATGTCTATGGAATTAGAATCAACAAGAACACATTTTTAATTCCTGTAAATCAACCAAGCAAGGCAATTAAGTATATGTTTATCCTAACCACGAATTCATTCTCCCATGTCCAGGTTGAAGAACTTGCTCTACTCAATCCTATATGCAATCTAGAATTCCCATTTTCTAGTTCAATTCTACATTTGTAGATAGTATTCAACTGGTGATCAAACAATTAAATAATTAAGCGCAAGATTGAATAAATAAGGGAAAAAAAGATGAAACTTGGCCTCCACGGCGGCTCTGTGCTCTCCCTAGGTCTATGATGTGTCAAAAGTTCTCAAAATAACGTTTTTATATGTATTTATACCACGTAGGGTTGAACCCAAATAAAACACCCTTTCCTTCGCGAAATAGGACTTTGGATCTGTAAAATTTGCACAGGTGCGCCGCATGGGGATGTTCAGAGAGCTGATGCTGACAAGCTGCAGGAATTTTCCACAAGGGCGGCGCACTTTGCGCCGCACCATGCGCTGCGGTAGTGGAAATTCGCAAAAATGCAAAACATGAAAGTTGTAGCTCTTTCAAATAGCTTTCCAACGATATATTGTGGAGTCCAAAGGGAATTCTGAGCGAAAAGTTATGTGTATTTTACTAGACATTGCGCCTTATGCCCGCTCGATTTTCCGTTTCGTTCTTAACTATCATCCGTTGATCCCCCAACACGATCCCGACTTGATTACTTGGTCTTTTACTCAATATTCAAAGCTCCAAATCACTTAAATTCATTCCATAATATCTACATAGCTCGGAATCATTCCTACAAGGCATAAAACACATATTTAGTGCAAAACACTAGCGATTAAAGCTCAAACTCAATTAAAGTGCAGTAGATTAGAGTGTAATAAATGACTAAAATACGTAATTATAGCCTACCATCATACTGCTCCGCTCATCTGGTTTCCTCTCCATATTCTCTCTAAGGGTTACTTCAGAAAGGAGGGGAGGATAATAATGGGAAGGAAATAGAAGAGGAAGTGAAGGAGATCAGTTTTATTTCCTGTCACGACCCCAACCCCGGTCGTGATGGTGCCCAACACAATGCTAGGCAAGCCCGACCATTATACATTCACAACCTTTTTTATATAGAATCCTTTATTAGCTATTAGAGTCAAATGCCAGTTTAAGGTTTATAGAAGTCTAAACAGTATATGAAATATGCGGAAAAATCCATAACAATATCTCTACAAAAGCCCAAACGATTCGATGTCACAAGTCTGAGCCTCAAATACAAGGTTTCAAAAGTCTACTATAGAGATATGTCTAGAATGCGGAAATGTAAAAGATAGAGGGAGAACATCGGGTCTGCGGATGCTATGCAGCTACCTAGATAACTCTGGCAGAAACTGAACTGCTAAAGAGCTCGCACTACACTTCAGGGGTACCTGGATCTGCACACACAGTGCAGGGAGTAATATGAGTACTTCGACCCAGTGAGTAATAAAAATAAATAATGACTGACAGTATGAAATCACGAAAAAGCACTAAGCAATTCTACATCAAAGCAATAAAACCATTTAAACAACAAATAATGAATATGTCAAGTAAAATTCCTTAAAACCAGGTAGAACGGGTAGCTCAGCAGGTATTAGTCAAGTGTAAAATTTGCTCTTCGAGCATTTTGTTCACTTTTTTATTACTTTTCCTCCGTACTCGATTCATATACTTTTCACAATAACCAAAATCATGAGTATACCGCTGTGGCGTGCAGCCCGATCCGAATTTGGGTTCTCAACCCCTCTCAGTCAATATAATCACAACCTCTCGGGCATACTAATACAAAATAGGGATCTCAGCCCACATATTACTTTCATTTATGATTAACATTTCAAAACCAGTTCGTATTGTATTTAACAGTTAGAAACATGACTGAGGATATGATTTTTAACAAGTAAGGCTAGGATAATCGGTAAAAGAATGCCTCTAAGGGTTTTACAGGTCGGCGGCACAAAGCCCCAAACATGGCGACTAGCCAAACCATAATAATAATTAACAAGCCTTAGTCAAAAACACGGTAAAATCACCAACGGGATGGACCAAGTCACAAATTCCCAGTAGTAACGGACTCCATGCTCATCATACATCGTGTGCCTCAACTTAATATAGCACTACGTTGTGCTAATTCGGGGTTTCAAACCCTCATGACATCATTTATAATCATTACTCACCTTAAGCCTCAATTATTGCTTTACCCCTCGATTCCACCACAAATTCGCTCGGATCTAGTCACATATTACTTAAATACATCAACAAATGCTAAATGACTCAATTTGAATGCATAAAAATGAATTTCCCAAAGTTTTGCCCAAAAAGTCCAAAAACGTCCCCATGCCTACGTGGTCAAAACCTGAAGTTCGAGCCAAAATCCGGTAACCTATTCTCTACTAATCCAAATATATGATTTTCTTTGAAATCGGACCTCAAATTGAGGTCCAAATCCCCAATTTTAGAAAAAAACATTGTTTTTACCCAAAAACCCTAATTTCATCCATGAAAATCCTTGATATTAAGTTGAAAATATAGTAAATAATGTTAATGATTGAAAGAATTAAGTAAAAATCAACATACAAATGATTTGGCATGAAACTTGTTCTTGAAAAATCGCCTAAGGAGTTGAGTTTTGAAAGAATGGTGAAAAATGGTGAAAATTCGACTAAGTATAAAATTCGCTGGGCCTTAGATGTGGGAAATGCGAACAAGGGTGCATTTGCGAACCCTGTAGGTATGGGAATTATGAAGGTACTGTTCGCATTTGCGAACTCTGCCAGGGATTAAGCATCTCGCATTTGCGAGCCCAAAGTCGCATTTGCGACCGACTCAATTCCGCAATTGCGAATACAATGGTCGCATTTGCGACCCTAGTGCACTATACCCTTCCTCGCATTTGCGATGCCAGGATCGTATTGCGAGGCCTGCTTCGCAAATGCGAAAATTGCAGGATTGAGTGTACCGGATTTCCTCTAAGTTCAAAATGCACTCCGACACCTATCCAAAACTCACCCGAGCCCTCGGGGCTCCAAACCAAATATGCACACAACCTCAATAACATCCTACAGACTTATCCGTGTGATCAAATCGCCAAAATATCATCATATACATCGAATCAAGCCTCAAAAACTCATGATTTCTTCCAAATTTTCATAAAACGTTAAATTTCCATTTTAAGTCCGAAACACGTCAAACGACGTCTGTTTTCAACCAAACTTTACAGAAAGCGCTTAAACCATATATAAGACCTGTACCGGGTGCCGGAACCAAAATACGGGCACGATACCATAGTCTTTTAATCAAATTTCATTTTCAATTTTGTTACTTATTTCCAGAAAACAATTTCACACAAAAATTCATTTCTCGGGCTTGGAACCTCGGGATTCGATTCCGATCGCGCTCCCAACTCCACCATACAAAGCTATTCACTGACTCGGAATCCCAAATGGACATCGATAACATTGAAATGCACTTTAAGCCAAACTTATGAAATTTCTTTCAAATTGCTACTTTCCACAATAGGCGCCAAACGCTCCCGGGTCGTCCAAAACTCGATCCGAGCATACGACCAAGTTCGAAATCAACATACAAACCTGCTGGAACCATCAGATCTCGATTCCGGGGTCGTTTACTCAAAATTCTAATCCTAGTTAATTCTTTCAACTTTAAGCTTTCGAAATGAGAAGCCTCTTTCCAAATCAACTTTGAACTCCCTGAAACTTAATTCCAACCACGCATACAAGTCATAATACCTAAAATGAAGTTGTTCATGGCCTCACTCTGCTGAACGGCGTGCTAGAGCTCAAAACGGCCGGTCGGGTCGTTACATTCTCCCCCACTTAAACATACGTTCTTCCTCGAACGTGCTGAGAACTACACTGAAGTAGTCTGAAATAACTGTTTAACTTCTCATGCACCTTCCCGTGCTACCACAATTTAGCTGAGCACATTCACTCGATAATTTATGAAGATATTCCCCTTTTATTCAAGCAAATAAGCCTTAGAGCCGGATTCCAACATTCAGTATTCTATGCCCGACCTGTTTCTAACATAAGATCACCAGATCAATCACTACATGCTATATCCAAACAGGGCTGCATAATTTTGTTGAATTTACACCTAGCATCACTTTACTCACCGGACCACAATAACATTTCCTGATAAACTTAGTCAAAATTCCACGAATCTGATGCTCCCATTGCTCCCCATGACATACACAGGTCTTACTATAACTCTTACAATGCCGCCACAACGGAAGAGATGTGCAGAAATTCATAATCAACTGCCGAGTCCACCAATCATTGAGTCTATACTTCTGACAAGAAACATTACCTCATTCTGAACCAAATAGTGATCTTTGCTCCTTAATATATTTCACGTAATCAGATTGCACTGATCCTAAGACCAACAATCTCGTCTCACCCTGCTCAGGCAATTAGCCACCCCGACATGACCAAAAGTCCCATATGAGGCCACAATGTGCCAATAGGCTACCAATTAGAATGCGATACAAAAAGGAAAATGAACTCTGAAAAGGAATTTCAATTACCCCGCTCGCGAATCATGCATGCGACGCGGACGCACAGCTAATATGAGCTTCTTTCAAAAAATAGGAAACAAAACACAATAAACAGATATGGGGAATTGTACTAAACATCACACTGTTGTGGCGCGCAACCCGATCTGAGCAATCATAACTATGGCGGCGTGCCACCCAATCCACACAACATAACCATGGCGGCGTGCCACCCGATCCAAATAACATACCTATGGCGGCGTGCCACCCGATCCACACATGGAACTCACATAAGGAGATGTACATCAAACTAAATTGCTCATTACAACAAAATACTGAATATCAGTCATAAACACGCCAAGTGCATAATACCATTCCCTGGGGAGACACATAACGCTATAATCCACAAACTCGAGCACAACTGAAGTGCGATATATGATCTGAATCTCAACAGCCATCCTGCTCATATAACCTCATCTTTATGCGGAACATCAACACATAAGAAATTCACCAAGCCGTCTCACAACTCGCACAACGCAATACATCATTGCATGAATTCGAAATCAACATACAAACCTGGTGGAACCATCAGATCCCGATTCCGGGGTCGTTTACTCAAAATTCTAATCCTAGTTAATTCTTTCAACTTTAAGCTTTCGAAATGAGAAGTCTCTTTCCAAATCAACTTTGAACTCCCTGAAACTTAATTCCAACCACGCATATAAGTCATAATACCTGAAATGAAGCTGTTCATGGCCTCACTCTGCTGAACGGCGTGCTAGAGCTCAAAACGGCCGGTCGGGTCGTTACATTCTCCCCCACTTAAACATACGTTCTTCCCCGAACGTGCTGAGAACTACACTGAAGTAGTCTGAAATAACTGTTTAACTTCTCATGCACCTTCCCGTGCTACCACAATTTAGCTGAGCACATTCACTCGATAATTTATGAAGATATTCCCCTTTTATTCAAGCAAATAAGCCTTAGAGCCCGATTCCAACATTCAGTATTCTATGCCCGACCTGTTTCTAACATAAGATCACCATATCAGTCACTACATGCTGTATCCAAACATGGCTGTATAATTTTGTTGAATTTACACCTAGCATCACTTTACTCACCGGACCACAATAATATTTCCTGATCAACTTAGTCAAAATTCCACGAATCTGATGCTCCCATTGCACCCCATGACATACACAGGTCTTACTATAACTCTTACAATGCCGCCACAACGGAAGAGATGTGCAGAAATTCATAATCAACTGCCGATTCCACTAATCATTGAGTCTATTCTTCTGACAAGAAACATTACCTCATTCTGAACCAAATAGTGATCTTTGCTCCTTAATGTATTTCACGTAATCAGATATCATTGATCCTAAGTCCAACAATCTCGTCTCACCCAGCTCAGGCAATAAGCCATCCCGACATGACCAAAAGTCCCATATGATGCCACAATGTGCCAATAGGCTACCAATTAGAATGCGATACAAAAAGGAAAATGAACTTTGAAAAGAAATTTCAATTACCCCGCTCGCGAATCATGCATGCGACGCGGACGCACAACTAATATGAGCTTCCTTAAAAAAAAAAGGAAACAGAACACAATAAACAGATATGGGGAATTGTACTAAACATCACACTGTTGCGGCGCGCAACCCGATCTGAGCAATCATAACTATGGCGCGGTGCCACACAATCCACACAACATAACCATGGCAGCGTGCTACCCGATCCAAATAACATACCTATGGCGGCGTGCCACCCGATCCACACATGGAACTCACATAAGGAGATGTACATCAAGCTAAATTGCTCATTACAACAAAATACTGAATATCAGCCATAAACACGCCAAGTGCATAATACCATTCCCTGGGGAGACACATAACGCTATAATCCACAAACTCGAGCTCAACTGAAGTGCGATATATGATCTGAATCTCAAGAGCCATCCTGCTCATATAACCTCATCTTTATGCGGAACCTCAACACATAAGAAATTCACCAAGCCGTCTCACAACTAGCACAACGCAATACATCATTACATGAATTAGCTGACAATGAAATAACACCCCGACTCCCTTCCATAAGGAGTGTATTGCTGTTATGAACACATCTGGCCTGATATAAAGCCCTTGTTCACATTTAAATCAATCCACTGATCTCAAGCTGATTTCAGATTGCATCAACTACGCTAATAACCTTTCAAAGGTCCATAATAACTCCCCTTTTCTCATAGCACATAAGAACAACCCTCATAACCGGAGCGAGCCTTCACAGTCCATAACCCAATAAACAGAGTGCCCTCCAGGCATAAATTCTCAAATTAATGATATTATCACAATCCTCCCAGACCCCACTAAGTGGGATTACACTGCGTTGTTGTTTATCACAATCCTCGTACTTGGTTTAAATATTTAATCAATCGAGCGACTATATGTCACACTTATACAATCTTCCTGTGGGACTCGCTCCCACAATCTTCTGAAATGAATAACGGGTCCGCATATCCAAACTACCAGCCGCACTAACGCTGAAAAGCGATCAAGAATCCTTAACCAGGATGCAAAGCCTTTTTCACAAAACATTAATCTCATGTGATACTGACGACAATACCAACTCACTGCACCCAACGTGCCAATAAAAGCTTTTCACTGGACTCACTTTAGGAGAACCATAACAGCACACAAGTTAATTCTCAACCGTAGTGTAGGCAAACATCTAAGTAGTGGTCCAAACCACCATAGCCCTTTCGGGATCCGCCTACATATAACATGCCATAACAGAAGAATGCTTCTAAACAACATTAATTACGGCTACCGACAAGCCTCACATGTACCGCCACAAATCACATGCATAACTTGATCACGCTGAAAGAACTGACCTCTACTACCAATACGCCAACTCAACTGTGGTTAACCAATATATCTTCCTTCTATTTACCCCGATTGCTTAGTAATAACAATAACTCCTTTCAATACTTAACACACTTCATCCGCACTCACCCCGAGTGACCTGGAACCGCGAGACCATGCTGCCTCAAATCCCATGGACCATTTCATACCTTCTTTGTGCGCAGATTCACACCCTCAACTGATATGACCATTCTGCTAATCCTTTTACAAATCCGAAGCCCTTTCTCATCTTTCTCTCTAGCGCTACACTGCAAGTCAAAACATCATAGAATATTCTTGGCCTCCACTCATAAGCTGCTGCAAAAGCTTGATTCGTAACTGTACTTATAGGCTCGAAATCATTAGGCACCATACTTTACCTCTTTTTGAATCCATTAGGACTGTTGCTGAGAGCCACCCGCTCTGGCTTGGTCCTGACTATAATCAACTCCATAAATCTTATAACACATGACTACCCTCTCGACAAGGCATAAGTCCTGAATCCTTTCCCAAGTCTGAACATGAGCCAATAAGGCCAACCATAACACCCTTTAACAATTCCTCTGCTCAAATCACCACTTATGTTCTTTTCCCATAGCCGAAATAACCTAGAAATATGCTAACAACCAGAAAACCTTGCAAGTGGTTAACCATGCAACCCAATCATAGGCGGTGGGACTCTCCCACTTAGCTTGAAGCCACTATTACACAACTCTGGAACTCACCGGGATTCCTTATCTCTTATTGACATAACCTTGCGCAATCAACCGCCTAAATTCTCGGATTCTTTCTGTAACACCCCCTTTTTATACTCTGAATCATCAACCATATTCGCACGACCGATCTCTTTGCGGCATATTAGCCCATACTTCCAATTAAACCCGCAGACTTCAATCACCGGCCACTATAATCCCAAATCATTCCAAACTTTCCTTAAGGTGCGCAATCATCCTACCACCAAGCCCATATGCAACATCTGCCACTCTCCTACTTTGGGCAAACTCGCTTCTTTAATCAACTACTTGACCTTTGCTTCATACACCTGGCTTTCTAGGAATTTTAGTCACTGTCTGACACTTTCCACACATCTTTCCTTATCCTTTGCTACTCAGTTGTTAGCACTTGAATCCACAATCGCTACTAACTTTAAATTTTGCTGGAGATCATCTCTCTCGAGCTGCCAATATTATAAATGCCGATTAACTGCCTCCCTTCAAGTCATTAACTGCCTCGACACGCAGGCAAACATCCTACCATCACAACAATACTGCGGAATAATCGCTCATAAGCATCATGGCAACCTGTGCCTAGCCTCGAGGCTCTCAGAAGTATTGCTACTGAGCCGAAACAACAGAATATCCTTCCACAAGGCGATGATAACAGTTCAAATAACCTCGCAGGGAGAAACGCCTGCACCACATTCGTAGTGCCATTACAATTCTTCAATTCTTGATTTATAACAAGCGCTTCGCATCGCATAAGATTGAGTAGGAAGGAAACAAAGGTATAAGCCTCACAGGAATCAAATCGCACGATAAGGAATCAAAAAGGGAAGTACTCCTAACAGCCATGTAGCCTCTCGAAGATAAGTACAAACGTCTCCGTACTGATCTGCGAGACTCTATTAAACTTGCTCACGACTCGTGAGACCTACGGGGACCTAGGCTCTGATACCAACTTGTCACGACCCCAACCCCGGTCGTGATGGCGCCCAACACAATGCTAGGCAAGCTCGACCATCATACATTCACGACCCTTTTTATATAGAATCCTTTATTAGCTATTAGAGTTAAATGCCAGTTTAAGGTCAATAGAAGTCTAAACAGTATATGAAATATGGGGGAAAATCCATAACAATATCTCTACGAAAGCCCAAATGATCCAGTGTCACAAGTCTGAGCCTCTAAATACAAGGTTTCAAAAGTCTACTATAGAGATATGTCTAGAATGCGGAAATGTAAAAAGATAGAGGGAGAACATCGGGTCTGCGGACGCCATGCTGCTACCTCGATAACTCCGATGGAAACTGAACTGCTAAAGCGCTCGCACTACACTTCAGGGGTACTTGGATCTGCACACACGGTGCAGGGAGTAATGTGAGTACTCCGACTCAGTGAGTAATAAAAGTAAATAATGACTGACAGTATGAAATCACGAAAAGGCACTAAGCATTTCTCAATCAAAGCAATAAAACCATTTAATAAGCAAATAATGAAGATGTAAGTAAAATTCCTAAAAACCAGATAGCTCAACAAGGGTATTAATCAAGTGTAAAATCTGCTCCTCGAGCATTTTGTTCACTTTTTTATTACTTTTCCTCGGTACTCGATTCATATACTTTTCACAATAACCAAAATCATAAGTATACCGCTGCGGCGTGCAGCTCGATCCGAATATTGCTGTGGCGTATGACACGATCCATAA
Source organism: Nicotiana benthamiana (assembly GCA_034376525.1). NCBI lineage: Eukaryota > Viridiplantae > Streptophyta > Magnoliopsida > Solanales > Solanaceae > Nicotiana > Nicotiana benthamiana. Next base: position 94,249,132 of record CM067337.1, read on the forward strand.
CACTAGTCGGCTGCGCTCACTGGAGGTGTGCAGACTCTGGAGGGGCTCCTACAGCCCAAGCGCTACATTGCTGCGGCGCGCAACCCGATCCATATGTGTGTATATATATATATATATATATATGTATGTATATATATGTATATATATGTATGTATATATATATATACATTTGCTGTAGCGTGCAGCCCGATCCATATAAGTATATTCATTTACTGCGGCATGCAGCCCGGTCCGTAACATATAAAACATCCTCCCTATTGGGTTCTCAACCCCTCTCAGTCGATATAATCACAGCCTCTCGGGCATACTTATACAAAATAGGGATCTCAGCACACATATTACATTCATTTATGATTGACATTTCAAAACCAATTCGTATTGTGTTTAACAGTTAGAAACATGACTGAGGATATGATTTTTAACAAGGTGAGGATAATCGGTAAAAAAATGCCCCTAGGGGTTCTACAGGTCAGCACAAGGCCCCAAACATGGCGACTAGCCAAATAATAATAATAATAAACAAGCCTTAGTCAAAAGCACGGTAAAATCATCAACGAGATGGACCAAGTCACAAATTCCCAGTAGTAACGGACTCCACGCTCATCATACATCGTGCGCCTCAACTCAATATAGCACTACATTGTGCAAATCCGGGGTTTCAAACCCTCAGGACATCATTTATAGTCATTACTCACCTCAAGCCTTAATTATAGCTTTACCCCTCGATTCCATTACAAATCCGCTCGAATCTAGTCACAAATTACTTAAATACATCAACAAATGCTAAATGACTCAATTTGAATGCATAAAAATGAATTTCCCAAAGTTTTGCCCAAAAAGTCCAAAAACGCCCTCGAGCTCACGTGGTCAAAACCCGAGGTTCGAACCAAAACCCGGTAACCCATTCCCCACGAATCCAAATATATGATTTGTTTTGAATTCAGACCTCAAATTGAGGTCCAAATTCCCAATTTTAGAAAAAACCAGGTTCTACCAAAAATCCCTATTTCACCCATGAAAATCCTTGATTTTAAGTTGAAAACATGTTAAATGATGTTAATGATTGAAAGAATTGAGTAAAAATCGACGTACAAATGATTTGGAATAAACCCTGTTCTTGAAAAATCGCCTAAGGAGATGGTTTTGAAAGAATGGTAAAAAATGGTGAAAATTCGACTAAGTATAAAATTCGCTGGGCCTTAGATGTGGGAAATGCGAACAAGGGTGCATTTGCGAACCCTGTAGGTATGGGAATTATGAAGGTACTGTTCGCATTTGCGAACTCTGCCAGGGATTAAGCACCTCGCATTTGCGAGCCCAAAGTCGCATTTGCGACCGACTCAATTCCGCAATTGCGAATCCAATGGTTGCATTTGCGACCCTAGTGCACTATACCCTTCCTCGCATTTGCGATGCCAGGATCGTATTGCGAGGCCTGCTTCGTAAATTCGAAAATTGCAGGACTGAGCGTGCCAGATTTCCTCTAAGTTCAAAATGCACTCCGACACCTATTCAAAACTCATCCGAGCCCTCGGGCTCCAAACCAAATATGCACACAACCTCAAAAACATCCTACGGACTTATCCGTGCGATCAAATTGCCAAAATAACATCATATACATTGAATCAAGCCTCAAAACTCATGATTTCTTCCAAATTTTCATAAAACGTTAAATTTCCATTTTAGACAAGAGGGGTTGCTCTGATGGTAAGCAACCCCAACTTCCAACCGAAAGGTTGTGAGTTCGAGTCTCCCCAAGAGCAAGGTGGGAAGTTCTTGGAGGGAAGGATGCGGGGTCTATTTGGAAACAGCCTCTCTACCCCAGGGTAGGGGTAAGGTCTGCATACAGACTACCCTCCCCAGACCCCACTTAGTGGGATTATACGGGGTTGTTGTTAAATTTCCATTTTATGTCCGAAACACGTCAAATGACGTTTGTTTTCAACCAAACTTTACAGAAAGCGCTTAATCCATATATTAAACCTGTACTGGGCGCCAGAACCAAAATACGGGCTCGATACCATAATCTTTTAATCAAATTTCATTTTCAATTTCCTTAATTATTTCTAGAAAACAAATTCACATAAAAATTCATTTCTCGGGCTTGGGACCTTGGAATTTCCAACTCTAGAATCACCATACGGAGCTATTCACAGACCCGGAATCCCAAATGGACATCGGTAATACTGAAATGCACTTCAAGCCAAACTTATGAAATTTCTTTCAAATTGCTACTTTCCACAATAGGCGCCAAAACGCTCCCGGGTCGTCCAAAACCCGATCCGGGCATACGCCCAAGTACGGAATAATCATACGAACTTGCTGGAACTTTCAGATCCCGATTCAAGGGTCATTGACTCAAAATTCCAATGCTAGTAATTCTTTCAACTTTAAGCTTCCGAAATGAGAATTCTCTTTCCAAATCAACTCTGAACTCCCCGAAACTTAATTTCGACCATGCGTACAAGTCATAATACCTGAAATGAAGCTGGCCTAAGTCTGCTGAACGACGTGCTAGAGCTCAAAATGACCGGTCGGGTCGTTACATTTTCCGAGTTTGGTTCAAAGGGACTTGGGAGGGAAGTAAGTTCATATTCTTCCCTCCTTAAAAAGTTAAAAAAAGTTACTCGGAAGTAAAACGTGTGTTTTTCCTCCTTATGCTTCTAACTGGTAAAGCAACAATCAAAAAGAAAAGTTCATAAATTTCATAGATTTTGTCTCTCGTTCCCTTTAATCGAAAGAAAAAAGAGGTTGTGAGAATTAACTTTGTCTAGGATTGGCTTGCTGGTACTTCAAGTCGCATGAGTTGAACTTAAGCATCTGTTGGAAGTTTAGCTTCATGTTTTTGTAAGTGTAAAGTGTGGTAAATTCATACACAGAATGTGTTCTTCGTCCTTTACAGTGTCACAAAGTGGTTAGCGCAAAAAGAATTGTGATTGCTTGAAGTCTCAACCATCCTTTTCCGTTGAGCTAATTATCACCATGTCATTGGTTCAATTGATAGTCTGCAGCTCTAAAGGAAGCCATAGATGACCTTGAGTGGCCAGGATCAAGCATTCATCTTATCCTACAGCCTACACCACCATCGGTTACCTTTAGAGGTGAAGGTCATGGTGACTTACAGGTAGGGCTTGAGTTGATGTTTTAGTACACCATTCTCTTCTCATATTCTCTACCCTCTTATGTTTTTAGATTCATCTGTTTTGCAGATAGACTTTATGTGTTATGCCAACACTGATCTTCTGGTTGCATTTCATTGTGATCGTCAAGTCTCTCACAGGTTCTTCTCTAACAGAATGAAATGATAAGCCAAATGCTTTACATTTGCGCTAGACTGTATGATCTGATCCAGTTCCTGACATGGGCAGGTATAAATACAAATTTCTCCGTGCTACAACCTCAAACATACCCAGCAGTGTCATCCGGGATAATCGAGGAAGTAAGCTGACCATTGGGAGAGGGGGAATGCTCAAAGTTCAGCATCTGGTCTCAGTTGCAAAACCAGCAATGCCTCACCCACATATTGATTCTGCTGGCTATCAGCAACCCAGCCGTATTGCATATATTGAATTCTTTGTCAAGCCAGAGGTTGAAGACGGTGCTAATGTTTAACAAAATTAGTTGCTCAGTATTCTTATTAAAGGGGATATTGGCAGCTTGGTTTAGAAACTTCCTCGCATGTGGAGTTACTATCCTAATTCCTCTGACAGCTTAAGTAGTCAGTGGATATGCATTGGAGTTGTGTCCTCTTAAAACCAGTGTGATATATTCAACTTGTGATGGGTAGACGCAAGACATTAGCTTCATGATATTAAGGTTCTTTGCTCACATAAAAAGGTCCAAATTTACTCTTCCATGTGAAACAGTACATTAACAAGTGTGCTGGACTTTCCCGGGTTTGTCAAAAAAGAAACATCCATGGAGATGGAAAATCAATCCTGGCAGGAAATCTATATATATCAATCAATATATATACTGAAGGAATAAAGTTTGCATTGTGTTAAGCCAAGTGGCTAGCTATTAAGAAGCCACTTGGCGCTTAGAACAAAGAAATGATTAATTAATGAAAGCAAAATGAAAATAAATTAATTCAAAATTTGATTTACATCATCACACATAGCTTTCTAAATAGATTTTGAAAGCTTTCCAAAATTAAGAGTTTCTATTTAATTGTTTTTTTGGTAATTAAGGATTTTATTAATCACCAAAGAGATTTCAATACAAAACTATTGTTCAGCCAATACACAACTGACTATCATATCTAGACTGTATAACAACTCTCTATAACTATCACTCTATTTATAGAAGATATTGCTGAATCTGTTGTCTAATTTTGGGGGTTCCTCTAACATTACAAGTATAAGCTATGTCCCTGAGTAGATTGTCACTACTGCGGAAAATATTCTCAAAAATCCTCGCATTTCTCTCCAACCACAAAGCGTAGAATAATTCAGCTGCCACCATTTTGAAATGTTAGCCCTACTAGATTTTCCTTTAGCTTTACTAACTATCCACTGTATAAGCAGTTCCCAGTTCTGCATAGTGGAGTGATCTTCTCTAAGCCAGGACAGTGTTTGGTCCCTTAATTCTGTAGCAAATGGGCAAATATGGAATAGATGGTCTCTGGTTTCTGGAGCTTGCTGGCACAAAACACATTTGTTGTCCACAGTCATACCCCAATGTATTAGCCTATCCTTGGTTGGTAGCCTGTCATGAAGTACCAACCATAAGTTGAAGACAACCTTGAGCCTAGCATAATTCTGAGCAGTTAGATTCTTCCATGGGACTCTCGGGAGTTGGCCAATCTAAAACAGATAGAGTTGACTAATGTAGCATACTGGCATGTGAAGACTTTGATGTTGTTAGCAGACCACTTGCTGCAATTATCTTTCGTACCATTCAACTAGCTTGCTTGGGGATATGAGTGTTCTCCAGTTGATGCTGTTTTATATAAACAGTGTGAATCCATTTGACCCACAGTGTGTCTTTCTTGTGAGCCAGATCCCAGCAAAGTTTAGCAATAGCTGCCTTGTTCCACAAATAGAGATTTGTGAGGTTCAGCCCACCAGCTGACTTCGGCAAACACATTTTGTCCCAGGTAATGTAGGCCTTCTTAGTGATAACACTTGATCAGAACCATATGCAACTTCTGCAGACTGCTTCAATTAGCTTAAGGATCTTTGTAGGGATAAGGAAGAGTTGTGCCCAGTAAGCGTGTATACCAAAAACCACTGACTGTACCAATTTCATTCTCCCAGCATATGACAACTTTCTAGCAGTCCATGAAGTGATCCTAGTAGTGATCTTTTCCACCAGAGGTTGCCACTGAATCAATGCCATCTTCTTGGTGGATAGAGGAATGCCCAAATACTTGAAAGGCAAATCTCCATACACATAACCTAGGTGATCAGTAATCTGCTGCTGTACTTCAGAACTAACCCCTCCAAAGTATACTGAACTTTTGCTCAGGTTGGCTTTCGGTCCAGATACTTCAGTGAATTGGGAGAAGTACTTGAACATGGTAATGACAGACTGAGTTTCTCTTTTAGCAAACAGAAGTAGGTCATCAACAAAACTTATTTGAGTGATGCCCAGCCTTTTACAGCCTGGATGGTATAGAAATTCTTGGTCTTTCTTCAGTTCAGCCACAGATATGCTTAGATATTCCATGACTATTGCAAATAGGAATGGGGAGAATGGATCACCTTGTCTAAGACCTTTAGCAGCTTTAAAAGGTTCAGTTGTTTCCCCATTAGTCATCACTGTATAGCTTACTGTTTGAACACACTCCATGATCTAGTTTGTGAATCTGGCTGGAAAACCCAATCCTTCCATTACCTGTTGCAAGAAGATCCATTCGACAGAATCATAGGCCTTCTGCAGGTCAATTTTGATCATGCATCTAGGAGTCACATGGGATCTAGAATAGTTTTTGATCAATTCATGAGTCAGGATGACATTGTCTGCAATCTTCCTGCCTGGGATGAAACCTGCTTGGGCTTCACAAATGATGCTAGACATGATTTTCTGCATTCTGTTGGCTAATATCTTGGAAATCATTTTGTATAAAACAGAGCAGCATGCGATTGGTCTGTATTCTTTTACTGTGGTTGGGTTAGGGACTATAGGGATCAATGTGAGAGAGGCAGAATTTACTGGTTTATATATCTTGTTAGTCTGGAAGAAGTCCTTGATTGCACCTATGATCTGCTTGCCAATGATGTTCCATGTTTTCTTGAAAAACACTGCATTGTATCCATCAATACCTGGGGTTTTGTCATCCCCAATTGCCTTTAAACTTTCCAGAATCTCAAGTTCTGTAATATCAGAACTTAACTCCTTCTTTTGTTGATGTGTTAAGATAGGACCATTAGTCATAAACACTCGGTTTATGGCTGGCAGAGAAACAGCTGATGTACCCATTAATGACTTACAGAAGTCATTGATCTCCTTTTTAATGTCATCTGGATTAGTAACCTTTAGACCACCAGCTGTAACAAGCTCTGTGATATGCTTGTATTGATTTCTTTCCTTCAGGACAGCAGAGAAATGCTTGTTGTTAGAGTCACCCACTTGGATCCATTTTGCCATGGACTTCTGTTGTAGCATACTTTCTTCAATCAAGGACCACTTTTCCAACTTCACTACTATTTCTTTCTCTTTAAGTTGCAGCTCATCATTGTATGCCAGTGCCATCTGATTCTGGATGTCCTTCAATTCTTATCTACTATGATCAATTCTCTGACTAATGTTCTTAAAATCTTTAGTGTTCAAAGATTTTAAGGGCCTTTCAGTGACTTGAGATTGGACCACACTGATTTCATAGAAAACTGATTATTGCTGTGTCAGTTGCCATTGACCAGCTGATAAAAGTCTTCATGATTGGCCCATGTATTGAAAAATCTGAAAGGAGTTTTCCCTTTCCTAGTAACTTCTGCCAGTGTAATCACTATAGGGTTATGATCAGAGATTAGGGGATGATCATATACAGTTTGCACATGACTCCAGTTATTCATCCACTCATAATTGCCAAAGACTCTGTCCAGTCTACTACATACTCTATCACTGCCTGTCTACCTATTTGACCATGTGAAATACTCCCCTTTCCATGGAAGTTCTGAAAGTCCAGCCTGTTGTATACATTGAGTGAACTCTTGGATCTCTGCTTGCTTCACTTGATTACTTGACTGTATATCATTGGCAAACAGAACAACATTGAAATCACCAGCAACTAACCAAGGCTCAGTAATAGCAACAGAATAATCCTGCAGATTTTTCCATAGTGATCTCCTCTGGTCTATCCATTAAAGCCATATACCACAGTGAGGTAACAGATGGCATCTCCAGAAATGTTTCTGACTCTACAGTGAATCAATTGAGCCTCCTCCTGGATACCAGTGACTCTGATCAATTATGTATCCCATATAATCCATACTCTACCATTTATGAAACCCTGATAATTTGTTAGTAATCCCCAACCAGGAACAAACAACATAGCAATTCTGCCTGCATTCTTTTCTTTACATTTGGTCTCTACCAGACCAACAAGGTTAATGTTATTTTTCCTAATATACTCCCTAACTTCTTTTTGTTTATACCTTTTATTTACACCCCTAATATTCCAGATTAGCCACTTCATTGACAGTTGCTAGGTCCTCCTTCATCATCTGGAGGAATCTCAACTCTACTAATAGACATTGTTTCTATTTAATTGTTATTCACAGTGTACATGATAAGTTTTAGTTTATCTCATAATTTTTATATTTTTGGAAATTTACGTAACGAAATTAAATGGTAATGAAATATTACTACAAAATTTAAATATGATATGTTCAAATAATTTAATAAAATAAGCATAACATCATTTTTTGAAAAGTGCTGTTCAATTTCGAAAATAGAAATATAAGAATTATATGAATTTGAGATGAGTTTTTTTTGGAAATATGATAAGAAAATCATATATGATTTGGAATATGAACAATAAAGTTAAATTTACTATCGAATATTTTTAGTTTTTATCTTATTATATTAGAATGAGTTTTGTAGAAATAGATATTAAATTGCAACAAGCTAAGGAAAAGCCGTGTGACAATGCAATAATATTAGATATTGAATAATATAAATTAAGGAATAAATAGAAAAAATAAAAATTCAAAATTTTATCATAGAGAAAAAGGGTAAAACTTATTTAAATTTGAAATGAGAAAGTATTTTATATTATGATAATAAAGGTCATAATATGGATAAGTCCACATAACTCAGGTCTAATAGATAGTCATAAGCTGAAAATATTAAATAATAAAAATGATTTAGAGATGATGTGCGTATGTTTATAAATCATAAGTTTAGAAAATAATAAAGTAAATATACAGTACTTTAAAATATTATTAACTAATTTAAATAATTTAAAATTTTGAGCTACGTTTTTAAAACAAAACAAATATTTGTTTTAAGATTTAAGAACTTATATATTTATCTATATTATGTTAAAAGAACGGCAATGGATAATGATATTAAATAAATTTACAATTAAGGTAAGAATAGCCATAGAAAAGCGTAATAAGAATATGAAGGTGTTTGGATTGACTTTAAGCTGGTCAAATACGCTTTTAAGATTCTTTTTTAGCTTTTTAAGTGTTTGGCAAAGTTAAAAAATATTTAAATTTAGTTAAAACTGCTTAAAACAAGCCAAAAGCAATAGCCTGTGCAGCCCCAACTTATTGCTTTTTGGCTTAAAAACTATTTCTCCGTAAAATGTTTTTTCTCAATCCAGTCCAAACAGGATCTATATATTAGATTAAAAAAAAGCAAAATTAAAGAAAATAAGTACAACAATTGCTATTAAAAATGAAAGGAAAAGACCGTTTGAATTTGAAATTAAATATTTTTTAAAATTATGATGAGAATGCTCAAACTATGGATAATACCAAGAAAATGAAGTCTTATTTAAGATAAATCAAATTGATAAAAATACAAAATATATTTCTAATGTAGGTAATTTTACTAATGAAAATAAAAAATTAAATTTTTATCTTAAAAAACAAAAAATAAAGAAAATTTAACTTCATGTAATACGAAGATAATTATAAGAAGACTCAATACATTTGGAACATAATAATGCAAGAATTTATGTATTAATATTTCGGACTAATTCAAAGTTACAATTTAAAACAAATTTAATATTAATTATGCGTAAAGCATTAATATAAAAACTAATTAAAATTTATAGCAGGGAAGAGAATGTATAAAAAAAAATAGAGGTAGTGTGAGGATACTTACATTTTAAATTAATTTAACAATAAATAAATTAAATTATTAAATTATATTTTAATATATTATTGATATATTTAAATGATTAAAGAATTTCGACCAAGAGAATATAAGCATAAATATATATTAAATTTCAAGACTAAAGAATTTATATTTATTTAAAAATAAGCAAGGCATTAAATTAAATTTTAAGCTAATAAAAGATCATATGATAGTATAGTAATACTAAATAATGGATAATACAATAACTATAAGTAATGAACATAAAAAAAAGAATTTACGCAAAAATAATGTGATTAATAAGGTTTGTTTGACTTTCAAATGAAAAATAAAGTGATATTAGTTGAAATAATATGATCTAGTGTACTTAAACAAGACAGATCACAACATGACATATTGAATATTTGTTAATATTGAGAGCGAAATGAAATGCAAGTACTAAAATTATGAGGTTAGGTTGTTGCAAATATAGAAAAAAATAGGTTGTCCACTATGAAATTTGAACAATAATTTCATATCTTACTTTTAATTAATATCTAATGATTATATAATTTTTATATATAAAGTTTATATTTTAAGGATATTTGCACATGATTCAACAATCCATATCACCATTTGACATAGTTTGTGTCCGCGCATCGAGTTCAATTCACGTGGTCGGATCCTGTTTGTTGCTTGATCTCTCGGATATAATTGACACCATTTGATCCTTCATCTCCTCTTCTTGGGACTTCACGAGAATGTAACTCTCCAACAACAGCAACAACAACTATCCAGTATATTTCAATAAAGTGGAGTCTGGGTAAGGTAATATGTAGACGGGCCTTACCCTACCCGAAAGGGCAGAGATGCTGTTTCCAATCGACCCCCGGCTCAGTGAAGGAAAGTAAAAACAAAAACAAAAACAAAAACAAAAACAAAAGAGCATTAGTAACTCCAGCAGAAGTAACGTAAATAATTATCTAAACATAAGAACCATAAATAAAATAGCATACAATAATATCAGACAGTAATTACCATAAATAATGTAACTTTCCAAGACTGCAACAATTGTAGATTGATGTTACATCATCTTTCTAAATGAATGTTCCTCTTATTCTTTTGGGTCTAATATTTAGAGAATTTCATAGAAATAATGATTCTGCTCTATACGTGAATTTGTGTCCACGTTCTAGTATCTTTGGAACTGATAAATGCTAACCATTTAACTTATGAATCATTTAAGCTAATATATATGGTGCACTCAAATAACTTCCAATCAGATAAAGGTATTCGGATGCCTTAGTTTCCATTTCACATTAGATGCACCATCTATTGAACTTAAACGAATGCCAAGAATTTTACTATTGATACGTACAGTTGCACGTTTCCAAAAAAAATTACTACGTTCCCTAAGTTGTCAATATTGACTTACCAAAGACAATCACATATATATATAAATAATCTCAATTTCTTCTATTCTACAACCTTACTGATCAGGCAAATGTTTTGAATGGAAACAAATTAATTGCTGAAATAGTTCATGATATCAAGCTGATGATTCAGAGCAATATGTATAAGTATTTGAGCATTCGTCTTGATGGAAAAGAGCGTTTCGAGTAGGAAGCTCTGTCAACCATAAAGATGGAAACTTATATAGTGCTGAAGTTTTTACAAATGATTGAATAACTTCGATAGTTACAAAAAAAAAAAAATTTTAATTCTAGAGCTGAAGTTCGCCTGTTACAAAACAAAAATTTTCGTTCTAGAACTGAAGTTCGCCAGTTACAAAAATAAAAATATCAGCTCTAGAATGAAGTTCGCCAGTTACAAAATAAAAAGTTAAGCTCTAGAGCTAAAGCTCGTCAGTTACAAAAACAAAAATTTCAGCTCTAGAGCTGAACTTCAGGCACGACTACTAGAATGCTAAAGTTTTGCGTGCTTGTCTTTGTTATTTTAGCACCGTATGCTGAAGTTATGCGAAAAAGCGGGTAACTTTATAATTTTTTTACAAAGCGAGCACAAGTTAAACATGACTCAAAAAACGGGTATAGATGCAAATGCCCCCTATAGCCCTTGAAAATTTAATTAGCCTATATTTCTCGCATGGACTCTAAATAGCCTTTATGCCTAATCTATTGATAAATTATAGCCACTATTTTCAATGCACTTCTCCCATTCCAAATGCACTTTTCAGTCGCCTACTCCACCCCTCCTTTTCTCTTCTCATCTTTTCCCTTCTTTAATATACTAGTAACTTCCATCTTTCTTTCCCTCTATTTTTATCCTTTCCCTTCTTCATTCTCTCCCTTTTTTCTTTTTTCTTTTTTTCTTTTTTTCTTCTATAGCGATATCAACATACATCTTTTTCAAACTTCTCTTTTTTTTTTCTTTGAGATCTTCTCCTTCTTTGTTTAGTTGCAAAAATATTTACCTTCTTGAGTACTTTTCTGCAAAAGTTTGACGGTAGTTGTCACTTTCTTCGTTTTTTGTCCACTTTCAGATATATATTACATGATTTTTTGTATGCTTTTGCAAGAAGATAAAAAATGAAAAAAATAAAATAGCCACAGCCGGAGAAAAGATTTTTTCCGGCCAAGTTCACTGTCCTACATTACCATCAGTGCTCCTTTATTAATAAATTGTGTGATAAGTGTATAATTATGGTATAATATGGTGTATAATCAATGTGTATACATTTTACAGTAGTGATACATTATTATATATTTATTATACACATATAATAGAAAACTGGGGATAAAGATTACAGTGGCTAAATTGAGGGTTGAGAATAGAGTATAAAATGTATATATATATTATGTATGCACATTTATATAAAAGATGTATCTATACTTATATAGTACGTATATATATATATATATATATATATATATATATATATATATATATATATATATATATATATATATATATATATATATTTTATACAAATTCAATGTTAATATAGTTTTGTATATATTTTGTATATAAAGTATATAATGGTATATATAAATTCATTATACACGTATTATACAAAACTGGACGTGTAAGATTACAGTGGGTACATTGCGTGTTATGAATATTATATATAATGTGTATATGAAAGGTGTATCTACACTCGTATTATACATATACACTTTTATACAAATTCAATATTCATATAATTTTGTATGTAAAGTATATAATAATATATAATGTATATATGCAGTGCACATAGAATTTACAATTGTATATAAAGTAAATAGTCAATATATTTTTCGTATATAAAATGTATAATTTTTCTCTCATAAATACTCTCAATCATTCTTTCTTCTTTTCTTTAGATTTTATCTATTCAATTTGTCTGTTTATACTGTCTTTTATTTTTTCTTCTTTTCAATCTTTTTCCCCCTTTCTTTTAGTTCTTAATTCTTTAGGTTTGATAGTGGAATTGGGGTGGATGAAGATGGTGCAGGGGTGCGTGAGTATGTTTTTTGATGATCTATCATTTTTGGGATGTGGGTAGATGGTGTGGTGGCAGCAGTGCAAGGAGGTGATAGCGGTGTCATGGCGGTAGCGACATTAGTGCAATAGTGGCGGGGCAACGCTGGAGATTTTTTGTGCGAATGTCTGATAGATGGTGGAAAAAGAAAAATATATGCGGTGTGGTTGATGGAATTTGGGCTGACCATTCTAATATCTTTTAGACAATTAGATGTATTTGAAATTTTGTGGCTACCAGATAATATAAGTTTGCAGCAAGTGGCTACAATTGTATTTTGCTCTTTTTTATTCTCTCTTTGCTGAATAAGATATTCTTAGTGTGAACCTTTTTTATGAGTTATATTTTAAAATGCAAATAGCTTTCTTATTTCCTTTTACTAGATTGGAACTTGGGACCTGTGGAAAGAAGATAACGCCTTAGATTTAGTTGATCGTTGGGGACTTTAGTAATATGTGTATACAGTAGAAATTGGGGCTATCCGATTTCATTCTTTGGTCGAGATAGGAATATCGCGTCAAAGAGCTAGAACGTCGACCCCGAACCGAGATCAACACCGATCACGACCAGAAAAAGATAGACTTCGAGTGACATCTGTGATGACCCAGCCGGTCGTCTTAAGTATTTACGCCTTGATCTCCTATTAATTGCTTTTCCCAAGTTTATTTCTGCTAATTTGATTTACCAGGATGTTCGGTTCTGAGTTTCGAAGAGTTTTGGGATACTTAGTCCCTAAATGAGTGCTTAAGTGTTGGAAAATTGATCATAGTCGGAATAAAGTGTAGAAGGCCTCCGAATAGAAATCTAATGGTTATGTTACCTTCGTTAGGTGATTTTAGGGTTAGTAGCGTGTTCAGATTGTGTTTTGGAGGTCCCTAGCTAATTTAGACTTGAAATGCCAGAGGCTGAATTTTTGGAAGTTTCCGGTTCGATAGTGAGATTTTGTTCCGAGGGTCGGAATGGAAATTTGAGAGTTGTAGCAGTTCTGTTATGCCATTTGTGACGCGCGTGCAAAGTTTCAGGTCATTCGGACAAGGTTTGATAGACTTTGTGATCGAAAGTGTGTTTTATAGAGCTTTGGAAAATTTAGGCTTGAATTCGATGAAAAATAGGTGTTTTGGTGTTGTCTGTAACATTCTGAAGGTTGGAATTTGAATGATGTTTTAGGATTGGTTGGCATGTTTTGTTGAGGGTCCGAGGGCCTCGGGTGTGTTTCGGATGCTCAACGGGTCTTTTTGGAACTTAGGAAATTGCATAAAATGTTGCAGTAGTCAATCTAGTTTCATTCTTTGCGTTTGCGAGTGGGACATCACGTTTGTGAAGAGGAGCTGGGGCTAAGGAAGAGTTTGGCCTTTGTGTTCGAGAGAGGGTCTACGTGTTTGCGAAGATTTGGGTGGTTGTGCTACGCGTTCTCGATTGGCCTTCGCGTTTGCATAAAAGGGTTTGGCCTAATGGAGTTTTGTGCATCGTGTACGCGTGGTGCATGTCGCGTTTGCGAAGGTACGTCTGTGAAAAGCGTCGTGTTCACGGTATAGGGGACGTGTTCGCGAAGAAGGAAAAATGGTCAAGGTTATGTTGCACTTCACGAACGTGAGAATTTGACTGCGTTCGTAAAGAAGAAAATTAAATGGCTGGGCAGAATGTTTAAAAGGGTACATTTCGCAAATTTTGGTCTAGTTTTCTCCATTGTTAGGTGATTTTGAAGATTTTTGGAGTGGGTTGAAGAGGGATTTAAGGGTATTGGAGGTAATATTTTTCATAACTCATTTTTATGTGATTAAATACCTAATTAGTGGTGAGAAATTTGGGAAAAAAAGGGTAATTAGGGTTTGAGTTTAAGAGGCTATTAAATGAGGATTTGTGGGGTCATTTGAACTCCAATTTCAGTGTTCTTGTCATGTATAGACTCGTGAGAGTGCAAGGTTTCTGGAATTAAAAATTTTTCTCGACTCCGAGACGTGGGCTTAAGGGGAATTTTGGTTACTTTACATAATTTCGCGTATTAGCTTAGAATTTAATTGTAGAATCAACTTCTTGAAGTATTATTCACATTATGAAATGGAATGGAATAGATTTGAGCCATTTAGTGTGACGACCCGGCCAGCCATCTTAAGAATTAACGCCCTGATCCCCTATTAACTGCTTTCCCCAAGTTTATTTTTGCTAATCTGATTTGCAAGGACGTTTGGATTTGAGTTCGGAGAGTTTTGGGATACTTAGTCCCTAAATGTGAGCTTAAATGTTGAAAAATTAACTATTGAAGGAATAGTTCTAATACGACGTCCAAACAGAAATTTGATAGTTTTGTTAGCTTTGTTAGGTGATTTCGGGGTTAGAAGCGTGTTCGGATTGTGTTTTGGAGGTTGGTAGCTAATTTAGGCTTGAATGCCGAAGTTTGAATTTTGGAAGTTTTCGGTCTAATAGTGAGATTTTGATCCGAGGTTCGGAATGGAATTCCGGAAGATTCAGTAGTTCCGTCATGTCATTTGAGATGTGTGTGCAAAGTTTCAGGTCATCGGACGTGGTTTGGTTAGGTTCTTAATCAAAAGTGTGTTTCGGAAGTTTGTAAAAATCTTAGGCTTGAGTTCGATGCCAAATGGTAGATTTGGTGTTGTTTGAGGTGTTCTGATAATTGGAACAAGTTTGAATGAGATTTTTGGATGTGTTAATACTTTTGGTTGAGGTCCTGGGGGCCTCGGGTGAGTTTTGGTTGGTCATTCAGATCATTTTAGAGTTTGAAGAGTTCGGAAAATCAACTCAGCTGTTGCAGAGATTTTGGCTTTTGCGATCGCATAGGTTGTGTCGCGATTGCGTAGAACAACTTTGGAAGCCCAAGATTTAGACCTTCGTGTTAGGTTTCCTTGCGTTCACATAAGTCTAGGAGCTTGTGATTCATGTTCGCATATGGCTGTCCACATTCACGTATAAGGTTTTGGGGTCCAGTGGAATTTGAAAAGCGCTCTTACTAGGGATTTGACATGAGGTTGTGTTCTTCTAGGTTTAAATCTTGGTGTTTCGGCCTAGACTTGGGGTACCCGAGTGGACAAATGGGGTCGAAGATGGGGCAACGTATCGGGAGCACTAAAGTCTACCCGGCCTTGTCGTTTGCCCAGCATCATTCTATTTGGTATAATTTCCACAGAAAAAGTGGCCTACATGAACGTACGCACTATTTCTTAGAAGACTTGGATAGGTGGCATAAGAAGATAGTTATATACAATTCAAACAATATTATAGCAATACAAATATCATTTAGCACAGAAGGTTCACAAATATAGAAATATGAACTATAAACAAAGCCAAGTAAAAATCATAAAACAAGCTCGAAATCTTGAACCCTGAACCAGATATTCTGGGTTTCGTCCTTAGCAGAGTCGCCATACCTGTCACACCTCCTTTTTTACCTACACCCCCGAAAGGGTATAAATGGAGTTTTTCCAATTAAAGGACAATGAAACAAGATTATTTGTTTATCAAAAATTTAGAGTGCCACATGGGATATTTTATGGTGTCCCAAGTCACTGGTTGAAATCCCAATTCGAGGAAAAAGATTGACTCCGACACAACAAGGGCGTAACCAATGGAAGGTTCTCACACTGTCCCCAACATTGTTCTCCGATGATGTCCCTTGGGCGAAAGGAGCCAACATTATCTTTTTTTCTTCAATCGTGGAGAAAAACATGTGATTCGAGAAAATGTTTGAAAAAATCTACGCTTTTTGAAGGTGAAGTCTATTTTACAGTCAACAAAACAGAAATTCGAGTAAGGAATTCTGCTAAGCCGGGAGAAGGTGTTAGGCATTCCTGAGTTCCATGGTTCTAGAACAATTGCTTTGATCATACTTGGCTTGACTACATTTTCTAATTACTCATTTTAGAACCTATGTGCTTGCCTCTTTTGATTAAAATTATCTTGAAACGGGTCACGCTTACGTGTACCCACTTGTTTGGCGCATCAAAAATCATGTCACGCGAACGTGTCCACAATTAATAATGCATTATTTTTTTATTAAGAGAGTTTAGCCGAGGTTGCTGTAACGCATACTCCTATTTTATTTTTAAAATTGTAATCATGTCAT
Organism: Nicotiana benthamiana; assembly: GCA_034376525.1. Taxonomy (NCBI): domain Eukaryota; kingdom Viridiplantae; phylum Streptophyta; class Magnoliopsida; order Solanales; family Solanaceae; genus Nicotiana; species Nicotiana benthamiana. Next base: position 94,265,940 of record CM067337.1, read on the forward strand.
GCAAATGTGTCCACGACTATGAAAATGCATTAAATGAACCTGAAGCAAACTACTATCATGTGTTATTTGTTATATCTAAAGTACGAGGGCCATGGGTTATTGATAAGAAGTTATGGGAGAAGTGGGATAACTTTATTATTGGTATTCAGTCAAAGTAGTAACTAAAGAACAGGTATCCTATGAGTCTTCAAAAAGTGGAATAACTATTTTATGAAATGGGCAGTTAAAATTCTACTCATCTAAGCCCAATTGATTAACTAAAGAAAGTTTGCAAGGCTTTTAAAAATCACCATCCTACTAAAATAGCAACCACCAAGTTAAAGGGCCATAATTATTCATTCAATTGGTATGGCAATCCATTTTAACTAAATACAATCGATTTGTAGTATTAGGAACTGGGCTAGTCTCAAAGAGAATTTAGACCAGCCCCAACAAACAACGAAGAGCCTTGTTTTGAAGCAAATAAAAAGCACATATAGCAGGGCCTACTATGTTCATTTTCCTGTAATTTTAAAACTCTAGGCCCAAGTTGAGCCCAAGTATAAGTCCCAAATTTCTTAAAAGTCTCATAACCACTATCAAGGAGACTTGACATAGAGTTCATATCGTGCTCAGGTGAAGGCTGAGAAACAAAAGTTCAAAATAAATCCAAATAGCTAGTCTCAAAATTACCAACATACAAACAGTTCCACGATTTCGAAGGAAGAAACAATTAAGGATCCATTTTTTGAAGAACTATACATTATAAGACCTTAATCTTCTAAGGCCTTAAGTTAACTTGCAACATCGATGTTTAAACCTTACATAAACCTCACATGAACAGACTTGTAGGACTTAAACTTTAAAACAACCAAACATACTCATAGATAAACATTGAATCATTTTAATACAATCATGCTAAATTAAATATGCCTGACAATGATAATTCCCAGTAGGTTAAATTCTGGCTTTCCATGAGTTTCGAAGAGTCGTACCAAAGGACATTTAAAACACATTCAGGACCAAATACAAAAGCAGAACATGCTTGGCAAACTTGTATCACCTACTGTCAAGCATACATATCCCACTGCTTATACCTATGACTATTGAATATACACAACCTTAAATGTATGGATGAATAACTTAACAACATGTAAAACTACATATCTATTACGGAACACAAAAGTAATAGGGGGATAAAAAGGAGTTAAACTCAAAGCAGCCTGTATTCAACCAATCTTTCAATTTATATATTTCAACAGTCACTTGCTACTCAAGGCTAAGAAGGTACCAAGAATTCTAGAACAACACAAAAAGTGAGGAATCAGCAACAAAACAGTAGCCAACCAACACCAGCAACACCAGTTCAACCAAAATGAATTTGAAAATAATAAAAGGCAGTCTCACTCGAACAATACCCATAACAATCCTTAAAACGAAACCTCAAACATCTAATTTCCATCCATTTTGAAAATAGGTTAATCAGAAACTATTTTCAGGAACCGGATACTTAAAAAATCAGAATCAAGAAAAAAATTGAAATAAAATAGTAATTTCATTTTGATTTTTTAGCCGTTTTGTTTTTTCTTAATATTTTCAGTCTCTCATTCTTTAATGTTTTCTGCCTTCAAAAGCCAAGAAATGTGCCTTTATAGGCAAGTAAATAGGGCAACAAAAGAGAATTAGGTTTACACTTCAGTCCTTTCTTATTTTTATTTTTTTATCATAGGGAGCCTTAGCTAATTTCCTTTTTGCTGAACCACCCTTAATGTAATTATTAAATTTTCCAAACAGCCCCTCACCCCAGCTTCTATGAAGCTACCAATTCTGTTACAGTAAGATTCCCTACCCCAAATTACCCTCTCAACCATGTTTATTACCCTAAAAACCAACCCGAATCAACTGGCCCAAGCTAATGGGTCTACAAACACAAATTAGATCCCTTCTCTGGGCTAATCTCTCTTTCAGATTCAATTTCAATTCAGAAAGCAAAACAAATAGCAGAACAAACCAAATATTTGGGCTCAAACAAATTCGAACCAACTGCCCTCTGTGACCCACAATTGAAATGAAATTAGCTATACTAAACAAGACTAAACAAAACAGACTTAAATAAAAAATCGTGTTTGATGGTGAAGCCCGGATTAAAGAGATTCATGCAAAAATGACACAAAAATAGAAAAGAAGATGAAAAAGGACGACAAAAAACCATGCAAGAAAAAAAAGATAAAAACAAAAAGGAAACAGAAATACCTAAACAGTTGGCCAAGTTTTGAAATTCTTCTTCAAACTCTCGATTTTGATCAAAAAGGGTATCAACCATGTGTTTTAGATGAAAACACATGGTCAAGATCCACTGTGGTCTCAATCGTCAACGAATCCACCGATTTTAGGGTTTGACAGTTTTAGGTCTTGTCTTCAACTCAGATTCGACGAGATAGGCCGTGATTGAAAGGAAGCTAGTTTGAGATTTAGGGAGAGGGGGTCAAGGTGAGTCTGTGGTGTAATTTTTGTTGAGATTGAAGACTTGCCGCCTCCGTGGGGCGATTTCCGGCGGCGGCTAGTGGTGGCAAACGGTATAAGTTGTGACAGGGGTCTTAGGTTTGATTAATGGTCATTTGGATAGTCCTATATGGTGGGGGGGATTATGTTCGGGCTGTTGGATTAGGTGAAATCAACGGTGGGGATAGGGAGACCGCTAAACGACATCATTTTACTTAGGAGGTGGTTTGGACCGGGTTAGGGCGTGGAATTGGGGCGGGTCTTGTCGTGTTTTGAGGGAAATTTGGGCTGGATTTACGGGATTAATATTAAGAAGACCCAAAATCAATTCTTTTAATTTCCAACTCTTTTTTTAAAATTAAATAAAATCTTAAGTTGAATCACAAAACCAAATTAACCTAAGAAATTGGTTAATTCTAAATAATAATTATCACAAATTATTAAAACCCAAATTAAAACAAAAACTACCAAAGTGCAAAATTAAAATTCGAAGTGTAGAATAACTATTTTCCTGTGATTTTCTCGTTTCATAAAACCATTAATTACTAATTAATTCAGAATGCAAAGTTAAATCCTAAATTCAACTGCGACATATTTTTGTATTTTTTCGTTAATTAAACAAAATAAATGTGCACAACCAAATACAAATAGTTAACAAAAATACTATAAAAATCTATGAAATTGCAAATAATGGGAAAAAATATTTTGTTTTGAATATGTGGGAGTAATTCATAAAGGAAAAAAATCACGTGGTCACAGTCGCCCTACTATGATATTCTTAGTTGTCACGCCAAAACCATGATGCTGGCTATGCCAGTTGTACCGCGTGTTGAGTAGAGTGGTACTTTATACCACACTCCCATTAGAGTTATTTCTTTCCTCAAAGCTCAACGTATGGTTAAGAAGAGGTGTGCCGCGTATTTAGCTTATGTGAGAGATGTTAGTGTTGATACCTCTTCTGTTGATTCAGTCCCAATGGTACAGGATTATCCTGATGTGTTTCCAGCTAATCTTCCGGGCATGTCGCCTGATAGAGACATTGATTTGTTTCCAGGCTCTCAGTCTATTTTTATTCCTCCATATTGTATGGCTCTTCCTAAGTTGACGGAGTTGAAGGATCATCCGTAGGAATTACTTGATAGGGTTTTATCCGGCCTAGTGTTTCACCTTGGGGTGCTTCTGTCTTGTTTATGAAGAAAAAGGATGGTTCTATGCGTATGTGTATTGATTACCGCTAGTTGAACAAGGTTACAATGAAGAACCGTTATCCCTTGCCTTGTATTGATGATCTGTTTGACCAGCTTCAGGGTGCACGAGTGTTTTTTAAGATTGACTTGCGCTCAGGATACCATCAGTTGAAGATTCGGGATCCAGATATCCCGAAGACTGCATTTAGGACTCGATACAGTCATTACGAGTTTCTTATTATGTCATTTGGGATGACCAATGCCCAACAGCCTTCATGCATTTGATGCATAGTGTATTCTGACCATATGTTGACTTTTTTGTCATTGTTTTTATTGATGACATTCTGGTGTATTCCCGGAGTCGGGAAGATCATGAGTAGCATATGAGGACAATGCTTCAGACTCTGAGAGGGAAGAAGTTATATGAAAAGTTCTGAAAATGTGAGTTTTTGTTGGATTCAGTGGCATTCTTAGGCCACGTGGTATCGAGTGGGGGCATTTGGGTGGATCCGAAGAAGTTAGAGACTGTGCAGAGTTGGCTCGGGCCGTCCTCAACAATAGAGATTCATAGTTTTCTTGGCTTGGCGTGCTACTACCGTCGTTTTATGGAGGGTCGTTTCATCGATTGCAGTCCATATGACTAGATTGACCCAACAAGGTGCTCCATTTCAGTGGACAGAGGTGTGTGAAGCGAGCTTTCAGAAACTCAAGACAGCTTTGACTACAACCCAATTTTTGTGTTGCTTACAGGTTCAGGGTCTTATACCTACTATTGTGATGCCTTGAGAGTTGGCCTTGAAGCAGTATTGATGCACGATGATTGCCTACACATCCAGACAGTTAAAGATACATAAGAAGAATTATCCTGTCCATGATCTTGAGTTAGCTGCCATTGATGACGCCCTGAAGAATTTGCGCCATATCTATATGGTGTGCCTTGTGAGATTTACTCTGATCATCAGAGCTTGCAACATTTATTCAAGAAAAAGGATCTAAATTTGTGCCAGAGGAGGTGGTTAGGGTTGCTGAAAGATTATAACATAACTCTTTTATATCACCCGAGCAAGTCCAATATAGCGGCTAATTCCTTGAGTCGTCGGGTGAAGAGTTTGGGGAGTTTGCCATATTTACCAGCATCGGAGAGGCCTATGGCCATGGATGTTCAGGTGTCAGTAGGTGAAGTATGAGACATAGAGACCGGGTGGGTTGCTTCAGTAGTTCAAGATTCTGGAGTGGAAGTGGGAGCGGATCATCATGGACTTTATAGTTGGACTCACGCGGACTTTGAAGACGATTGATGCTATCTGGACTATCCTAGATCGGCTGACCAAGTCCGCTTATTTCATTCCTGTGTGTATTACTTATTCTTCAGAGTGGTTGACAGAGATTTATATCCGGGAGATCATTCGTTCGTATGGTATTCCGGTTTCTATTATTTTAGACAAAGGTACTCAGTTCACATGACAGTTCTGGAGGGCCATTTAGCAGGATTTGGGTACTCGGGTAGAGTTAAGCACATCATTTCACCCCAGACGGACGGATAGTCCGAGCGTACTATTCAGATTCTTGAGGATATGGTCCGCACATGTGTGATTGAGTTTGGAGGGTCTTGGGATCAGTTCTTGCCATTGGTGGAGTTAGCTCACAATAACAGCTGTCAGTCCAGCATTCATAAAGCACCGTATGAGGCTTTTTACGATATGCAATGTAGATCTCCGGTGGGTTAGTTTGAGCCGGGTGACTCTAGGATATTGGGCACAGATTTGGTTCAGGATGCTTTGGAGAAGGTTAAGCTAATTCAGGATAGACTCCATACAGCCCAGTCCAGACAGAAGAGCTACGTTGACCGGAAGGTTCGTGATATTTCCTTTATGGTTGGAGAGCAGGTTCTGCTTCGGGTTTTTTCCTATGAAGGGCTTTATGAGATTTCTGAAGAAACGGAAGTTGAGTTCGAGTTTCATTGGCCCTGTTAAGATATTGAGGTGTGTTGGGGAGGTTTCTTATGAGCTTACCTTACCTCCGAGCCTGGAGGGGTTCATTCGGTATTTCATGTTTGATGCTCCAGAGATATCACGGTGATCCCTCGCATGTGTTGGATTTCACTTCAGTCCAACTGCATAAGGATCTATCTTATGCTGAGGAGCTAGTTGCTATATTTGACAGACATGTTATGAAGTTGAGGTCAAAGAATATTTCTTCAGTAATGGTTTAGTGGCGGGGTCAGCCAGCTGAGGAGATGACCTGGGAGACCACGCAGGATAGGTGCAGCAGTTACCCTCAACTTTTCACTACTTCAGGTATGTCTCTATGCTCGTTCGAGGACAAATAAATGTTTAAGTGTAAGAGGATGTGACGACCCGGCCAGTCGTCTTAAGAATTAACGTTGGACCCCTTATTAAATGCTTTCCTCATGTTTATTTCTGCTAATTTGATTTACTGGGATGTTCCGTTTTGAGTTTAGAGAGTTTTGGGACACTTAGTCCCTAAATGAGAGCTTAAGTGTTGAAAAATTGACCATAGTTGGAACAATATGAAGACGGCCTCAGAATGGAAATCTGATGGTTATGTTAGCTTCGTTAGGTGATTTTGGGGTTGAGAGCGTGTTCGAGTTGTGTTTTGGAAGTCCGTAGCTAATTTAGGATTGAAATGCCGAAGTTTGGAGTTTGGAAGTTTCCGTTTCGATATAGATATTTTGATCCTAGGGTCAGAATGGAACTCTGGAAGTTTCAATAGTTCTGTCATGTCATTTGGGATATGTTTGCAAAACTTCAGGTCATTCAGATGTGGTTTGGTTAGGTTTTTGATCAAAAGCGTGTTTTGGAAGTTTTTAGAAAACTTAGGCTTGAATTCGATGCGAAATGGTAGATTTGGTTTTGTTTAAGGTGTTTTGATGATTGGAACAAGTTTAAATGAGTTTTTAGGATGTGTTGGTGCTTTTGGTTGAGGTCCCGGGGGCCTCAGGTAAGTTTCAGATGGTCAATCAGACCATTTTAGAGTTTGAAGAATTGCAGAAAATCAACCTAGCTATTGGAGAGATTTTGGCTTTCATGATCGCGGAGAAGAAATTTGGAAGGCCAGTATTTAGATCTTCGTGTTCGATAGGTTGCCTTGCATTCACATAAGTCTAGGACCTTGTGCTTTGTGTTCTCATATGGCTGTCCGCATTTGCATATAAGGATTTGAGGTCCAGTGGAATTTGCTCACGGCGTTCTCATTTGAGGGCTCGTGTTCGCATAGTGTGGGAAGCTGAAGCATCGCGTTCGTAGTGTATGTATCACGTTTTCATAGAGTAGTTTTGAGGCCTTGGAATTTTTCCCTTCCCGATTGCGAGGCTTGGGCCGCGATCGCGATGAAAAGATATCAGAACTGGGCCGAAAGTTTATAAGTTATTTCACTCGCAATTTTGAGTCATTTTTCCTCCATAGCTGAGCATCTTGAGAGCTTTCTGAAGTGGATTGAAGAAGGATTCAAGGGGAATCATTTGGAGGTAGCATTTTGACTTCATAACTCATTTCTATGTGATTAAATACCTAATTAATGGTGAGTAATTTGGAAAAAGGGTAATTAGGGCTTGAGTTTAAGAGACCTTTAAATGTGGATTTGAGGGATCATTTGGACTCTGATTTTTGTGTTCTTGTTATGCATAGACTCGTGAGAGTATGAGGTTTTCAAAAATGTTAATTTCACCTGATTCTAAGATATTGTCATGAGGGGCATTTTGGTTATTTTACCTAATTTTTTGTCTCAACTTTGAATGAAATCATAGAATTAGTTGTTTGAGATGTTATTTACGGTATGTAATTGAATTGAATAGATTTTGGTCACTTGGAGTTGGATACTCATGGAAAAGTCGTGATTTCTAGTTGATTTTGTGCCGGTTCGAGGTAAGTGGCTTGTCTAACCTTGTGCAGGGGACTTTTTCCCCTTAGGATATGATAAATGGTAATTGAATTGCCTTGTGCGCGAGGTGACGAGCGCGTACTTGTTAGCATTTTTGGAAATCTTATTTTTTCTTAAAGTACTTATTAGCGTGTTTCCCGTCCTGCTTTATTACACTTGCAAATGTATTAGAAGAGCATGTTTAGTTGACTTAAATTGCCTATTCCCCTATATTTCCTTGATTGTATTATGTGAATCATATTAGGCTAGGACTACTTGTTGCCTTGCTTTGAAATTTGTTTTTCTAATTATCTTCTTACTGTTGCTACATATTTACATTGGGACTACGGATGTGGGATTCCGGTAGCTTTCCCTTATCTGTTTACTTTGGGACTACGGGTTCGATTCCCAGTAGATCCCCCTAAACATTTACTTTGGGACTATAGCTTAGATTCATGATAGATCCCCATACACAGTTATATGGAACTACGGGAGTGCACCCGGTAGATTCCCCCAGTACTAAGTATTTACATTTGGGACTATGGACCGGGGTTCCGGTAGATCCCTGCGCATTTATAGTTGGACTACTTGATGGCATCCCAGGAGATCCTTTGGATATATACATATGATGGGCTATGGGACGGTATCTTGGGAGATTCACTGGACAGATGATGAAAGGGTATACAGGACGGTATCCTGGGAGATCCTCATGTTACTATTGGTATCGTGCTGTTATGATTTCTGAGTTTATTATGTAATTGTGTAATTATTGCTGCCTGGTATAACCTATCTTATTTCATTGTCATTCTCATTTACATTTTTTATTTCATACTATTGAAACTTATTATTGCGTTTTACCTCAGTAGGGCCCTGACCTTCCTCGTCACTACCAGACCAAGGTTAGGTTTAGAACTTACCGAGTACCACTGTGGTGTACTCATGCCCATTCTATGCATGTTTTCATGTGTAGATCCAGGTACCCTTACCCAGGCATATTACCCTTGAGGCGGAGAGATCTATCAGGGACTTTGAGGTATCTTCCGTGTCCACAGACCAAGGAGTCTCTATCTTATTCTATCTTTTTGCAGTTAGCCTTCCTTTCTTACTGTTGTTTTAGACATCCTGGAGTTAGAGCATTGTACTGCATTTCCTTCAGCTTGTTTTTCCATGAGTTTTCGGATGATAGGATAATGCCGAGCATATATATATATATAGCTGTTCAAATTTGAATTATTTATTTCTGCAAGTTATTTGTTTCCGCATTGTTAGGCTTACCTAGTCATAGGGACTAGGTGCTGTCACAACATGTCGGAGGGCGAACTGGGGTCTTGGAATTTGGAGTTAGATACTCATGGCAAGAACGTGATTTTGAATTGACTTTGGGCCGGTTCGAGGTAAGTGGCTTTTCTAACCTTGTGTGGGGGACCTTCCCATTAGGATATGATATTTGATAATTGAAATGCCTTGTTGTATGGTGATGAGCGCGTACTTGAGCTAATTGTTGAAGAACCCGGTTTTATTTTTAGAAAATTAAGCCGAGTTCCTTTCCTTTCCTATTTATTCTACTTGCGAATTTAGCCCGTTGTTAGTTTGGAAAAGTATGTTTAGTTGACTTAATTGCCATTTTTCTTAAATTGCCTTAATTGCATTACGTGAAGCATGTTAGGCTAGGATTAGCTGTTTACTTGATACGTACTTAGCATTTAATTGAGTATCCTTGTGTTGCTCCTTTGTGTTTTAATTTGGGAGTACGGGACGGCATCCCGGGAGATCCCTGGACGTATTTATGATTCGGACTGAGGTATGGGATACCAAGAGATCCTGGCACGTATATTAAGAATACCAAGAGATCCTCGGGATACCAAGAGATCCCTAACATACATTAAGGACACCAAAAGATCCCTGGCATATATTGAGGATACCAAGAGATCCTCGGGATACCAAGAGATCCCTATCATACATAGATGATACCAAGAGATCCCTGGCATATATTGAGGATACCAAGAGACCCTCGGGATACCAAGACATGCCTATCATACATTGAGGATACCCAGAGATCCCTAGCACGTATATCGAGGATACTAAGAGATCCTTGGTATACTAATAGATCCCTGGCATGAACATTAAGGATATAGAGAGATCCTTAGGATACCAAGACATCCTTGGTTATTATCCCTGCTGCGAGTAGTGTTAGCTTGTGATTTGTATTTATATTCTATTTCCGTTATTGTACTCTTATTATCATGTATAGTCTCTTACTATAGATTCTCAATTATAGTGTTTATCTTAACCAGTCACTATTATTATCATTTACCTCAGTAGGGTCCTGACCTTCTTCGTCACTACCCGACTGAGGTTAGGCTTGGCATTTATTAAGTATTGCTATGGTCTACTCATGCCTCTTCTGCGCATGTTTTTCATGTGCAGATCCAGATATCTTCTCATGATTATCACCATAGAGGGAGGCGACTACTTAGATACTTTGAGGTATATCTACCACGTTCGCAGACCGAGAAGTCCCTTTCCATTCCTACTTTTTAGTATTTTGTCCCTTCCGTATTTTTTTTGTTCTTATTAGACAAAATTCTGGAGTTAGATATATGTAGTATTTATTTGTCTTAGCCTATGATTCGTGGGTTTCTAGGTCTTTGATTGGATATTTGTTTTGAGATATATGGTGTATGTCAAGTGGCATATTTAACACTATTATTGCTTTATTTCTGTTCTTAAATCATTTTATTTTTCTGCAATTTAGGCTTACCTAGTCGTAGAGACTTGGTGCCATCACGATGGTTCATGGAGGTAAACCGGGGTCATGACAAGTTGGTATCAAAGCTATAGGTTCATAGGAGTCATAGATCAAAAGCCGTTTTATTAGACTCTCGCTGATCAGTACGGACACATCTGTACTTATCTACGAGAGGCTATGTAACAGTTAGGAAAATTCCACTTCATTTGATTACTTATCGTGCGACCTTTAATCAGTTTGAAGGCTACATCATATGTTCTTTTTGCATCCACTCTTGTATCAAAATTGTGCACTCAGTATCATTTATACGCCAACAATTCATGATGCTATAAAAGGATTATAAGGGGCCCAAGAATTGCTCAACAATTATTACCGCATGCAGCAAACGAATAGCTTGAGGTGTCTTATGATGGTGTCGTACAATCGATAAAGGCTAGTATTGCCAATTATCGGAATGTATCTTATGGCTTTGCGTCAAGTGAAGGGATTACAATATCAACGATCAAATTGTCAGGTCATGTGTCATATCAGTTTTGGCCTGAGATGTATTTATGTGGTGTTCAAACGTCCTCTAAAACTTGTATATGAGTAAAGGCTGAGAATTGTTTGGGATGATGCAGGGACATGGAAACAATTTCAGAATACTCGTAGTGCTTAATCAGGGCACTCGCTTGGAACAATCATCTTTTTAATGCATAACTAGTATATGATTCGTACAGTGGTTATTCTATTTATCCAGCACGGACTCAGTATGAGCAACCGAACTGCAGATCGATGCTATAAATGTGGTGATACTAGGAGCATCATGAGCAATTGTCCAGACTTGGAAGGAATCTATTTCATTGGAACATTCATTCCACACACTCCATTATAGTTACTAATATACATAAGATACACGATAGAGATGGAGAATAAGCATGTAGATGCCACCTAAGAGGTAGGGGCGCGACTAATTGATATAATTTCCATGGTATAGATGATGTCGCTACACCAGATGGTGTCATTACAAGTATGATCTTAATGTGATTATTAGAGTAACAATTTCATTAAATCGATTCAGTTCTGAGTATCGAGGCAAGTACCCTAAATATGCACAACTCATGAGTAAGCTTCGTAATCCTTAAATCTACTTATGTCAATACTCACGTTGGATTATTATATGGAGATAGCTATTTCTATCATTATGTGTTGGTCACTAAGAATAGCTATGAGGTTAAAAGTGAGTTTCTATTACTCACTATAACGAGTTTTGATGTGACTTCAAGATATTTAAATTCAATTGTGATTTATATGCACTATCGGTATGAGGGTTCATTATATGTTGTAATTTTGTTTGACTACAATTATTTTAAAAGAAGAAAGAAAGGAAATAAAAAAATAATTTTATTTGGCACAATGTGCAAGTACTTGTGATTCATAGTTGAGGATGAGATCCTCAACATTTTTATCCAATGTTGAACATTTTAATCCGGGCTACAAGCTGCAGTGGATGTTATATAAGGACGGGGCCCTGGTGGTAAAAAGATTATATGTTTAAAATTCTCCTTTTATGAATAATAATTTACTATATTTTAATAGAGAGTCATGCTTGTTAGGCTTATTTGTCAGTTCTTATATATTTTCTGTTCATACCAGCCATTTGTGTCGTAGATGTTGAGTTTTAGCCTACGAGATGGGTGCCCAATGGCGCTAAATGTGACTCGTTAATTCGGCTAAGTAATTATGAGGTCTCTATGCCTCGTTGTGAGTATAGTAGAGGTTTGACATGAGAGTTTTAACATAAGGTTAATTGGCAATGTTGTTATTTATTAGAAACTATTATGGCCAGAGACGTGGTTATGTGCATACATACGATGTGTTTCATACCCAATATTTTTATGATAATACCGTGCTTATAATATGGAGATTAGAATTGTTGATATATACATTATGGTGATTTGTTGAGTTATAGATGTGTTGTTAGGAGTTGTTTTAGTGTTACTCTGACATGTGGATAGTCCCAATTATAGGAGCGACTCTACCAAAATTTTTGAAAAATTTGGGACATTAATACGTGTGAAGAAAGAAATAAGTTATGTTGTGTATTTGAGGATGAATGACCCTATGTGGGGGAGAATGGAACATCCCCAAAAAAATTGAAGTATTTAAGCGCTATTAAGAGTTGAAGTGTGATGAAATAAGACTAATGCAGTGTGATGATGTGAAATTCAGGTCCTATGACAAATAACGGATATTGAAGTTTGGGTCATGTCCTAAGGTTATGGCCTAAGGATGAGGTGAGACCTTCAGTTAAGTTGAAGGATCAGCTACAGGAATTTGCTTGATAAGGTTTTTATTCGGCCCAATGTATTACCTTGGGGCGCTCCTGTCTTATTTGTGAAAAAAGGACGGTTCTATATGTATGTGCATTAATTATTGCTAGTCGAACAAAGTCACAGTGAAGAAATGACTTCATTTACCTCATATTGATGATCTGTTTGACCAGCTACAAGGTGCACGGGTGTTTTCTAAGATTGGTTTGCATTCATGTTACCACTAGTTGAAGATTCGAGAGCCAGATATCCCAAAGATTACTTTAAGGACTCGGTATGGTAATTATGAGTTCCTTGTTAAGTCATTTGGGCTTACCAATGCCCCAGCAACCTTTATGCATTTGATGCACAGTGTGTTTCGTCCATATGTTGAGTCGTTCATCAATGTCTTTATTGAAGATGTACCACGACTTGAGGCAACACTATTAGCGGAAGCGTATGAAGAAAGATATCAATGATTTTGAAGCTTGGTGCCTCAATTGTCAGCATGTGACGTAGGAGCACCAGAGATTAGGTGGATTGCTTCAGCAGATATAGATTTCGGAGTGGAAGTGGGAGTGTATCACCATGGACTTTGTTTCTGGACTCCCACAAACTTTAAAGAAGTTTGATGCATTTGGGTTATTGTGGATTGGCTGACCAAGTCCGCCCATTTCATTCCTGTGTGTTCTACTTATTCCTCGGAGTAGTGTGCGTAAATTTATATCCGAGAGATTGTCTGTCTGCATGATATTCTAGCTTTTATCATTTCAGACAGAGGTACTCAATTCACATCACATTTTTGGAGGGCCATTCAGTAAAAATTAGGTACTCGGGTGGAGTTGAGCACAGTGTTTCACCCTCAGGCGAACAGACAGTCCGACCGCACTATTCAGATTCTTAAGGGTATGCTCTGTGCTTATGTGATGGGTTTTTTGGGTTCTTGGGTTTAGTTCTTGCCATTGGCAGAGTTTGCTTACAATAACAACTGTCAGTCCAACATTCAGATGGCACCGTATGAGGCCTTATATGGTAGGCGGTATAGATCTTTAATGGGTTGGTTCGAGTAGGGGGAGGCTAGATTATTGGGCAAATAAGACTTAGTTTAGGATGCTTTGGTGAGAGTCAAGGTGATTCAGGATAAAATCCGTATAGCCCAATCCAGACAGAAGAGCTATGCAGATCGAAAGGTTCGTGATGTTTCCTATATGGTTGGAGAGCCAATTCTGCTTCGGGTTTCGCGTATGAAAAGTGTTATGAGATTTGTTAAGAAAGGGAAGTTGAGTCCGAATTTTATTGTCCCTTCTAAGATATTGGGGTGAGTTGGGGAGGTTTCTTATGAGCTTGCCTTGCCTCCCAGCCCGGCAAGAGTTCATCCGGTATTTCATGTTTCAATGCTCCGGAGGTATCACAGTGATCCGTCCCACGTGTTGGATTTCAGCTCAGTCTAGTTGGATAAGGATCTATCTTATGTTGAGGAGCCAGTTACTATATTGGACAACATCTCAGAAATTTGTGGTCAATGAACATTGCTTCAGTAAAGGTTTAGTGGTGGGTTCAGCCGGTCGAGGAGGCAGCTTGGGAGACCGAGCAGGATATCCGCAACTGTTACCCTCATCTTTCACTACATCAGGTATGTCTCTATGCTCGTTGGAGGATGAATGAATGTTTAATTGTAGGATGTTGTGATGACCTAGATGGTCATCTTAAGTATTTACGCCTCGATCTCCTAATAACTTCTTTGCCCAAGTTTATTTCTGCTAATTTGATTTGCCGGGATGTTCGGTTTTGAGTTTTGGGGAGTTTAAGGACATTTAGTCCCTAAATGGGAGCTTATGTGTGGGGAATATTGACCATAGTTAGAAAAGTGTAACGACGGCCCTGGAATATAAATCTGATGGTTCTGTTAGCTTTGTTAGGTGATTTCAGGGTTAGGAGTGTGTTTAGATTGTGTTTTGGATGTCCCTAGATAATTTAGGCTTGAAATGGTGAAGGCTGAATTTTTGAAAGTTTTCGGTTCGGTAGTGAGATTTTAATTTGAGGATTGTAATGGAATTCCGAGAGTTGCAGTAGTTCCGTTACGTCATTTGGGATGTGCATGAAAAGTTTTAGGTCATTCAGACGAGGTTTGATAGACTTTGTGATCCAACATGTGTTTTATAGAGCTTTTGAAATTTTAGGCTTGAATTCGATGAAAATTAGGTGTTTTGGTGTTGTTTGTAGCTTTGCAAAAAGTTGGAACAAGTTCAAATAGTGTTTTATGATTGGTTGGAATGTTTGGTTGAGGTTTCGGGAGCCTAGGGTGTGTTTCGGATGCTCAACGAGTCATTTGTGGAAGTTAGGAAATTGCTGAAAATATTGCAGCAGTCAGTTCTGGTTTCCTTCTTCGCGTTCGCGATTCGGTCCTCGCATTTGCGAAGAAGAGATGGGGTTGGGGAAGAGTTTGTCCTTCGCATTCACGAGCGGGCCTAACCGTTCCCAAAGAGGCTGGGTGGTTGTGCTACGCGTTCGCGATTGGGCTTCGCGTTCCCGTAAGAATGTTTGGCCTAGTGGATTTTTTTGCATCGTGTAGGCGTGGTGCATGTCGCATTCGTGAAGGTACGTCAATGGAAAGCATCAAGTTCACGGTATAAGGGACGCGTTTGCAAATAAGGAAAAATGGTCAAGGCTATTTTTTGCTTCGCAAACGCGAGGCTATGACCGCGTTTGCGAAGAAGAAATTTAAATAGCTGGGGCAAAATGTTTAAAAGGGTCCATTTCGCGAATTTTTTTCTAGTTTTTTCCACTGTTAGAAGATTTCGAAGCTTTTTTTAGTGGGTTGAAGAGGGATTTAAGCGGAATCACTTGGAGGTAACGTTTTTGACTTCATAACTCATTTAATGTGATTAAATACCTAAGTAGTGGTGAGAAATTTGGAAAAAAGTAGGTAATTAGACTTGAGTTTAAGAAGCCTTTAAATGAGGATTTGAGGGGTTATTTGAACTTTGATTTTAGTTTTCTTGTCATGTATAGACTCGTGAGAGTGTGAGGCTTCTGGAAATATAATTGTTTCTCGATTCCGAGATGTGGGCTCGAGGGGCATTTTGGTCATTTTATATAATTTCGCGTATTTGCTTAGAATATAATTGTAGAATCAGCTTCTTGAAGTATTATTTACATTATGAAATGGAATTAAATAGATTTGGGCCATTTGAAGTCGGATACTCGTGACAAGAACGTGATTTCGAATTTTGAGCCGGTTCAAGGTAAGTGACTTGTCTAACCTTGTATGGGGAACCTTCCCCTTAGGATATGATATTTGATAATTAAAATGCCTTATGCATGAGGTGACAAGCCCGTACTTGATCTAATTTTTAAAAAATCCGGTTTTATTTTTAGTATTAAAGCTGAGTTCCTTGCCTTACCTTTTTATTCTACTTGCGAACTTAGCCTGTTGTTAGTGAAAAGAATTCTTAGTTGACTTACTTGCCTTTTTGCTTAAACTACCTTAATTGCATTACGTGATGCATGTTAGGCTAGGATTAACTGTTTACTTGATACATACTTAGCATTTAATTGAGTATCCTTGTGTTGCGTATGTGTGTTTTAATTCGGGACTACGGGACGGCATCCCGGGAGATCCCCTGTACGTCTTTATGATTTTGATTGAGGTGCGGGATATCAAGAGATCCTTGACACATATATTAAGGATACCAAGAGATCCTGAGATACGAATAGATCCCTAACATACACGGAGGATACCAAGAGATCCCTCGCATATATCGAGGATAGCAAGAGATCCCTATCATACATTGAGGATACTAAGAGATCTTCGGGAGTGAAGCCCCGTGAAAATTTCCACTCAAAACCTGAATCAAGTATCAAAGTTTTCCAGAAAAGTGCAACAATATGGTCTAAAATGCGGTTGCATATCAGGTATGCGGATCGCATTTCTACAGCATAGTGAATTAGTGTGTTAGCTAATCTGTGGTTGAAAATGCGGTCCATTATACGATTGCATAAATGATATGCAGACCGCATAGTCGTCGCATAATTCCCTTGAGTTTATTGAAGGTCAGTTCTGCAGTGCATTATGCGACTGCAGAACAGGTATGCAGACCGCATTTCCGTCGCATACCAAAATAGAATGTCTAGATTTTTGGGAGCCTTTTTGTGATCCAATCTACGACCCTCCGCATTTCCACTTTGCGATTGCAGATCCAAATCGGGGCTCCAATTTTCTAATTTTTAACCCTGTCCCCCTATCGTTATATTCGGTATTATAGTTTTATTTTGAGCATTTTTCTGAGCATTTCTAGAGTGAGAGAGAGGGGTCTTAGAGAGGGAAAGTTCTTCCCATCAAATTACACCAAAGAAACTTGATAAATCCTTGAAGATAATCAAGTGAAGGTATCTAAATCTTCATCCCAAGAGGTAAGGCTTCACCACCCCAGTTCTTATTTCTACACTCAGCTATAAGGGGGTCAATAGTGAGGAAATTCATTGGTATATGAATTGATTTCTTTGAATGCATATCAAAACTCAGGGTATTGGGAAATAGTAAACTAAAAAGGAAACAACTGGGATATAAAATGATAGAAAACTCCTTCGAAAAAGGGTCTAAGATCATAATGCACCTCTAGTGTTTGATATTATGCTTGAACCAAGCTGGAATCTCAACCTCGTCTCTAATTCTCGGTTTAATTTGTAATTCGTGCATCATAGATTGAAGTGATAAGAATTCCAGAAATTTGTAAAGAGTAAGGAAAGCTATATTGAAGTATGTATGGCCAAAACCCCCTTTTATTAGAAATTGAACTCCGTTGGCGTTAAGATTTGAATTAGTTAATGTATTGGTTGTTATTGCACGTTAATTGATTTGTAATTATACACACATATAGATGAAGAATGTGCCAAAATGTGAGTAATGTACCATACCTTATATTTAAGGATGTGTGAAGAATACAATTATGTGTTGAAATGCTTAAGCTATAAGCCAAGATTGAAACTGAGAATTTATTCATGCTTGTTATGTGCTCACCTACGTGTGCGTGCAACTTGAATTACGTTTGTATATGCCTATGATCAACACTTGTAACATGAATATTGAAAAGGGAAAATGATGTGAAAATGGTGGCCCTTAGTGCCAAGGAATTGATATAATATATGTGAAATAAATATTAAAATGTGATGACTAACGAGAAAGGAACAACGCCTAGGTAAGGCGGCCTAGCCGATTGGGTCGTAATAGAACACCATGCCATTCACAAGTTGATAATGTGCTGATATTGAATCTCAAATAAGGGAAATGAAATGGTGATTAAGATATATGCCTGCAATGAGGAAACCTAGCCGGTCGGGTCGTGATCGGACTGCGCTCAATATAACGGTAGTATTGAGAACTGTGATGAGCATACGAAAGAAACACCCCACACTGAGTTATTGAAATTATGTGAAAATTTTTAAGATTTGCATACTTGATTTACTCATGAAACTTTCTTGTACTTTCTTGACAATTCTTTCTAGTAAAATGGTATTTAGTTATACATAGTGGTACTATTTCACGGTACTAATGTCTCTTTTGCCAGAGGCACTAAAATTTTAAATTAATGTAGGTGGCTCTATACGGGATAGTGCCGATCGTGTGTAGCGGAACATCCTTTTTCACAAAGTCTTGGTGAGCCCCTTTCTCTTCCAAGGGGGTTATATTGTGTACCTTTTGTTATTGTGGACGTCAATTTTTGAGGTATAGCTGGGGCCTTGTTGCCGGCATTGGTACACTTATCTTTATATCCTTAGAGGCTCCGTAGAAACATGTGTGGGTTATGTAGGGGTATTCTGGGAGTCTAGTAGCTATGTTGTAATTCTGCACTCGGCTATTCATAAATTGCAACTCTAGTAGAATCTTTGAAGCGAACTTATCTACGGTTTAATATGGAGATGTGAAATGAACTAATGATGTTGAATATATACTATCTTTCATTGTCTAAAAAATGAAAGCATGGTTTCTTATTCATATTATGTTGGGTAGGAAGTGTTTGATAAGGCATGCTAAGTTGAGTTCACTCGATTGAGGCACGGTCGCGCTCCCGAGGTTGGGCTGTGACATCAGGATACCAAGAGATCCCTATCATACATTGAGGATACCAAAAGATCCCCGGGATACCAAGATATCCCTATCATAAATTGAGCATATCAAGAGATCCTCATGATACTAAGAGATCTCTGGCACGTATATTGAGGATACTAAGAGATCCTTGGGATACCAAGAGATCCCTGGCACACATATTGAGGATACCAAGAGATCCTTATGATACTAATAGATCCCTAGTTATTATCCCTGTTGTGACTGGTGTTAGCTTGTGATTTGTCTTTGTATTATATTTCTGTTATTGTACTCTTATTATTATGTATAAACTCTTATTGTAGATTCTCAATGATAGTGTTTATCTTAACCGGTAACTATTATTATTATTTACCTCAGTAGGGCCTGACCTTCCTCGTCACTACTGACTGAGGTTAGGTTTGCACTTACTGAGTACCACTGTGGTGTATTCATTCCTTTTCTACACATGTTTTTCATGTGCAGATCTAGCTACTCCTTCTTAGGCTTATCACCCTTGAAGGAGGCGACTACTTAGAGACTTTGAGGTATATATGCCGTTGTAGACCGAGAAGTCGCTTTCCGTTCTTGATTTTTAGTAGTTTAGCCCTTCTATATTGTTTTAGTTCTTATTAGACAAAATTCTGGAGTTAGAGCTATGTAGTATTTCTCTGTCTTAGCTTGTGATTCTTGGTTTTCCGGGTCTTGGATTGGATATTGTCTTTGAGATATATGGTTTATGTTGAGTGGTACATTTAAAACTATTATTGCTTTATTTATGTTCTTAAATCGTTTTATTTTTTCGCAATTTAGGCTTATCTAGTCGTAGAGACTAGGTGCCGTCATGATGGTTCATGGAGGGTGAACCAGGGTCGTTACAACATCGATATAGCTTGATAATGGAAACGGCGAGATATCCGAGATTGATAGATCAACAACGGTTAATCGGATGTTAATATGGTTTCCTACTATAATTAGAAGTGTACATTATTTAGGACTCCTGTACTATATAAAGATGTGTACTTAAAAAAGTGGACCTAAGGAAGGCTTATGACACTCTTGAATGGGGATTCCTTAAATAGGTCCTTATTGACCTTGGTTTTCCTGCTAAATTTCTAAACTGGATAATGGCCTGTGTTACTTCTGTTTCCTCTTCCCTAGTATTGAATGGTGGCCTAACTAAGCCATTCATTGCTAGGAGAGGTATCAGGCAAGGTGATCCCATATCTCTTTATTTGTTTGTTCTTGCTATGGAGTATCTGAACAGGTTATTGGGACAGTTGCACAAAAATGGAGATTTCAACTTTCATCCAAATGCAGGAAACTGAACTGTGTACATGTTTGATTTGCTGATGACCTTCTTATGTTCTATCGAGCTAATGTTATTTCTATTCAGATTCTTCAAGAGGCTTTCCTTAAGTTCTCTAAAGCTTCTTGTTTGTAAGCCAACATTAGCAAAAGTTCTGTGTACCTGGCTGGAATACAGCAGTCTCCTAGTGAAGAAATAATAGAAAGGCTGGGATTCATTGAAGTACAGCTGCCTTTCAAGTATTTAGGGATTCCTCTCAACTCTAAAAAACTTGCTATTCATCATTATTTACCACTGATTGAGAAGATCAGTGCCAAAGTCAATTGTTGGTCTGCCAAAATGCTGTCTTATGCAGGTAGGTGTCAACTGATTAAGGCTGTCATCTTTGGTATTCAGACATATTGGGCACAAGTTTTCATACTACCAAAGAAGGTTTTGAAGACAATTGAAGCAATATGTAGGTCCTTCCTATGGACAGGTAATGCCACTATTTCCAAGAGGGCTTTGGTTGCATGGGAAAAAGTCTGTAAACCAATTTCTGATGGGGGATTGAATATTATTGATATGGTTGTCTGGAATAAGGCAGCTGTTACCAAGCTGCTTTGGGACCTGGCTAGAAAGACTGAGTGTCTCTGGATAAAGTGGCTTCACTGCTATTATATAAAACAACATGATATTGACTCTATGGCCCTGCCTAAATCTGCTTCTTGGATTGTTAGAAAGATCTTGGATTGCAGGATTACTGTAATGGGAAATCAGCAGCTTCAAAGGGGATCTCCTTACCAGATTACATTCAATGTGCAAACTAAACAAGTTTCAGATTCAAAAACTTTATTTTGCAATGATGCCAGAATATAATAAGGTGGAATGGAAGAATGTGATGCTGACTTCAAACGTGCAACCAAGAAACAAATTCACAGTGTGGCTTGCTGCTAATCACATGCTTCCTACTACAGACAGATTGCTGAAGTTTGGGATTCAGGTGCCTTCTGATTGTATATTTTGTCAGCAGCATGATGAGAACTTTGAATGCCAAGTTACCAGTTGATTATGGAACAGAATATGCTGTTGGTTGGGTTACAAAAGAACATTTGGAAGGTGGGAAGATGAGCTTCAATGGATATGTAGCATAGCTAGAAGCAAACACTGGCACAAAGCAATCACTGCTTCTGCATTTGTGAATGCTGTAGCACTGATATGGAGGGACAGAAACTGCATTCGTTTTAATGGCAAGACATTAATAGAAGACCAGTTCTGTAGGGAGGTTGCACTGTTATTGCATATACGAGGCAGAAAGTGTAAGAAATGGAAGGATGGTTTACGGCAACTAAACTACTACCCTTAGCTAAAGCTTGCATTTTCATACATAGATAGCTTAAATAGAAGAGAATAGTTAGTGGAATGTGTAAATATGTAGTAGCTAGTCCATGCAACTACTATAGAACTCAATTGTAAATTCTTTGATATCAATGAAGTTAACAGTTATAAAAAAAGAGGGGTCTCATTCATTTGTAGGATCATTATTCTTCATTAACAAGAATATATATGTGAGCACGTAATTTTTTCCCTATATGAATTACTCCTATAAATACAAGATATTTTGTGATAATTTGTGTGCATTTTTATTTAACTCACAAAAGTACAAAAATATCTTACATTGCATTTAAGGTTTATGTTTACATTTCAGGTTAATTAGTAAATTAGTTGTTTTATAAAAAATAGAAAAATAAAAAATGGCCCATTTTTTCATTTTTAGCAATTTCATATTATTAGTAATTTCTTTTTTCTTAATTTAGTCTAGCTATCACCCGACAACTTCGGTAAAGAGCCTAAGTGGTGC
The DNA here is from genome assembly GCA_034376525.1 of Nicotiana benthamiana. NCBI lineage: Eukaryota > Viridiplantae > Streptophyta > Magnoliopsida > Solanales > Solanaceae > Nicotiana > Nicotiana benthamiana. Next base: position 94,287,758 of record CM067337.1, read on the forward strand.
ATGGGATCTGTTGTATATTCTATACTTTGTAGCATAGGGAGAATTCTCTTTATGTCTACATTCATTTTGTCTATAGGTCTTTTAACCTTTCATAGGCATAGTGTCAGAATTATCTCCCCTTCTCTTATTGTTTATGACGCCTTGTGTCACCTATTATGGAGGCCAGGCCTAGCCCCCCTCTTCTTGTAACTTTTGCTTATTTATTTACATGGTAGGGGTCCATGCCAAACCCCTCTCTACTACAAGGAGGCTTTAATTAAAATAAAAAAATATCCTTAATTCAAGAACCTCAGAATCAATGCTAAAGTAGCTTAAGAAATAAATCACAAACATCGTAAATTGCTTTAGGTGCGATTAATAAATCATCGTGGTTCGCGTGGCGTGGTTATGATATATTCGGATGTGAATTTTATGTCACCCGAACATAACTTCGACCATTAATTAAAACAAACATGTTGTAAATCGTGGGTACATTTCATGTGATGTGATTCGTAATATGTACAAAACAACGAGTGCACAACATCGTGACTCGTTCAAATAATTTTCATAAATCCTAAAAAGTGTTTAGATAAATAAAAGCGGTTATAAAGTTAAAACACATAATAGCCTTAAAACATGCAATTAATCAGATAATTTGGCCAATTATTAATAGTTGAGTGACCGTGCAAAAACCATGAAACTCAGGAGTGCCTCATATTCTTCCTGGTTAACAGAATTCCTTACTCGGTCTTCTGTATTGCAATTTCCTCGATTTGGGATTTAAAATAAACCTATAACTTGGGACACTATACATTATACCAAGTGGAAAATATGAAAGAATAAAATAAATAATCCCATTTTGATTATGTTTAATTGGAAAAACACCCTTATATCCCTTTCGAGGTAGTAAAAAGGAGGTGTGACAAGCATCGTGATTCTGTATCTAGAACTAATAGTAGTGTCATTAGTAGTATTTCTTCCAGTGTATGGTTTCCAGGTATCGATATTCTAGCTGTGAGAGTAAAGAAAAGTTAGAGACTACATGATTTCTCACTTAAGGTTCTAGGAAAACATAAGGAAATCTATGGTGATAGCAAGTTAAGTATGGGTACGAGTAATATAAATAGATTTGTGCTGGTCGTTATCTGAATATGGTAGAGCGATAAGGTTTGTAGGTAGATAGGAGTAAGAATAAGAAAATATGAGTGAGAAGGTGACAAAAATAGGTAAGGACTCGGGATTGAGCCCGTCAAAACGAGAGAGCTAATGGTTTTTGTAAGTTATAAAAATCATTGTATAGCTTGAATGAACTCGGAGGAGTCTACGACTAAGAGAATTTAGAAGAAATAAAATGTTTCCCTGGTTGTAGAATAAGAGTGTGAGTGTCATGACTTACAATAGGATGATGTTTAGAAATATAGCTTTCGATTGAAGTAATGATTCAATAAGAATGGATTTTATGAATTACCCGTCAATAGAATACCTCCCATAAGATAAATCATGTTGAGATGCTACGAAATACAGTTATTGAAGTATAGTATCGTCCCGAAGGTGGATCAATCAAATAACTTCAAATGTTAGCCGACGAGACGTGAGCCCTAGTGAAGATCTATTACGTAAGAAGCTTCAAGTTATCACTAGTGAACTGTAGTCAACATTAAGGTGAATCGACAATAGATGGACAAAAGTTACACAGTATGAGATGAGTTTAGGCCATAATTCGTAAGATGAACTGTAATGAGGAAGCATTAAAGGACATAGATTTATACATATAGGAGAAGAATGGAGAGAGTACCCTGGAGTTGGATAGCAGACCTCGATAATAATAAATTGGAATAAGTGTTATGGTATGTAGGACCTACCAAGATACAGTAATGACATATGCATAGAAACCCGAGGCTATGAAATAAAATATAGAAATAGTCGTAAGTTTGACAAAGTACCGAGTGAAGAACTTTAGTATACCTATAGATGGCCAGAGCAACAACTTGTCACAGTTCTGTATATATTCGTAAAGTGAGGCCTAGAGATTGGCTAGAAGCTGAGGAAAGTATAAGAGAAGAGTCGCGTAGGTGTGCTTACAAGGGTAGAGTTGTACATTCTGGAGGACAGAAGCTAGCAATGTTCATTAGATTGGAAGATTTCCGACCATATGTCGTGGTGTGAGAAAGAGGCCTAAAGGGGGGAATGCCTTGGTTTCGAAGTTTTGTTACACCCTACTTTAACACGGGTCAAATCTAAAGTATAACATATTGGTAATTCTGAAGGTATAATTAATTGAAAGAGTCGCCACCTGATTAATTTAATGGTGAATTAGGACACCAATTTTAGCTAAGTAGTGCTTAAGGTTAAACTCTATTTTATAGTCTGTTTAATCTTAAAAATTCTAAATAAGGGTTCTAATTAATCTTATAGGGAATATTATTAAGGCACCGTATATAATATGCTAATTACACTTAACCATCCAAACTTAGGTTAATCAATCAAATGGTCTTGTTAAAAATAGAAGTACAGCCTTTTAAACACTTTTGTTAGTATTTTGAAATATAACTTAGCTCAAAATTAAGTATTTGAAAATAGTACTACGTGAATAGAGCATATGAGCGTGCAAAAACTATATAATATATATTAATTTAATCAAGAAAATAATTTGCCTGAGAGCATAATTTGAAAAGATAATTTATACATACCAAATTCATATTTTTACCTAACAAAGCATCATTGTTGTAACACTAAATTCCAATTCTGCTTCGAAAAGTCTAAGCAACTTTGATTCTATATCTATATTAAATGTTAAGGTAATGAGTATTTATTAAACTATTGATTTAAAAGATCTTTGTAATTGGGATTTATTTTCAAATGATTAGACGGTACTTAAAAATAATCAAGGTAGAATTCCGAGTGGTTAACACGGACTTAGCTGTTAATATATCTCTTAAAACATTAGATTCAAGCTATCAACCCAAGAAAATGAAACCAAAGCCAAACACACGAGAAAAAGAAAACTAGAAAACCAAATCACACAACAGATTAATAATCATAACAAAATAAAAGTAAATGTTTAAGAAAGAAAAAGAAAGATGCCATAAACGCCCCAAACGATTCGCTTGTTTCCTTGCTATTTGGTGCATTCTAAGGAGACATGTATAGGATGTGATAACTGCATGCTCCGGTAGTGTTGAGTCTTTAAGAGATTCTACTGCGAGAGTCTCGAATCAAGACTCCATTTCCTCCGGAGTGTACATGTAAAGAAAAAGAAAAGTAAAGCAGAGAATTAAAAAAGAGAATAATCTTCCAATGGGCGCCATCGATAAAATATATGGATGGGGTTGTATATCGCAACGATATATGGATCGGGCTGCACGCTACAGCGGTTACTATATGGTACCTATTGAGCGAGAATGCTTAGTGTGAGTATTGATTGGTAAGAGACGAGTCATGAGTGATAGAGAGGCTAGCCTGAGGGGCGTTAGATATATATATACATGCACATGATTGATGCTTTGCCTGAGAGGCCTGTTTATGAACTTGTTGAATTCACTCCTCTTTAATATGAGCTTCTATTGAATATGTTGAATTATTGATTGTTTTCACTCATTTTTATATTGAGCCTTTGTTGAAATGTGGAGAAAATATTTTAAAAAAACTTTTATCTATACTGGTTTTATGAGATGTTAAGAAATTTATCACTGGTTTAGCATTTGGTTATTTCTATTGAGGTTTTCAAGTTATGAAGTGTTTATGATTACTGTTTTTCCCGAGGGGCTATTTTGCGAACTATGCTTTGCCTGAGGGGCTGACTATGGCTTTAATCTCTGTTATTATTTTAAATAGTATTGAACCCTTCTGATACTGCTGGAAAGTATTTCAACAATGATGTTAACTAAAAGCTGGATTTTAAAAAGGAAGATTGACTCATATTAGAATTTGAAAGCATGTAGTGTTTATTGAGCCTAACGTGAATGTGGATTCATTGTTTCTTACTGCTCAGTCTTTATTTACTCTTATTACTTACTAGGTTTGTGCAGATTCAGGTATATCGGAACCCGGTAGCGGGTATTGATTTTCTCAGACGCGAAGTCATCAGAGTTAGCAAGGTGGTTGCATGACGTTCGTAGCACCGCTTCCTTCCTCACATTGCTATTACTATATTTAGTACATTATTTTAGAATTCTTGTTGTATTTAGACCTTGATAGATGCTCATGACTAGTGACACCCCGGTTTCGGTCTTGTATCTTATTTCTGCATTTTATTCAGACTTATATTCTAAAATATAGTTCAATTAAAGGTTTTAAAATGGCTCTTAATGATTCAAGGGTTTCTATGGGTGTTGTGTCAGCTAGCCTTATCTTCACAAGAGGCTCCATCATGACCGGGTCAGTTTAGGGTCGTGACAAGATGGTATCAAAGCCTAGCATATGTCTCACGAGTCATGAGCTGGTTTAGTAGAGTCTCGTGGATCGGTATAGTGACGTCTGTATTTTTCCTCGAGAGGGTGCAAAACCTTTAGGAAAACTTCACATTCTTGAATTCTTATTGTGCGTCCTTAATTAAGTTGAAAAGTAACTCTTGAAATTCCTTCCTTGCATTCGTATGCACGCATGAGCGCTCAGTATCAGATGTGCCTTAATGGCTTGTTATTCCCCGATCGAGGGCGAGAAGTGATCTCTTTAAGTTCGATATTGGGCCAGCCTAGAGGACTTGAGGCCGGATCTTTGCCTATGGCTTGAGTAGCAAGGTGATTATTGTGTGATTAAGTGCTTCAAAATTATATGTTCGGTATTATCCCCATTAGTGGGAGTGACGACTGGATAACTATGTGACGAGTATGTTAGTACTACGAATATATTCATATGATTTGGAAAACTACGAGAAGGGTATGTTGGAGGATAGATGAACTATTAGGTGTCTGATTTCCATTATGATTGGATGTGTAGCCTGAGTTATAGGTGTGTGACGAATCTTTTTCATGTCTCCTAGTTGGAAGTGAAGTAAATTTAGGTTGCGGTCTGAGTTTGACTCAGAAAGACTAAGTGATTGTGTAATGTGTATGACAGTGGAAGGTATACAGAAATGATAATTGGATACAAAGCAGGTGGGTTATCTCCTGCGAGAAAATATGGGGTTGTCTGACCCTTATATGACTGTTAGAAAATCCCATGTGCAAGTGAAATATACGTGTTGAAATTTAAATTTTGGGTCGCTCAAGAGAGTGGATGTAGTTTCTATGAGGGTGAATGTGAGATTCGCAGAAGATATGAAGTACCAGGTGGTCTGTGTTCCACGATCTTATGAAGGATTGAGCTAATATCACTATGGTATTGTGGCAACAATAAAGTATATGCGTTATAAGTTATTATGTGTGTTTTGATCCATGGCTTTGAGCTAAGGGGATGAGTTGCTACTAATTAGCTGATTGTACAGTTGTGTGCTACATTGGTTCTGATTTGAGGAGACTGAGTTGCGGAGACTGAGCCTGAGCCTGAGGATGGTTTGAGTAAAGGAAAATTGTTGACTAAGGTAAGGATATGCTGCAGTGTCAAAAGTGCCAATGAGGCACTGGTTGTTCGGTTTTGTTGATCGGGTTGATTGCAGTTTGAATAGAGTGAATGACCCTCGAGAACGGTTCTAATGTATTCATGATTCTAAATATAGAAATTGGGTATCTTAAAGTTATATATGTGGTTAGAAATTGAGTTTTCATTGGAAGGGTTCAAGACATGTGGTATTTCAACGCTAATTATGGGGTTCTATGTATCAGTAACAGGAAGGTAAAGGTAATAGATTTAGATTCGCAGGAAGTCCTTCAGAGTAAAGTATTAAGGAAGTTTGGTGCTACAACAAGAGGGAATATCAAGTTAAAGATGAAACAGAAGGAAATTTAGATAAATGTGGTAGCTTGATAGTATACTGGGTCGGTAAAGGAAGGATATGATTAGTTCCTTGTGTGTGTTCGAGGTAATGAGTTTTTGCAGGTGATTTGCAGCAATGCTCTTAGGTTTTTATGGCTTTCTTAGCTTGATCAAGTTGGAAGGATTCAGTCCTAATAGATCCGATTTGTGCAAAACAAACTCGTAGAGTTCTTGATGGGTTTTACTATGGTTTGGAGGCGTATATTTTCTATGGGCATGCAGAGCATGGGATGTATATTGATTTTTCTCCTAGATGTGACCAATGGAATGTTGTTAACTAGTTGAGTGCATAGATGTCTGTGACTCGGAAGGGAGATAAAGGTTTCATGTTATCCTCGGATGGTACGATTTATGCATCATGTTGTGTAAGATTGAGATTTGCATGTGTAGGGTTACGGTTCATATTTGAATAGGAGGTCATAAATTCTTAGGCAGCACAGGTAGTTTCAGATAAATAGAGAAATGAGCTTTAAATGAATTGAGAAATGATCTTCCGATGATTAAGGAAATGGTAATGCTAGTTGAGGTGATTTGACGAGGGTATATGTTTCAGAAAGAGGCAATGTGATTAAGTTGGTGGTACTTCAGTACTATTGTGACACTTCTTGTCATACCGGGTGCTGATATTTCAAGTATGCTTGGCAGCACAGAAAAATCTTAGAGAATCTCTCATGGAATGATTGAGTACTAGAGGTGAGTTATATATACGAGTGGCGGAATTGGGATCAAATATAGTAATTCGTATGTTTTATGGACTTGGATACTGGAGGTTCTCATATGTAGGTTAGCTTGTGGTTATGATGGCAAAATATGGGTAACTTAGTCAGATATTAATATGCTCTATGATTCAGTCATTGTGGACCTTCGAAGGATTATTTATTTGTTGTGGGTAGCTAGAGCTGATGTGTGGTCCATTAACCTATATGGATATGTTTCTGGCATCGAGACGGTTTTGTTGACTTCGAGTTGTTGTTGGGTAAGGATGTGTTGACTCGGTTGTATTGAGCTATTAGCAATTAGGGGGATCTATGAGTTACCTTTCTGTGTTGTGAGACGTTACGATATGTTGGTTATAGGAACCTATGGTGAGGTTCTATCGGAGTTTCATAATGGAAGTCGAGCAGGAAGAGTAATTGGAGTTGCTCGGTGAATGGTGTATCGATTATGTCCTATAGGGTTTGCATGGTGTATGTCATTCGTTTCATTATAGGTTTAATGATCTGCTTTGGTTCCAGACATTAATTGAGCATGATTGTCAATTTAAGCATAGTGACTTGAGGTATTCTATGTGGAGCAGTGTTTGGATAGGATCGCGTGTGTTAGCGAAGCTATGTGGAAAAACAACCTTGCGGGTTAGATTAGTGTGTTCTATTTATATGATGTGAAACGGGTTCTCAGCCGTATATTGTGATGGTATTGGCGAGGTTGAGGTACAACTCTTTCATGTGAGTATGCTCGGGTTGTTGCTTATTGGTGCGCGAGCTGCACAAGTTGTGGCTTTAACCTATTTTGACTTGTCATGTCACTACAGTAACTGTGTTGGATTACATGAGATTGTTAAGATCCTCAATAAATACAAACAGATTCGATTTCAGCATGTTTGATGGATAAATATCGAGGTTCAGCTTAGAAATTGTTGTGGTATTGGTCAGAGGAGAAGCGGCTTCATGAATGGGTGATCTGAGAAGAATGGTTATGGTTTATTGCGTGTTTCATTTATCGTTGGTAGTATATGGCAGTGTTGGAATGATACTTAGTTGTTAAGAGGTTTTCTATCTGTATTAGGATGTTATGTGCAGCTGCTATGATTAGAAGTTGTCACGGTGAGTGTTTGAGTTGTGTGGTATATCAGGTAATTACACTTGAGGTTGCAGGCAGGGGCTTTTATAGCTGGTTCACGCCTATACAGAGAATAGGTGTGACGTTTTAATCGTATTGAAGGTTTCACAAGTAAAAATGTGGTTCTATGATATATGGGTTAGATTGGATTTTGTAATTTCAGTTAATGTTTTATCAGACCTATCTGAGATAGGGTGACATGGGATCACCCCCGGGTATATTTATGGTAAATTTGTTCAGCTATTGGTTGGCTTCTAGAACTACTCTGGGTACGTTTGAGGACGAATGTGTGTTTAAGTGGCAGAAGATGTAACGACCCGACCTGTCATTTTGAGCTTTTGCACTTTTATTGCCAAATCTCTGGCATGCCTTACCCCGTATGATGTATTATATGAGTGATATACATCATTGGTTTTGGGTTTCACGGAAATCGGTATGAATTTGAAAGAACAGTCTCAGTTGAAAGCTTTGAATTTGAAAGGTTTGACCAAGAGTTGACTTATTTGTATAAGATCTCAGATTGGAAATTTTGTGATTTAGTTAGCTTCATTGGGTGATTTGTGACTTAGAAGCGTGATCGGAATTGGTTTTGGAGGTCCGGAGTAGAATTAGGCTTGTATTGGCGAAGTTAAGATTTTGGCAATTTCCGATTTGTAGGTGATATTTTGATCCGGGAGTCGGAATGGAATTTTGAGAGTTTCGGTATCTTTGTATGTCATATAGGATGAGTGTGCAAAATGTTAGGTCTTTCGGACGTCGTTTGATTGAGTTTTTGATCAAAAGTGTGTTTCGAAGGGTTTTGAGAAACTTATGCTTGAATTCGATGTGAATTTATGATTTTGGTGTTTTTTGAGGTGCTTTGATGATTGGAACAAATTTGAATGAGGTTTTAGGATGTGTTGTTACTTATTTTTGAGGTCCCAAAGGCCTTGGGGTGATTTTGGAGCGCTAACGGGAAGTTTTGAAACTTTGAAGATTGCAGAAAATGCAGCAGTAGTTCCAGGCAACTTTTGGCTTTTGCGATCACGTGAGGTCCCTCGCGATCGCATAGGAGAAATGTGTGTTGGCTTGATTTTGCTCTTCATGATCACAACCAAGGGCTCGCATTCTCATAGTTTAGAAATGGAAGCTTCGCGTTCGCAGGGAATTGCGCGTGTTCGCGTATATGGAATTGGGGATCCAGTGTTTTGCTCTCTGCGTTCGCATTATTTTCGTCGCGTTCACATTGGTCGGAGGAACAAAGCATCACATTCGCGGGACTTAGGTTCGTTCGCATAGAGTATTTTGGGGACATCAAAAATTGCTCTTCGCGATTGCGAGTCTTGGGCCGTGATTGCATAGAAGGAAGTTCAGAAGCTGGGTAGAAAGTTATAAAAGACCTCATCCGCGAGTTTTAGCCATTTTCAACCATAATTGAGTATTTTGAGAGCTATTTGAGGGGAATTGAAGATAGATTCAAGGAGAAATATTTGGAGGTAAGTTTCTTGAACTTAAAACTCGATTATCGTATGAATTCCACCTAGAAATTCATGAAATATAAGCCTAGAAATCAAGAACTAGGGCTTGAATTTTGAAACCAAACAGTTGGGATTTGAAAGGCTATTTTTGAATGGATTTTGATGTTCTTAGTATGTATGAAATCGTGGGGAGATAACGAACTTCTTGATGTAAAAAAATTTGAGTTTCGAGGAGTGGGCCCGGGGCTCGAGTTTTGGTAATTTCAGGATTTGTGCCAGTTATTGATTGTTTTCGCTTGGGATTTGTTCCCTTAGCATATTGTGATGTATTCACTATGATTTTGGATAGATTCGATGCGTGTGGAAGCCGATTTTTAGGGGCGAAGGCGTCGCGAGCTAGAGATTTCGCCGGTTCTAGATAACTAAAGATATTAAATACTGTCCTGAGTGTTTGAAACCCTGGATTACACATTATTGTGTTACTTTGAGGTAACGAACTGCTAGATGACGAGCGTGGGGTAGAGAACCACTGCGGATTGTGACCTAGTCCATCCCGAACGATTACTTTAATGTGTACTTGATAGTTAATTGTCTGATGTTATTATATTATTATGGGTCGTATGCCATGTTTTGGGCCTTGTTCCAACTTGTTGAGACCCTTAGGGGAATTTTTACTATCTATCCTCGCTCTATTCATTTGAAAGCATATCCTCAGTCATGTTTTACCGATTTTTTACTCAAATTTGGCTTTATCACTATATTCTTAAAAGAGTGGAAATGTTTTGGGATGAGTTTCCTGTTTTATTGAGATTGTCTAAAGGTCTGATGGTAAGATTGATGACTGAGATAGACTGAGAGTCTGACGGTAAGGTTAATGACTGAGAAAGGCCAAGGGCCTGGTTGTGAGGATAATATATCTATGGATCGGGCTGCATGCCTATATATATATATATATATATATATATATATATAATATACGGATCAGGTTGCACGCCGCAGAGATACTTACATGGATCGGGCTACAGGCCTTTAGTGATATATTGGATCGGGCTGCATGCTGCAGCGATATAGCGCTTGGGCCGTAGGAGCCCTTCCAGGAGTCTGCACACCCCTAGTGAGTTCCATCGACGAAATATATGGATCGGGTTGCACGCCGCAGCGATATATGGATCGGGCTGCTCCGCAATAGTTACTATATGGTACCTATTGAGCGTGAATGCTTAGTACGAGTACTGATTGGTAAGAGATGAGTCACGAGTGACAGAGACGCTAGCTCGAGGGGCGTTGTATATATATATATATATATATATACATGAGTGATGCTTTGCCTGAGAGGCCCGTTTATGAACTTGTTGAATTCACTCCTCTTTAAAGTGAGGTTTTATTGAATATGTTGAATTAGTGACTATTTTCACTTATTTTTATATCGAGACTCTATCGAAATGTTATTTTAAAACAACTTATATTTAAACTAGGGTTTATGAGATGTTCAGAAATTTATCACTGATTTATCATTTGGTTATTTCCATTGAGGTTTTCAAGTTATGAAGTGTTTATGATTACTATTTTGCCCGAGGGTCTATTTTACGAACTACGCTTTGCCCGAGGGGCCGACTATGGATTTAATCTCTGTTATTATTTTAAATGGTATTGAACCCTACTGAAACTGCTGGAAATTATTTCAAAAATGATTTTTACTAAGAGCTGGATTTTAAAAGAGAAGATTGACTCGTATTATGATTTAAAATCATGTTGTGTTTATTGAGCCTCACTTGAATGTGGATTCATTTTTTCCTACTGTTCAGTCTTTATTTACTCTTATTACTTACTGGGTAAGTACTCACATTACTCCCTGCACCTCGTGTGCATATTCAGGTATATCAGAACCCGGTAGTGGGTGTTGATTTGCTCAGACGCAGAGTCATCAAAGTTAGCAAGGTGGCTGCATGACGTTCGTAGAACCGCTTCCTTCCACACATTGCTATTACTGTATTTAGTACATTATTTTGGACTTTTTATTCAAACCATGATAGATGCTTATAACTAGTGATACTCCGATGTCGGGCTTGTATGTTATTTTCACATTTTGTTTAGACTTATATTATGAAATATTATTCAATTAAAGGTTTTAAAATGACTCTTAATGATTAAAGGGTTGCTATGGGTATTGTGTCGGCTGGCCTTTTCTTCACAAGAGGACCATCATGACTAGGCTGATTTAGGGTCGTGACACGGACGACCTCATATCCATTTAATCAAGCAGACTACCTCATGTCCCATTAATCAGGCGGACGACTTCCTTTTCTTTAATTGACGAGGAGCGACTTGTGCTTGGCGATGTTGATGTTGAATGCTTTGTTGGCAAAAAGGTTGGAGATGCATATTACGGGCATTAGAGATGGCATAATTTTGCAAGAGCTGGTGATCATGAAGGCATTGCAGTTGATGCATAGTCATAGTAACTAAGGTATTTTCCTTATCTTTACTTTTCCAACTCTCTAGCATCTCTGGTTGTAAAGCATGATAGATAGTTTTCATGTTAACCTTTCCTTCGTTGATGCCACTTTCTAGAAAGTCCCCAACTCTAATCATGTATGAGAAATTGCACATATTCGCAGTAGCCAGCTTTTCTTAATATATGACATCTTGAATGTCAATAAAGATTGATATCAACTCTTTCTCGGAAAGCGGAGGGTGCACTTTCGAAGCTTCAACTCTCTATCGGATTGCATAATCCTGAAACGATTCATGTGGCATTTTCTTTATTTTTTACATGCTATGCATGTCTAGACCCCGGGTGGAACTCATATTGCCTTACAAAATCGTGAGCCATATCATTCCACGTGTGCCATTTGCTAACATCTTATTTTGTGTACCAAACAAGTGCATGTCCTGATAAACTTTAGATAAATAACTTCATTCGAATGGCCTCGTTGTGACTGATACCAAGTAATCGCTATAGTAGTCCTTTAAATGAGAAATGGGATTTCCTTTCCCATAAAAAATATTAAACTTTGGCATTTGGTAACTTGGTGGGAGTGCTATATCAAGCTGAAGGAATAGGTCTTCATATCTTTAAATTTGATAGTTTCTTGATTGCAGTTCTTCTCCAATGTCTTTCTTCAAATCACAAAGTTCTTTTTCCAAATTTTCACGGCAAATCTGCTGGGTTAGTTTTTTTAGGTCTCTTATACGGGCATATTGCTAGTTGTTTTTGCTTTTCCTCCTCAAATAGAGTTGTGGTTATGTAAGGCATTATCATGACTTGATTGTTGTTGCAGGTTAATAGAATTTGTGTAGAGATTGTATAAGTAGGAGTTGGGCAACGAGATATGGTCAAGCAAATATTTCGGTTTGACCAAGAAGTGGAGGTTGTATTTGGAAGAAGGTTAAAAATGCTTCCCAAATTAACCAATATGTTCCTTTGCACTATATTCACCTTGGTGCCATCATTATGTGATTGTAATAGTCCCATACCGGTACTGAGTTCTTCAAACGATATGCCATTATAGCACGTCCTTTGTGCAGATTCCCAGCTAAAACGGTGTTTAATGCTAAGCAACCTTTAAGGAAAAAATAAAACTTTACAAAATAAAAGTAAAGTCTTAGCATATTCATCATAATAAATGCACGAAATAATAAAGTTAGATTGATTAATTCGTAATATGGTTAAAAAGGAGCCCTAGACTGGAAATGATGGCGTAAGTTGCAAAATGGATGGAGGAGAATGACTTGTTATCTAGAGGGCTATAATGCACGAGACTTGTTGACATGGAAACACGATGATTTGATATTTTGTGAAGGGCTGAGTTATGTCGAACATCAAAGATTTAGCTTTAGAACAAATCCTTTTCCTTACATGACTCCGGAATTTTTCAAAAATTGCCTCAATCTTTAGGAAGCTTTGATTATTACTACATGAGATGATTTCCTTTTTGAGCAGACTAAACATGCGCGCCAAGATTTTGCCTTATTTTCTTTCATGACGGAAAATGAAAATTTTACTATAATGAGACCGACTCTTATATAGACTGTGTTTCAAAGAGTCCAGAGACGAATAATTTTGACGTCGAAGATAATATTTGGTTGTTTGAATATAGATACAAAATGGCTATTATTATTTTTTTTAAGCATTGGCAGATCATAAAATTGTCGAGGCTCGGAATATGGTATCAACTGTTTTGAGCCTTATGAGATAGTACCTCGACTCACATCCCAAGACTTAGAATTAATGGGTGCGTGAAGATTAATCTCGACCACCCGAAATAAGACGATACAAATACTTGAATTGAATAGGTGAAAATATTAGAATAATATAACAATGCAAATTGACCAAATAGTGACCTTCTATTGCTGGGTAGATTGAGAAAATTTGAACATCTACCAACTTGTGAATAAGACCTGGCAAGAAGGATAAAATTCAAAGACAAAGGTAGAACTAAGTTGATTTTATGAAACATAGAGCTACGACGCAAATAAAAGATTATGTCAAAATTGAAAAAATTAAGGAAGACTTGAAAATTATGAGGCACGAGTGACAATATTTTAGAAACGGGTAACCATATTTTAATAAAAGGACTAAAATAAAATTAACGTGAAAATTTAGATAATCCTCATAGATGGACCAAAATATATCACCTAAATATTACACCAATTTTTAAAGAAGGAAGATGTTGATTGTTGTTTAGAGAAAATTCTTAAGGTTAGTTTAAGGCACGAGTATCGATGAATTTTCATGACGAACGGAGCTTATTGAAGAGGTAGCAAAAATATGCCTTACCTTATAAGAAATAGAAGATCATGTCGAAATACTAAGAATTGGAGTAGACCTAAGAGAAATTTGGACCTAAGTGGTGCTCTAGAGTCTTAATGAGTGCTAAGCAAGGAATGTTGGTGATAATTATTATTATTAATTCGAAAAGATGATATAAAAATAAGTAACAAAAATATATGAACAAATAAAGTATGTATAATTATATTAGCAAGTTGGACAGTTTATTCTTTTTCCTTCTGGATATAACAAATTATGTTAGTAAAAATAATAAAGTCAAGTAAGCAACATAGCAACTAAGCAAATAAGCAAACATGCATATTACAAATTTCAAAGTTAACAAATAATTGCGCGTTGTATAGGTAAGGGACATCTTTGTGCCAGAGATAGTCCTAACGTGTATTTGAAAGATAAAATGCCATTATATATCATCCCATTATTGTGAATTAGTTAACTAATTCTATTTATTTAAAAGCAAATAAATAATAAAGTATAACCACTTAAACCTCTTTCTTTCTTTTATTTTTCTTTCTTTTTTTGTAAAAAAATAGTGTATCTTTATCAAAAGATCAAAAGAAAGTATAATAAAATATATCTTTTTCATGCCTAAACTTCTCTTTAATTGTGTAACTCAAAATCTTTCACTTTTATTATTAAACAAAGTTGGTCATGCTCCTTTATCTGGGAATTAATTAATTACAAATGGTCCGGATAATTGGCATATTCACCCTTCAAATAATGCACATATACATCATAAGGTGTCACTTGGGATTGAAAACTCACATGGACATTTAGGTAAGGCTAACTAATGGATTTAACACACCTCGAGTGTTAAATCATCTAAGGTTAAAAATGATACATGCTCTTAAAAGGGTTTCGGTTTAGCTCTATCTTAGGCTGACTAAGAAGGGGTTTTGCTAGACCGGTCATCTCCCAAGAGGACAACTGGAGAGTGGAAAGTCCGTGACTGTCGACTGCACCACTGATCGACTTACCCACGAACTTTCTCCTAAAAAGTATTTTTTAAAAAGTACACGGCCGCAAACCACGTAACCGCTAGGTGTGTACTACAAATCATTGTTGTAACACTAAATTCCAATTCTGCTTCAAAAAGGCTAAACAACTTCTGCGTTACATGTTAAATCCAAACAAGGGAGCACGTTTAGGCAATGAAACAGTACTCCACGGCGTAAGTTAGCACGAAGCTTTCTCGATGGTAATGGTGCGTCGCCGGCGACAACCAGTCATCTCCACTTCGCACATCGTTACTCCAGCACCAGGAGTAACTAAAGAACTTGAATCGCTAACATTTGGGATTTTCCTACCTGAGAAATTTCAAGCTAAAGACACTTTGCATGCAGATGAAATTGTGAACGTAGAGCCTCAATTAAAGGTGAGTGATGTAGATCCTGCTAGCTTGGCTGTTAGGAAATTGCAATTTTCTGATATCGCCATATCTGAACACTCCTCTCCTACTGTTTCCGAGGTCGTCAGGGGTAATCATAATATGGGTAAGGCTCTATCGTTTGTTTCGCCAACTGATAGGGATGGGAAAAAGGTAGTTAAAATCAGTGCAGATGAATTGAAACCTCAGTCGGAGTACTGGAGTGCTTCATTAATTGGTTACATCATCGGAGATAATCCTACTGTGAAAACCTTGGAAAACTTTGTTATGCATGTCTGGAATTTTGTGGCTAAACCACAGATTCTAATGCACTCTGATAGTTACTGTATCTTTCGCTTCAATAGTGTTGAGGATAAGAACTTAGTTATCCAATATGGTCCATACTCATACAGGAACAAGCCAATGGTGCTGAAACCATGGGATGTTGATTTTTCTTTTCAAAATGCTGTTCTTAGTACTATAACTGTATGGGTCCGATTCCCTGGCTTGCCATTAGGCTACTGGTCTTCTGAAATCCTAAGCAAATTAGCTAGTGCAGTGGGTAAACCTCTTTACACAGATAAATTCACAGCTCATTTTGAGAAGATTTCATATGCCAGAGTACTGGTTGAAGTAGATGCTGCCTTTTCTTTTGCTTGAGGAAATTGAAATTGAAACTCCTTTTGGGATGAAGTTACAAGGGTTTGAGTATGAAAGGAAACCTGTATTTTGTAATCACTGCTTGAAGTTTGGTCATAACTCTCTTGACTGCTGGTATCATGGCCATAATGAAGGGGAACAGGTGCTGCAAGAGAAAGGAAGGGAAATAAGGAAAAGACCTCGAGTCAAGAAGTCAGGAAAGCAATCAAGGAAGGAATGGATTCCTAAAGCTAGTAGATACACTGGAAAGTGAAGAAATGCCTACTAATACATTGCCTAGCTTGCCAGTGCAAACTGTTCAACTTGTTGAGAGGGTGCAGAGGGTCCAAATCAATACTGATATGTTTGCAAGTAATAGGACTGATGATGATCCTGGCAATTAGGAAAGTATTGATAGTGGTGATACTGTGGTATCGATTGATCAAGATAAGGGTAAGGCTGTTGCTGGATTTCTTGATGATGGTAGGAGGGGGCAGCAGCAGGATCCTGGGCCTTCTTTGAGTATGCGGCCTAATGTTTCATGATTATAGTTACCTGGAATATTAGAGGGCTTAATAAAGCCCATAAACAGAAAGAACTGAAAAACTTTCTAGTTAGAAATAAAGTTGATGTTCTGGGATGCCTTGAAACTAGAGTAAAAGAACACAAAGCTCATAGGATTGTAGATAAGATTGCTAAAGTATGGAAGGTCCAATACAACTACACCAATGCTGTCAATGGGAGAATATGGCTAATCTGGAAATCACACATTCAGATACATATATCCTGTGTGACTAACCAGTTTATTCATTGTCTGGTAGAGAATCTTGTTAATAAAATCAGATTACAATTGAGTGTCATTTATGCTCATAATTCTGCAATTCTGAGGAAGCAGCTGTGGGATGATCTGAGAGTATTAAATGTTCCCAGTCAACATGTATGGTTAATCAGTGGTGATTTCAATTCTGTCTTATATTCTGATGATAGGATTGGATCTCCTGTTACAGATGCTGAAGTTAGAGGGTTTAAGGAGCTTATTTCTGATCTTCAATTGACCCCCCTCAGGTCTAAAGGGTGGAAGTATTCATGGACAAATAAGCAGGTTTATAGCAAAATTGATTGGGCACTTGGTAATTTCCAGTGGCTTCAGCAGTATGGCCATCTAGAAGCAGATTTTATGAATCCCTCAATCTCTGACCATACCCCTATTCTCATACAGTTTGGGAGTCAAAAGTTATTGCATCCTAAACCTTTCAAATTATATTATGCAATTATGGAGGATCCTCAGTTCTCTTCTATATTGCAGCATGTATGGTCTAAGAAATGTGAAGGTTCACCTTTACAACAGATTTGGTATAAAATGAAGAACTTGAAGCAGCACTTAAAAGAAATGAACAGACATATGGCTTCCTATAAACAGAAGCTAATCCATGCTAGAGAATCACTGGATATTATACAGAACCAGCTACTGCACAATCCATTCTCTGAGCAACTGTTTAAAGAGGAGAAAGAAGCTCTTAATGACATTGAGAAATGGAGCAATGTAGAAGAAAAAATCATGAGGCAGAAATCAAAGGCATGCTGGATAGAATGTGGAGATGCCAACACAAAATATTTTCATGCTCAGCGAAGGATCAAAACCAGTTAGAATAATATTACTTCTATATACACTGAAGCAGGTATGAAGCTAACAGAACCAGTGGCTGTGGAGCAGGAATTTATTGAGGTATTCAAGTCATTAATGGGTGAAAGTGCTGATGAATTGCCTAGTATTAACACTGCTATTGTTAAGGAAGGACAATGTCTTACCTTATCACAGCAAAGATCACTTATTCATGATGTTACTCTGGATGAAATCACTGAAGCTATCAAAGATATGCCTAAAGACAAAGCTCCAGGTGTAGATGGTTTCCCTGTGGAGTTCTTTACTAGCAACTGGGAGATTGTCAAGGAGGATGTATATGCTGCTACAAAGGATTTCTTTACTACTTGTTAGCTGCCTTACATGGTCAATACCACTGCCATTGCCCTTGTACCTAAAGTTAAAGCTCCTAGAACTGTGAAAGATTATAGGCCTATTGCATGCTGCACCACTATCTATAAAATCATATCTAAGGTCATTACTAGGAGGCTGAAAGCTGTTATTGATGATCTTGTTGGTAAAGCCCAGTCAGCATTTATTGAAGGGAGGAGCATAATTGATAATATCTTGCTCAGCCATGAAATATTCAAGGGATACTCCAGAAAAGGTATATCTCCTAGGTGTGTTTTGAAGGTGGACTTGAGGAAGGCATATGACACTTTTGAATGGAGTTTCCTCAAACAACTGCTTATTGATCTAGGATTCCCTGCCAAGTTTGTTAATTGAACAATGGCTTGTGTCTCTACTGTAACTTACTCACTAGTGATGAATGGTGGTCTCACTAAGCCTTTTCCTGCTAGAAGGGGTATTCGACAAGGTGATCCTATGTCACCATACTTATTTGTCCTTGCTATGGAATACTTGAATAGGCTATTGGCTCAGTTGCATAGAAATGGTGATTTTAACTTCCATCCAAGATGTAGGAAGCTGAACTGTGCCCATATTTGCTTTGCAGATGATCTTCTCCTATTCTGTCGGGCTGATACTATATCTATTCAGATATTGCATGATGCTTTCCTTACATTCTCTGCAGCTTCTGGGCTATCTGCTAACAACACTAAGAGTGTTGTTTATCTGGCTGGGGTACATCAGAATGTCAAAGATGCTATCCTTGAGTCTTTGGGATTCAGTGAGGGGAAACTACCTTTCAAATATTTAGGCATACCTCTCCACTCTAAGAAGCTTACTATCCACCATTACCTGCCACTGATTGAGAGGATAACTGATAAAATCACCTGCTGGTCTGCCAAGCTGCTGTCTTATGCAGGTAGGAGTCAATTGATCAAAACTGTGATATTTGGGATCCAAACTTATTGGGCACAAATATTCATCTTGCCAAAGAAAGTGATGAAAGTCATAGAAGCTATTTGCAGATCTTATCTTTGGACTGGTAATGCAACAGTATCTAAAAGATCACTGGTAGCATGGGAAAGGATATGTAGACCTATCACTGCTGGAGGCCTCAATATTATAGATATACAGGTATGGAATCAGGCTGCTATCACTAAGCTACTGTGGGATTTGGCAAGGAAGAAAGATTATTTATGGATCAAGTGGATACGCTACTTTTATATAAAGAGCTGTGACATTGCAACAATGCCCATTCCCAAGAATGCATCTTGGGTAGCTAGGAAAATTATAGAATGCAGAACTCCTCTTCTGGATGATCATAGACTGCAAGGTGATCTTATGCTTAGACTGGTTGGAATGTGCAGGCTTGGCAAATTTCATATACAGACACTATATCATGCTATGCTTCCAATCTTTCCTAGGGTGGAACGGAAGAATCTTATGTTGACAACCAATGTCCTGCCTAGACATAAATTCACTACTTGGCTTGCTGCTCAAGGTCGACTCCCTTCTGTCGACAGATAATTGAAGATTGGAGTGAATGTGGAGGAGAAATGTGTATTCTGTCATCAACAAGTAGAAGACTTTGCCCATCTGTATTTTACTTGTCCAGTTACTAGTAGGTTGTGGCATAGAATATGTTGTTGGCTGGGCTATAACAGAACAATTGGTCGATGGGATACTGAAATCCAGTGGATATGCTGCCTAGCTAGAAGCAAAGTGTGGCACAAGGCTGTTGTGGATACTGCCTTTGTTGCCACAGTTTCACTCATTTGGAGAAGTAGAAATGTTATTAGATTTGAGGGGAAATCATTCGAGGAAAATCAGTTCTGTCGCGAGGTTGCAATGCTTATTCATATTCGGGGCAGAAAATGTAAACGATGGCAAACGGGACTGCGACAGCTCAATCATTACCCTTAGTTGTAGATGTTAAGTGTTGTAGTAGCATTGTATGAATTTGTACAGTAGTAGTTAGTCTATACTACTACTATGAACTTCTCATTGTAAATTTGTTGATAACAATGAAAGCCAAAGTTAAACTTAAAAAAAAAAAGGCTAAACAACTTTGATTCTCTATCTATATTAAATGTTAAGGTAATGAGTATTTATTAAACTATTGATTTAAAAGATCTTTGTAATTGGGATTTATTTTCAAATGATAAAACGGTACTTAGTAATAATCAAGGTAGAATTCCGAGTGGTTAACACGACTTAGCTGTTAATATATCTCTTAAAACATTAGATTCAAGCTATCAACCCAAGAAAATGAATCAACGCCAAACACACGAGAAAAAGAAAACCAGAAAACCAAACCACACAACAGATTAATAATCATAACAAAACAAAATTAAATGCTTAAGAAAGAAAAAGAAAGATCTCATAGGCGCCGCCAAACGATTCGCTTGTTTCCTTGCTATTTGATGCATTCTAAGGAAGGCAGGTATAGGATGTGATAACTGCATGCTCCGGTAGTGTTGAGTCTTTATGAGATTCTACTGCGAGAGTTTTAAATCAAGACTCCATTTCCTCCGGAGTGTACATATAAAGAAAAAGAAAAGTAAAGCATAGAATTAGAAAAGAGAATACTCTTCCAATGGAATAATCAAAGTCAGAAGATAAAAATAAGCAAGGGCAAATCAATCCATTTATTGATGTTCAATCTATTAAATAGAGCGCAATATTTAGGACTTATCATCTTGTATTTTGCAATGGTATCATGTGAGTAGATCATAAAATGTAGCCACAAAACCTTCTAACTTTCAAGAATAGGCATCCAATGGTCACGTCCATAAGTTAACTATCAAAAAGCTAAAAAATAAATTATATCACTAGCTGGAACATGACTTATATATAATAAAGCTTGAACTTACATTAATGGGCAGAGGTTTAACTAATCTTCTGCTATGATATTGTCATGATCCCAAATCGGTCCGGTCGTGGTGGTGTCTCTCGTAAAAATAAGGTCAGTTGACACAACACTCACATTAACCCTCTAATCCTTAAGAGTCATTTTCTGAACCTTTAATTGATCAGTATTTCATAATATAAGTCTGAATAAAATGCAAAAATAACATACAAGCCCAACATCGGGATGTTACTAGTTATGAGCATATATCAAGGTCTCGATACAACAAGAAGTCTAAAATAATATACTAAATACAGTAATAGTAATGTGCTGCGAACGTCATGCAACCACCTGCTAACTCTGATGACTCTGCGTCTGAGAAAATCAACATCCGCTATCGGCTTTTGATACACCTGCATCTGCACATGAGGTGCAGGGAGTAATGTGAGTACTCCAACCTATTAAGTAATAAGAGTAAATAAAGACCGAACAGTAGGAAACAATAAATTCACATTAACGTTAGGCTCAACAAACACCACAAGCTTTTAAATCATAATACGACTCAATCTTCCCTTTTAAAATACAGCTTTTAGTAAAAATTATTTTTGAAATATTTTCTAACCGTTTCAGTAGGGGTTCAATACCAGTTAAAATAATAACAGAGATTGAAGCCATAATTGGCCCCTTGGGCAAATCATAGTTCGTAAAACAGCCCCTCGGGAAAAGCAGTAATCATAAACACTTCATAACTTGAAAATCTCGGTGGAAATAATCAAATGTCAAATCAGTGATGAATTTCTGAACATCTCATAAACCCCAATAAAAGTTGTTTTAACACATTTTCTTGACATTTAGATAGAGGCTCAATATGACAATGAGTGAAAACATACACTAATTCAGCATATACATTAGAAACTCAATTTAAAGAGGAGTGAAATCAATAAATTCATAAACAGACCTCTCAGGCAAACATCACTCATGTACATGTATATATCTATCACCCCTCAGGCTAGCCTCTATGCCACTTATGAGTCAAGTCATACCAATCAAATGCTCGCACTCAGTATTTACACTCAATATGTACCATATAGTAACCGCTGCGGCGTGCAGCCCGATCCATATATTGTTGCAACATGCAGCTCGATCCATATATTTCATCGACGGTGCTCACAAGGGGGTGTACAGACTCCGGGAGGGGTCCCTTACTACCCAATAGTAATATTTTTGCAACGTGCAGCCTGATATAACAAATCAATACGGCGCGTAGCCCGATCTATATAAGTATATATAGATGGTAATAACAGATAAAAACATGACGAGGATATGCTTTAAAACAAATAGAGTGAGGAAAGATAGTAAAAAATGCCCCTAAGGGTCTCAACAAGTCGGCACAAGGCCTAAACAAGGCATGCAACCCAAAATATAGTAACATCAAACAATTAACTATCAATTAAGAATGAAAATAATCGTTCGGGGTGGACTAGGTCACAATCGTGCAGCCTGATCCATATATTTCATAGACGGTGCTCACTAGGGGTGTGCAGACTCCGGGAGGGGCCCCTTACGGCCCAAGCGTAATATTTCTACGACGTTCAGCCCGATTCAACATATCACTACGGCGTGCAGCCCAATCTGTATACATATATTTATATATGTAGCGCCATGTAGCCCGATCCGTATATATATATATATATATATATATATATATATATATATATATATATATATATATATATATATATATATATATATATATATATATATATATATATATATATATATATTATTGCGGTGTGCAGCCTGGTCCATGGATGTATAATCCTCACAACTAGGCGTTTGGCCTCTCTCAGGCATTAAACTCACCATCAGATTCTCAGTCTATCTTAATCGTCAATCTCACCATCAGACCCTCGGTCTATCTCGGTAAAACAGGGATCTCAGCCAAATATAATTTTCACACTTTTTAGGATATTGTGATAAAGCCAAATTTGAGTAATAATAGGTAAAACATGGCTGAGGATATACATTCAAAGAAATAGAGTGCGGAAAGATAGTAAAAATGCCCCTAAGGGTCTCAACAAGTTGGCACAAGGCCCCGAACATGGCATGAAGCCCAAAATATAATAACATCAAACAATTAACTATCAATTAAGCATGAAAATAATCGTTCAGGGTGGACTAGGTCACAATCATGCAGTCCGATCCATATATCTCGTCGACGGTGCTCACTGGGGGTGTGCAGACTCCGAGAGGGGCCCCTTACGGCCCAAGCGCAATATTGCTGCAACGTGCAGCCCGATTTGTGTGTATATATATATATATATATATATATATATATATATATATATATATATATATATATATATATATATATATATATATATATATATATATATATATATATTTCTACGGCGTGCAATCTGATCCATGGATGTATAATCCTCACAACTAGTCCCTCGGCCTCTCAGTCATTTACCTCACCATCAGACTCTCCGTCTATCTCAGTCGTCAATCTCACCATCAGACCCTCAGTTTATCTCAGTAAAATAGGGATCTCAGCCAAAAACAAATTTTCACACTTTTAAGGATATTGTGATAAAGCCAAATTTGAGTAATAACAAGTAAAAACATGACTTAGAATATGCTTTCAAACAAATAGAGTGAGGAAAGATAGTATAAACTCCCCTAAGGGTCTCAACAAGTCGGTACAAGGCCCCAAACATGGCATGCAACACAAAATATAGTAACATCAAATAATTAAATATCAATTAAGCCTAAAAATAATCGCTTGCGGTGGACTACGTCACAATCTTGCAGCCCAATCCATATATTTCATCGACGGTGCTCATTGGAGGTGTGCAGACTCTGGTAGGGGCCCCTTACAACCCAAGCGCAATATTGTTGTGATGTGCACCCGATCCAACGTATCGCTACGGCGTGCAGCCCAATCTATATAAGTATCGTTGCGGCGTGCAACCCGATCTGTATACACACACATACACACACACACACATATACATATATATATATATATATATATATATATATATATATATATATATATATATATATATATATATATATATATATATATATATATATATATATATATATATATATATATATATATTTGCGGCGTGTAGCCTGATCCATGGTGTATAATCCTCACAACTTGGCCCTCGACCTCTCTAGTCATTAACCTCACCATCGGATTCTCAGTCTATCTCAGTCGTCAATCTCACCATCAGACCCTCGGTCTATCTCAGTAAAACAGGGATATTAGCCCAAAACAGTTTTCATACTTTTATGGATATTGTGATAGAGCCAAATTTGAGTAATAACAGGTAAAAACATGATTGAGGATAACTTTCAAACAAATAGAGTGAGGAACGATAGTAAAAATGCCCCTAAGGGTCTCAACAAGTCGGCACAAGGCCCCAAACATGGCATGCAACCCAAAATATAGTAACGTCAAACAATTAACTATCAATTAAGCATGAAAATAATTGTTTGGGGTGGACTAGGTCACAATCCCCAGTGGTGTTCTACCCCACGCTCGTCATCTAGTATGTTTGTCACCTCAAAGTAACACAATGATGTGTAATCCAGGCCTTCCAACCCTAAGGACAGTATTTACAATCATTACTTACCTCAAACCGGTGAAATCTCTAGCTTGCAACGCCTTTGCCCATCAAGTCGGCCTCCATGCACATCGAATCTATCCAAAATCAGAGCAAATACATCACAGTATGATGAGGGAACAAAGCCCAAGCGAAAGCAATCAATAACGGAAACAAATCCCGAAATTACTATAACTCGAGCCTCGGTCCCACTTCTCGAAACTCAGAAATGTTTACATCAACGGGTTCCTTATCTCACCACGAGTCTATTCATATCAAGAACTCTCAAATCTGAGCTCAAATGGCTATCAAATCCCAATTTAAAATCTCCAATTTCCAAGCCCTAGCTCTTGCCCTTTTAGCTAAGTTTTCCTGAATTTCTAGTTTAATTCCACAGTTAAATCAAGTTTTAAGACCAAGATTCTTACCTCAAGTCGATTCCTCTCTAATTACCCTTTGACGTCCTCTTAAAATCTCCAAAAACGAGCAGCCATGGGTGAAAAATGACCCAAAATCATGGATGAAATGAAATTATAACCTTCACACTGACCTTTCCCCTATGCGATCGCGAAGCAAAAAATTCCGGTCCCTCAAAATAACCCTATGAAAATGCGACTAGGCCCCTCCTAACGCGATGCCTTTCATTCCAAATCTATGCGAACGCGAACCATATGATGCAAATGCGAAGAATAATTCTACCAGGCCCCCAGATCCTTTTATTCGAATGCAGATTCTCCCATGCGAATGCGAAGCTGCACCATCTAACTCACTGCAATTGCGAACGCCCAACCGCGAACGCGTTGAACAAAACTAATGCCTCCCAAATTCTTCTTATGCGATCACAGCCCCAGGCTCGCGATCGCGAAGGCCAAAATATCCCTACAATAGCTGATTTAAATTTCTGCAATTCTCAAAGTCCAAAACTTCCCAATTAGCTATCTGAAATCACTCCGAGGCCCCCATGACCCTAATCAAAAGAACCAATACCTCTTAACACATCATTCAAACTTGTTCCAATCAACAAAACACCTCAAACAACATCAAAACCATCAAATTACATCAAATTCAAGCCCAAGTTCTTCTAAAACTTCTGAAACACGCTTTTGATCAAAAATCCACCAATAACATTCGAATGACCTGAAACTTTGTACACACACCCCAAATGACATAACAAAGCTACTGAAACTCTTGGAATTCCATTTCGACCTCTATATCAAAATCTCACCTATCAACCATAATTCGCCAAAATACTAACTTGCCAATTCAAGCCAAATCATTCCATGGACTTCTAAAATGCATTCTGATCGCCGCTCCTTATTCATAAGTCACCCAACGAATCTAAACAATCATGAAAATTACAATCCAAGCACATATACAAATAAGTCAACTCTTGGTCAACCTTTCAAATTCAAGGCTTTCAGCTGAGACTATTCTTTCAAATTCACTCCAAATATTCCTAAAAATCAAAACCAATAATCTACATCAGTCATAATACATTACACGGGGCAAGTCATGCTCGAGAACTGGTGATCAAAGTGCAAAAGCTCAAAATGAAAGGTCGGGTCATTACATCCTCCCCCACTTAAACACACGTTTGTCCTCACTCGTACCTAGAGTTATTCTAGAAGCCAACCAATAGCTGAATAACTTTACCATGCATATACCCCGGGGTGATTCCACGTCACTCTATCTCACATAGGTTCGATAACACAATATAACTGAAATTTCACGATCCATCATAGTCCAGAAACCGTAGAACCATATTTCCACTTCTGAAACCATCAATATAGTCAAACCCCCACACATATACTTTGAATAGGCCCGAGATCGCGGTAATAACCCATGCCCGCAACCTCGGTTGCAATTATATGATATACCACATAACTCAGACACGCGAAGCGATAATTTCCATTCATAGCAGCTGCACAAATTAACTGAATACCGATAGAAACTCTCTTGACAACTAAAGTCTCATTCCAACACTTCCATATACTGCCAATGATAAAATGAAACACACAGTAAGTCATAACCATTTCTTAGATCAGCTATCCATAAGGCTACTTCTCCTTTGGCAATGACCGTAGAAAATTTCCGAGCTGAACCTCGATATTATCCTTCCAACATGCAGAAATCGAATCCATTCGTATTCATTAATGATTCCAATAGTCTGTCCTGATCCAACACACTACTTTGGTGACATGACACAACAATACAAGCCCAAGCCACAACAGGCATAATACCCATACCAATAAGCAGCAGTACGAACATACTCAAATCATGAAAATGACTCTATGAAAGGGTTGACCCTCAAGCTCACCAGAACCATCACAACACAAGGTTGAGAACCCGTATCATATCATAGAAGTAGAACAGATGAATCCAGCCCTCAAGGTCATATCTCTACATAGCTTCACTGCAATGTACGATCCTATCCAAACACTATTCCACATGGAACACCTCAAGTTACTATGCTCGAAATCGACAACCACGCACAATTTGATGTCTGGAACCAAAGAAAATCTTTACACCAACGATGAATCAAGTAACATATACCACGCAAACCTGATAGGAAATAACCAATATGCCATTCATCGAACAACACCAAATCACTCTTCCCGCTCGACTTCCATTATGAGCCCCAAACGAACCGCACCATTTGTGTCCATAACCAACAAATCATAACATATCGCAACACATATAGATTATCATAGACCTCCCCAGATTATTAATAAGCTCAATAATAACCGAATCGACACATCCCTCAACAATACAATTCGAAGTCAATAAAACCCTCTCGATGCCCGACACATATCCGCGTAAGTCCACCAATGGACCACACATCAACTCTAGTTACACACAATAGGTAAATAATCCTTCGAAGGTCCACAATGAAAGAATCATAGCACTTACTAATAGCGGACTACCTTACCCACATTTTTCCATCCACAACCACAAGCCAACCTGCCCATGAGAACTCCTAGTTTCCAAGTCTGTAAAACACACGAATTACCATATCTGATTCCATTTCCACCACTCACATATATAACTCATATCTAGTACTCAATCATCCCATGTGAGATACTATAAGATTCTTCTATGCTGCCAAGCAAACTTGAATATCAACAGTCGATCTGACAAGAAGTATCGCAATACTACCGAAGTACCATCAACTTAATCACATTGCCCTTTTTACAGAAACATAGACTCTTATACAAGGAGACAGTTGTACATACTGCATGACATAAGGTAGCAAATGTTATGATATTGGAAGAATTCCAACAACATGTCATGGCGTGAGAAAGAGGCCTAACGGGGGGAACGCCCAAGTATTTGGATTCATTCACGCAACAAGTGCTTAGATGGAAAAATGAGAAAAAAAGTATTCATAACAACAATAGTTTATGAAATTGATAAAAGCATCAATAAACATTCGAGGACGAATGTTCCAAAGGGGGGAATGATGTTACATCCCATGTTTCGTACGTGAGAGTACGTCCTAAGCCAATTAATGTAAGCTCAGAAAATGAGATCATTTTTGAAATTATATGATATAAGTTTCATCTTGTTATCTTGGAGGTTAAAAATCTTTAATATCATGAATAAAAAGTACCAAAAGGGGTTAAAATCTTAGACGCTAAACGAATATAAGAAAATAAGTTTCGTCGAAAGTCGACAAGTTTAGATTGTTATAACATGTACTTTTGGGTGATAAGAGGGTTCTTAAAATGATAAGGAGGTTATTCTATGAGTTATTTTAGTCTTATGATATTCATTTTCTACATTTTGAAGGCAAGAAAGTTGTGGAACAAGAGTTGGCAAAGGTCATCACAAGTTACATTCATAAATTTGCTGAAATTTAGGTCAAATGTAGATGACCTTTTCTTCCAATATACTTGGAATCAAAGGATGTTATACATATCAAATTAGATATCTACGAGTCTAGTTTCTAATTAATTAAACCGTTCATCAATATGAAGTCGGAATAGAGAGATATTTGCATTTTTGCGAGACCGCACAAGCAGCTCCAAGACCCACTAAGATGGTGGTCGACCTACTTCGATTTATAAACGATTAGGATGCCTATTTTTGCTCATTTTTCAACTGAAATTCGTCTCCAAACTTCTCCTAACCCTTCAAAAAATATTCCAGAAGGGTTTGAAGTGATTCCAAAGTGATTACACCATATTTCAACATCAAAACCTAGTCCTAGTGAAGAACAACAACTCTGTGAGGTTGTGTTATCATTGAGGATTGTTGTGGGATGTATTTGGATGAAATTCCAAGTTGTTGCTGCTGTCTAAGATGATTATAACATCCTATTAATTGTGCTTAAACCTTCTTGTATGTTGGTTAAGTTGTTTAGATGATAAACTACAATATAATACTTGGATTAGCTTAAGTCACTTCTATGGTGTTATATTGCCGTTGAGGGTTATTGTAAGCTGAATATAACTTGGATTTCGGCTTGAACTTACTGTAGGAAGTAGGTATATTGTGTTCTTGCATTTTCCTAAGGTTATATTGATATTTATTAAGTTAAATAGATGGAGTAGACAAGAAATAGTGAATAAAGTTACTAATTGAAGTTAGTTGGAGTTGTGGGTTTTTTCCTTTTCTATAAATACATGATATAAGGATGGAATCATTGATTAATGACTTCATTATCATATTAATGATACTTGTAAGTTAATGTAAGAAGTCTATAAGGAATATATAGGTTATACAGATTCCAATTGGAGCTTGCCGCTCATCGTGAAGTAGTTGTGACTTGTTGTTATATGGTATCTTGTTATTGACATTTATATGTTGATGGATTTCTCTGGTTGTTGTGTTTGTATATGGTATTGGTGGAGGCCCTTGTTACAAGTGAGATGCTGCAAAAATTTAAATAAATGAGCTACTAGCTTAAGTTATAGACTTAGCATTTGCTTAGCACTAATTTTGATTCTCCTTATGCTATGATAGATCGAGTTGACTTGTTTGAATAGTTGCTTGGAAGGTATTAAGGACTCAACATGTATGTTAAGGCACTTGCTTCTTTCTTTTGGTATGGTCTGAAGTGACAAGAACATAAATGGTATGCTAATTCATAATGGATCTACTCCTAGAAACTAAAGTTGTGCATGTTGTTCTTTCCTTAGAATGTTATTCTAAACAAGTGTGTATGATACTTAAATCCTACTAAGATTCATATTGATGGTAGGGATGTCCAAAATGTTCTTAGGTCACTCCAAAAGGATTAGACCTTGATTCCACGAGTCGAACATGCATTATATATATATTACTCTACCGAGCCACGCTATAGTCGGCCGGGAACGACACCTGTTGTGAAAAAACTGATCAGTTGGGTTTACCGAGCTCCACGTGGTCGGGTATGTTTCTACTGAGCTTTATGATGGCCGGGTACGTTTTTTCAAAATCCTCTATGATACTGGATACGATATGATGATGATGATGCCCACAGGAGCAAATGTTTTTAAAAGTTTATGTATACATGTATTATGGATTTCGTGCCAGTAGTCCCCAGAGGCACTCATATGTTACAGGTTGTATCTCCTTTATCTCTCTTTACATTATTGTTCTTTTTTATGCTTCCATGCCTTACATACTCGGTACTTTATCCGTACGGACATCCCTTTTGACTGGGGGAGCTGTGTTTCATGCCCTCAGGTCCCGATAGACAGGTTGACATTCCTCCAAGTAGGATTTCAGCTCAGTGAAAGGTGTTAGTGCACTCCACTTGCTTCAGAGTTGCCTATTTGATCGGTATGCTCTGGATATTGATTGGTATGGCGGGTCCCAGTCCCGACCTCTATGATATTAGGCACTCTTGCAGGCTTGTAGACAAATATCAGGTGTATGGATATGTTTTGAGTTTACAAATTGTCATGTCGGCCTTATGAGCCCGTATGTCACATATATATGTTTGCGTATCATGTTGTGTCGTCATATGTTGAGCATTCCCTTAAGTTTTATATTTGTTATCTCATCATGGGTTTTCTAACTCACTTACCATTTATAGTATGATAAGAAAGATATGTTATGTTGGTACTCGGTTGACTAAGGCACCGAGTTCCCGTCATGTTACTTCGGTATGGATCGTGACAGAAGTGGTATCAGAGTAGTTCTGTCCTAGGGAATCTACAAGCCGTGTCTAGTAGAGTCTTTTTATGGGTGTGTTGTGCACCACACTTATAAGCAGGAGGCTACAGGGTATTTGGGACTCTCACTCTTTCTTATTATTCTTGATCGTGTTGTAGAGATCAGCTGTAAGAACTAAATTTATTATTCATGATATGACGATATCTACATCCACAAAGACAGTTGGAAAGAGATTGCATGTGGATCTGGACAGGTTGAGTCAGAAGAACTCGATTTCACATCATGCTTATGATAAGTAAATCTGCGGTCT
This sequence comes from Nicotiana benthamiana, assembly GCA_034376525.1. Lineage (NCBI taxonomy): Eukaryota > Viridiplantae > Streptophyta > Magnoliopsida > Solanales > Solanaceae > Nicotiana > Nicotiana benthamiana. The sequence goes on from CM067337.1 coordinate 94,318,610, forward strand.
TCAGCAGATCATGCGTGTGCTAATATGTGTAAGCTTCTTGATAATGAGCCTTATGGCAAGTATATCCATTCACGAACATGGTGAAAAGATATGAGGGATTTAGAAGTTAGATACAAGTTTCAACAAGTTAAAGAAGTAAGCTGAAGAGAGGTACAAAGCACCCAGTTAACGAAGAATATCAATATTTTCAAATCAGGCAGAGAAATATAAGCATTTTGGTACCTTCATCAATGACAAGGGTATGTTCAATTGGCTACTCCCATCTCCGTTATATTCTATGGGAGCTAACAGATATTATTTGAGAAAAAGATGGGATATTTGGATCAAATTAGAGTTAGAATAACCCAAAAAAATTGTGGATGGGTTGTTATCATTAAGTAATGTTTCCTAAAGATGGTGCAAATGTGGTAATAAATCTCCTTGTAAGACACCTAGATGGTGAACTATAGAGTAGTACAATCAGATATGAGTACTGAAATATTTAGAAATTTCAGAAGATAGGCAGTAGGAGTCTAGAAGGGACAAATATTTACCTTAGTATGACTGTAGCCTCGATTTAAAAAAAAAAGAATGTTAGTCATTCCAAAGAACCAGTGAGACGAAGCTAAGGGAGCTAAAAGGGAAAGCAATTTTTGTTAAAGATTTCAGAATAAAGTGATAGACAAAAAAATATTTCCGGAGAATAAGAAGAAAGTAAATGAAGTATCTTGAGTAAGATGTGATAAATAAGTGATAACAGTAAATCAGAATATGACACGATGACATAGTCTATAGTCAAGTGAAGGAAAATATAAGAGGTGACAGGCCTTGAGACAATAAAAGAGTATAAGCATAAAATCATATCCTAATTTCGAGATATGAGTCGATGAATTAACGTGATTACCAGGAGGAAAGGTTAGACCCTAGAGTAATAAAAATCAGTATGGGCTGGTGAAAAAGATAAAACCGAACATGAATTAGGGACCGGAGGATTTGATAATGGTCGACATCATGTGAATTTCATAGATCGTGCTCCAACAATAATTGAATGGACAATAGAAGAATAAACTTTAAAGGTCATTCAATAGGATGCTTCCCTAGATCAAGCACTGTGATCAGAGTTAATCATAAGGGACTAAGTGTGCCAGTTACACTAGGTGTCATCTTCGTGCGTAAGCAATTTAGTTATCACTGGTACATAAGATTACCATAAAGCAATTAAGGTTCATTGATGATGTCAAAAGATGCCAAAGATGAATAGGTAAATCATTTATAGGTAGATCGTCGTAGTACTAAATGTTAGTACTCCCCTAAAAGGGGGAATATGGTGTGATATGGTATTAAGTCGGAATTAAGCGGTTAAGGTAATTATAGAAATGGTAAAGGAGGAATGTGAGAAAAATGAGAGAGGGATGATGTTGCATTTATTCAATTCCTACAAATATGATGCGACTACAGAACATTATACAAGCACGACACCGGGGAGAGGCAGTAAAAGTTTTTAGCCAAGATTTTATTGATAAATGAGTGTGAGTGGACACTTGATACATCAGGAGCTAGTGCCTAGAGGTAAGTTAAGACAAAGGATATATCCCAAGAGAAATTATGCATAATAAATACATATATATATATATATTTATATACATATATATATATACATATATATATACATATATATATATATACATATATATATACATATATATATGTACATATATATATACACATATATATATGTACATATATATATACATATATATATATGTACATATATATATATATATATATATATATATATATATATATATATATATAATGGACCAACGGGTAATTAGTAGTTGGTTCAGGATAAGCCCGGTTATTACTAGACAAGAGGTCATATATAAATCAACAGATCATGCCGGATAAAAGTAGTGAACCGTGGCATAGTGAATTCAGTCTCGCAAATATGAGTCGCAATCAATTGAAAATTTTAGATAGGATTTCAGGCAGTTAAAGGTAACATTTAAGGTTTATGAAAATAAAAAGAGAGTGCCACAAAGGAGACAATCAAAATTTGAGCCTAGAAGTAACCCTATGAGCACAAGGTCACGAAGTTATGTAACAAAGATTTCCTTAAGATGTACGATATAACAATCTTGCAACTTTATAAGAGCCAGAAGGTCTCCTTATGTACTAAAATGAAAGACTAGCTGAGGAAACAAGGAAGAGTGTTTCAACCTAAGCATAGTGAGCTAAAGAGTAAATGATCTTGTAACAATAGTCTCACTACAATATTGTATACAATCCCTAAAAAAGTGGCACCTACCATGGCTAATGAATGGAACAAAAAGTCATCAAAGGTGATGTTTGAGATCATATGAGGTATAGGAAATTTCAGTATTTGTGGCAAATAAGAAAAGCCAAGTATTCATGCAACAAGTGATAGAACGACCAGTAAAAGTAATTGCTTATATTCAAAGACAACTGAGAAGGCACGAAAGGAAATTTATGGTGCTAGCAAGTTAAAGGAAGGTTGGGAGTAGTATAAATAGATCGGTGTAGGTCGTAAGGTAAAGTAATGTAGAGTAAAAAAGATTTTAGGTAGATAGGAGTAAGGATATGAAAAGGGGAGTGAGGAGGTGACGAGAATATGTATATTCTCAAGATTAAATACATCAAAACAAGAGAGTTGATAGCATATGTAAGTTATTGAAAGCTCTGTACAACCTGTATAAACTCAGAGGAGTCTAAGACTAGGTGCATTTAGAAGATATGGAGTGCTACTCTAGCAGTAGAATAAGGGTGAAACTGTGATATATAAGAGGATGAAACTTAGGCCTTTGATTGAGAAACAAATTAATGAGAAAGGCATTTCATTAATTGCATGATATTAGAATAACCCCCTAAGATGAATCGCGTTGGGATGCAATAAAATATAGTTATTGAAGTATAGTATTACCCCTAGGTGGGTCAGGAAGAATCACTTCAGATGTTCCCCGATGAGATGTGAGCCCTAATGATAGTGTATTACGTAAGATGTTGCAAGTTATCAGTGATAGATTATAGATCAACATTAAGGTGAATAAATAATAGATGGGTACAAGTACCAAATTACAAGATTAGATTTGTTTGATAATTTTAAGGTGAATAATAATGAGGAATGACTAAAGGACTTAGATTTATACATATATGATAAGAAGCGAGAGGGTAACCTGGAGTTGGGTAGTAAACCTCGTTAATAATTAACCGAAGTAAGTATTATGGTATAGTATAACCTACCTAGATTTAGTAAACCAATAAGGACGGATATACAAGACTATGAAACAAGAGATAGCAATAGTCTTAAGTTTGATAAAGTACTAAGAAAAAGACATCAGTGCACCTATAGATGCCTAGAGGGACAACTTGTAATAATTCAGTATAAGTTCATAAAGTGAGGCTTAGAGATTGACTCAAAGATGGAGGAAGAAGGGAAGGAGAGTCGCTAGGCGCTCGTACAAGGACACAATCATGCATACTGCATGACATAAGGTGGAAAATGTTATGATATTTGAAGAATTCCAACAACATGTCATGGCGTGATACAGAGGCCTAATGGGGGGAATGCCCAAGCGTTTGGATTTATTCACAAAACAATTGCTTCTATGGCAAAATGAGCATTAAAGTATTCATAAGAGCTATGGTTTATGAAACTGATAAGAGCATCAATCAACATTCGAGGATGAATGTTCCAAAGGGGGGAATGAAGTGACACCTCATGTTTCGTACGTGAGAGTATGTCGTAAGCCAACTGATGTAAGCTCAGAAATGAGATCATTTTTGAAATTATATGATGTAAGTTTCATCTTGATATCTTGGAGGTTACGAATCTTTGAGATCATGAATAACAAATACCAAAAGGGGTGGAAAGCTTTGACGCTAAACGAACAGAAGAAAATAAGCTTCATCGAAAGTCGACAAGTTTGGATTGTTATAACATGTACTTTGGGGTGATAATAGGGTTATTAAATGATAAGTAGGTTATTCTATGAGTTATTTTAGTCATATGATATTCATTTTTAACATTTTGAAGGCAAGAAAGTTGTGGAACAAGAGTTGGCAAAGGTCATCACAAGTTACATTCATAAATTTTCTAATATTTAGGTCAAATGTAGATGACCCTTTCTCCCAATATACTTGGAATCAAGGGATGTTTCATATCAAATTAAATATCTACGATTTAAGTTTCTAAAGCACTAAACCTTTCGTTAATATGATATGAGATTAGAAAGATATTCACATTTTAGCGAGATTGCACAAGCAGCTCCAAATGGGACCCATTAAGGCAGTGGTCGACCTACTTCAATTTATAAATGATTTGGACGCGTATGTTTGCTCATTTTTCAAATAAAATTTCTGTATACCTTCCACCGTCACAAATATTACGCAATCAATTAGCTTTCTGAGTCTAAACGCATACCGATAAATAAAATTTACTTCACTCTCAACTGGAAAACATGAAAAAATCATTCACACACCCATAACTCAGGGCTATACCTCGAATTACAATGGAATTCAAATACCTAATAGTTCTTCTATCATCCAGCAAACTTTCCTCATCACTTCCAAGTCACATTGATACATCTCCCAATGCTAGCATACTCATCACATAGCTATCTAACTGCCATTCCCACTAATAGAGGCAATATCGACAAAACACTTGCTCTCACAATCAGCACCTCGGTGCTCAAGCCATAGGCAAAGATTCGGCCTCAAGTCCTCCAGACTGGCCCAACATCAACTCACAGAGATCACATCTAGCCCCTCGATTGAGGAATTTACAAGCCATCAAGGCACATCTGATAAAGAGTGCTCATGCACGCATACAAACGCGTGGAAGGAATTTCAAGAGTTACTTTTCAAGCTGAATTAAGGACGCACGATAAGAATTCAAGAATATGAAGTTTTCCTAAAGGTTATGCAGCCTCTCGAGGATAAATACAGACATCTCCATACCGATCCGCGAGACTCTACTAAACCTGCTCATGAATCGTGAGACCTAGTAACCTAGGCTCTAATGCCAACATGTCACGACTTCAAACCGACCCGATATCGTGATGACGCCTCTCGTGAAGACGAGGTCAGCCGACAAAGCACTTACATTAACCCTTTAATCCTTAAGAGTCATTTTCTGAACCTTTAATTGATTATTATTTCATAATATAAGTGTGAATAAATGCAAAAATAACATACATGCCCGACATCGGGGTATCACTAGTCATGAGCATCTATCAAGGTCTGAATATAACAGAAGTCTAAAATAATGTACTAAATACAGCAATAGCAGTGTGAGGAAGGGAGCGGTCCTGTGAACGTCATGCAGCCACCTGCTAACTCTGATAACTCTGTATCTCAGTAAATCGACTCCCACTATCGGGTTTCGATATACCTACATCTGCACACGACGTGCAGAGAGTAATGTGATTACTTCAACCCAGTAAGTAATAAGAGTAAATAAAGATCGAGTAGTATGAAACAGTGAATCCACATCACGTTCGGCTGAATAAACACCACATGCATTCAAATCATAATACGAGTCAATCTTCCCTTTTAAAATCCAACTTTTAGTAAAACTCATTTTTGAAATACTTTCCAACCGTTTCAGTAGGGGTTCAATACCATTTAAAATAATTACAGAGATTAATGACATAATTGGCCTCTCGGGCAAAGCATAATTCGTAAAATAGCCCCTCGGCAAAACAGTAATCATAAACACTTCATAACTTGAAAATCTCGATAGAAATAATCAAATGTCAAATCAGTGATGGATTTCGGAACATCTCATAAACCCCAATAAATGTTGTTTTTAAACATTTGCTCGTATTTCGACAGAGGCTCCATATGACAATGAGTGAAAACAGTCACTAATTTAGCATATACATTAGAAACTCACTTTAAAGGGGAGTAAAATAAATAAATTCATAAACAAGACTCTCGGGCAAATATCACTCATGTACATGTATATATCTATCGCCCCTCGGGCTAGCCTCTCTGCCACTCATGACTCAACTCATACCAATCAACACTCACACTCAGGATTTACGCTCAATATGTACCATATAGTAAACATTGCGGCGTGCAGCCCGATCTATATATCGTTGTGACGTGCAGCCCGATCCATATATTTCATCAACGGTTCTCACTGGGGGTGTGCACACTCCGAGAGGGGCCCCTTACGGCCCAAGCGTAGTATTGTTGCGGCGTGCTCCCTGATCCAATCGCTGCGATGTGCAGCCCGATCCGTATACATATATGTATGTATGTATATATATATATATATATATATATATATATATATATATATATATATATATATATATATATGTAATAGCGATAGACAAATAATAGCGATAGATTATAAGTTTTTAAAAGTTATTGTATTAAATAGTAATATCTAGTTATAAAAACTATTGTTCTTAATTAATAATATATAATTAAAAACTTACTGTCTTAAATTAATATAATTAAAAACTTACTGTATTAAATAGTAATATCTAGATATAAGAACTATTGCCTTAAATAATAATATCTAGAAAGGCTAGATAAATGTAGATCTAGTATACTGATTATAAGATATAACTGCTTATTAAATAAATCTAGCAAAATCTATGATTTTCTGTTATATAAATAAAATGTATAGCGTAGTCTACTGTCGAATAAAATCTAATAAACTCTCCTAGGCTTAGAGTAAGGCTTTCGGCAAAGATTTTTGGATATGTATAGTTATTACGATTATCGGACATTAAAGGCGTAGTAGAATTGTTTTTAAAACTTTATGTTGTAAAAATGCTACTCGGTACTCTCCCCCTCTTATATGTAAACTTATAATGTTGCAGTGTAATCATAATTATGTACAAAGATTACCCCTTTTATACTTTTTCTTTTACTCTGTTCATCTCTTCTTTCCAATTCTTGATAGATTTAAATTTATTCTTAACTCTTTTTTCTTTAACCTCACCCCGGTCATGGTTAAGTACACATACCACTTGGTTTCTTAACCAGTTTTTTCCTAGGAATTTACAGGTTAATCTATCAAAATTGTTAAGAAATTTGGAAAGATAACCATATACTAAGAGTAAATTTTTAATTATTTAGAGAATAACAAAACTATACATAAAAACATAAGCATAAAAGGAAATCATAACAAGACATAGAGGTAATATCTTAGAACATAACTTAGATAAACATAGTAACTTACATGTTTACAAGAGATGGGATTTCCCTTTCGGGAAATCTGAAAAGGTTTTGCTGGACTTCTGGATTAAAATACTATCAACACCTAAGCATACAAACTTTATTTATTTACAAGCTTAGAGGAATAAGTACTAGGATATTCATAAAGGGAAATATTACAAAGTGGTTTGGAAAGGTTTTTGAGATTTTTTGGAAAGTTGGTTGAGGCTTTTCAGAGGGTTTTCTGCTTCTGCTCGATGATCTTTCTTTCTCCTTGGTCTGCCTTTTATAGCTGATTTTTTGAGCGGATTTGAAATGCGGACTTCAAAGGTTTTTAGAAATCTTTGTCTTCTATCCTTGTAGGGTACTTCATTCGGCCCCATCTTCACATGGCTGGTGCAGAGATTCCATTTTATGTCGTCCACGTTTTTCTCATTCAATTGTCTTTATATCACATTCGTCACATATGGTCCTACTTATTGTCTCCTCCATTAATGTTTTTTGTCTCCTTCTTGATTTATCATTTCTGAATTATTTTTATGTGTCTAAATTATGGAGTGCTATTGAATCAAAATTCATTCCCCAATCATAGTCTTCATATGGATCTTGAGAATATTGATAATTCAGGTTGTCTTCATTATCATCTTTTCCTGAGCTTTGAGACCTTTCTGGGTTAGATCTTGACTTCTCTGGACTGGAACTAGGACTAGGATTTTTTATCATATGTTTGTCTTGTTTTTCTTTTTGCTGGAAGAAATTTTCTAATGTCTGTTTAATTACATCTTCTATTTTCTCTTTTTTTTTCTTTTTAGCAATTATACTCTTTTTCTTTAATATGTCTCCATGTGTTAATGTTCTGGGCAGTCTTCGTCTTGATGAGCCTTCGTCTTCACTTTTAGGCAAAGTGACAGCCATAAACGGATTTGATTTGTCTTTACCGGTCACAGTTTGAACCGGACTAGCTGTATCATCATCCGATACAGTGGATTTTTCTGCATTCATTCGGGAACGCACACCCTTCTCATCCATTTTTTCTTGAGATGGAGAACTCGTATCTTGTTGCAAAACAACTTGAGTCTGAGATTGCACTAACGACTGCACCTTTTGCTCTAAAACTTTTACCTGCTCCATAAGTCTGATTTTTTCCTTCTCTAAGCTTTCATTCTTCAGGTTCAATCTTTTGAAAGCTTCGGTCATGGATGAGCAGTGGTCACAAAATATTATTTTTTCTGTGTCTTTTTGGATTTTGTATTGGATCTTTTCTGGGTTTTGTCTGAGTGCTGGGGAAATATAGTAATTTGGTCCTAGTATTCCTCTTGCATAGTCTAGTGCTTCAGTAAAATCATTAAAACCCTTAGAAAATGGTTTTTGTATGTCTTTAATAGAGTCTAATACTTCTATCCATGTTTGAAGCTTTCCATGTACAACTACATAGTATTTAAACTTCTTTTCTTGATTTTTGTCTGTATAATATTGTCCCAAGGCAATAAGAGCTGCTATAACATATGTCTTTCTTATTATATGCTATCCATAAATTATCAGTTAAGCATCTCTCGGGTCTATCTATAACACATTCTGGTAAAACTCTAAATGAAATATTCGATGGTGGAAAGAATATTAAATTATGCTTCCCAAAATTTATTCTTTCTAAATTGTTTTGTTCTGTGATGGTTTGTGGCTTATAATGAAGATTACCTAATACTGTCTGCGAGTATCTGTCTGAGGGTGAGGCTTGAACGCCTTTTCCCTTGGCTTCAGTCTTTGGAACTGTTGGTCTCACATAAAATATTCTTATTAATTGACAATAATTTTTAGCCTACTTAAAGTGTCTGCTAAATTATTATCTTTTCCTTTAATATGTTCAAAAACTAAATTATATACTGATACTGTATCAATAAAATTTAACCATCTCCTTCTACTACTATTTTTTGAATTTATCTTTTGATGGAATTTAACAATAGCTTCACAATCAGTTCTAATTGTTACTTCTTGTTTGTTTAATATGTATAGTTTAAAACTATTTAATCCGTATTTTACTGCTAGGATTTATGCGTCTATACTACTCATATTTCCTTTCTCTTTATATTTTCCACTTTGGTATGCACATATTTTATCTGTATTCTTATCACTATATTTATTCGGTTTTGCTTTTAAAACTGCTCCCCATCCTTCAAAACTTTCATCTGTTTCTATAATTAAGTAGTCAGTTTCTAATGGCATAGTTAGATCAGGGATATTCTTTATTTTTTCTTTAATTTTTTGTGCTAAATATCTTCTGTATTAAAATGTTTTTGCCCTGTAGATCATGTCTTAGCATATAATGGTCCTGCTATTTTCCTAGGTCTTTTATAAAATGTCTTGCATAATTTACTATTCCTAGAAACTTTTGTAGTTCTTTAATATTGTCTAGTTTATCTGGCATTTCTAGAGCTTTTTTAGCTATATGAGGTTGTAGCTTAATCTTTCCATCTCCTAGAACTATTCCTAAAAAGTTTATATAATTTTTACATAATTCCATTTTCTTTTTACTGATAATTATTCTATTATCTACAAAATAATCTAAATACTGTTTGTAAATGTCCTAAATGTTCTTTAATATCTTTACTAAATACTAATATATCATCTACATATACTAAGACAAACCTTTTATATTCCCCAAATATATTATCCATTTTTCTCTGGAAAATTGGTGGAGATGTTTTTAATCCGAACGGCATGACTAACCATTAAAAATGCCCTTCTGGACAAGTAAATTTTGTCCACTCGATACTATCTTCATGCATTTTTACTTGCCAATATCCTGATTTACAATCAAATTTACTAAATATCTTTTTTCCTTGTATCCTGTTATTAGTTCCATTTTATCATGTAGCTTATATCCATCTGTTTTGGCGTTATCATTAAGTCTTTTATAATTTATTATCATTCTCGCTTTTCCCATTACTATTTCACTGTGATTTCTAACCATAAAAGCTGCTGATCTATGTTTAGAAGTAGATCTCCTTATTACACCTAAGTCCATAAGTTCTTTAATTTGAGTTTTAAAGTCATTAAGGTCTTCATTTGTAGCTTCTATTAAAGCTGTTTTAATTATATATTCTGGGTTTATTATGTCTAATTTACACATTACTTTATTGTTTTCTCAGTGCTTTAAAGGTTTTTCTCCTATTATTTCTATCTCATCTAAAATTTTTACTATATTTTCTAGATTTTTTTCATTCTTTATTATTCCTATTCTTTGTAATCCTGTTTTAAAATTTGTATAATTCTGTTTCAATGTCTATTAATGTATAATCTTTTTTTATTATATCTCTATCTTCATTTTCTTCTAATATTAGATTTTTTGTTTCTTTTTTAGCCCCACAACATGTTTTATTATCTTTGCATTTTTTGCAACATTCTTTCTCATTTTCTTGCAGGTCTTATCTGATTTTCATTTAATCTTGTCCTTATCCTAGTTGCGGCTTCTATTATTTGTACTGGTGTTTTTGTAATATTTTTAAAGAATATTACCCCTATCTCGACTAAGTAAACAACTACCATTATTATGTAATATAAAACTCAAACCTAGCACAAAATCTACATTTGTATTTAAATCTCTTACCCAAATTTTATCTACCTTATAACTAGGTTTATAAAAATCTAAACATGTATTTACAAAACTAATCTGTGATTTATCTATATAATGTCTATAGATATTATGGGTTCCATCCATTTGCATGGCTGCTACTGGTTTGTCTAATGTTTTTATTAAATTAGGTGGAACTATCTTCTTATTTATTATACATCTCGTGCATCCCGAGTCTACTAGAGCTAATGTTTCTATTTCGTAATCTTCTATTTTAATCCTTGCAAAAAAATTTATCGTAGATAATTTTTTATTTTCATTACATATTAAGGCATCATAATTTTCTATACTCATTAGTTCTCTATCTTCTTCAGTTCTTATATCTTCTAATTTCTCTTTTCCTTTTTCCATTTTTTGTATTCTTTTTTCTAATTCATTTATTCTATTTTCTAATGTAATTATTCTTAAATTTATAACAGAATTATTTGTCTCTTGATAAATTTCTTCTTTATTTATTTTTATTTCAAAATCTTTTTGTATACATGAAATACATCCTTCTAAATAGCATAATTTACATTTAGCTCTTTTATTTCTACTAGGATACCATTTACATTTAAAACATTGATTGCTATCTAATCCTTTATTTATTTCAAACTCATGGGTACAGTCTTCCAATATATTTACAAAGTTATTTTCTTCTAGGTCTAATTTTCTAGTCCTATTTCATTTATTAATATCTCTACTTCTGATTCTGAGGTTTCTATTTGAGTTTCGTCTACTTCTACACTTACTGTAGAATATATACTCTCGTTGTCTGACATGTATTCATCTACATTTATAAGAGTTTCTTGAAAATCTTCTATTAACTGTGAATTTCTTGTTTTACTAAGATTCTTTTTGGACAAGTGTTGGCTAAATGTTCTACACTACCACAAGTAAAACATTCTAATTTGTTTTTACAATTTCTATCTGTTCTATATTTTCTAACATGCCTATTTCTATTTAAATAGGGCTTTCTAGCTGATGACTTTCTAAGATAATAATTTTTTCTATTGTATACTTTATTGTATTGGGGTTTATATCTTTTATATTTCTTCTTTTTGTATTCATTTTTGTCATAACTCTGTGTTGTATATACTGTTGATTTACAGAAACTCATATTGTTCTGTTTTAGCTGTTTTTGTATTTGTAAGTTTATACATTTTTCTTGTAATATTTCCATAATATGCTGTACTTTGTGCCTTATAGACCATTTTTTATTTGGATTTTGTATTACGCCTTCTCTTTTATACCATCGTTCTTCTATTTCTCTTCCTAAGACTCCTGGTAATTTATTGAATAATTTTTTGCCTAATTCTTGATCAAAAGCATTTTCACTAATAGTACAATAATAAAAATAATCATTTAAAAACTTTTTTATATGGAACCAACTACTTATACTCAATTGTTCTAATTTTATTAAAGCATTCTTTTGTAGTACCACTAATCCACTATTTGGATCCTCTCCAGTGATCAAACTATGTATTTTATTTGTAAAATTATAAGGGTGTGCACCCATCACTATTAAATTTTTGAAATCTTGAGGAAATTCTGATTTATAGGCTTCCCATAAACCCTTTGTTGATTCTCCTAAAAAAGTTTCCATATATTTATACATTGTTTCTGCATCTGTATCATTATAGGTTTTTATAAGGTCTGCTACCACTATTCCTTTCCATAGATCTATTACTGAGTTCCACATTTGTGGATCATGGACTGCTATATTTAATATTTTACCTTTACTTCCCCCTTCTTGTAATCTTATAGGTTCTTCTATTGACATCCTTTTTCCTAATGTCTTACATTTTCTATTTCTGTTTCTTGGTCTATTCTGTATTCTCTTCTTCACGTACATTTCCCGTACTAGTATCTACTGTACTTTGGTATGTTGTTCTCTAAAATGGGCATGGGCTAGAACTAACTGATTCCATTAATTCTTTTAAGCTAATTAATGAATCTGTTTCTGTTTCATAACTATCTTGTATTTCTTCAAAGATTTGATCAAATTTATCCGATTTTTCTTGTAACCTATTTTCTTTTCTATATCCTAAATTATCTGTTCTTAATTTGCATTTTCTAAAATGTTCTTCTACATCTCTTAAGGTTAATTTTCCTAGTTTACATCCGTTACATTGGAAAGTCTTATTCTTGTTTTCTCTAACTAATTTCATTGCTTCTTCTAATGCTATGTCTACTTCAATTTCTTCATGGGTTATTTCAACATTCATACATTCAGTTTCTTCAACTTTATTTTCATCTTCATCATCTGTATCTTTATGAGTAGAATAATTATAATCAGTAAACCTAATTGACGTTTCTCCTTTAGAATTTGTATACATCAAGTGAGATTCTGGTTGAAATATTTTTGGTTTTGAAAATTCTTCTAAGTTCCATTATAATCCCGCGTATTCTTCTGGTTCTATCTTAATAGGTTTTAATAATTTTATACCTTTATTTCCCATTACTTCAACTACATCGTCTACCTTAATTTTAAATTTTGTATTGCTATTTGTTGTCATTTTTCCTATAAAACCTACACATATTAATAGATTATTTCCATTATTCATTTCTTCATACCCTTTAGTTTGTATTCCTATTTTTATATTTTTTCCAAATTCTGCTAGATTTATCATAAAATCTGGGCTAATATAAAATATTCCTCCGTTATTTGTCATATCTACTTATGTTAAACTTATTATAGATTTTTTCTGATCTGACCATCTATCATCGTATACTATCAATACTTTAGTTCCTAAATTCTTTCTTGTTAATCCTTTTAACCCAATTACTATTGATCCCATATGCATTAAATTCCTTTTATAATTTTTTGTTTGTTTTACTGATTCTGGATTGATTAAGCTTAATGTCTCTACTTTACTTCCTATAGCTGTCAATTGTTCTTCTCTATAATGTCTATATAGTTGGGAATTGGTGGAAAAATATCCTGTATTATATATATATATATATATATATATATATATATATATATATATATATATATATATATATATATATATATATATCTGTGACATGCATATATATCTGTGACATGCAGCCTGATCCATGGATGTATAATCCTCACAACTAGGCCCTCGGCATCTCTCAGTCATTAACCTCACCATCAAACTCAAATCTATCTCAGTCGTCAATCTCACCATCAGACCCTCGGTCTATCTCACTAAAATAGGGATCTCAACCCAAAATAGTTTTCATTCTTTTAATGATATTGTAATAAAGCCAAACTTAAGTAATAACAGGCAAAAACATGACTGAGGATATGCTTTCAAACAAATAGAGTGAGGAAAGATAGTAAAATTTCCCTAAGGGTCTCAACAAGTTGGCACAAGGCCCCTAACATGGCATGCAGCCCAAAATATAGTAATCAAACAATTAACTATCAATTAAGCATGAAAATAATCGCTTGGGGTGGAATAAGTCACAATCCCTAGCGATGATCTACCCCATGCTCGTCATCTAGCGTGTAAGTCATCTCAAAGTAACACAACGATGTGTAATCCAGGGTTTCCAACCCTCTGGACAGTATTTATAATCATTACTTACCTCGAACCGGCACAATCTAGTTCGCGATGCCTTTTCCCCTCAAGTTGGCCTCAACGCACGTTGAATCTATCAAATATCGGAGCGGATACATCATAATATGCTAAAGGAACAAAGCACAAGCGAAAACAATCAATAACGGGCACAAATCCCGAAATTACCAAAACCCGAGCCTCGGGCCCACTTCTCGAAACTCAAATTTTTTTACATCAATGAGTTCCTTATCTCGCCATGAGTCTATACATATCAAGAACTCTCAAATCCGAGCTTAAATGGCCTATCAAATCCAAATTTAAACACTCTAATTTCCAAGCCCTAGTTCTCCCCCCCCCCCCCCCTTTTAGCTAAGTTTAAATGAATTTCTAGGTTAATTCCACAAATAAATTAAGTTTTAAGACCAAGATTCTTACCTCAAGTTGATTCCTCTTGAATCCAGCTTCACGTCCTCCAAAAATCTCCAAAAATCTCCAAAAACGAGTAGTCATGGGTGAACAATGACCCAAAATCGGGGATGAAATGAAATTATAACCTTCAGGTCAGCACTGAACTTTCCTCTATGCGATCGCGGCCCAAGGCTCGCGACCATGAAACACAAATTTCCAGTCTCTCAAAATAACCCTATGCGAATGTGACTTGGCCCTATGAACGTGATGCCTTTCATTCCAAACATACGCAAACACAAACCATATGATGCGAAACCGAAGAACAATTCTACCGGGCCCCCAGATCCTATTATGCGAACGGGGATTCTCCCATGCGAACGCGAAGCTGCACTTTATAACATTTAGTGATCGCAAACACCCAACCACGAAACGATGAACAAAACTCATGCCTCCCAAATTCCTCTTATGTGACCGCAGCCCTAGGGTCGCGATCATGAAGGCCAAAATATCCCTGCACCAACTGATGCAAATTTCTGTAATTCTCAAAGTCCGAGACTTCCTGATTAACCATCCGAAATCATCCCGAGGCCCTCGAGACCTCAACCAAAAGCACAAACACCTCTTAACACATCATTCAAACTTGTTTCAATTATCAAAACACCTCAAACAATATCAAAACCATCAAATTACATCAAATTCAAGCCTAAGTTCTTCTAAATTTCCGAAACACGCTTTTGATCAAAAACCCGACCAAACAACATCCGAATGACATGAAATTTTGCACACACACCACAAATGACATAACGAAGCTATTACAACTCTCGGAATTTCATTCCGACCTCTATATCAAAATCTCACCTATCAACTGGAATTCACCAAAATACTAACTTGTCAATTCAAGCCAAATCCTTCCACGGAATTCCAAAATGCTTTATGATCACGCTCCTAAGTCATAAATCACCCAATGATGCTAACCAAATCATGAAAATTTTGATCCGAGCTCATATACAAATAAGTCAACTCTTTGTCAAATATTTCAAATCCAAAGCTTTCAGCTAAGACTCTTCTTTCAAATTCATTCCATATTTTCCTGAAAACCAAAACTAACAATCTACACAGTCATGATACATTACATGGGGCAAGTCATGCTCGATAACTGGCGATCAAACCACAAAAGCTCAAAACGACCGGTCAAGTCATTACATGTATTCCATTAAGTAATTTAAGTATGCTCTTAAGGCCAAAATCTATAATAGAGAGTTTCACCAAAAGGTCTCGACATTAAGCAATTTTACATATGGTTTCTATTCTCCCAAAAGTTGAAGTGAACTATGTCGACATCCAACAAGAACATGATATTTTCATTTCTCGTGCACATTTGAGCAAGTAAAATTACGAGTAAAACCTATAGTCATGCTATTTAGGTTCTTTTGATAAAAGAGAACATAAGTCTTCATTTACAAACACAATTCTCAATAGCCCTTTAACATCTAAAGTTTTATTTTCATTAAAATATTGAAACCAGCTTCCTCATGAACATCTTAGAATACTTCAATTAAGATACTAAGCCATTCTTTCTAATGAGAGTATTAGGAAAGAAAAGTAACCCTTCTAGCGGGAGAGTTATGTCTAATAACACCTCTAAAACATAGTCTCTAAGTTGTAAACATATAATTTAAAAAAAAGATTTGGGTATATTACCAGTATATGAAACACCATAAAGCAAAAGAGAATATTCACGAGCCTTTAGGTAAATTTTATCACTCAATTTGTCAAACTACATGGTCAGCTTATAATATAACATTTCTATCCATTGATACCCCAAAAAATATTTACAGTTGGAGTTTCAGTAAGAGATTGGACTAGTCCTACTCATTTACATTATTCTTTTATACTAAATTCTAATTTTCTCTAAGTACATTATAGTATAGGATTTCCTAGTAAACTAGAGGCTAAGGATATTTGTTGAGTTTGTCCAGTCCAGCTTGCCATTTCCTGCAGTTTCTGCCTCGGATATGAATTGATAAGGCTATTTCTCTGCACAGTAGAGATGCATCAAAAGTTGTCCTATTAAATCTGATGTTGTTTCTTTCTCTCCAGATAAGAGCCACAGTGTTTATGAAGGCACATGCTGTAATACTATTAAGTGCCACTCTACTCTTGGCCTTGCTGCACACCCACAACATTTATGTTTCCCAGTTTCCCACAGTCCTATGGTGTCCCAGCCAAGAGCACAGTCTGTTCCACAAGTTCTTAGTGACTGGGCAGTCAAAAAACAGGTGGCTAAATGTCTCACTGCTTTGATCATAGAATACACAATTACCAGGGACTTGGATTCCAATATTTTGTAGTCTGTCAACTGTAGGTAGTCTTCCTTAGGCAGCTAACCAGACTGTAAATTTGTACCTTGGTTGAGCTTGAGCAAGTAAAATCAGGTTCTTCCAAGCAACCTTACTACAAGCCGGATTCAATGCCAGGTATAACTTGTGAATAAGGAATTGATCCAGTCTGCAGAAGCCTTGCAATCTACTGAAGAGGATGCCTTGACTTAGTTGAGCTCCCATTAGGTCATCCCTTCTATCCACTATCTTCTTTACCACCCAAGAAGCTGTGTCGGGTGAGGGCATTGTTTCTAAGTCCCTCTGCTTGATGTAGTAGATGTGCACCTATCTAATCCATAAGCAATCCTTCTTTTTAGCCAAGTTCCAGAGGTGTTTGCTGATTGCAGCCTTATTCCAGATTGTCATATCAATAATATTTAGTCCACCTGCAGAGAGAGGCCTACAAACACTGTCCCAAACCACTAATGCCTTTCTGGACAGCTTCACACTCCCAGTCCAAAGAAATGTTCTGCATATAGTTTCAATGGCTTTCAAAACTTTCTTAGGAAGGATAAACACTTGAGCCCAATAAGTTTGAATTCCAAATATGACTGATTTAATGAGCTGACATCTTCCAGCATAGGAAAGCATCTTAGTAGACCAGCATGTTTTTTTAGCTGTGAACTTCTCAATAATTAGTAAACAATGGCCAACAGATAGTTTTTTGGAGTCAAGGGGGATTCCCAGATATCTGAAAGGCAATTTGCCTTCAATGAATCCCAAAGCTTCCAGAATCTGAGCCTTGTCATCCTGTGTAACTCCAGCTATATACAATGCACTTTTTGACAGATTTGCTTGCAATCCTGAGGCATTACAGAACTTGAGAAAGGCTTCCACTAGGATTTGGACAGACACCAGATCAGCTCTACAAACATCAGCAGATCATCAGCAAAGCAAACATGTGTACAGTTTAGTTTCCTGCATTTTGGGTGAAAATTGAAGTCACCATTTCTGTGCAGTGTCCCCAGTATTCTGTGAGGTATTCCATGGCTAGTACAAATAGGTAGGGTTACATAGGGTCACCTTGTCTAATACCCCTTTTAGCTTTGAAAGGCTTTGTGAGGCCACCATTAAGCATGAGGGAGTATGAAACAGTTGTGACACACTCCATTACCCATTGCACAAAGATAGCAGGAAATCCCAGGTCAACTAGCATTTGCTTAAGATACCTCCAATCCAATGTGTCATATGCTTTCCTCGGATCCACCTTCAAGACACATCTAGGGGAAACAGCTTTCCTAGAATAGCCTTTGAAGATTTCATGACTGAGTATGATATTGTCCAGTATACTTCTGCCCTCAATGAATGCAGATTGGGCTTGCCCTACCAAGTCACCTATCACAGCTTTCATCCTTCTAGTGATGACTTTGGAAATGATCTTGTATAGTGTGGTGCAGGAGGCTATAGGTCTGTAGTCCTTCACAGTTTTTGGTGTTTTGTCCTTGGGAATTAGAGCTATGGCAGTAGTATTGAGCATAGGAGGTAATCTGCAAGTATTGAAGAATTCCTTAACAGCAGCAAAGATGTCCTCCTTAACTATGTCCCAGTGCTTGGTAAAGAATTCAACAGGAAACCCATCCACTCCAGGTGCTTTGTCCTTATGCATCTCCTTGATAGCTTCAACAATCTCCTCCATAGTAATCTCCTGGATCAGCAATGTTTGTTGAAGTCTTGATAAGCATTTACCTTCCCTTATAATAGCAGTGTTAGCAAGTGGCAATTCTCTTTCACAATCTCCCATCAGTGACTGAAAGACAGTAATGAACTCTTGTTCAACATCTTCTGGTTCTGTTAGCTTTAGTCCTGTGTCTGTATAGATAGAAGAAATGTTGCTTTGGGAGGATCTAATCTTCCACTGGGCATGAAAATACTTGGTATTGGCATTACCACAAGTAATCCAACATGCTTTGGACTTCTGTCTCATGACTTGCTCCTCCACAGAACTCTAGTAGGCAATGTCTTGTAGGGCTGTTTTCTCTGCATCAAAAAGAACCTGTGATAAAAGACAAGTCTACAGCTGACTTTGGATGATGTCCAGTGATTCTCTAGCCTGTACCAGTTTCTGCTTGTATGTGGCCATGTAAGCATTTATATCTTTTAGTTTCTGCTTTAAGCATTTTAATTTCCTCCAGATCTGCTGTAAGGGAGATCCATTGTATTCTAGCCTCCAGGCATTCTGCACAATGCATTGAAACTAGGGAAGTTCCATGATGTGAGTATACACTCTGAATGGCTTTGGGTGTATCAGCTTAAAGCCTCTACATTTGAGAGAATAGGGGAGTGGTCTGGCACAGAGGGATCATGAAATCAGCTTCTACATGACCATACTGTTGTAAACATTGAAAGTTGCCAAGTGCCCAGTCAATTTTGCTGTACACCCTAGTTGCAGTACCATGTTTGTTAGACCAAGTAAAATGCCATCCGGTAGCTCTAAGAGGAGAAAGCTGCAGGTCATTTATAACTGTCTTAAATCCTTTAATTTCAGCTTCTGTGATAGGTGATCCAATTCTGTCATCAGGATTTAAAACATTGTTGAAGTCACCACTCAATAACCAGATATCCTGGCTGGTAATAGGAATACTCCTCAAATCTGTCCACAGCAGCTCTCTAAAGCTAGCATCATTTTGAGCATAGATGATGCTAGCATGCATCTTGACATGGCTGAAGGAATATTCTATGTAGAGATGAATAATCTGATCAGTTACAAGAGAAATTTGTACCTGAATGTGAGGTTTCCAAATCAGCCATATTCTACCATTCACATCCTTTTTGTAGTTGCAATGAACATTCCAACCCTTTAAAATTCTGTCTTGGATTTTCTTAGCTTTATGTTCTTTAACTCTTGTTTCTAAACATCCCATAACATCAACTTTATTAGCAGCAAGAAATTTTTTCAGTTCTTTCTACTTATGGGCTAGATTTAGCCCTCTTATATTCCAAGTAACTAAGATCATTTAAGGACATAAGAGGGCCCTGGGTCACTCTGTTGACCTTTTCTACTAGAGTCTAACACATCAACAGCAGCCTTAGCCTTATTGCATTCATCAATCTCCCTGCAAAGTTGTTCAATGTCAGTATCTAGACTCCTCACCAGGCTGTTAGTGTTCTGTTGATTCTCATGCTGGGTAGGCACCATCTGGTTGGTATTGACCACCAGTGTAGCAGGTGGCCTGTTAGGTTCAGCTTCTTCTGAGATCATATCATGTGGAGCAGTAACTTGTGCCTTCTTAACATGCCATTCTTGCTTTTTAGGATATCTTTTCCTTCGAGGCTCTTGTCTCTTTTTCAGTACCCCTTCAGTTTGCTCCTTCTCCATCTCTGGTTTGTTATTGTACCAGCAATCCATAGCATCATGACCAAACTTCAGACAATGGTTACATAACAGGGGTTTCCAATCATACTCAATCTGTTGAACCTTAAGCCCAAATGGAGTTTCAATATCAATCTGGTTAGGGAGAGGTTGGGCAGCATCAACCTCCACAAGCACTCGAGCATAAGAGATCTTTTCATAGTGGGCAGTGAATTTATCAGTATATAAGGGGTTGCCAACGGCACTAGCCATCTTGCTCAATGCATCAGTAGACCAGTAACCCACAGGTAGTTCAGGGAATCTTATCCATACAGGAATGGTGCTTACAATGTCATTTTGAAAGGAGAAATCAATTTTCCAAGGTCTCAGAACCAGAGGTTTGTTCCTATATGAGTAGGGACCCGATTGGATAACTTGATCTCTGTCCGCAATCGAGTTGAATCAGAATATGCAGTACCCCTCAGAGTGGATTAGGATCTGAGGTTTAGATACAAAATTCCAAACATGCATAACAAAATTATTCATCGCTTTCTCATACGGAGCCTCTCCAATGACATACCCGATTAATGAGGTTTTCCAGTATTCAGCTTGAGATTGGAAATCATCCTCACTTAACTTTACTATCTTCTTACCCTCTCTATCGGTGGGAGGCATAAATGATAATGGTTTACCCATTTGTGCATTCCGATTCCACTGCACAACCTCAGCTGTTGTAGGGCGGGAGACCTCCGCTTTGCTTATCTCTAAAAATTGTAGGCGTCGCACGGCTTGACTACCAACCCCATCTGATTTGGATACCGGACTCTGCATATGAACATCTTCACATTCAGCGTCATGAATCACATCAATTGCTTGAAATTTCAGGGGAAGAAAGCTTCCAAAAGTCAGTGGTTATCGAGCTTTGGCAGCCCCATGGTCAGGTGTAACGGTTTGGTTGTCGTCGGCAGGCGCGTTTCTCCGGCGGCGAGCCATCTTCGGGCACAATGGCAAACTTTACTAATGTGTGCTGAGAGAGCCTAGGTTTCTGTTAACGTGCGCCATGACTATTGATATAATGTGTTTTTCACGTGCGCCATGATATGTTTTCCATAACTCATGAAACATGATTTCTACACTTAAGAAATATTACAACATGATTTTTACATGAACTTGTAACAGAACATCTATGACAGGAAAAGTATCCGAGTCTAATTTTAAACTAAACATGATTGACACATTTCACGAAGGTATTATAACAAACAGGTGTCCATTAGAGCACCACTAGAGCATGGCTCTCTAAGAGAAATAATTCTTGACAAAACAAAATATATCTCATATATAATAATGGAATAGAGGAGATTAAAGTTCAGAAAGAAACTAACCTATTTCTGTGAGAATAATGATTCCGACTAAAACACAATAGCCTTCATATCGAATAATTTAGAACAACAACAACATGAGCGGAAGCGTACCTGAATCCATTTGTGGAAATCCTTAAGCCTCCGTTGATGATGGTTTGAAAGTGTTTGGCTCCTTGTTCCTTAATCCTAACTTCAAGATTGTCTTGAAGTTATCCAAGAGTTTCACAAGAGTGTTTCACAAGAATTTCTTCCAAACAACAATAACCAAATTGGAGTATAGTTTTCCACAAAAATATGCAAGACAAGAAAATGGTTATCCTAATTCAATGGGAGGAAGAAGATAATTGTCTTGCTATAATGTGGGAACCATAACCCCCACTTTATAACACATGAGTTATAAAACTCAAGAGTCACAAGCATGTAACCATAGTTACTTATATGTAACCTTAGTTAGCCCATCATTAACTAAGGTTACCCTTTTGGGTATCTACACATTGGTCCTATACTTTATATGACAACACATTGGCCCCCTTAACTTAATGTCCATAAGACCACTTATTTAGGCCAAACCAAAAGATAGCACATAACATATAATTTATCCATATATTGTTCATATGTATGTAGATATAAGTCCATATATCTTACAATCTCCCAGTTGGACGAGATACACATACATATATACAAACCTTAGCATTATATGTTACATTAATACCTTATGAGCTCAAAATTGCTATCACAATTAAATTGTCATGATCAATCCGGTCCATCAATCATACCAACATAGGACCTAAGAGCTCTTAGTTACTCATTCGTAACTAGAACCAACATAGATCACGTATATCAATATAACCAATGACATGGATCAAGTGTAGGTGTGTAGCATGGAAATAACATAAAGTGTGGTCAATAGAATGTCTATTTCCAACTGGTTCTCTTTATTGAGATCAATCATAAACTTTAAGAGTACAAAACTTTAAAACTGAATATCTGCAGATATAACTGAATTACTGAATGCAATGAACAATACATAAATGTATAATACAAACTCCCACTAAAATACATAATCCTCAAATGATTTGACACCCATACAAGCAATATGCTCAAGAAATACTTTTGGTGTCAATCCCTTAGTGAGAGGATCCGCAAGCATGGAGTTTGTACTGATGTGCTCAATGCACAACTGTCCATTCTGTACTCTTTCTTTAACAACCCGAGATTTGACGTCCATATATTTTTCTTTCGTCAAACTACTGTTGTTATTAGCATAAAGGACTGCCGATCTGTTGTCGCATAATAGCCTAATTAGCTTTTTAATGCTATCAACAATGCGTAGTCCACCAACAAAATTTCGCAGCCATAATGCATCATTGGATACTTCATAACATGCCATAAATTCCGCTTCCATGGTGGAAGTGGCCGTAAGAGTTTGCTTATTGCTTCTCCAAGAGATAGCACCGCCAGCAAGCATGTAAATATAGCCTGAAGTAGACTTCAGACTATCCTGACATCCAGCAAAACTGGAATCGGTATACCCAATGATCTCAAGCTGGTCCGATCTCCGGTATGTAAGCATGTAATGTTTTGTTCTCTGTAAGTACCTCATGACCCTTTTGGCTGCCTTCCGATGGTCCATTCCCGGATTGCTTAGATATCTGCCTAACATCCCAACAATGTATGCTATATCAGGTCGATTACATACCTGAGCATACATCAGACTACCTACAGCCGAAGCATAAGGCGTCTTCTGCATTTCCGAAATTTCATAATTATTATTTGGGCACTGTTTGAGACTAAACTTGTCTCCCTTAGCAGCAGGGGTGTTACCTAGTTTACAATCCTGCATGCCAAATCTTTTCAGAACCTTATCGATATAGCCCTTTTGTGACAGACCGAGAACACCTTTTGAGTGATCTCGATGTATCTGAATTCCTAATACAAAAGAAGCTTCACCAAGATCTTTCATTTCAAATTTCTTTGAAAGAAATTTCTTAGTTTCATGCAATAATGTTATATCGTTACAGGCAAGCAGTATGTCATCGACATATAAAACCAGAAAAATATACTTACTCCCACTGAACTTATGGTATATACAGTCATCAGCAACATTCGGTTCAAAACCAAAAGATGTAATGACTGCATGAAACTTATAATACCATTGACGGGAAGCCTGCTTGAGCCCATAGATGAATTTCTTTAATTTGCAAACCCTTTTCTCTGATTCATCCGAAACAAAGTTTTCAGGTTGCACCATATAAATTGTTTCCTCAATGTCACCATTGAGAAACGTTGTCTTAACATCCATCTGATGAAGCTCAAGATCAAAATGTGCTACTAGTGCCATTATAGTCCTGAAAGAGTCTTTCGATGAAACTGGAGAGAAAGTCTCTTTATAATCAATGCCTTCCTTTTGAGTGTAGCCTTTTGCGACAAGACGAGCTTTATACTTAATAACATTGCCCCCTGAATCCCTTTTGGTTTTAAAAATCCATTTACAACCAATAGGTTTAATACCTTCGGGCAATGTAACAAGCTCCGAAACGTCATTATCGCTCATAGACTTCATCTCATCATTCATGGCATCAATCCACTTTTGAGAGTTAGAACCCTTAATGACTTGACGGAAGTTGATTGGATCATCTTCCTCAAGTCCAATATCACTTTCTTGTTCTTGGAAAATACAACATAATCATCCGGTATTGCATTTCTCCTTTCTCTAGTGGATCTCCTTAATGGCACTTCAGTTTCTTGAGGTTGTTGAGTTTGATTTTCATTAGTAATTTCAGGATCCTGATTGGCGAGATTTTCGAGATTGTCTTGAACTGGAGTTGTGTGATCCGTGTCAGGAATGAGAACACCCTGACCAAGATCAACAACTTGAGGGAAAGACACATGTTCTTCCTCAAAGACAAAATCTCTAACAACTTTATCTCCCCACCCCCCAAACTCAATAACCTCAAAAAACCTAGCATTACCCGTCTCAAAAATAGTTCCAGAAGTGGGATCATAAAACTTAAAACCCCTAGACCTTTCAGAGTATCCAACAAAATAGCTACTAACCGTCTTAGCATCCAGTTTCTTTTCATTCGGCCAATAAGGCCTTGCCTCAGCTGGACAACCCCAAATGTGTAAATGCCTAATACTGGGTTTATGCCCAGTCCAAAGTTATGGGGTTTTGATTGTAGCTTTAGTTGGAACTCTATTAAGAATATAAGCTGCGGTTTTAATGCTTCTCCCCAGAGTGAGTCTGGCAAAGTAGTACGACAAATCATACTTCTTACCATATCCTTATGGGTCCGATTTCGTCTCTCAGCTACACCATTCATCGTAGGACTTCCTGGCATAGTATACTGAGGGACGATCCCAGACTCATCTACGAATTTAGCAAATGGCCCTGGACGTTGTTCACCTGAACCATCATATCTACCATAGTATTCACCACCACGGTCAGATCTAACGGATTTAATCCTTTTGCTTAGTTGATTTTCAACTTCAGCCTTAAATGATTTGAACACGTCTATGGATTGGGACTTTTCATGAATAAGATATAGGTACCCATAACGAGATTAATCATCTATGAATGTGATAAAGTATTGTAGACCATTCCTACAAGGAGTAGGGAATGGCCCACAAATATCCATATGTATCAATTCTAAGGCGTCCGAAGCTCTCTTAGCACCTAATATCG
This sequence comes from Nicotiana benthamiana, assembly GCA_034376525.1. Taxonomy (NCBI): domain Eukaryota; kingdom Viridiplantae; phylum Streptophyta; class Magnoliopsida; order Solanales; family Solanaceae; genus Nicotiana; species Nicotiana benthamiana. The sequence continues at coordinate 94,344,047 of CM067337.1, forward strand.
TTTTGTTTGTTTGTTTTCCCTTGATACACTCAACACAAATATCTGAATTTTAGGAATCAAGAGAATCAAGAATTCCATCTGACACGAGTTTCTGAATTCTTTGAATGGATATATGACCCAAACGTTTGTGCTAGAGTGATATAGAATTCTCATTAGTTAATTTTCTTTTGGTACCACTTAAACTTGTATGCAAGGTTTCATTATTTGAGGTTATTGTATCAACCAAATATAGGCTATCAAATGTTGATAAAAGACCAGTACCAATAAGATTTGAATTCTGAAAGAGACCAACTTTATTGTCACCAAAAGAACATGAATAACCAGATATGTCCAATTTGGGAACAGAAATTAAATTCCGTCTAAAAGACGGTACAACAAAAGTCTCATCCAAATCTAAATGAAAACCGGTCTTAAACAACAGCCTAAACTTTCGAATAGCCTCAACTGGCACCTTCTTGCCGTCACCCACATAGATGTATCTTTCACCATCATTTGATTTTTGGCAGTTCAGGCAACCCTGCATAGATATACTTATGTGAGTAGTAGCAGCAGAATCTACCCACCAAGTATCCTTAGATACCGAAATTAAATTAACTTCAGAACAAACAAGAGAAAGAAATGTACCTTTTTTCGCACGCCATGCGTGGTACTTGGTACAATCCTTCTTCACATGATTAGTCCCCTTACAAAAAAAGCAACCTAATTCAGTAATTTCAACCTTAGGTTCCTTATGTTGCTTAATCTTGGGCCTTGCAACCGCAACTTCCTTACCTTTCCTCTTCTTAGGATCCTTAGAAGAGGATGCCAAATAAGCACTTTCAGTCTTATCTTGCTTTATCCTTTCCTCCTCTTGCACACAATGTGAAATGAGCTCATTAAGAGTCCATTTTTCCTTCAGGTAGTTGTAACTGACCTTAAACTGATTAAAGTGTGCAGGAAGAGATATCAAAACTAAGTACACAAGCAGTTCCTCAGGTAATACTAGCTTGAGTGACTTAAGTTTCGAAGCAAGATGAGACATTTCCAAAATGTACTCCCTAATGTTTCCCTTGCCCTTATACCTCATGGAAACAAGTTTACTCAAAAGAGTACTTGTCTCCGCCTTTTCGTTTTGTTCAAAACGCTTTTCAAGGTTTTCAAGGAAAACTTTGGCATTAGCTTCATCATTCATAGTGCCCCTGAATGATTCTGGAATTGCATGTTTCATGATCATTAGACTCATGCGATTCGAGCGTTCCCACTTCTCCATCTCCCTCCTTTCATCAGGAGAGGATGTATCCTCAAGAGAAGCAGGTTGCTCATTCCGAAGTGCAAGGTCAAGATCCATGCAACCGAGAACGATCATAATGTTCTCTTTCCATTCCTTAAAGTTTGTGCCGTTAAGCACAGGGATGCTATTGATGTTGGCAGATATCAAAGCAGCAGAAGAATTAACTGAAAATAGAACAAAAGGATTACTTAATACATGTTTACAATTACTTGAACTTTAACTTTACTTTATAGATTCAAAATAGGCAAATCCCAGTACAAGATACCTAGCACAACATTGATTTTAGTCTTTGGACAGAAAACCAACTTGTAAGTGGTACTCTTGGTGTAATAATCAAATATTGACAATAAACTCCTGTCAAATATCAAGCCTTCCTTTGGGCCGACTTAATATTCACGTGGAAAACCAAATAATTGTCACATATTTATCACCACAAGCATGTTCGAATTCCTGCCAAATAACAACCTTCCTTTGGGCCGGTGTTAAACGCATGGAAGACTAACATCCACAGTCATCTTATATTTCAAGATTAATCAATCTACACAATACATGTTACTTTGGCAACATAATGCTTCAATTAACTAATTTAAAATATTAGATGCTAAATAAACTTTAATTCCTTAAGCCATATTATGAATCTAAACTTAATATGTTACATGTTTTGACATGCAACATCGGAATATTAATTGTTTTAGACTTAGTTGGACAATTCCAAAATCTGAAGTTTGATGGACTAAAACAATTAATATAAAAACTGAATATTAATGTATAAAACATTAATAACTCAATAAAAACTCAATATTAATTGACATATTATAATATTCAATTAAAATCTGAAACATAAAAGACTTAAAATGTTTCATTAATTATGAAAAATGTTTCTTACATTATGTCTTAATTAAACAGCCAAAACAAAATGTTTTCAGCACTTAATTGCCTGATAATCGATTATCAGGTCCTTGATAATCGATTATCAGGGCTTGCTGGTCCAGTATAATCGATTATCTTAAACAGATAATCGATTATTCTGGCATTCTGGAATATCCAAATTTTGCTGAAAATTGAGATAATCGATTATTCAAAATTGAATAATCGATTATTCCACTGTTCTGTTTCAAAATTTTTATGAACTTAATTGCATAATCGATTATGCTCAATGTATAATCGATTATGCTACAGTTCTGTCCCAAAAACTTTAACGCACAAGATGAAATAATCGATATTTTTGGAAAAATAATCGACTATTCTATGTGACTGTTTTGCAAAATTTTGATGAACAATTCAAGATAATCGATTATCCTAAGGCAATAATCGATTATTTTGGTATTCTGTCCAATGACTTAAAATGGTTTTCAACATCATGTTGATATTTAACCAAAATTTTGCAAATTTCAATGTTTCAATTCAAGAAATGATAGCAAGATAATGAAACACCAAAACACATCGAAAACATAACATTCATAAAATCATGCTATTACATGGTACTAGAATTTCTTAATCAAAATTCTAACTTAACTTGAACATGAACTTCATATAACATGAATTTTATGAACTTCCAAATTATCCAAATATGAAGGATGCTCTGATACCAATTGTGAGAATAATGATTCCGACTAAAACACAATAGTCTTCATATCGAATAATTTAGAACAACAACAACATGAGCGGAAGCGTACCTGAATCCATTTGTGAAAATCCTTAAGCCTCCGTTGATGATGGTTTGAAAGTGTTTGGCTCCTTGTTCCTTAATCCTAACTTCAAGATTGTCTTGAAGTTATCCAAGAGTTTCACAAGAGTGTTTCACAAGAATTTCTTCCAAACAACAATAACCAAATTGGAGTATAGTTTTCCACAAAAATATGCAAGACAAGAAAATGATTATCTTAATTCAATGGGAGGATGAAGATAATTGTCTTGCTATAATGTGGGAACCATAACCCCCACTTTATAACACATGAGTTATAAAACTCAAGAGTCACAAGCATGTAACCATAGTTAACTATATGTAACCTTAGTTAGCCCATCATTAACTAAGGTTACCCTTTTGGGTATCTACACATTGGTCCTACACTTTATATGACAACACATTGGCCCCCTTAACTTAATGTCCATAAGACCACTTATTTAGGCCAAACCAAAAGATAGCACATAACATATAATTTATCCATATATTGTTCATATGTATGTAGATATAAGTCCATATATCTTACAATTTCGGGGCACTAACTAAGGCGTTGGCTTTGTATCTACCAAACTCCAACCACGAAAGCGTTAACCCAAACTACCGTTAAATGCAGAATGAACAACAAAATGCCTCTGTTTCGGTTAAGAAACCAACAAAGGCTGAGAAGCTAAGTTTTTTTAGAGCAAATTTAAAGAGGTGAAAAAATAAGCAAAGAGCAAGTGAGTATCAATGTTAGTAGAAGCGGCCAAAAATGGTCCAAAATTGCGTCCACACACGAGTATTTATAGGTGCAACTCTAGGGTTTCAATTTTGAGCGAGATTTCAAATTAGTCATTTTGAAAGTCAAAAGAGCCATTCAAAAACAGTCTAAATTGCAGATGTGAGACAAGATTTGTAAAAAGAAAATAGAGTGTACATATTTGTGACAAAGCTTATAAAAGTTAATCTTTGACCCAAATAGGAAGAAGTCAAATTCTACTCTTGAGAAGAGGGCGCGTATGCAAAAATATTTTGAGAAAATGGTAGTTCTGATATGTGGTGAGGCATAAGGGCTAATGTGAGGAGGGGAACATTGGGCTTTAGAGAAAAGGATTTTGGTAGTAGTAGTAAAATAATAAGTATACCAATAGTAGCAATTGCAATAGTATAATGAAATTGTAATACTAATACTAATAAAGATAAGAATAATAATTTTAATTGTAATTTTCAATTGATAATGATAAAATAATAATAATTCTAATGAAAATAAAAGTGTTGGTGCTAGCCACAATACTGGTATTAACACTAATGCTAATAATAAATTAATATTAATATAAATAGTAATAATAGTAGTAGTAACAAACATAAGGTGTTTAAGTTATTAACGTAAAAGCTTAAGAAAATTAATTGGAAGAATGGAGGGACGAAATTGGATGTCAACAAGTTTATTCATAGACTAGTTGCCTAGATTGCACGGACAGTATTAAAGTAATCGTAAGAGTTGTAGCTTATGAGACAGATAAAAGCACTAGCCAATATTCGAGGACGAATGTTCTAAGGGGGAAATGATGTTACACCTCATGTTTTCATACGTAAAAATATGTCGTAAGTCAGTTGATGTATGCTTGACAATAAGATCCTCTTTGAAAGTACATAAACTAAGTTAATAATATTACTGTGGAGGCAACAAATATTTTAGATAATCAATAACAAGTACCAATGTGGTTGGAAGGCTTATAAGCTAAACGAATTGAAGAAAATAAGTTTCATCGAAAGTCGAGAAGTTGAGAATGTTATAACCCGTCTTTTGGAATGAAACTAAGTGCTTAACATGATAAAGAGGTTATGTTATGAGTTATTTCAGTCATACTATAGTCAGGTATTATATTTTGAATTCAAAAAGTTGTGGAACAAAAGCTGGCAAAGGTTATCACAAGTCACACTCATAATATGCTGAAAATTATGTTAAATGTGTCAAAACGTTTCTCCAAAGATACATAGAATTACGAGATGATCCACCTACCAAATTAAAAAACTATGAGTCTAGCTTATAATTCATTAAACCATTTTTCAATATAATATCAGAGTAGAGAGATATTCTCTTTTTTGCAAGGCCGCACAGGCTAGTAGGTGACAATACACACCTACTTATTTAAATGAAGGAACCAAATAAATTCCCAAAAAAGGGCGTCCAAGGGGCCTTTTAAGGGATGAATTAAATCATTTCTTTCACTCATATTTCATAGTAAGTATTCCATACTAAACCTCTGCAACTCCTCCCCCAAAAATTCTAAACAAACCCTAGTGATTTTGGGGTGATACGAAGTGATTCTATTGCCGAAAAATCCAGACATCTTGCTAGTTTCCCTTTATCCTTCTTATAGATGCATTGGGAGACTTGTTTGGATGACAAGGCAGTAGTTTTTATGGGTTATACTCATTTCAATACAAGTTTATGCTTCTCTTCTCTTATAGAAATTTCTGCAAGTTGTAGCTCGATCGTAAAGACTAGAACTTGCGAGTTTCCAAAGAGTATTATGTTGTTTGTCATTGCGTTACAGTTTTTTGGTTGTGAACTTATTATTAAGTTTAATTTATGTATGCTTTATGTGATAAGAGGCTTAGTCATATACTGTTGGTTATGTTGTTCGATTAGAAAGAAAAGACAAGTCGAAACGTGTTTTAATAATCGAAAAAATAAGTTTTAAGTTGTTGAACTTGTGGGACTGTTATGAGGTCATTTAAATGTTGTATTGTGTCTGAAAATAAGTAGCTTTATTTAATATGTGGTGGTTAATATTGTTGATAAATTCTGGAATGAATAAGAGGTTTAAAACTATTATTTGTTAGTCACAAACCGCGCTTGCCGTTCATTAGGATTTTTAAATTGTTTTGAAAGGCTTATTTTGAGTATCTCTAGATGTTGTTTTGGCTATCATTGGCTGTTGTAACTTGTGGGACGCCATATAAATAGCGGAGGTGTTGTCATGTCTATCATAGAATAACGTGTGTCATTCAAATGCGATAAGTTATGGTATTCGTGTTGTGACGATAGCATTGTTCATTTCGTGTAGACAAAGGAGCTCTAGGTTAAGTTAGCTTGAGGATTGGACTGGACATTATGAGGTATGGAAGGTCTTCATTTCTATTAAAGACATGATTCCCTAAGTTATGTTAACCTTATAAGGAATTCAAGGGATAAGGCTTTGTATACGTACTATATCGACGATTAAGGTCTATTCAAGAGTATAGTCATATGAATGTTGAAATGGATTGTGTTGATCATATTTTCATGTATTCTTAAGGAGTAAATAAAGCCTTCTGTTAGGTCCTTGTCCTTTATATGTAACAAGACGTCTAGACGTTAATGAAACATTACGTTCAAATGGTCTGACGAATAAGAAGCAATATAGTGTTCTTATGATGAGGGATAGTTATATACGAATAGTTCAATAAGGTAGCATAATGTATAGTTGCAGAGTGATAAGAATGTTTTGACCTAAAGAGCGCACAACATCCAATACTTACACGTTTGTGTTCACGGAAATGATAAAGATCCACGGTTTCTCTCTAAGTTAAATAATGTTGATTATGTATGAGGGTGATGTTAAGAGACAATATACATTAACTATGGAATCATAAATTATAGAATATGATAAGATTGTCAATAAAAATATTAGTTGGTAGGGCATAAATTCTTACAACTCTTGTTACATATTTACGAGTGAGCCTTACGGACAGCCTCTTATAAAACGTGTAAGTGCCACTTTTATGTTTCAATGTAGCCTTAGCGATTTTTGATAAGTCTAAGGTAAGTATTTAGATATAAGATATGATGTCTAAAAGAGTGCAATAGAAGGAGTTCCATAATATGATGGTTTCTAGTACATATAGCATATGGGAACAAGTTCAGGTATATCATGACATTAATAAGATGTATATACGACATTAGATGTTTTCAGTTTACATACTTCGTAAGATAAGTTAGATAATCTAATACTTAGATACATTGTGAGTCATAATAAGGTAAGTATGATTCTCGGATCTCATTGACCCACCAGATTTATCACACATATATGTTAGTCTACTCTTAGTTAATATTCATAAGATATGTGCCTTACATACTTAGTACTTTTATTTGTACTAATGTACCATCGTTAGGGCACTACATTCGTTCCTGCAAGTTCAGGTATCTAATTTTACGGGCTCTTATCATAGATAAGTTGATATCAAGCCGAGGACAAAGCTCTATTTCATCCGGAGCACAAACTGAGTCTAGAAGTTATCAGACTGTCCTATATATATACATAATGGGTAGTCCAGTGTCCTATCCTGACCATATTTTGATGTCAGATACCCTTAAAGTCTTTGTAGACACAGGTTTAGTATGTACAATATGTCAGAGGCCTTGACGGTTTATGTGTATTCATATTTTGGGTAGGCTTGCTAATACAACATTTGCCTACTTAAAATTACACAATACGAGTTGGGGCTATGTTATTCTTGAAAGAATCAGTTCAACCAAGTGGCTCTATGTATGTTCTAGTTTTCATCGAATGATCAAGAGGTGTATAGTGGTTCACTCGAGCCAATATGACACCTAGTGCCAGCCGCCCCTCCCCGGGCTTGGGGCGTAATGCCAACAACATCAAATCCCTAAGCGTCAAATGGACAGGATGCAATAGCCGCATGCAATACTTAGGGATGCTTATGAACAAAATTCGCATAGAAGTGGCAAGCCTTGCATCTTCGAGCGCAGTCCAAGCAATATTGAGCATTATCGACCTTTAACATCCCATACTTTTTGTGTGGAACTGGAGCTTTGGTCCAGACTAATATGATCCACATACCCCAGAATGTGCTTCTTGAAAAGCTTAGATTGCTTCATCTTCCCCTAAGCATCGCAAGAGTAGTCCTATGAATGATCTTCTATATAGGGTATCTTTGTAGTAAAGGAAGCGAGGTGCACAGCGACAGATTTAGTCATTCTCCTTTGATTTTCTGAAAGTATCTCATAGCTCAATAAATCGATAATGGGTTATCGTCAGCCTTCCTTCTCAGCTTTTGAAACATCTACAAGATGCTCGAGTTTATTTTCTTCATTTTCACCCTTATTTAGTACTACCCATTTTTGGTGGATAGTAACTTGTGGTTGATCAGGCAGGGTTAAAAAAGTAGCTAAGACAACTAAAACATCAACCTTCTAGCTTTCTTTCCTAGGTAAATGTTGAATAGTCACATCACCAACCCACCCCATTAATTTCTTAGCATAATCATAATATGGGCATAGTTAAGGTTTCTTGGCCTCATAACTACCTAAAAATTAGTTGATCACCAACCGAGAGTCACCAAAGACTTGAAATTGCAGCCACTTCATTTCAACAGTCATTTCAAGCCCAAGTATTAGTGCTTAATATTCAGCAACATAGTTGGAGTAGAGTTCTGTCGAAATAAAGGAGTAGAGCAGAACCTCCAATAGAGGAGTGAAAAATACTATGCCAGCACCGACACCTCCGCGATGTGAAGCATTATCAAAGTACATATTCTATTGAGGTTGTAATTTAATGGACATTGCTTCTTTATTAGATAATTCGTCAGTTAGTTCCCTGTCATCACGTATCGAATAATCTTCAAAAAAGTCTACCAATGATTGTCCTTTTACAGCCTTTTGAGGGATGCACACGATCGCAAATTATTGAAATTGGAGGTAGCATCTCGCTCGTTGATCACTAAGAATAGGCTTAGACATCACAAACTTGATGGGATTTGCTTTAGAAACAAGACGAACAACATGAACGTTGAAAGTAGTTCTTCAAATTTTGAATTGAGAAGACTAGCTCCAAACACAACTTTTCAATTGGCGAATATTGGTGCCATCATCCTTCTCAAGTAGTAAAGAGATTTTTCTTTATCCTCACTATTTTCTTAGGCCAATAGTGTTCCAACAGACCTTTTTTGTGCTGCAATATATAGTATCAACGGTTTCCAGGTATACAGGCTTCCAAAACTAGAGGCTTTATTAAGTAAGTTTTGATACTTTCAAAGGAATTGCTACAGCTTGGTCCCACTTGAAAGGAACGCCTTTCTTCATTAGGCTAGTGAATGGTTGGCACCTCCCAGCTAGGTTTGAGTTGAATCTCCTAAGATATTCTACCTTTCCTTGCAAACTATTCAATTCATAAATATCGTGAGGCTCATGCATTTTAAAAATGACATCCACTTTGGCTTGACCAACTTCAATCCCTCGATGTCGGGCAATGAAACCAAGAAAATTTCCAAAAGTAAATCCAAAGGCACATTTCAATGGATTCTGTTTAAGCTGGTACGTCTTGAGCAATTCAAACACCATTTTGAAGTATTTAAAGTGGTCATCCATCTTTCTTGATTTTACCCCAAGTCGTCCACATAGCATTCAACATTATTGTGGAGAAGGTCATCAAAGATATTTTGCATAGCTCTTTGGTAAGTGGCACCACCATTCTTCAAGCCAAAAGACATTACCTAGTAGCAACAAATATCCTAGGGGGTGTGGAATTCAGTAAGTTCTTCATCTTTTGGTTTCATGAAAATTTGATTATAGCCCGATTAACCATCCATGAAAGGCATTGCATCATAACCAGTAATAGCATCAATCATCAACCTTAGAACATGAAGCAGGAATTTATCTTTGGGACACGTATCGTTGAGATCCCTAAAGTCAATGCACACCCTAATCTAGTCATTATTCTTCCGTACAAGTACAATACTTGAGGCCCATGTTAGGTATTTAACTTCACTAATAAGCCAACTTTAATGAGTTTGTTAACTTCACTTTCAATCAAGGGAACCAAGTCCGGCCTAAAGCGTCTTAGAGCTTGCTTAGCAGAATGAGCGCCATTCTTGACTACAAGGTGATGGATTGCTACTTTAGGGTCCAAGCCAGGCATCTCTTTGTAACTCCAATCTAATACATCCTTAAACTCCGTGAGTAACTCCATATAAGTTTTTTTCTTTATCGGCTGCTAGTAAAGCACGTAGATAAGTGGGCCTCGGTTCTTCATCAGTGCCAAAGTTTAAATCTTACAAAGTGTCCACTGTTGGCTTTATCCCTTCTTCAAGTTCAGGCGGAGTATCCTTTGCATCTCCATCTTCTTGAGGGTCCCAACCATTGAAGTATATGTAATAACACGGTGAAACGTCCTTGAATCTCTTGTCATCATCTACTAGGGATGAAACACCATGCACGCTATGTGCAGTAACATGATACGAAGAACCCACACTTTCTTCGTCTTCGTCACAATCCCTAGTATAGACCATAGTGTATGGATTTACCTTCAGTACTTATTTATCTAAAACCACAAGTTTCGTTTATCGACTCATTCTAGAAAGAACCATACATTAGAAATCCTTAGAGATCTTCTAGATTCTAGGCGAAGCGGGTGTTCTTATGTTTTGATGATTTCTACAGAACTTGTTCCCCTTCTTTAATGAACCAAATCTTCCAAATATGGAATTCCTCACATTTGATTATCTAAGTCGATCAAATATAGAAGGCTTTTTAAAAGTGGACATTTTACCTTCTAAAGTGATATAATTGCTGCTCGCCCTTCTTCTGGAGATGCACGCCGGTGATGATTGCTTGTATCCTAAACCTTCATGTGATTTTCTTGTAGGAGTTATTGATGGGAGCTTCCCTAACTATAATGGCTCATTGGGATTATATCCAGTTTTTGCAAATAACCTGTAAGCATTAGGATTAAGACCTTCATTCTCTTTGTAGAGAGTGCCACATTCTACAAATGTTTTTGGGCCACAAACCCTACAAGTGACATTGAGGGCAACTTTACTGCCTGGATTCATTTGACTGGAAGAGTAAACCCTTCTATCGTGTTAGTTTTGAGATCAGATTATTCACTTTAATATTTCTTCTTTTTAGGGACATATTGTAGCGCAGGAGTTACTTTCTTGCCATGAGATGCAATATCCACTCAATACGATTTGTTAGAGTTAGATTGTACCTCCGCAGTAACAGCTTTGGCTTTACTAGCAATCACTTCAACTCTTTTAGTCATTGACTCTCCATTCTTCACTTCAATTCTTTTAGTCATTGACTCTCCATTCTTGCCATTCTTGATACCATCAAGTTTTAACTCCTTCATAATACGGTTCTTCAAGTAGATCTTTGCATCGGCGAAGTATGACTCAGCATCAGTGAATGGCTCGTCATCACCCTTGTAGAACTTCAAATATTTATGATGGGTAGATAGAACCATTTTACTCTCATGTATACAAGGCCTTCCAAGAAAGATGTTGTATGAAGTCTTTGCATTGATTACATGAAGCCATGCATTTGATTGCATATCTTCAATGGTTATCCACAACCTGCTCACGCCTATGGCTCGTTGCCCCTTTGTTGAATCCTTGAATCATCATATGCCTTTCTAAGAGTTCATTCATGGGAATGCCAAGTTCTTTCATAGTGCAAATTGGAAAGATGTTCATTGCGGACCCTCCATAAAAAAATTTGATTTACTCTTTCACCATGCATATAGCCAACTAGGTACATCGGCCGGTTATGAGGAGTGTCACCTAGTAGAAGATCGTCATTGTGAACATAAAATTTTCCTTGCAAGCATTAAATTCTTGAGTAATAGACTCGATGAGATCTTCCAAAGATGGTTCCAACGGTAGGTCATCATATCTTTTGTCCTCTTTGCCAGCATGGCAATGGGCCTCGCTACCATTATGAAAAATTTTCATGCGTAACCAACTTGGAAATAACTCCTCCAAGGTTACTAGATGTCATGGCATTTGAGGGTGGTGCACTTTCACTTTTCCTTCTTCAAATGCTTAACTGGATTCTATTTTCTTAGTCTATTTACCATTATCTTCCTTGTTGGTTGTTTTATTGATTCTTTATGTGGGCTCATTTTATGGCCCCTATGACGAGTCACCAATGTCCAACCTTCATTATGTTCATGTTGATCAACTTCAACTTTGTTGTTCTACAGTAGTTCTTTATCCTTACTTTCTTTAAAACTATACAATTCATTTGGACTAAATGAATCAAGGGTGATAGAGACTTGGTTTGTGCTTGCTTTCTCATCTTCAAGCACGATCTTATTTTCACGAGTTAAGCCCATCACTTTTTCCTTGAAGACAAATCACTTCTCTATAGGGTGGCTAACAAGTCGATGGTATTTGTATTAATGTGGTTATTCATTCTCCTAGCTTCATTTGGCTGCTTCATCTTTGGATGCTCAATGAGATTTAACTCAAGGAGTTCTTCAAAAGATGTTGGCACATCAAAATCTAGAAATAGGTACTCCTTCTATTGCATTTCTTTTAGAGTCAACTTTCTGCTTGGCTTATCTTGGATAGAAGTGGATTTCGTACTTTGCTTCTTGCTCACCTTTGTTGTGAACTTCATACGATGTGTTGATATTCATAGCTTCTTTGTTTTCAAACTATGGTATGAACTTACTCATTTCTTGACTTCTTGCTTGTCATTCCCTTTGCGAGATCCATAGATAGGTATACTTTAATTTCGCGGAGGCCATGCTCAACTCCATGTCATAGGCATGAGTTACAAGTTCTTCAAATGTGCTAGGATTGATACCTTGCAAGGCATAGTGTAATCCCTAATGCATGCCTTGGATACATATCTTTATGCTTGAAGCTTCACTAAGACTATATTTGCAGTTGAGGCTTGCATTCCTCCAATGATTGATAAAGTCGATAGCTGGTTCACCTTTCCGTTGACGAGTGTTTGTAAGTTCCACTGTGCTCACATTGCGCTTTGTGCTATAAAAGCGTTTGCGAAAGTCTTGCTATAGTTGATCCCAACTGTTAATAGATCCGCCTCAAGGTCTTTATGCTAATCAAAAGAATTTCCTTTTAGCAAACGAAAAAACTACTTGACGAGGTAATCTCTATAAGTCCTAGCATTGTTGCATGTCCCATTGAGGTGTGCCACGTGTTGCTTTAGATTGTCTTTTCCATCAAACTGCTAAACTCTGGAGGTTGATAGCCGGCATGCATGTTCAACATATTGATTCTCGTAGAATATGGCTTTGCGTATGTAAGAGAGGACTTGGTAACGACTTCAGACTTGTTTTTAATTGTTCCTTCAATGAACTCTTTCTGTTGATCGATTGGAATCATCCCTTCAGATAAGATAGCGATAGCCTTAATGGATGCTACTTGTCTTGGGAGAGCATTACTCTCTGGAACCTCTAGGAGCTTGCCAGGTGCATGGGTGGATTCTTCTTCCGTTAAGGTGCTGACCCTATCAGTTAGTTTGTCGATTCTAGCATCTTGATTTTGCATGCACTTCGTTAAGCCAGCGATTGCTTTCATCCATTTTGCCAACTTCTCTCACATGTCACCATGGCCTGCATGATTGTTGTGGATAATGAAGAGTAGCATGGACAGTCACACAAATTGCTTCTCGAATGGCACACGCTATGTGGTGTAAGTAGGGAATACACATCACTTGAAATATCATCATCCTCCTTCACAATAGAGTTCTTGGACCCGGAGAGGTCAAGAAGAGCTAGAGTTTTCTTGATCTTTTCATAAATATTGCTTCCTCCTTCAAGCATGTTCATAAAGGATCTTGATCCTTTTGAGGATGATGATCCGAAAATAGGGGTTGAAGCAGACGACACTTGGAGTGCTTGTTGTCCTAAAGAGATTTCTTTGCTCCTTATAGCTGGTCCAAATCTTCCAAAGGTAATATCAAGGATGCTTTCCACATCAACATAGAACCTGGATAGCAACCTTGGTGGATGTTGATCTGGAGTCATTTTCTTTGAAGCCATTTCGATATTCTTGGACTTTGGTGATTGAAAAGTTGAGATGAGTGGTAGATATTGTCTCACTGGTTGTGCCCGAATTTGTAGACAATAAAATTGCGTCAAGAGAATAAAATCAAGACCAAAAAATATTGCAACAGCCGTAGTATTTGATTTCAAGTAATATGAGTGTACAATCTCTATGAATCGTCTGATTTTTCATTCCAATAGTAAATAAATTCAAGGGCCTTCGATCTTGATTTGGAATATGTAGTTGTTTTTTTCTTCTTCATATAACTGTTAGTTTCATTGATCTCAAAGAATATGTACATCATAGGCTCTAAGGTAGTAGTTTGGACTGACTACTACACTTTTACAAGTACTCTCTATACTATCTTAACTATCTATACACAAGCATCATAATTATCTAAGTGCAATAGCTAAGGAAAGTAATTGAGCTGTCTCAGACCAGTCTGCCAATGTTTGCACTTGCTGCCTCGAATGTGTATGAGTAAGGCAATCTCTCTGCAAGTCAGTTCCTCCACAAAAGCAGCCCCTTCAAAACGAATATGGTTCCTTTCTTTCCAGATGAGGGCACTAGTAGTGACAAATGCAGATGCTGTGATAGCATTTTGCCACAGTCTACTTTTAGCTTTGCTGCATATCCAATGAAGCTCAGTTTCCCAGCAGCGGACTGTGTTGGAATTCCCCAGCTAAACACATATTCTGGACCACAATTTGTTTGTGATAGGACACTCGAAGAATAGGTGATTGAAGTCCTCAACATTTTGTTTGCAAAACACACAAGTTGCTGGAACTTGTATGCCCATGTTCTGCAATCTTTCAACTGTAGGAAGTTTATGTTGAGCAGCTAACCAAACAGTGAACTTATGCCGAGGTAGGACATTAGTGATCAGCATCAAGTTCTTCCATTCAACCTTATTGAAACTGGGGAGCATAGTGAGGTAGAGTTTCTAAATGTGAAATTTGCCCATCCTACATATACTTTGCAGTCTGTTAGTTAGATCACCTTGAAGCTTATGGCTCTCCAGTATCATAGTTCTACTTTCCAGTACCTTTCTGACCACCCAAAAGGATGCTTTTGGAATGTTAATTGTGGCAATGTTACCTTGCTTGATGTAATAAGAATGAACCCATCGAACCCATAAACAGTCTTTCTTCCTAGACAAGTCCCATAGCAGCTTAGTTATGGATGCTTTGTTCCACATATTCAACTCTAGTATGTTAAGACCTCCAGCTGATATAGGTCTGCACACTTTGTCCCAAGCCACCAATGCCCTTCTGGATAGATTAGCTGTGCCAGTCCATAGAAAAGTTCTGCATATTGCTTCAGTAGCTTTCAGTACTTTCTTGGGCATAATGAATACTTGTGCCCAATAGGTCTGAATGCCAAACACCACATCTCTAATCAATTGGCTTCTACCTGCATATGATAGCAGTTTAGCTGACCAACAAGTAACTTTATCTGATCTTTTCAATTAGGGGCATATAATGATGGATAGCCAGCTTCTTAGAATCAAGTGGAATCCCCAAGTATCTGAATGGAAGTTGACCTTCATCCCAAGGTTTCAATAATTTCCTCTCTGATGCTTTGCTGCACACCATCCAGATAGATAGCACTCTTGCTGATATTTTCCTGAAGACCAGATGCTTCTGAAAACTGAAGAAAAGCTTTATGCAAGATCTGGATAGATATAATATCAGCTCGACAGAACATAAGGAGGTCATCAGCAAAACAAACATGAGAAACACTGAGTTTTCTACATTTGGGATGGAAGTTGAAGTTCCCATCCTTGTGCAGCTGCTGTAGTATTCTGTTAAGGTATTCCATTGCCAATACAAACAGGTAAGGTGACATAGGGTCACCCTGTCTAATACCTCTCTTAGTAATGAATGGCTTAGTTAAGCCACCATTCATTACTAAGGAATAAGAGACAAAGGTAACACAGGTCATGATCCAATGAATAAATTTTGCTGGGAAGCCCAAATCAATAAGAATCTGCTTCAGAAAATTCCATTCCAGTGTGTCATATGCCTTCCTCAAATCCACCTTGAGTACACATCAGGGAGAGACACCTTTCCTTGAGTAACCCTTAAAGATTTCATGCCTTAGCAAGGTGTTATCTACAATACTTCTTCCTTCAATAAAAGTAGATTGAGCAGGACCAACTAAATCCCCAATGACAGCCTTTATCCTCCTGGTAATAACTTTAGAGAATTTTGTAGACAATAGTGCAGCAAGCAATAGGTCTATAATCTTTAACAGTAGCAGGTGTTTTGACTTTTGGCACAAGTGCTATGGCAGTGGTGTTGATCATATGAGGCATTTTGCATGTAGAAAAGAACTCCTTGTTAGCAGCTAGAATGCCATCCTTTACCATCTCCCAGTTCTTAGTAAAAAATTCCACTGGAAAGCCATCTACTCCTGGTGCTTTATCTTTAGGCATTTCTTTGACAGCTTCAGTGATCTCTTCCATAGTTACCTCTATAATGAGCATTCTTTGCTGAGCTAGATTTAAGCATTGTCCCTCTTTCATAATTGCATAATTGGCACAAGGGAGTTCAGCAGCACACTCCCCCATTAATGATTGAAATACCTTTATGAATTCCTGTTCCACAGCTAAAGGATCAGTTAGTTTCAAACCTGTGTCTGTATAAATGGATGTGATGTTGTTCTGTCCTGTTCTGATCTTCCATTGAGCTAAGAAATACTTAGTGTTAGCATCCCCACACTCAATCCAGCAAGCTTTGGACTTCTGCATCAGAATTGTTTCCTCCACACAACTCCACTTCTCCATTTCTTCAATTGCTGCCTTTTCCTCAGTAATTAGTGACTTTGTTAATGGGCTGTTTTGTAGTTGAACTTGAAAATACCCAATTTTCCCTTGCCTGAATAATTTTCTGCTTGTAAGAGGCCATATGAACGTTTATCTCCTTTAAATGTTGTTTCATGGCCTTCAGTTTTTGCCATAGCTGCTGCATAGGTGTTCTTTCATAATCATGTCTCCAAACCTGCTGTAAAATGCTATGAAACTGAGGTTGTTCCATAACAACAAGATATAGTCTGAAAGGTTTAGGGTGCAAAGGTTTTTGATCTCCAAATTTGATAAGGATAGGGGAATGATCAGAGACTGAGGGGTTCATAAAATCAGCTTCCAGATGCCCATACTGTTGTAGCCACTGAAAGTTGCCCAGAGCCCAATTAATTTTACTATAAACTCTAGTGGAAGAATATTGCTTATTGGTCAAAGTGAAGTGCCACCCTTTAACTCTGAGGGCAGTGAGTTGCAGGTCAGAAATAGTGTCTTTGAAATCTTTTACTTAAGCATCAGTAACTGGGGAGCCAATTCTGTCATCAGAACATAATACACAGTTGAAATCACCACTGATCAGCCAAGCATCTTGACTGGGAGTATAGATTGATCTTAGGTCACTCCACAGTTGGTTCCTGAGAAGTGCAGTATTATGGGCATATATAACACTTAAATGAATTCTGGCTTGGCTTCTTGTATCTTCTAAAAAACAGTGAATGAGCTGATCAGTAACATAGGATATATGGATCTGGATGTGTGGTTTCCAAAGCAACCATATTCTACCATTAGCAGCCTTTGAGTAATTGCATTGAACCTTCCAATCCTTAGCAACCTTTTCAAGTATCTTCTTAGCTTTATGCTCCTTTACTCTAGTTTCTAAAACGCCCATGACATCTACCTTATTAACAGCTAGAAAGTTTTTCAACTCCTTTTGCTTATGGGCTTGGTTTAGCCCCCTAATGTTCCATGTAACAATAATCATAGGAAATTAGGGGTTAATCTGTGTGAGGGCCCCGGATCAATTTGCTGAACCCTGTTCCCAGCCAAAACTATAGTAGCCTTCCCTTTACTGCAAATATCAATCATTTGCTCAATGTTACCATTTGGTGTATCGACTGCAATGACTGCAATTTCAGGCCTCACTTGAATCTCAGGAACAGTTTGTGCAAGCTGCTGAACACTAACTAAAATGTTCTCATTCACCTTATTAGGGATCTGCACTGCTTGCACCTCCAGCACTTCTGAATTGACTGCATTCTCATGGCTTACCTGTACTTCTGCATTAGCTACAGGCTGCTTTACAAGCCATTCTTTTTTAGTATTTTTCCCCTGCTGTTTCAATTTTCCTTTCTGCCTCTTTGGTTTATCCTACTCCTCCATATCCTTCCTTGCTTTGTTATCAGCATAGTACCAGCAATCCAATTAATCATGCCCAAATTTCAGGCAATGATTATAGAAACTAGGTTTCCAATCATGCTCAATTGTCTAGATCTTAAGGCCAAAAGGAGTATCAATCTCTAATTGGTCAGGGAGTGAATAAGCAGCATCGACCTCTACTAGGACACGGGCAAAAAAATTTTTTTCATAATGCGCAATAAATTTGTCAGTGTATAATGGCTTGCCAACTGCACTGGCCATTTTGCTCAATACCTCAATAGACCAGTAACCCACTGGAAGTCCAGGGAAACGAATCCATACAGGAACAGTGCTTAGAATATCACTCTGAAAAGAGAAATCAACCTCCCAGGGTTTCAAAACCATTGGTTTGTTCCTATAGGAATAGGGCCCTAATTGCATGACTAAATCTCTATCCTCGATACTATTGAAGCGAAAAATACAGTATCCTTCAGCATGAATCAGTACCTGAGGTTTAGCCACGAAATTCCACACATGCATGACAAAATTATCCATAGTTTTCTCACTCGGATTATCACCAATTATGTATCCAATCAAAGCATTTTGCCAGTAATCCAATTGAGATTTCAGATCGTCCTCACTGATCTTAACAACCTTTTTGCCATCTCGATCAGGGGGGGGGGGGGACGAATGAGAGTTGCTTGCCCATCTGAGAATTGCGGTTTCCTCGCACCACATCCGCTTCATTGGGTATGGATTTCTCCGATCCAATGGCATCAGTAAACTGTAACCGTCCTACAGCGATGTTGCCATGAACGATAATCTTGAATTGAACTAGTGCGAACTTTGATTTGAATTCGTATTTCTTAAACCTTGATTTGTTCTTTTTTCTTAAGTTTGAGCTTGATTGCTTGAACTTGAACTGGATTTATTCTTCGTTCTTGAGCTTGAACTTGATTTGTTCTTCATTTTTGAGCTTGAACTTGATTTCTTGCTTGAAGTATGAAATTTGTGGAGGAATTTGCAGTGTTTGATCCACGAGCTCTTTCGTGATTCTTGATATAATTTCTAGTATATTTTTTGGGTTATGAAGAACCCTATTTATAGTTATAAAAGGGAGGAGCTATGATAAGAGCAAACACTTTCCGACCAATCAAATTGAAGTGTGATGTGGCTGCATTTGATTGGCTAGAATAGTGTCACTTGAACATGTGTCACGTTTTCATTGGCTTTTGTATTGGCTTGGCATGCCTTGTCATTTTGACATGTAGCACCAACCTGGGCCTCTAGGAAGATGCCATCTTCGGCTTGGTGAAATGAGCTAATCATTTGTGGCCAAATGGGCTAGCCTAGTGCATTTTGACCTTATACATTGGACTTGTATAATTAATCTAATTAAATTAGCCCATAATATTTATTTGGACAAATATATTTAATATATAGTCCAAATTATTTTATCGAATTTAATTTTGATAAAATTTATATGCCTACACCCTAAATGAATTTTCATGAACCCATAAAACTTTTATCCCTTATGCTTTTAAGACCACAAATTTTAAAGTCTTTATATTTTCTCTTAAATTTCGTGTCGAGTCAAATTAATTTGTCTAAATTCTTTAACTGTAAAATACATAAACAACACCTTGAAGTTGTCCTTAACGATCAATCGAACACCTTCACTTTCCAATTGACCAACTAAACACATGTACTTGGTAGAAGTGTATCATCCGAACACCTTCATTCACTAGATCACATGTGTAAAATACAATCGTTGGTTACGTAGCAAATGAACCAATAAGATATTAACATGTCTAACTTAGAATCAAAAAATTACAATCAATAATTAAAAGAATGTAATTCATTAAGTTAAATAAATAAAAATAAAAAAGCAAAACCCAAAATCACCTTCCATCCAAACAAACCCATCGTCTCTCCAAACAAACACCACTCCCCTTTCCCCTCCCATTTCTACTTTCCAAACCACCGCCCTTCCCCATTCCCTCCCCATTATTTTCTTTGACAGACCTTCCCTCATTACTTTAAACCACTCTTTTTCAAAACTTAAACACTAAAACTCCTCCATTAAACTTATATAAATATAAATAAATAAAAACAGAGAATAACCAAGTAAAGAACCTTCCTAGGGTCATTGATAAACTTTTCCAGAAAAGCTCATCTCCGGCGACCTTTCTTTATTTGTATCATTTTTCCATGTCAGAGAGAACACTTGAACTTATTAGTTTATTTAATTGTTTTGGGGAGTTGAAGTGAAGATGCCACCAATTGGACTCTATCGTTGCCACCTTCGTCGTACAAATTTGAAAGAATCCACTCCATTGAAAACTTAGTCTTCTCTTTTTGTCATCTTATTGATGTTGAATTTCAGTTATATCACAGTTGATATTTTTTTGTAAATTTCTCCTTAAATTGTTTTCAAGTCAATTCAAACAATTGGTTCTTGTTTTTATGTTTATGTTAGAAGTAATATGTTGTCATCGACAATGATTGAAAGGGTTGTTGGTCTTTATTGGTGAAGATAAGGATAATAGGGTGATAGAGATGAGGATGATAGGGCTATTGGTGATTATGTGGTGGCAACATAGCAATGCGAAGAATTATAGAAGAGGGGTGTTTATGATAAATTTGTAGCGGTATAGTTTTTTATGAACTTGATTAAGGCTGCCATGGATGGTGGTCGATAATGGAGGTGAGTGTCGACTCTGAAGGTAAGAGAGGGACCAAGAGAAAAAGATATATTTTTCTGTCAAAAGAAAAGGCAAATTAGGTAGAAAAAATAACTTCAATGTGCTCAAAATCTTGTTATCGGACATGTATATGCAACATCAGCCACAAAGGTTCAGAAGATATACTTCTGGCAAGTAAAGGTATCTAGTTGTCAGTTGGGAAGTGGATGTGTTCATCTGATTGTTGGAAACAACTTAAATCATTTATGTATTTTGCCTTCTTTAATTCTATAATAGAAGTACTAGCTATAAATATGAACAAGCTTCTGAAGAAGGACATATACTAAAAACACTCACGTCTTTAAGTTCTCTATTACTATCCCAACACCAACAGTAATATTTTTTAGCAAGTAAAACACATCTGCCTCGCTATGGAGCCGTCGAACAACGTCATTGTGGCGCTTCTGGATGGCAAAATGCTTCTACGAAATAGGCGAAACAAACCATTGAAGCAATTGAAGGCAAAGTCTCATATGCAAGCAGAGTCACAAATAGCAATCACCATGATCGTGACTCTGTAATCGCTACTCACACCACACACAACGGTATGATAGAAATCATGTTAAAAGCATTTTACTACATGGCTTCAGGGACTACCAACTAGTTGATATTTTTTATCATCGTTATCTCATTTAAATTAGGTTACTTTACTTGTTTTGTTGATGTTTATGTTGGGTAAGAAAATTGAAGGGTTTAGAAACCACAATACAATTGTTTAGTATTAAAATTTATTGGACTTGATTCTTGAATAAGAAGAATGGATACAAGATATTTATATAGCTGGATGCAAATTCACTCTGGATACAAGATTTCCTAAACATGTACCCTAAGTAGATCGAATTAGGTCGAAATTTAAGAAATTGATTTTGCTAAAAGGGTCTTCCAAAATTGGCATGTATGAGAACTTCAATGTGTTTCTAGATTTCACTAATGAGGAATAATGCTCCATGCTTTCGTTCAAATGAGTTATTGAGATCGAGGGGCAACATATGTGGCTTCAGAAGAGGTCATCAGATTTTAAGCCGAATGAGGA
Organism: Nicotiana benthamiana; assembly: GCA_034376525.1. Lineage (NCBI taxonomy): Eukaryota > Viridiplantae > Streptophyta > Magnoliopsida > Solanales > Solanaceae > Nicotiana > Nicotiana benthamiana. The sequence continues at coordinate 94,365,722 of CM067337.1, forward strand.
CCTTCCGATTGCTCCTATTTGGGTTCTTCTTCCTAGCCTCCCCTTTCATATGTATACATAGTAGTATGTTAAATAAGTTGTTAGCGTTGTGGGTACCTGCTTGAAATGGACCTAGTGACTAGGGGTAGAACAAGACTAAGTGTAGCTAAGGTTCGACTGGAGATTGATCTGTTAAAACCACAGCCAGACTCTATGTATGTAAGAGAAAATATATGATAATGCTCCTCAAAAAGGATTTGTCCAAAAACTCGAGTATGAAGGAATTTCTAAGTACTACAAATTCTGCAGGAAACTGGGGCACAATTTTCTTAATTGCAGAGCTATTGAAAGAAGGAAAGTAGCGAAAAAGAAAGAGGCAGTAACCAAGAGGTATAAGGAGGACTCTGAAGTCGATATTACTACAAGCAATGAAAATTGTAAGGACCATGGAACTGTGGAACGCAGCAAAGCTATAGGCAAATGCCAAAGAGTGTGCAAAAAGAAGTTACCAAATTAGCAGCAGATAAGTAAGCGATGAAACAAAATGCTGAGTAGGAAAACACTCAGCAGATTGTTAATATCCAGAACAGTCTGCCCAGTCAATACTATGAAAAGGCAGCCGATATTCAAAATAATTTGGCCACTGAATACAAAGAAAAGGCAGATGATATCAATGACATTAAGACCATAAATTCCAAAAAGAAGATAAAAAATAGCGAAAAACAAAGCCTTCCTCAAAAGAAATCCAAAGTCGCATTTAAACCAATATGGTGTCAAGTCAGGGGCAGCATAAGGTTTAACAAAAACAAGGTGGATCAAGCCAAGAAACAATAGCAAGAACAATGACGATTAAAATAGTCATCCTGGTGTGAACCTTGATATAGGAAAAAATGTTGACTTTAGCAACAAGGACAATGACTCTAGCAACAAGGAGTGTAGTGAATCCAGCCCAACAAACAGAATGATCGAAGGATCGGAACAAGTTGTGCAAGAATCCTCTAACATTTGAAGAAATTTGGCTCAAGAAAAGGATGGGAGCAATCAACACACAAACATTCAACAAGCTCACCATGACCTAATCAAATACCTCACAACTAATAAGGGTTCAGTCAGTGTTCCATTAGAGATTAAAGCAATGTCGGGGATTAATATGGTAGTCCAACAAGACCTTGAATCTCCACAGCCATCTACCAATAAACCTCATCCAATAAAGAAAGCTAATCATCAGATAGAGGTGAACTCACCAAACAAGGTTACGGTGAGGATCCTTGAATACCAAATGCAAAATGGCCAAAGCAACCAAGATGACAATGAGGGATTTTCACTTATCCAAAGAACAAGAGAGGAAATAGAACAAAAAGATGGGAAAGAAAATAAAGAGAAGCAGAACTCTTCCAATGTGGAAGCTTGTCTAAACTAATCACTCATTTACTTATGATTAATTCCATCTTTTGGAAAATTAGAGGTGTGAAATAAAAAAAATCCACTCCTGGGCTAATAAAAACTAATCAACATGTATATAATGGAGCCTGTAGCAATATTTGAGTCTTTTGTTAGCATTAACAAAATTGACAAGTATATGAAATTCCTTGACTTTCAACACAGTATGGACAACAAAAATGGACAGATTTGGTTTTTAGGGTTAGGCAACTATCAAACCAGCGTGGTTGACAATAAAGACCACTTGACCATCAAAATGCGTTACACCCCTGCTAATTATGATCTATTTCTCATAGCAGTATATGCCAAATGTACCGAGAATGAAAGGAAAGAGCTTTGGAGCAGTTTAGAAGACATCCACACTCCCATCAATGGTCCTTGGTGCATTGGGCGTGACTTCAACATAATATTAGATCCAAAGGAAAAAAAGGGGGGGCAACCCTCACAGAATGTAACGGAGTTTCGAGTTTAGTAGTTGTATGGACATTTGTGAGGTGGTGGATTTGGTGTTTATAGGCCCTAAATTCACGTGGGGCAACAACTGGAGAGCTAGAAAAAGGATTTGGAAGAGGCTCGATAGAGTATTTGTTAACGACCTATGGACGCAACATTTCCAGATTAATATGGTCAAGCACCTAGGCAGGTCTGGCTTAGACCATAGGCCTCTGCTCATCAAATGTAAAAAAGAACCTCAAGTTGGAATCAAATACTTCAAATTCCTATAAAAAAATTTCTAGGCTGAGCAACCATCATTCATGAGCCTGGTAGAAGAGGTTTGGAGCATTCTTCCTCGAAATCCCATGTGGAAGCTATAACAAAAATTGAAACTCTCTTAGTATGAATCTCACTAGATGGTCAAAAGAGAAGACTGGAAATGTGTCTGAACAAGTTAACATATGGGACGCTAATATGGTAAAACTGGGAAGATAGTGACACTATTAACAACACTGATCAATCAAGAGAAGAGCTCAATAAAGGCCAGGCAAAATACATCAAATGGCTAGGTATGCAAGATGCGATCCTTAAACAGAATGCTCCGCAGAAATGGTATGAAAAAGGTGATAGCAACACCAAATACTTCCATAGCTTAATTCGAAATAGGAGATTTAGTCTCCACCTTCGCACGATCAAAGATCAACATGGATCATAGGTCCAAATGGATGATAGTATTTCAAGGATTGTTGTATATCATTTCAAGCATTTCTTTAACCTTCAGCACCAATTCAGCAATCAAGAGGTCCTCAACTACATCCCTAATTGTATTACTGAGGAAGATAATGAAGGACTCAATTCTATACCTAATGAAGAAGAGATCAAAGATGTTGTATTTAGTATGAATGCTTAAAGTGCAGCGGGACCGGGTGGATTTCATGGCACCTCCTGTCATAAATGCTGGAATATCATCAAGAGTGATATTGTAGACTTTGTGCAGATTTTTTTTAATGGCAAGGGCATGGACAAATTCTATAATCATACTTGTCTAATTCTAATTCCAAAAGTCGACTTCCCAAACAACTTCTCTATGTTCAGGCCTGTAGCCTGAGCAACTTCACGAGCAAAATCATTTCTAAAATTCTTTCTCGAAGACTGAACTTTATGCTTGAGAAAATAATTTCCTTGAATAAAAGTGGTTTCGTCAATGAAAGGATGATCGCTAACAATGTGAAATTAGATCAAGAAATTGTCCACAACATAAGGTAGACCAACAACGGAGGTAATGTGGTTATCAAGATGGATATGGCTAAAGCATATTATAGAATGTCCTAGAATTTTCTAATGGCCGTCATGAGAAAATTTGGCTTCTCAGAAGCTTCGATTGATATAAGTTGGAGATTAGTCAATGATGCTTGGTAATATATCCTTATTAATGGGTGCAGGAAAGGATTTTTCACATCATCGCAAGGGTCTCAAACAAGGTAAGCCACTATCCCCTTCCCTGTTCATTATTGGAGCTAAGGTTCTGTCCAGGTTCTTAAACAATCTTATTAGTTACAACAACTTAACGCCATTCTCCATGGACTGTAGAGGGCCTATCATCACCCCACCTTACTTATGCCGATGATATTATGATATGCACTAGTGGCGATAAACACTCGATAAAACTCATTAAAGGTCGGATAAGAAGGTACGAAAAAGTATCATGTCAAAAAGTGAATAATTACAAGAGTTTATTTGTTACTACTCTGAACACCTCTACTAGCAAAATATATAGAATAAGAAGAAACTCTAGTTATATGGACAAGACCTTCTCTTTCAACTATCTCGGATGTCAAATCTACAATGGCATGAAGAAAATTAGCATATTTGATGGCATACTAGCCAAAATTGTGAAAAGACTCAACAAATGGCAGGGGAAAATGCTCTCCTACAGGGAAAGATAACCTTAATCAAGCATGTCCTCCAATCCTAGCCAATCTACATTTTATCTGCTATGAATCCTCCAAAAGGCATCATCAAGCTTATGAAAAAATACTTCAACAATTTATTCTAGAGGCTTCGGAAGGAAAAAATAATTATCACTGGTCCGCTTGAAATAACCTGTGCCTACCTAAAGATGAGGAGGGTGTGGGGGTCAGGAGAATGAAAGATATCACTCAAAAGCTTTCTCTGAAAAGATGGTGGAGATTCAGGACCCAACCATCTCTTTTGGCCACCTTTCTTAATGTTAAATATTGCAAGAGAGTCCACTCCGTTACCAAAGTCTCTATACCATCTGATTCTCACCTTTGGAGAGATTTAACAAAGGCAAGGATAAAAGCTGAGCCTAATATCATATCGAAAATCCAAGCAGTCAATTCTAGTTTCAGGTGGGATAACTGGCGGACAAAGGTGCTTTGGCCAAGGTAGTTCAGGTCCCGGGGTAAATCTCCCAAGCTACTTGTTAAAAATTTCATCCATGAAAGTACCTGGAACACCAACTAATTGGCAGCCACTATTCCCCCTCACTTGTTGGATACTGTTACTAAGGTGGAGATTGGCAACAAAAACATTCAGGACTTTCCAATGTGGAATTTAGTCGAGGATGGTCACTTCAATAATAAATCGACTTGGCACTTAGTGCGAATGAAAAAGCAAAAGAATAACTTCAATAGTAAGATTTGGTTAAAATTTATTCCTTTTAAAATCTCTTTCATATCTTGGAGGTTACTCAAAAAGTGATTCCCCTTTGATGACATTATAGGTAAATTTGGCACTACCATTGTTTATAGATGTTCATGTTGTTTATCGCAGGTGGAGACTATGGAACATGTATTTATGGAAGCGAGCCATCAAAAATAACATGGAATATGATTTTCATTCCACTGGGAATAAGGCATAAAATAGAGTTAGTGGTGGGCACCTTCAAGACATGGTGGGAAACAAGATCAAAGCAAGGTCCATAACCTAATCCTTCAAATAGCTCTTTTAACAATATGTTGGGAACTATGAAAACAATGGACATCGTGCAAATATGGTAGGCAGAAGAAGTTCCAACCTAACAAGATGGTGCATCAAGCTATCCAAAATATCAGAGGTGCCATTTTGAAGATTATCCCAAGCTGGGACAACCACTTCTCTTGGCTAGAGTTTTGCCAACGAATTGAAAGATTGAAACCAATATAAAGATGGAGGCAAGTGTTGTGGTCAACACAAAATCAGGGTAGTATCAAAGTTAATACCGATGGCTGTTACATCACATAGAACACCAAAGCAGGAATAAGAGGCATCATAATGAATAATAACAATGATCTTATTATGGCCTTCTCGAAGGCTGCCCAGTGTGATAGTAATAATATGACGGAAGCTCTAGCTGCTGAGTTTGGAATGAAATGGTGCAAGCTACAGGGCTACACTAATTTTATCTTCGAACTCAACTCCATGGTGATTACAAATATGTTGATAAATAGGGACAGCAACAATCTGAAAATCAAACAAACGGTTGATAGAAGGCTGTTGACTATTCAACAGGCTAATGTAATAGTAGAGCACTGCTACATAGAAGGCAACCAAGTTGCAGATTGTCATGTGAAAATGACTTCTACCTCGGGTAATAGCATAACTATCAACTCATATCAACAACTTCCTACATATACTAAAGGCTATTTCCTCTTGGATAAGTGACAAATACCGAGTATGAGAACCAAACTCTACCAAGCTAATTTTTTTGTTAGCTAGAGATGTATCCTTTGATCATCCCAGAAGGAGAACCTTATATATATATCCTCTCGTTTTATTTTTTAGGTGCTTGTTTCGAGCGACGGAATAATCAAATTTTATTTTATGAGGTTAGGCATATCCCCTCACTAATCCTTTTTGAATATAACAGTGCCCAGCATTGAATTTATTAAAAAAGAGGTTATAAATAAAAAAGAAAAGAAAAGAAAAGAAAAGAAAAAAGTAACAATAGTATCTTTAAAACCTTTTTGCTTTAGGAGTAGATTGCATTGAACCAAAGAAACAAAAGCTCATCTGAGTTCCAGTTGAAACTTGAAAGTTTAAACCCAAATTAAAATGATTGCCGCAGAAAACAGCACCACCACTACCGGCGCCACCGGGACAACCACCGTAGATGGCGGCGGAAACGATGGGATTGTTCTTTCAACCACCGATACCATACATTCGTTTCTCGCCGGAGCTTCGTCGAACGTCGAACTCTCCGATGACCTTAGAGAACTCGCATCCTCCCTATGCGATCATCCCACAGTACCATACAAGCATCTGAGGTCGATTTGGATCGGTTCTAACCCATCAACACGACCCGATCTAATGGTCATGTTATCCGGATCCAATTTCGTGTTTTCCAGCCCAAAGCCTAGAGAGAAAAGCGAAGAACTCAAAGCTCGGTTGAGGAAACTGGAGGAAGCTTCGGAGAGAAAAGCGTATGATGAACTGGTGAAAGATATTACCCCTAAGAAAGTTGTCGATGAACCCTTTTCTTCTTACAAAGATCAAATGGGCTTTGGTAAGTTATTTTTTTAATGCTCTATTGGCCCATAAGAAATCTGTTAGCATTCATTTATTAATCGAATGATATCCTTTTTCAAATGATATGATATGTTACAAAGTTTGGTGTGATTTTGAGTACACTGTAAATAAATAAATAAATAAAGAGTGGATAGTTTAGGGATTTCTTTTTTCTAGGAAAGTGAACATAATTTTGATTATCGGAAAGATAGAAATTACGGCAGTTAAAGTAGAAGTTGGACTGTTGGAGTAGATTTAGTTGTGGATATAAAAAATTTCGTCACCTATTTCCTGTAGCTGATGTTTGCATTGCTGGAATAATATGATGGCTCAAGAGAATTAGAATGGGTTAGTTGGATTTTGATTGAAAAGGTGTTATTGCTGATGCAATTCATCATTTTGTGAGATGAAGTTGGTTTAAAGCTCAATAATGTCTAGTCTACACACACGTGATGAAACACCCCTTGAGTGGACATTTTTGGTACAACCTTCTATTTCAGACCCAGGAATCAACTTCCAATCTGTGCTGTCAAACAGGCCAGAAACTATATGAAAAACAGGGCAGAATCGCTTCATTTCTGATTGGTGCTGAGATATTCGAAGTGGGCATCACTGACTAACTGATGTTCTTTTTATGGGAAATAGGCCTAATTGACGAGTGTTTTTAAATTTGGCATTTCAAGTTCCTTGCTGTAAAACCGATATTGAAGTAGGCTTCTTTGATAACATGGGACTGCACCTAGTGATGATTAGTTTATACTATCCCAGTGCCCATTATAACCACCTGAGGTTGGAGGAAGGATAAATGGATCCACTGGTGTTATATTAGCACTAGAGATGTTGGATGGAGCAGGAGTACAAAATGGAAAATCTTGAAACTAGGGATGAAATTCGATGTTTCAACATGAAGAGGATGCATCAAGTACCAAGAATTTGTAAATGAATTGCTCTTTTTTTTTTTTTAATGAGTTGCTAACTCTTGATTTCAAATTTAAAAGGAACTTCTTTTTCTTTATTTTGCTTTTTTTTTATGACAAGTCTTTTCCTAGTTTTGTTTTAGTCAATGCCTGCACCTATGTTTGCTGCATAGAGTATGATAACTTATGAATGTTTTTCCTTTCTGCTTTTGAAGTTTCTCTTTGTGAAAGAGAGAACAAAAGAAAAGAAGAGAGATAACTGCTATTGAATTCATTGATGAATGCGAGGGCTTCCTATAAAGTGGATACATGAAATTGGAATGTTTTCCTAATTATCGGAAATAGTATTATTATTGACAACCCGGTGCAGTAAGCTCCCGCTATGCGCAGGGTCCAGGGAAGGGCCGGACCACGTGGGTCTATTGTATGCAGCCTTACCGTGCATTTCTGCAGGAGGCTGTTTCCACGGCTTGAACCCTTGACCTCCTGATCACATGGCATCAACTTTACCAGTAATTATCGGAAATAGTAATTGTGATAAATTCATTAAGAATATTCTCTACAATATTTTGTACAATCATGACATATAGAATAAAATTTGGAGACATTCCAACGTATGGTTGCATTAGTTCCCTTGACTTTCAACGCGGACTATCAATTTTATGGTGGTGAAGCAACTTGCTTTTGTGAAGTGAAACTAGAATGGTGAGTTGAGTATCTGAAAAAGAGTTGTTGCTAAAGAAGCAGTTATTACAACAATATCGTTACCGCAATGTGGTAAAAATAAAATAAATTTGAGTTGGTACCATCATCAAGTAGATCTGAATGACGGCGCTGCTACTATGAATTGATGTAGCGTATTGAGAATGAGGACATGCACGACGCCACCTTGACTTGATCATTTACAAAGACAAGCATGCTGCTAGCTTGACTGAATAATGCTCGCTGACAGTTAATGGTGTTGAAACCTTGAATGTGCAATAACATGACATTAACTGTGTGACTGATTACATGGTACTGATGGGACAAAAGTAGACCACTGACATGACGGGCAAAATACTTGACAAATCATCTTTACTGATGAGTGATGACATCAGTCATAAACAAAATGAATTTTTGACTTGTCAGGTAGGTAATGTAGACCGATAATATCAGCACTATGAGATCAACTAGTAGTAGATGTGACTCGTGAGACAATGTATCAGTAGAGACTTGAGCTCTATGGCTGAATGTGTGAGTGAGTGTGGAGAAATTTGAAAATGAGAGGTTGCTTTTGTGTATAACAAAACAAACCTCTATGATGTTATTGGGTCGAATGATGGAGAATATCAAAGAAAAACATGACAAGAGATGTGGTGTCACTGGATTGATCATCAGAAAGAAATAAGTGTTCACTAACACCTCTGTGGTGGGCAAAAGCTACTTATATCTCTTGCAAGATCGTAGAATCTTTGCTACCATGTGAAATGAGAGAACAGGAGAGAAAATACTCATTGAATTGAGTGACAACATGGGGGTTTATGATGTAGAAAATTTCAAATAGAAAACTTCCCTGATTATTGGGATTCTTTATTATGGAACAACTTTTGGGATCATTTGATGTAATATATTTTCACATTTAACCTGTACATATAGAATAAAGTAGAAACATTCTAGCATAACTTTTTCAGTTCTCAACTTTTAACATTGATTTCACATTTTTCTGAGAAAAGGTAAGTTTTATAAACCTAACACGAAATGTGCTTCAATACTAATAAAGATAATCCAGTTTCCATATCTTTATCTATCCAGTACAACGGGGATTCTAATGGATCTAACAGAGATTTTACTTCAGTGACAAATTCTTCTTTCCACCAAAAAGAAAACACAAAAATATACACTTGTGGGAGCTGGTTTTATTTTCAAAACATCGAGCATTCATTCTTTCCAAATGGTCCACCAGATTGTAGCTGATATGGTACACCATCATCTCTTTTGCTCCTTCGACATGCCTTTTCTGTACTAGTTTCTTGACAAGCCAATGGTACATTTTGACTATGTTGCTCGTACTCTTCAAAACTACTGCCACACCCGTGTCAGACCCTTCAAAATTGTATTACTTTTGGAGTATCAAACGCCCACCCATTGATATTTTGAAGAGTCCAAGCAACATATCATCTTGGTATTATCCAATGAATGTCCAACAAATTCAAAAACAGATATTGTAAAGCTGCAGGGAAATGCAAAATCAAGTGGTGTATACTTTTCAGGCTTCATCCTCATAAGTAACATCTGGCACATAACTGGAGTACCTTTTTCAGGAGGTTTTCCTGTGTTAAACATGCTTCATTTGCAACCACCACAGTAAGCATGCTACTTCCAACGTGCTTTTGTTTTCCATATGTTCCTCCGTGGCCAGGTGTTAGGCCTGCCTTCACCAAGAGTCAAACTTATAGTAAGAGCTTACATTAAGTGAACTGCATCTTCCAAAATTCCTTTCATCATTGCTGGACAAGGTTTGAAAATGTTCCAATCATCTAATAAGATCTGTCGTCCCGTTTATCTCCCTGTTCCGCTCATTCTGGATTCTGCAATTGTTGATTTCACATTCCTCCTTATTGAATGTAGTACTTGCGGACTTGACCTATTGTATTTTCAGTTGAATGTTAGATAGAATAGAAGCTTTGGAGAAAAAGTCCTCCTAAAAAATGTGTTGTGTCCTTTTTAGAACTTAGCCTCTTGCTTGTGTTAATCTGTGTGCGCGCATGCGCATTTTGTTGCGAAAGCCAGTGCTTATTCTGTTTCCTCATCTTGCTACTTCATTGAGTAGTGCGACAATTCTTGGGAGAAGTTACTGACTGTTATTTCATCAGTTATTTAAACTATACAATTCTTTGGAGACGTTCTAGTACTGACTGTTATTTCTCATGTTATTTATCATTCAAATCAAATCCCTTATGCTGCCTTCTTATGAAGTGTATCATATTACTTGATTTGCTAATGTCAATTGTGAGTTGATACTATTGCTGCATCCTGATTTGACCATGTGACTCTGAGACAGTCCGTACTGAACTAGGTACTGCTAACTTGTAGCTTGTATACATGAGCTTATAGTCTGTGTTCTCTACCAACTTAGAGTATTTCATTTTTGTTGCTTTTCGGCTCTTTCAGGTTATGTTCTCTGTTAGCCTGTTAGGTAGATACTTTAGAATTAACAAGATGGTGATTTGCAGTTTAATCTCACTTTCTCAGTAGTTTGGTCCGTTGGTGCAGGTTTACATGTCGCTCTAATGATGTTCACTGGCTATCTGGTGGGATATTATGCCTTCAGGGCATTATTTAGTCACAGTCCAGCAATGGTAAGTTCTTGTGTTGAATTAGTAATGACTTGATTTGATACAGGCTCTATATGTGGGAGCAACCAAAGTCTTCATTCTGTTTTTGTCTTCTACTCTGGTCCTATCTATTGATGTTTAATTGCTATTTCTCTTTACTCGTTCTTCAGAGCGCCTCCGGAGGCATTCTTGGATTGGTTGGTGGCATGCTTGTTGAGACACTTCTCTTTATTATTAGAACTTCAAGTCAAGATGGAAAACCTACTAGAAAATCCACTTCTTTCACTTCGAAGCAGAAAAAGAATCAGTAGGTTTCATCACAAGAAGTTGTTCCTTTCTGACTTTCTGAGAGGAGTAAATCTCTTTTCTTTTCTTGATAGCTTATTTATTTATCCGCATGATTTTTTATGTATCAGTGTGACGAGCCATGCCCATAAACTATTCTTCTCCCTTCCTCTTTAAGTCATGTAGAATTGTTTTTGCTCTTACAAGCTGCGTATCTTAAAACTCACAGGAGTACTTATTGACCCAAAAAGGATGATACTGAGGGAGTGAGGGTTAAAGCATCTATTCCAGTTAGGGAATCTGTAGTACTCTTGCCGTATATTGATGGTGGACAAAGTATGAGAGTTGACTATTCAGTTTTACAACAACAACAAACCAGTCAAATACCACTAGTGGGGTGTGGAGAGGATATTGTATACGTAGACCTTATCCTTATCTTGAAGGAGTAGAGAGGGTGTTTTCGAAATATCCTCGGCTCAAGATGACAAAAAGACAAATAAAGACAATATTAGGAACACTACCGAAACAATATGAAATAAAAATCAAGGAAAATGAGACAAAGCTAAGGCAAAAGCAAGGCAAAAGAAAAATAGTATTCCTACCAAACTAGCCTAAAAATAGACATGGTATAGGACAAGACTCAACCTCCTCCTAACCTACAACCATAATACTTGACCTCCACATGTTCCTATCAAGTGCTATGTCTTCGGAGATTTGAAGCTTCACCATATCCTGCCTAATCACCTCGTCCCAATACTTATTAGGAGCCATCTACCTCTACTTATGCCATCCATAACCAGACGTTCGCACCTCTTTACTGGAGTATCTGGGCTTCTCCTCTGAACATGCCTGAATAATCTGAGCCTTGTTTCCCACATCTTGTCATCAATGTGAGCCACGTATACCATCTCCTCAATATCAACATTCCTAATCTTATCCATCCTAGTGTGCCCGCACATTCACCTCAACATCCTTATTTTCGCTACCTCCATTCTCTAAATATATGATTTCTTAATCGGCCAACACTCAGCCCCATACATCATGCCGGCCTAACCTCCACTTTATAGAACTTATCTTTGAGTATCAGTGACACCCTCTTGTCTCACAATACTCCAGATGCTAATCTCCACTTTATCCATCCTACTCCAATACGGTGTATAACATTCTTGTCGATCTTCCCTTCCCCCTGGATAACTAACCCAAGGTACTTGAAGCTGCCTCTAATCGGGATGACTTGTTATTCTAGCATCACATCCATGCCCGCTTCCCTTTGCTTAGCGCTGAACTTACACTCCAAGTATTCCGTCTTTATCTTGCTAAGCTTGAAATCTTTACATTCAAGAGCCTGTCTCCAAACCTCCAGCCTGTCGTTAATACCGGTTCGCGACTTATCAATCAAAACTATGTCATCGGCGAATAGCATGCACTATGGCATACCCCTTGAATGTGATATGTAACGCGTCCACCACCAGGGCGAATAGGAACGGACTTAGCACAGAACCTTGGTGTAACCCCATACAACCGAAAAATCCTCAGAGTCGCCTCTTACTGTCCTAACCCGAGTCTTCGCCCCATCATACATGTCTTTAAGCGCCATAATGTAGGGAACTGACACACCTTTGCCTTCAAGCTTCTCCAAAGAACTTCTCTAGGAACCTTATCATACGTTTTTTCTAGGTCAATAAACACCATGTGTAGGTGTTTCTTCCTATCCCTGTACTATTCAACCAACCTCTTAACAAGGTGTATAGCTTCTATTATAGAACGACCCGACATGAAACCAAACTGGTTGTTGGAAACGGACACCGTCATCCTCAACCTTGCTTCGATCACCCTCTCCCATACTTTCATAGTATGACTCAGTAATTTGATACCCCTATAATTATTACAGCTCTGGATATCACACTTGTTCTTATACAGTGGGACCATCGTACTCCACCTCTATTCTTCCGTCATCCTCTTTGCCTTAAAAATAACATTCAACAACCTAGCCAACCACTCCAAATCTGTTTTCCCCACATACTTCCAAAATTCTAACAGAAACTCGCCAGGACCTGTCGCTTTTCCCCTACTCATCTTACTCATAGCTTCTGCGACCTCCTCAACCTTGATGCCTGTAGTACCCAGAGTCATTGTGACTCTCGGAATGCTCCAATTCACCGAGCATAATATCCTGATTCCCTACTTCGTCAAGAAATTTTTGAAAGTAAGTCTGCATCTCCTCTTAAGCTTGAAATCCTCCATCAATAATCTACCATTATCGTCCTTAATGCATTTCACTCGATCTAAATCTAGAGCTTTCCTCTCTCTCAGCTTGGCCAGCCGAAATAACTTCTTCTCCCCGCCTTTTCCCCTAATTTCTCGTACATACGACTATAATAACTATTCAGTTTTAATAGTATTAAATTGTGTATCAACTCCTCCTTTTCAGCGAAAAATTATGTATTTAACTTTAAATTTCTTATAATCAGAATCCCTTAGTATGTTTGGAAAATTTACCAACAAACAAAGAATTATTTGATTATTCAACTAATAGTAGTGTTATATGAAGTAGGATACATTTATTAGTATGTTTTAGGAGGTAACCACAAAAGAGGCGAATTTACTGGGATACTTGCATTCGAGCCAATACTTTTTGGTTGTAAGAGTATGATATCTCATAACACCCTCACCACTGTCACTTGTTGTTAAACAATCAGTTGTTCCTCAATTCCCTTCTAAAAGGAAATGAACAAGAGGTGAGGTGACCAATTAGGATTATGCACAATGTTATAAAAACCAATGTTTCCAAATACTCCCACTAATAGCCCGTTTGGCCAAGCTGCAAAATTCAGCTTATTTTGAGAAGTGTTTTTTTTTCAAAAGTGCTTTTCTCAAATGTACTTTTGGTGAGAAGCAGTTTGTGTTTGGCTAATTAGTTCGAAAAGCTCTTCTGAGTAGCAATTAGTGTTTGGTCAAGCTTTAAAAAACTGCTTCTAAGTGTATTGTTCTAAAAAATGCTTCTCAAAAAAGTGCTTTGGAGAGAAGCTACTTTTTTCTGCTTCTCTTCAAAAGAACTTTTTTTCCTTCCAAAAGCTTGGTGAAACACCTTAATTTTTGGTCAAAAGTGTTTTTGGCAAAAAAAAAGCACTCTTTGCCAAAGAGAAGCTTGACCAAACAGGCCATAAATACAAAAGAGAACACTCAGAATTTGGTTCAAAGACTATCACAAGAAAAGTGTGTCCCTCTGCACAAAAACCATTTCATCTAAGGCTCCCTTGTTGGATTTTTGTGTCGATGAATCTACAAAATAAAAAAACATCTTGATGCACTAGCCGAAGCACTTGTCTCCGTACCTTGTGAAAGAGTATAATCTTGTAATGACCAAATTGTCGTTTGAGCATTCACATTTTGTTTGGGGGCTTGAGGTCTAGAGTAATTTCATATGATGTATTATGACTTGCATGTATGGTTGGTTTCGATGTTCGAGAAGTTTAGGCTTAATTTGGAAGAGAAATTTTCATTTTTGAAGGCTTAACGTTGAAGGGTTGACTTTTGTGTAAAGGGTCTTAGATTCACGTTTTGATGGTTCCAACATGTTCATATGGTGATATTGGATTTAGGCATATGTATGGATTCGTATTTGGATATCTTTAGAACTTTTTGGCTCAGTTTGGCAAAAGTTGAAAATTTGAAGGTTTGGAAATCTCATACGTTTGACCGGGAGTTGCCTTCCATGTTATAAAGCTGAGATTGTTGTCCCGAGAGTTGGAATTGGTTTTCTATGTCATTTGGGACTTGTGTGCAAAGTTTGGGTTCATTTCGGATTGGTTAGACTTGGATCAGACGTTTGGTTTGAAGTTGAAAGTTTATGAAATTAAAAGAGTGACCTTGATCAATGATTCTTTGTTTTGACGTTATTCATGGTGTTTTGAACCCTCATATAAGTTTGTATTAGGTATTGTGGCTGGACTGGACGAGGTCCCATAGGGTTCAGGTGTGCTTCGGGGTGATTTCGCGCCATTTTTGTTTATGTTGTATTGCTGTTTTTATAGTGTATTTTTTGAGCATCATGTTCGCGACAAGCTTTCGCGTTCGCGAGAGGAAACATGGCAGACGTGAATTTGTGAATCGCGTTCGCAATTTGGAGACCGAGTTCTCGGAGTGATGGAAGAGGTCGAGCAACAGGCTTCGCGATTGTTTCTCGTATTTGCGATGAGGTTAGACCAGATGGCCTTCATGTCCGCAGGTTATAGGTCGCGTTCGCAAAGATATTTTCTGGAGGCAGGGTGAATTTGTTTTACGCGATTGCGTGGAGTCAACCGCATCGCAAAGGGTACTCCTAAAGTAATTGTATAAGATTCAATTTTTGGACTGAGAACTCATTTTACCATATTATGAGATTGGGAGCTCGGATTGAGGCGGTTCATGAAGAAATTTTCACACACTTGGATTGGATATGTATTTTATGCTCAAATTTAATTATTATTCATGATTCCGCTTTTGGTTTTGGCATTTTATTGATGAATTTAAAAGAGAAATTGGAAATATTTGTCAAAATATTTCTAAAGTGAATAATTGGGTTTTGTACATCTTCGAAGTCGGATTTGGCTGAAACTTATATGATTGGACTCGTATTCGAATGGGTGTTTGAGATCTGGTAGTTTTGTTTGGTTTTGGGGGTATAAGTCTCGGGTGATTTTTTGTTGACATTGAGTGTTTGGGTAAAGATTCGACCTTTATCGTTTGAGTTTGATTTGTATGGAATTATTTGTTTTTTTACTTGATTTTGGCTAGATTCGAGCAGTTCGGAAGTCGATTCGCGCAAAAAGGAATTTTTAAAGTATCTATTGAGCTTGGTTGAGGTAAATATCTTACCAAATCTTGATTTAGGCACTAGTTGACTGAGTTATTAATGATAACTACGTGCTATGGGTGGTGCACATATAAAAGGTTGTGTCCATATGCGTGACTGAGGTATTATCCATGCTCGAGATAATGCTTAGGCTATGATATGACGAATTGATTTCCAAGTCTCATGATATTATGATTTTGATGTTTTTACCCCTTTGTGAGCAACTTGGATCATGCTAGAGGTTACATATAGGTTAATCTCCTGATTGAACATGATAACTGCTATTTTGTGATGAAATAGCGTAGTTTGGGCTATGGTAGTATACTTTGCATATGCATATACCTTAGCATGTCACTTATATCAATCCACGAGTATGTAAGTTGACATTTATTGTTCACGTATATGTATTCTTATATGCTTTCTATGTCTTATGGACTGGACAAATAACACATCAGTGATCCATGCGGATCCGAGTTAGGATAACACTTGAGTTGTCCGTACAATTATTATTATTGCACATAAGTTGTCCATGCAGATGTTATTAATGGTACGTGAGTTATATGTGCGGTTATTATTGTTGGCACGTGACTTGTTCGTGCAGTTGTTATTATTGGCATGTGAGTTCTGTTCAACACGTGAGTTGTTCGTGCAGTGTGTGGATAAGGATCCATCCCCCTAGGATCACCCTCTCATATTTCTCTCTTGATGATGTATACACAGGTTGTGGGAAACCGACAAGGTTCTGGTTGTTGTGAATTTTGGTAAAGTTGATCATTGGTTAGACCTTGCTTCTCTTCTCTATTTGCAAACTCCTTCTATGAATACATGATTTTTCTGTATATCTTCTCTATATGCTATCTCTGGAATGTATACATGCCTTTATGCATATATTCCCTATATGCTACCTTAATTGATGAGATGAGACACGGTGCATATCTCCTTGTTTAATCACGCATATCTTCTCTATGTTAACTTGCTAAAGGATTATTTGTTACTTCATGCATATCTTCTCTATATGCAATTATGGAGGGATTATTTGATGCTTTGCGCTCTCTATATGCAAGTTTGATGATTTAATGATATTCGACGCATATATAGCAAATTATCTCTTTGTTTACCCACGTAGTTTTATCTGTATTGTATGATTAGATTACACCATTGCTATGAACTTGTGAAATTCAAGAACTAAACACGATTAGCGAGTATCTTTAATAATTCTTTCCACTATTACTCTCACACCCCAACCTTGGGTGGTGCGATCGGCACACGACGCCCAAGGGCCCTTGCGAGCCGACATCCATGCTTACTCCTATTTAATCATGACCTAGGCCAACGAGTCCTCCAAGTAGTAATACAGGAAACTTAAAATGTACACAACTGACTAAGAAAGAAACATTAATATACATATACAACTTCACAACTGTTATCAACATGGTCATATCCTGCCCTTACATATAAGCACACACTAGTCTGCAAGCCTATAAGAGTGCCAAGAGAATACCTATATACACAACTTGGCTGGACATGGCCCAACCGTACCCAAAAGATTTAGAACATATGCTTCAGTGCCTATTAATTTCTGAATAGCTACTCCAAAAGAGTGGAGTGCAGCAATCAATCAGCTAGAACAGACGCCCTATTGGGGAGGGACGTCGCCAGGTATATCTCTATCTGTGGGCATGAACACAACTCCCCAAGAAAAAAGCATCAATAGAAATATACTGAGCATGAAGACTAAGAAAGCATCTAAATCAAAGACATAACATAAGAGGTATGAATATTTCATTTAAACTGGCCTCAATAGATTTCAGTCATACCCGACCTCGAGAGATTTCAGTCGTACCCGGACTCGATAGATCTCAGTCATACCCAACCATATCAAGGCTCGATTATGTCTTATATCACTTAATTATGTACCCGACCTCATAGAAAGCTTAGTCGTAGCCGCCTACATAAGGTCTTGGTCATACTCGTCCACATAAAGGCTCGATAGTATTTTGCATTGTGTCTCTCATACCCATTTGATTATTGGTTGGTGTCGTACTTGATTGTCTATAGCGTGGCTCGGTAGAGTTAAATAAACACATACACATATAAGTGCAATGCATGATCAATTTCAAGATATATAAGTTTAAACTAATAATGAATCACACTTTCTAACCTCAGGATACCATTGAGAACATTTTAGACTTGAAGGAAATGGTACCGACAACAATGTACAAGAGCAAGAACAACCATATTGAGAAGGGATTCGAACTACCAAGTCTAATAATGCGGAAAGCCTATAGAGGGAGGGAGAGACCCACTCATGCCAAGAAGTAAAGTTGCCCTACATACCTTGTTGAAGAGCTAGCTCCATTTTCCTGAATTTCATATGCTTTTATGGTGATTAACTCGGCATGCAACATGTATTATAGTGAATATCCAGTTCTTCTTCACACTAAATCCAAATAGAACCTCCTTCTAATTCAGTTTACTCTACTTAGGAACTTCAAAAGGAATTTCGAGAGTGTTTTAGGGTGAGTTACAGTGGGTGAAACTCCTAGAATGTGCTGAATATAGATTCGTGATGGAGCCTAACACTCTTGCTAGGTATGCAAAACATAGCAACAAAGAAAGAAAATAATATAATTTATAGAAATAACACAAATCTGAAACCTCAACATAATAAAATATCGCTAGTACATGATAAATCCCCTTTGAAACTAGTAAATATTGAGTCATGAGCTCTACCATAGAATACAAGTTTGTAAGCTGAATAACAATACCATTTGCGGCCACGGAGAGAGTTCGTTAAGCACTAAAAGGCTTATTCGCTGACTGATTGATTGGATGACTGAAGACAGAAGGAAATCATCAAGCAAGACGGAGATTTTATTGACCTGATGGATGCCAGTGACAGACTAGAATGAAAAGCTTGGGCAAGGCTTGGACTACTGCAAAATCATAAGGTAGGGAATGGACAGCCCCGAAAGCTAGTACATACGAAAGGACAAGAAAATACTACTGGTTGAAATACAACTATACCTCACTCATGATCAACTCAACAAGAAACTCTGTTACTGATAAGTGGTACCAACACCTAGATCTGCGCAATTTAGTGCATAGTGCAGAATGAGTACAACCGATACAATGCACTCAGAAAGTACCATATCTATCTTCTGCGAGGTAGAAAAAGCAAGAAATTTAAATGATACTTGCAATAACCTGTACAGTTTTGTAAATATAACAAGCACAGAACATTAATTTTTTCAAGTATAAAGCACATAAAATACTATTTTTGTGTGTGTACAATTGCTTAAAATATTTGTTAAGTCAAAGATACATCATATAAAGATGACATGCAAATAAATTAGGTAGTTAACCATGGAAATTGCAAGTAAAGATAAAATGCAAATCCAAAACAAATACTGGCAAGATTTTCCTCTACCTTTCCATATTCATACCAAACTACTAATCAATTTCCTCAATGTCCACATGTACACCATCAAGAGAGAAACATGAGAGATGACCCTAGGGGGATAAATCTATGTCCACATGCAAGCACGGCCAATTCAACATGTTACCAGCCCTATATGGTGAGAGGCTCAATATCATATCTGCCCGATATGTTCACAGGCATAATAGTGCAATTCGCATGTCAAGGTCACAAGCATAACAATACAATCCGCCTGCCATAGTCACATGTATAACAATACAATCCGCCCGCCATGGTCACATGCATAAAAACACAATCCGCTAAACATAGTCACATGTATAACAACACAATCCGCATGGCGTGGTCACAGGCATCCAGACCAAACTATATCACAAAGAAGCAAATATGCTAGAATACATGTATATGATGGACGAATATAAGATCCTATGATCTTAGACTGGAATAAATGACAAGCTAAAGTGTAGGCATGTACAAAGTGTGCTATCACATATCAAATTGAAAATTTTGTCTCAGAAATAGCATTAATCAAGTTTATTTAGGAAATTAGCCACTATGTAACCTCAAGCATGGCTCATATAGTTCACAACAAGGTTACAAATTAGAGAAACCTCATAGTATAAAGATTAACAGTCAATTGTAGGCATATTATAGCCTAAGCACTAACCTGAGCATGAATGAATACCCTGGTGCTTGCACGTGGGCTCAAACCACACACATATTCGTACCCAAACACATAGCTATCATAAATAATTCAGCCAACTAATGCCTCAACCAAGTATAGATAAGATACTTACCTCAAGCAAAGATAAATTCATCCTCCAACAAGCCTTTCCCACATGTATCAACCTTCGGCCGATCTGAGTCTAGCCAAATCAACTAAATATATCAATATATGCAATAAGAATTGATTCCAAATGTGAACGCTAAGATATATAACCAAAATAAAAAAGTCAAACCTGAGCCCACACCATGGAACTTGATAAAATTCACAAATTTTGAACACCCATTTAATTACCAGTCCAACAATACAAAAATCATCCAATTCTTACCTCAAATCGACCTTTAAATTCCCATTTTATACTTTAGGAACCTTTTTTCTAAAATCTCTAATTTCTCCAATTCAAATTACCAATTATATAATAAAAACAAAGATGGAATCATGAGTAATCGACAAATCTGAGTCAAAACACTTACACGAATCCAAATTGTAAAAAAAAAAACCTCCTAAATCGCCCAAAACCGAGCTCCACTACTCAATATATGTTAAAATGGACCAAATCCTCAAAATAGAGTACTATATTATCTACTCAAGTACTGTGCATCTCGAACGTGGGACCCTAATCGCATTAACGAAGACCAAAGTTGATTTCCCAGAAAACGGCCTTTGCATTTGCGTCCTCCACCTCACAAATGCAATAAAGCAAATTCCCAAACCATCACAAACGTAGCTCGGAGCTCACGGACACGTAGGTGAAATTTCTCCCAGCTCCTGGCTATTTCGCGAACGCGAAATTTCCAGTATGAATGAGAAGAAGGGTGACTGCCCAGCCCCATAACCCTTTGCGAACGCGAACACCTTGACGCAATCATGAAAAAGAATACAAAAACCGAAGCATCAGCAATCCAAAATCAAAGTGAAATGGTTTGTAACCCATATGAATCACACCCGAGGCCCTGGTGACCCTGTCTAAACGAACCAACTAGTGCTAAAACATAATACGAACTTGATCGAAGCCTCAAATCATATCAAACAACACCAATACCAAGAATCCCACATCGATTCAAGCTTAATGAAATAATAAACTTCCAACTTCTAAAAGTAATGCCAAATCATATCAAAGCAATTTTGAATTAGCTCCAATTTTGCACACAAGTCATAAATGGCAAAACAGACCTACTTCAACTGACAGAAGTGAAATCCGAACCCGATTTTGATAAAGTCAGTTCTCGGTCAAATATCTCAACCCTTAAAACTTTTATCTTTCCAACTTTTGCCAAAAATCCCCATGCCAACCTAAATGCCTCCAAATCAATATCCGGATATAGGCCTTAATCCAAAATCACAATGAATAGCAATCAGAACTATATAACCCCAATCTAAAGTCGTCTACACAAAATTCAAACTCCGGTCAACTATTTCAACTTAAGCTTCCAACCTTTGGACTAAGTATCCAAATTCACTCTGAATCATCCCCGCAACCAAACCAACCATCGGCAAGTCACATAACCACAAATGAACATGTAAGACGAAATACATAGAGTATTGGGGCTCCAATACCAAAAATGACCAATCACGTCGTTACATTCTCCCCCTCTTAAACAAAACGGGTCTAGAATCATACCTGTAGTCTCAAATAGGTGTGGATATATGCTCCATAGCTTCGGCTTGTCGTCCCATCTAGCCTCCTAGACTGGATGACCTCTCCAACGAACTTTACTGATGGTATATTCCTCAACCTCAACCTTCGAACCTGCCCAAATTGCCACCGGCTCCATATTATAATCAAATCCTCATCCAGTTGTACCGTGCTTAAATCTAAAATATGTGATGGATCACCATGATACTTTTGTGGCATAGAAACATGAAACACTAGGTGAACATGATAAATTAGGTGGTAATGCTAGCATGTAAGCCACCTCTCTAACTCTCTCAAGAACCTCAAAAGGACAAATATATCGAGGGCTCAGCTTACCCTTCTTCCCGAATCTCATCACACCCTTCATGGGCGAAATTATGAGCTACACTTTCTCACCTACCATATATGCAACATCACGAACCTTCCAATGAGCATAACTCTTCTGCTAGACTATATTGTACGAAGCCGATCTTAGATCAACATGACTTTCTTCAAGGAATCCTGAACCAAATCAATGACGAACAGCATAGCCTCCCCCGACTCGAAGCAACCAACTGGAGAACAAAACCTCATATTATATAAGGCCTTATAAGGAGCCATATGAATACTCAATTAGTAGTTGTTGTTGTAGGCAAAATGTGAAAGAGATATGAACGGATCCCATGAACCCCTAAAGTCCATAACACAAATGCTTAACATATCCTCAAAGATTTCAATGGTGCTTTAAGATTGCTCGTTAGACTAGGGATGAAATGTTGTACTCAGCTCAACCTGTGTGCCCACTCTCACTGCCTTGTTCTCCAAAACTTCAATGTGAACTCCACACCTCGATCGAAAATAATAGACACCTCACACCATGAAGACGAACAATCTCATGGATATAGATCTAAGCCAATTACTCTAAAGAATATATGGTCGCAGCCGGGATGAAGTATGTAGACTTAGTCTATCTATAATAACCCACACTACGACGAATTTCTTTAAAATCTATGGGATCCAAGCAACAAAATCCATGGAAATATGCTCCTACTTCTACTAAGAAATCTCAAATAATTGAAGCAAACTGCTGGCCTCTGATGCTCGTACTTTATCTGTTGATAGTTCAAGCATGTCACACCCCGACCTCGGGGAGAGCGACCGGCGGGTGACCGAGAAATCCTGATACAATTACTGGCCCCGATTTCGCTTGGTGTGATTTAAGAAATAGAAGAGGGTTCACAGTCAATCATGAACATCTCACCTTAAAACAGAACATTAAACCATAGTTTAGAATTCCAAGATTTCCTTATGGTTATAGTGTGGTAATGTTGTAGTGTAACTCCCAATGTACATGCAGTTGACATCTAGAACATAAAGTTTCAAAATACAATATGATTCTAAGACCACCCTGGCACCCGTACATGGCCCACATAAATGTCTACGGAGCCTCAAAAGATACAAGATTTCAAAATGATAACGCCGACGACAAATCCCCCGCCATACCTCAAAATGTGATAACTTACAAAATGAAAAGCTACAACCCCTGGGAGGAATGAGGTCTCACCAAGATAGCTGTGAAGAGGACAATGGTGCACCACCATTTGCAATCAACACTATCAGCAACAGACACCTACATCCATTTAAAGATGCAGCGCCCCGACAAAAAAGGGACGTTAACACTATCGAATATTACTAGTATGTATGTCAAACATAATTCTAATAGGATGAACAGTTAAACGATGAAAGAACAAGCAGTTACATAAGCAACAATTACATCATAGAAATTCAAGGAGGAGCACCAAATAAGTCTCGCTTGGTTATTGGTTAAATCTGCTCTTTCTTTATGTTAATGTTCATTAGTGCCAATTACCATGTGTTTAGACTATAGTACCACCGTGGCATTGCTATCACGGAGTCTGGTCTCTGTCCGACCGCCTAAGCCATCCCAAGTAAGACATATCCGTATTAACAGTAATGTTCCAGAACCCAATATAAATGCCACCATGTGTATATCATCGCGTCTGATCTCGGCCCGATCGTCTAAGCCATATCACATGAAACATAACCTCTTTTAATCGCTTATCAATTCCCATTTCTTTCCATCTTTTTCGATACCAAGTATAACACCTTGTTTCATTTATGTGCTCCTTTGCACTTAGATTCATCAACACAACACAAGCTTCCCTTTTGTCAATTTGTTCATGTGATTCCATCATTCATTTATTAAGAGCTCTCATACAAGGCAAGCACATGCTTAGGGAAATAACGAACTCTTGTAAGATATGATCACCTTGTCAATTACCATGATTTCAAATAACACATAGAATAATGCAGAATGGAAGTCCATCACCCAGCACATAAATGCAATCAGCCAAGTAGAATGAATTTGATATTTCAAGCTAGCCATTGAACACAAAATTCAACACTAATAGAAAAGGGTTAGCCATACATTCTTTAGTGGAGTCCCCTTAAATGCCTTACAAATATTCCCGGAATTTCCTAGCAACTTCGATCTATTTTACAAAAACCATACTTTCAGCCAAGAATTAGAGATGTGATTAAGATCCTAACTCATTTAAGCATATTTACAAGCACTAGGTGTACATTGTGGTCTTTGGTTCCTTTTTTTGAGAGATTTTATCACTTTTCTACCATAATTATCGTCTTTCAAAGTCACGATCTTCCCATACCCCATTGTTACTTATGCATGCAAGATTTCAAGCCTTGTACCCTATCTACCCTCTTGCTAATTACTTGTTTTTAACAAAAATACTTGAAATTATTGATGAGGGCATAGTTACTTACCAGTTAGGAGGAAGACCTAGAGCCTCAATTAGCAAACTTCAAGGAATTTGTCATGAATTTGGAGGGAGCTTGATGAATGACACTCTTTCTCACTCAAGAACTCTCTCCTCCTCACACTCTATATTATGGAAAAAACTAGAAAATACCCTATTGAGGTGTTATTTAATAAGGTGGGTCATTTTTTAAAATTTATAAAATAAGGATGCGAGTCAGATCTACGGCGCATTCTGCGATTTCAAAGTGGAAATACAATCCGCAGAATGGACGGCAGAAACGCTCCCGAAAACTAGGTGAACTGTTTAATTTTGCGGTCAGAATGAGATTCGCATTCACGTTCAATAGACGCATAATAAACCACAATACTGCCCTAAAAATATCCTTAGGAAATTATGCGACGACTATGCGGTCTGTATATCATTTATGCGATTGCATTATGGACCGCATTTTGACCTCAACATTTAACCAAACCACAGACTCGATTTGTGGTAGAAATGTGGTCCGCATACTTGATTTTAAACTGCATAGTACCACTTTTCTAGAAAACTTTGATTCTTGATTCTAATATTCTTAGATCAGTAAAAAGGGTCCAAACCACGGCAAGCAAGCTTACTATGAAGAATATTACATATTCCTATCACATATATGTAACTTATCACTATGAGCTACTAGGTTTCAAACACGAGTTTTCACGGGACCATACATCCTCCCCCATTAATATCTTTCGTCCTCAAATAAGGATTAAGGGTCACTCATTAGGAGTCATTTATGTAATCCCCTACCTTTGTGTCATGCCCCAATCTCGGGAGGCGCGACCTGCGCTATATCGAGTGAAACGAACTGAGCAACCTTAATCAAACACTTCCTACCAAACATGAAATGAATAAGGAAACCAAGATTTCACTAGTTTAGACAAGGAAAGATAGTATATCCAACATCTTTAGTTCATTTCACATCTCCACATTTAACCGTACATAAGTTAGCTCCAAAGATTCTAATAAAGTTACACTTTATAAATAGCACAAGTGCAAAATTACAACATCGTTACTAGACTCCCCAAATATCTGTACATAACCCACACATATGTCTACATATCCTTTGGGGATACAAAAAATGAGTATAACAACATCGGGAACAAGGCCCCGGCTATACCTCAAAAGTGGACGTACACAATAACAAAAGGTACACGATATAACCCCCTTGGATGATAAAGGGTCTCACCAAAACTTTGTGAAAAAGGATGCTCTGCTACACACGATCAGAACTATCTACTATGGAGCCATCAACATTCATTTAAAAAATGTAACACCCCTGGCAAAAGGAACGTTAGTACCATGGAATAGTACTAGTCTGTATAACTAGACACCATTTTACTAGAAAGAACTATCAAGAAGGTACAAGCAAGTTTCATGAGTAAATCAAGTTTGCAAAGCTTACAATTTTTCACATAATTTTCATAACTCAGTTTGGGGCGTTTATTTTGGATTGTCGTCACTGTTCTCAATACCACCGCTATATTGAGCGAAGTTCGATCACGACCCGACCGGCTAGTTTTCCTCATTGGAGGCATATATCTCAATCACCATTTTCATTTCCCTTATTTGGGATTTAATATCAGCACATTACCACCATGTGTGTGGTATGATGCCCGATCACGACATGATCGGCTAGGTCGCCTTACCTAGGTGTTGTTTCTTTCTCGTTAGTCATCACATCTGAATCTTTATTTCACATATATTATATCAATTCCTTGGCACTAAGGGCCACCATTATCACATCGTTTTCCCTTTTCAATATTCATCTTACAAGTTGTGATCATAGACATATACAAAAATAATTCAAGTAGCAAGCATAGGTAGGTGAGCACATAGCTAGCATGGATAAATTCTCAGTTTCAATCTTTGCTTATAGCCTAAGCATTTCAACACATAATTGTATTCTACACATATCCTTAAATATCTGGTATGGTACATTACTCACATTGTGGCACATTCTTCATGTATATGTATGTATTGCAAGTCAATTAACAGGCAATAACGAAAATACATTAAACAATTCAAATCATACCACACTTTCGTAACGCCAACGGAGCTCAATTTCTAATAAAAGAGGGTTGTAGCCATACATACCTTAATTTAGCTTTCCTTACTCTTTACAAATTTCTGAATTTCTTATCACTTCAATCTATGATGCATGAATAACATATTAAACCGAGAATTAGAGCCGAGGTTGAGATTCTAGCTTGGTTCAAGCACAATATCGAACATTAGAGGTGCATTATGATCCTAGGCCCCGTTACGAGCGATATTTCTATCATATTATACCCCAATTATTTCCTTTTCAGTTTACTGTTTTCCAATACCCTATGTTTTGATATGCATGCGAGAATCAATTCTTAAACCCATGAATTTCCTTGCTACTGACCCCCTTATAGCTGAGTGCAGAAATAAGAGCTAAGGTGATGATGCCTTACCTCTTGGAATGAAGGTTTAGATTCCTTTACTTTATTATTTTCAAGGGTTTAGCTAGATTATATTGAGTAATTTGATGGGGAGGACTTTCCCTCCCTAAGACCCCTCTCTATCACTCTAGAAATGCTCAAAATGAGCTTTAACATCGAATATAACGATGGGGGAGGGAGTCGAGTTAAAAATTAGAAAATTGGAGCCCCGAGTCGGATCTGCGATCATAGAGTGGAAATGCGGGCCGCACATTGGATCGCCGAAAGGCTCCCAAAATCTTGACATTCAATTTGGGTATGCGACGGAAATGTGGTCCACATACCCATTCTACGGTCGCATAATGCACCGCAGAACTGACCTCCACAAAATCCAAAGGGAATTATGCGACGACTATCCAGTCCGCATAACATTTACGTGATCGCATAATGGACCAAATTTTCAACCTCTAATTAGCTAACACATTGACTCACTCTGGCTTGTAGAAATACAATATGCATACCTGATATGCGACCGCATTTCTGCATTTTTCTGGAAAAGTTTGATTCTTAAGTTTTAAATGCATAGATCAACTCTAAGGTTCCGAACAACGGCGAGCTTCTTATGAGTTTCTAACACCTGGTCCTAGCTAGACACTACGAGATTCATGTTTTAAGCGAATATTGTCACGGGGCTTCACACTTTGACAACCCAAAACCTGTTAATAGTATCCAAATTTGCCTAACTCCCTAAATTTCCAAAAGGTTTGCCACAGTTTTCTTTGTATCGAGGCCTATCCATATTAACAGTAATGTTCCAGAACCCAATATAAATGCCACCATGTGTATAGCATCGCGTCTGATCTCGGCCCGATCGTCTAAGCCATCTTACTTGAAACATAACCTTTTTTAATCGCTTTTCAATTCCCATTTCCTTCCATCTTTTTCAATTCCAAGTATAACACCTTGTTTCATTTATTTGCTCCTTTGCACTTAGATTCATCAACACAACACAAGCTTCCCTTTTGTCAATTGGTTCATGTGATTCCATCATTCATTTATTAAGAGCTCTCATACAAGACAAGCACATGTTTAGGGAAATAACGAACTCTTGTAAGATATGATCACCTCGCAATTACCATGATTTCAAATAACACATAGAATAATGCAGAATGGAAGTCCATCACCCAGCACATAAATGCAATCATCCAAGTAGAATCAATTTTAAATTTCAAGCTAGCCATTGAACACAAAATTCAACACTAAAAGAAAAGGGTTACCCATACATTCATTAGTGGAGTCCCCTTTAATTCCTTACAAATATTCCCGGAATTTCCTAGCAACTTCGATCTATTTTATAAAAAGCATACTTTCAGCCAAGAATTAGAGATGTGATTAAGATCCTAACTCATTTGAATATTTACAAGCACTAGGCGTACATTGTGGTCTTTGGTTCCTTTTTTTGAGAGATTTTATCAGTTTTCTACCATAATTATCCTCTTTCAAAGTCACGATCTTCCCACACCCCCTTGTTACTTATGCATGCAAGATTTCAAGCCTTGTACCCTATCTACCCTCCTGCTAATTACTTGTTTTTAACAAAAATACTTGAAATTATTGATGAGGGCATAGTTACTTACCAGTTAGGAGGAAGACCTAGAGCCTCAATTAGCAAACTTCAAGGAATTTGTCATGAATTTGGAGGGAGCTTGATGAATGACACTCTTTCTCACTCTAGAACTCTCTCCTCCTCACACTGTATATTATGGAAATAACTAGAAAATACCCTATTGAGGTGTTATTTAATGGGGTGGGGTCGGTTATTAATATTTATAATATAAGGATGCGAGTCAGATCTACAGTCGCATTCTGCGATTTCAAAGTGGAAATACAATCCGCAAAATGGACGGCAGAAACGCTCCCGAAAACTAGGTGAATTGTTTAAGTTTGCGGTTAGAATGAGATTCGCATTCATGTTCTATAGTCGCATGATGCACCACAATACTGTGCTTAAAATATCCTTAGGAAATTATGCGGCGACTATGCCGTCTGTATATCATTTATGCGATTGCATAATGGACCGCATTTTGACCTCAACTTTTAACCAAACCACTAACTCAATTTGTGGTAGAAATGTGGTCCGCATACTTGATTTTCGACTGCATAATAACACTTTTCTGGAAAACTTTGATTCTTGATGATAATATTCTTAGATCAGTAAAAAGGGTCCAAACCACGGCAAGCAAGCTTACCATGAAGAATTTTACATATTCAAAACACATATCTGCAACTTATCACTATGAGCTACTAGGTTTCAAACATGAGTTTTTACGGGACCTTACATCTTCCCCCACTTAAAATCTTTCGTCCTCGAATAAGGATTAAAGGTCACTCATTAGGAGTCATTTATGTAATCCCCTTCCTTTGTGTCATGCCCCAACGTCGGGAGGCGCGACCGGCGCTCAATCGAGTGAACCCAACTGAGCAACCTTAATCAAACACTTCCTACCAAACATGAAATGAATAAGGAAACCAAGCTTTCATAAGTTTAGACAAGGAAAGATAGTATATCCAACATCTTTAGATCATTTCACATCTTCACATTTAACCGTAGATAAGTTAGCTCCAAAGATTCTAATAAATTTACACTTGATAAATAGGCTAAGTGCAGGATTACAACATCGTTACTAGACTCCCAAATACCTGTACATAACCCCCACATATGTCTACATATCCTGTGGGGATACAAAAAATGAGTATAACAACACCGGGAATAAGGCCCCGGCCATACCTCAAAAGTGGACGTACACAATAACAAAAGGTACACGATATAACCCCTTTGGAAGAGAAGGGTCTCACCAAAACTTTGTGAAGAAGAATGCTCCGCTACACATGATAAGAACTATCTACTATGGAGCCATCAACATTCATTTAAAAAATGTAGCACCCCTGGCAAAAGGAACGTTAGTACCATGGAATAGTACTAGTCTGTATAACTAGACATCATTTTACTAGAAAGAACTATCAAGAAGGTACAAGCAAGTTTCATGAGTAAATCAAGTTTGCAAAGCTTACAATTTTTCACATAATTTTCATAACTCGGTTTGGGGCATTTATCTCGGATTGTCGTCACTGTTCTCAATACCACCGCTATATTGAGCGGAGTTCGATCACGACCCGACCGGCTAGGTTTCCTCATTGGAGGCATATATCTCAATCACCATTTTCATTCCCTTAGTTGGGATTTAATATCAGCACATTACCACCATGTGTGTGGTATGGTGCCCGATCACGACATGATCGGCTGGGCCGCCTTATCTAGGTGTTGTTTCTTTCTCGTTAGTCATCACATCTGAATCTTTATTTCACATATATTATATCAATTCCTTGGCACTAAGGGCCACCATTATCACATCGTTTTCCCTTTTCAATATTCATTTTACAAGTTGTGATCATAGGCATATACAAAAGTAATTCAAGTTGCAAGCATATGTAGGTGAGCACATAACTAGCATGGATAAATTCTCACTTTCAATCCTTGCTTATAGCCTAAGCATTTCAACACATAATTGTATTCTACACATATCCTTAAATATCTGGTATGGTACATTACTCACATTGTGGCACATTCTTCATGTATATGTGTGTATAATTGCAAGTCAATTAACAGGCAATAACAACCAATACATTAAACAATTCAAATCTTACCACACTTTCGTAACACCGACGGAGCTCAATTTTTGATAAAAGAGGGTTATAGCCATACATACCTTAATTTAGCTTTCCTTACTCTTTAAAAATTTCTGAATTTCTTATCACTTCAACCTATGATGCATGAATCACATATTAAACCGAGAATTAGAGACGAGGTTGAGATTCTAGCTTGGTTCAAGCACAATATCGAACATTAGAGGTGCATTATGATCCTAGGCCCCTTTTCGAATGATATTTCTATCATATTATACCCCAATTATTTCCTTTTCAGTTTACTGTTTTCCAATACCCTATGTTTTGATATGCATGCGAGAATCAATTCTTATACCCATGAATTTCATTGCTACTGACCCCCTTATAGCTGAGTGTAGAAATAAGAGCTAAAGTGATGATGCCTTACCTCTTGGAATGAAGGTTTAGATTCCTTTACATGATTATCTTCAAGGATTTAGCAAGATTATATTGAGTAATTTGATGGGGAGGACTTTCCCTCCCTAAGACCCCTCTCTATCACTCTAGAAATGCTCAAAATGAGCTTTAACATCGAATATAACGATGGGGGCAGGAGTCGAGTTAAAAATTAGAAAATTGGAGCCCCGAGTCGGATCTGCGATCGCGGAGTGGAAATGCGGGCCGCAGATTGGATCGCAGAAAGGCTCCCAAAATCTTGACATTCTATTTGGGTATGCGACGGAAATGTGGTCCACATACCCATTCTACGGTCGCATAATGTTTCGCAGACTGGGATGGCCTTGATGATCCTCTCTGTATCGCTAATCCCTCACCTCTAAATGAACCCCCAAGAGAGGCCTACTGATTGAGCACTGTTATTTCACTCTCGCTCTATTCTGCGCCTCAATTGTCGAGCCTCTATAGCTTGGGCGAAGGCCACCATCCTTTCATAGTTCATGTCA
This sequence comes from Nicotiana benthamiana, assembly GCA_034376525.1. Classification (NCBI taxonomy): domain Eukaryota; kingdom Viridiplantae; phylum Streptophyta; class Magnoliopsida; order Solanales; family Solanaceae; genus Nicotiana; species Nicotiana benthamiana. The sequence continues at coordinate 94,397,077 of CM067337.1, forward strand.
TCATTTAGAGCAGTTGTGGAAGCTTCATTAACAACCAAGGGGCTAAGGCCCTGCAAAAATCGACACACCCTATACTCCATGGTCAGCATCATGTAAATAGCGTGCTTGGGCAGGAGTGCGAACTCCATATGATATTCTCACACACCCCTGTTACCTTGCTTGAGGGACTCAAACTCCACCGCACGGGCTGCCTTCGTGTTAGGAGGCAGGAAATAGTCTATGAATTCTTCCGCAAACTCACTTTATCTTGCCGGAGGGCTCCCCCCTCACGGTAGTCCTCCCATATCTCGAACCAGGAATAATATGCCACCCGCTTCAGGGTCTGCTCTGGGGTCAGTGCCTGTGAACATTGGAGGGTCCAACTGAAAGAACCTATTTACTATGGAACTGGAAGAATCCTTCTGTGGGCGAATGAGGTGGTTGCAGCAATCGACCTCTACGCCTGGGAAGCCACCAACCGAGTCAGCATCTAGATGGCCCCTCTAAGATCCCATATTAAATACTAGTACTAGAGACTGGGGCTAGGGTGGATCAGGAATATCACCATGAGGGACGGTGGTGCCCTCTGTAGGTGTAAGAACAAGTGTCGTCTACTCCGGAGTGGAAGATCCAGGAAGGGTGATAGCAGGGCGATTACCTTCTCCCGCGGTATCAAGTAAGGATTCATCATCCATTCCCAACGGGGTATCGGCTGTCTGGCCAAGTCGCGCTTTCTTCTTAGGTGCCATTTACTGAAAGGTAGAACAATGCAAGGGTAAGAGGAAAACAACCTTGCATACCGCTCAGTATGATTCCTAAGTGTCTGAGCAGCCACCTACTTATAGATATGGCCGATAACACAATGATAAGAAGGGCTCTACTACTCAAGTCTCCGTGACACCCTAAGAGGCATTAAATCCTTAGGCTCTGATACTAAGTTTGTCATGACCCGACCTAGGGGAGCATGACTGGCGTGCTACCGAGAAATCCTGATCGAGCAAGCCTTACTTGAGTACTCCGTACCCTACTAGATATAAATACGGGCCCCGATTCCGCTTAGTGTGATTTAAGAAATACAAGAGGGTTCACAGTTAATCATGAATATGTGATATTATAACACAACATTAAACCACAATTTAGACTTCCAAGATTTCCATATTGTTATATAGTGGTACATGCCATAGTTTAACTCCCAAAATACATACAGTTGACAGTCTAGAACATAAAGTTTCATAATACGACATGATTCTAAGTCAACCCTAACACCCGTACATGACCCACAGAAATGTCTACGGAGCCTCTAAGTATACAAGAATTCAAAATGATAATGCCGGCGACAAGGCCCCGGCCATACCTCAAAATGTGATAACCTACACAATGAAAATCTACAACCCCGGGAGGAATGTGGGCTCATCAAGACAGCTGTGAAGAGGACAAGGGTGCACCACTATTTGCGATCGGCACTATCAGCAATGGAACCACATATATCCCTTCGAAGATGTAGCATCCCCAGCAAAAAGGGACGTTAGCACTTGTCAAATAGTACTCGTATGTATGGCAAACATAATTCAAATAGGATGAACAGTGAAACGATGAAAGAACAAACAGTTACATCATAAACAATTACATCACAGAAATTCAAGGAGGAGCATCAAATAATCTTGCATGGTTGTTGGTTAAATCTATTCTTTGTTTTAGGTTAATGTTCATTAGTTCCAAATACCATGTCTTTAGAATATAGTACCACTGTGGGGTTGTTATCATGGAGTTCGGTCTCTGCTCGACCGGCTAAGCCATCCTAAGTGAGACATATCCATATTCACAATAATGTTCCAAAACCCAATATAAATGCAACCATGTGTACAACATGTCATCCGATCTCGGCCCGATTGGCTAAGCCATATCACTTGGGACATAACCTATTTTAATCACTCTTCAGTTCCCATTTCCATCCATTTTTTTCCATACCAGGTATAACACCTCTTTTCATTTATGTGCTCCTTGGCACTTAGATTCATCAACAGAACACAAGACTTCCCTTTTGTCAATTTGTTCATGTAATTTCATCATTCATTTATTAAGATCTATCTTACAAGACAAGCATATACTTAGGGAAATAACGAACTCTTGAAATACATGATCACCTTGTCAAATTACCATGATTTCAAATAACACATAATATAGTGCGGAATGGAAGTCCGTCACCCTGCACATAAATGCAATCAACCAAGTAGAATCAATTTGAAATTTCAAGCCAGGCATTGAACACAAAATTCAACACTAAAAGAAAAGGGTTATCCATACATAACTCAGTGGAGTCTCCTTTAATTCCTTACAAAAATTCCCGGAATTTTCCTAGGAACTTCGATCTATTTTGTAAGAATAATAATTTCAGCCGAGAATTAGAGATACGATTAAGATCCAAGCTCATTTGAGCATATTGACAAGCACTAGGTGTACATTGTGGTCTTTGGTTTCTTTTTGTGAGATATTTTGTCACTTTTCTACCCTAATTACCGTCTTTCAAAGTCACGATCTTCCTACACCCCCTTGTTACTTATGCATGCAAGATTTCTAGCCTTGTACCCCGTGTAACCTCTTGCTAATTACTTGTTTTTAACAACAATACTTGAAATTATTGATGAGGGCACAATTACTTACCAGTTAGGAGGAAGACCGATAAGCCTCAATTAGCAACCTTTAAGGAATTTGTCATGAATTTGGAGGGAGCTTGATGAATGACATTCTTTCTCACTCTAGAACTTTCTCTTCCTCTCTCTATATTGTGGAAATAATCAGAAAATAGCATGTTGAGGTGTTATTTAACGGGGTGGGGTCAGTTTTTAAAATTTATAAAATAAGGGCCTGAGTGAGATGTGCAGTCGCATTCTGTGATTGCAAAGTGGAAATGCAGTCGGCAACATGGACCGCAGAAACACTCTAAAAACCTGGGTGAACTGTTTAAGTTTGCAGCCAAAATGCAGTCCGCATTGACGTTCTACGATCACATAATGCACAACAGAATTTCCCTTCACAAAATCCTTAGGAAATTATGCGACGAATATGCGGTGTGCATATCATTTATGCAATCGCATAATGTACCGCATTTTGACCTTAATTTTTAACCAAACCACTGACTTGATTGCGGTAGAAATGCGGTCCGCATACTTGATTTCTGATCGCATTCTGGACCGCATAATAGTACTTTTCTTTAATACTTTGATTCTTGATTTTTATATGCTTAGATCAGAATAAAGGGTCCGAACCGTGACAAGAAAGCCCGCCACAAAGAATTTTACACATTCCTAACACATATCTGTAACTTAGCACTACGAGCTACTAGGTTTCAAACATGAGTTTTCACGGGGCCTCAATATGAACCGAGCCACATACTCCACCGTATCTTTCTTTATCTTCTCCACCAATAGTGTTGCCTCAAATCGTGATACATCCTAGTAGCACCCAGATAAATGGAGTACCGGGAACTATGGGCCTCCTCAAGAATCAATCCATGCAACCATCCACATTGGGCACATTCTGACCCTGCATCTGCAACACCCCATCATCTCCAATAGAAACGTCCTTGGTAGCACTATGCTTCACCGTGTCCTTAAGGACAAGCAAATAGGAGTCGTTATACTGACTGTTGACCTTGAAAATTTTAATTACAATTAGATTTGATTTTATGGTTGTAAAAATACGTGATCTATTTGGTAGTTGTTTAGGAAATATATACTAAGTAATAGATTAGAATATGATATAAGATCTTGTAGACAGTATAAAGATCAAACTGAAGGGCTGGCATATATGGGACATTAAGTCGAGCTGGACAATTGGCTAAAGGCAATTGAAGGGGGATTAAGAGCTACGGAGGATCCAAATTGCGGCTCTTTATGATCAACAATAAGCAATAACCGAAGAACAATTAATGAGATAAAATGAATGTAAACACAACAATAAATGTAAGTAATATAGCCAAATAGAGAGCATGTTTGAGTTAAAGGGTAGAAAGAATGTTCTTATCTTGAATATTGAACATCGATGCCTTTACAAAGTGGTATGTACCCCTTTATATATGAGGGGGAATCCCCGTATAGAAAAATGCATTTATTACATAGAAACATAGCAGGAACAACTATTTACTAGTCAGGTACAAGCTGATACTATTCTTGCAGGTATTGTCAGTTCGGACCGCGCACCTAGGGAACTTCCCGTTTATCCATGATACCCATTGCCTTGTGCTACCTTGAAGTCAGACATAAAGAACCTTCGAGTTTGAAACCCAAAACTATGCCCCCGGGTCTTTGAGGCCTTTCGAAAAAAGCTAAGGAATGACATAATGATAATAAAATCGGGCTCTCCAATTTTAGCCGTATATAGAAAGTCCCCGCATTTCTTAGAGTGAAATGATAATAAACAGCTTTGACATCAATTCCCTCAAGCTTCTAGCAATGGCATCGATTATAAAACATTAGATAGGCTATAGTTTCTTTGTAGGAGACTTCCGAAGATATTGCTCTGAAGACTGAAACAGAGTCCTCGTGAGAATGTTTCTCAAATATGTCGCTCCTGAGGACATACCCTCGAAATTAGATTAAGCTCTTCAAATGCTGTTTTTGATTCTTTGTTTCTATGTAAGGACCCCTTTTGGGCTTTTGTAATCATCGTTTATTAAAGTAAAAGTTTCTTTCAGTCTATTTTGCCTTGCTGGATCCCCTTTTTTGCCTATGCTTGAAAAATCCGTGCGTCCGATTTTATCGATCGGCCTCAATGTTGGACCTGGACATAGGAATTCCTTTGGTTCTTGATTGGATGATGTGATGTTCTTTGAAGTTCTTTGTCATTCTTCAGACCAAGCTAAAATTGATTCGATACAAACCTAGGTCGCCGAGCCCTCTGAGTTAGAGTTGAGTGAGAGAAGGGTCTCGATTCTCTTTGAAATAAGGCTTAGCCTTGTTAGGTCGTGCTGCTAGTCCTCGAGTGAGAGTTTTTTGATCCTCTGAAAATAAAGGTAACCTTTAGTTCTTTATAGATAGTCCCTAAGTGAGAGTTTTCTTGAACTCGGATTGTCTCCAATTGAGCGAAAGTTGGCCTCTCACTTTAGAATTAAGATAGCCTCAAGGCGTTACAGATAGGTCCTGAGCAAGGATGCATTCCAACTTGAGTGGCCTTCGGTAAAATAATCGACAGAGCATTCAAATTGAACTTAGAGATGAAGATACACATGAGGCTTTATTGATAACCCTTGAGTGAGAACTGATTCAGACATGGGTAATTCGAGAGCCAAAGAATCGGGTGAATGACCCGTACATGTAATAGTAGAGATCCTGGAGATTCCATCTCAAGACTAGTTTTATGTGGCTAACTCCTTAGAGCTTATAGCTATTGTAGTAGAGGTACTCGAGATCAGGCACAATCTCGAGGCTAGACTGGGAATGGTGGCTCCCTAGAACCCATCGCTATAGTATTAGAGAGTCTCTATATGGGGAACAATATCAAAGCTACGTTAACACGTGAATATTTGATCCCTCAAACGTTATTTAACAATGTCGTTTGTATGACATCGTCATGAGGTGACTGGCATAGTCCCACCGTTATCCTTATCTGAAAGTGATAATGGCCCTATTAGAATTAATTGGCCTTTAGAGTAGGCTGACGGTCGTCTCTTACTCTATATATGAGTTTGCTCTCCCTTTGTTTCGTGGTTCCGCCATTTTGAGTAGCTATCATGTTTTATAAAGCTTTCATTCCTCGTGCCAATTCTTTTACCTTTTTGGCTTAAAGCCTTTGCCCAACTCTTTATCTACCTTTTCTTATTTTATCATAGCCACGACTGCTTTATCCAAATATATTTATCAAGGAGAAGGGAGTTCCACCTCTACTTTATGCCAGATAGGTGGTACATCATCAGGGTCCGAAGGGCCGACCTCGAGGTGATTTATCTCAAGGAGTGACTTTTCATTAAAAAAGTCTCCTAATGTTCAGTTCCATCGGGAGCTCGAACCGAGGCTCATCTCATCAATAAGGGAAGAACACCTCGAGGCAAATAGGAGAGACTACAGATGAGGAGAAAAGGTGATACTATAGGAACCTTCCCAGGATAAGAGCATCACGGCTTATGCAGGGGGTTTTGAACGTGTACACGTACCCCTTTATAGTGGCCCTCTTGATAGAGTCGTGCTCGAGTTTTGCAGAAGATATCCGATTACACTGGCATAGGTTCACCCATCATCCTAGAGGATAATGCTGATGATAAGGTAGTGTGTAGATAACGTCGAGCTTGAGTTTACCTTAAGCCTTTCCCATGGCATGATTACACTATGATATCGATCTACCCGGTCATTTGTTGCCCGTGTTGAAGATGACGGGGGCCAAGGGTGGGCGAGTTCGTTCGTCCGAGTGCGAGCTGTTGACATTATTTTCGTGGAGTTTATGTTGTTTGAGGAATGGAATTTCACTCTATTTCCGTAGAGTTTCTGCCGTTCCCCGAGGAATGGAATTTCACACGTAAGTGGTACACTTGCACTTTTCTCATTTTTGTCCATGGTGGAGGCAGACCCTGTAAAGGTGTTTTCCACCACTTTCTTCAAAAATTTTGGGGCTGCCACATGAGGCTCTGACCTGCCGGATTGTACTTAGGAATTAGCAGTTTGATTGACTAACGATGAGTGTAAATGGTAATATTTGTCCAAGGGTATATAAAGGCGAAACCGGGTGTGCAGTTTGTTTTATTTGAAAGGTACATTCTATTATGTGTATTATTCCATCACTGCGGGTATTGAAGAACTTTTCGAGTCGAGACCATGTCTCTGGGAGATGAGGAAGGATCGGTGGATTCAAGGCTGAGGAACGATATCAAACGAAAGGAACCCTTGAAGGACGAAGGTGCTCATAGCGAGGAGAACCCTTCTCGGAGGTTAAAGGAAGATGTATCACCATAGCTTGCTCCATCCAAGGCTTCTAGCCTCGAAATAATGGTTCCTCCTTTTCCTTTGTCTTTTTTTCTCGTCAAAGTACTTCGAGGGATAAGGATTATTGTTGCTTGAATCGAGCGGGTTATCGATCAAGCGTCTTCATATCGGGAGTGATTCCATCAAGGTCGATGAGACCAAGTAGATGTGCGCTCAACTTTTGAGAAGGCTCAGTGGTTCAGTTTCATGGTGACTTTTGGTCGGCTGCATTGGCTTTTCAACTTTATACTTTTTCACTTTCTTATTGAGCTTCTTTTTCATAGGCCTTTGATAAGCTCAAGTTTTAGCTACTCCGCTATGAGTTTATGCTGAGGAGAGCCTTGTGATAAAAGGGTAGATGAGTTGGTATACCGCGTACAAGGCAAATCAGAATCAGAACTACGAAAGCCAACTTAAAGAATAGATAACCTTTGCTCTGAGAGAATGCATTCTTCTTCTTTCATCCTCAGAATCAATGTTTTGGTATTCTAGTTGTAGAGAAAGATAGATGATCTAGAACATCTTTGGGGCAAGGTTGGCCAGGCCAAACATGAGTGTGGTGAGCTAAAAGCTCAGATAGATGTTTATATTGTGAACGAGAAGAATGCTTTGGCTAAGGTTTCTACCTTTGAGGTACATCTCCAAGACACCCGTGGAAACAACTTGGTTCACACAAGCAAGATTTCAAGGCTTGAGTCTGAGATTTTTGGAGATAAAGGTCGAGGTCATGGATGCCCGGGCTGAGGCCGAAGATATTTGGGCTAAGACTGCAAAGTGGTCATTTGTTTAGAAGATGTCGGTGATGCTCGAGCAAATTTGAGAGAATTTTTTGATCGATAGAGTAGGAGTAATGAGTATGGTTGGTGTAAATCTCGGAAGGAAACCCTTGAATAGATTCACACTAGGGGTTTTGATCTCTCAGAAGAGATAGCTCAAGCCAATGCCGATGAATATGACACCAAGTTCATTTTGTCTGATATTGAAGATAGTGAGGAGGAGGCCGACGGTCCATTGTCCCTGAAGGGGAAGTGGACTAGGCTTTTCCCTTTTGATTCATTGTATAGGGCTCTCAGAAAGCATTTGACAATGTAGTTTTTTTAGTTTTTCTCATATAAGTATAAAAGAAAAACTTTTAGTTTCATATTCCATGTACTTTCCCATGCTTGTGCATGTCTTTCTTCTTTCTGAATTTATATGTCTATTGATGATTGGCTAGGTGAACTAGACTTCGAGTAGTGACCCTTCGGTATATAATTCGGCCCTAAGACTCGTTAGATTGGCTCATAGGTTTTTACGAATTTGTTCGGTACGACCTCTATCTAAGCTGGCGACAAGGTCTCATATGAATTTAGGCAGGTATGGCCTTTTGTTTGGGTTGGCGATAGTGGATCTTATGCGTTAGGTCAGTATAACCTTTTATATTAGGATGGTGACACTAGCTCTTATGCATTTTACCGTAGGCATTTTAGTTAACTATTTTGGGCTTCGTCTCAAAGTTGGATTTTGCTCAAGCTCATTGACCTTTAAGTTTATAAATTTCAAGCTAGCCTGTAAGCTCTTACGTATTGGGTTGGTGTGACCTTTTGTTTGAGCTGGCGATAGTGGCTCATACGTGTTAGGTCGGTACGATATTTTAGTTTGGGCTAGCGATAGTGGCTCTTATGCATTGGGTCGATACGACCTATAATATAGGATTTATTTTTAAGGACTTTTAGGATTGTGTTTGCCTGACTCTTCGATGTTTCCACAAAAACCTTGATTGTGAGTCATTATATAGCCGTGAATGCGCACCTTGGGATGTTTTGCTCGGTGGCTGAGTATATCGAAGCATGCAGTTTGGAGCTGACATGGTTGAAGCTCTTTTTCCTTTGCCGAGGATAGCCTATTTAATCGATTCTTTTCAAAGTAATTGAAGGCCCATAATTTTATAGCGATGGTCGGGTGTCCCCGAGTCGCGTTAGTTTGGCTAGTACAGCCTTGTGTCCATAGTCATTATGTTTGGCCGGATCCTTCATTCCCCGAGTGAAGTAGTTTTAGCATCTACATCGAGGGTATGCCTTTTAAGTGGTCTTACAAGTTAGATATATAGCCGAAACATTAAGATCGGGATTATGCCTTTCGTAAGGTCTTACAAAATTTTTCAAGCCTTTGAGGTCTTACAATTTTAGTTGTACAAGTATGGTTCATACCTTGCTTGAGGTCTTACAGTTTTGGTCACTTGGTACAAGTGTGGTCCATGCCTTGCTTGAGGTCTTATAGTTTTGGTCACTTGGTACAAGTGTGATTCATGCATGTCTTGAGGTCTTATAGTTTTGGTCACTTGGTATAAATGTGGTTCTTGCATAGCTAGAGGTCTTACAGATATTGTTGTTGCCTTATATAGGTCTTACGAGATCAAGGCTACCCACATGGGGTCTTATTTGAAATTGGCGACAGTCTCGGGTTCATCGAAAGGTTCTTGCTCTGGAGCCATTACTTGTAGACTTGGTATTGCCTCATTGAGGTCTTTCGAGTTTAGTGTTTCTGACCTGGAGGTCATGTGACCTCACATTTTCGATGATATTTCCCCGCGTGTTCGGGACACTTTTGGCTCTGGAGACATTTTTTGAACTTGATGTTGCCTCATTGATGGATTGTGAGTTTGAAGCTCTGACCAGGAGGTCATACGGCTTCGAGTTATTGACACCAGTCCCTGAGTGTTCGAGACATTTTTTTGGCTTTGGAACACTTTTGTAAAAAATAACGAACTATTTTGAAATGCGAAATGCTTTGATGGAAAATATTCTTCAATCACTTGGTAGAGGTATACATGTTTTCGCTATTAAGGGATCAGATATTCTATATGGGCATAGTTCGTTTGACCATTTGGCCCGATACATCATTTTCCTATTGAAACCCTATTTAGCGCATATTTGCTTCTCCAAGGAGGTGTTTCTCCGGGGGATGTCCCCTAGTATTCGAGGTTGATTTAATGGAAGCCTTGAATACTTGTTGAGTCTTGCTTAGGTAGTTTATAGATGTTGCCTCATTAAAAACCTTGCCGGTAAAACCCTTCTTAGGATAAAAACCCGATCACAACAAGTGCAATGTATGTTTTCGGAACCTAAGGCCTTCGAGTTGGAAAGCACTTCAGCCGTTTGGATCGGATACTTGCAATCACGTTAGTACAAAATGCAGACCAAAAATTAGAGATGATCATACCTTAGTGCTGGAAGTGTTTTGAGCCCTAATATGTTTTAATCTCTTGTTGTGAGGATAGGGGATGATCCTTTTCTTCATTCGATTGGGCTTAGTCGAGAATGTCAGTTGTTATTTATATTTTATTAGTTCCTTATCATTTGGCTCCTTTGGTGGTGGAGATGCTGGTGTCGGTGCCACATTATGCACCACAAACATCTCTTTGGCTGCATGCTGCTCCCCGTAGATGGTTTTTATCCCATCCTTTGTTGGAAATTTCATCATTTGATGGAGGGTGGATGGAGCTGCTCTCACGCTGTGTATCTATGGCCTCATGAACAAGGAATTGAACCTTGTGTGTCCTTCGATGACATGGAATTTGGCTTTTTGGGTTGTTCCGGTCATATTGACCAGGAGAGTGATATTCCCTTTTGGTTGTTTCGCTCGCCATGTTGAACCCGTTGATGATACGGGATATGGGTACAATTTGGTCAAGCAGTCTGAGCTGATCTGCCATTATCGAACTGATAACACTGACAGAGCTATGTGGATCCAAAAGTACGCGTTTAACTTTAAATGTATTCACAAGAAAAGAGATTACCAGTGCGTCATTATAGGGCTGAGACAAGGTATCGATGCCCTCGTCGGATATTTTCTCTTTCTCTGGTGATGAATATTTTTGTTCTTCGATCATGGGCTATTATGAAGAATCGATTCCTCCTAGGATCATGTGGATGACATGTTGTGGCTCATCCGTTTCGTTCTTCTTGGTCACCTCTATTTCCCGGAACTGGTTTTTGGCACGATCGTGAGGAATTATCGGAGGTGACATTTGTTAAGTAGTCGAGCTAATTCTTCCCAGATTTTTTGGCTATCTTCGATCCTGTGACCATGTGTATTGTGAATTTCACATACAAAGATATGGTTCCTTTGTGAAGGATCTGTTTGTACAGGCCTTGGCCACCTGGTATCTCTAATTTTACTGATGGCGAATACAATGTCTGAAACGTCGATGTTAAAGTTCTATTTTGACAAGCGGGGTGCTTCCATCAGCCCTGTGCACCTATCGAATCCAACTCTACTGACAAGTCCCTGAGGGTTTTGTCCTCGATCCGTTCTTCGGTCACTACGCGGTATGTTGCACCTTGGGGTGTTTCATCTATCTTCCGTGTATAGTTGGTTTCTTTCCTTATTTGGCTTTGGCTCCTTTGGTGGAAGACTGCTAGGATATACCAAGCCCAAATGGGCTCCTAGTTGGTCATCTTCAACCCTTATCTTTGCTTGGCATAAGTTGTGGACATCTGACCAAGTCACGACAGGATATTCGACTAAATTCTGCTTCAGCTGCTTCGAAGCCACGAGCTTTGCTCATTCAAACCTTGAGTGAAGGCCTGCACTGCCCACTCATCGGAGACTGGTGGTAGTTCCATTCGTTCTATTCTATAGTGAGATACAAACACTCACAGCATCTCGTTCTCCCTTTTCTTGAGTTTGAAAACGTCGGATTTCCTCGTAGCTAGTTTGATGGAACAAGCATCTTCCTTTATGAAAGCATCTGCCAGCATGACAAATGAATCTATAGTGTTTGGAGCCAGGTTGTGATATCACATCCTTGCCCCTTTAGAGAGCGTTTCTCTGAACTTTTTCAATAAGACAAACTCAATTTCGTCGTCGTTTAGGTCATTGCCCTTCACGGCATAAGTGTAAGCAGTGACGTGCTCGTTTGGGTCCGAGGTTCTGTTGTACTTCATAAGGTTGGTCATTCTGAACTTCTTTGGAATAGGTTTTGGAGCAGCTTTTTATGGAATGGATTTTGTATGAACTTCTTCGAATATGACCCCTTTAGGACTAGGGGTGCACCCGAAATTTAATCGACCCTCGAGTTGTAGGTCTCTACTTTCTTGTTGTTGGAATTTATTTTATTTTTACCCGATTCAATCCATTTTTTGAAATCCATGGGAATTTTTATGATGATGGGGTCGGCTGCCAACCCGTTGTTGTTTGATCTTTCCTGTACCTATTTGGCTCTGGGATCCGTTTCTGGTGCTACTTTGCTAGGCGTTTTCTGGTGACATTGCAGCTGAGCAATCGCTAGCTATTGTGCCAATAATATTTCAAAAATAAAATAAAGGCTAAGTTCCTGTTCTTCCTTAGATGGGGTTTCTAAGCTTCTTGTTGATCTCCTTGGTGTATGATCCCATTGGTGTGGTAGATTATCTCGACGTCTTGAGCGTCACTTAAGACCTCGTCCATGGGAATTGGTTCTGGTGCATTCTCAATGTTTCATGGTGGTACGCCAACACCGGGAACATCCACACCGTTCTCTCCATGGTCCTCAAGATTGTTGTTTTCACTTGTGTTTATCGAGTTAGACATTTTGACATGAAATCAAAAGATCCTGGACAAGAAAAAGTGTGAAAGGTAACTTGGATTATAGAGTGAACCAACAATAAACTAATCACTGTTATTTTTACCCCCACGGTGGGTGCCAAACTGTTTACTTAAAAATGGTAATTACAAATTGATTTGATTTTACAGTTCTAAAAGTACGTGATCTATTTTCATGCTAGTCATTTAGGCAATAAATTCTAAATAAGAGATTAGAAGATGAGATAAGAGCTTGTAGAGTGTATAATGAACAAACCGAAGGGCTGAAAATCGGGACCTCTAGCCGTAATATAGGGGTCTCGACGTCAAGCTGGACACTCGGCTAAAGGAAATCGAGGGGGGATTAACACCTACGGGGGATGTGATTGCAGCTCTTTATGATCAATAATAAGCAATACATGAATAACAATTTTGAGATAAAATAAAATTTAAATAAAGCAATAAAGCCAAATAGAGAGTATGTTTGAGTTAGCAAGCAAAGAGAATGTTCTTATCTTGAATATTGAACATCTGATGCCTTTACAAAGTGGTGAGTACCCCCTTTATATACAAGGGAAAATCCCCACATAGTACAAATGAATTTATTACAAAGAAGCATAGTTGGTACAACTAGTTACTAGTCTGTACATGATAATACTATTCTCACAAGTATTGTCTGTTCGGACCGCGTGCCTAGGGAACTTCCTGTTTATCTATGATAACCATTACCTTGTGTTGCCCCGAAGTCGGACATGAAGAACCTTTGAGTTTGAAACCCCGAACTATACCCCCGAGTGTTTGAGGCCTTTCAATGAAAAGTTAAGGAAGGACATAATGATAGGAAAATCGAGCTCTCTAATTTTACACGTATAACTAACACGCTCTGATGAGCTCATACAAATAAGACTGAGAAACCATGCAAGCAGGAACTCGGCTAGGCTCTGAAACATCCATACTCATGAACAGATTGGACAAAGCCTGAACATCTAATGATAGCAGTCTCCCATCCTTTCTGCTCAAGGCATCAACAACCATATTGACCTTCGCGGCACCCCAAGGCGACACACTGGACATGAGGAAGCCCTTAAGCAACTCTTGAAGCTATTCCTTTAACTCTTTTAACTCCACTAGTGCCATGCAATATGGTGTAATAGATATTGGCTGAGTGCTAGGCACCAGATCAATACCGAAATTCAATGTCCCTACCGAGTGTCATGCTCGATAAGCCTACAAGAATTACATCTGGATTGTCTCTCACTATCGGAACATACTCAAACGTAGGAGTATCATCACTAACACAAAGACTAAATATACTAGACATACCTTCTCAACCATCCCTTGATACTTAAAATATGAAATCACTCTACTAGGAACATAATCCAAGGAACTTATCCACTCAAACCTAGGCAATCCCAGAATTGCCAACGTCAGAGTCTTACCATGACAACGTAAAATAGAGTGAAATGGTGACAACCAATGCATAAAATCATGTCTGTACGTGGTGAAATTAGAGGCCCTAATTTCTCACTATCAAGCCATCATGGGTACCTCGAGACCCCGAGGACACAGGTCCACGACTTAGTCTTCTCCCTCAGGGCTCGTCCAGACCCGATTTGAAGAAGAAAGAGGTTGAGGCTAGAACAGGAAAGTTCCCAAGGCACACGACTAAGTGTAATAGAATCGGCCTATCTAGTGCCTATGCCAAAGCATCGAATCTAGCTATCCCATCTCTATACTTTATGATTAATGCATGTTGTACTATGGCTAGGTTTCCCTCATATATCAAGGGAACACACACCACTTTGTAAGGGACTGATATGTGTGTGTATGTATGTGTTTGTGTGTGTGTGTATGATATGGTCAACAGTAATAAAATCACCCATCAGTGTAAGCACATGAACAAACATATCTGAAGAATCATGGGACGTATCAAAATAACAAGCAAAGTATGATGACACATATGAATTAGTTGAACTAGGATCAAACAAAAACAAAGCATCTATGCGGCTCACTTAAATAATACCTGTGATCACGGCATCAGAAGCAACTGCCACTGGCTTGTCTATAACAACATAGAAACGGGCCTGACCACCACTTGATTGACATCCCCTTATAAGGAGACCTCGAGCTAAAAAAGCCCTACCCTGAGCTAGCTATGCAAGTGATGTAGTTGCTGGTGTTGAATTCATAGGATGATAGCTCTATTATGTCCTACTCCATAATTTAGGGCAACGTCTCTTGAGATGACTCAAGTCGTTGCACTTATAACAACCCTTCTTGAGAGGCTGCTGACCCTAATGCTTCAAACAATTGTCTGTGGAAACCTGAGCAGATAAAGAATGGCAAAAACTCTATGCCGCTAATGCACCAAACAATGACTGAGTTGGGCGTGCATTATAGGAATAGTAGCAAACTACAGAACCACGATGAACATGGCGAACTACCTGAATTGGTCTGGAAGGAGTACCCTTACCGTAATAGGACGGTCCTCTCAATGAGACATTGCTAAAACCATCTGTACTATGAGGCCTCCTGGCCTTCTGCTCTTGCCCACGAACCAACTCTAAGCATTAAAAATCTTGAACATCTAGTCAAACCTAGCATCTATCGCAACCTCTCAAGCCATACTGAAACGTTAACACTAGTTGAGCCCATCAATGAACCTCCTAATAATCTCCCACTCAGTGGGAACCAACCATAATACATGATGAGCCAAATTTCCGAACCTCATATCATACCGAGTCACTATCATACACTCCTAGCATAGCTGCTCAAACTACCAATGTAACTTTTTTTTTGCGAGTTAGTGGAACAACTTCTCTAATAAGCGAACTGAGAACTCATACCATGAAAGCGGCGCTGCATCGGCTGGCCTACTCAACTCAAAATTTTGGCAGCATCTGCAAGATGCCCCTGTCAGCTGAAAAGTAGTAGATGCAACCCCACTGGTATAAAAAATACCCGCTGTGCGAAGAATCAACTGACACTTATCTAGAAAATCTAAAGCATCCTGTAACTCTGCTCTATGTAACGCTAGAGGATTGAGCCTCCCAAACCACTCTAACCTCTTCTACTCCTTATCAAGCCTAATGGACAAACCCAGATTGAGCAGCAATAACCTGTTAAATCGGCAATACACCTGGTTTTTGGAGTCCCTGAACTAGCTGCTCTGGAGTATGGTCAAGACATTCTAGGAACCTTCTCTAGGCTATGAAGTGGCTGGTGCAGGTAGAATTGAAACTACCTAAGCCAAGCTCTTGCAGATAGTCAAAATCCGGGCTAAAGCCTTCTGAAGTCCAGGAATATTGATAGGCACTATTAATTCCTGAGCTGGTCCTACTGGTTCAATAATATATGGTACATGCTATTCATTTAGAGCAATTGGTGGCTCCACATGTTCTTCTCTAGCTGTAGTACAAGCCTATGTCTCAGCCTCTACCTGAACCTCTTATGGCCGTAATAAGTGGTACTAGTGGCCATCTGTCGCACGTGTCCTCACCATCTGTGAAAGAATCGAATAGTCATGTCTCAAACTTCAAAAATAATAATGTTTCATGACAAGAATGCAAGAAAATGAAGTTTCCTAATAGTTCGACAACATCTCAAAGATAAGTACAAAAGTCTCATTACCAATCCTCAAGACTCTACTAAAGCTTCTTGTTACTTGTAAAACCTATTAACCTAGAGCTCTGATACAAACTTGTCATGTCCCAATATACCAACTCATCATGATGGTTCCTAAGACCTTGCTAGGCAAGAAGAACGTAGCAACAAAGAACCAAAATACCTAAATTTATAGAAATAACATAGGCATGAAACCTTAACATAACAAAATATTGCTAGTACATGATAAATCCTCCCATAAATTGTTAAATACAGAGTCATGAGCTTTACAACGGAATACAAGTTTGAAATGTAAATAACAATACAGTATGGTTTGAAAGCTATATAACAATACAATATGATCAAAAAACATCGGCACATAAGAAAGCCATGATTGCAGGAGAAAGTACATCTCTACCTTATATCTCGATAGTTAGCTCAACAAACAACTCCACTGCTGATAACTGATACTATCACCTAGATTTGCACAATTAAGTGCAAAGTGTAGCATGAGTACAAGCGACCCAATATATTTCGCAAGTATCGTATCTAACTTCGGCGACCTAAAATAAACAAGAATTATAAATTATACTTTCTATAACCTGTACAACTTTATAAGTCCAACAAGTATAGAGCAGTAATTTGATCAATTATATAGCACATAAGGGACTATCTGTGTGCGTGTACAATTACTCAATGTATATGTTCAGTCAAAGGTACATCATATAAAGATGATATGCAAATAAATCAGGTAACTAACCATGGAAATTGCAAGTAAATATGAAATGTAAATCCAACAAACATTAGCCGGATTTTCCTCAACCTTTCCATGGTCGCACCAAACCAATGACCAGTTATCCTCAATATCTACGCGTACACTATCAAGAGAGAAACGTGAGAGGGTGACTATCACGACCATAATTTTCCACCTTAGGATGTCGTGGTGGCACCTAGTCAGTAAGACTAGGTATTGATAATTTTGTAGAAATAACAAATTGAGATAGTAAAATAAATTGATAAAGCTCATAATAACTCCTAAATGGAACATCAACAACAAAATCCCCGAAACTAGTGGAATTGTGTCATAAGATAATACTCTAAAATCTCTATTACAACACCATCTGATAATAGGATAAATAGTAAGTAGAAGATAACAAAAGGTGACTCCGAGGCCTACGGGCATCGAGCAGGTATACCTTGAAGTCTCTAAAAGTATAACCAAACGATCGATGGTATCTGCCATGAGGAGATATACCTGGATCTGCACAAAAATATAGGAAAGTGTAGTATGAGTACACCATAACAGTACCCAATAAGTATCAAGACTAACTCCGGTAGAGTAGTGACGAGGCCAGGTCCAAACGCCTACTAGGATAAGATAAACTGAACAAAGTATAATATTTTCTATTAACTGAAAACAAGGAAATGAATGATAATAAATCAGTACAATAAGGTCGACTAATAACATAATTTAAGGGAAGAAATGCAACAAGAAGTTAACACATGATGAGAACAAGAAGTAAGCACATACAAATAAGACAATGAAGAAAACAACAAGAACTATTCAACCAACAAACCTTTGTAACATGGAATTTGCATCAAAAATCACAGCCGAGGTACCATGCCTCATATTCACATTTCACAATCTCAATCGCAATATTTCCCTATATCGCCTTGTGAGCTTTACATAAAAATATTTTTTTTGAAAAAGCTACGCGCACTTTAGCTCCCTTATATCGTCGTGTGACTTCAAGTAATTCCCTTACTAGCAACATATACATGAGTCCCACCTTATGTTGCCACATGCACATCAACCCCTATCCTTATACTAACACATGCACATTTATATCATAATACAATAACAAGTCGCACCACATGTGCCCTTATTCAACAACTTGTGAAAAATCAAGAATACAAATGTTACTACAACGTATAGCTCACGAATCAACCACAATGGGAAAAAGAATCTCAAAAATAACAAAATGAATTGAGAAATACTCAACAAGGAAGGATATCCCAACAATCAACAACTTTAACCTCAATGTAATAATGGCTTTCATAATTTCAATACCAATAATCCAACAAGAAGATATTCCCTTGGAATACCAACTTCAAATAAGGGTATTTAAACAATAAGAGAGGTAACAGCTCAAACTAAAGCATGTACGAGGAAACATAAAAAAGATAGAACAAGTGCAAACAACGTCAAATAGAGCATGCGATAGTAAATTAACAATGAAAGATATAACATGTTATGACAATTTCAATTAAATGTATGGAAGAAGTCCAAAAGTCTAAATCGGTCAAGCACTACATATAGCCCATGTACATAATCGTCACTTCATATCCACATATTCTACATATTACAAATAACATAAACAACCCAAATCCAAAGAGGTAGTTCCCCTATGAAATGGTAAACAAGATACTTACCTCAACTAGGCCAAAGCAACCCTACAAAATAGCTTTTCCCTTAAAACTCGACATGACTCAAATCTAACAAAAAATAACTTCATATCATCAAACAATGCAAGGGAAACAAATTACGATAGACAAAGCTATGATCTTTACGCATTTCCAAAAAAATCCACACAAGTCAACTTCGGGATCGCTTGGTCAAACCTCGGACCAAGGATAGATTCCGACTACCCATAAGCCCACGTGTCTATATATGTGCTTTGTTTTTCAAAAACGAGTCCAAATCGGCTCTGAAAACCCAAATTCTCAAATTTTCAAAAATTTGACAAAAATCCACCAAAATTCCTCTTTAATCCTCATAAATTTGATGATAAATTTAAGATTTAATCATGAAATATAGTAAAAAATTTATTAGAATCACTTACCCAAAGTTTATAGCTGAAAAACCCTTATCCAAATCAGCTTCTACTAAGTCTAGGATTCTAAAATGAGAAAAAATGAGACGAAATCCCGACTGTCCATTTTTTTGTTCAATTGTAGATGTCGCAATTGCGAAGAATTTCTCCCATGTGGCATTATCAGATTATGGGGGATGTTGCAAATGTAATATGGACTTCGCAATTGTGTGGCCTACTTCCTTCGCAAATGGGAACCTACCCAGCCTATGTACCACTTTACAATAATGACCCAGAGATTGCAAAGGAATGCCTAAGACCCCTTGGTAAGGTCTCAATTGCAATGCTAGTGTATGCAATTGCAACACCGGAGGCATCGGCATACTATCAATTTATATTTAGTATAAAACCATTCAAAATCATGTTTGAAACTCACCCCAGCCCTTGGGACTCCAAACCAAACATTCACCCAAGTATAAAAAATTAAACAAACTCGCTTGTGCAATCAAAATACAAAAATAACATCTAGAACTATAAACCAGACATCAAAACACATGAATTTCAAAGAAAAGTTCAAGAACCTCTTGAATTGCAACCAAGCATCCGAATCCTACAAAATCAACTCCAAATGCTACCAATTGTTGCAGAAAAGTTCCAAATAGAAAAAATGGACATATTTAAGTCCTAAAACAAAATTTTGAACTCGATAGCCTAAAAGTGAACCTACAGTCAAACTTGGTAAAACTTCTAAATTATAAATTGCCAACTTTCGGCAAAACAACATAAATCAACCTATAAACCTCCGATTAAGACTCTGAGCATATGCTAGAATCGCGAGATGAACCTATCAGAGCCATCAAACACCATTTCGGGGTCGTTTTCAAAAAATCAAGCTTTGGTCAAAATAATCAATGGATGCAAATCAACCCAAAATCTCCCGGAGTGAATGTAACTAACCCCAAAAGTCAACACCAAATGTACATGTGTAAAGCATCAAAATGGGAAATAGGGCGCAGATACGTAAAATGATTGGTCAGGTCATTACATTCCCCCCTCTTAAAACAAACGTTCATCATCGAACGTGTATAGAGACATACCTGAAGAAACAAAAAGATGTGGATATCGACTCCGCATGTTGTGCTCGGTCTCCTAGGTCACCTCCCTGACCGGATGACCCCTCCATTGAACCATCAGTGAAGCATCGTTCTTTGAACTCAACTCTCGAACCTGCCTGTCAAAGATAGACATCGGCTCATCAACAGATGTCAAATTCTTGTACAATTGGACTTAGCTAAAAACTAATACATGGGACATATTACCATAATACTTCTGAAGCATGGAAACAAGGAACACCGTGGGAACTGCCGATAAGCTGGGTGGTAATGCGAATATGTAGGCCACCTCACCTTCTCTTTCAAGGATCTTAAAAGAACCAATATGCCTAAGGCTCAACTTGCTTATTCCCGAACCTCATCACACCCTTCATTGGTGAAATTTTCAGCAAAACCCTCTATCCCACAATAAATGCTACATGACGAGCCCTCTAATTAGCGTAACTCTTCTACCTAGACTATGTTATACGAACTTGATCTGGAATAAACTTGACTTTCTCCATGACATCCAAAACCAAATTAGTGCCTTACAACCTAGCCTCTCTTGGATCAAAGCAACCAATTGGACAACGACACTTTCTCCCATATATGTCCTCATAAGGAGCCATCAAAATTCTTGATTGGTATCAGTTGTTCTAGGCAAACTATGCAAGCGGTAGGAACTAATCCCATCAGCCCCTAAGATCCATAACATAGGTATGTAGCACATCTTCCAATATCTAAATTATGCGCTCGCACTATCCGACCGTCTAGGGGTAAATTATTGTACTCAACTCAACGTGTGCCTAACTCATGCTACATGACTCTCAAGAAATGTAAGGCCCCATGAAATTTTTGCGCAAACCTGAGGTCTCATAGTGCCAAGTTAGAAATATGTGTTTAAAATTCTAAAAATTCTTCACGGTGAACTTGCGAGCCGCGATTCAAAGCTTTTTATACTAATTTATGTATTAAAAGTCAAGAAATTAAGTTTTCTAGAAAATTGTTGTTATGCGGTCCAGAATGCGGTCGCAAATCAAGTATGCGGATTGTATTTCTACCGCAAAGTGAGTCAATAGGTTAGTTAAAATTAAGGTCAAAATACGGTCAAATATATGATCGTATAACGGATATATGGACCACATAATCGTCACATAATTTCCTTTGGATTTTGTGAAGTTTAGTTCTGCGGTGCATTATGTGACCGTAGAACGGGTCTGCAGATCACATTTCCGTCGCATATCCAAATAGAATGTCCAAATTTTGGGAGCCTTTCTGCGTAACAATATGTGGTCCGCATTTCCACTCTGTAATCACGGATCCGACTCGAGGGCTCAAATTTTTTTATTTTTAACCCTACCCTCCTATCGTTATATTCAGTATTATAGTTCATTTTGAGCATTTTTTAAAGCATTTCTAGAGTGAGAGAGATGGGTTTTAGAGAGGGAAAGTTCTCCCCGTCAAATTACTCCAAAACATCTTGATAAATCCTTGAAAATTGTCAAGAAAAGCACCTAGGGCTTCTTCCCAAAAGGTAAGGTTTTGTAACCCCAACTCTTGATTACTAGATATAATTAAGGTAGACCATTAGAAGGGTAATTGATGAGGATAAAAGTGGATATCTTGCGTGCATGATTTCTTAAAAGTATTTGGTTAGGTTTTGAGCTAATTAGGGGATGAGGGATTGTAGGAGCTTTCACAAAATGGTTTTAAAAGTATAATGCACACCTAGTGCTTGAGAATATACTCAAGTGAGCTAGAACTATGATCACCTCTCTAATTTGTGGTTCAATTTTTCATGTTCTTGAAATATTGACGTTGCAAAGAGTCTTGGAGTATAGTAGGACTTAAGGGAAGCTCAAACAAGGTATGTAGGCTAAACTTTCTCTCTCAGAAATGAATTCCATAATCTTTTGTAAGTTCAAGTGTTGTTTGTCCACCGAAATGGTATAGTCTTGAGTCACATTTTAAATGAAGGATAATGTACTAATTGGGTAAGAAGAATTCGATTTGTCAAACGCTCCTAGTGGCTCTTACGTGTAGTAAACATCTTGATTGAATATGTCTTTTTGTTGATAGTCTATAAAGATGCTTGAAAAATGAAATAAGTGAATTGGAAATGGGTTAGAGATTATGCAATAAGCCTCGACCAAATAGTTATGAGCTAACTTCAAAGATATAATTGCCTAAGAGCTCTTGTGGTCAATTCACACCCATAAATGGTTATTTATCACCATTGCTTTGGTTTATAAGTATATTCGATGTGATTCGAGATTTTACATATCTATGTGCTTAAACTGTGCATCGTCATTTCCTGGAAGGAGTATTGCAAGGCAAAATGATGTATTGTTGCTACTGATTTCAATGTAAGTTTTTATTGCTTGTTGGTGTGCCCCCATTCCTTTGGGAAGAAACCTTTGTGTTTAAAATTCCATTGCTAATAAAATTTAGGTGTATGGTTTCGGAAATACTCTATATGCCCACAATTCATGTTTCCTCTCATGTGTACTTGACATCTTGATTGTCATGGCTTGTTGTTGAAATTGATATCGATGTGCAATATGTGAATTATGAAATACGACCAATGTACCAGGAATAGAGAATCTTGTGAATGTCCAAATGAGCCAAGGAAATACTATTGTTATTGGTGACTAGATATATTAATTGGAATCCATAAAAAGGGTGAAAGATATTGAGATGAGCATAATTGCATTCATGCTACATTTGCATAATTTAATTTACACTACAGTTGTGTGCGATATCAAATCAAATCAAAAAATATTTATGGGAGTATCATTCGAAATACCGCGGAAGGATGGGACACAAGGACCACTCCTGAAACTACACGTGCCGGTGTATGGGTGGAGTGCGACTTGGAATGAAACTGAAATATCGATAAAATTGTTACTATTCTCCCAGAGAGGGATGAAACTAATACCTGTAAATTAGAAAATAGCCAACCCACACGGCATACGTGGGAAGGTATTTATCTCCCAACCAATATATATATTATTTTCATAAACTAGAATATTTACATGTTTCAAGGTTGATGCTAGTATATTGTTGACTTTGGCTCGCTGTTTGGTATTTTCCTTGCTTGTATAGTTATTTTATTCTAATAGAGGACATTTAGCCTTACATACTAGTGCTATTCGATGGCACTAACGTCCCGTGGGGGTGCTGTATCGTTTTATAATACTTGTTCCTTTACAGCGAGAGGCATCAGCCAGTCATAAAAGTATTTTCTTTCCAGCAAACCTGATGAGCCCCACTCTATTCCAGGGTCATGTCATATATCTTTTGTTCATTTCTCATCATGTTTTGAGGTATAGACGGAGCCTTGTTGCCGGCATCTCCCTATTTATCTTCTATTGTATTTAGAGGCTCTGTAGATTGTTTGTGGGTGGTGGTTGATGTTGGGCTTCAGGACCATAAATGTTAATATTTAACAAACATGTTTTTTTTATTAAACTTGTAACTTGTAATATTTTGAAACTATGATTGAATTCATTAATGGAAATGAAATAAAAGTTGATAATGAAAGATTATTAGTGTTTTGACTCAGTGGGATAAAACTCTCTCATTATTCATGAACTAGTTTGGGTAGAATGAAATCTAGTAGGCTTGCTCAGTCGGGTTTACTCGGTTGAGCGTCGGTCGTGCCCCTCGGTTTTGCGGCATGACAAGAAATTCGATGTATAGTATATGCCTCAATAATGGACATCAGAATGCCGTAGAGATGAACACAAATATATATCTCTGAGCTAGTTGCTCTGAAAAATAGGTTGTAACCACCGGAATGAAATAGGCCGACTTGGTCAATCTATCCTTTATGACCCACATTGCGTCAAATTTCTTCCAAGCCCGTGGAAGCCCAATTACGAAGTTCATGGTAATATGCTCCCACTTTAACTCGAGAATCTCAAACCTCTGTGACAAACTGCCCAGCCTCTGATGCCCGTACTTTACCTATTGATAGATTAAGCGACGAGCCACATACACCACTATATCTTTCTTCGATATTCTCCACCAATAGTGCTAGATTAATCTTGATACATCTTATCTTATTCGGATGAATATAATACAACAAATTGTAAGGCTTATCAAGGATCAACTCATGCAACCCATCCACATTAGGCACAAAAAATCGGCCTTGCATTTGCTACACCCTGTCTTCTCTAATAAAAACCTCCTTGGCATCACCGTCTAATACCGTATTCTTAAGGACAAGCAAATGTAGGTCGTCAAATTGATGATTTTTGATGCACTCATACTAAGAAGATAGAGTAACCATGCAAGCAAGAACTTGGCTGAACTCCGAAACATCCAATTTAACAAACTGATGGGCTAAGGACTGAACATACATGGCTATTGGCCTCTCTGTTGCTAGTAAGTATGCCAAACTTCCCATACTCTCCTGTTTCTACTCAAAGCATCGACCACCACACTGGTCTTCCTATTATATTACAAAATAGTGATATCATAGCCCTTTAGCATATCTAACAATCTCCACTGCCACAAATTGATGTCCTTCCGCTTGAACAAATGTTGGACACTCCATAGGTCTATACATGGGACACCATACAAATAATGCCTTTAAATCTTCAATGCATGAACAATAGCTGCCAACTCCAAGCCAGAACATGGTAATTCTTCTCATGTGCATTCAATTGCCAAGATGCGTAGGAAATCACCCTACTCTTTTGCATCAACACCTTGCCAAGCCCAAAACGCGAGGCATCATAATATACAATGTAAGACCCCGAACCTGTAGGCAATACCATTACTAGGGTTTTAGTTAAAACAATCTTCAGTTTTTGAAAAGTCATCTCACACTCTTCGGATCATCTGAAAGGAGCACCCTTTTAGGTCAATCCAGCCAAAGGTGCAACAATAGAAGAGAAACCCTTCTAGGAAAACACCAAACTGCCTCAATCTTCTTATGATCTTCCTTGATGCCCTCATTAGACACCACATGACCCTAACATGCTATCGAATCAATCTAGAACTCACAGTTGGTAAATTTTGCATATAACTTCTTCTCCCTCAAAGTTTGGAGTATGATCCTCGAATGTTGCTCATGATCCTCCCAGCTGCAAGAATATACCAAGATGCCAGCAATAAAAACGATGACAAATTATCTAGATATGGCTAGAATACATTGTTCATCAAGTGCAAATGTAATGCTAGGGCATTAGTCAGCCCAAATAACATCATAAAAAATTCGTAATGACCACATTGAGTCTTGAAAGAAGTCATTAGGATATCTAAATTTTGAATATTCAGTTGATAATACCGTGAATTCAAATCAATCTTCAAGAACACTCTAGCACCCTGAAGCTGGTCAAATAAGTCATCAGTGCATAGTAATGGGTACATATTCTTCACTATAACCTTGTTCAACTTCCTATAAGAAATACACATCCACATAGAATTATTCTTCTTTTTCACAAACAGTACCAGAGCACTCCATGACGAAACATTAGGTCGGAAGAAACTCTTATCAATAACTCCTGTTGTTGTCCCTTTAACTCTTTTAACTCCACTAGTGACATACGATATGGTGGAATAGAAATGGGATGCTTTTCCGGAACCAAGTCAATACCAAAATCAATATCTCTATCGGGCAACATGCCTGGAAGGTTTGCACGAAACACATATGGGAAATCTCTTAATTCCAAAACTGACTCAACCGTAGTAGCATCAAAACTGACATCTCTCACAAAGGCTAGATATGCCTCACAACCCCTCTTAACTATTGATAAGTTAGTATTTGACCAACTTATCTTATTTTGAAGCCTATATTCACTACAACAAAATTGGGCTATGGCAACACTTTATATAGACAACATTTGAAAAATGTTGTCAAAAATAGCTATAGGCACGCTTTTACAAGGATGGCCATTATCAAGAGCTTTTATCAACAGATTTTAGGTAACGCCCATAAAACGTGTTCTTTGTCTTTGCGTACAAAGAATACACCTTGTATTCTTTTGAGAACACAAATGAAGTCGCTTTACTCGAATTACTTTTGGTATTCTTAAAAGCAACACCGTACAAATGTGGTTTAAATTTTTTAGGAAATTCATACAAAATTCCCACTTAAGCTATTCCATCTAAAATTTCTAAAAATATTCCCTCTAAAATTTGTAAATTTTAGCTGTTCCCTCTAAAATTTTCCATTGGTTCACCCTCACTCTAGGTCTAGGGCTTGAAACCCACCGGGAATTTATTTTGTTTCACAAGATTTTTCAAAAGAAAGGACAGTCGATGGCACCCAGTCTGCGACGAGCTTCAGAAAAAGAACTGATTTACTTCACTCGGCTTCTAAAGACAACAAGAAAGGTTTGGCATTGGAGTTTTATGAATTTTTGAAACCAGTATAGGGTTTATTCAGACGAGAGGGGCTTGCTCTGATGGTAAGCAACCCCCACTTCCAACCGAGAGGTTGTGAGTTCGAGTCTCTCCAAAAGCAAAGGTGGGTAGTTCTTGGAGGGAAGGATGCCGGGGGTCTATTTGGAAACAGCCTCTCTACCCCAGGGTAGGGGTAAGGTCTGCGTACATACTACCCTCCCCAGACCCCACTAAGTGGGATTATACTGGGTTGTACTTTTTTTTTTTTTATAGGGTTTATTCAAGTCAGTACTCGATTTATCCAGGCATTCTCTGCTTTTATTTTGTATGTCCATTTAATTGGAGAAATTTCAGTATTTAGTTTCATATTTGAATGTAGAGTAAATGGAAATTTTTAGGGAATTCTGTGCCATTCTTCTGAATTTGGGAGAAACACAGATTAGACAGTTTGTAGATCTTTTAATGCATTTTTTGTGGGTTTTTCTCTGTCCTAATTTTTTCTTTGTGAGTTGGTTATTCTTAGAGATATCGCCTATCTCAACCCTAGAAAGTAAAATGGTATTTTTTTCTACCGTACAACTCTTTCTCTCAATCCTATAGGTTTCCTTTCAAAAGTTCTCTGTTTTGGTTGAAGTTTGTCTATGGCATCTACTGTTATTCTGAATTCTATTAGTTTCTTTTTTCTTTTTCTCTGCCCCTATTTCTTGGTTATATGTATTTGGTGGGCATTTGTTAATTTTTCTTGGCTACTCTCTTGCTGGGTTGTGGATTGACAAAAGGTTTATTTTTCATTAGAAAATTGATTCGCTCATCAAGTTCTTATTTATCTGTTAAAAATTGATGTTTTGGTTTTTTCCTTTTTTAATTTGTAGGTTTTGTTGTTCCTAGGATTATATGCATGTGGGTTCTCATTAAATTGCAAATTGTTGCCGGTGGTTTGTTGGATTCTCTCCATATATTAGCTAGTGTTGTATGTATTTTCTACATTACCATTGTTTACTTTTTCTTTGAAGCATCGGGTGAGAGATATGGGATACATTGTCTCAGGTATTGGTCTTTTGTTGTCCATTTATAGCCGTTATCTCTTTTCTGGTGAGTATATTCCATAAATTAGCTTCATTATCTAGTTTTTATTATATTTTGTTCTATATTTCGTGTTAAGATGTGGTGATTTTTCTTTAATTTTTTTGTGTCATAAGAAGATAAGTGAGCTCTATTCATGCGAATCTACATGCAAAGAAAGCAAAAGTTTTATTCAATTAATACACACAAAGAGTGGAATTTGAAAAGAAAAGTTGGAATTAAGATGATTTACAGTTGTTATGTGTAAAAGAGATTTCTGTTAGAGCTATGGGTGCTTACTCCTTACTACACACATACTAAAGAAAAATTGGACTATTTATTAGAAGTTCAAAGAACATTAGATAAAGGAAGATGTTAACTCATAATTGCAAAGTTTTCCTTCTCGTGTATTTGAGGCTGGTTCATTATTTGTTCTTGTCTTTGTTTATTTTTAATCTGTTTGTTAGTAATTCTTTTTATTGGTAGAATTTTTTCATCTTTATTGCTTCTCTCTAAGTATTATTCTTTGTTTATATCTAAAAAGGTATCAACTTATTGACAGTCAAGCTTTATGGATCATCTATTAGAGTTTGAATGATGAAATTTACCACCCTACACTCATGTTCTTAGACAGCTAAACCAAGTAAGCAGCTGAGTATTGCTGCTTCTAGCTTTTTCTCTGTGGAGCTTTCATGCTAATGACATCCATGAATATAGTTATTTACCTTTGAAAAACCTTGATCAAAGTATTCCATTGCTTTGAGTTTATGCATAGCGTATATCTTCGCAACTGCACATTGTTTCTTGTGGATTTGACGCCAACATTTGTTGAGTAATTTATATTGCATACGATTTAGTTATTTTACTTTGAGGTATATTTTCATCTACTTTCATTAAAGCATACATTTTTATTCTAATTTTTTTAACCTATTTATTTAAGATGCCTTGCGTTCAAGTCCATTTCATTTTTTAATGATATACACGATTCCTTTTCTTCTCTTTTGGCATAAAGAGCAGTATCTTGTTTACGTAGGTGATAGAGTAGTTCAGGATCAAATCAAGGAATGGACAACAACAATTACCCAGTATAGTCCCATAAAGTGGGGTTTGGGGAGGATAATATGTAGACGGACGTTACCCTTACCCGAAAGGACAGAGAGACTGTTTACAATCGACCCTCGGCTCAGTGAAGGAAAGAAACAACAAAAACAAAAACAACAACAAAAGAGCATTCGTAGCTTCAGCAGAAATAGCGTAAATAATTATCTAAACATAAGAACCATAAATAAAATAGTATGCAATAATATCAGACAGTAACTATCATAAATAACTACCATAAGAGAGACATAATCCAATACACAAATCATCTATGGATAACCCTGCCAAGCCTCACCCAACCCCGGGTGAGGAGTACGAAAAACTCTAGGGGCCCCTATCCTACAACTATGATACTAGACCTCCAGACTTTTCTATCAAGGGCCATGTCCTCAGAAACCCGCATTCTAGCCATGCCTAAGAGGCAGAGGGGGCCTCTTAGGCCTCCCTCTGCCTCGCCGTGCGCCGACCATAGCCAGCAGCTCACAACTCTTCACCGGAGCATCAGGACTTCTCCTCCGTACATGCCCGAATCCACCTCGGCCTTGCTTCTCGCATCTTCTCATCCACCGGATTCACCCCACCTGCTCTCGAGGAATGGAGTTAAATCAATTCAATTGTGATATTAAGATCCAATTTTGATCTTTGAGTCAATGGCGTGTAATATGACAAGAACTGACAAATAAACTGAAAATATCTCTTTTCAATTTTCATTAGGGAAAACTGGAAAACATTCTCTTGGGTTTCCCTTTTTCCAAGTAAAGATGAGTGGGTAAAAAAATCAATGAATACCATTGAAAATCTCCACGGGAAGGCAGATGCAACTATCTCACTCAATTGGACAGGTTACAAGATGCTTTTTATGAGTTGCTTACAGTCACTACTTAATAAAAAAGGACTTTTAAGAACAGTCAAAATAGAGAGATAGTTTCATCTTTTGTATGATAAAGGTGTCTGAGTTACTTCTCTCTGCTCCTTTTGGAATAAAATATCTTAAAGCCCTTATTATTCGTTGATACTTGGTTCATAAATATAAAAGTTTAAACCATTGTATTAATCTCTGCCAATATTCATTTGTGTTAGGTCAATCCATATGCCTTTTCAAAATCACATGGCATTGATAATATATTTTCACACACATCACATTATAATATGAAAGATAAAGTACAAGTATTTAGCATCAATTTTGAGAATATAAAATTAGAACAAAAAAAGTAACAAGGAGATTGCTGACGTATTGACAACATGTACACGACATTTATTGTGTTGGTGTAATTTGTAGACTGATCTGGTGCAATATAGCTGCTTATCCTGGTGCATAAAATAGATTGATCTGGTGCACTTTAGCTTATATTTTGATGCGAAAAATAGATTTTCAAACTGGTATATCTTGTCAAATAATGTGGCACACTCTGAAATGCACAAGTGGTGTAAAGTTCAGTCTATAAACTGGATTATTTGGGCTTCTATGGGTACAGTTAATAATTCTCTCTTTTCTCTTTCTCCATAAGTAAAGAAATGCATCCAATAATGTTTCTAACTAAATATTGACATTATTTCTTTCTTTTATAAGTGTATTGTGAGGTGAAGAATGGTGACCTCGACATCAAATGTGCAAAATAGATTTTCCCGACATATACATCGTTGTTGTTTAAGCCCATCTTTTACTGCTTTGGAAACACTTAACCTTATCATTTTTATATTCTTCCGAGGTGCATTGGGTTCCCCCTTAGATATATGCCCCAAAAATTAGCGCTTTCATTTATTTGAATCCTTCAACTTTATAGTATTCATCTGACATTATATATTTGGAGTTGGCATAGAAATATATATACTTTTTTACATTATTAGCAGTTTATAAAAATAATGCATCTTTGTTTGTCCCAATTGTAGGCGGGGGAAGGCATAGTTATTGATGAGAACAAATAAAAAACAAGTTGGAAAGTTAAGGTCCAGAAACATTCAAAGCTTTTGCTAGTTTGAACAAGGAAAGCTTATTGAGGCTTAAATTAATGTGGAGGTCAAGCTTACAAAAACGATTCACTTTCAAAATTAGGAGCTGATGCGAATGGACTGAAACTATCCATGTATCGGAAAAATTACATGTAGCTAAGTGGATAGCAAATGAGGTTTATAATAGATGGTATAGCAACTGTACACATGAATCTTTTTTTGGTTATTTGTTATTTGATGCAGTGCTCGACATATTTATACTTTAAAATTGATCACAAAATATATGATAATATTATATATATTTCGTAATAAATATGATTAGCAAATATATATAAAGAAATTAATTTTATATGAAAGGTAGCACTTTACAAGGGTATATGTAGATGCCATGCATGAAAAGTGTGGCCTTTAAGGTATCAAAGACCACACTTTAAAATATTGATGTAGGAGTTAAAAGCATTACTATCAGGGGTACGTACAAGCATGGCTTATGTACTGTATAGGCTACACTTTTGAAGCGTTACTTCTAAAACAACACTCAAAGCGTGGCCTTAAGGAAAACGTTACTTTCATTTAGACCACCCCGAAAAAAGTCTTTGATTAAATGCCACACATTTTTGTAGTTTAGGCCACATTTTTCAGGCATAGTTAAAGACATAAAATATTATAGTGATTTTTGATATGTTTGAATGACAAAATCATGTGTTTAATGTTTTTTTGCTTCTATTTTATAGGTTCTCTATGATTGTGATCAGGAAGAAAACAAATGAAGAAAAATCAAAAAGTCGTTGAAAAGAAGAAATCTGTAAAATGGCCCCAGATGTCGCAATTGCGACATCACTGTGGAAAATGCGAAGGCAGCTGAGATCACAATTCCAATGGAGGAATCACAAATATGAAGTCAAATCAGGTAGTTAATTTTCGCAGATGCGAATATCTCCATCGCAAATGCGATAAGTCAGTGCACAGTGCCAAATTCACAATTGCGAACATAAGATCGCAAATGCGATATGCAACAGTAATCCTGGGTTCACAATTGCTAAACAAATATTCGCATTTGCAAAAATCACGCTTCCGTTCTGGGTACTTCTATCATTTCAAATTTTTTGGCTCCAAAACTTTTAATACTCGATCTAGCTCATTTGTACAATATCTTTGGCTTATTTTTCAGTCCTTAGACTAGAGAGAAACAAGTTTTGGAAGCTACGGTACTTGCACACACACTTAGGCCTTGAAGATTTGAAGCTTTTGGTTGAGAATTTCTTACCTATTTATATTTTGTTCTTTATTTTTTTTGCTTTGTATTTGGTATCTAACTGTGTAGTATTTTATCCAATACTTGGATCTTCTTTATAGAAATATTCATGTTTAAAGTGTGGATTAAATATTTTGTTGTGCTTATGTATTGAACGGTTTTTATTATATTGAACTAAATTATTGTTTCTTTAATTATTCTTGTTCTTTAATGTTTTCAAAGAGATTAGCACCCTAGGACTCATGCATTGAATTCGAATTACTTTTGGGAAAGATTATTTAGAGTTGGGAAAGATTAATTAACAAAAACTCGAGGCTTTAACCATTATTTTATAGATTCTATCTAGGGATATAATAAAACTACTTGTAACCATATTCTAGTGTGCTTAATCTCTTAATTAATTTAGGGATAATTCAATTAGGAAGTCTTATTAGTCTTTGGAAGAAGCTAATATAGAATTATTACCCGAGGCTAATTAACGTAAACTCGCTCATATTTATAAAATCGTAAAATACATTGGATCGTTACTTGAGTGTCATTCCTCGTGTATCCATGCTTGTAGCCATTGATCATTTACTTGCTTTCTAGGTTAGTTTACATTTTCACAATTAGTTATAAATATTTTCTCAAAAACCATTCTGAGTGTTTGACAATGCATAACAAGTGATAATTCTCTTACTCTCCTAATATCAAATATATTATCCTCTATGGGATTCGACTTGGAGTCATAGTTTGGTAAATTATATTGCATGCTACCGTGTCAAAATTGGTGCCGTTGCCGGGGAACAATTTGGCTTATTTAGGTTATTTGAGAAGTAAGAGTAAGTGCTTTGGTCCAAACTTGTGAATATTGTGTAATTATTTTATCTAGCTTGGTCTATTTTTCTTGTTTGTTTTTTGTTCATTTTATTAGTTTTAAAGAATGACATCATACAATGAAAATTGATCGGATGGTAGTTGTTAATATTTTGATGACCCATGTCCTTATATAGGAGAACCACACTTGTGACAAAATTATTTAAATTCTCCCGGAGGCAGATTTTGCGCACAATCTCAAACCCATGAGTGAAGTATTTATGATAAGTGTGGTCGTCAAAATGGTCACTAGGAGTATTGTGCTTATTGTCCTTCCCTTCCCCAATCATCTGATATGATGATATTACTTTTACTAATGATATTTATAAAGATATGGAGGTGGAAGAAATTGAGTATGGTCAAAATAAAGAATTCAAGCTCATGATAGAATGCATACTTGAAGGTGAAAACAAAGAGCAAAGTGTCTTGGAGGAGCTTTTGAAAAATAGCCTCCAAAATAATTTGGTGCTTGAAAGGTTACACTCACAAATGGGAGAAATTCTTGAAGCATTAGAGGTCCAAAAAGGCTCGGAAATGAATGATAGCCAAGAATCTTAGAGGTTGAAGCTGAATATCCTTCGTTAGAACTTGAGAAAAATCAAGAAGAACTCTCAAATGCTCAAAATGAGAAGATGATGCTCATGTTGGAGGCCATTCTTGAAAATGAGGAGAAACACAACTTTGCACTCGAGGACTTGAAGAAAGTCTTTACTCAAAACGATGAGGATAATCACACTTTCGATGGTCAAATGAGATCATTGATTAAGTCACATTATGCCTATCAATTTGAAAGTGTGGAAAGAGGTCAAGAAGAGTCCAAATCCGAGGACAAAAGTGAGCTTTACTTTGATGAATCAAGAATTGAACATCCGCCAGCTGACTCCAAACTTGTTAGTGATGCCGAGAAAAATATGGTATTAGATTCAACCGTTGTAATTCACAAATGGTTGAGATTGAATCTAATCCGGTGAATAAGAGGAATGTCAAAAGTCGAGAAGAAATGAAATTTGAAGGCCTAAGGTTGCATTCCAAGCATTTTCCAATATTGCCATTGTGTGGTGATATGGAATTGAACCATGTGAATCCTAATATTGCCATTGTGTGGTGATATGGAAGTTCAAAGAAGAAAAAAAACATACCTTTTGCAATTTGCATATTCAAGAAGGTAAAATGATATTCCTCATAAGAAAACCAAGAAATGCAAAATGGAGAAACTAATGCGTTGCTTGATCATCTACTTACCATCCCCCGTTGCTCGTGGTCACAAGCTTGATTCCAAGTGAGGTTCCCAGTTCATATCATCCAAGTGGCGATAAAGGTGGTAAAGTTGATCTGCGTCGTGCCACGGTGTTAAATGCAGTGCTCGATGGGAGGAAACCCATCCTTTTCAAAAATTGTAGTCGTTTTTAAAAGTTACCTTTTTAGAATAGCTTAGTACATTATTTTTGACTAATATGCCATGTTTTGGAATTTTTAGAGTTTATTTGAGTAGGTCAGAGTGGTCTGGAGAGCCAAAACTTGTAGCTGCTGAAATTGTAGAACCAATGTTCGCATATGCAAACAAAGGTTCACATTTGCGATATTTGAACCTTCGCAAAATCGAGGAAAGTGTTACATTTGCACCACAATTGAATCTTCAAAGTTCGTAATCGTAAAAATGGGTCGCAAATGCGACATTGGAGGGCTTAAACGGGTAAATGTGTTAAATGTGTTTCAGTTTGAATAAAAGTTAAAAAATTTGAGGCTCTTCAAAAGATACACGACCTTCGTCTTCCACACTCCTCTAACTCTCAAAGTCCACAATTTTTCACTCCTAATTGCAAGCATCAAGGTATAAAGGCTCAATATTTGTGCTCTTATTGTCTATTGCTTCACCACCATCTTCTTCTTCTTCTCTCCTCCATTTCTCAAAACCTTGCTTTCAAATGGGTATTTTTTCTTTTCTGAGAAATTGTATAAAAAATGTTCAAAGCATAAGTTGATTTTCGAGTGAGGTTTGTTGAGACTTTGAGCTTATTGATTTGCTGAAAAATGGGGAAGTTTGATTACCCAAGGCCTTGTTAAAACAGGAGTGGTTTTGTGTGCTTCCTAAGTGATTGACTAAAGGCCCGAATGAGATTCTTGGCTGAATCATTGAAATTTTCTCAATTCATGGTTGTGTGATGTCTATTGCATGATGTTGTGCTTCAAAATTTATTGGGCTATCTAAAATGTCCTTTTGTTCGAAAATTTTTGGGGCTTCGGATTGTTCTAAAGAGAAGATTGGGTGGGACGACCAGATCGCAATTGAGATAAACTCTTTGCATTTGTGAGCTTCGTATTTGCAAAGAGGTTGTGGCAATTGCAAAATCTCTCAGGCATCGCACTCTTTGCATTTGCGAAGACAAACTCGCTATTGCATACTCTGTGGATTTCTGTTTCCTTTTGCACTTGCTAAGAAAATGTCACGCAATTGTGACATCAGAGAGAAGACGCCGGTAGATTTTAAAATATTGAAATTTTTTCTGAGGCTGGGTTTCGACTGTCCAATAATTCCTTTGGCATATTTTACTCCTTATGCAATATTTTTCATAGCCATACCATGTTTTCACTCCAATCCTTTGTTTACAGTCACTATAAGATGAAAACGAGCTCTAACTCCAAAGAATCCGCCAATGAAAACCCTTTGGAAACTGAGGAGAACTATGAACAACAACGTTTCTTCTCATTGGAATGACATAATCAGTACTATGCTGAGGTAATTTCGAAGACGATGCGCCCCAAAAGTGGTACAGTGCTGGATAAGGTCTTGAAACAGCTTCCCAAGTTCTATTAGAGGCTGGTATACATGGTGTCGTGCCCCCATTTTTCCTCACGGAATCCAGGTTTTGAAATTTTGGGACAACTCCTTTCCTTTTTGATTTAGTTAAGAGATTTGAAGAGTCGCCACCTAACGGATTAAGGTGTGTTAGGACACCTAAATATAATTAACTTGTGAAACCAGTATACATTACCATAGATTGGGTAAGGACTCGAAATTACCTCGATGTGGGTCCTTCCAAAATCAATTAAGCGAATTATTCTTTAAAGGAAAGTTTATATATATTAAAACAAACAGACAATTACTTTAAAACAAGAATTAAAACAGCCTTTTTTTAGCCTATTGGATAATTTCAATACAATACTTGGTAGCTTTCCCCAAATTGGGGTGTTACGCAAAGCATTAGCGCACATGCCATCATCTCTTTTACTACCTCATTACTATCTTTTAGTTGTTACCTGAACGTTCTAATAGCTTCTAATGCGTACCTTATTTGTGCTCTACCCGTACCTCACCTATTGTCTTGGAGGTGTTTAGGACATCTGTTTTGGATAGATCTAGACTCACGTACGTAGCTTAAAAAAGAGAAAACTAAGCGACAAACAAAATCAGATAGGACTATCATCTAAGGAGAAAATAAATGAACTCATGTTAACCTCCACAAATAACCAACCAATGCACGCATTTCATACAAACAAAGTTTTGTAGTTTAGGATCCTATAGGCAGGATATCTAGATGAGCATGAACAAAACACATAACAACTTTATTAAAGTGGGCTACAATATCCATCAGTTTGCCTTCTGATTTTTGTTAATATTCAGAATCTTGGTGTGTTTCAAGCAGCAAGAAATCACAGTTCTTATAGACCCAAAATTTTTAATTAACTTGTACGCTTTGCCTAAGTGAGGACTAGAGTAGAATCCTAAAACTGTTATTTATCGACCACAGTTTATAAACCAGTGATTGATTTTAACAGGAAGATTTCATCTTTTTTAGATCCTACGGCATACTTTCTAAGTGCTGAAAATGATTATAAGCGTTATTTCCTTTAGACATGGTATTTAAAAACAAAAACTGATTCTTTACACTTACATCCTATAGGCATGATGTCTGAATGTCAAGACTGAATTTATATGTATTTCCTATTGGCATGATATCTAAGTGTTGAAACTATTTTTAAGCTTATTTCCTATAGGCATGATATCCAAGAGGGTAAAAGCGTTAACTAGTTTCCAAGAGAATTCAATAAAGAAGATCCTAGAGACATGATCTCTAATGCACACACGGAATTTAAAAATATGGTTCTTGATGTAGAATTGATAAAACTTACTAGAAGAAGGATTTCTATGATGGAAAGTGAAAATTCACGATTAGAAATAACGAGATAAATCCTATAGGAATGGTTTCTATGGCATAAATAATCACCACAACAACCAATAGGCATGATTTCTACTCGAACCCAGCAAAGATATATAAACATTCCTCCCCAACTTTTACTAATAACCCCATAACTGTTTTACAAGGATTATTACATTCTTATATACCATTATGAATAAATTACACAATGAAAAAATCATTATACTATAGGGAGCCTTGGCAGGCCCAATGTCAACCTTGAAGCCAAGCCTTCAAGAAAGTTTGATGTCCACATATAGTTCATAACACACAAATGGGCTTCTGGTGTTTTGAAGTTCCCAAAGGCCTCTAGGACCCCGGGAAATGCTCATACTATAACCTTTCAAAGAAACAGTTTTATAAAGAGTTTTGAAGGCCATCCCCAGTGTTCAGAGTACGGAGAAGTCTCATGGACCTTAGGTAGAGCTCACACTAGGAGTGGTAGGACCCTAGATAACTAAGAGTAGAAGTTTAAAAATAGTATATAAGGGTAGGGGACAATTTCAGAAAGACAGCAGTTTGATTTTTTCAGAAGTGAACATAAACAAAACAGTACCATATTCCAGCAGATTGGTTCAGATATAGATACAAATAATTAAACAATCACAACAAAACATAAATACGCGAATTATAGACAGAACTGAACACACATTCATAATCCCTAAACAACTTCTGAATAGGAACCATATAATCAAAACAAAGTTCACATTGCTGGGGTTAACTCGATTTATTTGTTATCACCAGGTGAATCATGCAGATAGGTATTTAGCAGAGGAAACACGCTTAAAACGACTAGCCAAATAGCGATCCAGAATAGGGTGGAAGGGTGGGTAATAGGATTTAAACATGCTATTTTCACTAACAAGTAACAAGTGTCATGGACTGAACAGAGACAAGCTAAGGTAAACTAATCATACTAACATGTAGAACATGATGAGTTAATAGGAATTAAGGCATGCAAGTTAAGAGATCAATAAACTGAAACATAGAGCAAACATAAGCATGTTGAAATTCATAATACACTTACAACATAGCACATAGAGGAGATCATGATAACAAAATTAAGGCTTACCGGTTAGGAGGTAGCAAACAGGAAGGTGACGGAAAGTGGAATCCAAGAGTCTAGCCTTGGCTTTCAGCCGGCTAGACAGAATGGCAAATAGAAGTAACAGAAAGACCTATAGTTTTGAGTGTGTAAGTAAGAGCTTATGTGTCTGTAGGTGTTTCTTTTTGTACCTTTCGTGTGTTTTTTGTGTAAATAATATAATTATGCATATGCGGGCTGTTATTGCAAAGTTATTGCAATTATAGCTTAAAGAAAAAAATATAACTATGTGTAAAATGATTACACCTTATTAAAAATTTAAATGATAGAAATCAAGTAATAAATCATCATAAAATTATTTGTGATGAAATTAGTATATATTTGGATAATAAAATGGTAGAATAAATTAATTAAAATCCATTTAAAATTACAAAGAAATATTGAAAATATTGGTTGATTCTCATGCACTATTTAGAAAGTATATATGCATTTTAAAAATATATGAGGGAAAAATTGGGTATGAACAAGTGCCCCTCTTTTCCCGACATGGATGAAAAAGTTGTGTGGTAAAGAAATAATGACCGATTTTGACCGAGTGAGGTGCTTTGAAAAATATAAGCCGCACCTTGGTCTTTGAGCTGCCTACATATCCTTGGTTTTACATGAATCAAGCCACGTGTAGTTCTGGACCAAACGGTTATTGAAACGAGGGAATTGTTATAGGAGTAATCGTGTGGTTTAGAACGGGTTCTTTTGGGAAGGATAGTGTCAAATGGCTTTATGCGGAGTAATACGACGAATCTGAATCGTAACGGATGTATCATAGGGCATATATCCGAATGGTCATAGACTAACGGTAGGTAATTGATGGTAATCAGTTAAATGGTAGAGTATAAGTGGTACGAGTGGAAACCAGAGCGAAGGTTACTCTTATTTGAAGAATGGTTACCTCATGGATTTCCAGCAAAACTTAACAGATGATGCATGCAAGTATATAAATCACTATGAGAATTTTAGACATGACGCAAATTCCCTTTGGACCTTGAAGGTTTTCTTGGGTCAGTGAAGATGACTTCCTTAGACCATGACGTCCCTGGCAATGAAGCATGAGATAAGGGATTCACAAGCCATGAAATGATGTTCTCAGGCCATGAAAATGGTGCTTCTGAACAATGATGCTTTTAAATAATGATGTGCAGTATTGGGAGATCCTCAATCCATGACATGGTGTCTTTAGGCTATGAGGATAATGCCTTCGGACTATGACGCCTTTAGACAAGTTGGCTATACATCAGCCTTTGAAGTGAAGAGACATGGTACTAGAGGTGATGACAAGACAAAGCTTAGTCTTGTGCAGAGATTGGGGTTAGAGCTTAGACTTGAGAGAAGAAGATAATGCAAAGTTTAGAATAGAGAAACACTTATGTAGAGAGAGAAAAATCTTACTCTAATGACAAAGCATGCTTAGCCTTATGCAAATATGGAGGCGGGGCTTAGCCTCTTGCAAGAAAGGGAGACAATGCTTGGTCTCGAGCAAAGAAAATTCAATGCTTAGCACGCAAATACGGAGGCAGGGCTTAGCCTCATGAAAGATTCGAGACGAGGCTTATTATCATGCAAGAAAGGGAGACAATGGTTAGTCTCGTGCGGAGAGAAGGCAATGCTTAGCCTAATGCAAAAATGGAGGCAGGGCTTAGCCTCATGCAAGATTTGAGACAAGACTTAGACTGTGGCAAAGAGAAGACAATGCTTAGCCTTATGCATATAGGGAGGTAGAGCTTAGCCTCATGCAAGAAAGGGAGACGATGCTTAGTCTCATGGAAAGAGAAGACAATTCTTAGACGTATACAAATATAGAAGCAGGGCTTAGCCTCATGAAAGATTTGAGATAGGGCTTAGTCTCATGCAAAGAGAAGGCAATGCTTAATCTTATGCAAATGTAGACGAAGGGCTTAGCCTTATGCAATATTTGAGACGTGGCTTAGTCTCCTGCAAAGAGAAGGAAGTGCTTAGCCTTATGCAAATAGGGAGGTAGGGCTTAGTCTCATTCAAAGAGAAGGCAATGCTTAGACTTATGCAAATAGGGAGGCATGCTTAGCCTTATGCAAGATTTGAGATAGGGCTTAGTCTCATGCAAGAGAATGCAGTGCTTAGCCTTATGCAAAAAGGGAGGCAAGTCTTAGCCTCATACAAGATTTAAGACAAGGCTTAGTCATATGCAAAGAGAAGGCAATGCTTAGCCTTTTGAAAATTTGGAGGCAGAGCTTAGCCTTATAAAAATTTGAGACAGAGCTTAATCTCATGCAAAGAGAAGGCAATGCTTAGCCTTATGCAAATAGAGAGGCATGACTTAGCCTCATGCAAGATTTGAGATAGGGCTCAGTCTCATTCAAAGAGAAGGCAATTCTTAGCCTTATGTAGTTAACAAGTAGCAAATAAGAGTAGAATATTTCTTAGCTGGAGCTGTATATGCGTCTGGTAGCCTGATTGATAGTGATTTTGATGTGTTTATATTTGTGAATACCCCTGTTATGTTCACTGTGCCTGCATCCAAGAAAAATTGTGA
This sequence comes from Nicotiana benthamiana, assembly GCA_034376525.1. Lineage (NCBI taxonomy): Eukaryota > Viridiplantae > Streptophyta > Magnoliopsida > Solanales > Solanaceae > Nicotiana > Nicotiana benthamiana. The sequence goes on from CM067337.1 coordinate 94,437,438, forward strand.
GTTTTGTAAGGGGAGTTGGTTTGTGCCTTTGTCCACTTGCTTTGCTTTGCTTAGGAGGCTCTGTTTGAGTTACCCTGAGTAACACCCGTCGGTCATAGAAATAAAGTTTTCAACAATATGAAATTATTGATTAAATAGAGTTATTTTAGAAAACATAGTGCTATATAATATCAAGTAAATTAGGTGAAATAATGAACTGTAACACTGTTGGAAACATTGCGGCTTCCTTGCACTAGAATTTGAGGACCCTCTTCTGCCCCAGTTTGGTAAGTGATCCTTCGCCGTTTTGTGAGCAACGAAGTTTGTTGGATCTACTCCGAAATTTTCAGAAAATATATCTCAAAATTCCTCCCCAGTTACTTAATCTATTTTTTTCTATCTTGCATATGATGGCATTGGCTGGACTTGTTCCGAAATTTTGAGAGTCCTCCCCAAAATTCTGCCCTAGTTTCTGGTTCTGGGAAATGAAGATTTTGTTAAGATTTGACTGAACCCATTAGGCTGCCTATGTACCCTCTCTTATATAGGAATCAGGTCAAGCGTAGCTTAATTACATTTGATGAATGAATGAAAACAATCTAAGCATAGTATCTCTTGACTGAATCTGAATTGATAGGTTTTTTCCAAACTTCTCTGTCCATTTCTGCGAGTATGAGTGCTCCTTCTGTTAGCATGCAGTGAACTATGTAAGGACCTTTCCAGTTGGGTGAAAATTTCCCGTTGGCTTCATCATGATGTGGGAAGATCTGCTTCAGCACCAACTGCCCCGGCGCGATCATGCTTGGCGCAATTGTTATTTAGGATGTGTATATTTGGCTGTGGGAAATCGTCCTTGGGACTTGCTCTATTTATATCCCGATAGTCAACACACACCCTGAATTTTCCATCTTTCTTTGGAACTGGTACAATGTTGGCTAACTAGGTTGGGTACTCAAGTACCCTGAGGACATTGGCTTTGATCTACTTAGTGACCTGCTATTTGATTTTTAGGCTCATATCTGGGTTGAATGTTCTACGTTTCTGCTTCACCGGCGAACACAATGGGTTGGTGGGCAACTTATGAGACACTATGGATGTGCTCAGACCGGTTATGTCATCATATGACCATGCAAAAATATCTTTATATTCTTTCAGGAAACGAGTGTATTCTTCTTTCTATGGCGGTGATAAGTGAATGCTTATGCGAGTCTCTTTGACGGTTTTGTAATCTCCCAAATTGATGGCTTCAGTTTCATCCAAGTAGGACATAGGTTTGTTCCCAAAGTTCTCAACTTCTCTGACAACTTCCTCAAGTATTTCATCCTCTTCTTTTGAGTCACTATCCTCGTATTTCGCTATCTTATTACATGTCAAATCATCGATTCATCAAGAAAAGTAATAATAAGTAGAAAAAAATGTGAAATATAATAATAGATGATAAATAACAATGCATTATTTAAATTGGAAAATATCCAAAACAGGTACGACTCGATGACTCGAGCAATTATTTCAAAACAAAATAAGTCTTTAAAACAAATTACTAAAAATATCTTAGATGCCTAGCATGGATATTAAAGCAAGTGAAGATAATTTCCAAGCTACCGAGGACCTCGGTAGGCCCGGGATAGTGTGGCAGTCCAATTCTTGAGAACATATCCCTTCTCCATAATACGAATGGTGAGGCCTTCTTTCTCCTCCTCCTAAACTATCACATTGCAATCTATATTCTCGTATTCTAGGAACATATTGCTCAACCCAGCCAAAGCTTTTTCCTTTCCGCATCCCAATATTGTATCGGCCCAGTGAAAAGCTTGAATCATATATGGCACTGGCTGCTCGAGAAGGTAATAAGGACCACGCCATGGTGGCAAAAAATCATTATATTTTTCCCAGGTGTATGGATATCCCAGCCCGAAAGTTGTACCGTGACGTTTCAACTGTATCTGTTTGGTAATGCCCTGGAGTTTCATCCCAAGCCCTTTGCTGGGTTCATACCTAGACAATTTCAGTATGCTTTATTTTTATTGCTCCACCACTTGTCCTTCTCAATTGCGTTGACATGTTCAATGTGGTTGTAAGTTTCTCCACCCAAGCTTCGTCTATTCTCAATAACCAGGATAGTTTGATTAGTGTAAATGGGGTTACTTCCATCTTCGTGAATGATCACCTCTTGATGGTTCCATCAAATTTCATGGCCTAATGTAATGTGGTAGCCACAAACCCAATGGCATGTATGCAAGGCCATCTCAATCGAAGATTGTATTAGATGATATTTCAGTACTTGGAACTCAACATCGAACAAAGTTGTTCCCATTTGCAAATAGAGGTTAATCTCTCCAATCGTGCCCCTTTGAGACCCATCAAATGCTTTCATGATCATACTTCCTATACGTATCTCATGGAAATCTTTGCGCAGCCTTTTCAGAGTAGTCAATGGACAAATATTAAATCTTGAACCCCCAACTATTAAGACCTTGGCGAGGAATTTGTCCTCAAACTATACTGTGATATGCAATGCCCTATTGTGACTTAATCCTTCAGGTGGTAGTTCATCCTTGTGGAAGGTGATCTTGAGAATCTCTAGTACTTTCCTTACCACGTTGGCTATCTCTCCACTGGTGATATTTTTGGGCATATAAGCTTTTTTCAACACCTTCATTAGAGCACTCCTATGTGCTTTAGAATTTTGCAATAGAGACATGATGTATATCTAGGCGGGAGTCTTGTTTAAATAATCAACAATAGTGTATTCTCTTGCTTGTACATTCCTTCAAAGATCATCTGGTCAAGTTTTGATAACATGTTTTTTGGTAGCAGCCTCCTTACTTGATCCTCCCAAATTTTTAAGTGTATAGATCCTTCTAGTTCTGGTAATCCCTTGTGCGACACCAGATTCTTCCATCTTTTCCTATGCCTTTTGCCTAGCTTTGGCAACGTAATCCCAAGGTATAACATTGGACATGAAAGGAGATGTGGTTGCTACTATCACTGTGAAAGGTGTGGCCACTTCTACCTCAAATGGAACATGTGTGGTTGTAGGTGATGTTACTTCTACCTCAAATGGAACTGAGCAGTTACCTCAACCTCAACTGGCGGTTGTACATGCACCACAATAGGATTAAACGTGAATGTTAGTGTCTTAGGATCATCACCCTCCTTGTGAGCCCGATTGATCCCTCGGAATCCCACTCCTCATCAGTTTCTATCACATTGATCCTTTCGCCCCTATGATCTAGAAGATGATTGTTGCAGATATTGAGTGCAACTTCCTTTGCCTATATGATCTTTTTATCAATCAATGTTTGGATATTATCTTTCAATGTTCGGCACTCATCAATAGTGTGCCTTTTCATATAGGAATGATATGAACAGATTTAATTCGGTTGACCCATTAGGATGAATTGACCATTTCCACAACGGGAATAAGGGTTACATACCCAGCAACCTTCAACCTTTCACACAGTTGGTCGATGGGTTCAGCAATGGTGGTGTACTAGCTAGGTGGTTTGCGATCAAAATTAGGTCAGGGTTTCTGGTAATTTTGGTGAGTTGGAGGAGAATGAAAGTAGGATGGTTTGGAATTATATGTGTGGTAAGTAATGAAAAGTTAGGAATATCTAGGAGTTGAGGGTTTGTATATGGGTGGAGGTGTCTAGTATACGAAGAGAGTTTTGGGTCCTTGGGAAACCATCACTGTTCCCACCTCTTTCTTTTTTGATATGCCACCTAAATGCAATTCTTTGTTCATGGCCTACAGTGCCTAAAAATTTGTAACCATCTTGCTTTTAATACCATCTTCTATCCTTTCTCCAAGTTTGATGATATCAAAGAACTTATGTTTCTCAATATACATTAGCCTTTCATAATACTGTGGGTCATATACCCTAACAATGAACCTTTTCTTCTTTTCCCGGTCTAATGCTGGTCTGACCTTTGCTGATTCTGACCTCCATTGCGTAGCATATTTACAGAAAGTCTGAGTTGGCTTTTTCTTTTGGTTCTGGATAAAGAAGACATCCGGTGAATTCTCCGTATTAAACCTGAAAGATCCATAAAGTTTGATGCCATTCTCACCCTACTGGCCCACTTCTTAGGATTCTGGCTTATACACCAGGATGGGGAATCTCCGGTAAGACTTATCATGAAGAATTTCATTTGAATCCTTTCATCTTTTCCGACCCCCACGAGCTTGGCACAATAAGTTCTCTGATGAAACTTGGGATCACCTGTTCCGTTAAACATTTCGAACTTGGGTGATTTATAACCCTCTAGCAACTCTACATTTGGTTATATACACAAATCCTCATAGTTCAGACCTTCTATTCCTTTACCTCCTTCAACACTCTGAACTCGATTTATCATCTTCTTGAGCTCCTCGGCCATGTTCTTGATGAGCAGTTCCTTCTTAGCGGATTCTAGTGTATAGGAGATTGGTTGAGTGAAGTGAGGTAGGATCTACATGTATATGGGATTGTTTTGGTAGGTTCCATGGATTTGGATGTAGTGGTTGTTGTTGGTAGAGTTTGGAGGATTGAGAATAGGTTGTGGTGTGTTCTAAGGAGTTTTATAGGTAGTGGTTTATGGGTACTGGGTTGGTTGATGGCTATGTTGCAGAGGAGTCGGTATCGGTAAAGAACTGGGATTTTGAGGAGGTGTGGCGTATTGATGGGATGCGGGATGATTTTGTGTATGTTAGTTTGGTGTATTTTGAGGAGGTTCTAGGCTTTGAGCATTTTGTTGGTTAACGTCTGGGACGTTTAGGGTGACGGAGAGGTTTGCCAAGTTTTGGAAATGTTCAAGTTCTCCTAGTAACTCTAATATTTTTTGTTCTAATCATAGGACCAAATCATTCAGGGCCGGATTACTCCGACCGTCTAAAGTTTCGATATTCTCAACATTTTCTTTTTGAATATCACTCAAATCATCCATCTTAGGGAAATGGATTAACAAAAATAAGGAAAAGAAAAAGGTAAACAAGTCAGTAAGGATTCTAAAATGTTTGCAATGTTTAAACACATATTGCGAGAATGTATATCCGCGTCCTTACTTGGGAGCCTCGTAGTCCCGAGGTAGGCTTAGTGACAAATAGATTTGGAGAATTTTTGTGCAAATAATTGCCTCATTTCCTCAATGTAAAATCTAAAATGACACAAAATAAGATTAGTCACCAATGGCACTTGGCCTTATTACATTTGAAAAAGTAAATAAACCTAATACTACTTGGTCCTAGAAAGACCTTCTCCAGGCTTGATGTTTTCGTCGATCAAAATTCCCAGTTCATGCATGTTCAGCCATAGGTATGCCCTTGATAAATGTCCTCATTTTCTTTCTTCGACGTTATGGAAATCGGTGAGTCTTTTCCTTATTTTTCCCTGCAATTTCATCAGACTATACTACGCATATTCCAACCTTTCGGTTGATCTAACAGCCATTTCCATCCATTCATTAACTAATTTCATATTGGACTTGTGTCGCTCTATATGATCGATGTTGGACTCAAGAATTATTTTTCACAGTTTTTATATTTAACTTGTGTTTCGACAACTTTATCTATGAATCTATTTCCTGGACCAACCGTTGGCGAAAATATTCCTACTATGTTATCTTCTAACCATAATGGGTAGTAGCATACATGACCGGTGTGATATCGATCTTGCTCGTTTGTATCCTTTTCTACGATAATTTTCAAATGCCACATATGCCGAGCTTCATATTTGTATGGGACGTCGTCATCCTGAAAATCTTCCCTGTAGTGACTCATTTTACAAACTCGCGGTATGAATTGCTTCCTGTATGCCTGTCTCATAACCTTGATCGGAGCATAAGGGTACATGCCCCTTAACCTGATTAGTACTAAATGAGGAACATCCCTAGATCTGATGATGAATTCATTGGTAGGGAACCATTCGAACATCCATTGAACTTGATCCTCGGTAAGATTGCTAAACAATTGTGCCTATCCTATAGAATTCTTAGGTTGATAAATCCTTTTTGAGATATAGGTCATTCTCTTAGGATGATGGAAAGCTATGTGATCATTCTACGGCCTTCGCGGATGATCTTGACGATATTGACCTCTTTGGAGATGCTCTAACAACAAGACTTGTAGTAGCAGATTACAACCGTCAAAGTATTTTTACCCCTTCTGACAGTGTTCTAAGGCCTGATATATGTCTGCTATGATCATAGGGACAAGGGTATATGTCTGCCTCTCGTCCGATCAATCTAGGTTTTTGTTATCATGGCCAGTCTGGCGTGGATTCTATCCCCTTGGTTCGGGAACACTATCCTACCCAACAAACAAACGATAAACACATAAACCCTGTATTGAATTCATCCCCAAGAAATGATGGAGAATTCATCCTAAAAAATATGATAAGATATTTTCTGACCGTATCGTTCATAGAGGAAGTCAAAAGGTATGTAACACATCTTCAGGAACTCAAAGTCCTTATTCTTTCATAGACCCATCATTTTCATAAACCCCATAGTACTGAGGTTTTCTGGTACTAGTAAACCAAGACTATCCCAAGGTAACCCAGCAAATCCCCTTATTTCTACCAAGAGAGGGATTATTTTTGTGCTTCCAAAGTGAAAGACAGCTGTTTCTTTGTCCCAGAACATTGTGGCAGCTTCGATCAATATGTTGTTTGGCTAGAGGTCCAATCGATAAGGCAAATTTCCCAAGACCCTTTTCACATGATTTTTAGCACTTAATGGAAGATCCTCCCACCAATCTAGCAATAGTGGTGGTATGTTACAGACTGTGCCGAACCTGGGAACTTCGTGCCTCATTTTCTCTTAAACAAATATTATTAGGCCATTTCCCCTCCCAATCCAACAATTTATACAACAATGATTAGCGTACTGGCACTTATTTCTCCAAAATTAATGCACAAAATTAGGGTTGCATCCATTGGGATTATGCAAAACTTGGTGTACTTTTGGATGAGGCTTGTCTTAAAGAGTTATTATGTGGACAACATATTAGCCCAGATTGGTTTGACCATGATGCATGTACAATTAATTAGACTGGTAGACTGAAGTGGACAACTTGAGGGGGAAAGTAGAACTGTTGATTGCACCGCTGATCGACTAGTTTTACCGTAAATAAGCCTTTCCAAATTTAAAGGGTGATATATGGGAAATGTGCAAACAATCATCAATGTTGCTATAGTATTGATTATGCATGAGTAGAATATGACGTTGAGCATACGCAACAATAAATAGCATGTTTTCATGTATTTTCACATTAGAAATGATAAATGTAGTATTTAATAGAAAGATGTTGAAGAAAGAAAAAAAGGAGACAAGTCGGTTTCTGTAGTAAAGGAAATTATAAATGCTTGAAACTAGGCAATTAAATCTAGATAAAGAGGAAAGGGAAAGTGTGCGCATGTATAAACAGAATAAATCATTGTTAAGACTAATTCACAAAAAGCAAGTTTCCTATTGTACGAGCCTAAAAATATCCACAACAAAGTCGGCATGCTGTTGTGCCCCCTTTTTCCTCACGTAATCTAGGTTTCAACATTTGGGACAACTCCTTTCCTTTTTGAATTGGGTAAGAGATTTGAATATTCGCAACCTAATGGATTAAGGTGCGTTAGGTCACCTAGAACAATTAACTCATGAAACTAGTTTACATTACCAGAGTGTTGGTAAGGGTTCCAAATTACCTTGAAGGGAAGGTATTAGGCACCCCTCGAGGTCCACAACGGAAGGTCCTGGCCAAACTCAATTAAGCAAATTAGTCTTTAAAGGAAAGTTTAGATAATTTATAACAAATAGACCATTAACAAGAATTAAAGGGATCCTACATCTTTTATCCTATAGGATATTTGTATAAAATATTTTGTAACTTTCCCCAAATTGGGGTGTTATGCATCACATTAGCGCACATATCATCATCTACTTTACCACCTCGTTACTATCTTTTAGTTGTTACCTGAGAAATTTATTAGCTTCTAATGCCTACCTTATGCGTGCATGCTGGCCCAAGTACAGGTGAAGTTTTGAAGAATGACAAATGAACTCAGTCATGTACCAGGTCCATCATGTGAGGCACAATATTTATGAACCTACACATGTGAGATACACATGAAAGAGATAAGTCTCAATGATCAATCATCAATATCTCTTGAACTAATAAGAAATGTTGCATATTGGATGAGGAGAGAAAGTATCCTTACGGGAAGAGGACATAATCCGGATAAAGGATAGGGTTGAAGTTTGTATTGTTCAAGGACTTAACTTTGATGGAAGATAAGAAATTGAGTCTCAATCAAACTCTGATTACTAACTCATTAAACAACAGTGATTGTTCTCTTTTACAGGTATTGAACAAACGCAGAAGTTAAACTAAATTGAGAGAAAAAGAGTGAAGAAACTTTACAAGCAATTTATGTGAGATTCAAGTGTGCATTCCTGAAGCTACTTTGACAAGATAGAAGAACCAATTCCATTGTGTTTATTCCTATTCTAGTTCAATTTAAGTAGATGGTTTATACTTGTACCTTTCCAGCATTCATAGAAGCAACTGTATTAGGTACTTTGAATATTCAAGTTAGAGTTAATTTGAAGGTGTTGCAACACTTGAGGCTGTGTGCTACACTGGGATTAGAGTTAATCCTTAGGTTTACAAAGAGTTTTTGTAAATACTCTTTTGACTTAGTGATTTTAGTAGAGTTTGGGAAAATCCTACTAAGTAGTGGGTCGTGGTTTTTTCACCTTTTGAGCCAGGTATTTTCCACATAAAAATCTTTGTGTTCTTTATTTTCTGTACTTTTAATTCCGCAAACAATAGTAGTTAGAACACCTAGAAGAACCAGGTTCTTCTAAGATCGAAAATTGGGTACCACACAAATCACCCCCTCTTGTGTGGTATTGACGTTTGGAACTTCAATTGGTATCAGAGCAGGTTATCCTTGAAGAGGCTAACACCTTAGGAAAAGATCAACATCAGTGTACCACCTGGTAACTGGGACCTCCACTTTTCATTGGATAGCACTATTCATGGTTGAAGAACAGGATGAGGGATCACATCATAGGATAAGACTATGAACTCTGGTACATAGTCACTGATGGTCCTTTAGCAAGCACAAAGAAGAATGAGGAAGAAGTGGATGTGCCAAACACTAGGGCTGAATGCACTGCTGAAGACCAGAAGAAGTGGGAGAAAAATGCTAAGGCCAAGAAATAATTTGTGTGTGGAATAGGTCCATATGAGTACAGTAGGATCCAATGCTGTACTATTGCTAAGCAGATGTGGGACATTTTTCAAGTGGCCCATGAAGGAACACCTCAAGTGAAATAATCAAGAGCAACACTGCTGTATTCTCAATATGAGAATTTTACTATGAAGGAAGGAGAAACTATACAAGATATGTATACTAGGTTCACAATATTGACAAATGAACTTAAGCCTCTTGGAAGGGTCATTCTTGAAGAAGACAAGGTTGAGAAAATTCTGACAAGGGTTCTGCCATTCACTTGGGAAAGCAAAATCCCTGCTATTTAGGAATCCAAGAATATTGCTAGTTTCAGACGGGATGAACTCATTGGAAATCTTAATGCATATGAAATGAGAAGGAAAACTATGAATATGGATACACCCAAGAAGGATAGAAGCTTATCTCTTAGAATTTCATAAGGTTCAGATCTGGAAGATGTTGAGATGGCTATGATCACTAGAGATTTCAAAAAGCACTTGATAAGAGAAAATGGTTCTTCAAGAAGTACAACCTTCAACAAGTCAAGATCTCTGAGAAATAGGCCAATGAGGTTTCTACAAGTGTGATAAGACTGATCACATGATCAAGAACTGCCCTCAATGGGAAATTGAGTGGAAGAAAGAGAGGGCTGAATGAAGGAACAAGAAGAAAGAACAGGTTAAACCAAAAAGGAGCAAAGGTTCAACCAAGGCTATGGTTGCTACTTGGGGAGAAACCTCAGATGAAGACTCAGAAGATGAAGTTGAAGAAGATCACGCACTGATGGCCATCGGAGAATCAGATGATGAACAAGAGGTAAGCACTTTTCATCTTAAAGACAAGATTAAATTTTTGTCTAAAGAAAGGTCGGCTTTGCTATTACTAGACTTCATTGATGAGTCTGAGATAATTAAGAATGAGAAGGAAGTTTTGTCTAGGGAATGTGTGATCCTAAAAGAAAAACGCAAAATTCTAGAGTCTAGTGCTAATGAGAGTGATAACACAAACTTAGGTCTGAAAACTTAAAAGTGAAACTAGGAACAGGAAAGAAGAAAGTTGATCACACATATCTCACTCTAGAAGAAAATTTGGGAAAAATGAAAGATGAATTGTATAAGAAAGACGAATTCATAAAAGTCCTAAAAGAAGATCTACGAAAGATGAAACATGAACTAGACAAAACTTGCAGGTGGAACAAGGCTTCTGATGCACTCTCTTGGATACAAGAGCATCACAGTAGCAACAAAAGAGGACTTGGCTATGGGACTCAAGCTCCAAAATGGGACCCTAAAAGAAAGTACCTCATACTTCCTGAAAATAAAATCGGCATACACTGTTACAAGACTGTCCATTAGAAAAATGAATGTAATGCAAAAGAAAAAACTAGTCAAAAGAACAAAGCTTTTGTTCAAGAGAAAAATAAGCTGCCCAGATTGGCAAGAAGGAATTTATTTCATCCTTTTGCCTATAGAAAGGGACCCAAACTAGTTTGGGTTCCTAAGACTAACCCTTGATTTCTCATTGCATGTCCAAGTGAATGGGAGAACCCAAATATGGTATATCGATAGTGGCTGCTCAAAACTTATAACTGGGAACATGAACCAGTTCTTTTCAGTTGAGGACATAAAAGGATGTAATGTCTCCTTTGGTAATGGAAAGAAAGGTGCGATAATTAGGGTTGGAAAGGTAGGCAAGATAGAGTCTCATTCCATAGAGAATGTCTACCTTATAGATGGCTTCAAATATAACCTAATAAGTGTGTCACAATTGTGTGACAGAGGTAACCTTGTAGGTTTTACCTCTACCAAATGCTTTGTGATTAATCTTACCACTGAAAAGATTGTTTTGTAGGGAAATAGAGTTAACAATATCTATTAAATTGTCTACTCTCTCAGAAAATGAATTCACTTTTTTAAGTGTTAGTTAATGATCCCCTCCCGTGGCATAAAAGACTTGGTCATGTAAGTGTATATCATCTTAACAAATTAGTCTCTAAAGACTTGGTGATAGGGTTACCTAATATCAAGTTCAAGGAAGACAAAGTTTGTGAGGCATGTGCAAGGGGAAAGTAGGTAAGATCATCCTTCAAAAGCAAGAAAATGGTAAGTACAACCAAGTCGTTGGAACTGGTCCATATGGATCTATGTGGTCCAATGAGAAACATGAGCAGAGGTGAAAAGAAATATGTAATGGTGCTTATTGATGATTATTCTAGATTTACCTGGGTTCTATTGCTAACCTCCAAAGATGAAGCATTTGACATGTTATTTGTTAGAAAAACTCAAAAATAATTAGGAAATCAACTTGCATCCATTAGGTTTGATCATGGAACTAAATTTTAAAATTCCAAGTTTGCTGAATTCTGTGATGAAAATGGTATAGATCATAATTTCGCTGCCCCTAGGACCCTTCAACAAAATGGAGTAGTTGAAAGGAAGAATATGACTCTTGAGGACATGGCTAGAACCATGCTACTTTCTAGTAAATTGCCTCACAAGGAATGTCCTGAGCATGTGTACAAGTTAGACAAAGCTCTTTATGGGCTCAAGCAGGCCCCAAGAGCTTGGTATGAATGACTATCCAAATTCCTACTGAAGCATGGGTACAAAAGAGGTAAAATCGACAGTACCTTATTCTTAAGGGAAAAAGGTAAAGATCTCCTTGTTGTGCAAATTTATATGGATGACATCATATTTGGGGCTACTACTGATAGACAAAGTAAGGACTTTGCAAAACTAATAGGGAATATGTTCGAAATGAGCATTATGGGTCAGCTTAACTTCTTTCTAGGCTAGCAGATCAAACAAAGTCAAAATGGAACCATGATCCATCAGTAGAAGTATACAAAAGTGCTAATCAAAAAGTTTAAAATTGAGGATTCTAATGAAATAGATACACCCATTGCAACTGCCACTAAATGAGAAATTGAAGGCTAGCCAAAAGAAAGAATGCCATGTACACGAATATGACTCCAGCTTTAAGTCTGAAGATTTTATTTCTGGCAGTGAAGGTGAAGAACATATGTCTTCTGATGCTGAGAAAATTAAAGAAACCCTTGGTGAGGCAAGTTCTTGTGTAGTATTTTCTACCATGGTTGAATGCACTGAAAATAGGTTTGTTCTAGGTTGTCCGATTAAAGAATGAAATATGGCTGAATCAAGTAGGAGTGGAGGTAAAAAGAAGGGAAAAGAGAGAGAGGGAGCAAGTGGTGATGAGAGGGGTATTGGAGAAGAAAAGGTTCTTGCTATATGTGGGAGTGCTTAAGAGAATAGCATCAAGTCTGGGGGAAGTAGTTTTGGGAAAGCGCCTGAGGGGCTTGTTCATCTAAGCAAGCAACAAGAAGAACCTGTTTCATCAGCTAGATGTAAAGGTGGCTGAATCAAGAAGAAGTGGAGGTAAAAAGAAAGGAAAAAAGAGAGAGGGAGCAAGTGGTGATGAGAGAGGTAGTGGGTAAGAAAAAGGTACTTGTTATCTATAAGAGTGTTGAAGAGAGTTGCATCAAGTCAGGGCAAGTGGTTCTGGGGAAGCTGCTGAGGGTCTTGTTCATCTAATCAAGTAACAAGAAGAACCTGTTTCATCAGCTGAGGAAACTCTGGCTGATCTTCTAAAAATGATTGGGGCAAGCTATGATCCAAGAAACCACAAGGCTTCTTCTCAAAGGGCTCCAACTGCTTCTAAGCCAACCAAGAAAAGCAAAACTTCATCCCTATAACCTACTGTCCCTACAGTGCTAAGGGAAAAGCTAGTAGAAGCAGGGTCAAATAAAGTGAAGCAGAGTTATAGAAAGCCCTTGAAGAAAGCATGAAGAATAAGAAGGAGAAGGGAAAAGCAAAGGTTGTAGAAAGTTCTGAGGCATTAGAAGAAGAAAAGGAGATGGACCTTGTCCATCAAGAAAGAGGAAAAACTGTAGAAGTTCCCACTCCCATACCTAAGAGGTCCAAGACTTCCTCTAAGAAGTCCTCTGAACTTGTATCTGTTGAATCCTCTTTAGCCAAAAGAACTATTTTCTGCTGTGAAGGGTAAGCGAAAGAAACTTGTTGAAGAAGATGAAGAATGGAGTGGTGGAGAAGAAGAAGAGGAATCTAAGACAGAATAAGATAGGTTTTGCCATCTTTGGTAGAAGATTTTTTTTGAAAGGTAGACTATTGAGAGTCCTGCATAAGCCAGGTATGAGAAGATTTGTGGATGCGCTGGCAGCACAAAGTTGGAAGGACTTGGTCCTAGAGATGGATAGGAGGCTGGATAAGAATGTATTGATTGAGTTTATGGCAAATGCCACTGTGAAATATGGGGTAGTCTCCAACCCGGTGAAGGGTGTAAATGTGAAGTTTGATGCAATAAAACTGGGTGAGATTCTTGAAATACCTAGTGAAGGGATTGATGATTATACAAGTCAAAAGTGGCCATGTCTAGATTCTCTCCCTACTGTTCTTCAAATCACTAGGAATTTTTGTGATGCTGCAACTGCTGGAGATGTACCTGAAGTAAGGTTTGTGCAGAAAAGTGAGACTAGTTCTGAGCACAAGGTCTTGTTTGAATTTGTTAACAAGTGCCTGTTTCCCAGACATGAGAAGAGATATACTGCCAACTATATGGACTTGTTCTTTTGGAGTGCCTTTTCAGAGAAATGCAGATAAGTTGGTCAGCTTTCATTGTCAAATTACTAGACGGGATCATTAATGGCTCCAAGGCACATTGTAACTCCATATAGGTTCATACTGACTGTTGTGATGGACAGGCTAAGGGTGCCTTTAAAGAAATGGGATATGGCATCAAGAAAGGAGCATTTTGGTGTTAAGACCTTATTGGCTTGTGACTATCTTGTAAATGCCATCCTAGTTGAACCTAGTTCATCTCTGAAGACACTTGGGAATAGCAATGTTAGGGATTTGTTTCAAGAGTGTGGAACTAAGGATGCTGAACTTGCTAGTCTTTAGGCTTGTGTTGCAGAACTGGAAACTGAAAGAGATGTCCTTAGAGTTGAGCTAGCAAAAGAAAAGGAGAAAAGTGATGGGATGCTTCAGAATATGCTCAACCTTCTCCAAACCCATCCCTCTAGTTCCTCCAAACCTTTGGTCTTCCATTGTTGTCTTCCGAACCAGTCTAGTACCTCCAGTGACCCAGACTAGGGACATTTTCTATTTTTGCTCATATTTTTGAAGTTTTTCTATCTTTTTGAGGTTTGTTGGTGGAAACATATCTTATCCATGACAACTGATGCTTCTCTTATTCTATAAAGATTTTGTTCTTAATAGCTTGAATGTGTTTTATGATCATTGATGATTTAATCCATGTTTTCGCTTGCAGTCGCCCAAGAGTAATTACTAATATCTGGGATTCATAATGTATGCAACTTTTCGATGATGCTAAGAAGGGGGGCGGGGTGGGAAGAGATATTGTGCTTTAATCTTTATTCTGAATAATGTGATATTTATAACCTAATTAAACCCAGTCCTTGACGATAAATTAAAATTCTAAATTAATATATTAATGGTCAAGATGAGTTCCTATAGGTTTATTATCATCATCAAAAAGGGGGAATTTCTTGGCCCAATTTCAGGTGAAGTTTTGAAGAATGAGAAATGAACTCAGTCATAGACTAGGTCCATCATATAAGGCATAGTATTTATTAACCTAGACATGTGAGATACACGTGAAGGAGATAAGTCTCAGTGATCAAGCATCAATATCTCTTGAACTAATCAAAAAGGTTGCATATTGGATGAGGAGAGAAAGTATCCTTACGGGAAGAGGACACAATCCGAATAAAGGATAGAGTTGAAGTTTGTACTGTACCAGGACTCAACTTTGATGGAAGATAAGAAATTGAGTCTCAATCAAACTCTGATTACTAACTCATTAAATAACAGTGATTGTTCTCTTTTATAGGTATTGTACAAACACAGAAGTTAAGCTAAATTGAGAGCAAAAGAGCGAGAAAATTTTGCAAGCAATTTATATGAGATTCAAGTGTGCATTCCTGAAGCTACTTGGACAAGATAGAAGAACCAATTCCATTGTGTTTATTCTTATTCTAGTTCAATTTTAGTAGGTGGTTTAAACTTGCACCTTTCCGGCTTTCATAGAAGCAATTGCATTAGGTACTTTGAGTATTCAAGGTAGAGTTAAGTTGAAGGTGTCACAGTAGTTGAGGTTGTGTGCTACACTGGGATTATAGTTAATCCTTAGGCTTACTAAGAGTTTTTGTAAATGCTGTTTTTGCTCAGTGATTTTAGTGGAAGTTTGGAAAAATCCTACTACGTAGTAGGTCATGTTTTTTTTTACCTTTTGAGCCGGTGTTTTCCACGTAAAAATCTATGTGTTCTTTATTTTCTGTACTTTTAATTCTGCAAATAGTAGTAGTTAGAACACGTAGAATAACCAGGTTCTTCTATCGAAAATTGGGTACCACACAAATCATCCCCCCTCTTGTGTGGTATTGGCATTTGGATCATTAGTGCAATACCAGTACCTTACTTATAGTTCTGGAGGTACTTATGACTTATTTTTTGGATAGATCTAGACTCACCTACGTTGTTTAAAAATGAAAAAAAACTAAGCTACAAATAAAAATTTAGATAGGACTATCATGTAAGGAGAAAATAAATGGGCTCATGTTAACCTCAACAAATAGCCAATCAATGCACGCGTTTCAAACAAACTATGATTTATAATTTAGGATCCTATAGGCAGGATATCTAGATGAGCATGAACAAGATACATAACAACTTTATTAAAGCGGGCAGCAACATCTGTTAGTTTTCCTACTAGTTTTTTTAGTATTCTTAATCTAGGTGTGTTTCAAACAGCAAGAAATCATTGTTTTTTATAGACCAAGAATTCTTAATTGCCTTACTGGCTTGCTTAAGTATGGACCAGAGCAAAATCCTAATACAATTTATTAATGACCACAGTTTATGAACCAGTGATTGATTTTAACAGGCAGATTTCATCTTTTTTAGATCCTATAGGCATGCTTTCTAAGTGCTAAAACTGATTAGAAGCATTATTTCTTATAGGCATGATATCTAAGCACAAAAACTAATTTTTTACACTTACTTCCTATAGACATGGTGTCTAAGTGTCAAGAGTGATTTTATATGTATTTCCTATAGGCATGATATCTAAGTGTTGAAACTATTTTTATGCTTATTTCCTATAGACATGATATATTAGTGGGTAAGGGCGTTAACAAGTTGCCAATCGAGTTCAATAAAGAATATCCTACAAACATGATCTCTAATGCAAACATGGTATTTGAAAAATATTGTTTTTGATGAAGAATTGATAAAACTAACTAGAAGCAGGATTTCTAGGATGCAAAGTGCAAATTTAGGATTACAAATGACGAGATGAGTCCTATAATAATGGTTTGTAATGGCATAAAGAATCACCACAACAACCTATAGGCATGATTTCTACCCGAACCCAATAAAGATATATAAAGATCCTTCTCAAGATTTTACTAATAACCCCGTATGTATTTTTATAAGTATTATTACATTATTGCATACCATTATGAATAAATTGGACAATAAAAAAATCATTATACTATAGGGAGACTTGGCAAGACGAATGTGAAGCCAGGCCTTCAAGCATGTCTGATGTCCTCGGGTAGCTCATAACACACAAATGGGATTCTGGTGTGTCAAAGTTATCAGGGTCTTAGGGACCCCGGGCAATGCTCACACCAAATACTTTTCAAAGAAACAGTATTTAAAAGAGTTAGGAAGGCCAGCCCCAGTGTGTCAAAGTTCAGAAAGTCTTATGGACCCTAGGCAGTGCTCTCACTAGGAGTAGTAGGACCCTACATAGCTAAGGGTAGAAGTTGGAAAATAGTGTATAAGGGTAGGGGACCGTTTCAGAAAGAAAGTAGTTTGATTTTTTTAGGCATGAATAGAAACATAACAGAACCATATTCCAGCAGATTGGTTCAGACATAGATACAATAATTAAACAATCATAACAAAACAGGAATGTTTGAATCCTAGACAGAACTAGCCTCAAACAATCATAACAAAACAGGAATGTTTGAATCCTAGACAGAACTAGCCACACACATTCATGATCCCCAAACAACTTCTAAATAGGGGTCGGGAATTCAAAACAAAGTCCACATTGCTGGAGTTAACTCGATTTACTGGTTATCACTAGGTGGAATCATGCAGATAGGTATTATGTAGAGGAAAACATGCTAATATTAAAATGATTAGCCAAACAGCTATACAGAACAAATGTGTTAATAGGATTTAAACATGCGATTCTCAGAAACAACTAACAAGTGTCATGGACTAAACATAGACATGTTAAGGTAACTAATCATGCTAACATGTGGAATAGGATAAGTTAACATGAATTAAAGCATTGTCGTTAAGAGAGCAATAAATAGGAACATAGAGCCAACAAAATCATGTTGAAATTCATAATGAACTTACTACATAGCATGTAGAGGAGAGTATGATAACAGAAATTGAGGCATTTACTAGTTAAGAGGTAGCAAACTGGAAAGTGAAGGCAAGTGGAACCAAGAGTCTAGTCGAGGATTTCAACTGGCTAGATAGAATGGTAAATAGAAGTAACAGAAAGAACTACAGTTTTGAGAGTGTGAGTATGTGCAGGTGTTTCTTTATGTTTCTTTCCATGGATTTTTCATGTAAATAATGTAATCACGCACATACGGGCTATTATTGTAAAGTTATTGCAATTATAGCTTAAAGATAGAAATATATTTATCCATAAAATAATTATAGCTTAATATAAATATAAATGATAAAAATCTAGTAATAAATTATCATAAAATCATTTGTGATGCAATTGGTAATTATTTGGATAATAAAATGCTAGAATAAATTAATTACAATCCTTTTAAAATAATAGAAAATTATTGAAAATTTACTGGTTGATGCTCATGCATTATTTTAAAATCGTATATGCAGTTTTAAAATATATGAGGGAAAAATTATCAACACATGGGATGGAATTGTTTTGCTCCTTAAACTTGCAGAGCATTGAGCAATGGGTGAGAGAGTTTTATGCAAATCTCCCAACCATCAGGTTAAAAAACCCAAAAACGAGGATTCGCGACAAAATGGTGTATTTGGAAGTTAAAGTTGTGAACCAAGTCTATCACCTAGAAGACCATGACATGGCCTCATTCCGTGCAAAAGATTGTGCCTCAAGGGAGTGGTTGGTCTCCAAATTATGCCCAGGTGCGAATGTTCCATGGGCAGCTGAAAAGCAAGGGATCACGTCTAAAAAATTCATTGCTAAAGAAAAAGATATGTGTAGCCATCATATGCAGTTGCATCTTTACTGTGTCGAACATATGGAATTTTCCAGTAGTGAGAGCATAAATGATAGCCTCCATAATTTAGAGTATTCAGCTCAATGGTGGTCAAATATTCATCAATGAACCGAGGGAGTATCGGCTTCAAAATGGTACATCAATGATATTCCTATCTACTGTCACTGAGCTGTGCCAACTTTTTGGGGTTGAGGATGTCATGCCCCAAACTTAGGAAGACGTGATTGGAACCTGGTGCCATACTAGCCCGAGCGAACCACTCCAAAACTATTGTTTCTTCTGTAACTATCATGGGCTAACATGGCCACAACTCATAATGTATAACTATAAGTGGAAAAACACTATATCACTGAAATCATTTTTCTAAAAGGAGGGATGAGCCTATACCAAGATAACCTGATATCCCTAACAAAAATAAAGCATGACCCGGTCGGGAGGACCCGATGCAAAAACATGCGTGTATATGCTCAAAAACCCCTCAAAGTATGTCATGATGCTCTGCTCAGAAGAAGGTACTTGTAATACCGTGCCTTCTCCCCATCCATAATCATTTCTAATAAATTCTAGGCTTTCCACTCCAATTGATGAGATGATACTCGACACGTGCTTTCGGTGACCTGGTATATTAGGTGGCCTACCTAGCAAGATGGTTCTCCTCGATGCAAGGCACCTTGAGGCTCGCTCAATAGACACTGACGACTTGTCACTATCATAAACATAATGCGGAGTGTAGGAAGAAATCCCCTCTCCTTGGAAGTCTGATGTTGACATAGCAGTCATGACTCTGATGGAATAGGAGGAGAAAAATAAAATTTGGGAAAACTTGTTGAGTCGAAACAATGGAAAAACTTGCACAAAACGCCAGGTTCTGTGAAAGAGGTAGTCCTTCAAAGCAGTAGAATCACAATTGTAAAGGTAAGTGAATTAATATATAGAGTCGCCTAGGGAACTGTACAAAGAAAACTGCTCTGGGGGCCCCTTTACTAGATTGAGAAAATTTTGCTACCAGTAGAATTTGAGAAATTGCGAGGCCTCAGGGTTTCCTCGGTATTGCTAGCACTAGCCCGATAGAAGCTATCGATTTAACCCATGGGCATGTCCCGATTTGAGGGTCTCAGTCATTCAAAAGAATGGGTTTCGAAGGGATAATGTGAAAAGTCAAAATCTTAAATCCGCAAAAGCAAAAGAAAAAAAATTGAAAAAAGAAAAATCCCTCTTTTTACATTGCAAAAAACGTATCTACAAGAAACATCTTTACAAAATACACACCCCGTCCATTGCATACAAAAGGAAAAAGAAAGGGTGCAAAACGGCGTGGGGACTACTCTTCATCAATGCTATCTTTGCCCTTATCTGGGACAATCTAAAGAACCAATTCTCTCTCCAATTCATGGGCCTCCTTAAGATCAACTGACAAATTGACGCCGTTGGCCTCGATTTCCTCTAGAGTTTCTCTCTCAGCCTCCACCTTAGCATGTTTAATAGCCCGAGCTAGTTTTTGCTCAATTGATACGTCATGAGTTATTTTAAGCATCATGGTTGAATCATCCATATAAGTAGCAATATTTCTTTTAATCTCAGACTTGGCCATTTCCAAGGCAGCAATCTCGTTGCGAGCAATCTTGAGAAGATCATGGGATGATGCTAACTATGCATTCGTTACCTCGCTTTGCTTCCTCAGCATGAGGATCTCCACGTTTAGTTGGCTAATTTGTAAACTATTTCGCTAGAGTTACGAAGTAAAGGTAAGCCAATCTATGTCAAAATACGAGAGAAAATGTTGGGTACGAGTAGGGCAAAAATACATGTTCCTCAAGATCAACCTTTTCCTGGAACGCTCTCTCCAATACAACTCAGAGCTCTCCTAATTAATTCTCTACTCGGACAGAGTAGGCCTTCGAATCTCGCAGCATCGAGGTAAGCTTCATACACTCATTTTCACGGTATGAAATCTCCTCTTGGAGCAGAAATATTGCATGATCATACATATCCTTGCACTGCGGCATAGCAGAAGAGTTAGAAATTGAAGAATGCCACTCGAGACTAAAAAGAATACATAAAAAATAAATAGCACCTTCTTAAATTATCTGATTTTATACGATTTTGGCTTGCGATGTAGAAATTAGGAGATACAAAATTGTTTGTGGGATTTGATGTTAGGATTTATGCCCGTCATTAGAGGGGGGGGGGGGGTGAATAGTGCGGCACGAGAATATTGATAAATATTGCGGAATTAAAATTGCAGGAATAAAATAAATTCGGTAATTAAAATAACAAGGAAAGAACGCACCGAATTTATCCTGGTTCACCACAACTTGTGGCTAGTCCAATTCTCGAGAGACTCTCTCGATATTCCACTAAATCCGTTAAGCTTACGGGTGCCTAACAAACCGTTACAATTGCTCGTAGATGTACACTCTACAAGACTTCAACTTGCTCGAGGATACCGCACCTCAAGACTTCACTTTGCTCGTGGATACCGCACCACAAGACTTCAACCACTAAGACTTAGGGTACTTAGCGAACCCGACAATCAATGAGAAGATATGTTCTTCTCAAACACCTTTCTCTTCTTACAACAAGAACTCTCTCAAAAGAGTAGATAAAGAGATACAAATTTAGCTCTATGAACAACTCAAAGTTTTCTCTCAAATGGCTCAACAAAAGCTCTAAAATGATGCTCAAATAATGTCAATATGTATATCAATATTGGGAGGTGTTGTGTGTTTAAAAACAGCTCAAACGACCTCTTTTTATAGGTGAAAAAGGGTGCATGACCGTTGCTTAATTGACAATTAATTATGCTGATTTTGTGCCCAGATAATCGATTATTTGTGTCACATAATCGATTATTTGTTAACGTTACAAAATCGGAATCAGATTCTGCTCACATATAATCGATTATTTCATCCATATAATCGATTATGCCTCTAACGTTCCGAAAATCAGAATTCCAGATTTTCTGCCAAATAATCGATTATGTGATAGAGATAATCGATTATGTCTCTAACGTTCCGAAAATCAAAAGCTGATTCTCCGCTGGATAATCGATTATCTAATTGATATAATCGATTATATTGAGATTGTTTTAAGCACTTTGGCAACGGTAATCACATAAGCGATTATGCACTTTGTATAATCGATTATTCTGTGGCAGTGTTCAAACACGTTGGCCACTGTTATAACATAATCGATTATGCTGATTTGTGTAATCGATTATTTTAGTCCAGTTTTGAAAACTTACTTCAAAAACCATTTTGGTTAAAATGAAAACTTTAAGATCATTTTGTTTGAAGTATTTAAAATATGTTTACGATAAATATGATTTAATAACATAATTTTATACATATTTATGATGACCTATGTTGAGCCAAAAGACGAGATAACTTAAACATTTCTCTTACATTGGTTCTACCTAACGACCTACGCCTTGGGTCTTCGGTCTTGAACATTTGAGCTCGTCTTTGGCTTGTCCATGCAATTCCGTCATCAATATGCTTCTCGCCATTCAATCTCGATTGTTTGTCATATAATATCGTTGTTTGACACTTGACTTCATTTGTTTGTCATTCATCAAAACCTATACCTGAAAATCATGCTCATACCACCAAAGCGCACATATCATAGATAGAGTGATTTTCTACAATTTCCCCCTTTTTTATAATGACAAACAATAGGAGATATGCATATCGAATTCCCCCAAAATTCATGCTATATCTCAACATACAATTTATGTAAACAATTCAATATAATTCCCGCTTAATTAAAGCATGCATATCGCCTGAATTCTTCCCCTTTTTGGCATTAGCAAAAAGAGTTTACTAATTGTTAATTAAACCATTGACGATACCAATTGTAAGAAACAAAATCATATCAACATCAAATGATACCAAATGTTAGTAAATGCATATTAATCATAATAACGGTCATTTTTTGCAAATATACCAACTGTTGTTTAAACTCAAAATATTGATCAAAACATGAATCAATCATTTAATATAAAACTAATTGATACCAATTGTTATTCAAAATAAAACTTATCGAACCATGAATCAATCATTAACATCAATAGTTAGCACATATCAACTATTACGTTTTTATCGAAAATACGATAACTAACCGACGTTCCCCTTCGATGCATTAAGGTTTCGTGCTTGGTGCATCTACTACAATATTGTAGTCTTCAAGCACACCTGCAAAAGTACCTAAAAATAGGTTTTTGGTACCCAACTTCTTTTGGGTCCTTCGGGGTTAGACAAATAATAATCATAATCAAAATATGAATCTCTATGTTTAGCAAAACATATGGGTGCAATGTGTCCTACCCGGTTACAATAATGACATATAACATTAGGATTGTGCATGTATCTAGGTTGAGCCAAATGCGTTCTAGGTGATCTAAATTTGTTATTCCTAGAAGCGTTGAAATTCCTAGAGTCATTTCTAGGTGGTCTAAAATTATTCATTCTAGACTCATTTGTGAAATTCCTAGAGTTGTTTCTAGATGGTCTAAAATAATTAATCTTAGACTCATTAGTAAAGTTCCTAGAATTATTTCTAGGTGGTTTAACCTCATTTCTAACATCCTTTTTGATTTCTTCACTTGTTTTAGGATTATCAACACTACGTTTTTCTAGTGCGTTCCTAAGTTCTATGTTCTCTGTTTTGAAAGAACTACAAGAAGAGCAATTTGAACATTGATCAATTGAAGAAGTTTCATTCAATTCCTTGAACTTATTTTTAAAATCAACATTGTCATTTTCCAAAAATTTGTTTTCTTTTTCTAAAACTTCAATTTTATTTTTAAGAGCACTAATGTCATTAGTCAATTTTTCAAAATCTATTTCTTTCAAAGAAGATGGTTTTTCAAAACCTTTTTCTTGCAAAGAAAGTGTTTTTTCAAAATCTTTTTCTTGCAAAGAAAGTGTTTTCTTCAATTCTTTTATCTTTTTGGACGCATTAACAAATTCACCATATAATTCATCATATGCATTTTGCAATTCTTCAAATGAGTGAGAGTTAGAATTACTTACCTCTTCTTCTTCGTTGGCCATGAGGCATAATGCGGCAGTTTCATCGGCCGAGCTGTCTGAATCCCATGTCACGCGCCGATGATGTTTCTTCTTTTTCTTGTCCTTGGGTTTTGGACAATGTGATTTGGTGTGGCCAAGTTTTCCACAATTTTGGCATGAAGGACTTGGTTCTTCCTTCTTTATTTCTTTCTTCATAAACTTATAAAACTTTTCAATTATATCATTGGAAATAATATCATCATCTCTTTCCGAATCACTTACCTCTACTCTTTTAGAAGATGATGCTTTGAAGGCGAAATTCGAACTTCTACTTCTAAGATAGGGATTAAGAATTGTACTTTCATAAGTTTCGAGGTTACCGCTTAGTCCATCAATTGTGATATCCGTGATTCCTATCGACTCTTGGATGGCATCGGCTTTGGAACGCCATTTGGGAGTGAGGCTCCGTATGATTTTTTGAACAAGATCTTTGTTCGTGTACACTTTCCCGAGAGCATGAAGGTCGTTGACGATTTTTGAGAATCGTTCGAACATATGACCGATGGATTCTTTCTCCATTTTAAAGATTTCATATTCATGTGTTAGAAAATCAATTCTAGCTTCTCGGACTTGAGACGTACCTTCATAAGTGATCTCGAGTTTATCCCACATTTCCTTTGCGGTTGTGCAACAAGAGATTTTCCAGTAGTCATCCGCATTCACCGCACAATATAATAAGTTGACGGCCTTTGCGTTAAGTTCAACCATTTTGATGTCCTCGGCGTCATATTCATCTTCCTCCTTTGTTGGCATTTGTTCTCCATTCTTGATGATCCGCCACAAGCGAAAATTATGTGATTGGATGAAGATTCATATCCGCTCTTTCCAATATGTGTAATTCCTTCCATCAAAGAGTGGAGGACTATGGGAGGAATGTCCTTCGCTCATCATTCCTACGTTCAATATTCTCAACAAAAAAATATAGATCGTTTTCTCAACCGGTTAAGGCTTTAAGAGAGTTAGGCTCTGATACCAATTGTTAGGATTTATGCCCGTTATTAGAGGGGGGGGGGTGAATAGTACGGCACGAGAATATTGATAAATATTGCGGAATTAAAATTGTAGGAATAAAATAAATTCGGTAATTAAAATAACAAGGAAAGAACGCACCGAATTTATCCTGGTTCACCACAACTTGTGGCTAGTCCAATTCTCGAGAGACTCTCTCGAGATTCCACTAAATCCGTTAAGCTTACGGGTGCCTAACAAACCGTTACAATTGCTCGTAGATGTACACTCTACAAGACTTCAACTTGCTCGAGGATACCGCACCTCAAGACTTCACTTTGCTCGTGGATACCGCACCACAAGACTTCAACCACTAAGACTTAGGGTACTTAGCGAACCCGACAATCAATGAGAAGATATGTTCTTCTCAAACACCTTTCTCTTCTTACAACAAGAACTCTCTCAAAAGAGTAGATAAAGAGATACAAATTTAGCTCTATGAACAACTCAAAGTTTTCTCTCAAATGGCTCAACAAAAGCTCTAAAATGATGCTCAAATAATGTCAATATGTATATCAATATTGGGAGGTGTTGTGTGTTTAAAAACAGCTCAAACGACCTCTTTTTATAGGTGAAAAAGGGTGCATGACCGTTGCTTAATTGACAATTAATTATGCTGATTTTGTGCCCAGATAATCGATTATTTGTGTCACATAATCGATTATTTGTTAACGTTACAAAATCGGAATCAGATTCTGCTCACATATAATCGATTATTTCATCCATATAATCGATTATGCCTCTAACGTTCCGAAAATCAGAATTCCTGATTTTCTGCCAAATAATCGATTATTTGATAGCGATAATCGATTATGTCTCTAACGTTCCGAAAATCAAAAGCTGATTCTCCGCTGGATAATCGATTATCTAATTGATATAATCGATTATATTGAGATTGTTTTAAGCACTTTGGCAACGGTAATCACATAAGCGATTATGCACTTTGTATAATCGATTATTCTGTGGCAGTGTTCAAACACTTTGGCCACTGTTATAACATAATCGATTATGCTGATTTGTGTAATCGATTATTTTAGTCCAGTTTTGAAAACTTACTTCAAAAACCATTTTGGTTAAAATGAAAACTTTAAGATCATTTTGTTTGAAGTATTTAAAATATGTTTATGATAAATATGATTTAATAAAATAATTTTATGCATATTTATGATGACCTATGTTGAGCCAAAAGACGAGATAACTTAAACATTTCTCTTACATTGGTTCTACCTAACGACCTACGCCTTGGGTCTTCGGTCTTGAACATTTGAGCTCGTCTTTGGCTTGTCCATGCAATTCCGTCATCAATATGCTTCTCGCCATTCAATCTCGATTGTTTGTCATATAATATCGTTGTTTGACACTTGACTTCATTTGTTTGTCATTCATCAAAACCTATACCTGAAAATCATGCTCATACCACCAAAGCGCACATATCATAGATAGACTGATTTTCTATATTTGAGACAACATGGTCTCATGATTTAGGGTCATTCACGATCAGTGAAGATGGAGTATGTAAAGTGTTGAATAGAGTTATCATTGTTTCGATGGAAATCAAGGATAAATTGGAAGAAGAGGGATTGGTTAGCTATAGTCAAATTGACATGTTGCTGGTAATGATAAGTTCTTTCAGCGCGATCAAGTTATGATAGTTAATTCTGATTGTGCGTGCGAGGAATGTCAGCTGCCGTAGTTTGTTTTATTTCGAATGTATTCTACTGTTATGGCCTGTTGTGTGGAGGTGCACCTAGGAAGGGCTATGGTGGCTTACATCACTACTTAAAAATTTGAATATTTCCATGGTTATGAAAATTCACCTGTGTGTTGCTATGGTTCTCCCGAAGTGAGTTAAGTGAAAAGCTTTTATATGGTGAAGTGTTTGTCTATTAGTGGTTCCGGAGTCATAATGAAGATCATGTTCTCTCGTATATTGGCATATTGGGTACAGTGAATGGTATGGAATTTGAAGTGAAGATCAAGGTTACGGTTTGGTGTTGACAAGGACGTCCTGAGTTTGGATGAGCAGAAAAAGAGTTTCGATGTTTAAGGTAAGCAGGTATTGTCTTCAACGTCAGTTGAGATTGGTTTTTTGTGAAAAAAGGAATTGCATCCTGGTTAACAATTCTTGGTCGCTTTTCAACATTAATGCCGCCGTTATTTGTTATGGTAGGTTGTGGGATCGTTTCCCATAGGCTATTGTATAAGTGTGGCATGTAGTCACTTGATTGATTAAGGATGTAAACCAAGTAGGAAGGTTGTGATGGTGTCGTTAATGTGAGAATTTAACAGCGGGAGGGCACTCAGTTTGTTATGTTGTGGACTGTGGGGATTTATTCGGTTGTGATGGTTGTTCTTGTGTGTTATGAGAAAAAGGAAGTTAGTATGAAACTTTGAAGGGTTATTGGCCTATCTTGGTACGATAAGGATCGACTTGAGGTCGGTAGATGGATTTAAATGTGAATATTGGCTCAATTTGTTGTTTTGTGGACTGTGGGGATTACTACGCTTGTGATGGTTGTTCTTGTGTGTTATGAGAAAAGGGAAGTTAGTATGGACCTTTGAAGGGTTATTGGTCTATTTTGGTACGATCAGGATCGACTTGAGGTTGGTGGATGAATTTAAATGTTAATATTGGCTCTATATCAGGCCATATGTGTTCATTTCAACAAAGTGCTCCTTATAGAAGAGTAGTCTAGGTGTTATTTTGTCGTCAGCTATTTCATGTAATGATGTATTTCAATGCGAGTTGTGAGACGGCTTGGTGAATTTCTTATGTGTTGTGGTTCTGCGTAAAGATAATGTTATATGAGAAGGATGGCTTTTGAGATTAAGATCGTATATCACACCTCAATTGTGCTCGAGTGCTGTAGCTTATGGATCGATATGTCTCCCCAGGAATGGAATTATGCACTTAGCGTGCTTGTGATCGAAATTTGGTATTTTATTGTAATGACCAATTTAGCTTGATGTTCATCTCTAAGGTGAGTGTTATGCGTGGACCGGGTGGCACGTCGTTATGGATGTGTTGTTTGGATCGGGTTA
The DNA here is from genome assembly GCA_034376525.1 of Nicotiana benthamiana. Taxonomy (NCBI): domain Eukaryota; kingdom Viridiplantae; phylum Streptophyta; class Magnoliopsida; order Solanales; family Solanaceae; genus Nicotiana; species Nicotiana benthamiana. The sequence goes on from CM067337.1 coordinate 94,465,055, forward strand.
CACCACATCGATATGACGCTGAATGCAGTTCCTCGTATCCATTTTTATGTGCTTGTTTAATTGAGTTGACCGCGTCGCATGTATGATTCGCGAGTGGTGTAATTGAATTTCCTTCTCAAAGTTTGCATTCTCTTGTATCGCATTTGATATAGTGGCCTATTAGCACATTGTAGCATCATATGAGACTTTTCTTCATGTCAGGGTGGCTTATTGCCTGAGTAGTTCATACTTGGTGAGACAAGACAATTGGATTTGAGATCAGTGCAATATGAGTAAATGAAGTATGTAAAGGAGCTAAGACCAATGTTTTGTTTAGAATAAGGCGATAGTTCTTTCCAGGAGAATAAACCCAATGAATTTTTGTTTCGGTAGTGGTTAGGAATTCCTACATATCTCTTCCGATGTGGCAGTACTGTAAGAGTTAGAACAAGACCTATATATGTCATGAGGTACAATGGGAGCAACAGATTTGTGGAATTTTGGCTATTATGCTTAGAGAATGTTATTGCGGTCTTGTGAATAAAGTGGCGCAAGGTGTGAAATCAACTAAGGTATGTAGTCATGTTTTGGTGATGCGTGTAGTTATTGATATGGTGTTCATTTATTGGAAGCAGGCCAGGCAGAGGATTCCGGATGTTGGAATTGGTCTCTAAGATTATTTTCTTGAATAAAAGGAAATATCATTAGAATTGATCGAGCTAATGTGCTCAACTGATTTGTGGTAACACAGGAAGGTGCATGAGGTGTTAAACAACGATTTCAGACTACTCCAGTGTAGTTCTCAGCACGTTCGAGGACGAAAGTATGTTTATGTGGGAGAGAATGAAATGACCTGCCAGGTCATTTTTAGCGCTAGTGCGTAATTCAGCAATCTAAGGCCACGAGCAGCTTCATTTAAGGTATTTTGGCTTGTATGCATGGTTGGAATTTAATTCCCGTAAGTTGAGAGTTGATTAGGAAAGAGAATTCTCATTTGGCAAGCTTAAGGTTGAAAGAATTAACTAGGATTGGATATTTGAGTAAACGACCTCGGAATAAGGATTTGAAGGTTCTATTAGGTTCGTATGATGATTTCGGACTTGGGATTATTCCCGGATCAGTGTTTTAATAACCCGGGAATACTTTGGCGCCTATTGTGGAAGTTAGAATTTGGGAAGAAATTTCAGAAGTTTGTCTTGATGTGCATGCTAGTATTATTGATGTTTTCTTCGAATTCTTATTCTGGGAGTAGCTTTGTATGGTGATTCACGAGTTGGGAGCGCGATCGGAAGTAAATTTGGAGGTCTGTAGGTCATTTTTAACTCATTTGGATAAAGATAGAATTTTGATGGTTTTTAGATGTTTGACCGGAAGTGGACGTTGTGATATCGAGATCGGAACCGATTTCTGAAGATACAGTAGGTCCGTAATATTTAATATGACTTGTGTGCAAAAGTTTAGGTCAATTTGATGTGATTTGATAGGTTTATACATCGAGAGTAGAAGATTGAAGTTCTAATGTTCATTAATCTTGGTTTAGCATTTTTTAATGTGGTTTGAGGCCTCGAGCAAGTCCGTAATGTGTTTTGGGACTAGTTACTATGATTGCTTGGGAGTCCTGGGGTCCTCGGTTGGATTTCAGGTGGTTAACAAATCGAATTTGGGTAAAACACTGCTCCTAGTGGCTAGTACCTGGTTTCCTTCTTGGCAAACACGAAGGGAGTCTCGCAAACACGAATAGGAATGTGGGAGGCTGTTGGATTTGGCCTTCGCAAACGCAAAGAGGAATTCGCGAATGCGAAAAGGTGGGCTGAGCTACTGCACGAACGTGGGGGAGAGATCGCGAGCGTATAGAAGGAAAAATTGGGCCTGGGTCATTGGCCTACTCGTACGCGAGGCTCTGTGCGCGAACGCGAAGCGGCTGGGTAACTGGATTTCACGAACGCGAGCGACATGCCACAAATGCAAAGAAGGGCGGACGTGGGAAGGAAAAATGTTAAAAATCGGGGTTTGAGTTTATTTCACCCCTTTTTCTCTTAGCTTGGGATATTTTTTGAGCTTTTGAAGAGGTGGTTCCATCATTCATCATGAGGTAAGTAATTTATGCTAGTTTTAAGTTAAATAAAAGGTTTATATATGGATTAGACATTGAAATTTGTAGAAAAACATGGGGTTTGAGGGAAGAACTGGAAAATTTTATATTCTTTGAATTTTGCAACAATTTTGGGTATGGAAGTAGGAGAAAATCATATATTTGAGTTCGAGACTTCATGAGTAAACTTATTATTCAAAAGTTTTTGGAATTCGAGCACGTGGGCCCGAAGATATTTTTGTGAACATATCAATCGAGGTTAGGAATTACTATACATTGGATTGTAATAAGTAATTGAGCATATATTAATGGATTTGTATAATCATTGGCTATTTTTGGAGCATGGTGCATCGATTTGAGTCTTCGGAGGAGCGTGTCGATTATGGATCTTTGGAGCAAGGTGAGTCTCCTTTCTAACCTTGTACGAGGAAATTGTCCCCATAGGTGAGTTAATTGGTTATGTGCTCCTATTTCTTAGGGCTACGTACACATGAGGTGACGAAAATCCATGCTTAGATACTATTATGCTATTATCCGGGTGGTCTAGGACCAAAAAGCATGTTGTAATTGGGTTATTTGTAAACTTATTGACAGCTTGAATTTCTTAAATCATATCAAATCAGTAAATTAATTGAAAAGGATTAAACTTTATTTTTATAAAATCATTAAACAAACATTAGCTTTTATTGGAATAAACATTTTTCTATAAACTCTTAATTGGTTGTTTGACTCTGTGTGTGTATGTATGTATGTATATATATATATATATATATATACATATATATATATATATACATATATATATATATATATACATATATATATATATATATATATATATATATATATATATATATATATATATATATATAAGCCCGTATGACATATATGATTCACGAGTGGGATATATAGATGAATAATGATTGTAAATATTGTCCTGAGGTTATAAAACCTCGGATTTGCACATCGTTATGCTCTATTGAGGTGACACACATCTAGATGACAACCGTCGGGTCATGCACTATTGGGGATTGTGACTTAGTCTATCCCGAATGATCGTTTTACCGCGTATTTGATTTAAAATAGTTTGCTATCATCATGTTTTGGGATGAATGCCATATTTGGGCCTAGTTCCAACTATTTGAACCCTTATGGAATTTTACTGATATTTTCTCACTATTTTGACTTTAAACATGTACTTATTCATGCTATAGTCTACTATTTTCATAACTCTGCCATGTTTACTCTGTTTTAACATACTAAATAATATTACAAATAATATTTTGAGCTGAGCACTATGTTTTACTATTGCCCAATTGACGTATGAGATTTTGATTGAGTAAGGCCGAGGACCGGTATTTTGAGGATACTTTTGGGATGGTGTGCACATCGCAATAGTGATACACTGATTATGATTATGAGGCCGAGGGCCTGAGAATTGCACACCATGAGGTGGTTTGTTGATATGAGGTCGAGAGCCTAGTGATAATGTCACGAGATAGCTTGATATTGCGCTTGGGCCGTATGGGGCCCCTCTAAGAGTCTGCACATCCCAGTGAGTGCGGGTACCCATTGTGAGGTGAGGTATAGCCAGAGGGGCTGTTGCTGTTTGTATTTGTGCCCCAGGGGCAAATTTTCTGTGCTTATCTATTCTAGTTACTTTGCGTTTACCTGTTTAACTGTGAAAAGGTATTTTAAAGATGTTCAAATTGAGCTAAGATGTCCTAAGAGATTTCACAGCTTCATTACTTTCTTACTAGTTTTATACTGCTTCTACATAGCATGTTGATGTGCTTTTTCTTGATTTCTTCTTTCTCAATCTTCATTTATTATTACTACACACTGAGTTGGAGTACTCACTTTAATCCCTGCACCTAGTGTGTAGATTCAGCAATTTCTGAACTCAGTAACAGGTATTGGTTTCTTAGAGGCAGAGTCTTTAGAGTTTAGTAAGGTAGCTACCGGACGTTTGCAACACTACTTTGCTCCCTCTTGATTTCATTACACTGTATTTAGTGTATTTTCAGAATTTTTGTTTTATTAAAACATTAGTAGATGCTCGTTACTTGTGACATCCTGATGTCAGGCTACATTGATTCTGCAACGGTATTATTCAACATATTTAGGGGATTATTATTATTCTAGAGACTTAAATTGTATTATTTGAATTGCATGAAAATTAATTGGGAGTGTGTCCACTGGCCTTGTCTTCACGAGAAGCGCCATCACGACCGGGTTTCGGTTTTGGGTCGTGAAAAGTTGGTATCACAGCCTCGGTTACATACGTATCCAAAGTCATAAGCCGGTTTAGTAAAGTCTTGCGGATCAGTACGGATATGTCTGCATTTATCCTCAAGAGGCTGCTGTCACGCCCCCTTTTTCTAAGGAAAAATCGAGTTTATAACATTTTTGAGGACAACTTGTTCCCTTTTGGCAATTGGGTTTGTGAATGTGAAGAGTTGCCATGTCATGACCCCAAAGGTCGTGATGGTGCCCAGCCCAACGGCTAGGAAAGCCCGACAAAATACACAATCAACCAGAGCTTAGAGCTTAAAATCATTCATTTTTAAGTCATTAATAGTGAAGAAATAAAAATAAGATAATAGATATAACAATATCCCGAAATCTCACGAAAACTACGTAATTTCCCAAGAGATTTGGGGTCAAGAGCCTAGATCCTCTATCAGAATATCAATACAATACTGTATGTAACTCTACAATTCCGAGAGTACACAGAATTTAACAAATAACAGAGTAATAAGGGAGTGCCGGATCCCGCAGACGCTAGGCACCTATCTCGACGATCCCAAATGGGGATTTAGACCAGCTTCAAGCTTAGTTATGCTTCCAAATACCTAAATCTGCACACATGGTGCAGTGAGTCGAGTGAGTACTTCCAACTCAGCGGTAATAAAAGCAAATAATGCTGAGGAAAAGAAACGACATAAAGCACTATCTCATGCTATAAACAAACAAAATTATCTTTTATTCTGAAGTACACTTTCAGGGTATTCCTTTTTAACATATGCGAGTAGATTATTTTGAAATCTCTTCTTAACATCTCTTCCTTTCATTATAACAGATCAATACCTGGGTACAACCTCAAACAGTGCAAGTCTGCACTCGCATCGGCCCCTGGGGCTCAGCACTCCTTAAAACTTTCCACCAGGGTGTCTTGTCAATAAGGCAGGCAGATAACACATGTATGCCAGTAATGCATGACTGCTAAATTTCATGCCACGTAGTACAAGTAAAGCCAATGTATGCATGCGATGAAATGCACATGACGCTGTGGCGTACAGCCTGATCCATGCAAAGGCACCCGCGCTCATTATAGGGGTTCAGACTCTAGAGGGGCTCCTTCAGCCCAAGCACAATATCAATATATATCCGATGCGGATCGTGCAGCCCGACCCATGCGTAGTCATGAATGCATATATGCCTCTTAGGCAACAGTATCATAACAGCTCACAGCTAAAATATCATCAAAGCCTCGTTTAAGTTTTCAAATCTTATAAAAATGCTAAGTAGCAAAAATATCATTTAATAACCTTTGACTGATATGAAAATATGCACGGTATTATCAAGACAGTGATACCAATCCCAGAAGGATTCAAATATTCGGCACTAAGCCCCAAGCATGATAATTAGTCCAGTCCATGATAATTAATATCTTAATTAGGGTGTCAATTCAATTTTAAGCAATTAGGTAGTGTTTTTATTAAGCGGGACGAACTAAGTCACAATCCCAAATGGTGCTCCACCCCACGCCCGTTATCCGGCATGCAATTCACCTCAAAAAAACACTAGGATGTGCAAGTCCTGGGGTAACAAACCCTCAGACATCATTTACAAGTAATACGCACCTCGATCCGGCAAAATCTCGAGCCCGCGACGCTTTGATTGTCAAACCGGCCTCCACGCATGTCGAAACTAGCCAAAATCAGTACAAATACATACACCCAATCGAAAAAAAATCAAAATATGAGAAAAATCTCGAAACTAGAAAAACTCAAGCCCCGGGCCTGCTTCTCGAAAAATTAAGAAACTCACATTTTTGGAATCCTCATCTCGCCACGAGTTCATACATACCAAGAACTCCTGAATCCGATTTCAAATGACCTAACAATCTCCCAATTTGAAATATTAAAACTGATGCCCTAGTTTTCCTCAATTTCATACCCAATTTTTTGAATTTCCAGTGATTAATTCATGTTTTTATACTATAAATCATAATCCAAGTCCAAATGTCCATACCTGATGATTCTCCTTCGAAGCCTCTCCAAAATCGCCCAAAGATCGCCTTAGTTCGCACCCCAAAATGATTTTTACCCTTCTGAAATTCGAATACACTGATTACATTAAACCCTCAGACATTTTTGCTTCTGCGCGCACCTGCGGTTTCGCTTCGGCGCTCAATACCCGCTTCTGCGATCTGGCCCTTCCTCAGCGGCCGCTTCTGTGGTCGCTCACCGCTTCCGCGACTCCCGCATACGCGGTCCACTTGACTGCTTCTGCGGTCTATGGCCTTCCCCTTGGCCGCCTCTACGACTACTTGTCTGTTTCCGAGGATGCCGCTTAAGCGGTCCCTAGCCCGCTTCCGCGGAAATACCAGAAGCAGCAACTATTTTTCATGCTTAACTCCAGAATTCCTTGTTTAACCATCCGATATCACCCTGAGGCACCCGGGGTCCAAACCAAAAACACAATTATGACCAAATACCTCATTCAAACTTCCTCGAGCCATAACAAAACTAGCTTAAACACAAAAAATCATCAAAATCATCAAATCAAAGTGTAAGATAAACATGAACTTCTCAAAATCTCATTGAATGCCGAAACCAACCAAACGAAGCACGAATGAACTGAAAATTTGCAAACATATCCCAATTCACTTAACAAAACTAATGCAACACTCGGAATTCCATTCTGGACCTTAGATCAATTTCTCACCTTTTAACCGTTTTTCTCCAAAATCCAGCTTCTCCAATCTAAGCGAACTTTCATACTGGACCTCCGAATTCACTTTCCATTGCACTCATAAGTCACGAATCATCTCCCAAAGCTAGCCAAACTATCAAAAAATCCATTCCGAGCCCTTTAACTCACAAGTCAACGTCCGGTTGATTTTTCCAACTTAAACTTTTCTTAAAGAGACTATTTGTCTCATTTCTATCCAAATTCAATCCGAAACACTTCAAACTCACCATACTTATATAATAACTCACGGGGAAGCATATTACGGGGATAACAAGGCTTAAATACAAAAGACGACGGGTCGGGTCGTCACATCCTCCCCAAATTAAACAAACGCTCGTCCTCGAGCGTACCCAGAGTTGTACTAGAAGCAACCTAATAACTGAGTGACCTTACCAAGCATATACCCGGGGGTGACCCCACGTCACCCTAGCTCACATAGGTACCGATAACACAACACAACTAAAATTTCATAATCCATCGGCCCATAGACCATAGAACCTCACTGCACGTCCCAAAATCGTACACAAGATTAGAACCTCATGTCTATTCTCCGGATTAACCCGAACCAGCTATAATAACCCACACCTACTTCTTCAGGTGAATTCATGCAATATACCACACATTCCATCACTCGGAACGATAGCCCTTATTAATAACAGTTGCTCACAATAACCAATACTAATAGAGAAACCATTTTATTAGCTAAAGTCTTATTCCAACACTTCCATATACTTCAAATGGAAACTGAAACACGTGGTAAACCGAATCCATCTCTCAAATCACCCATTCCTGAGTCCATTTCCTTTGTGACTGATACCACAACAGATTTCAGAGTCAAATCTTGATATTACCTTTCTAACATGCTGAAATCAATTACGCTCACACCCAGTAATGACTCTATCGATCATCTCAACTACAACATGCCACTCTGTTGATATGACACCTTGACACCATTCTACTCCACATCTAGCTCACAGGCACCAATAAGAAATGATCTGAATACACTCAAGTCATGAAAACTGACTCCACTAATGAGCTGTAATACCAATTCCTCCGTACCATCACAACACAAAACTGAGAGCCCATCTCACCACATAGAAATAGGGTTACTAAATCTTCCTCGAAAGGTCATAACATCAAGTGGCCTTGCCACAATTCATGATTCTATCCAAACACTATTACCCATGAAGCCCCTCAAGTCACCAAGCTCAAAATGGTCATCCACGCGCAGATTTAGGTCTGAACTCAAGAAATTAATCACACCCACTGTGATAGAACTATAATACAATATCGAATCCTGAAAGGACACAACGGTGCGCTGTTCGCGGAGCAATACCCAATACAAACTCTTCCTCATAAGCCGGGAAGTAATGCATACAAGGTAACATATAACTAATTCTATTTTTTTTCACATCACTGTGTTGCAGCGTGCAACCCGATCCAGATATCATACCCGTGGCGGTGTGCCACCCAGTCCAAATACAATACTCATGGCGGCGTGCCACCCAATCCACACATATATACCTCACAAAAAGGGAGTGCACATCGAGTCAAATTTGCTCATTAAAATAAATTATATAGTCTTATGCTTGGCCAAACGAAACACATCCGAAAAGTCCCCCAATATCAGAACTAAGTCAATGGTAGAAACCTCTGCACTGACATTCACCGCGAAGGCCCAACAAAGCAATACCTGCCAGCCATCCACTGGTCCTTGGGATACAAAACTACCTTGTTAGAACAAAATCTGATGCACCTTGCCATGCAACCTGTGGCATTTTCCGACATAGTCCATATTACATTAGTCTAGACAACCTGACATTGGGACAACCAGTCTGCCATCTATCATCATAACCCGAGTTTAGCATATCAAGCAAAGAGGGATCCATTAGGGCTTCCAATTCCCAATAACCGCTAAACGGTTGCGATACACACGATACATAACCACTGCATAGGTGGATCACGAGAACCTCTAGTCCCCAACGCGCATATAATACATGAATCACTATGCATGATCCCAAACTCCGCCATACGAATACATAACACACATCAAGCATCCATTCACATCTCGAAAGACATTAAGAGATTTCCCTATGCCATCAACAACTCAATCATTGCAGTCGATCCAACAAGAGAATACCGCAATACCATCAGATACTATCATATTACATTACCTTGCCGTTTTGAACATATACCCCGCCAATTCGCTAGAATAGCGGTACCATTTTCCTTAATCACCAGAAAGATCGATTCTTTAATTATCTGCAACTGCTCGCGCTGCTCAACAATTTCAATGACTTCCCATTATTATGAACTGATCCGAAACCTTGAACATGCCAATATCAACTTTCCATAACACACCGCATATACTATACCAGACTAAGATAGCATGGGAACTGCTATCCCCCTCCTGCGCCGCAAACATCGACGCACTCAACTAGTCAAGAACTTTCATGATCATATGTAGACGAAAAGTCACTACCCATTCCAAGCTTCACATACCAACAGGAAATATACTCATTTTCAAACCACGGTAACACATCACAAACTCTTTCTCCCAATTTCGTTGCACAGGCTAAACTGCCAGGACTGAATCCTTTTTCCTGCACCGAGCTACGCAACTGCCAGCACTCAAGAGCTTTGCTGCACAATACCTATAAGACTCTCTACTCCGATCACGTACCAGGAAATAGTCGTATCCTTACCATACCGCTTTGGTTTATTTTCAAGTTATTCTATTTATCCCAATTTCCTTTCTGATACATCCTTAATTTAATATTCGCCTTTACTGTAGCACCACAATAACTCACCTAGGTTACCACACGAGAGTCACACATAAGACCACACGGTCTAAGACCCATAGGCCACTGAATCTCTCTTAGATGTTTTCCAGCAATACCACTTTCTATAATACTTTATTTTGAAGAACTTCCTGCGATACCGAATTCATTATCATTCCCTTCCAATACAGATACATAGAACCCCATAATTAACATAAAATACCACAAGTCTTGATCTCTTCCAACGAAACAACAGTCTCTAGCCACATACGCAATCGTAAGACACCTGACAGTTACATGCAAAATCTTCAACACCGCAAGATCATGATTTCATATATATACAAACAACCATCTTTATGCTTTATGCACTGAGCATTCTTTATCAACCGCGATTTAAAAATCCTACTATTTCTCGTCCTCTATGACACATTATGCAACTTTTATCAAAATTTTCTGTCACACTCGCCATTCTCGGCTCAATTTCTACGACCATAACTGCTTCACCAGCATAATTGAGTCAGAACCAACATAACACACCATAGTGCAATCAGTTAATCAATAACAACCTCCCCAACTTGGCTCGAAGCCATATATCAAGGCACCTTTAACCACTCATAGCATTCATACTCATCTGATGCCACAATGTTATAGTGAGATTAAACTCAAGTCATTTACAAGCTTTGGCGGAGAATAGAATCATTAGGATCCTTAACCCTTCTACAATTCTTGCATTCATTCACACACAACAGTTAAGCCCACTGTTTAGGTGACGAAATCTTCTCTAAGTCTCAAATTTATCCAAAAATTTCGACAGAGTTTCCTTTATAATTTGAGTCTATCTACCTGCCAGAGAACCACCAAAATCATCATAACAACATGTCCACAACTCAAAAAGGCATCACAATGTATATCAACAACATAAATCTCAATACTACACGAATAATATTATCAAAATTTGTACATGGACATGCGTTGCACCTGCTCGAATCATAACATATATTAAATGCCTTTCAACTTCACATAAGAATCAACCCTCCTAAGGACATTACGCAAGAGATAACCCACCTGTTTTGCCTCAATTTAGTATTTCAGCACAACTTCCACCATGATAAACGTAGAACAATCGTTTAGTCTTCTTGAGTCTGAACTCATACCACCGTACATGATGCACTTTACCTTTCCACTAAGAGATATGAAACTGTTCAACACGCCCATAGCTCGGGGCTACACAACAGATCACAATAAGAATTGAACACCTAACAGCTCATCCATTATCAAGCTGCCATTTCAACAATTAAGGACAATACTGATCTCATATATTTTTCACAATATCAACTCACGAAATCAGCACCTCGGTGCTCAAGCCATAGACAAAGATCCGGCCTCAAGTCCTCCCGACTGGCCCAACATGAACTCGCAGAGATTATATCTCGCCCCTCGAACGTGGAATCATAAGCCATCAAGGCAAATATAATTCTAAGTGCTCAATTGCGCAAACAGACGGGTGGAAGGAATTCTAATGATTATATCTCAAGCAGAATCAAGTATGCACGATAAGAATTCCAAGAAAGTGAAGTTTTTCCTAAAGGTTCTGCAGCCTCCCAAGGATAAGCACAGGCGTCCCCATGCCGATCCACGAGACTCTACCAACCGGCTCGTGGCTCATGAGGCCTAGTAACCTAGGCTTTGATACCAACTTGGCACGACCCCAAACCCGGTTGTGATGGCGCCCAGCCTAACGGCTAAGAAAGCCCGACCAAATACACAATCAGCCCGAGCTTAGAGCTCAAAATTATTTATTTTTAAGTCTTTAATAGTGAAGAAATCAAAATAAGATGATAGCTATAACAATATCCCGAAATCTCACGAAAACTACGTAACTTCCCAAAAGATCTGGGTCACGAGCCAAGAGCCTCTATCAGAATATAAATACAATATTGTAAGTAACTCCACAAGGCCGAGAATATGCATAATTTAACAAATAAAAGAGTAATAAGGGGAGTGCTGGATCCTCCAGACGCCAGGAAGCTATCTCGACGATCCCAAATGGGGCTCTACACCAGCTCCAAGCTCAGTTAAGCTTCAAAATACCTGAATCTGCACACATCACATGGTGCAGAGAGTCGAGTGAGTACTTCCCACTCAGCAATAATAAAAGTAAATAGTGCAGAGGAAAAGAAACCATATAAAGCACTATCTCATGCTATAAACAAACTGAATCATCTTTTATACTGAAGTACACTTTCAGGGTATTCCTTTTTAACGTATGCGAGTAGATTATTTAGAAATCCCTTTTTAACATCTCTTCTTTTCATTAAAAATGATCAATTCCTAGGTACAACCTCAAAACAGTGCAAGTCTGCACTCAGATCGGCCCCTTGGGCTCAGCATTCCTTAACAATTTCCACCAGGGTATCTGGTCAATAAGGAAGATAACACATGTATGCTGGTAATGCATGAGTGCTTAATTTCATGCCACGTAGTACAAGTTAAGCCAATGTATGTATGCAATGCAATGCACATGACGTTGTGGCGTACATCCCGATCCATGCAATGGCGCTCGCGCTAACTGTGGGGGTTCAGACCACGGAGTGGCTCCTTCCGCCCAAGCGCAATATCAATATATATCTGCTGCGGATCGTGAAATCCGACCTATGCATAGTCATGAATCCATATAAGCCCCCTGGGCAACAGTATCATAACAACTCACAGCTAATATGTCATCAAAGCCTCGTTAAAGTTTTCAAATCATATAAAAATGCCGAGTAGCAAAAATACCATTTTAAAACCTTAGATTGAGATGAAAATATTCACGGTATTATCATGACAGTGATATCAATCCCTGAAGGATTCAAATATTCGGCACTAAGCTCCAAACAAGATAATCAGTCCAGTTCATGCTAATTAATATCTTTATTAGGGTGTCAATTCAATTTCAAGAAATTAGGCATTGTTTTTATTAAGCGGGACAGACCAAGTCATATCCCCAATGGTGCTCCACCCCACTCCCGTTATCCGGCATGCAAGTCACCTCAATACAGCACTATGATGTGCAAGTCGGGGGCTTACAAACCCTCAAGACATCATTTACAAGTACTACCCACCTAGATCCGGCGAAATCTCAAGCCCGCAATGCCTTTGCTCTTAAAACCGGCCTCCACGCACGTTGAAACTAGCAAAAATCAGTACAAATACATCGTAATATGCTAATGGAACAACACCCAATCGAAAAAAACCGAAATATGAGAAAAATCTCGAAACTAGAAAAACTCGAGCCTCGGGCCTGCTTCTCGAAAAATCATGAAACTCACATTTTTGGAATCCTCATCTCGCCACGAGTTCATACATACAAAGAACTCCCAAATCCGATTTCAAATGACCTAACAAACCCCAATTTGAAATATTAAAACTCATGCCCTAGTTTTCCTCAATTTCATACCCAAATTCTTTGAATTTCCAGTGATTAATTCATGCTTTTATACTGTAATATAATAATCCAAGTCCAAATGTCCATACCAGATGATTCTCCTTCGAAGCCTCTCCAAAATCGCCCAAAGATCGCCTTAGTTCGCACCCCAAAATGATTTTTACCCATCTGAAATTTGAATACACTGATTACATTAAACCCTCAGACATTTTTGCTTCTCCGGTCCATTGAACGCACCTGCAGTTTCGGTTCCGCGCTCAATACCTGCTTCTGCGGTCCAGCCTTTCCTCAGCGTCCGCTTCTGCGGTCGTTTCAGCGCTTCTGCGACTCCCGCCTACGCGGTCCACCTGACCGCTTCTGCGGTCTCTGACCTTCACCTTGGCCACTTTTGCAGCTACTTGTCCGCTTCTGGGGACGCCGCTTATGTGGTCCCTAGCCCGCTTCCGTGGAAATACCAGAAGCATCAACCATTTTTCATGCTTAACTCCAAAAATTCCTCGTTTAACCATACGATATCACCCCGAGGCCCCCGGGGTCCAAACCAAATGCACAATTATGACCAAATACCTCATCCAAACTTGCTCGAGCCATAGAAACACTAGCTTAAACACCAAAAATCCTCAAAATCATCAAATCAAAGCCTAAGATAAACATGAACTTCTCAAAATCTAATTCGATGACGAAACCAATCAAATGAAGCCCGAGTGACCCGAATATTTTCAAACATGTCCCAATTCACTTAACGAAACTAATGCAACACTCGAACTTCCATTCCAACCCTCGGATCAATTTCTCACCTATCACCGATTTTCTCCAAAATCCCAATTTCGCCAATCTAAGCTAACATTCACACCGGACCACCGAATTCACTTTTGATCGCTACCCTAAGTCAAAAATCATCTCCCAAAGCAAGAGAACCATCAGAAATCCATTCCGAGCCCTCTAACTCACAAGTCAACGTCCGGTTTACTTTTCAAACTTAAACTTTGCTTAAAGAGACTATTTGTCTCATTTCTATCCAAATTCAATCCGAAACACTTCAAACTCACCAAACTCATATAATAATTCACAGGGAAGCATATTACGAGGATAATGGAGCTGAAATACAAAATACGACGGGTTGGGTCAACACGTGCCACCAAATGATTAAGTGCATTAGGACACTAAGAAGGGCTTTGGGTTCAAGAACCAGAATATGGGTAAGGGCTAGAAATTATCTAGGGGGAAGGTGTTATGAACCGCCCAAGATCCACATAGGAACCGCCCAAGATCCACTAATGTGGTTTCCGACTATGTTATAATTGTGACTTCATGTAACAAGTAAACAAATAAGGGCTCAAGTAGAAGGTGTTTTCACATAATATTGCAAGTAAATTAAAAAAGAAAAGAGGGCAGAAATTTTGAAGAAAAGATTTATGCAATTATGAAAAAGAATAAAAAGGTAAAGGGAAAGGGGGTCCTAGGTTTATGATTAATATGGATCACATAAATTCGAAACACAGTAATCACTCCTCAAAAGAAAGGGGCTACATAAGGTATTAGCGCACCGGTCATCATATCCATGTCTACCCTTCCCACCCTGTTAGGGTATTAATGCGTGAGATAGTATCATTACTTATTGCATGCTATTACCAATCCCAATCCTATCAGTCCCGAAGGCGTTTTGAGGCTTTTTAGAGTTTAAAAGGATAAAAGTCTAAAGCGACAAGCAAAAACACATAAACAATTAGGGGGAAATCAAATAGTAGTTACGTCTCAAAAAGGCCTCCTCACGTAAGGATCAAGTTATATAGCACGATTTCAAATACTAGTTATGGTCTCAATCAACTATAAAACATTAGGTCATGCTGATTTATCACATATTTCTGAGATGAGAAATCTGTATTAGGCTTGGTTTGGCTGTAATTTTTCAAGAAATGACCCAGTTGATTAATCACCTAATGGCTTGCCTAGGCTAAAACTATAGGCATGATATCTGATAGTGCAGAAGGTATACTATTTTTAAAAGAAAGGATTACTGGATTTATAACAAAAGGTTCTGCAGATTTTAAACGATCTTATTTACTGATTTTAGACTCATAAAGGAAGTAGACAAAGCTGAATCAACTGAATACTCCTATAGGCATGATTTTTAAGCGTAGTTAATTTTAAGCACATCATAGTTGAAACAAGAGTGCAAAGTTCTATAGGAATGGTATCTAGAAGGTTGTTTATTATTTAAACCTATGATCGAGTTTTCCTAGTGACAAATATAAGCATATTTTTATTAACCTAGGATCGTTTGCCTAATGACATGTATATGCATAAGTGCAGAAAAACTATGATCCGGATTTTCTATATGCAGAAATGAAGAACTTATAGGCATGATTTCTATATGCATAAATGCATGAATTAGAGACATGATTTCCATAAACAGAAAAGCTTATAGGAATGGTTTCTATGATGAGAAAGTAGAAACGCAAAAATACTTATAGGCATGGTTTCTAAGATGAGAATTAAGACGTGCAGAAAATCGTATAGGCATGAGTTCAAAGATGAAAATGCAGAAATTAGAAAATCCTATAAGCAAGTTTTCTAGTCTCGGCATACATTCCAATCTCTTTCCACTAGCCATCCGCAATAGATATTACAAATTATTATAGACTCGAATGGATTTAATAAAAGAAAGTAAAATTACATCAGAAATTCAAGCTACACCCAAACAGCCTTATTCAAACTTAAGGTCTAACAGTATGAGATAAGCCAACTTCCAAGATCAGATTTCCAAAAGCCTTTTTCTTATTTGGGATGTGTCAAAGATCCTAGGAGTCTCGAAGGGCTCCAAGCAGTGCCTGCACCCCAAATACATTACAAATTAGATCAAAGTGCAGTGTGGAAGGGCCAGCCCTCCAATGTCCAAGTTTAGAGGGAATAAGGCTCCAAAGCAAGGCTCACAAGAGGGGGGCAGAACTTAGAGTCTTAGAGTAAGTGCAAGTGCATAAAGAGAGAATTAGGGAAAGCCATGGCAGGCTGGTTGTCATGCCCATTAATTGGGATTGTTGGCACATCCCTACCAGTCCTGTCAGCAAAACCTTAGGAGCTAGAATCCGTTGTGGATCAGGTTATGACCTGGTCAACAATTTATATATTTCCAGGCCATAAGCCTTAACTCAAACACATGGAATGGAGTAAGGGGTAAGGACTCATAACAGAAACAGATGCAAGGAAAGAGCATAAATCATTGAACATGCGCAGTAAAGTAAATAGGATTGTTGAAAACTTTAAATAAGCACATATGGGTGAGGCAGAAAAGTAAAATCATGAAATACCAGCTTCAGGGGAAAAACAAGTAAAAATAGTAGACTTTAAAAAACCAAGTTGCAAGGAAAGCAGTTCTAAAAGATCTCAAGCAAAATTGCAAGTGTGCAAGTATTGCAAGTGGAGGTTAAAAATAGTGGTGTGAAGATGAAGTTGTGTCCTCAAAGTGCACAGTCCCTTTTATATTGCAGAGAAACA
Source organism: Nicotiana benthamiana (assembly GCA_034376525.1). Classification (NCBI taxonomy): domain Eukaryota; kingdom Viridiplantae; phylum Streptophyta; class Magnoliopsida; order Solanales; family Solanaceae; genus Nicotiana; species Nicotiana benthamiana. The sequence goes on from CM067337.1 coordinate 94,481,808, forward strand.
AGTAAGAAAGGCAAGGAAATATCATTGAAATTAATCTCCCTTTGGTTAAGGGATTCTTATTCCAACGGGTAAAAGCCAGTTAAGAAAAGAAATTTTAATAAAACCTTTCAAAGTAGCACAAAAGGGGTGAATACATAGAAGTTATTTAAGGAAAATAATCAATAGTACACGGTTTGTGCCAAACATGGAAAAAGAATCAATCAAACATCCATGAAACTGAAATTACAAGTTCAATTTGAATGAACCAAGTCAAGAAGGTAAAGGAGGTTCAATCGAAGAAAAATCAGTGACAATTCGTCAGCCTTATTAAAAGTATTTCAGAATCAGTCAATTAGTTGGTAAAACACCTTTTGAATTACAAATTTCTCATATATAAATCATACGAATCAAGAAGCAGGAATCATCAGGTTACGTAGAAAAAGAGCCTAACACTGAAAGCCTTATGAAAAGTATTTCAGAATTAGTCAATTAGTCACAAGCAAAATGGATTAAAGTTGAGTTGCAGACTCATAAATAGTCTAGAAGCCTAGGGTCCCAAAGTGGAACCCTATTACCACTTGCCAAAGAAACCCCCAAATCGTAGGGTTTTCGGTTGAGTTAGACGTAGAGGTGAGATAACAGGTCATTTGAAGATGCTCAAAAGTCTTTTCCAGAGACTTCTGAGAGACAAACACACACGATAGAAAAAATAGTATTTCAAGGTCATGAGAACACGTTTGAGAAACTCGCAATTTAAACAAGCTCAAAAGAAAGAGATGATACGAGTTTTAAAAAAAAGTAGATGAAATATGCTTAACAGGAACACAAAAAAAGTTTAGTAAAGCAAAAAAAAAATCAAAGAACTCAATCGCAAACACGTATAGCAAAGAATAAGAGTAACAACAAGGATTAACATACGAGTACACAAACAACAACAAAAATAGAAGAATCTTGCATAATAGAAAGAGAAACAAAGAGCAACCTCATGCGTAGTAGAAAAGAAATCATACGAGCCTAACATAGATGATCACACATAAAGAAAGAACAAAAAGAATTAGAAAGTTCTTTGAAGGAACTTTTTTAGAAACCCTAAAATTGAAATTGAATGATTTTGAAAAGGAAATTTGGGAAAAACCTTTAAAATGTCAAGTAAATCCCAGACATATGACATACTTAAGAAAATAAGCAAGTACACAACCTCAGACAGCTTAGAGTTGCAGAGAAAACCCTAGCAATGAGAAAGGTCTTAAGGAAAGTCAAACCCTGAGTCAAAAAGACGCATATTGCTTGAACATGCCGAGATAATTGCCAAAGAAGCCATAGATCTATAGATTTGAGAAGGATCTGAAGAGGGCCATTGAAGTCGGGCTTCAAACCTTGAATAGCTTAGGTCTGATGGTGTGAAAGGATGAGTGTAGACACTCCATGGCCGGGGACGCTATAGATTCTGGTGGAAACAATGGTGTGATAAAATGGGTAACAATTAGGGTTTCGGAGAGGTTTGAGAGAGTTTGAGACGAAGAGGGTTCAAAGGTGCTGTCTCAGGTGAAATAAATTAGGTCAAGGGGGCTTTGGGAATTTAACAAGGAAAAGGGAATTTTCGGTCGTTGATCATTTTTCGGGTGGGTTTTTAAATTTGGCCAGGGGTCGGGTATTTTAGGTTTAATTTAGGGTGGAATTGAGGGTCAATTTAAGGTTGAAATTGAAAGGAAATGAGGATGTAATTGAAACAGAAATGGGTTGAATGTCAAATAACCAATTTTCCCCTTTTTATTTTATAAAAATAGTAATAATGATTTTAAATTAAATTAAAAACACTAAGCCAAAAAATACTATATAAATATTAATCTAAAAATACTAGAAATAATTGTATAACTATAAAATGCCATTAATCGTAAAATAGGCTATAATTGCAAGTACATGCAATTTAGTTTTAAAAATACCAAATAAATTTGTAAAAATATACAGAAATCGCCTGAATTATATTTTGTTGTAAATATGACAATAGAAATAAATTATTCATCAAAATAATAATCTTGGGAATAATTATTGGATTTTGTACTGCTAAAATAGACAATAAATTGATTTTAAAATCTTTAAAAATTATGAAAAATACCAACATTCTTGGGTATGCTTATATATGCATGTACATGCTATTTTGAAAGTATTTTGCATATAAAAAGTGCATAGGTAAAAATTGGGTATCAACAGCTACCTCTCTTTACCCGGGAAGGATAAAATAGTTGTCGGATAACGATATGATGGCCAATTTTGACCGAATGAAACGATTTGAAGAATTTTGACCGAGATCTTTCTTTGAGCTGCCTACATATCCTTGGTCTTATAAGAATTTGCGCATATGTAGTTCAGGATCCATTGGCGCAATATGCCGATGGGAGATTTTCGAAAAGCGGACGCAATGTTTAGGTTGAGAAGGATGGTCAGAGTACGGTAGGCTACAAGAATTGGAATGGAACTGCTCTTGCTGAGACACTCATTGCTAGCCGGTGTACCTGCAAATGAATAATACCAACATATATTGTGAGTAAATTCAAAAGTGATGCAAGATCCTATTGGACCATGAATGTTGTCTTTAGACTGTTAGGATGACGTCCTCGGACCTTGACATCCTGGGCTCTGAAGCGTATGACAAAGGATTCATAGGCTATGAAATGATGTTATCGGGCTATGGGAGTGATGCCTCCAAACTATGATGCCTTTGAATAATGATATGCAAAAAGATAAAAATGGGTTCTCAAGCCATGGCATGGCGTTCTCCGGCTATGAAAATAGTGCCTCTGAACAATGACGCCTTAGGAAAATTTGGCGATCTTTCAGCCCATGAAAAGCAAATGATGGCGGTCTTTTAGCCCATGAGAGAGTAAATAAAAATCGCGATCTTTCAACCGATATAAAATTTAAATGAGGTGGCAATATTTCAGCCGATGCAGAATGTAAATGAAGTGACAATCTTTCATTCGATTCAAAGTTTGAATGAAGTGGTGATCATTTAGTCCATGAAATGCAAAAGGTGGCGATCTTTCAGCCCCTAAGAGTGTAAATAAAACCGGGGATCTTTCGCCGATGCAGAATTTAAATGAAGTGGCGATATTTTAGCTGATACAGAATGTAAATGAAGTGGAAATCTTTCAGCTGATGTAGAGTTTTAATGAAGTGGCGATCTTTCAGCCCATGAAATGCAAAAGGTGGGAATCTTTCAGCCATGCAAAATGTAAAATGAAGTGGCGATCTTTCAGCCGATACAGATTTTAAATGAGGTGGCGATCTTTCAGCCGATGCAGAATGTAAGATGAAGTTGAAATCTTTTGGCCGATGTAGAATATAGATGGCGGCGTTCTTTCAGACATGCAGCGGAGGTAGAGCTTAACCTCGGAAGGCAGATGGGGATAGTGCTTAGTCTCGGAAGGAAGAGTGGTAGCCTTATACAATGCAGGAAATACAGATGGATACAGTGCTTAGTCTCGGAAGGAAGAATGGTAGCCTTGTGCAATGCAGGAAATGCAGATGCAGACAATGCTTAGTCTCCGAAGGCAGAATGGTAGCCACATGTAATACATGAAATGCAAATGGAGACAGTGCTTAGTCTCGAACGATAGAATGGTAGCCTTATTCAAGTGATAAAAAGTGAATAGTAATAAAATTTCTTTAACTGATAGCCAATAGCTGGTTGTGATATTGTGGGTGCCAGGGATATTGTGCGCGGATAGAAAATGTGCATAGATGATGGTTCCGAGGGTCGTATTCCTGAGAAGTATGAGTGTATAAATATTTTTGGTGTTTTGCAACTTGGGTCCTACATCCAAAGAAAAATTGTGAGTTTTTTAGGGGGAAGGTTAGTTTGTATCCTCGTGAGCTCTCTTATCCTACTTGGTTCCATTTCTAGGTATGTTGTGTATCATCGGTGTAGCGTCACTACACAAAAATTTGTGATTAGTAAAATGTAATATCAAAACATAAAAGATAGTTTTATTTAGATGAAGTAATGATTATAACACAATTCTAGACATTGCAACGTCTCTTGACCTAGAATTTTGAGGGTCCTCCTCAAAATTTTGCCCCAGTTTACTAGGTTGTTGCTTCTGACGGCTTCTTGCGATGATCGACTAAAGTAACTTTAGAATTTTGAGGGTCCTCCTCAAAATTCTGCCCTAGTTTCCAATTGCGGGGGGGGGGGGGGGGGGGAAGTAATTCTTATTGAATTGTGAACGAACATATAAGGTTACCTATGTATCCCCTCTTAAAAGGGAATCAGGTCAGACGTAGTTCAAATACATCATGTAAGAAAGCATAAAGGTTACACATAGTATCACTTCACTGCATCTGAATTGATTGGTTTTAGCCAAACATCTCTGTCCATTTTTGCAAGTATGATGGCTCCTACTGTTAGAACCCGATGAAACATATATGGATCTTGCCAATTGGGAGAGAATTTCCCTTTAACTTCATCTTGATATGGAAAAATATTCTTTAGCACCAGCTGCCCTAGTGTGAACATTCTTTGTCTGATTCTCTTGTTGAATGCTCTAGTCATTCTATTATTATAAATCTGACCATGGCGTACTGCATTCATTCTTCTACTATCTATGAGAGCTAGCTACTCGTAGCGACTTTTTACATATTCTACATCGCCGATTTCTGCTTCCTGCATGATCCTTAGTGAGGGAATTTCTATCTCGGTGAGAATGATTCGTTCTGTACAATAAACAAACATATAGGGAGTTGCACCAATTGATGAGCGGACTATGGCGTGGTACTTCAATATAGAAAATGACAGTTTTTTGGGCCACTGCTTATGCTTCTCTATCATTTTCCTATTATCTTCTTGATATTATTATTGCCGGCTTCTACAACTCCATTAATTTAAGGCATGTAAGTTGTAGAGTTCTTGTGTTTGATCTTGAAAGTTTCACACATGGCATTCATCAAGTCACTGTTGAGATCGGAACTATTATCAGTGATGATTGACTCTGAAAGTCTGAATCAACAAACAATGTGGTCATGGACAAAGTCTGCCACAACTTTCTTAGTCACTGCTTTGTAAGATGCTTCTTCAACCCATTTGGTGAAATAATCATTTCCACCAGAATGAACTTATGCCCGTTCGGTGCGACAAGCTTGATAGGTCTGATAAAATCCATTCCCCAAGCGGCGAACGACCATGGTGAGCTTGTTGCAGTAAGTTCTTTTGGAGGCACCTTTATCATGTCTCCATGCATCTGATAGCGATGGCACTTTCGAACATACTGGATGCAGACCGTTTCCATAGTCATCCAAAAATAACCTTCTCAGAGTATCTTCTTGGCAAAGACAAAACCGTTCATGTGCAGACTGCAGGTCCCAGCATGGATTTCTTCTAACAGTTTAGATGCTTCCTTTGAGTCGATATACCTTAGTAATCCCAAATCAGGAGTCGTCCTATACAGGATTCCTCCTCTGTGAAAGAAATTGTTAGATAACCTCTGGAGTGTGCGCTATTGAGTGGGATTTTAAAGTTCTGGGTATTCTCCCTTTGCCAAATATTCCTTGATATCATGAACCAAGTCTTTCTTTCTGCTTCTTCTTCAATATGAGCACAATAAGCTGGCTGATCATGAATCATTACTTGAATAGGGTCTATGAAGTTCTTATCTGGATGCTAAGTCATAGATGATAGGGTTGCCAATGCATCAGAAAACTCATTCTGGACCATGGGAACATGTCAGAACTCGGTCGTTGTGAACCTTTTCCACAACTCCTGTACATGGTGCAGGTTTGGGAGTATCTTGGAGTTCTTAGTTGCCCATTCCTCCCAGACTTGATGTTTAAGCAAATCTAAATCTCCAATCACTAGCAACCCCTGGATGTCATGTCAATGGCCATTTTGAGCCCTAAGATGAAAGCTTCGTATTCAGCCATGTTATTGGTGCAAGAGAACCCGAGTTTGGCGGATACCAGATAGTGTTGGCCAGTTTCAGATACTAGGACTGCTCCTTTAACTCCTTTGAATTTTGCTGCTCCATCGAAAAACATCCTCCAACCGTCATAGGATTCTGTAATATCTTCTCCGATGAAGGAGACCTCTTCATCAGGAAAATACATCTTTTGGGGATCGTATTCTCCATCCGCCGGATTTTCTGCAAGGATATCTGCTAGTGCCTGTCCTTTGATTGCTTTCTGAGTCACGTAGACAATATGGAATTCACTCTGCAAGATTTGCCACTTGGCTAGCTTGCCAGTGGGCATGGGCTTCTGAATGATGTACTTTAATAGGTCTATTCTCGATATAAGGTACGTGGTGTAAGCACAGAAATAGTGCCTCAGCTTCTAAGCTACCCAAGTCAGAGCACAACTGGTGTATTCTAATAGAGAATACCGAGCCTCGTATTGGGTGAACTTCTTGTTGGGATAATAGATGGCATGATCTTTTCTCCCTGTTCATTATGATGCCCAGGACACAACCAAAAGCTTCATCTGGCACCACAAGGTAGTGTAGTAGGGGTCTACCTTGCTCGGGAGGAACCAAGACCGACGATGTTGACAAGTACTACTTGATTCTATCGAAGGCCCTTTGGAAGTCATCAGTCCATTTGGTAGAGGCCTCCGTCATTAGCATCTTAAAGATTGGCTCACAGATGATAGTAGATTGTGCTATGAACCGGGTGATATAGTGAAGTCTCCCCAAGAAACTCATTATTTCTTTCTTGTTCTTTGGAGGTGGAAATTCTTGAATAGCTACGACCTTTGATAGATCCAATTCTATCCCTCGGCGCCTCAAGATAAACCCAAGCAATTTCCCACCTGGAACCTCGAATACATATTTTGCGGGATTCAATTTCAGGTTGTACCTTCTCAGTCTGTTGAAGAACTTCCTTAAATCTTCCATGTGGTCAGTGAATCTCTTGGATTTGATGATGACATCATCATAATATACTTCAATCTCCTTGTGTATCATGTCATGGAAAATAGTAGTCATAGCCCTCATGTAGGTAGCTATTGCATTTTTTTTACTCGAATGGCATCATCTTATAGCAGTACATCCCCCATGATGTAATGAAAGATGTTTTCTTAACATTTTCTTCATCCATCTTTATCTGATGGTACCCAGCAAAACTATCAATGAACGACTGAAGCTCGTGCTTGGCGCGGTTCTCAATCAATATATGTATGTTTGGTAAGGGGAAGTCATCTTTTACACTGGCCCAGTTGAGGTCCTGATAGTCGACATAGACTGTAACCTTCCTGTTCTTCTTTGGTATTGCCACATTATTGGCCAACCATGCCGGATACTCTAGCACCCAAAGAACTTTAGCTTTGACTTTCTTCGTGACTTTTTTCTTGATTTTAAAACTCATATCTGGCTTTAATTTTCTAAGCTTATGCTTCATAGGAGAATAGGCTGGATCGGTTGACAATTTGTGAGCCATGATGGATGTGCTTAAACAAGTCATGTTGTCGTATGACCAGGTGAATATGTCTTCATACTCTCTGAGAAACTCTATATATTCTTTTTTTTTTACGGTGACAAATGGACACTACTTCGTGTTTCTTTGATGTTTTATGCATCTCCCAGGTTGAGAATATCGGTCTCGTCCAGGTTGGAGCCTATTCTCGAAATTCCCAACTTCCTTAAAAATCTCCTATGGTATATCGTCTTCATATGAATGTTTGTTTATTGCATTGTCTCATTGCATGTCACAACCATTGGTTCATCAAGTAAAGTAATGGTAATGGTTCTTGAGCAAAGTAACGAAAATAATAAGCATAAGATTTATAAGAAAATGAAATACTTTAATAATTTCTATTAATGTTTTGAACATCGGATCTCTTTTTGGGAAAAAACAAAATGCGAAGGGAAATAAACTAGTTAAACGAAATAGTTTGTGTGCTTTGTTTAGCCTGGCTACCTCAAGGTATGCCGGGCTCTGGTGGTTCTTATGGACCAATTACTGAGGCATTCTCCTTGGCTCATGGCTTGTATAGAAGGGCCTTGCTCCCTTTCCTCATCGAAAATGACGCAATAGTCCAGGTTATCTTCTTCGAAAAATAAATTCTTCTTTGCTGCCAATGCTTCCTCTTCTTCTAACCCATAGATGACTTCACCCGGTTGGACAGTCTTCTCCAAATAAGGTATTGGCTGCTCCAATGGATAGAAAGGGCTGCGCCAGGGTGGCGGCCAGTCCTTGAATTCTTCCCAAGTATGCTCATACCCCAAGCCAATTGTTGTACCGTGTTTCATTAGTTTGATAAGCTTAGCGATTCATTGGAGATTCTTTCTGAGTCCTTTGCCTCGTTCATACCAGCACCAGTTCAGTATGATTTTGATCTTATTATCCCACCATTTATCCTTATCTACGACGTTGACTAGCTTGATGCGAAGGTAGGTTTCTCCACCTATTTTCCTTCTTCCTCCAATCGCTGGGATGGTCTGGCGGCTACATATGGGGTTGCTCCCGTTATCATGAATGATCACCTCCTGGTGATTCCACTCAAATTTCATTGTCTTATCTGGTATTGATGCAATGACACCGAAGACATGAATCCACGGTTATCCCAACAATATATTGTAAAATGCTGGCACTTCTATTACTTGAAAATCAATATCGAACCAGGTGGGCCCTATTTGCGAACATAGGCTAATCGCCCCATAGTGGACCTATTAGATATGTCGAAAGCCTTGATGTTGATGGACCTATCCTTGATTTCATGCAGTCCCTTTCCCAATGTTCTGAGTGTTACCTGAGGACAAATGAATAGATTAGACCCTTCATCGACCAAGATCGGGGTGATAAAATAATATTTGCACTGCATAGTGATGTGTAATTCCTTGTTATGGCTTAGTCCTTCCAGTTGTTGCTCATCATCATGGAAGCTGATTTTGTGACTTTCCAATACTTGGCCCACCATGTTCGCCATTTCTCCTCCAGTTATGTTGCTGGGCACATATGACTCACTCAGCACCATTAACAAGGTTTCTTGTGTGCGTCAAAACTTTGTAGCAAAGCCATGATAGAGATATGTGCTGGTGTTTTGATCAGTTGGTCAATGATTGAGTACTCCTTGGCTTGTATCTTTCTTCAATGATCACCGGGTCCGGTTTCATTGATGGCTTGTCGACCAGAGGTCTGCTTACTTGACTCTGCCAAGTGTTCTGGGGTATACACTTTACCGGTTCTTGTCATACCCTGTGCTGCAACCGTTTTCTCGAACATGGATTTTCCCTTTCTTCTTGCCTCGGCTATGTAGTCTCTTGGGATGTCTTTTTTGTGGAATGGTGTTACGGCTGTAATTTCCACTAGAATAGGCACTCTTGTTCTGGAAGGTAATACAGTGACTTTAAAGGCTTCATACACATTTGGGATCAAACCCGACCTCGATCAGTGTTGGCGTCTTTACAGAGGCTGGTACTTCAAACTCAAGCTATATGGATATGTTTAGCTCAGCATCATTAGAAGGGTAAAATTAGACTACAATCTGATTGAGAGTGACTGTTGGTTTCTTTGGATTATCTCCTTCTACTATCAACCTGATCGATCCATCGGGGTCCCATTCATCATCTATCTCAATCATGTGTATACCTCAACACTTTTGCTCTGGTAGAGAGTTGTTATGGACATTCAGGGAAGGCTCCTTTACCAGGATGGTCTAGTTGTCTATCAAAGCCTGGATCTTGTCTTCAGGGAGTGTCATTCATCAATGGTATGCCTTTTCATGCCCTAATGGTATGCACATGTTTTATTTATGTTTGCCCATTGGAAGGAGTTTTTGGAGTTTATGGCAGGGATAGGATACAAGTAGCTTTGAGCTTTTCATACAACTGGTCGATAGGTTCGGCAATGAAGGTGTAATGTTTGGGAGGTCTGCGATTGAAGTTTGGTTAGGGTCTAGGGAAATTTTTGCGAGGGGGAGGTGATTGATAGTCGGACCCTTGAGTGTTGTAGGCTTGGTAGACTTGTGCGGGTTGGGAGTATTTGGGTGAATTGGGCTGTTATGTGGGTGGTGGAGGCGACTGGAACGTGGATAATAGAGCTTGGTAAGAAGGCATGGGTGCTTGGTATTTTACTGGTGATTTGGTTCTTTGTTCAACATAATGACACCTACGTCCCTCTTTTCGGATGTACCACCAGACAACAGAGCCTTGTTGGTGGCTTGCAATGCGTCAAAGTTAGTGAACATATAACTTTTGATACCTTCAACGATCCTTTCCCCTAATTTGATGATGTCTGAAAATTTATGGCTTTCACTAAACATAAACCTTTCGTAGTACTGTGGGTATTGAGCTCGGACAAAAGACCTATTCATTTGTTCTTCTTCTAAAGCCGACCTGACCTTAGCAGCTTCTAATCTCCACCGAGTAGCATACTGACATAATGCATTCGTAGGTTTTTTCTTTATGTTCTGGATGTAGAACACATCTGGCGTATTTTTCATTTTGAATCTGAATCTCTCCATGAAATCGAAAGCTATACTCACCCAATTTGACTATCGTTTAGGGTCCTGGCTGATGTACCAAGATAGAGCATCACCTTTCAGACTTGTCCAAAAGAGCGTCATGCAAATCTTTTTGTTTTTTACTACTCCGACCAGCTTGTCACAATATGTTCTCAGGTGAACCCTAGGATCTCCTGTACCATCAAACATTTCAAACTTCGGAGGTTTGTATCCCTAGGGCAGTTTGACATTGGGTTGTATGCATAAATATTTGTAGTTCATAACCTCAATTCCTTTACTGCTTTTAACGCCCTAGATCCTGGTCGTCAACTTCTTAAGTTCTTCAGCCAAATTCCTTATAAGAGAGTCTTTGTCATCAGACTCAGGTATGCTTGAGATAGGCACAATTTCCACATATATGGGGTCGTTGTTGTGGCAATGGTCATTCGTGGGTTTCAATGGTTATGGGATTAGTAACAAAGTGTTATTGGTAGTCTTGCAAGTATAGTAGTGGTAGTGAGGAGTGAGATGGTTTGGGACATTTTGTAGAGGTGTGTGATTCCGAATGACTTCTTGAGCAGCAAAGGAAAATGATAGACTTGCCAAATTCGGGACTTGGTTAAGCCTTTCTTGGAAATTAAGCAACTTTTATTCTATCTAAGACGAATTCTCCTTCGAAACCTAAATAGCGCAGTAACCTTTACCCATTCGACTAAATTTTCCTTTCTGATGTTGCTTAACTCTTCCATCTTTCCCTTGTTCCTGCTTTTGATAGGACTAGGAGGAGGAGTAGGTGGAGGGCCCTTTGATCTTGTGGAATACAATGATGATGCCAAAGTTCACGAATTAACCTTTGGGGAGGGGAATAAACAAAAGGGGAAAAACAAAAAGGTAGCAAGTTAGTGAGGATCATAAGAAAAGTTTTTGCAATATTTAAACACGTAGTGCAGGAAATATAAACGTGTCCTAATCTTAGGGGAGCTCTTTGTGCCCAAGGTAGGCCTAGCAACAAATAAATTTGGAGAACTTAAAATGCTAAATGCCTCATTTTACTGAAAATTAGTTGATTCCTAAAATGACACTAAATAAAATGTCACTAATGGTCGTAGGCCTTATTACATTTTCAAAGGAAAAGAAGACTCCTATCTATTTGGTCCCAGAAGGACCTTCCCCATATTCAGCATGTTGGCTCCTTCATACAGCTCTCCCAGCTCGTGCAACCCTAGCAGCAAGTAAGTCCTGTCCAGACGTCCGCCTTCATCTCCTTCAGCAACTCGGCAATCTTTGACCCTCCTCAGAAACATCATTTACATCTCAACTATGGCCCGCTTCAAACCGATCAGTCATTCTTTGGCACTAACAGGTATATCCTTCCATTCTCCAATTAACTTTTGATTGGCTTCGTATATTTCATGGTGTTCATTTTTGCATTCCCCCATCTTCTTGCGCAGTTGGTTGTACTTTACCTATACTTCAGCCTTTTCATCAATGATCCTGTGACCTCGAATAAAGCTCGGTTGTCCTAACCCATTATGACCGTCTTCAAACTAGCCTGGGTAGTATGGAGTATATCCAGCATCGTCCCTGTTTGGTTCAGTAATATCCATTCCCATGACGATTTTACAATGCCACATGCGTTGGGCTTGGCACTTGTAAGGACTATCGTTATCCTGAAATTTTGCCTTGAAGTTACTCTTTTTATCAACCCTTGGTATAACCTGCTTCCTTCCGTTCTACTTCATTACTCGAAGAGGGACATAAGGATAAGTTCCACTCAGACCAATGAGTATAAGAATTGGTGCATCCCGAGATAGGACAATGAACTCTTCACTAGGGAACCATTCAAACATCCATTGCACTTGGTCCTCTTTAATATTTTCGAACAACTCTACCGATCCTTTACCATCTTCTGTTTGAGCAAACATGTTAGGCATATAGTTCATTCGCCTTGGCTAATGGAAGGCGATATGATCATCCTAGTTCCTGTGCGAGATCTCTTTTCAATATTCACCTTTTTGGAGATGCTTTATGAGCTACGGTTTGGGCAGTAAGTTAGAACCCTCAAAGTGTTTGTCCCCTTGTTGACAGTTCTCTAGGGTGCAGTATATCTCTACACCTATCATAGGTATTATGCTAATAGGCTTCCCGCCAATCCCTTCCATTAAGCTTTTGGTAACCATGGTATGAATCCTATCCTTCTTCATAGAGAATACATAAAGATGAACACTCTTATGTTGATATGCCCCAATGGTGTAAGGGCAAATTTTCTGGGTAATGGCGGTAGGCCTTGCATTGTCGTACCTCTCGTACAGATATTCAAAAAGAAAGTAGGAATCTTTCAAGTAGGCCAAGTCTGGGTTCTTCTTTAGTCCCATAATTTTGAGAAAAACCCCACCCTTACGATTTTCTAGAATAAGTAAACTCGGAGTCTCACATGGGATACCAGCTCGCCCTCATATTTCCTCAATCAAAGGTGTCATTTCAAGGTCCGTGAAACATAACACAGACCTATCACCATCCCAGAATAGAGTTGCAGCCTCTATGATTTTGTTGTCGCGTTGGATTTCTAGAAGAGAAGGAAAATTTCCCAAATACTGCGGACGAAGGTCTAATCACTAATGTGAAGGTCTTCCCATCAGCTTAGTAACCTTCAGTTGATGCTGGTTACCATGGTGAATCTAGGGACTCCGTGCCCCATTCTCTATAAAACAAAGTGTTAGGCTCTTACCCCCGCCTGACTCGACTATTTAAATATCAATAATTGGCATAAGCAGCATTTTAGTTCTCCAAATAAATGCACAGACCTAGTAGCGTCCGTTTGGGTTCCAGGGAAACCTAGTGGACTTTGGACAAGGCTATCTTAAAGAGTCCTTATGCAGACAACATAACTGACTCGGCTAGGTTTGCCCATGATGCCTGCACAGTTGAATGGAGTAAGATTTCCATGGGGTGCTAGACCGGTACTCTTAAGAAGAAAACTCAAGAGAGAAAGGAACGAAACCGTCGACTACACCATTGATCGACTAGTTTTACCACAAATACGCCTTATCCAAATTTAGGGGTGATAATATCAGAATGGCGCAACTACTCATTATAAGAGTTTCTATAGTATTTTGTTTTGCACGAGTGGAATATGATGTTGAATGTTCGATTACAAGAATGAAACAAGTTTCCACATATTTGCATGTTCATAAAGTAATGATTAGATAATTGCTCTTAGTAACAACAGTATTGAAGAAAAAGGGTAAAAGAAAGCATTGAAGAAAAGAAACAAATAGCCAAGTTAGTTTTTCAATAGAAGAGAGATAAAGACATTAAATAAAGGCAAATAAAATGCAGTAGTATAACAAATATCATGAAATGGTAAAAGCCTAAACAATATCCCCAGTAAAGTCGTCACGCTGGCACACCCCCTTTTTCTAAGGCGAAATCGGGTTTATGGCATTTTGGAGGACAACTCATTCCCTTTTGGTAATTGGGTTAGTGAATTTATAGAGTCACCACTTAATGATTAAGTGCATTAGGAAACTAAGAAGCTATTTGAGTTGACAAACCAGAGTTTCGGTATGGGCTAGAAATTATCTCGAGGGGGCGGGGAAGGTGTTAGGCACCCCCCCCCCCCCCAAGATCAACTAGTGTGGTTTCCGGCCATGATATAATTGTGACTTCACGTAACAAGTAAATAAATAAGGGCTCAAGTAGAAGGTGTTTTCACATAATATTGCAAGTAAATTAAAAAAGTAAAGAGGGCAGAAATTTTAAAGAAAATATTTAAACAATGATGAAAAAGAATAAACAAGTAAAGGGAAATTGGGTCCTAGGTTTATGACTAATATGGATCACGTCAATGCAATACCCAGTAATCACTCCTCAAAAGGGAGGGGCTACATGAGGTATTAGCACACTAGTCATCATATCCATATCTACCCTTCCCACTCTGTCACACCTCTTTTTTTACAACTTACACGTGGTTACCCCGAAAGGCGACACGTGCGTAGGAGTTTCTCTAATTTAAGTGACATTATTCGAAATGGGATTAATTGTTTATTTCAAGAGTCACCACGTGGGATAGGCTTGTCTTTTGGTGTCTCAAGTCACCGTTTATTTTAAATCCCAAATCGAGGAAATTTTGACTGCGCAATTGGAATCTGCAAACCAGAATTTCATGAGTAAGGTATTCTGTTGATTTGAGGGAAGGTGTTAGGGACCCTCGGATCCCGTGGTTCTAGCACGGTCGCTTAATGTCATTATAAGTGGCTAAATATGATTTTCTACACCTGTTAACTCGTAATTTTAAATTATTAACCACTTTTAATATCTATTAGGGAAATTTGCAATGTTATTAAAACACGTTGCGAATCACGTCACATAACTGCACCCGCGATATTAGACACATTTCAATTTCGTTGGGAATAGGATTTGGGTCACATAAATGCGCACGAATTTCGGAAGATGTTTTTATTAAGCATGCGCGCCTATAGCAACTACGTCTTTGATATTTATAGGAAATGCCGTGAAAGTTTCTAAACGACACTTCCTATTTTCTATGTGTTGTAATAAATTAAGGAGCCACCGTATAATATTTGTTTGAATTATCGCGGCCCACTTTATTTTACGAGGACATCCTAATCCGCACTAAATTTTCTACTCTTACGGGTGCTTAAATACACTAACTGTTATATGTATTAACTTGTGTACTCAGGAAACACTACATGGCCTTAGCCTCGTTCATGGTCAATTACCACGTAGTAAATTGATGTTGGGCCAGCCCAGGAAGACACATTTTTCAGGCACTATTGATTAATAAATTTTGTGAGTGTTTTTTATTTTAAAACACCCTGCCTAAAAAACACATATTAGATTACAAAATTATTGTGCATTACTAGGCCACGCTAATGAGACCATTACTGATTTGAACGAAAGATTCCCAGTGCTAAGAATAATTTGGTCTTAAATTATGCACCTAAAATCGAATATCTACTCATTCATGAAGGAAATAATAACAACCATATTTCTATCAATTTCTAACAATAGATTTGAATCAGATGATTCACATACTCATCAGTCAAAGTATGTGAGTCTAATTTCAAAAAATTTAGTTGTGATTCAAGTTATACTACATGGACTAATATGAAAATAAAATATCATTAAACATGATGGGACTCAAATGAACTAAAACGTTTCACAGTATTTTTGATTTGTCTTACATGATTATCAGGACTGCTGCCTCCTGAATCCAGTAGCTCTAAGTGCACAGAATCAACACTTGAACCCACTAGACTAGAATTGGAATTGATTATTACTTAAACACATACAAATATTTGAGCTGAATGTCCAGTTATTACACATGAAAACAGTCCCAAATGTCCAAATTATTACAAACAAATCAGTCTAATGTTAACTGTAACATCACAATCAACTTACTAATATTCCTATGTTCAGACTAAGTAAAGGGGAAAATTGGGGTATGACACAAAATACAAATAATTGGTGAGGGTCTTCATACTTGAGAATATATTTCACACTTGAACTTCATATATATATGAGCTTTGAATAAACATGTAATGCAGCAATAGAAAACAATCCTTTGAGTAATATAAGAGACCAGCTAGACAAATCAACAGCCAGTTGCACAGTATACCCTGAGCTTCAACAGAATTGTGAGAAAAATAGATTCAAAGTGATCAAATTCAGCACTGATCGTATTTTTAAATATGAAATGAGTATTTTTGCTCTAGTATTGAAGAGAAAAGTTCCCGGATCCCTATCCAATGACCCAAATGTTTAATTTTATACTAAAATTGTTAGGGCATAAGATTTTACTATTTGTTTTCTTTTCAGTCCTCAACTCAAATTATATGTTTTCCTAAGTAGTCCTTCCATTTCTGACTTGTGCCTCATGTTTGGGGGTGGAATTATGTTGTAATCCTTGCTAGAAAGTTCTTAAAGATTCCTATCAGTTTTTTACAAATTCAAATCCCTCTTATAACCTCACAAGCTTTCCTAAATTACCTACCCCTGAATTTTGACCCCAGTCAGTTCTTTTAACCCAAGTTCATTTACAATTGACCTTGGTTAGTTCTTTGTCCATAATTCAGTCACAATTGACCTTGATCAATCATCTTGGGTCACTAATAAGCTCATGAAAGTTCCTTTAGCCAAAATTAACAGACTTCTTCAAGCATTATCTAGGATTAACACATAAAAGACTAGAAAAGTGAATACATTTATCTGCACTGAGGACCAAGACTAGCATGAAATAAAACTCAAGCATTCAGTAGTATAATCAAATAATCAAACTAATTAGAACAATCATGGAATCAATAAAATTCATCAAATTATGAGGATCGTACTACTCAAAAGCTATTTTTAACAGGATATTTGAACTATTTCAGAGACGAGGAGGTTTCTAGGCTAGTGAAAAATAATCAAACATATGAACATTGAACCCTAATCTTAAATGAACTTGTGGATAAATAGAAAAACCACCAAAAGAAAAAAATGGAAGAAATCCAAACTTTTAAACATGTAATTACTGAACCTTATCAGTTATTAATAGAAATAAAGCATTCAAAGCTAAAGAAATGGAAAATAGGCAAGAAAAACTTAGCTTTCATTTTGTTCTCATTTAAACCATCCCAACTGGACCTTGATTCTCCCACTGAGGTTCTGAACCCTCTAAGGTGGTGTACCATCAGTTTTAAGAACTCATGGGAGTTTCCAAGATTCTGAGACATCAAATAGGTCTTAGATTTGAATTTGTTTAGTGGTTGAAGGTGTTTGAGGGTCAAGGGTGGCATGGTTAGTGTCAATAGGGGTCAGTAACTACCTGGGAGAGGTTTGATGTTTTTCCGGCTTGTTTTAGAATTTAGAGTTGGCGTTCGGATTAATACTCGAAGGGTTTCAGGATGATTTGGGAGGAGTAATATACCTGGTTGGAACGGGGAGGGGGAGGTGCCTTAGTGGTGTAGTTTTTGACGATTTTGGAATAAGGTTACTGGAGATAGGGTTTCCGGCCACCTTTAAGGGGATATTCGAGACGGAGGGGTTGTATTCGAGTGAAACTGGTCATGGGATGGGGTAGAGGAGGTAACTCTGGTTATGTGGTGTTAATTTGGGGTAGTTTGGTTGCCGGCAGGCACTGTGAGGTGAATTCCGGCGGCGGCAGTAGGGTGGTGAGCCGGTGGTCAATGGTCGGCGCTACGGTACGAGGAAGACGATACGAGGAGGGGGTTTGGTCTCTAGCATGTATTAGAGGCGCTGGGACATAAATGTATGGTTTAGGATGGGGTTATAGTAGCCGTTGGATTGTGGTGAGATCAACGGCTGTGCTGATGGGTGGGGGGGGGGGTAACGGTGTCGTTTGGTTTAGTGGATATATGGACTGGGTTGAGGCTGGTTATTGGGCTGGGTTGACGTATTGAAAGGAATAAAAAAGGTTGGGCCGCTCAGGTCTGGCCCAATTGTGTTCAGCCTAAGTGGCTGCCTATATATATATGCATGTATTGTATTTTTTTTGTCTTTTCTTTTAATTGAAATTAATTACTAATTTTATTTATAAACCACAAATCACAAATAAGATTAAAAAAAGTCAAAATTAAACTAACATAATTTCAAATGTTGGACACATATATATATTTTTTTGTATTTTTTAATTTGTAATACAAATTTATTTAACAATTAAATCTTAAACCATTTTAAACATGCAGTAATGAACATGCACATGCAGCCAGATCCTAAAAAGATTAAAATCCTAACATTTAAAAGAAAATTCCTAAACTTTAAAATCCTGTAGGAGTTTTTTTTGACCGGTCAAAAATCATATGCTCACACGCCCCGTTAAGGTATTAAAGAAAGGAATAGTATTGTTACTTATTGCATGCTATTAACCGTCACAATCATATAAGTCCAAGGGGCGTTCGGACTACAAATACTAAAAGGGAGGGAGTTGGAGATTTTTAGAGTTTAAAAGGATAAAAATATAAGGCGACAAGCTAGAACACATAAGCAGTTAGGGGGATAAATAGCAGTTAAGGCGCAAATAGGCCTCCTCACTTAAGGAGCAAGTTATATAGCATGACTTCAAATACTAGTTATGGTATGAATTAACTTTAAGGCATTAGGAAAGACTTACTTATCAGATATTTTTCAGATCAAAAGTCTAAATTAGGCTTGGTTTAGCTGTAATATATCAAGAACTGACCTAGTTGATTAATCACTGAATCGCCTAGGTGAAACCTATAGGCATGATATCTAATAGTGCAGAAGGTATACTATTTTGAAAAGAAAGGATTACTATATTTATAAGCAAAAGGTTCTAAAGATTTTAAACAATCTTATTTACTGATTTTAGACTCAAAGAGGGAGTAGACGAAGCTGATTCACATGATTACTCCTATAGGCATGATTTGTAAGCGTAGTTGATTTAAAACACTTTATAGTTGAAAAATCAGTGCAAAGTCCTACAGGCATGGTATCTAGAAGGTTTTTTATTATTTAAATCTATGAACAAGATTTCCTAGTGACAGATATATGCAGATTGTTATTAAACCTAGGATCGTTTGCCTAATGACATGTATATGCCGAAGTGCTGAAACTATGATCATGATTTCCTATATGCAGAAACGCAAAACTTAGAGGCAGGATTTCTATATGCAAAAATGCAGGATCTTAAAGACAGGATTTCTATATGCAGAAAAACTTATAGGCATGGTTTCTAATATGAGAATCCAGAAATAAGAAAGAAAACTTATTACCATGGTTTCTACTATGAGAATGCAGAACTGTAGAGAAATTTTATAGGCACGAGTTTTATGATGAGAAATTTAGAAATTTGAAAATCGTATAGGAACGTTTTTTACCCTCTGCGTACATTCATCCCCATTACTTTCAACTAGGCATCCCCAATATTTATTACAAACCCAAATGAATAAAGAAAAAGAATGTTAAATTACATCATAAATTTAAGCTACACCCAAACAGCTTAATTAAGACTTAAGGTCTAACAATATGAGACAAACCAACTTCACGGGTCAGATTCCCAAAAGTCTTTCTCTTATTTTGGATGTGTCAAAGTTCCCACGAGTCTCAAAGGGCTCTGGGCAGTGCTTACACCCCGAATACATTATAGAATTATATCATAGTGCAATGTGAAAGGGCCAGCTATTCAATGTTCAAGCTTAGAGGGAACTCAAGGTCCCAAAGCAAGGCTCACAATGGGGGGTAGAACTTAGAGTCTCAAAGTAAGTGCAAGTGCATAAATGGGGAACTAGGCAAAGCCATGGCAAGCTGGTGGTCATGCCCAGCAATTGGGAATGATGGCACTCCCTTAACCAGCCTATCAGGAAAATCTTACGAGTTTGGATCCATTGTGGATCAGTTTCTAACCTGGGTAGCAATTTGAATACTGCCAGGCGAAGAGTCTTAACTCAAACACATGGAAGGGAATAAGGGTTGGGACTCATAACAGAAATAGATACAAGGAAAGAGCATAAATCATTGAACATGTGCAGTAAAGTAAACGGGATTGAAGAAAATTGTAAATAAACACATAAGGGTGAGGCAGAAAAGTTAAATCAGAACATACCAGCTTCAGGGGGAAAACAAGTAAAAACAGTAGTCTTGAAAAAGCCAAGTTGCAAGCAAAGCAGTTCCAAAATATCTCAAGCAAAGTAGAGTACTGCATTCAAAACAGCATTGCAAGTGTGCAAGTATTGAATTGGAGATTAAGGACTACTAGTGTGAAAGTTGCGTGAAGATGAAGTCGTGTCCTAAAAGTGCAGAAGGGCAGTCCCTTTTATAGTGCAGAGAAAAAATCAAGAAAGGCAAGGAAATATCATTGAAATAAGTCTCTCAATGGCTAAAGGATTCTGATTGGAACGGGTAAAAGCCAGTTAAGAAAAGAAATTTAAATTAAATCCTTTCAAAGTAGTACAAAAGAGGTGAATACATAAAAGTTATTTAAGGAAAACAATCAATAGTACATGGTTTGTGACGAACATAGCAAGGGAATCAATTAAACAGGCATGAATCAAAAATTACAAGTTCAATTTGAATGAGCCAAGTCAAGAAGGTAAATGAGGTTCAATCCAAGAAAAATCAGTGACAATTCGTCAGCCTTATTCAAAGGATTTCAGAATCGATCAATTAGTTGGTAAAAAACCTTTTGAAAGAGAAATTTCTCATATATAATGCATACCAATCAAGCAGAAGGAATCGTCAGGTTAGGTAAAAAAAGAGTCCAATGAATGATTTAGAGTCACAAGAAAAAGGGATTCAAGTTCGGTTGTAGACTCATAGTAAGTCTGAAAGCCTAGGATCCCAAAGTGGAACCCTAATAACAATTGCCAATAAAACTCCCAAAATCCTAGTGTTTCGAATTGAGTCAGACATAGAGGTGAGAAACAGATCATTGGAAGAGGCTTAGAAGTCTTTTCCAAAGACGTATGAGAGAAAAATACACACGATTGAAAGAACACTGATTCATGGTCATGAGAACACCTTTGGGAAAACTCAAAATTTAAACAAGTTCAGAAGAAAGAGATGATACAAGTTTTAAAGAAAATTAGATGAAATATGCATAACGGGAACACAAACAAAGTTCAGTAAAGTGAACAAAATAAACAAATACAGGAACAACAACAAAAATAGAAGAATCTTGCATAATAGAAAGAGAAACAAAGAGTAACCTCATGCATAGTAGAAAACAAAAGGCACACACCTTACATGGATGATCACACATTAAGAAAGAATAGAAAGAATAAGAAAGACATTTGAAGAAACTTTTTCAGAAACCCTAAATCAAAATTGAACGATTTTGAAAATGAAATTTGGGAAAAACATTTAAAATGTCAAGTAAAGCCCAAACTTATCACAGATCTAAGAAAATAAGCAAGTACAGAATCTCAGACGGCTTAGAGTTGCATAGAAAACCCTAGTAATGAGAATGGTCTTGAGAAAAGTCAGATCTTGAGTCGAAAAGACTCATATTGCTTGAGCATGCCGGGATAATTGGCCGGAGAAGCCAAATATCTACAGATCTAAGAAGGATCTACAGAGGGCCATCAAAGTCGAGCTTCAAACCTTGAATAACTTAGGTCTAATGGTGAGAAAGGATGAGTATAGACCGTCCATGGCCCGAGACGCCATGAATTCTGATGGAAACATAGTGAGATAAGGTGGGAAACAATTAGGGTTTCGGAGAGGTTCGAGAGAGTTTGAGACGAAGAGGGTTCAAATGGCGGTGTCTCAGGTGAAATGAATTAGGTAAATGGGGGTTTTAGGAATTAAATAAGGAAATGGGAATTTATGGACGTTAATCAAAATGATCAACGGTCCAGATCAAATGTGAGCCTAGTGGGTTTTTAAATTGGGTTAGGGGTCGGGTAATTTAGGTTTAATTTGGGGATGAATTGGGGTCAACATAAGGTTAAAATTGAAAGGAAATGAGGTTGTACTTGAAATAGAAATGGGCTAAATGTTAAATAGCCAATTTTACCCTTTTGATGTTATTAAAAATAGAAATAATGATTTTATGTCACGACCCAAACTGGAGGCCCATGACTATCACCAGGCCATACTTGCCGCGAACCAACGTACATTTTACCTAACTTCTTTATTATCTTTTAGGGCGAACATGATCAATATAGATGGAATCCATGGATCACGAACCATAAAAGATGATAGCATAAACATACAAAACATGAGGTGACCATACAATCAATAAACTATATATATGGTACGTGCTACCACGCTACAATGAAAGACTATACAAAAAAAAACCAGACGACAAGACATACTAATCTATACATGAGTCAACACCTGTCTATGATCCTCTAAAGGAACATAAGTGCTGCAACATAGCCGGAAAAGGGCCCCGAAATGCCCATAATATTAATAACAAAAATGCATACCAAGACCACGACAAATCCGGAGAAGGGATCTCGCTAATCACTGCTGAACTGGACAACCTACTGTGATGGGGGAGCTACACCTGCCTGTCTATCAGGACTTGCAGCATGACATGCAGCGGCTACAAACAAAGGGACGTCAGTAAGAATAAGTATGTAAGGCAGGGAACCATAAACACAAACAGTGATGTAAGTAGGGATAGATAATATACAACCTGTAATATCTGAGTACCTATGAGGGCTACTGACATGAAATGCATGATACATATGTATAAATACATAAAATTTAAAAACATACGCGTATGTGGGCATCATAATCATCATCATATTGTACCCGGCCGTAATAGGCTCGGTAAAAAAACGTACCCATCTAACATAAGGCTCGGTAGAATCATACCCGGCCACGTGGAGCTCGGTAAAACACAACTGATTAGTGGTTGCACAATAGAGGTCGTACCCGACCGACTATAGCATGGCTCGGTAGAGTAAAATAGATACATTTATATAATGCATGCTCGACTCATGGAAACACGTTCTAGACCCATCAGAGTGACTTAAGATCGGTATCCTCAGTACACGTTATTTGGACTAACTCTTTACTATAAACCTTATAAGAATCAGAAAGTACCAACAATATTGATAACACAAGAATAAGAGCATCAACATCACATCTATTGTATCATAAAAGGGGAAACAATGTAAGTACTGCTAGCTTCTAATAGTAGAGTATCTTCGGAAGCTTGTTCATTACATTATGTGCGACCAGAGTCTTGCCAAATAAGGAAAGAGATAGCCTCAGATACCTTGTATATAATTCCCAATTCTCAAGCTATGCAATTGTCAATCCTTAGTCTACAATAAGAGAAACGATACTATCGTTATCATTTAAGCGTCATAACTATTATGTATCGACAACAACCTATTTTACGATGAAACGGACAGAACCTCCCCTATATATATGACTTCAAAAAATTCCAAAAATCACCAAACAACCCAAAAAAATATCAATAATAATCTTATTGAGCCTCCCAAAATAGTCCAACCACAACCTAATCACTTCCTACATACGACGGCCACCGTACTCGTGTCAAACGACCTGGAAATGTTAGTAAGAACTATCAGCCCACAGTGCTACATCTATAAGGTGTTTCTCCACACCCTTCCTTCACCCAAACGCAACAAAGTAAAAAACGCATCCCAACAGCAACACAAAACAGTCCATAAAATAATCCGCTACAAGTGAATAACTCGAACTCACGGTTTTCGATCACCGTCCCGTGAGTTCTTACATGTATTGAACGAATTACCATGAGTTCACAGCAGAATAAATGTATGTAATATAGCAGTAAAAATACCTTACTTGTTGGATAACTCATCCCTTCCCTTGGTTCTTCAAACTCTGATTTTTCCCTCAATTAGAACTTGAAAGAGAGGGAAAATCGATTAGGGTTTGTGTGTGATTTTTGGGAGGAGGTTTGGATGGTTTTAGGTCTGATTATTTTTGAGATATATTCAGGGTTATATTGCACGAGATAAACCTTTAAATGGGATCAATATCCGACCCGAAATTTTGTTTTTTGGGCCTATCATTTAACCAAGTAGGTGACACACCAACTTGTCACCTAGCAGCTTGTGCAGTCTCATAAAAAATGCCTATATCTTTCTACTCCAATGTTTTATTGATATACAGTTTAATAAGTTGGAAACTAGAGTCAAAGATCTTAAATTTTGTGGGTTGATTCGCCCCGTAGTTCGAAGGATATTAGGAGAAAAACTTAGTGACATTCGACCTAAAGTTTAAGTAAAACCATGAACCTAAGTTGCGACAACTTTTGTCGACTTTTGTTTCATAACTTGTTTAACTTCAAGACAATGAAACGGATATTATATGATTCAAATACATTAAAAAATGACCTCTTGAGTGTATTAACCAGCTACAGGTTTACCCAAAAAAAACGAGTTACAACATCCTTGAATTGTTTAACTTCTAATAGTTGTTAATCACCCTTATACACTCCTTGTATCACTTAAGATCAATAGGATTAAATTCATTATCATCTCAAGGATAATTCGTTCTTGGATTTATGTTAACTAATGTATGGAATGAACTAACGCATGTGGATATGGGTTATAAGACCCTCCCCCCCCCCCCCCAAGGAACATTCGTCCTCGAATGTAAGGATTTATGGGGAGTCCAAATCATCGTGGATTCCAACAGAAATTTCCAGTCAATTTTCCCCTACTAAATGGTCACTAGCAAAATTTGCAAGCAGTTGAGCCCAACGTATGGCCTCTTATGGCTACACAAAGCATTATGGACATGTACATTATCTGCATGTCAACATTTTTTATTAAGGAAGAGTGTTCTCAAGTTATTCCTTACCTCATAAAGTCGTTTCAACTATCTAATGCATCTTGCGTTCCACCAGCATCCTTGTTATCATCATTCTGGAATAGGTAAGGGTATTTAGACTTCATCTCTTCTTCCACTTCCCATGTCATTTCTTCCATATTCTTGTTGCTCCATAATACTTTGACGGAAGCTACATCTTTTGTTCTCAACTAATATAGCCACTGGCACTTCTTCTTATGATAGATCATGTGAGCATGTGATTTTTACCCCATGGAAATCACTCCTACAGGATTCTCAAGATTAGGAGTTTTCCTCTTTAATATTTATTTTTTGATTTTATTTTTAGGATTTAATTGCGCATATCAGTGTGTATTTTCATTAATGCATGCATAAAAATCATAGAAAAAATATATACAAAAATTGCATAAGCATGTAGGATTTAATTTCACATAGTTTGTTAAATTAAATGGTAATTATGGTTTATTTTTGCAAAGTATAAAATCCTTAGAAATCAAGTTGTTATTCTGGCATTTTATTGTTTAGCAATTTATGGTTAATTTTTTGTTTTTGCATTTTTTTTATTAATTTTGCACATTAGGTAGTTATTATTTTGATTTATCCTAACAAGGAATCTTTAAAATACAATTAGGAAATAAAATAATTAAGAAAACAAACAAAACGAATAGGATTTTGACAATTAACCCAGGCTGGCCACAATTGGGCCAAGCCTGGGTGGCCCAAAATAATTAAACCCTTTTAATATACCCAAGACATAGCCAATAACCCATCCCTGATCTGGTCAGTGTAAGAGACGCCCCAAAACGACACCGTTTTGGGGCAATCCATCTCAGTCGTCCATACGCATTAATTCGACGGCTTTGAAACTCCCGCTCCAAACACATATATATGTCCAAACACTGGTGTATTTGAAAAATACCAGAACTTTAAGGCCCCGTAAAATTTCACTAAGTAATTTAGGATTTCGTTGTATCACGCAGTCTTGTTATAATGCTTTTATATACTATTAACATGGTGGACATAAATTAGACTTTGTAAATATGAGTATAAGTCTTATGGTTAGTGATGTGAGGTCCAAAGAGAAGCCTAGCTGTATGCCAAATGAGAAATTTTCGAAATAGCCCAAAATTCCAAATGGATTCGTACAAGGCTCCACATTAAAGTAGAATATGTATTTATGTATAAGGTTTTATGTGATGAATATCATATCAAATGAAATACCTTTGAGTCTAGTTTCCAATGCTTCCAACCGTTCGTCATTTGGACATTCTTACACAAAGTTATAGTCAAATTACCAAAGTATGGAAATTGATATCTTGAGTCAATTCTGCGATCGCATTTTGGATCACAGAATGCACTCTGCGGTCGCATTTTTGCCGCATTTTGAACCCGAGAAGCCCAGTTTTGGGCGTCGGTTGTACGACGCATCTTCGGACTGCATGTCGATCTGCGGTCCGTTCTGCTATAGCAGAATTGACATCGTGGGATATTTTTTTTATTTTCTAAGCCAGACCCCTTATCGTTATATTTGACCCCATAACTCATTTTATGCATTTTTCTTAGTATTTTTAGAGTGAGAGAGAGGGATTTTAGAGAGGAAAAGTTTCCCCTATCAAATTTCTCCACAATATCTTGTAAATTCCTTGAAGATAATCTATTGAAAGCCCTAGTTCTTCATCTAAGAGGTAAGATTTTATGCCCTAGGTTCAAATTTCGAGTTTAGAGTATAAGATGGGTTATTGAGTTGTGATTCTTGGGTATTTTTGTATTGTGTATGCATGCATGTACAACTTAGGTTTATGGGAACATTGTTTAACATAGATTAGTAAAGATTGAGTTAGGGAATGAAGGAAATCTTAAAAAGGGGATTTGAAGTCAAGATGCTCAACTAGTGTTTGATAAAATGCTCAAACGAGCTAGTTTCATGAATATCTTTCTACTATGTGTTTAATTTTGTTATGTCTCATAGAAGATTGAAATTGCTAGAGTTTTTGGAGTGTTGTAGTAAGTTAAGGAAAGCTTTATCGAGGTATGTATGGCTAACTGTGATCCTTGTGATATCGCCCTATGCTAGTTGTGAAATTGTGGATAGTTGATATTCATGTGAGAATCATCGTAAAGCTTCTGTGTTGTATGATTGTGTGGTAACATTTTGTGAAAAATGTTGTGGAACTCGTAATTGGAACAACGGAAATGGAAATAATGTGGAATAGTGGTAATGGAAACAATGTGGAGCAATGGAAATGGAAATAATGTGGAACAATGTGTGTGATTTGTTGTGAATAACTATTGTGATGATCTAAATTGTGTATCAATTTTTGTGAACATGAGGAAATTGTTGTTGCTACTTGTGGGATTTCAATACCCTTGTTGTGGAATTATTTTAACAATGTGCCATGGTTGATTCTTTGTACTTGTTGTTGTTCTATTTATTGTTAAGAATTGAAAACTGTCAGGCGGGGTCGGTTTACGCGCTGCAACACGGTGAAATAAGGTGTGGATTGGGGTGATAAGGGTGACTAAGGTAATAAGGGTGGACGAGTCAATAAGTGTGAAAAATGTGACCCAATATCACTATTGATATGAATATGAATCATGAAATGATAAATGTTGAATTGTGAAAGGAGACAGAAGTAGAGTTTGTGACCTGTGGAGCACTGACTGCTTGAATCATTTGTTGTGGAATGTTTTGTTGTTTCTTCCTGGTTGTACTTGCACTATTGTTGTTCAGTTATATACTTGTTTATGATATTTGGCTTGAGTTTACTTGGGACAGAGTTTATTCAAACATACCAGTACAATTCGAATGTACTAACGTCCCTTTTGCCGGGGGCGCTACATTCGTGTTATGGTTCTACGTGGATCCATAGCAGTCACTCCAGTCCACCGAGCGTAGCTCCTCATCACATTCCGTCAGCTGATTTGGCGAGCCCCTTTCCATTCGGGGCACTATGTGGCTCACGCCACTTTCTGTTTTCCGATCTTGTTATGATGTGGTATAAGGCATAGCCGGAGCCTTGTTGCCGGTATTTCCATAATATTTTTCAATTGTATTTAGAGGCTCCGTAGACAGGTTGTGGGTAGTGTCGGGCATGGTAATTTAAAAGATAAATATTGATGTGTGGCAATGTTTTATAAAAATTGGAATACCTTTATTATGGTGAATGAAGTTTCTAATGGAAATTGTTATTATTATGTTTATAAAAATTGGTTAATGGAGTACATGGTATGTCAAAAGTTTTTCATATTTTGTTTTTAATTTCTTTTGAGTTTGGCAGATGATAAGCGTCGAATCCCTAAATACTTCGATTTCTTATATTCCCTTAAAGCGTAAGCGGCTCACCAGTCCACCCACCCTTCACTAAGAAGATGCAGCACCATTCACTTTTTTTTTATAATAGAATTGGAGCTAGCCCTGGCAAAGAAGGAGTATTCACGAATTATGACTAGCCTAAGCTAGGTGGCCCTCGTATATAGTAGTAAGGATTCTTTCCAGTGAAAGTCACCCAGGTCCGCTTGACTGGGGATGCCTGGTCGAGTGCCCGTCATGTCCCCCGAATGTGGGGCGTGACAAACTTGGTATCAGAGCCTAAGGTTTTAAAATGTCCTAGGATGTCTCGGAGCCGTGTCTAGTAGAGTCCTTCTTATCGGTGTGTTGTCGACCACATCAATAAGTTGGAGGCTATTTGGACAATTAAGAAGTTCACCCTTCTTTGATAATCCATATCGTGCGATATAGCTCAAGATAGGGAGTTGATTCCTCTCTAAGTCTTATTCTGAAGGTTGGTAATTTTAATACCATAATCCGCGAATTTTAAGCTTGTAAGGAGAGATTGATCCCACCATAGAGTCCAAGTGGATTACCTAAGGATTTGTTAGAGGAATATGTTGAGCCGTGGAGGGATTGGTAGAACTTGTTGTTTAGAGGAGTACCGTTGTTCCTACTAATGTCACTGCACCAACAGATCATGTAGTATATTATCTGTATGTACGGTTTAAATTCCGTCTTTTAGGAATTAAGCTTCCATGGTGTCCGGGTAAATGTTGCAGGTTAAAGATATAATTTATGCAGTACTCGTTGTGTTAGTTAAGCGAATTATTGTTGTGAAAATATATGTGGGAGGTATTTCTTCATGTGTTTAGTATATTATTCTTGGTAAATGAGCATATGTATAGAATTTGAACTATGTGCTAAATGCTTAGACTTCAAGTCAAGTTTAAATTGGCATTTTGATGCCAAATGTTATGAGAAAACTTGTTATGGTTGATTCCTCCAAATTGTTCTTATGTTTACCAAATGTATTTGATTGATTGTGCCTAGTTGTTGGTAATGTACAAAGATGTTTGGAAGTGAAGTAAGTGACGGTGTAAATGTGGCAAGCCTGAATGTTGGATTCTTGTTACGATTGATATTTACATGATGGTGTTGTGACCCTATAATTGTAAAGATGTATTCCAATATGACCAATGTGCTATAGTTGATAACTTAAAATGGGTGCAAGGAATACGAATTCAAATGTGAATGCCTTAAATTGAAATTAGAGCAGCATATATTAAATAAAACTCTGTTAAATCCTCTATGTACAGAAATGTTGAAATAAGTCAAATGAATTTGAGAAATAGAGTATGGAAAATGTGTCGAGAACTCGAAATAAAATTGTACCTTCTGATACTTGTGACACGAGGGAATAGGAAATAGATTATTATGTTGATGTTAAATATGCGGAAATGATGTGAAATGCGGGAAAGAAGAGGCTGTGTTATGAAATGTGGCCTAGTGCTTGTGATAATTTTGGCCCCAAGAGCCGATGGACTAATATACATTAAAATGGCATGATACTTTTACTTGATAATGTGTTGATCATTTAACGTGTTTGATTCGTGCTTGTGACTTCCTTATTATTGTATGAAGCGCATATGCGTATAATTGATATGTGAACAGGGCTATAAAATGCAGCCTAGAGGTATGGAAATTATGCGAAAACAATGTGATCCATTCTATTTGGTGATGTGGTGATTGTTTAAACTTTTCGTTAGACCCTTATAACTTCCTTGTCCTTGCATAGATTTGTTCTTAAGAAAAATCTAAGTTACAAAACATTTCATGCACCATCATATAGTTTGTACGTGTGGTGTCGAGTTCCATGCAAAGTATTCAAGATTTGTTATCCTTCTCGAGTCACTCTTTTACTCAGTTGTGTATATATGGATTATATGGCTTAAACAGCCAATCCACTCTCTTGCAAGTAACATCATGAAAACCTTCTTACCATCAAGTAACATGAGAGCATGCATCAAAACATATCATACAAGTACCTATTAATTGAAATGGTTACTGTGTGCATAAAGTTTTTCTGAAAAATTGAGATCCTCACATCCCATAATAGGGTGATCTTGTGTTGCCATAATTTTCGTGTCCACTTGAGATATCCCGTAGTAAGTAGCTCACTTGGTTTCTAGTATTATAGTTGCCCGTGATGTGGAATTGTATTGTAGTTTGGAAGTTAGTATAGCATAAGCATTTCCAACTCATAACGAAATATTATTTTCTCTTTATGTCTCCACAATGTGTTTCTTGTATTCCTTATTTAGTGAATTCGTTGTGCTAGTGTCACACCCCAAATCCGCGGGCATGACCGGCACTCAACCGGGTATCCCCAGTAAAGTGGACCTGTGTGCCTTTCCTATTCCCCACGCGTTACCCCAAATTATTCAATGATAGTTAACCAAAAGATACACAATTTCAATTAAAAGTATATAGGATTTCTCTTTTATAACCACACATTACTATAAACTGGGGACACCTTTTACAAAACATATATTTGATTAGCAAGAACTTGGTACACAAGTTTACAGCGCCCAAACCTACACATTTATACATAAGTCCTGACCCACATACGTGTACGGAGCCTCTATGAGAATGATAGGACAGCACTTGCCGGTGACAAGGCTCGGCTATACCATTACCAAAAGATACAAACTCCAAAATACAACAACAGGAGTGGCGTAGGCCACACATGACTCCATAAAGAAAGGGGCTCACCAAGCACGAATACTGCCGATAGAGAGGAGGAGGAGAAGCTACGAATGGTGGACTGGAGTGCCTGCCAACGGATCCACCAACAATCATATCACCAATGTAGCGCCCCCGGAGAAAGGGACGTCAGTACACTTGAATTGTACTGATATGTATGAACTAGCTCTGTCCGAAGTAAACTCTAGCCAAATTCCATGAATAAGTATATAACTTAACAACAATAGTACAAGTACAACCATGAAGCAACAACCAAACATTTCACAACAATTATTCACGTTGTGATAAAAAGAGGCAATCGGTGCCCCCACAGGTTACAAACTCTCCTGCTGTCTCCTTTCACATTTTTACATTTATCATTTCATGATTCATATTCATATCAATAGTGATATTGGATCACATTTCAACCCTTATTGCCTCGTCTACCCTTATTACCTCGGCCACCCTAATCACCCCAAACCACACCTTATTTCACCGTGTTGGGGCGCGCAACCTGACCCTGCCTGACAGTTTTCAATTCACAACAACAAACAGCACAACAACAAGTACAAGAAATCAACCATGGCACTTTGTGAAAATAATTCCACAACAAGGGTATTAACATCCCACAACTAGCAACAACAATGTTTCCTCATGTTCATCAAAGTTGATACACAATTTAGATCATCACAACTATTTTTCGCAACTAACCACACACATTATTCTACAATATTTCCATTTCAAGTGTTCCACATTGTTTCCATTTCCATTATTCCACATTGTTCCCATTTTTCCATTGTTTAACACTGTTTCCATTTCCGTTGTTCCAATTACAAGTTCCACAACATTCACCACAACGTACTACCATACAATTTGTACAACACGAAAGCTTCACAATGATTTTCACATGAATATCAACGATCAAAAATTTTCAGAACTAGCATAGGCGATTTCACGAGGATCACAGTTAGCCATTCATACCTGGAATTGAATATCCTCTTTAACCTCTACTCCAATTCATCAAGCAATCAAGAAGGATCAGTCTAACTCATGATTAGTACATAGACCTTTAGAATAGGAATTCAAAATTTACTACCCAGTTCCCTTTTTACAAGATTTTTGGGTTTTGAAGACATTCATGTGGATTTTCTAACAAGAATTTTCGAAATCAAAGTATGAAACTCCCTCCCAAAAACTGAGTTCGAAAATTAGGGGAAAAGGGTTTGGGATTTTACCTTGAAATCATAGGGGAAGGCATATGGTCAATATTTTCCGGGCTTTGATAGTATTTGAAGATCAATTGATGAAGAAATAGCTTTCTCTCTATAGAACCCTTTCTTCCTCTCTCTTATTTTGTTCAGAAAATGGGTTAAAAATGAGAGATGGGGTGTTTTATTAAAAGAGGGGTCGCGCTTAGAATTTTAGTAAATAACTGAGCGAACACGATTTGTAACACCTATCTGCGATCGCAAAACTGACATGCGGTCCGCAGAATGGACTGCAGAAATGGCTCAAACTTCAAACCTCTCGGGTTGGGAATGCGGTGACTATGCGGTCCATATTTTCGTTATGCGGTCGCATAGTGCACCAGAGAAATGACCTTTGAATTTCTTCATGGACAATATGCGATCACTCTGCGGTCCGCATATTGATAATGTGATCGCAGGTTTGACCGCAGTTTCAACATCAAAATTTGGTTTCTCTCTAATTCATTCTGCGGTAGGAATGCGGTCCGCATAGCTGATCTGCTACGGCATTCTGGACCTTATTTTGACACTTTTCTGGAAAAGTTAATTCTTTCAATTTTTATAGGCTTAAATCACTACCAAGGGTCCGAACCGCGGCGAGCTTGCTCTACACATTCATAAACCATAATCAGAGTAGACACCACAGTTTACAAAGTTCTGAGACAAAATTACTTACGGGACCTTACATTCTCCCTCGCGTAAGATCATTCGTCCTCGAATGAGAACACTGGAAATCAACGAGTTGGAAAACATGATATGCAAGTTTCTACACCTTTTATTAACTTTCAAGTTTGTATTAGAAAAACTTCGACAGAGTTTCCTTTGTAAAATTGACATAACCACCCGTCCGAGAATCCCCAAAATACGTTCCTAAGAACCATTACACGACTTGCTACCTTTACAATAGTTATAAAATGCAAAATTCTCACACTTGCACATATTCAACCCCTCGACACACTTCTTTCCATTTTGGCACACTACATGGAATCAAATTAAGCATTAATTATCTGCTCTATCAAAACCATTTACCTGACACATAAGTACAACAAAGTCATTTATCTCAATACAAATCCTCCATGCAAAAACTAAAGATTATACAATTAGAACACTTTGATACTCTCTATCCATGCAAAGTTATATATTGCCTGTTACATCACTTTATCATGAGAGCACAAAACCTTCATTACCAAAAAGGACTGCACATTGTTCAAATAATCACATCAGATAAACTTTGTTAGCACAACTTAGAGAACTACCATAATAAGGCACTTGGAAAGAGAAGGGATGACACTTACACTTAATGGAACACAACACTAGCTTCCCTAGGTACAAGATTCACATGATCATTCCTATGTTATTCAAATAGATGGGGGTATTTCATCATCATCTCATCTTCTACTTTCCACGTGGCTTTCTCAACTTGTTGGTTTCGCCACAACACTTTGACTGAAGCAATCTCCTTGTTCCGCAACTTTCAGACTTGACCATCAAAATTAGCAACCGGAATCTCTTCATACGACAACTCTTATGTAACCTTGATCTCTTCAACTGGCACAATCTTAGACGGATCACCCACAACTTTCCGCAACATGGATACATGGAACACCGGATGCACTAGGGACATTTCAGGGGGAAATTCCAACCTATACGCAACTTGACCAATCATTAGAACGACTTGATAAGCCCAGATGTACCTAGGACTTAGTTTTCCTTTCTTCCCAAAGCGCATGACTCCTTTCATAGGGGACACCCTCAAGAATACCCAATCTCCTTCTTGTAACTTCAACTCTCTCCGGCGCACATCCGCATAAGATTTATGGAGACTATGAGCAGTCTTCATCCTTTCCTGAATGACTCTTACCTTCTCCATGGCCTGATGCACGAGATCTGGCCCTATTAGTTCTGCTTTACCAACTTCGAACCACCCAATCGGGGACCTACACCTTCTTCCGTACAATGCTTCAAACGGGGCCATCTTGATTCTGCCATGGAAACTGTTGGTATAAGAAAACTCTATAAGAGGCAGGTGATCATCCTGATTACCCTTGAAATCCAAGATACATGCCCGCAACAAATCCCTGAGCGTCTGAATAGTCCGCTCTGCCTGGCCATCGGTCTGCGAATAAAAAGCTGTGCTAAGATTTCCTTGAGTACCCATGAAATTTCCTCCAGAAGTTAGCTGTAAGCTGAGCTCCTCGATCCGAAATTATAGAAAGTGGTGCACCATGAAGCCTCACTATCTCCTTGATATACAATGGAGCATATTGTTTCGCAGTATCGATGGACTTGAGTAGCAACAAGTGAGCTGATTTGGTGAGCTATCCTCAATTACCTAAATTGAGTCGAACTTGTGCTGAGTACGAGGTAGTCCTTTTAAGAAGTCCATATTGATCATTTCCCATTTCAACATTAGTATTTATATAAGCTGAGTCAACCCTCCCAGCCGCTGATGCTCGGCCTTCAATTGCTGGCAATTCGGACATTTAGAGACGAAGAATGCTACACTCTTCTTCATACCACTCCACCAATAGGTATCCTTGAGATCGTGAAACATATTTTTAGAGCCCGGGTGCACTGAATACCTAGAATGATGAGCCTCTGCCATTATCCTCTCTCGAAGATTACCTACGTCTAGGACACACAGCCTGTCATGGCACCATAGCACACAATCATCGCTGTCGAGCGAAAATGCAAAAATTCTGTATCTTAGAACTGCCTCCTTCAACTGTCCCAATGTTGGATCAACAAATTGCTTTTCTTTAACCTCTGCCATGAGTGACAATTCTGTTATATTATGCACCATAATTTCCTCCTCATTCGGGGTCGAGATACAAACCCCAAGGCTGGCCAACTGATATATCTCTCGAGCTAGGAGCCTCTAATCCGCCCACAAGTGAACCAAACTACCCATGGATTTCCGTCTGAGGGCTTCGGCCACCACGTTCGCTTTCCCTTGATGGTACAAGATGTCCATAACATAATCCATAAGCAATTCAAGCCACTGCCTTTGCCTAAAAATTTAGCTCCTTTTGCTTGAAAAAATACTGAAGACCTTTATGATATGAAAACACATTTACATGAACCCCATAAAGAGAATTCTGCATATTTTCAAGGCGAACACAACTGCCGCAAGCTCCAAATCATGCGTCAGATAATTCTTCTCGTGATTCTTGAGTTTCCTTGAAGCATATGCTATGACCTTTCTATGCTGCATCACAACACACCCTAAACAAACCCTGGAGGCATCACAATAAACAAGAAATCATTCAGTGTCCTCTGGTAAAGCCATCATTGGTGCCGAAGTCAACCTTGTCTTCAGCTCTTGAAAAATTTTCTCACAAGCATCTGACTAGTGGAACTTGGCTGATTTCTGCGTCAATTTGGTCAATGGGGAGGCGAGGGTGGAAAATCCCTCTACAAACTTCCGATAATAACCTACTAACCCCAAAAAGCTACGGATCTCCGCCGGGGTCATGGGTATAGGCAAACCCTTCACCTGCTCAATTTTTTGAGGGTCCACCTGAATCCCCTCACTGGAAACAACATGACCCAGAAAAGCGACGGACTCCAACCAAAATTCACATTTGGAAAACTTGGCATACAATTGGTGTTGATAAAGAGTCTGCAAAACTGTTCTGAGGTGATTGGCATGATCCTCCCTACTTCGTGAATATACGAGGATGTCGTGAATGGACACAATCACGAAGGAATCTAAGAATGACTTGAAGACCCGATTCATATGATCTATAAAAGCTGTCGGGGCATTGGATAGAACAAAAGACATGACCAAAAATTCAAAGTAGCCATAACGAGTTCTGATGGCGGTCTTAGGAATATCCTGCTCCTTGATCTTCGGTTGCTGGTACCCGGACTGCTAATCAATTTTTGAGAAGAACCTTGCACCTTGCAATTGATCGAACAAATCATCTATCCGAGGCAAAGGGTACTTATTCTTGATGGTGATATTATTTAGCTGCCGATAATCAAAACACATCTGAAGCGACCCATCCTTCTTTCTGACAAAAAGAACCGGAGCACCCCACGGCGACACACTTGGTCGGACAAACCCCTTCTCCAATAGATCCTTCAACTTCTATTTTAACTCACGCAAATCTGCCGGCGCCATTCTGTACTGGGGAATAGATATTGGCTGGGTATCTGGCAATACATCAATCTCGAAATCGATCTCCCTATCCGGCGGGATTTCTGGAAACTCATATGGAAATACCTCAAGGAACTCTTTCGCAACATTCACGAACTCGGGGGCAGGCATCTCTGGAGTAGTGTCCGCTACTCGGACTAAATGATAAATACACCCTTTTCTGATCGTCTTCGAAGCCTTGAGGTAGGAAATAAACTTTCCCCTTGGCACAACACCATTTCCCTTCCATTCAACAACCGGGTCATTAGGGAACTCGAGTCTCACGACTCTCGTCCACATTTAAGATTAGCGAAGAACGAATAGAGCCAATCCATCCCCATAATTGCATATGAATGCACCATCCCAAGCTCAATAAGGTCGGTCGTGGTAATACGATCACCTACCATAACAACATAATTCGTATTGACCATCGTGGCTGAAATGGAATCGCCCACCGGAGTCGATACAGAGAACGGCTTAAGAAGTTGTTCGGGTTCAATCCCAAAACTCAAAGCAACAAATGGAGTGACATTGGACAAAGAAGACCCTGGATCAATAAGGGCATAGCAATCAACTGTCAGACAAGATACCTGTGACAACATCTGGGGAATCCTCGACGCTCTAACGGCCACTCGATGCATAAAACCTGCTGGGTCCTCCCCTACTACGAGCTCCACCTCTGGCTGCACCACACCCTGCTATGACTGGAGAAAGCACTAATGACGTAGCAACTAATGAACTGGAGGGCTGAGCATGGCACTCACCCGCGCCCTACCTAGGTGCACGGCAGTGTCGCTGCATCTTACCTCTCACTCCACAATTGTAGCACACTGGAGCATCCAGGTAACAAGACTCTGTATGAAATCTCCCACACTTGGGGCATATACCCCCCTGCTGTCGAGGTCTCATCCTCGAATGAATGAACTGGCGGGATAACTTTTCTACCTGAACTTGGCCGCGAAGGGCCACTCTACTGGGAACGGTGCACGGATGGCGGTGCACTAATTGAGGACTGAGCATAAGACTGAGATGGTCCTGATTACCCTCTCCCTGGAGATGACCTCCCTGAGTGACCTTAGACCGAGCCCTGCTGATACTTTACCTATTGGCCCGAATCTTCAACTTTCTGGCCTCTGTGGCCAGAGCAAAACCCACGATCTTTCCATAATTCATGTCAAAACAAAAAGCCGATATTGTATCTTCATTTACCACCAAAAGGTTGAGACCCTAGATGAATCACCGAACTTTGGCCTTCATAGTCAATACCATTTGAGGAGCATACTTGGACAACCTCATGAACTCATATGAAATTCCCAAACACTGCTACCCTGCTTAAGAACTCCAAACTCAATGGCACGGGCTGCCATGGTCTCGGCAGGCAAGAAGTAGTCCTTGAAGGCATCTACGAACTCATCCCATCTAGCTTGAGGGCTCCCCTCCTCACGGGAATCCTTCCACATCTCAAACCATAAACACGCAGCTCCCTTCAACCTGTACGAAGCCAATCCTACCCCTTCTATCTTTGTAGCTTTCATTACCCGAAGGGTCTTGTACATCTCATTAAGGAGTTCATGTGAATCGGACTCTGGGTTTGTACCTGAGAACTCTGGAGGGGACAATCATAGAAACTGATGAACTCTGGAGCTGGAGGAATCTCCCTATCTACTGGAGGACACAGGGGCATCATGAGATCGCTGGGTATGAGCAGCCACTAACTGTGTCAACATACGTATAACTCCCCTAAGGTACTCATAAGAGAGGTCGAGATCAGAAGCCTGAGCAACATCAGGACTAGGGCATTGGCAAGAGGGATAGTGGCAACCTTGGCTGCCGCTAGAACAGGATCACTTGGGCTAGGAACAGATGGAGCAGGCAAGTTCAGAAATGGGGGATCATTCTCCCCCACGGCAGTCGGC
Organism: Nicotiana benthamiana; assembly: GCA_034376525.1. Lineage (NCBI taxonomy): Eukaryota > Viridiplantae > Streptophyta > Magnoliopsida > Solanales > Solanaceae > Nicotiana > Nicotiana benthamiana. The sequence goes on from CM067337.1 coordinate 94,519,812, forward strand.
ACATACCACTGCTGCACTAGAAGAGGCATTGGCCCCTAGACCGAGTCTAGCTTTCTTCTTAGGTGCCATCACTGAAAATTTGAAATAGGGAACAACTTAGACATAACATCACATCACCGCTCGAGCTTGAAATATCAAAGAAGAGGATAGTTTTTCCTAAATGCCCGTGTAGCCCCCAACTTATAGATGTGGTCGACAACACACCGATAAGAAGGGCTCTACTAGGCATGGCTCCGTGACATCCTAGGACTCCTTCAAAACCTATGGCTCTGATACCAAGTTTTTCAGGCCCCAAATCCGTGGGCATGACCAGCACTTAACCGGGTATCCCTAGTCTAGTGGATCTGGGTTCCTTTCGTCCCCATGCGTTACCCCCACATTATTCAATGATAGTTAACCATAATATACCAAAATTTGAATTAAAATTATGTAGGATTTCTCTTTTATAACCACACATTATGAGTAACCGGGGACACCTTTTACAAAATTTACAGCGCCCAAACATACATTTTTATACATTAGTCCTGACCCATATGCCACTCTCTACGGAGCCTCTATGAGAATGATAGTACAACACTTGCTGGTGACAAGGCCCTGGCTATACCTTTACCATAAGATACACACTCCAAAATACAACAACAGGAGTGGCGTAGGCCACACATTGCCGCATAAAGGAAAGGGGCTCACCAAACAGAATACTGCCGATAGAGAGGAGAAGGAGGAGGAGGAGCTACAAATGGTGGACTTGAGTGCCTGCCACAGATCCACCTACAATCATAACACGAATGTAGCACCCCCAAAAGAGGGACGTCAGTACACTTGAATTGTACAGGCATGTATGAACTAGCTCTGTCCCAAGTAAACTCAAGCCAAATTCCATGAACAAGTATAGAATTGAACAATAATAGTACAAGTACGACAAGGAAGCAACAACCAAAAATTTCCCAAAAATTATTCACGTAGTCATACCAAGGGGCAATAGGTGCCCCACAGGTTACAAACTCTCTTGATGTCTCCTTTTACATTTTCACATTTATCATTTCATGATTCATATTCATATCAATAGTGATATTGGATCAGATTTCCACCCTTATTGCCTCGTCCACCCTTATTACCTCGGCCACCATTATCACACCAACCCACACCTTATTTCACCGTGTTTAGGCGTGCAACCCGACCCCGCCAGACAGTTTTGAATTCACAACAACAAACAGCACAACAAAAAGTACAAGAAATCAACCATGGCACTTTGTTAATATAACTCCACAACAATGGTATTAACATCCAACAACTAGCAACAACAATTTTTCTCATGTTCATCAAAGTTGGTACACAATTTGGATCATCAGAACAATTTTTCGCAATTAACCACACACATTATTCCACAATATTTCTATTTCAAGTTTTCCACATTGTTTCCATTCCCATTATTCCACATTGTTTCCATTTTTCCATTGTTCCACATTGTTTCCGTTTGCGTTGTTCCAATTACAAGTTCCACAACATTCACCATAAGGTACTACCACGCAATTAGTACAACACGAAAGATTCACAATCATTTTTACATGAATATCAACTATCAATAATTTCACAACTAGCGTAGGCGATTTCACGAGGATCAGAGTGAGCCATACATACCTGGAATTGAATATCCTCTTTAACCTCTACTCCAATTCATCAAGCAATCAAGAAGGATCAATCTAGTTCATGATTAATACATAAACCTTTAGAAGATGAATTCACAATTTACTACCCAGTTCCCTTTTAGAAGATTTTTGGGTTCTGAAGACATGCATGTGGATTTTCTAACAATAATTTTAAAAATGAAAGTATGAAACTCCCTCCCCAAACCTGAGTTCGAAAGTTAGGGGAAAAGGGTTAGGTATTTTTCCTTGAAATCATAAGGGAAGGTAGATGCTCAAGATTTTCCTGGCTTTGATGATTTTTAAAAGATCAATTGATGAAGAAATAGCTTTCTCTCTCTAGAACCCTTTCTTCCTCTCTTTTATTTTGTTCAGAAAATGAGATAAAAATGAGAGATGTGGCGTTTTATTAAAAGATGGGTCGGGCATAGAATATTAGAAAATAACTGATCGAACACGATTGCCGACGCCTAATTGCAATCGCAGAACTGACATGCGGTCGCAGAATGGACCGCAGAAATGGCTCAAGTTTCAAAACTCTCAGGTTGGGAATGCGGTGACTATGCGATCCACATTTGCGTTATGCAGTCGCAGAATGCACCGCAGAACTGACCTTTGAATTTCTTCAGGGACAATATGCGATCACTCTGCGGTCCGCATATTGATTACGCGATCGCAGATTTGACCGCATTTTCAACATCAAAATTTAGTTGCTCTCTGATTAATTATGCGGTAGGAATGCGGTCCGCATAGCTGATCTGCGACCGCATTTTGTACCGCATTTTGTCACTTTTCTGGAAAATTGAATTTGTTAAATTTTTAAAGGCTTAAATCACTACCAAGGGTCCGAACCGCGGAGAGCTTGTTCTACACATACATAACACATAATCAGAGTAGACACCACGATTTACTAAGTTTTGAGACAAAATTATTTACGAGACCATACAGCTATTACCAACACTTGTACGATAACTATGAGAGAACATGCCCCTCTATGTGTCACTATGCCACCTCCTTTTTCTTTCTTCAAGTCAAAACCTATGGAGATCCCATCATGAACAACTGCAAACCTTCAGTGGTTATTGTGCACTGTCTCATTGAGTTTGGTTTTCTTTACACCCTCAACTTCTGAAATCCTTCACTATGTCATTGTCATATGCGGGGAATTATACTACCCTTGGCATCTCGCCTTTTTCTCTGTATAGGAGTATTGTATTACTTATCTCCAGAGCATCGTGTTTACTATTAGAACCATCTAACAAATTCATAATTTTGTCCCAATATAAAAATTTTCTAGCTATGGAGTTTCACTCGTGAAAGGTTGAGATTGGATGACTTCGGATTTTTGCACATATCATGAACATGTTGATTTGAATGACAATGGTTGTATTTTTAGTTCCCTCATATATGAACAATTACCAAGATGTGTTAAGCTTTCTAAAATAAGGTAATCTCATAAGCGTTCAATTATATTCATTCTTATAGGCTTGTGGCATAGACTCTGTGTGTCAAGTAATGTTAAGAGTGTAATTCAACTTCATGTACTTTGAAACACATATTACATTAAAGGTGCCAGAGTATTCTTATTCTGGATAGACCGATTTCCCCTACAGTCTAGAAAATGAGTAGTTCATGTATTTGAGTATTCCTTCCTAATGACTCCTATTTCCCATGTACTACTTACTCTTATGCTTCATTTGTGTAATAATTGAGGTAATCACAATAATAAACCATGTCAGTATTGCTAGTAGTAATCTCTTGTGTCTGTGAGTATATGACCTCATAATGTACTCTACTCAGCGCATTAATGGATTCCTGAATAACTCCAGCCTGATCTTGAACTCTGTTGTTTCTTATTTTATTAGATCCATTGGGTATGGTACGTTCAGACAAGTCAAAGATAAAGCTTCATATTGTGATTATATATACATATATATTGAATAGGTAATTTTATGGTTAGTTTACGATATCAAATCTTAAAGTAACTACTAAAGGTCATCAAGGGTTTAGTGTGAATGTGCCCCTGAAAATGTTATGTGAGTTGACAATAAAGGTAACATGATTGTATTACACATTAGGTTGCAATAGGTGTATGATATCCCCGTAACTGTTTCTCATGTACTTTGTGTTTCCATATGTTATGTCTAAGAACGTAATGAATTGGTCTGAACGAACTATATGATCATGGTAATATCATACATGATGCATTACTAGAAAGAATCATGATGGCTTGACTTCATATGGACTATTGATTGAAATGAAATTATATTCTTGTTGATGAACACCTTTGTGATTACACTAATTGCTGGTAAGGACTATTATGAACACATAATTGTTTGTTCACTATGAAATGACATTCTTGATGGTATGATGCTATGTGAGGGAGTTGTGGGTTGATGTTGTTACCATGAATTGCAATATTCGGTGAAATGTAAATTGTACTGTGGAAGTTATTAAAAGGTAAAGTCAATGGATAGTTATCTCATGCAAGATGTTTATTTTTCATCATTGTTGTGTATGTTTAAGAGTTGATAGTATTTTTGAGAAAGTGTCATGACAATGTTTGTAAGTCGGTAATGTCATATGGAAAGTTGGATATGCCGTGGAAGGAAAATATTTTAACTTGATTGAATACCGGTTAGTTTTGACTTAGAATGTACCATATAGGTGTTTTGATATAAAACTGTGCAGTCCATGTTCTGGTATCCTTATGATAAGGTAGTACTTGTAATATTGCGATTAGCATTGTGGATATATACATTGTGGTGCTAGGTATAGTTTTTGATGTGTTATTGAGACGAATTTAGTGATTCTCTGGTAGGTAGATAAGCCCACTTACAAAGGAGACTGTGCCAAAATTTCTGAAACATTTGGGAGTTAGACAAATATTTAGGGAATTGATGTAGGTTAGAAAATAGATGTGTGATGTTAAAGTGTTTGGGGAAGACTCTACACCTCATTCGAGGACGAGTGATCCTAAGGGGGGGGGGGGAGAATGTAAGGCCCCGGAAAATTTCGCTAAGTAATTTAGGATTTCCTAGTATCACGCAAGCTAGTTATAATGCTTATATATACTATTAACATGGTAGACATAAGTTAGACTTTCTAGCATAGCCTAGAAGTTTCCTCTAAATCCCTGCATAACCCACTGATTCCCCTGGCACAACCCAAGAATTTTTATTTTCATCCTAACATAACCCGTGGATCTCCCTAGCATAACCTAGGAGTTTCCTCTCAATCCCGGCATAACCCGCGCATAACCCGTGGATTCCCCTGGCATAACCCCAGAAGTTTTTCTGGAATAACCCAAGGATCTCCCTAGACTAACCTAGGAGTTTCCTCTCAATCCCGGCATAACCCGCGGATTTCCCTGGCATAACCCATGAATTTTCCACTAATCCAGGTATAACTCGTGGATCTCCCTAGCATAACCTAGGAGCTTTCCCTTCAAATCCTGGCATAACCCAGGAATTCTCCATTCAATCCCGGCATAACCCGCGTATTCCACTGGCATAACAAAGGAATTCTCACTTCAATCCCGGCATAACCCGCAGATTCCCTTGAATAACCCAGGAATTTCTGTATAACCCATGGCTTTCCTTCCATCCCCATCAGGGACTTTTTATTCCCATCCCGGCATAACCCGCAAATCTATTTCTTACCCCTAGCAGGGACTTTTTCATTCCTATCCCGGCAAAACCCGTGGATCCTCCTCATATCCCTCGCAAGGACCCTTTCTTTTTCCCAACATAACTTGGTAGATCAAACTAAAGGATAAAAAATCCCTACTTTCGTCATTTTCAATAAAGAAATAGCTTAGAGTTATGATGCAAATAACTCACGAAGTTTTCCAATGAAAACTAGGGCAGAAAAATTTTGTTCGTTTACTTGTTTTGATGTTCGAGCAGGTTATATCTCATGGAAGAATTTGAAATGAACGGAAGTGGGAGTCTTAGTCAAAAATACGGAACGGAATAAAAGAACAAAAAAGAAATGAATTCAAAATGATGAAGCGTACGGAGACATGGATTGCTCAAATTTGATTGAAATTTCAAGATCCGACCTGTTTTATTTCAAAATTGAGGATTAACCCAGCAGCTGTAGCTAACAAGCATCAGGATTCAGATCGAAGTCTGCTACCAGCGCTAGCCACGACTCGAGATCAAACTTCAAGAGACTCATGGATACGAATTTAGTAACTTTTCGATGATAGACCTAGCTAGCTTAGCTGTTGTTTTTCTTTTGTGTAATAAAGAGTCGGTAGGCGGTAGCAACAACAACAATAATTAAATCTCAGCCTGTGGTAGTCCCAGCTACCAAAACATCCAGAGCTACACTGACCTGATTCCTTTATCGCCAAGGATATGTAGTCAACATTTGAAGCAAGTTTCGGTAAGAATTTTCCAAAAAAAAAGCTTCACATGGAGTATTTAGTCGGATGAAAATCGCTTATGATTGCTCACTTGTTTTTGCACGAAAACTCTTCATGTGATTTGGCATTTTATTGTTTAGCATTTTATGGTTCATTTTTCATTTTTTTATTAATTTTGCACATTAGGTAGTTATTAGTTTGATTTAGCCTAATTAGGAATTTTTAAAATACAATTAGGAAATAAAATAAAAAAGAAAACAAACAAAAAGAATGGGATTTTAATAATTAACCTTGGCTGGCAACAATTGGGCCAAGCCTGGGCGGCCCAAAACAATTAAACACTTTTAAAATACCAAAGACCGGACCAATAACCCATCCCTGATCTGGTCCGTGAAAGAGACGCCTCAAAACGACCCCGTTTTAGGGCAATCCATCTCAGGCGTCCATCTGCACTAATCCAACGGCTTTGAAACTCCCTCTCGAAACACATATATATGTCCAAACACTAGTGTATATGCAAAAGACCGGAACCATCTTACTCGTATCGTAGCTATGCGCCGGTATATCACCACCCTGTCGCCACCATAACCCGTCGTCTACCACCCCTCAACCACACTAACGCCACCGCCGAAAATTGCCTTAGGGTGGCAGCCGGCCACCAAACAGCCCGAAAATTACACAACCAGGCCAAATCAACCTCATCTTTCCCCTCCCACCATTAGTTCCCCTCAAAAATCACCCCAGTTCGTCGAATATCGATAGATGATTTGCCGGCTCTGTCGTCTCCGATGACACCAACTCCAAATCGACAAAATATAACACCCTTGAACCACCTATTTCCCCTATTCCCAACTATCTAAGTCACGTACTTTGAATCTTCACGGATCGTTTCAAATATTAAATTAAAGTTTAACCCCAAACCCTAAACTCACAAGAATACCCTGAAATTTTTCATTGGTGACGTCTTATGTCCCCATCCACAAACCTTCCACCCATGACCCTCGAATACAACCAGACATGACTAAAAATAAAATCTAAAACCCCACCCTGTCTCAAAACCAATAGACCTTCCCCTGGAACCCTTTTCCCCTCTCCAATACATAAGGCAAATTCCTTAGAAGATCAAAGGACCTCTCAAAAGAGGTCAAAGAACACGGAAATTTGAAGAGTCCCAATCTAAGTTGCAACGTTCATTAGTTTGAGTTCATCCTCAAAATCATATGTCTTCTCTTACTTTTTTATTTTCTTTGTTGTTACTTCTTTTCTATATTTTCATCTTCAAGACATTCTGGATAGTTGTTTCCATCTAGAGTTATATGTTCGTCCCTATTTTCCTTTTGTCTTCCTGATTTTTCATTTGTTCATCTTTGGAAAATTCTGAATAGTTATTTAATGTTCATCCTTGTTCTCTCCTGTTGATCTTCTCTATTTTTATTTTTTTAAGTTTATTATAGTTTAAATTATGAGTAGGCATCTCCATCTAGAATCATATACTTATCCTAGTTCTCTTTTCTAATTACTCTTAATTTTCTTTAATTACATTTGTTAAATATGCTAAGTCACCTTATTCTGAGTGTTTAATTTTCGTTATTCATCTTTTAATTACTTTAAATATGATAAAATGGGTGCACAACTATTACATTAAGCTGGAAGATATTGAAACTATGACCACTCCTAAGGCTGCCTCTTGGGTTGTGAGGAAAATTCTGGACAGTCGAGATGCTATCATGGGGAATCAGTTGCTTCAGGGGAATTTACGTAGCAAATTGCAAGGAATGTGCAACCTGGATCACTTTCAGATCAAGAAGATGTACCTAACTTTGATTTAACTTCAGCAAAGTTGAATGAAAGAGCTTGATGTTGTTTGCCAATGTTCATCCTAGATATAGATTCACTATGTGGTTAGCTGCACAACAGAGGCTACCAACAGTGGAAAATTGCAGAAAATTGGCATTCAAGTGCCTGCAACACGTTCTTTCTGTAAACAGAGTGTAGAAACGTTTAACAACTTCTTTTTTGATTGTTCAATCACAAGAAATCTATGGTCTAGACTCTGTTTATGGCTGGGGCATCAAAGAGTTGTTGGAGACTAGGCAACTGAATTGAAATGGATAAGCAGTAAAGCAAAGAGCAGAGTGGGGATCGATGCTATAACAACTTGTGTATTTATCAGTACTATTGCACTAATCTGGAGGAAGAGAAACAACATCAGATTTGAAATGAAAGCCTATGAGGAGAATCAGATTAGCAGAGAAATAGTTTTACATATCCATATTCGAGGCAGGAATTGTAGTCGATGGCAAAATAGATTGCGGCAAAATTAACAGTATTCCTTAGAGATAGTTTGTAATAGCTAACTACTATACTTAATTGTAATTAGTGAAAGATTAGCTAGGTACTTAGCAGAGATTGATTGTGATGTAAAGGAGTAGTAGCAAGTCAAAGCTACTACTAGAGATCTACCTTGTATATTTTTCGGTAATAATGGATACAAATGTTCAATCAAAAAAAAATTACTTTAAATCCATTATTCTTCCTTATAATTTCTTTTAGTTTTCTGCTGAGTGTTTTAATTTGGCCATCCTTATGATTCCTGTACATTTTCTTTAGGTTCTCTTCTCATTATTTTGGCCCTTCTTTTCATTTGCTTCTAAGTTTCGTTGATCTTGGAATGTAAAGACATGCATGCCCATTTACTCATCTATTAGGGTTTTCTAGTTAGTGATTTCTTTTCCACCATATGTCTTGGTTTTAAGATTGGATGACCTGCTTCTAAATAGTTTTCTTAATAGCTAAATTCATGGGTGTCCGTGAATAAGCGTGCTCTGATTTTTCATTTCTTCGATTAGTATCCATGTGATTCTGAAGGTTGTGATAATTGGTTTAATCTATGTTGTTGAGTAATGCAAAGTGCACAATTAGATATTTGCTTGAATCTATGTGCTGCATTGATCAAATTGTAGCCCTTGGTTGTTTGTTTTTGAATAATTTGGTTTGCAATTCAGAATTGAATCCTGGTCTATTACTTGAAGTAATTAACTAGGATCAACTTCTGACCCAATAGATAGGAACCAAGGTTTAAAACACTTAGGCCAGTAATTAGGAAAAGGGACAAGGTTATCAAAGGCATTTGAGTATAGGGAATTTTGTTACAAACTCTTGGAACATTCTAGTGAGAGGTCGGAGTGCAATTTCTGCCCCAAAACAAGTTCGAAAATCAAGGACCATTTAGGCAAAATTGAAAAATAGATAAATGACTAAAAGGAAAACAAAAAGATTCATCTTGCCCTAAGGCTTTAATTATAAAAGGAAAATCTGGTCATTTTCAAGGGGGATATTCTTCTTTAGGCTTTTTCGAGAGTTAGAATACAACCTTTAGATATGGATACACATTACACTTTCATACATTATTCAGAAAATCCTTTTCAAGCTAGTTCCTCTGACTAAGCCTTCTTTATAATCGAAGTTTTATTCAATACAAGTTGAAGATGGACTGATTGAATGTGCATTTTGAGCTGTTGGAGAGATCTACTTTCATTGTTTTCTTCTCCAAATTTCCTGATTTCCTGGGTTTTACAGGTTATTTAGCTGATGTGCTTGCTTGCTACTCGCTTAAGTTTGCTCATAGGATCTTCTTTTCTGCCGTAATTATAGGTATCATCTTAACTCCAATCTGGAAGCATAGTTGTGCATGCTCGAGATCAATATTGATAATGTAGATGATCTCATTTTATGTATCTATGTTGAATTATAAACATTGTTAATTACAGTGGCATTTATGGTATTGTAATAGACATAAATGTGAAATAATGCTGGACTATGCTTAGAATTACAACTTTAATTTGTTTAAATTTAGTAGTTTTAAAGTAGGCCAGTCCATAATTTGCTTGATGTTTATGATTTAGTCTGTAAAAATATGAATTTGATGTTTGCACTGTACTTTGAATGATAAGTACATCAATTCCTTTCTTTAGAAGCCAGATCCAAATCTGAGTCATAGCTTATTAAGTTTATAATATGAAATCATTATCGGTATCTTTTTTCTTAAAAAAAATGATCAGCTACACAATGCCAACAGCTGTAGTATAGTCGATAAAAGGGTTTCTATCATTTTCTACGATGGACTTATAGTCCAACATTTCTGGGCTCAATTGGAAGGCCCAACTGCTGTCAGATGTGACATAAAGAATATACATTCCTGGGCATTCTATAAACGAAGCCCAAGACGCATAACCAATCATGAATGAGGCTGGAAATGTAGGTGCCAAAGCTCTTTAAACGCATCAGTCGCGTATGAAATTATTAAGATGTATTTTTTTAAGAGAAGAGTATAATAAATAACAATAGTCGTTTTAGTTTTCCCTCTAAAATTAAGTGAGCTACTCGAACATAACCATGCACTACGTGAGTTCCTTAAATGTAATAAAAATGCCTAGAAATTTGGAGGTGTTGTTTAGTGAATTTCCCGGCTTTCCATGAACTTCTCAGTGCGTAGTTGTTGTAGGGAGATGTTAATAAAATATCTTCCTATACCGGGGTGCATATTTATGTGAACCAAATTCAAGTCTCAACGATATTTAAATGTGTCGAGAACCCAGGTTCATTTATGTGACGTGGTTCGAGACGTGTTTTAATAACGTTGCAAATATTCCTAAAGTAAATAAAAGCGCTATATGTATCTAAAATTGCACCATAAGATGAACATGCACAAAAATCATAATTGTTAGCGAATTATAATAGTTTATGCGACTGTGCTAAAACCACGGTATCAAGGGGTGCCTAACACCTTCCTTCGGGTCAACATAATTCCTTACTCAAGAATTACTGGTTCGCAGAATCCATTTGGGCAATCGAAAAATTTCCTCGATTTGGGGTTTCAAACCTATCCCAAGTGGCGACTCTTAATAAACAATCCATTCCGAATAATGTAACTTCCATTGGAAAAACTCCCATATACGTGTCATCGTTCGGGGTAGTCGTGTAAAAAGGAGGTGTGATAGATCCTCTGTAACTTGTACATCTTTGATAGGGATAACTCGAGAAGGGTCTCCTATACATTTTCTCAACATAGATACATGGAATACCGGGTGGACAAATTCCAATTCGGATGGCAATTCCAACTCCTAAGCAACTTGTCCAATTTGTTGAAGAATTTTATACGGACAGATATACCTTGGACTCAGCTTACATTTCTTCCCAAAATGCATAACACCCATTGGTGAGACAATTTGGAAAACCCAATAACCAACCTCAAAATCCAAATCACGACGTTGGACATCGGAATAAGACTTTTGCTTGCTTTGTGTCGTCCTCAATCGTTCCTGTATAACCTTCACCTTCTTTGAGGCTTGGTGAATCAAATCTAGCCCATATAATTCTGCTTCACCGACTTCGAACCATCCAACTGGTGATCTACATATTTTCCCATGTAGTGCCTCATATGGGTCCATTTTAATACTGGAATGGTAGCTAATATTGTAGGAAAATTGTATGAGTGGAAGTTGGTCATCCCAATTTCCCTTAAAATCTAGAACACATGCTCATAGCATATCTTCTAGTGTTTGAATGGTACGTTCAGCCTGTCCGTCAGCATGCGGATAACATGTAGTGCTGAGATTCACTTGTGTGCCTAAACACTTCTAAAAATATCTCCAAAAGTTAGCCTTAAATTGATCTTCTCGGTCTAATAATAGATACTGTCATTCCCATGAAGCCTAACAATCTCTTTGATATACAAGTTTGCATAATCTTCAGCCCTGTAAGCAGTCCTAAGTGGTAGAAAATGGGCACATTTTGTAAGTCGATCAACTATTACCCAGATGGAGTCGAACTTATGATAAGAGCGAGGTAATTAGATAACGAAGTCCATATTAATCACCTCCCATTTCAAGGTCGGAATCTCTATATTCTGAAGCAATCTACTGGGTTTCTGATGTTCTATCTTTACTTTTTTACAATTGGGAAACTAGGCTAGAAATTTTGCAATAGACTTTTTCATGTTATACCACCAATGCTGCTCCTTGAAATCATGATACATCTTTGTCAAGCCGGGATGGATAGAATATCGGGATTGATGAATCTCATTCATAATCTTTTCTCGCAACCATGCCACATTAGGCATACATAATCGGCCCTGGTATCTCACTGCCCCATCTCCTCCAATCTCAAAAGCCGTAATTTTACACTGCTGAATCATATCTCTCCATTGTACAAAGATAGGATCTTCATATTGCCATTCTTTTACCTCGGCTAGCAAACATGATTCGGATGAATTTATGTACAGTAACACCTCCGTCATCAAAGTCGAATAATCTGATTCTCATTTTGGCTAGTTGATGAAGCTCTTTAGTCAACCCCCATTTACCTGCCTCAATGTGTACTAAGCTTCCCATTGACTTATGGGTGAGAGCGTCTGCCATAACATTGTATTTATCGGGATGATACAACATCTCCACGTCGTAGTCTTTCAGTATTCAAGCCACCTACGCTGCCTCAAATTCAACTCTTTCTGCTTGAAGATGTATTGTAAAGTCATGTTATCTGTGTAGATATCCACATGGGCGCTCTATAAGTAGTGCCACCATATCTTCAAAGCATATAATACTGCAGCCAATTCCCAATCATGGGTCGGGTAAATCTTTTCATGCTTCTTCAATTATCTTGATGCATAAGCAATCACCTTTCCACGTTGCATGAATACACACCCCCAAACCTATACCTGAGGCATCACAATATACCACATATCCTTTTGTTACTTCAGGGGGAGTGGCCACTGATGCGGATGTCAATCGATTCTTCAGTTCTTGTAAACTATGCTCACAAGTGTCAAACCACTAGAATTTGGTTGATTTTTGTGTTAACTTAGTCAATGGTGCTGATTTGGAGGAAAACCCTTCTAAAAATCACCAATAGTATCCTGCTAGCCCTAGGAAGCTGCGGACTTTTGATGTTGTTGTACGTCTCGGCCAATTCTTTACTGCATCGATCTTCTGAGTGTCGACACTAATATCCTCGTCAGATATCATGGCCAAGGAATGCTACTACGTTCAGCCAGAATTCACATTTGGAGAGCTTGGCATATAACTTACGATCCTGAAGCGTCTGTAATACTACCCGCAAGTGCCTCGCATGTTCCGCCTCTGAACGAGAATACCCAGAATGTCACCAATGAATACAATCATGAACACATCAAGATAGGGCCTAAATATTGTATAAATGAGATCGATAAAATCTACGGGGGCATTTGTTGGCCCAAACGAAATCACCAAGAACTGAAAGTGCCCATATCTTTTCTGGAATGCCGTCTTTGGAATATCCTTCTCCCTAGCCCTCACCAGATGATACCCTGAACGTAAGTCAATCTTGGAGAAATACTTTGCACCCTGGAGTTGGTCAAAGAAGTCGTCAATTCTTGGAAGCGGATACTTGTTCATTTTATTAAACTTATTCAATTGTTGACAAATGATACAGATCCGTAACGACTCGTCTTTCTTCCGCACGAATAGATCTAGCGCACCCTAAGGTGAAGTGGTAGGATAATGAAGCCCTTATCCAGCAAGTCCTTAAATTACGCCTTCAACTCTGCCGGGGCCATTCTGTATAGAAAGATAGAGATAGGTTGAGTGTCAGGCAACAAATCAATGCTAAACGCAATCTCCCTTTCAGGAGGAAGGCCTAGGAGTTCATCAGGGAAAACATCTGGAAGATCATTCACCATGGGGATTAATTACAGAGTAGGAAGCTTCGCCTCCGCATCCCTAATGCGAACGAGATGATAAACGTAACCTTTTGAGAACATTTTCCTTGCCTTAAGATAGGAAATAAAAGAACATTTCAGCGTAGCAATATACCCCTTCTATTCAATGACGGGTTCACTAGGAAACTAAAACCTAACCATCTACGTACAACACCTAACATTTGCATAGCATGAGGCCAACCAGTCCATACCCCTTATCACATAGATATCAACCATTTCTAACTCAAAAAAATATGATGAGGTCTGACGACTACAAAGCATCACAGTACAACCTCTATATACCCTTCTAGCAATCAAATAATCTCCTATAGGAGTAGATACCACAAGTAGTTTGCTTATTAATTTAGGTTCAATGCCAAATTTATTAGCAACAAAGAGTGTAACATATGATAATGTAGATCCCGAATCAATAAGCACATATACATCATAAGAAAACACAAACAACATACCTGTAACAACATCTGGAGACGAATAGATACCACGTCGACCTACTATTGCATAGGTTCGATTTTGACCACCACTTGAACTCAGCATTGTACCTCTATCTCTACCACGACCTGTTGACTGCTGAAAACCCCGTGATGGAGGTCGATATGATGAGGAAGAACTAGACACAAATGCAGTTGGCTGAGCCATACCATAAGCTCCCCTGTTAGGACATCCCACATAATATGGCCAGACTTCCCGCAAGAATAACATGCATCAGAACCTCGACGGCATAGTCGAAAGTGGGCCTTGCTGCACTTATCACAATGTGGTGTTATGGGTCTCATTTGACTAGTATCCTTGTGTGGTTGCGCGCTTGATGCCCGCAAACTCTGACCTAAACCAGAATAGGTAAATCAATCATATTGAGGCCTCTATAACTGTGGAGGAGTATTAGCTATAGATGGCACTAAACTCCTAAAAGAATGGGGCCCGAGATTGCCTCCTTATAGATGGCACTAAACTCCTTAAAGACCGTGCAAATATTTCCCTCTTATGCTGGCCCCTATCCTGCACCCTAGCTTCCCTTTTTTGGCGCTTACAATCCTTTAGGTTCGATAATAAGCCTAAGTACGGGAAATATCCATGCCTTCCACCAAGGAGGCTGTCGTACGGTCATTTATCATATGTGGTCCTAATCCATTCACGAAAAAATGCACTCTATCACTTATCTCGGCCACCATTTCGGGAGCATACCTTGCTAAAGAATCAAACTGCATACTATACTCTCGCACACTCATATTACCTTGTCTAAGGTTCAAGAACTTATCAGCTCTAGCTCGTCGTATCTCAACTTTCAAGTAGTGACGAAGAAAGGCCTTAGAAAAATCCTTCCACAAAGCTGGAGGAGCATTCAGACCCCTGGATCTCTCCCAACTATCATACTAGAGAACCGCTAAGTCCCGTAGCTGATAAGAAGCCAACTTTACCACCTCTATATCACTATCATGCATAACCCATAGTGTACGATGAGCCTGGTCAATAAAATTCTGCGAGTCCTCCTTGGGGTCTAATCCGGTAAACACTAGAGCGTCTAAATTAATAAAATCACGAACACTCGTACTAAGTGGTATATGAGCAACACATGTATTCTGCTTCTGAGCCTGAGAAACTACCAAGCTCGTCAATAACTGCAAAGCACTCCGCATATCCTGGTTTGTAGTGCCAGACAGAGGAACTGGAGGTGCTGGGTTCCTTCTAATATCGTCTGGAGGAGACGAAATAGATGAGGTATGAGACGACATCTCACTCTGAGCCTCACTTTAGCCTACTCTAGCTTGGGGAACCTTACTGGTACTCTCTCCCGCAGTGGTATCAAGCCGTGTACTAATTATTTTCTTCCTAGTCAAAGGAATCACTAAAAGAAAACAAGGTAAATATTGGAGACGAACACTTATGACTTAACTCTACGCACGATCTAGATTCAGGAAGATGGTAACTACCCTAGATGTCTTGTAGCCTCCTGATTATAAATGTGGCACACTGCACATCCATAATGAATACTCTACTAGACATAGATCATAGAAATCCCTAGGACAGACCGAATCTGATACCAAGTTTTCACGATCCAAACTGGAGGGCTATGACTAGTACCAGGCCATAGTTGCCGCGCACCAGTGTATATTTTACCTAAGTATCTTTATTTTCTTTTAGGGCCAACGAGATCAATATAAATAGTATCCATTAATCATGAAACTATATATATGGAACGAGCTACCACACTACCATGAAATACTATACAATAAAAACCAGCCGACAAGACATACCAAACTATACATGAGTCAACACTTGTCTACGAGCCTCTAAAGGAATATAAATGCTGCAACATAGCCGGAACAGGGCCTTGACATACCTATAAGACCATGGAAAGTCCATGATCTCCTGAACCACCGCTGAACTGGATAACCTACTGTGATGGGAGAGCTGCACCTGCCTGTCTATCATGACTTGAGGCATGACATGCAACATCTACAAACAAAAGGATGTCATTACGAATAAAGTACTTAGTATGTAAGGCAGGGAACCATAAATACAAATTGTAATGTAAGTAGGGATAGAGCATATTCAACCCGTAATATCTGAGTACCTCTGAGGGCTACTGACATGAAATGCATGATACATATGTATACATATATAAAATTTTAAAACATACGCCTCTGTGGGCATCATCATCATTATCATATCGTACTCGACCGTAATAGGCTCAGTAAAAAAACATACCCGGCCATCATATGGCTCGATAGAATCGTACCCAGCCACGTGAAGCTCTGTATGTCGTACCGAGCTGACTATAGCGCGGATCGGTTGAGTAAAATATATACATTTATTCAATGTGTGTGCGACTCATGGAAACACATTCTAGACTCTTCGGAGTGACGTAAGATCGGTACCCTCTATACATGTTATTAGGACTAACTCTTCACTATGAACCTTATAAGAATCGGGAAGTACCAACAACATTGATAACACAAGAATAAGAGAAGAAACATCACATCAATCATTCCATAAGAGGGAAAACAATATAAGTAATGCTAGCTTCTAAGAGTAAAGTATCTTTGGAAGCTCGTTCATTACATTATGTACGACCAGAGTCGTTCAAAAAAAGGAAAGGGATAGCCTTATATACCTTGTATATAGTTCCCCAATCTCAAGCTATGCAATTGTCACAACTCCTTAGTCTACGACAAGACAAAAATACTATCATTTTCATTTAAGCGTCATAACTATTATGTATCGACAACAACCTATTTTACGACGAAACTGACAGAACCTCCCATATATATATATGACTTCACACAATTCAAAACAATCACCAAACATCCCAAAAAACATCAGTAAAAATTAATAATCATATTGAGCCTCCCAAAACAGTCCACGCACGACCTAATCACTTCCTACATACGACGGCCACCGTAGTCGGGTAAAATTACCCGGAAATGTTACGAAGAAATATCAGTCAACAACCCTAAATCTGTATGTTATTTCTCCACACCCTTCCTCCTCCAAAACGCCACAAAATAGTATTTAAACATGCAGCCCAACAGAAACACAAAGCAGTCCACAAAACAATCCGCTACAAGTGAATAACTCGAACTCACAGCTTCCTATCACCATCCCCTACGTTCTTACATGTATAGAACAAATTACCATGAGTCCACAACAGAAAAAATGTATGAAATAGAGCAGTAAACTTACCTTACTCATTGGATAACTCAGCCATTCCATTGGTTCTTCAAACTCTTGATTTTACCCTCAATTAGAACTTGAAAGAGAGGGAAAATCGATTAGGGTTTGTGTGGGATTTTTTGGAGGAGGCTTGCATGGTTTTAGGTCTGATTTTTTGTGAGATATATTGAGGGTTATATTTCAGGAGATAACCCTTTAAATGGGATCAATAGCCAACACTAAATTTCTTTTTTGTAGGCTATCATTTAACCAAGTAGGTGACACACCTACTTGTCACCTAGCAGCTTGCGCAGTCTCACAAAAATGCTTATATCTCTCTACTTTGATGTCGTACTGATAAACGGTTTAATGCGTTGGAAACTATATTTATAGATCTTAAATTTAATGGGTATACCCCCCGTAATTCCATGTAGTTTAGGAGAAAACCTTAATGACATTTGGCCTAAAGGTGAAGTAAAATCATGAACCTAATTTGTGAAAACTTTTGTCGACTTTTGTTTCATAACTCGTTTGACTTCAAGACTATGAAAAGGATATTATATGATTCAAATACATTAAAACATTACCTCTTGAGTGTATTAAGAAGCTATAGGTTTACCCGAAAATACGAGTTACTACATCCTTGATTTGTTTTACTTCTAATACTTTTTAATCACCCTTGTATCACTTAAAATCAATAGGATTAACTTCTTATCAGCTCAGGGATAACTCCTTCTTGGATTTATGTTAACTAACATATGCCATGAACTAACGCATGTGGATATGAGTTGTAACATTTTAAAAGTAAATTAAAAATACTAAGCCAACAAATACTATATAAATATTAATTTTAAAATATTGGAAATACTTTAATAATTATAAAATATCATAGATCGTAAAAAAGAGTATAGTTGAAACTACATGCATGCTTTTAATATACTAAATAAATTTGTAAAATTATACAAATATCACCTTAAATTTTGGTGTAAATGTAAGAGTAGAAATAAATTATTTACCAAAATGATAATCTTGGAAATAATTATTGGATTTTGTACTGCTAAAAATAGAAAATAAATTGATTTTAAAATCTTTAAAAATAATGGAAAAATACCAACACTCCAGGGAATACTTATACATGCATGTATATGATATTTTGAAAGTATTTTGCATATAAAAATACATAGGAAAAAATTGGGTATCAACAGCTGCAAAACCTTTAGGAAAGAACTTCATATTTTTGAAGTTTTGTCGCCCGTCCTTGATCAAGCTTGAGATGTAACTCTTTCAATTCCTTTCACGCATTTGCATGTGCATATGAGCGCTCCGTATCAGATATGCATCAATGGCTTGTGATTCCCTGATCGAGGGGCGAGACATGATCTATGTGCGTTCAAGTTGGGCCAGTATTGAGGACTTGATGCCGGGTTTTGCCGATAGTTTGAGCACTGAGGCGTTGATTGTGTGAGCATTTTCTTGTGGATTTTTATGTATGATTGTGTCCCTGATAGTGGGAGTGATGACTAGGTAACGACATGATAAGTATGATATGACTGGGAGATGTATTCATATGACACGGAAGTGACAAAAAGGGTATGATGGAGGATAGTAGAACTATTAGGTCTTTGATCTCCATCTTGATTTGAGGTATTGTTTACCATGAAAATATTAACAAAAATTAAATTTGTAAATATGATTCTCAAAATACGTGATCTATTCATGAACTAGTTTGTTAAGGCAGTTAGTACAAAAGCGTAAGGTAAAATGATAAAATTGAGTTGCGCAAAGCAGTTTGAACCAGTAAGGGGTTGTTGCCCAGTCATAATATCAGCAAGTAGATACCTCGGGACAAAGATTCGAGCCTATCTTTGGGCTATCGAGGGTAGTCATAAAGCATATAATAGGTACAATTATATCCAAGCAAGGCTCTATATCGCCAATATTAAGTAAAGTAACGAAGAAAAATGATAAAGCGTTAAAATGCTAAGGGCCTCGAAGTCGATAGTGA
Organism: Nicotiana benthamiana; assembly: GCA_034376525.1. Lineage (NCBI taxonomy): Eukaryota > Viridiplantae > Streptophyta > Magnoliopsida > Solanales > Solanaceae > Nicotiana > Nicotiana benthamiana. The sequence goes on from CM067337.1 coordinate 94,539,239, forward strand.
GACCGCTGTCCTAACCTCTAAGATTTCCCAACCTCTAAGCTAAACCCTGTTATCAAGGGGAAAACAACAATGGCAGCCCATTAAGGAGAGGAGAGGAGCCCAGCAACAGGAGCCGGAGGTCCTTGAAGAGGACGCCGATGTAGCTTCAAATTGCATGGCCAGATTCAATGGAGCTTCTGCTAGCGGGGCTGTAGGTTCATATGGGTCGGAGCTAGGGCCTTCGAGGGAGTTGGCGACCCAAACAAACTTTTCTGAAACTACCCAATCTCATCGGGGTAGTTGAAATATGTTGAGACGATGATTGGTACCACGGCTGGTAATTTCTTAGGAGGGGAAGGCTTCATCACCAACATTCTCTATGGCATACCTGACAAAGCTTACCTCAACATTTCTGACGTTATCAATGCAGCGAATAAGTCCATGGAGCAGAAGATGATTCTTCCCTGAGTGGTTCTTTTTGCCCTTGGGTGTCATTCAACGTTTTTCTTAACTTACTCATTGTGCCATATTGTAAAGTTATATATGAGCATGTTATCTCCCGGATTCGATAGAGAACTTGCACGCCATGAGAAGGATCCTGATGTTATTTCTTTGAAACTACAAGACTTGAAGTCTCGAGGCATCCGAGTACACAAAGAATTGAAGGAGATTTGAGCCTCTTTAGAGGTGGCGCTTTAGGAGAACGATGCTCTTGTTGTTCGATATTTATGTATGCCTCTCCTCTTAGTATCTATATGTGTTCTGTGCTAACATACTCATCATCTAACATCTTAATAAAGGTCGAGCATGGTGGCGTATGGATTGATGAGTTTGAAGCGGAGCTCTCCATGAGGGAACGGAGCGAGAAAGAGATCGGGCAGCTGGCGAAATCCCGGGGCCTTCTCTCAAACGTCCGTAAGGAGATCATTACTTGGCCATGGCTAAGGTCAATATCGAATGAGATGTTACTGCCTATAAGGAGTACCTGGCTACGGCGCATTCAAAGGCTTGTGACATATCCCTAGTGGCTGAGCAGAAACTGGTCCCAGCTTTCGAACATACTAAGGGGAAGGGGAAAAGGGAGGTCCTGGAAGAATTCAAGGCTCGAGGTTCGACTTATCAACTGGCCTAGATGAGGCCCAAGTGTCAGAGGAGGAACTAGAGCTTTTAATTTTCCCCGACGAGGGCGAAGAGTATAGTGGCAAGGTGTAGCCTCTAAACCTTCCTTCTTTTTTTTTTGTATGCCACTTTTTTGTTTCATACATTCTCCCTTCTAGTAAACGAACACTGCAAAGAAGTTTTGTCATTTTTTTAATATACGAAAGGAGCCTTTTTGTATGTTGGAGCTGAGGTTGAGTCAATAGACTTTTCGAACCGATGTAAGGGATTCCCCGAGGTCATTGGATTCCATAATATACACGAGAGCCTGTAATAATTCGGTCATTGCATTCTGCAAGGGGATGGTGACGTTAACGCGGCCAAAATTAATTGGCCTTTTTTGGCAATTGACCAGTTGTTGCCTAGTCCTTATATATTCGTCTATCCCCACCTCATGCGACAATTCTGCAGTTTTTTCCATGATAAATTTATTTTTTCTATAGAGCCGGGTGCCTTTTGTGAGCCTCTTCACTCCTCTGCTTTAGGGAATTTCTGCTTGGGTACCCCTCTCCTTCCTATAATTCTGTTTTGGGCATGGTCGTCGCTTTGACATTTGATACTCGGATGAAAGGGACTTTTCCTATGGTTGGAAATAGTGGCCCCCTACCGACGTCGGAGGAGTGGTGCTCAGAGTATACTACCTTGAAAATCATTTCTACGCTGGGAAACCTCCTAATATTTTGGTCCACCGAGGTAATGGGTCGAGGATTATTTCTTCTTTGATGGAGGGGAACCTCAGGGCGATCAGGAGACAGAGTGCGGATTGCAGGAAGGCATGGTTCTAAACGCCCCTTACCCCAATGAGAGTGTCATGACGTATGTTGAAGGTTTCTTGAGCGTGTACACCCATGTTCTCGTGCCAGGTTCCCCAGACCGGGTTGTGTTTGATTTTTGTAAAAGGTATCAAGTAACATTGGCATAGGTTCACCCCTTCTTCTGGGGGATAGTGCGTTTGATGAGATATTTTTCAATCAATTCTGGGAAAGAATTTACCCTTAGTCACTTCATATGGTTGTACCGGCCATTACGCTTTTGAGGCTTGGTTGCTCTTCACCGTAGGTCTACTCGAGCTCCTATGATCGGCAGCCAAGAGGATGAATATCATGGATGGATGAGATAGTTCATTCGAGTTCAGATGACTAACATTATCCTGGAGAATTTATACTGTTCGCTAAGAAACGGAGCTCCGCACATAAGCACTTTGTTCGAGCTATCTTTTTGTTCGTAAAAGGGTAGATACATAATGATTTCTTCTTGTCCTTTACTTACTAGCAACTTATTGGTTTTCTGATGAGGTTCCGGACATAGCCAAATGGTCTCATAAGCTGGCAGCATGCTGGACTCCGTGAGAAATATTTTGAAAATCTTGACCGCGCTTTGCATCAGAGGTTGCCTACATAAACTCGGCTAAAGAGGAATTAGGTTAGTGTAGTTCAGGAGCATTTGGTAGCTGAGACCACCGAAGATGTGCTTTCATTGTTGATGCTTATGCTGCAACTTTTTGCTAGACTCCCTTATTATACCGTATAATAATAAAAAGAATCTAGAGTAGTCTATGACCTATGGATTACAAAAGAACCTATCTATATCTAAAAACTTTCTCTTGATCTTTGTTACTTTATTGCCTTGTGTATTTCCTTGTGAAACTTTTTGTTGTCTTATTGATAGGTTTCTCTTTCTCCATGTTGACGCTTGGTTGTTGGATTTGAATTGTATTCCCTTGTTCTCCAGGTGGGCGCCTGATTACCAAAACTTGAAACTTGAAAAGTATTCCCTTGTTCTCCAGGTGGGTGCCTGATTACAAAAGTTTCCAATTTGAAAAGTATTCCCTTGTTCTCTAGGTGGGCGCCTGATTACACAAAATGCAAAAAAGAAAAACATTCCCTTGTTCTCTAGGTGGGCACCAAAAGTTGAAACTTAAAAGTTATTCCCTTGTTCTGCAGGTGGGCGCCTTTTTACCCAAACATGCAACTTGAAAAGTATTCCCTCGCTCTACAGGTGGGCGCCTGATTATAAAAACTTACAATTTGAAAATTATTCTCATGTTCTCCAGGTAGGTAGCTGATTGCCAAAACTTGTAATTTGAAAATTATTCCCTTGTTCTCCAGGTGAGTGCCTGGTTACCAAAGCTTGAAACTTAAACAGTATTCCCTTGTTCTCCAGGTGGGCAACTGATTACCAAATCTTGCATTTGAAAAGTATCCCCTTGTTCTCGAGGTGGGCGATTGATTATCAATACTTGCAATTTGAAAGGTATTCCCTTGTTCTCCAGGTGGGCGCCTGATTACCAAAACTTGAAACTTGAAAAGTATTCCCTTGTTCTCCAGGTGGGCGCCTGTTTACCAAAACTTGAAACTTGAAAAGTATTTTTTTTTACCAGGTGGGCGCCTTATTATCCAAACATACAACTTGAAAAGTATTTCTTAGTTCTCCAGGTAGGCGCCTGATTGCCAAAAATTGAACTTGAAAATTATTCCCATGTTCTCCAGGCGGCCGCATGATTACCAAAAGATGAAACTTAAAAAGTATTCATGTGTTCTACAAGTAGGCCCTTGATTACCAAAACTTGAAACTTACAAAGTATTCCTTAATTCACCAGGTGCGCACCTAATTATAAAAACTTGAAACTTGAAAGTTATTCCCTTGTTCTCCAGGTGGGCACCTGATTACCAAAACATGAAACCTAAAAAGTATTCCCTTATTCTCCAGGTGGATGCCTGATTACAAAAACTTGAAACCTAAAAAGTATTCCCTTGTTCTCCAGGTGGGTGCTTGATTACAAAAATTTTAAACTTGAAAATTATTCCCTTGTTCTCAAGGTAGGCGCCTGGTTACCAAAACTTGCAACTTGAAATGTATTGTCTTGTTCTCCAGGTGGGCGCCTGTGTACCAAAACATGCAACTTAAAAAGTATTCCCTTGTTCTCCAGGTGGGTGCCTGTTTACCAAAACTTGCAAGTTGAAAGTTATTCCCTTGTTCTCCAGGTGGGCACCTGATTACAAAAACTTGAATCTTAAAAAGTATTCCCTTGTTCTCAAGCAAGGTGCTTGATTACCAATACTTGCAACATGAAATGTATTCCCTTGTTTTCCAGGTGGGCACCTGTTTACCAAAACTTGCAACTTGAAATGTATTCCCTTGTTCTCCACGTGGGCAGCTGTTTACCAAAACTTGTAATTTGAAAAGTATTGCCTTGTTCTCTAGGTGAGCGTCTAGTTACCAAAACTTGCAACTTAAAATGTATTCCCTTATTCTCCAGGTGGGCGCTTGATTACCAAATCTTGCATTTTGAAAAGTATTCCCTTATTGTCCAGGTGGGCGCCTGATTACCAAAACTTGCAATTTGAAAAGTATTCCCTTGGTCTCCAGGTGGGCGCTTGATTACCAAAACTTACAAATTGAAAAGTATTCCTTTGTTCTCCAGGTGGACGCCTGATTACCAAAACAAGAAACGTAAAAAGTATTCCCACGTTCTCCAGGCGGCCGCCTGATTAGTAATACATGAAACTTTAAAAGTATTCAGTTGTTCTTCAAGTGGGCGCTTGATTACCAAATGTTGATACTTGAAAAGTATTCCGTAATTCTCCAGGTGGCCTGATTACCAAGACTTTAAATATGAAAAGTATTCCCTTGTTCTCTAGGTGGGCACCTGATTACCAAAACTTGAATATGGAAAAGTATTCCCTTGTTCTCTAGGCGGGCGCCTGATTACCAAAACTTGCAACTTGGAACGTATTCCCTTATTCTCTAGGTTGGCGCCTGCATACCAAAACTTGAAACTTGAAAAGTATTCCCTTGTTCTCCTGGTGAGCGCCTGATTAAGACAACATGAAACTTGAAAAGTATTTGCTTTTTCTCCAAGTAGGCGTCTGATTACAATAACTTGATACTTGATAAGTATTCCCTAATACTCAATGTGGGCGCCTGATTACCAAATAATTAAATGTATTTCCATCTTCTCAAGGTGGGCGCCAGATAGCCAACACTTGAATCCTGAAAAGTGTTCCTTTGTTCTCTATGCGGGCGCCTGATTACCAAAACTTGTAATTTTGAAAGTATTCCCTTGTTCTCCATCTAGGCGCCTGATTACAAACACTTGCAACCTGAAAGGTATTCCCTTGTTCTCTTGGTGGACGCCCGATTACCAAACCTTTAGATTTGAAAAGTATTCCCGTGTTCTCCAGGTGGGCGTCGGATAACCAAAACTGGAAATTTTGAAAGTATTCCCTTTTTATCTAGGTGGGCGCCTGATTATAAACACTTGAAACTTAAAATGTATTCCCTTGTTCTTCAAGTGGGCGCCTGATTACAAAAACATGAAACTTGAAAAGTATTCCCTAGTTCTCCAGGTGGACGCCTCATTACCAAAATCTGAAACTTAAAAAGTATTACCTTGTTCTCTAGTAGGGTGCCTGATTACCAAAACTTTCAACGTGGAAAGTATTTCTTTGTTTTCCAGGTGGGCGCATGATTACCAAAATTTGTGACTTGAAATGTATTCCCTTATTCTCCAGGTGGGCGCCTGATTACCAATACTTGCAATTTGAAAAGTTTTCACTTGTTCTCCAGGTGGGCGCCTGATTACCAAAACATGAAACTTGAAAAGTATTCCCTTGTTCTCTAGGTGGGCGCCTGATTACCAAAACTTGAATCATGAAAATTATTTCCTTGTTTTCCAGGAGGGCGCTTGATTATAAAAACTTGGAACTTGGAACGTATTCCCTTATTCTCCATGTGGGCGCCTGATTACCAAAACTTGAAACTTGAAAAGTATTCTCTTGTACCTTGTTCTCCAGGTGGGCAACTGATTACCAAAGCATGAAAGTTGAAAAGTATTCCCTGGTTGTTCAGGCGAGCGCTTGATTACCAAAACTTGAAACTGAAAAAGTATTACCTTTTTTTTAATTAAATACACTAGGCTATCGCCTAGTGCTAGAATTTTATTGAAAACTTGAAGAAATTACAAACACTTAGGAAAAGTACAAATAAGGGGGACATGAGCACCGTTATTGATAACCGGACTAACCTTACCGTTCTAATCCTATTAAGGCTTGTCAATCTTAGTTATAAACAAGAATGCATAAAATAAGAACTTGACACGACTAAATATTTTATGATCATCACAGAGTTTATTACATACTCTGTGATGAGATTACAAATAAGGATACTAACAAAGTGGTAGAATACTAAGTAGTACTCAGTTGATTGTTGTCCCTTATTATCCAATCTTGTATACTCTTGAAGTTGTATTTCTACTTCATTCTCGTCTAACTTGTTCAATAAATATTGAAAATTCATCTTTTATTTCTTGAACGATTGGACTTTGATGATGAAGTTGTAGTAGCCTGTTTTTGTTTGGCCGCTCTCATTGGTATTTGCCTAACATTTGGTATCTTGTCGGATCATGTTTTATTTTTCATCAATATTGCACCTGCCTTACTCGTTCCAACGTGGCCATTCGCAATATTTGGTGGTGTATCTAGGAAGTGGATGCATGTGGAAATAGTGATCTTACTTGGAATGAAATCTGGAGCCTCCCACTTGATCTTAGATTTTCCCTTTAAAGAGTTATCAAGATATGGATTTTGAATTTCATCCTTGATTACTCTTTCGACTCGATGATTTTCGAAAAGATAGAGTTGTTTCAGCGTATTTTCCCGCTCCCTTTTCAAATTTGCACAAAAATGTCGATGATCTTTCCACTTAGACACATTAGCCAGGTAATTACATCTAGCCAAATGTCGATCCTCAGGACATGTAGGAACTGCATCAACTGTGAGTGTTGACTTCCTTTCTGTTTCAGAATCTTGTCCTGTGCTGTCTTCATCGAACAGTCCTTCTCTCCAGGGCTCTTCATCGTCGTATTCTTGTTGGTCATTCCACGGTTTTGATTTAATGGCCATGTCCCTTATATTAACTGTTGGAGCACTATTTTTCTTGGAGGACTGCTAATTTTGTCCAGTGCTCGCTTTGGAGAGTGCAGAGAATTAATTTCTAATTGTATTTGAAGCTGGACTGTTATCTTTGCATTGCAATTTGTTTTTATAATTTGGAGATGACTCTCTGTTGGCCCATTTATTTGCAGTATGTTGTGCGACTTTCAAACTATCTGGCTGACTTGAAATATCCTGTGGAATAGACTTCTGCTCGATGCTTTGCTGTGGACTCCTTGCTGTTAATTGGTTAATGGCTCGAGCATAATGTTGCTGTCCAGATTTGTTTGATTCATCATTGATAGTAGCAACTGTCGACTTACCTGTTGGTTGCACATTCACAACATTGTGCTCTTTGTCCAGAACCTCCTTCTTGTTTCCATTTGCTTGACCAAGCATATTAGCAATGCTAGTGTTACAAACCTGCTTAGTCTGCTGCTGTGCAGTGAGAGTCTGTTTGGATTTTTTTTCATTAAGGATTTCTGGCTTATTTGAAAGATCTGCAGGTTTCCAGTTTGAGTTCATTCTTCCAAATGCTGCATTAGTAGAACCTATATGCTGCTGATTTTTCTTTTTCTGCTGTCCTTCATTACCAATCAGCTGACCATTCTTTTCCCTGTGATTACTATGGTTTATATTGCTTCTCATTGTCCCAGCATTATCTATGTTGTTTTCAGTATCAACCGTGTAATGCGTTTTGAATGGAACAGTGTTCCTCATTGTGCAAAACAATTCAGAAACACCTTCTATTACTGGCAAAGTATCTTCAGGTGTATCAGGTGACAACACCTTCTGCTGCACAATGCACCTGAGAATCTGTCCATCCCTTTCGATCAATTGTTCATCGTGTGCACTATCTGCAGAAAACTATTTCTTCCCAGCAGAATCAACAGCTGATCGATCATGAGTTGGAGATTTAAGATTGTCTAATTTCTGCACCTGCTTCATGAACTCAATTGTTCCTACTGCTGGTTCTGTACACAGCTTGACAGGAGCAGATAGAGTTTCTGCAGTGGTAGTATTTGCAACAGAGACATTATTTACATTCTCTGCATTTTGAACCTCCTTACCTCTTCTACCTGCACTAATGTCATTCAAGATTTCCCTAGCATCCCGGCCTAACATACTGCCCCTGCCTTCATGAACCTTATCAGTAGCTGCTTTTTCATTACTAACTTCTATAATCCAACGACGTGATTTTTTGTCATGTCCTTGATGATAACAGTATGTGCAGTATTTTGGAAGATTATCAAATACTAGCTGCTGGTCATATTCAGTCAATTTTCCATTTTTTGTATCAACTACCTTTATCTTGACTATCTTTGGGTGTTTGTCTAGCAAATTAATCAAGACTTTAACACGTGTCGTACTAGGTCTCGTACGTTCGTTAGTCGCCTTATCTACTGCAATAGGTTTCCCAACAACAGATGCAATAGACATTAGTGATTTCCTTGCAAAAAAATTTGCTGGCAGATTTGGTAGTGAAATCCATACTATCGCTTTTGACGTTTCCTAATGGGGGTTGAATCCCATAGTCCAAGGGAATGTCCTAAAGAAAAAATCGACTCCTTTGGACTGAACATATCCAGATGTTCTTGATACAACATTAGCAAAATCTTCGAAGAAGTCAAATCTTACCAGAATATGTCGATATTCTAGCTGTCCTATGTTGCAATTACCTTTGATGTCGAAAACATTCGGCAGGATCTGTCTCAATTCCTGAATTGCAGGTTTTCCATACGAGAATTTGATTACGACAGCTTGATGAAGACCTTCCTCTCTAGTGAATGAATTGAGTTCGTCTACTGTGAATTCAACAGTAGGTGTTCCATTTTGAATATACACTGGATTGAGTTCCAGCTTTGAACTAGCCTCGGCAGCGTGTTTGCCATCTAGTAAAGTTGCGAAGCTTGGTTTGGTCCCGTTAATAGATCAATTATCTGAAGAGTTTTGAATATCCTCTCCCACAGCACAAAGCGGGGGAGAGACTGTATCTTCCATCAATACGATCGCAGTCAACCGCAGTGCATCGCTAACAGATATGCAATTTGCAAAACTGCTGCTACAGTAACTCACAGATCTTAGATTTAAGATCTAGGATAATTGAATATGGATTAGAGGAAAATTTCAATTGGGGAATAACCCTACAGAGGAGGGGATTAACTGAAACAAAATTTGGGAGAATCTACCGGCGAAATCCGATAAAATTATCGATGAACAGTATCGGAAGTCACTGTTCAGGCGTGAGAGGGGTTTCTCATGGTTCACAGTATCTGGACATCCTCTTAGTTCTAATAAAGTTTCCGTCTTCTCTAGGTGGGCGCCTTATAGCCAACACTTGAATCCTGAAAAGTATTCCTTTGTTCTATATGCAGGCGCCTGATTACCAAAACTTTCAACATTAAAAGTACTCCCTTGTTCTCTATGCGGGTGCCTGATTACCAAAACTTGTAATTTTGAAAGTATTCCCTTGTTCTCCATCTGGGCGCCTAATTACAAACACTTGCAACCTAAAAGGTATTCCCTTGTTCTCTTGGTGGACGCCCGATAACCAAACCTTTAGATTTGAAAAGTATTCCCTTGTTCTCCAGGTGGGCGTCTGATAACCAAAACTGAAAATTTTGAAAGTATTCCCTTGTTCTCTTGGTGGGCGCCTGATTACAAAAACTTGAAACTTAAAAAGTATTCCCTTGTTCTTCAAGTGGGCGCCTGATTACAAAAACATGAAACTTGAAAAGTATTCCCTTGTTCTCCATGTGGACGCCTCATTCCCAAAATCTAAAACTTAAAAAGTATTACCTTGTTCTCTAGTAGGGTGCCTGATTACCAAAACTTTCAACTTGGAAAGTATTTCTTTGTTTTCCAGGTGGGCGCATGATTACCAAAATTTGTGACTTGAAAAGTATTACCTTATTCTCCAGGTGGGCGCCTGATTACCAATACTTGCAACTTGAAAAGTTTTCACTTGTTCTCCAGGTGGGCGCCTGATTACCAAAACATGAAACTTAAAAAGTATTCCCTTGTTCTCTAGGTGGGCACCTGATTACCAAAACTTGAATCTTGAAAATTATTCCCTTGTTTTCCAGGAGGGCGCTTGATTACAAAAACCTGGAACTTGGAACGTATTCCCTTATTCTCCAGGTGGGAGCCTGATTACCAAAACTTGAAACATGAAAAGTATTCTCTTGTACCTTGTTCTCCAGGTGGGCAACTGATTACCAAAGCATGAAAGTTGAAAAGTATTCGCTGGTTCTCCAGGCGAGCGCTTGATTACCAAAACTTGAAACTGAAAAAGTATTACCTTGTTCTCCAAGAAGGTGCTAGATTTTCCAAAACTTGCAACTTTCAAAGTATTTCCCATGTTCTCCAGGCGCCCGCCTGTTTAGTAAAACATGAAACTTTAAAAGAATTCACTTGTTTTTCAAGTAGGAGCTTGATTACCGAACCTTGAAACTCGAAAAGTATTCCGTAATTCTCCAAGTGGGCGCCTGATTAACAAGACTTGAAATATGAAAAGTATTCCCTTGTTCTCTAGGTAGGCACTTGATTACCAAAACTTGAATCTGGAAAAGTATTCCCTTGTTCTCCAAGCGGGCGCCTGATTACCAAAATTTTCAACTTGGAACGTATTCCCTTATTCTCCAGGTTGGCGCCTGATTACTAAAACTTGAAACTTGAAAAGTATTCCCTTGTTCTCCAGGTGAGCGCCTGATTAGGACAACATGAAACTTGAAAAGTATGTACTTTTTCTCCAAGTAGGCGCCTGATTACCAAAACTTGATACTTGATAAGTATTCCCTAATTCTCAAGGTGGGCGCCTGATTACCAAATAATTAAATGTATTTCCATCTTCTCAAGGTGGGCGCCTAATAGCCAACACTTGAATCCTGAAAAGTATTCCTTTGTTCTCTATGCGTGCGCCAGATTACCAAAACTTGCAATTTTAAAAGTACTCCCTTGTTCTCCATGTGGGCGCCTGATTTCCAACACTTGCAAACTGAAAAGTATTCTCTTGTACCTTGTTCTCCAGGTGGGAAACTGATTACCAAAGCATAAAAGTTGAAAAGTATTCCCTTGTTCTCCAGGCGAGCGCTTGATTTCAAAAACTTGAAACTGAAAATGTATTACCTTGTTCTCCAAGAAGGCGCCAGATTTGCAAAACTTGCAACTTTCAAAGTATATCCTTGTTCTTCAGTTGGGCGCCTAAACAAAACTTGTGACTTGAAAAGTATTCCCTTGTTCTCCAGGTGGGCGCCTGAATACCAAAACATGCAACTTAAAAAGTATTCCCATGTTCTCCAGGCGGCCGCCTGATTAGTAAAACATGAAACTTTAAAAGTATTCACTTGCTCTTCAAGTAGGAGCTTGATTACAAAAACTTGAATCTTGAAAAGTATTCCCTTGTTCTCCAGGCAGGCGCTAGATTACAAAAACTTGTAACTTGGAACGTATTCCCTTATTCTCCAGGTGGGCGCCTGATTACCAAAGTTTAGAACTTCAGAAGTATTCCCTTGTTATCAAGGTGAACGTCTGATTAAGAAAACATGAAACTTGAAAAATATTTACTTGTTCTTCAAGTAGGCGCCTGATTACCAAAACTTGATACTTGAAAAGTATTCCCTAATTCTCAAGGTGGGCGCCTGATTACCAAAACATTTAAAGTAATCCCTTCTTCTCTAGGTGGGCGCCTTATGGCCAAAACATGAATATTGAAAATATTCCTTTGTTCTCCAAGCGTGCCCCGATTACTAAAACTTGCAATTTCAAAAGTATTCCCTTGTTCTTCATGTGGGAGCATGATTACCAAAACTTGCAACTTCAAAAGTATTCCCTTGTTCTCCAGGTGGACGCTCGATTACCAAACCTTTCAATTTGAAAAGTATTCCCTTGTTCTCCAGGTGGGCGCCTGATTACAAAAACTTGAAATTTGAATAGTATTCCCTTAATCCCAAGTGGGCGTCTAATTACAAAACCATGAAACTTGAAAAGTATTCCCTTGTTTCCTAGGTCGACGCATGATTACCCAAACCGGAACTTAAAAAGTATTACCTTGTTCTCTAGGAGGGCGCCTGATTGCCAAAACTTTCCACTTTAAAAGTATTCCCATGTTCGCCAGGTGGGCGCACGATTACTAAAATTTGTGATTTGAAAAGTATTCCCTTGTTCTCCAGGTGGGCGCCTGATTCAAAAACATACAACTTAAATAGTTTTCCCTTGTTCTCCAGGTGGCCGCCTGATTAACAAAACATGAAACTTGAATGATATTCCCTTGTTCTCCAAGTGGGCAACTGATTACCAAAGCATTAAACTTGAAAAGTATTCCCTTGTTCTCCAGACAGGTGCCTGATTAAAAAAACTTGAAACTTGAAAAGTATTCCCTTGTTCTCCAGGTCGACGCCTGATTACCAAAACTTGCAACGTTGAATCTATTCCCTTGTTCTTTTGTTTGGCACCTGATTACCAAAACGTGAAACTTGAAAAGATTTCCCTAGTTCTCTAGGTGGGCGCCTGATTAAAAAAACTTGAATCTTGAAAAGTATTCCCTTGTTCTCCAGGCGGGCGCCTGATTACAAAAACTTGTAACTTGGAACGTATTACCTTTTTCTCCAGGTGGGTGCCTCATTAACAAAACCTGAATAGTATTCCCTTGTTCTCCAGGTGAGTGCCTAATTAAGAAAACACTAAACTTGAAAAGTATTAACTTGTTCTCCAAGTAGGCGCCTGATTACCAAAAATTGATACTTGAAAAGTATTTCCTAATTCTCAAGGTGGGCGCGTGATTACTAATAGATTAAAAGTAAACCCTTCTTCTCTAGGTGGGCGCCTGATTGCCAAAACATGAATCTTGAAAAGTATTCCTTTATTGTCAAGGTGTGCCCCGATTAACAAAACTTGCAATTTCAAAATTATTCACTGTTCTCCATGTGGGAGCCTGATTACCAAAACTTGAAACTTAAAAACTATTCCCTTGTTCTCTAGGTGGACGCCCGATTTACAAACCTTTCAATTTGAAAAGCATTCCCTTGATCTCCAGGTGGGCGCCTGATAACCAAACCTTTAAATTTTGAATGTATTCCCCTGTTCTCTAGGTAGGCGCCTAATTACAATAACTTGAAACTTGAATAGTATTCCCTTGTTTTCCAAGTGGGCGTCAGATTACAAAAAAATGAAACTTGAAAAGTATTCCCTTGTTCTCCAGGTCGACGCCTGATTACCCATACATGAAACTCAAAAAGTATTATCTTGTTCTCCAGGTGGGCAACTGATTACCAAAGCATGAATCTTTAAAAGTATTCCCTTGTTCTCCAGGCGGGCGCCTGATTACCAAAACTTGTGACTTGAAAAGTATTCCCTTATTCTCCCGGTGGGCAGCTGATAACAAAAACTTGCAACTTGAAAAGAATTCCCTTGTTCGCCAGGTGGGACGCCTCGTTATCTATAGTTGAATCTTGAAAAGTATTCCCTTGTTCTCCAGGCGGGCGCCTGATTACCAATACTTGAATCTTGAAAAGTATTACCTTGTCCTTTGTTCTCCAGGTGGGCAACTGCTTACCAAAGCATGAATCCTGAAAAGTATTCCGTTGTTCTCGAGGCGGGCGTTTGATTACAGAAACTTGAAACTAAAAAAGTAATACCTTGTTGTCCAAGAAGGTGCCTGATTACCAAAACTTGCAACGTTGAGAGTATTCCCTGTTTCTTTAGTTGGGCTCCTGATTACCAAATCTTGTGACTTGAAAAGTATTCCCTTGTTCTCTAGGTGGGCGGCTAATTACAAAAACTTTCCACTTCAAAAATATTCCCTTGTTCTCCAGGTGGGCGCCTTATTATCTAAAGGTGAAACTTGAAAAGTATTCCCTTGTTCACCAGGCGGGCGCCTGATTACAAATACTTGCTATTTCAAAAGTATTACCTTGTTCTCCAAGTGGACGCCTGATTAAAAAGACTTGATACTTGAAAAATATTCACATGTTCCCAAGTAGCCGCTTGATTACAGAAACATGAAGGTTGAAAAGTATTCCGACATTCTCCAGGTGGGCGAATCATTATCTAAAGTTATTTCCTTATTCTCTAGGCGGGCACCTGATTACCAAAATTATTTCCTTCTCCCTTGTTCTCGAGGTGGGAAACTGATTACCAAAGCATGAAACATGAAATGTATTCCCCTGTTATCCAGGCGGCCGCTTGATTACAAAAACTTGAAACTGAAAAAGTATTGCCTTGTTCTCCAAGAAGGTGCCAGATTACCAAAACTTGCAACGTTGAGAGTATTCCATTGTTCTTTAGTTTGGCGCCTGATTACCGAAACTTTTGACTTGAAAAGTATTCTTTGTTCTCCAGGTGGGCGGCTGATTACAAAAACTTGCAACATGAAAAGTATTCCCTTGTTCTCAAGGTGGCGCCTCATTATCTAAAGTTGAAACTTGAAAAGTATTCTCTTGTTCTCCATGCGGGCGCCTGATTACCAAAACTTGTAACTTGAAAAGTATTCCCTTGTTCTCCAGGTGGGAGCCGGATTACCAAAACGTGCAACTTGAAAAGTTTTCCCTTGTTCTGCAGGTGGTCGCCTGATTAACAAAATATGAAACTTGAAAATTATTCCCTTGTTCTCTAGGTGGGCGCCTGACTACCAAAACATGAATCTTAAAAACAATTCCCTTGTTCTCCAAGCGGGCTCCTGATTACAAAAACTTGGAACTTGGATTGTATTCCCTTATTCTCCCGGTGGGCGCCTGATTACCAAAACTTAAAACTTGAAAATTATTCCCTTCTCCCTTGTTCTCGAGGTGGGAAACAGATTACCAAAGCATGAAACATGAAAAGTATTCCCTTGTTATCCAGGCGGGCGCTTGATTACAAAAACTTGAAACCAAAAAAGTATTACCTTGTTCTCCAAGAAGGCGCTAGATTAACAAAATTTGCAACGTTGAGAGTATTCCCTTGGTCCTTAGTTTGGCGCCTGATTACCAAAACTCGTGACTTGAAAAGTATTCTCTTGTTCTCCAGGTGGGCGGCTGATTACAAAATCTTGCAACATGAAAAGTATTCCCTTGTTCTTAAGGTGGCGCCTCTTTATCTAAAGTTGAAACTTAAAAAGTATTCCCTTGTTCTCCAGGTGGGCGCCTGATTAACAAAACTTGAAACTTGAAAAGTATTCCCTTGTTCTCCAGGTGAGCGCCTAATTTAGAAAACATGAAACTTGAAAAGTATTAACTTGTTCTCCAAGTAGGCGCCTGATTACCAAAACTTGATACTTCAAAAGTATTTCCTAATTCTCAAGGTGGGCGCCTGATTACTAATACATTAAAAGTAATCCCTTCTTCTCTAGGTGGGTGCCTCATCGCCAAAACATGAATCTTGAAAATGATTCCTTTGTTCTCAAAGAGTGCCCCAATTAACAAAACTTGCAATTTCAAAAGTATTCACTTGTTCTCCATGTGGGAGCCTGATTACCAAAACTTGCAACTTAAAAAGTATTCCCTTGTTCTCTAGGTGGACGCCCGATTTCCAACCCTTTCAATTTGAGAAGTATTCCCTTGTTCTCCAGGTGGGCGCCTGATAACCAAAACTTTAAATTTTGAAAGTATTCCCCTGTTCTCAAGGTAGGCACCTAATTACAATAACTTGAAACTTGAACAGTATACCCTTGTTTTCCAAGTGGATGTCAGATTACAAAAAAATGATACTTGAAAAGTATTCCCTTGTTCTCTAGGTGGGTGCCTGATTACCAAAACATGAATCTTGAAAATTATTCCCTTGTTGTCTAGGCGGGCTCCTGATTACAAAAACTTGGAACTTGCATTGTATTCCCTTATTCTCCAGGTGGGCGCCTGATTACCAAAACTTGAAACTTGAAAATTATTTCCTTCTCCCTTGTTCTCGAGGTGGGCAACTGATTACCAAAGCATGAAACATGAAAAGTATTCCCTTGTTATCCAGGCGGGCGCTTGATTACAAAAACTTGAAACTGAAAAAGTATTACCTTGTTCTCCAAGAAGGTGCCAGATTACCAAAACTTGCAACGTTGAGAGTATTCCATTGTTCTTTAGTTTGGCGCCTGATTACCGAAACTTTTGACTTGAAAAGTATTCTCTTGTTCTCCAGGTGGGCGGTTGATTACAAAAACTTGCAACATGAAAAGTATTCCCTTGTTCTCAAGGTGGCGCCTCATTATCTAAAGTTGAAACTTGAAAAGTATTCCCTTGTTGTCCAGGCAGGCAACTGATTACCAAAGCATTATACTTTAAAAGTACTCCCTTGTTCTCCAGACGGGCACTTGATTACAAAAACTTGAAACTTGATAAGTATTCCCTTGTTCTCCAGGTCGACGCCTGATTACCAACCAACGTTAAATCTATTCACTTGTTCTTTAGTTTGGCACCTGATTACCAAAACGTGAAACTTGAAAAGAGTTCCATTGTTCTCTAGGTGGGCACCTGATAAATAAAATTTGAAACTTGAAATGTATTCCCTTGTTCTCCAAGCGGGCCCCTGATTACAAAAACTTGTAACTTGGAACGTATTCCCTTATTCTCCAGGTGGGCGCCTGACTACCAAAACTTAAAACTTGAAAAGTATTCCCTTGTTCTCAGGTGAGCGCCTAATTAAGAAAACATGAAACTTGAAAAGTATTAACTTGTTCTCGAAGTAGGTGCCTGATTACCAAAACTTGATACTTGAAAAGTATTTCCTAATTCTCAAGGTGGGCGCCTGATTACTAATACATTAAAAGTAATCCCTTCTTCTCTAGGTGGGCGCCTGATTGCCAAAGCATGAAACTTGAAAATTATTATTTTGTTCTCAAGGAGTGCCCCGATTAGAAAAACTTGCAATTTCAAAAGTATTCCCTTGTTCTCCATGTGTGAGCCTGATTACCAAAACTTGCGCCTTCAAATGTATTCCCTTATTCTCTAGGTGGACGCCCGATTTCCATTCTTTTCAATTTGAGAAGTATTACCTTGTTCTCCAGGTGGGCGCCCGATAACCAAAACTTTAAATGTTGAAAGTATTCCCCTGTTCTCCAGGTAGCGCCTATTAAATAAACTTGAATAGTCTTTCCTTGTTTTCCAAGTGGGCGTCAGATTACAAAAAAAGGAAACTTGAAAAGTTTTCCCTTGTTCTCCAGGTCGACGAGTGATTACCCAAACCTGAAACTTAAAAAGTGTTACCATGTTCTCCGGGTGGGAAACTGATTACCAAAGCATGAATCTTGAAAAGTATTCCCTTGTTCTCCAGGCGGGCACCTGATTAACAAAAATTGTGACTTGTAAAGTATTCTCTTTTTCTCCGGGTGGGCGGCTCATTACAAAGATTTGCAACTTGAAAAGTATTCCCTTGTTCCCCAGGTGTGCGCCTCGTTATCTATAGTTGAAACTTGAAAAGTATTCCCTTGTTCTCCAGGGGGCGCCTGATTACCAATACTTGAAACTTGAAAAGTATTCCCTTGTCCTCTGTTCTCCAAGTAGGAAATTGCTTACCAAAGCATGAAACTTGAAAAGTATTCCGTTGTTCTCCAGGCGGTCGCTTGATTACAGAAACATGAAACTAAAAAAGTAATACCTTGTTCTCCAAGAAGGCGCCTGATTACAAAAACTTGCAATGTTGAGAGTATTCCCTTGTTCTTTAGTTGGGCTCCTAATTACCAAAACATGTGACTTGAAAAGTATTCCCCTGTTCTCTAGGTGGGCAGCTAATTACAAAAACTTGCCACTTGAAAAGTATTCCGTTGTTCTCTAGTTGGGCGCCTTATTATCTAAAGTTGAAACTTGAGAAGTATTCCCTTGTTCACCAGGCGGGCGCATGATTACAAAAACTTGCAACTTGAAAAGTATTCCTATGTTCTCCAGGCGGCCGCCTGATTACTAAAACTTGAAACTTGAAAAGTATTCACTTGTTCTCCAAGTAGGCGCTTGATTACCAAAACATGAAAGTTGAAAAGTATTCCGACATTCTCCAGGTGGGCGACTGATTACCAAGAGTTGAAATATGAAAAGTATTCCCTTGTTCTCTAGGCGGGCACCTGATTACCAAAACATGAATCTGGAAAACTATTCGCTTGTTCTCCATGCCGGTCCTTATTACCAAAACTCGCAACTTGGAATCGTATTCCCTTGTTCTCCAGGTGGGCGCCTGATTACCCAAACCTGAAACTTAAAAAGCGTCACCTTGTTCTCTAGGAGGGCGCCTGATGACAAAAACTTTCTACTTGGAAAGTATTCCCTTGTACCTCCAGGTGGGCGCATGATTACAAAAATTTGTGACTTGAAAAGTATTCCCTTGATCTCCAAGTGGGCGCTTGATTACCAAGACTTGCAACTTGAAAAGTTTTCAATTTGTTCTGCAGGTCGTCGCCTAATTAACAAAATATGAAAATTTAAAATTATTCCCTTTTTCTCTAGGTGGACGCCTGATTACCAAAACATGAATCTTGAAAAATTATCACCTTGTTCTCCAGGCGGGCTCCTGATTACAAAAATTTGGAACTTGGATTGTATTCCTTTATTCTCCAGGTGGGCGCCTGATTACCAAAACTTGAAACTTGAAAATTATTCCCTTCTTCCTTGTTCTCGAGGTGGGCAACTGATTACCAATGCATAAAACATGAAATGTATTCCCTTGTTATCCAGGCGGGCGGCTGATTAAGTGAACTTGAAACTGAAAAAGTATTGCCTTGTTCTCCAAGAAGGCGCCAGATTACCAAAACTTGCAACGTTGAGAGTATTCCCTTGTTCTTCAGCTTGGCGCCTGATTACAACCACTTGTGACTTGAAAAGTATTCTCTTGTTCTCCAGGTGGGCGGCTGATTACAAAAACTTGCAACATGAAAAGTATTCCCTTGTTCTCAAGGTGGCGCCTCATTATCTGTAGTTGAAACTTGAAAAGTATTCCCTTGTTCTCCAGGCGGGTGCATGATTAACAAAACTTGAATGTTGAAAGGTATTCCCTTGTCCCTTGTTCTCTAGGTGGGCAACTGACTACCAAAGAATTAAACTTTAAAAAGTACTCACTTGTTCTCCAGACGGGCGCTTGATTACAAAAACTTGAAACTTGAAAAGTATTCCCTTGTTCTCCAGGTCGACGCCTGATTACCAAAACTTGCAACGTTGAATTTATTCCCTTGTTCTTTTGTTTGGCACATGATTACGAAAACGTGAAACTTGAAAAGAGTTCCTTTGTTCTCTAGGTGGGCCCCTGATTAAAAAAACTTGAATCATGAAAAATATTCCCTTGTTCTCCAAACGGGCGCCTGATTACAAAAACTTGTAACTTGGAACGTATTCCCTTATTCTCCAGGTGGGCGCGTGATTACCAAAACTTGAAACTTAATAAGTATTCCCTTGTTCTCCAGGTGAGCGCCTAATTAAGAAAACATGAAACTTGAAAAGTATTAACTTGTTCTCCAAGTAGGCGCCTGATTACCAAAACTTGATACTTGAAAAGTATTTCCTAATTCTCAAGGTGTGCGCATGATTACTAATACATTAAAAGTAATCCCTTCTTTTCTAGGTGGGCTCCTGATTGCCAAGCCATGAATCTTGAAAAGTATTCCTTTGTTCTCAAAGAGTGCCCCGATTACCAAAACTTGCAAAAAGTATTCCCTTGTTCTCCATGTGGGAGCATGATTACCAAAACTTGCAACTTAAAAAGTATTCCCTTGTTCTTTAGGTGGACGCCCGATTTCAAAACCATTCAATTTGAAAGTATTCCCCTGTTCTCTAGGTAGGCGGCTGATTACAAAAACTTGAAACTTGAATAGTATTCGCTTGTTTTCCAAGTGGGCGTCAGATTACATAAACATGAAACTTGAAAATTATACCCTTGTTCTCCAGGTCGACTCCTGATTACCCAAACCTGAATCATAAAAGTAATACCTTGTTCTCCAGGTGGGCAACTGATTACCGAAGCATGAATTTTGAAAAGTATTCCCTTGTTCTCCAGGCGGGCACCTGATTACAAAAACTTATGACTTGAAAAGTATTCCCTTGTTCTCCAGGTGGGCGGCTGATTAACAAAACTTGAAACTTGAAAAGTATTCCCTTGTTCACCAGGTGGGCGCCTCATCATCTATAGTTGAAACATGAAAGGTATTCCCTTGTTCTCCAGGCGAGCGCCTCATTACAAAAACTTGAAACTTGAAAAGTATTACCTTGTCCCTTGTTCTCCAGGTGGGCAACTGCTTACCAAAGAATGAAACTTGAAAAATATTCCCTAGTTCTCCTGGCGGGCGCTTGATTACAAAAACTTGAAACTGAAAAAGTATTACCTTGTTCTCCAAGAAGGCGCTTGACTACCAAAACCTGCAACGTTGAGAGTATTCCCTTGTTCCTTAGTTTGGCGCCTGATTACCAAAACTTGTGACTTAAAAAGTATTCTCTTGTTCTCAAGGTGGGCGGCTGATTACAAAAAACTTGCAACATGAAAAGTATTCCATTGTTCTCAAGGTGGGCGCCTCATTATCCAAAGTTGAAACATGAAAAGTATTCCCTTGTTCTCCAGGCGGTCGCCTGATTACCAAAACTTGAATCTTGAAAATCGTTCCCTTGTCCCTTGTTCTCCAGGCGGGCAACTGATTACCAAAGCATTAAAATTGAAAAGTACTCCCTTGTTCTCCAGACGGGCGCTTGATTACAAGAACATGAAGCTTAAAAAGTATTCCCTTGTTCTCCAGGTCGACGCCTGATTACAAAAACTTGCAACGTTGAATCTATTCCACTGTTCTTTCGTTTGGCACCTGATTACCGAAACGTGAAACTTGAATCTTGGTGGGCGCCTGATTAAAAAAACTTGAATCTTGAAAAGTATTCCCTTGTTCTCCAAGCGGCCGCCTGATTACAAGAACTTGTACTTGGTACGTATTCCCTTATTCTCCAGGTGGGCACCTGATTACCAAAACTTGAAACTTGAAAAGTATTCCCTTGTTCTCCAGGTGAGCGCCTAATTAAGATAACACTAAACTTGAAAAGTATTAACTTGTTCTCCAAGTAGGCGCCTAATTACTAAAATTTGATACTTGAAAAGTATTTCCTAATTCTCAAGGTTGGCGCCTGATTACTAATTCATTAAAAGTAATCCCTTCTTCTCTAGGTGGGCTCCTGATTGCCAAAACATGAATCTTGAAAAGTATTCCTTTGTTCTCAAGGAGTGCCCCGATTACCAAAACTTGCAAATTAAAAAGTATTCCCTTGTTCTCCATGTGGGAGCCTAATTACCAAAACATGGAACTTAAAAAGTATTCCCTTGTTCTCTAGGTGGACGCCCGATTTCCAAACCTATCAATTTGGGAAGTATTACCTTGTTTTCCAGGTGGGCGCCTGATAACCAAAACATGCAATTTTGAAAGTATTCCCATGTTCTCTAGGTAGGTGCCTGATTACAACTACTTGAAACTTGAATAGTATTCCCTTGTTTCCAAGTGGGCGTCAGATTACAAAAACATGAAACTTGAAATGTATTCCCTTGTTCTCCAGGTCGACGCCTGATTACCCAAGCCTGAAACTTAAAAAGTATTACCTTGTTCTCCAGGTGGGCAACTGATTACCAAAGCATGAATCTTGAAAAGTATTCCCTTGTTCTCTAGGCGGGCGCCTGATTACCAAAACTTGTGACTTGAAAAGTATTCCCTTGTTCTCCAGGTATGCGACTGATTACAAAAACATGCAACTTGAAAAGTATTCCCTTGTTCACCAAGTGGGCGCCTCATTATCTATAGTTGAAACTTGAAAAGTATTCCCTTGTTCTCCAGGCGGGCGCCTCATTACCAAAACCTTAAACTTGAAAAGTATTCCCTTGTCCCTTATACTCCAGGTGGGAAACTGCTTACCAAAGCATGAAACTTGAAAACTATTCCCTTGATCCCCAGGCGGGAGCTTGATTACAAAAACTTGAAACTGAAAATGTATTACCTTGCTCTCCAAGAAGGCGCCAGATTACAAAAACTTGCAACGTTGAGAGTATTCCGTTGTTCTTTAGTTTGGCGCCTAATTACCAAATCTTGTGACTTGAAAATTATTCTGTTATTCTGCAGGAGGGCGGCTGTTTACAAAAACTTGCAACATGAAAAGTATTCCCTTGTTCTCCAGGCGGTCGCCTGATTACCAATACCTGAATCTTGAAAAGTATTCCCTTGTCCCATGTTCTCCAGGTGGGAAACTGATTACCAAAGCTTTAAACTTGAAAAGTACTTGCTCTCCAGACGGGCGCTTGATTACAAAAACATGAAACTAGAAAAGTATTCCTTTGTTCTCCAGGTCGATGCCTGATTACCGAAACTTGCAACGTTGAATCTATTCCCTTGTTCTTTAGTTTGGCACCTGATTACCAAAAGGTGAAACTTGAAAAGAGTCCCTTGTTCTCTAGGTGGGCGCCTGATTAAAAAAACTTGAATTTTGAAAAGTATTCCCTTTTTCTCCAAGCGGGCGCCTGATTACAAAAACTTGTAACTTGGAACATATTCCCTTATTCTCCAGGTGGGCACCTGATTACCAAAACATGAAACTTGAAAAGTATTCCCTTGTTCTCCAGGTGAGCGCCTAATTGAGAAAACACTAAACTTGAAAAGTATAACTTGTTCTCCAAGTAGGCGCCTGATTACTAATATTGGATACTTGAAAAGTATTTCCTAATTCTCAAGGTGGGCGCCTGATTACTAATACATTAAAAGTAATCCCTTCTTCTCTAGGTGGGCGCGTGATTGCCCAAACATCAATCTTGAAAAGTATTCCTTTGTTCTCAAGGAGTGCCCCGATTACCAAAACTTGCAATTTAAAAAGTATTCCCTTGTTCTCCATGTGGGAGCCTAATGACCAAAACATGCAACTTAAAAATTATTCCCTTGTTCTCTAGGTGGACGCCCGATTTCCAAACCTTTCAATTTGAGAAGTATTCCCCTTGTTTTCCAGGAGACCGCCTGATAACCAAAACTTAAAATTTTGAAAGTATTCCCCTGTTCTCTGGGTAGGCGCTTGATTACAATAACTTGAAACTTGAATAGTATTCCCTTGTTTTCCAAGTGGGCGTCAGATTACAAAAACATGAAACTTGAAATGTATTCCCTTGTTCTCCAGGTCGACGCCTGATTACCCAAACCTGAAACATAAAAAGTATTACCTTGTTCTACAGGTGGGCAACTGATTACCAAAGCATGAATCTTGAAAAGTATTCCCTTGTTCTCTAGGCGGGCGCCTGATTACCAAAACTTGTGACTTGAAAAGTATTCCCTTGTTCTCCAGGTATGCGGCTGATTACAAAAACTTGCAACTTGAAAAGTATTCCCTTGTTCACGAGGTGGGCGCCTCATTATCTATAGTTGAAACTTGAAAAGTATTCCCTTGTTCTCCAGGCGGGCGCTCATTACAAAACTTGAAAGTCGAAAAGTAATCCCTCGTCCCTTATTCTCCAGGTGGGCAATTGCTTACCAAAGCATGAAACTTGAAAAATATTCCCTTGTTCTCCAGGCGGGCGCTTGATTACAAAAACTTTAAACTGAAAAAGTATTACCTTGTTCTCCAAGAAGGCGCCAGATTACCAAAACTTGCAACGTTGAGAGTATTCTGTTGTTCTTCAGTTTGGCGCCTGATTACCAAAACTTGTGACTTGAAAAGTATTCTCTTATTCTCCAGGTGGGCGGCTGATTACAAAAACATGCAACTTGAAAAGTATTCCCTTGTTCTCAAGGTGGGCGGCTCATTATCTAAAGTTGAAACATGAAAAGTATTCCCTTGTTCTCCAGGCGGTCGCCTGATTACCAAAACTTTAATCTTGAAAAGCGTTCCCTTGTCCCTTGTTCTCCAGGTGGGCAACTGATTACCAAAGCATTAAACTTGAAAAGTACTCCCTTGTTCTCCAGACGGGCGCTTGATTACAACAACATGAATCTTGAAAAGTATTCCCTTGTTCTCCAGGTCGACGCCTGATTACCAAACTTGCAACGTTGAATCTATTCCCTTGTTCTTTAGTTTGGCACCTGATTACGAAAACGTGAAACTTGAAAAGAGTTCCCTTGTTCTCTAGGTGGGCGCCTGATTAAAAAAACATGAATCTTGAAAAGTATTCCCTTGTTCTCCAAGCGGGCGCCTGATTACAAAAACTTGCACTTGGTACGTATTCCCTTATATTCCAGGAGGGCACCTGATTACCAAAACATGAAACTTGAAAAGTATTCCCTTGTTCTCAAAGTGAGCGCCTAATTAAGAAAAGACTAAACTTGAAAAGTATTAACTTGTTCTCCAAGTAGGCGCCTGATTACTAAAACTTGATACTTGAAAAGTATTTCCTAATTCTCAAGGTGGGCGCCTGATTACTAATACATTAAAAGTAATCCCTTCTTCTCTAGGTGGGCTCCTGATTGCCAAAACATGAATCTTGAAAAGTATTCCTTTGTTCCCAAGGAGTGCCCCGATTACCAAAACTTGCAAATTAAAAAGTATTCCCTTGTTCTCAATGTGGGAGCCTAATTACCAAAACATGGAACTTAAAAAGTATTCCCTTGTTCTCTAGGTGGACGCCCGATTTCCAAACCTATCAATTTGAGAAGTATTACCTTGTTTTCCAAGAGGCCGCTTGATAACCAAAACTTGAAATTTTGAAAGTATTCCCATGTTCTCTAGGTAGGCGCCTGATTACAATAACTTGAAACTTGAATAGTATTCCCTTGTTTTCCAAGTGAGCGTCAGATTACAAAAACTTGAAACTTGAAATGTATTCCATTGTTCTCCAGGTCGATGCCTGATTACCCAAACCTGAAACATAAAAAGTCTTACTTTGTTCTCCAGGTGGGCAACTGATTACCAAAGCATGAATCTTGAAAAGTATTCCCTTGTTCTGTATGCGGGCGCCTGATAACCAAAACTTGTGACTTGAAAAGTATTCCCTTGTTCTCCAGGTATGCGGCTAATTACAAAACTTGCAACTTGAAAAGTATTCCCTTGCTCACCAGGTGGGCGCCTCATTATCTATAGTTGAAACTTGAAAAGTATTCCCTTGTTCTCCAGGCGGGCGCCTCATTACCAAAACTTGAAACTTGAAAAGTATTCGCTCGTCCCTTATTCTCCAGGTGGGCAACTGCTTACCAAAGCATGAAACTTGAAAAATATTCCCTTGTTCTCCAGGCGGGCGCTTGATTACAAAAACTTGAAACTGAAAAAGTATTACCTTGTTCTCCAAGAAGGCGCCAGATTACCAAAACTTGCAACGTTGAGAGTATTCTGTTGTTCTTTAGTTTGGCGCCTGATTACCAAAACTTGTGACTTGAAAAGTATTCTCTTATTCTCCAGGTGGGCGGCTGATTACAAAAACTTGCAACTTGAAAAGTATTCCCTTGTTCTCATGGTGGGCGCCTCATTATCTAAAGTTGAAACATGAAAAGTATTCCCTTGTTCTCCAGGCGGTCGCCTGATTACCAAAACTTGAATCTTGAAAAGCGTTCCCTTGTCCCTTGTTCTCGAGGTGGGCAACTGATTACCAAAGCATTAAACTTGA
Source organism: Nicotiana benthamiana (assembly GCA_034376525.1). Lineage (NCBI taxonomy): Eukaryota > Viridiplantae > Streptophyta > Magnoliopsida > Solanales > Solanaceae > Nicotiana > Nicotiana benthamiana. The sequence continues at coordinate 94,564,783 of CM067337.1, forward strand.
AAAGTACTCCCTTGTTCTCCAGACGGGCGCTTGATTACAAAAACATGAAACTTGAAAAGTATTCCCTTGTTCTCCCGGTCGACGCCTAATTACAAAAAATTGCAACATTGAATCTATTCCCTTGTTCTTTCGTTTGGCATCTGGTTATCAAAACGTGAAACTTGAAAAGAGTTCCCTTGTTCTCTAGGTGGGCGCCTGATTAAAAAAACTTGAATCTTGAAAAGTATTCCCTTATTCTCCAAGCGGGCGCCTGATTACAAAAACTTGTACTTGGTACGTATTCCCTTATATTCCAGGAGGGCACCTGATTACCAAAACTTGAAAAGTATTCCCTTGTTCTCCAAGTGAGCGCCTAATTAAGAAAACACTATACTTGAAAAGTATTAACTTGTTCTCCAAGTAGGCGCCTGATTACTAATACTTGATACTTGAAAAGTAATTCCTAATTCTCAAGGTGGGCACCTGATTACTAATACATTAAAAGTAATCCCTTCTTCTCTAGGTGGGCTCCTGATTGCCAAAACATGAATCTTGAAAAGTATTCCTTTGTTCTCAAGGAGTGCCCCGATTACCAAAACTTGCAAATTAAAAAGTATTCCCTTGTTCTCCATGTGGGAACCTAATTACCAAAACATGTAACTTAAAAAGTATTCCCTTGTTCTCTAGGTGGACGCCCGATTTCCAAACCTTTCAATTTGAGAAGTATTACCTTGTTTTCCAGGTGGGCGCCTGATAACCAAAACTTGAAATTTTGAAAGTATTCCCATGTTCTCTAGGTAGGCGCCTGATTACAATAACTTGAAACTTGAATAGTATTCCCTTGTTTTCCAAGTGGGCGTCAGATTACAAAAACTTGAAACTTGAAATGTATTCCATTGTTCTCCAGGCCGACGCCTGATTACCCAAACCTGAAACATAAAAAGTATTACCTTGTTCTCCAGTTGGGCAACTGATTACCAAAGCATGAATCTTGAAAAGTATTCCCTTGTTCTCTATGCGGGCGCCTGATTACCAAAACTTGTGACTTGAAAAGTATTCCCTTGTTCTCCAGGTATGCGGCTAATTATAAAAACTTGCAACTTGAAAAGTATTCCCTTGCTCACCAGGTGGGCGCCTCATTATCTACAGTTGAAACTTGAAAAGTATTCCCTTGTTCTCCAGGCGGGCGCCTCATTACCAAAACTTGAAACTTGAAAAGTATTCCCTGTCCCTTATTCTCCAGGTGGGCAACTGCTTACCAAAGCATGAAACTTGAAAAATATTCCCTTGTTCTCCAGGCGGGCGCTTGATTACAAAAACTTGAAACTGAAAAAGTATTACCTTGTTCTCCAAGAAAGCGCCAGATTACCAAAACTTGCAACGTTGAGAGTATTCCGTTGTTCTTTTGTTTGCCGCCTGATTCCCAAAACTTGTGACTTGAAAAGCATTCTCTTATTCTCCAGGTGGGCAGCTGAGTACAAAAACTTGCAACAAGAAAAGTATTCCTTTGTTCTCGAGGTGGGCGCCTCATTATCTAAAGTTGAAACATGAAAAGTATTCCCTTGTTCTCCAGGCGGTCGCCTGATTACCATAACTTGAATCTTGAAAAGTATTCCCTTGTCATATGTTCTCCAGGTGGGCAACTGATTACCAAGGCATTAACCTTAAAACGTACTCCCTTGTTCTCCAGACGGGTGCTTGATTACAAAAACATGAAACTAGAAAAGTATTCCCTTGTTCTCCAGGTCGACGCCTGATTACCAAAACTTGAAACGTTGAATCTATTCCCTTGTTCTTTAGTTTGGAAGCTGATTACCAAAACGTGAAACTTGAAAAGCGTTCCCTTGTTCCCTAGGTGGGTGCCGGATTAAAAAAACATGAATCTTGAAAAGTATTCCCTTGTTCTCCAAGCGGGCGCCTGATTACAAAAACTTGTAACTTGGAACGTATTCCCTTATTCTGCGGGTGGGCGCCTGATTACCAATACTTGAAACTTGAATAGTATTCCCTTGTTCTCTAGGTGAGCGCCTAATTAAGAAAACATGAAACTTGAAAAGTACTAACTTGTTCTCCAAGTAGGCGCCTGATTACTAAAACTTGATACTTGAAAAGTATTTCCTAATTCTCAAGGTGGGCGCCTGATTACTAATACATTAAAAGTAATCCCTTCTTCTCTAGGTGAGCGCCTGATTGCCAAAGCATGAATCTTGAAAAGTATTCCTTTGTTCTTAAGGAATGCCCCGATTACCAATACTTGCAATTTAAAAAGTATTCCCTTGTTCCTCATGTGGGAGCCTGATTACCAAAACATGCAACTTAAAAAGTATTCCCTTGTTCTCTAGGTGGACGCCCGATTTCCCAACCTTTCAATTTGAGAAGTATTCAATTGTTCTGCCGGTGGGCGCCTGATAACCAAAACTTGAAAATTTGAAAGTATTCCCCTGTTCTCTAGGTAGGCGCCGGATTACAATAACTTGAAACTTGAATAGTATTCCCTTGTTTTCCAAGTGGGCGTCAGATTACAAAAACATGAAACTTAAAAAGTATTCTCTTGTTCTCCAGGTGGGAAACTGATTACCAAAGCATGAATCTTGAAAAGCATTCCCTTGTTCTCTAGGCGGTCGCCTGATTACCAGAACTTGTGAATTGAAAAGTATTCCCTTGTTCTCCAAAAGGGCGGCTGATTACAAAAACGTGAAATTTGAAAAGTATTCCCTTGTTACCCAGGTGGGCGCCTCATTATCTATAGTTGCAACTTGAAAAGTATTCCCTTGTTCTCCAGGCGGGTGCCTCATTACCAAAACTTGAAACTTGAAAAGTATTCCTTTGTTCTCAAGGAGTGCCCCGATTACCAAAACTTGCTATTTAAAAAGTATTCCCTTGTTATCCATGTGGGAGCCTAATTACCAAAACATGCAACTTAAAAAGTATTCCCTTGTTCTCTAGGTGGACGCCCGATTTCCAATCCTTTCAATTTGAGAAGTATTCCCTTGTTTTCCAGGTGGGCGCCTGATAACCAAAACATGCAATTTTGAAAGTATTCCCCTGTTTTCTAGGTAGGTGCCTGATTACAACTACTTGAAACTTGAATAGTATTCCCTTGTTCCCAAGTGGGCGTCAGATTACAAAAACATGAAACTTGAAATGTATTCCCTTGTTCTCCAGGTCGACGCCTGATTACCCAAGCCTGAAACTTAAAAAGTATTACCTTGTTCTCCAGGTGGGCAACTGATTACAAAAGCATGAATCTTGAAAAGTATTCCCTTGTTCTCTAGGCGGGCGCCTGATTACCAAAACTTGTGACTTGAAAAGTATTCCCTTGTTCTCCAGGTATGCGACTAATTACAAAAACATGCAACTTGAAAAGTATTCCCTTGTTCACCAGGTGGGCGCCTCATTATCTATAGTTGAAACTTGAAAAGTATTCCCTTGTTCTCTAGGCGGGCGCCTGATTACCAAAACTTGTTACTTGAAAAGTATTCCCTTGTTCTCCAGGTATGCGACTGATTACAAAAACATGCAACTTGAAAAGTATTCCCTTGTTCACCAGGTGGGCGCCTCATTATTTATTGTTGAAACTTGAAAAGTATTCCCTTGTTCTCCAGGCGGGCGCCTCATTACCAAAACATTAAACTTGAAAAGTAGTCCCTTGTCCCTTATTCTCCAGGTGGGAAACTGCTTACCAAAGCATGAAATTTGAAAACTATTCCCTTGATCCCCAGGCGGGAGCTTGATTACAAAAACTTGAAACTGAAAATGTATTACCTTGCTCTCCAAGAAGGCGCCAGATTACCAAAACTTGCAACGTTGAGAGTATTCTGTTGTTCTTTAGTTTGGCGCCTGATTACCAAAACTTGTGACTTGAAAAGTATTCTCTTATTCTCCATGTGGGCGGCTGATTACAAAAACTTGCAACTTGAAAAGTATTCCCTTGTTCTCAAGGTGGGCGTCTCATTATCTAAAGTTGAAACATGAAAAGTATTCCCTTGTTCTCCAGGCGGTCGCCTGATTACCAAAACTTGAATCTTGAAAAGCGTTCCCTTGTCCCTTGTTCTCCAGGTGGGCAACTGATTACCAAAGCATTAAACTTGAAAAGTACTCCCTTGTTCTCCAGATGGGCGCTTGATTACAAAAACATGAAACTAAAAAAGTATTCCTTTGTTCTCCAGGTCGATGCCTGATTACCGAAACTTGCAACGTTGAATCTATTCCCTTGTTCTTTAGTTTGGCACCTGATTACCAAAAGGTGAAACTTGAAAAGAGTCCCTTGATCTCTAGGTGGGCGCCTGATTAAAAAAACTTGAATTTTGAAAAGTATTCCCTTTTTCTCCAAGCGGGCGCCTAATTACAAAAACTTGTAACTTGGAACATATTCCCTTATTCTCCAGGTGGGCACCTGATTACCAAAACTTGAAACTTGAAAAGTATTCCCTTGTTCTCCAGGTGAGCGCCTAATTGAGAAAACACTAAACTTGAAAAGTATAACTTGTTCTCCAAGTAGGCGCCTGATTACTAATACTTGATACTTGAAAAGTATTTCCTAATTCTCAAGGTGGGCGCCTGATTACTAATACATTAAAAGTAATCCCTTCTTCTCTAGGTGGGCGCCTGATTGCCCAAACATCAATCTTGAAAAGTATTCCTTTGTTCTCAATGAGTGCCCCGATTACCAAAACTTGCAATTTAAAAAGTATTCCCTTGTTCTCCATGTGGGAGCCTAATGACCAAAACATGCAACTTAAAAATTATTCCCTTGTTCTCTAGGTGGACGCCCCATTGCCAAACCTTTCAATTTGAGAAGTATTCCCCTTGTTTTCCAGGAGAGCGCCTGATAACCAAAACTTGAAATTTTGAAAGTATTCCCCTGTTCTCTGGGTAGGCGCTTGATTACAATAACTTGAAACTTGAATAGTATTCCCTTGTTTTCCAAGTGGGCGTCAGATTACAAAAACATGAAACTTGAAATGTATTCCCTTATTCTCCAGGTCGACGCCTGATTACCCAAGCCTGAAACTTAAAAAGTATTACCTTGTTCTCTAGGTGGGCAACTGATTACCAAAGCATGAATCTTGAAAAGTATTCCCTTGTTCTCTAGGCGGGCGCCTGATTATCAAAACTTGTGACTTGTAAAGTATTCCCTTGTTCTCCAGGTATGCGACTGATTACAAAAACATGCAACTTGAAAAGTATTCCCTTGTTCACCAGGTGGGCGCCTCATTATCTATAGTTGAAACTTGAAAAGTATTCCCTTGTTCTCTAGGCGGGCGCCTGATTACCAAAACTTGTGACTTGAAAAGTATTCCCTTGTTCTCCAGGTATGCGAGTGATTACAAAAACATGCAACTTGAAAAGTATTCCCTTGTTCACCAGGTGGGCTCCTCATTATCTATAGTTGAAACTTGAAAAGTATTCCCTTGTTCTCCAGGCGGGCGCCTCATTACCAAAACCTTAAACTTGAAAAGTATTCCCTTGTCCCTTATTCTCCAGGTGGGCAACTGCTTACCAAAGCATGAAACTTGAAAACTATTCCCTTGATCCCCAGGCGGGAGCTTGATTACAAAAACTTGAAACTGAAAATGTATTACCTTGCTCTCCAAGAAGGCGCCAGATTACCAAAACTTGCAACGTTGAGAGTATTCTGTTGTTCTTTAGTTTGGCGCCTGATTACCAAAACTTGTGACTTGAAAAGTATTCTCTTATTCTCCAGGTGGGCGGCTGATTACAAAAACATGCAACTTGAAAAGTATTCCCTTGTTCTCAAGGTGGGCGCCTGATTATCTAAAGTTGAAACATGAAAAGTATTCCCTTGTTCTCCAGGCGGTCGCCTGATTACCAAAACTTGAATCTTGAAAAGCGTTCCCTTGTCCCTTGTTCTCCAGGTGGGCAACTGATTACCAAAGCATTAAACTTGAAAAGTACTCCCTTGTTCTCCAGATGGGCGCTTGATTACAAAAACATGAAACTAGAAAAGTATTCCTTTGTTCTCCAGGTCGATGCCTGATTACCGAAACTTGCAACGTTGAATCTATTCCCTTGTTCTTTAGTTTGGCACCTGATTACCAAAAGGTGAAACTTGAAAAGAGTCCCTTGATCTCTAGGTGGGCGCCTGATTAAAAAAACATGAATTTTGAAAAGTATTCCCTTTTTCTCCAAGCGGGCGCCTGATTACAAAAACTTGTAACTTGGAACATATTCCCTTATTCTCCAGGTGGGCACCTGATTACCAAAACTTGAAACTTGAAAAGTATTCCCTTGTTCTCCAGGTGAGCGCCTAGTTGAGAAAACACTAAACTTGAAAAGTATAACTTGTTCTCCAAGTAGGCGCCTGATTACTAATACTTGATACTTGAAAAGTATTTCCTAATTCTCAAGGTGGGCGCCTGATTACTAATACATTCAAAGTAATCCCTTCTTCTCTAGGTGGGCGCCTGATTGCCCAAACATCAATCTTGAAAAGTATTCCTTTGTTCTCAAGGAGTGCCCCGATTACCAAAACTTGCAATTTAAAAAGTATTCCCTTGTTCTCCATGTGGGAGCCTAATGACCAAAACATGCAACTTAAAAATTATTCCCTTGTTCTCTAGGTGGACGCCCGATTTCCAAACCTTTCAATTTGAGAAGTATTCCCCTTGTTTTCCAAGAGAGCGCCCGATAACCAAAACTTGAAATTTTGAAAGTATTCCCCTGTTCTCTGGGTAGGTGCTCGATTACAATAACTTGAAACTTGAATAGTATTCCCTTGTTTTCCAAGTGGGCGTCAGATTACAAAAACATGAAACTTGAAATGTATTCCCTTGTTCTCCAGGTCGACGCCTGATTACACAAACCTGAAACATAAAAAGTATTACCTTGTTCTACAGGTGGGCAACTGATTACCAAAGCATGAATCTTGAAAAGTATTCCCTTGTTCTCTAGGCGGGCGCCTGATTACCAAAACTTGTGACTTGAAAAGTATTCCCTTGTTCTCCAGGTATGCGGCTGATTACAAAAACTTGCAACTTGAAAGGTATTCCCTTGTTCACGAGGTGGGCGCCTCATTATCTATAGTTGAAACTTGAAAAGTATTCCCTTGTTCTCCAGGCGGGCGCTCATTACAAAACTTGAAAGTCGAAAAGTATTCCCTCGTCCCTTATTCTCCAGGTGGGCAATTGCTTACCAAAGCATGAAACTTGAAAAATATTCCCTTGTTCTCCAGGCGGGCGCTTGATTACAAAAACTTGAAACTGAAAAAGTATTACCTTGTTCTCCAAGAAGGCGCCAGATTACCAAAACTTGCAACGTTGAGAGTATTCTGTTGTTCTTTAGTTTGGCGCCTGATTACCAAAACTTGTGACTTGAAAAGTATTCTCTTATTCTCCAGGTGGGCGGCTGATTACAAAAACTTGCAACTTGAAAAGTATTCCCTTGTTCTCATGGTGGGCGCCTCATTATCTAAAGTTGAAACATGAAAAGTATTCCCTTGTTCTCCAGGCGGTCGCCTGATTACCAAAACTTGAATCTTGAAAAGCGTTCCCTTGTCCCTTGTTCTCGAGGTGGGCAACTGATTACCAAAGCATTAAACTTGAAAAGTACTCCCTTGTTCTCCAGACGGGCGCTTGATTACAAAAACATGAAACTTGAAAAGTATTCCCTTGTTCTCCCGGTCGACGCCTAATTACAAAATATTGCAACATTGAATCTATTCCCTTATTCTTTCGTTTGGCATCTGATTATCAAAACGTGAAACTTGAAAAGAGTTCCCTTGTTCTCTAGGTGGGCGCCTGATTAAAAAAACTTGAATCTTGAAAAGTATTCCCTTATTCTCCAAGCGGGCGCCTGATTACAAAAACTTGTACTTGGTACGTATTCCCTTATATTCCAGGAGGGCACCTGATTACCAAAACTTGAAAAGTATTCCCTTGTTCTCCAAGTGAGCGCCTAATTAAGAAAACACTATACTTGAAAAGTATTAACTTGTTCTCCAAGTAGGCGCCTGATTACTAATACTTGATACTTGAAAAGTAATTCCTAATTCTCAAGGTGGGCACCTGATTACTAATACATTAAAAGTAATCCCTTCTTCTCTAGGTGGGCTCCTGATTGCCAAAACATGAATCTTGAAAAGTATTCCTTTGTTCTCAAGGAGTGCCCCGATTACCAAAACTTGCAAATTAAAAAGTATTCCCTTGTTCTCCATGTGGGAACCTAATTACCAAAACATGTAACTTAAAAAGTATTCCCTTGTTCTCTAGGTGGACGCCCGATTTCCAAACCTTTCAATTTGAGAAGTATTACCTTGTTTTCCAGGTGGGCGCCTGATAACCAAAACTTGAAATTTTGAAAGTATTCCCATGTTCTCTAGGTAGGCGCCTGATTACAATAACTTGAAACTTGAATAGTATTCCCTTGTTTTCCAAGTGGGCGTCAGATTACAAAAACTTGAAACTTGAAATGTATTCCATTGTTCTCCAGGCCGACGCCTGATTACCCAAACCTGAAACATAAAAAGTATTACCTTGTTCTCCAGGTGGGCAACTGATTACCAAAGCATGAATCTTGAAAAGTATTCCCTTGTTCTCTATGCGGGCGCCTGATTACCAAAACTTGTGACTTGAAAAGTATTCCCTTGTTCTCCAGGTATGCGGCTAATTATAAAAACTTGCAACTTGAAAAGTATTCCCTTGCTCACCAGGTGGGCGCCTCATTATCTACAGTTGAAACTTGAAAAGTATTCCCTTGTTCTCCAGGCGGGCGCCTCATTACCAAAACTTGAAACTTGAAAAGTATTCCCTGTCCCTTATTCTCCAGGTGGGCAACTGCTTACCAAAGCATGAAACTTGAAAAATATTCCCTTGTTCTCCAGGCGGGCGCTTGATTACAAAAACTTGAAACTGAAAAAGTATTACCTTGTTCTCCAAGAAAGCGCCAGATTACCAAAACTTGCAACGTTGAGAGTATTCCGTTGTTCTTTTGTTTGCCGCCTGATTCCCAAAACTTGTGACTTGAAAAGCATTCTCTTATTCTCCAGGTGGGAAGCTGAGTACAAAAACTTGCAACAAGAAATGTATTCCTTTGTTCTCGAGGTGGGCGCCTCATTATCTAAAGTTGAAACATGAAAAGTATTCCCTTGTTCTCCAGGCGGTCGCCTGATTACCATAACTTGAATCTTGAAAAGTATTCCCTTGTCATATGTTCTCCAGGTGGGCAACTGATTACCAAGGCATTAACCTTAAAACGTACTCCCTTGTTCTCCAGACGGGTGCTTGATTACAAAAACATGAAACTAGAAAAGTATTCCCTTGTTCTCCAGGTCGACGCCTGATTACCAAAACTTGAAACGTTGAATCTATTCCCTTGTTCTTTAGTTTGGAAGCTGATTACCAAAACGTGAAACTTGAAAAGCGTTCCCTTGTTCCCTAGGTGGGTGCCGGATTAAAAAAACATGAATCTTGAAAAGTATTCCCTTGTTCTCCAAGCGGGCGCCTGATTACAAAAACTTGTAACTTGGAACGTATTCCCTTATTCTGCGGGTGGGCGCCTGATTACCAATACTTGAAACTTGAATAGTATTCCCTTGTTCTCTAGGTGAGCGCCTAATTAAGAAAACATGAAACTTGAAAAGTACTAACTTGTTCTCCAAGTAGGCGCCTGATTACTAAAACTTGATACTTGAAAAGTATTTCCTAATTCTCAAGGTGGGCGCCTGATTACTAATACATTAAAAGTAATCCCTTCTTCTCTAGGTGAGCGCCTGATTGCCAAAGCATGAATCTTGAAAAGTATTCCTTTGTTCTTAAGGAATGCCCCGATTACCAATACTTGCAATTTAAAAATTATTCCCTTGTTCCTCATGTGGGAGCCTGATTACCAAAACATGCAACTTAAAAAGTATTCCCTTGTTCTCTAGGTGGACGCCCGATTTCCCAACCTTTCAATTTGAGAAGTATTCACTTGTTCTGCAGGTGGGCGCCTGATAACCAAAACTTGAAAATTTGAAAGTATTCCCCTGTTCTCTAGGTAGGCGCTGGATTACAATAACTTGAAACTTGAATAGTATTCCCTTGTTTTCCAAGTGGGCGTCAGATTACAAAAACATGAAACTTAAAAAGTATTCTCTTGTTCTCCAGGTGGGCAACTGATTACCAAAGCATGAATCTTGAAAAGCATTCCCTTGTTCTCTAGGCGGTCGCCTGATTACCAAAACTTGTGAATTGAAAAGTATTCCCTTGTTCTCCAAGTGGGCGGCTGATTACAAAAACGTGAAATTTGAAAAGTATTCCCTTGTTACCTAGGTGGGCGCCTCATTATCTATAGTTGCAACTTGAAAAGTATTCCCTTGTTCTCCAGGCGGGTGCCTCATTACCAAAACTTGAAACTTGAAAAGTATTCCTTTGTTCTCAAGGAGTGCCCCGATTACCAAAACTTGCTATTTAAAAAGTATTCCCTTGTTATCCATGTGGGAGCCTAATTACCAAAACATGCAACTTAAAAAGTATTCCCTTGTTCTCTAGGTGGACGCCCGATTTCCAATCCTTTCAATTTGAGAAGTATTCCCTTGTTTTCCAGGTGGGCGCCTGATAACCAAAACATGCAATTTTGAAAGTATTCCCCTGTTTTCTAGGTAGGTGCCTGATTACAACTACTTGAAACTTGAATAGTATTCCCTTGTTCCCAAGTGGGCGTCAGATTACAAAAACATGAAACTTGAAATGTATTCCCTTGTTCTCCAGGTCGACGCCTGATTACCCAAGCCTGAAACTTAAAAAGTATTACCTTGTTCTCCAGGTGGGCAACTGATTACAAAAGCATGAATCTTGAAAAGTATTCCCTTGTTCTCTAGGCGGGCGCCTGATTACCAAAACTTGTGACTTGAAAAGTATTCCCTTGTTCTCCAGGTATGCGACTAATTACAAAAACATGCAACTTGAAAAGTATTCCCTTGTTCACCAGGTGGGCGCCTCATTATCTATAGTTGAAACTTGAAAAGTATTCCCTTGTTCTCTAGGCGGGCGCCTGATTACCAAAACTTGTTACTTGAAAAGTATTCCCTTGTTCTCCAGGTATGCGACTGATTACAAAAACATGCAACTTGAAAAGTATTCCCTTGTTCACCAGGTGGGCGCCTCATTATCTATAGTTGAAACTTGAAAAGTATTCCCTTGTTCTCCAGGCGGGCGCCTCATTACCAAAACATTAAACTTGAAAAGTATTCCCTTGTCCCTTATTCTCCAGGTGGAAAACTGCTTACCAAAGCATGAAATTTGAAAACTATTCCCTTGATCCCCAGGCGGGAGCTTGATTACAAAAACTTGAAACTGAAAATGTATTACCTTGCTCTCCAAGAAGGCGCCAGATTACCAAAACTTGCAACGTTGAGAGTATTCTGTTGTTCTTTAGTTTGGCGCCTGATTACCAAAACTTGTGACTTGAAAAGTATTCTCTTATTCTCCATGTGGGCGGCTGATTACAAAAACTTGCAACTTGAAAAGTATTCCCTTGTTCTCAAGGTGGGCGTCTCATTATCTAAAGTTGAAACATGAAAAGTATTCCCTTGTTCTCCAGGCGGTCGCCTGATTACCAAAACTTGAATCTTGAAAAGCGTTCCCTTGTCCCTTGTTCTCCAGGTGGGCAACTGATTACCAAAGCATTAAACTTGAAAAGTACTCCCTTGTTCTCCAGATGGGCGCTTGATTACAAAAACATAAAACTAAAAAAGTATTCCTTTGTTCTCCAGGTCGATGCCTGATTACCGAAACTTGCAACGTTGAATCTATTCCCTTGTTCTTTAGTTTGGCACCTGATTACAAAAAGGTGAAACTTGAAAAGAGTCCCTTGATCTCTAGGTGGGCGCCTGATTAAAAAAACTTGAATTTTGAAAAGTATTCCCTTTTTCTCCAAGCGGGCGCCTAATTACAAAAACTTGTAACTTGGAACATATTCCCTTATTCTCCAGGTGGGCACCTGATTACCAAACTTGAAACTTGAAAAGTATTCCCTTGTTCTCCAGGTGAGCGCCTAATTGAGAAAACACTAAACTTGAAAAGTATAACTTGTTCTCCAAGTAGGCGCCTGATTACTAATACTTGATACTTGAAAAGTATTTCCTAATTCTCAAGGTGGGCGCCTGATTACTAATACATTAAAAGTAATCCCTTCTTCTCTAGGTGGGCGCCTGATTGCCCAAACATCAATCTTGAAAAGTATTCCTTTGTTCTCAATGAGTGCCCCGATTACCAAAACTTGCAATTTAAAAAGTATTCCCTTGTTCTCCATGTGGGAGCCTAATGACCAAAACATGCAACTTAAAAATTATTCCCTTGTTCTCTAGGTGGACGCCCCATTGCCAAACCTTTCAATTTGAGAAGTATTCCCCTTGTTTTCCAGGAGAGCGCCTGATAACCAAAACTTGAAATTTTGAAAGTATTCCCCTGTTCTCTGGGTAGGCGCTTGATTACAATAACTTGAAACTTGAATAGTATTCCCTTGTTTTCCAAGTGGGCGTCAGATTACAAAAACATGAAACTTGAAATGTATTCCCTTATTCTCCAGGTCGACGCCTGATTACCCAAGACTGAAACTTAAAAAGTATTACCTTGTTCTCTAGGTGGGCAACTGATTACCAAAGCATGAATCTTGAAAAGTATTCCCTTGTTCTCTAGGCGGGCGCCTGATTACCAAAACTTGTGACTTGTAAAGTATTCCCTTGTTCTCCAGGTATGCGACTGATTACAAAAACATGCAACTTGAAAAGTATTCCCTTGTTCACCAGGTGGGCGCCTCATTATCTATAGTTGAAACTTGAAAAGTATTCCCTTGTTCTCTAGGCGGGCGCCTGATTACCAAAACTTGTGACTTGAAAAGTATTCCCTTGTTCTCCAGGTATGCGAGTGATTACAAAAACATGCAACTTGAAAAGTATTCCCTTGTTCACCAGGTGGGCTCCTCATTATCTATAGTTGAAACTTGAAAAGTATTCCCTTGTTCTCCAGGCGGGCGCCTCATTACCAAAACCTTAAACTTGAAAAGTATTCCCTTGTCCCTTATTCTCCAGGTGGGCAATTGCTTACCAAAGCATGAAACTTGAAAACTATTCCCTTGATCCCCAGGCGGGAGCTTGATTACAAAAACTTGAAACTGAAAATGTATTACCTTGCTCTCCAAGAAGGCGCCAGATTACCAAAACTTGCAACGTTGAGAGTATTCTGTTGTTCTTTAGTTTGGCGCCTGATTACCAAAACTTGTGACTTGAAAAGTATTCTCTTATTCTCTAGGTGGGCGGCTGATTACAAAAACATGCAACTTGAAAAGTATTCCCTTGTTCTCAAGGTGGGCGCCTGATTATCTAAAGTTGAAACATGAAAAGTATTCCCTTGTTCTCCAGGCGGTCGCCTGATTACCAAAACTTGAATCTTGAAAAGCGTTCCCTTGTCCCTTGTTCTCCAGGTGGGCAACTGATTACCAAAGCATTAAACTTGAAAAGTACTCCCTTGTTCTCCAGATGGGCGCTTGATTACAAAAACATGAAACTAGAAAAGTATTCCTTTGTTCTCCAGGTCGATGCCTGATTACCGAAACTTGCAACGTTGAATCTATTCCCTTGTTCTTTAGTTTGGCACCGGATTACCAAAAGGTGAAACTTGAAAAGAGTCCCTTGATCTCTAGGTGGGCGCCTGATTAAAAAAACATGAATTTTGAAAAGTATTCCCTTTTTCTCCAAGCGGGCGCCTGATTACAAAAACTTGTAACTTGGAACATATTCCCTTATTCTCCAGGTGGGCACCTGATTACCAAAACTTGAAACTTGAAAAGTATTCCCTTGTTCTCCAGGTGAGCGCCTAGTTGAGAAAACACTAAACTTGAAAAGTATAACTTGTTCTCCAAGTAGGCGCCTGATTACTAATACTTGATACTTGAAAAGTATTTCCTAATTCTCAAGGTGGGCGCCTGATTACTAATACATTCAAAGTAATCCCTTCTTCTCTAGGTGGGCGCCTGATTGCCCAAACATCAATCTTGAAAAGTATTCCTTTGTTCTCAAGGAGTGCCCCGATTACCAAAACTTGCAATTTAAAAAGTATTCCCTTGTTCTCCATGTGGGAGCCTAATGACCAAAACATGCAACTTAAAAATTATTCCCTTGTTCTCTAGGTGGACGCCCGATTTCCAAACCTTTCAATTTGAGAAGTATTCCCCTTGTTTTCCAAGAGAGCGCCCGATAACCAAAACTTGAAATTTTGAAAGTATTCCCCTGTTCTCTGGGTAGGTGCTCGATTACAATAACTTGAAACTTGAATAGTATTCCCTTGTTTTCCAAGTGGGCGTCAGATTACAAAAACATGAAACTTGAAATGTATTCCCTTGTTCTCCAGGTCGACGCCTGATTACACAAACCTGAAACATAAAAAGTATTACCTTGTTCTACAGGTGGGCAACTGATTACCAAAGCATGAATCTTGAAAAGTATTCCCTTGTTCTCTAGGCGGGCGCCTGATTACCAAAACTTGTGACTTGAAAAGTATTCCCTTGTTCTCCAGGTATGCGGCTGATTATAAAAACTTGCAACTTGAAAGGTATTCCCTTGTTCACGAGGTGGGCGCCTCATTATCTATAGTTGAAACTTGAAAAGTATTCCCTTGTTCTCCAGGCGGGCGCTCATTACAAAACTTGAAAGTCGAAAAGTATTCCCTCGTCCCTTATTCTCCAGGTGGGCAATTGCTTACCAAAGCATGAAACTTGAAAAATATTCTCTTGTTCTCCAGGCGGGCGCTTGATTACAAAAACTTTAAACTGAAAAAGTATTACCTTGTTCTCAAAGAAGGCGCAAAATTACCAAAACTTGCAATGTTTAGAGTATTCTGTTGTTCTTTAGTTTGGCACCTGATTACCAAAACTTGTGACTTGAAAAGTATTCTCTTATTCTCCAGGTGGGCGGCTGATTACAAAAACATGCAACTTGAAAACTATTCCCTTGTTCTCAAGGTGGGCGGCTCATTATCTAAAGTTGAAACATGAAAAGTATTCCCTTGTTCTCCAGGCGGTCGCCTGATTACCAAAACTTGAATCTTGAAAAGCGTTCCCTTGTCCCTTGTTCTCCAGGTGGGCAACTGATTAACAAAGCATTAAACTTGAAAAGTACTCCCTTGTTCTCTAGACGGGCGCTTGATTACAACAACATGAATCTTGAAAAGTATTTCCTTGTTCTCCAGGTCGACGCCTGATTACCAAAACTTGCAACGTTGAATCTATTCCCTTGTTCTTTAGTTTGGCACCTGATTACCAAAACGTGAAACTTGAAAAGAGTTCCCTTGTTCTCTAGGTGGGCGCCTGATTAAAAAAACTTGAATCTTTAAAAGTATTCTCTTGTTCTCCAAGCGGGCGCCTGATTACAAAAACTTGTACTTGGTACGTATTCCCTTATATTCCAGGAGGGCACCTGATTACCAAAACTTGAAACTTGAAAAGTATTCCCTTGTTCTCCAAGTGAGCGCCTAATTAAGAAAAGACTAAACTTGAAAAGTATTAACTTGTTCTCCAAGTAGGCGCCTGATTACTAAAACTTGATACTTGAAAAGTATTTCCTAATTCTCAAGGTGGGCGCCTGATTACTAATACATTAAAAGTAATCCCTTCTTCTCTAGGTGGGCTCCTGATTGCCAAAACATGAATCTTGAAAAGTATTCCTTTGTTCTCAAGGAGTGCCCCGATTACCAAAACTTACAAATTAAAAAATATTCCCTTGTTCTCCATGTGGGAGCCTAATTACCAAAACATGGAACTTAAAAAGTATTCCCTTGTTCTCTAGGTGGACGCCCGATTTCCAAACCTATCAATTTGAGAAGTATTACCTTGTTTTCCAGGTGGCCGCTTGATAACCAAAACTTGAAATTTTGAAAGTATTCCCATGTTCTCTAGGTAGGCGCCTGATTACAATAACTTGAAACTTGAATAGTATTCCCTTGTTTTCCAAGTGGGCGTCAGATTACAAAAACTTGAAACTTGAAATGTATTCCATTGTTCTCCAGGTCGACGCCTGATTACCCAAACCTGAAACATAAAAAGTATTACTTTGTTCTCCAAGTGGGCAACTGATTACCAAAGCATGAATCTTGAAAAGTATTCCCTTGTTCTGTATGCGGGCGCCTGATTACCAAAACTTGTGACTTGAAAAGTATTCCCTTGTTCTCGAGGTATGCGGCTAATTACAAAAACTTGCAACTTGAAAAGTATTCCCTTGCTCACCAGGTGGGCGCCTCATTATCTATAGTTGAAACTTGAAAAGTATTCCCTTGTTCTCCAGGCGGGCGCCTCATTACCAAAACTTGAAACTTGAAAAGTATTCGCTCGTCCCTTATTCTCCAGGTGGGCAACTGCTTACCAAAGCATGAAACTTGAAAAATATTCCCTTGTTCTCCAGGCGGGCGCTTGATTACAAAAACTTGAAACTGAAAAAGTATTACCTTGTTCTCCAAGAAGGCGCCAGATTACCAAAACTTGCAACGTTGAGAGTATTCTGTTGTTCTTTACTTTGGCGCCTGATTACCAAAACTTGTGACTTGAAAAGTATTCTCTTATTCTCCAGGTGGGCGGCTGATTACAAAAACTTGCAACTTGAAAAGTATTCCCTTGTTCTCAAGGTGGGCGCCTCATTATCTAAAGTTGAAACATGAAAAGTATTCCCTTGTTCTCCAGGCGGTCGCCTGATTACCAAAACTTGAATCTTGAAAAGCGTTCCCTTGTCCCTTGTTCTCCAGGTGGGCAACTGATTACCAAAGCATTAAACTTGAAAAGTACTCCCTTGTTCTCCAGATGGGCGCTTGATTACAAAAACATGAAACTTGAAAAGTATTCCCTTGTTCTCCAGGTCGACGCCTAATTACAAAAAATTGCAACATTGAATCTATTCCCTTGTTCTTTCGTTTGGCACCTGATTATCAAAACGTGAAACTTGAAAAGAGTTCCCTTGTTCTCTAGGTGGGCGCCTGATTAAAAAAACTTGAATCTTGAAAAGTATTCTCTTATTCTCCAAGCGGGCGCCTGATTACAAAAACTTGTACTTGGTACGTATTCCCTTATATTCCAGGAGGGCACCTGATTACCAAAACTTTAAAAGTATTCTCTTGTTCTCCAAGTGAGCGCCTAATTAAGAAAACACTATACTTGAAAAGTATTAACTTGTTCACCAAGTAGGCGCCTGATTACTAATACTTGATACTTGAAAAGTAATTCCTAATTCTCAAGGTGGGCACCTGATTACTAATACATTAAAAGTAATCCCTTCTTCTCTAGGTGGGCTCCTGATTGCCAAAACATGAATCTTGAAAAGTATTCCTTTGTTCTCAAGGAGTGCCCCGATTACCAAAACTTGCAAATTAAAAAGTATTCCCTTGTTCTCCATGTGGGAACCTAATTACCAAAACATGTAACTTAAAAAGTATTCCCTTGTTCTCTAGGTGGACGCCCGATTTCCAAACCTTTCAATTTGAGAAGTATTACCTTGTTTTCCAGGTGGGCGCCTGATAACCAAAACTTGAAATTTTGAAAGTATTCCCATGTTCTCTAGGTAGGTGCCTGATTACAATAACTTGAAACTTGAATAGTATTCCCTTGTTTTCCAAGTGGGCGTCAGATTACAAAAACTTGAATCTTGAAATGTATTCCATTGTTCTCCAGGTCGACGCCTGATTACCCAAACCTGAAACATAAAAAGTATTACCTTGTTCTCCAGGTGGGCAACTGATTACCAAAGCATGAATCTTGAAAAGTATTCCCTTGTTCTCTATGCGGGCGCCTGATTACCAAAACTTGTGACTTGAAAAGTATTCCCTTGTTCTCCAGGTATGCGGCTAATTACAAAAACTTGCAACTTGAAAAGTATTCCCTTGCTCACCAGGTGGTCGCCTCATTATCTACAGTTGAAACTTGAAAAGTATTCCCTTGTTCTCCAGGCGGGCGCCTCATTACCAAAACTTGAAACTTGAAAAGTATTCCCTGTCCCTTATTCTCCAGGTGGGCAACTGCTTACCAAAGCATGAAACTTGAAAAATATTCCCTTGTTCTCCAGGCGGGCGCTTGATTACAAAAACTTGAAACTGAAAAAGTATTACCTTGTTCTCCAAGAAAGTGCCAGATTACCAAAACTTGCAACGTTGAGAGTATTCCGTTGTTCTTTTGTTTGCCGCCTGATTACCAAAACTTGTGACTTGAAAAGCATTCTCTTATTCTCCAGGTGGGCAGCTGAGTACAAAAACTTGCAACATGAAAAGTATTCCTTTGTTCTCAAGGTGGGCGCCTCATTATCTAAAGTTGAAACATGAAAAGTATTCCCTTGTTCTCCAGGCGGTCGCCTGATTACCATAACTTGAATCTTGAAAAGTATTCCCTTGTCATATGTTCTCCAGGTGGGCAACTGATTACCAAGGCATTAACCTTAAAAGGTACTCCCTTGTTCTCCAGACGGGTGCTTGATTACAAAAACATGAAACTAGAAAAGTATTCCCTTGTTCTCTAGGTCGACGCCTGATTACCAAAACATGAAACGTTGAATCTATTCCCTTGTTCTTTAGTTTGGAAGCTGATTACCAAAACGTGAAACTTGAAAAGCGTTCCCTTGTTCCCTAGGTGGGTGCCTGATTAAAAAAACATGAATCTTGAAAAGTATTCCCTTGTTCTCCAAGCGGGCGCCTGATTACAAAAACTTGTAACTTGGAACGTATTCCCTTATTCTGCGCGTGGGCGCCTGATTACCAATACTTGAAAATTGAATAGTATTTCCTTGTTCTCTAGGTGAGCGCCTAATTAAGAAAACATGAAACTTGAAAAGTACTAACTTGTTCTCCAAGTAGGCGCCTGATTACTAAAACTTGATTCTTGAAAAGTATTTCCTAATTCTCAAGGTGGGCGCCTGATTACTAATACATTAAAAGTAATCCCTTCTTCTCTAGGTGAGCGCCTGATTGCCAAAGCATGAATCTTGAAAAGTATTCCTTTGTTCATAAGGAGTGCCCCGATTACCAATACTTGCAATTTAAAAAGTATTCCCTTGTTCTCTAGGTGGACGCCCGATTTCCCAACCTTTCAATTTGAGAAGTATTCACTTGTTCTGCAGGTGGGCGCCTGATAACCAAAACTTGAAAATTTGAAAGTATTCCCCTGTTCTCTAGGTAGGCGCCAGATTACAATAACTTGAAACTTGAATAGTATTCCCTTGTTTTCCAAGTGGGCGTCAGATTACAAAAACATGAAACTTAAAAAGTATTCTCTTGTTCTCTAGGTGGGCAACTGATTACCAAAGCATGAATCTTGAAAAGCATTCCCTTGTTCTCTAGGCGGTCGCCTGATTACCAAAACTTGAGAATTGAAAAGTATTCCCTTGTTCTCCAAGTGGGCGGCTGATTACAAAAACTTGCAATTTGAAAAGTATTCCCTTGTTACCCAGGTGGGCGCCTCATTATCTATAGTTGAAACTTGAAAAGTATTCCCTGAGAGACTCTCTCGAGTTTACACTAACTCCGTTAAGCTTACGGGTGCTTAACAAACCGTTACTTGCTCGTAGATGTACGCTCTACAAGACTTCAACTTGCTCGAGGATACCTCACCTCAAGACTTCACCTTGCTCGTGGATACCGCACCACAAGACTTCACACACAAAGATTGAAGGTACTTTGCAAACCCAACGCTCAATGATAAGGTATGGTCTTCTCAAGAACCTTTCTCTTTTACAACAAGAACTCTCTAAGAAGAGTAGATAAAGAGATACAATATAAGCTCTATGAACAACACAAAATTGTCTCTCAAATGGCTCAACAAAAGCTCTAAATATGATGTAGAATTGTTATCAATATTTTCAAGAATAATGAGAGATGTTGTTCATCCTAAAATGAGTCAAAAAGACCTCTATTAATAGGTGGTAGAGGTTGTATGTCCGTTGCTTAATAGGCAATAAATCATGCTGATTTTATGCCAAGATAATCGATTATTCACTTTACATAATCGATTATCTTCTCAACGTTCATAAAACGGAACGTTGGGAAGGCAACAGTCAGTGAATAATCGATTATTCTCTAGGGGATAATCGATTATTGACCCTTGCGGAATTTCCAGTTTAAGCTGGAAATTGGCAGATAATCGATTATCCTTTAGGTGATAATCGATTATGCAGCCTTGCTGGAATTTCCAGTTTTGCTGTAAACTCAGCATAATCGCTTATCAGCTTAAGGATAATCGATTATATGGCTGTTCTGTCCAGAACCCAAAACTTACTTCAAAAACCATTTTGGTTAAAATGAAAACGTTAAAATAATTTTGTTTGAAATATGTTTATGATAAATATGATTTGATTATGATTTTATGGATATTTATGATGACCTATGTTGAGCCAAAAGACGAGATAACTTAAACGTTGCTCTTACATTGGTTCTACTTACCGACCTACGCCTTGGGTCTTTGGTCTTGAACTTTTGAGCTCGTCTTTGGCTTTTCCAGGCAATCCCTTCATCAATATGTTTCTCGGCATTCAATCTTGATTGTTTGCCATGTAATAACGTTGTTTGACACTTGACTTCATTGTTTGTCATTCATCAAAACCTATACCTGGAAATCATGCTAATACAACCAAAGCACACATATCATGGATAGAATGATTTCCTACAATTTCCCCCTTTTTCATAATGACAAACAATGGGAGATAAGCGTATCGGATTCCTCCTAAGTTCATGCTATATCTCAACATACAAGTTATGCAAAACATTCCCCCTTTTTGAGTATTCCCCCTCAATTAAAGCATACTAGAAGGTTGAGACATTCCCCCTTATTAGATGCATATCGCATAATTTCTTCCCCCTTTTGGCATTAGCAAAAAGAGAGTATACACAAGCTACTTTCCCCTTTTGACACTTCCCCCTTTTGGGAATACCAAATGTTAGTGTCAAACATAAGATAGGAAATACAATGAGGAATATACATGATGACGATTTTCAAAAAAAGTTATACCAACATAAAATGATACCAAATGTTAGCAAGAACATAACAACCATAATAACGGTTATTTTTACCAAATCATATTACTTAACAACATATCAACTGTTAATTTTTGACAAACCAATAGTAGTATTAAAAAACATGAATCATTTATTTTTCATGAATATACCGACTGTTATTCAAACCAAAAATAGTATTCATCAAAACATGAATCAATCATTATTTTTAACAAAAATAATTGATACCAATTGTTATTCAAAATAAAAGCTATCAAAATATGAATCAACAAAAATAATTGACACTAATTGTTAACAGACATATCAATCATTAATACATATCAACTATTACGTTTTTATCAAAAATATGATAACTAACCGAAATTCCACCTCGATGCAATAAGGTTTCGTGCTTGGTGCATCTACTACGATATTGTAGTCTTCAAGCACACCTGCAAACGTACCTAAAAATAGGTTTTAGGTACCCAAACACTTTTGGGTCCTTGGGGGTTAGGAAAATAATTATCATAGCTAAAAGATAAATCCCTAAATTTTGCAAAACATACGGGTGCTATGTGTCCTACCCGGTTTCAATAATGACATATAACATTCGGGTTGTGCATATGTCTTAGTTGAGCCAAAAACGTTCTAGGTGATCTAAGGTCGTTATTCCTAGAAGGGTTGAAATTCCTAGAGTCATTTCTAGGCGGTCTAAAATGATTAATTCTAGACTCATTAATAAAATTCCTATAATCATTTCTAGGTTGTGCATCGCAATTTCTAACATGATTCTTATGCCTTTTATTTTTCCTGGGCCTTTTCTTTTTAATTTCTTCAACTATTTTAGGATTGTCTACACTAGGCTTTTCTAGTGTGTCCCTGAGTTCTATGTTCTCTAATTTCAAAGAATCACAAGATGAACAATTAGAATTTTGATCAATTGAGAAATCTTCATGCATCTCCTTAATTTTATTTCTAGGATCAATATTGTCATTTTCCAAAAATTTATTTTTCTCTTCTAATACTTTAATTTTAGCCTTGGCCTCATTGGAGATTTTTGAAGACTTTTTCAATTCATCATATAATTCTTGAAAAGCTTCTTGTAATTCTTCATAAGAGTAAGAGATAGGAGTACTTACCTCTTCTTCCTCGTTGGCCATGAGGCATAGGGCGGCAGTTTCATCACCCGAGCTGTCCGAATCCCATGTCACGCGCCTTTGGTGTTTCTTCTTCTTCTTGTCCTTGGGTTTTGGACAATGTGACTTGTTGTGGCCAAGTTTTCCACAATTTTGTCATGAAAGACTCGGTTCTTCCTTCTTTATTTCCATCTTCATAAACTTATAAAACTTTTCAATTAAATCATTTGAAGAAGGATCGTCATCGCTTTCCGAATCACTTACTTCTACACTTTTAGAAGATGAGGCTTTGAAGGCAATAGTCAAACTTTTCTCGTTTCCAAAAGAAGGTCTAAGAGTAGTGCTTTCATAAGTTTTGAGGTTACCTTCTAGTTCATCAATTGTGACGTCCGAGATTCCTACCGATTCTTGGATGGCATTGGCTTTGGAGCGCCATTCGGGAGTGAGACTCCATAGGATTTTTCGAACTAGATCTTTGTTCGAGTATACTTTTCCGAGAGCATAGAGATCGTTGATGATCATTGAGAACCGTTCAAACATATTATCGATGCTTTCCGGCTCCTTCATTCTAAAGAGTTCATATTCATGTGTTAGAAAATCAACTCTTGATTCTCCGACTTGAGGCGTACCTTCATATGTGATTTCAAGCTTATCCCATATCTCCTTTGCGGTTGTGCAGCAAGAAATCTTCCGATAGTAATCCGGATTCATCGCAGAATACAACATATTGATGGCCTTTGCATTATATTCAACCTTCTTGATATCCTCGGCATTATATTCATCTTCGTCCTTTGGAACCGTGGTTTCCCCAACTTTCTTTGTCGGCATTTGTTCACCGTTCTTGATGATTTGCCACAAGTGAAAGTTATTTGATTGGATGAAAAATCTCATCCGCTCTTTCCAATATGTGTCATTTGTTCCGTCAAATAGTGGACGCCTATTGGTGGAGTGTCCTTCGCTCATCATTCCTGCGTTCAACATTCTCAACAAATATATGGAACGTTCTCTCAACCGGTTAAGGCTTTTAGAGAGTTAGGCTCTGATACCAACTGTTAGGGTTTATGCCCTTCACTAGGGGGGGGGTGAATAGTGAGGCACGAGAATGTCGGTAAATTTTGCGGAATTAAAATAGCAGGAGTAATGTATGTGCAGTAATTAAAATAGTAAGAAAAGGACACACCGAATTTATACTGGTTCACCACAACGTGTGGTTAGTCCAGTCCCCGAGAGACTCTCTCGAGTTTACACTAACTCCGTTAAGCTTACGGGTGCTTAGCAAACCGTTACACTTGCTCGTGGATGTACGCTCTACAAGACTTCAACTTGCTCGAGGATACCTCACCTCAAGACTTCACACACTAAGATTGAAGGTACTTAGCAAACCCAACGCTCAATGAGAAGGTATGGTCTTCTCAAGAACCTTTCTCTTTTACAACAAGAACTCTCTAAGAAGAGTAGATAAAGAGATAAAATATAAGCTCTATGAACAACACAAAATTGTCTCTCAAATGGCTCAACAAAAGCTCTAAATATGATGTTGAATTGTTATCAATATGTTCAAGAATAATGAGAGATGATGTTCATCCTAAAATGAGTCAAAAAGACCTCTATTTAAGGTGGTAGAGGTTGTATGTCCGTTGCTTAATAGGCAATCAATCATGCTGATTTTATGCCAAGATAATTGATTATTCACTTTACATAAGCGATTATCTTCTCAACGTTCATAAAACGGAACATTGGGAAGGCAACGGTCAGTGAATAATCGATTATTCTCTAGAGGATAATTGATTATTCACCCTTGCGGAATTTCCAGTTTAAGCTGGAACTTGGCAGATAATCGATTATCCTTTAGGTGATAATCGATTATGCAGCCTTCCTGGAATTTCCAGTTTTGCTGGAAACTCAGCATAATCGATTATCAGCTTAAGGATAATCGATTATCTGGCTGTTCCGTCCAGAACCGAAAACTTACTTCAAAAACCATTTTGGTAAAAATGAAAACGTTAAAATCATTTTGTTTGAAATATGTTTATGATAAATATGATTTGATAATGATTTTATCCATATTTATGATGACCTATGTTGAGCCAAAAGACGAGATAACTTAAACGTTGCTCTTACATTGGTTCTACCTAACGACCTACGCCTTGGGTCATTGGTCTTGAACTTTTGAGCTCGTCTTTGGCTTTTCCATGTAATCCCTTTATCAATATGCTTCTCGTCATTCAATCTTGATTGTTTGTCATGTAATAACGCTGTTTGGAACTTGACTTCATTTTTTGTCATTCATCAAAACCTATACCTGGAAATCATGCTAATACAACCAAAGCACACATAACATGGATAGAATGATTTCTTACATTCCTTTATTCTCCAGGTGGGCGCATGATTACCAATACATTGAAACTTTAAAAGTTTTCCCATATTCTCTAGGTAGGCGCCTGATTACCAAAACCTGAATCTTGAAGACTATTCCCCTATTCTCTAGGTGGACGCCTGATTACCAAAACTTGTAACTTGGAATGTATCCTCTTGTTCTCCAGGTGGGCGCCTGATTACCAAAAGTTGAAACTTGAAAATTATTCCCTTGTTCTCCAAGTGGGCGCCTGAATACCAAAACTTGTTATTAGAAAGTATTCCCTTGTTCTCTAGGTGGGCGCATGATTACAAAAGCATGAAACTTGGAAAGTATTCACTTGTTCTCTAGGTGGGCGCCTGATTACCAAAACTTTCTACTTGGAAAGTATTCCCTTGCTGTCCAGGTGGTCGTGTAATTAGAAAAATTTGAAACTTGAAAAGTATTCCCTTGTTTTCCAGGTGGGTGCCTTATTACAAAAACTTGTAACTTGGAAAGTATTCTCTTATTCTCCATGTGGGCTCCTGATTACCAAAACTTGAAACTTGAAAAGTATTCCCTTGTTCACCAGGCGGGCGCCTGATTACCAAAACTTGTAATTTTAAAAGTATTACCTTGTTCTCCTACTGGGCGCCTAATTACCAATACTTGCAATTTGAAAAGTATTCCCTTGTTCTACAAGTGGAATGCTGATTACCAAAACACGCTATATGAAATGTATTCCCTTGTTCTCTAGGTGGGGTCCTGATTACAAAAAAGTGTATCATTTGAAATGTAGTCCCTTGTTCTCCAGGTGTATGCCTTATTGCAAAAACATGCTCTTTGGAATGTATTCCCTTATTCTCTAGGTGAGCGCCTGATTACCAAAAGTTGAAACTTAAAAAGTATTCCCTTGTTCACTAGGTGGGCGCCTGAATACAAAAACTTGAAACTTGAAAAGTATTCACTTATTCTCCAAGTGGGCACCTGATAACGAAAACTTTAAACTTGAAAAGTATTCCCTAATTCTCTAGGTGGGTGCCTGATTACAAAAACTTGGAACTTCAAAAGTATTTCATTGTTGTCCAGATGGGCGCCTAATTACCAAAACTGGAAAAGTATTCCATTCTTTTCTAGGTGGGCGCCTGATTACCAAAACTGGAATCTTGAAGGTATTCCATTGTTCTCTAGGCGGGCGCCTGATTAACAAAACTTGCAATTTCAAAAGTATTCCCTTGTTCTCCATGTGGGTGCCTTATTACCAAAACTTGCAACTTGAAAAGTATTCCCTTGTTCTCCAAGTGGACGCCCGATTTTCAAAACATTCAATTTGAAAAGTGTTACCTTGTTCTCCAGGCGGGTGGTGCCTGATTATCAAAACTTGCAATTTCAAAAGTATTCCCTTGTTTTCCAGGGGGCGCCTGATTAACAAAACTTGAAACTTTAAAAATACTCCCTTGTTCTCCAAGTGGGCGCCTGATTAGTAATACTTGCAATTTCAAAAGTATTGCCTTATTCTCCAGGTTCGCACCTGATAACGAAAACATTCAAAACATTCAATTTCCGGGGGGCGCCTGATTAACAAAACTTGAAACTTTAAAAATACTCACTTGTTCTCCAAGTGGGCACCTGATAACGAAAACTTTAAACTTGAAATGTATTCCCTAATTCTCTAGGTGGGTGCCTGATTACGAAAACTTGGAACTTCAAAAGTATTTCATTGTTATCCAGATGGGCGCCTAATTACCAAAACTGGAAAAGTATTCCATTCTTTTCTAGGTGGGCGCCTGATTACCAAAACTTGAATCTTGAAGGTATTCCATTGTTCTCTAGGCGGTCGCCTGATTAACAAAACTTGCAATTTCAAAAGTATTCCCTTGTTCTCCATGTGGGTGCCTTATTACAAAAACTTGCAACTTGAAAAGTATTCCCTTGTTCTCCAAGTGGACGCCCGATTTTCAAAACATTCAATTTGAAAAGTGTTACCTTGTTCTCCAGGCGGGTGGTGCCTGATTATCAAAACTTGCAATTTCAAAAGTATTCCCTTGTTTTCCAGGGGGCGCCTGATTAACAAAACTTGAAACTTTAAAAATACTCCCTTGTTCTCCAAGTGGGCGCCTGATTAGTAATACTTGCAATTTCAAAAGTATTGCCTTATTCTCCAGGTTCGCACCTGATTACCAAAACATGCAACTTGAAAAGTACTCCCCTTTTCTACCAGTGGAAACTTGATTACTAATACTTGCAATTTGAAATGTATTCCCTTGTTCTCCAGGTGGGCACCTGATTACCAAAAGATGAAACTTTGGATGTATTCCCTTGTTCTCTAGGTGGTCGCCAAATTACAGAAACTTGAAACTTGAAAGGTATTCCCTTATTCTCTAGGTAGGCGCCTGATTACCAAAGATTGAAACTTGGAAGTTATTCCCTTGTTCTCCAACTAGACGCCTGATCACCAAACTTGAAACTAGAAAATTATTCCCTTATTCTGCAGGTGGGCGCCTAATTACAAAAACTTTCAACTTGAAAAGTATTACCTTGTTCCAGGCAGGCAGCTGATTACCGAACTTGCAATTTCAAAAGTATTACCTTGTTCTCTTTGTGGGCGTCTAATTACCAAAACTTGCAAATTGAAAAGTATCCCCTTGTTCTCTAAGTGGACGGCTGATTACCAAAACTTGCAATTTGAAAAGTATTCCCTTGTTCTCCAGGTGGGCGCTTGATTACCAAAACTTGTAATTTGAAAAGTATTCCCTTATTCTGCAGTTAGGTGTATGATAAAAAAGCCTTTAATTATGAAAGTTGAAAAATATTCCCTTATTCTCTAGGTAGGCATATATTCCATTATTCTCTAGGTGAGCTCCTGATTACCAAAACTTGAAAGTTAACAAATATTGCCTTGTTCTCTAGGTGGTCGCCTGATAATCAAAACTTGAAATACGAAAAGTATTCCCTGATTCTCTAGATGGGCACCGGATTACCAAAACTTGAAACTTGAAAAGTATTCCCTACTTCTCCGGGTGGGAGCGTGATTACCAAAACTTGAAACTTGAAAAGTCTTCCCCTGTTCTCCAGGTGGGCGCCCCATTACAAAACCTTGCAATTTGAAAAGTATTCCCTTGTTCCCCAAGTGGGCTCCTGATTACCAAAACTTTCAACTTGAAAAGTATGCCCTTATTCTCAAGGTGGACACATGATTAAAACATGAAATTTGACAAGTATTGCCTTGTTCTCACGGTTGGCGCCTGATTACCAATATATGATACTTGGAAAGTATTCCCTTGTTGTTTAGGTGGCCGCCAAATTACCATAAGTATAAAGTTGAAAAGTATTCCCTTGTTCTCCAAGTGGGCGCCTGATTATCGATAATTGAAACTTGAAAAGTATTCCCCTGTTCTCCAAGTGGGCGCTTGATTACCCGAACTTGCAATTTTAAAAGTATTCCTTGTTCTCCAGGTGACCGTCTGATTACCAAAACTTGAAACTTGAAAAGTATTCCCTTGTTCTCCTAGCGGACGCTTGATTAACAAAAATTTCAATTTCAAGAGTATTCCCTTATTCTCCAGGTGGACTCCTGATTACTAAAACGTTCAATTTGAAAAGTATTCCCTTGTTCGCCATGTGGGTGCCTGATTACCAAAAAAGAAATATTGAAAATATTCCCTTGTTCTCTAGGTGGGCGCTAGATTACAAAAACTTGAAACTTTAAAGTATTCTCTTGTTCGCCTAGTGGGCGCCTGATTACAAAAACATGAATCTTGAAAAGTATTCCCTTGTACTCCAAGTAGGCACCTGATTACCAAAACTTGAAAGTTGAAAAGTATTCCCTTGTTCTCCAGGAGTGCACCTGATTACACAAACTTGTAACTTGGAAAGTATTCCCTTGTTTTCAGGTGGGCGCTTGATTACCAAATCTTGCAATATCATAAGTATTCTCTTGTTCTCTAGGTGGGCGCCTGATTATAAAAACATGAAACTCCGAAAGTATTCCCTTGTTCTCTAGGTGGGCGCCTGATTACCAAAACTTGAAACTTGAAAAATATTTCCTTGTTCTCCAGCTGGGTGCCTGATTGTCAAAACTTGAAATATTAAAAGTATTCCCTTGTTCTCCAGGTGGGCACCTGATTACGGAAACTTGAAAGTTGAAAAGTATTCACTATTTCTCCAAATGGGCGACTGATTACCAAAACATTAAACTTGAAAAAATTTCCCTTGTTCTCTAGGTCGGCTCCTGATTACCAAAACTTGCAACTTTAAAAGTATGCCCTTGTTCTCTAGGTGGACGCCTGATTACAAAAACTTGCAATTTTAAAAGTATTGTCTTGTTATCTAGGCGGGAGCATGATTACCAAAACTTGAAACATGGAAAGTATTCCCTTGTTCTCTATATGGGCGCTTGATAACCAAAACTTGAAACTTCAATAGCATTCCCTTGTTCTCAAAGTGGGCGCCAGATTACCAAAACTTACAACTTGGAAAGTATTCCCTTGTTCTGCAGGCAGGCGTCTGATTAGCAAATTGAAACGTGAAAAGTATTCCCTTGTTCTCCAGGTAGGCGCCTGATTTCCAAAACTTGAAAATTAAAAGGAATGCCCTTGTTCCCTGAGAGGGCGCCTGATACCAAAACTTACAAATTGGAAAGTATTCGCGTGATCTCTAGGAGGGCGCCTGAATACCAAAACTTGCGACTTGGAAAGTATTCCCTTGTTCTCCAGACGGGGAATTATACCAAAAGTTGACATTTCACAAGTATTCCCTTGTTCTCCAGGTAGGCGCCTGATTACCTAAACTTGCAACTCGAAAACTATTCCCTTGTTCTCAAATGGGCACCTGATTACCAAAACATGTAATTTAGAAAGTATTCCCCTGTTCTCCTGTTGGGCGCATGATTACAAAAACATGAAACTTGGAAAGTATTCGCTTGTTCTCTAGGTGGGTGCCTGATTAGATAAACTTGTAATTTGAAAAGTAATCCATTTTTCTCCATCTGGGCCCATGATTACCAAAACTTTAAACTATGAAAGTATTCCCTTGTTCTGTAGCTTGGCGCCTGATTACAAAAACTTGAAAGTTGAAACATATTCCCTTGATCATCAGGTGGGCGCGTGATTACAAAAACTTGAAACTTGAAAAGTATTCACTTTTTCTCCAAGTGGGAGCGTGATTACAAAAACTTGAAACTTCAAAAGTATTCCCTTGTTCTCTAGGTGGGCGCCTGATTACCAAACCTTGCAACTAAAAAAGTATTCCATTGTTCTCCAGGTCGCCGTCTGATTAGCAAAACTTGTAATTTGAAAAGTATTCGCTTGTTCTCCAGGTGGACGCCTTATTAGCAAAACTTGAAACTTCGAATGTATTCCCTAGCTCATTAGGTGGGTGCCTGATTACAAAAATTTGAATCTTGAGAAGTGTTCCCTTGTTCTCAAAGTGGGCGCCTAATTAGCGAAACTATAAAAGTATATTCTTATCTCCAGGTGGGCTCCTGATTACCCAAACTTGCAATTTCAAAAGGTTGATTAGCAAAACATGAAACTTGAAAAGTATTTCTTTGTTCTCTAAGCGGGTGCTTGATTAACAAAACATGTAATTTTAAGAGTATTTCCTTGTTCTCCAGGTGGGTGCCTCATTGCCAAAACTTGCAACTTGAAAAGTATTCCCTTGTTCTCCGGGTGGACGGCTGATTACTAAAACTTGTAATTCTAAAAGTATTCACTTATTCTCCATGTGGGCGCCTGATTACAAAAGCAAGAAACTTTGAAAGCATTCCCATGTTCTCAAGGTGGGCGCCTTATTACCAAAACATGAAACTTGAAAAATATTCCAATTGTTCTCTAGGTGGGCGCCTTATTACCAAAACTTGAAACTTGAAAAGTATTTCCCTTGTTCTACAAGTTGGAGCCTGATTACCAATACATGAAACGTGCAAAATATTCCCTTGTTCTCCAGGTGGGCGCCAGATTACCAAAGCTTGCAACTTGAAAAGTCTTCCCTTATTCTCCAGGCGGGTGCCTTATTACAAAATCTTGCAACTTGAAAAGTATGCCCTTCTTATCTATGCAGAAGCGTGATTACCAAAACATGCAATTTTTAAAGTATTCCCTTGTTCTCTAGGTGGGCGCTTGATTACAAAAACTTGAAACTTTGAAAGTATTTCCTTGTTCTCTATGTGGGTGCCTGATTACAAAGACTTGCAACTTGGAAAGTATTCCCTAACTCTCCATGTGTGAGTGTTATTAGAAAAACTTGAAACTAGAAAAGTATTCCCTTGTTCTCCAGGTGGGCGCCTGATTACCAAAAGTTGAAACATGAAAATTATTCCTTTGTTCTCTAGGACGGCGCCTGGTTACCAAAACTTGAAACTTGGAAAGTATTCCCTTGTTCTCTAGGAGGGCGCCTTAATACCCAAACTTGCAACTTGGAAAGTATTCCGTTGTTCTCCAGACGGGCGCGTAGTTACCAAAACATGCAATTTTCTATGTATTCCCTTGTTCTCTAGGTGGGCTCTTGATTACCAAAACTTGCAACATGAAAAATATTCCCTTGTTCTCAAGTGGGCTCCTGATTACCAAACCTTGTAATTTTAAATGTATTCCCTTGTTCTCCAGGAAGACGCATGATATCAAAAACATGAAACTTTGAAAGTATTCCCATTTTCTCTAGGTGGATGCCAAATTACAAAAACTTGATAGTTTAAAAATATTCCCTTGTTCTCCAAGTGGTCTCCTGATAAGCAAAACCTGAAATATTAAAAGTATTCCCTTGTTCTGCAGATGGGCACCTGATTACCAAAGCATGAAATTTGAAATGTATTCACTTTCGATCTCAGTGGGCGCCTGATAACAAAAAATTGAAACTTGAAAAGTATTCCCTATTTCTCCAAGTGGGCACCTGATTACCAAAACATGAAACTTGAAAAGTATTCCCTTGTTCTCTAGGTGGGCACCTGATTACCAAATCTTATAACTTGAAAAGTATGCCCTTGTTATCTAGGTGGAAGCCTGATTACCAAAACGTACAATTTTAAAAGTATTCCCTTATTCACCAGGTTGGCGCTTGATTACCAAAAAACTAAACTTGAAAAGTATTCATATTTACTCTAGGTGGGCGCCTGATTACCTAATCTTGCAATTTCAAAAGTATTCCTTGTTCTCTAGGTGGCGTCTGATTAGCAAAACTTAAAACTTGAAAAGTACTCCGTTGTTCTCTAGGTGGGCTCCTTATTACCAAAACTTGACACTTTAAAAGTATTCCCTTGTTCTCCAAGTGGGCGCCTGATTACCAAAACTTGAAGTTTGAAAAGTATTCCCTTGTTCTCTAGGAGGGCGCCTGATTACCAAAACTTGCAACTTGGAAAGTACTCAATTGTTCTCTAGGAGGGTGCCTGAATACCAAAACTTGCAACTTGAAAAGTATTCCCATGTTCTCCAGACGGGCGCGTGATTACCAATAATTGACATTTCAAAAGTATTCCCTTATTCTCCAGGTAGGCGCCTCATTACCAAAACTTGCAACTTGAAAAATATTCCCTTATTCTCTAATTGGCGCTTGATTACCAAAACCTGTTATTTACAAAGTATTCCCTTGTTCTCCAGGTGGGGTCATGATTACAAAAACATGAAACTTGGAAAGTATTCCATTGTTCTCTAGGTGGGCGCCTGATTACTTAAACTTGAAACTTGGAAAGTATTCCTTTGTTCTCCAGAAGGGCGCCTGAATAGCCAAACTTGCAACTTGAAATGTATTCCTTTGTTCTCCAGACGGGCGCGTAGTTACAAAAACATGCAATTTTAAAAGTATTCCCTTGTTCTCTTGGTGGGCGCCTGATTACCAAAACTTGTAACTTGAAAAATATTCCCTTGTTCTCAAGTGGGTGCCTGATTATCAAATCTTGTAATTTGAAATGTATTCCCTTGTTCTCCAGGTAGGCGTATGACAACAAAAACTTGAGACTTTGAAAGTATTACTTTTTTCTCTATGTGGACGCCAGATTACCAAAACTTGAAAGTTGGAAAAATCCCTTATTCTCTAGGTGGTCGCCTGATAAGCAAAACTTGAATATGAAAAGTATTCCCTTGTTCTCCAGATGGGCACCTGAGTACCAAAACTTGAAACTTGAAATGTATTCACTTTAAATCCAAGTGGGCGCCTGATTACCAAAACATGAAACATGAAAAATATTCCCTTGTTCTTTAGGTGGGCACCTTATTACCAAATCTTATAACTTGAAAAGTATGCCCTTTTTATCTGGATGGAAGCCTAATTACCAAAACGTACAATTTTAAAAGTATTCCCTTCTTCTCTAGGTGGGCGCCTGATTTCCTAAACTTTAAACTTTGAAGGTATTCCCTTATTCTATATGTGGGCACATGATTACCAAAACATTCAACTTGGAAAGTATTCCTTTGTTATCTAGGCGGCGTCCAATTAGCAAAACTTAAAACTTGAAAAGTACTCCCTTGTTCTTCAGGTGGGCTCCTTATTACCAAAACTTGACACTTTAAAAGTATTCCCTTCTTCTCCAAGTGGGAGCCTGATTACCAAAACTTGAAGATTGAAAAGTATTCCCTTGTTCTCTAGGAGGGCGCTTGATTACCAAAACTTGCAACTTGGAAAGTATTCCCTTGTTCTCTAGGAGGGCGCCTACATACCAAAACTTGCAACTTGAAAAGTATTTCCTTGTTCTCCAGACGGGCGCGTGATTACCAAAACTTGACATTTCAAATGTATTCCCTTGTTATCTTGGTAGGCGTCTGATTACCAAAACTTGCAACTTGAAAAGTATTCCCTTGTTCTCTAATTGGCGCCTGATTACCAAAACTTGTAACTTAGAAAGTATTCCCTTGTTCTCCAGGTGGGCTCAATATTACAAAAACATGAAACTTGGAAAGTATTGCCTTGTTCTTTAGGTGGACGCCTGATTACCAAAACTTGTAATTTGAAAAGTAATCCCTTGTTCTCCAGGAGAGGCACATAAATACAAAAACTTGAAACTAGAAAAGTATTCCCTAATTCTCCAAGTGGGCGCTTGATTACCAAAACTTGAAACTTGAAAAGTATTCCATTGTTCTCCAGGTGGGCACCTGATTACAAAACCTTTCAACTTGAAAAGTATTCCCTTGTTCTCGAGGTGGGCTCCTGATTACCAAAACTTTCAACTTGAAAAGTATGCCTTTGTTCTCCGGGTGGACGCATGATTAATAAAACTTGCTATTTGAAAAGTATTCCGATATTCTCCAGGTGGGCGCCTGATTACCAAAACATTAAACTTGAAAAGTATTCATTTTTACTCTAGGTGGGCGCCTGATTACCCAATCTTGCAATTTCAAAAGTATTCCCTTGTTCTCTAGGTGGGCACCTGATTACCAAAACATGAAACTTAAAAAGTATTCCTTTTTTCTCCAGATGGGCGCCTTATTACTAAAACTTGCAACTTGAAAAGTATTCCCTTATTCTCCAGGTGGGCGCCTGATTACCAAAACTTGATACATTAAAAGTATTTCCTTGTTTTTCAGGTGGGGGCCTGATTACCAAAACTTTAAACATAAAAAGTATTCCTTTGCTCTCAAAGTGGGCGCCTGAATACCAAAATTGAAACTTGAAAAGTATTTCCTTGTTCTCTATGTGGGCGCCTGATTACAAAACTTGAAATATCAAAAGTATTCCCTTGTTCTCCAGGTGGGCGCTTGATTACCAAAACTTGAAACTTGAAAAGTATTCCTTTGTTCTCTAGGCAGGCGCTTGATCAACAAAATTCCAATTTGGAAAGTAGTCCCTTGTGCTCTAGGTGGCGTCTCATTAGCAAATCTTAAAACTTGAAAAGTACTCCCTCGTACTCCAGTTGGGCTCCTTATTACCAAAACATGACAGTTGAAAAGTATTCCCTTGCTCTACAGGTGGGCACCTGATTACCTGAACTTGAAACTTGAATAGTATTCCCTTGTTCTCTAGGAGGGCGCCTGATTACAAAAACTTGCAAAGTGGAAAGTATTCCCT
Organism: Nicotiana benthamiana; assembly: GCA_034376525.1. Taxonomy (NCBI): domain Eukaryota; kingdom Viridiplantae; phylum Streptophyta; class Magnoliopsida; order Solanales; family Solanaceae; genus Nicotiana; species Nicotiana benthamiana. The sequence continues at coordinate 94,599,177 of CM067337.1, forward strand.
TATTCTCTAGGAGGGCGCCTGAATACCAAAACTTGCAACTTGAAAAGTGTTCCCTTGTTCTCGAGACGAGTGCGTAATTACCAAAACTTGACATTTCAAAAGTATTCCTTGTTCTCCAGGTAGGCGCCGGATTACCAAAACTTGCAACTTGAAAACTATTCCTCGTTCTCAAATTGGCGGCTGATTACCAAAACTTGTAGTTTAGAAAGTATTCCCTTGTTCTCCAGGTGGACGCACATGAAACCTGGAAAGTATTCCTTGTTCACTAGGTGGGCGCCTGATTACCAAAACTTGTAATTTGAAAAGTATTCCCTTGTTCTCCAGTGGCTGCGCATGATTACAAAAACTTTAAACTAGAAAAGTATTTCCTAATTCTCTAAGTGGGCTCGTGATTACCAAAACTTGAAAGTTGAAAAGTATTCCTTTGCTCTTAAAGTGGGCGCCAAATTACCAAAATTGAAACTTGAAAAGTATTTCCTTGTTCTCTAGGTGGGCGCCTGATTACCCAAACTTGAAATATCAAAAGTATTCCCTTGTTCTCCAGGTGGGCGCTTGATTACAAAAAATTGAAACTTGAAAAATATTCCTTTGTTCTCTAGGCAGGCGCTTGATTAACAAAAATTCCAATTTGGAAAGTATTTCCTTGTGCTCTAGGTGGCGCCCTATTAGCAAAACTTAAAACTTCAAAAGTACTCCCTTGTTCTCCAGTTGGGCTCCTTATTACCAAAACTTGACAGTTGAAAAGTATTCCCTTGCTCTCCAGGTGGGCGCCTGATTACCAAAACTTGAAACTTGAAAAGTATTCCCTTGCTCTCTAGGAGGGCGCCTGATTACAAAAATTTGCAAACTGCAAAGTATTCCCTTGTTCTCTAGGAGGGCGCCTGAATACCAACACTTGCAACTTCAAAAGTATTCCCTTGTTCTCGAGACGGGCGCGTGATTACCAAATCTTGACATTTCAAAAGTATTCCCTTGTTCTCCCGGTAGGCGCCTGATTACCAAAACTTGCAACGTGAAAACTATTCCCTTGTTCTCAAATTGGCGCCTGATTACTAAAACTTGTAATTTGAATAGTATTCCCCTGTTCTCCGGTGGCGGTGCATGATTACAAAAACTTGAAACTAGAAAAGTATTCCCTAATTCTCCAAGTGGGCGCGTGATCACCAAAACTTGAAGCTTGAAAAGTATTCCCTTGTTCTCTAGGTGGGCACCTGATTACAAGATTTTTCAACCTGAAAAGTATTCCTTGTTCTTATGGTGGTCTCCTGATTACCAAAACTTTCAACTTCAAAAGTATGCCCTTGTTCTCTAGGTGGACGCATAATTAATAAAACTTGCAATTTGAAAAGTATTCCCTTATTCTCCAGGTGGGCGCCTAATTACCAAAACTTGAAACTTGAAAAGTATTCCCTTGTTCTCAAAGTGGGCGTCTGATTAACAAAACTTGAAACTTGAAAAGTATTTCCTTGTTCTCTAGGTGGGCGCCTGGTTACCCAAACTTGAAAGTTAAAAAGTATACCCTTGTTCTCCAGGTCGGCGCCTAATTACAAAAACATGAAACTTGAAATGTATTCCCTTGTTCTCTATGTGGGCACCTGATTACCAAAACTTGCAATATGGAAAGTATTCCCTTGTTCTCTAGGTGGCGTCTGATTAGCAAAACATAAAACTTGAAAAGTACTCCCTTGTTCTCAAGGTGGGCTCCTTATTACAAAACTTGACACTTTAAAAGTATTCCCTTGTTTTCCAGGTGGGCGCCTGATTACCAAAACTTGAAACCTGAAAAAAATATTCCCTTGTTCTCTAGGAGTGCACTTGATTACCAAAACTTGCAAAATGGAAAGTATTCCCTTGTTCTCTTGGACGGCGCCTGAATACCAAAACATGCAACTTGAAAAGTGTTCCCTTGTTCTCCAGACGGGGGCGTTATTACCAATAGTTGACATTTCAAAAGTCATCCCTTGTTCTCCAGGTAGGAGCCTGATTACCAAAACTTGCAACTTGAAAAGTATTCCCTTGTTCTCAAATTGGCGCCTTATTACCAATACTTGATTACCAAAACTTGCAACTTGAAAAGTATTCCCTTGTTCTCAAATTGGCGCCTTATTACCAATACTTGTAATTTAGAAAGTATTCCCTTGTTCTCCAGGTGGGCGCATAATTACAAAACAACAAAACTTGGAAAGTATTCCCATGTTCTCAAGGTGGGCGCTTGATAACCAAAACTTGTAATTTGAAAAGTATTCCCTTGTTCTCCAGTGGCGGCGCATGATTACAGAAACTTGAATCTAGAAAAGTATTCCCTAATTCTCGAAGTGGGAGCGTGATTACCAAAAAATGATATTTGAAAAGTATTCCCTTGTTCTCTAGGTGGGCACCTGATTACAAAATTCTTCAACTTGAAAAGTATTCCCTTGTTCTGAAGGTGGTCTCCTGATTACAGAAACTATAAATATGAAAAGTGTGCCCTTGTTCTCCAAGTGGACGCATGATTAATAAAACTTGCAATTTGAAAAGCATTCTCTTATTCTCCAGGTAGGTGCCTAATTACCAAAACATGAATCTTGAAATGTATTCCATTGTTCTCAAAGTGGGCGCCTGATTAACAAAACTTGAAATTTGAATAGTATTTCCTTGTTCTCTAGGTGGGCGCTTGATTACCTAAACATGAAATTTCAAAAGTATTCCCTTATTCTCCAGGTGGGCGCCTGATTACCAAAACTTGAAACATGAAAAGTATTCCCTTGTTCTCTATGTGGGCACCTAAACCAAAACATGCAACATGGAAAGTATTCCCTTGTTCTCTAGGTGGCTTCTTATTAGCAAAACTTAAAACTTGAAAAGTACTCCCTTGTTCTCCAGTTGGGCTCCTTATCACCAAAACTTGACACTTGAAAGTTATTCCCTTGCTCTCCAGGTGGGCGCCTGATTCCTAAAACATGAAACTTGAAAAGTATTCCCTTGTTCTCTAGTAGGGCGCCTGATTACAAAACTTTCAAATTGGAAAGTATTCCCTTGTTCTCTACGAGGGCGCCTGAATACGAAAACATGCAACTTGAAAAGTGTTAGAAAATACGCTTAATGCTAGAGGGGGGGGTGAATAGCGTTATAATAAAATTTAGCATAAACTTGCGGAAATTAAAATTTGCAGGAAATAAATAAGTGCGTTAAATAAACAAAAAGGAAAGAACGCACCGATATATTCTGGTTCACCACAACACGTGGCTAGTCCAGCCCCCGAGAGACTCTCTCGAGATTTTCCACTAACTTGTTAAGCTTACGGGTGCTCAACAAACCTTTACAACTTAAGGACACAAGCCTTAACACCTTTGCTCGGAGATGCAACACTCCAAGACTTCAACCAAGGAAACACAAGTTCCTTACAACAAGAGAATCATAATTCTCTTACAAGTGTATAAAACACTAAACACTCAAACAAAATACTCCTTTATGAGTAGATATGAGTAAAAGAAGTAAGCTCTAGATCACAACAACTTTGGACAAGAATATGGCTCTCAAAAGCTTTATGAAGTTGAATATAAAATGATAAACAAAAGTATGCAAGCTTATAGCAATGAAATGATCAGTTGTAGTATGTTGTTGTGTTTAAAACACTGAAATGAAGCTGTATTTATAGTTGAAAAACTTGGCATTACCGTTGCCTAATTGCCAATTAAGAGTTGCTGATTTTACTCACTGACAATCAATTGTCAAACCCCAACAATCGATTGTCTGCCAGTCAGATCAAAATTCAATCCCAGATTTTACGCTTGATAATCGATTACTTACAATCCATAATCGATTACTGGCAACGTTCAAAAAATCCTTTCCAGATTTTACCACAAACAATCGATTGTCCAGAATCAACAATCGATTACTCAGCAACGTTCAAAAATTCTTTTCTGGATTTTAATCAAAACAATCGATTATACCAAATCAGTAATCGATTACCCAATAACGTTCAAAAAATCTTTACCGGATTTTAATCACAACAATCAATTATACAGAATCAATAATCGATTAGCTGACGGTATTTGAAAACTTTACGACAACGGTCAGCTTCACAATCGATTGCACAAAGTCAACAATCGATTACTTATCAGTTTTTGAAAATTATTTTAGACACTGCCTCTTGACAATCGATTGTTATATACTCACAATCGATTATTTATTAGTTTTGAAAAAGTCTGGAAGTCACTGCCTCAACACAATCGATTGTCATAAGTTCACAATCGATTATTTTGTGACTTTGAAAAATCTGAAGGACACTGTCTCTTCACAATCGATTGTCATTAGCTTCACAATCGATTATTCTGAGTTTTGAAAAACTTTGATGGACACTGCCTCATCACAATCGATTGTCATTTGTTCACAATCGATTGCCATGCAGGTTTGAAAAACCTGATGCTCACTGTCTTGCTCACAATCGATTGTCATTAGTTCACAATCGATTGTCATGCAGTCTTGGCTTAAAAACAGTCGATTATCATAAGTACATAATCGATTATTTTAGTCCAGATTTTTAAGGCATGTCTAAAAATTATTTTGACTACTGTAAATATGCATGATCTAAAATCATTTGACGTTAAATTAAATATGAATAATTTTGGAAAATAGTTTTATGAGAGAAGCCATGTTACGAGTCAAGTTGTAGGATCAAGATCACAAATAAGAATGACTCAATTAAACTTATAAAACTTTGTCTTGAGCTTGAATCTCGTTGTATATCAATTGTGCGCTTGTTTCTTGAACTTCGTCATATATCAATTTTCGCTTCGTTTGTCATTCATCAAAACCTACACAAAAGAACACATGTTTTAGTATATTGCATTGAGAACGTATTTCCAACAATTTCCCCCTTTTTGATAATGGCAAACATTAAGCGGGATATGCAAGACCACCAATTTATATTGACGATTCAAGACAAGTATATACATGTAACAAGTATGCAATTTGTTCCCCCTCAATTTGAGAATTCCCCCTCAATTTAAGCTTATAAATACTGAGAGTGCATACCCGTTATTTTCCCCCTTTTGCCATTAGCAAAAATAATAATAAGATGCCAAAGATGAAATAAACCTTGTTTATTTATTGGAAAGAAAAAAAAACAGCAACATCAACCCGAATAATATCAACATAATCGATTATTGATACGAAATAATCGATTTTTAGATGACGAAAACCGATTGTTGCACGTCAAGCTTTATAATTCCACTTTCCTTTAGGGAGATACCTGCAAAAATCGTTAGACGTCTCCGACGCTCAAGTTAGAAATCTTGTAATAAAAAAATACAATGCATGGCTTAGATCAACATGGAGTCAAGGATCCCGAGTTCACTGCGAATTCGGAAGAAGGACTCTTTCTCTAAAGGCTTTGTAAATATGTCTGCCAATTGGTTTTTGGTTTCAACAAATTCAATTTCGACATCGCCTTTGAGAACATGATCTCTAATAAAATGATGTCTAATTTCAATGTGTTTCGTTCACGAATGAAGAACGGGGTTCTTCGTCAAGCATATGGCACTATTATTATCACATCTAAGAGGGATATGATCAAGACTTAGGTCATAGTCCAAGAGTTGTTGTTTCATCCATAGGATTTGAGCGCAACAACTCCCCGCGGCTACATATTCAGCCTCGGTTGTGGACAACGCAACACTTACTTGTTTCTTGCTAAACCAAGAAACGAGAGAGCTACCGAGCAAATGGCAAGTGCCACTAGTGCTCTTGCGGTCCAATTTGCATCCAGCAAAATCGGAATCGGAGTAGCCAACAAGTTGGCATGAAGAGCCTTTGGGGTACCATAGACCCACATTTGTAGTACCAACAAGATACCTTAAAATCCGTTTTACCGCAGTAAGGTGAGACTCCTTCGGACACGATTGATAACGAGCGCATAAGCACACGCTAAACATGATGTCCGGACGACTAGAAGTAAGATAAAGAAGAGATCCAATCATACCTCGATACTTTTTGGTGTCGACTTTCTTACCTTTCTCATCTTTGTCTAGATGATCGGATGTGCTCATGGGAGTTGCCATTTCTTTTGCATTGTTCATCTCAAATCGTTTCAGCAATTCTTTGCAATATTTGGTTTGACAAATGAATGTACCTTCTTTCATTTGCTTTACTTGTAATCGCAAAAAGAATGTTAACTCACCCATCATAGACATCTCAAATTCGCTTGTCGTTAGATCGGAAAATTCCTTGCATAAAACATTGTTAGTAGCACCAAATATAATATCATCTACATATATTTGAACTAACAAAATATCATTGTTTTTATGCTTAACAAAGAGAGTTGTGTCAACTTTCCCCCTAATGAAATCATTTTCCAAAAGAAACTTACTCAATCTTTCATACCAAGCTCGGGGAGCTTGTTTTAAACCATAAAGAGCCTTTTTGAGTTTGAAAACATGATCGGGAGAATTTAAAGTTTTCAAAACCGGGGGGTTGTTCAACAAAAACTTCTTCTTGAATAAAACCGTTTAGAAAAGCACTTTTCACATCCATTCGATATAAATTGAAATTCATAGAAGAGGCAAATGCAAGCAATAAGCGAATAGCTCTAATCTAGCTACGGGAGCATATGTTTCCTCATAGTCAATACCCTCTTCTTGATTATAGCCTTTTGCTACACGCGTAGCTTTGTTTCTAGTGATTATACAATTTTCATCTAGTTTATTGCGAAAAACCCATTTCGTACCAATTATGGTATGACCTTCGGGTCTTGGCACCAAATCCCAAACGTCATTGCGTTCGAATTGGTTAAGCTCCTCTTGCATTGCCAAGGTCCAAAATTCATCCCCAATTGCTTCTGAGATGGTTTTGGGTTCAATTTGAGAAACAAAAGCAGTATGTTCTAAGGTATTTTTGAGAGAGTTTCGGGTACTTACCTTGTCTCCAACGTTGCCAATTACCTGTTCGAGAGGGTGATCTTTGATTGTCCTCCACTCGTTAGGAATATTCATTTCTATTTCCAATTGTGGCGCTTCTTCCGTTGGTTGTTCCTCAGTTTCATCTTTATTTTCCTTGGGTGGTTCCTCTTGTATTTTGTTTTTCAAGCTACCTAAGATACCTGCAAGATCAAAACCGGAATCCTTTCTCGCCAAGCGAGCATTATTTTCGGAAAATACAACATGAGGGGATTCCTCCACAATTTGGGTTCTTTTATTAAAGACCCTATATGCTTTACTACGTGAGGAATATCCAATGGAAATACCTTCATCCGACTTAGCACCAAATTTACCCAATTGGTCTTTGCCGTTGTTATGAACAAAACATTTGCAACCAAAAACTCTAAAATGGGAAATATTTGGTTTTCTACCCTTATAAAGTTCATAGGGGGTTTTCATGAGTATCGGCCGAATTACTACTCTATTTAGAACATAGCAAGCGGTACTCATGGCGTCCGCCCAAAAATGTTTGGGTATCTTAGCTTCGTCGAGCATGGTTCTAGCCATCTCTTTGAGACACCTATTTTTCCTTTCCACCCCATTTTGTTGTGGTGTCCGTGGAGCGGAAAAGGTATGCTCGATTCCGAGTTCGTCACAAAAGTCCGCAAAGAGATTGTGATCAAACTCTCCCCCATGATCACTTCTAATTGAAGTGACGGTTGTTTCTTTCTCATTTTGAACACGCTTAAGAAAATATTTAAAATTTTGAAAAGCATCACTTTTATTGGCAAGAAATAAAGTCCAAGTAAATCTCGAGTAATCATCAACAATCACAAAAGCATATGTATTTCTTCCTAGACTTTCAATGCGAGAGGGACAAAATAAATCCATATGAAGTAATTGCAATGGTCTAGAAGTTGAAACAATGTTTTTAGATTTGAAAGATGCTTTTGTTTGCTTCCCCTTTTGACACGAGTCACAAATAGAGTCATTTTCAAATTTTAAATCGGGAAGACCAACAACTAAGTTTTGAGAAATCAATTTGTTCAAAAGATGCATATTGATATGTGCTACTCTACGATGCCATAGCCAAGTATCATCCTCTTTACTCATTAGATAATCAACATAATCGGGTGAGGAATTAGCAAGATCAATCATATAAATATTATCCACTCTAAAACCACGGAGGATAATTTTGAAATCACTACGTATGAACACTAAGCATTCATCCGAATCAAATAAAGCAAGATTTCCCTTGTCACACAATTGGCTTATGCTCAAGAGATTATGCTTTAATCCTTTAACAAGTAATATATGCTTAATGGAGGAATTTTCATCCTTACCGACCGAGCCGATGCCGATGATCTTTCCTTTATTGTTATCACCGAAGATAACACTTCCTCCTTCTTTGTGCTCTAATTGAAGGAATTTGGATTCATCTCCCGTCATATGCTTGGAGCATCCACTATCAAGGTACCGTAGTACACTTGATCCCTTCAAGCACACCTTCAAAACAAATTAATGTTCTTTAGGTACCCATGCCATCTTGGGTCCTTGGGGGTTAGGCATATTATAATGATGCGATTGAGTAATATGTCTATGACGTGTAAAGCATGCTGGAGCAATATGACCAATGCGTCTACAATAATGACAAGTCACATTTGGGTTATGCATCCTTCTAGGTTCATAGTAACTAGATGGATGAAAATTTCTTACTCTATTGTGAACACTATGACTATTTTGCATTTCATGAGAATTATTTCTCCTACTATGAGCTCTAGGATGGGCAGCATTTCTAGAGTGATTGTTTCTCGATTGAGGGCCATTTCTAGGTCTTCTCAAAGTTTCAACATTTGGCCTAAAATATGCATCATTTCTAGGGTAACTATTTCTAGGTGGTAAGTAATTTCTAGGTCTCCTAAAATGTTTAACATTTTGGCTAGCATGCATATTGGTTCTAGGATTGCTATTTCTAGGATAAGCATTTGTTTTATTAGTCCTAGGTTGAGCCTTAGGTGGTTTGGGTTTGACTTCAACCTTTTCTTTAACCTCATTCTTAAGTCCTATGCCATGCTTGGTTGATTTCAAATTAACAAGGACCTCATTCAAATTCTTGTGGGAAGAATTAAACTTATCTAAGGTACCTTTGAGTCTATCTACCTCATTTTTGAGATGCAAGCAAGAAGAACAATTTTTAGTAGAACTTTCGGGCTTATCGGCGCTTCTTTTTCCAAAAAACTTGTTTTCCTCTTTCAGCTTTTCATTTTCTAAAACCAGTTTTTCTAAATCCTTTTCTTTCAAAGAAAGCTGTTTTTGAAAATCCTTTTCTTTTAATGAAGCATTTTCTTTTATGCCCTTAACAGTTTTGGAAGCCTTAATAAACTCAGCATATAATTCATCAAAAGCAGTTCGCATTTCTTCAAGAGTAAAGATGTTTTTAGACGAATTTTGACATACCTCATCTTTGTTGTCTTCATGTGCCATAAGGCAAAGATTTGCTGCTTCGTCTTCTTCTCCTTCGCTTGACTCATCTCCGGGGTCGCCTCCCCAAGAAATGTATGCACGTTGCTTTTTAAAAGGTTTCTTCTCCTTTTTGATGTTTAGGCAATTTGATTTGATGTGCCCGGTTTCACCACATTCATAGCACTTGATTTGTTCGCCTTGCTTTTTGCCCTTGCGTTCATACTCCTTGCGCATGAACTTTTGAAATCTTTTGATAACGAGTCCAAACTCGTTGTCTCCTTCCTCATCAATTTGCGGTTGGCTTGTGCTCGCCTTTAGAGCTATTCTTTGCCTCCTTTGATCATCAACAAAAGGGTTAAGAATAGTAGATTCATAGGTCTTAAGGTTACCTCTTAGTGCGTCGATGGTGACCTTTGAAACGCCAATGGATTCTTGAATTGCATCGGCCTTTGATCTCCATGCCGGTGTGAGACTTCTAAGAATTTTTCGCACGAGCTCTCTATCCGTGAATGTTTTCTTGAGAGCATGTAGGTCATTTACGATTATTGAAAATCGCTCAAACATTTCGTCCACCTTTTCACCTTCCTTCATGTGAAATAATTCATAAGAATGGGTTAGGAAATCAATTTTTGCTTCCCTTACCTGGTCCGTACCTTCGTACGTAACTTCTAGCTTGTCCCACATCTCCTTTGCCATTGTGCAACACGATATTTTCCTGTAATCGTCAGCATTAACAGCACAATATAATAAATTAATTGCTTTCACATTATTTTGAACCTTTCGGATGTCATCCGCGTCATACTCATCCTCGGACTTGGGAACCCATTCGTTTTCCACCTTCTTTGTTGGAATTTGGTTTCCCTTCATTATCACCTTCCAGAGGTGAAAGCTGTTGGACTGAATGAAGATCTTCATCCTCTCCTTCCAGTACGTGTAATTTGTACTGTTGAATAGAGGCGGTCGTGTGGAGCACTGTCCTTCATCAATTCCTGCAAAAGAATCACGAGTAGAAGCCATGGATGGTTCTCTCAAACTGTTAAGTTTTCAGAGAGTTGGGCTCTGATACCAATTGTTAGAAAATACGCTTAACGCTAGAGGGGGGGTGAATAGCGTTATAATAAAATTTAGCGTAATCTTGCGGAAAATAAAATTTGCAGGAAATAAATAAGTGCTTTAAATAAACAAAAAGGAAAGAACGCACCGATATATTCTGGTTCACCACAACACGTGGCTAGTCCAGTCCCCGAGAGACTCTCTCGATATTTCCACTAACTTGTTAAGCTTACGGGTGCTCAACAAACCTTTACAACTTAAGGACACAAGCCTTAACACCTTTGCTCGGTGATACAACACTCCAAGACTTCAACCAAGGAAACACCAGTTCTTTTCAACAAGAGAATCACAATTCTCTTACAAGTGTATGAAACACTAAACACTCAAACAAAATACTCCTTTATGAGTAGATATGAGTAAAAGAAGTAAGCTCTAGATCACAACAACTTTGGACAAGAATATGGCTCTCAAAAGCTTTATGAAATTGAATATAAAATGATAAACAAAAGTATGCAAGCTTATAGCAATGTAATGATCAGTTGTAGTATGTTGTGTTTAAAACATTGAAATGAAGCTGTATTTATAGTTGAAAAACTTGGCATTACCGTTGCCTAATTGCCAATTAAGAGTTGCTGATTTTACTCACTGACAATCGATTGTCAAACCCCAACAATCGATTGTCTGCCAGTCAGATTAAAATTCAATCCCAGATTTTACGCTTGATAATCGATTACTTACAATCCATAATCGAATACTGGCAACGTTCAAAAAATCCTTTCCAGATTTTACCACAAACAATCGATTGTCCAGAATCAACAATCGATTACTCAGCAACGTTCAAAAAATCTTTTCCGGATTTTAATCAAAACAATCGATTATACCAAATCAATAATCAATTACACAATAACGTTCAAAAAATCTTTTCCGGATTTTAATTACAACAATCGATTATACATAATCAATAATCGATTACCTGACGGTATTTGAAAACTTTACAACAACGGTCAGCTTCACAATCGATTGCACAAAGTCAACAACGAGTACTTATCAGTTTTTGAAAATCATTTTAGACACTGCCTCTTGACAATCGATTGTTATATACTCACAATCGATTATTTAATAGTTTTGAAAAAGTCTGGAAGTCACTGCCTCAACACAATCGATTGTCATAAGTTCACAATCGATTATTTTGTGACTTTGAAAATTCTGAAGGACACTGTCTCTTCACAATCGATTGTCATTAGCTTCACAATCGATTATTCTGAGTTTTGAAAAACTTTGATGGACACTGCCTCATCACAATCGATTGTCATTTGTTCATAATCGATTGTCATGCAGGTTTGAAAAACCTAATGCTCACTGTCTTACTCACAATCGATTGTCATTAGTTCACAATCGATTGTCATTCAGTCTTGGCTTAAAAACAATCGATTATCATAAGTACATAATCGATTATCTTAGTCCAGATTTTTAAGGCATGTCTAAAAATTTATTTTGACTACTGTAAATATGCATGATTTAAAATCATTTGACGTTAATTAAATATGCATGATTTTGGAAAATAGTTTTATGAGAGAAGCCATGTTACGAGTCAAGTTGTAGGATCAAGATCACAAATAAGAATGACTCAATTAAACTTATAAAACTTTGTCTTGAGCTTGAATCTCGTTGTATATCAATTGTGCGCTTGTTTCTTGAACTTCGTCATATATCAATTTTTGCTTCGTTTGTCATTCCTCAAAACCTACACAAAAGAACACAAGTTTTAGTATATTGCATTGAGAACGTGTTTCCAACAGAAAGTATTCCCTTGTTCTCCAGAAGGGCGTGTGATTACCAAAACTTGACAATTCAAATGTATTCCCTTGTTCTCCAGGTAGGCGTCTGATTGCCAAAACTTGCAAATTGAACACTATTCCTTTGTTCTCAAATTTTCGCCTGATTACCAAAACATGTAGTATATAAAGTGTTCCCTTGTTCTCCTGGTGTGCGCATGATTACAAAAACATGAAATTTGGAAAGTATTCCCTTGTTCTCTAGGTGGGCGCCTGATTACAATAACTTGTAATTTGAAAAGTATTCCCTTGTTCACCAGTGGCGGCGCATGATTACAAAAAAATGAAAGTAGAAAAAGTATTCCCTAATTCTCCAAGTGGACGTGTGATTGCTAAAACTTGAAACTTGAAAAGTATTCCCTTGTTCTCTAGGTGGGCTCCTGATTACAAAATTTTTCAACTTGAAAAACATTCCCTTGTTCTCAAGCTGGGTGCCTGGTTATCAAAACTTGAAATATTAAAAGTATTTCCTTGTTCTCTAGGTGGGCGCCTAATTACCAAAATTTTAAACTTCAAAAGTATTCCCTTTTTCTCAAAGTTGGCGATTGATTACCAAAACTTGAATCTTGCAAAGTATTCCCTTGTTCTCGAGGTGGGCTCCTCATTACCCAAACTTGCAATTTCAAAAGTATTCCCTTGTTCTTCAAGTGGGCGCCTAATTACTAAAACTTGGAACTTGAAAAGTATTACTTTGTCTCAAAGGTGCGCTTGATTAACAAAACTTGCAATTTCAAAATTATTCCTTTGTTTTTCAAATGGCCACCTCACTACCAATACTTGCAAATTGAAAATTATTCTCTTGTCCTCCAAGTGGACGCCTGATTACTAAAACGTGCAATTTGAAAAGTATTACCTTGTTCTCCAGGTGGGCGCGTGACTACCCAAACATGAAACTTGGAAAATATTCCCTTGTTCTTTAGGTGGGCGCCTAATTACCAAAATTTTAAACTTGAAAAGTATTCCCTTGTTCTCCAAGTGGGCGCCTGATTACCAAAACATGAACCAGATGGGCGCCTTATTACCAAAACTTGAAACTTCAAAAATATTCCCTTTTTCTCTAGGTGGGAGCCTGATTTCGAAAACTTGAAATTGGAAATGTATTCCCCTGTTCTCCAGGAGAGCACCTTATTACCAAAACTTGCAACTTTGAAAGTATTCCCTTGTTCTCTAGGTGGGCGCCTGATTACCAAAACTTGATACTTAAAAAACATTCCCTTGTTCTCAAGCTGGGTGCCTGATTATCTAAACATGAAATATTAAAAGTATTTCCTTGTTCTCCAAGTGGGCGCCTAATTACTAATATTTGAAACTTCGAAAGTATTCCCTTTTTCTCAAAGTTGGCGATTGATTACCAAAAGTTGAATCTTGCAAATTATTCCCTTATTCTCAAGGTGGGCTCCTCATTACCCAAACTTGCAATTTCAAAAGTATTCCCTTGTTCTCCAAGTGGGCGCCTAATTACTGAAACTTGGAACTTGAAAAGTATTACTTTGTTCTCCAGGGGGGCGCTTTATTAACAAAACTTGCAATTTCAAAATTAATACTTTGTTTTTCAAGTGGGCACCTCACTACCAATACTTGCAAATTGAAAATTATTCCCTTGTTCTCCAAGTGGACGCCTGATTACTAAAACTTGCAATTTGAAAAGTATTGCCTTGTTCTTCAGGTGGGTGCTTGATTAACAAAACTTGCAATTTCAAAAGTATTCCTTTGTTCTCCAGATGGGAGCCTCATTACCAGAAAACATTCAACTTGAATAGTATTCCCTTGTTCTCCAAGTGGGCCCCAGATTAGCAAAAACTGAAACATGAAAAGTATTCCCTTGTTCTCCAGGAAAGCGCCTGATTACACAGACTTGTAACTTGGAAAGTATTCCATTTTTCTCCATATGGGCGCCTGCTTAGAAAAACTTGCAACTTGAAAAGTATTCGCTTGTTCTCCGTATGGGCGCCTACTTACAAAAACTTGCAACTCGAAAAGTATTCCCTAGTTCTTCAGACGGGCGTTTGATTACAAAAACTTGCAATTTCAAAAGTATTCTCTTGGTTCTCTAGGTCGTCACTTGAAACTTAGAAAGTATTTCCTGGTTCTCCAGGTGGACGCCTGATTACCAAAACATGAAACATGGAGAGTATTCCCTTGTTCTCTAGGTGGCCGCCTGATTACAAAAACTTGAAACTAAAAAAATATTCCCTTGTTCTCCAGGTGGGCGCCTGATTACAAAACCTTGCAACTTGAAAAGTATTCCCTTGATCTCCAGGTGGGCTCCTGATTACCAAAACTTTCAACTTGAAAAGTAAGCCATTGTTCTCCAAGTAGATTCATCATTAATAAAACTTTCAATTTGAAAAGTATTCCCTTGTTCTCCAGCTGGGCGCCTAATTGCAAAACCTTGAAACTTGAAAAGTATTCCCTTGTTCTCCGGGTGGGCTCTTGATTACCAAATCTTTCAACTTGAAAAGTACGACGTTGTTCTATAGGTGGATGCATGATTAATAAAACTTTCAATTTGAAAAGTGTTTTCGTGTTCTCTAGGTGGGCGCCTGATTACCAAAACATGACACTTGGAAAGAATTCCCTTGTTCTTTAGGTGGGCGCGTGATTTCTAGAACTTTAAACTTGAAAAGAATTCCCTTGTACTCCAAGTAGTTGCCTGATTACAAGAACTTGTAACTTGAAAAGTATTCCCTCGTTGTCCAGGTACGCGCCTGATTACCCAAACTTTCAAGTTAAAAAGTATTCCCTTGTTCTCCAGGTGGGCCCCTGATTACAAAAACTTGCAACATGAAAATTATTTCTTTGTTCTCTAGGCCGCCGCTTGATTTGAAAAACATGCAATTTTAATACTATTCCTTTGTTCTCTAGATAGGCGCCTCATTACCAAAACGTGCAACTTGAAAAGTATTCGCTTGTTCTCCAAGTGGACGATTGATTACGAAACTTGATTCATTTAAAGTATCCCCTTGTTCTTCAGGTGGATGCCTAATTTCCAAAACTTGAAACTTGAAAAGTACTCCCTTGTTCTCAAAGTGGGCGCCTGATTACCTAACTTAAAACTTGAAAAGTATTTCCTAGTTCTCCAGGTGGGCTCCTGATTACCAAAACTTTCAACTTGAAAATTATGCCCTAGTTCTCCAGGTGGAAACATGATTAATAAAACTTGAAATTTGAAAAGTATTCCCTTGTTCTCCTGGTGGGTGACTGATTCCAAAAACTTGAAACTTGAAAAGTATTCCCTTGTTCTTTAGGTGGCCGCCTGATTACAAAAAATTTAAAATTTAAAAATATTCCTTTGTTCTCCAAGTGGGCGCCTGATTAGCAAAACTTGAAACTTGAAAAGTATTCCGTTGTTCTTCAAGTGGGCGCCTTATTACCAAAACTTGAAACTTGAAAAGTTTTCCCTTGTTCTCAAAGGGGGCGCCTGATTACCAAAACTTCAAACTTGAAAGTATTTCCTTGTTCTCTAGGTGGGCGCGTGATTACCAAAACTTGATAATTAAATAACATTCTCTTGTTCTCTAGCTGTGTGCCTAATTATCAAAACTTGAAATATTAAATGTATTTCCTTGTCTCTAGATGGGCGCCTGACCAAAATTTGAAACCTCAAAAGTATATCCTTGGCCTCAAAGTGGGCTCTTGATTACCAAAACTTGAAACTTGAAAAGTATTCCCTTGTTCTCCAGGTGGGCTCCTGATTACCAAAACTTGCAATTTCAAAAGTATTCCCTTGTTCTCCATGTTGGCGCTTGTTTACCAAATTTTTGAACTAGAAAAGTATTCCTTTGTTCTCCAGGCGGGCTATTGAATTACAAAAATTGCAATTTCAAAATTATTCCCTTGTTCTCCAGGTGGGTAGCTCATTTCTAAAACTTGCAACTTGAAAAGTATTCCCTTATTCTCCAGGTGGACGCCTTATTACTAAAACTTTAAGTTTGAAAAGTATTCCCTTTTGTTCGCTAGGTGGGCGCCTGATTACCAAACTTGATACTTGAAAAGTATTCCCTTGTTCTCTTGGAGGGCGCCTGATTACCAAAACTTGCCACTTGGAAAGTATTCCCTTGTTCTCTAGGAGGGCGCCTGAATACCAAAACATGCAACTTGAAAAGTATTCCCTTGTTCTCCAGATGGGCGCGTGATTACCAAAACTTGAATTTTAAAAAGTATTCCCTTGTTCTCTAGCTGTGCGCCTGATTACTTAAACTTGAAACTTGGAAAGTACTCCCTTGTTCTTTAGGTGGGCGCCTAATTACCAAAATTTTAAACTTGAAAAGTGTTCCCTTGTTCTCCAAGTGGGCGCCTGATTACCAAAACATGAAACTTGAAAAGTATTCCCTTGTTCTCCAGGTGTGCGCCTTATTACCCAAACTTGAAACTTCAAAAATATTCCCTTTTTCTCCAGGTGGGAGCCTGATTTCGAAAACTTGACATTGGAAATGTATTCCCCTGTACTCTAGGAGAGCACCTTATTACCAAAACTTGCAACTTTGAAAGTATTCCCTTGTTCTCTAGGTGGGCGCCTGATTACCACAACTTCATACTTAAAAAACATTCCCTTGTTCTCAAGATGGGTGCCTGATTATCAAAACTTGAAATATTAAAAGTATTTTCTTGTTCTCCAGGTGGGCGCCTAATTACCAAAATTTGAAACTTCAAAAGTATTCCCTTTTTCTCAAAGTTGGCGATTGATTACCAAACTTGAATCTTGCAAAGTATTCCCTTGTTGTCAAGGTGGGCTCCTTGTTACCCAAACTTGCAATTTCAAATGTATTCCCTTGTTCTCCAAGTGGGCGCCTAATTACTGAAACTTGGAGCTTGAAAAGTATTACTTTGTTCTCCAGGGGGCGCTTGATTAACAAAACTTGCAATTTCAAAATTATTCCTTTGTTTTTCAAGTGGGCACCTAACTACCAATACTTGTAAATTGAAAATTATTCCCTTGTTCTCCAAGTGGACGCCTAATTACTAAAACTTGCAATTTGAAAAGTATTGCCTTGTTCTTCAGGTGGGTGCTTGATTAACAAAACTTGCAATTTCAAAAGTATTCCTTTGTTCTCCAGATGGGAGCCTCATTACCAGAAAACATTCAACTTGAATAGTATTCCCTTGTTCTCCAAGTGGGCCCCAGATTAGCAAAAACGAAAACATGAAAAGTGTTCCCTTGTTCTCCAGGAAAGCGCCTGATTACACAAACTTGTAACTTGGAAAGTATTCCATTGTTCTCCATATGGGCGCCTACTTACAAAAACTTGCAACTTAAAAAGTATTCCCTTGTTCTCCATATGGGCGCCTACTTACAAAGACTTGCGACTAGAAAAGTATTCCTTTGTTCTTCAGACGAGCGTTTGATTACAAAAACTTGCAATTTCAAAAGTATTCCCTTGTTCTCTAGGTCGTCACTTGAAACTTGGAAAGTATTCCCTAGTTCTCCATGTGGACGCCTGATTACCAAAACATGAAACATGGAAAGTATTCCCTTGTTTTCTAGGTTTGGAAAGTATTCCCTTGTTCTCTAGGTGGCCGCCTGATCACAAAAACTTGAAACTGAAAAAATATTCCCTTGTTCTCCAGGTGGGCGCCTGATTCCAAAACCTTGCAACTTGAAAAGTATTCCCTTGTTCTCCAGGTGGGCTCCTGATTACCAAGACTTTTAACTTGAAAAGTAAGCCATTGTTTCTCCAGGTAGATTCATCATTAATAAATCTATCAATTTGAAAAGTATTCCCTTGTTCTCCAGCTGGGCGCCTTATTGCAAAACCTTGAAACTTGAAAAGTATTCCCTTGTTCTCCAGGTGGGCTCTTGATTACCAAATCTTTCAACTTGAAAAGTACGCCGTTGTTCTACAGGTGGATGCATGATTAATAAAACTTTAAATTTGAAAAGTGTTTCCGTGTTCTCTAGGTGGGCGCCTGATTACCAAAACATGAAACTTGGAAAGAATTCCCTTGTTCTTTAGGTGGGCGCGTGATTTCTAGAACTTTAAACTTGAAAAGAATTCCCTTGTACTCCAAGTAGTTGCCTGATTACAAAAACCTGAAACTTGAAAAGTATTCCCTCGTTGTTCAGGTACGCGCCTGATTAACCAAACATTCAAGTTAAAAAGTATTCCCTTGTTCTCCAGGTGTGCCCCTGATTACAAAAACTTGCAACATGAAAATTATTTCTTTGTTCTCTAGGCCGCCGCTTGATTAGAAAAACTTGCAATTTCAAAAGTATTCCTTTGTTCTCTAGATAGGCGCCTCATTACCAAAACGTGCAACTTGAAAAGTATTCGCTTGTTCTCCTGGTGGGCGATTGATTACGAAACTTGATACATTTAAAGTATCCCCTTGTTCTTCAGGTGGATGCCTAATTACCGAATCTTTTAACTTGAAAAGTACTCCCTTGTTCTCAAAGTGGGCGCATGATTACCTAGCTAAAAACTTGAAAATTATTTCCTTGTTCTCCAGGTGGGCACCTGATTACCCAAACTAGCAATTAGAAAAGTATTCCCTTGTTCTCCAGGTGGGCGCCTGATTACCAAAACTTGAAACTTGAAAAGTATTCCTTTGTTCTCTAGGCGGGCGTTTGATTAACAAAACTTGCAAGTTCAAAAGTATTCTCTTATTCTCTATGTGGGCGCCTCATTACCAAAACTTGCAACTTGAAAATTATTCCTCTGTTCTCCAGGTGGGCGCCTCATTACAAAACTTTGCAACTTGAAAAGAATTCCCATGTTCTCCAGGTGGGCTCCTTATTACCAAAACTTTCAACTTGAAAAGAATGCCCTTGTATCCAGGTGGACACATGATTAATAAAACTTGAAATTTGAAAAGTATTCCCTTGTTCTGCAGGTGGGTGACTGATTCCCAAAACTTGAAACTTGAAAAGTATTCCCTTGTTCTTTAAGTGGGCGATTGATTACAAAAATTTTAAACATTAAAAGTATTCCTTTGTTCTTCAAGTGGGCGCCTGATTAGCAAAACTTGAAACATAAAAAGTATTGCGTTGTTCTTCAAGTGGGCGCCTTATTACCAAAACTTGAAACTTGAAAAATATTCCTTTTTTTCTCCCTGGGGGCGCCTGATTACCAAAACATGAAACTTGAAAAGTATTCACTAATTCTCCAAGTGGGCACCTGATTACCAAAACTTGCAACTTTGAAAGTATTTCCTTGTTCTAGGTAAGCGCCTGAAGACCAAAACTTGAAAATTAAAAAACATTCCCTTGTTCTCAAGCTGGGTACTTGATTATCAAAAATTCAAATATTAAAAGTATTTCCTTGTTCTCCAGGTGGCCGCCTGATTACCAAAATTTGAAACTTGAAAAGTATTCCCTTGTTCTCCAGGTGGGCTCCTGATTACCAAAACTAGCAATTTCAAAAGTATTCCCTTGTTCTCCATGTTGGTGCTTGTTTACCAAATTTTTGAACTTGAAAAGTATTCCTTTGTTCTCTAGGCGGGCTCTTGAATTACAAAAATTGCAATTTCAAAATTATTCCCCTGTTCTCCAGGTGGGTAGCTCATTTCTAAAACTTGCAACTTGAAAAGTATTCCCTTATTCTCCAGGTGGACGCCTTATTACTAAAACTTTCAATTTGATAAGTATTCCCTTTTGTTCGCTAGGTGGGCGCCTGATTACCAAACTTGATACTTGAAAAGTATTCCCTTGTTCTCTTTGAGGGTGCCTGATTACCAAAACTTGCCACTTGGAAAGTATTCCCTTGTTCTCTAGGAGGGCGCCTGAATACCAAATTTTGCAACTTGAAAAGCATTCCCTTGTTCTCCAGATGGGCGCGTGATTACCAAAACTTGAATTTTCAAAAGTATTCCCTTGTTCTCTAGGTGTGCACCTGATTACTTAAACTTGAAACTTGGAAAGTACTCCCTTGTTCTTTAGGTGGGCGCCTAATTACCAAAATTGTAAACTTGAAAAGTATTCCCTTGTTCTCCAAGTGGGCGCCTGATTACCAAAACATGAAACTTGAAAAGTATTCCCTTGTTCTCCAGGTGGGCGCCTTATTACCAAAACTTGAAACTTCAAAAACATTCCCTTTTTCTCCAGGTGGGAGCTTGATTTCGAAAACTTGACATTGGAAATGTATTCCCCTGTTCTCCAGGAGAGCACCTTATTACCAAAACTTGCAACTTTGAAAGTATTCCCTTGTTCTCTAGGTGGGCGCCTGATTACCAAAACTTCATACTTAAAAAACATTCCCTTGTTCTCAAGCTGGGTGCCTGATTATCAAACTTGAAATATTAAAAGTATTTTCTTGTTCTCCAGGTGGGCGCCTAATTACAAAAATTTGAAACTTCAAAAGTATTCCCTTTTTCTCAAAGTTGGCGATTTATTACCAAACTTGAATCTTGCAAAGTATTCCCTTGTTGTCAAGGTGGGCTCCTCGTTACCCAAACTTGGAATTTCAAATGTATTCCCTTGTTCTCCAAGTGGGCGCTTGATTACTGAAACTTGGAGCTTGAAAAGTATTACTTTGTTCTCCAGGGGGCAATTGATTAACAAAACTTGCAATTTCAAAATTATTCCTTTGTTTTTCAAGTGGGCACCTAACTACCAATACTTGCAAATTGAAAATTATTCCCTTGTTCTCCAAGTGGACGCCTGATTACTAAAACATGCAATTTGAAAAGTATTGCCTTGTTCTTCAGGTGGGTGCTTGATTAACAAAACTTGCAATTTCAAAAGTATTCCTTTGTTCTCCAGATGGGAGCCTCATTACCAGAAAACATTCAACTTGAATAGTATTCCCTTGTTCTCCAAGTGGGCCCCAGATTAGCAAAAACGGAAACTTGAAAAGTATTCCCTTGTTCTCCAGATGGACGCATGATTAATAAAACTTGCAATTTGAAAAGTATTCCCTTGTTCTCCAGTGGGCGCCTGATTATTAAAACATGAAACTTGGAAAGTATTCCCTTGTTCTTTAGGTGGGCGCCTTATTACCAAAATTTTAAACTTAAAAAGTATTCCCTTGTTCTCCAAGTGGGCGCCTGATTACCAAAACTTGAAACTTGAAAAGTATTACCTTGTTCTCCAGGTGGGCGCCTTATTACCAAAACTTGAAACTTCAAATATATTCCCTTTTTCTCCAAGTGTGAGCCTGATTACGAAAAGTTGAAATTTGAAAAGTATTCCCTTATTCTCCAGGAGAGCACCTTATTTTCAAAACTTGCAACTTTGAAAGTATTCCCTTGTTCTCTAGGTGGTCACCTGATTACCAAAACTTGAAACTTAAAAAACATTCCCTTGTTCTCAAGCTGGGTGCCTGATTATCAAAACTTGAAATATAAAAAGTATTTACTTGTTCTCTAGGTGGGCGCCTGAATACAAAAATTTGAAACTTCAAAAGTATTCCCTTTTTCTCAAAGTTGGCGCTTGATACCAATACTTGAAACTTGCAAAGTTATCCCTTGTTCTCCAGGTGGGCTCCTGACTACCCAAACTTGCAATTTCAAAAATATTCCCTTGTTCTCCAAGTGGGCGCCTAATTACTAAAAGTTGGAACTTGAAAAGTATTTCCTTTATTCTCTAGGGGGGCGCTTGATTAACAAAACTAGCAATTTCCAAATTATTGCCTTGTTTTTCAGGTGGGCACCTCATTACCAATACTTGCAAATTGAAAAGTATTCCCTTGTTCTCCAAGTGGACGCCTGATTACTAAAACTTGCAATTTGAAAAGTATTGCCTTGTTCTTCAGGTGGGTGCTTGATTAACAAAACTTGCAATTTCAAAAGTATTCCTTTGTTCTCCAGATGGGAGCCTCACTACCAGAAAACTTTCAACTTGAAAAGCATGCCATTGTTCTCCAAGTTGGCGCCTGATTAGCAAAAACTAAAACATGAAAATTATTCCCTTGTTCTCCAGGAAAGCGCCTTATTTCACAAACTTGTAACTTGAAAAGTATTCCCTTGTTCTCCATATGGGCGCCTACTTACAAAAACATGCAGCTTGAAAAGTATTCCCTTGTTCTCCATATGGGCGCCTACTTACAAAAAATTGTAACTGGAAAAGTGTTCCCTTGTTCTTCAGACGGGCATTTGATTACAAAAACTTGCAATTTCAAAAGTATTCCCTTGTTCACTTGGTCGGCGCTTGAAACTTTGAAAGTATTCCCTTGTTCTCCAGGTGGGCACCTGATTTCCAAAACTTGAAACATGGAAAGTATTCCCTTGTTCTCTAGGTTTGGAAAGTATTCCTTGTTCTCTAGGTTGCCGCCTGATTACCAAAACCTGAAACTTAAAAAATATTCCCTTGTTCTCCAGGTGGGCAACTGATTACAAAAGCATGAATCTTGAAAATTATTCCCCTGTTCTCCAGGCGGGCACCTGATTACCAAAACTTGTGACTTAAAAAGTATTCCCTTGTTCTCCAGGTGAGCTCCTGATTACAAAAACTTTCAACTTGAAAAGTAAGCCCTTGTTCTCCAGGTGGATTCATCATTAATAAAACTTTCAGTTTGTAAAGTATTCCCTTGTTCTCCAGGTGGGCGCCTAATTACAAAACCTTGCAACTTGAAAAGTATTCCCTTGTTCTCAAGGTGGGCTCTCTATTACCAAAACTTTCAACTTGGAAAGTACTCTGTTGTTCTACAGGTGGATGCATGATTAATAAAACTTTCAATTTGAAAAGTATTCCCTTGTTCTCTAGGTGGGCGCCTCATTACTAAAACATGAAACATGGAAAGTATTCCCTTGTTCTTTAGGTGGGCGCCTGATTTCTAATACATTAAACTTGAAAAGAATTCCCTTGTAGTCCAAGTAGGTGCCAGATTACAAAACATGAAACTTGAAAAGTATTCCCTCGTTCTCCAGGTGCGCGCCTGATTTTCAAACATTCAATTTAAAAAGTATTCCCTTGTTCTCCAGGTGGGCACCTGATTACAAAAACTTGCAACATGAAAAGTATTCCTTTGTTCTCTAGGCCGGCTTGATTAGAAAAACTAGAAATTTAAAAAGTATTCCTTTGTTCTCTAGATTGGCGCCTCATTACCAAAACCTGCAACTTGAAAAGTATTCGCTTGTTCTCCAAGTGGGTGATTGATTACCAAACTTGATACATTAAAAGTATTCCTTTGTTCTTCAGGTGGATGCATGATTACCAAAACTTGAAACTTGAAAAGTTCTCCCTTGTTCTCAAAGTGGGCGCCTGATTACCTAACTTAAAACTTGAAAAGTATTTCCTTGTTCTCCAGGTGGGCGCTTGATTACCCAAACTTGCAATTTCATTAGTATTCCCTTGTTCTCCAGGTGGGCGCCTGATTACCAAAACTTGAAACTTGAAAAGTATTCCTTTGTTCTCCACGCGGGCGCTTAATTAACAAAACTTACAATTTTAAAAGTATTCCCTTGTTCTCCAGGTGGGCGCCTCATTACCAAAACTTGCAACTAGAAAAGTATTCCTTTGTTCTCCAGGTGGCCGCTTGATTAGAAAACTTTGCAAGATGTATAGTATTCCCTTGTTCTTCAGGTGGTCTCCTAATTACCAAAACTTGAAACTTGAAAAGTATTCCTTTGTTCTCCACGCGGGCTCTTAATTAACAAAACTTGCAATTTTAAAAAAATTCCCTTATTCTCCAGGTGGGCGACTCATTACCAAAACTTGCAACTAGAAAAGTATTCCTTTGTTCCTCAGGTGGGCGCTTGATTACAAAACATTGCAACATGTGAAGTATCCCCTTGTTCTCCAGGTGGTCTCCTGATTACCAAAACATTCAATTTAAAAAGTATGGCCTTGTTCTCCAAGTGGACGCATGATTAATAAAACTTGCAATTTGAAAAGTATTCCCTTGTTCTCTAGATGGGCGCCTGATTACCAAAACTTGAAACGTGGAAAGTATTCCCTTGTTGTTTAGGTAGGCGCCTGATTACAAAAATTTTAAATTGGAAAAGAATTCCCTTGTTCCCCAAGTGGGCGCCTGATTACCCAAACTTAAAACTTAAAAAGTATTCCCTTGTGCTCCTGGTGGGCGCCTGATTACCAAAACTTGCAATTTCAAAATAATTTCCTTGTTCTCCAGGTAGGCGCCCGATTACCAAAACATATAACTTTAGAAGTATTCCTTTGTTCTCCAGGCGGGCACTAGATTAATAAAACTTGCAATTTCAAATGTATTCCATTGTTCTCCAGATGGGCGCCTCATTACCAAAAAACTTGCAAGTTTAAAAGTATTCCCTTGTTCTTTCAGTGGGCGCGTGATTACCAAAACTTTAAACTTGAAACGTATTCCCTTGGTCATCAGGTGGGCGCCTGATTACCAAAACATAAAAGTTGACAAGTATTCCCTTGTTCTCGATGTGGGCACTTGATTACCAAAACTTGAAACTTGAAAATATTCCCTTGTTCTCAAAGTGGGCACCTGATTACAAAAAACTTGAAACTTGAAAAGTATTCCTTTGTTCTCCAGGCGGGCGCTTGATTAACAATACCTGCAATTTTAAAATTGTTCCCTTGTTCTCAAGGAAGGCACCTTATTAACAAAACTTGAAACTTGAAAAGTATTCCCTTGTTATCCAGGTGGACGCCTTATTACTAAGACTTGCAATATGAAAAGTATTCCCTTGTTCGCTAGGTGGGAGCGTGATTACCAAAACAAGAAACTTTGAAAGTATTCCATTTTTCTCTAGGTGGTACCCATATTACCAAACCTTGAAACTTGAAAATTATTCTCTTGTTCTCCAAGTGGGCGCTTGATTACCAAAACGAAAAACTTAAAAAGTATTCCCTTTTTCTCCAAGTGGACGCCTGATTACCAAAACTTGAAACATGAAAAGTATTCCCTTGTTCTCTAGGAAAACGCCTGATTACACAAACTTGTAACTTGGAAAGTATTTCCTTGTTCTCCATGTGGGCGCCTACTTTCCAAAACTTGCAACTTGAAAAGGGTTCCCTTATTCTTTAAATGATCATTTGATTACAAAAACATGAAAAGTATTCCCTTGTTCTCTAGGTGGGCGCCTGAAAATTGGAAAGTATTCCCTTTTTTTCCAGGTGGGCGCCTGATTACCGAAACATGAAACTTGGAAACAATTCCCTTGTTCTTTAGGTGGACGCCTTATTACCAAAACTTGAAAACCTGAAAAATATTCCCTTGTTCTCCAGCTAGATGCCTGATTATTAAAACATGAAATATTAAAAGTATTACCTTGTTCTCAAGGTGGGCACCTGATTACCTAAACTTGAAACTTTAAAAGTATTCACTTTTTCTCCGAGTGGGCGCCTGATTACCAAAACATAAAACTTGAACAGTATTCGCTAATTCTCTTGGTAGACAACTAATTACCAAAACATGAAACTTGAAAAGTATTCCCTTATTCTCAAAGTGGACTCTTGATTACCAAGCCTTGCAATATGAAAAGTATTCAATTGTTCTCCAGGCGATCGCCTGATTACCAAAACGTGCAACTTGAAATGTATGCCCTTGTTCTCTAGGTGGAAGCCTAATTTCTGAAACTTGCAATTTTAAAAGTATTCCCTTGTTCTCTAGGTGGGTGCCTGATTACTAAACTGATTAACAAAACTTGAAACTTGAAAACTATTTCCTCATTCTGCAGGTGGGCGCCTATTACTAAAACTTGCAACTTGGAAAGTATTCCCTTGTTCTCAAGATGGGCGTCTGATTAGAAAAACATGAAACTTGAAAAGTATTCCCTAGTTCTCCAGGTATACGCCTTATTACCAAAACTTGAAAAGTATTCCTTTGTTCTCCAGGTGGGCGCCTGATTACCAAAACTTGAAACTGGAAAAGTATTCCATTGTTCTCAAGGAAGGCGCCTAATTACCAAAACTTGCAACTTGGAAAGTATTCTCTTGTTCTCTAGGTGGGTGCATGAGTACCAAAACTTGGAACTTGAAAAGTATTCCCTTGTTCTCTAGACGGGCATCTAATTACCAAAACATGATTACAGGTGGGCTGCTGATTACAAAGTATTCCCTTTTTCTCCAGGTGGGCTCCTGATTACAAAAACTTTCAAGTTGAAAAATATGCCCTTGTTCTCAAGGTGGACGCATGATTAATAAAACTTGCAATTTGAAAAGTATTCCCTTGTTTTCCAGGTGGGCGCCTGATTACCAAATCTTGAAACGTTGAAAGTATTCCCTTGTACTTTGGGTAGGCGCCTGATTACCAAAATATTAAACATGAAAAGTATTCCCTAGTTCCCCAAGTGGGCGCCTGATTACCAAAACTTGAAACTTGGAAAGTATTCCCTTGTTCTCCATGTGGGCGCCTGATTACCCAAACATGCAATTTAAAAAGTATTCCCTTGTTGTCTAGGTGGGTGCCTGATTGCCAAAAACTTATAACTTGAAAAGTATTCCTTTGTTCTCTAGGCGGGCGCACTAAACTGCAATTTCCAAGGTATTTCTTTGTTCTCCATATGGGCGCCTCATTACCAAATAACTTTTAAGTTGAAAAGTATTCTGTTGTTCTCTCGGTGGGTGCGTGATTACCAAAACTTGAAACTTGAAAAGTATTTCCTTGTTCTTCAGATGGGCGCTTTATTACCAAAACATAAAAGATGAAATGTATTCCCTTTTTCTCAAAGTGGGCGCTTGATTACGAAAAGTTGAAACTTGAAAATAATTCCCTTGTTCTCCAGGTAGGCGCCGGATTAACAAAATTTGCAATTTCAAAAGCAATCCCTTGTTCTCAAAGTGGGTAACTGATTACGAAAACTTGAAACTTGAAAAGTATTCTTTTTTTTTCCAGGCGGGCGCTTGATTAACAATTCTTGCAATTTCAAAATTATTCCTTTGTTCTCCAGGTGGGCCCCTCATTACCAAAACATGTAACTTGAAAAGTATTCCCTTGTTCTCCAGGTAGACGCCTGATTAATAAAACTTGCAATTTGAAAAGTATTCCCTTGTTCGCTAGGTGGGTGCTTGATTACCAAAGCAATAAATTTTGAAAGTATTCCTTGTTCTCTAGATGAGCGTCAGATTAAAAAAAAATTGAAACTTCAAAAGTATTCTCTTGTTCTCCAATTGGGTGCCTGATTACCAAAACTTGAAACTTATAAATTTTCCCATATTCTCCAAGTGGGCGCCTGATTAGCAATACTTGAAACTTCAAAATTATTCCCTCGTTCTCCAGAAAAACGCCTGATTACACAGACTTGTAACTTGAAAAGTATTCTGTTGTTCTCCAATGGGCTCCTATGTTTTAAAACTTGCAACTTGAAAATTATTCCCTTATTCATTAGACGGCCTTTTGATTACAAAAACTTACAATTTCAAAAGTATTCCCTTGTTCTCTAGGTGGGCGCGTGAAACTTGGAAAGTATTCCCTTGTTCTCTAGGTGGGCGCCATATTACCAAAACTTGAAACTTTGAAAGTATTCCCTTGTTCTCTATGTGGGGGCCTGATTAACAAAACTTGCAACTTGAAAAGTATTCCCTTATTCTGCAGGTGGGCGCCTCATTACAAAAACTTGCAACTTGGAAAGTATTCCCTTATTTTCCAGGTAGGCGTCCGATTAGGAAAACATGAAACTTGAAAAGTATTCCCTAGTTCTCCAGGTGGGCTCCTTGTTACCAAAACTTGAAACTTCAAAAGTATTCCCTTATTCTCCAGGTGAGCGCCTGATTACCAAAACTTGCAACATAGAAAGTATTCCCTCGTTCTCTAGGTGGGCGCATGAATACAAAAACTTGCAACTTGAAAAGTATTCCCTTGTTCTCCAGACGGGCGCCAAATTACCAAAAAATGCAATTTCAAAAGTATTCCCTTGTTTTCTACGTGGACGCCTGATTATCAAAACTTGAAATTGGAAAAGTATTCTCTTGTTCTCAAGTGGGTGTCGGATTACTAATACTTGTAATTATAAAAGCATTCTCTTGTCTCCAGGTGAGCCCATGAATACAAAAACCTTAAACTTGAAAATTATTCCCTTGATCTCTAGGTGGACACCAGATTACAAATACCTGAATTCAAAATGGGCACCTAATTACCAAAACTTGAAACATGAAAGGTAATAACGTTTTCTCAAGATGGGCACCTAATTACCAAAACTTGAAACTTGAAAGGTAATAACGTTTTCTCCAAGTGGGCGTCTGATTACAAAAACTTGAAACTTGAAGTGTTTTATCCTAATCCTCCAGGTGGACGCCTAATTGCCAAAACTTGAAACTTAATAAGTATTCCTTTGTTCTCCAGGAAAGCGCCTGAATACACAAACTTGTAACTTGGAAAGTATTCCCTTGTTCTCCAGGTGGGCCCATGATTACAAAAACCTTAAACTTGAAAGTATTCCTTTGTTCTTCAGACGGACGTTTGATTACAAAAACATGCAATTTCAAAAGTATTCCCTTATTCTCTAGGTGGGCGCGTGATCACCAAAATTTGAAACATCGAAAGTATTCTCTTGTTCTCTATGTGGGGTGCTGATTACCGAAACTTGAAACTTGAAAAGTATTCCCTCTTCCTGCAGGTGGGCGGCTGATTACCAAAACTTGCAATTTGGAAAGTATTCCCTTGTTCTCCAGGTAGGCGTCTGATTAGGAAAACTTGAAACTTGAAAAGTTTTTACTTTTTCTCCAAGTGGGCGTCTGAAAATCAAAACATAAAACTTGAAAAATATTCCCTAATTCTCTGGGTGGGCGCATGATTACCAAAACATGAAACTTGAAAATTATTCCCTTGTTCTCCAGGAAAGCACCTAATTACACAAACTTGTAACTCGGAAAGTATTCCCTTGTTCTCCATATGGGCGCCTACTTTCCAAAACATGCAACTTGAAAAGTGTTCCCTTGTTCTTCATAGGGGCGTTTGATTACAAAGTTGCAATTTCAAAAGTATTCCCTTGTTCTCTAGGTGTGCGCCTAAAACTTGGAAAGTATTCCCTTGTTCTCCATGTGGGCGCGTGATTACAAAAACTTTAAACATGAAAAGTATTCCCTTGTTCTCCAAGTGGGCGCGTGATTACAAAAACTTGAAACGTGAAAAGTACTCCCTTGTTGTCCTGTTGGGCACCTGATTAACCCAACTTGCAATTTAAAAAATATTCCCTTGTTCTCCAGGTTGGCCCCTTATTAGAAAAACTTGAAACTTGAAAATTATTCCTCTGTTTTTCAGGCGGTCTCTTGATTAAGCAAACTAGCAATTTCAAAAGTATTCCTTTGTTCTCCAGGTGAGCGCCTCATTACAAAAACATGAAACATGAAAAGTATTCCCTTGTTCTCCAGGTGGACGCCTGATTACTAAAACTTGCAATTTGAAAAGTATTACCTTGTTCGCCAGGTGGGATCCTGATTACCGAGACAAGAAACATTGAAAGTATTCCCTTGTTCTCTAGGAGGGTGGCTGATTACAAAAACTTGCAACTTGGAAAGTATTCCCTTGTTCTTTAGATGGACACCTGATTACCAAAACTTGCAACTTATAAAGTATTCCCTTATTCTCAAGTGGGCGCCTGATAACAAAAACTTATTATTATAAAAGTATTTCCTTGTTCTCCAGGTGGGAGCATGATTACAAAAACCTTAAACTTGGAAAGCATTCCCTTGTTCACTTGGTGGACGCCAGATTAGCAAAACTTGAAAGTTGAAAAATATTCCCTTCTTCTCCAGTTGGTCGCGTGATATTCAAAACTTGAAATATGAAAAGTATTCCCTTGTTCTCCAAGTGGGTGCCTAGGTACAAAACTTTACAACTTGAAAATTATTCCATTGTTCTCCAGGTGGGCTCCTGATTACCAAACTTTCAACTTGAAAAGTAAGCCCTTGTTCTATAGGTGGACGCATAATTAATAAAACTTGCAATATTTGAAAAGTAGTCCCTAGTTCTCCAGGTATACGCCTTATTACCAAAACTTGAAAAGTATTCCTTTGTTCTCCAGGTGGGCGCCTGATTACCAAAACTTGAAACTTGAAAAGTATTCCATTGTTCTCAAGGAAGGCGCCTGATTACCAAAACTTGCAACTTGGAAAGTATTCTCTTGTTCTCTAGGTGGGTGCATGAGTACCAAAACTTGGAACTTGAAAAGTATTTCCTTGTTCTCTAGACGGGCATCTAATTACCAAAACATGATTACAGGTGGGCTGCTGATTACAAAGTATTCCCTTTTTCTCCAGGTGGGCTCCTGATTACAAAAACTTTCAAGTTGAAAAATATGCCCTTGTTCTCAAGGTGGACGCATGATTAATAAAACTTGCAATTTGAAAAGTATTCCCTTGTTTTCCGGGTGGGCTCCTGATTACCAAATCTTGAAACGTTGAAAGTATTCCCTTGTACTTTGGGTAGGCGCCTGATTACCAAAATATTAAACATGAAAAGTATTCCCTAGTTCCCCAAGTGGGCGCCTGATTACCAAAACTTGAAACTTGGAAAGTATTCCCTTGTTCTCCATGTGGGCGCCTGATTACCCAAACATGCAATTTAAAAAGTATTCTCTTGTTGTCCAGGTGTGTGCCTGATTGCCAAAAACTTATAACTTGAAAAGTATTCCTTTGTTCTCTAGGCGGGCGCACTAAACTGCAATTTCCAAGGTATTTCTTTGTTCTCCATATGGGCGCCTCATTACCAAATAACTTTTAAGTTGAAAAGTATTCTGTTGTTCTCTCGGTGGGTGCGTGATTACCAAAACTTGAAACTTGAAAAGTATTTCCTTGTTCTTCAGATGGGCGCTTTATTACCAAAACATAAAAGATGAAATGTATTCCCTTTTTCTCAAAGTGGGCGCTTGATTACGAAAAGTTGAAACTTGAAAATAATTCCCTTGTTCTCCAGGTAGGCGCCGGATTAACAAAATTTGCAATTTCAAAAGCAATCCCTTGTTCTCAAAGTGGGTAACTGATTACGAAAACTTGAAACTTGAAAAGTATTCTTTTTTTTTCCAGGCGGGCGCTTGATTAACAATTCTTGCAATTTCAAAATTATTCCTTTGTTCTCCAGGTGGGCCCCTCATTACCAAAACATGTAACTTGAAAAGTATTCCCTTGTTCTCCAGGTAGACGCCTGATTAATAAAACTTGCAATTTGAAAAGTATTCCCTTGTTCGCTAGGTGGGTGCTTGATTACCAAAGCAATAAATTTTGAAAGTATTCCTTGTTCTCTAGATGAGCGTCAGATTAAAAAAAAATTGAAACTTCAAAAGTATTCTCTTGTTCTCCAATTGGGTGCCTGATTACCAAAACTTGAAACTTATAAATTTTCCCATATTCTCCAAGTGGGCGCCTGATTAGCAATACTTGAAACTTCAAAATTATTCCCTCGTTCTCCAGAAAAACGCCTGATTACACAGACTTGTAACTTGAAAAGTATTCTGTTGTTCTCCAATGGGCTCCTATGTTTTAAAACTTGCAACTTTAAAATTATTCCCTTATTCATTAGACGGCCTTTTGATTACAAAAACGTACAATTTCAAAAGTATTCCCTTGTTCTCTAGGTGGGCGCGTGAAACTTGCAAAGTATTCCCTTGTTCTCTAGGTGGGCGCCTGATTACCAAAACTTGAAACTTTGAAAGTATTCCCTTGTTCTCTATGTGGGGGCCTGATTAACAAAACTTGTAACTTGAAAAGTATTCCCTTATTCTGCAGGTGGGCGCCTCATTACAAAAACTTGCAACTTGGAAAGTATTCCCTTATTTTCCAGGTAGGCGTCCGATTAGAAAAACATGAAACTTGAAAAGTATTCCCTAGTTCTCCAGGTGGGCTCCTTGTTACCAAAACTTGAAACTTCAAAAGTATTCCCTTATTCTCCAGGTGAGCGCCTGATTACCAAAACTTGCAACATAGAAAGTATTCCCTTGTTCTCTAGGTGGGCGCATGAATACAAAAACTTGCAACTTGAAAAGTATTCCCTTGTTCTCCAGACGGGCGCCAAATTACCAAAAAATGCAATTTCAAAAGTATTCCCTTGTTTTCTACGTGGACGCCTGATTATCAAAACTTGCAATTGGAAAAGTATCCCCTTGTTCTCAAGTCGGTGCCGGATTA
This sequence comes from Nicotiana benthamiana, assembly GCA_034376525.1. Lineage (NCBI taxonomy): Eukaryota > Viridiplantae > Streptophyta > Magnoliopsida > Solanales > Solanaceae > Nicotiana > Nicotiana benthamiana. The sequence continues at coordinate 94,631,348 of CM067337.1, forward strand.
CTAATACTTGTAATTATAAAAGCATTCTCTTGTCTCCAGGTGAGCCCATGAATACAAAAACCTTAAACTTGAAAATTATTCCCTTGATCTCTAGGTGGACACCAGATTACAAATACCTGAATTCAAAATGGGCACCTAATTACCAAAACTTGAAACTTGAAAGGTAATAACGTTTTCTCAAGATGGGCACCTAATTACCAAAACTTGAAACTTGAAAGGTAATAACGTTTTCTCCAAGTGGGCGTCTGATTACAAAAACTTGAAACTTGAAGAGTTTTATCCTAATCCTCCAGGTGGGCGCCTAATTGCCAAAACTTGAAACTTAATAAGTATTCCTTTGTTCTCCAGGAAAGCGCCTGAATACACAAACTTGTAACTTGGAAAGTATTCCCTTGTTCTCCAGGTGGGCCCATGATTACAAAAACCTTAAACTTGAAAGTATTCCCTTGTTCTTCAGACGGACGTTTGATTACAAAACATGCAATTTCAAAAGTATTCCCTTATTCTCTAGGTGGGCGCGTGATCACCAAAACTTGAAACATTGAAAGTATTCTCTTGTTCTCTATGTGGGGTGCTGATTGTCGAAACTTGAAACATGAAAAGTATTCCCTCTTCCTGCAGGTGGGCGCCTGATTACCAAAACATGCAATTTGGAAAGTATTCCCTGGTTCTCCAGGTAGGCGTCAGAGTAGGAAAACTTGAAACTTGAAAAGTTTTTACGTTTTCTCCAGGAAAGCGCCTAATTACACAAACTTGTAACTCGGAAAGTATTCCCTTGTTCTCCATATGGGCGCCTACTTTCCAAAACATGCAACTTGAAAAGTGTTCCCTTGTTCTTCATAGGGGCGTTTGATTACAAAGTTGCAATTTCAAAAGTATTCCCTTGTTCTCTAGGTGTGCGCCTAAAACTTGGAAAGTATTCCCTTGTTCTCCATGTGGGCGCGTGATTACAAAAACTTTAAACATGAAAAGTATTCCCTTGTTCTCCAAGTGGGCGCGTGATTACAAAAACTTGAAACGTGAAAAGTACTCCCTTGTTGTCCTGTTGGGCACCTGATTAACCCAACTTGCAATTTCAAAAATATTCCCTTGTTCTCCAGGTTGGCCCCTTATTAGAAAAACTTGAAACTTGAAAATTATTCCTCTGTTTTTCAGGCGTTCTCTTGATTAAGCAAACTAGCAATTTCAAAAGTATTCCTTTGTTCTCCAGGTGAGCGCCTCATTACAAAAACATGAAACATGAAAAATATTCCCTTGTTCTCCAGGTGGACGCCTGATTACTAAAACTTGCAATTTGAAAAGTATTACCTTGTTCGCCAGGTGGGATCCTGATTACTGAGACAAGAAACTTTGAAAGTATTCTCTTGTTCTCTAGGAGGGTGGCTGATTACAAAAACTTGCAACTTGGAAAGTATTCCCTTGTTCTTTAGATGGACACCTGATTACCAAAACGTGCAACTTATAAAGTATTCCCTTATTCTCAAGTGGGCGCCTAATAACAAAAACTTATTATTATAAAAGTATTTCCTTGTTCTCCAGGTGGGAGCATGATTACAAAAACCTTAAACTTGGAAAGTATTCCCTTGTTCACTTGGTGGACGCCAGATTACCAAAACTTGAAAGTTGAATAATATTACATTTTTCTCCAGGTGGTAGCATGATGTTCAAAACTTGAAATATGAAAAGTATTCCCTTGTTCTCCAAGTGGGTTCCTGGTTACAAAACTTTACAACTTGAAAATTATTCCCTTGTTCTCCAGGTGGGCTCCTGATTACCAAAACTTTCAACTTGAAAAGTAAGCCCTTGTTCTACAGGTGGACGCATAATTAATAAAACTTGCTATATTTGAAAAGTAGTCCCTTGTTCTCCAGGTAGGCGTATGATTACAAAAACTTGAAACTTGGAAAGTATTACCTTGTTCTTTAGGTGGGCGTATGATTACCAAAATTTTAAACTTGAAAAGTATTCCCTTGTTCTCCAAGTGGGTGCCTGGTTACAAAACTTTACAACTTGAAAATTATTTCCTTGTTCTCCAGGTGGGCTACTGATTACAAATACTTTCAACTTGATAAGTAAGCCCTTGTTCTACAGTTGGACGCATAACTAATAAAACTTGCAATATTTGAAAAGTAGTCCCTTGTTCTCCAGGTAGGCGCCTGATTACGAAAACATGAAACTTGGAAAGTATTCCCTTGTTCTTTAGGTGGGCGTACGATTACCAAAACTTTAAACTTGAAAAGTATTCCCTTGTTCTCCAAGTGGGCGCCTGATTACCAAAACTTGAAACATGAAAAGTAATCCCTAGTTGTCCAGGTGGGCGCTTGATTACAAAAACTTGCAATTTCAAAACTATTCTCTTGTTCTCTAGGTGGACACCTGAAACTTGGAAAGTATTCCCCTGTTCTCCAAGAGAGCGCCAAATTAAAAAAACTTGAAACTTGGAAAGTCCTCCCTTGTTCTCTAGGTGGGCGACTGATTACCAAAAGTTGAAACTTGAAAAATATTCCCTTTTTCTCCAGCTAGATTCCTAGTTATCAAAACATGAAATATTAAAAGTATTCCCTTGTTCTCTAGGTGGGCACCTGATTACAGAAACTTGACACTAGAAAAGTATTCACTTTTTATCCAAGTGGGCGCCTGAATAGAAAACATTTAACCTTGAAAAGTATTCGGCAAAACATGAAATTTGAAAAGTATTCCCTTGTTCTCAAGGTGGGCGCCTGATTACAAAGAATTAAACTTGAAAAGCTTTTCCTTATTCTCCAGGTGGGCGCCTGATTACCAAAACTTGAAACTTTAAAAGTATTCACTTTTTCTCCAAGTGGTCGCTTGGTTACAGAAACATGAAACTTGAAAAGTATTCCATAATTCTCCAGGTGGGCGCCTGATTACCCAACCTTGAAACTCTAAAAGTATACCCTTTTTCTCCACGTGGGCGTCAAATTACCAAACGTTTCAACATAAAAAGTATTCCCTTGTTCTCCAGGTGCGCGCCTGATTACCAAAACATTGAACTTGAAAATTATTCCCTTAGTCTCCGGGTGGACACTTGATTGATAAAACTTGCTATTTGAAAAGTATTCCCTTGTTCTCCAAGAGGGCTCCTCATTACAAAAACATGAATCTAGGAAAGTATTCCCTTGTTCTTTAGGTGGGCGCCTGATTACAAAAACATTAATCATGAAAAGAATTCACTTGTTTTCCAAGTGGGCGCTTCATTACCAAAATTTGAAACTTGAAAAGTATTCCCTTGTGTCTCCGCTGGGCGCCTGATTACCAAAACTTGAAACTTGAAAAGTATTCCCTTGTTCTCGAAGTGGGCGCCTGATTACCAAAGATTGAAACTTGAAATGTATTCCCTTGTTCTCTAGGTACGCGCTTGATTACCCAAACTTGCAATTTCAAAGGTATTACCTTGTTCTCCAGGTGATATCCTGATTACGAAAGCTTCAAACTTGAAAAGTATTCTTTGTTCTCCAAGTGGGCGCTTGATTGACAAAACATGAAAATTAAAAAGTATTCCCTTGTTCTCCTGTTGGGCGCCTCATTACCAAAACTTGCAACTTAAAAAGTATTCCCTTGTTCTCCAGGTGGATGCCTGATTACTAAAACTTTCGATTTTTAAAGTATTCCCTTGTTCGCCAAGTGGGCGCCAGATTACAAACACTTGAAATTTGAAAAGTATTCCCTTGTTCTCCGGGAGAGCGCCTAATTACACAAACTTGCAACTTGGAAAGTATTACCTTGTTCTCCATGTGGGCGCCTTATTACAAAACCTTGCAACTTGAAAAATATTCCCTTGTTCTTCAGGTGGCCGCTTGATTACAAAAACTTGCAATTTCAAAAGTATTCTCTTGTTCTCTAGTTGGACACCTGAAACTTGGAAAGTATTCCCTTGTTCTCCAGGAGGGCGCCAAATTACAAAAACTTGAAACTTGGAAAGTACTCCCTTGTTCTCTAGGTGGGCGACTGATTACCAAAAGTTCAAACTTGAAAATTTTTCCCTTTTTCTCCAGCTGGGTGCCTAGTTACAAAACATGAAATATTAAAAGTATTCCCTTGTTCTCCAAGTGGGCACCTAATTACAGAATCATGAAACTAGAAAAGTATTCACTTTATATCCAATTGGGAGCCTGATTACAAAATTTTAACCTTGAAAAGTATTCGCCAAACCATGAAATTTGAAAAGTATTCCCTTGTTCTCAAGGTGGGCTCCTGATTACCAATCCATTCAACTTGAAAAGCATTCCCTTATTCTCCAAGTGGGCGCCTGATTTTCAAAACATGCAACTTGAAGAGTATTCCTTGTTCTCTTGGTGGAAGCCTGATTACCAAAACTTGCAATTTTAAAAGTATTCCTTTGTTCTCTAGGTGGGTTCCTGATTACCAAAACTTGAAACTTGGAAAGTACTCTCTTGTTCTCTATGCGGGCACCTGGTCACCAAAACTTGAAACGTGAAAAGTATTCCCTTGTTCTCCAGGTGGGCGCCTTATTACCAAAACATTAAACTTGAAAAGTATTCCCTTGTTCTCCAGGTGGGTGCCTGATTACCAAAACTTCAAACTTGAAAAGTATTCCCTTATTCTCCAGGAGGGCGCCTGATTACCAAATCTAGCAACTTGGAAAGTATTCCCTTGTTCTCTAGGTGGGCCTCTGAAAACTAAAACTTGCACTTTGAAAGTAATCCCCAGTTCTCCAAACGGGCGCCTACTTACAAAAACTTGCAAATTCCCTTGTTCTCCAGGTGGGCAACTGATTACCAATACTTGCAACTTCAAAAGTATTCCCTTGTTCTCAAGTAGGATCCTGATTACCAAATTATGTTATTGTAAATGTATTCCCTTTTTCTCTAGGTGGGCGTATGATCACAAATACTTGAAACTTTGAAAGTATTCTGTTGTTCTCTAGGTGGACGCGAGATTACTAAAACGTGAAACATGGAAAGTTTTCACTTTTTCTACAAGTGGGCGCCTGATTACCCTAACTTGAAACCTGAAAAGTTTTCCCTAATTCTCTAGGTGGGAGCCAGATTACCAAAACTTGAAACTTGAAACGTATTCCCTTGTTCTCCTGGTGGGCGCCTGATAACAAAATCTTGCAACTTGAAAAGTATTCCCTTGTTGTCCAGGTGGGAGCCTGATTGCCAAAACTTTTAACTTGAAAAGTATGTCCTTGTTCTCCAGGTGGATGCCTGATTATTAAAACTTGAAATTCGAAAAGTATTCCCCTGTTCTCAAGGTGGGCGACTGATTACCAAAAGATATAACTTGGAATGTATTCCTTTATTCTTTAGGTTTGCGCCTAATTACCCAAACAGTAAACTTGAAAAGTTTTCCCTTGTTCTCCAAGTGGGCGCCTGATTAGCAAAAATTGAAACTTGAAAAGTATTCCTTTGTTCTCTAGGCAGGCGCTTGATTAACAAAACTTGCTATTTTGAAAGTATTCCCTTGTTCTCCAGGTGGGCGTTTCATTACCAAAACATGCAACTTGAAAAGTATTCCCTTGTTCTCCAGGTGGATGCCTGATTACAAAAACTTGCAGTTTGAAATGTTTTCCCTTATTCGCCAAGTGGGCGCCTGATTACAAAAACAAGAAACTTTGAAAGTATTTCCTTATTCTCTAGGTGGGCACCAGATTACAAGAACATGAAACTATAAAGTATTCCCTTGTTCTCCAAGGGGGCCCCTGATTACCAAAACTTGAACCATAAAAAATATTCCCTTGTTATCCAAGTGGGCGCCTGATTACAAAAACTTGAAAATTGAAAAGTATTCCCTTGTTCTCCAGGAGAGCTCCTGATTACACAAACCTGTAATTTGGAAAGTATTCCCTTGTTCTCCATGTGGGCGCTTGATTACCAAAACTTGCAACTTGAAACGTATTCCCTTGTTCTCCAGGCGGACGCTTGATTACCAAACCTTGCAACTTGAAAAGTATTCCTTTATTCTCCAGGTCGGCTCCTTATTACCAAAACTTGCAACTTGAAAAGTATGCCCTTTTTCTCTTGGTGGACGTGTCATTACCAAAATTTGAAATTATAAAAGTATTTCCTTCTTCAATAGGTGGGTGCCTGATTACCAAAGCTTGACACTTGGTAAGTATTCCCTTGTTCTGTAGGTGGACATTTGAATACAAAAACTTGCAACTTGAAAAGTATTCCCTTGTTCTCCAAACGGGCGTCTAATTACAAAAACTTGCAATTTCAAAAGTATTCCCTTGTTCTCCATGTGGGCTCCTGATTACCAAAACTTGCATCTCGAAAAGTATTCCCTTATTCTTCAGGTGGGCGCTTGATATCCAAAACTTTCAATTTTATAAGTATTCCCTTGTTCTCTAGGTGGGTGCCTGAAAGTTGGAATGTATTCCGTTGTTCTATAGGAAAGCGACTGATTACACAAACTTGAAACTTGGAAAGTATTCCCTCGTTCTCTAGGTGGGCGACTGATTATTAAAACTTTAAACTTGGAAAATATTCCCTTGTTCTCCAGCTGGTTGCCTGATTATTAAAACTTGAAATATAAAAATAATGTTATTGTTCTCCAGGTTGCCACCTTATTACCAAAACCTTAAACTTGAAAAGTATTCTCTAATTCTCTAGGTAGGCGCCAAAATTTCCAAATCATGAAACTTGAAAAGTATTCCCTTGTTCTCCAGGTGGTCGCCCAATTGCCAAACCTTGCAACTTGAAAAGTATTCCCTTATTCTCCAGATGGCCGCTTGATTACCAAAACATGCAACTTGAAAAGTATGCCCTTGTTTTCTAGGTTTACGCCTTATTACCAAAGCTTGCAATTTTAACAGTATTCCCATGTTCTCTAGGTGGGTGCCTGATCACCAAAACTTGAAACTCAGAATGTATTCCCTTGTTCTACATGTGGGCGCCTAGTTACCAATAATTGAAACTTGAAAAGTATTCCTTTGTTGTCCAGGTAGGTGCTTGATTACCAAAAGTTGCAACTTGGAAAGTATTCCCTTGTTCTACAGGTGGGCGTCTGATAAGCAAAACATTAAACTTGAAAAGTGTTCCCTTGTTCTCCAGGTCGGCGCCTTATTACCAAAACATGAAAGTTGAAAAGTATTCCCTTGTTCTCCAAAGAGGGCGCCTGATTACAAAATCTTGCATTTTGGAGATTATTCCTATGTTCTCTAGGTGGGCGCCTTAAAACAAAAACTTGAAACTTAAAAATTATTCCCTTGTTCTTCAGACGGGCGCCTAATTACATAAACCTGCAATTTAAAAAGTATTCCCTTGTTTTCAAGTGGGAGCGTGATAACCAATACGTGTAATTTGAAATGTATTTCCTTTTCTCCATGTGGGCGCATGATTACAAAAAGATGAAACTTTGAAAGTATTCCCTTGTTCTCTAGGTGGACGTAAGATTACAAAAACTTGAAAGTTGAAAAATATTCCCTTGTTCTCCAGGTTGTCGCCTGATAATCAAAACATGAAATATGAAAAGTATTTCCTTGTTCTCCGGATGATCACCTGATTTCCAAAACTTCAAACTTCAAAAGTATTCGCTTTTTTTCCAAGTGAGCACCTGATTACGAAAAACATGAAACTTGAAAAGTATTCCCTAATTCTCTAGGTGGGCGCCTGATTACAATAACTTGAAACTTGAAAAGTATTCCCTTGTTCTCCGAGACGGAGCCTGATTACCAAATTTTGAAACTTGAAAAGTATTCCCTTGTTGTCCAGGTGGGCGCATGATTACAAATACTTTCTACTTGAAAAGTATGCCCTTGTTCGCTGGGTGGACGCTTGATTAGTAACACTTCTAACTCAAAAAGTATTTCCTTATTCTTTAGGTGGGCGCTCGATTACCAAAACTTGAAATTTAAAAAGAATTCCCCTGTTCTCTATGTGGGTGCCAGAAACTTGAAAGTATTTCGTTCTTCTCTAGGAGAGAGCCTGATTACACGAACTTGCATTTTTAAAAGTATTCCCTTGTTCTCTAGGTGGGCGACTGATTACCAAAACTTGATACTTGAAAAATATTCCCTTGTTCTCCAACTGGGTGCCTGATTATTAAAACTTGAAATATAAATACTATACTCTTGTTCTCCAGGTAGGCACCTGATTACCAAAACTTTAAACTTGAAAAGTATTCTCTAATTCTCCAGGTAGGCGCCAGATTACACAAACATGAAACTTGAAAAGTATTCCTTTGTTCTCTAGGTGGTCGCCTGATTACCACACCATGCAACTTGAAAAGTATTCCCTTATTCTCCAGGTGGCTGCCTGATTACCAAAACTTTCAACATGAAAAGTATGCCCTTGTTCTCTAGGTTGACGCCTGATTTCCAAAACTTGCAACTTTATAAGTATTCCCATGTTCTCTAGGTAGGTGCATGATCACCAAAACTTAACACTTGGAAAGTATTCCCTTGTTCTCTATGTAGGCGCCAGGTTACCAAAACTTGAAACTTGAAAAGTATTCCTTTGTTGTCCAGGTAGGCTCTTGATTACCAAAAGTTGCAACTTGGAAAGTATTCCCTTGTTCTCCAGGTGGGCGTCATATTAGAGAAACATGTTACTTGGAAAGAGTTCCCTTGTTCTCCAGGTGGGTGCCTTATTACCAAAACATGAAACTGGAAAAGTATTACCTTGTTCTCCATGTAGACACTTGATTACAAAAACTTGAAACTTGAAAAGTATTCCCTTGTTCCCTAAGAGGGCGTCTGATTAAAAAATCTTGCAACTTGAAAAGTATTCCCACGTTCTCTAGGTGGTGCCTTAAAACCAAATTTGCAACTTAAAAATTATTCAGTTGTTCTCCAGACGGGCGCCTAATTACAAAAACTTGCAAATTAAAAAGAATTCCCTTGTTTTCAAGTGGGAGCCTGATCACCAACACTTGTAGTTATAAATGTATTACCTTTACTCCATGTGGGCGCAGGATTACAAAAATATTTAACTTTGAAAGTATTCCCTTGTTCTCTAGGTGGATGTATGATTACCAAAGCTTGAAAGTTGAAAAATATTCCCTTGTTCTCCAGGTGGTCGCCTGATAATCAAAACTTGAAATATGAAAAGTATTCCCTTGTTCTCTAGATGATCACCTGATTTCCAAAACATTAAACTTCAAAAGTATTCACTTTTTCTCCAAGTGGGCGCTTGATTACGAAAAACCTAAATATTGAAAATTATTTCCTAATTCTCCAGGTGGGCGCCTGATTACCAAAACTTGAAACTTGAAAAGTATTCCATTGTTCTTCAAGTGGGAGCCTGATTACCAAATATCGAAACTTGAAAAGTATTCCCTTGTTGTCCAGGTGGGCGCATGATTACAAAAATTTCGACTTGAAATGTATGCCCTTGTTCACCGGATGGACGCGTGATTAGTAAAACGTGCAATTTGAAAAGTATTCCCTTGTTTTCCATGTAGGCGCCTGATAACCAAAACTCGAAACTTGGATAGTATTCCTTTGTTCTTTAGGTGGGCGCCAGATTACCAAAATTTTAAGCTTGGAAAGTTTCCCTTATTCTCCTGGTGTCGCCAGATTACCAAAACTTGCAACTTGAAAAGTATGCCCTTGTTCTCTAGGTGGTTGCGTGATTACCAAAACTTGCATTTTTAAAAGTATTCTCTTGTTCTCTAGGTGGGTGCCTGATTACCAAAACATGAAACTTGGAAAGTATTCCCTTGTTCTCGATTTAGGCGTATGGTTACCAAAATTTGAAACTTGAAACGTATTCCCTTGTTCTCCAGGTAGGCGCCCTATTACCAAAACTTGCTACTTGTAAAGTATTCCCTTGCTCTCCAGGTGGGCGTCTGATTAGCAAAACTTGAAACATGAGAAGTATTCCCTTCTTCTCCAGGTGGGTGCCTTATTACAAAAACGTGTAACTTTGAAAGTATTCCCTTGTTCTCCATGTTGGCGCCTGATTACCAAAACTTGCTACTTGAAAAGTATTCCTTTGTTCTCCATGAGGGCGCTCGATTAAAAAATCTCGTAACTTGGAAAGTATTCCCATGTTCTCTAGGTGGGCGCTTGAAAACAAAAACTTGCAACTTGAAAAGTATTCCCTTGTTCTCCAGACGGGTTCCTTATTATAAAATCTTGCAATTTAAAACGTATTCTCTTGTTCTCCCTGTGGCGGCCTGATTACAAAAACTTGCAACTTGAAAGTATTCCCTTGTTCTCAAGTGGGAGCCGGATTACGAAAACTTGTAATTTGAAATGTATTCGCTTGTTGTCCAGGTGGGCGCGTGATTACATAAACTTGAAACTTTGAAAGTATTCCCTTGTTCTCTAGTTTGACGCCAAATTACAAAACTTGAAAGTTGAAAAATATTCCCTTTTTCTCCAGGTGGTCTCCTGATAATTAAACTGTAAATATGTAAAGTATTACCTTGTTCTCCAGACGAGAACCTGATTACCAAAACTTGAAACTTGAAAAGTATTTCTTTTTTGTCTAGGCGTGCGCTTGATTAACGAAACTTGCAATTTCAAAAGTATTCCCTTATTCGCCAGGAGGGCGCCTTAATAACAAAACTAGCAACTTGAAAAGTATTCCCTTGTTCTTCAGGTGGACTCCTGATAATTAAAACTGTAAATAGTTAAAGTATTCACTTGTTCTCCAGATGAGCACCTGTTTACCAAAACTTGAAACTTGAAAAGTATTTCTTTGTTCTCCAGGCGGGCGCTTTATAAATAAAACTAGCAATTTGAAAAGTATTCCTTTGTTCGCCAAGTAGGCGCCTGACTACCAAAATAAGAAACTTTAAAGGTATTCCCTTATTCTCTAGGTGAGCGCCAGATTACATAAACTTGCAACATGAAAAGTATTCCCTTGTTCTCCAAGTGGGCGCCTAATTACCAAAACATGAAACTTGAAAAGTATTCCCTTGCTCTCCAGGAGAGTGCCTAGTTACACAAACTTGTAACTTGGAAAATATTCCCTTGTTCTCCATGTGGGTGGTTGATTGCCAAAACTTGCTACTTGAAAAGTATTCCCTTGTTCTCCAGGAGGGCGCGTGATTACAAAATCTTGCAACTTGGAAAGTATTACCTTGTTCTCTAGGTGGGCGCCTAAAAACTAAAACTTGCAACTTGAAAAGTATTCCTTGTTCTCCAGACGAGCGCCTAATCATAAAAACATGCAGTTTTGAACGTATTCCCTTGTTCTCCAGGTGAGCGCCTTATTACCAAAACTTTCAACTAGAAAAGTATTAACTTGTTCTCAAGTGGGAGCCTAATTGCGAAATCTTTTAATTTGAAATGTATTCCCTTGTTCTCCAGGTAGGCGTATGATAACAAAAACTTGAAAGTTTGAAAGTATTCCCTTGTTCTCTAGGTGCACGCCATATTACAAAAACTTGAAGTTCAAAAATATTCCCTTGTTCTCCAGGTGGTCGTCTGATAATCAAAACTTAAAATATGTAAAGTATTCCCTTCTTCTCCAGATGAGCACCTGATTACCAAAACATGAAACTTGAAAAGTATTTCTTTGTTCTCTAGGAGGGCGCTTGATTAACTAAACTGGCAATTTCAAAAGTATTCCCTTATTCTCCAGATGGGCGCCTCATTAACAAAACTTGGAACTTGAAAAGTATTCCCTCGTTCTCCAGGTGGAAGCCTGATTACTAAAACTTGCAATTTGAAAAGTATTCCCTTATTCGCCAAGTGGGCGCCTGATTACAAAAATAAGAAAGTTTAAATTTATTCCCTTATTCTCTAGGTGGGCGCCAGATTACCAAAACTTACAAATGAAAAGTATTCCCTTGTTCTCCAGGTGGGCGCCTGATACCCAAAACTAGAAACTTGAAAAGTATTCCCTTGTTCTCCAAGTGGGCGCCTGATTACCAAAACGTGAAACTTGAAAAGTATTCCCTTGCTCTCCAGCAGGGTGCCTTATTACACAAACTTGTAACTTGAACAGTATTCCCTTTTTCTCCATGTGGGCGTGTGATTACCAAAACATGCTACTTGAAAAGTTTTCCCTTGTTCTCCAGGAGGGCGCTTGATTACAAAATTTTGCAACTTGTAAAGTATTCCCTTGTTCTCTAGGTGGGCGCCTAAAAACCAAAACCTCCAGCATTAAAAGTATTCCCTTGTTCTCCAGACAAGCTCCTAGTTACAAAAACTTGCAATTTCTAACGTATTCCCTTGTTCTCCTGGTGGGCGCCAGATTACCAAAATTTGCAACTTGAAAAGTAATCCCTTATTCTCTAGGTAGTCGCAAGATTACAAAAACTTGAAACTTGAAAAGTATTCCCTTGTTCTCCAGGTCGGCGCTTGATTACCAAAACTAGAAACTTTAAAAGTACTCCCTTGTTCTCCAAGTGGGGGCCTGATTACCAAAACTTGAAACTCAAAAAGTATTCCTTTGTTCTCCAGGAGAGTACCTGATTACACAAACTTGTAACTTGTGAAGTATTCCCTTGTTCTCCATGTGGGCGCCTGATTGCAAAAACTTTCTACTTAAAATGTATTCCCTTGTTCTCCAGGAGGGCGCTTGGTTACAAAATCTTCCAACATGGAAATTATTCGCTTGTTCTCTAGGTCGGCGCCTAAAAACCAAAACTTGCAAGTTGAAAAGTATTCCGTTGTTCTGCAGACAAGCGCGTAATTACAAAAACATGCAATTTCAAACGTATTCCCTTGTTCTCCAGGTGGGCGCCTTATATTCCAAAACTTGCAACTTGAAAAGTATTAACTTTTTTCTCAAGTGGGAGCCTAATTACGACAACTTGTAGCCCATGATCATCGCTGAAAAATATCGAGCCTTGAGAAGTGTTAACAGGGAGCCAAACACTTCAAGGGTTGCAACTTGCTACTCTAATTCTGACTCATGGAGCACCTCTTAAAGGGTGAGTACCAGTAGGAGATTAAGCGTAGGGACTGGGATGATCATATAGCCTTCCAACATCCAAGGAGGATGAACTACATGACCAACATGTTCGCTCAGCCTGAAGATGCAAAAGGATGGGCACAACTATTTGAAAATTAGAATGAAGACAAAGTACAATGGAGGCTCGAATGGTTCCTTATTGAAGAGTTCATTTCCCAATCTCGCGATGCATCGTTTCTAGTACTTATTGGTTTTAGGGGAACTTAATTTTATTTCCCTCTTTGAATTATGAGACAGACTGGTAGGAAGAAGGTTATACCAAGGGTTGACAAGATGAGTCACTTTTGGGCCGAGTTTCAAGATGATTATAACCATTACAAGTGCCAAGCTCTGCACATGTGGCACTGCAAAATCGTCATGGGAAGGGACACAATTGAGCAAGACAGGTACCATGGTAGTTATACTCCATACTATCCCAGCTGGTTAGAAGACAATCACAATGGTCTGGGTCAACCCGGGTTTGTTCGAGGTCACAGGATCATCAATGAAAAGGCTAAAGCACAGGTCAAATACAACCAGTTGCGCAAGAGGATTTGGGAATGTGAAAATGAGCACCCTTAAATTCAAGAAGCCAACCAAAAGCAGATTGAAGAATGGAAAGACATAGCTATTAGAGCTAACAAACTATTGGATTACTTGGAGTGGGGATTAGTAGAGCTGGAAAGGAAATTTATCAGAAGGGTTGAGGACTGCCATAATGCTAAAGGGAAATGAAGATGAGCACCTAGCTAGAACCTACTTGATGGTGGGACTTCGCGAGCTGGTGCAACTGTTCCAGGGAGCCTAAGATGCCAACTCTGGGGAAGGTCCTTCGGGACCAAATAGATAGGATTTTACCTTTTCCTTTATGGATGTAATAAGGGAAATGGCCACTAGTGACATTTTTATTTCCTGTTATTTAGTGCCATTTTGTGGTTCGTCTTGTTTTCTATCAATATAATAAGGCATTTAGAATTATAAGTTCTCCAAATCAATTTTTTCTCGGCCTACCTTGGGCACAATAACGCTGTAAAATTCGGACACGATTAACATTCCTACACTGTGTGTTTAAATATTGTAGCATCTTCTCTTATAATCCGTAGTGACTTGTTACATTTTTGTTTTTACTTTTGTTTATTCCCCTTCTTAAAAGGTTATTTCGTGAACTCTGGCATCGTCTTCATATTCCACAAGATCCAAGGGCCCTTCACCCACTCCTCCTTATAGTCCTATCAGAAACATGAACAAGGGAAAGATGGAAGATTTGAGCAACATCAGAAAGGACAACTCAACTGAACAGGTAGAAATTGTGAGCATGTGATTTTTACCCCGTTGAATTTACTCCTACATGATTCTCAAGTTTAGGATTTTTCCTCTTTAATATTTATTTTCTGGATTTATTTTTAGGATTTAATTGCGCATATCAGTGTGTTTTCATTAATGCATGCATAAAAATCATGAAAAATACAAAATTACACAAGAATTTAGGATTTAATTTCACATAGTTTTGATAAATAAATTTGTAATTAAGGTTTATTTTTGCAAAATATAAAATCACAAAAAATCAAGTAGTTATTCTGGAATTTTAATTGCTTAGCATTTTATGGTCAATTTTCATTGTTTCCTTTTAATTCATTTTTCACAATAGGTAGTTATTAGTTTAATTTAGCCTAATTAGGATTTTTAAAAAACAATTAGGAAATAAAATAAATAGGAAAAAAACAAAAAATATCTATAGGATTTTATTAACCGAGGGTGTCCACAATTGGGTCAAGCCTGAGTGGCCCAAACCAATTGAACCCTTTAAAATACCCAAGACCTAGCCCATTACCTTGTCTCTGACCCAGTCTACACAAGAGATGCCCCAAAACGACATCGTTTTAGGGCAATTCATCTCAGCCATTCATCAATATTAATCCAACGGCCTTGAAACCCTTCCTCAAATCAAATATATATGTCCAAACGCCTTTGTATATTTAGAGACCAAACGACCTCCTTCCTCGTATGTATATGCCGGTGTATCACCACCACGTCGCCACCTCTCCACCACCGTCTACCACCCCTCAACCACCCTAACGCTGCCGCCGGAAATCGCTTCATGGCGGCGGGTGGCCACCAAACAGCCCCAAAATTACACAACCGGATCCTCTCAACCTCCTCTTTCCCCTCCCACCATTAGTTCCCCTCCAATACCTCCTCAACCTTACAAATATTTGACAGAAGAGTCGCAGGCACAGCCGTCTCTGGCGACATCATTCCCAAATCGACCCAAAATAACACCATTGGACCACCTCTCCTCGCTCTCCCCAACCATCTAAACCCCGTCCTTTGAATCCTAATAGATTTTGTCGAATATTAGATTGAAGTTTAACCCCAAACCTCTCAACTCACCAGAACCCCATAAAATTGGTCCTAGGTGACCGTCTCATGTCACCATCCACAACCCTGCCACCCACGACACTCGAATACAACCAAACATGAAACCAACAGACCCTCCCCTGAAACCCTTTCCCGCTCTCCAAAACGTAAGGCAAATGCCTTAGAAGGCCAAAAAATCTATTAAAAGAGGACCTAAGACATGGAAATTGGAAGAGTCCCAATTTTAGGGTTATAATAAAGAGAAGCTATGTTTCGTGCCTCTTAATTTCTCTTAATGCTTTATTTTGTGTGATTTTAATTTGTTCTCTATCTGTTCACCCACCTCGTCTTCTTTTGCTTCTTATTTTCTTGTTCATGGTTTTACTTCATTTGTTATTTGAAATGTTTGAGTTGTTGCTTCCATCCAGGATCATGTGCTAATCCTTGACTTCTTTTGCTTCCAATCTTCTTAATAGTTATTTGTTTTAGTAGATCATGTTTTTCTATCTGTTCATCTTTGAAAATTCTGAGTAGGTGTCTCCATTCATAGTCATATACTTGTCTTGGTTCTCTTGATTTTATTTACTTGCATATGTTTTCTAAGTTTCCTTATTTCTCTTCTGAGTTTTCAATTTCCGTCATTCCTCTTTTAATTGCTTTAATTCCTGAATTCTACTTTATAAGTGCTTTTGGTTTTCTACTGATTATCTTAATCTGTTCATCCTTATGATTCGTGTATACTTGCTTTAGGTTCTATTCGAATTGTTTTGGTTCTTTTCCCATTTGCTTCTAAGTTCCATTAATTTGTCATGCATGCCCATTTACTCATCAATTAGTTTTTTCTGGTTAGTGATTTCTTTACCACCATATGTCTTGGTTTTAAGATTGGATGACCTACTTCTAAATGGTTTGCTTAATATCTAATTAATGAGTGTACTGGAATAAGCATGCTCAATATTTTCATTTCTTCTAGTCCCAAGATCGATTAGTATCTTTATTATTCTGAAGGTTGTGATAATTGATTTCATCTTTGTTGCTGAGTAATGTGAAGTCCACATCGAGATATTTGCTTAAATCTGTGTTTTGCGTTAATCAAAATCTAGCCTTTGGTTGTTTGTTTCTGTATAATTTAGTCTGCAATTCAGAATCTGATCTTGGTCTATAACCTCAAGTAGTTAACTAGGATCAATTTCTGACCCAATAGATAGGAACCAAGGTTTAAAACACTTAGGCCTGTAATTAGGAAAGAAAACAGGGGTATTAAGGGCATTTGGATATCGGGAATCTTGTAACAAACTCTTGGAACATTCTAGTGAAGGTCCAAAGTTCAATTTTTGCCTCAAAACTTGAGGCACATGTCAGAAAACCAAGGACCATTTAGGCAAAATTGGAAATGGACAAAGGACTAAAAGGAAAACACGGAGATTTATACTGCCGTAAGGCTTCAATTGTAAAAGCAACATCTGATCATTTTCAAAAAGAATCTTCTTTAGGCTTTTTCGAGAGAGTTAAAATATAATGTTTAGATATAAATACACATTACACTTTCATACATTATTCAAAAAAATCCTTTTCAAGCTATTTCCAATGTTTAAACCTTCTTTAATAATCGGAGTTTTATTCAATACAAGTTGAAGATGCACTGATTGAATATGCGTTTTGAGCTGTTAGAGAGATCTATTTACATTATTTGCTCCTCAAACCTTTGATCTTCTGGGTTAACTGGTTATTTTGACTGCTGTGCTTTTTTGCTCCCCGCTTAAACTTACTCATAGGCTATTCTTTTTCTGCTGAAATTCCAGGTACCAATCCTTACTCAAAATCTGAGAAGTGATAGCTATGTGCGTTTGAGATTATAGCTGATAATGAAAACAAGAGTATTTTCATGTATCAATGTCATGTTATGAATGTTAGTATTAGTAGTATTTCTGGTATTGTAATAAATGTAAACTTGTAATACTGTTGGACTGTATTTTGACTGTAACCTTATATTTATTTAAGATTTCGGTAGGATTAAAATTATTTAGTCTATGATTTACTTAGTGATCATGATTTATGTTGTAGGAGAAACTCGACATTGTATATGCACATACTCTGAATGATGAGTACTTCAGATTCTTTCCTTAAATACTAGAGTGAAAATCCGAGTCATAACTTATTAATGTGAAGTCATTCTCACCATCCTCTTTGTTAAAATACCTCCAGTATACTTCAGAATGATCATTTGTATAATGTTGACGACTCTAGTGTAATCGATAAAAGGGTTGCTATAATTTTCTATGGTGGACTTATAGTCCAACGTTTCTGGGCTCCATTGGAACGCCCAACTGTTGTCAGTTGTGACATAAAGAATATACATTTCCTGGGCTTGCTATAAAATGAAACCCAAGTCATATAACCAGCCATGAATGAGGCTGGAAATGAAGGTGTTAAGTTACTTTAAATGCATTACTTATGTATGAAATTATTAGGACATTTTTAGAGACAAGCATAAAAGTAAACTCCAAGTCTCAGCGATATTAAAATATGTCGAGAACCCGGGTGAATATATGTGACGTGGTTCGAGACGTGTTTTAATAACGTTGCTAATATTCCTTAAATGAATAAAACGGTTAATAATTTTAAAATTGCATTGTAGGATAAATATGTATATAAATCAGGAAATTGGCCATTTATAAAAGTGTAAGCAACCGTTCTAGAACCACAGAATTCGAGGGTGCCAAACACCTTCCCTCAGATTAACAGAATTCCTTACTCAAGAATTTCTGATTACCAGACTCCAATTGGGCAGTCAAAAATTTTCTCAATTTAGGATCTTAAATAAGTCGGTGACTTGGGACACAAAAGCCAAACCTATGCCAAGTGGAAACTCAAAATAAATAAATGATACCATTTTGAATAATGTCACTTTAATTAGAAAAACTCCATTATACGGTCATCCTTCGGGGTAGCCGTGTAAAAAAGGAGGTGTGACAGCTCTGGCGAATCTGTTGTGGATAGGAATCAAGAATCCATGGTTCAAGGTTCAATAATTTGAGCTTAGAATAACTGTTATATCTAGTTTTTTTTATTTTCCAACATGTTCTATGCTAAGTGCTAAATGCTTTACCGCTTTTATATTGATTGAATTGTCTATATAAAATGGTACTAAACCCTTCTCTCTTTATCTCCGGGGATGTGCTTACTAGTTGAGACTCCATATTCTGTTAGTATCATACCCTGAAATAAGAAAGAGGCCAGACAAGTTACTAAGTTGGATGGCCTTTTGGTTCCCGGTACGCAGCCCCCTCCTCGGCTCGATTTCTCCTCTCGGGTGCACAGTCTAGAACCTATACCAAGGTTAATAACTTGACCTCATGCCGGATCCCTAGTAGGAACGTTTGTTTGCATCACGTGCATTTTACTTAGGGACTCAAAGCAGGGGTTGGGTCTGTCTAGGAAATGTGACCCGAACTGAAAAGACCATCATGATGCATGTTACGTGCTACTCGTGCATTTTTTTTCTTTGTATTCGCATGTTGACAGGCTTGTGAATAAAAGGAAACTTGAGATTTGCAGAAATAAATCATTTGAAATAAAAACCAATGCATAAAATAGCACTGAAATGCTGGCGGATGTTTCAGAAAAAATACAAAACAAAAGAAAAATACTGGGGAAAGTCTTTCAATAATATTTTTGGGTTTTTGATAATCTGTTTTGCCGGGTCTAACCACTCTTTTGCAAAAATGGCAAAACCACAAAAACAAATTTTTTATTCACTTGTTCGAATAAATCAGGTAGTGTCATTACTGCCGGAAATAGGCGGATGTTACCGTAAGGACGCCGGAAGGGTGATCTTGCACAAATGGCCACCTCCAAGTCTTGTTTTGACTTGTATGAAAGAACAGCCTGAAAAACCTTCTCTCTGAAGTGTTGCAGGCCATATTCATAAAGTCGGTTCTTGATTTTAAGAAATAAATTTCATAAAATGCCGGTCTTAATTTTTTTGAAAATACTAATTCTCCTTATTAAATGTGCAAAATGAGCACAATAATAAACAATATTCTGTTGGAGTTGCGACTATGGTGGAATGATCTCGGGGAAGCGGGGCAGAAAAGGGTCAATACACATCTGGGATGCCTTACTAGTTTGTTGAAAATTAGCCCAAAGGGTGACATCATAAAGGCCTTAATCACATTCTGGGACCCAAACCACAATGTCTTCCACTTCTCAGACTTTGAACTCTCCCTGACATTGCAGTAAATCACCGGATATATCGGGACCCTTACAATCTCTTGAAGACACAAATACTTGATTGCACCAAGAGCTATCACCGTGAACCGATTCCAGGATTCCTTGAAAATTAACAAAAAAGTTCACAATCCCGATTTATTGGCTGGCTTTTGCACCCCGCAATTTATATATCAGAGTTATGGCCATATTAGAGGATTCAACAACCCCCAAAGTCTTATTTGTAGCAAAGGAAATTGGCTCAAGTGGGAGGGGCATCGATGTTTTATGTTCATGGTATCTTTCTTCTAGTATTTCCGCGGAAGGATGGGAACATCGATATATGGATAGCAGGAGTCATTAGCACATTAATGACCCAGGCTAAAAGTACCCTCGCTCTAATGATCTTGTCCGACATCTTCCGTGCTCTCACCGTCTGTAAAGCAGGAGGAGATTTCTTCGAGGGATGTATGTTGCGTCTACAAATATGGATTATCGAGCATATTGGCCACCGGCCTCGGTTCATGAATCATGGGTCGCCAACAAAGAGCTGCATAAAAGAATTTGGCAACAGGGTTGATGGGCTTAAAGTACCCGAGGGTGTCGCATAATGGGTGTCGCAACTCTGGGTCATCTCTGCAAATAAAATAGAAGGAACATTCGGTTGGCTCCCTGTGGACGAAGTTGTGCATATTCCCGCCACTGGACCTCATTTCCTTCTGATGGGCCTCAGAAGCATCAAGACCTATACGCCGTATAGATTACTAAGACAATTGGGTAGATGCCAAATGATCCCCAGGGATGAGGATATTAGTCGTCATGCGGTTGAGATAAGCCCAAATGGTCAATTCCTTGAAGCCATTGTACACGAAATCTGGAATAAATCTCAATACTTGATAGTTGATACTCGATTACCTGATGTATCTAAAGGTGAGGTTGCACCGGGTATGTTGCTTGGTACAAGAGAGACACAGAGCCTGGGAGGCCGGCTAAGAGACCACATCTCCAAGAATTTATGAGACATCGCAAGGGCAGTGGGATTGTTCAGCCAACCAATATGTGTATAGAGCTACTAGGAAGGCTGGAAAAGTAAATCCAAGAGATCCGATTTCAAAAGAGTCTGCAAGTTGCAGCCAGTGAGGGAGAAAAGATATTGACCAAAGAAAATGAAACCCTATGAGCACAGATCCAAAAAATGAAGGCAGCCACAAAAAAATCCTCCTAGAAGTGTAAAAGATGAAAAACTCATAGAAAACTTGCGAAGGAAAGTAACTGAGTACAGGTTCAACCTAAATAAGGCGGAAGGTGGGCTATTAGGGTTCGGATGCAATTGATAAAAAGTGCAGAGGAACGAGCCTACATACTGGAGCAATTAAAAGCATGGAATGGCAATCAGATTGTTGGTTTAAAGCAAAGGGTCGTCATGATTGAAAACAAAATGGCCAAACAAGCCAGGGATTTCAAAGACGAAGGAGAACATTGCTATGCATTAATAGGAGGATTAGAAAAGGATTGCGGCAATTTCAAAAGCTGAATCCAGTTGTCGGACGAACCCTAAAAGCAAGGGCCGAGCAAATAGGGTGTCTATTACAAGAAAAAGGTGTTATAAGGGAAAGGGTGCGGGCAATCGCATAATATATTACCACAAAATGCAACTATTGTAAGGAAATGACGAAATCTATGTTCTTTGCTAGCCCCATGACATTTGTTCGTCAAGTAATGGAAGATCTCACTACGTCCAGAGAAGTTTAGCGCCCAAGCCTGCAGAAAGGCCGGACGATGCCCCGCAAGCTCCAAAAACATTGAAATTTCTTAAAAGAGTCTGTCTGTATGTTCTTTCACATACCATCCGAGTCTGTAAGTTTGTTAGTTGCCTTTCATTTTATTAGCTTTTGTAATCAAAGTTATAGTTTTTTATATAAAAAATGGAAAATGCCAAAATATCATGTTATTTACATAATATGAACTACACTCGGTCTGATTCATGCGGCATCATGATATTTAGGCAATCTTCATAGCATTTGATCGTATTCTTAATAAGGAAAGCAAATAAGAAATAAGAAGTGTAGAATAAAAGGAAGTTCGGAATAAATGCTGGGATGATGCATGCGACCATTACAAACATATAGAAACCCGTTAACGGCATAGGTTCATCATACCCAACATGCGATTTCCCGTGTGCTATTTATCCCGACCTAACAGTTTGAAATTAAAGTTTCCAGTCTGGGTGTTTTATGAAAGAGCGATTGGTTTGTGGTAAGCTGGCCTCGCACAGATACTTTACTAGATCATAAGGAAGCGCAGAGATGTTATCCGAAATGACTCTACCAGTAGTCCCGATCCCAGAGGACAACACAATTGCGAGGATCCCAGCCTCAGAATCTGCGGTGGTTGAAGAAAATAGGATCCTTCCACTCTGAGTTATGGAGATATGGAACGCTTGGACAAACGGAAAAGAACCTCCAAGTGTTATCCCTGGATTTCACGAGCTTTTTTCCAAGGTTGGGGGGTACCTCCACCATCTTCATCAGCCACCGAAATATCATCTTTGGGCAGCCTACTATATCTGCTAATTTATTCGGAGCGCCTTCTGAACCCTGTCCTCAAAATGTTCACATCAAGTCCAGTTCCTAACATATTTATGGCTCCTCCGTGCGCAGCCACCACACAGCTTGCGGTGCCGAGGCCCATGTTTGATCCCACAGCTTTACATTTCAAACTTCTAATTACCAAACCAAGCCTCACCCATACCCCACATACAATGATCCTCAACCAGCATACGAAGTCACCCCGGCGCAGGACAAAACCATTAAGACACTTGAAAAAGATGAAATAACAAGAAGGATGAAAAGCTTTGAACAGAGTTTGAAAAACATGGAAGGATTAAGTGGGCAGAAGAGCGTGTCCTACTCGTATTTGTGCATGTTCCCATACGTACATCTTCCCTTAGGATTCAAAATGTTGAAGTTTGAAAAGCACGATGGCCTCGGCGATCCCATCGCTCATTTGAAAAAGTACAGCAATCAACTGCGTGGGGCTAGAGGAAAAGAAGAACTACTGATGGCATATTTCTGGGAGAACTAGCGGGCATCGCTTCTGAATGGTACATGGACAGGATATTACTCAATTGCATATCTGAGATGACCTCGCCCGGGATTTCGTAAAGTAGTTCTCGTATAACATAGACATCTCCCTTGATAAGAACTCTTTGGACAACATGAAAATAAACCTTCACAAAGCTTTAGAGAATTTGCTTTCAAGTGGCGCAAATAAGCGTCAAGACTAAAGCAACCCATGGACGAGATAGAGATGGTCACCGTCTTCCTACAAGCGCAAAAGGCAGATTATTTTCAAAATATGATGTCAATAATGGTCAAACCTTTTGCAGAAGCAATTAAGATCGGTGAGATGGTAGAAAATGGCCTGAAAACGGGAAGAATTCTGAGCCATTTCACCATAAGCGCAACCTCCCAGGCCATCCAAGGTGGGGCAGGAGGGGTCGCAAGAAACAAAAAGAAAGAGGAAGTGTCAATGGCAGCCTCCAGAATTAGAAGACATTATGGTCACAGACCTGTATTCCAAGAAAGAGCCTCTCAACATTACTATCCCCATCAAGACATGCATTATGTTCCCCAACCTTATGCAGTCATGAATGCCTAGCCGTTTGCTCGACCACAACAACAAGGTAACATAAACCAGGCACCCAGAAATCAGCCACCCCAAAATCACAATAATCCCCGCCCTCCGCAAAATAATTACCGTTCCAAGGAACCACCCAGGAGACAAAAATTTACTCTAATAGGGGTATCTTATGCCAGCTTATTCGCAAAACTCGTCCATATGGGTCTTCTGCAGCCTGTCCCCCCAAACAGCCTGTGCACTGAAAACTACTCGACTTTGAAACAAGGGGTGGAGGATTTAATAGAACAAAGAAGATAGTGATAAGATATGAAGAGGTCTCGAATGTAACCAATAACCCATTGACGGCTCACAACAATGGGCCAGTTATCGGAATTATTTGTGAGAACAAAGAATTTGATCCTGCCTGAAAAGCCATAATAGCCATTTCCAATGCCGACAGAAAACTGAAAGTTACCCCCAAGAAGATCGAAGAAAAGGAAATGAGAGAAGCCAAACATCTAGAAGTAGAGAAGAAGTCTGAAATCAAAACATAGACAACCCCTACCAAGGAAACCATACTTTACATCCCGCTAGGGCGTCAAGAAAAATAGTTCACTTTGAGTCCCCCAAGAAGGTTTGAGTTGAACAAAATGATGTATGTGCCCAAAAGAGCTTAAGGAGTATGGGGACCTATTAAACCACCAAGGTTTAATGAGCACGTGGTAATTGGTCGCGCACCTCCGCAGCCAATGACAAACCGTTCTACAGTCCCGTGGAATTACCAATAAACCATAGTAACATACAAGGGCAAAGTAATCATCGGGGAAACTCAAAAAGGCCATGCCACAAAGAAATATTCTGATATGGAAGAAGTGAACGCTGCTACCAAACAGAGATTTCCACCCAAGAGGCCAGTGAATGGTGAAGATGCAGAAACCTTCTTTATAAAAATGTAAATGCCAAAATATGAGGTGGTGGACCAGCATCCGAAAGTCTCCCGAGCAGGTCTCTTTATTTTCACTGCAAATGAAATCTCCAAGGCACCAAAAAGTGTTGGCCAAAACGTTGAATGAAGCTTTTGTACCGGCTGGAACCTCCGCGGAGCAACTAGAGAAAATGGCGGAAAGATCTTTCGCCATTAATCAGGTTACGTTCAACAAGAATGACTTACCTCCGGAGGGAGCTGCCCACAACAAAGCCTTACACCTCACCATCAAATGCGAGTGCTATTATGTCAAATGAATGATGACAGACGGAGGTTCTGGGATACATATATGCCCCCTGTCAACATTGCAAAGAATGGAGATTGGAACATAGAAGATCCGTCCCAACAACGTGTATGTCCAAGCCTTTCATGGAATCAAGAGGGACACCATAGGGGAAATTGACTTAATATTGACCATTGGTCCAATTGACCGTGAAGTGACATTTCAAGTATTGGACATGGACACATCCTATAACTATCTCCAAGGAAGACCATGGATTCACGCTGCAGGAGCGGTGCCATCTACTCTACACCAAATGTTGAAATTCGAACATGAAAACAAGGAGATTGTAGTCCACGGAGAAGACGAACAGTCAATTTACCGGCATCTCTCTTTTCCTTGCCTCGAATCGAAGGAGGGAAGTGAGCATATAGTTTACCAAGCTTTTGAAGTTGTGGTAGCTGATCAACAAGAAGAAGGAAAACCACTCCCCCGGCCTTTCCTCTCTAATGCTTCGATCATGGTGGAAAGAGAGATGACACGCCAAGAGTTTGACCCAAGAAAGGGACTTAGAAGTTCTCTACAAGGAATAACTGAGCCGGTCCCATTGCCTACCGCAGAGAAGTTTTTGGGCTAGGCTTCTATCAAACGCTAGAAGACATCACCTGTGCCAACCGTCGGAAACATCATGGATGGGCTTTACCACAAACCCTACCCCACTTGTACAAAACATTTGTAAAACCAAAGTACAGTGAGGAAGAGGAAGATGAGACCTTCACATCGGAGGAAATTGAGGAAATATGTGGAGCCATGAGGGAATTACTGTATGAACCCAACATGGTCCAGCTGGAAGAAGGCTCAAGCACTGTTGAAGTATGAACCCAACATGGTCCAGCTGGGAGAAGGCTCAAGCACTGTTGAAGTGCTCTATATGGGATCAGATTCCAAGTTGCAAGAATTGAAGGCCACGCCTTTCCCAGTCAGGCGGGAGGACCGGTAGTCCTGCCTTGCTACCTTTTCTTGCATCACGAGCTATTTCATAGTGTAGCTCGGGTCTTTTCTTTCATATTATGTCCGTTAAATTACAGATGTAAACCCTGTTATTTTACAATTTCAAAGGAATGAAATCAATATTTCATCATTTGCACTTCTCCGTCTTTTTCTAATTTTTGTTTTTCTTTTATTTTTTCATTTTTCGTCTTTCAGTCCCAATAATGCGGATTTAAATAAAACGACATGCTCGCGGACTTCATGCCACGACCCAACCATGCTGCCCATTTGTGAAATAATGAACCAAGAACCGGGAATATGATGAAGAAGAGGCTTTTAGGGAAATCAAACGAGAGTTGGAACACTTTTAAAATAAACCTAAGACGAACTTAAATGATACTTAATGGGTTAACTTGGGCGATCCCGGCGAAATCAAGGAAATTAAAATAAGCCATCCATGTGAATAAAGAAATAGGGGATTCATTGGTTCAACTTCTCTTGGAATTCAAAGATGTATTTTCTTGGTTTTATAGTTATATGCCTGAGTTGAGTGTTGACCTGGTGATTCATAAGTTTCTCACGTATCCCGAATGCCCTCCGGTCCAACAAAAACAAAGACAATTCAAACCTGATGTCAGCGATAAGATCAAAGAAGAGATCACAAAACAGCTAGGGGCGGGGGTAATCCAAGTGATTCGATACACCACATGGTTGGCCAATTTGGTCCCGGTACCGAAGAAAGACGGAAAAACTCGAGTGTGTGTAGATTACATGGATTTAAATAAGGCATGTCCCAAGGACAAATTCCCTCTACCTAAGATCAACATCCTTGTTGACAACTGTGCCAAACACGAGATACAGTCCTTTGTAGATTGCTAAGCAGGATACCACCAAGTGTTGATGGATGAGAAAGATGCTGAGAAAACTGCTTTCACTATTGCTTGGGGAACTTACTGTTGCAGAGTTATGTATTTCCGCCTAAAGAACACCAGGGAAACATATACGAGGGCCATGACCACCATTTTCCATGATATGATGCATCAAGAAATTGAAGTATAAGTAGATGATGTGATTATCAACTCCAAGACTAAGGGTGATCATCTAAGGGACTTAAGGAAGTTCTTCGAATGGCTTCGCAAGTATGATTTGAAATTGAATCCAACCAAGTGTGCAATTGGGGTCCCGTAAGGCAAACATCTGGGATTCAATGTCAGTCGAAGAGGTATCGAGTTGGATCCAACCAAGATAAAATCCATTCGAGAGCTACCTCCTCCAAAGACCAAGAAAGATGTAATGAGCTTGTTGGGAAGATTGAATTACATCAGCCAATTCCTCGCCAAGTTGACTTCCACATGAGGGCCCATATCCAAGCTATTGATAAAGGATGCGGTAGTTAAATGGACTATTGAGTGTCAAGAAGCTTTTGACAAAATCAAACACTTTTGTCCAACCCACCAGTTTTTGTTCCGTCGGAACCGGGAAGGCCACTATTTCTTTATCTAACAATCCTAGAAAGCTCTTTTTCTTGTGTTCTCGGGCAGCAAGACGGCACGGGATAGAAAGAGCAAGTCATTTATTATCTGAGCAAGAAGTTTACAAGTTACGAGGCCAAGTACAGACTGTTAGAAAGAACGTGTTGCGTCTTGACGTGGGTGGCTCAGAAGTTAAGGAATTATCTTCAAGCTCATACCACGTACCTCATAACCAGGCTGGACCCACTGAGGTATATATTCCAAAAACCGATGCCCACAGGGCGATTGGCAAAATGGCCAATGCTGCTCACTGATTTTGACATACTTTATGTCACTCGTACTGCAATGAAGGCTCAAGCATTGGCAGATAATCTGGCCAAAAATCCCGTTGATGATGAATATCAGCCTTTGAATACCTATTTCCTTGACGAAGAAGTGAATTCGGTTGAAATAACATCTGAAGACATCCCCGCTTGGAAATTGTTTTTCGATGGAGCAGTAAACGCAAAAGGTTTAGGGATTGGGGCAATTTTAATCTCACCCATAGGTCAACACTTTCCGGTGAAAGCCAGGCTCCGGTTCTTCTGCACCAATAATACAGCTGAATATGAGGGTTGCATCATGGGCATGAACATGGCTATTGACCAAGATGTTGGGGAATTGTTAATCATGGGAGATTCATATTTGATCATCCAACAGGCTCAAAGAGAGTGGGATACAATGCAGCTAATCTGAATAGCCGTCTGATGGGAGAAATATGTGAACATTTCAAGATAACACATAGAAACTCCACCCTTTACCGACCCAAAGCTAATGGTGCCGTTGAAGCAGCTAACAAGAACATCAAGTCGATCTTGAGGAAAATGATTCAAAGCTCGAGGCAATGGCATGAAAGTTTGTCTTTTGCATCGATATGATATCGCACAAAAGTGCGCACATCGGTATGAGAAACTCCCTACTTGCTGGTCTAGGGGAATGAAGCTGTCATACCCGTAGAGATAGAAATCCCTTCGCTCCGGGTAATTGTCGAAGCACAAATTATGGATAGCGAGTGGGTTAAAACTAGTTTAGAGAAATTGTCATTAAATGATAAAAAACGAATGGTTGCGGTGTGTCACGGGCAGTTATTCCAACAAAGAATGGCCCGTGCTTACAACAAGAAAGTGCGCCCTAAGAATTTCGAAGTCGGGCAGTAGGTATTGAGGCATGTACTTCCTCACCATCGGGAAGCCAAAGGAAAGTTCGCTCCAAACTGGAAAGGTCCGTACATTATCAAAAAGATACTGCCCAAAAGAGCGTTGTACATGGGCGACGTTGAAGGAGAAGAGCCCGAGACTGCAGTAAATGAAGATGTAGTAAAAAGGTATTACATTTGAACTCCCTGCAGCAATGACTCCGGTTGATTGAAATGATAAAGGCTTTTCTTTCCCGCTACCATAAACATTATCAATCTTTCGCAAAACCTTTGAGCCGGTTATGTTTCTTTGATCACCCTCTTTGGAACGCGGAAGTGATGTTCTAAAAAAGAAGAATAAACGAAAACAAATAGTAATAATAAAAGAGAAAGAAGAAATAAAAGAAAAATTAAAAAAAATGAACAAAAAAACATGTATAAAAAATAATAATAAAGAAGAAGAATAAACACGAAAAAATTAATTTACGAAAACTTCCTGAACTACATCCGACTTTATTCCAAAAGGATACGTAGGCAACCTCTCCCCGAGGTTCAGTCATAGCAAAACAAATACCACATTTCCCCATGATAACAAAACTGGGGGCATAAATGTATTGTTTCGGCCACAAATTCGCTCGAATGCTTCCAATGTTGTAGATTTACATCCAACTTCCTTTACTCAAGAAGCTTAGTCCAAGTCCTTCCTATCAATTGGTCAAAATAGGGACGTGAAAAATACCTTTGTTGGCATTTGGCACAACTCAATTTATAGAGAATTAAAACGAGAGAGTCTTATCAGTGAAAACCTTCGGGCACCATAAGGCGACGGTGAGCAAAAAAAAATAAGAGTGTCTGTTTAGCGAAAACTTGCAAGGAGCGCTATCAGACGTTGGGAGAAATAATAGAGGCCGATTGTCAAAAACCTGCAAAGGGCATCGTCAGTCGAAAAGAGGAATATTTCCACTCAAACCTGAAAAGTTCCCTTTGTATTGAAAGATGTGAAATCAGAAAACAAAAATAGATCTAGGCCGGGTATCCAGTCCAAGAAGCATGTCGTTTCAATTAAAAATCGGCACACACTCCTAGATAAGTTCTCCCTTTTCTTCCGAAAGAGACATACCTCTCAAAATTCATATTTTTTTTATTGTTGTTCCCACTCCTTTCCCCTTTAACTTTTATGTTCAAACCATTCCGCAAGAGAAGGTAGCAGGGCCGGTCTCACAGGTTTTTCTCCTGGCAAGAACTAAAAAGAATGTTTGGTATCGGCAAGCGCATTTAGCAAACCCCGGCAGATCATGACGGCTAATGCTTCAAAAATAGGAAAAGGGAAACAAAAGAAAATTCCAAAGATTCCTGGAAGGGGAATCAAGATCGGAAAGGTTAAACCCAAGCAGGATAATGGTTCCTACCAAAAATCCCAAAAGCAAGCCCTGAAATCGAAATAAGGGCGGAAATCATATCCAAAGGCCTGGAAAACACAAACCAACCCGAAAAATAAGGACCCCCCGGCAAACCTGCGAAGCAAAAATCAAAGTCAAGGGTTTCTCGTCCAACATTAATTAGGTCGAAATCAAGTAGAACAAGGCCACAAACTTAATCATTGTTCAAACTAATAGTTCATTTCATTTCTGAATCAAAATAGACACAGGTGTAATCTAGAAAAACAAGAGGAACACGGGGTAAACACAACCAAAGGAACTGCGCAAGGACCAAGAATGGTGTTGCATCAATAACAAAAGAGAAGTTTTTCGTTACAATCTTCTTCTGAAAACTCATAAAATAAACATTATAGCATGGGATTCCAATCCTAGTTTCCCCTTGTGCAGCTTGTGGATTTCCTCGGCATAACCCAAGGATTGCATTCCACCACCTCCAGCATAGACTAAGGAATTTCCTTCCTTCGCTCCCTGGCATAACCCGGGAAAATTCTCTTTACACCTCGAGCATAACCTAAGGACCCCTTTTCCCACCTTTCACTTCCCAGTGTTGTCCGAGAGTTAGTGCTTTTTTATCCTTAGTACAATTTAAGGGTTTTTCTTCCCTTCTCTACCGCCAGCATAGACAAAGGATCATAGTGGCCCTTCACTTCCTTGTAATTCCCTGGCATAACCTAGGAGTTTCCTCTCAGACTCGGCATAACCCGCGGATTTGCCTGGCATAACCCAGGAATTTTCATTCATCCAAGGCATAACCCGTAGATATCCCTAGCATAACCTAGGAGTTTTCTCTCAATCCCGGCATAACCTGCGGATTCCCATGGCATAACCCAGGATCTTTCATTCATCCCGGCATAACCCGTGGATCTCCCCTGGCATACCCCAGGAATTTTTCATCCCGGCATAACCGGTGGATTCCCCTATCATAACCCAGGAATTTTTCATTCATCCCGGCATAACCCGTGGATCTCCCCTGGCATAACCCAAGAATTTTTCATCCCGGTAGAACCCGTGGATCTCCCTGACATAACCTAGGAGTTTCTCTCAATCCCAGCATAACCCGTGGATTCCCCTGGCATAACCCGTGGATTCCCCTGGCATAACCCAAGAATTGTTCATTCATCCCTGCATAACTCGTGGATCTCCCTAGCATAACCTATGAGTTTTCTCTAAATCCCAGCATAACTTGTCGATTCCCCTGGCATAACCGAGGAATTTATGATTCATCCCGGCATAACCCGTGGATCACCCTAGCATAACCTAGGAGCCTCCTTCCAATCACGACATATCTTGTTGATCTCCTAGCGTAACCTAGGAGCTTTTCCTTCAAATCCTTGCATAACCCAGGAATTCCATATTCAGTCTCGGCATAACCCGTAGATCCTCCCTAGCGTAAACTAAGAGCTTTTCCTTCGAATCCTGGCATAATCCAGGAATTCTCCATTCAATCCCAGCATAACCTGTGGATCCTCCCTAGCATAACCTAGGAGCTTTTCCTTCAAATCTTGGCATAACCCAGAATTCTCCATTAAATTCCGGCATAACCCGCGGATTCCCCCGGCATAACCCAGGGATTTCTTCATAACCCATGGCTTTCCGTCCATCCCCAGCAGAGACTTTTCATTCCCATCCCACCATAACCCGTGTATCGTTTTTCTACCCCAGTAGGGACTTTTTCATTTCTCTCCCTGCATAACCCGTGGATTATCCTCCTATCCCTCGTAGGGACTCTTTCTCGTGCCCTGCATAACCTGCGAATCAGTCCAAAGGATACACAATCTTGACATTTGTTGTTTTCAGAAAATAGCTCAGATTTGTGTTGTAAATAACTCACGAAATTTTCCCAATGAAAATTGGGGCAGAAAAATTTCGTTCGTTTGCTTGTTTTGATGCTCGAGCAGGTATAGCTCAAAGCACAGAGTTTGAGATGACCGGAAATGAATTTAAAATGATGAAGCTGACAGAGATACGGACAACCCAAATTTGATTGAAATCTCAAGACGCGCTTGTGCTATTTTATTTCAAAATTGAGGAACAAGCCAACAGCTGCAGCTAACGAGCATCAGGATTCAAATCGAAGTCCCCTACAAGAGCTAGCCGAGACTCGAGATCAAGTTTGTAGAAACTCATGGATAGGAATCTTGTGACTCGTAGAGGATAGACGTAGCTAGCTTAGGTGTTGTTTTTCTTTTATAATAAAGAGTCGGCAAGTGGTAGCAGTGAAATCACAGCCCATGGTAGTCCCAGCTACCAAAACTTCCAGAACTACACTGACCTGATTCCTTTATCGTCGAGGATATGTAGGCAACCTTTGAAGCAATGTTCGGTCAGGAATTTCTCTAAAACGCTTCACACGGAGTATTTAGTCGGATGAAAACTCATGTTTTCCCACCTGTCTTTTCACGAAAACCCTTCCTGATTCCGAGCAAAAAGGGGCAGCTGTGAGCATGTTATTTTACCCCCTTTAAATTAGTCCTACAGGATTCTCAAGCATTTAGGATTTAATTTCACACAGTTTAGTTAAATTAATTGGTAGTTAAGGTTTATTTTTGCAAATTATAAAATCACAAAGATTCAAGTAGTTATTCCGCCCTTTTAATTGTTTAGCATTTTATTATTAATTTTCATTGTTGCATTTTTATTAATTTTTCACAATAGGTAAATATTAGTTTGATTTAGCCTAATTAGGATTTTTAAAATACAATTAGGAAATAAAATAAATAAGAAAAAAACAAAAAAATCTATATGATTTAATTAACCCAGGCTGGCCACAATTAGGCCAAGCCTGGGTGGTCCAAACCAATTGAACCCTTTAAAATACCCAAGACTCATCCCATTAACTTGTATCTGACCCAGTCCACATAAATAATTCCAAACTACTTTGTATATTCAGAGACCAAACAACCTCCTTCCTCGTATCTATATGCCAGTGTATCACCACCTTATCGCCACCTCTCCACCACCGAGAAATCGTCTAACGGCGACGGCCAACCACCAAACAACAAAACAATTACACCATTGAATCCTCTCAACCTCATCTTTTCCCTCCCACCATTTACTCTCCTCAAAAACCTCCTGAACTCTTCGAATATTTGACAGAAGAGTCGCCGGCACAGCCATCTCTGGCAACATCAACCCCAAATCGACCAAAAATAACACTATTGGACCACCTCTCCTAATTGATTGTGCCGAATATCAGATCGAAGTTTAACCCCAAACCCTAAACTCACCAGAACCCCATGAAATTGGTCCCGGGTGACCGTCTCATGTCCCCATCCACAACCTTGCCACGCACGACCCTACAATACAACCAGACATGACTAAAAGTCAAATCTAAAACCTCACCCTATCTCAAAACCAACTGAGCCTCCCCTGAATCCCTTTTCCCCTCTCCAATACGTAAGGCAAATGCCTTAGAAGGCCAAAAGATCATTCAAAGACGACCCAGGACATGGAAATTTGATGAGTCGCAATTCAAGGGTTACAAGAAAGAGAAGCTAAATTCCCTGCCCCTTTGTTTCTCTTAATGCTTGATTTTGTGTGATTTTCATTTGTTCTCTATCTGTTCACCCATCCTCGTCTTCTTTTGCTTGTGATTTTCTTGTTCATGATTTAAGTTCTTTTAATCTTTGGAATGTTTTGAGTAGTTGCTTCCATCCAGAATCATGTGCTCATCCTTAATTCTTTTGCTTCCAATCTTCTTTATAGTTATTTGTTTTAGTACACCATGTTTTTCTATCTGTTCATCTTTGAAAATTCTGAGTAGGGTTCTCCATTGAGAGTCATATACTTGTCTTGGTTCTCTTGATTTTCTTTACTTACATTGGTTAAATATGCTAAGTTTCCTTATTTCTCTTATGAGTGTTTAATTTACGTCATTCCTCTTTTAATTGATTTAATTCATGTATTCTTCTTTATAAGTGCTTTTGGTTTTCTACTGAGTATTTTAATCTGTTCATCCTTATGATTCATGAATAGTTGCTTTAGTTTATCTTCTAATTGTTTTGGTTATTTTCCCATTTGCTTGTAAGCTTCATTCATTTTTTCATGCATGCACATTTACTCATCTATTAGGTTTTTCTGGTTAGTGATTTCTTTTCCACCATATGACTTGGTTTTAAGATTGGATTACCTCGAAAAAGCATGCTCTGGTTTTTCATTTCTTCTAGTCCCAAAATCAATTAGTATCCGTGTGATTCTAAAGGTTGTGATAATTAATTTCATCTTTGTTGCTGAGTAATGTGACGTCCACATCGAGATATTTTCTTAAATCTGTATGTTGCATTGATCAAAATCTGACCTTTGGTTGTTTGTTTCTGTAAAATTTAGTCAACAATTCAGAATTTAATCTTTGTCTATAACCTGAAGAAATTAACTAGGATCAATTTCTGACCCAATAGATAGGAACAAAGGATTAAAACACTTAGGCTAGTAATTAGGAAAGAAGATAGGGGTATTAAGGGCATTTGGATATAGGGAATCTCGTAACAAATTCCCGGAACATTCTAGTGAAGGTCCAAAGTGCAATTTTTGTCTCAAAGCTTGAGGCACAAGTCAGAAAACCAAGGACCATTTAGGCAAAAAAGAAAATAGATAAAGGACTAAAAGGAAAATAAGGAGATTTATGTTGCCCTAGGGCTTCAATTATAAAAGGAACATCTGATTATTTTCAAAAGAATCTTCTTCATGCTTTTTCGAGAGAGTTAGAATATAACTTTGAAATATAAATGCATATTACACTTTCATACATTATTCAAAAAAAATCCTTTCTGTTATGAAATCTCCTATTTAAGGTGAATGTCTATAATTAGAGAGATTCTAGAGTTCTATTCTTGGTAGATAAATCATCCCACTCCCTATAAATAAAGGGGTCTTCTACCATTGTAATGCACTCCTAACATTCTCTAAGTATCAATAAGAAGAACTCTCTCTACTCTTCTCTCTATTTGCTCTTGTTCTTGCATTATTGTTCTTGTCTTTTATATTATTTCATAACACGTTATCAGCACGAGTCTCTAACCATCACGAAATATATTCTCTTCATGGTTCGGTTTAGTTGACCAAAAGAGAAGGAAATTATCAGCTGCCATTGATGTGATGCTGATTGCAATAGTATTCTCGCCGTTCATTTATGTGTCCTGAAACTGTCCACAAATTGCTATGCCAAAGTTTTCATCTTTCCGAAGAGGCAAATATCTATATGGACAAAAAGGAAAAGGAAAACGTGAGAGAAAGAAAGGAATTTACACAAGAGGTATATTTGATATCACAACATTTTTTGGTATACCTTAAAGGTAAGTAATTTACTTTTCCCTTTCAAATTCTTGAAATTCTATAATTTGATTTTATATACAAAGCATAGACAACAAAGTTTGATTGTAACTCTAATGGAGTTTGTAAGAAATTATAACCACATGAAGTGGTAAAATCTCTATGTCCTGCCATGATTAAATTCATGTATGATTGTGGGCAAATAATTGAAAATCCGTCCCATTGAATTTGCTCCATTCCCTTTAGAGAATGTGGAAGCAGTATATGATAAGTCTGAAAGAAGACTAAAATATTACCATGAAGGAATCAATGAATGTGGACGTGGCAAAGAATTCCGTCCAATTGAATTTGCTCCATTCCCTTTAGAGAATGTGGTAGCAGTATGTGATAAGTCTGAAAGAAGACTAATTACCGTAAAGGTATCAATGGATGTGGACATGGCAATAGACGAAGTTATAATCGTCATTATTGTAGTAATGAGAACAATAAGGATTCTCAAAATAATCTTTCACTTTATGAAAGTAATATTTGACATGAGATTGTGTATGATCCATTCCCGGAAGTGAATGTGATAATTGTAATAGAGCCCGTAAGTATGAACACGCTCTTGATGTAAATTTGTTTTATGTCTGACATTATGAAAAGAAAGTGCATTGCCCTTGAAATTTCGGGCAAGAACTATATGACATGGGTGTTGGATGATGAAATCCACTTATATACTATGGGTCTTGGAGACGCCATTAAAGACAGAAATAATGCATCCACCCAAAACTATGCGAATGCCCTGATTTTCTTGCGCCATCACCTTGATGAAGGTTTGAAGATTGAATATCTCACCGTCAAGGATGCACTCATCTTGTGGAATGGCTTAAAGAAGAGATATGACAACCTGTAGTTGGTCCTCTGCCACAAGCACGATACGATAAGAATCCAAAAGCAAATAGTTTATAAACTATATATTATCGTTGCGTTGGAAACGGGCACTGGTCAAAGGCTTGCCGTATACCATGACATTTGGTTGACCTTTATCAAGCATCTCGAAAGAGTAAACGCCCTGAAACGAATTTTGTCTCTGACGACAACTTTGACATCACCCACTTGGATGTGGCAGACTTCTTTGAGCAACCCGAGGGGAAGATAGACCACCTAATCGGTGATGGATCCGTGATGAAAGAAGATGGAGCTATTTGATTTTATTTTACTTGTTTGTATTAGTGAATGAATAAACTAATAGCCATTAGTATTAGCTCGTATTAGTTAGTTCATGATATAATGTTAGTATTAGTTCTTTAGAATGTATCAATATGCTCAAATATCAATAATATTTTTACTTTCCAGTAGAGGTAATCGACTAACCTGAAAAACTAGTCGGTTATCTCATATTTCGCATAAAAACTGCAAAACAATCGATTGTCAATGATCAACAATCGATTGTCTTTAAAACAGTGTGATCTGGAATTTTACAAAAACAGTCAACAATCGATTGTCGATGATCAACAATCGATTGTCTTTAAAACAGTGTAATCTGGAATTTTTCAAAAATCATCCACAATCGATTGTCTATGTCTAACAATCGATTGTCAATGATCAACAATCGATTGTCTTTAAAACAGTGTGATCTGGAATTTTACAAAAACAGTCAACAATCGATTGTCGATGATCAAAAATCGATTGTCTTTAAAACAGTGTAATCTGGAAATTTTCAAAAATCATCCACAATCGATTGTCTATGTCTAACAATCGATTGTCGTTAAGACAGTGTAATCTGGAATTTTTCAAAATAGTCAACAATCGATTGTCTATGCATAACAATCGATTGTCTTAAGACTGCTCTGGAATTTTTCAAAATAAGCCAACAATCGATTGTCTATATCTGACAATCGATTGTCTTAAACAGTGTGATCTGAAGTTTTTCAAAAATAACAAATAATCGATTGTGTGTGTTTAACAATCGATTGTCTATGTTCAAACAATCGATTGTGTGTGTTTAATAATCGATTGTCTTATGAAAAACGCTGAAAATTTTCAAACTGCAAAGTAATCAATTATGGATAACATATCTGTTTTTGTTAGTCAACTGTTAGTAGCAGATTTTGAAAATATTATGTGACACAAACGAATTGAAGTTGTTTATTCTCATGTTCGTATATTTTCTTTTATATGTCAAACCATGGGAAGTAAATTGATTGAAGGCTCCGGAAGAGCAACTGTAACTCTGCCCAAAGGCACGACGTTTATCTTAGAGAATGCAATATTCTCCTCCAAGTCTAAGAAGAACTTGTTGAGTTTTAAAGATATCATTCAAAATGGATATCATATTGTGACAATAGATGAGAATAATCTTGAATTCTTCATGAAAACGAGGCTGCCCATTTCGGTTTGGGTTCACGCCATTTTGCATGCAGCAATGCTAGTTCGTCGGCTGCCCACTTTGGTTTGGGTTCACGCCATTTTGCATACAGCAATGCTAGTTCGTCTCTGACTGACGAATTGACACAAATATTCCCCGTTGCAATTGGTTTTGGGTCATGGACCCAATATATCCCATTTAAGAATCTTTGGATGCGCAGTATATGTGCCTGTAGCACCGCCATCCCGCACCAAAATGGGTCTACAAAGAAGGTTAGGAATATATATCGAGGTTGAATCGCCCTCCATTATTCGCTATCTCGAAACATTGACTGATGAGACACTTTTCCCAAAATTAGGGGGAGAAGTTGGTGAAACCAAACGGGAAATTTTGTGGAAAAATGCATCATTATCTCATCTTGATCCACACACCTCTATTTGTGAGAAAGAGGCACAAAAGATTATCCATTTGCAAAGAAAAGCAAATCAAATGCCTGACGCATTTATAGATTTGAAAAGGATAACAAAATCACATATCCTCGAAGTGAATGTGACAACATTTGATTCACGAATACATATTCATTATTGGAAGAATATGAACATGAAATTGGTATTAAATATACCACACTCACCCCTAGAAGGAGGTTTGAGATGATACCACACTCACCCCTAGAAGGAGGTTTGAGATGATATATGGCATGAATGATCGTTGGTCACGTACCTATTGTACGCCAAAGTATTTTGGAAATATGACTATTAAAGGACAACGATAATGCAAGAAACATATCTTGCATATAAATTTGACATGACCATAATGGTATAACTTTCTCTTTAAGAAAGATATTCACCACATGGATGTTGATGAATCTGTGGTAGTACAAAATTAATTGAGTGCTCTAGAAGAGCCAATTATTACTATGTTGGAGAAACACAATTGAGTATTGTGCTGTAGTAAGTCTCAAAGAAACTTATTCAGTTTCCAAAGTACACGCGAAAGCGATTGATTATATTGAGACTATAAATAAAGGAAGGCTTTGATATCTCCTATTACTACAACTTGTAGCGGGGTAATTTGCATATGAAAAGCTACCCGCTTTGTTCTCCAGTTTGTACTACACAAAAGAAAGAATGCCACAATAAAGTGGATATCTATTGGTATAAAAACCCATGTCATAATAAACCTGAAGTTTATTGATAAGTGCACATGTCATGGTGTAAATTTGAAGTTTACCAATATTGATAATTTATTCAGTTGGCATTCGTGTTAGCCATCTCATTTTAAGTATGATGTGCAAATTCACACAGGTGAATATCAAAGAACTAGAAAGTTCTTTACGAATTCTCTTGTATCACTTGTTCTCATTAATGAACTGACCAACTAAAGAGTTCGGGTTGAAGCCAATAAATTCTGGAAATATCAAAGGTGAATATGGGCCCATTCACCTGCCATGTATACCACATATGATGCATCTATGATATGGTTACATGCGCAATTGTTATTAACCCGGAGCCTGGCCGGTGCTTGCGAGGTAAATTGCTTAGTAATCTAACTTCGAGCATAATTTCCAGATTTCCTACTCAAGATAGTTCATCTTGATAAGTTGGTTTATATCAAAGTTGGTTTAGCAAGATAATTATTGAGTGCTTCCACTTAATAGCTAAACTGTTTCTTATGAGAACAAAGTTATATATATATCAGTTTGATATAAGTTGTATACGAGAGTATATTCTCCCCTCACAAGTGGTTCAGGGTCAGGAACCAAATAATTTCATCTTATTATTAATGTGCCATGTATATTGACATGATAATGCACAAAGATGATTTCCCAAAGTTGAGTAAACAAGTTAGCTTTTCTAACATGAGGGGGAGACATGATAAACACTTGAGAAAAGGTTACATGGGATGAATTATCATTTGTATATGTATATCCCCGAATATCATGATATGAACCTGAAGTTCATAAAAGGGATAATTCAATTGCAACACATTGCAAAGCATGCTATACGCATTTGCTGACCCAAAGAAAGTAACTAAATGGAAGAGATACAATTCAAGAAGAATTGATTCCATATGAAAGACATGTAGTTTTGAGCCTATAGTTCAAATGCTTGAAAGTATAAAGTCAAAGGTATGTATAATCAGTTTTCGATATCTTATTTGTCTAGCATGACATGGAAAACTTGATATGCATCTAAAGTCTATTATATGGCTTATATGACTTAACTTGAAAGATTTAAGTTGCTTGAAGCATATGCAATTCTTGGTCCTGAAGTACCACATCCTAAGTACAATTTGTGTACATATGTATCTTGCTATAACTATAAGCATGATGGCATTGAGAATGCATCTATGGAGATATTGAAGAGTCATTTCACAACATTATATGAAGATGTTCATATCTATCAAGAATGATGATTTCAAGGTGCGGAATATTTATTCAAGTCAATATGGTTGATTTGTCAAACGTCTACCAAAGATCGTTTTGAAGATGATGCACAAGATTGGAATGCAAATGCTCAAGGATATAAATTGATGTACTCATTAGGGGGAGTTAATGCGCGTTGCACTCTTTTTCCCTTACAAGGTTTTGTCCCACTAGGTTTTCCTTGCAAGGTTTTTAATGAGGCAACCAATAAGGCGCATATTCAAATATGTATACTCTTTTTCCTTTCTTTAATTTTTCCCATTGGGTTTTGGTTTTGAGGTTTTAACGAGGCACATTGTTGAATAGACATTCAAGGGGGAGTGTTATGAAATCTCCTATTTAAGGTGAATGTCTATAATTAGAGAGATTCTAGAGTTCTATTCTTGGTAGATAAATCATCCCACTCCCTATAAATAAAGGGGTCTTCTACCATTGTAATGCACTCCTAACATTCTCTAAGTATCAATAAGAAGAACTCTCTCTACTCTTCTCTCTATTTGCTCTTGTTCTTGCATTATTGTTCTTGTCTTTTATATTATTTCATAACACTTTCCATGCTATTTCCCCTAATTAAACCTTCTTTAATAATCGAAGTTTTATTCAATACAAGTTGAAGATGGACTGATTGAATGTGCATTTTGAGGTGTTAAAGAGATCTATTTGAATTATTTGCTCCTCAATTCCTGGGTTAACTGGCTATTTTGGCTGTTGTGCTTGCTTTCTCCTCGCTTAAACTTACTCATAGGCTATTTTTTTCTGCTGAAATAGATGTGTACGTTCGAGATTATAGATGATAATAAAGACAATAGTATTTCATGTATCAACGTCATGTTATGAATGTTATTTTTTAGTAGTATTTCTGGTGTTGTAATATATAAACTTGTAATAATGTTGGGCTGTATTTGGACTGAAACTTTAAATTTGTTTAAGATTTCGGTAGGATTGAAATAATTTAGTCTATGATTTAATATTGGTCATGATTTATGTTTTAGGACAAACTCGACAATTGTATATGCACATACTTTGAATGATGAGTACTTCAGATTCTTTCCTTAAATAGTAGAGTAAAAATTCGAGTCATAACTTATTAATGTGAAATCATTCTTAGCATCCTCGTTGTTAAAATAACTTCAGTATAATTCCGAATGATCATTTGTGTAATGTTAACGACTGTAGTGTAATCGATAAAAGAGTTGCTATCATTTTTCTACGATGGTCTTATAGTCCAATGTTTCTGGGCTTAATTGGAAGGCCCAACTGCTGTCAGTTCTAACATAAAGAATATACATTTCCTAGGCTTGCTATAAAATGAAGCCCAAGTCACATAAACATCAATGAATTAGGCTGGAAATGAAGGTATTAAGTCTCTTCAAATGCATTAATCATGTATGAAATTATTAGGACAATTTTTGAGACAAGCATAATAGAAAACTATAGCCGGTTTAGGTTGCCTTTATAAATACAGTGAGCTGTGCTAACATAATCATGCACTACGGGCTCCTTGACTGAATAAAAATGCATTGAAATTTTGAAGTGCTTTTTAGCGAATTCCACGGCCTTCCACGAATTTTCAAACACGTAGTTGCAATAGGCGTCGTATATTAATAAAAATATCTTCCTAAACCTAGGTGAGTATTTATGTGACCCAAATCCAAGTCTCAGCGATATTAAAATATGTCGAGAAGTCGGGTGCATTTATATGTCTTGGTTCCCGACGTATTTTTATAACGTTGCAAATATTCCAAAAATTAATAAAGCGGTTAATAATTTTCAAATTGCATTGTAGGATAAACATGTAAAAAAAGTAGGAAATTGGCAATTTATAATAGTTTACACGACCGTGCTAGAACCATGGAATCCGAGGGTGCCTAACACCTTCCCTCGGATTAACAGAATTCCTTACTCAAGAATTTCTTGTTTGCAGACTCCAATTGGGCAGTCGAAAATTTCCTCGATTTGGGATCTTAAATAAATCGGTGACTTGGGACACCAAAAGCCAAACCTATCCCAAGTGGCGACTCTAAATAAAAAAATGATACCATGTCGAGTAATATAACTTTAATTAGGAAAACTCCATTATACGATAATCCTTCGGGGTAGCCGTGTAATAAAAGAGGTGTGACAGATATCACTCAACTCAGGTCTCCAAAGAAAGTGCATCCCAACTGGAACAAAAACTATTGAAGTTTCGAGAATAACTTGATCAAGTCCAGAATTTGGCAAGTCCGTCATTTTCCCTCACCCTTCCAAAAGATACTTTCCCAACCACTCATAATCTTGTACCTCCATAAAACGTCCCAAAGCAGCAAAAGCATCCCGCTCCTCACCACTACTGCAATACTTTCCACACTCCTAACAATGATCCACTCCTCATCCAGAAACCATTGAACTCCACAAATAATAACTGCCACACCCAACACAACACCCCCATCTACGTGGAGACTGTGCCATACTCCACCCAGTCCATTTCAAGCACACCCGAATCCGATGATAAGGACTCTCTCATCAGGAATTTGGCTGAAAAGCTTAAAAGGCTGACCACCAGAATTCTAGGCGTCGAAGGTAGTAAGGGAATTGAAAGGTTAAACTGTGAAGATCTATTCATACAGCCTGATGTCAAACTGCCTGAGGGGGACAAACCTCCCAATTTCGAAATGTTTGATGGTACAGGGGATCCCAGGGTTCACTTGAGAACATATTGGGACAAACTGATAGGAGTAGAAAGAGACGAGATGATCCGCATGAAGCTTTTCATGAGGAGCTTGAAAGGAGATACTTTATCTTGGTACATTAGCCAAGATCCAAAGAAGTGGTCAAACTGGATAAGCATGGCATTCGTTTTCATGGATACATTCAGGTTCAATACAGAGAATGCGCTAGATGTGTTCTATATCCAAAACTTGAAGAAGAAACCCACAGAAATATTTTGTAAGTATGCTACTCGTTGGAGGTCAGAATCTGCTAAAGTCAAACTGGCCTTAGAGGAAGAACAAATGAACAAGTTTTTCATCCTGGCTCAAGACCCGATTACTATAATACACTAATGTCGATTGACAATAAAAAAAATTCCGACATCATCAAGCTAGGTGAGAGGATCGAGGAAGGCATCAAGAGTGTTATGGTTATGAACTTTGAAGCCTTGCAAGCTACCAATAAGGATTTACAGTCGGGTGGTACATCCAAGAAAAGGGACGTTAGTGTTGTAATGCTTGCACAAAGGACAAAATCCCATATGAAATACCAAGCATAACCGATACCCCCAATCACTTATCAACTTACCCCGAATTACCAAGCAAATCACACTCTTACCATACTCCACCACCAACTTAATAGTCATCTCCACCACCAAAATATTAGCCCTCTTCACCTAAATACTCCTAATTGGAACATGTTTACAAAGCCTACAACACCCAAACTTCCCACTATTAATCACCTCCCCTACGTCAAAACTTCCTTAGATTACAACCAAATTTTGACCGCAGACCTCCCAAACAGTATACTACTATTGCTAAACCAATTGACCAGTGGTACGAAAGTCTCAAAGCTGCTTGTTATGTCACCCCCATCCCTTCTATAACCTCAAAAAAACCTTCCCAATGGGTCAACCCAAATAAACTTTTGCATACCATTTTGTCATGAAGGGGCATACCATTGATGAATGTCGCTCCCTAAAGGATAAGATCCAAGCTTTGATTGAAAGCAAGATCATTGTAGCAAAGGAGCCCGCTTCGAATGTCCGCAATAACCCTTTACCAGAAACACAAGGGTGGAGGTTTTCACATGATTGAGATAGAAGATGATTGGGATCAGGGATCAATCGATTTATATCACAGAAGGCGATGATCCAAAGAATAGAGTAGTCACCCTCAATCTGATTGTGGTCCAGATTCAGCCTTCTGGAGAAAACGAGGTAAACATGTCCATACAACTAGAATTTAAAACACCTACATTTTCAAAGGCACCAAACACCAATTGAGGTCGAGTTTGGGTCCCCAAACGCACAATAAGGCGTTGCACATCACTGTGCAGAGCGAAGATTATTTTTATCACTAGGATCCTTGTCGATGGGGGCTCCAATCTCAACATTTGTCTTTTCGTAACACATAGCACTTCGGGAAAAGGGCTGCATGAAATCAAATACGGGGCCATCAACATCAAAGATTTTGACAGCTCTCAGAGGTCTACTATTGGGGAGATTAGCTTATGTTTGCAAATGGGGACTACTTGGTTTGATTTGGATTTTTAAGTGATAGACGTGCCGAAATTTTAAAATTTACTATTGGGATTCCCATGGATTCACGCCGCGGGGGGCGTAGCATCAACACTACATCAGGCAGTAAAGTTTGAATGGAACAATCAAGAGGTGATCATCTA
This sequence comes from Nicotiana benthamiana, assembly GCA_034376525.1. Classification (NCBI taxonomy): domain Eukaryota; kingdom Viridiplantae; phylum Streptophyta; class Magnoliopsida; order Solanales; family Solanaceae; genus Nicotiana; species Nicotiana benthamiana. The sequence goes on from CM067337.1 coordinate 94,675,072, forward strand.
TGGAAATTGTAGCAATCCTATATACAGTAACCAAACCATTCTAGCAATTAGAGGAAGAAGAAGGATGGCGGGGACACCTAACCACATCAAGCGAGTCAACGCCGTCAATAAGGATAAATAGTAGGATAAAAAAATTGAAAGCATACTGAATTGGAGTGAGATAAACCTCGCAAGTGACTTGGCAAGAATCTCCAAGGAATCGTTAAGCCCATCAAGCTCAAGAAACACGGCACCACCTTCAGATTGGGGTATAAGTACATCAAGGATGAATTCAACAACTGGTCGCGACCATGGCACGATCCTTACTATCCATTGGAGCAGCTAATACCCCGTTTGGAGCAGACTTTCCAACCGGCCGAAGTTATCTACGGGCCAGAAGAATATTAAGCATTTAGCAACAATGAGGAATTTGTTACTAAAAGACGATAACATAGATTGTTGTGTCTTTTTCGAGGAGAAGGGCAGGAAGGCCCTTCCATACATGAGGAGCACACCTTAGTAATTGGACCATCCAAACCACCAGAGCCTGGTGAGCCTCGGGGTAGCAAGGCTGTACAAGCACGATGCAGTACTTTACTTTATTATTTTTCTCATTTTTATTTTAGCAAGAAAAAGCTCAATATTCAACACATTTATTGAATCTATCAAAGTATTTGAATTTTCTTATAAATCCTAGTCTTATTATTTTCTCTCATTACTTTACTTATACAGCATTGCCGTTATTTATCTTGATGAACTAATGACTGTGACGTGCAACAAGGAAACACAACAAATGGACATAGATTTAGAGGAAGATGATATATCTGAAGAGATTGTTAAGGAAGTTGAGAACTTTGAAAATAGGCCTAAGTCCAACCTGGACGAGACTGAGATTGTTAACCTTGGAGATGCAGAAAGGGTCAAAGATGCACAAATTAGCATTCACTTTTCACTGTCAGAAAAGAAAGAATACACCGAGTTTCTAAGAAAACAGGAGGACATATTTGCCTGGTCGTACAATAACATGACTGGCCTGAGCACATCTATTGTAGCTCATAAATTTCCGACTTATCCAGCATGTCCCCTGGTAAAACAGAAGCTCAAAAAATCCAAGACAGATATAAGTTTGAAAATCAAAGAGGAGGTCACTAAGCAAGTCAAAGGTAAGGTTCTCAGGGTAGTGTCTTATCCAATGTGGTTAGCCTATATCATGCCAGTACCAAAGAATGGCGGGAAGGTTAGAGTCTACGTCGACTACTGGGATCTCAACCGGGCCAATCCAAAAGAAGACTTCCCCTTTCCAGACATACACATCCTGATTAACCATTGCGCCAATCACGAGGTGCAACCATTTGTAGACTCTTTTGTTGGGTTTTATCAAATCAAGATGGATAAAGAAGATGCCAAGAAAACAACTTCCATTACGCCGTAGGGCATGTATTACTAAAAGATGACGCCGTTTGGGTTATACAATGTTGGGTCCATCTACATAAGGGCCATGACTACCATTTTTCATGATATGATACACAGGGAGATTGAAGTATATGTGATGATCTTATCATCAAGACCAAGAAAGCCACTAATCACATGGAAGATTTGAGAAAATTTTTCAATAGATTGAGAAGGTACAATTTGAAGAAAAATCCCGCGAAATGTGCATTTGGGGTTCCTGCCAGAAAACTACTTGGGTTCATTATGAGTCACCGACGGACATATTGGATCCATCAAAAGTCAAAGCTATCCAAGAATTGCCACCACCAAAGAACAAGAAGGAAGTTATGAGTTTCTTGGGGAGACTTAACTACATCAGCCGGTTCATACCGCAATCTACCGTCATTTGTGAGCCTATCTTCAAGATGTTGGAGAAGTACGCCGCTACCAAATGGACTATTGATTGCCAAAAGGCCATTGACAGGATCAAGGAGTACTTGCCAACACCGCCAATTTTGGCCCCGCCCGAGCCGGGTAGACCCCTATTACTCTACTATTGCAGTATTGGATGGAGCATTTGTTGTGTTATAAGACAATAATGTGACAAGGAGAAAAGATCAGGTCATCTATTCTCTCAGCAAGAGGTTTACCCCACACGAAGCCCAATATTCTCTATTGGAACGCACCTGATGTGCTTTGACCTGGGTAGTTCAGAAGCTAAGGCACTATTTCTGTGCATATGCTACGTATCTCATATCAAGGATGGATCAATTGAAGTACCTCTTTCAGAAGACCATGCCCACTGGAAAGCTAGCTAAACGGCAAATCCTACTGAGTGAATTTGACATTGTCTAAAAGACCCAAAAAGTTGTCAAGGGACAGGCACTTGCAGACCATCTCGCTGAAAACGCTATGGATTGAAAATACGAGCGCCTAAAGACATATTTTCCGGACGAGGAGGTATCATTCATAAGAGAAGACATTGTATGGTCCTATGATGGTTGGAGGATGTTTTTTGACGGAGCAGAAAATTTCAAAGGAGTTAAGCATAGGAGCAGTCCTAGAATCAAAAACTAGCTGGATTATCTGGTATCCTCCAAGCTCAAGTTCCCCTACACTAACAATATGGATGGGTACAAATCCTGCTAGGGCTTAAGATGGCCATTAACATGAACATCCAAGAGTTGCTAGTGATTGGAGATTCAGACTTGCTTATACACCAAGTCCGAGATAAATGGGCGACCAAGAACTCCAACATACTCCCATACATGCATCATGTACATGAGTTAAGGAAAATGTTCACTAAGACAGATTTCCATCATGTTCCCAAAGTCCAGAATGAGTTTGCCGATGCATTTGCTACCCTGGCCACTATGATACAAATCCAGATAAGAACTTCATTGATCTTATTCTTGTGAAGATCCATGGTTAACCAGTTTACTGTGCTCATGTCGAAGAAGAAACTGATGGAAAACATTGATTTTATAATATCAAGGAATATTTGACAAATGGGATTATCCCAAGCTCGCAAATACTACGCATAGTTCGAAGACTGTCTAAAAATTTCTTTTACAGTGGAGGAATCTTATATAGGAGGACCCCAGATTTTTGGATTACTAAGGCGTGTCGATGCAAAAGAAGCATCCAGACTACTAGCTGAGATACATGCCAGTACCTGTGGACCACATATGAACGGCTTTGTCTTAGCTAAGAAGGTACTTCGTGCTGGTTACTTCTAGATGACCATAGAAACAGACTGTATCCATTATGTCCAAAAATGCCACCGCTACCAGATACATGCAGACCTGATAAAGGTACCTCCAAAAAAGCTTAATGCAACAAGCTCACCATGGTCATTCACCGCTTGGGGAATGCATGTTATTAGACCAATCAAATCGTCCGCTTCCAATAGGCATAGGTTAAACCTAGTAGCAATCCGCTATTTCTCCAAATGGGTCAAAGCAGCATCTTACAAAGCAGTTACAACAAAAGTCGTGGTGGACTTTGTTCACGACCACATTGTTTGTCGATCAGGGATTCCAGAGTCAATCATTACTGATAATGGCTCAAATCTCAAAAGTGAGTTGATTAAGGCTATGTGTTAAGCCATCAAGATCAAACACGAGAATTCCACGGCTTACTAGCCCTACATGAATAGAGTTGTAGAAGCCGCCAATAAGAATATCAAGAAGATACTAAGGAAGATGATAGAAAAGCATGAATAATGGCATAAGAAGTTATCGTATTCTCTATTGGGTATCACACCACAGCCCGCACATCAACTGGGGCAACCCCATATATGATGGTTATGGTACAGATGTCGTCATTCCCCCCGAAGTAGAAAACCCTTCCTTAAGAATCATAGAAGAAACTAAGCTCAACGACGCAAAGTGAATAGTGTGTTGTTACGATCAGCTAGCTCATATAGATGGAAATAGGATGAACGCAGTATTCCACGATCAGCATTATCAGAAAGAATGTCCAGGGCATTCAATAAAAGAGTAAAGCTAAGATGCTTCACATCAGGGCAGCTGGTCTTAAAGAAAATCTTCCTGCATCAAGATGAATCCAATGGAAAATTCTCTCCCAATTGACAACGTCCATACATGGTTCTGCGGGTTCTGACAGGAGGAGCCCTTATTCTTGCAGAAATGGACAGAGAAGTTTGTCCAAAACCAATCAATTCAGATGCAGTCAATCATTGCTATGTGTATATTATGCTTTCCTATGTGATGTAATTTAAACTACGTCTAACCTTATTCCCGTTTAAGAGGGGATACGTAGGTAGCCTATATTCTCGTATGCTCTACTACTATGCTCTGGTATGTTTCGCCTACTATATTTTTCTACTGTGTGATTAAATGTTTTACCATTTTTCTTCTACAGAAGCTTTTTTAAGTTTCTTCTAAAAATATCTACTTAAGCATGTTTTTCTACTGTTATGATCAGCCTTCTCTCATTATGCTTCGAAGTAGTTTCTTTACTTTGTTTTGTTTGAATCCTTCTATAGTATTTGCATGTTGTGCATGACTTTTGCTGATAAAAGAAGCATGTTAGAAGTTTCAGTTCTTTATTGAAACCTCTAAGACATGTTTGATTCAATTTCTTGCCCTCTAAAGTTTGATTTTATGATCTGCCTGAAGTAGGATTCTTAAATCAAAACCCCCACCTCTTTTAGACTAATTCCTTGAATTCATATGATTCTGGCATTTTACTAAAATCTCCTACATTGGATTTTTGTACTAATGTTACATGATACTTTTTGTTAACATGTTTGTATGCTCCTTATATATGATAGACTTTCCTTTAAAGTGGCTTTCAAATTTGTGACTAGTTCATACTTTCCTCTGAATATGGTTTGATTGATTTCTTTCCATTGTTCAGTATATTAAGTTAAAAAAAACTTTCTATCTTTCCTACTCGGTTCATTCATCACAAATCTCTAACCTTTGATTTCTTGGTTATTAATTGACTTCTTTCCTTAATTGTACAATAGTGTATTTCAAAATTTTGTTATTAAATAAATCTTTTATGTATTCACCACTAATTGCCTACTTTGCACAAAGTGTTCGGTTAATTTATTTCCTTAATTGGTTTCACCCGTTTAAATCTGAATCCCTTAATTGAAGGGAGTCTTGTGTAATTGGTTGAAAATTAGCTCTTCAAATATTTTCTTACCTTATTTCTACTTAGTTTCTACACTATAAAGGCACGACCTTTCTTCACAAACACACCCTTCACAATTCGCAATCTCTTCTGAACTCTTACTCATACGTTGTAGTACTCTCTCTTCTTGTCTGCACTGTGGCCTTTACAAGACTACTGCATTTTCTCTATTTGTTTCATTAAAACTGGTATGGCCCAGTGTAAGTTTTCAGTATCACCACAATGTGTTTATTTATAACTTTTATATTCATGGCTACTTTACCTTTTATTTAGAGTTCAAAATTTAAATTAGTATGCTCATAATCTCTAATCCCTTCCCTTATTACCCCTATATGTTTGTAGGTTATGACTTAAGGCATTGCAATGTGAGTTGTTGCCCATGAATTAAGTTTAAACTAATTAGGTCTTAACCTCTAGGTAAACAGGCTAGAAGGTGTGCCAACATCTACCATTGATGGGTATGCCCATCAGCCTTTTTTTCTTTGACTCTTGCAAATTCCCCATTTCCATATACCCTTATGTGTGCTGATTTCAAGTTATTCCCCTTTTACCTTTCTCCTTTTTCAATTTTACTTCTTCACTTGCACCCTCTCTTAGTTTCTTATTTCCCCCCCCCCTCTTGTGAGACTTTCATTGGGACCTTAAGTTCCCTCTGAACTTGGACACTAGAGGGTTGGCCCTTCCACACTGCACTATGTCTTAATCTGGTAATGCTTTTGGGTGTAGGCACTGCCCAGGAGTTCATATAAGACTCTTAGGGAACTTAGACACAGACAAAATGGGAGAAAAGTTTTGAAATCTGATCTCTTAGATTTGGTTTAATTCATGCTTCAGACAGGAAGTCTGCATGAGGCTTTCCTTGGTTGTACATTTAACTTCTGGTGTATTTTTCTGTGCTTTACTTTTTTTTTGCTACTAACTTTGTAATAAAAACTCTCGGGGATGGCTAGTGGAAAGGGGAGGGCAATTATGTATGAAAAAGAGGGTAAACATCATGTTTATAGGAATTCTGCATTCTTATATAGCTATCATGTTTATAGGAATTATGCATTCCCATATAGCTATTATGTTTATACGAATTCTGCCTTCACATATAGCTATCATGTTCATAGGAATCCTGCATTCTTATATAGATACCATGTCTATAGGAATTGCTATATTCTCATATATAACTATCGTATCTATAGGAATTTCTGCATTCTTATATAGATTCCATGTCCGTAGAAATTTTTGCATTCTCATGTATAGATATGATGTTTATAGGAACTTCTGCTCTATCACCTAGATCCCATGTGTATAATTACTCAAAATAGGATATTTGCATATGTATGTAGAAAAATATTCCTATAGGGTTTTCTGAATTCTGCATATCCATGTCTCGTTAGGCAAACATGGTTATAGGTTTTAATAACCAATTACAATTAGATGTCATGTTTATATAAAAGAAATACAGTAACTAGACATCATGCTTATAGGATTTCTACATCCTTGTGGTACTATAAAAGTGTTCTAAAGTCGGCAAATGCATAGAAAGCATGCCTATAGGAACTATAATCGCCTCACTCGTTACAAGTCTAAGACTAGCAATAATAATGCATTACTAGCTGTAGAACTCGTGATCTTTTGCTAAAACTTACCTTTCTATAACAACTGGCAACTTTTTCTTAAATTAGAATGTAATCAGCTCAAATCACTGTCTCCGAAATTAGTAGATATCATACCTATAGGTCTTTGTCCAACACTAAGGCAAGCCATAGGATAACTTATAAGTTGAAATCAGATTTTATATGTTCCAACCAGCAGGCAGGCCTGATTGAGGCTTCTTTTATGAACTATGTAATAAATAAGTCTACCTTAACCATTTAAGTTTTAATTAGACTCTTAACAGTACGTGCAAGACATGCTAAATTATGTGCTTCTCTGTTTACAAAAGGTGTATCTGAGCCTTTTTACTTGTTTATATGCTTTCCCCCAAATTTTCTATATGTGTTTTGCCTAGAGCCTTAGTATTTTATCCTTTTTAAACAAGAAATAATCCCAAAATCCTTTTCTGTTAAGATTAGTAGTCTTAACACCTCTTGGACTGATTCGATTTGGGCGGATAATAGCATATAATAAGTAAACGAGACCATTCTACGGTTTAATACCATAAACAGGGTGGGAAAGGGTAGATATGGATGTGATGATCGGTATGTTAATACCATGTGTAGCCCCTCTCTGAGGATTGATTACAGGGTATTACATTGATGTGATCCATATTATTAATAAAACTTATGACCTCTCCCTTTGTTCATTCTTTCTTTTAAATCATTTAATATTGTTTCTTGTACGAAAGAAAAATCAACTCTCTTTAGTTCTTGCTGATTTTGTTTATTTGTGACCATCACATGAAAAATGTCCTCTTATGTGAAACTTTTACTTGCCTATGTGTTATTTTCATTTAAGTCACGACAATTGCTTAGCAGGGAACCACACTAGTTGATATTGAGAGTTGCTTAACACCTTCCCCTTGGAATAATTTCAAGACCTTACCCAATCTCTGGTTAACCTTCCTTAGTGTCCTAATGACCTTAAATTATTAGGTGGCAACTCTTCAATTCCAAAAATCCAATTCTCAAACGGGAACGAGTTGTCTTCCTGATTGTTAACAACCCCATTTTGCGAGAAAAAGGGGGCACGACATACGGCTAAGACTATTCATATGGAAATTTAAAAGGGTTAAGCAGTCTTCATCTAAAATTTTACCTCCGAGTCCTGATTGTTTTTCCTTTTTAGGAAAAGGACTGCATGAGAAGAATAATCAAGCTCTCGAGATATCATACTTCAAATCTCAAACACTTGGGGACTATATAAAATACATATGATATATGTATACAAAAGGCAAAGAAGACCGAAAATAATTAATGTTCAAGTCAAGCCCAAAAGTCTACTCATCAAATGCATCAAGTTTAGAGCAAAGTCACGAGCCAATCACAAAAGCCAGTCAAACAACCTTCATATAGATTTCAAAATCCAGTGATGACTAGGTTAAAGGTAGTGTTTATCCAAGGGTTATAAAAACCCCTTGAATAGATTTTATTTCCTTTTTTGCAAATCTGCTGCAAATAAAACAATAACGGAAAAGTTATAGATGTTATTTTAGTACATGTAAGATGTTGTTTAAACTTCACAAAGTTCAAATGTAATCTTTATTAAAGTTATTTCAAGAAACTAATGTTTTCCCATTTCTTTTATTATATATTTACACCGTTATGAAGTTGAGACGTCTTCTTCATTAAGTGTCGAAATAAAAGAGACCTCTTTTATAAATTCATATTTGATTCAGATATCCATGAAGTTAACAAAGCATTTAAAAAATGCAAAAAAGGGCAAGACAAAAACCCACGAATTAACAAACAAGGCTTTGAGTATAAAGGAAAAAATGAGCAAAACAGAAGCTTAAGAAATTTTTTTTAAACCAAAACTTCATAATATTAAGTTTACACAAGTATGAACCTAGTCGTAAACTGTTTGTCATTTTTACAAAATGCTCGAAAAGGTCTGGTGAGTTATCATTTTTCAAAAACTAAACACCAAGTGGGACCATGGGTAAAACCACATTCCACCAAGAAAAAAAAGGAGATTCACACTTCATAAACTTTCCCTAAGGTTCAGAAGATGGATTTAAATTGGTATCATTAGCTGCAGAATGTTCGAGTTGACTTGAAGGATCTGGAGCATTCACCATACCCATATCCTCTACAACATGCTCTGGAGTATCAGCCATGCGAGAATGAAAATCTTGGAATTGCTATGTTTTTTCAAAAGTCTCCTTTATCTTGGCTAACTCAGCATCTAAATTGAAACACTGTTGGCTAGCCTCCACAAGGGTATCATGGCGAGTGTATAAAATAGACCAATTCACTTCAATAGCAGTCTTGTCCTCAAGAACGCACAATCTCTCTCCCATTGGTAAATCTTATTTTTAAGATTTTCATTCTCAACTAAAGCAGTATCATAAGAATATTGCAGAGAAGCAAGCGAACATTCCAAAATGCTATCAACCCTCTAATGTTTTTAGAAGACTTATAGAGATCTTCTTTGGTCTGGGTAAGTGTTTGCAGAAGTTCACCAGCGTAACCTTTTTTTTGCTCATCAATGACTTCAACCATCTAATATGGAGATTCTTGTCCATGTTAGCTTGATTTGAGAAAGCATTCTCAACTGCTAACTCTGAAGTCAAAACCTTCAATTGCTGCTCTAAGGTGCACTTGCTTTCTTCTAACACTTCCATGTTAGTTGAATACTTTCATATTGTTCTTTCTTGTTGCCTACTTCAATATGATAATCATGCATTAACTACCATGTATGACAAAACCCTCTTAATCATCTTTGTGCCAATAAGATGATCTCAAAAACAAGAAAAGGGTAAGAACCTTAATAAAAGAATGATGGAATAAATTGTAAAAAGAAGCAAACACCTTCAAATATGATTGCATTATGTCACTCATCCAAGTAAAAGAATTATGACTCTCAAGCTTAGATTTCTCAACCGGAACAATCAGAGGTTTCCACCATATGTTAGCCCGGCCTAACTTTTTCAAAATATTACCATCGGTAGGGACCTCAATGGTAATCAATCTCATCGCTACACTTCCGCTCAAAGAACCAACCTTAGTACGAGAACGATAGTAGGAGGAAAAGTAGAGGAAGTCATAATAATTTGGGGAGGAGCAACAACAGTAGTTGTAACAATCGGAAAAGAATGTGTCATAGGGACAAGCATGGTAAAATAGGCAAAGGGTACTTCATAAGAAACTAAATCCAAATTTGCATTATCAAACCCACAAGAAAAAAACTGATCATCAGAGTCATGAGCCACCGCAGGAGTATCATCATCAAAGCTCAGCAAGGTGGCTTCAACAGGCTCCGTTATCACTTCATCATTTAAAAAGAAATGTCTTTTGGCCCGCAGTCTTTTAATCAATGAACCTCCATCTTGTTCCTTTTCCTCTTTAGAATCCTAAGTTGTATCAGCCTTCCTTTTCAATAAAGAACTCAAGATTATCTCTTGAGCTCTTTCCAAAGAAGCTCTTGAAGCCACTACTACATTAGCACTCACACCACAAATGGGAAATCCTGATAAAAAGAAGGGTCAAAACAATTCTAAGAGAAAGGTGGATGAAAATATGAAAAGGATATGAGTAAAGCATTTACCATGAGTTTTAACCTTCCAACCAAACTTATGCAAAAGATTTTTCCAAGCTCTACCTTCCATTGGAGAACTTTCAATAACTTTTATACCCAACCATGGAAATAGGGAATCTCATCAATGTCACACCTCCTTTTTTACACAGTACACCCAGAGGATAGCGTATAAAGGAGTTTTTCCAATTTAAGTGACATTATTCGGAATGGGATTATTTTTTATCAGAGTCACTAGTTGGGAAAGTTTGCTTTGTGGTGTCCCAACTCACCGGTTTATTTTAAGTCCTATATCGAGGAAAACTCAACTTTCCTTGTAAAGTATGTGATCCAGAAATTCTAAATAAGAAATTCTGTTAACCCAAGGATGGTTTTAGGCACCCCCAGATTCTGTGGTTTTAGCATGGTTGCTTAAACTATTACAATTGGCCTATTATCTGATTTAATACGTGTTAAAAACCTGTAGTGAAATTTAAAATTACTTACCGCTTTTAATTAATTTTAAAGAAGCTTGAACGTCATTTAAAACGTGTCTTTGGATCGCATCACATGAAATGCATCTGCAATCAGAAACACATTTTATTCAATATTTTAGGATTTTTATTTGGGTCACATGAAATGCACACCCGAGATTAAGAAAGTTGTATTATTAAAAGATGAGCCTAAAGAAACTAGCGCATTGTTAACTTTGCGGGAGGACATGAAAATTCACTAAATGGCACGTCCCGAGTTTTATGTATTTTAAAAGAACATAACTAAAGAGGGACATGCATTCATGATTTTATTTGACACGGCACACCTCAATTTCATTTTTAAAAGACGTCTTAACTAAGCTTGGATAGCCATAAATCAATTGTGTTGTCTAATAAAGCTCGTCTTCAAAAGTCAAGTTAATTAATAAAAACTTAAACAATTCAGAAGCTAATTTTTTATGCCAAGTCCCGTAAGAGCAAATGATCAAAAAGTCCAATCCTTTTTCAAACATGGGCCCAAAAGAGAGCACACATGATGGCAAAGATTGTTATTGTCTATTCCCAAACGTCTTCAAGATATTGGGCCCAAGTTAAGCCCAAATATATCAAGGGAAGGGGAGATATTATCATGTGGATCCTGGGTCGAAACCTTGCAAGCTCACACTAATTCAAACTATGGAAATTGAAAAGCTTATTATGCTAATTTTAAAAAAGGCTCTTTAGTTAAAGAACTTATCTGAGGTGAACATAAGAAAACTGTTAGGCAAATCAAATTATATCTACAGTGAATGCATGATTACACCTCACATAACAACCAATTTTGCATCTAGTAGGGGATCACCATATTTTAAGCATAATAGACTATACATCGTTCACTTTCATCTCTAACTTATAATTATCAAGATGACCGTTCAAAACAAAATCATTTGCCAAACAAGAAACAGCCTGCTCCAATCAAAATTAGAGTTAAACTCATATGTTTGAAGAAATATATGGCTGCAGTACATTGACAGTCTCGCGATAACATATATTTAACTAACATGGACTAATCATAACACTCAGCTGATGGTCAGTATTTTCAAGTCTCTTGCCTCAAATAGTCCAAAATCAATTACAACCGTAAGAATCAGCAACAAATAAAATTACTGCAAAGGCCATGCAACCTTTAACAGTGACATATTCATACATAGAATACAATACAACAATTAACTAAAAGAAACAACTGAAGCTAAACTAAATGATTTGAATATGCAGAAGCCATGTTTGGAACTCCGGATTTTTACTTTATTTCGTTATCAAAACTTCATGTGAGATAGATTTAGTAACATGTACCTGAGATATGAAATGAAGGAAGACCAAAGGAAAGTCAATATCACGCCATACTAGCAGCTCAGAAACCAGGAATAACTAGAAAAATGATTCAAAACACTTCAAAATCAAACTCGAACGAGCAGTAACTATAACAGCCATCAAACTTGACAACTTTTGAAAAATAAAATCCCAGCTCAATCCATCCTTTAACTCTTATTGTATCAGGAATCGTTTTTTTTTAAAAAAAAACCTTAAAGGAAACGAAGAAGGAATTCAATGTAACAGTAAAGATTTAGCATTTTGTTCTTTCCTCTCCCATTTTCCTACCCTCCAAATGTGACCTCTAAGGCAAGGAAGTAATGACTTTATATGCAAGTAAGTAGGGCACCCTAGAGGTATAATTCTTGGACTCCTAGTCCTTTTCAATTTTTGTTTTGATCTTAGAAATCCTCACTTATTGACTTGTTTTCCAAGTTAATCTACCAAAACCAGAAATTTAAATTCAAACCCTAAACTAGCAGTTTCGAAATCTGTTATGAAAACATTCTCCATCCTAACATTCCTATATTACCCCTTAAGTCCTTAGTTATTTACCCCCGAAACCAAAACAGAGATGGGTCAATAATGACCCAAAGCTGAAATAAATGCAAGCCCAACCCAAAACTAACGAGATAGTAAAGATAGCCAAACTCGAAAGAAATCTCAATTCAATGGGACTCAACCAAACGAACTAGTTCAGCGTATTCAACAGAGAAAAAAGGGAATTTTTTGAGAGGTTCACAAATGATTTTAGCAAATAAACCACTAATCAACTTCATACTACCCTAGGGTAAATTGGGTTATTAGTTTGAAATGCCCTAACTAAAATAACTTGTGAACCTCAACAAAAGCAAAACAAAAATTCAACCATGTCACTAACAAATGAACACAGAAATTATCTAAGGAAAAACCTAAGTTCAAAATCTTACTCAAATTCAGCAAAAACGAAAACAAAACTTAACCAAAGAAAAGAGAATAAAAGAAGAGGGATAGGAGGTTAACTAAACAATTTAAACAGAGAAAGGAAAAAATAGAGGACTTACCAAATTAGCATCTGAGAATCTAATAGAGTCAATTTAATCAACAGACTAGTGTCGAGCATTTATTCTTTGCTATGAACAAATGAGCGACATCAGTTTTGTTGACTCAAAATTCCTAAGCTTGAATAAAGAACATAACCCCGGTTCATCCATGTTACCAAACTTGACAGATTCGCTTCTTTTTATTTTTTGATTCAAGAACGAGGACGATTTGGTGAAGATTTAGGGAGAATTGGTGGTGGATTGGGGTTAAGGGAAGGGTGAAGGTTTCCTGGATGAATTTTGGGGTTGAACAAGGGTGGGTCTGCCACTAGAGGGAATGAGGGCAGCGCTAGGGTTTATAATATTCGAGGCATTCCAGCAAGATTTGAGAAAAAATGGTTTGAGATTTGGGATGGGGTTGAGGAGAGGAGGTTGTGGTGAATATTTGGTGGTAGTTAGACGAGTTAGGGTTCAGGTCCCAAATTTTAATCTAACATTTGAACCAATCTAAAAAGATTTGAAGGAAACTAGCTGGAGAATAGGACAGAGGAAGTGAACGGTAGTTCAGGGTGTGAATTTTGTGGTGATTGGTGGCCGGCCGCCGTCGTGGGTGATTTCAGGCATGTGGCAGGCGGCGGTGGATGGCGGAGTTACGGTTGGTTTGATGAGTGTGTGTGAGGTGAGAGAGACGAGGGGGCAAGGGGTTATAAGGGGGTAGGGTCAATTTGGACAGTTATATACTAGGGAGGGGCGAGTTGCGGGCCATTAGATCAACCAAACATAGACAATTCAAATTGATTTGGTCAAAATAGTGTCTTTGGGTGTATTGCAAGACGGGTATTCGAGCAAAGATAAATGAGCAATTATGAAGGATTTTTGCCTACTTGGCACTCCATGAGAAGCATTTTTGTAAAATGTCTGACCGAACCTTGCTTCAGAAGTTGCTTACATATCCTTGGCCATAAAGGAATAAGGTTAGTGTAGTTACGGAAGCTTCGGTAGTTGGGACTACCAGGAGCCATGATTTCACTACTGATGCTGCTGCTACTGCTTGCTGACCTCTTTATGACAACAAAAAGGAATAAGCTAAGCTAGCTATGCCTATCAGCTACAAGTTCTAAGATCCCTGTCTATAAATTTCTTGAAGTTTGATCTTGAGTCGTAGCTAATTTTGCTGTGGATTCCGGTATGAATATTGATGCTCGTAAGCTATAGGTACTGGTTCTTTCTTCATCATTGCATTAGAACGAGACATGCGGAAGCCTTAAATTTGGAGGATTTCCAGGTTATGCTGGAAAATGACAAGGTTATGGCGGAAAACAAAAGGTCCCCGGGTTATGCCAAAGAGATCCACGGGTTATACCGGATTAAGAAAAAAAAAGGTCCTTGGGTTATGCCTGGGAGGTCCACGGGTTATACCGCGAGAAAAGAGTAAAGGCTCCTTGGGTTATGCTAGGGAGGTCATTAAGTTATGGGGGGATAAAAAGAAAAGGGTCCTTGGGTTATGCCTAGGAGATTCACGGGTTTTGCCGGATAAAAAGAAAAACAGTCCTTGGTTTACGCCAAGGAGATCCATGGGTTATGCCGGGATAAAAGAAAAAGGTCCTTGGGTTATGCCAGGTAGGTCCACGGGTTATACCGGGAGAAAAGGAAAAAGGCTCCTGGGGTTATGCTAGGAAGTTCCATGGGTTATGCCGGGATAAAAGAAAAAGGTTGTTGGGTTATGCCACGGAGATCCGCAGGTTATGCCGAGATAAAAGAAAAATGTCCTTGGTTTATGCCAGGGAGATCCGCGGGTTATGCCGAGATAATTAATAAAAGGATCCTTGGGTTATGCCGGGGAGATCCACGGGTTATACCGGGAAAAAGGGAAAAGATCCTCGGGTTATGCCAGGGAGAGAAGGAAAAAGATCCTCGGGTTATGCCGAAGGGGAGAAGAAAAAAGATCCTCGAGTTTTGCCAAGGAGAAAAGAAAAAAAGATCCTCGAGTTATGTCGAGGAGAAAAGGAAACGGATCCTCGTGTTATACCGGGGAGATAAGGAAAGAGATCCTCGAGTTATGTCAGGGAGAAAAGGAAAAAGATCCTAGAGGCATGCCGGGGAGAAAAGAAAAAGGATCCTCGGGTTATGCCGGGGAGAAAAGGGAAATGACTCTCGAGTTATTTCTGATAGAAAAGGAAAGAGATCCTCCGGTTACGCCAAGGAGAAAAAGAAAAGGATCCTCAGGTTATGCCGGGGAAAGAAAAAGAAAAGTATCCTCGGGTTATGCCGGGGAACACTACGGAATGTAGTACTAGGTTAGAAAGGATGTGGTTAGAGGTTGGAGGCCCTATGCTAGCATGATTTATGGGATTTTCTATTCTCTCTTTTTAGTAAAATACCGGAAAGAATAAGGAGGAAACGTCCCTTTTTGGTTGATTATTGTTGCGAAGCTGTTCCTAGCTCCTGCGCATTTCCCTTTTGGTTGCACCTGCTTCTCACATGGTTGCTTTGGATTACACCAGTTTCAAATTGTGAACAAAGAATAATTGTTATTTTGAAATGGTGGTTGGTTCTACGGCCTTGATTGTTTGATCACTGGGTCTTGGCCCAACTTTCGGAGAGACTCTCCGCTGCTTGCTGGCTTTTCTGAAGATTGATCTCTCTCCTAAAACAGAGGAACTCAACTTTCAGAATTTCTCATGAAGGCTCGCCTGCGTGGGGCTTTGACCCTTTCACTTTATTCATCATTTACCGGCTTTTGACTTTGGATTTCTTTTCATTCTCAATAACTTTGATTTTAGAGAATCGGGATCCCTTGGCTTTTCAAATCCTCGCCAAGACAGTTAGCCGTGTGGGACTCAATCTTTTAATTTATTTGCCTTTGTTGCATTTGACTTTGATTTCCTTTCTTTTCAAGAGTTTTTCAATTTCAAAACATTAGCCTCCATGGCTATTCGAGATCGGCTTGATGCACCCGCTGAGGGTAGGTACCTTTCTTCAACTTTTGTTAAGCAAAGCACTGTAAATCCATTCTTGCAAACTTTTCTTAGTTTCGGGAACAGAGGTAGACCGAAAGGGATTTAAAGAAAAAGTAATCAAAAGGCAAGGAAATGAATATAAAGAAAAGTGTCCCTTTTAGGAAGAAGAGAAGGACTTATCTAGGATGCATGCAGGCTTCGAATAGATATGCCATGCTTCTTGAGGGGACTCTATCAATGGTGAGAAATGCTTTATTTTCGATTGACAGCGCCCTTTGCGGGTCTTCACCAATCGACCTCTCTCATTTCTCTTCTCACGGTCGCCCGATAGTACCCTTTACGAGTTTTCACTAAACGGACTCTCTCATTTTTAATTTCTCTGCTCACCGTCGCCTTACGGTTCCCGTAGGTTTTCACCAATAAGACTCTTATTTTATTTCTCTCGGTTTGATTGCATCAAGTTCCAACAATGGTGTTTTTCGATTTTGATACCTTTGCCAATTGATCAGAAGGACTTGGACAAGGTTTGGATAAAAGAATCTTGATGGAATTACAACTTTGGAACCATTTTGGTGGGCTCCTTTCCAAGCTGTTATATCATTTGCCCCAGTTTCACTTTCTTGGGGGAATTGGGATTTTATTTTTGTGTGAAGGAACCCCGAGGAAAGTATGCCTACGTACCTATCGGAATTAAGTCAAACATTGTCACGCCTCCTTTTTACATGGTTACCCCGAATGATGACACGTATAGTGGAGTTTTACCAATTAAAGTGACATTATTTAAAATGGGATTATTTTTTAATTAAAAGTAGCCACTTGGGATATGTTTGGCTTTTGGTGTCCCAAGTCACCAGTTTATTTAGAATTCCAAATCGAGGAGATTTTGACTGCCCAATTGGAGTCTGTGAACTAGAAATTCTAGGTAAGGAATTGTGTTAACCCGAGGAAAGGTGTTAGGCACCCCCGGATCCCGTGGTTCTAGTACGGTCGCTTAAACTATCATCAATGGCTAATTCCCTTATTATTATCAATGTTCATCCTACAATGCAATTTCAAAATTATTAACCGCTTTATTCATTTTAGGAATATTACAATATTATTAAAACATGTCTCGAACAACGTCACATAAATGCACTCGGGTTCTCAACACATTTGGACATCGTTGATACTTGGATTTGGGTCACATAAATGCACACCCAAAATTAGCAAGATATCTTGCTAAAATATCGCGCCTACAACAACTACGTGTTTGAAAATTCGTGGAGGGCCGTGAAATTCGTTAAACAACACCTCCAAATTTCTATACATTTTTATTACAGTTAAGGAGCCCACGTAGTTTATGATTTTGTTAGCGCGACTCACTTTATTTTTAGAAAGGCAACATAAAGCGACTATTATTTTCTATTTTACGCGTCCCTAAAAGATACATCCTAATTATTACATATGTGAGTGATATATTCATAAGAGGGACTCAGTATCTATATTTTCAGCCTCATTCATGACTGGTTTTGCAATTTGGGCTTCATTTAATAGGAAGCCCAGGGAATGCTTTTCCTTATGTTTCGCAAGTAATAGCAGTTGGGCTTTCAACTTGAGCCCAGAAACGTTGGACTATACTTTAATCACAAGGATAAGGCTACAATTTTCAAATCGTTATACAACCATTAATGTTATTCATGGTTAATCATTTTTAACACATAAAATTTGACAAAGAACATCCTAATAGTGATTTTCAGGTTAATAAATCAATGAGCTACATCCTCAGGTATTCGAATTTAGCATCTAGAATTACTGTACTCGTCAATCAAAATACACATTCATACAACAATTCGCATTGTCGAATCAAACGTGAAAACATGCGTGTTATGAGATCATCTTATTTTTATACCTACTGAAATAAAAATGACTTGCAATTAACATCTTAAATAATAATCTAGCACAGTTCGATTGTTCTTATATTACAGTCCAAAGCTAAGGAAAATAATTTAAACACACTAGAATAATAATATTTGCATTACAATGTTAACATAGAAGTAAATGTCTTCATTGTTGGACAAGAATACACATATACAACTGTGTATTTCCAAAATTTTTGGGTAAGAGTTGGTACCTGAAATTTCAGCAAAAGAGAACCTATGAGCAAGTTAAACGTAAGGCAAACAACCAACAACAGCCAAATCTACTAGTTACCCAAGAACTCATGAAATTTTGAGAATCAAAAACGAAAACAGGTCTCTCTAACAGCTCAAAATGCACATGCATCAATTCATCTTCAACTTATAATGAGTAGAACATCAATTATTAAGGGATATTTTTCCAGGAAAAACTCAAAACTGATTTTTAGTTGAATGTTATATGAAATGTATCTCTCAATGTATATCTGAAAAATTTCTTCTCTTTAGACATCGCTTTTATAACCAAAGCCTTAGGGCAAAAAAATATTTTTGTTTTCCTTTTAGTCCCTTACCCATTTTTCAGATTTGCCTAAATGATCCATCTTTACTTTCTAGTAGAGTCAACTTGGTTATCGCTATGCCCTCTCTAGACAAATGATTTGATTCAATCCACTCCACCACTGGTACAATAGCACCATGCCTTAATAATCGCATAGGCCTCCGGGCTTGACAAATTCAAGCCTTCCTCGTCATTAATATCTTTGCTCGCAGCAATTGTGACCTCTTGGGAGAATTGATGACTGCATCAAATATGCAATGCTAGTACATCTGAGACTTCTTAATTGGCTAGTTGCAAATAGCCCTCACGCATTCGTGTACAAACCAGTGCAGACAAAGTAACACGAATATCTCCGGTAGTCAGTCTATTTCCATCAGCCGGCTGGTGGGAGCGAGAAGTTTGGGATATACCTCTATCATACATACGACATTACACGAAGAGAGAGTGCATGGTCAACACACACCTCAAAATAAGCAATAGTCATAAAAGGTTGTGTCATCTTTCTTCCATTTTTATCAATTGGATATTTTGTTTTTGCAAAAAAATACCATGTAGTCGGCATTCTAGAAGCAAAGCTTCCCGGTCGCCTGCCTCCTTGTGTGGAAATGTCTTTCATGATCTCCATCTCTTTCCCACCAGCTCGTTCTTTACTAGGCATCTAGGCGAACCCGCCGGGTTAGTTAACTCAACGTAAAGAAAGCTCATTAGGTCAAAACTAGGGGAGTGCTTACTAATAGCGAAAGGTTAACATCTCCTCCTTGATTTTCTAACATGTGCCTCACGTTTTGAGTCAAAACTAATAGAAATTGTATTTTGACCCTTCACTAGAATCTTCCAGTAGTTTGTTAAAAGATTTTCATGTTCACATATCCCCAATACCCCTGTCCTCTTTTCTTAATTACTGGACTAAGTGTTTTAAACCCTGGTCCAATGTAATCCTAAAATTGGCCTTCTTCAAATCTCAAGGCTTTCCGACCCCTTCTGAGAGGGTCTTTTGGCCTTCTGAGACCTTTGCCTCATTATTAGAGATGGGAAAAGGGCTTCAGGCTAGGGTGGTTTGGTTTGGGGGTGGGGTCTCGGTTTCAGGCTACTCTGATTTCATTTTTGGCCAAACCTGGTTGTATTCGAAGGTTGTTGGCCATGGAGTTGTGGATGGGAAGGTGAGATGGTCACCTGGGACCATTTTTGAAAAATTCCAGTGAGTTTAGGGTTTGATATAAAACTTGGGAAAAGGGTCAGAACTGCCCCTAAGGTATTGACTCCAGGTCAAAAATGCCCTCCGTTAACCTATTTTGAAGAAAATGCCCCTATCGTTAAAAATGTGGCATATTTGTGCCCTTAAGTCTAACAACTGACTGTACTTATATTTAAAATGGTAGGGGCATTTTTTTCAAAATAGGTTAACGGTAGGGCATTATTAAACTGACTTGTTAGATTTAGGGGCACAAATATGCCAGAATTTTAACGATAGGGGCACTTTTTTCAAAATAGGTTAACGGAGGGCATTTTTAAACTGGCGTTAATACGTTAGGGGCAGTTCTGACCCTTTTCCGAAAACATCGATTTAATATTTGACGAGATCGGGGAGGATTCGATGGATGAGATTCAGAGGGTTGGGAAGAAGAGAACGAGGCGGTTCAGGGGTGTTACTTTGGGCTGGTTCGGGGTTGGTGCCGCCGTAGGCGGCAGAGATGGTGACTATTCTTTCGAATATTCAACGGGTTGGGGAGATATTTGAGGGTATCTTATCATAGGAAGGGAAAGGGGAGGTTGCAAGGGTTCGGTGGTGTAAATTTGGTGCCATTTGATGGCTCGCCACCACCGTGGGGCGATTTACGGCAGTGGTTTCAGGGTGGTGTATGGCGTCGTTATGGTGGTTGAGGGGGTGGTGTCACACCAGTGTATATGTGGTACGAGGATGATGACATTCATCTTCTAAATATGCATAGGTGTTTGGACATATATATGGTTTTGGGGAGGGAGCTTCAAAACTGTCAGATCATCATCCATGAACGGCTGAGATTGATCACCCCAAAACGATGTCGTTTTGGGGCGTCTCTTGCATGGACCTGGGTCAAATACGGGTTTTTTGGCTGGTTAGGGTATTTTGAACTTAGACTCCGCCCAATTGTGGCCAACCTGATTTTAATACATTTTAATCCTCTTTTTGTTTTTCATTTTCTTTTTTACAAACTTCCTAATTTTATTAAAATTCTTAATTTGAGTAAATCAAACTAATAACTACCTAACCATAAGCAAGTATGAAAATTAACAAAAAATGCAAAAAATGAATATTAATCATAAAATACCAAAAAATGAAAATAAACAATAAATTGCCAAAATAAACTACTTATTTTTTGTGATTTTATGTTTTGCAAAATAAACCTTAACTACCAATTAATTTTATCTAAAATATGTGAAATTAAGTCCTGAATGCATATGTAATTTTTTGTATTTTTATGACTCATCATGCATGCATCAATGAAAATACACACTGATATGCGTAATTAAATCCTATAAATAAATAATAAAAAGGAAAAATCTTAAGTTTGATAATTCTGTATGAGTAATTTTAACGAGGCAAATCACGTGCTCATAGCTTCCCTTCTTTGCCTGGAAACACGAAGAGTTTCGGTCAAATATAAATGAGCGCTATGCGAGATTTTTGCGTACTCGAAAACTCCATGAGAAGCATTTTGAAAAGACGTCTGACCGAACCTTCCTTCAAAGATTTCCTACATATCCTCGGCAATAAAGGAATCAGGTCAGTGTAGTTCTGGATGTTTCGGTAGCTCGCACTACCATGGGCTGTGATTTCACGGCTGTTGCTGCTGCTACCGCTTACCGACTCTTTATTACACAAAAGAAAATCAACAACTAAGCTAGCTAGGCCTATCAACTATGAGTTACAAGATTCCTATCCATGAATCTCTTGAAACTTGATCTTGAGTCTTGGCTAGATCATGTAGCAAACTTTGACCTGAATCCTGATGCTCGTTAGCTGCAGCTGTTGGTTTATTATTAGATTTTGCAACAAAGCGGGACAAGTGGGTCTTGAGATTCCAATCAAAATTGAATAGTCTGTGTCTCTGTCCGCTTCATCATTTTGAGTTCATTTCTTCTTCTTTTTTTTTTTGTTCTTTTTCTTCTTTTTCCCCTATTTTCTGATTGAGACTCCCACTTCCAGTCATCTCAAATTTTGTGCCTTGAGGTACAACCTGCTCAGACACCAAAACAAACAAACGAACGCAATTTTCTGACCCAGTTTTCACCGGTAAAATTTCATGAGTTATCTTGCAACACAAATCTAAGCTATTTCTTTACTGAAAACAATAAAAGGCAGGATTGTGTTTCCTTTAGACTGATTGCCAGATTATGTTGGGAAGGAAAAAGGGTCCCTGTGAGGGATAGGAGGAGGATCCACGGGTTATGCCGGGATGCATGAATGGTCCCTGCTGGGGGTAAGAAAAAGATCTGTGGGTTATGTTGGGATAGGAATAAAGAGTCCCTGCTGGGGATGAAAGGAAAACCACGGGTTATGCAGGGATGAATGAAAAATTCCTGGGTTATGCTAGGCGAATCTGCGGGTTATGCCGGGATTGAAATGAAAAACTCTTAGGTTATTCTAGGGAGATCCACGGGTTATGCAGAGATTGAATGGAAAATTTCTGGGTTATGCCAGGGGAATCCGGGGGGTATACCGGGATGGAAAGAAGAATTCCTAGGTTATGCTAAGGAGATCCATGATTTATGCCAGGATGAAATGAAAAAATTCTAGGTTATGCTAGAGGAATCCACGGGTTATGCCGAGATTGAACGGAAAATACCTGGGTTATGCCAAGGAAATCCACGGGTTCTGCCAGGATTGAAACAAAAGTTCCTGGGTTATGCCAGGGAAATCCACGGGTTATGTCAGGATTGAAAGAAAATTCATGGTTATGCTAGGGGACTCCGCGGGTTAGATCGAGAGTGAAATGAAAAAACTCCTAGGTTATGCTAGGGGGATCCACGGGTTATGCTGGGATGAAATGAAAAACTCCTAGGTTATGCTAGGGGAATCCACGGGTTATGTCGGGATTAAATGGAAAATTCCTAGGTTATGCCAGGGGAATCCGTGGATTATGTCGGGATTGAAAGAAAAATTCCTGAGTTATGCTAGGGGACTTCGCGGGTTATTCCGTGATCGAAATGAAAAACTTCTAGGTTATGCTAGTGATCCACGGGTTATGCCGAGATGAAATAAAAAAACTCCTAGGTTATGCTAGGAGATCCACGAGTTATGTCGTGATGAAATAAAAAACTCCTAGGTTATGCTAGGGGAATCCATGGGTTAAGTCAGGATTGAAAGAAAAACTCCTAGGTTATGCTAGGAGGTCCACGAATTATGCCGGGAGGAAATGGAAAATTCTTGGGTTATGCCAGGGGAATCCACAGGTTATGCCGGGATTGAAAGAAAAACTCCTAGGTTATGCTAGGGAATTTCAAGGAAATGGAGAACCACAGAGATCCTTTTAACTATGCTAAGGATAACTAAGGGAAGGAAAATCCCTTAGGTCATGCTAAGGCCAGAAGAGCTTTAACTCTTAGACTATGTTGGGGAATGAAGGTGGGAAAAGGGGGGTTCTCAGGTTATGCCGGGGATGAAAAGAGGAACCTTCCGGGTTACGCCAGGAAGCAAATAGAAAGAAGTTTCTTAGTCTGTTCTAGGGAGAGTGGAGTGCGATCCTTGGGTTATGCCATGGACATCCACAAATTTTACAGGGGAAGGCTAGGGATGTGGCCCTAAGTCCGGAGAAGGAGAATCAAGGATCGGAGTCCCGTGCAATCATGTTTATTTACGAATTTGCAGGAAAAGAATGTAAAGAAAACTTCCCATTTTTGTTATTGATGCAATACCATTGTTAGCCCTTGTGACATTCCTTCGGTTGCATTAGTCACGTGTTCCCGTTGTCTTTAAGTTATACCTGTGTCAAACTGCAATTCAAAAATAGAGTAATTTGTTAGCCTGAACAGTGATTGGTTTGTGGACTTGTTTGTCTTGATTTAAGCCTATTTTATGTTGGAAGAAAAACCCTTCATTTCTTATCTTCGCCTCATAGGTGGGTCAGGTGGTCCTCATCTTCGGGTTAATTTTTGTTTTGTAGGCCCTTGGTTACGATTTTTGTCCCGATTTCCCCTTCAGGGCTTGCCTTTAGGATCTTTGGTAGGAACCATTATCCCGCTTGGCTTAACGTTTTCGATCTTGATTCGCCTTCGTGGGCTCCTAACTTGAATATCTTTTCTTTCTATTTTCCTGCTTTTGATGTGTTAGCCGGTACGATCAGTCAGAGTTGGCTAAATGCGCTTGCTGATACTGGATATTCATTTTAGTTCTTGCCAAAAGAAAAACCCGTGAGACCGGTCTTGCTACATTCTCTGGCAGAATAGTCAGGAAAATAAAGCTAAAGGGAAACGGAGTGGGAAAAACAATAAAACAAAACATGAATTTCGAGAGGTATGTCTCTTTTGGAGAAAAAGGGAGGACTTATCTAGGAGTGCGTGTTGGCTTTAAATGGAAACGACATGCTTCTTGGACTGAATACCCGGCCCGGATCCACTTTTACTTTTTGATTTCAATCTTTCAAAACCAGGGAAACTTGTTCAGGATTGAGTGGCATTATTCCTATTTTCGGCCGATGATGCCCTTTTGCGGGTTTTCACCAATTGGCCTCTCTCATTTCTCTTCTCCTATCGTCCGATAGCGTTCTTTGCGAGTTTTCACTAAACGGACTCTCTCATCTTTTTTTCTCTGCTCACCGTCGCCTTATGGTGCGGGAAGGTTTTCACCGATAAGACTCTCTTATTTTATTTCTATCAAATTGAGTTATGCTAAATCCAAACAATAGTGTTTGTCACGTCCCTGTTTTGGCCAATTAATTGGAAGGACTTGGACCAGGTTCTTGATGGAAATTTACAATATTGGAACCATCGAGGCGGATTTGTGACCGAAACAATATTTTTTTGCCCCGGCTTTATTTTCTTGGGGAACTGGGGTTTTATTTGATATGACTGAACCTCAAGTAGAGGCTGCCTACGTATTCTTTCAGAATCAAGTCAGACGTAGTTCAGAAATGTTTCCTAAACTAATTTGTTTGTTGTTTCCCCCTCTTTTTTTCTATTTCTTTTTTATTTTTTTGTTTAATTTTAAATAGCACTTTTCGAGTTCCAAAGACGGTGAAAAAGGATGCGGTCAGCTCAAAGGGTTTGCGAAGGATTGGTAATATTTACGGTAGCGGGAAAGAAAGCCTTCATCATTTCCACCGGCCAGAATCATTGCAATAGGGAGTTCAAACGTAATAACGTTTTACATCATCTGCATTTACTACTGCCTCGGGCTCGTCTCCTTCAACGTCACCCAAATACAGTGCTCATTTGGGTAATATCTTTCTGATAATGTACGGACCTTTCCAGTTTGGAGCGAACTTTTCTTTGGCTTTCTGATGGTGAGGAAGTGTACTCCTCAATATCAGCTGTCCGACTTCGACTCCTAGGGCGCACTTTCTTATTGTAAGCGCGGGCCATTCTTTGTTGGTAGAACTGCCCATGACAAACGGTAGCCTTTCGTTTTTCATCAATTAATGACAACTGCTCCAAATGAGTTTTGACCCACTTACTATCCTCAATTTCTGCTTCGACAATTACTCGGAGCGAAGGGATTTCTACATCTGTGGGTATGACAGCTTCAGTCCCATAAACCAGTAAATATGGAGTTTCTCCTACCGATGTGCGCACTGTGGTGCGATATCCCACCAATGCAAAATGCAACTTTTCATGCCATTTCCTTGAGCTTTGAATCATTTTTCTCAAGATCTTCTTGATGTTCCTGTTAGGTGCTTCGACGGCACCATTAGCTTTGGGCCGGTAGGGGGTGGAGTTTCTATGTGTTATCTTAAATTGTTCACATATTTCTCCCATCAGACGACTATTCAGATTGGCTGAGTTGTTTGTGATGATGGTTGCGGGAATCCCAAAATGACAAATGATATTGGCATGCACAAAATCTACAACAACTTTCTTGGTAACGGATTTAAGAGTGATTGCTTCAACCCATTTCGTAGAGTAGTCAATATCAACCGATATATGTCCATTTGAGGCTTTTGGCTCAATCGGCCCAATGACATACATGCCCCAAGCAGCAAATAGCCAGGATGCTGAAATAGGATGTAACTCGATTGGCAGTGCATGAATCAAATCACTGTGCACCTGACATTGATGATATTTTCGAACGAAGCTGAAGCAATCTTTCTCCATGTTCATCCAATAATACCCGGCTCGGAGTATTTTCTTCGCCAGTACGTACTCGTTCAATAGAGGTCCACACACTCCTAAGTGCACTTCATGCATAATGTTTTCGGCTTCCTCGATGTCAACACATCTCAGCAAATTGATATCTGGAGTCCTTTAGTATAAAGTATCACCACCCAAGAACAAATTGCTTGTGTGCCATCGGATGGTCTTGTTTTGCTCCCCGGTGGATTTCTCGGGATACTCTTGTGTTTTCAGGAATCTCTTAATGTCATAATACCAGGGCTGTATGTTGGACTCTTCTTCGGTCCCATCACATTACCCATGCCTTTCGTTGATTAGGATTTCCAAAGGATCAATGTAAGCGCTTTCGGGGTAAGGAAACATGGAAACCAGGATTGCAAGTGCGTCTGCTAGCTCATTGTGATAGTGAGGAATATACCTGAATTGTACTGACTTGAACCATATGCTGAGGTCCTCCATATTTTATCTATATGGGGTGAGTTTAATGTCTCTTGTTTCCCATTCTCCTTGAGCCCGTCGTATGATTAAGTCTGAATCCCTCATTCTTAATAATTCCTCAACATCTTCGTCAATGGCCATGTTCATGACCATGATGCAAGCCTTGTATTCAGTTGTGTTAGTGGTGCAGAAAAGCCGGAGCCTGGCTGAGCCGGTAATGCTAAGCTATGGGTGAGATTAAAATTTGTTCCAATCCCTATGCCTTTTGCGTTTACTACTCTGTCGAAGAACATTTTCCAAGCGGAGATGTATTCAGATGTTGCTTCCACCGAGTTCACTTCTTCATCAGGGAAATAGGTATTCAAAGGCTGATATTCATCGTCAACGGGATTTTTGGCCAGATGATCAGCCAATGCTTGAGCCTTCATTGCAGTACGAGAGACATATTTTATGTCGAACTCGCTAAGCATGATTTACCATTTAGCCAATTGCCTGTAGGCATCGGTTTTTCGAATATACACCTCAGTGGATCCAGCCTGGTTATGAGGTAGGTGGTATGAGCTTGCAGATAATGCCTTAACTTCTTAGCCACCCACGTCAAGGCACAACAGGTTCTTTATTGCAGTGTGTATATGGCCTCGTAACTGGTAAACTTCTTGCTTAAATAATAGCTGGCTTGCTCTTTCTTTCTCGTGGCATCGTGCTGCCCGAGAATACAACCAAAAGAGCTCTCCGGGACTGTTAGATAAAGAAACAGAGGCCTTCCCGATTCCGGCAGGACAAAAACTGGTGGGTTGGACAAATAGTGTTTGATTCTGGCAAAAGCCTCTTGACACTCGATTGTCCATTTAACTGCCGCATCCTTTTTCAATAGCTTGAATATGGGCTTGTATGTGGAAGTCAACTGGGTGATGAATCGGCTCATGTTATTCAATCTTCCCAATAAGCTCATTACATCCTTCTTACTATTTGGATGAGATAGCTCTCGAATGGATTTTATCTTGGTCCGATCCAACTCGATACCTCTTCGCCTAATAATGAATCCTAGAAGTTCTCCTGATGGGACCCCAGTTGCACACTTGGCTGGATTCAGCTTCAAATCATACTTGCGAAGCCTTTCGAAGAACTTTCTTAAGTTCCTTACATGATCACCTTTAGTTTTGGATTTTATGATCACATCGTTACCTGCCCTTCTATTTCTTGATGCATCATGTCATGGAAAATTGTGTTCATGGCCCTTATATATGTTTCCCCAGCGTTCTTTAAACGTAAAGGCATAACTCTGTAACAGTAAGTTCCTCAAGGAGTAGTGAAGGCGGTTTTCTCAGCATCTTTCTCATCCATCAACACTTGGTGGTATCCTCTGTAGCAATCTACAAAGGACTGTATTTCGTATTTGGCACAATTATCAACAAGAATGTGGATGTTAGGTAGAGGGAAGTTGTCTTTGGGACTAACCTTGTTTAAATCTCTATTATCTACACATACTCGAGTTTTTCCATCTTTCTTTTGTACCAGGACCACATTGGCCATCCATGTGATGTATCGAACCACTCGGATTACCCCCGCCTCTAGCTATTCTGTGATCTCTTCTTTGATCTTATCGCTGACATCAGGTTTGAACTTCTGTTGTTTTTGTTAGACTGGAGGGCATTCGAGGTATGTGGGCAACTTATGAACCACCAGATCAACACTCAGCCCAGGCATATCATCGTAAGACCAAGAAAATACATCTTTGAATTCTAACAGAAGTTAAACCAGTGAATCGCGGATTTCTTTATTCGCATGGATGCTTATTTTAGTTTCCCTATTTATGCCGGGATTGCCCAAGTTAACCGGTTCGGTATCGTTTAAGTTCGGCTTAGGTTTATTTTCAAAATGTTCCAACTCTCGGTTGATTTTCCTAAAAGCCTATTCTTCATCATATTATGGTTCCTGGTTCATTATTTCAGAAATAGGTAGCATGTTCGGGCTAGGGCATGAAGTCCGCGAGCATGTCATTTAATTTAAAGCTGCATTACTGGGACTGAAAAAAAAAATAAAAGAGAAAACAAAATTAGAAAGAATGGAGAAGTGCAAATGATGAAATATTGATTTCATTTCTTTGAAAATGTAAGACAACATGGTTTACATTTGGAATCGAAAGGACAAAATACGAAAGAAAGACACCTGAGCTACACTCTGAAATAACTCGTGATGCAAGAAAAGATAGCAACGCGGGACTACTGGGCCTCCCGCCTGACTGGGAAAGGCGTGGCCTTCCAGTTTTGCAGCTTGGCATCTGGTCCCATATAGAGCACTTCAGCATTACTTGAGCCTTCTCCCAGCTGGACCATGTTGTCTTCATACAATAACTTCTCCCAGCTTGACCATGCTGGCTTCATACAATAATTTCCTCATGGCTCCACATATCTCCTCAATTTCCTCCGATGTGAAGATCTCGTCTTCTTCTTCCTCACTGTACTTTAGTTTTACAAATGTTTTGTACAAGTGGGGTAGGGGTTGTGGCAAAGTCCATCAACGACGTTTCCTACGGTTGGCCCAGGTGATATCCTCCGGCGTTGGATGGAAAGCTAGCCCAAAAAACATCCCTGCGGCAGGCAAAGCGACCGGCTCAGTTATGACTTGTAGAGAACTTCCATGTCCCTTGCATGGCTTAAACCCTTGGCGTGTCATCTCTCTTTCCACCATGATTGTGGTATTAGAGAGGAAAGGCTGGGGGAATGGTTTGCCTTCTTTGTATTGATCGGCTACCACAATTTCAAAAGCTTGGTAAACTATATGCTCACTTCCCTCTTTGACTTCGAGGCCGGGGATAGAGGGTTCCCGGTAAATTGACTATTCATCTTCTCCGTGGACCACAATCTCCTGGTTTTCACTTCAGCATTTGCTGCAGAGTAGAAGGCACCGCTCCTGCCGCGTGAATCCATGGTCTTCCTAAGAGATAGTTATAGGATGTGTCCATGTCCAATACTTGAAAGGTCAGTTCAAAATCAACCGGACCAATGGTCAATACTGAGTCAATTTCCCCTATGGTGTGTCTCTTGATTCCATCAAAGGCTCGGACACACACATTGTTGGGACGGATCCTCTCTGTTTCGATCTCCATTCTTTGCAATGTCGATAATGGGCATATATCTACATCAGAACCTCCGTCTATCATTACTCTGTTGGCATAATAGCTTTCGCATTTGGTGGTAAGGTGCAAGGCTTTGTGGTGGGCAGCTCCTCCTGGAGGTAAATAATTCTTGCTGAATGTAACCTGATTAATAGCAAAGAATCTTAGCTAACACTTTCTGGTGCTCTAGATATTTCATTAGCAATGACAATAAGGACACCTGCTCAGGAGACTTCCGTAGCTGGTCCACCACCTCATATTCTGGCATCTTCATTTTTTGAAAGAAGTCCTCTGCCTCTTCAGCATTTACGGCTTTTTCGGTGGAAATCGCTGTTTGGTGGCACTGTTCACTTCTTGCATATCCATATATTTCTTTCCGGGATGGACCTTTTGAGTTTCTCCAATGATATCTTTGCCTTTGTATGTGACTATGGTTTCTTGGTAGTTCCATGGGACCGCAGAAGGGTTTGTCATTGTCTTCTTAGGAGCGCGACCGATTGCCACGGGCTCATTTAGCCTTTGTGGTTTAATCGGTCCCCATTCCACATAAGCTCCTTTGGGTACATACATCATTTTGTTCAACTCAAATCTTCCTGGGGACTCAAAGTGCTTCACTCATTTCTGTTTTTTCAACCATCTTGGGGGTAACCTTCAGTTTTCGGTCTGCATCAGCAGTGGCTATTATGGCTTTTAGGGCAGGTTCAAATTCTTTGTCCTCGCAAATCATTCCTATGACTGGCCAATTATTGTGAGCTGGCAACGGGTTATTGGTTACGTTCGGGACCTCCTCATCTCTCAGCACTATTTTCTTTTATTCTATTAAATCCTACAGCGGTCGTTTCAGAGTCCAGCAGTTTGAAGTGTCATGTCCTCCAGCCCCGGAATGATAAGCACTGCGTAAGCCCCTTTGATAGGAAGGTGACTCACGGTTTTTCCTGTTCTAGGGCACGAGATGCAGAAAACCCATCTGGACTAGTTTTGGGAATAAACTGGCATAAGATTCCGTTATCGATGAAAATGTTTGTCTCCTAGGTGTTTCCCTGTGATGGTAATTATTTTGTGGAGGGCAAGGATTATAGTGGTTTTGGGGAGACTAATTCCTCAAGGCCTAGTTTCGGTTGCCCTGTTGTTATGGTCGAGCAAACGGCTGGGCATTCATGACTGCATAAGGTTGAGGAACATAATGCATGTCTTGATGGGGATAGTAATGTTAGGAGGCCCTTTCTGAGAATACATGTCTGTGAGCATGATGTCTTCTCATTCTGAAGGCAGCCATTGACACTTCCTCTTTCTTTTTGTTTCTTGCGACCCCTCCTTCCCCGCCCTTGGATAGACTGGGAGGTTTCCTTTATAGCGCAATGGCTCAAAATTCTTCCTGTTTTCAGACCATTTTCTACCATCTCGCCGATCTTAATTGCCTCCGAAAAAGGTTTGCCCATTGTTGACATCATATTTTGAAAATAATCTGCCCCTTACGCTTGTAGAAAAACAATGACCATCTTTGTCTCGTCCATGGGTGGTTTTACTCTTGATGTTTGTTCGCGCCCCTTGACAGCATATTCTCCAAAACTTTCTGAAAGTTTCTTTTTCAAGTTGGCCAGAAAATTCCTATCCGTGCCAATGTCAATGTTGTACTGGAACTGTCTTACGAAATCCTGGGTGAGATCATCCCAAACATGTCATCAAGTGATATTCTGTTCCATGTACCATTCAGAAGCGATGCCTACTAGACTCTTCCCGAAATATGCCATCAATAGTTTTTCTTTTCCACCTACCCAACGCAGTTGATTACAGTACTTTTTCAAATGAGTGGTAGGGTCGCCGTGGCCATCGTACTTTTCAATCATCAACGTTTTGAATCCCAGTGGAAGATGTATGTGTGGGAACATGCACAAGTACGAGTAAGACATGCTCTTCTGCCCACTCAAACCTTGCATGTCTTTCAAACTCTATTCAAGGCTTTTCACCCTTCTTGTTATTTCATCCCGTTCGGGTGTCTTAGGGGTTTTGTCCTGCACCGATGTCAGTTCGTATGCTGGTTGAGGATAATTGTATGCGGGGTATGGGGGAGGCTCAGTTTGGTAGTTAGGAGTTTGAAATGTGAAAGCTGTATGATCAAACTTAGGCCTCGACACCGCAGGCTGTGTGGTGGCTGCACACGGAGGGCCGTAAAAATATTAGGGACTGGACCAGATGTGGACATCAGAGGACGAGATTCAGAGGGAGCTCCGATAAAGGTTGTTGATATAGTAGGCTGCCCCAAGAGGATATTAGGGTGACTGAAGGGGATGGTTGAGGTACCCCTCGAACTTGGGAAAAGCTCAGGAAATCCGGGGATAGCACTTGGAGGTTCTTTTCCGTTTGTCCAAGCATCCCATATCTCCATAACTCTGAGTCGAAGGATCCTATTTTCTTCAGCTGCCGCAGATTTTAAGGCTGGGATCCCCACAATTGGGTTGTCCTTTGGGATGAGAGCTGCTGGAAGAGTCATCTCAGATGACATCTCTGCGCTTCCTTTTGATCTAGTAAAGTATTTATGCGATGCCAGCTTACAAAAAAACAATCACTGTTCTCTAAAAACCTGGATTGGAAGCTTGAATTAGAGATTATACGGTTGGGATAGATAAAAAACAGGAAATCGCATGTTGGGTATGATGAACCTACGCAGTTAACGAGTTTCTATATGTTAGCAATGGTCGCATGCGTCGTCCCGGCATTTATTACGAACTTCCTTTTGTTTTCTACTTCTTATTTCCTATTAGCTTTCCTCTTTTAAAAGAATACATTCAAATCATACGAAGATTGCCTACGTATTATGACACCGCATGAATTAGACAAAAACTTTCAATTTTTATAAAAAAAACTTTGATTAAAAAAGCTATCAAAATTAAATGCAACTACCAAACTGGGACACAATAAACTTAAAGACTCTAATGCTGCGTAAAAGAACATACAAATGGACAGACTCTTTTAAGAAAAATACAAATTCTTAGAAACTATAAATACATTAAGACTTCAACTGCTTTTTGCACTTGCAGGGCATCGTTCGGCCTTGCCATAGGCTTGTGTGCTAAACTTCCTTGGAGGTGGTGGAGATCTTCCATCACTTGACAAAAAATTGTCATGGCGGTAGCAAAGAAGATGGATTTCGTCATATCCTCAATGGTTGCACTTTGTGGTAATATAATCTGTGATTGCCCGTACCCTTTCTCTTATAACACCTTTTTCTTGCAGTAGACGACCAATTTGCTCGGCCCTTGCCTCTAGAGTTCGTTCTACTACCTGATTCATCTTTTGGAATTGCTGCAGATCCCTTTCTTATCCAGCTATTACTAAATAACAATGCTCTCTTTCCTCCTTGAAGTCCCCGGCTTGCTCGACTATTTTGTTTTCAGTCGTGATGACCCTCCACTTTAAACCAACAAATTCATCGTTATTCCCATCTTTTAATTGCTCAAGGATACGGGCTTGTTCCATTGCACTTTTAATCAATTGCTTCCGAACCCTACATAGCTCACCTTCTCCTTATTCGGCTCGAACCCATACTCGATTACTTTACGCCGCAAAGTTTCTATGAGTTTTTCATCTTTTGCATTTCTAGGAGGATTTTCTGTGGCTGCCTTCATTTTCTGGATTTGGTTTCGTAGGATTTCATCTTCTTTGGTCAATATCTTCTTTTCTCCCTCACTAGCTGCAGCTTGCAAACTGTATTAAAATTGCAACTCTTGGATTTGCTTTTCCAACCTTCCTATAGTAGCCCTATTTTCATTTTCCTTGGCTAACCAATCCCACTGCTCTTGTGACGCCTCAGTAAATTCTTGGAGTTTTGGTCTCTTAGCCGGCCTTCCAGGCTCTATTTCTCTTTTGTACCAAGCAAGATACCCTGGTGCGACCTTCCCTTTAGTTATTTCGCGCACTCGAGTTTCTGCTTTCAAGTATTGGCATTCACTCCAAATTTGACGTACAACGGCTTCTCAACCGCATGACGACTAATATCCTCGTCCCTGGGGATCATTTGGCATCTACCCAATTGTCTTAGTACTTTATATGGCGCATAAGGTCGGATACGTTGAAGACCCATGAAAAGGAAATAAGGTCCGGTGGCTGGCATCTACACAACTTCATCCACATGGAGCCACCCGAATGTCCACTCTATCTGATTTGCGGTGATGACCCGGAGATGCGACACCCATTCTGTGACACCCTCAGGTACTCTAATCCCATTGACCCTGTTGCACAATTCTTCTATGCATCTCTTTGTTGGCGGCCCATAATTCATGAATAGGTCGGTTACATATATGCTCGATCATCCATATTTGCAGCAGCATGTTACATCCATCGAAGAAGTCTCCTCCTGCTTTACAGGCGGTGAGAGCATTCAAGATTTCGGATAAGATCATTTGAGCGAGGGTACCTTTAGCCTGGGTTATTAAGGTGATAACGACCCCTACTATCTGTTTGTGAATATTCTCATCCTTTCGGGGGACATCAGAAGACCCAAGAAACATACCATTAACGCAAAATATTGATGCTCCTCCCATTTGAGCTGATTTCCTTTGCTTTAAGATTTTTGAGGTGATTGAATCCCCCGATATGGCCATGCCTCTGATATATATAAATTGCGCGATGCAAAAGCCAGCTGATATGTCTCTATTGTGAACATTACTACTGATTTTCAAGGAGTCCAGGAATTTATGCACGGCATGGGCTCTTGGTGCAATCAGATATTGGTGTCTCAAAGGAATTGTAGGGGTCTTGATATATCAGGTCATTTCCTCCAATGTCAGGGTGAGTTCAAAGTCCGAGAAATGGAAGACATTGTGGGTGGGATCCTAAAATGTGATTAATACCTTTTTGATGTCTCCGCTTGGGTTAATTTTTGACAAACCAGTGAGGCCTCCTAGATGTGTATTGACCCTTTTTTGCCCTGCTTCCCCGAGATCATTCCACCATAGTCGCAACTCCAAGAGAATTTTGTTCATGAACATTATCGTGCTAATTCTGCACATTCATTAAGGTGAACTAGTATCCAAAAAATATTAAAACCATTATTTTATGAAATTGATTTCTTAAAATCAAGTCCAGGCTTTGCGAATACAGCCTTGCAACACTTCCAAGGAAAGCGTTTCAGGCTGTGCTCACTCGCCAATCGAAATGAGACTCAAAGGTGGCCATTTGTGCAAGATCAGCCTTCTGGCGTCCCTTGCGGTAACATTCGGCTATTTCCGGTTGTAATGGCATCACCCGATTTATTTCGAAACAAGTGGATAAAAATCTGTTTTTCTTGTATTGGCATTTTTGCAAAAGAAAGGTTGGACTGGGCAAACAATTTTATCAAAAACCAAAAATATTATTGAAAAAATTTCCCATTTTGTTTTGTATTTGCTCTTTTTTTTTTGTTTTTTTAAAAACTTTGGCAGCATTTCGGCGCTATTTGTGCATTGGTTTTTTGCACATGAATTGTCTCAGTATCCCTCAGATTTTTTTTATTCACAAGCTAGTCAACATGCGAATCCAAAGAAAATGAATGCATAAGTAGCACTTAATATGTATCAGGATGGTCTTTTCATTTCGGGTTACCTATCCTAGACGGACCCAATCCCTGTGTTGAGTCGCTTAAGTGAAATGTATGATGCAAATAAGCATTCCTCTAGGGATCTAGCATGAGGATAATTTATTCTAAGTTAAAAAAACTTGGTACAGAGTCTAGACTGTGCATCCAAGCAGACAACTCGAGTCGAGGATGGGGCTACGTACCGGGAACCAAAAGACCATCCGGCTTTGTAACTTGTCCGGACTCTTTCTTATTTTCAAGTATGACACTAACAGAATAGGGAGTCTCAACCAGTAAGCACATCCCCGAAGGTGAGAAGTGAAGGGTTTCGTAGCAATTTGTATGTACAATTCATCCAATATCAAAGTGGTAAAGCATTTAGTACATATAGCATGGAACATGTAATGAAATCAGATAATGCCAAATATAATAGCTATACTATGCTCGAATTCTTGAACCCTAAGACAGCGATTCTGGGTTCGTTCCCCAGCAGAGTTGCCAGAGCTGTCACACCTACTTCTTACAGGGTTACCCCGAAGGATGACACGTATAATGGAGTTTTTCCAATTAAAGTGACATTATTCGAAATGGGATTATTTGTTCATTAAGAGTCGCCACTTGGGATAGGTTTGACTTTTGGTGTCCCAAGTCACAAATTTATTTGGAATCCCAAATCGAGGAGATTTCTTGACTGCCTAATAAGAGTCTGCGAACCAGAAATTCTAGGTTAGGAATTCTGTTGACCCGAGGGAAGGTCTTAGGCATCCCTGGATCCCATGGTTCTAGCACTGTCGCTTAAACTATTATCAATGGATAATTTCCTGATTTTTGTAAATGTTAATCGTACAATGCAATTTCAAAATAATTAACTGCTTTATTAATTATACGAACATTTACAATATTATTAATACACGTCTTGAACCACGTCACATAAATGCACCCGGGTTCTCGACACATTTTGACATCGATGAGACTTGGATTTGGGTCACATAAATGTGCACCCGAATTTAGGAAGATATCTTATTAAAACATCGCCCCTACATAAACTACGCGTTTGAAAATTCATGGAGGGTCGTGAAATTTGCTTAACAACACCTCAAAATTTGTATGCATTTTTATTACAGTTAAGGAGCCCACGTAGTGCATGATTTTGTTAGCGCATCTCACTTTATTATTAGAAAGGCAACCTAAAGCGACTATTGTTTTCTGTTATACGCGTCTCTAGAAGATACGTCCTAGTTATGTCATATGTGAGTGATATATTCAAAAGAGAGACCGGCATTTATATTTTCAGCCGCTTTCATGGCTGGTTTTGCAATGTGGGCTTCATTTAATAGCAAGCCCAGGGAATGCATTTCCTTATCTTTCGCAACTAATAGCAGTTTGGGCTTTCAACTTCAGCCCAGAATCATTGGACTATACTTTAATCACATGGATAAGGCTAAAATTTTCAAATTGTTGTACTACAACCATTAATGTTATTCATGGTTGATCATATTTAACACATAAAAATTGACAAAGAACATCCTGTTAGTGATTTTCAGGTTAATAAATCAATGAGCTATAGCCTCAGGTGTTTGAGTTTAGCATCTAGAATAACTTTACTCATCAATCAAAATACATATTCATACAACAATTCCCTATTGTCGAATCAAACGTGAAAACAGGCATGTTATTAGGCCATCTTATTTTTATACCTACTAAAACTAAAATGACTTGCAATTAACAACTTAAATAATAGTCCAGCACGGTCCGATTATTCTTATATTACAGTCCCAAGATAATTAAATTATTTTGACACACTAAAGTAATAATACTTGCATTACAATGTTAGCATAGAAGTAAATGTCTTCAATATTCATCAATAAGCATATACAGTTGTGCATTTCCAAACTTTCTGGGTAAGAGTTGGTACCTGGATTTTCAGCAAAAGAGAACCTATGGGCAAGTTAAACATAAGAGTTGGTACCTGGAATTTCAGCCAAATGTACTAGTTAACCCATGAACTCAGGAAATTTTGACAAGCAAATAACGAAAACATGTCTCTCTAACAGCTCAAAATGCACATGCATCAATTCATCTTCAACTTATAATGAGTAGAACCTCAATTATTATTAGAGATTTTGCCATGAAAAACTCGAAATTGATTATTAGTTGAATGTTATATGAAATGTATCTCTCAATGTATATCTCTCTCTATATCTGAAAAAAAATTCTTCTCTTTGAACAATCAGACGTGTCTTTTATAACCAAAGCCTTAGCGCAACAAAATCTTTTTGTTTTTCTTTTAGTCCCTTACCCACTTTTTAGATTTACCTAAATGATCCTTGATTTTATAACTTGTGCCTCAAGTTTTGAGGCAGAATTAACAGATATTGTATTTTGACCCTTAACTAGAATGTTCCAGGAGTTTGTTACAAGATTCCCATGTTCAAATACCCCCAATACCTCTGTCCTCTTTACTTAATTACTGGCCTAAGTGTTTTATACCCTGGTATCTATCTATCTGGTCAGAAACTAACCTTATTGTTTAGGTATTGGGGGTATTTGAGGCAGAATTAACAGAAATTGTATTTTGACCCTTAACTAGAATGTTCCAGGAGTTTGTTACAAGATTCCCATGTTCAAATACCCCCAATACCTCTGTCCTCTTTTCTTAATTACTGGCCTAAGTGTTTTATACCCTGGTACCTATCTATTTGGTCAGAAACTAACCTTAGTTAACGACTTCAGGTCATAAACCACGGGTATTATTAGCAGCTAGGATGGAATTCTGAAAAAGCTAGTCATGGCCAACTGTTTAATTGCAGACTATAATATATTATGCAAAAGCAAACGATCAAGGGTCAAAATTTGATCAATGCAAAACATATATTCAGGCAAATATCACACTATGAAACTAAATTTCTCAGAAACATATACAAAGCTAAACAACACAAAATTCAGAAATACAGGACACTGATTAATTTTAAACAAAAAATTACCAACTCTGAGTTTAGCATGATAATTCAAATAAGTCAACAAGAACAAACTGTGACATTAAATGTTAAGCAGAGTATTCAGAAGCAGGTTATCCAGACTTAAATAAAGACAAGCTAGGAAGCAAATACTCAGGATATTTCAAAGATGAACATATGAAAACTTAATGTATTTAAACAAATGAAAATCAAAAGCAACTTAGAATAAAAACAAGGACGAGTATATGACTCTAGATGAAAATACCTACTCAGTATATCTCGAAGATGAACATATATAAAACTTAATATACTTAATCAAATGAACAAGGAAGATAAAAGCAATTAGAAAAGAAAACAAGGACAAGCATGGAACCACCTACTCAGAATATCTCGAACATGAACAGATAGAAAACTTAATGTACTTAAACAAGAAAGATAAAAGAAATTAGAAAATAAAATAAACAAAGCTACAGCAATAAAAGCAATTAAAACAAAGGGAACTTAGCTTTTTTCATTGTAAACCTAAAATTGGAGTACTTCAAATCTCAAGTCTTTCTGAAGCCTTCTGAGAGAGTCTTTTGGCCTTCTGAGACCTTTGCCTCATTATTGGAGAGGAGGAAAGGGTTTCAGGCTAGGGTTGATTTGTTTGGGGGTGGGGTCTGGGTTTTAGGCTACTCCGATTTGATTTTTGGCCAAACCTGGTTGTATTCGAAGGTTGTTGGCCATGGAGTTGTGGATGGGAAGGCGAGATGGTCACCTGGGACAATTTTTGAGGGATTCCGATGAGTTTAGTGTTTGAGTCAGAACTTCGATTTAATATTTGAAGAGATCGGCGAGGATTCGAGGGATGAGATTTAGAGGGTTGGGAATAAGAGATCGAGACGGTTCAGGGGTGTTACTTTGGGCAGGTTTGAGGTTGGTGTCGTCGTAGGCGGCGGAGACGGCGACTATTCTTTTGAATATTCGACGGGTTGGGGAGATATTTGAGGGGATTTGATTGTAGGAAGGGAAAGGGGAGGTTGCGAGGGTTCGGTGGTATAAATTTTGGGCCATTTGGTGGCCGGTCGCCATCGTGAGGTGATTTCCTGCGGTGGTGTCAAGGTGGTGGACGGTGGCATTACGGTGGTTGAGGGGTGCTGTTACACGATGTA
Organism: Nicotiana benthamiana; assembly: GCA_034376525.1. Classification (NCBI taxonomy): domain Eukaryota; kingdom Viridiplantae; phylum Streptophyta; class Magnoliopsida; order Solanales; family Solanaceae; genus Nicotiana; species Nicotiana benthamiana. The sequence goes on from CM067337.1 coordinate 94,714,117, forward strand.
TATGTGGTACGAGGATGATGACTTTTGTCTTCTGAATATACACAGGCGTTTGGACATATATATGGGTTTGGGTAGGGAGCTTCAAGACCGTCAGATCATCATGGATGAACGGCTGAGATTGATCGGCCCAAAATGATGTCGTTTTGGGGTGTCTCTTACGTGGACCTAGGTCAGAGACGGGTTTTTGGGATGGTTTGGGTATTTTGAACGGGTACAAGGTTTTGGGCCACTCAGACTTGGCCCAATTGTGGCCAACCTGATTTTAACACATTTTAGTCATATTTTTGTGTTTCATTTTCTTTTTTACAAACTTCCTAACTTATTTTAAAATTCTTAATTAGAATAAATCAAACTAATAACTACCTAAGCATAAGCAAGTATGAAAATTAACAAAAAATTAAAATTATTCATAAAATGCCAAAAATGAAAATTAACAATAAAAAGCCAAAATAAAGTACTTATTTTTTGTGATTTTATATTTTGCAAAATAAACCTTAACTACCAATTAATTTTAAAAATAATATGTGAAATTAAATACTAAATGCTTATGTAACTTTTAGTATTTTTATAACTCATCATGCATGCATCAATAAAAATACACACTGATATGCGCAACTAAATCCTAAAAATAATTAATAAAAGGAAAAATCCTAAGTTTGAGAATTTTGTATGAGTAATTTTAACGAGGCCAAAATCATGTGCTCAAAGACATAGTTCAGGAAAACATTTTTTTTGTTTTTCTTTTTGTTTCTTTTTTTTCTTTTGTTTTTTTGTTTAGTTTTGTTTTTCTCTTTTTTTCATCTTTTTTCATTTTTTCATCTTTTCTCTTTTTTTTTCATTTTCCTTGTCTTTTCTTCCTTTTTTGTATTTTTCTTTTTTTTTCCTTTTTTTTCATTTAATTTTTCAATAATACTTTCAGGTTCCAAAGAGGATAATCAAAGAAAGGGTAACCGGCTCAAATGGGTTTGCAAAAGGGTTGATTGTATTTGGGTAGTAAGAGTGAAAGCCTTCGTCATCTCAATTGAATAGTCATTGCGGTAGAAAGCCTAAGCATAGTACCATTTTACTGCGTCCGCATTCACAGCTGCTTCGGGATCATTTCTTTTGATACCGCCCAGAAACAGTGCTCCTATCGAAAATATCTTTCTGATGATGTATGGGCATTTCCATTAGGAGCAAATTTTTATTTTGCCTCCTAATGGTGAGGAAAAATGTGCCTTAGCACAAGTTGTCCCACTTCAAAATTTCTGGGCCGTACTTTCTTGTTATAAGTACGGGTCATTCTTTGTTGGCACAACTACCCATGGCAGGCCGCAACCATTCAGTTTTCATCGATTTAGGTTAGTTTTTCCAAACAAGTCTTCACCCATTCAGTTTCATCAATCTCGACTTCAACGGTGATCCGGAGAGAAGGGATTTCCACCTCCGTGGGTATCACAGCCTTAGTTCCATAGACTAAGAGATATGGGGTCGCTCCTAATGACGTGTGCACTGTGGTGCGATATCCCAGTAACGCGAAAGGCAACTTTTGATGCCATTGCCTGGAGCTCTAATTCATCTTTCTCAAAATCTTCTTGATGTTTCTATTTTTTGCCTCGACGGCACCATTAGCCTTGGGTCGATAAGGAGTATAGTTCTTATCCGTTATTTGAATTGTTCGCATATCTCCTCCTTCAAATGACTATTCAAGTTTGCTGCATTATCTGTGATGATAGTTGCGGGAATACCAAATGGACAGATAAGATTAGACTGCATGAAACGTATTACAGCTTTCTTGGTGACAGATTTGAGAGTAATGGCTTCAACCCACTTCGTGAAGTAATCAATGGCAACTAGTATGAACCTGTGCCTATATGAAGCTTTTGGCTCGATTGGCCCGATGACGTTGCCCCAAGCAACAAATAGCCAAGGTGCTGACATGGGATGCAGTTCTGTGGGCGGTGCATGAATTAAATCACTATGCACCTGACACTGATGGAACTTTTGGACAAAGCTGAAACAGTCCTTTTTCATGGTTATCTAGCAATAGCCCACTCGAAGAATTTTCTTTGCAAAAATATACCCATTCATGTGGGGCTCGCACACTCCTGTGTATACCTTGTGCATGATCCTTCCGGCCTTTTTGGTGTCAACACATCTTATCAAATTGAGGTCTGTGGTCCGTTTGTACAAGATATCACCAATCAAGAAGAAACCACTTGCATTCCGTGTAATGGTTCTCTTTCAATCTCCACTGACTTGTTCGGGGTATTCTTATGTTTTCAAAAATCTTTTGATATCATGGTACCATGGCGGAATACTTGGTTCGGACTCAACTGTATTACAGTAACCGTGCCTTTCCCTGATTTAGATTTCCAAGGGACCATTGTGGGCATTGCCTGGGTAGGGCAACATCGAAGCCAGAGTGGAGAGTTCATTGGCTACATCATTTTGACAACGAGGGATGTACCGAAACTCTATTGATTTGAACCACTTGATAAGGTCTTTCACATGTTACCGATAGGGAATAAGTTTAGTGTATCGGGTTTCCCATTCTCCTTGGGCTTGCCGTATAATCATAACTGAGTCTCCCATGATCAACAACTGTTCGACATCCTAGTCGATTGCCGTGTTCATACCCATTATGCAGGCTTATACGCGGCTATGTTGTTTGTACAGAAAAACCAAAGTCGGGTTGTGGCTGGGTAATGCTGACTAGTGGGTGAGATCAAAATTTCCCCAATTTCGACACCTTTTTCATTTACTGTTCCATCAAACATTTTTCGAGCAGTTCTATCCTCAGATATTGCCTCAACCGAGTTTACCTCTTCATCTGGGAAATAAGTTTTCAAAGGTTGGTATTCTTCATCAACCGGGTTTTCAGCCAAATGATCCGCTAGTGCCTGGGCTTTCATTGTCGTACAAGTGACATAGACTATGTCAAATTTAATGAGCAGGATCTGCCATTTTGCTAATCTTTCTATGAACATTGGCTTCTGGAATATGTATTTCAAAGGATCCAACCTGGTTATAAGGTAGCTTTTGTAGGCTCGCAGATAATGTCTCTTCTGAGCGACCCAAGTTAAAGCACAGCAGGTTCGTTCCAGCAAAGTATACTTGGCTTCGTACCTGGTAAACTTCTTGCTCAAGTAATATATTGCCTGCTCTTTCTTTTCTGTAGTATCATGTTGGCCGAGGACACAATTAAAGGAATTTTCCAAGATTGTTAGGTACAAGATCAGAGGCCTCCCTAGTTCAGGTGGGACAATGACTGGTGGGTTGGATAGATACTCTTTGATCTTATCGAAAGCTTCATGGCATTCATCCGTCTATTTGATTTCCGCATCTTTCTTCAGCAGTTTGAATATGGTTTCACATGTGGATGTCAACTGAGCAATGAACCGGCTGATATAGTTCAATCTTCCCAACAAGCTCATTACATCTTTCTTGATATTCGGAGGAGGTAAATCCCGAATAGATTTTATTGTTGTCGAATCTAACACGATACCTCTCCGGCAGACTATGAAGCCCAAAATTTTGCCCAACAGGACCCTGAACACACATTTGGTTGGGTTTAGTTTCACATCATACCTGTGGAACCGTTCGAAGAACTTCCTCAGATCTCGCACATGGTCATCCTGAGTTTTGGACTTGATGATCACGCCATCCACATACACCTCTATTTCTTGGTGCATCAAATCATGGAAAATTGTGGTCATGGCTCTCATGTAGGTTTCCTTGGCATTCTTCATACCAAAGGGCATGACCCTATAGCAATAGGTTCCCGAAGGTATGGTGAAAGCTATTTTTTCTATGTCTTCTTCATCCATCAACGCCTGGTGATATCCTGCATAACAGTCCATGAAGGACTGTATTTCATGTTTGGCAAAGTTAGTAAAAAAGATGTGGATGTTTCGCAAGGGGAAGTCATCTTTGGGGCTTGCCCTATGCAGATCTCTATAATCCACACACACTCGGGTTTTCCCATCTTTCTTTGGCACTAGAACTACATTGGCTAGCCATCTGGTGTACAGGACCACTCGGATCACCCTTGCTTCCAACTTATTCGTGATTTCCTCTTTGATTTTACCACAGATATTAGTTTTAAATTTTCTTTGCTTTTGTTGGATTGGGGGTAATTAGGATAAGCTGGAAATTTATGAACGACCAAATCAACACTTAGTCATGGCATGTCATCATATGACCAAGCAAACACATCTTTGAACTAAAACTGGAGTTGGATTAACACGTCCAAAGTTTTCGCATTTGCGTGAATGCTTATTTTTGTTTCCCTGATTTCTTTGGAACTACCCAAGTTAACTGGCACAGTGTCATTTCGGTTTGTCTTCGGTTTATTTTCGAAATGTTCCAGTTCTCGATTTATTTCTCTAAAAGCCTCTTCTTCGTCATATTCCAGTTCTTGGTTTATTATTTCACAACTAGACAGCGTAATTGCATCTAGGCCTAAAGTCTGCAAGCATGTCATGTTATATAAAGCCTCATTATTAGAACTGAAAGAAGAAATAACAGGGAAAAATAGCAAAGATCAGAAAGAATAAAGGAAAATGAACGATGAAATATTGATTTAATTTCATGGAATTTGAAGGTAACAGGGTTTACATTTGGAAATTAAAATACAAGAAACTAAAGGAAACATCCCAGTTACACCCTGGAATAATTTGCAATGCAGAAAAAGTGGCAGAACAGGCCTACCCAGACTCCCTCCTGATTAGGAATGGCATAGCCTTCCAATTTTGCAATTTGGCCGCGGGTTCCACGTACAGCACCTCAGCAGTGCTTGAGCCTTCCCCTGACTAGACCATGTGGGTTTCATATAATATCTTCTTCATAGCCCCACAAATATCTTAAATATTTTCGGTCGTAAAGGCCTCATCATCCTCTTCTTCATTGTACTTTGGCTTGACAAAATTCTCGTACAGATGTGGTAGTGGTTGAGGCAGGACCCATCCATCATGTTTTTTATTGTCTGCCCATTTTATATCATTTGGAGTAGGTTGGAAACCTACCCCGAAGAACTTCTCAGTGGCAGGAAGAGTAACTGGTTCAGCTATTCCTTGCAAGGACCTCCCAAGTCCCTTCCTTGGTTTGAAACCATGTGTGATCATTTCTTTTGCCACCATAAATGATGCATTGGAAAGGAAGGGTTAGGGTCAAGGGTTTCCCTCTTCTTACTGGTCTGCCACCACAACTTCAAAGGGCTGATAAACTATGTGCTCGTTGCCTTCTCTTGCTTCAAGTCATGAGACTGAGGGATATCGATAAATTGATTGCTCTTCCCCCCCCCCCCCCAATGGACCACAATTTCTTGATCCTCATGCTAAAACTTTACCATCCGATAAAGAGTGGAAGTTACAGGCCCCGTTCCGTGGATCCATGGTCTCCCCAAAGGAGTGTTATAGGACATGTACATGTCTAGAACTTTAAAAGTGACCTCAAAGTCCATTAGGCCAATGGCTGGAATTAGATCGATCTCTCCAATAGTGTCTCTTTTGATACCACTGAAGGCTCGTACGTAGACATTGTTTGGAAAAATCCTTTCAGTTCCAATTACCATGCACAATAGTTTTGAGAGTAGGCAGATGTCCACCCAGAACCTCCATCCACCATAACCCTTTTCACGTAGTATCCTTCACATCTAAAAGTTAAGTGCAGGGTTTTGTTAAGTGCAGGCCCTTACGGAGGTAAGTGGTTTTAGCTAAATGAGATCTGGTTGATTATGAAAAATGTTTCCGCCATTCTTTCTAATTGCTCCACAGAAGTCTCAGATGGAATGTATGCCTCATTGAGGGTCTTGATTAGTACCTTCTTATGTTCGGGGGATTTCATCAACAAAGATAGCAATGAGACTTGTTCAAGAAATTTTCGAAGCGGTCAACCACTTCATAATCTGCCATCTTCATTTTTCGAAAGAAAGCTAGTACCTCTTTGGCACTCACTGGTTTTTTACCTGGGAAGCGCTTCTTGGTGGAGTTGTTCACTTCTTCCAAATTGGAGTACTTCTCCACGGGGTAGTTTTCTTGAAATTCTCCTGATATTTCTTGGCCATTATAGGTCACGACTATTTTATGGTAGTTCTAAGGCACCGCGGTAGGATCCGTCATGGTTCTCTATGGTGCGCGACCAATAAACACGGGCTCACTCAATCTTCATGGGCTAGTTGGCGCCCGCACTACATAAACTCCCTTGGGCACATTTGGGTGGTCTTGTTCAGTTTGAATCTCTTGGGAGGACTCAAAGTCAACCGTTTTTCCTTGCTGCCTCTTGGGACATAAAGAACAGCGTCTTTGGCCGGCATTGCCCCGGTTTCTGCTTTAATCCTCTTTTCGGATTTGGGGTGTGTGGCTTTGTTATTTTTCTCCACTTCATCTTGCTTCGAGGATGTTTTTGGATTTCTCTCCATGTCAAAAATGGCAATTATGGCTTTCAGTTTCATGTTAAATTCCTTATCTTCACAGATCATTCCGATTACCGGCCCGTCATTATGGGCCGGTAGTGGGTTGTTGGTCACATTGGAGATGTCCTCACCCCTTAACACTATCTTCCTCTATTCTATCAAATCCTCCACAACTCATTTCAAAGTCCAACAGTTTTCTATATCATGCCGCTCATCTCCTGAGTGATTAGTGCATTGGGTGCCCCATTGTTAGGAGGGTGATTTTAGGTTTTGCTTGTTTGGAGGTACAGGCTGCTACAGGACCATTTGGACAAGCTTCGGAAACAAACTAGAGTAGGATTCACTGATTGGTGTAAATTTTGTCGTCCTATGTGGCTTGCGAGGATGAAAGTTATTTAGCGAAGGACGGGGTTTGTAGTGGTTTTGTCTAGAAGGCTGGTTTCTATTAAATGGAGCTTGGTACCGGTTGATTTATTGTTGAGGTCGGACATAAGGTTGAGCATTCGTAACTGCACATGGCTGAGGAGCATAGGCCATGTCCTAGTGAGGGTAGTAATGCTAAGGAGTTCTTTCTAAGAACATGGATCTGGAGCGCGGTATCTTCTTGCACCTAATGCTGCCATGGATGTTTCTTCTTTCTTATTGCCCTTTGCTACATCTCCAAACCCTCCATGAATGGCTCGGAAGGTTGCTCTAATAGCGGACGGGCTTAGATTCTGCCTGTTTTTAATCCATTTTGCACCATTTCCCCGATTTTGATAGTTTCCGCGAATCGTTTATCCATAGCAGACATCATGTTATGGAAGTAGTCGGCTTCCTGAGCTTGGAGGAACACTGTAACCATTTTGACCTCGTCCATTCGAGGCTTTGCTCTATATGATTTTTCATGCTATTTTATTGCGTATTCCCGGAAGCTTTTCGAGGACTTCCTTTTCAAGTTTGCCAATGAGTTTTTGTCTCGAGCAATGTCTATATTGTACTGGAATTGTCTGACAAGGTATCTAGCAAGGTCTTCCAAAATATGCCAACGAGATATATCTTTTTCCATGTACCATTCATAGTCAATACCAACCACACTTTCTCCAAAAAAGGCCATAAGTAATTCGTCCCTTTCTCTGGCCCCTCGCAACTGATTGCAGTACATCTTATGATGAGCGATAGGATTACCGTGCCTATTATATTTTTCAAACTTTGCAGTTTTGAATCCCAGTGGTAAGTGCACATGGGGGAACATGCATAGATCAGCATAAGACACACTTTTCTATCAGCTCAAACCTTGGATGTTCTTGAGGCTTTGTTCTATACTCCTTATCTTTCTTGTGGTCTCTTCTTGCTCGAGAGTTTTGGGAGTCTTTTCTTGTCCCGTAGTGAACTAAAATTCAGGCAGATGAGGGTAAGCATAAGTGGGGAATTTAGGAGGTTCCATTTGGAGGGGAGGTGTTTGGAATGTAAAGGTTGAACGATCCAAATTGGGCCTAGGCAGTGCAGGATGTGTTGTGTACGAGCATAGGGAAGAGGCAAAAATGTTTGGATCCACGCTGGATATGAATACCTAGGGTAGAACCTCAGAAGGTGGTCCCACGAAATGAGCTGATATAGTTGGTTGTCATTGTGGGATATTTGGGTGACTGATTGGGACATTGGAGGTACCACCCATTCTAGGGAAAAGTTTGGGGAATCTCAAAATTGTGCTTTGTGGCTCTCTTCCATTTGAGCTGATATAGTCGCTTGTCCTAGTGGGATGTTTGGGTGACTTATTGGGACATTGGAGGTACCACCTGTTCTAGGGAAAATTTCGGGGAATCCCGGGATCGTTCTTGGTGGCTCTCTTCCGTTTTCCCAAGCGTCCCACATTTCCATAACCCTAAGACACAGGATTTTATTCTCTTCGGCAGCTGCCAATTCAAAGGTCGGGATGCCCGAGATGGGGCCATCATCTGCGATGGGAACCATTGGTAGAGTTATTTCTGAAGACATTCCGATGCTACCCTTTGATCTTGTAAAGTATAGGTGTGAAGTCACATTACCACGAAAACCAACCACCATTATATAAAACCCTGGACTGGATGGGACAGCAGCAAATGGTTAGTTTGTGACAAATAAAAATTAGGTAATCGCACGTTGGAGTGTGATTCACCTATGTAGTTAAATGGGTTTCTACATGTTTTGCAACGATTGAATGCTTTGTCCCGGTTTTTCTTATTCTTTCCCATTTTCGCTCTTTTTTCTTGCTTTTCTTTTCCTCTACCCTTTTCTCATTTTCTATTATTATTGGAGTTATTAAAAAGATTATGACCGGATCTGATGAGGATTGCCTTCGTATAATGATACCGCGTGAATCAGATCATTATGTAATTCAAGAGAAATAAATATGAAAAGTAAAGAAACAATTTTTTGGGAATTTTCAATTTTCATTAATAAAACTTCTATTACAAAAAATGTTAGCTACTCGTTTCTTGAAAATAAAACTACAGACTCAAAATAAAGCAAAAATGCAAACTCAATGATTGAAAAATCAGGAATACATTAAAGCTTCAACTACTAGAGTCCGCGGGGCATCATTCGGCCTCGCTGCGGGCCTATGTGCGAGACCCCCTTCTAGTTGGTCCAAATCACTCATACTTTGACGCACAAAAGTCGTCACCGCAGCAAAGAAGGTGACACAAGTCATGTCCTCGCATGCTTGGCACTTCATGTTAATGTAGTCATCGATGGTTCTGATCCTCTCTCTAATTCTACCTTTTTCCTGGAGTAATCGACCTATCTGCTGATTCCGAGCTTCTAACACTTGGGAGTCATGAAAGTGTTGATTTTGTAATTGCCGTATTTCTTTCTCCATTTTATTCATTAGTTTATTACAATGCTCCCTATCATCTTTGAAATCTTTAGCTCGTTTGGCTACCTCATCTTCTAGAGTAGTTACCTTTCTTCTTAGGCTGGTAACGGTCCCTTCTTAGTTTCTCTTCATTTGCTGCAAAAATCGTGCCCGTTCTTCTACTTTCTTTGTCCATTGCGCCTAGATTTTTACCAAACTATCTTCAGACTTTTCCAAGTCCTCTTGACATTCGAGGACTTTCTTTTTTAGACAACATATGAGTCTTCCATCAGCCCGACTTCTTTTCGGGTTATTGGCAACTATTTTTATCTTTCAGTCTGAGCTTTTAGCGCCTTGTTTTCCTGGGTTAGTTTTTTCTTTTCTCCCTCATCTGCGGCGGCTTGAACACCTTTTTCAAATTCAAGCTCTATGAATTTCCTTTCCAATTTGCTTATTTTGGCCTTGTATTCATTCTCTTTCGTCAACTAGTCCCATTATTGTTGTGCCCCAACAGTGAATTGTTGAACATGTGGTCTCTTTGCAGACCTTTCAGGAATTTGGAATTTCTTACTGAACCAGTCAATCTACTCAGGTCCACTTCACCTTTAGCTCGATATCGGACTATGGTCTTGGGTTCAAGACACCTACACTCTTTCCACACTTGGCGAATTTTTCCTTCTGGAAATGCAGCTTTTGGGCCCAGCTCAATGGCATGTTTACTTAAATCGTCATCATTGTGGGTGGTTTGAAATCTTCTTAATTGGTGCAACACTCTGTAAGAAGCATAAGGTTGGATGCTCGGAATGCCCATCAAGAGGATATAAGACACTTCACTTGACATGTATATTTTTTCGGTGACGGGTAGCCATCCAAACGCCCACTCAATTTTATCAGGAGTCAAGGATCTCAAATGTACAAGATAAGCTTCAGTATCCATAGGGAATTCAATACCTGCTACCCGGCTTTCAAACTCTTCAATAGAGCTCAGACCGGTCATATCATAATTGATGTACCCAACCCAATGACAGAGGTGTTCTTGCATCCATAATTGTAGTAAAAAATTGCAACCCTAGAAAAACATTCCCCCTTCCCGAAGATATTCAAGGCTCGGTAGATTTCAGACACGATCAGAGGAACCACAACGTTGTTGGCTTTCTTGATTGCAACATCCATCATTCCTACAAGACCTATCTCTATATTCCCATCTTTTAGGGGACGGACCACCACACCCAAGAAAGCTACCATAAAGGCTAAACCCTGCCTTGCCTCCCATTTGTCTTTATTTCCGGCATGGGTTAGACTACTGTGCGGCTCTTCGAAACCTCGGGGGTTACCATATTGATGATACAAAAACTGGAGTGTGCAATACCCTTCGGATAAGATCTCTCTTGACAATCCCAACTAATACTTAGCAAATCCAGAAACCTATGGGGGATACCGGTCTTGGTGACAATGGATATCGGCTTCTAAGGTTACCATTAAGGCCCGCATAACCCACAACTTCCTCCAATGTAGTGCGAGCTCAAAGTCAGAGAAACGGAACACATTGCGAGTCGGGTCCAAAAAAGGTATTAAGCCTTCAATTATATCCGACCTTGGCTTGATGTTTAATAGTCCAACGAGGCCTCCCAAAACCTTTTCGACGGTTTCTCTACTACTCTTTCCAAGATCATTCAAGCAAATATGGAGCTTCAAGGAGAACTCATTAAAGACTGCGAGGGGTTCAATTTCATTCGTGCTCATCCTGCACATTTATTAATGTGATTCAATAATTTGTCGTAAAGGAAAAGTAAAAATATATTTTTTTCCAAAGATTTTCATTTTAAAAACAAAACCCTAGCTTGGCATATACGGCCTTTTAGCACTTAGGGTAAGAAGATTTTAAGGTTGTTCCTGCTAACTATTGAACATATGTTGCAAGGTGGCTGTTCTTGCAAAATAGCCTTCCGTCGCCCTTTTGGGGGATATTCGGCCTTTTTTAAAAAAGAATGGCATCATCTGGCTTATTTGGGACAACAATTAAAATTTTGTTATTTTTGGCTTATTTTACAAAAGGGAAGTTGGACTTGATGGGCTTTGCCTACGTATCCCACATCTTGTGAAAATTAAACTGGCATAGTACGAGTAGATTTGATGGGATAGGGGAAATCATGACACCTAAAAATTTTGGCTCGTTTTGAAATGTCTTTTCTTTTCTTTTCTTTTTTCAAAATTTTGGTAATGTTTCAGAATTCTCTAAATACCTACCTCTCACTCTTTTTCTTTTTCTTTTTATTGATTTTCTTTTTGCTCTTTTTTTTAATTTTCTTCCTCTATTCTAGAGATCGGTCAACATGCAAACCGAACAAACAGATGCGCAAGTGAAATGCACATGATGCAAAAAAATGTTCCTACTAGGGATCTCGCATGAGGCTTTGTTATACTAGGTTTAAAACCTGGGTTTATTGTTCTAGACTTGGCTTACCCGGGCAGACAACTGAAGCCGGGGAGGGGGGTTTGCAGCTTGCCGGGAATACAGAAGCTTCGCCAGCTTAGCAACTTGTCCGAACCTCGTTCTAAAATGGGATAAGACTCTAAATAGAAGAGAAGTCACACAAAGTGCACCCGTCTCCATGATGTAGAAGACTCAGAGAGAGGAAGGGTTTCGTAGCAGTTTATATATACAATTCACCAAATATCAAAGTGGTAAAGCATTTAAAATCTTAAGCATGAAACATGTAGGAAAATCAGATAAATCAAAAAATAACAGCTATCCTAATCTCGAATTCTTGAACCCTGAACCGAAGTTCAGGGTTCGATCCCCAAACAAAAGTTCTGGGTTCGATCCCCGGCAGAGTCGCCAGAGCTGTCACACCTCCTCTTTTAGACACTACCCCTGGAGGATAGCGTATAAGGGAGTTTTTCCACTTTAAGTGACAATATTCGGAATGAGATTATTTATTTATCAGATTCGCCACTTGGGATAGTTTGTTTTCTTGTGTTCTAAGTTATCGATTAATTTTAAATCACAAATCGAAGAAAATTTTACTTTCCTTGTGAAGTCTGCGAACCAGAAATTCTGAATAAGGAATTCTGTTAACCCGAGGGAAGGTATCAGGAACCCCTAGATTCTATGGTTCTAGCACGGTCTCTTAAACTACTACAATTTTCCTATTATCTGACTTTAATACATGTTTAAAACCTGTAGTGCAATTTTAAACTACCTACCGCTTTTAATTAATTTTAGAGAAGCTTGAACGTCGTTTAAAATATGTCTTTGGATCGTGTCACATGAAAAGCACTGGCAATCCAACACACATCTTATTTAGTGTTTTAGGATTTGGATTTGGGTCACATGAAATCCACACTCAAGTTTAAGAAGGTAGTATTGTTAAAAGAGGCACCTAATGAAACTAACGCGTTGTTAACTTGTGGGAGGTCATGAAAATTTGCTAAATTGCACATCCCGAGTTTTATGTATTTTAAAAAACTATAACTAAATAGGGCCACACATTCAAGAATTTATTTGATGCGGCGCACACCAATTCCATTTTAAAAAGACGTCTTAACTAAGCTTGGAGATCCATAAACCAATTGTCTTGTCTAATATAGCTCGTCTTCAAAAGTCAATTTAATTAATAAAAACACAAAGAATTCAAAAGACCTTTTTTTATGCCAAGTTCAAACTTATACCGTAAGAGAAAGTGATCAAAAGGTCGAATCCCTTTTCAAACATGGGCCCAAAAGAGAGAACACGCGAGAGCAAAATCTGTTATTGTCTATTCCCAAATGACTTCAAGATATTGGGCCCATGTTGAGCTCAAATCTATCAAGGGAAAAGGAGATATTATCGTGTGGATCCTGGTTTGAAACCCTGCAAGCAAAAACTAATTCAAACTATGGAAATTGAAAAACTTATTATGCTAGCTTTAAAAGGGCTCTTTCACTGAGAACTGATCTGGGGTGAACATAATAAAAACTGATAGGAAAATCCAATTATATCTACCATGAATGCATGATTAAACCTCACACAACAACCAATTTTGCATCTAGCAGGAGATCACCATACTTTAAGCATAATAGACTATATATCATTCAGCTTCATCTCTAACTTATAACTATCATGATGATTGTTCTAAACAAAATCATTTTCTAAACAAGAAATATCCTACTCCAATAAAAATTAGACCTAAACTCATATGTTTGAAGAAATATATGGCTACAGTACATTGACAGTTCCGAGATAACATAGATTTAACTAACATGGCCTAATCATAACACTCAGCTGATGGTCAGTATTTTCAAGTCTTTTGCCTCAAATAGTCAAAATACAATTACAACCATAACAATCAGAAACAAATGAAATTACTACAAAGGCCATACAAACATTAACAGTGACAGGTTCATATTGACTATACAATACATCAATTAACTTAAAAAAACAACTGAACCTAAACTAATTGATTTGAATATGCAGAAGCCATGTTTGGAACTCCGGATTACACTTTATTTCGTTATCAAAATTTCATGTGAGATGGATTTAGTAACATGTACCCAGAATATGAAATGTAGGAAGACCAAAGAAAGTCAATATCAAGCCGCACAGCAATAGCAGCTCAGCAACCAAGAACAACCAGAAAAATGATTCAAAACACTTTACAACCAAACTCAAACATGCAGTAACTATAGCAGCCTTTAAACTTGACCTCTTTTGAAAAATAAAAATCCCAGCTCAATCCATCCTTTAACTCTTAATGTATCAGGAATTGTTATTGTTTTTTTTAAGAAAAATAACGTAAAGGAAACAAAGGAGGAATTCAATGTAACAGTAAAAATGTAGCCTTTTAAGTTTTCCTCTCTAATTTTCCTATGCTCCGAATCTGATCTCTAAGGCAAGGAAGTAATGGCTTTATATGCAAGTAAGTAAGGAACCCTACAGGTTTTATAATTGCACTCCTAGTCCTTTTCAGTTTTCATTTTTAGCTTGGAAATCCCTCACTTATTGACTTGTTTTCCAAGCTAAGCTACCAAAATGAGAAATTGAAATTTGAACCCTACACTAGAAATTTCTATATCTCTTATGAAAAGATTCGCCATACTAACATTCCTAAATTACCCCTTAAAATCTTAGCTATTTACCCCTGAAACGAAAACTGAGATGGGTCAAGAATGACCCGAAGCTTAAACATATGCAAGCCCAACCCCAAACCAACGAGTCAGTAAAGACAGCCCAAACTCGAAAGAAATCTCAATTAAATGGGACTGAACCAGGCATAATAATTCACTGGATTCAACAGAGACAAAAGGAATTTTTTGAGAGGTCCGCAAATGATTTTGCAAATAAACGACTAATCAACTTTATAATACCCTAGCATGAATTGGGTTATTAGATTGAAACGCCCTAATTAAAATAACTTGTGAACCTAAACAAAAGCAAAACAAAAATTCAATTATGTCACTAACAAAATTAACACAGAAATTAATCTAAGGAAAAACCGAAGTTCAAAATCTTGCTCAAATTCCGGAAAAACGAAAACAAAACTTAACCAAAGAAAAGAGAAGAAAATAACAGGGATGGGAGGTGAAGTAAACAATTTAAACAGAGAAAGGAAAAAGTAGAGGACTTACCAAGTTAGAATCTTAGAATCTAATGGAGACAAATGAAACAACAGACTAGTGTCGATCATTTGTTCTGTGTTAAGAACAAATGAGCGACATCACTTTTACTGGCTCAAAATTACTAAGCTTGAATAAAGACCATAACGCCGGTCTATGCATGTTACCAGGCTTGAGAGATTCGCTTCTTATTATTTTCAGATTCAAGAACAAGGCCAATTTGGTGAAGATTTGGGGAGGAAGGGTGGTGGATTGGGGTTAAAGGAAGGGCGAAGGTTGCCTGGATGAAGTTTGGGGTTGAACAAGGAGGCACTACCACCGAAAGGAATGGGAGGCGCTAGGATCTCTAAGATTTGAGGCATTCCAGTGAGATTTTAGAAAAAATGGTTGGAGATTTGGGATGGGGTGGAGGAGAGGAGGCTGTTGTGAAGATTTGGTGGTGGTTAGACGAGTTAGGGTTCTGGGCCCATATTGTGATCTGAAATTCGAACCAATCTAAAAAGATTTGAAGGAAACTAGCTGGAGATTGGGATTGAGGAAGCAAAGGGTAGTTGAGGGTGTGAATTTGGTGGTGATTGGTGGCCGCCGCCGCTGTGGACGATTTTCGACGGGCGGCAAGTGGCGCTGGAAGGCGGAGTTAGGGTTGGTCTGATGAGCGTGAGTGAGGTGAGAGAGACGAGGAGGTAGGGTGTTCTGAGGGGGGTAGGGTCCATTAGGACAGTTATATACCAGGGAGGGGCGAGTTGCGGGCCATTAGATCAACCAAACATAGATAGTTCAGATTGATTTGGTCAAAACGGTGTCGTTTGGTTGTAACATAAAACGGGTCGGTATTGGGGTATGGATTCAGGCTGGATTGTGGGGTTCTGGGCTAGGTATTTGACAATAATTGGGTTGGGGTTTTAATTACTTAGCCTGGAGTGAATTTGGCCTAAATTTTGGGTCTTTAATAAAGAAGACCCAATTCTTTAATTTCTTTTCTTTTATTTCCTTTTTATTATTATTTTTCTTTTTCTTTTCAAATTGAAACAAAACAAAAATTAAACGAAAAAACTTAAATTAACCTACCAAAATATATTAAGCTACGACTAATAATCAACAAAATTAAAAAAATACCAATTTAAAAAAATAACAATATTCAAAGCTAAAATTAAACAAGCAGATAAATCAACTTTTTTTGGTGATTTTTGTTTTTGTATTTTTCTAACACACTCATTATTAATTAATCTAAAAATATGTAAAATCAATTCCTAAATTCAAATGCAATATTTTGTATGAATTATCTAGATTAAACAATGCGCACACAAAAAATGCGAATAAACATGAAAATTATACAATTAAATCCTAAAAATTAAATAATTAAAGAAAAAAACCTAAATCTAAGAATTTTGTAGGAGTAATTCATACAAGGCAAAAATCACGTGCTTACAATCAACAATTGACATGGTTGCTGGGAAAAGAAAAAGTTAACAATAGGGGGAAAATAAAGGGAAAAGACAGAAAAAGTTATTAAAGAAAAACTTACATGCAATATTCTACTTTTCTAGAAATGGAACATTTTCTCCACCCACTAAACCAACAATATGGGCAACAACAATGTTGGCATACCAACCATGTTCTTTATCATCATTTGGGCTAACTAACACTCTCTTATTTCTCACCACTAAAGTGAAAATCCCATGACGGAAAAGCTTAGGGGAGTAGAGATGAATCAAATGGAAAAAAGTAAAAGGTAAGTTATCCTACCTTGTTAAATGCCTTAAACTGGCAACAACCCTCCACAAAATGAGGCCAATTTGGCCTTAACTAACATCAAAAAGACAATAGAATTCAATTATAATAGGATAA
Source organism: Nicotiana benthamiana (assembly GCA_034376525.1). Classification (NCBI taxonomy): domain Eukaryota; kingdom Viridiplantae; phylum Streptophyta; class Magnoliopsida; order Solanales; family Solanaceae; genus Nicotiana; species Nicotiana benthamiana. The sequence goes on from CM067337.1 coordinate 94,730,769, forward strand.
ATGGGGGTTTAAAATTCAGCGTGAATGGATATGTATACCCAAAAGAAAACCCGATTAAGTAAGATGTAATTATTTGGTTCGTATTGGGAATTTTAATAGGGAAATCAGGTCTCCATTAGAAATCTCAATGAATAACAGAATTAGACCTTCGGTGATTTAGAATGGTAAATATCAGCACGGTCTAAAGAAGATATTGAAGAAACTTGTTTCATAATCGATTATCTATCATTATAAAATGATAGTTCAGCAGGGAAAATTTCACCTACTGAAGGCTCACTAATAGGTTCATTAGAATCTTTACTTCTAGATGAAGGTATATAGGAGAGATATCACCTACTTTTAGAAGAAGGAGTAGAACTCACTAGAGGTAAAGAAATACCATGTATAGATAAAGACCCTAAACTACATAATCTTCCTTCTCTTGTGCTTCTATCATGACCAAAAGGAAAATCATCAACAATGGGGACTCTTCAAGGATTAGGGTTTGAAGAAGAAAACAAGAGCGAATATTATAAAATATGAAAAATTTTACGATAAAGACAAAGGCAAAATATATATGATACTTAGAAGCAACCGTCAAAGAAAAAGGTATAATGATGAAAATGTCATGATGGAAATTATCTCTTTGTAATTGATGAAGCCACAAAAGAACCCCTAAAAGATGTTGAAGAGTTGTAGAACCAATCAGAAGATACCACGCGCTACGAGCATTAAATGAAAGTGACATATGAAGTGTCAATTCCAGATAAGGTATAATGGCGGAAAATTTCCCGCTTTAATAAGATCCATTTTCCAAATATTATGTTGATAATTAAATGGCAAGTGGGGGAGGGACTATCTATATTGGAAAAAATCAAGTTAATGTATCGAATTAATTATGTAGTGACATGTCATGACACGTGGATTGGTAAAGGAATGATAGTTGGCGAAGAATAGTTGAAGAAGCACGAGCTTTAGCAGGTACCAGCAAAGATCCAAAAAAGCCAGAAGAGATAGGTGCTCGAACCTCATGATATTCTGAAGAGGCACTGGAAGAATGAACCCAAATAGCGAAAGGGCCATAGATATGTATTACTGGTAATTAATGGGCATTAATTATGAAAAATATTATAGAACTTGTATTGAAACGATTAGGGTTGTTAATTATAACGTTACATTAAAATACCATTAATTGACCAAATTGACTTCAATATGAAAGGAAAAAATTCGTATTACTTAGAAATAACTATAAAAGGTAAGGAATGAATATTTGTAAGGTCACAAATACTATTGGAATATACTAATTTATTTTTCTTTCTATTCAGCTGTTATTTACATCAATTATTATTATTTCTACATGAGTATCAATAATCCAAATTCTTCTAAAAAATGCCTTGACCGTAATCCCTATTTTGGTTAAACAACATATACATTTGTGCTTTAAAATAACTTATTATCTTAGATGGGAGTACCTCGTCACTTAAACATATCCAACAAGTGTATCTCATGGTGAAAAGTTTTTAGCAAGAAAAACAATCCCAACCAACGGAACCTAAATCAAAGGTGTCTATCTAATTACCCAAACAAATGGATACGACTATTGTCCAACATTAGTATATGCAACTTCGGGTATTTGCTCTCTCTATATATATTTGCTAAGTTGATTAAGAATAATCACAAAATAGTTTATAAAGTATTTTATTTTATTTGGCACCTCAGCCATGATAAAATCATGCATTCTAGTCTTCCACCATCCATAGTATTGTCTATTAAATCTGCACAACAAAAAAAAACTAGACTTAGCTATGAATGTTGCCGCTAATCAGTTGCTAAATATCTCGTAGGTATCAAAATTTCTTGATAATTCGTTGCTAATCTATCGCTAATTGAGATTAGCGATGAATTTTGTTTAGCTATAGGATTTTTCTGTCACTAAAACCTGATTTTTTAGTAGTGTTGGGTGATTGGTATGTAGATTGGCCTTCTTCAAAATATAGTGGAGCAACCATAAGGATCCTTCCTAGGTGTTAGCCTGATAGGCGAAACCTTCTCTGATACCAATTGTTAGTTTGTATGAGTCCATCAAATAGTAGGATATCTAGTCCTCTATGAGGTTATGCTGAGAATGCTAATAAATCTACAAGTAAATGAGACAAGGATTTTTACGTGAAAAATTCCCAACTCAATGGGACAAAAACCATGACCTACACTTGTAGGCTTTCAACTTTACAAACTTGTAAACACCTATTACAAGCCACTTTGTAATGACTCCATTACAAAGAATTTGACTCAACTAACTTATTGTATTCTTACCACAAGCTAGTTTGTGACTTCCTAGTTACAAAGACTTTTAACTAACTTGTGATGCTCTCACCACAGCCACTTTGTTACGCTTCTAGTTACAATGGATTTAACTTATACTAAACCTAGTCACAACATAAACTTAGAAATTTTACGGATTTTACAAGAGGGTTCCTAATCAATGCTTCTGGCCAAGAAATTTAGGAGTACAATAAGTACAATCACAAAGTTACAACTCAACTAAGTACAACAAAATACTAAAATGATGTAAGCACTTTTGTTGATTTCTCTATTTTTTTAAAGGCTTGAATAATAAATAGAATCGTTCAAGTGATGTTTTGATATAAACTCATTATTGATACACCTTGATGAAATCATTGAAATGATGTAAGCACTTTAATTGGTCAAGGAATAAGTGGACACTGGAAATAGTGCAATGCAAGCAGAAATAGTGCAGGCAGTCATGTCGCTTCTAGCTATGTCCAATTGACTGTGTATCGCTATGAGGGAATCACAAGGGTATTGGGTCCTTATTTGGTTTCCTATCAACTGAAGGTATAGCGGGTCACATTTATCTAGAATCTATTATCTTGTAGTATAGTCCAAGTGTATCAAATTCCTTCTCTAGTCCTTGACATTAAGTTTGTTAGATCGTCAAAACATAAAGTAAAGAAATTGAAGACCTATCAACCCCCAACTCTATTATTTATCTCAACCCGCTCCTATTTATCATTTTCTTTCTTAAAACGCTAGTTCATACATGTCCAATTCAAGAACTAACATATTTTTTTATGAAAATAATGATTCTTAGTCCAATATATATGTTTTATGTTTTTTTTAAAATCCTAGCTTTGAGATCTTGCAGAGATTCTTGACTTTTGATGGATCCCTATGAATTATGGTCCATGAATGATGCTAGAACTAGTATTAAATGGTATTATATGACCATTAATGTACCATAGAAACTCATCTTGAAGTGCATTTAGTTATGGATACTTCATCTTTTCGCTAGAACACAAAATTTAGCTACAAATTTTGTATCTTTCTCTCACTTCGAACTGCATCTTAAATGGCCTCCTAGCCTTGAATAGCCTCCTGCATAGTCCCTCATGTAGCCTACATTGGCCCTGAACCTCCTCTTCACTCTTGGGTTGGCCACTGGATTTAGCTGCACATGATGCATTCATACACACAATGTGTGCGTATAAGGGAGCTCATGTGCGTAGTTCATGGCTCTTCATGCATTGTGAGACGGTCTTTTGCGTGTGGTTATGCATAAGCAACTCCTCTCCTGCATAATATGGCTTCTCCCATGGTTAAATATGATATTTGCTACATAGGCTGCATTTAGGGGTATTCATAAAAATCCGAAAAATCGAACCAAACCGAAAATCGAACGTAATCGACCAAAGTAATTGATCCTTTTTAGGTTTGGTTTGGTTTTAGTTTTGAATTTTAAAAATTGATTGTATACGGCTAAAACCGGGTGTTACATCTCGCATTTTTGTAAGTTAATACATTCATCTTCAGCTAATTAACATAGACTAAAGGATGAGATCATCTTGACGTTAACGTATGTATACTATTTATAACAAACAATAAATAAGTGTCATGAAGAATAAAGGGTACACGAATTAAAGAAAATGAGTTTTGTTGAAAGTGGTCAATTTAGGATAAGATACGAGTCAAGAGATAATACCCGATGATTATGATAGTACCATGCAACATACCATATGACCACGGTAGAATAATGTATAAAGTATATATAAAGTATATTAAAAATAATTATAATTTTATGCAAATTGAAGCAATTTTTAAATTATGTGGATAATTGGTTAACTACCGGATAGCGGGATATTACCCAATTAACTAATAAATAGATAAAATTTATAACATACATCCATCCAAACCGTGTCACAAAGACACCATGATAACAAATGACTCTTAGTCATTTATGCCATGTGGCTACCTAAAATTACATTAAAAATATAACCAAAATAAGGGTTGATCATAAGTCTTACCTAAATAGGATCAGGACGTTCATAAATCATTTTTGAAATATATTATCTTTCTTCAAGAAAAATGTTAGAAGCAGAAGCTAATTTTCGTTCCAAAAAGCTTCAAAAAAGGCAAAATTTCCAACAACAATTTGTTGGAATAGTAGCAACGTGAAATTTTGTGATTCTAGAAAAGTATGTAGCAATTTTTATCAAAAATATCATACGGAGTTTTCCCTACTTCATGTATGTTAAGGCTATCTCTTCTTTCTTTTGCCATGGTCCAAATTATACATAAGAAACAAGCAAATACACAGCTTTCATAAATTACTCTATTTATAGAAATACTATGGGTGTCTATATTCTTGATTTCCCATGAGAATTATTATTATCTTCTATTCATGGGTCTCAGAAAAATACGCAGTTGAAAAAGTGTATCCTGAAGGAATATTGGGACTATTACACATTTTTCGCGTATTTCACCCATTTATACATGTTCATTGACCATGACCATATGTCGTTATATATATATATATATATATATATATATATATATATATATAGATATAGATATATATATATATATATATATATATATATATATATATATATATATATATATATATATATGGTATATGGGAAAGTGTTACGGCGTTATATATGCACCGCCACCTGATCAATTGGTATATTTTGATGATGTTTCCCACGGTAGCTGAGACGATATGATGGGATGCCCTCAGTGGCTTGATAATATTATGTACACCCATACCTATGCATGGCACGACATTGATACACACATGCATGACATTATAAATGTTTCAGAATTTACAAAGTTATTCAGTTTAAAGACTTGTTTCTTTATTCCAATTTCATCTATGTCTTTTACGTACTAATATTCATGTCTTACATACTCAGTACATTTTTCGTACTGATGTCCTATTTCATGGAGCCGACGTTTCATGCTCGGATGTTCAGGTAGGCAAGCTGACGGTCCCCTTTCTTAGGATCCCTCATCAACGATTGTTGGCACGCTCCGCTTGATCCCTAGTTGTTTTTTATTTTGGTATAATATATTTGTGTGTATAAATAAATATAAATGTATATATATATATTTATATATATATATATATATATATATATATATATATATATATATGTATATGGTTATGACGTGGCTCAATCTCCTCTTTGTACTGTTATATTTCTATTAGAGGTCTGTGGGCAATATGTCTAGTTGGATAGTATGTAGCCTTGCTGGCTTCCAGTATTGAGATGTATAGTTGTCAATTGCAACCTTGTCGACTCGTCCTACGTTTGTTGCACTATATGTATGTATGCCTTTTTGGGCAAATTTCCTATATGCATATTGTTCTCGTAATTCAACAAATGTTATTCACGTTTACATCTTAGATGCATGAATAGGGGTGTTTGACATGTAGGAATCGGGCACCCGTCACGGTCGATCAATTTGGGTCGCGGAAAAAGTGGTATAAGAGTAGTTCTGTCCTAAGGTTGTCTACAGACCGTGTCTAGTAGAATCCTGTTTATGGGTGTGTTCTGCACCACACATATAGACGTGAGTCTACACGACATATAGGATGTTATACTCTCTTTTTATCTCAAATCGTGCGACATAAGAATTCATGATCCTAATAATATGTTATATTTTTAGTGATGTCTTCAAAGAGTATGGTGGCCCAAAAGGGAAAGTTAGAGGCTGGTGAGACAGTTAGTCGAGCTCCACGAGTTACGAGGGCTCGGGGAGAGTCTTATGGTGATTTTATATCTCATACTTCATATACCCCGCCCTTTTCAGAAGAGCCCCGAGGGGCAGCAGCTCCAGTTCCCGCCCATGTGCACTCGGCACTTCAGCCAGATTCATTGGGTCAGGAGATGAGAGATGTTATTCAGCTATTAACCTGATTAGTAGTCGCGCAGGCTTAGCGTCACGAAATAGGTATTAGTCATGCAGGTAGGTGCGTAAGTGCGAGGGTTCGTGACTTCATTAATTTAGAACCTCTAGTATTCACTAGGACAGTTCCAAATAAGGACTCACAGGTGTTTATTGATAGAGTTCAGATGACGTTATGGGTAATGAAAGCCACTACGACTGAGTTTGTTGAACTAGCATCCTATTGACTTTGAGATGTTACAGTTAATTGGTACAAGTCTTGGGAATTTTCCAGTGGTAACAATGACCTCCAATAGTATGGCAGGAGTTTACAGAGGATTTTCTTCATCATTATCTACCACCAAATCTTAGACGGGCCAGAGTCGATAGGTTTTTGACCTCTCGACAAGGTACTATGAGTGTTTGGGAGTACTTAAGTTTGATTCGTTCTCTAAGGACGCCCCCACTATTATATCTAAGATGGAAGATCGGGTGCATCGGTTCGTGATAGGATTAAAGCCTCACTTGCTTATCAATTGTATGGTGGTCTTACTTTAGCTAGACATGGATATTTCTCGTATTCAGGCATATGCCTAAGGTGTAGAGCCGCTCGTGAGCCTGACACGGTCTAGAATAGGAGAGTGAGGTCTTTGGGTCCTTCTGGTGAGTTTCGAGGTGGTTGGAGGCAACAATACCCGAGGTATCCAGCGTAGCTATCGGCTAGTGCACCCCTTCTGTTTGGCGGTAAGAGATTTGATCGTTCATCATATTTTTGATCTGGTAAGAATTTCATGGCCTCAGGTTCTCAGTATAGGGGTGAGTCAAATTAGATGAGGTCGCCCTTGACACGATGTGCTCAATATAGTAAGCAGTATACCGAGCAGTGCCATATGGGATTAGGTATTTGTTATACTTGTGGTTATCATGACCACGTTATGAGGTATTATCCGATGAGAGGTGATGCAAGCATAGCTCAGCCAGTGAGATCTATAGCTGGTTCGTCATCATCAGTATGCCCCTCTAGGCAAGGTCCAAGTACCGATGTGTCGTAGTAGAGTCAGAGGCGGAGCATCTAGCTCGAGCAGTCCTTAGAACCTCATATATGTGTTGGCAAGACGTCAAGACCAGGAGTCATCACTTAATATATTATACGTATATTATCAGTTTCCTAATATGATGTATTACCACTGATTGATCCAAGTTCCACCTTGTCATACTTTACTCCGTTGGTTGCTAGTAAGTTCGAAATAATACCTGAATTCATTAAACCTTTTGAGGTGTCTATACCTGTTAGAGTCTTGGTGATATCAAAGTAAGTATATAGGGTTTTCATAATAGTAGTTCATGGTCAATCTACCATAGTAGGCCTAATTGAGTTAGATATGGTAGAATTTGATGTTATAATGGGTATGGATTGGTTAGCTTCTTGTCATGCCAATGTTTATTGTAGGTCAAAGATAGTCCGATTTCAATTTCCAGGGGATCTCGTTTTGGAGTGGAAAGATAATAAAGCATCGCAGAGAGGTAGATTTATTTTGTATCTCAAGACAAGGAAAATGATCAATAATGGTTGTATTTATCACTTAGTTTGGGTTTAGGATATGGAAGTAGAGTCACCAACCATTCAGTCTATCCAAGTGGTTATTGAGTTTCCCGATGAACTTCTCGATGAACTTCATAGTCTCCCGCCAGAGCAAGAAATTGAGTTTGCTATTGACCTACTACCAAATACTCACCCAATATCTATTCCTCCCTATAGGGTGGTCCCTGCAGAGCTGAAATAGTTGAAAGAACAACTAAAGAAATTGCTTGAAAAAGGCTTTATCAGGCCTAGCACTTCACTATGGGGAGCACCTGTGTTATTTGTGAGGAAGAAAGATGGTTCCTTACGAATGTGTATTGATTATAGATAGTTGAATAAGGAGACAATCAAGAATAAGTACCTGCTCTCGAGGATTGATGATTTATTTTATATGTTACAAGGTGCCAAGTGTTTTTCAAAAATAGAATTGAGGTCCAGGTACCATCAGGTAAGGGTTAAGGAGGAAGATATTCCAAAAACAACATTTAGAACCAGATACGGGAACTTCAAGTTTTGTGTTATGTCGTTCATTTTGACAAATACGCCAGTAGTATTTATGGATTTGATGAGCTGTGTGTTTAGGCCATTTTTAGATCAATTCGTAGCTGTATTTATTGATTATATATTGGTGTATTCTCATTTAGAAGCTGAGCATGCTGATCATATGCGTACTGTGCTCAGATTTCTACAAGAAAGGAACTTTTATGCAAAATTTTCTAAAGATGAACTTTGGTTGCACTCTGTAGCTTTCCTTGGGCATGCCATTTTGGGTGAAGGCATCTGGGTGGATACACAAAATATTGAGGCAGTTATATCTTGGCTTAGACCCACAACACTGATGGAGGTTCGTAGCTTTATTGGTTTGGCAGGTTATTACAGGAGAATTGTAGAGGGATTTTCTTCCCTTTCAGCACATTTGACAAAGTTTTCTTAAAAGGGAGCAAAGTTTCAATAGGCTGATGCTTGCGAACGGAGTTTCCAGGCATTAAAGGAAAGATTAACGTCAGCACCAATTCTAACGCTTCCAGAAACGGCTGATGGTTACGTGATCTATTGTGATGCTTCAAGAGTTGGGTGGGGTTGTACACTGATGCAGCATGGTAAGGTTGTGGCTTATGCTTCTAGAAAACTAAGAAAGCACGAGAACTACCTGACCCACGATTTAGAGTTAGCCGTGGTGATTCATGCACTAAAGATGTTAAGGCATTACTTGTGTGGAATTTAATATCTATACGGATCATAAGAGCATCCAGTACATCTTCAAGCAGAAGGAATTAAATCTACGTCGAAGAAGATGGTTGGAGCTGCTAAAAGACTATGACGTTGGTATGTTATTCCATCGGGGGATGGAGAACATACTAGTCGACGCCCTCAGCCGTAGATCTATGGGTAGCTTGTCGTATTTACAGCCACAATAGAGTAGAATAGACTATGAGGTTCATCGGCTACCTAGTCTTGGAGTTTAGTTGCTGGACTCATGTGATACGAAATTATTATTCAAGATACGACAGCATCCTCTTTAGTAGTTGAAGTAAAGGAACGCTAGTACGAGGATCTTGTTTCAGTTCATTATAAGGATAGCACTCTTTAGAAGGAAAAGACACGGTTTGAAATTACAGAATCGGGTCCTCAGATATCAAAGGTGATCTTGTGTGCCTAATGTTGTAGGGCTTCATCGACAGGGTATGGGAGAAACTCTCTATTCTCATTATTCTATTCATCCAGGAGCAACAAAGATGTATCATGATATCAGGGAAGTATATTGGTGGGACGGGATGAAAAATTATCTAGCAGAATTTGTTGATCAATGTCCTAACTGTCAGCAGGTTAAGATTGAGCATAAAAAATCCGGTAGGTTATTGCAAGCTATGGAGATTCTGACTTGGAAATGGGAAGTAATCAATATGGACTTAATTGTAGGATTACCTCGTACTCAGCATAAGTTCGATTTGATAGTGTTTGTTTTTTATAGGCTTACAAAGTCAGCCCATTTTCTACCTATTAGAACTATATATTCCTCAGAGGATTATGCAAGGACTTATATTAAGGAGATAGTACGAATGTATGGTGTCCCTATATCTATTATCTCGGATAGAGGAGCTAAATTTACAGTTATCTTTTGGAGGTCCTTCCAAAAAGGATTGGGGACTCAAATAAGTCCTAGTACAGCATTTCATCCCCATACTGACAGAAAGGCAAAACTTACTATTTAGACACTGGAGGAAATGTTATGAGCTTGCGTAATAGACTTCAAAGCGGGCTGGGATGATCATCTGCCACTTATTGAGTTTGCATATAATAATAGCTACCATTATAGTATTGAGATGGCTCTATAGGAAGCTCTTTATGGATGGAAGTGTAGGTCGCCTATAGAGTGGTTCGTTGTTGGAGAATCTTGGATACATGGGCCAGACCTGGTCAGAAAGCCATAGAATAAGTAAAACTTATCTGGAATCAATCATTGACAGCTCAAAGTCATCAAAAGTCATATTCTGACATGCAGCGACGATATTTAGAGTTTGGTGTTCATGATTGGGTATTCTTAAAGGTGTCACCTATGAAGGGTGTGATGAGCTTTGGAAAGAAAGGTAAACTTAGTGCACGGTATATTGGGCCTTATAGGATTATTCGGAGAGTGGGCCAAGTAGCATATGAGTTAGAATTGCCCTTGGGATTGGAGTTTGTCCATCCGGTTTTTTACGTATCTATGATATTTTGGCGATCCTACCCGAGTGGTGCCCACGGAAAATGTACGGATTACAAAAGACAATCATACGAGAAAATTTCGATTGCCATACTAGACCGACAAAATTGCAAGCTACGGAATAAGGAAGTAACCTCCGTGAAAGTACTTTGGAGAAACAAAAATGTGGAAGAAATAACTTGGGAGACCAAAGAAGATATGAAGTGTAAATATCCTTAATTTTTTTCTCTTCAAGAGAAGGGTCTGACTGGGACATTGCAACCATAAGATACGTGTATAAATTCTTGTGTTGGTTATTATTACTGGTCGTGTGAGTCCATTATCGTTATTAATAGTCATGGTCCTATGTGGCATTAAATGATTGAGTTACTATAGGAGGAGTAGGTAGTTGAGTTGTTATAAAGGCCACCCTGCCAAAGTCATACAGGTCCCAGGGAGTTAAGCATTCGAGGACGAATATTTTCTAAGGAGGGAGGACGTTACAGCTCGCATTTTCGTAAGCTCAGAGTTTCGTCTTCAGTTAATTGACGTAGACTTGAGGAAATATCATCTTGACATTAACGTATTTACGCTATTTATAACAATCGATAAATGAGTGTCATGAAGGATAAAGGGTACACAAATTAAAAAAAATAATTTTCGTTCAAAATGGCCAATTTAGGATAAAATACAGGTCGAGCGATAAAGTTCGATGATTATGAACTAGTACCATGCAAGGTACCATATGACCACGGCAGTATAATGTATAAAGTATATATAAAATATACTAAAAATAAGTAGAATTTTAAGCAATTTTTGATAATTTTTAAGTTATGCGGGTAATTGGTTAATTGATGTATCACTTAACATTACCCAATTAACTAATAAGTAGATAAAATTTATAAAATATACCCATTCAAAACGTGGCACAAAGCCACCATGACAATAATGAATCTTAATGACTAATGCCATGTCACTAGGATTACATTAATAACATAACCAAAATAAGACTTTAAGATAAGTCTTACCTAATTAGGGTTAGAATGATCATAACTCATTTTTGATATATTATCTTTCTTCAAGAAAAAGTTAGAAGCAGAAGCTAATTTTTGTTACAAAAAGCATCAAAAAGTCAAAAGCTTCCAACGAAATTTTTTTGGAGCAGTAGCAACGTGAAATTTTGTGGTTCTGGTGTAATCTTTACCAAGAATATTATATAGAATTTTCACTATTTCAAGTATGTTAAGGCAATTATTTCTTTCTTTTGGAATGGTCTAAATTATATAGAAGAAACAAGCAAATATACAATTTTCATAAATTTCTCTATTCATAGAAATACTAGGGGTGTCTATATTCATGATTCCCCCGTGAAATTATTATTATCTTCTATTAATGGGTCTTAGAATAATACGTATTTGAAAAAGTTTATCCGGGAGGAATATTGGGATTATTACATAATTTTCATGCATTTCACCCATTTATATATTTACATTCACCCATGACCAGATAGTGTTATATACACGTATATATGTAAATATATGTATATGGGATATGGAAAAAGGTTATGATGTTATATGCGCACCACCACCTGATTAGTTGGTAAGTGTTGATGATATTGTCCACGGGCCGAGGCGATATGATGGAATGCCCTCAGTTGCTTGATGATATTATGTACACCCATATCAATGCATGGCATGACATTTACACGTGTGTGCATGACATTATAAATATTTCAGAATTTATAAAGTTATGCAAATTTAAAGACGTGTTTCTTTATTCCAAGTTTCATCTATCTTTTACGTACTAATATTCATGCCTTACATACTCTGTACATTTTTCATACTGACGCCCTATTTCACGAGGCTTGCGTTTCATGCCTGCAGGTGCAAGTAGGCAAGCTGATGGTCCCCCTTCTTAGGATCCCTAATCAGCGAGAGTTGGCGTGCTCCACTTGATCCGAAGCTACTTTTGATTTTGGTACGGTATATTAGTGTGTGTGTGTGTGTATATATATAGGTATGATGTGGTTTAGTCCCGTCTTTGTACAATTATAATTTTATTAGAGGTCTGGAGACAGTAAGTCTAGTTGGATAGTGTGTGGCTTTGCCGGCTTCTAATTTTGAGATGTATAGTTATCTATTATAGCATTTTCGTCTCTCCCTATATGTGTTGCATGTATATGTATTTATGCTTTTTTGGTAAGATTTCCAACTATGTATATTATTCTCGTAATTCAGTAGATGTATTCAAGTTTATATCTTAGACACATTATAAGTGGTGTTTGACAGGTAGGACTCGGGCACGCATCGCGGGCCATCGATTTGGGCCATAACACCGGACCTACCCGATTTTATAATTGATCGAGACTAGGGAGTTGCATAGAAGGTTGGCCTCGTGGTGGATCAGACCAAAGCGTGAGGACAAGGTACCGATTTCGAGATATGAGGTGCTTGTCGAGATCGAGGCCAGTAGCGATGGAGAATAAATAAGGGACACTTAGAGCAAAGCGCAATGATAGAAAGGCAAGATATCCGCAACTGATCGAAGATCATGGAAAAATTCTCGGATTAGACCAAATCAAGGGTGATTGTTTATGCCAATCATGGGATTTGCTTTTATAATTAGAATTGTACCATAACTAGGATTCCTCCACTATATAAAGAGGGATCTTATCATTTTTTACGCATCTTACATGCACGTGTATCAAAGAAATACAATGATTTTTGTCTAGCTTATGTTCTTATTCATCAGTTTGCTTATTTCTTAACTATTCGGGTACTGATCAGTTCGAGGGCACTCAAGATCGCGGGCTGAATTATGTTCCAACACTAGTTTCCTGTATCTCATTATCAATTTCCATTATTAATCTTCATATTCCTCAATTCGTAGTAGGTGAAATCACGTGTCCTTAAGATCACATTATAATTTTTATTGTTATCCAATTTTTAGGGTATACAGTTTGGCACTCACCGTGATGCTAAGTATGATAGTTATTGCCTAGTACTAATTGTAGTAACACACATTACTTTATTCTTGTTCTTGTGAGTGTTTTTTATTTTAGGATCAACATGTCTAACTCAAAATCAGTACCTACTCACACCGATAACAGCCTCGATTTCCATAGCGAAAACGATAATATAGCCACTCCAGGGATCGAAGTACCTCAGGCTGGCCACGAGGGAGTACCAATCACAGACCTCGTCGATGTCAGTTTGCATGTCGCCCTAAATGTAAATCTGAACATTGATCTTAAAGGTACTGTACGCAGGGAAGTTTGATCATGTGGTCAAGGTACACATGGCGGAGAAGACGGTAGATTTAGCCTCCAATTGATATTTTAAATGCCACATAATCAGCAAGTTACTGTAGCACAACTATAGAATCGGGATCGAGCACCAAGTGGGATTGAACAAGAATTTGGATTTGAAGAAGTTTTTGCAAAAGCCTTTCCCCCCCAAGTGCGACTCCAAAGCCTGTCCCAACAAAGTTATACATGCAAGAAATTACCAAATACAATGGAACCACCAACCCTAATAAACATGGCATTTCTTATATGTACGCAATAAAGGGGAATGACTTAGAAGATGATGAGATTGAATCCGTTTTATTGAAAATTTTGGTGAAAATTTATCGAACATGGAAATGATATGGTAGCACAATTTTCTACCCAATTCCATCGACTCCTTTGTCATGCTTGCAGATTCCTTCATGAAAGCTCACGCTGCTGCAAAAAAGGTTGCAACTAGGAAGTCGGACCTCATCAAAGTAAGACAATACGACAACGAAATGTTAAGGGAATTCGTATGTCGGTTCCATATTGAACACATGGACCTACCCCCGATTGTAGATGATTGGGCTATCCAAGCTTTTACTCAAGGTTTGAACGAACGAAGTTCGTTAGCATCACGACAAACAAAACAGAAATTTAATTGAATATCTAGTTGTAACCTGGGTCGATGTACATAATTGCTACCAGTTGAAGATCAAGGTTGAGGATGATCAATTCGGAACTTCTTCCAATTCTGTTTACCCAAATAGACTCGTCATTAGAATTCAAAGGGATATTGACAGAGTACTACATCAATCACAGATCGGGATCAAGAATACAGCACAAATCATAGAAACAACAGCCTATGACGTAATCTCATTCGAAATGATTGAAGGAATGATTAAGGACACCGCTCCCAAGGGAACATGAGCCAAAGTTGCTTCGATAAACATGCTGAGCCCAAATAAACACCATCACTGTCATAATACAACTTCATCATCGATGCATCGGGTATTGTATCGGCCATCGGACGGATTAAAGAAACTAGATGGCCCAAACCCCCTACAAATCGATCCAGCTCAAAGGAACCCTAATAAAATATACACATACCATGGTACCCATGGTCACCTAACCGAAGACAATAGACAGCGAAGGGAGGAGGTAGCTCTTTTATTCAATGAAGGGTTATCTTTGAGAATTCTTGAGCGACCAAGCTAAAAATCACTTCAGAGAAAGGGATGCCAACACGAAGAACCACATCACATAATTCATATGATCGTTGGTGGGGTTGATATTCCTTAAAGACTGGTATTTAAATGCACCAAGGTGACAATCACAAGGGATAAGCGAACTCGGGACAACTTACCAGAAGTAACATTCTCTTTCAACGATAAGGTTGTAGAAGGGATCGAACAATCTCACAACAACGCACTAGTAATATCCATCATTATGAATAAAATTCAAGTTAAATAAGTTATTGACTGATCCAGGCAGCTTAAAATATATAATTCGATCAAGGGTCATAGAGAAACTCAGCCTCCAAGATCACATTATTCCCCCAGCTCGGGTACTTAACGGCTTCAACATGGCAAGCGAAACAACCAAAGGGGAAATCATTCTACCAGTAATATGGCCGAGACTATCTAAGAAAGAAAGTTACACGTGATAGAAGGCAACATGAGGTACAATGCGCTACTTAGAAGGCCTTGGATTCATAATATGAAAGTAGTACCCTCGACGCTTCATCAAGTCTTGAAGTTCCCAACATCAGAAGGAATCAAAACGGTGTACGGTGAACAACCTGCCGCCAATGAATTATTTGCAATCAATGAGGTAAATACCAATATCGGTGTTGTTATTAACAAAGGGGTCAGAGTCGATAGGAAAGCAAGAAGTCAAATAGCAACAATTGTTATCGGCCTTGGCCCGATCAGAGGAATATGAGACTTTCGAGGATGATAATTATATGATACCTCGAAACCTTCACAATCCCAGATGATTCTGATGCAACAAAGTCAACGGTCGAAGAGTTGGAATACGTCGTACTGGTCAAGCATCTATGCGATCGAAAGGTATACCTGGGCACAAAGTTACCTCCCGAGCACATGAAAAAACTTATTCAATTCCTTTAAAATAACATGGATTGTTTCTCTTAGTTCCACCAAGATATGACATGTATCCCACGTGAGATCACCACATATTTACTGAGCTTAAACCCGAAGTTTCGCCCGGTAATGCAAAAGAGAAGACCCCAGTCTGAGGTAACACTTACTGTGAGCATATGATTTTTACCCCGTTAAGATGAATCCTACAGGTTTCTGAAGTTTAGCATTTTTTCTCTTAAATATTTATTTTTAGAATTTAATTTTAGGATTTAATTGCGCGTATCAGTGTTTTTTCATTAATTCATGCATAAAAATCATAAATAATATATATTTCACAATCATTTAGGATTTGATTTCATAGTTTTGCTAGATTAATTGGAAATTAGGGTTATTTTTGCAAATACAAAAATCACAAAAATCAAGTAGTATTTCCGGCATTTTAATGTTTTGGCATTTTGTGGTTAATTTTCATTGTTGCATTTTTATTTATTTTTTTCACAATAAGTATTTATTAGGTTGATTTAGCTTGATTAGGATTATTAAATGCAATTAAGAATGAAAATAAACAAGAAAAAAAAACAAAAATGGATTTTCTAATAAATTACCCAGGCTGGCCACAATTGGGCCAAACCTGGGTGGCCCAAATCATTTAACCCTGTAAAAATACCCAAAGACCCAGCCCAACCGGTGCCTCTGACCCAGTCCACAAGAGACGCCCCAAAACGACACCGTTTTGGGGCAATTAATCCTACGCTGATCATAAGCCATCCAACGGTCCTGAAGTCACTTTCAAAATCAGATATATATCTCCAAACGTCTATGTATATTCAGAGAAAAAATATACATCTCCCTCGTACATGTAACGTCGGTGTATCACACCCTCGTTACCACTTCTTCACCACCGTCTACCACCCCTCAACCACCCCAACGCCGCTGGAAATCGCCTCACGGCGGTGGCCGGTCACCAAACGGCCTCAGAATTACACCACCAGACCACCTTGACCCCCTCTTTCCCTTCCCATTATTACTTTCCTTCAAACAAGCACCCATCTCCGCGAATATTTGACAGAAGGTTCATCGGCACCACCTTCTCCGGTTACCCAATCCTAAACCAACCCAAAATAACACCCATGAACCACCTTCCCTCCTCTTTCCAACCACTAAACCACCTCATTCGTATCCTAATGGATCATCTCAAATATCAAATCGAAATTAACCCCAAACACTAAAACTCACTAAAACCCCGTGAAATTGGTCCCAGGTGACCATCTTACCTTCCCAACCACTAAAACTCACTAAAACCTCGTGAAATCCGAATATTAATTTTACTTGTTTTCTACAAGTGTTCTGACTAATCGTCCTTGCCTTCTGTTCTTTGGGTCTTCTTTAACGTTACTGGTTTGAGTTCATTTGTCTTCTATGTTTCATCTTCAAGATTTTCCTGAGTAGTTAGTTCCCATGATCGTCCCTGTCTCCTTAATTTTCATCTATTCATCTTTGGAAATTATGAGTAGTTGTTTTCCATTTAGAAGCGCGTACTTGGCCTGGTTCTCTTAATTTACACTTGTTAAATATGCTAAGCTCCTGCTCTTTTATTTGCTTTTATCTCATATGTTTTCTGTTCTAATCGTTCTTATTTGCCTTATGTTTGTTTGTTTTTCGTCTCCAAAACTTCTAACTTACCCATGTTCATTGTTCTGTTTAAATGCTTTATATCTTGATTTCAGATAGTTGTTATTTGTTCGTTCTTGTTCTCTTTTGTTTTAATCTCCTCTATTTTTATTTTGTGTGAAATCCTGATTAGGTGTTTCCATCTAGAGTCATATACTCGCCCTGTTCCATTGGATTTTTTATTTTCCTTCTTTGCATTTGTCTCATCTTTTCATCTTTGAAATGTCCTGAATATTTACCTACTTGCTTGTTTGTGTTTAAGTCTGGATAACTTGTCTTGAATTGTATGCTTAACATTTGAAATCGTAGCCTATTCTTGTTGACATTGTTTGGATCATTTTACTGAGCTCAGAATTAGTCATATTTGGTTAGTGCCATGCATTTCTGAAGTTTGTGTTGCTCAGTTTTGTATTGTTTGCCTAAGTATAAAGATTATATTGTTTAAATCCTGATCTGTAATTAATTAATTTGGCCATGGCTACCCTTTCAGAGTTTGATCCTAGATGATGTTGATAATCTTAATGTATGAATTGAGAATAACCAACTAGGATCAATTTCTGACCAAATAGATGAGAAATAAGGTTAGAAACCCCTAGGCCAGTAATTAGGAAAAGGGAAAGGGGTATTAACGGCATTTGAATATATGGAATCTTGTAACAAACTCCTACAATATTCTAGTGAGGGGTCTAATTATAATTTCTACGTCAAACTTGAGGCACAAACAAGTCAGAAAACTAAGGACCATTTAGGCAAAACGGAAAATTGGGTAAGGGACTAATGGAAAACAAAGAAGTTGATGTTGCCCTAAGGCTTCAATTATAAAAGAGAATAATCTGATCATTTCAAGGGACTTTTGGATATTTTCGAGCAGATTTTTTAAAGGATTAGGGATTTTTCTGCAGGATTTTGGAGAGTTAGAATAGTTAAGGATACACATTATTATCTCATACACTATTCAGAAAATTCTCTTCGAGTGGTTCCTTCTGAGTGAAATTTTCCTTTACAATCAATACAAGTTCTCAACTTTTTCGAGATCTATCATCACTATTTGCCTCTCAAATTTCCTGAGTTCTTGGGTTTTTTGCTGGTTGTCTGGCTGTTATGTTTGTTTGCTACTCTCTTCACCTTACTCATAGGTTCCATTTTGCTGAAATTCCAGGTATCCATTTTCACTCCAAATCTGAGAAGTAATAGCTATATACATTCGAGATTGTAGCTGGCAATGAAGACAATAATATTTTGTATCGATTTCATATTATGACTATTATTTATTTTTCAATTGTATTTCTGGTATTGTAAGGAACATGAACGTGTAATAATTATGGACTGTATCAAGACTATTTCTTTAATTTGTTTGAGTTTCAGTAGATTTTAAAATAGTTATGTCCGAAAATGTACTTAGTGTTTGTAATTGTAGTAGATATTCAACAACACAATATGCATATATTCTGAATGATGAGTACTTCAGATTTTTCCGTTAAATACTAGGGTTGAAATCCGAGTTATAACCTGTTAATGTGAAATCATCCTCAGCAATCTTCCTTATAAAATATCTTCAGTATACTTCAGAATGATCAGTTGTATAGTTTTAGCGACTGTAGTATAATCGAGAGAAGGGTTGCTATCATTTTCCTATGATGGATTTATGGTCCAATGCTTCTGGACCCAATTAGAATGCCTAATTGGTGTCAGTTTTGACATAGAGAATATACATTTCCTGGGCCCAGCATTAAACAAAGCCGAAGTTACATAACCAGCCATGAATGAGGCTGGAAATGTAAGTATTGAACCTCTCTAAATGCATCCCTCATGTACAAAATTTTAGGACATTCTAGATACAAGCATAATAGAAAACCATAGTACTCTTTGGAATTGCCTTTATAAAATAAAGTGAGCCATGCTAATTTAATCAAACACTACGCGAGGCTCCCTAACTTAATGAAATATACAGAAAATTGGAAGTGCTATTTTGCGAATTTCACGGCCTTCCACGAATTTCTGAACGCGTAGTTGCTATAGGCACGAATTTATTAATGAAATATCTTCCTATACTCGGGTGCGCATTTATGTGGCCCAAATCCTAGTCGCAGCGTTATTAAAATATGTCGAGGACCCGGGTGCATTTATGTGACATGGTTCAGGATGCATTTCAATAACGTTGCAAATATCTCTAAAAACAAATGAAGCGGTTATTAATATTTTTAAATCGTACTATAGGTTGGAACATGCATAAAAATCAGATTCTTTGCCACTTATAATAGTTTAAGCGACCGTGCTAGAACCACGGGATCTGAGGGTACCTAACACCTTCCCTCGGGTCGACAGAATTCCTTACTCAAGAATTTCTGGTTCGCAGACTCCAATTAGGCAGTTGAAAAACCTTCCTCGATATAGGATTCAAAATAAACCGGTGACTTGGGACGCCAAAATCCAAAACTATCCCAAGTGGCGACTCTTAAATAAATAATTAATCCTTTTAATGTCACTTTAATTTGAAAAACTCCCTTACACGTGTCATCCTTCGGCGTAACCGTGTATAAATGAGGTGTGACACTTGCATTCATAAATGACGAGGTAAGATAACTTCTGAATATAGGATCCACTTGGGAGGTGAAATATCCCGAATGGTTAAAAAACATAGTTGTAGTCACTAAAAAGAAAAACAAACTTAGAATGTGCGTAGACACAAATATTTATCACATAATCGATGCCACGGCCAGCCACGAGATCCTTAGTTTTCTAGATGCCTACTCTGGGTACAATCAAACACGAATGAACTCGGAGGATCAGGAAAAGACTTTTTTATCACTAAATACGGCACCTATTGCTATAATGTAATGTCGTTCGGACTAAAAAATGTTGGTGCTACTTATAAATGCCTAGTAAATCGAGTGTTTGAAGAACAAATAGGTTAACCAACGGAGGTTTATATTGATGATAAGCTAGTTAAGTTCTTGCGAGCAGAGGACCATTTGAAACATTTGTAGGAGCTTTCGACATGCTGAGAACGTATAACGTGAAGCTTAACCTGAAGAAATGTGCATTCGGGGTTGGCTCGGGCAAGTTCCTCGTCCATATGGTATCAAATCAAGGAATCAAAATCAATCGCGATAAAATCAAAGCAATCGAAGACATCACAGTTGTTGATAATGTCAAGGTTGTATAGAGACTAAAATGACGTAAGCTGCCCTGGGTCGATTTATTTTGAGGTCCTCAATAAGGAGCCACCGATTATTTGTACTGATTATGAAAAAGAGAAATTCTGCATGAATGTCAATGGGTTTTGGAGGAACTCAAATGATACCTGTCGAGCCCACCATTGGTTCACATGCTGAAGGCATACGAGCATCTTTACTATACTTAGCGGTCTCGGAGATAGTAGTAAGTGGGGTCTTAGATCAAGAAGAGAAATGTACACAATTTCTTGTCTATTATGTTAGTCAGAGCTTAGGTGAAGCCAAGACCCGGTACCCATACTCAGAAAAATTAGCGCTTGCTTTAATAAGTACCTCTAGGAAATTAAAATCATACTTTCAGTGTCACCCAATTTGTGTTGTAACCACCTACCCCCTTCGCAAAATTTTGCATAAGCCCGAACTCTCGGGTAGATTGGCCAAATGGGCCTCGAGATCAGTCGGTTCGATATCGAGTATAGGCCCTGAACGGCCATCAAATCTCAAATCTTGGCAGACTTCGTGGTTGACCTCAAGTCTGCCGTCGTACCCGAGGTCGAAAAGGATCTATTATTTAAAATTGGGTACTTCATTAGAGGTGTGGACCCTCTTTACAGTCGATGCTACGACCGTGAAGGGGTTCGGGCAAGGCATAATTTTAAAGCCACCCATAGGTAATAACATTAGACAGTCTATAAGAACTTCGAAATTAACTAACAATGATGATGCCACGACCCGAAATCCACTAGTCGTGATGACACCTAACCCGACCGCTAGGTAAGACAATTGATAATTATCCATTTCCTATTAAAGTAATAAAATAATCAAACAAAGAAATTATCATATTCTTAAACATTTCCCAAGGACTCGTAGTACAAATCATGAGCTTCTAAGAGTAGAGAATTCAAAAATTCAAAATTTATAGGAAGTAAATGTAACTTCTATTTGAAAAGTACATAAATAGAGTTATATAATCTAAGGTTTCCATGAACAAGAGGTAGCTACAACCTGGACGTAGGTACATCCGATACTCGAGTACATGACATGTCCAAAGGAGAGGTCGCACCGGGTACGTTTCTTGGTACAAAAAAGACATAGAGCTTGGGAGGCCGACAAAGAGACCACGTCTCCAAGAATTTTCTAAGACATCACAAGAGTAGTGGGATTGGTCAGCCAAAGAAAATGAGTATAGGGCTACTATAGGAAGGCTGGAAAAGCAAATCCAAGAGCAGCGATTTGAAAATAGTTTGCAAGCTGCAACCAGCGAGGGAGAAAAGAAGGTATTGACTAAAGAAAATGAAGCCTTGCAAGCTCAAATCCAGAAAATGAAGGCAGCCGCAGAAAATCCTCCTAGAAGTGCAAAAGATGAAAAACTCATAGAAAACTTGTGGCGGAAAGTAACCGAGTACAGGTTCGACCTGAATAAGGCGAAGAGTGAGCTATCTAGGGTTCGAAAGCAATTGACTAAAAGTATATAGGAACGAGCCCACATACTGGAGCAATTAAAACAAGGGAATGGCAATAAGATTGTTGGATCAAAACTGAGGGTCATCATAGCTGAAAACAAAATGGCCAAACAAGCCAGGGATTTCAAAACCGAAAGAGAACATTGTTATGCAGTGATAGAAGGATTAATAAAGGATTTGCGGTAATTCAAAAGCTGAATCAAGTAGCCTAATGAACTCTAGAAGCAAGGGCCTAGCAAATTCGGCATCTAACACAAGAAAAAGGGGTTATCAGGAAAAGGGTGCGGGCAATCGCAGAATATATTACCGCAAAGTGCAACCACTATGAGGACCTGAAAAATCCCTGTTCTTTGTTGCTGCCATGACATTCGTCCGTCAAGTGATGGAAGATCTCCACTACCTCCAAGAAAGCTTAGCACACAAACCTGCTGCAAGGCGGGACGATGCCCCGCAAGTTCCGAAAACATTTGAAGTTTTAATGTACTCATAAATTTGTATTTTTCTTAAAAGAGTCTGTCTGTATGTTCTTTTATACACCTTTCAAGTCTGTAGGTTTATTCTGTCCAAGTTGACAATTGCCTCTCATTTTTTTAGCTTTTGTAATCAGAATTTCTGTCTTTATAAAAATTTAAAATCCCAAAAATATTATGTTGTGTACATAACATTTGTCCATGAACTACGCTCGGTCTGATTCATGTGGCGTCATGATACGTAGGCAATATTCATAGGATTCAACTGTATTTGTAAAAAAAAAGGATAAATCTAACAAGGAATAAGAAGTAGGAAACAAAAGTAAATTCGGAATAAATGTCGGGATGACACATGCGACCATTGCAAGCAAATAAAAACATGTTGACTGCATAGGTGCATCATATCCAGTGTGCGGTTTCCTATTTGTTATCTACCTCAACCTAACCATTTGAAATTCCAGTGTCCAGTCCAGGTGTTTTAAGAGCAATGATTGGTTTGTGGTAAGCTGGCCTCGCACAAATACTTTACTAGATCCAAAGGAAGCGCAGAGATGTCATCCGAAATGACTCTACCAGCAATCCCTATCCTAGAGGATAATTAAATTACGAGGATCCCAGCCTCCGAATCTGTGGCGGCTGAAGAGAATTGGATCCTTCGACTCCGAGTTATGGAGATGTGGGACGCTTGGACAAATGGGAAAGAACCTGTAAGTGCTATCCCCGGATTCCTGAGATTTTCCTAAGGTCGGGGAGTACCTCCACCATCCCCATCAGTCACCCAAATACCCTCCTGGGGCGGCCCACCATTTCAACCAACTTTGTCGTACCTCCCTCTTAACTCCGTCCTCCGATGTTCACGTCTGGTCCAGTTCCTATCATTTTTAAGGCTCCTCCGTGCGCTGCCACTACACATCCTGCGGTGCCGAGGCCCATGTTTGACCCTACAATTTTCACAATTAAAACTCCTAACTACTAAACCTACACTTCCCCATACCACATACAACTACCCTCAACCGGCATACGAACTCATACCTGCACAAGACAAAACCCCTATAACACCCGAACAAGATGAAATAACATGAATGATGAAGAGCCTCGAACAAAGTCTGAAAAACATGCAAGGATTAAGTGGGCAAAAGAGTGTATCTTACACAGACCTATGCATGTTCCCACACGTACATCTCCCTCTGGGGTTCAAGACGCCGAAGTTTAAAAAATACGATGGCCACGGCGATCCCATCGTTTATTTGAATAAGTACTGCAACCAACTGCGTGGGGCAGGTGGAAAAGAATAACTCTTGATGGCATTTTTTGGGGAGAGCTTAATGGGCATCGCTTCTGAATGGGACATGGACCAGGATATCACTCGATGGCATATCTGGGATGACCTCGCACGGGATTTTGTAAGGCAATTCCAATATAACATTGACATTGCCACGGACAGGAACTACGTAGCCAAATTGAAAAAGAAACCTTCAGAAAGCTTCAGAGAATATGCTGTTAAGTGGCGCGAGCAGCGTCGAGAGTAAATCCACCCATGGACGAGACGGAGATGGTCACTGTCTTCCTACAAGCGCAAGAGGCAGATCATTTTCAAAATATGATGTCAGCAATGGGCAAACCTTTTGCAGAGGCAATTAAGATCGGTGAGATGGTAGAAAATGGCCTGAAGACAGGAAGAATCCTGAGTCAGTCTGCCATAAGAGCAAACTCCCAGGCCATACAAGGCGGGGCAGAAGGGGTCACATGAAACAAAAAGAAAGAGGAAGTGTCAATGGCATCCTCCGGAATGAGAAGACATAATGCTCACATACCTGTATTCTCAAAAAGGGCCTCTCAACATTACTATCCCCACCAAGAAATGCATTATGTTCCTTAACCTTATGCAGTGATGAATGCCCAGCCCTTTGCTCGACCACAACAACAGGGCAATAGAAACCAATCACTGATAAATCAGCCTCCTCAGAATCACTATAATCCCCCCCCCCCCCTCCAAAGAATAATTACCGTCCCATGGAACCACCCAGGAGACAACACTTTAATCCAATAGGAGAATCTTATGCCTGCCTATTCCCAAAATTGGTCCACATGGGTCTCCTGCAGCCCGTGCCCCCGAACAAGCAGAACCCCGAGTCACCTTCCTATCAAAGGGGCGTACGATGTGCTTATCATTCTGGGGCAGAAAGACATGACACCGAAAACTGCTGTACTCTGAAACGAGTAGTGGAGGATTTGATAGAACAAACGAAAATAGTGCTAAGAGATGAAGAGGTCCCAAACATAACCAATAACCCATTACAGGCTCACAACAACGGGCCAGTCATCGGAATGATTTGTGAGGACAAAGAATTTGACCCTGGCTTGAAAGCCATAATAGCCATCACTGAAGTAGACAGAAAACCAAAAGTTACCCCCGAGAAGGTTGAAGAAAAGAAAATGAATGAAGCCAAGTTCCCGGAAGCAGAGAAGAAGTCTGAAATCAAAACTGAGACAACCCCTACCAAGGAAACCATACTTTATATCCCACGGGGGCATCAAGAAAAAAAGCCCACTTTGAGTCCCCCAAGAAGGATTGAGCTGGACAAAACGATGTATGTACTTAAGGGAGTTTATATGGGGCGGGGACCGATTAAACCACCAAGGCTGAATGAGCCTGTGGAAATCGGTCGCGCACCTTATATGCCAATGACAAACCCTTCTGCAGCCCCGTGGAATTATAAATAAACCATAGTCAAAAAAAAGGGGCAAAGAAATCATTGGGAAAACTCAAAAAGGCTATCCTACAAAGAAATATTCAGATATAGAAGAAGTGAACGCTGCTACCAAGCGACGATTTCCACCTAAGAAGCCATTGAATGCTGAAGAGGCGGAATCCTTCTTTCAAAAAATGAAAATGCCAGAATACGAGGTGGTAGACCTTCTCCGAAAGTCTCCCGAGCAGGTTTGTTGTCTCTCTTGAAAAAATCTCCCGAGAACCAGCAAGTGTTGGCCAAAACCATGAATGAAGCTTATGTACCGGCTGGAACCTCCATGGAGCAATTAGAGAAAATGACAGAAAGATTCTTTGCCGTTAATCAGGTTATTTCAGCAAGAATGACTTACCTCCCGAAGGATCTACCCACAATAAAGTCGCACCTCACCATCAAATGCGAGAGCTATTATGTCAAAAGAGTGATGATAGACGGAGGTTCTAGGGTAGATATATGCCCACTGTATACATTGCAGAGAATGGATACTGGGACAGAGAGGATCCGTCCTAACAATGTGTGTGTCTGAGCCTTTGATGTAATCAAGAGAGACATCATAGGGGAAATTGACTTAGTGCTGACCATTTGTCCAATCTACTTTGAAGTGACATTTCAAGTATTGGACATGGACGCATCCTATAACTACCTCCTAGGAAGATCATGGATTCACGCAGCAGGAGCGGTGCCCTCTACTCTGCACCAAATGCTGAAGTTTGAACATGAAAACCAGGAGATTTTAGTTCACGCAGAAGACGAACAGTCAATTTACCGGGACCCCTCTGTTCCCTGCCTCGAAGCCAAAGAGAGTAGTGACCACATAGTTTACCAAGCTTTTGAAATTGTTGTACCCGATCAACACGAAGAAGGCAAGCCACTCCCCCAGCCTTTCCTCTCAAATGCTTCAATCATGGGGGCAAGGGAGATGACACGCCAAAGTTTTAACCTAGGCAAGGGACTTTGCAGCTCCCTACAAGGCATAGCTGAGCCGATCGCTTTGCCTACCGCAGAAAAGTTATTAGGGATAGGCTTTCATCCAACATTAGAAGATATCACTTGGGCCAATCGTAGAAAGAAACATGGATGGACTTTGCCACAACCCCTACCCCACTTGTACAAAACATTCGTAACACCAAAGTACAATAAGGAAGAGGAAGAAGAGACCTTCACAGCAGAAGAAATTGTGGAGATATGCGGAGCCATAAGGGAATTATTGTATGAAGCCAACATGGTCCATCTGGGAGAAGGCTCGAGCACTCCTGAAGCACTTTATATGGGACCGGATGCCAAGCTGCAAAACTGGAAGGCCATGCCTTTCCTAGTCAGGCGGGAGGCCCGGTGTCCCGCCTTGCTACCTTTTCTTACATCACGAGCTATTTCAGGGTGCAGATCGGTTGTTTTTCTTTAGCATTTGGTTCTTCAAATTCCAGTTATAAACCCTTTTATCATACAAGTTAAAAGAAATGAAATCAATATTTCGTCATTTGAACTTCTCTGTCTTTTTTTTATTTTTGTTTTTTCTTTTATTTTTCATTTTTTCTTCTTTCAGTCCTAATAATGCGGCTTTAAATAAAACAACATGCTCGCGGACTTCATGCCACGACCCAAACATGCTGCCCATTTTGTGAAATAATGAACCAAGAACCGAAATATGATGAAGAAGAGGCTTTTAGGGAAATCAACCGAGAGTTGTAACATTTTGAAAATAAACCTAAGCTGAACTTAAACGATACTGCACCGGTTAACTTGGGCGATCCCGAAGAAATCAAGGAAACTAAAATAAGCTTCCATGTGAATAAAGAAATACGGGATTCATTGGTTCAACTTCTCTTGGAATTCAATGATGTATTTTCTTGGTCTTACGACGATATGCCTGGATTGAGTGTTGACTTGGTTGTTCATAAGTTTCCCACGTATTCCGAATGCCCTCCGGTCCAACAAAAATAAAAAAAGTTCAAACCTGATGTCGGAGATAAGATCAAAGAAGATATCACAAAAAAGCTAGAGGCGGGGGTAATCCTAGTGGTTTGGTACACCACACGGCTGGAAAATGTGGTCCCGGTACCAAAAAAAGACGGAAAAACTCGAGTGTGTGTGGATTACAGAAATTTAAACAAGGCGAGTCCCAATGACACTTTCCCTCTACCCAACATCCACATCCTTGTCGATAATTGTGCCAAACCCGAAATACATTCCTTTGTAGATTTCTACGTAGGATACCACCAGTGTTGATAATGAGGAAGATGCTGAGAAAACCGCCTTCACCACTCCTTGGGGAACTTATTGTTACAAAGTTATGCCTTTTGGATTGAAAAACACCGGGGCAACATACACGAAGGCCATGACCACCATTTTCCACGACATGATGCATCAAGAAATAGAAGTATATGTGGATGATGTGATTATCAAGTCCAAGACTCAGGGCGATCATGTAAGGGACTTAAGGAAGTTCTTCGAAAGGCTTCGAAAGTATGATTTGAAATTGAATCTAGCCAAGTGTGCATTTGGGGTCCTGTCAGGAAAACTTCTGGGATTTATTGTCAGCCAAATAGGTATCGAGTTGGATCCGACCTAGATGAAATCCATTCGAGAGCTGCCTCCGCAAAGGATCAAAAAGGATGTAATGAGTTCATTGAGAAGATTGAATTACATCAGCCGATTCATCACCTAGTTGACTTCCACATGTGTGCCCATATTCAAGCTACTGAAAAAGGATTCGGCAGTTAAATGGACTATCGAGTGTCAAGAAGCTTTTGACAAAATCAAACACTACTTGTCCAACCCTCTAGTATTGGTTCTGCCAGAACCGGGAAGGCCACTATTTCTCTATCTAACAGTCTTGGAAAGCTCATTTGGTTGTATTCTTGGGTAGCATGATGCCACGAGAAAAAAATAGCAAGCCATTTATTATCTAAGCAAAAAGTTTACCAGTTACGAGGCCAAGCAAAAAATAGCTAGAGAGAACGTGTTGCGCCTTGACGTGGGTGGCTCAGAAGTTAAGGCATTATCTGCAAACTCATACCACCTACCTCATAACCCGGTTGGATCCATTGAGGTATATATTCCAAAAACCGATACCCACAGGGCGATTGGCCAAATGGCAAATCTTGCTCACCGAGTTCGACATAGTTTATGTTACTCGTACTGCAATGAAGGCTCAAGCATTGGCAGATCATCTGGCTGAAAATCTTGTTGATGATGAATATCAACCATTAAACACCTATTTCCCTGATGAAGAAGTGAATTCGGTGGAAGTAACATCTGAAGACATCTCCGCTTGGAAAATGTTCTTCGACGGAGCAGTAAATGCAAAGGCGTAGGGATTGCGGCAATTTTAATCTCACCCACTGTTCAGCATTATCCAGATACAGCCAAGCTTCGGTTCTTCTGCACCAATAATAAAGCTGAATATGAGGCTTGCATCATGGGCATGAACATGGCCATTGACCAAGATTTTGAGGAATTAGTAATCATGGGAGTTTCAGATCTGATCATCTGACAGGCCCAAGGAGAATGGGAAACAAGAGACGTTAAACTCATCCCATACAGACAACATATGGAAGACCTCAGCAAACGATTCAAGTCGGCACAATTCAGGTACATTCCCCGTTTCCACAATGAGTTAGAAAACGCACTCGCAACCTTGGCCTCCATGTTGCCTTACCCTGGAAATGCCTGTGTTTATCCTTTACAAATCCAAATCAAAGAAAGGCATGGGTATTGTAATGTGGCCGAAGCAGAATCCAGCACACAACCCTGGTATTATGACATCAATGGATTCCTGAAGATACAGGAGTATCCTGAGCAAGCCACCGGGGAGCAAAAGAAAACCATCCAACGCCACGCAAGCAATTTCTTCTTGAGTGGTGATACATTATACAAAACAACTCCAAATCTTAACTTGATGAGATGTGTTGACATCAAGGAAGCCGGGAAAATCATGCACGAAGTACATACGGGAGTGTGTGGGCCCTATATGAACGGCTACGTATTCGCAAAGAAGATACTTCGTGCCGGGTACTACTGGATGACGAAGGAGAAAGATATCTTCAGCTTCGTTCAGAAGCGTCATTAATGTCAGGTGCACGGTGATTTGATTCATGCACCGCCAACTAATTGCATCCTATGGCAGCACCCTGGCCATTTGCTACCTGGAGCATGGATGTTATTGGGCCGATTGAGCCAAAAGCTTCAAAATGGACACAGATTCATATTGGTCTCTATTGATTACTTCACAAAATGGGTTTAAGACATCACTCTTAAGTCTGTTACCAAAAACGCGATGGTGGATTTGGTGCATTCCAATATCATTTGTCCTTTTTGGGATTCCCGCTACCATCATTACAAAAAACGCAGCTAATCTAAACAGTTGTCTGATGGCAAAAATATGTGAACAATTTAAGATAATACATAGAAACTCCACCCCTTAACAGCCCAAAGCTAATGGTGTCGTCGAAGCAGCTAACAATAACATCAAGAAGATCTTTAGGTAAATGATTCAAAGCTCAAGGAAATGGCATGAAACGTTTCCTTTTGCACTGATGGAATATCGTACCACAGTACATTCATCAGTAGGAGCAACTCCTTATTTGCTGGTCTATGGGACTGAAGTTGTCATACCCGCAGAGGTAGACATCCCTTCGCTTCGAGTGATTATCAAAGCATAAATTGAGGATAGCGAGTGGATTAAAACTCGTTTGGAGCAGTTATCACTAATTGATGAGAAATGAATTGTTGCGGTTTGTCACGGGAAATTATACCAACAAAGAATGGCCCGTGCTTACAACAAGAAAGTGCGCCCTAGGAATTTCGAAGTCGGGCAGCTGGTATTAAGGTGGATACTTCCTCACCATAACGAAGCCAAAGGAAAGTTCGCTCCAAACTAGAAAGGTCCATACATTTTTAGAAAGATACTGCCTAAAGGAGCATTGTACCTGGACGGCGTGGAAGGAGACGAGCCCAAGGCAGCAGTAAATGCAGATGCGGTAGAAAGGTATTACGTTTAAACTCCCTGCAGCAATGACCCCGGTTGATTGAGATGATGAAGGCTTTTCTTACTAGCTACCACAAACACTATCAATCCCTCGCAAACCCTTTGAGCCGGTTACATTTCTTTGATCACCCTCTTTGGAACCCAGAAACGAAAAAAAAAAAAGAAAAGAAAAATGAAACGATAATGAATGCAAAAAAAAAAAGAAACACAAACAAGTTTAGGAAAAACTTCCTAAACTACGTCTGACTTAATTCCGAAAGGATACATAGGCAGCCTCTTCCTGAGGTTCATTCATATCAAAGTAAAACCCTATTTCCCCAAGAAAATAAAACTGGGGCAAAAATGTATTGTTTGGTCACAAATCCGCCCGAGCGGTTCCAAAGTTATAAATTTCCACCAAGAACTTGGTTGAAGTCCTTCCGATCAATTGGACAAAACAGGGACATGACAAACATCATCATTGGGATTCGGCACAATTTGAATTTTCGAGAGAAATAAAATAAGAGAGTCTTATAGGTGAAAACCTCCGGGCACCATAAGGAGACGGTGAGCAGAGAAAAACGAAATGAGAGAGTTCGTTTAGTGAAAACTCGCAAAGAGCGCTATCGGATGACGGGAGAAGAGAAATGAAAGAGGCCGATTGGCGAAAACCCGAAAAAGGGCGTCGTCAGTCAAAAATAGGAAATGTTGCCTCTCAAGGCTAAATGGATCTGGGCTGGGTATTCGGTACAAAAAGCATGTCGTTGCCATTTAAAGCCAGCACGTACTCCCAGATAAGTCCTCCCTTTTTCCTCCAAAAGAGACATACCTCTCTAAATTCATGTTTCAGTCCTTTCCCCTTTAATTTTATATGTCCTGACCATTCCCTAAGAGAAGGTAGCAGGGTCGGTCTCACGGGTTTTTTCTCCTGGCAAGAACTAAAAGGGATGTCTGATATCGGAAAGTGCATTTAGCCAACCCCGACTGATCATGACGGCTAATTCTTCAAAAGTAGGAAAATATAAAGAAATGAACAGAGGGTTTCTCGTCCAACATAAATGAGGTTGAAATCAGGTAGAACAAGGCCACAAACCCAATCATTGCTCAAACTAAAAATTTGTTTTGTTTTTGAATTGAAGTAGATGCAGGTATATTCTAGGAAAACAAAAGGAACATAGGGTAAACACAACCAAAGGAATGGCGCAAGGACCAAGAATGGTGTTGCATCAATAACAAAAAAGGGATTTTTCTGTACATTCTTTTCCTGCAAACTCATAAATAAATATGATAGCACGGGATTCCAACCCCTAGATTTCCCCGGTGCAGCTTGTGGATTTCCTCAGCATAACCCAAGGATTGCATTCCACACCCGCCCCCCCCCCCCCCCCTCTAGCATAGACCAAGAAATTTCCTTCCTTCGCTCCTCGGCATAACCCGAGAAGTTTCTCTTTACATCCTTAGCACAACCTGAGTACCCCCTTTTCTCCCACTTTTACTCCCCAGCATAGTCTGAGAGTTAAAGCTTCTCTATCCTTAGCATAACCTAAGGGATTTTCCTTCCCTTCTCTATCCCCAACATAGTCCAAAGGATCGTTCTGGCCTTTCACTTCCTTGTAATTCCCTAGCATAACCTAGGGGTTTTCTCTCAATCCCGGCATAACCCGCGGATTCCCCTTGCATAACCCAGGAATTTTCCATTCATCCAGACATAACCCATGTATCTCGCTAGCATAACCTAGGAGTTTTCTGTCATCCCGACATAACCTGTGGATCTCCGTAGCATAACCTAGGACTTTTCTCACAATCCCGGCATAACCCGCGGATTCCCCTAGCATAACCTAGGAATTCTTTCATTCATCCCGGCATAACCCGCAGATTCCTCCTGGCATAACCCAGGAATTTTTCTTTCATTCCCGGCATAACCCGCGGATTCCTCCTAGCATAACCCAGGAATTTTTCTTTCATTCCCGTCATAACCCGTGGATCTGCCTAGCATAACCTAGGAGTTTTTCTTTCAATCCCGGCATAACCCATGGATCTTCTTAGCATAACCTAGGAATTCTTCCATTTATCCCGGCATAACCCGTGGATCTACCTAGCATAACCTAGGGGTTTTCTCTCAATCTCGGCATAACCCGCGGATTCCCCTATCATAACCCAGGAATTTTCCATTCATCCCGGCATAACCCGTGGATCTCCCTAGCATAACCTAGGAGTTTTTCTCTCATCCCGGCATAACCTGTGGATCTACCTAGCTTAACCTAGGATTTTTCTTTCAATCCCGGCATAACCCGTGGATTCCCCTAGCATAACCTAGGAATTCTTCCATTCATCCCGGCATAACCCGCGGATTTCTCCTGGGATAACCCAGGAATTTTTCTTTCTTTCCCGGTATAACCCGTGGATCTGCCTAGCATAAGCTAGGAGTTTTTCTTTCAAATCTCGGTATAACCCGTGGATCTTCTTAGCATAACCTAGGAATTCTTCTGTTTATCCCGGCATAACCCGGGGATCTCCCTAGCAAAACCTAGGAAAATTTTCTCTCAACCCCAGCATAACCCACGGTTTCCCCAGCATAACCCATGAATTTCTTCATTCATCCCTGCATAACCCATGGCTTTCCTTCCATCCCCAGCAGGGACCTTTCATTCCCATCCCGGCATAACCCGCAGATCTTTTTCTTACCCTCAACAGGGACTTTTCATTCCTATCCCGACATAACCTGTGGATCCTCATCCTATCCTTCGCACAGACCCTTTTTCCTGCCCAGCATAACCTGGCAATCAGTCCAAGGATACACAATCCTAACTTGTATTCTTTTTAGCAAAAATAGTTTAGATTTGTGATGCAAATAACTCATGAAAATTTCTGGTGAAAACTGGGGCAGAAATTTTGTTCGTTTGTTTGTGTTGGTGTCGGAGCAGGTTATACCTCAAGGAACAAAATTCGAGATGACCAGAAGTGGGAGTCTCAATCCAAAATAAGAAAAGAAAGAAAAGAACAAAAAAGAAATGAATTCAAAATGATGAAGCGGACAGAGACACGGATTGCCCGAATTTGATTGAAACCCCAAGACCTGCTTGTCCTGTTTTGTTTCAAAATTAAGGAATAAGCCAGCAGCTACAGCTAACAAGCATCAAAATTCAGATCGAAGTCTGCTACAAGAGCTAGTCAAGACTCGAGATCAAGTTTCAAGAGACTCATGGACAGGAATTTTGTCGTAGTTGATAGACCTAGCTAGCTTAGTTGTTGTTTTTCTTTTGTGTAATAAAGAGTCGGTAAGCGGTAGGGCAGCAACAACAATGAAATCACATCCCACGGTAGTCCCAGCTACCAAAACTTTCAGAACTATATTGACCTGATTCCTTTATCGCCGAGGATATGCATGCAACCTTTTAAGCAAGGTTCGGTCAGAAATTTTTCAAAATGCTTCACACGAAGTATTTAGTAGGATAAAAATCGCACATGTTTGCTCACTTGCCTTCACACGAAAACTCTTCGTGTTTCTGGGCAAAGATGGGCAGCTGTGAGCATGTGATTTTTACCCATTTGAGATGACTCCTACAGGTTTCTTACATTTAGGATTTTTTCTCTTAAATATTTATGTTTTGAATTTAATTTTAGGATTTAATTGCGCGTGTCAGTGTGTTTTCATTAATGCATGCATAAAACCATAAATAATACATACAAAATTGCACAAGCATTTAGGATTTGATTTCATATTTTTGCTAGATTAATTGGTAATTAGAGTTATTTTTGCAAATATAAAAATCACAAAAATCAAGTAGTATTTCAAGAATTTTATTGGTTTTTGCATTTTATGGTTAATTTTCATTGTTGCATTTTTATTTATTTTTTTCACAATAGGTAATTATTAGGTTGATTTAGATTAATTAGGATTTTTAAATGCAATTAGGAATAAAAATAAACAAGAAAACAAAACAATAATGGATTTTCTAATTAATCACCTCGGCTGGCCACAATTGGGCCAAACCTGGGTGGCCCAAATCATTTAACCCTATAAAAATGCCCAAAGACCCTGCCCAACCGGTGCCTCCGACCCAGTCCACAAGAGACACCCCAAAAAGACACCGTTTTGTGGCACTTCATCCTAGGCAGTGATCATAAGCCATCCAACGGTCCTGAAGCCACTTCCAAAATCACATATATATGTCCAAGCGTCTCTGTATATTTAGAGACAAAGTATACATCTTCCTCGTACATGTAACGCCGGTGCATCACCACATTGTCACCACTTCTTCACCACCATCTACCACCCCTCAACCACCCTAAAGCCGCCACCGAAAATTGCCTCACGGCGGCAGCCGATCAATAAACGGCCTCAGAATTACACCACCAGACCACCTCGACCCCCTCTTTCCATTCCCATTGTTAGTTTCCTTCAAACAAGCACCCAACCCTTCAAATATTAGACAGAAGGTTCGCCGGCACCACCTCCTCCGGCGACCCAAACCTAAACCAACCAAAAATAACACCCTTAAACCACCTTCTCGCCCCCCCCCCCTCTTTCAAACCATCTAAACCACCTCCTTCGAATCCTAATGGATCGTCTCAAATATCAAATAGAAATTAACCCCAAACCCTAAAACACACCAGAACCCCGTGAAATTTGTCCCATGTGACCATTACCTTCCCAACCACGACCTTGCCACCACAACCCTTAAACAAAACTGGGCGTGATTGAAAATCCAATCTAAGAACCCCACTAGGTCTCAGGACCAGTTGACCCCCCTGAAACCCTGTTTTCCCTCTCCATTATGAGAGGCAAATACCTTAAGAGGCCAAAGGACCTCCCAGAAGAGGTCAAAGATCTGGGAATTCGAGAACCCTGTTTTTAGGGTTGCACAAGCAGAAAGCTAAGTTTCTTGTGCTCTAACTGCTATTAATGTTGTGCTCTTGATGTGTTTCTTGTATTAATTACTTTGCTTTCTTTAGATTTACTTGTTTTCTACAAATGTTTGAGTAATCATCCTTGCCTTCTGTTCTTTGGGTCTTCTTTAGTGTTACTGGTTCGAGTTCATTTGTCTCTATGTTTCAACTTCAAGATTTTCCTGAGCAGTTTGTTCCCATGTTCGTCCCTGTCTCCTGAATTTTCATCTGTTCATCTTTAGAAACTCTGAGTAGTTGTTTTCCATTTAGAATCGTGTACTTGGCCTGGTTCTCTTGATTTACACTTGTTAAATATGCTAAGCTCCTGCTCTTTTATTTGCTTTTATCTCATGTGTTTTCTGTTCTAATCGCTCTTATTTGCTTTAAGTTTGTTTGTTTTTATTCTTCAAATCTTCTGAGTGACCACATGTTTCCTTTTTTTAAATACTTTATATTCCTGATTTTCCAATAGCTGTTATATGTTCGTTCTTGTTCTCTTTTGTTTTAATCTCCTCTATTTTTATTTTGTGTGAAATCATAGTTAGTTATTTCCATCTAGAGTCATATACTCCCCTTGTTCCATTGGATTTTGATTTTCCTTATTTGCATTTGTTTCATCTATTCATCTTTGAAATGTCTTGAATATTTGCCTCCTTGCTTGTTTGTGTTTAAGTCTGGATAACTTGTCTTGAATGGTCTGCTTAACATTTGAAGTCGTAGCCTATTCTTGTTGAAATTCTTTGGATCATTATACTGAGCTCAGAATTAGTCATATTTGGTTAGTGACCTGCATTTCTGAAGTTTGTGTTGCTCAGTTTTGTATTGTTTGCCTGAGTATAAAGGTTATATTGTTTAAATCTTGATTTGTATTTACTTAATTTGGCCATGGCTACCCTTTCAGAGTTTGATTCCAGTTGATGTTGATAATCTTAATGTATGAATTGAGAATAACTAACTAGGGTCAATTTTTGACCAAATAGATGAGAACTAAAGTTAGAAACCCCTAGGCCAGTAATTAGGAAAAGGGACAGGGGTATTAAGGGCATTTGAATATAGGGAATCTTGTATCAAACTCCTAGAACATTCTAGTGAGAGGTCTAAGTATAATTTCTACCTCAAACTTGAGGCACAAGTCAGAAAACCAAGGACCATTTAGGAAAAACTGAAAATTGGGTAAGGGACTAAAAGGAAAACAAAGAAATTGATGTTGCCCTAAGGCTTCAATTATAAAAGAGAACAAACTGATCATTTCAAGGGACTTTTGGATATTTTCTAGCATTTTCTTTAAAGGATTAGGAATTTTCTGCAGGCTTTTAGAGAGTTAGAATAGATAAAGATACACTTTAGACTCTTATACACTGTTCAGAAAATTCTCTTCGAGTGGTTCCTTCTGAGTGAAATTTTCCTTAACAATGAATACAAGTTCTGAACTTCTTTAGAGATCTATTGTCACTATTTGCCTCTCAAATTTCCTAAGTTCCTGTGTTTTTTGCTGGTTGTGTGGCTGCTGTGTTTGTTTGCTACTCGCTTCACCTTACTCATAGGGTCCATTTTGCTGAAATTCCAGGTATCCATTCTCACTCTAAATCTGAGAAGTAATAGCTATGTACATTCCAGATTGTAGCTGGCAATGAAGACAATAATATTTTGTATCGATTTCATGTTATGCCAGTTATTTACTTTTCAATTGTATTTCTGGTATTGTAAGGAACGTGAACGTGTAATAATTGTGGACTGTATCAGGACTATAACTTTAATTTGTTTGAGTTTCGGTAGATTTAAAAATAGTTATATCCAAAAATCTACTTAGTGTTTGTAATTTGTGTTGTAGTAGATATTCAACAACAGAATATGCAAATATTCTGAATGATGAGTACTTCAGATTTTTCCTTTAAATACTAGGGTTGAAATCTGGGTTATAACCTATTAATGGGAAATCATCCTCAGCAATCTTCCTTATTAAATATCTTCAATATACTTCAGAATGATCAGTTGTATAGTTTTAACGACTGTAGTATAATCGAAAGAAGGGTTGCTATCATTTTCCTATGATGGACTTATGGTCCAATGCTTCTGGACCCAATTAGAAGGCCTAATTGGTGTCAGTTTTGACATAGAGAATATACATTTCCTGGGCCCAGCATTAAACAAAGCCGAAGTTACATAACCAGCCATGAATGAGGCTGGAAATGTAAGTATTGAACCTCTCTAAATGCGTCCCTCATGTATGAAGTTTTAGGACATTTTAGATACAAGCATAATAGAGAACCATAGTACGCTTTAGGATTGTCTTTATAAAATAAAGTGAGCCACGCTAATTTAATCCGCCACTACGCGAGGCTCCCTAACTTAATGAAATATATAGAAAATTGGAAGTGTTGTTTTGCAAATTTCACGGCCTTCCATGAATTTCTAAACGCATAGTTGCTATAGGCGCACATTTATTAATGAAATGTTTTCCTAAACTCGGGTGCGCATTTATGTGACCCAAATCCAAGTCGCAGCGATATTAAAATATGTCGAGGACCCGGGTGTATTTATGTAATGTTGTTCGGGATGCATTTTTATAACGTTGCAAACATCTCTAAAATGAATAAAGCGGTTAATAATTTTTAAGTCGTACTATAGGTTTGAACATGTATAAAAATCATATTCTTAGCCATTTAAAATAGTATAAGCGACCGTGCTAGAACCACGAGATCCTAGGGTGCCTAAATCCTTCCCTCGGGTCAATAGAATTCCTTACTCAAGAATTTCTAGTTCTCCGACTCTAATTGGGCAGTCAAAAAATCTTCCTCGATTTGGGATTCGAAATAAACCGGTGACGACACCAAAAGCCAAACCTATCCCAATTAGCGACTCTTAAATAAATAATTAATCCCATTTCAAATAATGTCACTTTAATTGGAAAAACTCCCTTATACGTGTCATCCTTCGGGGTAATCGTGTAAAAAGGAGGTGTGACACTTGCATTCATAAAGGAAGAGGTAAGAAAACTTCTTAATATACGATCCATTTGGGAGGTAAAATATCCGGAATGGTTAAAAAAAATAGTTGTAGTCACTAAAAAGAAAAACAAACTTAGAATGTGTGTAGACACGAATATTTATCACATAATTTGTGCCACGGCAGGCCACGAGATCCTTAGTTTTCTCGATGCCTACTCCGGGTACAATCAAACATGAATGAACTTGGAGGATCAGGAAAAGACATTTTTATCACTAAATACGGTACCT
This sequence comes from Nicotiana benthamiana, assembly GCA_034376525.1. Classification (NCBI taxonomy): domain Eukaryota; kingdom Viridiplantae; phylum Streptophyta; class Magnoliopsida; order Solanales; family Solanaceae; genus Nicotiana; species Nicotiana benthamiana. The sequence goes on from CM067337.1 coordinate 94,769,197, forward strand.
ATTGCTATAATGTAATGTCGTTCGGACTAAAAAATGTTGGTGCTACTTAAATGCCTAGTAAATCGAGTGTTTGAAGAACAAATAGGTTAACCAATGGAGGTTTATATTGATGATAAGCTAGTTAAGTCCTTGCGAGCGGAGGACCATTTGAAACATTTGCAGGAGCTTTCGACAAGCTGAGAACGTATAACATGAAGCTTAACCTGAAGAAATGTGCATTTGGTATCGGCTTGGTCAAGTTCCTCGCCTTTATGGTATCAAATCAGGGAATCAAAATCAATCGCGATAAAATCAAAGCAATTGAAGACATCACGGTTTTTGATAATGTCAAGGTTGTATAGAGATTAAAAGGACGTATAGCTGCCCTGGGTCGATTTATTTTTTATGTCCTCAAATCGGATCCACCAATTCTTTGTACTGCTTAAGAAAAAGAGCAATTTGGCATAGACCCCGAAATGTCAATGGGTTTTGGAGGAACTCAAACGATACCTGTCGAGCCCACCATTTGTTCACACGCTGAAGGCATACGAGCAGCTTTACTATACTTAGCGGTCTCGGAGATAGTAGTAAGTGGTGTCTTAGATCAAGAAGAGAAACGTACACAATTTCTTGTCTATTATGTTAGTCAGACCTTAGGTGAAGCGGAGACCCGGTACCCATACTCAGAAAAATTAGCGCTTGCTTTAATAAGTACCTCTAGGAAATTAAAATCATACTTTCAGTGTCACCCAATTTGTGTTGTAACCACCTACCCCCTATGCAACATTTTGCATAAGCCCGAACTCCCAGGTCCATTGGCCAAATGGACCTCGAGATCAGCCGGTTCGATATCGAGTATCAGCCCTGAACGGCAATCAAATCTCAAATCTTGGCAGACTTCGTGGTTGACCTCACGTCTGCCCTCGTACCCGAGGTCGAGAAAGAACTATTATTTAAAATTGGGTACATCATTAGAGGTGTGAACCCTCTTTGCAGACGACGCTACAAACGTGAAGGGGTTCGGTCTAGGCATCATTTTAAAGCCACCCATAGGTAATAACATTAGACAGTCTATCAAAACTTTGAAATTAACTAACAATGAGGATGCCACGACCCGAAATCCACTAGCCGTGAAGGCACCTAATCCGACCGCTAGGTAAGCCAATTGATAATTATCCATTTCCAATTAAAGTAATAAAATAATCAAACAAAGAAATTATCAAATTCATAAACATTTTCCAAGGACTCGTAGTACAAATCATGAGCTTCTAAGAGTAGAGAATTCAAAATTTCAAAATTTATAGGAAGTAAATGTATCTTCTTTTTGAAAAGTACATAAATAGAGTTATATAATCTAAGGCTTCCATGAACAAGAGGTAGCTACAACCTAGACCTAGGTACATCTTCCAATCCAGCTTACGTCGAACACAGCAACATTAACATCCAAAATCTGCATGCAATGTACAGGAATTATAGTACGAGTGCAACCGACCTCATGTACTCAATAAGTAACAAAAGTAAACTTAGATTGAAAGCCGTGACGAGCTGGAACAAAGGTTGGGTCCAACACCAATAACAAATAGTAGTCATAATAGTGTAAAGCAAATAAATAAAGAAATAGCTCAGAGATAAAGTGCTCAGCCTTTTCATAGTTTTCCGAAAACAGATCCACTTTTCAAGTATACCAATGAAAGCCCAAATCCTTTACTAAAGTCGTCAAAAATATGAGTAAGCTTGAAAACTGTAACTTTTTCTCAAAAAACAGTAAATATGATGTTTCATTTTCTTTCCAGATAGCATATGTGACATACCTCCTTATAGCCACATATCAATGAGTGTTAAAAGCCATGAATAACGTGATACTGTACAATATGAGGAAAAATGCATCTCTAGGCCTTTATATCATGTGCATGTCAAATGCGATGTGACTCAGCAATAAAACCATATGTATACTCTAGGAGTATCAATTTACTCAGCCCTCACAGTCACTCAGTCCTCATAGCCACTCAGTCTTCAAAGTCACTCAATCCTCCCAATCATTCGGCACTCGACACTAGCACTCAGTAGGTACTTGCGCTCACTGGGGGTGTGCAGACTTCGAAGGGGCTCTTTCACTCCAAGCGCTATAATCGACACGAACAACTCACGTGCTATGGTATCAAATTGATGTCCACACAACCAACTCACGCGCAATAGTATCGATGTCAAAATTTTCCCGGACAACTCACGTGTTGTTGTATCAATATCCTCACAATTAGGCCCTCACCCTGACTCAATCATCAATCTCTCCGGTCTCTCGGGCTTTCAATGTCATTAAACTAGCCCGACAACAACGATATGATGCATCAATAACAAATGAGACTGAGATATGATATGAATGCATGAATATGAGAGAGTACGAAATATCAATGAAACCAATGAGGTGATAGCATTAAACGGCTACTATGGGTCATAACTATATCAACATAAAGCCTAAACATGAAATCTGGCATGATTGACATCTCAATTAATTAATCACATGGTGAAAGCACGGATATTAGCAAACCAGGGCCACTAAACAGTGCCAGGGATACCATGGAGTCATCATTCACAGGGTCCATGCTCACACGCCCATCACCTAGCATGTGCCTCACCTCAATATGAATCACACAACACATAATTTGGAGTTCATACCCTCAGCATTAAGCTCAGAAGAGTTACTTATCTTACAAAAGCCAATCTGACGCTGGACAAGCGAAGCGATGCTCCAAGGATGCCATTACGCGCGTAGCAACCTCTGTATGGCTCAAAATTAGCAAAAAGAAACTCAAATATATCAGATAAAGCCTAAGGAAATAATTTCAAATGATAATGATCGAATTCTACATCAAATCCGAAATCCTGCAAAAAATTACACCCGGGCCCATGCCTCAAAACTCGACCAAACTCACAAAATCCGACAACCTATTCAATTGCAAATCCAACCATACTAGTTTCACTCAACTTCGACTCTAATCGGTTTGCAAAACTCAAAATTTCATATTATGAACTTTAGACCAAAACCTGCTATTTTCCTCTTTCAGTTCATTAACCAATTAATAAAAATGAAGGTGGATTCATGAAATATAATCAAAACTAAGTAGGCAACACTTATCCCAACCCTTGTGATGAGATTTGCTCCAAAAATTGCCTCAATACGAGTCCCATATCACAAAATATGATGAATGAACAAAACCCTCTATTTTTTATAACTTTGCCCAACACTTCCGCATCTACTAATAAGTGGCCGCATCTGCGACCTTCATTTTTGTGGAAAAGGGATCGTATTTGTGAGACATGCCGCTTCTGCGATGGTCTTGACCACACCTGTAGTCGCACTTCTGCACAAATACCTCCCCACCTGCTCTTGGCTCGCATCTACGGCCATCACACATGCACAAACTAGCTGCAGGTGCGGTCATAACCGAACAAGAAATATTTAGCAATACAACATGAAATGAAAATGATCTGAACCTCGTTTGAAACTCACCAATGTTAGTCGGGTCCCCGACCAAATATACCAACATGTCCCATAACATAACACAAACCTACTCGAGGCCTCAGAACACACCTAACAACATCAAAATGATGAAGCAAACCTCAGTTTGGAATCATTGAACTTTGAAACTTCAACTTCCATAACTGATGCTGAAACCTATCAAATCACGTCCGATGACCTTAAATTTTGCACACAAATCACATTTGATATTATGGACTTGTTCCAACTTCCAGAACTAGAATCCGAACCCAATATCATAATGTCCACTGCTGGCCAAACTTTCCAAAATTTTAACTTTCGCCATTTCAATCCAAATTCCACTACGGACCTCCAAATCACAATTTGGACGCACCCCTAAGTACAAAATCACCCAAAGAACCTAATGAAACAATCGGCAATCCAATCCGAGCTCAAATACTAAAAATTCAAACTTGATCAACCTTTCAAAAAAAAATTAAAGCTTCTAGCTAAGAATCATTCTTCTAAATCAATTTCAAATAACCTGAAAACTAAAACCGACGATTCACATAAGTCATAATACATCATACAGAGTTACTCATGCCCGAAAACTACCGAGCGAAGTGCAAATTCTCAAATGACAAGGTCATTACATCCGCCCCCACTAAAACATATGTTCGTCCTCGAACGTGCCAAGAGTTGTTCCAAAAGCCATTAAATCATTGCGTAACCTTACCATGCACATACTCTAGGGTGATCCCACATCACTCTATCCCATATTGGTCTGATAACACGAGATAACTAAAATTCCTTCATCCAACTTAGCCGATAAGCCTTAGAATCCAATTTCCATATCCGAAATTTTCTATAAGAATTTAATCTCGCATCTGCACACTGTATATGTCGAAACAAGTTATATCAAACCATAGTCATAACCAAAGACGAAATCACATGATATAGCACATAACTCAAACACTCCTAGCGATAATTCTACTCATAATAGCTTCTCAAAACAACCCAATGCCAATATAATTCTCTTATCAAACAAAGCCTCATTCTAACACCTTCAATTACTACCAATTACGAAAGAAACACGCAGAAACTCATAACTATTCACCAGATCAACAAGTCGCGGAGCTCCTTCCCCAAAGACAAGAGCTATAGCAGATTTCTAAGCCAACTTTCGATATTATCCTTCCAAATATTCCACAATCAAACCCGATAGTATCCATTATAGGTCCAATGACCTCATCTCATCCAACCCATCCACTATTGTGACATGACATATCAATACAGTCTAAGACTATAACCCATGCAACTCGTGCACCAAATAGCAATATCCAACTGTACTCAATCATGAAAATGACTCAAATGAGAGAAAGGTCCCGCCAACTTAACAAGTACCATCAAAACACCACGCTAAGAGCTTATCACACACCGTAGAACCAAAAAACATTAATCCAATGATATTTTATAGTTCAATACCACACAAGAGGGGGAGTGATTTGTATGGTGCACAAATTTTTGCTTAACTTGATTATAGAATGACTTGGTTCTTCTATGTGTTCCAACTACTACTGTTTGCAGAATAATAAATGTAGAAAGTAAAGAATACAAGTATTTTTAAGTGAAAAGTACCCGAATCAAAAGGTAAAAACACCACGACCTACTACTCAGTAGGATTTTATCCAACACTTTACTAAATCAATAAGTCAAAATAGAATTTACAAAAATCTTTGTAAACCTAAGGATTATCTCTAATCCTGTTGTAGCATACAGCTTCAAACGGTTGCGACAACTTCAACTTAACTCTAACTTGAATTCTCTAAGTACCTATTACAAATGCCTCTAGATAAAGCTGAAAGGTATAATATAAAATCCCTACTACAATTGACCAAGGAATAAATCAAGACACATAAAACTCTTTATGGATCTGGTTCTTCAATCTGGTTCATGTAGCTTCAGGTTTGAACACTTTAATCACACACGAACTACTTGCAAAAAGCGTTGCTATTTTGCTCTCAATTCATGTTTAACATCTGGGTTTGTGCAGCACATGTAATATGAGAACATCCTACAATTTATAGAGTTAGTAGATGAAGAAGTAACTAGAGTTTTAATGCAACTCTTCCTTGGTGGAAGAGTTCTAGTTGATTTCAACTTCTAACTCCTTAGCTATATTGAATAGTGTTCTCTTTGATTAAGGAGTCATTCTCCTTATTAATTATGCAACCTTTTCGACCAGGAGATATTTAATATACCAAGTTAAGCTTATCTACTTCACGTGCATCTCACATGATCGAATCTGTATTGTTTTTATGAACCTGGGGGACGTCCGAATTAATAAGACCAAGAGGAAAATCCCAAGTTGAAGGCTATGGCCAAACTACCACGGTTCGGAGACGTCCGAATTTCGTAATAAAATATATCTTCTAATATCTTCAAAAAAAAATGGTTAAAAGGGCCCCTCTCGGAAAAATTATAAAGGACTTTGATAACATCAACCCCTAAAAACTCTAAGGGGTACAAGATTGTTCGAACTCTCGAACAAACTTTATTTCATTCTAAGGCATAATGAATTTATATATGATTAACTATTTAAGCTAACAAGGGAAGGAGTAATTCTTTATAAGCCATATCGGCCTAATCGAAAAACCCAAGGGCCGTTTCATTTTTTGAGGTCGAGGAGCCATCCTCACCCAACTAAAACCTAAGAGTCATCCTACTTCGAGTTAAAAAAGTTAGCACATTATTATAAAGACTTCACCAGCCAGACCTCGATCCAATTGCCGAAGATTTGAACTTGTGAGCAAAATCTTCATAAAGAATGAATTAAGCACAAGGAAGAATATTAAAATGAAAACAAGTCAGAAAGGTAAAAGGTCCATCATATATAAAGATATTTACAAGGACCGATCAAGGTCTTAAATATCAAAAAAGAAAAATCCTAATGTTCCTAATTATTTTCGGGGGCATTTCCATCTCCATAGGGATCTTCCCACTCTCATAATCGCTCTTACTTCTGGCATCATCGTCATCGTCATTGTCGGAGTAGGCTAATGCATTGGCATCGTCTTCAAGCTCTTTGATTTTCCTTATATCGTCAGTAAGTTCGAAACCTCGAGCATGGATCTCCTCGAGAGTTTCCCTCCAATTTTGAGCATCCACCGTAGATTCTCTATCTTGGGTTTAAGCAGCTTCAGCATCAGATTGGTAGATGGTCACGATCACCTCTAGGTCAGCCTTTACTTTTTGTGCCTCAAAATTAACCTTTGCAAGTTCGGCGGCCAATCTAGGCTCGAGCTCCTTTATTTCCTTGGCTTGAGTTGAGTTTTTCTCCATCATGCCTTGAAGTTGACTTTCGGTCGGTAACAGTTGGGCTCGAGTATCGTCTTTTTCTGAGGCTAGGCATTCCATATTTTGTCTCCACCACAAGGTTATCGCCCTTATCGTGTTAACCTACTCACTGAGCTATTTAATCTTTTTGGCCTTCTGCTGAACCTATAAAATTGAAATGTTAGCCATCGACCCCAAATTAATACAATGAGCTTTTATGATTTTCAATACCAGCTCAATCAGATATATATATATATATATATATATATATATATATATATATATATATATATATATATATATATATATATATATATATATATATATATATATATATATATATATATTTGCAGTGTTATTTTCTCAATGAAAACTAGCACAAAATGAGATATTTTCAAGATCAAAATTTTAGAAAATATTATCTAAAATGAGGATTTAAGTGATAGTTTGCGTTATCCAATAAAAAAATAGGAAATATTTTTCATCGATGTAGAAGATTTGCTTTATGAATCAGAGTTAGATAACACCGTTAGTTTTTGAATATATTGTGTTAGTAATATTAAAGGTAATCTACTTTAACATATTTAAAAAACTAAATATGGTTAGTATTATTTTGAGTGACCAAAATAGACTTGCCTCAAATATAAGCGACTTGACCAAAAATTATAGCAACTAATGTCAACCATTTCTTTGTAACTTCTCTTTAATTAGAAAAACACCCCCGGAAAAGAGTATAATTGAGTAAGCTTTCCCCTGCCCTTTTGGTTTCATTCAGAGAATGAAGGAATATGCTTTATCTTCCTCCATAAATTGATTGAGAAAGACAAACAGAAAAAAGGAAAAAGGAAACCTTTTTTAGCACATAGAAAGAGGGAGGGGAACGAAGAAAGAGTATTTCTAAAGCAAACCAAAACAAACCCACAAAATTAAACTTCCTCTTCCTCTATTCTTCTTGTGCATAAATTTGTTTCCTTTTCTAAAATTGGTTCAAGAATTTTTTTTGGCTTTGTTGGACTATTGTTGAAAAAATGGAGGGAGAAGTTGGAACATCATCTTCATCTTTTACGTATGAAATGCAAGGGAATGAGGAAAAAGGGGGCAGTAGCGCTGTTGTAATAAATGAAACTAAATCTGTTAATAATTTTCCTTTGACATTTTGGGAGATTGGGGTAGCAGGTGGTGTTGTTTTGGGTTATGCATTGGGTCTGCTTTGTATTTATCTAACTATGCCTGCCTCTGATTATAGCTTCCTAAAGCTTCCAAGAAATCTTGAAGATCTTCAAATACTCAGGTAAAAATGGCTTCTTTTTTGTCATTCTTATTGCCTTTGAATGTATTTTTCCAATATTTTACATATTTTAGCTTGCCAAGCTATTCTTTTTTTTTTTAATTTTCTTTTTTGGTTTTGAGAGTAGATAGAAAAATGGGGAATCTTTGACCTAAGAAGTGCTAAAGTGGTGTCTGGCTTCCCCCCACCCCCAACAAACCCCAGTTAGAAAAACTATACCTTCCAATGGAAAGGCCATAATTTGTTGATTTGTAAGATATTGGTTTGTAAAGAGCTTAAGGGGGTAGTTTATGTCCATTACTACAACAACTATGCCTCAATCCAAAGCAACTTATCCTCACTGACCATGGCGCTCTAATTAGGTTCACCTTTATGCCCATTACCAGATTCATAAATTAAAAAAAATGCTTTTTGAGAAGGTTATAATTTTGGTGCCATCTCTATAGAAGAGAATGTAGATGGAGCTGACCAGCTCGAATTACAGAAGCGATGCTCATTGTAAATTAAAGCGGAGTAACAAATTCGTTGAAGGAAAGGATGAGGGAAAACTTACCCCTTTGACATTATCTATGATATCTAGTACATTTTTCTAGATGGTGTGCTGAGAGACAAGTGAAAGTGCCACTGGTGAATTGCCCTTGCTTTGCTTTACACCTATACTCTTCGATCAACCTACTTGACCATGAGGTTGGATGTGGGAATTGCTGATAACTCAGTTTTGAGTTAGAGAAACAATTTATTGGTAAGACTCGGTGTAGATGTTCTGTAAACCTCTTTTTAAATGTGAAAAGAGTGAACTTCAGGGGGAATAAACATGAGGGGGTTAAATATGATCTGAATTTACAAAAATTTACTAGTTTCAACGACAGTTTGGGAGTAAATCGTTTTCTGTCTGACTATGCCTCTCTGCCTATTTCAGTCTGGGAGGTCTAGTGGCACCACAAGCATTCTTTATCTTTCTTTATCAATAAAAAGGGGGAATCTCAAACATTCACAGTTGCTTGTTCATTGATGGGGAGCTATAAGTAAATCCCATTGAACAGTGATTAGAATGGATTGTTAGTTGTAACATGTATAATGGGAGAAATTAAGGAAAGACGTGGACTGTTAATAGTTTTAAGCATTGAAGTTGTCACCCATTGCATGAGTAGGGTACTTGGCAAAGGAATTGATCAAACAACAGGTAGGAAAATCAACTCTGTTCACTAAACTTGCTTGCTGGTGATATGTCCTGGATTTGAACTGTGCACTTGAAATGCTAATGTATTTTTGCAAGCAGTGCATAAGTAAATAGCACTTGTAATTGACATTTGGTGTTGTTTTTATCAAAATACTGCTCTTGTAGTTGAGCATTCATGCTAATCTGCATTTTCAGACTTGTGTCCTAATTGTTGGAGATGGTATCATATACTAGTATATTTCGTTCTTATTCAATACCAATTTCCGCAAAAGACACTGGTATTATATGATTTTTATACCACATATGGTTTTAAATGTTCTGTAGGGATCACCTGGAGAGCTATACTAGTGACTACACCGTTCAGGTCCTTGTGGGATACTGTGTAGTCTACATTTTTATGCAGACATTTATGATCCCAGGAACAGTTTTCATGTCACTGCTTGCTGGATCTCTCTTTGGAATCTTCAGAGGTCTGGCACTGGTCATGTTCACCGCTACTGCGGGTGCATCATCTTGCTATTTTCTATCAAAACTGATTGGGCGGCCTCTAGTGTTCTCACTGTGGCCTGATAAGTTAACTTTCTTCAGAGACCAGGTGATTTCCAACTCACAACCCAATCATAATGTTCCGCTTTCCTAATTGCTACTATTGCAATAAAGTATCTCTGATCTATCAGGTTGCTAGAAGGCGAACCCGGCTGCTAAATTACATGCTTTTCTTAAGAGTTACACCGACACTGCCAAACACATTTATCAATGTTGCTTCACCAATCGTGGATGTGCCTTACCATATATTCTTCTTTGCAACTGTCATTGGGATCATTCCAGCTGCTTATGTCACTGTCAGGGTACTCATACTCTTTATTCAACTCTTGATGCAAAATGTCGATGACTAAGAAATAGGGAATGTAGTTTTTTTTTTGGCCAACTATGGTTTCTGCTCCTTTTGACTTAAAAGAAAAACACTTTAGATCTATGATGCAAAGAGGGAGTAGCCTTATCGACTCCTGGGAAGTGGGGTTCTGTAGGGAATTAATCAAAGAGGGAGCTGATTTTAACTTGTACTTTTCTGAGTTCATCTGATAAACTCTTTTGGTGTGGTACTTGTGTGAACATGAGCTGCAATGGTAGTAAATTAGCTAAAATACGGAGACTAGTGTACAAGCTATGAATTTACGATATTTTACAATATTAGTTTAATTCTGCTGTATTAAATTTAAAATTGACTATGCTGACCATTGGATTACGATGCAGGCTGGACTAACTCTTGGCGAATTGCAGTCAGTGGGTGATCTCTATGACATGCATTCTATAGCTACTCTTTTCCTTATCGGTCTTGTAACTGTTACGCCCACATTGATTGGCAACAAGAGCTAATTATAGAGCTCAGCTTCAGCAGAAAACATTGTGAAGTGCCATGACTCCCATTAATATTCCTCGGCATGACTTCATTATCTTGACAGATTAGCATTAGACAAGTGCATTGTGCTCGAGTCTGCCACAAAAAGTTATGCAGCTATTGAATTTGATACTTAAGCATTTGTTTGAAAAAACAGCCCCAAAAAAGCATCTGATGTCATGTGAAGATGTTGATGTGTAAGCTTGCTGTCATGATTTTGTAATAGTTTATTTGTGATGCTATTGGAAAACGTTGCCTTATATCTTATATTCATTTCTTTTATCTGTTTCCTTTTTTCTTAGTTTCATATTTAAATGAATAGAGAGTTGGAGAGCCAAAATCTTAAAAAGCTTAATAGCCTATTTGGCCAAGGTTCTAAAAGTGCCAATATTGGCACAGCAAATAGTATTTGGCCAAAGTTTTTAAAGTGCATTTTGTAAGAGGTATTTTTTGATAAAATATTTTTGTAGAAAAATAATTTTATGTTTGGCTAAATAATTAAATGTATTTTTGTCGTTATTGGAGCATTAAATTTTGCTTGACTAAGGTTTCCAAAAAAGTTTTTGGTTAGAAGTTTTTTTCAGCTTCTAAAAAATAATTTTTGAATCCCCTCAAAGTATTTTTTTTCCTTAAAAGCTCGATCAAACATATCAAGTTTCTAAACTGGGCGTTTTGTAAAGAAAAAATTCCTTCTTATATTTACCAAAATTGTTTAAATATTATATATTACCCGTCCTAAGCCAGTTTTTGTTATAAATTATATACAATCACTTAATCTAGTGTCCTAGCTGTGGGCTTCTTTAATTAGACGTGTGATTCAAGCAACAAAATAATTTTTATTTACAAAATAGATTTTCTCCAATCTACAAACAATATAAGATGCAATTGATGTCGATTTTTTTGCAGTATCCACCTCTATCGAAGATTTTCTCTGCTTTTTATAGCAAAAGCTCAACAAATTCAAAACAAAATTTTATAACACCGGTGGTAGATAAATGTGAAGCGTGATTAATCCGCTTCGAAGTTATTGCAATTTGACGATCAAAAATTATTTTTTCAAGTTTGACATTGCTTCGACAAGTGAATTTCAATGGCAATACTTGCGATAACGGTTCAACACATTGGTTGTTGGGATAAATTCGGGATATATATTGACTTCGATGTTGATAAAATCGTAATCAGAAGATTCGAGTTACAATGCTTTGAATACAACAATTGTAGAACATCTAGCAATAGCTACTTCTGTCGAAATCATCAAAATCAAATACAGAGTTAACGAAAGGTGTCCTCTAATGGAAATTGCAATGATATGGATGTGCGAGTCAATATGGAGAAGTAAAAGGATAATAAAGATCTAGGAATGTATCCACTGTGCATAATTGTAAAGGATTCGATTTGGAGTGTAGTTCCTTGAAAGCTAGCATGTCACGACTCCAATTTTCTCACCTTAGGATGTCGTGATGGAACCTAATCTTTAAGACTAGATAAGCCTAACATATATTGAAAGAGTGCGGAAACAATAACTTAAACAACATATTCAACTACTAAACGATCATAATGAACCCCAATAAGTGCAACCGACAAATATCTCCCAAAATATGGTAGAACTGAGTCATAAGCTCTACAATGAGTGCACTAAAGTTCTTGACATACAATATTATTTAGAACATGAAATAAATAGTAGAACATCTAAAACAGAAGATGACTTCGAGGCCTGCGAATGTCGAGCAGGTATATCTTGAAGTCTTGAAAGATAGCTAATCTGTCACTGGCATCCAGCACGGGTCGGACATACCTGGATCTAGACGAAAATGCGCATAAGCATAGTATAAGTATATCATACTGGTATCCACTAAGTATCAAGCCTAACCTCGGTAGAGTAGTGATGATAAAAAAACTAAACAGAATATAGCATAGTCTAATAATGGATTCCGAGGAAGTAACTGATAGATAAGCAGTTAAATAATATAAGATCACAATGGAAATTTAATAGGTAAAGGCAACAAGTAGTGAACACACGATGAAACAACAAATAGTCTAATCCGGATAACTACGAGTAGGACAATAAAGAAACAACAATCACTGTTCAACCTACAAGCCTCTTTTTGCATGAAATGTACAACAAAAATCACAACTGAGGTAACATCTCATATCACATTTTATAGTTTGACTCACAATATTTTCTTATATCACCACTTGAGCCTTAAATTTATTTTTAAAAATATTTTTTTCCGAAATGGCTTTTAGCTCTCTTATCTCAACGCGCGGCTTCAAGTAATTTTCTTACTAGCAACGCGCGTATAATTTCTAACCCTATCTCACCGCATGCGTATGAACACTTATCTTCATACCATCGCATGCATATCAATATCACAACACAATAATCAACTCGCACCATATCTGCACGTATGCGACATCATTTTCCAAAACCAACAATATCAATGGTACCACAACGTAGAGCCCTTGGCTCAATCATATGTGTATAAGAATCTCAATAATATCAAAATGAATGAAGAATAATCAACAATTAATAACTTCAACCTCAATCTGATAATGATTTCCATAACTTCAATACCAATCACTCAACAAGAAGATATTCCACGAAGTAACAACTACAAGTAAGATTATTTCAACAATAAAAGGGGTAACAAGACAATAAGGAAGGTAGTAACTTCAATTAAGCATATAAGAGGAATTACAACAATAAAAGGTATAACAAATTCTAACAACATCAATTAGAATATGTAAGAGTATATTTAACAATAAAAGATGTAACATGTTATAATAAATTCAAGTAAAGTCATGGAAGAAGTCTAAAAGTCTAAACCGGTCAAAATACAACATATAACCCCTGTACATACTCGTCACCTTATGTACACGTCTTTCACATAGTACAATTACTACAAACCATCCAAATCATAAAGGATAGTTTTTCCCACAAAGTTAGACAAGATACTTACCTCAACTAGGCTGAATTAACCCTCCAATATAGCTTTTCCTCTAAAATTCACCTCCTAATCTAACAAAAATGACTTAACACTATCAAACAGTGACAGCAAAACCAATTATAATAGATATAGCTATGTTCTTTATACATTTTCCAAAAAGTAAACAAAAGTTAATCCATGTCCCTCTCGGTTAAAACCCGGGTCCAAGGCTAGATTCCGACTACCCATAATCCTACGAGTCATATATATATATATATATATATATATATATATATATATATATATATATATATATATATATATATATATATATATATATATATATTTGATGTTAAATCTAAGATATAATCATGAATGCAGTTAGAAATTGATTAGAATCACATACTCAATGCTTGTAGATGAAAACCTCTCTCAAAATCGTCTCCTACCTTGTATAAGGTTCTAAAATGATAGATTATCATATAAAATTCCGAATCCTAGCTCTTTTATTCAATTGCAAATATCGCAATTGCGACTCAAAAGAAAAGCTTGCAATTGTGGCAACTGACACACCGAGGAGATGTCTTAATTGCGACACATAGTTCGCAAATCTGAAGTCCTTCATCCTTGCAAATGCGATAAAATAGTCACCAAAGCAAACTAGCCTACACAAGTGTAGGCTTTGCAAATGCGAACAGTGTATTGCAGTTGCGATACCTAATCCTCCCCTGCTGATATCGTGAGATAATTTCATATATTTTGAAATTATTCCCACTTATTTGTTGTTTGGAAGCTATTTTTGCGACTATTGCATTTAATGGAGCTTATTTCATGTGTAGGAATGCTTGGATATAAATTGGAGAAAAGTTGCATGAAATAGTACCTCAGAGCTATAAAAGAAGACGTGCAAGGCAACAAAAAGTCAGTTCCATAGACAATGCCTTGGGCAGTAACAGCAGTGTCATAGACAATGCAAGGAATTTTCCAGGGCAGTATCATTAGTGCCATAGAAAGTGCCTTGCGCCCATAAGACAATGGTACAGACAGTGCTACAGGCCGTGCAAGGCACCAACAATGCATGTGGAAAAAGTTTAATTCCTCATTAGTATTGGACATGTAAATTTGGCCCTTACCCGATAGATAACCCTTAAAGTTAGTTTTTAGAGGGGGAGACATCATTAGAGAGGGTATTTGACCCAAGGAGGCTAGAAAACGCTCGGAGCAAGGCGGAGAATTCTTCTACGAGTTTTTCACTTCCTTCTTCCTATTTTCATTATTGGTTATGTATTCTAGTATTTTAGTTTGGATACTATTATGAATAACTAATATGTTACCTAAGGTTTTGATGGAACCTTTTGTAGGATTAATTCTTGATAAGTTTTGATATAATTGAGTCTTAGAATTTTTCTATTTGTTCAATTGTTTGCTTATTTTAGTTAATTGAAGAGCTCTCAATTAATGAATCCTATTTACTACGTATTTCTTGGAAAAAGAGTATATATTTAGGTGGTTGTTGATCAACATCACTCCTAAATTATAGGCGAGATCAATACAGAGGGTTTAAAAGCAGGATTAGAGATAAAGAAGCTTTGACGTGATCATAGTGAGCGGTAAAATGTGTGAGCTAGCGTAATCCGAGAGAATTTGACTAGTACATTGTTGCAGTTGCTCGAGATAGAATTATGATAAGTCGAGTGCTCATGATTAGTAGAGAATACTTAGGAAAAATTTTAGAAGACGTGGCGGGAAATATTCCGACAATTGGAAAAATCATTACTCTAGACCTCCTTAGTCTTTTCTGCACCCCTTAGTTTCCATTGTTGTTAATTTAATACTTTAATTATTTAGTTAATTAGTTTGATATAATAATATTAATATTTGTAACTTCAAAATTGTTCAAGGTTTTCTTTTTAGTGATAGTCAACATTTGTATCCAAACATTATTTCTTCGTGGAATTTGACTCCGGATATATTTGCAGCGACCGCTTATACTTTTAGGACTAGAGTTGGGTGTGATCAAATTTTGGTGCCTTTATTAGAGAACTAACGGTGTACTTATAGCTTTATATATTGCTAGGTTTCAAGTTTAAACTTTTATTTTATTTTATTTTATTTTATTTTTAATTTTATTTTATTCAACTTATTGATTCGAGAAACATGACATCTTGGAATTCTGAGCGTTTTGGCGTAGATAATTCTACTATTGATCCTCATATATATTGTGAAGGAAACCACTTATGACCAAATTATCAAAATATTCTCGAGAGAGAATTATGTGGACCAACTCAATCTTATTTGGGAAATGTGTGTAATGTGTGTGAAGGTTCACTTCCTTGGTTGTGCTTATATTTATTATCCTCGCCCCAACCCCTTACTATGATGGTTCCACTTTTTCATATGAATTTAATATGAATAAAGAATCTAGGGATGTATACTTGAAGGAGATCAAAAATATGTTAAAGTGCCTCCTAGAATAAAATAATGAGAAACAATTGCATATTTAAAGGCAAGAGACAACTATTCACAACTTGGAGGTTCAAGTGAGTCAAGTGGTTTAAGCTTTTAATGCTCAACATGCTAATATTAGGATATTATCCAAGAAGAGAGTGAATTCAAGATACTAATAGAGGAGGTTATAGTAGAACATCAACAATATAGCCAACTACAATTTTAGGGTGTCGATTTTGAAGATGCAAGCTAGAGTCAGCCAAGGACAATGAAGATATAAATTTTGTTGACTCTAGTATCGTTGATGTTCAGGATGTTTAAAGTCCTAAAATTTCATGAGTTTGAGCGCATTGGTCCTCACTCCAATCATTATTCCACATTGTGCTTGGATGACTATATGGAAATAGAGTCATCCAAGCTGATTGAGGAGTCAAGGAATAAGAAACGAGTTGCCTACATTCTGGAATTTTTCATGCCACAAAAACAGGACTACATACCTCATCTAAAGCCAAGAAGTGTAGATATTACAATGGTTGCTTAGGCCAATTAGATTTATTCCACCACCCCTGGACCATAACTGAAAACTTGAAGCCAAATTGGAGGTTCAATTCATAAGCTCGAGGTAGAGGCAGAAAATGGTTCACGTAGTGCCACGATGTTAAATCAGTCGTTTGTTGGGAGGCAGCCCAACTTTACTGCTTTTTAAATTTTTAGTTTTTATTATTATTTTGTTATTGTATTATTTTTTTAGTGTCATTTTTTATTTTTTAGGATCATGGGAAGTATAGCTATTGGAATGATATGACAAAAAGCCAGGTGGTTAGAACTAAGTGTGGGGTGCCCGCACAAAGAAAAAAATCCGGTAGAAGTTTGAGTATCCTATAAACTGCTAGTGCTTTAGCCATTCTCCTGCGAGAGAGTTTCTTTTTACCCTCTTATTATTTATTTTGTGCATCGGGAATAATGCGCAATTTTAAGTGTGGGGTGAGGAGATTGTCCGGGTGACTTTGTATGCTATTTTACTAGTGTTAGTTTAATTGATAATTTTTTTGAAAAGATAATTTTGAACTTTTCCCAATGATGGATCTCCAAGACATTTTCTTGAGGAATGTAATTCTAAAAACACAAAAAAATTAGAAAAAAATACAAAAACATATCTTTCATTTTCCTTAGGTAGTAATAATACCCCCGTTGCTTAGCGCCTCGATTTTTTTCATGGGATGTAACTTTAACCGGTTAGTAGTTTTAATTTTTATTTTTTTTTATTTTTACTTTCATAGTAGTATGTAGGAAATAAAGGAGAAGAACAGGTATGATTTGCACTTTTTGACTTGTTTGATGGTTGCATATCTAAGTTCGGACATGTGTTTCACCTTCCGTTGATTTTAAATATATGATGAAGCCTTGATAAAAAATGAATAGCATGTGGTATAACTCCTATGTCTCGGTTGCTTGCCTTATGTTCACTTTGTGTTTTATGCTTAATATATCTCTTGGCTTTGTGAATACTTTTTTGAGTGAGAGTACGAATGAAACCGTCCTTAGTGTGTCATGTGTGAGGTGTGAAGTGAGTTCTTTATATATTCCTTGTAATGACATTTGGGTATAGAAATTCCTCGGAATGTGAATTTAATCAAAATCCTAGGTGTTACTCAGTTTGAAAAGTGATGTTAGGCTTTCTTTGATCTATTTGAGTTTTGCTGTCTATCATAAATAAAATCTTCTATTTTTACCCTTTTGCGCCTATAAGACTTACTTTTGGCACATGCATTACAAATCTATCCCCTTTTGTTCTTAATTGAATCATTTTGATCCTTATACTTCTTAATGTACTTGAATTTTAAAGAGAGCGCTCGAAAGAAATAATGGTGAAACTTGGGGTAGCTTTTGAGTAGAACCAATAGAATGAAGAAATGTACACTTGTGCTTTAAATAAAAATCCATTAGCGGCAAGGTAAAAGTAAAAAAAAAAGGGAACGAATAAATGAATAAATAAAGACTTCTTATTTTTGTTAGTGGATGTGATCCAAAGCAGTGAGTAAATAAGAATGAAAAATATTCCGGGTTGAGTTATCTTGTCATGATTGAAATGGACTAGAGAAATTTTGCGCTTAATGTTGAGTACGTGATGTGTTAAAGTACTTATGAGGGTTAGCCTCTATATCCTAAATATATCATACCCATCCCTTAGACCTCTAAACAACCATTATAAGTCCTAATTGATTTCTGACTGAGCGTGCCTGCATTAGAAGTGATTTACATAATGGGCAAGCATATAGTACCTTTTGCGTACAGGTGACTTTTTTGAGAGAGTGATTGATTTTCTTCATATGTGTGAGTCCTCAAAATATATTCGATTATGTGAGTGAATGTGTGGACTGCTTACTCTTAGTTTTATTGTGAGGGCACATGGTTTCACAAACGATAGGTAACGTTATTAGACTTCTCTGTTCAATTAAGTATTCAAGCCTCGGGTGCATTGTGACATTGAGTTAATTTTGGAGGCTAGGATTGTTATAATCATGTTGTTCCTTAATTGGATATTTTGAAATTAAGTATAACTATGGGAAGTGTATTTTGACAGCATATAGTAGATCTTAATTGTTGCTATCAACCATGGTCATAGGTGTAGTGTGTCTTAAATATGTGGCTTGTTGGGTCCATGATGAGGAAATGTTTAGTTGGTTGACTCGATGGCAAGCAGTATTTAAGCGTGGGATGTTAGATATGGTGAGATACTTTCATATATTTTGGCATTATATACTCTACTTTCTTGTTGTTTGGATGTTAATTTGTGTAAAAATTGCGCTTAATAGAGCTTACTACATGTGTAGGAATGCTTGGACATACGTCGGACAAAAGTTACACGAAATGGTACCTCAAAGCTAATAAATGGAGCAATAAAAGAAAACATGCAAGGCAACGAATGTACAGTTCCATCGACAGTGCCTTGCATAGTAACAACAATGTCATAGACAATGCAAGGTATTGTTGGATGCAGTCTCTCCTTGGCCTTTGGAGAGGAGAGGGCAGAGAAGAAAACGTCCTTCGCGCAAGTTTTTTTGCTTCCTGCGTCCTTACTAGTAAAAATAAAAAAGGGGCTCTTCGACCAAGAAGGCATTCTGGTAGGAAGGCCGACCACTCATGGCACTGCCAGCAGTGACATAGACAGTGCCTTGCACTTAAAAGACAATGCTACAAATAGTGCCTTGCACTGAAATGACAGTGCTACATGCAGTGCAAGGCGCCAACAAGGCCATGTGAAAAAATGTTTAATTTATTATTAGTATTGGACATGTAAATTCATCCCTTAACCTACAAATACCCCTTAAAGTTAGTTTTTAGAGGGGGAGATGTCAATAGAGTGGGTATTCGACCCAAGGAGGCAAGAACACGCTAGGATCAAGGCAGAGAATTCTTCTACGAGTTTTTTTACTTCCTTCTTCCTATTTTCATTATTGGTTATGCATTCTACTATTGTATTTTTGCATACTATTATGAATACTAAATTGTTACCTAGGGTTTTGATGAAACCTTTTGTAGGATGAATTCTTTATATGCTTTGACATAATTGAGTCTTTGAATTTTTCTATTTGTTCAACTATGTGCTTATTTTAGTTAATTGAAGATCTATCAATTAACGATGCCTATTTATTATGTATTGCTGAAAAAATTATATATTTTGGTGTTTGCTAAACAACAGCATTCCTAATGTATATGAGAGATCTATACAGCGGGTTTAACAGCAGGATTAGAGATAACGAAGCTTTAACATGATCTTAATGAGTGGTAAAATGTGTGAGCTAGCGTAAGTCGAGAGAATTTTACTAGTATATTGTTGCAGTTGCTCGAGAGAGAATTATGACAAGTCGAGTGCTCATGATTAGTAGAGAATACTTAGGTGAAATTATAGAAGGCGTAGCGGAAAAGATTACGAAAACTAGAAATATCACAACTTTAGACCTCCTTACTCGTTTCTGCACCCCTTAGTATCTTTAGTTGTTAATTTACTACTTTAATTTGTTATTTGATTAGAATAAACAGGATAGGAAACACAATTTTAGTTACTTAATGAAAATAGGATTTTCAAAAATTAGCACAAGTACTCACTCGTCACCTCATGTACAAGAGATTTCAAATATCAACAATACTAAATCCTAAGGGGAGTTTCCCACACAAGGTTAGGCAAGTCACTTACCTCGAACTGGCTCAAAAATCAGTCTGAAATCACACTCTTGCCATGAGTATACAACTCCAAGTGGGCCCAAATCTATTCAATTCAATTACATAATGTAAATAAAACTTCAAGTAACTGATTCCACTAATTAATTTTAATCTAATACGCGAAATTAGGATAAATGACCAAAACGTCGCTCGGGCCCACGTCTCGGAATCGGGTAAAATCTAGAAATTCAGAATCCTCATACTCTCACGAGTTCATTTATACCAAAATTATTCCAATTCGACATCAAAATCTTGATAAAAATTCCAAAATTAGGCCTAAGAAATTTTCTCCGCTTTTCCTCAAATTTTCATCCCAAATTCGAAATTAAATGCTAAACTATCAAAAGATTAATGGAACACCACTAAAAAGGGATTAGAAATCGTTACCCACTGATTTCCTCTTCAAATTCCTCCCAAAATCGCCCTCTACCTTGTTCAAAATCAATTTTCCAACTTACGAGCACAAACCCTCAATTGTTCTCTTTTCTGTCTAGTAAATCAACTTCTGCGGCCATGGGACCACACCTGTGGTCTCGCTTCTGCGAAAATTGCACCGCACCTGCGATAATTCATTAATAGTAAGATTTCACTTCTGCGACTCATTTAATGCACATGTGGTCCCACAGGTGCGTCCAATCCCTCGCACTTGCAGCTCATAGGGCCTCTGTTGATTCCGCTTCTGCATTCCCTTAGCCACTTGTACGGGCCCGCACCTGTGGTCCCTTTCGCGCAACTGCGGTTATGATAGGTTCAACTAACATCAAATTTTCCTTAGTCTAATTCAACTTCCATTAAGCACCCAAAACTCACCCGAGGCCCCCGGGACCACAACTAAACATGCCAACTAATCCTAAAACATTATTCAAACTTGTTCCAATGTTCAGAACACTAAAAAAAACATAAAAACACCAAATTAACATCAGATTCAAGCCTAAGAACTCCAAAAACTCTCAAATCATGCTTTTGATAAAAAACTATCAAACCTCATTCGAATGACCAGAAATTTTGCAAGCACGTCACATTCAACACTACAGAGCTACTCCAACTTCCGGAATTCCATTCCGAGGCTGTCTTCATACTGTTGTGACTGCCATCCAAATGCTAAAACTTAAACTCTTATTTCGGGACTAGGTGTCCAAAAACTCTCCGAAATTCCAAATAAATGCTCTCGGCAACTTACAATATGAAACAAATAGGGGAATGTAGTTAATAGGGGATGGGGGCATTAATTCTTGAAATGACCGGACGGGTGGTTACATCCACCAACACTTAAATAGTCGTTCGCCCTCTAGAGAGCATAGAGACATACTTTAAGTAGTGAAAAGATGAGGGTAATAGTTCAGCATATCTTGCTCGATCTCCCAGGTCGCCTGCTCCACCGACTGACCCCACCACTAAACCTTTACTGATGCAATGTTCTTTGACCATAGCTTTCAAACCTATCTGTCCAATATCACCACCGGCTCCTCAACATAAGATAGATCTTTGTCCAACTAGACTGAACTGAAATCCAATACGTGCGACAGATCAATGTGATATCTCCAGAGCATCGAAACACGAAATACCGGATGAACTCCTATCAAGCTAGGAGGTAAGGAAAGCTCATAAGCAACCTCCCCAACACGCCTCAATATCTCAAAAGGGCCTATAAAACCTCGGAATCAACTTCACTTTATTCCCAAATCTCATAACACCCTTCATAGGCGAAACCTGAAGCAGAACCAGCTCTTCAACCATATAGGAAACATCACGAACCTTCTTGTCTGCGTAAGTCTTCTTTCTTGACTGGGCTGTATGGAGTCTATCCTGAATCACCTTAACCTTATCCAAAGCATCCTAAACCAAGTATGTGCCCAATAATCTTGCCTCACCCAGCTCAAGCCAACCACTGGAGGTCTACACTGCCTACCATATAAAGCATTATACGGTGTCATCTGAATGCTGGACATATAACTCTTATTGTAGGCAAAATTCGCCAATGGCAAGAACTGATCCTAAGACAATCCAAACTCAATGTCACATGCACGGAGCATATCCTCAAGAATCTGAATAGTGCACTCGGACTGTTAGTCTATCTAAGGGTGAAATATTTTACTCAACTCCACCAGAGTACCCAACTCATGTTGTACGGCCCTCCAAAACCTTGATGTGAACTGAGTACCTCTATCTAAAATGATGGAAACCAAAATACCATGCAAGCGAACAATCTCCCGGATATAAATCTCTACCAGTCACTCCCAAAAATAGGTAGTGCAAATAGGAATGAAATGCGCGTACTTGGTCAGCCAATCCACAGTCACCCAAATGGCATCGAACTTCCTCAAAGCCCATGTAAGTCCAACTATGAAGTCCATGGTGATCCTCTCCCACTTTCACTCCAGAATCTCTATCTGCTGAAGCAACCTACTCGGTCTCTAGTGCTTATACTTCACCTGCTGACAATTGAGGCACCAAGCTACAAATTCAACTATATATTTCTTCATCTGCCTCCACCAATAGTGCTGTCTCAAATCCTAGTACATCTTCGCGGCACCCGGATGGATGGAATATCGCAAACTGTGAGTCTCCTCTAGAATTAACTCTCGAAGCCAATCAACATTGGGTACACAAACTCAACCATGCATCCTTTATGCCCCGTCATCACCAATAGTCACATGTTTGGCATCGCCATGCAAAACCTTGTCCTCGAGGACAAGCAAATGAGAGTCATCAAACTAATGCTCCTGTATACGATCAAACAAGGAAAACCGAGAAACAACGCAAGCTAGCACCCGACTGAGCTCCGAAAGATCCAATCTCACAAACTGGCTGGCTAAGGCCTGAACAATCATCACCATGGGCCTCTCTGCTGCTGGTAAATAAGCTAAACTACCCAAACTCTCCGCCTGAAAGCTCAAAGCATCGGCCACCATATTGGCCTTGCCCGGATGATACAAGATAGTGATATCATAGTCCTTCAACAGCTCTAGCCATTTCCTCTTATGCAAATTAAGGTCCTTTTGCTTGAACAGATTTTGCAAACTCCGGTAATAACTATGAATATCACAAGGCACACTGTACAAATAATTATGCCAGATCTTCAAGGCATGAACAATAGTAGCTAACTTGAGATTATGGACAAGATAATTCATCTCATGTACCATCAACTATCTGGACGCAAAGGCAATCACCCTACCGTCCTTCATCAATACCGCTCCAAGGCCAATCCTCGAGAAATCACAATTGACAATATAAGACCCCGAACCTGTAAGCAATATCAAGAGTTGGGTTTTAGCCAAAACTATCTTGAGCTTCTGAAAGCTCTCCTTACACTCTTCCATCCACTGGACCGGATCACCCTTCTATGTCAGCCGAGTCATAGGTGCTGCAATAGATGAAAACCCCTCAACAAATCGACGGTAATAACTTGCCAAGCTAAGAAAACTATGGATATCTATAGTTGAGGATGGTTTGGGCTAACTCTGCAGTGCTTCCACTTTTTTCGGATCCACCTGAATACCCTCACTCGATACCACTTGGCCTAAGAATTCCAAGGAATTCAACCAAAACTCATATTTTGAGAACTTTGCATATAACTTATTTTCCCTCAAACTACTCATGATCTTCCTGACTCTGCGAGTATACCAGAATATCATCAACAAAGACAATGACGAACGAGTCAAGATATGTCCGGAACACACTGTGCATCAAATGCATGAAGGCTCTTGGGGCATTGGTCAGCCCAAATGACATAACAAGGAACTTGTAATGACTATACCGAGTCCTGAAATAAATCTTGGGGATATCTGGCTCCGGAATCTTCAGCTGATGGTAACCTGAATGCAAGTAAATCTTAGAAAACACTCGTGCACCCTGTAGCTGGTCAAACAAATCATCAATATGAGGCAAAAGAGAGCGGTTCTTCATTGTAACTTTCTTCAATTGGCGATAATCAATGCATATACGCATAGAACCATCCTTTTTCTTCACAAATAAGATAAGAGCACCACAAGGTGATGCACTAGGCCGAATAAAACCTTTATCAAGCAATTCATGTAACTGATCCCTCAGCTTCTTCAACTTAGGAGGAGCCATATGATACGGAGAAATAGAAATGGGTTGAGTTCCCAGTAATAAATCAATGCTAAAATAATATCTTTATTAGGTGGCATGCCCATAAGGTCAGCTAGAAACATATCAGAAAAATCCCGTGATACTGGGACTGAATAAACTGTAGGTGTATCAATATTGATATCTCTCCCATAAGATAGATACACGTCACACCCCTTCTCAACCATTCATTGAGCCTTAAGAAAAGAAATAACTTTACTGGGAGTGTGATCTAAAATTCCCCTCCATTCAACTCGCGGTACACCTGGCATATCCAACGTCACAATTTTGGTGTGATAATCAAGAATAGCATAATAGAGCAACAACCAGTCCATGCCCAAGATAATATCAAAATCTACCATGATGTGCAACAATAAATTAGCTCTGGTCTCAAAACCATTAAGATCAAGCAGACACGACCAATAATGCGGTCCACAATACATAGGGGAACTCAAATATACCCGAGATACATCCAAATGTAGGGTAAAATAAGAAGACACATAAGAATAAGTAGATCCAGGATCGAATAGAACCGATGCATCTCTGTAAAAAACCAGGACACTACCGGTGATGATAGAATCAGAGGCAACCGCCTCGGTACGGGCAAGAAGGGCATAGTATCTGGACTGGCCTCCCCCTTTAAGGCGACCTCTACCTCCCCGACCTGCACCTCTAGTTGGCTGACCATGTGGAGTAGAAACTAGAGTTGTAACCATAGCTTGAGAACTTTGCAGGACACACTGTGGCTGAGAAGTCCATAGAGGTGCATCCCTCCTAAGCCTGAGGAAACCCCTCTCCATATGGCGTGTGCCACCATAGTAGAAAAAAGCTCTGGGAGGA
The DNA here is from genome assembly GCA_034376525.1 of Nicotiana benthamiana. Taxonomy (NCBI): domain Eukaryota; kingdom Viridiplantae; phylum Streptophyta; class Magnoliopsida; order Solanales; family Solanaceae; genus Nicotiana; species Nicotiana benthamiana. The sequence goes on from CM067337.1 coordinate 94,794,382, forward strand.
TTTGGAAGTTGTGACTTGCTCGGGCTAGGTCTACTGGACTGACCACTAAAAGCACCATGCGTAGGAGGTGCACTAGATACTGGAGGTGCATAATAAGGTTCCCGGGGTCTTGGAGGAGCTGAAATACCAATGGCTGCTGGAAGAGCTGAATGAACATGGAGACTCATATAGCCCTAACATGAAGACCTGCAGCTGGGGCACAGGCACTAGAATAATGGCCCGATTCTCGAGACCTCATGGCCTCCATCCCCTTTTTATCCCTAGCATGCATACCCTTAATCCTAACAATGCTATCCACCTGTTAATTAGAAATATCAATCTCTAACTCATGAGCCATGCTAGGCCTGCTGGGAATAAGCCCCTCAATAAATCGGCAAACTCTATCACGAACAGTAGAAACCAAGGTTGGTGCATGTCTAGCCAAGCTAGCATAACCGATAGCATACTCCAAGAATAGTCATAGTACCCTGGGACAAATTCTTAAGCTCTGCACGCTATACGTCCCATACTCTCTCAGGAACATATCTAAAAACTGAGTCCAAGTCAGGTGTAATGACCCGACTATTTATTTTTAGCTCTGCACATCATTTAGAAGTTTGAGGTTATGAGCAGTTTCACTTCAAGTATTATGACTTGTACGCATGGGCAGAGTTGAGTTTTGGGAAGTTCGGAGTTTATTTGTAAAGTGAGTTCTCATTTTGAAAGCTTAATTTAGACGAATTAACTAAGATTGAATTTTCGAGTAAATAACCTCGCATTTGGGATTCAAAGTTCTAGCAAGTTTATATGATGATTTCGGACTTGGGAACATGTCCAAATTGAGTTTTGGAAGACCTGGGAGCATTTCGACACCTATTATGGAAGTTAGCATTTTTGAAAGAATATCATAAGTTAGGGTTGGAGTGCATCTCAGTGTTATTGATGTTTATTTGGGATTTCGAGTCTAGGAATAGCTCCGTATAATAATTTTTGTGTTAGGAGCACGATCGGAAGTGAATTCGGAGGTCGGTGGGTTATTTTGGAGTCATGTGGCTAAAGATAGAAATTTGAAGTTTTTTTTGAGAAGTTTGACCGAAAGTGGATTTTCTGATATCAGGGTCGGAATCCGACTATAGAAGTTGGAGTAGGTCTGTAACATCAAATATGACTTGTGTGCACAATTTAGGGTCAATCGAATGCGATTTGATAGGTTTAGGCATCGAATGTAGAAGTTTCAAATTCTAAAGTTCATTAAGCCTTGATTGGATTTTGATTCATGATTTTAGCATTGTTTGATGTAATTTGAGGCCTCGAGCAAGTCCTTAATATGTTTTGGGATTGACTGGCACAGTTGGATAAGGTCTCGGGGGCCTCGGGTAGATTTCGGAGGGTTAATAGATCAATTTTGGAGTTTCAAGAAGAATTTAGATAGCTGATATTTGGTGTAACCGCACCTGCGAGGTTTTGGTCGTAAGTGCGGAGTCGCAAAATCAGCCAAGGGGTAGCATATGTGGTTTGAGCGAAAGGGTGCGATGATCGCTAGTGCGATACTTTACTCGCAGATGCGGGAGCGCACCTGAGTTGAGGAGACCACAAAAGCGGCTTTTGGCCCTGAGCCTGGGACCGTAGAAGTGTCACGTGAACTACAAAAGCGAGGGTTGCAGGTGCGACTTATGCAGCATAGGTGCGAAAATGATGGAGGCTGTGTACTCTTTTAAAATCGGGAGAGTGTTATTTTTCTCCCATATTCATTCTGTGTGGATGATTTTAAAGAGGTTCAGTGGAGGTTTTCATCATCAATAACAAGGTAAGCTAACCCCAACTATCTTGAGTTAAATACATTTATTATGTATGGATTTTAGCATAAAAATTTGTAGAAATTTAGGGATTTGAGGAAAACCTAGAAAATTCATATTATTGGACTTTAACCACTATTTTGGTCATGAGATCGAGAGTAAATAATATATTTGAGTTTGTGAGGCCATGGGTAAACATTATCTTTAAAAGATTTCAGAATCCGGACATGTGGGCCCAAGGGCGTTTTTGTCAACTTTTCTACCGGGGCCAAGAGTTATTTTAAATTGGATGATTATGTGTAATAGAACATATATTAATGGAGTTACATAATTATTGACTAGTTTTGCAGTGTGGTGCATCAATTAAGCCTTCGGAAGGGCGTGGAATGCTGGTTATGGAACTTTAGAGCGAGGTGAGTCTCCTTTCTAACCTTGTAAGAGGGAATTGTCCCAATACTTAATTTAATCTGTTATGTGCTCCTATATATAGGGGCTACGTTCGCACGAGGTGACGAGAGCCCATGCGTAGCTACTATTATGCTTAAGTTTGGGTAGTTTAGGGCCCAAAAGCATGCTTACTTGTAGCACTTGCAATCTTGTTGACAAACTTAAAAATGCTTAAAACATACCGAACGTGTAAATGAATTTCAAAAAGGCTAGATATCATTTCTTGAATTTTATAAGAGAAACTTTCTTTTTCCTGATATTTGCTCCGTGATGAATTATTGATTTGACTGTTTGAATGTGTTTATCTGTTGTGGAACGGGACGAAAGCCTCGGTAGATAGATAGATGCATCTATTGTTCGCACCATCGACCCTCTAGTAGTGCACAATTTAAATATTGTTGGATCGGATCGTATGCCCTCAGTATGATTTGCGCATGCTTGTATTGTTTGCCTTGAGAGTTATAGATGTTGATAATTGTTTTCCCTGTCCTGAGATAAATGCTTAAATGATGAAAATGAATATGGAAATTTCCTATTAATAAAAGAGTTGTTTATTTTCTTCATGCTATTGAGTTAATGTCAATTTACGAATATCCTCGATTCGCTACATTTTTATTTATTATTGTTGGACCACTAGCAAGTGTCGAAGTCAGCCTATCGTCTCTACTTTTTTGAGATTTGACGGGATACTTACTGAGCACACGTTGTTTTCGTATTCATGCTACACCTGCAATGCATTTTTGTTGCACAGGAACACACATCTCTTGTGGCCTGGTGGGCATAGCAACATAGTTGATATGGAGATTGAGATTAGCTGCACTTCTCAAGATGACCTGCAGCCAGCACAGTCTCTTTCAGATTATTGCATTTACTTTCTGTCCAATTTATATTCCGGACCGTTGTTGTATTATATCTCTTCCTAAAGATAGCTCATCCACTTGTGCCACCAGGTTCTGGGATGTCTATGGGATTTTTCATTATTTTAAGATTATTAAAGGTATCATTATCTACTCGGTGAAATTAATTTTTTATTGTTTAATGATTAAAAGAAATGATTTATAAAATACTCAAACAAGAAATTACTAGTTATTTGGGATTGTCTTGCCTAACAGCGATGCCTGGTGCCATCACGACCCTTAGTGGATTTTGGGTCGTGACAATATGGAATCAGAGCACTAGGTTTCCTTAGGTCTCAGGAGTCATGAGCGAGTCTAGTAGAGTCTTGTAGATCGATTTGGAGACTTCTGTTCTTATTTTCGAGAGGCTACATGACTATTTGAAGAACTTCCCTTCTTGATTCCTCATCCTGCGATTTGATTTCTTGACTCTTATGCCTTTATTTTCTTCCTATTCAATCTTATGCGATGCGAAGCGCTTATTACAAATCGAGATTTAAAGAACTTTAATAGTACTACCAATGGGGTGCCGGATATTTCTCCTACATAGTTTATTGGGCTATTGTTGCGGAAGGATATTCCGTCGTATTAGCTCAGTAGTTGTACTTCTGAGAGCTCTGATGCTAGGAACAAGTTGCCATGATGCTTATGAATGGTTGTCACACGATATTGATGTGATGGTAGGATGGTTGCCTATGTGCCGCGGTAGTGGATGACTCGAAGGGAAGTTTACTTAGTGCATGACTTAGAGATTTAGTATTTTATTCCCGACGAGGGAAAGGCAATTGGGATGAGGATATTCAGATTTGGATAGTGGAGTAGCAATACTTGGTATTGTTGAGTGTGGTGGAATGTTCGTCTGTGATGCAGTGTCATTGTCCTTGTTGAATACGCTAAGTTCGCTAGTGTTAAGATCTTATACAATTCGTCTTGGGGGCAGGGTATCGCAAGGTGGTATTGGAGAAGCGGCTGTTAGAGATAGCGGGTGCGGTAGGTCAGGATTTACTGTGTATTTCTAATACTGACGGCTCGAGAAATGTGACCTTTGGAAAGTTTTAAAAATGAGTAGCGGTCTATTAGTTTAAATGCTACCGAGATAGATTTCGATCTAAGGCATTAGCTGAGCAGCAAAGAATGACGAAGGGCGTCTGGGGAGTAGGGGTGTTCATGGTTCTATTTGAATATATTTTTCCCTAAAAAGAAACATAGCCAAGTAAGTCGGTTTTCAAATATTAGAACCAAACCAAACTAATTAAGTCGGTATTTTATCGATTCGGTTTATGTTGGTTTTTCGGTTTTTTTGGTTACTTGTCGGGTTTTACTTAAATATAAGACATACACTACCAACACACATTTCGGCGACCACATTTTCAACGTAACACTACAGAATCAATTGCCCTTTGAGAAATCTATTATTTACCAAGATATATTGATGATAATTGAATCACATAGTGATGAACAATTTAATGACTCAACTAAAAATATATCATTTTTAACATGAAATAGATTCTTACGCTTAACAAAAGAAAACTACCAAATAAACTAGAATGTAATGGTAAAGAACTGTACTAAAAGTGCAAACGATTAATATGTACTATAAAAATTTTAAAACTTTGTATAAATGTATACATATATAGGTGTAGTAATGCATTTTAAATAGCTACACCTATATTCGGCTTGGTTCAGGATTTTTAATTAAAAACCAAACTAAACCAAATTTGATCAATTTTTAAATTTCCAAACCAAAACCAAACCAAACCAAAAAGTATCAGTTTTTCGGATTTTTATGAACACCCTTAGTGGGGAGTGTCAGACGGTGGTTAAAATTTCTAGAAGGTCAGGTATAAAAAGCAAAGGTCGAGTAGCTAATTTAAGGAGTGAGTTCCCCAGAATTGGAGAGTGGCGGTGTTGCATATGGGTCTGGTTGTAGGATGATAACACACCTTAAGGAGAATTTGGAAAGATTTGGGAATTTTAGTAATTGGTGATTGGGCTCTACGGATGTAACTTGAAGTATTATTTATTACGCGATAAAAGATTGGATATGACGAAAGGGAGTTGCTTGATATGAAGAGGGGTACAACATGACTTGGGATGGAAGATCCAAAAGGAGTGAATGGACTTGGGCAGTTGGTGAAGCAGCATGGGCTTAAGAGGGGTTATTGATGTCATGGTGATTGTACCCCGTGCAGCGACATTGGAAGATGTCGGAAAGTGATTTCCATATATGGATTATTCCTTGTCAGTAGGTTAGCAGTCACGTGGTTCGCGAAGCTTCTGCAAAATATTTTACTGGCCATCTGGTAAGAGGTCGAATATGTGGCTATCGATGGGGATTCAAAGTGTTCATGAAGTGCTAACTGAAGGATTTCAAAGAATCTGGCGCTTTGATTGTGCAAACTCATATAAATGGGAGAGAAAGAATCTTGGTGAGTTTTAGAGTTATGTAATAGAGGCTTCAAGCTAAGTAGGAGAGTTCCATTTCCTATGGTTAGATTGCATGTTCTTCTATTTATCAGATTTCCGGTTATTAGCATATTGATGGATTATATCAGCTAAGGAACATAAGAGGTAATTTGAGCAAGGGAATTGCTAAGGGTATGCTAGGGCTAGCCTTATTGGCTCATCTTTATATTTGGGGAAGGATTCAGAATTTATGCGTTGTCTAGATGCGGATTTCAAGGAAAGTGATTCGGCCGGGTGCTTCATCGATTCATTTGGTAGAAGATTCATGGAGTTAATTAAATTTGGGACCAAGAAAGAGTCGGTGGCTCTCAACAATGGTCCTAATCGATTCAAAAGTTAAACTATGGTGCCTGATTATTTCGAGCCGACAAGTATTATTAAGAATCGGGTTTTTGAAGAAGATTATGATTAGAGGCTTGGAGTGTTCTATGATATTTTTTCCTTGTAGGGTAGCATTTTGACGAAAATGAGAAAAAAGACTTCGGATTCATAGTGGAATTATCAGAATGGGTGTATCAGTTGAGGATGTGAATGTACATGCATGGATGGTATGAAACGGTTCATGAGCTTGGAGACAAAGTGATCTCGAGGAATGGAGTCGCTCAAGATCAGTGCGGATTTAGGATTGGTTATGTAAGGAATGGAGCTATTATTATCTCTAAGGCAAGTTAAGGATTAATTAGAAGAAATTTGATTGGTTTGCAATGGTTGAATTGGCATAATGATGGCGATACGTGTGAGGCTTGTTGGCCGTCGTGATTGTTTTTATTCGGAAGTATCCTAGTGTTATGGCCTTTTATGTGTAGTCGATCCCAGAAGTGCAATAATGGCTAGACCACTACCCAAAGATTTGCATATTATATGTTCATGAGAATTCACTTATATGTTTCTATGGTTATCCTGAAATGAGTTAAGAGAAAAATTTCTATATAATGAAGTATTAGTCTATTAGTGGTTCGAGAGTTATGATAAAAATCGTGTTCTATTGCATGTCTTTTTAGGCTTAGTGAACAGTATGGAATTTGAAGGTGAGGATCAAGGTTGCAGTTTGGTGTTTGATGAGGATGTCACGAGCTCGGATGGGGACGAAGGGGATTTGGATATTTGGAGTAAGTTGGTATTGTCTACAGCATCGCCTGAGATCGGTTATTTGTGAAATATTCTTCGCATCCTGATTAAGGATTCTTGATCGCTCTTCAGCGTTATTGCGACCGGTGGTATGGATGAATAGACTAGTTATCTGTTATGGAAGGTCGTGGGAGCATGCCCTCTGGGGAGGTTGTATAAGTGTGGCATATGGTCAGTCAATTGATTGAAGGATTAAACCAAGTATGAAGATTGTGGTGATATTTTTAATTTGGGAATTTATGTCTGGAGGGCACTCGGTCTATTGGGTTATGGACTATGGAGGTTTGCTCCGGTTATGATGGTTGTTCTTGTGTGTTATTAGAGAAAGGGGTTGTTATAGAACCAGAAAATGCCATTGGCCTAGTTCAATATAATCAGAATCGGCTTGAGGTCAGTGAATGGAGCTAAGTGCGAATATGGTCTCTATATCAGGTCAGATGTGTTCATTTCAGCATAGAACTCCTAATGGAGGAGTATTCTGACGTTGGATGTTATTTTATTGTCGGTTGTTTCATGTAATGCTATATTTTGCCGTGTGAGTTGTGAACGACTTGACAATTTTCTTATGCGTTGAGATTTCATGTAGCGATGGTGTTACGTGAGCAGGATGGCTCTTTAGTTTTAGAACATATAACGCACCTCATTTGTGCTTGAGTTTGTGGATTATGGTGCTATATGTGTCCCCAGGGATGGTATTATCGACTTAGGGTTCTTGGGACCGATACTTAGTATTTTGTTGTAATGAGAAATTTAGCTCGGTATGTGTCTCCTACTATGAATTTTATGTGTGGATCGAGTGGCACACCGCGATGGCTATGTTATTTAGATCGGGTGGTATGCCGCAATAGTGTGGTGTTGAATACAGCTTTCTATATCCTATTTTTGTGTGTCTTGTTTCCCATTTTTTGAGGAGAGTTCATAATAATGTGTGAGTTGAGTTCTCCCTTCCAGAGATCATTTTCCTTATGTATCCTGCTTGAGTGGGTAGTCCATTGGCACATTGTGGCATCATATAAGACTTTTGGTCATGTCTGGGGTGGCTTGTTGCCTAAGCAGTTCGTACTGGGTGACAAGGTCATTAAATCGAGGATCAGCGCAATAGGCTTGTATGAAGTATATTAAAGAGAAAAGATTCTTAATTGGTTCATAATGAGGTAATGTTCTTCTCAGGAGTTTAGCCTCAATGATTTGTTGATTTGGCAGTTGGTTATGAATTTCCACACATCTCTTCCGTCGTGGCGGTATTGTAAGAGTTAGAGCAAGACCTATGTATGTCATAAGGTGCAATCAAAGCATCAGATTCGTAGAATTTTGACCATTATGCTCAGAGGATGTTATTGTGGTCCCGTGAATAAGTGGTGCAAGGTGTGAATTCAGCAAAGGTATGCAGTCATGTTCCGATACATCGTGTGGTGATTGATACGATGTTCGTACGTTGGAAATAGACAGAGAGATCCAAATGTTGGAATTGGACTCTAGGGCTTATTTGATTAAGTGAAAAAGGATATCTTCAGATTGATCAAACTAAGGTGCCCAACCGAGTTGTGGTAGAACGGGAAGGTACTTATGGTGTTAAGCAATGATTTCGGACTACTCCAGCGCAGTTCATAGCACATTCAAGGACAAACATATGTTTAAGTGGGAGAAGTTTGAGGCCATGAGCAGATTCACTTAAGGTATTATGACTTGTATTCATGGTCGGAATTGAGTTTCGGGAAGTTCGAAGTTGATTTGGAAAGAGAATTCTCATTTGGGAAGCTTTATGTTGGAAGAATTGACTAATATTGAATTTTTGAGTAAACGACCTCAGATTTGGAATTCGAATGTTCCAACAAGTTTGTATAATGATTTCGGACTTGAGCGTATGTCCAAATCGAGCGTTGGAAGACCCTGGAGCATTTCGGCACCTATTATGAAAATTAGCATTTTTGGAAGGATTTTATAAGTTGGGGTTGGAGTGCATCTTAATTTTATTAATCCATTGGGATTCCGAGTCTGGGAATAGCTCCATATAGTAATTCTGGAGTTGGGAGCGCAAGCGCGATTGGAAGTAAATTCGGAGGTCCGTGGGTCTTTTGGATAAAGATAGAAATTTGATGTTTTTTTTGAGAAGTTTGACCAGAAGTGGACTTTCTAATATCGGGGCCGGAATTCGATTCCAGAAGTTGGAGTAGGTCACTAACGTCAAATATGATTGTGAAAATTTTGGGGTCAATCACATTTAATTTGATAGGTTTCGGCATCAAATATAGAAGTTTAAAATTCTAAAGTTCATTAATCTTTGATCGGAGGTCAATATATAATTTTTGCATTGTTTGATGTGATTTGAGGCCTCGAGCAAGTCTATAAAATGTTTTGGGACTAGTTGGCACGATTGGTTGGGCTCCCGAGGGCCTCAGGTGGATTTTTTATGGTTAACACATCAATTTTGGAGCTTGAAGAAAAATTTAGATAGCTGATTGTCACATCCCAAAACCGAGGGACATGACCGACGCTCGACTGGGTAGCCCCAGTCAGCGGACCTGACTTTCCTATCCCACGTGTTACCCCGTGTTTTCGTTACTCATTAATCAAGTGAAGTAGCCATTTACAATTTGAAACACATTTTTATGCAATTTACATAACATACATGGTTACTTACGTGGTTTAAAACTTACACCGCCCAACATACGAAATACATATTTACATAAGTTCATAACCTACATTTCCTACCTACGGTGCCTCTATGGATACAAAAGGGTGATACAATACTTGCTAATAATAAGGCTCCGGCTATACCTTACACAAATATCAAAATAAGACTCCGGAAGAAAAGCAGCATGAGCCACGCAGGGCCTCGAGAGGAAAGGGGCTCACCAATTTAGCTGACGGAAATGAAGGAGTGCTACTGTCAGTGGACTGGAGTGCCTGCTATAGACCCACCTATAATCATAACATGAATGTAGTGCCCCGGGTAAAAGGAACGTCAGTACATTTTAATTGTACTGGTATGTATGAATAAACTTTACCCCAAGTAAAATCAATCATTGCACAGATAACAAACAGTAATAGAATCAACGATCAAATGCACATGAAAGAAACAAGTAAAGCCAAACAAGTTTCATAATCTCTCCTTTTTCTCTTTCAACATTATTCCATCACATCAATGATTTTCACAACGTTCACATGTTTTTATTTCAATACTGATTTTGATCACTTTTCCAGCCTTATTAACTTGGCCACCCTTATTACCTCGGCCATCCTTATCACTACAACCCACACCTTATAACTTCGTTTTGCGGCGCGCAACCCGATCCCACCGGACAATCATATTTCACACAACAACAGCAGTTCACAATGAGTTTTATAAACATCAATACTATTTCCATCAAGTACAACAACCCGGATACAATTCAAGTCACAACGATAGTTTCCCACAATAAGCCACACATGATATTACCACAGTTGTTTCAATTACATCAATTATGACTTCCTTCCATCATTTGTTACACAACCCATACCATATAAATACATTTACAAAAACTTGGTTTATTGTTATTTACTTGCACGAAAATATCGGGAAACTTAGCCAACAATGTTCAAGACATATTAACCACGAAAATTCACAAATAGTCCACATAAGTGACACATACCAATCACTCGTACACCGACAAGGTGATCTTACAAAGGTTAAAGTTAGCCATACATACCTGGAGTCAAATTTCCCTTTTTTACTTCTACTTTTAGCTCACCAATAGCCTAGTATTGGCAATCTAGTTCACAAGATAACATACATCTTAGAATTGAAGTTCACAATTACTACCCAAACTTATTTAGGTTATCGACCCCCTCCTTTTTCAAATCTATACTCCTACCTAATTCGTTTTACTAGATTTTAGGTTTTAAAGAACATGCATACGTATTTCAACTTAGGCTTTCAAGATTTAATGCATAAGAATCCCTTTTTTATAAACTTAAAAATCAAGCTAAGATGAGGGACATGGTCATTAAATCGAAACTCTGGAAAGACCAACGAGATTTTGATGATGAGGAGGGCTGGGGAGAAGGACTTGCTAGTTATTCATCTTCAGAAAACGACCAAGAGTTTGATCACGATAGTGCAGGAGAGGACATTGATGCTCAAGTCAAGCCAAAATTTCAAGGGAAATCAGCGACCATCAATTGTCCTGCAAATCTGCAACGTGCAGCAAACACAAACAACAACTTGAACCATAATGCTCCAGTATTTGTTCCAAGAAATACTACAAAATCAGGGGAAACATCAGCAGCTAATCGAAACGCAACAGCACTGCCAACATCTTCCCAGAATTAGATTGTACCAATAAAATCAATCACTACTTTGTTGGAGAGGAAACTATCGGATGCAATGAGGCAACCTTTGCATACAACACAGCGGTAGCAAAGGAATGCAACAACACCAACTAATTTTCCTTCTGCCGATAACAAAACAGTACCATTTTCACGGACGGGGCAGCACCAGCTCGTATTAACAGCTCCAGAAATCACTCTACAGGACAGATAACTACTGGATTCGAGGGCAGGAAGACATATATATGAAGAAGGGGAGGAAGAGGATATCTTAACGCAATGTCAGGCAGATGCGTCAAGAAAAGGTGATTTGTCACCAATGCTTAGTAAAAAGAGTAAGAAGTCTCGTGAAAGGGATAGAAGTTGGGACGGCAGGGTGTTTGAAGACGCAAACATAAGGAGAACCCCAATGAGAAATGCAAAACAAAAACAGGTTACTCAAAAAATTCTTACAAAGTCCAATCGAACGAGGATCGGAGCATGAATTTTGAAGTCATATTAAGAAAAATTGTGGACGAAGACGTTATTCTACAAATTGAATTTTTCACAAAATTGGAGAAAAGAGAGCACCTTGATGGCTTCTTCAACTTTTTATTTTACCATTTCATTAGTATTATTCTATGTAATATCATCACAGAGCATGTTATTAACTCTGTGATAATCATACTTTTCTTAGTTCTTGCTACTTCTTTCTTTTTACATGCTTGTTAGTTCATGAGTCTTTTATTGGCCTCAATAGGATTAATAAGGTAAGGTTTACGCCGGTTGTGTTATATGGGTAACAATACCGGTGCTAGTCCCCCCTTATTTTATCATTCCTATTTGTTGTAATTTTCATTTTCGTAATATTAATGAAAACTAGCCCTAGGTGCTTGCCTAGTGGGTTGCCAAAAAAAATGAAAAAGGAAATGGGATTTTACCTGCAAGAATAGAAATGAAGGCAATTACTTGAAATTTCTCGGCCTGGGTGACTTTGAAGAATAAAATGGATAAATGTAAAAGTTTCTCTCTCAAGAATCCTCCCTTACTCTCTCTAATTTGTTCAGAAAATATATTAAAATGAGGGGTTGGGATGTTTTATTGAAGAAGGGGTCGTGTTTAAAATTTAGGAAAATTAGAGCCCGAGTCAGATCTGCGGTTGCACTTTGCGATCGCAGAGTGGAAATGCAATCCACAAAATGGACTGCAAAAATATTCTCAAAAACTGGGCGAACTGGTTGGGTCTTCAATAGGAATTAGATTCGCATTCAAGTTCTGCGGTCGCATAATGCACCACAAAACTTCCCTTCAAAAAATCCTTGGGAAATTATGCGATGACTATGCGGTCGCTTACTGGACCGCATTTTTTACCTCAATTTATTCAAACCACTATCTCAGTCTGCGGAGAAATGTGGTCCGCATACTTGATCTGCTACCACATTCTAGACCGCATAATAGGATTTTTCTAGAAAACTTTGATTCTTTGATTATTAAAAGCTAGATCACTACAATCTTACACATTCTTAACGCATATTCGAAACTTTGCACTACAATCTTGCTAGATTTTGAGTACAAGTTTTCACAGGGCCTTACATCCTCCCCCACTTAAAATCATTCGTCCTCGAATGAGGATTCTGGAGATCATTTGGTTTTGAAAATGTGATATGAAAACTCCCAATTTTCACTAACTCCCATATTTTTAGAAAATCTCACCAGATTTTCCTTTGTAATTAGACTTGTCTACTTGTCAGAGAGCCCCCGAAACATCGTTCAAGCACCAATATACATTTCCTATTATCCCTACAACTTTTATACAATTCATTACCTCAGCTCTTACACATATTTAATCATTTGTCACATTTGCATATTAATTAGTTACTTCAATGAGTCTCATACAATTTAACCACTTCAACATACTATATGCATCTCAATTTATCATTACCAATCTACACTACCATTTATCGTTCACTTATCACATGAGCAATAAAACTTTTATTTACCAAACGGGTTTGCACATGATATAATCACAACACGTACAAATTTCTTTTTTTGCACAACTTGAGGAGATACAACAATAAAGCATTTAGGGGGAAAATGGGGTGTCTTTGCTCCAATTTAAACACAATATCAGTTTGCCTAGAGACAAGAGTTCGCACGATTACTACTAGACTTGTTCAAACAGATGGGGATACTTTTCTTTCATCCTACTCTCCGCTTCCCATGTGGCTTCTTCGACTCGTTGACTTTGCCATAATACTTTGTTTCTCAATTTACGGACTTGCCTATCAAGAATAGCAACCGGGACTTCTTCATAAGATAACCCTTCATTAACCTCGATGGTCTTAACTGGCACGATGATGGATGGATCTCCAACCACTTTCTTCAACATAGACACGTGGAACATCTGGTGCAGTAATGACCTTTCAGGGGCAATTCCAACGTATAAGTCACATTTCCTATCCTTTGAGAGACCCGACACGGCCCGAAATATCTATGACTCAACTTTCCATTCTTCCTAAACCGCATGATTCCCTTCATAGGAGATACCCTTAAGAACCCCAATCATCTACTTGGTACTCCATTTCTCTTCGACGCACGTCTGCATAGGACTTTTGGTGACTTTTAGCAGTTTTCATCCTCTCCTGAATAACTTTAACATTTTCCATAGCCTGGTGCACGAGATTTGGCCCTATCAATTCTGCTTCACCCACTTCAAACCACCCAATCGGAGACCTACACCTCCTTCCGTACAATGCCTCAAATGGGGCCATCTAAATACTATCATGAAAGTTGTTATTGTAATAAAATTCTATAAGTGGCAAGTGATCATCCTAATTACCTTTAAAATCGAAGACACAAACCCGAAACATATCTTCAAGTGTCTGAATAGACCGTTCCGCTTGACCGTCAGTCTGTGGATGGAAAGCCATGCTGAGTTTCACCTGAGTACCCAAACCTTTCTAAAATTTCTTCCAAAATTAGCTATGAACTGGGGCCCTCAATCCGAGATAATAGAAAGTTGAGTGCCATGAAGCCTTACTATTTCCTTAATATACAACTAGGCATACGATTCCACAGTATCGATGGACTTGGATTGAAAGAAGTGAGCTGATTTCATGAGTTGATCCAGTATTACCCAAATTGAGTCGAACTTTCGCTGAGTGCGAGTTAACCCTACCACGTGATCCATGTTGATCATCTCCCATTTCCACATTGGTATTTCCATAAGCTGAGTTGACCCACCGAGCCGCTAATGCTCAACTTTTACTTGCTGACAATTTGAACATTTAGATACAAAGTCCGCCAAACCCCTATTCATACTGTTACACCAATAAATTTCCTTGAGATCATGATACATTTTTGTAGAACCTGGGTGCAAAGAATACCTGGAATTATGAGCCTCCGCCATCACCCTCTCCCGAAGATTATCCACATTTGGTACCTTGACATCGCAATACACCATCACCGCTGAGTGAAAATGCTGAAGTCTTGTTATTCAAAACTGCCTCATTCATCTATGCTAATGCTAGATCAACAAACTGATTTTCCTTGACTTCCGCTAAAAGTGACAATTCTGCTCCATTATGCACTATAACATTCCCCTCATCTCAGGTCGAAATACAAACCCCCAAACAGGCCAATTAATACACCTCCCAAGCCAAAGGCCTGTGATCTGCCCCCAAATGAACCAAACACCCATGGACTTCCGATTGAGAGCGTCAGCCACCATATTCGCCTTTTTTGGATGGTACAAAATGTTCATATCATAATCCTTGAGCAAGTTTAACCATTGTTGCTATTAAGTTCAGCTCCTTCTGCTTGAACAAAATATTGGAGACTCTTTTGATCTGAGAACATATCCACATGGACCATATAAAGGTTATGCCACCATACTTTCAACGCAAACACAACTGCTGGAAGATCCAAATCATGCGTCGGATAATTCTTTTCGTGATTCTTGAGCTGCCTTGAGGCATACGTTATAACCTTCCCATGTTGCATCAACATACACCCCAAACCAACCCTGGAGGCATCCTATTAAACCACAAACCCATACGTTCCTTCTGGCAAGGCCAATATCAATGCTTAGGTCAACCTTGACTTCATTTCCTGAAACGTTTCTCACAAATGTCAGACCATTGGATCTTAACTACTTTCTGCGTCAACTTAGTCAATGAGGAGGCGAAGGTAGAGAATCCTTCCACAAACCTCTAATAATAACCTACTAAACATAAGAAGCTATGAATATTCGTCATGGTCATGGGTATAGGCCAATCTTTTACTGTTGCAATCTTCTGGGGATCCACCTGAATCCCTTCACGGGAAACAACATGACCCAAAAAGGAAATAGACTCCAACAAAAATTCACATTGTGAAAATTTAGCATATAACTGGTACTGATGAAGAGTCTGCAGAACTACCCTGATTTGATTGACATGATCTTCCCAGATCTGCAAGTAAACAAGGATATCATCAATGAAAACAATTACAAAGGAGTCCAGAAATGGCTTGAAGACCCGATTCATAAGATCCATGAAAGCTACTAGGGCGTTCGTTAGCCCAAAAGACATTACCAAGAATTCAAAGTGGCCATAGCGAGTTGGTGGTCTTAGGAATATCCTACTCCCTTATCTTTAATTGGTGATACCCGGACCGTAGATCAGTTTTGGAGAAGAAACTTGCACCTTGCAATTGGTCGAACAAATCATCTATCCGAGGCAAAGGATATTTATTCTTGATAGTGGCTTAGTTGAGCTGCCGATAATCAATACACATCCAAGAGTGACCCATCCTTCTTTCTGAAAAAAGGAACTGGAGCACCCCACGGTGAAACACTCGGCCGTATGAACCCCTTTTCTAGTAAATTCTTCAGCTGCTCCTTTAACTCCCTTAACTCTGCTGGTGCCATTATGTATGGTGGAATAGATATTGGTTGTGTATCTGGAAATACATCAATCCCAAAATAGATCTCCCTATCTGGAGGAATCCTTATAAGCTCGTCCGGAAACACTTCAAGAAACTCATTCACAATTGGCACGAACTCGAGGGCAGACACTTCTGAAGTGTTGTCCGCCACCTGGACCAAATGTTAGATACACCCTTTCTTAATCATCTTTAAAGCCTAAACGTAGGAAATAAACCTACCCTTCGGTACCACACCGTTCCCCTTCCACTCATAACCGGCTCATTAGGGAGCTCGAGTCTCATGACTCTCGTTCAGCAGTCAAGTTTAGCAAAGCACGAATAAAGCATGTCCATTCCTATCATTACATCAAAATACACCATTCCAAGCTCGATAAGGGCGGCCACGACCACATACCGTGATAACATAATTCCTATAAACTCGTATGGCTGTAATAGAATCACCAACGGAAGTCGATACAGAGAACTGCTCATAAAGTTGTTCGGGTTCTACCCCAAAACTTGAACCAACGAAAGGGGTGACATAAGATAAAGAGGACCCCAGATCAATAAGAGCATAACAATCAATGGCTTGAAGAGACAAGATACCTGTAACAACATCTAGAGAAGCCTCTACACTCTGGCGACCACTCAAAGCATAAAATCAGATGGGTCCACCTCAACCACGAGCCCCAACCCTAACTGTACCATGCCCTGCTAATGTTGCAGGATGCATGGATGATGTGGCGGCTGAACAATCGGATGATTGAGCAAATCCCCTACCCATGACCTGACTGGGTGCACGATAGTCCCACTAGATAGGACCTTTCACCCTACATCTATAGCACAACAGGATATCCAAATAACAAATCTCCGTATGTAATCTCCACACTTGGGTCACGCAGCCCTATCCTGCTACTGCAATTTCTCTTCTGAATGCGCGGATTGATGGTGCCTCTTATTGTCTGAACCTGGTCTCAAGTGACTACTCTACTAATAATTGTGCACAGATGGCGGTGTGCTTGCTGAAGACTGAGCATATGACTGGGATGGCTCTGATGCCCCTCTCTGTTGAACTGGTCTCCTTGAGCGACCCACTTATAGGGCCCTGCTGCTACACTCCCTTTCTATACGGATTTTCAACTTCCTAGCCTCTATGGCCTGAGCAAATCCCACAATATTTCCATAATTCATATCTGATTGTAAAGTTGTTGTAGCAGCCTTATTCACCACCAAAGAACTAAGGCCTTGAACGAATCGCCGAAATCGAGCACTCATTGGCGACACTAACTGAGGAGCGTACTTGGACAATCTCACAAATTCCATGTGGTACTCCCAAGCACTCATACTACCCTGCTTGAGGACACAAACTAAGTGTCATGGGCTACCATTTCTCGGGAGGCAAGAAGTGGTCCATAAATGCATCTACAAACTCATCCCAATTAGCCAAAGAGCTTTCTTCCCCACAAGAATCCTCCTACATCTCAAACCACGAATACACTACTCCTCTCAAACTGTAAGAAGCCAACTGCACTCCCTCTGTCTCTAAAGCCTTTATCACTCGAAGGGTATTATACATTTCATAGAGGAATTCCTTCGCATCGGCTTCTAGGTCTATGCATGTGAACTCTGGAGGGGCCAAGTGCAGAAACTAGTTGACTCTGGAGCTGGCAAAATCTCCCTGACCGTTGAGGACACATGGGCATCATGAGATCTTTGGTCCTGAGCGGCCACTAACTAATTCAACATATGGATGGCTCCTCTAAGGTCCCTATCAGAAACTCTGGGACCGGAAGTTGGAACTGCATCAGAATCAGTAATACCGGTGGGAGGGGCGATAGCACCCTCTGCTGCAGCTGCAACAGGGATTCCTTGGTCTGGAATAGATGGTCCATGCAGATTCAAGATCGAAGAGTCACTCTCTCCCACGGTATCAGGTACATGGTCCACATCCAAACTTAGGGTGGCATTAGCCCCAAGGCTGAGTCGAGCCCTCTTCTTAGGTGCCATTACTAAAAATTTTGGAATAGAGCACGAGTTAGACATAAATACTTTCACTTTTCGTTCACCACACAAGATAGAATAACAAAGAAGAGGGTAATTTCCTAAATGTCCATGTAGCCCCCAAGTATAGATGTGGTCGACAACACATCGATAAGAAGGGCTCTACTATATCCGGCTCTGAGACATACTAGGACTCCTTTAAAACCTTAGGCTCTGATGCCAAGTTTGTCACGCCCCAAAACTGAGGGACATGACCAGCGCTCGAACGTGTAGCCCCAGTCAAGCGAACCTAGGTAACTTTCCCATCCCATGTGTTACCCCGTGTTTTCATTACTCATTAATCAAGTGAAGTAGCCACTTACAATTTTAACACATTCCTACGTGGTTTTCATAACATACATGGTTACTTGTGTTGTTTACAACTTACACCGCCCAACATACAAAATACATATTTACATAAGTTCATAACCAACATTTCCTGTCTACGGAGCCTCTAAGGATAGAAAAGGTTGATACAATACTTTTCGGTAACAAGGCTCCGTCTATACCTTACACAAATATCAAAATAAGACTCCGGAAGAAAAGCGGCACGAGCCACGCAAGGCCCCGAGAGGAAAGGGACTCACCAATTCAGCTGACAGGAATGAAAGAGTGCTACTTTCGGTGGACTGGAGTACCTGCGATAGACCCACCTACAATCATAACACGAATGTAGCGCCCCCAGAAAACGGGACGTCAGTATATATGAATTGTACTAGTATGTATGAACAAACACTACCCCAAGTAAAATCAATCATTGCACGGATAAAAAAAAATAATAGAATCAATGATCAAATGCACAGGAAAGGAACAACTAAAGACAAACAAGTTTCACAACCTCTCCTTTTCCCATTTCAACATTATTCCATCACATCAATGATTTCACAACTTTCACATGTTTTCATTTCAATATTGATTTCGATCACTTTTCTACCCTTATTAACTCAGCCACCCATATCACCACAACCCACACCTTATTACTTCGTGTTACGATGCGCAACCCAATCCCACTGGACAATCATATTTCACACAACAAAAAACAACAACAATTCACAAAGAGTTTCATAGACATCAATACTATTTCCATCGAGTACAACATCCCGGATATAATTCAAGTCACAATGATAATTTCCCCTGACAAGCCACACATGATATTACCACAGCTGTTTCAATTACCTCAATCACGACTTCCTTCCATCATTTGATACACAGATCTTACCACATAAACACATTTACACACACTTGGTTTGTTAGCATTTACATACACCAACATATCAGCAAACTTATCCAACAACGTTCAAGACATATAAATCACAAGAATTCACAAATAATTCACATAAGTGACACATACCAATTACCCACAAGGTGACCTTACAAAGGTTAAAGTAAGCCATACATACCTGGAGTCGAATTTGCCTTTTTACTTCTACATTCAACTCATCAACGGCCTAGTACCGACATTCTAGTTCATAAGTTAACACATACATCTTAGAATTGAAGTTCACAATTACTACCCAAACTTATTTAGGTTATTAACCCCATCATTTGCAAATCTTTACTCCTACCCAATTTCTTTTACTAGATTTTAGGTTTTAAAGAACAATCATGCGTATTTCAACTTAGGGTTTCAAGATTCAATGCATAAAAATCCCCTATTTGTTTAAACTTGAAACAATGAAAAAAGGTTGAGGATTTTACCTACAAAAATAGAGATGAAGACAATTACTTGAAATTTCCCGGCCTGGGTGACTTCGAAGAATCAAATCGATAACTGTAAAACTTTCTCTATCAAGAATCCTCCCTTTATCTCTCTAATTTGTTCGGAAAATATGTTATAATGAGGGGTTGGGGTGTTTTATTAGAGAAGGGGTCGGGTTTAAAATTTAAGAAAATTTGAGCATGAGTCAGATCTACGATCACACTTTGTGATCACATAGTGGAAATGCGGTCCGCATATTGGACTGCAAAAATATTTTCAAAAATAGGGCGAACTGGTTGGGTCTGTGATAGGAATGCGGTTCGCATTCAAGTTTTGCGGTCGCATAGTGCACCGCAGAATTGCTATTCACAAAATCCTTAGGAAATTATGCGACGACTATACGGTACGCATATCAGTTATGCGGTCGCATAATGGACCGCATTTTTTACCTCAATTTAACCAAACCTCTGTCTCAATCTGCGGCAAAAATATAGTCTGCATACTTGATCTGTGACTGCATTCTAGACTTCATAATAGCATTTTTTGGAAAACTTTGACTCTTTGATTTTTAAAAGCTAGATCAATAGAAATTTACACATTCCTCATACATATTTGAAACTTGGCGCTACAAGTTACTAGATTTTGAGAATACGTTTGAAAAAGAGACTAGGGAGTGGAGACCTTATGTCTAAAATAAAATCAACAAGGGAGTGAAGACGCTATGTTGGAAAATGAGACTAGGGAGTGGAGACTCTATCTAAAATGAACCAAGAAGGATTTTTTATTTTTTTGTTTTTTTCCTTTTTGAGAAAAATCATTTTTATTTCTTTTTTTAGAAAATTATTCTTTTAAACAAATTGCCTAGATACTTATTTTCTGAGGGAATGAACAAATTACCCTCTTTTTTAAAAAAAAATCTAGGCTTTTTTTAAAAATTTATTCTAGGAGAAAATTCATCAAACTAGGTTTTCCTATTTTAAGAGAAAAATTTATTAGACTAAGACTTCGATCCTAGGAGAAAATTCATCAAACAAGGTTTTTTTGGTTATTTTAGGAGAAATATTCATCAGACTAAGATTTCTATCCTTGGAGAAAGATTCATCAGACTAGGTTTTCTTATCTTAGGAGAAACATTCATCAGTGTAAAACTTCAATCCTAGGAGAAAATTCACTAGACTGTTTTTTTTGGTTATCTTAGGAGAAAGATTCATCAGACTAAGATTTCTATCCTAGGAGATATTCATCAGACTAGGTTATTTTATCTTAGGAGAATGATTCATCAGACTCGGTTCGTTTGTTTTCGTTATCTTATGAGAAAAATTCATCAGACTGAGATTTCTATCTTAGGAGAAAAATTCATCAAACTAAGACTTCTATCCTAGGAGAAAATTTACCAGATTATACTTTTTATCTTAGGAGAAAGATTCATCAAACTAAAATTTCTATCCTAGGATAAAATTCATCAATCTAGGGCTTCTTATCTTAGAAGAAAGATTCATCAGACTATGATTTCTATCCTAAATCAAATTCATCAGACTAGGTTGGTTATCTTAGGAGAAAGATTCATCAGACTAAGACTTTGTATCCTTAGAGAAATTTTATCAGATTAGGTTTCTTATCTTACAAGAAAGATTCATCAGAATAAGACATTTATCCTAGGAGAAATTCATCAGACTAGGTTTTTTACCTTAGGAGAAAGATTCATTACACTAAGACATTTATCCTAGGAGAAAATTTATCAAACTATGTCCATTTTTCTTCTTTATCTTATGAGAAAGATTGATCAGACTAAGATTTTCATTGGGAGGAAAAATCTATCAGACTAGGACATTTTATCTTAGGAAGAAAAATGTGAAGAGCAATGGCATAATTTTATGCACACTAGCAAGACGGATAAAGACAAATATTTGAGAAACTTTCCTTTGTCGGCTCTTCTCTTCTTTTTATTTTCTTTTCTTTTCTTGTTTTTATGTTTTTCATTTTTCATCCATTTTTTTTGGAATCACTTTCTCTGCACTACTATTTTCCTGCTTCAAACAAAGAAAATTTTGTTAGTTTTAAAAGGATATCGATTCGTGGCCTTGAGTCTTGGGCAGCTTACTTTTGCTCAATCATCTTGAGTCGGTTTCAAGAGACTTTTGCTATGCATCAACTCTAATTGTTTCACACTTAGTACTATTTATATTTTTGGCTCAATCAGCCTTATCCCAACTAGAGATCTGTGCTAAGATGACCTTTTTTGATACTTGAATGGCTTCTTGCTTTTTGAGAAATGTGTTTATCAGAGAGAGTTGCAACTAGATATGCGTCTTTTGCATGATGTGCACACTTCATCGTATCTGTTCAGTATTATATAGAGTCCATTATTAACTTTGAGGTTATCCTTGCCTTCTTTAGCTAAGTAGGCTGACATGGGTCTTTCCGGGGAAGCCTTTGCATGAATCCTCAAAGACATGTTTACTGTAATACCTGAGTGTGCTGGAAAAATTTACTTTATGCAACTGAAAAGCTGGTAGCAGATTTTGAAATCTTTTCTTGATTGTTTCTACAAGGACTAACTCAGAGCGAAGGGACGCAATAATGCAAAGAAAAAGTATTAACAAGAAATTCCCATGCTGGGAAGGACAGAAGGAAAAGTTTTTTTTTAAAATTATTCTCAATGATCATGACATGAATCTTGGACTCAATGGCCTAATCCATCAAACTGATCTAATCTTCCCTCTTACCATTCTTATGACCTTTGAAGTCAGGCTTGTTCGTGCCAATCTTTTGCATCAGCTTCACGACTCTGTTTCGACTAGTGGTGCCCTGAAAAAAATTTACCAACAAGCCTCTCTCATTTATTTATCTCTATTTACCCTTACCTATGGTGCTCATGAGTATTTTCACTAATAAGACTCTCATTTTTCTTTTTCTTTTTTTTTTCTTTCCCCTCATTTTTTTCTTTTTTGAGAAACTTGAAAGTGTTATATACCATGTGACAACTGCTGCTCATTGCATGCGTTTCTTAGCATTCTTGAAGGCATATCGGGAGGTCTTTATTTGGAAGGTTTTTGGATAGGGTTGGAAAGAGTGGATGGCATAAAGGCTAAAAGTAGACTCAAAATGAAGGTTTGTAGACTTACAACTCTTGGAATTGACTCTCTCAAAAGTTAAGTGAAATCTTTGCCCCAGTTCCAGATGCAGGGGTTATTTGGATTTTTGTTTTTTTGACTCTTATTGGTTTGACCAAACCGTGTAAGGCTGCCTATGTATACCTTTATAAAGGAAGCAAGTCAAACATAGTTCAAACATTTTACCTAACTAATTCTTTTCATCTTTCTTTCTATTTTATTTTCTTTTTCTTCATTCTTCTTTTTCTTTTTGTTTTAAAAACAGGCTGCCCCAACTTCTATTTTCTAGGGGTATGGACCTTTGGCAGTTCTTTCTTTCTTCTTCTTTTCTTTCACTTGAACTTTCTAAGATCTACCCTAGTTTGTACTCTTGGGGCATGGACTTTTCTTTTCATTTTTTCATTTTATTTTTTATTACGTTTTTTTACTTTTAACTCGAAACTTGAATTCAAAATAGGGTAGTCAAAGAAAATAACATAGTCTCAAAAGGGGTAACAAAGGGTATAAAGTGTTTGGGTAGTAGAAAAGGGGTCTCCTAGCCTCAAGTATGCCAATCATGTTAGCCCTTCACCAATCACGACATTGATGGACATGTTGCTTTCTGGGTCATTTTGAGTGTAAAGATGTATGAGCAATACTTTCCTTGCGATGAATGACCTTTGTCAATTTGGGTAACTTTTCTAAGATTTTGTCTTGCTGTAGAAGATGAAATTTGCCACTAAACTGATCCATTTCATGTTGTCTGGGATACACTTTATTTTGGAAAACTCTTTCTAGTGTTAAACAAACTTCAACATGTCCGATCATCCTCAAGCCAGATCTTTACAATGATTCAAAAGGTAGAGATCATTAACTTCCATTAATATGACTCTTTTGGTTTTATGTAAACTTGTCTCATGCTTATTTTCTAATGTTTCATTCATCTTCGAAAGTGTCTCTTTCTCACTTATCCAATTCAAGACTAAATTATTTTTCTAAGATCTGGAAAAACATTCTGCAAGAATATCATGTCACTAAAACTAGCGTGAAAAGAACTATGTCCAAAATGGCACAAAATGACTGACTGCTTTTTATTGAATAAAGGATAGCTGGGTCCGATAACACAAAAAAGAAGAAAAGAAGACAAATTAAGCTACCACGGCTAAAAGAGGAGTAACTTGCCGGTTATTAAGCAACATTTAAGCCATACATTTGCACATCAACTACGACATTTAACCATTTTGATTGCTTTGGATTCAACACTCGAATTTTGACTTTTGATCAAGCCGTTCTCCATATTGGTGTAACGACCCGACCGATCGTTTTGAGCTTTTGTACTTTGGTTGCTAGTTCTCGGGCATGATTTTTCCCGTGTTGTATTATAACTTATGTAAATCGTTGCTTTGGTTTCAAGTTAATCAAAATAAATTTGGAAGAACAATTCTCAGTTTAAAGCTAAAAATTTAAAAGGTTTTACCAAGATTTGACTTGTTTGTATATGATCTCGGATAAAAATTTCTATGATTTGGTTAGCTCCATTAGGTGATTTGGGACATAGGAGCATGATCGAAATGCATCTTGGAAGTCAGTGGAAGGTTTAGGCTTGAATTGACGAAATTGAGATTTCGACATTTTCCGGTTGATAGGCGAGATTTGATATAGGGGTCGTAATAGAACTCCGCAAGTTTCATTAGATTCTTTGTATCATTTATGACGTGTGTGCGAAATTTCAGGTCATTCGGACGTGGTTTGGTTGGATTTTTAATCAAAAATGGAATTTGGAAGTTCTTGAAATTAAGAGGCTTGAAACCAATGTAAATTTGGTGTTTTAATGTTGTTTTGAGCGTTCTGAAGGTTGGTACAAGTTTGAATAATGATATGGGATATGGTGGCGTGTTTGGTTGAGGTCCCAAAGGCCTCGGGTGTGTTTCGGGGTGGTTTCAGATCATTTCTGAATGTTTTGAAATAACTTACGCTGGTATCTGGTATTGTGCTTCGCGTTCGCAAAAAAAGATTTGGTTTCTGGGATTTTGTTCTTCGCCTTCGTGAAGAAGAAGAAATTCTTTTGCACATGTCTTACTTCGTAGGCTCGTATCTCTCAATCTATAATGAATTTTGAGATGATTTAAAAACAAAAGTTGTAGCACTTTGAATCTAGTTTCCAGAAACATATATAATAGTTATTTGGACATTTACATCAAAAGTTATTGCTATTATACTAGAGGCTGTCCAAGAAGAGTTTGCAAAATAATTTTTAGAAATTTTGTGTTTCACGAATGCGAGTGGGGTACCGCGAACGCGAAGAGCAAATCCCTGGGCAGCAGAATAAAGCCCAAACTCGTCTCACTCTTTCATTTTTGGACCAATGGAGCTCGAGTGAGGCGATTTTTCGAGAGATTTTCAAGAAAAACATTAGTATAAGTGCTCTTAACTCAATTTTGGTTAGATTACTCGAATCAATTGTTATTTTTAACATGTAATTGGTGATTAGAAGTTGGAAAAGTTTGAAAACTCTCTTGGATATATTTGAGGATTTGAGGGTCGAAATATTATCGGAAATTAGTAATTTGGGTATGGTTAAACTCGTGGTTGAATGGGTTACCAAATTTTATGAGTTTCGTCGGATTTCTAGATGTGGGCTCCACGGGTAATTTTGAGTTAAATTTCCAATTTTGTTGGAAAATTAGTATTTTCATATGTAATTAATTCATATAATTAGAATTGACCGAATTGAATTAAATGTGACTAGATTCGACGCGCGTGAAAGTCGATTTGAGGGCCAAGGGCGTCGCGAGCTGGAGATTTTGTCAATTCGAGGTGAGTAATGATTGTAAATGATATCTTGAGGTTTTGAAACCCCGGATTGCACATCGTAGTGCTATATTAAGGTAAAACACGCGTTGGATTATGAACGTGGGGTCTTTTATTACTGGGGATTGTGACTTGGTCCGTCCCGATTGATGATTTTACCGCGTATTTGACTGAAACTCATTTTTTATCACCATGATTTGGGATTATTGCCATATTTGGGCTTCGTACGAATTAATTGAACCTTTAGGGGATTTTTATCACTATTTCCTCACCGTTTTGATCTATTACTTGAACTCAGTCCTGTTGATATTGACTGTTTTACAAACTCAGCCACTTCTACTCATATTTAAAACATAAATGATCTTTAAAGATAAG
The DNA here is from genome assembly GCA_034376525.1 of Nicotiana benthamiana. Taxonomy (NCBI): domain Eukaryota; kingdom Viridiplantae; phylum Streptophyta; class Magnoliopsida; order Solanales; family Solanaceae; genus Nicotiana; species Nicotiana benthamiana. Next base: position 94,820,303 of record CM067337.1, read on the forward strand.
AACTGCTTTTTTACTAATGCTCGAGTTGTGATGATTTTTGGACTGAGTGAGCCGAGGGCCATATGTGAGAATATGCTGAGTGATATGAGGCCGAGGGCTTGAGATACATTCATATGCCACGAGGTGGCTTGAGAAGATTTAAAGTACCAGATAGTCCGTGTTTCACGAGCTTATGAAGGATTAAGTTTAATCTCACTATGGTATTATGGAAGCAATAGGGTATATGTGTTATGAGTTATTGTGTGTTTTGATTTATGGCTTCGAGCCAAGTGGGGGAGTCTGCTATTGATTAGGCGATTGCACGGTTATATGCTATGTTAGCTCCAGTTTGAGGCATACTGGTGAATCACTTATGGCATATGGAGATTGAGGCCGAGGATGACTCGAGTGAAGGAAAATTTTGACAAGGTTTATGTCATGCTTCATTGGTGTAAGAGAATCTCAAAATGTCTTGAGTCGTTGTTGGTAAAAGATAATCGGTGCATAGAGCAGGAAGTTGCTTGGTTGTATTAGGATGCGGTTGTATTCTGCAGTGTCTGAAGTGCTAATGAGGCACAGGCTGTTCGGTTCTTTTGATAGGGCTAATTGCGGTTTGAGTAAAGTGGATGACTTGCGAGAATGGTTCTAATGTGTTCAAGATTCTGCATACATCAATTGAGTATTCTAAGTTTCATATGCGGTTAGAAACTGTATTTTCATTGGAAGAGGTCCAGACTTGTGGTATTTCTGTGTGAATTATAGGATTCTATATATCACTATCAGGAAAGTAAAGGTAACGGATTTAGACTTACAAGAAGTTCTTCAGATTAAAGTATTCGCGAACGTGATGTTTCTAAGAATGATTAAGAGAGTATTCAGCGTCTTATGGGTCTCAGACAGTATGATTGTATGATTGGGTCTCGTGTGGTGAGTCTGGGGTGAGGAATTGTAGTCCTACAGCAAGAGGGAATATCAAGTTGAAGGTGAATCAAAAGGAAACTTAGATAGCTGGAGTAGCTTGATAGTAGACCAGAACGATATGGTAAGGATATGATTAATTCCTTGCCTGTGTTCAAGGTGATGAGTTTTTACAGATATTTTGCAGCAATGCTCTTAGGTTTTGATAGCTTACTTAGCTTGGTCGAGTTAGAAAAATTCTGTCCTGGCAGGTTTGATTTGTACAAAGGGAACTCAGAGAGTTCTTGATGGTTTTTACCGTGGTTTGGAGATATATATCTTCTTTGGGCATGTGAAGCATGGGATGTATAGTGATTTTTCTTCTAGATAGGACCAATGGAAGGTTCTGGACTAGTTGAGTACATAGATGTTTGTGGCTCGGAAAGGAGATAAAGTTCTCATGTTATCCTAGGATGGTATGACATATTCTGGTTGTTGTAGAGGATCGAGATTTGCGTGTGTGAGGTTTCAGTTTAGTTTCGAAAGGGACTTCATAAAAATCTTAGGTAGCGGGTAGCCTAAGATGATTAAGGAAATGGTACTATTAATTGGTAGTGATCTGACGAGAGTATATGTTTTAGAAAAAAGGCAATGTGATTAAGTTGATGGCACTTCGATAGCATTACGGTACTTTCAGGCTGGATCAACTGCTGACATTCGAGGTTGCTTGGTGGCATAGAAGAATTTTTGAGTATCTCTCGTGAAATGACTAGGTATTAGAGGTGTGGCATGTATTCGGACGGCGAAATTGGGATCGAATATGGTGATTCATGTGCCATGTGGATTGGAAATGGAAGTTCTTATATTCAGGCTATGTTGCGGTTGTGGGCTATTTATATCAGTACTGCTTAGCGACTATCGGGATTTGGAAGGCCCGAGTGGATCTGTTATTGCTTGGTATGTTAGATATTGGATATGATATTGGGGTTAGACTGGTTGTCTCCGTGTTGGATTATTCTGGACTATTGCGCTACGGGTTATGCGGGAAATGCCACGGGTTAAGTGGCAAGGTGCGTTGGAGTATATCCTGGGAAAGTGGTTTTATATTTCGAAGACCCCACGGACGGCTGGAAAGGATTTTCTTTCTTACTTGGGCTCTTTTGATGAGAGTCAGTGCTGAGGCCCCTGATATTGATTCAGTTCTGGTGTTGACAAACTTTTCGGATGTGTTTCTTGTGGTCGGGCATGTCGTCAGGGGAGGTTATGGATTTTGATATTAATTTGGTGTTGGGCACCGTGTCGTATGGCACCGGCCGAAGTTATGGTAGTGGAAGGAACAACTTCAGCATTTTCTTGATAAAGAGTTCATCGCTAGGCCAATATGGATGTGTGTTCTAGTTGTATTGTTTAGGGATAGTTTGATTCAACCGTTATTGAGCTTACTAGTGATCTAGAAGATCTATGGGTGGCCTCTATGTTTTGCAAGATGTTATGATTTGTTGGTTATGGGCATATATGGTGCAGTTCTATTGGGGTTCATAGTGGAAGTCGAGCGAGGAAAGTAATTTGGTGTTGCTCGATAGATGGCTTATCGAATATGTCCTATCAGGTCTGCGTGGTATATTTTTCTTGTTTCACCGTGGGTGTAATGATTTTCTTTGTTCTAGGCATGAAATTGTGTATGGTTGTCAATTTCGAGCATAGTGGCTTGAGGTGTTTCATGTGGAACAGTGTTTGGATAGGATCGCGCATTTGCAGCGAAACTATATGAAGATATGACCTTGCGGGTTAGATTCGTGTGTTCTATTTCGATGATGCGAGACAGGTTCTCAACGTGTGTTATAATGATACTAGTGAGCTTGAGGTTCAGCTCTTTCATTTGAGTCAGTTTCATGATGTGAGTATGTTCATATTGTTGCTTATTAGTGCGCCCACTACGCAAGTTGTGGCCTTAGCCTGTCTTGGTGTGTCCTGTCACCAGAGTAATTGTGTTGGATTAGATGAGGTCGTTAGGGTCTATAATGAATACAAACGGATTCGATTTCAGCATGTTTGATGGATAAATATCGAGGTTCGGTTCAGATAGTTGCTATGGTCCTTGCCAAAGGAGAAGTAACCTTATGGATGGTTGATCTGATAAATGGTTATGGTTTATTGCGTGTTTCATTTATCATTGGCAGTGTACGGAAGTGTTGGAATGAGATTTAGTTTATAAGAGGTTTTCTTCCGGTATACGGGTGTTGTGTGCAGCTGCCGTGAATGGAAGTTATCACTACATGTGTTTGAGTTATGTGATATATCAGATAATTGCACTCGAGGTTGTAGGCAGGGGTTATTAGAGCAAGTTTGGGCCTATTCATGGTATAGGTGTGAGGTTTTAATCGTATTAATTATTTCAGAAGTGAAAATGTGGTTCTATGATTCTTGGGCTAGACTGGATTGTGTAATTTCAGTTATAATATGTTATCAGACCTATATGAGATAAGGTGACGTAGGATCACCCCCGTGTATATATATATAATAAGGTTATTCAGCAATTGGTTGGCTTTTGAAACAACTCTAGGAACGTTCGAGGACGAACGTATGTTAAGTGGGGGAGGATATAACGACCATACCGGTTGTTTTGAACTTTTGCCCTTTGATCGCTAATTCTCGGGCATGATTTGGCCCGTGTTGTATTATGACTTATGTAAATCGTTGGTTTTGGTTTCAGGCTAATCAAAATGAATTTGGAAGAACAATTCTCAGTTTAAAGCTTAAAATTTGAAAGGTTTGACCAAGATATGACTTGTTTGTATGTGATCTCGGATCGAAATTTTTATGATTTGGTTAGCTTTGTTAGGTAATTTGGGGCTTAGGAGCATGATCAAAATGCATTTTGGAAGTCTGTGGAAGGTTTAGGCTTGAATTACCGAAATTGAAATTTTGACATTTTCGAGTTGATAGGCAAGATTTTGATATAGGGGTCGGAATAGAACTCCGGAAGTATTAGTAGATTTTTTTATCATTTATGACGTGTGTGCAAAATTTCAGGTCATTCAGACGTGGTTTGGCCGGGTTTTTGATAAAAATGGAATTTGGAAGTTCTTGAAATTCGTAGGCTTGAATCCGATGCAAATTTGGTATTTTAATGTTGTTTTGAGCGTTCCGAAGTTTGGAACAAGTTTGAACAATGATATGGGATATGTTGGCATGTTTGGTTGAGGTCCCAAAGGCCTTGAGTGTGTTTCGGAATGATTTCGAATTATTTCGGACTGTTTTAAAATAGTTTAAGCTAGTATCTGGTATTGTTCTTTGCGTTCTCGAGGGTTCTCTCGCAAGGATTTGGTTTCTGGGATTTTGTTCTTCGCGTTCGTGAAGAATAAGAAATTCTGTTGCACAGGTCTTACTTCAAAGGCTCATATCTCTAAATCTATAATGAATTTTGAGATTATTAAAAAACAAAATTGTAGCTCTATGAATCTAGTTTCCAGAAACATATTACAATAGTTATTTGGACATTTACAGCAAAAGTTATGGTTATTATACTAGAGGCAGTCCCGAGAAACGTTTGGAAAATGATTTTTGGAAATTTTTTTCTTTGCGAACATGAGAGGGGAACTGCGAATGCGAAGAACAAATCCTTGGGAAGTAGAATAAAGCCCAAACTCGTCTCACTCTTCCATTTTTGTACCAATGGAGCTCGGGTGAGGCGATTTTTCGAGAGATTTTCAAAAAAACATCGGGTTAAGTGTTCTTAACTCAATTTTGGTTAGATTACCCGAATCCATTATTTTTTGTTAACATGTAATTGGTGATTTTAAGTTGGAAAAGTTTGAAAACCCTCTAGGATAAATTTGAGGATTTAAGGGCCGAAATATTATTGAAAATTAGTAATTTTGGTATGGTTAGAGTCATGGTTGAATGGGTTGTCGGATTTTATGAGTTTTGTCGGATTTCGAGATGTGGGCAACATGGACAATTTTGAGTTAAATTTTGAATTTTGTTTGAAAATTAGTATTTTCATATGTAATTAATTCCTGTAATTAGTATTGACCGAATTGAATTAACTGTGACTAGATTCGACGCGCGTGGGGGTCGATTTGAGGGGCAAGGGTGTCGCGAGCTAGAGATTTTGTCGGTTTGAGGTGAGTAATGATTGTAAATGATATCTTGAAGGTTTGAAATCCCGGATTGCACATTGTAGTGTTATATTAAGGTGAAACACGCACTAGATGATGAGCTTTGGGGTCTTTTACTACTGGAGATTGTGACTTGGTTCGTCCCGATTGATGATTTTACTGCGTATTTAACTGAAACATATTTGTTATCACCATAATTTGGGCTGATTGCCATATTTGGGATTCGTGCCAATTAGTTGAACCCTTCGGGGATTGTTATTATTATTTCCTCACTTTTTTGATCTATTACTTGAAATTCGTCTTGTTAATATCTACTGTTTTACAAACTCAACCACTTTTACTCAGATTTGAAATTTAAATGATATTTCAAATGATTCATAGGGATGAGAACTATCATTTTACTAATGCCCGAGGGGCTTGTGATGAGTTTCGTACTGAGTGAGGCCGATGGCCATATATGAGGATATGCTGAGTGATATGAAGCCGAGGACCTGAGATATATTTATATGCCACGAGGTGGCTTGAGTGATGTGAGGACAAGTGCCGAGTGATGATGCCACGAGGTGGCTTGATATAGCGCTTGGGTCGTAAGGGGCCCCTCCTGAGTCTATACACTCACTGTGAGTGCAGGTACCCATTATTCTGAGAGTGAGACCAAAGGGCTGACATGAGTGATTATGAGGTAGCTCAAGGGGTTGATACTATTCTGAAAGTGAGCCCGAGGGACTTATATGAGTGATTGTGAAGTAGCCCGACGGGCTGATACTATTCTGAGAGTGAGCCTGAGGGGCTGATACGAGTGATTATAAGGTAGTCCGAGGGGATGGTACTATTCTGAGTTATTGCCCGAGAGGCGAATTTTTATGTGTTCATCTTCCATATTTACTTGTCATTTTACCGTTACATTGTCGTATTTGTGCCCGAGGAGCAGATTTTCTATGCTTATCGGCACTAACTATTTTGCAATCATTGTGTACTTGTTGAGAAAGTCATTTTAAAAAGAGGTTTAAAATGAGCTAAGATATTTTTAAAGATTTCACAGCTTCACTACTTTTCTCAAAGGGTTTTACACTGCTTCTATACAGCATGTTAGTTGCCTTTATATGATTTCTTACTTCTCAGTTATCATCTATCTTTATTACTCACTGAGTCAGAGTACTCACTTCACTCTGCACCTCATGTGCAGATGCATGTATTTGTTCACCCGATAGCGAGTTTGAGCTTATCGGAGGCTAAGTTATCAGAGTTTAGCGAGGTGACAGCCAGCGTTCGCAGTACCGCATTTCTTTGTTTTGTTTATCAGTCATTTTTTAAATATTTCAGGCCTTGTAGTTGTATTTATACTCTAATAGACGCACGTGACTAGTGACACCCCGAGTTTGGATGTGTTTGGGTTGTACTTCTACATTGTTATGGTGATACCCGCTGTCTAAAAATTATTTAAACCATATTTTAGCCTGCTTTATTGTTGTTTAGCTGTTGACTTCGAAATTTGAGATGTGCCGGCTTGACTTGTCTTCACGAGGCATCATCGCGACCACGTATAGGTTTAGGGTCGTGAGAATTGGCTATTGGATTTCAGGACTGACTACATTGAAATATTTAAAGCAACTAATTTACTAATGTACTTGAAAGAATTCTCATGTCTCCCTATTATCACAGATCATCCAAGCAGAGCATTGCCTGTTTCTCAAAACTAGCAGAAGTTAGCCAATATTTGCATCTATTTTTATCACCAACTTGTCTACTTACGTTTTCGTGACCTTAGTTGGATCAACAATAGTGGTACTTGTTCCTTCGGTTGAAAAAATGCTTTTATTTCTAAGGGATCCTGGACTCGCCATTTCAAACCAACAGCCTGACCACCTTTAACCAAATTTTATTTCAAAACAACAAGCATGTTGGGATGAACACTCTTTTTTTTTTACTTTTCTTTTTATTCTTTCGTCACTCTTTTTTTCTTTGTTTTTAAATCATTCGATCGAACCTGATGTGGCTTGTCTATGTATCATGTGGAAACATGAATCGGATCATGCATATTTTGGAAAGAAGTTTTTTGGGGGATTTCTATTTTTTTTAAATTTTGGGGAAAAGACTTCTAAAAAAGGTAGAAAATATTTTTTTTCTAGATTGTCATTTGATTTGTTCCTTTTTTCTAATGAAAGACTTCGACAAAGAAAATATTTAGCGGCTTAAAAATGTTTTATTTGGGATTTTCTAATTAAAGACTTCAAAAGAAGGAACTAAAGAAAAATATTTTTAAATTTTTGAAAATTGGGGCCAGAACCGATGAGATTTTCCTGCATATCTCAAATCTAGTGAAAATCAAACCTGGAAATTCTGTCAGAAGCAGGGAATACTTTTAAAATTTCAGTCTATTTTTCAAAACCTTTTGAGTAAAACTACACATAATTCGACTTTTTAACACATGTATATTATGAGAACCGAGTGAATTTCACTCTTATTTTTCTATCTCTTAGTTTTTCTTGATGTTTTCCTGTTTTATAAGGTAGTAAACATGCACGCCTAACAAATAATGTACAAGTAATACGTAACATGCATCTAATCTTTTTTAATTTCAGGTACACCTGTGTTGAGCCCCTAAAGTCAAATGCATGTGATGCAAGAAAACGTATCTATTAGGGATCCGGCTTGCGGCTATGCCATTCTACGTTTAAAAATGGGGATGTATGTTCTAGACCTGGCTTACCCCAGCGGACAACTTGAGCTGAGGGGTGCAACATACTGGTAACCAAAAGGCCATCTAGCTTTGTAACCGATCCGATCCTCGTTCTAAAGTAGGGTATGACACTAACAGAAAATAAGTAACGCCAACGTGCACTTCCCAGAAGATTTAGAAAACTCAGAGAGAAAAAGGATTTTGTAACAGTGTATATGCAGTTCAAACAATATTAATGTGGTAAAAAGCAACATCTAGCACACTAGACTATCTCCGACCATAACACCAAATTTCACATCAAAATGGTGTAACACCCAATTTACTCCAACCATTACACTATTTTTTACACCAAAAAAGAATATTTATTCTTTCTCTTTTATATTATATTATTATCTTCTATTTAAATTTTTTTATTTCCTTCCAAAAAAATTCTTTCTTTTTTCTTTTTTTCATATTCATCACATATAATTCACATACAACATTTATATAATCATTTATTACAAAATAATTTGAAGGATAAATCAATTAAAAGTGAAATCATTGATAAAATATAATTAAATAAATATTACATCATAGTCAAATTTAATTTACATATATTTGCTTATTGTTTATCTTACTTTTACTTAAACAGCCGCATAAGCAAAAACTTTACTTATGCAAGACCGAACTTTTAAAAAGGCTTTAAATTTGATCATTTGTGAGATATGATGAAAGATTTTGAGAAGTTTAGCAATGTTGATTTTGGAAGAACAAAAGCAACAAAGCATGGCTCTACTTATGTATCATCAGAGTCTGAGGCTCCTACTCTATCTTCACCATAGGTATCGTCTCCTAGCTTGTCATCATTTTTGTTAAATTTAAATAAGGATGTAGGGGTAACAGCCTCTCTATCTGAATTAAGTAGGGGTAATATCTGCATACAAACTACCCTCCCCAGACCCTACTTGTTGGGATCAAACTGAATTTTTTGTTGTTATTGTTGTTGTAATAAATAAGGATGTTACACGTGAGGTCACATCATCACAACGACCTATTGGGGTAAAAGGAAAAATTAAAGAGAAAAATTGATGAAAATTACGTGAAAATGATCCAATCGAAAAATAGTCAGCTTATTGGGACGATGAAAAAGTCAAGTAACTCAAGAAATGAAGCTTCGAGACAAAAAGAATACAAAGAAAAATAAAATTGAATTGACGAACTTGAATTTCATTGACGATCCAAATCTTCCTGAATTTTTGCGATAAGAAAAAAAAATGAATAATCGATAAAAGAAGTCAACAATTTCAACAACCACAAGCAGAACAATCTTCTACCATGTTCTCTCAATTTTTTGGTAATTTTTGTGCACCTGAAAATGACATACCGAATTACTAAACTTATGTTTTATGTTTTCTAAATTAATTTCAATTTTAATATATCCTTCATTGATGTACTTTTAATTATAATGTTCTTTTGTTGTATGTATTGTTAATTTTCTTTTATAAATTTTAACTTTCACTTTTCAATTTTAGTATCTTAAATTTGCATTTTTTTATTTTTAAGTAATGGTTATATTTCTTTTTATACAATTATAACAATTATAAATATTAACTTATAATTTTATGTAAATATAATATATACAAAAATTAATATATCAAAAAATATGATATAAAATTAAAATTATAAAGATCTTAATATAAAAATTAATTAATACACAATATAAGATAATTAAGAGTCCAAAAATAATAAAAAGATAAATAAAATAATAATAATAAATCAAATTTGATGTTGATGAATACATCACACCAAATTTGGTGTGGCACTATTCACACGCTATAATTGTGCAAAATTTGGTGTTTCATTGGAGCAAAAAAAATACCAAATTTTACACCAAAATTAGATTTGTATATTGCATCCTTGGAGATGTCTTTAGGCTCAAACACGTAAAATAAATCAAACAATAAACAAAAGACAACTATAACAGTTTTTTAAGCTCAAATTCTGAACCCCAAACCAGAAATTCTGAGTTCTTTTTCCAGCAAAGTCGCAAGAGTTGTCACACCTCCTTTTTCGAGGGGATAGAAATTTTTTTCAATTAAAGTGACATTATTCAAAATGAGATTATTTATTGATTCTGAGTCTCCACTTGGAATAAGTTATGATTTCCCAAGGAACTGATTTATTTTGAAATCGAGGAAATTTAACTTTATTTTACAGTCCGCGAAATACAGAAGACCAGGCAAGAAATTTTGTTAACCCGATGTGTAGGGCACTCCCGAGTTCCGTTGTTTTAGCAAGGTCGCTCAACTATTAATAATTTACCTATTTATCTGATTTAATACATATTTAAAACCTATTGTACATTTTTACTTTTTTAAAACTGCTTTAATTGTTACAAAATTAGTTTGAACAAGTCGTGATGCCGCACACTCATTTGGTTTTTTTACACATTGCAAATCTCGTCACGATAACTGTACTAACTATCTACAATATGTTTATTTTATTATTGTTTGAAGTTAGGGTCGAGGCACATGAAATACGTAGTCGAATTAAGGATTATGCTACAGAAATTGTACCCATAATCACGATGATTATTATTAATCACACCTAAAACATGTTCATAAATTATTTTTCCTAAATTACTTTGAGATAGTTATGAGGCCATGGTATGGAAAAAAATGGTGAAAAAAGGATAAAACTAATTACTAAAATTATTAACACGGTTCATTAATATATAATAAGTGATGATAGGCGAATTCCACATATCAAATTATCTATATTCTAAAATTAAATACTTCATAATCAAACCAAAAAGGCTAGAATGTCAATTGATCCTAAGCCTGTCTAACGGGCCAACCAGGCCGGTCCGGGTCATCTTTTTTACCCGTTCGAGTTTCGGGCCGGGCCGGTGCGGGTTGCACAGTAACGGGTTCGTATCAGGCTGGGTTAGTTCGGGTAAAAATTAAACTGTATGGGTTATGGGTTGAGGGGGTCGGGTCGGGTCGGGTTTAGTATATTTTCACTTTTTTTTGGGAATTATGTATAGTATAACTATTAAGTTATAATAATACTTTGTAATAATTGAATGAATACAAGTAAGATGGGAAAACATTGCACTTATTGCAACTGCTACTTTATTTCTTAATTTCAAATTGAAAAAGTAGAAAATGAAATATTTACATTTTTTCTAACAAGTAAACTAGTTAAGTAGTAATTTCAAATGTTTTGCATTGCCCTAGCAAGTTCATCATAATCAATATGAACCAATTGACCTTCTTCTGGCGTGTTAAATTCGGATGGGTTTTCATGGCTTAATATATCTCCAAGTTCCTCGTCTTCTGGGCTATCAACATCTTTCTTTCCTTGATTTCTTCGTTCCGATCGAATCCAATCTCTGAAACATACTAAAACTTCCAAAGCATTGCTTCCCAATGAGTGGCGGGTGTCTCCAAGTTATTGTCTTGCTTGGCTAAATGCACTCTCCGATGCAACAGTAGAAACTGTAACATTCAGCACGTCCCGAGCCATAGCGAAAAGAACAGAAAATTGCTTTTCATTTTCATGCCATCATCCCAACGATGAAAATTCCTTTGTGCGAAACTCCTTTTTCTTCTGCAAGTAGAATTGAAGCTCATCAATATTCCTGCTACTGATTTGAGTGTTAAAAAATATAAAAAATATTAAAAATATCAAGGCCTTCATCATACACATTAGCAGGACTGCCACATTGCATAGCGGGATTAACATTGCCAGAAGCACGAGCAGTATTATCACATTCATTTGCATAATAATTATATAGTTGTTGTAAAAATTCATTTAGCTTGTTCATAGAATCATATAAATTTGGGGTTTCAGTTTCTTCAATCTCCATATAAGTATATAAAGCATTCATTAATTGGTGACAATCAGACATTTTAATAGAAGGAATTAAAACTGCACCAATTAAGTAAATCAGAGGAATTGAAAAAAAATATTTTTTGAATTTTGCTTGCATTTTTTCAACAACATCCTTATATTTTTCTTTCTTCTTAATTCAGATAGTAAAAAAGAAATTTCAGCTATATGTACTAAATCTATAGTAACAGTGTGGTATTATGCGTCAGAAAACACAACAGTAGCAGTATAAAATTTATGTAAAAATTTAACATCATTATTGACCTCCCAAGTATCACTTGTTAAAATACGCCTAGGATCAGTACAATATGCATTATCAACTTCAGTTATTGGAAATCTATATTTGTAATAATATTTTAAAAATATATATGTATAATTCTATTTAGTAACAATTTCGTTAGCATGAATCTAGGTGTAAGGTTATACTGGATACACTTAGTATTAAATTATTTTATTCTAGATTGTCTATTATTTCCCTGAATAATACCAACTGCTCTTCTAACCTGAGTAATCTCAACTGAAAATAAATCAATGCCACTTTTAACAATTAAATTATAAATACGACATGCACACCTAACATGAAAAATATCATCAAGAGGTGGTTGCAAATGCAATTTTAAAATTTAAACTGCTATATTATTGTTTGAAGCATTATCAAAAGACATACACAAAACTTTTTAGTTTAGATTATAAAATTCAACAACTTCAACAATAGTACTACTTATAAACGTAGCAGTATGACTCTGATCTTCATCATATTCAAAAGCGATAATACATTTTTGAATACAAGTATTATCATCTATCTAATGGCATGTAATTGTCAAATAATCATTTCCATTAACAGCATGACCAATATCAGAAGTTAGACATACTCTAAAATGAAGGTGGCTAAACAAATAGCGTATGTATGTTTGATATTGTCCATGAAGTCTAAAGATATCTGTTCTACAAGTAGTTCTAGGGATATTGTAAATCCTTTGAATATACATAATAAGATACGATGAAGAAGCAAAAAAAAAGGTAGACAATCAAAAGCAATCATTTTGCTAATTCCTCACGATCCCTCATTTTATCATATTTTACTAGACCTCCAATAGTAGGGTTAATAGTTGTTTGACTTCCATCCCCATTATTGCCTCATTCTATGGGATGGTCAGATCTCATATGTCTTGTAAGTGTCCCAGTCCCCCCTAAATTTCCTCCGGTCAAATGTTTAAAAGTTTCGTTATAAAGTTTGCACTTAACTCTATTAGTATCTTCTATTATTTCAAAAAATTCCAAACCAGACTTCTTCTTTTACGATTAGAAGTCGGAGCCACTGGTGGTCTACTACCCCTTGTAGCACTATTAACTCCAACTCCAATACTACCAATATTTTCACTAGTAGGTGTAGGTGGTATCTCATATTCTATTCAAATTTCATTATCTTTTATTCCAAAATCTTCTTGTAATTGTTCATAATCTATCTCTACATTATCATTAGACGATGATTCAGAAACATTTGTTACAGGGTCATTACTATTACTACCGGAAGCTACAGGACTACCTCTTTTTTTATTTTCACCCCTACCAGTAATTTTTCTACACGCTCTGTTAGCAGCACTAAACATATTGTAAAAATTAAAGTATAAGCTAAAATTAAATACGCAATTAAAATATTAAATAAGAGAAAGAGTTGGAGGGAGTGCATCAAATTCGACAATAAATTGAGCACCTGATTACGCAATTCCACTCTTACCACGAACTTAAACTTCGAATTTCAATTTCCAAATGACAATTTTCAGTAAATTAAACTCAAGAAAAAAGAGCCAAATAAAAATTATAAAATTAGAATATGAAATCTTGCAAATTGAAGGGAAGAGAGAAATTGAGAATTTGATAATTGAGATTGAGATAAGAATTTTGAGTAAAGAAATGAAGAAGAGGGGAAGGGTATTTGTAAATTTTAAGAAGGGTTAATATTGTAAATTAACAAATACAACAAAATAATCAAAAATTAGCCAATTTTACAAAAATATCCGTTGGCCAACGGATCTGGACAAATTTTGACAGTTGCCAACGGTCTTGTGGGTCCCAAAAAATTCAGAAATTTTTTTAAAAAAAAATTACCGTTGTACCGGGCCGGGCCGATTTACCTTGTTCGGCCCACGGTTCATCAATACCTGGCCGGGCCGGTCCGACTCCAACTATAAAAAATCCAAACGGACCAACCCCTCCCCCCGAACCCAGCCCACCCGGCTCCCTTAGTAACCGGGCCGATTCGGTCCCGATTTATACCGGTCCGATCTGATCCGAAACCTGTCCGATCCGACCCGTTTGACAGGTTTAATTGATCCTCTAGAGAAAAACGAGGGCCGAGAAGAGTCATAATTACATTTCAACACTGTATGAAAATTAGCAATAAATTACAGCATAAAGAAGTTAAGCTCAAGACCATTCGCGTCAGCTTATATTTGTCCCATTTGACTTGTGGAGATTTCTTACAATGTTATGTCCAAGCTTTCACAAAATAAAGTAATCACAAAATAATATTTAACTCAATGACATATGCTCGAATAGATAAAGTATATCCGAATAGTAAAATATCAAAAATTATTTTATATCTCATATAATTTATATTAATTATATAAAGTAATTTTTTTGTCTTAGGATTTTACAACAACAACAACAACAACTATCCAGTATACTCCCATCAGATGTCTGGAGAGTGTAATATGTAGACAAGTCTTACCCCTACCCGAAAGGGCAAAGAGATAATTTTACGAGACAAAAAGAAAAATCATACAATTAATAGTAATTACATCAGACACAAAATATAGACAAGAGGGGTTGCTCTGATGGTAAGCAACCCTCACTTCCAACCGAGATGTTGTGAGTTCAAATCTCCCCAAGAGCAAGGTGAGAAGTTTTTGAAGGGAAGGATGCCGGGGGTCTATTTGGAAACAGACTCTCTAGCCTAGGGTTCTAACCTCCCCGGACCTCACTAAGTGATATTATACTGGATTATTGTTGTTGTTGTACATCACACACAAAATAAACTTCTCGCGAAACACCCATAAGAAACCAACTCAAATACATTTGAATTCACGGGAAGAAATCGAGGGAAACAAAGTGAGGGATAGAATTTGACCTTGTGAGAGTTTAAAGGCAAAGATCTTCAATCTTACATTTGAGAATTTTTGGTACAGCGAAAACTACTACCCAAACCAATGACACGATCGGAAACCTAGAAAAGGGGACCTCGACGAACGGAGATAGTGAAACTCCGGCGAAATGCCGGCAAAGCGATGAACTAGGGGAAACACATTTACATGGCTTCGGGATTGATTTTGGGAGTGGAATGGAGAAGCCACAACTGCTGTGTTTGCTAGATTTGCTGCTGCATTTTCAACCGTGTTTGAAGAACTTTTGAGCTGGATTGGTGGCACATTTCAGCTGGGTTACGATGGTGGTTGTTGGGGTGGTTAAACGGAGGAAAAGTGAAGGTTTAGAGGTGTAAATGTGTAGGATCGTTCTGCCGCTGTTGCTTTCTATGAATTTCCGGCTAAATGGCCGGAGATGGGCTGCTGTTGTTCTCAAAAATTGAGAGAGATGAGAGGATCAAAAGAGATGCTCCTCGTAAATGGTTGCTGGTTTTTATCTTAGGGATTTTCGGAATTAGGTGGTTGTAGCTGAATCTATTTGTCTATGGCGATTTTGAAGACGAAGAGGGAGTTTTTATCTATGGTTGCCGTGATTTTTGTTTGAAGAAGAAGAAAAGCTCCTCTTTGGGGGTGCGGCTGTCTATCTCCTTAAATTTGAGAGAATGGAGGGAACCGACGTTGGTGAGTTGTTCTCTGTTTATGTGAGTGTCGTTCTCTTTCTTTTTGTGAGTGTGTGTGCGTTCAGTGAGGTGAGAGGTGGTCGAATTAAGGCAATTTTTCCATTTTTGTGTCTCTTCTTTAGTTCAGAGAAAGAGATGATGGAGGGTTCTCTTATGGGGTTGTGGGACTGATCATTAGAGGTACAGGAATTAGGTTCTCTTTTTCGGGAAGATTAGTTAGATGACGAAGGTTTCCGACTTTCGGTGGATGCGGAGCTAACAAGTTCAGTTGAAGAGCGTAACTGAGAGTCTAAGGTTATGAATGAAAGTGGATCAATGGCTATGATTCAGGGAAGAGATTGGGAAGAATAGGCCTTCGTCTTGTTGAGCCACTAAAATTTGAAAATAAGCTTCCAATTGGCCCAAATTCAGTTCTTTCTCATGAACATAAATTAAAATATTACCTAAATGTACTAATTAATCTTAGTTAGTAAAAATAAACTATTAAAATGAACTATATACAAAAACAGTTTTTTTTTAAAATGTTAAATATTATAAAATATTAATAAGCTCAAAAAAATCGTATAAAACTATTTTTGTACTTTTTAAAACTTATGTTTTAAATTAAAACTGAAAAGTTGACTAAAACCCAATAATAATAAAAATAAATAAATATTTTTAAAATACTAAGTTTAAAAGTTGTGCGGGTCAAAAATTACGTATATACAGTCTTCACAAAAGTCAAACTTTTGTTAATATTTCTAACTAGGCCTTCTAAACCAAGAGCCAAATGGTCCAAATCAACCCGAAATCTTCCCGAAATAAAATTAATCAAACCTGTAAGTCATAACATATGTGTGAAGCATCATAAGGGGAAATAGGTAGTAAATATACAAAATGACTTCTCGGGTCGTTAAAATATCCCTCTTTAAAAGCAGACGTCCGTCCTCGAACGTGCATAAAGATATATCCGAAGTGATAAAAAGTTGAGGATAGCGACTCTATGTGTCGTGCTTGACCTCCCTACCGGATGACTCCTCCGTTGAACCTTCACTGAAACAAGATTCTTTGATCTCAAATTTCGAACTTGCATATCCAAGATGGTCATCGGCTCCTCAACATAATTCAAATCCTTATCAAATTGGACTGAGCTGAAATCTAATAAATGGGACGGATCATCATAATACTTCTGGGGCATGGAAATATGGAACATTGGGTGAACTACCGATAATTTGGGTGGCAATGCAAGCGCCTCCCCCACTCTCTCAAGGATCTCAAAACGGCCAATATACCGAAGGCTCAACTTACCCTTCTTCCCAAATCTCATCATACCCTTCATGGGTGAAAATCATAGAAAAACCCTCTATTCCACCATAAATGCTGCATCATGAACTTTTCCATCAACGTATCTCTCCTACCTAGATTGTATTGTACGAAGCTGATCTTGAATCAACTTGATCTTCTCCAAGGCATCCCGAACCAGGTCAGTGCCCAACAACCTTGCCTTCCCCGACTCAAACCAACCAACTGGAGAACGACACTGCCCCCTATATAAGGTCTTATAAGAATCCATCTGAATACTCGATTGGTAGCTGTTGTTGTAGGCGAAATCGACAAGTGGTAGGAACTGATCGCATGAACCCCCGAAATCCATAACACTGGCGCGTAGCATACCATCCAAAATTTGTATGGTGCGCTCAGTATGCCTGTTCGTCTGGGGATGAAATATTGTGCTCAACTCAATCCGTGTGACTAACTCACGCTGCACTGCTTTCTAGAAATGTGATATGAACTACATGCCCTAATCGGAGACAATGGACACCGGCGTGCCATGGAGACAAATAATCTCACGAATATAGATTTGAGCTAGCTGCTTCGAACAATAGGTAGTCACCACCGGGATGAGATGTGTGACTTAGTCTATCCACAATCACCCACACTATGTCAAATTTCTTTGAAGACCGTCGGAGTCCAACAACAAAATCCATGGTACTACACTACCATTTTCACTCGGGAATCTCAAGTCTCTTAAGCAAATCCTCCGGCCGCTAATGCTCGTACTTTACCTGATGACATTGAAGCACCGAACCACATACTCCACTATATCTTTCTTCATTCTTCTCCACCAATAATTCTGCCTCAAATCCTAATACATCTTAGCGGCACCCGAATGAATGGAGAATCGCAAACTATAGGCCTCCTCAGGAATCAACTCTCGCAACCCATCCACATTAGGCACATATCCGCCCTTGCATCTGTAACATCCCGTCATCTCCGATAGAAACCTTCTTGGCATCACCATGTAGCACCGTGTCTGTAAAGACAAGCAAATGGGGGTCGTCATACTAACACTCTCTCTGATGCACTCATAAAAAGAAGACCGAGAAACTACGCATATAATCGCAAAGTTTAACAATGGCATTAAGCCACCAATTGGAACTTTGAAACTTGGAAGACTGTTTACTACCTGTGAACAGCAATCTAGAAATCTCCGACAGAAAACATAATCATTAGTGTAAACTTTGGCTACTGAGGGGCAAGTAGTACACAATTTAGTTCTACATGAAACTGACAGTCACAATCCGAGAAGTGAACATATGAATGAACACTATCTCATTTATAACAACTTTGTGGAAAAATACAAGACCTAAGATTTTCTAAATTTCTTCTTTCTGCCTGCAGTGTCAGGTGTTCGGTTGTCCGGCTTCCTTTTTGTCCCAGTTTGTTTCAAGCCGGAGGAAGCAGCCTTGAGTGCTTTTGCTTTTCGGGCAGCAACAGACGGTCTCTTTGCTATGCGCTCATTTGGCTTCTGCGACATCTGTGTTTTTGGTTTTGATTTTCCTCGGTCGTTCATCCTAGATTGAGTTTTCTTCTGCACACCCGATTTGCTTGCTCTCATACCCTGGTAGGAGATGGCAGCCTTTGCTTTCATCTTACCATTACTGCCTGGTGTTGCTGAATGCACTGCAAACCTCTTTGCCGGCGAACTGAATCTGTCTTCGGTTGACAAGCTTTTCCTCTTAGATGGAGTAGAATTTGCTTTAGAATGAGACACTCTCAGCTCACGGTCCCGTATCTTCAAGCTACGCTTTCTTGCGACAATGTTGGCAGCCTCCTGCGAACCCAAGTATAATATATAAGGAACAAATTATCTTTCAACTTAAGCAACCAGGGTTAAAAGCTACTGAAAAATTAGTGAAACTCATCTAAGACATTAGGATATATTATCTTCAAATAACATGCTTACAAAATAATTAACTTCAACTACTTTGTAATATTATAAAAGGAAAAACAAAAAGATAGTCCTAGAAACTGAACCCTTTTCTCATTTATTATTCCTTCTATTGTAGGTAATTTTATTATTCCTTTATGATATTTTGTAACAAAGTACAGCTTCTCTGACTTTAATAAAAGAACCATATAGAAAAAGAATGATATATAGTATCAAAGACGACATTCCAAGAATTGCCAAACGCCAGACTAATAAATATCCGTTTATTGGGCAACTGGCTCCAATAAATCCCATAATAAGGCTGATTTGCACACCACCTCAACAAAAATATTTTCTCTCTACCAGTGTTATAAGTAGTGCTCGCCTCAGCGCTAATAGCGTGAAGCGAGGCGAGGCGAGCAGCCTGCACTATTTTGGCTCTTCTGCGTTGCGATTATAAAAAGAGAGCCTCTGCCTGTGTAGTGAGAGGCAAGCTGTGGTGTCACTATTTGAAAAAAAAAAAAGCGCAAAGACCAGCAACTTAAAACATTAGGGCTTGGGTTTCTCACTCCTTCTCCTACAGCGACCTTTCTCTCAGCAACATAAAAATTAGGGCTTGGGATCCATTTCAGCCATCAGCGACAGTAACCCACTAACCCAGATATGTTTCTTTCTTTTCTTTTCTTCTTCTTCTCCTTTCTTCTTCCACTTTCTTCTTCTTCTATTTCAGCGACAACAACCATTGCTGTCTTCTTTTTTTCTTCGACAGTTCGACTTCGACCATTGCTGTCTTCATCTTTTTTCTTTTTCTTCTTTCCTTCTTCAGTGAACAACTCTTTCTTCTTTCTTTCTTCCTTTTTCTTCTTGTCTTTTATTTGTGCTCTCTTTTCGACCAGCAGAGCGGAGCAGAGGCTCTTTCTTTCTTACTTCCTCTTCTTCTTCTCTTATTGAGTTTTTAATTTTTGAATTGATATATTTATTAATATATGTTTGTTATTGAGTTTTTAGTTTTTATATATATATATGTATATATATATATATATATATATATATATATATATATATATATATATATATATATATATATGTATAATATTTATGTTTTTGTATAAATTGCTGCTTCACATAAAAAAGGAGAGCGCTTCGCTGCGCGCCTCTCGCCTCAGTGAAGCAGGCATTCATCACTATTTGTCGCCGCATGCTATCCAAAACATTGCTCTCTACTGCCTGAAGATCAACATAAAT
This sequence comes from Nicotiana benthamiana, assembly GCA_034376525.1. Lineage (NCBI taxonomy): Eukaryota > Viridiplantae > Streptophyta > Magnoliopsida > Solanales > Solanaceae > Nicotiana > Nicotiana benthamiana. The sequence continues at coordinate 94,840,111 of CM067337.1, forward strand.
GGGACCTTTCTTCTCTCACCTTCCTCTAAATGCAGGTGGAAGCATGAGGCAAGAAGTTTTTTCTCGTTCTGGAACATCCATTGCTACATCTGAACAAACTTTGGTCTAATTTCCTGAAAAGCCAAGAAGATAGATCAATTTGCTATTTATCCTGTCTGTCAGCACAATTTCCGCCAGTACGGGAGAGAGCCAAAGGGATATTTACTCAAGAAGATGTATCCATTAGTTTTTGCTTGTTTGAAAGAAAGGAATTCCATCTTTCCTCGACTCATTCCTTCCTGTCCCTGGAAGGCGAGTAAAGTTTCAGGGATTAACTTTGCTAGATTTCTACAATTTGTACAAGATCAAGTAAATTACAGGCTTCAGTGCTTATGCACAAAGGAAAGGGAAAAACTTTGGTAGGGTCACTTCAGGAAGTATAATAAACGGAGAGGATAAGTACAAGGTTGCATTATTTAATCAAAAACTCATATAGCCGCACTTCCAACCGAGAGGTTGTGAGTTCGAGTCTCCCCAAGAGCAAGGTGGGAAGTTCTTGGAGGTAAGGATGCCGGGGGTCTATTTGAAAACAGCCTCTCTACCCAAGGGTAGGGGTAAGGTCTGCGTACATACTACCCTCCCCTGACCCCACTAAGTGGAATTATACTGGGTTCTTGTTGTTGTTGTTGTCATATAGCCGCAGCAGTTTAAGTTTAAATTTAGATTATTGACAGGGACTGCTAAGTTACAGTGAATAACAAAATAGGGGTAGATATTCATATCTGTAACTTTTCAAAATAACATTATAATGGAAAAGGTATCCCAAAAAAAAGAAAAACTAAAGCAACAAAAGGACTTGTGTAATTTCATCCATAAAGTCCACCAGATAACAAGTCGTGATGTTTGAAAAGTGGCCAAGCGACCAGGGAAAAGCTGATTGACTTTTCCTAGACAAAGGAAAAATTGAAAAACCCCAAAGAGTTCAGTTGCCTATTTTACTAGAACCAACGACCCACAACAAATCCCAAAACCACAAAATACCTTGTCTATGCAAACCTTAAAAGTACTATAACTAAAAGCAAGAAATTAATCTAGAATTAAAATTTGATGCTCCAGAGTTCGGGACTTATAAGATGGTATTCCCCCTCTCTTTACTTGCACATTCTCCCAGAAAGTAATTGTCACCATTGAAGGTGCCTAGCTGATGCCAGAGGTTTAGAGATTGGTGCCAGCTCATTACCAAAAGAAAGAGCTTAAAAGGGAATGGAAAGAAGCTTCCCCTTTCAACGATAACTCAAGGGATAGATTCAAATAATTGTTTTTATGACTGCAGAAAAGACTGGCAAAACTGCAAAACACTTACACTGATGGAGATAAATGCCAACAGCAGCTAAAATAGTCGTGTATGTAAGATGAAGCACGTATCACAAATCTTAAACTCCTCGTAAGTTAGTACAGCAATTAGACATGAAGACACTAAATAGACTAAGACTTGACTCTCTTTACCCAGATGAAACTAAATGAATTTTGTCTTTCTAATCCCAGATGAGGAGTAAAGCAATCAATCAACTAAGCCTTGATTCCAAACTGGTAGACAATATTATTCCGCTGTATCCATCATTCAGAGACCCAGATGATGCTAAAGCAAACTAAAAGAAAATTATTTCCATCTACAGCTAATTTCTAGCTTGTCTATAGAATCAAAGTGCCAACTTTTAAGACTGAATCACCCCAAAGTGAGTATGATGTAGAAAAATAATTTTAACACAATTATAAATTTGGAAAGCAAAAGAAGTTGATAATATATACCCTCGTTTTGAACAAAACATAAGCAATTCCTTTTCCTAGGAGAGTATTGGGATCTCTGATCACACGAACAGCCTCAACACTCGACTCCAACTCTTTCATAGCAGAGAACAACTGATAAACTTCTTCATCCTGCAACGAAATGAACAAAATCAAATTGTGGGCAACAGAAAGAAAATTGCCAATTAGAACAGTAACAAGTATGCATCCCCAAGTAACTGACCTTCACATCAAATGGAAGGTTACCCACAAAAACAGTCCTTTTGTTATCATACAGTGCACTATTCTCTCCCTTCATCTTTTTCCGTGGCGGACATGCTCTGTCAACTCGGATATGCCTTCCTTCAACCTATATAGATAAGTACCATGAGCAAACTTCCCAACAATCTGACTACTGAAAAAGAGATTCTTTCAGAAGGAGCAATCAACTGTAAGAGAAGCTTACCACTGCCATATTATGAGCCAAAGAAGCCTGGGCAGATTCCTCTGATTTAAAAACAACATAAGCATGAACACTGCATTTACAACCAAATAACCTTATCATACAATGGGAAATCAGATATAAAGAAATATATCAATACACCAATCACAGCAAAAAAGCAGCATTTTCGGGACAAGAAAGTTTTATCTCCCATAACCATTAAAGTTGTAATAGCAGAAAGGGTGTTACTATCAACCATACACATGATCAATTAACTTTGATATCTTACTCCAATTTTCTAATCATGAAAAAAACATCACCAACAATCACACAATGACTCCTCAATCACATTTAGTTGGTGAATTCTCAGTATCAATCCGGCTCAATTGAGGTCCATTTAACTATTAAAAACCCATAATGTTATAATGTGTTCATCTAACCTGTCAGCATTATCATTGAGTTTTTTCTTAATGATAGCAGCTTTCCTGGGAGTTGCACTCTGCCAAAAGAAGTAACATTTAAAACAAATCAAAATCAGGCACCAAGGTAAAACAATGGACACATAACTTAACACCTAAAGATCATAAAAGAAAGAATAAGTAGCTAATACTCACATCAGCCAATGGAATAGACCGAATCCTTACAGATTCTACCTCTCCAAAACTCCCAAACTCCTTCATTAAAGCCTTCTTCTTGATATTCAAAGCCAAATTCCCAATAAAAACAGTCCTTAAAAGTTTACTCTCATCATCAAATCCCTCAGTTGAGACCATCATATTCTCTGGATTATCCATCTTCTTCCTCTTTACTCCTAACACCATTTCTCCAATCCCTTTCTCCGCGTCCTCCTCCATATCAACCACCCCATATCGCTTCGCCTCGTACTCTGCCTCAATCTCATCTCTTTTTCTCTTTTTCTTCTCCTTTTTCTTTGACTCTGAACCCAAATTTCCTATCACAACCTCTTTAGCTTCTGATTCCTCATTAGCTTCTTCAGATACAGACCTTGAATCCAAGATGACATTTTTATCCTTTTTCTTCCCCTTCTTGAGTTTTGCAGTATCAGAATCATTATTTTCAAAAACCCCATCAGTTTGATTCTCAATAAAAGCTTTTACAACACCTAATTTTGGTTCTTGGGAAGCTGTGGGATTGTCATTATTAGGTTTTCTTCTGAAGGGATTGTTATCAGAAAAGAGTGAATCAATTTTTGAATCTGTTGGGGTTGCTCCAAAAAGGGTGTTGAAAATATCTGAAGAATTTGAGGTTTCATTTTGTGATTGTTTCTGCTTCTCTTTGGATTTCTTTGCCATTGAGATTGAGTTTCAGACAGAAAGAAGCAAAGTTTTGGGAGGGAAAGTGTAAATCGGGAGATTTTGGGGGTAAGAAGAAAGTAATTGGATGTTATGATTGGAGAGAAAAAAAGTGGCACCTTATACATGTAACGAGAACCCTAGGGTTCTTTTTTTGGGAACGAAAAGCACATAATATTAATAACTAAATATTCAACATATTACATGATATTGTGAGTGCCTTGCAAACCATCTAAATTTTCTAAAACAGCCAACTTCAAATGAACACTAGCATAAACATATTTAACATAAGAAAAATCCTCCAGGATAGATCCGACTGATATTGTTGTATCGCTGGTTTCGAGAAGTTGCCAAAAAGGAATATTTTATTTATGTTGATCTGCATCAGCGCTATTTTTGCCAAGGCATGCGTTACCCCATTTCTTTGTCTAAAGCTATGCTTGAGTACCACTTGCCCTTCCTCCTTGTTTGTTGCATCAACCACCTTCAATCATAGATTAGTTTTGTGTAAGTAGGATGGTCATTTTCTAGCATATTGATAGTTTCTGATGCGTCTGTCTCGATTTACACCAGCGTTAAATTGTGATGCATTATGATTTGCATGCACTTTCTCAAGGCTTGAAGCTCTACTTGTGTTGCTGATAAGGCTGGGACATTCATATGAAAACCTAATATCCAGCTTCCTGTATTTTTTTTGCTACTCCACATATACCACCTTGGCAAGTACTTCCAGTGAGAGCACCATCAATATTAAATTTGTACCAACCTTTAGGTGGTTTGTGCCACTGTATCTATATTTGTTTCTGCACTGAATTATTGATACATTTCTTTGTAAGAAGGATATATTTCACCGCATGCTTTATAACAGTGTTCCAATTTATAGTTTGTATTAGTATGGTTGTTGTTGTTCCTGTCTTTTCAGATTAGCCAAATTACGAAAGGGTAAAATGTCCTCCCATTTAAGGTGTGTGTGTAGGAAAGTATGCTTTGTATGTCTTATTTGATCTACACAGTGGTCTTTTGCGATGGAATTTATGTGTATTCCAAGGTCACTCCAGATGTATTTAATAGTGAAACAATCCCAAAAAAATGTGATGAATATTTTCATCATATAATTTGCATAAGGGACATTTAGGGTTCTAAATAGGACCTTGTGGGGATCCTATTATGATAGCATTTTCAAATGAATATCTTTATTTTGTTTGGACATTTAAGTCTCCACAGCTAGGTTTATATTTATCACAAGAATCATATTGGTCGATAAGCTTGTAGCACAAAGAGGTAGAGAACACTCCATTTGAGTTGAGACTCCAGATATTATGGTGTAAATTAGTCCTATGAGTATTATAGATCATAATAGCATTCTTGTTCTAAAAGATGCTATTTGGAAACTCAGAAGATAACTTAGTGAGGTCCCAATTTTTTCCCGACATAATATTACCAATGGCGAGCTTGTCTTCATTGAAGGTTAGAGGTCTTGAATAGAAGCTCTTAATTTATTTATATTAGGAATCCAGTTAGACTACCAAATGTTAAGGTTGGTATTACTTATGTCACATCTAATTCCTTTGTTACAATAATACCAACCCTTCATCATACTTTTCCAAATGGAGAAATGATAGTTTTTATTTCTAGTGTTAGCATATTTACGGATTAAAACATGGATCCATAGAGATGTAGTATTTATCAATCTCCAAGCTAGATTGGTAAGTAAGGTTAAGTTTTTGCTTCTAATTTTCCTAATTCCTAGTCATCCCATTTGCATATCCTTCGTAATTGTGTCCCAGATCAGGAGGTGGATCTTTCTTTTGTCAAGGTAGAGTTCCATAAGAAATTTTCTTGTACTTATCAATGTTCTTTATTATTTTTCTAAGGAGATGTGAATATTGCATGATATGATTTGGAATGTTGTTAAGAGTGGAGGTGACTAGAGTGCATCTACCAACTATATTTAGCAATCTAGCTTTTCATCTTCCCAACTTCGTTCTCATTTTATCAATTACAAATCGATAGTCTTTGTAGCTAAGTTTTGAGTTAATAATTGGAAAGTCTAAATAAATACCAAATTTATCACTAAACTTTATGTTTAGGATGGAAAACAATTTCTTCCTAACTGTTTTTGAGCAGTTGGGAGAAATAATTAATTTAAACTTTGTTTTGTTAATAGATTGTCCTGAAAATTGGCAAAAGTTATTGAGGCTTTGGATCATTTTGAGAGCTATTTTAGTATTAGCTTTAACTACGGGGGTTACGCCATCAGCAAAAAATAGGTGCGATAAAGTAGAACATCTAGGGTTGATATTTAAAGCATCCAATTTCCTGATATCAATTTTGTGATTGATCATAATTGAAAGCATCTCCATGCATAAAATGAAGATGTAGGGGGACATTAGGTCACCTTGTCTAATCCCCCCTTTTAGGGTAGAGAAGTCTAATTTGGTATCATTCACTAGGACAAAATAACTAGAAATGGTTATGCAGGACATAATTAGGTTTGAAATGTTTTGAGGAAATTTGAAGTAATTTAAAGTTCTATGAACAAAAGACAACTCAAGTTTATCAAAAGCCTTTTCAAGATTTATTTTAAATATCATATTTCCGTCTTTAGCTTTTGAATTTCTAATGTAATTAACTACTTCCTGAATAATTAAAGCTTTATCACAAGCACGTCTTCCCTAAATAAAACTAGCTTGATGAGGACCAATTAGATCGCTGAGAAAGGGTCTTAATCTATTGGCAATAATTTTGGTAATAATGTTATAGATGGTGTTACAAAGGTTAATAGGCCTAAAGTTTTTTAAGTTATTGAAATTTTCAAAATTTGAAAGTAGGCACAAGTAAGTATTATTAATGCTTATCGGGACTGCTGTCGTTGACACTATCCTTTATGGTATTCCAATTATTTTTGCAAGAAAAAAGGGTGCAGACCATCCGGACCGGGTGATTTGTAGGGCTTGAAAGAAAATATTGCTTTCCTAATTTCTTGATGATTAAGGGGTAGATCTAGGCAAGACAAGACGTTTTTAGTGGCTATAGGGGATTCCTTTATGTTAGTGTGACACTTAGAATGAGAATGAGAGGTGGCAAAATAGGTCCTTAAAGTAGTAAATAGTATGATTCATTATACTTTGATGGACATCTGTCCAAATACCCATGTCATCTTTGAAGAAAACTATTCTATTAAATCTTCTTCTATTTGCAACAATTATGTAGAAAATTTTAGTATTTGCATCATCGTCATTTAGCCACATTACTCTTGTTCTTAATTTTACGTAGTCTTCTTCTAATTTGAGGATGTCATTATATTATTGTGTAAGACTGTCCTCTAATTTTTGAAGAAATAGGCAAGTATGATAGTTAGGACTTCTTTGTATCCCTCCTAGCTTAGCCATAATTTCCTTTTTCTTTTATGAAGACTACCAAAGTTTTCTTTGCTCCAGTGTCTTATATCCTTTTCAAAAGAAGTAGTAGAATTTAGAAGATCTTTATTAGTCCAATATTTTTTCACTAGGTTAATAAAATTCGGATGGAAACACCACATTATTTCTAATCTAAAGGGTTTTTCTTTGTAGTTTTTGTTAATATTATTAAGGGAGACTAGAATAAGGTTATGACCCGAGTAAGTCTTAGGCAGGTGAATTGTAGAGAACCCTAGGTTTAATGTTTTCCAAATCATTTCTTGCTATGTTTCTTTTTCCTAACTAAATACTTGCACAATTAAACTTTATATACCTAACGTGAACCCTAGGATTATTAATGTTGTCAATGACCAGTAAACACAGATTATTTGTTGTTATCCATCTCAACGTTTTTATACAAGTACTTAATTGATTATTATATGTGGCGAAATCAAAGGGTCCAATTCCTCGTCACTAATTCATTTTGGAAGATCATCTCGAGGCCTCGAGGTTGCAAAGCTGTGACCAAGTTCCCTACCTCGAGGCTTGTCGACGCCTAGCCTATAGGAAATATCGACCTAGGCTAGAGTATAAATGAGGAGTTCCAAAGGCACACCACTAAGTCTGACAAAGTCGAACGGGCCTGCCCTGACCGCGTATTAGGGTGTCACGTCCAGCTATCCATCTCCATATCTTTACAATTAATGTATATCGTACCCTATAAGGTTTCACCTTCTATATAAAGGGGATCCCTATCATTTTATAAACAATTGTTGTGGCTCCAACTATTCTACACGAAATATACAAGAACTCTCTCTCTTTTCTCTCTAACTTACTTTCTCAATACTATTGCTCTTATTTATTGTCTTCATATTTTTTCTTCATTTATTACTAATCGTTGGCCATAAAGAGCCTCCCTAAATTATATCTCAACTGTTAGCCTTTCCCCGATTATCCTTAATAGCTCGAGCCCGCGACCAGGAATCGGCCTCGAGGCCGCATATCGGTCTTTCCGAGACCTCGAATAGCTAACTCGTCGGTTCGATTACAATTTATTTTAGCTCGTATTTCATCTCTAAACTTCATATATCAATTGCTTAACAACTGGCATAAAAACATTCACGTATTTTTAGAATCACATCAACAAATTTAATTATTATTACCATTTTTACGGTAAATAGTTTGGTGTTCACCGTGAGGCTAAAAATAATAGTGATTATTTTCTTGTTGGTTCCATTACACGATGCAAGTTATCTTTCACATTTTTTCTTTCCAAGATCTTCGGTTTTTGGTCAAAATATCTATGTGAGCATGTGATTTTTGCCCGGTTGAGATGGCTCCTACAGGACTCTCAAAGTTTAGGATTTTCCATTAATATTTTATTAGGATTTAATTTTAGAATTTAATCGCGCATGTCAGTGTGTTTTCATTAATGCATGCATAAAATCATAAAGTACACAAATATTGCATGGGCATTTAGGATTTAGTTTTCATATTTTTTTTTTGCTAGATTAATTGGTAATTAGGTTTATTTTTGCAAATACAAAAATAAAAAAAAAGTGATTAGTGTCTCCGGCATTTTAATTGTGTCGCATTTTTTGTGTTTAATTTGTTGCGTTTTTATTTTTGTGTTGCATAAATAGAAAATTATTAGTTTAACTTAAGTTAATAAAGAGTTTTTAAAATACAATAAGGAATTAATTTATAAAAAAAGAGAAGAAAGAAAGAAAACAATACAAAAACTACATATACATACAATCACCCAGGCTGGCCACAATTGGGCCAGACCTGGGTGGCTCAAATACTTTTGCCCTATAAATAACCCCTTTGCCCAGCCCAAAAACCATTCACTGACTCAGTCCGTGTATAGCCAACCCAAAACGACGCCGTTTTGGGAAGGTCCATCACAGCCGTTGATCAGCTGATCATCCAACGACGGTGAAGCTCCACAAAGATCATATATATATATATATATATATATATATATGTCCAAACGTCTCTAAAAACTGAGAGACAAACCTATTACCTTCCTCATACCACATACGCCGGTGTATTTCCTCCCCTTGACCACCCCTTGACCACCGTTGACCACCCATCAACCACCCTGAAACCGCCGCCGGAAATCACCTCATGGTGGCGGCCGGTCACCAAACCGTCTCAAGTTTACACCATCGAACCACCAAAACCCCTATTTCCCGTCCTGTGGTTGGTTTCCATCGAACAAGCCCCCAGCTTCTAAAATATTCAAAATCAGATTTGTCGGAACCACCGCCTCCGGTGACCCTATTCCAAACCACACCAACTTCACATCGTAGGACCACCAGGACCTCCCCTTCCCCGTCCTGCAATCCATCCCCTTCAAACAACCCCTCTATTGTCTCGAATATTCAAAATAAATACCATCGACCACCATCCCCCGCGACCCAACTCCAAACCCATCCAAAATTACACCCCCTGAAACAACTCACCCTCCTCTTTCCAACCGTGCATGTCACACCCTTCGAATCCGCCTGAAACATTTCGAATATTGATTTGAAGGTTAACCCTAAAACTCAAACCCTATCGGGGTCTGGTCAAACTCGTCTTAGGCAATCCCCGGCCATTCCCCTCCCCAACCATGCCACCCACGACCCCCAAATACCACTAACCACCGAAAAAATTCAGATCTGAGACCTCACTGGGTCTCAAAATTATAAGTGCCCCTTCCTGAACTCCTGATCCTATTACCCGCGAAGCCATTTGCCTTATAGAGTTAGAAACCTCTACAGAAGAAGTCAGAAACCAAAAAATGATCTCAAGTTGGGTTTGCATGTGTAAAAGCTAAGTATTCTATCTTTTCCTGTATATATTTGCTTCGTTTCTTTTAATTGTTAGTTTCTTTGGTTTCTTTTGAATGATTGGTTGTTTTTCCACAATCTCATCTGAAATAGGTTAAATAGTCATCTCTACTTGCGATATGCCTTTGGTTGTCACTGGTCCGAAAACTCTTTGTCTCTTGAGTTGGTCTGATATCATGTTAATATTAGCCTCCTGATTCTGAAATCCTAGTTTGATGATCCTTCAGTAATGTGATTTTTTATGGTTTGTTGATCTTCATCTCCTGATCTTTATTTTTTTATTCGCTGATACTCTGATTAGTTTGGTAGATGTTTACCTTTTGGATCATGTCTATGCTACTGAGTATTTGTTTTCATAGTAACTTTAATCTTCAGTACTGGCATGTGTTATGCTGATTTGTTTTTGCTGAACCTTTAATTGCTAATATTAGCCTTTACTTTTCTGATTTGATTCATGAACTAAGTGTTCAATTCCTGCTATGTGTTTCTCATTCTCAAGGTTTTTTGAGTACTTTAATTAAGTTATTTCTGCATGTTAAGTGTCAATGGATGGTTTCCTCTTCTGGTCATTTTGATTCATTGTCTTTGACATTGAATGGTCATCCGGAATAATGTTTGGTTGCTGAAAAATGCACATTAAGATACTAGTCCAAAAACCTGAATAATACTGGCTAATTCTTAAAACTTCTAATAAGCCTGTTAATCCAGACAGACCTTAGCCCATAACGCAAGCACAATTTACCAGGGTCAGTGAATAAGTAAGGTTAAATCTTCAGGTTAGTTAATTAGGAAAAGAAATAGGGGTATAGGGGGTATTTGAGCCTTAAAAGAATCTGATAATAACCCCTAGAACATTCTAGTGAGGTACTTAGGAACAATTTCAGCCTCAAACTTGAGGCACAAGTCAGGAAATGAAGGATCATTTAGGAAAAGTTAAAATCTGAATCAGGGACTAACAGGAAAAATAAGGAAAAAGCGCTGACCTAAGGCTCCACTATAAAAAGAGACCATATCAACATTTTTTGGGGATCCCTTTTTGAATTTTAGAGAGATTTTTTACCTTTTTGGAACAAATTTTCGAGCCTACTCTTCTTATGAAGTTTGAGTGAATTAGGATATACACACTAGTTTTCCCTTATATTCTTCAGAAATTATCAGTACTGTCCTTATTCCTTTGGAATTTTGATTCTCTCAAAACCCTGTTGAAATCCTGGGTGTATTGCTTGATTGACTGCTGTTTTGCTTGCTGATTAATCTTATTTACTCATAGGCTTTTGTTCTTTGCTGGCTTGTCATCCCTTGATGTGTGAAGCTCAAGTAGAGTGTATTTCTGAATCTGAAGATATGCATCTATTAGTTTTCTTTCGAATCCTCACCTGTTTTCCCCTTCTTTCGTTTTAATATACCTAATGATAAGATAATTACCTTGTAGTAATTAGACATTTGGATTGGTTCATTTTTGTAATAACTGGACATTGGGACTGATTTACTTTGTAATATCTTGACATTTGGACTGCTATTTTAGATATATAATTAGTAGAAAAATTAGCTAGTGGTAAGGCTATTTCAAGTGTTTGTTTCCTGTTTTTGCTTAGGAATATTGGTTTAGAAAATGTCAGCTTGGTAATCATTCAAAGATCAAAACATTGTGTAGCATTTTAATTCTTTTAAGTTTCGATACATTTAGCAATAATTTATTTCAGATCTACTTAATATATTGTAACTAGAGTTATAATTGAAGCTTAGAAGCTGAATTTGTATACTCCGACTGACGAGTATTATGAATCGTTTAGTTTAGATTTAAGATTGAAAACTGATACAAAATAGTCACTAGTATCTTCCTTGTGAACATTGTTGATATATTTAATAGTTTGTCTTGTGTATAATCTCAAAGCAAAAGAAACATTACTGAGAGTTGTTCATAATGGACTCATCCATCCAAATTATTTCTGGGCCTAATTCAAAGGCCCAACAGTTGCCAGATACAATGTATGCTCCTACGCTTGCCAAAACTGGAAGCTCAATGTGTATAATCATCCATAAATGAGGCTGAAATGCAAGTATTAATTTTCCCAGAATACACTACCTATATATAAATGATTAGGGAATTTAGACACCAACAATGATAGAGAATTTAATATGCCTTAGGATGTCCTTATAAAATAAAATGAGACGCGTTCATCTAGTCAAACACCACGAGGCTCCATAAATTGATAAAATATTTAGAAAATCGAAAGTGTCGTCTAGCAAATTTCACGAGTTTCCATGAATTTTAAAGATGTAGCTGCTATAGGCGCGAGTTTGTTAATAAAATACCTTCCTAAACTCGTGCGCATTTATATGACCCAAATCCCATTCTCAGTGGAATTAAAATACGTCAAAAATTTTGTGCGCATTTATGTGACGTGATTCGCGATGTGTTTTAATAACATTACAAATTTTCCTGAAAAACGGTTTATAAGTTAAAATTGCATTGTAAGTCTAAAAAGGCATGGTAAATCAGATATCTAGCCACTTATAATGAGTTTATGCGATCGTGCTAGAACCACGGGACCCGAGGGTGCCTAATACCTTCCCTCGGGTCAACAGAATTCCTTACTCAGAAACTTCTGGTTCACAGACTCCAATTGGGCAGTCGAAATGTCCTCGACTTGGGATTTTAAATAAAACAGTGACTTGTGACACTAAAAGCCAAACCTATCCCAAGTGGTGACCCTTGAAATAAATAATTAATCCCATCTCAAATAATGTCACTTTAATTGGAAAAACTCCTATACACGTGTCATCTTTCAGGATAACCACGTTTAAGTCAAAAATGAGGTGTGACAGCTCGGGCGACTCTGCTGGAGATCAAACCCAAAATCTCTGGTTCAGGGTTCAAGAATTCGAGCTTACCACAACTGTTATATTTGGCTTCTTCTGATTTGCTTACATGTTCTGTGCTAAATGCCACATGTTTTACCGCTTTGTTATTATCTAAATTGTATACATAAACTGCTATGAAACCCTTCACTTCTCGCCTCCAGGGATGTGCTTACTGGTTGAGACTCCCTATTCTATTAGTGTCTTACCCTGAAATTAGAAAGAGGCTGGACAAGTTACTAAGACGGATGGCCTTTTGGTTTCCTGTACGTAGCCCCCTCCTCGACTCGAGTTGTCCGCTCCCGTACACAATCTAGGCCATGTACCGAGGTTCTAAACTTAGTATAACAAAACCTCATGCCGGGTACCTAGTAGGAACATTTATCTACATCATGCATTTTGACTTAGGGGACTCAACACAGGGGTTGGGTCCGTCTAGGACAAGTTCCCTGAAATAAAAGACCATCCTGATGCATTTTTACGTGCTACTTGTGCATTAATTTTCCTTGGATTCACATGTTGACTGGCCTGTAAACAAAGAGAATAAATTGAGAAAAATAGCAATGCTATTGTAATCACCTTTAAAACCAATGCTCAAATAGCGCCGAAATGCTGCCGGATTTTTCAAGAAAAAAACAAAAAAAGGAAACAAAAAAAACAACAAACACCAAATTTTGGAGTTTTTCAATAATGTCCGCGGGTTTTGATAAATTATTTTGGCCAGGTCCAACCCCTTTTCCAAAACTGCCAAAATGCCTGAGTTTATTCACTTGTTTTGAAATAAGTCGGATGGTTCCATTATTGCGAAAATAGTTGAATGTTTCTACGAGGGACGCCGGAAGGCTGATCTTGCACAGATGGCCACCTCTGAATTTTATTCTGACAGGTAAGAAAGCACAGCCTGAAAAACCTTTTCAGAAGTGTTGAAAGGCCGTATTTGCGAAGCCGGTCCCTGTTTTAAAATAAATTTCATGTTCAACGTTTTGAGAATACTAATTTGCCTAATAAATGTGCAGAATGAGTACGATAATGAGCAAAATTCCCTTGGAGTTGCGACTATGGTGGAATGATCTCGGGGGAAGCGGGACAGGAAAGGTTCAAGACACACCTAGGAGGCCTTACTGATTTGTTAATAATTAACCCCAGGGCAGACATCGTAAAGGCCTTAATCACTTTCTGGGACACGACCCACAACGTCTTCCACTTCTCGGATTTTGAGCTAACCCTGACTTTAGAAGAAATGACCGGATATATCGGGACCCATACAATCCCTTTGAGACATCAATACTTGATTGCACCTAGATCCCTCGCTGTGCATAAATTCCTGGATTCTTTGAAAATCAACAGAAAAGTTCACAATCCCGACTTATCGGTGGGCTTTTGTACCCTGCAATTTATATACCAAAGATATGAACACATTGGAGGATTCTACAACCCTGAAAACTTTATTTGTAGCAAGGGTAATCGGCTCGCAAGGGTAATCGGCTCAAGTGTGAGGAGCATCGATGCTTCACGTTCATTGTGTTTTTCTTGGGTCTTTTAGTATTCCCGCAAAAGGACGAGAACATCGACATACAGATAGCGGGAGTCGTTAGCACTTTAATGACCCAAGTTAAGAGTACTCTCGCCCCAATGATTTTGTCTGACATCTTCCGTGCTCTTACCATTTGTAAAGTAGCAGGGGATTTCTTTGAAGGCTGTAACTTGCTGCTGCAAATCTGGATGATTGAGCCTTTATGTCACATGCCTCGGTTCATGAATTACGGGCTGCCAACAAAAGGTTGCATAAAAGAATTTGACAACAGGGTGAATGGGTTTAAATTACCAGAGGGTGTCGTAGAGTTGGTGTTGCATCTCCGGGTTATTAATGCAAATCAAATAGAACGGACATTCGGTTGGCTCTCTATGGATGAAATTGTGTATGTGCCCGCCACCAGACCTCATTTCCTTTTGATGGGCATCTGAAGCATCCAGCCCTATGCACCGTATAGAGTACTCAGGCAATTGGGCAGATGCCAAATGATTCCCAAAGACGAGGATATCAGCCTCCATGTAGTTGAGATAAGCCCGAATGGTCAATTCCCCGAAGCTGTTGTACGCCAAATTTGGAGTGAGTGCCAATACTTGACAGCCGATAATAGAGTACGTGACGTATCTAAGGGTGAGGTTGCACCGGGGTATGTTACTTGGTACAAGAGGGATATAGAGCCTGGGAGGCCGGCAAAGGGACCCCATCTCCAGGAATTTACTTAGACATCACAAGAGCAGTGGGATTGGTTAGCAAAAGAAAATGAATACCGGGCTACTATAGGAAGGCTGGAAAAAAAAATTCAAGAATTGCAATTCGAAAACAGTCTACAAACCGCAGCTAACGAAGGAGAAAAGAAG
Organism: Nicotiana benthamiana; assembly: GCA_034376525.1. NCBI lineage: Eukaryota > Viridiplantae > Streptophyta > Magnoliopsida > Solanales > Solanaceae > Nicotiana > Nicotiana benthamiana. Next base: position 94,855,115 of record CM067337.1, read on the forward strand.
GTATTGGTTAAAGAAAACGAAGCCTTGTGAGCCCAGATTCAGAAAATGAAGACAACCACAGAAAACCCTCTAAGGAGTACAAAAGATGAAAAGCTCATAGAGAACCTGTGTCGAAAAGTAACTGAATACGGGTTCGAAATGAATAAGGCAGAGGGTGAACCATCTAGAGCTCGGAAGCTATTAATTAAGAGTTCAGAAGAAAGGTCCCGCATATTGGAGCAGTTAAAAGAGGGAAGGGTAATGAAAGCGTTGGCTTAATACAGAGGGTTGTCATAGTTGAAAACAAAATGACCAAACAAGCAAAGGATTTCAAAGCCGAGAGAGAGCATTACTATACGGTAATAGCAGGATTGGAAAGATATTTGCGGCAATTTTAAAAGCTGAATCAAGCAGCTGAACAAACATTAGAAGCATAGGCTGAGCAAATAGGGCGTCTGCTACAAGGAAAGGGGGTTATGAGAGAAAAGGTTCGGGCAATCGCAGAATATATTACCACGAAGTGCAATCACTATGAGGACATGACAAAATCTATGTTTTTCGCTGCTGCTATGACATTTGTCCGTCAAGTGATGGAAGATCTCCACTATCTCCAGGGAAGTCTAGAGCGCAAGCGGCAAGGCCGGACGATGCCCCGCAAGCTCCAAAGACATTTGAAGTTTTAATGTACTCAGAAATTTGTATTTTTCTTTAAAAGAGTCTGTCTGTATGTCCATTCGAGTCTGTAAGGTTATTAAGTCCCAGTCTGCTTTTCGTTCTATTATCCTTTGTAATCAAAGTTTACGTCTTTATTAAATTGAAAAGCCCAAAAATATTTTACCGTGTACTTAACCTTTTGTTTCCATGAACTACGCTCGGTCTGATTCATGCAAAGTCATGATACGTAGGCAATCTCTAGGATTCGACTGTACTCTTTAAAAAAGAAAAAAAAAGAGGAATAAGAGGCAGGAAACAAAAAGGAAATTAAAATAAATGCCAGGATGACACATACGACCATGGCAAGCATATAGAAACCCGTTATCTGCATAGGTACATTATGCCCAACGTGTGATTTCCTGTTTGTTATCTACCCCAAACTAACTGCATATTCCCGTGTCCAGTCCAGGTGATTTATGGATAGTGTATGGTTTGCGGTAAGCATGCTTCACACGGATACTTCAGTAGGTCAAAGGGAAGTACAGAGATGTCGACTGAAATAACTCTACCAGCCGTCCCTATTCCAGAGGACAACCCAATTACAGAAGTACCAACCTCTGAATCTGTAGTGGTTGAAGAGAACAGGATCCTGCGGCTCCGAGTCATGGAAATGTGGGATGCCTGGACCAATGGGGAAGAACCTCCTAGCGCTATCCCTGGATTTCCCGAGCTTTTTCCAAGGTCAGGGGGTACCTCCACCATCCCTATCATTCACCCAATATTTTGCTGGGGCAGCCCACCATATCAACCAATTTTGTTGGGGCGCCTTCTAAAACCCACCCTCCGATGTTTGCATCCGCGCCAGTTCCCAACAACTTTACGGCACCTCCGTGCGCAGATACGACACAACTTGCGGTACCGAGACCCGTGTTTGACCCCACAGCCTTTACATTCCAAACTCCTAACTACCAAAATGAGCCTCCCATGTACCCTACATACAACTACCCTCAGCCAGCATACGAACTTACCCCTGTGCAAGGCAAAACTCCCAAAACGCCCGAACAGATGAAATCACAAGGATAATGAAGAGTCTTGAACAAAGCCTGAAGAACATGCAAGGACTAAATGGACAGAAAAGTGTATCTTACTCAGAACTGTGCATGTTTCCACACGTGCATCTCCCTTTGGGGTTTAAAACGCCGAAGCTCGAAAAATATGATGGCCACGGCGACCCTATCGCCCATTTAAATAAGTACTGCAATCAACTAAGTGGAGCCGTAGGGAAGGAAGAACTCTTGATGGCGTACTTTGGGGAGAGCTTAGTGGGTACTGCATCCGAATGGTACATAGATCAGGACATTACCCGATGGCACATCTGGGATGACCTCGCCCGGGACTTTGTAAGACAATTCCAGTACAACATCGACATCGCCCCGGATAGGAATTCCCTAGCCATCTTGAAGAAGAAACCTGCTGAATGCTTCAGAGAATATACTATTAAATGGCGAAAAAGAGATGGTCACCATCTTTCTGCAGGTACAAGAGGCAGATTACTTTCAGAATATGATGTCGGCCATGGGTAAACCTTTTGCAGAGGTAATTAAGATTGGGGAGATGGTAGAGAATGGCCTCAAAAAAAGGAGAATTCTGAGTCAATCCGCCATAAGAGACACTTCCCAGGCCATACAAGGAGGGGCGGGAGGAATCCCAAGGAACAAGAAAAAAGAGTAAGCATCCATGGAAGCCTCCGGAATGAGGAACAACATACTCACATGCATGCATTCTCTAAAAGAGCACCTCAACATTACTATCCTCATAGAGACATGCACTAAGTCCCTCAACCCTATGCAATTATGAACGCTCAGCCCTTTACTCAACCTCAACAATAGAAACCAAGCCCCAAGAAATCAGCCTCCTCAGAATCACTACATTCCCCGCCCTTCACAAAATAATTATCGTCCTAGGGAGCCACCCAGGAGATAGAACTTCACTCCCATAGGAGAATCCTACACCAGCCTATTCCCAAAGTTGGTCCACATGGGTCTCCTCCAGCATGTACCACCAAACAGACTGAACCCCGAATCACCTTCTTACCAAAGGGGCGTGCGTTGTGCTTACCACTTTGGGGCAGAGGGACATGATACCGAAAATTGCTGGACCTTAAAAGGAGCAGTGGAGGACTTGATAGATCAAAAGAAGATAGTACTATGAGATGAAGAGGTCCCAAATGTAATTGATAACCCGTTGCCGGCTCACAACAACGGGCCAGTCATCAGAATAATCTGCGAGGACAAAGAATTTGATCCCGCTCTGAAAGCTATCATAGCCATCATTGAGACAGATAGAAAACCAAAAGTCACCCCAAAAAGGATGGAAGAAAAGAAAATAAATGAAGCCAAATGTCCCAAATCAGAAAAGAAAGTTGCGGTCGAACCTGAGACGACCCCTACCAAGGAAACAATACTCTACATCCCACGAGGACGTAAAGAGAAGCAACACACTTTAAGCCCTCCAAAAACGTTCGAGCTGAACAAAACCATGTATATGCTCAAGAAAGCCTATGTGGTACGGGGATCGATTAAACCACCGGTGCTGAATGAGCCCGTGGTTATCGGTCGCGCACCGCAAAAGCCAATGACCAACCCCTCATCCGTCCCTTGGAATTATCAGGAAACCATCGTTACATACAAGGGCAAAGAATTCCTCGGAGAATCCTAAAAAGGTTGTCCCACAAAGAAATACTCAAACATGGAAGAGGTGAACGTCGCTACTAAACGATGATTTCCGCTTAAGAGGCCAGTGAATGCTTAGGAGGCAGAAGCTTTCTTCCAGAAAATGAAAATGCCGGAGTACAAAGTGGTGTATCAGCTCCGAAAATCCCCTGAGCAAATTTCTTTATTGTCACTCTTGATGAAATCTCCTGAGCATCAGCAGGTGTTGGCCAAAACTCTGAACGAAGCTTATGTACTAGCTGTGACCTCTATAGAGCAACTAGAGAAAATGGCAGAGAAATTCTTTGCTATTAACTAGGTATCGTTCGGTAAGAATGACTTACCACCGGAGGGAGCTGCTCACAACAAGGCTTTGCACCTCACTGTCAAGTGTGAGGGATATTATGTGGAAAGAGTGATGGTCGACGGACGTTCTGGAGTAGACATATGCCCACTATCTACTTTGGAGAGAATGGAGATCGGGACAGGGAGGATCCATCCTAACAACGTATGTTCCGAGCAATGGAATCAAAAGGGACACCATAGGTGAAATTGATTTGGTGCTCACTATTGGTCCAGTCAACTTCGAAGTAACATTCCAGGTGTTGGACATGGACACCTCCTATAACTACCTCCTAGGACGGCCGTGGATCCATGCTGCAGGGGTAGTGCCTTCTATCCTGCACCAAATGCTGAAATTTTAGTATGAAAACCAGGAGATTGTAGTTCATGGAGAGGACGAACAATCGATTTATCGGGACACCTCTGTTCCCTGTCTAGAAGCCAAGGAATGGAGTGAACACACAGTCTATCAGGCTTTTGAAGTCGTAGTAGCCGATCAGCATGAAGAGGGCAAGCCGCTACCCCAGCCTTACCTGTCTAATGCTTTAATTATGGTAGCGAGGGAAATGACGCTCCAAGGTTTTAAGTCAGGCAAGGGACTCAGAAGCTCCCCACAAGGCATAACTGAGCCGGTCGCGTTGCCTATCGCAGAAAAGTTCTTTGGACTGGGCTTTCGTCCAACCTTAGAAGATATCACCTGGTCCAATCTCAGAAAGTGCCGGGGATGGGCCTTAGCACGACCCCTACTCCACTTGTATAGAACCTTTGTAAAACCAAAGTACAGTGGGGAGGAAGAAGAAGAAACCTTCACGACAGAAGAAATTGATGAGATGTGCGAGGCTATGAGGGAGCCGCTCTACGAAGTAAACATGGTCCAACGGGGAGAAGGTTCAAGCGCCGCTGAAGTGCTTTATATGGGGTCAGATGCCAAACTTCAAAACTAGAAGGCCACACCTTTTCCGGTCAGGCGGGAGACCCCATAGTCTTGCCTTGCTACCTCTTCCCACATCACGAGCTTTTTTTTGGTTAAAGCATTCTTTCCACTGATATCACAAAAAAATATTTACATTTGGAGATTCAGTAAGAGATTTGACTACTCCTACTCATTTACATCATTCGTCTATACTAAGTTCTAATTTTCTCTAAGTACATTATAGTATAGGATTTCCTAGTAACTAGAGGCTAAGGATATTTGTTGAGCTTGGCCAATCCAGCTTGCCATTTCCTGCAGTTTCTGCCTCGGATATGAAATGATAAGGCTATTTCTCTGCACAGTAGAGATGCATCAAAAGTTGTCCTATTAAATCTGATGTTGTTCGTTTCTCTCCAGATAAGAGCCACAGTGGTTATGAAAGCACAGGCTGTGGTATTATTTAGTTCCACTCTGCTTTTGGCCTTGCTGCAAACCCACATCATTTCTATTTCCCAGTTCCTCACATTCCTATGGTGTCCAAGCCATGAGCACATTCTGTTCCACAAGTTCTAGGTGACTGGGCAGTCAAAGAAATGATGGCTAAATTCTCACTGCTATGGTCACAGAATACACAAGTTTCAGAGACTTGGACTCCAATCTTCTGTAATCTATCAACTGTAGGTAGTTTTCCTTGGGCAGCTAACCAGACAGTAAATTTATACCTTGGTTGGGCTTGAGAAAATAGTACCAGGTTCTTCCAAGCAACCTTACTATAGGAAGGTGTCAATGCCAGGTATAGCTTGTGAATAAGGAATTTATCCTGTCTGCAGAATGCTTGAAATCTACCGAAGAGATTGCCTTGACTTAATTGAGCTCCTTTGAGGTCTTCTCTTCTATCCAGTATCTTCTTTACCACCCAAGAAGCTGTCTTGGGTGAGGGCATTGTTTCTATTTCATGGAGCTCGGTTGTTTGTTTTCCTTTTAGCACTTCAAATATCAATTGTAAACCATGTTATCTTATAAGTTGCTTTGATGGTAAGCAACCCCACTTCCAACCGAGAGGTTGTGAGTTCGAGTCTCCCCAAGAGCAAGGTGGGAAGTTCTTGGAGGGAAGGATGCTGGGGTCTATTTGGAAACAGCCTCTCTACCCCAGGGTAGGGGTAAGGTCTACGTACACACTACCCTCCCCAGACCCCACTAAGTGGGATTATACTGGGTTATTGTTGTTGTTGTTGTTGTTGTTGTTGTTATCTTATAAGTTCAAAGAAATAAAATCAATACTTTGTCATTCACACCTTTTTGCCTTTCTCTAATTTTTGTCTTTATTTATTTTTCATCTTTTCTTTCAGTCCCAATAATGCGAATTTAAATAAAATGACATGCTCACGGACTTCATGCCACAACCCAAACTTGCTGCCTATCTGTGAAATAATTAACCAAGAACCGGAATAAGATGAAGAAACGGCTTTTAGGGAAATCAACCGAGAGATGGAACACTTTGAAAACAAACCTAAACCTAACTTAAATGATACTGAACCGTTTAACTTTGGCAATCTCGATGAAATCAAAGAAACTAAAATAAGCATCCATGTTAATAAAGAAACACGAGATTTATTGGTTCAACTCCTGCTGGAATTCAAAGATGTATTTGCCTGGTCCTACAATGACATGCCTGGTTTGAGTATGGATTTGGTGGTTCATAAGTTAGCTACATACCCCGAATGCCCTCCAGTCCAACAAAAACAAAGAAAGTTCAAGCTTGATGTCAGCAATAAAACCAAAGAGGAGATTACAAAACAGCTTGAAGTGGGGGTAATCCGGGTAGTTCGGTACACCACATGGCCTGCCAATGTGGTCCCGGTGCCGAAGAAGGATGGGAAAACTCGAGTTGTATGGATTACATAGATTTGAACAAGGCGAGTCCCAAGGATAACTTCCCTCTGCCCAACATCCACATCCTTTTCGATAACTTTGCAAAGAATGAGATCCAATCCTTCGTAGTTGCTATGCAGGATACCATCAAGTGTTGATGGATGAGGAAGATGCTGAGAAAACCGCCTTTACCACACCCTGGGGAACATACTGTTATAGAGTTATGCCTTTTGGATTGAAAAATGGCGGGGAAACATACATAAGGGCTATGACCAACATCTTCCATGACATGATGCATAGAGAAATAGAGGCATATGTGGATGACGTGATTATCAAATCTAAGACTCAAGGCGATCATGTAATGGACTTGAGGAAGTTTTTTAAAAGGCTCCGCAAATATGATTTGAAATTAAATCCAGCAAAGTGCGCATTTGGGGTCCCGTCGAACAAACTTCAGGGGTTCATCGTCAGCCGAAGAGGCATCGAATTGGATCCAACCAAGATCAAATCCATTCGGGAGATGTCCCCTCCTAAGACCAAAAAGGATGTAATGTGTCTATTGGGAAGATTGAGTTACATCAGCCGATTCATCGCCCAGTTGACTTCAACATGAAAGCCCATATTTAAGCTACTGAAAAAGGATGCGGCAGTTATGTGGACGGTCGAGTGTCTGGAAGCTTTTGATAGAATCAAACAATACTTGTCCAATCCACTAGTTTTGGTTCCGCCAGAACTAGAAATACCATTATTTCTCTATCTAACAGTCTTGGAAGGTTCTTTCAGCTGTATTCTAGGGCAGCATGATGCCACAGGAAAGAAAGAGCAGGACATTTATTATCTAAGCAAAAAGTTTACCAGTTACGAGGCCGAGTACACATTGTTAGAAAGAACGTGTTGCGCTTTGACATGTGTAGCTAAGAAATTAAGGCATTATCTACAAGCTCATACCACATACCTCATAACCAGGCTGGATCCACTAAGGTACATATTCCAAAAACCAATGCCCAGAGGACGACTGGCCAAATGGTAGATCTTGCTCACCGAGTTCGACATCATTTATGTCACTCGTATTGCGATGAAAGCTCAAGAATTGACAGATCATCTGGCGGAGAACCCCGATGATGATGAATATCAGCCTCTAAACACTTACTTCCCCGACGAAGAAGTGAATCCATTGGAAGTAGCAACCGAAGACACCCCCGTTTGGAAAATGTTCTTCGACGGAGTAGCAAACGCAAACGGCGTAGGGATTGGAGCAATTTTGATCTCACACACAGGTCAGCATTATCCAGATACAGCCAAACTCCGGTTCTTCTGCACCAATAATACAGCCGAATATGAGGCATGCATAATGGACATGAACATGGCTATTAACCAAGACATCGAAGAATTTCTAATCATGGGAGATTCCGATATGATCATCCGACAGTCTCAAGGGGAATGGGAGACAAGGGATGTTAAGCTCCTACTTAACAAACGGTTCAGGTACGTTCAATTCAGATTTATTCCTCGTTGCCACAATGAGTTAGCAGATGCACTCGCAACCTTGGCCTCTATGTTACTATACCTTGGGAACGCCTATGTTGATCCTTTACGAATCCAAATTAATCAAAGACATGGGTATTGTAATGCGACCGAAGCAGAGTGAAACATAAAGCCTGGGTATTACGATATCTTGAGATTCCTGAAAACACAGGAGTACCCTGAGCAAGCCACCGAAGAACAAAAGAAAACCATCCGACGGCATGCGAGCAATTTCTTGTTGAGCGGTGACACTTTGTATAACAGAACTCCATATCTTAGTTTGTTGAGATGTGTGGATGCCGAGGAAGTTGGGACAATCATGCACGAAGTACATGCGGGCGTTTGTGGACCCCATATGAATGGCTATCTACTGGCAAAGAAGATGCTCCGAGCGGGCTATTATTGGATGAACATGGAGAAATACTGCTTCAACTTTGTTCGAAAATGTCTTCAACGCCAGGTGCACGGTGATTTTATTCATGCACCACCAAATGAACTGCATCCTATGTCAGCACACTGGCCATTTTTCGCCTGGGGCATAGATGTCATCAGGAAAATTGAACCAAAAGCCTCAAATGGACACAGATTTATATTGGTCGCCATTGATTATTTCACAAAATGGGTTGAGACCATCACCTTTAAGTCTGTCACCAAGAAAGCGGTAATGGATTTTCTGCATTCTAATATCATTTGTTGCTTCAGGATTCCTGCTACTACCATTACAGAAAATGTAGCTAATCTGAAAAGTCGGCGGATGGGTGAGATATGTGACCAATTCAAGATAACACATAGAAACTCCACTCCCTACTGGCCCTAAGCTAATGGTGCGGTCGAAGCAGCCAACAAGAACATCAAGAAGATCTTCAGGAAAATGATTCAAAACTCGAGGAAATGGCATGGAAATCTGCCTTTCGCACTGATGGGTTATAGTACCATAGTACGTACATCGGTAGGGGCAACCCCCTACTTGCTGGTCTATGGGACTGAGGCTATCATACATGCCGAGGTGGAAATCTCTTCGCTCCGAGTGATTGTTGAAGCAAAAATTGAAAATAGTGAATGGGTCAAAACCCGGTTGGAGCAGCTGGCATTAATTGATGAAAAACAAATGGCCGCGGTATGCCACAGGAAGTTGTACCAACAAAGAATGGCCCGTGCTTACAACAAGATAGTGCGCCCCAGGAATTTCGAAGTCGGGTAGCTGGTTTTGAGACGGATACTTCGCCATTATCAGGAAGCCAAAGGAAAATTTGCTCCAAATTGGAAAGGCCCGTACATCATCAGAAAGATATTTCCTAGTAGAGCATTGTATCTGGGCGACGTTGAAGGAGACAAGCCCGAGGCAGCAACAAAATGCAGATGTAGTAAAAGGTATTATGTTTGAACCCCCTACAGCAATGACCACGTTGGATTGAAATGACGAAGACTTTGCTTTTCCACTGCCCCCATCCTCTTTGTAGCCCGGAAATGCTGTTAAAAAAAAGAAAAAAAAGAGAGAAAAAAAGAATACAAACAAAATTAGTTTAGGACCAACGTTTCCTGAACTACGTCTGACTTGATTTAGAAAGGATACGTAGGCCGTCTCTCCCTGAGGTTCAGTCATATCAAAATAAAAACCCCTTATACCCAAGAAAATCAAAACTGGGGCAGAAATGTATTGGTTCTGTTACAAATCCATCCGAATGGCTATAAAGTTATAGATCCCCGGGGATGTAACAATACCGTTGTTGGGATTCAGCACCAATAAAATTTTTGGGAGAAATAAAATGAGAGAGTCTTATAGGTGAAAACCTTCGGGCACTATATGGTGACGACGAGCAGAGAAAAACAAAATGAGAGAATCTGTTTGGCGAAAACTCGCAAAGAGCGCTATCGGGCGACGGGAGAAGAGAAATGAGAGAGGCCGATTGGCGAAAACCCAGAAAGGGCACCGTCGGCCGAAAAAAGGGAATATAGCTGCCCAGGCCTGAATAAGTTTCTTTGGTTTTTGAAAAGTTGAAGTCAGAAAGCAGAAATGGATCTGGGCCGGGTATCCAGACCAAGAAGCATGTCATTGCCATTTAAAGGCGACTTATATTTCCATATAAGTTCCCTCTTTTTCCTCAAAAGAACATACTTCTCTAAATTCATGCTTCGTTCCTTTCCACTTTAATCCTGATGTTCTGTCCATTCCTTAAGAAAGGTAGCAGGGCCGACCTCGCGGGTTTCTCCTGGCAAGAACTAAGGGAATGCCTGACATCGTCAAACGCGCTTAGCTAATCCCGGTTGATCATGACAGTTGATGCCTCAAAAGCAAGAAGATAACAAAAAGGAAATTCGAAGTCAAATTTCCATGAAGGTGAAGCAAAATCGGAGGGTTTTATGCCAAACAGGATGTCCCGAAGTAAGGCCAAAATCAGATTCGGGACAAAACTAACAACCCAAGGCCCGGGAAACAAAAACCAATCCCAAAATGAGGACCTCCTGGCCAATCAACAAAGCAAGGATCGAAATTCAAGGGTTTGCTTTTGAACACAAAGGAAGTTGAAATCAGACGTTACAAGGCCGCAAAACCAATCACTGTTCAAACTAAAGTTTGTTTTGTTTCTGAACTAAAATAGACGCAGGTGCAACCTAGAAAAGCGGAAGGAACGTAGGGAAAAAACAACCAAAGGATAGGCACAAGGACCAAAGATGGTGTTGCATCAATGACAAAAGGGAATTTTTCTTTTCATTGCCCTGCAAACTCGTAAATAAGTATGATAGCATGGGATTCAAATCCCTAGTTTCACTTGTGCAGCTTGTGGATTTCCTAGGCATGACCCAAGGATTGCATTCCACCTCCTCAAGTATAAACCAAAAAGTCTCCGTCCCTCACATCCCGGCATAACCCGAAAGTTCCTCTCCAAATCCCAGCATAACCTAAGGATTCCTTCCCTACACTTTCTACTCCCAAGCGTAACCTAAAGATTGACGTTCCCTAGCATAGGCTAGGATTTTTCATTCATCCCGGCATAACCCGTGGATTTCCCTAGCATAACCTAGCAATTTTTATTCATCTCGGCATAGCCCGTGGACTTCCCTAGCATAACCTAGGATTTTTTTATTCATCCCCGCATAACCCGTAGACTTCCCTAGCATAACCTAGAATTTTTCATTCATCCCTGCATAACCCGTGGATTTTTCCTAGCATTTTGGATTTTCATTCATCCCGACATAAACCGTGAATTTCCCTGGCATAACCTAGAATTTTCATTCATCCCAGCATAACCCGTGGACTTTCCTAGCATAACTTAGGATTTTTCATTCATCCCGACATAACCCGTGGATTTTCCCTAGCATAACATAGGATTTTTCATTCATCGCAACATAACCCATGGGTTTTCCCAAGCATAACCTAGGATTATTTTATTCATCCCAGCATAACCCGTGGATTTTCCCTAGCATAACCTAGGATTTTTCATTCATCCGGCATAACCTGGGGATCTTCCCTAGAATAACCTAGGATTTTTCATTCATCCCAACATAACCCGTAGATTTCCTAGCATAACCTAGGATTTTTCATTTCATCCTGGCATAGCCTGCGGATTCCCCGGGCATAACCCAGGATCTCCTTCCAATCCCGGCATAACCCGCGGATCTCCCTGGAATAACCTAGGATTTGTCATTCATACCGGCATAACCCGTGGATTTCCCTAGCATAACCTAGGATTTTTCATTCATCCGGCATAACCCGTGGATCTCCTTAGCATAACCTAGGAATTGTTCATTCATCCCGGCATAACAAGCGGACCCCCTGGCATAACCAAGGAATTTCTTCATGACCCATGACCCTCTTTCCATCCTCAACAGAAACTTTTTTATTCCGACATAACAAGCGAATCTTTTCTTACCCACAACAGGACTTTTTCATTTCTATCCCGGTATATCTATATAAATCTCGAAGGCTTTAATGTTAAAGTCTTTGATGTTACGAGTAAAAACTTTAATCTGGAAAGTCTAAAATCTTGAAGTCTTTTACGTTGTAAGTAAAGACATAAATCTTAAAGTCTTTGACATTATGATTAAAAACCTTATATTTTGAAGGCTTTTGATCTTGTGCACACCTTTCCACTCCATTATAAGAGTCATACATAAATAGATATACTAGGCTGCCACGTTAGTTTTCCAATCCTTATCCAATTAATTAGGTAATGTTTCATTATCTAGTAATTAAGTAATTATCTATAAAATTGAGAATTGTTCTCACATACTTAAATTATTATTCATTTTTCATATACTTTATACGCCTTACAAGCATGGTCATGTAATACCTTGTTTAATATTTGTCCATAAATACCGGTTATTTTAGTTCGGGCCGTATTTTACCTCAAAATGTCAAACTTGGACAAAAAATTATTTTCTTTGATTTGCTCCCTCTTTCATCTTCATGAATTTACTAATCATTTGTAAAATAGCATAATCCTTATAATATCCAAATAATATTTTACTTGGACTGATGTCAATCACCTTGCAAAAAATTCAACGTACAATACTTCAAGTTGCAACATCGTCCCAAGAAGCGCCTGATTTAACGTCGGGACATGATGCAGGTTACCAACACATCACTTCAAATAAATGAGTGTCATCACGTGGGTATCATCAAACTTTAACAAATAATGCTTGGAAGGATGCCCATTGACTCAGAAAATTTCACCATTTTTTGTTCTTGAGATCAAGAGCACCAAAGGGGGTCACAGATACAACTTTGAATGGCCCCCTCCACTTTGACTTGAGCTTTCCTAGAAATAACCTCAACCGATAATTGAAAAGAAGAACCTTATCACCAACCTTGAATTCCTTCCCCCAAGCATATTTGTCATGAATATACTTCATCTTGTCCTTATACAAGGACGAGCTGGAGTAGGCATGAAACCTAAACTCATCAAGCTCATTAAGTTGCTCAATACGGAGATTCGCCGCAATATCCCATTCCAAGTTCAACTTTTTTAAGGCCCGCATAGCTTTGCTCCATCGGTAAGTGACATGCTTTCCCAAATACAAGCTGATATGGAGACATACCAATTGGGTTCTTCTACGTGGTCCAGAAGGCCCATAGAGCATCATCTATCTTTTTTGGACCAATCATTCTGATTTGCATTGACGGTTTTGGACAAAATACTCTTTATCTCTCGGTTGAAGACTTCCACTTTGCTGCTAAGTTGAGGATGATATGGGGTAGTCACTTTGCGATTTACTCTATACTTGGCAAGCAATGAATCAAAAGCCTTGTTGTAAAAGTTGGAACCCTCTTCACTAATGATAGCACGAGGAATGTCAAACCCTGTGAAGATACTCTTTTTCAAAAATGCCATAACGCTCCGGGCTTCATTGTTGGGTAAAGCCACGACTTCAACCCACTTTGAGATGTAGTCCACCGCCACGAGAATGTAAGCATTCCAACAAAAGCTCACGAAATGACCCATGAAATCGGCACCCCAAACATAAAAAATATCCACCTCAAGAATCATATTAAAGGGAATCTCATCCCTTTTGGAGATTCTGACGGCTCTTTGGCATGCATCACATTTCTTTACCAAATCACTAGCATCTTTAAACAACATCGGCCAATAGAAACCGCAAATCAAGACCTTTGAAGACGTCCTCACCCTCCATGATGGACACCATAGGGGGGAGTTACAAGCCTCCAAAATTCTCAATTGTTCTCCTTCCGGGACACATCTTCTAATCGCACCAGATCATCCCAAATAATGTCCAAACTATCCTGCTTGAGTTTCTTCCTTTGGTTGGAAGAGAGCTCACACGGGACAATTTCGGTAATAATGAAGTTGGCGATGTCCGCGAACCATGGCATGTCCCACATTGACATGGAAAGAAGTTGCTCGTCGGGGAATGTATCATTTATTTCAGGGATGTCACATGGTCTCCCTTCTTCCTCCAACCGAGACAAATGATCCGCAACTTGTTTCTCACTTCCCTTCCGGTCCACTATTTCTAAGTCAAATTCTTGGAGAAGCAATACACATCTCATCAATCTTGTCTTGGAATCCTTTTTGGTCATCAAATACCTCAGGGCAACATGGTTTGTGTGCACAATCACCTTGGCCCCCATAAGATATGGCCTAAATTTCTCCATGGAAAATACAATAGCCATCAATTCCTTCTTTGTCACCGTGTAATTATGTTGAGCTTCATTCATAGTCTTGCTTGCATAGTACACGGGATGAAACATTTTTCTAATTCATTGAGTCAACAATGCCCCCACCGCAACGTCACTTGCATCGCACATTAGATCAAAGGGAAATCCAATTGGGTGTAGTGATGATAGGATTTATGGTCAACTTATGCTTTAAAATTTCAAAGGCCTCCATGCATTTTTCGTCAAAAATAAAACTCTTGCAATTTGCAAAGTGGATTCATGACCTTTGAGAAATATTTGATGAACCGCCGATAGAGCACAGCGTGCCCATGAAAACTCCTCACCCCTTTTATAGATGTAGGGGGAGGAAGCCTCGAAATCACCTCGATTTTTGCCTTGTCTACCTCACTCCCACGCTTAGAGATCTTGTGACCCAATACTATACCTTCTTCCATTATAAAGTGGCACTTTTCCCAATTGAGAACAAGATTAGTTTCTTTACATCGAGCTAAGACTCTATCCATGTTTACCAAGAACTCTTCAAAGGAGTCACCAACCACACTAATGTTGTCCATAAAGACCTCTAATATATCTCCTACCATGTGGTCAAAATGGCCATCATGCAACGTTGGGTCGCTGGAGCATTGCATAGCCCAAATGGCATCCGGGAGAAGGCAAGTGTACCATATGGGCATGTGAAAGTGGTATTCTCTTGGCCCTCGTGAGCAATTAGGATTTGATTATAGCCCGAATACCCATCCAAAAAAAATAGAAAGCTCGTCTCGCAAGGCGATCAAGCATTTGATCCAGGAATGGCAACGGGAACCTTTCGAGTCACCTTGCTGAGTTTCTGATAGTCCATGCAAACTCTCCACCCGGTATTGGTTCGAGTGACAATAAGCTCATTGTTGGAATTTGTCACCACCGTCATCCCACCTTTCTTTGGCACACATTGGACCGGAGAGGTCCATGAGCTATCAAAAATTGGATAAACCACACCGGCGTCAAGCCACTTGATAACCTTTTTCTTTACCACTTCTTGCATTGCTTCATTTAGTCTTCTTTGATTTTCAAGGGAAGGCCTTGCATCCTCCTGCTAGATGATTTTATGCATGCAAAAGGCGGGCCTTATCCCCTGAATGTCCGCCAGAGTCCATCTTATAGCCCTTTTTACCTTTGAAGCACCTCCAAAGTGGCCTCGATGTGAAAGTTGGTAAGGCATGAAGAAAGAATAACGAGAAGAGTTGATAAGATCCCAAAAATTTGTACCTGCGGTTTGGAGGAAGAGGCTTCAACTCTAGCACCGGTGGCTCCTCAATCGATGGCTTTGAGGAGTTTTGCGATTTTTAAGATCCAAAGATAACTTCCTAGGCTCTTATGAATATGAACCCATACCCTGCAATGCATTCACGCATTCCACTCTACTAGCATCATCATCGACATCCATGTTAAGAAGCACGGCTTCAAGAGGATCTTCAACATTTACCATGAAACTTGTTTCATCCACTATCACAGCTATGACAATTTCCACAAATGAACACACCTCCGTGCTATTGGGTTGCCTCATTTATTTGCAAGCATGAAATACCACTTTCTCATCTCCTACTCGGAATGTAAACTCACCCGCTTCAACATCAACCAACGCCTTCCCTTTAGCTAGGAAAGGTCTCCCAAGAATAATCAGCACTTTAAAGTCTACCTCACAATAATATGACAAAGTCGGCCGGTATATCAACAAGGATAAGAAAATCATCAATTATTCCCAAGGGTCGCTTCGTTGACCGGTCCGCCATTTGAAGTCTCATTGAGGTTGGCCTAGGTTTCCCGATTCCCAAAGTCTTGAAGACCGAATAAGGCATCAAATTTATGCTAGCCCCCAAATCACAAAGGGCCTTGGCAAAATCCGCACTACCGATAGTGCAAGGGACAGTAAAAGCTCCGGGGTCCTCAAGTTTTGGAGCCATAGAATGCACGATAGCACTCAGATGATGAGTCATCTTAATTGTTTCGCACTTCGTTGACGTCTTCTTTGTTATCAAATCTTTCTTAAATTTTGCATACCCTGACATTTGCTCAAGTGCCTCAACTAAAGGTACATTGATTGTAAGGCTCTTCATAATGTCAATGAACTTTTTGAATTGATTCTCATTATTTTGCTTTGCTGACTGCTAAGGATAAGGTGGAGGCAAATGTGCCTTGTCTTTGGGCACCACTGGCTTGGATATATCAATCACGTGTTCCTTGGATGGGTTCACGGCATCTTGTGTTTCCACCTCGGTCTCATCATCAATATCAATCCACACATCATTGTTCATATTTCGTTCAACCACATCTTCATCAATCAATGGATCCACATCTTCTTGAATAACAATGTTATCATCCATAGCTTGATTTTCTATCGAGGCATACACATCACCGCCTTTTTCGCTTCTAGTTGTAACTGCCATTACATGGTTGTTGTTCACACCCTTCGAGTTCTCTACCATATCACTTGGTAGGGTACAGTTGGGGATGGTATTCAAAGCTTGAGAAATTTGACCTAGTTTCCATGTTCCGTATGGATGCATTATGCGAAGCTAATTGTGCATCGAAATCTTGGCTCCTTTTCATCATTTGCTCGAACATACTTTCAATTCTCCCCATATCACTCCCAGAAGAACTCGGACCTTGAGAAGAAAAAAGGGGTGATTGTCCGGTTTTTGGTACATGCGGGGCATTTGAAAACCTTGCCCTCGGTTCCCTTGGTTTCCGTTATTATTCCACCCCCCTTGATTGTTGTTGCTCCAATTATTGTTGTTCCTGTTCGGATTGCCTTGATTTTTACCTTAATTACCCCAATTACCGCCTTGGTTGTTGTTATTAAAATTACTACCATCTTGTTGATTTCCCCAATTGTTTCTTTGATTGTTGTTGTTCCAAATGCCACCACCTTGTTGTTGGTTGTTACTATTCCAATTTCTGCTGTCTTGTTGATTGCCCCAATTTCCTTGGGGACGCCATTGTTGATTCCCTTGACTTCCTATATTTCCTTTGTAGTTATTGACATATTGACATTCCACGCCTTGTTCATCATAACCCTCTGTGAGCACGTGATTTTTGCCCTGCATAAATATTACTCCTAAAATTAGATCAAAATAATTTTTATTAATTTTAGGAATTTTTCTTTATTTAGTTGCATTTTATACATTTTTATTATTTTTAAAAAATCATAGAAAAGCCATAAAAAGTGTCACATTTTAATTTTATGCCACCTTAGGTTCAATTTGCATCTAGGAATTAATTATATTAAGTTAATTACGTTAAAAAAATCATAAAAAGTGGTTAATTTTCCGCTTTTAATTTTAATCATTGAATTTCGGTAGTTTTTCGTTTAATTGGTTTTAATTAGTTGCATTAAGTATTAATCGTAGTAATTAGTTTATTTGAAGATAATTTGACTAGGAATTGATTTAGGTGTTATTTTTAGTTTTAATTTAAAAGAAATTAGAAAAATATGAAAAACAAAGATGTGAATCATATTTTTGGGCTGATCTTTATTTCCAGTTTTAAGCCCAATATAATTTCTCTTTTAAACCCAACCCAAATTAGCCCCTACCCAACCCCAAACCGGGTCGACCTAATCCAACCCAATACTCAAACACATTTCCCCACCTAAAAGCCCTAATACATAACAATACACAGATTGACGCCTATACACAATAGAGACTCGCTGATGCACAACCACAAAAGGCTGCACAACTTTGCTTCTTCTGGAGAAAGCTCGAAGATATACACGCCTGAAAATATATACACGCATATACACTGATAAGAATAGAGACGCCTGAAGTGCTGCGCAGCTTTTCTTCTTCTTGACAAAGCACGAAGAAACACACGCAAATACACGATACAATATACACAAGAGAGACGCCTGAAGGGCTGCACAGCTTTTGGACACAAACCCCCATCCAGCCGAGCTTCAACGTCTTTTTCAGCCAAAATAAACATAGACAAACCAAGACCACCAAAAAGGGTTCCAAAAAATGGAAGTTCTAACATTTAAAACTATATGAAAGCGGGGTAGCTTGGGATAGATTTTATAGTTTCACTCTCAGTTTACAGATTTGATATCGACTCTTATAAAATTGAAGCCATCCTTTTCCAGTCAAAACACACCCATCGACAACACCCCTGAGCCGTCTCCTTCTTCTCCGTCAGCCAAAACCCAGTCCTCAGCAATAAAAGAACAGCGTGATGTTACTTGTCTTCTTCCGTTAAAACTGACGTCCAACCTCTGTTGAAGCCAGCACTAGAACCAGCTCTAAGATAATGAAAATAGGAGCTCAAATTGCAGCTCGCCGCCATGGAAATTGTGGCGTGTGTGTGCTTGCCCATGTTACCCGCACCTATTTGAGTTTTAAACTTTGTTCCATCTCAACTTCCATGCCTCTTTTAACCCTCAATTATTCATGTTGGGGTTTTCTAGTTAAAGTTTGTCCCCTTGTGCTCTTTGCTGGGGAGGATATTTATGACGGACTATGTCCCTTTTGAGTTTGAACTGAGCCCCACTTCCAGGTGGGCCCAGAGATTTTGATCATACCTGCCATGTGCCTGCTTTCCCTATGGATGGCCTCCCTTAGGCTCTTCTGGAATTTTTCTACCCCTGTGTCAATCAAAGAAAACTAGTCAGTTTGAAAAGTGGCGGTTAGTTTGCGGCGTTCTTGTTGGAAGCGGCCTCCTCACTGTCATGTTCTATTGTGTTCAAATTTCCATGTTGATGATGAGTTTCCTGAGTTGGTTGGATGACCCCTCGAACCTTTACGGCTTTACATTGCTCTCCATAATTGTGTTACATTTCTCGCCCTTTTTCTAGAATCTTTGCACCTTTCTCGAGATTGCCAAGTCAATGTATTATACTTGGCTGACCCTCTGACCCCTGTACCTTCACTCTTCTCCTCATCTTTGTGTTTAATTTTTGACCCTTTGCTAAAATTCTCATATCCTTTCCTGAGGTTACCTGGCTAGTTTACGATGCTTGGCTGACCCTTGCGACCTTTCCCATTCTCGTGTTGCGTTTCTGACTCTTTCATCGGAACCTTACATCCTTTCTGAGATTTCTCGGTCAGTTTACAATGCTTGTCTGACCCTTGTGGCCTTTCCCATCTT
Source organism: Nicotiana benthamiana (assembly GCA_034376525.1). Taxonomy (NCBI): domain Eukaryota; kingdom Viridiplantae; phylum Streptophyta; class Magnoliopsida; order Solanales; family Solanaceae; genus Nicotiana; species Nicotiana benthamiana. The sequence goes on from CM067337.1 coordinate 94,874,370, forward strand.
TTTTTTATGCTCCTTCACTTGCCATGGTGACTTTGATTTCACCTTGAAAGACATTGCCTGCTTATTGGATAACCAATTTTTCTGTCACCCTTATCGCAGAAAATACCCTTTCTCTATTCAACCCCATATCCTCAATTCGTTGCATTACTTATGAACTGACATCTCCCACCATTTGTGTTTCACATGACCCCCCAAAGCATATTTGCCAACCACATTGTATATGATGTTCTTTCCTGACCCAAACCACTGGCTATGAACTTGAGGTCGATTGCTCCATCGCTAACTATGATAACTTCGATTTCTTCTTGGAAGATCTTGCTTGTCACTGGTTTGCCACCCTTCTTGTCACAGAAAACACCTTTTATCCATTAACCCTAGCCCTAATTCTGTTGCATTGTCCATGATTTGATATGTACCGAGCCATTGTATTTCAAACAACCCAAAGCATAACGATTGTTACTAGCTCAGTGTGCATGTTGTTCCTTCCTGACTTTTACTGCTTTGATATGACAAACAAATCCCGTTTTGTGCAATTGGAAAGATTGTGGATGATTTTGAAGTTATTTCTCACTTGTTTTGGCCCAACAGACTCAAGAAGAGGGAATAAACAAGACGAAAGGAACAGAGTAGAGGACAATGAAAAGGGATGATTCCTAAAAAAAACTAAAAAGTAGAAACCTATAAAATGCGGCTACCAACTCTAATGACCATGACATGAACCTGAGACCCATTCTGTTAAGAAAATTTGATGTTCAACTCTTGTTATACTCCCCCAGACCGTGAAGTTGGGCTTCAATTCTCTAATTATCCAACCTGATTCACAATACTTATTCGACTTGCAGCGTTCAAAGGGTTTTCACTATCAAGCCTCTCTCATTTTTTTCTTTTCTCTCAACTTACAGTCGCCTCAACGTGCCCTTGAGGGTTTTCACCAATGAGACTTTCTCATTTTTTCACTTATTTTATTTCTCTCAGATCCCGTTGCCTTACGGGGCCCGTGAGGGTTTGCACCAATAAGACTCTCATTTTTATTATCTTTCCTAATTGGACCGGATTGTTTCACCTGACATGAATCACCTCCACTTTCTCAACTTGGCATCTCTTGAAGACTGATCATAAGGTCTTCCTTTGGACTGTATAGTGGGCTTTTGGATAGGGTTAAAAAGAGAGGGTATCAAAGGCTCAAAAACAATTCAAATGGGTTTACAATTATAACTTTTGAAATCAATTTCTTAAAACAACCACCATTTCTGCCCCAGTTTCTTGCTTGGGGACTTCTGGATTTTTATTTTGATGAAACCGAACAATGAGGCTGCCTACGTATCCTTTTTAAAAGGAATCCGGTCAAACGTAGTTCATACCGATTCCTTGTTTTTGTTGTTGTTTTTCTTCTCTCTTTTTACTTTTCTCTTTTTTTCTTTTCTCTTTTATTCTTTTGTTCTGTTTTGTTTTGTTTTTTTCTTTTTGTTCTCTTTTCTCTATTCTTTTCTTGGTTTTCTTTTCTTTTTCCTTTTGTTTTGTTTTATTCTTTTCATTGTTTCCGTTCTTTTCCTTTCACTACCTTCGCACACTTGCGTTTCTGACTTATGTTACTAATTCCGAAATAGGGGCATGAAAAAAATAATTAAAGCTCAAAAGGGTTAAGAAAGTATAAAGTGTTTAGGTAGCAGAACAAAATGTCTTCATCATTTTAATCTTCAAAATATGCCAAGTACAAGCAAATGTCAAGTATAGAAAATGATTTAAAAGAAAATAATACATAATATCTTTTGACAGCATCCGATTGATAGCCATTTCCACACATTTCCCTTCCACATCTGTCATATACAATGCTTCATTAGAAAACATTCTTGATACGACGAACGGTCCTTGCCAGTTCCGAGTGAACTTGCCCTTTGCATCGGCCTGGTGAGGGTGGATGCGCTTTAATACCAATTGACCTACTTCAAACTTTTTAGGACGCACTTCCTTATTATATGACCTGTCCATCCTTTATTGATACAATTGGCCGTGATATAATGCTGCCAATCTTTTTTCGTCAATCAACTCAATTGCTCCAAGCGAGCTTTGACCCATTCTTCGTCGTTGATTTCTGCTTCGGCCACGATTCAAAGAGAGGGGATTTCAATTTCGGCAAGGATTACCACCTCTGTGCCATATACCAACAAGTATGGGGTTGCCTATACTGAAGTGCAGACGATGGTGCGATATCCTAACAATGCAAAGGGTAGCTTCTCATGCCACTGCCTGGACCCTTCCACCATTTCTCGAAGTATCTTCTTTATGTTCTTATTAGCCGCCTCAACCGCTCCATTTGCCTTGGGGAGGTACAGGGTAGACATTCAATGTATGATCTTGAAAGGCTGACATACTTCTCTCATTAATTGACTGTTAAGATTTGACCCGTTGTCTGTAATGACCGTCTTGGGGATTCCGAACCGACAAATGATATTATCATGCACAAAGTCAACCACGGCCTTCTTGGTCACTGCCTTGAAGGTTTTGGCTTCAACCCATTTGGTGAAATAGTCAATAGAGACCAGGATAAATTTGTGCTCGTTAGAAGTTGCTGGCTCGATAGGCCCTATGACATCTATGCCCCAAGCAACGAAGGGCCATGGTGCAGGCATCATATGTAATTCAAACGATAGAGAGTGAATTAAGTCTCTATGCACCTTACATTGGTGACATTTGCGCACGAAGCCGATACAATCTCACTCCATGTTGAGCCAATAATTTCCTGCCCGGAGAATTTTCTTTGCCAAAACATATCTGCTCATGTGTGGCCAGCAGATGCTAGCATGTACCTTATTCATGATAGTTGTTGCCTGCCCAGTATTTACGCATCATTGAAAACCAAGATCTGCCATTCTTTTGTATAATATTCCTCCACTGAAGAAAAATCCATTTGACAGACTACAGATTGTTCTCTTCTGGTCACTCGTGGCTTGTGCCGGGTATGTACCTCTCCTGATATATTCCTTGATGTCGTGGAACCAAGTATCGTCGTCAAGTTCTTCTTCCACCATGTTGCAATAAGCATGTTGATCATTGACCTGGATATGTATCGGGTCAACCTAAGTTTTATCCGGGTGATGTAGCATTGATGCCAGAGTAGCCAGGACGTCGGCAACCTCATTGTGAATTCCGGGGATGTACCTGAACTCTATTGACCAGAATCATTGACAGAGATCATGCAAGCACTGCTGATATGGAATGAGCTTTAAGTCTCTTGTTTCCCACACCCCGTGAATATGGTGTACCAGAAAGTTCGAGTCTCCCAAGACCAAGACATCATAGACACCCATGTCTGCTGCTAATCTAAGACCCAAAATGCACGCCTCATATTCTACCATGTTGTTGGTGCAATAGAAGCGGAGTTGAGCTGTGACTGTGTAATGATGCCCTTCTTCAGAAATGAGCACTTCTCCTATCCCAACGACTTTCATGTTGGCAGCCCCATCGAAGAAAAATTTCGATCGCGATCTCTCATCCTGTTCCACCTCATCAATATGCATTACTTCCTCGTCCAGGAAGTATGTGTTTAATGGCTCATATTCTTCATCTATCGGATTTTCAGCTAAATGATCTGCCAATGCTTGTGCTTTCATGGCAGTCCTAGTCACGTAGATAATGTCAAACTCTGTGAGCAAGATTTTCCATTTCGCGAGCCTTCCCGTGGGCATAGGCTTCTGGAAAATATACTTCAATCGGTCCAAATGTGAGATGAAATATGTGGTGCATGATGACAAGTAATGCTTTAACTTTTGGGCTACCCACGTCAAGGCGCATCATGTCCTTTCAAGATGAGTATGCTTAACCTAGTAGGCCACAATTTCTTGCTGAGGTAGTATATGGTGTGATCTTTTCCCCCGGTGACATTATGCTGACCCAACACGCACCAAAATAAGTTGTCCAAAACTGTCAAATACATGATGAAGGGCCTTCCTGGTTCTGGTGGGACCAATACCGGTGGGTTTGACAAATACTCCTTTATCTTTTCAAAAGCTTCCTGGCACTCGCCTGTCCATTTCACCGCAACGTCTTTTTCAATAGCTTAATGATGGGCTCGCAGATGGTTGTGAGCTGAGAAATGAACTGCCTGATGTAATTCACTCTTCCCATTTGACTCATCACTTGTGTTTTATTCCTCAACGGCAACTCTTGTATAGTTTTGATCTTTGATGGGTCTAGTTCGATGCCTCGTTGGCTGACTATAAACCGTAAAAACATTCCTGAGGGGACCCCAAATGCACATTTTGCCGGGTTAAGTTTAAGGTCATACCTGCGAAGCCTTTGAAAGAACTTCCTTAGATCTTTGATATGATCGGCTTTCTTTCTGTACTTCACTATCACATCATCCATATAGACATCAATTTCCTTATGTATGATATCATGAAAAATGGTTGTCATGGCCCTCATGTATGTTGCCCCGGCGTTTCTCAAACCAAAAGGCATGACTCTATAACAATATGTCCCCCATGGTATGATGAACAATGTTTACTCAGCATCTTCTTCATTTATAAGGATATGGTGGTAGCTTGGGTAACAATCCACGAACGACCCGATTTCATGCTTCGCACAATTTTCAATTAGTATGTGAATGTTCGGCAGGGGGAAGTTGTCCTTCGGACTTGCTTTATTGAGGTCACACTAATCGACACACACTTTGGTTTTACCATCCTTATTTGGTACAGGCACAACATTAGCTAACCAGGTGGGATATCGTGTGACTCGGATAACTTTTGCCTCAAACTGTTTGGTCACTTCCTCTTTTATTTTTACGCTCACATCAGTTTTAAACTTTCTCAACTTTTGCTTGACAGGAGGGTAGGATGGGTCAGTGGGTAACTCGTGAACCACCAAATCAGTGCTCAATCAGGGCATGTCGTCATAGGACCATGCAAAGACATCTTTATATTCAAGCAGTACTTCAATTATTTCTTTCCTAAGTTGTGGCTCCAGATGGACACTTATTTTTTTTCTCAAACATTATCCTGGCTTCCTAAGTTGACTGCTTTTGTATCATTCAGGTTTGGTTTGAGTTTCTCTTCAAATATGTTCAACTCTTTACTAATCTCATCCCATGCCCCTTCCTCGTCATACTCTGGTTAACCCTTATGTTCTATTTCATGAATTATTATTTCTGACCTAGACTAGTTTTGAAGACTCGGTCGAGGAGTCCTTATGCATGTCAGATCACTAGAACCAACATAAAAATAATTGTACAAATGAGAAAAGAAAGAGAAGTAAAGTGAAATGGAAACTATCAGCACTGTTGAAACGAAAATTGCATTTCATTAGAATCAAATATAACAGAGTTCACACATCCAAACGGGCAGTAATAACAACTGAATTAAAAACTCTAAAGCTAATCCAAGCTAGACTGAAAGGAAAATCAAAGTTGATTACCACGACTCCCTCCGAGTGGGAAGAGGAGTGGCTTCCCAGTTATTGACTTTTGCGCATGCTCTCACAGGCTGCACATCTACTCTGCTAGACCCTTCTCCTACCTCGACCATATTCACCTCGTTGAACAGCCTTTCTAACCCCTTATCAAGGTCCTCGTCCGCGTCGATCAGTGGGCCAGAAATCCTTGGTATGGGGCCATTTCTAGTACTGGGCTTGACGAACTATTTGGACAACCTTGGGATGGGATTTGGGAGAGCCCAAGTCTTCTACCTTAGCTTCATGGCTTTCCTTATGTCTGCAACTGTAGGCTTGAACCCTAGGCCGAAAGTGTCCAGATTTCTGGGGAGGGATACTGGTTGCACAATGCCTTGCAAAGAAGCACCCAACCCCTTGCCGGGCATAAAACCGTTCTTTAACATTTCTACAGCTACCATGACTGACGCGATAGCTATCTTTGGGGTCATGACAACCTCACCTTTTGGGATTTTTTGGACTAAAACCGCATCAAACACCTAGTAAACCCATGGCCCTTTGCTGTCCTCAGATTCAATAAAAGGTACGATCGCGTCACCTGAAACGCAGTGATTGTCTTAACCGTGTACCACGATCTCTTGCATGTCCCATTCAAATATGACCATATGATGTAGCGTAGACTACACTGCTTTGGTAGCATGAATCGAGGGCCTACCCAACAACAGGTTATAAGAGACTACTACGTCTAGCACTTGAAATTCCATAGTGAACTCAGCGGGCCCTATTGTCACTTCAACCACTATGTCTCCCACAGTGTCTTTGCCTCCACCGTTGAAACCTGGGACACAGATGTTATTCTTGTGGACCCTTTTATTCTGCACCTTCGGATTGGTCAATGTGGAGGGTGGACAAATATTTTCGCCGGAACCGTTGTCGACCAAAACTCGGGGGACGACATCATCTTCACATTTCACAATCAGATAAAGAGCCTGGTTGTGCTCAGTGCCCTCCATGGTCAATTCATCGTCAGAGAACGTGACCCGGTTTACCTCGAATATCTTGTTTGAAATCTTTTCCAAGTTATTCATTGTTATCTTGTTTGGGGCATGGGCTTCATATCAAAATATTCATCTACGCTCGGCGGTGTTCATCTGAGTGGATTAGTAAGGATAATAAAGAGATCTGAGTCGGTGTCTTCCTCAACTGCTCTGTAATGGAGTAGTCCTACATTTTCATTTTCCTCAAGAACTCCTCCGCCTATTCTTCTAACATAGCTTTCTTCACGGATTCCAGGTTATCATTAGAGATTATGTCTTTCCTTAATTTTTCTGGGGTGAAGTACCTCCGTGATCAGGTTAAACCCCGGGCCACATATACTTCTTACCTAACCTCTTTTCCTTTATACATCACTATTTCTTGCTCATATCTCCAAGGAACGGCTTTGCTGTTGATGATTGGTGGCTGGATTACTGAGTTTACAATGACTGGCTCTATGTGAACACCTTCCACAACCACGACAGGTTCTCTAGCTGCCCCATGTACTGTTACTTTTGCATGTTGCTACTTTGGCACAATCGTGCTTGCTGAGCTCCCCTGAACTATGACAGGTTTGTTACTTCTCCCTTTTGCCTTGATTAACAATTTCTCACTAATTCCATTCTCAGCTGGCATAGCTTTTGCAGACTTAATCATCATTAGTGTATGCAAGGGCCTTTTGGACTCTCCCCTTCTTTCCACGATCTCAATCATGTTGAATTCCTGATGAGCCTGCAGCAGGTTTTGGTTAATAGTGGGTACCATTCGAGTCTGCACCTCAATCTGTTGGGAGTCAATAAGTTCCTGGATAGCGTTTTTTAAATGCCAACACTTTTCGGTGTCATGTCCTGGTTCACCGGAATAGTATTCACATCAGACAGAATAATCTAGATTCTTTGGGGGAGGATTTGGCAGTTTCGGTTCGATTGATCTCAACAAATCCAGTTGTTGCAGCCTATGGAATAAGCTATTGTAGGATTCTCCCACCGGAGTGAAAGTCTTCTTCTTCTGCACCCTTTCATTTCTCAAGACTGGATTAGCTCGGAAGGCGGGTTTCGGGGGTTGTTGGTAGGATCTTGTAGGTGGGTAATGATTTTGTGGAGTTGGGTAGGTATTTTGTGGGGATGGCATGCCATTGCGCGTGTGCTGGAGGTTGGGTATACGCTTGTGCGTGGTGGACTGAGAAGCAAGGTTCTAATAGTGGGTAGTAATGTTGTGGTTGGCCGTATGGAGTGTGTGGGTATGTTTGGTGGTGAGAAAGAGGTTGGACGTAATGAGATGGCAACCGAGGCTTGAACCAAGTTCCCGACTCCACTATCGCTACTTCCTCCATCTTCTTCTTTCCAAATTTTCCTTCAGCTTCACCCTGGATGGCCTGAGTGGTTGCCTTAATTGCAGAGTAGCTCATGATTTTATTGGATTTGAGGCCTTCCTCGACCATACTTACCATATTGACTACTTCGTTGAAAAACTTCCCCACTGATGACACCAAAGGTCCAAAATAGGTAGATTCCAAAGCCTGTTGAAAATAACCAACCATCTCACTCTCCTTCATGGGAGGATCAACTCTGGCTGCTTGTTCCCTCCATCTCAAACCGTATTCCCTAAAACTCTGATTGTGTTTCTTCTCCAACTTTGTCAGAGATAGACGATCCAGGACAATCTTGAGATTATATTGAAAGTGGCAAGAAAACACTTGTGCCAGGTCATCCCAAGTATACCACCGATTGTGATTCTGCCGAGTGTACCAATCTAGTGCCGACCATTACGCCATTAGCAATTCATCTGTTCCCTCTAGTCCCCTCATTTTGCTGCAAAACCCACCTTTGATGCACGACCAGATCGCCATGTCCATCATATAAGTCAAATTTAGGCATCTTGAAACCTAGAGGCAACTGCACGTCTGGAAATAGACAAAGATCCTTGAACACCAAGCTCACTTGGCCACCTAATCCTCGCATGTCCCTGAATGATTGTTCCAGACTTCGGACCTTTCTAAGCATCTCTTCCTGCTTAGGGTTTTTGATTGGTTTTTCAACTCCTATTGGGATTTCGGGACGGGGAGCATAAGAGTACGACTCATGGGTCTTGTAAGCAGGTTCTGGTTGATAGTATTGAGGGTCATAAGCTTGAAGCAGGGGTTCACTTGACGACCTACGGAGTGTAGAAGGCAGAGGTGCCACATAAATGGGGGCAATTGGTGGAGAAGGGTGAGGAGTGACTTTGGGTAGTTGGGCTGGTGGTGGTTGAGAGGTAGTCCCCTCATGTTGTGAATAGATAGGAAAACTTGAGGGTGGATCAGTGGTGGACTAGTCAGGTGCTTGGGCCAGTAGCGAGATGAAGGTTGGATTAGCCGGATAGGTCGGGGGTGGTTGTCCCCTTGCCCATACCTGGTACATCTCAACCATTTGGTGCTTTAGCTTATACATTTCCTCCTTCATGGCGTTAACGTCCAATTCCTCTACTTCCTTTGAGGGGTCAATTATGCTGACATCGGTTTCCTAATTGGCCATGACTTGCTTTCTCTTAGATCGCGTGTTGTAGGAGTGGGTTTCCAGAATGCCACAAGTACTAATCATTTGTCTAGTCTGATACTTGAACAACACCAAAACTCATTAATGGTTAGGTTCTAACCTATAAGCGACCACATATAGGGTATGAATGCATCTAAATAACAGTTGGTCATTACATGCATTGGTTGCTTGCATCTTCCCGGCTCTTATTTCTTTGCTTGCGAAGCCCCTTTGTTTTAGCCTTATTCTATCCCTTTCTCCTATTTCTATTCAAATATGGTCAAATCTTATGTAGATTGCCTACGTATCATGACCCCACATGAATCAGACCGAGCTTAGTTCTTGCAATTAAAAAGCGAAGCATAAAATATTTTGGGAATTTTCCATTTTTATAATAACATTATACAGTTACAAGGACCCGAAAGGCTGACAGATTAAACAAGGAACTAACAGCTTTCAAAAAAAATGAACTATAGACTCGAAGAACAACTAACTATGCATAAATGAAAATTACAAAACTCCAGGTAAAACTGATAGACTTTTAAATATATTTTTGACAAAAGGAAATGCAATCTTCATGAATATATTGATGCTTCAAGTGCTCTCGGGCCCCGCGAGGCATCATTCAGCCTTGCTGCAGGCTTACGTGCTAAACTCCCTTGGAGGTGGTGGAGGTCTTCCATCACTTTCCGAACAAAGGTATTGGTGGTGGCAAAGAACATGGATCTTATCATATTCTCGTAGTGGTTGCACTTTGTGGTGATGTAGTCTACGATCATCCGTACTATCTCCCTGATAACACCCTTTTCTTGCAATAACCGCCAAATTTGCTCGGCCATTGCCTCTAGAGTTCGCTCGGCTGCCTAATTCAGTTCTTGGAATTGCCGCAAATCCATCTCCAACCGTGCTATCGCTGAATAACAATGTTCTCTCTCGGCTTTGAAATCCCCGGCTTTCTTGGCCACTTTAATCTAAGCCATAATGACCTTCCTTTTAAACCCAACAACCTCATAATCATGCCTTTCTTTTAATTGCTCAATGATACGGGCTCGTTCCTCCAAATTTTTAACTAATTGTTTCTGAACCCTGGATAACTCACCTTCTGCCTTATTCAAGTCAAAGCCATACTCGGTTACCTTTTGGCTTAAATTATCTATGAGTTTTTCATCCTTCGCGCTCCTGGGGGGGATTTTCCGAGGATGTTTTCATTTTCTTGATTTGAGCTCGCAACGCTTCATTTTTTTGGTTAATCTTTTCTTTTCCCCTTCATCTGCAGCGGCTTGCAAACCATTTTCAAATTGAAGTTTTGTAGGTTTTTTTCTAATTGTCCTATGGTGGCCCTGTATTCATTCTCCTTGGCTAGCCAATCCCATTGTTCTTGTGGCGTTTCAGCAAATTCTTGGAGGTGCGGACTCTTAGCTGGCCTTCCGGACTCTATTTCTTTTTATACCAAGTAGTGTACCCCGGTGCAACCTCGCCTTTAGATATGTCGCGTACTTGGGTACCCACCATCAAGTATTGATATTCGCTCCAAATTTGAAGAATGAGGGCTTGAGGAATTGACCATTGGGACTAATCTCAACCGCATGGCGGCTAATATCCTTGTCCCTGGGAATAATTGGCACCTACCTAATTGCCTTAGCACTCTGTATGGCGCATAGGGTTGGACACTTCGGAGACCCATCAGGAGGAAAAGAGGCCCTGTGGCTGGCATATACACGATTTCATCCATGGGGAGCCACCTGAACGTCCACTCTATCTGGTTTGTAGTGACAACCCGGAGATGCCACATCCATTCTGTTACACCCTCAGGTAACCTCGACCCATCAACCCTATTGTAGAATTCTTCTATGCAGCACTTTGTTGGCGACCCATAATTCATGAATTGAGGCCGATGGAATAAGTGTTCGATCATCCATATCTGTAACAATAGTTTGCATCCCTCAAAGAAGTCTCCTTCCGCGTTACGGGTGTCACACCTCTTTTTTACGCGGCTACCCCGAAGGATATAAACGTATAAAGGAGTTTTTCAATTAAAGTGACATTATTCGAGATGGGATTATTTATTTATTTAAGAGTCGCCACTTGGGATAGGTTTGGCTTTTGGTGGCCCAAGTCACCGGTTTATTTAGAATCCCAAACCGAGGAACTTTTCGACTTCCCAATTGGAGTCTGCGAACCAGAAATTCTTGAGTAAGAAATTCTGTTGACCCGAGGGAAGGTGTTAGGCACCCTCGGATCCCGTGGTTGTAGCACGGTCGCTCAAACTTATTATAAGTGGCTAGAGATCTGATTTGCTATATATGTTTAAACTTATACTGCAATTTTAAATTATTAACCGCTTTTAACATCTTTTAGGAAGTTTTTAATGTCATTAAAATACGTCACGAATCATGTCACATAAATGCGCACACAATTTTAGACATATCCTTGCTCCATCGAGATTTGGATCACATAAATGCGCACCCGAATTTAGGAAGGTATTTTTATTAATAGCATTCGCGCCAATAGCAACTACGTCTTCAAAATTCATAGAATTCCGTGAAATTCGCTAAATAGCACTTCACTTTTTCTATGTATTTTAGTGAATTAAGGAGCCATCGCAGGGTATTTGATTGGATTAATGTGGCTTACTTTATTTTTATAACGTCATTCTAAGGCATATGGAATTCTATACTATTGTAGGTGTTTAAATGCTCTAATTATATAGGTAGTGTGTTTTGGAAATTAGTGTTTTTTTGTATTTCAGGCTCATTCATTGCTGATTATACACGTTGGGACTCAAATCGTGGTCAGCCCGAACACTTTCATTGTATCCGGCCACCGTTGGGATTTTCAATTAGGCCTAGAAATAATTTGAACGATGGAGTCCATTATGCATAGATCTCAGTAATGTCTCTTTTGGATTGAAATTATACACAAAATTAACCATCAAATACATTTACGATGTTTACATGGAAGTTACTAGTGATTATTCTATATCAGTTTTCACTTTTCAATCAAAACTAAATGACTCATATACTCGTCAGTCGGAGTACACGAGTCCAACTTCTAATAATTCAATTGTGATTCAGGTTACACTATATTGGATAGATCTGAAACAGTTATTGCTAGATGTATTGAAACTTGAGTGAACTAAGCGATACACAATGTCTGGATTTTTAATAATTTCTAAGCTAACATTTCCTGAATTCTTTTTTTCTAAAAAAAACATGAAATAACCACCCAGAACTGCCATACCATTAGCTAATAGTACTATCAATTGTACAGTTATTACAAGATAAATCAGTCCCCAATGTCCAGTTATTACAAAAATGAATCATTCAAATGTTTAACTGCTACAAAGTAATTGGGTATATTACAATAAAAGGAAAGGGCAAACATGGGGGATTCGAAACAAAATTATAGCAGTAGATCTTCATACTTAGAATATATTTCAGTCGAGCTTTATACATTAATGAGCACTGAAACGTACCTGTAATTCAGCAGAGAATGGAAACCTATGAGTAAATGTAATTAATCAGCCAAGCAAAACAATAGCCAATCGAATAGTACACCCAAGTTTTCAGCAGAGTTTTGAGGAAATTAAAATCCCAAAAGAAATAAGAACAACACTGATAGTTTCTCACAGTTATAGGAAGAACCAATGTGTATTTTTCTTTCTATAATTCAAAAGAAAAGTTCCCGATCCCCTAAAAATACTCAGATGGTTTCTTTTATAGTGGAGCCTTAGGGCACCATTTTTCCTTTTTTTTCCTTTTAGTCCCTGAGTTAGTTTTCAACTTTTCTTAACTGATCCCTCATTTCCTGACTTGTGCCTCAAGTTTGAGGCTAAAATTGTGTTTTAGTCCCTTACTAGAAGGTTCTAGGGGGTTACTATCAAATTTTTAAAGTTCAATTACCCCTTATACCCCTATTTCTTTTTCTAAATAACCAACCTGAAGTTTTGAGCTCATTTATTCCTTGAACTTGATCGATTGTGTTTGGGTTATGGGCCAAGGTTTGGTTTCGATTAATAGGTCTATTGGATCTATGCCACTAAGTGTCCTAATATGGATTGGTTTATCAATTATAATAACTTAGGATCACAAACATTCAGGTATCTTTGTATTAAGACCAATGGATCACTATCAACAAGAAAAAACAATCATCTAATACTTATTTTAAGAAAAATCCAAATTATATCACTCAATAAAACTTGACAAAAGGATTGAAATGAGTAATAGGGATTGAACATTCAGTTCATGAACAAAATCAAGAAACAATTAAAGGTTCAACCAAACAAGTCAACCTAAACTATGCTAGTACTGAAGAAAAAAAATTACTATGAAGATCAAACACTTAGTATCTTAAATGCCCAACAAAACTAATCAGAATATCAGGGAATAAACAAATGAAGATCATGAGATGAAGGTCAACAAAATATAGGAATCACACTACTGAAGAATCAACAAACTAAGCTTTCAGAATCAAAGAGCTAATATTAACAGGATATAAAATCATTCAAGAAATGAAGGGATTTCAAATTAATAATAACCAAGACTATTGGACCTACTTCATATGAGATTGTGGAAAAACAAACAAGAAATCAGAGCATCTAATAATTAACAAAATGAAACTAATATATGCAAGTAAAAGCAGAGTACTTAGCTTTTGTTCTACACATGCACATCCATTTGAACTATTTCTTTGGTTCCTGGCCCCTTCTGTACAGGTTTCTTAACTCTCTAGGGCAGATGGTATGGTGGATAACAGGTTCAGAAGTTTAGGAAGGGCATTTATGATTCTGAGACCCCAGTGAGGTCTCATATCTAAATTTCTTCAATGATTGATGTTGTCTGGGAGTCGTGGGTGGCATGGTTGGGGAGGGGAATAGCTAGGGATTGCCTGGGAAGAGTTTGACCAAATTCTGACAGGGTTTGAGTTTTAGGATTACACTTCAAATTAATATTTGAGGCGTTCTAAATGGATTTTAAGGCTGTAAAAGACATGGTTGGAAAGAGGGTGTTGAGTTGTTTCAGGGGTGTAAGTTTTGAGGGGTTTGGAGTCGAGTCGCCGGAGACAGGGGTTCCGACGATCTTTTTGTGAAGATTTGAGATGATGGAGGGTTATTTGAAGGGAGTGAAATGCAGGACGGGGAAGGGGAGGTCCTGGTGGTCTTATGGTGTAAAACTGGGGAGATTTGGAACAAGGTCGCCGGAGACGATGATTCCGATGACCTTACATTCGAATATTCGAGATGGAGGGGACTTATTCAACGGAAAATAGTCACAGGATGGGATAGATCAGGTTATGATGGTTTGGTGGTGTAAATTTGGGGAGGTTTGGTTACCAGCCGCCGCCGTGAGGCGATTTGTGGTGGAGGCGTTAGGGTGGTAGACGGGTGGTAAAGGGGTGGTCAAGGGTGGTCGATACACCGGGGGTATATGATCCAAGGAAAGAGATGAGTTTGGTCTCTGAGTGCATTAGAGACGTTTGGACATATGTATATGATTTTGGGGAAAGCTTCATGGTTGATGGATGATCAAATGATAAGCGGATGGGATGCCTGGTCTCTAAACTACGTCGTTTTGATTGGTCTTGTGTGGAACGGACCGGGGTTGGTTGTTTGGGTTGGGTCTGTGTGTTTTAAAATGGAAAAGTGTTTGTGCCACTCAGGTCTGGCCCAATTGTGGCCAGCCTGAGTGGCTGTGCATATCGATGTGTGTGTGTGTATATATATATATATATATATATATATATATATATATATATATTTATATTTGTCTTTTCCTTTTTTTTAATTAACTCCTAATTTTATTTAAAAACCAAAAATTCCAAATTAACACAAATAAAAATGCAACAAGTTGAAATGAAACAACAAAAAATAATTAATAATTCCAGAAATACTATTTGCACATATTTATGTATTTTCTATTAGCAAAATGACCCTAATTAACAATTATTCTAGCAAAAAACACGAATTTAAATCTTAAACTATTTTTATGCATGCATTGATGAAAACACGCTGGCACGCAATCAAATTTTAAAATTAAAAATCCTAATATATATATTTAAACCGGGTAAAAATCATATGCTCACGGACTCTCTCTCGTCGCCCGATGGCGCTCTTTGCGAGTTTTCGCAAAACAGACTCTCTCATGTTTGTTTTTCTCTGATCGTCGTCGCCTTATGGTGCCCGGAGATTTTCACCAATAAACTCTCTCATTTATTTCACTCACAAATTTGATTGGTTCCGAACCCCAACAAACGGTATTTTTCCTCCCCGGGTATCAATAACTTTGTAACCATTCGGACGGATTTGTAACCGAACCAATAAATTTCTGCACCGGTTTGGATTTTCTCGGGTAAATGGTGTTTTAGTTTAATGTGAATGAACATCTGGGAGAGGCTGCCTACGTATTCTTTCGGACTCAAGTCAGAAGTAGTTTAGGAAACTTGGTCCTAAACTAAATTTTTTTGTATTCTTCTTTCTTTTTCTTTTTGCATTTTTCTTTTCTTTTTCTTTTGCATTCTTTTTTATTGTTGTTCTTTTCTTTTCTTCTTTTTTTTTTATCATTTTTTTAACAGCATTTCTGGGTTACAAAGAAGGTGGGGGTAGCGGGAAAGCAAAGCCTTCGTCCTTTCAATCCACCGGGGTCATTGCTGCAGGGGATTTAAACATAATACCTTTTTACTGCATCTGTGTTTATCGCTGCTTCAGGCTCGTCTCCTTCAACGTCGCCCATGTACAATGCTCCTCTAGGGAATATCTTCCTGATAATGTACGGGCCTTTCCAGTTTGGGGATAATTTTCCTTTGGCTTCCTGATGATGAGGAAGTATCCGTCATAAAACCAACTGCCCGACTTAAAAATTCCTGGGGCGCACTTTCTTGTTGGAAGCACGGGCCATTCTTTGATTGTACAGCTGCTTGTGGCATACCCCAACCATTCATTTTTCATCAATTAATGTCAGCTGCTCAAAACGGGTTTTGACCCATTCACTATCTTCTATTTCTGCTTCGACAATCACTCAGAGTGAAGGGATTTCTACTTCGGCAGGTATAACAGCCTTGGTTCCATGGACCAGCAAATAGGGGGTTGCTCCTACCGATGCACGTACTGTGGTGCGATATCCCATCAGTGTGAAAGGCAGCTTTTCATGCCATTGCCTCGAGCTTTGAATCGTTTTCCTCAAGATCTTCTTGATGTTCTTGTTGGCTGCTTCGACCGCACCATTAGCCTTGGGCCGATAGGGAATGTAGTTTCAATGAGTTATCTAGAATTGTTCACATGTCTCTCCCATCAACAGACTGTTTAGATTAGCTGCATTGTCAGTAATGATACTAGCGGGATCCTGGAGCGGCAAATAATATTGGAATGCAAAAACTCCACTACCGCTTTATTGGTAGCAGACTTGAGGGTGATGGCCTCAACCCATTTTGTGAAATAATCAATAGCGACCAATATAAATTTGTGCCCATTTGAGGCTTCTGGCTTGATCGGCCCAATGACGTCCATACCCCAGGCGGAAAATAGGCCAGGGAGCTGACATGGGATGTAGATTATTTGGTGATGCATGAATCAGATCACCGTGCATCTGGCACTGAAGACATTTTCGGACAAAGCTGAAGCAGTCTTTCTCGATGGTCATCCAATAATAGCTAGCTCGGAGTATCTTCTTTGCTAGTACATAGCCGTTCATATGGGGCCCACGTACGCTCGCATGTACTTCGTGCATAGTTCTCCTGGCTTATTCGACATCTACACATCTCAACAGATTAAGATCTGGAGTCTTTTTATACAAAGTGTCACAACTTAAGAAGAAATTGCTCGCATGCCGTCAGATGGTTTTCTTTTGTTCTCTAGTGGCTTGCTCAGGGTACTCCTGTGTTTTCAGGAATCTCAAGATCTCGTAATACCAAGGCTGTGGGCTAGGTACCGCTTCGATTGCATTGCAATAGCCATGTCTTTCTTTGATTTGGATTTATAAAGGATCTACATTGGCATTCCCAGGGTATGGCAGCATTGAAGCAAAGGTTGCAAGTGCATCTGCTAACTTATTGTGGCAACAGGGAATGTACCTGAACTGTACCAACCTAAATCGTTTGCTGAGGTCTTCGACATACTGTCTATACGAGAGGAGCTTAATGTCCCTTGACTCCCATTCTCCTTGAGCTTGTCGGATGATTAGGTCGGAATCTCCTATGATTAGCAGCTCTTCGACATCTTGGTTAATAGCCATGTTCATGCCCATAATGCAAGCCTCATATTCAGCTGTATTATTGGTGCAGAAGAACTGAAGTCTTGCTATAGCTGGATAATGTTGGTCTGTGGGCGAGATTAAAATTTCCCTTATCCCTACGCCATTTGCGTTTACTGCTCCATCGAAGAACATTTTTCGGACAGGGGTGTCCTCAGCTGATATTTCTAATGAGTTCACTTCTTCCTCAGGGAAGTAAGTGTTTAGAGGCTGATATTCGTCATCAATGGGGTTCTCCGCCATATGATCTGCCAATGCTTGAGCTTTCATCGCAGTACGAGTGACATAAACAATGTCGAACTCGGTGAGCAAGATTTGTCATTTAGCCAGTCGCCCTGTGGTCATTGGTTTTTGGAATATGTACCTTAGTGGATCTAGCCTGGTTATGAGGTATGTGGTATGAGCTTGCAGATAATGCCATAACTTCTGGGCCACCCACGTCAAGGCGCAACACGTTCTTTATAACAATGTGTGTGTGGCCTTGTAGCTGGTAAACATTTTGCTGAAATAATAGATGGCCTGCTGTTTCTTTCCCGTGGTGTCATGCTGCCCGAGAATACAACCGAAAGAGCCTTCCAAGACCGTCAGATAGAGAAACAGTGGCCTTCCTGGTTCTGGCGGAACTAATACTGGTGGATTGGACAAGTATTATTTGATTCTACAAAAAGCTTCCTGACACTCGACTGTACACTTAACTGCCACATCTTTCTTCAGTAGCTTAAATATGGGCTCACATTTTGAACTCAACTGAGCGATGAGCCGGTTGATGTAATTCAATATTCCCAGTAGACTCATTACATCCTTTTTGGTTTTTGGCGGGGGAAGCTCCCGAATGGACTTGATCTTCGTTGGATCCAATTCAATGCCTCTTCGGGTGACGATGAACCCTAGAAGTTTGCCCGACGTGACTCCAAACGCGCATTTTGCTTGATTTAGTTTCAAATTATATTTGCGAAGCCTTTCGAAGAATTTCCTCAGATCCTTTACATGATCACCCTGCATCTTGGATTTGATAATCACGTCATCGACATACACCTCTATCTCTCGATGCATCATGTCGTGGAAGATGGTGGTCATAGCCCTCATGTATGTTTCCCCGGTGTTTTTCAATCCAAAAGGCATAATGCTAGAACAATATGTTCCCCAAGGTGTGGTAACAGTGGTTTTCTCAGCGTCTTCTTCATCCATCAACACTTGGTGATACCCTGCGCAGAAATCTATGAAGGATTGTATCTCATGCTTGGCACAATTATCAACAAGGATGTGGATGTTGGGTAGAGGGAAGTTATTCTTGGGACTTGCCTTGTTAAGATCTCTATAATCCACACAAACTCGAGTTTTCCCATCCTTCTTTGGCACCGGAACCACATTGGCCAGCCACGTGGTCTACCGAACTACCTGGATCACCATTGACTTCAAGCTGTTTTGCAATCTCCTCTTTGATTTTGTTGTTGACATAAGGCTTAAAATTTCTTTGCTTTTGTTGGACTGGAGGAGATTCGGGGTATGTAGGCAACTTATGAACCACACAATCCATACTCAAACCAGGCATGTCGTCGTAGGACCATGCAAATACATCTTTGAATTCCAACAGGAGTTGAACCAATGAATCCTGTATTTCTTTATTTTTGTGGATGCTTATTTTAGTTTCTTTGATTTCATCGAGATTTCCCAGGTTAACCGGTTCAGTATCATTTAAGTTAGGCTTATGTTTGTTTTCAAAGTGTTCTAACTTTCTGTTGCTTTCCCTAAAGGCCTCTTCTTCATCGTATTCCGATTCCTGGTTCATTATTTCACAAACAGGCAGCAAGTTTAGGTTGTGGCATGAAGTCCGCGAGCATGTCATTTTATTTAAAGCCGCATTATTGGGACTGAAAGAAAAGATGAAAAAATGAAGAAAGACAAAAATTAGAGAAAGGCAAAGAAGTGTGAATGACAAAATATTGATTTTATTTCTTTGAACTTATATGATAAACAAGGTTTACAATTGAGATTTAAAGTGCTAAAAGGAAAATAAAAAACCAAGCTACATCCTGAAATAGCTCGTGATGTGGGAAGAGGTAGTAAGGTGAGACTACCGGGTCTCCCGCCTGACCGGAAAAGGTGTGGCCTTCCAATTTTGAAGTTTGGCATCTAGCCCCATATACAGCACATTAGCGGATCTTGAACGACCATGTTTACTTCATAGAGCAACTCTCTCATAGCTGTGCAGATCTCATCAATTTCCTCTGCCATGAAGGTTTCTTCTTCCTCCTCCTCATTGTACTTTGGTTTTATAAAAGTTTTGTATAAATGGGGTAGGGGTCGTAGTAAGGCCCATCCCTGGCGCTTTCTGTGATTAGCCCAGGTGATATCTTCTGAGGTTTGATAAAATCCCAATCCAAAGAACTTTTCTGTAGCAGGCAAGGAGCCGGCTCGGTTATGCCCTATAGTGAGCTCCCGAGTCCCCTTCCAAGCTTTAAACCTTGGCGCATCATTTCCTTTGCTACAATAATTGACGCATTTTACAGGAAAGGTTGGGGGAACGGCTTGCCCTCTTCATGCTGATCAGCTACTACGACTTCCAAAGCTTGATAGACTATGTGTTCACTCCCTTCCTTGGCTTCTAGACAGGGAACATAGGGGTCTCGGTATATTGATTGTTCGTCCTCTCCATGAACTACAATCTCCTGGTTTTCATACTCAAATTTCAGCATTTGGTGCAGGGTAGAGGGCACTGCCTCTGCCGCATGAATCTAGGGCCTCCCCAGGAGGTCGTTGTAGGAGATGTCCATGTCCAACACTTGGAATATTACTTCGAAGTCGACTAGACCAATAGTGAGCACCAAATCAATTTCACCTATGGTGTCCCTTTTGATCACCAAATCAATTTCACCTATGGTGTCCCTTTTGATTCCATCGAAGGCTCGGACACATACGTTGTTAGGACGGATCATCCCTGTCCCAATCTCCATTCTCTGCAAGGTAGACAGTGGGCATATGTCCACTCCGTAACCTCCGTCGACCATCACTCTCTTGACATAATATCCCTCACACTTGACAGTGAAGTGCAAGGCCTTGTTGTGAGCAGCTCCCTTCAGTGACAAGTCATTCTTACTGAACGATACATAGTTAATAGCGAAGAATCTCTCCACCATTTTCTCTAGTTGCTCTATAGAGGTCTCAGCTGGTACATATGCTTCCTTCAGAGTTTTGGCCAACACCTGCTGATGCTCGGGAGATTTCATCAAGAGTGATAATAAATAAATCTGCTCAGGGGATTTTCGGAGCTGATCTACCATTTCATATTCCGGCATTTTCATTTTCTCAAAAAAAGCTTCTGCTTCCTCGGCATTCACTGGCCTTTTTGTTGGAAATCACCGTTTGGTAGCGGCGTTCACCTATTCCATGTCTGAGTATTTCTTTGTGGGACACCCTTTTTGGGCTTCTCCGAGGACTTCTTTGCCCTTGTATGTAACGATGGTTTCCTTATAATTCTAAGGGACGGCTGAGAGGTTGGTCATGGGCATCTATTGCGCGCGATCGATAACCACGGGCCGATTCAGCACCGGTGGTTTAATTGATCCCCGTACAACATAGGCTTTCTTGGGTACATACATTGTTTTGCTTAGCTCGAACCTTTTTGGACGGCTTAAAGTGGGCTGCTTTTCTTTGCGTCCTCGTGGGATGTAGAGTATCGTTTCCTTGGTAGGGGTCGTCTCAGCTTCGACCTCAGCCTTCTTTTCTGCTTCGAGGCATTTGGCTTCATTCATTTTCTTTTCTTGCATCTTCTTTGGCGTGACTTTTGGTTTTCTATCTGCCTCGGCGATGGCTATGATGGCTTTCAAAGCGGGATCAAATTCTTTGTCCTCGCTAATCATTCCGATGACCAACCCGTTGTTGTGAGCCGGTAACGGGTTATTAATTACATTTGGGACCTCGTCATCTCTTAGTAATATCTTCTTTTGATCTATCAAGTCCTCCACTGCTCGTTTTAAGGTCCAGCAATTTTCAGTATCATGACCCTCTGCCCGAGAGTGGTAGGCACAATGCACGCCCCTTTGGAAAAAGGTGATTCGGGATTCTGTCTGTTTGGGGGTACAGGCTAGAGGAGACCCATGTGGACCAACTTTGGGAACAAGCTGGCGTAGGATTCTCCAATTGGGCTGAAGTTCTGTCTCTTGGATGGCTCCCTGGGACGATAATTATTTTGCTGAGGGCGGGGATTGTAATGATTCTGAGGAAGTTGATTTCTTGGAGCTTGACTTCTATTGTCTTGTTGTTGAGGTCGAGCGAAGGGCTGAGCGTTCATATCTGCGTAGGGTTGAGGGACATAGTGCATGTCTCGGTGAAGATAGTAATGTTGAGGTGCTCTTTCAGAGAATGCATGTCTGTGAGTATGATGTTTCCTCATCCTGGAGGCTGTCATGGATGCTTCCTCTTTCTTCTTGTTCCTTGGAATTCCTCCCACCCCTCCTTGTATGGCCTGGGAGGTCTCTCTTATGGCATATTGACTTAGAATCCTCCCTGTTTTGAGTCCATTTTCTACCATCTCCCCAATATTTATTTCCTCTACGAATGGTTTGCCCACTGCGGACATCATGTTCTGAAAATAGTATGCCTCTTGTGCTTGCAGAAAGACGGTGACCATCTCCGTTTCGTCCATACAAGGCTTCACTCTCGAGGCTTGCTATCACCATTTAATAGCATATTCTCTTAAGCTTTCAACATGTTTCGTCTTCAAGTTGGCTAGGGAATTCCTATCCGGGCGATGTCGATGTTGTACTGGAATTGTCTCACAAAGTCCCGGGCGAGGTGATCCCATATGTGCCATCGGGTAATGTCTTGATTTATGTAGCATTCGGATGCAATACCCACGAAGCTCTCCCCAAAGTACGCCATCAGGAGTTCTTCCTTCCCGCCGGCTCCACGTAATTGATTGCAATAATTATTAAGATAGGAGATGGGGTCACCGTGGCCATCGTATTTCTCAAATTTCGGCATTTTATACCCCGAAGGAAGATGTACATGGGGGAACATGCACAGGTCTGAATAATCTAATCTTTTCTGTCCACTTAGTCCTTGCATGTTCTTCAGGCTTTGCTCAAGACTCTTCATTCTCCTTGTGATTTCATCTTGTTCGGACGTTTTGGAAGTTTTGTCTTGCACAGGGTAAGTTCATATGCTGGCTGAGGGTAGCTGTACGCAGGGTACGGGGAGGCTCATTTTGGTAGTTAGGAGTTTGGAATGTAAAGGATGTGGGGTCAAACACGGGCCTCGGTACTGCAGGTTGTGTGGTAGCTGCTCACGGAGGGGCCGTAAAGATGTTGAGAACTGGCCCGGAGGTAAACAGTGGAGGGTGGGTTTCAGAAGGCGCCCCAACAAAATTGGTTGACATGGTGGCCTGCCCCAGGAGAATACTCGGGTGACTGATAGGGATAGTGGAGGTACCCCTGACCTTGGGAATAGCTCGGGAAATCCAGGGATAGCGCTGGGAGGTTCCTTCCCATTGGTCTAGGCATCCCACATTTCCATGACTCGGAGCAGCAGGATCCTGTTCTCTTCAGCCGCTGCAGATTCAGAGGTTGGTACTCCTGTGATTGGGTTGTCCTCTGGAATATGGACGGTGGGTAGAGTCATTTGAGTCGACACCTCTGTATTTCCCATTGACCTAGTGAAGTATCCATGTGAAGCCAGTTTACCGTAAACCAACCACTATTCTTAAATACCTGAATTGTACACTGTAATATGTAGTTAGTTCGGGGTAGATAACAAATAGGAAATCACACATTGGGCATGATGCACTTATGCAGATAATGGGTTTCTATATGTTTGTCATAGTCGCACGTGTCATCCCAGCATTTATTCAAATTTTCCTTTTGTTTCCTACTTATTATTTCCTCTTTTTTTTGTAACTTTTAAAGAATGCGGTCAAATCCTATAGAGATTGCCTATGTATCATGACTTTGTATGAATCATAACGAGCGTAGTTCATGGAAATAAAAGGATAAGTACACAGCAAAATATTTTTGGGATTTTCAATTTTGAAAAGGACATAAACTTTGATTATAATAGCTAGTAGAACGAAAAGCAACCACCAGACTGGGACTTAATAAACATATAGAATCGAAAGGACATACAGCAAACTCTCTCTTTTCAGAAAAATACAAATTTATGGGTACATTAACACTTCAAATGATTTTGGAGCTTGCGGGGCATCATTCGGCCTCGCTGCAAGTTTGCGCACTAGACTTCCTTGGAGATAATGGAGATCTTCCATTACTTATCGAACAAATATCATAGCAGCGGCAAAAAACATAGATTTTGGCATCTCCTCACAGTGATTGCATTTAGTGGTAATATATTCTGCAATTGCTCGCACCTTCTCCCTAATAACCCCTTTTTCTTGTAGTAGACGCCCTATTTGTTCAGCTCGTGCTTCTAAAGTCCGTTCGGCTGCCTGATTTAGCTTTTGAAACTGCCTCAAATATCTTTCCCATCCCGCTATTACCGCATAGCAATGCTCCCTCTCAGCTTTGAAGTCTCTAGCTTGTTTGGCCATTTTGTTTTCAGCTATGACAACCTTCTGTTTTAAACCAGAACTTTCATTGCCGCTTCCTTCTTTTAACTGCTCCAGTATGCAGGCCCTTTCTTCTAAACTTTTAACTAATTGTTTCCGAGCTCTAGACAATTCACCTTCTGCCTTATTCAGGTCGAAACCGTATTCAGTTACTTTTCGATGCAGGTTCTCTATTAGCTTTTCATCCTTCGTACTCCTCGGAGGATTTTCTGTGGTTGTTTTCATATTCTGAATCTGGGCTCGCAGGGCTTCGTTTTCTTTAACCAATACCTTCTTTTCTCCCTCGCTGGTTGCGGATTGCAGCCTGTTTTCGAATTGCAATTCTTGAATTTTCTTTTCCAGCCTTCTTATAGTAGCCTCGTATTCATTTTCTTTTGCCAACCAATCCCACTGCTCTTGTGATGTCTAAGTAAATTCCTGGAGATGGGGTCTCTTTGCCGGCCTCCCAGGATCTATATCCCTCTTGTACCAAGTAACATACCCCGGTGCAACCTCACCCTTAGATACGTCACGTACTCGAGTATAGGCTGTCAAATATTGGCATTCACTCCAAAATTGGCATACAACAGCTTCGGGAAATTGACCATTCGGGCTTATCTCAACTACATGGCGGCTGATATCCTTGTTTCTGGGAAACATTTGGCATCTACCCAATTGCCCGAGTACTCTATGCGGCGCATATGGTAGGATGATTCGAAGCCCATCAAAAGGACATGGGGTCGTGCGGCAGGCATATACACAATCTCGTCCATAGAGAGCCAACCGAATGTTAATTCAATTTGATTTGCAGTAATAACCCGGATATGCGGTACCCACCCCGCGACACCCTCTGGTAATTTAAACCCATTCACTCTGTTGTCAAATTCCTCTATGCAACCTTTTGTTGGCAGCGCATAATTTGTGAACCGAGGCCTGTGACATAAATGCTCAATCATCCAGATTTTGTAACAGCAAGTTATAGCCTTGAAAGAAATCCCCTACTGCTTTACAAATGGTAAGGGCGCGAAAGATATCATATATGATCATTGGAGCAAGGGTACTCTTTTCCTGGGTCATCATAGTACTAACGACCCCTGCTATCTGTGTGTCGATGTTCCTTTCCTTTCGCGAGAATACTAAAAGACCCAAGAAAGACACCATGAACCTTTGGTATATAAACTGATTACCAAATCATTGATGCTCCTTTCGAATCATTGATGCTCCTTTCGAATCATTGATGCTCCTTTCGAATCATTGATGCTCCTTTCGAATCATTGATACTCCTCCCACTTGAGCCGATTACCCTTGCTACAAATAAGGATTTTAGGGTTGTAAAATCCTCCAATGTGGCCATATCTTTGGTATATAAACTGGAGGGTTCAAAAGCCAGCCGATAAGTCAAGATTGTGAACTTTTCTGCTGATTTTCAGGGTATCCAGGAATTTATGCATGGCGAGGGCTCTAGGCGCAATCAAGTATTGATGTCTTAGAGGGATTTTATAGGTCCCAATATATCCGGCCATTTCTTCTAAAGTCGGGGTTACCTCAAAATCTGAGAATTGGAAGATGTTGTGGCCCGGGTCCTAGAAGGTGATTAAGGCATTTAAGATGTCTCCCTTGGGGTTGATTTTCAATAAACTAGTGAGACCTCCCAGGTGTGTGTTGACCCTTTTCTGTCTTGATTCCCCGAGATCATTCCACCATAGCCGGAACTCCAAGGGAATTTTCTTCATTATCGTGCTCATTCTACACATTTATTAGGGTGAATTAGCATTCTCAAAACATTAAAATTTATTTAAAAAACTATGATCGGCTTTGCCAATACGACCTTTCGACACTTCGGCTAAAAAGTTTTTCAGATTGTGCTTGCTTACCAGTCAGAATAAAATTCAGAGGTATCCATTTCCGCAAGATCAGCCTTCCGGCGTCCCTTGTAGCAAGATTCAACTATTATTGCAATAATGGCACCATCCGACTTATTTCAAAACAAGTGAATAAACTCGGGCATTTTTGACAGTTTTTGAAAAAAAGGGGTTGGACCCGGCCAAAATAATTTATCAAAACCTCCATAAATTATTGAAAAACTCTGAAATTTGGTGCCTTTTCCTATTTTTTTTTGTTTTGTTTTTTTTGTTTGTGTTTGTCTTTGAAAAATCCGGCAGCATTTCGATGCTACTTGAGCATTGGTTTTAAAGGTGATTACCCTAGAACTGCTACTTTTCACAATTTATTAACTTTGTTTACAATCTGGTCAATATGCGAATCCTAGGCAAAGAAATGTGCAAGTAGCACGTAAAAATGCATCGGGAAGGTTTTTTACTTCAGGGCACCTACCCTAGACGGACCCAACCCCTGTGTTGAGTCCCTTAAGTCAAAATTCATGATGCAAATAAACGTTCCTACTAGGGATCCGGCATGAGGTTTTGCTATACTAAGTTTAGAAACTCGGTACAAGGTCTAGACTGTGTTCCCGAGCGGACGACTCGAGTTGAGGAGAGGGCTACGTACCGGGAACGAAAAGGACATACGGCTTAGTAACTTTTCCGGCCTCTTTCTTATTTTAGGGTAAGACACTAACAGAATAGAGGAGTCTCAACCAGTAAGCATATCCCTGTAGGTGAGAAGTGAAAGGTTTCATAGCAGTTCATATATACAATTCAGATAATATCAAAGTGGTAAAACATGCGGCTTTTAGCAGAGAACGGGTAAGCAAATCAGAAGAAGCCAAATATAACTGTTATTTTAAGCTCGAATTCTTGAACCTTAAACCAGAGATTCTGGGTTCTACTCCCCACCAGAGTCGCAAGAACTGTCACACCTCCTTTTTACGCTACTACCCCGAAGGATAAAAACGTATAAGGGAGTTTTTCCAATTAAAGTTACATTATTCGAGATGAGTGTATTTATTTATTTAAGAGTTGCCACTTGGGATAGGTTTGGCTTTTGGTATCCCAAGTCACTGGTTTATTTAGAATCCCAAATCGAGGAACTTTTCGACTACCCAATTGGAGTCTGCGAACCAGAAATTCTTGATTAAGGAATTTTGTTGACCCGAGAGAAGATGTTAGGCAACCTCGGATCCCGTGATTCTAGCATGGTCGCTCAAACCTATTATAAGTGGCTAGAGATCTGATTTGCTATACCTGTTTAAACCTATAATGCTATTTTAAATTATTAACCGCTTTTAACATCTTTTAGGAAGTTTGCAATGTCATTAAAATACATCACGAATCACGTCGCATAAATGCGCACGTAATTTTATACATATCCTAACTCCTTAGAGATTTGGATTTGGGTCACATAAATGCGCATCCAAATTTAGGAAGGTGTTTTTAATTAATAACATTCGCGCCTATGGCAATTACGTCTTCAAAATTCATAGAAAGCCGTGAAATTTGCTAAACAGCACTTCACATTTTCTATGTATTTTAACGAATTAAGGAGCCATCGCAGGGTATTTGATTGTATTAATGCGGCTCACTTTATTTTTATATGGTTATTCTAAGGCATATGAAATTCTCTATTATTATGTATAGATCTCAGTAATGTCTCTTTTGGTTTGAAATTAAATAAAAAATTAACCATCAAATACATCTATGATGCTTACATGGAAGTTACTAGTGATTATTCTATATCAGTTTTCACTTTTAAATCCAAACTAAATGACTCATATACTCGTTAATTGGAGTACACGAGTCTAACTTCTAATAATTCAATTATGATTCAGGTTACACTATATTTGATAGATCTGAAACAGTTATTGCTAGATGTATTGAAACTTGAGTGAACTAAACGATACACAATGTCTGGATTTTTAATAATTTCTAAGCTAACATTTCCTGAATTCCTTATTTCTAAACAAAACATGAAATAACCACCCAGAACTACCATACCATTAGGTAACAGTACTATCAATTGTACAGTTATTACAAGATAAATCAGTCTCTAATGTCTAGTTATTACAAAAATGAATGATTCAAATTTTTAACTGCTACAAAGTAATTGGGTATATTACAATAAAAGGAAATGACAAACAGGGGTGATTCGAAACAAAATTATATCTGTAGATCTTCATACTTAGAATATATTTCACTCGAGCTTCATACATTAATGAGCACTAAAACATACCTGTAATTCAGCAGAGAATGGAAACATATGATTAAATGTAATTAATCAGCCAAGCAAAACAATAGCCAATCGAATAGTACACCCAAGTTTTCAGTAGAGTTTTGAGGAAATTAAAATCCCAAAAGAAATAAGAACAACATTGATAGTTTCTCACAGTTATAGGTAGAACCAATGTGTATTTTTCTTTCTAGAATTCAAAAGAAAAGTTCCCCGATCCCCTAAAAATACTCAGATGGTTTCTTTTATAGTGGAGCCTTAGGGCACCATTTTTCCCTTTTTTTCCTTTTAGTCCCTGAGTTAGTTTTCAGCTTTTCTTAACTGATCCCTCATTTCCTGACTTGTGCCTCAAGTTTGAGGCTGAAATTGTGTTTTAGTCATTTACTAGAGGTTCTAGGGGGTTACTATGAGATTTTTAAATTTCAAATACCCCTTATACCCTTATTTCTTTTCCTAAATAACCAACCTAAAGTTTTAACCTTAGTTATTCCTTGAACCTGGTCGATTGTGTTTGGATTATGGGCCAAGGTTTGGTTTGGATTAATAGGTCCATTGGATCCATACCATTAACTGTCCTAATATGGATTGGTTTATCAGTTATTATAACTTAGGATCATAAACACTCAGGTATCTATGTATTAAGACCAATGGGTCACTATCAACCAGAGAAAACCAAACAACTAATACTTATTATAAGAAAAATCTAATTAAATCACTCAATAAAACTTGACACAAGGATTGAAATGAGTAACAGGGATTGCACATTCAGTTCATGAACAAAATTAGGAAACAATTAAAGGTTCAAACAAACAAATCAACCTAAACTATACAAGTACTGAAGATCAAAAATTACTATAAAGATCAAACACTTAGTAGCTTAAATGCCCAACCAAACTAATTAGAATATCAGGGAATAAACAAATGAAGATCATGAGATAAAGGTAAAAAAAACATAGGAATCACACTACTGAAGAATCAACAAGCTAAGCTTTCAGAATCAAGGAGCTAATATTAAAATGATATCAAATCATTCAAGAGACAAAAGGATTTCAAATTAATAACAACCAAGGGCATGTAACTGTTGAACCTACCTCATCTGAGATTGTGGAAAAACATACAAGAAATCAAAGCATCTAAAAATTAACAAAATGAAGCAAATATATGCAAGTAAAGGCAGAGTACTTAGCTTTTGTTTTACACATGCACATCCACTTGACACCATTTCGTTGGTTCTTGTCCCCTTCTATAGAGATATTTTTAGCTCTCTAGGGCGGAAGGCATGGTGGATAACAGGTTCAGAAGTTCAGGAAGGGCATTTATGATTCTGAGACCTCAGTGAGGTCTCGTATCTGAATTTCTGCAGTGATTGATGTTGTTTGGGAGTCGTGTGTGGCATGGTTGGGGAGGGGAATGTCCAAGGATCGCCTGGGAGGAGTTTGACCAAATTCTGACAAGTTTGAGTTTTAGGGTTACACTACGAATTAATATTCGAAGCGTTCTGAATGGATTCGAAGGGTGTAACACACATAGTTGGAAAGAGGGTGTTGAGTTGTTTCAGGGGTGTAAGTTTGGAGGGGTTTGGAGTCAAGTCGCCAGAGATGGGGGGTTCCAACGACCTTTTAGTGAAGATTTGAGACGATGGGGGGTTATTTGAAGGGAGTGGAATGTAGGACGGGGAAGGGGAGGTCCTGGAGGTCCTATGGTGTAAAACTAGAGAAGTTTGGAGCAAGGTCGCCGGAGGCGGTGGTTCCGACGATTTTACTTTCGAATATTTGAGACGGAGGGGACTTATTTGACGGAAACTAGTCACAGGACGGGATAGATGAGGTTGTGATGGTTTGGTGGTGTAAATCTGGGGAGGTTTGGTTACCGGCCGCCGCCATGAGGCGATATCCGGTGGCGGAGTTAGGGTTGTAGATGGGTGGTCAAGGGGTAGTCAAGGGGTGGTCAAGGAGTGGTCAAGGGTGGTTAAGGGTGGTCGATACACCGGGGGTAGATGATATGAGGAAGGAGATGAATTTGTCTCTGAGTGTATTAGAGACGTTTGGACATATGTATATGATTTTGGGGGAAAGCTTCATGGCCATTGGATGATCAAATGATCAACGGTTGGGATGCATGTTCTCTAAACTACGTCGTTTTGATTGGTCTTGTGTGGACTGGACCAAGATTGGTTGTTTGGGCTGGGTCTGTGTGTTTTAAAAGGGAAAAAGGTTTGGGCCACTCAGGTCTGGCCCATTGTGTCAGTCTGAGTGGCTGTGCATATAGGTATGTGTGTATATATATATATATATATATATATATATATATATATATATATATATATATATATATATATATATATATATATATTGTATTTTCTTCTTCTTTTTTATTTTGATTAACTCATAATTTTATTTAAAAACCAAAAATTCCTAATTAAAACAAATAAAATTGCAACAAGTTGAAATTAAACAACAAAAATAATTAAAAATGCTAGAAATACTATTTGCACATATTTTTGTATTTTCTATTTGCAAAATGACCCTAATTAACAATTATTCTAGCAAAAAAACACGAATTTAAATCTTAAACAATTTTTAAGCACGCATTGATGAAAACACGCTGGTACGCAATCAAATTTAAAAATTAAAAATCCTAAAATAAATAATTTAAATAAAATCCTAATACTTTAAGAGTCCTGTAGGAGCTGTTTCAACCAGGTAAAAATCATATGCTCACAATAGACAGTGAGAGCACGAGAGATTTCAGATAAAATCATGGGAGCGAGGGTGCTCTTGGCCTGAGTTATTAAAGTGCTTACAACCCATGCTATCCGTATGTCAATATGTCTGTCCTTTCCCTTGAAGACCAAAAGACTCAAGAAAAATACCATGAATGTGAAACACCAATGCTCCTCCCATTTGAGTTGATTTCCTTTTCAACAACTATGGTTTTCCAGGTTATTGAATCCCCCTATGTGCCTGTAACTCTGATATATAAACTGCGGGGTGGAGAAACTGGCTGATAAGTCTGGGTTATGAACCATCCTACTGATTTTTAAGGAATCCAAGAACTTATGCACGGCAAGGGCTCTTGGCGCAATCAAGAATTGATGCGTCGGGGGAATCATAGGGGCCCCAATATATCCAGTTATTACTTCCAATTTCGGTGTGAGTTTGAAATCCAAGAAATGTAATATATTTTGAGCCGAGTCCCAGTATGATCAATGCCTTTTTAATATCTCCCATCGGGTTAATTTTCAACAACCCAGTAAGTCCTCCCAAATGCATGTTGACCCTGTTGTGCCCTCCTTCACCCAGGTCATTCCACCACAAGTGTAGCTCTAAGGAAATTTTGTTCATGAATGTTATCGGCAAATGCAGGTTTGTGCTTATTCTGGACATTTATTAGGCGAATTAGTATCTCAAGACTTTACTCAACAAAATATTAAAAATGACCTCGTTCTTTTATGAAATTTATTTTCTAAAACCAAGGCCCAGCTTTGCAAATACGGCCTTTCAGCACTTCTGAAGGAAGATTTTAAGGTTGTGCCCGCTAACCGGCAAAAAATAAAACCCAGGTGTGGCCATTGTGGAAAGTCAGCCTTCCGACGTCCCTTTTTGGTAACATTCGGTTGTCTTTGGCAGTAACGGTATCACTCAATCTATGTAGGAAAATAAAAATTGGACATTTATTTTCTTTGTTTTGGTTATTTTTGCAAAAAGGAGGTTGGACCCGATGGGATTTGCCTACGTATCTCGTAACTGACGAGAATCAAACCGGCATAGTTCGTGCAAAATAATTTGTCAAAACCACCACTTTTGTTGAAAAGCCTTTTTTGTTTTTTGTTTTTTCTCTTTTCTTTTCCTTTTCCCCTTTTCGTTTTTAAAAAAACCCGCAGCATTTTGGCACTTATTTGAGTATTGGTTTTACAAAACAAATGATTAATCTCAGCCAGCTCTAGTACCCCTTTATTTTCTCAATTCTCTTTCTTTACTCACAAGCCGGTCAACATGCAAATCCAAAGCAACTTAATGCACAAGTAGCACGCAATATGCATCAAGATGGTCTTTTCATTTCAGGTCACCTGTCCTAGACGGACCCAATCCATGTGTTGAGTCCCTAAGTCAAATACATGATACAAATAAGCATTCCTACTAAGGATCCGACATGAGGTCAAGTTATTCTAAGTTCAAAAACCTGAGTATGTTTTCTAGACAATGTACCCTAGAGGACAAATCGAGTCGAGGAGGGGGCTACGTACCGGGAACCAAAAGGCCATCCGGCTTAGTAACTTATCCGGACTCTTTCTTTTTTCAGGGTATGACACTAACAGAATAGGGAGTCTCAACCAGTAAGCACATCTCCGGAGGTGAGAAGATAAGGGTTTTGTAACAGTTTATATGTATAATTAAGATAATATCAAAGCGGTAAAAAAACATTTAGCACATTAGGCCCAACATTTAATAAAATCAGATAATGAACAAAGCCAAATACAACAATTATTCTAAGCTCGAATTCTTGAACCCTTAATCAGAGATTCTGGGTTCGGTCCCCAGCAGATTTGCTAGAGCTGTCACACCTCCTTTTGGCTACTACAACCTGGCGAAGGGCGTAGATAAGAGAGTTTTTCCAATTAAAGAACAATCGAAACTGGATTCAATTAATTAAGAGATTTTAGAGTTGCCACTTGGGAGATTTATGGTGTCCGAAGTTACCATTTAGAATCCCGAATTGAGGAAAGAATGACTCTGTTTAACAACTTCGCGAACCATAAATTCGAGTAAGAAATTTTGTTAACCCGGGAGAAGGTGTTAGGCATTCCCGAGTTCCGTGGTTCTAGCACGGTCAAATGTTATATTTGGCTAAATTATCTAATATTAGAACATGTTTTAACTTATGTACTTTTAAATCTTTAACCACTTTTATTATTAATTTTAAAGATAATTGCAATGTCGTTAAAACAGGTGTCGAACCACGTCACATAAATGCACCTGTGGATTATGACACATTTCAACTTCGCTGAGATTTGGATTTGGGTCACATAAATGTGCACCCATATTTAAGAAGATAAATTATTAAGGACGTGCCTAGAAGCGACTACCGCGTCATTATCTTTCTGGGAAGCCGTGAAATTTGCTAAACAGTGTGTCCCAAATTTCTAGATATTTTAATATAAACATCTCATGAGGGCCGCGCAATTTATGAATTCCGTTTGGCACGGCGTGCCTCATTTATTATTTTTAAAGGCCATTCCTAAAGCGAGCTACCATTTTTCTATTGGTTTTGTATCTAAACTTAATTAATTCAAATTGACACAAGGGAGGTGCATCATATTCTGCTGTTGCACCCAAATAATAGAGCAGGTACAGCCTTCACAAAGTACCCCAAATAGTTTAATGGTCTGGACAAGATATAGAGTAGACCCTAACAGGCTGTCTCTTAATTGAGCCCAAAATTATATTGTTGAACTAGTGATTTATTTGCAACAAAGAAGATGATGAGATTATTCAAATTTCCAAAAAGAGATTTCATTTTTGCTCTATGATATGATGATACTGACGACAATTAAAAATATCTTAAGCTGATACTACATATAATTGTTTCCTGGATTTCACATTTGAAAGAGAGCAAAGGAAAATGATGAGCTACTCTTAAATTGATAGACCATAAACACGGCGGTTTGTGCAAATTATTCTAGGAACCAATAGATCACAAGTTTCGATTAAGCCACCATAAATCAATGTTCATCAACCAAATACACAGCTAATTGTCATCATTTAAGGACCCAAACGAAATGACAAAAGCTAACTATAATGTTGCAGTTTAACTTATAAGTCCAAAGGTCCTGTTATAAAATCCAGTGTCTTAACTATAATAGACAAAATAATGGTGACAAAAAAAACTGGTAAAGAAACGAGTAATATGGATTCTTCAACTTGAGTATGCATTAAGCATGAGCTTCATACATCAGTGGAGGTTGATAAATGTACCTGGAATGTGTGTAAAACAAAATTGAAGGCCAGCAAAGATCAAACAGCAGGATATTTCAAAATCCAAAGCTCATGAGTAGTAATACACCCATTAATGCTACCAAATATCCCAAGGAAAGCTTAAACCGAAGCTCAGACCAGTAAAAACCAACCAAAATCAACAATTTGACTCACAATAGCTCGAATAATGACCTAATCAACTCCAATTGAACCCCAGGCCAATGCTGGAAACTCAACTATCTAAATGCATATGCTTAGGTTATTTTTCATCTTCATATAGCTAACCCTCTAATGCACAACTGGAATTAAAGTTATTTTCAGGAAAAAGCTACCAATAGAACAGTAATTACACTACTCAATTTAAGGGGTTCAATATTGCTGAATAAGAGTTGGATTTCTGGAAGTTTTCTGAGATTTTTTGATATTTTTAGATTCCAAAATATCTGGAATTTAGGAATACTTTGCAGACTGTGTATGAATTGGGGTGTCTTTTATAGCCAAAGGCAAGGGCAACCCCTTTATTTCGTTTTAACTACTAATCCCTCTTTTGATTTTCAGACTTTACCTACATCGTCCTTCATTCTTTGACTTGTTTCCCAAGTTACTACACTAAACTACTAATTTTTAAACTAAACTACCCTTGTAGAAGGGTCTAAAAGATTCCTGCATTGCTTCTTACTTGTAGGATATCTATACTACCCTTTTTTTATTCCTAAAACAATCAAAGCTTAGTTAAAACCATATACTACCCTTTAATGCTGAAATTACTGTTTCACTCAACTAAGTCTCATAATTAATTACTAGCTAACCAACAGCTATAACGAACTCCTAATTATATGTGAACTATTAATCAGGAATAAACAACAGTCAAACTCAGAAATTAAGACACTACTGAATCGAAAATTAAATACTGAAAGTAAAAGAAAAACATGGAAGGCTATAGTTATCATGCCATTATCAAAATTGAAGCAAGTCATAATTGAATACTGGAAACTACTATGCTGAACTTCAAACTAAAAAGCAAAATTAGAAACTAAAAAAACAAAGCAAAACAAATTGAAGCACATTAGAGCTTGGTCTTCGAAACATGGTGGATAACTAAAATTCACAATCAAAATATAGAAATATTCAGGACTCCTAAAACTAACAATTAAACAATGCAAGTCGTCCACACCATATCAAAAAAAATCAAACAAAAGAAAAGGGAAAAAAGAAAAACGAACTTACTGATTAGTATTCAATTAGACTTGATTGAGTTCAATTTGAGCCTCCAAGCGGAGTCACAAGTTTGTTTTTGGCCAAAACAAACATGCGATTCCATTTTGAAACTCAAACGGCCTTTAAAGATCAACCTTAAAAATTAGGTCAGACCTCATATTGGAAATTCGACACTTTTTGGAGTTATTTTAAAGGAGTTAGACTTGTTTTTGGGTAGAGGAGGCCAAGGGGGTGGGTGGTGTTAATTTGGAGGCCATTGGCAACCGGTCGCCGTCGTGAACGATGGAGCTGCCAAGTTTCAAATGAATATTCGACAAGCCGGGGATATATTCGAGGGTGACCAATGGTGGGGTTGGAAATAGGGGAGCGAGGAGAGGGTACGACGTTATTTCGGAGACCGTTGGCAACCAGTCGCCACCGTGGACGGCAGATCTGCCAAGTTTCAAATGAATATTAGACAAATCTAGGTGGGTTTTGAGGGGTGATCTTAGGGAGGGGTTTGAAACATGGGAGCATGGAGGTTCCAGGGTGTAATTCTGGGGTCCATCGGATTTACGCCGCTGCAGGCAGCAATTTCCAGCAGGCGATGGGCGGTGGTGATACGGCGGAGGCAGGATGGAGGTGAGGCGGCGTTACACCGACCAAATAGGGTTCATTTTTGGACAGGGTACAAGGATAGACTGGTAGGGGTTATTTCGACATTTATATAGGGTAATCACCCTTGCGTCTTGACTATTTAATCAAGATTGATCAACGGCTCGGATGCTCGGATGCAAAACGATATCGTTTTGAGCCTATGGCTTTTGGACAGGGCAGGGGCTAGGTTTGGGTCTATCTTTGGTGATTTGTGGGCCAAATTTATGACCAGAAAATGGCCCAAAACTGGTATTTCAACAAGCCAACACATATACAATCAAGTATTCCTCTTTTTTATGTATATTCTTGTTTCATAAATTTTTTCTCATATTTTTAATAGCAAAATAAAAATAACCTAACACATATTTTAACATGAAATAACTAAGTAAACTCCTACACTTTAAATTTCAAGGAAAATTAACCAATTTTGTTATTTTCTTTATTTTCAATACTAGCTAATTAACAACCTAACCTAAAAAATGTAAACTTCAAATCCTATGCAAACATGCCATTTTTTATATTTTTATGAATTATTAAAACGGGTAATATGCAAATAAAAACTTATGCAATTAATTCCAAAAATTCAAATAATAAAAGGGTAAAAATAAAAATAGACACAAAATCACGCAAATAATTCCACAAAAATCAAATAATAAAGAGAAAAATTAAAATAGACACAAAATCACGCAAATAATTCCTAAAAATTCAAATAATAAAAGAAAATCTTAATTTAATGAATTTAAAGGCACACGTCAAGCGAGGCAAAAATCACGTGCTCACACCCTCATTCGAATAACCACCACCATCGTCGTTGTTGTCAAATTGCTCGAATATACCTTGAGGTTGTTGTTGCCCTCTTTGCTTCCTTTTCAGCATCAAGACACCTTCCATTGCATTGATTTGGCACGAGTTTCGGACTTGTTGCAATTGCGCCTTCGCTAATTGATTCATAGTTATTGTAAGCTCGACAATATCTTGGCCATTATCGTGCAATTCCTTGTGCAAATGGATGACCGTGGGGTTACCTTGGGGCACATTTTCTAGGATTTGCCATGCCAAAGAGGTGTCGACCATTTCATCAAGTACATCACATGCCTCTTGGTATGAAAGTTTCATAAAGTACCCTCCGGCTAATTGGTTCACAATACATTGATTTGTGGTGTTGATGCACCTATAAAAGGTTTGTTGGATCAGCGCCTCGGTCATGTAATTATTAGGGCACTCCTTTACCATTGTTCTATATCTCAACCAGATTTCATACAAAGGTTCCGTTGGCTCTTGCTTAAAGGCTAAAATTTCATCCCAAAGTGCCGCCATATGACTTGGTAAGAAAAACTTGCCAATGAATTTATCCGCCAACTCATCCCAAGTTGTAATGGGATGATTGGGGAGCCTTTCTAACCAGTCCAATACCTTATCCCGAAGAGAGAATGGGAAAAGCCTCAATCTCAAAGCATCCCCGGACACATTTGTTTGCTTGCTACCCCAGAATGTATGTACGAACCCCTTCAAGTGCTTGTAGGCATTTTGAACGAAGGCGCCCGTAAAATACCCTCTTTGCTCAAGAAAGGTCAACATTACATTTGTGATTTGAAAGTTCCCCACCCGGATTCCGGGAGGAACAATAGCACTCGCATACCTTTGATTTGGGAGAACTCTTGGGGCTACTATTGATATCTTTTTCAGCATGGCAGTGGCGGAGGAGGTTCTGGGCTAGGATTGTTGCCATTTGTATTGGCTTGACGGCCTCTACGTGGAGCTTGAGGTAAATAGGAACCTCTTCTTGATCAAGATCATCTACCCCCCCCCCCCCCCCGTGACATTACAAAGAGGGTCATTAGCATTAAGAGCCATATGTACCTGAGTGATTGACACAAATGAAATCAGTATACAAGAAAGAAAGAGAAGCAAAACACAAAACTAAATAAACATATAGTCAACACCATAAGCTCCCTGGCAACGGTGCCAAAAAGTGATTGCTGCCAATCCAACGCTACAGAAAGGTAGGAAGTGCGGGTCCCAATAGATTTTACCCAAATAGTGGTCGGGATCGAATTTCCACAGGGAGCTAGTAGTGGAGTTGTATTTTCTGTCTAGCCTAGAGATGTGTTTGTACTTCTAATGTCACTTCAAATATTTTTGGGTTTTTGATTTTATAACTACTATTATAAAACTAAGGATTAAATCTAAATTATGCTAAGAGAATATTGCGAAGTTGTATCTAATACAGAGAAAGGCACTAAGGCCGTGTTCCGATTTCAACCCAAACTCTTCCAAATACAAACTAACTATCACGCCCTAAACCGTGGGACATGACCGGCGCTCGACTGGGTAGCCCTAGTCAAGTGGACCTGGGTGCCTTTCCTATCCCACATGTTACCCTGTGTTTACATTAATCATTAATTAAGTGAGATAGTCACATATAATTTGAACACATTCTTATGCGATTTACATAACATACATGGTTACTTGCGTGGTTTACAACTTACACCGCCCAACATACAAAATACATATTTACATGAGTTTCATAACCCACATTTCCTATCTGCGGAGCCTCTAAGGATACAAAATGGGTGATACAATACTTGTCGGTAACAAGGATCTGGCTATACCTTTCACAAACATCAAAATATGACTTCGGAAGAAAAGCGGCATGAGCCAGGCAGGGCCCGAGAGGCAAGAGGCTCATCAATTCAGCTGACGGGAATGAAGGAGTGCTACTATCGGTAGACTGGAGTACATGCTATAGATCCACCAACAACCATAACACGAATGTAGCGCCCCTGGGAAAAAGGACGTCAATACATTTAAATTGTACTGGTATGTATGAACAAACTTTACCCCAAGTAAAATCAATCGATGCACAGATAACAAAAAGTAATAGAATCAACAATCAAATATGAAAGGAACAACCAAAGCCAAATAAGTTTCACAATCTCTCCTTTTTCCATTTCAACATTATTCCATCACATCAATGATTTCCATAACTTTTACATTTTTTCATTTCAGTAGTGACTTCGATCACTTTTCCACAACCTCGGCCACTCTTATTACCACAGCCCACACCTTATAACGTCGTGTTGCGGTGCGCAACCCGATCCCACCGGACAATCACATTTCACACATTAACAACAACAATTCACAGAGAGTTTCATAAACATCAATATTATTTCCATTTTGTACAATAGCCCCAATACAATTCAAGTCGCAACGATAATTGCCCACGACAAGCCACACATGATATTACCACAGTTGTTTCAGTTACATTAATTACGACTTCTTTCCATCATTTGTTACAAAGCTCTTGCCACATAAACATATTTACACATACTCGATTTATTGCCATTTACTTACATCACATTGGGAAACTTAACCAACAACGTTCAAGGCATATTAATCATAAGAATTCACAAATAGTCCACTTAAGTGACACATACCAATCACTCGTAGACTATGCAAGGTACCTTACAAAGGTTAAAGTTAGCCATACATACCTGGAGCAGAATTTCTCTTTTTACTTCTACTTTCAGCTCACCAACAGCTTAGTACCGACAATCTAGTTCACAAGTTAACACATACAACTTAGAATTTGGAGTTCGCAATTACTACCCAAACTTATTTAGGTCATCAACCGCTCCTTTTGCAAAACTTTAATCCTACCCAATTCCTTTTACTAGATTTTAGGATTTATAGAACATGCATATGTATTTCAACTTATGTTTTCAAGAATCAATGCATGAGAATCACTCTTTTTGTTTAAATCTGAAAATCAATAAAAAGGGTTGGGATTTTACCTGTAAAGACGGAGATGAAGACAATTACCTTAATTTTTCCGGCCCGGGTGACCTTGAAGAATCAAATCAATGAATGTAAAACTTTCTCTCTCAAGAATTGTCCCTTCCTCTCTCTAGTTTGTTCGGAAAATATGTTAAAATAAGGGGTCGGGTTTAAAATTTAAAAAAATTAAAGTCCGAGTCAGATATGCGGTCGCACTTTGTTATTGCAGAATGGAAATAAGGTCCGAAGAATGGACCGCAAAAGTGTTCCAATAATCTGAATACTCTATTTGGGTTTGCGACATAAAAGCAGTATGCATACCTAATCCTTGGCTGCATAATGCACTGCAAATCTGCCTCTTTGCAAAATCCCAAGTCAAATATGCGACGACTATGCGGTCTATATATCAGTTATCGGTCACATAATGGACCACATCTTTTACCTCAATTTAACAAAACCACTGACTCGGTCTGCGTTAGAAATGCGGTCCGCATACTCAATTTGCGACCGCATTTTGGACCGTATAATGTTATTTATATGGAAAAATTTAATTCTTGATTTCTAAAATGATATATCAGTACAATTTTAAATAATCCTAACACATATTCGAAACATGGCACTACGAGTTACTAGATTTTGAGTACATATTTTCACGGGGCCTTACATTAACCATCCTCGCAAGTCATAAATT
Source organism: Nicotiana benthamiana (assembly GCA_034376525.1). Lineage (NCBI taxonomy): Eukaryota > Viridiplantae > Streptophyta > Magnoliopsida > Solanales > Solanaceae > Nicotiana > Nicotiana benthamiana. Next base: position 94,914,506 of record CM067337.1, read on the forward strand.
AGTAAAACCAAGTACGAGGAGTCTTATTTAGGGGAAAAGGGTTTTAAAAAGTAAATGACCCGTCGGGTCATTACATCAAGGGTTTCGGGTTGATTTCTAGTGATTAACGGAACAAGATTGGAAATTTGAGGAGTTGCTAAAGTTGGAACTCAGCTGTCATAAACGCACCACTGGAGTAGGAGTCGCATTTGCGAGTTCGCAGAAGTGAGTGGGGGACTGCAGATACGAGATTGGATGAGCTAGGCAGAAGGCGCAGGTGCTATGAAGTTCCTGCACCTACAATGGTCGTAGAAGCGGAAGAGAGGGTACAGGTGCGTGTGTTGTTCTACAGGTGCGATGTCAATTCTGCACCTACGATGACGCATATGCGGTCTAAAGGCGTAGAAGCGGTCCAGAGATTTTAAGTGATTTTCCATAGATGCGGAGGTTTTTGCAAAAAAACTGCACCGCTAGGTGCGCATAGTAAGTCGTATGAGCGGAAAGCCTGGGCAAAATTTATAAATAGAAGACTTCACAAAGTTTTTGTTCGTTTCCACAATTTTGAACAAGGACTTTGGAGCTTTTGGCTAGATTTTTGAAGGGGATTCAAGGAGTTTCACTGAAGTAAGTTTCTTGAGCTCTATTATCATTAGATATGATATCTTTTCCGTTGATTTCCCACCAAATTAGTAGGATTTATAAAGTGAAATAAAAGGTTAGGGCTTGGGATTTTGGAGAGATTAATTTGGAGATTTGAGGAACCAAATGATGTCGAATTTTGATGAAATTGGTATGGTTAGACTCGTGAGTTAATAGGCTTTCTACTTTTTTGAGACTTTTGTTGGAATTCGAAATGTGGGCCCGGGGTCCGGGTTTGAGTCGATCATGGGATTTGAGCCCAATTTAGTAGTTTTCTTTGTGGAATTGGTTCCTTGTCATATATTGATTGTGTTGTATTACTTTTGGCTAGATTCGGGACATTTGCTTGGGTTAAGGTAAGTAACGGTTATAAATCTGGTCTTGAGGGTATTAAACTCTGGACATTGTGTCTTATCACTATTTTGGAGGTGACGCATATGCTAGATGACAGGCGTGTGAGCGTGCACCGAGGGGATTGTAACTTTGTACGTACCTTAGAAACTGTAAACTTGAACAACAGTTGTTAGCTCTATACTCTCTATGTGTTATGAAAGATTGATGGTAAATCATATTATAATCCATGCTTAGGCTATATGTTGGCATTGTTGGGTCCCGTATGGGCCATGTTACATGTTGAATTGCTTGTTAAATGCTAGTTGTACTCATTCATAGTTTTTATTTATATATCATAACTTAGTCTCTGTTATTATATCTGAGACTTCATGTTATTTCTGTTTGGGCTGATGTCCCTGATTTCTGAGAACCTGAGACGCTGGAGAGATTGATGACTGAGTGAGGCTGAGGGCCTCATTGTGAGGATATTTATGTGATCGGGTTGTACGCCGCAACATGTTTTATTGATTTATGACTGAGTGAGGCCGAGAGCCTGATTGATTTATGCCATGATTGGCTTGTTATAGCGCTTGGGCTGAAGGAGCCCATCCGGAGTCTACACATCCCTAGTGAGCGCAAGTACCTACCAAGTGCGAGTGTCGAGTGCTAAGTGATTGTGAGGAATGAGTGACTAGGAGGAATGAGTGATTGTGGGGTTGGAGCGATTGGGAGGATTGAGAGACGATTTCCTGAGAGGCAGTAAATGATTACATTATTGATGCACACTATTACTTTATATCCATTTTTTTTAAACTGTTGAAAGATATTCTTATCTGGTTTTACTTGAACTTGTCTGAAATGAACTGGATTGACTTGAATTACCGGAACTTGGGAAGTGTGACTATTTTCTTTTATGAAATTATTGAAATGACCTAAAACTATGTAGCTTGTCACTATCTTCAGTTCCTTATTTATTATTGTTATTTACTGAGTTGGCGTACTCATGTTATTCCATGCACCTCCTATGCAGATCCAGGATCTGTTGGACGCGTAAGTTGTTGATAATACTTGTAGCTGGTCATTGGTTATCGCCAAGTAGCTGCGGGCGTTTGCAATCATGCTTTCTTCTTCCCTATCTTTCCTTGTATTCTGTATTTTTTCAGACTATGTTAATCTCCTTACTTTCGAGTCGATTATGTTAGATGCTCATGACTAATGACATCTCAATGTCAGGCTTTATTTTCGTACTTATGTTCTGGATTTCACCCCGTTTTATGGCAAAGATTTCAGTTATTTTAAGAGTTTTTGATTATTTTTGCTTATTGTTGAAAGCGTTTTGGTAGTGTCGGTTGGCCTAGTATCATCAATAGGCGCCATCCCGATGGGTCGTAATTCAGGTCCTAACTTTTGGCAAGACAAGAAACAAGAGACCTTTTAAGCATTGCTATTCTTTCCCGGAAGGTTTATAGCTTGCAATATGTAGCATTGTTAGGAGCAAGGCTAGTACACTTTTTGGATGTTCTCCCTTTGATTGTACTATGGTCAGTGAGGTATGCCTCGTATAAAATTCACTAGCTTAGATCATGCCAATAAGAAAGATGGCATATCAGATTATACTTGACACTGAGAAACTGATAAATCCTAAGGAAAATATTACCTTTTATGAAATTTAGACAAGAAACAGAAGAAGATAAGTGATATTGATTTATGTGGTGACTTCAATGCATTGAACCATTTTCATTCAGTCCATCTGCTCTTCTGTGAAAATGCATAGACATGGAAAGATGGAGGCCACTTCGATATGATCAACAAGGTGAAATAGCAGTTAATGAATAGCTATTTTACATTTATGTTTAATTTCCAATAAACATACCCAAAAAAATCACATTTCTAACAAGATCCCAAAGAAAAATTAACTACACGTTTATAGCAACTGTTCATGTCCAAGAAACCCTACTTTAATTTTCATGTTTTCTTTTTCCTCTTTTCAGATATGCATTTGCTTATTCTCGGTCAATTATTACGAGTTGAGAAGATAGAGAAACATTTTTAGCAAAATGCTCAGAAGCAGCAGCCAGGCCCTGCAACATTCTTAGAATCTCATTAGTGTCCTCCAAATAGTACTTGGCCTTACTAGGTTTCTGGCCAACCGTGCAAGCAAACACTTCAGCCACGGGTGAAAGTGAGGCACTTGCTACAGAACTCATTATCACCTCAAACATATCCTCATCTGATCGATCATCCCCTATACAGAGTACAAAATCTGGTACTGTTCCATTCTTCTTCATTGTTTCTAGGAGACGTTCTGCTACAAGACCTTTGTTGACAGCCTAGGCGGTCGAAATGTAAATTCATGACAAAGCAAACCATCAATTTAAGTTAAAAAGAAAACATAGGGACAAGAAATTCCATTCAGAAAAGAGCGGAGTGCCTTTTCGTGAAGAAACTGGAAAGAAAAGTAAGTGGCCCAATTAGACAATGTAACAGCCATCAACTATCTTTGGGAATTTACCGTGACAGAGGTGAAGTTATAATATTCACACTTCACGAAACCAAAGTAAGGTGACATGATTTAGATAACTGTATGAAAGATATGATATTTATAGTGTGAAAGCTATTTCAAGAGAAGCGTGCTTGGTTCTAAAATAGAGTTGCTACACTTTTGAGCTCTTTTTTCCAAAAGTGATTACTGCCCAAATAAAGCTATAAAGCGATCATATTTATTACTCCCTCTGCGGTACCAATTTTAACAAGGAAATGAAAACTTTTGAAAGTTGTGGCGTTAAATAATCCATAACATTTGTGTGGCTTTAAAAGCTGCTCATTCAGGACATATAGAAATGTGTCATTCTTTTTGGAATAGAGTAATAAGGAAATAGTTCCAAACAAAGTGGAATAGAGAGAGTATAAGTTTCAATAAAGACCCAGTTCTTAAGGTTCAGTATTGTTGATTTATCTCTTAATTTTCACACAAGGAAGCAACAACAAATTTCTGTAAGCTATCTGGTGAAAGAACTCAAGTTGCTTATGCGAGAGGCCATAAGCAACTTTGATGGTCAGAAATAAGTGGGAATCATGGAAGTTGAAGCAATCACTAACAAGGAAGGGCTCGATTTGTAGACCTTTTCACCAGCTACAGATGCATGCAAGTGCTTCAAGTGAGAAATGTGAAAAAGATATCATACTGCTCACCTGAGGCTTAACTTCTACAATGTACTGGCCACTTTTGACAGTAACCGGTTGATTTGCAAGGACACTTTCCAAGTGATCTAGAAGCTCTTTTGCCTGACATGAGCCAAAATCTGGATCGGCATATTGGTAATTCCAAACAAGCGTGCTTTCCTTGGAATCTATGAAAGAGCCATCAGTGGTTTCTGTGTAGAGACTCATTACGGGCTCAGCAATCTGCTTCCAATAAAAATCTACCGCTGCAACACATGTTTCCCATTCAGCATCATGATTTGGCCTGAAAAAGAATTGTTTCAGGTTCATAGAGAAACCAAAGCATCAAGCACCAAGAGTAGAGGGAGAAAGGTAAAGTTCAGTAAAAGCATTCCTCTGTACCAATTTCCCCATGAACTGAGCTGTGTGCAGACACAAAACAGACATCTGTGAAAATTGAAAAAGACTGCCCCCTTAGGAGGAGGAAAACACATATACACTCAGGCAGTTAAGATCTGTTTTCACCATAAGCAAATTATTACATTATAGAAGCAAGACCTAATTCATGAAAATGAAGTATTATTTATCAGATTGGCATAGTTGATTTGGTCAATCATGAGTTAAATTTAAAACACCAGGATTCAATAGAGATGATAAAACAGTTCTTTCTTTTATTTTTGTTACAGCGATATCAGCTTATAATCACAGCTCAACTTGCATGCGAGTTGAGCATCTGGAGCTATAGAAGTTCTAACTTCTAAGGCATTACTGCACACGTTTGTGTCAAGGGTGTTCAACATCAATTATATGCTCATAAAAAAACAATACAGGGCCTATATACAGCATAATTTTCCAACGAAGGGTGTTTAGGGTGACCATACTTCCACCACTGAAGCTCCGCCACTGGCCCACTAGTTATGGACCTTGACCAGTTTTGCTACATAATAGAACATGAACCAAAAAATGGTTAAACAAAATTGCCACTATCAATGGCTACATGTTTAATACTTCAATAATCTACACAAAGCCAGTTTCTCTATAACTAGAAACTCTTTCTTACTCTTTCATTTAGTTCTCTTCCATTTTCAAGAATCTTAAACACCACAGTGCCCCTCCCCTTGTCCTCACAGATGTTAAGCAAGTAAAAACAAGAAAGAAGAGCCAAAAGTAATACAGCAGAAGAATGAACAGCAGAAAAACTAATGTCACCTACTTAGTTGACTAGTAGCACAAAGATAGATATAGAAAGTGGAATTTAGCTTCACAATAAACTAGAACGGTAACTCAGCAGGCTTCTGCCTACCTTCTGTATACTGACTGCATTTAGACTCAGAGTTAGATATTTCCAAAATATTGCTCGCCATCTTATCAGGTTCTCCTTAAGCCTAGATCAATTCCAGTTCCTTGCATTCTTAATATCTACTCTTCTGCTTAATCATTATTTGACAAAGTCAGAAAAACTCTACTTCCAGTTAGAACACTTTGCACACACCACAGCTTATGATTTCGTTAGTGATTAGCCACAATCATTTTACACCAGTCGACGAATCGCCTTGATAATGTATCACTTGGAGGATTAACAGTAGAAATCAACACAGTAATTGCAGGACATAAAAGATTTACCTCACAAAATAGCCATGCTCTGCTGCAAGCCCTAGTGTTTCGCACGAAGAAAACCACAGAGTTAAAGTCTTTGTGTCTTTTCCACTAACAATGAAAACGATATTCTTTGGATCCCTGCACAAGTTGTTTAAGATACTAACGACCTCTGCATTTGGACCCTTGCTGATAGAGTTTCTCACTGTCATTGTACCATCATAATCCAAAAGGATTGCGCGGTTCTTTGTCCTTTTGTAAGCAGATACAATATGCTCAACTGACAGTTTTCGGAAGCTAGGATCCAAAGCAATCACACGGAACCCTAAGCCAAATCCAATACCCCAACACCTCCTCCTCACATGATCCCTACATGCTCTTTCAAGATCTTGCAAAAAACTCTGAGCCCAATATGCCACATCATGAGTGCTCACATATCTGTAGTGCTTCTCATGACGCATCTGCATCTCTGCCTCGGAGAAAACTAAAGCAGAATCCATAGCCTCAGCAACAGCATCAATATTCCACGGGTTGACCCTTATCGCACCACTAAGAGATGGAGAGCAACCAATAAACTCAGAAACTACCAACATGCTCTTCTTTGGTGCTGTTGGATTCAAGCCCAATGTAGCATCAAGCTTCTCTGTTCCTTGCCGGCATATAACATATTCATAAGGTATTAGGTTCATTCCATCCCTTACTGCAGTAACGAGACAGCACTCAGCAATGACATAGTAAGCAATGCGCTCATAGAACTGAAGAGGTGTATCAACCAGGATAACTGGTTCATAGCCAGTCCTTCCAAAATTCTGATTGATTCTCTTTACAGTTGCATAAGTTTCAGCCCGGACTTCCTGCACATCTTTCCCTCGGCCTCTGGCAGGATTTGCAATTTGAACCAAAACCATTTTACCTCTCTTTTCAGGATGTTGAGAGAGCAGTTGCTCAAACGCCAAAAGTTTCAAGCTTATTCCTTTGAATATATCCATGTCATCAACTCCAAGTAAAACTGTCTGACCCTGGAATTTATCTCGTAGCTTTGTAACCCTGGTCTCTGTCTCATGCAAGTCCAGCACAGATCGAAGTTGACCCATATGTATTCCAACTGGTAAAATCTTAATGCTAACAGTGCGGCCATAGTACTCTAGTCCTATATAACCTCGTTTAGATTGATATGAAATCCCAAGCATTCTACTACAACAAGAAAGGAAATGTCTTGCATAATCAAAAGTATGAAATCCTATCAAGTCAGAGTTCAAGAGTGCTCGTAGAATTTCATCCCTAACAGGCAGAGTTCGGTATATCTCAGAAGATGGAAATGGGCTATGGAGGAAGAATCCGAGCATCACTCTGTTAAATCTCTTCCTCAAGAATGTTGGTAGCACCATTAAATGGTAATCATGAACCCAAACAAAATCATCATCAGGACTAATCACTTCCATTACTTTGTCCGCAAAGATTTTGTTCACTGAGACATAAGCTTGCCACAGGGATCGATCAAATCGACCACCAAGATCCGGAGACAGAGGAAGCATGTAGTGAAACAAAGGCCACAAGTGCTGTTTGCAGAAACCATGATAGAATTTACTGAACAACTCAGGTGGTATGAAAGCTGGAACACATTTGAAAGTTTCAAGCAAAGTTTGTGCAACATCATCTTGTTCACTCAGGTCAATTTCTTCTTTGAGACAGCCGATGTAAATCACTTCCACATCATCTCCAAGACCATCTTTGAGCTGTAAAAGAAGGGAATCTTCATCCCAACTGAAGTTCCAGCCTTCCTCAACATCTGTTCTCCTATGTGCTCGGAGAGGGAGTTGATTCCCCACGATTATCATCCGCTCCTGAGAAATCGATGAAGGAGCATCGGAGGCATTACTTCTATTTTCATCATCAAGCTCAGATAAAACCCCAGCTACAGTTGCAACCCTGGAAAGCTTCCTACTACCTCTACCAAATGTTGGCGAATCACCAGAAGTAAGATCTAGCAAGTTGGAATATGACCTTGAAACCATTATTTGCTAATAGTATTCCTCTTTTATTTTTTTCCTGTAATCAGAAAAGAATTTCCTCCTTTGCTCAATTGATAAGATCAAGCTATATAAATGCATGGAAAGAAAAGATTGAGAACAGAAAACAAGCAAGAACAAGACTGTCATAGAGAATATACAAACGGCAAACAAAGAAAAGATTGAGAACAGAAAACCAGCAAGAACAAGGCTCAGGTCATAGAGAATGTACAAACCGCAAACAAAGAAAAGATTGAGAACCGAAACCAAGCAAGAACAAGACTCAGGTCTTAGAGAATGTAAAAACGGCAAACAAAGAAAAGATTGAGAACAGAAAACAAGCAAGAACAAGACTCAGGTCACAGAGAATGTACAAACGCCAAACAAAGAAAAGATTGAGACCAGAAGGTCATAGAGAATGTACAAACGGCAACAAATCACTGTATTATATAGCAACAGTTCCCCTGTATGGTCCACGAGAGACTCATAATCATAGCATTAAAGATCAAAGCTGAGGGGAAACCCCCCCCCGGCCCCCCCCCCCCCCCCCCCCCCCCCCCGCAAAATCACACCTCCCCCAACCCCCAAAATAAAGAAAGCAGCTCAACTAAAGCACAAGAGGACAAAATGAAAATCAACTACTTGAACCAAAGTTTTGAACTTTGATACAGAATGAACCTCAAAAATCTGAAGACAGACAAAGATATTAATAAATAACATGGGTCTAGCTACCATCCTGAAGGATAAATCTGATGGCATATGCAAAAACCAAGCAGTAAAAAGAGTTTTTGAGAAACAACACCACAAAAAGCCAAAGCTCCAACAATAATTTACCTCAAAAGGGCAACCAAGACGAAGACCAGATACCCCACATGTTAAGCTTAGCAAGAAAAATAGAAATGCATAAACTACTCCATCTTCAAGCAAAAAAAATTTTGGTTTGCAGAAAGATTATACTTGCCAAGAGAAAAGGAAACATTACACCCCACTCAAAACAAGAAAATGGATGGTGGTGAAGAAAGTGCTATTACAAGTGGTTGCAGATAGTGGCCACGCAACAAAGACCTAAGAAGCAAAAGAACATTATAACACTCATAAAAGATTATAGCAGCCAATTCAGCTCAGGATCAGGGGAATAAAGAAAAGAAAAAAAAGAAAAGAGCTTACCTTTCAAGAAAACCAAAAAATGGTTTTTCGAATACCCAAAGATTCCCACTATGAATGTCTTAAGATTAGATTCTCTTTCTCAAAGCAAAAACAATGGCATCAATAATAGGCTTTTTTCTTTCTTTTTTGGCTTGTCTAAATGCACATATGATACAAACCATCACAACAGTACTAAAAACCCCAGAAAAGGTGGTGTCTTGTACAAGGAATTTGATTCTCTCTCTTTCTCTCTCACAACACAAAAACACACATGACAACAACAATAAGTATCCAGTATATTCTCACCAGGTGGGGTTTGGGGAGAGTAATATGTAGACGAGCCTTACCCCTATCCGAAAGGGCAGAGAGGCTGTTTTCAATCGACCCTCGGCGCATAGGATAAAAAGAAAAACAACAGTAAAACAAAAACAAGAACAATAGAGCATTAGTAACTACCGCAGAAATAGCATAAATAATTATCTAAACAAAAGAAACATAAATACAATCGCATGCAATAATATCATACACTAACTACCGTAACTAACAACCATAAAAATACATAAGCTAAAAACAAGAAACACACATGAAACTGTGAAAAATTGTTTTTGATGAAAGCAAGAAAAAAGTGAACAGTGAGCTCCACTTTCTGGTATCTCTGTATTTGCATTTTTCTTTTGCATTAAAATATGGCTTGTTGGAATATAGTTTACAGTGTTATTAAACTAATTAGTACCTCCGTGAATTTTATTTTTTTTAGTCTGTATTAAAAAAATAACTTTTTTTATTTAAAAATAATTTACTGTTATATAAAATTTGTATTTACATGAAATATATATATTTCATTTTACATTACATATTTAAAAGTGTTCTTTTTTTCGTGAACTCTATATCTAGTTAAATGGATTATTATAAGTTCCATAATCACGCGAATGATTCAGCGCGTATAATCACGCTTAATTATTGATTTTAGGACAGCCACTTGCACTAGTGAAATGAGAATATTCCCGGATGTTTGGGTTGTTGGTGTGACTTATCTGAGATGGTAACACTTACGCGCTATGCTATCGATTGGGAGACGAATTGGATATCATTCCCTCGGCTTGTCCGCTAGGTTTTCTTAATGAGACAGACGAGTCGTTGTAAATTTCAGGAGTTCATGCGGGGAACTCGATACTTTGTTTAAGTAGTGCACTTAAATTCGAAAATTACTTACATGAGCTATCAGATTTAGTTACGAAAAAATAAAAGATTTAACTTTTAAATTTTAAATTGAAGAAGAATATTACTTAAATCACTTTTGGCAATATATTGGGTCCAATCCTCTTAGACCTAGCATGAGAGACCAATAGCATGTTTGACCAATGTTTACCTTGAAAATGATATTTATAATTATATTTAATTTTATGAATCTACAAAAAATTTAATTTATTTTTATACTAGTTGTTAGGCAATAGATGATAAATATAAGCAAAGATAATAAGATATGCGAACCAAAGCTATTGCAAAACTGAGACTCGAGCTGGCTGGAGCAAGGGCCTCGATGCCAGGTAGTAATGAACAATTGATGAAGAATCAATGATAATGAGGGCCCCTAAGATAGCCTTATGCGGTTAATAATGAGTAATAAATGAAGAACAATAAATGAACAATGAATGAACAAGCAATAAATATATAAAATAATTGTTGAGCTTGTTTATGTAAGAAAGGCATAGAATGTTCTATTGTATTCAATAATGTATCCTTTACAAAATGACAAAAGTCCCCTTTATATAGGATGAGGGATCCCAACATAGTATATGTCTATAATGACGAAGAAATGTTGTTGGTACAACTGTATAATGGCTCAGTACATATTTGTACTATTTTTGCAGACCTGACTAGTTCTAACCACGTGTCCTTGGGAGCTTTCCCGCCTTCCTATGAGGATCATCGATTTGTACTGCTCCGAGATTGACCTTCGATATGCTCCCTCGAGGGATACACCTCGAGGTCATACCTCAAATTCTACTTCGAGATCCTCGAAGTTGGACGTGGAGTTCCATCATAATCTCAAAGTCGAACTCTATCATTTTGGCCGTATACAAATAGTTCTCGTGTTTCTTAGAATAAAATAATGAGAAACGATCTTGATTTCTTCCTTCTCGATACCCCCATTGTGACAGCAGCCTCGTGCGATCAACAACTGGTGCGACAGAAAATTTGTACATAGTTCTTGTCCACACGGTTCTCGAAACACTCATAAATCCCTATTGGTCGCCCTTTCAACTTTTGCAATTCACTTATATGACTTATAAATACTCCAATTCCCTATCTTTTAAACCTTTGCAACGTATTCAGATCTTCAAATCTTTGTTAACAGTTTCTTGTTTTCACCATTCTTCTGTGTTTACTTCTTCATCTGCTTGCTTTGAAACATCTTTATAACCATGGCAAAAAATTTTAAGACAGTACCTCAAAAGGGGGAAGCCCCTTCTTCATAACACTCGTCTAAGAGCAATAAGGTAATGCCTCCCAGCATCGAGTAGTGTGTTCCTAAGACCTTTGATGCATCCTCCGAAGTCAAATTGATAAACCTTCTTCCGTACCGGGCCGATGCGAGCCCATGTCTCGATACATTAGTCTAATAACTAACAAAGAGAAGGTGAAAATAGATTGCCGCAGGGGAAAGGCGGTACAAGGGGAGATCCATTCTTCGGAGGAGGAATAACTACACATAGACTTGGTTTCCTTAGCATATACGTATCCCTTTACCTTAGTTCCTGTAGATTTTGCTTCTCTACCGATAAATTCGGTGATCCTTATTTTTTGTGGAGAATATCGAGTGACTCATGGTCAGATTTATCCTTTTTTTGGAGAATCTTCTATCTAATTAGATATTTCCCGGACATAATTGAGGGGATGTCTTTCACCCTCGATCATCTGGTCATATTATATAGACCCCGCCTCTATTCAGGGGGCATAGTCAAATTGCAGCATCGATCTACCAATGTATTTTTTGCCAAAATTGATGAAGATAAAGACCGAGAGTGGATAAGCCTCTTTGTTTGAGTCAGGAATTCGGACGTCATCCTTACCAAGAAGATGCCATTCCTTGAGGAATAGAATATGAGACGTAAGTGTCGTTACACCGAGCATGCTTTATCATCAGAATGTCCTTTTTCCCTCTTTCGAACTAATTCATTTGTTGTTTGAATTGATTCTCCTCTTGTTATGTAGCCACCGTGTGGTTCCCCGTCACGGTCAAGGTCCTCCCGAGTTAGTTTAAACTTTTAGACTCTACCTCCTCATATGACAAGCGTGTTTGGCATGATTTGACCAAAACTCGATGGGAGGCTAAAAACCATGGTACGTCCTCACCGTTGTCACCCCTAAATTCCTTATAAATAGATTTTTTGGTGTTATGCTCGATCTTTTACGCTTGTGTATGCCTTAGGGAAGTCGTCTCAATTAGATCCCCTCCTCCTAGTGAAGAGCAGACCAAAAAACCTATCATGGATAGAAAGAGAAAGAAAAAGACGCCAGTAGAGTCCCCGACATCAAAGAGAGCTAAGGCTTCAAAACCTAGAGCCGATGCAATGGTCTTCCAGTAGCGGCTGAGAGTTGCTGAAGATAATAATGGTTTCCCAATTTTTGAAGCGGTACAAGGATAGCACGGTATTGGAAAGGGATACTCTCTAGGAGGAGCTGGCCTCGACTCAAAGTCTTCTTCAAAGTGCTAAAGAGGAGGCTCACCAATTCAAGGGGCTTCATGCTGAGTTATCTATTGCGTTATCCGAGTCCAAGTCTGAAACCAATGAACTTATATCGTCGTATAGGTAAGATGCTGCTGCAGTGAATGCTCGAGCCAAAGAGATATTTAATAAGGCCGAGATCAAACTTGCTCGTGTGCTTTCACATGCTTTATTAGAAGCTCACAAGAAGGCCTTTGAATAAGCGCACGCCAAGGGTTTCGACCTCTCTGCCGAGATCGAACAAGCGAAGGCCTTGGAAGAGGAGTTGACTGCTACGACTACTTCGGAAGAGGGCTCTTCAAGTAGCTCGGGGAGTAGCAAAGATGAAGACTAGGCCACCTTTGTTCGTTTTATTTCTTCTTTTTTATATGTGGACTCCTCGTGGGAATTTTGTAAATGCATTGTTGCAAATATATTTTTGGAATGCAAAGGGGCTTTTTTCTTGTTTAATGTCTTCAAAGCTTTGCCTTTCAATGGCATGCCAAAGTCAAGCCTCGAACTTGAATTTAACTCCTTCGAGCTCTGTCTTGGAGTAAAAGAGACCCTTGAGATCGGGTAGGTAAGGGATCAATTTGACTTCTCGATTCCTCGAACACTATGTGGTGTCATTATTCCTATGACATGACCGTTAAGTGATTAAATTGACCCCGTCGGTACATTCTCCCAAAAAAGTCATAATTGCTTTGTTATGACTGATTGGCTATGAAAGTTAATGAATAGTCGCCGCTCTTCATATATATATATATATATATATATATATATATATATATATATATATATATATACTTGTTTTATTTTACATGAGGGCTTTGCCACCTTGTGGAACTACCTTTCTCTGTCGAGTTCCCTTTTCGCTAGCTCTAGTGCGTACTAGATCAAAGATTTTGCTTGATTTTTTGTCTTCCCTTTCTTGTTTTGAAGGAATTATGGCTACTATACCTAAATCCGCATACCAGAAAGAGGGAAGCCCTACTTCTTCTCCCCGCCCGGCCGACGGTACAACACCGGCATTTGGCGAGCCAACTTCAAACTATTTCATCTCGATGTGAGATTTTACAATAGAGAAACCTATCGATGTTCCAGGGCATTGAGAACATGCATCAAGGTTCATTTGCTCAATAAAAAAGAGACACCTTGAGGTTGTGAGGAGAGGCTGCAGATGGGATAAAAGGTAAGGCTGCAAATACCCTCCCGAGAAGAGGAAATTACGGCTCACATAGAAGGGTTTCTGAACGTATATATGTGATCTTTCATGTTAGGTCCTGTCGACCGACACGTGCTAGAATTCTATCAAAGATATCGAGGTACATTGACTTAGATCCATCTATCTTTCTGACAGATCATGTCGATAATGAGATTTTTTGCTGATAAGGCTGGCTCGATTTCACTCTTAGCCACCTCATCAGATTGTATCAGCCTTTGCATTATCGATGTCTAATCACTCTAGGACACCAATACACCAAGCCTTTTAGTGCTAGCGACAAGGAGAAAAGGGATCAAGGGTGGATTAGTGGGTGTTCTCGAGTGAGAACTGTTGATATTATTACTACAGAGTTCCTGTCGTTTCTTGAGAAATGGAATTTCAAGCATGAGCGACATACTAAACCATACTCTTTTTTTTCTCGGTGGAGCTAGACTTCGTAAGGACGTTTTCCTTACTTTTTCACAGCGATCTCGTGGATGCCGAATGAGGTCCCCAATATTACTATGTGGGCCTACAAACTGGTGGCTTCTTTGACTTATGAAAAGAGCAAGTGGCGGGATTTGTCGAGGGCAAATGGGAGACTAAGCACCAATGGTATGTGTTATGTAGTTCTTCTTTTGGGGGGTACTTTGCTTTACGTACACTAGTTTCTTTGTTGCATGCATCAGGGAGTTTTCTGAGGTGAGACCATCCCATTTCGAGGAGGAGGAAGGACCTTCGACTGCTGAGATAATACTAAAAGAAAGAGATCTCTGAAGAACAAGGATTCCTATAGCAAGGAAGGACCCATACGGGGGCACTAGGAGGACATTGTCTCTACCGTTGATCTCAAATTTATTGGTATTCTGTGAACATCAAAACATCCAGAGAGGATGACTCCTCATTGATGGTTTGAACCAGAAGGCCTCCCGAGATTGTTGAGCATGCTGGGCTCGAGGCCCCTAGTCGTGAGAGAGAGATTCCATAATAGAGGAGGGGAAAAGGTCCTTCATTACCTGATTTAGTAACTGGTCCTTGGACGACTGGAAGTAATCCGAGGAAATGGGCTTCGACTTACCTCCTCCCAATCAGAGCGCTTTGAGTTTCTCTATCGGGCCGATGAGACCGAGCGGGTAAATGTGAAATTGACCTTAGAGGAAGCTCAACAACTCTGCTCTATGGTGAATTTTGAAGTCATTATTGTTTTTCTAACTTTGTACTTTCTTCTTTTAACCAAACCTTCTTTCTCATAGGCTTTCAATAAGCTCATGTCTGAGCTGGTTTGCTATGAGGTTAAGTTGTGCAAAGCCTTGAATGGGGAGAAATCTCTCTGGCTTTTTGTTAGAAGAAGACAAGAGAGATGATACATCTCCAATCAGAGGTTAACCGACGTTACAAATACGAAGGCAACCTCAGGAAACAAGTAACCTCTATTTTGAAAGAATATAAGCTTCTTCTCCCATCTTCGGAAACTAACGTTTGGTATCTTAGGGAGAGGGAAAGGAATAGATGCTTGAACACCTTTAGGACGAATCTAACCATATTAGTTTCGAATGCAATAAATTGAAGGCAAATATAGATGCTCATGTTGCGGCCAAAAGGAATGCTTTGGCTAAGGCCTCTTCCTTTGAGATACAACTTCGGAATACTCGAGAAAGCAACTTGGTCTATGCGAGCAGGATCACTAAACTAGAAACAAATATTTTGGAGATGAAAGCCGAGGTTGTGGACGCTTGATCCGAAGCCGAAGAGGTCCAAACAATGGTCGATGAGAAGGTTTCCATCTATCTGAAAGATGTTGTTGAAACTCATAGGAAGTTGAGGGGGGCTTTTGATTAAGAGAGAAGGAGCAGTGTATATGTCCGATGTCAATCCCCGAGGGAAACTCTCGAGGAGATTCATGGTAGGGCTTTGATTTCTCGAAGGAGATAGAGCAGGCCAAGGCAAATGAGTTCAATGCCAAGTTCCTTGTTTTCGATGCTAAAGACAACGAGGAGGATGTCGGTAAGAGAGTTGGTCCCAAGGGAGCCAATTGAGACATAGTACTAGAGGGGAGAGGCTAGGTTTTTCTTTCTTGTTCTTTGTATTGGGCTCCCTATGGGAGTGTTGTACATGTATCTTTATACCATTGTTTATAATAATAAAAAAAGGAAACCTTTGGTTTTTCCTTTATATAAATTTCCACTTGCTTGTGTCTTTAGTTATTCTTTGAGTTTGGATGCTCACTGAAAGCTAGTCTGATATGTTGGACATTAAGATAACAACCCTTAGGTTGTTCTTGATGAATAATTGATCATGGTTGACCATTTAGGGCTCGGTCCTCTAATCAAGTTTTGACTTAGGCTCATTAAATCTTTGGTTCTCAACATAATGGCCCTTAGGCTCCTTAGACTTGCCCTTAGGCTCTTTAGGATGACATTTAGGCTCTTACGCATTGGCCCTAAGGATTTTTAGGTTGGCCCTTAGGCTTTTACACATTGTCCCTTAAGCTCCTTTTAGAATGGGTCGATGCGACCTCTAATATAGCTATAGTTTTCCCTCATTTCGGCTAAAGACTTTTTAAGTTTTGATTATGCCTTGGCATTTTTCCTGTTTGTCCGACACTTCTACGGCTCAAATGAGAACCTCGAGTATGAGTCGATATATGACGATAGTTGTATGACTCGGAGATTCATTAGAAGGCAGAGTTTTCGAACTCTTTTCAATGAAGGATATTGTTTTCTAAGCCTTTTTATTAATCGTAGCTGATACGATCGAAGCTCCTTTGCTTATACCAAGGGCAACTTGATTAACCGGTTCATTTTGAAGTTTTTTCAAAGTATTTGGAGGCCTTTAGTTGTATGGCGGTAGTTGAACGTCTTCAAGCTACATTAATTCGGTCGTAGCCTTTTAGTTTGACTGTAGTCTTTAGTTCCCGTATGCGGTGACCTTGGCCTTTATATCGAGTGTATGCCTTTTTAGGGGTCTTACAAGTTTGAATATATAGCCTTGGACTTAATATCGAGTTATGCCTTTTTAAGGTCTTATAAATTTGAGCACACCTTGTTAAGGTCTTATATATTTGATGTTGCCTCACCAAGGGCTTACAAGCTCGAGGTTGCCTGATCAAGGTCTTACTAATTCGAGTTTTCGATGGCTCGATGAGCTGACTATCGATGACAGTACCCAAGTGTTTGAGAGTTTTTGGCCCTTGAGCCGTCTTTTGAGAATATAGTAAACTTCTTTGAGGCACAAAGTGTTTTCATTAGCAAAGGGACTTTCTCACTTACTTGATATATGCATACATGTTTTTTGCCTTTGGAGGCTCGATTATTCTACACGGACATGGTTCATTTGATTGCTTCTCTAATATATCATTCTCCTATCGAGGTCCTCCTAGGCATTGTTTTATTTCTTCTAAAGGGTGACCTCCTGGGTGATGCCCCCCAGTATTTAAGGTTGATCGAGGAGAAGCCTTGAATACTTGATGATTTCTCCTTAGGTAGCATGTGATTGTTGCCTCGTTAAAAACCTCGTCGGTAAAACCCATTTGGGAAAAAACCCAGTCTAAGGGAAAAAGAGCACAACGCATACTTTGAAACCCAAGGTCTTCGAGCTGGAGGGAGCTTTGATTCCTCTCAATCGAACACCTACAATAAGTTAATGTAAAACATAAATGAAGCGGGAGAGGGTTGTACCTTATTAATGATAGTGTCCGAGCCTCGATAAATTTCAATTGCTTGCTTTGAGGATACGGCATGATCCTTTATTTACTCATTTCAAATGTAGCCGAAAATGTTGGTTGTGGTGGCTACCTGGTTGTTTACTTGTCTTTTAGCTTCTTTGATGTAGAGGGCATTGATGTTAGTGCCATGTCGTGCATCGCGAACATCTCTGTTGCTGCATGCTACTCCCCGTACACTGCTTTTACTCCATCCTTGGTTGCAAATTTCATCATTTGACAAAGGGCTAATGGTATTGCTCTTATACTATATATCCACGTCCTTCCAAGCAAGGAATTGTATCTCATGTCACATTTGATGACATGAAACTTGGTATCTTGGATTGTATCGGCCATGTTGACCGAGAGAATGATCTCTCCTTTTGCTGTCTCGCTCGCCATATTGAATCCATTAAGGACTCAAGAGGCAGGTACAATCTGGTCGAGCAGTCCAAGCTGCTCCACCAACCTCGACCTGATTATGTTGGCCTAGCTACCTGGATCTACGGGCACATGTTTAATTTGAATTTTATTCAAAAGAAAAAAAATTACCAGTTCATCTTTATGAGGCTGAGACAAGGTCTCAATGTCCTCCTCGCTGAATGGGAGATCATCCTCTGGTATGTAACTCTGAGTTTGATTTTCCCTAGTGATGGATATTTTCATCCGCTTGACAATGGGTCCATGTGGGGTGTCGACACCTCCAACGATCAAGTGGAAGATGTGCTATGGTTCTTCTGGTTTGTTCTTCCTATTTGCCTCTCTTTCTTGAAATTGGTGTTTAGCTCGGGCACTGAGGAACTCTCGAAGGTTCCCCTCGCTGATCAGTCGAGCTACATCTTCTCGAAGCTGCCTACAATACTCAATCCTATGACCAGAGGTACCATTATATTGGCATACCAAGTTAGGGTTCCTCTGTGAAGGGTATGACGGTATGGGTTTTGGCCACCTGGTATCTTAGATTTTACCTATGATCGATACGATGTGTGAGACATCGACGTCGAAGTTGCACTCGGACAACTGAGGTGCCTCTACCATCCTAGTGTTCCTATCAAACCCGGCTTTGCTCATGAGTACCCAAGAACTTTGACCTCGATTCGTCCTTTGATCGTCTTGAGGCATATTACGCCTCGGGGCATTTCTTCGGTTTTCTACATATGGTTGGTATCTTTCCTTATTTTGTATCTACTCCCTTTTTGTAACCTTTGTTCCTTTATTAAGAGCCTTCTAGGATATCTTGAGCCCGAGGGGGATCTTCACTGATCGTCTTCGACCCTGGTCTTCAATTGACACATGTTGTGCACATCCGCTCACGTTACATCAGGATATTCAATCAAATTGGTTCTAGCTGCTTCAAAGCTACCGAGCTTCATTCATTTAAACCTTGAGTGAAGGCTCGTACAACCAATTCATTGGAGACTGGTGGTAATTCCATTCGCTCCATCTGAAAGAGAGATACAAATTCCCTTAGCCTCTCGTTTTCTCTCTGTTTGTTTTTGAAAATAGCGAACTTCCTAGTGGCAACCTTGATTACACCAACGTATGCCCTCACAACGGATCTGCCAACCTGGAAAATGAATCTATTGAATTGTGTGTAGGTTATGATAAAACATCATAGCCACTTTTGACAGTATTTCTTAAAATTTATTCAACAAAACAGACTCAATTTTGTCATCCTTCAAGTTGTTCCCTTTTTACAACACAAATATAAATGGTAACATGCTCTTTGGGGTTTGTGGTCCCGTTATACTTCGGGACATCGGGCATTCTTTATTTCTTCAGGATGGGCTTCGGATCCGCACTTGGTGGGAATGGTTTCTGTATGAACTTTTTTGAATCTCTGCCCTTCGGAATCGTAGCTGGGATCTGATCAATCCTCGAGTTATAAGTCTCCACATTTTTATCGTTAGCCTCTATCTTCTTTTCTTTAGATTCAATCCTTTTGGTGAGGCCATTTGGAGTCGGATACTTGTGGCAAAAGTGTGATTTTGAGTTGATTTTGGAGCCGGTTCGAGGTAAGTGGCTTGCCTAACCTTGTGTAGGGGACTTTCTCCATAGGATATGATGTTTTGTAATTGAATGACCTGTATGCGAGGTGACGAGCATGTACTTGAGCTAATTGTTAAAAATTCGATTTTACTTAAATATTTAGATTGAGGTTCTTTCTTAACTGATTTATTGTATTTGCAGTTATAGCCTATGTTTGTTTAGAAAACCATGCGTAGTTGATCTAAGTTACCTATTTGCTTAAGTTGCTTTGTTTGTACTACATGAAGAATGTTACGCTAGAACTACCTGTTGCCTTGTATTTCTTTGAACTTCATTACTGAATATCTTCTTATTGTGGCTGCGCATTTACATTGGGACTACGGATGTGGGATTCCGATAGATCCCCCCTTGTTTATTTACTTTGGGACTACGGGTTAGATTTTCGGTAGATCCTCCTGCACATTTACTTTAGGACAGCGGGTTCCATTCCCAATAGGTCCCCTACATATCTACTTTGGGACTGCAGGTTCGATTCCTAATAGATTTCCCCTGACATATTTACTATAGGATTGCAGGTTCAATTCCCGATAGATCCCCCTTGTATATTTACTTTGGGACTGCAGGATAGATTCTCGATAGATCCCCATGCACATTTACTTTGGAACTACAGGTTCGATTCCTGATAGCTCCCCTTGCACAGTTATATGGAACTACTGGGTATTTACATTTGAGACTACGGCTGGGGTTTTGGTAGATCCTTGCACATTGATAGTTGGACGACGGGACGGTATCCCGGGAGATCCTTTGAATATATATATATATATATATATATATATATATATATATATATATATATATATATATATATATATATATATATATATATATATATATATATATATATACATATGATGGACTACGGAACGGTGTCCCGGAAGATCCGCTGGACAATTGATGAAAGGGACTACAGGATGGTATCTTGGGAGATCCTTCAGATGTACACATATGATGGACTGCGGGACGGTATCCCGGGAGATCCTTGGACAGTTGATGAAAGGGAATACAAGATGGTATCCTGGGAGATCGTTCAGATAAATACATATGATGGACTACGGGATGGTATCCTCGGCAAGTTGATGAAATGGACTACGGACAGTATCATGGGAGATCCTCGTTGTTGGTACTGATATTGAGCTGTACTCCATGTTACCTTATTCTCTGTGTGTTATTTATTGCCTTGTATAACATGTCGTACTTCAGAGCTATACTCCTTAATTCTATTTATTTCATACTGTTGCAAGACTTATTATTATGTTTATTCTCAATGGGGCACTGACCTTCCTCGTCACTACCCGACCGAGGTTAGGCTTTGCACTTACTGAGTATTGTTGTGGTGTACTCATGCCTCTTCTGCGCATGTTTTTCATGTGCAAATCCAGGTACCTCCACCTAGGCGTATTATCCTCGAGGTAGAGAGATCTAGCAGAGACTTCGAGGTGCATCTGCGACGTTCGCAGACCATGAGTCTCTATCTTGTTCTAGCTTTAGTAGTTAGCTTTCCTTTCGTACTATTGTTTTAGACATTGTGGAGATAAAGCAGTGTATTACATTTTGTTAGCTTGTGTTCCTGTGAGGTTTTGGGATAGCATTGTAGAAGTTGAGGTATTGTGTTGTATGTGCCGAGTGGCATTTTATATTCCGCGTTTCATTTTGATAAATTTGGGGTTTCAGTTATAATTTCCACAAACTATTCTTTTTGCATTGTTAGGCTTACCTAGTTGTAGGGACTAGGTACCGTCACGTCAAGTTTATGAAGGGAGAACTAGGGTCGTGACACCATAAAATTACATATACACATTGTCAGGACGATAAAATGTAGAGTCATCACCAGATGTGGTCACATGTATACTATCTGTATTCTCCAGTAATATATATGCATTGATAGATCTAGGTTCCACTTTGTTATGCATTTCTCTGTTTTTTGTTGGTAAGTATGGTAAGGAGCCTGAGTTATTACATCAGCCATTCGAAGTGTCCATGCCCGTATATGAGTCCATGATAATTAGGCGATGTGGTGTGATGATCACATAATCATCGCACCTTAGTAGATTTTTGAATGAATTAGATATGATAGAATTGGATGTCATTATGGGGATGGACTGGTCGGTTCGTGCTATGCTGTTATGGATTGTGAGGCGAAGGTCATTCACTTTAATTTTCCAGGAGAGCCATTGAATGGAAGGGTGATGTTGCAATGCCTAAAGGGAAGTTTATTTCTTACCTTAAGGCTCGAAAGATGATCTTGAAAGGATATATTTATCATTTTGTGAAAATGCATAATGTTAAGAAAAATCCTCTAACATTTTGTCGGTTTTGGGTGTTAATAAATTTTCTGATGTGTTTCTTGATGAGCTCTCGGGTATCCCACCCGAGAGAGAGAGATCGAGTTTTCCATCGACTTGCTCCCCGATACGTAATCGATGTCTATCCCTCCACACAAGATAGCTCATGCCAAGTTGAACATTCATTTGAAAGATCTTTTAGATAAGGGTTTTATCTAAGCTAGTACTTCCCTGTGGGGAGCCCCAATGTTATTTATTTGTAAAAAGGACAGTTCGTTGAGGATGTGCATTGATTATCGACATCTAAATAGGGTAACCACTAAGAACAAGTATCTACTTCCGAGGATCGATGATTTGTTTGACTAATTACGAGGTGGTAAATATTTTTCGAATATCAGTCTCATATCTAAGTATAATCAGTTAAGAGTCAACGAAGAAGATGTTCTGAAAATAGCCTTTCAGACTATATATGGCTATTATGAGTTTTTTGTTATGTCCTTTGGCCTAACCAACACACCGGGATCTTTTATGGATCTGATGAATGGGTGTTCAAGACATTTTTGGATATCTTTGTGATTATGTTCATAGATGATATTTTGTTATATTCACGATCAGAAGTAGATCACATAGAGCTTTTATGAAAGGTTTTACGCACGCTTCAGGATCACAAGTTGTGCACTATGTTTTCCAAATGCGAGTTCTAATTGAACTCAATGAATTTTCTTGGGCATATAGTATTGGGTGAGGGTATCAATATTGACAGTCAAATGATCAAAGAAATTAAGAATTGACCAAGGCCTAAAACTCCTATGGAGGTGCACAACTTCTTGTACTTAGATGGTTACTACCGACGGTTTGTGGAGAATTTCTCATCTATTGCTGCTCTATTAAAAAAAGTTGATGCATAAGGCAGTAACATTTCGTTGGACTGATACTTGTGAAAAAACCTTCCAAAAGTTAAAAGACAAGGTAACCTCTACACCAGTTCTAACTCTTCCTAAAGGATTAGAGAGTTATGTTATATATTGTGATACTTTTAGAGTGGGATTAGGTAGTATTTTTATTCAACACAGTAAACTTGTTACTTATGCTTTAAGGAAACTAAGGAAACATGAGCAAAATTAGCCAACCAAGGATATGGAGTTAGCGCCTATTATCTTCTCTTTGAGAACATGTCGTCATTACTTTTATGTTGAAATATATAGAGATCTTAAGAGCTCCCAATACATATTCAATCAAAAAGAGTTGAATCTAAGACAATGAAGGTGCCTCGGATTATTAAAGGATTATGATTTTGATATTCTATGCCACCTCGGGAAGGCAACCATTGTTGCTAATGCGCTAAGAAAAAATCCATGGGCAGTGTACGACATGTTAAATATCATAAGTTGGAAATAACTAAAGACGTGTACAAGTTAGCTAATTTAACTATATGATTATGTGACACTAGTGGCGGAGGGGCCATAGTTCAAAATGCTGCCAAATCCTCGGTATTAGCTAAAGTAAAAGTGCAGAAATTTGACGATCCAGTGCTAGTAAAAATAAGAGAAAGCATTCCTTTCCAAAAGAAGAAAGTGTTCGAGCTATCTGAGGACGGAGTCCTTAGATATAATGACCGATTATGTGTACCCAATGTCGGGGGACTGTTAGGGTAGGTCATGAGTAAATGCACCAATTCCAATATTCGATCGATTCGGGATCTACCAAGATGTATCATGGTCTTCGACATCTGTACTGGTGAAATAACGTGAAGAGGAAAATTGCTGAATACGTTGCTCAGTGTCCAAATTCTCAATAGGTTAAGCTTAAACACTAGAAACCATGAGGACTGCTTCAGGATATGGAAGTTCCAACCTGAGTTGGGAGGTGATCGACATGGATTTCACTATCAGGTTACCATGATCATGCCGAAGGTTTGATTCCATAGGGGTTGTCGTAGATCAACTCACCAAGTCGGCTCATTTTCTACCTATTAAGACTACATTCTCAGCTGGTGATTGTGCTAAGTTATATATCAAGGAAATAATTCGAGTTCATGTGGTTCTGATTTCCATCATATTAGAAGGAGGTGCCCAATTGATGGCTATCTTCTAGAGATCATTCAAAAAAAGATTAGGTACGATGATCAACTTTAGCACAACTTTTCATCCACAAACATATAGTTAGGCCGAACACATTATTTAGATGCTCGGGGACATGTTACAAGCTTGTATTTGGACTTTGAGGGAAACTAGGAGGATCTTCTACCACTCATTGAATTTTTTACAACAACAACTACCATGCTAGCATTCAGATGGTACCATATAAGGCCTTGCACGGATAAAGCTCAGATCTCCTATCTACTAGTTTGAAGTTGGTGAAACAATGTTATTGAGTCCATAGTTGGTACACCATGCTGTAGAAATCGTGAAAATGATTCGAGGATGATTATTGACAACTCAAAGAAGGAAAAATCCTACTCAAATAATCATTGATGAAATTTGAACTTCGTTATGGGAGACTGATATTCTTGAGGGTGTCGCATATGAAAGAAGTGATGAGGTTTTCGGTAAAAAAGGCAAACTCAACCCTCGATACATTAAACCATATCGAATTATTCAAAAAAGTCGGTCAAGTTGCTTATAAGCTTATGTTTCCCCCTAGAATTGAAAGCAGTGCATTCGATATTCTATGTGTCTATGCTTTGAAAGTGTTTGGGTGATCCATCCCGTATTACGTTATTGAAGATATTCAAATCACAGAGACCCTATCTTACACAGAAATTCCGGTGGCTATCGTAGACCATCAAGTTTGTAAGTTGTGATCAAAGAGGTGGCTACAGTTAAAGTACTTTGGAGGAACAATAACATAAAAGAACATGGAAAGATAAAGAAGATATGAAATTCAGACACATATATTTGTTCCATACTATGGGAGGCAACAATAAAACTACTATAGCTGGCACAGACCATAACAACAAGGGAAGTTGCAAGGATTGATTCCGATTAAACATTCGAGGATGAATGTTATGTAAGGAGGGACGATGTTACACCACACATTATACCCCTACATTTGAAGTTGAAGATTTTTAAGGTTTTGACATAACCAATAAGACAACACCATGTTATAAAGACAACACCATGTTATAAAGACAAAGAAGGGGTTAAATTTTACCATATTGTCGTAGTTGTCCCTCCGTGCACAGTGGCCGGTTTAGGGCAACTCCTTTGGTATTCGGGGCAATGAAATTTCATAGAATTGATATGAAAAGGAAGTGCAACTATATTCTATTTCATTCTCGAAAATATAGCCCACTTCAATCCACCCGAAACTGCTCTCAAACCCCTTTAAGAATTCTAAAACAATCCAAGGCTTAATCAAGGCGAATCTAGTAGGATCTAGCGTGAAGAAACTTGAGGTCATCACTATAATATCTATTTTCTTGTTATACAAATTTTGGAGAATCGTTGGAAGGGGAGTTAATCACTGCAAAAGTGTAAGAATTCAGGAAGCGTAGCTACTTCATCAATAAGGTATATAAGTCAGTCTTCTTTCTTGACATGTTTTTACACAAGCACTTCTTTTAAATAGTCCACATGTGGTAATAATAAATTTTTCTAATCCTCTATTGACAAAGATATTCATGTCTTTATAAATTCTTGGCAGTGACATTTTCCTTTAAGTTTTAAATATTCCCGGATGGTGTCATGAGGTCGTGAAATGTAATTCACTCTGAGTCTAACAGTGAGATATCTTTAAATTGATCATGCATTACACTTATATATATGTATCTATTTTATCTTAAGAGCCGCACTATAATAGGTGGGGTACGACACTTATTGTACAACCACTTATCAGTGTGGTATAATGAAACATGATGTTTGATGTGAGGTTATCGAATCCTTTTGTGGACAACTATGCCGGTCATGTTAAGGAATGGTACAGTCGAGATAACCTGAGGCCGAGTACGACTGAGTCCTTTATGAGGCCGGGTATAGAGTGATGTGATATGAGATATTACCGAGTCCTTATGTGGCCTAGTATGACCAAATCCATTTGAGATCGGTTACGATGTTGAGACCGAATACAACCGAGAGCTCTTGAGGCCGGGTATGACATATGACATGATATGCCTCAAAGAGCGGTTGAATGATACTATATTGTATATTTAATGAAATTTTACAAAACTCACATACAATTATGATACATGATTTATGCAGTATACACCTCCGGTGGCTTTTCTTCAATATTCAGGTTGATGTGATGTATTTCATACCTCTTATATTATTTCTTTGATTTACGTACCTTATCAGTCTTACATACTCCGTATATTTTTCGTATAGACGTCCCTTTCTTTTAGGCAATGTGTACATGCCCACTGGTACAGATATATCTGCCGCCGTCCCTCCCAGTAAGGTGCTTGTTTCTACTATTGGTTGTCGCACTCTACTTCTCCGGGGTAGTTATTTAGAAGTCAACATGTATTGAAGAATATGTTCCAGTTATTTTGGTTATGGTGGAGCCCAGCCCTGACCAAGATACTAATGTTTGGGTCTATATGAAGATTGGTTGTGACCTTGTCGGCAACTATTACGTACGTGTATATATATATATATATATATATATATATATATATATATATATATATATATATATATATATATATATATATATATATTGGTAATGTTGAGATTTCTTCCTTAGTCCGCGGTGATCACTTAAAATTTAGTATTGTACTTAGAGACCTTATCGGCCCATTTCATGTTGATGGGATCTAAGATAGATGTGGTTCACACGGGCCTTCGGGTTTCGTGTGCCGATCATTCCCCGAGGTTAGGGTGTGACATTGTCTTTAATAATAAATTTTTGAGATTATTTATTTATTTATAATATTAATTATTACATAAATTTATTCATGTTTTTATTCATAATTTAATATTTAAAAGTATTTTTAAAGCGTCTGACTAAATATTATTGCTCAAAAGTAATTTTAAGATTGATTAGCCAAACATATAAAAAGTATTCATAGAATGAGCTGATTTTTTTTTTAGTTTGGCCAAACATGCTTACAAGTTAGCTCAGGGATTGAATAGAATGCCTTGTTAGAATGAATAGAAACAGCCAATTATTTACTAAATTAATCTCTTTGGTTTTGGGAGGAATTTGCTAGTTATCTTCACTCCATGTGACAACCTATATATCTATATTTTGTCTTTGCTTCAGTTGCTAGAACACCTGAATTTGGATTATATTTACGTGTATTTCTTGATTATATCTAATTAACAAATTTAAAGTTGAGGTTCTCAACTTAGATTGATACTCAGTTTAATCACGACTCACGACTAAATTAAAAGGTAATAAAATGTTATATGCGCGATACATAAATTATATTCATCGATATGATACAAATTTTAAGAGTGAGTATTTTTTTTAATTAATATAAAGATATATTTATGCACAGAAAGAAAAATCACCAGCCTTCGATGGAACATCACTTGAAGCAATATACTCATAAAACTTATACTTTCTGCCAGAAAAACGTTCCTAAAGAGGGTTTTGAAAAGAATCATTTAGAGAAAAGTGTATAGGGATGCTCTTTTAAAAGATCATTGAATATATTCATAAAACATTTTAGACATTACAGTAAACCATACGTTTTAGTAAGAGAACTCTTCTGAAAAAAAATCTCCAAAACTGGCAAAAAAGTCTCAAACGAGCTACATTGGATGTAACAATAAGATCAAGTGTACTAGTAACTTTAATATCCCGTACTTACCACTCTTTTGATTAGATATTTTGAAAAAAGAAAATATGCCAAAAATATTATACGTCCAAAATTTAACCGGGAATAACTGCGAAATGTAGAGCTATTATTTACTGTGACATGAAAACTAATACTAGTTGAAGTTTGCTCAAAATGTCAAGTGGGCACCTAACTGGATAAAAGATGCATTATAGAAGAGTCAATAAGCGTTAGGTATAATATTAGAGCTTTCATTTTCACTTTGTCAACAATAGCTCATGTCCTAATTCTGTGAATGGCGTAATTATGCTTTTCCACTCTCGTTTTTCGTCATTTTGTCGAACTTCTAACTGACAAATATAAGGACTGTATAATTGTTAACAAGCCAATCGTGGAAACATGAAAATTAAGAGCCGTGATGACCTTTTGATTTGCGAAGTAAATTTTATGTTCCGAGGTATTCGAAGCATCCTTTCCCC
This sequence comes from Nicotiana benthamiana, assembly GCA_034376525.1. Classification (NCBI taxonomy): domain Eukaryota; kingdom Viridiplantae; phylum Streptophyta; class Magnoliopsida; order Solanales; family Solanaceae; genus Nicotiana; species Nicotiana benthamiana. Next base: position 94,942,516 of record CM067337.1, read on the forward strand.
TCACTTCGATTTGCGTGCACAGTTATTAGTCCGTACGTATATCCGAAATGCTTTTATGTGAAAATTTGAAGAAAATGCTAATTTGGCCTTTAAAAATTTAATTTAAAATTGACTTCTGTCAATATATTGGGTAAACGGAACTGGGCCCGTGGTTTGAGGGTCCTGGAGGGTCCATAAAAATATATTTGAGTTGGGCATATGTCCGAAATCGGATTCCGAGGTTCCAAGCCCGAAAAATGAATTTTTGAAGAAAATTATTTAACTGAAATTTTAAGTGTTTTTGGAAATTAAAATATGTTCGAATCTAGTATCGAGCTCGTATTTTGGTTCTGGAGCCCGGTACACGTCTTATATGGTATTTAAGTTATGTCTATAAAATTTGGTAAGAAATTGAGGTCATATGACGTGATTCAGATCCTTCGTTGTAAAATTTGAAACTTTGAAAGTTCTTGAGATTTTCTTTGATTTAGATGCTAAACTTGTAGTTGTTGATGTTAGCAAGTCCATATGATGTTTTTATGGTTAGGGTGCATGTTTGGTTTGGAGCCCCGAGGGCACGGGTGAGTTTTGGATATGCCACTGAGTGAAATTAGACTTAGCAAAATTGTTGGTTCGTTGCAGATATGTAGTAGGCCTATGATCCCTCAAATGCGAGATCAGGCATCGCAATTGAGATGCTAGCAGGCGTCGAAAATACGGTGATTTTGTCATAAATGCGAAAATCCTAGGGCTAGCCAATTCTCGCAAATGCGAGATATACTTCACAAATGCGAAGTCTTTAGTGCATGCTAGAAGTAGCAAATGCGACACTTTTATCGCAAATGCAACTGGTCCCTCACATATGCGAATGTGAATAGATTTTTCCATAGTCGCAAATGCGGCATATTCTTTGCATTTGCAAAGCTAGCAGGGTCCTTAGCGGTTCGCAATTGCGAATCTTTGTCGTAATTGCGACATCAGAGACCTGTTAAATAAATTTCAGACGGGATTTCAACCATTACATTCTCAAAATCTAAACTCCCTTGGACGATTTTCTAAAGAAATGTTCCTTTACAAGTCAATGTAAATCATTTCTGCTTCATTTTTTTAATCTATAACAACTTTTCACATGATTTCAATGCAAAATTAAGGATTTTCATGGGGGAAATCGGATGTTTTGAGTTGAGCCTAGGATTACAAAATTTTGTGGATTTGGACCTCGATTTGAGGTTCAATTTTTAAAAAAAATTATATCTTTGAGTTCGTGGGTTAATGGGTAATCGGATTTTGGTTCGAACCTTAGGTTCTGATTATGTGAGTCCGAGTTTGATTTTTTATGTTTTGGGGAAATCATTGAAAAAACTATTTTCATGCATTAGAATTGATTTATTTAGCATTTATTGATATCGTTAAGTAAACTGTGGCTAGATACAAGCGAATTGGCGCTGAAAACAAGAGGTAAAGCAATAATTGAGGCTTATATTATATTTGTGGCATTGAGGTAAGTGTTTGGTATAACCTTAACTTGAGGGATTAGGAGTTGTGTCTTACTTGCTATGTCTTAATTGTTGACTACGACGTATATGCATGGTGACGAGTATCTATATATTGGTGTCAAGCATTTCCGTGAGTCTTGTACTATGATTAATGTGACTGTGTTTCGTATTGTTCATGCTTTTTATGATGATTTCTATTGTTGAACAAGGTTTGTGGAAGTATTATTGGTGTTCAACATGGTGAAGTTGAGAATTGAGTTGTGAAGTAATTAGGAAAAGAAAAGAGGTCTATGATATTGTCTCCCTTGTCGGAATGTTTTGCATTTGATATTTTCTCCCTTTGCCTGCATGAACTGTTTCCCTTGCCTGGATGTTGTATCTATGCTACTGTTCCCTTGCTGGAATTTTGTTGTAATATTATTGATTTTCTTGCTCAAATTGCTTTGTGATTATTGCTTGGATGAGGAAGAGTGTAAAGAACAAAGGGTGATGCTGTGTATGATTTTGAGAGTGTTAATGCATGAAGAGTGATGCCGTTCCGATATTGTGAGGTAAAAGCATGTCGGGTGATGCCATGCCGCATGATGTACAATGTCATGCCATGATATGAGTGATAATGCATGAAGGATCATTCCATGCCATTATTATTCAACGTAAAAGCACGAAGAGTGATGCCATGCCGATTATATTGATTCTTATGGTGAGGACGAGAGTAAAAGAACGAATGTGATGCCGTGCACTTGTCTTTTATACCTTGTTCTTGTTGATACTTAAGTTATGGAGTTCTTTACATTTATCTATTAGTTTTCTATTCTTAATTGGTATTCCCCGCAACATGTTTCCCCCTCCTATCCTTAACTGTAAATTTCTGCTTCCCGCTGTATATGATTTAACTGCACATGTTTATTTGGTAGTCTTGTCCTAGGCTCATCACTACTTCGCTGAGGTTAGGCTAGACACTTACCAGTACATGGTATTGGTTAACACTCTACACTGTGTGTAGATCGCTGTGCTACAACTTTTGGACCATTGTGAGGTTGCTGCCTTCAGTCCATCAGGCAAGGTAGTCCTGCATGCGTCTGCAGGCCTTGGCATCTCCTTCTATCTTTTCTGTTTCCTTCTATCTTTCTATCAGGTTGCTAGAACCAAGGCCACGCAGGTTGTCCCAAACCAAGCTGAGAAGACTGTTAAAGGTGAATCAAGCGAAATCCCCTGCCCGACCAATGACCAAAACACATCGGGTGCTGAGGGGCACTTGGTTGATGCACCCGAAGAAACCATTGATGAAGCCGCTCAAAGGGGGGAGAGGGCCCCATTCGAACCAGTCGAGGTGATCAATCTAGAGAATAGTATATTTGAAGGATATTTTGCGAGGGTTGAGGAAGGCCCCGATATTGATGCGTCATTGATCTTTGAAGAAGCCAAGAAGCTTAAAAAACAGGTAAGGTTGACTTGACCGCTTATATAGAGTTTCGATTCTTTATTTTCCAACTCCCTTCTTCTATGTTTACAGGCCTTGATGCCATCTAACCAAGCTTTTTCCAAGTCATAAGCTGAGCTGGCTTATTATGAAGAAAAATTTCGGAGGCTCGTTTTTTGAATTGGACGAACTTAAGGCCCTTCATTCCCAAAAAAGGGGGAGCTACGTGATCTTTGAGTCTATTTGCATAGGATGTCTCGAGAGCAGGCCGATCTCGATGAGCATGTAATATGCCTTCGTGGGTTTATTTTTGTGCTTCTGTCAATTGAGCATTTGATACCTTAATTTGATTTTTTCAGATCAAGCAAAAAGATGATCTAATGTGAGAGGAGCTTAAAGTCAGAGATACCGAAATCCTTGGGCAGATGAAGCCATGGATGAGGTGTCCTCCGATAAAGAAACTCTTCGAGAGAAGTTGACCCCAGTTGAGCGCCAACTCAAGGGGGCGAGGGGAGAAAGTCGTAAGTATAGAGATCTCCATACCGAATTAGTTGTTGAGCTATCTACAGCAATATCCGAAGCCGTTGCGCACATATCCTTTTACCAAAAAATGCTTCTGCAAATGCTATATCCAGGAAGGTGTGCGAAGGAGCCAAGCTTAAACTACCCCGAGCCTTGGAGCATGCCCGATTAAAATCTCGGAGATAAGCTCTCGAGGATGTATATGCAAGGGGCATCAATTTGTCTGCCGAGATTAAGAGGGTGAAGGCTGTGAGCACATGATTTTTACCCTGATGAAACAGCTCCTACAGGACTCTCAAAATTTAGGATTTTCTTCAAATATTTATTTTAGGATTTTTTTAGAATTTAATCATGTGCCGGCGCGTGTTCATTAATGCATGTTTAAATATCTTAGGATTTAATTGATTAATAAGTTTATTTTACAAATTGAAATACAAAAAATATATTTCTGGCATTTTTAATTATTTTTGGCATAATTTCAACTTTTTGCATTTTATTTGTGTTACTAAGGAGTTTTTGGTTCTTAATAAAATTAGGAGTTAATAAAAAAAAACAAAAAAGAAGAATAAATAAAAGACAAAAAAAAAATATATACATATATGCACAACCACTCAGGCTAGCTACAATTGGGCAAGACCTGAGTGGCCCAAACCTTTTTCCCTTTAAAACACACAGCCCCAGCCCAAACAGCCAACCCCGATACAATCCACACAAGACTAACTTAAACGGCATCGTTTCAAGAAGGCTCATCACAGCCGTTGATCATTTAATTATTCAACGGTCATGAAACCCCCCAAAACTCATATACATATGTCCAAACACCTCTATACACTTAGAAACAGACCCCTATTCTTCCTCGCACCATCTACCACTGACGTAACACCGCCCTTGACCACCCGCCTACCACCCTAACTCCGCCGCCAGAAATCGCCTCACGCGGTGGCCGATCACCAAACCTCCCCAGATTTACACCATCAAACGATCACCACCTCTTCTCTCCCGTCCTGTGATTAGTTTGTATTGAATAGGTCTCTTCCGTCTCGAATATTCAAAATAAGGTCGTCCGAACCACCGTGTCCGGCGACCTTATTCCAAACTTCCCCAGCTTTACACCGTAGGACCATTAGAACCTCCCCTTCCTAGTCCTGCATTCCAATCCCTTCAAATAACCCCCATCATCTCAAATCTTCACAAAAAGGTCGTTGGAACCCCCATCTCCGACGACTCAACTCTAAACCCCTCCAAACTTAAACCCCCGAAACAACTCAACACCCTTTTTCCAACCATATGCGTTGCACCCTTCGAATCCATTCAGAACGTTTCGAATATCAATTTAAAGTATAACCTTAAAACCCAAACCCCGTCAGAACTTGGTCAAACTCCTCCCAGGCAACCCTTGGCCTTTCCCCTCCCCAACCATATCCCACACAACCCCCAAATACCACTAATCACCGAGAAAAATCAAATCTGAGACTTCACATGGTCTCAAAATTACCAAAACTGCAGTCATGAACCCCCTACAACCCATCAGCCCAAAAAAGTTGCTAGAAGCCCATGTAGAAGGAGTCACGAACCAACGGAATGGTCTCAAGTGGATTTTCATGTGTAATAAAAGCTATGTACTCTATCCTTACTTGTATATATTTGCTTCATCTTTGTTAATGGTTAGATGCTTTGATTTCTTGTTTGTTTTTCTACAATCTCATATGAAATAGGTTCAGTAGTTATATATCTTTGGTTGTTATTAGTTTTAAATCCCTTCATTTCTTGAATGACTTGATATCCTGTTAATATTAGCTCCTTGATTCTGAAAGCCTAGTGTGTGTATTCTTCAGTAGTGTGATTCCTATGGCCTTCATCTCATATTCCGATTAGTTTGGTTAGGTTTTTAAGCTATTCAATGTTTGATCTTCATAGTGATTTTTGATCCTTAGTACTGCCATAGTTAGGTTGATTTGTTCGGTGAACTTTTAATTTCTAATGTTAGCCTTTACTTTTCTGGTTCAATTCATGAACTAAGTGTTCACTCCCTGCTATGTGCTTCTCATTTTCAAAGTTTTTCTGAGTACTTCTATTGAGCTATTTCTAAAAAGATAAGTGTTAATGGATATGTTCATTCTTCTGGTTATTTTGATCCTTTGTTTTGATATTTAATGGTCATCCTGAATAATGTTTGTTTGCTAAAAGTCCACATTAAGGCACTTGTTTTAAAACTTGGTTAGTTTGGATGATTTTGAATTTTGATAAGCCTGTTAGTCCAAGATTGAAATGTGACCCAAACTTGAACACAATTGACCTGGGTCAATTATAACCAGACTAGTTGACAAACTAAGGTTAAAATTTCAGGTTAGTTATCTAGGATAAAGTAGGGGTATAAGAGGTGTTTTAACCTTAAAGGAATCTGGTGATAACCCCCGAGAACATTCTAGTGAGGGATTAAAACAAGAGATACAAGTCAGGAAATGAGGGATCATTTAAGAAAAGCTGAAAACTAACTCATGGACTAAAGAAAAAAATAGGGAAAAACTGATGCCCTAAGGCTCCACTATAAAAGAAACCACCTGAGCACATTTTGGAGGATCCGGAACCCTTATTTTGAATTCTAGAGATAACAATATATATTAGTTCTTCCTATATTTGTGAAAAAGGACAAGAGCTGTTCTTATTCTTTTTTGGATTTTAATTCCTTCAAAACTTTGCTGAAAACCTGGGTACACTGTTGGACTGGCTGCTATTTTTCTTGTTGATTAACCTTATTACTCATAGGCTTTTTTTCCTGCTAAAATTCCGGGTACATTTCGATGCTCATTGATATATGAAGTTCAAGTATAATGCAATCCTACGTTTGAAGATCTACATCTGTTGTCTTTATTTTGAATCATCTCCCCATTTTACCCTTATCTAGTTTGAATATAGATGCAATGATAATATAATCATCCTGTTGTAATTAAACGTTGGACTGATTCATTTTTGTAATAACTGGACATTGGGACTGATTTCACTTTGTAATATCAGGATAGTTGAACTGCTATTTTAGATATGTATAATTATGAGTATGATTAGCTAGTGATAATCATTTGAAGATTTGAATATTGTGTAACATTTCAATTCATCTAATTTTTAGTACTTTAACAATGATTCATATTTATTTAACATGGTATAATCACAATCACAACCAGATTTGGAAACTGAATTTGTATGCTCCGACTGACGGGTATACAAATTATTTAGTTCGGTTTTAAAACTGAAAACTGGTATAACATAATCACTAGTAGCTCCCATGTGAACTTTGTAGATATACTTGATAGTTAAAGTCTAGCGTATAAACTAAAATGAAAGAAACATCACTGAAATTCGTTTATGATGAACTCTTCCAGCCAAATTAACTCTGGGCCTAGTTGAGAGGCCCAGCAGTGGCCAAATATGATGTGAGTCCTAGGCTGTCCCAAACTTGAATCCAGTGTGTACAGTTAGCCACAAATGAGGCTAAGTTGCAAATGTTATTTTCCAAAAATACACTGCCTATATATGTATATAGTTAGTGCATTTAAACACCAGCAATAGTAGAGAATGTAGTATACGTTAGAATGTCCTTAAAATAACGTGAGTCGCGTTAATCTAATCCAATACCCTGTGATGGCTCCTTAATTCATTAAAATACATGGAAAATGTGAAGTGCCGTTTAGCGAATTTCACGACCTTATATGAATTTTGAAAACGTAGTTGCTATAAGTGTGAATGTTACTAATAAAAATACCTTCCTAAATTTGGGTGCGCATTTACGTGACCCATTTCCAAATCACGATGGAGTTAGGATAAGTCTAACATTGTGTGCGCATTTATGTGACGTGATTCGTGACATATTTTAATGACATTGCAAACTTCCAAAAAAATGTTAAAAGCGGTTAATAATTTAAAATTGCATTATTGGTTAAAACAGGTATAGCATATCAGATCTCTTTCCACTTATAATAAGTTTGAGCGACCGTGCTATAACCACGTGATCCGAATGTTCCTAACACCTTCCTTCGGGTCAACATTATTTCTTACTCAAGAATTTCTAGTTCACAGACTCAAATTGGGTAGTCGAAAAGTTCCTCGATTTGGGATTCTAAATAAACTGGTGACTTGGGACACCAAAATCCAAACCTATCCCAAGCGGCGGCTCTTGAATAAATAAATAATCCCATCTCGAACAATGCCACTTTAATTGGAAAAAACTCCCTTATACGTGTCATCTTTCGGGGTAGTCATGTAAAAAGGAGGCGTGCTAGCTCTGGCAACTCTGTTGGGGAGTATAACCCAGAATCTCTTGTTCACGGTTCAAGAATTCGAGCTTACAATGACTGTTATATTTGGCTTCTTCTGATTTGCTTACCCGTTCGGTGCTAAATGCCGCATATTTTACCGCTTTGGTATTATCTAAATTTTTATATATGAACTGCTACGAAACCTTTCACTTCTCACCTCCGGGGATGTGCTTACTGGTTGAGACTCCCTATTCTGTTAGTGTATTACCCTGATATAAGAATGAGGCCAGACAAGTTACTAAGCCAGATGGCCTAATGGTTCCTGGTACGTAGCCCCCTCCTCGACTCGAGTTGTCCACTTGGGTACACAGTCTAGACCCTGTACCGAGGTTCTAAACATAGTATAACAAAACCTCATGTCGTATCCCTAGTAGGTACGTTTATTTGCCTCATGCATTTTGACTTAGGGGACTCAACACAGGGGTTGGGTCCGTCTATGACAGGTGCCCTAAAATAAAAGACCATCATGATGCATTTTTACGTGCTAGTTGCGCATTTATTTGCCTCAGGTTTGCATGTTGACCAGACTTAAACAAAGGGAATAATTGAGAAAATAGTAGTGCCAAGGTGGTCACTTTTAAAACCAATGCTCAAATAGCGCCGAAATGCTACCGGATTTTTCAAAAAAAAAAAAAAACACAACAAAAACAACAAAACAAGGAAAAGGCACAATTTTGGAGTTTTTCAATCATGTTTGTAGGTTTTGATAAATTATTTTGGTCGGGTCCAATACCTTTTTAAGAATTGTCAAAAAATGCCCGAGTTTATTCACTTATTTTGAAATATGTCGTATGGTGCCATTATTGCGATAATAGCTGAATGTTGCTACAAGGGACGCTGGAAGGCTGACCTTGCGCAAATGGCTACCTGTGAAATTTATTCTGACTGGCAAGCAAGCACAGCCTGAAAAAACCTTCTCGGCGAAGTGTTGAAAGGCCGTATTCGCAAAATCTGTCCTAGTTGTTAAAATTAATTTCATAAAATGTCAGTTTTAATGATTAGAGAATACTAATTCGCCCTAATAAATGTGCAGAATGAGCACGATAATTTACAAAATTCCCTTGGAGCTGCGGCTGTGGAGGAATGATCTCGGGGAAGTAGGAAATAAAAGGGTCAACACACACCTAGGAGGTCTCCTTAATTTGTTGAAAATCAACCCTAGGGGGGACATCATAAATTCCTTAATCACCTTATAGGACCCGGCCCACAACGTCTGGAAGAAATGACTGGATAATCGGGACCTATAAAATCCCGTTGAGACTTCAATACTTGATTGCGCCTAAAGCCCTCGTCGTGCATAAATTCCTGGATACCTTGAAAATCATCAGAAAAGTTCATAATCCGAACTTATTGGCTGGCTTTTACACCCTCGAGTTTATATACCAAAGATACGGCCACATAGGAGGATTTTAGAACCCTTAATATCTTATTTTTGGCACGGGTAATCGACTCAAGTGGGAGGAGCATCGATGCTTCGCGTTCATGGTGTCTTTTTTGGGTCTTCTGGTATTCCCGCAAATGGATGGGAACATCGACATATGGATAGCAGGGGTGGGTCGTTAGTACTTTGATGACCCAGGCAAAGAGTACTCTTGCTCCAATGATCCTTTCTGGCATCTTCCGAGCCCTTACCATCTGTAAAGCAGGAGGGGATTTCTTTGAAGGCTGTAACTTGCAGCTACAAATCTGGCGGATTGAGCATTTATGTCACAGGGCTCGGTTCACAAATTATAGGCTGCCAACAAAAGGTTGCATAGAAGAATTTGACAACAGGGTGAATTTAAATTACCAAAGGGTGTCGCATCACCGGGTTATTTCTGCAAATCAAATAGAATGGACATTCAGTTGGCTCTCTATGGACGAGATTGTGTATATGACCGCACCGGACCTCATTTCCTTTTGATGGGCATCCGAAGCATCCAACCCTATGCGCCGCATAGAGTACTCAGGCAATTGGGTAGATGCCAAATGATTCCCAGAGACGAGGATATCAGCCGCCATGCAATTGAGATAAGCCCGAATGGTCAATTCCCCGAAGTAGTGGTACACCAAATTTGGAGCGAATGCCAGTATTTGTAAGCCGATAATCGAGTATGTGATGTATCTAAGGGTGAGGTTGCACCGGGGTATGTTACCTGGTACAATAGATATAGAGCCTAGGAGGCTGGCAAAAAGACCCCATCTCCAAGAATTTACTGAACAATCACAAGAGCAGTGGGATTGGTTTAAGAAAATGAATACCGGGCTACTATAGAAAGGCTGGAAAAGAAAATTCAAGAATTGCAGTTTGAACACAGTCTGCAAACTGCAGCCAGGGAGGGAGAAAAGAAGGTATTGGTTAAAGAAAACAAAGCCCTGCGAGCCCAGATTTAGAAAATGAAGGCGGCCACAGAAAATCCTCTGAGGAGTACAAAAGATGAAAAGCTCATAGAGAACCTGCGTCAAAAAGTAACTAAATACAGTTTCGACCTAAATAAGACATAGGGTGAATTATCTAGAGCTCGGAAACAATTAGTTAAAAGTGCAGAATAAAGGGCCCGCATACTGGAGCAGTTAAAAGAGGGAAGCGACAATTCGCTTAAAACAGAGGGTTGTCATAGCTGAAAACAAAATGGCCAAATAAGCCAAAGATTTCAAAGCCGAGAGAGAGCATTGCTATGGGCTAATAGAGGGATTGGAAAGATATTTACGGCACTTTCAAAAGCTAAATCAGGCAGCTAAACGGACATAGAAGCATGGGCTGAGCAAATAGGGTGTCTGCTACAAGAAAAAGGGGTTATCAGAGAGAAGGTACGGGCGATCGCAGACTATATTACCACTAAATGCAATCACTGTGAAGACATGACAAAATCCATGTTTTTTGCCGCTGCTATGACATTTGTCCATCAAGTGATGGAAGATCTCCACTATCTCTAAGGAAGTCTAGCGCGCAAACCTGCGACAAGTCCGAACGATGCCCCGCAAGCTCCAAAAGCATTTGAAGTTTTAATGTACTCATAAATTTTTATTTTTCTGAAAAAGAGTCTGTCTGTTGTCCTTTCGACTCTGTATGGTTATTAAGTCCCAGTCTGGTAGTTGTTTTTTGTTCTATTAGCAACTGTAATCGAAGTTTATGTCCTTATCAAAATTTAAAATCCCATACATATTTTGTTGTGTACTTAACCTTCCGGTTTCCATGAACTACGCTCGGTATGAATCATGCAAAGTCATGAAACGAAGGCAATATTTATAGGATTCGACCGTATTTGATAAAAGCTAAAAGGGGAATAAAGGTAGGAAACAAAGAGGAAATTGGAATAAATGCCGGGATGACACATGCGACTATGGAAAACATATAGAAACCCATTATCTGCATAGGTGCATCAGGCTCAACGTGTGATTTCCTGTTTGTCATCCACCTCGCACTAACTACATTTTCTAGTGTTCCAGTACAAGTGTTTAGGAAAAGTGGTTGGTTTACGGTAAATTGGCTTCACACGGATACTTCACTCGGTCAAAGGGAAATACGGAGATATCGACTGAAATGACTCTACCCACCATCCCTATTCCAGAGGACAGCCCAATCACAGGAGTACTAACCTCTGAATCTGTAGTGGTTGAAGAGAACAGGATCCTGCGGCTCCGAGACATGGAAATGTGGGATGCATGGCCCAATGGGAAGGAACCTCCCAGCGCTATCCCTGAATTTCCCGAGCTATTTCCAAGATCATGGGGCATGGTAGATCATCTGGCGGAGAACCCCGTTGATGAAGAATATCATCCTTTAAACACCTACTTCCCTAATGAAGAAGTGAACTTATTGGAAATAGCAGCTGACGCACCCCCGTTTGGAAAACGTTCTTTGACGGAGCAGCAAACGTAAATGGCGTAGGGATTGGGGCAATTTTAATCTCACCCACAGACCAGCATTACCCAGCTACAGCCAGACTCCATTTCTTCTGCACCAATAATACAGCTGAATATAAGGCTTGCATTATGGGCATAAACATGGCTATTAACCAAGATGTCGAAGAGTTGCTAATCATGGGAGATTCCAATCTAATCATCCGACCAGCTCAAGGAGAATGGGAGACAAGGGACATTAAGCTCCTCCCGTACAAGTAGCATGTGGAAGACCTTAGCAAACGGTTCATATCGGTACAATTCAGGTACATTCCCCGTTGCCACAATGAGTTAGCAGATGCACTTGCAACCTTGGCCTCCATGTTATCATACCCTGGGAACACCTATGTTGATCCTTTACATATCCAAATCAAAGAAAGACATGGGTATTGTAATGCCACCGAAGCAAAGCCTAGCCAATTGCCTTGGTATTACGACATCTTGAGATTCCTAAAAACATTGGAGTATCTTGAGCAAGCCATCGGAGAAAAAAAGAAAACCATCTGAGGGCATGCGAACAATTTCTTCTTAAGTGGCAACACTTCGTATAAAAGGACTCCAGATCTTAATTTGTTAAGATGTGTGGTTGCCGAAAAAGCTGGGAGAATTATGCACGAAGTGCATGCGGGCGTGTGTGGGCTCCATATGAACGGCTATGTACTGGAAAAGAAGACCGAGCTGGCTATTACTGGATGACCATGGAGAAAGACTGCTTCAACTTTGTCTGGAAATGTCTTCAATGCCAGGTGCACGGTGATATGATTCATGCACCGCAAAATGAGCTGTATCCCAGGTCAGCACCCTGGCCATTTGCCGCCTGGGGTATGGAATTCATTGGGCCGATCGAGCCAAAAGCCTCAAATGGGCACAGATTTATATTGGTCGCTATTGAGTACTTCACAAAATGGGTTAAGGCCATCACCCTCAAGTCTGTTACCAAGAAAGCGGTAGTGGATTTTGTACATTCCAACATCATTTGCCACTTCGGATTCCCGCTACCATCATTATTGACAATGCAACTAACCTAAATAGTTGGCTGATGGGAGAGATATGTGAACAGTTCAACATAACGAATAGAAACTCCACCCCCTAACGGCCCAAAGCTAACGGTTCGGTCCAAGCAGCCAACAAGAATATCAAGAAGATGTTGAGGAAAATGATTCAAAGCTCGAATTGGCACGAAAAACTTCCTTTTGCAAATGGGATATCTACCACAGTGCGTACATCGATAAGAGCAACCCCCTATTTCTTGGTCTATGGAACTGAAGCTGTTATACATGCCAAGGTGGAAATCCCTTCGCTCCGAGTAATTATCGAAGAATAAATCGAAGATAGAATGGGTCAAAACCCGATCGGAGAAGAATCGGTATGCCACAGGCAGTTTTACCAACACAGAATGGCCCGTGATTACAACAAGAAAGTGCGCCCCAGGAATTTTGAAGTCGGATAGCTGGTGTTGAGACGAATACTTCCTCATCATCAGGAAGCCAAAGGAAAATTTGCTCCAAACTGGAAAGGCCCGTACATCATCAGAAAGATATTGCCTAGAGGAGCATTGTAGTTGGGCGACGTTGAAGGAGATGATCCCGAGGCAGCGGTAGACGCAGTTGTAGTAAAAAGGTATTATGTTTGAATCCCCTGCAGCCACAACCCCGTTGGATTGAGATGACGAGGGTTTCGCTCTCCCGCTATCCCCTACCTCTTTGTAACCTAGAAATGTTGTTCCAAAAAAAGAGAGAAGAAGAGAACAACAATAAAAAAAAAAAGAATGCAAAAGAAAAAGAAAAAGAAAAGAAAAATGCAAAAAGAAAAAGAAAGAAGAATACAAGCTAAATTAGTTTAGGACCAAGTTTCTTGAACTACGTCTGACTTAATTCCGAAAGGATACGTAGGTAGCCTCTCCCTGAGGTTCATTCATATCAAAATAAAAACCCCATTTACCCATGAGAATTAAAACTGGGGCAGAAATGTATTAGTTCGGTTACAAATCCGTCCAAATGGTCATAAAGTTATAGATCCCCGTGGAGAAAAATACCGTTATTGGGATTCGACACCAATCAAATTTATGAGAGAAATAAAATGAGAGAGCCTTAGCGGTGAAAACCTCTGGGCACCATATGGCGACAGTGAAAAGAGAAAAACAAAATGAGAGAGTCCTTTTAGCGAAAACTCGCAAAGAGCTCTATCGGGCGACGTGAGAAGAGAAATGAGAGAGGCTGATTAGTGAAAACCCGAAAAGGGCGCCGTCAGCCAAAAAGAGGAAATATTTCTGCCAAGGCCTAAATAAGTTTCATTGGTTTTGGAATAGTCGAAGTCAGAAAACAGAAATGGATCCGGGCCGGGTATCCAGTCCAAGAAGCATGTCGTTTCCATTAAAAGACGACTTATATTTACAGATAAGTTCCCTCTCTTACCTTATAAGAACATGCCTCTCTAAATTCATGCTTCACTCCTTTCCACATTAATTTTGGTGTCCTGACCATTCCTTAAGAAAGGTAGCAGGGCCGGCCTTACGGCTTTCTCCTGACATAAATTAAGGGAATGCCCGATATCGTCAAGCGCGCTTAACCAATCCCGTTTGATTATGACAATTAATGTTCAAAAGTAAAGAAATAAAAGAAAGTAAATTCAAAATCAAAGAGGCATGAAGGTGAAGCAAAATCGGAGGGGTTTTTAGCTAAACAGGATGTTGATTCTAATCAAAATTCCCAAAAAAGCCCAAAAGTCAAAGGCGGGACAAAACTCATAACCTAAGGCTCGAGAAACAAAGACCAATCCGAAATAAGGACCCCCTGACCAATTAACAAAGCAAGGATTGAAAGCCAAGGTTTCGTTCTTGAACACAAAGGAAGTTGAAATCAAGAATGACAAGGCCGCAAAACCAATCACTGTTCAAACTAACATTTTGTTTTGTTTCTGAACTAAAATAGATGCAGGTGCAACCTAGAGAAGCAAAAGGAACATAGGTAAAAAAAAACCAAATGATAGGCACAAGGATCAATGATGGCGGTGTGTCAATGACAAAAGGGAAGTCCTCTTTTCATTTTCATGCAAACGTGTAAATAAGCATGATAACACGAGATCCCAATCCCTAGTTCCCCTTTGTCCAACTTGTGGATTTCCTAGGCATTACCTAAGGATTGCATTCCACCCTCTCCAGCATAAACCAAGGAAGTTTCGTTCCTCATCCCCAGCATAACCTGAGGATTCCCTCCCTACACTTTTTACTCCCCTCCATAGTCTAGGAATTAACGTTCCCCTACCCTTAGCATAACCTAAGGGTTGTTCCTTTCTTCCTCCATCCATAGCATAATTAAAAAAATCCCTGAGTCCCTCCAGTGCCTTGCTTCCCCCTAGCATAACCTAGTAGTTTTCATCCAATCCCAGTATAACCCGCGGATCTCCCTGGCATAACCCAGGATCTACCTCCAAATCCCAGCATAACCCACGGATCTCCCTAGAATAACCTAAGATTTTTTAATTTATCCCGGCATAACCCGCGGATCCCCCTGGCATAACCCAGGATCTCCCTCCAATCCCGGCATAACCCATGGATCTCCCTAGCGTAACCTAGGATTTTTCATTCATCCCGGCATAACCCGCAGATTCCCCTAGCATAACCCAGGATCTCCCTCCAATCCCGGCATAACACGCGGATATCCCAAGCATAACCTAGGATTTTTCATTCATCCCGGCATAACCCGCGGATTCCCTGGAATAACCCAGGATCTCCCTCCGATCCCAGCCTAACCCGCGGATCTCCCGAGCATAACCTAGGATATTTTTCGTTCATCCCGGCATAACCTGCGGATTTCCGTAGCATAACCTAAAATTTTTTCATTTATCCTGGCATAACCCGCGGGTTCCCCTGGCCTAACCCAGGATCTCATTCATCCCGGCATAACCTGCGGATCTCCCTAGCATAACCTAGGATTTTTCATTCATCCCGGCATAACCCGCGAATTCCCCTGGCATATCCCAGGATCTCCTTCCAATCCCGGCATAACCCGCGGATTCCCCTGGTATAACCAAGGATCCCTTTTTATCCCGGCATAACCTGCGGATCTCCCTAGCATAACCTAGGAATGTTTCATTCATACATCGGCATAACCGGGGAATTTCTTCATAAAACCGTGACCCTCATTCCATCCTTGGTAGGAACTTTCCTATCCCGGCATAACCCGTGGATCTTTTCTTCCCATCCCCACAGAGACCGCTTTTTTCATTCATCCCGGAATAACCCGTGGATTCTCATCTTATCCCCAGCAGGAACTCTTTTTCTTTCCCAGCATAACCTGGCGATATTTCCAAGGGATACACAATTCTGATTTTTGTTGTTTTCAATAAAGAATAGCATGGATGTGTGTTGCAAATAACTCACGAAATTTTCCCATGAAAACTGGGGAAAAAAATTTCGTTCGTTTGCTTGTGTTGCTGTCTGAGTAGGTTTCACCTTAAGGCACAAGATTCGGTATGACTGAAAGCATGAGTGTCAATTAAGAACATATGAAAAGAAAAGAGACAAAAAGAAGTGAACTCAAAATGATGAAGCGGACAAAGACACAGACTGTTCAAAGTGTAATTGAAGTCACAAGCTATGCACGTCCCTCTATATCTAACAATTGAAGACTGAGCCAGCAGTTGCAGCTAACGAGCATCAAGATTCAGATAGGAGTTTGCCGCAAAAGATAACCAAGACTCAAGATCAAGCTTCAAGAGACTCATAGATAGGAATCTTATAACTTGTAGTTGATATGCTTAGCTAGCTTAGCTTTTGATTTTCTTTTGGTGTAATTAGGAGCTCAGCAAGCAAAAACAATAGCAATAGCAGTCAATTACAGTTCCCTATAGTCCGAGCTACCACAACTTCCAGAACTACACTGACCTGATTCTTATACTGCCAAGGATATGTAGGCAACCTTTGAAACCAGGTTCGGTAAGAAGTTTTTCAAAATGCTTCACATGGAATATTCAATTGGACGAAAATCGCTCATATTTGCTCATTTAACTTTGCACAAAAACTCTTCGTGTTCCTGCGCAAAGAAGGGCAGCTGTGAGCATATGATTTTTACCCTGATGAAACGGCTCATACACGACTCTCAAATTTGTGATTTTCTTTAAATATAATTTTCTTAGAATTTAATCGTGTGCCTGCACGTGTTCATTAATGCATGTTTAAATTGGTTAGGATTTAATTGATTAATAAGTTTATTTTACAAATTGAAATACAAGAAAATATATTTTCGGCATTATAATTATTTTTGGTTTAATTTAAACTTGTTGCATTTTATTTGTGTTAATTAGGAATTTTTGGTTCTTAAATAAAATTAGGAGTTAATTAAAAAACAAAAAAGAAAAATAAAAGAAAAGACAGTAAAAAATATATACATATATGCACAGCCAGTCACGCTGGCCACAATTGGGCCAGACCTGAGTGGACCAAACCTTTTTCCCTTCAAAACACACAGCTCCAACCCAAATAGCTAACCCCACTCCAGTCCACACAACACTAACCTAAACGACACCGTTTCAAGAAGGCTCATCACAGCCGTTGATCATTTGATCATTCAACGACCATGAAACCCCCCAAAATTTATATTCATATGTCCAAACACCTATATACACTTAGAGACAGACCCGACTTCTTCCTCGTACCATCTACCACCGACGCAACACCGCCCTTGACCACCCCTTGACCACCCACCTGCAACCCTAACGTCGCGCGGCATAAATCGCCTCACTGCGGCGGCTGGTCACCAAACCTCCCTGGATTTACACCATCAAACAATCACCACCTCTTATTTTCTATCCTGTGATTAGTTTCCGTCGTATAGGTCTCTTCTGTCTCGAATATTCAAAATAAGGTCGTCAGAACTACCGTCTCCGGCGACCTTATTCCAAACTTCCCCAGCTTTACACTGTCGGACCATTAGAACCTCCCCTTCCACGTCCTGCATTCCACTCCCTTCAAATAACCCCCAATCATCTAAAATCGTCATAGAAAGGTCGTCAGAACCTCCCCATCTCCGACGAATCGACTCCAAACTCCTCCAAACTTACACCCCTGAAACAACTCAACACCCTCTTTCTAACCATATGCATTACACCCTTAGAATCCATTGGGAACGCTTCGAATATCAATTTAAAGTGTAAACCTATAACCCAAACCCCGTTGGAACTTGGTCAAACTCCTCCCAGAACCCTTGGCCTTCCCCCTCCCCAACCATACCCCACACAACCCCCAAATACCACCAATCACCGAGAAAAACCAAATCTGAGACCTCACAGGGTCTCAGAATTACCAGAACCCCAGTCCTGAACCCCTAAAAACCATCAGCCCAAAAGAAGTTACTAGAAGCCCCTCTAGAAGGAGTCAGGTGTTGGAAATAACGCTTTACGCTAGAGGGGGGGGGGGGTGAATAGCGTTTTAAAAATATTAAGCGTTTTAGTGCGGAATTTAAAAACTTTGCAGAAATTAAAACAAGTGCAGTAAAATAAACTTACACAATGATGTATCCTGGTTGGCCACAAACGTGGTTAGTCCAGTCCTCGAGAGACTCTCTCGAGATTTCCACTAAACTTGTCAAGCTTACGGGTGCTTAACAAACCGTTACAGTTGAGGACACAAGCCTCACCTAGGTGCTCGGGGATCACAATCCCAAAGACTTCAATTGCTCGGGGATACCAATCCCAAAGACTTCAATTGCTCGGGGATAACAATCCCAAAGACTTCAATTGCTCGGGGATAACAATCCCAAAGACTTCAACTGCTCGGGGATAACAATCCCAAAGACTTCAACTGCTCGGGGATAACAATCCCAAAGACTTCAATTGCTCGGGGATAACAATCCCAAAGACTTCAACCGAGGAATCACAAGTTCCTCAACAAACGAGAATCGCAATTCTCTTACAAACACAAAACACACTCACTTTACAAAGTACTCCTTAATGAGTAGATATGAGTAGAAATAGTACGCTCAAGATCACAACAACTTAGCTCAATAGAATGGCTCTTCAAAAAGCTTTATGGATGAATGAAAATGATGATCAATGTAAGAAAGCTTTTAGCAATGAAAATACTCAAATTGTATATGTTGTTGTTGTGAAAACACTGAGTTAAGCCTGTATTTATAGGTGAAAAACTCAGTCTTACCGTTGTCTAATTGCCAATTAAGGATTGCTGAAATTACTCAGTGACAATCGATTGTCAAGACTAAACAATCGATTGTTTGCCTATCAGATCAAAAATTCAATCCCAGATTTTACGTCAACAATCGATTACTTCAAATCAATAATCGATTATTTATAACGTTAAAAAATCCTTTCCAATTTTTGGCATAAAACATCGATTATCAGGAAATCAACAATCGATTATTTTAACAACGTTCAGAAAATCTTTTCCAGATTTTACGCAAAACATCGATTGTTAAATATCAACAATCGATTACCTGAAGGTAATTTGAAAATGTGTGACAACGGTTAGTTCCAACAATCGATTATCAAATAGAACAATCGATTATAAATTAATTTCAAAACTTACTGTCTCATATATAATCGATTATCAAAAGCCATAATCGATTATTAATTAATTTCAAAACTTTCTGTCTCATATATAATCGATTATCAAAAGCCACAATCGATTATTAATTTATTTAAAAACACTGGGAGACATTTTTCTCATTCTAATCGATTACCATTAGTTCATAATCGATTTTTCTGAGTTTTGAAAACTTTGCCTCAGTTAACAATCAATTATCAAAAGTACACAATCGATTGTTATGCAGTTTGCAAAAACCTGATGTTAACTGACTTACTCACAATCGATTATCATTAATTCACAATCGATTGTCATGCAGTCTTGGCTTAGAGATACTCGATTATCATAAGTACATAATCGATTATCTTAGCCCAGATTTTTGAGGCATGTTTGAAAAACATTTTAACAAATATAAATATGCATAGTTTAAAATCATTTGACACTTAAGTTAGATATGCATGATTTTGGAAAAATAATTTTAGTAGAGAAGCCATGTTATGAGCCAAGTTGAGGAATCAAGATCACAATTAATATTGACTCAATTATAACATTTCTAAACTTTGTCTTGAGCTTCTTGTAATGCATCCATTTTGTGCTTGTCCTTGAGCACTGCTATATATCGCTTTTTGCTTTGTTTGACATTCATCAAAACCTACAAAAGAACACACGTTTAGTATATTGCATTTGAAACGTGTTTCCAACAATTTCCCCCTTTTTGATAATGGCAAACATAAGCGGGATATATGCAATAATTAATTTGATAATCCAAGACAAGTGTAAAGTATGCAAGTGTAAAGTATGCAATTTGATGTTCCCCCTCAATTCATGTTCCCCCTCACTTTAAGCATGAATGAAGTTGAGAGTGATATAGCATAGCATACTTCTTGATATCCCGTTTCTTCCCCCTTTTGCCATTAGCAAAAAGTGGCTAGATAACAAGTCTAATAATAGCATGCTAGTTCAACAAACGTCAACATAATCGATTATTATACGGGATAATCGAATAGTTTAAAAAAAATTCCCCCCTAAATATAAGATTCCCCCTGAATTTATGCAACGCATTCAAAGAAAGCATGTAAGTATACATAAACTCTAGTCTTGCATATAGCCTTTCTTTTCTTCCTTTTAAAAAAATATTTACTTCCCCCTTTTGAAAATATCAAATAATTCATATAATGGAAATAGGAGAGATATTTCAAATAAAAATCAACTTTCATTAAATAGATAAAATATTACATAGGCCATTAAATAAATAAAAATACAAGAAAATATTTAATCCTCGTTATCATCATCTTCGTCCATGTTTTGCGGCGGTGCCTCAAATGGGACAACAGCACCATATTGATGGTTGACATGGTCAAAGTATCCCTGGACATAGCGGGTTAAGATCAACTTTTGTCTCAATGCGGGTAAGATGATTTAAAATATCCGAATTTGGATCTTGATTTGGAGGAGGATTTGAGGAGGATGAATATCACGTTTTTCAAAATTAGTAAGAAAGCGATTTAATTTATTTTCGCTTTTGAAGACCAAAACATCACCATCTTGATATGGATGATATCCGGAGGGAGGAAGAGTAGAGGTGGAAGAACCTTCCCTATTTGAACGGGTTCTTCTCGACATATTGATAGAAGAAAGAAAGCTTGAATTTTGCAAAAAGAGCTTTTTAGAGAGGATTTGAGGCTTTGAGCTTGAATATTTGGTGATGAGAATGAAGACACCATCTCCTATTTATAGAGGGGAGAATAGGAAAAAATTATGCCTGAAGTTAACTCAAAAACGGTCGAGTTTTGGAATTGACCGTTGAGACAATCGATTGTATACCTGAGACACTCGATTGTTGAACAGTGTTATGCCAGTTGGATTGACTGATAAAAACTGATAATCGATTAACGAGAGCTGCAGGACTCAGAACGGTAAGAATTTTTGAATTAATACCGTTGGACAATCGATTGTGTGATAGAGACAATCGATTGTGTCAAGTTTGACACTTAGATTCTGAGAATTTGGCTTGAAACAGAATGTTTTTGAAATTTCAGAAAATCACTGACAATCGATTGTGGAACATGACAATCGATTGTGTACTGGGAAAAAATGGTCTTAAGTCCTGAAAATTGATTTTGGAAGTATGGTAATCAATTTTGAATATATTATAATCAATTTTGGATTTATGACAATTGATTATGAATGAAACAACGTCATCAACACATGGTGGAAGATAATGATTCTTTGGATGAAAACGTTTTTATGAAAATAGATTTTCCATCATGAATACATATAATCAACACCAATTGTTATAAATACCAATTTAGAAAATCAAAACTCAATACAATTTATGCACTTAATCAATTATGCAATTTATCAAAATAACATTCATATCAATACTTGTGACATATAATACCAATTCAACTAGCTAAAGGGTAGAGTAAGGAAGGATCATACCCGGTTTGTCTTGATGTCATCCTCCATCGTTGACATCTCAATTTGCTAGAGATTGAATTGAATGCTTCATGCGAGCACATTAGCATTTCCAACACTTAATCAAGTGAAGCCATTTCCGATATATATATATATATAAACAATTTATCACCATAATAACAATTCAAAACCCAAACAGATATTTGTTAAGAGAATATCATCAATAAAATTTATGCAATCAATTCTTTCAAAGCACAAGTTCCCTCTTAAGTAAGACAAAATGGAATGTAATGACATTCCTCTTACTTGTAACAAATTTGCCTAAAATATTTCTTCTTTTGATAAGAAGATTGTATTAAGGCTAATTCCTTTTACCATATTCACATAAGAATAGGAAGGAAATTGAGGAATAAACAATATGACGATTTCTATAAATTTATCAATTATATCAACAAAAAAATACCTATTGTTATTTTGAAAGGCATTTGTCAAAACATATATAGCATGCTGTTTCAAATAGATAGTCAAATCATGAATCAACCATCTTATCACCTGTTTAAGCACAACACATCAATTTGACATTTTTCAGGAAATACCGATTGTTACACAAGCAAAAAATCCATTTGACGGAGAGCATAACAAATGCATCAAATGTTATTTTATTAACAGTGATACACAAGGTTATTTTCAGCAATCCATATTGCAACAAATGTCAAATATTTCAATTGGGCGCATTTGCAATAATGAGAACCAAAACAAAGTATGATTCAAGGAGAATTGATACGAATGGTTTAACAAAGACATATCAACACATACAATTGGGCATGATAAAGATGAAAGCCTAGCCTTAAAAAAAAGAGTTCAAGAACGTTTATGCCTATTTTGAACTGACACGATGATAAAAGATAGCTGTCAAGTTCAGAATTTAGAGTGGTAACAAATCTTGAGATTTTTACCGATTGACAATCGATTGTTGAAAAGGGACAATCGATTGTTGAACTATTTGACACTTAGTTCCTGAAAAATTTGCAAGAAACAGAGTTTTTGAAAACTCAGAAAAACACGGACAATCGATTGTGCCTGTGAACAATCGATTGTGGACTAGACCAAAAAGGTTTTAAGTCCTGGAAATCGATTATGAGAGTATACAAAAAAACATTTATCAAAACATATATTAAAACATGATTTAAAACACTTTGCTGTTTGAAAAGATTGTCAAGACATAATTCAACTAAACATGATTCTAGTAGGTACTCATTCAATGCACGAATCAACATTTGTCAAAGCATGGATCAAGCATTTAATAGTTGATACTAGTAATCAAAAATGAGTTTTCAGCATGTCAATCAACAAGTATAGTCAACAAGAAATTTCACAAATTGATTCTTACAGTTAACGCATGTCAACGTTTTTCAGGGTGAGAATCAAGTTGACAACTTATATGTTAATAACACCAGCTGCCATATATCAAAAAATCTGTCAACATTAATAGCTTGCACATATTCGGTTTTATCAAAAAGAATAGCTAACCGAAATTCCTCTCGATGCCTTTGGGTGTCGTGCTTGGCGCATCTACTACAATTTTGTAGTCTTCAAGCACACCTGCAAAAATACCTACGGAGAGGTTTTTGGTACCCATATCTTTTTGGGTCCTTTGGGGTTAGGCAAATAATAATTATAACCAAAAGATAAATCTCTATGTTTAGCAAAACACACGGGTGCAATGTGACCTATCCGATTGCAATAATGGCATACTACGTTCGGATTGTGCCAATGCCTAGGTTGCGCCAAATACATTCTAGGTGATCTAGAGTCATTCCTAGAGGCGTTGAGAATCCTAGAGTCATTTCTAGGTTGTCTAACGTAGTTCGTTCTAGGCTTATCAACAATAGTCTTAGTATTGATTCTAGGCGATGTACAGTGATTAACTCTAGATTCATTATTCCAATTTCTAGAGTTGTATCTAGGTGATCTAAAGGCGTTAGTTTTAGACTTGTTTTCATACATCCTAGCGTAATGTCTAGGTGGTCTAAAGGAATTTGTCCTAGACTCATTTACAGCCCTAGAATTATTTCTAGGTGGAGCAGTAAAATTTCTAATGGGATTTCTGCTTTTATGCCGTTGATTATTCTTAGGCGTTTCTTTTTCAACAACTTTAGGAACTTCTTTACTACGTGTTTCTAACGTTTTCCTAAGTTTTGCGTTTTCTAACTTCAAAGAATCGCAGGAAGTACAAGTAGAGCATTCATCAACATAAGAAGTTTCATGCATAGTCTTAATGACTTGTCTAAGTTCTACACTATCATTTTGCAAAAACTGATTTTCTTTTACAAGATTCTCGTTATCAAGAGACAGATTTTCAAAATCTTTTTGTTTTAAAGAAAGTTGATTTTTGAAATCTTTTTCTTTCAATAAGAGACGTTCTTCAAAATCCTTTTCTTTTAAAGAGAGATTTTTCTGAAAATCTAATTCTTGCTGGGAAGGTGATTTCTTCAAATCTTTAATCATTTTGACAGCATTACCAAATTCACCATACAAATCTTCAAATGCATTTTGTAATTCTTCGAACGAGTGAGAATTAGAGATACTTACCTCTTCTTCGTCGTTTCCATCAAATATTGGAGGCATGGTGTAGCAATTTCCTTCACCGATTCCTGCAAAAGAATCATGAGTAGAAGCCATGGATGGTTCTCTCAAACTGTTAAGTTTTTCAGAGAGTATGGCTCTGATACCAATTGTTGGAAATAACGCTTTACGCTAGAGGGGGGGGGGGTGAATAGCGTTTTAAAAATATTAAGCGTTTTAGTGCGGAATTTAAAAACTTTGCAGAAATTAAAACAAGTGCAGTAAAATAAACTTACACAATGATGTATCCTGGTTGGCCACAAACGTGGTTAGTCCAGTCCTCGAGAGACTCTCTCGAGATTTCCACTAAACTTGTCAAGCTTACGGGTGCTTAACAAACCGTTACAGTTGAGGACACAAGCCTCACCTAGGTGCTCGGGGATCACAATCCCAAAGACTTCAATTGCTCGGGGATACCAATCCCAAAGACTTCAATTGCTCGGGGATAACAATCCCAAAGACTTCAATTGCTCGGGGATAACAATCCCAAAGACTTCAACTGCTCGGGGATAACAATCCCAAAGACTTCAACTGCTCGGGGATAACAATCCCAAAGACTTCAATTGCTCGGGGATAACAATCCCAAAGACTTCAACCGAGGAATCACAAGTTCCTCAACAAACGAGAATCGCAATTCTCTTACAAACACAAAACACACTCACTTTACAAAGTACTCCTTAATGAGTAGATATGAGTAGAAATAGTACGCTCAAGATCACAACAACTTAGCTCAATAGAATGGCTCTTCAAAAAGCTTTATGGATGAATGAAAATGATGATCAATGTAAGAAAGCTTTTAGCAATGAAAATACTCAAATTGTATATGTTGTTGTTGTGAAAACACTGAGTTAAGCCTGTATTTATAGGTGAAAAACTCAGTCTTACCGTTGTCTAATTGCCAATTAAGGATTGCTGAAATTACTCAGTGACAATCGATTGTCAAGACTAAACAATCGATTGTTTGCCTATCAGATCAAAAATTCAATCCCAGATTTTACGTCAACAATCGATTACTTCAAATCAATAATCGATTATTTATAACGTTAAAAAATCCTTTCCAATTTTTGGCATAAAACATCGATTATCAGGAAATCAACAATCGATTATTTTAACAACGTTCAGAAAATCTTTTCCAGATTTTACGCAAAACATCGATTGTTAAATATCAACAATCGATTACCTGAAGGTAATTTGAAAATGTGTGACAACGGTTAGTTCCAACAATCGATTATCAAATAGAACAATCGATTATAAATTAATTTCAAAACTTACTGTCTCATATATAATCGATTATCAAAAGCCATAATCGATTATTAATTAATTTCAAAACTTTCTGTCTCATATATAATCGATTATCAAAAGCCACAATCGATTATTAATTTATTTAAAAACACTGGGAGACATTTTTCTCATTCTAATCGATTACCATTAGTTCATAATCGATTTTTCTGAGTTTTGAAAACTTTGCCTCAGTTAACAATCGATTATCAAAAGTACACAATCGATTGTTATGCAGTTTGCAAAAACCTGATGTTAACTGACTTACTCACAATCGATTATCATTAATTCACAATCGATTGTCATGCAGTCTTGGCTTAGAGATACTCGATTATCATAAGTACATAATCGATTATCTTAGCCCAGATTTTTGAGGCATGTTTGAAAAACATTTTAACAAATATAAATATGCATAGTTTAAAATCATTTGACACTTAAGTTAGATATGCATGATTTTGGAAAAATAATTTTAGTAGAGAAGCCATGTTATGAGCCAAGTTGAGGAATCAAGATCACAATTAATATTGACTCAATTATAACATTTCTAAACTTTGTCTTGAGCTTCTTGTAATGCATCCATTTTGTGCTTGTCCTTGAGCACTGCTATATATCGCTTTTTGCTTTGTTTGACATTCATCAAAACCTACAAAAGAACACACGTTTAGTATATTGCATTTGAAACGTGTTTCCAACATCAGGAACCAACGGAATAGTCTCAAGTGGATTTCCATGTGTAATAAAAGATAAGTACTCTGTCTTTACTTGTATATATTTTCTTCATCTTTGTTAATGGTTAGATGCTTTGATTTCTTGTTTGTTTTTCTACAATCTCATATGAAATAGGTTCAGTAGTTATATATCTTTGGTTTTTATTAGTTTGAAATCCCTTCGTCTCTTGAATGACTTGATATCATGTTAATATTATCTCCTTGATTCTGAAAGCCTAGTGTGTGGATTCTTCACTAGTGTGATTCCTATGGCCTTCATCTCATATTCAGATTAGTCTTGTTAGGCGTTTAAGCTATTCAATATTTAATCTTCATAGTGATTTTTGATCCTTAGTACTAGCAAAGTTAGGTGGATTTGTTTGGTTGAACTTTTAATTGCTAATGTTTGCCTTTACTTTTCTTGTTCAATTCGTGAACTAAGTGTTCACTCCCTGCTATGTGCTTCTCATTTTCAAAGTCTTTTGAGTACTTTGATTGAGCTATTTCTGAAAAAGTTAAGTGTTAATGGATATGTTCATTCTTCTGGTTATTTTGATCCTTTGTTTTGATATTGAATGGTCATCCGGAATAATGTTTGTCTGCTAAAAGTTCACATTAAGGCACTTATTTTAATACTTGGTTAGTTTGGATGATTTTGAACTTTGATAAGCCTGTTAGTCCAAGATTAAAATGTGACTCAAACTTGAACAGAATTGACATGGGTCAATTATAACCAAACCAGCTGACAAACTAAGGTTAAAATTTCAGGTTGGTTATATAGGATAAAAGTAGGGGTATAAGAGGGATTTGAACCTTAAAGGAATCTGGTAATAACCCCCTAGAACATTCTAGTGAGGGATTAAAACACAATTTCTTCCTAAAACTTGAGGCATAAGTCAGGAAATGAGGGATCATTTAAGAAGAGTTGAAAACTAACTCAGGGATTAAAGAAAAAACAGGGAAAAACTGATGCCCTTCGGCTCCAATATAAAATAAACCACCTGAGCACATTTTGGAGGATCCGGAAACCCTTCTTTTGAATTCTAGAGATAACAATATATTTTAGCTTATCCTATATCTGTGAAAAAAGACTAAAGTTGTTCTTATTATTTTTGGGATTTTAGTTCTCTCAAATCTCTACTGAAAACCTGGGTACACTGTTCGATTGGCTACTATTCTGCTTGTTGATTAACCTTATTACTCATAGGCCTTTTTTCCTTGCTAAAATTCCAGGTACATTTCGATACTCATTGATATATGAAGTTCATGTATAATGCAATCCTAAGTTTGAAGATCTACA
Source organism: Nicotiana benthamiana (assembly GCA_034376525.1). NCBI lineage: Eukaryota > Viridiplantae > Streptophyta > Magnoliopsida > Solanales > Solanaceae > Nicotiana > Nicotiana benthamiana. The sequence continues at coordinate 94,969,990 of CM067337.1, forward strand.
TCTGTTGTCTTTATTTTGAATCATCTCCCCATTTTCCCCTTATATAGTTTGAATATAGATGCAATGATAAGATAATCGTCCTGTTGTAAATAAACGGTGGACTGATTCATTTTTGTAATAACTGGACATTTGGACTGGTTTTAATTTGTAATATCTGGATATTTGAACAGCTATTTTAGATATGTATAATTATGGGTATGATTAGCTAGTGTTAATCATTCGAAGACTAGAATATTGTGTAACATTTCAATTCATCTAAGCTTCAGTACATCAACAATGATTCATATTTATTTACCATGGTCTAATCAGAATCACAATAAAAAATTTTGAAACTGAATTTGTATGCTCCGACTGACGATATACGAATCATTTAGTTCGGTTATAAAACTGAAAACTGGTATAATGTAATCACTAGTAGCTCACATGTGAACTTTGTAGATATATTTGATAATTAATGTCTTGTGTATAAACTAAAATTGAAAGAAACATCACTGAAATTCGTTCATGATGAACTCTTCCAGCCAAATTATCTTTGGACCTAGTTGAGAGGCCCAACAGTGGCCAAATACGATGTGAGTCCTAGGCTGGCCCAAACTTGAATCCAGTGTGTGCAATTAGCCACGAATGAGGCTAAGTTGAAAAGGTTATTTTCCAAAAATACACTGCCTATATATATAAATAGTTGGTGCGTTTAACCACCAGCAATAGTAGAGAATTTTGTATGCGTTAGAATGTACTTAAAATAAGGTGAGCAGCGTTAATCTACTCCAATACCCTGTGATGGCTCCTTAATTCATTATAATATATGGAAAATGTGAAGTGCCGTTTAGAGAATTTCACGGCCTTCTATGAATTTTGAAGACGTAGTTTCTATTGGCGCGAATGTTACTAATAAAAATACCTTCCTAAATTCGGGTGCGCATTTATGTGACCCAAATCCAAACCTTGATGGACTTAGGATATGTCTAGAATTGTATGCGCATTTATGTGACTTGATTCGTGACGTATTTTAATGACATTGCAAACTTCCTAAAAGATGTTAAAAGCTGTTAATAATTTAAAATTACATTATAGGTTTAAACAGGTATAACAAATCAGATCTCTAGCCACTTATAATAAGTTTGAGCGACCGTGCTAGAACCACGGGATCCGAGGGGGCCTAACACCTTCCCTCGGGTCAACAGAATTCTTTACTCAAGAATTTTTGATTCGTAAACTCCAATTGGGTAGTTGAAAAGTTCCTCGATTTGGAATTCTGAATAAACCGGTGACTTGGGGCACCAAAAGCCAAACCTATCCCAAGTGGTGACTCTTAAATATATAAATAATACCATCTCGAATAATGTCAATTTATTTGGAAAAAACTCCCTTATACGTGTCATCCTTCAGGGTAGCCGTGTAAAGGGAGGTGTGACAAAGGCCCTAAAAGAAGAGTCGAAAACTCTATTTTCTTCCGATAATGGTTCAGCCAGTGGTTCGATCAGTGGCTCAGAGGATGATTAAGACGAAGGTGAAGTCACCGGAGGGGGGGGGGGGTGGGAGGGGAGGTCAATTATATTCTGGGGGTCGAGGGCTAAGCCGTTGAAGGCACAACTTCTGGAGGAGCTCTGTCGGGTCAAGTAACCCCGGTGATAGATTAGGTTTTGATTTGGTATTTTTTTTGCGTAAGGGCTCTAGGTGTGAGACTTGTAAATATGGCTTTGTCAATCTTTAACGTACATACATACATATATATATATATATACATATATATATACATATATATATATATGTATATATGTATATATATATATATGTATATATATATATTTCGTTATTTCTTGTTTTCCCCTTTCCTTTTTGGAATAAATTTTGATGCCTGTCGATAACCTGTTTGATGTGTCAGACTTATGATAAAAACCCCTCAATTTTTTATGCTCGATGAGTGATTGATAATAGATGACCGTTCAGTGTTTGATCCTCAATTAATATTTTGACTCGGACTCATTGACCCCTGGGTTTTCAACATATTGCCCTTTAGGATCTTTAGGTTGCCCATAGGCTCTTACGCATATGCCCTTAGGCTATTTAGGTCGGCCCTTAGGCTCTTACACATTGGCCCTTAGGCTCTTTTGGCTAGCGCTTAGGCTCTTACGCATTGGCCCTTAGGCACTTTTTAGATGGGTTGATGCGACCTCTAATATGGCTGTAGTTTTCCCTCATTTTGGCTAAAGACTTTTGAAGTTTGATTATGCCTTGGCATGTTTTACGTTCGTCTGACCTTCGACGGCTCAAACGAGAACCTCGATTATGAGTCAACGCGAGACGATAGCTGAGTACCTCGGGAGGTTTACTCGAAGGCTGAGTTTTCGAAATCTTTTCATGGAAGGCTGATTATTTTCGAAGTCTTTTTTACTGTCTAGAGCTGATATTATCGAAGCTCCTTTTGCTTATACCTAGGGTAGCCTAATTAATCAATTCTTTTTGAAGTATTTTTGAAGTGGAGGCCTTTAGTTTTATGAAGGCAGTTGGACATTTCCAAGCCGCATTAATTCGGTTGTAGCCTTTTTTTCCACCTTAGTCTTCATGTTTGGCCATTGCCTTTATTCTCCGTGTGTGGTGACCTTAACGTCTATATCGAGGGTATGCCTTTTTAGGGGTCTTATAAGTTTGATATATATCCTTGGCCTTAATATCGAGGTTATACCTTTTTGAGGTCTTATAAATTTGAGTATGCCTTGTTGAGCTCTTATAAGCTCAGTATTGCCTCATTGAGGTTTTATGAGCTCGGTCATTCCTTGTTGAGGTCTTACTGATTTGATGTTGTTTTACTGAGGGCTTATGAGCTCGAGTTTTCCTGATCGAGATCTTACGAGTTCAATTTTTGATGGTTTGATGAATTGACTGTTAATGACAGTCTCCGAGTGTTGTCAACTTCTTTGAGGCACAAAGTATTTTGAAAGCAAATTGGCTTCCTCAATTACTTGATATATTCATATATGTATTTTGCCTTTGGAGGCTCAACTATTTTACATAGACATGGTTCATTTGACCATTTGGCCCAATACAATATTCTCCTATTGAGGTCCTCTTAGGCGTAGTTCAGTTTTTTCCAAAAGGTGACCTCCCTGTTGATGCCCTCTAGTATTTGAGGTTGATCAAAGAGAATACTTGAATACTTGATGAGTTCTCCTGGGGTAGCATATGGATGTTGCCTCGTTAAAAATCTCATCGGTAAAACCCATTTGGGATAAAACACGATCGAAAGAAAAACAAGTGCAATGCATGCTTCACAACCCAAGGTCTTTGAGCTGGAAGGCGCTTCGATCCCTCTCAATCGAACACCTGCAATAAGTTAGTACAAAACATAAATGAAAAGGGAGAGGGTTGTACCTTAGCTATGATGGCGTTCGAGCCTTGATAACTTTTAGTTGCTTGATCCGAGGACGCAAATGGCCCTTAATTCCCTCATATGCATGTAGCCAAGAATATAGATTGTTGCATCTACCTGGCTGTTTACTTTTCTTTTTGCTTCTTCAATGTAAATAACATCGATGCTGGTGCCATGTCGTGCACCGGGAACATATCTCTTGTTGCATGATGCTCCTCATACACTGCTTTAATTCCATTCTTGGTTGAATATTTCATCGATTTAATGAAGGGTTGATGGCACTTCCCTCATACTATGTATCCCCAGACTTCTAAGTAAGGCATTGTATCTCGCGTCACGTTCTATTACATGAAACTTGGTATCTTGGATTGTACCGGCCATATTGACTGAAAGGATGATCTCACCTTTCGTTGTCTCGCTTGCCATGTTGAATCCATTGTGGACTCGAGAGTCGGGTACGATCTGCTCGAGCAATCCAAGATGCTCCACCACCCTAAACCTGATTATGTTGTCCGAGCTACCTAGATTCACAAGCACATGTTTAATTTGAATTTTATTCAAAAGAAACGAAATTACTAGTGTGTAATTAGGAGGCAGAAATAAGGTCTTGATGTCTTCTTCACTTAACGTGAGAGCATCCTCTGGTATGTAACTCCGAGTTTGTTTTTCTTTGGTGATGGATATTTTTTTCCGGTTTGATAACTGGTCCCTGTGGGGTGTCAACCCCTCTAACGATCAGGTGGATGACATGCGGTGGTTCTTCTATTTTGTTCTTCCTACTCGTTTATCTTTCCTAAAATTGGTTTTTAGCTTGGTCGCTGAGGAAGTCTCGAAGGTACCCTTCGCTGATTAGTCGGGCTACCTCTTTCTGAAGCTGTCTATAATCCTTGGTCCTATGACCGTGAGTGCTGCAATATTTACATATCAAGTTAGGGTTCCACTATGAAGGGACTGATAGTACGTGTTCTGGCCACCTGGTATCTTTGATTTTAACTATGACTGATACCATGCCCGAGACATCAATAGTAAAGTTGTACTGAGATATTCGGGGTGCCTCTACCGGCCTAGTGTGCCTATCGAACCCATCTTTACTCATTAGTCTCGGGAATTTTGACCTTAATCTGTTCTTCAATCACCTTGATATGTATTACACATCAAGGAGTTTCTTCAATCTTCTAAATACGGCTAGTATCTTTCCTTGTTTGGTCCTGACTTCCTTTTTGCAAACCTTTGCTCCTTTATAAAGAGCCTTCTATGATATACTGAGTCCGTGGGGCTCCTAATTGGTCGTCTTCGACCTTGGTCTTTGATTGGTACATGTTGTGTACATCCGCTCAGGTCACGACGGGATATTCGATGAAATTTTGTTTTAGCTGCCTAAAAGCTACTGAGCTACGTTCATTCAAGCCTTGACTGAAGGCTTGTAGTGCTCAATCATCAGAGACTGGTGGTAATGCCATTCGATCCATATGAAAATGAGATACAAATTCCCTTAACATCTTGTTTTACCTCTATTTGATTTTGGAGACATCATAGTCCCTGGTGGCGACCTTGATGCCATCAGTGTGTGCCCTCACAAAAGAATCTAGATACATGGAAAATGAATCTATTAATTTTTGGGGCAAGTCATGATACCACATCATAGCCCCCTCGACAGCGTTTCACCAAATTTCATCAACGGGACATGCTCAATTTTGTCATCCTGTAAGTCATTTCCTTTTACAGCACAAGTATAAGCAATGATGTGCTCATTCGATTCCATGGTCCCATTATATTTCGGGGACATCGGTCATTCTAAATTTCTTCAGGATGGGATTGGGAGCCAGAATCGATGGGAATGGTTGTGATAAGAACTTATTTGAATATATGCCCTTCAAAATTGGTGGCGCGCCAGGGATCTGATCGACCCTCGAGTTATAAGTCTCCATCCTTTTATCATTATTCTCTGTCTTATTTTCTCCTGATTCAGTTCTTTTGGTGTGGTCCTCGATCATCTTCATAATGACTGGGTCTACTGCTGACCCATTGTTACTCGGTCTCTCTAGTGCAACTCGACCCGAAAAGCCATTACCGATGTTATTGTGCTTGGAGTTTTTGTTGACTTTGTAGTTGAGCGGTAGCCACTTGTTGTGCTTGCAACATCTCAAAAATGACATGAAGGCTAACTTCTCTTTCCTCCATGCGTACACTCTCATTGGTATGAGAATTCACATCGACATGCACATCATTGCGTGAGTTTACATCGACGAAGATTTGTGCTGGTGCCACCCCCAAGTTTTGCGGTGGTACACCGGTATCTGCTAGAGCAACCTCTGGTTTTGCAGCGGTATAGTGAAATCTACACCATTCTCTTCGTGAAGCCCAATACCGTTGTTTTCGTGTGTATTTTCTGAATTAGACATTTTTTGACCTAAATATGAGATTCTTGGACAAGAAAAAGCATGAATACTAATTTGTGTTCACTATTTTTCTTAGCCCCATGGTGGGTGCCAAACTGTTTACCTTGAAAATGATATTTACAATTATATTTGATTTTGTGATTTTAAAAAATCATAATTTATTTTAATAGTAGCTGTTAGGCAATAGATACTAAGTAAATGTAAAGAAAACAAGAAATGCAAACCTAAGATATCGTAAAACCGAATGTCAAGCTGGCTGGAACAAGACCTCGAAGACTAGATGAGGCTAATAGCAATGAACTATGGATGAAGAATCCATGATAATGAAAAGATGGACTTTGCAGTTAATAATGAAAAATTAGTAAAAAATAAAATAAACAATGAATAATGAAAGAATACGCAATAAATGTATATAACAGTTGTTTAAGCGAAAAGAGTAGAGGTTGTTGTATTAGAACCAATGTGTTCAATAATAACCCAACCCCTTAGAAGATGACAATGGTCACCTTTATATAAGAAGGGGAAGGTTCCTACCATAGTACATATATAATAACCATAAAGAAATGCTATTGGTACAGTTGTGCGATAGATCAATATGAATTTGTACTATTCTTGTAAACCTGGTTAGATCTATCACATGGTCTTGAGAACTTTCCCGACTTTTCATAACAATCGTCGATTTTAGGCTGCCTTGAGGTACGCTATGATGAGCCTTCGATTTAATTTCTCGAGGTGAGTGCCTAAGGGCTGAGCCTTAGGCCATGCTTCAAGCCCATCGAGCTCGGGCTTGGAACGCTATACAAGCCTTAAAATTGGTCTTTCTTGATTTTATCCCTACATAAAGACCGAGCAGGAGATACGGACCAGATCTCATACCTATTTGAGGCTATAGGCATATTTCTAGACCTGTTTGGGGATGCACGTTTGTTTAAGAGGGGGAGGATGTAACGACCCGGCCGATCTTTTTGAGAGTTATAGTCTCATTCCCTTATTTCCTACTTCTTTTGCGTTCTTCAGCTACATTATGATATACCGGGCTAGCTGCTTCTGATTCAATGTGATTTCAGAGTGAAAGCTTAAGTTGAAAAAGTTGATCAGATGTTAACTTATTTGTAAATCACCTCGAATTTGAATAATGAAGGTTTCTTTAGCTCCGTTAGGTGATTTTGAAATTAGCTGCGCGCTAAGAATATGATACGGAGGTTCATGGTAGAAGTAGTCTTGAATTGGCGAAAGTTCGAATTTTGGCAATTTTGACTGGTAGTGGGAATTTTGATGTCGGTATCATATTGGATTCCAGTAGTTGGATAAGTTTATGCCAAAATTTTGACGTCATTCGGATGTTGTTTGATATGTTTCTCCATCGTTTGTAAAATTTAAAAATTTAGAAGTTCTTAGCTTGAATCCGGGTGTGATTGGTATTTTTATATTGTTTTGAGTTATTCGAAGGTTCAAATAAGTCTGTATGGGGTTATATGAGTTGTTGGTACACTTGGTTGAGGTCCCGAGGGACTCGAGGTGATTTCGGGCGATTAACAGTTTGAATTGAGTTGATGAGTGGTTCTGGTGTTTTCATACTTGCAATGTGTAGCACGCAGTTTCGGCCCTGCAGAAGCACACAGGAGGACGCAGATGCTAGCAAGGTTTGGTTTGATTGGAATTGAAGGGGCCAGAAGGGGATTGTTGTCATGCCCGAAATAGGGTGGCGTGGCTGGCAACCGGCGTCGTTATGGCTCGAGCGAACTATTCTGTAACTCATTCTTTCTATGAACATCGTGGACCAACATTGCAACAACTCGTAGTGCATAATTGTAAGTGGGAAACACTGTATAAATAAACTACCGTTCTTAAGACATAAATACATATGGACCGTCAACACCTCTAGCATACTGTATGAACTGAATCTCTATCTACAAAGCCTATACGAGTATTTGATATTAGATGGACCATGCTACCGGCCTACCCATATGTCTGTATGAAACTTTGACATAATGACTATAGACTCGGCTGCACTCCAAATGAGGTGGAGTCTTACCGATCCTTCGTATATGCCAATATCGTCTACTATGAGGGCTTGTCAAACTAATTATCTTTACCTGCAAGAATAAATGCAACGTCCCCAACAAATGAACGTTAGCACGAATAATATACTAAGTATGTACAACATGTAAATAAATATATAAAGAGCATGGAAGAAAGATGGAGTAAATGACTCAGCCTGTACGTCCAGATAGCTTTATAAAGTACAATATTTATAGTATCATGCATATGGATATGAATGTCATGTAATGCATAGATCTATACGTACATAATACCGTAAAGCCTCTGAGCACATCCCGCCATATCATCTCAGCTACTGTGGGCAAAATCATCATCGTATACCAGCTGATGATGGTGGTGTATACATAACCCCATAACCTTTCCCATGTCCCCCATATATCTATATACACACGCGTATATAACACCATAACATCATCACACCTCTGAGGTCATCCCATAATATCATCTCGGCCATTGTGGGAAAATCATCAACATATACCAGCTGATCAAGTGGTGGTGCGTATATAACGCCACAACCTTTCTCATATCCCATATATATATATATATATATATATATATATATATATATATATATATATATATATATATATATATATATATGTATATGCGTATATAACGTCATCTGGTCATGGGTCGATATGCATATATAGATGCATGAAATGCTTATGAAATATGTTAATAAATCTCTCAGTACGTCACAAGACCACTATACCTCTAATTAATATAATGAAACAAGCTTTATCAACTTAAGTATTTTCTGTGACCCATGAACAGACGATAGAATATTAAGACTTATAGAATAACGAGTTGGACTTGGATACACTTAAAAGCTCACTTATGTTTATAAACGATTTGTCTATATCTTTCAATATTTATAGCAATTAAATGAGTATTTTGTTAGATCTTATACATTCAATAATCAAATCAAAGGATGAAAAAGCAAAAAGTACAATCATTTCTCACTACCACTATATCTCCATTTTCCCCTACTTCGCGAATCATACACTTAAAGAAAACCAATGACTGAAAACATAACAAGCACTAATGACCTCTGTTTTCAGTTATGAGTATAAGCAAGGATATTTTATGCAATATTTCACCATTAAACCCTTTCTTTCCCTTACTTTGGTTAGACCAAAATGCCAAAACACGGCAAGGCAAGCTTCTCCTGGTAAATATCATGTATGTTATAGAGCCATTTTTCAGATCCTCTAAGTACCAAAGATATACCATATAGGTAATTTCCATGATATTTAAGACTAGAAAGCTATTCTCTATTGCTGCAACTGCCATTTACTTGGCTTGGCCATCCTTAATACATAATTCAAACGTAAAGGAAACTACTTCCTCAGTCAACAGGTTTGGAGTAGCCATTCCATTATATTTGGATCGAGGAAGCTCATTTGAATTTACTGCCTCACTTATACACTTTTGTTGTTTATTGGGAGTGGATAGGAAAGAAGCTTGGAAAAAGAGAGTGCAGTAGCAGAACCGAGTACAGCTACAGCTCCTATACTTCAGTTTCTCTTCCATTTTTACTCTTTCCCGTTTTGATTATTTTTGGAATTGGAGAAAGTTTTATTTCTTTGTCAACTTGAGTTGGCCCACTTTTATGACTAATGTATTCATACTTCATAGTCTCATAAATCTTTGCCAACGACTAACAAAATTATATAAATGGGCTGCCACGTTTTCCTTGGGGTGGTGTTGGTGGTGGTTTAAATTTTCGCCATTAATTAATTAATTACATTAAATAATATTTCTTATTTAATAATTAATTAATTATTCGTATAATTAAAAATTATTTCAAATTACTTAATATACTATTTATTTTTAATACATTATATATATATATATATATATATATATATATATATATATATATATATATATATATATATATATATATATATATATATATATATATATATTCTATCATGATCATGTGGTATCATATAAAATCAATATATACACTATTATCTCATTAAAATATCCATGTAAAGATACATATATTTTTTTCAACGTATAGGTTTTCCTATTCTCACATAAAGAGTAAAGATTTTCATATGCTTAATTCTTAAAATGGTAAAAAGATAATTTTCTTTTATGAAAAAATAATTTCTATCTTTACAATAAAGAAAACCTCATAAACTTTCTTGCATTATATGTATTATTTATAATATTCAAAAATAGTAATAATGGTAACGGTCTAAAATTATACTTATAAAATTTTTACTAAAATACATTACTTAAAAGCAAATACCACTCAAACATAATATCTAATAATATAAATGTAATAAACTTATTGGGTCTTATAATAATATTGTCTTAACCCTCTATAATCTCCTAATAGGCATAATTTCTTCGAACTCATATGGATTACTACTGTGAGCATGTGATTTTTCCCTACATGAATCACTCCCATAAATTTAAAATAATTTCTTTTATTATTTGTAATTTTGTAGATTTTTGTAGCATTTTTCATTAATTATTTATATTTTGTTGTGCATTTTAATTAGTAAAAATACAAAAATAAATATTTTGCATGTGCATTAGAATTTGATTTGTTATTTTTCATAAATTAATTAGAAATTAGTCATTTTATAAAAATAAAAATCAAAAAATAGTTTAATTTGCACTTTTAATTTTAATTTGTAGGTGATTTCTCTTTTAATTTTATTTTAATTATTTATGGTAATAATTATGTAGGATTAATTAGCATTTTACAGGATTATTTGGGATATATAATTTAGTTTGGATTTTAGTTAACTTTTGAAAATGAAAAGAAAAAAAAAAGAAAAAGAAAGAGAAGAAAATGAAAATATGAATTTAACATTGGTCTTTCACAAGAGACCCAAAATTGGGCTAATTCTATACTCAGCCCAAATGGATCTCCCCTAACCCGGTATCGCCCCCTAATAAACCAAACTATGTCGTTTGGGTGAACAGATCTCAGCCGTCTAGGTTAGTTGATCAAAAGGTCGAGAAGCCTAGATCATTTAGTATATAAATGTCCTAACAGACCCTACACCCTCAGACCCCCCTACCCTGTCGTCTCTCTCATCTCTCACAAGAGGACCTAACCCCGCCGTCTGCCATCGTGAATCGTCAGCTGAAAATCGCCTTCGCCGGTGGTGATCGTCTAATAAGCCCCAAATTTATACCACTGCTTTGCCTTTACCTCCCCATCCCAGATCCTTCATTAGATTTCCTCAAAACCCTACCAAACTCCTCGAGTATTCAAAACCTTAGTAGCTGCCATGGACTCCTCCACCGTGTCCAGCAGCGGCACCACCCAAACATCACCCAAACTAACACCATAGGTCCCCCTAGACCTTATCATCATCAATACCCTGATAGTTTCCCTCGAATCCATGCCGAGCGTCTCGAATATTTAATAAAGAAACCTTGGCCAATACCTCACCACCATTAAATCATCCAAAATTCAAACCCTATTACCCTTACCACCCTCTCTCCACGGGTCCACGACCAATTGTTCTCAAAAACCCCCAAAACTGGTCGAATTCTAGATTTAGGATTCAAGACCCAGATGCTGCTGCATGAAGAAGTTCTACCCAAGTTTAGGGTTCGATTGCATTGATAAGCTAAGTTTTCTTTCTAAATTTCCCTCCGCGTCATCTCTTTTATGTTAATTTAGTTATTTTGTTTAAATTCCCGAGTTTAAGTTTAGTTATGGTTGTATCAGTCTTATTTTGTTAATTTCCTAAGTTTAATTAAGTTAATTAGGGTTGTATATGTCTTATTTTGTTTAATTTCCTGAGTTTTAATTAAGGTTGTATCAGTATTAGGGTCCTGAGTTGGATTTGATTTAATTTGATTGGTATTAAGTCCTTTTGTTGATTTGGATTTCATATTTAGTTCCTGAGTTTGAATTAGATTTCGGTCATGATAGTCAACTTGTGTCAGTTGGCTTTTAGGTTTTAGATTGGTTTAATTAATGTTAGCTTATGTTGATATCCAATTTTTTTCTAGATATGTTTATACTCAAAATATTCTCAAAATAGCATGTATATGCATATATGAGCATACCCAAGTGTTTTGGTAATTTTTTCCAAATTTTTGAAGATTTTTTAATACCAATTTATTGTCTATTTTAATAGTACAAAATTAAATAATTATTCTCAAAATTACCATTTTGGTGAATAATTCATTTTACTCTTACATTTATAATAAAATATAGTTAAAATAAAGTTTTCATATTTTGTACACATTTATTTGGTATTTTTAAAGCTAAATTGAATATAATTGCAATTATAGCTTATTTTTTAATTGCATTTTATAATTCTGAAATCTTTTCAAATATTTTTAGATTAATCTTTATACATTATTAATTAGTTTAGTGTTTGAATTTGTTTTGAGAATCTTTCACTATTTTTACAATAAAAATTAGAAAATGGCTATTTAAATGCTAGCCAGATTTTATTATAATCACAGCCCAAATTGAACCCCAATTTCAACCCCAATTCCCGCGACCCATATTCCTAAATCACCCGACCCATACCCGATTTAACGACCCGGTCCAGCCTTGATCTGATTTGAGTTGTTGATCAAATGAGATCAACAACCTAAGATTTTATTTCCTAAATTAAAACCTAATGACCCTCCCCCCAAACCCCTCACTTCAGAGACAGTCTCTCTCTCCCCCTCTCTCTCTATGCTAACGTTTTCTCTCCCTTCTTTATAGAACCTTCTAGTTCTCTTTCTCTTCTCCGATGAAGCCACCGCCTATCTAGGCCACCTCCATCCTAACTTCTCTTGACCACCAGTAACCGTGAAGCTTTACCTAGTTGATTCCCTCTATCTTTGAGGCCCTAGGAGCCTCCACCATGCGAGTTGGTCACTGAAGATTGATCTGGTTTGTCTCTGACTCTTTCTCCGATAGGTTATGGTTCGATGATGCTACGAGCATCATTATTAACGAGTTTCACAGCCAGGTCCCTTACTTCTATGGGTTTCACAAAACCCTAACCCTATGTTATTCAATTTATTTTAGATCTACTCTACATCTACAGTATTACGAAGCTTTTCTACGTTTCTATTCTTTGAAAAAACCTCATCTTTAAACGATCGCTCAATTTCAAAATTTGGGTTTCTTAACCCTTTTTAAAAAAATGGTTTTACTTCTAGTTTAGTGATATTTACTGTATTTTGAAGTTTTCATTGCTATCTGAGTTACTAGGCTGGAAAGCCCTAATCCTTTCTAGCCCGTTTTGACTATGTGTGTTTGTTTCTTGTGAAGCTATTCATGTAGTCTCTGTGATTCTCGTTGTTAGGGCTCTTATTCCTCTACTGTTCTATAACCCCCTGTTTAGGGCTTCTTCGACTTAAGTGCTATTTAATGATTGTTAGGCCTGACTAATTTTTTACTTAAAGACCCCATCGACTCTATGCATCTTTCCTCAAAACTGTGACATTTTCGTTTAATATATGCTTTTGTGGGTTTCTCCTATAATTATGTATTGTTTTTTTTTGAATTTCTTCTTATTTATGAGATGCTTTCCCTAGTTAGCACCGATTTCTTGAGATTTCCAGTCTCATCCGTGGTACTCTGATTGGTTTTTTCAGAACTAGATTGAATTCTACCTTATTTATGTGCAATATATATCTTTCTTGTTTAAAACATTCTGTATTTGGCCTTTATTATATGCCACATGAAGTTACTGCTCCAATTGGATTAAAATCAGATTATGAGTTGATTCCTTTTACTTATTTAGCTATGATTGTACCGTTTGAACTCTATTCCCTAATTAAAGGAGTATGTGTCTTTAATTGATGCTAATTAATTATTGTTTCCATAAATATGTAAAATTAGTACTCCATTCCTTATTTTTCTTAATTATTTTAGCATTATAAATACCCTATTCTCTTTTGCATAACACATAGAATATCACTAAGATGTATACAAACATATACACACAGAGCATACTGATATTGTTCTAAGTTCTCTTTTACTCTCATACATATTCTCTATTGCTTCTCGTATTAGTTACTGATTACTCAATTGGCCGAAAGCCAAGACTAAGTAATTACTGCTACTCTCTTTCTTGTTCTGCGTACTATTGTCCTGTTGCTCTATCTCTCTGTACCTTGCTATTCTATTCTCACTCTTGACTGGTATGTTTCTATTTTAAGTTTACAGTATCCCAAAACAACATGTTTCGGTTCATGCTAAGATTCTTGATATTCCTTTTGTGCTTTACTTATGGTCCTATTTTTTACCATATAACTAGCATGTCTCTGTGATTTCCCTTTCCCTTTAATCAAATATGTCTCTTGCATTCCCTTGTGTGATCCACTATGAATCTATTCGATTCCTATGAAGCTAGCATACTTGTTTGTCTATGTGATTATCTTTTGTCGTATCTCAGCATGGCCAATGTTTTCTTATATGTTTTCATCCTCTGCCTAACATCTTGTACCCCCACCTAATGCCTAAATGTTATACGATTCTAATCCTAGATCTAATGTGTGACTCTATTTGACACCTAATATTGTTGGACTCTTAGCATGAACACTCTGTGATAACTATGTTGTAACTCTAGCATAAGGACTATTTGTGTATAAGTCTGCTTATACCATGTATTTTTTCAGCCCCTAGCTCCTATCTCTGCTTGTGTTTGCTTCTAGAATTCAAACTCTTATTTCAAACTCAAATCTTTTAAACTATAAGCACATCTCACTTCTCTTAAAAAAATTGGTTACCCCCTTCGTGTGAGCATTGGTTTGAGTACCTCTAAGTACTCACTAAACTTTGAGACACAAGGCTGGTACTCCGCTTGTTTTGTATCCCTTTAAATCTCTAGGTGCTGGTGTTAAGTGGTGACCTAATGAGGCCCTAGGGAGCTTTGCCTCACCTAGACCATGGCAAAGGCTGTGAAACTCGAAAGAAGTGAGGTTGGAAGAATTGGGTCTGGTTGAGGGATCCCTATCGAGTAACTTCTTATTTTTCTTTACTTATGTAATTCTTTTTTTTTAAAAAACCCCTCCCAAATTAGGAGGATCTATAGTGCTTCCACACTTCCCCTCCCTGGTCACTCGAACCCAGGACCTAACGATCGTAGGTGGAGGTGCTTTACCAACTGAGAAAGCCTCACTTGTCTTTACTTATGTAATTCAGTTATCATGGTTTGTAATGATTTGTAAACAACTGATTGGGGGCTATAGTTAAATTTGGTGGGATTATGCATGTTTGGATTAGTTAATGTGTAGAGAACATGTATAGAGGACTTTACTTACCTATTTGTGCAATAGATATCATGAATAGGAAATGCACCTTACATATAGAAATCATGTTCTAGGCCCTTTATTTTCAGATTGTTACTATATTCACTTCGTAATTGCAACTAGCAACAAACAAAACAACCGTTATAAAAATTATCGCTGCATTTAGAGACCATATTTTAGGAGCTTATGTGCACTAGACATCATGTTACTTAGGACTTTATATCGTTTAAATTGCAATCTCTAAAAGCCTCGCCAGTTGTTTAATAATAACACAAGTTTAGGGTTAAACTGCATCAGCTTCTGAAAATTGGATTAATATGCATGTTCACCTTTCAAGTAGGCAATACATATGACGCCTAGGAAAGCTTTAGGCCTAATAAAATTAATTAATTTTGTTTTTGCCAACTTCAGACTGCTCGACCTCTTTTAAACTCCGTTCATTGTTTGTCTCGCTGAAGTTTGCTCTTCTTTATGTTACAAGTCCCGTCCTGTTTTGAAATAATCTCGGAATTGGGCATGTGTTTTATCATGTCTTCTACTGGATTGATTTTCTTGCCTAGAATCGTGCTATTTTACTACATCTTCAATGTCATTACTATATTTTCAAAGCATGTTTCAACATGTTTAGCTATACTTTTACTAATTCCTAAATTACTATATACTTACTGCCATCTGTAGTTACACTTATCAAATTCTTCACTCCGTTTTAATTAAACCTTACACTTTTCACTAAATCTTACCTCTTTTCATCATCCTTTTTTACTTCTATTTTGGAGACTTTAAATGTGAAAGACATGCTAACTACATGTTTACTTGAAGAGGGATTTGTGAACCTCTTATTTGCCTTGTATGTCCCCTTTATGTATAGTTGTTCTTGCTATGTATGGCACCTACCGTTTTGTCCTTTAAACCTAAGGGTTCAGCCTAGTACTTTAGGAATAGTTGGTTCTAAATACCCTCTAGGACTTATATGAGGGAATGAGTAATAGCACACAATAAGCACTCGTGTCCAATCCACGCGTTTAAATAACCTTTACGGGGTGGGAATGGTAGAAAATAGATATGATGACCGTTGTGATAATACCTCATTTAGCCCCTCCTTAGAGGAGTTATTACTGGGTATTGCATTGACGTGATCCATATCAATCATAAACCTAATACCTCTTTTCCTTTGTTTGTCCTTTTCTTTTGCTTTCTTTAGAATTGTTTAGACCTTTGAGATTTCCTCTCTCTCTCTCTACTTACCTTCACAATTTTCAATTTAATTGCAAGTCCTTATCTGAGCCTTGATTGTTTATTTGTAAAGTCACAATTTTAACATGGCCGGGACCACACTTGTGGATCTTGAGGGTTGCCTAACACATTTCTCTCGAGATAATATTTAGCCCTTACCTAAACTCTGGTTTCTTCAACTCAAACCCTTTTTAAAGTGTCCTAATGCACTATAATCATTAGGTGGTGACTCTCCAATTCCAAAACCCAATTCTCGAAAGGGAATAGAGTTGTCTTCCCAAATGTCGCGAACCTAATTTCAACTCTTAGAAAGAGGGGGTGTCGACAGCATGTCGACTCTGCTGGGGAAGCTCTTTTAGGCTTTTACTAGTGCATGTTATGTGTGACTCTATTGCTTTTTAATTGATTTTACTTAAATGTTTTTATCTCTTTCAACTTTGAAACTGACTTGTTTCCTTGTTTCTTTTCTTAATGCTTTCTTTCCCGCTTTTCTTTAATACTATTATAATTATGAGCAATTATTGTAATTATTATCTATGAACATGGAAATACATGCCAATATGTTTCATTCTTGTAATTGCATCTTCAACATCATATTCCACCCTTGCCAAACAAATACCATGGCAACGCTTATAATGAGTGGTTGGGTCCTTCCAATATTATCACCCTCTAAATTTGGCAAAGGAATATCTGCGGTAAAACCAGTCGACTAGTGGTGCAGTCGAGGTTGAGTGCCTTTCCCTCTTGAGTTGTCCGCTCAAGGTTACCAGTCTAATACCCCATAGAAACCTTACTATGTTTAACTGTGCATGCATCATGGTAAAACCTAGTGGAGTAGTTATGTTGTCCACATAATGACTAATTAAGATAGCCTTGTCCAATGTCCACCGAGTTTCCTTAAAGCCCAAACGGACACAACCATATTATGTGCATTTATTTTGATAACTAAATGCTCTTTATGCTAATTATCGGTTTAAATAGTTGAGTCCGACGGGGTAAGGGTCTAACACTTTAGTTTGCAGAAAATGATTCACAAAGTCCCCAGGTTCGGCATGGTAACCAACATTCACCCAAGGTTGCTTAATTCTTGGAAATACCTCCACACTAGTGATCAGACGCTCGTCCACAAGTACTTAGGGAATTTACCTTCTCTTCTCGGAATCCAGCCCTTACAACAAAATCATAGATGCTGCAACTCTGTTCTAGGATAATGACAGATCCGTGTTCCGCTTCAAGGACCATGAAATGACTCCTTTGCTCGAGGAAATATGAGGGTTAGCCGGTATTCCTTGGGAGATGCCGGGTTTGCTAATGCTAGAAAATTTCAAGGGTAGGGGTTCCTCAAGATGATGGGACTAAATAAAAACCCAAACTTGACCTGTGTTAAGGACTCTTACATTCCATTCGACTATCTATACGAGAGGTACGACGATAGAAGTCATACCGCACCTACTCTGATGAATTTCCTCTTACCTCATTAGGGCATATCCATAGGAGGGTCTTCGTCTTTGTGTTTTGATTTTCGGGAATGATAGTGTTCCCCATGAAGAAGGCTAGGATCCACAACAGACTTGCCATGGTAACCAAGACTCCGATGGAAGGAATTGGCGGGCAGCCTTTCAGCATAGTACCTAATCGTTGTTGAGATATACCGAGCCTTGGATAGCTGTCAACGAGAGGACAATTATTTTGGCGGTTGCAATTTATTACTCCAGCTCTGGCTCATGGAGCAACTCCAGAAGGGTGAATACCGGCAAGAGATTCTGCGCAAAGACTGGGATGATCACATTGCCTTCAATCAGCCAAGGCGTATGAATTATATGCCTAACAAGTTTGCTCAACCAGAGGATGCTGGAGAATGGGTAGAGTTATTTGAAAATTTGAAAGAAAACCAAGTGCAGTGGATGTTCGAGTGTTTCCCTATGGAAGAATTCATTGTCCAATCTCAGGATGCACCATTTCTCATACTCGTTGGTCTGAGCGGAACTTATCCTTATGTCCCTCTTCGAGTCATGAGGCAGGCATGGAGAAAGCACGTCATAGCAAGGGTCGACAAGATGAGTGACTTCAGGGTTGACTTCCAGGATGATGATAGCCCTCACAAGGGCTAAGGTCAAGACATGTGGCACTGAAAAATCATTTTGGGGAAAGATTTATTGAGCCATATAGGTATCCTACCGGCTGTGCACACAGTACTCAGGTTGGTTGGAAGAATATCACAATGGTTCGAGTCAGCCCGGATTCATTCGAGGTCACAAGGTCATTGATGAAAAGGCTGAAGCACGGGTTAATTACAACCAACCGGGAAAGAGAATTCGAGAATGTGAAAGAGAGCACCGGGAAATACAAGAAGCCCATCAGAAGTTGATTGAAGAGTTGAAGGATATGGCTGTCTGTGCCAACAAGCGACTGGGGTATTTGGAGAGAGGTCTATCAAGAGGATTGAAGAACTGTCAAAAAACCAAGGGAAATACGGGAGGACATCTGGCCCGAGATTATTTGCTGCTAGGACTGCGCGAGCTGGTAAAGCTATTTGATGAAGCTAAAGATGCTGAATCCGGGGAAGATCCTTCTGGGACAGAGTAGTTAGGAGTCTTTTAATGTAATAAGGCCAACGAACGTTAGTGATATTTTAGTTTTCATTATTTAGTGTCGTTTTGGGATTCGTATTATTTTATCAATAAAATGAGGCATTCAACATTATAAGTTCTCGAAATTAATTTGTCTCTAGGCCTACCTTGGGCACAACAAGGCACCTAAATTAGGACACGATTTATATTCCTGCACAATGTGCTAAAATATTGCAGCGTTTTCTTTTCATATCCCTCACTGACCTGTTACCTTTTTGTTTTTACTTTTGTTTTATTCCCCTCCCAAAAAGGTTAGTTCATGTACTCTGGCATCATCATCATACTCTACGAAATCCAAGGGCGTTCCACCTCCCCCTCCTCCAAGTCCTATCAAAAACAGGAACAATGCTAAAATGGAAGACCTGAACAACATCCGAAAAGGGAACTTAGGTGAACAAACTGAGGTTACTCAGGGTATCCCGATCTCCAAGGAAAGTGCTGCCCAACTTGAGCAGAAGTTATTGAAATTCTGAAAAGAACAGGACCAAGTTCGGAATTTGGCCAACTTGTCATTTTCCCTTACCACTCTCGATACCAACTTCCTCAATACCTGAAATCCCGCACCTTCACAAAATACCTCGTAACAACAGAAACAACCCACTCATACTCAACATCGCAACACATTCCACACTTCCAATAACCCTTTGTCTCTCATCCCTGAACCCCTAAACACCACAAATGATCCTCTCCATAACACCCCCATACATGTGGAAACCATACCGCACTATACCCAACCAATTTCGAGCACACCTAAGTCTGATGACAAAAACTCTATTAGCAGGAACCTGGCCGTAGAACTCAAGAAGTTGACTACCCGAGTCTAGGGTGTTGAAGGAAGAAAATGTATTAAGGGGCTGAATTACGATGACCTTTGCATTCAGCCAATTGTTGAACTTCTTGAGGGTACAAACCTCCCAAGTTTAAAATGTTCAATGGAACGAGAGATCCCAGAGTCCATTTGAGGACATACTGTGGCAAATTGGTTGGAGTCAGAAAGGATGAGAAGATTCGTATGAAGTTCTTTATGAGAAGTCTGAAAGGGGATGCTATGTATTGGTACATCATCCAAGACACCAAGAAGTGGAAAAGCTGGGTAGGTATGGCGTCTGATTTCATGGACAGGTTCAGATTCAATACATAGAATGCACCAGATATATTTGACATCCAGAATTTGAAGAAGAAACCTCCAGAGATATTCCGTGAGTATGCTACTCGTTGGAGGTTAGAGGTTGCTAAGATCAGGCCGACCTTAGAAGAGGAAAAAATGAACATATTTTTCGTCCGGGCTCAGGATCCACAATACTATGAGAGGTTGATATTGATCAAGGGCCAGAAATTCTCCGATTAAATCAAGCTACGGGAAATAATTTAGGAAGGCATCAAGAGTGGCATGGTTACTAACCTTAAATCTTTACAGGCCACTAACAAGGCTCTCGAGTCTGCTGGCACATCAAAGAAGAGGGATGTTAGTGCCGTGATGGTTGCACAGGGAACGAAGTCCCCGATAAAATACCAAACATACCCAACAGCTCCTTTTACATATCAGCCTACCCCAAATTACCAAAATCTACCTCCCGTTTATCAATCGTCTCCACCTCCCACATATGAGCCCACTTTGCCCAGATCCTCACATCCCACACCGGTCTACCAAGACTATAATGCTCAACACTCTCATTACCAGTCACCTCCCACTCGCAAAAAGTTTCCTAGACCTATACCAAATTTTGACCGTAGACCTCCCAGAAACTACACACCCACCAATTGAACAGCTGTATGAAAGACTTAAAGCTACTGGTTACTTCACCCTTATCCTTGGCATAGCTCCAAAAAATCCCTCCTAATGAGTCAACCCAAACAAAACCTATGCGTACCATTCAAGCATGAAAGGGCATACCATTGACGAGTGCTGCTCACTGAAAGATAAGATCAAAATCCTGATTGTTAATAAGATCATCGTAGCAAAGGAGTGTGCTCCTAATATTCGCAACAACCCTTTGTCTGACCACCTGGGTGGAGGCATTCATATGATCGAGATCGAAGATCACTGGGACCCCAAAGGGTTGATAGGATTGATTGCTGAAAGTGATGAGCCAAAGAAGCCAACAGTCACACTTAACCCGATTGTTGTCCAGAACCAATCCCTCAGGGGAAATGAAGTAAACATGTCTATACCACTCGAGTTTGAAGCACCTTCCTTTGCAAAGGAATCCAGACCAATTGAGGTTGAGTTTGGAGTTCCGAAAGCACCTGTACCATTTGAAGTTGCTGTGTTACCCCCAATGGTGCCTATTTCTGTAGAAATGTCAGACATAACACCGTTCCACTCAAATGCCATACCAAGAGATTACACAGCCGAAGCAATAAGGAAAGGGAAAGCAAAATTTCGAGAAGCAATTGCTGCGTAAGGTATGACCATAACCGGCAGAAACACTCAAGAACACCTAGATAAGTCTAGTATGAAAACCTATGAACGGCCTATTGAAACTCGGCTTGATGATCTTTGGAGGAAGATATGGGCAAAAGAATGCTCAGTCATTGAACAATTGAATAAAACACCAGCCCAAATCTCCATCCTAGCTCTTATGCAAAGCTCCGATACGCATAAGAATGCCTTGATGAAGATATTGAGTGAGGCATATGTGCCGAGTAACATAACTGGAGGAGAAATGGCAAACATGGTAGGGAAAGTACTGGAGAGCCGTAAAATCACCTTCCACGAAGATGAGCTGCCACCGGAAGGGCTGAGTAACAACAAGGAACTGCACATCACCGTGCAATGCAAGGATTATTTCATTACTAGAGTCCTGAGCGACGGAGGATCCAACCTCAACATATGCCCGTTGATAATCCTCAGAACATTGGGAAAGAACCTGTATGAGATCAAAGATGGGGATATCAATGTCAAATCCTTCGATGGGTCCCAAAGGTCTATTATTAGGGAAATCGGCTTATGCCTGCAAATGGGACCAACTTGGTTCGATGTTGATTTCAAGTAATAGACGCCCAACATCCTACAAATTGCTATTGGGACAACAATGGATTCATGCCGCCGGAGCAGTAGCGTCAACCTTTCACCAGGTAGTGAAGTTCGAATGGAATCACTAAAAGATGATTATTTATTGCGATGGTAGCAACCCTATAGAATGTCGCCTGACCATCTCGATGATTGGAGAAATGAGGAGAATAGGCAGAGAAACCTACTATCACATCGAGCTTGTCAACGCTGTGGAAAAAGATAAATGGTGGAATAACAATATTGAAAGTATTCCGAATTAGTGTGGATATGAGCTTGGAAAAGGACTCGGCAATACCTCCAAGGAATTGCCAAACCCATCAAGATGAAGAAACATGGTACAACTTTTAGTTTGGGGTATGAATATACTTGGCAGGAGTTCAACCACTGGTCGCCACCATGGCATGGTCCCTACTACCCGCTGGAGCATCATATACCTCGTTTGGAGCAGACTTTCCAACCAGCAGATACTATATATGGGTCAGAAGAAGAAGAGGCATTGGCACCAATGAGGAATCTGTTTCTGGAAGATGACATTATGGACTGCTGTGTCATTTTTGAGGATGAGGGAGAGGAAGGCTCTTCTATTCAAGCTGTGTGCCGAGGAGCACACCGTAGTAATTGGTCCATCAGAACCACCAAGGCCCGGAAAGCTTCGGGGTAGCAAAGCTAAACAAAGCACGATGCATCACGTTTTACTTTTCTTTACCAGCCAATTTCCTTTCCGCATTTTCTTTAATTTCAAAAAAGAGCTCTGATGTTCCCAAACAGTTATGCAATTTTAATCAAAGCATTCCAGTTTCTTGTATATGTCTCGCTCTTATTTTCTCCTTTATCATTTACTTCATTTACATAGCATTACTAATACTTATCTTGATGATGAACCGATGATTGTGACTTGTAACGAGACAACATAACAAACAGACATAGATTCAAAAGAGGATGATATACTAGAAGAGGTCATTAAATGAGTTGAGGATTTTGAAAACTTGGACGAAACTGAGTTCGTTAACTTGGGAGATACAGAGAATGTCAAAGAAACGTGCATCAGTGTTCACCTGTCTCCATTTGAAAAGAAAGAGACACAGAGTTTCTAAAGGAATAAGAGGACACATTCGCCTGGTTGTACAATGATATGATGGGTCTCAGTACATCCATTGTAGCTCACAAACCGCCAACAGATCCAACATGTCCGCTAGTATAGCAGAAACTCAGAAATTTCAAGCCTGACATGAGTTTGAAAGTCAAGGAAGAAGTCACCAAGCAAGTCAAAGCCAAGGTTCTCAGGGTGGTAGAGTATCCAACATGGTTAGCCAACATTGTACTCGTACCGAAGAAAGATAGGAAGGTTAGAGTCTGCGTTGACTATGCCTCTTCTGCGTCGTACCAAAGAAAGATGGGAAGGCGCCCACCTAGATAACAAGGGAATAAATTTCAACTTTCATTTCAAGCTTTGCAATTTGGCGCCCACCTGGAGAACAAGGAATACATTTCATGTTTTGATAATCAGGCACCCATCTGGATAACAAGGGAATACATTTCAATTTTTATTTCATGTTCTGATAATCAGGCACCCACCTGGATAACAAGGGAATACATTTCACTTTTCATTTCAAGTTTTGCAATCAGGCGCCCACCTGCAGAACAAGGGAGTACATTTCAAGTTTCAAGTTTTTGCAATCAGGCGCCCACCTGGAAAACAAAGGAATACATTTCAATTTTCATTTCAAGTTTTGGTAATCAGGCGCCCACCTAGAGAACAAGGGAATACATTTCAAGTTTGGTAATAAGGCGCCCACCTGGATAACAAGGGAACACATTAAAATTTTTCTTTCATTTTTTCAATCAAGAGCCCACATGGAGAACAAGGGAATACATTTCAAGTTTCATGTTTTGATAGTCCGGAGCCAATTTGGATAACAAGAAAATACATTTCAAGTTTGGTAATCAGGAGCCCACTTGGATAACAAGGGAATATATTTCAATTTTCATTTCAACTTTTGCAATCAGGCGCCCACCTGGTGAACAAATGAATATATTTCAAGTTTAAGGTTTAGGTACTCAGGCACCCACCTGGATAAAAAGGGAATATATTTGAAGTTTTGGTAATCAGGCGCCCACCTAGAGAACAAGCGAATATGTTTCAGGTTTTGGTAGTCAGACACCTACCTAGCTAACAAAGGAATACATTTCATGTTTTGCAATCAGGCGCCCGCCTAGAGAACAAGGGAATACATTTCATGTTTCAAGTATTTGTAATTAGTTTCCCACCTGGAGAACAAGGGAATACATTTCAAGTTTTAATAATCAGGTGCCCACCTAGTTTACAAGGGAATACATTTCAACTTTCATTTCAAGTTTTGGTAATCAGGCGCCCACCTGGATAACAAGGTAATACATTTTAATTTTAATTTCAAGTTTTGAAATCAGGCGCCCACCTACAGAACAAGGGAACACATTTCACGTTTCATGTTTTTACAATCAGACGCAAACCCCGAGAACAAGGGAATACATTTCAAGTTTGGTAATCAGGCGTCCACCTGGATAAAAAGGGTACATTTCAATTTTTATTTCAAGTTTTGGTAATCAGGCACCCACCTAGATAACAAGGGAATAAATTTCAATTTTCAATTCAAGTTTGGCAATCTAGCTCCCACCTGGAGAACAAGAGAATACATTTCAAGTTTCAGGTTTTGGTAATTAGGTGCCCACTTGGAGAACAAGGAATACATTTCAAGTTTTGGTAATCAGGCACCCACCTGGATAACAAGGGAATACATTTCAATTTTCATTTCAAGTTTTGATAATCATGCGCCCACCTGGCTAACAAGGGAATAGATTTTAATTTTCATTTCAAGTTTTGCAATCAGGCGCCCACCTGCAGAACAAGGGAATACATTTCAAATTTTATGTTTTTGCAATCAGGCGCCCACCTAGGTAACAAAGGAATACATTTCAATTTTCATTCACATTTTGGTAATCAGGCGCCCACCTGGAGAACAAGAGAATGCATTTCAAGTTTTAGTAATCAGGCGCCTACTGGGAGAACAAGAAAATACATTTCAAGTTTTTGTAGTTAGGTGCCCACCTGGATAATAAGGGAATACATTTCATGTTTTCGTAATTAGGCGCCCATCTGAAGAACAAGGGAATACATTTCAATTCTTTTTCAAGTTTGGGTAATCAGGAGCCCACCTGTAGAACAAGGGAATATCACTCAAGTTCAACCATCATGCATCAAGACGGAGAAAGAAAAACATTGCAACAAGTCAACAAGGCAATAAAGAGTTTCACAGGAAGAAATACAAGTCAGCAAGGAAACAAGGATAGAGCAAGTTTGAAGACATAGATATGTTATTTTGTAATCCATAAGTCATAGCTTAGTCTAGCTTCTTTTATTTTGACATGGTGTAATGAGGGAATATAGCAAGCAGTAGCAACAACAGTGAGATCACAGCTTCGTTAGTCCCAACTACCAAACACTCCTGAGATACACTCACCTGA
This sequence comes from Nicotiana benthamiana, assembly GCA_034376525.1. Classification (NCBI taxonomy): domain Eukaryota; kingdom Viridiplantae; phylum Streptophyta; class Magnoliopsida; order Solanales; family Solanaceae; genus Nicotiana; species Nicotiana benthamiana. The sequence goes on from CM067337.1 coordinate 94,995,445, forward strand.
TTCCTTTATAGCTGAGGATATGTAGGCAACCTCTAAAGTCAGGTGCGGTCAAGCTTTTCAAAAGTGCTTATCACGGAGTATTCGAACGGGCAAAAATAGCTCGTATCCGCTAGTTTATCTTTGCACAAAAACTCTTCGTGTTTCCGATCAAAGAGGTGTATCTGTGAGCATGTGATTTTTGCCCTACACGAATTACTCCCATAAATTCAAAACAAAATAATTTATTTTTTTACTCGCAATTTTGTGGATTTTTGTGGCATTTTCTGTTCATTGTTTGCATTTTATTTTTGTATTTTAATTAGTGAAAAATACAAAAGATGTATTGCATGTGCATTTATAAGTTGATTTTACATGTTTGAAGAATTAATTAGCAATTAGTCATTTTATAAAAAAGGGAAAATCAAAACATAGTTTAATTTGTACTTTTAATTTTAATTTTAATTTTTAGGTGATTTATCTTTTAACTTTGTTTTAATTATGTTGGATAATAATTATGTAGGATTAATTAAAATTTTATAGGTTTATTTGGGATTTACAATTTAGTTTGGAGTTTAGTTAATTTTAGAAAATGTAAAGAAAAAAAGAAAAAGAAAATCTAGAATTTAAAATTGGTCTTTCACAAGAGACCCAAAATTGGGCCAATTCTATACCCAGCCCAAACGGATCCCCCCAATACGGTCCAATAGCCACCCTAACCCGGCCCAGCCCCCTAATAAACCGAACGACGTCGTTTGGGTGAACGGATCTCAGCACTCTAAGTTAGTTGATGAAACGGCCGAGAAGCCTAGATCATTTAGTACCATCCATAGACCCCCCTAACGCTTCTTCTCTCTCACCTCTCACAAGCAGACCAAACCCCGCCATCTACCACTGTGAAGCGCCGACCGGAAATTGCATCCGCTGGTTGCGATCATCCAATAAGCCCCAAATTTGGACAACTGCTTCGCCTTCATCTACCCATCCCAGATATGCCATTAGATTTCCTCAAAACCCTCCCAAGCTCCTCGAATATTCAAAACCATAGTATCCACCATGGACTCCTCCGCCGTGTCTAGCGGCGCCACAACCCAAACTAACACCATTGGTCCTCCTAGACCCCCTCATCATCAATGCCCATATAGTTTCCCTCAAAACCATGGCGATCGTCTCGAATATTGAATAACAGAACCTCGGCCAAAACCTCACCACCACTAAATCGTCCAAAAATCACACTCTATAATCCTTACCACCCCATCTCTACTAGTCCACGGTGTATTGTTCTTAAAAACCCCCAAAACTAGTCAAATTCTAGATTCACGGTTCAAGACCTAGAACCTGATGCATGAAGAAGTTCTACCCAAGTTCAGGGTTTGATTCCATTGACAAGCTAAGTTTTGTTTCTAAATTTCCCTCTGCTCATCTCTTTTCTGTTAATTTAGTTATTTTGTTTGAATTCCTGAGTTTAAGTTTAATTAGGGTTGTATAAGTCTTGTTTTGTTTAATTTTCTGAGTGTTAACTAAGGTTGTATCAATGTTGGGGTCCTGAGTTGGATGAGATTTAATTTGATTGGTATTAAGTCATTTTGTTGATTTGGATTTCATGTTTAGTTCCTGAGTTTGAATAAGATTTCGCTCATGATAGTCAACTTGTATCAGTTGGCTAATCTAGGTTTTAGATTGGTTTAATTAATGTTAGCTTAACATGATAAGTCCTATGGTTGAGATTAATTTTGTACGCTCGGTTCATGTATCAATCTGCTTTCCATTTTGTATTTTCTACATTATTAGAATTTTCATAGCTGGATCTGTTTGGATTTCTAGTTGCTTAAACTTGTTTCATCTGTTAGTGTAAAAGGGGATTCAAGCGAAGTGATAAAAAGTAATTAGTAGGACATTTGAAGGTAATTTAGTCATTTGTCTAAGGGAATCTTTAATAACAGAATTGGAAAGCTTCTAGTCTAGGGTTCTAATTTGAATTTCAGGAATTTAGATGGTATAACTTGGTAGCAAGTAGGATACTAAGGATTGGTAAGCAAAAAACCTGAAAATTAAAGGGACTAAATTAAAATAAAAAATCTGAATGGTACCCTAGTTTGCTTGTCTATAAAAGCATTCTTTCGTGCCCTAGAAGGAAGAGATGAAGAGAATAAGAGAAAAAGAGATTTTGGCAGTGATAAAAACTAGAAAATACTCAAACAGCTAAAAGCATTGCAAATTCCCTGTTTCATTGGAATTTTGCTTAAGTGTTTTGATTTTTCTTTTAAAATTTTGCTACTTCAGTTGGAGTGAAAATGGCTTGAAGTTTGGTTCAATTCAAGTTTGGTTTGGAGTCTGTTGGTTCACAAAGTCTAAAATTAGTGTCTAGACTGTTGCATCTCATATTTGGTTCCAAAACTAGTCGGTTGATTCATTTTTGGGTGCTGAGTGCTGCTGTTGTTGCTTGCTTACTATAATCACCTGTTTTCGTTCTATAATCTCCAGGTACACTACCCAAAATTAGCATGGATTTGAACACTGCTTAGCATATATGAGGATCAAGAAATGCACATTGAAGTTTAAATGGAAGTTTTGGAATTGTGATGTAACCTTTGTTATTTTCTACTTGATCAAATGCTTCAACTATCATACCTATTTTTTGTCAATGTTTAGTTCATGCTAATAATGTAGGGTAGTTGTTATTCAAACTTATTGTATAGTTTATGAACATTAGGTGTTGTGACAGTGTTTGAATTCTGAATAGGTGAATGGACTGTTAAATTGCAGGTGAATTTATTAGTTTGTTTGGTTTTGGGTTCATAGTCATGGGTGTTAGATACACATTAATACATTGGAGGTCAGGTTTGGCCTGTTCAAACCTCCAGTAAGTATAGGAATATTTGTAAAATCATATAGTCTAATGCTGAAATTATTTTGAGCATTGTTGGTATTATATTTATGAAAGTATGCAATAGTTGAAGTTGCTTTAAAATCAATGCTTAAAATTAGGGTAGCATGAATACAATAGAATAATTTAATTTTGAGTTATATTTTTAGGTATGTTTTCTTTCAAATGGTTACTTTTATAAGCTAAATGAGCGATGGAGTAATTTCGAACAAGATTCGGTATCTGTTGGCCAGTGCATGGATTTATATCTATAGAGGTTCGATGTTGGGGCTTTAAATAGCAGGCTGAATATTCTTCAGCCTTTTTTGGGCTTGTGTTTCAGCCTAGTGGCTTTTTCTTGTTAGTGTAGGAGTCTTCGCATATCATTCGGTCCAAGGATCAGCCTATACCCAAAATCCTGAAGAAGAATGTAGAACAAGACTGGTAGGCTAGCTTAGATCCCTCGTCCTTTAATTCAAAAAACAAAAAGAAAAGCTGCAACAAATACAAATACCCACGACCTTATGAATTTTAGTTTAATCCCTCTTTACAACTATAATCAGGGTGTGTCAATTTTAAATAAATTGATAACCACATGGATTAACCTTAATTGCTTTGTAGATTTCGAGGTGCCACTTAGAAAATTTCTTGTGGCCTTCGTAAATTCGGAAACACACGATTGCCTTAGGCGCGCTATTTAAATAATTTAATTTCCTAAACTCGGGTGAGAATTTATGTGACCCATATCCGAATCTCAATGTTGGGCGAAATATGTTGCGAATTACAGGTGCCTTTATGCAACGTGATCAAGGCACATTTTAACAACGTTCCAATCATCTAAAATTAAATAAATTCGATTAAAAGTTAAAATTTGCACATAGGTACAAAATGTATTAAAACTAGATAATTGAACTGAATATAAAAATTGAGTGACCGTGCTACAACCACGGAACTCGGGAGTGCCTAACACATTCTCCCGGGTTAACAGAATTCATTACCTGAATTTCTGGCTCAAAGACTGTAAAACAGAGTCATACCTTCCTCGACTAGGGATTGAAACCGTTGACTTGGGACACCATTAATTATTCCAAGTGATGACTCTAAAATTTATAAATAAATAAATCTCTTTTAGGTAGTCCTTTAATTGGAAAAACTCCCTTATTTACGCCCTTCACGGGGTTGTAGTGTTAAAATGAATGTGTGACAACTACAGTTCACTAATATTAAAGTACAAGATGTAACAGTCGCATCTACGAGCATGCAGACGCAAGGCTAGGACGCAAATGCGGAAGAGAGGAGTTTAGATGATTCCGCAGAAGAGAATTAAAGAGCGCAAGTGCGCGTCAATATGTGCAAAACAAGGGACGCAGGTGCAGGGCCAGTGGTTTAAGAAAGTTTCCATAGAAACTGCTCAGCAGGTGCGGATATTGGACAACATGTTCAGTTTTGCTTAACATAGAATAAATAGAGAACTTCGGGATTTTCCCCATTTTCACATTCTTAATCTCGAACTTTGGGAGATTTGTCACAACCTAAACTGATGGGCCGCGATGGGCAGCCAATACCTTGCTCAACTGAATTCCAATATAACATATCTTTTCGTATCGTGCTATCAAAAGTAAATGAGATTGAAATGCTATCGTAGGATTTCTATAATAAAACATGTAATACTGTCATGACCTCGGGTTTCCCTTCGTGAACTATCGTGATGACACCTAGTTTCTATGACTAGGTAAGCCTAAGTTGTGGAAGATAACTAAACTTGCGAAAATAAAATGGTTCAAAAATAAAAATAAAACAGCAATAGTATTAAATGTGCCACTCGGCATACACCCTATATATATATATATGTATATGTATATATATATATATATATATATATATATATATGTAAGTCTCAAAACCAATATCTAGTCCAAGACACGGAACCCTACAAATCACAAGCTGAGATAAATACTACATAATAACTCTAGAATGTCTAATAAAAGCAGAAAGATACATAAGGGCTAAATACTAAGGAAGGAATGGAAAGGGACTCCTTGGTCTGTGGATGTGGTAGGTGTACCTCGGAGTCTCTAAGCAGTCGCCTCCCTTAAGGATGGTAGGCCTGATTAGCGGTACCTGGATCTGCACATGAAAAATATGCGTAGAAAGGGCATGAGTACACCACAACGGTACTCAGTAAGTGCCAAGCCTAACCTCTGTTGAGTAGTGACGAGGAAGGTCGGGGCCATACTGAAGTTAAATAAATAATCAAGTGATAGGATAAAATAAGCCGTGAATTTAGAATCAATGGTAGGAATCTATACATCATCATCAGAGTACAATAAAGGAAAACAGAATAAAGGAAAACACAAGGAAATACCCATCACAACAAGGATAATAACTGGGTATCTCTTGGAATCCCGAGGATCTCTTGGTATCCTCAATATATACATCAGGGATCTTTTGGTATCCCGAGGTAATCTTGATATCCTTAATATATTAAATTAAATTCCAAGTTCGTACATGAAAATAGTTAATTCTAGCCTAACATGCTTCATGTAAGGAAATGAAGGCTGTTTAAGCAAATAGGTAATTAAGTCAACTAAGCATGCTTTTCTAACTAACAACATGCTAAGTTTGCAAGTAGAATAAAACAGAAAGGAAGGGAACTCAGTTTATATACTCAAAGTAAAGTCAGATTTTTCAATTATTAGCTCAAGCACGCACTCGTCACCTTGCATACATGTCATTACAATTATCAAATATCATATCCAAAGGGGAAGGTCCCTCACACAAGGTTAGACAAGTAACTTGCCTCGAACCTGTAACAATTCAGCTGGTTGCTTTGAGAAATTGTGTTCGGTTTGGTAGTTTGAGCTCTTGAGCAGCTTCATAATATGTGTATTGACTTGCGTGCATAGTTAAATTCGGTTATGGGATGAATTAGAATTGAATTAGAAGAAAGAACATAATTTTGGAAGTTTAAACAGTGAAAATTTTGGCCAAAATTGGACTTTTGGGTAAACGCCCCTGGAATGCATCATGGATGATCTAAACAGCTTTGTATGGTGAATTTGGACTTAGGCGCACGTCTGGATTCAGATTTGGAGGTCCGTAGGGCAATTTGAGGCATTTCGGCAAAAGTTGGAAAAGTTGAAGTTTGAAAAATGGAGAAGTTTAACCCATAGTTTACTTTTGTGATATGAGGACCAAAATGTGATTCAGAGAGTTGGAGCAGCTCCGTTATGTCATTCTGGACTTGTCTGCAAAATTTGGCACCATTCTAGTTTGAATTGATAGGTTTCGGCACAAGTTTTTGAAGTTAGAAGGTTTGAATGTTCCTAAGTTAGATTCTTGGTGTGATTCAATGTTTTGGTATTATTTAATATTATTTGATACCTTGAGCGAGTCCGTTTTAGAGTATATGACTTGTTTGTGTGTTTAGGTGGGGTTCCGGGGGCCCCGAGTGTGTTCCGAGTGGTTTATAGATCTTTTTTCCAATTATTTTGGACTGCTGTATCCTGCTTTCGGTGTTCCATCCCCGCGATAGCAAATGGCCTCTCGCGTTCACGATGTGTTGATGCTGGTTGCTCTTTTTCCTTCATCACGTTCGCATAGAAATTCCCGCGATCGCGAAGGTTTTCTTTTCTCTTTTTCGCATCCACGTCCATTGCCTCGGGTTCGCGTAAGCTCCTGCCATTGTTCATCATTTTTGCGTCCCTTATTTCCCGATCGCGAAGGGTATTTTCTGGACAGCTTTATTCCCTTCTCTATGATGGCAGCCCAATCTCCATCGCGATGCATAAATCCCTAGGCAGGATAAATCATTAAATAGTACTCTATTCCTAGGGTTAGCCATTTTAAACATTTTTGGAGTTCTAGAGCTCGGTTTTAGGCGATTCTTTGTAGGTGTTTCAAGCAAAAATGATTGGGTAAGTGTTCTTCATCTAGAATTGATTATATTCCATGAATTTGTCTTCATTTTTATCATGTAATTTGTGATTTGGGTTGAGGAAATGTGGATTTTTCAAGAAAATTCCTAAAATGAAAATCATGATTTGATGGACCAAATGGTGTTAGAATTGGATAATAATTTTATGGTTGAACTCATTTAGGAATGGGTGATCGGATTTTCTAAAAGTTGACAGGTTTCGAGTTTCGGGTCTGAGGGTCAACTGCTGGGTCAATTTTTATATTTTTGTAAAGATAGAAACTTTATGATCCGTAATTGTTTCTTATGTGTTTTATTTGTGCTTTGAAGTTAATTGGTTAGATTTGACCTTTTTCGGAGGTCTTTTCACCCGAGAAGTGCATGTTAGAGTATCGGTTTTTAGCCTTCGAGGTAAGTATCTTGCCTAACCTTGTGTGAGGGACTTCTCCTTAGGAATTGAGTCATCTATGCTAATTGTAGTCCGTGCATGCGAGGTGACGAGTGTGTACTTGGACTTATTTGTGGAAAATATGCTCTAGGGTTCTTAGGCCCTTATGTTCAAACGTGGAGAGTATTCCGTTATGATTGAGTTTAATAATTGCTTATATTTTCTCTATATGCTCCATATGATATTGCCAACTTTGCTTGAATTCCTACATGTTGCATTGACCTTTAATTGCGTTAATTGAAGTGATCATTTTTCTTATTGTTTGATATTTCTTGATTGTGTGTTCCTCTGTGACTTTGTACTAATAGGATACATGTCCAATTGTTGTGATTTTCCGCTATAGATATCACATACTTGTTATGTCTTTTTGTTTAGCTAAGGTTCCATTATGAAGATAATATTTTGTATAAGTATGGTTATAGTTGATTTCCTTGTCGGGACATATTTAATCCTTACTGTTGGTTCCCTTGCTAGAATATGGTTGTTTCCTTATTGTCCCCTTGCCGGGATATGGTCGTTTCCTTATTGTTCCCTTGCTGGGATATGGTTGTTTCCTTATTGTTCACTTGCTCGGATTCTCTTGTGATTAGTATTGGTTTGTATGTTATATGGATCGAGTTGCGCACTGCAACAATATGAAATGGATCGGGTTGAACGCTGCAATAATATTAAATGGATCGGGTTTCACTCCGTAATAATACTAAATGGATAAGGTTGCACGCCGCAACAAATTAAATAGATCTAGTTGCACGCCATAACAATATTAAATGGAACAGTTTATGCGCCACAACAATATTATATGGATCGTGTTGCACGCCGCAAAAAATTTAAATGGATTGGTTTGCATGTCGCAATAATATTAATTGGAGCGGGTTGCATGCCGCAATAATATTATATGGATCGGGTTGCATGCCGCAATAATATTATATGGATTGGGTTGCATACCGCAACAATAAAGAATAAAAATGAACATTGATTCTGATGGTGAGAACGAGAGTAAAAGCACGAAGGGCAGTGCCATGCATTTCATGCTGCTGTGTTTATTTGTTGATTATCAATTTAAGTGTTAAACTTTTTAAATTCCCTTACTATAGTGATTCCTCGTGTTAGGACCTACAATGTTTTCTGTACCTTATCGTATTTAGTGTGTGTATATATACACACTCAAATACTTTAAAATTCAATAAAGTTTGCAATTATATTTTTACTTAAAGAGGATTCTACTAAGTTTTAGATTATTAAATTCCATGCAAAGGGGATGGTTCATTCAATGTTGTTGGCCCAATTTCAGATGAAGTTTTGAAGAATGAGAAATGAACTCAGCAAGGCCCAGGTTCATCATGAGAGACACAGTGTTTATCAACCTATACATGTCTATTGCACGTGAAGAAGAAAGAAGCAATATATTCTGAACTGATCGAAAAGGTTGCATATTGAATAAGGAGAGAAAGTCTCCTTCTAGGACAAGAACACAGTCCGAATAAAGAATAGGGTTGGATTTTGTATTGTTCAAGGACTCAACTTCGATGGAAAATCAACAATTGAGTCTCAATCAAACTCTAATTACTAACTCTCTAAATAACTGTTATTGTCCTATTTACAGGTAATAGCACGAACACAAAAGTGAAACTAAATTGAGAGAAAAAAGGAGAGGCAAATTTGCAAGAAATTTATGTGAGATTTGAGTGTGCATTCCTGAAGCTACTTGAATGAGATAGAAGAACCAGCTCCATTGAGTTTTTTCCTATTCTAGTTCAATTGTAGTAGGTGGTTTAAAGTTGTACCTTACCAGCTTTCATATAAGCAGTTGCATTAGGTACTTTGAGTATTCAAGTTAAAGTTAACTTGAAAGTGTCGCAACAGTTGAGGCTGTGTGCCACATTGGATTTAGAGCTAATCCTTAGGTTTACAAAGAGTTTTTATAAATGCTGTTTTGGCATAGTGATTTTGATAGTTGTTTGGGAAAATCCTATTGAGTATTAGGTCATGGTTTTTTTACCTTTTGAGCAAGGTGTTTTCCACGTAAAAATTGTTGTGTTCTTTATTTTTTGTACTTTTAATTCAGCAACAGTAGTAGTTAGAACACATAGAAGGACTAGGTTCATCTAGATCGAAAAATTGGGCACCACACAAGTCACATTATCTGTTGTGTTATATACGTTTAGAACATCAATTGGTATCAAAGCAGGTTATCCTTGAAGAGGCTAATACCTTAGGAAAATATCAACATGAGTACACCACCTGGGAATTGGGAAGGGCAATGAACTGCCAAACCTCTACTTATTAATGGACAATACTATTCTTGGTGAAAATAGAGGATGATAGGTCATATCATTTGAGAGGAATATGAACTCTAGGACATAGGCACCAATGGACCCTTGGCAAACTGCAAAAAAAGAACGAGGAAGTACCAAAGACAAGAGCTGACTGCACTGCCGAAGACCTGAAAAAGTGGAAGAAAAATGCTAATGCCAGGAAATGGCTTGTGTGTGGACTTGGTTCAGATGAGTATAGTAGGATCCACAGCTGTTCTACTGCGAAGGAGATATGGTACACTTTGCAAGTGTCCCATGAAGGAACACCTTAAGTGAAAAGATCAAGATAAACGATGTTGTATTCTCAATATGAGAATTTTACTATGAAGGAAGGAGAAACTATCCAAGAGATGTATACTTGGTTCAATACACTGGAAAATGAATATAAGTCTCATGGAAGGGTCATTCTTGAAGAAGATAAGGTTGAGAAAATTATGACAAGGGTTCTGCCAGTCACATGGGAAAGCAAAATCACTGCCATTTAGGAATCCAAGAATATTGCTACTCTCAGATTGGATGAACTGATTGGAAATCTTACTGCTTATGAACCATGAAGATAGATACACCGAAAAAGGAGAGAAGCTTAGCTCTCAGGATTGCTGAAGGTTCAAATCTAGAAGACGATGAGATGGCTATGATCATTACAGATTTCAAAAAGTACCTGAGGAGTGGAAAAGGTTCTTCAAGAAGTAAAACCTTCAACAAGTCAAGAGATCCTAAGAAATAGACTAATGAGGGTTGCTACAAGTGTGGCAATACTGATTATATGATCAAGAACTGCCCTCAATGGGAAATTGAGTGGAAGAAAGAGAAGGCTGAACAAAGTAACATGAAGAAGGAACAGGTTCAACCAAAATGGAACAAAGGTTCAACTAAGGCTATGGTTGCTGCGTGGGGAGAAACCTCAAATGAAGACTCATAAGATGAAGCTGAAGAACAACAAGCACTGATGGCCATTGGAGAATCAGATGATGAACACGACATAAGTATTGTTAATCTCAAAAATAAGATCAAATTTTTCTCTAAAGAAAGTTTGGCTGAGCTATTACTATACTTCATTGACGAGTCTGAGATAATTAACAATGAGAAGGAAGTTCTGTATAGGGAATGTGTGATCATAAAAGCAAAGTTGCTGAGTTGAAGAACCAGGTTTTTGAACTTGATAACAGTGTCTTAGAACATAGTGCTGAAAACTTAAAAATTAAACTAGGAACAGGAAAGAAGAAAGTTTATCACACACATCTCACTACAGAAGAAAATTTGGGAAAAATAAAAGATGAATTGTATGAGAAAGATGAATTCATCAAAGTCGTAAAGGAAGATCTAGGAAAGGTGAAACATGAACTAGACGGATCATGTAAGTGGAACAAGGCTTTTGATGCACTCTCTTGGCTGCAAGAGAATCATAGTAGCAACAAAAGAGGACTTGGCTATGGACTCAAGGACCAAAGTGGGACCCTAAATGCAAGTACCTCACACCTCCTGAAAATAAAATCTGCACACATTTTGGCAAGACTGGCCATTAAGAGAGTGAGTGTAATGCTAAAGAAAAGGCCAGTTGAAAGAACAAAGCTTTTTTGCAAGAGAAAAGTGATCTGCTTAGATGCGCAAGAAGGAATTTTATTCATCCTTTTGCCTATAGAAAGGGACCCAACCTTGTTTGGGTTCCTAAGACTAACCCCTGATATCTTTTTGCAGGTCCAAGTAAAAGAAATTAGCCAAATATGGCATATGGATAGTGGCTGCTCAAAACATATGACTGGGAGCAAGGGCAAGTTTCTTTCACTTGAGGACTTAAAATGAGGCAATGTCTCCTTTAGAAATGAAAAGAAATGTGAGATTATTGGGGTTGGAAAGGTAGGTAAGACAGACTCTCACTCCGCTAAGAGTGTCTACTTAATAGATCGATTGAAATATAGCCTAATCAGTATATCACAACTGTGTGACAGAGGAAACCTTGTGGCTATTACCTCCTCCAAATGCTTTGTGATTAGCATTACCACCGACAAGATTGTTTTGTAGGGAAAGAGAGTTAACAATATTTACATTGTAGATTTTTCCACTCTCTCAGGAAATGAACTAACTCGTCTAAGTGTTCTGGATAATGATCCCCTCTTATGGCACAAAAGACTTGGTCATGCAAGTCTAAATCAGCTAAAAAAACTACTCTCTAAGGAATTGGTGATAGGATTACCCAATATCATGTTTAAGGAAGACAAAGTTTGTGAGGCATGTGCAAGGGGGAAGCAGATAAGATCATCCTTCAAAATCAAGAAAATGGTAAGTACAACTAAGTCGTTGGAACTGGTCCATATAGATCGATATGGTCCAATAAGAACCATGAGCGGAGGTGGAAAGTAATATGAAATAGTTCTTGTTGATGATTACTCTAGATTTATTTGGGTTCTATTTCTAACTTCCAAAGATAAAGCATTTGACATGTTTACTACATTTGTTAGAAAAACTCAAAAACAATTAGGAAATCAACTAACATCCATTATGTCCAACCATAGAACTGAATTTGAAATTTCCAACTTTGCAAAATTTTGTGATTAAAATGGTATAGATCATAATTTCTCTGCCCCTAGAACTCCTCTACAAAATGGAGTAGTTGAAAGGAAAAATAGGACTCTTGAGGACATGGCTAGAGCCATGCTGCTTTCTAGTAAATTGCCCCACAACTTTTGGGCAGAGGAAAAAAAATTGCATGTTACATAATAAATAGATGCATGACTAGACCTTTGGTAGAGAAAACTCCCTATGAGTTACTTAAAGGGAGAAAGCCAAAAAAATCCCATCTTAGGGCATTTGGTTGCAAGTGCTACATGCAAAATAATGGAAAGGACTCCTTAGGTAAGTTTGATCCTAGAAGTGATGAGGGAATATTCTTGGGATATTCTGCACATGGCAAATAATATAAATGCTTAATAAAAGAACTATGTGTGTAGAAGAAAGTGTACATGTCGTATTTGATGAACCTAACATTCTTTTTGAGAGATAGGAACATGAAGATTAAGCCATTGGATTGGTAAAAGAATTGACCGAATCCCCAGCACAAGTCAAAGTGGCATCAAAAGAAAGAACACGTGATGGAACAAGTCCTTTTAATAAGGGAAACCTGATAGGGGGAACTAATCAAGGAGAAATTGAATCAAACACCCTAAAGGAACTTGTTCATGAACCTGATCATGATCAACAGAATATGGGAGAGATATCTAGTGGAAACCAGTTGGTTTTGAGACTCACATGTATCAATGTTCTCATCCTATTGAGAATATTATCTCTAATGCAACATCTGGAGTCAAAACTAGATCACAACAGAAGATTCTGTGTGCTTTTGATGCTTTCCTATCTCTTATTGAACCTAAAAATGTTGCTGAAGCTTTGTAGGATGCAGATTGGGTTGATGCAATGAAGAATGAACTCAACCAATTTGAAAGACATAAATTTTGGCATCTAGTTCCAAGCCCAGGGACAGATCATTCATTGGCACAAAATGGGTCTTCAGGAACAAATTTGATGAAGATGGAACAATTACAAGAAACAAGGCGAGGCTGATGGTTCAAGCGTACAACAAAGAGGAAGGCATTGACTATGATGAGACATTTGCTCCAGTTGAAAGACTAGAGGCAATCAAACTCCTCATAGACTTTGCAGCACACATGCAGTTCGCTCTCCATCAGAAGGATATCAAAATTGCCTTTCTGAATGGATACCTAAAGGAAGATGTTTTTGTGAAACAATCCCCAGGGTTTGAAAGAAAGAAATGTCCTGAGCATGTGTACAAGTTAGACAAGGCTCTATATGGGCTCAAGCAGGCCCCAAGAGCTTGGTATGAACGGCTATGTAAATTCCTCATGGAGCATGGTTAGAAAAGAGGTAAAATTGACAACATCTTGTTCTTAAGGTTAAAAAGGTAAAGACCTTCTTGTTGTGAAAATATATGTTGATGACATAGCATTTGGGGCTATCACAGATATGTTGATTAAGGACTTTGCAAAACTAATGGGGTGTGAGTTTGAAATGAGCATGATGGGTGAGCTTAATTTCTTCTTAGGCTTGCAGATCAAACAAAGTCCAAATGGAACCATGATCCATCAGCAGAAGTATATAATAGAATTAATCAAAAAGTTTAAAATGAAAGATTCTAAAGAAATAGACACTCTTATTGCAACTGACACTAAATTAGATGTTGATTAACCTAGTTCATTAGTTTATCAAAAGTTGTACATGGGTATGATTGGTTCACTTTTGTATCTTACTGCTAGCAGAGCTGACATTATATTCAGTGTAGGACTTTGTGCTTGTTGTTAGGCAAATCAAAAGATTCTGACTTGACTGTTATCAAAAGGATACAAAGAGATCTAAAAGGCACCACTGATCTGTGTCTTTGGTATCCCAAAGGTAGTAATTTCAATCTAGTAGGATATGCTGATGTTGATTATGCATGTTTCCAAGCGGATAAAAAGAGTACCTCAGGTATGGCACACTTTCTAGGGTCATATCTTGTGTCATGGGCTACCAAAAAGCAAAAATTTGGTAGCCTTATCTACTACTGAAACTGAGTATGTTGTTGCTGCTTCTTGTTGTGGCCTAATTGCTATAGATTAAACAATAGCTGGTAGATTTTGGAATAGAAGTGAGATATATTCCAATATTTTTTGATAACACTAGTGCTATAAGTATGACAAAGAACCCTGCTCATCATAAAAGGACCAAGAACATAGATGTTAGACACTACTTCTTAAGAGCTAACTGTGAGAAATGATTGATTTCAATAGAATCTTGTACTACTGATAAGAAAATAGGTGACATCTTAACTAAAGCACTGAGCAGAGAAAACATTGAAAGGAACATGTTGGAATTACGGATGATTAAGATTACCTAAAAGGTCTAGTTCAGAATGCAGAATGAAAAAAGGGAAAAATGAAAAAAAAATTGGTTAGGAGTTCTAACTTTGTGTAGATGTCTATATCAATTCTTACTCAGTCTCATACTTTAATCAGTATACTCCTATGACATGTGTATATATGACTCAATGATCTCTTACAATTTTTTTTTCTATTATGACATTTGAGGCATGTTTAAGAGAGTTCTACTTGAAGAACCTGGTTTATCAATATACGCTCATGAGAAAGTTCATGTATTTTTTCTATACTTTGCACAATTAGAAATATTAATTTTCTAATCATGAGAAAAAGTCCTACTTTCATCAAACTCCCAGAAATTTTATCCGTTTATCATTGAAGCAGATCCGTTCTCCTAAAACTCTAATAATGGGATTTTTGCCTAAAATCTAGTGATGCCTAATAATCACTAAACTGACCGAAATTCTAATTTTATTAGACTCCTAAATGACTCTAGAAAAAGCTGTCGTTATCTCGATTAATACTAATCACCTCTATGTACTCACCACACCCTTCTTCATTATTTCATAACTGTTAAAAATCCCTCTCAGCTTCTGATCAACTCTTTTCTCTCCAAACAACCCAAATCTTCTCCAGAAATTTACCATGACTAACCCGTAAGATAATCCAGGAACTCCCCCATCAGTATCCCCTTCTAATAGGACTTTATATAAGTTTTACCAAAACCTATATTTTGTAGACAAAAATGTTAGCTAGGAAAATTGTGGCTTCTGGGTCTCTAAGAAAAGCCATGAATGAGAAATTGCGGCTAGCCAAAAGTAGGAAAGTCTTGTTCGAGAATCTAACTCCAGCTCAAAGTTTGAAGCTTTTATATCTTCCAGCAAAGGTGAAGAACATTTCTTCCGACACTGACAAAAATCAAGAAACCCCTGGTGAGATAAACAGTTGTTTGGTATTTTCTGATGTGGTTGAAAGTGTAGAAAATAGGTTTGTTTTGGTTGGTTCTGTAAAAGATGTAAATGGGGTTGAGTCAAGTAGGAGGAAAGGTAAACAAAATAAAAGGTTATTGCTATATGTGGAGGAGTTTAAGAGAGTGGAAACAAGTTAGGGGGAACTGGCTCTGGGGACGCTGCTGAAGGGCTTGTTTATCTGAACAAACATCAAGATAAGCCCGATTCATTTATTGAGTAAACTTTAGCTGACATTCTGAAAAGAGTTGGAGCTAATTATAATCAAATTAAGTGCAAGGCTTCCGCATAAATGACTCCAACTGCTTCTATGTCAACAAAGAAAAGCAAAGTGTCATCTCCAAAGCCTATTGTCCCTCTAGTACCAAAGGGAAGAGCTACTAGAAGAAGGGTCAAACAAAGTGAAGCAGAATTACAAAAAGCCCTATAAGAAAGTAGGAAAAAGAAAAGGGAGAAGTGAAAAGCAAAGGTTGTTGAAAGTTCTGAGGCTGCAGAAGAAGAAGATGACAAGATGGAACTGGTCCATTAAGAAAGAGAAACAACTATGAAGGTTACTACATCCAAACCTAAAGTTTCCAAGACTTCATCCAAGAAGTCTTCCTCTAACCCTATATCTGCTGAACCCTCTTTAGCCAAAAGAACTAGATCTGCAGTAAAAAGAAAGGAAGCAAAGATTACTGAAGAAGAAGAAGGATGGAGTGGAGAAGAAGAAGAGGAGTAATCTGAAAAGGAGCAAGATAAGTTTTCCATCTTCGGCATAAGAAAGATTTTAAAAGGAAGATTGTTGAAAGACCTAGATGATCCATGAATGAGAAGACTGGTGGATACCCTAACTGCACAAGGGTGGAAGGACATGGTCCTTGAAATGGATGGAAAGCTGGCTAAGAAGGAATTGATTGAGTTTATGGCCAATGCCACAGTGAAGAATGGAGTTGTCACTAGCATGGTGAAAGGAGTAATGGTGAGGTTTTATTCATCCAAATTGGGTGAGATTCTATAAATATCCAGTGTGGGATATGATGATTATACTAGGCAGAGGTGACCTTGTCTAGATTCTCTCCCTACTACTCTCCAAATCACCAGAAATTTTTGTGATACTGTAAGTGATGAAGATGTGCTTGAAGCCGGATTTATGCAGAAACATGACAGGAGGGCTTAGCACAAGGTCCTATTTGAATTTTTTAGCAAATGCCTGCTGACTAGGTAAAGAGGCACCCAACCAACTACATAGACCTGGTTCTTGTTGAGTGTCATGTGTGAGGAATACAGATAAACTGGCCTTCCTTAATTATCAAATTGCTGGATAGGATCATTAATGGATCCAAAGCTCATACCACTCCATATGGGTTCCTTTTGGCTAGTGTTCTGCAAAGACTAAATGTTCCTTTGAAGAAATGGGAGAAGGTATCAAACAAGGAACACTTTGGTGTCAGGACTCTTATGGCTTGTGACTATCAAGTAAATGCTACCGTAGTTGAAATCTGTTCTTATTTGAAGACTCTCGTGAACATCAAGGTTAGGGATTTGGTTCAAGACTGTGGAACTATGGATGCTGAAATTGCTAGGCTGCAGGCTCGTGTTGCGGAATTTGAAACTAAGAGAGATAGCCTTAGAGATGAGCTACCAAAGGAAAAGGATAAGAGTGATGGAATGCTTCATAATATGCTCAACCTTCTCCCAACCCAGCCCTCTAGTTCCTTAAAGCCTTAGGAGGCCCAGCTCTTGTCTGCTGCACCCATCTAGATCCCCTAGTGAACCAAATTCGGGACTTTTTCTATTTTTTGTTGTTGCTCGTGTTAGTAAGTTTTTATTTCTACTTGTGGTTTGTTGGTGAAAACATATCCTTATCAATTACAATGGCCATTCTCTTGTTCTATGAAGATTCTGATCTTAATAATTAATTTTGTTTCTTGATTGTAGATTAATTGAACCATGTTTTCACTTGCAGTTGCCCCAGTGGCCATGAGTAATTATTTAGATATGGGATTCACAATGTATATGAAACTTTTCGATGATGCCAAAAAAGGGGAAGAGATATTGTGCTTTACTCTTTATTTCTAATAATATGATATTTATAACCTAAATTAAACCTGGTCCATAATGATAAGTTAAAATTCTAAGTTAATGTGTTGATGGTTAAGTTGAGTTACTATAGGTTATTTGAGAAGTAAAAGCATAGAGTTTGTCACCATAAAAAAATGGGGAATTTGTTGGCCCAAGTTCAGGTGAAGTATTGAAGAATTACAAATGAACTCAACATGGAGCAGGTTAATCATGAGAGACATAATGTTTATCGACCTATACATGTGAGTTACACGTGAAGAAGATAATTCTCAAGGATAAGCAGGAATATCTTCTAAACTAATCGAAAAGGTTGCATATTGAATAAGCAGATGAAGTCTCCTTCTAGGAAGAGAACACAATCCGGATAAAGTATAGGGTTGGAGTTTGTATTGTTGAAGGACTCAACTTCGATAGAAAATCAGCAATTGAGTCTCAATCAAACTCTAATGAATAACTCACTAAATAACTGTTATTGTTCTCTTTACATGAAATAGCACAAATGCAAAAGTGAAACTAAATTGAGAGAAAAAAGGCAAGGAAATTTTGCAAGCAATTTATATGAGATTTGAGTGTGCATTCCTGAAGCTACTGGAACGAGATAGAAGAATTAGCTCTATTGTGTTTATTCTTATTCTAGTTCAATTATAGTAGGTGGTTTAAATTTGTATCTTTCCAGCTTTCATAGAAGCAGTTGTATTAGGTATTTTGAGTATTCAAGTTAGAGTTAACTTGAAAGTGTCGCAACAGTTGAGGTTGTGTGCCACACTAGGATTAGAGTTAATCCTTAGGTTTACAAAAAGTTTTTCTAAATATTGTTTTGGCTCAGTGATTTTAGTGGATGTTTGGGAAAATCTAACTGAATAGTAAGTCATGGTTTTTTAACCTTTTGTGCCAGGTGTTTTCCATCTAAGAATCTATGTGTTCTTTATTTTTTGTACTTCCAATTCTGCAACAATAGTAGTTAGAACACCTAGAAGGACCAGTTTTTTCTAGATCAAAAAATTGGGTACCACACAAATCACCACCCTTTTATATGGTATTGATGTTAAGAACATCAAATGTTATATATATTTTTTAAATATAAAAGAGTTATTTTCTCTACTCAAATGATTTTAATTTAAACAAATTTTATCTTTTCTAGCTGGCTTTATAAAGTAGTTTAGAAATTGAAATTTTACTTATGTTTGGAAAATGCTACTCCTTCGGTATATTAAGTGCATTGTACGGATATTATATATTGTATAGCATGTGGAGTCCATTGTTAAAAGTGAAATGGAAAAAATAAGGGGGCACAAGGTGGCATGTATGTGGAAGATTCGGAAGTTAAGAATATGATATGAGAAACTTAAGATTGAGATGGTCGGTATTGTGTACTAGACTTGATGTGATTGATTTTGTGGGAATTTCCTTTTTTAACAAAATACATTCTTACTTGTCTCCGTTCTTGTTATATCAGTGTTGAGTTACTTATTACCTGGTTTACTTGGTTATCATTCGTTACTACTCGCGTTCTCCTTTATTGTTCTTACTATTTGTATTTTGATTTCTTTCCGCAGTTGATATTAACTCGTTATATTTAACACAATGCTTTATTATCATACTTTGTTCACTTCAATTGACCAGTATATGTCTTAAATGTTCCTCGTCACTACCCCACCGAGGTTAGTCTTGACACTTACTGGACACCACCGTGGTGTGCTCATACTAAACTTCTGTACATTTTTTCTTGTGTAAAAATCCAAGTGTTAATCAACAGTAGCTGTGAGGTTTGTCGCAGTGGAGACTCGCACTAACTGGCTGCTGCATTCGTAGGTCTCAGAGTCTCCTTCATTTGTAATTACTTCCATTTGCTCTTTTGTTTTTGTGTAGTGATATATTATTTTGTGTAATTACTCTTAGATGGGCTTATGACTTGTACCACCGATTTTGGAAATTTTTTAATTATACAGAGTTAGTTAATTTAATGTTAGTAAACATCAATACTATTTTAGTTTATGTTACGCTTACCTAGTTTTGAGACTAGGCGCCATCATGACTCCTTTGGAGGGATTTTTTGGGTCGTGATATAACCAGCTCAAAATCAACTCGAGCCACGTTCTTTCCACGACTACTCGACCATAAATGGCCCAAATCTATTCAATTAAATTTCATTATATAAATAATCATTTAAGTAATAAATTCTATAATTAAATTCTAAGCTAGTACAGGAAATTAGGTGAAATGACCAAAATGCTCGTCGTGCCCATGTCTCGGAATTGCGTAAATTTGCATTTTTAGAATCATCATACCCCCAAGAGCCTAGCCATACAAAAATTATACAATTACCATACCATTTGATTCTTCAAATCCATTCTATTGTTTTGAAATATTTAATAAATTTTATCCCCAATTCCATCCCAAATCATGAATTAAATGATGAATTCAATGATAGATTCATGTGCTCTAGCCAAATTTGAGTTAGAATCATTTACCCCGATGAATTTCTTAAACCTTCAAAAAATTACCAATTCTGAGCTCTGTATGTCAGAATATGAAATAAAACCAAAAAACGCATATTTATAGAGCAGCCCCCCAGATATCCACCACTGCGGAGCACAACAAAATGACTGTGGACTGCAAAAAACTAGTGCTGTCTGTACATAAACGGCTACTGACCACACATGTATTGACTGTAGTGAAAGATTTTAGTATTTTAGCCATAGCTTCTGTTACAGATTTCGAAATTATGATTTCTTTATCATTCGGGAAACTAGGCAAAGAGGGCTACAACTTTTATTTTTGAATCATCCCAAAGTTCCTTATAGATCAAAAGCTATTAGCTTCTGAAGAAGGACGAGTAAAATTTTCCTCATCACGGACCGCACTGCATTTTGTGCGGACGCATAGCCCCCCCGGTAGATGCACTGGATTTTGTGGGGACCACACTAGTGGGTTCCAAGGCCTGCAACTCTTTTGGACCTACAACAGCTGTGTTTTTTGGCCTAAAGTATTCTGAAACCTATCCGAAACTAACCCGAGTCCTCGGGACGTCAAACAAATTGTACCAACACATACCATGACATCGTTGAAACTTGTTCAAAACTTCGGAATGCTCACAACAACATCAAATCACCAATTTAACATAGGATTCAAGCCTAAGAACTCCATGAACTCTTAACTTAAGCTTTTGATTAAAAAGTCTATTAAATCTCGTCCGAATGATCTGGAATTTTGAAAGCACGCCACATTTAACACTAAGGGGCTACTCAAACTCACTGAGTTCCATTTCCAACCTTAGATAAAAATCTTACTATTGGACCAGAAACATAAAAAGTTCAACTCTCGGCATTTCAAGCCTAAATTAGCTACGGGCCTCTGAAACACAATGCAAACACGCTCCTAACTCCAAAATCACCCAAAAGCTAACAGAACCATCAAATATCCATT
Organism: Nicotiana benthamiana; assembly: GCA_034376525.1. Lineage (NCBI taxonomy): Eukaryota > Viridiplantae > Streptophyta > Magnoliopsida > Solanales > Solanaceae > Nicotiana > Nicotiana benthamiana. The sequence continues at coordinate 95,016,292 of CM067337.1, forward strand.
CCGAGGACGTTTTCAAACTATTCTGACAACGGTCAACTTTCCAACACTTAAGCTCTCATTTAGGGAACTGTTGCGACTACGGTCAACTTTCCAACACTTAAGCTATCATTTAGGGACTAAGTGTCCCAAAAGTCTCCAAAACACAAAACCGAACATCTGACAAATCAAAATATATAAATAAACTTAGGGAAAATAGATAATATATGATTGGGGCGTTAATTCTTAGGACGACCGACACATCCTCCTACAATAATACATTGGTTCATCGTCGAACGAGCACAAACACATACCTGAAGTAGTGAAAAGATGAAGGTAATGGCTGTGCATATCATGGTCGGTCTCCCAAGTCACCTCATCGACCAGTTGTCCCCGCCGCTGAACCTAATGCACTGTTCTTTGACCTTAGCTTTCTAACCTGCGTGTCTAATATTGCCACTGGCTCCTCAATATTAGATATATTCTTATCCAACTGGATTGAGCTGAAATCCAACATGTGCGATGGATCAGTGTGCCACCTCCAGAGCATCGAAACATGAAATACTGGATAAACTCATTCCAGACTTGGAGGTAAGGAAAGCTCTTAAGAAATCTGTGCAACTCGCCTCAACGTCGCAAAAGGGCTAATAAATCTCGGACTCAATTCCCTTTCTTCCTAAATCTCATAATGCCTTTCATGGGCGAAACCAAAAGTAGGTCCCGCTCTCCAACTATGTAAGAAACATTTCGAACCTTCTTTCCCCCATAAATCTTCTATCTGGACTAGGCTGTACGGATCATATCATGAATCACCTTAACCTTCTCTAAAGCATCCTGAACCAAATATTTGCCCCATGATCTAGTCTCACCCGGCTCGAGCCAACCCACCGGAGATCTACACTGCCTAGTATACAAAGGCTCATATGGTGCCATATAAATGTTGGACCGATAAATTTTGTTGTAGGTAAAATCTTCCAATGGAAAGAACTGACCCCAAGAACCCCAAAACTCAATCACATATGCACGAAGCATATCCTCAAGAATCTGAATAGTGTGCTCGGACTATCCGTCTGTCTAAGGGTTCAATGTCGTGCTCAACTCCACCCGAGTACCTAACTCTTACTGTACGGCTCTCTAGAATCACGATGTGAACTGAGTACCTCTGTCTGAAACGATAGAAACTGGAATACCATGTAGACGGACAATTTCCCGAATATAAATCTCCACCAACCGCTCTAAACAATAAGTAGTACACATAGGAATAAAATGAGCGGACTTGGTTAGTTGATCCACAATAACCCAAATGGCATCGAACTTCTTAAAAGTTCGTGGGAGCACATTTACAAAGTCCATAGTGATATGATCCCATTTCCACTCTGGAATGTCTATCTACTGAAGAAATCCACCCGGTCAATGGTGCTTATACTTCACCTACTGAAAACTAAGGCATCGAGCTACAAGTCCAACTATATTCTTCTTCGTCCACCACCACTAGTAGTGCTGCCTCAAATCCTAGTACATCATCGCGGTACCTGGATACATGGAATACCGCAAACTGTGGGTCTCCTCTAGAATCATCTCCTAAAGCTCATAAACATTGGGTACACAAACCCTACCATGGATCATCAATACTCCATCCTCGCCAATGGTCATATCTCTAGCATTACCACGCTGCACCTTGTCCGTAAGGACAAGCAAATGAAGGTCATCATACTACTACTCCCTGATACGATCAAATAAAGAAGACTAAGAAACCACGCAAGCTAGAACCCAACTAGACTTCGAAAGATCCAATCTCACAAACTGGCTGGCTAAGGCCTGAACTTCCATCATCATAGGCCTCATTGATGCTGGTAGATAAGCCAAACTCCCCAAACTCTCTACCTGGCCACTCAAAGCATTGGCCACCATATTGACCTTGCCCGAGTGATACAGTATAGTGATGTCATAATCCTTTAACAACTCCAACCTCCTCCTCTAGTGCAAGTTTAGGTCATTTTACATGAATAGGTGCTGCAAGCTCCGATTATTAGTATAAATCTCACAAGGAACACCATATAGATAATGGCACTAAATCTTCAGAGCGTGAACAATGGCAGCTAACTCAAGATCATGGACCAGATATTTCTTCTCATGTATCTTCAACTATTTGAATGCATAGACAATCACCCTACTGTCATGCATCAATATCGTTCCAAGGCCAACTCTCGAGGCATCACAATAGATATAATAAGACCTCGAACCTATAGGGAATATTAAAACTGAGGCCATAGTCGAAGCTGTCTTGTGCTCTTGAAAGCTCGCCTCACAATCTTCCGTCCACTAGAACGGAACACCCTCCTGGGTTAGTCTAGTCATAGGCGCTACAATTGATGAATACCCCTGTATAAAGCGACGATAGTAGCCCGCGAACCCAAGGAAACTACGGATCTCTATAGTTGAGGATGGCCTGAGCCAACTATGAGCTGCTTCTACCTTCTTTAGATCCATCTGAATACCCTCACTTGATACCACGTGGCCTAAGAATGCCATAGAATCCAACCAAAACTCTCATTATGAAAACTTTGCAAATAAATTCTTTTCCCTCAGGGTCTGAAGCACTATCCTTAGGTGCTACTCATGATCTTCCCGACTTTGGGAATATACCAGAATGTCATCAATAAAGAAAATGACAAAAGAGTCAAGGTTTGGCCGGAATACACTATGCATCAAAATGCATACAAGTTGTTGGCGCGTTGCTCAACCTAACCGACCGAACAAGAAACTTGTAATAATTATATTGAGTCTTGAAAGCAGTCTTCGGGATTTCTGGATCCCAAATCTTCAGTTTGTAACCTGAGCACAATTCAATCTTATAAAACATCTGTGCGCCCTGAAACTTGTCAAACAGAGATCATCAAAACGAGGCAAAGGATAATGGTTCTTCACTATAACCTTGTTCAACTGGCAGAGATCAATGCACATGCGCATAGAACCATCACTTTTCTTCACAAACAAAATATGAGCACCCCAAGGTAAAACATTGGGCCGAATAAAACCCTTATCAAGCAATTCCTATAACCTATCCTTCAACTCCTTCTACTCAGGAGGTTCCATACGATGTGGATGGATAGAAATGTGCTGAGTGCCCATTAGCAAATCAGTGCCAAAATAAATATCTCTATTAGGCGGCATGCCTAGAAGATTAGATGGAACACATCGGGTTAATCTCGTACTACTAGGACTGAATCAGCTGAAGAGGTGTCACTACTGACATCTCTCACATAGGTTAAATACACGTCACACTCCTTATCAACTATACAATAAGCCTTAAGGAAAGAAATAACACTACTGGGAGTGTGATATAAGGTACACCTCCAATCAACACGCGGTACACCTAGCATAGCCAGCATATGGTTTTAGGGCGACAATCAAGAATAGCATAATCAGGTGACAACCATTCCATACCAATGATAATATCGAAATCAACTATGTTGAGTAACAATAGATAGGTTCTGGTCTCAAAACCACAGAGAGTAATCAAACACGACCGATAAATGTACCTCCACAACAAGTGAATCTCCCATAGGAGTAGACACATAAATAATGGAACTTGAAGAATCTCGATGTACACCTAAATATGAAGAAAAATAAGAAGACACATAAGAGTAACTACAGCTTGGATCAAATAGAATCAATGCATCTATGTGGCAAACCAATATAATACCTGTGATGCTAGAATCGGAGGCAATATACTCGGTACGATCAGGAAGGGCATAGTATCTAGCCTGGCCTCCCCCTCAAGGGCGACCTCTACCTCCCCAACCTCCACCTCTAGCTTGCTGAGCAGGTGAGGTAGTAGCTGGAGCTATAATCATAGCTTGAGAACTCTAGGGCACAATGTAGGCGAGAAGTCTGTGGAGGTGTACCCCTCCCAAGTCTATGGAAATTCCTCACCATGTGGCATGTGTCACCACACTCAAAACAAGCTCTGGGAGGACGTGGTGGTTGTGGTAAGCTAGGGTCGGGTTTGCTGGATTGGCTTCTGAAAGCACACCGCGCTGGAGGCGCGCTAGAAACTAGAGGTGTATAATAAGGCTCCTGAGATCTAGGAGGAGCTGGAGCACTACTGGCTACTAGAAGAGCTTAATATATAAGGCGAATCATATAACCTCTACCATGACGACCTGCAGCTGGGGTACGGGCACCGGAATGATGGCGTGACTCTCGAGACCTCTTGGACTCCCTCTCCTCTTTCTCCCTAGCATGCACACCCTAAATCTTCCTAGCAATGCTCACCACCTGCTGAGAAGAAATATCAATCTCTCACTCACAAGCCATGCTAGATTTGATGCTAGGAATAAGGCCCTCAATAAATTGGTGAACCCTCTCATGAATAGTAGAAACCAAGGCTGGTGCATGCCTAGTCAAACTAGTGTAATAGATAGTATACTCTGAAACGGTCATGGCATCGCACTGCAAATGCTCAAACTCTGCACTGCATGCGTCCCTGAGCTCCGAGGAACATACTCCCTCAGGAACAGATATGATAATAGAGACGAAGTCAGTGAAGCAGCTTCATCTGCACTATCTATCTCATAGGTACGCCACCGCTCATAGGCAACTCCTCGAAGCTTAAAGGTAGTGAAAGAAACCCCGCTCGATCCTGAGATACCCGTCGTAGAGAGAATGTGGTAACACTCATCAAGAAATCCTAGAGCATCCTCTGATTCCAGGCCATTAAATACAGGAGGCTTGTACTTCTTGAACCTCTCAAGCCTCAACTTCTCATCCTCGGTACCCTAACCTCGGACCGTATTTTTGTTGCATGCCTAGACAATGTGTCCAGGTTATTGGGGAGCATTTTTGCGGTTCATTATGCGGGCCGCATGTCAAATTTGTGATTGCAGTTCTGACTAGGGCTCATATTTTCTAATTTTTGAATCCAACCCCGCCCTACTAAAAACACCCCAACGGACCATTTCCTATTATTTTTCACAACATAGAGAGAGAAAGAGAGAGAGAAAAGGAGTTCTAGAGTGAGAAGGAGTGATCTTTATCAGTATCTCCTTAAATCCTTGACCAAATCCTTGAAGATTTGTCAGTTGAAGCTACTATGTGTCTAACCTAAGAGGTAAGAACATTACCCCTCTCAATAATTTCAAAATTTTTGCTAAAAGAAATAATTAGAAAATGGGTGCATGGGTATAAGGATAGTAATCTTGCATGCATAGGAGGTAATGAGATATGGGGAGGATGAGAACTAAAATAAAAGGAATAGGGGTATAAAATGGTAGAAATTTCTCTTAAAAAGAACCTAAGATTCACAATGCACATTTATTGTTTTATAATGTGCCCAAATAAGCCAGAATGTCTCTAATTATTTGTTCGATTGTATATCTTACACAATAGATCGAAGTGCTAAGTGTTTCGGAATTTTGTAAGGATTAAGAGAAGCTACATTTAGGTATGTATGGCTAAAACCCCCTTTTATTAGAAATTGAGCCCCATTGGCGATTTTGCAGGTATGGTAAGACTAGAAATGGTCGATGTATTGATTGTTATTTCACATCAATTGATTTGCCATTATATGCACACATGTATAAAAGATGTGCTCAATGTGAGTAATATATTATTCTTGATATTTAGAGAAGTGTGAATAATATGAACTATGTGTTTAAAATGTCCAGGCTATAAACAAGATTAAAATTGAGATTGTCATGCTAACTATGCTAAAACGTACCTGTTCTTGTAGCTTGAATTGCTTGTGTGTGCCAACGAATTGATTTGAGCTATGTGAAACAAAGATTCAAATAAGATGATTAATGAGAAAGGAACAATGCCTAGGTAAGGTAGCCTAGCCGATCGAGCCGAGATCGGACACCATTCCACATATGTGGTGGTAATATGCTAACATTGTATTGTAGAACAAGGGAAATGAAATGGTGACTAAGATACATGGCTCAAATAAGGTGACTTACCCGATCGGGTCGTGATCGAACTCCACTCAATTTACCGGTGGTATTGAGGACATTGATGAACATATGAAAGAAATGCCCAAACTAAGTTATGGAAATTAAGTGGAAGATTATATGGTTCATTTATTTGATGATGTGGTGTCCGGTTAGAACCTTGATTTACTCTTGTGATTTCCTTGTCCATGCTTGATAGTTCTTTATACTACAATGGTGTTTAGTTATACATACTAATACTATTCCATGGTAATAACGTCTCTTTTGCCAGGGGTGCTACATTTTTAAATGAATGTAGGTGGCTCCATTGCAGGTAATGCCAATCGCACGTAGCAAATTATCTTCTTCTTAGGTCTTCGCGAGCCCTTCCTCCTTCAAGGAGTCATAATGTATATCTTTTGTTGTTGCGCACTTCTACTTGTAAGGTATAGTTGGGGCCTTATCGCCAGCATTGCCATACTTATCTTTTGTATCCTTAGAGGCTCCGTAGACATATTTGTGGGTTTTGTACGGGTAATTGAGAGGTCTATGTACTATGTTGAAATTATAAACTAGAAACAAAAGGCTATATCTTTTTTTTTGAATCATTGAAAATTTCCTTGTAGATCAAAAGATAAGAGCTTCTGAAGTAGGACTAGTGAAATTTTCCTCATAGCAGATTGCACTGTATTTTGTGCGGCCGCACAGCCCTCACCGCGGAGGCACTGGATTTTGTGCGGACCATGCTCCGAGGCCTGCAACTCTTCTGGACGTACAACATCTATGATTTTTAGTATAAAACATCCTGGAACCTATCCAGAACTCACCCGACTCCCCGAGACTTCAAACCAATTGTACCAATAGACCGAATGACATCGTTCAAAAATGTTCAAAACTTTGGAACGCTCACAACAACATCAATCACAAATTTAACATAGGATTCAAGCATAAGAACTCCAAGAACTCTTAACTTATGTTTTCGATCAAAAAGTCTATCAAATCTTGTCCGAATGACCATTGCAAGCACATCTCATTCAACACTACTGGGCTACTCCAACTCTCGAAGTTCCATTCAAACCCTTAGATCAAAATCTTAATTACGGACCAAAAACTTCAAAAATTCGACGTTTGGCATTTCGAGCCTAAATTAGTTACGGGCCTCTAGAACGCAATCCAAACATGCTCCTAACCTTGAAATCACCAGACAAGGCTAACAGAACCATCAAATTTCCATTCCGAGGCATCTTCTCACTTTTCCAACTACGGTCAACTTTCTAACACTTACGCTCTCATTTAGGGACAAAGTGTTCCAAAATCTCCGAAACATAAAACTGAACATCCCTATAAATAGAAAAAGCAAGAATAAACTTGGAGAAAGAAGTTAATAGGGGATCAGGGCATTAATTCTTAAGATGACCTGTCGGGTCGTCACAAATACCAACTTATACCTTAGAGATATAGGCCTATAAGACAAAAATAATCACTCGTACACTATACATAGGCCGAAAAGGCTATACAATATTTTATGTACATGATATATGTCTACAAGCCTGTCATAAGGCTAGGACAGGGCCCCGACTTACAAATCAATATGTGTCAAATGCATACTGTCCAAATAGGAAACTTTGGAGCAAATGGAGCGCATCAACACCTTCTGCTGAGTTGATTGCTTTCTTGGAGGACCCTCAACCTATTTATTAGGAACTGCGGACATGAAACACAACGTCTCCAGGAAAAGGGTTGTCAGTACGAATCATATACCAAGTATGTAAGACACATAGTTAAGTATATAAAAGACATGGAAGAAACATAGAGTAAATGACTCAACCTGTAAGTTTGGATAACTGCGTAAATCATGAAATATTCATAGTGTCATCAAGCCTTTGAGGGTATCCCATCATATTATCTCAGCCACTGTCGGAAAAATCATCAACATATACTGGTTGATCAGGTGGTAGTGCATATATAACACCGTAACCTTTTACAATATCTCATATACATATAATATACATCTCCATCTAGTCATGGGTCAATGCATGCATAAATGACTACAATGCGTGAAAAGTAAGCCAATAAAATCTCTCGAAATGTTATAAGACAATTATGCCTTTGATTAACTTCATGAGGTAAACTTTTTCAACTTACATATTTTTCTGAGACACATGAATAGAGCATGTAATACTAAGGCACTTGCGAATTCAAGAACATAGGCACCTATAATACTTCTACAAATGGAGTCATTTTATAGAACTTGTGCATTTTCATGTTTTTTGTGTGTCGTATATGTCACTACCCAACCTAAAGGGCCGCGAAGAGCACCCGGTACCTTACTCAACCGAGTACAAACATAACGTATCCTTCTTATTACATCATTATATACACGTTACATATGGTCCTAATAGGCTAACGTGATCCTTTATAACCTCAAAACTATCACGCCCTAAAATCCAGTGAGTGAGACCGGCGCTCAACCGAGTAAACCCGACTGAGCAAGCCCGATAGGTTTCATACATACTACCTAATCTTTGAATAAAGAGGAAATATATATCATTAATCAAATTCTACAAACAAGTCAGTAAATATTTACATTTTATTTTCATTAGCAACTTCATCCATAATTATTGAAGGTATTACAAGTTTTATACGACATTGCCAAAGATAAATATTTCTATTTTAGTTCCAATACCAGAGCTACCCACAATATGTGTACGGAGCGTCTAAATACAACTGAAGAATAATATGGAAATGCCAGTAACAAGTCTCTAGCTATACCTCAAATACAAAGTACATGATTAATAGATGATATAGGACCCCAAAAAGAAGTGGGCTTCACAAAGTCAACTAAAAAGATGATGCAACACTAGTTGTGACCAACAATGCTTGCTATGGAAATACCTTCATCCAATAAAGACTTAGCGCCCCCCAGAAAAAAGGACGTTAGTACAATAATAACACTAGTATGTATGAAAAACTGTTACTCTAAGTCGAATCAAACAATATACAAGTAGAATACAGTCATAGAAACCAAACAATGATGCACCAAAATACAGAGAACACAAGTGAGACTTTCATAGTTTCTTATTTCGTCTTTTTTGCCCTTTTGATTTATAGTCTCTTAGTGTCAAGTGCCACAATTCTTAATGCCACCGTGGTGTTTTTAACACGGAGTCCGGTCTCGGCCTAACCGGCTAAGCTATCCTAAGTTAGATATATCCATATTCATTATAATTTTCTGGAACCCAATATCAATGCCACGATGTGTACAGTATGGCGTCCGATCTCGGCCCGATAGGCTAAGCCATCTCACTGGGTACATAACCTCTTTCAGTTATTCTTTAGTTCACATTTCTTTCCACTTTCCCTTTACATGACACCACACACCTCTTTATTAGCTTATTTCTTGGCATTTGGATACAATGTTACAATTCAAATATTCAAGTCTTCCCCTTATTTATTCATTCATATTATATTATCCTTCATGTTGATAAGTTCTAACATATGATAAATTGTGCACATAATAGGATGAGAGAAACCAACCGTGATTCGCCAACCGTGATTCGCAACATCAAGCAACACGGTGAAGTGGTAAACAACTAACACAACTAGGGAACATAATATTACACCTCAGCACATTAGAACAAACAATTCAAGTATGATCAAGCAAGGAACTCATATCAAATGCAGGGACACTAACGAGATAATTCTTCAAAGATTAAAGTTAGCCATTCATAACATAGTTAAGCTTTCCTTAAGTTACTACAAGAAATTTTAGCAATCCAAATCTACTTTGATACATAAAAAATCGAACACAAGATGGTATTCATGGTTTCAACTTATTTGGGCAATTATCAAATACTAGTTGAGCATCTTGATTTCAAATCTCTTTCACAAGTTTTAGTTTTTTTCCGCAACCTTCTTTACTTATCTATATTCAACAATCTTTCCGCAACCTAATTTGTACATGCATGTATGTATAATGTTATTACACCCAAGAATCATATCTCAATACCCCATCTAATACCCTAAACTCGTAACTAAAGCCTAATCTATTGAATCTTACCTCTTAGAGGAGAAACTTTAGATTGGGTTCTTTTATTTTCTAAGATTGATGCAAGATTGGATGATTAAATGTTGGGTTCCTCCTTTTCTCTCTAAAATGCTATCAACTATCTCTAAAATCAGTAGAAAAAGGATCCCAAATGAAGCCTCAAAGACTATATATTAAAAAGGTGGTCAAGTTATAAAAATAGGGAGATTAACCCTCTGAATGCGGTTCTCCGGTAGCATAATGGACCGCAGAATGGGTATTATAGCCATAATCACGTCACAAAAACTGTGCTACACATGTCCAGTTTGTTACCAGATTTTTGATAGCAAATCAAGTATGCGCACCGCAAAATGGTTTTTGCGGTCGCATATCTGACACATGATCACATTTTTTTCCAGCCTTTGGTAATTTGACCATAACTTTGTGTAGGAATGTCCAAATGATGAGCGATTTGAAGTGTTGAAAACTAAAATAATAGAACTTTCATTTGATAGGTTATTCATCACATAAAATATTATACATATTTAGATATGCTCGTTCAAAGTGAGGACTTGTGCAAACTCATTGGGATTCTTAGCCTATTATGATATTTTCCCATTCGACTTAGGCTTAGATCTTTCCTTGGGCCCGACATTACTTACCATAAGACTCGTACACTTATTTACCGAGTCCCATTGATGCCCACCATGTTAATAGCACACAAAATATTATAACTAGCCTACGTGACGCCACAAAATCCTAAATTACTGAGCGAAATTTTCCGGGGCCTTACATTATTCCCACCCCCCCCCCCCCCGCCCTTAGGATCACTAGTCCTCGAATGAGGAGTAGAGTCTACCTTAAATTCTTAATACGATATATACCTTTTCTCACCTACCTCAAGTCTCTAAATTTGTAAGAACTCCCAAATTTTTCAGAAATTTTGGCAGTCTCCTTTGTAACTATGACTATCCACCTGAAAGGTAACCATCAAAACCATCCTAAAAACTCATCCATAACTCGACAAAGCACCACAATGTATATATCAATAACACGAATCTTACCATTACAAGCTCCTTATTATCATATTGATACCAGAACATGGACTGCACATTTTATTACTTAACACGTATAAGGTATCTTTCATATCAAGACCAACTTCAATACAACCAAGAGAAAATATCTTATTTCCACAATACTCTTGGACTTCAATGCTGCCTCTTATACTTATAGGATTTTCCATAACACATTTACAAGAACAACCCCAACCTACAAACATATCTAACAAGGACGATATCTAGATACCTCGCAAAAGCTAACTATGAATTAACTTTCATCTTTAGTAATTTACACCAAGGTGGTACACAAATGATCTCTACCTACATTCTTATACATAGACATAGGAAAACACAAATGCATCAGGAACAACTATGGGGAAACATTACGCCCTAGTGCGATCTAATGAGAAATGTGCTTACGTACCTTTCATCATCAATTCTCATAACAACTGCAGGGGAATTTTTTTAGAATAACCGGCTCACCCTCCTGAATTCTAAATCTCTATGCAGTCACCCAAACTAAACTCATGGTGACCTTTACGATTACTCTAAGATGTTCTATCATAAACTGGCCATAAAACTACATATTTAATGTATATGATCACACGTGGATGGTCCCGATTTGATATGTTTGGACCTTAAATACCTAATAAATTTAATGCAATGAGAACATAGAGTTTAGGATTGGTCTTGAGTTATCGATGATTTCATCAATACGCTGAGCAGAGTACCTGCTGATATTATATGCTAAGGGGCAAGAAAATTACCACAAACAATACGGATATGGTTGATCATTGTGACAACATCAATTATTAATCAAATGAGGCATATGGGTAAGTATTACATTAGCAATAGGAACCGTTAAGGAGGAATATTCAAGTACATGAGCCAGTGATCTTCTGGAGTGTAGGGAAAATCCGGTTATCAAGAATGAGAATGTTGTGGCACCTTGAATGTGATATGGGTTTCAAAATACATAAAGTTGAATTACACTCTTAACATTAACTAATACAAGGAATCTATGCCATACACCTATGAGGATGAGAAGAGGTTGAACACTTGTGGGATTATCATGTTTCAAACAACTTAACCCTTCCTGATAATTGACCCTATATGAGAGAACTAAAATTACGATGACTGGACTTCCAAATTAATATGCTCATGATATGTGCAAAAATCCAAGGGTATCTAATCTTAACCTTTCACGAGTAAAACCACTTAGCAAGGACATCTAAATGTTGGGACAAATCATACATTGGTTATTGGCATTCAAATGGTTAACATAGTACTCTACGAGAAAGACAAATCACACTCCTATCAACCTAAAGAGGTGGAATAGCAAGGGTAAAAAAACTCATCTCACATGACAATGATATGGTCAATTATTTTATACGTCGAGTGAGAAAAAAGGTCACGTAACCCATCCAATCTAACCTATTAAGACTTTTGAAAATGGTATAAATATTGGTTTGAAATCATGCCAATTTAATCTTCAACTTTAAGGAAAATCATTACTTTTTGAAACCCAAGAGACAAGCCCTCGTAGTCCTAGAAAAGCGTCAACGATAGCAAGAAAGTAGTTAAAACCATTACGAGTTGGTATAAAACAAGGCCTCAAAGTTCCCACATGGATAAGTTTGAAAGAATGAGACGTCCTAATGCATTTATCGGGGAACGTTAATCTAGGTTAGCTAGTCAAAAGGACAAGTAGAGCAGGTAGATGATTGTTTAAGAGAAAATCTCATTAGGAGTGCGAGCATATATGTTTATTAAAAAAGGGGACATACCCCAACCCTTGATGACATAAGGCATAAAATTAGATTTACGAGGAGAGTTACCAGATGAAAATAGAAAGTAAGGCAGCATAACTAAAATCAACGCTTGGAATCGACAAGCTTCAATAGAGTTGAAGACATTAGAAGTTTGTAGAAAAGGGGAAATTTGCCCACTCTCAAAGCGCTTGTAGAGTACATAAAAGTGGGGTTAGTTAAATCACATCATATAGCTGTATAAACTAGCCAAGACATTGAGATATTATCTCATTGAAGATTACGGGTAAACAACAAATGATGCAAGACAAATTAGAAGAAAGTGAGATAGCCTTTTAGAAGTAACCTTCACATAGAGCCTTATATGAATGGTAGTAATATAAAGCGATTATAAGAAGCTACATTTTTAAAGAAGATCTTTGTATGTAGTCACGTGATGTATGGCTCTAGAATTCAGAATACAATTATATTTAGCAAATCAACTTTATAATGAAGCACTACCACACACTTCAACACATCCAGTTATTACGAGCCACATTAGTAGATGATATAGACTTGACTGAGAGAAAGGCTTTGACATATGAATGTGTTACTACGTGTATTGTTCCTTGGTCAACCCAAAACCAAAAGGCGAGAGTTAGACGGCTAAGCAGATTGTTAGACTAGCACATGTGTAGATACTCTATTATCGAAAGGAGATCATTCAATCTCAACAATTACGGCATGCTATCAACCCTTAATTAACTTGAAGTGAGGTGGGAATCCAATGAGATAGTATAAAATAATTATGGAAGGTTTGAAAATATTGATAATGAGTTCTCTATGGATTATGACTTGAGAAATACCCAGATGCTAATAAAAGACAAATAACGGGAGAAACAAGCGTTGTACTATGATAACCCCTAAAGGTGCACTTGCTCTTGACGGAAAGCCTAGCAAGGGTCATTGCGAGAAAGAAAGTGTTACAATGACACATAGAATGATATGTTTCCTCATGGTTATTAAACAAGTGTAGGGAAACTAACACAATAAATTCACTAACTAAGGAACATAATTATCACATGTTGTGGAGGTGTAAAGAGAAAATAAAGATTTGACACAAGCTGAACATGCTTATGATATATCAACTACTAGACTGCAATCTACAACAACGTCATGGGAAATCACAATACTAGGAACAAAGTAAGCTTCTTACTAAGGAATGATCTTAGTCGACATGAAATTCATACTGAGATGGGAACACCAAAGATCTTCTTGTGACAGATTCCTAAAAATCTCATATTTCTCAATAATTCTATACAAACAAGCGACCCCTTAATTTGGCATGTACATATATGATAAGAGGTAGCATATGCTTTCATGCTATTAGACAGTGAAAATGTTTCATGATGGTACTAATAAGAGGGTAGAGTTACTCTTCAAATCATAGAAGCCATATATACCAATTAGAAAAAGAGTAACTCGAAAAGAATCGCAACACTGAGATGTTTTACATGGACACTAACACCATATAGGTAAACTTTACAACGGTGCATGTATAGGCACACACAAGCAGATTTTGTCCTTTAACATAAAAAGTTTCTATAAAGAGTTCATCGGGAATAACCTCTTGTTGAGAAGTTAGGAAAAACAAGTGGAAAGTATCAATCATTGAGTTATAACCCCATGCAAGGACACAATTATAGAACTTAATTCTACAAGAATGTAAATAAGAGGATTTGTAATAGAGTAGATTCACGAATAATGCGTCTCGTTCAAAGAGTTGATACATGCAATGTTTTGTTATTCAACACCTTGTTAAGACCATGTTTATGAGAATTCTTCAATATGAATGTACATATTCAACAAGTAGAAATTTTGATTTGACTCACATAATGACTTTAGGTTTGTGGGCCATAGCTTAATCAATATTATTCGATTCCACATCCCTAACATACGTAGGTAACATATTGGTATACTACATGATCAGGTGGTGCAGATACATTAGTAGGAACAAGGGTACTCCCCTTAGCAACAAGTTCTACAAATCCCACAATGGCGTGATACATTCTCGTAAAAAACGCTTGGGCAATATTCCTCAAATTCAATGGTGGGAGGCATTCCCTCTTTTCTACTTCCAAAATCATGAATTACTCATTTTGACATTAATACATAGAATGAATATTAGATCCATATCTTGAGCTCCACTGCACGATGTGTAGTATCAAATAAGGGTGAAATTCCTGAATTTCTGAATAGCATCCAACTTATAGATGTGGTTGACTACACACCGATAAGAAAGAATCTACTAGACACGGCACTGAGACATCCAAGGACACTTTAAAACCTGGCTCTGATACCAAGTTTTTCACGCTCCAAAATTTGGGGAGCACGACCAGTACTCAATCGAGTAAATCCGACTGAGCAAGCCTGATAGGTTTCCTACATACTACCCAATCTTTGAATAAAGAGGAAGTATACATCATTAATCAAATTCTATAAACAAGTCATTGACGATTTCCATTTCATTTTCTTAAGAAACTTTATCCATAATTTTTAAAACTATTACAAGTTTTATACATCATTGCCAAACATCAATAATTTTATTTTAATTCCAATATCCGACATTACCCACAAACTATCCATGGAGCCTCTAAGTACAATTGAAGAATAATATGAAAATGCCGGTAAGAAGGCTCCGGCAATACCTCAAATACAAAGTACATGATTAACAGATGAAACAGGACCCCAAAATGAAGTGGGGCTCACCAAGTCAACTGAAAGGATGATACGACACTAACTGCGACCAAAATGTCTGCTATGGAAACACCTACATCTATTAAGAACGTAGCATCCCCGGCAAAAGGGACGTTAGTGCCATCGAATAGCACTAGTAGGTATGAAAAAACTTTTTAATATGTATAATCAAACAATATACAAGTAGAAGACAATCATGACAACCAAACAATGATGCACCAAAATACATAGAACATAAGTGAGAGTTTCATAGTTTCTTATTTTGTCCTTTAGCCGTTTTGATTTATAGTCTCTTAGTGTCAAGTGTCACAATTGTGAATGCCACTGTGGTGTTTTTAACATGGAGTCTGATCTCGGCCCGACCGGCTATGCCATCCCAAGTGAGACATATCCATATTCACAATAATATTACAGAACCCAATATAAAGGCCACCATGTGTACAACATGGCATCCGATCTTGGCCTGATCGGCTAAGCAATATCACTTGGGATAACCTCTTTCAGTTATTCCTTAGTTCACATTTATTTTCCATTTTCCCATTATATGGAACCACACACCTCTTTAGTAGTTTATTTCTTGGCACTTAGATATATTGTTACAATTCAAATATTCAAGTCTTCCCCTTATTTATTCATTCATATAATATTATTCTTCATGTTGATAAGTTCAACCATACGATTAATTATATACATAATACGATGAGAACAACCAACCATGATTCGCAACTTTAATCAAGATGGTGAAGTGGAAAACAACTAACACAACTAGGGAACATAATATTACATCTCAGCACATTAGAACAAACAATTCAAGTCTGATTAAGCAAGGAACTCATATCAAATGCACGAACAATAACGAGATGGTTCTACAAAGATTAAGTTAGCCATACACACCTCATTTATGCTTTCCTTAAGTTACTAAAACGTTCCGGAAATTCTAACAATCCCAATCTACTTTGAGACATAGCAAAATCGAACTCTAATTAGGAAGGTATTCATGGTTTCAGCTCATTTGGACATTTTATGAAATACTAGTTGAGCATCTTAATTTTAAATCCCTTTCACAAGGTTTCCTTTTTATTCCAATACAATCTTTAATTATTTATGTTCAACATTCTTTCCACAAATTAATTTATACATGCATGTATCTATAATGCTACTACACCCAGAAATCATACCTTAATAACCCATCTTATACCCCAAACTCGAAATTAAAGCCTAATTTACAGAATCTTACCTCTTAGATGAAGAATTTATGATTTGGTTCTTTGATTCTTGAAGATTGAGGCAAGATTGGATGATTAAACGCTGGGTTCCTGTTTTTCTCTTTAAAATGCTTTCAAATCTCTCTAAAATCAGTAGAAAAAGGATCCCAAATGAATCCCCAAAGATTATATATTAAAATGGGGTTGGTTTATAAAAATAGGGAGATTAACCCTCCAAATGCGGATCTGCAGTCGCATAATGGACGGCAGAATGGGTATGTTGGCCACAAACGCGTCGCAAAATTCAATGCCCAAAATTGGGCTACACTGGTCCTGTTTGCGACCGGATTTGTGATCGTAAATGAGGTATGCAGACTGCATAATAGTTTTTGCGATCGCATATCTGACACAGGATCGCAATTTTTCCAGCCTTTGGTAATTTGACCATAACTTTGTGTAGGAATGTCTACATAACAAATGGTTTGAAACGTTGGAAACTAGACTCAAAGAACTTTAATTTTATTGATTTTTAATCACATAAACTATATATATATTTGATATGCTCGTTCAAAGTGAGGAATTATGCAAACTCATTTGGAATCTTAGACTATTATGAAATTTTCCCATTCGACTTAGGCTTAGGCCTTCCCATTGGGCCCCAAATTACCTACTACAAGACTCGTACAATTATTTACCAAATCCAATTTATGCCTACCATATTAATAGAACATAAAATATTATCATTAACTTACGTGACACCATGAAAGCATAAATTACATAGCGAAATTTTTCTGGCCTTACAAAAATGTAGGACGACCAGGCCGTAATAACTTTTATATACACAACATATGTCTACAAACCTCTAAGAGTACATAAATGATATAAAGGTCGGGACAGAGTCCCACCTTACTAAACAATACACGTCTAGATTATACTAACAAAACGAGCAACTCCGAAGCAAATGGAGTGCACCAACATCTTTCGCTGAGCTGAGGAGGGCTCTCGACCTGTCTATCGGGAACTGCGGGCATAAAATGCAGCATCTCTAGAAAAAAAGGAACGTCAGTACGAATAATGTACCGAGTATGTAAGGCACACATATAAATACATAGAGACATGGAAGAAATATAGATTACCTGACTCGACCTATAAGTCTATATAACTTTGTAAATTATAAATGACTTTTATCATCATGCATATGTGTGTGAATGTCGTATCATGCATACCTAAATGTTTCACGATATCATCAGCCATTGAAAGCATCCCATCATATTATATCGGCCATTGTGGGAAAATTCATTATTGTATACCAGCTAATTAGGTGGTGGTGCTTATATAATGCCATAACCTTTCCCAAATATATATATATATATATATATATATATATATATATATATATATATATATACACACGCGCGCGTATATTACACCGACTGAATATATTTCAGCCACTCTAGGCAATATTATCATCATATACTAGTTGATCATGTGGTGCTTCATATATATCAGCGTAAAGTTTTCCCATATCCCATATACATATATTTATATATATAAGCGTATGTAACATCATCTGGTCATGGGTCAATGCACATGTATAAATGAGTGAAATGCATGAAAATTACATAATAATTTCTATATTCCTTCCGGATAAACTTATTCAACTGCATATTGTTTTATGACCGATGAATGGAAGATAATAATAATTCTCATGGGAAATCAAGAAAATAGAGACCCCTACTATTTCGATGAATACAGTAATTTATAATATTGTATATATTCTCGTTTCTTCAGTATAATTTGAATCATGCCCAAAGAAAGAAGGGATAGCCTTAACATACATAAAGTAGGAATAATTTAGTATAATTATCCCATTAAAAAAATTTGTAAATTGAATTTAGAACCTAAATTTTTTTTTTGGAAAGTCACTAGGCAAGCACCTAGGGATAGATTTCATTAATAAACGGAAAATGAAAATTACAACAAATAGGAAAAGAAAAATAAGGGGGATAAAGCACCGGAATTGTTACCCATATAACACAACCGGCGTAAAACTTACCTTACTAATCCTATTGAGGCAAATAAAAAGCCTCATCTACTAGCAAGCATGTAAAAAGAAAGATCTAGCAAGACTAAGAAATATATGATCTTCTGAGAGTTTATAACATGCTCTGTGATGATATTATATATAATAATACTAATGTGATAGTAAAATAAAAAGATGAAGAAGCCATCAAGGAGATCGCTTTTCTGTAATTTTGTAAAATCTTCAATTTGTAGATTTTTGTCTTCGTCCACAACTATTTTCAAAATATCTTCAAAATTCATGCTTTGTTCTTCAAGCAATTGGACTTTGTATATAGTGACATGTTTTTGTTTTGCATTTCTCATTGGGGGCCTCCTTATGTTTGCGTCTTCAAACACCCTACCGTCCAAACTTCTATCCCTTTCACGATACTTCTTACTTCTTTCACTATGCATTGGTGACAAATTACATTTTCTTGAAGCGCCTGCCTTGCATTTCTTTAAGATACCCTCTTCCTCCCCTTCTTCATATATATGTCTACCAGCCAAAATTGGATTTGTCATCTCTTGAAAATCGCCATGTGTTGTCAATTGTAATAACCCATAACTGCTTTGTTTTGTTGTTGTTTTTACGATTTGTTCCTGCTCATATTCCCACGACCAGTACTAGGATTAGCAAGA
Organism: Nicotiana benthamiana; assembly: GCA_034376525.1. Classification (NCBI taxonomy): domain Eukaryota; kingdom Viridiplantae; phylum Streptophyta; class Magnoliopsida; order Solanales; family Solanaceae; genus Nicotiana; species Nicotiana benthamiana. The sequence continues at coordinate 95,035,696 of CM067337.1, forward strand.
TTTAAATCATTTAGTGGATATGTACTTACCATCACATCCAAGAGTTGTCTTTCCTCTAAAGAGATTACTGGAGCATTTGTTACGATGTGGTGTTGCCCCGCCTTTGAAAATGCTACTGTGTTGCAATCAGCAGAAGGAGAGTTAGTTGGTGTAGTTGCATTCCTTTGCTGCTGCTGTCTCGTATCCAAAGGTTACCTCATTGCATCCAAAAGTTTCTTATCCTCTTAAGTAATGAGTGGTTATGTTGGTACAATCTGATTATATCCAGTATGTGGCAGCACTATTGCATTTCGATCACCATCTGATGTTTTGCCTGAGCATTGGTTTAGTTGGACCTTATGTCATGTTTCCTATTGGTCGAACTTTGTTGTTGCTGCATTTGAAATAACTGCTTTTGCATTATTTCTTGGAAAAAGACGTGAGCATTATGGTTCAAGTTGTTGTTAGGACTTGCTGCAGGTGGCAGAATTGCTCGACAATTCATATTGGTCGTTTGAGTTGTTGCGGGTTTCCCTTGAAATTTTGGCTTGACTGGATCATCAATGTTCTCTCCAGCATTATCTTGATAAACCTCTTGGTCGTCTTCTTCAGATGAAAAACCAGCAAATCCGTCACCCCAGCTCTCCTCATCATCAAACTCTCGCTGGTCTTCCACAATTTCGAGTTAATGACCATCTTCCTCATCTTCGCTTGAATTACTTATTTGTTATTTCCATTAGAGATTGATGGTTCCCCATATTATTTGATAGGTTTCTCCACATGTGGACTGGAGAAATGAATCGTGGGAGAATTTTGATCATTGGCCTTCATTTGCATATTTGGATCATTAACATGAGCTTTATTCAATGTCGTTGTACTCGATGAGCTATTTCGATAATAACTCTCAACCATATGCAAATTCTATCGATTCAACTTTCCATCATCATCATTCACATTGCCAAGTGCAACAAATGAGTTTGAATTTTTAGGTAAACCTGTACTCTTTTCTGCGATCTGCATTTTGTTTTTGGTTTTTGGAGTTCTTTTTTTGCTGGACAACGATGACCAATTATCCTTTGCAATATGTTGTCTAGCTTCCCTTGTGTGTTGTGTAGCATTAGTATGCTCTAAATAAAATACACCTTGAACTAAGGCATCATTAGAGACATCTGCAGCAGTTGTACCTATAGAAATAATCACACTGCCTTGTTGTATAACCAGATGAGGCTGGTTAGAGGCATCATGTCGAACTGACTTCAGGGCAACATCATCATCCGTAGGACTTGTTTTTTTTTTGAAGAAGTTCACTCACAGCATCATGGTTATCACTCCCAGATACAGTTCGATCAACAGGACATTGTAGATTACGTGTAGAATCCAGTTTCAAAAAAATAGACACTGCTGCAGTTGCTTCATTATCTACTCTGCAGCTGGTACTCTTGTTACCCTTTGTAGCAGATGCTGTAAACTCCACTTCCATAACATCACACTGTTCATCCACCTATTCATTCTGCCCAGTCCATTTAAAGCCATCCAATGCTACATTTGCCTTAAAAATTTGATCTACACTAGATGGTACACTTACATGCCTTGCTACTAGCTGCTGCATATTGTACTTGTAATATTGTCCTTTGCATATTTCAGTTGTATTGGTGAACTTAGAAGTAACCAGAGCTGATGTTTTATTCAATTCATTACCTCATTGTTGCCCAGGAATTTTTGAAGCATCAAGTAGATTTGGTACTGTTAACTTCTCCCCTGGTTGAAATAAAACAGTAGGATCTCCAGTAGCTTTGAAAGTATCAGAAGCCTCCAAATTTGTACCATTTCCCTGACCAAACAATGTAGTATTCTAACTCTTATTATTCTGCAACAACTGCTGCTGCTCAATCAAAATCTGTTCAGTCTTTTTTGCATTGTTAAGTGATGCCACAGCAGATGCAGCAGTAGGTTCCAAATTTGACACCACCATAGCTGACTGTTTTTCACTTAAAACATTCAAAGGAACATTTAATGGAACAGTAGATTGCGCTTTTCAAAGTTGTGCAACATCACCATAGGTAAATTATCAAACACGATCTGCTGGTCATATTCAACTATTTTTATAGAGTTCATATCTACTATGTTGATCTTGATTTTCTTTGGATGTTAGTCCAGTAAATTAATCAAGACTTTAACTCGCGCTGTAGTAGGACATGTTCGATCTTTAGTAGCCTTATCTACTGGAAGAGGCTTTCCCACGGCAGATGCGATGGACATTAAGGATTTTTTGCGAAGAAATTTGCTGGCAGTTCAGGAAACGAAATCCATGCCACGGCTTTTGACGTTTCTTCACGGGGGTTAAATCCCGTTGTCCATGGGAATGTCCTAAAGAAGAAATAGTCTCCTTTTGCCTTAACATAACCCATTTTTTTTATAACACATGAGCAACATATTCAAATAGATCAAATCTTACCAGAATATGCCGATATTCTAGCTGTTTAATGTTGCAATTACCTTTGACGTCGAATTATTTCGGCAAAATCTGTCTCAGCACCTGCTGCTCGGGCTTTCCATATGAAAATTTAATTACAACAGCTTGTTGAAGACCTTCCTCCCTGGTGAATGAATTCCCTTCATCTACTGTTAATTCAACAGTAGGTATTCCATGCTTCAATTTAGGCTTCTGCATTTTTTTGAACTTGCGTAACGAGTTTTCCTTAAATGCCAAATTAATCAATTGAGGAGTGAGGCTAGGAAATCGAAAATGCTTTTGACTTTCAGTTGAACAGAATGTAACTATTTGAGCTTTTTTTTTTGGGTCCATTGGGCAATCGCCTATGGTTAGTTTTCATAAATAATAGGAAAGAAAATTACAACAAATAGGAGAAATAAAATAAGGCGGATTACACCGGTAATCTCACACATATAACACAACCGGCATAGACCTTACCTTAGTTATCCTATTGAGGAAAATAAAAGCCTCCTGAACTAGCAAGCATGCAAAAAGAAAGAACTCGCAAGAACTAAGAATTGAATGATCATCACAGAGTTTATAACATGCTCTGTGATGATATTACAAAGGATAATACTAATGTGATGGTAAAATAAACAGATGAAGAAGCCATAGAGATGCCCCCTTTTTTCTTTTGTTGTGAAATTTTGATTTGTAGAATGATATCTTCTTCCACATAATTTTTCAAGAATTATTCAAAGTGCATGCTTTATTCTTCAGACGATTGGATTTTGGGTGTATTGTTTGAGCGACCTGTTTTTGTTTTGCAGATCTCATTGGGGGCTTCCTGATGTTTACTTATTCAAACTCTCTGCCATCCCAACTTCTTTCCCTTTGATGAGACTTCTTATTTCTTGCACTGTGCATTGGTGACAAATCTCCCTTTGTTGAAGCGTTAGTATGTGTATTTACCATCGCTTCCTATAGTTGTCCTTCCTCAGACGAAATTACTGAAGCAGTTGTGACGAGCTGCCCCACCTGTGACCATGCTACGGTAATGCTATCAGCAGTAAGAGAGATAGATGGAGCATTTGCATTCCTTTGCTGCTTCTGATTTGAGAGCATAGTTTGCGTCATGACATCCGAACATTTTCTGTCCTCTATATTAGAGAGTGGTTCTGATGTTGTAGCCTGATTCTGGCTAGTTGATGGCAGCACAGTTGCGATTGGATTAACAACTGATGATTGTACTGAGTTAAGATGACGATTATGTGCTGATTCATTTTTGTTGAACTTTGATGTCGCTACAATTGAACTAACTGTTTTAGCATTATTTCTTGGAACAAACACTGGAGCATTATGGTTTAATCTGCTGTTTGGAGTTTCTGTTTGCTTCAAAATTGCACGACGATTCTTAATTGTATTGTTCCTTTAATATTTTTGCTTGGCTGAATCATCACTGTCCTCTTCAGTACTATCCTGTTCTCATTCTTGGTCATCTTCTTCCCATGAAAAAACCAGTGATTTCTTCACCCCAGCTCTCCTAATCATCATAATTTCGTTGGTCTTTCTAGAATTTTGATTTAATGACAAATTCCCTCCTCTTTGTCACAGTAGGAGTATATATGGTTAGAGAACTTTGAAGTTTGGACTGTATTTGCATACTTGTGGCAGTAACATGAGCTGTAGTTTCTGTATTCTGAGATGAATTCTGATTGACATTGGCCAGCACAGCAAATGAGTTTGAAATTGAAGGTAAAGCTGGATTGTTTTCTGCGATCTGGATTTTATTTTTGGATGTAGGAGATTCTGCTTTGTTGGCCATCAATGAACATTGCCCCTCTTCCCTTGTGTGTTGACGATTTTCAGAAGATTCTAAAGTAGAATTTCCTTGAGCTAATTCAGCATTGGAGACAACATCAGCAGTTGTACATTCATTCACTGCTTCAAGGTTGTCAATCTGTGATGCAGGTCGATGCTCTTTTTGAAATGTCCAGTTGGATAAGGCTGAGGTTTTATTTACCCTATTACATCCTACAGTGATGTTTGAAGAATCGAGAACTTTTTGCACTGTCGAGTTCTCCCCTAGTTGAACATGGGAAACATCAAAGTTTGTAACAGCTTTGGCAGGATGCAGAGCCTCCAAATTTGTATCATTTCCTTGACAAAAAATTTTAGGTTTGTTATTGTTGCAATTGTGTAACCAATGTTGCTTTTCACACACCAGATGATCAAACCTGTTTGACTTATGATTTCCAGCCTCAGCTGATGCATCAGTCACGTTTGACACCACCAGTTCACTTGGAACACTTGATGGAACAGTAGGTGTATTTTGACACAACTGCTCTATATCAACATTTGTCATTGACTGAACTTCTGCAGCTGGAATAACAGGAACAGAATCAATAAATTGTCCTGCATCACCAGTCACAATATGAAGAACCCCAGCCAAATTAGACACCAGCTGTTCACTGTGAACATTAAGATTGGATGGAACATTTGCTGGTTTTTTACATAATTGTGCAGTATCAGCAGTGGGCATTGGATGAACTTGTGCAGCTGGAACAATTGGGACAGATTCAATATAAGCATCAATAGGTTTTGGCACTGTCAAGTTCTCCCCTAGTTGCACATGGGAAACAGTATGATTTGCAACAGCTTTGGCAGGATCAAGAACCTCTAAATTAATATCATTTCCTTAACAGAGTCATATGTTGATCAACAATGGGCATTGGATGAACTTCTGCAGTTGTACCATTTTTGCGAGAAACAATTTTTTGGGCTCCTAACTGCTGCTCATTGCATCTGTGATGCTGACCATCAAGATCAACCAACTGCCTAGACTAAGCAGTAGAAGTAGTGTGATCTGCAGTAGTCTGCATTGCCTCTGCAGTAGCCACATATGTTCTTGCGTAAATAGTAGAGTCCTCCATATTCTCAACTTGAACTGCTGTATGTGGTGCATCTGCTACTCCAGCAATCCCAGCACTACTATCCACAATATGTTCATCTGCTTCACCCCTATCATTCCCAGTAGATAGTGTAATGTTTCAATTTTTTGTAGCATCGTTTACACTACCATGAAGTACTGCTGAATCAGTTGGACCAACACCTTCCTTGAAGCCTGCATTATTTTCCACATTCACATCTTCTTGTCCAGCTCTTACCACATTGGACTTGTATTGCTGACCTTTCTCCACCGGTTCAGCTGATACAACAGTTGGATCTCTATTAATATTAAAAGAAACAGAATCCTCCAAGTAAGTACCATTTCCTTGTCCAGATAATGTACTGTTAGGATCATTAATATTTTGTACCAAAAGCTGCTGCTCGATTGTTTTATCTTGCATACAGACATCTGCCAAAATCTGGGCAGACTTTTTTGCAGTGTCACCTGATGCAGATGCAGCAGTAGGTTTCGAATTAGACACCACCATATCTGACTTCTTTTCTATTAACATATTCAAAGGAGTATGGAATGGAACATTGTTTGGCGATTTAAAAATCTGCACCCCGACACCATTTGGCCTTGGAAGAACTTTAGCAGTTTGAGAATTTGAACCCGAAACATTTGTTTGTCTTGCATCATGAATCATATTAGGAAGTGTCCTTTCTATTTGATGTCCTGCTAGATTAGCAATCAAATAATCCCTGGCACTGCCTTCTAATTTAGCGACAGTGCCCCTGCATTCAGTTTCGGCACCATGAACTGCTTATTCATTGTGTTCCTCTATAATCCAGCGACACGATTATACATTATGCCCTTGATGATTACATTACATGCAGTATTCACGAAACTTATAAAACACGATCTGCCTGTCGAATTCTGCAATTTTTCCAGATTTCGAATCTACTATCTTGATCTGTATTTTCTTTGGATGTTTGTCCAGTAAATTAAACAAGACTTTAACTCGGGCCGTACTATGACGCGCTCGATTTTTAGTAGCCTTATCAACATCGATAGGCATTCCCATTGCAGATGCAATGGATATTACGCACTTTTTGGTGAACAGATTTGCTGGCAGATCGGGAAAGGAAATCCAAGCCACTGCTTTTGACGTTTCTTCTCGGGGGTTAAATCCCAATGTCCATGGGAATGTCCTAATGAAGAAGTCGTCTCATTTTGCCTTAATATAGCCAGTTGTTGTTGATACCACCTGAGAATAATCTTCAAATAGATCAAATCTTACCAGAATCTGCCGATATTTTAGCTGTCCAATGTAGCAATTACCTTTGACACCGTGTTGCTTCGACAAGATCTGCCTCAGCTCCTGAAGATCAGGTTTACCATATGAAAATTTGATTATTACTGCTTGATGAAGACCTTCCTCCTTAGTGAAATAATTCACTTCATCCACTTTGAATTCAACTGTAGGAAGTCCATGCTGAAACGTTACTGGACAAAGTTCCAACTTTGAACTTGTTGCGGCAGATTTATGACCAGCAAGAAGAGATGCATATGACTGTTTGGAGACTTGAACAGATCAATTTTCTGATATGTTTTGAGAAGCCTCTCCCCCAGCATAAGGCTGGGGAGAGGGCGTCGCTTCCATGGTTGTCTCAAATCTCAAACAGAATTCATTACATCCTTGCTATCGGAAGGATATGGTGCTGGAAATTCAAATGATGAAGAAACTACAGTAAATCATAAAATAAGATTTAAGATGTAGGAAAATTGGTAATAGATTGTTGAAAAACTCAATTGGGGATTGTTCACAAAGAGAAGGATATCTTGTGACACCAATTTTTGGACAATCTACCACCAAATTCCGACGTTATATCCGATGAATAGTGACGGATTCACTATTCAAAGAGAGAGGGTCACTATTCAATTTCGAAAATCAGTGCTTCATCTATTTGAGCCTTAGTCGTTGATATGAGATATTTATCTCTTTTGATTTGATAAAGCTTCCAATAAAGTCTTGGTAAGACTTTGATATTTAACTCTTGTCACATGTAAAGCACGAATCAAGGACTTAAAATTATAGAAAAGGAGGTGCTGCCACGTTCCTTCTGGGAGTAATTGATAAACTTTTTGTTCGTTTATTAATTAATTAAGTAGTGCAATGTTATTTGATAAGTAATTAATTATTCGTGTAATTTAAAAGTTATTTTGAATTACTTAAAGTATTATTTTTTTTTTACATACTTTATATATTTTTCTATCATAGTCATATAGTACCTTGGCATTATTCCATAAATATCAGGTATTTTAGCTCGGGTCGTATTTTATTCCAAAATTCTAATGTTGAAAAAAATTCGTTTTTCTTAGACTTGCTCCCCCTTTCACATTCTTGAATTTACTAGCCACTTATGAAATAGCATAATCCTTATAATCCCCAAATAATATTATTTCCATGACTGATGTCAAATACCTTACGATAAATGAAACGCAAAATACTGCAGAGTGCAATATCGTCATAACTTATTACTGCGAAGTATAACAGCACTGTAACGTAATACAAAAGGGTGCAACACTATCGCAACATAGTAATGCAAGACATAATATCCATTATAATATATTACTGCAGAGGGTAACATCGTCTTAATATAATACCGAGGGACATAATATTGACATAATATTGCAAGGCGTAACATCACCCCCCCCCCCTCCATCAGAACATTCGTCCTTGAATGTTGGATGATGCACTAATCATTTTCGTAACTTATAGCTCTTGTGAATACTTTAATATTCTTCTTTCCCATTAAACCGTTGCTCTGTGAATAAATTCAAAGTCTAGAATAAATCCTGGTCTTGCAACTTCTATTACATTCTGTCATGCAGCCTATATGACCATAGCTTTGTAGGTGCACTTATGCGATTCATCTTTCTCTTCTTCTATTTTCTTTTTCTTTTAAAACGTTATTATTCATAAATTCCTTTGAATTCATTTAGGCAATACTGAACTCTAAATATTGAAGTATTCACAAGAGCTAGGAAGCATTGGGGAGGAGGGGTCGAGAAGATGCGGGAAGCGAGGCTGAGGTGGTTCGGGCATGTACGGAGGAGGGGTCCCGATGCCCCGGTGAGGAGCTGCGAGCGGCTGGAGATTGTTGGTGGTCGGCGGGGTAGAGGGAGGCCTAGGAAGCATTGGGGAGAGGTGATTAGGCAGGACATGACTAGTATGCAGGTTACCGAGGACTTGACCCTTGATAGGGGAGTCTGGAGGTCTAGAATCAGAGTTGCAGGCTAGGGGCTCTTAGAGTCCTTCGTTCGCCCCACCCGGGGTTGGGTGTGGGATAGTAGGGTTACCCGTAGATGACTAGTGTTTTAGCGTAGGTCCCCTCTTGGTTGGTAATAGGATAGTTGTCGCTTGTTATTGTCGCATGCGACGGTATTTATGTTTCCTATGTTTACATAATCATTTACGTTATTTCTGCAGGATTACTTATGCTTTGTTTTGTTATTGTGTTTTGTCTTGTCTTGGTTCCTAACTTTATCTTTGTTTTCCAATGCATCTTTTCATTCTGTCCTATGCGCCGAGGGTCGCTTGGAAGCAGCCTTTCTGCCCTTTTGGGTAGGGGTAAGGCTGTCTACATATTACCTTCCCCAGACCCCACCTGGTGGGAGTATGCTGGGTAGTTGTTGTTGTTGTTGTTGTTGAACTCTAAATATTGAGGTCTTATCCATTCTCGTCACCTTTTGCCTTTCCTCATTCTTACTCATGTTTCCTTAAGATTTTGTCGCTCTACCATACTTTAGCTTGTGACCTATACATATTTATATATAAACGTTCCTTCAACTTTCTTGCCCCATATATTTCCTTATGTTATTTTGGAACGTCAAGCAAGACATTATACCGAGTATGTAAGACACATAAATAAGTATACAAAAGACATGGAAGAAACAAAGAGTAAATGACTTAATCTATAAGTCTAGATAACTATGTAAATAATGAAATACTCATAGTGTCATGCATTTGCTTATGGATATCCTATCGTGTGTAGGTACATGTGTTCATAAAATAACCAAGCCTCTGAAGGTATCCAACCATATCATCTCAGCCAGTGTCGAAAAAATCATCGACGTATACTAGCTGATTAGGTGGTGTTGTGTATATAACACCATAACCTTTTTCCATATCCCATGTACATATAATATGCATCACCATCTAGTCATGGGTTAATGAATGTACAAATGAATACAATATGTGAGAAGTATGTCAATAAAATCTCTCAAAATGTCATAAGACTATTATGCATTAAATTAATTTAATGAGGTAAACACTTTTAAAGAACATAGGCACCTCTAATACTTCTACGAATGGAGTTATTTTACAGAAGCTGTGCACTTTCACGTTTTGTTTGTGTCGTAAATGTCATGACCTGAACCGATGGGTAGCAACGGGCACCCGGTATCTTACTCAATCAAGTACCAACGTAATACATCTTTCTTGTTACATCATTATACACACGTGACATACGGTCGTAATAGGCCAACATGATCCTTTATAACCTCAAAACATAGGCTGACCAGGCCGTAAATTCTTATATATATACGACATATGTTTACAAGAATCTAAGAGTACACAAATAAAATAAAGGTAGAGATAGAGTTCCGCCTTACCAAACAATACACGTCTAAATCATATTAACGAAATGAGCAACTACGAAGCAAATAGAGTGCACCAGCATCTTCCGCTAAGCTGATTGTGATGTTCCAAACGTCAATATCATACAAAAGGGAGGTGATTTGTGTGGTACCCAATTTTCGATCTAGAACAACCTGGTTCTTCTAGGTGTTCTAATTACTACTGTTTGCAAAAATAAAAGTACAAAAATTAAAGAACACAGAGATTTTTACGAGCTACGGTAAAAACACCTGGCTCAAAAGACCTACTATGACCTGGCTGAAAACACTACGGTGAAAACACCTGGCTCAAAAGGTGAAAAAATTCACGAGCTACCACTCAATACGAGTTTCCCAAACATCAATTAAAATCACTGAGCCAAAACAACATTTTCAAAATTCTTTGTAAACCTAAGAATTAACTCTAATCCCAGTGTGGCACACAACATCAACAGTTGCGACACCGTTAAGTTAATGCTAACTTGAATAAAAGTAACTAATTCAATTGCTTCTATAAAAGCTGAAAAAGTACAATTTTAAACCAACTACTAAAATTGAACTTTACTAAGAATAAACACAATGGAACTGGTTCTTCTATCTCATTCAAGTAGCTGCAGGAGTGCACACTTTAATCTCACATAAATTGCTTGTAAAATGGACTTGTTGTTTTGCTCGCAGTTTAGTTTAACTTCTGCATATGTTCTTGCCTATAAAAGAGAAAAAACGTCGTTATTTATTAAGTTAGTAATCAGAGTTTGATTGAGACTCAATTGCTGATCCTCCATCGAATTTGAGTCCTAGGCCAATAAAAATCCAACCCTTATCCTTGATCCGGATTTCATTCTCTTCTCATAAGGAGACTTCTTCTCCTTATCCCATATGAAATCTTTTCGATCAATTCATAAGATATTCAGAAGATATTGTTGCTTGGTCCCTAAGACTTATCTTCTTCACGTGCATCTCATATGCATAAGTTGATAACCACTATGTCTCATAAGGTGGACCTGGTCCATCACTGAGTGCATTTGTAATTCTTCAAAACTTTAACTGTACTAGGGCAAACAAATTTCTCCTTTTTGATGATGACAAACTCTGTGCTTTTACTGATCGGAGAACCTGTGGAACACAATTAAATTATCAACACTTTTATTTAGAATTGTAACTCATCATTAAGGACCAGATTTAATCAGGATATAATATCACTTTTTCAGAATATAAAGTAAAGCACAATATCTCTTCCCCCTTTTGGCGTCATCGAAAAGTTTCATATAATATGAATCCCTGATTGTAATAGTTACTCATGGCCACTGAGGCAACTGCAGGTGAAAGCATTGTTTAGTGAAGCAGTAATCAATCTTGATAAAACTTAACTATTAAGAACAGAATCTTCACAAAGCAAGAGAAAAGAAAATTGTCATTGATAAGGAGATACTTCTACAAAATAATAAAGAAAAAGAAAGCAAAAAACAACCAACCAAGAGCAAAAAACAACCAAAGAAAAATCCCTAATATGGGTCACTCAGGGGTTGCTAGACTGGTTCAAGGACAGTGGTGGATGACCCAAGGCTTGAAGGAACTAGAGGATTGGGATTGGAGAAATTAAGCATTATTTGAAGCATCCCTTCACCCTTTTCCTTTTCCTTTTCCTTTGCTTGCTAATCTTTCGGGCTATTCCTCTTATTTTCCAGTTCAGTAACACGAGCCTGGAGCCTAGTAATCTCAGCATCTTTTGTTCTGCACTCTTGAACCAAAGCCCTAACCTTGTTGTTCATTGTAGTCTTCATGGATGAACCAGGTTAACTGGGGCTACACTGAGGAGATAATCACAAGCCTGCAGGGTTTTGACACCAAAATGGTCCTTGATGGAGGCCATTTCACATTTCTTCAAGGGAACATTCAACCTATCCAGCACACTCGTTAGTATGTAACCACAAGAGGTGGAATGAGCCTTAGAGCAATTTATCACCCTGTCCAGCAGCTTGGCACTGAAGGCAGGCAGGCAAGTTAATATGCTTTTCTTTCACAAGGCATTCCAGAAAAACCAAGTCCATGTAGTTAGCGGTATGCTTTCTCTCCTGTCTGGGCATCAGACACTTGTTCACAAATTCAAATAGCACCTTGCGCTCAGGCTTCATCTCACTCTTCTGCACAAACCTTGCTCTGGAACATCTTCAGCAGACTCTGTATCACAAAAGTTCCTGGTGATATGGAGAGAACTAGGAAGATCATCTAGACAAGGCCACCACCGCCTAGTGTATTCATCATAACCCTCACAAGGTATGTCACGAATCTTGCCCAATTTAGGTGCATCAAACTACGCCTTCACTCCCCTAACCACAATGGTGACTACGCTATTTTTTATAGTGGCATTAGCCATGAACTCGATCAGATCCTTTCTTGCCAGCCTTCCATCAAATTGAAAAACCATGTCCTGCCAACCCTGTGCATCTAGGGCATCTACCAATCTAATCATGTCTGGCTCTTCCAGGTCGTTTAGCAACCTCCCCTTCAGAATCTTCCTCCTGCTAAAGATGGGAAATCAATCTTGTTCCTTTTCAGACTCTTAATCTTCTGCTTCCCTACACCATTCTTCTTCTTCATCTTCTTCAGTAAACTTTATTTGTTTTCCTTTCACATTAGACCTAGTTATTTTGGCCAAGAAGAGTTCAGTAGAGACAGATTTTGAAGACTTCATTGTAGGAGTGTTGGTTCTTTTGGTTTGGCAATGGGAACGTCCAAAGTTGTACCTCTTTCTTGATAGATCAATTCCATCTCCTCCTCCTCTTCTTCAGTAGTTTCAGAACTTTCCACAACTTTTGCCTTTCCTTTTTACTTCTTCTTTTTCTTACTTTCTTTTAAAGCTTTCTGTAGTTCTTCCTCGCTTTGCTTGACCGTGCTCCTTGCTGCTCTTCTTTTAGGTAATGAAGGAACAATAGACTTGGACGATGACACCTTGCTTTTCTTTGTTGGTTTGGAAGTAGTTGGGTTTTTTCGTGAAGAAGCCGTGCGCTTCTTTGGATCATAGCTGGCCCCAACCTTCTTCAAGATTCCAGCAAGGGTTTCCTCCACAGGTGAACCAGGTTCATCTTACTGCTCACTCATATGAGAAAGTCCTTCAGCAGCATCTTCAGATATTCTTCCCCCTGATTTGATGCCACCCTTTTCTATGCTACCAAAGATAGCAAGAACCTCTCCTTTCTTTTTTCCTTTCCCTTCTACTAAAACGGAGCCTTATAGATTTTTACATATCCCACAAACACAAACCCATTTTCTTCCCTTTCTACCACATCAGAAAATGCAAAACACGTTTATACATCTCCTAGGGTTTCTTTATTTTTGTCGGTGTCAGAAGATACATGTTCTTCTCCTTCACTTGAAGAAATAAATTTCTCAAACTCAGAGCTTGAGTCAGATTCTGGGCTTTCTTTCTTTGACTAACTTTCAATTTTTACTTTAAGATTTTCCTCAAAGAGCCAGAAGCTACAGTTTTCCTTGCCAACATTTTCTAGCATTGAAACCCAGGTTTTGGGGTTTCAATAGGAGGTTTTGATGATAAAATATTTGGAGATACTGGTGGGGGAGTACCTGGATTGTCTAGAGGATTTGTCATAGTAGGAGTATTTCTAGGAATTTTCGGAATTTTGGAGATAAAGGGGATGATCAGAATTTTTGAAGAGGTGAATGACAGTTATGAACAAAAAGAAGGGATGTGGTGTGTATTTATAGAGGGGTTATGATTAAGTGTGGTAACGACATGCTTTTTCAGTAGTCAATTAGGGGTCTAATCATATTTAGAATTCCGGTCTCTTGGTAATTAATGGGTGATGCTGGTTTTTAGGAAAAAGTCCCGTTTTATTTAGACTCCTACGATTATGAAACTGGTTCAATGCTCAATGGATACAATATCTGGAAATTTGGTGCAAATAGGACTTCTGCTCATGATTGGAAAATTTATCTTTCTAATTGTGTAGAGTATAGCAGCATAACTGAACTTTCTCATGAGCAAATAATGATGAACTCGGTTCTTCAAGTAAAACTTCTCGCTATTGCTCCTTAAATGAACAATAGGAAAACTTTGTAAGAGATCGGTGAGTCATATGAACACATGTCAGAGGAGTATACTAACTGAAGTATGAAATTGAGTAAGGATTAGATTGGATATTTACATAATATTAAGAACTTCTAACCAGAATTTTTTTTTATAAATTGTTTTTCTTTGTGGATTCTGAACAGGACCTTATTAGATGATCTTAATCATCCCTAATTCCAACCTGTTCCTTTCAAAGTTTTCTCTACCAAGTGCTTTAGTGAAGATATCAGCTATTTGTTTATCCGTAGCATGAAATTCTATTGAGATTAACCCTTTCTCATAGTTATCTCTTAAGAAGTGGTGTCTAACATCTATGTGCTTGGTCCGTTTATGATGAATATGGTTCTTTGTCATACTTATAGCACTACTGTTATCACAGAATATCGGAATACATCCTACTTCAATTCCAAAGTCTACCATCTGTTGTTTGATCCATAGCAATTGAGCACAACAAGAAGTAGCAACAATATATTCAGCTCCAGTAGTAGATAGGGCTACTGAATTTTGCTTTTTGGTAGCCCGTGACACAAGACATGAACCCAAAAAATGTGCCATACCTGAAGTGCTCTTCCTGTCCACTAAGAAACCTGCATAATTAGCATCAGCATATCCTACTAGATAAAAATTACAACCTTTGGGATACCAAAGACACAGATCGGTAGTGCTTTTGCAGATATCTCAATATCCTCTTGACAGTAGTCAAGTGTGACTCTTTTGGATTTGCCTGGAAACGAGCACAAAGCCCTACACTGAAAACTATATCAGGTCTGCTGGTAGTGAGATACAAGAGTGAACCAATTATACCCCAATAAAACTTTTGATAAACTGATGAACCAGGTTCATCAACATCTAGTTTAGTGGCAGTTGCAATAGGTGTATTTATTTCTTTGGAGTCCTCCATTTTAAACTTTTTGATTAGTTCTTTCATATAGTTCTCTTGATGGATCTTGGTCCTATTTGGGCTTTATTAGATCTACAAGCCTAAGAAAAAGTTTATTTCACCCATCATACTCATTTCAAACTCACTTCTCATTAGTTTTACAAAGTCCTTACTCAACCTATTAGTAATGGCCCCAAATATTATGTCATCAACATATATTTGCACAACAAGGAGATCTTACCTTTGTCCCTTAGGAACAAAGTGCTGTCAATTTTACCTCTTTTGTACCCATGCCCCAGTAGAAATTTTGATAGTTGTTCATACCAAGCTCTTGGGGCCTTCTTGAGCCCATATAAAGCCTTGTCTAGCTTGTACACATGCTCAGGACATTCTTTGCTTTCACAACCTGGAGGTTGTTTCACAAACACTTCTTCCTTGAGGTAGCCATTCAGGAAATCACTTTTGACATCTATCTGATGGAGAGTGAATTCCATATGTGTTGCAAAGGCTATAAAGAGTATGATTGCCTCTAGTCTTGCAACTGGAGCAAAGGTCTTATCATAGTCAATACCTTCCTCTTGGCTGTAACCTTGAACCATTGGACTTGCCTTGTTTCTTGTAACTTTTCCATCTTCATCAAGTTTGTTCCTAAAGACCCTTTTATTACCAATGACTTATCTGTCCTTGGGTAATGGAACGAAAGGCCAGACATGACTTATTTCAGATTGGTTGAGTTCCTCATGCATAGCATTAACCCAATCTATATCTTTCAAAGCCTCAACAATATTTTTAAGTTCAGTAAGAGATAGAAAAACATCAAATGCACACAAATTCTTTAGTTGTGATCTAGTTTTGACTCCAGATGTTGTATCAGTAATGATGTTCTCAATGGGCTGAGAACTTTGATACTTGTGGGATTTCACCACCAACTGATTTCTACTAGACGATTCTCTTGTGTTCTGTTGCTAAGGAATAGGTTTATAAACATGCTCTTGTAGAGAGTTTGTTTCATTTTCTCCCTGATTAGTTCCCTCTATCAAGTTTCTCTGAGTGGAAGAACTTGTTCCATCACCTGTTCCTTCTTTTGATGCTACTTTTGTCAATTCGCTTACCAGTCCAATGGCTTAATCTTCATGTTCCTGTGTCTCAAAAAGAATGTTAGTCTTATCAAATACAACATGCACACCTTATTCTACACACAAAGTTCTTTTATTGAACACTTTATATGCTTTACTATGTGAAGAATATCACAAGAATACTCCCTCATCAAGTATGGGATCAAACTTACCTAGGGAGTCTTTTCCATTATTGTGCACATAACACTTGCAACCAAATTTCCTAAGAAGGGATATGTTTGGTTTTATCCCTTTAAGTAACTCATAGGGATTTTTCTCAACAAGAGGTCTAGTCATACATATATTGATTATGTAACATGTAGTGTTTATAGCTTCCGCCCAGAAGCTACGATGTAATTTACTAGAGAGAAGCATGGTCCTTGCTATATCCTCAAGGGTACTGTTCTTTCTTTAAGCTACTCCATTTTGCTGAGGAGTCCTAGGGGCAAAGAAGTTGTGATCTATACCATTGTCATCATAATATTCAACAAATTTTGCCTTTTTAAATTCAGTTCCATGATCAGACCTAACAGATGCAAGTTGATTTCCTAATCGTGTATGAGTTTTTCGAACAAAAGCAGTAAACATTTCAAATGCCTCATCTTTAGATGTTAGAAATAGTGCCCAGGTAAATCTAGAATAATCATCAATAAGAACCATCACATATTTCTTTCCACCTCTGCTCATGGTTCTCATTGGACCACAGACCATATGAACCAGTTCCAACGTCTTGGATATACTTACCATTTTATTGTATTTGAGGGATGACCTTGCAAGCTCCCCCCTGCACATACCTCACAAACTTTGTCTTCCTTGAACTTGATATTATGTAACCTTATCACCAAGTCCTTGGAGACTAATTTGATTAGCTGATTTA
Source organism: Nicotiana benthamiana (assembly GCA_034376525.1). NCBI lineage: Eukaryota > Viridiplantae > Streptophyta > Magnoliopsida > Solanales > Solanaceae > Nicotiana > Nicotiana benthamiana. Next base: position 95,052,641 of record CM067337.1, read on the forward strand.
GACTTGCATGGCCAAGTCTTTTGTGCCACAGGAGAGGACCTGCGGGCATGAAACACAGCATCCCCAGTAAGAGAGGGACGTCAATACGAATAATGTACCGAGTATGTAAGGGACATAAATAAATACATAGAGACATGGAAGAAATATAGAGTACATGACTTGACCTAAAAACCTGGATAACTTTGTAAATTATAAATGACTTTTAGCATCATGTATATGTGTATGAATGTCATGTCGTGCATAGCTAGATGTTTCATAACATCATCAGCTTCTAGGGGTATCCCATCATATCATATCGGCCAGTATGGGCAAAATCATCACCCTATACTAGCTGATCAGGTTTTGGTGCGTATATAACGCCATAACCTTTCCCATATCCCATATATATACATATATACTGACACATATATATAATGCCGTTTTGAATATATTTCAGCCACCGTGGGCAATATTATCATCATATACCAGCAGATCAGGTAGTGGTGTGTATATGGTGGCGTAAACTTTTTTCATATCCCATATACATAAATTTATATATATACGCATATATAACGCCATCTGGTCATAGGTCAATGCACATGTCTAATTATGTGAAACGCATGAAACTACATAATAATCTCGATATTTATTCTGGATAAACTTATCCAACGGTGTGTTATTCTAAGACCTATGAACAAAAGATAATAATAATTCTCATGAGGAATCAAGAATATAGACACCCCTACAGTTCTATGAATAAAATAATTTATTAAAATTGTGTATTTGCTCGTTTCTTCAATATAATTTGGATTATGCCAAAAGAAAGAAAAATTAGCCTAAACTTATATAAATAAGAACAACTCGGTATAATTATTCCGTTAAAAAACTTCCTAAATTAAATTTAGAACATAAAAATTGGATTTAAACTTCTGCATGTATTTGAACTTGCGGAACGAGTTTGGTATTAATGCCAAATTAAAGAATTGAGGACTGAGGCTTGGACGTTCAAAATGCTTTTGCCTTTCACTTGACCAGAATGTAAAAATTTGTGTTTTAGTCTTTGAAATGAGATGTTTATCTCTTTTGATTTGATAAAGCTTCTAATAAAGTCTTGGTAAGATTTTGATATTTAACTCTTGACACATGTAAAGCATGAATCAATGACTTAACTTATACAAATGTAGGGGCTGCCACGTTCTTTCATTGGCTAATTGATTAAATTTGTGTTCGCTTATTAGTTAATTGGGTAATATTTTATTATCAGGTAATTAATTAGTTATTCATACAATTTAAATATTATCCCGAACTAATTAAAATATTATTTACTATTTGCATGCCTTATATATCCTTTTATCATGGTCATGTAGTACCTTGTATAGCACTAGTCCATAAATACTGAGCTTTTTAGCCCAAACCGTATTTTATCCCAAAATACCAAACTTTAAAAAAATTCATTTTTCTTAGAATTGCTCCACCTTTCACCTTCATAAATTTACTAATCACTTGTGAAATAACATAATCCTTATAATCCTCAAATAATATTGTTTCTTGGACTGATATCAATTACCTTACAACAAATACAACATAAAATAGTGCAGGATGCAACATTGCCATATCTTATTACTGTGAAGCGTAACATCACTATGATGTAATACTAAAGAGTGCAACACTGTCGTAACTTAATACTACAGGATGTAACATCAATCGTAATATACTACTGCAGAGGGTAACATCGTCGTAATATAATACCGCATGATGTAATAATGACTTAATATTGCAAGGTGTAAAACCATCACCTCTTCGGAACATTTGTCATCAAATGTTGAATGATGCTCTTATCATTAACGTAACTTAAGAATACCTTAATGTTATTCTTTCCATTTAAACAATTGCTCTATGGATAAATCCATAGTCTAGGGTATTCCCTCTTTTTATTCTTTTTGCCAATATCATGACACGTGGTCAAAATCTTCCGAATCTTGCAACTTCTATTACCTTACGTCATGCAGCCTGTATGACTCTGCTTTATAGGTGCACTTATGCAATTCATCTTTTCTTATTTTTTTAAAATCTTTTAGTCAATCTTTATGCATTACTTTGTAGATATAAGGCTTAATGGGATACCTCTCTGGGTCTCTATAGGTGTACTGAAGTCCGTTGCTCGATACTTTGTAAAACTTACGAATATGGTAATATCTTATTTTATAGATCTGGTTATCCATTCATATGACTTTACTGCATTTTCATGGGTTATACTATACCATAATAATTTTATTTTATTTTTATTTTTTCACTTCAATCTTTCTTTACTAAGGTATGCTCACAAAACTCCCAGATACTTTTGGTTCCTATCCTTTAGGTATAAATCTCAGTCCTTGAATGCCCATTCATTACCATTCGTTCTAAGAATCATGGCCTACTCTCATGTCATACTTTGTAACTTATATCTCACCATTGTTGATTTGTATCAATGTTGATATATAATCCTTTACTTGAAGACTTGAACCTTCTTATCCAATACATTACTGCTAGGGTTTACGTTGCATTGAGGAATATTTGAAGTGATTTTCATAATTACATTTCGTAATGTTTAAATGTGATTTATCTTATGGAGGTATTCTAATTTTTTGCTGCTAGAAAAATCCTTTCTCCTTCTTTTCTTATATTATCTTTTTCTTTCAAAATGTTATTATTCTTAGATTCTTTTGAATTCATTTAGGAAATATTGAACTTTCAATAACTTAGAGAAACTAATACCTCTCTTTTTTTTCGTGGACTTCATCCTAGGGCTTATCCATTCTCGTTACCTTTTGCCTTTCCTCCTTCTTATTCATGTTTCCTTAAAATTTTATCGCTCTCCTTTACTTTAGCTTGCGACCTATACATATTTATATATAAACTTTCCTTCAACTTGATTGCCCTATTGATTTCCTTATTTTATTTTGGAATGTCAAGAAAGACATTATATCGTCTCCAACTTTTCTTTATTCTCTTAAGTAGATCTCTCAGTATTTGGAAACCACAGGCTGGAATACATGTCATCGACGATGCCGCTATCACTCCTGAATATTAGATCCCCGTGCTTATAGCCTTCTATACAAAGTATGGATTATTCACGATCTTCTGCATTTGAGTATCTCGTACATTATTCATGCTTACCTTACTTACCTTAAAATTTCGCTTCGTATTTTCTATCTCTTTCCTAAACTCCCTTCCACCTAGGTGTAATTCAAGTCTATACCTTGAAGTTTTTTTTATAATACTCGCACCTCTTCTACACACAGAATCCAATGGGAGCTTCGTACTGACTACTTATGAGGCTCATACTACTTTTGACTGCCTTTCTTTAAGAACCATTATAGATTATGGTTGTTATATTATTTCTCTTGAGCATTTGATATTAAGAGTGATTATGTCATTCTCAAGCCCAACTTCTATAATTTTTCTATGTCCAATAATAAGACTCCTATTTTACTTAAGTGATATAATTTCTTTTGTTTCCTATTCCTTTTTATCAGCCTTTACATAGGTTTAAACTATCTTCTGATCTGTGGCTCATGGTATCAGTTATTTCCTTAGCCTTTCATGAGCATTATGGAATATCAATGGTACAATCTTCTAACAATTTAATGCTTTCTCTATGCCATGGGCTCAATCTTTTTCTTTAACTTATACTAGAGCTTCTATTGCTGTATGATTGTCAACAAATACGCTTCTTGGATAATGCTTCAAAATCGTGAGTGTATCTACAATGTACTAACTCTAGATCATTCATCGAATAATTCTTTCGTTCCATCTTATCTTTCTTTCAACGCACGCTACTACTTTTCCTGGTGTTTTTTCCCTCTCGTTGTGTCCATACTTAGCTTATCTTAGTGCCCACACTTGCCAGAACTTTTATACAACTCATATGATCTTGAATATTAGTTTTAATTGTTACTTCCCGTTCATTAGACACGTAGGTGCCACTTTCCTTTGGAATGCTTACAATGTTGTTGAGAGATTGTTGGCACACGACCATTTTCTATTTTCGTGTTTGTGCTTAGGTCAAAGCCTTCTATCTTATTTCCTCAACTAGACTTTCGTTGTACTACATAGGTAGAACCCCTGACTCTCCTAAGGCTATGAGATTATTAGGGACCTTTTTGATGTCTTTACTTGCCTATAATCATCTATAGTTGCTTACTTTCCTACCCTTATACTTGTACGTTGCTTCTGAACTGATATTTTGATTGCCTTCCCAGTGGCACTTTCTTTTATTCCCTTAACACTCATATGGTACCTTTAACTACCTCAACTCTTGTTTGAGTATATCAAAAGTATTATAATGATATTCTCTGATGCTAAGTTTTCCATGTTGGGTTATTGTGTTTATCTTACGTGATCTGATGACTCATATGTAACATCCTGTTTAGCCATAACTAGGATCTTCCTGACCAATTACTAACTACTCATTGGCCATTTCTCATATCAATATTCCTCGAAATCTTTCTGGGGTTATTTACATTGTTTTAACTTACATCTCGCACTAATTCCTTATTAATTAATAACAGCTCGGGCAGGAACCTTTACTTCCTTTTATTGATGCGCGCTTACACAATATTCTTAAATCGTAATGTATCTATTATATTTTAATAAGTTCCATCTTATTCCTCTTTCATTTATCACATTCTTCCTTTACTGTTCCATAGTCACTAGAACTACTTAATTCTGAGTTAATGCCACAGTACTCCATATTCCCCCCTTGGAGGTGTACTAAAAGTTGAAGCCATGAGGAAATACCTGTAGATGTTTAACCTCTTTATCTTTGATGCCATTTCTCAACATGAATGATCCTTACTCGCCGTGCGGCAATTCTTCTATACTGAGGATGACAAATTCCCTTACTTATGAGGGTGACACTTAGCGTAATTGGCACATACAGTCTCCTAAGCTTAACTTTGCTCATATTTCTTGCTTTAGAGAAGCATCTCCCTGAATGACCATTCTCTGAATTTCCCATGAATCTTCTTTTATTGTCCATTCTATTATTTCCGCAACATGATCTAAAATTCTCATGGTCCCGACCGTAATCAAATCACCTAGCCCTTAATTTACATTTAGTTCTTCTTAATTACCAGTCCATACTTATTTATGTTACTCTAGGGATTAACTATCCCCTCTAGTAGACACATTGGAGTCACGAACTTATTTCTCGAAATGAGGGTATAAACTTATGGCCTATGTTCTTTCAATGTCTTTATGGCTATCACCTTTCGTATCTTCCTTCATTTGACAATAGGTTCTGTAACATTCTACCTTTTTCATCCATGTATTACACCTTATTCATAATGCTTCCTTATCTCTCTTCTCATCACTCTGCTAATATTTCCGCATAACTCTTTCCTTGTCAAAACTTCAATACGACATTCTTTTTCTTTTTGCTCCCCTTTATCCTATTCGCTAGCTCTTTCAATTGCTAAAGATTCTTTCTTTGCTGGGGTCGGGAGCCACAATAAAGAAATATTTGTTCCTTCAAGGCTTCCACTGCTCATACTTAGATTTAATATTTTAGGGTGCACCATCTAGGTGTCTCGTGAGGGGATCTACTAGCACACTTTTAATGTCTTTCGAAAATGTCAACTAACAAAAACTATCCACTCACCATTTTTCTTTACTCTAACCCAAAATAGGTCCTGATGTTCCGTCCTTTTCTAAATCTACAGATGTTAGCCCCCATAGGACATAACTGAGATGGGTGCAGCCAATACATACCTCTGTTACTGTTGAATATAACTTAAAAAGCTTATTTTCCTCTACCGCAATTATAAATGTTGTTAACCTTCATTAACTAGGCGTCACGTACCCTTATTCATATTGCTTCTTCGCTAGTTGAAACTTGAATTTGTCTTCTTAATCTCTCATTGTCTTTCACCATAAAGGTGGATATGAATTCTTGCCTTAAGGCTCCTTATCAAGAGGCTTACACCTTTTAGTACTCACATGATCTTCTGAAGACCTCATATTTACTTATCATAAGCACGATACAAAGTCGAGTTCCTCTAATTTAACACTTCCACAACTATATCTTTTATCGATCGTCTTTTTGAACGTAGGTATCATATTATTATGAATAAAAATAGGATTTTGGAACTTAAATTCTCATAAGTAAGCTCTACCACACTATCTAGAGTATGAAGAAAGAGTGATAAACCTAGATGTCTTGTATCCTCTTGTTTGTAAGTGTGGTGCATGACACACCCATAAATTAGAGTCTACTGTACACGGTTGCTCTAATACCACTTCTGTCACGACCCAAATCGATAGGCCGTGATAGGCACCCGGTACCTTACTCAACCGAGTACTAATATAGCGTATCTTTCTTACTACATCATTATATACACATGACATACGGGCCTAATAGTCCAACATGATCCTTTATAATCTCAAAACATAGGCCGACCAGGCCGTACAATCTTCTATATACACAACATATGTCAACAAGCCTCAATATAGAGTACATGACTCACCTTGTAAGTCTGGATAACTTTGTAAATCATAAATTGCTTTTAGCATCATATATATGTGTATGAATGTCATGTCATGCATAGGTACATGTTTCATAACATCATCAGCCGCTGAGGGCATCCTATCATATCATATCGGCCACTGTGAGCAAAATCATTATCGTATACTAGCTGATGAGGTGATGGTGCATATATGTAATGGCATATATATATATATATATATATATATATATATATATATATATACACACACACACACATATACATACATATATATATATATATACACGTATATAATGCCATTTGAATATATTTCAGCCATTGTGGGCAGTATCATCATCATATACCTGATGATTAGGTAGTCATGCGTATTTAACTCCGTAACTTTTTCTATATCCTATATATATATATACACACACATATATATATATATACATATATACGTGTATATAACGCCATATGGTCATGGGTTAATGCACGCGTATAAATGAGTGTAACGCTTGAAAACTACATAATATTCTCGATATTCCTTTCAGATAAACTGTTCCAACTGCGTACTATTCTGAGACCCATGAATAGAAGATAATAAGAATTCTCATGGGGAATCAAGAATATAGACACCCCTACTATTTCAATGAATAGATAAATTTATGAAAACTGTGTATTTATTCGTTTCTTCAGTATAATTTGGATCATGCCAAAAAAAAAAGAATTAATAGCCTTAACATTCTAAGAATAAAAACAACTTAATATAATTATCCAGTTAAAAATCTTCGTGATTGAATTTAAAAACTAAATATTGGATTTAAGTTTCTTTATTTTTTGAACTTGCGGAACAACTTTGGCTTAAATGCCAAATTAATGAATTGAGGAGAAAGGCCTGGACGTTGAAAATGCTTCTCCTTCCATATGAACAGAATGTAACAATTGGAGCTTTGTCTTTGAAATGAGATGTTTATCTCCTTTGATTTGATAAAGCTTTCAATAAAGTCCTAATAAAGTCTTTGTAAGACTTTGAGATTTAACTATGACACATATAAAGCATGAATCAATGACTCAACTTATACAAAAGGAGGGGCAGCCACGTTCCGTGTTCGGTAATTGATTAAATTTTTGTCCGTTTATTAGAAATTAAAGAGGAAGTGAAATAAATTTCTTGAAGGAACCTGTCCATGAACCTGACTCTCAGCAAATGACTGAAACATTCAGAAGAAATAAGTTGGTCGTGAAACCTCACAAATATCAAAGTTCTCATCCAATCGAGAACATTCTCACTAATCCAATATCTGGAGCCAAAATAAGATCACAACTAAAGAATCTATGTGCATTTGATGATTTCCTATCTCTTATTGAACCTAAAAATGTTGCTGAGGCTTTGCAGGATGCAGATTGGATCAATGATATGCAGGAGGAACTTAACCAATTTGAAAGAAGTCAAGTCTGGCATCAAGTTCCAAGACCCAAGGACAGATCAGTCATTGGTACCAAATGGGTCTTCAGGAACAAACTTGACGAGGATGGAACTGTCACAAGTAACAAGGCAAGGCTGGTGGTTCAAGGCTATAATCAATAGGAAAGGAATTGACTATGATGAGACTTTTGCTTTAGTTGCTAGATAAGAAGCAATCAGACTCCTCATTGCCTTTGCAGCACTTATGGAATTCACTCTCCATCATATGGATGTCAAAAGTGCCTGCCTAAATGGCTGCCTCAAGGAAGAAGTGTTTGTAAAACAACCTCCAGGATTTAAAAGTAAGGAATATCCTGAGCATGTGTACAAGCTGGACAAGGCTCTATATGGGCTCCACCAGGCCCCAAGAGTGTGGTAAGAGCGACTGTCAAAATTTCAACTAGAGCATGGGTAAAAAAAGGGGTAAGATTGACAGCACCTTGTTTCTAAAGAAAAAAGGTAAAGACCTTCTTGTTGAACAAATATATGTCGATGGCATAATATTTGGGGCTACTACTGGTAAGCTAAGTAAGAACTTTGCAAAACTAATGGGGAGTGAGTTTGATGTGAGTATGATTGGTGAATTAAACTTCTTCCTAGGCCTGCATATCAAACAAAGTCCACATGGGACCATGATCCACCAGCAGAAGTATATAAGAGAACTAATCAAAAGGTGCAAATTAGAGGATGCTAAAGAAATAGATACACCTATTGCAACTGCCACTAAATTAGATATTGATGAACCTTGTTCATCAGTTGATCAAAAGTTGTATAGGGGTATGATTGGTTCACTCATGTATCTTACTGCTAGCAGGTCTGATATTGTCTTCAGTGTAGGGCTTTGTGCTCGTTTCCATGGGAGTCCAAAGGAGTCACATTTAACAATTGTCAAGAGGATTTTGAGATATCTGAAAGGCATTACTGATTTGTGTCTTTTTGGTATCCCAAAGGTAGTAACTTGGACCTAGTAGGATTTGTTGATGCTCATTATGCAGGTTACTTGGTGGACAGGAAGAGTACTTCACGTATGGAACATTTCCTGGGGTGATGTCTAGTGTCGTGGGCTACCAAAAAGCAAAGTTCAGTAGCCCTATCTACTGGTGAAGCTGAATATTTTGCAGCTGCTTCTTGTTGTGCTCAATTGCCATGGATCAAACAGCAGTGGTAGACTTCGGAATTGTAGTGGGATGTATTCCTATATTTTTTGATACCACTAGTGCTAAATGACAAAGAACCCTGTTCATCATAAAAGGACAAAGCACATACATGTTAGACACCATTTCTTTAGAGATAACTATGAGAAAGGTTTAATTTCTATAGAATTTTGTGCTACTGATAAAAAAATAGCTGACATCTTCACTAAAGCACTAAGTAAAGTAAACTTTGAAAGGAACAGGTTGGAATTAGGGATGATTAAGATCACCTAATCAGGTCCAGTTCAGAATGAAATGAAAAAAAAAAGTAAAAAGAAAAAAAAATTATTTTGTTTGGTTAGAAGTTCTGTTTTTATGTGAATATCTAGACTAATTCTTACTCAGTCTCATACTTTAATCAGTATACTCCTGTGACATGTTTCTTTTAATTCATTAATCTCTTACAAAGTTATTTTCTATTTTGATACATGAGGCATAATCAAGATAAGTTCTACTTGAACAACATGGTTCATCAAGTCTATGCTCATGAGAAAAGGTCAGATATGTTTGTATACTTTGCACAATTAGAAAATTTAATATTCCATTTTTGAGCAAAAGTTTCGTTCTAACCAAACTCTTAAAATATAACCGCAAAGCTTTAGAATAGTCTGACTCTCCTAGAACTCTAATGAATAATGGGAACTGTTCTTAAAATCCAGTGCAAATTAAAAACTAATGCCTTAATTAGTGTAGTCTCCTGATTGACCACTGCAAAAGTCTGCAGTTACTAATCTTGACTTTTTAAAACATTTATCTCCTAATTTGATCAATACCAGTCTTCGAGTTCTGATCATCCTAAATCACCAAAAATCCCCAAAATTTCCAGAAATCTTTCACCATGTCTAACCCTCAAGTAAATCCAGGGACACCTTTACAAAAATCTATTAATATTTCTTCCTCTGCAACCCCTAGCGACAACCCTAAACCCGAATTTTGCCAATAAAAGATGCTGGCGGGAAAAACTGTAGCCATCGGTGCTATGAGAATGACCCTAAACAAAAATTGAGAGCTAATCAAAAGGGGGAGGTCTCAAAAAGGGAATCATCTGACTCAAGTTCTGAGTTTGACATCGTTATTTCTGCAAGTGATAGAGAAGAACGCGGGTCTTCTAACGCAGATAAAAATCAATTAAACACTAGGAAAGTGAATACATACGATGGTCTTATGATGTAGTAGATAATGTGGAAAATAGGTTTGTTTTAGTGGGTCCTTTAAGAGATGTGAAGGGGGATGAATCTAGTCGAAGATGAAGGAAAAAGAAAAATGAGATTCTGGCGATTTTTGGAAATGTTGAGGGAAGTGGCAACAAGTCAGGGGGAAATAGCTCTAGGGATGCTGCGGAAGGTCTTGTTCGTCTAAGTAAAAAACAAGCTAGAAGTGGTTCATCTGTTGAGGAAACCTTAGCTGATCTTCTAAAGAAAACTAAGACATCAACTCTTAAATCTACTGTAACCTCAAGAGCAACAAGAAGCAAGGTCAAACAAAGTGAGGAACAATTGCAGAAAGCACGAGAAGAAAGCATGAAAAAAAGAGAAAAAGGGAAGGCGAAAATGGTGGAGACTATCAAGGAAGAAGAGGAAGAAGAGGAAGAAGAGGAAGAGATGGACCTTGTCCATTAAGAAAGAGAAACAACTGAAAAGGTACCTTCCCCTAAACCAAAAGGTTCCAATACTTTGACAAAAAATACTTCCTCTGAACCCATTTCTTCTGAGCCTCGTTGACTAAAAAACTAGGTCAGGTGGGAAAAGAAAACAAAAGAAGATTGTTGAAGAAGAAGAGGAAGAATGGAGTGGAGAAGAAAAGGAGGAGGAATATGAAAAGGAACATGATAGATTTGTCATCTTTGGCAGTAGAAAGATCTCGAAAGGAAGAATTCTGAAAGACTTGGAGGAGCCAAGGATGAAAAGATTGGTTGATGATCTCAATACACAAGGGTGAAGAACATGGTTCTTCAACTACATGGAAAACTAGCAAGAAAAGAGTTGATCGACTTTATGGAAAATACTACAGTGGTGAATGGGGTTGTTACTAGTCCGGTGAGAGGAGTCAAGGTACAGTTTGATGCTCCTAAATTGGGTGAGATTATTGAGATTCCCTGTGCAAGATATGGCGATTATACAAGGCAAAGGTGGCATTTCCTTGACTCTCTTCCTAACAAACTCCAAATCTATCATTCTGCAACTCCTGAAGAAGTGGCTGAAGCTCGATTTGTTCAGGAAAGTGAAATGAGGGCTGAGCACAAGGTCTTTTTTGAGTTTGTGAACAAATGTTTGCTACCCAGACAAGAGAGAAGGCACACAGCCAACAACATGGACCTGGTTCTTCTAGAGTGTCTTTTGAGTAGAAAGCAGATTAATTGGCCTGCATTCATGGTAAAACTACTAGATAGAGTCATCAACGGCTCTAAAGCTCATGCCACACCCTATGGGTTCCTATTGATAGTTGTTCTGGAAAAGCTACATATACAATTGAAGAAATGGGAAATGGCATATAGCAAAGAGCACTTTGGTATAAAACTCACATGGCCAGCGACTATCCTGCGAATGCTAACCAGTTGAACCAGGTTCATCTCAAAAGACTCCTTTAAATAGCAAGGTCAGGGCTTTGGTCCATGAGTGTGGAACAAAGGATGCTGAGATTGCCAGGCTGAAGGCTCGTGTTGTTGAATTAAAAGTTGAACGGGATGTCTTAGAGCTGAACTACCAAAGCAAAAGGAGAAGAGTGATGGAATGCTTCAAGATATGTTCAATTTTCTCAAAACCCAACCCTTTCATACCCCAATGCCCTAAAGCCAGTTTATCCTACCCCTCAGTGACCCAGATTCGTGATGTTTTTGTTATGCTTTTGCTTATGGCTGGATATTAATTTTCTTTTTGTGGTCTCTATTGTAAAAAAATCTCCAAACCAATGAAAATGTGCTTTGTTTCTCTTGTTTTATGCAACTTCTGATCTAAATAGTTACATTTTTTGTCTTGTTGATTGTTGATTATCTGAAACTTTTTTTCACTTGCAGTTTTCCCAGCCTCCATGAGTACTAATTATAATCTGAATGTCATATAATATGCAACTTTTCGATGATGTCAAAAGGGGAAAGAGATTTTGCTATAGTCAGTTTTTGTATTCTGATATATAAATGATATTTATAACCTGATTTAACCTAGTCTTAAATGATAAGTTAATCTGAAGTGTGTGACCATGTGAAAATTAAGCTAAGTTCCACAAGTTCTACAAGTAGTAAATGCACAGAGTTTGTCATCATCAGAAATGGAAAATTTTTTGGCCCGAGTTCAGTTGAAGTTTTGAAGAATGACAAATGACCTCAGTGTAGGAGCAGGTCCATCTTAGGAGACACAGGTGTTACTGCCTATGCACATGAAATGCACGTGAAGGATGGGATCAACCAGCCATATCTTATATATATCCTCTGAATTGATTGAAAAGATTGCATAGGAGATAAGAAGAAGAGGTCTCCTTATATGAAGAGAACTATGTACGGGTCCAGGATAAGGAATTGGAGTTTGAATTGGTTTAGGACTCGAACTTGATGAAGGATCATCAATTCGAGTTTGTGTCAAACTCTGATTACTAACTCTACAAAAGTAATATTGTTCTCTTGTACATGCACACACATATACAAAAAAAGTTAGAGCTAAATTGAGAGAAAAAGAGCAAGACTATTTTGCAAGCAATTTACATGAGATCAAGTGTGCACGCGTGCAGCTACTTGAACGAGATTGAAGAACCAGTTCCACTATGTTTTTTTTTATTCTAGTTCTACTGTAGTTGGTGATTTAAAATTTACCTTTCCATATTTCATAGAAGCAAATTGTATTAGGTACGTTGAGTATACAAGTTAGAGTTAACTTGAAAGTGTCGCAGCAGTTGACGTTGTATGCCACACTAGAATTATAGTTAATCCTTAGGTTTGCAAGATTCTTGTAAATGCTGTTTTCGCTCATTGAGATTAGCAGATGTTTGGGAAAATCCTACTGAGAAGTAGGTCGTGGTTTTTTTTACCTTTTTGCCATGTGTTTTCCATGTAAAAATGCATGTGTCTTTATTTTATTCACTCTTAATTCCGCAAACAGTTATAGTTAGTACACCTAGAAAAACTAGGTTCTTCTGGTGCGAAAATTGCGCACCACACAAATCACACCAACCCCCCTCTTGTGTGGTATTTACATTTGTAACATCATTTTCCTTTTTTCTAGTTGGACGTCTGATTACCGACACCTAAATTGTTTCCCTTACTTAAAACCGGTGTTATTCCCCCTTGCTCTCCAAGTAATCGCTTGATTGCCCTAATTTATCTATATTCCCTGCTTTCTAGGTGAGTGCCTGATTGCTGAACTTGAATTGTATTCCTATGCTCTCCAGGTAGGCGCCTGACTGCTGAACTTGAATTGTATTCCCGTGCTCTCCAGGTGGGCTCCTGACTATTGAACTTCAATTGTATTCCCGTGTCACCAGTCGGGCGCCTGATTGCTGAACTTGAATTGTATTCTACTGCTCTCCAAGTGGGTGCATGACTGCTGAACTTGAACTGTATTTCCGTTCTGTCCAGTTGGGCACCTGATTGCTGAACTTGAATTGTATTCGCGTGCTCTTCGAGTGGGTGCCTGACTGCTGAACTTGAACTGTATTCCCTTCCTCTCCAGATGGGTGTTGATTACTGAAACTTGAATTGTATTTCCTCGTTGTACAGGTGGGTGCCTAATTGCTAAAACTTGAATTGCATTCCCTTGCTCTCCTGGTAGGCGCCTGATTGCTGAAACTTGACCTACATTCCCTTTCTCTCCAGGTGAGCGCTTGATGTCTGAACTTGAAATGTATTCCTTGCTCTCCAGGTGCACGCCTGTTTGCTGAAACTTGAACTGTATTCCCTTGCTCTCCAGGTGGGCGTTTAATTGCTAAACTTAAACTGTATTCCCTTGCTCTCTAGGTGGACGCCTTATTGCTGAACTTTAATTGTATTCCATTGCTCTCCAGGTGGGCGCCTGATTGTTGATACTTAAATTGTATTCCCTTCCTCTTCAGGTGGGCGGTTGAATACTAAACTTGAAATGTATTCCCTTTGTTCTCCAAGTGGCCGCCTGACTACTAAACATGAAATGTATTCCTTTGTTATGCAAGTTGTCGCCAATTACTGAACTTGAACTATATTCCATTTCTCTCTAGGTGGGCACCTGATTACTGAAACTTGAATTGTATTCCCTTGCTTTCCAAGTGAGCGCCTGACTACTGAAACTTGAATTATGTTCCCTTAATCTCCGGGTGGGTGCCTGATTGCTGAAACACGAACCTCTATTCCCTTTCCCTCCAGGTGGGCGCCATATTGTTTCACTTTAAATGTATTTCCTTGCTCTCCAAGTGGGTGCCTGATTGCAGAACTTGAAATGTATTCTCGTGCTCTTCATGTGGGCGCCTAGCTAATGAACTTGAATTGCTTATCCTAGTTCTCCAAGCAGGTACCTAATTTCAATAATAGATAAAACAAAGAATAATTTCTGCCCCAATTTGGTAGCTGGGTACACATGTAAGTGTTAAACTGAATCATGTTACTAAATATTCTAAGAATTTGAAATCTGAATCCCATTATCTAGAAGGGTCTTAACAACTCCTAACTAAATGACAGTTTTAGATCTAAATTATATCTTCTAGATTTATTAATTCCACTGAATCTTGTAATATAAGAGGCTCTTAAACTATTCCCCATTATCGAGGAGGGTCCTGAAAATCAAAAGGTCAAGTTTTATCATAAGAGTGTCCCATTATACAAGAGGGTCCTGAAAACTCAAAAGTGGATTCTATCTCAAACATACAAACCTATAAACCAATTTATATTCCTTAAGGTACATTTATGCTAGATTTTGCTACTTATGATTGCTTTAAATTTTAAACTAGGTCCTATTTTCCAGGAAGGTCCTGATAACTCCTAACTAAATCCTATCATAAACATGCAAACTTTGAAGCCAGCTTGTATTCCTTTGGGGTATGTTTATGCTAGATTATGCTACTCATGATTGTTTTGGATTTTAAACTAGGTCCTATTATCCAGAAGGGTCTTGAAAACTCCGTCAAACACGTCTGGTGCTTGCTCTTCCCCTGCAGAGGGTTTCTCCGGATCAAATGAAATTTTCTGCCTCTATTTGAATCAAAGAAAAAAAAATTGTCAGTTCAAAAATATGGTTGTTTCTTTGTGGCCTTGACTTTGAGGGCGATTGCTCATTCACTTCACATGATTGCTTTGATTTCCATTGGAAGACCTTGCTTGTTTATGACTAACCACTTTTTCTGTCATCCTTATCACAGAGGATACCTCTTCTCCATTTAGACCCAAAACCCCCTATCGGTTGCGTTGCCCATGACCTGACATTTATCAATACCTTGTGTTACACATGAGTATCAAACAACGACAATTGCCACCTACTCATTTTGAATGTTGCTATTTCTTGACTTAAACCACTAGCTCTGGCTTGGAAGTCAATTGTTCCTTCACTTGCCATGATAACTTTGATTTCTGCTTGAAGACCTTTCTAGTTTTTGACTAACCACTTTCTTTGTTACCCTTAACACAGTAAATACCTTTAATTCGTTCACTTTAACCCTCCATCTATTGCATTTTTTAAGAACTGATATATACCACCTTTGTATTTCACATGGATCCCAAGGTCTGTTGATTGTTACGAACCAAGTGCACATATTGTTCTTTCCTTACTTATGCTACTTTGATATGCTAGTCAGATCCTATTTTGTGCAATTGGAAAGCTGGTGGCAAATTTTGAAGTCATTTCTCACTTGTTCTAACCAAGCAGACTCATTAAGAGGAAGTAAACATGACAAAAGGTACAGAATAAAGGACAATGGATATAGATGATTCCTAACAAGAAAACTACAGAATAGAGCCCTATCAGCTTTGGATACCAACTCTAGTGACTATGACATGCACCCGTGGACTATCAAGCAAGCCTAATGTTCAACTCTTATTGCCCCTCTTCGCCAAGAAATTGGACATCAATGTTCTGATTATCCAATTTGATTCATAATCCTTATTCGACTTGCAGTGCCTAAAGGGTTTTTACCATCAAGTTTCTCTTACTTTGCTCTTTTTCTTAACTCACAATCGCCTTATGGTGTCTGTGAAGCTTTTCACTGATAAGACTTTCTCATTTTGTTCTCTCATCTTTCCATTTCCTTTCGCTGCCTATGAGGGTTTTCACCAAAAGAATCTCATTATACTTTTCCCTGCTTACACCAGAGTGTTTCCCTTGATATGAATCACCTCTACTTGCTTGACTTGGCACCTCTCGATGAATGATTGGATGGTCTTTCTTTGGACCGTAATGTGAGCTTTTGGACAGTGTTAGAAAGAAGAATTCAAAAACGCTCAAAACAACTCGAATGAGTTCAAACTTAAAATTTTTGGAATCAGATCTTTTACATAACCACAACTTCTGCCCTAGTTTCATTTCTTGGGGACTTTTGAATTTTCTTTTGATGGGTCGCAACCTTGAGACTGCCTACATATCTTTAAAAGGAATCAGGTCGACCGTAGTTCATGTCGTAGGAATTACATTGCTTATTGTGATTTTTCTATTCTTTTTCTCTTCTTTCCTTCTTTTGTTGTTTTTTTGTTTTGATGTTTTTCTTCTCTCTTTTTTCTTTATCTTTTCATTCTTTTCTTTCTCTTTTTCTCTTCTTCCTTTACTTATCTTTTGCGCTTGCGTTTATAAACTTTGCTACTGATTCCAAAAGAGGGGTATGAAAGAAAATAAATAAGGCTCAAATTGGTAATGAAAGATAAAGTGTTAGATAGCAGAATAGAATGCCTTCGTCATTGCTATCTTCAAAACATGCCAAGTACAAACAGCATAACTAAATAAAGCAAGGAGAACATTCGTAACATCTTTTGATTGTACCAGACCAGATAACCATGTCTACACATTTGCCTTCTATATCTATTAACTTAAAAGCACTATCGGACAACACCCTCAATCTCATTACCATGAATGACCCTTGTCAATATGGGGCAAACTTGTCGTTAGTTTCTACTCAATGCAACATGGTGTATTTCAAAAGTGTTTCTTTATGTTCTATCTGTCCTAGTTTCACATGGTTCGGGCTTTAAGTGATCTCAAAATGTCCAAATTTGTTCTTATTTCCATCAAGTGTCCATTTTATTTTCCAAATTGCTTCATAATTGAACTAACTTTTAAGATCAGACCTAACATTATGTGTGCATGTCATGTCACTCGAACCAACATGAAAAGAACTATATAAGAGAAGAGTGCTAAATAAAAGAAAATGACTAGAAATAACAGAAAATGGGAAATCACATTAAACAGATAGTGAAACGGTTCGAACAACAAGACAAGAAAAACTAAACTAGGGTTACAACCCAAGAAAAAACCTAAAAAATACTAAGCGAGCTACTACGACTGACAAACCAGGCAATATAAAAGGATAGAATGGTTTGAGTCACAAGAAAATATTAGGATTACAATCCTAATATAACCCAGAAACCAGAAATGACAACAAAATAAATCACCAAACTCCTCCTTGGTTAACCGAGAAAAAGCATCTTTCCAATGCTCAAGCTCAACATCTTAGTCACTAACTCCTGCATCAACAATATTAGGACCTTCACAAGTCTCCATCACACTGTTCTTAACCAATTGCCTTTGGGTTCCCTTTGCCTTCTCGTTCTTAGGATCAACCTCTGATAATGATGAAAGCTTCACAGCACGTGTGCCTCCGAGGATCTCAGGAGAATTCTCATATTCCACTTCTGAATAAGTGATACCCACCATATGTGTCTCATTATGCATATGCGTTGGACTTTGGCTAGAGTTTCCTGCATCTAGATTTTGCACAACAATGTCACATGCATCAAGAAGCTTCTTAAGTGCTTTTTCCATGTTCCAACAGTTTTATGTACTGTGATCGGGGGCATCAGAGCAATATGCGCACCATTGAGAAAAATCAAACTTCTTTGACAGAAGGTTCAAAATTTTTATCTGAATCGGCTTCAACATGTCCAAATACCTCAACCTTTGGAACAAACTTGCATATAATTCTCCAATAGGGGTGAAAGCCTTTTTTTTTCTGCAACCTCTCATTCTTAAATGCTTGATTGAGCTGGAAACCTGATCCAGGAGGGTTTTAGTAGTCTCGTGGGTAAGATATTTGGGGAAGTGGTATAGGCCATCGTGGGCCTTGTGGGTAAGGAGCATATGGTGGTGCATTATGGACAGGGTACTAGGAAATTGATGTACGCCTTTGGGAGTTCTGCGGAGGAAAATAGCACTGGGGAGGGTCATCCGGTGCATAAGTATTTCCATGGGGCCGATGTCGAGGCTGAAAGTGTTAAGCAGGAATGTTCAGCGGGTCATCTTTTCTATTTCTCTTTCTTCAACCCAGACTTACTGGGTTGTTTTGAATGTTTTTCGTAGTATTTTTCAATGTCGAACAACTCATGATTTTGCCTGACTTAATTCCCTCTTCTTCCATCTCCCCTATTTTTAACACATCATTGAAAGGCTTTCCCAAGGCCGGGATAAAATGATTGATGTAGGTGGGCCCCTGGACCTGTAGGAAAATCTTTACCATTTCTTCTTGACCAATCGGGGTGCTGACCCGAGCATTTTGTTCATTCCATCTGAGTCCAAACTCCCTAAAGCTTTCCTCCAGCTTCTTTTCTATTTTAGATAGGAAGGAGCGGTCCGGGGTAATGCTTGATTTGTGTTTAAAGTATCAAATAAAATATTGAGCCATGTCACCTAATGTAGGCCATTTACCAGCATCTTGATGATTATGCCATTCCAAAGCTGCCCCAGTGAAGCTCATATGGAAATAGGCCATCAATAGTTCATATTGCTCTCCAACATTTCTTATTTCATTGCAATAAACCTCAAGTGGGCTACTGGATCTCCACACCCATCATACAAGTTAAATTCTAGCACTTTCAATCCTTTGGGCAGGCGAACGTCGGGGGACATAGACAGTTCTGTGTAATCATGCTACCTGGTCTCCTATTCCTTGCTTGTTCTTCAAGGACTATTCTATGCCTTTAAGCCTTCTGGGTGTCCTATCTTTCCCTTATCTTCTTGTAACTATTTCATTTTCAGCATGAAGCTTATCCTGGTAGCTCTTCTTGTATGAGTCAAGAACCTTTTGGGCAACCTCTATTGGTAGTATTGGTCATCATGAGCTTTGAGTGGATATTCATTGTTGGGAATAGTGTAAATCACAGGAGGGAACCTTTTGGAAAAGACAGTTGGAGGACGAGTGATGGAGCTACTAGGGTGGTCGAGAAAGCTTTGATAAGCGGGTGGATCTGGACAGTATGGAAGGTCATCTGGCATTGCGTCCGGAGCTTGGGCAATGGCAACATCTAGGAAGCTAGGTGGTAGCGGGGGTGGTGCCTTCCTAGTTATCCAATCCTGACACATGTCTGCTACGTGTTGTCTTAACATCTTTACCTTTTCAACCAACTCATTATCCTATTCAACCAATTGCTTCTGGGCACCAGTATCAACCAACTCAGTTCTGTTGTTGTCTACCATTGCCTTTTGACTTTGTGTTGTAGAGAAAAGTTACCACATTAAAAACCACTAACCAACCACCCTTCTGCTTTATAATAAAAAGGAACAAAATAAAGTCATCACGTTAGTGTTAGGGCAATTAACAGCTAAAAATATCACATTGCTTGTAATGCACCTAGTCACAACTATCAGTTCTAACATGACTTAAAGCGTATGAATGTCATATGGCATCATCCCAATTTGTTCATTTCAATCTTCTCTTTTCTTTCCTATTCTAGCACTTTCTGGCTTGCTCCTTTTCATTCCCCTTTTTCTTTCTGATTATCGTTGTTTTTCTTTCTTCTCATTTCGCACATACCATAATTTTATCCTATTCCCCCCCCCCCCCCTTCTTCCTTTTTGTGTTTTTTATCTTTTTTTTCTTCTTTTTCTTTTAAGAAAAATTTGATCAAACTTTATGTACGTTGCCTATGTATCATGACCCCGCATGAATCAGATCTTTGCGTAGTTCTGGATGATCGGGAATAAAGTAAACAAACTAACAATCTCATTTTCTTTTCTTTTCTTTTTTACTTTCTTTTTACCTTAACGACTACTATGACGAGGCAAGAGAAGTAAAAGAAATAAATCTCTCTTGTTCTGAATTTTCTAAACTGAATGATCTATAACTTATTTTAAACTCAAGCTTAACGAGCAAATATTTTTATTCTTTTTTTCTTCTTTTTAAACAAACACTTTATGAAAAATTTATAAGGAAAAAATGTACAAGAGAAAAATATTTTTGATTCTTTTTTTTAGGAAGAAAATCCAAAGAATAAACCACGAAAAAATATTTTGTATTTTCAATTGATATCCTGATGCCAAATTCCGAAGCAAGCAATGAAAAAGATAAAACAAAATATTTTTAGATATCCATTTGATTGCCTAAGGGAGAACCCAGAAGATAAATCAAAGATAAAGTATATCTCCTTTTCCTCTATGTTTAATGTCCTAAAGTTCTAGTAAATATTTTTTTTCATTTTCATTGATTTCCCAAAGAAAAATCTGCAAAAAAGTTTTTTTA
This sequence comes from Nicotiana benthamiana, assembly GCA_034376525.1. Taxonomy (NCBI): domain Eukaryota; kingdom Viridiplantae; phylum Streptophyta; class Magnoliopsida; order Solanales; family Solanaceae; genus Nicotiana; species Nicotiana benthamiana. Next base: position 95,073,376 of record CM067337.1, read on the forward strand.
ATCGGATTTTTTGAATTAATATCTTAGAGAAAATATTTAAGGGGTATTAAAAGAAAAATTCTTTTGTTTTTGCGTTTTTGGTCCTAATATAGTAAAGAGTATATAAAAATAATTTTTTATCTTAAGTTCTAGATATTAATTGCCCAAGGGGGAAAAGCACCTCAAAAATATAATTCTTCATTTCTATTATTGGTATTTCAAAGAAATTTCCTATCGAGAATGTAAAATGCAATTTTTTTTTGGGATTTTTGATTAGTTACTCGCCTTTTCAAATATAAAATAGAAAGCACAATAATAATAACAAAACTCGACATTGCTACACAAAACTAAATGGTAAACGAAAACATAAAAAGAAAAATAGACTCAAAACATAAACTAAAGAAAAGAAAATCTTCTTTTAATCCACTCTTGAATGAGCGATCTTGACTAGATGTCATGGGCTCTGTCATGCATAGACTCCGATAAATAAATCCACACCTGTATGAGAAAACTAAAACCAAATAGGTTAAAGACCTAGAATTCTATGTAAGACAATAACCTTTCCCGTTGGAAACATACATCACATGATTTAGGCTATTTTTGTAAATTGCTTATTCGGCTAAATAAATGACTAGAAGTGTAAAATTTGGCTAAGACCCCGCAAAACCAAGAACCTAAGATTTACTATGAAGATCAGACCTTATGTGAGTTGCCTATGTATCACGCCCCGAAAGATAAGAATCAGGTATGCGTAGCTCGGGCTGATTGAATACGGGCAAGAATTTTAAAAAATAACTAATTTAGAGAAAATATTTTTTTCTTTTCTTTTGAAAAGTGATGACACATGTAAAGTCTTTTTGAATTTTTTTTTCTTTTCTTTTTTGATTTTTGAAAAATGGTGGGAAAGTGCAAAATCTTTTTAAATTTTTTGTTTTTTTTCTTTTTCTTTTTCAATAATATGATATAAAACATAATCGGTCCCTACTTGGTTTATTTTTAAACTTTGCTCTCTCTTTTTTTTCTTTCTTTCATCTGCCCTCAACTTTCATTGGTCTGCCAAATGACACTTTTAACCTTGAAGAAATACAACATGTAACACATATGATACATTAGGATGGTCTGTTATTTCGGGTGCACATGTCCTAGACGGACCCAACCTCTGTGCTGAGTCTCCTAAGTCAAATGCACATGATGTAAACAAGCGCTCATACTAGAGATCCGGCATGAGGGTGTGTTCTTCTATGTTTAAATCCTGGGGTTTTGGTCTAGACTTAGGGTACCCGAGCGGATAACTGGGGCCAAAGATCGGGCGATGTAGTAGAAGCACTAAAGTCTACCCGACCTTATCACTAGCCTAGCCTTGTTCTATTTAGTATAATTTCTATTGAAAAGCGGGCCATGCAAACGTGTGCACCATTTTCAGAAGACTCAGAGAGGTGTCGTGAGAAGAATGTTATAAACAGTTCAAACAATATTCAAGTAGTAAACATATAGCATTTAGCACGTATGTTAATAAAATACATTAATATTAATAATAAATAATGACAAATAAAAATAATTAACAAGCTCTGACAGCAGAGTTGTCAGAATTATCACACCTCTTTTTTTACCACGCTCCCAGAAGGGCGTAGAAGGGAGTTATTTCCAACTTGAAGTGATAATAGAAACGAGATTATTTTATTTAAAAAAAATTCAGATTCGCCACTTTGGATAATTTATAGTGTTCCAAGTCACCGGTTTAAATCTCGAATCAAGGAAAGATTCACTCTATTAACGGTCTTCGAATACAGAAATCTGGGTAAGGAATTATGTTAATCAGGGAGAAGGTATTAGGCACTCCCGAGTTCCGTGATTTTAGCACGGTCGCTTTGATCATACTTGACTTATTAGATTGCTTAATAATTAATTTTAGAACCTATGTGCATTTACCCCTTTTATGGCTTTTAATCCTTGAATTATGTGTTATTAAAGAATTGAGTTACGTGCACGTATACTCTTTTTTTTTGGCGCGTCAAAATCATGTCACGCGAACACGCCCACAATTAATAACGCTTTTGTCAATTTGTTAAGAGAGTTTTATTGAAGTTGTGCGAACGTATCCCTCGAGTCTTTTTAGAGTTAAATTTGCAATTATGTTATGCGAACATATACATAATAATAATACTAATTAAAATCATACCCAAATCGAACTATGATTTTCATAAATTGATTATTTTTCTAAACAAGTGATTATTGTTGTAAAGTGATGAATTATGAAATTGTGAAAGAATTGAACTTATTATTAATAGAAAAATAGGCTAGCTGAGAGATGAATTCCAAAAATATTTTTCTTTAAAAAGAGCCCCAGCACCCAATTTCCTTAGAAACAAATTGAGCCCAAATAAATTGTCCAACCCAATAATATCCCATATTTTGCACATTTTCTTAAACAAAACTAATGACCCCACACTCATACACAAAATTAGTGACTAAGCCAAAGTTATCGTGATTCAATGTACCCCTTTTATGGAAAAAGAATATAATTAAAATGATGAAGCATTGAAACTAGCTAACTACACAGAAACGCAAAACTGAAATCAAAGCATGTAAACACTTTAACAATAATGAGCACAGATATGTGATCCTCATGAACATATCCAACAAATCCAAACAAATCAGGGTGCAACAAAACATCACTTCAATGTAAAACATTTACAAATTAACCTTTCAATGTAAAACTTCATGGAAACGCAAGCAACAGAAAATAAGAATAAAGAAACGGAACCTTTCAATGAATGACCAACCCGATCCGGCGTACAAGAAATCCGAACAGAATCTTTATCGGACCAAAGCTCGAACCTCGACGAAACTGAACAGATCCAACAAACAGAACTAGCTACATCAAACGAATATCCACGAGCATTAAACGAACTCCATTGTCAAACAAACTTCCGTCATCAGTTTCCGGCCATTTTCGGTGGTGGTGCAATTCAGTCGAGGAAGAAGAAGACTTAGGACTTTGATAGGTTTTCAAATCAGAAGAAAAAAAAATGGCTATGGTTGCTGGTTTTTTAGAGCTTTTTTGTTATGCTCCTTGTCACGGCTGCTCGAGCAAAATGAATGACAGGGGGGTGTTTGGTTTTGTGCAACAGATTAGTGATTTCTTGTTCAAGAATATCAAATACAGGGGGCTCGTTTGGAGTTGTGCGGCGATACTGTCAAACCTTTTCGATTTTCAGCATTATATTTTTTGTGTCCATTTTGCTGATTTGGCGTTCCTATAGAGTCTAGGTTTAGGTTATTGTTTTGTGTATTTTGTCAATTAATCTTAAATTTTTTTGTGTTAAATATTTAGTGTCCTTTTTTATTTGTTTTTGTTCCAAATAAAAGTCTAGAAGGGTCTTTAGGTTTAACGGACTATTCCGAATTGGGCCAAAAATTAGGCTCTAAAACTCTTAAAATTGTAATCCAACACCTTAATTGACTTATTTTAAAATCAAATAAAATACTACACAACAGAAAAACTAATATGAAACTTTTTTTAATTTTTTTTTATTTTCAGAATTATATAAAGATAAAAATAAGGTACTATTTTAATATATATATTCTTTTAAAATTTATGAAAGATACAAACAAATTTTATTTTTGTTTTCTGGTAATAAAATAATGTAAAAGAGTAAAAATGAATTGAAATAGCTTTATTAGGCCTAAATTAAATATTTATGTGCTAAAATATGAAAATTCGGGAGTATAAAAAATTACATGTCTACAATGACTGATGCATCGAGGTTTATCCGATAGAGAGGGGAGAGTTCCACCTGCAACATTCAGGATCAATGAGAGTTTACCTTGAAGATTACTTCTTTGATAGGAGAAGGGCATCTTTAGTTAGTGAGGAAAAATTGCGGAAGAGGGGAGCAATTAACATTAATGACGCTTTCCCCGGATGAGGGCATCACAAATTGTGCTGATGGATTCTTGAATGTGTACACATATCCTTTCACACTAAGCCCCTTGATAGGATTGTGCTTGGCTTCTGTTTAAAGTATCGGGTTACCTTGGCACAGGTCCACCCTTCATTTTGGCAAATAGTTTTGATGATGAGACTTTTTGCAGAGAAGGTGGGACTTGAATTCACGCTCAGTCATCGCATTAGGATATACCGGTCCTTTCACCATCGAGGTTTGCTAACCATGTGATTCCGTTCGACTACGCCCTTCGTTGTTGATAATGAGGAGGATAGGGATCGGGAATGTATGAGTCGATTCATCAGAGTCCGGACCACTGACATTATCCCTATGGAACTCATGCCATTCCCTAGGAATGGAGTTATACACGTAAGTGGTAGACTCAGTGCCTTCTCGGTTTTTCTCATGGCGAAGGTTGGTCTCGTGATCGTGCCTTCTTTTTTTTTTCTACAGATATTTCATGGGCGTCGTCTATGTTACTGATCTTCCGGATAAGGTTCAGATTTTAAGGACCCACTTGACTTGTGAAGAGCGTAAGTGGAGAGCTTTATCTTGGGCCAGATGGAAAGTAAAACATCTTGGTATGTGTTGTGCTATTGTTACTTTGCCTTTATTTATCCGGAGAGGCATTGTATCTTTCTGCGTATTAATTTTTCCTGTTGTAGGCACCGAAGAGCCTTCTATGGTGAGGTCGTGTTTCTCTGGAGAGGGGGAATGGTTGCAAATATCCTTGCTAAAGAACGACAATAAATAAACAGGATATGCCTTTGTAGGGTGATGGCGCTCAAAGTAAGGCGGAACGAGGCTGGCGCTTTGACACAGAAGTATCATTTGTCTAAAGACCCGTAAAAAATTTCTTGCCTAAAATAATGTTGGGTCGGAACTTTTGAGGGAAAAGTACCCCGGAATTTAAAAAATAAAATTTTGCAGAAATTGGGCGTTATGCTAGGTACTATGAGATCGAATAACGAGTATGCGAACCGCAAATGGTCGCATACCTGGGTAGGCCATTGCCCAATTAGAGGAAAACAATGCCGTCCGGAATGCGATCGCATTCTCGTTATGTGGACCGTATAGTTATCGCATTTTTGCCCATTTTGTAGAGTCATTCTGCGAGTGGTTTGCGGACTGCCTGTCTGGAATACGATCGCAGTCCTGACCACATTCCGTGTCGGAGCTCCTATTTTTCTTATTTTTCAACCCGGCCCCTTCTTTAATAAAAACCCCAACCCTTTATTTTATTCATTTTCTGGAAAAAAAATAGAGAGAGGGAAGAGAGGATTCTTGAGGAAAAAGGTATCATCTTTATCAATTTGATATTTCAAAGTCACCCAAGCTGGGAAATTTTGAGTAATTAACTTCTTCTACGTTCTTGCAGGTAAAATCCCCAATCCCTTTTTATTGGTTTTTAGATTTAAATAAAATGGGGTCCTCATGAATAGATTCTTTAAAATATAAGTAGAAACATATATGCATGTTCTTTAATACCTAATATCTAGTAAGGGGAATTGGGTAGGAGTAAAAATCTGCAAAAAGGAGGGATTGATATTCTAAATGAGTTCGGGTGGTATTTGTAAATGTCAATTCTAAGATATATGTATTAACATATGAACTAGATTAACGGTACTAGGCAGTTGGTGAATTGAGAATAGGAGTTAAAAAGGAAATTCGACTCCAGGTATGTATGACTAACTTTAACCTTTGTAATGTCATCTTGTCTGATGTACGCATAATTGGTTTGTGTTACTTATGTGGACTATTTGTTAATTTTGGTTGTTCTACGGGTGTTTAGGTAGGATTGCCTATTTCATGAGTTCTCGTTATTTATATGTCATGAACGTTATTGGTTAAACATCCTAATATGGTGGTGTAAACAAATGGCAACAGACCAAGTGTATATATGAATGTGTTTATGTGGTAAGGGTTGTGTAATAAATGATGGAAAGAAGTCGTAATTAATGCAATTGAAATAACTATGATAATATCATCTATGGCTTGTGGTGGGCAATTATCGTTGTGACTTAAATTATATGCATGTTGTTGTATATGATGGAAAGGGTACCGATGTTAATATAAACTCTTTGTGAATTGTTATTGTTGTTGTGAAATGATCTTCTGCATGGACTGGAGCCATGTGATTGAATTGTGAATTGTTGTTGTTGTGTGAAATGTGATTGTTCGGCGGGATCCGATTGCGCGCCGCAACATGAAGTTATAATGTGTGGGTTGTGGTGATAAAGGTGACCGAGGTAATAAGAGTGGATGAGGTAATAAGGGTGGAAAAGTGATCATAATCACTACTGAAATGAAATTATATGGAACTCTTGAGTATGAAATGATGTTGAAAGGGGAAATAAGAGATAGTGAAACTTGTTGGCCTTGGTTTTCCATATGCATTGATTGTTGATCCTACTACTATTTGATATCTGTTTACTGATTGATTTTACTTTGGGTAAGTTTGTTCAAATATACTAGTACAATTCAAATGTACTGAGGTCCCTTTTTCCGGGGCCGCTACATTCTTGTTATGATTGTAGGTGGTTCTACAGTAGGTACTCCAGTCCATCGACAATAGCACATCCTCCACATTCTGTTATCTGTATTGGTTTGCCCTTTTCCCCTCGGGCCCTTCGTGGTTTATGCCGCTTTTCTTCCGCAGTCTTAATTTTGTATTTGTGTAAGGTATAGCGGGAGCCTTGTTACTGGCAAGTATTGTTACACTCTTGTGTACCACTGGAGGCTCCGTAGATAGGATACATGGGTTATGTACTTATGTATTTTTTATTTTGGCAGTATAACTTGTAGACCATGTAAAGTAAGCATGTATGTTATATGTAATTCGTAAGAATGTGTTTAATTATAAATGCCTATTTCACTTGAATAACGAGTATTGAAATCACAGGGTAACACATGGCATAGGAAAGGCACCTAGGACCGCTTGACTAGAGAAACCCGGTCGAGCGTCAGTCGTGTCCTTTGGTTTTGGGGTGTAAAAAAGTTGGTATCAGAGCCTATGGTTTTAATTGAGTCCTAGGATGTCTCAGAGCCCTGTCTAGTAGAGCCCTTCTTATCGGTGTGTTGTCGACCATATTTATATGTAGGGGGATATATCGACATATAGGAAATCATCCTATTCTTTGTTACTCTATATCGTGCAGTGAAGATATAAGTGAAAGTATTTATGTCTAACTTATGCTCTGTTCCAAAATTTTCAGTAATGGCCCCTAAGAAGAGAGCTAGACTCGGCCTTAAAGCTAATTCCACCACAAGTGTAGCTATGAACCATGTAACTGATACAGCGGGTAAGAGTGACTCCGTGGCCTTGAATCTACCTGGCCCATCTATTCCAGATCAATGTATTCCTGTTCCTGCTGCGCAGAAGGTGCTACTACCCCTCCCTCCGATATTCCAGATCCTGATGCAATTCCAGCTTCCGGTCCCGGAGTTTCTGATGGGGACCTTAGATGAGCCATCCATATATTGACTCAGTTAGTGGCTGCTAAGGCCCAAAGATCTCTTGATGCCCCTGCATCTTCCCAGTGCAGTTTGCCCATCCAAAGTTCATAAGCATAGACCTGGAGGCCAATACGCAGGATTTCCTTGATGAAATGTATAAGACCCTTCGAGTGACGAAGTCTATAGAGTCAAAGAGAGTTCAGTTGGCTTTATACAGGTTAAGGGAAGTAGCGTATTCGTGGTTCAAGATGTGGGATGATTCCCGTGGGGAGGAAAGTCCTTCGGTTAGATGGGATAAGTTTGTAGATGCACTTATGGACCACCACTTTCCTATCGAAACTATGGCAGCCCGTGCAACTAAGTTTGAGGTTCTCAAACATGGTAGTATGAGTGTTTTGGAGTACTACATGGAGTTTGAGAGATTGTCCAAGTATGCCCCTAAGTTATTGTCGACCATGGACGCTCAAGTTCGGTGATTCGTTCAGGGTCTTAGTCCTTTGGTGGTGAATGAGGCCGCTACATTGGCCTTACACTCGGATATGAATTATGGGAAGATTGTGGGATTCTCTCAGCCCACAGAGGCTATAAAGTTGAATATTAGGGCGAAAAGGAAGAGTAGTAGCATGGCTCGATCAGTGGGTCACATAGGGAGACCAGTTCAAGGGAGAGGGCCATCTAAATCATATGCTCAATCCTCAGCGAGTGCACCGCCAACTGTGCACAATTCTTAGCGTAGTAGTCACTTGAGACCAGGTTCAGACAGTAGAAGACCCCATTATTCCGGTCGTCCATGAGGGATATTACAGCAGTAGGGGAAGGCTCTGTGCCCCAAGTGTGGGAGTTTCCATTCTGAGACTTGTTATTTAGGTATTCTGTTGTGCTATAAATGCGGGGTGAGAGGTCATATCCTACAGGACTTTCGTGCGCTGAATTAGGGCATGGGAGGGGATTTGCTCAGTCATCTGGTTCTTTAGCTGCCCCATCATTTGTGTTTCCTCCAGCTCTAGCAGGGCGTGGTTCCACTAAAGGTCGAGATCGTTGTTTAGGTGGACCCAGTCGGGTTTGTGCTTTGAGTCGTTGCCAGAGTGTAAAGGCTTCTCCAGATGTTGTTACAAGTATCTTGTCTATTCAGGCCATTGATTGTTGTGCTCTTAATGATCCAGGACCCTCTTTGTCATATGTCACCCCATTCCTTGTTCAAGTTTTGGGATAGAACCCTAACAACTTCATGAGCCGTTATCCATATCGAATCCGGTTGGTGATCCTACTATAGTCGCGCGAGTTTATCGAAATTGTGTTATCAAAGTACGTGGTCGTGTTTCAATGGACAACTTTATTGAGCTTGGAAGGGTATATTCTGATGTGATTATAGGAACGAAGTTGCTTTATTCGTGCTTTGCTAAACTTGACAGCCGAACGAAAGCCATGAGACTCGAGTTCCCCTAATGAGTCGGTTATAGAGTGGAAGGGAAATGGTGTGGTGCCGGAGGGCAGGTTTATTTCTTACCTTTAGGATTCGAAGATGATTAAGAAGGGGTGTATCTATCATTTAATTCGGGTGGCGGATACCATTTCAGAAGTGTCTGTCCCCGAGTACGTGCCAGTTGTAAATGCGTTTCTTGAAGTATTTACGGATGAGCTTCCAGGGATTCCGCAAGATAGGCAGATTAATTTCGGAATTGATGCATTGCCATACGCACAACAAATATCTATTCCACCAAATATAATTGCACTACCATAGTTAAAGGAGTTAAAGGAGTAGTTGAAGGATTTATTAAAAAAAGAGTTCATACGGCCTAGTGTGTCGCTGTGGGATGCTCCGGTTTTTTTTGTCTGAAAGATTGATGGGTCACTACGGATGTGTATTGATATCTACGACTCACCAAATTCACATCAAGAAATTATCCTTTGCTTCGGTTAGATTATTTGTTCTACCAATTGCAAGGTGCAAGGTTCTTCTCTTAAATTGATCTACGGCCCGGATCTCACCAATTGAAGATCAGAGAGCAAGACATTTTTCTAAGACCGCTTTAAGAAATTGCTATGGCCACTTTGAACTCTTGTTCATGTATTTTGGGCTACTAACGCCCCGACCACTTTCATGGATCTTATGAATCGGGTCTTCAAGCCATTTCTAGACTCCTTCGTGATTCTATTCATTGATGACATCTTTGTTTATTTGGGGAGCTGGGAGGATCATGCCTGTCACTTCAGGGCAGTTTTGCAGAATCTTCATCAACACCAGTTATATGCTAATTTTTCAAATTGTGAATTATGGGTTGAGTCTGTTACCTTTCTGGGTCATGTTGTGTCTTGAGAAGGGATTCGGGTGGATCCCTAGAAGATTGCAATAGTGAAAGATTGGCCTAGACCCATGACCCCGACGGAGATCCATAGCTTCTTGGGTTTAGCAGGGTATTACCAGAGGTTTATGGAGGTATTCTCTACCCTCGCCTCCCCATTGACTAAGTTAACACATAAAGCAGTTAAGTTCCAACGATCCGACGCTTGTGAGGAAAGTTTTCAGGAAATGAATTCGAGGTTGACCTCGACACTGATATTGACTTTTCCAAAATACACAGAAGTATTTGTGGTTTACTGTAATTCCTCCATGGTTGGTTTGGAGTGTGTGTTGATGCACCATGGGAATATTGTAGCATATTATTCATGAATACCAAAGAATCACGAGAAGAATTATCTGATGCATGATTTGGATCTTATGGCAGTTGTGTTTGCCTTGAAAATATGGCGGCATTAACTATATGGGGTCCATATGGATCTGTTGTCCGAAAAAAAAAGTCTCCAATATTTTTTAATGAAGAAGAAGTTGTATTTAAGGCATGACGATTGTTAGAGTTGCTCAAGGATTATGATATGGACATTTTATACCATCCAGGTAAGGCTAATTTTGTGACAAACGCTCTCAGTCGGAAGTCTATGGGTAGTTTGGCTCATTTCAGAGTGGATCAGAGCCCTTGGCTCGGGAGGTTTGTCAATTGGCTAATCTGGGGATTTGTATTTTGACCTCAGACGAGGGAAATGTTATGGTGTGTAATGGAGTAGAATCGTCACTTGTAACGAAAGTCAAGGAAAAGCAGTTCATTGATCCAGCATTGGCACAAATGAAGGAGACAGTTTTTAATAACAACACTTTGACATTTTTTATCGTAGGCGATGATGGTGTATTGTAATGTCAAGGAAGGCTACGTTTTCCAGATGTGGGTAATCTTTTGGAGAGGGTAATGATGGAGGCTCATAATTCAAGGTATTCTGTGCATACAGGTTCTACGAAAGTGTATCACGATCTCAAGGAAATTTATTGGTGGAACCATATGAATAGGGGTGTGGCGGACTTTGTATCTAAATGACAGAATTGTCAGAAGGTAAAAACTAAGCGTCAATGGCTCGCTGGGTTAACTCAGCCTATGGAAATACAAATGTTGAAATGGTAGATGATCAACATGGATTTCTTCGTAGGGTTACCTCGCACTCAGTGCATAAGCGACTACATTGGGTAATAGTGGATCAACTCACTAAATCAGCTCACTTCTTCCCAGTCAAGTCCATCGAGACTGCGGAATTGTATGATCAGTTGTATATCAAGGAAATAGTAAAGCTTCATGGCACTACACTTTTTACTATCTCATATCGATGGGCCCAGTTCGCAGCTAATTTTTTGAAGAAATTTCAGCAAGGTTTTGGTACTCAGGTGAATCTCAGCACGGCTTTCATCTAGAGACTAATGGTGAAACGGAGTGGACTATTCAGACGCTTGAAGATATGTTGCGAGATTATGTCTTGGATTTTAATGGTAATTGGGATGATCACTTGCCACTTATAGAAATTTCTTACAATAACAACTTTAATGCTAGTATTCTGATGGCCCTATTTGAGGCACTGTACAGAAGGAGGTGTAGGTATCCCATTAGGTGGTCCAAAGTGTGTGAAGCATAATTGATAGGGCTAGAACTCGTGCACTATGCAATGAAACAAGTTAAAATCGTTTAGGAGAGGATAAAAACTGCACAGAGTCGCCATAAATCGTATACGGACACACGTGAAAAGAATTGGAATTCGAAGTAGATGATTGGGTATTCTTTAGACTATCTCCTATAAAGGGAGTCGTGTGATTTGGGAAGAAATGGAAGTTGAGCTCTAGATATGTCAGGTTGTATCATGTCACTCATAGGATAGGCAAGTGGCTTATAGGTTGGAATTTCCCCTTGAAATGTCTTTACTTTACACGATATTCCATGTGTCTATGTTAAAGAAAGTTGTTGGAGATTTATCCACCATCGTACTAGTTGAGACAATCGGGGATAATGAAGAGTTATCGTATGAAGAAATTCCGGTTACTATTCTTGATAGGCAACTTCGTATATTGAGAAACAAGAAAATTGCTTCAGTTAAAGTATTATAGCGAAGTCAATCAGTCGAGGAAGCCACGTGGGAAGCGAAAATTGAAATGAAAGAAAAATATCCCCACCATTAGTTGTGCAAGAATTGTATGTGTTGTAATTATTTGAGCCATGCAAAAACCCTTATGTTACATGAAGTTTTTGTAAAAACTCATGTGGTAAGTGAAGAATAAATATAAATGTAGATTGAAAATGATTAATTGAAATGCATGTGGTGTATTGAAGTGGTTGAACTGTATGGGACTCATTGAAGTGGCCAAATTATGTGCAAAAATGTGACAAGTGATTGAATAGGTGCAAGTGTTGAGGCAATGAATTGTATACCAGTTATAGGGATAATAGGAATTGTGAAATGGTGCTTGGAAATATGTTTTGGGTGCTCTCTCACAGGTAGATAAGTCTAATTACAAAGGAGACTCTGGCAAAATTTTCAACAAATATGGGAGTTAGTGAAAAATTTGGTGTTTGAATATCCTATTTTCAAAACAAACTGATTTCCAAAATCCTCATTCGAGGACAAATGATTTTAAGTGGGGGAGGATGTAATGACCCGTAAAAAATTTCTTGCCTAAAATAATGTCGGGTCAGACCTTTTGAGTGAAAAGTGTCCCGGAATTTGAAAAATAAATTTTTCCATAAATTGGGCATTATAATTCGTAAATATATCCACATGGACTCCATACAAATAATGTCGTAAAATATTTAGTGCAAACATCACTGCTGCCAGCTCTAAGTAATGGGTTGGATGGTTCTTCTCATGATTCTTGAGTTGCTTAGAAGCATAGGCTATGAACTTAAGTGTTGAATTAACACACACCCAAGCCCGATTCTGGAAGCATCGCAATACACCACAATTCCCTCTGTATCCTCTGGTAGGGCTAATACCAGTGATGTTGTCAACCTTGATTTCAATTCTTTGAAACGCCTCTCACAAGCATCGGACCATTGAAATTTTACTTCTTTCTGCACCAATTTAGATAATGGAGAGGCAAGAGTAGAAAACCCCTCCATAAACCTCCTGTAGTACCCAAGCAAACCTAGGAAACTGTGAATCTCCATTGGAGTTGTAGGTCTAGGCCAATTCTTCATTGTTGCAGACTTTTAAGGGTCAACCATAATCCCTTCCTTGGAAATGACATGACCCAAGAACGCGACAGATTCAAGAAAAAATTCACATTTTTAAAATTTCGCATACAATTCATGTTGCTGAAGAGTCTACAAAACTGCCTTGAGATGGTCATCATGATCCTCCTGACTTTGGGAATATAGAAGAATGTTGTCATAAAGGAGTGTAGAAATGTCTTGAAGACCCCATTCATAAGATCCATAAAAGCTGCTATGGCTTTTCTTAGCCCAAAATACATCACCATTAATTCAACGTGCCCATACCGAGTTCTGAAAGTTGTTTTTAGAATGTCCTGCTCCCTTGTTTTCAATTGATGATACCCAGACCGCAAGTCAATCTTTGTGAAGCATGAAACAACTTGCAATTGATCAAACAAGTCATCTATTCTTGGCAAAAGATATTTGTTTTTGATTGTGACTTTGTTGTGTTGCTGGTAGTCAATACACATTTGCAAAGACCCATCATTCTTCCTTATGAACAAGACCGATGCATCACACGGTACAAACCCCGCCGGATGAATCCCTTCTCTAAGAAATCCTTCAATTGCTCCTTTAGCCTTTTCAATTCTGCGGGTGCCATTCTGTAAGGTAGAATTGATATAGTCTGCATGCCTAGCATCATTTCAATCTCAAAAATTAATCTCCCTATCCGGTGGGGTTCCAGGGAGCTCATATGGAAAGACATCTGGAAATTCACTCACAATTGGTACCAACTCAAGGCTGGGTGCCTCGGTATTAGTGTCTGCAACCCGAACTAGATGATATATACACCCCTTCTTGATTATCTACGCGTCCTTAAGGTAGGAAATAAACTTATTTATGGGCACTACACTATTTCCTTCCCACTCAACAACGGGCTCATTGGGAAATTAAAGCCTAAAGTTCTAGTCTATTAATAAATCTTGGCAAAACATGAATATAGCCAATCCATTCCAATTATTACATCAAAGTCGACCATTCCTAATTCAACAAGATCGGCCGTGGTATCCCTACCCCGTACCGTGACAATACATCCTCTATTGACTGGAGCTGCCAAAATTTACTCACAAACCGAGGTAGTCAACAAAAATGGCTCATGAAGCTGATCCACTTCTATCTAGAATTTCATGGAAAGAAAAGAGGTAGCACAGGAAAAGGAAGAACCGGGGTCAATAAGTGCATACATATCATGAGATTGGACAGTTAGAAAACCGATAACAATATCTATAGAAGCCTCTGTAGATTAGTGACCACTCATAGCATAGAACCAGCTGGGTCCTCCCGAACTTTACACACCACCCCTAGTTGTGCCACGTACTACGGGTGCTAGGGTACCTCGAGATGGAGAACGAGCTGAAGATGTAGGAGCTGCTAGACCGGATAGATGAGCTTTGCCCCTACCCGCTCCCTGGCATTATACATGACAATGTATCTGAACATGACCTCTCATCCCATATCCATACCAGATAGGTAACTCCACACAACAAAACCCCGAGTGCTTTTTCCTGCACCTGCGGCACGGGGACCTCTACTACTGCTTGAACCTCTCTTCTAACTGACCCCACTGATGGGATGCCCTGTTGCCCTGACAAGGCCTGAAATGACTTTGCTGCTGCTGGCTGGGTTTTGATGGTGGTGCACTTGGTAAAGACTGTGCAATAAATTGGGAAGGCAATGATGATCCTCACCTAAAACTTTATCTTACCCACTTAGTAACTCTCCCATGTTGCCCGTATACCGGGCCTTGCTGTTACCCTATCTCTCCATTTTATTCTTCATCTCAGGGTTCTCTGTGGCCTGTGAAAATGCCACCATCTTCCCATAATTCATATCAGAATTCAATACAGCCGTAGAAGACTCATTAATGGTCAAATAATTAAGGCATTGAACAAGCTGGTGCACCCTAGCCTCCATTGTAGGAAATATATGAATGGCATATTTAGACAGACGAGCGAACTATATGTGGTACTCCCACACGCTTTTGTTACCTAGCGTCAAATTTTCAAACTCTGCTGCACGGGCTACTCTTGTCTCTGCGAGTAGGAAATGATCAATAAAGGCATCAGCAAATTCATTCCACCTCGCTGGAGGGCGCCCCTCCTCATGGGAATCCTCCCATAACTCAAATCATGAATAGGCCACCCCTTTCAGACGGTAGACGGCTAACTCTACTCACTATGTCTCAGTCGCACCCATAACCTTAAGGGTATTGTGCATCTCATCAATAAAATCTTGAGGGTCCTTTGCTGTTTTGGCACCCGTAAACACCACAACGTCTAACTGGAGAAACCTATTCACCCCAGAACAAGTAGAATCCCCTTACTGGCTAGATGATGAACCAGATGCAATACCTGACCTCAGGGCGTGAAAGGGAACAAGCTGGGTCATTATCTGAATAGCTCCCCTAACATCCCTATCAGAAATACTAGAAACAGAAGCTGGGGATGGAGGCGAGATATTAGTATGAACAGGAGGAATAGTGGTACCCTCCACGGGTGTGGGAACTGGTGTAGTATGTTCTAGAATAAAAGTATTAGGCAGAGTGATAGCATGGTGACTACCCTCACCCGCAACCTCAAGTAGCTAATCATCCTCCAATATTGGTGTGGCATTGGCTTCTTGGACAATTCTCTCTTTCTTCTTAGGTGTCGTAATATCAAAGAAGGGTGTTATTCCTAGAAGCCCAAGTAGCCTCCAACTTATCGATGTGGTCGACTACACACTAATAAGAAGGACTCTGCTAGACACGCTTCGAGACATCCTAGGCCTCTTTACAAACTTAGGCTCTAATACCTAGTTTGTCAAGCCCCAACCTTGGGAGGTGGGACCGGCGCTCGATCGAGTGAACCCAACCAAGCAAGCTTATCGCACTTCCTACCTTACTCTTTATTATTAAGATAACCATGTTCCTTTTTATTTAGACAAGGAAAGGTAATATATTCAACAGTTGCAATTTGTTCCATATTACAAGATTAAACCATAGATGAATTTAGTTTTCGAAATTACCATTAAGTAAGAATTCATAGATAGCGGAAGTTTATAATTACAACATAGTTTATGAGCAACCACAACACCCATACATGACCCACACATATGTCTACGGAGTTTCTAAGGATACAAAATATGATTACAACAATGACGGCAACAAGGCCCCCGACTGTACCTCAAAATACAAATCCACAACAACAGAAGATATATAATACGATCCCTTGAAGTAGGAAAGGGCTCACCAAGACCTTGAGAAGAAGATAACCCGCTATGCATGATCGACACTATCCTCAATGGAGCCACCTAAATTAATTTTAAAATGTAACGCCCCCGACAAAAGGGACGTTTGTACCATGGAATAGTACTAGTATGTATAAATAAACACCATTTTACTAGAAACAACTATCAAGAAAGAACAAGAAAATCACAGGAGAAATTCAAAGATTTTAATTGGATATCATATCTTTATATAAACAGACCATATAATCTTTCAATTAATTTTCACAACTTCATTTGGGAAATTCTTTCATATGTTCATCACTGTCCTTAATACCACCGCTAACTTGAGCAGAGTCTGATCACTACCCGATCAACTAGGTCGCCTCATTCGAGACATATAACTCAATCATCATTTCTGTTCCTTTTTTCTAGGATTCAATATTAGCACATCACCACCATGTGTGCAGCATGGTGTCCGATAAAGGCCCGATCAGCTAGGTCACATTACCTAGGTGTTTTTCCTTCCTCATCAATCAGCTGACTTGAATCTTTTTTTTTTACATATATCATATCCATTCACTGGCACTTAGGGCCACAATTAGCATATCGTTTCCATTTTCAATGTCCACCTTGGCATTTGTAGTCATAGGAACAAAGAAAAGTAATTCAAGTTTCAAACATGACAACTTCAGTTTTAATCTTGGCTTATAGTTCAGGCAGGTCAACAGATGATTTGATCCACAAATCTTCGCGTTGGTATATATATAATTGTAGACCAATTCATATAAATTAACAATTGGTACATTAACAAGTTGTAGTCTTACCACATTTGCGTTGATGCCAACATAGCTCAATTTCTAATAAAATGGGGTTTTAGCCATACATACCTAAATATAGCTTTCCCTTATCCTTACAAAATTCCAGAACTCTTAGCACTTCGATCTATTGTGTAAGAATTACAAATGGAACTGAAAATTAGAGACATGATTGAAAGTGTAGCTCAGTTCAAGCATGTCATCAAACACTAAAGGTGCGTTGTGGTCTTAGGCCTTTTTGTGAGGAATTTCTATCATTTTATACCCCCAATTGACTTCTTGTTAGTTTTCTACCTTCCAATATCCTATGGTGTGATATGGATGCAAAAACTTCATTCTTATACTCAGATGTTACTTCACTACGAACCCCTTTATAGCTAAGTATAGAAATAGGAGCAGAGGCTATGAATCATACCTCTTGGGAATGAAAATTTTGGTGTCTTCACTTGATTTTCTTCACTATTTTAGCAAGGTTCATGGAGCAATTGATGTGACACTTTTGCTCACTAAGAACCTCTCTCTCTCTCTAAAAACATCAAATAATATGCTAAAAATCATCTATAACACCAAATATATCGATAGGTGGTCGGGTTTAAAAATTAGAAAATTGGATCCTCGATTGAGGTTTTCGATCGCAAAGAGGAAATGTGGCCCGCAGAATGGATCACAAAAGTACTCGTAAAATGTGATCCTTCTGACTGTTTTTGCAGCATAAATGCGGTCCGCATACCCGTTCTACGGTCACATAACGCACCCACAGAACTTCCCTTTACAAAATTCCAAGATAATTATGAGACAACTATGTTTTCTACATATCAGTAATGCGATTGCATAATGGACAATATTTTTTACCTGAAATTTGACAAACACACTGACTCACTTTGCGATAGAGATGTTGTCCGCATACTTGATTTCTGACCGCATTATGGACAACAGAATAGCATTTCTTTGGAAAACTTTTATTCTTTATTTTTAAATGCTTAGATTAGTACAAAGGGTCCGAACAACTCGCCCTGAAGAATTTTATACATTTCTAACACTTATTTATGACATTACACTACGAGCTACTAGGTTTTGGTACAAGTTTTCACGGGGCCATACATCCTGTGTTTACGGAAAGGATTTACCATTTTTCATGGCTAGGACTTCTAGGATGGCCGCTTGAAGGAATGACATTGCATCATCATCTCGATTTCCTGAGGGGGAAAGCAAATTGTTTCCTAGTTTAGAGCAATGGACCCCTTCAAAATTTTACACGTCGAATGATTTTGATATCGAGACTCCCCTGTCTATACCGGGTCGATGTGAGCACGTTTCTTGATATGTTAGCATCATGACCAATGCCGACAAAGTTAAAGAGGACTGCCTCTAGAGCAAGGAAGTGAATGTAAAAATCCCTAACCCCAGCAACAACATTACCAACTTCAAGGATGGTTTTCTTTACATATTTAGTTAGTCATTCACCCTGGGTCCTTGTAAATCTATCGAGTCTCTTTCTTGGAAATCGATCCGTGTTATTCTCGACCTCTCTGCATATATTTGGGCACCATCAAAGCAGCATAAAATTCTTTACAATAGGTGATGTCTTTTCCTTGCGCGTTTCTTTTTGCTTTTGGGCATTATTCGTCATCTATTTTATCATTTTCATTATGCCACAGTGTAAAGAGATGGATGATCATACCATCCTCCATCTTTGTGGGGAACTGTTTTTCACGAGAAAAAGCGTAATATGATTGAACCAAAATTGCAAGACTTGGGGGTTTGTGGTGCTCGGGGAGATAAAAAGTTGAGGGAACTTCGGGCCTATTTGGAGGTGGCGCTTCGTAAGAAGACGGGTCTTGCTGCTCAGGTATTCTGCCTCGGTCATACCTGCTCTTTTACTACGTATACATACAAGTTCTATATTTACATAGTCATCATCTTGCCTTTTACTGTAGGTCGAGCAGAGCAGCTCATAGATCAATAAATTTGAAGCGGAGGTCTCTAGGTTGAAGGAACAGAGCGAGACTATGACTGGGGATATGATGACATCCCGATGCCTTCTCTTGGACACTCTTCGGGAGATTCTTGCTTTGACTGTGGCTACGTTTGAGGCCGAACGAGATGCTGCTGTTAATAAGGAGGACGCGGCCACAACACATGCAATGGTTCGGGACATATCGTTGGAGGCTGAGCAGAGGCTGGTCCGAGTTGTCGCATATGCAAAAGCGAAGGCGAAGAGGGAGGTCCAGGAAGAACTTGGGAACAGAGGTTTCGAGCTATCTACCGACCTAGAGGAGGCTCACATGGCATAGAGAAGACTTGCGCTCTTGATTGCCCCCGGTGGGGGTGAAAATAATAGTGGCTACAAGTAGTCTCCAAGCACTTTTTTGTATGCCTTTTTTTTCTATGTGATCTCTCTCCTAGGAGATGAATTGTTCAAAGGTGCTTTCCTTTTCTTTCAATATATGAAAGGAGCTTTTGTTATGAAATGAGCATCAAGCATCGAGCCTTTAGAGCCTTTTTGTAGGTTTGACCCGGGGCCCCAAGACTAGACACATCCTATGGTTGAATCGGTAGTTCCTCAAAACCGACCTAAGGGTTCTCTTGAGGTCCCTTGATTTTACGAATTATATGGGAGCTTAAGATGGTTCTGCTAGTGTGATCCCAAAAGGGAAGGTGATGTTAACGTGGCCAGAATTATTTGGCCTTCCTAGGCAATTGAGCAATTGTTGCCTGGACCATATATATTTGTCTATCCGCCTTTCATGTGGCGATTCTGCAGTATTTTTGACAAGACTATCTTCTTTGTAGAGCCTAGCGCTTTGTGCGATTCCCTCCACTTCTTTTCTTCAAGAAGCTTTTTTCTGGATCCTCCTTTTCCTCTCCTCATTCTATCATGGCCATGGCTGCCGCTTTTACATATGATATTTGTTTTAAGGGGATTCTTTCCCTTGCTCCACCATTGGTTGGCACCAACAGCCCCCTCCCGATGTCGGGAAAGCAAGGCTCAGAGTGCGATTCATCAAAGGGAGTCATCATACTGGGGAAGCGTCCCAATGTTCCGGGCCATCGGGAGCACGTGTCTAGGATTATTACACCGATGGGGGAGGAGAACCTTGAGGTGATTAGGAGAGAGTGCGGATGGGGGGAAGGCGTGATTCTACAATTACCTTCCCTTGAGGAGAGTTTCATGACATATGTTGAGGATTTCTTGAATGTGTACATGTTCTTGCACCGGGCTCCCCAAACCAGGTCGTGTTTGATTTCTAAAGAAAGTATCAAGTAACATTGGCACAGGGTCATCCCTTTTTCTAGACGATAGTGAGGTCGATGAGATATTTTCTAATAAGGCCAGGATAGAGTTTACCCTCTATAATCTCATAAGGTTGTATCAGCCGTTATATTACCAGGGCCTAGTTGATCTTTAGCATAGGTCCACTCTATCTTCTATGATCGGTGGCGATGAGAATGAGGATCAAGGATGGATGATTCAGTTCATTCGAGTTCAGTTAATCAACATTATCCTCAGAGAATTTTTATTGTTTCTTGATAAATGGAACTCCGCATATAAACACTTTGTTTGAACTATCTCTCTCTTCACACGAGGTTGGCTCCATAATGATGTCTTCATGTCCTTTTCTTGTAGCAACTCATTTATTGCAAACGTTAGTCGAATGGTCTGGTAAGTTGGCAGCATGTTGTGCTTATGATAGGCGCCAGTGGCGAGATCGCTCAAAAGGGAGATGGAGGGGAAGCATCATGGTAGGTGCCTAGAATTTTCCTCCCGCTCTTTTCTTATGGACAACGATTCCTCTATCGCACGTGCTGGAAGTTCATTCGAGGTGAGACTGGGTTCCCTGAGTGAGGATGAGAGATTGCTGGTCCAGAAATCAAGGAGCACAGGCAAAAGGAAAGGTTTTATGTGGTGCGAGACGGGTTGCGGTGAGGCGCCTTCTCTGAAATGGTTGAGAGGAAGTTATTTGGTTTATCGACAAGCTTCCGAGACTGATGCACCATCGCGCATATCTTGGCCCTCGGCAAGGCTCATTGTCTTTTCCTTCTGGTACGTTTTTGGCTACAGATGTTTTGGCCCCATGCTCCTTTCTGTTCCCTTCACTCACCTGGATTTCCCTTTTATGGCTTTTAATAGGCTCAAAGTCGAGCAGCTTTGTTGTGAGGCCCCATTGCGGGAGGCTTAAGAAAGGAAAAAATCCCTCAAACTTCTCTTAATGATAAAGGGAAATGAGCTCGTTTCTTTATGGCGTGGTGGATCGATTCGATGCCCGGGAGACCTTCTTGGAGAAACATGTATTCTATATCCCGTGATGGCATGTATTCCCTTTTTTGTCTTGTCATCTTTGACGTGTCGCTGTTCCAGTTGAAGGACAAGGTGGATGACCTGGAAAAACTCTAGGGGAAGGTCGACAGCATCAAACATGAATTCGCTGAGCTCCAAGCGCGTGTTAGTGCCCATTCTAAGGCTAAATTGAGGGCCCGTTCTTGAGACGCAAATTTAGGTCACTCATGCGATGACTCCACTCGGGCAAAGATTATTACGAGACTCTCTTCTGAGCTATCAAGGGCGAAAATTGAGGTGGAAAACATTTGAGCCGAGGTTGTAATATATAACACCAAGGCATGCCAAAAAATGGAGGCCCATTCAAAGAGTGCCGGAAACTCAAGACTGAGTCGAAAAAGACCCTCCATCGTGCAAATAATACTAGGGAGTATAGGAGGTGCTGATCCCGAAGGAAGACCCTCGTGGATATCTATGCTAGAGGCTTTGATCTTACGGATGAGATTGGAAAAGTCATAGGAGAGGAGTTGGATGCCATGTTTCTGATATCCGATGATGATGATGATGAGAAGGAGATTGTCAGACCGTACTTGTCAAAAAAATGGGGGAACAAATATTACATGCCTTCTCTTTTGCGTATATATAACTTTCACTATATGACGCAGGCCGAGATTCCGCTTAGTCATAAATATGTAGCAATAAGAAGGTAAACACCACAACTTGTATCTTCTGTATTTCTACTTATTGGAGTTTCCATTTATCTGATTCGACCCTAGATTTGCCCTTGGGCTTGGATGCTTTGATTGTCTTTGGATTCTGTCTCTGAGTCGGGATCTAACTCGAACTTAATATACCCTAGAGTTTTTCTTGGTTCGAGCTGGCAGTGATGGTTTTTATTTCCCTCCATTAAGCATTTGGTTGTTTCAGTCTGCTTTGGATCGAGTCTCCAAGTCACATTATGATCCGAGCTGTAATCAACTCTTGAGTTTCTGGCCGATGATAGTAGCACTTATGCCGTGCCTATACGTAGATTTAAATTTTTTTGGTCCAGTCACCGAGTCAAGTTGTGATCCGAGCTGTAATCGACCCTTAAATTTCCTTGATATTCCGGCCTGAGATAGTGTCATTTATGTCGTGTCCTTCGGCATATTCAATATTTGGGTCCAGTCTCTGAGTCATGTTGCAATTTGAGATGTAATCGACCATTGAATTTCCTTGAGATTTCAACTGGCGATAGTGGCATTTATGCCGTTTGGTTGTTAAGACCTCTTTGTGCATGGCCCGGAGGATTGCATAGGTAATTATCTTGGATCCGATCTCCAAATCAGGTTACGATTCTATGTCATTTTAATTCATAAGTTGTCAATTTTCAAGTATGAGATAATGTCCCTAACGTTGGTTGGTCTTACAGACCTTCAATGTAAGGAACATAGGCTTGCTTAGCTGGTGACAATGGCTCTTACGTTGTTTTTTGCTCGGAGCTTTTTTTAGGCTTTGTTTCTGTTCGTAAGCTCTATTAGAGTATTTTTGCCTAAATTGTAATCGATTCTAGAAGAACTTTTGTTTCAAATCATGGACGGTGGTATTTTGAGCACCTTGTAAGGTTCGTAGCCGTAGGACGAGTAGATCGTAGCTCTTGCGATTTGGAGCTGATGTGGTTGGAGCACACTTTTTGCCTGTTGTGGGAAGCCTATTTTAACTTGTTGTTTTCGAAGAATATTCGAAGTAATGCACTGTTATATTAGCAACAGTCGGGCATCCTCGAGTCAATTTATTTTGGCTGTATCAGACGTTTTGACCATAGTCATATGCATTTGGCCATAGCCATTTTTGATCCCAAGTGATAGTTTTGGCATCTACATTGAGGGTATGCCATTTAGGGATTATTACAAATGTGACATATAGCCTATATTACGGGATTTTCATGCTTGTTGAGGTCTTATATTTTGTCAAGCGTATTGAGGTCTTACAATTTGTTATGCCTATTAAGGTTTTACAGTTTGTCATGCCTAATGAGGTCTTACAGTTTGTCATGCCTATTGAGGTCTTACAGTTTGTAATGCATATTGGGGTCTTACAGTTTTTAATGTCTATTGAGGTCTTACATTTTGTAGAATATATCTGGTTATGCCGAGGTTTCCCAATAGAGGTCTTACAGTTTTGGGTTTTCCAGTCGTATGGCGATTAACGACCACTATTTCTGAGCTCGAAGTTTCCTTATAGGAGATTTATGTGCTCAGAGTTTAATCCATTGGGTCGCACGGGTGTCGAATTGTCATTGCTAAGTTTCTGAGTACCTCGGGGAGCATTCAGCGGAGAAGTATTTGCTGCGAGTATGTTAGAATCACCTTTTTCGAAATACAAAATGCTAAAAAGGTATTCTTTATTGCTTGCATGAATATATGTCGTAAATACATATCATCGTGTTGTTTTGAGCTAGACCTGCATGGGTGCGGCTCCTCGGGTTATCTGATTTGTTTACATGATTACATTTTGGAACTTAACCCGCCATTTATTGGCCCTTCTGAGGGGATGGTGTCCTAAGGAGGAGGTTATTGCACATCGTCTGACTGTAGAAGAAAGGATTGTAATCTTGTCGGATCCCTCTCTTGGGGGTATGTTGCTCCTCTAAAATCTTGCTAGCACGACCTTTTTTAGGTTGGAAACTCGATTGAGGAAAGAGAGCTCGGTGGATCCCAATGAGGCCTCAGATTTTCGAGTGTAGTTCAAAATTTCTTAATACCTCGGCTACCTGCCTACATATAGGTTAGTAAAAAAAGAAAAGAAATGACTAAAGAGCGGAGTAGTTCTTCCTCGCCTCGGGATGCATCAGTGACATTTTGAGGTGTGAGACCCAATGCAGTCTGCTATGTTCGACAAGGCTTGGCCGAAAAAGTGGTTGTGCTTACCCTTTGACTCCCTTTGGGGCGGAGGCATGGATGCCACCGATAGGTCATTTGATGGGGCATTTACTCTCAATGCATGTAGCGTATTGTCGAGTAATTATCCTCACCTTTGTCATGGGGTTTCATCCCTTTTGGCAGAGCGGGCCGTAATCACCTCTAGGCGATGTGGCCGCTGTCATCTGAATAAAATGTCCGCTCTTCACGGTTTTTCATTCCAGCCCGAGCATAGGCGGGCTATATTGAGGGTTGCGGCCACCCTGATTGTTGTGATGATTGGCTTCTTGAATCCATCAAAGTTTGAGGTTTGGGAGTGATTTGGTTCGTTAGTCCAAACAGCCCTATTGGCTTTCACCTGACACTTTTGGTATAGCTGGCCGAACCACTTGTAGTAATGAACACATGCTTTATATTAAATAAGTTAAATGGCTGAGGGGATTATCAATGTGTTAATGCGAGACCGAGGCGAGGTCTCGACGTCTCTTTTCTTTGATGCAAGGTTGGTTTTTGGGAATATTCCCCGGAATCGACTTTTCTCGGTAATGAGCACCTTCACTCCACACATTATGGATCTTTGAAGGGTGACGCTGCCCCTTTACTGTCGTGGCAATATGCCGTTGCTTCGTGGAGATGGGTTCGAGTTTGACCGCACGATGATACTTGGTGGTGACCCCTACTGGAAAGCATAGTTATCGTTCTTTTGAGCTGGTGACCTTCGCGCCCCGCAGTTTCGTGTCAGGCCACTATTCCCTTGAAAGGTTTTTGGTTGAATAAGTCTGAGCCGCTTGGAATTCCTTGTTTTGCTTGTGGTGATCACAATGTTTGGAACAATAATGCTAAAATTGTACTCGGCTGAGCATGGCTTTCCTGCCAACTATGCATTGTTGAGTCTAGTCCTATTGGAGGTTCGTCAAGGGTGCTGTCCTCGAGGTATTTCCTTATTATTGTGATGTGGGTTGCATCTCGAGTCGTTCCTTCTATTCGCAGCACTTGGATGATACATCCATCCTTTTGGTGCCAACTTCTTTGTCGGGAGTCTGCTGGATATACCTAATACTAGGAGGTTCCCGGACGGTTGCCCACAATCCCAATTGGGGGCTATTATTGGGTGTGGGTATCCAACCAGTCCTCGGATGGGTATTCAATCAAGCTTTGCTTCAAATATCTTGGAGTCATGGTATATGCTTTGTTTAGGCTTCGGATGAAGGCCTGCATTGCCCGATCATCCAAAACTGGAATCGATCTCATTCATCCTTTTAGGGAATGGGGTGCGACTTGTCGCGGTATTTAATTTCTACTTCCTTCCGCCTCAGGTGTATGAGGACTCTTGGTACTAGTTTGATGGTATCAGCGCATGATTCTACGGAGGACCATGCTTTTTTGGAAAGCGAGTCCGTGAGATTAGGCGCCCGGCAGTGTCGCTGCATCTTGGTATCTTTCTAGAGAATCTCTTCGAATTTCTTCCACAGGACAGTCTCAGTCTCAACATCTTGGAGGTTGCTGTCTCTAAATGAGCATGCATAAGTGGTAATGCGCTCGTAGGGATTCAAAGTCTTGTCATACCTAGGGAGTTTTGGCATTCCCGATTTCTATGAAGCGACTTTTTGGACCGTTTCCTCGAGAGAAAGTCACTATAAGAGCTTCTATGAGCCTGATTTGATCTTTTGAAGAGGTTCCTAGGAATCCTCACTACAGTGGGGTCGGTTTCCGACCCGTTTTTACTAGATCTCATGGGTACTAGCTTGACATAAGGAGATATTTCTGGCGCTACTGCGTTGAAAGTCTCCGCGCGACTTAGTAGTCGAGCGATAGCCAACTGCCATGCCTGCAACATTTCAAAAGATACATAAATATTAACTTCCTATTCTACCTAGACTGGGTTTTTTGGGCTTCTTGTTAGTCAACGTGATGTATGCTATCATTAGTCTGCGAGGTTTTGTTTACCTTTTGTGTGCCTTGAGAGCCTGCATCTGCTTGAACCGATCAAGATGCATTATCGGGGTCCTGCGGCATCACGCCAACTATTCGAGCAACCATATTGTTTTTCTGTGATTTTCCGAGTAGTCATTCTTTATTTTGCATACCGAGCTGGACATTAACTTGAAATCAAAAGATCTTGGGCAAGAAAAAGTGTGAAAGATAACGTGCATTCGTATGACGAAGCTAGCAAGAAAATTATCACTATTATTTTTAGCCCTAGGGAGAGCGCCAAACTGTTACCGTGAAAATAGGAATAACAATTAAATTTGTAAATGGAGCTAGTTGTTAATGTAGTTGATGTTAAGAACAAGGAATATAATGATTAAAATCAAGTTAAAACAACGCAATAACAAAACCAAAAGGGTCTATTGTTTGGATGAAAAGTCCGTTGATGGGGACCTCAGGGCCGAGGTTCGAGGTGAGCTAGAGCTATTGAGGCAATAGGGAACGGGATAATAGGCGGAGATATGACTAAGCAAAGCTCTATGTTACCAATATTGAGCAAAGTAGTTAAGAAAAAATAAGAAAACGATGAATTCTAAGGTGGCCTTGGCCTAGTGAGAATGAGAAACTTAAAAGAAAAGAGTGCGAGAGAGATATTATTTCACTTATGCAGAAATGGAGGAACATCAGTCCCCTGCAAAATGTTATGAGTTGCCATTATATAGGCTAAGGAGCACGGCATGGTAAAGAATGCATTAAATGTAAAGATACGGGGATGGGATGGCTAGGTAACACACTAGAGCCTATTGATTCTAGCTGCTTGCCTCGGGAGTCTCCCATTTTTGTAACCTTTGCTGAGGCGCGGATAGATCTTTTAACTTCAAAGTCACCGTAGGGCCGCGGATGCTCCTCGAGATAGGGATCCCGATCTCGATCCCACAGCCTCGAGGTGCTGTTGTAGTATTCTGAATATACATTATGTCACACCCCAAACTGAGGGACATGACCGACGCTCGACCAGGTAGCCACAGTCAAGCTGACCGGGTGCATTTCCTATCCTACGTGTTACCCCGTGTTTTAATTACTCATTAATAAAGT
Source organism: Nicotiana benthamiana (assembly GCA_034376525.1). Taxonomy (NCBI): domain Eukaryota; kingdom Viridiplantae; phylum Streptophyta; class Magnoliopsida; order Solanales; family Solanaceae; genus Nicotiana; species Nicotiana benthamiana. The sequence goes on from CM067337.1 coordinate 95,100,505, forward strand.
GAAGTATCCATTTAAACTTGAACACATTCTTACGCGATTTACATAACATACATTGTTACTTACGTGGTTTACAACTTACACTGCCCAACATACAAAATACATATTTACATAAGTTCATAACCCACATTTCCTGTCTATGGAACCTCTAAGGATACAAAAGGGTGATACAATCCGGCTATAGCTTAAATAAATATCAAAGTAAGACCTCGAAATAAAAGCGGCATGAGCTACACAAGGCCCCGAGAAGAAAGGGGTTCACCAATTCAGTTGATGGGAAGTGAAGGAGTGATACTGTTGGTGGACTGAAGTACCTGCTATAGATCAACCTAAAATCATAACACGAATATAGCGCCCCCGACAAAAGGGACGTCAGTACAGTTGAATTGTACTGGAATATATGAACAAACTTTACCCCAAGTAAAATCAAGAAATGCACAGGTTACGAACAGTAAGAGAATTAACGATCAAATGCACATGAAAGGAACAACCAAAGCCAAAAAAGTTTCACAATCTCTGCTTTTCTCCTTTCAACATTATTCCATCACACATTAATGATTTTCATAACTTTCACATATTTGTATTTCATTAGTGATTTCGATCACTTCTCTGGCATTATTACTGTGGCCACCCTTATCACCACAACCCACACCTTATTACTTCATGTTGCAGCGCGCAACCCGATCCCACCTAACAATCATATTTCACACAACAACAACAACAACAACAATTCACAAAGAGTTTCATAAACATCAATACTATTTCCATCAAGTATAATAGCTGGATACAATCCATGTCACAATGATAATTTCCCAAAACAAGACACGCATGATATTACCATAGTTGTTTCAATTACATCAATTGCGACTTCTTCCTATAATTTGTTGCACAACTCTTACCACATAAACACATTTTCACACACTTGGTTTGTTGCCATTTACTTACACCACCTTATTAGGAAACTTAACCAACAACGTTCAAGGCATATTTATCACAAGAATTCACAAATAACCCACATAAGGGACACATACCAATCACTCGTACACCAACATGGTGACCTTACAATGGTTAAAGTTAGCCATACATACCTGGAGTCAAATTTCCCTTTTTACTTCTACTTCCAACTCACCAACATCCTAGTATCGACAATCTAGTTCACAAGTTAATGCATACATCTTAGGATTGAAGTTCACAATTACTACCCAAATTTATTTAGCTTATCAACCCCCTCTTTTTACTAGAATGTAGGATTTAAAGAACATGCATGCGTATTTCAACTTAGGTTTTCAAGGTTCAATGCATAAAAATCCCCTTTTTGTTTAAACTTGAAAATATATGAAAAAGGCTTGGGAATTTTACTACAAGAATAGAGATGAAGGCAATTACTTGAAATTTCCAATCCCGAGTTATTTTGAAGAATCAAATAGATAAATGTAAAACTTTCTCTCTCAATAATCATCTCTTCCTCTCTCTAGTTTGTTAAAGAAATATGTAAAAATAAGTGGTTGAGGTATTTTATTGAATAAGGGGTCGGGTTTAATACATAAGAAAATTATAGCCCGAGTCAAACCTACGGTCTCACTTTACGATCGCATAGTGGAAATGCGGTCCGTAGATTGGACCGTAAAATATTCTCAAAAAGTGGGCGAACTGGTTGGGTCAACGACAAGGATGCGGTCCTCGTTTATGTTCGGCGGTTGCATAATACACTGCAGAACTATCCTTCATAAAATCCTTAGGAAATTATGCGACTCCTATACGGTCCGCATATTAGTTATGTGGTCGCATAATGGATCACATTTTTTACCTCAATTTAACCAAACCACTGTCTCAGTCTGCGGTAAATATACAGTCCGCATACTTGATGCGCGACAATATGCTAGACCGAATAATAGCATTTTTCTGGAAAACTTTGATTCTTTTATTTTTAAAAGCTAGATCATTAAAATTTTACACATTCCTAACACATATTCGAAACATGGAACTACAAGTTACTAGATTTTGAATACAGGTTTTCATGGGGCCTTACATCCTCCCCCACTGAAAATCATTCATCCTCAAATTAGGATTTTGGAGATCAGTTGGTTTTGAAAATGCGATATGAAAACTCCCAATTTTCACTAACTCCTTATTTTTAGAAAATTTCGCTAGAGTTTCCTTTGTAATTAGTGTTATCTACCTATCAGAGAGCCCCTATAACATAGTTCAAGCACCAATATACATTTCCTATTATCCCTACAACCGGTATACATTTTGTTGCCTCAACTCTTTCACATATTTAATCACTTGTAACATTTTCATATTAATTATTCACTTCAACGAGTCTCATATAATTTAACCACATCAACATACTATATGCATCTCAATTAATCATTGCCAATCTACACTACCATTTACCGTTCTTTTATCACATGCGCAACAACACTTTCATTTACCAAAAGGGCTTGCACATGATATAATCACAACACGTACATTTGTTTTTCACAACTTCAGGAGATACAATAGTAAAGCATTTAGGGGGAAAATTGGGTTCTTTGTACCAATTTGAACACAGTATCAGTTTGCCTAGAGATAGGAGTTCCCACGATTACTACTAGAGTTTCTCAAACAGATGGGGATACTTTTCTTTAAACTCACTTTCCACTTCCCACGTGGCTTCATCGACTCGTTGGCATCGCCATAATACTTTAACTGAAACAATTTCCTTATTTCTCAATTATTACGGACTTGCATATCAAGAATGGAAATCGGGACTTCTTCAAGCAATAACCTTTCATTAACCTCGATTTTCTCAACTGGCACGATGGTGGATAGATCTCCAACCACTTTCTTCAACATAGACACGTGGAACATCGGCTGCACTAATGACATTTTAGGGGGAAATTCAAGCCTACAAGCCACCTGTCCTATCCTTTGATTAACCCAATATGACCCGACATATCTAGGACTCAACTTTCCTTTCTTCCCAAACCACATTACTCCCTTCATATGAGATACCCTCTAGAACACCCGGTCATCTACTTGGAACTCCAATTCTCTTCGACGCACGTTCACATAGGACTTTTGGCGACTCTAAGCAGTTTTCATCCTCTCCCGAATGACTTTAAATTTTTCCATAGCCTGGTGTACGAGATCTAACCCTATCAATTCTACTTCACCCACTCCAAACAACCTAATCAGAGACCTACACCTCCGTCTGTACAATGCCGTATATGGGGCCATCTGAATACTAGCATGAAGGATGTTATTGTAAGCAAATTCTATAAGTGAAAAGTTATCATCCCAATTACCTTTGAAATCCAAGACACAAGCCCGCAACATACCTTTAAGTGTCTGAATAGTCCGCTCCGCCTATCTGTCAGTCTGTGGACGGAAAGCGTGCTGAGGTTCACCTGAGTACCCAAACCTTACTGAAATTTCATCAAAAAATTAGCTGTGAACTGGGCCACTCGATCCGAGATAATATAAAATGGAGTTCCATGAAGCTTTACTATTTCATTGATATATTACTAGGCATACTATTCCGCAGTATCGGTGGACTTGAGTGGTAAGAAGTGAGCTGATTTCATGAGTCGATCCACTATTACCCAAATTGAGTCGAACGTGCATTGAGTGTGAGGTAACTCTTCCAAGAAATCTAATATGATCATCTTCTATTTCCACATTGGTATTTACATAAGCTGGATTAACCCATCGGGACGCTGATGCTCAATTTTTACTTGCCAGCAATTTGAACATTTAGATACAAAGTCTGCCACACCCCTCTTTATACTGTTCCATCAATAAATTTCCTTGAAATCATGATACATTTTCGTAGAACCTGGGTGCACAGAATACCCAAAATTATGAGCCTCTGCCATCACCCTTTCCTAAAGATTGTCCACAGCTGAAAACAACACACCATCGTTGCAGAGTGAAAATTACAAAGCCTTGTCATTCAAAATTGGATCTTTCATATGTGCCAATGCTGCATCAATAAACTACTTTTCCTTGACTTCCACTACAAGTGACTGTCATACCTCCTTTTACATGGCTATCCCGAAGGATAAACGTATACGAGAGTTTTTCCAATTAAAGTGACATTATTCGAAATGCGATTATTCATTTATAAGAGTCGCTACTTGGGATAGGTTTGGCTTTTGGTGTCCCAAGTCACCGGTTTGTTTATAATCCCAAGTCGAGGAAATTTATCGACTGCCATCGGAGTCTACGAACTAGAAATTCTAATTAAGGAATTCTGTTGACCCGAGGGAAGGTGTTAGGCACCCTCGGACCTCGTGGTTCTAGCACGATCACTTAAACTATTACAATTGACTTAGAATCTGATTTTTATATATGTTCATCCTATAGTGCAATTTTAAATTAGTTTTATACCACTTTTAATATTTTTGAAGAGCATTGCAATGTCGTTCAGACAAGTCGCGAACTACGTCTCATAAATGCACCCGCAAGTTTTGACATATTTCAACTTCTTTGAGATTTGGATTTGGGTCACATAAATGTGCACCCATACATAGGAAGTTAAGATTATTAAAGACGCAGTTAAAGCGACTAACGTGTTATTATCTTTGTGTGAAGCCGTGAAGTTCGCTAAACTGCATGTCCCAAATTTCTAAGTATTTTAATATAAACATTTAAAGGGGGGCACACAATTTATGGGTTCCGTTTGGCGCAACACACCTCTTTTTGATATTTAAAAGGCCAATCCTAAAGCAAAACTATTATCTTCTATAAGATGTGTATTTAATAAGACTTAATGAATTGTTATAAAATTCTAGTCTCAAATTCAAATCTAGATAAGAACAAAGGGTTGCATTATTCGAATTAAATCATTGGGCTTCCAGATTAACCCGATGAGGAAGAATTTCAATCGAGCGCATTAGCAAATTGCACCTATTATTCTAAATGGATGCCTTCACCAAATTAACCTCCACTAAACAGCTCCAGATTTTTTAGAAAATAAAAGCATTGATCAAATTAACGTCCAATAAACTGATAGAATTTTTTGGGAAAAAGAAGCATTGATCAAACTAACGTAACCATTGATTATATATGAGGTGTTACACTCAAAACAAACACCTATCATCATACTGAAATGTTATTTCCAACACTCAAAGACCTGAAATGCTAAAATTGAACTGACACTTAACTGCTAAATTGCATAGTGACAAACTACTAGATACAGTACTCATCAGATTGCAAGGTAGACTACCCCATTAACAGATCATACTCTTATGGATAAATGCTAACATAAATCACGCGGAACTAATCATATTCAGCTCAAATGAAAGTCCATACAGTGTGAACGTTCATTATTACAAAACATGTTCAGTGAATAAGTACCGCAGCTACTGTTGAAACTAGCAACATTTATATCTACCATTTCAATACAAAAATGAATATTCCTTCATTATTGAGATCTGAAACTGTGCATACACATATACTTGTATTTCCAGACCTTCTGAGTTAGGATAAATACCTGGAATTTGTAATGAAACAAGGAGAAAGTTAGCAGAAATTAAGCCACCAACAATTGAAAACAAACCAAGAATGATCACTCTAAACAAAAGACACCCAGGGATTGATTATCAGATAAACCAGGAGAGAATTTTCACAATTGACACCAATAACAAACCAAAACGACCCTGTTTGAACTCTAAACCCACTCGAAATGGGACCTATCAAAACTTGTACAATTTAAACTCCTGAATTACATGTGTTTCACGTTATTTTCCTCTTAACGATTCAAGTTAATGGCTGTAGATTTAAATTAATCTGAGAAAATATTCAAATAAAATAGTACAGTTTCAGAACTCTAAACTTATGTGAATTTTTTGGATTTCTGGAAAAATTTTAGGAACTTTTAGGATTTTTCAGGCTTCAAAATTTTTTGTAATTTTTGAAGGGGTTTCAGACTATCTCAACACTTGGGAGATTATATGGATTTTAGACTATTCAAAAAACTTTTGAATGAAGGCACCAGGGTGCCCTTTTATAGCTAAAGCTTAGGGAAACCCTATTATTTTTGTTTTAACCATTACACCCCTTCTTATTTTCAGATTTTAGTTCACTAGTCCCTCATTCTTAACTTGCTGACCAAGTCTTAACATTGAAGCCTTAGACTTATAACTTTAATCCTATTCAAGAAGGGTCTAAGGTGTTCTTGCTAACAAATTCTTCTGGTAAACACCCAAACTACCCTTAAATTAGACTCTGAATTGCTACCATAGCCCAAACAAAGCTAACCATGGTTGATTGATTACAAGACTAGAAGCTATTCATCTATAACTAAACCACAATTAAAATCTGAACTACTAATCTAGCTTATAAGAAATTCAACTTGGAATTCTAAGACTAATGGACCACTAAACTAACACAACTGCAACTTAATAAATTGAATTCAAACAAAAGGGCTGAAATTAACACAATCAAAATAAAAATGCAAAGCTACGACTAAACGTGCAATCCTGTTATTGAGATCCAATCAAATATCAAACTACAAATAGAAAAACAAAATCAAACTATATGACTATGAGAAGAAATTATAACCCTAAATCGGAATCAGGACTAAAAATGAAACAAACTCTAAGTAAACAGAATAATAAAAGAAATAATAATAAAAAGTAAAAATAAAGATCATCGATTAAATAAGAGAGAAGGTAAACATTAAATACCTCGAAGTGAAGCAACTCAAACTTGAACAAAAGAAGCTTTCCTGATCTCACTTGGATTAGAACCGTCTTTATTCATGTGTTTTCCTAAGAAAACACATAATTAAGGCAATTATAACCCAAAATTGACAAATCCCAAACATTCAGGAGTTAAGGTTTTTGGCCAAATTTCGAATCAATATTAGAATCATTGTACTATGATTCGAGGGAAACTAGTGTTATATTCAGGTAGAGGAGGCAAAGGAGATGCTAGAGTGTGTTTTTGGTGGCCATTGGAGCTGGCAATGCCGTGGACGGCGGAGCAGGCGCTCCTTTGGACGAAGATTCGAGAACTTTGGCCAGGATTCGAGGGTTGGTTTTTGGGGGCTGGAAAGAGAAGGAGACGGGGAGAAAATAGTGTTAATTTGGGGTCGATTAGAGAACAACCGCCGGCGGAGACGATTTTCGGCCGGCGGCAAACGGCAGAGGATCGGTGCTTTTGTGGTGGTGTTACACCAGTATAATTAGGGCTAGTGGGGACAATGTAAAAGGTTTTCTTGCGGGGGAGTGATATAGGATAGTGTAACGTCCTCACATTTTGACCGTCTGATTAAGATCAATCAACGGCTCAGATATATTTTTTGGAAACAACACCATTTTTGGATTTGGGGATTCCTGGACCTGGTATGGGGTTTTGGGTTTGGCTTTTTGGAATGGGTCTGGGGGTTTAGGCTTTCAATTTTTTATGTTTTCCCTTTTTTTATATTTTCAGATTTACATAAGTATAAAATAAAATAGACAAAACCAAATTTAAATTCCACAAAAAAAACTAATTAACTTTTAGAATAACCTAAATCTCAAATTTAAAATGAAAACTAAATAAATGCAAAAATGACAATTTTTTGTTATTTTTTCCTTATTTTTCAATATTAATTAATTAATAAACCTAAAAAATGTAAAAATTAAGTCCTAAATGCAACATGCTATTTTTGTATTTTTTATAAGTTATATTAAAAGATGCAAAAAAAAATGCAAACAAACACAAAGACATGTAATTAATTCCTAGAAATGTAAATAATAAAAGAAAAATCCTGATTTTAATGAGTTCTATTAGAATATTTCGAGCGAGGCAAAAATCACGTGCTTGCAGCTGCCCCTCTTTGCTCGGAGACAAAAAGGGTTTCCTGGCAAAGATAAATGAGCAATTGAGAGATTTTGGTTGCGTTGCATTCAATTAGAAGCATTTTGAAAACTGTCGGACTGAACCCTGCTTCAGAGATTGCCTACATATCCTTGGCTATAAAGGAATCATGTCAGTATAGTTGTTGAGTGTTTTGGTTGCTGGTACTACCATGAGCTGTGATTTCATTGCTCATGCAGCTGCTACTGCTTGCTGACCTCCTTATTACACAAAAAGTAAAATCAAAAGCTAAGCTAGCTATGCCTATCAATTATGAATTTCAAGATTCCTTTCTATAAGTCTCTTGAAGCTTGATCTTGAGTCTTTGATGGATTCACCATGGACCCTGATCTGAATCTTGATGCGAATCTTGATGGTCGTAAACAGTAGGTGCCGATTCATTCTTCAGCATTGAAGCAAAACGGGGAATGCGCGATTTGTGACTTTGAAACCAACTTGAGCAGTCCACATTTTTCTTTTTAATCATTCTTGATTTGTTTCTTTTTGTTATTTTCTGCTTGTCTTTTATTTTGGATTGAAATTTGCTATTGTGGTCATCTTGAATCCTGCTCGTTGAGGTAAAACCTGTTCGGATGCCAAAAACAAACAAACGACAAAAATTTTCTGCCTAGTTTTCACTGGGAAAATTTCGTGAGTTATTTGTAACACCATTCTGAGCTATTTTTATTGAAAACAACAAAAGTCAGGATTGTTTTTTTTTGGAAAGATTGCGAGGTTATGCGGGCAGATGGCGGGGTTATGCTAGGAAAGAAAACTGGTCCCTGCTAGGAATAAGAGGAGGATCCACAGGTTATGTCGGGATAGGAATAAATAGTCCATGACGGGGATGAATAAGAAAATCCACGGGTTATGCCGGAATGACATGATAAAGATTCCTGAGTTATTCCAGGGAGATCCACGGGTTATGCCGGCATTGAAAGAAAAGACCCATGGGTTATGCCAGGGGAATCTGCGGGTTATGCCATGAGAAGACCTTCGGCTTTCCAAACTTTTCCTTGTCGGTTGGTCGGGAGGGCTCACCTTTCAGATTTATTTTGCCTTCGTAGGCTATTCGGTTGCGATTTCTTTGCCCCAGTTTCCATTTTAGAACCTTTTGGTATCTTGCCTTTTGAAACTGTGTTGGGATAAATATCCCACCCGGGCTTAACCTTTCTAATCTTCATTTTTCCTTCATGGGGAATTTGAATTCAATTCTCTTTCTTTCCAACCTTTCTCTACTTGTGAAGTCTCAGCCATAATGGCCAGTTGTGATCGTCTAGATACGTCCAATGTGACAGTGTATTTTCTTTAGCCCTTTCCAGACGATCCCTGCGAAACCATCCGTACCACTTTTTTCTTGTGGAATAGTCATGAAAATAAAGTTAAGCCGAAATGGATTCAAGGAAGCAGTATACAAAAGCAATCATATATGTTTAAAGAGAAGTGTCCCTTTCGGGGAAGGGAGAAGGACTTATCTAGGGGTGCATGCCGGCTTGAAATGGACATGACATGCTTCTCGTACTGGATGTCCGACCCGTACAACTTTTCCAGCTATTTGTGAATTGTATTTCAACCTTTTCACACGAGAGAAATTTACCCGGACATTGATGGTGATATATCTTCTTTTTGGCCGACGGTGCTCGAAATCGCCCGATAGTGCTCTTTCGAGTATTCACTAATCGGGCTCTCTAATTTTCATATTCTCTATTCGCCATCGCCGTATGGTGCCCAAAGGTTTTCACCGATAAGACTTCTCATTTTAGTTCTCTCAATTTGAATTTTGACAAATCCCAACAATGACGTTTGTCATTTCTTTGACTTTGCCAATCCATCGGAAGGACTTGGGCCAGGTTTGTAGGTAAAGGAACTCGAATGGAACTACATCTTTGGAACAATTTTGGTGGGTTCATGGCCGAACCATTACATCATCTGCCCCAGTTTCAGTTTTGGGGAATTGGGGTTTTTATTTTGATATGACGAACCTCAGGAAGAGGTTGCCTATGTATCCTTTCTGAATCAAGTCAAACGTAGCTCAGGAAGTGTTTCCTAAACTAATTTTGTTTTGTTGTTTATCTCTTTTTTCATTTTTTTCTTTTTCTTTTATTTCTTTTGTTTTGCTTTTTTTCCTATTTTTTTTTTGTTTTCTTTTCCTTGAATAGAACTTCCGGGTTCTAAACGGGTTGATCAAAGAAACATAACTGTCTAAAAGGGTTTGCAAAGGGTTAATAGTGTTTGAGGAAGCTGGAAAGTAAAGCCTTCGTCATTTCAACCACACTGAATCATTGCTGCAGAGTGTTCAAACATAGTACCTTTTTACAGCATCTGCATTCACTGCTGTTTGAGGATCATGTCCTTCGATGTCACCCAGGTACAATGCTTCTTTGGGCAATATCTTTATGATAATGTATGGACCGTTCCAGTTTGGAGCAAACTTTCCTTTAGTTTCTAGATGGTGAGGGAGAATATGCATCAATACAAGCTATACGACCTCGAAATTCCCGGGGCACACTTTGTTGTTATAAGCGCGGGCCGTTCTTTGTTGGTGCAACTGCTCCAACCGAGTCTTAACCCACTCAGTATCCTCAATTTCTGCTTCGACAATAATCCAGAGCGAAGGATTTCAACTTAAACGGGTATAATAGCTTTAGTTCCATAGACAAATAAGTATCGGGTTGCCCCTACCAATATGCACACTGTGGTGCGATATCCAAGCAATACAAAAGTTAGCTTTTCATGCCATTGTCTTTAGCTTTTAATCATTTTTCTCAAAATCTTCTTGATGTTCTTATTAGCTGCTTCGATGGCACCATTGGCTTTGGGACGGTAAGGAGTGGAGTTTCTATGTATTATCTTGAATTGTTTACATATTTCTCCCATCAAACGACTATTCAGGTTGGCAACATTGTGTGTAATGATGGTTGCAGGAATGCCGAAGCGGCAAATGAGGTTGGAATGCACAGAGTCCACCACAACTTTCTTAGTGACTCACATAAGTGTGATGGCTTCGACCCACTTTGTAAAATCGTCAATAGCAACCAATCTGAATCAATGTCCATTTGAGGATTTTTGTTCGATTGGTCCCATGCAGTGAACGACCAATGTGCTAACATAAGATGCAGTTCAGTCGGTGGTGCATGAATCAAATCACCGTGCACCTGACATTGATGACATTTCCAAACGAAGCTGAAATAGTCTCTCTCTATGGTTATCCAGTAGTACCCTGCCCGAAGTATTTTCTTTGCCATCATATACCCGTTCATATGAGGCCCGCACACTCTAACGTGTACTTTGTGCATAATCTTTCCAGCTTCCTTGACATCAACACATCTTAGCAAGTTGAGATCCAGGGTCATCTTACATAAGATATCATCACTCAAGAAGAAAGAACTTGCATGTCGTCTGACGGTTCTCTTTTGATCCCCAATGGACTGCTCGGGATGCTCCTGTGTTTTCAAAAATTTCTTAATATCATAATACCATGGCTGAGTACTGGATTCTGCCTCGGTCACCTTACAATACCCATGCCATTCCCTGATTTGGATTTCCAAGGATCGATGTAGTCGTTTTAGGGGTAAGTCAACCTGGAGGCCAAAGTAGCGAGTGCAGCTACTAACTCATTGTGACAGCGAAGAGTGTACGTGAACTGTACCGACTTGAACAATTTGCTGAGATCCTCCACACGTTGTCGATAAGGGATGGATTTGACAGCTCTAGTTTCCTACTCCCCTTTGGCCTGCCGAATGATTAGATCTGAATCCTCCATGATCAATAGTTCCTCGACATCTTGGTCGATAGCCATATTCATGCCCATGATTCAGACCTCATATTTAGTTGTGTTGTCAGTACAGAAAAACCAAAGTCGTGCTATGGCTGGGTAGTTTTGACTAGTGGGTGAGATTAAGATTGCCCCAATTCCTACGTCTTTTGCATTTATCGCTTCATCAAAGAACATTTTCAATGCAGTGATGTCTTCAGCCGTTACCTCTACCGAGTTCACCTCTTCATCCAGGAAATAAGTATTAAAGGTTGATATTCATCGTCAACTGCATTCTCAGTTAGATGATCTGCTAATGCTTGGGCTTCATTGCTGTGCGAGTGACATAGACTATGTCAAACTCGGTGAGCAGGATTTGCCATTTCGTTAATCTCGCCATGGGCATCAGTTGTTGTAATATGTACTTCAAAGGATCCAGCCTGGTTATGAGGTAGGTGGTGAGGCCTTGCAGGTGATTCCTCAGTTTCTTAGCCACCCAGGTTAAGGCTCAACAAGTTCATTCTAGAAAGGTGTATTTGGCCTCGCAACTGGTGAACTTATTGCTCAAGTAATAGATGGCCTGCTCCTTCTTTCGATTGACATCATGCTCACTGAGAATGCAGCATAAAGAGTTTTCCAGGACTGTCAAAAATAGAAACAATGGCCTTCCCGGTTCATGCGGGACCAAGACTGGTAGATTGGACAGGTAACCTTTAATCTTGTCAAAAGCCTCTTGACACTCATCAGTTCCATTTAATAGTTTCATCCATTTTTAACATCCTGAATATGGCCTCACACTTACAAGTCAACTGGGCGATGAATCGGCTAATGTAATTTAGTCTTCCCAACAGGCTCATTACATCCTTCTTGGTTTTTGGAGGAGGTAGCTCTCGAATGGATTGTATGTTTGTTGGATCCAGGTCAATACCTCTTCGGCTAATGATGAACCTCAAGAGCTTGCCCGATAGGACTCCGAATGCACACTTGGATTGGTTTAATTTCAAATCATACTTGCGATGCCTTTCAAAGAACTTTCTTGGGTACTGTACATGATCACATTGAGTCTTGGACTTCATAATCACGTTGTCCACATATACTTCTATCTCCTAATGCATCATGTCATGGAAGATAGTTGTCATAGCCCTCATATATGTTGCCCCAGCATTATTTAGACCAAAAGGCATGACCCTGTAGCAATAAGTACCCAAGGTGTGGTGAAGGCAATTTTCTCGGCATCCTCCTCATCCATCAACACTTGGTGATATCTTGTGTAGCAGTCCACAAAGATTGTATCTCGTGTTTTGCGTAGTTATCAACAAGGATGTGGATATTGAGCAAAGGGAAATTGTCGTTGGGACTTGCCTTGTTCAAATCTCTGTAGTCCACACAAACTCGGGTTTTCCCATCTTCTTTAGCACCAGGACTACATTGGCGAGCCATGTGGTGTATCGAACCACTCGGATTATTCCCGACCCCAGCTGCTTTGTGATTTCTTCTTTGATCTTATCAGTGACATCAACTTTGAAGTTTCTTTGTTTTTTTTGGACTAGAGGTCATTCAGGGTATGTAGGCAACTTATGAACCACCAAATCAACACTCAACCGTTGCATTGCCGTAGGACGAAGCAAACACATCTTTGAATTCAAACAGAAGTTGAATCAGTGAGTCCAAGATTTCCTCATTTACATGGCTGCTTATTTTGGTTTCCCTAGTTTTGTCGGGACCACCCAAGTTAACCGGTTCGGTATCATTTAGATTTGGTGTAGGTTTATTTTCAAAATGTTCTAGTTCTCGATTATCTTACCTAAAAGCCTCTTCTTCGTCATACTCTAGTTCTTGTTTCATTATTTCACAACAAGGTAGCATGTTTGGATCGGTGCATGAAGTCCGTGAGCATATCATATTATTTAAAGCCGCATTATTGGAACTGAAAGAAATGAATAAAATGAAAAAGCAAAATCAGAAGGAATAAACGAATATAGATGATGAAATATTGATTTCATTTCTTTGAAATTGTAAGATAACAGGGTTTACATTTGGAAATTAAAAGGACAAAACACTAAAGGATAACACCCGAGTTACACCCTGAAATAACTCGTGATGTAAGAAAAGATGGCAAGTCAGGACTACCGGGCCTCGCATTGGCTGGGAAAGGCGTAGCCTTCTAATTTGGCAATTTGGCGTCCGGTCCCATATAGAGCACCTCAGCGGTTCTCGAGCCTTCTCCACGCTGGACTATGTAAGCTTCATACAATAGTTTTCTCATGGCCCCACTTATGTCTTCGATTTCTTCCGCTGTGAAGGTCTCATCATCTTCTTCCTCACTATACTTTTGCTTCACAAATGTTTCATACAAGTGGGGCAAATGTTGAGGTAAAGCCCATCCATTATATTTTCTGCGGTTCACGCATGTTATATCCTCTGCTGTCGGGCGAAAGCCTAACTCGAAAAATATTTTTTGCAGTGGGCAAGGAAATTGGCTCAGCTATCACTTGTAAATAAATTCCGAGTCCCTTCCATGGTTTGAATCATTGACGTATTATCTCTCTACCCAGCATGATTGAGGCATTGGAGAGGAAGGGTTGGGGACACTGTTTTCCCTCTTCATGTTGATCAACCACTATTATTTCGAAAGCCTGATAAACTATATGCTCACTTCCTTCTTTAGTTTCGAGGCAGGGGATAAAGGGATCGCGGTAAATTGAATGTTCATCTTCTCTATGGACTAGGATTTCCTGGTTCTCATGTTCAACTTTAAGCATCTGGCGTAGAATAGAAGGAACATCTCCCGCTGCGTGAATCCATGGCCTTCCCAGGAGGTAATTGTAGGATATTTCCATATCTAACACTTGAAATGTTACCTCAAAATCAACTTGACCATTGGTAAAGACCAGATCAATCTCTCTGATTGTGTCTTTTTTAATTTCATCGAAAGCTCAGACACACACATTATTGGGGCGGATCCTATCTGTCCCGATTTCCATTCTTTATAATGTTGAAAGTGGTCATATGTCCACCCCGGAGCCTCCATCTACCATTACTCTTTTGACGTAATAGCCTTCGCATTTGACTGTGAGATGCAGGGCTTTGTTGTGGGTGGCTCCCTCTGGAGGCAAATAATTCTTACTGAATGTGATCAGATTAACTGTGAAGAATCTTACCGCCATTCTCTCCAATTGTTCCATAGAGGTTTGATCCATCACGTAAGCCTTATTGAGGGTTTTGGCTAACACCTTATGGTGCTCCAGTGAATCCATCAACAAGGATAATAAAGAGACTTGTTCAGGGGACTTCAGAAGCTGGTCACCACTTGATAGTCTGACATTTTCATCTTTTGAAAGAAGGCCTCCGCCTCCTCAGTGCTTACTGGCTTCTTGGGTGGGAATCGCCTTTAGGTAGCACTTCTTACTTCCTCCAAGTTAGAGAATTTCTTTGCAGGGTGGCTTTCTTGAGCTTCTCCAGTGACTTCTTTACCTTTATATGCCACCACTGTTTCTTGATAGTTCCAAGGGACTGCAGAGGCATTTGTCATAGGCCTATGAGGTGCGCGACCAACTACAATGGGCTCATTCAGCCTTGGCGGTTTAGTTGGTCCCCACACCACATAGGTTCCTTTGGGTACGTACATAGTCCTGTTTAACTCAAATCCCTTTGGGGGACTCAGAGTCGGCTGCTTTTTCTGACGACCCTGTCGGACATAAAGGACAGTTTCTTTGATAGGTACCGCCTAAGTTTTAGCGTCAACCTTCTTTTCAGCTCCTGGTTGCATGGTCTTATTTGTTTTCTTTTCTTTAGCTTTCATTGAGGCTGATCTTAACTTTATATCTATGTCAGCAATAGCAATTACGGCTTTCAAAGCAGGGTCCAATTCTTTGTATTCGCAAATCATCCCGATTACTGGTCCATTGTTTGTGGGCCGGCAACAGGTTGTTAGTAACATTCGGGACATCTTCATCCCTCAACACTATTTTCCATTGTTCTATTAGATCTCCACAACTCGCTTTAGAGTCCAAAACCTTTCTGTCTCGTGCCCTTCAGCCCCTGAATGATAAGCACATCGTACAACCATTGGTAAGAAAGTGACTTAGGGTTTTGTCTGTTCGGAGGTACATGCTTCAAAATACCCAACTGGACCAGCTTTGGGAATAGGCTAGAATAATACTCCCCGATTGGCGTAAAGTTTTGCCTTTTGGGTAGCTCCCTGGGACGAAAATTGTTTTGAGGAGGGCGGGGATTATAGTGGTTTTGGGTAGGCTGGTTTCTTCGGGTCTTCATAACTGCATAAGGTTCGTAAGCATAATGCATGTCTTGATTTGGATAATTTTGTTGAGGGGTTCTTTCCGAGAATATAGGCCTATGAGCATGTTTTCTTCTCATACCGGATACTACCATCGATGCTTGTTTTTCTTTTTATTCCTTGTGACTCCTCCCGCCCCACCTTAGATGGCCAGGTAAGTTGCTCTGATGGCCGACTGACTTTAAATTCTTCCCGTTGTCAAACAATTTTCTACCATCTCGCCAATCGTTACTGCTTCCGCAAAAGGCTTTCACATGGCCGACATCATGTTTTGAAATGAATCTTCTTCCTAGACCTGGAGAAAAATAGTGACTATCTCTATCTCATCCATGGGCGGCTTCACCCTCGACGCCTGTTTGCGCCACTTAATAGTATATTCTCTGAAACTCTCTGAAGGCTTCTTCTTACAATTAACCAAGTAATTCCTGTCTGGCACAATGTCAATGTTGTACTGAAATTGCCTTTCAAAATCTTTGGAAAGATCTTCCCAGATGTTCCATCGTGAGACGTCTTGGTCCATATACCATTCTGAAGCAATGCCTACCAGACTCTCTCTGAAGTATGCCATCAACAGTTCTTCTTTTCCGCCAGCCCCAAAAAATTGGTTGCAATACATTTTCATGTGAGCGATGGAGCCGCCATGACCATCATAATTTTCAAACTTTAGCGTTTTAAATCCCATGGGAAGGAGTACATGCGGGAACATGCACAGATCTGTATAAGAGATACTATTTTGCACCCTCAAGCCCTGCATGTTCTTTAAGCTCTGCTCAAGGTTCTTCATTCTTCTTGCTATGTCATCTTGTTCAGGCACTTTAAGAGTTTTATCCTATACTGGCGAGAGATCATATGGTGGTTATTGAGTTTTATCCTATACTGGCGAGAGATCATATGGTGGTTAAGGATATGTTTATGTGATGTATGGAGGAGGCTTAGTTTCGTAATTTGGGTTTGGAATGTAAAAGTCGTCGTATCAAACATGGGTCTTGGCACTGCGGGCTGTGTGTTGGCTGCACATGTTGGCTGATTTTAATGAATTCTATTAGAATATTTTGAGCGAGGCAAACAATGACAATTCTGCTCCTTTATGCACCGTAACATTCCCCTCATTTGATACAGCTCCCGAGCCAAAGGCCTACAATCTTCCCCAAATGAGCCAAACTACGCGTCGGCCACCACATTCGCCTTTCCTGGGTGGTACAAAATGTTCATATCATAATCCTTGAGCAATTCTAACCACCGTCGGTGCCTTAATTTCAACTCCTTCTTCTTGAACAAATATTGGAGACTCCTGCGGTCTGAAGACACATCCACATGGAATCTATAAAGGTAATGCCGTCATACTTTCAAGGCAAACACAACTGCTGCAAGCTCCAAATCATGCGTTGGATAATTCTTCTAGTCATTTTTAAGCTGCCTGGAAGAATACGCTATACCTTTCCATGTTCCATCAACACACACCCCAAACGGATCCTGGAGGCATTGCAATAAACCACAAACCCTTCTGTGCCTTCTAACAAGGTCAATATTGGTACAAAGGTCAAAATTTACTTCAATTCCTGAAATCTTTTCTCACAAGCGTCAGACTATTGGAACTTAACTGCTTTCTACGTCAACATAGTCAACGGGGAGGTGAGGGTAGAGAATCCCTCCGCAAACCTTAGATAATACCCTGCTAAACCCAAGAAACTATGAATCTCCGTCGGGGTCTTGGGTCTAGGCCAATCTTGTACTGCTGCAATCTTCTGGGGATCCATCTGAATCCCTTCACAAGAAACAACATGACCCAAAAAGGTAACCGACTCTAATAAAAATTCACATTTCGAAAATTTAGCATACAACTGGTGCTGATGAAGAGTCTGTAGAACTGCTCTGAGGTGATTGACATGATCCTCCTGGCTCCGCGAATAAACAAGGATGTCATCAACGAAAACATTTACAAAGGAGTCTAGAAATTGCTTGAAGACCCGATTCAAAAGATCCATGAAAGTTTCCAGGGTGTTGGTTAGCCCAAAAAAATTATCAATAATTCAAAGTGGTGATAGTGAGTACTTCAAGCGGTCTTAGGAATATCTTGCTCTCTGATCTTTAATTCGTGATACCCGGACCGTAGATTAGTTTTGAAGAAGAACCTTGCACCTTACAAATGGTCGAACAAATCATCTATCTGAGGCAAAGGATATTTATTCTTGATGGTGAATTTTTTGAACTACCAAGAATCAATACTCATCCGGAGAAACCGATCCTTCTTTCTGACAAAAAGAGCTGGAGTACCCCCACGGCGACGCACCCGGCCATTTGAAGCCCGTTTCGAAGAAATTTTCAGCTTCCCATTTAACTCCCTTAACTCTGTTGGCACCATTCTGTATGGTGGAATAGACATTGGCTATGTATCTGGAAATACTTCAATCCCGAAATCAATCTCCCTATCTGGTGGAATCCCTGAGAGCTCATCTAGAAACACTTCAAGAAACTCATTCATGACTGGCACGGACTCTGGGACAGACACTTCTGAAGTGGTGTCCGCCACCCAAACATAATGATAGATATACCCCTTCTTAGTCATCTTGGAAACATTAAGGTAGGAAATAAGCCTACATACGGCATCATACCCTTCCGCTTCCATTAAATAACTAGCTCATTAGAGAACCCGAGTCTCATGACTCTCGTTCGGCGGTCAAGTTCACCAAAGCACGAATAAAGCAAGTCCAATCCCATAATAACATCAAATTCCACCATTCAAAGCTCAATATACCGTGACAACACAAGTCCTATAAACTCACGCGGCAATAATAAAATAACCAACCAGAGTCCGTACGGAGAATAGCTCATCAAGATATTAGGGTTCTATCTTAATACTTGAAGCAATAAATGGGGTGACATAAGCAAAGAGGACCCAAGATCAATAAGAGCATAAAAAATTTTGGCTTGAAGAGACAAGATAAGTGTAACAATATCTGGAGAAGCCTCTGGACTTTAGTGACCACGTAAAGCATAAAATCTGCTTGGTCCACCTTTACCACGAGCCCAACCCCTAACTTCAGCACGCCCTGCTAGAGCTGGAGGACACGCGGATAATGTGGCGGCTAAAGAACCAGATAACTGAGCAAATTCCCAACCCATGCCCTGACTTGGCATACGATAGTCCCGCTGGATCTGACCTCTCACCCCGCATCTATAGAACACCGGGATTTCCAAATAACGAGTCTCTATATAAAATCTCCCACACTTGGGGGATGGAGCCCTACCCTGCTGTTGAAGCTTCCATCCTGAACGACCAGATTGATGGGGACTTCTACTATCTGAACCTACTCTCAAGTAACTGCTTTGCTAATAACTGTGCACAGATGGCGGTGTGCTCGTTGAAGACTAATAGTATGACTGGAATAGCCCTGATGGCCCTCTCCCCTGAACTGGTCTCCCTGAGTGACCCACTGATCGTTCTCTACTGCTACTCTCGCTTTCTGCCCGAATTTTTAACTTC
Organism: Nicotiana benthamiana; assembly: GCA_034376525.1. Classification (NCBI taxonomy): domain Eukaryota; kingdom Viridiplantae; phylum Streptophyta; class Magnoliopsida; order Solanales; family Solanaceae; genus Nicotiana; species Nicotiana benthamiana. The sequence goes on from CM067337.1 coordinate 95,119,867, forward strand.
CTAGGCTCTATGGCCTGAGCGAATCCCACAATCTTTCCATCGTTCATATCTGATCGTAAGTCGACTGTAGGAGCCTCATTCACCACCAAGGACTAAGGCCCTGAACGAATCGCCGAAAGCAAGCACTAATGGTTGGCACTAACTGAGGAGCATACTTGGACAATCTCATACTACCTTGCTTGAGGACCTCAAGCTCAGTGGCACGGGCTTCTATTTACTCGGCAGGCAAGAAGTGTTCTACGAATGCATCCACAAACTCATCTCATTTAGCTAGATGGCTTTCTTCCCCACAGAAATCCTCCCACATCTCGAACCACAAATACACAGCCCCCCTCAACCTATAAGAATCAAACTCCACTCCTTTCTTCTCTGAAGCCTTCATCACTCGAAGGGTTTTATCTATTTAATCAAGGAAATTCTGCGGATCGGCTTCTGGGTCTGTGTTTTTGACATCTGGAGGGGCCAACTGCAGAAACTAGTTGACTCTGGAGCTGGTGGAATGTGCCTGTCCGCCGGAGGACGTAGGGGTATCATGAGATCATTGGGCCTAAGCCCACTAACCGAGTGAACATATGGATGCCTCCTCTAAGGTCCTAATCAGAAACTCCGGGAACAGGAGCTGGAACTGCATCACAATTAGGAATATCAGTGGGAGGGATGTCTGCCGCAGCAAGAATATGAGCACTTTGATCTGGAATTTGTGGGCCAGGCAGATTGAAGACCGAAAAGTCACTTCCTCCCACGGTATTAGGTATATGTTCCACAGCAACACTTGGGGTGGCATTGGCCCTAAGGCCGAGTCGAGCTCTCTTCTTAGATGCCATTAAATAAAATTTCTGAATAGAGCACGTGTTAGACATAGATACTTTCACTTTTCATTCACCGTACGATATAGAATAACAAAGAAAAGGGTAATTTCCTAAATTTCCATGTAACCCCCCCAACTTATAGATGTGGTCGACAACACACCAATAAGAATGACTCTATTAGACATGGCTCTAAGATAATTGGACTCTTTTAAAACCTTAGGCTCTGATACCAAGCTTGTCATGCCCAAAACCGAGGCACATGATTGGTGCTTGGCCAGGTAGCCACATACAAGTGTACCTTGGTGCCTTTCCGTTCCTACGTGTTCCCTTGTCCTTTCATTACTCATTAATAAAGTGAAGTAGAAATTTTGCAATTTGAACACATTTTTACGTGATTAACATAACATACATGGTTACTTGTGTGGTTTACATCTTCACCACCCAACATACAAAATACATATTTACATAAGTTCATAATCCACATTTCCTGTCTATGGAGACTCTAAGGATACAAAAAAGTGATAACAATACTTGCCGGTAACAACGCTCCAACTATGCCTTACACAAATATCAAAATAATACCCAGGGAGAAAAGCGGCATGAGCCACACAGGGTCACGAGAAGAAAGGGGCTCATCAATTCAGCTGACGAGATGTGAAGGAGTGCTAATGTCGTTGGACTGGAGTACCTGCTATGGATCTACCTACAATCATAACACGAATGTAGCGCCCCCGGTAAAAGGGACTTCAATATATTTGAATCGTACTGGTATGTATGAACAAACTTTACCCCAAGTAAAATCAAACGATACACAAGTAATAAACAGTAAGAGAATCAACGATCAAATGCACATGAAGGGAAAAACCAAAGCCAAACAAGTTTCACAATCTCTACTTTTCCCTTTTCAACGTTATTTCGTCACATTGATGATTTTCATAACTTTCACAAATTGTATTTCAATAGTGATTTCGATCACTTTTACACCTTTATTACCTCGGCCACCCTTATCACCACAACCCACACCTTATTACTCTGTGTTGCGGTGCGCAACTCGATCCCACCGGATAATCATATTTCACACAACAACAACAACAACAATTCACAACGAGTTTCATAAACATCAATACTATTTCCATCAAGTGCAACAACCAGATACAATCCAAGTCACAAACATAATTGCCCACAACAAGAACCACATTATATTACCACAGTTGTTCCAATTAAATCAATTACGACTTCTTTCCATCATTTGTTACACAGATCTTACCACATAAACACATTTACACATATTTGGGTTTTTTCCATTGACTTACACAATCATATTGAAAATCTTAACCAACAACATTAAGGTATATTAAGTACAAGAAATCACAAATAGCCCACGTAAATGACACATACCAATCACTCGTACACCAACAAGGTTAACTTACAAAGATTAAACTTAGCCATACATACCTGGAGTCGAATTTCCATATTTACTTCTACGTTTAGCTCACCAAAAACCTAGTACCGACAATCTAGTTCACAAGATAACACATACATCTTAGGATTGAAGTTCACAATTAATGCCCAAACATTTAGGTTATGAACCCCCTACTTTTACTAGATTTAAGGTTTTAAAAAGCATGCGTACGTATTTCAACTTAGGCTTTCAAAATTCAATGCATAAGTATCCCCTTTTTGTTTAAACATGAAAAACATTGAAAAAAGGATAGGGATTTTACCTGCAAGAGTAGAGATGAAGGCAATTATTTGAAATTTCCCTGCCGAGTGACTTTCAAGAATCAAATCGATAAATGTAAAACTTTTGCTCTCAAGAATCCTCTCTTCCTCTCTCTCTCTAGTTGTTTTAGAAAATATGTATAAATGAGGGGTTAAGGTGTTTTATTAAAGAAGGGGCTGGGTTTAAAATTTAAGAAAATTAGAGCCAGAGTTAGATTGGGGTTGCACTTTGTGATGGCAGAGTGGAAATGCGGTACATAGATTGGACCGCAAAAATATTATAAAAAATTGGACGAACTGATTAGGTCAGCGACAGAGATGCAGTCAGGATTCAAGTTCTGTGGTCACATAATGCAATGTAAAACTGCCCTTCACAAAATTCATAGGAAATTATATGATGACTATGCGGTCCGCATATCAGTTATGTGGACGCATAATGGACCACATTGTTTAGCTCAATTTTACCAAACCACTATCTCAGTCTACGACACAAATATGTTCTACATACTTGATTTGCGACCGCATTCTGGAACGCAGAATAGCATTTTTCTGGAGAACTTTGGTTCTTTGATTTTTAAAATCTTGATCAGTACAATTTTACACATTTCTAATACATTTTCAAAACATGGAACTTCAAGTTACTAGATTGTTAGTACAAGTTTTCACGGGTCCTTACACCTTAATGCCGGGACATACATACCTCCAATTTCACTTTACACAAATCAAAAGTTTTAACAGAAATTAAATTAAGACATGCTAGGTGAAATAGTAATCAGGTAGTATAATTTAGACATGCTAGTTACATATTGAATAACATGATGGCAAATACGAAATCAAATTCGGAATCATAACTACTAAACTAAAACATCAATGAAACACATAAAGTTTTGGACTTTGAAACTGAATTAGGACATAGATGTTAAGGAGAGAAAAACACAAAGCATGGAGTAGATGTGGTGCAATAGCTAGCATTGGCTTATAGTTGGCTGGGTTTGTGAAAATTGGAAGTAACAAAGAAGAAAAGACAAAGAAATTTTAAGTGTAAAAGAAAGTTTTGAACCAGTATTCGTGTGTAGAAGTGAGAATAAAGGACAATAGTATATAGTAGTCACGAGTTAAAAAGAATATGGTAAATAATTAATTATGTAGCAATTACAGAAATTTACAGAATCGGTCATACATAAAATCAGTAAAGTTTCCCCCAATCAAAGGGTAATCCATCAACAGTGAAGAGAAGGAAAAATATTTAAGGAAAGAAATCATGTCAGACTTAGGTACGGAGTTGATAATTAGGGGTAAATAAAAATGAGTTCAATTAAGATAATAGTTAGTAAGAATCGGCAAAGTATTATAGTTAATTCAAATAAGGTGAGAAACTAAATAAGGTTGCAAAGAAAGGAATAATCGGGGATCATCATATAAGTTTTAACCAAATAAATCTATAAATTAAGAATTCAAAACAACAATTATTTAAGGAAAAGAAATACAGGTTTTCCATGAATAAATAATCAGAACGAATATATACACATAGAATCAGTCAAGAAATCAAACAAGGAACCTTGATAGAGGAACATTAGGGTAAAATAAAAAGAAATTCAAACTAAATAAAGGGCAAATCGTGTGAATCAAAGCACATAATAAAATAATGTAGCAATTAACACGGACAAGATCAGAATCCAAATAATAATGTCCAAAAGTTGAGGTTTTAGAATAAACTAGTCAGGGTTGACGTAAAGTAAACATAATCGGTAAAAAACACACAAGAATAGAAGATGAATCATTTAAAACAAGAAAACTTTTTGGGGAAAAGGATTTTCAGGAAAACCTACTTTAGGAAAGTGAACAACGCCTCGAACATCAGAAGATTTTCACCAAAACCATGTGAAATAAGTTTAACCCATCTCAGATCATATACATATCTAAGAAGTTCAAAGGATGAAATTAGGGTTTTAAAATATAAAGTAGAGATTAAGACATAGGCCTTGAAATCCATATATTTAAGAAAAATAGGAAGAACTTACTCGAAATCGAACCAGAATGGCTTGAAACATGCAAGAAAGGGCCAAAGGTATAAGCGGGCTGACCTTGGTACCTCGAGGAACATAGAGACGGAGGTACCCAGCATAGGAGAGGACACTAAAGGCCTGGTGGTGGTGAGAAACTACCACGGATAGTGGTGGATGAGTGACAGCGATTGAGAGTTAGTGTTAGGATTAGAGAGCATCTGAAGGGAAAGGGGTGATAGCGGGGTGAGAAGAGTGGATGAGAGGTTTGGGGGGAGTCTTTTGGTTTAATTATGGTAGGAATAATTAGGGTTGTTGATCAACATGATAAACGGTAAGGATTCCACAAGACTTAGGTCACGTAGGTAAGGGGTTTTGTCTTGGGTTTACTAGGCTGATTTAAATGGTAGTTGGGCTAGTTAATTAGGCTAGAATTGAAAGTAAATAAGGCCACTAATTAAATACCCAAACAATTAAAAAAAATAGAATTTTAAAATAATTACTAATTGTAAAAATAAATTTTATCTATAAAATAATTCTTGCATTTGCTATAATTACAAAGTCATTGCAATTTAGCCAAAAGATGTCAATTTGGCTATTTTTGGAATAATTTCGACTTAGTAGGCCCATAAGTAGTAAATCAAATTGAGAAATGTTTTTGAACTCATTTGCGATGGAATTTTTTAATTATTTATTAGAAATAAAATACTTGGCAAATTAAGAAAAGGTGTGGAAATTATGTAAAAATTACCAATTGATGCTAATGCATGATTTTAAAGATATATATGCATTTTAAAATTATTTTAGGAAAAAATGGGTATCAACAGCTACCCATCTTTACCCGAAAAGGATGAAAGAGTTGTCGGGTAAAAATATGATGGCTAATTTTGACCAAACGAGATAGTTTGAGAGATTTTAGCCCGCACCCTGGTTTCCGAACTACTACATATCCATGATTTTACAAGAATCGGGTCATATGTAGTTTTGGATTCATTGGCAGTATATACCGATGAAGTTATCGCAAGAACTAACATAATTTCGGGATAGATGAAAAAATAGTTTACGGGAGTGGTCAAGTTTGAGGTATTCAAAGAAACTTGAGCGAGATCTCTTCTACTCGGATAGAAGTTTCTTTCTAGGTAACCTGCAAATAAAGATAATACAAGCATATATTTTGCAAAAAATTGAAACGTAATGCAGGTTCCCTTTGGACTATGACAGCTATCTTCGGATGGTTCAGGATGTCATCCTTAGACCATGACGTCCTAGGCCATGATTTGTTCAGTGAGAAATTTGCAAGCCATGAAATGTTGTTCTCTAGCCATGCAGATTATGCCTTCGAACCACGACGTCTTTGAGTAATGATATGCAAATTGAGGGAGATCCTTAGGCTATGACATGGTATGTTATGGCTATGAGGATGATTCCTTTAGTCTATGATTCCTTTGGACATGTTGACTATATTTCAGCCCATGAGATGCAATAATATGATGTCAGCAAGACAAGACTTAGTCTTTTTAAGTGTAGGGCAAAGCTTATCTCAGATGAAGAGCAAAGTAGATAATGTTGTACAAAGAGTGCTTAGCACTGGTGAAAAGAATGTATATCGGAGGCAAAACTTTTCCTTATCAGGTATGGGGACAGAGCTTAGTCTAATGCAAGATGCGGGATAGGGCTTAGTCGATGCAAATAAAGGCAGAGATTTGTCTTATGCAAATGTGGAGGTAGAGCTTAACCTCAGATGAGAAGAAGGCTGAGATTAGTCTTATGCAAGGGATGGAAAATATTAGCCTTATGCAAATGCGAAGGTAGGGCTCAACCTCATGCAGGATGCGGGACAAAGCTTAGTCCTAGGCAAATGAAGATAGAGATTAGCCTTATGCTAGGGAAGACAGTGATTAGCCTTATGCAAATATGGAGGCAGGGTTTAGCCTCATGCAAGGAAAGATAACATTTAGTCCTATGCAAAAAATAGAATAAATAGCATATTGTAGCAGAATTTCTTAGCTTGTAGCAAATTTCAGTATCGTAATTGTTACGAAGGATGTGACTTCAAAGTATTTGTGTTCTTATTTATGTATCCAATTAAAAATTGTGAGTTTTGTAGATGGGGGAGGTTGATTCATGTGCCTATGGGCTTTTCTTATCTTGACTTGCTTGGCCTGAAGATCCTGTTCAAATCATCTGTGGGTAGCGTTTGCTAAACTGAGTTACATTATAGTAAAACATGCATAGTTTTTCAAAGACATTGTGGAATTTTGAGGGTCCTCCTCAAAATTCTACCATGGTTAGATGGATTGACATCTCTGATTGTTGTACATGTTGTGATCGACTACTTATGCTTTGGATTTTGAGGGCCCTCCTCAAAATTCTGCCCCCATTTCTGATTATGGGGAAAAAATAAAATTTTATTGAATTATGACCGAACCCACAGAGGGACCTACGTATCCCCTCTTAGACAGAAATCGGGTTGAGCATAGTTCAATTTACATCGTATGAGGAAAGCATAAATAGTTACGCATAGTATTTCTTGATTGCGTTTGAGTTAATCGATTTTCACCAGACTTCTCCATCCATTTATGCAAGTATAAGACCTCATCGTGCCAGTACTCTATAGACCATGTAAGGACCTTGATAGTTGGGAGAGAATTCAATTTGGCTTCATCTTGATGTGGAAATATCTTCTTCAACATAGTTGTCCCGGTGCGAACTGTCTTGGCTTGACCTTTTTTTTAAGGCTCTGGACTATCTGTTCTATTAGAGTTTCACGTGACATATTGCATTCATCCCTTTTTCGTCTATGAGGTCTAGTTGGCCATAATGGCTTCTCATTCGTTTTGTATATCTGAGCTCAGCTTCTTGTATGATTCTAAAGGAAGGAATATCTAGCTTGGCAGGAATAACAACTTCTGTACCATAAATAACCATATGGAGTTGCCCAGTTGATGTGCGGACTATGGTGCAGTACCCAAATTAGGAAAATAATAGTTTCTTATGCCACTATTTGTGATTTTCTACCATCTTTCTCAGTATCTTCTTGATATTCTTGTTGGCGGATTCTATGTCTCCATTTATCTGAGGCCTATAGGCTGTGGAATTATTATGCTTGATTTTGAATGTGTCGTGCATGAACTTCATCATATCACTATTGATATTAGAGGCATTATCTGTGATGATTGATTCTAGAACTCTAAATCCACAAAAAATCTGGCCGGGACGAAATTTTCCACGACTATCCTAATCAATTCTTCGTAAGATGCATCTTTGACCTATTTGGTGAGATAATAAATAGATACCAAGATGAATCAATGTCCATTTTAGGCGGTGGCTCGATTTGACCAATAACATCCATTCCACAAGCGGCAAATGGCCAAGACAAGCTAGTTGCATTGAGCTTATTTTGCGATACTTTTATCATATTTGCATATACCTAACATTGGTAGAATTTGCAAACACACTGGATGCAATCAGTCTCTATTGTCATCCAGAAATAACAAGCTCTATGTATTTTTTGGACAAGATAAACCCTTCATATGCGGGCCGCAGGTTCGACCCTATATCTCTTCGAGTAGATTAGAAGCTTCCTTTGCGTCAACATACCTCAGTAATCCTAAATCAGGAGTTCTTTTGTATAGAGCTCCTTTTGGGTATAATTTGCATGCTCCAATTACTCTCCCTTTGCCAGCTTCTTCTTCCATATAGGCATTATATGCCAGCTGTCTATGAATCTTTACCAGGATAGGAGCACCGAAGTTTTTGTGTGGATGTTCTATCGAGGAGGACAAGGTGGATAATGCATCGACAAATTAATCTTGAATTTTGGAAATTTGGTGAAATTCTATCTTTGTGAACCTCTTTCTCAATTCCTTCACATAGTGTAGATATGGTAATATCTTGGAATTCTTGGTGGCCCATTCTCCTTGTACTTGGTGTATCAGAAAATCTTAATTGCCGATTACTAGAAAGCAAGCTTTATACTCTGGCATGATGTTTATTCAGAGAATCATATTTGGCCGATTTTCAATACTAAGACAATTCAAACAACGACTCATTTGAAATTTGTTGCTCCATCAAAGAAAATCCTATAGCCATCATATGATTCAACAATGTCTTCTCCTTTGAAAAACACTTCTTCATCGGGAAAATACATTTTCAAGGGTCATATTATTCTCCCATAGGATTCTCGGCAAGATGATTTGCCAAGGCTTGTCATTTAACCACTTTCTGAGTCACAATGACAATGTCAAACTCACTCAAGAGGATTTGACACATATCCAGCTTGCCATTGTACATAGGATTCTGAAAGATATACTTCAAGGGATCCATCGTTAATATAAGGTGTAGTGTGTAGGCACATAAATAATGTCTCAGCTTCAGAGCTACCTAGGTTAGAGCTCGGTGGGTACATTCCAACAAAGAGTACAGTGCCTCATATCGAGTGAACTTCTTACTAAGATAATAGACATCCTACTCCTTTCTCCCTGTCTCATCATACTGCACCAGAATGCGGCCAAAAGCTTCATCTAATGCTGCAAGGTAGAGTAATAAGGGTCTACCTGGCTCTGTTGGAACCAAAACAGGTGGCGCCGATAGGTGTTCTTTTATTCTCGATGGCCTTTTGACAATCCTTTGTCCAATTGGTTGCAGCATATTTCTTTAAAATCTTTAGAATTAGTTTACATATGACCGTGTACAAGGCTATGAACCAACTTATATAAGTCAGTCGTCCTAGGGATCTTATTAAATCCTTCTTACTCTTTGGTGGTGGCAGCTCGTGGATGGATTTGACTTTTGATGGATCTAGTCCTATCCCACGGCAACTGACGATGAACCCAACTAACTTTCAAGCAGGAACCCCTATTGCATATTTTTTGGGATTTAGCTTCAGGTTGTATTTTCTGCAGTATGTCAAAGAACATTATTAAACCTCATATATGGTTGGTGGCCTTCTTGGATTTGATGATAACGTCATCCATATAGACCTCGATCTTCATATGTATCATGTCATGGAAAATAGTGGTCATAGCCCTCATTTAAGTGGGACAAAAATTCTTTAATCCAAATGACATCATATTATAACAGTGTACTTCCCATGGAGTAATGAAAGTTGTTTTGTTAGCATCATTCTCAGCCATCCAGATCCGATGGTAATCGGTGAAGCAATCAACAAATCCGTGGAGCTCAAATTTTGCACATTTACCGATTATGATGTGTATGTTTGGAAACGCGAAATCATCCTTTAGACTTAATCTGTTGAGATCCCCATAATCAAAGAAAACCTTGACCTTTCCATCCTTATTTGGAACTCGCACGATGTTAGCTAACCATGTTGGGTATTCAACCACCCCGAGGACCTTAACGTTGATTTGTTTGGTGACTTCCTCCTTGATTTTAAGACTCATATTAGGCTTGAACTTCCGGAGTTTCTACTTCACTTGCGGGCATATTGGATTAGTGGAAAACTTATGAGCCACAATAGATGTACTTGGTCCGGTCATATCATCGTATGACTGTGCAAATATGTCATCATATTCCTTCGATAATTGTGTGTACTCTTCTTTCTTTGACGGTTCCAAGTGGATGTTGATGCGAGTTTTTTAGACAATCTCTGAATCTCCCAAGTTGATTACCTTGGTTTTGTCAAAATTGGACATAGGCTTGTTCTTAAAGTCCTCCACATCTCTTACAATTTCCTCGGGTATGATGTATTCTACTTCCAAATCACGATCATTTTGTTACATTATCTCATTGCATGTCACAGTCATCGGTTCATGAAGATAGGAAATGTTGATATTGTATAGGTAAAAGTATGAGAGAAAATGGTAATAATAATAAATATTGATTCATTTAAACATAAAAGCGATTTTCAATATTTTAAACAAAGGTTTCGAAAAACTAGAAATTTTACTTAAAACGGAATGCAAGAAAGAGAAATAATTTTCTTAGAAAACAAAAATAAATAGTTTTGTTCAGCCTTGCTACCCAGGGGCTCGTCGGGCCCTAGATGGTCTGACTGCCCAGTTTCTGAGGAATGATCCCATGTTCGCATCTTGGATGGTAGGGCCTTCCTCCTCCTGCTCATCAACAATGACACAACAATCCATATATTCACCTTCTATGGACTAGTTTCTTAGGGGTGTTAAAACTTCCTCCTCCTCTGATCCCCATATGACTTAGGTTTGCTGGGAAGTCTATTCCAAGTGCAGTATGGGCTGCTCCAATGGATAGTAAGGATCACGCCATGGTGGAGACCACTCGTCGTACTCTTTTTACCTGTACTGATTTCCCAGGCCTAAGATATTGTCGTGGCGCTTTAGCTGTATCAACTTGGAGATTGCCTGAAGATTCTTACCAAAACTCTTACCAGGTTCATATCCTCTCAAATTCATTATCTTTCTATCGTAATACTCCACAAATTGTCATTGTCTATTGCATTTACCCACTCAATGTGGTGGTAGGTTTCTCCACCAAGACTTCTTCTACCCTTAACTATCGGGATGGTCCGGTGGTTGTAGATGGGGTTGGTACCCTCTCCATGGACAATTAACTCCAGATGGTTCCACTCAAACTTTAACACCTAATGCAAAGTTGAAGCCACAGCTCCGATAGCATGTATCCATGGTCATCATAAAAATAGATTGTAGAACACGAATATATCAAACACCTAGAATTTGACCTCAAACCATGTAGGCCCTGTCTGCAGAAGGAAACTAATCTCTCATATAATGGAGCTCTAAGACTCATTAAATCCTTTACATTCACGGATCCTTCTCATATTTGGTACTATTATTTGCGCAACCTTATTAGTGTTGTCAATGGGAAAATGTTAAAGCTAGACCCTCTAACAATCAGAACCCTGGTGATGAAGTAATCTTCGCATTGCATGGTAATATGCAGTGCCCTTTTGTCAGTCAAACCTTTAGCTGGTAGTTTATCCTTATGGAAGGTAATCTTGTGACATTCTAATACTTTTCCCATCATGTTAGTCATCTCTCCTCTTGTGATGTTATTAGGCAAATAAGCTTCATTTAACACTTTCATCCATGCACACCTATGTGCCTCTAAATACTACAGCAATGGTAAGATTGATACCTGGGATAGAGTCCTGTTCACATGATATATGACTGAGTATTCACTGGCTTGAATCTTTTTCCAAAGGTCATCCGGTCCTGTCTCAATGACAGGAGGCCTGTTAGAAGCCTACTTGCAGGACTCTCGCAAGTGTTCAGGTGTGTAAACCCTTTCGGTCACCCCTTGTGCAGCACCAACTTCCTCTATCTTGACCTTTCCTTTCATTCTAGATTCAGCCACGCATTACCAAGGCACATCATTAGTGTTTAAAGGCGGCATGGTTGACACTGTCACTCTGGGTTGTGTGGCTACCTCTACTTCCAATGGAATAAGTTTTGTAGTTGATGGTGCTATTTCAACCTCGAATGGTACGGGCGTGTATGTGGGTGGTGTTACTTCAAACTCGAACATGACTGATATCGTTACCTTAGCCTCTCTTGACGGCTATATTTATACTATGATGGGATTGAGTGTAACCGCTGGCTTCTTGGGATTATTACATTCTTTGATTTTCCTGATTGATCCCTTTGGGTCCCACTTTTCATCTATTTCTATCACATTAATGCCTCTACATTTGTTACTTGGGAGGGGGTTATTGGGAACATCAGGAGTAGCTTCCCTAGCCTAAATGACTTTTTTGTCACTTAAAGCCAATATTTTATCCCTCAACGAGTGCATTAGTCAAAGGTATATCCTTTCATGCCGGAATGGGATGCACATGTTTGTTTGGATTGACCCATTAAGATGGATTCTCTTTGGATACAACAGGGATGGCAGTGACGTAACTAGCGGCTTTTCATCTTTCATACAGCTAGTCAATGGGCTCGGCAATAGCAGTATACTATTTGGTTGGCCTGCGAGCAAAATTTGGTTAAGCCCTTGGAATAATTTGGTGAGCTGGAAGTGACTGAAAATGGTATGGTTAGGATTGTATGTGTGATAGACAGTGGCTAGTTGGGAATATCTGGGAGATATGGGTTGATATTTAGGTTCCGGTTGCGGTTGATATGTAAGTGGAGGTGATGGTTGATATATAGGTGGAGGTGATGGTTGATATGTAGGTGGAGATGCTTGGTATGAAAATGGAGAGATTTGATATGCCATTAGAGATTTGGGTCCCTATAAAACCATTACAGATCCTACTTCTTTCATATTTGATATGCCACGGACTGTAGTGCTTTGTTGGTGGCTTGCAGTGCCTCTAAATCAGTGACCATTCTACTCTTGATACCTCCTTTAATTTTTTCCTCAAGCTTGATGATGTCGGAGAATTTTTTATTTTCAATCACCATCAGCTACTCATAATATTGTGGGTCCTGTGCCTTGACGAAGAATTTCTTCATCTACTCTTCATCGAATACTAACCTTAAATTGCCGCTTCCTACCTCCAGCGAGTGGAATACTTGCAAAAGGTTTAAGTGTGTTTCTTCTCGATATTCTGGATGTAAAATACGTACAGTGCATTTTACGTGTTTAACTTTAATTAGTCCATGAAATCCTATGGCATATTCACCAAATTAGATCACTTATTAGGGCCCTGGATGATGTTCCAGGACAATGCATCCCCTGTGAGGCTCTTCATGAACAATTTCATCTCGATATTTTTGTCTCTTCCATCTCAGACCATTTTGACACAATAGGTCCATAGATAGACCCTGCAATGACCAATATTGTTGAACATTTCGAACTTGGGGGGTTTGTAAAACTCTGGAAGTTCCACATTAGGCTGCAAATAGAGACATTCTTAATTCAATCCTTCGATACCCTTACCTCATTCCACGCCTTGATCTCTGCTAGTCAATTTCTTGAGTTCTTCGCCCAGGTTCTAGATAAGCATATCCTTCTCACTGGACTCCAGTGCGTAAGAGATGGGTTGGGTGGAGTGAGGTGGAGTCTCCACGTATATAGGATTATTCTTGTGGACTGGTGCTTGAGCATAGAGGTGATCGTTAATGAAATTTTGTGGTTGAGGAATGATAGGTGGGGTGATTCGGGGAGTGTGGCAAGCATTGTATTCGTATTGTGGCAGGAAGGTTTGGTTTTGTATTAGAGCTATATAGTTGTAGGTTGTTGGAGGATTTTATTTGTTGGGTGTATTCTGAGGTGGTGCAGTGTTATAAGTGTCCGGATGGCCAACGCCTAGGACGCTGAGTGAGAAAGACTAGTTTTCCAAACACGTTCTAGTTCCCCTTGGAGTTTCAATTACCTTTGTTCAAGTTGAGACACGACATCATTCTGGACCTGGATGTTCAGCTGGTGTTGAGTTTTCCTTTCTGATGTTAGTCAAGTTTTCCATTTTTGCTTTGCCTTTTCCTTTAGGCGGACTAGGAGGAGGAGACGCTAGATGGCCCCTAGATCTTGTATGATATGTTGATGATGCTAGAATGCACGAACCAACCTTTAGAGAATGGGAATAATCAAAAGGAAATAAAATAAAAACAAAAAGGTAACAAGTCAGTGGGGTTTATGATAAATAATTGCAGTACTTAAACACATATTGTAGGAATATAAATGCGCTTCATATTTTTAGGAGCCTTGTTATGCCCCCGGTAGGCCTAGTGACAAGTTGATTTGGAGACTTAGCTGACAAAATACATCATTTCATTAATATAAAATGGATGAATCCTAAAATGACACTAGAATAATAAAGATAATCAACCTTGTCATTGATAAACAAAAGGTAGATCTAGCCTATTTGGTCCCAGAAAGACCTTCCTGAGATTTTATATTCTTGATTCAATCAAACAAATTTCCCACCTCATGCAGTCCCAGAAGCATGTACACTCTAGCTAAGTGTGCTCCTTCGTTTCTCGCATTATTTTGGCAATCGTTGATCCTTTTGATGACTTTGCGATCTAAATCAACTATGCCTCGCTCCAAGTATTCTAGCTTTTTGTTGGAAAGGATAGCCACCTATTTCCACTTCTCGATTAACCTCTTATTGGTCTCATGTATTTGTCGGTGCTCATTCTCGGAATCGTGGACCCTTTTGCGTAGACTGTTGTACTTGACCTGAGCCTTAACATCTTCATCTATGATTTTATTGCCTCGATTGATCCCTGGTCTTACTGCCCTATATAAGTCATTATTCAACCATGTTGGATAGAGAGACGCGCATCTAGCATGGTACCTGTCTGGCTCAATAGTAATTTTCTCCATGATTATTTTGCAGTGCCACATGTGTTTAGCATGGTACTAGCAGGGGTTGTCATCGTTTTGGAAATTTTCTCTGAAATGACCCATCTTGGCAACCCTTGGTACAACCTATTTACTACATGCCTGTCTCAAGACTCTTAAAGGAGCATAAGGATATATACATCTCAACCCGATCAGCACTAGATATGGTGGATCCCTAGACAAAATGATAAACTCGTCTGTTGGGAACCATTCGAACATCCATTGCACATGTTCCTCAGTCATATTATCAAAGAATTCCACCCACTCTTTAAATAGTCTAAGCACACATATGTAAATTAACATTGGTTTTAATAGTTATAAATTCTAAGCACATGTATGTAAAAGGAAAAAGGGGGTCATATGTTGTTTATCCTATAGGATCACATCTATGCAATGATCGGTAATCACTCCTCAATGAGGGGCTATGCATTGCATTAGAACAAAATTCATCATATCCTATTCGACCAATTATCCTACCACTTAGTAGTTATTAAGCTAGTTTTACTTTACAAACTAGAAACATTCTGTTATCCGTTCCTTCCTTGTGTTCCTGCGGGAGTTTGGGACCTATAAATCTGGCCAAATCTAGACAATCCTAAGGTATTTAATAGGGAAAAAATATAGGTGACAATCAAATAACATGTAACACCAGAAAATAAGGACAAGAAGCAGTTATAATGGTTATGTTTACCTCCGCACAAATACAACAAATAAACAGCACGTCTCAAACACAAATACATGTAGTTTTTTAAGAAAGAATTCAAGGACAGGATGTCTAGGTGAACATTACTTCACAGAATATGCAAAATATTCAATGGAAGGGTCCTAATCGAATTGCCTACTAATTTTATGTCCTTTAAAACATAAGCAATTTAACACAATCAGAATGCAATTTCAAGTTTGATACAGAGACTAGTTACCTAAGGATTGCCTAGGCATGGGATTGTATGCAATCACAATTATAGGAGATGATTAATATTTTTAGAAATTTTTCAACCTACAAACATGATGTTACAGGTGACATAGATTGTAACAGGTGATTTGTACTAATTCGTGCTTAAAGGCATGATATGTATAAGGGAAGTTGCTTTTATACCTTTTCATGGACATTGACATATTTTAATCAAAATAAGCAGGTTCAAACAAAGGAAAAAAATTCCTTAAAACGTGGTATGTGATTCATACATGGATGACAGTTTATCAAGGCGAGATTATTAACCTAGTACTAGGATCTCTAAGTTGAATTATTTATGCGAGATTGAATCATGGAATAGTGATGTAAAGTGTGTTGAAGTAACAAGCATGAAGACATAAAACAGGATATCTAATGTAGGTTTAACATGGTTTGAATGTAAATGAGCATATCAATACTAAGACATGGCTTATATTGCCGATTCAAAGAATATAAGACCTATATTTTGCTTTAACCAGGATTACCAACAATATCATATAACTACACTCATGTTTTACTAGCCATCCCAATATCTGTTTACAATTAGTTATTGCAAACCAATGATGGAATAAATTACATAAAAAAATAGAAATAAAACTATAGGGAGCCTTAAGTAGGCCCAAAACAAATCCTGGTAATGGCTGGGCATCAGTAGTCTCAAATGCCAAGGATTTCATATCTAATTTCATGTCCATGTGTGTCAGATTTACCTAATGACCTCAAGGATCCCGGAAAGTGCAACCTAGACTTTTCACATTAAGGATTGAGTAAGTGCAGTGTGGAATAGCCAGCCCCAGTGTGCAAGAGTTCAAAGAGATCTCAAGAGGAACCCAAGGTAGTACACACACTAGAGGGGTAGAACCTATGGACTTAAGGGTAGAATGAGAGCGCTTCAAATAGTTTTGAAAAGAAAACTATACAAAAATAACTCTATAAGTAAAGAGGTTTTTCCAAAGAAATAATAACTTATTTAGTAGTAAAACAGTTTGAGAACCAGATAAACGCTTTTGGAAATCAGCAAATAGCCTGATTGGTTTTAAGACAAACAATTTTAGCACCATTCAATGCAAATTTCACACATGGATAGTGGGGGATTGGGGACACATACAATACACATTAGTGCATGGTAGAAACACATAAATAACAGGATGCACAAAAAGTTTTCAAGAGTTTTATAGGATTAAGAAGGTAGTCATGGGTGGAAGAGAATGAGAGCAAAGATCACAAACAACCATGTCGAAAAAAAATATTAACAGTGGACGAGTTGGCACAAAGTCAAGGTTACTTTGAGATACTAGACAACTTAACAAAGCAGATTAAGCAAGAACCTAAGTGAACAACTTTGGCAAACATCATGAGTGTTGCTAGTTCAAACATGCTGGCATACTTAACAAGTAGATGGAAACTTGCTTGATAAATTATCCTAATCATAAGTTTTAACAGGAACCAAAATTCAGACATGCTTGGTAAAATAGTAATTAGGTAGTGTAATTTAGACATGCTAGTTACATATTGAACAACATGATGGTAAACAATAAACCCGGATGGGAGTCATAACTAATGAACTAGAAGAACAATGAAACACAGAGAGTTTTGGACTTTGAAACTAAATCAGGACATACTAGTTACGGAGAGATAAACACAGAGAATAAAGCAGATGTGGTACAATAGCTTGCCTTGGCTTACAACCAGCTATGTCAGTTAAAATGGCAAGTAACAAAGAAGAAAATAGTGAGAGATTTTAAGTATAAGAGAGTTTTTTAGCTAGTGTTCGTGTGTAGAAGTTAGATTAGAAGAGATTATATATAGTAGTCAAGAGTTAAACATAATAAGGTAACAAATCAATTATGTAGCAATTAGAAAAATTTATAGAATCAGTCATACGTAAAATTAGTAAAGTCTCCCCTTATCAAGGGGTAAAAATCAACGGTAAAGGGTATGCCAAATGTTTTAGGAAAGAAATCAAGTAACACTTAGGTACGAAGTAGACAATTACGGGTAAATAAACAGGAGATCAATTAAGGATACAATTAGCAAGAATAAGCAAGTATCACAGTTAATTCAAATAAAATAAGAAACTAAATAAGGATTGAAATAAATGAATAATCAAGGATAAGCATATAAGGTTTAGTGAAACAAACTAGTGAATCAAGAATCAAAAATTCAAAACAATACTGATTTAAAAAGAAAACAATAGGTTTTCCATGAATAAATAAACAGAATGAATATAAACAAATATAATCAGTCGAGAAATCAAACAAGGAACCTTAAAAATAACAAGACATTCAAATTAAACAAATGAGAAACCATGCGAATCAAAGCACATAATAAAATCAGGTAGCAAGTAACACGCAAAATCTCAGAATCCAAACAAAAATATCAAAAAATTATGTTTTAGCATAAACTAGTTAGGATTAAGCCAAACTCAACATAATCAGTCAAAAACACATAAGAATACAAGATGAAACATTTAAAACCAGAAAACATTTAGAGGAAAAATATTTTCAGGATACTCTACATTAGGAATGTGAAGAGCCACTCAAAATTCAGAATATTTTCACAAAACTCATGTGAAATAAGCTCAACGCATCTCAGATCTTGTACGTATCTGAAAAGTTAAAAGGCCAAAATTATGGTTTTTAAAAAATAACATAAAGATGAAGAAATAGGCTTAAAATCCATAGGTTTAAGGCGAAATAGGAATATCTTACACAAAATTCAAACCAAAATGGCTTGAAGCATGCAATCTAGGGCCAAAAGTCTATCCTAGTCCCTCGAGGTCCATAGAGGCGGCAGTACCCATCATGGGAGAGGCTATTGGAGGCTTGAGGGTGGTGATATATCACCATGGACGATGGTCGATGAGAGACGATGAGGGAGACTAAATGATAGGATTAGTGAGCATCTGAGAGAAAAGGGGAAGGGTGATGGCGGGGTGAGAAGAGAGAATGAGGGGTTAGAGGGGGTCTTTAGGTTTTAGTATGGTATAAATATTATGGGACATTGATGAAAATGATCAATGACAAGGATTCCACAAGACTTAGGTCGGGTATGTAAAGGGTTTGGGATTGGGTTTACTAGTCTTCTTTATCAGGGTATTTGGGATAGTTAATTAGGCGAGAATTTAAATTAAATAAGGAAACTTGTTAAATACCCCAAATAAATTACTTTAAATAATTTTTAAAATATTTACTAATTATAAAAATGAATTTTATGCATAGAAATGTCTTAGAAATGGTTATTTTGTATTTAAAAATATAAAATACTAATTTCTAGTAAAAAATGCAAGAGTCATATGCATGGGCTGTAATTACAATGTCATTGTAATTATAGCCAAAAGATGCGAATTTGGCTATTTACTGAATAATCTGGACTTAATATGACCAGAAATAGTAAATTAAATCTAGAAATATTTTTGAACTCGTTGGTGATGTAATTTTGTAATTATTAATTAGAAATGAAATACTGAGAGAATTAATAAAAAGGTGTGGAAATTATGAAAAAATACCAATTGATGCTAATGCATGATTTTGAAGACATATATGCATTTTAACATTTATTTGGGAAAATTGGGTATAAACAAGGACTTTATCAAACTTATCCATAAATATCATAATCTTTATTCTCCCATTAAAATTCAGAATTACCCAATTTCCCACATAATTAAAAATTACTTATATTTAACGTACCTTGTACACCTCACTATCATGTCATGTGGTACCTTGTATGGCAAAAGTCCATAAATACATAGTGTTATGCTTATACCATTTCTTATCCTCAAATGTAAATCTTCGGCGAATCTCATTTTGTTCGATTGCTTATCATATCTCATTTTACTTATTACTTTATTGAAATAGCATAATTTTTGTAACATCAAAATAATCTCATTCCCGAGCTTTTATCGTTGAACTTACAGTGAAACTTTAGTGTCTGAAAATGCGGGATGTAATATCCCATTCCCGACCTTTCATCAATTCACTGGAATACTTTCATGTACGAAAACATAGGGTGTAACATTATTCTCCCGTTGAAATATTCATCCTTGAATGTTCGCTGATACACTTGTCATATTTATAACTTATGTCTTTCGAATACTTTAGTACTCTCCTTGCAATCTAGGATGCCATTTTGTGAATAAATCCATCGACTTGAGCATTCCCCCCTTTAGGTCTCTTTCTCAAACCTTAACTTGTGGCCGAATTCTTGTTACCATCTATCTTGCATCTTGTATGACTCTAACCTTGCATATGTGCCTGTAGGAGTCTTCTCTCCTTTTTCCTCCAGCTTTTAGCCAATCTCTAGGCCTCACTTTGGGAACATGTTCAAAATTATGTCAAGCTTTCCCTCGGGGCGTCATTAGCTTTGCTTCATCTAACTAGGTCATACTGTACCATAACTCTTACTTCGATTTATAGTTAATTCATCCAGGATATTATTGTTGCCCATCCTATATGCATAAAGCTTTGTCTTTTAACCCTTCTTCATTACTGCTCATGTTAAGACAAATGGCCTAATCTCATATCATACTATGTAATTTTTATCCATCCATTGTTGATTTTCAATCTACCACTCATAACCTAAAACCTCTTATATAATCACTAGGTCTCATGTTCCATCGAGGAACATTTGAAATGCTTTTCCTAATCCACCTGTGGTGATTCCATAATTCTTATAATCGTATTTCATAACATCCAAGTATGTGGGTATTTTAGTGCTGTGTCATCCGTGAAATCTCTTTTTTTCCAAATCATTGCTCAATCGAAGGACCTAATGGCATCCTTCATTTATCACAATCACACACTCATTCCATTATCAGGGTAGCATTCCATTTATTTTAATTGTTATTAGTCTTAGGCTCATTTGAGTTCATTCAAGCTATATTGAACTTTACATAACTTAGAGAAACCATTAGCTCTATTGTTTTCACGATTGTAATCGCGAGGACTTATCCATTTTTGTCATTTTCTCATTCGCCTTTTCTTATTCTCACTCATGTCTACCCAAAACCTTACACTCTAGCAAACTTTTATCTTGCGACCCACACATATCTATTTGTACTACTTGCAACATTCCTTAAACTCGCTTGTACCATATATTTCCTTGTGTTATTCCAGAAAATCACGCGATACATCACATTCTCCCTAACTCTTCTCTACTTTCTTAACTAGATGGTTGGAGATATGCCATTGACGCCGCTGCTATCATTTCCGGATACTATATCCCCACTTTGTAGCCTTCTATCCATAGTATAGACTATTCAGAACCTTCTACCTTTGAGTATCTTGTATGTTGTTCACCTTTACCTTAGATACCTCAAAATATTGCATTACATCTTCTATATCTTTAATGATCCCCTTCCACGTAGGTATAATTTACATCCACGAGTGAAGCTCTAATATACTACTTGCACCACGATCTACTGAGAGCTTCACAGTAACTTCTTATTAGGGTGGTACTCTTCTGACTTAACTTATCATAGAGTCGTTATAGGATATGTCTATTGTACTATCTCTCTTGTACCTTTGATATTTAAGAGTGACCCTGCAATGTTCTCAATCACGAGGTCTATTATTTTCTGCGTCCAATAATCAGACTCCTAATTTACTTTGTTGATGTAACTTTTTAGTCTCCTCTTCCTTATGATCAGCCTTTATGTATGCTTAAGCTATATTTTAATCTATGTCTCATGGTATTCCTTATTACTTAATCCCATCATGGACGCTATGAAATATCCATCATACAATCTTCTAACAATTCAATCATTTATTTATGACCTGGACTCAATTCTTTCTTTTAACTTACTCCGAAGTTTTCCATGTTTGTATGAATGTCAATATATATGTTGCATGAATAATACTCCAAAATCTTAAGTGCGTTCATAATGTAATTATCTCTGGATCATTTATAGAATAATTCCCTTCGTTCCTTCAATAATTTTCTTAAATTCAAGCAATTGCTTTTCCTAGCCGTTCTTTGCTTATCTTAGTGCCAACATAATTCCATACAACCCATATGATCTTGAATATCACCTTTTGACTTTTTTTTCCTGGTCATTAGCCACGGTAGGTGCCATCTGATAATAGAGTGCATACAATATTGTTTTGAGGGAATTATTACACGACTATTTCCTTTTTAGGTCGCTTTGCTCAGATTGAAGTCTTCTTCCTTATTTCCTCAGCCAGTCTTTTGTTGTAGTACTTAGAGAGACTTTCTAGCTCTATTAAAGTTACAAGCTTGATATATTATTTACCTAAATATGTTGTTGATGTTCACACTCAAGTAAAATGATCCTTAGTTATATACCTCCACACTCGTGTGCTCGTGCGGTTGCTATTGAAATGAAGTTTTGAATGTCTTCCTAGTGAGAATCTCTTTTATTTCTACAACAACCCCAAATGCTATCTGAATATTTCTCAAGGTCTCATGTCATATCTGTGAGACTGAATTCCCCATGTTGGTGTTCACTTTATTTATCTTTATCGATCTATTGATTATGACTATATCCTTTCAGCTAGCCATAACTAGTCTTCTCCTCAATCAACTGCTAACAACTTGTTGGCCCATTCTCAGATCAATTAAGCATAGTTTTTCTTCAGTTATTTTATTTTCTTTAACTTACGTCTCGTTCTAGCTCCTTATTTATCACTAACATCTCGGGCAGGAACCCTTGTTTCCTTTCCTTGATGTCGCATTTGCATAATGTTCTAGAACGGTAGCATATCTGTAGGCTTTGCATAAGTGAAATGTCATCATTTTTTTTATTGCATTCTTTAATTACCCTCCCGTATTACTATAACCACTTCATTTTGACATAATTCCACATCACTCCATATTCCTCTTTGAGGAGTACTAAGATTTTAGGCTACGACAATCTGCCTATATGTACTTTAACTTTTCATCTGTGGCGGTCTTTCACATGATTGATAACTTACTTGCCTAGTAATAATCCTTCTGCACCAAGGATAACAACTTTCCTTACTCACGAGGGTGACACTTAGTATAATTGGAATATACCATCCCTTACACTTAACTTTTCTCACATTACATGCTTTCAGGAATCGTCTTCCTGAATGACCATTCCTTGAATTTCTCTTGAATCTTCTTCGTTTGTCCATTCTACTATCGCTGGAACAAAATATGAAATTATCATGATGCCGACTATTATTAAAGCACTCAACCCCTAGTTCATGTTTAGTTTACTTTCTTCACTATCCCATATTAATTTCTATTGTCATGGGGTCTATCTTTTCCCTTCGATTATTGCATTGGAGTAGGAAACTTATTTCTCGAAATAAGGATATGATTGTATTCCATATACTCTATCTTTGTCTTAAAGCATGTCGCTTCTCATCTTTCCTTCATTTGACTATAGATTTTGTACATGTCGCTTCTCATCTTTCCTTCATTTGACTATAGATTTTGTAATACTCTGTCGTAGTCATCCATGTATCACATCTTACTCATATTGCTTCATTATCTATCTTTTTTACCCTGCTAACACTTCTTTCTATCACGTTATTCTGAAAAATTTAAGAAGACGTTTTTCCC
Source organism: Nicotiana benthamiana (assembly GCA_034376525.1). NCBI lineage: Eukaryota > Viridiplantae > Streptophyta > Magnoliopsida > Solanales > Solanaceae > Nicotiana > Nicotiana benthamiana. Next base: position 95,143,149 of record CM067337.1, read on the forward strand.
TTAGATCCCCTTGCTCCATCTACAAGCTTTTCGTAACATTATTTCTCTACTAGAGACAGGAGCCACACTAAAGTAATTTTAATCCCTTTAAGGATTCCAATGCCTATCTTTGTTATACTCACATCTAGTTGTATTATTTCAGAGTGAACCATTTGGGTGTCTCCGAAGGAGATCTATTATCCCATTTGCAATAACCTTCAACAATGTCAACTAATACCACTAATCCATTCACCAACTTGGGTCACTCTAACCCAGCATGATCCTGATATCCGTCTTTCTCTTATACTACTTCAATTAGCCCCAATATGGCTGACATTAATAAGATAGAAGTGACCAATTGTACATATCTCTGTTATTGTTGAAGGCTACTCAAAATGCTTATATCTCCCTTCCTGGGTGCTATGTAATCATAATATTCACTAGATGAATACCTCGTACCCTTATTCATCTTGCTTCTATTACTTTTTTAAACGTATATCTACCTTCTGATTCTCTCGTAGATTTGTACCATAAAGGAGGATAGATATTAATGCCTTAGGAATCCTTTTCCAGAAGCTCACAGGTCTTAGTATACACATGATCTGCTAGAGACTTTACATTTATGCAGCTTACGCATGATGCAAAACCGAGTTCCTCTGACTTAGCTTTTCCATAGCCCCATTCAATCCCTTACAAACTATCTTTATAGATATAGGCCTCATCGTATTACGAATGAGATAGATTTAGGAAATTGAGTTCTTACACTTGAGCTCTACCACACGATCTAGAGTAAGAAGAAATAGTGACAATTCTAAATTCCCTGTAACCTCTTTCTTATAAGTGTGGTGCATAACACACCCATAAACAAGACTGTACCAGACACGACTTGTAGCCTCCCTTGGAAAGAATTGCTCTGATATAACCTTTTTCACTATCCATTGTTGGGCCACAATGGCCACCCGGTACCTTACTCAACTGTATACAAACATAACGTATCTTTTGTATCATGCTATCAAAAGTAAATAAGACAAAATTTCCATTAGATGACTAGAATAAAACATGTAATACCAATTTATACATAAGACATACGGGGTTATAAGACAAAATATTCACTTGTACACTATAAATAGGCTGACAAGGCCGTACAATATTTTATGTATATCACATATGTCTAAAGGCCTCTAAGAGTACATAACATTCATAAGGCCAAGACAGGTCCCCCGCAAACCAATCACTACGTGTCCAATGCTTACTGATAAAAAACACAACTTCAGAGAAAATAGAGCGCCCCAAGACCTTATATTGAGTTGGTAGCTTATTTTGTGGAACCTCAAGCTGTCTATCGGGACCTGGGGGCATGAAACACAGTGTCCCCAGGCAAAGGGACGTTAGTACGAATAATATACCAGGTAGGTAAGACACATAAAAAAGTATATTAAATACATTGAAGAAACACTGAGTAAATAATTCAACCAGTAAGTCTTGATAACTCTATAAATCATGAAATACTTATAGTGCCATGCATAGGCATATTACTATCTTGTCGTGCATAGGTACATGTGTTCATAACATCATCAAGCCTCTTAGGGCATCCCGTAGTTTCATCTCGATCACTATGGTCAAAATAATCAACGCATACCAGCTGATTAGGTGGTGGTGAGTATGTAACACCGTAACCTTTTCCCATATCCCATATACATATAAAATACATCGCCGTATGCTCATGTGTTGATGTACTTGTATAAATGAATGCAATGCATGAAAAGTACATCAATAAAATCTCTCGAAATGTCATATGATCATATGCCTTTGATTATATCGTGAAGTAATCTTTTTCAACTTTTGTATTTTTCTGAAATCCATGAGCAGAAGATGTTATGCTAAGACACATGGGAATTCAAGAACATAGTCACCTCTAATACTTTAATGAAAAGAGTTATCTTATGGAATTTGTGCCTTTACTCATTAATCTTATGTCGCATAGATCATAGCAAAGGAAAGAAGGTATAGCCTAATATAAATGAGCCAATTCTCCGACAATACCTCTGATATACGTCTATTGCGACAAGATGTACCAATGGATAGGAGTAGGAAAAAATGTGTATGATATTATTGAGATAAATTGCACTGTACTCCCTTAGAACCATAAAATCCCGTTGCTATAACATTACGTAGTATAATTTTGTATGATGATTTCTTGGCTGGAGATCTGTTATATTCGTAGATGAGATAAAGCATCTCAATTTTATGCTTTAGTGAAGCTTTTATATTAGTGGGTGTGGGATCCACTTGTTGCTTAACTAGCCAAAAGACTCCTCCAAGTTTTTCCACCTTATAACGTGGCTATAGAATCACTTCTTTTGGCTGACACATTGGGGATAAGGACATTATTTACTCATAAATATTTTAATCTTTATCCAAATAACTTATATAATTAATCTCCCATTCAAATCCATAATTACCCTATTATCCACATAATTATTATTTTCTCAAATTACTTAAAATATTAGTCGCTTTTAACATGCCTTATGCACCTCACTGTAATGGTCCTGGTATTCTGTATGACGCATGTCCATAAATACCAAGTACTATAGCTTAGACCATATTTTATCCCCAAAAGTCAAACTTCGACGAAACTCATTTTCTTGGAGTTTCTTACCATTTCACCTTCACGAATTTACTAATTACTTGTTTGCAATAATATAGTATTTGTAGTCTCAAAATAATATCATTCAAAATCATGCATCGATTAATGTACGATGAAACTTTAACATCTGAAAATATGGAATGTAATATCCATTCCTGAGCTTTCAACAATTCAATTAAGGCATACTTTCATGTATGAAAACATTGGGTGTAACAAGATTTTGAGGAGATTTAAAAGGAATTTGAGGTTATCGATGAGGTAAGTCCTTCAGCCTAATTATCTTTGGTGACGTTTTTCCATGTATTTTTAAACCAAGTTGTGGGTTATGAGGTGAAATTTTATAGTTAGGGCTTGATAATTGGAAAGTCAATTTTGGAGTTTTGGAGGGGTAATTGTTGTCGGTTTTTGATCAATTTGGTATGGTTGGACTCGTGAGTTAATGATCTTTCAGGTTTGGTGACTTTTGATAGATTTTGAGACGTGGTCCTAGGTGATCGGTTTGAGCCAATTTCGGATTTTATGTCTAATTTAGTTGTTTTTATTGTGGAATTGATTCCTTTAGCATATATTAATGGAATCTTACAACTTGTCGCTAGATTCAGGATGTTTTAAGGCCGATTTGAGAGTCAAGGGAATTTTGGAGTTGTGATTTGATTGAACTGAGGTAACTATCAGTTGTAAATCTTGTCTAGAGGGTATGAAACCCCGGATGTGTGTCATGTGATTGTTTTTTAGGGAACACACGTGCTAGGTTACGAGTGTAAGGTCGTGCATTGAGGGGATTATGACTTCGTTCGTCCTGTAGAAACAATAAAGTTGAACTACTTGTCATTAGCTATATGCTCCTTATGTGTTATTGAAAGATTTTTTGTAAATCATGTTGTATACCATGTTAAGGCTTTATGCCAACATTATTGGGACCTATAGTGGTTCTTTCTTGCTGTAATATTACTATTTTCATTGATATTCTGTACTCAGTCATGTTCATGCATTTTTATATCATATCTAAGTCTCTGTAATTCTATTGATGCATCATGTTATTGCTATTTGGGAGGCATTGCCTGATTTATGAGAGCCCGAGAGACTGGAGAGATTATTGGTGGAGTGAGGCCAAGAAATTTAGGGATTTTGACCTCAAATTGAGGTTGGATACCAAAACCAATTATATATCCAGGCTCGTGGGTGAATGGGTAATCATGTTTTTGTCCGAATTTTGGGTTCGGACCAAGGGAGCACGGAAGTTGACTTTTTAAAAATCTCCATGCAATCGTGGGTAGTTCCTAAGTCTCAGACTGAATTGTTTTGCTGGTAGCTTGCTAGATTCTATTAGTTCGGAGGCTCGTGAGAAGGAAAAGTGGTGATTGAGATTTTAGCTGGCCGTTGGAGCGAGGTAAAAGTTGTTTCTAACTTTGACTCGAGGGATTAGGAATCCTTAACTTAATTATTATATGAAAATCCATAGGACTAGCGTATATGTCATGACGCAGTTCGTCCTCCGTGAACTATCGTGACAACACCTAGTCTCTACGACTAGGTAAGCCTAACAAATGCGGAAAATAACTTAACTTGCAGAATTAAAAAATCAAAAACCGAGAATAACTTAAGGAAACAATGTTTAAATGACACCCGGCATATACACACAACTTCTAAGAATTTGATACACTATCCCAAAACCCCGAAACTCACAAATCCACAAGCTAAGAAAAAAATACTACATAGCTCTAATCTTCATAATGTCGAGCAAGAACAGAAAGAACATAAGGGCTAAATACCAAATGCAGGAATAGAAAGAGACTCCTCGGTCTGCAGACATGATAGATATACCTTGAAGTCTTGTAGAATCACCTCACCTCAAAAATGGTAAGCCTAAGTAGAGGTATCTGGATCTGCACATGAAAAGCATGCACAGAAAGGGCATAAGTATACCACAGTAGTACTTAGTAAGTGGCGAGCCTAAAATCGGTTGAGTAGTGACGAGGAAGGTCATGACCCTATTGAGGTTAAACAAAAGATATAATTCGATACAATAGAATAGAAACTGTATAAGCATGAGCGCTAGTGAAAGTAACACAAATATAAAGGATGAGAACAACTATACAGAAAAAATGTAAATACCAATGGAAAATATAGCTCAACTCCAACAGTATCATCCGGGGATCTTCCATGATATTGCCTGATGTCCCAAAACTACATATCCAATAAATCTCTCATGATATCATCCGGTAATCCAGCTCATAGAATAGTAGGATCTGCCAAAATCCTATTCTACTGACCAAAACATAAATATCCATTATTAGGGGAATCTATCGAGTGCATTCCCGTAGTTCCATATCATAGTGCAGGGGGATCTATCAGAATCCCTTATCTGTAGTTCCAAATTTAAAAAGATAGTGGGGGACCTACTGGAATCTCACATTCGTAGTCCCAGTGTAAATACACAACAAAAGGAGAAATGCTCGACAAGTATCAAATTTTATATTAAGGCAACAAATAGTCTCGACTAGCAAGCTACACAGACTTTAAGTAAGGCAGCTAAACAGATAAGGCAATTTAATCACTTACGCATGCTTCTACTAAGCCAATAAAGGCTTAAATGGTGCAAGAATTAAACTGGAAGGTAAAATTACTAGTAGTACTTAATGAAAAATGAATTTCCAACACTTAGCACAAGTACACACTTGTTATCTTAGGTAAACGGCAATTCAAGTATCAAATATACCGAATCCTAAGGGAAAAGTCCCCCACACAAGGTTTGAAAAGCCAGTTACCTCGAACAATCACAAGTCAACCCGAAACCACGCTATTGTCCCAAGTATCCGACTCCGAATGGCCCAAATCTATTGAATTCAATTGCATATTGTTTAAAAACACCTCAAGTAACCGATTTCACAATTAAATTCTAAGTTAATATGTAAATATATGTAAAATGACAAAAACATCCCTTGGGCCCGCGTCTCATATTCGATTAAATTTTATATTTCTAGAATCCTGGGTAGTTGTTGTTGTTGTTGTTGTTTATATTTCTAGAATCCTCACACTCTCATGAGTCTAACCATATCAAAGTTATCCCAATCCAAGGTCAAACTTCCAATAAAAACTCAATATCTTGGTCTAAGAACTTTTCCCCAATTTCAACCAAAATTTCGAAATTAAAGTATAGATTTAAGTGTAGATTAATGAAAATTAGTCTAACCCGAGTAAGAATCACTTACCCAAATATCTAAGGTGAAAATCCCTTAAATATTTGCAGTCTCCCGAGCTCCCAAGTCCAAAAGACAAATTATAGTCTAAACCCTCGATTTTGGGTTTTATATTCTAGCAATGTTTTACCTTCATCGCGATTGCAGAAGGCCAGTTGTGATTGCGAAGAACGCGAAACCCTATCCAAGATGATGGAAATGGGAATACCATGCAGACGAATGATCTCTCAAATATAAATCTCTGGCAACCGCTCCGAAGAATAAGCAGTACAGACAGGAATGAAATAAGCAGGCTTTGTCAACTAATCCACAATCACCCAAATAGTGTCGAACATTCTCAAAGTCTATGGTAGTACAACTACAAATTCCATGGTGATTCGCTCCCATTCCACTCCGGAATCTCTTCCTGCTGAAGCAACCTATCAGTCTCTGGTGCTCATTCTTTAGCTACTGACAGTTGGGGCACCGAGCTACAAACCCAACTATATCTTTCTTCATCCGCCTCGACCAATAGTGTTGCCTCAAATGCTGGTAAATCTTCGAGGCATCAAGATGAATGGAATACCGAAATATGTGGGCCTCTTCTAGAATCAACTCTCGAAGCCTATCAACATTTGGTACACAGACCCGACCCTGCATCCACAATACTCTTTCCTCGCCAATGGTTGCATCTCTGACTTAACCATGCTGAACCTTGGCCTTGAGGAAGAGCAAATGAGGGTCATCATACTGCCACTCCCCGATATGATCAAATAAGGAAGACCGAGAAAAAACAGAAGGTAGAACTTGGCTAGGCTCTGAAAGATCCAATCACACAAACTAGCTAGCTAAGGCCTAAACCTCCACCGCCATAGGCCTCTCTGATGTTGGTAGATAAGCAAAACTCCCCAAACTCTCTGCTCGGCGACTCAAAGTATCAACCACCATATTGTCCTTGCCCGGGTGACACAAAATAGTGACATAAATAGTCCTTCATCAAACTCTAACCACCTCCTTTGATGGAAATTTAGGACCTTTTACTTGAACAGGTGCTGCAAGCTCTGATGATCAATATAAATCTCGTAAGGCACACTGTATAGATAATCGCACCAAATCTTCAGGGCATAAACAATGGCAACTAACTCAAGATCATGGATAGGGTAGTTCTTCTCATCTATCTTCAGTTTTTTGAATGCATAGGCAATCACCCTACATTCCTACATCAACATCACTTTGAGTCCAACCCTCGAGGCATCATAATAGACCGTATAAGACCCCAAACCTCTAGGACATATCAAAACTAGTTCTGCCGTCAAAGCTTTCTTGAGCTTCTGAACGCTCTCCTCACACTCTTCCACTCACTAGGACGGAGTATCCTTCTAGGTTAGTCTGGTGATATGAGCTGCAATCAATGAGAACCTCTCGACAAAACAACGGTAGTAACCCGCCAAACCGAGAAAACTACGGATCTCTATAGCTGAGGATCTAGGCCACTGCAATGCATCTACCTTCTTCGGACCCCCCCGAATATCCTCACACGATGCCCCGTGGCCTAAGAATGCCACGGAATCCAACAAAAACTCACATTTTGAAAACTTTGCATATAACTTCTTTTCCTTCAGAGTCTGAAGCATTATGATTAGATGTCGCTCATGATCTTTCATACTTCGAGAATATAGCGTAATGTCATCAATTAAAACAAAGATAAAAGAGTCAAGATATGACCGAAATACACTGTGTATCAAATGCATAAAATCTGCTAGGCCATTGGTCCGCCCAAATGACAAAACAAGAAACTCATAGTAGCCATACCTAGTCCTGAAAGCATTCTTCAGGATATCTAGCTCCCGAATCTTCAACTGACGGTAACCTAAGCGCAAGTCAATCTTAGAAAACACTCGTGCACCCTGAAGCTAGACAAATACATCATCAATATGAGGCAATGGGTAATGCTTATTCACTGTAGCCATGTTCAACTGGCGATAACTAATATACATACGCATAGAACTATCATTTTTCTTCAAAAATAAGACAGGAGAACCCTAGGATGAGACATTGGGTCGAATAAAACCCTTATCAAGCAATTCCTGCAACTGATCCTTCAACTACTTCAACTCAAAAGGATCAATACGATACAGAGGAATGGAAATAGGCTAAGTGTCCATCCACAAATCAATGTCAAAATCAATATCTATATATGGTGTCATGCCTACAAGATCAGCTAGAAATAAAATTGTAAAGTCTTGCACTACTGGAACTAAATCAACTGAAACGATACCAATACTGACATCTATCACATAGGCTAGATACACTGCACACCCATTCTCAACCATACGCTGAGCTTTAAGAAAAGAAATAACTGTACTAGGAGTGTGATCTAATGCACCCCTAAACTCAACACGCGACACACCTAGCATGGCCAGCGTCACTGTCTTGGCGTGACAATCAAGAATAGCATAATATGGAAGTCTACGCCCATGATGATATCAAAGTATACAATATTGAGTAATAATAAATCAGACCTTGTCTCAAAACTACAAAGAGCAACAAAACAAGACCGCTAAACGTGGTCCACAATAAGAGAATATCCCATAAGAATAGAAACATAAATAGAGAAACTCAAAGAATCCCGAAATACACCCAAATGCGGAGAAAAATAAGAAAATACATAAGAATAAGTGGAGCCTGGATCGAATAGAACCGATGCATCTCTGTGACAAACAAGTATTGTGAGCACGTGATTTTTGTCTCGTTAAAATTTCTCCTACAGAATTCTCAGATTTAGGATTTCTCCTTTTTATTAACTATTTTTAGGATTTAATTGTGCATATTAGTGTTGTTTTTCATTGATGCATGCATGACAAGTCAAAAAAAATACAAAAAAATTACAGTAGTACTTAGGATTTAATTTCACATTTTTTTGTCAAATTTAATTAGTAATTAAGGTTTTATTTTACGAAATATAAAAATCACACAATAATTAGTTTATTTTGGCATTTATTTATTTGTAGCTTCTAATTTGCTAATTTTCTTATTTGTTTAGATTATTGAATTTAGTCTAATTAGAATTTTAAAATAAAATTAGGAAGTTTTTTAAAAATGAAAATGAATAAAGAAATAGGAATTAAAACAATTTAAACAAGGCTGGCCACAATTGGGCTAAGCCTGGGTGGCCCAAACCCCTTTACCCGCTCAAAATGCCCAACAACCAGCCCAAAACCAGTCTCTGACCCAAGCTGATATGAGAGATGACGTAATTTTGGGGCAATCAATCTCAACCATCCATTAATATTGATCAAACGGTCCTAAAACCTCCCTCCAAAAACAAATACATATGTCCAAATGTGTGTATTACACTTAGAGACAAACCTTTCCTTCCTCGTACAAACATTCACCGGTGTAACACCGCCAATCAACCACAACACACCCACCGTCCGCTGCCGGCCGGAAATCATCTCCTTCGGCGGCAAAGCTCAGATCCCGATCAAAAATGCACCCCTGACCCCGTACCCTCCTCTTTCCGATGCCCTAAAAATCAACCTCGAATATAAGCCAAACCCCTCAAATATTCGAATCTTTGAGCACCGTCTCTGACGTCCACGATGGCGCCGTCCCGAGAAACCTCTCAAAGCAACACCACATACTCCTCACCCCGTCCCCATAATGAATCCATGGTTGAATTCCTCCAAACCCTACCCATCGCTTCGAATATTAGATCGAAGCTCTAACCCAGACCCCAAACCTCACCGGAATCCTTCAAAAATAATACAAGGTGACCTCCTCAGCCTCCCCTCCACAAATCCATGACCAAGAGCCTTCGAATACAACCATATTTGGCCAAAAATCATATCAAAGATGGTTTGAAACACATACCCAACCCCAAACTCGCTAACCCTAAACTTGATGCGGTTCCACCCCTCGAACGATGGTACAACGGTCTCAAAGGCCAACTAACCTTCCTAGAAATGCTTGTAAACCATTGGACTTGAAAGGTCCAAAATTCTATGGATGCAGTGATTATGCTAAGTACCCTGAATCCTTTTGATTGCTTTTTAATTTTCCTTTTATTCTCGTTTGTGTAAGTGCATGAAAGTCCATCTGCTCGTCTGTAAAAATTTTTGATTAGTTACTTCGTTTCCATTTGCTCATCTGTAAGAAAATTCTGATTAGTTACTTTGTTTCCAGTTGCTCATCTGTAAGAAATTTTTGATTAGTTACTTTGTTTACATTTGCTCATTAGTTACTTTGTTTCCATTTGCTTATCTTTTTGAAATTTTTGATTAGTTACTTTGTTTCCATTTACTCATCTGTAAGAAATTTCTGATTAGTTACTTTGTTTCCATTTGCTCATCCGAAAAAAATTTCTAATTAGTTACTTTATTTCCATCACATGTTTTTGTTTTAAGTTTTGATAATATGCTTCTGAATGTTCCTCTTATCACTAAAATTCATATTTGCTTCTTTCGACTCCTTTGGATTGTCAACCTAAGCTCAGAATTGTTCATCTCTTGTTTTAAAATCGATCAGTGTCCATGTGTGATAAATCTGATTTCTGAAGTTTATGCTGTTTAACTTTATTTTCTTCTGAGTAATTTGGATCCATATTCTGATACTTGTTTAAATCCGCCTGTATATATGTGTTGCATCAATTTGTTACTTATCAACTTTTGACCCTTGGTTATTTGTTTTTTTACATATAATAGCATAAGTTAAGTAGTTGGCCATGGCCAGCTTTCTCAAAATTTGATCCCATCTAATAATATAACCTTGCTATGACCTTAAGTAGTTAACTAGTGTCAATTTCTGACCAAAGATATATGCACCAGGGTATAAAACACCTAGGCTAGTAATTAAGAAAAGAAGATAGGGGTATTGGGGGTATTTTGAGCATAAGAAGCTTGTAACAAACTTCTGGAACATTCAATTGAAGGTTCGAAATGCATTTTTTTCTAATTTTCTCTCAAACTTGAGGCACAAGTTAAAAAATGAGGGAGCAATTACGCAAAATCTGAAAAATGGATAAGGTACTAAAAAGAAAACAAGAAAGATTGTGTTGCCCTAAGGCCTTTGGATATAAAAGAGACATATGATTTCTTAAGAAAGGATATATACATTCATATACATTCAGAGAGAGACATTTTTAGAAAAAGGTCAAGAATATTCAACTGAAAGCCAATTTTAAGTTTTCCTGGTAAAATCTTCTATAATAATAAAAAATTCCATACATTAGTGGTTGAAGATGACTTGAGGCATAGGCATTTGTGTTGTTAGAGTTTTCAGAAGCAATTTTAGGCATTGCTCTTACGCTGGTTTACTTTGTTCAAGTCTGGGATGAAACCTGTGTTGTTATTTGCTTTTCAAACTTTTCCCGAGTTCCGGATACGTTCCTGGGTTAACTGGTTGATTTTGGTTGTTGTTGCTTGTTTATCGTTTACCTTACTCATAGGATTCTTTTTATTGTAATTCCAGGTACTACTGTCACTCAAAATTTGGGAAATGCACAGTTGTGTATATTCGTAACCATGGCTGATAATGAAGATGTTTTCATTTTTATGTCATAATGCAAATGTCGTTAGTTTAGTAATATTTAAGATGTCTATCTCATTTTGTACTATAATATGTATGAATATATAAACCGTGTCGGACTGTATTTGGACTATGAATTTCAAATTTTTTGAATTTCAGTAGGTTTAAAATATGGTAGTCAAATAACCTGCCCGATTTTCATGATTAATTCTGTAATAGGGATTCGATGTATGTGTATGTACTCTGATTGATGAGTACACCAGATTTTTTTAGATGCTAGATTTGAAACCTGAGTTATAAATTATTAATTTATTAATACAAAATCACTTCCAGGATATCCTTTTGTCAAATATATGTAATGTGTTAGAAATGATCAATTATGAAAAATATCAGTATTTGTAAAATAATGATCTGGAAATCCTCGTGATTAATTTTAGGTCAAAATTTCTGGCTCAATTGAAGGCCCAAGTCGTTATAATTGTGAAGTATGAAATATACTCCCTTGGGCCTACCATCTCAATAATGAAGCCCAATAGCAAAAATCACCCATGAGTGATGTTGAAGATATCCATGCTGAACCTTTCTTTTGAATATATCATTACTATATGAAATAATCAAGACCTCTCTTTTTTTATTATTAGAGACGCGCATCATAAAAAATGATAGTCTCTTTAGGTTGTCTTTCCTTAAAAGTAAAATGGATATGCCACGCTAAATAAAAGTCATACACTATGTGGCCCTCTAATTGTAATAAAATTCATAGAAATCTGGAGGTACCGTTTAGCGAATTTCACGGTCCTTCTACGAACTTTAAAATGAGTAGTTTCTAATAGGCACGTTATTTTAATAATGTATCTTCCTAAATTTGGGTGCACATTTATGTGACCCAAATCCAAGTCTCAACGATGTCAAAATGTGTCGGGAACGCGGGTGCATTTATGTGACGTGGTTCGAGACGTGTTTTAATAACATTGCAAATATTCTTCAAAAATGACATAAAGCGGTTAATAATTTTAAATTGCACTGTAGGATAAACATGTATAAAAATCAAGAAATTAGTCAATTGTAATAGTTTAAGCGACCGTGCTAGAACCACGTGATCCGAGGATGCATAACACCTTCCTTCGGTTCAACAGAATTCCTTACTAAGAAATTTTGCTTCGCAGTCTCCATTGGGGTATTCAAAAATTTCCTCGATTTGGGATTCTAAATAAATCGGTGACTTGGGACACCAAATCCAAACCTATCCCAATTGGCGACTCTTAATAAATAAATAATCCCATTTCAAATAATGCACTTTAATTGAAAAAACTCCCTTATACATTTTATCCTTCAGGGAAGCCATGTAAAAAGGAGGTGTGACAGCTCTGGCGACTCTGCTTGGGATGCGAACCCAGAATCTGTGGTTCAGGGTTCAAGAATTCGAGTTTAGAATAACTGTTTTATTTGGCTTCTTCTGATTTCATTACATGTTTTATGCTTAGTTCTAAATGCTTTACCGCTTTGATATTATTTGAACAGTACACATAAACTTCTACGAAACCCATCACTTATCACCTTCGGGATGTGCTTACTGGTTGAGACTCCCTCTTCTGTTAGTGTCATGCCTGAGATTTAGAAAGAGGATGGACAAGTTACTAAGCTGGATGGCATTTTGGTTCCCAGTACGTAGCTCCCTCCTCGACTCGAGTTTTTCGCTCGGGTGCACAGTCTAGACCCTGTACCAAGGTTTTTAACTTAGAATAACTTGACCTCATGCCGGATCCCTAGTAGGAATGCGTATTTGCATCATGCGTTTGACTTAGGGGACTCAACGCAGGAGTTGGGTCCGTCTAGGACAGGTGACCCGAAATAAAAGACTATCCTGATGCATGTAACGTGCTACTTGCACATTCATTTGCTTTGGATCCGCATGTTGACCGGCTTGTGAATAAAAAGAAAATTTGAGAGTTACTGAATTAATCATTTGTAAGGACCAATGCTCAAATAGCGCCTAAATGCTGTAGGATTTTTAAAAAGAAACAATACAAAACAAAAGGGAAAAGAAATTGGGAAGTTTTTTCAATAATATTTTTGGGATTTTGATAAATTGTCTTACCGGGGCCAACCCTTCTTTTGCAAAAAATGCCAAAACAAGAAAAAATAGTTGTCCATTTTTATTCACTTGTTTCGAAATAAATCGGGTGATTCCATACTACCGTAAATAGCCAAATGTTACCGCAAGGCACCGGAAGGTTGATCTTGCACAAATGTCCACCTCTGAGTCCTATTTAGACCAGCAAGCGAGCACAGGCTGAGAAAACAAACTTTCTTTCTGAAGTGTTGCAGGGTCGTATTCGCAAAACCGAGCCCTAATTTAAGAAATGAATTTCATAAAATATTGGTTTTAATATTTTGCGGATACTAATTCACCTTAATAAATGTGCAGAATAAGCACGATAATGCTCATGAACAAAATTCCCTTGGAGTTGCGACTGTGTTGGAAAGATCTGGGGGAAACGGGGCAAAAAGGGTCAATACGCATTTGAGAGGCCTCACTGGGTTGTTGAAAATTAATCCAAGGGGAGACATCATAAAAGCATTAATCACATTTTCGGACCCGGCTCACAATATCTTCAACTTCTCGGACTTTGAACTCACCCTGACATTAGAGGAAATAACTGGATATATTGGGACCCCAACAATTCCTTTGAGAAACCAATACCTGATTGCACCAAGAGCGCTTTCCGTACACAAACTCCTGGACTCATTAAAAATAAGTAGGAAATTTCACAATCCGGACTTATCAGCTGACTTTTGCACCCCGCAATTTATATATCAGAGGTACGGACATATCGAGGGATTCAATAACCCCGAAAATCATATTTGTAGTAAAGGAAATCAGCTCAAATGGGAGGAGCATTGATGTTTTGCGTTCATGGTATTTTTCTTGGGTTTTCTGGTGTTTCCGTGAAAGGATGGGAATATTGACATACGAATTGGATAGCAGGGGTCATTAGCACTTTAGTGACCCAGGCTAAAAGTACCCTAGCTCCAAAGATCTTATCAGAAATCTTCCGTGCTCTTACCGCCTGTAAAGCAGGAGGAGACTTCTTCGAAGGATGTAACTTGCTGCTGCAAATATGGATGATCAAACATGTATGTCAGCAGCCTCAATTCATGAATTATGGGTCATCAACAAAGAGCTGCACAGAAGAATTCTGCAACAGGGTTGATGGGTTTAAAGTACCTGAGGGTGTCACATAATGGGTGTCGCATCTATGGGTCATCACTGCAAATCAGATAGAGTGGACATTCGGGTGGCTCCCTATGGATGAAGTTGTGTATATGCCAGTCATCGGGCCTCATTTCCTTCCGATGGGTCTCCGAAGTATCTAGCCCTATGCACCATACAAAGTCCTAAGACAATTGGGTAGATGCCAAATGATCCCCAGGGATGAGGATATTAGTCGTCATGCAGTGGAGACTAGCCCAAACGGTCAATTCCCTGAAGTTGTGGTACGTCAAATCTCGAGTGAATGTCAATACTTGACAGCAGATACTCGAGTGTGCAATATATCTAAAGCTGAGGTTGCACCAGGGTATGTTACTTGGTACAAAAGAGAAATAAAGCCTGGGAGGCCGACTAAGAGACCACATATCCAAGAATGAGCCGAAACATCACAGGAGAAATGAGATTGGCTAGTAAAGGCAAATGAATATATGAAAACAATAGGAAGATTGGAAAAGCAAATCCAAGAGCTACAAATTGAAAATAGTTTGCTGGCCGCAGCCAGTGAGGGAGAAATGAAGATGTTAACCAAAGAAAAAGAAGCCTTACGAGCCCAAATCAAGAAAATTAAGGCAGCCACAGAAAGTCCCCTCAGAAGTACAAAAGATGAAAAACTCATAAAAATTTTGCGGTGGAAAGTAATCGAGTATGGGTTCGACCTGAATAAGGCGGAAAGTGAGCTTTCAAGGGTTCGAAAGCAATTGGTTTAAAGTATAGAGGAACGAGACTACATCCTTGAGCAATTAAAGGAAGGGAGTAATAATGAGATTGTTGGTTTAAGGCGGAGGGTCACCATGACTGAAAATAGAACGACCAAGCAAGCCGGGGACTTCAAAGCCGAAATAGAACATTGCTATGCATTAATAGCATTATTGGAAAGAGATTTGCGGCAATTCGAGAAGCTGAATCAGGTGGCAGAATGAACTCTAGAGGCAAAGGCCAAGAAAATTGGGCATTTGCTGCAAGAAAAATGTGTTATTAGGGAAAGGATACGGGCAATCGCAGATTGCATTACCACAAAATGTAACCATTGCGAGGATATGACAATATCAATGTTCTTTGCTACCGCCATGACATTTGTTCGTCAGGTGCTGGAAGACCTCCACCACCTCCAAGGAAGTTTAGTACTCAAGCCTGCGGTAAGTCCGAACGATGCCCCGCAAGTTCCAACAGTGGTGGGTATTAATGCATTCATAATTTCTGAAAAATCGCATTTTTCTTAAATGAGTTTGCCAGTCTGTATGCTCTTTTACGCACCATTCGAGTCTGTAAGTTTTATTGTGCCCAAGTCAGGTAGTTGCCTTTATTTTTGTTAGCTTTTGTAACCAGAGTCTTGTCTTTATAAAAATAAAAAATCCCAAAAATGTATAATGTTATTACATTTTTCATGAACTACGCTTGGTCTGATTCATGCGGAGTCATGATACGTAGGCAATCTTCATAGGATTCGGCCGTATTCTTAAAAAATAAAGCTAAAAGAAAATAAGAAGTAGAAACCAATAGTAAGTTCGGAATAAATGATGGGATGACGCATGCGACCATTGGAAACATATAGAAAACCTGTTAACTGTGTAGGTGCATCATACCCAATATGTGATTTCCTGTCTGTTATCTATCCCAACCTAACCGTTTGTAATTCCAGTTTCCAGTCCAGGTTTTTAGAGAACAGTGACTGGTTTGTAGTAAGCTGGCATCGCACAGATACTATACTAGATCAAAAGGAAGCGCAAAAATGTCATCCGAAAAGACTCTACCGGTAGTTCCCATTCCATAGGACAATCCGATTGCGGGGATCCCAGCCTCAGAATCTGCGGCAGCTGAAGAAAATAGGATCCTTCGACTCAGAGTTATGGAGATGTGGGACGCTTGGACAAATGTAAAAGAACCTCTAAGTGCCATCCCCGGATTTCCCGAGATTTTCCCAAGGTCGGGGGGTAGCTCCACTATCCCCATCAACCACCCAAATATCCTCTTGGGGAAGCCTACCATATCAGCAAACTTTGTCGGAGCACTCTCTGAAGCCTGTCCTCCGATTTTCACATCTGGCTCAGCTCCTAATATTTTTACGCCTCCTTCGTGTGTAGACACCACACAACCTGCGGCACCGAGGCCCACGTTTGATCCTACATATTTCACATTTCAAACTCCTAACTACCAAACTGAGCCTCCCTTATACCCCACATACACTTATCCTCAACCATCATATGAACTCACACCGATGCAGGATAAAACTCCTAATACACCTAATCAAGATGAGATAATAAGAAGGATGAAAAGCCTTGAGCAGAGTTTGAAAAACATTCAAGGCTTGAGTGGGCAGAAGAGTGTGTCTTACTCGGACTTATGCATGTTCCCACATGTACATCTTCCCATGGGATTCAAAATACCGAAGTTTTAAAAGTACGATGGTCACGGTGACCCCATTTCTCATTTGAAAAAATATTGCAATCAACTGCGTGGGGCAGGTGGAAAAGAATAACTACTGACGGAATTTCAGGGAGAGTTTGGTAGGCATCAAGTCTGAATTATACATGGACCAGGATATCACTTGATGGCATATTTGGGATGATCTCGCCCGGGATTTGGTAAGGCAGTTCCAGTATAACATTGATATTTCCCCGGACAGTAACTATTTGGCCAACTTTAAAAAGAAATCTTCAGAAAGTCTAATAGAATATGCAGTCAAGTGGCACGAGCAAGCATCAAGAGTAAAACCGCCCATGGATGAGACAAAGATGGTCACTGTTTTTCTCAAGGCACAAGAGGCGGATTATTTCCAATAATATGATGTCAGCAATGGGCAAACCTTTCGCTGAAGCAATCAAAATCGGCGAGATGGTAGAAAATGGCTTGAAAACAGGAAGAATTCTAAGCCAGTCAGCAATAAGGGCGACCTCCCAGGCCATACAAAATGGGGCAGGAGGAGTCGCAAGAAATAAAAAGAAAGAAGAAGCTTCAATGGCAGCCTCCGGCATGAGAAGACACCGCTCCCCCAGGCCCGTGTTCTCCGAAAGGACCTATCACTACTATTCACATCAGGACACACAACCTTATGCAGTCATGAATGCCCAGCCATTTGCTCGACCTCAACAACAGGGCAACAGAAACCAGGCCCCGAAAAATCAGCCTCCCCAAGACCACTATCCCCGCCCTCCACGGAACAATTTACGTCCCAAGGAGCTGCCCAGAAGACAAACCTTTACTCCAATAAGGGAATCTTATGGCAGCTTATTCCCAAAACTGGTCCAGATGGGTCTCTTGCAACACGTACCCCCGAACAGGCAGAACCTTGAGTCACATTCCTATCAACGGGGTGTACGTTGTGCTTATCATTCCGGGTTCAAAGGACATGACACCGAAAACCGCTGAACTCTGAAACGAGCGGGGGAGGATTTAATAGAACAAAGGAAAATAGTGTTGAGAGATAAAGATGTCCCGAACGTAACCAATAACATGTTGCTAGCTCACAAGAATGGGCCAGTTATCGGGAATATTTGTGATGACAAAGAGTTTGACACTTCTTTAAAAGCCATAATAGTCATTGCTGATGCAAACAAAAAACCAAAGGGTACCCCTAAGAAGGTTGAAGAAAAGGAAATGAGTGAAGCCAAACACCCAGAAGCAAAGAAGAAGGTCGAAAACTGAGACGGCACCCACCAAAGAAACCATACTTTACACCCCGTGAGGACGTCAAGAAAAACAGCCCACTTTGAGTCCTCCAAGAAGGTTTGAGTTGAACAAAACGATGTATGTACCCAAGGGAGCTAATGTGGTACGGGGACCGATTAAACCAACGAGGCTGAATGAGCCCGTGGTAATCGGTCGCGCGCCTCAAAAGCCAATGACAAACCCTTCTACAATCCCATGGAACTGCCAAGAAACAATAGTAACATACAAGGACAAAGAGATCCCTGGGGAAACTCAAAAGGGCCATCCCACAAAGAAATATTCGGACATGGAAGAAGTGAACACTACCACCAAAAGGCTATTTCCACCCAAAAAGCCCGTAAAAGCTGAAGATTTAGAGGCCTTCTTTCAAAAAATGAAAATTCCAGAATATGAGGTGGTGGACCAGCTCCGGAAGTCTACCGAGCAAGTCTCGTTATTGTCATAGCTGATGAACTCTGCAGAGCACCAGAAAGTGTTGGAAAAAACCTTGAATAAAGCTTATATCCCGATTCAAACATCCGTGGAGCAACTGGAGAAAATGGCAGAAAGATTCTTTGCTATTAATCAGGTTACATTCAGCAAGAATGATCTTCCTCCAGAGGGAGTTGCCCACAACAAAGCCTTGCATCTCACCGTCAAATGCGAAGGCTATTATGTCAAAAGAGTGATGATAGATGGAGGCTCCGGGGTGGATATATGCCCACTGTCGACATTGAAAAGAGTGGAGATCGGAACATTGAGGATTCGTCCAAACAATGTGTGTGTTTGAGCCTTTGATGGAATCAAGAGAGTCACCATAGGGGAAATTTACTTAGTATTGACCATCGGTCCGGTCGATTTTGAAGTGACATTCCAAATATTATACATGGACACATGATACAACTATCTCCTAGGAAGATCGTGGATTCACGCGACAGGAGCGGTGCCTTCCACTCTGCACCAAATATTGAAATTCGATCATGAGAATCAGGAGATTGTGGTCCACTAAGAAGAAGAACAGTCAATTTTTCTTGATCCGTCTGCCCCCTGGCTCAAAGCCAAAGAGCGAAGTGAGCATATAATCTACCAGACTTTTGAAATTGTGGTAGATGATCAACACAAAGAAGGAAAATGATTCCCCCAGCCTTTCCTCTCCAATGCCTCAATCATGGTGGCAAGAGAGATGACACGCCAAGGTTTTAGGCTAGGAAAGGGACTTGGAAGAACACTACAGGGAATAACTAAGCCGATCGTTTTGCCTACCGCAGAGAAGTTGTTTGTGCTAGAGTTTCATCCCACGCCGGAAGACATCACCTAGGCCAATTGTAAGAAACATCATGGATGGGCTTTACCACAACCCCTTCCCCACTTATACAAAATATATTTGAAACTAAAATACAATGAGGAAGAAGAAGACGAGACCTTTATAGCGGAAGAAATTGAAGAGATGTGTAGGGCCACGAGGAAATTTTTGTATGAAGTCAACATGGTCCAGCTGGGAGAAGGCTCAAGCACTGCTGAGGTGCTCTACATGGGACTAGATGGCAAGTTGCAAAACATGAAGGCCATGCCTTTCCCAGTCCGGCGAGAGGCCCGGTAGTCCTTCCTTGCTACCTTTTCTTGCACCACGAGTTATTTCAAGGTGTAGTTCGGATGTTTTTCTTTAGTATTTTGTCCTTTAAATTCCAAATGTAAACCATGTTGTATTACAGTTTCAACGAAATGGAATCATTATTTCATTGTTTGCACTTCTCTATTCTTTTTTATTTTGTTTCTTCTATTTTTATCTTTTCTTTGAGTCCCAATACTGCGGCGTTAAATAATATGACATGCTTGTGGACTTCATGCCCTGACCCGAACATGCTGCCTATTTGTGAAATAAACAACCAAGAACCAGAGTATGATGAAGATGATGCTTTTAGGGAAATCAACCAAGAGTTGGAACATTTTGAAAATAAACCTAAGCCGAACTCAAACAATACCGAACCAGTTAACTTGGGTGGTCCCAGCGAAACCAAGGAAACTAAAATAAATATCCATGTAGATAAGGAAATCTGAGATTCACTGGTTCAACTTCTTTTGGAATTAAAAGATGTATTTGCTTGGTCTTACGATGATATGCCCGGGTTGAGTGTTGATCTGGTGGTTCATAAGTTACCCACATACCTTGAATGACCTCCAGTCCAAGAAAAACAAACAAAGTTCAAACCTGATGTCAGCTATAAGATCAAAGAAGATATTATAAATCAATTAGAAGTGGGGGTAATCTGAGTGGTTCGATAAACCGCGTGGTTGGCCAATGTGGTTACGGTACCGAAGAAAGATGGAAAAACTCGAGTGTATGTAGACTACAGAGAATTAAAAAAGGCGAGTCCCAAAGACAACTTACCTTTACCTAACATTAACATCCTTGTTGACAACTGTGCTAAACACGAGATATAGTCCTTTGTAGATTGCTACGCAGGATATCACCAAGCGTTGATAGATGAGGAAGATGCTGAGAAAACTGCCTTCACCACACCTTAGGGAACTTACTATTACAGAGTTATGCCTTTTGATTTAAAGAACGCCGGGGAAACATATATGAGGGAAATGACCACCATTTTCCATGACATGATGCATCAGAAAATAGAAGTGTATGTGGACAATGTGATTATCAAGTCCAAGACTCAGGGTGATCATGTAAGGGATTTAAGAAAGTTTTTGAAAGGCTTTGCAAGTATGATTTGAAATTGAATCCAGCCAAGTTGCACTCGGGGTCCCGTTAGGAAAACTTTTGGGATTCATTGTCAGCCGAAAAGGCATCGAGTTGGATCCGACCAAGATAAAATCCATTCGAGAGCTACCTCCTCCAAAGACCAAGAAAGATGTAAGGAGCTTACTGGAAGATTGAATTACATCAGCCGATTCATCACCCAGTTGACTTCCACATGCGAGCCCATCTTCACGCTAAAGGGGACGTAGTAAGTAAAAGGACTGTTGAGTGTCAAGAGGCTTTTTGACATAATGAAGCACTACTTGTCCAACCTATAAGTTTTGGTCCCGCTAAAACCAGAAAGGTAGCCGTGTCTCTATCTAACAATCCTGGAGAGCTCTTTTGATTGTATTCTCGAGCAGCATGATGCCACGAGAAAGAAAGAGCAAGCCATCTATTATTTTAGCAAGAAGTTAACCAGTTACAAGGCCAAATACACACTGCTAGAAAGAACCTGTTGTGCATTGACGTGGGTGGCCCAGATGTTGAGGCATTACCTGCAAGCTCATACCACATACCTCATAACCAGACTGGATCAATTGAGGTATATATTCCAAAAATCTATGCCTACAGGGCGATTGGCAAAATGGAAAATCTTGCACGCTGAGTTCGACATAGTTTATGTCACTCATACTGCAATAAAGTCTCAGGCAATAGGAGATCACCTGGCCGAGAATCCAGTTGACGATGAATATTAGCCTTTGAATACCTATTTCCCTGACGAAGAAGTGAATTCAGTGGAAGTGACATCTGAAGACATCCCCGCTTGTAAAATGCTCTTCAATGGAGCAGCAACACAAAAGGTGTAGGGATTGGGGAAATTTTAATCTCACCCACGGGTCAGCATTACCCGGCTACAGCTAGGCTCCGGTTTTTCTGCACCAATAATAAATCTGAATACGAGGCTTGCATCATGGGCATGGACATGGCCATTGACCAAGATGTTGAGGAATAGTTAATTATGAGGGATTCAGATTTGATCATATGACAGGCTCAAGAAGAGTGGGAAACAAGAGACCTTAACCTCATCCTTTATAGATGGCATGTGGAGGATCTCAGCAAACAGTTAAGGTCAGTACAATTCAGGTACATTCCTCGTTGTCACAATGAGCTATACACGCACTTGCAACTCTGGCTTCCATGTTACCTTACCCTGGAAACGCTTACGTTGAGCCTTTTGAAATCCAAATCAAAGAAAGGCATGGGTATTGTAATGTGACCGAGGCAGAGTCCAGCACCCAGCCCTCGTCTTATGACATATGGAGATTTCTGAAAACACAAGAGTATCCCGAGCAAGCTACCGGGGAGCAAAAGAAAACCATCCGATGGCACGCGAGCAATTTCTTCTTGAGTGGTGATACTTTATATAAAAGGATCCAGATCTCTATTTGCTGAGATGTGTTAATGCCGAGGAAGCTAGGAGAATTATTCATGAAGTACACGCAGGATCGTGTGGACCTCATATAAATGGGTACGTACTGGCAAAGAAAATACTTCGAGCAGGGTACTACGGGATGACCATGGAGGAAGATTGCTTCAGCTTCGTTCGGAAATGTCATCAATGTAAGGTGCACAGTGATTCGATTCATGCACTGCCAACCAAATTTCATCATATGTCAGCACCCTGGCCATTCGCTACCTGGGACATGGATGTTGTTGGGCCGATTGAGCTAAAAGCCTCTAGTGGACATAGATTCATATTGGTCATTATTGACTACTTCACAAAATGGGTTGAGGCCATCAGACTTAATTCCGTCACAAAGAATGTTGTGGTAGACTTTGTGCATTCCAACATTATTTGTCATTTTGGAATTCCCGCAACCATCATTACAGACAATTCGGCAAATCTGAATAGTCGTTTAATGGGGGAAGCATGTGAACAATTTAAGATAACACATAGAAACTCCACCCCTTACCGGCCCAAAGCTAATGGTGTTGTCGAAGCAGCTCACAAGAACACCAAGAAGATTTTGAGAAAAATGATTCAAAGCACAAGACAATGGCATGAAAAGTTGCCTTTTGCATTGATGGGATATCGCACCACAGTGCGCACATCGGTAGGAGCAGCACCATATTTATTGGTCTATGGGACTGAAGTTGTCATACCCGTAGGGTAGAAATCCCTTCGTTCCGAGTAATTGTCGAAGCATAAATTGAGGATAGCGAGTGGGTTAAGACTCGATTGGAGCAATTGTCATTAATTGATGAAAAACGAATGGTTGCGGTTTGTCACGGGAAGTTGTACAAACAAAGAATGGCCCGCACTTACAACAATAAAGTGCGCCCGAGGAATTTCAAAATCGGACAGCTGGTATTGAGGCATATACTTCCTCACCATCAGGAAGCCAAAGGAAAGTTTACTCCAAACTAGAAAGGTCGTACACTATCAGAAAGATATTACAAAAAGGAGCACTGTACCTGGGTGATGTAGAAGGAGATAAGCCCAAGACGGCAGTGAATGCAGATGCAGTGAAAAGGTATTACACTTAAGCCCTCTGTTGCAATGATTCTGGCTGTTTGAAATGACGAAGGCTTTTTTTTCACGCTACCCTAACACATTACCAATCCTTCGCAAACCCCTTGAGCCGATTGCATTTCTTTGCTTTCCCTCTTTGGAACCCAGAATTGCTAAGTTAAAAAAACGGCAAAGAAAATATGAAAAAAAGAGAATTTTGAAAACAAAAGAAACAACAAACAAATTAGATTAGGAAAAACTTCCTGAACTACGTCTGACTTGACTCCGAGAGGATACGTAGGCAGCCTCTCCCTGAGGTTCAGTCATACCAAAATAAAACCCCAGTTTCCCAAGAAATAAAATTAGGGTAGAAATGTATTGGTTTGGTCACAAATCAGCCCGAATGGTTCCAAAGTTGTAAATTCCTATCAAATTTCATTTACTCAAGAGCTTGGTCCAAGTACTTTCGATTAGTTGGACAAAACAGGGACGTGACAAACACCATTGTTAGGATTCGACACAACTCAAATTGAAAAAAATAATATGAGAGAGTGTTATTGGTGAGAACCTTCGGGCACCGTAAGGTGACGATGACCAGAGAAAAACAAAATGAGAGAGTCCGTTTAGTGAAAACTCGCAAAGAGCGCTATCAGACGATGGGAGAAGACAAATAAGAGAGGCCAATCACGGAAAACCCGCAAAAGGGCGTCGTCGGCCGAAAAGAGGAAATATTGCCACTCAAGCCTGAAAAAAATTCCATGGTTTTGAAAGAATGAAATCAAAAGCAGAAATGGATCTGGGCTAGGTATTAAGTCCAAGAAGCATGTTGTTTCCATTTAAAGTTGGCACGCACTCCCAAATAAATCCTCATTTGTTCTCCAAAAGAGACATACCCTTCTAAATCCATGTGTTTGTTTTGTTTGTTTTCCCACTCCTTTTCCCTTTAAATTTGATGTCCTGATCATTCCACAAGAGAAGGTAGCAGGATCGATCTCACGGGTTTTCTCCTGGCAAGAAATAGAAGGAATATACGATATCAGCGAGCGCATTTGGCCAACACCAATTTATCATGACGGCTAATGCATCAAAAGCACGAAAGCAGAAAGAAAAGAAACTCAAAGTTGAGATCTCACAAAGGTGAATTAAGATCGAAAAGGTTAAGCCCAAGCGGGATAATGGTTCTTATAAAAAATCCCAAAAGGCGAGCCCCAAAATGAAAATTGGGACAAAAATCATAACCAAGGACCTGCAAAACAAAACCAATTTGAAAGATGAGAACCCCCTACCAACCTACGAGGCAAAGATTGGAAGTCGAGGGTTGTTCCCCCAATAGAAATGAGGCTGAAATCAAGCAAAACAAGGCCGCAAACAAATCACTGTTCAAGCTAACAAATTGATCTGTTTTTGAATTGAAATTTGACACAGGTGTAATTTAAAAACAATGGGAACACGTGAAACCAATGGAATGGCACAAGGGCTAAGAAGGGTTTTGCATCAATAACAAAAAGGGGAAGTTTTCTTCACATTTTTTTCCTGTAATTTCATAAATAAATATGGTAGCATGGGACTCTAATTCCTGACTCCTTCCCCAGACTTAGGGCCACATCCCTAGCCTTCTCATGCGCAATTTGTGGATCTCTTTGGCGTAACCCAAGGGTCACACTCCACTCTCTCTAGCACAGGCCAAGAAATTTCTTTCTTACGCTTCCCGGCATAACCTAGAAGTATCTCTTTATATCCCCAGCATAACCTGAGGACTTCCTTTTCCACCTTATTCCCCAGCATAGTCTGAGAGTTAAAGCTTTTCAGTACTTAGCATAACCTAACGGTTTTTCCTTCCCTTCTCCATCCCTAGCATAGTTAAAAGGATCTCTGTGGCCCTCCACTTCGAGGAACTTCCCTAGCATAACCTAGGAGCTTCCCTTCCAATCCCGGCATAACCCGTGGATTTCCCTGACATAATCCAGGAACTTTCCATTCAATCCCGGCATAACCTGTGGAACTTCCCTAGCATAACCTAGGAGCTTCCCTTCCAATCCCGGCATAAACCGTGGAATTCCCTGGCATAACCCAGGAACTTTTCATTTAATCCCGGCATAACCCGTGGACTCTCCCTAGCATAACTTAGGAATATTCCATTCAATCCCGGCATAACACATGGATCTCCCTAGCATAACCTAGGAATTTTTTTTCTTTCAATCCTTGCATAACCCGCGGATTCCCCTGGCATAACCTAGAAATTTTCCATTCATTCCTTGCATAACCCGGGAATTATTTCATTCATCTCAACATAACCCGCGGATTCCCCTGGCATAACCAGGAATTTTCCATTCAATCTCGGCCCAACCCGTGGATCTCACTAGCATAACCTATGAGTTTTCTCTTTCAATCCCGGCATAACCCATGGATTCTCCTGGCATAACCCAGGAATTTTCTCATTCATTCCGGCATAACTCGCGAATCCCCTAGCACAACCCAGGAAAATTTTTCAGTTACTCCCGGCATAACCTGTAACTTTTCCTTTCATCCCCAGCAGGGACCCTTCATTCCTATCCCGACATAACCGGTGGATCTTTCTCTTGCCCCCAGCAGGGACCCTGCATTCCTATCCCGACATAACCCGTGAATCCTCCTCTTATCCCTTGCAAGGACTCTTTTTTCCTTCCTAGCAGAACCTGGAAATCAGTCCAAATGATAGCAATCCTGACTTTTATTATTTTCAATAAAGAAATGTCTTAGATTTGTGTTGCAGATAACTCACAAAATTTTCCCGGTGAAAACTAGGGCAAAACATTTCGTTCGTTTGTTTGTTTTGGTGTCCGAGAAGTTTTACTTCAATACATAGAATTCGAGATGACCGACAGTGGGAGTCTCAATCCTGAATAAGGAAAAGAAGAAAAGAAAAAAAAAGTGAATGCAAAATGATGAAGCGGACAGAGATGCGGACTGCTCAAATTTGATTGAAATCACAAGTCCTGCCTGTCCCGCTTTGTTTCAAAATTGAAATATAAACCAACGGTTGCAGCTAACGAGCGTCAGGATTCAGATCGAATTCTGCTATAAAAGCTAGCCAAGACTCAAGATCAAGTTTCAAGAGACTCGTGGATAGGCATCTTGTAACTCGTAGTTGATGGTCCTAGCTAGCTTAGCTGTTGATTTTCTTTATGTGTGATAAGGAGTCAGTATGCAGTAGCAGCAGCAAAAGTAGTGAAATCATAGCCCATTGTAGTCCCAGCTACCAAACACTCCAGAACTACACTAACCTCATTCCTTTGTCGGCGAGGATATATAGGAAACTTTTGAAGCAAGGATCGGTCAGACATCTTTCCAAAATGCTTTTCCCGGAGTTTTTGAGTGGGCAAAAACCCCGCATAGCGCTCATTTGTCTTTGACCGAAAACCCTTCCTGTTTTCTTGTATAGATGGCCAGCTTTGAGCACGTGATTTTCTCCTCGTTAAAATTGCTCCTACTGAATTCCCAAATCTAGGATTTCTATTTTTTATTAATTATTTTTATGATTTAATCGTGCATATTAGTGTGTGTTTTCATTGATGCATGCAAGTCAAGTCATAAAAAATACAAAAAATTTACATAAGCATTTAGGATTTAATTTCACATCTTTGTTAAAATTAATTAGTAATTAAGGTTTTGTTTTGCGAAATATAAAAATTAAAAAAACTAATTAGTTCATTTTGGCATTTATTTAATTTGTAGCTTCCAAATTTCTAATTTTCTTATTTGTTTAGATTAGTTGAATTTAGTCTGATTAGAATTTTAAAATAAAATTAGGAAGTTTTTTTAAAAAATAAAAATTAATAAAAAATAGGAATTAAAATGATTTAGACAAGGCTGGCCATAATTGGGCCAAGCCTTGGTGGCCCAAACCCCTTTACCCGCACAAAATGCCCAACAACCAGCCTAAAACCCGTCTCTGACCCAATCTGATACGAGAGACGCCCCAAAACGATGTCATTTTGGGGCAATCAATCTCAGCCATCCATTAATATTGATCCAACGGTCCTAAAACCTCCCCCCAAATAGATATATGTATGTCCAAACGTGTGGAATACACACAGAGACAAACCTTGCCTTCCTCGTAAAAACATTCATCGGTGTAACACCGCCTATGAACCACCACAGACCCAACGTCCGCCGCCGGCCAAAAATCATCTCCACCGGCGACAAAGCTCAGATCCTGACCAAAAATACACCCCCTGACTCCCTGCACCCTCCTATTTTTGATGCCCTAATAATCAAACCTCGAATATAAGCCAAACGCTTTGAATTTCGAATCTCTGGGCACCGTTCCGCCGTCCTCGGTGGTGCCGTCGTTGGAAACCTCCCAAAACAACACCACATACTCCTCACCCCGTCCCCATAATGAATCCATGGTTGAATTCCTCTAAACCCCTACCCATCGCTTTTAATATTAGATCGAAGCTCAAACCCGAACCCCTAAGATCACTAGAATCCTTCAGAAATGATACTAGGTGACCTCCTCACGCTCCCCTCCACAAGTCCATGACCAACAGCCTTCGAATACAACTAGATTTGGACAAAAATCATATCAAAGATGGTCTGAAACACAGACCTAACCCCAAACTGGCTAACCCTACACTTGATACTCTTCCAACCCCTCAAATGATGGTACAAGGGTCTAAAAGGCCAACTAACCTTCCCAAAAATGCTTGAAAACCATTGGACTTTAAAGGTCCAAAATTCTAGGGTTGTAGTGATTAAGCTAAGTACCCTGAATCCTTTTGATTGCTTTTAAATTTTCCTTTCGTTCTCATTTGTGTAAGTGCATGAATGTCCATTTGTTCGTCTGTAAAAATTTCTTATTAGTTACTTCGTTTCCATTTGCTCATCTATAAGAAATTTCTGATTATTTACTTTGTTTCCATTTTCTCATCTGTAAGAAATTTATAATTAGTTACTTTGTTTCCATTTGCTCATCTGTAATCAGCGCTCTTTTTTTATTTCTAGAGACACGCATAATAAAAAATTATAGTCTCTTTAGGTTGTCTTTCCTTAAAAGTAAAATGGGTTTGCCACGCTAAACAAAAGTCATACACTAAGTGTCCCTCCAATTGTAATAAAATGCATAGAAATCTGGAGGTACCGTTTAGCGAATTTCACGACCCTTCCACAAATTTTAAAACGCGTAGTTGCTATAGGCACGTTATTTTAATAATGTATCTTCCTATATTCGGGTGCGCATTTATGTGACCCAAATTCAAGTCTCAACGATGTTAAAACGTGTCGGGAATCCGGGTGCATTTACGTGACGTGGTTCAAGACGCGTTTTAATAACGTTGTAAAATTCTTAAAAATGACTTAAAGCGGTTAATAATTTTAAAATTGCACTGTAGGATAACATGTATAAAATCAGGAAATTAGACAATTGTAATAGTTTAAGAGACCCTGCTAGAACCACAGGATCCGATGATGCCTAACACTTTCCCTCGGGTCAACAGAATTCCTTACTAAGATTTCTTGTTCGCAGACTCCATTTGGGTAGTCAAAAATTTCCTCAATTTGGGATTCTAAATAAACCGATGACTTGGGACACCAAAGCCAAACCTATCCCAATTGGCGACTCTTAATAAATAAATAACCCCATTTCGAATAATGTCACATTAATTGGAAAAACTCCCTTATGCGTTTTATCCTTCGGGGTAGCGTGTAAAAAGGAGGTGCGCCAAGTATAATACTTGTGATGACAGAATCAGAGGCAGCAGCCTTGGTACGGGCAATAAGGGCATAGTATTGGGCCTGGCCTCCCCCTATAAGGCGACCCCTACCTCTCTGTACTCCACCTCTAGCTAGCTGAGCAAGTAGGGCAGCAACTGGAGCTATAACCATGGCCTAAGAACTCTGCGGGGCACGTTGTGGCTAAGAACTCTGTGGAGGTGTACCCCTTTCAAGTCTAGGGAAATCCCTCACCATATGGCTTGTGTCTGTTGTAGTTGTCATTAGCTCGGGCCAGGTCTGCTAGACTAACCTCTGACAGCACCCCCCAAAAGAGGTGCGTTAGAAACTTAAGGTGTATAATAAGGCTTTTGCGGCCTAGGAGGAGCTGGAGCACTACTAGCTGCTGGAAGAGCTGAATCAATAGGAAAACTTATATAACCCCTACCATGACAACCTGTAGCTGGGGTACGATCACCAGAGTAATGGACCTACTCTCGAGACCTCTAGGCCTCCCTCTCATTTCTTTCCCTAGCAGGCATACCCTTAATCCTCCTAGCAATGCTCATCACCTGCTGATAAGGAATATCCATCTCCAACTCACGAGCCATTCTAGACCCGATGCTGGGAATAATCGCTCAATAAACCGGCAAACCCTCTCGTGAGCAGTGGAAACCAAGGATGATGCATGCGTAGCCAAACTAGTATAACGGACAGCATACTTTGAAACAGTCATAGCACTCTAGCGCAAATGCTCAAACTCGACGCGCCATGCATCTTTGAGTTTGTGAGGAACAAAATATCTCAAAAATATCTGAAAACTTGGTCCAAGTCAGCGAAGCAGCCTCTTCCGGGCTGTCTAACTCATATGTACGCCACCACTCATAGGAGGCTCTTTGAAGCTGGAAAATAGTGAATGAATCCCCGCTCGAACATGATATACCCATAGTATGGAGAATATGATGGCACTCCTCAAGAAATCCTATGGCATCCTCTTATGATTATCACTGAATATAGGAGGATCATATTTCTTGAACCTGTCAAGCTTACACTACTCATCCTTTGAAGTTGTTGCCCGGTCCTTGGGATAAACTAGCACTGCAGGTGGCATAGTAATAACCTTTGAGACCTTATCAACATGCACTTCCTGCTTAGGAGTATGGGCGGTAGGAGCCTATGCTGCTCCCCCGGCCTGGGAAAGCAACCCTACTTGTGCTGAAGTAGTGGGCATGCTCATAAACTGTACTAGAGTCTCCTGAAGTGATGGCGTGGTAGTAGCAGTAGGTATGTCAGGTGTCTGGACCCTGACTAGCACTGCCGGTGGCTCCTCGATTGCAGCTCACGTAGGTGCTATGGCAAAACCCCATGCGCGTCCTCCGCCTCTACCCTGGCCCCAACTTCTAATGGCTACAGTAGAGGGCGTGGGTGCCTGATCATCTCGGGTAGCACGTGTCCTCACCATCTTTGAGAGAATAGAAACACAGAGGTTTAGAATTGTGATATCAAAAATCTCGCAAGCCAAAGAAATCAAGTGAAGTGGAATTTCCTAACAGTTACATAACCTCTCATAGATAAGTACAGAGGTCTCCGCATCGATCATCGAGACTCTAATAAATTGTCTTGTGATTCATCACTCTATGAACCTAGAGCTTTGATACCATTTTGTCAGGACCCAGTTCGCCCTCCGCGAACTATCGTGACGGCATGTAGTCACTAGGACTAGGTAAGCCTAACAAATGCGGAAAATAACTAAATCTTGCGAAATTAAATAATCAAAAGCCAAAAATAACTGAAGAAAACAATGTTTAGATGCCACTCGGCATATACACACAACTTCTCAAAATTCGAAACGCTATCCCAAAACCTGAAAACTCACGGATCCACAAGCTAAGAAAAAATTACTACATAGCTCTAATATTCTGAATGTCTAGCAAGAAGAGAAAAAACGTAAGGGTTAAAACTATATACAGAAATAAAAAGAGACTCATCGGTATGCGGACGCAACAGATATACCTCAAAGTCCCCTATAATCACCTCGCCTCAAGAATGGTAAGCCTGAGTAGATGTACCTGGATCTGCACATGAAAAACATGCTCAGAAAGTGCATGAGTACACCACAACGGTACTTAGTAAGTGCCGAGCCTAACCTCGGTTGAGTAGTGACGAGGAAGGTCAGGGCCATAGTGAGGTTAAATAAAAGATTCAATTCGATAGCATAGAACAAAAACAGTACAGGTATGAGCAACAGTGAAAGTAACACAGATATAAAGGACGACAACAACTACAAAGAAACAATGTAAACACCGAAGGAAAATACTGCTTAACTCAAACAACATCAGCTGAGGATCTTCCAGAATACCGTCCTAAAGTCAAAAATATACGTATACAATAAATATCTCAGGATATCGTCCTGTAGTCTAGCTCATAGAACATGGGAATCTATCGAGATCCTATTTCATATTCCCAAACATAAATACACAATACTGGGGGAATGTACCGGGTGCATTCCCGTAGTTCCATATTATTGTGCAGGGAGATCTACTGGAATCCAACATCCATAGTACAAAATGAAAGCAGACGGGGGAGGGGGAGGGAGAGCTACAGGAAGCCAACATCTGTAATCTTAATGTAAATACACAACAACAATAACAACAGTAGAAATGCTGAAAAAATATCAAATTTCATATTAAGGAAACAAATAGTTTACCTATCAAAGACTTTAGGTAAGACAATTAAACAACTAAGGCAATTTAATCACTTAGGCATGCTTCTACTAAGCTAACATAGGCTTAAATGGTAAAAGAATTAAGCAGGAAGGTAAATATAATAGTAGTACTTAATGAAAAATAGGATTTCCAACAATTGACACAAATACGCACTCGTCACCTTACGTATAAGGCATTTCAAGTATAAAATATACCATATCCTAAGGGAAAGGTCCCTTAGACAAGGTTTGACAAGCCACTTACCTCGAACAAGCGCAAGTCGACTTGAAACTACGCTCTTTTCACGAGTATCCGACTCCAAATGGCCCAAATCTACTACATTCAATTGCATATTATTAATAACACCTCAAGTAGCTGATTCCACAATTAAATTCTAGGCTACTACACGAATATAAGTAAAATGACCAAAATTCCCCTCGGGCCCACGTGTCGGAATCAATTAAAATTTATATTTCTATAATCCTCACACTCTCACAAGTCTAACCATATCAAAATTATCCCAATTCGAGGTCAAACTCCCAATAAAGACTCAATCTCTTGGTCTAAGAATTATTCTCCCAATTTCAACTAATATTTCGAAATTAAAGGATGGATTTAAGTGTAGACTCATGGAAATTAGTCTAAACCGAGTAAGAATCAATTACCCAAATCGCCCGGGAAAAAATCCCTTCAATCATCACAATCTCTGGAGCTTCTAAGTCCAAAATATTAATTATGGTCTAAACACTCGATTTTGGGTTTTTAATTCGACCTAGGTTTTCCCTTAATCGAGAACGCGGAAGGCCAGTCGCGATCATGAAGAACAAAATTTCACTTGCCTCAGGTTACTCTATGCGAGCGCATAAGGGGAACGCGATGATCTAACTCCCTCAACCTATGCGATCACGCTTGACTTCACATGACTGTGCAGAGAAACAATCAACAACATCTGCTGCCTTATTTCTTCTATGCGAACACGACCAAGCCCACGCGTTTGTGATTCAACACTGCCTTAAAGCTAGACATTTGCATTCCTCCTCACACGAATGCAAAGAGCAAAATTTTCCTGAGCCTCGCCTAAGCTTTCACGATTACGATACTATCTACACGATCGCGATGAAGAAATGACTGCAACACATACCAGCAAAATCTTATGCCTATCCATGTCGAAAAATGGTCCGTTGAGCATCTGAAACACACCCGAGGCCTCTAGGACCTCAACCAAACCTGCCAAAAAATCCTAAAATATTAATTAGACTTTTACCAATCTTGAAAACACCCCAAGCGACATCAAATCAAACAAAACACATCTGATTCAACCTAAGTTTTTCCAAAATCTTCTAAATCACGCTTTTGTTAAAAAACACAACTAAACCACCTTTGAATGACCTACAATTTTAGACACACATCCCAAATGAAATAACATAACCATTGCAACTCCCGTATTCTATTCCAACACTTAGATCAAGATCTCACTATCGAACAAAAACTTCAAAAATTTAAGTTTCGGTATTTCAAGCCTAAATTAGCCACTAACCTCCACAACACAATCCGAATACCCCCTAATCCAAAAATCACCTAATGGAGCCAATGAAATCATCGGATTTCCATTCCAAGGCCCTCTTCATACTGTTTAGACTACGGTCAACTTTCCAACACTTAAGCTTTCTTTTAAGGACTAAGTGTCCCAACCCTCTCCAAAATTTAAAATTGAACATCCTGACAAATAAAAATAGTAGAAATAAACTCGGGGAAGCAGTTACTAGGGGATCAAGGTGTTATCTCTTAAGATGACCAGTCAGGTCGTCATAGTATAGGTGAAGTGACCAGTACCTATGCGCCGCCGATTTATCTATTTTTCCTGTTTTCTTCAAATTCATATTATATTGTCTTCCTTGCCTTAACTACTACCTGGTTTTAATAGTATCTCCCTGATTGCTTGCCACTTCTCAGACATTGTTCTTTATTGTTAAAGATATTAGCTATCCCGTCTTTTTATTGTCTTATATTATTGGCTTAAGCTGGTTTATCGGTGTTTCATAGTACATCTTGGATTGGTTTTGATGAGTAGTATTGTTTGACTGAAGGTTTATAATGTACCAGAGGTTACAATATCATGAAGAGTTTTGAGTTAAATTGTGAAATTTCTGCATTTACTGAGCAGTTGATGCTAATATGGTAGAATCAGGTTGGGTCGCAACGCAAGAAATAAGGGTGATACATTAAGTAGGAATAAGGGTAAAATGTTATTATATGGTGGTATCGGGCTGCACACCAGCCATAAGAGGAATACGAGTGATATATTGAGGAGGAATAAGGGTGAATTTCTCTTATACGTTGGGATCGGGGTGCACGATGCAGCAGGAGGTATAAGGGAAGATTGATAAGGAGTAATAATGGTAAATATTGATATTCATATTGATTAAATTGTGAGATCGGGATGTGCGCCGCGTCAGTTTATGTGATTATGTATCATTCATCTACTGTGTAAGTTATTCTGTTATTTTGCATTTTACTTAAGGATTGGCTATATCTTGATACTGATAAGACACTTGAGTATTTATTCATTCCTTGCAAGTTAATATTTTATTTTGTTAGGTTGTTCTTTCTACTTTTATTATCTAATGCATGCTGGTTATATTGAAATTTCCAATTGTAGCCTCGTCATTACTTTTTCGAGGTTAGACTCGGAACTTACCAGTACATAAGGTCAGTTGTATTGATACTGCACTCTGCACTTTGTGTGCAGACTCAGAGCAGGTAGTAGCAAGTTTAGAGGTTGGCTCCAGATTACACAGCTTGTAGATCTGGCCATGACGTCCCCTTCTACATCTCTATAGTATTGTTTTCTTTATTTTCAAAATAGTTATAATTTCTTTCAGATTGACGTTTGTAGAATATCATTGTGTGTTTTTGGATTGTGACACCAGATTTTGGGTAGTATTACCAATAATAGTATATAAGCAAAGAGACTATTTACTTACTTCTAAAATTATTTCTACTTGTTTTAGCTTGTTTAATTTTAGTCATTATAACATAAAGGAAATTGGTTAATAATACTCTAACATTGGCTTGCCTAGCAAATGTGATGTTAGGCGTCATCATGGTCCCGATGGTGAAAATTTTAAGTCGTGAGAGCAAGTGATATAAATAAATAAAGCATTTGTTTGAAAGTTACATAAAAATATATAAAATCCTAAGCAACCATGAACAAGATGTAGCATGAATATGGTAGTTCTCTAATGCAAAGCTTCGTCTTTGTAGCTACCAAGCTCCAGAATTTGCACGCGAGGTCCAAAAGTATAATATTAGCATAACCGATTCTATGTACTCACTAAATATCTTGAATATCCTCAAAGAAGTATTAACTAGGTTTTAAGTAAAATGTTACTCACTTGCGGAACACGTGTAGCTCAATAACATGTGTAATACATAGAAAATATTCCACAAAAATAGTTATAAAATAAAGAATATCAACAGTAAAGGTGCACAACCAGAATATAGTAACAAACAAACTCTACCCATTAAACATGTTCACCAATTACAATTTGCACCAATCCCGCTCACAAGAAAGTGTGCACCATATAATGCATGTGCCCAATACCCATACATCATTGTAAATATGGGTCCTACATGATTTGATTCCATATCAAATACCACATAACATGTTCAAGAGAACCTTTCAAGAATAAAATATATTAATGCATGATGACAACTTTCTCATCTGGTCAATCTGATATACTAACAACAACTCAATAATTTATGAGATATCGGCTTTATATAGGTAGATCTATCTTGGAAACCAAATTATTACGTAATAACAGAGGCACATCTTAGTGTGTTAAATGAAACGCAACAAAATATGTAAAAATACATGACACGCATAACCAAATCACATTCATATTCTAGGATGTTACCCTTGCTCCACCATGTAAATATAAACCATTAAAATTGCCACAATTCCATCGCACAACAACCCCACAATATCCTCTTATTTTTGGTGCATGAACATCATGATAAAATGCCTCCCTTATGTTGTCACATGAACATAACAATGAAATGCTTTCCTTATGTCGCCACATGCGCGTAACTCCTCCCTTATACACAACACAACATCAAAATTGAAATTTCACCCTTATACCCCGCACAACATCAATCAAATCGCACAACATGTCCACATGTGACATTACTATTACAAAAATATTAATGTCAAAACCTCATCAAATGTATAACTCTTAATTTACCAACAAGGTACACAAGGACATGAAAATAATAATAAAAATATGGGCCGGTTCAACATACAAATATGACTACCAAAAATTCCATTATAGCAACCAAGTTCAAATATTCATATAAAGTATCGCATTTGTGTCACCGACTACTCATATCCCAATAAAGGCCAAACATAAGAACAAGTACGGATATGTGTGTTTGCAATATACGTATATTAACCTCTGAGGAAAATATAGCAAAAGTCTTAATATTTGCTCATCATGTTTGAAATAAGGTACTAATAGCCTCAAGATTTCTCAGTATGGTTCATTGTGCTCACGTACTCAATTACATAGAATTAAGTAGAACATACAATAAAATAAGGCATAAAGTGAGCTAGGACTACCTCGAGCATGAATACCTATGTCGCCCATGTATATACGCTTGTCACCTCATATGTAGATCATCCCGCATGTAGAAAATAATATTGATTTAGTAGAAAACATTTACTCAACCAAATATAGGCAAGTCACTTAACTCAAACAAATTATATTATTACTCTAAAAATGCCTTCCCTCTTGAATAAGCTCTGAACAACTCAAATCTAGCCAAAAATAACTCAAAACATTAGACATTATCAGAGGAATCAAACCCATACAATAAAAGTTGAATTTTTGTCAAATACTCAAAGTCAACCAAAAATTCAACCCAGTCCCGCACACCAAAACACGATAAAACTCACAAATTCCAGCAACCCGTTCGAATAAAAGTTAACCATACAAGCTTCATCCACATCCGACTATGAATCGATATTCAAAATCTATTTATTCACCTGAGAAAATTTTGCCTCAAAATGCATTTTCTTATATTTCAAGCGAAAATCCTCTTTCCTTCTTTAAGATTCATTGATTTACAGCAAAAATAAATGATAGATTTATGTTATAATCCTAAATTTGGGTTGGGTAAACGAATATAGATAAAAATACCCTCAAAAATTTCTTCTTCCCGAGCTCCAAAATCTTGTGAGAAAAAATAAATAAATTTCGAAACAAGTTAAAAAAAAGTAGCTGGCCCCACCCGAATGAGATCCTAGATGATCCCAAAACTCACATCTGATAAGCGCAAAATAAACCTTGCGAGATTACAAGATAGCCTTTTGAATCTATCAATTTGGCCTTAAAATGAGGTAGATATAATATCTTGAAGTTTTAATGGAATTCTGAAACTGTCAGGGACATAACTGATATTTTCGGAATTGTTACACTTGAAAAATTAGCAATCACAAAATCTATGTTTTAGCACCCAGAACTCATTTGGAACCTCCCGAACAATAACCATATATAACTAATATTTCTTTATTTTAGCTAGTTTAGATTCAAATACATTTGGCTTTAGTTCTTGTTTAGATAACTAGGACAATCTAGTTTAGTTAATAGTTAATAACAAGTCTTCATGTGTTCGTCATCCGATTTCTAGTCACTTTATTACTTGACGACCGCGTATACTTGCATGTGTATTTAGTCGCAATAATAGTTCAATCCCCTTTGTTGTGTCTGAGTGAACTCTAAAATAACAGTGACATTTGAGAGTTGGGGGTTGGGGTGGTCATCAAGAAGAGCTTAATTTCGAGAAGCAAGGCTCCTGCTAACATATATAGTAAAGAACTCCATCACAGGCATGCATCGAGATATGAAGCTTGATGTCAAGAGCTCAGATCTGAATTTTGATTATAATAAACGATATAAAATTATAAATGCTATCAAACTGCCGAAAAAAAGAAAGAAAAAAAAAAAGCATAATTGGCTGCATCGAAGAAACATTGTATTTCATTGCATTATCATATTGAGAAGTTGCTCCCTTTTAGTTGTAATAATTAACTTGAATACAATATTCTTTGACAAGAATGCGGAGATGTCAATCTACTTCACATGGTACACAGCTATATGATAATATTAGCTTAATGGAAAAGCAACTTCATGTTGCAGTAAATCGTGATGTATAAGATCATCAAAGTACGCATGAAGATTATTGAATAATTAAGAAAGATAAAATGACCTCTTTCCTTGGTCAGTAAGTCTTTTCCACCATTAAGTCAACGAGCGAAAATGACGAATCTTTAAGCATAATTGTGATTTGAGCACATAGTTTGACGGAAAAAGAGAGAATTACTGAAACCAATTCTTCCTCTAGAAAGGTCAAATTCGACGAGGTTGTCCTGCATTTGAAATCCACCAATGACAATTGCTTGTCCCAATGCATGGTCTCGTTCAACAAAGGCTAGGCATATGACTTTCTTGGTAACTTTTACCAACGAATTCGCTCCAGTAATTGTCCAATACACATTTGGCTTGTGGAAGACGAGATTAATTTCTGGAGCATTGTAACCTAACCGGGACATACCAATATAGGTCGAGTCAAAACAAGTTTTAAAGGGTTGCACTGGGGAGACTCTTTTCACCTCTTCTGGCATCTCGTTGACGAAAGCTTCACTTACAGCACTATAAACAGAAGCCTCCAATTCAGTGTAAGGAACGGCAGTGCTGATTTTTGTCCCTCCTTCTTCAGTATTTTCATCCAGTGAGAGCAATGTTTTATTTAGGGGCAAAGTTTTTCCATTAATTCTAATGGATGAAACTTGAATATAATACTCTGATGAGGCCCGACTGATGCGTGTATAATGTGGGTAGGTAATGGTAATATAACGTGGGAGGGTAATGATCGGTGTATAGATAAGATCTTGTGATGCGTCAAAGGCAAGGCTGAAGTAATAAGGGCTATGTCCAATGAAAATTACACCATTTCGTTTAGTTGATGAACTCAAGCAAATGGCAAACTTTCTGCTGAATCTAAAAGCTGTTGCAAATTGAGTAGCAAATGAAACCGGACTCTGCTGCCCGAAACCAACCATTCCCTTTACATCTTTACCAAGAATTTGAGTTAAGTTGGTACTCGAACAGCTAAAGATAAACCTTGACACAGTTGCAACAGGGCCTGGAATGGATCCACTAATGGATTGGATCGACAAGACATCCTCGGCAATTTCACCGCTAGTGGACATAGCATCCATACCAACAAGGTTATAGCATGCGGCATTGTTGCAACCTGGTCGTGTACTATTTTCGAAACAATTTCCACACGCGGTTGATCTAGCTAGATTACATTGCCTTGAATTGCAACGAGCTGGCTTGTATGTAGAGCTTTTGTAGCCTTGTTCACAATCCACCCATAGGCTTTCGCCGCCAAGATGGACGGCTAGTTTAAGGGGGACAAGAGGTGTTCTTTGGTGAACTTTAGTGATGTATTGTAGAGTGGAAGGGTCTTTCTTAACTGCAAGGAATAAAGTCTTAGGATGAAAACTGGTTTGAGCAACACAAGTTGATATGACGAGAAAGAAACATAACTGAAAGAGAAGCAGGTAGCTGGAGGACGACATTGGAACTTGTATGAGTTTAGTAAAAAGGATAAATCATTTAAGAAAACGCTCCTGTGAGATATTATGGATGTATCCTAAGGGATGTATTTATAGCTAAAGGATGCAACTTTGAAAAGCTTTGCTAATCCGTTGAATAAGTGTGATTCTTAATGTTCAATCAACAAAGAAGTTTCTTCATATGAAATTAACCCTTTGTATATACGATTATACGTATATAATTAGTTTTTCGTAGTTTTACTTCCTTTATGAACATATTGCTTTCAGTCCCATCAACTTTATAACGTACTCTGCTAATGCCAGTTTGCAATTCCGTATGGATACTTGAATGACTGCCGTTCTTCCCCGTAATTCACAAAATACCTTAAATCACCCCTAAATTTGGCTCAAATTATTAATATTATCTTCAAATTATACTCGGTCTAAATTACCCCCTCAACTTGGCCTTTTGAGAGTCATTACCCCCTTAAACGCTTATATGACAAAACGTGTGGGTGCACTCACCTACCACGTAGATTTTTATTGCCTAAGTGGTACTTTTTTTGAAAAATAAATTTTTTCAAAAATCAAGTAGACTAGCATAAAGCATATGCTAAACTTCTTTCTTGCCGTACCGCGAACCCACTGCACCTCAGCTTTGACAATCACATATTTTGTTTGTGTTTATCTTGAAAAATGGTAATTACAATTAATTTAATTTTGTAGTTCTAAAAATATGTGGTTTGGCCCAGAAATGAGCCCAAATCAAAACAAATAGATTTAGTAAAATTATGGTCTTTAGTTTGGATCTTAAAAAACTGATTTTAAATCCTCATTAAACTTAACAATTTTGTAAAAAAAATGAACAAAAACGTATATTGATTTTAAATCCAAACTTTACGCTCATATTCAAATCATATGTATGTTGATGAACCAGTACACTCATTTCTGAATTTTCACTCCTCAAAACAACAATTCTACTTCATTCAATACATCTTACGGTGCTTATTCATAGATTGAAATTAGAAATAAACTGCTGGACTTTTAATTACAAAATTAAATAAATCTAAATGCTGAACATTTCTAAAACACTACTTAAGATAGTAATATTTAACATTTAAATAGTAATAAATAACAGTCCACTTATCTACATAGAGTTCATATGATAACCTCAAACTTCTGAAGCTATCCACTAGCTTTAAGCAACTAAATCACCAGTTATTTATATGGATCAACACTCAACCGAAACAGAAGTTAAATCAAATAATGTGAGACCCTAAAGCACATATAATAGTGAGAATTAACAGCAAATACATCAGAATTTGAGGTACGTATACAAATTTCAACTTTGATCTTCTAAAACTCCATAAATGCTAATCAAATGCTCAATTCCAAGTCAGGTTCGAGTAGTGTACCTAGAATATGAAATGTAGAAAAACAAAGGAAGGTCAATAACCCAGCAACACAGTAACGGAAGCTCAACAACCATGAATAAGCAGAAAAATGATTCGAAATACTTTTAAACCAATCTCGATTGAACAATAACTACAACATCCCTTACAACCAAACTCTTTTTAAACAAAAGCCTCGAGCTCAATCCATTCTTCAACTCTTAATGTATTAGAAATTGTTTTTGTTTTTAGGAATTCAATGTAGCAGTAGAAATACAGTCTTTGGAAGTGTTTTCTCTGATTTTTCTTCTCTGAATTTATGTGTTTTCAGCCCTTAATTCACATGCTCTAATTCTCAGAATTTCTTATCTCTAAAACTCTAGGCTCTCAAATTTTTGCTCCCAAAACCTTTCTAATAATTTGCAGATACTCTAATCTTTTTTTTTTTGGCTCCCCCCCCCCCCCCCCCCAAAACTCACTTGTAAGGCAAGGATACAATGCCGTTTATATGGAAACAAGTGGGGAAATTTCAGACTTATTTTTTACCCCTTAGGTCCTTTATAATTTTCAGCTTTTTGCTCAAAATTCGTAAGAATTCTGACTCGCTACCCAAGTTATACTATCTAAATCCTGAAATTCAAATTAACACGCTAACGTTCCGACACAAGAACTTGAACCTTTAAATCATTCGAATATTCGGCGGAATATGATATTAATCGTGTGTTCTCGATTAAACACACGAATAATATACTAACACACCTAAAT
Source organism: Nicotiana benthamiana (assembly GCA_034376525.1). NCBI lineage: Eukaryota > Viridiplantae > Streptophyta > Magnoliopsida > Solanales > Solanaceae > Nicotiana > Nicotiana benthamiana. The sequence goes on from CM067337.1 coordinate 95,184,782, forward strand.
CTTAAAAAGAACTAGAGCCCGAAATGTTGACATTAGGGCTCAAACTGTGATTTGAACTTTGAAGGTTTTGAGGGGAGTTTGAGTGTTATTAATTATAGATTAGAGAATAGGGGATTGTGGGGATGGCTTGCTGTTAATATGGGGGTATTTGGGTAGCTGCGCCGCCACTAGAGAAACCAAGCGCGATGGTTATGGTTTTGAGGTTTGAGGGATTCCGGTGGGATTCGAAGGAAACAAAGGGAGAATTTGTCATGAGGGGGGGAAATAGTTCTTCTTTTCTAACTTAAAAAAAATCGTAAATAAAAATAAAATATTTCCTTCTTCTTTAAAAGTTTTACTTTAAAAATTACAAATAAAATAAAAGTCAAAATTCAAAAAAAATCCTTCTTCTTTTGCAAAAATGTTGAAGAAAAATTAATATGTTTTCCAACAACCAAATCACCCAAGAAGGCGAGCACGAGTATCTCAAAATCTCCACCAGCCTCCACAAAATTTTCAAGTGCCTTATAAAACCCACATCCAAGCCAGGGGTATAGAAGGTAACAAAAGTTGAAATATAATTTTACACCAATAGGAAAGTCATATGCAAGTTTATTTGAGAAGTTAAAACATTATGGCATGATTGCACCCATTCCTCCAAATCATGTGGACCAACGTGCAAGAAGCTTTGACCCTTCTAAAAGGTGTGAATACCATTCCGATGCTCGGGGGCACGATGTTGAAAGTTGTCAGGATTTGAAAAGAGAAATAGAGAGGATGATCCAGGAAACCTGATTGTGATTCAAGACCGTGACACCCAGAATATCACGCAGAATCCTTTACTTGCACAGGACGAGACATACTTTGTGGGGATAATGCCTGGTGACATGGAGTATGAGAATTCTCTCGAAAACTTGCCGACTGAAATTGGAGAAGGACATAGTGATTCTGATGAGTAAATTTGTGGCTAAATGTTAGGGTTATCGATTGAAAAGTCATTCTCTCCTCACTTAGGAATGAATCTTGGTAGCTTGTTTTGATATTTTTTCTGTTATCTGAGTTATTTCAGGGTTGTGATCCAAATTTAATTTGTTTCATTGAGTCGAACCCTTCTATCTTTCTATTCTATTTGTAGGAGTCATGTTTGTCTGTTTTGTTGCTATTTTCATTGTCCGGATTATTTTAGGTTTGTAACTCGGATGTTAGGTTGCTTATTTAGTCTTCAAACTTTTCCATCCATATTCAATAAAATTCAGTTTGCCCTTTTGTATCATTCTGTTCTTAGTTCTTTTCGCACTAGTTCTAATAACATGACATGCATGCGGAAATTTTGGCCAGATCTTAAAAACTGATTTAATTTGGAGTTGGATAACGAAAAAAGAGAAGCACTTTTGAGGTAAATAAAGAGTTGAAACATTTTGGAATTAAGAATCTTTACCTTCAAAATCATTGTGAAGATCGGGCTTGAGGAAGAATCAATTGTAGATTATTGGAAAACTTGACGTTAATGGAGGGAAAGTGTCTTGTGACCATGACACACTAAGAAGACAGGCATGTTCATCAATGTCGTGATTGCATCACACTATAATTGGCGTTCTCGAGGCTGGGAGGCCCTTTTTCTGCTACCCCAACACTTTATATCCTTCGTTACCCCTTTTGAGCATGTATTACTTTCTTTGACTACCCTATTTTGGAATCAAGTTTAGAGTCAAGAGTCGAAATGAAATAAAAAAGAAAAACAAAAAGAAAGAAAGTCCATGTCCCAAGAGTATAAACTGGGGCATTTTTTAGAAAGTTCGAAGTGAAAAAAAAGAAGAAAATAATTGTCAAAGGTCCATACCCTCAAAAATAGAACTGGGGCAAACAAACGAAAAAAGAAAAAAAAAGAAGAAAAAACAAAAAACAAAAAAGAGAAACATAAAGAAGATGAAAAATTAGTTAGGTCAGATGTTTGAACTACATTAGACTTGATTCCTTAAAAAAAGATACGTATGCAGCCTCACAGTTCGGTCCAACCAAATAAGAATTCAAGAAAAATTCCAAAAACAAAATCCCTAGTATCTGAAACTGGGGCAAAAAAAAAATTTATTTCGCTTTTGAAGAGTCGATTCCAAGAGTTGTATATCCACAACCCCTCACTTTGATCAACTTTGAGTCTTCATGGCAACCCTTTCTCCTTGCCCATATCCAGAAACCGTCCAAATAAAGATTTCCCGATCAGCCTTCTAGAATGCTAAGAAAAGCAAGCAATGAGCAACGGTTGTCACGCGACATAGAACACTGTCAAGTTGCTCGCAAAAAAAGAAGGGAAAAGGAAAAGAAAAGCAAAAGAAAAATAAAAAAGAAAAAGAAAAGAAAAATGAGAGTCTTATTAGTGAAAACCCTCACGGGCACTGTAAGACGACGGTAAACATAGATGAATAAATGAGAGAGACTTGCTGGAGAAAACCCCTCGAGCACCACTAGTCGAAAGTGAGGCATGAAGCTGATGCAAAGGATTAGCATGAACATGCCCGACTTCAAAGGTCAAAAGAATGGTAAAAGGGAAGATTGAATTAGTTGGATAGATCAGGCCGTTTAGTCCAAAATGTATGTCGTGATCATTAAGACTAGTTATTGAAAAAAACTCTTCCTTCTGTCCTTCCGACAGGGGGCATTTCTTGTTAATATTCGTTTCTTTGCATCATTGTGTCCTTCACTTTGAGTCCATCTTTGTCAAAACGAGCAAGAAAAGATTTCAAAATCTGCTACTAGCTCTCTAGTCGCACAAAGTAAACTTGGCCGTGCACTCAGTTGTTACTGTTAACATGCCTTGAGAATTTTTGCAAAGGTTTCCCCAAAAGACTCTTGTCAGCCTGCTTGGCGCAAGCAAAGATAACTAGTGATTCTCTTGGACAGACAAATTGCTCAGCAGAAAGTCATTGAAGATATTAGAAAAGGTCACCTGAGCCAAGATCTCTAATCGGGACAAGGCTGATTGAGCCACCAATACAAATGGTACTAGGTGCGAAACAATCGGAGTTGGTGCAGAACAAAGGTCTCTCAAGACCGACTCAGCCTGATCGAGCAAAAGACAAGCCGCTCGAGACTCAAGGCCACAAACCAACCACCACATTTAAAACTGACAAAGTATTCTTTGTTTGAAACAGGAACAAAGCAATGCAAAGAAAGTGGTGTAAGGAAAAAGAGAGAGAGAAAAAAAATCAACAAATAAAAAAAATTGAGAAGAAGAAGAAATGAAAAGAAGAGCCCACAAAGGGAAGTTTCTTAAAACCTTGCCTTTATTTGTCTGCATGTGCATAAAATTTCGCCATTGCTTTTCACATTTTCCCCATAGGATAAAAGTCCTAGTCTGATGGTTTTTTCTTCCAATCAAAATCTTAGTCTGATGAATCTTTCTTCTAAGATAGAAGACCTAGTATAATGAATTTTCTCGTAGGATCAAAATCTTAGTCTGAGGAATCTTTCTCATTTGATACCCAAAAAATGAACTAGTCTAATGAACTTTCTCCTAGGATCAAAATCTTAGTCTGATGAGTCTTTCTCCTAAGATACCAAAAAAAGAAACCTAGTCTGACAAACTTTCGCCTAGGATCAAAATCTTAGTCTGATGAATCTTTCTCCTAAGATACCAAAAAGAAACCTAGTCTGATAAACTTTCTCCTATGATCAAAATGTTACTCTAATGAATCTTTCTCCTAAGATACCAAAAAAGATAGAAGACCTAGTCTGTTGAACTTTCTGCTAAGATCAAATCTTAGTCTGATGAATTTTTCTCCTAAGATATAAGACCTACGTTGATTAACTTTCTTCTAGAATCAAAATCTTAGTCTGATGAATCATTCTGTTAAGATTCCAAAAAAGATAGAAGACCTTGTCTAATGAACTTTCTCCTAGGTTCAATAATCTTAGTCTGATGAATCTTTTCTCCTAAGATGCAAAAAAAAGATAAAAAAAAAAAATCCAAAATCATGGTAGCATAGGACCTTTTCCATTTTATCCCGGCATAACCCGTGGACCTCCCCCGCATAACCCGATGACCTTTCCCCTTTTCTCCCTGGCATAACTAAGGAACCTTTTTCATTCATCCCGATATAACCTGCGGATCTCCTTGGCATAACTCAGGAATCTTTTTCATTTCATCCCGGCATATCCCAGAGATTTTTCCTTTCATCCCCAATAGGGACTCTTCATTCCCATCCCGGCATAACCCGTGGATCCTGCTCTTATCCCCAGCAGGGACCCTTTCTCCTTCCCATCATAACCTGTCAATCTTTCCAAAGGATACACAATCTTGACTTTTATTGTTTACAATAGAAATAGCTTAGATTTGTGTTGGCAATAACTCAAGAAATTTTCCTAATGAAAACTGGGGAAGAAATATTCCGTTCGTTTGTTTGTTTTGGTGTCTGAACAGGTTTTACCTCAAGGCACCAGATTCGAGATGATCCAAAAGATGAGTCTCAATCCGAAATAAAGAAATAGAAGAAAAAAGCAAAAGAAGTAAATTCAAAATGCTGAAGTGGAAAAGCACACAGACTACTCAAAATTTATTTGAAGTCACAAGCTTCACATGTCCCGCCTTAATCCAAAGCTAAAGAAAGAACGAACAGTTCCAACTAACGAGCATTAAGATTCATATCAGGGTCCACAACAAAATCAACTGAGACTCAAGATCATGCTTCAAGAGATTTATGGATAGGAATCTTGTAACTCGTAGTTGATAGACCTAGCTAGCTCAGCTCTTGATTTTCCATTTTGGTGTAATAATGAGCTTATGAAGCGGAAACAACAGCAACAACGGTGAAATCATAGCTGTTTCTCGCTATTTCCTTGCTGGTTGAGTCATTATCTGCTATTGCAGCTGCTTTGTCCTACTTCATGGATTTCGGCTCTGCTTGGCTTTCTAGTTGTTTTAATTGTTGATTAAGGTCAATTCTAGACCAAGTAAGTATGTTCTCTCACCTTTGTATTTTTTCAGATCTGGTTTAATATAAAATCATGACTGTTTTTTTTGAACTTCTATTGTTGTTTGGGTTATCTGTATTATAATAACAATTTGATTCCATATGAAGAGCATAGTGTGCGGATACAACAACATGCGCTAGCTACATGAAACAGTTTGATCTTTCTTTGGTAACACAAACTCTAGCAATAACTTTCTGAGGAACTTTGGAGTACTTGTGTAGATACTAAAGAAAGAACTGAATCAGGAGTCTAATTTTGTGCCATATTCGTCTAGTTTCTCGTTACAAGGGATAATCTATTTTGTTGTAGCACACTCCTTGCTGGTTTACCAAATTTTCCTGTCACTGCTCCATAGGTGATTTGAGCAACGCTTGTACTGTGCTATTATCTCCATCATTAATACAAAGAGTGCTGCTAGATGATTTTCTTCTTAAATATGTTTTGCTTTGATAATTGTCAAGTTCCCCGTGGCATTGAAATGGGGTCAATTGTTCAAGCACACTACAGTATAGTTGTTGTTTAAATAGTAGTAGGCTATTGAAACAATTTACCAAATCATTACTAGTTGCCTAACGTGAATGCCGTGGATAATTATAGACTTTTGGAAAGTTTTGTCTTTTCCTTTTGTTTGTTTTGTTTTTGTTGTCCTATATATATATAATAGAATTTAGCTTACGCCCCCGAAAAATTAGTTTGAATGTCCTTTTAAAAATTGAAATAGAGGTGTGTCGTGCCGAATAAAATCTCAAAATGCATGTCCCTCACTTAATTAGTACTTGAATTCTTAGAAATTCGGGACATGTCGTTTAGCGAACTTCACGGCTTCCCGCGAAGATAATAATACGTTAGTCGCTTTAGGCGCGTCTTTAAATAATTTTACCTTCTTAAATATGGGTGTACATCTTATGTGACCCAAATCCAAATTCCAAACGTCGAATAAAATGTGTTGCAGACCCGGGTGCATTTCATGTGACGCGATCCGAAGGCATATTTTAAACGACCTTCATACTCCTAAAATTTCATTTAAAAGCGGTAAAATAATTTAAAATTGCACTATAGGATGAACATGTATAAAAATTAGAATTTTTAGCCAATTATAATAGTTTAAGCGACCGTGCTAGAACCACGGGATTCGACGCTGCCTAACACCTTCCCTCGGGTCAACAGAATTCCTTACTTAGAATTTCTGGTTCGCAGACTCCATTTGGGCAGTCGAAATATTTCTTCGATTTAGGATTCTAAATAAACTGGTGACTTGGGACACCAAAAGTCAAACCTATCCCAAGTGGCGACTCTAATAAATAAATAATCTCACTTCGAATAATGTCACTTTAATTGAAAAAACTTCTTATACGTGTCATCTTTCGGGGTAGCCGTGTTAGAAAGCAGGTGTGACAGACACAGTTAGAGATTGGGGGCCATATGCTACCATGGTTTTTGTGATTTTTTCTTTCTTTTTATTCTTTTTCTTTTTTTCTTTTTATAGGATGCAGGAAAGGGTTTGGAGGAAACTTCCCTTTTGGGTTAATATTGCTGCAAAGCTATTCCTAGCTCCTGCGCATTTCCTTTTAGCTGCACCTGCTTTTTGCACAGTTGCTTTGGATTATACATGTTTTAAATTTTCAAACAAAGCACGATTGTTAGTTTGAAACAGTGGTTGGTTTTGTGGCCTTGCGGCCCAGATTCTGTGGAGAAACCCTGTTGCTTGCTGGTTTTGAAGATTACTCTCTTTCAACCCAAAAGGATCAACTTTTATGTTTTCACGATGACTCGCCTGTATGGGGTATCAACTTCATTCTGCCTTTAGGACCTTTGACTTCGGATTTCTTTTTATTTTCAACCATTTTGATTTCAAAGCATCAGCCATGATGGCCAGTCGGGATCAACTAGATGCGCTCGCTGAAGCTGTGTATCTTTCTTCAGCTTTTGTTAGGGAGAGCCATGTAACGCCAATCTTGCCACCTTTTCTTTGTATTATTTTCGCGAAGCAGAGTTAAACCAAAAGGGATTCAATCAAAAGTAAGCAAAGGCAAGAAAATAAATTTAAAGAGAAGCGTCCCTTTCGAGGAGAAAAGAAGGACTTATCTGGGATGTGTGCAGACTTTAAATAGACATAACAAGCTTCTTGGGCTGGATGCCTGACCCGCGCAAACTTTCCTCACTTCTCATAAACTCATTGACCCGTATTTCAAAACCAAGGAATCTTGGTAGGACTTTTCAATGGTGGGCGATGTTTTCTTTTCGACCGACGATGCCCTTTTATGGTTTTGCCAATCGACCTTTCTCATTTTTCTTCTCACAGTCACCCGATAGTTCTCTTTACGAGTTTTCACTGAACGGACTCTCGTTTTTTTGATTTCTCTACTCACCTTCACCTTATGGTGCCCGTAGGTTTTCACTGATAAGACTCCTATTTTGTTTCTCTCAGTTTGATTGCACCAGCCTCTAACCGTGGTGTTTTTTGACTCCGGCTCCTTTGCCAATTAATTAGAAGCACTTGGACAAGGTTTGGGTAAAAGAATCTGAATAAAATTACCTCTATAGAACCATTCTGGCGGGCTCCTTTCCGAGCCATTTTATCTTCTGCCCCAGTTTCGTTTTGAGGGGAATTGGGATTTTTGTTTTGGTGTGATGGAACCCCAAAGAGAGCTGCCTATGTATCTTTTCGTAATCAAGTCAGATGTAGTTCATGGAAAACATTTGTCTTTGGTTTTCTTTTGTTTGTTTTTGTTTTTCTTTTGTGTTTTTTTTTAATTTTCTTTGTCTTTGCTTCCTCTTTTTTTGTATGGTTATTTGTTTTCTGTTGTTCATTTAATTCTTTCAATAACACCTTCAGGTTCCAAAGAGGGTAGTCAAAGAAAGGGTAACGGGTCAAATGTGTTTGTAAAGAGTTGATCATGTTTGAATAGTAAGAATGAATTCGCCATCTCGATTAAACAAAGTCGTTGTTGTAGAAAGCCAAGTCAGAGTACCTTTTTACCGCGTCTACATTCACAGCTTTTTCAGGATCATCCCCCTCGACATTGCCAAAAACAATGCTCCTCTTAGCAATCTTTCTGATAATGTACGGGCCTTTCCAATTAGGAGCAAATTTTCATTTCGCTTCCTGGTGATAAGGAAGAATACGCCTTAGCACAAGTTGCCACACTTCAAAATTTCTGGGGCGCACTTTCTTGTTATAAGCTCGGGCCATTCTTTGTTGATACAACTGCCCGTGGCAAACTGCAACCGTTCATTTTTCATGGATTAAGTTTAGCTGTTCCAAGCGAGTCTTGACCCGTTCCGTGTCATCAATCTCAGCTTTAATGATGATCCAGAGAGAAGGGATTTCCACCCCCGCGAGAATCACAATCTCAGTTTCGTAGACTAAGAGGTATGGGGTCGTTCCTTTTGACGTACGCACTGTGGTACGGTATCATAGTAATGCGAAAGGTAACTTTTCATGCCATTGCCTAGAGCTTTGAATCATCTTTCTCAAAATCTTCTTGATGTTTTTATTTACTGCTTCGACGACACCATTAGCCTTGGGTGGATAAGGAGTAGAATTCCTATGCGTTATCTTGAATTGTTTGCATATCTCCTCCATCAAACGACTATTGAGGTTCGTCGCATTGTCTGTGATGATGGTTGCGGGAATACCAAAGCGACCGATAGGGTGTGCGTGCACGAAATCTATTACCAATTTCTTAGTGATAGATTGGAGAGTGATAGCTTTGACCCACTTCGTGAAATAATCAATGGAAAGTAGTATGAATATGTTCTTATTTGAAGCTTTTAGCTCGATTAGCCCGATGACGGCCATGCCCTAAGCAGCAAATGGCCAGGGTGCTGACATGGGATACACTTCCGTGGGCGATGCATGAATCAAATCACTGTGCACCTGACACATATGGCACTTTCGGACAAAGCTGAAATAGTCCTTTTCTATGGTTATCCAGTAATATCCAGCTCAAATAATTTTCTTTGCTAGAACATACCTGTTCATGTGCGGTCCACATACTCTTGCGTGTACTTCAAGCATGTTCCATTCGGTCTCTTCGGCGTCAACATATCTTAGCATGTTGAGATCCGGGATTCTTTTGTACAAGACCTCACCACTCAAGAAGCAACCACTTGCCTGCCGTCTAATGGTTCTCTTTTGGTCTCCAGTATCTTGCTCGACGGATATTCTTGGGTTTTTAGAAATATTTTGATATCATGGTACAATGGTTGGGTGTTTGGTTCTGCCTCAAATGCATTACAGTACCTATGCCTTTCCCTTATTTGGATTTCCAAGGGACCAATGCGGGCATTGCCTGGGTTGGGCAACATCAAGGCCAGAGTGGCGAGTGCATTTGCTAGTTCATTGTGACAGTGAGGAATGTACCTGAACGCTATTGACTTGAACCGCTTGCTAAGATCTTCTACATGTTGCCGATAGGGAATGAGTATAACATCTTGGGTTTCCCACTCTCCTTGGGATTGTCGAATGATCAAATTCGAGTCCCCTATAATCAATAGCTCCTCGACATCATGGTCGATTACCATATTCATACCTATGATGCAGGCTTCATACTCGGCTGTATTGTTTCTGCAGAAAAATCAAAGCTGAGTTGTGGCCGGATAGTGCTGACCGGTGGGTGAGATCAAAGTTGCCCTAATTTCGACGCCTTTTGCATTTACCGTTCCATCAAAGAACATCTTCCATGTAGTAGTATTCTCAGATATTGCCTCCACTGAGTTCACCTTTTCATTTGAGAAATAAGTGTTCAGAGGTTGGTATTCATCATCAATCGGGTTCTCGGCCAAATGATTCTCTAATGCCTCGACTTTTATTGTCGTGCGAGTGACATAAACTATGTTAAATTTGGTGAGCAGGATCTGCTATTTTGCTAATCTTCCTGTGGGCATTGGTTTGCGGAATATGTATTTCAATGGATCTAACGTGTTTATGAGGTAGGTGGTATAGGCTTGCAGGTAATGCCTCAACTTCTGAGCGACCCAAGTTAAAGCACAACAGGTTCTTTCTAGCAGGGTTTACTTGGATTCATAGCTGGTAATCTTCTTGCTCAAGTAATATATTGCCTGCTCTTTCTTTCCGGTGATATCATGTTGCTCGAGGATGCAACCAAAGGAACTTTCCAAGACTGTCTGGTACAGAAATAATGGCCTCTCTGGTTCTGGTGGGACCAAGACTAGTGGGTTGGACATATAATCTTTAATCTTATCGAAAGCCTCTTGATATTCATCCGTCAATTTGATCACTGCATCTTTAATAAAAAACTGAATATGGGTTTATATGTGGAAGTCAGCTGAGCGATGAATTGACTGACATAGTTCAATCTTCCCTACAGGCTCACTAAATCTTTCTTTGTTTTAGGAGGAGGTAAATCCCGAATAGACTTTATCTTTGTCGGATCTAACTCAATACCTCTTTGGCTGACTATGAATCCCAAAAGTTTGCCCGATAGGACTCCGAACGCACATTTGGCTGGGTTTAGCTTAAAATCATATCGTGCAACCATTCGAAGAACTTCCTCAAATCCCGTAAATGATCATCTCGAGTTTTGGACTTGATGATCATGTGTCCACATACATCTCTATTTCTTGATGCATCATGTCATAGAAGATGGTAGTCATGGTTCATGTATCTGCGTCCTCTTCATCCATCAACACCTGGTGATATCTTGCGTAGCAGTCCACAAAGGACTGCATATCATGTTTGGCGCATTTATCAACAAGGATGCTGATATTGGGCAAGGGAAAGTTGTCTTTGGGACTTACCTTATTCAAATCACTATAATCCACGCACACTCGGGTTTTTCCTTCTTTCTTCGGCACAGGAACTACATTGGCTAGCCATATGGTGTATCGGACCACTCGGATCACTCACGCCTACAATTGTTTTGTGATCTCTTCTTTGATTTTATCACTGACGTCAGTTTTAAATTTTCTTTGATTTTGTTGGATTGGAGGACACTCGCGGTAAGTCGGTAACTTATGAACCACCAAGTGAACACTCAGACCTGGCATGTCGTCGTATGACCAAGCAAATATGTCTTTGAATTCAAATAATAGTTGGATCAATGTGTCCCGAGTTGTCTCATTTGCGTGAATGCTTATTTTGGTATCCTTGATTTCTTAAAAGGACCACCCAAGTTAACCGGCTCGGTGTCATTTAGATTTGGCTTAGGTTTATTTTCGAAATTGCCAGCTCTCGATTTATTTTTCTAAAAGCCTCTTCTTCATCGTTTTTCGGTTCTTGGTTCATTATTTCATAATTAAGCGGCATGTTTGGAACTGGGCATGAATTCCGCAAGCATTTCATGTTATTTAAAGTCGCATTATTAGAACTGAAAGGAAAAATAAAAGAGAAAAATAACAAAATCAGAAAGGATAAAGGAAAATGAACGATGAAATATTGATTTCATTTCTTGGAATTGGAAGATAAGAGGGTTTACATTTGGAAATCAAAACACAACAACTAAAGAAAACATCTGAGTTGTACCCAGGAATAACTCGCAATGCAGAAAAAATGGCAAGACAGGTCTACTGGGACTCTCGCCTAATTGGGAATGGCCTAGCCTTCCAATTATGAAGCTTAGCGTTTGGTCCTATGTACAGCACCTCAGCGGTTCTCGAGCCCTCTCCTGGCTAAACAATGTGGGTTTCATATAACATCTTTCTCATTACCCCACATATTTCTTCAATTTCTTCGGTCGTAAAGGCCTCATCCTCATCCTCTTTATTTTATTTTGGCCTGACGAATGTCTCGTACAGATGTGGCAGTGGTTGATGCAGGACCGATCCATCACGCTTTCTGTCGTTTGCCCATGTTATATCCCTTGGAGTCGGTTGGAAGCCTACTGCCGAAGAACTTCTGAGTGGTAGGCAAGGTAACTGGTTCGGCTATTCCTTGCAAGGACCTCCCAAGTCCCTTCCCTAGTTTGAAGCCATGTCGTATCATTTCTTTAGCCACAAAAATTGATGCATTGGAAAGGAAGGGCTGAGGGCAGGGTTTTCTCTCTTCGTACTAGTCTGCCACCACAACTTCAAAGGCCTGATAAAACTATGTGCTCGCTGCCTTTTTCGCTTCAAGGCATGGGACTGAGGGATCTCGATAGATTGATTGTTCATCCTCCCCATGTACCACAATTTCTTGATCCATATGCTCAAACTTTACCATCAGATGAAGAATGGAAGGCACGACTCCTGCTGCGTGGATCCATGGTCTTCCCAAAAGAATGTTATTGAAGAAGAACAACACCTTCCTCAAGGTACTCAATCGAGTGTTGAAGCTTCAAGCCTAAATGAGGTAAAAATACTACTCTTCCTAGAGTTATGGAGCAATTACTCTTCTTAGAAAGTACTCTCATAAGCCAAATGATAATGGCTCCTTCATTTTAAAAAATATTATTAAGGTGTGGGAATATGCCAAAACGGTATGACTTGGTCAATGCATAGTTCCTCCTCTCTTAATCTATGGGAAAATAGATAGATCCCCAACTCAAACACCCTTAAAAGCTATGTCATTGGTTCCCTAGCCAAAGAGAAAAACTCCCTTAATATATGTAATGTTAGATCCAGAAATAGGTGGAACTTGAGAAAAGTTTTCTTTGTTATCCCGGAGGATATAATAGCTAATATCCTATCAATGTTCATCCCTAATGATAATATAAGGACTCGATATCCTAGGATAGTAACCCTAATGGTCTTTTTACTACTAAACCTTGCTACATACTAGTTGAAGGCAAGATCCGCCCTGAGACAAACAACAAATGGGTTTGGAACTTGCAATGCCCTGACAAAGTCAAGTACCTCATGTGGATTTGCAGCCTCAATAGATTTCCATGAAGAACATATTCATCCCATATTTGCTTGAATATATATGAGAAGTGCACACTTTTTCGTAAGGAATAAGAATCTCTTATGCACATTTTCCTCACCTGCCCTCAAGTTCATAACATATGGCACAAACTAGGCACTAAAACTAGTAAATTCCAACCACTATGCAAGAATTGGCTCCAATCTCTCCAATTGGAAATTCCAAAAATTTCAAGTAAAAACATAACTTGGAATACCTTGTTTTCATTTGTAATTTGGAATATCTGGCTTACTTGAAATAATAACAGTACAAACAACACTATTATCCCTTTGTCTCTTAGGAAGATCGTTAATTAATCAATTGAATATACTCTTCTAGCGGATAGAGAATCTAATTAGTATATAAAAATAAGCCTAACAATCAATTGGATTAAAATCCCGTAGGGGCTGGTTTAAGCTCAATATAGACAGTACTTGTAAAAAGGAAAACGATATTCGAGGTATTGGAGGGGTAATAAGGAATCAATAAGGCGACTGTCTAATAGGCTTTTTTTTCAAAATTATCACAAAGAACCATGTCCATCCATAGCTAATGGCACTCTGCCAAGGGATCTGTATAGCAAACAACAGAATACTATTTCCTTTGAAAATCGAGACTGATGCTACACATGTAATCTCTATTATTAATAATGGTTGTAAAACTTAAGAATTTATTATTAATTCATGCAAGTTGCTTCTGGCGTAAAATGGCACCGTAAAAATACATCATATCTTCAGGCAGGGAAATGAAGTAGCTCATATCCTAGCAAAGCATGCAACAACCAACTTAGTATTTAATAAATTAGAATTTGGTTGTTTCCCCCACCTTTTGTTCTGGCTCGGATGCTGGCAGACAAGGGTGGTGAGGGTGTTGTCAAAACTATTTCATTTAACTGTTGTAGAATACTTGCTACTCTAAGTAATTCTCGTGCCATGCATGGATTACCATCTATCAATGATCCTCAGGATCATAACTAATGTTTTAATGCTTAATGTTTTCGTTTTAATAGAATGAATATCTTTCCATTAAAAAAAGCTATTTGTGTAGAAATAGTAACATTTTAAATGTATTAATAACAAAACAAAAAAAATTAGTTCAGCTTATACCTAGAAATCGAAGAGATACAAAATGTAACTGCATAAAAGAAAACTTCAAATTGCTCTCGTTCAGAAAATGGCAGAAGACATGAAGTTGCCCCTAATTTGGGGTAGTTCGTGCCATTATAATTGTCATTAAAAGTTCCTTGATTGACACCGGAAAAGACTTAAATCCCTTATATGTTTGTTCTGATTCGAACTTTGAAGTTTAATGAACTGAGAAAAGATCTTGGCGAGTTTTAAAAAGCAATATAAAGATAGTTGCTCTCTTTTATTATAATCTCAATTTGAATTCGAGTGATATATTTGTGTGTGACTAAAATATCAAGTTTTTGCACTGAGAATCACATGAACACCAAAATTTCAGTATATGCTTACGCTGAACATTATTCTATGTCAATTGTAACCATTTGTATCTAAGAAATATTAAACTATTAATCGCATTTAAAATTACAAGACATAAACTGGATTATATGAAAGAGATATACGTATACAAAAAAATTGTCGGTAGTCATGTACATGAACGTTTATGCTGTTTTAGTGATTGAATTCTTCAGTTTAAAATAATTAGTAGTGGTACATATATTTGTAAGTTGTAACCTTCAACATACTTATAGTGTGTTTGGACGAAAGAAAAACGTTTTTTTAATTTTTTTTATGTTTGGTTGGTTTAAATGTTTTGGAGATCATTTTGCTTATGAACTTATTTTCCTTCAATTTGTGGAAAATATTTTCATTATCAAGAGAAAGTAAAATATTTTCCAAAACTCCTTCTCAACCTGCCCCACCCCACCCTCTCTCTAACAAAGACTTTTTTAAAAAAAATTAAAAAAATCAGTTTATCTATTACCACCCATCCTACTACCCCTCCAACCCACCTCACCCCACCCTACCCCTCCCCCACCCACTGCAAAAAAAAATATTTCTTTACCTTAATTATTTTTTAATATTTTAAATTTCTATTTTTTTGCTGCCCATCCCACCCGTCTCTGACTCGCCCCGTACCTGTTCCCGCCGTCCCCTCCCCTCTTTCCCCCAGGAAAAAATATTTTTTAAATATATTTTTTAATTTTAGTATTTTTATTTATAGGTTTACAGGTTCAAAATTTTACAAGGTCCAAAATTATGAATTCAGAGGTTTATATTTTTTGAAGTTTACGGGTTTAGAAATTATAAAGTTTACGAGTTCGATATTTCACAGTTTTAAAGTTTAGCGGTTTCGAAAGTTTATCAAAATTGTTAATTCGGAAGGTTGTTGATTTAAATGTTAGCGGTCAGGTTAGTTCGGGTTCTGGGCCGGGTAAGTTTAATTTCTTTTCCTTAGGGTTATTTTGTTTAGGATCAGGAGTTATTGGGCTGGGTAGTTTAGGTCCGAAATAAAGGTGAATTTGGGGCTAGTTTTGAATACTTAAATGTTTCACAAATAAATATTTTATAAAAGTAATTAATAAATAAAAATATATCATTTGTGTATGAATATGATTAAAAGTAATTACTTAACTTTATAAAAAATATTAAAATTTATTTTCTACATGAATAATATAATTATATATGCATATGGGCTACTAATGTAAAAATATGCAATTTAGCCTTAAAATTGCAAATTTAATTATAAGAAAAGCACTAACAATATTAAAATCTCATATTGGTATAGATGGTAAGTTTAGAGGGCTAAATCATCATAAAAATTGTTTGGAGGATAATTACAAAATATTTATATATAATAATAATGTGCAGGAATAAACTGTTTTAAAGGCTTTAAAAATTATAAAAAATATTTGTGTATGATTATAAATCAAATGATGATACATATGCACTAGATTGAAAGTATGTATCTGTATATGTATATGCTCACCGTGAAAAAGGTAATAACAATTAAATTTAACTATGGTATTCTAAAAATACGTGATCTATTTTATGCTAGTTGTAAGCTAGTTGATGCTATGTGAATGACTTAGGAATGAGGTAACAGTTTGAGAGCAAGATCATAAACAATCCGAATGATCAATAATTGGGTCCTCGAGCTTGCCTATTCGAGGGCCTCAGGGTCGAGTCATAAGGTCGGCTAGGAGCTAACGAGGGTAGTCGATGGACGACTAATAGTCGTAATAAGATCAACGACGACTCTTTATGGACAATAATAAGCAATAAAATAAAGAAAAATAAGTAAAAATTGACAAATATAAGCAGTAAATGAAGTAATGAACTCAAGAGAATATGTTAGAGAGTAGTGAGAAATATTGTTGTGTATTTAGTATGGAGCAACCAGCCTTACAAAATGATAGGGATCCCCTTTTATAGGAGGGGAGATCTCAACATAGTAGAGATTCATTTATTAAAAAGATATACAGATGGGACAGCTAGTTAATGCCATGATACGGGTTCAGACTAGCCTGACAGACTTTGTTGACTCTAGCTACACGCTGTGGGAACTCCCCACTTCCTCCATGTGACGTCAACCCGTACTGCTCTGTGGTAGAGTGTCGATGGCCCTCAAGGGGTGAAACTCGACCGTGATTTTAAGCCTTCAAGACGTCGTAACGATGGAAAACTGAAGCCTCTGATATTACAGTATACAGATAATTCCCTCATTTCTTAGAGTAGAACGATTAGAAGAAACCTTGATAACCATCATTTCGAATTTCCCCCGATAATGTTATATTGATGATGTCGTACTTATTACATAAGCCTTTGTGACAATCGAGGCATCCCGCTGACTTGTCTTTTCAGCGTTCTTCAATGTACGGCCGATTTGGCCTTCTAAGCGATAATATCGTTGCCAATTCAGTTCGCAAAAATGCATTGATTGCGACTGCCAGTTTCCTTGCCCTTTCTCTATAAATTATAGCTTTCTGGAACCAATTCTTTATTAAAGTGTTCTCAGATTAACCTTTCACCCTCCTCTTCTCCTCATCTTCATCCGTCATTATCCCTTATTTTTTGAGTCTCGCGGCCTTATGGTTACATGGTGATGTTCTCTTCAACCATGCCATGGCCTTTTTCCTATGCTTTCCCTTGCCGAGATGATGAGACAGGGGGCTAATTCCTTCCGAATTGGGAAGATATTTTGATTCTACAATGCTGCTCATGAGGGTATTCTGACTATACACCACTACTCACCCTCCTACCCTGGCCTGGTGTGGAACTTCATCCATTTTTCTTTCTATGGAGTGGAATGGCACCTATGGCTAGTAACTTGAATGGCACAATGTCCCAAGAAGTGGACTCAAGATAGATGTGCAACTAAGGCCGACACTTGCCAAGTCTTCTACCGGGTCATGATCTTTTTGGCCTGGTAGAAGCCTTTGCTCTTTGGGGGGCTATGGCATTTTTTCATCCTTTTCTGATTCTTTCTCTTTTCTCATCTCAATTTTCTCCCTTGGAGATACCATATTGGAAGAACGAGCTGACACTCTTGAGGAGATGGCGCTCGAAGATACTACTATCAAGGATGCACCCTCGAGAATAGATCAGGCTCTTGGCTTTTACTATATGTAAACCTTTGTTTCTTTGTTCTTGTGTAAGGACCACTCGTGGGCTTTTATAATCAAATGTTTATGAATATAAAGATGTTTTTTCAATCTGTCTTTGATGTATGCTATATTTCCCTTTATCTATGCTTGTGAAGACTTTGAGTGTTTGAGCCCACCGATTGGTGCAAATATCGATCCCGGGTGCGATTGTTTCTTTTGACTTTCAGTTGATTAATACGGCTCCCCGCAAAACCCTTTGCCGTCCCTTAGACAGAGCTTGGATTGGACTGATAAACTCGGGTCGTCGGGAACCTGACTTCGAGTTGATGAGAGTAGGGCTTTGATCCTTTAGACCGAGACTTAGCCTTTAGACCTTGCAGTAATCTTCCAGGGGAGATTTTCTTTGAAGCCCGAGAATATAGACTGCTGTTAGATTTTCGAGAGCAGTCCCGAGTGGGAATTTGCTCAAACCCGGGCCAACTGGAAACTTGTTTTGAACTTAGTGTAGATAGCCTTAAGGCATTGTAGATAGATCTCGAATAAGGGTTTGCCCGGGTTTATATGGTACCTAGAGGCCAAGCCCATATGAGTAGGGTTTAAGAGCTTGTCTTCCTTTTTTGGAGATTCTCGAGATCGGGTACCATCTCGAAACTTGTAATAATATTGATGGTTTACTTGGAGCCTGTCTTATTTTTGTGGAGGTCCTCGAGGTTGGGTACCACCTTGAGACTAGCAATGATGTAAATGGCTTCCTAGAGAATAACTTCTTTTTGTGGAGGTCCTCGAAGTCGGGTACCCCCTTCGGACTTGCAATGATGCCTATAGCTTCTTTGAGCCTAACTTCTTTTTACTGGAGGTCCTCGAGGTACGGTACCACCTCGGAACATGCAATGATTCCAATGGCTCTTGGAGCATAACTTCTTTTTGATGGAGTTCCTCGAGGTCGGGTACCACCTTGGGACTTGGTTGACGCGGGGTTTCCAACCTTGAAGCGTCGTATTGCGACGTCGAGTATATGATACAGTTATGAAATGACGAGGTGATTCCACCGGTGTATCTTTCCAAAGAGATAAAAGCTCTAGCCACTATTTCTAGTCAGCCTTTTGGGCAGGCAGGTGGTTGATGCTATTCCTATATATAGGGTTCTTTTTGCCCTTTTGGAGGTTCCACTATTCTGAGCAGTTATCCTCTTTCATAGAGTTCTCTATTTTTGCACCAATTTTCTTTTAACTCAAAGCTTTCTCCCAAGTCTTCATTTCCCCTTCCTTCGTTCTACTATAGCCATGGCTTCTATACCCGAGTCTGCTTGGCATGAAGAAAGAAGCTCCGCCTCTAGGCACTTTGCTTTGGGAGGGAATCACCCTCTAGAAGAGTCTCCCAATGTTCGAGGTTATCGGGATTATGCCTCGAAGTTCATTTCTTTAATAGGAAAAGAGCACTTTCAGTTGGTGAGAAAGGACTGTGGGTAGGGAAAAAAGGTAGCATTGCGGGTACCTTCCTCGGAGGAGAGCATCATAAACCGTCTCGAGGGATTTTTTAAGGTGTACACGTACCCCTTTATAATGGGCCTCGTTGATGGGGTTGTGCTTGACTTCTATCGAAAATACCAGGTTACCTTGGGGCAGATTCACCCGTCATTTTGATGGATAATACTGATGATGAGTTTCTTTGCGGAAGACGCATGTCTTGAATTCACTCTTAATCACCTCATGAAGCTATATTGGCCCTTTCACCATCGAGGCATGCTGATTCTGCGATGCCGATCCACCATTCTTTTTATTTTTCACAATTAATAAGACGAAGATCAGGTATAGATGAGCCGATTCGTCCGTGTGCGGATTGTCGATATTATTCTAGTGGAGTTTCTGCCGTTTCCTTAGGAATGGAATTTTGACACGTGAGTTGTACATTCGTGGTGTAATAGTTTCGTTTATGGTGAAGGTAGGCTTTGTAAATATGCCTACTTTTCCTTTTCTCAGGCAGTTTTGTGGATGTCATGTGAGGTTCCTTATCTGTTAGACTGGGTTTTGAAGTTGGCAACCCACTCAACTTACAATGAGCGTAAGCGGAGAGCTTTATCTAATGATAGGCGGGAGGAAAAACACCATGGTACTTGCTATGTGGTTTTCTTCCCACCCCCCCCCCCCCACTTTTTTTTCTTCGAAGGGTGCTTTTTCTTTCTGTATACTAACTCCATCATCATAGGAATTGGCGAGTCCCTCAAAGTGAGGTCGTGCTTTTTAGGAGAGGGAGGAAGATTGTCAGCTTCCGGGTTAATGATTGACAACAATAAGCGAGAAATACTTTTTTAGGGCGACGATACTCAAAACAAGACTAACCAGACTGGGGGCTCGGAGAGGATGTATTGACTGAGCCTGCTTCCCCAATGATTTCTAGTTTTATAAATGCGGTTTCTCCTCTGATGCCGTCTTCTTTCTTCGTCGAATGTACTTCGAGGGATACTCGAAACCCGAGGTCGTATACATCGAGAGATCGTATCCCAACCGAGGTTGGCTCTTTAGGGGTTGAGGGAGCCATACTATCATATGTGCGCTCAACCTTGGGGATGCTCAGCGGCTTAACTCTACGGTGATTTTTGGTATAGGAATTTTGAGTTTTGCATCTTCCCTCTTTGATTAAGTTTGCTTTTGCAAGCCTTTGACATGCTTAGGTCCGATTTGCTTCACTGTGCAGCCAGGCTACGGAAGGTTTTGGATGAGGAGAAATCCCTTTGGCTTAAGGGAAGTCGAGTTGGAACGCTTACGGTGTGAGGCGAGTCAGAGCTTGAATTATGAGAGCTACCTGAACGGGCAGATAATTTTTGTTTCGAAGGAGTGTGTGTTCCTTATTCTAGTTCCTAATTGTTATGTTTCATTTATTTCAGTTACAGAAGAGGAGGGGGTCGGAGCTCCTTCGAAATGATGTTGGCCGAGCTAAGCGCAAGTATGATGAGTTGAAGGCTTAGGCGGTTGCTCATGCTTTGGCGGAGAAACGTGCTGTGGCTAAAGCTTCCGCTCTTAAGGTTCAACTTCACTTAGCTTTCAATAATAGCTCGATTCAAATAGACATGATTATGAAGCTCGAGTCTGAGCTTTTATTGATAAAGTTTGAGGTTGTGGATGCTCGAGCTAAAGCTGTAACGAGCCGAACTATGGCTGACCGAAAGGTAGCGGTATATTTGACGGACATTGCCGATGCTCAAGCTGAGCTGAGAAGGATTTTTGACTTTGAGGGTGCGAGCAAGGAATATGCTCATTGTAAGTCTCGAAGGAAAACCCTCGAGGAGATGCATGCTAAAGGATTTGACCTCTCGAGAGAGGTGAAGTGGGCAAGGGTGGATGAACAAGGTGCCGGGTCACTTCTGTCTGACACCGAAGATGAGGCCAACAGGTCACAATCCCCAAGGGGGACGTAGAATACCTTTCCAAATTCTGTAGATAATACTTTCAAAGTATGTTCTAAATAGGGCTTGTACTTTTTTCACATGTATGTACAATAAGGAAACCATGTGGTTTTGTTTCTCCTGTATTTCTATTTGCCTTGATATTAGTCAGATGAACTGGTCTTTTGAGTTGACAGAAATCCCTACATTCGTGGTATGGCCTTGGGGCTCATTAGGTTGGCATGTAGGCTTTTACGCGGTTGGTCGATGCGACCTTTTAGTATAAGCTGGCGAAAATGGCTTTTACAATTTTGCTCTTAGCAAGATTTAGTAAGTATTTTGGCTTCGGTCTCTTAATTGGGTTTCAACTCGAGCTAATTCGACCCTCAAGTTTTTGAATTTTTGGTTGGCCCTTAGGCTCTTACGCATTGGGTTGGCACGACCTTTTCTATGTGCTGGCGATAGTGGCTCTTACGCTTTTGCTCTTAGGCATATTTACTTAACCGTTTTAGGTTTAGTCTCGAAATTGGGTTTTGAATTGAGCTCCTTCAATCCCCAAGTTTTTGCATTTAAAGCTATCCCTTACGCTCTTAAGAATTGGTTCGGTATGACCGGTTATGCGGGCTGGCAACAATGGCTCTTACGCTTTCGGTCGTTGTGACCTTTTGTGTGGGTTGCTGACAATGGCTCTTATTCCTTGGGTCAACGCAAACTTTTATGTAGGCTTTATTTTTCCCTCGATAAGGATTTTTTAATAGTGTTTCCTGATTGTTTTATTATTTAATAAAAAACCTCAATTATTTTGGCTAAAAAATTGAGTATCTCTAAGACAGTGTTTAGGAGCTGACATGGTCCAAGTTGTTTTGCCTATGTCAAGGATAGCCTATTTAACTGGTTCTTTTGAAGTAGATTTGAAGTAATTGAAGGCCTGTGACTTTATAGCGACGGTCGGGCATTCCTGAGTCATGTTAGTTTTGCTTGTACAGCCTTGTGACCACAATCATTTGTGTTTGACAAGAGTAATTCTTAGCCCCGAGTAAAGTAGTTTTGGTGTCTCTTTTGAGAGTATACATTTTTAGGGGTCATACAAGTTACATCCCATGTTTTCATACGTGAGAGTACGCCGTAAGCCAATTGATGTGAGCTCGAAAATGAGATCATTTTTTAAAGTACCTAACGTAAGTTCATCATGTTATCTTGGAGGTTACAAATTTTTAAGATCATGAATAACAAGTACCAAAAGGGTTGGAAAGCTTAGACGCCAGACAAATTGAAGAAAATAAGTTTTGTTAAAAGTCAACAAGTTTGGAATGTTATAAAACATACTTTTGGGGTTTGACTAGGTTGATTAACATGATAAGGAGGTTATGCAATGAGTTAATTTAGCCGTAAGATAGTCACTTTACTACGTATTAAAGTCAAGAAAGTTTTGGAACATGAGTTGGCAAAGGTCATTACAAGTTACATTCATAATTTTGCTCAAAATTCGGTCAAATGTAGATAATATTTTCTCCAAATATAATTCGAATTATGGGGTCATCTACCTTCCAAGTTGAAGATCTACGAGTCTAGTTTCTAACACATTAAACCATTTGTCGATACAATATCGGAGTAGAGAGATATTTGTATTTTTGTTAGACCTCGCAAGCAGCTCCCAATAGGACCCACTAAGGCGATGGTCGACCTATTTCACTTTACAAACGATTTTGATGCCTTTTTTTAACTCATTTTCAACTCAACTCCGTCTCAAACTTCTCCTAACCCTTATAAACAGATACCACAAGGGTTTAAAGTGATTCCAAAATGATTGCACCATATTTCAACATCAAAACTCAGTTCTAGAGAAGAAACACACCTCTTTGAGGTTGTATTGTCATTAAGGATTGTTGTGGGCTATGTTTTGCTGAAATTCCAAGTTGTTGTTACTGGATAAGGTGAGTATAACAGCCTATTAATTGTGCTTAAGCTTGCTTGTATATTTGTTAAGTTGTTAGGATAATAAACTACAAGATCGTACTTGGATTAGCTTAAGTCACTCTATGGTATTAGATTGCTATTGAGGGTTTTTGTGAGCTGAATATAACTTGGATTTAGACTAAAAGTTACTGTAGGAGGTGTGTGCATTGTGTTCTTGCATGTGCTTAAAGTTATATTGATGTTGATTAAGTTAAATTGATGGAGTAGAAATGAACAAGTGAATAAAATTACTAACTGAACATAGTTGGATTTGAGGATTGTTTCCTTTGTTTTAATATACGGTATAAGGATGGAATCGTTGATGAGTGACTTCACATCATGTTCATGATACTGTTAAAATAATTTACGAAGTCTATAAGAGTTGATATGGGTTATACTGATTCCAACCAGAGCTTGCCACTTGTCATGAAGTAGTTGTGACTTGTTGTTGTTATATAGAGTCTTGTTATTGATATTTATAGGTTGCTAGACTTCCCTGGCTATTGTTGTTGGAATATGGTATTGTAGGAGGCCCTTTTTACGAGGGAGATGCTGCCCAAATTTATGTAGACGAGTTACTAGCTTAAGTTATAGACTTAGCCTTTGCTCAACACTAATTTTGAATATCCTTATGCTATGATAGATCGAGTTGACTTGTTTGAAGAATTGCTTGGAAGGTATTAAGGACTCAAAATGCTTAAGGAATGATAAGGCACTTACTTCTTTCTTTTGGCATGATCTAAAGTGACATGAACATCAACGGTACGCTAATTCATAACGGATGTACTCCAAGAAAATAAGGTTGTGCATGTTGTTCTTTTCTTATAAAGTTATTCTAAACAAATGTGCATAATCTTTGTATCCTACTCAGGTTCATATTGATGATAGGGATGTCCATAATGTTAATAAAAGTTGCAATGACCTTACATAACTCTAAAAGGGTTAGGACGTGATTCAATGAGTCAAGCATGCATTTTATATATGTATCTATTTTACTCTACCGAGCCACGATATAGTCGGCCGGGTACGATACCTATTGTGAAATTACTATTCAGAAGGGTTTACTGAGCTCCACGTGGCCAGGTACGATTTTACTGAGTCTTTTGATGGCTTGGTACGTTTTTACCGAGTCCTCCTTGAGGCCGGGTACAATATGATGATGATGATGCCCACAGAGGCGTCTGTTTTCAAAAGTTTATGTATATATATGTATTATGCATTTCATATTAGTAGCCACCAGAGGCACTCAGATGTTACAGGTTGTATTTTCTCTATCACTCTTTACATTATTGTTCTTATTTATGGTTTCCTTCCTTACATACTCGGTACATTTTTCGTACCAATGTCCCTTTTGCTTGGGGACGCTACGTCTCATGCCCGCAGGTCCTGATAGACAGGTCAAGAGTTCTCTGAGTAGGCTATCACCTCAGTGATTGTGTTGGTGAACTCCACTTGCTCTCGAATATCCCATTTGTTCAGTATACTTTGGAAATATATTTAATGGTGAAGCGGGGCCCTACCCCGACCTAATAATTTTATGTACTCATAGAGGCTTGCAGAAATATGTCAGGTGTATGGATCCTTGTATGGCCTTGTCGGCATATGCTTTGAGTTTACCTACAGTCACATTAGCTCTATAGGCCCGTTTATCATATGTATATGTTTATATATCATGTTGGGTATTCCCTTATTTTTATCCTTGTTATCTCATGACGGGTGTCCTGGCTAATTTACTTATGATAGTTTGATAAGAAAGATATGTTATGTTGGTACTCCGTTGAGTAAGGCACTGGGTGCACATCGCGGCCCTTCGGTTTGGGTGATGATAATAGTGGAATAAGAGTAGTTCTGTCCTAGGGAGTCTATAAGTCGTGTCTAGTAGAGTCTTATTTATGGGTGTGTTGTGCACCACACTCACTCTTTCTTCTTACTCTAGATCGCGTGGTAGAGCTCATTTGTAAGAACTCAATTTCCTAAGCTGTATGTTATTCATGATACGACGATGCCTACATCCAGAAAGACAATTGGTAAGAGATTGAATGTGGATGTGGAAGAGTTTATCAGACGAACTCGATTTTGCATCATGCTTATAATGCATAAATGTTAGATCTTCTGATATGTGAACCTCCTGATAAAGAGCCCCAAGGCATGAACACCTATCCACCCATATGGTAAAGAGCAATGAGAGAATTAGGTGGTGGCTATAACTCTAAATAAGTGAAAGAAATAACCAAAAAAGAAGTACGGGGTACCCAGATAATGAAGATTATCAGTATTTGCAATTCAGGTAGAGAAATATAAGCATTCTAAGTTAATTTCAATAGTAACAAAGTTGTATACAATTGAAAACACCTATCTCAATTATGCCCTCTGGGAAATGACAAATGTAATTTAGGAGAATGATGTAATATCAAGATCAAGCTGGGTTAAAGTAACAAAAAATTGTGGATGGATTGTTATCATTAGCTAACATATCCTAAGGGTAGTGCAAATATGGTAATAGATCTCCTTGTGAGACACACATATGGATAGCTCTTGAATAGTGTAATGAGATATGAATACTAGAATATTCAAAAATTTCAGAAGATAGGCATCAGAATCCTAAAAGGGATTATTATTTACATTAGTCTGACTCCCACCCCGAGAGAGAGAGAGAGAGCGGGAGAGAGAGAGGGAGAGAGAGAATTTAGGCATCCTGAAGAGCCTGTGAGTTGAAACAAGAAAAGCTAAAAGTGAATGAGCGTTTTGTTGAAGTTCTCAAAATAAAGTGATAGATAGAAATATTAGTCGGAGAATAAGAAGAGAGTAACTGAAATATTATGAGTAAAGTGTGATAAATGATATGACATGATGACTGGTCTACAGTAAAGTGAAGGTAAAGACAAAAGGTGACATGCTGTGATGAAATAAAAGTGTATATGTCATATAGACAAAAGGTGAATCCAACATGATTACCAGAAGGAAAAGGTAGATCCTGAAGTAATAGAAAGAAGTATGGGCTAGTGAACAAGGTAAAATGAACATGAATTCGGAAGTGAATGATTTGACAATAGTTGCCATCATGAAAATTTTAGAGATGCGTTCCGCCGATAATAGAATGGACAATAGAAGAATAACATTTAATGGTCATTCAGTAAGATGCTTCCCCTGAGCTGGCACTATGAGCAGAGTTAATCATAAGGGGATAAGCGTGCCAGTTACACTAGGAGTCACCTTTGTGCATAAGAAATTTAGTTATCCCCGGTACATAAGGTTACCATAAGGCAATTAAGGTTCATTTATAATGTAAAAAGATGACAAAGATTAAGAGGTAAACATCTATAGATAGATCGTCGTGGTACTCAATCTTAGTACTCCCCTAAAGGGGGGAATATGGCGTGATATGGTATAAATTCAGAGTTAGGCGGTTCAAGTAATTATAGAAATGGTAAAGGAGGAATATGGTCAAAATGAGAGAGTGATGATGTTGCATTTATTCAATTCCTGCAGATATGTTGTGACTCCACAACATTGTACAAGCACGACACAAGGGATAAGTGTGAATGGGCGCTTGATAGATCAGGAGCTACTGGCTAGTGGTAAGTTAAGACAAAGGATATATTACAAGAGAAATTATGGAGAATAATATATATATATATATATATATATATATATATATATATATATATATATATATATATATATATATATGTGTGTGTGTGTGTGTGTGTGTGTGTGTGTGTGTGTGTGTGTGTGTGTGTGACCAATGAGTAATTAGTAGTTGATTCAGGATAAGCCTGACTATGGCTAGACGAGAGGTCAAAGATAAATCAACAAATCATGCAAGATAATTGTAGTGAACCGCAACATAGTGAATTTAGTCTTACAGATACTAGTTGCAATCATTTAAACAATTTTAGATAGGAGTTGAGTCAGTTAAAGTTAACCTGCCTAGATGCAGCAAAGCCGTGAGGATGGATATCCGAGTCTATGAAACAAGATATATCATTAGTCGTAAGTTCAACAAAGTACCAAGTGAAGAACTTCAGTACACCTGTAGATGCCTAGAGGGACAACTTGTCATAGTTCTGTATATACTCACAGAGTGACGCTTAGAGATTGGCTAAAATGTAGATGGTCTTATATCCAAATACACTTGGAAGGTGATCTACCAACCAAATTGAAGATCTATGAGTCTTGTTTCTAACACATTTAACCGTTTTTTGATGCGAGATCGGAGTAGAGAGATATTCGGGTTGTCTTTAGACCGCACAAGCAACATCCAATGAGACCCATTAGGCGGTGGTCGACCTACTTCACTTTATAAATGATTGGGACGCCTATTTTTTACTCGTTTTCAACTCAACTTCGTCTCTAAACTTCTGCTAACCCTTCTAAGCAGATACCACAAGGGTTTGAAGTGATTCTAAAGTGATTACACCATATTTCGACATGAAAACTTAGTTCTAGAAAGGAACAACACCTCTTTGAGGTTGTGTTGTTATTGAGGATTGTTGTGGGTTGTGTTTTGCTGAAATTTCAACTTTTTGCTACTGGCTAAGTTGAGTATAATAGTCTACTGATTTTGCTTAAGCTTGCTTGTATGTTGGTTAAGTTTTTAGGATGATAAACTATAAGATACTACTTGGACTAGCTTAAGTCACTTCTACGGTGTTGTATTGCTATTGAGGCTTGTTGTGAGCTGAATATAACTTGGATTTCGACTAGAAATTTCCGTAAGAGGTGTGTGTATTGTGTTCTTGCACGTGCTTATGGTTATCTTGATGTTGATTAAGTTAAATG
Organism: Nicotiana benthamiana; assembly: GCA_034376525.1. NCBI lineage: Eukaryota > Viridiplantae > Streptophyta > Magnoliopsida > Solanales > Solanaceae > Nicotiana > Nicotiana benthamiana. The sequence continues at coordinate 95,212,262 of CM067337.1, forward strand.
GTTGGAGTGTACATGAACTAGTGAATAAAATTACTAATTGAAGATAGTTGGATTTGAGGATTGTTTCATTTGTTAAAAATATATGGTATATGGATGGAATCATTGATGAGTGACTTAATTATAATGTTAATCATACTCTTAAACTAATTTATGAATTCTATAAAGGTGATATGGTTTATACAGATTCCAATCAGAGCTTGCCGCTCGTGGTGAAGTATTGTGACTTGTCGTTGTTATACGGTGTCTTCTCATTCATATGTATAGGTTGCTAGATATACCTGGCTGTTGTTGTTGGTATATGCTATTGTAGGAGGCCCTTTTTATGAGGGAGATGCTACCCAAATTTACGTAGACGAGTTACTAGCTTATGTTATAGACTTAGCCTTTGCTCAACACTAGTTTTGAATATCCTTATGCTATGATAGATCGAGTTGACTTGTTTGAAGAATTGCTTGGAAGGTATTAAGGACTCAACATGCTTAAGGAATGATAAGGCACTTACTTCTTTCTTTTGGCATGATCTAAAGTGAGATGAATATAAACAGTACTCTAATATATAACGGATCTACTCCTAGAAACTATGGTTGTCCATGTTGTTCTTTCCGTATAAGTTATTCTAAACTAATGTAAATGATCTTTAAATCCTATTAAGGTTCATAGTGATGATAGGGATGTCAAAATTTTTAATCGAATGTGCAATGACCTTACATCACTATGAAAGGGCTAGAACGTGATTCCATGAGTGGAGGATGCATTATATATATGTATCTATTTTAATATACCGAGCCACGCTATAGTCGTCCGGAAACGACATCTATTGTTCAACAACTAATAAGTTGGGTTTTCGAGCTCCACAAGGCCGGGTACGGTTTTACTGAGCCTTATAATGATCGGGTACATTTTTAACGAGTCCTCATTGTTGCCGGGTACGATATGATGATGATGATTCCCACAAAGGCGTATGTTTTCAAAAGTTCTTTATATATATGTATTATGCATTTCATGTTAGTAGCCCTCAGAGGCACTCAGGTGTTACATGTTGTATCTTTTCTATCACTCTTTACATTAGTGTTCTTGTTTATGGTTTCCTGCCTTACATACTTGGTATATTATTGGTAATGACGTCCCTTTTGCCTGGGAACGCTGTATTTCATGCCCGGAGGTCCTGATAGACAGGTTGAGATTCCTCTTAGTAGGCTATCAGCTCAATAGAAGGTGTTGGTGCACTCTACTTTCTCTGGAGTTGCCCATTTGGTTAGTATGTTTTAGATATATATTGATTGGTATGGCAGGGCCATATCCCGACCTTTATGATTTTATGTACTCTTTGAGGCTTGTACATAGATGTCAGATGTATGGATACTTTTATAGGCTTGTCAGCCTATGCTTTGAGTTTACAAATGGTCATAATGGCTCTATAGGCGTATGTCATACGTATATGTTTGTATATCATGTTGGGTCATTATATGTTTAGTATTCACTTATGTTTATTCTTATTATCTCATGACGGGTTTCTTAGCTTATTTACTCATGATAGTGTGATAAGAAAGATATGTCATGTTGGTACTCGGTTGAGTAAGGCACAGGGTGCCCGTCGCAGACCTTCTGTTTGGATCGTGACATTATAGGTTCGATATAGAGCCTAAACTTTGAGATTGAGTATATTCCTTTAGTATGGTCTTACAGTTTTTACATGCCTTTGAGGTCTTTCAGTATTGATGTTGCCTTATATAGGTCCTACGAGACCGATGGTCCTCAGGTTTTTTATATGTCGATGGAGATGGTGATTGATGGCGGCCACCGATGTTGACACCCAATTTTTCTATACATTTTTAATATGAAAAATACCATTGAAATAACATATGCATGCCTCAATAAGAATCTTTAAATGTTTTATTATTTTTTCCTAATTTTTAAAGGCTTTTAATCAATTTATTCTCCTATTTTATCCATAAAAAACACAATAATAATTCCCAAAATTATTATTATTTTGGTAGGTCATTTATTGGATATTCATATTTATGTTAACATATATCTAAGGTAATTATTTTATAATCTTAAAAAACTATTTTTTATTTTAAAGTTAAATTGCACATAATTATAATTTTTTCCTCTTTTAAGATTTAACTGCGTTTATGCTCATAAAATTAAGTCATGTATTTTTAAATTATTGATTATATGTTACAAATTATTTTGGTACTTTCAATTTATTTTCAGAAATTAATTTACTTTTTTTTACAAAATATATAGGGAAAATAGCTATTTAAAATCTAGCCAGATTGGCTTGCAATTTCAGCCTCCCCAAATCAGACCCAGTTCCCAAACCAATTGCAACCCAAACCCGGCCCCTAACCTAACTAATTCTCCCCAAACCCAAATCCCCACCCAACCTCTTTAATCACAGCCGTTGATAATTTAGATCAACGGCCACCATCTGCACTTTCTTTTTTAATTCCAAACGACCCCTTATCCTACTTCTTTATTCACCTACCTCCACCCTTGAATTCCGCTTCCTTCTTATTTCTCTCTTAAACCACCATGAACCCTAGCCGCCGCACTCTCACCCTTTCATAATGCCTGCATAATCTATGACCTTCAGTGGTCATTTAAGGCATGTACCAGCCATCCATTGCTCGTATGTGTTTGGTTCTGTGGTTTCATGACCAGACTTCAGAGGAGTTTGGTTCAGTACTTTCTTGACTGCTATTCATGGGTTTTCTCCGGTCATCCATGACCTTTCTCCGGCCATCCACGGTCGTTCGAGTCAGATCCTGGACTCTTCTAGTTAGATCAGTAACTTTGAAGGCCTTTCTCACCTTTTTCTGGGTTCTTTGAAACCCTAACTTTTAAGATCTTTTGATTTTCTATCAGATCTATACTTTCTACATATGTTTTACGTATTTTCTCGAAAGTTTTTCTATTAGGATTTATGCCCGTCACTAGGGGGGGGGGTGAATAGTGAGGCACGAGAATGTCGATAAATTTTGCGGAATTAAAATTGCAGGAGTAAAGTAAGTGCAGTAATTAAAAGAGTAAGGAGAGGACACACCGAATTTATACTGGTTCACCACAACGTGTGGTTAGTCCAGTCTCCTGAGAGACTCTCTCGAGTTTACACTAACTCCGTTAAGCTTACAGGTGCCTAACAAACCGTTACACTTGCTCGTAGATGTACGCTCTACAAGACTTCAACTTGCTCGAGGATACCTCACCTCAAGACTTCACCTTGCTCGTGGATACCGCACCTCAAGATTTCACACACTAAGATTGAAGGTACTTAGCAAACCCAACGCTCAATGAGAAGGTATGGTCTTCTCAAGAACCTTTCTCTTTTACAACAAGAACTCTCTAAGAAGAGTAGATAAAGAGATACAATATAAGCTTTATGAACAACACAAAGTTGTCTCTCAAATGGCTCAACAAAAGCTCTAAAATGATGCACAAATAATATCAAGATGTTTAGAGATAATTGAGAGATGTTGTTACTTCCAAATGAGTTCAAATGACCTCTATTTATAGAGTTTAGAGGTGATATGTCCGTTGCTCATTATTTAAACAATAATACTCAATTTTGACAGAATAATCGATTATTAAATTTACATAATCGATTATCTTATTAAAACGGTCAAAAAACTAGTCGTTGGAAGGCAACGGACATGAGAATAATCGACTATTGAAACTTGATAATCGATTATCCTACTTCTCTGGAATTTCCAGCAAAGCTGGAATATACCAGAATATACCAGAATCAAAGCTAGAATATACCAGAATATACCAGAATCGAAAACTTACTTCAAAAACCATTTTGGTTAAAATGAAAACGTTAAAATCATTTAGTTTGAAGTATACTAAAAATGTTTATGATATATATGATTTAATAAAATGATTTTATGCATATTAATGATGACCTATGTTAAGCCAAAAGACGAGATAACTTAAATGTTGCTCTTACATTGGTTCTACCTAACGACCTACGCCTTGGGTCTTCGGTCTTGAACTTTTGAGCTCATCTTGGCTTGTCTAAGCAATCCCTTCATCAATATGCTTCTTGGCATCCAATCTTGATTGTTTGATTTATCATCATTGATTCGTCAACCATCTCGATTGTTTGCTAATGCATCTTCATCGTTTGTCATACAATATCGTTGTTTGACAATTGACTTCATTGTTTGTCATTCATCAAAACCTATACCTGGATATCATGCTAATACAACCAAAGCACACATATCAAATATATCAATGATTTCCAAACGAGGTTAAACGAGGTCTTACATTTTCAACTTTCTTTCAAAACGTTCCTTCATATTCTCAATTAGGGTTTTGCTTTATGTTTTCTTTTCAAACATCTCGGCTTTTAACTTGTTTGTGATTTTTGCTAAGTTTTGTTCATGTTGTTCTTCTATTAGTTTCAGCATGGTTTTTTGTGGTGGTGATAAAGGATACTCAGAGGTGTTTCACATATCTAGGCTTATGGAATAGAAGGGAATTAGAATGTGTCTGAAAGGTGAAAGAAGAATGGGTGTTTTTGACGGCTTAAGAGAGATGAGGTAAGGAATACACCTAAAATGATCAGTCTATGGGAGAATAATTGATGGGATAAGTACATCTTTTCAGACTCTTAGAAGTTTAATCAAACTGAAATCAGTTTTGAGGAGACGTTAGAGTGTATCCCTAGAATCTGGGCACTTCAATTTGGTTGGGACTCATTTGAACAAATAAGTCCAAAAGGAGTTTGTTATTTGTAAGACTCTGCTCATGATCCAAATATAGTTATTTCAAATTATGTAGAGTGCAAAAAACATACTGTGTTACCTTGATGAACTAGGTTCTTCGCTGATAATTCTCTTATGTGAGTCTAAATATTCAAAAGCAGAGAAAATATCATTAGATATTAATGAGTCATTTTATCACATAACACAAGCGCATTCTATGGAAAGTATGAGATTGAGCAAATTTAATCTAATTATAAACAATTTAATGACTTTCTAACATAATGTTTTTCAATTTTTTTTATTGTTTTCCGTTTGACCTTCAAATGGTCCCTTTAGGTGATCTTAATCATCCTTAATTCCAACATGTTCCTCTCAAAGTGATCTCTATTTAAGGCTTTTGTGAAGGTGTCAACAATTTGCTTGTCAGTAGCATAAAACTCCAAAGTGATGAAGCCTTTCTCATAATTGTCCCTCAAAAAATGGTGCATAATATCTATGTTCTTAGTTCTCTTATGATGAAACAATGTTGTTGTCATACTAATACCACTAGCGTTATCACAAAAAATAGGGATGCAACAACATCAATTCCAAAGTTCAATAATTGTTGTTTGATCAACAAGAATAGAGCACAAAAAGAGGTAGCAGCGACATACTAAGCTTCAGCAGTAGATAGGGCCACTGAGTTTTGCTTTTTGGTTGCTTGTGACACAAGGCATGAACCAAGGAAGTCTTCCATACTTGTGGTGCTCGTCCTATCCACTAGAAAACCTGCATAATCAGCATCATCATATCCTACTAGATCAAAATTGCTACCTTTGGGATACCAAAGACACAAATGAGTGGTGCCTTTCGAGTATCTTAGTATTCTTTTGAAAGCACTCAGGGGAGACTTTTTAGGATTTCCCTGAAAGCAAGCACAAAGCCCTACACTAAAGACAATGTCAGGTCTTCTAGCAGTAAGATATAGAAGTTAGCCAATCATACCCCTATACAACTTTTGATCAACTGATGAACCAAGTTCATCAACATCAAATTTAGCAGCAGTTACAATGGGTGTATCTATTTCTTTTGATTCTTCCATTCTAAACATTTTGATTAGCTCCTTTGCATATTTCTTCTGATGGATCATGGTTCCGTTTGGACTTTGTTTAATTTGTAAACCTAAGAAGAAGGTAATCTCGCCCAACATGCTCATTTCAAACTCACTCCCCATTAATTTTGCAAAATCCTTTGTAGCTTATCAGTAGTAGCCCCAAAGATTATGTCATCAACATATATTTGTGCAACAAGGAGATCCTTACTTTTTCCTTTAATAATAAGGTACTATCAGTTTTACCTCTCTTGTGACCATGCTCCAGCAGGAACTTTGATAATCGTTCATACCATGCTCTTGGAACCTACTTGAGTCCATAGAGGGCCTTGTCTAACTTGTACACATTCCCAGGACATTCCTTGCCCTCAAACCCTGGTGGTTGTTTTACAAACACTTCCTCTTTCAGGTAGTCATTACAGAAGGCACTTTTGACTTCCATTTGATGTAGAGTGAATTCCATATGTGCTGCAAGGGCTATAAGGAGTCTTATTGCCTATAGTTTTGTAATAGGAGCAAAAGTCTCATCATAGTCTACGCTCTCCTCTTGGCTGTGACCTTGGACCACCAGTATTGCCTTGTTTCTTGTAATCGTTCCATCTTCATCAAGTTTGTTTCTAAAGACCCACTTTGTTCCAATGACGTATCTGCCCTTGGGTCTTGGAATTTGATGCTAAACTTGGCTTATCTCAATTGGATTTAGTTCATACTGCATAGCAATCACCCAATCTACATCCTGCAATGCCTCAACAATATTTTTTGGTTCAATATGAGACACAAAGGCATCAAAAGCACACAAATTCTTTCATTGTGATCTAGTTTTATCTGCAGATGTTGGATCCATGATAATGTTCTCAATGGGATGAGAACTTTGATACTTATGAGATTTCACAGCAAACTGGTTTCCACTAGATGTTTCTATCATGTTCTGTTGCTGAGTAATAGGGTCATGAACAGGTTCCTTCTAGGGATTTATTTCAATTCCTCTTTTATTAGTTCCCCTTGTAAGGTTGCCCTGGATGGAAGAACATGTTCCACCACATGTTACTTCTGTTGGTGCCACTTTTGATTTGAGCTGTGGCTTCATTCAAGTCATTTACCAATCCAATGGCTTCATTTTCATGTTTTTGTCTCTTAGAAAGAATGTTAGTTTCATCAAATACAACATGTACACTTTCTTCTACATACAAAGTTCTTTTATTAAACACTTATATCCCAGGAATACTCCCTCATCACTTCTAGGATCAAACTTTCCTAGGGAATCTATTCCATTATTGTACACATAGTACATACAACCAAATGCCTTAAGATGGGATATGTTATGTTTTCTCCCTTTAAGTAACTTATAGGTAGTCTTCTTAATAAAAGGCCTAGTAATGCATCTATGATTATGTAACATGCAATGTTTACAGCCTTTTCTCAAAAGTTATGAGGTAGTTTACTAGAAAGCATCATGGTCCTAGCCATGTCCTCAAGAGTCCTATTTTTTCTTTCAACTACTCTATTTTGGTGAGGGGTCCTAAGGGGAGAGAAATTATGATCTATACCATTTTCATTAGAGAATTCAGTCAACTTTGAGTTTTCGAATTCAGTTCCATATCATACCTAATAGATGTAAGTTGATTTCCTAATTGTTTTCGAGTTTTTCTAACAAATATAGTAAACATGTCAAATGCTACATCTTTAGAAGTTAGAAATATAACCTAGATAAATCTAGAATAATCATCAACAAGCACCATTGCTTATTTATTTCTACCTCTGCTCATGGTTTTCATTGGACAATAGAGATTCATATGAACCAGTTCCAACGACTTGGCTGTGCTTACCAATTTATTGCTTTTGAAGGAAGATCTTACCTGCTTCCCTTATGCACATGCCTCACAAACTTTGTCATCCTTGAACTTGATGTTGGGTAACCCTATCATCAAGTCCTTAGAGACTAATTTGTTTAGTCGAGTCAGACTGGAATTACGAAGTCTTTTGTGCCTTATGAAGGGATCATTATCCAACACCTTTGACAAGTTAGTTCATTTTCTGAGTGAGTGGACAAATATACAATGCAAATATTTTTAGCTCTCTTTCCCTGCAGAACAATTTTGTCGGTTGTAAGATTAATCTCAAAGCATTTAACAGAGGTGAATGCTACAAGGTTGCCTCTGTCACACTATTGTGACACACTGATCAAACTTTATTTCAAGCCAAATATTTAGTAGACATTCTCAATGAAGTGAGATTCTATCTTACCTAACTTTCAAACCCCAATAATATCACCTTTCTTCCCATTCCCAAAGGAGACATTTCCTCTCTTATGTCCTCAAGTTAAAGGAACTGGCCTTTGCTCCCAGTCATATGATTTGAGTAGCCACTATCCGTATACCATATTTGGCTACTTCATTTCACTTGGACCTCTTGTTCATCATCTGATTCTCCGATTACCATAAGGGCCTATTCATCTTCAGCTTCATCCTCTACGTCCTCATTTGATGTTTCTCCCCATGCAACAACCATACCTTTGTTGATCCTTTGTTCCTACTTGGTTGAACCTGTTCCTTCTTCATGTTCCTTCATTCAACCCTTTCTTTCTTCCAATCAATTTCCCATTCAGGGTAGTTCTTCATCTTGTGATCGGTCTTACTACAATTTTAGCAACCCTCATTGGTCAGTTTCTCAAGAGCCCCTGGTTTGTTGAAGGTTGTACCTCTTGGGGGACCCTATCCTCTCATCAGGCACCTTTTGAAATCCCTTAGTATCATATCCATTTCATCATCCTCCAGATCTGAACCTTGAGCCATTCTGAGAGCCAGACTTCTTTCGTTATTGGGTGTATCCATATTCGCGGTTTGCCTTCTCAGTTTATAGGTAGTAAGATTTCCAATTAGTTTATCCAGATTGAGGGTTGCCATTCTTAGATTTCTGAATACCAATGATTTTTCTTTCCCATGATACTAGGAAAACCCTTGTCAATATGTTCTCAACCTTGTCTTCTTCAAGAATAATCCTTCCAAGAGACATATGTTGATTAGTCAGTGTAGTGAAGCTACTATATATCTCTTGGATAGTTTCTCCTTCCTTCATAGTAAAATTCTCATATTGAGAATACCGTAGTGTTCGTCTAGACCTCTTCACTTGAGGTGTTCCTTCATGAGCCACTTGCAAAGTGTCCTAGATTTCCTTAGCAGTGCTATAGCTGTGGATCCTAATATAATCATCAGAACATAGTCCACACACAAGCCATTTTTTTGCCTTAGCATTTTTTTCCCATTTCATCAAATCATCAGCAATGCAGTCAGCTCTTGTTTTTGGAACATCCACTCCTTCCACATTCTTCACTGTAGTTTCCAAGGTGCCATTAGCGACTATTCCTAGAGTTCATAGTCCTCTCCAATGATATGATCTCTCATCCTGTTGTTCCACCAATAACAGTACTGCCCATTAAAGAGTGGAGGCCAAGCAGTGGATTGCCCTTACCAATTCCCAGGTATTGTACTCATGTTTATCTCTTCCTAAGGTGTTAGCCTCTTCAAGGATAACCAGCTCTGATACCAATTCATATTCTAAGCATCAATACCACACAAAAGAGGCTGGTGATTTTTGTAGTACCTAATTTTTTGCTCTAGAAGAACCTAGTTCTTCTAGGTGAACTAACACTACTGTTTGCGGAATAATAAGTACACAAAATAAAGAACACATATATTTTTATGTGAAAAACACCTAGCTCAAAAGGTGTAAAAACCACGAACTACTAATCAGTAGGATTTTCCCAAACTTCCACTAAAATCACTAACCGAAAACAATATTTGAAAAACTCTTGTAAACTAAAGATTAAACTCTAATCCCGTTGTGGCACACACCCTCAACTGTTGCGAAAACTTCAAGTTAACTCTAATTTGAATACTCTCAGTACCTAATATAGTGGCTTCTATGAAAGCTGAAAGCTACAGGCTTAAATCACCTACTACACCTAAACTAGAATAACAGAAAGACAAAATGGAATTGGTTGTTCTATCTTGTCTAAGTAGCTTCAGGAATGCAAACCCAAACCTCACATAAATTGCTTGCAAAATTTCATCACTCATTTGCTCTCAATTTAGTTTCACTTCTGCGTTTGTATAATACTTTTAATGTGAGAAAATCCTGCAATTTATAGAGTTAGTAGATAAAGAAATAATTAGAGTTCTGATGCAACTCTTCCATTTCAACTTATAAGTTCTTCCCTATCTTGAGTAGGTTTATGTTTGATTAAGGACTCCTCCTTATTATCAATTATTCAACCTTTTCGATTAGGAGATATTAAATACATCAAGTTAAGCTTATCTCCTTCACGTGAAACCCACATGCTCGAATCTTCCCGTTTTTGTGCACCTGAGTGATGAACCTGGTTCATCCTGGGTTCATTTGTCAGTCTTCAAAACTAACCTTTACTTGGGCAAGTAATGCAATTTTGGAGATTTTAACACTAGTCCTCGAGTGTACGATAGTCTTTCAGCCTTGGAGACGTTTCGTGATTTTCATGTTGCCTTGTTTAGGGCTTATGAGTTTGTAGTCCTGACCTAGAGGTCGTTCTGATGATGAATTGTTCAAGCCAGACCCTGAGTGTTCGGGTCATTTTTTATGGAGGAACTGTTTTTGCAAAAATGGCGGAGCTTCCTTTGGAGTATGAGGTTCTTCGATAAAGGTATTATTTGATTAATTGATACAAGTATACATTCTTCCACAGTTTGGGGGCCCTACTATATGGACACGGTTCTTTTGACCGTTTTGCCCGATACATCATATTCCTATCGAGGCCCCGAGGGATTTCCTCCTAGTGTTCGGGGTCGATAGCAAAAGAAGCATTGAATACTTTTTGATCCTTCCTTAGGTAGCCTATAGATGTAGCCTCATAAAAAAAACCTTGCTGGTAAAACTCTTTTTCTGGATAAATGCTCGGTCAAAGGAAAAGAGTGAAACGAATGTTTTAAAACGTTAATATGTTGGAGTTGGATTAGCATTTTGACTACTTTAATCAGATACCTACAAAAAGCTTACCTTCCGACAAGCCTTGGCGATAACATCGGTCTCAATGCTCTTTGCACCATCAAGGCGGCAGGGAAATTCATACAGCAGGTGATAGCTATTTTTTATTTATTTCTCTTAGGCTCGGGCATCACTCTTTGTTCCTCTAATTCTTCTGTTATGCCGCGATGTAAGGAGATGTATGATCATGCCCAATCAAAGATTTATATGGGGATTTCATGCCATGAAAATAAACATGATAGGATTACTTCGTAGTTGCGGGAGTCGAAGGCTTACTCTACCTTAACGGAAAATGAATCAGCTGAATGTGGGCTACTTTGGAAAGACTAATCAAAGAAAAGGCTGATCTTGCTGAGCTGGTATTTTGTCACGCGTGAATCCACCCATCACTCATGTAGTTCGACATTGGCTGGCTTACCATTTTTCGCAGGTCAGGCAAAATGATTCGTGGATCAATCAACTGAATATGGATATCATCGGGATGAGGGAGCAAAATGAAGTGTCGAACTCACAGTTGTCATTGACCCAAGATCTTCTCCAACATGATCATAAGGAGATCATTGTGCTAGTTGCTGCTAAGTACGAGACTTAGGGAAAAATATCTACTTATATGAAGGATGCGGCTAAGGTGAATCAAATAGCTCATATTATAGCAATAGAGGTCAAGATGAAACTGGCTCTGACTATCGATCATGCTAGGGCAAAGATGAGGAGCGATGGCTTGGAGGGGGTCGGAGCTACATATGGCGATCTTTCAGCTAAATTTAGAAGACCTGATAGTTGGAGACAAAGTCGCGCTCGTGATCGCTTCAGATGAGGATCCTCGAGATGGTTAGGAGGATAGTGGAAACGAAGAGTAGACCTTATGTCGCTTTTGCCTTTTTTTTCTTTCCATGTACGTATTCTCGGGGAAATGAGTATTGTAAAGACGCCCCATTTAAATATATTTTTGGCAATGCAAAAGAGTTTTTTTTCTCCATGTCTTCCCGTTCTTTTTATCTTGCTGCTCTTGTGGAGTTAACTTTTGAATTTTTACGTTAGCTTTTTGAAACCGTACTTAGAGAGACTGAGACCCAAAATCGGGCCCTGTCTTGAAGTTAGATCGACAGATTCTTTGGAGATGATGCTAGTGATAGCAAGGAGCCCTTGAGGCCTAAATGTTTCTCGAATTTTGCTGGAGAGCAGCATTCGTGCAATATGATAAAGGGACCCCAATGTGGTCTTTCCAGTACATTTCTCAAGAAAAGGGTGACGTTAACACTGACAGAATTAATTGCCCTCTAGGTAGGCGAGCAACTACTACTTTTCCCCTATATATTCATTCACTTGCCTCTCAAGTGGAGATTCTGCTGCTCTGAATAACTAATTCTTCCACAGAAATTGGCTATTTGTTCTAGTTTGCCCAGTGTTTCAACTCAAATGACAAAATTAATACCCATGCTTATTTTATCGTAGCCATGACCACTACGTTGGTATCCGCTCATCAAGAAGAGGGGATTTTTGCCTATGTTTTGCATTTGGTCAGTAGTACACAGCCGGTGCCCGGTTAGCGGGCATCAAGGTGCCATGTCTCGAGGAGAGACATTACGTTATAGAGACCTCGTAATGTTCAAGGGCATTGAGAGCATGCGTCGAGGTTTATCTCATCAGTAGGAGAGGAAGACCTTGAAATGATCAGAAAAGATTGGGAATGGGGAGAAGGTGTGGTACTACACGTACCTTCCTCTGAGGAGCGCATCATGACCTATGTTTAGGGGTTTTTGAGCTGGTATATGCATACTTTTATGTTCGGTCCCCCCAACCGAGTCATGCTTGAGTTCTGTTGGAGATATTAGGCTACCTGTGCACAGGCTCACCCATTCCTTTGGAAGATAGTGCGAATGGTATGATACTTCATCGAACACATTGGGCTCGAGTTTACCCTCAGTCATCTCGTGAGGTTATATTGACCCATTGTGCTATCAGGGTTTGATTACTCTGTAGCATCTATCCACCCAGTCTCCTACTGTTAATGGCGAAGAGGATGAGGACTAGGGATGGATGGGCCAATTCGTGTGAGCTCAGACAATAGATATCATTCTTGGAGAGTTTCTGCCCTTTCATGAGAAATTGAATTTCACACGTAAGTGTTATACCTGTATTTTTATCATTTTAACTGGAGTTGGGCTCCATATTTACATCTTTATATTAAATTTTTGCAATGACTCCTAAGTTGCCAAATGATGTCCCTAATCAGGCTGAATGGTCTCGCAAGATGGAAGCTTGCTCGAGCTATAATAAACGCATGTGGTAAGACCTGTCTAAAGGGAGATGGGAGGCAAAGCATCATATTAGGTGCCTGGTGGCTTGTTTCCCAAAAATGGTGATTTTCTTTTCAGCGTACTAACTCAGCTGCCGTAGGTATTGGAGATTTTTCTAAGATGAGGTCGTGCCCTCTGGGAGAAGAGGAGAGACTGTCAACCTCAGGATCGAGGGCTAATGACAAATTGAAAGGGCCTCTGAGGTGTGAAGGGGCTTGCTGTGGGGCGAATTCTTTCTAGCGGTTTAAGAGAGGTGATTCAACCGATCATCCGGTCATTGAGGCCTCCGTTTTTGACAGAACATTCCATGTTTCTATTGAGGGTATTTTGAAGGGCAAGGAGCACATGCTTCCTCGTTCATTTCATACCAAAGGTGTTTCAGGAGACAACAATCCATCGTACATTAACTCCGCCTTTGGCGAGGCTCAGTGGCTATGTTTTATGGTAAACTCCGGTATCTGGTATTGGATTACTCCGATTTTATGTTCTTCCTTTCTTATCAAAATTCCTTTTGCAGGCATTTAACTATCTTATGTAGAGCTTCTCTGATATGAAGCTAGATTCCAGAAATCTTTGGACAGGGAGAAATCCCTTAAGCTTCTTTGTGCGAGAAAGAATATCACCCTTATAGTGTAAGGCAGATCGAAATAAAGGCCACGAGGGCTGCCTCTAAAGACGGGCATCATGTATTCCATGTTGACATATACTCCTCCCTTTGTCTTTAAATATTAATGTTTCAATATTTCAGTTAGAGAGCAAGATGGAGGAGCTGGAACGACTTTCAGATGAATTTATACGGGCAAAATGTGAGTTTAACAAGCTCTAGAATCATGCAGATGCCCAAGTCACGACAAAGGAAAGTGCTTTAATTATGGTTTCCACCCTTGAGGCACAAATCAGGAACTCTCATATGAATAAGTCTGCACGAGCGAACATGATCGAAAAGCTCGAATCTAAGCTTTTGAAGGTGAAGGCTGGGGTGATGAATGCCCGAGCCGAGGCTGTAATGAGAAGCACTAGGGCATATCAGAAAGTGGCAGCCTATTTGAAGAGTGTTGCTACTACTGGAGCTAAGCTGACGAGAAGTCTTGATTGTGCAAGCACTAGTAAAAAGTATGTGAAGTGCAAATTTCGGAGGGAAACTTTGGAGGAAAATCATGCTAGGGGCTTTGATCATTTGGAAGAGATCTAGCAAGCGACAGTGAAGGAGCATGATGCTATGTTCCTTTTGTCTGATGCCGACGATGGCGAGGAAACAGACGTCGGGCCTTAATCCCCAAGGGGACGTTTACTTCCTTCTCCGTCCTTGTGTATATAGCTTTCACAGTATGTTGTAAATGGAGCTTGTATTTTATTACCTATATGTATAAGGGGGAAACCTCGCAATGTTTTATCTATTGGGTTTCTATTTGCCAAGGATTTTGCCGTATCGATTCAGCCTTTGAATTGGTAGGAATCTTTAGACTCGTGATATGGCCTAGGGCTCATTAGGCTATCCCATAGGCTCTTTCACGCTTGGTCGATGCAACCATTAGTATAAGTTGGAATTTGTGCTCCTATGCTTTTGTTCAACTTTTTTGGGTTTAGTCTCTGAGTCGGGTTTTCAATGGAACTCATTTGAACCTCAAGTGTTTTTGTTTGCTTGGGCTGGCGACACACACCTTTAATCAAAATGATCTTTTATGTGCATGGCCCTAAGAATCAGTAGGATGGAGATAATAGCTCTTACGCTTTGCCCTTAGGCATGTGTGTTAACTATTTTGGTTTTAGTCTCTGAATCGGGAACCGACTCGAGCTCACTCGACCTTCACGTTTTTATGTTTTCATGGGTTTGCGACAATGTCTCTTACACCTTTAATCAAAGTGATCTTTTGTAGGGCTGGCGGCAATGGTTGTTCCTTAGGTTGAAGAAACCTTTTGTTAGCTTTATTTTTGCATTGTTAAGGACTTTTTGAGATAAGTTTTGCCTGACTCTACGACGGTTTGGGAAGAATGTCGATTAAGAGTCAATTTCTGTCGATGATCCAACACCTTGGGAGGTTTAGCTCGAAGGCTGAGTACCTCAAAGCCTATTATTTGGAGCTGACATGGTCGAAGCCCTTTCGCCTATGATGAGGGTTGTTTTTTTCATCGGTTCCTTTCGAAGTAGATTCGAAGTAATTGAAGGCCTCTGATTTTGTAGCGACGTTGGGCGTCCCCGAGTCGCGTTAGTTTGGTTGATACAACCATATTACCGTAGCCATTTGTGCTTGGCCAGAGCCCTTTTGAACACGAATGAAGTAGTTTAGGCATCTATAATGACGTTATTCCTTTTTAGGTGTCTTACAAGTTCGATATACAGTCTGAACTTTGAGATCGGGTTCATGCCTTTAGTAATGACTTACTGATTTTGGATACTTGGTACTTTTATGTTTCATTCCTTGATTGAGATCTTACAAATGTTTCATGCTTTTAAGGTCTTTTAGATTTGTTGCTTCCTTATGTATGACTTACGAAACCGAGTCTACCCTCTTGTGGTCTTTTGGCCTTGGGTTTTTAGTAAATGGAGATTGGTTACAATCCCCGAGTCTTCGAGGATATTATGGCTTGGGAGCCATTACATGTAGACTTGTTATTGCCTCATTGAGGGCTTACGATTTTGGAGATTTAAATCCTGAGGTCATGCAATTTTTGGATATTTTGACGCCAGTACCCAAGTGTACGGGACACTTTTTGCCTTAGAGACGATTTGTGATTTTCATGTTTCCTCGTGAGTTTAGAGTCCCTATCTGGAGGTTGTTCAGATGTTTAATTGTCAACGCCATTCCCCTAGTGTTCGAGACGTATTTTATGGAGAAATTGTTTTTCTGAAAATGTTGAGATTCCTTTGGAGTATGAGGTTCTTTAATAAAGGTATTCTTTGATTACTTGATACAAGTATAAATATTTCCGCCATCAAGGGCCGGGCTATACGGACACGTTCGTTCGACCGTTTGGCCATCATTTTCCTATCGGGGCCCCTGGGGCAATGCCTCACAATGTTTGGGGTTGACTACAAAAGAAGCCTCGAATACTTGTTGATCCTTCCTTATGTAGCCTGTGGATGTTGCCTCATTGAAAACCTTGCCGGTAAAACACTTTTTCGGGATAAAAGCTCGGTCAAAGGAAATGAGTTCAACGCATGCTTTAAAACCTTTAGGCCTTTGAGCGGGGTTAGCATTTCAACTTCTTCATTCAGACGCCTGTACAAAGGTTAGTGGGAAATATGAAATGTAAAGGGAGACGGTTATACCTTAGTGCGATGGAGCTTTTGGATCATGGCATTCATTCAGAGGACACGGCACGGTCCTTTAATCGGATATAGTCGAGAGTGTATCTCGTGGTTGCTACCTTATCATTAGATTATTTCTTAGTTCTTCTGCTGTTGGGGGCTTTGGTCTTCCTCCTAGTGGCAACTATCTTAAAATATTGTGTGGATGACTTGTTGCGTACCGTCCAGTTTGTTCTTTTTGGTTGTTTCTTTTTCTCTAAACTGATTTTTTTCTCGATCGGTGTGAAATTCTCAAATGTGACTATTGTCCAGTAACCAAGCAACTTCCAGCCAGAGTTTCCGACAATCCTCGGTCCTGTGTCCATTTTTTTTTGTGGAATACACATATTAAGTTATGATTCCTTTGAGAAGGATCTAACTGTACAGGCCTAGGCCATCTGACATCTCTGATTTCGGTAATGGCAACTCCGATGTATGCTAAATCGATCTTGAAATTGTATTCGAATAAGTGAGGTGCCTCTACTGGCCCCACATTCCTATCGAATTTGGCTCTGCTGATCAATCCCTGAGAATTCTTCCCTCGGTCTATCATTAGATTATTTTGAGGCGGGTTGCCTAGAGGGAATTCCTTCTTTCTTCGATGTATGGTTGATATCTTTCTTGGTTTGGCTTTGGCTATTTTCCAGGAGCCCGCTTGGGTATACTAAGCTCGAAAGGGCTCCAAGCAGGTCATCTTGAACCCTTATATTTGACTGGTATCGGTTGTAGACGTCTGACCAGGTTAAGGCAGTAAATTCGACCAGATTCTCTTGTCGCTGCTTCGAAGTTACTGAGGTTCGCTCATTCAGGTCGTATGTGAAGGCCTTTACTGCTCAGCCATCAGAGACCGAAGGTAGTTCCAGTTGTTCCATCTGAAAGCGAGATATGAATTCTTGCAATATCTTATTCTCCCTTTGCTTGATTTTGAAGATGTTAGAATTTCTTGTGGCCACCTTGATGGCCGGTATGCACCTTTATGAAGGAATCCACCAGCATGGAAAATGAATCTATATAGTTTGGGTCCAATTTTTTGTACCATATCATTTCCCCTTTAGAAAGTGTTTCTCCGAATTCTTTCAAGATGGATTCGATCTCATCGTCCTTTAGGTCATTGCCTTTTACTGCAGAGGTGTATGCGGTAACGCTCATTTGGTTCCGATATATCATTATATATCTAAATGTCCGGCATACTGAACTTCTTTGTAATAGAATTACGGGTTTCTTCCCGTGGGAATGCTTTTGTACAAACTTCTTTGAGTTCACACCTTTCAAGACTAGGGGCACTCCTGAGATCTGACGACCCATGAGTTGTAAGTCGAAACCTTCTTGTCATTGGCTTCTATCATTTTCTCTCCCAATTCGATTCCTCTTGTGAGGTCCTCGAGAATCTTCATGATGACAGCATCGTATAACGACCCGTTATTGCTCGATCTCTCCAGTACATGTTCGGCTAGGAGAGTTGTCCTTGGTGCTACCGTGTTGGTAGTTTTCTGGTGAATTTGTAGTTGAGCAATAGCCAGCTATTCTCCCTACATCATTTCAAAAATAACATGAAGGCTAACTTCCCATTCTTTAATAGTGAAGGTTTTCTGAGCTTTTCATGGATCCTCTTGTGTCACGACCCTAGTTCAGCATCCCTGAACACATCATGATGGCACCCAGTCATGAGGACTAGGCAAGCCTGATAGTGCGGAAATAACAACATTCACAATAACAATGATAACCTAAAACTAAGTAACTTAGGGAAATGTATATAGTCTGCCGCTTGGCACAGACACTTCACACAACAATTATGTAGCGAAAATCCAAAAACCGAGAATCTCACGGGCAACACAGGCTATAGAAAGTACATTGTACGACTCTAATTCCGGAAATGTCTACATCAATGAAATTCAGGAACAAACTAGCTAACTAAAAGATGGAACAAGAAGGAAACTCTTCATTCTGCGGACGCTGCAAATATACCTCGAGTCTCTGCTAGATCTCTCCGCCTCGGTGATAGTGAACCTGAGGTGAGGTACCTGGATCTGCACATGGAAAACATGCACAGAAGAGGCATAAGTACACCACAACGGTACTCAGTAAGTGCCAAGCCTAACCTTGGTTGGGTAGTGACGAGGAAGGTCAAGGCCCTACTGAGATAAATATATTATATAATGAGACAAAGAAAAAACACAGTATAAGTAAACTATACAACGAGAATCTAAATCGGATAAATAAGAAAAACAACAGTGGGAAAAACGAAACGAACCAATACAGGGAACATTACTCACAACTAGAATTAATAACCGGGGATCTCTTGGTATAATCATCATATCCGCTAGGTATCCCTTGGTATCCCAAGGATCTCTTGGTATCCTCATCATATTCACTAGGGATCTCCTGGTATCTCGAGGATCTCTTTGTATCCTCATTATATTCACTAGGGATACATTGGTATCCCGATGAACTCTAGGTATCCTTATCATCTTACAAATCTCATGTGCCAGGGATCTCATGGTATCCCGCACCCTCAGTCCAGAACATATGCAGTGCAGGAGGATCTCCCAGGAGGCCAACCCGTAGTCCCAAAGTAAATATGTAGGGGGATCTCCCATGAATCAAACTCGTAGTTTCAATGTAAATATGCAGTGAAGGGGGATCTCCCAGGAGGCCAACCCATAGTCCCAAAGTAAATATGTAGGGGGATCTCTCATGAATCAAACCCGTAATAACAAAGTAAATATGCGCAAACACAATCAAAGAATATTCTTAATGAAGTAAAACAATACAAAAAACAGATAATTCTAGCCTAACATGTTTCACACCGTGCAGTTAAGGCAATTAAGCAAGCAGGCAAGCTAAATCAACAAAACATGACTTTCTCAACTAACACAAGTTATTATTTCAAGTAAGGTAAGTAGGCATAAAAGAAACTCAATCTCAATATCTAAAGAAAGTAATCGGATTTTTCAACAATTAGCTCAAGCACGCACCTGTTACCTCATGTACAAGGCATCCATTTAACAAACATCATATCCTAAGGAGAAGGTCTCCCACACAAGGTTAGACAAGCCACTTACCTAAATCGGCTCCAAAAATCAACTTGAAATCACGCTTTTGCCACGAGTATCCTACTCCAAATGGACCAAATCTATTCATTTCAATTACATCTCATGAATAACATCTCAAGCAACCAGTTATACTATTAAATTTACAGCTAAGATGAAATTTTAGGTAAAATATCCAAAACGCCCCTCGGGCCAACATAGTCAAAGCCCGAGGTTCGAACTAAAATCTGGTTACCCATTCCCCCACGAGTCCAATTATGTGATTAGTTTTGAAATCGGACCTCAAATTGAGGAGCACCCCAATTACAAACAAAACAGGAGCACCCCACGGTCAAACACTAGGTCGAATAAAACCCTTATCAAGCAATTCCTATAACTGGTCCTTCAACTCCTTCAACTGAGGAGGGGACAATCGATACGGAGGAACACAAATTGGCTGAGTGCCCAGCAACAAATCAATGCCAAAATCAATATCTTTATTGGGCGGAATGACCGCAAGATCAGCAGGAGACACATTGGATAATACCGCACCTCTGGGACAGAATTAATAGAAGGGGTATCCACATTGACATCTCTCACATAGGATAAATACCATGCACACCCCTTCTCAACAATATGCTGAGCCTTAAGAAAAGAGATAACTCTACTGGGAATGTGATCTAAGGTACCACTCCACTCAACACACAGAATACTTGGCATATCCAGCGTCACAGTGTTGGCGTCACAATCAAGAATAGCAAAATGGGGAGACAACCAGTCCATGCCAAAAATAATGTCAAAATCAACCATACCGAGTAACAATAAGTCCGCTCTAGTCTCAAAACCACGAATAGAAACTAAATATGACCGGTAGACATGGTCCACAACAAGAGAATCTCCTATATGTGTAGAAACATAGACGGGGCACTCAAAGAATCCCGGGGCACACCCAAATGCGGATCAAAGTAAGAAGACACATAAGAATAAGTAGAGCCCGGATCGGAGAACCAATGCCTCTCTGTGACAAACAAGTATAATACCTGTTATAATAGTGTCGGATCCAACAGTCCCGGCACGAGCAGGAAGGGCATAATATCTGGCCTGGCCTCCACCTCGTGGGAGACCTCTACCTCCCTAGCCTCCACCTCTGCTGGAGGAGCATGTGGGGTGGCAGCTGGAGCTGTGATCATGGCCTTAGAACTCTGCTGAGCACGCTGTGGCTGAGAAGGCTGTGGGGGTGTACTCCCCCCAAGTCTAGGGCAATCCTTCACCACATGGCCTGTGTTGCCACACTCAAAACAAGCTCATGGAGGGCGTGGTGGATGTGAATGACTAGGGCTAGGTCTGTTGGAATGACCTCTGGCAACACCTCGCACAGGAGGTGTTCTAGATACGAGATGTGCATAGTAAGGCTCCCAAGGTACAGGCGAAGCTGGAGCGCTGCTGGCTGCTGGAAGGGCTGAATGAACGGGGCGAACCACAAAACCCCTACCATGTCAACCTGTTCGTGCACTAGAGTAGTGGCCCGACTCTCGAGACCTCTTGGCCTCCCTCTCCCCTCGCTCTCTGACAAGCATAGTCTCGATCCTCCTTGCAATGCTCACTACCTACTAATAAGGAATGTCCATCTCAAACTCTTGAGCCATGCTAGATCTAATAGGTAGAATAAGACCTTCGATGAAACCCGCGGACTCTCTCACGGACCGTAGCAACCAAAGCAAGTGCATGCCTAGCCAATCTGGTATAACGGATAGAATACACAAAACGGTCATAGAACCCTAGGGCAAATGCTCAAACTCTGTGCGCCACGCATCTTTGAGGCTCTAGGGAACAAAATTTTTCATAAACATATACAAGAACTGGGTCTAAGTCAGTGAAGAAGCCTCAACCGGAGTGTCTATCTCATATGTTCCCTACTAATCATAGGCAGCTCCACGAAGCTGGAAGGCGGAATAGAAAATCCCACTGGTCTCTACTATGCCCACAGTGCAAAGTGTACGATGACACTCATCTATAAATCCTAAGGCATCATCCGTCGCTAGTCTATCGAAACCGGAGGATCATACTTCTTGAACCTCTCCAACCTCCGCTGCTCATCCTTAAAAGCAGCTGCCCAATCCACGGGCTGAACTGGCACTGTAGGAGGAATGGGAATGATTACTGGGGCCTTCTCATCCTGCACTCGCTGCTCAGGAGTGCGGACGACGGGAGTCTATGCTCCTCCCCCATCCTGGGATGTGGCTGCAATAAGGGGAGGCATCCCTGTCTGAGCCAATCTGGTTTACACGGACATGAACTGAGCAAAGGTCTCCTGAAGGGCTGGCGTAGTAGTGGCAGTAGTAGGCGTGCTAGGTGCCTGGGTTTTGGCTGGATCTACTGGTGGTGCTTCGGCGGTAGCTCGCACAGGTGCTTTGGCTGCACCATATGCGCGTCCTCGACCTCTACCCCAGCCCCGGTCTCGGACGACTGCGGTAGGGGACGTGGGTGCCTGATCATGATGAGTAGCGCGTGTCCTTACTATCTGTGAAATAATAGAAGATATAAGTTTAGATTTAACGTCAAATATCGCACAAAAAGGAATTCAATGAAGGGAAGATTTTTCCTATACGGTTACATAGCCTCTCTTAGATAAGTACACGTCTCCATAGTAATCGGTGAGACTCTAATAAGTCAGCTTGTGTTCCGTGACTCCTATGAACTTTGAGCTCTGATACTAACTTGTCACGACCCTAGTTCACCATCCGTGAACATGTCACGACGACACCCAATCATGAGGACTAGCTAAGCCTGACACTGCGGAAATAACAACATTCACAATAACAATAATAACTTAAAATTAAGTAAGTTAAAGAAATCTTTATTATTTGCCGCTTGGCAAATACACTTCAACCACAATTATGTAATGAAAATCCCAAAACCCGGAATCTAACGGGCAACACATGCTATAGAAAGTACATAGTACGGCTCTAACTCTGGAAATGTGTACGTCAATGAAATGCAGGAACTAACTAGCTCACTACGAGATGGAACAAGACGGAAACTCTTTGGTCTGCGAACGCTGCAGATATATCTCAAGTCTTTGCTAGATCTCTCAGCCTAGGTGATAGTGCGTCTCAGATGAGGTACCTGGATATGCACATAGAAAACATGCTCAGAAGAGGCATGAGTACACCAAAGCGGTACTCAGTAAGTGCCAATCCTAACCTCCATTGGGTAGTGACGAGGAAGGTCAAGGCCCTATTGAGATAAATATATTATATAATGAGATAAAGAAAAAACCACAATATATGTAAACTCTACGACGAAAATCTAAACCGGATAAATAAGGTCTCTACGACTAAAATCTAAACCGGATAAATAAGGAAAACAGTAGGAGGAAAAACGAAACGAACTAATGCAGGGAACATTACTCATAACAGGAAATATAACCGGGGGATCTCTTGGTATCCTCATCATATCCGGTAGGGATCCCTTGGTATCCCGAGGATCTCTTGGTATCCTCATCATATTAACTAGGGATCTCTTGGTATCCCGAGGATCTCTTGGTATCCTCATTATATTCACTAGGGATCTCTTGGTATCTTGATGATCCTTTGGTATCCTCATCATCTTACAAGTCTCATTTGCCAGCGATCTCTTGGTATACCGCACCCTCAGTCCAGAATATATGAAGTGCAGGGAGATCTCCCAGGAGGCCAACCCGTAGTCCCAAAGTAAATATGCAGGGGGATCTCCCAGGAATCAAACTCGTAGTTTTAATGTAAATATGCAGTGAAGGGGGATCTCCCGGGAGGCCAACCCATAGTCCCAAAGTAAATATGTAAGGGGATCTCTCATGAATCAAACCCGTAATCCCGAAGTAAATATGCGCAAACACAATCAAAGAATATTCTTAATGAAGTAAAACAATACAAAAAACAGATAATTCCAGCCTAACATGTTTCACACCGTGCAGTTTAGGTAATTAAGCAAGCAGGCAAGTTAAGTCAACAAAACATGACTTTCTCAACTAACACAGGTTATAATTTCAAGTAAGGTAAGTAGGCATAAAAGAAACTCAATCTCAATATCTAAAGAAAGGAATCGGATTTTTCAACAATTAGCTCAAGCACGCACCTGTTACCTCATGTACAAGGCATCCAATTAATAAACATCATATCCTAAGGGGAAGGTCCCCCACACAAGGTTAGACAAGCCACTTACCTTAATCGGCTCCAAAAATCAACTTGAAATCACTCTTTTGCCACGAGTATCCTACTCCAAGTGGACCAAATCTATTCATTTCAATTACATCTCATGAATAACATCTCAAGAAACCAGTTATACTATTAAATTTACAGCTAAGATGAAACTTTAGGTAAAATAACAAAAACGCTCCTCGGGCCAACATAGTCAAAGCCCGAGGTTCGAACTAAAATCCGGTTAGTGGAAATTATGTGATTAGTTTTGAAATCGGACCTCGAATTAAGGTCTAACCCGCAATTTAGCAAACCCTAGGTCCTACCCAATATAATCGAATATACCCATTAAAACCTTTGAATTGATGTTGAAATTATGTAAAAAGGTTATAAGTAGTGAAGAAAATGAGTTAAAAACCACTTACAGATCGTTTAAAGAAGAAATATTGCTTAGAAAATGGCCTCTTAGGTTTTGGGTTATTGAAAAGTGAGAGATAACTGAATAATACCGTGTATATATATTCCCTGAACCTCATGTGCGGATCGTGCGAGGGTGACTGCGGCTGCGCTGGCGTAGCTGAAGTTGCAGGTTCTCTTAGGCCGGCAGCGCAGGCCGCACGAAGGTGACCGCGGTTGCGCGGCTCAGGCCGAGGACCGCAGAAAAACGGATGCGGCTGCCATAGGAAGCAGAAGGCTACCGGTCCTCTGAAGCAGTCAGCACAGACCGCGTGAGGGTGATCGTGGCAGCGCGGCTCACGCCGCGGACCGCACGGTCGTGACCGTGGCATCGCTAGAATCTAGAGCTCTCACCCAACCTGCAACATCGGGTGTTTTAAGTCTAAGACACTCCTGGAACCCAGTCGAAACTCACCCGAGCCCTCGAGGCTCCAAACCAAACATACACACCACTTCAAGAACATCTTACAAACTTGTATGTGCAATCAAATCGCCAAATAACATCACATACATCAGATCGAGCCTCAAAACTCATGATTTTATTCTTAATTTTCATATGACATAAAATTCCCATTTCGGGTCCGAAACACGTCAAACGATGTCCGTTTCCAACAAAACTTTACAAAAAGTGCTCCAATGGTATATAAGACTAGTACCGGGCATTGAAACTAAAATAAGGGGCCGATACCCCAGTGTTCCAATCAAATTTTGTTTCCATTTTCTTTAATTAATTCCAGAAAATAATTTCACATAAAAATTCATTTCGCGTACCTGGGACCTTGGAATCCAATTACAAGCATACGCTCAAGTCCCATATTTTTCTACAAACCCTCTGGGACCATTAAATTACGGGTCGGGGCCCGTTTACCCAAAATGTTGACCAGAGTCAACTTCTAATCATATTAATATCAATATTCATCATTTGTCAAACAGAATTTATTTTTAAGTTTTTCGGTTACGCGTATGCAGATCGAGGCGATCCTCGATGAGGTTTTCAAGGCCAAGAAAGTACAGAACAAAGAATAAGTAAGTGATTACCCCATTGGGTCGTCACATCTTGGTGCGCACTCCTATTTGTATTAGAGCGGATATCGACCTATTGTGCGTCATGCGTAGAGAATTCCTAAGGTTTCGTGGTGGCACATCAACATTCGGAACACCCACGATGTCTTCTTCGTGATCGGCAAGATTATTAAATTCACCTCCACTCACGGTGGTAGACAATTCCACCTAAAATGGGAGATCTTGGACAATAAAATCATGAAAGATAACTTGCGTTATGTACTAAAACCAACAAGAAATTAATCACTATTAGTATTAGCCTCACGGTGGGCGCAAAACCTTTTACCATGGAAATGGTACTAACAAGGTGCATATTTATTGTTGCTGAATTTTAAGTGCCCTATATGATTTCATAAGTGCATAATAATGATGTCCTATGAGAATGGTATCGAATCGTTGATCAGGAATGTAGTAAAACAACAAAAAATTTTAAATGGCCAGTTTGGATCATATTTGCATGTTTATAGTAATATTATTTAACACAATGTTGAAGACTATTAAAGAAATGAGTAGGTTTGTTGATGTGATTCAAACATATAGGAACGAGGTAAACTGATTTTAAATCTAATTTGACTGGTTTCAGATTCTATAGGTATGATTTCTAATTGAACATAAAGTGAAGCAAGCAGAATTCATTGAAACAGAATCAAATCCGATATGTATATTATTTAACAAATATATTTGAACCAAACACATTTGAATCGAAATAGACCCAATAGGTATGTCATCTACCCAATTTTACCCACAATATACAATTACCATCCCTTTTTACTAGTCACCCTAATATTTTATTACTATTAATTATTACAGATCAATAATTGATTAAATTACATAAATATAAATATACATTTAACAATAGGGAGCTTGAAGTAGGACCAAAGAAATCTTGGTGTAGCAAGCCTTTACTAGTCTCAAATGCCCAAAGTTCCAGAGCTCAATTTTATGT
The DNA here is from genome assembly GCA_034376525.1 of Nicotiana benthamiana. NCBI lineage: Eukaryota > Viridiplantae > Streptophyta > Magnoliopsida > Solanales > Solanaceae > Nicotiana > Nicotiana benthamiana. The sequence continues at coordinate 95,238,340 of CM067337.1, forward strand.
GTAGGTGTGTCAGAGTTCCCTAAAGACCTCAAGGATCCTGGGCAGTTCTCACACTCAGACCTTTCTCAAGTAAGAATTGATTTATGTCAAGTGTGAAAGTGCCACCCCTGATATGCCAGAATCTACAGAGATCTCAAGGGTCTCAAAGAAGTATAAATATTAGATGGGCAGAACTTAGTAATCTAAGAGTAATTTGGGAGTGTATAATCGTAAGGTCCCGTGAAAATTTTTGCTCAAAACATGAGATATCATAGTGCCAAGTTAGGAGTATGTAAGGATCGGACACTTTGAGTTGATCTATGTACTAAAAAGTTAAGGAAAAATGTTTCTCAAAAGTGCACGTTTTTGCGGTCCATTATGCAGTCGCATAATAGTTATGCGGACTGCATAGTCGCCATTGAGTAAAGTAGTGTGTTGGTAAATTTTGAGGTCAACTATGCAGCTACATATGCGATCGCATAGTCAATATGTGGGACAAATAGTCATCGCATAATCTCCTTGAAATTTTGCAAAGGGCAGTTCTGCGGTGCATTATCCGACTACAGAACAGGTATGCAGACCGCATTCTTGTTGCATATCCAGGCAGTTTGTTTATGTTTTGGGAGCCATTTCGTGGTCCCTTTTGCAGGCCGCATGTCAATTATTCATCGCTGATCTATTCCAGAGCTCCAAATCGTAATTTTCTTACTCGATCCCATGTCGATATATTATACACTACCTTTATTTTTGGCCTATTTTTTTGATGCATTTAGAGGGTGAGAGAGAGGGTCCTAGAAGAAGAAGGGGGTTCTTCATCAATATTTCTCCTAAGATATTGCTGAAACCATGAAGGTTTGTTAAAAAAAGGCACCTAGGTCTTCTTCATATAAGGTAAGGTTCTATAACCCAAGCTCTTAATTACTAGATATAACTCGGATAGACCATTAGAAGGGTAATTGATGAGGGTAGAAGTGGATGTCTTGCATACATGATTTCTTGAAAGTAATTGGTTAGGTCTTGAGCCAAGGATGGGATGAGGAATGGTAGGATCTTTCACAAAAATGGTTTTGAATGCATAATCCATATTTAGTGTTCGAGAATATTTTCAAACGAGCTAGAACTATGATCACCTCTCAAATTTGTGGTTCGAATTTTTATGTGCCTAAATGGTTGATGTTGCTAAGAGTCTCGGAGTATAGTAGAACTTAAGAAAAGCTCAATCGAGATATGTAGGCCAAACGTTCTCTCTCTAAAGTGAATTCCATATTGTTTTTCTAAGTTTAAGTGTTATTTGCCTACCAAAAAGTGTATAGTCTTGAGTTACATTTTAAATGAAGGTTAGTTTACTAATTGGGCAAGAAGTATCCGCTCTGCTTAATGCTCCTAGAGTCTCTTATGTGTACTAAACGTCTTGACTGAATGTCTCTATTTGTTTATAAATTGTGAAGATGTTCGGAAATGAATTAAATGAGAAAATGTGAAACAAATTATGAAATAATCCTCGACCCAAATTTTAGGGACTAACTTCAAAAATAGAATGGCCTAAAGGTCTTGTACACAAACCATGCTCATAAATGGTTGTTGCTTGCTTATATCTTCAAAGTGTATTTCAATTGTTGCTTCCTTTGGAAAGAATACCTTATGATTAATGGTTCTATTTCCGTAGAATTCAGAAATATATTGTCCCTGAAATATTTGGTACATTGATATTGGTTGGTGATCCCTGGGAAATAAAGGGATTAAAATGTGGAAAAACCATATACAGACTTCGTTCCATTGAAAAGATGAATCTTGTGAAAGGCCCAAAGGTCCAAGGAAATTCTGTTATCAACATAGATTGCGGACATCAGTGAAAATTGTATAATGTGAGACTTATTAAGGTAAGCATGGTTGTTCCTGTGATATATTGCTATACTTGAATTTATACTAAAATTTTGTGAAATCTCAAATCAAATTAAAAATATTTTTGGGAGTATCATTAGTAAAACTGAGGAAGGGTGGGTCATAAGACTCACACCTGAAACTACACATGTTAGTGTAGGGGTGGATCGTGCTTATTCCCTTTAATTGGGATGAACTTGGTAACATTTGTAAATTCGTAATGCCAACCCACACGACATATGTGGGAAGGCAACCTAGCTGATCGGGCCGTCATCGAACTCATGCCCCACACATGGTGGTATTGTCCAAAGAATAAAAAACTGGAAATTGTTGTTGTCGTACATGTCTCTAAAGGGACAACTTAGCCGATATTGTCATGATCGGACTCCGTGCTAACATAGGCGATGGTATAACTCATATCGGCGACAATGTTCTCCCAACCGAAAAATTATGTGTGTTATTTTCGTAAACTAGAAGACTTATAGGTTTAAATTGGTTGCTAGTATAATGTTGATTTTAACTTACTATTTTGTGATTTCTTTGCTTGTATGGTTATTATATTTTAAATGAGGACTTTTAACCTTACATATTAGTGATATTCGATGGCACTGACGTCCCTTTTATCGCAGGCATTGTATCATTTTATGATACAGGTGGTTCCACAGGTAGCGGCATCGGCCAATGATAGCAATACTCTCTTCCCAATAGTCATGGTGAGCCCCGCTCCATCCCGGGTCATATCATTTATCTCTTGTTTATTTTCTCATCGCATTTTGAGGTATAGCCGGAGCCTTGTTGCCGGTATTTTCTTATTACTCTTCTATTGTATTTAGAGTCTCCGTAGACTGTTTATGGGTGGCGGTTGATGTTGGAGTCCAAACTAGAAAGGATGACACTTGATACCCATATTTTTCATTAAACTTGCAAACTTATATGTTTTTGTAAACAATGAATGAAAGCATTAACGGGAATGAATTGAAGTTTTCTAATGAAATATTTCTTAGTGTTTTAAGAAAATGAGATAACATTCTCTCATTATTCATGAACTAGGTTGGGTAGATGAAATCTAACAAGCTTGCTCAATCGGGTTTACTCGGTTGAGCGCCAGTCGCGTCCCATGGTTTTCGGGGCGTGACAAACTCTGTATCATAGCCTAAGGTTCTTAAGTGTCCTAGGATGTCTCTGATCCGTGGCTACTAGAGTCCTTCTTATCGTTGTGTTGTCGACCACATCTATAAGTTGGATGCTATTTGGACATTCGGGAATTTCACCCTTCTTTGATATTTTGGATCATGCCATAGAGCTCAAGATAGAGATCTAATGTACTTTTTATGTCCCATTTTCTAGATGAGTAATCCATGAGTCTGAAGTAGCAAGGAAGGAATAACCCCTCCACTGAATTTGGGGGAGATTGCACATAAGTTTGTAGGGAGGATGCGCCAAGCTGTGGAACGATTGGAATAACTTTTTGCTAAGGGTAGTGTCATTGTCCCTGCTAATGTCACTGCACCACAAGAGCGTGTAGTGAGACCATCTAAGAAATGAAAGTTGGTTGATGGTGTTAATGAGACAAATTGTTTAGTTTGCAAGAAGCGTCGCTTAGGGAGATGTTGGATGACCCTCGAGATATGTTACAATTGTGGAAAGTGGGGCCACAAGAAGAATAAATTCCCTAGGCTGCGTACACCAATCGCGGTCTGCTTGGCATATAGGAAGGGACATTTAACTACGAGTTATGAGTATGCCCATCAATGTGTTTGGGGTGGTAGATCAGGGCAAACCAAAGGGCCCACACAACAAACCAATACTGGAATTGGTACTAACACATTAGGAGCTTGGAGAGAGGACAAGGGTGAAGTTTGTAATGAATGCAAAGATGGTGATTATCACATTAGTGCGACGGGTCAGTTTAGCATACCTCATCCCCATTGTGTTAAATGTGAAATATCATCCGAGAGGATATCGCTATGGTACTAATGTAAGCAACAAGTGTGGTATGTCAGGTCACCTACAAAGAGACTGTCATTCATCTCGCCATATCATGGGTACATGTGTGGTGCAGCCTACCAGTTCTACAACTACTTCATCTATAGCGCCTTTAGGACGCCAAGGAGGCGGGGGTAGTATGCTGAGATTGAGAATGCCCAACAGGTTCTATGATATGAGGAGGCATCAAAGGTTGGAAGCTTTTCCGGGTATGGTTAGTAGTATATTAACTTTTCAATCTCATGGTGCGTATGCTCTTATCGATTCTAGTTTTTCTTTGTCATACGTCAACCCTTATGTATCTATGGGATTTTGGATAGAGTGAGGACAACCTTATTATCCATTATGCTTATCTTACTTGCAACCACTTTAGGAATTGAATCTTATGATTATCTTCTGAATTAAGTCAGAATCTGAGGGTAAATATTTCCACTTGCTTTTCTAGACACTCACCAAGGAAACTATATATGATAAATTTCTTATAAGTCATTGTATTAAATAAATATAATCTTGTCACTTATGCTTATTACAAGTCATGAAGCTTACTATGGATCATGATTAATCATGCCATCATGATCCATGGTAAGCTTCATGTTTCCTAACATAATATAACCTCATGAGACACCCTGCTCAACACACCTACCTTGATGGATTCTTGAGATGTTTGCAGTCCAATATCGAACCTCGTTGTTCTTATGTATAGTAAACCTATTAAGGGTATGGGTTCAAGCATGTCTCAAGGCAGCGTAATTCCATGGCTAATCATATCGGGTAGGAACTCAATGGTCGTAGTCATTCTAGACCCTTACAGAATGAAGGTTAAAAATCACAAAGGGTTTAACTCGGGTTTCCGACATAAAGATTTAAAGTTAAAGAAAGTAAGCAAGTTGTCCTCAAGTTTTCTTCTAGGGAGACGCTACGCAAATTGTTCCTAAAGGTAAAGTGGGTGTAGTGCACTTCAGAATTTCGGGAACCTTGAAAGAGATGGGCCGAGTTACAAGTATGATATTCCCCTACCATATAGCTGCCCTCCATGGTTCCGGTGTTCAAGGTATCTATGTATAAAGAGGTGATTGGGAATCATTGGTATATCATTCCGATGGAAATTATTGATGGTGAGCTTAATGGATATTTAGCTTATGCAAGGTATCTAGTTTTCATCCTTGTTAGATGAGTTTGGAGTTTGGGGTTGTTTCCGTAAATGTGTTATGGAAAAGCTTGTAAGTCAAGGAGGTCACTTTGAAGGCCAAAAGCATCGTGTAAAGAAAATATGTTTGCTTTATTATATAACAATTGGTTTTAGTTTGAAAGGAACTTCATAGATGTTATGATTTAAAAATGTGAAGCCCATTCAACTATCATTATGATGACTTAGTGCATGTAATTATGAGATTAGTAATGTTGATGTATGTAGTGTGATGCTCTGTCTCGGTGTGGATGAGCTGTTAGGATGTTTTGGTGGTCCTCTAGCAGGTAGATATACATAGTAATAAAGGAGATGCTGCCGAAGTTTCTAAATGACTTAGGGAGTTAATCAAATTTGAAAATTCTGGAGTGTGAATGAAGAGTCGAATCTAATATAAAAGGACACCGCCAGGGTGGAGAGTCAGTTGTTGTTGTTAATATTTTTTGTAGGAGGAATAGTAGTGTTTTGGCTATGAGAAGGATTGTAGTATTGGTACACCAAATGAGCAGGTGGTAACAGGTTATAAATCTTGTGTGGAAGAGAAAGAGGACGATAATGTATTAGGCTTTTGTCAGAAGATGGCTTATACCCTTTGGCTTCTAGATTTCGTTCTGTTGCTGCCATTGATGACGTCTAGTGCTTATTCTGGTTTGAGGGTTTAACATGCACAAGTTAGTTCTCGGTTCTCGGTAGGATACTATAAGTAGTTGAACGTATTGATTAGGGAAGGGTAGGAGAATCACTTGATAAGTGTATCCCTATCTATAATTGAGGGGCACGTGAAATCTGGGAGCTTGAGGTGTATAAGGAAGGAAATAAGTCCTGTTGGGTGTTTGGGGAGAGCCATGATCCTCATTCGAGGATGAATAGTCTTAAGTGACAGAGAATACAAGGTCCAGTGAAATTTTTTGCTCAAAACCTGAGATATCGTAATGCTATGTTTGGAATATGTGTTAGAAATTTGTCAAAAGTTAAGGAATATGGGTTTGGACCCATAGAGTTTATCCATGTATTAAAAATTTTAGGAAAAATATTTTTCAAAAGTACGCGTTTCTGCGGTCCACTAAGTGGTCGCATAACAGCTATGCGGCCCGCATAGTCGCCGCAAAGTGAAGCAGTGTGTTGGTAAATTTTGAGGTCAACTATGCGGCCACTTATGCAATTCCATAATCAATATGCGCGTTGCATAGTCGTTGTATAATCTCCTTGAAATATTGCAAGGGCAGTTCTGCAGTGCACTATGCTACTGTAGAACAGGTGTGCAGACCGCATTGTTGTCGCATACCCAGGTTTTGGGATCCATTTCGCGATCCCTTTTGCGGGTTGCATGTCAATTATGCGATCGTAGATCTGTTCCAGGGCTCAAAATTTATAATTTTCTTACCCGAACCCGTGTCAATATACTATACACTACCCTTCATTTTAGGCTTATTTTCTGATGCATGTAGAAAGAGAGAGAAGGTCCTATAGGTAGAAGGGGGTTCTTCATCAACAATTCTCCTAAGATATTGCTTATACCTTGAAGATTCGTTGAAAAGGGCACCTAGGTCTTCTTCATAAAAGGTAAGGTTCTATAACCCAAGCTCTTAATTACATGATATAACTAGGATGCATTAGAAGGGTAATTGATGAGGACAGAAGCATATATCTTGCATGTATGAGTTTTTCAAAGTATTTGGTTAGGTCTTGAGCTAAGGATAGGATAGGGGATGGTAGGATCTTTCACCAATATGGTTTTAAAAGCATAATGCACACTTAGTGCTCGAGAATATGCTCAAACAAGCTAGAACAATGATCAACTCTCTAATTTGTGGTTCGATATGTTATGTTCCTAAAAGACTGACGTTGCTAAGAGTCTTGGGATATACAGTTGGACCTAAGGAAAGCTCAATCAAGTTATGTAGGCTAAACTTTCTCTCTCGGAAGTGAATTCCATATTGTTTATGTAAGTTTAAGTGTGGTTTGCCTACCACAAATTGAATAGTCTTGAGTTACATTTTAAATGAAGGTTAGCATTGTAAGGCCTTGGAAAATTTCGCTAAGTGATTTAGGATATCGTTGTGCCGCGTAGGCTAATACAATATTTTATATGCTATTAACATGGTGGCATCAATTGGACATGGTAAATAAGTGTAAGAGTCTTATGGTATGTAATTTGGGGCCCAAGAAAAGTCCTAAACCTAAGTCAAATTGGAAAATTTCATAATAGGCTAAGATTAAAAATGAGTTTGCACAAGTCAACACTTTCAACAAGCACATCTAAATATATATGAGGGTTTATGTGATGAACAACCTATCATATGAAAGATCTTCGAGTCAAGTTTCTAATGCTTTAAACCGTTTGTCATTTGGTAATTTCTGCACAATGTTATGATCAAATTACCAAAGGATGGAAAAATGTGACCCCGTGTTGAATCTGCGATCGCAAATCTGTCGCATTTTTGACAATGCGATCGCAGATCCGTCGCATATTGGGCCTGTGTTGCTTAATTTTAGGCAATTATTTTTGCGATACATTCTGCGGCCCATATTCTTGTTTTCCGGTCCATTCTGTGATCGCAGACCCAGTTTCGGCGGGTTATTTCTCCTATTTTTATAACGTGTCCCCATTTTAATATATAGGCTTTGGGGTTCATTTTGGGGTTATTTCCTAACGATTTCAGAGAGAGATGAGAGCATATAGAGAGAGAAAGGAGGGGCCTAGCATTATAACCACCCAAATCTTGCTCAAGTTTTCAAAAATCGAGGAAGATAACCTTAGATTGTCCTCCATCCGAGGAAGTCCTACTTCCAAAATGTCATATAATTGGTTAAAGATTCAAATATTGTTTCGGGGGTTAGAAATAGGCCATGCATGTGCGACTAAGTTGTATTATGTAATTGTAAAGAACTAATATGGGAAGTTCATGTTAAAATTGGTTGAGGGAGGGAGGAATTGCCATTTCTAAACCTTGTAGTCTACTTCACATTTAGGTGTTTGATGAAATTCCTTAGAGAGTTACACCATGGGTAATCTTCCTAATTATTAATCGATTGTCGCGATTTCCTTATAAATTGTTGTTGTTAGATGTGTTGGTGTATTCTAAAAACTGATGGAAATCTTAAACAAAATAGGTATGGCTAAGATCACTTATTTTACAAATTGAGCTTCATTGGTGTAGTGTGAATACGGCAAGACTATAGCTGAATTGTTATATTGATTATTATTTCACTTGTATTGGTGTTGCAACCTTATATACATGAAAAATATGTCTCAATATGATCAATGTGTTATTATTGATAACTTGAAAAGGGGAAAGGACTATGAATCATGTACTGAAATGCTTAGACCTTAAATTGAGATTGAAGTTGCATATGTTGTGTCCTCTATTTGAAGTCCTGTCTATCCTTACAATTTTATTTTCTCTTGTGTGCACATATTATCTAAATTATGAGCCAAACATTGAAATTGGGAATGATGTGAAAGTTGGCTTAGTGACAAATGTATGATGTGATAGTTGTGGTCCCAAGTGCCTATAAAATGATATATGTGAAACAAAGATTGAATTGAGATGATTTATGGAAAAGGAAAATTAATCAGTAAGGTGGCCAAGCCGATCGGGCCATGATCAGACACCATGATATATATACACATGGTGGAAATATATTGATGATTGAAACTGTAAAGTATGAATGAAATAATGGTAATGTCTTCAAGAAATGGCCTAGCCAATAGGTAGTAATCAGACTCCTATCAAAGAAGTGGAGGCAAAGTGGATAATGATGCAATCGTGTCAGATGTTCTAATCTAAGATATTAGAAACAATGTGACAATCGTGTGAAGTTCCTTATATTATTGACATGGTACTTATTTGAAACTTTTTTGTCTTTATGATTTCCTCTTTATTCTTTGTATAAAAGTAATTTCTAACTAGAAAGTGTTAGTTATACATACTAGTGCTATTCGATGGCACTAAAGTCCATTTTTAACGGGGGTGCTAAATCTTTAAATGGATATAGGTGTTTCAATAGAAGGCAGTGTTGGTCAAAGCTAGTGTTGCATCATCCTTTCAACTGACTCGGTGAGCCCCACTTTGTTTCGGGGTAAGGTTTCATCTGCTCATCATTTATTTTATATTTGAGGTATAGCCGTAGCCTTGTTTCTTGCATTTCTATATTACATTACTCTTCAGTTGTGTTTAGAGGCTTTGTAGGCAGGTTGTGGGTAGTGTCAGGTTGTTAGGAGAATGTATCGAGCCATGGAGGGATTAGTAGAACTTATTGCTAAGGGGAGTACCCTTGTTCCTATTAATGTCGCTGCACCACAAGATAATGTAGTATATTAGTACGTTATCAATGTATGTTAGGGATATGGATTCGAGGGGTATTGATTCAGCTATTGCCCTATCAACTTAAAGTCACCAGGTAAGTCACTCTTTACTAAATCAATATGAAAAACTCAAAATTTCTACTTGTTGTATATTTACCTCCACATTGAAGAGTCCTCGTGAACATGGTCTTAATAAGATGTGAGTCACAAAATCTTGTTTGTGCCTACTCTTTGAAGGAGACATACTATTCGTGAATCGGCTCTATGAAAAATTCTTTTGTTTACATCTTCTTGTGTAATTAAGTTCTATAGATATATCCTTGAATGGATTTATAACTCTAGGATTAATATTTCCCACTTTCATTTCTAAATTCTCAACCGAGGACTGCATCTGATGAACTTGTTACAAAATCTTTTTATGGACAACGTTTGCGCATTTATGCCTATGCATGCACTGTCGTAAAGTTTACCTATGTGGTGTCAAGTTTCATGTAAAGCATCCCAGTGTTGCGATCCTTCTCGAGTCCCTCTCTTACTCACTTGTGTATATAGATTATATGGTTTGAGAAATCGTTCTACTCTCTTGCGAGTATCATTATGAAATCTCCTCAATGTCTAGTAACATAAGATCATACCTTAAAACCTATCACATGCGTGCATGTCAATAAAAATGGTCATCATGTGCATAAAGTCTCTCTGAAATTGAGGTCCTCACATCCCCATCATAAGAAGATCTTATGTCACCATATTATAAAAGTGTCCATTTGGGACATCCTGCAGTAAGTGGCTCACTTTGTTCCTAGTATCGTGGTTGCCCATGGCATGGTCGTGTGTTGCAGTTGGGAGTTAATATAGAAGAATCATGTCCAGCTCACAACAAATGTTTAATTTCTCTTTACACCTCCACAACACGTGATAATTATTCCTTAGTTAGTGAATTCATTTTGCTAGTTTCCCAACACTTGTTCGGTAACCATGAGAGGACATATCCTCTATGTGTCAATATAACACTTCTGCTATCATAAGAACCCTTACTAGGCTCTTCATCAAGATCAACCACACCTTTGGGGGATATAGTAGAACAATGTATGTTTCTCTTATTTTCTGTCGTTCGTTAGAATCTGGGCATTACTCAGATCAAAATCCATAGAGAACTCGTTATGAACATTTGCAAACCTTCCATGATTATTTTATAATATCTCATTGGGTTACCACCTCACTTCAAAATCATCAAGAGTTGATAGTATGCCGCAACTGCTGAGATATAATGATCTCCTTTCGATAATGGATTATCTACACATGTGCTAGTCCAACGATCTGCTTTTTAGTCTAACTCTTGCAATTTGGTTTTGGGTTGATGAAGGAGCAATACACCTAGTAACATATTTGTATTCCAAAGAATCTCTCTCAGTAAAGTCTTATAGCGTCTCCCAGTTTGGCTAGTAATAATTGGTTGTATAGAAGTGTGCTGTAGTGCTTCCTTCTGAAGTAGGGTTTCTAACAATAATTGGATTTTTTAATTCTGAAGTTATACATCACGTGAGTGCATACAGAGATCTCCTTGAAGAAATTTAGCTTCTCATAATCCCTTTACATTACCACCCTTCCTAGTGGTTATAGTGTAGAGGTCACTTCCGTAGGCTCTCTAACTTTCTTTTCATTTATGTGCTCTACTTATCCACGTGACTAGATAATCTTGGTTACTTTTCTCGATAAATGCATTAAGACGTCTCATTCTTTCAAACTTATCTATGTGGGCACTTTGACGCCTTATTTTATAACAATTCGTAATGGTTTAAAGTATTTTCTTGCCATTTTTGATGATTTTCTAGGACTACGAGGGCTTTCCTAATGTGTTTCAAAAGTAATGATTTTTCCTTAAAGTCTAAGCATAAATTTCCATGATTTCAAAAAAAAGTGTGATCCCTTTTCAAAAGTCTTTAATGGGTCGGATTCGATGGGTTACGTGGCCTTCTGCTCACTTGGCTTCTAGTGTTATTAACAACGTCATTGTCATGTGCGGGAATTTTTCTACCGCTGGCATTCCACCTCCTTAAGAAGGATATGAGTTTTAGTTGTCTTTCTTCCTGGAGAATTACGTCAACCATTGGAACTCCTCTAACCAATACATGATTTCACCCCTATGGTATGATGTCCTAGCTATGTGGTTTCACTCATGAAAGGATAAGATTAGATTCTTTCAGATTTTTGCACATAACATGTGCATATTGATTTGGAAGACAAGTGGTTGTATCTTTTGTTCTCTTATATATGATCACTTATTAGGAACGATTAAGTTTTTGAAACATGATAATCTCATAAGTGTTCAACTTTTTTTCATCCTCATGGGCTAGTGCCATAGATAACTTGTGCCAGCTAACATTAGGAGTGTAATTCAACTTCATGTATTTTGAAACCAATATCATATTCAAGGTTCTAGAGTATTCTAATTCTTGTTAAGTGGATTTTCCCCACACAATAGGAGACGACTGGGTCACTTACTGGAATATTCCTCCTTGATGGTTTCTATTGCCAATACACGAGTTACCCCTATGCCTTATTTGTCTAATAACTGATGTCATCACAATGATTAACCATGTCAGTATTGTTAATTGTAATCTTAGTGTCTCTTGGCAAATAACATCGTGAAATACTCTACTCGATGCATTAATGGGTTCCATAATAATTCCATCCAGATCTCGACCTTTGTTTCTCCTCACTGAATTAAATCCATTGGGTATTGAAGGTTCAAACATGTCAAAGAGGGAGTGTCCCAATGTGATCACATACATTTGATAGGTAATCTTTAATGTCAGTTTAGGATAGCAGATATTTATGTAATCATTGAAGGTCATCAAAGGCTTAGTGTGTGTGTTTGGGTAGATATTTAGAATTTAAGAGGGCAGACAGGTTGTTCCAAATATTTTTCCCCTGAAGATGTTACGTGAATGTATAATTAAGGTGAAATAAGTGTGTTTCACATTAGGCCACACTATGAGTATGATGTTTCCCCATCATTTTTCTCCATGTATTATCTGTTATCATGTGTCTATGTCTAAGAAGGTAGTTGGAAATCCCTCGGGCATCATTTCGGTGGAAATTACTGAAGGCGGAGGTAGTGGATAATTGGCCTATGAGGGGTATCTACTTGTCATACTTGTTAGGTAAGTTTGCGGTGGTGATTGCTTTCGTGAATGTGTTTTGGTGAAGTCTATAGGTAAAGAGGCTTGATTTATGGCCGAGAGAGTTGTAGAAATAAAAATATTTCTCTTGATTGTATAGCAATTGGTTTTGATTTGAAAGATGCTTTCTAGGAGTTATGATTTAAAGCAGTCCGTGCACATGTATCATCATGATAATGTAGTACATGTACTGCTGAGGTTCCTGTTATTGATATATACATTAGGGTGCTTTTATCAAATTGTGGATGTGTTTTTAGGAGGGTTTGGTGGTTTCCTGGCAGGTGGATAGTCCTAGTTACAAAGGAGACTCTGCCAAAATTTCAGAAACATTTGGGTGTTAGTTAAAATTTAGGGACTTCAAGTAGGTTAGAAAATAGATATGCGATGTTAATGTTTTTCAGGAATACTCTACTTCCCATTCGAGGAAGAATGATCCTAATGGGGGGGGGGGGTGGAGGATGTAAGGCCCGAAAAATATTTCTATGTAATTTAGGATTTTGTTGTGCCACGTGGGCTAATTATCATATTTAATGTGCTATTAACATGGTGGGAATCAAATGGACTTGGTAAATAAGTATACGAGTAAGTAATTCGGGGCAGAAGGAAAGGCCTAAGCCTAAGTCATATTGGAAAATTGTATAACAGGCTAAGATTCCAAATGAGATTGAACAGGCCCACACATTGAAAAAGCATATCTAATTATATATAAGGTTTTATATGATGAAAAACCTATCATATGAAAGATCTTCGATTCTAGTTTCCAACACTTCAAATAGTTCGTCGTTTGGATATTCCTAGACAACGTTATGATCAAATTACCAAAAGGTGGAAAAACATGATCCCGTGTCGAATCTGCGATCGCAGCTCTGTCTCAAATTGGGTGTGTGTTGCCCAATTATGGGCACTTATTTTGTGATGCATTCTGCGGCCCACATTCTCATTTTGTGGTCCATTCTGCGATCGCAGACCCAATTTTGGAGGGTTATTTCTCCTATTTTTATCACCCAGCCACATTTTAATATATAGGTTTTGGTGTTCATTATAGGATTATTTCCTACCAATTTCAGAGAGAGATGAGAGCATATATAGAGAGAAAAGAGGGGCCTAGCTTCATAGCCACCCAAATCTTGCTGAAGCTTTCAAGAATCGAGGAAGATAACCTTAGAATGTCCTTCATCCGGAGAAGTCCTACTTCAAAAATGTCATATAAGTGGTTAAAGGTTCAAATATATGATGGGGGTTAGAAATTGGGCATGCATTTGGGACTAAGTTGTATTATGTTATGTTAAAGAACTAATATGGGAAGTCCATGTTAAAATTTGTTGAGGGAGGGAGGGATTTCCATTTCTAAACCTTGTAGTCTACTTCATATATAAGTGTTTGATGAAATTCATAAGCGAGTTACACCATGGGTAATCTTCCTAATTATTAATCGATTTTCGCTATTTCCTTAAAATTGTTATTGTTAGAGGTGTTGGTGTGTTCTAATATCTGATGGAAACGTTATTAAAAATCGGTATGGCTAAGATCCCATGTTTTGACAAATTGAGCTTCATTGGTGTTATCTGAATACGGCAAGACTGAAGTTGAATTGTTATATTGGTTGTTCTTTCACTTGAATTTGTATTGCAACCTTATATGCATGAAAAGTATGTCTCAATATGATCAATGTGTTATTCTTGATAATTTGAAAAGGAGCAAGGACTATGAATCATATATTAAAATGCTTAGATCTTAAATTGAGATTGAAGCTGCATATGTTGTGTCCTTTATATGAAGTCCCATCTATGCTTACAATTTTATTTTCTCTTGTGTGCACATATTATCCTGAATTATAAATCTAACATTGAAATTGAGAATGATGCGAAATCTGGCCTAGTGCCAAATGTATGACGTGATAGTTGTGGGCCTAAGTGCCTATGGAATAATATATGTGAAACAAAGAGTGAATTTAGATGATTGATGAAAAAGGGAAACACATTGGAAAGGAAGCCTAGTCTATTGGGCCGTGATCGGATGCCATGATATATATACACATGGTGGTACCGTGTTGCTGATTGAAACTGGAAAGTGTGAATAAAAAAATGGTAATTTCTCCGGGAGACGGCCTAACTTATCAGGCCGTGATCGAACTCCTCTCAAATAAGAGGTGGCAAAGTGGATAATGATGCAATAATTTGGGATGTTGCAATCTAAAATATTAGAAACTATGTGAAAATCATGTGAACCTCCTTATATTGTTGACATGGTGCTTATTTGAAACTTTGTTGTCTTTATTATTTTCTCTTTATTCTTGTATGGAAGTTCTTTCTAAGTAGACGGTGTTTAGTTATACATACTAGTGCTATTCGTGGGCACTAACATCCATTTTTCAGGGGGCTCTATGTCTTTAAATGGATGTAGGTGTTTCTATACCAGGTAGTGTTGGTCGCAGCTAGTGCCGCATCATCCTTTCAGCTGACTTGGTGTGCCCCACTTTGTTTCTGGGTCCGGTTTCATCTGTTCATCATGTACTTTTTATTTGAGGTATAGTAGTAGCCTTTTTAACGGAATTTCTATATTACAATACTCTTCGGTTGTGTTTCGATGCTCCGTAGACAGGTTGTGGGTAGTGTCGGGTATTAGAATTAATGTAAAAATATTGATGGTTGGCAAAAATTTATAAAATTTGTAATATTTTAAAAATTATGTTTTAAGGTGTTAATGGAACCTAAATAGGAGTTGTTAATGAAATACTTACTAAGTATGATTAATGGAGTCTATCTCCTATTTATTCATGAATTAGTTTGGGAAAAGTGAAATCTAATAGGCTTTCTCAGTCGGGTTTACTTGGTTGAGCGTCGATTGTACTCCTCAGATTTTGGAGCGTGACAAGTATAATAATTGGGTTAGAAGTATTTGCTCTATTTAGTACCCCTAGTTGCTCTTATGTGTACTAAATGTCTTGATTGAATGTGTCTATTTGTTGATAAATTGAGAAGATGTTCAGAAATGCATCAAATGAGAAAATGTGAAACAAATTACTAAATAAGCCTCGACCCAACAATTAGGGACTAAATTCAAAAATAGAATGGCCTAAAGGTCTTGTACCGAACAATGATCATAAGTGATTTGTTGCTTGCTTATATTTCAGAGTGTATTTCAACTGTTGGTTCCTTTGAAAGATACCCTTATGTTTGATGATTCTATTTCTGTTGAATTCAAAAATATGATCCGCGAAATATTTGGTACATTCATATTGGTTGGTGATCCCTGGGAAATAAAAGGATATAAATGTGGAAAAACCAAATGCCGTCTTCTTATCATGAAAAAGCTGAATTTTGTGAAAGGCCCAAAGAGCCAAGGAAATTCTATTATCGAGAGAGATTGAGGACATTAGTGAAAACTATAAAATTTGAGATATATTGAGGTAAGAATTGTTGTGCCTATTATATATTTGTATACCTTCATTATACTACAATTGTATGTAATCTCAAATAAAATTTAAAAAGTTTTTGGCAGTACTATTAAAAAACCGAGGAAGGGTGGGTCTTAAGGCTCACACCTGAAACTACACATGCCGGTGTAGGCATGCATAATGGTTATTCCCCTTAATTGGGATGAACTCGGTAACATTTGTAAATTGGAAACGCCAACCCACACGGCATATATGGGAAGGTAGCCTAGCCGACCGGGTCATGATCGAACGCCATTCCACACACATGGTCGTATTGTGCTGGGAATCAAAAACTAGAATTTCAAAACCTATAAATTATTTATGTGGTACATATCTCTTAAGGGACGACTTAGCCAATTGGGTCGTGATCGGACTATGTCCTAACAAAGCCGATGGTATAACTTATATCGGCGCTAGTGATCTCCCAACAAAAAAATTATATATATTATTTTCGTAAACTATAAGACTTATAAGTTTGAAATTTGTTGCTCATATAATGTTGATTTTGACTTACTATTTTTTGGTTCCTTTTCTTGTATGGTTATTTTATTTTGAAAGAGGAGTTTTAGCCTTACATAATAGTGCTATTCTACGGAAGTAACATCCCTTTTCTTGGGGACCCTGTATCATTTTATGATACAGGTGGTTCCACAGGAAGCGACATCGGCCTTGATAGTGGTACTCTCTTCCCAGCAGTATTGGTGAGCCCCGCCTTATCCCAGAGTTATGTCATGTTGCTTTTGTGTATTTTTTAATCATGTTTTGAGGCATAGCCAGAGTCTTGTTTCTAGCATTTCCCTATTACTCTTCTATTATACTTTGAGGCTCTGTAGACTATTTGTGGATAGTGGTTGATGTTGGGAGTCCAAACTAGAAAGGATGGCACTTGATAACCATGTTTTTCATTAAGCTTTTAAACTTGTAATATTTTGTCAACTATGAATGAAGGCACTACCAGAAACGAAATGAAGGTTTCTAATGAAAGATTTCTTAGTGTCTTCATAAAATGAGATAACATTCCCTCCTTATTCATGAACTAGGTTTGTTAGAATGAATCCCTCCTTATTAATGAACTAGGTTGGGTAGAATAAAATCTAATAGGCTTGCTCAGTCGAATTTAATCTATTGAGCGCCAAATGCGTCCTTTGGTTTTTGGGGCGTGACAAAGATGTTCCAATAACAACAATTGCAGCAACAACTTCCAACCCTCGAAATGCTTGATCCCTCTTTGACAGCACTTTAGAGCCGTATAGATGCCGGCTACAATCATTGGGACTTTGGTGTATGTTTGTCCATTGATCCCTTCCATCAAAGTCTTGGCAACTACGGCCAACCTAGTGTGGATTCATTCCCTTTTCATCGTGAATACTATCAAGCCCAAGAAGCACAATATGAACACGAACACTCTGTGGTGGATGTGTTATAGAGAAATGACAGAAATATCTTCATGGAAGGTACTGGAGGACTTACTATGGCAGTATCTCTCCCAAGTCAGCATTTTGTTTCAACCCCATTATCATTAGGAATGCTTTACCAGTATGGTTCTCCGGTACCAACAACCCAGGGCAATTCCAAGTTAGTGCCTCAAGTCCACCAATTTATTCTAGGAGGGGAGTCATTTCTATGTCGACAAAACAAAACACAACCCTTTCACTGTATAGAACAAAGTGGCAACCTCGATCAATGTTGTGTTTGACTGAATGTCTGGTAGGGAAGGTAAATTTCCAATGTTTTTTCTTACGTGTTTCTTGTCAGTTGAGGAAAGGTACTCCCACCAATCTAGTATCAATGGTGATATGTTGTTTGCCATACAAAATTTGGGGACCTCGAGCCTCATTTTCTACAAAATAAAAAGGTTAGGCCCTTCTCCCCCACCAGACTTGACTATTTGTACATTCATGATTACCATATTGGTATTTACTTTTAAAAATTAATGCGCAGGACGTGATTATGCCCATTGGGATTATGAAACCCCGCTGAAGTTTCCGATAAGGCTTGTCTTAACAGATTATTATGTGGACAAAATATTAATCCGACTATGTTTGACCATGATATATGCATAATTACGAACAAAATAAGGTTACTATGGGGGTCTAGACTGGTACCCTCAAGCGGACGACTTGAGGGGGAATGGAACAGAATCGTCAACTGCACTGCTAATAAACTAATTTTCTGCAAATAAGCCTTTCCGAATTTAAGGATAATAAATTGGAAGAGCGCAACCGCTCATAAAGCGTTGCTATGGGATTAGATGTCCAACGAGTGGAATATGATGTGGAGCATGATTTATGCAACAATAAATAGTATTTTGTCAATTATTTTCACGTAGAAAAATAATAAATGCAGTATTTAAATAATTGAAAAGCAATTAGAAAACAATAAAACAAGGAGGCAAGTCAGTTTCAAGAAAATAAAGAAATCATAAATGCTTGAAAACAGACAATTAAATTTAAATAAGGGAAACGTTATAGGATAAGGCATTCTTGTAATTATTCAGCAAAGTAAGTTATAGTATGAACCTAAGAGTATCTCTAGTGGAGTCCCCATGCTGTCGCACGCTGCTTTTTTCCTCGCGAAAGTCCAGGTTTTGACATTCACTTGTAACAACTCGTTTCCTTTTAGGATTTGGGTATTTGAATAGGCAAAACCTAGCGGGTTATAGTGTGTTAGGGCACGTAGAGCATTTAACTCATGGACTGGTTTGTATTACCAGAGATTAGGGTAAGGGCTTGAAATAACCTTGAGGGGAAGGTGTTGTCACACCTGTTTTTGGACACTACAACCCCGGCGAAGGGCGAAGATAAAGGGAGATTTCCAAATTAAAGGACAATCGAAACAAGATTTATTTATTTAAGAGATTTCAGAGTCGCTACATGGGAGATTTATGGTGTCCCAAGTCACCGATTTAAATCCCGAACCGAGGAAGATTTTACTATGTTAACAGTCAACGAAGCAGAACACCAAGTAAGGAATTCTGTTAACCCGAGAGAAGGTTTTAGGCATTCCCGGGTTCTGTGGCTCTAGCATAGTCGCTTAACTGTCATATTCGTCTTAAATTATCTGATTTTAGACAATTATGAACCTATGTGCAAGTTTTACCTTTTAGACGCTTTTATTATCATTTTAGAAGAGGATTGCAATGTCGCTATGACATGTCTCGAACCACGTCACATAAATGCACCCGTAGCGTTTGACATATTTTAACTTCGTTGGGGTTTGGATTTGGGTCACATAAATGCACACCCGAATTTAGGAAAGTAAATTATTTTGCTAGCGTGCCAAAAGCAATTTCGTATGTTTAAATGTGTGAGGGCCACAAAACTTTGCTAAGTGGTGCACCTCGGATTCTAAGGATTCAAAATCGACTAAACGACGTCCATGCAATTATTTGAATTAATTTGGAATTTCGGCACCTGGATTATATTTGCAAAGAACAAACCGTATTGAGCTACACTTCTTAAGAGCACGAGTATTTTATAATATCTAACAATGTTTCCAATCTAGTCAATCAGCTTATTTGGCTAAAACTGAATGAAATCCCAATACTGCTAAAACCTTCTAGAGCTCACTTGATGAAAGGAAGCAAAACTAATTAGCATACCCCATAGGGCTTTAAACCAGCCCAAGTGGGCCATCAAGCCTCAAATGCTACTTCAGATCTCCCCAGTGAAAATTTGAGTTCAAATCCCAATAAATTCAGCATTGTCTACGTTTTGCTTACTATTTTAATGAACTTTTCAACTTCTCTCAATAGTGTCTTAGTTAAAATGCTAATAAATTGCCATATCAAGATTGTCATTGAATTTTTAATTTGGAAAATAAATCATTAACTCATGAATCTACTGGTGATTTAAGTTAAGGAACGGATCACCTATTACATGTAATTCAATGGTGCTACTAAATTTCTGAGCTAAAACGAGTTTACAAACAACCAATCCACTCCAATGACTTCAAACATTCAAACCACAGGCTAGACAGTAGCAGACTCCCAATTAATACATAACCTTGAGTTTGTTTTAGAACTTCAAACTGTAGCAGGAATGCCAAACTTAACAAGATTGGGTCTAATACCAACCAATATCACATGATCATGAAAAGAAAACCAATAGTCCAACAGACTTGTCACACTATATATATAAGAATACCTTGTAAAATTCCTTTATATACATAATTTCAGAAAGGTGAAGCTTCATTATTATCATTTACCTACGAATCTATAGCTAAGCATAAAACACATAAGGACAGTAAAATAACAGGGAGGTCAGGATCGAATGCATTCTTCAAATTACTTCAAATCTATTACATATTCAGCAACTGATCCTCAGTTATGAGCCAAACGGAATACCTGATACAACAGAGAAATAAAGAAGCTATGAGCTTAAAGAAAACCCAACAGCAGAAGCCAACAACAACAATTTCAGCAATTAAGATCCAAGAAATCCACAAAGATATGTCCAGTGAAACAGTAGTTGACCATGGAATCTACCTGGATTTTCATAAGGAATTAAGCTCTAATCTATTCAGCCAAACCATACATGACTTATAATCTTTAAAAAAGAAGGAGCTCCAAAATAAATGGAAATCTTGATAGAACAATATTTGTAAGCTTGTCTAAAAGTTTATAAAAAATATATTCTTCCTAGTCTGCCTTCTAAGGAGAGAAAATGATATTTTTATAAGCCAAAAACCAGGGCTACTACAGACATTGTTTTTCCTTTTAGTCCCCTTCTATTTCCAACCTTTAGCTAATTAGTCCCTAAGTCGTGACTTGTTTCCCAAGTTTTCACACTAAAGTCCTAAAATTCTAAATAGAACCCCACCTAGAATGTTCTAGGGTTTTCTAAATCAGTTAATTGCAAGATTCCCTAACTTACGATACCTGTATTAGCGTTGAACTAATCTGAAATTACCAAACCTATACTAGCTGACTCTAGCCCCTTAATCTTGGTCAGATGACCAATGCTAATTACTCACAGTCATGAATCCAAATCAAATGCTCAAAAGTATGAACCAAACGGAGGCACATCGAAAATCAATTTTGACAGAATTAATCAATAAAAAAACACAGGCAAAAAGGAATCATAAGAAGAATCACCAGGTGCAAAAACATCAGCAATAAGCAATAAAATCAAACGAGGATAGGATCCGATTAATCCAAACTAAGTCAGAAATAGGATCAACTAAAACCTTATATTTATGAGTTAATATAATCATGAATAGAATTTAATCAAGCTTTGAATAAAGGAAATCAGTTGAAACCCCAAAAAAGTATTAATGCAAATCAAAGGACAGAAAAAAGCCAAGGCATCACTTGAACAAACAAATGAAATCAATTCCCACAATTGCTAGTCATATGCATTTTTTTGCCAAAACTAATTTCCATATATCAACCAGAATCACGAATGACCTTATTTAAAGTTAACACAGAACTAAAAAACACGTTTTATTTAAAGGCTTAAGTAATGAAATTAACTAAGGTGAGGACTTAACTTAACCAACCCGTGCTTCATCTTCAAAGTAGGCCTCCATGCAGACTCCAAAAATGTAGGTTTAGGGATTCTGAGAACTTAACAAGCGTTTGAAGATGTTTGAACAAGGATTCGAGGTTAGGTAGTTGATAGGGTCGTTTGGTGTGACTTTGAAGCCATTTGATGGGTTAAGGCTTCAGGTCAGGGCTCCTATCCGAGAACTGAGGAGTCCGGCAGGGATTCAAAGGAATGTGAAACCAAATCTGGAAAGGGGAGTAGGGGGTGGAGAGCCTCCATGATGTAAATTTGGATTCGTTTTGGACCGATATTACAGTGGACGACGGAGTAGCAGTCGCTTTAAACAAAGATTCGAGGCGATTGGTTGACATTTGAGGGACGCTAGTCACATAAATGGGAAGAGGAGGTCGGGGAGGTGTAGTGGTGTATCTTTGACAGGCATCTGAGACTTGCCGGCGGCGGATGACGGGAGTGGTGTCAAGGAGGCGACATGACACCGGCTGCGAGGGGTTAGAGACAAGCAAGATTTTTTGGGGGGGGGTGGGGTTCTTTGGATCATTATATATTATTTCCACCCCGGTTCTCGACTGTCAGATGAAGGGAAATAAATGACCAAGATTGAACCTGGCCTCGACGACGTCGTTTTGGCTATGGTGGGGTGGACCGGGTAAAATGGCACGGGTATGACCTAGTTTGGGTGGGTTTTTGACTTGGGCTGGTGATTGGCCCAAAGAGAATTAGCCAATTCTCTGGAATCAAATCTTTTCTTCTCTTCGTGTTTTTCAATTTCAGATTTTTAAAATATTTTCAAAATTAACATAAAAAACTAAATTAATTCCTAAGCTTTATAAAAAAACTGATTAAACCTAAAATAATAATTAACACAATTAATATATGACAAATTAATTGAAAACTAATCAAAATCAAAGCTAAAAAAATCAAAGTGCAAATTAAGATATTTTATTTTATTTTATTTTATTTATTTCATAACTAATTTCCTAATTAATCCAAAAGTGTTAAAATGAATCCTAGATGAAAAATGCATATATCTTTAGTATCTTGCATTAATTAAAAAAAATGCGCAGACAAATGCGAACAATTTACAAAAGTGTCACAAAAAAGTCCACAAAGTTGCAAATAAAAGAAAATTATTTTGTTTTGAATTTATGGAAGTAATTCATTAAGGGCAAAAATCACGTGCTCACAACTGCCCCTCTTTGCTCGGAAACACGAAGAGTTTTCGTGCAAAGACAAGTGAGCAAATACGAGTGGTATTTACCTTTTTGAACACTCTGTGAGAATCATGTTGGAAAGCTTGACCACACCTTGCTTCAGAGGCTACCTACATATCTTCAGCTAAAGAGGAATCAAATCAGTGTAGTTCAGGAGTGTTTGGCAGCTGGGACTACCTAAGTTGTGATCTCACTGCTACTGTTGCTGCTACTGCTAGACCCCCTTATTACACCTTGTGAAAAATGAAGAAGAAAAGCTAATCTATGAACAATAGGTTACAAAAGAACCCATCTACGTCTTCAATCTTACTCTTTGATGTTTGTTGCCTTGTTGACTTGTGTTTCTTCTTGTAAACTCCTTGTTTTCCTTGTTGACTTCTTGTTTTCTCTTTTTCTAAGTTTGATGCCGAATTGCTTGACTTGAAATGTATTATCTTGTTCTGCAGGTGGGCACCTGATTACCAAACTTGAATCTTGAAAATTATTCCCTTGTTCTACAGGTGGGCGCCTGATTACCAAAACTTGAATCTTGAAAAATATTCCCTTGTTCTGCAGGTGGGCGCCTGATTACCAAAACTTGCACATTTGAAAAATATTCCCCTGTTCTACAGGTGGGCGCCTGATTATGAAAAATTGTATTTTAAAAAATATTTCCTTGTTCTATAGGTGGGCGCCTGATTTCAAAACTTGAATCATGAAAAATATTCCCTTATTCTACAGGTGGGCGCCTCATTACCAAAGCTTGCATTTTGAAAAATATTCCCTTGTTCTAGCGGTGGAAGCTGATTTCAAAACTTGAATCTTGAAAAATATTTCGTTGTTCTTCAAGTGGGTGCCAGATTACTAGGCTTGCATCTTGAAAACTATTCCCTTGTTCAGGAAGTGGGCGCCTGATTTAAAAATTTGAATATGAAATGTATTACCTTGTTCTACTGGTGGGCGCCTGGTTACCAAAACTTGAATTTGAAAAATATTCGCTTATTCTATATGTGGACGCCTAGATACCAAAACTTGATTTTGAAAAATATCCCCTTATTCTCCAGGTGGGCGTCTGATTGCAGAAACTCAGAATTTGAAAGGTATTCCTTTGTTCTACAGGTGGCCGCTTGGATACCAAAACATGAAATTGAAAGGTATTGCCTTGTTTTACTGGTTAGCGCATGATTGCCAAAACATGAAACTTGAAACGTACTTCCTTGTGTCATACCTCCTGTTTACACGGCTACCCCGAAGGATAAAAACATATGAAGGAGTTTTTTCAATTAAAGTGACATTATCCGAAATGGGATTATTTGTTTATTGGAGTCACCACTAGGGATATGTTTTGAATTTTGGTATTCCGAGTCACCGATTTGTTTTGAATTTCAAATCGAGGAAAATTTTGACTGCCCAATTGCAGTCTGCGAACCACAATATCTAATAAGGAATTTTGTTGACCCGAGGAAAGGTGTTTGGCTCCCTCAGATCCCGTAGTTCTAGCACAGTCGCTCAAACTATTATAAATGGCTAAGATTCTGATTCTTACACATGTTCGTCCTAGTGTGCAAATTTTGAATAATCTTTCACCTCTTTTAATATTTTTAAGGAAATTTTTAATGTCGTTAAAACATGCCGCGAACCACGTCACACAAATACGCACGTAGTTTTGGACATATTTCAGCTTCATTGAGATTTGGATTTGGGTCACATAAATGCGCATCCGTAATTAGGAGATAAAGTTATTTAAAGACGCGTCCAAAAGCGATTATTGACTTTGCGGGAAACCATGAAATTCTCTAAACGGCGTGTCGCGAATCTCTAAATATTTTAATATTAACATTTCACAAGGCCAAACAATTTATGGATTCCGCTTGGCGTGGCACACCTCGTTATTATTATTTTTATTTAAAGGCCAAACCTAAACGAACTACTACCTTTTTCTACACATTTGTCTCTAAAAGCTTTGATCAATTATTAAGAGATCCAATTCTCCAATTCAAAACCAGATCCGGACATAAGCATTCTATTGTTCAATCTAACGACCAGGATTATAAATCGGCCTAATGGGGATGAATTTCAACCAAGTCCATTAACAAATTGCACTCATTATTCCAGATGCATGCCTGGATCAAACTAATAGATGATAAATTGTTCCAGATTTTTTAGGAAAAGAAAAACATGGAGTCAAATTAACATCCCATAAATTGCTGTAGATTCTTAGGAAATCAAAGAACAACATTGAACAAATTAACATGGCTACTAACTATACATGAAAAATTGAACTCGAAATAAGTCTGTATTAACATATTAAAATATTGTATTCACAATTTCAGGACTCAAATGTTGAAATGAAACTAATGTTCACATGTTGACTCTATCGCTACTGTAAAAAATAATTTCAAAATGTATATCACCATAACTTAGAACTAACAAACTAACTTGATAAATTTCTACTACTAAAACAACTTAGCAAACTGCTCAACAGGAGGTAAAACAGTCCAGATTTACTAACATAAATCCTAGTGCGATGAAAATCGCAACTAGCACAAATGAGTGCCTATATAGTCCATTTCAACAGTCATGTTACATGCAATTCATACTAGGCACTACTACTACCCAATTCTCATATGAACTACAAGTATTAGTGGAAATTATCACAGCAGTCAACATAAGTAAATTAATTATTCATCCAGCAGAGTAAATATAGTTTTGGATCAGATCCTTTACACATTTAAAGCTGAGGAGTACCTGGTAATTAAAATACAAAGGGGAGTAAGGAATCAGCAGCAGTTTTTAGAGATCAGCAACAAAATTGCGAGCAACACAAGAGTAATAGCCGGATCCAAACAGAATAGGCCACACACAATTTTTAATATGACCTCAAAACTTGAAAATTCACCTAGGAACTCCGGAAATAACCAAATCCAAATTACTGCCAAATCTAACAACTAATTAACTTACTAACACAAAAAAGCAACTCATACTTTAAAAAGGAATTAGAGACCTAACAGAATCTAGGCTAAAAGACTGAGGCAAATTATACAGGGCTTTCATAATTTCTAACTAAAATAAGTAAAAGAAAATCAAATAGCAGTATAATAATGAGGATCATTTGCAAAGAAAATAAAATACCCTAATAATGAACATTGCACTGTAAACAAAATCAGGAATCAAGTAGGATGACATTCTCGATTTAAGCTAAAAAGGAATAAGGCAATACCTAATTACTAGACCAGAAAGAAAAACAAAAATAGAATAAAGATGAAAACAAATCAAATGAGAGTGAACTTACTGGTTGAGTTCCTTCACTAGGCTAGCTAATTTTAATTTAAATCTCCATACGGAGTTACATGTTTGTTTTTGGCAAAAACAAACATTCAACTCCATTTTGAAACTCAAGCGGCTCCGAAAAAGTCGTCTCAAAATCTAGGTCAAATTCTGATTTGAAATTCGAAGAGCTTGGGGGTTATTTGAAGGAATCATAGGTTGTTTCTCAGCAGGGGAGGCCAAGGGGAGTGTGGCGTATTAACTGCGAAGCCATTGGAGCCGGCGCCGCCATGGACGACGAAGTAGCCGCTCCTTCGAAAGGATATTCGACACATTTGGCTAGGTTTTGAGGTGTGATTTTTGGAGGGTTGGAAAGAGGAGATCATGTGGGTTACTGGATGTTAATTTGGGTGGATTTGGGGTTGCGCTGCCGCCAGTTGCAATTTCCGGCGGGCGGCGAGCGGTGGAGATATGGTTGTGGCATGGTTGTCGTGTGGTAGTGTTACAATGACAGATTTAGGGTTCTTTTAGACATGGTACGATATTTGTAATGGGGGGGTGGGGGTGTTATGTGACAGTTATGTAGTGTGACACTCCCCTTCAGTTTGACAGTTCGATCAAGATTGATTAACGGCTCAGGTTCTTTTAGTGTAAAATGACGCCGTTTTATTTCTGGGGCTTTTGGACCGGGCAAGGAGTTGGGTCTGGGTTTATTTAATAGGTAAGATGGTTATTTGGGTTAAATGTTATGATTAAAGTGGCCCAGATCTTCATCTTTACAAAGACCCATATTATTATATACCATTATTTATTCTCTTTTATATATATTTTTTGTTGTTTATTATATTTTTTCAGATTTGTTAATAAATAAAATGAAAATAATACAAAGCATATTTAACTTCTGCAAAAATAGACTAATTAATCTTTAAAGTAACCTAAATTCTAAATTTCAAAAGAAAATTGAACAAATGCAAGAAGAACCAATTTTGTGGTTTTTCCTTATTTTCAATATTAACTAATTAATAACCTAAAAATTATGAAAAATTAATTCCTAAATGAAAACATGTCATTTTGGTATTTTTTATGAGTTATACTAAATTAAAATGTGCAATATGCAAATAAACACAAAATTATGTAATTAATTCCTACAAATTCAAATAATAAAAGGAAAATGCGAATAAACACAAAATCAGTCAAATAATTCCTAACAATCAAATAATAGAAGGGAAAATGCAAATAAACACAAAATCACGCAAATAAATCCTAAAAATTCAAATAATAAAGGAAAATGCAAATAAGCAAAAAATCACTCAAATAATTCCTAAAAATCAAATAATAAAACTAAAAAAATGCAAATAAACACAAAGTCATGCAAGTAAATCCTAAAAATTAAAATAGTAAAAGAAAAATCCTAACTTAATGAATTTTATAGGAATATTTCGAGCAAGGCAAAAATCACGTGGTCACAGCTACCCCTCTTTGCTCGGAGACACGACGGGTTTTCGGGCAAAGATAAATGAGCAACTGAGAGATGTTTGCCTCCTTTGCATTCCACGAGAAGCATTTTGAAAACTCTCTGACCGAACCCTTCTCCAAATTTTTCCTACATATCCTTGGCTATAAAGGAATAAGGTCAGTGTAGTTCTGGAGTGTTTGGTAGCTGGGACTACCATGAGTTATGATTTCACTACTGATGCTACTGCTTGCTGAACCTCTTTATTACACCAAAAGGAAATCAAAACTAAGCTAGCTATGCCTATTAACTACGAGCTACAAGATTCCTATCTATAATTCTCTTTAAAGATTGATCTTGAGTCTTAGCTGGATTCGTCGTAGAATCCGATCTGAATCTTGATGCTTGTAAGCTGTAGGTTCCGGTTCTTTCTTCAGCATTGAAATCAGCTGGGACATGCATGACTTGTGACTTTGAATCAAATTTGGACAGACCACATCTTTCTTTTCAACCATTCTGGATTTGTTTCCTTTTGTTCTTTTCCTCTTTTCCTTTGTCCTGGATTGAGATTCACTCTTCCGGTCATCTCAAATCCTGTGCCCTGAGGTAAAACCTATTCAGACATCAAAACCAACAAATGAACGAAATTTACTGCCCCAGTTTTCACTAGGAAAATTTCGTGAGTTATTTGTTGCACAACTCTGAACCATTTCTATTGAAAACAATGAAATCGGGGTTATGTATTTTGGAAAGATTACCTGGTTATGCTGGAAAATGGCCAGGTTATGCCAGAAGAAGAAACAGGTCCCTGCTAGGGGCTAACATGAGAATATGCGGGTTATGCCGGGATATGAATAGAGAGCCACTACTGGGGAAAAGGAAGAAAATCAACGGGTTTAACCAGGACATATGAGAAAGATTCCTAGGTTTTGCCAGGGAGATCCGCGGGTTATGCAGAGATAAGAGAAAAGAGGCTCTAGGGTTATCCCAGGGGGATCCGCGGGTTATGCCGGGACTGAAAAAGAAAAAACTCCAGGGTTATGCCAGGGGAATCTACAGGTTATGCTGTGATTCAAAGAAGACTCCTAGGTTATGCTATGGGGATCTGAGGGTTATGCCGGGATTTTGAAAGAAGACTCCTGGGTTATGCTAGGGATATCCGCAGGTTATGCCGGGATTGAAAAAGAAAGACTCCTAGTTTATGCTAGGGGAATCTACATGTTATGCCGGGATTGAAAAAGAAAGACTCCTGGATTATGCCAGGGGAATCCACTGGTTATGCCGAGATTGAAATAAAAAGACTCCTAGGTTATGATAGGGGAATCCATGGGTTATGCCGGGATTAAAAAAGAAAGACTTCTGGGTTATGCCCGAGGATTCCATGGGGTATGCCGGGATTGAAAAAGATACTCGTAGGTTATGCTAGGGGATCCGCAGGATATGCCGGGATTGAAAGAGAAAAGACTCCTTTTGGGGAAGAAACGAGAAGGACCCTCATGTTATTTCGCGGAATGGTGGGGAATGAAAGAGAAAGAACCCCTCAGGTAATGCTGGGGATAAATAGAATGGAAGACCCATAGGTTATGCTAGATATAGAAGGAAATTGGTCCTCAAGTGATGCTGGGGAATGAAGGAAAAAGAAGGTCCCTCAGGTTATGTTGGGGCTGGACAGAAAGAAAGGTTCCTCAAGTTATGCTGGGGATGGAGAGAGGAACCATCGGGTTATGTCGGGGAATGAAGGAAAGGAATCCTTAGTTTATGCTGGGAAGAATGGAGTTTTATCCTCGGGTTATGCCGGGGAGGTCCACAGGTTATGCTTGGGAGAGCTAGGGTATATGGCCCTAGATTTAGGGATGGAGTCGGGGATCAAAGTCCTATGCTACCATATTTTGCGATTCACCTTTTCTTATTTACTTTTATAAAGACTTCGGGAAAAGATGTAAAGAAAATTTCTCGTTTATTGAACAATGGTGCAAGGCTATTCTTTGCTATTTTATTTCATTTGCCATTTATCCCGTTGCTGTGGATTACACCTATTTCAAATTTCCAAACAAAACATGATTTGTTAGTTTTAAACAGTGGTTGGTTTTGTGGCCTCGATTTGCTTTATCCCGGCCTCACGACTGACTTTGCCTTGTAGGTTGGTTGGGAGACCTCATCTTTCAGATTTTTTTTGCCATTATAGGCCTTTGACTTTAATTTTCTTTCTTTCCACTTTTATGATTTTGAAGCGTCAACCGTCGTGGCTAGTCGGGATTTTCTATATGCATCTGTTGAGGATGGGTATTTCCTTTGGTCCTTGCCAGGAGAGCCCTGTGAGACCGGTCTTACCACCTTTTCTTGCATAATAGTCATGAAATCAATTTTAAGCCAAATGGGATTCAGGGAAACAACAAAAACAATCACATGGATTTAGAGAGAAATGTCCTTTTCGAGGAAAAAGGGAAGGACCTATATGGGGTGCATGCTGACATCAAATGGGAATGACATGCTTATTGGAATGAGTGCCCACCCCGTACACATTTCATCCTTCTTGTGACCCATATATAAATCTTTCAAAAGAATTGAAACTTGCTTGGGCTTTGATTGTGATATTTCTCCTTTTCGGCTGACGGCGCCCTTTGCGGGTTTTCGCCAATCGACCTCTCTCATTTCATTTCTCCCGTCGTCCCATTGTGCCATTTTACGAATTTTCACTAAACAGACTGTCTCATTTTTAGTTTCTCTACTCACCGTCACCTTATGGTGCTAGATATTTTTTACCGATAAGACTCTCTCATTTTATTTATCTCAATTCGAATTATGCCAAATTCCAACAATGGCGTTTGTCGTGTCCTTCCTTTGCCAATTGACCGGAAGGAATTACGCTAGGTTCTTGGGTATATGAAATTGGATGGAAACTTACTACTTTGGAACCATTCTGGCTGGTTCATGGCCGAACCATTTCATGATCTGCCTCAGTTTCGTTTTTGGGCAATTGGGGTTTTGTTTTGTTATGAATGAACCTCAGGGAGTGACTGCCTATGTTCCTTTCAAAATCAAGTCAGACGTAGTTCAGGAAGTGCTTCCTAAACTAATTTGTTTGTTGTTTCTTTTTTGTTTTCATTCATTTTTTTTCTCTTTTTTTCATTCATTTTTTTCTTTCATCATTTTTTTCATTCCTCCTTTTTTTTCTTTTTTTTGAATAGCACTTCCGGGTTCCAAAGAGGGTGAACAAAGAACATAACCGGCTCAAAGGGGTTGTGAAGGATTGATAGTGTTTAGGATTGCGTAAAAGAAAAGACTTCGTCATTTCAATCAGATTGAATCATTTCTGCATGGAGTTCAAACGTAATACCTTATTAATGCATCTGCATTCACTGCTGTCTCGGGGTCGTCTCCTTCAACGTCACCCAGGTACAATGCTCCTTTGGTCAGTATCTTTCTGATAATATATGGACCTTTCCCGTTCGGAGCAATCTTTCCTTTAGCTTCCTGATGGTGAGGGAGAATACGCCTTAATACAATTTGTCCGACTTCGAAATTCCTACGGCGCACGTTTTTGTGATAAGCGCGAGCCATTTTTGTTGATACAACTGCAGTGACAAAACACGACCATTTGTTTTTTGTCAATTAGTGTCAACTGATCCAGCCGAGTCTTATCCCACTCGCTTTCCTCAATTTCTACTTCGGGAATTACCCAGAGCGAAGGGATTTCTACCTCTATAGGTATAACAGCCTCTGTTCAATAGACCAATAAGTATGGAGTTTCCCCTACCGATGTGCGCACCGTGGTGAGATATTCAAGCTAAACAAAAGTCAGCTTTTCATGCCATTGTCTTGAGCTTTGAATCATTTTTCTCAAAATCCTCTTGATGTTCTTGTTAGCTGCTTCAACATCGCAATTGGATTTGGGCCGGTAAAGAGTGGAGTTTCTATGTGTTATCTTGAATTGTTCACATATTTCTCCTATCAGGCGATTATTCAGATTGGAAGCACCGTGTGTAATAATGGTTGTAGGAATACCGAAGCGGCAACTAATGTTGGAATGCACGAAGTCTACCACAGCTTTTTTGGTGACGGACTTATGTGTGATGGCTTCGACCCACTTTGTAAAGTAGTCGATAGCAACAAATATTATTCTATGTCCATTTGAGGCTTTTGGTTCAATGGGCTCGATGACGTCCATGCCCCAGGCAGCGAATGGCCAAGGTGCTGACATAGGATGCAATTCAGCTGGCGTGCATGACCCAAATCACCATGCACCTGACATTGAGTACATTTCCGAACGAAGATGAAGTTGTCTTTCTCCATGGCCATCTAGTAATATCCTACCTGAAGTATTTTCTTTTCCAGTACATACCTGTTCATATGAGGCCCACGCACTCCCGCGTGTGCTTCATGAATAATCCGTTTGGCATTAGGCATCAAGACATCTCAGCAAATAGAGATTTTGGGTCCTCATATATAAGATATCACCACTCAAGAAGAAACCACTTGTATGCCGTCGTATGCTTCTCTTTTGATCTCCAGTGGCCTGCTCGCGATACTCTTGTGTATTCAAAAATTTCTTCATATCGTAATACCAGGGCGGAATGCAGGATTCCGCTTCGGTCACATTACAATACCAATGCCTTTCCTTGATTTGGAATTCCAAAGTATTGACCTAGGCGTTTCCAGCGTAAGGAAACATGGAAGCCAAAAGTTGCGAGTGCATCTTCTAACACATTGTGACAGTGAGGAATGTACCTGAACTACACTGACTTGAACCATTTGGTGAGATCCTCCAAATGCTGTCAATAAGGGATGAGTTTGACATCTCTTGTTTCACACTCTCCTTGGGCTTTACAGATAATCTGATCCAAATCCCCCATGATCAATAATTCCTCAACATCCTGATCGATAGCCATATTCATGCCCATGATGCAGGCCTCGTATTCAGTTTGATTGTTGGTGTAGAAAAATTGAAGCCGTGCCGTGGCTGGGTGATGTTGACCAGTGGGTGAGATAAAGATTGCCCCAATTCCTACGGCGTTCGCATTTACTGCTTCATTGAATAATAGCTTCCAAGTAGTGATGTCTTCAAATGTTATCTCTACCGAATTTACTTCTTCATCCGGGAAATAGGTATTCAAGGGTTGATATTCATCATCGACTGGGTTATCGTCTAGATGATCCGCTAATGTTTGGGCTTCATTGCGGTGCGAGTGACATAGACTATGTCGAACTCAGTGAGCAGGACTTTCCATTTTGTCTATCTTCCTGTGGGCCGCGGTATTTTGAATATGTACCTCAATGGGTCCAGCATGGCAATAAGGTAGGTGGTGTGGGCTTGCAGGTAATGCCTCAGCTTTTAGGCCACCCAACATGTTCTTTCTAGCATGATGTTTTGGCCTCGTAACTGGTAAACTTCTTGCTCAATTAATAGATGGCTTGCTCCTTCTTTCCAGTAACATCATGCTGCCCAAGAATGCAACTAAAAGAGTTCTCCAGGACCGTCAAATATAGAAACAATGTCCTACCCGATTTCGGCGGGACCAAGACTGGTTGAATGGACAGGTAATCTTTAATTTTGTCAAAAGCTTCTTGACATTCATTAGTCCATTTAATTGCTGCATCCTTTTCCAATAGCCTGAATATGGGCTCACATGTAGAAGTCAAGTGAGCAATGAATCTACTAATGTAATTCAGTCTTCCCAACAGTCTCATTACATCCTTCTTGGTTTTCGGAGGAGGTAGCTCTCGAATGGATTTTATCTTTGTTAGATCCAGCTCAATATCTCTCCTACTGATGATGAACCCAGGAGTTTTCCCGATGGGACTCCAAATGCACACTTGGCTGGATTAAATTTCAAATCATACTTGCGAAGCCTTTCAAAGAATTTTCCTAGGTCATGTACGTAATCACCTTGACTCTTGGACTTGATAATCATGTCACTTCTATCTCCTAATGCATCATGTCGTGGAAGATGGTAGTCATAGCCCTCATATATGTTGCTCCATCATTCCTTAAACCAAAAGGCATAACCCTGTAGGAATAAGTACCCCAAGGTGTGGTGAAGGCAGTTTTCTCAGCATCTTCCTCATCCCTCATCACCCGGTTGTATCCTGCGTAACAATCCACAAAGGATTGTATCTCATGTTTGGCGAAGTTGTCAACAAGGATGTGGGTGTTTGGAAAAGGGAAGTTGTCTTTGAGACTCGCCTTGTAAAAATCTCTGTAATCTACACATACTCGAGTTTTCCCGTCTTTCTTTGGCACCGAGACTACATTGTCAAACCATGTGGTGTATTGAACAACTCGGATTACTCCATCCTCCAACTGTTTGTGTTCTCCTCTTTGATCTTATCTCTTTATCAGGCTTGAACTTTCTTTGTTTTTGTTTGACTGGAGGGTATTCGGGGTATGTAGGGAGCTTATGAACCACCAATTAAACACTCAGCCCAGGCATTTCATCGTAGGACCAAAAAAACACATCGTTGAATTCAAGAAGTAGTTGAATCAGTGAATCCCATGTTTCTTCGTTCGCGTGGATGCTTATTTTAGTTTCCTTGGTTTTGCCGGGACCACCCAAGTTAACCAGTTCGGTATCATTTAGATTTGGCTTAGGTTAATTTTTAGAATGTTCCAATTCTCGATTTATTTCCCTAATAGCCTCTTCTTCGTCATACTCCGGTTCTTGGTTCATTATTTCACAATTAAGCAGCATGTTCGGATCGGGGCATGAAGTCTGCAAGCATGTCATATTATTTAAAGCTGCATTGTTGGAACAGAAAGAAATGAAATAAAAGAAAAATAGCAAAAATAAAAAAAAAGGAATGTAGAAGATGGAATACTTATTTCATTTCTTTCAAACTATAAGATAACAGAGTTTACATTTGGAAATTTTAAGGACAAAATACTAAAGCATAACACCCGAGTTACACCCTGAAATAACTCATGATGCAAGAAAAAATGGCAAGGCAGGACTACCGGGCCTCCCGTCTGACTGAGAAAGGCGTAGCCTTCCAGTTTTGCAATTTGGCATTCGATCCCATGTAGAGCACCTCAGCGGTGCTCGAGCCTTCTCCAAGCTGGACCATGTTAGCTTCATACAATAGTTTCCTCATGGACAAACATATATCTTCAATTTCCTCCGCTGTGAAGGTCTCGTCTTCTTCTTCCTCACTGTACTTTGGCTTCACAAATGTTTCGTGCAAGTGGGGTAGAGGTTGAGGTAATGTCCATTTATTACGCTTTCTGTGGTTTTCCTAGGTTATATCCTCTAGTATTGGGTGGAAGCCTAACACGAAAAGCTTTTCTGCGGTAGGCAAAGAAATTGGCTCAGGTATCCCTTATATAGAACTTCTGCGTCCCTTCCCTGGTTTGAATCCTTGATTTATCATCTCTCTGGCCTTCATGATTGACGCAATTGAGAGGAAAGGTTGGGATCATGGTTTTCCTTCTTCATGTTGATCAGCTACCACAATTTCAAAAGCTTGGTAAACTATAATATCACATACATATTTAGCTTCGAGGCAGGAGACAGAAGGGTCGCGGTAAATTGAGTGTTCATCTTCTCCATGGACCATGATTTCCTAGTTCTCATGTTCAAATTTTAGCATTTGGTGCAGAGTGGAAGGCACAACTCCCGCTGCGTGAATCCATGGCCTTCCCAAGAGGTAATTGTAGGATGTGTCCATATCTAATACTTGAAACGTAACCTCAAAATCAACCGGGCCAGTGGTCAACAGCAGATCAATTTCTCCCATCGTGTCTATTTTAATTCCATCGAAACCTCCAACAAGCACATTATTGGGGAGAATCCTCTTGGTCCCGATCTCATTCTTTGTAATGTTGACAATGGGCATATGTCCACCCCGGAGTCTCCATCTACTATTTCTTTTTTGACGTAATAGCATTTGCATTTGGCGGTAAGATGCAGGGCTTTGTTGTGGGCGGCTCCCTATGGAGGCAAATCATTCTTGCTAAATATAATCTGATTTGTGGCAAGAATCTCTCTGCCATCCTCTCCAATTGTTCCACAGAGGTTTGAACCGGCACGTAAGCCTTATTTAATGTTTCGGCTAATAACTTTTGGTGCTTGGGCGAATCCATCAGCAATGATAATAGAGAGACATGTTCAGGGGACTTTCAGAGCTCGTCTACCACTTCATAGTCCGACATTTTCATCTTTCAAAAGAAGGCCTCTGACTCTTTAGAGTTTACTAGGTTTTTGGGTGGGAATCACCATTTGGTAGCATTTTTCACCTCCTCCAAGTTAGAAATTTTCTTTACGGGGTGGCTTTCTTGAGTTTCCCCAGTGATTTCTTTGCCTTTGTATGTGACCACTATTTCTTGATAGTTCCAAGGGATTGTAGAAGGGTCTGTCATACGCCTCTGAGGCGCGCGACCAACTACCACAGGCTCATTCAGCCTTGGCGGTTTAGTTGGTCCTCGTACCATATAGGCTATTTTGGGTATGTACATAGTCCTGTTTAACTTAAATCTTTTCGGGGGACTCAAAGTTGGCTGTTTTTTTCTTGATGACCCCGGGGTATGTAAAGGACAGTTCCGTTGGCGGGTGCCAGCTCAGTTTTGACTTCAACCTTATTTTAATATTTTAGGTGCTTGGCTTCACTCATTTTCTTTTTTTCAACTTTCTTGGAGGTGGCCTTTGGATTTTTATCTGCATCAACAATGGCTATTATGGCATTCAAAGCAAGGGTCAAATTCTTTGTCTTCGCTGATTATCCCGATGACTGGCCCGATGTTGTGAGCTGGTAATGGGTTATTAGTCACATTTGGGACATCTTTATCCCCCAACACTATTTCCTTTGTTCTATTAGATCTTCCACAGCTCGTTTTAGATTCCAAAAATTTTCTGTGTCATGCCTTTCTGCCCCTGAATGATAAGCACAGTGGACACCGTGGTGGTAAGAAGGTGACTAGGGTTTTGTCTGTTCGGCGGCACAGACTGCAAGAGACCCATCCGGACCAGCTTTGAAAACATGCTAGAATAAGACTCCCCTATTGGTGTAAAGTTTTTCCTTCTGGGCGGCTCTCTGGGATGGAAATTATTTTGAGGAGGGCGGGGATAATAGTGGTTTAGGGGAGGCTAGTTTCTCGGGGCCAGGTTCCTTTTGACCTGCTGCTGCGGTCACACAAATGGTTGGGCATTCATAACCGCGTAAGGTTGGGGAGCATAATGCATGTCTGGATGGGGATAATAGTGTTAAGAGGTTCTTTCCGCGAACTTGGGCCTGTGAGCATGATCTCTTCTCAAACCATAGGCTGCCATCAAAGCTTTTTCTTTCTATTTGTTCCTTGGGACTCCTCCTTCCTCGCTTTGGATGGCCTAGGAGGTTTCCTTATGGCTGACTGACTCATAATTCTTCCTTATTTCAAACCATTTTTTACCATCTCGCCAATTTTGATTGCTTCCGAAAAAGGCTTGACCATTGCTGACATCATATTTTTAATATGATCTGCTTCTTGGGCCTGGAGAAAGACAACGACAATCTCTATTTTGTCCATGGGTGGCTTTACTCTCGACGCCTATTCGCGCCACTTGATACCATATTCTCTGAAACTCTCTGAAGGCTTCTTTTTCAAATTAGTCAAGGAATTCCGGTCTGGCGCAATGTCAATGTTGTACTGAAATTGCCTCAAAAAATCCCGGGCAAGATCATCCCAAATATGCCATCATGAGACGTCTTGATCCATATACCATTCCAAAGCAATGCCTACCAGACTCTCTCTGAAGTATGCCATTAATAGCTCTTCTTTTCCGCCTGGCCCACGCAATTGGTTACAATACTTTTTTAGATGCGCAATGGGGTCGTCGTGACCATCATACTTTTAAAACTTTGGAATTTTAAATCCCATGGAAAGATGTACATGCGGGAACAGCACAGATCTTTGTAGAAAACTCTCTTTTGCCCACTCAAGAACTGCATATTCTTCAAGCTCTTCTCAAGGCTTTTTATCCTTCTTGCTATCTCATCTTGTTCAAGCATTTCACGACTTTTATCCTGTACTGGTATATGTTCATATGGTGGTAGAGGATAAGTGTATGTGGGGTATGAAGGAGGCTCAGTTTGATACTTGGGAGATTGGAATGTGAAGGCCGTTGGATCAAACATGGGTCTCGGCACTGCGGGCTGTGTGGTGGCTGCACATGGGGGCGCCGTAAAAATATTGGGAAGTGTTCCAGATGTGAACATCTGAGGGCGGACTTTAGAAGGTGCTCCAACAAAGTTGGCATGTATGGAAGGCTGTCCCAAGAGGATGTTTGGGTGGCAAATGGGAATAGTGGAAGTACGCCCCAATCTTGGAAAGAGCTCAGGAAATCCAGAGATGCCACTCGGAGGCTCTTTTCCATTCGCCATGCATCTCACATATTCATGGCCCTAAGTCGTGGGATCCTATCTTCATCGGCTGCCGCAGATTATGTGGCCGGGATGCCTGCAATCGGGTTGTCCTCTGAGATGGGACCTGCCAGCAAAGTCATTGCAAATGACATTTTTGTGCTTCCTTTCGATCTGGTGAAATACCGATGTGATGCCAGTTTATCACAAACCAGATACTGTTTCTAAAACCTGAGACGGGTATTTGTAACATCAAAAGAACGGTTAGTTTGAGACAGATAACAGACAGGGAATCACACATGCAGGTGTGATGCACCTGTACAGTTAACCGATGTATACATATTTGCGATGGTTGTATGTGTCATACCAGTATTTATTCAAAATTTCCCTTCTAATTTCTACTTTGTATTACTTGTTTTCCCTTTTGTGCTTTTCTACCTCTCTTGTTATCCCTTTGTTTTGGTTTTTCTCTTTTTCTTTATTTCTCACTCTTTTCTTTTATAGCTTTTGTTTTTGTTTTTAAGAATACGGTCGGATCATATGAAGATTGCCTATGTATCAGGCCCCGCATGAATCAGACTGAGCGTAGTTCATGAAAAATAGAATAATAGCAACGAGATATTTTGGAATTTTCAATTTTTCCAATAACAAACTTTGGTTACAAAGACTAACAAAATTCAATAGGCAACTAGCAGACTCTGACATATGAAGAACTACATACTCGAATAACAATTAAACAATGCGTAAAAAAAAATACAGACTTTAAGACAAACTAACAAACTCTTTACAGAAAAATACAATTTATTAGAAATCACGAATACATTATGACTTCAACTTCTCCTGGAGCCCGCGAGGAATCATTCGGACTTACCGCATATCGACTAGCTAAACCCTCTTTGAGGTGATGCATGTCTTCCATTACTCGGCGGAAAAAAAGCATCAACAAAGAACATAGATCTAGGCATGTCTTCATAGCTCTTACATTTCATTGTGATGTAGTGAGTGATTCCTTTGATTCTTTATCCTATCACACCTTTCTCATGCAGTAACCGACCAATCTGTTTAGTTCTAGCTCCCAAAATTTGTTCGGTTGCTTGATTATGCTTTTGAAGCTATTGAAAATCCAATTCTAACTGTGCCAATGCTTTGTAACAATGTCCCTTTCAATTTTTAACTCCTTTACTTGTTTGAGCATTTTTTTTCCACATTGACGACTCTTTTCTTCAATCATAGCACTTCACCGTCGAACTTTTCTTTTAATTTCCTGATCTGACGTGCTCATTCTGTCGCATCTTCAACCAATTGTTTCCGAGCCCTGGCTAGTTCCTTTTCTTCCTTGTGTAGATCAAAACTGTATTCATCCACCTTCTATCTCAAACCATCTATGACTTTGGCATCCTTGCCTCTCTGGATGGGGTTTTCCGCTTCTACCTTCATCTTTTGAACCTGGGCCCAAAGGGTTTCATTTTCGTTAACTAGCTTCTTCTTTTTTCCCTCATCTGCGGCGGCCTACAAATCCTTCTAAAATTAGAAATTCATGACCTACTTCTCTAGTTTGCTTATCGTATCCCTGTACTCACATTCTTTAGCCAACCAATCCTAGTACTCTTGCGATGCTTCAACAAATTCCCGGAGATATGGGCTTTTGGCTGGCCTTTCAAATTCAATTTCCCTCTTATACCAAGCAAGATAACCTGGCAACATTTAACCTTTGGACCGATCCTATACACAAGAGTTTGCCGTTAGGTATTGGCATTCATTCAAAATTTTGCGGATTGTTGCTTCGCGGTACTGACCATCAGGCCCAATGTCGACTACTCGGGTGTTGATATCTTCATCTTTTGGCACTACTTGACACCTTCCAAGTTGTCTCAAAACACGGTGTGGGGCATATGGCTAGATACTAATAAGACCCATCAAAAGGAAATGAGGTTCGATTGCCGGAATGTATATGATCTCATCCACAGACAACCATCCATGCGTCCGTTCTATTTGACTGGCAGTGAAAGACTGAAAGTAGGATGTCCATCTTGCTGCTCCTTCGGGCAAACTTAGCCCTTCAATTATGGTGTAAAACTCCTCTATGCAAGTTTTCTCTGCGGATCCATAGCTCATAAACTGGGAACGGCGGCATAGATGTTCGGTTATCCAGATTTGCAATAATAGATTGTACCCCTCAAAGAAATCTTTCCCGTCTATGCAAGCTATGAGAGCGTGGAACATCTCAGCTACCATCATAGGTGCGTGTGCGCACTTGTCCTGGGTGCGTACAGTACTGACAACCCCTGCTATTTTTATGTCGATGTTCCCGTCTTTCTTCAGAAACACCAGAAGCCCTAAAAAAGCTACCATAAAGGCGAAACGTCTATGTTCTTCCCATTTAACGCGGTTTCATTTGCTGTAGATTTTGTTTATTGAGATGGTTGAAACCCCTATATGTGACCATATATTGTATTCAGTAATGAAAAGGTGCAAAACCCCCCTGCCATATTCGAGTCATGTACCACTCTGCTTATTTTCAAAGTGTCTAAGAATTTGTGCACCCTACAACTCTTGGAGCAACAAAGTACTTGTGTCTCAATGGATCTCAGCATTTCCGATGTACCCAGCTATTTCTTCTAACATTGGGGTAAGTTCAAAATCTGAGAAGTCAAACACATTGTGTGCCGGGTCCCAACACGTGACCAACGATCTTATGATGTCTCCTCGGGGGACAATATCCAATAGCCCGGGAAGGCCCCCAAATACTTCTTTATCTCATCTTGCCCTTCTCTACCTAGATCATTCCACCACAATCGTAGCTCCAAAGTGATTCAGCTTACAAATAAAAAAGGTTCGATTTGAATTGTGCTTATCCTGCACATTTATTAAGGCGAATTAGTGACTTATGATTTTACTCCCTTTTGACTTCAAAAATCAAAAGTTTTTCTCTTATGAAATTTATTTTCTAAAACTAAAATCCCAGCTGCCAATACGGTCTTTTAGCACATCCGGAGGAAGTTTTTTAGGGTTGTGCCTGCTAGCCGGACAAAAAAAAAGACCTGAAGGTGGCCGTTTGTGCAAAATAAGCCTTCTGGCGTCCCTTTCGGGAATATTTGACTATTCTTGACAACAACACTATCACCCGATTTATTTAGGACAATAAATTAAAAAGTTAAAATTATTTTTCGTTGTTTTGGCTGCTTGAAAAAAGGGAGGTTGGACCCGGTGGTGGTTGCCTACGTATCACACACTTGGTGAGAATCAAACCAGCATAGTACGGGAAAAATATTTTGTCAGAACCAAAAACTGTTGAAAACCCTTTATTTCTTTTGTTTTCTCTTTTTCCTTCTTTTTTTTCATTTTTTTTCAAAAATCGAGCAGCATTTTGGTGCTATTTGAACATTGGTTTTACAAGACAAATGATCAATCTCAATCAACCCTAATACCACTTATTCTATCCATTTTGCTCCTCATTCACAAGTTGGTCAACATGCGAATCTAAGTAAATAAATGCGCACATAATATGCATCAGGATGGTCCTTTTATTTTGGGTCACCTGTCCTAGACGGACCCAACCCCTGTATTGAGCCCCCTAATTCCAATGCACGTGATGCAAACAAACGTTCCTACTAGGGATCCGACATGAGGTTTTGTTATACTACGTTCAGAACCTGGGTATTTTTTCTAGACTGTGTACCCGAGCGGACAACTCGAGTTGAGCAGGGGGCTACGTACCGGGGAACCGCAAGATAATCCGGCTTAGTAACTTGTTGGAGCCTCTTTCTGGCTTTTATGGTATGACACTAACAGAATAGGGAGTCTCGACAAGCGAGCACATCCCCGAAGATAGAGAGAAGGGTATCGAACATTTTATTATACAATTTATTCAATATCTAAGCGGTAAAGCATTTAGCACTTAGCATGGACACATGTAGGAAAATCAGAAAAAGGCAAACATAATAATTATTCTATGCTTGAATTCTTGAACCCTGAACCAGAGATTCTGGTTCTCCATCCCCAGCAAAGTCGCAAGAGCCGTCACACCTCCTGTTTACACGGCTACCTCGAAGGATAAAAACAAATATGGGAGTTTTTCCAATTAAAATGACATTATTCTAAATAGGATTATTCAATTATTAGAGTCGCCACTTGGGATAGGTTTGGCTTTTGGTGTCCTGAGTCGCCGGTTTGTTTCGAATCACAAATCGAGAAAAATTTTGACTACCCAATTGGAGTCTGCGAACTAGAAATTCTGTTGACCCGAGGGAAGGTGTTAGGCACCCTCAGATCACGTGGTTCTAGCACGGTTTCTTAAACTATTATAAATGGCTAAAATTCTGATTTTTACACATGTTCGTCCTAGAGTGCAATTTTTGAATTATTTTATACTATTTTTAATATTTTTAAGGAAATATGCAATGTCGTTAGAACACGCTGCGAACCACGTCATAAATGCGCATGTAGTTTTTGACATATTTCAACTTCATTGAGATTTGGATTTGGGTCACATAAATACGCACCCGCAATTGAGAAGATCAAATTATTTAAAAACGCGTCCAAAAGCAACTGTCGTGTTATTAACTTTGCGGGAAGCCGTGAAATTCGCTAAACGGTGTGCCTCGAATCTCTAAATATTTTAATATAAACATTTCATGAGGGCCATGCATTTTATGTATTCCGCTTGGCGCGGCACACCTCCTTGTTATTTCTTTTATTTAAAGGCCAAACCTAAACGAACTACTACTTTTCTACACTTTTGTCTCTAAAAGCTTTGATCAATTATTAAGAGATCCAAGTCTCCAATTCGAACAAGATCTGGACACAAGTATTGTATTGTTCATACTAATCACTGGGCTTATAAATTAGCCAGATGGGGATGAATTTCAACCTAGTCCATTAAAAATAGCACCTATTATTCCATATGCATGCCTGGATCGAACAAATTCCTGATAAAATTGTTCCAGATTTTTTTGGAAAGGAAAAGCATTGTATCAAATTAACATCCCATAAATTGCCGTAGATTCTTATGAAATCAAAGAACAACATTGAACAAATTAAAAAGGCTACTAACTATACATGAAAAATAGAACTCGAAATATGTCTGTATTAACATATTAAAATATTGTATTCACAATTTCAGGACTCAAATGTTGAAATGAAACTAATGTTCACATGTTGACTCTATCGCTACTGTATAAAATAATTTCAACATGTATAACACCATAACTTAGAACTAACAAACTAACTTGATAAATTTCTACTGCTAAAACAACTAAACAAACTGCTCAACAAGAGGTAAAACAGTCCAGATTTACTAACATAAATCCTAGTGGGATGAAAATCGCAACTAGCACAAATGAGAGTCTGTATAGTCCATATCAACAGTCATGTTACATGCAATTGATACTAGGCACTACTACTTCCCAGTTCTTATACGAATTACAAGTATGAATGGAAATTAACACAGAAGTCAACAGGAGTAAATTAATTATTCATCCAGCGGAGTAAATGTAGTTATGGATCTGATCCTTTACACATTTAAAGCCGAGGAGTACCTGGTAAGAAAAATACAAAGGGGAGTAAGGAATCAACAGTAGTTGTTTGAGATCATCAGCAAAATTGTAAGCAACACAACAGTAATAACCAGTTCCAAACAGAATAGGCCACACACACCTTTTAAATGACCTCAAATCACTTGAAAATACACCCAGGAGCTCTGGAAATAACCAAACTCAAATTAAATAGTGCAAAACCCCAGAAACAAGACCAAATCAACCCTGAACTTAGCTGGACCTTCAATAGAACAATCTTTTGTTGAATTTCTTTTGGTTTTAGAGTTCTTAATTCCCAGGTTTGGAAGGAAAAG
Organism: Nicotiana benthamiana; assembly: GCA_034376525.1. Classification (NCBI taxonomy): domain Eukaryota; kingdom Viridiplantae; phylum Streptophyta; class Magnoliopsida; order Solanales; family Solanaceae; genus Nicotiana; species Nicotiana benthamiana. Next base: position 95,281,893 of record CM067337.1, read on the forward strand.
CTTTCAAACATTCAAACTAGACTAACATTTTAGATTGTTTTTGCTTTGCATTAGGTTATAATTGCAGGAATTGAAGGATTGTTTTTTTGACTATTGCTGGGGACATACAGAGATTTTTCAAACTCTCTAACCTCTTTTTTGGAATGAATTGGGGGGCATTTAATAGCCAAAGGATAGGGCAACCCCTTTATTTCATTTTAATCACTAGTCCCTCTTTTAATTATTAGACTTTATATACTTGGTCCTTTATTTTTTACTTATTTCCCAAGTTACTGCACTAAACTACTGATTTTTAGACTAAAGTCCCCTTCTAAAAGGGTCTAAAGAATTCTAATGTTGTTTCTTATTTATGGGATACATATACTACCTTATTTTAATCCTATATGCACCAAAACCAACAAAACCCGTATTTACCCTCTTAATGTACTAGAATTACTATTTGTACAAAGCTAAGTTTTATACTAATTATTGCTAACTAACAATATAACTAAAACATGACCAAACCTGGACTATTAATCAGAAAATTGAATTAAAATTCTTAGAGTAATTAATCATTAACTAACACTATATACTAGCTACCACGAATTCAAAGCACCCAACTGAATTTAACGTATTCAAAAGGAAACATGCAAAGCTATATTAACATGCAGTCCTAGTGCGAAATCTAACTACTAATTAACTTACTAACACAAAAACCAACTCATACATTAAAAAGGAATATAGACCTAAAAAGAATCCAGGCTAAACGACTGAGGCAAATGATATAGGTTTTTCAAAATTTCTGACTAAACTAAAAAAATACAATCGAATAGCAGTATAATAATATGGATTGTTTGAAAAGAAAATAAATTACCATAATAAGGAACATAACATTGTAAACAAAATGAGGAGTCAAGTAGGATGACATTCTCGAATTAAGCTAAAATAGAAATAAGGCAATACCAAAATTACTAGAGCAGAAAGATAAACAAAAATAGAATAAAGATGAAAACAAATAAAATTTTGAGTGAACTTACCGGTTGAGTTCCTTCACTAGGCTTGCTAATTTTAATTTAAATCTCCATGTGGAGTTACATGTTTGTTTTTGGCCAAAACAAACATGCAACTCCATTTTGAAACTCAAGCGACTCCGAAAAAGTCGTCTCAAAATTTAGGTCAAATTCAGATTTGAAAATCGAAGAGCTTGGGGGTTGTTCGAAGGAATCATCGGTTGTCTTTGGTTAGGGGAGGCCAAGGGGGGTGTGGGGTATTAACTTGGAAGCATTGGAGCAGGCGCCGCTGTTGACGGTGGAGCAGCCGCTCCTTTGGAGGGATATTCGACACGTTTGGCTAGGTTTTAAGGGGTGATTTTAGGGGGGATGGAAAGAGGAGATCATGGGGGTTACGGGGAGTTAATTTGGGTGGACTTAGGGTTTTGCCACCTGCGACGGGCGGTGGAGATATGGTGGAGGCACAGTGGTAGTGTGGTGGTGTTACACCATCGGATTTAGGGTTATTTTGGTCATTGTACGATTTTTGTAATAGGGGAGTGTTATGTGACAGTAATATAGTGTGAGACCCCTTCATTTTGACCATTCGATCAAGATTGATCAACGGCTCAGGTTATTTTTGCGTAAAACGACACTGTTTCATTTCAGGGGCTTTTGCACCGAGCAAGGCATTGGGTCTGGGTTTACTTAATGGGTCAGGTTAATTTTTGGGCTAAATTTTATGACTAAAGTTGCCCAGATCTTGGTCTTTAAAATGATCCATATTATTATATACAATTATTTATTCTCTTATATATATTTTTGTTTATGTTATTTATTACATTTTAAGATTTTTTTAATAAATAAAACAAAAATAAAATTAAGCATATTTAACTTCTACAAAAGTAGACTAATTACTTATTAAAATGACCTAAATTCTAAGTTTCAAAAGAAAATTGAACAAATGTAAGAAGAACCACTTTTGTTGTTTTTACTTATTTTCAACATTAACTAATTAATAACCTAAAAATGTACAAAATTATGTCCTAAATGCAAACATGCCATTTTTGTATTTTTTATGAGTTGTACTTAATTAAAATGCGCAATGTGCAAATAAACATAAAATTATGCAATTAATTCCTAATAATTAAAATAAAAAAAGGAAGATGCAAATAAACACAAAATCACTCAAATAATACCTAAAAATCAAATAATAAAGTGGAAAAATCCAAATAACACAAAATAATGCAAATAAATCCTAAAAATTCAAATAATAAAAGGAGAATGCAAATAAATACATAATCACTCAAATAATTCCTAAAAATTAAATAATAAAAGGGATAAATGCAAATAAACACAAAATCACGCTAATAAATCCCAAAAATTCAAATAGTAAAAGAAAATACCTAATTTAATAAATTTTATAGGAACATTTCAAGCGAGGCAAAAATCACGTGCTCACACCTTGTTCTGTAGGTGGGTGCTTGATTACCAAAACTTGTATCTTGAAAAATATTCTCCTATTCTACAGGTGAGCGCCTGGTCGCTGAAACTCAGAATTTGAAAGGTTTTCCCTTATTTTACAGGTGGGCGCTGGATACAAAAACTTGAAATTGAAAGGTATTCCCTTGTTTTACACGTGGGCGCTTGACTGCGAAAACTTGAAACTTGAAACTTGAAATGTATTCCCTTCTTCTGTGGGTGGAAACCTGATTACAAAACTTGAATCTTGTAAAATATTTCCTTGTCGTATAGGTGGGCGTCTGATTACCAAAACTTGAAACTTGAAAAGTATTCCCTTGTTCTCTAGGTGGGCGCCTGATTACCAAAACTTGCATCTTGAAAAATATTATCTTGTTCTACAGGTGGGTGCCTTATTACCAAAGATTCCATTTTGAAAAATATTCCCTTATTTTACAGTTGGGCACCTGATTTCAAAACTTGAGTCTTGAAAAATATTCCCTTATTCTATAGGTGGGCGCCTGATTACCAAAACTTTCATCTTGAAAAATATTCCCTTGCTCTACAAGTGGGTGCCTGATATCAAAACTTGAATCTGAAATGTATTCCCTTGTTCTACAGCTGGCCGCCTGGTCACCAAAACTTGAATTTGAGAAAATATTCCCTTGTTCTATAGGTGGACGCCTGGTTACCAAAAGTTGAATTTGAAAAATATTCTATTGTTCTCTAGATGAGCGCCTGATCACTGAAACCCAGAATTTAAAAGGTATTCCCTTGTTTTATAGGTCGGCGCCTGGATAACAAAACTTGAAATTGAAAGGTATTCCCTTGTTTTACAGGTGGGCGCCTAACTACCAAAACATTAAACTTGAAATGTATTCCCTTGTTCTATAGGTGGGCGCCTGATTACCAAAACTTGCATCTTGAAAAATATTCCCTGAAACTGTTAGTTTTGTTCCTGATCATAACGAAACAAACAAAACAAAAGATTTTTTTTCTGCCCTACTTTTGTGCTGGATGAATCTGTGAGTGTTAGTCAAATCCCATGACAACTTTTAAAATTAGGCTCTGCTCTCAAAAGGTATTATGTTCCATTGTGTTTGTTATCTGAGTTATGTCTGCTGGTGATCTACTGGGGATCAGTGATTGAAGATACTTCACATTATCCAGGAGGGTCCTGACAACTTTTAATTAGATGAGAGATGTGTTTTGTGGGGATTACTATTTAGAGCTACATCTCATCACCCAAGCTGGTCGTGACGACTCTTGACTAGATGACCAAATGTGTCTGTTGGGGATTACTGAATTGATCTACATCTCATTATCCAGGACGGGTATCCAGGAGGGTCCTGAAAGGGTCCTGACGAGTCTTGTTGACTCTTGTTGGGGAAATATTTGTGCCTGCCTATGTTACCCGACAGTTTGTGTTTTAAGCTAAGTCCCACTTTTCAAGAGGGTCCTGACAACTCTTATCTAAATCCTACTTCAATATGCAAGTCATTTTATGCCCTTTGTTATCCATGATTACCTCTACCCTTTAAATAAGTCCCATTTTCCAGGAGGGTCCTGAGGTTTCCAGATTAAATGTTAATTCTAACTTCTAGTTGTTTCTGCTGGGGATCATTGTTCAGGAGGGTCTCGACGACTCTTATTTGGGAAAGTATTTGTGTCCGCCTATGTTACCCGCGCATGTTTAGGTTATAAATTGAGTCCCATTTCTAAGAGGGTCTTGAGAATTTCAACTTACATGCCCCTTTTAACTCTCGATTGTCTTTGTTGGGGTTTTCTAGTTAATATTTTGTCCCATTATTCACGCGGTCCTGGTAAATCTTGTTGGGGAGAATATTTATGTCGGATTGTGTTCCTTTTAAGCATTAACTGGGCCCCATTCTTCAGATTGGCCCTAAGATTTTGATCATACTTGACATATGCCTGCCTTCCCCTATGGATGGCCTCCCTTAGGATCTTCTGGAATCTTTCTACCCCTGAGTCAATCAAAAAAAACTTGTCAATTTGTAAAGGGGCGGTTAGCTTTCGGCATTCTTGTTGGAAGTGTCAGCCTAGTGTCGCGTTCCATTATGTTCAAGTTTCCATGTTGATGGTGAGTTGCCTGAGTTTGTTGGCTGACCCCAGACCTTCATGGCTTTACTTTTCTCTTCCGTTGTTGTGTTGCACTCCTAGCCCTTTTCCTAGAACTCTTACATCATTCTTGAGATTATCAAGTCAATGTATTATGCTCGGTTGACCCTCTGACCGTCATGGCGTAACTCTGCTCCCTATCTTTGTGCTGTGCTTCTTCACTTTGCCAAACTCTTGCCTCTCGAGTCAATTTTATCATTGAAACTCTTGTGAATCCTTCCCCTCGCGGTTTAAACTCTTATTGCCTTTGTAATTATTGAAGCTTTGGTGAATCTCTCCCCTTGCCGTTTCAAAATTTTGTTGCGTTTGATTCGTTTTGGGTGGCATGTTCTTCGTCCCCTTGGGAGCTGGTAGCAAGCTTTGAAATTTCTCTCACATTTTCTTAAACAAAAAGACTTTAGAGACTCAAAGATAAATAAAATGCAATGACTCAGAATTGTTTTAGGGTAAATAATTCCACATTTAATGACTGTTGAGGGGAAGAGAAAAGAAACTTATATGAGGAAGAGCAACTGGTTTTTTATGATCATGACATGTACTTCGACCAAACTGATCCAGTCTGTCCCAATGACCGGCGTTCGGTTGCCATGCTTTTGTTTTTGCAACCATTTTAACCCAATTCCTCTAACCAAACCCTAACTTTACTTGACTTACGGCGTTCTGAACAGAATTCCACCAACAGTCCTTTTCCAATTTTTCGTTCCTTGCCTTGCCTTCGCTATATAGTTCCCGTGAGGGTTTTCACCAACAAGACTCTCTAATTTTATTTATTTCAACTCTCGTCGCCTTACGGGGTCCGTGGGGCTTTTCACCAATAATACTCTCTCATTTTTATTATTTTTCTACTTGAACTAGAGTGCCTTCCCGGGGTATGGTCTACCTCTCGATGCTTGCCTCAAAGTTTCATCCAGATTGATCAGAAGGTCTTTCTTTGGACAATAACATAGTCTTTCGGATAAGGTTAGAAAGAAAAGGGTGTAAAAGGCTCAAATATCACTCTTATGGGTTCAAAATTTACAACTTTCGTGATCCAATTTATCATAATAAACGCAATTCCTGCCCCAGTTTCTTGCTTGGTGTCTTTGGATTTTATTTGAATATGACCAAGCCGTGAGGATGCCTAGGTATCTTTAAAAGGAATCAGGTGAAACGTAGTTCCTGTTGATTCCTTGCTTTGCCTTCTTTCTATTGTTGTTTGTCCATTTTTCGTCCTCTTTTCCTATTCATTTCTTTCTTTTTTCTTTCTTTTTCTCTGTTATTTCTTTTTCTTTTCTTTTTGTTTCTTTTTCTTTTCTTTCTTTTTTTTGCTTTTTTTCCTTCATTTTCCTCTTTCCTTTCTTTTTCATTTGCTCCTTTCCTTTCAATGCCTTCTTATAATTGCATCTCTGACTTTCATTACTAATTCCGAAAGAGGGATATGAGAAGAAAATAATTTAACCTCAAAAGGGTTAGTGTGGGTAAAATGTTTAGATAGCTGTATAAATGCCTTCGTCATTTTATTCTCTAAAACATGCCAAGTACAAACAAACATGCCAAATATAGATAATGATTCAAACAAAAGAAAGTCATGCATAGAATCTTTTGACTGCGTCTGAATTGATAGCCATTTCTACACATTTTCCTTCTATATCTGTTAGATACAATGCACGGTTAGACAACACTCTTGACACGACAAACGGTCCCTTCCATTTTTGAGCGAACTTGCCTTTTGCCTATGCCTGGTGAGGAAGGATGAATTTCAAAACCAACTGACCCAGTTCAAACTTTCTTGGACGTACTTTCTTGTTATATGCTCTGGCCATCCTCTGCTGATACAATTGGCCGTGGCACATCGCTGCCAATCTTTTGTCATCATCAAACTCAATTGCTCAAAATAAGTTCTAACTCATTCTTCATTGTTGATTTCTGCTTCGGCCAAAATTCGTAAACCGGGATTAATTCTTCTATGCCATGTACTAACAAATATGGGGTTGCCCCTACCAAAGTGCGGATGGTAGTACAGAGGGTAACTTCTCATGCCACTGCCTGGACCCTTCCACCATTTTGTGAAGTATGTTCTTTATGTTCTTATTGCACGCCTCAACAGCTCCATTTTCCTTGGGGCGGTATGGGGTGGAGTTGCGATGTGTAATCTTGAACTGCTGACAAACCTCTTTCATCAAATGACTATTGAGATTTGCCCCATTATCAGTGATGAGGGTCTTGGTGGTTCCAATCCGACAAATAAGATTTGCATATACAAAGTCGACCACTACTTTCTTGGTGACTACCTTGACGATTTTAGCCTCAACCCACTTGGTAGAATAGTCAATAGCAACCAGGATGAACCTGTGTCTGTTAGAAGCTGCTGGCTCGATGGGTCCGATAAAGTCCATGCCCCAAGAAGCAAAAGGCCGTGGTGTAGACATTGTATGCAATTTAGAAGGCGGTGAGTGAATCAAGTCTCCATGCACCGGACATTGATGGTATTTGCACACGAAACTGATACAATACAGCTCTTTGGTGAGCCAATAATTTCCTGCCCGGAGAATCTTCTTTGCCAAACATATCCGCTCATGTGCGGCCCGCAGATTCCATCATGCACCCATTCATGATGGCAGTAGCCTTTCAGCATCTACGCATTTTAACAAACCAAGATCTGGTGTTATTTTGTATAATATTCCTTCGCTGAAGAAGAACCCACTTGACAAGCGATAGATTGTTATCTTCTGGGAAGTTGTGGCTTGTACCGGGTACACACCGATCCTGATATATTCTTTGATGTCATAGAACCAAGGCTCACCATCAAGCTCTTCATCCACCATGGTGCAATAAGCATGTTGATCATGAACTTCGATTTGTTTCGTGTCAACATAGGCCTTGTTCTATTGATGCAACATTGACGCCAAAGTAGCCAAGGCATCAACAACCTCATTGTGCATTCTGGGGATGTGCCTGAACTCTAGTGACCGGAATCATTGACAAAGATAACATAAGGATTTTCCGATATGGTATGAGCTTTAAATATTTTGTTTCCCATTCCCCTTTAATTTGGTGTACCAGAAGGTCCAAGTCCCCCAAGACCAAGACTTCCTGGACACCCATGTACGCCGCTAACCTCAAAGCCAAGATACATGCCTGATATTCTGCCATATTGTTGGTGTAATAGAATTGAGCTGTGACTGGATAATGATTTCTTTCTTCCGAAATGAGCACTACTCCTATCCCGGCGGACCCATCAAAAAACAATTTTCATCCCGCTTTCTCGCCCTGTTCTATTTCAGAAATATGCATTACTTCCTCGTCCAGGAAGTATGTGTTTAAAGGTTCATATCTTCGTCAATCGGATTCTCGGCTAAATGATCAGCCAATGCCTGTGACATTCATTACAGTTCTAGTAACATCGACAATGTCAAACTCGGTGAGCAAGATTTTCCATTTCACAAGCCTCATTGTGGGCATGGTCTTCTGGAAAATGTACTTCAACGAGTTCAAACGTGAGATTAGATAAGTGGTATATGATTACAAGTAATATATTAACTTCTGGGATACCCACGTAAAGGCACAACATATACTTTTAAGATGAGTATACTTAACCTCATAGGCCGTAAATTCCTTGCTGAGGTAGTATATGGCCTGCTCTTTCCTCCCGGTGATGTCGTGCTGACCCAACACGTGTCCAAATGAGTTGTCTAGGACTTTCAAATATAAGGTCAAGGGTAGTCCTGGTTTTGGTAGGACTAACACCGGTGGGTTCGACAAATATTCCTTTTTCCAATCAAAAGCCTCCTGGCACTCTCCAATCCATTTCACCACAACATCCTTTTTCAAAAGCTTAAAGATGGGCACGTAGATGGTTGTGAGCCGAGCAATGACTCGACTGATGTAGTTCTATCTTGCCAATATACTCATCATATGTATTTTGTTCCTCGATGGTTGTAGTTCCTGTATAGGTTTGATCTTTGATGGATCTAGTTCAATGCTTCATCGAGTGACTATGCCCAAATGCGCATTTTGCCGGGTTGAGTTTGAGATCATACCTGCGGAGCCTCTGGAAGAATTTCCTCAGGTCTTTGACATGATAAGATTACTTTATGGAGTTAACAATCACATCATCCACATAGAGCTCAATTTATGTATGTATCATATCATGGAAGATAGTTGCCATTGCCCTCATATATGTTGCCCAGCGTTCTTCAAACCAATAGGCATGACCCTATTGCATTATGTTCCCCATGGCGTGATGAATGCTATTTTCTCCGTGTCTTCTTCATCCATTATGATTTGGTGGTAACCTGTGTAACAATCCACGAATGACCCAATCTCATGCTTCCCAAAATTGTCACTTAATATGTGAATGTTTGGTTGTGGTAAGTTTTCCTTGGACTTGCTTTGTTGAGGTACCGATAATCGACATACCCCCTAGTTTTACCATCATTCTTTGGCACGGGCACAACATTGGCTAACCAGGTGGGATATTGTATGACTCGGATAACTTTTGCCTCAAACTGCTTCCTAGCTTGCTCTTTGATTTTCACGCTTATGTCAGTTTTAAACTTTGTCAACTTTTGTTTGACGGGAGGACAGGTTTGGTCGGTGGGCAATTTGTGAACCACTAAGTCTGTGGTCAATCCGGTCATATCATCGTTAGACCATGCAAATACATCTATGTATTCAAGCAGTACTTCAGTTGTTTCTTTCCTAAGCTGTGACTGTAGATGGACACTTATTTTGGTTTCTCTAAAATTACCCGGGCTCCCTAAATTAACTGCCTCTGTATCGCTCAGGTTTAGTTTGGGTTTCTCCTCAAATTGGCTGAACTCTTTACAGATTTCATCCCATGCTCCTCCCTTGCCGTACTCTTGTTCATCCTCATGTTCAATTTATTTAGTTATTATTTTTGAACAAAACCAATTTTTAAGACTTGACCGAAAAGTCTTTATGCATGTCAGATCATTGGAACCAGCTTAAAAATAACTGTTCAAAAGAGAAAAGAAAAAGAAGTAAAGAAAAATTGAAACTATCAGCACTGTTGGAAGAAATTTCATTTTATTAGAATAAAAAGATAATCGAGTTTACACATCAAAACGAATGGAAATAACAACTAAAGTTATAACTCTGAAGCTAATCCAAACAAGATAGAAAGAAAAATCAAGGCTGGCTACCACGACTCCCTCAAGGTGGGAAGAGGAGTGGCTTCCCAGTTTTTGACTTTTGCGCATGCTCCCATAAACTGCACATCTGCCCTACTCGATCCTTCTCCTGCCTCGACCATATTTACCTCATTGAACAACCATTCTAATCCCTTATTAAAATCCACATCCGCATCAATCAACGGACCGGGAACCTTTCGTACTGGGCACTTGATAGTATTGGGCTTGATAAACGATATGGACAACCTTGGGATGGGTGTTGGGAGGGCCCACGCCCTCTACTTTACTTTATGGCTCGCCTTATGTCCGCAGTTGTAGGCTTGAACCCTAAACCTTATGTGTCAAAAGTTTTGGGGAGAGACACTGGTTGCACAATGCCTTGGACAGAAGCACCCAATACCTTGCCGGGCATGAAACCATTCTTCAACATTTCTGAAGCCACCATGACTGACGCGACTACTATCTTTTGAGTTGTGACAACCTCACCTTCTGAGATCTTCTCAACTGACATCGTGTAAAAATACCTGGTAGATCTATGGACCTTTGCTGTCTTCAGATTCAATAGAAGGTACTATAGCATCACCTAAAACACACTGATTATCTTCGCCGTGTACCACAATCTGTTGCCTGTCCCATTCAAATTTGACCATCTGGTTAAAAGTAGATGGCACTGCCTTAGTTTCATGAATCCAGGGCCTACCCAACAATAGGTTATAAGTAACTACCATGTCCAGCACTTGAAATTCCATGGTAAACTCAACGGGCCCAATTGTCAATTCTAGGACTATATCCCCTACTAAGTCTTTGCCTCCGCCATCGAACCCCCGAACACAAATGTTATTCCTGTGGACCCTTTTATTTTCCATCTTCCTCTTGATCAATGTGGAGAGAAGATTACCACAGTATCTTCACACTTCACAGTAAAATACTGGGCCCGATTATGCTCATATGTCAGAGAAAGTGAATCGATTTACCTCGAATATCTTATATGCAATCTTCTCCGAATGATTCACTATTATTTTGTCAGGGACGTGGGCTTCATTCAAAATATTCATCACTGCCAGGCAGGTGTTCATCTCAATGGATTAATAAGGACAGTAAGGAGATCTGAGCTAGTGTTTTCATCAATTGCTCTATGATGGAGTAGTCCTGATACAACTTTCTTCACCGATTCTGGGTTATCCTTAGGGGTCCTACTTTTCCTCAACTCCTCAGGGCCGAAGTATATCCTTGACCAAGTAAAACCTAGGGCTTCACAAACTTCCTCCCTAACTTCCTTCCCTTTGTACATCACTATTTCTTGTTCATATCTCCAAGGAACGGCTTTGCTGTTGACGACTGGCGGAAGGATTACTGGTTTTACAATGACAGGCTCTATGTGAGCACCTTCCACAACAATGACGGGTTCCCTAGCTGCCCCATGTACTATCACCTTAGTTGTTTCCTGCTTTGGTGCAACCATATATGATGACTTCACTTGAACCACAACAGGTTTGTTGTCTCTGACCTTAATCTCTATCACTGAATTCTAACTGCACATACTCTTAGTTGTCTTGACTTCACTACATTCGATCACCATTACAGTTTGTGAGGGCTTTTTAGGCTCTCCCCTTTCTCTACGATCTCAATCATATTGGTCTCATGGTGGGTCAACAATGGAATCTGGTTAAGTTTTTACTTCTCTGGAGCATGCACTTTGATCCGATGGGAGTCAATAAGTCCTTCGATAGCGTTCTTTAGTGGAGCTGGATAATTATTTTGTGGAACTGGTGCATGCCATTGTGCGTGGGTGGGAGGTTTGGTATATGCTTGAGCGTGATGGCCAGATAATCGAGGTTCTATCGGTGGGTAGTGTCACACCACCTTTTTACACGGCTACCATGAAGGACAAACGTATAATGGAGTTTTTCTAATTAAAGTGACATTATTCGAAATGAGATTATTTATTTATTAGAGTTGCCACTTGGGATGATTTATTTTCTGGTGTCCCAAGACACCGGTTTATTTTTAAATCCCTGATCGAGGAAGATTTCGACTTTTCTTTATGAAGTCTACGAACCAGAAATTCTTGAGTAAGGAATTCTGTTCACCCGAGGGAAGGTGATAGGCACCATCGGATTCCGTGGTTCTAGCACGGTTGCTTAAACCATTATAGATGTCCACTTATTCTATTTTTATACATGTTCATCCTATTGTGCAACTTAAAAATTATTGAACGCATTATTCATTTTTTTGGAATATTTGCAACGTTATTAAAATATGTCTCGAACCACGTTACATAAATGCACCCGGGTTCTCGACACATTTTAACATCGTTGAGATTTGGATTTGGGTCACATAAGTGCGCACCCAAATTTAGGAAGGTACATTTTTAAAACAACACGCCTAAAGCACGTTTTTAACTTTGAGGGAGAAAACCTTGAAATTCACTAAACGGCATCTCCCTGATTTCTAATCATATTATTACAGTTAGAGGGCCACACAGCGTATGATTTTGTTTAGCATGGCAAACTCATTTTTATTTTTTATAGAAAAGGCAACCTAAAGAAATTATAATTTCTATTATACATGTCTCTAGAATAAAAGAGAAGTCCTAATTAATTTGTATGCTAATGGTTTATCCAAAGGAAACATTTAGCAGTGTATATCTTCAATACTTTAATGACTGATTTCTAAAATTGTGCCTTTTTCCAAATTAATTGTTGCTTTCTGCAATTGGGCTTTTTCATACTTCACAATTACAACGATATGGGCCTTAAGTTGGGCGCATACATTTGAAACTATAAATTAACTACAGGGAAAGGATAACATTTCCAAAATTGTTATGTTACAACTGTTAAGATTACTCATAGTTGCTCATTTTTAACGTATTAAAGACATTTGACAAAGGGAAAATCCAGGTAGTGATTTTCCATACTAGTAAATCAATATGCTAAAAATCTGGTTTCGAATTCAACATCTACAAACTGATGGACTTATCAACCAAAATACGTGTAAACATGATGACTCCCTATTACTGAATCAAACAAGAAGACTAGGCAAATTATTGACTACCATGATTTCAACCTAATGAAATTTAAATAACATAAAGCTAATAATCCAAATAATTCGGAACAGTGCAACATAGTTCAAATGTTTTTACATATTACAACACCAACCCAATGAGATGAACGTTATAAATACCACTAAACTACTAACATTTGCAGCTATAATATTAACAGAAAAAATACAAATATCTTCATTATCAAATGTGACCATGCATATACATGGTTATACATTTCCAAATTTCCTGAGTGAGAATAAGTACCTGGAATTTGAGCAAAGAGGAAAACACCTATGAGTAAGGTAAGCGAGAAGCAACAAACAGCAGCAGATCAACCAATTAAGACCCAGGAGTAGTATCAAGAAACTCAGGAAGGTTTTAAAAGACGAACAACACCACAAGTTTCAATCCTATAGCTCGAACAAATCAAACCAGCCTGGAATCAATGCCCAAAGTAGATTCTGAAAATTCTAACACCCTTATTGCATATGCTTCAAGTCATCTTCATCTTATACTGGATAGAATTCTGATTATTTTTTTGAAATTTTAGGAGGGTTTTGCCAGAAAAGCTTGGGATTTACAAAGAATTTTTCAGATGGTTTTCTCGACTTCTTCCTCCTTCTTTTTTTGAATGCAATAAGATGCTTTGTATAATCAAAGCCTTAGGGCAACTCTTGTCTTCTTGATTTCTTATTAGTCCCTTCCCTACTTTTAGATTTGCTTAATTTGTCCCTTATTTTTTAACTTGTGCCCCAAGTTTTGAGAAAAATTTCCAGAAATTGTATTTTGAACCTCCATCTAGAAGGTTCCAGGGGTTTTTTGCAAGATTCCTATGCCCAAATACCCCCTATTACCCTGTCTTTCTTTCTTAATTACTTAGCCAAAATGTTTCTACCCTGGTGCCTATCCATTTGGTCAGAAGTTGACCATGGTCAATTACTCAAGGCCATAAACCATGGTCTCATTATCAGTTGGGGTCGAGTTTTGAGAAAGATGAGCATGACTAAGTATTAAATTTTAGACTACACTATACTACTAAAAGGCAAAAAAATGGTCAAAGTTGATTAGTAACAGGTCAATGAAACACATATATACAGGCGGACTTAGACAGGTACTAAAATATGGGACTGAATTTCTTGGAGGCAAAATAAAGCTAACCAGCACAAATTAATAAACAAACACAAGGTTTATCACAAATGAACATTGATCCAATTGAAACTAAAAGGGAAAGTTAAACCTGGGAAGAGATGAACAATTTGAGCTAACAGAATAATTCAATTTAATCAAGGAATATATATAAATCCAATCGATAAAGGGATCATTCAGAGTAGATTATCAAAGACTTAAAACTAAAGGCACATGATTCTAGATGAAAACAAAGCAACTAATCATAAGATTTTCATAGATGAGCAAATAGAACAACAACAAAAAAAAAATTAGAAGCAAACAAAAGGAAAACAGGGAACTTAGCTTAACATCATTGTCCTATAAAACCTTTGACCTTCGCATCTCATGGACTCTGGCCATTTATTGTTTCAAATCTAGGAAGGTCTTTGGCCTTTTGGGAAGGCTGAGCAATCATTTGAGAGAGGGAGAGGGTATCAGGTGTAAGGTTAGTTAGATTGGTATGGGTTTGGGTTTTAGACCATTTTCGATTTGATTTTTTGCCAGGATCAGTTATATTCGAAGGCTGCTGGTTTTGGATTTGTGGAGGGGGAGGGGAGAAGGTCAAACAGTATCGGTTTCAAGGGATTCGGGGGTGGTTAAAGATTTGGTCAGTATTTTGAACTAATATTCGAAGCAATGGGTGGAGTTTTGGAGGAAATTGAACACAGATCCGTCATGGGGATGGGGTAAGGGACCTAGGTTGTTATTTTGGGAAAGTTCCGGCGGTGGCGCCGCCGTGGGCAGCGAAAGAGGCATCCAAGGATTTGTATATTCGAGGAGATTGGTTCACAGTTGTGGCCTTGTTTTTAGTGAATCGGAAAGTGAAGGGCATGGTCAGTCATGGGTGTATTTTTTCGAAGCATCAGAGCTTTGACGCCGCCGGAGACAATTTCTGGCTGGCGGCAATAAGGCGACGTATCAGCCGAGACATATTGTACGAGGAAGAAGTTGTTTGTCTCTAGGGTTTGATATAATTTTGACATTTTATGTAGCATTCTCATCGAACCAAAGCTGTTGGATTAAGGATGATGAACGACTGAGATTGATGGCCCCAAAACGACATAGTTTTAGGGCGTCTCTCATGGAAACTCGGATCAGAGTCGGGTTGGGCTGATTTTTTGGTACTTTTGGACGGGTAGGGATATTTGGGCCACCCATATTTGGCCTAATTGTTGCCAACATTATCTATTTCCTTTTAATTCTCTTTTTTTTTGTTTTTTATTTTCATTTTAAATCTTTCTAATTTATTTTAATATCTCTTGTTAAACTAAATACTAAATTCAACTAGATTAGACTAACAATCACCTAATCTAATCAAAAATGAAAATTAACAATTTTGGAACTATAAATTAAACAACGCCAAAAATAAAATACTTACTTTCTTTGTGATTTTTTTTATATTTCACAAAACAAAACCTTAATTACCAATTAACTCTAACAAAATTAATTGAAATCAAATCATAAATGCTTAGGCAAAATTTGTTATTTTTTTGTATTTTTTAAGACTTTTCATACATGCACCAATGAAAATACACAAAAATACGCTCAATTAAATCCTAAAATTGAACAATAAAAGGAGAAATCCTACGTCTAAGAATTCTGTAAGAGTAATCTTAATGAGGCAAAAATCACGTGTTCACAGCTGCCCCTCTTTGCCCGAAAACACGAACGATTTTTGGTAAAAGATTCATGAGCGCCATGTGGGACATTTGCCTACTCAAAACTCCAGGAGAAGTATGTTAAGAAGATGTCTGACCGAACCAAGCTTTAAAGGTTGCCTACATATCCCTAGCGATAAAGGAATCAGGTTACTGTAGTTCTGGAGTGTTTGGTAGCTGGGACTACCATGGGCTGTGATTTCACTACTGATGTTGCTGCTACTGCTTACTGACTCCTTATTAAACCAAAGGAAAAATCAACAGCTAAGCTAGCTAGGCCTATCAACTAAGGGTTACACGATTCCTATGTATATACAGCTCTTGAAGCTTGATCTAATGTCTTAGCTAATTTCGTTGTAGACCTCGATCGGAATATTGACGCTCACACGTTATCGGTTGTGATTTTGATTCAGCATTTGGACTGGAGCACGCCATACGAGACTAGTGAGTTCAATCAAACTTTGAGTCGTCCGCATCCTTCCCTTTTTTTGAAAATTCTAACTTTGCACCTTTTTCTCTCTTCTTTTCTTTGATTGAGACTTTATTCTCTTGGTTACTTCAAATCATGTACCTTGAGGTGAAACCTGTTTTGACATAAAAAACAAATGAACAAAATTTTTGCCCCACTTTTCACTTGGAAAATTTTGTAAGTTATTTGCAACACAAATCTAAGTTGTTTCTTAATTGAAAACAATGAAAGTCAGGATTGTGTATCCTTTGGAATGATTGTCAGGTTATGCTGGGTAGGAGAAAAGCTTCCTGTTGGGGATAAAAAGATGATCCACGAGTTATGCCGGTGTTCGAAAAATAAACTCCTAGGTTATGCTTGAGAGATCCGCAGGTTATGTCGGTATTGAAATACAAACTCTTAGTTTAAGATAGGGAGATCCACGGGTTATGCTGAGATTGAAAGATTAACTCCTAGGTTATGCTAGGGAGATCTGCGGGTTATGCCAAGATTTGAATGTAAAAAGTCATTGGTTACGCCAGGGGAATCCATAGGTTATGCCAGGATTGAAAGAAAAACTTCTAGGTTATACTAGGGAGATCCGCGGGTTATGTAGGGATTGCAAGATGAACTCCTAGGTTATGCTAGGGAGATCCACAAATTATGTCGAGATTGATTGAAAATTTTTTGGGTTATGCCGAGGGAATCCGTGGGTTATGCCGGGATTGAAAGAAAAACTCCTAGGTTATGCTAGGGAGATCTGCGGGTTATGCCAAGATTGGATGATAAACTCCTAGGTTATGCTAAGGAGATCCGCGTGTTACACTAGGATTGAATGATAAACTCCTAGGTTATGCTAGGAATATCTGCGGGTTAGTCCAGGATTGAATAGAAAATTATGGGTTATGTCAGGGGAATCCGCGGGTTATGCTGGGATTGAAAGAAAAACTCAAAGGTTATGCTAGGGAGATCTGCGGGTTATGCCGGGATTAAAATATAAACTCCTAGGTTATGCTAGGGAGATACGCGGGCTATGCCAGGATTGAAAGATAAACTCCTAGGTTATTCTATGGTGATCCTCGGGTTATGTCGGGATTGAATGAAAATTTCCTGGTTATGCCAGGGAATTCGCAGGTTATGCCGGGATTAAAATAAAAACTCCTAGGTTATTCTAGGGAGATCCGAGGGTTATGACGGGATTGGAGGATAAACTCCTAGGTTATGCTAGGGAGATCCGCAGGTTATGCCAGGATTGAAAGATAAACTCCTAGGTTATGCTAGGGAGATCCGCGAGTTGTACAGGGGAATGCTAAGGATGTGGCCCTAAATCTGGGGGACAGAGTCAGGGATCGGAGTCCCACTCTATCATGTTTTATGATTCTCCCTTCATTTTATTTATAAGTTTGCAGGAAAAATGTGAAGAGAACTTCCCCTTTTATGTAATCATTGGTGCCATGCTATTCTAAGCCTTTGTGTCGTCACTTTGATTGGAATTGCCGCTTGTCCCCATTACATTGGATTACACCTGTTTCAAATTTTAAAACACAAATTGTTAGTTTAAGTAGTGATCAATTTGTTGCCTTGGTTTGCTTGATCCCCTCCTAATTTCCGTTGGAAGAGACCCTTGACTTCCGAAAATTCACCTCGTAGGTTGGTTGCTGGGTCCTCGTCTTTCAAATTGGTTTCGCTTTTGCAAGTCCTTAGTTATGATTTTCTCCCGATTTCCACTTCGGGGCTTGCCTTTTTGGAACTTTTGTGGGAACAATTAGCCCAGTTGGGCTTAACCTTTCCCGTTTTGATTCGCCTTCGAGGGCTCTCGACTTTGAATTTATTTTCTTTCTACTTTCCTGCTTTTGAAGCTTCAGCAGTCATGATCAGCATGGATTGGCTAAATGTGCTTGCTGGTACCGGATATTCCTTTTTGTTCTTGCCAGTAGAAAAACCCGTGAGACCGGTTTACTACGTTCTCTTGCAGAATGGTCAGGACATCAAAGGTAAACCAAAAAGGAGTGGGAGAACTACAAAATCAAACACATGGATTTAGAGAGGCATGTCTCTTTTTGGACTAGATGCCCAACCCATTGGATTCTCTTTTACAAGTCCTTAGTTAGAGAGGCCTTTCTACTTTCTGATTTCAATCTTTTAAAACCATGGAAACTTGTTCAGGCTTGGATGGTAATGTTTCCTCTTTTTGGCCGATGACACCTTTTCCGGGTTTTTGCCAATCGGCCTCTCTCATTTCTGTTCTCCCGTCGTCCGATAGTGCTCCTTGCGAGTTTTCACTAAGCTAACTCTCTCATTTTTATTTTCTCTACTAACCGTCGCCTTATGGTGCTTATGGTTTTCAGTGATAAGAATCTCACATTTTATTTCTCTCAATTTGAATTGTGCTGAATCCCAAAAATGGTGTTTGCTACGTCCCTGTTTTGGCCAATTGATCGAAAAGACTTGGATCAGGCTCTTGACTAAAGGAAATAGGATGGTCCTTTAAGACTTTGGAACCATTTTGGAGGGTTTATGGTCGAACTATTACATTTCTCCCCCAGTTTTAATTCTTGGGGAACTGCGGTTTTATTTTTATATGACTGAACCTCAGGGGGAGGCTGCCTACGTATCCTTTCGAAATCAAGTCAGACGTAGTTCAGGAGGGTTTCCTAAACTAATTTGTTTGTTGTTTCTTTTGTTTTAAATTATTCATTTTTCTTTCTTTTTTCTTTTTTTTTTATTTATTATTTTGAACAGCAACTCTAGGTTCTAAAAAGGGTAAACAAAAATGCAATCGGCTCGAGGGGTTTGCAAAGGATTGGTAGAGTTTTGGGTAGTGAGAAAGAAAGGCTTTGTCATTTCAACCGGCCGGAATCATTGCAGCCGAGGGTTCACACGTAATTCCTTTTTACAACATCTGCGTTCACTGCTGTCTCGGGCTCGGCTCTTTCAATGTCACCTAGGTATAATGCTCCTTTGGGTAATATCTTTCTGATAATGTACAGACCTTTCAAGTTCAGAGAGAACTTTCCTTTGGCTTCCTTAGGTGAGGGAGTATACGCCTTAATACCAGCTGTCCGACTTCGAAATTCCTAGGGCGCACTTTCTTGTTATAAGCGCAGACCATTCTTTGTTGGTATATCAGCCCGTGAAAAACCGTAACCATTCATTTTTCCTCAATTAATGACACCTGCTCAAAACGAGTGTCAACCCACTCACTATCCTCAATTTCTGCTTCAATGATTACTCGGAGTGAATGAACTTCTACCTCTACGGGTATGACGGCTTCAGTCCCATAGACCAGTAAATTTGGAGTTGCCCTACAGATGTGCGCACTGTAGTGCGATATCCCAGCAATGCAAAAGGTAGCTTTTCATGCAATTGTCTTCTACTTTGAATCATTTTTCTCTAAATCTTATTGATGTTCTTGTTAGCTGCTTTGACGACACCATCAGCTTTGGGCCTGTAAGGGGTGGATTTTCTATGTGTTATCTTAAATTGTTCACATATTTCTCCCATCAGACGATTGTTCAGATTGGCTGTGTTGTCTGTAATGATTGTTGCAGAGATACCAAAACGACAAATGATGTTGGAATGCACAAAATCTACCACAGTTTTCTTGGTGAAAGACTTAAGTGTGATGGCTTCAACCCATTTTGTGAAGTAGTCAATAGAAACTAATATGAATCGATGTCCATTTGAGGCTTTTGGCTAAATCAGCCCAATGACATACATTCCCAAGGCATCGAATGGCCAGGGTTCTGAAATAGGATGCAGTTCAGTTGGCGGTGCATGAATTAAATCACCGTGCACCTGACATTGATTACATTTCCAAACGAAGATGAATCAATCTTTCTCCATGGTCATCCAATAATACCCTACTCAAAGTATTTTCTTTGCTAGTACACATCCGTACATATGAGGTCCACACACTCCTGCGTGTACTTCATGCATTATTCTCCCGGCTTCATCGGTGTCAACACATCTAAGTAAGTTGAGATCCAGGGTACTCTTTTATAATGTATCACCACTCAAGAAGAAATTACTCGCGTGTCGTCGGATGGTTTTCTTTTACTCCCCGGTAGCTTGCTCGGGATAGTTTTGTGTTTTCATAAATCTCCTGATGTTATAATACCAGGCAGGGATGTATTAAGATATTACTTCCACTGAATTCACTTCTTCATCAGAGAAATAGGTATTCAAAGGTTGATATTCATCATCAACTAGATTCTCGTCCAGATGATCATCTAATGCTTGAGCCTTCATTGCGGTACGAGTGACAAAAACTTTGTCAAATTCGGTGACCAGGATCTGCCATTTGGCCAACCGACCTCTTGCATCAGTTTTTGGAATATATACCTCCACGGGTCCAGCCTGCATATGAGGTAGGTGGTGTGGGCTTGCAAGTAATGCCTCAACTTCTGGGCCACCCATGTCAAGGCACAACGGGTTCTTTCTTGCAGTGTGTATTTGGCCTCGTAACTGGTAAACTTCTTGCTCAAATAATATGTGGCTTGCTCCTTCATTCCCGTGGCGTCATGCTGCCCGAGAATACAACCAAAGATCTTTCCAGGACTGTTAAATAAAGAAAGAATGGTCTTCTCGGTTCCGGCAGGATCAGGTAAAGGGAAGTTGTCTTTGGGACTTAACTTGTTCAAATCTCTGTAGTCTACACATACTCGAGTTTTCCCATCTTTCTTTGGTACTGGGACTACACTGGCCAACCATGTGCTGTATCGAACAACTCGGATTACCCCCGTCTCTAACTTTTTTGTGATCTTCTCTTTGATCTTACCGCTGATATCGGGTTTGAACTTTCATTGTTTTTGTTGGACTGGAGGGCATTTGGGATATGTTGGCAACTTATGAACCACCAGATCAACACTTAGCCCAGGCATATAATCGTAAGACCAAGCAAATACATCTTTGAATTCAAAAAGAAGTTGAACCAGTGAGTCCCGGATTTCCTTATTCACATGGATGCTTATTATTGTTTCCCTTGTTTAGCCGGGACCGCCCAAGTTAACCGGTTCGGTATAATTTAAATTCAACTTAGGTTTATTTTCAAAATGTTCCAACTCTCGGTTGAATTCCCTAAAAGCCTCTTCTTCATCATACTCTGGTTCTTGGTTCATTATTTGACAAATAGGCAGCATGTTCGGGCCGGGGCATGAAGTCCATGAGCATGTCATAATACTTAATGCCGCATTATTGGAACTGAAAGAAAAGAAATATAAATAGAAGAAAAACAACGTCACAAAAATAGAGGAGTATAAACGATGAAATATTGATTTCGTTTCTCGAAATTGTAAGATAACATGGTTTACATTTGGAATTTAAAGGATAAGATACTAAATAGAAACATTCAAACTACCCCTTGAAGTAACTCTTAATGCAAGAAAAGGAGGCAAGGCAGGACTACCGAGCCTCCCGCCTGATTGCGAAAGGCGTGGCCTTCCAGTTTTCCAATTTGGCATCTGATCCCATGTAGAGCACCTTAGTAGTGCTTGAGCCTTCTCCCAACTGGACCATGTTGGCTTCATACAATAATTTCCTCATGTCTCCACATATCTCTTCAATTTCCGCCGCTGTGAAGGTCTCGTCTTCTTCTTCCTCACTATACTTTGGTTTCACAAATGTTTTTTACAATTAGGGTAGGGGTTGTGGTAAAGCCTATCCATGACGTTTCCTACGGTTGGCCCAGGTGATATCCTCCGGCATTGGTGGAAACCTAATCCAAAAAACTTCTTTGCGATAGGCAAAACGATCGGCTCAATTATGCCTTATAGAGAACTTCCAAGTCCCTTGCCTGGTTTAAACCCTTGATGTATCATTTCTCTTACCACCACGATTGAGGCATTGGAGAGGAATGGCTGGGGAAATGGTTTGCCTTCTTTGTGCTGATCAGCTACAACAATTTCAATTTCCTGGTAAACTATATGCTCACTTCCCTCAATAGCTTCGAGGCAGAGGACCGAAGAATCACGGAAAATCGACTGCTCATCTTCTCCATAGACCACAATCTCCTGGTTCCCATGTTCATATTTCAAAATTTGGTGCAAAGTAGAAGGAACAGCTCCTACCGCGTGAATCCATGATCTTCCTAGGAGATAGTTGTAGGATGTGTCCATGTCTAATTCTTGAAATGTCACTTCAAAATTGACCGGACTGATGGTCAATACTAAGTCAATTTCTCCTATAGTGTCTCTTTTAATTCCATCAAAAGCTCGGACACACATATTTTTGGGACGGATCCTCTATGTTCCGATTTCAATTCTTTTCAATGTTGATAGTGGGCATATATCTACCCCGGAACCTCCATCTATTATTACTCTTTTGACGTAATAGCCTTCGCATTTGACAGTGAGATGCAAGGCTTTGATGTGGGAAGCTCCCTCTGGAGGCAAATCATTCTTGCTGAATATAACCTAATTAATAGCGAAGAATCTTTCCGCCATTTTCTCCAGTTGTTCCACAGAGGTTTGAACCGGCACTTAAGCTACGTTCAAGGTTTTGGCCTACATTTTCTGGGGCTCTTGAGAATTCATCAGCAATGATAATAAAGAGGCTTGCTCGAGATACTTCCGGAGCTGGTCCACTACCTCAAAATACTGGCATGTTCATCTTTCGAAAGAAGGCCTGCGCCTATTCAGCATTCACATGCGTTTTTTGTTGGAACATATATGTATGTTCACATTTATATGTTTTGATAATTGACAAACTGATTTAGATGAAAAATAATATATGCCAAATATATGTGAGTTATTATTGAAATACACTTTGATTTATATTTTAACTAAAGTGTATTTATTTTGTATTTGTTTTGTTGATATGCAAAAGC
Organism: Nicotiana benthamiana; assembly: GCA_034376525.1. Taxonomy (NCBI): domain Eukaryota; kingdom Viridiplantae; phylum Streptophyta; class Magnoliopsida; order Solanales; family Solanaceae; genus Nicotiana; species Nicotiana benthamiana. The sequence continues at coordinate 95,304,735 of CM067337.1, forward strand.
ATACAAAGGGGAAGATAGAATTTGATATGCAAAGTTGATATGCGCAAAAGGGAAGATTTGCTTTGCAACATAATATGAGCGGACAAGAATTGGAGTCCAAGAAGTTCAAGACAAGATCAAAAGAAGATATGAAGCAATGAAAATAAATGAAGACCTTTTGTTGTGTCTTATTTATATTGTCTTTATTGTCATCTTGATCCGACTTTAAGTTTGAGTCTTGGCTTCTTCTCATAAAATAATTTTAAAATATATGCATATCATATTTGACTTTACAATATATGCATATCATAAATGATTTTAAAATATATGCATATCATATTTGACTTTACAATATATGCATATTATAAATTGATTTTACAATTTATGCATATCACAATTGGTTTTACAATATATGCATATCATAAAGTATTTTACAATATATACTTTATATGCATATCATAAATATTTTTTTGCATTCAAAACAAGTTGGTTTTGAATGTTATATAATAAATATTTCCAATACATTTAAAACAAAATGATTTTAAATGTTTTTATTAATCCGGAATGGTCATTACAATTGTTTTTCACGATTAAGATATTTATAATACTTAAACAAAGCTTTGAAAAACATTTTATAACTTATTTTTAATAAGTTAGTTGTTTTTAAAACGGACCATTTCCGCAAGGCATGATAGTCGAATATCTGACTTTAGATAGTCGACTATCCTAGTGACCGTTGCCAAGATAGTCGAATATCTATATCAGATAGTCGACTATCCTGATAGCCGTTGCCTGGATAGTCGAATATCCACATTAGATAGTCGACTATCAACGACTAGTTTTTCAAATTGATATTCGACTATCCCTAAGATATTCGAATATCTAACAGATTTTAAGAATCTGTCATTTTGCTTTATGCAACCGTTGGGAGAGCTTTCGGGGCTATAAATACACCCCAAAATCTCTCATTAAACACAACACATCTCATACAAATATTCATAAGCTTTCAAACTCTTTCAATATCATATTTGATCATATTTATTTTATTTTGAAAGCCAAGGTCTTAAATTTATTGTTGTGTTCTTGAGTGTACTTGTTTACTCATTATCCACTCTATTAGGAGAGTATTTGTCTAAGTGAGTAGTAAGTGCTGTATACACTTGTTGCAAGAAGAAAGGGTATATTTCTTCTTGAGAAGTCTTGGGGTGAGGTATCCTCGAGCAAGGTTGTTTGAGACTTATGTGATTTATGTTCTCAAGTGTAAAGGTTTGTTAGGTAACCGGAAACTTAACAGAAGTCTTGAGGTGCGGTATCCTTGAGCAGTGTAACGGTTTGTTAAGCACCCGCAAGCTTAACGGAGATAGTAGAACCTTGAATTGTTGCTCAAGAGACTGGACTTAGCCACAGGTTGTGGTGAACCAGTATACATTGTGGTGCACTCTCTCCTTACTCTTTAATTTCCGCATTTGAGTTTTAAATTCCTGTGATTTTTTATAATACGCTACACCCCCCCCTCTAGCGTTAGGCACGTTTTCTATCATTTTTGGTGTGAATCGCCTTTTGGTGGCATTGTTCACTTCTTCCAAGTTCGAATATTTTTTTGCACGGTGGCCCTTTTGAGTTTCTCCGGTGATCTCCTTGCCTTTATGTGTGACTATTGTTTCTTGGTAGTTCCATGGAACTACAGAAGGGTCTATCATCAGCTTCTGAGGCACACGACTGATTACTACGGGCTCATTCGGCCTTGGCGGATTAGTCAGTCCGCATAACACATAAGCTCCCTTGAGCACGTACATTGTCATGTTCAACTCAAATCTTCTCGAGGGACTCAGAGTTGGCTGCTTTTCATGGCAACCCCGTGGAATGTAAAGGATGGTTTCCTTGGCCGGTGCCATCTCAGTTTTAATTTCAACCTTCTTCTCTGTTCCCTGGTGCTTGGCTTCTCTCATTTCCTTTTCTTCAACTCTCTTGGGGTTACCCTTTTGTTTTCTGTCTGCATCCACAATGGCTATCATATCTTTTAAAGCATGGTAAAACTCTTCTTCCTCACAAATCATCCCGATGACTGGCTCGTTGTTGTAGGCCGGTAATAGGTTATTGGTTACGTTCAGGACATCTTCATCTCTCAGCACTATTTATCTTTGTTCTATTAAATCCTCCACCGCTCGTTTCAGAGTCCAACAGATTTTGTTTTCATGACCTTCAGCTCATGAAATAAGCACATCGTACACCACGTTGATAGGTAGGTCACTCAGGGTTCTACCTGTTCGTGGGCACGGGCTGCAAGAGACCCATCTGGACCAATTTTGGAAATAAGCTGGAATAAGACTGCCCTATCGGTGTAAAGTTTTGTCTTCTGGGCGGTTCTCTGGGACAAAAATTTTTTTTGGGAGGGCGGGGATTGTTGTGGTTTTTGGGAGGCTGATTTCTTGGTGCCTGGTTTATGTTGACCTCTTTTTGCGGTCTAGCGAATGGGTGGGCATTCATAACTGCATAAGGGTAAGGAGCATAATGCATGTCTTGATGAGGGTAGTAGTGTTGAGAGGTCCTTTCTAAGAACATGGGCCTGGGGGAATGGTTTTTTCTCATGCCGGAAGCTGCCATTGAAGCTTCTTCTTTCTTTTTGTTTGTTGTGACTCCTCCTGCCCCACTTTGTATTGCCTGGGAGGTTGCCCTTATCGCTGACTGGCTCAAAATTCTTCCTGTTTTCAAACCATTTTCTACCATCTCGCCGGTCTTTATTTCTTCCGTTAAAGTTTTGCCCATGGCTGACATCATATTTTGAAAATAATTCGCCTTCTGTGCCTGGAGAAAAATAGTGACTATATCTGTCTCATCCATGGGCGGTTTTACTCTTGATCCTTGTTCGCGCCACTTGACAACATATTCTCTGAAACATACGAAGGTTTCTTTTACAGGTTGGCCAAAGAGTTCTTGTCCAGGGCCATGTCATTGTTATACTGGAACTGCCTTACAAAATCCCGGGTGAGATCATCCCAATTATGCCATCGAGTGATGTCCTGGTCCATGGACCATTCAGAAGTGACGCCTACCAAGCTTTCCCCGAAGTACGCCATCAATAGTTCTTCCTTTCCACTTGCCCCACGCAATTGGATGCAATATTTTTTCAAATGAGCAATGGGGTCGCCATGACCATCGTACTTTTCAAACTTCAGCGTTTTGAATCCCTTAGGAAGATGTACATGCGGGAACATGCACAGATCTGGGTAAGACACGCTCTTTTTCCCACTCAAGCCGTGCATGTTCTTCAAGCTCTACTCAAGGCTTTTCATCCTTCTTGCTATCTCATCATGTTCAGGCATTTAAGGAGTTTTATCCTGCACTGGTGTGAGCTCATATGCTAGTTGAGGATATGTGGGGTATGGGGGAGGCTCAGTTTGGTATTTAGGAGTTTGAAATGTGAAAGCCGTAGAATCAAACATGGGTCTAGGCACTGCGGGTTGTGTGGTGGCTGTGCATGGAGGAGCCGTAAAAATATTAGGAACTGGGCCAGATGTGAACACCTGAGGGAGGACTTCAGAAGGTGCTCTGAAAAAAGTTTGCTGGTATGGTAGGCTGTCCCAAGATGATGTTTGGGTGGCTAATAGGAACAGTGGAGGTACCCCCGACCTTCGGAAGAGCTCAGGAAATCAAGGGATGGCACTCAGTGGATCTTTTTTGTTTGTCCAAGAGTCCCACATATCAAAAAATCTTAGTTGAAAGATCCCATTTTCTTTAGCCGCCGCAGATTCTGAGGCCGGGATCCTTGCAATTTTACTATCCTCTCAGATGGGAACTATGGAAATGTCATTTCAGATGACATTTCTGTGGTCCCTTTCGATCTGGTGAAATATTGTTGCGATGCCAGTTTACCACAAACCAAACACTATTATAAAAACATGTGACTGAAAACTAGATTTACAAAATGTTAGGTTGGGATAGATAACAAACAGGAAATCGCATGTTGGGTATGATTCACCTACATAGTTAACGAGTGTCTATATGTTTGCAATTGCCGCATGTGTCATCCCGGCACCTATTCTAAGTATCCTTTTGACTTCTACTTTTTGTTTCCTTGCTTGGTTTTCCTATTTTAAGAATACGGTCAAATCCCATGAATTTTACCTACGTATCATGCCCCGCATGAATCAGACCGAGCGGAGTTCATGAAAGTATGTGATGGAAATAACAATATATTTTGGGATTTTAAACTCATATAAAGATAAAACATTGGTTGCAAAACTTAAAAATTGATATGAACTAACAGACTTTGGACGTAATGAGATTTACAGACGTAGAGTAATAATGGGCAAAGTAAATACAGACTGACAGACGCTTTTTTAATAAAATTTTTCAGAAATTATGAATACATTAAGACTTCAACTGCTTTTGGAGCTTGCGGGGCATCGTTCGACCTTGCCGCAGGCTTGCATGCTAAACTCCTAGAGAGATGGTGGAGGTCTTCCATCACCTGCTGAACAAAAGTCATGGCGGTGGCGAAGAACATGGATTTCGCCATATCCTTGCAATGGTTGCACTTTGTGGTGATGTAATCTGTGATTGCCCGTATCCTTTCCCTAAAAACACCTTTTTCTTGCAAGAAACTCCTAATTTGCTCGGCCCTTGCCTCTAGAGTTTGCTCTGCTACCTACTTCAGCTTCTAATATTTCCACAAATCCATTTCTAATCCTGCTATTACTACATAAAAATGTTCTCTTTCGGCTCTGAAGTCCCTGGCTTGCTTGGTCATTCTGTTCTCAATCATGATTACCCTCCGCTTTAAACCAACAATCTCATCGTTATGCCATTCTTTTCATTGCTCAAGTATGCGGGCTCGTTGCTTCGCTCTTTTATCTAATTGCTTCCGAACCATTGAAAGCTCAGCTTCTGCCTTATTCAAGTAAAACCCATACTCGGTTACTTTCTGCCGCAGATATTTTCTATTAGTTTTTCATCTTTTAAGCTTCTGGGGGTTTTTCTGTGGCTACTTTCATTTTCTGGATTTGGTCTCACAATGCTTTTTTTTCTTTGATTAATATCTTCTTTTCTCCCTCAATGGTTGCAGCTTGCAAACTACTTTCAAATTGCAGCTCTTTCACTTGCTTTTCAAATCTTCCTATAGTGGCCCTATATTCGTTTTCCTTGGCTAGCCAATCCCATTGCTCTTGTGACATTTCAACAAATTCTTGGAGATATGGTCTCTTGGTCGGCCTTCCAGGCTTTATTTCTCTTTTGTACCAAGTAACATACCCCGGTGCAACCTCGCCTTTAGATATGTCGCGTACTCGAGTACCTGCTGTCATGTATTGACATTCACTCCAGATTTGACGTACAACGGCTTCAGGTAAATTACCACTTGGGCTTATCTCAACCACATGACGACTAGTATCCTCATCTCTGGGGATCATTCGGCATCTACCTAATTGTCTTAGTACTCTGTATGGCGCATAAGGCTGGATAGTTCAGAGACCCATCAGAAGGAAATGAAGCCCGGTGGCTGGAATATACACAACTTCATCAACAGGGAGCCACCCGAATGTACACTCTATCTTATTTGCAGTGATCACCAGGAGATACGACACCCATTCTATGACACCCTCAGGTACGCTAAACCCATGAACCCTATTGCACAATTCTTCTACGCAGCTCTTTGTTGGTGACCCATAGTTCAAGAACCAAGGCCGGTGGTATAGATACTCGATCATCCATATTTGCAAGAACATGTTTCACCCTTCGATAAGGTGTCCTCCTACTTTACAGGAGGTGAGAGCACGGAAGATTTCGGATAAGATCATTGGAGCAAGGGTACTTTTGGCCTGGGTCATTAAAGTGCTAATGACCCCTACTATCCGTATGTAAATATTTTGGTCCTTTCGCGGAAAGACCAGAAGAGCCATAAAATACCATGAACGCAAAACATTGATGCTCCAATTATTTGATCTGATTCCTCTGCTACAAATATGATTAATGGGGTTATTGAATCCCCCGATATGTCCGCACGTATGATATATAAATTGCAGGGTGCAGAAGCTAGCTGATAGGTCCGAATTGTAAACCTTCCTACTGATTTTCAAGGAGTTCAGGAATTTGTGGACGGCAAGGGATCTTGGCCCAATCAGGTATTGGTGTCTCAAAGGAATCGTATGAGTCCCAATATATCCAGTTATTTCCTCCAATACCGGGGTGAGTTCAAAATCCGAGAAGTGGATGACACTGTGAGCCGGGTCCCAGATGCATGTTGACCCTTTTCTTGCCTGCTTCCCCCAGGCAAGAAAAGTGGATGACATTCTGCATATTTATTAAGGTGAATTAGTGTCAAAACAATATTAAAACTTGTATTTTATGAAATGTATTTCTTAAATTTCGAGCCTGACTTTGTGAATACGGCTTTGCAACACTTCCAAAGGAAGGTTTTTAAGGTTGTGCTCTCTTGCCGATCAAAATAAGATTCAGAGGTGGCCATTTACAAAAATCAACCTTCTGGTGTCCCTTGCAGTAACACTCGACTGCTTTTGGCAGTAACGGCATCACCTGGTTTCTTTAAAAAAATAATTAAAACTGGCAAATTGTTTCTATTGCTTTGGTTATTTTTGCAAAACAGAGGTTGGACCATATGAGGGTTGCTTACGTATCCGGCATTCTGACGAGAATCAAACTCGCATAGTTTGGTAAAAACAATTTATTAAAACTAAAAGGTTATTTGAAAACACCCCCATTTCTTTATCCTTCTTTTGTTTTGGAAAACCCGGCAGCATTTCGGCATTATTTGAGCATTGGTTTTACAAATGATTAATCTCAGTAACTCTCAAATTTTCTCTTTGTTCACAAGCGGTCAACATGCGAATCCAAATCAAATAAATGCACAAGTAGCACATTATATGCATCAGGATGGTCTTTTATTTCGGGTCACTTGTCCTAAACAGATCCAACCCTTGTGTTTGGTCCCCTAAGTCAAATGCATGATGCAGATAAGCGTTCCTACTTGTGATCCGGCATGAGTTCAAGTTATTCTAAGTTAAACCCCTAAGAATAGGGTCTAGACTATGCCCCGAGTTGACGACTCGAGTCGAGGAGAGGGATACGTACCGGGAACCAAAAGGCCATCCGGCTTAGTAACTAGTCCGGCCTCTTTCTTATTTTAAGGTATGACACTAAGAGAATAGAGAGTCTTAATAAGTAAGCACATACCCGTAGGTGACAAGTGAAGGTTTTTGTTGCAGTTCGTATGTACAGTTCAGATAATATCAAAGCAATAAAGCATTTAGCACGTTTGGATCAAATAAGAAAAGCAAAATATAACAGTTATTCTAAGCTCGAATTCTTGAACCCTGAACTAGAGATTCTGGGTTCGCCGCCCCAATAGAGTCGCCAAAGCTGTCACACCACCTTTTTACACGGCTACCCGAAGGACAATCGAATAATGGAGTTTTTCCAAATAAAGTGACATTAATCGAAATGGGATTATTTATTTATTAGAGTTGCCACTTGGGATGGTTTATTTTCTGGTGTCCCAAGTCACCAGTTTATTTTAAATCCCAGATCGATGAATATTTTGACTTTTCTTTTATGAAGTCTGCGAACTAGAAATTCTTGAGTAAGGAATTATGTTTACCCGAGGGAAGGTGTTTGGCACCCTCGGATTCAGTGGTTCTAGCACGGTCGCTTAAACCATTATAGATAGCGAATTATCCAATTTTTATAGATGTTCATCCAATAGTGCAATTTCAAAACTATTAACCGCTTTATTCATTTTGTTTCAGAATATTCTCAACGTTATTAAAACACATCTCGAACCACGTCACATAAATGCACCCGGGTTCTCGACACATTTTAACAACGTTGAGATTTGGATTTAGGTCATATCAATGCGCACCCAAAATTAGGAAGATAAATTATTAAAACAACGCGCCTAAAGCAACTACGTGTTTTTAACTTTGTGGGAAAAAATCGCGGCATCTCCGATATTTCTAAGCATTTTATTACAATTATAGGGCCACGCAACGTATTATTTTGTTTTGCGTGGCACACTCATTTTTATTTTTTATAGAAAAGGAAACCTAATGAAATTGTAATTTTCTATAATACATGTATCTAGAATAAAAGAGAAGTCCTAATTAATTTGTATGCTAATGGTTTATCCAAAGAAAATATTCAACAGTATATATATTCAGCACTTTGATGGCTTAATTTTTTATTTGGGCGTTATTAACGAAGGCAGTTAGCCAAAAAGTATATTTTCATAATTCACAATTATAACGATCTGGGCCTTCAGTTGAGCCCAGAAATTTGAAACTACAAATTAACTACAAGGCAAGGATTGCATTTCAAAATCTTTGTCAAAAATGGTTTGATAAAGAGGAAATCCAGGCAGTGCTTTTCCATACTATTAAATCAATATGCTGAAACTCAGGTTTCGAGTTCAACGTCTACAAACTGATGGACTTATTAATCAAAATACGTGTACACATGATGACTACCTATTAGTGAATCAAACAGGAAGAGTATGCAAATTATTGACTACCATGTTTTCAACCTACCGAAATTTAAATAACTTCAGGCTAATAGTCCAAATAATTCGAAACAGTCAGGCATAGTCCAAATGATTATACATATTACAGCGCCAACCCAATGAGATAAACGTTCTAAATACCACTAAACTGGTAACATTTGCAGCTATAACATTAGCATAAAAAATACAAATAACTTCATTATCAAATGTGACCATGCATATACGTGGTGATGCATTTCCAGATTTCTTGAGTGAGAATAAGTACCTTGAATTTCAGCAAAGAGGAAAACACCTATGAGTAAGGTAAGCAAGAAGCAACAAACATCAGTAGATCAACTTCTTACTCCTTCTTTTTTTGAAAGCAATAAGATGATTTTTATAATCAATGACTTAGGGAAACGGTTTTCTTCTTTTTTTCATATTAGTCCATTACATTCTTTTAGAATTGCTAAATTGGTCCCTTGTTTTTTAACTTGTGCCCCAAGTTTTGAGAAACATTGCCAGAAATTGTATTTTGAACCTCCGACTAGAAGGTTCCAGGGGTTTGTTGCAAGATTCCTATGCCCAAATACCCGTATTACCCTTGTCTTTCCTTCTTAATTACTTAGACTAAATGTTTCTACCCTGGTTCTTATCCATTTGGTCAGAAGTTGACCATGTCAATTACTCAAGGACATAAACTATGGTCTCATTATCAGTTGGCGTCGAGTTTTGAGAAAGCTGAGCATGACTAGCTATTAAATTTTAGACTACACTATATTATATGGCAAAAAAATGGTCAAAGTTAATCAGTAATAGTTCAATGAATCATATATATATATAGGCGGATTTAGATAGGTACCAAAATATGGGACCGAATTTCTCAGAGGCAAAATAAAGCTAATCAGCATAAACTTCAGAAACAAACACAAGGTTTATCACAAATGAACAATGATCAAATTGAAATGAAAAGGGAATGTTAAACCAGGGAAGAGATGAACAATTTCAGCTAACATAATAATTCAATTTAATCAAGGAACATCTATATATCCAATCGATAAATGGATCATTTAGAGCGGATAATCGAAGACTTAAAACTAAAAGGCACATGATTATGGATCAAATCAAAGCAACTAATAAGAAGATTATCATAGATGAGAAAATATAACAATAGAAACAAAAAAAAAAAGAAAATTAGAAGTAAAAAAAAGGAAAAGAGGGAACTTAGCCCAACATCATTGCCCTAAAAACCTTTGACCTTTACGTCTCAAATCAGGGAAGGACTTTGGCCTTTTGGGAAGGCTGATCAATCATTTGAGAGGGGGAGAGGGTATCAGGTATATTAGGCGGCGTATCAGCATTTCCGGCCGGCGGCTATTAGGCGGCGTATCAGCATAGACGGAGGGTACGAGGAAGAATATGTTTGTCTCTAGGGTATGATATAATTCAGACATTTTAATGTAGCATCCTCATCGAACCCAGGCCATTGGATTGTGGTTGATGAACAACTGAGATTGATGGTCCCATAACGATGTCGTTTTGGGGTGTCTCTCATGGCAGCTCGGATCAGAGACGGGTTGGGCCAGTTTTTGGGTACTTTTGGACGGGTAGGGATATTTGGGCTACCCAGATTTGGCCTATTTGTGGCCAGCCTGATCTAATTCTTTTTAATTCTCTTTTTTTATGTTTTTCATTTTCATTTTTAAAACTTCATAATTTTTTTTAAAATCTATTATTAAACTAAATACTAACTTCAACTAGATTAGATTAAGAATCACCTAAACTAATCAAACACGAAAATTAACAATTTTGAAACTATAAATTAAACAACGCCAAAAATAAAATACTTATTTTCTTTTTGATTTTTTTAATATTTCATAAAACAAAATCCTAATTACCAATTAATTCTTACAAAATTAAGTGAATTTAAATCCTAAATGCTTATGCAAAATGTTTACTTTTTTATTTTTTGTATTTTTTATGACTTGTCATGCATGCACCAATGAAAATATACGCAATTAAATCCCAAAATTGAACAATAAAAGGAGAAACCATACGTCTGAGAATTCTTTAGGAGTAATCTTAATGAGGCAAAAGTCACGTGTTCACAGGTAGTAATGTTGTGGTGGGCCATATGGAATGTGTAGGTATGTTTGGTGATGGGGACGGGGTTGGCTGTAATGGGACGTAGCCCGAGTCCTGAACCAAGTTCAAGACTCAACTATTGCTACTTCCTCCTTCTTCTTCTTTCCAAATGCTCCCCCAGCCCCACCCTGGATGGCCTGAGTGGTCTGCTTTGTTGTAGAGTAGCTCATGATCTTGTTGGATTTGAGGCCTTCCTCGAAGTACCTCGTTGAAAGATTTACCTACTGCCGACACCAGATACCCAAAATAGGTAGGCTTCAAAGCTTGTAGGAAATAATCCACCATCTCACTCTCCTTCATTGGAGGGGTCAACCCTGGCTGGTTGTTCTCTTTAACAGAAGTCGTATTCTCTTAAGCTCTCATTGTGTTTCTTCTTCAGTTTTGTTAAAGATAGACGGGCTGGGACAATTTAAAGACTATTTTGAAAGTGACAGGCGAATGCTTGTGCCAGGTCATCCCAAGTATACCACCGATTGTGATCCTGCCGGGTGTACCATTCCAATCCCAACCCACTTAAACTATTGCTGAAGTACTCCATTAGCAGTTCATCTTTTCCCCATGCTCCTCTCATTTTGGTAAACAACCCCTTTAGATGCGTGATTGGATTGCCATGTTCATCATATAAGTCAAAATTAGGCATCTTAAAACCTTGAGGCAACTGCACGTCTGGAAATAAACAAAGGTCCTTGAACGCCACGTTCACCTGGCGGCCTAATCCTCGCATATCCCGGAATGATTTTTCTAATCTTCAGACCTTTCTGAGCACCTCTTCTTGCTCATGATTTTTTTCTGGATTTTCGACTTCCGCGGGGATTTCAAAATGGGGAACATAGAAGTAAGGTTCATGGGCTTTGTTAGCGGATTTTGGTGGGTAGTATTGGTTGTCGTAAGCTTGAAAAAAGGGCTCACTTGATAATCTATGGAGCGCGGGAGGAGGAGGTGCCACATTAATGGGAGCAATTGGTGGAGAAGGGAGAGGAGCAGCTTTGTGTAGTTGAGCTAAGGGTGGTTGAGAGGTTGTACCCTGGTGCTTCGAGTAGATAGGAACACTAGGGGGTGGGTTAGTGGTGGAATGGTCATGAGCTTGGGCCAGTGGTGGAATGAAGGCTGGGTTAGCAGGATAGGTTGGTGGTGGCTCTCCTCTCGCCCATGCCTGATACGTCTCAGCCATTTGGTGTTTCAGTTTGTAGATTTCCTCCTTCATGGAATTAACGTCCAATTCCTCTACCTCTTTCGATGGGTCAATAATGATGACATCGGCTCCCATATTGGCCATAATTTGCTTGCTCTTAGACCTCGTGTTGTAGGAGTGGGTTTCCAAAATGCCGAAAGTACTAACCACTTGTCTGGCCTAGATACAAAAACACTAAAACTTGTTTATGGTTAGGTTTCAACATGTAAGGGGCCACATATTGGGGATGAATGCACCTAATCATTTATTGGTTACTACATGCATCGGTTGCTTGCATCATGCTGGCTTTCCTTTTTCGTTTTCAATGCCTTTTCTTAGCTTTACCCTCTTACTCTTTCTCCTATTTTTCGGTCATCCACATTTGCAACAACAAATTGCACCCCTCAAAGGAATATTTCACGGTCTTGCAAGCTGTGAGAGCACGAAAGATCTTTGCTACTATCATTGGTGCGAGTGTGCTCTTGGCTTGGGTGACTAGAGTGCTGACAACCCCTGCTATTTTTATGTCGATATTCCCATCATTCCTCTAAAACACCAAGATCCCCCGGAAAGCCGCCATAGAAGCGAAGCGTCTATGTTCATCCCATTTGACACGGTTTTCTTTGCTACAAATTTTGTGCTTTGGTTAGTTGAACCCCCCTATATGACCATATCTGCTATAAAGGAATGAAAAGGTACAAAAACCAGCAGCCAAGTTCGGTTCATCTACCACTCTTGGAGTCTAAGAATTGGTGCACAGCTACCATTCTTGTTGCAACCAACTAGTTGTGTCTCAAAGGAAGCTCAACATCCCCAATGTACCCGATTATTTCTTCTAAGGTCGGGGTAATTTCAAAATCGGAAAAGTGGAACACATTGTGTACCGGGTCCCAACACGTGACCAATGCCCTTATGATGTCTCCCCGGGGTATAATCTCCAATAGTCAGGGAAAGCCCGCCATATATTTCTTGACCTCATCTTGACCTTCCCTACCTAAATCATTCCACCACAGCCGCAACTCCAAAGTGATTATTCTTATGAATGAGAAAGGTTCGTTTTTGATTGTGCTCATCCTGCACATATATTAAGGTGATTTAGTAACTTATGATTTCATTTAGGTTGACTACAAAATCAAAATTGACCCCTTTCTTTTATAAAATTTGTTTTCTAACACAAAAACCCAGCTTCGCAGATACGACCTTTAAGCACTTCGAGAGGAAGATTTTAAGGCTATGCCCGCGAACAGGCCAAAATAAAATAAAAACTAGGGTGTCTGTTTGGGCAAAACCAGCCTACCGGCGTCCCTTTCGAGAACATTTGGCTATTCCTGACGACAACGACATTGCCTTACCTATTTACAATAGCAAAAAAACAACTATTTTTCATTTTTGGCTATTTTCCTTATTAGTACTTTTTCCAAAAATGGAAGGTGGACCTGACGGGTTGCTTACGTATCTCACACCCTGTGAGAATGAAACCCGCGTAGCTCGGGCAAACAAAGCTATTTTTGAGACTTTTTTCTTCCTTTTCCCTTTTTACGTTTCATAAAAACAAAACTCTTTTGAAAGCAAGGTTTTTCTCTTTTTCTTGGATGAACAAAAAAGACTCTGTTTTTTTTTTGCTTTTTCCCATTTTTGTTCATTTTCTTCAAAAATTCGACAGTATTTTGACATTGTTCTTTCTAAAACAGGTGATTAACTCTCCTTACCCCTTAAAAGTTGGTCAACATGCAAATCCAGAACAAATAAACGCATAAGTAAGATGTATCAGGATGGTCTATTATTCCTGACACACTTGCCCTTAACGGATCCAACCCCTATGTTGAGTCCCCTAAGTGAAATGCATGATGCAGATAAGCGTTCCTACTAGGGATCCGGCATGAGGTTATGTTATTCTATGTTTAAAACCTGGGTATTTGTTCTAGACTGTGTACTGAGGGGACAAATCAAGTCGAGGAGGAGGCTACGTACCGGGGACCCGCAAGATCATCCAGATTAGTAACTTGTTCAAGCCTCTTTCTTATATCAAGGTAGCACACTAGCATATTAAGGAGTCTCGACCAGCGAGCACATCCCCGAAGATAAGAAGAGAAGGCTCCCGTAACAATTTATATGTATAGTCCAAATAATATTAAAGCGGTAAAATAACTTTTAACATATTGGGAACAATTATGTAATAAAATCAGATAATATAAGTTCAGATACAACAATTATTTAATGCTCAAATAATTTAACCCTTAATCAGATATTCTTGGTTCGATCCCCAGCAGAGTCGCCAGAGCTGTTATACCTCTTTTGGACACTACAACTCCAGCGAAAAGAGTAGATAAAGGGAGTTTTTCCAATTAAAGGACAATCTTAAGGAGATTTATTTATTTATGATATTTAAGATTCTCCACTTGGGAGATTTATGGTGTCCTATGTACCCGATTTAAATCCCAAATCGAGGAAGATTTGACTCTATTAACCGTCAGCGAACCAAAAATCTGAGTAATGAATTTACTGGGCGCATAATAATGATGTCCTATGAGCATGGTTTCTAATAGTCAATCGGGAATGCAGTATAACAACGAACAATTATAAATGGGCAATTTGGATCTTATTGGAATACTTTCTAGTAGTATTATTTAATGTAGTGTTGAAGACTATTAAAGAACATAGTAGGTTAGTTTATCTAATTTAGAACTTACAGGCATGAGTTAAACAGATTTTAAATCTAACTATACTGGTTTTAGATCCAATAGCCATGATTTCTAATTGAACATAAGGTGAACCAAGAAGAAATCATTGAAACGAAATCAATTCCTATAGGCATAATATCTGACATACACATTGGACCAAAACACATTTCATTCAAAATAGACCCTAAAGGCATGTTTTCTACCCAATTTTACTCATAGAATAAAACTACCCTCCCTTTTTACTAGTCGCCCCAATATTTATTTAGAATTATTTATTACATACCAAGAATTGAATAAAGTATATAAATATAAATATACATTAAACTATAGGGAGCCTAATGTTGGCCCAAAGAAATCTTGGTGTATCAAGCCTTCACTATTCTCAAATGCCCAAAGTTTCGTAGACCAATTTCATGTGTAGGTGTGTGAGAGTTCCCTAATGACCTGAAGGATCCCGGGCAGTGCTCACAAATAGACCTTTCTCAAGTAAGAACTTACTAATGTTCAGCGTGGAAGTGCAGGCCTTGGTACGCTAGAGTTCAAAAAGATCTCAAAGGTCTTAAAACTGTACACATATCAAAAGGTTAAGACTTAGTAATCTAAGAGTAATGTGAGAGTTCATAATAATTTAAAAGTGTTTCGTAAACAGTAGCAAATGGGGCCTTAGGAGTAAAAGATTTTCAGAAATAAATACTAGTCAAGGTGGAAAACCAATTGAGAAAACAGAAAGAACATTTTGAGATCAGAGAGTCATAGAACACAATGTTTCAAAAACATTTTGTGCAAAAAAACTTCACATAAGGAGAAAGGGGTAGGGGAAACATGTGATGCACCTTAGTGATAGCTCACAAATACACAGATTCCTCAACAAGTTGTGGGATTGACAAGTTAGTCACAAAGATTGCAGCAAAGATATGTTGAGAACACATAGATCTTAGACATGACCAATACACACAACTAGAGTACCTTTGAAAGCACCAGATGTCTTAACAGAATCTCATTAGTGAAGTAGAGTAGTTAAGACTTAGATGAATAAAGTAGACATGCGTTTCATAAAGCATTCAATGTTTTACAAATACTAATCACAAGTAGAATTTAGACATGCTGGGTGAGAAAGTAAAAAAACAATGCAGCCTGGACATACTAGTGAACAAATAAGGTTTATGCAATTGTCTAAAATAGGATTGACCATGCTAAACAGTATACTAGTTATAGCTTTTGAGAAAACAAACTTAAACATGCTGAGTGATACAGTAATCTGGAAGCGTAATCTAAGCAAGATTATTATATATAGAGCACATGACAGTGGAATAGTAAATAGAACTAGAAATCACAACTAATACACTGCAGCAGCAAAGAAAATACATAGTTTTGGAATAAGAATTGAATCAGGACATACCAATTAGGGAGATGATGCACAGTATAGAGCAGAAATAGTGCAAATAGCCAGCCTTGGCTTACAGCCGGTTGGATTAGTGAGAGTTTCAAGTAACTGAAGAGCATAGAGAGCCTTTGAGAGAGTTAGAGTATATTTGATCTAATGTTCATGTACAAAAGTTAAAAATAAAGAGAGTTAATATAGTATCTCACGGGTAGATTAAATAAGGCAATGAAATCACAATCACACAAAGATTCATCATTGTTTTTCTCCTTTAATTAAGGAAAATCGACCAAAGGTATTTACTGGAACTAATTAAGGTAACATGTTCAATCTGGTCGTGTAAAAAAGTAAGAATCAGAGATCTTATTTAAGGAAAGGAGTTCAAACTAAAATAGAGAACTTCATAATAGAGGGTCAATGGTTGAATTCAGGAAAGAATCATGCAACAACTCAGCAAGTATCACAGAAAATTTAAAATAAGCCAAGAACGGAATAGACCAGAACCAGATTGATAAAAAAATAATTGAAATCAACACTGATTAAAGGGTTAAAATATAGGTTTACCATAATAAGAACGAATGAATATAGAAACATCGAATCAGTAGAAAAGTCGAACCAAGAACCTTAATAAAAATCACAATACATCTGATTAGACTAAAGAAAAATCAAAGGAACCAAAGCATAAAACAAAGTCGTACACTAGTAACTTAGAAACAAAGTAAAATGTTAAAAAATTAGCATTTTTTGCATAAACGAGTTAGGGTTAGAGCAAGCCTTATGAAATCGGTTAAAAGACATAAGATATAGAAGATTTAGCACTCGGAGTTATCAAATGTTTTGGAAAAAGAAATTTTCAGAAACTCTATTTTAGAAAAAATAGAAACCCATCCGAAATTCAGAAGGTTCTTGTAGAACTCATTAGAGCAGATATGATCTATCTCAGATCTTGCACAGATTTGAGAAGTCCAGAGGACAAAAATTAGCATTTCAAGAAGAACAAAACAGAGGTGGCGAAGCAAGCTTGGAAATCCATGTATCTTAAAGCGATATATGGAGATCATACCCAAGATCAAATCGGAACGACCTGAAATAGGTGAACAAAGACCATAGGCATAAGCAGACTAACCCTGGACCTTTGAGGACACTGGAGATGGTGATATCAGTATAGGTGAGGCCATTAAAATAATTTGGTTGTGAGAAACCACCATGGATGGCCATATATGAGTGACAACGAGGGTGGAATAGGTTATATCAGAAACTATGTGAAAATCATGTTAACCTTATTATATTGTTGACAATGTGCTTATTTGAATCTTTGTTGTCTTTATGATTTCATCTTGATTCTTGTATGAAAGTTCTTTCTAACTAGATGGTGTTTAGTTATACATACCTGTGTTATTCGATGGCACTAGCGTCCCTTTTGTTGGGGCGCTATGTCTTTAAATGGATATATGTGTTTCTATAATAGGCAGTGTTGGTCAGAGCTAGTGCTGCATAATCCTTTTAGCTGGCTTGGTGTGCCCCATTTTATTTCGGGGTTCGATTTCATCTGTTCATCATGTACTTTGTATTTGAGGTATAGTCATAGCCTTGTTAACAGTATTTCTATATTATATTTCTCTTTGGTTGTGTTTAGATGCTCCGTAGACAGGTTGTGGATAGTGTCGGGTATTAGAATTAAAATAAAAATATTGATATCTGGCAACGATTTATAAAACTTATAATATTTTTATAATTATGTTGTAAGGTGTTAATGGAACTGAAATGCAAGTTGTTAATGAAATACTTACTAAGTATAATTAATGGAGTCTATCTCTTATTTATTCATGAATAAGTTTTGGTAATATGAAACCTAACAAGCTTGCTAAGTCGGGTTTATTGGTTGAGCGTCGGTCGTGCTCCTCTATTTTTGGGGCATGACGAGTATACTAATTGGGTTAGAAGAATTCGCTCTATTTAATACTCCTAGTTGCTCTTACGTATACTAATTGTCTTGATTGAATGCGTCTATTTGTTGATAAATTTTTAAGATGTTCGGAAATGCATCAAATGAGCAAATGTGAAACAAACTATTAAATAAGCCTCGACCCAACTATTAGGGACTAACTTTAAAAATAGAATGGCCTAAAGGTCTTGTACCCAAACCATGCCCATAATTGATTGTTTCTTACTTATAGCTTCAAAGTGTACTTCAAGTGTTGGTTCCTTTTGAAAGATACCCTTATGTTTGATGATTGTATTTCTATTGAATTCAAAAATAAATGATCTGCAAAATATTTGGTACACTGGTATTGGTTGGTGATCCGTGCGAAATAAAGGGCTGAAAATGTGGAAAACCAAAATGCGGCCTTCATGTCATGAAAAGGCTGAATCTTGTGAAAGGCCCAAAAGGCCAAGGAAATTATGTTATTGAGAGTTATTAAGGACATTAGTGAAAACTGTAAAGTATGAGATATATTGAGGTAAGCATTGTTGTGCCTATAAAATATTGGTATACTTGTACGTGTACTACAATTGTGTGCAAACTCAAATAAAATAAAAAATGTTTTTGGGAGTATTATTAACAAAACCGAGGAAGGGTGGGTCTTAAGGCTCACACATGAAACAGATAATTATGTGGACAACATAGTCATCCGACTAGGTTTGACCATGATACATGCATAATTACGATCAGAGTAAAGTTACTATTAGGGTCTAGACTGGTGCCCTCAAGCTGACGCCTTGAGGGGGAAAGGAACAGAATCGTCAACTGCATTGCTGTTCAACTAATTTTACCACAAATAAGCCTATCCAAATATAAGGATAATAAATTGGAAGGGCACAACCGCTCATCAACGTTACAATAGGATTAGATGCGCATGAGTTGAACATGATGTTGAGCATGATTTATGCAACAATAAATAGCATTTTGTCTAGTATTTTCATGTAGAAAAATAATAAATTCAGTATTTAAATAATCAAAAGGCAGCTATAAAAAAGAAAATAAGGAGTCAAGTCAATTTCGGCAAACTAAAGAAATCATAAATACTAGAATATAGAGAATAAAATTCAAATAAGGAAAAGGGTATGGGATAAGTCATGCTTGGACTAATTCAAAAAACTAATTTAGTTATAGTAAGAACCTAAGAGTATCTCCAGTGGAGTCGCCAGGCACTCCAGCTCCCCTTTTTCTTCGCGAAAGTCCAGGTTTTGACATTCACTATTAACAAGTCTTTTCCTTTTAGGATTTGGATATTTGAAGAAGCACAACCTAGCGAATTATAATTCATTAGGGCACCTAGAGCAATTAACTCATTGACTAGTTTGTATTACTAGAGATTAGGGTAACCTTTAGGGGATGGTGTTAGGCACCCCTCGCGGTCCACAGCGGTTGGTATGGGCTAAAGTTAAACTATATGAATGAGTCCTTTTACAAATAAACAATTCCAACACATATTCTCAAATAAAGTCATGTTTTACATTCTAAAAACATGTATGACTCAGGTAATGGAAGCAAGACAGAAGTTTGAACAACTTGTACATATATAAAGAAAAGTAAATTCATTTAAACAACGAGATTTGGGATAGAAGGGTCCATGGCAGGTTAGCCTACATGATCATACCCACATAATGTCCTGTAATCACCCCTCAATAAGGGGCTATATGCGACATTAGCGCGTCGTCATCATCTCATTACTACCCAATTCACCCCCTTGGTCATAGCCGAAAATGTTCCAGCAACCTTGAAAGATATCTTATGCATGCACTGCCTGTCCCTTCCTTGTGGACCTGGAGGTATATACGACCTTTAATTTAGGTAGTTCTAGACCATCCTAACGTACTTAAAGGAGAAAAATCTAGGCGTCAATACAAACACCTAGGACAGCGTTATAGAGAGAACAATTAAAATCTCACATTTTTACCTCCACAAAAATAAGAAGTAAGAGAATGTATCAGACAACAATCTTGGGTATGTAAGACAAAGTCTTAGAAGATGATATTTAGGTGAGCAAAGAGCATACAGTATTGAATAAGGACCAAAATGTCAAAGAACTTAATCTTATTATCCTACTGATTCCTTTAAAGTTGTTGAGTGTGAGCAGTCTCAAATATCAAGGCATTGTATTATAGTTTTAGAACTTTACTCGCCCTACTAGATTTCATGGTCGCATAATAATGAAGTCCTACAAACATGGTATCTAATCGTTGATCAGGAATGCAGAAAAACAATAAATAATTTGAAACAGGAGATCTAGATCCTATTTGCATGCTTTCGAGTACTATTATTTAATGCAGTGTTGAAGACTATTAATGAAATGAGTAGGTTAGGTGACCTAAGTCAGAACTTAAATGCACGAGTTAAACTTATTTTAAATCTAACTAGACTGGTTTTAGATCTTATAGGCATGATTTCTATTTGAACATAAGATGAAGCAAGCAGAATTCATTGAAACCAAATCAAATCCTATAGGCATATTATCTAATAAACACATTAGAACCAAACAGATTTGAATCAAAATATACCATATAGGCATGTTATCTACCCAATTGTACCCCACAGTATACAACTACCCTATCATTTTAGTAGTCACCCTAATATTTTTTTACAATTTATTATTATAGACCAAGAACTGAATAAGTCATAAAATATAAATATACATTGAACTATAGGGAGCCTAAAGTAGGCCCAATGAAATCCTGGTGTATCAAGCCTTCACTATTCTCAAATGCCCAAAGTTCCATAGTCCAATTTCATGTGTACGTGTGTGAGAGTTCCCTGAAGACCTCAAGGATCTTGGGAAGTGCTCACACCTAGACCTTTCTCAAGTAAGAACTTATTTATGTGCAGTGTGGAAGTGCCAGCCTTGATATGCCAAAGTTCAAAGAGATCTCAAGGGTCTTAAAGGAGAACACATATCAGAGGTGCAAGACTTAGGAATCTAAGAGTAATGTGTGTGTGCATAATTATTTTAAAAAGTTTTGTAAATAGTAGCAAATGAGTCGATAGGAGTAAAAGATTTTCGGAAATCAATACTAGTTAGGGTAGAAAACAGATTGAGAAAACATGAAGAACATTTTGAGATGAGAGAAGAAGTCACATATCACATAGCTTCAGAAATATTTTGTGCAACACACAATAAGAAAGATGTAGGGGACACATATGGATGCACCTTAGTGATAGCTAACAAATACATAGATTTCTTAACAAGTTGTGGGATTGACAAGTTAGTCACAAAGATTGGAGAAAAGATATGTTGAGAACACACAAGTCTTAGACATGATCAATACACACAACTAGAGTACCTTTGAAAGCACTAGATGTCTTAACAAGATCTTATTAGTGAAATAGAGTACATAAGACTTAGATAAACAACCTAGACAAGCATTTCATGATGCATTCAAACTTTCAGAAATAATAATGACAAGAAGAATTTGGACATGTTGGGTGAGACAGTAAAAAAACAATACAGCTTAGGCATACTAGTGATCAAATATAGTTTATGCAATTATGTAAAGCAGGATTGAGCATGCTAAACATTATACTAGTTATAACTTTTAACAAAACAAACTTAAACATGCTAAGTTATATAGTAATCGGGAGGTGTAATCTAATCATGATGATTACATATTGAGCATATGACAATGGAATAGTAAATAGAACTGGAAATCACGACTAATGAACTACAGCCACAAAGAAAACACATAATTTTGTAGGGAACTGTATCAGGACGTACCAGTTAAGGAGATAATACATAGTATAGAGCAGAGATAGTGCAAATAGCCAGCCTTGGTTTCTAGCCGGCTGAATAAGTGAGAACTGCAAGTAACAGAAGAGAATAGAGAGCATTTGTGAGAGTTAGAGTATCTATGAACTAATGTTCGTGTACAGGTGTTAAAAACAAAGAGAGTATATATAGTATCTCAAGGGTAGAGTAAATAAGGCAAAGAAATCACAATCGCACAAAGATTCAGTATAGTTTTTCTCCTTTAGCTTAGGAATCAACCAATGGTAATGACAGGAACTAATTAAGGTAACATGTTCAATCTGGTCGAGTTAAAAATCAATTAAGGTAACATGTTCAATCTGGTCGAGTAAAAAAGTAAGAAGCATATATCTTATTTAAGGAAAGGAGTTCAAACTAAAACAGAGAACTTCGTAATAGAGGGCCAATGGTTGAATTCAGGAAAGAATCATACAATGAGTCAACAAGTATTAGAAAGTAATTCAAATAAGCCAAGAAAGGTATAGTCAGGAAAAACATTAATAAAACAATAATTCAAATCAACACTTATTAAAGGGTTAAAATATAGGTTTACCATAATAAGCAAAAATGAATATCGACACATCGAATCAATAGAAAGGTCCCATCAAGAACCTTAATAGATGCATATTAGGATAAAAATCACAAGACATCTAGTTAGGCTAAATAAAAATCACAGGAACCAAAGCATAAAACAAAGTCGGTACACTAGCAACTCTGAAACCAAGTAAAATGTTGAAAAACTAGGGTTTTTAGCATAAACGAGTTAGGGTTAGAGTAAACGATATGAAATCGGATAAAACACATAAGAAATAGAAGACGAAACACTCTAAATAATCAAATATTTTGGAGACAGAAATTTTCAGAAACCCTAGTTTAGACAAAATGGAAAACCATCCGAAAATCAGAAGGTTCTTGTAAAACTAATACACGAAGGTATGATCTATCTTAGATCTTGCACATATTTGAGAAGTCCAAAGGACAAAAATTAGCATTTCAAGAAGAACAAAACACAGGTAGCGAAGTAAGCTTAGAAATCCGTAGATCTTAAGGCGATGTAGGGAGATCTCACTCAAGATCAAATCGGAACGGCCTGAAATTCTCACACCTCCTTTTTTACCGTTTACACGTGGTTACCCCAAAAGGTGACACGTATATAGGAGTTTTTTCAATTAAAGTGACGTTATTCGAGATGGGATGAAATAATTATTTCAAGAGTCGCAACTTGGGATAGGCTTGGCTTTTGGTGTCCCAAGTCACTGGTTTAATTAAAAATCCCAAATCGAGAAAATTTCGACTACCAAATTGGAGTCTGCGAACCAGAAATTCATGAGTAAGGAATTCTGTTGACCCGAGGGAAGTTGTTAGGCACCCGCGGATCCCGTGGTTCTAGCACGGTCGCATAAACTAGTTATAAGTGGCTGAAACATGATTTGTTGTACTTGGTGACTCGTAATTTTAGATTATTAACGACTTTAACATCTATTTTAGGGAAATTTGCAATGTTATTAAAACATGTCACAAATCGGGTAACATATATGCACTTGCAATTTCAGACACATTTTAGTTCCATTGAGAATAGGACTTTGGTCACATTAATGCGCACCCGAATTTTAAGAAGTTATTATTATTAAACACGCGCCTATAGAAACTACGTCTTTGGCATTTATGGGAAGGCTGTGAAACTTTCTAGAGGGCACTTCCTATTTTTCTATGCGTTTTAATGAAATAAGGAGCCATCGCATAGTATTTGCTTGAATTAACGCGGCTCACTTTATTTATTGTAAGGACGTCCTAATCCATGTTACATTTTCTACTCTTGCGAGTGCTTAAATACACTAAATAATTTACGTATGGATTGTGCATTTTTGGAGAAGTAATACTTGCACTTAGCCTCATTCATGGCTAATCGTGTGCATGGACTCAAATCTGGGCCAGCCCAAGGCACACTGGATTTATAGCTGTTGAGCTTGGTTCATGACTGGCCGGGACCTTTGATTCTTCCAATTCAGAAGCACGTTATATAATAACTTCTTGGTGCTTACTAGGCCTCTCGAACGGGCCCATAACTGATTTAAACAAAAGAGTCCAACTATTCATAACCAATTTTTTTAAAATTATATATAAAATCGAATCTCTACCCATTTATGAAGGAAATATTAACAACGATTTTTATATTAATTTCATACAATAGATTTGAATTAGATGATTCATATACCCATCAGTCAGAGTATATGAGTATAATTTCCAAAATTCAATTGTGTTTCAGGTTACACTACATGGAACAAGTTTGAAAAACAAACTACTAGTCAACATTATGAGATTTAAATGAAGTGAAATGCTTCATAGAATTCTAATCTTCACATGGTTATAAAAATACTACTTCCTAAATCTAGTATCTCTAGGTGCATAGGATTAACACTTGAACCAGCTAGACTAGAATTAGAACAGACTATTAGTTAAACACATACAAGAAAAATTTGAGTTTAATGTCCAATTATTACACATTGAAATAGTCCCAACTGTTATTACAAACATAGATCAGTCTAACACTACAACATGATGATCACTTTGTTGTTACACCTATATCCAAACTAAATAGGGAAAAATGGGGGAAATAAACCAAATGTGAATGACAACTGAGATCTTCACATTTAGGAATAGATTTCACTTTAACATCGTATATATGAATATTGAATGGTACCTGTAATGCTGCAGGAGAAACAAGCCTATGAGTAAATATAAGAGACTAGCTAAGCAATCAACAGCCAATCAAATAGTGTATCCGGATTTCATCAGAGTTTTTAGTGAGTTAAATCTTCCGAAAAATGATCCAAACAGTACTGATGGTATTTTGCATATATAGGAATAAGTATTTCAGCTCTAGTATTCAAAGAGAATTTTTCCGGCCGCATTTTCTTTTTTTTTTTAAGTTTAAAGTTTGGATTTCATTGATATCAACAAATTTACAATGAGGAGTTCTTAGTAGTAGTATAGACTAACTACTACTGTACAAAACATACTATGCTACTACATTCCTTATACTAACGACCAAGGGTAATGATTGAGATGTCGCAATCCCACTTGCCATCGCTTACATTTCCAGCCCCGAACATGTATAAGCATTGCTACTTCACGGCAGAACTGAATTTCATCAAATGATTTCCCCTCAAATCTAATGACATTCCTACTTTTCCATACGAGTGAAACTGTGGTAACAAAAGCAGTAGCCATCACAGCCTTATGCCACACTTTGCTTCTAGCTAGGCAGCAAA
This sequence comes from Nicotiana benthamiana, assembly GCA_034376525.1. NCBI lineage: Eukaryota > Viridiplantae > Streptophyta > Magnoliopsida > Solanales > Solanaceae > Nicotiana > Nicotiana benthamiana. The sequence continues at coordinate 95,329,596 of CM067337.1, forward strand.
TCCACTGGATTTCATCATTCCAACTGCCAATTGACCTATTATATCCCATCCAACAGCATATTCTATGACATAGTTTACTTGTAATTGGACAAGTGAAGTATAGATGGCCAAAATCTTCTACATATTGATGACAGAAAACACATTGCTCCTCCACATTCACTCCAAACATCAGTATTTTGTCGACAGTAGGGAGTCGACCTTGAGCAGCCAGCCATGTAGTGAATTTATGCCTAGGCAAGACATTGGTTGTCACCATAAGATTCTTTCATTCCACCCTAGGGAAGATTGGGAGCATAGTATGATATAGTGACTGTATTTGAAATTTTCCTAATCTGCACATTCCTGCCAGTCTATACATAAGGTCACCTTGCAATCTATGATCAGCCAGTATAGGAGTTCTGCATTCTATAATTTTCCTGACTACCCAAGAAGCATTCTTGGGAATGGCCATTATAGCAATGTCACAACTCTTTATATAGTAGTAATGAATCCACTTGATCCATAGACAATCCTTTTTCCTTGCCAAATCCCACAGCAGCTTAGTGATTGCAGCCTTGTTCCATATCTGTATATCAATAATATTGAGGCCTCCAACAGTGATAGGTCTGCATATCCTGTCCCATGATACCAGTGATCTTCTAGACACTGTTGCATTGCCAGTCCAAAGAAAAGATCTACAAATAGCTTCAATTACTTTTAGCACTTTCTTAGGCAAGATGAATATTTGTGCCCAGTAGGTTTGGATCCCAAATATAACAGTTTTGATCAGTTGACTCCTACGTGCATAAGACAGCAGCTTGGCAGACCAACAGGTAATTCTGTCACTTATTCTCTGAACCAGTGGCATGTAATGATGGATATTAAGTTTCTTAGAATGGAGAGGAATGCCTAAGTATTTGAAGGGGAGTTGTCCCTCACTGAATCCCAAATCCTCAAGGATAGCTTCTTTATCATTCTGGAGTACCCCAGCCAGGTACACAACACTTTTTGTGTTGTTGGCAGATAGCTAGATGATGCAGAAAATGTTAGGAATGCTTCATGCAATATCTTAATAGATATAAAACCAACTCGACAAAATAATAGCAGATCATCTGCAAAGCAAATATGGGCACAATTCAGCTTCCTGCATCTAGGATGGAAGTTGAAATCACCATTCCTATGCAATTGAGCCAATATTCTGTTTATGTACTCCATAGCAAGGACAATTAAGTAAGGTGACATAGGATCTCCTTGTCGAATACCCCTTCTAGCAGGAAAAGGCTTAGTGAGACCACCATTCATCACTATAGAGTAAGTCACAATAGATACACAAGCCATAGTCCAGTCAACAAACTTGGTAGGGAATCATAGATCAATAAGCAGTTGTTTGAGGAACCTCCATTCAAGAGTGTCATAAGCCTTCCTCAAATCCACCTTTAACACACACCTAGGAGATATACCTTTTCTGGAGTATCCCTTGAACAATTCATGACTGAGCAAGACATTATCAATTATGCTTCTCCCTTCAATGAATGCTGACTGGGCTTTACCAACAATGTCATCAATAACAGCTTTCAGCCTCCTAGTATTGACATTAGATATATTTTATAGATAGTAGTACAGCATGCAATAGGCCTATAGTCTTTCACTGTTTTAGGAACTTTAACCTTGGGCACAAGGGCAATGGCAGTAGTATTGACCATGTGAGGCAGCTGATAAGTAGAAAATAATTCCTTTGTAGCAACATATACATCCTCCTTGACAATCTCCCAGTTACTGGTAAAGAATTCCACAGGGAATCCATCTACACCTGGGGCTTTATCTTTAGGCATATCATTAATAGCATCAGAGATTTCATCCAGAGCAACCTCCTTAATAAGTTATCTTTGCTGGGCTAAAGTAAGACATTGTCCTTCCTTAACAATAGAAGAGATAAGACAAGGCAATTCAGCAGCACTCTCACCCATTAATGAATTGAATACCTCAATAAACTCCTGCTCTACAGCCACTGGTTCTGTTAACTTCATACCTGCTTCAGTGTAAATGGAAGTAATATTGTTCTGACTTGTTCTTATCCTCCACTGAGCATGAAAGTATTTGGTGTTGTCATCTCCACAATCAATCCAACTTGACTTTGATTTTTGTCTCATGATTTGTTCTTCTACATTACTCCACTTCTCAATGTCATGAAGAGCTTCTTTCTCCTCTTTAAATAGTTGTTGTGAAAAAGGATTCAGCAATAGCTGGCTCTGAATAATATCCAGTAGTTCTCTAGCATGGATCAGCTTCTGTTGATAAGAAGCCATATGCCTATTCATTTCTTTTAAATGCTGCTTCAAATTTTTCAACTTATACCATATCTGTTGTAGAGGTGAACCTTCACTCTTTGGGACTATACCTGCTACAATATAGAAGAGAATTGAGGATCCTCCACAATAGCATAATATAATCTGAATGGTTTAGGATGCAATAACTTTGCCTCCCAAACTGTATGAGGATAGGGGAGTGGTCAGAGACTGAGGGATTCATAAAGTCTGCTTCCAGATGGCCAAACTGTTGAATCAACTGGAAATTACCAAGTGCCCAATTAATCTTGCTATAAACCTGCTTATTAGTCCATGAAAACTTCCACCCTTTTGATCTGATGGGGTCAGTTGAAGATCAGAGATAAGCTCCTTGAACTCCCTAACTTCAGCATCTGTAACAGGAGAACCAATCCTATCATCAGAATGGAAGACAGAATTGAAGTCACCACTGATCAACCATACCTCTTGACTTGGAATATTTATGCCTCTCAGATCATTCCAAAGCTGCTTCCTCAGAATTGCAGTATTATAAGCATAAATGACACTCAATTGCAATCTGATTTTATTTACAGGATCCTCCACCAGACAATGGATAAACTGCTCAGTTACACAGGAAATATGTAACTGAATATGAGGTTCCCAGATTAGCCAAATTCTTCCATTGACAGCATTGGTGTAGTTGTGTTGAACCTTCCAACATTTAGCAATCTTATCAACAATCCTATGTCTTTGTGTTCTTTGACCCTAGTTTCAAGGCATCCCAGAACATCAAATTTATTTCTAACCAGAAAGTTTTTATGTTCTTTCTGTTTATGGGCTTTAATAAGACCTCTAATATACAATGTAACTATCACCATGAAATATTAGGAAGCACACAAAGAAGGCCCAGGTTCCTGCTGCTGCCCCTTTCTGCCATCATCAATAAATCCAGCAACAGCCTTACCTCTTTCTTGCTCTATCAATATCCCAGTAATATCACTGTCAACACTTTCCTGGTTACCATGATCAACATCAGATCCATGACTTGCAGCCATATTAGTATTGATTTGTATCCTCTACATCCTCTCAACAGGTTGATCACAATTCACTAGCATGCTAGGCAATGTATTGGTAGGCATTACTTCACTAATCAATGAAACTGTATTGAATCCAGGTTAAACAGATTGCACTGGCAAGCTAGGCAATGTGTTAGTGGTCATTGCTTCACTTTCCAGTGTATCTTTGTTTACATTAGGAATCCATTCCTGCCTTGATTTCTTAACTCGAGGCCTTTTCCTAAGCTCCTTACTTTGCTCTTGCAACTCCTGTTCCCCTTCACTATGGCCATTATACCAACAGTCAAGAGAGTTGTGACCAAACTTCAAGCAGTGATTACAGAATACAGGTTTCCAGTCATACTCAATCCCTTGAATCTTCATCCCAAAAGGAGTTTCAATTTCAATTTCCTCAAGCAAAGGAAAGGCAGCATCAACTTCAACCAGAACTCTGGCATATGAAATCTTCTCAAAATGAGCTGTGAACTTACCAGTGTACAGAGGTTTACCAACTGCACTAGCTAATTTGCTAAGAATTTCAGATGACTAGTAGGCCACTGGTAAACTTGGGAATCAAACCCAAACAGGAATAGTACTAAGAACATCATTTTGAAAAGAAAAATCTACATCCCATGGTTTCAACACCATTGGCTTGTTCCTGTAAGAGTATGGACCATATTGGATCACTAGATTCTTATCCTCAACACTGTTAAAACGAAATATACAATAACAATCAGAGTGCATTAGAATCAGTGGTTAAGCTACAAAATTCCAAACATGCAGAACAAAATTCTACAAGGATTTCTCAGTAGGATTGTCACCGATGATGTATCCAATTAATGAAGCACTCTAGTACTCCGACTGGGGCTTCAATTCATCAGTGCTGATTTTAACTACCTTTTTTCCATCCCTATCAGTTGGCGGAACAAACGATAGAGCCTTACCCATATTATGATTGCCTTTGACAACCTCGGCCATAGTAGGGGATGAATGTTCAGAAATGGCTATATAAGAAAATTTCAATGTCCTAACAGCCAAGTTAGCAGGATCTGCATCGTTTACCTTTAATTGAGGCTCTACACTCACAATTTCATCTGCATGCAAAGTGATTTTAACTTGAAATTTCTTAAGTAGGAAGTTCCCAAAAGTTAACGGTTCCAATTCTTTTGTTTCTCCTGGAGCTGGAGTAATGAATAGCGAAGTGGATGGTTCTGGTTGTCGCAGGCAACGCGCCATAATCGGCGAGAAATCTTCTTGCTAACGTACGCCGTGAAGGCACTGTTTCATTATTTGATAATAATCCCGGCCACATTTTCCTATGCCCAGGGGTTCACTTTATAGTAAAGCCTATAGGGAATCAGATTTTTGCCTTATTTTCTTCTAAGTCCTTAACTCAAATTGTATTTTTCCTAAGTAATCCTCCAATTCCTCGCTTGTGCCTCAAGTTTTAGGCAAGAAGTATGTTCTAGTCATTGTTAGAAGGTTTTAAAGGCTTCTTATCAGATTTCATAGAGGTTCAAATCCCTCTTATACCCTCACTTTCTGTCTAAATTACCCAACCTTGAAATTTGACCTTGGTCAGTTCTTTGACCCTATTTTTGTCACGATTGACCCTGGTCAATCAAAGTTGGGTCACCCTTCTGACTAACAGGATCATGACAATCAGAATTAGCCAATATTGACAACTCTTAACATAGATGCCTTAATACAGACTTCCATAACATTATACAATATTAACATACAAAAAATCAAAATGACAAAAAAATGAATACATCTATTAGCACCGAGGACCAAATCTATTATGAAATAAAGATCAGGCACTTAGTAGCATAAACAAACAATCAAACCAATCAAAACATCAGTGAATCAATAGAGTTCATCAAATTATGAGAATCACACCGCTCAAAAGCTAATTTTAACAAGATTTTGAACTATTTCATAGAAGAGAAGGTTTCCAGACTAGTGACAAACAAAACATATGAATATTGAAACCTATCTTAGATGAACTTCTGGACAAACAAACAAACAACTAAAGAAAATCAAATAAAAGAACTTCAACTATTAGACATGTAGCTACTGAAGCTAATCAATTATTAAAAGAACTCAAGCATTCAAAAACTAAAGAAATGAAAATACGTAGGAAAACTTAGCTTTTTATTCTTGCTCCCATTTAAACCAATTCAACTGGACCTTCACTCTTTTCACAGGGGCTACAAACCCTCTAGGTGGTGTACCATCAGATTAAGAACTCAGGGCAGGGCTTTCAAGTTTCTAAGACCTCAGTAAGGTATCGAATTTGGATTTATTTGGTGGCTGAGGATGTTTTGGAGTCTACAGTGGTATGGCTTTTGTTAAGAAGGATCACAGAGTACTTGGGAGAGGTTTGAACCATTTCCGGCGTGTTTTGTGTTTTAGGGGTAGGCTTCTAATTAATATTCAAAGAGTTACAGGAAAATTCGACAAAGGCGACATGTATGGTTGGAAAGAGGGGGTTGAGGTGCCTTAGTGGTATATGTTTTGACGGCTTTGGAACAGGTTCGCAGGAGACGGTGGTTCCGACGGCCCTGTTTTTTAATATTTGAGACGTAGGTGTCCTGTTCGATGGAAACTAACCCTAGGACGGGGTAGGGGAGGTCACGGCGATTCAGTGGTATAAAACTGGGATGATTTGGATGTCGGCCGCCACCGTGAGGCGATTTCCGGCGGCAGCGTTGGGTGGTAGCCTGGTGGTCAAAGGGCGGTCCTGGGGTGGTCAATGGGTGTTGTTAGGTTGGGAAGAACGACACAAGGAGGGGATTTTTTTGTCTCTAATGTGTATTAGATATGTTTGGACATATGTATACAACATGGGGGAGGCTTCTGTTGCCGTTGGATGAGATGGTGATGGGCGGCTGTGATGATTCCTATTCTTTCTGAAACGATGACGTTTTGTCTTTGGATGTAGGCGATATCAGAGAGGTTGGTGGTTTGGGTTAGTTCATGTATTATTTCAAAGGGAGACATGCTTTGGGCTGTAGCCAGTCATAGTGGTTGTATGTATATACATATTATATATTTTTTGTCTTTTCTTTTAATTTAAAATAATTACTAAATTTATTAAGTGAAAAACCAACAAATTCCTAAATATCACTAATAAACTAAACCAAGTCAAATTAACAAAAATTATTTCAAAAGCCGGATATATATATATATATATATATATGTGTGTGTGTGTGTGTGTGTGTGTGTGTGTGTGTGTGTGTATAAATATTTGTATTTTTTAATTTGTAAAACCAATTTATTTAACAATTAAATCTTAAACAATATTAAACAGGCCGTAATGAACATACACATTGAATACTCCATGTGAAGCATTTTGAAAAATCTCTGACCGAACCTTGCTTTAAAGGTTGCCTACTTATCCTTGGCAATAAAGGAATCAGGTTAGTGTAGTTCTGGAAGTTTTGGTAGCTGGGACTACCGAGAGACTGTGATTGGCTGATGTTGATGTTGTTTCTGCTCACTAAGCTCCTTATTACACCAAAGAAATTCAAAAACTAAGCTGGTTAAGCCTATCGACTACAAGTTACAAGATTCCTATCTATGAGTCCCTTGAAGATTGATCTTGAGTCTTGGCTATCTTCATGACAGACTCTGATCTGAATCTGCCTCATCACATTGAGTTCACCTTTTGTCTATTTTCTTTTCTTCTGTGCTGAATTGGCTCTCATGCTTTCAATTATGCCAAATCTTGTGCCTTAAGGCGGCACCTGTTCAGAAAGCAAAACAAGCAAACAATCAAATTTTTCTGCGCCAATTTTCACTAGAAAATTCCGTGAGTTATTTGTAACACACATCTATGCTACTCTTTATTTAAAAAAAAAGAGTCGGAATTGTGTATCCCTCGGAAATATCGCCAGGTTATGCTATAGAGGAAAAGTGGTTCTTGCTGGGGGATAAGAAGGGAATCCTCGGCTTATACCGGGGTAGGAATGAAAAGGTCTCTGCGGGGAGAGAAAGAAGAGATCCGCGGGTTATGCCGGGATGAAGGGAGATCCTCAGTTATGTCAGGGTAATCCACGGGTTTATGCCAAGATGAAAGAAAAGTCATAGGTTAGTCTACAGAGATCTGTGGGTTATGCCGGGATGAAAGAAAAATCCTAGGTTATTCTACGGGTTATGCCGAGATGAAGAGAGATCCTGAACTATGTCAGGGGAATCCACGGAATATGCCGGGATAAATGAAAAATCCTAGGTTATGCTAGGGGAATCCACGGGTAATGCCGGGATGAAGAGAGATCCTGAGTTATGTCAGGGAAAACCATGGGTTATGCCAGGATGAACGAAAAATCCCAGGTTATGCTAGAGGAATCCACTGATTATGCCGGGAAGAAGAGAGATCTTGAGTTATGTGAGGGGAATCCACAGTTTATGCCGCGATGAATGAAAAATCCTAGGTTATCCTAGGGGAATCCACGGGTTATGCCGGGAAGAAGAGAGATCCTGAATTATGTCAGGGGAATCCACGGGTTATGCCGGGATGAAAGAAAAATCCTAGGATATGCTAGGGAAATCCACCGGTTATGCCGGGATGAAGGGAGATCCTAGGTTATGCTAGGGTAATCCACGGGTTATGCTGGGATGAAAGAACATCGTAGGTTATGCTAGGGGGAATCCACATGTCATGACAGGATGAAAGAAAATACTAGGTTATGCTAGGGGAATCCACACGTTATGCCGCGATGAAGGGAGATCCCGAGTTATGTCAGGGGAATCGATGGGTTATGCCAGGATGAATGAAAAATCCTAGGCTATGCAAGGGGAATCCATGGGTTATGCCGCGATGAAGAGAGATCCTGAGTCATGTCAAAGGAATCCACGGGTTATGGCAGGATGAAAAAAAACTCCTAGGTTATGCTACGCGAATCCACGGGTTATGCCGGGATGAAGGAAGATCCTTTGTTATGCCAGGAGAATCCACGGGTTATGCCGATTGAAAGAAATGTCCTAGGTTATGCTAGGGGAATCCACAGGTTATGCCGGGAGGAAAGAAATATCCTAGGTTATGCTAGGGAATCCACGGGTTATGCCGGGATGAAGGGAGATCCTGAGTTATGTCAGGGGAATCTAGAGGTTATGCCGGGATGAAAGAAAATTCCTAAGTTATGTATGGCTCGATGAAGAGAGACCCTGAGTTATATCAGGGAATCCACGGGTTATGCCGGGATGAATGAAAAATCCTATGCTATGCTAGGTGAATCCACGGGTTATGCCAGGATGAAGAGAGAGCCTGAGTTATTTTAAGGGAATCCACGGGGTTTGGCGGTATGAAAGAAAAATCCTAGGTTATATTAGGGGAATCCACGGGTTGTGCCAGCATGAAGGGAGATCATGAGTTATGTAAGGGGAATCCACGGGTTATGCCAGTATGAAAGAAAAATCCTAGGTTATGCTAGAGGAAACCACGGGTTATGACGGGATGAAGGAAAAATCCTAGGTTATGCTAGGGGAATCCACAGGTTATGCCGATATGAAAGGAGATCCTGAGTTATCCACGGGTCATGCCGCGATGAAAGAAAAATTCAAGCTTATGCTAGGGGAATCCACGGGTTATGCCGGGATGAACAGAGATGGTGAGTTATGATAGGGGAATCCACGTGTTATGTCGGGATGAAGGATAATACTAGGTTATGCTAGGGGACTCCACGGGTTACGCCGGGATTGAGGGAGATCCTGAGTTATGTTAGGGGAATCCACGGGTTATGTCAAGATGAAAGAAAAATCCTAGGTTAAGCTAGGGGAATCCACGGGTTATGCCGGGATGAAAAGGAGATCCTGAGTTATGTTAGGGGAATCCACGGGTTATGCCGGGATGAAAGAAAAATCCTAGGTTATGCTAGCGGAATACACGGGTTATGCCGGGATAAAATAGAGATTCTGAGTTATGTCAGGGGAATCCATGGGTTATGCCAGGATGAATGAAAAATCCTAAATTATGCTACGGGAATCCACGGGGTATGTCGGGATGAAGGGAGGGGAATCATTTGGTTATGCCGGGATGAAAGAAAAATCCTAGGTTATGCTAGGGGAATCTCGGGTTATGCCAGGATGAAGAGATATCCTGAATTATGTCAAAGGAATCCATGGGTTATGCCGGGATTAAGGGAGATCCTGAGTTATGTCAGGGGAATCCACGAGTTATGTCGGGATTAAGGGAGATCCTGAGTTATGTTAGGGAAATTGACAGGTTATGCCGGGATGAAAGAAAAATCCCAGGTTATGCCAGAGGAATCTACGGGTTATGCCGGGATGAGGAGAGATCCTGAGTTATGTCAGGGGAATCTAGGGGTTATGCCAAGATGAAAGAAAAATCCTAGGTTATGGTAGGGGAATCCACGGGTTATGCCGGGATGAAAAGACATCATGAGTTTATGTCAGGGAATCCATGGGTTATGCGGGAATGAAAGAAAAATCCTAGGTTATGCTAGGGGAATCTACGGGTTGTGCCGAGATGAAGGGAGATCTTGAGTTATGTCAGGGGAATCCATGGGTTATGCGGGTATGAAAGAAAAATCCAAGGTTATGCTAGGGAATCCACGGGTTATGCCGGGATGAAAAAAAAAATCCTAGGTATGCTATAGGAATCCACGGGTTATGCTGGGATGAAGGGATATCCTGAGTTATGTCTTGGGAATCCACGCGTTATGCCGGGATGACAGAAAAATCCAAGGTTATGCTAGGGGAATCTGAGTCCCTTGCCTGGCTTGAAGCGTTGGCGCATCATTTCCTTTGCAACCATAATTGAAGCATTTGACAGAAAAGGCTAAGGAAACGACTTGCCCTATACATGCTGATCAGCTACTACGACTTCAAAACCTTGATAGGCTATATGTTCACTACCTTCATTGGCTTCTAAACAGGGAATAGAGGGTTCCCGGTAAATTAATTTCTCGTCCACTCCATGATCTACAATCTCTGATTTTCATACTTAAATTTTAGCATTTTGTGTAGGGTTGAAGGCAGTTCCCCTACTGCATGAATCCACGGCCTTCCTAGGAGGTAGTTGTATGAGGTGTCCATATCCAACACATGTAATGTTACTTCGAAGTCGGCTGGACTAATGGTGAGCACCAAATCGATTTCACCTATGGTATCCCTTTTATTCAATCGAAGGCTCAGACACAGACGTTGTTAGGACGGATCCTCCCATTCTTGATCTCAATTCTCTGCTACTAGGTAGACAGTAGACATATGTCTACTCCGGAACCTCCGTCAACCATTACTCGCTTGGCATAATATACCTCACATTTGACAGCGAGGTGCATAGCCTTGTTATGAGCAGCTCCCTCCAGGGTAAGTCATTCTTAGTGAACGATATCTGATTGATAGCAAAGAATCTCTCCGCCATTTTGTGTAACTGTTCTACATAGGTCTCAGTTGGCACATAAGCTTCGTTTATTGTCCTGGCCAACACCTGTTGATGCTTGGGAGATTTCACCAAGAGCGACAGCAGAGAAATTTGCTCAGGAGCTTTTCGGAGTTGATCTACCACTTCGTACTCCGGCATTTTCATTTTCTGGAAAAAGGTTTCTGCTTTCTCAGCATTCACTAGCTTCTTTGGCGAAAATCGCCATTTGATTGCTGCATTCACCTCTTCCCTATCTAGGTATTTCTTGGTGGAAAAACCCTTTTGGGCTTCTCCAAGCACATCTTTGCCCTTATATGTTACAATGGTTTCCTTATAACACCAAGGGAGAGCTGAAGGGTTGGTTATAGGCTTTTATGGCACGCGACCAATGACCACGGGCTCATTCAGCACCAGTGGCTTAATTGATCCCCATACCACATAGGCCTTCTTAGGCACATTCAGGGCTTTGTTCAGCTCAAACGTTTTGGGAGGGCTTAAAGTGGGCCGCTTTTTTTTGCTTCCACGGGGAATTAGAGTATTGTTTCTTTGGCAGGGGTTGTCTCAACTTTGACCTCAAACCTCTTCTCTGCTTCAGGGCATTTAGCTTCACTTGTTTTCTTTTTATCCATCTTCTGTAGGGTGACTTTTTGTTTTCTATCGGCCTTGTGATAGCTGTGATGGCTTTTAGAGCTGGATAAAATTCTTTGTCCTCGCAAATCATTCTGATGGTCGGCCCATTGTTGTGAGCCAGTAATCGGTTATCAGATGCATTTGGGACATCATCATCTCTTATAACTATTTTATTTTGATCAATCAAGTCCTCCACCGCTCGCTTTAAGGTCCAACAATTTTCAATATCATGCCCCTCTGTCCCAGAGTGGTAGGCACAACGCATGCCCCTTTGGTAAGATTTGATTCAGGATTCTGTCTATTTGGGGGTACATGTTGGAGAAGACCTAGGTGAACTAGCTTTGGGAACAGGCTGGCGTTTGACTCTCTGATTGGGGTGAAGTTCTGCCTCTGGGGTGGCTCCCATGGACGATAGCTGTTTTGCCGAGGGCGGGGAATGTAATGAGTCTGAGGGAGTTGATTACTCGGAGTTTGATTTTTGCTATTCTACTGTTGAGTTCGGGGAAATGATTGAGCGTTCATAGCTGCGTAAGGTTAAGGGACATAGTGCGTGTCTTTGTGAGGATAGTAATGTTGAGGCGCTCATTTAGAGTATGCATGCTTGTGAGTGTGCTGCTTCATCATCCCGGAGGCTGCCATTGATGCCTCTTCTTTTTTCTTGTTCCTTGGGATTCCTCCCGCCCCTCCATGTATGGCTTGGGAGGTGGCTCTTAGGGTAGATTGACTTAGAATCCTCCATGTTTTGAGGCCATTATCCACCAACTCCCCAATCCTTATTGCTTCTGCGAATGGTTTTCCCATTGCGGACATCAAGTTCTAGAAATAGTATGCTTCTTGTGCTTGCAGAAAGACAGTGACCATTTTGGTTTCATCCATAGGAGGCTTCACCCTTGATGCTTGCTCTCGCCATTTAATGGCATACTCCGTCAAGCTTTCAGCAGGTTTCTTCTTCAGGTTGGCTAAGGAATTCCTATCTGGGGCGATGTCGATGTTGTACTGGAATTGTCTCACAAGTCCCGGCAAGGTCATCCCATATGTGCATCGGGAAATGTCTTGATCTATGTACCATTCCGATGCAATACCCACTAGGCATTACCCAAAGTACACTATCAGGAGCTCTTCCATATACCGGCTCCACGTATCCTGATTACAATACTTTTTCAGATCGGCGATGGGATAGCCATGGCCATCGTATTTATCGAATTTTGGCATTTTAATCTCAAAAGGAAGATGTAGATTGGGGAACATGCACATGTCTTAATAGGCTACACTTTTCTGTCCGCTCAGTTCTTGCAAATTCTTCAGGCTTTGCTCAAGACTCTTCATTCTCTTTGTGATCTCATCCTGCTCGGGTGCTTTGGATGTTTTGTCTGGTACAAGGGTGAGTTCATATGTGGGTTGAGGGTAGGTGTATGTACGGGGGAGGCTTATTTTGGTAATTAGGGGTTTTGAAGGTAAAGGCTACAGGGTCAAACAAAGGCATTGGTACTGCAGGCGGTGTTGTAGGTGCACATGGAGGGGCTGTAAAGATGTTGGGAATTGGACAAATGCAAACTTTGGTGGGTGGGGTTCAGAGGGCGCCCCAACAAAATTGGTAGAAAAGGTGGGCTGCCGCATAAGAATGCTCCAGTGACTGATAGGAATAGTAAAGGCACCCCCTGACCGTGGAAATAGCTCGAGAAATCCAGGGATGGCGTTGGGAAGTTCCTTCACGTTGGTCCATGCGTCCCACATTTCCATAACTCGGAGCCGCAGAATCCTGTTCTCTTGTGCTGATGCAGATTCAGAGGCCGGTAATACCGTGATTGGACTGTCTTCTGAAATAGGGATGGTGAGTAGAGCCATTTCAGTTGACATCTGTGTATTTCCCTTTGAACGAGTGATGTATCCGTATGAAGCCAGTTTACCGCAAAACCAACCACTGTTATAAGTACCTGAACTGTAATGCTAGAAAACTTAGTTAGTTTGAGGTAGATGACAAAACAGGAAATCACACATTAAGCATGATGCACCTATGCAAAATAATGGGTTATTATATGCTTGTCGCGGTCGCAGTGTGCACTGCATGGTTCAAGAAAAGCTGCGTGTTCTTGCATGCCCACGGTCGCATTCCACGGTGTGCACTGCGTGGCCATGGCTTCCTTAGCACGGTCCGGTGTGAGCCGCGACCGCAGTTGTCCTCGTGTGGTCAGCACTGCAAGCTTCATAGAACCAGCAGCCCTCAGTTCCACCAGTGCGGCCGCCATCCTTTCTGCGCGGTCCGCGCGTGGCGCGTTAGAAACTATAAATACACGGGATTTTTAGTTATTTCTCACTATTCAAAAACCCAAAACATAAGAGGCGATTTCCTAAGCAATTATTCTCCTTCAAGACGATTGGTAAGTAATTTCCAACTCATTTTCTTCACTCCATAACACCTTTTCACATAATTTCAACGTCGAACCGAAGATTTTAATGGGGAAATTTGGGTATATTGGGTAGGACCTAGGGTTTTGCTAAAATTGGGGGTTGGAAATCGATTCGAGGTTGCAATTACAAAACTAATCACATAATTGGATTTGTAGGGAATGTGTGACCTGATTTTAGTTCGAACCTTGGGTTTTGACAACGTTGGCCCGAGGGTGTTTTGGTCATTTTACCTAAATTTGCGTCTTAGCTGTAAATTAAATAGTGGAATTAGTTGCTTGAGATGTTATTTATGAGATATAATTGAAATTAATCGATTCGGGCCATTTGGAGTCGGATACTCGTGGAAAAAGAGTGATTTCAAGTTGATTTTGGAGCCGATTGAGGTAAGTGACTTGTCTAACCTCATATGGGGAACTTTGCCCTTAGGATATGATGTTTGTTAATTGAATACCTCGTACGTGAGATGACAACCACCTACTTGAGCAAATTTTTGGAAGATCCATTTTTACTTGAAGTAGTTAAATTGAGTTCTTGTTCATTTTAAATTGTGAATTTATTCTATGCTAGTTTAGAGAATCATGTTCATTTGACATGTTTGCCTAAGTGTTTAAAATGTCTTATTCGTACTCCGAATGGTATGTTTGGCTAGTATTTTTCTATTTCTTGGCCTAACATAGTATTTTTCCTAATGTTTCGGTTGATATTGTGTGTTTTTAAATTGGGACTTTGGGTTGGCCACCCAGGAGATCCCCATGCACTTGATATGTTCTGGATTGAGGGTGCAGGATACCAAGAGATCCCTGGCACATGATATTGTAAGATTTGAGGATACCAAGAGATCCTCGGGATACCAAGAGATCCCTAAGGACTATAATGAGGATACAAATATATCCCTAATGAATATAATAAAGATACCAAGAGATCCTCGGGATACGAAGAGATCCCTAGTGAATATAATGAGAGTACGAGAGATTCTCGGGATACCAAGAGATCCCTGGTGAATATGACGACGATACCAATAGATCCTTGGGAAACCAAAAGCTCCCTAGTATATGTGGTGAGGATACTAAGAGATCCCTGGCTACTATTTCCTGTTGTGAGTAGTGTTCCTTATATTGCTTTGTTTCGTTTCCTATTGTTGTTTTCCTTATTTATCCTATTTATATTATCGCTATAGACTTTATCTATCCTTTTTTTCTTTATCTTAACGTATCTTATATTTATCTCAGTAGGGCCTTGACCATCCTCCTCGCTACCGAACTAAGATTAAGCTTGGAACTTACTTTGTACCATTGTGGTGTACTCAGTCCTCTTCTGCGCATGTTTTTCATGTGCAGATCTTGGTCCTGCATCTCAGGTGCACTACCAACGAGGCGGAGAGGTCTAGTGGAATCTTGAGGTATATCTAAAGCGTCCTTAGACCGAAGAGTTTCCATCCTTGTTCTATCTCTAGTGTTTAGATTTTATAATCTTTTTATGTAGACATTTTGGAGATTAGAGGATTTACAGTATTTTCCTTGAGCCTATGTTTCCCGTGAGTTTTCGGGTTTTGGGATAGAGTTGTAGACTTTTGCATTTTTTTTACTTGTATATGCCAAGTGGCATATATATACCCTTTTTCTTCTAGTTTCGTTTAATTTAATTAAATGTTTCCGCCAGTTATATTAATTTCCATATTTTTAGGCTTACCTTTTTGTAGGAACTAGGTGCTATCACGACATGTTAATGAAGGGTGAAATAGAGCCGTGACAAGTTGGTATCAGAGCTCTAGGTTCATAAGAGTCATGGGACACAGGCCGGTTTATTAGTCTCACGGATCAGCACGGAGACATCTGTACTTATCTACGAGAGGCTAGGTAACTGTTAGAAAAATTTCCACTTCATTCTATTTCCTTGTCAAGCGGTATTTTTGACATCACAAAATTTTAATCTTCAGCCTTCCATTCTCTCATAGATGGTGAGGACACGCACTACTAGGGATGATCAGCCACCCTTGCCCCTATTACAGCCGCCAGAGGTGCCAGTGTCGTGGTAGAGGTCCAGGAGTGGTGTAGCTAGAGCACCTGTGCAAGCTACCGCCGAGGCATCACCAGTAGGTCAAGCCGGAGCCCAGGCATATGGCACGCCTACTACTGCCACTACTACTCCAGCCCTTCAAGAGACGTTGGCTCAGTTCATGTCTATGTACAACACTTTGGCTCAGGCGGGGTTGCTTCCCCTTGTTGCGGTAACATCCTATGCCACGGGAGGAACATAGACTCCCACCATCCGCACTCCTGAGTAGTGACTGCAGGTTGAGCAGGCTCTAGAGATCATTTATTTTCTGCCTGTGGTGCCAGTCAAGCATGTGATGGGGCAGCTGCTTCTGAGGATAAGCAGCGAAGCTTTGAGAGGTTCAAGAAGTATGATCCTCCGGTTTTCACTAGACTAGCAACAGATGATGCCATGGGATTTCTAGAGTGCCATCGTATTTTATACACAATGGGCATAGTAGAGTCCAGTGGGGTTTCCTGTACTACCTTTCAGCATCGGGGAGCAGCCTATGCTTAGTGGCGCACTTATGAGATAGACAATCTAGTCGAGGCTGCATCACTGAGTTGGACCAAGTTCTCGGATATGTTTATGAGAGATTTTTTCTCCCAGAGTCTGAGGGACACATGACATGTAGAGTTTGAGCATTTGCGCCAGGGAGCTAAGACCGTTTCGGTGTATGCTATCCGTTATACCAGATTGGCCAGGCATGCACCGGCTTTTGTTGCTACAGTTTGTGATAGAGTTCACAGGTTCATCGAGGGTCTAATACCACCCATGAGATCTAGCATTGTTAAAGAGTTGGAGATAGACGTTCCTTATCAGCAGGTCGTGAGCATTGCTAGGAGGATCGAGAGTATGCTCGCCAGGGAGCAAGGGGAGAGGGAGGCCAAAAGGTCTCGAGAGTCGGGTCACTACTCTAGTTCCCGCATAGGTTTACATGGTCGGGGTTTTGTAGGTCGCCCCATTCTTTCAGCTCTTCCAGCAATCAGCGGTGCTCCGGGTCCTCCTATACCTCAGGAGCCTTATTATGCACTTGTAGTTTCTAGCGCGGTTCCTACGTTGGGTGTTTCCATAGGTCAGTCCATCAGACCCAGCCCTAGTCAGTCACAGCCATTGTGCCCTCCCAGAACTTGTTTTGAGTGTGGCGACACCCGCCATGTGGTAAGGGATTGCCTTAGACTTTGGAGGAGTGCACCCCCACGACCTTCCTAGTCACAGCATGCTCAGCAGAGTTCTCAGGCCATGATCACAGCTCCAGTTCCCGCCCCACCTGCTCAGCCAGCTAGATGTGGAGGCCAAGTAGGTACTCGTGGGGGAGGCCAGGAAAGATATTAAACCCTTCCTACTTGTGTCGAGTCTGTTTCTTTCGATTATGGTATCACAGATATTATACTAGTTAGTCGCAGAGAGGCATCAGTTTTATTTGATCCAGGCTCTACTTATTCCTATGTGTCTTCTTACTTTGCTCCATATTTGGGTGTGCTTCGGGATTCTTTGAGTGCCCATGTCTATGTTTCTACTCTTATGGGAGATTCTCTTGTTGTGGACTGTATCTATTTGTCATGTTTAGTTACTATTCGTGGTTTTGAGACCAGAGCAGATCTATTGTTACTTGGTATGGTTGATTTTGACATTATTTTGGGCATGTTCTGGTTTTCACACCATTTTTTTTATTCTTGATTGTCACGCCAAGACCGTGACGCTGACTATGCCAGGTATTCTGCGTGTTTAGTGGAATGGTACTTTAGCTCACACTCCTAGCAGAATTATCTCTTTTCTTAAAGCTCACTGTGTGATTGAGAAGGGGTATGCAGCGTATTTAGCCTACCTTGTAGAATTATCTCTTTTCTAAAAGCTCAGAGTATTGTTGAGAAGGGGTGTGCGGCGTATTTAGCCTATGTGAGAAATGCTTGTGTGGATACATCTTCTGTTGATTCAGTTCTAGTAGTACGGGATTATCCCGATGTGTTTCGAGCTGATCTTCCAGGCATGTCGCTCGATAGAGACATGGATTCTCGCATTGATCTATTATGGGGCACTCAACCCATTTCAATTAATCCGTATTGTATGGCTCCTCTTTAGTTGAAGGAGTTGAAGGATCAGTTGCATGAATTGCTTGATAAGGGTTTTATTCAACGCATTGATTTAGCGTGGGGTTCTCCTGTTTTGTTTGTGAAGTAGAAGGATGGTTCTATGCGTATGTGCATTGATTATTGCTAGTTGAACAAGGTGACAGTGAAGAACTATTATCCTTTTCCTCTTATTAATGATCTGTTTGACCAGTTTCAGGGCGCACGACTATTTTCTAAGATTGGTTTGCGCTCAGGGTACCATCAGTTAAAGATTCGGGAGCGAGATATCCTAAAGACTGTCTTCAAGACTCGGTATGGTCATTAAAAGTTTCCTTGATATGTCATTTTGGCTGACCAATGCCCCAGCAGCATTTATGCATTTGATGCACAATGTATTCAAGCCATATCTCAGCTCATTCGTTATTGTTTTTATTAATGATATTGTTGTGTATTTTCAGAGTCTAGAAGATCATGAGCAGTACCTGAGGACCGTGCTTCATGTCCTAATAGAGAAGAAGTTATATTTGATGTTCTCAAAATGTGAGTTTTGGTTGGATTCAGTGTCATTCTTTGGTCACGTGATTTCGATCAAGGGCATTCGGGTTGATCCAAGGAAGATAGAGGTCGTGTTGAGTTGGACCAGGCCCTCATCAGCTAGAGAGATTCGCAATTTCCTTAGTTTTGCAGGCTACTACCGTTCTTTCGTTGAGGGGTTTTCCTCGATTGCAGCCCCTATGACTAGATTGACTCAGAAGGGTGCCCCATTTCAATAGATAGAGGAGTGCGAGGCGAGCTTTCAAAAGGACAAGACAATTTTTGCTACTGCCCCAATGTTGAAATTGCCTACCGGTTCGGGGTCTTATACTGTCTACTGTGATGCCTCAAGATTTGTCCTTTAGCGGCATTGATGCAGGACGGTAGGATGATTGCCTACGTGTCCAGACAGTTGAAGATACATGAGAAGAACTACCCTATCCACAATATTAAGTTAGCTGCTATTGTTCATGCCATGAAGATCTGGCGTCATTATTTGTGTGGTGTGCCTTGTGTGATTTATATTGACCATCAAAGTTTATAACATTCTCAAGAAAAATGATCTAAATTTGAGCCAGAGAGGTGGTTAAATTTTCTAAATGATTATGATATCACTATTCTGTATCACCCGGGCAAGGCCAATGTGGTAGCGAATGCCTTGAGTCACCGGGCGGAGAGTTTGGCATATTTACCAGCTTTTAAGAGGCCCATGGGGATGGATGCTCAGGCCTTAGCCAGTCAGTTTGTGAAATTGGATCTTTCAGTGCCCAGTCGGGTTCTAGCTTCTGTGATTTTCCGATCTTCCTTATTTGATCGTATTAGGGGATGGCAGTATGATGACCCCCATTTGCTTGCTCTTAAGGAAAAGGGTTCAGCATATTGATGACAAAGATGTGACATTGGAGATGACGGGGTGTTGAGGATGCAGGGTTGTGTTTGTGTGCCAAATGTTGATGGGCTATGGGAGTTAATTCTAGTAGGGGCCCATAGTTCGTGGTATTCAATCCATCCGGGTGCCGCGAAGATGTATCAAGGCATGAGGCAGCACTATTGAAGGAGGCGGATGGAGAAGGATATAGTTTGATATGTAGCTAGATGCCTCAATTGGCAACAAGTGAAGTATAAGCACCAAAGATCGGGTGGGTTGCTCTAGCAGATAGAGATTCCAGAGTGGAAATGTGAGTGCATCACCATGGATTTTGTATGTGGACTCCCACAAACCTTGAAGAAGTTTGTACCACTTATTCATCGGAGCATCTGGTTGAGATTTATATTCAGGAGATCTTCCGTCTTCAAGGCATTCCAGTTTCTATTATTTCAGACAAAGGTACTCAGTTTACATCGCGGTTCTAGAAGGCCGTGCAGCAGGAGTTAGGTACTTGTGGCGAGTTGAGTACAACATTTCACCCCTAGACGGATGGATAGTCTGAGCGCACTATCCAGATCCTTGAGGGCATGCTCCGCGCGTATGTGATTGATTTTGGAGGGTCTTTGGATCAGTTCTAGCCATTAGCGGAGTTTACCTATAACAACAGCTACCACTCGAGCATTCAGATAGCTCCTTACGAGGCTTTATATGGTAGACGGTGTAGATCATCGGTTGGTTGGTTTGAGCCGGGGAGGCCCGGTTGCTAAGTACAGATTTGGTTAAAGAGGCCTTGCACAAGGTCAAGATCATTCAGGACCGGCTTTGTTCAACTCATTCTAGGCAGAAGATTTATGCACACTGCAAGGTTCGAGACGTAGCATTTATGGTTGGGGAGTGGGTATTGCTCTGAGTATCGCCGATGAAGGGCGTGATGAGATTTTGGAAGAACGACAAGCTTAGCCCTTGATAGATTGGTCTGTTGAGATTCTTGAGATAGTGGGAGAGACAGCTTTTTACTGGATAGCTGATCAGCCGTGCATCTAGTTTTCCATGTATCCATGCTCCGGAGGAATCACGGCGATGAAGCTCACGTGTTAGATTTCAGCACTATCCAGTTGGATAAGGACTTCTTCTATATGGAGCAGCCGATAGCCATTCTAGAGCGGCAGGTCGTCAGTTGAGGTCCAAGAGTTTTCCTTTTGTTCGTGTCCAATGGAGAGGTCAGCTTCCTAATGCATCGACCTGGGAATCTGAGTCTGATATGCGGAGCAGTTATCCTCACCTTTTTCCCAACTCAGGTACTTCTTTCTTTTGTCCATTCGAGGACAAACAATTGTTTTAGTGGTGGAGGATCTAACGACCCAATGGGGTCATCACTTATTTATCTTCTGTTGTATACTTCCGAGGCCTTACAACTACCTTGAATTTATTCTATGCTAGATTAGAGAAGCACGTTCATTTGACTTGCTTGCCTAAGTATTTAAACTGTCTTATCAGTACTTTGCGAGGTATGTTTGGCTAGTATTTTCTATTTCTTGTCCTGAGTTAGTATTTTTCCTAATGTTTGGGTTGCTATTGTATGTTTTTAAATTGGGACTATGAGTTGGCCTTCCGGGAGATCCCCTACACTTGATATGTTCTGAGCTGAGGGTAGGATACGAAGACATCCCTAGCACATGAGATTGTAAGATATTAGGATAGCAAGAGATCCTCGGGATAGCAAGAGAACCCTAGTGACTATAATAAGGATACCAAGAGATCCTCGTGATACTAAGCGATCCCTAGTGAATATAATGTTGATACCAAGAGATCCCTATTGAATATAATGAGGATACCAAGAGATTCTAGGGATACCAAGAGATCCCTAGTGAATATTACGAGGATACCAAGAGATCCTCGGAATGCCAAGAGATTCCTAGTGTATGTGGTGAGGATACCAAGAGATCCCCAGCTATTATTTCCTGTTGTGAGTAGTGTTCCTTATATTTCTTTGTTCCGTTTCCTATTGCCCATTCCTTTATTTATCATGTTTAGATTATCGCTGTAGACTTTATCTACACTATTTTTCTTTATATTATCATATATTATATTTATCTCAGTAGGGCCTTGACCTTTCTCGTCACTACCCAATCGAGGTTAGGCTTGGCACTTACTGAGTACCATAACAGTGTACTCACGCCTCTTCTGCGCATGTTTTTCATGTACAGGTCTAGGTACTTCATCTTAGGCGCACTATCATCGAGGCAGATAGGTCTAGCGGAGTGGTATATCTGCAGCGTTCGTAGACCCAAAGGGTTTCCTTCCTTATTCTATCTGTAGTGTTTAGATTCTATTATACTTTTGATTTAGACATTTTGGAGATTAGAGCATTTACAGTATTTTCCTTTAGCCTGTGTTTCCCGTGAATTTTCCGATTTTGGTATTGAGTTGTAGACTTCAGCATTTATTTATTGAGTTGTATATGCCAAGTGACACTTATATACCGTTTCTCTTCTAGTTTTGCTTAATTTAATCAAATATTTTTGCCAGATATATTAACTTCCACATTGTTAGGCTTACCTAGTTATAGGGACTAGGTGCCATCCCGACATGTTCATAGAGGGTGAACTGAGGTTGTGAAAGTTTCTTAATGTCCTGTTTAAAAATTTTAATTTGAGTAAAAATGTAGCTAATGTTAGTTTCACTGACAAGCATATATTAGGCGTCATCACGACTTTGTGGCTGGAATATGCGATGACAATATTATTCTTAACCAGGTTAGACTTCAAGCTTTTATTATGCCTAGTTTTTGTTGTGCGCCTTCCCGGATTTACGTTTTAATGAATTGTGTCATTATGCGACCTTATTCTTTCGTGTTGGTAATAATATTTATTATTACTGCCTCTTAATTAAACAAGATCGGCTATTTATGAAATTGTGGATATAGTTGATCTAGTTGTAGTCATGGTTATATCTTGAGCACAAATTCTCACATTAATTTATTTTGTTCTTGTTCACCTTATTGATTAAGTGTGAGAACATGCGTCCGTAGATATGAAAGGGTATTTAATATTTTCTACGATTATGTAACACTAAGACATTACGTGCTGATTGATCTGAAAATGGCACAAGGTTTGTACCATACATTTATCGTGATATTATTATTATTATTGTGTCATGAAATTTATACCGTATAGTTATAGTGATATTATTATTGTTATGGTATGAGGTGCCGTGCAACGTGTGGATATGAATTAATCCCGCTAAGACCGCCCTGTAATGTTTCTCTCTTAATGGTATACACACATGTTAGAAATTGGTATATTTCTGGTTTATTCTGATATGGAAGTGACTCCTTTATGTTAGATCATGCACACTATATGATTTTTATTTTTTATTCTAACAAGCTACTTGATGCTTCTGTTATGTGCTTTAGACTCGTTAGGTAAGATAGAACTATCCATGTTGAGTTATCTTTTGCTATGATCTTTGGTTTCATTGTATCTCTTTTAACAGTCTTGCTGTTTATAATTATGAATTGTATAGGTTTATCTGGTTTGTAAGTATCATATGTACTTTAACCTTGGTGATAGTCTTGTTGAGTATAGTCATGAATATCAAGTTTATCTAATTAGTTTTTATCACATGAGTCGAACCTCATCACTATTTCACCAAGTTCTGTTGTGATACTTACAGAACATATTTTGTTCCATACTCATACTATGCTTCTGTATAGTTTTTGTGCAAACTCAAGCGTTGGCGGTAGTGAACCTCACGATTCATCTTATTTTATAGCTCATGATTCCATACTCCAGGATTTTGGAGATTTATTATTGCATTATCTTTATACCTTCTTTTGTTGAAAGACTTATTCCATTATTTATGCTATTTCACTTAGGTTGCATCTTGATCATATTTATTTGGGTTTATATTAGATATTGGCATATCTAGTCACGGGGCTAGATATTATCACGACCAACGATGAAATTTTGTGTCGTGACACTATGTGACATTTGAATCCTCTTAAAGGAGTGTTGTGCGTTTACAGATTAGACATTCCAAATGAATGTCTTGATCATCATTTAACAACGATCTAGAGGAAGATCCCTTTGCCAGAACCCTAATGGTCTTCTTCCTCTCTTATTGACTTTCCTAACAGACCTTCATGAATGTTCTTACCGCTTAGATATATGTTGGAGATTTTGAAAAATAAAATTATCTTCAACTTGTTCAACCCTTGCCCTTTATGAACCGTGGCTCTATTGGAAACAGTCTCTCTGCCTGCATTAGGTAGGGGGTAAGATTTGTGTACAGACTATTTTCCCAAATCCTACATGTTGTGATCAAACTGGGTGTTGTTGTTTTTCAACTGTTGGATTACCTTTAACCAGCCATTTTTTTTTTTTTGTATTTCCTTCTTGCAAACCAGCTGCATTATGTGAAATAAGACATTCAACACCTTGTGAGGAGAGTCCTTCTTGGGTAGTACCAATTGTTGACTTGAGATTCCATCATGTTGTTCAACAGTATCATGTATTGCCCTAGCTTGCACTAGCAAAGGTACAATTATCTCTAACGGAATTGGTTGACATGTTCCAGATGCACAATCAACTAGACTTGACTCAAT
Source organism: Nicotiana benthamiana (assembly GCA_034376525.1). NCBI lineage: Eukaryota > Viridiplantae > Streptophyta > Magnoliopsida > Solanales > Solanaceae > Nicotiana > Nicotiana benthamiana. The sequence continues at coordinate 95,353,455 of CM067337.1, forward strand.
AGCACTGACATGAAAGACCTATCTAGAACTTGTATCCTCATTCTCTCTAGATCTAACATTAGGGTTTAAAGCTCTGCTAGGTATAGATTAATCTGCGTCCACGTTGACCACCAATACATTTTGTGAATCAACATTGACACCACTGGTTGTATAGACATTGTCCTTATCTCTAGTGTTATTCACAATAACACTAATATCATCTTCTCCAGAATTTTTATCTATTGTAGCATCCTCTTTTTCTTCACACTTTGTCATCCTCTTTTAAATTCAATTCACCTTGTTCATTAATTCCTCAAGTCATTTGTCAAGGCTCTTTTTGACATGATTTACTTATAATAACCAATTGAATATTGTCACCTTGTAACCAAGTTCTTTGAACCTCTCCTTGTCCAACCCATCTACTAAATCTTCAGCTTCACCAGCTTTATCTAGAGCCGCTTCCACACCATCTTCTTAGTCATACTAGGAATAGGGTTTCCGTCAGAATTAGGGTTTAGCATTTCCAACGAGTTTTTGGAAAGGTCAACTGCCATCAATTGCTTCTTGTTTTCCTGGTCATACTTAACTGCCTCTAGTAGTTCAAATTTATTATACGTTTGCCCCTTAGTTGATTTCCCAATGACCCACATGATTAGTTTCTGTTACATGCTTGCTTGGAATCGCATTTCCATTCCCATACGGTTTAGCTCGATTGTCCTTGTCGTGGATCCATTCCCCTTGTTTCCCCATGTTCCCAACACTTGACAGAACACAACGAGGAACTTTTACCTTGTAAACAACATCATGTACGGCCTTAGAATTTTGCGCATTGTCTCCATCTCTCTTTGAATCAACTTTGCCTTTACCCTTAGCCAACCTCGAATTATTTGCATCACATTCTTGCACATCTACAATCAATTGGATGAAGCTTTATATGGCCTTGTAACCTATATTCTTAAAGTATTTGACAAGATAATCATATTGAATCTTCACCAACTAAGTTATTATTTTCCTAGTAACATCATTCTTAATATCCATCCTTATTTCCTTCCGAAATATCATAACAAATCAACTTGGACCTTAACCGTATACAACTAGGTGTAGTCTTGTTAATCATAGCCATGTCCAAGTGAAGGGGTTTTCCAACTACTCGGGCTAAGGAAAAGACTTTTTTTTCACAAGATATGTAAGAACCAAAATTGGAAAGAAGATCCAAGCCATACTATTGGAGTCTCCTCAGCGACCTTAGACGTAGAATCATAAATGAGAAGCCTCATTTGGTATGAATTTCCATCTTTCAAATTATTTTCCGTGAAAATGGTAATAATAATTACATTTGATTATGGGATTCTAAAAATACGTGACCTATTTTTAAGCTAATTGTTAAGGAGTTGATGCTATGTGAAATACTTCGAAACGAGATAAGGGTTTGGGAGCAAAGTGATAGCCAAACCGAATGATCAATAATCGGGTTTCGAGCCCCACTATTCGGGGGTCTCGAGCTCGAGTTTGGAGCTCAACTGAGAGCTATCGAGGGTTATCGATGGGTGAACAATAATTATGATTAAATCAACGACGGCTCTTTATGGCCAATAATAAGCAATAAACAAGAATAATAAGTAGAACACAACAAATATAATCAATAAATGAAGTAGTGAACTCGAGAGAATATTTTAGAGAGCAGAGAGAATGTTCTTGAGTTATTAGTATGGAGCAACCCAACCTTACAAAATGATAGGGATACCTTTTATATAGGAGGAAAAATCCTTACATAGTATAAATACATTTATTACAAAAGATATAGAGATGGGACAGCTATTTGAGGTTAGGATTTGGGTGTGAGCTTAGCTCGCTAGACCTTGTCAGTTCTAGATGTTCACATTGGGAACTCCTGCTTTTTCATTATAGCTGTTAGTCTGCACCACCTCGGGGTTCAGCATCGGTAGGACCCGAGGGTGAACCTTGACCATAGTCTCAAACTTGTGAAATATGCTTACGAGCTATGATAATGGTAGGAAAGTTCATCCTTTCATTTTACCGTAAACAAAAAGTCGTCGCATTTATTAGAGTGAAAATGATAAACGACCTTGAAATCCTTCCTCTCCGGTATGTCCATAACAATGTTATAAGGTACCAAAAGATGGCGTACACACATCCCTTGAAAACCTTCGTATTCATTACAGAGATTTGCTATCCCATGGCCTCTTTCAACATGTGTGTCGATCCTCTATAAATACTTCTCCTCTCGTTCATTACAACCTACTGCACAACCAAACTCCCAAAAAGGTTCCTTCTACCTTTCCCTCGTTCTTTCTCCAAAACGCAAGTTTCTTTTAAAATCTTTCAGGAATGGCGAAAGCTTCTGCCTCTGCTTCTCCGGAGAACGTGACCTCCTCCAAAGGAAAAGCCGCGGTGCCTCCCCATGCTGAGGAATGCATTCTAGGTTTTTTCTCTACAGCTTCAGATTTCAAGGTCGAGAGACCCTCTTCGAAGTCGAGGCTCCGAGAGCCTTTGTCTTAGTGCATCAACTAAATAATAATCGTCGAAAGGGTGGGGAGTCATTTCCAGTGGGGGATGAAATGCTTGTGGAGATCCCTTGTCTGGAAGAGGAAATAACGACATACAAAGCTGATTTTCTCAATGTCCATAATTATCCATTTACCCTTGGGCCAGTGGGGCCATCCATTCTCGACTTTCGCCAATGGTACAAAGTGACTCTTGGCCAAATTCACCCTTCTTCTGGCGCATTTTCTACACAATCAGGCACTATGTCAACATGATAAGGGAGATGCCCCTCACGCTCAATCACCTGATCAGGATGTACAACCCATGTCTCTTCTGTAGGGGCCTGACAAAGCTCCATTACTGAGATTCGAGGGCCCTCTTTGCCTACATGGAGGAAGTTGGGAATAGGGGGTGGATGTGCCACTTTGTTCGAGTAAAGACTTCAAGCCTTATCTTGGGGGAAAGGATTTCCTTCCCTGAGAGTTAGAACATGGAACGTAAGTAGATACGTCTCCGCTAATATAGCCGTCATAATTTACCATGGCGCGGTCACGGACCTCACAAGATGGGCCGGCCAGCTAGACTCAATTCTCCATTCATGCCTCAAACCTGGGCCTGGACGAAATACGTCACTTAGTGCCTGACTACATCTTACCAAGCAAACCAAATTGCTGGTTGAATAAACATGTGAAATCATAACATGCAAATGCAGAAAATAAACTAATACATATTGATATACTGAAAGTTTGGATGATAATAAATCAATATGCTGAAGTACTAATACAATTCTGAAATATATTTGTTGCAAACATATCTTAATTTGAAAATCTTGTGAATTTGTCTAGTTGTTATTCTAGTCTATGAAGCCTCTAATGAAGTTCTAAAATACTGACTATTCTAATATACTGAAGACAATTGTAATGATAATTCACCGAAAAAACCAAGTATGCCAATAGGTGGTACGAGAATCCTAGCGCTCCGAATCATCAACCTATAAATCATTACCTGCACCGTAAGATGCATGCCCCGGGAAAAAGGGACGTTAGTATATTTTAATGGCACTAGTATGTAAAGCAAATGCAAGAAAGAATATTGATAATTGATAATTGATAGCTGAAATGATAACTATTGAAACTGAAACTAAAATAATAACTCATAAATGAAAATTGAACTGATAACTGATAACTTATAATTTAACTGATGTGTTGTAACTGAGATGATAATTGATAACTGAAATGATTACTAATAATTGAACGAAACAATGGTAGTAAGGATATGAATACTCCCTCTTGTGAATGATGAACAACCTGTTTATCTTAATTAACTACAGCCTCGACACCAATATATATATATATATATATATATATATATATATATATATATATATATATATATATATATGTATAAATATGCATAACCTACAGCCTCAGGCCTAAATATACATATATAAGTACGACCTCAGGCCCAAACATACATAAAGCACAAACTACGGCATTAGGCCCAAATATGCATATAAACTACGGCCTCAAGCTCAAATACTTGATGTTAAAATTCTAAGCCATACCGATATACATGATACTTGAATGTGTAATAAAGGTATACAGAGACATGTATTTATGAGTTGATTATGAAAATTTGAACTTCGACTGTTTATGACATTATCAATACGCTAGACTGAGACTCATTGGCATAAAACCAAGTCTATATTTATTACACATTTATTTCGCAATGTTCAAAATGAAAGCCATGATGGAGTTATGAAGTTAGAGAATAGAAGTTCTGAAACTATTCAAGGAACTAGGCTTAAACTATATTTATTAGGTAATTTGTAACATCATAAAATAAACGTAGTGTAGGGAAAATAATTAAAATTCCCAAACATAGAGAGTTAGCCTCACATACCTTAACTTCCTGCTCTTGAGCATAATACAACATTCGCCAACCCTTTCAACTTTTATCTATATGAATACAATTCAAAGGGAATCCATATTAGCAATAATGCTCATGTTTTGGTCACTTAAGCATTTTCTCAATCACTTGGTAACATAAAGCTTCATAGTCCTTATTAATGGTGTTTTTACGCCCAACAAACCATTATTTTTATCCTAGATAAATTCTAAAATCTCTAATTTCTTATAATCATTGTCATTTTTCTTCACCCATAAGATAAACAACACCTTAACCAATAATCAACAATCAGAAATCACATCTATAATTGTTCATGATTTCTTCTCAGACCTATCAACTCATATCTCATGAACTCGTAGTCTATAATCATTAATCCAAGCTATAATCTATTAGAGGCTGAAGATATCACCTTCTTGACATTCAATCTTCTTGATTTCGAGCTATAGAGTTCCTTCTCTCAACAATGATGTTCCAATCGAATATCTAATTATATGGAAGATTTACCCGTGTTAATAAGATGTTGAAAACTTATTTTAACTTAGAATCACCATTAGAACTTACTTTGGATGGTGGCACTACCTTCGTGGCTCATAAATAGGAATGATTTTATAGTTTTTATGTGATCACTTAATTATCAGTAATTAAGCTCGGTAATGATTCTATAAACTATGTGTTTCTTACAAATGCAAAACATAATCTATGTGATAATTATACAAATTTTCCCTTCCTACAGAATTGATTTTTCTTTCTCATATTCTATGCTAGCTATTCGGGTTTCAAATCTCTAACTGGACCTACTGAAAATTTTCACATCACCCCTTTGACTAGAGGTCTTACACTTGCGAATCCTTCTCTTTTTGTTCTGATCAAAATAACTTTCCTTATTTTATGCAATTCTTTGCACTCTACATCAATGATAACTCATCTTCCAACTTACTTTTGAGAAATCTTTTTTTTACTAGGAAAAAAAGTAAATTATTCACATAAAGGAAAGATAATGCACTCACAACTTTTATACACAATCTTAATAGTTTAACTCTACCTACACTGTCAACCTTAAGAAGACCATTTTTTATAACTCTTAAGGGACACTGTTTTGTAGTTTGCTCTCTCATTGCTTAGCCAATTTTTTCCGCTGTCACTATACATTATGTTTAACTTAAACTTTCCGGGTTCTAACATGCATTGGGTGTATCAAACTGTTACCCAGATTACTAGTGTTAACCTGGCTAAGTGAATCAAGTTTTACATCTACTAGCTATGCTGAAATTGGTAATATACTTTATTTACTCAAACATACTTACTATTCTTTTAGTAACCACATGCTAGCGTCACGTGTTCATGTTCTGCTTTGAAAAACTAAAGTGAAGCATAAGGTTATTTCTAACTTCCATCACCATTCGTCCTTGTTCTACGGTCGCATACATATCATTATTTTTTTTTACTATGTACATGGATCACACGTTAAGAAAGTTCATATGTCTTAAACGAGCTTTGAATATCTAACCTCAAACTTTCTATACACTTCAAAATCATTTCTGACTATAACCATCATGAGTAAACACTTAGTCACATAGTCTATGGGGAATTGCAATATCTTTTAACTTACATCAATATATGCTTCTTATAGCAGCTTACTAATGTGGTAAATTCTAATTCTGATTTGAATAAACCTAAACATCTTAAACTCTTTCCCTAAAAGTCACTTTTGGATGCTCTTGGTTCTCATTGCATATATCATATCTTCTAGTCATTTGCATGAGTTGTGCGAAATCGCATCTTTCTTAATAACAAATGTTTGATTTCTAGGTATCTTAACCTTAGGCTCTTTTCTATCCAAAAATGACAAATGTTAGGGTCTGACATCTCAACTATCCTCAACCATCTTGTGGCTCCATTTCCAAAAATTAAATGAAGCTTTTCTAGGAGGTAGAACACATACGAACACATTGCCATATACAAAAATATCCTTCAAAGTATACCACCATCTGATAATTCACTTCCTGCACCATCTGGTGAGTCTTGGTCTTAATACAGACCTAAAATATGCGAAGGTTTCGCTATAATCACTGTTACTTATATTTTATTTGAGAACCCATATGCATCACTGTATGCTCACAAGTCATCAAAAATTTTGTGACACTAAAAATTGGATATTTTGTAATATATTACTGAATACTTGCACACTAAATAACCAAAACTTGCAAACTGAAAGACAGTATGACTAGTAACTGAGGTAAACTGATAACCATAAGACATGATAATTGCTTGTGTACTTTCAGATAAGGTTATGCTCTAATGTGTATTACTGTCTATTGCATCCCACTTTAACATCCTCTCAAGTCTCATATGTACCAGCATGTACTACATAATTATACCCCAATGGGAAATTATCCTCTCTAGGACCTTAGGTTTCTCCAGTGCATCCTTTTGGAATCAAAAATGTGTGGAATTCGATAGGAAGAGAATGTTAACTATTGCTCTAAGCTTCATGGCATGGTCTAAAGTAGAAAGAAACGAGACAATCCTAGATGCCTTGGTATTTAAGTGTTTATATGAGTGGCCGGTACACACATATATAGGAAACTCCACTGGACACGGCTTCATAGACTCCCTAGGACACATAAACCAAGTTCTTTGATACCAAGTTTTGTCACGCCCCGAACCTGGCCTTGGACGTAACGCGACATTTAGTGCCTGACTACATGTGACTTAGCAAATCCACTGGCTAGCTCAACAAACTTGTGCTATCATAACAAGTTGAATGCGGAAGATAAACTAACACATGCTGATATATTTTGAAAGTCTAGATGATATAAATCAAAGTGCAGAAGTACTAATACAATTCTGAAATATATTTGTTGCCAATATAGCTTAATATGAAAAGCCTACGACTCTGTCTAGTTGTTACTCCAGCCTATGATGCCTTTAATGGAGTACTAAAAACACTGATCATTTGGAAATACTGAAGATTATAGTAATGATAATGCCCCGAATGAACTGAGGATTACCAATAGCTTGCATGAGAATCATAGAACTATGAATCATCAACTTGTAAATCATTACCGACATCAAGAGATGCAGGCCCAGACAAAAAGGACGTCAGTATAGTTGAATGGCACTGGTATGTGAAGCAAGTGAAAGAAAAAATTACAAGTGTCCAAAATTAAACTAAGCTGATAAGTGAGAATTGATAATTGATAGCAATTCAAATTGAAACTGAAATAATAATTGATTACTGATAACTGAACTGATAACTTATAACTAAACCAATATCTGGTAATTGAGAAGTTAATTAATAACTGAATAGATTACTAATAATTGAACTGAACAAAGGAAGTAACAAAATAAATACTCCCTCTTCTGCTTGATAAACAACCTATTTATCTAAATAAGTTGCGGGCGCGAGCCTAATATATATCTACACAAGCTACAACTTCAGGTCCAAGCATACGTATACATAACTATGGCCTCAGGCCCAACCATGAATAAAGCATAAACTATGGCCTCAGGCCCAATATGCATAAAGTATATAAACTACGGCCCCATGCCCAAATACAGGTTTTCAACATTTAGGAATTGAGAATGCTGAAATACATGATGCTGAAATACTGAACCATACTGATTTACATGATACTATTATCCTCAATAGAGCTTGACTAAGACATGTATCTATGAGTTTATTATAAAAATTGAAACTTCATATGCTTATGACATGCTGAATACTCTATGCTGCTACACATGGGCATCAAACCCAAGTATATATTGATTACCCACTAATTTCACAAAATTCAAAAATAAAGTCATGAACGAAATAGTAGCTAGAGAATAGAAATTCTGCAACCATTTAAGGAACTATTCTTAAGCTATATTTCTGAGGCAATTGGTAACGTTATAAAAGAAACATAATTTAGGGAGAATCATTAAAAATCCCAAACATAAAGACTTAGCCTCACAAACCATAACTTCCTGCTCTTGAGCATAATAATACATTCGCCAACCCTTTCAACTTTAATCTATATCAACGCAACTGAATAGGGATTCCATATTAGCAATAATTCTCACGTTTTGGTCACGTAAGAATTTTCTCAATCACTTAGTGACATAAAGCGTCATAGTCCTTATTAATGATGTTTCTACGCCCAGCAAGCCATTTCTCGATCCTAGATAAATTCTAAAATCTCAAATTTCTTATAATCAATTTCATTCTTCTTTACCCATAATATAAACAACACCCTTAACCAATAATCAACAATTAACATGCAAAACCTATAATTGTTCATGATTTTCTGTCAGACCCATCAACTCATATCTCATGAACTTGTAGTCTACAATCATTAATCCAACGCCTTAATCTATTAAAGGGTGAAGATATTACCATCTTGACGTTCAATCTTCTTGAATTCGAGTTCTAGGGTTTCTTCTTACAAAAATGATGTCCCAATCGAATATCTAATTATATGAAGGTTTAAAACCCATGTTAATAAGATTTTGGGAAATTGAAATGAACTTTTAATCACCATTAGAACTTACCTTTGATAGTGGAGCGATCTTTAAGGAATTAGGTTTTTAAGAGATCCACTTTCTAGAGCAAGTTTTTGTGTATTTGAGCTGTAGGGGACAAAGTAGGGCTTTAAAATGACCTCCCACGAGTGCCCTCATGCATCAGTAGGCTTGACCACGCTTTTGACTGTGCAAAATGGTAGTAACACTGCCATAGGAGCACGGCCAGGCTCGGGGCGTGCATATGGCATTTTATTGTGTAAAATATGCATAACCTTTTTCATAGAGATCCGTTCCAGCTCCATAGTATATGGTTGAAAATCAATTTTAAAGGCCAATAACTTTTGTGTTTGGTGCTTTTCCAATTATCTTACAAATATTTCACTAAACCTTATGGAAATTTAACATTTTGTAAACTTTGTAGATTTTATCGAATCTTATGCACCTCATTCTCTATCTTGATTCAAAAATAACTATTTTCACCCATATTCATCCTGCTTGGACTTCACATGTCTAAAATATAAGATTAATACCTATTTAACATATCCACGCCTAGTCCAAATGTAGTGGGTGTTACATTGCCCATAGAGCGAGTGTGACTTGATCCGTCTCAAGCTCGATGAGAAGCTAAGGACCATGGTAAGGTTTATCCCTTATTGCAGTCGTATCTTTCAATCTTAATCGCTACTGATAGTTCTCTCTCTCCGTTTGCTTACCTTCTTTCCTTTGTACAGGTTTGGGTGAGGTCTCCTAGATGAAGGGAACATTGCTTGGTGGGGAAGGTGGTTTGGTACCCCATGAAGGAAAACCAAGACAAATGGATCAGTCGAATGAACTTTTGGAATCCAAGAAGATCAAGGCAGGAGAAACTAAGGCCGACCAGGAGCCCTAACTCCATGGGAAGTCCCCGAGTCAAAGACGAGGGGAAAAATGATTTCTCGATACCATCCCAGAGAGGGAATAACTTGATCGACCCCCATGCTGCAGAGATGGTGGCTCCTGAGCCGGAGCTTGGTGTCATTGCGGTCTAACATCAGGTTGGAGAGGATATAGATGGGGTGTTGTGTGATTTTCCTAAGCCGGTGGATGGCCAAAATATCCCTGGAGCCGAGACGTATTCGGTAGGCGGTTCAAAGGAGACTGGTTGTGGAGATCCGCAGGGATAGCAGGCAACTATGATTGGCCCTGTTGGTGTTATCATGGTGAGTTACTCCCCTCAGGGAACTATCTTGCCTCCTAGGTGAAAATAAGATGTCCGGAATGAAGAAGGTAAGATAGTTCCCTGAGATGCTCTTGGTTTTCATTGCATACACTATATCTTCTAGTCAATTGCATGAGTTGTGTGAAATAGTATCCTTCCTAACAACAAACGTTTGATTTCTAGGTATCTTAACCTTGGGCTCTTTTCTATCCAGAACTGACTAATGTTAGGGTCTGACATCTGAACTATCATCAACCATCTTGTGGCTCCATTTCCAAAAAATATCTGAAGTTATTCTAGGAGGTAGAACATATACGAACACACTACTATGAACAAACATATCCTTTAAAGTATACCACCATCTGATAATTATCTTCCTGCAACATCCGATGAGTCTTGGTCTTAATCCCGACCTAAAATATGCGAAGGTTTTGCAATAGTCACTTGTACTTACAGTTTCTTTGAGAACCCATATGCATCACTGTATACTCACAAGTCATCAAAAAATTTGAGACACAAAATTTGGATATGTGGTAATATATTACTAAATACTGGCACACTAAATAACCAAAACTTGCAAACTAAAAGACAGTATGACTAGTTACTAAGGTAAACTGATAATCATAAGGCATGATAATTGCTTGTGTACTTTCAGATATGTTTACGCTCTAATATGCATTACTGTTTATTGCATCCCACTTTAACATCCTCTCAAGTCTCATATTTACCAACCTGTACTACATAATTATACCACAATGGAAAATTTTCCTATGTAGGACATTAGGCATCTTCAGTGCGTCCCTTTGGCATCCAATACGTTTGGAATTTGATAGGATGAGAATGTTAACTATTTCTCTAAGCTTCATGGCACGATCTAAAGTAATAAGAAACGAGACAATCCTTGATGTCTTGGTATTTAAGTGTTTATATGACTGGCCGATACACACATATAAAGGAAACTCCACTGGAAACGGCTTCATAGACTCCCTAGGACACTTAAACCGAGTTCATTGATACAAAGCTTTGTCACGCTCCGAACATGGGCTTGGACGTAACACGACATTTAGTGCTTGACTACATGTGATCAAGCAAATCCACTGACTAGCTCAAACAACATGTGCTATCATAACAAGCTGAATGCGGAAGATAAACTAAGACATGCTGATATATTGAAAGTCTAGATGATATAAATCAAAGTGCAGAAGCACTAATAATTTTCTGAAATATATTTGTTGCCAATATAGCTTAATATGAAAAGCCTACGACTCTGTCTAGCTATTAATGCAGCCTATGAAGCCTTTAATGAAGTACTTAAAACATTGATCATTTTAAAATACTGAAGATTATAGTAATGATAATGCCCCGAAAGAACTGAGGATCACCAATAGCTGGCATGAGAATCATAGCGCTCTGAATCATCAACTTGTAAATAATTACCTGCATCATGAGATGCAGTCCATGGACAAAAAGGATGTCAGTACAATTGAATGGCACTGGTATGTGAAACAACTGAAAGAAGGAATTATAAATGTTCAAACTCAAACTAAGCTTATCGCTGAGAATTGATAATTGATAACTATTGAAATTGAAACTGAAATAATAATTGATAACTGATAACTGAACTTATAACTCATAATTGATAACTAAACCAATATCTAGTAATTGAGATTATAATTGATAACTAATAATTGAACTGAACAAAGAAAGTAAGGATATGAATACTCCCTCTTCTGCTTGATGAACAACCTATTTATCTGAATAAGCTGCGGGCTCGGGCCTAATATATATGTACACAAGCTACAACCCTAGGTCCAAGCATACGTATATATAACTACAGCCTGAGGCCCAAGCATGAATATAGCATAAACTATGGCCTCAGGCCCCAATATGCATAAAGTATATAAACTACGGCCTCAGGCCCAAATACAGGTTTTCAACATATTGGAATTGAGAATCATACTGAAATAGATGATGCTGAAATACTCAACCATTCTGATTTACATGATACTTTAATCCTAAATAGAGCTTGACAAAGACATGTATATATGAGTTGATTAAAAAAACTGAAACTTCATATGCTTATGACATGCTGAGTACTCTAGTCTGATACTCATGGGCATCAAACCCAAGTATATATTGATTACCCACTAATTTCACAACATTCAAAATGAAAGTCATGAACGAGTTAAAAGCTAGAGAATAGAAATTCTGCACCATTTTAAGGAACTAGGCTTAAGCTATATTTCCGAGGCAATTGGTAACGTCATAAAAGAAACATAATGTAGGGAGAATTAATAAAATTCCCAAACATAGAGAGTTCGCCTCACAAACCTTAACTTCCTGCTCTTGAGCATACTACAATATTCGCCAACCAGTACAACTTTAATCTATATCAATACAACTCAAAAGGGATTCCATATTAGAAATAATTCTCACGTTTTGGTCACTTAAGCATTTTCTCAAACACTTGGTGACATAAAGCTTCAAAGTCCTTATTAATGTTGTTTCTACACCAACAAGCCATTGTCTTGATCCTAGATAAATTCTAAAATCTCAAATTTCTTATAATCAATGTCATTCTTCTTCACCCATAATATAAACAACACCCTTATCAAATAATCAACAATCAACAAGCAAAACCTTTAATTTTTCATAATTTTCTATCAGACCCATCAACGGATATCTCATGAACTTGTAGTCTACAATCATTAATACAATGCCTTAATCTATTAGAGGGTGAAGATATTATCATCTTGCAGTTCAATCTTCTTGAATTCGAGTTCTAGGGTTCCTTCTTTCAAAAACTGATGTCCAAATCGAATATCTAATGATATGGGGGGATTAACCATGTTAATAAGATGAAGGGAAATTGAAATGAAATTTTAATCACCATTAGAACTTACCTTTGATGGTTGAGGGACCTTTAAGGAATTAGGTTTTTGAGAGATCCACTTCCTATAGCAAGGTTTTGTGTATTAGAGCTGTGGGGGACGAAGTAGGGCTTTAAAATGACCTCCCATGAGTTCCCCCATGTATTAGTAGTCTTGACTGAGCAAAATGGTAGTAACACTGCCATAGGAGCAGGGCCACGCTCGAGGCGTGAATACTGCACACTATTGAGTAAAATATGCATAACCTTTTGTACAGATATTTGTTCAGTCTCCATAGTATATCGTTTAAAATCAATTTCAAAGGCCTATAAATTTTATGTTTTGTGCTTTTCCGATTACCTTACAAATATTTCACTAAACCTTATGTAAATCTAACCTTTTGCAAACTTTTTAGATTTTATCTAATCTTATGCACCTCATTCTCCATCTTGATTCTAAAATATCTATTTTCATCCATACTCATTCTGCTTGGACTTCATATGTCTAAAATATGAGATTAATACCTATTTAACATATCCAGGCCTAGTCCAAATTAACAGGTTGTTACATTTCCCATAGAGCGAGTGTGGCGTGATCTGTCACAAGCTCGATGGAAGCTAAGGACCATGGTGAGCTTTATCCCTTATTGCAGTCGTATAATTCAATCTTAATCACTACTGAGAGTGCTCTCTCTCCCTGTGCTTACGTCTTGCCTTTGTATAGTTTTGGGGGAGGTCTCCTTGATGAAGGGAACATGGCTTGGTGGGGAAAGTGGTTTGGTACCCCCATGAAGGAAAAACAGGACAAAAGGATCTGTCGAATGAACTTGTGGAATCCAATAAGATCTAGTCGAGAGAAACAAAGGACAACCCGGCAGCCCTAGCTCCATGGGAAGTCCCTGAATCAAAGGCGAGGAGAAAAATTATTTCTCGATAGAGTCCCAGAGAGGGAAAAACTTGATCGACCCCCGTGCTACAGAGATGGTGGCTCCTCAGCCATAGCTTGATGTCATTGCGGTTCAACATTAGGTTGGAGAGGCTATAGATGGGTTGTTGTGTGATTTTCCTAAGTTGGTGGATGACCAATATATCCCTCGAGCCGAGACGTATTTGGTAGGCGGTTCAAAGGAAAACGGTTCTGGATATCCACATGGATAATAGGCGACCCTGATTGGCCCTGTTGGTGTTATCGTTGTGAGTTACTCTCCTTAGGGAACTATCTTACCTCCTAGGGGAAAACAAGATGCTCGGAATGAAGAAGGTAAGATAGTTTCGGGTGTATCCATCGGAAGTAGAGATGCGCTTGAAAAGCCTTTAGCCATGTCAGGGGGAATTCACAAGCTCGAGGCTTCACTTGTCTTCAGTGAGATAAACAGGCTTTGTGAGAAGGTAGTTCTTGTAAATCCTGCCTATCACCATGATCGTTATCTTTCTAACTTGTCTTTTCATGTTTCAAGTCAGGGCGCTTTTTAATCAAGCTTTTACTCGGCTTCGAGCTGAGGCAGCCCATCACGATCATAAAAATGCTTGCCTTCTTGAGTAGGTGGCCTAGTTTTCATTTGTTATTTCTCGAATTTTTGCTAGATTTTGACGTTTTGACATTTTTTATCTGTTTTGTGCAATTTGATAAGGAACGTGCCCTACTGAGAGAGGAGCTCCGAGCTAAAGACTCTAAAGTTCTCGAACTCAAGCATTGCGTGAGAGATATAACTTTTGAGAGGGATAATATCCTGGAAAAGATTGCCTTAGTCATGCATCAGCTTCATGATGCGAGGGCGTACTGTGACAAGTATAGAGGTATCCCATCTAAGCTAGTAGTTGCACTACCCGAGATTAAAACTGAAGTTGAGGCGACTATATCTTTATATAAAGAGTATGTCGTTGCAAAAAATGCTCAAGCGAGAAGATCGCATGTGGAAGTCGAGCTGAGATTGAATCAAGCTGTGGAGAATGCTTGGTTAGAATCTCGGAGGCAGAATTTTCAAGATATACAAGTTGGAGGTATTAATTTGTCTACCGAGTTCAAGAGGATGAAAACCTGGAAAAGGAGGTGCTGCCCTATTTGCTTCTCGAGGTGCGTCGGGTAGAGGCTTAGGAGATGATAAGAATGAAAGTGGAGCCCCCAGGGGAAGATGTCATTGAAGGACCCAAAGTTTGAGCCAAAACCATTGGGGCACAACCTCTACAGGGGCCATCGAAGATGTAGGCTCGACAATAAATTATGGTTCTGTTTGGTTCCTTCTTTGTAAAGGTTTTTACATGCCTTGTAAACATGTCTCTGTGAGCAATATATAAAAGGCTTTTCATTCTTTGTCACTTATTTTCCCCTCTATTCTTAAAGAAATAATATATGATGTCCTTTGACTATCGATCGAGATTTCAGATATTGGGTTAAACCCTCGAGTTTTGTGCATCTGGTCGGTAAGACCATTGTTTCTAGTGTTTGTGATAGTGGCTCATACGCATTGGGTTTGTACGATCTTTTAGAATAAGCTGGAATTTGAGCTCTTATGCTTTTTCTCTCAAGTATTTTTAGTTAACTCTTTTGGGTTCAGTCTCCGATCCGTGATTCAAATTGAGCTCATTCGACACTCAAGTTTTTAAATTTCAAGCTAGACCTTAGGCTGTTAAATGTTGGGTCAGTACGACCTTTTGTATGGGCTAGAGACAATGGCTATTACAACTTAGGTCGATGCAAACTTTTATGTGTGGGCTGGCGACAGTGGCTCTTACTTCTTTGGTCGATGCGACCTCTTATATAGCTTTATTTTTTCTCTCGATATGGACTTTATGAAATAATGTTTGTCTAACTTTTTGACAGTTATTAAAAAACTCGATTACAAGTCGTTATATGGAGATGATCGAGCACCTCGGGAGGTTTGGAAGGAGGCTGATTATCTTGTAGCCAGTGTTTAGGAGCGAACACGATCGAAGATTTTCTTCCTATGTCCAGGGTAGCATGTTTAACCAGTTCTTCTCGGAGTAGATTCAAAGTAATTGAAGGCTTGTGATTTTGTAGCGATAGTCGGGAGTCCTCAAGTCGCGTTAGTTTGGCTGTTACAGCTTTACAACCATAGTCATTTTGTGTTTAGCGGAGCCTTTAATCACCAGTGAAGTAGTTTTGGCGTCTATTTCGAGGGTTTGCCTATTCGATATATAGATTAAACACTGAAATCAGGTTTATTCCTTTAGCAAGGTCTTACAAGTTTACATGCCTTTAAGGTCTTAATGTTTTGGATACTTTATAAAAGTATGGTTCATGCCTTGCTTGACGTCTTATAGATATTATTGTAGCCTTATACAGGCTTTACGAGAGCGAGGCTGCCTGTATGTGGTCTTATGGCCTCGGGTTTTGATGAGTCTATGGAGATGGCAACTTACGGCAGTCCTCAAGTCATCGGGAGTTTCTTGGCTCAGGAGGCATTATTTTTAAGTTTGGTCTGCCTCATCGAGAGCATACGATTTTTGAGTTTCCAACTTGAGGGTCATGTGGCCTTAATTTTTTGACACCAGTCTCTGAGTGTTCTGGACGTTTTAGCTACGGATCCGTTTTGTGATATTTATGTTGCCTCTTTAAGGGCTTATGAGTTTGGATGGTATTGGCTCCCTGGGGCCTAACTTTTTTTGATGGAGGTTAATGTCAAGGTTACCTCCTTAAGGGCTTATGAGTAAGGAGCTTCTACTCGCGGTTCATATCGCTTTGAGTGGTCAACGCCAGTCCCCGAGTATTCAGGACGCTTTTAGCTTTACAGCCCTTTTTGCAAAGAAATACCGAGCTTTCTTGAAACGCATAATGCTTTTGGGAATTATTCTTTGATTACTTGATTCAAGTATACATGTCATTGCTATTAAGGGCTTAGTTTCTCCATGATGACACAGTTCGTTTGACCGCCCGGTACATTATTTTCATATCGAGACCCTATTTGATATATTTTCGTTTCTTTGAGTAGGTGACCTTCCGAGGGGATGTTTCAAAGGTTATATCAAAAGGAACCTTGAATATTTGTTGAGTCTTCCATAGGCAGCATATGGATGTTGTCTCAATTAATACCTTGCCGGAAAAAACCTTCCAAGGATAAAATCTGGTCAAATGAAAAGAGTGCAATGCATGTTTTTAAGAGCCCGAGGTCCTCAAGGTTGAGGGTGTTTCAAAATCTTTTATTGGAAACCTTAGCAGTAGTATCATTTTAGCATTGATATGTTCCATTTTCTTGGAAGTTGGTCGCATTCCATGGTACCTAGCTTGGAGGATCCTTCGCCGATTACTCCGAGGACGCGGTATAGTCCTTCTAAATTTTGGCCTAGCCTACCTTCATTAGGGTTTTGGGTGTTGAGGGTCATCACGCCCCGACCTTGGGGAGCGCGAACGGCGCGCGACCAAAAAAACCCGATCGATCAAGCCTTTCCTGAACACTTCCTACTGGACTCGATTAAATTACAGAACCGATTTTGTTTAGTGAAATTGAAGGATGAAAGAGGTCTTACATATGTTATCATGGACATCTTATTTTATAACAAAATATTAAGCCGATGTTTAAACTTCTTAAATTTCCATACATACAGTTATAGTTGAGTACATACCATAGTATAGTCTCCCAAAAGTACATACAACTGATATTCTAAGATGAAGAGTTTCAAAATACAACGTGACTCTAAGACCACCCCGACACCTGTACATGACCCACAAAAACGTCTATGCAACCTCAAAAGAATACAAGAAACCAAAATGATGATACCGGCGACATGGACCTAGCCATACCTCATAATGTAATAACATACACAAGAAGAGCGGCAAACCCTTGGGAGTTATAGGGGCTCATCTAGACAGCTGTGAAGAGGACAAGAGTGCACCACTATCTGCGATCGGTGCTATATGCAATGGAACCACCCACGTCCATTCAAAGATGTAGCGCCCCCGATAAAAGGGAGGTTAATACTGTCGAATAGTACAAGTATGTATGGCAAACACAATTCCTAATAGGAAGAACAATGAACCAGGAAGATAGTTACATCATCAACAATTTCATCATAGAATTTCAAGGAGGAGCACCAAATAAGTTTTACATCATTTTTTATTAAGTCTCTCTGTTTCTTTAGATTAATATTCTTTAGTGCCAAGTACCATATCCTTATAATATAATGCCACCGTAGGATTTTTAACAGAGAGTGTGGTCTCAGCCCGGCCGAGCGATCCCAAGTGAGACATATCCATATTCACAATAATGTTCTGGAACCCAATGTAATTGCCACCATGTGTAAATGGTGTCCGATCAAGACCCAATCGGCTGAGCTATCTCACTTGAGACATAACATATTTTAGTTACTCTTTAGTTCCCATTTCCTTCAATCTTTTTCACATACCTAGTACGATGCTTCTTTTCATTTATTTGTTCCTTGGCACTTAGATACAACAACTCAACACGAGTCTTCCCTTTGTCAATTTGTTCATGTAATTCGATCATTCATTTGTCAAGGGGCTATCATACAAGACATGCACACGCTTAAGAAAAACCCGAACACTTGAAAATCATTATCACCTCATCAATTTTCTTGATTTCAAATAATCATATAGAACAATGAGGAACGAAATTCCGTCACCAAACACATTAATGCAATTAATCAAGTAGAATCAATTTGAAATTTCATGCCAACAATTTGATCACTAAGACTTCAACTCTAAAAATGAATAGGGTTAGCAATACATACCTCAATGGAGTCTCCCTTAATTCTTTACAATAAATTACGAAAATCTCTAGCAACTTCGATCTATTCTATGACATCCATGAATTTAGCCATGAATTAGAGATACAACTACGATTTCTAGCTCTTTTGAGCATTTTGTCAAGCACTAGGTGTACATTGTGATTTTTTAGTTCCTTTTGTGAGAGATTTTATCACTTTCTACTCCAATTAAGATCTTTTGAATTCACAATCTTCTCATACCCCATTGTTACTTATGCAAGCAAGATTTCTAGCCTTATACCCACTAGCCTTATACCCATGTACCCACTTGCTTTTTTTTTTTTTTTTGGTCCACTAGGCAATCGCCTAGTCTTTTTTCTCCTTTTAATTTATTAATAGGAAAAGGAAAATTACAGCAAATAGGAGAAATAAAATAAGACGGATTACGCCGGTAATGTTACCCATATAACACAGCCGGCATAGACCTTACCTTAGCTATCCTATTGAGGCAAAAGGCCTCCTGGACTAGCAAGCATGTAA
The DNA here is from genome assembly GCA_034376525.1 of Nicotiana benthamiana. NCBI lineage: Eukaryota > Viridiplantae > Streptophyta > Magnoliopsida > Solanales > Solanaceae > Nicotiana > Nicotiana benthamiana. The sequence goes on from CM067337.1 coordinate 95,372,642, forward strand.
AAAGAACGAACTCGCAAAAACTAAGAATTGACTGATCATCACAGAGTTTATAACATACTCTGTGATGATATTACATAGAATAATACTAATGTGATGGTAAAATAAATAGACGAGGAAACCATAAAGGTGCCCTTTTTTCTCTTTTGTTGTGAAAGTTTAGATTTGTAAAATTTTGTCTTCTTCCACAAGATTTTTCTAAAATTCTTCAAAAGTCATACTTTATTCTTAGATTTCTAACGAAATGTTTGAGCAACCTATTTTTGTTTTGCATTTCGCATTGAGGGCCTCCTTATGTTGACGTCTTCGATCACCTTGCCGTTCCAACTTCTTTCCTTTTGACGAGACTCTGCCTTAGCATTATTTCTTGGACCAAAAATTGAGGCATTATAGTATAAACTACTGAATACTTCATCCCAGCTCTCCTCATCTTTTTTCTTGCTTTAAATTGAGGGTTCCCCGTACCCTTTGACAATGTTGTTCATAGGAGGATTGTCTTGCAGTTTTGCCATTATGGATTGCTCCCTTGTTTGAACTGGATAAATATCTTCCCCGCTGTATATACTGGATATAGAGATGGGAGGATAACTTTGCACCTTCTGAATCACTCCTCCAGCAACTTTTCCATTATGTTTATCCAGATTTTCAAGCACGGCAACTGAAATGGACCTTACTGATATTGCTGTAGACTTGTTTGCAATCTGTTTATTTTTGCTCTGGGTATCTTCATTTCTGTTGGTCCTCGAAAATTATTTTCCTTGCATTTTGTTGTCTAGTATTGTCTTGCTTGTGTTTCTAATTTTATCTCTATTTTTTAATGCAGCTTTCCCATTTTTACTCTACTCGCCGAGGGTCGATTGGAAGCAGCCTCTGTGCCTTTCGGGCAGGGGTAAGGCTCGTCTACATATTACCCTCTCCAGACCCCACCTGGTGGCAGTATACTGGGTAGTTGTTGTTGTTGTTGTTGTTTGTTGTCTAGTATCCTTTGTAAGTTGCAGATCTTCTGGAGGATGTGAAACCAAATCACTGTTAGAAATAGTCGCAACTGTTTTACTTTGTTGAAACATCTCTGTCTTGTGGTTTGTATCCTGTTTAGATGAGCTTCCTACACTGTCTTTAGCTGAAGGAGTTGTTAATTGGATATTATCAACTCTCCCATTTGCACTTCGACTTGCAAGACTTTGCAAAGGAATTAGAGATTCCATCTTTAACTATGAACTATCTGCGTAGACTGCTTCCTCTTCTACTGCTATCTGCTGAATGTTATTCTTCTTTTGCTGTGAACTTGAGTTCTGCTCAGTGTCCTCACTGATGTTGCTTATTAAGTTTGCTGCTTGTAAACAATTTGCAGGACACTTAATTGTCACTGATTTTAATTGACTCATTGGCTGAATCTGATCTTCCATGTCCTCTCCTTCGCTGTCGTCATCATAATCTTGGTCGTCATTTGCGTATGAAGAGCCTGCAGCTGCTGCCTCTGTTGAAGAATTGTCACTGCATTGTAATACCATATCAGTTTGCAGCAAGACAGTTTGGTAATCTGTGGTCTGCACAGTCCCTACTTCTGAAGGACTTGCTGAAAATTGAACTAATAGACTCATAGATTCCATATTATCAACTGTCGATTGTAATAGAGAACAATGGGGAGGTTCTTATGCAAAACACCTTGCAGCTTGTGATTCAGTGTATACTGTGTTGAGTATTGTACTATTGCATTTTTTTACACTACGTTTTTCAGTTTGCTCGGAATTAACCAATGTAGATGGTTTATTCAGATTTGCTTGACCAGACAGTGTTACAATTTTGTTGTTTGAATGTTGCATTATCTGCTGTTGCTCGTGCATTTTCTCTTCACTGCTTTTATCATTTGATTTTTCTGAAGCAGTCGCTTGCATTTTATACGAAAGCTCAGTAACATCCTTTGGCTCCTGAAAGGCATCAGCAGGTGTACCAATCGACTGAGACACAAGATGTTGTCCAGCCATTGTAGCCACTTGCCCATTGTGTGTACTAGGATCTTCATTAATCTGCATTTCCTTTGCAGTATCCACATATGAGCGAGCATACATTGTGGCTACAGATCGAGCATACATTGTAGCCTCAGTTACATCAGTAGAAGTATTAGAGAGTCCTTTATCCATCTTCAATGTCGCTTCCAAATTCTCAGCTGGTCCTGTTTTATGTGATGCATCTGGAAAAACATCAATTCCAGTTATCCTAGCCTTTGTACATTGATCTGTTTCACACCCATCCTTTGCAGTATGTGCTGAATGATCCACTGGATCAGCTGGCATTCTTTCAGTCAATGAAACAGTTTCTTCCAATATTGTATCGTTTCCTTGGCTACGTAGTGAACTGTTATGAATGTTAACATTTTGCACCATCTGCTGTTGTTCATTAAGAATGCCTTGCATACAGTTATGAATCGCAACTTGAACTGGACTTTTTACATTGGCACTTGAAGGTACTGCTTCTGCAGCATGCTGTACCAGTTTTGACAACATCAGTTCTGAATTGTTTTCACTTACTGCCTTCGAATGAAGCTGCGATGGTGTAGAATTTTGCAATTGCATCCCGACATCATTTGGCAAAGAGCCAGATTTAGCATTATGAACCAGTGAACTTGAATCAATTGTTTGATATGCATGTTGAATCACAGTAGGCACTGTCCTGTCTGGTTGGCAACCTGCTTTGTTTGCATTTAAGTACTCTCGGGCATCGCCTTTCAATTTAGCAAAACTGTCCTTTCTGTCCGTTTTCCCAACATCGAGCACTTCTTCACTGAGTTCCTCATCATTCCATCAACACGATCCAACATTATGCCTTTGATGGTTACAAATAGTGCAGTATGCTGGAGGATTGTCGATCAAAATCTGTTGGTCGAATGTTTTTAATTTCCCAGTTTTCGAGTCTGTTATCCTGATCTGTATTTTCTTTGGATGTTTGTCCAATAAATTGATCAAAACTTTAACTCGTGCTGTACTAGGACGTGTTCGATCTTTAGTTGCCTTATCAATTGCAATAGGCTTTCTGATAGCGGATGCTATAGACATTAACGATTTTTTAGCAAACAGATTTGTTGCAGATCGGGAAAGGAAATCCAAACCACAGCTTTCGATGTTTCTTCTCTGGGGTTGAATCCCATTGTCCATAGGAATGTCCTAAAGAAAAAATCTTCTCCTTTCGCGCTTATATAACCTGTTGTTCTTGATACCACATGAGCATAATCTTCGAACATATCAAATCTTTCCGGAATATGCCGATATTCTAGTTGTCCAATGTTGCAATTAACTTTCACACGTAGTTGCCTCGGCAGAATCTGCTTTAGCTCCTGAAGACCGGGTTTTCCATATGAGAATTTTATTATCACTGGTTGATGGAGGCCCTCCTCCTTAGTGAATGAATTCACGTCCTCCACAGTGAATTCTACTACAGGAATACCATGATCGAACGACACTGGACAGAGCTCCAGATTTTTATTTGTTGCGGCAGAATTTTGAGCATTCAAATGGGATGCATATGACTGCTTTGAACCTTGAAAATTTTGATTTTCCAGCATGATTTGAGCAGCCTCTCCCACAGCACAATGCTGGGGAGAGGGCGTCGCTTCCATGTTTGTCTCAAAAATCAACCAGAACAGAGAACATCCATGTTAACAACGTGAAAAGCTCCAGAAAACAAAAACCGAAAGTGCTACAGTAAATTGCAATCTAAGATTTAAGATGTAGGAAGATTGGTTGTATAGGGGATTATGTGACACAAATTTTGACACGTTTCACCAAATTATTCAGGCGATATGTTCGATGAATATTGGCGAATGAATAGTTGAGGAATAGTGGTGGAATAGTGGCCGATGAACAGTGCTCTCGGAAATCTCTCTCTAATTACTTACTTTAATAGAAATGTGGCCCACTTGCTAATTACTTACTTTAATAGAAATGTTTGAAATTATTGGTGAGGGTGTAGTCACTTACCAATTAGGATGAAGACCTAGTAGCCTGCATTAACATTCTTCAAGGTTGTGGGCATTGATTTAGAGAGAGCTTGATGAATGTTACTCCTTCTAACTTTGGAACCCTCCTATCTCTCTCTCTCTCTCTCTTTGTGTTGCGAAGAATAACAAAAAATGGCCTATTGTTGTGTTTTTAATGGGGTGGGGTATGATTTTAAATTTTAGAAAATAAGAGCTCGAGTCAAATTTGCGGTCGCATTTCTGATCACAAAGTTGAAATGCGGTCTGTTTAATGGACCGCAAAAATGCTCCCAAATATTAGGAACTCCCGTTGGGTTTGCGGCCAATATGCGGTCCACATTCCTGTTCTGCGGCTACATATTGCCCCCATAAAACTGCCCTTTACAAAATCCCTAGGAGATTATGTGACAACTATGCGATCTGCATTTTGATTATGTGATCGCATAGTTGACTTCAAATACGGCCAACATATTGGTTCGCTCAACTGTGTAAACGTGGTATGCATGTTAGAATATACGCTTACCGTTAGAGGACGGGTGAATAGCGTCATAATAAAAAACAATGTAAATTTGTGGAATTAAAAATTGCAGGAATAACGTAAGTGCAGTAGTTAAAATGATAAGGAGAGAACACACCGAATTTTATCCTGGTTCACCACAACGTGTGGTTAGTCCAGTCCCCGAGAGACTCTCTCGAATTTTACACTAACTTCGTTAAGCTTACGGGTGCCTAACAAACCGTTACACTTGCTCATAGATATACGCTCTACAAGACTTCAACCTGCTCGAGGATACCGCACCTCAAGACTTCAAACCAAGGAACTACTTTTCCTTCTTACAACAAGGGATTGGAATATCCCTTCAAGTGTGTACAAACACTTAGCACTCAAGACAAGACTCTCTTCATAGAGTAGATATGAGTAAAAACAATACGCTCAAGAACGCAACAACTTAGTCAAGAGTTTGGCTCTCAAAAAGCTATGAAATAAATATAAAATGATTGAATGAGAGTATGTAAGCTTAAGCAAGAATGTATTCAGTTGTTGTGCTTAGAAGAGTGAATTTGAGTTGTATTTTTATAGTGCCCAAAACACCCAAAATCGTTGCTTAATTACCAATCACAAACTGCTGATTTTGTGCTAGGATAATCGATTATCTGATTCTGCATAATCGATTATCTGCCAATCGTTTAAAAATCATTCCCATATTATAAGCAGAATAATCGATTATCCAAATCGTATAATCGATTACCTGACAACGTTCAAAAATCAATCCCCGATTTTATGCTTAACATAATCGATTGTCTGATTGTACATAATCGATTATCTTTCATTGTTTGAAAATACTTTGGCAACGGTCTTTAATATAATTGATTACCAGAAAAGTCATAATCGATTAGTCTAAGGCGCATAATCGATTATCTTGTAGCTTCGAAAAATCTGGTGAACACTGCCTTAACATAATCGATTATCATAAGGTACATAATCGATTATCTTGCAGCTTTGTAAAATCTTGTGTACACTGCCAAACATAATCGATTATCATAAGGTACATAATCGATTATCTTACAGCTTTGTAAAATCTGGTATACACTGCTTTAACATATTCGATTATCATAAAGTACATAATCGATTTTGTTTGTCCAGATTTGAAAGACATGTTTAGAATTCATTTTGGTTAAAATGAAATGTTTGAAAATCATTTTGCTTTAAATTAAAGATGCATGGTTTGATAAAAATGATTTTACGAGAGAAGCAAAGTCTTGAATCAACTATCGGATCAAGATCACAATTATAGAACGACTCATGTATAACTTTGTTGCTTTACTTAATCTTGATCTTTGTTTCACTTGTGCTTGGACTTTGGCATATGTCAATGTTCCGTTCACGTCGGTTTGTCATTTATCAAAACCTACAAATATGAACACACGTTTAGTTTAGCGACTTGAGAATGTGTTTCAACAATTTCCCCCTTTTTGATAATGGCAAACCAATATCGGGATATGCATATTAATTAATTCATAATGACGATCCAAGACAAGTATATGCAGCGAGTTCCCCCTCAAGTTATGAATTCCCCCCTCAATTTATGTCAATATGTATTAGTTTGCATAGAGTGTGCATAGCCCATATCTTCCCCCTTTTGACATTAGCAAAAAAATAGCTAACTCTTTATTGATTAAACAATATTGCAAATACATAAAAATAAAAGACAGAATATTAGGCAAACTAGAAAAAACAAAGAGACAAGACATTATTCATTATCATCATTGACTTCCGTCTCGACATCCGGTACATCTTCCCGAAGGACAATTTGGGCATATGGATAATGGACGTGATCAAAATATCCATGGAGCTCGTGAGTCAATCGATTGACATTCATATCAATACGATTTATGGATGTGGACATGGAGGCAAGTTGCTCGGAAATAGATTGGAGGGATGCCTCGGACGGGGCCGGATGACGACGTCTTTGAGGAGGAGGAGGAGGCGGATGCTCACCGATATTGGGAAATGAAGATTCTTGAATTTCCCAATGTTTTGTCGCCTTTTTGTGAGGATCGACGGAGGTGTCGATACCGGAAGCAACAAGAATGGTCATAACGACAAAAGCATAGGGGAGTGGCTTATCTTCCCCAATTGCATCATATAAGTGAGTCATGACGAACTTGCACCAATTGATGCGAGCCCCGGTGATAATGGCATGCATGAGTTTTGAATCCTCATGAGAGATAGTTGTGTGATTGAATTTTCGCGGTTTTAGAATGCGGGTGATGAAATAAAAAATTAGACGATATTCCGGGAGCATGCTTGTAATGGTTGGACGACGATGGTCCAGAGTTGCAATAAATTAACCGATGCCAATTTGGGTGAAGAGAAGTTGTTCATCAAATAACGCGCCTTCTTCCCTAGTATAGAGAGAAATGTCTTCCCCATTGTGCGGGAGTTTAGTGAGGGCTTGAATATTTGCCTCAGATAGAGGAATTGAAATTCCATTGACGTGCGAGACAATTTCACCATCTTCGTCCTTCTCGAGATTTGAATAGAAGGCCCGAATTAGAGGAGGGTGAATGTAAAGAGTGTGAAGATATAGGAATTCAAGGAGTTGGCTTTGCATAAGCATATTTGTTGTGGATGGAGGGGCGCTGTGATTAAGGAAACGATCCGTGGAAAATCGAGGAGGAAGGATTTCTCGATTTCAAATTTTTCAATGAAGCGCATAAGTTCGGCTTCACTATTGAATCGTAAATAAGAACCATCTTTATGACAATGAACTAGTGGACGAGTGACGGAAGAGAAGGCAACATTTTTGCCGGAACGAGCTCGTTTGGAAGTTTTGCCCGTCATTTTGAATAAATAGTAATAGTCTTTGAAGAGTTTTGAGAGATTTTTGAGAATTTGGGAGCTAAGATTGATGTTTGAGTGAAGACATTGAAGATATAATGCACCTATTTATAATGTGAAGAATGAAATTGCATTAAAGTTAAGAAACCTGCAAAAATTTAAGGAGCAAACGGTCAGAAACGGTAACTGTTTTGAAATACTAACTGAGAATAATCGATTATGAAACTATGGTAATCGATTATTCTGACACAGTGTGCCCAGTGATTTTCCGACTCGGGGAATAATCGATTGTGCTTTTGAGATAATCGATTATTTCAGGAAATGTAATAACGGACATCCGAGACGGTTATAGGAAAATCGATTACACTGTTTTAAATAATCGATTATTGTCACACAGTGATTTAACACCTGAAAATAAATGTCAACATAATCGATTAGGGATATGTGATAATCGATTTTTATGTTTAACAACTAAAATCCTGCAAAGCCAAAACTGTTAGATAATCGATTGTAGTGTTGTATAATCGATTATGTCAATTTTCCAGCATAATAAACATAAAACGTAAATGGGGAATAATCGATTATTGACTTTAGAGAAATCGATAATTCTGCACCGGTGTCTGATAATTCCCCCTGTCTTTGGGGCGATACCTGCAAAAAAGAATTAGGCGCCTCTGACGCACAAGTTAGTAATTGTTTAATAAGAAATGCAATCCATGAATTAGATCAACGTGGAGTCAAGAATTCCGAGTTCACTACGAATGCTGAAAAAGGACTCTTTCTCTAAAGGCTTTGTGAAGATGTCGGCCAATTGATTTTTGGTTTCAACAAATTCAATTTCGACATCACCCTTGAGAACGTGATCTCTTATAAAGTGATGTCTAATTTCTATGTGTTTCGTTCTTGCGTGAAGAATAGGATTCTTCATCAAGCTTATGGTGCTAGTATTGTCACATCGAAGAGGAACATGATCAATACTAAGACCATAATCCGAGAGTTGTTGCATCATCCAAAGGATTTGAGCACAACAACTCCCCGCGGCTATATATTCAGCCTCAGTTGTGGATAACGCAACACTGACTTGTTTCTTGCTAAACCAAGAAACTAAGGAGCTACCGAGCAAATGGCAAGTGCCACTAGTGCTCTTGCGGTCCAATTTGCAACCCGCAAAATCGGAATCGGAATAGCCAACAAGTTGGCTTGAAGAATCTATGAGATACCATAGTCCCGCATTTATTGCTCCAACAAGATACTTCATAATCCGTTTTACCGCAGTTAAATGTGACTCCTTCGGATATGATTGATATCGAGCGCATAAACACACGCTAAACACGATGTCCGGTCTACTAGCAGTAGGATAGAGAAGATATCCGATCATACCTCGATACTTCTTGGTGTCTACTTCCTTACCTTTCTCATCTTTGTCAAGATGGTAGGATGTACTCATTGGGGTGGCCATTGTTTTGGCGTTGCTCATTTCGAAACGGTTTAGCAACTCCTTGCAATATTTGGATTGGCAAATGAAAGTTCCTTATTTCATTTGTTTCACTTGCAGCCCCAAGAAGAAGTTTAGCTCACCCATCATCGACATTTCGAATTCGCTAGTCATTAACTTAGAAAATTCCTCGCTTAAAAAATCATTAGTAGCACCAAAAATAATATCATCGACTTTCCCCCTTTCAAACTCATTGTCTAAGAGAAATTTACTTAGACGCTCATACCAAGCTCGAGGAGCTTGTTTAAGACCATATAAAACTTTCTTAAGCTTGAAGACATGGTCGGGAGATTTAAAATCTTCAAAGCCCGGGGGTTGTTCAACATATACTTCCTCTTGAATGAATCCATTTAGAAAGGCACTTTTGACATCCATTTGATATAGTTTAAAATTCATAGATGATGAAAAAGCAAGTAATAAACGAATGGCTTCTAGGCGTGCAACGGGTGCATAGGTTTCTTCATAATCAATTCCTTCTTCTTAATTATAACCCCTAGCAACTAGCCTAGCTTTGTTTCTAGTGATTATGCCATTTTCATCTAATTTACTTCGAAAAACCCATTTCGTACCAATTATGGTGTGATTATCGGGTCTTGGCACCAATTCCCAAACATCATTACGTTTGAATTGGTTAAGCTCCTCTTGCATTGCCAAGGTCCAATGCTCATCCCCAATTGCTTCGAAAAATGGTTTTAGGTTCAATTTGAGAAACAAAATCCATATGCCCTACGGTGTCTTGAAGGAGATTTCGTGTACTTACCCCTTTCTCGATGTTTCCAATTACCTTGTCAAGAAGATGGTCTTTAGACGTCCTCCAAGCCTTAGGCATCATCGATTCTTCTTCTTGTGGTGGTACTTCTTCCGAAGGTTGTTCCAGGACTTCATCTTGAACTTCCTTTGGATCCTCCTTTTGTACCTTTTCTTGAAGATTAATTTTCTTTAATGCATCTGCAAGATCAACACAAGAATCCTTTCTCGCCAAGCGAGTATCATTTTCACAAAATACTATATGAGGCGATTCCTCAACAGTTTTGGTTCGATTATTAAAAACTCTATACGCTTTGCTACGCGATGAGTAACCAAGAAAAATTCCTTCATCAGATTTCGCGTCAAATTTTCCCAAGTTATCTTTTCCGTTGTTGTGAATAAAACATTTACAACCGAAGACTCTAAGATGAGAAAGATTAGGCTTCCTTCCCTTGTAGAGTTCATAGGGAGTTTTTATGAGTATCGGTCTTATGACAGCTCTGTTTAAAACATAGCTAGCGGTACTCACGGCGTCCGCCCAAAACTTTTTGGAAATCTTAACCTCATCGAGCATGGTTCTAGCCATCTCTTCGAGACATCGATTTTTACGTTCCACCACCCTATTTTGTTGTGGTGTACGTGGAGCCGAGAAGGTATGTTCAATACCGAGTTCGTCACAAAAGTCCGCAAAGATATTATGATCGAACTCTCCCCCATGATCACTTCTTATGGAAGTGACGATTGTGTTCTTTTCATTTTGAACACGTTTAAGAAAACTTTTAAAAGCATGAAAGGCATCACTTTTATGAGCAAAAAATAACGACCATGTGAATCTAGAGTAGTCATCAACAATTACAAAAGCATCGAGATTTCCACCAAAACTTTCAACACGAGATGGTCCAAAAAGATCCATGTGTAGAAGTTGTAAGGGTCTAGTGGTTGAAACAATATTTTTGGATTTAAAAGAGGCTTTTGTTTGTGTCCATTTTTGACATGAATCACAAATAGAATCTTTTTCAAATTTCATGTTTGGAAGACCAATTACTAAATCTTGTGAAACTAGTTTGTTTAAAAGATTCATATTTACATGAGCTACTCTGCGATGCCATAACCACATGTTGTCTTCTTTACTCATAAGGCAATTTACAAAACTTGATGAAGAATTTTCAAGATCAACCATATAGATATTATCCATTCTAATACCACGAAGAATAATTTTGAAATCACTACGACGGATAACTAAGCATTCTTCGGAGTCAAACAGTACAAGATTTCCCTTGTCACATAATTGACTTATGCTCAAGAGATTATGTTTAAGACCATTAACAAGCAAAATATGCTTAATGGAGGAGGATTCGTCCTTACCGACCGATCCAATGCCGATAATCTTTCCTTTGTTACTGTCTCCAAATATAACATTTCCTCCTTCCTTGGGTTTTAGTTGAAGGAATTTTGATGCATCCCCGGTCATATGTTTGGAGCATCCACTATCAAGGTACCAAAGTGCACTTGATCCCTTCAAACACACCTACAAAACAAATTAATGATATTTTGGTACCCAAGCCATTTTGGGTCCTTGTGTGTTAGGTGCAACATATTGGTGTGATTGTCCTGCAGTGAAATGTCTATGTCTAGTGAAGCATGCGGGAGCAATATGTCAAATTTTATTGCAATAATGACAAATGACATTCGGATTGTGCATTCTTCTAGGATGATAGTAATTTGGGGGTCTAAATTTATTCACTCTATTTTTAGGAACATAGTTTTGATGTAGTTTTCGAAAATCTTGTCTAGGTGGTCTATACATGCCAACATTTCTTCTAGCATCCACTCTATTTTTAGGAAAATAGTTTTGATGTGGTTTTCGAAAATCTTGTCTAGGTGGTCTATACATTCCAATATTTCTTCTAGCATTTGTTCTAGGATGAGTTGCAATTCAAGGATCAAAATTTCTAGGTTGAACGATGACATTTATTTTGTTTGGCCTAAGTTGAGTCTTAGGTGATTTAGGAATGGACTCAACTTTTTCTTTTGGCTCGTGTTTGAAGCCTATACCGTGCTTAGTGGATTTCAAATTTACAAGCACTTCATTGAGATTTTTGTGTGAAGAATTCAATTTGTGCAAAGTGCTTATAAGACTTTCTACTTCTTCCTTTAGAGATTTGCAAGAAGTACAAACCTTATTTGAGCTTTCGGGTTTATCGGCTCTTCTTTTGCCATAAAACTTTTTTTCCTCTTTTAATTTCTCATTTTCAAGAGTAAGTTTTTCAAAGTCCTTTTCTTTTGAAGAAAGTTGTTTTCTTAAGTCTTTTATAGATTTAGAAGCGCTAATAAACTCTTTGTACAACTCATCAAATGCATCTTGCATTTCTTCTAAAGTAAAATAGTTCATAGAAGTAGTACATACCTCATTTTGAGTTTCTTCGTGTGCCATAAGACACAAGTTTGCGGTCTCGTTTCCTTCTCCATCACTTGATTCGTCTCTGGAGTCACCTCCCCAAGAGATGTATGCTCTTTGTTTCTTGAATGGTTTCTTCTCCTTTTTGATGTTTGGACAATTTGATTTGATATGCCCGATTTCTCCGCATCCATAGCACTTCAATTGGTCGCCTTGTTGCTTACCTTTTCGTTCATACTTCTTTTGCATGAACTTGTGAAATTTCTTAATAACGAGTCCAAGCTCTACATCTTCATCACTTGACTCCTCATCGTTTTGAGGTTGAGTAGTTGATGCTTTGAGCGCAATCTTTCTTTTCCTTTGATCATCCAAAGGAGAGTTAAGAATAGATGATTCATAAGTTTTAAGAATACCTCGTAGTCCGTCGATGGTGACGTTTGTGATGCCGATTGATTCTTGGATAGCATCGGCTTTGGAGCACCATTCTGGAGTGAGGCTTCGTAGAATTTTCTGGACAAGCTCCTTATCCGTGAATGTCTTTTTGAGGGTGTGTAGGTCATTAACAATTTATGAGAATCGTTCGAACATGTCATCTATCTTTTCGTTTTCCTTCATGCGAAACAGTTCATATTCGTGGGTTAGGAAATCAATTTTTGCTTCCCTTACCTGGTCCGTACCTTCGTAGGTGATTTCTAATTTGTCCCACGTTTGCTTGGCATTGGTACAACATGATATTTTTCGAAAGTCATCGGGGTTCATAGCACAATACAACATGTTGATTGCCTTTGCGTTGATCTCTACCTTTTTGATATCATCCGCGTTGTATTCGTCTTCCGTTTTTGGAACGAGTTCTTCTCCAACCTTTTTGGTGGGTTGTAGTTCTCCATTCTTGATAGTTTTCCACAATTGGAAGATGTTTGATTGGATGAATCCTCATTCTCTCCTTCCAGTAAGTGTAGTTGGTGCCATCAAAAAGTGGTGGCCTTGTGAAGCATTGTCCTTCACTTGGTTCTGCATAAACACTACGAGTAAAGCCATGGAAAGTTTCTCTCAAACTGTTAAGTCTTTCAGAGAGTATGGCTCTGATACCAATTGTTAGAATATACGCTTAACGCTAGGGGGGGGTGAATAGCGTTATAATAAAAAACATTGTAAATTTGTGGAATTAAAAATTGCATGAATAACGTAAGTGCAGTAATTAAAATGATAAGGAGAGAACACACCGAATTTTATCCTGGTTCACCGCAACGTGTGGTTAGTCCAGTCCCGGAGAGACTCTCTCGAGTTTTACACTAACTTCGCTAAGCTTACCGGTGCCTAACAAGCCGTTACACTTGCTCGTAGATATACACTCTACAAGACTTCAACCTGCTCGAGGATACCGCACCTCAAGACTTCAAACCAAGGAACTACTTTTCCTTCTTACAACAAGGGATTAGAATATCCCTTCAAGTGTGTACAAACACTTAGCACTCAAGACAAGACTCTCTTTATAGAGTAGATATGAGTAAAAAAAATACGCTCAAGAACGCAACAACTTAGTCAAGAGTTTGGCTCTCAAAAAGCTATGAAATGAATATAAAATGATTGAATGAGAGTATGTAAGCTTAAGCAAGAATATAATCAGTTGTTGTGCTTAGAAGAGTGAATTTGAGTTGTATTTATAATGCTCAAAACACCCAAAACCGTTGCTTAATTGCCAATCACAAATTGCTGATTTTGTGCTAGGATAATCGATTATCTGATTCTGCATAATCGATTATCTGCCAATCGCTTAAAAATCATTCCCATATTTTAAGCAGAATAATCGATTATCCAAATCGTATAATCGATTACCTGACAACGTTCAAAAATCAATCCCCGATTTTATGCTTAACATAATCGATTGTCTGATTGTACATAATCGATTATCTTTCAGTGTTTGAAAATACTTTTGCAACGGTCTTTAATATAATCGATTACCAGAAAAGCCATAATCGATTATTTTGCTACTTTGTAAAATCTGATGCTCACTGTCTCAACATAATCGATTAGTTTAAGGCACATAATCGATTATCTTGTAGATTTGAAAAATCTGGTGAACACTGCCTTAACATAATCGATTATCATACGGTACATAATCGATTATCTTGCAGCTTTGTAAAATCTGCTGTACACTGCCTAACATAATCGATTATCATAAGGTACATAATCGATTATCTTACAGCTTTGTAAAATCTGGTGTACACTGCTTTAACATATTCGATTATCATAAAGTACATAATCGATTTTGTTTGTCCATATTTGAAAGACATGTTTAGAATTCATTTTGGTTAAAATGAAATGTTTGAAAATCATTTTGCTTTAAATTAAAGATGCATGGTTTGATAAAAATGATTTTACGAGAGAAACCAAGTCTTGAATCAATTGTCGGATCAAGATCACAATTATAGAACGACTCATGTATAACTTTGTTGCTTTACTTAATCTTGATCTTTGTTTCTCTTGTGCTTGGACTTCGGCATATGTCAATGTTCCGTTCACGTCGGTTTGTCATTTATCAAAACCTACAAATATGAACACATGTTTCGTTTAGCGACTTGAGAACGTGTTTCAACAATGCATACTTGATATAAGGTCTTATTCTCGACCGAATAATTGCACTCTTTCTGGAAAATATATTTACTTGAATTTTACTGCATAGCTTAGTCCAAAACATACTTACACATTTCTAATACATTTCATTATCTAGCACTGCGACCTTTATGGTTTATAGAAAAATCTTTCATGGGCCTCACATTTTCCCCTTCATATGATCATTCGTCCTCAAGTGAGGGTCAAGGTTCCTTTACTAGTAATGTATCATGTACTCCCGGTGTCTCGCAATCTTGGGATATTTAAATTATTCTGAATTTGGCTAACTCCTTAAATTTCTAAAACTTTTGCTAGAGTTCCCTTTGTATCTAGGCCTATTCGCCTGTCAGGGAGCCTTAGAAAACATGTCCTAACTACATATATACATAATCCATATTAACAATTTTGCCTTTACAATATTAACCATGGCCACATGGACAATTATATGACTAAGATGAAGTAGAAAAAATTTTCACATAGATTGAACAAGGTTATAGATTTCATAGGGACCAAATAGTGGAAAGCTATTATATGGCTATTCAAACAATTGGGGGGTGCTTCCTTTTCATTTCTCCCTCAGCTTCTCAAGTGGCTTCTTCAACCTGTTGGTTTTGGCATAACACCTTTAGGGAGGTAATTTCTTTATTCCTCAATTTCCAGACATGCCTGTCAAGAATGGTAACTAGCACTTCTTCATAGGACATCTCTTCATTGACCTCAATCGTTTCAACAGACACGACAGTTGACAGATCTCCCACTACTTTCTTCAACATAGACACATTAAAAGGTAGGTGTACCAATGACATCTTGGGCAGCAGCTGAAGCTTATACGCTACCTGACCAATCCGTTGGACGGTCCTATACGGTCCGACATATTCTGGGCTCAATTTCCATTTCTTCCCGAACACCATGATACCCTTAATGGGGAAAACTTTCAAGAATACTGAATCGTCTCCTTCGAACTCCAAATCCATGCGACGAACATCCGAATAAGACTATGGGCGACTCTGAGCGGTCTTTAATCGTTCCTTAATAATCTTGACCTTCTCCATGGCCTGGTGCACAACTTCTGGCATTATCAAATCAGCTTCCCTAACTTCGAACAACCCAATAGGGGACCTACATCTTCTACCATACAGTGCATCAAATGGTGCCATTTGGATACTAGCGTGCAAGGCATTGTTATAATCAATCTCTTTGAGTGGAAATCTATCATCCCAGCTACCTTTGAAATCAACAGTGCAAGAACGCAACTTCTTCCAAGCGTCAGAATAGTCAGCTTTTCTTGCTCGTCAGTCTGAGGGTGAAAAGCTGTGCCAAGATTTACCTGCGTGCCTAAACCCTGCTCAAATTTCTTCCAAAAGTTTGCAATGAATTTAGGCCCTCGATCTGAAATGATTGAGACCGGAGTACCATGCAACCTGACTATTTCCTTAATGTACAACTAAGAATATTATTCCGCTCTATCAGTAGATTTGACTAGGAAGAAGTGCGCTAATTTCATGAGTCAATCATTAATCACCCAAATTTAGTAAACTTGTGTGGAATGCACGAGAACCCCACCACAAAATCCATATTGATCATCTCCCATTTCCAATTAGGAATTAATATGCTTTGAGCCAGTCCTCCGGGCCTTTGATGTTCGGCCTTCACTTGCTGGCAGTTTCGACATCTAGCCACAAAGTCCGCTACATCCCATTTCATGTTGTTCCACCAATAGACTTCCTTAAGATCATGATACATTTTCGTATAATCGGGGTTCACAAAATATATAGAAGTGTAGGCTTCTGCCATGATTCTGTCTCGAAGGCTGTCAATATTCTTAACATATAGGAGGCCTTAGCACCATACAGTACAATCATGCCTGATAAGAGAAAAAGCTAGGTCCTGTCTTTGTGAATCGCCTCTTTTAAATGCACTAACAATGGGTCGTCTAATTTCTTTTCCTTCACCTTTGCCACGAGCAACGATTCCATCCTATTTCGCACACTACCCCTCCATTATTAGAGTCCACAAGACGAACACCCAAACTTGCCAATTGATGAACCTTCCGAGCCAACGGCCTCTAATCAGACCTCAAACGAGCCAAACTCCCCATAAGTATCGGCTAAAAGCATCGGCCACAATGTTAGTCTTTCCCGGGTGATAAAGAATAAAATTTCGTAGTCCTTGAGTAACTCTAGCCACCTTCTCTACCTCAGATTTAGTTCCTTTTGCTTTAAAATATATTGAAGGCTTTTGTGGTCCATGAATACATCCATATGGACCCCATATAGATAATGACGCCAAATCTTTAACGCCAACGCCACTGCTGCAACCTCTAAGTCATGAGTTGGATAGATCTTTTCATGATTCTTGAGTTGCATATAGGCATAGGCTATAACCTTACCATGTTGTATTAACACACACCCAAGATCGATCCTTGAAGCATCGTAATACACCACAAATCCCTCTGTTCCCTCTGACAGGGTTAATACCGGTGTTGTAGTCAAAATTTATTTCAACTCCTGAAAACTCGTTTCACAAGCATTGGACCACTAGAACTTAGCTTCTTTCTAGGTCAATTTAGCCAAGGGAGAGGCAGTAGAAAATCCCTCCACAAATCGTCTATAGTGCCCAGCAAAACAAATGAAATTGCGAATCTCTGTTAGATGGGTGGGCCTGGGCCAATTCTTCAGTGCTGCAACCTTATGAGGATCAACTGTAATTCCTTCTCATGGGATAACATGACACAAAAATGCGACACATTCAAGCCAAAATATACAATTTGAAAACTTTGCATATAGCTGATGTTGCTGGAGAATCTCGAGAAGCGCCCTAAGATCCTGAATTCGAGAATACACAAGAATATAATCAATGAACACGATCTCAAAGGAGTATACAAAATACATAGAGACTTGATTCATGAGATCCATAAGCGCTGTCGGGGCATTTGTTAGCCAAAAAGACATTACCAAAAATTCAAAGTGCCCATACCAAGTTCTGAAAGTTTTTTTGGAATATCTCGCTCCCTTATCTTCAATTGGCGATATGAACATCGCAAATCAATTTTTCAAAATCATGAGGAACCTCACAATTGATCAAACAAATCCTCTATCCTTGGAAACGGGTACTTATTTTTTATTGTTACCTTGTTGAGTTTCCACTAGTCAATACACATTCGCAGCGAACCATCTTTCTTTCTGACAAAGAGAACCAGAGCACCCAAAGGCGAAACACTCAGTTGAATGAAACCCTCCTCTAAATGATCTTTCAATTGTTCCTTCAGCTCTTTCAATTCTACCAGTGCCATTCTATAAGGTGGAATAGATATAGGTTGGGTGTATGGCATCACAACAATCCCAAAATCAATCTCCTTGTCTAGAAGGATCCCAGGGAGCTCGTCCAAAAACACATCAGGAAATTCATTCACAATTGGCACAGATTCATGGGTAGGCACCTCAGCCGTAGTGTCTGTAACTCGGACCAAATGACAAATGCACCCTTTCCTGATCATCTTCGAGGCCTTAAATTAAGAAATAAACCTAACTTTTGGCATGACATTATTTCGTTCCCCATCTATAGCTGGCTCGTTAGGGAATTCGAGTATCAAGATGCTAGTTCGGCAATCATGTTTTACAAAGAATGAGTAAAGCCAATCAATTCACATTATTACATCAAAATAAACCACCCCCAATTCAATAAGATCGGCCATGGTATCTCAGTCAAGCACTATGACCACTCAACCCTTGTCAACCTGTGCGACTATATTAGACTCGCCGATCAAGCAGATATGAAGAATGGCTCATGAAGCTATTCCGGTTCTATCCCAAAGTTAAAAACGAAATATGGGGTTACATAGGAAAAGAAGACCTGGGATTAATAAGAGCATATACATCATGAGGTTGAACGGTCAATATACATGTGACAATATCTAGGGAGGCCTCTGCACTTTGACAAACACTCATGGCATAAATTCGACTGCATCCCTCCGAACCCTTTGCACCATCCCTGGTTGCACCTTGCCAAATAAATGCTGGAGGATGTGTGGAAGATGTGGCAGCTGCTGGACTAGATGACTGAGTTGTACCGCTCCCCGCTCCTTGGCGGGACGCACGAGAGTCCCTCTAAATATGGCCTCTCAACCAACATTCATCTCATACAGGCATATGTAGGTAGCAGACTCCCGAATGTACTCTCCTAGATTTAGGGAATGGGAACCTTTGCTGCTGTTGGGGTCTCCCTCCCGATCGGCTCTGATGATGGAGCCCCCTGCTGTGATGGTTGGGGCTAAAGCGACTCCTCTACTATGAGCCATGCCCTAATGGCGGGGTACTGGTTAAAAATTGATAATAAGACTAGGATGGCCCTAGTGATCCTCTCTACATCGCTGATCCCTCACATCCATGTTGGCCTGCTGATCGAGCACTATCATTTCCTTCTGTTTCCATCCTTTGCTTTAATTTTTGAGCCTCGGTAGCTTGGGCGAAGGCTACAACTCTTCCGTAGTTTATGTCAGAATTTAAAGCGGTTGTAGCAACCTCATTGATAACCAGAGGGCCAAGGCCCTGCACAAATTGACACACCATAGAATCTATAGTCCGCATCATATCAAATACATACATTGACAGGTGCGCGAACTCCATATAATACTCCCACACACTCCTACTACCTTGCTTGAGGGTCTCAAACGCTGCAACACGGGCTGCCTTCATCTTGGGAGGCAAGAAATGGTCTATGAAGACATCCGCAAACTCATTCCACCTAGCCGGAGGACACCCCTCCTCACAGGAGTCCTCCCACATCTCAAACCAAGAATATGCCACCCATTTCAAACAATAGGATGCAAACTCCACTGCCTCCATCTTGGTAGCATGCATAACTCGGAGGGTCTTATGCATTTCAGCAATAAAATCTTGAGGGTTTGCTTCGGGGTCTGTGCCTGTAAAAACCAGAGGGTCCACCTGAAGGTACCTGCTTACTCTGGAACTAGAAAAATCCCCTTGCATGCTAAATGAGGTGGTTGCAGCATTTGACCTCTACGCTTGAGAAGCCACTAATTGAGTCAGTATCTAAATGGCTCCTCTAAGATCCGCATCCGAAATATAAAAACCAAAAGCTGGGGCTGAGGATGGCGTAGGAATATCAGCAGGAGGGATAGCGGTACCCTCCGCAGGTGTAGGAATTGGGGTAGTCTGCTCTGGAGTGGAGGAACCAAGCAAATTGATAGTATGGCAGTTGCCCACCCCAGCAACATCGAATAGGGATTCATCAACCACTCTCGAGGGGGCATTGGTTTCTTGGCCCAATCTCGTCTTCTTCTTATGTGCCATTCACAAAAAGGAAGAACAATGCATGAGCTAGAGCAATGCAATCTCACATACCGCTCTAATGCACGATAAGGAACACAATGAAGAGTATGATTTCCTACATGTCAGAACATTCCCCTACTTATAGATGTGGTCGACAACACACCGATAAGAAGGAATCTACTAGACACGGCTTCGAGACATCCTAGTACGCTATAAAAACCTTAGGCTCTGATGCCATGTTTTTCATGCCTCGACCTCGGGGAGCACGACCAGCTCCCGATTGAGGAAACCCGATTCAAGGATACGAGCATGGATTTAGAGAGAGCTTGATGAATGTTACTTTATCTCACTCTAGTACCCCTCTCTCTCTCTCTCTTTATGTTGTGAAGAATAACAGAAAATGGCCTATTGCTGTGTTTTTAATATGGTGGGGTCGGATTATAAAATTTAGAAAATAAGAGCTCGATTCCGATTTGCTGTTGCATTTGCGATCGCAAAGTTGAAATGTGGTCCGCAGAATAGACCACAAAAATGCACCCAAAAACTGGCCACTCTGACCGGGTTTGCGGTAGAAATGCGGTCCGCACTCCTGTTCCACGATTGCATAATGCACCGCACAACTTCCCTTTACAAGATCCTTGAGAAATTATGCGACGACTATACAGTCCGCTTTCTTTTTATCTGATCGCATAATTGACTTCAAATTTGGCCGACACACTGATTTGCTCTACAGTAGAAATGCGGTCTGCATACTTGATATGTGATTGCATTCTCGACCACAAAATTGCACTCTTCTGGAAAACATATTTTCTTCACTTTTACTGCATAGCTTTTTACACATTTCTAATACATATTCCTAATTTGGCACTATGAGCTTTATGATTTATAGAAAAATCTTTCACTCGCCTCACAAGGGCGACTTTCCTTAGGACCAAGTCCCCGACTCCAAAATATCAGAGGTTTGTTTTTTTGTTATAGTACATTTCAATACTTTGCTTTTTGGTGGCCATTCAGACCAGCAAGGCTTCTCACTTTTTATCTAATAGTTCAAAGGTTGTATCCATAGCCTCGTTATTCGATTTAGCAATGGTATGACGGAATATGGCGCTTGGCTCCCTGACCTCTAGTAGTATCAAAGCCTCGGCGCCATACACTAGAGAGAAAGGTGTCTCCTATGTGATTTATTTTGAAGTTGTTCGGTATGCCCATAGCACTTCAAGCAGCATTTCACTCCATTTTCCCTAGCGCTTTCCAACTTCTTATGTATGTTTTGGATGATGGTTTTGTTTGTGGACTCGGCTTGGCCATTTACACACGGGCCATAAGGTGTCGATAGGATTCTCTTGATTTTGTGACTCTCAAGGAACTGTGTTGCTTTGCTTCCGATGAACTTCCTCCCATTATCGCATGTTATCTTAGAAGGAATCCTGAAGCAACACATAATGTGGTCCCAAGATGAAGTCAATAACTTCTTTCTCTCTTATCTTCTCGAAAGCGTGCACTTCCACCCATTTTGAGAAATGTCCATTCCCTATTTAATGAACGGCCATGGAAATAAGACCAAATGTCACTATTCACCGAGTTGCTGAATCATAGGAGCATTCGGGCGAATTCCTTAGTAAATTTTTCCATGTTGTCCCAGTAGTAGCCTGACCTAATCACCTTTGAACTAAGGAATCGCACAATAGTGGTTTCCACAAGTGCCCTCATAAATTTCTTGGAGTATATAATCTGCGTCTCTTGTCCCCTGAAATACTCCTAGAGGGCCATCGAAATTTCTACTTTAAATAGTCTTGTTTTCATCGAGCGAGGACCAGGCTGCTTTGGTTCGCGTTGATCAGCGCGTAATTTTCTGTCGTTCAGATAGTCATTATATTTGTTTCTCCAATCCCATGTTACGCTAGTAGAATTAATCTTGGCATGACCTTCCTCGACCATAGATTTTCACAGTGGAATAACAACCTCGTGGAGTAGTTCATCTTCTTCAACAGATGATCCTAGGTTTACAAGGGCATCAGCTTCCCTGTTGTACTCTATAGTTACGTGGACCGAGCTACATTCCTTGAAATGGCGTAATGTGATTTGGATTTTTTCCAAATATCTTTGCATCATGTCTTTTTGAACCTTGTATCTCCCATTTACCTGGTTTACTACTATGAGCGATTCGCATTTTGCTTCAACGGTCTAAGCTCGCATGCTTTTGGTCAATTCCAGACATGCAATACTAGCCTCATACGCGACTTCGTTGTTAGTCAATCTTGAAGTTTTCGTAGATTGCCTGATTATTCCACCCGTACGTGGCTTCAGGACTATACTGATTCTGCATCCTCTCACGTTTGTGGTTCCTTCAACGAACAGGTTCCATACCTTAGAAGACGTGCCTGATTATAGTAAAAGTTACTTATCTACATCAGGCACGAGAGAGGGCAAAAAAATTGTCACAAAGTCTGTCAAGATCTTGGACATGATGGCCGTTCGGAGTTGATACTCAGTATCATACCCCTCACCCCTCCCCCCCCCACCGAGTTTGATGGACTATTTTGTCAATTAGCCCAATACTTCGGGCTTATGGAATATGTTTCGGAGAGGGTACGTTGTTAGGAAGCAAATATTGTGGAATTGAAAATAGGGTTTCAATTTTCATGATGCGCTTATTAACGCATGAGCTAAATTTTCTAGGTGTTGATACCTTGTTTCATATCCCATAGGATCCGACTTACATCATAAATAGGGAATTGTGTACCTTGCTCTTCTCGAACTAGCACACCGTTTAACGCTATCTCAAATATAGCTAGGTATAGGTACAATGTTTCATCCTTCTTTGGCATGTGGAGCAAATGGGGACTAGTCAGATATTGTTTCAATTTCTCTAAGGCATGTTCGCATTCTAGAGTCCATTGGAAGTTGTATTTCTTTTTGTGCAAAGAGAAAAAATTATAATTCATGTCTGATGACCTTGATATGAATTTGCCTAGAGCCATTTTTCGCCCAGTCAGCCGTTGCACGACCTTTAAATTATTTACCATCGTGATTTATTTGATGGCCTTGATTTTGTCAGGGTTGATCTCCATCACCCTGTTCGATACCATGAAACCTAAGAATTTCGTCGAAGCCACTCCGAAGGAACATTTCTCGGGGTGAAGCTTCATATTGTAACTTTCAAGGATGTCAAATGTATCCTGCAAATGAGTCAAATGGTCTTCTGCGCCCAAGGACATAACTAGCATGTCATCAATATAAATTTCCATGGACTCGCCTTTTTTATGTTCGAACATTTTGTGAACAAGATGGTAGTATGTAACCCCTGTGTTTTTAACCCCGTCGGGAATTACATTGTAATAATAGGTACCATTCTTCATGATGAATGAATTATTTTCCCTATCCTCAACGTTCATCTGAATTTAATTATACCCGGAGTAGGCATCGAGAAAGGTAAGGGTCTCTCGGTCGGCCATAGCATCGATCAAATGATCGATGTTAGGCAATGGGAACGAATCATTAGGGCATGCCTTATTTAAGTCTTTATAATCTACGCATATTCTTAAAATATTTACCTTTTGGGGTACGACCACTACGTTTTCCATCCACTCGGGGTACTTGCCTATCTAATGGACCCTATTTTAAGGAGTTTGCTACCTCGTCCTTGAGGAATTGGTGTTTTACATCGGAGTGGGGTCTTCTTTTTTGCTTCACTGGTTTAAACCTGGGGTCTACATTCAATCGTTAGTTGGTTATTTCCGTTGGGATTCTTGTCATATCTAAGTGGGACCAAGCGAAACATTCGATGTTATTAATAAGAAATTGAATGATTTCTTTCATGAGTTCGTGGGTTAATTCCATTCCCATGTATCCTTCCGATCTGAGAAGTAATTGATCAAAACAACTTGCTCCAGTTCTTCAAGAGTCGATTTTGTTGCATCCGACTCTTCAAGGGCAACAAAAGTTCGAGGAGAAAAGAAATCTACTTCATTATCCTCGGGGGTCTGTATGCTCCCAGACTCATCCGAGGTGGAGTGTATGGGAGTCGGTACCTCCTAGTAAAAAGCGAACATTTCTTTCACCGCATGTTGTTCTCCATATATGGTTGTTATACAATCCTTTGTTGGAATTTTTATCATCCGGTACAGAGTTGACGGCACTGCCCTCATGCTGTGTATCTATGCCTGTCAAGCAATGTGTTGTACCTCATCTCACCGTCAATGATGTGGTATTTGCAGTTTTGAACCGTACTGGACATGTCAACCGGGAGTGTGATCTCTCCTTTTATTATCTTAGCGGCTATGTTGAAACAGTGGAGGACCTGAGAGGGGGGTACGATCTGATTGAGCAACCCAAGTTGTTCTACTACATTTGACCTAATTACGTTGGACAAGCTACCTAGATCAACGAGCACGCGTTTAATTTGAGTGTTGCTTAAACGAAATGAAATTACTAGCTCATCATTATATGGTTTTGCCAAGGTCTCGAGATCCTCATCGCTTAACGAAAGGGTGTCTTTGGTCATGCGGTCTCGTACAGGCCCTTCTATCGTAGAAAATATTTTTATCCGTTTAATTGCAGGCCCTTAGGGAATGCCGGTCCCCCCACCCCAATAGTTATATGAACGACATGCGGAGGAATCTCTATTTTTTTCAAGGTTGGATTATTTCGAGTTTCCCGCTGAATTTCTTGACGCACTCCCTGGTTAATGTTAGGACCAGCGCTGACGCATTGGGCGTCGCATGAGGTCGTACCCTTGGAATTGTCTCCGGTGTGTTCTCAGGGTTTCATGGTAGCATACTAACACCTGGAACATCCACACCATTCCCTCCATGGTTCTCAAGATTGACGTTCACTAAGCCAGTCATTTTGACCTGAAATCAATGATCTTGGGCAAGAAAAAGTGTGAAAGATAACTTGCGTTGTTTAATAAAACCAGCAATAATATAATCATTATTAGTTTTAGCCGCACGGTGGGCGCCAAACTATTTACTGTGAAAATGGTAATAATAATAAAATTTGGTTACGAGATTCTATAAATACGTGATCTATTTTTATGCTAGTTGTTAAGCAGTGGATGTTATGTGAAAGACTTAGAAATTAGATAAGCCCTTGGGAAGAAAGTGATAGCCTAACTAAATGATCAATAATCGGGTCCTCGAGCTCGTCAATTCAAGGGCCTAGAGCTAGACTATTCGGGGGCCTTGAGCTCGAGTCTGGAGCTCAACTGGGAGCTATCGAGGGTGATTGATGGGTGAATAACAGTTATGATAAAATTAATGACGGTTCTTTATGTCCAACAATAAGCAATCAATAAAGAACAATAAGAAGAACACAACAAATATAAGCAATAAATAACAAATGAACTCGAGGGAATATGTTAGAGAGGATAAAGAATGTTCTTGAGTATTTAGTATGGAGCAACCAAACCTTACAAAATGACAGAGATCCTCATTATATAGAAGGGAAATCCCAAAATAGTACAAATATATTAATTACAAATAATAAGGAGATGGGAGCAAGTTGAGGTCATGATTCGGGTTTTGGGATTAGCTCGCTAGACTTTGTCAGTTCTAGACGTGTGCCTTGGGAATTCCCCGCTTTTTCATTATACAGTTGGTCTGCACTGCCCCGGGATTGAGCGTTGGTAGGCCCTGAGTATGTACCTCGACCATAGTCTCAAACCTATTAAATATGCCTACGATCCATCATAATGACGGAAAATTTGACACTTTAGTTTACCATATACACTAATTCATATAATACGCACACTTCGATGTAAGATTAACAAATCTTTCAACATAGTCAATCGAATTAACACATTCCTATAGGATACAATCAAGATAGCGATGAGTATTAACTTATTATTCTTTTTAAGGTTGTTCTTCCTTTAATCATTTAATATTTTATAGAATTGTTGTATGTTTTATATGACATGATAAAGATTTATTTTATTCCATAAATTATCTATTATGCTGCAAAGTTATTTTATATTTTTTCGACTTGTTTGGTTGTTTATTTATTTCTTTAGTTGTTAAGATACAAAACTCATGCGTAAACATAGGCATAATTTATCTGATGATGAGGACGAACAAACTGAATCAGATGCGTAGTAGTTTATTTGTAATGTTTTGGTTGACTGGTAAATTTGATTGTGAAAGATAACTTTATGTATTTATTTTAAACTTGAATGTGGGCTACCATTTGGATGTTTTTATGCCAAAAATTTGATAGGCTTAAAGGTTGGTATTGTTGGTTTAAGGTTTGTTAATTGGTTGGCATTGTTGGTTTAGATTAGTTTAATATATTGTTAATTTAGATTGTGTTAATGTATCGTTGGTTTGTATATTTGTATTAATGTATCGGTGGTTTACATTGTTGTTACTGTATTGTTGGTTTGTATTTTTTTAATTGCAATAGTTTGACAGGTGGTTCAGCTCGAAATTGGTCAGAATTCTGTCTAGTTTTATATGAAATTCCGACGTAGATGGTCATACAGCTGCCCAAATTTACCATAAATTCCCAAATTTATGATTGTTTCGGAAGGAAATTAAAAAGAAATTAGTATTTAGAAATTTTCGACTGATTCGGTCGGAAATTTAAAATATATATATATATTCCATATTTTTCGACGGATCCCCTCGGAAATTAAATAAAATTAAATTTTTAATTTTTGTTTTAGTTGTATTATTACGACC
This sequence comes from Nicotiana benthamiana, assembly GCA_034376525.1. Taxonomy (NCBI): domain Eukaryota; kingdom Viridiplantae; phylum Streptophyta; class Magnoliopsida; order Solanales; family Solanaceae; genus Nicotiana; species Nicotiana benthamiana. Next base: position 95,399,176 of record CM067337.1, read on the forward strand.
GATTTAGTCGTAAATTCCAACCACTTTTGTCGGAAAAGTGAATTATTTGTTTGCTTGACATTTTGAAATTTTGCAACCACTTTAGTTGGAAATAACCGACAGATTAAGTCAGAAATTATTTTCCGACCAACTTTTTTAGAGACAACCAATTTCGGTCGAAAAGTAATAAAAAATACGTGATTTCTGATCGAATTCTAACCTTTTGGCTATCGGAAATCCACCATTTTCTAGTAGTACTATTACGAAGGAAACCAATACTGCATTCACGCTGCATTTGATACTATGTCTAGAACGAATAATTTTTCATATTTCTTGTACCTTTGGCTATCCATATGAGAATTTGCCAAAACTTACGTATTGCAAACCTTCAATAACATTCATCCTAGCCACTTATGACTCCTTCCATTTGATTTAAGGCTTGCCAAGAAGAAATAAAACTGGTTTTGTAAAAATAGGTTCAACATATTTAGGATTATATGCACGAGAGTATTTACTGAAATGGGTTTCATGGCATGTTATGAAGCATCCAATGAGTCATTATGGCTGCGGAATTTTGTTAGTGGAATGCGCATAGTAGACACCATTAAAAAGCCACTTTGGCTATTATGCGACAACAGATCAGCAGTCCTTTATGCTAACAATAACAGTAGTTTGACGAAGGCAAAACATATGGACGTCAAATTTCGGGTTGTTAAAGAAAGAGTACATAATGGACAATTGTGCATAGAGCACATAAGTACAAACTCCATGATTGAGGATCCACTTACTAAGGGATTGCCACCCAAAGTATTTCATGAGCATATTGCTTGCATGGGTGTTAAATCAGTTAAGGATTATGAATTTTAGTGGGAGTTTGTATTATACAATTATGTATTGTCCATTACATTCGGTAATTCAGTTTTAAGGTTATATCTGCAGATATTCAGTTTTAAAGTTTTATGTACTCTTAAGGTTTATGATTAATCTCAATAAAGAGAACCAGTTGGAAATAGACATTCTATTTCAGACCACACTTTATGTTATTTCCATGCTACACACCTATACTTGATCCATGTCGTTGGTTATATTGATATACGTGATCTATGTTGGTTCTAGTTACGCAAGAGTAACTAAGGGCTCTTAGGTCCTATGTTGGTATGATTGATGGACCGGATTGTTCATGACAATTTTATTATAATAGCAATTCTGAGCTCATAAGGTTATAATATAACATATAATGATAAGGTTTGTACATATGTATGAGTATCTCCTCCAAGTGGGAGATTGTTAGATATATGGACTTATATCTACATACATATGAACAATATATGGATTAATTATATGTTATGTGCTATCTTTTGGTTTGGCCTAAATTGGTGGTCTTATGGACATTCTTAAGGGGGCCAATATATTGTCGACTAATGTGTAGATACCCAAAAGAGTAACCTTAGTTAATGATGGGCTAACTAAGGTTACATACATGTAACCAAGGTTACATTCTTGTGACCTTTGAGTTTCATAACTCACATGTTATAAGGGGGGTTTATGGTTCCCACAAGAAGGTAAGACACATTCTCTTCTTCCTCCCATTGAAACTACAGAGCATTTTGGTCTTGCATATCAAGTGGAAAACCAATCCTCATTTTTGTCTTGGATATCAAGCAAAAGGGAAAACTTCAAGACAATCTTCAAGAAGGATTAAGGATCTTCCACTTATGGATTCAGGTACGCTTCCGCTATGTTGTTATTCCAAATAATTTGATATGAAGGCTATAGTGTTATAGTAGGATTTATAATCCAACAGGTTCAACATATTTAGGATTTATATGCACGGGAGTATTTACTGAAGTGGGTTTCAATAAATTGGAGTAATCAAGTGGTGGATTAGGGTTTGTAGTGTTGTTTATAGGATTGGAAAGGGTGTTTGGAGGAAGACTAGCCGTTGAAAAGGGCTGGCCTCTGACCAGATTGGTCATGGAGGCTCTTACTGCTTTTTAATCGCTTCCAAATTACCGCGGAAAGGAGAGAGAAGAGAGCAAAAGTTGGATCAATCGCGACCTTTTGTGACTTATATATCGATATTTTGTGTTATTTCTTTCAACTTTCTTAAATAATAAATATATAATTTAGATCATGAAATCCATCAATATATTTATAGAAGCCTTAGGGAAATATTGACTTTTTCTTTATTTTGGATATCAAGCACCCCTCCCTCGTAAGTGCCAGTATTATATGATCTAAAGGAAATGATCCAATATTGGTGACTGCAGATTGGAAAACCATTAACACTACAGTAGGACTTTCTTCCTAACCATAGATAATGACTCGCTCTAGGAAATGCTTCCTAACCATAGATAAGAAGCCCATTTTGGCCACGTTAGTGTACCATATTAAACTCATAATTATATCTATAGACTATCCTTGATTTTCTCACTCATTTCTTTCCCAATAGCAACACTAAACAAGAAATCTAAACCATCCACATGTTTACACTTACTCTTTTTTCCAGTTTCTTTCTTCATTTTTCTTTCTCTTGTCCACACAAACACAGGCCACGGCCGGATTAATAGATTTCCGGCCAAGCTCAGATGATCTTAATGCTCTCGTTTTTCTTCAAATGTCGCCGACCTCTATCGAAAACTCACCACCACCAACAACATATGCTTCTCCACCAATAACAATAATCTTCACAGTCATCCTCCTTGTGATATTTTTCGTAGTTTTTTCCTCTATTTTTTTTTGTAGATGTTTCATGCAAAATCTACTGTATACATGGCACTTACGACATAGTCCTAACGGAACTCCAATTGACCCAAGGATTTCAGAAAATATTCAAGGTCTTGATCCCTTGATTATTAAATCTTATCCGACATTTCCCTATTCATGTGTTAAAGATTATCGAAGAGAAACGAATGGGCTTGAATGTGCCATTTGTTTGGTCGAGTTCGATGACAATAGCCTGCTGCGTCTTGTGACGTCATGTAACCATGTGTATCATCAAGATTGCATTGATCTTTGGCTTGAATCGCACAAGACATGCCCTGTATGCCGTGCAAGCCTCGACTCGCCTGAAATGCTACAAAAAAGGTCACGTACGATGACGAATAATGTCATGCATGACATTAACGAGGACGAATCACTGGATGAAGATACATTGAGTATTGTAATCCAAGACGATAATAATGAAGAAAGTGGATGTGATGGGCACCGAAGTGGGACTTCGAAAACGGCTTGTGGTACACGACAAAGCGTTGATTTACGAAATATAGTAGAAAAGTTTTCAAGGTCGCATTCCACAGGGCACTCAATAGTTATGGCTAGAGAAGTTGAAGATAGGTTTACTTTGAGATTACCTCAAGATGTGAGGGCAAAAATAATAAAGGGACATAATTCAACTAAAAGTTGCACGACTTTTGGAGAATACAAAAGCAAAACAACCACTGGAAATGGTGGTTTTGGTGAAGTTTCAGAATCGTCCAACAATGTATAATAGACTACTTTCACATAGCACCCACCCTCTAATGGTGTCCTAAATTGTATATTTTCGTGTCTACTAACATTTCTTTGTGATTTTCAATGTTTTCCTTGATAATTAGAGTTCTTTGAGGGTCGTTTTATTGTGAATAAATTTTACCAAATAAGAATCTTCCAATGAAGAGAAGATAATACGTTTCAACTTAATCAAATTCAAAGAGCGCGATCCCCTCCCTCCAAACAGGCCATTTGCAGTAATCTATTTTGTCGACATGTTATAATAATTTTCTAATAACATATATCCATATCTTTCCATAAAATAAATTTTTTTAATTTTCGTTCCAGTTATTTCTAATCAACTAATAGACGGTGCTTTAATTTGGTAGTTACCAAATAGAATTTTTTACCAATTCTTCTTCGAGTTTTATTTTTAAATGAAAAATTATTAGCCAAATACTTTATGAAATCATGACATGTTTTTGTATCGACTTAATTGAAGAAGAAAAAATACTAACATATGCGAACCAGTTATGCTTGTGAGACTATATGAAATAGAAACTAAAAGACGAACAAATTAAAAAAATATAGGGAGTCAAATTCGGCCTAGGATATTCTTCGTCCTACCCGTTCTGACTTGATCAGTGCATTAGGAAAAGAATATATTTATTGATGAATGATCTCAAGCTACGCTAAAATAGGGGTAAGATCGCGTAGACATTATTCTCTACAAATTTCACATATGAGATTAAACTAAATTTCCTTTTGTATCATTGTGGACCTTGAGCAGTATTAAATTAGCTCATAAACGGTTGTGTTGATGGCTTATATATTCATCAAAGTCACATAATTTTTTTATTTATCGAAAAAAACACAACTTTATTTAAATTACATAAATGGTAATTCTAGCCAGACTTTATACTTTTCGGTGAGTTTTAGTAACATGACAAAGATAATTTTAAAAAAAATCACTAAAATGCTAATTTGAAACCTAAAACACTTTAAAACTCAACCCAATCTTTACCGAATACTTGGCATGTTGCACATATATGGCCACTAAACATTCTCATATGTATTATTTGTTGAAAATAAAAATAAATTTGATTTTGTAATAATTATTTGGGCTTAAGAAATTATGAAAAATAAAGAGCCCAATTAGCCTATTTTCTAGAATGTGAGCCCATTTGGCCCATGTTTTAGAAATGTGCTCTAGAAAAATCTTTAGAATAGTAGAATGATATAGATAAGTATGGAGTGATCTAGATAGTGGATATTTTTGTAGAATTGTGTAGAAGGTGATTTGTTGCCATTAGATTAAAGCTTTGTTGGATAAATCTTGGCCATTGATTGAGGAAGTGGCCAAGTATAAATATGTGTAGGATTGCTCATTTTGTATTAAGCCAAAAAAAATCAAAAACAAGTTTGAGTAATAAAAGTTTCTCTTCTCCGAAATCTTTCTACTCTTCCAAAATTCCTTTGGCCTAAAAGCCTCCCTCCAAATATTAATAGCAATCAACTTCCAACTAAGTGGTATCAGAGCCACAAGATTCTAAACAAAAATTTTTAAAATCATGGCAAATGTTGTTGCATCATTCCAAATTCCTATGCTCAACAAGAGCAACTATGATAATTGGAGTATCAGATGAAGGCTCTCCTAGGTGCACATGATGTTTGGGATATTGTAGAGAAAGGCTACAATGAGCCCCGAGATGAATCTACATTATCCCAAACTCAAAAGGATAGTTTGAAGGATTCAAGAAAGAGAGACAAGGAAGCTCTCTACCTCATCTACCAAGCATTGGATGATGATGGGTTCGAGAAGATCTCAAGTGCAACCACTGCTAAGGAAGCGTGGGAGAAACTCCAAACGTCTTGCTAAGGTGCCGAACAAGTAAAGAAGGTACGTCTCCAAACATTAAGAGGAGAATTTGAGTCTTTACATATGAAAGAAGGGGAGTCCAGTTTCGAGTATTTTTCAAAAGTTTTGGTGGTTTCAAATCAAATGAAAAGAAATGGTGAAAAATTCGAAGATATTAGAATTATTGAGAAGATACTCCGGTCATTAACTTCCAAATTCGACAATATTGTCATAACAATTGAAGAAACTAAAAATTTGGAGGAGATGTCAATTGATCATTTAGTGGGATCATTACAAGCATATGAAGAAAAGCATAAGAAAAAACAAGATATAGTGGAGCAATTATTCAAGATGCAAATAAAAGATAAGTTAGAAAGTATCGGAAATGGACGAGGTAAATATGGAAGAGGTCGTGGTCGTGGACGAGGTCAAGGCCATGGATGTGGACGAGGAGGTTTCAATAACAATGAAGAAAGAAGAGAATACCCAAGTTGTGGGAGAGGCAACCAAGGTGCAAGGTACGATAAATCTCAAATCAAATGTTATTCTTGTAAAAAATATGGACATTATGCTTCACAATGTAGAGGGTCTCAAACCAAAGTCGAAGAGACCGCCAACCTTGTGGAGGATAAGGGCCAAAAAGACCTGACCCTACTTCTAGCATACAAAGGAGAATAAGGGAGACAAGACAACACTTGGTACCTTGACACCGGGGCGAGCAACCATATGTGTGGAAAGAGGAGCATGTTCGTGGAGCTCGACAAATCGGTGAGTGGTAATGTTTCTTTTGGTGATAAATCCAAAATACCAGTGAAAGGCAAAGGTAACATCCTAATCCGCTTGAAGAATGGAAATCACCAATTTATCTCAACTGTCTACTATGTGCCCAAAATGAAAAATAATATATTGAGTTTGGGGCAACTCTTAGAGAAGGGCTATGATATTCAAATGAAAGATCATAGTCTTTTCATAAGAGATAATAAAAATAATTTAATCACTAAGGTGCCTATGTCCAAAAATAGAATGTTCTTGTTGAACATTCAAAATGATGTTGCAAAGTGTCTTAAAGCTTGCTACAAAGATGTATCTTGGCTTTGGCATCTTCTATTTGGGCACTTGAATTTTGGAGGCTTGGAGCTACTATCCAAAAAGGACATGGTGCGAGGACTACCATCCGTTAGCCACCCCGATCAATTGTGCGAAGGATGCCTACTCGGAAAGCAATTTCGGAAGAGTTTTCCAAAGGAGTCAAGCTCGAGAGCCAAAAGCCATTGGAGCTCATACGTACCGACATATGTGGTCCTATCAAGCCAAGCTCCCTCGGTAAAAGCAACTATTTCCTTCTATTTATTGATGATTTTTCAATAAATACATAGGTGTATTTCTTGAAGCAAAAATCGGAGGCATTTGAAGTATTAAAGAAATTCAAAGCGGCAGTGGAGAAAGAAAGTGGACTACACATAAAGGCCATGAGATCCGATCATGGAGGCGAGTTCACTTTTAGAGAGTCCCAAAATTTTTACGAGGAGCATGGAATAAGGCGTCCACTAACAGTAACAAGGTCCCCCCAACAAAATGGAGTGGCGGAAAGGAAGAACCGGACAATTCTAGACATGGCGCGGAGTATGCTAAAGAGCAAGAAGCTACCAAAGGAATTCTGGGCCGAAGCAGTAGCGTGTGCAGTCTATCTACTCAACCGATCACCAACAAGGAGCGTGTGGGGAAAGACACAACAAGAAGCTTGGAGTGGAAGGAAGCCAGGAATCTCCCATCTAAGAGTCTTTGGAAGCAAAGCATACGCACATGTACCTGACGAGACACGGAGCAAGCTCAATGACAAAAGTAAGGCGTTCATCTTTATCGGGTATGATTCCAACTCCAAAGGCTACAAATTATATAATCTAGATACTAACAAGCTTGTGATAAGTCGGGACGTGGAGCTTGATGAAGAAAGAGAATGGAATTTTTGTTCTCACGAGGACTTTAATTCCATTATTCCAACCGAAGAAGAAGAACAAAGACCTACAGCAGAGGATGCCCAGCGAGAGCTAACTACTCCACCTACCTCGCCAACAGCAGTTCAAGATGACTCGCCACCATCGTTTTTGAATGAAAGGAGCGAGGAACGCGCAAGGAGTTTGGAAGACATTTATGAAGAGACTGAAAGGTTAGAGGACCTAACTCTTATTTGTCTATTTGCTGATTGTGAACCGGTTACCTTTGAATAAGCCGTACAAAGAAAGAAATGGCGAGATGCAATGGATGAGGAGATCCAGTCCATCGAAAGGAACGACACCTGGGAGCTGACTTCACTTCCAAAAGGGAAAAAGGCGATCGACGTGAAGTGGGTGTACAAGGCAAAGAAAAACTGTAATGGAGAAATCGAAAGATACAAGGCGAGGCTTGTTGCAAAAGGATACAGTCAAAAAGTCGGCATCAACTATGACGAGGTATTTTCCCCTGTAGCCCATCTAGAAACTGTAAGACTTATCATTTCTCTAGCAGCTCAAAATAAATGGAAGATACATCAAATGGATGTAAAGTCGGCGTTCTTGAATGGAGTCCTTGAGGAAGAAGTTTACATCCGACAACCTATGGGCTATGAGGTGAAGACGCAGGAAGACAAAGTCTTATGATTGAAGAAGGCGTTATATGGACTAAAGCAAGCACCAAGGGCGTGGAACAGTAGGATCGACAAGTACTTGCAAGAAAATGACTTCGCCAAATGCCCACATGAGCATGCGCTCTATGCCAAGATGAAAGATTGAGATATCTTGATCGTTTGCTTGTACGTGGATGATTTAATCTTTGCAGGAAATAACGAAAGGATGATCGATGAGTTCAAGCGAGCAATGGCAAAAGAGTTCGAGATGACCGACATTTGGCTTATGGCGTACTATCTTGGCATTGAAGTCAAACAACTTGAGGATGGAATTTTCATCTCACAGGAGGGCTATGCGATGGAGATCCTAAAGAAGTTCAAGATGGATGATTGTAACCCAGTCAACACACCGGTGGAGTGTGGGATCAAGTTGTCGAAGCATGATGAAGTTGAGAAAGTAGACACGACAATGTTCAAGAGCATAGTTGGGAGCTTACGACATTTGACTTGCACGAGACCCAACATTCTCTACGCCACCGGCCTCATAAGTCGCTACATGGAGAATCCAACTACTACACACTTGAAGGCTGCAAGAAGAATTCTCCGCTACCTCAAAGGTACAATCAACTTTGGGTTGTTCTATTCAACTTCTAATGATTATAAGCTTGTTGGTTATAGTGATAGCGATTGGGCCGGAGACATTGATGATAGAAAAAGTACCACGGGCTTCGTGTTCTTCATGGGAGACACCGCCTTGACTTGGATGTCCAAGAAACAAACCAATTGTCACTCTATCCACATCTGAAGCTGAGTATGTTGCCGCTACCTCCTGTGTATGTCATGCAATTTGGATGCGAAGTTTGCTCAAGGAGCTCGGATGGTCACAAGAAGATCCAACTACAATTTGCGTGGATAATAAGTCGACGTTGGCGTTGGCGAAAAATCCGGTGTTCCATGATCGAAGCAAGCATATTGACACACGCTATCACTACATAAGAGAGTGCATCACAAGAAAGGATGTACAAGTAGAGTACGTGAAGTCCAAAGACCAAGTTGCTGATATCTTCACCAAGCCACTCAAGCAAGAGGACTTCATCAAGTTAAGAAGTTTGCTTGGAATGACAAATCAAGTTTAAGGGGGGGTGTTGAAAATAAAAATAAACTTGATTTGTAATAACTATTTGGGCTTAAGAAATTATGAAAAATAAAGAGCCCAATTAGCCTATTTTCTAGAATGTGAGCCCATTTGGCTCATGTTCTAGAAATGTGCTCTAGAAATATCTTTAGAATAGTAGAATGATATAGATAAGTATTGAGTGATCTAGAGAGTGGATATTTTTGTAGAATTGTGTAGAAGGTGATTTGAAGCCATTAGATTAAAGTTGTGTTGGATATATCTTGGCCATTGATTGAGGAAGTGGCCAAGTATAAATAGGTGTAGGATTGCTCATTTTGTATTAAGCCAAAAAAAATATCAAAAACCAGTTTGGGTAATAAAAGTTTCTCTTCTCCAAAATCTTTCTACTCTTCCAAAATTCCCTTAGCCTAAAAGCCTCCCTCCAAATATTAATTGCTATCCTCTTCCAACATTATTTTCATAAAAGAGAGATGGCTTTGTATATGGTTAAAATCGGCCTAATTCTTTTTTATGCTTCTAGTCGAGGCCGGAGCATGATTAATTGAGGATCGGATCCGATTTAGATCAAACTATAGTTCGGAGTTAGGTTATCAAGCTCGAGACCATGAGACCGATTAAGATCGAGACCAACAAAATCAAGACCGACCAAGATTGAGATGGACCAAGATCGAGACCGAATAAAATTGAGATCGGGGCAGCATACTGGTTGGAGTAACGAAACAGTAAAATTTTTGTAATCGGCCAAGGATCACGGCGCATATCCAGCCAATATCAAGAATTTGTCAATTAATTATCCAATTATGTGATTTTATTGTATTTAGAATTGTACCAAGAATAGGACTCACTTACTATGTAAATTGGTTCGATCATTTGTAAAGGGGGCATCATATTCACGTTACAAAAGCAATATACTCTCTTATTCTTAAGCTCTCCATATTTGTGTTATTGTATTAATACTTTCCGGCGAAATACTTATTTAATTTGAGGGTAACCTAGCTCAACAATTAACGCTATACGTGTTGTTTAGGTTGCTTTATTTATATTTGCATTTAATTGTCAATTTACCTTTTCTTTCAATTTGTACTAAGTAAATCGTGTGTCCTTCATATCACAGTATAAATTTAATTGTTATCCTTTTTTAGGGTTTACAGGTTGGCGTCCATCGTGGTGATATGGATAATAGTGATTGCCTAGCTAAAATTTCCGTAGCACATACTATTTTATGCTTGTTCTTTAATGTGTCTTTGACTACAAGATTAAAAGATGGTAAACTCTCAGTCAGCACCTCAACACAATGACAAAGATCTAATCCACCACAGTGATAACGACAATATTACACCAGGAAACATTGTATTCCCTAATGACGTCAATAGAGTTCCGACTGTAGATCCAATCGACGTCAGTTCTAATGTATCCATCAATGAAAATTTTAAAGTTGAACCCGAAAGTAACGTTCGTGGGGGTACAAGATTAGCTACTCAAAATGCATATAGCGATGAAGATGACGGGATCAGCCTGCGGGTAATGTTCGAATATTGCAGTCCCAACATACAATAATAATGCAGCTCTAGAATTAGAACCAAGTGCTAAGCATGGTCGAACTCAAGCCATCACAAGAAGTTATATACAGGGCAAAATCAGCTTCGAGAAAATCAAACAAGAAGGAAACAGAGTCCAATCATGCTATTATAAAGGTGCTCGGAGAATTGACAAAGCAAATCGAGACAAGGGAAAAGAATTTTGAGGAAAATGATAAGAATGTGGAAACCTATAACTCCAGGGTCGACCAAATCCCGAAGGTACTATTGATATTGAAAGGACTAGATTCTAAAAAATTTGTACAAAAACCTTTCCCCCTAAGTGTGCTCCGAAGCCAATCCCCAAATAGTTTTGTATTCTCTAGATTCCTAAATATACCAGGACGACTGATCCATAAGAACATGTCACCTCGTACACGTGCGCCTTCAAAAAACATTGCTTGAAAAATTAAGAAATTGAGTCCGTATTGCTGAAGAAATTCGGGAAGAATCTATCAAAGTGTTCTATGATATGGTATCATAATTTACCGCCTATTTCTATTGATCCGTTTGCTATGCTTGCATATTGTTTTATGAAGGAACACGTCAAAGCCATTAAGGTTGCAACAAGAAAGTCAGCCATTTTCAAGGTAAGAGAGAAGGATAACAAGATGCTCATGAAATTCGTATCTCGATTCTAAATAGAACCAATGGATTTGCCATTCGTATCTCGTATCTCGTATCTCGGAGTTCCATAGCTTCACAGTAGTTAGAGAAAAAATTGATCGAGTATCTAGTTGTCACTTGGGCCAATGTGCATAATCCATATTAGTTGAACATCAGGGTCCAGGATGATAAATTGGGACTCATTTCGAGTCTGTTTATCCTAATGGGACAGTGGATAAAATCAAGAGGGATATAGACCGAGAACCAAGGTCGTATAGAAATCGATATCAACCGTATAATGGAGATCATTGAGACATCAAATCTCGGAAAAATTCTACACGGAGTGAGTGGAGAAATTATCGAGGTCAAGGTTCATCGAGACATAGTACTTAGGAAGGTCACGTTAAACATCCAAAATCCAAAAAAAAGGTACACCCCTTTCAATACTTCCGATTTTTTTGTTAACACTTGCAGGTTCTTGGCAAGGAGCTTGTGCCTTCAATCATGCATTGCACTCTTTTTTCCTTTGAACCATTTTTCTCCCATTTGGGGTTTTTGGCAAGGTTTTTGACAAGGCAACAGCGGGTTGCTATCATAGAATCGAACGTCAACCTTTCCATTCAATCGCATCAATTTGAGGCAAAGAAGTTTTAGCTTCCACCAGTTTTTTAGCTCACCGAATCTCGGTGCTAGCTCGCACGCGAAATACCACTCTAAAATTTTCTACCTCTTCTTCTTCTTCTTCTTCTTCTTCTTCTTCATCTTCTACTTATTCTTCGTCTTCTTCTTTTTCTTCATCTTCTACTTCTTCTTCATCATCTTCTTCTTATTATTATTATTATTTGTCTTATTTCCTTCCTCGGCCTCCTCCCGTAGCCATTGGACTTACTCTATATATAATGGTATGATATTCACCTTTGGCTTACGGACGACTTTTGTTGTTGGGTTTCATGTCCTCGAAGTCCGGGGTATTCGAAGCCTTTTCCCTCTTTTTCTCCAGCTTCGACATACATGGTTGGATTTATTTACCACTAGATGTGGACCTCATCATCACATTCTTCCCGAGACCTACAAATGGAAAGAAATGGGTAAGATCTAGAAAATATTTGAATAGTGGTCAAATAATTAAGTCATTCGCTCTCAACGTGCATCGACTGTGATATTAGGCTCCAAACCTAGTTCTCGAGTTGTGAAATCGCATTTAGCATCCAGTCAATAGTTGCATTAAGTAAAATACTAATAAGAAAGAGTGAACTACAGAAATAAACAAAAGTTAAGGATGGAATTATACTTACATTGCATATTCCATTTCTCAAGAAATGTCATATTCTCGGCTAGGTTCAAGTTAGAGGTCTACACTCGAACAAATCGACCCATCCAACCACCGTCTTTGTCTTTATCTATCTCAAAAAGGTGCTGGTGGCTTGACATTGAAGCCTTATAGTCCTTCTCGATAGATTGAGGGACTATATAGGTTTATAGGGTGGCCGAGTCTGAAGGGAAGCCCATTGACTTTGCTTGAGAAGAAATGGAGTTGAATCATTATCCTCCAAAAAGAGGGATGATCTAACCAAGGGTCACCTTGTATTTCTTGCAATACTCAATGATGATTAGATCCAAGGGATCCAATGTTAAAGGGTACGTGTAAACACTTAAGAACCCTACCACGTTGGTGGTAATTACATCTTCTGGAGCAGGCACCACCATGTGTTTTTTTACCCCAATTCAAATGTTTTTTAACCTGGGAAAGGATTTTTTGATAATCGATTATATATACCTAGATACTGGCTCGCACCGGCCGGGAACCGAGGAAGTTTTTTTGATCTTGAAATAAGAATCGAGAACACACCCTTCTAGAAAAAACTCTTCAAGGTGTGGCTCCGCCGCCAGTTCCTCACTGCCCAATCGTGATGACGAAGCACTCATCTTTCATGAATAGTTTTTGAAGTCCTACCCATTTTTTCTTTAATGACTAAAAAAGAGCGAAACTTTTTAGGATCACTTGGTATTTTGTGATGAAACTCAGGGATTTGAGAATAAAAACTTTGAGGAAGTCACAAGATTTTGAAGATTAGAGTGAAGAATATTTGAAAATGAAAGTTTAAATTATTAAAAAGATATATTTATAGGTTTAAGATGGGGGTTAAAATTCGGTAGTGGCCGACCATCAACTGGATCGTATTAAATGACTGGAATATCGTACTGGCAAGACATTTTTGTTACCTTTTGTTGCTTATGTCATGATGTATTAAGGTGAAGATCGAGGACTCGGGTCATTTCGTGTCATAACTCTCCAAAAACGAGATGACTATCTATTATTGTCAAAATCATGCTTCACTTTTTTGTGCAGCTGATCGAGGATGGGGCATGAATAACGAAGAATAGGCTCCATTTTACGTTAAGCTATAGTACAGAGTTAGGTAGTCAAGATTGAGACCCTGAGATCGATTAAAGTCGAGACCGAGGAAAATAAAAAACGACCAAGATTGGGATCAATCGAGATCGGGACCGAATAAATGGATATTGAGCGTAGTGTATTGGTTCAAGTAATAGAAAGGCCAAATATTTGCAATCAGGAAAGGATGACAGAGCAGATCCTGCCACAAATTAATAAGAGGCTAATTAATTAGCCAATTATGCGATTTTTACCTAATTTAGAATTGTTCTAAGAATAAGATTCCCCTACTATATAAATGGGTTTGATAATTTGTAAAGAGGCATCATATTCACATTACAAAAGTAACATAATCTCTTATTCTTAAGCTCTCAATATTTCTATTACTGAGTTCATACTTTCCGGAAAAATACTCACTTAGTGCAAGGGAAGCCTAGCTCAAGGATTAATGCTATACATTTTATTTGTTTTGCTTTATTTACATTCCCATTTAATTGTCAATTTATGTTTTCTTTCTATTTGTGCTACGTAAATATCATGTCCTTGAAACAACAGTATCAATTCAATTATTATTTGTTTTTAGGGTAAACATGTGTTCAATCATCTAACTTATATGTAATGGGACCCTACGTTGGAAAAGATTACCAAGTTATGCTGGCATTAACTAGGAGAGGGACCTTATATTGGAAAAGATTAATAGTTTATGCTAGCATCAACTAAGGGGTGGCCTTTGTTGGAAGAGTCATTGGGTTATGGCAGAAGAGTCATCAGGTTATGCCGAAAGAGTCATCGGGTTATGTCGAACATGACATCAAGTTATGTAATAAAAAGTCATCGGGGTTATGCTGAAAAGTCATTGGGTTATGCCGGAAAAGCTATCACGTTATGTCGCAAAAGTCATCAGGTTATACCGGAAAAGGTCCTCAGGTTATACCGATAAAGTCATCCTATTATTCCGTAAAGGTCCTTGGGTTATGCCGGGATCAACTGAAGGGTGGGAGCCTATGTTGGAAAGATTACCATGTTATGCTGGCATCGACTAGGGAATGAGACCCTATGTCAGAAAAAATATAGTTAGAGATTGGAGACTCTTTGCTACCATAGTTTGAATTCTTCTTCTTTTTTATTTTTATTTCACTTTTCATTTTATTTAGTAGAATGGTTAAAGAGTTTGAAGGGGACTTCCCTTTCGGGTTAACCATAGCCGCAGATCCATTTTGGTCTCTGCATATTTTTCTTTTATCACATTTGCTCCTAGTGGAGTTGTTTTGGATTGTTCCTGTTTACCTATTTTCAAATCAAAGAACATTTGGTCAGTTTGAAAACAATGGTTGGTTTTGTGCCCTTGATTGTTTCAATCACTTGATCGTGGCCCAGCTCTTTTAATAAAATCTCCACTACTCGTTAGCTCTATAGAAATTGGTTTCATTTCTAAACCTGGGGATCTTGACCTTTCAAAGTTCAACATGATGATTTACCCATGTGGTGCTTGGCCTTTTTTCAACTTATTTAGCCTTTATGGGCACTTGACATTGATTTCCTTTAATTTCAAGAGTTTTTTACTCTGGAGCATGAGCTATCATGGCTAGTCGAGGTCCACTTGATGCACATGCTGAAGTTCGGTGCTTTTTCGTGAATTTTATCTTCTATCACACAAAACCGTGTAAAAACAATCTTTCCATCTTTTCTTTGTATTAGTTTCGGAAGAGAATTAGACTGAAAGAGATTTAAAAAAAGAGTAAACAACAAACAGGATAATGAATTTAAATGTGAAGTTTCTCTTTCAGGAAAAGGAAAGAAGGACTTATCTTGAGTGCATGCAGACTTCAATAGATATGACATGCTTCATAGAATGGATACCTGATATGTGCAAACCATCCAACTCTCAAAAATGCATCACAACTTATACCTCAAAATTGAGAAACCTTTCCAAGACTTTATCAGTGCCGATGGTTGTAAGGGGTTCCTTTTTGTATCAATGGCACTCTTTGCAGGTTTTCACCAACTGACCGCTCTCGTTTCTCTTTTCACCGTTGCCTCATAGTGCTCTTTGAAAATTTTCTTAACAAGACTCCTTTTCTATTTCTCTTCTCATTATTGATTTACGGTGCCCGGGTGAATTTTTATAAATAAGACTCTCTCATTTGATTGTATCGCATCCAAGTACCCAAAATCATCCAATTCTAAACATCTTTAAGGATTGATTGGAAGGACTTGAACAGAATTTGGGAAAAAAGAGTTTGGATTGAATTACAACTTTGGAACCATTCAAGAGGAATCATCACCAAACCACAATAACATCTGCCCCACTTTCACTTTTGGGGAAACGTGGATTTTTATTTTGTAAGACTGAACCCCAGAGAGAGGCTACCTATATATCATTTCGAAATCAAGTCGAACGTAGTTCAGGAAATTTTGTTTTTCTTGATTTTCTTTTGTTTTCTCTTTCCTTATCTGTTCCTTTTTCCGCTCTCTTTTTTCATCTTTTTTTTTTATTTTCTTTGTCTTGTCTTACCTTTTTTGTATTTTTCTTTTTCTTATCTCTCTTTTTTTAATTTTTCATTGCATTTTTTCTATTTTTTTCCAATAACAGTTTAAGGTTCAAACGATGGTAATCAAAAAAGAGTAAGTGGCTCAAAAGGGTTTGCTAAAGGGCCAATGGTGTTGTGATAGCGAGAATGAAAGTCTTCCTCATCCCAACCAAAGAATTTTAATACTACATGGAGGATTAATCATACTACCTTTTGGATGCATTTGCATTGACTGTTGTTTTAGGGACATTTCCTTCGAGTGCCCCAAGTACAACACTCTCTTTGGTAGTACCCTTATTACAATGTATGGATCTTTCCAATCTGGAGCAAATCTCCCTTCAACTGTTACAAATCTTTGTTTTATTTCCTTAAACTTATCTTCATTGTGATCTAATTCTTGATTCATTATTTTGAAGTCTGACAACATTTTAGGATGTGGGAATAAAGTCCACAAGCATGTCATGTTATTGAAATATGCATTTAACAGAACTAAAAAGAGAATAAGAACAATGACAAAAATAAGAAAACAGACATTCCAGGACAATGAAATATTAATTTCATTTGATTTTTGATTTTTTTATTGTTGAGGAAAGAAGGGTTTACATCAGAAAGTAAGCCATACAGATCACACACTGAGATAATTCAGATGCAGAAAGGATAGCAAGACTAGCTACTAAGATTCTTGTCTGATGAGGAACTTTCATGCCTAGCGACCATTTTTTGTCTTTTCTTCTATCTCAGCAATGGTTGCAATGTACTTTAGTGCCAGATCAAATTCCTCATCTTCACAAATTATTTCAACTATTGACCCACTGTTATGGGCAGACAAGAGATTGTTCATCACATCAAGAGCTTCTTCAAATAATTCTTTCAGCTTGTTTAGCATGAAAATTGTAACAACAATTAAATTTGTGAAGGTGACTCTAATAATACGTGATCTATTTTTATGCTAGTTGTTAGAGCACTTGATGCTAGGCGTATGCAGTTTAATGATAAAGTACAAGCTAAAACATGGCAGTAAGCTTGCTACCCGAGCTTCAGACTGGTCGATAAAAGGCGATGGAAGGCCTCCAGGTCAAAACCCATCTCGAGCTCGAGCTATTAGGCGTAATCAAGAAGGGGATAATAGTAATGATATTACTAAAGAAGGCTCTTTGTGGCCAATATCGAGCAATAACTAAAGAAACAATGTAAAAGTAATAAATGCAAAGAGTAGCCTCGAGAAAATAAGTTAGTAACAAAAGAGAGAAAGAGATATTATTGATCTTGTCCAAAATAGTTAGAGTTCCTTTACAGATTACTAAAACTCCTTTTTTATAAGAGGGAGAGTTCTAACTTTGTAGAAGATATGTTGATTGATAAAGGAAGTTAGATTGATAGCTAACTAGCTTCATGATATATACGTAGGCCAATGTTAGGCTTCCCAGGTAGACTTAATTGACTCCGGGTGCACTCTTTGGAGGCCTCTCGTGCTCATCGAGGTCCCAACAATGATTTTTCCCTGGCCGAGTGCCAAAAAGTCGTAAGGAGGTATCTAGCTCGAGGTCATATGACTTTGAGGCGATCTTCTGAAGCATTTTGTTAACGATAAATTTGTCCCCTTCATTTCACCATACACAGATAATCTCCGTATTTCTTAGAGGGAAGTGATAACAAATAATTTTGAAATTCCACTTTATGGGCTCCCAAAATGGGATCGTGCTGATGGCGCAGCTCTTCATGAGTGCCGAAACGTTTCACCATTTTGCTTTTTCAGGGCCGTTTGATGTGTCGTAATTCCTCGTTCTTTGGGGTATAATATTGCCATTGATTAATCTTCAAAAAACGCATTGAATGTTCCTATCATTACATTTTTCGAGGGCGATAATGGCGATTTCAGTTACCCTGCCCTTCTCTTCTATAAATAGGGCTTCTTCTGATTACATATTTTACCCAAGCATCCACCGATATCTACCATTTCCTTCTTTCTTGCTACATGTGTTCTTTCCTGTTTCACCATGTTTGGGCCTTTAAAGAAGGCTCATCTCTTCGTAGACTAGTTCCCTTCGATGGAGATCTTTGAAGTTGTATTCCTCCCTTATGTTGGTGAATGCTTTGTCAGCTCTCATGATTGCAGCCTTAATATGACGCAGGTCCTCGAGGTCGGGTACCGCCTCAATGCTAGAGAGGATGCTATTTGTTGGTGTTTTTGATCGATTTTGAGGTAGGTGAATCGACGCCGCCTTTCCCACATATAATATGAGGTTATTTCTACCTTCTCATTGGTTTCTCTTTCTTTTGTTCTTAGGTGGCGAGCTGTGTCCTGGGACAAATGGAATGTGAAATACCAAGGTACGTGTATGCTTTTACTTTGGTCTTTGTATATTACATAAAAAAAATTCATTTTTCTTTTGTACTGGCTTTGCCATCATAGGTATTGGAAGGTCCCCAGGGGAGATGTCTTGCTTTTCCAGAGAGGGGGAGGAGTTGTCCGCTTCTGATCCAGGGGAAGAGGGTGATAAATAGGATATGCACTCGTAGTGCGATGGAGATTTTAGCGGGGCTAAACGGGTCTATATCTTCGATGGGAGAACATCGCCCGAGCCTGTTATTCCTAAGATATTTTGTTTCGGAGCGGTTGTTCCGTCGAGTGATCATGCCTCAAGTGAGGTTGGTTCTTTTAGGGCTAAAGGGGCTGGACTAACATGGGTGTGCTCGGCCTTCGAAGACATCCGCCGGCTTAACTTCGCAGTATGTTTTGGCATAGTTCTTTTGCATCTCGTATCTTCCCTTTTTTATCGAATTTTTCTTCTACATGCATTTGTTAGGCTTATTTTTGAGTTGCTTCATCATGGGCTAGGCTTCGGCAAGCTCTGGATGAGGGTAAGTACATAAGGCTCCTCGGCGAGGAGAAGGAGGTTGAGTTGATGCACTGGAGATATGCGGCGTACCGGAGCTCAAAATTACGACAGCTATTTGATGGAGTAGGTATCCTCTCGTAGTACGCATTTAGCTTTTCTAACCTTAGGGCTAATCTTTTTGCCTATCTTAGTTGCAGAAAAAGACGATAGGCTCTAGAGTACCTTAGAGGAGAAGCCGACCGAGTTAGGAATGCTTGTGGTGAACTAAGGGGTCATGTGCATGCTAAAGTTCCCGCCTTTGAGGCCCAACTCCTCTTGGCTCACGAAAATGCTCCAGGTCAAGATAATATGAGTGGGAAGCTCAAGTAAAATCTCTCGAATGTCAGGGATGAAATAGTCGATGCTCGGGCTGAAGCAGCACTGGGTCAGACTAAGGCTGATCAAGAGATGGCGATTCATTTGAAGGATGCTACTGATGCCCAAGACGAGTTGAAGCGGGCCCTCAATTGTGAAAATAGGATTGAGGAATATGTTCGTTGTATATACCAAAGAAAGTTACTTGATTAGATCAGCACCAGGGGTTTCGTTCTCCTGGAAGAGTTGGCTTGAGCGAGGGCGGACGAGCATGATACTCGGTCACTTCTTGTCAAAGCCATGGAGCGCGAAGATGGGGCTGGTAGGTCGTAGCATTCTAGAGCAAATCGTACATTTTGCCATTTTGTATTTGATATTCGTAGAGCAAATATGTAGATGGAGAAACACCTTTTGCGTATGTAAATAAAAGAAACATTGAAGCTTTATTCTTTTTGTATCCCTTTCTGCATTCCTTTTTACCAGGCAGGCTGGTTTTGAAGTTTGGAAAAAATCCTTAGGTTCGTAGTACGGCTCTGGGGCTCATCATGTAGGCCCGTAGGCTTTTTTATGCTCGATTAAGTGCAGTTTTTAAAGTATATTAGTGTTAGAGCTCTTACGCTTTGCTCAGCTCTTTTGGATTTAATCTCTGAATCAGGTTTTGACTAGAGCTTACCTGTCTTTCAATCTTGTGTGCCTACATGGGCAGATGGCAATGGATCTTACACCTTTCCCTTGGGCATTTGTATTTTAACTATTTTGGGTTCAGTCTCCGAGTCGGGTTGCAACTTGAGCTTTATTGACCCTCAAGTGTTTTGTGCATGTATGGGCGAATGAAAATGGCTCTTATGCCTCGGGTCAAAGCGACTTTTTAAGCATGTGGCCCTCAGGTTCATGGATCTAGCAACAATGGCACTTACGCTATTCCCTTAGGCGCGTATTGTTAACTATTTTGCTCCGATCTACGAATCGGGTTACGGGGAGATTATTTTAATATTCAAGTTTTCAATTTCTAAGCTGGCGAGAGTGGCTCTTACGTTATTTGTCGTTGCAACCTTTTAATATGTGTCCTTAAGGCTAGTTTGGCTTGCGACAATGGCTCTTAAGCTTTTTCCTGTAGGCATATATAGGCTTTCCTCTCATTATGGACTTTATAAATGATTTTGCCTGAGTTGTCGTGAGTTTGGGAAGAAAAACAATTTCATGTTTTTAGTGGCGATGTTCAAGGATCTCGAAAGGTTTAGCTCATATGCTAAGTAGCTCGAAGCCTTGTGAATTGGAGCAGACATGGTCGAAGCTCGTTTGTCTGTTATGGGTAGCCTGGTTTAACTGGTTCATTTCTAAGTAGATTCGACGTAATAGTCGGGCATCCCGAGTCACATTAATTTGGCTGTGCAGATGATTTGATCGTAGTCATATATGTTTGTGCGGAGTTATTTTTTATCCTGAGTGGTAGTTTTGGTGTCTACATCAAGGGCATGTCCATTCAAGAGTCATACAAATGTGACACATAGCCTAAACTTCGAGATTGAAATTTATGCATGTAGTAATGTCTTACAAAATTTCCATGCTTGTTGATGTCTTATAGTTTATCATGCAATTGAGATCTTACAATTTTTTCATGCCGTTGAAGTCTTGCAGTTTTTTCATGCCTGTTGAGGTCTTATTGTTTTGTCATGCCGTTGAGGTCTTACTATTTCCGTTGCTATGTAAAATATATCTCGCTAGACTGAGTCTGCCCACTCGGGGTCTTACTGTGAGCACGTGATTTTTGCATCGCTCGAAATGTTCGTGTAAAATTCATTAAAATTAGAATTTTTCTTTTATTGTTTGACTTTTTAGAAATTAATTGCATGATTTTGTGTTTATTTGCATTTCTCTCTTTTATTATTTGAATTTTAAGGAATTAATTGCATCAACTAGTGTTAATTTGCATGTTGGATATTTGAATGAAATATAATTCATATAAATACAAAAATGGCATGTTTGCATTTAGAACATAATTTTTACATTTCTTCTTTTGGGTTATTAGTTAATAATATTGAAAATAACAAAATTTGTTAGTACTACATTTGTTCAATTTTTGTTGAAATTTAGAATTTAGTTTATGTAGAAGTTTATTTAGTTTATTTTGTAGAAGTTAAATATGTTTTGGCTATTTTTAATTTTCGTTATTAAAATTTGAAAGCGTAATAAAAATATAATACATAAATATTTGTCTTTTTGTTGAAAACCTTTGATCTGGGCCAAGTTCTTGCAATAAAACCAGGCCCAAAACCCTTGAACGCATTAATTTTGTCCCTGACCCAATGTCCCCTGCCCGGTCCAAAAACACTAGGTCCAATACGACATAGTTTGACGTCCCCTCAATCGCAGCCCTTCATTTCTTCTGATCCAACAACTCAAATTGAGCCTCACATTTTAATAAAAGTGTGTGAGGACACTCACAATCCTCGGAGACACAAACCAAACCAACTGCCGTTGTAACACCACCGTTCCTCCATCGTATCCCCACCGCCCACCACAGGTCGAAAATCCCTATAGCCAGCGGCGTAACTCCAAATCCATCCAAATTAACACCACATGAGTCTTCTCCTCTTTCCAATCCCCCCTAAGATCACCTCTCAAAACCCATCCAAACGTGTCGAATATTCTTCCAATGGGGCTGCTGCTAAGCCGTCCATGGCGGCTCCGGCTCTAATGCCTCCCACGTTCACACCCCTTACTCCCCTTGGCCTCCCCTACCCAAAAATGGGCCCTGTTTCCTTTGAATAACCCTGTAATTCTTCGAATTTTAATCTAAGGTTGACCTAATTCTGAGACGGATTTCTAGTGCCACACTTGAGGTCCCAGATGAAGTTACATGTTTGTTTTGGCCAAAAACGAACATGTAACTCCATTTGGGTATTTAAGTCGAATCGATCTGGTTTTCTTTGAAGATCAATCAGTAAGTGTTCCATTTATTCTGATTGCTTTTAATTTTATTTTTTACTTCTTTGTTGACAATTAGCCCTGCATTAGTTCTTATTGTTTGTTTTAACTAGAAATCCTGATTAGTTCTATTGATTTGATTTTGGATTTTGGTTACCATTTATTTCGGTTGCATTTTTTGATAATCCCATAAGTTTATTTCCCACCATGTTTCTGAATTACCTATTTCCTAAGATTAATTTCACTTCTGATATTTGTTGCATTAGCTTGGATTTTTTAAGCTTAGTTTTAGTTTCAATTCCTGAACCTTCACTTTTTACTTTTCAGCATAGTTTAATGTTCAACTAATAATTTGGTAGTAGTACGAATAAGAATCGGTTTTCAATTTTGATTAATTGAATGACATGGTAGTTACAGCTTCGCATGATTTCTTTTAATTAAGTTAATTAAAGCTTTTGCTCGACTTTGTGGTCCAGTAGTTTTATTTTGAATTCTGAGTTGAAATTTTGGTTATCCCTAATTAGTAGTTCAACTTGATTATGGTTTTTTTAATAGCTGTTAGTAATAATTAGTTTTAAGACCGATCTTAGTAAAAATGGTAATTCTAGTACATTCAACAGGGTAGTATATGGTTTAGTGTGGTTCTGGTAATTTTAGAATAAAATACGGGTACTATAGGTAGTCTATAAATATAAAAACAATGTTATAATCCTTTAGACTCTTCTAGAAAGAGACCTTAGTCTAAAAATCAGTAGTTTAGTGCAGTGACTTGGGAAACAAGTCAGAAAATAAAGGACGAAGTTGGTAAAATCTGAAAATTGAAAGAAGGACTAGTAGTTAAAATAAAATAAAAGGGTTGCCCTAGCCTTTGCCTATAAAAAGGAAACCCCAATTCATTCAAAGGAGCTTAGTTACACAATCAAAAATCTCTGAAAATTCCCCGCAGCAGTTCAAAAAAATCCGATAACTTCCAAAAGGAAATCCAGTAGCTAATCTATTATAAAAATTCAAATTCATTTCCTGCAATTATCACCCGATCCAAGGAAAAAATCAATCAAAAAGGTTACTTAGTTTGAGTATTTGAGAGTTTTCCTTCAAGTCTAAGCAGTTAGAGCTTTAAAACAAACCAAAATTAAAAATGTACTGTTCCATTTGAGGTCCAGCTGGCTCAGAGTCTGGTTTTGTCTTATTTCTTGGATTTTTCCTCATTTAATTTGGGTTTGGAGTTCCTGGGTTTAGTTTAAGTCATTTAAGGTCATTCAAAGCCTGTGTGTGGTTTATTCTGTATAGATCTAGTTATCATGCTGAATATTACTGCTGTGTTGCTTATAATATTGTTGTTGATCACTGTAAAGTGCTGCTAATTCCTTACTCTCCCTTTGTATTTTGATTTCTCGGTATTTCTCTTTCCTAAAGGATGTAATATTCAGTCTAATGAATAGTGCAATTTAAAGAGACTTGAAGTCAAAAGCTGTTTTAGCCTCCTGTGATTTTATCCTGGCAGTGTAGCTTTCAATTGTAGTTGTTTGAGATTCATGTTAAATGTATCAATAAGGCTATATGGATTGTTGTTGCTACGGACTCTTGTTTCCATTTAATTTATCAAGTTGGATCAGCTTTTAGCACTATTATGTTAATTACAGTTAGGACAATATTTTTTAAAATAGGACATTTGGACTGATATTCTCATTATGTACAGTAGTTAGTAGTAAATTTCTTTTTTTTTTGGTCAAAAGAAAAATTGTATTTAAACCAATATAACTGTACATCACATGTTCTTTGGGACAAAAGAACACCTCTCAAAATTTATGAACTATCTACTATACAACCCGAAGGTTGTTGAACTAACTCCTAACATACAAAACTGTGAATATATTCAACGAGTACATTGTGGATAACAATTTAAATACTGTAAAGTGGGCTGCCATTTTTTCTTCTTCCTTCCAGTGATGTGCACCTGAATTGCAATCTGTCTTGCTCTATTCATAGCATCCATGCTCAACTGTCTGAATCATCTTTCATTCTTTTCCATCAATATATTATATACAACTGCTGCGAATACCACTCCTAGGATGGTTTTCCTTGGTTTTGTGTTATTGACTCTGTCAGAGAGCCATTGCACCTCTTGCTCCTAATTGTTTATCACTCTATTGAAATTCAGCCACCCTAGTAATCCTTGCCACAGTGATTATGAATAAGGGAATTCAAAGAAAAGGTGGTCATGTGTCTCTGTATTACCACTGCCACATAATGAACAGGCCTGGTCAGTGTGGATACCCCATTTTTCTAACCTGTTTACTGTTGCCAAACGTCGATGTAACGTCATCCATAGTATGAGTTTCTGTTTTGGTAATATTCCTTGCACCAATACCAGTTTTTTCCAGGGAACTTTGGTGAACTGTGGGATGGAATTCATGTATGCTCTCTTTATGTTGTAACTTCCCTTCTGGCAGCAAGAGTGCATTGCTGCCCAGTCGTGTGCCCACCTGTCCCTAGCTGCAAATATTTTCCTTACCAACCAGCTAGCCTGCTTTGGTGCTTCCATGTTGGCCACCTTCTTCCTTTTTATATAATGACAATGGATCCATTTAATCCATCGTTTATCCTTTTTTTGCATTAGTGCCCAAAGCAGCTTTGACAGTGCTGCTTTTTTCCACTTTTCATAGCAAATAACAGTTAAGCCTCCAGCTGCCTTTGGCTTACAGACTCTGTCCCAAGCTATGGGGGCCATATGACTTGCCTCATGCTTCCCAGTCCATAAGTAGTTCCTGCAGATTCCTTCCACCAGTTTGATGATTTTCTTTGGAAGTAGGAAGACCTGTGCCAAGTAGGTTTGCATCTCAAATAGGACACTCTTGATCAATTGGTGTCTTCCGGCGTAGGATAAGACCTTGGATGACCAGCATTTGATCTTGTCCACTATCCTGTCAACCAAGGGCAGGCATTGTGAAATTGTAATCTTCCTTGTTGATAAGGGAACTCCCAGATATTTGAATGGGAGCTGTCCTTTTGTTAGATGAAATTCTTGCAGTAGCCTGTCCTTGATTTCCTGTGAAAACCCAGCTATGTACATGGAGCTTTTCTCCACGTTTGTTTGCAATCCAGACATCTAGGAGAAGTTATCAAACTCTTTCAGTAAGAGCCTCAGGGAAGTTTCATCTCCTCTACAACACATCACGAGGTCATCTGCAAAACAGATATGAGTAAGTTGTAACTTGGAACATTTGGGATGGAAGTTGAAGTCTGGGTTCCTGTTTAACTGCTTCAGTGCTCTGTTGAGGTATTCCATGACTAAGACAAACAGATAGGGAGACATTGGGTCTCCCTGTCTTAGACTCTTCCTTGCTGTAAATTGGCTGGTAAAACCTCCATTGACTAGTAAAGAGAAACTTGCTCTAGAAACAAACTCCATGATTAAGGTGACCATTTTGTAGGGTACACCAAACTCCAGCAACACTGCTCTCAGTAATCTCCATTCAATAGATTCATAAGCTTTTCTGATATCCACTTTGATTATGCACATGGTAGATACAACTTTCTGGGAATAAGATCGAATCAATTCATGGGACATAATGACATTGTCCAGGATGTTTCTCCCCTCTATGAAGGCTGATTGTGCCTGCCCAACCAGATAGTCCACAACTATTTTAAGCCTATTTGTAAGGATTTTAGCAATAACTTTGTACAGTGTTGAGCAGCAAGCAATGGGCCAGTATTCCTTGACATAGTTGGGATTCTTCACTTTCGGAATCCATGTAACAGTGGTGCAATTAACTTCTTTCATTAACTTCCCATTTTGAAAGAACTTCTGCACTGCCTCTATAACCTCTTCACCCACAATAGGCCACAGCTGTTTGAAGAATTCTGCAGGGTATCCATCAATCCCAGTTTCCTTGTCATTAGGAAGATTGCGTATTATCTCACTGATTTCTTCCCTTGTTACTGGAGCTTATAATTGCTGCTGTTGGTGCAATGATAGACATGGCCCATCTCTAGCCACATTGATATCTATCCCTGGAAGTTGATCTGCTGCTGTGCCCAGTAGTTGTTGAAAGAATTGAATGAACTCCTGCTGGATCTGTTGTGGATTAATGATCCTCATCTGGTTATCATTGAGAATGCTACTCACCCTGTTTCTGGCTTGTCTGGACTTCATATACGCATGGAAGTATATTGTATAACTATCACCCAGCTAAATCCAGTTAGCTCTTGACTTCTACCTCATTATTTGTTCTTGAATACCTTCCCATTTTTCAATGTTCTGTAATAGTTTCGTTTCTTCTTCAATCACTACTTCATCGAAATAGTCTTTATTCAATTTTCCTTGAACTACCCTCAGACCTTCTCTCATTTGTTGCGGATTTGTATCTACAGATGAATGCTCCTGATGAATGGTTCTGGTCTCCTGCTCAATTTTCCTCAGTTTGCTCCAAATAGAATACATAGTGTAGCCTTGAATGTTGAACCCACACTCATTGAACTGCTTTCTTGTATTGTTTTTGTTGCAAAACTTTTAGTAGAAGCCTAGATGGTCTTTTAACTTTAACTTTAACAATATCAGTATCTATCAATATAGGAGTATGATCTGAACACCCAGGTAACATATATACTACTTCCACTCATGTGTAAGAAGTGAACCACTTATCATTACCAAAAGCCCAGTCAATGTGACTATATACTCTATCCTCAGCATCCCTTTTATTGCTCCATTAAAATGAATTGCCCCTTTTGGTAAGCTGCCCCACTCCAATGTCATCAATTCACCCCTGGAAATCAGCTATCTCAGAAGGATGCACTGGCTGACCATTTATTCTATCCTCAACTCCTAGTGGACTGTTGAAATCCCCCACTATAAAGTTAGGGCCCAGTTTGCTGGACAGCTCTCACGTCCCTCCATTATGGTTCTCTGTGTTGGGTAGTGTGTAGACCTTAAACAAATGGGATATAGCTAGTAAAGTCCAGTCATCTCCCAGCTTCTTATATATTGCCATTGAATTCTGTTGCTTAATCCTAGTTTCTAGGCAAGCTAACATATCAACTCTTTTAGTCCTAAGGAGTTTGACTAACTCTCTTTGTTTGTAGGACTTGTTTAGTCCTCTAATGTTCCAGGATACAATTATCATAGGGAAACAGTGGATGTAGTACCTCCTGGATCTACTGGCTCTAGGCTGCATTCTCCCTGCTGTTGATTCTCATATGGGGGTTATACTATGGTGAGTACTGCAAATGTATTAAGTAGGTCACTTTGTTTTGATTTCTATCCATAGGGCATTGAACAGCTGCAATCTGCTTGCCTTTGTTGTTCGTTTCTACAGCAGGAATCTCTGATTTTTTGTCATTCTGTTGCCTTTCTACTATGTCCTCAATAACAGCTTTTGGTTGCCATTGCACTCGGGTTACCTTCTTTTTCCTCCTTCTCTGTCTATGGACTTCAACATTCTGTTGTTTCTCCTGCTGACAGTCACCATTTTAGTGTCCAAATGAGTTGCATACATGGCAGAAGGTTGGTTTCCATTCATACTCTACATTTTGTATCCATGCTTTCCCATCTGGTATCTCTGTGTGGATATTCTCAGGCAGAGGTTGACTGATATCAACTTCCACAAGAACTCTTGCATAGGAGATTCTTTCACATTCATAAGTTAGCCTGTCAGTGTATAGGGGCTTACCTAGTAAGCTTGCTATTCTGCGTAGATTCTCCCCAGCCTAATACTGTATTGGGAGTCCAAGGAAATTGACCCAAATTGGGACGATTCTCATCGACTCATTTTGAATCTGAAAGTTGGGATCCCATTCCTTCAGTATCATAGGCCTACAGTTGAACGTGTATGGTCCTTGTTGCATGATTAAATTCTTCTCCTCCATAGACACAAATTTAAAGATGAAGTACCCATCGACGTGTAGCATCAGTGTAGGCGTTGTAACCTCATTCCAAACGCCATAAACATACTTTGACATTTCCTTAAATGACGGATTACCTCCCAAGACATAGCCAATTAGGGCATACCTCCATTTCTGGTTCTGACACTCTGTCTCCTTAGGGTTCAATTTAGCAATTTTCACTCCATCCTTCATCAGCGGAGGATAGAACTTCAGCTGCATGCCTTGCTTTTGAGTTCGATTGCCTTTGACTACCTCTGCCATTGTGGGTTTCTAAGTTTCAATGGAGTAAGCTAGTTTTCTAGCCATCGTCATTCCACCTGCAACCTCCTTCTCCTTCTCCAGCGGTGGATGCATGACAGTAGGGGCACTCCCCATACCAGGGCACCAATGTAGAAGGGGCATTGGGGTTAGCTATTGTGGGATTCCACTCTTAGGTATTATCACTCTCGTCATATTTACAGTGGGGGAACGTTTAGTAGGGTCGATTGGGTGTGGTGGGTGGTTGCCGGCGGCGGGCGGCGGCTTTCTTGCCAGTCGCCAGAGTTTCTAAGAGTCCTCTTGATTTAAACATTCCTATTATATTTAGCTAATACGTGAATTTGAAATGAGCTTTTGGTATAAGCTAGTACTTAATGGAAAATTAACATCTCTTGTAAAAGTTTGATAGCAGGTTATGTGAATTTGATCCTTATGTGTTTGGTAAAAATAGTGTATTTCATTTTTAAACAGTTCAATATTGCAGCTCATGTTGCCTTGTTATGTTAATATGAAAACTACTATTAAATATTTAGTCAAATGTCCAGATATGCTGTGTGTTGATGAATTTAAGTAGACTAAGTTAATTAAAGATCAAATAGTTTATTTGTTGACATTTCCAAGTTCTTTGCTTGAATTATTCTTTAACGAGCCCAAGCAACTCGCCTCTCTCATGGGCTGGTAACTTAAGCCCAAATGCTTGAAAATCTTTGAAATAAGGTGAAGTTCTAACTCCCTCCCATGGGTTATTTTAAGACCTAATTCGTTAGGAATTTTTGTTTATATAGCACATAGTGAAGCCTGGATATTTTGAAAAGATTGAATTGTAGATTTGAACCTTCCAAATAATGTACTACAATTTAATTGAGCCTTATTAGAGACACATTTTATAGAAAAGTAGTAGTTTGCTTTAGGAATGGCCTTTAAAAATAAAAAAACGAGGTGTGCCGTGCCAAACGGAACCCATATATTGTGTGGCCCTCGTGAAATGCTTATATTAAAGTATTTAAAGATTTGGGACGTGCCGTTTAGCAAAATTCATGGCTTCCCACAAAGATGATAATACGTTAGTCTCTTTTAGGCGCGTCTTTAATAATCTTGTCTCCTTAAGTACGGGTGCGCATTTATGTGACCTAAATCCAAATCTCAATGGAGTTGAAATATGTCAAAAGCTGCGTACGCATTTATGTGACGTGGTTCGCGACATGTTTTAACATTGCAAATTTACTTAAAAATATTCAAAGCAGTATAAAAATATTATAAAATGGAACTTTAGAGTGAACAGGTATAAAAATCAGAATATTAGCCAGTTATAATAGTTTAAGCGACCATGCTAGAACCACGGGATCTGAGGGTGCCTTACACCTTCTCTCGGGTCAACAGAATTCTTTACTAAGAATTTCTGGTTCGCAGACTCCATTTGAGTAGTCAAATATTTCCTAGATTTGGGATTCTAATTATACCGCTGACTTGGGAACCTAAAAGCCAAACCTATGCCAAGTGGCAACTCTAAATAAATAAATAATCCTATCTCGAATAATGTCACTTTAATTGAAAAAACTCCCTTATACGTTTTTATCCTTTGGGGTAGCCGTGGAAAAAGGAGGTGTGACAGCTCTGGCGACTCCGTTAGGGATATGAACGTAGAATCTCTGGTTCAGGGTTCAAGAATTCGAGCTAGGATAAATGTTATATTTTGCTTCTTCTGATTTTCCTACATGTTCCATACTAAGTGCTA
Organism: Nicotiana benthamiana; assembly: GCA_034376525.1. Taxonomy (NCBI): domain Eukaryota; kingdom Viridiplantae; phylum Streptophyta; class Magnoliopsida; order Solanales; family Solanaceae; genus Nicotiana; species Nicotiana benthamiana. The sequence continues at coordinate 95,429,331 of CM067337.1, forward strand.
AATTCATTACCGCTTTGATATTGAATGACTTGTATATAAATTGTTACGAACACCTTCTCGCTTTATGTTCGGGATGTGCTCACTGGTCAAGACTACCTATTCTGTTAGGGTCATACCTTATAAAAAGAGGCTCGGACAAGTTACTAAGTCGGACGATCTTGCGGGTCTCCGGTACGTAGCCCCCTCCTCGGCTCTAGTTGTCCGCTCGGGTACACAGTATAGAACAAATACCCAGGTTCTGAACTTAGTATAACAAAATTGCATGCTGGATCCCTTGTAGGAACGTTTGTTTGCATCACGTGCATTTGACTTAGGGGACTCAACGCAGGGGTTGGGTCTGTCTAGGACAGGTGACCTGAAATAAAAAGACCATCCTGGTGCATTCTAAATGTTACTTGCACATTTATTTGCTTTGGATTCGCATGTTTATCGGCTTGTGAATAAGGAGAAAAATTAAGAAAATAAATAGTATTAGGAATGACTCAGATTAACTGTTTGTCTTGCAAAATCAATAATCAAATAGCGTCGAAATCCTGCCGAATTTTTGAAAACAAAAAGGAAAAAAAGAGAAAAAGGAAAAAACAACAGAAAGAAAAAGTCTTTTCAACAAATTTTTTTGGTTTTGACGAATTGATTTGATCGAACTACGCTGGTTTGATTCTCATCAGGTGTGAGATACGTAGGCAACCCTCATCGGGTCTAACCGCCCTTTTGCAAAAAATAGCCAAAACAAAGAAAAATAAATTTCAAATTTTATTTGGTGTCCTAAATAAATAGGGTTATGCCGTTGTTGTCTAGCCGAATGTTTCCGAAGGGGGAGCCAAAAGGCAGATTTGCACAAATGGCCACCTTTGGGTCTTTATTGTATTTTTTCCCAGCTAGCAAGCACAACCTTAAAAATATTTCTCCGGAAATGCTGAAAGGCCGTATTCGCAAAGCTGGGCTTCATAAAAGAAAGGCTTTTGATTTTTGAATTCAAACAGGAATAAAGTCATAAGTCAATATGTAACCTTAATAAATGTGCAGGATGAGCATAATCCAAAATGAACCTTTTTCATTTGTAAGACGAATCCCTTTGGGGCTACGGTTGTGGTGGAATGATGTATGTAGAGAAAGGGCAAGATGAGATAAAGAAATATTTGGGGGGCCTTCCCGGGCAATTGGAGATTGAACCCCGAGGAGGAATCATAAGAGCGTTGGTCACGTGCTGGGATCCAGCACATCTCATATTTTTAACTTATCCTAACAATAGAAGAAATAGCTGGATACGTCGTAAATCTTGAGCTTTCTTTGAGACACAAGTATTTGGTTGCTCCAAGATTTGTAGCGGTGCACTAATTCTTAGATACCTTGAAAAATAAGCAGAGTGGTACCTGACTCGAACCTTGCAGAAGGGTTTTGCACCTTTTCATTCCTGTATACCAGATATAGTCACATATGGGGGTTCAACAATCCAGAAAACAAAATCTCCAGCAAAGGAAACCGCGTCTAATGGGAAGAACACAAATGTTTTTCTTCTATGGTCGCTTTTCTAGGGCTTCTGGTGTTTCCAAGGAAAAACGGGAACATCATCATAAAGATAGCATGGGTTGTGAGTACTCTACGCACCCAAGCCAAATGTACACTCGCACCTATGATAGTAGCTAAAATCTTTCGCGCTCTCACAGCTTGCAAGGCCGGAAAAGATTTCTTTGAGGGGTGCAACCTATTATTGCAAATGTGGATGACCGAGCATCTATGCCATCGAAGAGTTTTACACAAGAATTAAAGTGCTCAGTTTGCCAGAAGGAGTGACAAGATAGATATCTTACTTTTAGTCCCTCACTACCATCCAAATGGAATGGACGCTGGGATGGTTGTCTGTGGATGAGATCATGTACATGCCGACATTGGAACCTTATTTACTTCTGATGGGTCATAGGAGTACCCAACCATATGCCTCGCACTGGGTCTTGATACAACTTGGAAGGTGCCAGATAGAGCCAAAAGACGAAGATCTCAGCACCCGAGTAGTCGAGATTGGACCTGATGGTCAGTTTCCGGAAGCAAAAGTCCGCAAAATTTGGAATGAATGCCAATACCTGGCGGAAAACACTTGTGTACAAGATCAGTCCAAATGTGAAGTGTCACCAAGAAACCTTTCTTGGTACATGAGAGAAATTGAATTCAAAAGGCTGGCCAAAAGGCCCCATCTCCAGGAATTCATTGAAACATCGCAAATGCAGTGGGATTGGTTGGCTAAAGAACGCGAGTACATGGCTATGATAAGCAAACTAGAAAAGCATGTCATGAATTTGCAATTCAAGAAATATTTGCAGGCCGCCACAGATGATGTCGAAAAGAAGAAGCTAGTTAAGCAAAATGAAACCCTTCGGGCCCAAATTCAGAAGAGAAAAGTAGCAACAGAAAACCACGTTCAGAGTGCCTTGGATGCCAAACTTATAGATAATTTGAGAGAGATGGTGGATGACTACAGATTTGATTTAAACAAAGCAAAAAAGGAACTAGTCAGGGCTCGAAAGCAATTGGTTGAAAATGCAGCAGAACGGGCACGTCCGATTAGGCAATTAAAAGAAGAGTTGGAGGTGTCAGGGTTAATGAAAAGGGTCGTCACCGTAGAAAATAAAAATCTTAAACAAGCAAAAGAGTTCTTAATTGAAAGGGAGCATTGTTACACAGCATTGGCACAATTAGAATTGGATTTGCAACAGCTTCAAAAGCCGAATCAAGTAGCCCAACAAATGTTGGGAGCCAGAACTGAACCGATTGGGCGGTTATTGCGAGAGAAAGGAGTCATATGAGAAAGAATCAAAGGAATCGCTCACTGTATCACAATGAAATGCAACAATTGTGAGGACATGCCTAAATCTATGTTCTTTGTCACCATGATGCTTTTTATTCGCCGCGTAATAGAAGATCTTCATCACCTCCAAGGGGATTTTTCTAGTCGACCTGCAGCAAGGCCGAACACTGCCTCGCAGGCTCCAGGAGCAGTTGAAGCCCTAATGTATTCGTGATTTCTGAAAACTGTAATTTTCTTTAAAGAGTCTGTCCGTTTATCTTAGAGTTTGTATTTTCTTTTGCACATGGTTAATTGTTCTTCGAGTTTATAGTTCTACTTATGGCACATTTTCTAGTTGCCTATTTAAATCTGTCAGTCTTTGTAACAAATGTTTCTTATTATGAAAATTGAAAATGTCAAGAAAAAAATATTTTGTTGCAACATTTTTTATTGTTCATGAACTACGCTCAGTTTGATTCATGTCGGGCATGATACATAGGCAATCTTCATATGATACGACCGTATTCTTAAGAATAAAAAAAAGCCACAAAACTAAAGAGAGAGGAATAAAGAAAAAAAAAGAAAACCAAAACAAAAGGAAAATCAGGGAGGTAGAAGGCACAAAAGGGGAAAGTAAGAAAATAAAGAGTGGAAATCAAAAAGGGAAATTGGAATAAATGTCGGAATGACACATGCAACCATCTGCAACACATGTAGACATATGTTACCTGCATAGGTGAATCACACTGTAATGTGCGATTCCCTTTTTGTTATTTTTTTTAAACTAACATTTGTTGCTGTCACAAATTCCAGTCTCAGGTTTTAGAAAAGGTAGTTGGTTGGTGGTAAACTGGAGTCACATCGGTATTTCACCAGATCGAATGGAGGTGGAGAAATGTCATCTAAAATGACTTTCCCGACAATTCCCATCTAGAGGATAGCCCGATTGTAGGCATCCCGACCTCAGAATTTGCGGCAGCAAAAGAAAATAGGATGCTACGACTTTGGGTCATGGAGATGTGGGACGCATGGACGAATGGAAAAGAGCCTCCGAGTGCCATCCTTGCATTTCCTGAGCTCTTCCCAATGTCGGGGGGTACTTCCACTGTTCCTATCAGCCATCCAAGCATCCTCTTGGGAAAACCTACCATACTGGCCAATTTTGTTGGAGCACCTTCTGAAGTCCGCCCTCAGGCATTCACCTCTGGCGCAGTCCCCAATATTTTTACGACTCCTCCATGTGTAGCCACCACACAACCCGCAGTTCCGAGACCCATGTTTGATCCGACAGCTTTTACATTTCAAACTCCCAATTACCAGACTGAGCCTCCTTCATACCACACATACACGTATCCTCAACAACCATATGAACTTAAACCAGTGCAGCAAATACTCCTAAAATGCCTGAACAAGATGAGATAGCAAGAAGGATGAAGAGTCTTAAAAACATGCAGTGGTTAAGTGGGCAAAAAAGTGTTTCCTACACAGATATGTGCATGTTCCCACATGTACATCTGCCCCTCGGATTTAAAATGCCAAATTTTGAAAAGTATGATGGTCGTGGCGGCCCCATTTCTCATCTGTAAAAGTATTGCAACCAATTGCACGGGGCAGGCAGAAAAGAAGAACTGTTAATGGTATACTTCAGGAGAGAGTCTAGTAGGCATTGCTTCAGAATGGTATATGGACCAAGAAGATTCACGATGGCATATCTGGGATGATCTTGCCTAGGATTTTGTAAGGCAATTTCAGTACAACATTGACATTACGCTAGAGAGGAACTCCTTGGATAATTTGAAGAAGAAGCCTTCAGACAGTTTTTGAGAATATGCTATTAAATAGCATGAACAAGTGTCAAGGGTGAAGCCACCAATGGATGAAATAGAGATGGTCACTGTCTTTCTCATAGCCCAAGAAGCAGACTATTTTCAAAACATGATGTCGGCAATGGGAAAGCCTTTTGCAAAAGCAATCAAGATTGGCAAGATGGTAGAAAATGGTTTGAAAACAGGAAGGAATAAAAAGAGAGAAGAAGCTTCAATGGCAGCCTCCGATATCACAAGACATCATGCTCCCAGGCCTATGTTCTCGAAAAGAACCTCTCAACACTACTATCCCCATCAATACATGCATTATGCTCCCCAACCTTGCACAGTTATGAATGCCCAGCCATTTGCACGACTGCATCAGCAGGTCAACAGGAACCAGGCCTTGATAAATCAGCCTCCCTAAAACCACTATAATCCCCGCCATCCTCAAAACAATTTCCGTCCTAAAGAGCCACCCAAAAGGCAAAACATTACATCAATTGGGGAGTTTTATTCAAGCCTGTTCCCAAAGCTGGTCCAGATGGCTCCCTTACAGCCTGTGCCTCCGAACAGACAAAACCCTGAGTCACCTTCTTACCAACGGGGTATCTGCTGTACTTATCATTCAGGGGCCGAAGGGAACGAGACAAATAATTGTTGGACTCTAAAGCGAGCTCTGGAGGATCTAATAGAACAGAGGAAAATTCTGTTGAGGGATGAAGATGTTCCGAATATGACTAACAACCCATTGCCGGCCCACAACAACGGACTAGTAACCGGAATGATTTGCGAAGACAAAGAATTTGACCCTGCTTTGAAAGCCACAATAGCCATTACTGACGTAAGTAAAAGGCCAAAGGCTGCCCCTAAGAAAGTGGAGGAGGAGAAAAATAATTAAACCACGCACCCAGAAGCTCAAAAAAAGGTTGAGGCTAAGATTGAAGCAGTACCTGTCAAAGAAACAATCCTATACATCCCACAGGGTCATCAAGAAAAGCAGCCAACTCTATGTACCCCACAAAGTATTGAACATGACAATTTCCGTACCCAAAGGAACCTATATGGTGCAGGGACCAACTAAACCTCCAAGGCTGAATGAGCCTGTGATAGTTGGTCGCACACCTCAAAAACCTATGACAGACCTTTCTGCAATCCCTTGGAACTATCAAGAAATAGTGGTAACATACAAAGGCAATGAAATCACTGGGGAAACTCAAGAAAGCCACCATGTAAAGAAATATTCTGACATAGACAAAGTGAAAAGTGTTACCAAAAGGCGGTTCCGACCCAAGAAGCTAGTAGGCGCCTAAGAGGCAGAGGCCTTCTTTCAAAAGATTAAAAATCCGGACTATGAAGTAGTGGACCAGCTCCAAAAGACCCCAGATCAAGTCCTTTTGTTATCATTGTTGATGAATTCTCCAGAGCACCAGAAGGTGTTGGCCAAAACTCTAAATAAGGCATACGTGCCTGCTCAAACCTCTGTGGAACAATTGACGAGAATGGTGGAGAGATTCTTTGCTGTTAATCAGATTACATTTAGTAAGAATGATTTGCCTCCAGAGGGATCCGCCCACAACAAAGCCCTGCATCTCATTGTCAAATGCAAAGGCTATTACATTAAAAGAGTGATGGTAGATGGAGGATCCAGGGTGGACATATGCCCATTGTCAACATTACAAAGAATGGAGATCGGGACGGAGAGGGATTCGCCCCAACAATGCGTGTGTCTGAGCTTTTTAAAAGAGACACGATAGGAGAAATTGATCTGGTATTGACTATTGGCCCGATTGATTTTGCGGTGACATTTCAAGTGTTTGATATGGACACATCCTACAATCACCTCCTTGGAAGGCCATTGATTCACGCAGTGGGAGCTGTGCCTTCCACTCTACACCAAATGCCTAAATTTGAACATGAGAACCAGGAAATCATGGTCCACGGTGAAGATGAACAGTCAATTTACCGCAATCCCTCCATCCCCTGCCTTGAAGCTAAAGAAGGAAGTCAGATATAGTCTATCAAGCTTTCAAAATCGTGGTTGCTGTTCAACACAAAGAAGGCAAACCATATCCCCAACCTTTCCTCTCCAATGCGTTAATCATGGTGGTTAGAGTGATGAAACGTCAAGGATTCAAAGCAGGGAAAGGACTCGAAAGTTCTTTACAAGGGATAATTGAGCCAATTTCTTTGCCTACCGCATAGAAGTTTTTCAGGTTAGGTTTCCACCCAACACCAGAGGATATCACCTAAGCAAATAGCGGAACGTCGTAATGGATAGGCTTTACCTCAACCATTACCCCACTTGTATGAAACATTTGTAAAGTCAAAGTACAATGAGGAAGAAGAAAATGAGACCTTCACAGCGGGGGAAATTGAAGATATATGTGGGGCCATGACAAAATTATTGTATGAAGCTAACATGGTCCAGGGTGTAACTCGGGTGTTTTCCTTTTGTATTTTGTCCTTTAATTTCCAAATGTAAACCCTTTTTCATTACAATTTCAATGAAACGAAATCAATATTTCATCGTCTATATTCCTTTATTTTTTCTGATTTTTGCTATTTTTCGTTTATTTTATTTCTTTCAGTTCCAATAATGTGGCATTAAATAATATGACATGCTCGCACACTTCGTTCTCTTATCCTAACATGCCACCTAATTGTGAAATAATTAACCAAGAAACGAAGTACGATGAAGAAGAGGATTTTAGGAAAATCAATCGAGAATTCGAACATTTTGAAAATAAAGCTAGGAAAAATCTTATAGATACCGAACCGGTTAACTTGGGTGGTCCCGACGAAACCAGGGAAACCAAAATAAGCATCCATGTGAACGAGGAAATTATAGATTCATTGATTCAACTTCTTTTTGAATTCAAGGACGTGTTTGCTTGGTCTTACAATGATATGCCTGGGTTGAGTGTTGATTTGGTGGTTCATAAGTTGCCTACATACCCTAAATGCCCTCCAGTCCCACTAAAAGAGAGAAAGATCAAGCATGATATCAGCGATAATATCAAAGAGGAGATCATAAAGTAGTTGGATGCGGGTGTAATCCGAGTTGTGCGGTACACCACATGGCTGGCCAAGGTAGTCCTGATGCCAAAGAAGGACGGGAATACCTAAGTATGTGTAGACTACATCGATCTAAACAAGGCCAGTCCCAAAGAAAATTTCCCTTTGCCCAATATCCACATCCTTGTTGACAACTCCGCCAAACACGAGATACAGTCTTTCGTGGATATCACCAGGTGTTGATGGATGAGGAAGATGCTGAGAAAACTGCATTCACCACACCTTGGGGGACTTATTGCTACAGGACTTTGCCTTTTGGTTTAAAGAATGTTGGAGCAACATATATGAAGGCTATGACTGTCACACCTCCTTTTGGCTATCCACAACCCGGCGAAGGGTGTAGATACGGGAGTTTTTCAAATTAAAGGACAATTGAAACGGGATTCGATTTCTAAGAGAGTTTCAGAGTCGCCACTTGGGAGATTTATGGTATCCAAGTCACCAGTTACAATCTTGAATCGAGCAAAGAATGACTCTGTTAAACAGTCCACAAACCAGAAATCTGAGTAAGGAATTCTGTTAACCCAGGAGTATGTTAGGCATTCCCAGGTTCCGTGGTTCTAGCACGGTCGCTCAACTGTCATATTTGGCTTAAATTATTTGATTTTAGAACGTGTTTTAACTTGTGTGCTTTTAAACTTTAAACCGCTTTTATCATTATTTTTAGAGACAATTTCAACGTCGCTAAAATATGCCTTGAACCATGTCACATAAATGCACACGTGGATTTTGACATATTTCAACTTCGTTGAGATTTAGTTTTGGGTCACATAAATGCGCACCCGAATTTAGGAAGATATTATATTAATGAATTCTTGCCTATAACAACTACGTCTTCAAAAATCCGTGGGAGCCCGTGAAGTTTGCTAAACGGCACATTAAATTTTCTAAATATTAAGTTATATTAAGGAGCCTCGTGGTGTTTGATTTGTTGAACACGGCTTAATTTATTTTATAAGGCCATCCTAAAGCATATTTAATTTTCAATTTTTCTTTGTATCTACAATATTCTAGTCATTTATACAAGGTTATTTCATTCTGAAGAAGACAATCAACATTTTGCCCTTTTTAGGCCTCATTCGTGGCTGCTTTGGGCTTCCTTTTCAATCTGCCAATGAACGTGCATGGCTATACTTCCACTGGCATTTAATGTGCCTTTCATTTGGGCTCAGGGTTATTGGACTAACAAATCCCTTTAGAAAAACTTTTCGTTTTTTATTATACCACAATTATAAAAAAACCATACGCCTGAGCATTGGAAAATATGCCAACAATATTTGCAAAGACGACACTAAAAATAATTTTTACATCAGATTTAATTTTTAACGTTTGAATAGATAGCATCAGAATACTCATCATTGAGAGTATTACATATGTTCAGCTATCAAATTCCTAACATCTAACTTAGATTATAAATACTAAGCTCATTTTAGATCAATCTATCGTGAGATCTACTTGACTTAAGCAAATAAAGGCACAGTCCCATTACACTCCATGATTATACATGTATATATTTTGTACAAATATCGGAAAATCTAAAAATATGTGCCATTATAGTAGGAATTGAACAAAATAAAATAAAATGCTATCTTCTCATTATATCGGATGCACATAAGTGCTACAACCTCTCAGAGCTTTGGATGAAAATTAGTACCTTGAGTTCAACCAAAGAAGCCTATGAGTAAAATTGGAGCAACAAGAAAAAAACAACAATCAATCGACTAGTAAACATCCAGAAATTGAAGAAGGTTTTGGGAAAATTCAATAGAATAGGATAGCACTTAGAATTTCTGAGGGCTGTATATGAAACAAACATATACTTTGTATTCCAATTTACCACTAAGTTTTTAAGAAGGAAAGAGTTCCGCTCGAAAATGTCCAAGTCTGAAAAAATCCGCCCTTCAAATGTTCAGATTGCTCCTTTTATATTGAAGCCTTAGGGCAACACTTTTCCTTTTATACCTTATTCAAACTTCAGCTTTTACCTAAACAGTCCTTAGTTTTCTGACTTGTGCCTCAAGTTTGAGGCTGAAATAATGTCTAAGTGGCTCACTAGAATATTCTAGGGGTTGTTACAAGATTCTTTCAGGCTCAAATACTCTTCTATACCATTGTTTCCTTCCCTAATTAACTAACCAAAGGTTTTTACCCTTGGTTTTCATTTGGTTTGGTCAAATCTGACCCTGGTCAATTGTGTTCAAAAAGGCTATGGGCCAAATTTGGGTCTGGACCACAGGCTTGATAGAAAAGTTTAAGAATGAGCCAATACAACTAAATATCCTATTGTGGACTATTCAGCAACAATTATCCTAACTTTATGATCATATGAATGTTCAGGCCTCTTTATGTTAAAATCAATGGATTAAAATCGACTGGGAAAGGAGACCAACCAACTAGTGCAAGACTTACCGGAGTGACCCAATTACAAAAACTTAATAAGACTTAGAAACAAGAGAGAGGACAAGAACAAGACTAATATCAGAAATTCACACAAACTTAACCTCAACAAATGCAAATTAAGCAAGAAGTATGATAACCAAAGTATCCTAACAAAAATTTCCAGCATGGTATGAAGCAGACAAAATGAATATTTCACTACCTTCTGAGATGATCAAACAAACCTAAGAATGAACTCAAGATCATGATACTCAAAATATCAATAGAACTAAAGGTGACTAAAAATGGCAAACATGAATGAACACTCTATGACAAAAAACAACTTCTTATAATATGACGCAATGCATGTAGGATCCAAAAGATAAACATTTACCAAAACTAATCAGGATCTTAGGGGGTGAAACAAATAAAAATCAAGAGATGAAGATCAACGAGACATGTAAATTTCAAAGATGAAACTACAAGCCATGTAAAGCTTCATAGGTGAAAATAAACTGACAAGTCAAAACGCAAACTATAACATCAGACCATTATAGAAGATGTAGTCCAACCAGTAATATCCCAAAGAATCATCGAGTATAACAAACAAAGAAGACTACTTATCATACTTGTGAAAAACAACTAAAATGTTAAAGAAAACAAAGCAAATAGACATACAAACAACGACAAGAACATATAACTACTTAGATTTTATTCGTGCACCTCTAATCTTGAATCAACTTCGTTGGTTTCTGACCTCTTTTGGGGAGGTTTCTAACCTCTAAGGCAACTGGCCTTGCATATTTGAAGAAGGTCTAGGGTTCGGGGGACGTTTGATGCTTCTGAGTCCAGTAGGGTCAGAGATCTGAGTTTCTGTTGTGGTTAGCAGGGTTTGAAGGCCATGGATGGTAAGGTTTGGGAGAGGGATGGAAGGGGATTGTCTGAGGCAAGTTTTTCCAGAATGCAGTGGGATTTAGGTATTAGGGCAGACTTTAAACTGATATTCGAGCCACTTCAGTTGGATTCAAAGTGTTTGTCATGGATGGTTGGAAAGAGGAAGGTGAGGTGGTTCAGGGGTGTTACATTGGACAAGTTTGGGGTTGGGTCGCTGGAGACGGTGGTTCCGACGACCCTTCTTTTGAATATTTGAGACGATAGATAGTTGTTCGAAGGAAACGTATTGCATGGCGGCGGAGAGGAGGTGTTGGTGGTCTTATGGTGTAAATTTGGGGAAGTTTGGTTACCGGCCGCCGGCATGAGGTGATTTCCGGAGGCGGTGTTAGGGTGGTTGCTCGGTGGTCAAGGGCGGTCAAAGGGAAGAGACGGGGAGGCGTTACATCGGTGATTTTGTACGAGGTAGGTGAAGAGTTTGGTGTCTGAGCTTGTAGAGACCTTTGGACATATTTATTTAATTTGGGTGAGGTTTTCAGGGCCATTGGATGTTTTGCTGATCAACGGCTGAGATGAATGGCTACAAAAACGTTCTCGTTTTGGGCACGTCTGAAGGATTAGGTCGGAGGATGGTGTTTGGGCTGGGAAAGGTGTTATTTACAGGGTGACCAAGTTTTGGGCCACCCATGCCTGGCCCAATTGTGGCCAGCCTAGGTGGTTATGAATATATATATATATATATATATTGTTGTTCTCTTTTCTTTTTGTTTTATTTTAATTCCTAATTAAATTTTTTTAAATTCCTAATTAACCTAATAATTGACTATTTATGCGATACCAACAATAAAATGTAACAAATAAAAATCAAACAAAATGCTTAAAATGCCAAAAATACTACTTATATTTTTTGAATTTTGAGTTTGTAAAATAACTCCAATTAACAATTATTTTAGCAAACACATAAAATTAAATCCTAAATGACTTTAAATTAATCAAAACACATTGGCACACACAATTAGAAACTGAAATAACATCCTAAAACAAATATTAAAAAGAAAATCCTAAACCTGAGAGTCTTATAGGAGTCGACTTAACAGGGCAAAAATCACATGCTCACAGCTGCCCCTTTTTGCGCGGGAACACGAAGATTTTTCGTGCAAATACAAGTGAGGAAACATGACCAATTTTTTTCTGATTGAATACTCCGTGTGAAGAATTTTTGAAAATTTTATCACCGAACCTTGCTTCAAAGATTTCCTACATATCCTTTGCGAAAAAAGAATCAGGTCAGTGTAGTTCTGGAGTGTTTGGTAGTTGGGACTACCGAGGCTGTGAGTTTACTGCTGCTGCTAGACCCCCTTATTACACCACTATGAAACATAAAGAAGCTAGACTAAGCTATGAACTATGGATTACAAGAAAACCTATCTATGTCTTCCAATTTTCTCTGAATCCTTGTTTCCTTGTTATCATGCATCTCTCGCTGTGGAACTTCTTGTTTCTTTATTAACCGGTGTTTCCCCCTTTGGGACTTCTTGTTGCCTTGTTGTCTGGCATTTCTCTTCCTCTATTTTGATGCCGAATTTCTATTCTTAAGATGTACCCCGTTGAAAGCATTCCCTTGTTCTAGAAGTGGGTTCCAGGTTGCTTGAACTTGCAATTTAAAAAATCATCTCTTGTTCTGCAGGTGGGCACCTGATTATCAAACTTGACTTCCACGAAATATTCCCATGTTCTCCAGGTGGATACCTGATTGCTCGAACTCACAATTTGAAGAATCTTCCCTTGTTCTGCAGGTGGGCACCTGATTTTCAAAATCGAATGAAACAGAACTGTATTCCTTTGTTCTCCCGGTTGGCGCCTGATTACAAAATCTTGAATTTTTTTGAAAGATACTTCCTTATTCTACAGGTGGGCACCTGACTATCAAAACATAACATATTGAAAATATTCCCCTATTTTACAGGTGGGCGCCTGATTTCGAAATTTTGAAAAAATACCCCATTGTTTTATAGGTGGGTTCCTGAAGAATAAAATTTAAAATGTTGGAAAATATTCCCTTGTTCTACAGGTGGGTGCCTTAAAAATTTGAAAATTATTCCCTTGTTCTATAGGTGGTTGCCTGATTACAAAACTTAAAATTGAAAAATATTCCCTAGTTCTACAGGTAGGCGCCTGATTACCAAAATATGGATTTTTTAAAAGTATTCCCTTGTTTTACAGGTGTGTGCCTGATCTTCAAGATTTAAAATTTTGAAAAATATTCCCTTGTTCTACAGGTGGGCGCCTGAATATCAACAACTTAAAATTTTTAAGAATATTCCCTTATTCTATATGTGGGGTCCTGATTGCCAAACTTAAACTTGAAAAATATTCCCTTATTCTACAGGTGGGCACCTGACTATCAAAACATAACATATTGAAGATATTCCCCTATTTTACAGGTGGGCGCCTGATTTCGAATTTTTTAAAAATACCCCATTGTTCTATTGGTGGGTTCCTGAAGCTTAAAATTTAAAATGTTGGAAAATATTCCCTTGTTCTACAGGTGGGTGCCTTAAAAATTTGAAAATTATTCCCTTGTTCTATAGGTGGTTGCCTGATTACAAAACTTAAAATTGAAAAATATTCCCTCGTTCTACAGGTAGGCGCCTGATTACCAAAATATGGATTTTTTAAAAGTATTCCCTTGTTTTACAGGTGTGTGCCTGATCTTCAAGACTTAAAATTTTGCAAAATATTCCCTTGTTCTACAGGTGGGCGCCTGATTATCAACAACTTAAAATTTTTAAGAATATTCCCTTATTCTATATGTGGGGTCCTGATTGCCAAACTTAAACTTGAAAAATATTCCCTTATTCTACAGGTTGGCACCTGACTATCAAAACATAACCTATTGAAAATATTCCCCTATTTTACAGGTGGGCGCCTGATTTCGAAATTTTTAAAAAATACCCCATTGTTTTATAGGTGGGTTCCTGAAGCTTAAAATTTAAAATGTTGGAAAATATTCCCTTGTTCTACAGGTGGGTGCCTTAAAAATTTGAAAATTATTCCCTTGTTCTATAGGTGGTTGCCTGATTACAAAACTTAAAATTGAAAAATATTCCCTCGTTCTGCAGGTAGGCGCCTGATTACCAAAATATGGATTCTTTTAAAGTATTCCCTTGTTTTACAGGTGTGTGCCTGATCTTCAAGACTTAAAATTTTGAAAAATATTCCCTTGTTCTACAGGTGGGCGCCTGATTATCAACAACTTAAAATTTTAAGAATATTCCCTTATTCTATAGGTGGGGTCCTGATTGCCAAACTTAAACTTGAAAAATATTCCCTTATTCTACAGGTGGGCGCCTAATTACAAAACTTGAATTTTGAAAAATATTCCCTTGTTCTACAGGTGGGCACCTGATTGCAACAACCCAAACAAACAAAACATATGAAATTCTTCCTACCCCAGTTTGGTGCTGGGCAGATCAAATCTCCTTACCCAATATCTCTAGAGCTAAGTCCCATTTTCCAGGAGGGTCCTGACAATTCTCGAGTGATGAAAACTTTAAGACTATGTTATGTTTCTAAAAAGGTATTATTCTCCACTATTTCTTGCTATGAGTTATATCTGTTGTGGATCTGCCGGTGACTAATGATTAAAAATACCTCCCATAATCCAGGCGGGACCTGAAAACTCTAAATTTAATGACAAAAGGTGACAACTAGGGTTTAGTATTTTGTGCTACATCGCACTACCCGGGGGGTCCTGGCAACTCTTTTAAACTCTTGCTGGGGAAATATCTAATTTAAGTCCCATTTTTCATGAGGGTCCTGATGACTCTTCTTGACTCTTATTGACTCTGGCTGGGGAAATTTTAAATGTTCCCTCTAAATTGACTTTAACTGGGGAGATTCTGGCTCTAAGTCCCATTTTTCAGGAGGGTCTTGATGACTCTTTCTGACTCAGCTGGGGAAATTAGAAATATTCTTTCCAAGTCTCATTTTCCAGGAGGATCCTGATGACTCTTCTTGACTCTTGTTGACTCTAGCTGGGGGAATATTTTCTCTAAGTTCCATTTTTCAAGGTGACTCTAATCGATTCTTGTTAATATTTTCTCTAAGTCTCATTTTTCAGGAGGGTCCTGATGACTCTTATTGACTCTGGTTGGGGAAATATCTACTCTAAGTCCTATTTTTCAAGAGGGTCCTGATGACTCTTATTGACTCTGGTTGGGAAAAAATCTCATCTAAGTCCTATTTTTCACGAGGGTCCTGATGACTCTTATTCACTCTAGTTGGGGAAGTATTTGGGTTTGACCATGCCACCCGACTGTTTGTGTTGTAAGCTATGTCTCATTTTTCAGGAGGATCCTGACAACTCTTAACTGAATCCTACTCAACATGCAAGTTATTTTTATGCCCTTTACTATCCATCATTTCCTTTATCCTTTAATAGAGTCCCATTTTCCAGGAGAGTCCTGAGGGTTCCAACTTAAATGACAGTTCTAATTTCTGGTGGTTTCTTTGACTCTTACTGGGGAGGTGTTGGAGCTTTCCTATGTTACCCACACACGTTTGAGCTTTAGACTTCATTCCATCTCAACTTCCATGCCTCTTTTAACCTTTTGTTGTTTCTATCGGATTTGGCTAGTCAAAGTTGTCCCCTTGTGATTTTACAGGGAAGGGTGTTTATGACTGACTATGTTTCTTTAGAGTTTTCACCGAGTCCCTTTTTACAAGAGGATCTTAAGATTTCAACCATACCTGTCGTGTGCCTGCCTTCTCCCGTGGACGGCCTCCTATGGGCTCTTCTAAATTTTTCAACCCCTGTGTCAACCAAAGAAAACTTGTCAGTGTGAAAATTTGTGGTCGGCTCGCAGCATTCTTGTTGGAAGCAACATCCTCGTTGTCATGTTCTGTTGTGTTCGAATCTCCATGTTGATAATGAGTTTTCTGAGTTGATTGGCTGACCCCCTTGAACCTTTGTGGCTTTACTTTGCTCCCTATAATTGTACTTTATTTGTAGCCCCGTTTTCCGGAACCCTTATATCTTTCTCGAGACTGCCAAGTCAGTGTATTACGATTGGCTGACCCTCTGACCCCTGTGCCTTCTCTCTGCTCCTCATCTTTGTGTTGTATTTCCGAATTTTTTCCAGAATTCTCTTTTACCCTTTCCTGATGACTGACGAGTTGATATATCCCGCTGGGTCAACTCTCATGGCCATTTCGACCTTTGTTTTGTTCTTTTTTCCTCTTTTTCTAGAAGTCGTATACTCTTTTCTACCGATTGCATGAGTTAGAGTGTTATGCTTTAACCCTTGTGGCTTTGTTTTATTTCACATCCTGGTGTTATATTTTCGAATCCCTGCCAGAAATCCTTATCCCTTTCTTGATACTACCCTGCAAACTTGGGATGCTCGGCTGACTCTTTACCTTTATGTCCTTGCCTTTGCTTATTTCCCTATGTTTCACTCTCGGTCCTTCACCAGAATTCTTTATGTGTTTCCTTGATGACTGATGTATTAGATTCGGTCAAACCTTGCGGCTTTGTGACCCTTTTCGGTTTTCGTGTCATGCCTACTTTGCGTTCCATCCGCATCTTCGTTGTTTCATTTGCATACCTTTCCTAGGTGGTATTCCTTCGCTTTGCCATTCCACAGTCGTTATCTTTGTTAGGCCTTTGGCATTGTGTTCACTTTGTCCCTTTGGGAGTTGACAATCGGCTTTGAAATTCCTTTCGCTTGCCTAAACAAAGACTCTATAGATTCGAGAGAAAGATGAAATGTAAAGACTCTAAATGGTATTTAGGGTAATGAATTCCAGACTTGCTGACTCTTTTAAAGGAGATGAAAAGAGACTTATCTGAAGAGGAACAACTGGTTTTATGATCATGACATGCACTTCGGCTTAGTCGACCCGATCTGTTTCGATGACCGACCTTCCGTCGCCGTGCTCTAGTTATGACCCTTCTAAACCACTTCTTTCCACAAAACCCTAGCTCGACCTTCTCTACAGTGTTCTCCATCAATAACCCCTTTTGCTTTTGCTTTTGCCTTACCTTCGCCTCATGGTGCTCTATGAAGGGTTTCACCAATAAAGACTCTCTCATTTTATTATCTCTCAAACACTCATCGCCTTATGGTTCCCGTGAGGGTTTTCACCGATAAGACTCTCTCATTTTATTATCTCTCTTGTCTTGTTCAAGGTGCTTCCCCCGACATAAAAACCCTATACCTGCTCGGCTCGGCATTTTGAAGACTGATCAGAAGGTCTTTCTTTGGATCGTAACGTAGGCTTTTCGATAGGGTTAGAAAGAAAGGGTATCAAAGGCTCGAAATAACTCAAATGGGTTCGTTTACAACTTCCGGAATCATATTCTTATAAAAAACACAATTTCTGCCCCAGTTTCTAGCTTGGGGACTTTAAATTTTTATTTTGATGAGACCAAACCATGAGGTTGCCTAGCTAAGGATACAATGTATAGGTAGTAGAACAAAATGCCTTCGTCATTTTAATCTTCAAAATTTGCAAAGTACAAACATATGTCAAGTGTAAACGCTGTTCTAAAGAAAGTATACATAATATCTTTTGAGAGCATGCGAATTAATAGCCATTTCTGCACATTTCCCTTCCACATCCATCAGATACAATGCCCATTTGGACAGTACTCTTGATACGTTGAATGGCCCTTGCCAATTTTGAGCAAACTTGCCTTTCGCCTCGGCCCTGTGAGGGTGGATGCACTTTAGTACCAATTGACCTACTTCAAACTTCCTAGGGCACACTTTCTTGTTATATGCCCTGGCCATTCTTTGTTGATACAACTGACCGTGACAAGCCGCCGCAAATAGTTTCTAATCAATCAAATTAAACTATTCCAACCAAGCTTTGACCCATTCTTCATCGTCAATTCCTGCTTCGGCCACGATGCTAAGAGAGGGTATTTAAATCTCGCCTCGGATTACCACCTCCGTACCATATAACAATAATAATGGAGTGGACCCCACCAAAGTGCGGACAGTGATGCGATAACCTAACAATGCAAAAGGCAGCTTCTTATGCCAGTGCCTGGATCCTTCAACCATTTTACGAAGTATCTTATTTATGTTCTTATTTGCTGACTCAACTGCTCTATTCGCCTTGGGGAAGTACATGGTAAAATTTTAATGTTTGATCTCGAACTACTGGCATACCTCTCTGATTATGTGACTGTTTAGATTTGCCCCATTATCGGTGAAGAGCGTCTTGGGGATCCCAAACAGACAAATAATATTTGTGTGCACGAAATCGACCACGGCCTTCTTGGTCACTGCTTTGAAAGTTTTGGCTTCAACCCACTTGGTGAAATAGTCAATAGCAACCAAGATAAATCTATGCCCATTGGAAGTTGTTGGTTCGATGGGTCTGATCACATCCATGCCCCAAGAAATGAAAGGCCAAGGTGCTGACATCTGGTGGAGTTCAGAAGGGGGAGAGTGAATTAGGTCTCCGTGCACCTGACACTAGTGGCATTTGTGCACAAAGCAGATACAATCCCGTTCCATGGTGAGCCAATAATACCCTGCCGCGAGAATCTTCTTTGCCAAAACATATCCACTCATGTGCGGCAAGCAGACGCCAGCATGCACCTCATTCATGATGATTGTTGCTTGCCGGGCATCTACGCATCTCAACAAACCCAAATCTGGCGTTCTCTTGTATAATACACCTCTACTGAGAAAGAACTCATTTGACAAACAACGGATTGTTCTCTTCTGATCACTCGTGGCTTGTGTCGGGTACACACCTTTCCTTATATATTCCACGATGTCGTGGAACCAAGGTTCACGGTCGATCTCGTCTTCAACCATGTTGTAATAAGCATGTTGATCATGGACCCGGATATGTATTGTGTCAACAAAAGCCTTGTCTAGGTGATGCAACATTGACGCCAAAGTATCTAGGGCATCGGCGGCCTCATTGTGAATTCTGGGAATGTGCCTGAACTCTACTAACCGGAACCGCTGACAAATATCATGCAAGTCTTGCCGATAAGGTATGAGTTTTATGTATCTTGTCTCATATTCCCCTTGGATCTGGTGTACCAGAAGGTCCGAGTCCCCCAAGACCAAGACTTCCTGGACACCCATGTCCGCTGCTAATCTCAAACCCAAAATGCATGCTTCATACTCAGCCATGTTGTTGATGCAATAGAAACAGAGTTGAGCTCTGACTGGGTAATGATCCCCTTCTTCCAAAATGAGTACCGCTCCTATCCCGACGCCATTCATATTGGCAGCCCCATCGAATAACAATTTCCACCTTGACTTTTCGTCCCGTTCCATTTCATTGACGTGCATCACTTCTTTGTCTGAAAAATATGTGTTCAACGGTTAATATTTTTCATCTATGGGATTCTCTGCTAAATGGTCTGCCAATGCCTGTGCCTTCATAGCAGACCTAGCTATATAGATGATGTCTAATTCAGTAAGAAAGGTTTGCCATTTCGCGAGCTTTCCTGTGTGCATGGTCTTCCGGAAAATGTATTTCAACGAGTCCAGTCGTGAGATGAGATAAGTGGTGTATGATGAAAAATAATGCTTCGACTTTTGAGATACCCATGTCAAGGCGCAGAATGTCCTTTCAAGATGAGTGTACTTAACATCAAAGGCCGTAAATTTCTTTGGAGGTAGTATATGGCTTGCTTTTTTCTCCAGTAACGTCATGATGACCCAACACACATCCAAAAGAGTTGTTCAAGACTGTCAAAGATAAGATCAAAGCCCTCCCTGGCTCTGGCGGGACCAGTACAGGTGGGTTTGAAAAATATCCCTTTATCTTATCGAAAGCTTCTTGGCACTCTCCTGTCCATTGCATCGCAACATCCTTCTTTAACATCTTAAAGATGGGCTCGCAGATGGTTGTGACCTGGGCGATGAATCGACTAATGTAATTTAGCCTTCCAATACACTCATCACTTCTGTTTTGTTTCTGGGTGGCAGCAACTACTGTATAGCTTTGATTTTTGATGGGTCAAACTCAATTCCTCGGCGGATGACTATGAACCCTAACAGCTTTCCTGAGGGAACCCCAAATCCACATTTTGCCAGGTTGAGTTTGAGATCATACCTGCGGAGCCCCTGGAAAAATTTCCTCAGATCTTTGACATGGTCAGATTGCTTTCTGAACTTCACAATAACATCGTCAACATAGACTTCGATTTCTTTATGCATCATATCGTGGAAAATGGTTGTCATTGCCCTCATATATGTTGCCTCGATGTTTTTCAAACCAAAAGGCATGACTCTATAGCAGTATGTCCCCCACAGTGTGATAAATGCTGTTTTCTCCGCATCTTCTTCATCTATTAAAATCCGGTGGAAGCCTGCATAACAATCCATGAATGACCCGATCTCATGCTTCGAACAATTGTCAATAATTATGTGGATATTCGGTAAAGGAAAGTTGTCTTTTGGACTAGCTTTGTTGAGGTCACGGTAATCAATGGACACTCTGGTTTTACCATCCTTCTTGGGTACATGCATGACATTAGCTAGCCAGGTGGGATATCACGTGACTCGGATAACTTTTGCCTCAAACTGCTTGGTCACCTCTTCTTACATTTTAACGCTCATATCAGTTTTAAACTTTGTCAACTTTTGTGTGATGTGAATGTAGGCTAGGTTGATAGGTAATTTGTGGCCTACCAAATTAGTGCTTAATCCGGGCATGTCATCGTAGGACCATGCAAAGACATCCTTGTACTTCAACAATACCTCTATTATTTCCTTCCTAAGTTGTGGCTCCATATGGACACTTATTTTTGTTTCTCTAATATTATTCAGGCTTCCTATATTGATTGCCTCTGCATCCTTCAGGTTTGGTTTGGGTTTCTCTTCGAATTGGGTCATCTCTTTACTAATCTCATCCCACGCCCCTTCCTTATCGTACCGTGGTTTATCCTTGGGTTCTATTTCCTGAATTATCATTTCTGGACTAGGTTAATAGCAAAGATTGGGCCGAGGAGTCCATATGCATGTCAGATCACTGGAACCAGCATAAAAATAACTGTACAAAAAAGAGAAAAGAATGAAAAGTAAATAGAAAAATGGAAATTATCAGTATTGTTGAAAGGGAAATTGCCTTTTATTAGAATCAAAGAAAACAGAAATTGCACATCCAAATGGACGAAAACAAAAACTGAGTGACTCTAATACAAACTAGAATGAAAGGATAAGCAAAGCCGACTACCACGACTCCCTCCGGGTAGGAAGAGGAGTCGCTTCCCAATTATTCATTTTTGCACGTGCTCCCATGAAATGCACATTTTCCATGCTCGATCCTTCTCCTTCCTCTACCATATTCACCTCATTGAATAGTCTTGCTAACGCTTTATCAAGATCTCCATCTGCGTCGATTAGCTGGCCGGAAATCTTGGGTCTGGGACAATTAATAGATTTGACAAATGATTTAGACAACCTTGGGATAGGCTTCGGGAGGGCCCATGCATTTAGTCTCAGCTTTCTGGCTCGCCTTATGTCCGCGGTGGTTGGATTGAACCCTAGAACAAAAGTGTCTAGATTCTTGGGAAGGGATAGTGGTTGCACAATGCCTTACAGAGAAGCTCCCAACCCTCTGCCGGGTACAAAGCCATTTCTCAATATTTTTGAAGCTACCATTACGGATGCAGTTGTTAGCTTTGGGGTTACAATACTTTAACCTAATCGGATGTTCTGGACTGACAGCGTATCAAACTCTTGGTAAACCCATGGCCCTTTGTTGTCCTCATATTCAATGAGAGGCACGATCGCATCACCAAAGGTACACTGATTATCATCTCCATGCACGACAATCTTTTGCTTTTCCCACTCAATTTTTACCATTTGGTGCAGCGTAGATGGTACAGCTTTGGCTGCATGACTCCAAGGTCTGCCCAATAACATATTATAGGTTACTGATACATCCAGCACTTAGAATTTCATAATGAACTCGACGGGCCCTATAGTTACTTCCAGCACTATATCCCTAACGGTGTATTTAGCTCTGCCATCGAAGACTCGAACAAAGACATTATTCTTGCGGACCCTTTCATTTACCACCTTCAACTTGGTCAATGTGGACAATGGACAAATATTCGCACTCGATTCGTTGTGGACCAAAACTCGATGACCAAATGCCCAAAGTAGGTAGGTTCCATAGCTTGCAGAAAATAGTCAACCATCTCACTCTCCTTCATGGGAGGATCAACTCTGGCTGCTTGCTCCCTCCATCGGAAAGCGTACTCTCTGAAACTCTCATTCTGTTTCTTCTCCAGCTTTGTTATAGATACACGATCCGGGACAATCTCAATATAATATTAAAAGTGGCCTGCAAATGCTTGCGCCAAGTCATCCCAGTTGTACCATCGATTGGGATCCTGTCGAGTATGCCACTCCAATGCTAATCCGCTTAAACTCTGGCTAAAATAATCCATCAGCAGTTCGTCTTTTCCTCCTGCTCGCCTCATTTTACTGCAAAACCCTCTCAAATGTGCGACTGGATCGTCATGACCATCGTATAAGTCAAATTTGGGCATTTTGAAACCTGGAGGCAACTGCACGTCTGGGAACAAGCAAAGATCTTTGAAGGCCACGCTCACTTGGCCGCCTAATCCCCGCATGTCCCTGAACGATTGTTCCAGACTCTGGACCTTTTCGAGAATTTCTTCCTCTTCGAAATCTTTAGTCGGCTTTTCAGCTCTCATTGGGATTTCAGGACGAGTAGCATAAGAGTAAGTCTCGTGGGCTTTGTAGGCGGGTTCTGGGGGATAGTATTGAGGGTCATAGGCTTAAAGCAGTGGTTCAATGGATGACCTATGTAGTTTAGGAGGTGGAGGCGCCACATAGATGGGAGCGATTGTCGGGGGAGGGTGAGGAGTGACTTTGGTTAATGGGGCT
The DNA here is from genome assembly GCA_034376525.1 of Nicotiana benthamiana. NCBI lineage: Eukaryota > Viridiplantae > Streptophyta > Magnoliopsida > Solanales > Solanaceae > Nicotiana > Nicotiana benthamiana. The sequence goes on from CM067337.1 coordinate 95,452,166, forward strand.
GGTGGCTGAGAGTTAGCACCCTGATGTTGTGGGTATATTAGAAAACTTGGGGGCGGATCGGTGATAGACTGGTCAGGTTCTTGAGCCAGTGGCGGTATGAAGGTTGGGTTTTCAGGATAGGTCGGGGGTTGCTGTCCTCTTGCCCATGCCTGATACATCTCGGCCATTTGGTTTTTAAGATTATACATTTCCTCCTTCATAGCATTAACATCCAATTCCTTTGCCTTCTTCGAGGGGTCAATAATGTTGACATCAGCTTCTTGGTTGGCCATGACTTTTTTGCTTTTTAACCGCGTGTTATAGGAGTGAGTTGCAAGAATGCCTGCGAGTACCAATCAGCTGTCTAACGGAACTGGAATCACAACACCAGAGACTCGTTAGTGGTTAGATTTTTTATACACAAGTGGCCACACATTGGATATATATGCATAATTTGTTCCTATATGCGTTGGATGCTTGCGTCATCCCTACTTTGTTTACGAAACTCTCATTTGTTTTGGCGCCATGCTCTCTCCTTCCTATAAATATTCAATTTCCAATTTTATTCATCCTATGTATATTGCCTACATATCATGACCCTGCATGAATCAGAACGATTGTAGTTCTTGGAACAGAACATGTTTGGAAATGTTTTTTATGAAAAACAGTAATTAAATAGACTTGAAAGGTGACAAATTAAACAAATACCTACAAACGAACTACAGACTCAAACAACTATAACTATGCATAAAGAAAATACAGACTCACTTAAACTAAAGGACTTTGAAAGCCAATAAATTGATAGTACAATCTCTTAGGAGTACATTAATGCCTCAAGTTTTCCTCGGTCTCGGGGGGCATCGTTCCGCCTTGCTGCTGGCTTGCGTGCCAAACTCCGTTGTAGGTGGTGGAGATCTTCCATCACTCGACGGACAAATGTCATGGCAGCAGGGAAAAACATAGATTTTCTCATGTCGTCACAGTGGTTGCACTTCATGGTAATGTAGTCTGCAATTGCCCGTTCTCTTTCCCCGATAACACCCTTTTCTTGCTATAGGCACCGAATTTGTTCAGCCCTTGCCTCTAGAGTTCATTCGGCTACCCGGTTCAGTTCCTTGAATCGCCTCAAATCTATATCCAACTTTTCTATTATTGCATACTGATGTTGTCTTTTCCTTCAGTTGCTCAATGATGCGGGCCTATTCCTCTGCATTTTTAGCTAATTGTCTTCGGACTAGACAGCTCACCTTTGACCTTATTCAGGTCGAACCCATATTCAGTTACCTTTTGTCTCAAACTGTCTATGAGCTTTTCATCTTTTGTGCTCCTGGCGGGACTCTCTGCGGCTGCTTGCATCTTTTGTATTTGGGGTCGTAGCACCTCATTTTCATTAGTCAGTCTTTTCTTTTCTCCCTCATCTGCCGCAGCTTCCAAACCATTTTCGAATTGTAGTTCTTGGACTTTCCTTTCTAATCTTCATATATTGGATCTGTATTCATTTTCCTTAGCTAGCCAGTCCCATTATTTCTGTGACGTTTCAATGAACTCTTGGAGGTGAGCTCTTTTGGGCGGTCTCTCAATTTCAATTTCTCTCTTGTAGCAGATGAGGTATCCCGGTGACACTTCGCCTCTGTCCCGGTCCTGTACGCAAGTGTTGGTGGCTAGGGATTGGCATTCATTCCAGATCTTGCGAACCATTGCTTCAGGGAACTGACCATCGGGCCCAATCTCAACTACCTGGATGCTGAGATCTTCATCCTTCGGCACTATCTGGCATCTTCCGAGTTGTCTCAAGACCCGATGTGGGGCGTAAGGATGGATACTCCTAAGACCCAGCAAGAGAAAATGTGGTTCTGTCGCAGGCATGTACACGATCTCATTCACAGACAACCATCCCAATGTTCATTCTATTTGACTGGCAGTGAGGGACAGGAGGTAAGAAGTTATTTTGCTGCACCTTCGGGTAGGCTGAGCTTTTCAATTCTCGTGGGAAACCTCTATGCAAGTTTTCTTGGTGGACCCATAACTCATTAATTGAGAGCGGTGGCGTAGATGCTCTGTCATCCACATTTGCAATAATAGGTTACACCCTTCAAAGAAATCGTTTCCAGCGTTGCTAGTTGCGAGAGCGCGAAAGATTTTGGCTACTATCATGGGTGCGAGTATGCTCTTGGACTGCGTGCGTAGGGTTCTGGCAACCCCTACTATCTTTATGTCAATGTTTCCGTCCTTTCTTGGATATATCAGAAGCCCTATAAAATCCACCATAAAAGCGAAGGGTCTATGTTCTTCCCATTTGACACGGTTTCCCTTGATACTGACTTCGTTCTCTGGATTGTTGAATCTCCCTATGTGACTGTATCGAGAATATAGGAATGAAAAAGTACAGAACCCTGCCGCCAAGTTTTCATCATGCACTAATCTGCTTATCTTCAAGGTATCTAAGAATTTATGCACTGTTATCACTCTTGGATCAACCAGGTACATGTGTCTTAAAGGAAGTTCCCCATTTTCAATATATCCTGCTACTTCTTCCAATGTTTGAGTGAGTTCAAAGTTTGAGAATTGAAACACATTGTGTTACGGGTCCCAACATGTAACTAGTGCTCTTATGATGTCTCCTCGGCACAATCTATAATTGCCTCGGGAGGCCCCCCAAATAATTCTTTATCTCTTCTTGTCCTTCCCTCCCCAAGTCACTCCACCATAACAGCAACTCCGAAGGGATTCGGCTCACAAATGAAAAAGGTCCTGTTAAGATTGTGCTCATCCTGCACATTTATTAAGGTGAACTAGTGAAATTTAAATTTATTGCTATTTGATTCTTTAAAAAAATAAAATATTTTCACAATAACAGCATCACTCGATTTTCTCGGGATGGCCGGTGAAAAATTGAGAATTATTCAGGGCACCTTTGCACAAGGGAGTTTGGACTCTATTGGCGTTGCTTACGTATCCCACCCTCGGTGAGAATCAAATCAGTATTGTTCGGGCAAAATAATTTGTCAAGAAAAAACTTTATTGAAAAGCCTCTTATTCTTTTACTCCCTTTTCTTTCTTTTTGTTTTTCCAAAATTCGGCGGCATTTCGGCGCTACTTGAGCATTAGTTTTACAAATGATTAATCTCAGTCAGCCCCTGTACCACTTATTTTCTGGGTTTAGGTTGTATTTTTATGGAAAAAAACAAAATTTGTTTTTATCTCGGTTTTTCTCTTTTTTCTCTTTTTTTTTTTGTATTTTTCTTTTCGTAAGCCAGTCAACATGCAAATCCAAAACAACTAAGCACAAGTAGCACATAATATGCATGAGGATGGTCTTTTCTCCTTTTTCGTAAATACATGATGCAGATAAACGTTCCTACTAGGGATCCGACATGAGGTTTTGATATACTAAGTTCAGCACCTGCGTATTTGTTCTAGACTATGTACCCAAGCAGACAACTCAAGTCGATGAGGGGGATACGTACCGAGGACCCGCAAGATCGTCCTACTTTGTAACTTGTCAGAGCCTCTTTCTTATTTTAAGGTATGACACTAATAGAATTGGGAGGCTCGACCAGCGCGCACATCCCCGAAGATAAAGACAAAAGGGTTTCAAATAATATCAAAGCGGTAAAAGCATTATATTGCACATTTGTCCAACATGTAAAATCAAATAATAGACAAAGCCAAATACAACAATTATCCTAAGCTCGAATTCTTGATCCCTGAACCAGATATTTTGGATTCCATCCCCAGTAGAGTCGCCAGAGCTGTCACACCTCATTTTTTCTATCCACAACCCAGCGAAGGGCGTAGATAATGGGATTTTTCCGATTAAAGGACAATAGAAACGGGATTCAATTTTTTAAAGAGTTTTAGAGTCGCCACTTGGGAGATTTATGGTGTCCCAAGTTGATAAGTTGGTATTTTACCCGACTTATCTTGCCTTTAAACTATAAATTTTCAATGTTTATGGTGATCAAATCATGCATTTAATGTCAATTACTTCTACTTTACAGGGTGAATGTTATTTAGACGTGATGTCAAAGAAACCAAGTGAAAACAACTCAAAATGAAGCCAAAAGAAGGGAAAATCTGGGCAGGGCCCTCTGAGCTCGCAAATGCGAGATGTAACTGGGAAATGCAAACCAAAGAGCAATAGGGCAGCAATCGCAAATGCGAACTCCACTGGAATTTCGTAGCCTTCGCAAATGCAAAGTAATGTTCGCAAATACGGACACAGTGTAAAAAGGGCCAGCTATGCAAATGCGATATGAATCTCGCTAATCCGAGATCAGCTAGGATTAGAGGACTTCGCAAATGCGAACTCAGGCTGCCTAAGGCATCTTGGAAATTGCAAACTTTTGTTCGAAAATGCAAAGTGCGTGCTTCGGGCATGTGCAAATCTTGAATTTTACATTATTGGTCACCAAATATTTTAATATCAGACTAGGGTCATTTGAAAAAGCATATTTTGGCTTATTTTAAGTCTCTTAGAATAGAAATAACAAGTTGGAGGCTAGGGTTTTGCACAAACACACTTGGGTTGTGAAGAGTAAAGCTTTTGGTGAAGGTTTACTTACCCATTTATGTTTGTTTCTTCATTTCCTTGCTTTGTATTTAATATTTAAGTGTGTAATATTTTATCCAACGCTTGAATTTGTTTATTTGAATATTCATAATTAAAATGTCGATTTTATACCTTGTTGTGCTTATGTATTGAATGATTTTTCTATATTTATGAAGTGAGTAGTTGTTTCTTTAATTATTCTTGTTATTTGATGTTTCCAAAGGGATTAGCTAACCTATGACTCGCCCATTAACTTTGAATTAATTTTGAGAAAAAATAGTTTGGGTTTGGGAAAGATTAATTAAAAAGAACTTAAGGCGCTAACCCTAGGGATAGGATTGAACTACTTGTAGTCTTTCGGGTGTGCTTAATCTTCTAATTTTTATTAGTTATAATTCAATTAGGAAGTCTTGTTAGTCTTCGGAAGAAGCTAATTAAGAATTAATATCTGTGGCTAATTAACATAAACTCGCTCATACTAGTAAAATAGTGAGATATATTGGATCGTTACTTGAGTGTAATTCCCGATGCTTTCATACTTGTAGCCATTGATTATGCTACTTACTTTCTAGGTTAGTTTACATTTTTGCATATTAAAAATAAAAACAATTGTCAACCCAAAATTCTTATTGTTTGGCACTGCGCGACTAGCGATAATGCTCTTACATTCCTAATAGCCTACACGTTTTTGCGACCGTATCTATTGCTTTTTAGCGGTGGATTTGGACATCATCACAAGTCACCGGTTTGGACCTGAATCGAGGAAGAATGACTCTATTTACTAGAAATCTGAGTAAGGAATTTTATTAACCCGGGAGAAAGTGTTAGGCATTCCCAGGTTTCGTGGTTCTAGCACGGTCACTCAACTGTCATATTTGGCTTAAATTATTTGATTTTAGAACGTGTTTTAACTTTTGCACTTTTAAACTTTATAACGCTTTTATCATTATTTTTAGAGAAAATTGCAACGTCGTTAAAATATGCCTAGAACCACTTCACATAAGATCGCCGGTGGATTTTGACACATTTCAACTTTGTTGAGATTTCGATTTGGGTCACATAAATGCGCACCCGAATTTAGGAAGATATTTTATTAATAAATTAGTGCGAATAGCAACTATGTCACCAAAAATCTATGGGAGGTCATGAAGTTTGCTTAACGACACTTCCAATTTTCTAAATATTAAGTTAAATTAAGGAGCCTCGTGGTTTTTGAGTAGATGAACGCCGCTCACTTTATTTTATATGGGCATACTAAAGCATATATAAAATTCTATTATTCTTTGTAACTACAATATTCTAGTCTTTATACAAGGGTAATGCATTCTGAAGAAGACAATCAACATTTTGCCCTTTTTAGGCCTCATTCGTGGCTGCTTTGGGCTTCCTTTTCAATATGCCCAGGAACGTGCATTGCTACACTTCCACTGGCATTTGCTGGGCCTTTCAAATGGGCTCAGGACTAACAAATCCCTTTAGAACAAATTTTCATTTTTGATTATACCACAATTATACGTTAGAAAATATGGGAACAATATTTGCAAAGACAACGCTAAAAATAATTTTTACATCAGATTAAATTCTTAACATTTGAAGAGATAGCATCAGAATACTCATCATTCAGAGTATTACATATGTTCAGCTATCAAATTCCTAACATATAACTCAGATTATAAATACCAAGCTCATTTTGGATTAATCTATCGTGAGATCTATTGGACTTAAGAAAATAAAGGTACAGTCCCATCACAGTCCATGATTATACATGTATATATTTAGTACAAATATCAGAAAATCTAAAAATAAGCGCCATTACAGTAGGAATTGAAAAAAACAAAAATGAAATGCTATCTTCTCATTATATCGGATGCACATAAGTGCTACAATCTCTCAGAGATTTGGATGAAAATTAGTACCTGGAGTTCAACCAAAGAATCCTATGAGTAAAACTGAAGCAGCAAGCAAACAACAACAATCAATCAACCAGTAAACACCTAGAAATTGAAGAAGGTTTTGGGAAAATTCAACAGGAATATGACAGCACTTAGAATTTCTGAGGACTGTATATGAAACTAACATATACTTTGTATTCCAATTTACCACTAAGCATTTAAGAAGGAAAGAGTTCGGCTCAAAAATCTCCAAGTCTGAAAAAATTCCCCCTTAAAATTTTCAAATTTCTCCTTTTATATTGAAGCCTTAGGGCCACACTTTTCCTTTTAGTCCCTTACTCAAATTTCAGTTTTCTACCTAGAAAGTCCTTAGTTTTCTGACTTGTGCCTCAAGTTTGAAGCTGAAATTATGTCTAAGTCCCTCACTAGAATGTTCTAGGGGTTGTTACCAGATTCTTTCAAGCTCAAATACCCTCTATACCCATGTTTCATTCCCTAATTATATAACCTAAGGTTTTTGCCCTTGGTTTTCATTTGGTTTGGTCAAATCTGACCCTGTCAATTGTGTTCAAAAAGGTTATGGGCCAAATTTGGGTCTAGACCACAGGCTTGATAGAAAAGTTTAAAAATTAGTCAGTACAACTAAATATCCTAATATGGACTATTCAGTAATAGTTATCCTAAATTTAGGATCATATGAATGTTCAGGCATCATTGTCAAAACCAATGGATTAAATCGACCAAGAAAGGAGACCAACCAACTAGTGCAAGACTAACAGGAGTGAACCAATTACAAAAACTCAAGAAGGCTTAGACACAAGAGAGGAGACGAGAACAAGACTAATATCAGAAATTCCCACAAACTTAACCTCAACAAATGCAAATTAAGCAAGAAGTATATTAAGCAAAGAGTCCTAACAAAAATTTTCAGCATGGTATGAAGCAGACAAAATGATTATTTTAGGACCTTCAGAGATGATCAAACAAACCTAAGAATGAACTCAATATCATGCTACTCAAAATATCAATAGAACTAAAAGGGACTAGAAAATGAAAAACAAGAACTAAATGAACACTATAAGATGAAAAACAACTTCTTAGAATCATGACGCAATACAAGTAGGATCCAAAAGATAAACATTTACCAAAACTAATCAGGATTTCAAGGGGTGAAACAAATGAAAATCAAGAGATGAAGATCAACGAGACATGTAAATTTCAAAGATGAAACTACAATCCATGTAAAGATTCAGAGGTGAAAACAAACTGACAAGTTAAAAGGCAAACTATAACATCAGACCATTATAGAAGATCTAGTCTAACCAATAATACCCCAAAGAATCATTGAGTATAAAAAACAAAGAAGACTACTTACCATACTTGTGGAAAACAACTAAAATCTTATAGAAAACAAAGCAAATAGACATACAAACAACGACAGGAACACAAAACTACTTAACTTTTATTCATGCAGCTTAAATCTTGAATCATCTATGTTTGTTTCTAACCTCTTTTGGAGAGGTTTCTAACCTCTAGGGCAACTGGCCATGTATATTTGAAGAAGGTCAAGGGTTCGGTGGAGGTTTGATGCTTCTGAGACCCAGTAAGGTCTCAGATCTGACTTTTTGTTGTGGTTAGCAAGGTTTGAGGGCCGTGGATGGTAAGGTTGGGGAGAGCGATGAATGGGATTCGGTGGGATTTAGGTTTTAGGGTAGACTTTAAACTGATATTCGAGCCGCTTCACTTGGATTCGAAGGGTGTGACATGGATGGTTGGAAAGAGGAAGGTGAGGTGGTTCACGGGTGTAACTTTGGACAGGTTTTGGGTTGGGTCGCCGGAGACGGTGGTTCCGGCGACCATTCTATTGAATAATCAAGACGGTGGATGGTTGTTCGAGGGAAACTTAATGCAGGACAGGGGACAGGAGGTCTTGGTAGTCCGATGGTATGAATTTGGGGCGGTTTGGTGACCAGCCACCGCCGTGACGCGATTTCTGGTGGCAGCTTTAGGGTGGTTGCTGGGTTGTCAAGGGGGTCATAGGGCGGAGGCGGGGAGGCGTTACAGCAATGTGTTTGGTACAAGGAAGGTTACGAGTTTGGTCTCTGAGCTTGTAGAGACGTTTGGACATATTTATTTAATTTGGGTGAGGGTTTCAGGGCTGTTGGATGTCTTGTTGATCAACGGCTGAGATGAATGGCTACAAAAACGGTTTCGTTTCGGCCAGGTCTGATGGACTCGGTCGAAGGCCGGTGTTTGGGCTGGGCAAAGGCGTTATTTACAAGGTGACCAAGTTTTGGGCCACCCAGGTCTGGCCCAGTTTTATCCATCTTGGGTTGTTGTGTATATATATATATATATTGTTGTTATCTTCTATTTTTGTTTTATTTAATTCCTAATTACATTTTTAAAATTCCTAAATAATCTAATAATTGACTATTTATGCAACACAAACAAAAAAATGTAACAAATAAAAATGCTTAAAATGCCATAAATACTATTTATATTTTTTGAATTTTATCTTTGTAAAGTATCTCTAATTAACAATTATTTTAGCAAAAAACATGAAATTAAATCCTAAATGACTTTAAGCATGCATTAATGAAAACACACTGGGACACGCAATTAAATCCTAATATTAAATCACAAGACAAATATTAAAAGGAAAATCCTAAACCTAAGAGTCCTGTATGAGTCGACTAAACATGTCAAAAATCACATGGCCACAATGACTACAATCTTCAACGACATGATGCACCTCGAGATAGAAGTATATGGAGACGATGTGATTATCAAGTCTAAGACTCAAGGTGATCATGTACCGGACCCGAGAAAGTTCTTTGAAAAGCTTCGCAAGTATGATTTTAAATTAAATCCTACCAAGTGCGCAGTTGGGGTCCCGTTGGCCAAGCTCCTCAGTTTCATTGTCAGTCGGAGAGGTATTGAGCTGGATCCAACAAAGATAAAATTTATTCATGAGCTACCTCCTCCGAAATCCAAGAAGGATGTAATGAGCCCGTTGGGAAGACTGAATTACATTAGCCGATTCATCGCCTAGTTGACTTCTACGTGTGAGCCCATATTCAGGTTTTTGAAAAAGGATGTAAGAATTAAATGGACTAACGAGTTTCAAGAAGCTATTGACAAAATTAAAGATTACCTGTCCAATCCACCAGTCTTGGTCCTGCCGGGATCGGGAAGGCCAATGTGTCTATATTTGACAGTCCTGGAGAACTCTTTTGGTTGCATTCTCGAGCAGCATGATGTCACCGGAAAGAAGGAACATGCCATTTATTACCTGATCAAGAACTTTATCGGTTACGAGGCCAAATACACCTTGCTAGAAAGAACATGTTGCGCCTTAACTTGGGAGGCCCAGAAGCTAAGGCATTACTTGCAAGCCCATACCACCTACCTCAAAACTAGGCTGGATCCTTTGAGGTACATATTCCAAAAATCGATGCCCATAGGGAGATTGGATAAATGGAAAATCCTGCTTACCGAGTTCGACATAGTCTATGTTACTGGTATCGCAATGAAGGCCCAAGCATTAGAAGATCCGCTAGCCGAGAACCCAGTTGATGATGAATATCAACCCCTGAATACGTATTTCCCGGATGAAGAAGTGAATTCGGTGGAGGTAACTTCTAAAGACATCATTTCCTGGAAAATGTTCTTCGATGGAGCAGTAAATGCGAAAGGCATAGGAATTGGGACAATCCTGATCTCACCCACTGGTCAACACTACCCAGCCACGGTACGACTTTGTTTTTTCTGCACGAACAACACAGCTGATTATGAGGCCTGCATCATGGGCAGGAATATAGCTATTGACCAACACGTCGAGGAATATTAATCATGGGGGATTCTGATTTAATTATCCGGAAAGCCCAAGAAGAGTGGAAAACGAGATATTTCAAACTAATCCCTTATTGACAACATATGGAGGATCTCAGCAAATGATTCAAGTTGGTAAAATTTAGGTACATTCCTCGCTACCACAATGAGTTAGCAGATGCACTCGCAACTTTGACCTCGATGTTGCCTTACCCCGGAAATGCCTACATCGATCCCTTGGAAATTTAAACTAGGTAAAGGCATGGGTATTTAATGTGACCGAGGCAGAATGCAGAACTTAGTCATGGTATCATGATATCAACAAATTTCTGAAAATACAAGAGTATCCCAAGCAAGCCACTGGGATCAAAAGAGAACAATCTGACGGCACGCGAGTTGTTTCTTCTTCAGTGGTGATATCTTATATAAGAGAACCCCAGATCTCAACTTAGTAAGATGTGTTGATGCCGAGGTAGCCGGAAGGATTGTGTTCGAAGTGCACGTGGGAATGTGTGTGCCTCATATGAATGGGTACGTATTGGCAAAGAAAATACTTCGGGCGGGATATTACTGGATGACCATGGAGAAAGACTGCTTCAACTTCGTTTGGAAATGTCATCAATGTCAGGTGCACGGTGATTTGATTCATCCGCAGCAAACTTAATTACATCCTATGTCAGCACCTTGGCCATTCGCTGCCTGGGGCATGGACGTCATTAGGCCTATTGAACCGAAAGACTCAAATGGACATTGATTCATATTGGTTCCTATCGTTTAATTTGTAAAGTGGGTCGAAGCCATCAAACTTAAGTCAGTCACCAAGAAAGTTGTGGTAGACTTTTTGCATTGCAATATCATTAGCCGCTTCAGTATTTCATTCAACCATCATTACAGATAATGCTTCCAATCAGGCGCCCACCTGTAGAACAACGGAATACTTTTAAAAATTCAAGTTTCGAAAATAAAGCGCACACATGTAGAACAAGGGGATATTTTTCAAATTTCACATTTTGGAAATCAGGCGCCCACCTGTAGAACGAGGGAATACTTTTCAAAATTCATGTTTCAAAAATCAGGCGCCCACCTGTAGAACAAGAGAATAATTTTCGAAATTCAAGTTTCGAAAATCAGGAGCCCAGTTGTAGAACAAGGAAATATTTTTCAAATTTCAAGTTTTTGAAATCAGGCGACCACCTTTAGAACAAGGTCATAATTCAAGTTTCGAAAATCAGGCGCCCACCTGTAGAACAATTGAATATTTTTAAAATTTCAAGTTTTGGAAATCAGGCACCCACCCATAGTAAAAGGGAATACTTTTAAAAATTCATGTTTCGAAAATCAGGCATCCACCTGTAGAACAACAAAATATTTTTGAAATTTTACGTTTTTGAAATCAGGCGTCCACCTGTAGAACAAGGGAATATTTTTCAAAATTTCATGTTTGGGTAATCAGGCGCCCACCTATAGAATAAGGAAATATTTTTCAAAATTTCAAGTTTTGGCAATCAGGCACCCACCTGTAGAACAAAGGAATATTTTTCAAAATTCAAGTTTATGTAATCAGGCGCCCACCTGTAGAACAAGGGAATATTTTTCAAAATTTCAAGTTTTGGTAGTCAGGCGACCACCTAGAGAACAAGGGAATATTTTTCAAAATTCAATCTTGGTAATCAGGCGCCCACCAGCAGAACAAGGGAATATTTTTCAAATTTCAAGTTTTGGTAACCAGGCGTCCACCTTCATAACAAGAGAATATTTTTCAAGTTTCGAAAGCCAGGCATCCACCTGCAAAACAAGGGATTATCTTTCAAGATTCATGTTTTGGTAACCAGGAACCCACCCCCAGAATAATGGAATGTTTTTCAAGGGAATATATGTCAAGTCCAATAATTCGGCACCAAACATAGAAGAAGAGGAAAACAAGAAGTCAACATGGCGACAATGAGTTCATAGGAAGGAATGCCAGCCAACAAGGCAATAAGGAGTTCATAGGAAGAAATACAAGGCTACAAATAAACAAGGATCAGAAGCAAGATTGAAGACGTAGATAGGTTCTTTTATAGTCTATAGGTCATAGCTTAGTCTAGTTTATTTATTTATTTATTTATTTATTTTTCACAAGGTGAAATAAGGAGGTCAGTAAGCAGTAACAGCAGCATTAGTAGTGAAATCACAGCTTATGGTAGTCAGAGCTACCAAACACTCCATAAGTACACTGACCTGATTCCCTTATAGCTAAGGTTATACAGGCAACCTCTGAAGCAGGTTTGGTCAAATAGTTTTAGAAATGCTTCTCATAGAATGCAAAGCAGGCAAAAATCTCTCGGTTGCTCATTTATCTTTGCGCGGAAACCCTTCGTGTCTCATAGCAAAGAGGGGCAGTTGTGAGCACGTGATTTTTTCCTCGCTTGACATATTCCTATAAATTTCATTAAATTAGGATTTTTCTTTTAGTTGAATTTTTAAAAACTAATTGTGTGGTTTTGTGTTTATTTGCGTCTTTCATTTATTATTTGAGTTTTAGGAATTGTGTAGTTTTTTGTTTATTTATGTCTTTCTTTTATTATTTGAATTGTTAGGATTTATTTGCATGATTTTGAGTTTGTTCGAATTTTATGAATTCATCGCAAACTTTTGTGTTTATTTGCATGTTGTAAGTTTAGTTTACATAATTCATAAAATATAAAAAAATGACATGTTTGCATCTTGGATCTATATTTTGCATTTTTAGGTTATTAATTAGTTAATATTTAAAATAAGGGCAAATAATAACAAGATTGGTCAATTTTATTTGAAACTTAGAATTAAGAGTTTATTTAGTTATTTCTTGCTTGAATATGTTTTGGCTATTTTTACTACAATTTTTATTTTTATAAAATCTGAAAAAAATATAAAATACATGATAATAAAAAACATACAATAGTATATAGAATGCGTACATTTTGGGCAAAATCAGGCATTAAGCCTGGCCCAAGAACACCATATTCATCAAAATCACCCCAGACCTCATGATCCCTGCCCGGTCCAAAAACGTTTGGTGTCATTTGATCTCAAATGTCCATGCCCTTTAATCCCAACGGCTCAGATTGAGCCTCAAACTTTAATAAAAGTGTCGGAACAATATGCATAACCTTAGAGGCATAGTCACCCTCCTCATACCAACTACTTACAGGTGTAATGCCACCGTGCATCCACCATACCACCACCGTCCGCCGCTGGACGAAAATCATCGCCAACATCGGCATAACTACAATAACCTCAAAAATTACACCTCGGGATCCCCGTCTTCTCCTTTTCCCAACCCCCGTAAGATCACCCTCGAAACCCCACGGAACTTGTCGAATATTTATTCAAAGTTGGGCAGCTCCGCTATCCACGGCGGCGCTTGGTGGCCAACGGCTCCCAAAACAATACCACACACTCCCCTCACTCCCCTCTTTCTAACCCCATCATCAGTCACCTTCGAATATATCCCCAACCATTCAAATATCCTGTAGAAATGGTAAGCTCCGCCATGTACGGCCGCGATAAACATCCAATGGCTTCCAGGCCATCGCCACCCACCCCTCTGGCCTTCCTCTATCCAAAAACACACCCAGTCCTTTTCAAATAACCCCAGACCTCTCAAATTTTGAAACCAGCCTGACCTAATTTTGAGATTGACCCTTAGAAGAGCGTTTCAGATTCGAAACGGAGTCACATGTTTGTTTTGGCCCAAAAACAAACTTGTGACTCCGCTTGGAGGCTCAAATTGAATTCAATCGAGCTCAATTGAAGAATATTCAGTAAGTTAGTCTTTCTTTTTCCCTTTTTATTTTATTTTATTGTGATGTTATCTGAATGACTCTATGATTAGTTCTAGGAATCCTGAATATGCCTATTATGAGATTTAGGTAGCAAATTCTGATTTGTTTGCCATGTCTGCTTTTAATTTTTAAATTTTGATGTGAAGCATAATAGTTCCCATGTTTTCTTTGATTTCAATAGCTTCCTGATTTGTGAATTTGAGTGTTTATTAATGGTTTCCGCGGTTTGAGTGTTGATTTTTGAGTTTGAGTGTTTAATTTCATCAATAGCATGACAGTCGTAGCCTTCCATGTTCTTCTTTTTTTAGTATTTGATTTGATATTTTGATTCAATTGTTTGATTTCTGAGGTTGATTGGCAATTACTCCTGATTAATAGTTCAATGGCATTACGATTTGCTATAGCTTTTAGTAATTAACTACACCATTTAGTGTTAGTTGTTAGTAATTATTTACAAGATAGCAAAACAGTAATTTTAGCATCAAAAGGATAATATAGGGTTTTCCACCTAGTTTTGATAATTTTAGGATATTGGGGTAATATTGAAATTTAACTTAGTTTTGGTAATTTTTAGAATAAAACAGGGGTAATATACATTTTTAACCTAGCTTTGGTAATTTTAGGAACAAAATAAGGGTAGTATAGGTAGTCTATAAAAGGAAGACAATGCTAGAATCCATTAAACCCTTCTAGAAGGGGACCTTAGTCTAAAACCAGTAGTTTTATTGCAGTAGCTTGGAAAACAAGTCAAAAAAGGGGGACCTATAGTTAAAATATGGAAATTAAAAGGGGGACCTATAGTTAAAACAAACTAAAAGGGTTGCCCTAGCCTTTGGCTATAAAAGGGACCCCAAATCATTCAATAAAAGGAGAGGTTAGACAGTCGAAAAAGTCCATAAGAAATTTCCAGATATTTTAAAGCCCCAAAAACCTCCAAAATTCGTAAAAGTGTCCAGTAATCCTAAGCTATAAGAGTTGTCAATTTTTCTGTAGTTTAGTGGCGTTTCACTATTCCATTAGATCTCTTTTCCTGAAATAACTCCAATTTCAGATGTGCAATAGAAGTTCAGTTATATAAAAGTGAAAACCGCCGAGAAAACACACATTTAAAGACTGTATGAGGTGCATTGAGATATTGGAAGTGGTTTTGCTATTTGGCGTTGGGTTGTAAATTGTCCTGGGTGTTTGGTATCATTTTTAGGTTTAAGAACTACTCATAAGTTGTGGAGTATTGTGGATATGATATTGTTTGAGTGTTGCTGACTTTCATTTTTTTTTTTGCACAAATTCCTGGTATTCCTGAGCTTTTGAATGTATAAAGAATCAGATTCACAACTATGTGTAATTTGCTGAATGACTGACCATTCTCTCTTATCAATTTCTGTGTTTAGTTTTTTTATGCCTACAACTTATTTGAAAAACTAGGTAGTAGTAGTGTTTGGTAATAATTGTGTGTAATAGAACTATGAAATGGACTGTATTTGGACTGTATAACCAGTTTTTGAAGTTGTTATATCATGTATTGGCATAGTTGTTCAACGCAGCTCTATGTTGGTTCATTTCCATACGTAAGCATGTTGTTTAGTGTAGACTCATATTTAAAGCATAGATTTGAAATTAGGGTCTGCATTGAGTCCATTTGTTAAGGTTGAATGGCAGTAGCTTTCAAAAAAGGGATTATTGCTGTGTAATTATTTCGAGAATAATACACTTGACGGTTAATTTTCTGTTTCAGTCCCATGATTAAACGTTTGTGAAATTGGTATCGCAATATGCTGTGAACGTCCGAAATTGGTCTCGAAATCAAAAAGAAATGTTTTAACCGGTTAAGGCGATTTTGAGTTTGGTAATCACGTTAGTTAATCATTGTTGTGTTTACGTTTGCTTGTATCTATTTTATAGGGCAGATTAAAGTATAAGATAGAGTCCAGTTTGGATTACGTATGTACGTATAGAATTAAGGGAACCATAATGCTATTTGGGGGCCTAAAACTCATCAGTTGGCCTATATATTTTGTTGAATAATGCATACAAGTAGAGACTAATTCAATAGAAAAAGTAGTGTGCCTTAGATTTTGCTTTGATAATAAAACAAGGTGCGCCGCGCCAAACAAAACCTATAAATTGTGTGGCCCTCTTTGAGAGTTTATACTAAAATGCTTAGAAAATTCGGGATACGCCATTTAGCGTATTTCACATCATTCCCTTAAAGATAACAACACGATAGTTGCTTTTTGGAACATCTTTAATAATTTTATATCCTTAATCACGGGTGCACATTTATGTGACCCAAATCCGAATCCCAACGACGATTGAAATATGTCAGAAACTACGGGTGCATTTATGTGACGTGGTTCGAGACGTGTATAAATGACGTTGCAATTTTCTTTAAAAATAAAAATAAAAGCGATTTGAAGTTAAAAAGCACATAAGTTAAAACATGTTCTAAAATCATATAATTTAAGCCAAATATATCAGTTGAGCGACCGTGCTAGAAGCATGAAACTTGGGAATGTGTAACACCTTCTCCCAGGTTAAAAAAATTCCTTATTCGGGTTTCTTGTTCGCGGACTGTTAAACAGATTTATTCTTTCCTTGATTCGGGTTTCTAATCGCTGAATTGGGACACCATAAATCTCCCAAGTGGTGACTCTAAAATCTCTTAAATATTTGAATCCTATTTCGATTGTTATTTAGTTGGAAAAACTCCCTTTATCCATGCCCTTCACCGGGTTGTAGATAGCCAAGAAGAGGTGTAACATTCAAAGTAGCGCGAACACATACTCCGAATTGATTTTTGGAATCATGATCTTGTTACACGAACGTCTATATAGTCACAAATGTATTTTTAAATGGTCTTAAATGCTTCTTTACAGATATTCAATAATTGTTTTTCCTAAAAAAATAGGCCAACGTCACTTGTGCAAAAGTTTGTGTGTGCTACTAGTGTCAACTAGAATATTCCAATTCACAATTAAAATTAAAATTTATTCCACTGAAAGTGCAGGATTGGAAATCTCCACTGTGCCCAAGCATTTGTATTGAAATCTTTCTAAGGAAAAAAACTTCAAGAAGATTAAACAATGCAACGTAATTAGGCTCAAAAATTGAACGAAATCCTAGAATTTACTGCTAATTAAGTCCTTCTTACTCAAAATTAGTCCCATGAATCAGTTAAAATAATACATATAGAAGATTCAAAATAACAAACATCAAAGCTCCTAATTATTAATCTGATGCTACAAAACTCTACCACTCAACATTAACACCTAAGTTAATCTCTTATTCGCACGTATATACCTAAATATAGGTGCAAGCAACACATGAGAGGAATTTTACATGGACAACTAACAAAATAGCACATTTGATCCCAATCTTCTCACAACTTCCCCAAGAGTCAATACTACAGAATTCACCACAATCATCGAATATTTTTACTCATTCAGATGCAAAGATGAATTAAGAAGATATTAGCATGGCTTATAAACAACATTATCATATAATTGCCTATGTATTTACCTTAACTATCATGTGAAAGACAATTGCTAGTCCAAAATCTAGAATTCAACCAAAAACTTCACATTAATTCAACATTAAAGCGCATCGAAAGTCCAGAAACTTAACATAACAAGAATCTACATTTGAGACAAGAGGAAACAGGAAAACAAAAGAAAAGAAGCATGTAGCAATATTCCTTTCAATTCCTCATTCATTAAAATTTCCAGACAGACATGGATCCTTGCAATCATTTGCTTCTCATGGTTTACAAATTTACCTAGTGTGAAGAAAGCAACAGCATAGTAGACAATGGTCTAGCAGCAGTAATAAACAGTAAAATCAGCAGCAGTTAAAACCAAAAAATATAGCAAGGAATAGCTAAGAAACCCAACTTCAGTCAAGGATAAACGAGAAAACTTCAAAATACACTCGACCCCAATCCATTTTAACTTCAAATAGAGCCTAAATAACTTCAGAAATTTTTAAAATTCTCCAAGTTAAAACAGAAAACTAATGGAACAATATTTACTTCAGCTGTTTTTCAGCTCTGAACCTCTCTCTCAGATTTTCAGAATTTCATCCTTCAAAATTTATCCTGGTAATTTTTTTCCTCTAATATCTCTTTTTCAGAAGCTTTTTTATTCCATCAAGCCTCTTTTTAAGAATTTCATCCTTTTTTAAGCCTGCCTTGAAAGGCAAGGTTAGAATGCCTTTATAGGCAAGCAAAGTATGACATCTCGGGTTTTCTTTTTCACTTTAGTCCTTTTGTTTTTAACTTTTGGACCAAGTTTTATTACCAAAAACCCTGAAATCCAATTTGAACCCCCACACTAGAAGCCTCTAAAGACTTCTATTCTGTTACTACAATATTCTCTAACTTAAACTACCCAAGTTACCCTTATTAACCTCTGAAATTACTTTAATTACCCTAGAATTAATCTTTAATTTTGCGCTTTGACAACCAACCTGCTTCCATCCAATTCAGAAATCGCAATAGACCCATAGCAATTTTGCACTGGGTCCAAAAGTAGAAGAAGAGAATAAATAACTAAACTAAATTATACACGAACGAGATGATTACCTAAGGATTAACAACTACATTAAGCAATGAGTAGGCAACGACTTAAAATAAGAAAGAAAAATGCACTGAAAAATGAAGGTCAAACCTTGAATCAGATTATCATTGCGAAAGAACCAATAAGAGGATAAACAAACTGATTTCCAAATGACCTTGGCTCACGGCAAACTAAACCAACTCAGACGAACACTAAACGGAAAATTGAAAATCTAACGACATCTATGGAGAACATATAATCTAAACCACTATTGATTAATCATAATAGAAGGAGACTAAAAAACTAAATGGACCAATGAACAGAGAATTTCTTCATTTTTAGATAAGAAAACAAGAGGAGATAAATCAGTGTGTAATGAAGGAAGCAATAAGGCAAATGAATACCTACTATAAAGCAACCAATGACTCCGGCAGAGCCCATTCTTTTTCCGATTTAAACCCAGAAATGGGTTTCAAATGACCGTTCCCGTTGCGAACAGGCAAATATCACCCATTCCCCGACTCAAATCGTCTCAGTAACCCATGCATGTCCATCGCAGTGACCTTTGCGAAGTTTGAGAATTCTAAATTTAACTTTAATACTAGATGAAGCCAAGAGGGATTCAGTGAGCTATGCATGAATATTTTGTATGGGGGAGGGACGGTGGTTCCTTGGTGTTAATTTTGGAGCCGTTGGGTGGCGGCAACACCGTGCACGGCGGAGGAATCAATGTTTCTAGCTAATATTCAAGCAGTTTTGGTAGGATACGAAGGATGGTGATTTAAGATTTGGATAGAGGAGAGGGAGGAGAATCAACAGTGTAATTTTGGGGGTCTATGCACTATCATCGTCGGTGGAGACGATGTCTGGCAGGCGGTGCATAGTGGTGGATGGCGGCATTAAGGTGGCTCTAGGGTTTTTGTTGAGAGAGGTTAGAGATGGGGGTTTTAAGGGGTTGGGTAGGCATTTTCACACTTATATATTTAGCATAGGCCAGTTCTCATCTATTGGATCAAAGATCCTAGACGGTTGAGATCTACTCATCCAAGAGACGTCATTTTGCTGGGGGGGGGGGGGGGGGGTTTGGACCGAGTTAAAGGTCAGGTATTTGACCGGGTTTGTGGTTTTGGGCTTGGTTTTAACAGGGTTTTTCCCAATTGCTTATTCTTCTTCTTCTTTTTTTTTATATTTTTCATATTTCTTTTCATTTTTTCATTTTTTTTTCAAGAATTACTAAAAAACCTAACATAATTACAAATACCAAATTTACCTATAAAATGCTAATCAATCCTACCTAATTATTATCACAAATAATTAAAACAAAAATTGAAAGCAACGTGACCTGAAAATTAAAATTAAATTAAAAGAACAAATTAAACTATTTTTTTGTTTTTCCCGTTTTATAAAATGACTAATTGCTAATTAATTCTCGAAAATTGATTAAATCCACTTCTAAATGCGCATACGACATATTTTTATATTTTTCACTATTTAAAATGCACAAACAAAATGCAAACAATTAACGAAAAATGCCACAAAATCCACAAAATTGTAAACAATTTAAAAAATAATTTTTTTTGAATTTATAGGAGTAAGTCGTGTATAGAAAAAATCACATGCTCACACCAATGGGTAATTGCTTGATCCGTAAACCTCTCAGAAGCGACTGCGGTGAGGCTTTCCCCAAAATAGGCCATTAGAAGCTCCTCTTTTTCACCAACGCCTATCAACTGGTTGCAATACCATTTTAGGTGAGCGACCGGGTCTCCATGCCCCTCATTCATTTCAAATTTTGGCATCTTGAAGATATTTTGAAAGTGGACATGGGGAAACATACAGAGATTAGAGTTTTTGATACTCTTTTTGCCACTCAGACCTTGCATGTTTTTCATGCTTCTTTCCAGTATCTTCATCTTCCAAGCCATTTCTCTTTTTCTGCACTTTGAGTTCACTTCTTTTTCTTCC
Source organism: Nicotiana benthamiana (assembly GCA_034376525.1). Taxonomy (NCBI): domain Eukaryota; kingdom Viridiplantae; phylum Streptophyta; class Magnoliopsida; order Solanales; family Solanaceae; genus Nicotiana; species Nicotiana benthamiana. Next base: position 95,472,747 of record CM067337.1, read on the forward strand.
TTTTTTTTCTTTTATTCTGTCTCAAGGTATAACCTGCTCAGACACTAAAATAAACAAACGAACAAAACTTTTCTGCCCCAGATTTCACTAGGAAAATTTTATGAGTTATTATAACAAAAATCTAAACTACTTCTTTATTGAAAGCAATAAAATCAGGATGGGTTATCCTTGCAAAAAGAGATTAGAGAGTGGGAACCCTATATCTACAATGAATACAACTAGGGATTGGAGGCCCTAAGTTCGAAAGATTACCAGGTTTTGCTGGCATCAACTAAGAAGTGGGACCCCATGTTGGGAAAAGATTACCAAGTTATGCTAGCATCAATTACGGAGTGGGAACCTATGTTGGGAAAATATTACCAGGTTATGCTGGAATCAACTAGGGAATGGGACCCTACACTGGAAAAGAATACCATGCCATGTTGGCATCAACTAGTGAGTGGGACCCTATGTTGGAAAAGATTAACAGGTTATGCTAGCATCAAATAGGGAGTAGGACCTTAGGTAGAAAGAGTCATTGGGTTATGCCGGAAAAGTCATCGGGTTATGCCGGAAGAGTCATCGGGTTATGCCGGAATAGTCATTGTGTTATGCCAAAAACGTCATCAGGTTCTGCCGGAAAAGTCATAAGGTTATACCGGGAAAGTCATCGTATTATGCTGGAAGAGTCATTGGGTTATGCCGGAAGAGTCATCAGGTTATGCCAGAAAAGTCATTAGGTTATGTTGGAGAGGTCCTCGGGTCACGTTGGAAATATCCTGTGGTTATGCCGGAAAATTCATCGAGTTATGCCGAAAAGGTCCTCGGGTTATGCCGGGATCAAGCAGGGGTTAGGACCCTATGTTGGAAAGATTACCAGGTTATGCTGGCATCGTCTAGGGAATGATACCCTATGTCAGAAAAAATGTAGCTAGTGATTGGAGAAACTATGCTACCATGGTTTTGAATTTTTCTTCTTCTTCCTTTTTATTTCACTTTTCATTTTATTTAGAATAATGCGTAAAGAGTTTGAAGGGGACTTCCCATTTCGGGTTAACCTTTGCGGCAGATCCATTTTGGTCTCTGCGTATTTTGCTTTTATCACATTTGCTCCTTGTGGAGTTGTTTTGGATTGTTCCTGTTTACTTTTTCTCATATCAAAGAGCATTTTGTCAGTTTGCAACGGTGGTCGGTTTTGAGGCCTTGATTGTTTCAATCACTTAATCTTGGACAAACTCTTTTAATGAAATCTCCATTGCTTTCTATATCTTTGGAAATTTGTTTCATTTCAAAAATCAGGGATCTTGACCTTTCAAATTTCCACATGATGATTGACCTATGTGGGGCTTGGCCTTTTCCATCTTATTTTGCCTTTGTGGGCACTTGACGTTGATTTCCTTAGTTTTCATGAGTTTTTAGCTCTAGAGCATTGGCCATCATGGCCACTCGAGGTAGACTTGATATACCTGCTGATGTTGGGTGATTTGTCTTGAATTTTAGCTTTAGTCAAACAAAACCCTGTAAAACAAATCTTGCCATCTTTTCTTTTCGGAAGAGAATATGACCTAAAGGGATTCAAAGAAGAGTAAACAACAGACAGGATAATGAATTTAAACGAGAAGTGTTCCTTTCGGTGAAAGGAAAGAAGGACTTATCTGGAGTGTACACAGACTTCAATAGACAAGACATACTTATTAGACTGGATACCCGATCTGTGTAAACCATCCAACTCGCACAAACCCATCATAATTCATACCTCAAAACCGAGAAACCTTGCCAGGACTCTATTAGTGTCGATGGTTATAAGGGGTTCCATTTTCGATCAGTGGCGCCCTTTGTAGGTTTTCGCCAACTGAACTCTCTCATTTATCTTCTTGTCATTTCCTTATAGTGCTCTATATAAGTCTTTACTCACAAGGCTCTCTCATTTTATATTTTTATGCTCACCTTCGCCTTACGGTGCCCGAATGGGTTTTAACCAATAAGACTCTCTCATTTGATTGTATCAGATCCAAGTACCCAACAACATCCAATTCTAAACATCTTTAATGATTCATCGAAAGGAATTGAACATGATTTGGGAAAAAAATTGGATTGAATTACATCTTTGAAACCATTCAGGTGGGATCATTGTCGAACCACTATAACATCTACCCCAGTTTCACTTTTGGGAAAATGTGAATTTATATATCGGTGTGACTGAACCCCAAAGAGAGGTTGCATACATATCCTTTTGGAATCAAGTCGAACGTAGTTCAAGAAACTTTGTTTTTCTTGATTTTTTTTTGGTTTTGTTTTGTTTTCTCTTTCCTTTTCCTTTTCCTTTCCTTTTTCCTCTCTCTTTTTTTTTGTCATTTTTTTCATTTTATTTGTCTTTTAATCCTTTTTTGTATTTTTCTTTTTATTATCTCTTTTGTTTTTCCATTTTTGATCTCATTTTTTCATTTTTTTTTCAATAACACTTTATGGTTCGAAAAAGAATAATCAAAGAAGAGTAACCGGCTCAAAAGCGTTTGCAAAAGGGTTAATGGTGTTCGGGTAACGAGAATAAAAGCCTTGATCCCAACCGGAGAATGTTAATACTATATGGAGGATCAAATATAGTACCTTTTGAATGAATTTGCATTGACAGCTGTTTCAAGGACATTTCGTTCGATGTGTCCCAGGTACAACGCTCTCTTTGGCAGTACCCTTGTTACCATGTATAGAGCTTTGCAATCTAGATCCAATTTTCCTTCAGTTGTTCCAACTCTTTATTTTATTTCCTTAAACTTATCTTCATTGCTATCTAATTCTTCATTCATTATTTCATAGTCTTGCAGTGTTTTAGGATCTGGACATGAAGTCCGCAAGCATGTCATGTTATTAAAAACTGCATTTAACAGAACTAATAATAGAATTAGAAAAATGACAAAATTAAGAAAAGAGACATTCCTGGACAATGAAATATTAATTTCAGTTGATTTTATTGATTTTTTGATTTTTTATTTTTTGAATTTTTTAAAATTTTTGAAGATAGAAGGGTTTACATCGAAAAATAAGATAATGAAGTAAAACATTCGGACCACACCATGAGATAATGTGGACAAGTTAATTTTGGAAAAATTAGAATGCTAAATGCCTTATTTCATTGATAAAAGGTGGAAGAATCCCAAAATGACATTAATAACAAGAAAATAAATCACTAATGGCTATTGGCCTTATTACATTTTGTAAAGCGAAAATGGAAATTCCTATCTATTCGGTCCCAGAGGGACTTTTCCCAGAATCGGCATCATTGGCTCCATCGAACAGTTTCTTTAGATCACGCGGTCCTAGTAGTAGGTAAGCTCTGGCCAGATGTCCGCCTTCATTTCCTCAGCAGTCCGGCAGTCTTTGACCCTCTTCAGAAACTTATTTTCCAACTCTAGTATACTCGCTCCAAATAGACCAAACGTTTGTTGGCGCTGACAGCCATATCCATCCATTCATTAATTAGTTTTTGATTGGCTTCCTATATCTCATGGTGCTCGTTTTCGCATTCTCGGATTCTCTTGCACAGATGGTTGTACTTGACTCGTGCTTCGGCTTTTTCATCTATGATCCGGTTACCTCGAACAAACCCGGGTTGACCCAGACCATTATGATTATCCTCTAACCAACCCGAATAATAGGGATCACAACCCGCATGGTATTTGTTTGGTTCAATGTGTCCCTTCCTAGGACAATCTTGCAATGCCACATATGCTGAGCCTGGAACCTATAAGGGCTACCGCCATCCTAGAAGTCAGCCCGGAAGTGAATTATCTTGTCGACCCTTAGTATAACAAACTTCTTACCCGCTTTTCTCATTAGCCGAAGAGATACATGAGGGTACATTCGTCTAAAGCTAATTAATATCAGGAAAGGTGTGTCTGTAGATCTGATGATGAACTCCTCGATTAGGAACCACTCGAACATCCATTATACCTGGTACTCAGTTAGATTTTCAAAGAGTTCGACCCATTCTCTATCATTATCCGATTGGGCAAACATGTTGGTCATGTATTTCATTTTCTTTGAGTGATGAAAAGCGATAAGATCATCCTAGTCCCTTTAATAGATTTTTTGTCGGTATTCACCCTTTTGGATATGTTCTACGAGCCAAAATTGAAGTAGCAGATTACAACACTCAAAGTGTTTAGCTCCCTGTTCACGCTTTTCTAGGGCTCCGTATATCTCTGCAATGATCATTGGTACGACACTGAATGGTTATCCATCAATTCCCTCCATTAGAGTTTTGGTGACTATAGTAATCCTGGTACAGATTCTTGCTTTCTTCATTAGGAACTCTATAATCCCCAGGAAACAGAACATGAAAACAAAGACCCTTCGGTGAATATTGCCCAATGATGTAAGGGCGAAATCATCAGGATAAGTATGGTAAGATTTTATATGACCGTACCTCTCGTACAAATAGTCAAAGGGAATGTATGCCTCTTTCAAACAAGTCAAGTCTGAATTCTTCTTTAGACCCGTCATTTTGAGAAAACCTCTACCTTTGCGGTTTTTTGCCATTAATAAACTCGGAGTTTCCCATGGTATACCAACCAGTCCTCTTATTTCCTCGAGTAGGGGTGTCATCTCGATGTCTCTAAAACGTATTATAAACATATCAATATCCAATAATAGAGTAGCAGCTTTTATGATCTTGTTGTTGGGTTGAAATTCCAAGAGAGAGGGTAGGTTCCCCAAATATTTCCGGACGATAGTCTGATCAGCGGAGGTAAAATCCTTCCACCAGCATAGAAGTTTTGAGTGGATGTTGGTGACCAAGCCAAATATGGGGACTTCGTGCCTCATGTTTCTACAAAACAAAACGTTAGGCCCTTACCCCTGTTAGAATAAGTGCTTAACGCTAGAGGGGGGGTGAACAGCGTTTTATAAAAAATCACAGGAAAATATAACTCAAATGCGGAATATAAAGAGTAAGGAAGAAGTGCACCAAAGTTATACTGGTTCACCACAAACTGTGGCTAAGTCCAGTCTCTTGAGATACAATCTCAAGGTTCAACTAATTCCATTAAGCTTGCGGGTGCCTAACAAACCGTTACACTTGCTCAAGGATACCGCACTTTAAGACTTCACTTGCTCGAGGATACCTCACCCCAAGACTTCACTGTTAAGCTTACGGGTGCCTAACAAACCGTTACACTTGCTCAAGGATACCGCACCTTAAGACTTCACTTGCTCGAGGATACTTCACCCCAAGACTTCACTGTTAAGCTTACGGGTGCCTAACAAACCGTTACACTTGCTCAAGGATACCGCACCTTAAGACTTCACTTGCTCGAGGATACCTCACCCCAAGACTTCACTGTTAAGCTTACGGGTGCCTAACAAACCGTTACACTTGCTCAAGGATACCGCACCTTAAGACTTCACTTGCTCGAGGATACCTCACCCCAAGACTTCACTGTTAAGCTTCCGGGTGCCAAAAAAACCGTTACAACTTGAGAAATTGAATCACACAAGTCTCAAACAACCTTGCTCGAGGATACCTCACCCCAAGACTTCAAACGAAGGAATAAAATATTCCTTCTTACAACAAGGGATTATAAAATCTCCCTTCAAGTGTATGAAAACACTTAACACTCACTTAAACAGAACTCTCTTTATATAGTAGATATGAGTAAACAAGTACGCTCAAGAACACAACAATAAATTCAAGAAATAGCTTCTCAAAAGCAATTAAAAATATTAAATGAATGTAGAATGTTTGGAAGCTTGTATATGATATTTGCTCAGATTGTTGTGTTTAAAAGAGTGATTTTGAGGTGTATTTATAGGCCTCAAAATGCACCAGACCGTTACCTATTTGCCAAACAAAATCCCTGATTTTCTGCTCATATAATCGATTGTACGGACTATATAATCGATTGTATGACCAACGTTCAAAAGGCAGATTCCTGATTTTAGGGAAAATAATCTATTGTTTAAGAAACATAATTGATTATATGTTAACGTTCAAAAATCAGTTTAGGATTCTGTACTCAAATAATCGATTGTAAAAAGTGTATAATCGATTATATTACAAAGTTTGAAAATATTTCTGGTAACGGTTCAAACATAATCGATTGTGAAAAGCATATAATCGATTGTGTTGCTGTTTTGAAAAATTCATTTAAACACTGTCTCAATATAGTCGATTGTAGGAAGTATATAATCGATTGTTTTGGTGTATTTGAAAATTCCAGTTTTGGCGGTCGTAATATAATCGATTGTAAAGATCATATAATCGATTATATAGGTCCATTTTTAAAAGACATGTTTAAAAATCATTTTGGCTAAAATGCAAATCATTTTGTTTTAATTCAAAGATGCATGTTTTGATGAAAATGATTTTACGAGAGAAGCCAAGTCTTGAATCAATTGTCGGATCAAGATCACAAATATAAATAAGACTCAACCAAGTGTTCATTTATTTTCATTGCTTCATTGCTTCTCTTGATCTTGTCTTGAACTTCTTGTTTTCGTTCTCCAATTTTGGTCCGCTATCTTCACTCGCATATCATGTCTACAAAACAAATATACTTTAGTATAAATAAAAGTATATCTCAATAATAACTTACGATTATTTGGCATGTATAATATTTTCCACCTTCATCGGTTTGTCAATTATCAAAACCTACAAATATGAACACATTAGTTTTAACAACATAATAAATGTGTTCTAACAATTTCCCCCTTTTTGATAATGGCAAACCTATATGGTGATATGCAAAAAAATATAATTTAACTATGCCAAATATTATACAAGTTATTATTGAGTTCCCCCCTCAATTTATGCATATAATATTTTAAAATAAAATGCATAAAAATGAAATGCATATCCCCTTATCTTCCCCCTTTTGACATTAACAAAAAGAAAATTTTATTAATGAAAAAGGAAAATTACATAAAGAGTAATACAAAATAAAAGTTCAAAAAATAAAATTTAAGAACTATTGTCGTCGAAATCATCGCTTGAATCACTTGCGGAAAAGACGTGAGAATACGAATAATTGACATGGTCAAAATATCCGTGAAGTTCTTCACTTAGCCTTCGCACAATTCTTTCCATGCGAGACACATTTCTATCAATTCGATTCATTGAAGTTGATAGAGAAGCAAGTTGCTCCGAGATGGTTTGAAGAGACGCATCGGGTTGAGCACGAGGACGACGAGCTTGAGTTCGAGGAGGAGGAGGATGTTGTTGATCATGGCCATGGAAAGAAGTTTCTTGTTTTTCCCAGTGTTTGGTTCCCTTTTTGAGATGACCAACAGTAGTGTTGATTTGAGACGCTTCAAGAAGATGCATTATAAGAAATGCATATGGAAGAGGTTTGTCACCTCCTATTGAATCAAGCATATGTGTAAGAATAAGTTTACACCAATTTATGCGTGCATTGGAAATAATAGCAAGCATAATTTTTGCGTCTTCACGGCCAATTGTGGTGTGATTGCTTTTTCTGGGTTTGAGAACACAAGTGATAATCAAACGAAATTCCGGAAGCAAATTTTTGATAGGGGCACGCTTGTGCTCTTGAGTGAATTCAAAGGGTCCAATTCCAATTTGGTTGAAAAGGACTTGTTCATCAAAGAGCATTCCTTCGACACCGGTATATTGATTGATGTCTTGGCCATCACGGGGAAGGTTTGTGAGGGCTTGAATATTTTCTTCATTTAGAAGAATAGGAATACCATTAATTTTGGTAGAAAGTACCCCTTCCTCATCTTTCTTTAGATTTGAATAGAAAGCTTGAAGCAAGTGAGGATGAATGAAATCGTATTTTAGATAAACAAAGTCGATTATTTGACTTTGTAAAAGAATATTTGAATGAATAGAATCGGCAAGATATCTTCCGGTGGTAAATCCAGGAGGAAGAATTTCTCGATTATCAAATTTTTGAATGAAACGTTGAAGTTCGACTTCTTTTTCGAACCATAGAAAAGTTCCATCATCATAACAATATGTAGATGGAGGAATGTTTGAAGAAGAAGCAACATTCTTTCTGGCACGAGATCTTTTAGAACTTCTATTTGCCATTTGAAAATGTAGGCAAGAAGAACTTTGGAAGAATTTTGAAGACTTTGAAATAGAAGTTTTGTGAATATGAATGATTTTGAAGTGAGTCCTTTGAATACATACTATTCCTATTTATAGAGTCAAGAAAAGAATAGCATTGCAAATTTTCAGATTTTTGGACTCTACCATCGTATAGAAAACGGTCAGATTTTTGAACTGGCCGTAGGTAGTCGAATAACTTTTGGTTAGTCGACTATCTGGAAACAGCTTGAATATTTGGATAAGCAAGTTATTCGAATAACTGAACGTTAGTCGATTAACTTCGACGACTTTTGAAAAATCGGCAAACAGAAAACTTGAAAAATAATTTTCATTTTATGAAATTTGTTTATTAAAAAATAAACTATAGTTTTGATAAATCTATACGATAATTTATCAAGATTTTGTAAAAATGAAAAATATTTTTATCAAGTCAAAGATGCTATTTCCAAAATCAAAGATTCACAAGCCAAGCAAGAATAGACTTAATTAAACTTCATCTTGGTTCCCCCTGTCTTTAGAGCGATACCTGCAAAAAAGAAAATAAACGTCTCCGACGCTCAAGTTAGTAAATATTCAAAAATAAATGCAACCTAAATGTATGCATTAGATCAACGTAGAGTCAAGTATTCCGAGTTCACTCCGAATACAGAAGAAGGACTCTTTATCTAAAGTCTTAGTGAAGATATCGACCAATTGATATTTTGTTTCAACAAATTCAATCTCCACATCACCTTTAAGAACGTGATCTCTAATAGAATGGTGTCTAATTTCAATATGCTTCGTTCTTGAATGAAGAATTGGATTCTTCGTCAAGCTTATGGCACTAATATTGTCACATCGAAGAGGGACGTGATCAATGCTAAGACCATAATCCAAAAGTTGTTGTTTCATCCAAATAATTTGTGCACAACAACTCCCCGCAGCAATATATTCGGCCTCGGTTGTGGATAAAGCAACACTAACTTGTTTCTTGCTAAATAAAGAAACTAAGGAGTTACCGAGCAAATGGCAAGTGCCACTAGTGCTCTTGCGGTCTAATCTGCATCCTGCAAAATCAGAGTCGGAATAGCCAATTAATTGGCATGAAGAACCTTTGGGATACCAAAGTCCCACATTCAAAGTTCCAATTAGGTACTTCATTATCCGTTTTAACCGCAGTAAGATGTGACTCCTTCGGACACGATTGATATCTAGTGCATAGACAAACGCTAAACATTATATCAGGTCTACTAGCAGTAAGATAAAGTAAGGATCCAATCATACCTCGGTACTTCTTGGTGTCTACCTCCTTACCTTTCTCATCTTTGCCAAGATGGTCAGTCGTGCTCATTGGAGTGGCCATTGCTTTGGCGTTGCTCATTTCAAATCAATTCAGCAACTCCTTGCAATATTTAGTTTGACAAATGAAAGTTCCCTCTTTCATTTGCTTAACTTGCAGCCCCAAGAAGAGATTAAGCTCATCCATCATTGACATCTCAATTTCGCTAGTCATGAGTTTTAAAAACTCCTTGCATAAAAACTTATTAGTTGCTCCAAAAATAATATCATCAATATAAATTTATTTTGAAACACAAAAATAATATCATCAACATAAAAGTCATGCAACCTATTTCCCTTTAATGAAAATTCCCCCTCAAATAAGTCATATTAGAATGCAAAGACATTTCCCCTTATTTGATGCATATTGCCTAAACTCTTCCCCCTTTTTGCAAAGAGAGAGTATATTAAGGCAACTTCCCTTTTTCGACATTTCCCCAAAAGTCAAAATAAAATGGGGAAGGCATTGAGAAATATGCATGATGAAGATTGCTGAATAATTTAAAAAAAACATACCTATTTATAAAAACATAACATATCAATTTTTATTTTTAAAGTAATACCGATTGTTAGAAAAACATACCATATCAATTTGATATTTTCAAAATGATACCAATTGTTAAAAACAACATGATAAAACCATTTGTTGGAAAACATAACAAATGTATCAAATGTTATTTTTATCAGCAGTGATACTGATTGTTATTTTTAGCAAAACATATTACTAAAAATTATATCAACTGTTAATTTCTATCAAATCAAACATTTTATTCATCAAAACATGAATGAAATGTTTTTACCAAAAACATGCTAACAGTTAATACATACCAACTGTTAAACAAACATTTCAAAAGTTACTTTTATCAAAAAGATACTAATTGTTAACACATATCAACAATTAGGTTTTTAAAAAAATAACTAATATTTATCAAAACATGGACCAATCATTATTTTTAACAAAAATACTTGATACCAATTGTTGTTAAAAAAAAATTATCAACACAAATAATTGATACCAATTATTAACAAGGATATATCACATATCAACTATTACGATAAAAAAATATTTTAACTAACCGAAATTCCCCCTTCGATGCAATGAGGTTTTGTGCTTGGTGCATCTACTACAGTATTGTAGTCTTCAAGCACACCTGCAAAAGTACCTAAAGATAGGTTTTTGGTACCCAAACTCTTTTGGGTCCTTGAGGGTTAGGTAAATCATAGTGTTGTGATTGACTATTATGCCTATGTCATGTAAAACAAACGGGGGCAATATGACCTACCCGGTTGCAATAATGACAAATCACATTAGGATTATGCATTTTTCTAGGATGATAGTAATTAGAGGATCTAAATTTATTCATCCTATTTTTATGAAAATTGTTTTCATGCAATTTTCGAAATTCATGTCTAGGTGGTCTAAACATGCCAACATTTCTTCTATTATTTGTTTTAGGAAAATTAGCCACTCTATGATTAGTATTTCTAGGTGGATTTATTTTCACTTGCCTAGGTTGAGTCTTAGGCGATTTATGAATGGACTCAACTTTTTCTTCATTTTTAAAACCTATGCCGTGCTTAGTGGATTTCAAATTATCAAGCACATTATTGAGGTTTTTGTGTGAGGAATTAAATTTATGCAAAGTACTCTTAAGACTATCTACTTCTTCTTTAAGAGATTTGCAAGATTTACATCCCTCGTTTGAATTCTCGGGTTTATCGGCGCTTCTTTTGCCGAAAAATTTGTTTTCCTTTTTCAATTTTTCATTCTCAAGAGTTAGTTTTTCAAAATCTTTTTCCTTAGAAGAAATTTGTTTCCGTAAATCATTTATAGATTTTGAAGCGCTAATAAACTCAATATACAATTCATCGAAGGCATCTTGCATTTCTTCTAAAGTGAAATAGTTTTTAGAAGAAGTACATACCTCTTTTTGATCTTCTTCATGTGCCATTAGACACAAGTTTGTGGTTTCTTCTTCTCCGTCGCTTGACTCGTCTCCTGAGTCGCCTCCCCACGAGATGTATGCCCGTTGCTTCTTTTCGGGCTTCTTCTCCTTCTTTACATTTGGGCAATTTGGTTTGATGTGCCCAAATTCCCCACATCCGTAGCATTTTAGCGGTCCTCCTAGCCGCTTCCCTTTTCGTTCATACTCCTTGCGCATGAACTTGTTGAACTTCTTAATAATGAGTCCAAACTCGTTATCTTCGTCACTTGACTCTTCATCAATTTTGAGTTGAGTCGTGCTTGCTTTTAAAGCAATTCTCCTCTTCCCTTGATCAATTAAAGAGGGGTTAAGAATAGTAGATTCGTACGTTTTAAGGTTACCTCTTAGCCCGTTGACTGTAACATTTGTGACGCCTATTGATTCTGAGATAGCGTCTGCCTTGGATCTCCCTTCCGGAGTTAGGCTTCTAAGAATTTTACGGACAAGTTTCCGATCAGTAAAAGTTTTCTTAAGGGCGTGTAGATCATTAACGATTTTTGAAAATCGTTCAAACATGTCATCTATTTTCTCACCTTCCTGCATACGAAATAATTCATACTCATGGGTTAGAAAATCAATTTTTGCTTCTCTAACCTGGTCAGTGCCTTCATATGTGATCTCCAGTTTGTCCCACATTTGTTTGGCAGTGGAACAACAAGAAATTTTCTGATAGTCATCGGGATTTACGGCACAGAACAACATGTTGATAGCCTTGGCATTATTCTCCACTTTTCTAATGTCGTCCGCAGTATATTCTTCTTCCAGCTTTGGGACGACTTTATCACCATCTGCTTTGGTGGGAATCTGTTCACCATTTTTAATAATTTTCCAAATTAGAAAATTATTTGCCTGGATGAATATCCTCATTATTTCCTTCCAGTAGGTGTAGTTGGTTCCATCAAAAAGTGGTGGCCTTGTGGTGCAAGATCCTTCACCTATTCCTGCATAAGCACTACGAGTAGAAGCCATAGAAAGAATCTCTCAAACTGTTAAGTCTTACAGAGAGTTAGGCTCTGATGCCAATTGTTAGAATAAGTGCTTAACGCTAGAGGGGGGTGAATGGCGTTTTATAAAAAATCACAGGAAAATATAACTCAAATGCGGAATTTAAAGAGTAAGGAAGAAGTGCACCAAAGTAATACTGGTTCACCACAAACTGTGGCTAAGTCCAGCCTCTTGAGATACAATCTCAAGGTTCAACTAATTCCGTTAAGCTTGCGGGTGCCTAACAAACCGCTACACTTGCTCAAGGATACCGCACCTTAAGACTTCACTTGCTCGAGGATACCTCATCCCAAGTCTTCACTATTAAGCTTACGGGTGCCTAACAAACCGTTACACTTGCTCAAGGATACCGCACCTTAAGACTTCACATGCTCAAGGATACCTCACCCCAAGACTTCACTGTTACGCTTCCGGGTTCCTAACAAACCGTTACAACTTGAGAACTTGAATCACACAAGTCTCAAACAACCTTGCTCGAGGATACCTCACCCCAAGACTTCAAACGAAGGAATAAAATATTCCTTCTTACAACAAGGGATTATAAAATCTCCCTTCAAGTGTATGAAAACACTTAACACTCACTTAAACAGAACTCTCTTTATAGAGTAGATATGAGTAAACAAGTACGCTTAAGAACACAACAATAAATTCAAGAAATAGCTTCTCAAAAGCAATTAAAAATATGAAATGAATGTAGAATGTTTGGAAGCTTGTATATGATATTTGCTCAGATTGTTGTGTTTAAAAGAGTGATTTTGAGGTGTATTTATAGGCCCCAAAATGCACCAGACCATTGCCTAATTGTCAAACAAAATCCCTGATTCTGTGTTCGTATAATCGATTGTACGGACTATATAATCGATTGTATGACCAACGTTCAAAAGACAGATTCCTGATTTTAGGGAAAATAATCGATTGTTTAAGAAACATAATCGATTATATGTTAACGTTCAAATATCAGTTTAGGATTCTATACTCAAATAATCGATTGTAAAAAGTGTATAATGGATTATATTACAAAGTTTGAAAATATTTCTGGCAACGGTTCAAACATAATCGATTGTGAAAAGCATATAATCGATTGTGTTGCTGTTTTGATAAATTCATTTAAACACTGTCTCAATATAGTCGATTGTAGGAAGTATATAATCGATTGTTTTGGTGTATTTGAAAATTCCAGTTTTGGCGGTCGTAATATAATCGATTGTAAAGATCATATAATCGATTATATAGGTCCATTCTTAAAAGACATGTTTAAAAATCATTTTGGCTAAAATGCAAATCATTTTGTTTTAATTCAAAGATGCATGTTTTGATGAAAATGATTTTACGAGAGAAGCCAAGTCTTGAATCAATTGTCGGATCAAGATCACAAATATAAATATGACTCAACCAAGTCTTCATTTATTTTCATTGCTTCATTGCTTCTCTTGATCTTGTCTTGAACTTCTTGTTTTCGTTCTCCAATTTTGGTCCGCTATCTTCACTCGCATATCATGTCTACAAAACAAATATACTTTAGCATAAATAAAAGTATATCTCAATAATAACTTACGATTATTTGGCATGTATAATATTTTCCATCTTCATCGGTTTGTCATTTATCAAAACCTACAAATATGAACACATTAGTTTTAACAACATAATAAATGTGTTCTAACAACCCCTACCAGACTCGACTATTAAATATTAAAAATTATCATAAAAGCATTTAGTTCTCCAAATAAAAGCACAAAACATGGTAGTGTCCATTTGTGTTTTCGGGAAACCCTGTGGACTTTGGACGAGGCTATCTTAAAGAGTAATTATGTGGATAACATAACTGACCCGGCTAGGTTTGACCATGATACATGCACAATTAAAGAGAGTAAGATTTCTATGGGGTATTCGATTGGTATTCTTGAGCGGATAACTCAAGAGGGAAGGGTGAGGAATCGTCAACTACACCGTTGATCGACTGATTTTACCGCAAATATGCTTTTGGCGGATTTAGGGGGTGATAATATCAGAAGAGCGCAACCACTTATTATAAGGGTTGCTATGGTATTTTTTTTGGCACGAGTGGAATTTGATGTTGCAAATATGTAGTTGCAATAACTAAAGCAAGTTGTCACAGATTTACGCATTCATAAAATAATAACTACAATAATTTAAAACAGTAATAAAGGAATGCACTAGAAGAAAGCGGTAAAAGAAATAACGGAAAGAAACAAAAAGACAAGTCAGTTTCGTAGTAGAAGGGAGAATTAAATTCTTAAAGGGGATTTTACAAAGAAAGACATATAAGAAATGCAAAGTCACAGTAATACCTTAAAATGGTAAAAAGCCTAAAAATATATCCCCAGCAGAGTCGCCATGTTGTCACTCCCCCTTATTCTCATGAATGGGGTTTTTGACATTCGAGAAGACATCTCGTTCATTTGGAATTTGGGTTTTTGGAAGTGAAGAGTTGCCACCTAATGATTTATGTGCATTAGGACACTAAGGAGGGTTCAATTTAGATAACCAGAGATTAGGTAAAGGCTTGATATTATCCCAAGGGGAAGCTATTAGGCACCCCTCAAGATCCACTAGTGTGGTTCTTGGCCAAGCTATTATTGTGACTTAAATTCAAATAATACATAGGCAAGTAAGAGTTTCACATAAGAGATGATTTTCATGTAACAGTCACAAATAAACAAAATCAGCAAGAACTAAAGAGAGTTGATTTTTGTTTCTTAGAAGAAACGGTTTTCAAATATTTAAAAGTAACAAGGAACAAAGGGGGGAGGTCCTAGGTTCATTACTAATATGGATCACATCAATGCAGTACCCGGTAATCACTTCTCAGAGAGGGGCTACATGTGGTATTAAAGCATCAGTCATCGTATCCATATCTACTCTTTCCCACCCCATTTAAGGTATTAAAGTGCAGAATAGTCTCGTTTACTTATTGCATGCTATTACCCACCCCACTCCTATTAGTCCCAGATGTGTTAAGACTACTAATACAAATAGGGAATAATTTTTGGCTTATTTGTAGTTTAAAAATGATAAAATACTAAGGCGCCAGGGAAAACACATACAACATGTTTGGGGGAAAGCATATAAACAAGTAAAAAGGCTCAGATACACCTCCTGTAAACAGAGAAGAACATAATTTAGCATGTCTTACACGTACTGTTTAGAGTCTGATTAAAACTTAAGTGGTTAAGATAGACTGATTTATTACATAGTTCAGATAAGAAGCCTCAATCAGGCCTTCCTACTGGTTGCAACATGTAAAATCTGATTTCAATTTATAAGTTATCTTATGGCTTGCCTAAGTTTTGGACGAAGACCTAAATGCATTATATCTACTGACTTCGGAGACAAGGATATGAGCTGATTACATACGGATTTCCGAAAAAGTTGTTAGTTGTCAAGGAAAGGTGAGTTTTAGCAAAAGATCACGATTTCTACAGCTAGGAATGCATTGTTATTGCTAGTCTTAAAGTTCTTATAGGCATGCTTTCTATGTGTTTGTTGACTTTAGAACACTTTTATGAACACATAAGGATGCAGAAGTCCTACAAGCATCACATCTAGGTACTGTAATCTTTTTTATACAAACATGACATCTAATTGCAATTTGTTATTAAAACCTATAGTCATGTTTTCCTAATGAGACATGGATATGCAGAATTCAAAAAACCCTATAGGTATATTTTTTTACATGCACATGCTGATTTCATATTTCAAGTAATTATACACATGGGATCTAGGTAACAGTGCAGAAGTTCCTATAAACATGGTATCTATACATAAGAATGCACAAATTCCTATGGAGATGGCATCTATATAAGAATGCAGAAATTTTTATAGACATGATAGTTATATATAAGAATATAGAAATTCCTATGGACATGGTATCTACATGAGAATGCAGGATTCCTATGAACATGATAGCTATATGGGAATGCAGACTTCCTATAACATGATAGCTATATGGGAATGTAGAATTCCTATAAACATGATTGCTATAGAATTCAGAATTCCTATAAACATTATATCTACCCTCTTTTGCATACATAATACCCCTTTCATTTTCACTAGCCATCCCCGAGAGTTTTTATCACAAAGTTATTACAACCCCAAAAAAAGTAAAGTACCGGAAAATTCTTCAGAAGATAAAAGTACAACAAAAGAAAGCTTGATTCAGATTTCCTGTCTGAAGCATGAAGTAAACCAACTCCAAGAGATAACAATTCAAAGCCTTTCTCCCATTTGAGGTGTGTCAAAGTTTCCTAAGAGTTTTACATGAACTCCGGGCAGTGCATACACCCAAATGTGTTACCAGATTAAGACATAATGCAGTGTGGAAGGGCCAACCCTTAAATGTCCAAGTTCAGAGGGAACTCAAGCTCCTAATGCAAGGCTCACAAGAGGGGGGCGGCAGAAATGAGGAACTAAGAGAGAGTGCAAGTGCAGAAGTTAAATTTTTAAAGGGGAAAGGGAAAAAGGGGAATAACTTGAAATCAGTACATATAAGGGCATAGGGGAATGGGGAATTTGCAAGAATCAAAGAAAAGCAGGCTGATGGGCATACCCCGCAATGGGAGATGCTGGCACACCATCTAGCCTGTTTACCTAGAGGTTAAGACCTTATTGGTTCAAACTTAATTCATGGGAAACAACTCACATTGACATGCCTTAAGTCATAACTTACAAACACATAGGGGTAATAAGGGTAGAGAGCAGAGATTCACAATAGCAACAGGCAAAAGCTATGAGCATACTAATTTAAATGTTGAACTCTACATAAACAGTAAAGTAGCCATGGATATAAAAGCTGTAAATAAATACATTATGGTGACGTTGAAAACTTAAACTAGGACATACCAGTTTCAAAAAAAACAAATAGAGAAAATGCAGTAGTCTTGTAAAAGCCACAGTGCAGACAAGAAAAGAGAGTTCTACTACGTGTGAGTAAGAGTTCAGAAGAGATTGTGAATTGTGAAGGGTGTGTTTGTGTAGAAAGGTCGTTCCTTTTATATTGTAGAAACCAAGTAGAAAAAAGGAATGAAAATAATTGAATAGCTGATTGTCAACCAATTACACAAGACTCCCTTTAATTATGGAATTCATATCCAAACGAATGAAACCAATTAAGGAAAGAAATTAACCAAACACTTTGTGCAAAGTACGAAAATAGGGGTGAATACATAAAGATTTAAAAATATAATTTTGAACTACATGGTTGTATAATTAAGGAAAGAAATCAATTAATAGCAAAGAAATCAGAGTTCGGAGATTAGTTATAAATGAACCGAGTTAGAAAGATTGAAAAGGTTTTTCAAATTAAATGAAATCATCGAACAATGGAAAGAAATCAATCACACCATATTCAGCGGGAAGTATGAAATAGTCACAAATTTGAAAGTTATTTTAAGGGGAAGTCTATCATATATAAGGAGCCTACGAACATTTTAAGAGAAATTGTCATGTAACTTTATTAGAAAATTCCCGTATATAAGAGTTTAGGAAAAGGTCAAAATCATATGAATCCAAGGAATATGTCTGAAAGAGGTTGGGGTTTTGAAATAAGAACTCTAGTTCTGGCAGATCATAAAATCAAACTTGTGAGGGCATGTAATTGAATCGAAACATATTTTAGAGGTTTCAGAAAAGAAATGAGTCTTCTAACATACTGCTTTCAGCATCAAAACTCATGTACAGCATGCAAAATACAGTAGAAGGGTTCAAAGCAAACAGAGTAAAGAAACTAATTCGAAGCATAATGAGAGAAGACTAATATGAACAGTAGAAAAATGTGCTTAAGGAGATCTTTTCATAAGAAACCTAAACAAGGTTCAGTAGAAGAAAAATAGTAAAAGATATAAGAACATAGTAGAAAAATATAGTAGGCAAAACATACCAAAATATAGTAGAAGAACATACGAGAACATAGTACGAAGAACACAATAAAAGAACATACAAGAACGAGGTATAGAATACACACTAGAAGAACATAGAAGAACCAGGTATAGAAAAAATATTAGAAGAACATACGTGGTAGAAGAAAAACATAAGAACACATTAGAGGCAAATACATACAAAATTAAAAGGAGAGAAAGTCAAAGAAATACTTAAACATTTTCAAAAAACTCTATATTGGAAACGAAGCAGTTTTGAAAGTAATTTTTGAAAGAAAGTTAGGGAAATCGTTTGAAAACTCAAGGATAGCATAGATACACAAACGATCCAAAGAAATCAGAGAAAAACCTCGAAGGTTTAGGGTTTCAGAAGAAGCCTAGAGAGGAGAAAGGCTTTGAAAGGTCAACAATCTACGTCGGAGAGGTCAAAAATCAAACTCAAGCAAGCAGGGTATGCCGGAGCAAGGCCGTAAATGACCAGAGAACCTTGAATCGATAGAGGTTTTGGTGAAAACCTTCGAGGTCAGGCCTCGAATCTTCAGGCATCAGGCGCATGGTAGAAAGAGGAGGTGGGTATGAAACTCCTATAGCCTGAGAAGCCATGGATTCAGGTGGGTTTCAAAGTAGAAGTGGTAGGAGGCGGGTGGGGTTAGGGAAACTTCGAGAGAGTTTGAGAGAGTGGGGGGTTTGCAGAGGCAGCGAGTAAATGAATATGGTTTTACGGTTGGGATGTTAGTGGATTAAAAAGGAAATGAGGGATCGTGGTCGTTAATCATTTTGATCAACGACCTCGATTTATTGGGGAGCTGGGTGGGTTGGATTAAATTTGGTAAGGGGTGGGTAATTTAGGAATTGGGCCATTCAATTTGAGATTGAAATTAGGTTAATTTGGTGGGGGGGGGGGCTGATTTAGGCTAAAATTGAAAAAGTTCGAGCTAGTATTTCAATAGCCACTTTTTCGTTTTCATTTTATAAAAAAAAGTAAAATATTTTTATATACAGATTAAAGGTTCTAAATAATTAATAACATATAAATATTTAATTAAAAATACTCTGGTTAATTTTATAACTATAAATACGATCAAATCTTAAAAAAAGGCTAACACTGCAATTATGTGCAATTTATCTTTAAAAATACTAAATAAATTTGTAAAATTTATGTTAGCCATATCTAAGTACAAATGTGAGAATCCAATGAGAGAATTGCAAAAATGACAATTTTGAGAATAATTATTGGGTTTTCTCGATAAAATAGGATAATAAAACTTATTTAAAAATCTTTTTAAAAATTAATGATAATTAATAAGTCCCTTGGACGTGCTTATATATGCATGCCTATGCTATTTTCAAGGTATTTTGTACATAAAAATATATAGAGAAAAATTGGGTATCAACAAACGTCCCCAAAAGGACGTCGGAATGCTGCTTTTGCAAGAATAGCCACCTACGGTTCCTTTTTCAAATTTTTGCCAATTAGCAAATACAACCCTAAAATATTCTTCCCTGAGGTGCTGAAGGGCTGTATTTGCAAAGGCTTTCTTTGTTTTGAAATGACTTTTTTTTTTTGAAAAAAACTGATAATTTTCTGTCAAGTCAAAATAAATCATGGCCTTTTAACCACTCACTCTAATAAATGTACAGGATGAGAATAATCAAAAATGAACCCTTCACAGTCCTTGAAGAAATCCCATTAGGACTTCATATGTGGTGGTACGACTTAGGAAAATCATTAGAGATACTGCGGCAAAGGTTTTGGGCAGTCTTGTTGGTATTCTGAAAGTCAAATCGAGGTTGGATGTGATTGAGGATTTGATACCTTTTTGGGACCCTACTCATAATGTGTTCCATTTTTTTTATTTTTAGCTAACCCCCACACTGGAAGAAATAGCGGGTCATGCCGGCCTTAGTGGGAATCTTAGAAGTCGGTACCCAGTGGCGCCAAGAACAGTGACTCCTCATAAGTTTTTGGACTTTGCTGAGCATCACTCGAGAGGTATAAGATGGAAATCTTTCCAAAGGATTTTGCACATTCTACTTCTTGTACCAGCGTTATTGCGATCCCTACGTTTTAAGGCAGCAAATACCGGCATAACTCATTCAGGAAACAAAGATAAATGGGAAGCACTTCAAGGGCTGGGTTTTATAGTGGCATTCTTGGGTATTTTAATTAGCCCAAGAAAAGATAGAAACATAAAATTGGGTGATATAAGAATGGCCGACGTCATGACTAAAAAAGCTAATGAAATCCTTATTCCAATGGTCTTAGCGGAGAATTATCAAGCTTTAACTATCTTCTGAGAAGGGGAAAAATTCTTCGAGGGCTGTAACATGCACCTACAGCTTTGGATACACAAATATCTTTGTCACCGCTTTGGGTAAGTGAACAATGACACGATTGGTCTGAAATGTATCTAAGAATAAGAGAACCGAGTGGTGGGTTGTGAATTTTCAGAAGGTACAGAGGCTTGGTTTGTGCATTTGAGTTCTTTAACTTCAATCAAAATTGAGTAAGCATTCGGTTGGCTACCAGTCACTAAAGTCTTTCATATGTCAGCTAAGGTATGCGATCTTCTCTTAATGGGTCGCCGAAGCATTCAACTATATGTGTCATACAGGGTGTTGCGGCAACTAGGCAGTTGCCAAACTATCCCACATGATGAAGATCTAAGCCGACAAGTTATTGAATAGGGTCGAAAAGTTGTGTTCCCGGAAGGAAAAGTTCGTTAGATTGGAATGAGTGTAGCTTTCTAGGGCCAAAGACTCAGGTACAAGATCTATCTTAATAAGAATTAGAGCCTTATACATATCTTGGTTTGGAAAAAGATTTCAAGTCCATCAGGAGCCCGAACGGCCTGCTAAAGACCCCACGTCCAGCAATTTACTGATGATTCACTGAAGAAATGGGATTGGTTGGCTAAAGAGGCAAACGACAGAGCCAAGACAAGCCAATTGGAGGTACATATATGGGATCTAAAATTTAACAATAGTGTACAAGCCGTTGTTGATGAAGGGGAAAACAAGAAACTGGCTCAAGAAAACAAAGCCCTTTGCGCCTAGATCCAAAACATTAAAATAGCTACTGAGAATCAGAAAAGGAGACGCACAGATGAATGTCTCATAAATGGTCGTAGAAGGAAAATATATGAGAATCGGGATAACTTGGAAAACTCTGAGGGTATTTTGGCAAGAGGCCGGGCATTGTTGACAAAAAATTCAGAGGAACGGGCGGAGTTTGTACAGTAGTTGAAAAGAAAATATGAGGGAATAGTTACATATTTGAAGAAAAGGTTAACTACCCTAAAAATGAGATGGCCAAATAAGCTAAGCACTTTAAAGTAGAAAGGGAACATTGCTATGCATTAATGTCCTAGCTAGAGAAAAATATGCAGCAACTGCAGGGTCAAAACCATCATGACACCTGAGTGCTAGAAGCTATGTCTCAACAAATCGGGCATTAAAGGTATCATTAGGGAAAGAGTTAGAGCAATTTCTGAATACATCGTCATGAAGTTCCATGAATGTGAAGACATGACTAGAACCACCTTCTTAGCTATGGTAATGACCTTTGTTCGCCAAATAATGAGTGACCTAGAGCATTTTCAAAGGGATCTTGCACATAGCCCTAGGGCAGTACTGATTGATGTACCACGGGACCCTAGAGTAGAAGCACTTTTGTACTTTTGATTTTCATTTTTGAGTTTGTGTTTAAGTTTCTTGTTATTAAAGTATGTTACGAATCTGTTTATAGTTTTAAATTCCCAGAAAGAGTATGATGGAGTCTTTAATAATAGAGAACAGTAGAGTTTTTATTAATGAAAAATTGGAAATCCCAAAAATTGTTTCCTTTTTTTTCGTATTTATTTCTTGAACTACGTGATGATCTGATTCACGTAGTGTCGTGATAAGTAGGCAATGCTTATCATATTCGGACATGATTTTTGGAAATTACTCAAATGAAAGAAAAGAGAGAGCTAAAAGAAAAACCAAAAGAAAAGAGAAAAAAGTAATAGCAGACAGAAAACAAGAAAAAGAAAAGAGAGGAAAGCAGGAATAAGAGGAAAAACATTGAAGAGAAAAGGTGAAAAGAAAGGAAAAATTGGGTAGTTAAACAAAAGTCGGGATGAAATACGCAACTGTTGCAAAAGATAGAGCAAAACGATTAATTGCATAGGTGCATCATACCCCAACGTGAAACTCCCTATGTGTTAATTTTCTCAAACTAACCAATTTGTTGTATTTGCTATTAAGTAGGTTCTATATTAAGATTGTTGGTTTGTGGTAATCTGACTTAACATCCTTACTTTACCAGATCAAAAGGAAGTGTTGAAATATCGTCGGAGAGTTATCTACCGATAGTTCCTATGCTAGAGGATAGCCCGATCTTGGCCATTCCAACTTTAGAGTCACTGGTTGCTAAGGAAAATAGAGTTCTGCGTCTCCGCATGTTAGAAATATAGGACACATGGTCCAATAGTAGATAACCACCAAATGGGGTACTTGATTTCCCTGAGCTACGTCCGATGGAAAGTGGAACTTCCAACGTCCCAATAAGTTACTCGAGTACCCGACTTGGATATCCTACCATCTCAGTGCATTTTGCTGGAACACCTTCTGATGTTCGCCCCCAGGTGTTAATTTGAGATGTGGCCTCCGACATATTCATTGCACCACCTTCTTAATCCATGGCACAACCAACTTTCCCCAGGCCAAGCTTTGATCCATTATCCTTCACTATTCAAGTACTACCGTTTCCACCAGAGCCTACCTATTTCACTACTAATTTCTACCCCCAACAGGGAGGTTACTGCAGGATAGGAGAAAACAACAAAGAACACCAAGCATGAAGAAATCATTCAGAAGATGAGGTTCATTGAATAGAGCCTTAAAAAGAGCATATCCTATGCTGA
The DNA here is from genome assembly GCA_034376525.1 of Nicotiana benthamiana. Lineage (NCBI taxonomy): Eukaryota > Viridiplantae > Streptophyta > Magnoliopsida > Solanales > Solanaceae > Nicotiana > Nicotiana benthamiana. Next base: position 95,495,902 of record CM067337.1, read on the forward strand.
TTTATGCATGTTCCCACATGTCCACTTACCCCTGGTTTTTAAAATTCCCAAATTCGAAAAGTACGACGGGCAAGGAGATCCCATCTCCTATCTCAAAAGGTAAAGCAATCAACTGAGAGGAGCAGGTGGAAAAGATGAGCTTCTCATGGATTATTTTTGAGAGAGTCTAGTGGGCATTTCTTTCGATTGGTACATGGATCAGGGCATAACCTGTTAGCATATTTGGGATGATCTTGCTCGAGATTTTGTCAGCAATTTCAGTTTAATAAAGATATAGCTCCCGACGGGAATTCTCTGTCGAATCTCAAGAAGAATTCATCAGAAAGTTTTTGAGAATATGTTGTTAAATGGTGCGAACAAGCGGCAAGGGTCAAGCCCTCGAAGGATGAAAAAGAAATAGTGAGTGTTTTTCTTCAAGCCCAAGAGGATGACTACTTTCAGAATATGATGTCTGCAATAGGGAAACCATTTTCTGAGGCTGTGAAGATTGGTGAGATTGTAGAGATGATATGAAAACAGGGCACATATTGAGCCAATATTCCATAAGAGCTGCATCCCAAGTAATTCAAAGCGGGTCAGGAGGTGTAGCGAATAGAAAAAAGAAGGAAGAAGGGGAAATGGGAACTTCAGGTCTGAGAAACCCCCGTCCACCTAGAAATTACTTTCCTCTAAGCATCCACAACATTATTATCCTCATTAGAATGTGGCATATGCTATGGATCCTTAGCCATACACAATAATGAATGCGAAGCAAAACGCTAGGCTACAACAATAGTTTAACAAAAACCGAGCTCCATTTCCTAGAAATAACCGTCCCCACCAAGCTCAGTATAATCCCTAACCTCCATAAAAAAACTTCCCCTACAATGCACATGCTCGGGAGCCACCCAGGAGAACAAACTTCATGCCTATTGGTGCGTCATACTCTAGCCTTTTCCCTAAACTGGTCCAAATGGGTTTATTGCAACCTATAACCCAAACCAGGCAAAATCCAAAGTCACCTTCCTACCGACCCGACACCTGATGCACCGATCATTCAGGGGTGGAAACACAAGACACTGAAGACTGTTGGACTCTGAAAAGGGTTGTTGAAAATCTCATAGAGCAAAAGTTGATAGTGCTAAAGGATGAAGAAATTCCTGATGTGACCATAAACCCATTACCGGCTCACAATAATGGGCCAGTTATTGGAATGATTTGCAAAGATAAGGAGTTCGATCCCGCTTTGAAAGCCATTATTGTAATTATTGATGCCGAGAAAAAGCCAAAGGTTGTTGCAAAGCAAGAAAAGGTAGAAAAGAAGAGTAAACCCCCCTCTCAATATACATTATAGACAATGGAAATTAAAACTTTGGTAGTACCCCTAAAAGATGCCATTCTTTATGTCCCACGGGGTCATAGGAAAGAGAAAAGGACATTGAGCCCTCCAAGAAGGTTCGAGATAAACAAGGTACTTAAGATGCACATGCCTACGGGGACCTATGTGATACAGGGGCCAGTAATGTCACCAAAGCTGAATGAGCCCGTGGTTATTGGACGCGTACTGAAGAGGCCTATGATAGACCCCACTTCCGTTCTATGGAATTACAACATGGCGGTAGTAACCTACAAAGGAAAAGAGGTCTTAGGAGAATCAAATGAAACTAAACCTACTGAGAAATACCTTAAATTGGAGTATTTGAACACAGCCAAGAAGAAGCGTTTCCCCTATAAGAAGCATGTCAATGCTGAGGAGGCCGAAGAATTCTTTGATAAAATGAAAACTGTGGACTATAAGGTAATAGACAAACTTCCAGAGTCTTTTTCACAGGTTTCATTCCTCTCTCTACTAGTGAGATCAACCAAGCATCAGAAAGTGTTGATAAAAACCCTCAATGAAGCTTATTTCCCAATTGAAACCACTGTTAAGCAACTGGAGAGAATGGCGGAAAGATTCTTCGCAGTCAATCAAATTTCTTTCAGCAAGAATGATTTTCCTATAGAAGAGGCCGCCCACAACAAAACCCTCCATTTGACAGTTAAGTGTAAGGGGTACTATGTGAAGAGAGTCATGTTATATGGCAGATCTGGAGTTGAAATCTGCCTTCTCTCAACTTTACAAAGAATGGAGATTGGGACTGAGAGAATCAGGCCTAACAATGTCTGCGTGCGTGCCTCTGACGGCATCAAGAGAGACACGATATGTGAGATCTATTTGATTTTTACTATTGGTACGGGGGATTTTAAGGTGACCTTTCAGGTCCTAGACATGGACATTTCTTAAGATTTCCTCTTGGGAAGGCCTTGGATTCACGCGGCAGGAGTCATACCTTCCGTTCTCTACCTGATGGTGAAATTTCAATATGAAGATCATGAGATTGTGGTCCATAGAGCGGACGAGCAGACAATTTACAAGGACCCATCAGTCCCATGTCTTGAAGCTAGGGAAGGTAGCGAACATATAGTCTATCAAGCTTACGAGGTTGTGGTCGCAGATCAACTTGAGAAGGGAATCCCGTGTCCCCGACCTTTTTTGTCAAATGTGTCATCATGGTTCTACTGAAATTATCAAGCATAGCTATAAGCCGGGGAAGGGACTCAGGGCATCATTGCAAGGTATCACAGAACCTATCACTTTACCTTTCAGCGAGAAGTTCTTCAATATAGGTTTTCACACAACAAAAAATGATGTAGCTTGGGTGAAATAGCAATGGTTGGGTCTTACCTCAATCGGTTCCACATCTCTACAAAACATTCCTCAAGCCCAAGAAGAACGAAGAAAAAGAAGACGAGGTCTTCACGGCCGAGGAAATTTAGGACATTTGTGAAGCCGTGAGGTAGATGTTGTATGAAACCCACATGGTCCAACCGGAAGAAGGCTCAAGCACCACTTAAGTGTTGTATATGGGGCCCAAATACCAAGTTACAAAACTGGAACGCTACTTAATTCCCAATCAGGAGGGAATTTAGGTAGTCCAGTCTTGCTACCTTTTCTATATCACGAGTTATTCCAGGATGTAACTTGGATGTTTTCTTTAGTTTAATGTCTTTAAATTCCAATGTAAACATTGTTATTTGCAAAATTTATCGAAATAAAATCAATATTTCATCGTTCATGAATCTCACTTTATTCTTTCTGATGTTGTTACTTTTTCTTATTTCTTCTTTCAGTTCTAATAGTGTATCTCTAAATAACATGACGTACTTGGGGACTTCATGCCCATATTTAAATACACTATCTAATTGTGAAATAATGAATCAAGAACCGGAATATGATAAAGAAGAGGCTTTTATGGAAATAAATCGAGAATTGGAACAATTAAAAAATAATCCTAAGCCCCAAGATAGTAAATTTGGGTAGTTCAAAAAAGGTCCAATAAACCATGATAAGCATTCACATAGATGAAAGAACTATGGATGCCTTGATACAACTTTTTTTTGAATTCAAAGATGTGTTTGCTTGGTTCTACGATGACATATCAGGATTATGTGTTGATCTAGTAGTACACAAGTTTCCGACTTACCCTGATTATCCCCCATGTCCAGCAAAAACAAAGGACGTTCAAATTTAATATCAGTGACAAGATCAAAGAAGAGGTCATAAAATAGTTAAAGGTGGAGGTGATCTGAGTGGTCCAATACAGCACATGGCTGGCCAACGTAGTCCTAGTGCCAAAGAAAGAACGGAAAACTCGAGTGTGCATTGACTATCGAGGTCTAACAATGCAATTCCCAAAGCCAACTTCCATTTTCCAAATATCCACATCATCGTTGACAATTGTGCCAAACATGAAGTACAGTCTTTTGTCGATTATTATGTTGGGTATCATCAGGTCTTGATGGATGAAGAAGATGCAGAAAAGACAACATTTACAACACCTTGGGGAACCTATTGGTACAGGGTCATGCCTTTTGGTTTGAAGAATGACGGGGAAACTTATATGAGGGCCATGCCTGCCATCTTCCACGACATGATGCACCACGAAATTGAGGCGTATGTGGATGATGTGATCATCAAATCCAAAACAGAGGACGACCATGTTCGGGACTTGAGAAAGTTCTTTGAGCGGCTGCGTAAGTATGATTTGAAGCTAAACCCAGCTAAATATGCATTTGGGGTTTTGTCTGGCAAACTCTTGGAATTTGTAGTCAATCGGATGGGCATCGAGTTAGATCCAACAAAAATAAAGTCTATTTTTTATTTTGCCTCCTCCGAAAACCAAGAGAGAGGTAATGAGCCTACTGGGAAGGCTGAATTACATCAGCCTATTCATTGCTTAGTTAACTTCCACCTATGAGCCTATATTAAAACTATTGAAGAATGATTTGGTGATTAAATGGACAGATGAGTGTCAAGAAGCCTTCGACAAAATCAAAGAATACCTATCAAATCCGCCATTCTTTGTAGTTGACAGTCTTGGAGAATTCTTTCAGCTGTGTCTTCAGGAAACAAGATGTGACCTGGGAGGAAAGGGCAGGCAATCTACTATTTGAGCAAAAAGTTCACAAGTTATAGAGCCAAATAACTTTGTTGGCAAGGACTTGTTGTGCTCTAACTTTTATTGCTCAAAAGCTTAAGCATTATTTGTTGGCCTACACCACTTATCTCATTGCAAGGCTGAGCCCTCTGAAGTATATATTTGAAAAGTCGATACCCACAAGTAGATTAGCAAAATGGCAAATCTTGCTCACTAAATTTGACATAATCTATGTCACTTGCTATCATGTCTCCTTTTTTACGCGCCTACCCCGAAGGATAATGTATAAGGGATTTTTTCCATATTAAATGACATTATTTGAATTAGAATTATTTATTATTTCAGAGTCTCCACTTGGGATAGGTTTGGCTTTTGGTGTCCCAAGTCAGTGATTTATCTTGAATCCCAAATCAAGGAAATTTCGACTTCCGTAATGGAGTCTGCGAACAAGAAATTTTTGAGTAAGGAATTCTGTCAATCCGATAGAAGGTGTTAGGCACCCTTGGATTTCCTTGTTCTATCACGGTCGTGTAAACTATCCCAATTGGCTAATTACCTGATTTTAAACATGTTTATCTTATAGTGCAATTTTAAAATTTCTTACCGCTTTTAATTGAATTTTTTAGGAAGATTGCAACAGTATTAAAATGCATCTCAAATTATGTCACATAAATGTATTCATGATTTTTGACATACTTTAACACCATTGATATTTGAATTTGGGTCACATAAATGCGCACCCGAGATTAAGGAAGTAAATTTATTAAAGAACGCGACTAAAGCGACTAACACATTGTTACTTATCGGCAGGCCATGGAAATTTTCTAAACGGCACGTCCTGATTTCTAAAAGTTTTAAAAATAAGCATTTGAAGAGGGGCACACAATTTATAGATTTTGTTTGGGCACGGCGCATCCCGATTTATTTTGAAAGGATGCTTAATCTAATACTCCGAGGATCGTAACTATTTTGTATTAACTAATATGGCCCACATCTAATCTAATTAACAAGCATAATATATGAAACACTAAATTAACTCAATAGTTTCACCTAGACTACCTAAAGGCTCACGTGAGAAAGAGTTAATGATTGTAAGCAAAGTGGTCTGACCCTAACACAGGTGAAACAATGGCCCAACAAGATGGAAATGGCCTGCTTCCCTTTAAAAAAGGACTGTTACGCATGGGCCCTAGAGTGAGCCCAGATTCGCAAACTTGTACCATGCATAAATGAGCAGCTAAATTGGCAAATAATTTGGACGCAGATTCAGAAAAGCCAAACATATAAACAAATACATATATAATTGAACTTGGGGTCAATTTTTTCTTATTCCTTGATGGGCAGTTATATGACATTTCAACAATGATTTGGCTTGCCATCAATTAACAATCTAATTTACCGCTAACAGGAAGCGAACTTGACTATAAAAAAACACCACCAATATACTGCAGAATATGATGAAAACGAGTTCTTTCTCCCTTTTTATTTTAATAAGATGCAAGAAAAAACTTGGCGGAAACTTTCCTTTTTCCTTGATTATTTATTACGAAGCTATTTCAGCAGTTGCGCATCTTTCTTTTGACTTCACCAGATTTTGCACGATTGCTCGTATCGCACATGTTTCAATTTTAAACAGGAACAATTGTTAGTGTGAAACGGTGGTTGGTTCTGTGCCTTGATTGCTTGATCCTGACCAAACTATTGTTTAGAGCTTCTGCTACTTGTTGGTTCTGAAGATCATCCTCTCGTTCAAGCTAAGGGCCTCAACCTTCAAGATTTCATGACAACTCGCCCGCGTACGGCTCCGGATTTCACTTTATTCTGCTCTTAGGACCTTTGTCCTTATACATTCGTTCCTTCCATATCTTTGCTTCGAAAGCATCAACCATCATGGCTATTCGGGATTGGCTTAATGCAACCGCTAAGGATGGGTACCTTTCTTTTGCTCTTGCTGGGTAGGGCCCTGTAAACCAGTCCTGCTACCTTTTCTTTGTAATAGTTTCGGAATCATAGTTAGACCAAAAGGGATTCAAGGAAAAGTAAATAGAGAGAAAGAGGATGAATTTAAGTAGAGGTGTCTCTTTCGGGGAAAAAGAAGGACTTATCTGTGGATGCATGCAATCTTCAAATGGACATGACATGCTTCTTGGACTGGATGCCCGACCCATACAAACTTTCACAACTTCTCGTAAGCTCAATGACCCGTGTTTCAAAACCATGGAACCTTGCCAGAACTATTTTAATGATAAGAGGTGTCTTCTTTTTGGCCAACGGTTCCCTTTTCAAGTTTTTGCCAATCGACCTCTCTCGTTTCTCTTCTCATCATCGCCGGATGGTGCTCTTTACGAGTTTTCACCAAATGGACTCTCTCATTTTAAATTTCTTTAATCGACGTCACCTTATGGTACCCGTAGGTTATTACCTATAAGACTCTCCCATTTTATGGATGTACCTGAACTCTATCGTCTTGAACCGTCTGCTAAGATCTTCCAAATGCTAGCGGTAAGGGATAAGTATGACATCTCGAGTTTCCCATTTTCCCTGGGCTTGCTGTATGATTAAATCTAAATCCCCCATAATTAACAACTCTTTGATATTTCGGTCAACTACCATGTTCATACCCATGATGCAAGCTTCTTACTCAATTGTATTGTTCGTGTAGAAGAACCGAAGTCAAGCGGTGGCTGGAAAGTGCAGACTGGTGAGTGAAATTAAAACTGCCCCGATTCCCACACCTTTTGAGTTGACCGCTCCATCAAAGAACAATTTCCAAGCAGCAGTATCTTCAAATATTTCCTCCACTGAGTTCACCTTCATATCTGGGAAATAAATGTTCAGGGGTTGGTAGTCATCATCAACAGGGTTTTTGGCAAAATGGTCCACTAAGGCTTGCGCCTTCATGGTTGTACGAGTGACATAGACTATATCTAACTCGATGAGCAAGATCTGCCATTTTGCTAACCTCCATATCGGCATTGGCTTTTGAAATATGTACTTCAGATGATCCAACCTAGTTATGAAGTAGGTGGTGTAGGTTTGCAGGTAATGCCTCAATTTCTAAGCAACCCAAGTTAGAGCGCAGCAAGTTCCTTCCAGGAAAGTGTACTTGGCCTCATAGCTGGTGAATTTCTTACTCAGGTAGTATATGGCATGCTCTTTCTTTCCAGTGATATCGTGTCTACCCAGAACGTAAATGAAGGAACATTCCAAGACGTTCAAGCACAGAAACAATCGCCTCCCTGGCTCATGTGGAACAAAAAATGGTGGGTTGGACAAGTAGTCTTTAATCTTATCGAAAGCATTTTGATAGTCATCTGTCCATTTGACCGCTGCATCTTTCTTTAGATATTTGAATATGGGATCATATGTGGAAGCTATCTAAGCGATGAATCGACTAATATAATTCAATTTTCCTAACAAGCTCATTACGTCCTTTTTGGTCATCGGAGAAGGTAAATCTCGAATAGACTTTATCTTGTTGGATCAAACATAATACCCATCCGGGTGACTATGAATCCCAGAAATTTGCATGACGAGACCTCTAACGCATATTTGGCCGGCTTCAACTTCAAACCATATTAGCGCATCCGTTCGAAGAACTTCCTTAAATCCCGTACATGGTCATCCTGAGTTTTGGACTTGGTATCACGTCTTCCACAAACACATCTATTTCCTGATGCATCATATCATGGAAGATGGTAGTCATGGCTCTCATATAGGTTGCCCCAGCGTTCTTCAGTCCGAAAGGAATGACCCTGTAGCAATAGGTTCCCCAAGGTATTGTAAAGGCGATTTTATCTACATCTTCTTCATCCATTAACACCTGGTGATATCCTGTGTAACAATCCATGGAAGACTATATCTCATGTTTGCTGCAGTTATCAACAAGGATGTGGATATTGGGCAATGGAATATTGTCTTTAGGGCTTACTTTGTTCGGATCTCTGTATTCCACGCATACCCGGGTTTTTCCATCCTTCTTTGGCACTGGAACTACGTTGGATAGCCATGTGGTGTACCGTATCACTCCTACTCTCAACTGTTTCGAGATCTCTTCTTTGATTTTATCACTGACATCAGTTTTGAATTATCTCTGTTTTTGTTGTATCGGGGGAAGGTCAGGATAAGTTGGCAATTTGTGCACTACTAGATCAACGCTCAGTCCTGGCATGTTGTCATACGACCAGGAAAACACATCTTTAAACTCAAAGCGAAGTTGGATTATGGCATGCCGGGTTTTCTCGTCTGTGTGGATGCTTATCTTGGTTTCCTGGATTTCTTTAGAGGTTCCTAAGTTAACCGGCTCAGTATAATTCAAGTTTGGCTTAGGTTTATCTCAAATTGTTCTAATTGTTGATTTATTTCCCTAAAACCTTATTGTTCATCATATTCCGGTTCTTGGTTACTTATTTCACGATTAGACAGCATGTTTGGATCAGGGGTGAAGTCCGCAAGCATTCCATGTTATTTATTGCCAATTATTATTAGAACTAAAAACAAAAAGTGAAGGAGAAAAACAGCAAAATCAGAAGGAATAAAAAAGTATGAACGATGAAATATTATTTTCATTTCTTGGAATTTGAAGATAACAAGGTTTACATTTGGAAATTTAAAGACAAGAAACTAAAGAAAAACATCCACCCTCCAATAACTTAGGAAGCTGAAAAAGTAGCAAGATAAGTCTACCGGGACTCCTGCCTGATCGAAAACGGCGTAGCCTTCTAATTTTGGAGTTTAGCGCTTGGTCCCGTGTACAACACCTCAGTGGTGCTTCTGCCCTCTCTCAGCTGAACCATGTGGGCTTCATATATCATCTCTCTTATCGCCCCACATATTTCTTCAATTTCTTCGTCCGTGAAAGCTTCTTCCTCCTCCTCTTCTTTACTGTACTTTGTCTTTATAAGCGTTTCATATAAATGTGGTAGTGGTTGAGGTAGAACCCACCCATTACGTCGTTTGTCGTTTTACCATTTCCTATCATCCGGTGTCGAGTGGAAACCTAACCCAAATAGCTTCTCAGTGGTAGGCAAGGTAAATTGCTTGGCCACCCATTGTAGAGCCTTTCCAAACCCTTTTCCTGGCTTGTATCCATGTTGTATCATCTACTTGGCCACCATAATGGATGCATTGGAGAGAAAGGCTGAGGGCAGGGTTTTCCTTCTTCATACTGGTCGGCTACCACAACTTAAAAAGCATGATACACTATGTGCTCACTGCCTTCCCTTGCCTCAAGACATAGGACAGATGGGTTTCGATAGATTGATTGTTCATCCTCTTCGTGGACTACGATCTCCTGATCTTCATGATCAGATTTCACCACTTGATGGAGAGTAGAGGGCGCAGCTCCTGCTACTTAGATCGAAGGCATCCCCAGAAGGTTGTTGTAAGATGTGTCTTTGTCTAGCACTTGGAAGGTTACTCAAATCCACTGTGCCAATGGTCAGAATAAAATCAATTTCCCCAATTGTGTCCCTCTTAATACCGTCGAATGCTCGCATACAGACATTGATAGGATGAATCCTTCTAGTTCAAATTTCCATCCGCTAGAGTGTAGAGAGTGGGCAAATGTCTACCCCCGAGCCTCCGTCTACTATGACCCTTTTCACGTAATATCCCTCACAGTTGACAGTTAAATGCAATGTTTTGTCTTGATTAGCCCCTTTCGGGGCAAGTCAGTTTTGGTGAATGAAATTTGATTGATGGCAAAGAATCTTTCTGCCATTATTTCTAACTATTCCACAGAAGTTTCAGCTGGCACATAGGTTTCATTCAGGGTCTTCATTAAAACCTTTTTGTGTTCAGGGGACTTCATCAGCAAGGACACTTGTTTAGGACACTTGCGCAGTTGATTAACCACTTCATAATCTGCCAACTTCATTTTCTGGAAGAAAGCTTCTGCCTCTTCAGGACATACAGGTTTCTTGGTCGGGAAACACTTTCTAGTGGCATTGTTTACTTCTTCTAAGTTTGAGTACTTCTCAACAGGATGCTTTTCTTAAGGCTCTCCTGAGATCTCTTTGACTTTGTACGTAACCATTTTTTATGATAATTCCACGGTACTGCAGTATGATCCGTCATAGGCGGATGTAGTACACGTCCAATAACTACGGGCTCGTTCATCCTCGATAGCTTAATTGTCCCCCGTACCACATAAGATCTATTGGATATGTACATTTGGGTTTCCATCTTTAGTTCAAGCCTCTTTGGAGGGTTCAAAGTCTGCTGCTTTTCTTTTCGACCTCGTGGGACATAAAGAATCCCATCTTTAGGAGGAATCACCTCTATGCCTATTTCAACTTTCTTTTTCGGTTCTGTCTTGGTGACTTCGTTGTCATTTTCCTCTTGATCTTGCACTGGGGCACTTTTTGGATTTTACTCTGCATATGCGATGGCAATTATGGCCTTTAGTGCCGAATCAAATTCTTTATTTTCACAACTCATCCTAATCACTAGCCCGTTATTGTGGGATGGCAATGGATTATTAGTCACGTTGGGGACATCCTTCTCTATTAGCACTATTTTACCTCGCTCTATCAGGTTTCCACCGCTCTTTTCAGGGTCCAACAATCATCGGTATCGTGACCTTCTGCTCCTGCATAATAGGCACATTTGACACCAGCTCTATAAGTGGTCGATGCTGGGTTTTGTCTTGTTTGGGGAACTGGTTGCAACAAGCCCATTTGGACACGTTTTGGAAATAGATTAGAGTAAGACTCACTAATTGGAGTAAAAGTTTGCATACTGGGTGGCTCACGAGGCGGAGGATTATTCTGCGTAGGACAAGGATTATAATGATTTTGTGGAGGAGGTTGAATTCTTGGATATGGGACTTGGTTTCTATTGGCATGCTACTGCGGTCGTATAATATGTTAGGCATTCAAAATCGCATATGGCGGAGGAGTTAATTCTATGTCTTGATGAGGGTAATAATGCAGGAGGGATCTTTCTAAGAACATGGGTCAAGGAGCACGGTGTCTCCTTGTACCTGAGGCTGCCATCGTTATTTCTTATTTCTTCTTACCTTTGGTCATTCCTTGAGAACCACTTTGGATGGCTTGTGAGGTTGCTCTAATAGCTTATCGGCTCAAAATTCTGCCTGTTTTCAGTCCATTCTCTACCATATCACAAATTTTAATGGCCTCTACGAATGGTTTTCCCGTGGCTGACATCATATTTTGGAAATAATCAGCTTCCTGAGCCTGAAGAAATACATTGACCATTTCCACTTCATCCATTGGAGGTTTTACCTTTGACGCCTATTCTCCCCATTTGATCACACACTCATGAAAACTTTCTGAGGGCTTCTTCTTCAGTTTTTCCAGCGAGTTTTGGTCTGGAGTAATATCAATATTGTACTGGAACTGTCGAACGAAGTCTATTGCAAGATCATCCAAGATGTGCCACTGAGAAATATCCTGATCCATATATCATTCGGAGGCGATACCCACCAATCTTTCCCCAAAGTAAGCCATGAGCAATTCTTCTTTTCCTCCAGCTCCACGCAGTTGATTACAGCATTATAAGATAGACAATAGGGTAACCGTGCCCATCGTACTTTTAAAACTTTGGTGTTTTGAAGCCCACAGAGAAATGCATGTGAGGGAACATGCACAAATTAGTGCATAAATGCTTTTCTATCCACTTAGCCCTTGCATGTTTTTGAGGCTTTTCTCCAAGCTTCTCATCCGCTTTTCCATTTCTTCCTGTTCCGGAGTTTTCGGGGTCTTTTCCTGTCACGTTGTGAGCTCAAATGGATGTGGTTGCAAATAAGTATAAGTGGGATACTGAAGAGGCTCCATTTAGGGAGTGAGTGTTTGGAATGTGAAGGTTAAAGGATCTATGGAGGGCCTTGGCAATGCAGGTTGTGTTATAGTTGTGTATGGTGAGCAGTAAAGATGTTTGGGATTGCATTGGATATAGTCGTCTGGGGGCGAACCTCCGAAGGTGTTCCCACAAAATATGCTGAGATGTTTGGGATTGCATTGGACAGTGGATGTTTTCCCCATTCTTAGGAAAAGCTCGGGGAATCCGATAATTGCACTAGGTGACTCTTTTCCATTTGACCAGGCGTCCCACATCTCCATCATATGGAGACGCAATAGCCGATTTTCCTTTGCACTTGCTGACTCTGATGCGGGGAGGCCCAAGATTGGGTTTTCGGCCGTGATGTTAATAGATGGCAGAGTGATTTTTGAAGACATTTATGTGCTACCCTTTGATCTGGTGAAGTAGGGATGTGAAGCTAGTGTAACCAAGAACCAACCACCGATTCTATAAAACCTAGAATGGAATTGACATCAGCAAACGATTAGTTCGAGACAAATAACAGATAGGTAATCGCATGTTGGGGTGTCCTGCACCTATATAGTTAAATGGTTTCTACATGTTTTGCGCAAATTGCATGCATCATCTCTGCTTTCCTCAACCACTTGATTTTCACTCTCGTTTCTTTTCGTTTCTTTCATTCTTGACTTTGCTTTTGCCATCATCTCTCTCTAAATCATCTTATTTTCTTTCTTTTTTTTCTTTCTTATTTTCTTTCTCCCTTTTATTTTTCTTTTCTCTTAGGGTTACGGTCGAATCCTATGAAGATTGCCTAGATATCATAACCGCACATGAATCAGACCAAGTGTAGTTCATGAAAACAAATGTAACTAGAAGCAAAATGTTTTAAAATTTTTGATTTTCATAGATAGCAAATATTTTGATTAGAAATGCTCAAAGCTGACGGATTAAAACATCTAACATGCTATGATAAACAAAAGAAAAACAGACTCCAAAGTCGACTATCTTTCTTCAAAAGAAAATACAGACTCGAACAACTTGACAAACTCTAGCGGATAGAAAATCCAGACTCTGGTGGAAAAGGAAATACAGACTCAATATGAAAATCATGAATACATTAAAGCTCTTGGTGCCTGCGGGACATCATTCGGTCTCGCCGCAGGCCTATATGCAAGATCCTTTTGAAGCCAATCCAAGTCACTCATTATCTGTTTAACAAATATCATTACTGCCGCAAAAAGGTGTCAGGATCCTCTCTCTGATTCGACTCGTTTCTTGAAGCAACCGTCCTAACTGTTGGGCCCTAGTCCCCGAAGTCTGCTCAGCTATTTGGTTTTGTTTATGAAGTCGCTACAAATATATTTCTAACAACGCCAATGCCATGTATCAATGCTCTCTTTCACCTTGAATTCATTTGCTTGTTTGATCATTTTGTTTTCTATGACAATGACCCTTTTCTTTAATCCTGTGAGCTCATTATTGTACTCTTTCATCAACTGTTTACTCAGGCATGCTTGTTCCTCCACATTATTAGCTGATTGCTTTCAACTTCGGCTAATTCTCTTTCTGTTTTATTGACACAAAACAATAGTCATTCACTTTTTGCCTCAAACTATCTATAAGCTTTGTGTATTTGGTACTCCTAACGGGATCTTCGACTACTATCTTCATCTTCTGAATTTGCGCTCGTAAGGATTCATTTTCTTTGGCTAATTACTTCTTTTCACCCTTATCGACTCGGTTTGTAAGCTATTTTTGAATTGAAGGTCTCGGGCTTACTTTTCAAACTCCTTTATTTTGGCCCTATATATACTCTCCTTAGCTAACTCGACCCACTGTTCTTGTAATGATTCTACAAAATCCTGGAGATGAGGTCTTGTGGCGGGCGTCCCAGCTACAATTTCCCTTCTATGCCAAGAATGATACCCAGGTGAAACTTCTCCTTTAGCTCTATCTCGTACACGGGTATATGCCGCCAAGTATTGACATTCGCTTCAGAACTGGCGGGCTCTCGCTCTCGCTTCAGAAAACTGGCCATCAGGACCAATCTCAACTACTTAGGTACTGAGATCTTCATCTTTTGGAAATATTTGGCATCTCTCAAGTTGTCTTAAAACCCGTTACGGATCGTAAGGTTGAATGCTCTTAAGACCCATAAAAAGGAAGTGAGGCCTAGTTGTTGGCATATATATGATTTCATCCACAGGTAACCATCCAAACATCTACTCTATTTGACTGGCAGTGATAGACCAAAAGTATGGTGCCCATTTTTGACCCATTCAGGCAAGCTGATCCCGTTAATCCTCGTATAAAATTCCTCTACACAGATTTGCTTGTGTTGACCCATAACTCAGGAATTGAGGACGATGTCATAGATGTTCGGTCATCCACATCTGCAATAACAAATTGCACCCCTCAAAAAATTCTCTTCCGGCATTGCAAGTTGTGAGAGCACGAAAGAATTTAGCTACTATCATGGGCGCAAGGGTGCTTTTAGCGTGGGTGCCTAAAGTACTGACGTTCCCAGCTATTTTTATGTCGATAGTTTCCATCTTTCCTTGGGAATACCAGAAGTCCTAAGAAGACCATCATATAAGCAAAACATCTATGTTCCTCCCATTTTTGGTGATTTCTTTTGCTACACATTTTACTTTTGGGATTGTTGAACTCTCCTAAGTGGTCATATCTGTAGTATATAAAGTGCGAAGTACAAAATCCAGCTGCCAAATCCAGGTTGCGGACCATCCTACTTATCTTCAGTGAGCCTAAAAATTATGGCTCTCGGGGCAATCAAATACTTGTTCCTTAAAGGAACCTTAGCACTACCAATGGATCCAGCTATTTCCTCTAGGGTCGGAGTGAGTTCAAAATCTGAAAAATGGAACACGTTGTGTGCGAGGCCCAAGCATGTGACCAATGCCCTTATGATGTCTCCCCAAGGCTTAATCTCCGACAAACCAGTGAGACCTTTCAAACATTTCTTGACCTCGTCTTGCTCTTCTTCGCCTGGATCATTCCACCACTGATGCAACTCCAAAGGGATTTTGTTCATGATTGAAAGGTTCATTTTGAATCGTGCTCATCCTGCACATTTATTAAGGTAATTCAATCACTTATTTTGAAGAAAAAGTGACTCCATTTTATTTTATTACAAATTTCAAAACAAAAATCTGGCTTTGGAGATACGATCATTTAGCACTTCGGGGAAGAAGATTTTAAGCTTGTGCCCGCTAACCATTGAAAATGACCTAAAGTGCATGTTCTTTCAAAACAGCTTTCTGGCGCCCTTTTGAGGACATTCGGCTTGTTTTAAACAATAATGGCACCATCCAACAAAATTAAAAAGAGTTTTATTTTTTTTGTATTGTTTTTGGGATATTTTTTCTAAAGGGAAGTTGGACCCATTGGGGGTTGCCTACGTATCTTACATCCGGTGAGAATCAAACTGGCATAGTTCGGGCAGATTTGACAAAACCAACTATTTTTGAAAAATTTTCTTTGGACTTTCTAAAAATTTGGCAGAGTTCCGGTACCATTTGGGTTTTCGGTTTTTAAAACAGGTGACTAACTCACTCAACCCTAACAATATTATTCTTTTCTCTTTTATTTCTTTTCCTCTTCTTTTTCTTTCATTTCAAATTTCTCCCATTATGTACAAACCAGTCAGCATGCAGATCTGAGGCAAACAAATGAACAAATAGCAAGTAGGATGCAATTTGATGATCTTTCCATTTCAGGTCACCGATCCTAGATGGACCCAACCTCTGTGTTAAGTCCCCTAAGTCAAATGCGCGTGATACAAGCAAGCGTACCTACTAGGGATCTGTCAAGAGGTTGAGTTATTCTATTTTCATAACCTGGGTATATGTTCTAGACTATGTAACAGAGCGGACAACTTGAGTCGAGGAGGGGGTTACGCACCGGGAACCAAAAGGCCATCCAGCTTAGTAACTTGTCCGGCATCTTTCTTAGTTTAAGGTATGACACTAACAGAATAGAGTGTCTCGACCAGCAAGTAAATCCCCAAAGATGAGAAGATAAGGGTTTCATAAAAATTTTATATATACAATCCAGATAATATCAAAGCGGTAAAACACTTAGCATGTCAGGATAAAACATGTAGGAAAATTAGATAATAAATAAAGCCAAGTATAATAGGTATTCTAAGCTCGAATTCTTAAACCCTGAACCGAAGTTCTGGGTTTGCATCCCCAACAGAGTCGCTAGAGCTGTCATACCTCCGTTTTTACACACCTACCCCGAAGGATAACCTATAATGGAGTTTTTCCATTTTAAGTGACATTACTCGAATTGGGATTATTTATTTATTTCAGAGTCGCCAGTTGGGATAGGTTTGGCTTTTGGTGTCCCAAGTCACGAATTTATCTTGAATCCCAAATCGAGGAAATTTTGAATTCCCGAATGGAGTTTGTGAACCAAAAATTCTTATGTAAGGAATTCTGTTAATCCAAGGGAAAGTGTTAGGCACCCTCGGATTCTGTGGTTCTAGCGCGGTCGCTTAAACTACATAATTGACTAATTATCTGATTTTAATCATGTTTATCCTATAGTGCAATTTTAAAATTTCTTACCGCTTTTAATTGAATTTTTGAGGAAGAACTCAACAGTATTAAAATGCGTCCCAAACCACGTCCCATTAATGCACTCATGATTTTTGACATACCTTAACACCGTTGAGATAAGGATTTGGGTCACATAAATGTGCTCCCGAGTTTAAGAAAGTAGATTTATTAAAAATGCGCCTAAAGCGACTAACACGTTGTTACTTTTCGGGAGGCCAGGGAAATTTGCTAAACAGTACGTCCCAATTTCTAAATGTTTGAAAAATAAGCATTTGAAGAGGTCCACGCAATTTATAGATTTTGTTTGGGCGCGACACATCTCGATTTATTTTTAAAGGATGTTTAAATGGAGTCTCGAAGGACCGTAACTATTTTAATTATCTAATACGGCCTATATCTAATCTAATTATTAAGCTTAATTTTTGAAACACAAAATTCATTCAATAGTTTCACCAAGACTACCTAAAGGCTCACATAAGAAATAGTTAATGATTGTAAGCAAAAGGGTCCTACCCCAACATAGGTGAACCAATAGACCAACAAGAAGGAAATGGCTCGAGTCCCTTTAGAAAAGGACTGTTACATCTGGGCCTGAGAGTGAGCCCAGATTCACAAACTTATACCATGCACAAATGAGCATCTGAATTGGCAAACAGTTTGGACGCAGATTTAGAAAGCCAAACATATAAAATAGTAGACATATAATTGAACTTGGGGTCAATTTTTTTTATTCCCTGATGGGCAGATATATGAATTTCGACAATGATTTGGCTTGCCATCAACAAACAATCTAATTTACTGCTAACAGCAAGCAAACTTGACTATAAAAAAATACCACCATTATACTGCAGAATATGATGAAAAAGAATTGTTATTAACCATGACTAAAGTAAGAGAAGCTAATAAATATGCTTCATGCTACTTTTAGCCAGTCATTCTTTTGACTACCATATTCCAACAAAAGGATTAACAAATAATTAACGCTATAACATGTATGAGAATCACTTTTGACATCTCAATACTCATAGAGGCAACATACACGAGATCTGATGTCCAAATGAGGTCCTTGTCCCTTTTAAAACAGAATATCCATACTACTCGAAACCTTTCAAGCATCAAGAGGAAGTAAACAACAAAAATGAAAGTACACTATTCATATATACTGCAACCAAATCAAACACACAGTTAACCAGCTGGAAAGGTACATGTTCTTTGTTAAATCACTGTTCAAATACAAATCCCAACTTGAATAAGCCAACTTAAAGTTCTCTTAGTTTCATACATTAGGGGGTAAGGTGATTACCTGGAGATTGAAACAAGGAAAAATAATGAGGATTGGCAGAGTAAACAGCAGCCAACCCCAGCAACAATAAGATCAACTTTAAAGACCTAGGAGGTGATATCAAACAATCCAGGAGGTAGTTTTAAACAAGCAATATTATCAAACACCAATTGAGCTCAAATGACCAGAACAGACTCAAAATAATCCCAAGGACCTCTAAAAACCTCAGCTATCATAACTATATGAACATTAAAGCCATTCTCGGCCTTAAGTAAGCTGGAGATTCAGTTAAAGAGTTGGAACTTCGAGATCACCCTAAGATAAATCAATGGAATAGTGATTTTTTTCAGTTTTTGTTGTCTCGAATTTTTTTGAATTTTTCCAGTATTATTTTATGCCTCTCCCATTTTTAGACCTCCTAAAACTATTTGAATAAGACAAGGGGTATGCCTTTTTATAGGCAAAGCCTAGGACAACCTTCAGATTTTCATTTACACCTAGGTCCCTCTTTTTAATTTCAGATTTTAGCTATTTAGTCCCTTAATTAATGACTTGTTGGTCAAGTTATATTAATAACTTTCTGAAACTCTAATTAAAACCTAATCTAGAAGGTTCTAGGGGGTCCGAATTGGTTACTGCAAGATTTTTTTATATTAAGATACCTAAACAGCCCTGACTTACCCTAATATTCACAATCCTAAATCAATTAATCCCAAGCCCCTTAATCTTGGTCAGATAACCATAGTCAGTCAGTCACTGGGACTGAAAGGTTCAGCTATAACCAAACATCGCCAATTATAATAAGAAAACCTAAAAGTTGAATTAACCAACCAAAACTAGGATTTTACCCTAAATAGTACTAATGTCCTAAGGTTCAGATTTAAAAAAATAGTGAACTACCAGTAAACAAATAAAACTGAAACTAAAGTAAAATTAATATCATAAAATCAACAGCAACAATCATGGATAATAAATCGAAATCAAACACAAGAATAAAAAAAAAGAGAAATTAAACTACATGAGATACCTAAGTCAAGCACCAAAACTAAACGATAAAAAAAAAAAGAAATAGAAGAACAAGGAATAAGAACCATGAGTCGAGAAGGAAAGAGAAGAAGAAGCAAAGAAAAAAAATAGAAAATACCTCGCAAATTTGACTCAGACTCGAATCTGGCAGGTTGTCTTGGAATTATTTAAACCATAATCGTCCTTAATTTTGTGTTTTCATGAGAAAACACATAATTAAGGGCTATTTTAGCCCAGAACTTATTAATCTCCAACTTTGTAAAATTAGTGTTTGGTGTTCTTTTGGGGTCGATTGGCATCGGCGCCGCTGTGTGCGGCGGAGCAGCCGTCAATTCAAACGAATATTCGATGCCATTGGATGATATTCGAAGGATACCAATGGCATATCTGGGAATATGAGGTCGAAGAGGTGCGTTAATGTAAATTTCACGGCTATTGGACAATCGCCGTCGGCGGACGGCGTGGGACGGTGGTGTGTATTAGGGCGGGAGACAAGGCACTAGGTTATTTCTTGGGGGGGGGGGTAGGTTTTGAAATAGTTAAATATGAATCAACCCTGGCTTTCATGACATTTGATCAAAGGAGATGGACGCTTGTGATTAAAAGTGGCCCAAACAACATTGTTTTGAGAGGTAGGGGTGGATCAGGTCTTTGAGATGGGTTGGTACGGATTTAAGGTTGTTTTTTGGCTGATATTTAAATGTAAATTGGCCCAATTTAGGTTCTTTTATTTAAGAGCCTATTTCTTTCAATTTTCCCCTTTCCTTTTATTTATTTTATATTTTTTAGGATTTTGTTATATACAAAATAAAATTGAGCAAAGACCTGATTTCAAATATAGAATTAAGCTAATTAATAAACTAATTAAACCCAAATTTAAAAGAAAATTTAAGGTAAACTAAAAAATTAAGAGTTAAAATGCGAAGAGGACTATTTTTGTTATTTTCTTCCATTTTTTGGTAATATTAATTAACTAATAAAACTTAAAATATAAAATTGAATCCTAAATTCAAAGTTGCTATATTTTTTGTATTTTTTATGAATTATGCCGACTAAAAATCCACACAAAATGCAATCAACACAAAATCATGCAATTAAATTCTAATATTAAATAATTAAAAGAAAAATCCTAGTTTTATGAATTCTACAGAAATAATTCAAGCGAGGAAAAAATCGCGTGCTCACACTTGCACGGAGGTGAATTCCCAAGCTTTAGCAGATTACCTGGATGAAAACCATGTTGATGATGAATACTATCTTTGACCACTTACTTTCTGGACGAGGAAGTAAATCTAGTCGAGGTTATCAGAAAATACAAATTCTTGGAAAATATTCTTTGATTAAGCTGTGAACGCAAATGGTGTCGGGATTGGAGCAATTTTGATCTCACCCACTAGTCAACGCTATCCTGTCACAGCCCGACTTCAATTTTTCTGCACAAACAACACG
The DNA here is from genome assembly GCA_034376525.1 of Nicotiana benthamiana. Classification (NCBI taxonomy): domain Eukaryota; kingdom Viridiplantae; phylum Streptophyta; class Magnoliopsida; order Solanales; family Solanaceae; genus Nicotiana; species Nicotiana benthamiana. The sequence continues at coordinate 95,516,484 of CM067337.1, forward strand.
ACCGAATATGAAGCCTATATTATCGGTAAGGAAATGGAAATCGACCAAGATGTGGAAGAGTTGATAATCGTAGGAGATTCGGACCTGATTATTTGACAAGCTCAGGGAGAACGGGAAACTTGGGATGTCAAGCTTATTCCACACAGGAAACATGTGGAAGATCTTATCAAGTTGTTCAAGTCAGTCGAGTTTAGGTACATTTATCGTTTTCACTATGAGTTAGCTGATGCACTTACTACTTTGGCTTCGACGTTACCATATCCAGGAAATGTCCATATTGACCCGTGGGAAATCCAAATCCGAGAAAGGCATGGTTACGGCAATATGGTTGAGATTGAACCAAATGTTCAGCCATGGTATCATGATATCAAGAGATTTCTAAAAATGAAAGAATATCCATAGCAGGCCCATAGAGACCACAAGAGAACCATTAGAAGGCTTGCCGGCGCTTTCTTCTTTAGTGGCGAGGTTTTATATAAAAGGACTCCATTTGTCAATTTGTTAAGATATGTGGATGTCGAAGAGACTGGAAGAATCATGTATAAAGTGCACGCAGGAGTGTTGGACCTCACATGAAGGGATACGTCTTGGCAAAAAAAATCCTTTGGGCAGGCTATTACTGGATGACTATGGAAAAAATTGTTTCAGTTTTGTCCAAAAATTCATTAGTGTTAGGTGCACGGTGACTTGTTTCGTGCGCCACCTACAAAACGTCATCCTATGCCAGCACTATGGCAATTTGTTGCTTGGGGAATGGAAGTCATTGGGTCAATCAAGCCAAAATCTTCAAATGGGCATATATTCATATTGTATCTATTGACTATTACACAAAATGGGTTGAAGTACTCACACTCAAAGCTGTCACTAAGAAAGCTGTGGGGGATTTTGTGCACTCCAATATCATTTGCCGTTTTGGTATTCCTACGACCACCACTACAGATAATTGTGCAAACTTGAATAGTAATTTTATGAGGGAGATATGCGAACAATTCAAGATCACGCATCATAACTCTAGCCCTTATCGACCCAAAGCTAATGGTGTTGTTGAAGCAACAAATAAGAACATCAAGAAGATTCTTAGGAGATGATCCAAAGTACCATGCAATGACATGAAAAGTAACCGTTTTCATTATTGGGATATCACACAACTGTGCGCATATCAGTCGGAGTAACCCCCTGTAAGCACGTAATTTTTTCCCCTACACGAAGATAACTCCTTAAAATAGACCAAGAAATAATTTTTATCGATTTTTAGAACTTTTTCTTTATTTAGTCGCATTTCATGCATTTTTAATATTTCAAAATTATAAAAAATAATAAAGAAATTGTCATGTTTCAATTTCATGCCATCTTAGGCTCTATTTGCTTGTAGGAATTAAAAAATTCACAAAAAATAGTCATTTTTACACATTTGGATTTTCACCCTTAAAATTAGTATTTTTCCTTAGTCTTGAGTTAAGTAGTTATTTTAATGATAAAAATAAATAAGAAATTTTAATTTTCACAAAAAAATAGATTGATTTAGAATTTTAATTGATTAAAAAAAAGGGGGCAACAAAGAAAATGAAAATAGGAAAACATATTTTTGGTCTTATTTATTTTAAGATTACGCCAATTCCTAAAGGTCCAAATCAATTCTAAACCTTAACCCAATTTTAATTACCCTACTCCTCACATATAAGAGCACAATTTAGAAATCAAAATATCAGACCCCTAGTTTGAAGGAAAGCAAAAACAACGGATCTAAAAACCTCCCCCCTCCCCCTCGTTCAGAGCTTTCTTGAGAAAAACACCCAAAATAAAAAACTCCTCCATTCCTTTTAAATTCACAAGAAAATAACGGGACTCTTCACCAGAGAAGAAGAAGAAAGCTTTCCCTCCTTTCCATCTCATCTACTCGTCTTTCCTTGTCTGTGACAAATCGTGGATCTGGCCGGAAGTGACATTAAATTCGGCAATCCATGGAGGATCTAGTCAAACTCCACGAGATGAAACGAAAACTGGAAATGAAGGATTTGAAGGCTATTTGAATTTCTGCTCTTTTATTTTCAATTTTTCTACAAATTTTGAGTGACATTTCAGTTGTAGAACTGTGGTTGGGTCGCTAAATCTGTTGCTGTTGATGCTGAATTTCTGCTGGGCTTCGGTCGAGTCCGTCTTGGTTTTTTGGTTCATTTTATCCAAGTAGTCCGTTATTCTCAGTGAGTTGAAGACTGGCAGCAACATTGATGTAAGTTTACCCTTTTCTAATTGTCTTCGTTAAGATATTATTCATGTATTTCTATGATGAGAACTTTCCTTTTCGTTATTCATGTATTAATATCGGATAAAGATTTACATGTGTAGGTTATATTAACTCGGAGTAGTCTTTTCTTTTAGAGATCTTGTAGTTGTGTAGTTGTGGATCTTGAAATTTGTTTGCTCATTATTCTTTAAATATATCGCTCATGTATCGAAAGTATACCTTATTATGATACTCTATTTCTTCTTCAAGTTTCATATTTGCTATGAAAATAATTCTCTTGACATGTGCAACAAAAGAAAAACACTAAGCTAGGCAGAGAGTTTTTAATTTGATTTTGGCTCATGTTCTTTTTTGCCGATTTATCCATTTCTATAGTAGTTGCAATGAGTCATATTCAAATGGGAATAAAATTGAAGGGTGGTCGTAGAAACTGACAACCACCTACAATGATCTTGCTTTAGGCATTGTGTAATAATAATTTATTCCCTCAGGCTAACACCCCGGCACCACCACCTTCTGGCGAGTCGCCGGAACCATCAGGTAAGTACCTCTCTCTCTCTATCTCTCTCTCGCTGCTCGGAACACTGTTCCGTCAATAGCCCACAGTGGTCTCTCACGGTGGTCTCTCTTTGTCACCTCCCACACCATCGAGACACACAGCGTCAGGCGCACACCCCCTGCAAATTTCGTCGCCGGAATCTTTCCCACGCGCCGCCACTGCCCACCCACGCGCCGCCACTGCCATCCACGCGCCGCGCGCGTGAGTGTACTTCCCGTCACTTTTTCCCCTGGCTCCTTTTAGACAGTTTTTTCCCCCCACAATTCCGACCAACTTGGTACTCCCGGAATATTCCCCTGGTCACTTTCATTCTCTACTGTTCACTTAGCTACCTCATCTCCTTCTTCTCACTGCTTATTCACAGCAGATCTTGTTGCTGTTTAGAGGTCTGGAATTCTTGCTTTTTGCCAGAAATTTTTCCGGCAACTCCTGCTCTTCTCTTTCTATTCTCTCCTCTGCTTTTTGTGGGTGTGTTCTGTTTTTTTGGACAGGTGCCTATTTTACCGGCGAGGACTTCCGACAAGACACAGTACTCCCGGTGACTCCCGTTCAGACTCGCGGCAGAACGCAATAGGACTACACGTTCTGCTAAGCTTCAGGAAAACTTGGGTGCATCAAAGCATACTTTCAGGTTTTTCCACCGGGAGTTGGTACCTCCCGCTCTCTTGTTTACTTTGTGCACCTTTTTACGTATTTTAGCTAGCATTTCGACTGTGGTCTATTCTGTTGTTATCTAGTTTGCACCTTTTTGCGTTTTTCGCTATAGTGCGTGTGTGTGCCACTGTACCCCATAGTCGGTTGGAGGGATAGTGGCCGCGGCGGGGGATGATAGCGTAAGGTCATGTCCTCGGGGGGTGGGGGGGTAGCGGGAGTGAGTAGGGGAGCATGGGGTGGTCCTACGGGCAGGGCGGGAGGTAAGGGTGGGAAGAGGGTAGCGGACGCCCATTGATTAAGAAGTGGGTCATGGAACATAGGCACTCTGACGGGTAAGTCCATAGAGTTGGCGAAGGTTCTTAAGAAGAAGAGGGTTAACATAGCGTGTGTCCAGGAGACTAGGTGGAAAGGGTTGAAGGCGAGAAACGTAGATGGGTTTAAGCTGTGGTATTCTGGGGTCGTGAGGGGTAAGAATGGAGTGGGCATCTTGGTGGATAGGGACCTAAGGGAGTCCATGGTCGAGGTTAGGCGAGTGAATGATAGGCTAATGTCTATTAAGCTTGTTATTGGGGGTTGCGTCATCAACGTCATCAGCGCTTACGCGCCGCAAGCGGGCTTAGACGAGGAGGCTAAGAGGCGCTTTTGGGAGGCCTTGGATGATCTGGTGGGTAGTATTCTCCAATCTGAGAAGTTAGTTATTGGAGGGGACTTTAATGGTCATATTAGGGCTGTTGCTGGTGGCTATGATGAGGTGCACGGTGGCTTCGGCTTTGGGGTCAGGAACGGAGGAGGCACTTCGCTGCTAGATTTCGCCAGGGCTTCCGAACTTCTGATTGCGAACTCGACATTCCGGAAGAGGGAGGAGCATTTGGTCACCTTCAAGAGTTCGGCGGCGAGGACTCAGATTGATTACATCCTCATCAGAAGGAGCGATAGGGCTTGTGCAAGGACTGCAAGGTTATTCCGGGAGAGTCTCTTTCAACTCTTCATAGACTCCTAGTGATGGATGTTGGTCTCTGGGTGAAGAGGAGGGGCGCTCGGGGTCAACCGCGGATTAGATGGGGTGCTTTGACTAAGGAGAATGCACAGGAGTTGGAAAGGAGGTTAGTTGAGGGCGTAGCTTGGAGAAGTTTTGGGGAAGCGGACGCTATGTGGATATTGACGGCGAAGTTGGTTAGGGGGGTAGCACGGGACGTGCTCGGGGTAGCCTAGGGTTATTAAGGCAGACATCAATGTGATTGGTGGTGGAACGATGTAGTCAAAGGAAAAGTGGAGGTGAAGAAGGCGGCGTTCGCTAGGTTGGCAGGGAGCGCAAGCGAGGAGGAACGGAGAGCGAACAGGGTGATCTACAAGGAGGTGAGAAAAGAAGTAAAGATGGCAGTCACGGAAGCTAAAAACGCGGCGTTCGGTCGCATGTATGAGGAACTAGGGGGTAGAGGCGGGGATAAGAAGTTATTCCGGTTAGCTAAAGCAAGGGAAAGGAAGACACGTGATCTAGACCAAGTTAGGTGTATCATGGGCGAGGATGGTAGAGTTCTGATGGGGGAATCTCAAATCAAACAGAGGTGGCAGGCGTACTTTCGGGGCCTACTTGACGAGGAGGGGGATCGTAACATTGAGCTAGGGGAGTTGGGGCATTTAGAGCAGCATAGAGACCTTGGGTACTACAGGCGCATTAGGGTGGAGGAGGTCATGGGGGCTTTGCGTAGGATGAGTAGGGGTCGAGCGACCGGGCCTGACGAGATCCCGGTGGAGTTCTGGAAGTGCATGGGTAAGTCAGGAGGGGAGTGGCTCTCTAGGTTGTTCAATGCGATCTTCAGGACCAAAAGGATGCCGGATGAGTGGAGGTGGAGTACAGTGGTGCCCTTGTACAAGAACAAAGGGGACATCCAGTGCTGCAACAACTATAGGGGTATCAAATTAATAAGTCACACGATGAAGGTTTGGGAGAGGGTGATTGAGGCGCGGGTGAGGGAGGTGGCATCTATATCTGGGAACCAGTTCGGTTTCATGCCGGGCCGCTCCACCACAGAGGCTATCCACCTAATCAGGCGGCTGGCGGAGAAATTCAGGGATAAGAAGAAGGACCTGCACATGGTGCTTATCGACTTGGAGAAGGCGTATGACAAGGTCCCAAGGGAGGTGCTTTGGAGGTGCTTGGAGGAGAAGAGCGTGCCGGAAGCCTATATCAGAGTAATCAAGGACATGTACAATGGAGCTAAGACTAGGGTTAGGACGGTGGGTGGCGAATCAGACCATTTTCCTGTGGTTATGGGGCTCCATCAAGGATCGGCGCTAAGCCCCCTCTTGTTTGCCTTAGTGATAGATGCTCTGACTCGTCATATTCAAGGGGATGTGCCTTGGTGTATGCTTTTTACTGATGATATAGTATTGATAGACGAGACGAGGGTTGGTGTTAGTGAAAGGTTAGAGGTATGGAGGCAGACTCTCGAGTCTAAAGGTTTCAAAATAAGCAGATCTAAGACAGAATACCTGGAGTGCAAGTTTGGCGCCGAGCCGAGTGAGGTAGGCAGGGACGTGATGATTGGTTCTCATGCCATCGCCAAGAGGGACAGTGTCCGTTATCTTGGGTCTGTGTTTCAGGGGGACAGAGAGATTGACGGGGACATCACCCATCGTATAGGAGCGGGGTGGTCAAAGTGGAGGCTTGCATCAGGGGTCCTGTGTGACAAGAAAGTTCCACACAAACTCAAGGGGAAATTCTATAGAGCCGTGGTTAGACCTGCGATGTTGTATGGGGCGGAGTGCTAGCCCGTTTGGAACTCTCATGTTCAGAGAGTGAAGGTTGCGGAGATGAGGATGCTTAGGTGGATGTGCGGGCACACCAGGCTAGATAAGATTAAGAATGAAGTTATTCGAGAGAAGGTAAGGGTGGCCCCGGTGGATGAGAAGATGCGAGTAGCGAGGCTGAGGTGGTTCAGGCATGTTCGGAGGAGGGGTCCCGATGTCCCGGTGAGGAGCTGTGAGCGGCTGGAGATTGTTGGCTGTCGGCGAGACAGAGGGAGGCCTAAGAAGCATTGGGGAGAGGTGATTAGGCATGACATGACTAGAATGCAGGTTTCCGAGGACATGACCCTTGATAGGAGAGTCTGGAGGTCTAGAATCAGGGTTGTAGGTTAGGGGCTCGTAGAGTTCTTCGTACACCTCATCCGGGGTTGGGTGTGGGCCAGCAGGGATACCCATAGATGATTTGTGTTTTAGCTTATGTCCCCCAATGGTTGTTAGTTATGGTAGTTACTGTATGATATTATTGTATGCGATTGTACTTATGTTTCTTATGTTTGGATAATTATTTACGCTATTTCTGCGGGAGTTACTAATGCTCTATTGTTTTTGTTTTTGTCTTTGTTTTTGTTTTACAGCTGTTTTTCCTTTTATCCTATGCGCCGAGGGTCGATTGGAAACAACCTCTCTGCCCTTTCAGGTAGGGGTAGGGCTCGTCTACATATTACCCTCCCCAAACCACACCTGGTGGGACTATACTGGGTAGTTGTTGTTGTTGTTGTTGATTATGGGTATAGTTTTCGTGACATAGTTATGATGCCTAATTTTTAAATTCGGGAATGCATTTCATATAATCTGATTATAACAACTTTGAATAATAAACCCCTTTGAAATAAATTGAGGTGTGCTATTAGTTAAACTTTCCATGGCTATCCAAACTTGAAAGTGCGTAGTTGTTATATGCGCGTAATTTAAATTAATTTCCTTTAGCTTGGGTGTGCATTTTATGTGTCCCAAATCTAATCTCAACAACGTTAAATAAAATGTGTTGTGAGCCGCGGGTGAATTTCAAGTGGCGTGATTCAACGCATATTTTAAATAATGTTGAATCTTCTCCTAAAATTAATTAAAAGCGTTTAATAATTTAAAGTATACCGTAGGCTAAAATATGTATTAAAAGCAAATAATATGCCAATTATAATAGTTTAAGTGACCGTGCTAGAATTATGGAGCTCGGGAATGTCTAACACCTTCTCTCGGGTTAACAGAATTTCTTACATAGAATTCTGGTTCGCAGAGTTCAAAAGGAAAGTCAAATTTCCTTGATTTGGGATTTTAAAATAAACCAGTGACTTGGGACACTAAATAAACTATTCCAAGTGGAGACTCTAAATAAAAAATAATTAAATAATCTCATGTCGAATTATGTCATTTAATGTGAAAAAACTCCCTTATACTACCCTCGAGGTGGGTAAAAAGGAGGTGTGACAGCACATGTATTAAAATCATATTACCCTCATGTTAAATAATGCCACTTAAAGTAGAAAACCCCCCTTATATTACCCTTGGAGTGAGTAAAAAGAAGGTGTAACACCCCCTAACTATTGGTTTATGGCGCTGAAGCCGTGATGCCCGCAGAAGTTGAAATCCCTTCTCGTTGGATAATTGTGGAAGCTGAAATTAAGGACAATAAGTGGGTCAAAATCCGTCTAGTACTGTTAATCTTGAATGATGAAAAGTGAATAGGCCGCAATCTGCCATAAGCAATTGTATCAACAAAGAATTGCCCGTGTGAACATGTGATTTTTGCATCGCTTGAAACGTTCTTATAAATTTGAAAACTAGGATTTTCTTTTATTATTTTCATTCTTAAGAGTTAATTATGTGATTTGTGTTTATTTGCGTTTTTAGGAATTAACTATGTGATTTGTGTTTATTTGTGTTTTAGGAATTAATAATGTGATTTGTGTTTATGTGCATATTTCCTTATTAATTATGTAATTTCAGTTGCTTCTTTCTTTTATTATTTGAATTTCGGCAATTTAGTAGTATTTGGGTACATTTTAATTCATTGAAAAAAGCACAAAAATGGCATTTTTATATTTAGGATACCAGTTTTAACACTCTTAGGTTCAGTGGTTAATAGCACGGAAAAACAAATAATAACAAAATCATTTCTTTTTGCAATTTCAAGTTTTCACTTAGTTTCTTTTAAATTAGGATTAAGGTGGTTTTAAGAAATTAATTCGCTTTAAATCAAGTTTTTATTCTAATTTTGTATTAAGTGAAGATTGAAAATAATAATAAAATGAATTTGGTAATAAAAAAAGAGAAAAGGAAAGAGACTTGAAATATGGTTTTGTTTGAAAAGATTAATTTGGGCTAATTCTGCAATTTATACCCAGCCCAAAACCCTGAACCCAACCCAATTGCCCCCTACCCGGTCCAGCCCCAGAGACGTTAAACGATGTCATTTGGTAATATTCAATCCTGATCATCCATGGTTTTGATGCAGTAGCTCACGTTGAGCCTTGCCTTTGAAATAAAATTGTCCAAACACTGTGTAATAAACTTAAGAGGCAAACATGCCTTCCTTGTACAGTTCCACCAACACCCTCGAACCACTGTAACACCACCGTCACCGCCGTCCATAAATCGCCACCGGCGGCGGCGTAATGCCAACGCCTCCCAGATTTACACCCTAGAATCCCCCCACTCTCCTCTTCCCAATCCCACAGAGATCACCCCTCGAATCACCGCCGAACTTTAGGTCCATCGATCTTAGTTTTGCCTTCCTTATTGTTTTGATTTTCTGCCTGTTTTAGGGCTGTTAGTTAAAATTTAAATGGTTTTAGCAAATCTCAAATTTTTTATTTATGAAATTGGATGATTTTCTAGCAGTTTCAGGAGTTATTTTCCTCTTATTGTTTCTTCCTTGGTTTCTTTTTCTTTCTTCTTTCTTTTTTCTTTTCATGTGTTTAATTATGATTGCTCAGTAGTTAGTTTTAGTTTCGCATGTCTGTTGTTCTTGAAATTAATTCCTATGGAAAATTAAAATCATGTCCTTTGTTTGCATAATCCGAATAATCGGATTCACTAAAGCAATCCGTCCAGGTGTTTTGTTTAAATGGTTTGCTTAATTCATGAATGATGTTAGAATAACCAAATTGTTTTGGGATCAGTGGAGTCCTTTGGGCTCAATATCTTGCCTCTCTTGTTTTCTTTTCTTGTTGTTGGCCCAGGCAGCGTGTTTCATATGAGCTTCAACACTCAAGTGATTAGTGATTGAGGGTTTGTGAATTGGGCTGTAGTTCTGGACCCAATTTGAAATAGAGTTTCCTTTTGAACCTGACCTATAATCCTTGTAAGGTTCAGGGGTAAATAACGGGGCTATTGAGGGTAACTTGGGTAGTGTAAGTATTCTAGTAATGGAATAGAAGTCTCCGAAATTTTCTAGTGTGGGGTTTCAAATTGGGATTTCAGGTTTTAGGGTAGTAAAACATTGTCCACAAGTTAATAACAAAAGGACCAAACAGCAAAAATAAATATAAGGGTTGCCTTACTTGCGTTGACTATAAAGAGATCTATTCTTGCCTTCCAAGGCAAGGCTGGATTGCAGAATTGAAAATATACACAGCCAGCCAAATTTCTCTGTTTCATGGATTTATTTATTGATTTATAAAAGCTTCCCGTTCTAATATACCCTCTAGTTTATTTGATATTGATATTAATCAATTAGAGGTTTAAGAATTGCTACAAAGTTGAGTCATGGGGTTTGTTTTGCACGATTGAGTTGGTTGTTGTCTGATTGTGTCGTTTACTGGGTTCATTCTTGCTCATTTTTGTGATGTATTGGGTTTAAGTTTCTCTACAGTGGCTGTCATCTGCTGTTTGCTGTCTGCTGTTGCTAACCTCACATTTTCCTTCTTATTCGCAATTTCCATGTACACTTCCTACATCCGATGCAATGTAGAAATCCAGTTGAAATTTTAAATGAAATCAGCTGCATAACTTACTATAAGTTTTGTTGTTTCCTGTTTTACATTTTGAGTAGATTCCTTGATTTAGTTAAGGTTCTAAATATAAATAAATCTGGACTTTCTGAGACTGTATAAAACCATTGAATTATGTTCAGTAGTATTAGATTTGAGTTAGTCTAGAGTGCATTGGCATGTTAGTCATGCGTTAATTCATAATTAGGAATTTAAAAAGTAGTATGTAGTATTATTCAAATAATCAGCAGTGCTAATCAGTTTATTAAGATTTTGCAATTTTTTGGTTGTTTCAAAATGCTTTGGTCATGGTAAAATAGGTCATTAGAATGAATTTAGTGTTTGTGAGTTGTGTGGACCAAGATGTTAGCAAGTATATTCGTTTGAGTAAATGTCGACAGTAATTTAGTGCAATTGTTTATTTTAAGTTCGTTTATTAATCATAATCTGAAATAAAAATCTAGAATAGGTAGTTTATCACCTAATATCATTATTTATATCGTATACCCCATTAGTTTAAGTGTTCATAAAATGATCAAATTGCTACGGATTACCAGTTTGAGGGTGTTAGTCATTAGTAGGAAAACAAAATGAGTTGTGCGAATTGTTTTACAGTTTAAAATCAGCGAGCCTTTGATCCAAATAGATCTACATCACTCTTCATTAAGTTATCACATGGAATTTGATTTACTCCACAACCTTCCTGTTTTCGACTTGGGTGAGGCTCAAGGCCCAAATGTTAAGCAGTTTGTTTTAAATAAAAATTAACGGATGTTTGGGCTAGCTTCAAAGCCTAATTTGCCAAAGTTATTCCTGGAATGCTTCAAATGATTTCAGTTAGTAACACCAATTAATTGAAGTTCTTAGAGACAATCCCAATCGAAAATGATAGTTTATCTGCATGGCCCTCTTTAAATACTTACACGTTAAAATACGTAGAATTTGGGACGTGCCATTTAGTGAATTTTCATGGCCTCCCGCGAAATTAATCACGTTAGTCGCTTTAGGCGCGTCCTTAAATATTTCACTTTCCTAAATACGGGTGTACATTTATGTGACCCAAATCCAAATATCAAGGAAGTTGGAATGTGTCAAAATTCGAAGGTGCATTTATGTGACGTGGTTCGAGATATGTTTGAACGACATTGCAATTCTCTTTAAAATAATGATAAAAATGATTTAAAGCCAAAAAGCACAGAAGTTAAAACATGTTCTAAAATCAGCTAATATAAGCAAAATATAACAGTTGAGCGACCGTGCTAGAACCACGGAACTCGGGAATGCCTAACACCTTCTCCCGGGATAACAAAATTCCTTACTCGGATTTTTGGCTCGCGGACTGTTAAACAGAGTCATTCTTTCGTTGATTCGGGATCTAAACGGTGACTTGGGACACCATAAATCTCCCAAGTGGCGACTCTGAAATTCTCTTAAATAATTAAATCTCGTTTCGATTGTCCTTAAATTGGAAACTCCCTTATCTACCCCTTCGCCGAGTTGTAGTAGCCAAAATGAGGTGTGACAGCTCTGGCGACTCCTTTGCAGGCCGAACCCAGAATCTCTAGTTCAGGGTTCTAGAATTTGAGCTTTAAATAATTGTTGTGCTTGGCTTTATTTATATGATTTTATTGCGTGATGTGATAAAAATTTTCTTTTACGCTTTAATATTATTTGGACCGTATATAAATTGTACGAAACCTTTCTCTTATCACCTCTGGGGATGTGCTTACTGGTTGAGACTCCCTATTATGTTAGTGTCATACCCTGAAATATGAAATAGGCTGGACAAGTTACTAAGCTGGATAGCCTTTTGGTTCCTGGTACGTAGCTCCCTCCTCGACTCGGGTTGTCCTCACGGGTACACAGTCTAGACCATATACCAATGTATTAACATAGAATAACTTGACCTCATGCCGGATTCCTAGTAGGAACGCTTATTTGCATCATGCATTTGACTTAGGGACTCACCACAGGGGTTGGGTCCGTCTAGGACAGGTAACTCGAAATGAAAAGGTCATCCCGATGCATGATATTTGTGCATTTAACTGCTTGGATTTGCATGTTCACTTGGTTGCGAATAAGGTATAGAAAATTTAGAAGAATAGTAGCATTACGGTTGCTTGAGAATAGTCTTTTGTAAAACCAATGCACAAATAGCGACGAAATGCTGCCGGATTTTTGAAAAAAAAGAAAACAACCAAAAGGGGAAAAAGCAAGAAGCAAAACTAAACAAGCAAAAAATGGGGGGGGGGGGTTGTTTTTAGTATTTTGATTTTGATAAATTGATTTTCCCAAACTACGCCGGTTTGATTCTCGTCGAGAGCGAGATATGTAGGCAACCCCCATCGGGTCTTGCCTCTCTTTTGCAAAAATAACATAAACAATAAAAGCAAATGTCCAATTTTATTCACTTTTTTGTTTTTTCAAAATAAATCGGGTGATGTCGTTACTGCCAGAAATAGCCGAATGTTACCGCAAAGGGACGTCGGAAGGCTGATTTCGCACAAATGGCCACCTCTGAGTCTTAATTTGGCGGGCGAATAAGCACAGCCTTGAAACCTTCCTTTGGAAATGCCACAAGGCCGTATTCGAAAAGTTGGGCCCTGATTTTAGGAAAATAAATTTCATAAAAGACAAATAACAGCTTTAATATTTTGTGGAGTCAAATGGTCAAATTTTGAGATACTAATTCACCTTAATAAATGTGCAGAATGAGCACGATAACGTTCATGAACAAAATTTCCTTGGAGCTGCACATGTTGTGGAATGACCTGGGGGAAGCAGGGCAAAACAGGGTCAACATGCATCTGAGAGGACTTACTGGGCTATTGAAAATTAACCCGAGGGGGATATCATAAAGGCATTGATCACTTCTGAGACTCGGCTCACAATGTCTTCCATTTCTCGGATTTTGAGCTCACACCGACGTTGGAAGAAATAACTGGATATATTGGGATACCTACAATTCCTTTAACACACCAATACCCGATTGCACTAAGAGCCCTCGCCGTGCAAAAATTCATGGACTTCTTGAAAAACAGTAGGAATGTTCACAATCCGAGCCTGTCAGCCGGTTTCTGTGCTCCGCATTTAATATATAAAAGGTACGGGCATATAAAGGGATTCAATAACCCGAAAAATTATATTTGTATCAAATGAAACCAACTCAAACGGGAGGAGCATCGATGTTTTGCATTCATGGTATTTTTCTTGGGCCTTCAGGTGTTTCCGTGGAAGGACAGAAATATTGACATACGGATAGCAGGGGTCGTCAGCACTTTAATAACCCAGGCCAAGAGCACCCTGGCTCCTATGATCTTATCCGAGATCTTTTGTGTTGTCACAACATGTATAGCATGAGGAAACTTCTTTGAGGGATGTAACCTATTGTTACAAATATGGATGATTGAGCATTTATGCCACCGGCCTCGGTTCATGAATTATGGGTCACCACCAAACAGCTGCATAGAAGAATTCTACAAAAGGGTTGATAAGTTTAGGTTACCCGAGGGTGTCGCAGAATGGGTATCGCGTCTCCGGGTTGTCACTACAAATCAAATAGAATGGACATTCGGGTGGCTCCCTGTGGATGAAATTGTGTATATGCCAGCCACCGGGCCTCATTTCCTTCTGATGGGTCTCCGAAGTATCCAACCCTATACGCCATACAGAGTGCTAAAACAATTGGGTAGATGCCAAATGATTCCCTGGGACAAGAAAATTAATCGCCATGCGGTTGAGATTAGCCGAATGGTCAATTCCCTGACGCTATCGTGCGTCAAATCTGGAGCGAATGTCAATACCTGACAGCGGGTACTAGAGTACAAAACATATCTAAAGGTGAGGTTGCACCGGGATACATCACTTGGTACAAAAAAGAAATGGAGCCCGTAAGGCCGGCTAAAATACCGCATCTCCAAGAATTTGTTGAAATGTCATAAGAGCAATGGGATTGGCTAGCCAAGGAAAATGAATACAAGGCCACCATAGGAAGATTGAAAGGCAAGTCCAAGAACTGCAATTTGAATATGGTTTGCAAGCCGCAGCTGATGAGGGAGAAAAGAAAAGATTAACCAAAGAAAATGAGGCGCTGTGAGCCCAAATCAATAAGATGAAAGCAGCCGCAGAAAATCCTCCCACGAGTACGAAGGATGAAATACTCATAGATAATTTGATTCGAAAAGAGACCGAATATGGGTTTGACTTGAACAAGGCGGAAGGCAAACATTCTAGGGTTCGGAAGCAATTAGCTAAAAGTGCGGAAGTATGAGGCCGCACCACTGAGAAATTAAAGGAAAAGCATGACGATGAGGTTGCTGGGTTAAAACGGAGAGTAATCGTGGTCGAGAACTGAGTAGCCAAGCAAGTTGGGGACCTCAAAATTGAGAGAGAACATTGTTACGTATCGATAGCAAGGTTTGAGATGGATTTTGGGCAATTCTAGGAACTGAATCAGGTAGCCGAGCAAATATTAGAGGTGAGGGCTGAACAAATTGGGCATTTGTTGCAAGAAAAGGGTGTTATTAGGGAAAGTGTACGAGCGATCGCAGACTACATCACCTAAAGGTGAACTATTGCAAGGATATGACAAGATCCATGTTCTTTTCCACTGCCATGACTTTTATCTGGCAAGTGATGGAAGATCTCTACCACCTCCAAGGTAGTTTAGCACGCAAGCTAGCGGCAAGGCCGAATGATGCCCGGCGAGGCCCAGGAGCACTTGAGGTATTAATGTATTCCTAGAGATTGCACTGCCTTTTGTCAAAATATGGTTTAGAGTCTATTAGTATAACCAGTAGTCTGTTTTTTCTTTATGCATGGTTAGTTGTTTTTTGAGTTTGTAGTTTGTTTATCAAAGCTTGTTAGTTTCTTGTTCAGTCTTCCACCTTTCGAGTCCTTGTAATCAAAGTCTTTTATTATAAAAAAGGGAAAATTTCTAGAATATGTTATGCTTCGCTTTTTATTTACAAGAACTATGCTCGGTATGATTCATGCTGGAACATGATACGTAGGCAATCTACATAGGATTCGACCATAACTGAATAAGAGATTGAATAAATATGGGAGAGGGAAAGAATAAGGCTAAAACATAAGGAAGCTTTGCAAATAAAAACCGGGATGACACAAGCAATCAACGTATGTAGGGACTGACTGTCATTTATGTGCATGCATATTCCATATGTGGCCGCTTACGTGTTAGAACCTAACAACTAATGAGTTTTTGGTGTTGTGATTT
The DNA here is from genome assembly GCA_034376525.1 of Nicotiana benthamiana. Taxonomy (NCBI): domain Eukaryota; kingdom Viridiplantae; phylum Streptophyta; class Magnoliopsida; order Solanales; family Solanaceae; genus Nicotiana; species Nicotiana benthamiana. The sequence goes on from CM067337.1 coordinate 95,531,915, forward strand.
CCAATTCCTAATTAGACGGGTGACTAGTACTCGCGACATTCTGGCAACCCACTCCTACAACACGCGATCAAAAGCAAGCAAGTCATCACGAATCAAGAAGCCGATGTCAGCACTATTGACCCCTCGAAGGAGGCATAGGAATTGGATGTTAATGCTATGAAGGAGGAAATGTATAAGCTTAAACACCAAATGGCTGAGATGTACAAGACATGGGAAAGAGGACAGCCACCCCCGATCTATCTTGCTAACCCAACCTTTATCCTGCCACTGGCCCAAGAACCTGACCAGTCCACCACTTATCCGTCTCAGCCACCAGCCCCACCACCTAAAGTCACTCCTCACCTTCACCCACCAATCGCTCATATCTATGTGCGACCTCCGCCTCCTACGCTGCATAGGTCGTCAAGTGAACCACTACTTCAAGCTTATGAACCTCAATAGTATCCCCCGGAACCTGACTACAAAACCCAGGAACCTTACTCTTTTGCTCCACGTCTTGAAATCCCAATGGGAGCTAAAAATCCGATCAAAAATTCCGTGCAGGAAGAAATGCTTAGAAAGGTCTGTAGTCTGGAACAATCCTTCGGAGACATGCGGAGATTAGGTGGCCAGGTGAGCGTGGCATTCAAGGATCTTTGTTTATTCGTGGATGTGATGTTGCCTCCAGGTTTCAAAATGCCTAAATTTTATTTATATGATGGTCACAGCGATCCAGTCGCGCATTTTAAAGGGTTTTGCAGCAAAATGAGGGGAGAAGGGGGAAAGATGAATTGCTAATGGAATACTTTAGCTAGAGTTTAAGTTGGCCGACACTGGAGTGGTATACCTAACAGGATCCAAATCGATGGTATACCTGGGACAACTTGGCGCAAGCGTTTTCCTCCCACTTTCAATATAATCTCGAGATTGTCCCGTATCGTCTATCTCTGACAAAGCTGGAGAAGAAGCATAACAAGTGTTTCAGGGAGTATAGTTTCTGGTGGACGGAAAAGCAGCCAGAGTTGACCCTCTTATGAAGGAAAGTGAGATGGTTGATTATTTTATATAAGCTCTGGAACCTACGTACTTTAGGCATTTGGTATCAACAGTAGGGAATTGTTTCTACGAAGTGGTCAAAATGGGAAGTATGGTTGAGGAAGGCTTCAAATTCAATAAAATCATGAGCTACTCTGCAATTAAGGCAACTATGCAATCCATCCAGGGTGGAGCTGGGGGAGCTTTCAGGAAAAAGAAGAAGGAGGACGTAGCGACAATGGAGTCGGGAACTTGCTTGGGGCCTCAGGAAACATCTCATTACGCCCAGCACCGCCCTCAACCCCATACATACCCACACACGCCATATGGCCCGCCACAACATTACTATCCACCACAAAAACCTCGCTTCTCAGTCCCCCACACGCAAGCATATACAACCTCCCACTTATGCACAATGGCGTGCGCCACCCCCTCAAAACACTTACCCAACTCCACATAACCACTACCCACCTCCGAGAGCTTACCAACAACCCCCGAGGCCCACCTTTCGAGGAAATACGACCCTGAGAAATGAGAGGGTACAGAAAAAGAAGTCTTCCACTCCGCTGGGTGAATGTTACACTAGCCTATTTCATAGGTTGCGACAACCGGATATGTTGAGACCAATTGAAGCGAAATTGCCAAATCCTCCCCCAAAGAATTTGGATTATTCAATCAGCTAGGAATACTGTTCTGGTGCACCTGGGCATGACACCAAAAAATGTTGGCATTTAAAGAATGCTATCCAAGAACTTATTGACTCCCACAGGATTGAGGTGAAGACTCCGGAGGCGGCCAATATTAACCAAAAATCGTTGCCGGCCCATCAGGAAACCAACATGATTGAAATTGTGGAGAGAAAGAGAAGGTCTATAAGACCTTCACAAACAGAAATGATGATCAAAGCCACTGAATGTAAGACAACTGAGGCTGCAAGCAGTGAGAAGCTGGTAACCAGGGCAAAAGGAGGCAGTAAAACTGTCATAGTTCAAGGGAGCTCGGCATGCGCAGTTACGCCAAAGAGGGAACAATCAAAGGTAATGGTACATGAGGGCAGCTAGAGAACCTGTTGTGGTTGTGGAAGGTGTCTGCATCGAGCCAATTATTATGAAACCAGTGATCCAGCCAGCAATCATCAACAGCAAAGCCGTTCCTTGAAGATATGAACAGGCAGTAGTGATGTGCAAAGGGAAAGAAATAAGACAGAAAGTGTGTGAGGCATGGGGTTTAACCCGATCAGGAAGGTACTTTGCCCTAGAATAATTGAGGAAGGGAAGTTGCTAAAGATAACCCATACCTGTGAAGAAGGATATGTCAGAAGAAGAGGCAGAAGAATTCTTGAAGAAAATGAAAAGGCAAGACTTCTCCATCAAAGAACAATTGAGGAAGACACCGTCCCAGATATCTTTGTTGTCCTTACTAATCCACTCAGATGAACACCGCCGGGCGTCGATGAAGATTTTGAATGAGGACCATGTCCTAGACAAGATAATGGTGAACCGTTTGGAAAAGTTTGCAAACAAGATATTCGAGGTAAATCAGGTCACATACTTTGACGATGAATTGCCTATGGACGCTACTGAGCACAATCGGACTCTTCATCTGACTGTGAAAAGTGAAGATGATGTGGCCACCCGAGTTTTGGTCGATGATGGGACCAGTGCAAACATTTGTCCACTATACACATTGACCAAGCTGAAGGTGGAAGATGAAAGGGTCCGCAAGAATAACATTTGTGTTCGAGGCTTTGACGGCCGGAGGCAAAGACACCATAGGGGACATAGTGCCGGTAGGGCCCTTTGAGTTCACCATGGAACTCCAAGTGCTGCATGTAGCAATCTCTTATAATCTATTTTTGGTTAGGCTCTGGATTCATGCAGCCAAAGCAATGCCATCTACTCTGCATCAGATGGTTAAATTTGATGGGGACATGTAAGAGATTGTGGTGCATGGTGAAGACAACCAGTGTACTTCTAGTGACACGATTGTACCTTTTATTGAATCTGAGGACAGCAAAGGACCATGGGTCTATCAGGTGTTTAATATGATGTCGGTACTGAAAATCCCAGAATGTGAGGTTGTCGCAATCCCAAATATAGTGATCATGTATGTCATGGTAGCTTCAGAAATGTTAAAAAATGGTTTTATGCACGGCAAAGGGTTGGGGGCTTCTCTGCAAGGCATTGTGCAACCAGTGTCTCTTCCAAAAAATCTGGACATTTTCGGCCTAGGGTTCAAGCCCAATGCCGCAGATATAAGGCGAGCCAGGAAGCTAAGACAGAAGGCCTGGGTTCTCCAAAGACCCATCCCAATGTTGTTCAAATCATTTGTCAAATCTAGTGCTAGAAATGGCCCTAGACCAAAGATTTCCGACCCATTGATCGACGCGGATAGAGATCTTGATATTGGATTGGAAAGACTGTTCGAAAAGATGAATATGGTCGAGGCAGGAGAAGGATCGAGTAGGGTAAAAGTGTAGTTTATGGGAGCATGTTCAAAAATCAATAACTGGGAAGCCACTCCGCTTCCCACATGTAGGGAGTCGTGGTAGTTAGCTCTTATTTTCCTTTCAGTCTAGTTTGTATTAGTGTTAGAGTTGTCAATTCAGTTGTTATTTCGGTCCGTTTGGATGTGTAAACGTTGTTATCTTTGAGTCTAATGAAATGCAATTTCCCTTTCTGCAATGTTGATTGTTTCCATTTCTCTTTACTTTTCTTCGTTTTGTACAGTTATTTTTATGCTGGTTCCAGCGATCTGACATGCATATGGGCTCCTTGGCCCAGCCGTCAAAACAGGTCTAATTCAGAAATTATAATTCAGGAGATAGAACATGAAGATGAACCATGGTATGATGAGGAACGGGCATGGGATGAGACTAGCAAAGAGATGACCCAATTCAAAGAGAAACCCAAACCAAACCTGAATGATACAGAGGTAGTCAATCTAGGAAGCCCAGATCATGTCAGAGAAACAAAAATAAGCATCCATCTGGAGCCACAACTTAGGGAAGAAATGGTTGAAGTGATGCTTGAGTACAAAGATGTCTTTGCATGGTCCTACGATGACATGCCCGGATTGAGCACTGATTTGGTAGTCCAAAAGCTACCTACTGACCCAGCTTGCCCGCTTGTTAAGAAAAAGTTGAGGAAATTTAAAACTGATGTGAGCATGAAATTTAAAGAGGACGTGACCTAGCAATTCCAGGCAAACGTCATTCAAGTCACACGAAATCTCACTTGGCTAGCTAATGTGCGTCAATTACCGTGACCTCGGCAAAGCAAGTCCAAACGACAACTTTCCCCTGTAAAACATCCACATATTAATTGACAACTGCGCAAAACATGAAATTGGGTCGTTCGTGGATTGTTACTCCGGATACCACCAGATTTTCATGCACGAATAAGACGCGGAGAAAATGGCATTCATCACGTCGTGGGGAACATACAATTATAGAGTCATGCCTTTTGGTTTGAAAAACGCCGTGGGCTACAAACATGAGGGTTATGACAACTATTTTCCATGATATGATACATAAGGAAATTGAGGCCTATGTGGATGATGTAATATTCAAGTCCAGGAAGTAATCTAATCGTGTCACATACCTGAGGAAATTCTTCTAGAGGATCCGCATGTACGACCTCTAACTCAACCGGCAAAATGTGCATTTGGGGTCCCCTTGGGAAAGTTGTTAGGGTTCATAGTCAGGCGTTGAGGCATCGAACTAGACCCATCAAAAATCAAAGCTATACTGGAGCTGCCTTCCAGGAACAAAATAGAAGTAATGAGTCTATTGGGAAGATTGAATTACATCAGTCGATTCCTCACCCAGCTCACAACCATGTGCGAGCCCATCTTTAAGCTATCGAAGAAGGATGATGTGGTAAAATGGATGGGAGAGTGCCAGGAAGCTTTTGATAAAATAAAGGAATATTTGTCAAACCCACACGTATTGGTCCCGCCGGAACCAGGAAGGCCGTTTGATCTTGTATTTGACAGTCTTGGACAACTCATTTGTGTGCGTGTTGGGTCAGCACGATGTTACCGAGAGAAAAGAGAAGGCCATATACTACCTCAGCAAGAAATTTACAGCCTATGAGGCTAAGCATACTCATCTTGAAAGGACATGCTGTAATTTGACGTGGGTGGCCCAAAAGTTGAAGCATTACTTGTCATCATACACCACTTATCTCATCTCACGACTGGACCCATTAAAATATATTTTTCAGAAGCCTATGCCCATAGGGAGGCTCGCAAAGTGGAAAATCTTGCTCAGTCAGTTTGACATTCTCTATTTGACCGGGACTGCTATGAAGGAACATGCATTGGCAGACAACTTAGCAAAGAATCCCATAGATGAAGAATATGAGCCCTTTAACACATACTTTCCGGACAAGGAACTGATGCATATCAATGAAATGAAACGGGGTGAGAAGTCACGATTGAAACTATTCTTCGTTGGGGCTGCCAACATGAAAGGCGTGGGATTGGAGCGGTACTCATTTCTGAAGAAGGGCATCATTACCTAGTCACAACTCAACTCCGCTTCTATTGCACCAACAATATGGCTGAATATGAGGCATGCATTTTGGATTTGAGATTAGCAGCAGACATAGGTGTCCAGGAAGTCTTGGACTCAGGAGACTCGGACCTTCTGGTACACCAGATTCAAGAGGAGTGGGAGACAAGAGAATTAAAACTAATACCATACCGGCAATACTTGCATGATGTCTGTCAATGATTCCGGTCAATAGAGTTTAGGCACATCCCTAGATTCACAACGATGTTGCGGATGCCCTGGCTACTTTGGCGTCAATGTTACATCATCCAGACAAGGCTTATATTGACCCGTAACATATCCGGGTCCACGATCAGCATGCTTATTGCAACGTGGTGGAAGAGGAGATTGATGGTGAGCCCTGGTTCCACGACATCGAGGAATATATCAGGAGAGGTGTGTACCCGGTATAAGCCATGAGTTACCAGAAGAGAATAATCCGTCGTTTGTCAAGGGGATTTTTCTTCAGTGGAGGAATACAAAATAACGCCAGATCTTGGTTTGCTAAGATGCATAAATGCTAAGAAGGTGACGGCTATCATGAATGAGGTGCATCCTGGCGTCTGTGGGCCACACATGTGCGGATATTTGTTGGCGAAGAAAATTCTCAGGGGAGGATATTATTGGCTTACCATGAAGCGTGATTGTATCAGCTCTGTGCGCAAATGCCACCAGTGTCAAGCACACGGAGACCTAATTCACTCTCCTCCATCAAAGTTGCATACGATGTCGGCATTAAGGCCCTTCGTTGCTTGGGGCATGAATGTCATCGGGACTATCGAGCTAGTAGCTTCTAACTGACATAGATTTATCTTGGCTGCGATTGACTATTTCACCAAATAGGTTGAAGCCAAAACCTTCAAGGCAGTGACAAGAAGGCTGTGGTCGATTTTGTGCACACAAGCATTATTTGTCGGTTCGGGATCCCCAAGATACTCATCAGTGATAATGGGGCAAACCTCAAAAGTCACCTAATGAGGGAGGTATGGCAGCAGTTCAAGATCACACATCTAAACTCTAACCCGTACCACCCAAGGAAAACGAAGTGGTTGAGGCAGCAAATAAGAACATAAAGAAGATACTTCATAAAATGGTGGAAGGATCCAGGCAGTGGCGTGAGAAGCTGCCTTTTGCATTGTTAGGGTATCGCACCACTGTCTACACTTCAGTGGGGGCTATTCCATACTTATTTGTATATGGCACGGAGGCGGTAATCCTGACCGAGATTGAATCCCCTCTCTTCGAATACTGGCCGAAGTAGGAATTGACGACGAAGAATGGATCAAAGCTCATTTGGAACAATTGAATTTGATTGATGAGAAAAGATTGGTGGCTTCTGTCACGGCCAGTTGTATCAACAAAGAATGGCCAGGGCATGTAACGAGAAAATGCGCCCCAGGAAGTTTGAAGTAGGTCAACTGGTACTCAAGCGCATCCACCCTCACTAGGCTGAGGCGAAAGGCAAGCGCTACAAACTGGCAAGGGCCACTCATTGTATCAAGAGTACTGTCCAACGGGGCATTGTATCTGATGGATGTTGATGGGAAATATGCGAAAATAGCTATCAATTCGGATTATGTCCAAAGATATTATGTATGATTTGCTTTAAATCATTATTAATACTCGACATCTGTTTGTACTTGGCATATTTTTAAAATCGGAATGACAAAGACATTTTATTCTGCTATCTAAGTACTTTATCCTTTACTAACCCTTTTGAGCTTTAATTATTTTCTTTCATACCCCTCTTTCGGAATCAGTAATAAAAGTCAGAAACGCAAGTGTGAGAGAGCAGTAAAAGGAAAGGAAAGGAAAGGAAAGAATGAAAAAGAAAGAGAAAAAAAGGAATAAGAAACAAAAAAGGAATAAGAAACAAAAAAAGAAAAACAAGTAAAGAATAGAGGAAATGGAAAAGAAAAGAGGAAGAAAGAAGAAGAAAACAAAACAAAGAAAAGAAAAAAAGAAAGAAAAGAAAAGAAAAAAAATTTAACAAAAATGAGGAGTTGCTATGAACTACGTTTGACCGGATTCCTTTTAAGGATATGTAGGCAGCCTCACGGTTCGGTCTCATAAAAATAAAAATCCACAAGCCCCAAGCAAAAAACTGGGGCAGCAGTTGTGGTTGTTGTAAGAATTTGATTACGGATGTTGTAATTATGAACCCATATAAATTGTTTTGAGCCTTTGATGTCCTTTCTTTGTAACCCTATCCAAAACTACGTTGCGGTCCAAAGAAAGAGTCAGCGAGTCTGGAATTCTTTGCCCTAAATACCATTTAGAGTCTTTTGTCACGGCCTCAGAGTAGTGAGTATGGACGGCGTTGTATTGGCGTCGAAGCGGGCGTGCTGACTGGCATCAAACTGCCTTGGGGAGGGGAGGCGCCTCTAGCCATAAGGCGCTCTGCCCTAGTTGCGTATTGGCTTGGCCGAGTTAGGCATGCCGACCCGATTAAGTTTGGGGAGCATGTCGCTTGTCTTGGACATGACTATGAAGGGAGCTGAAGCATACAGGGGCACACCTGGTTGGAGCTATTGCCGCTTCCCTGATGAGCCCATGGCAGGGCGAAACCAGTCTGTACGCAATTCAGACGGGCGAGTCCGGGGTGGTATGGGACGCCTCGGGCGCCGCGCAGGTGCGGAGCGCCGCGGTACGGTTCCAGGTCCGTCTCACTTATCTTTGTCACGGACTTAGAACTGAAGCTAGGTTCGTGCGGCACTAGAATGAACCTGCCTGCGAAATTGGCAGTCTAGTAAGCCTTTGTTGCCTAGAATCGTACTAAGGGAACGCTGGATAGCAACACAGAAATTCAAGAGGGAAATATGAGCTTTATTGCCTTTGAAAAATGCTTTACAATGCTTAGATTACAGAGATTGAAGGATGATTATCGGAATGTCTAAGTACTAGCTATTTATACAAGTCCTACTATATACAAGAGTGGCAGTTGAACAGTCTGGCTGGCTGTATGGGCAGACAAGGTGTGCAGGCATGCCTTGCACATTAACTGCTACTGCTGGGGCGTGCTGGTGAGCATTGGCTGCTGGTGCTGGAGTGGAGGCGCGCATTAACTGCTTGTCGGGCATGCTGGCAAGCATTAATTGCGGTTGTTGGGCACGTTTGGGCGCGGATTCTGGACAGAATTGGCGCGGGATGTGACATGCTCCCCCACCTGATGATGCGACGACCTCGGCGCATCTTGCATCCGTATGAATTCGGCTACCTTATCTTGAAACTGCCATAGGTCTTCGTACCTTTCCCATGTAGCTTCTTATGGAGATTGTCCTTTCCAGTGGACGAGGAACATGGCCTTTGCCGGATGGCCCCGTCTTTGCTTTGCCTGATAATCAATGATATTTTCTATTTCTTTATCATGTGAAACAGTAACTGTGATGGGCGGTCTACTCGTTTGTCCCCGAGTTGGATCCCCCTTGTCTTCATGGTAAGGCTTGAGAACGCTTGCATGGAAGACTGGATGAATTTTGAGGACGGGTGGTAGGTCCAACCGATAAGAGATCTTACCAACCTTGGCAAGAATCCGGAATGGTCCCTCATATTTGCGCACTAGACTGTGACTCAAGTTCCTTAGTGCCCTGAATTGCCTCGAATTGAATTTTACCAACACCAAGTCTCCGACTTTGTAATCTGTTGGACGTCGCGACCGGTCGGAAAATTTCTTCATCCGCTTAGCTGCTTTGGCAAGGTGAGATTTTGTAGTGTCTAACTGCTCGTTGAACCCTTTGGCAAGATGATAGGCGCCCAAACTCCTCCCTTCGGGTGCTGCTGGCAGTGAGAGGGGAGTTTGTGGTTGTTGACCTGTTGCAAGATCGAATGGTGTTTTCCCGGTTGCCTCGCTCCTTTGCAAGTTCCAAGAAAATTGGGCAATATCAAATAGCTTATTCCAGTCCCGCTGATTTGAACTTATATAGTGCCTCAGGTAGCATTCCACTAGGGCATTTACCCTTTCGGTTTGGCCGTCCGTTTGAGGATGAAAACTGGTAGAGAACTGCAGCTCCGTACCTAGAAACTAAAATAATTCCCTCCAGAAATTACCTGTGAATCGGGGGTCACGATCGCTGATTATGTTCTTCGGCAGACCCCAGTATTTGACCACGTTCTTGAGGAACAGTTGGGCTGCTTCCTTGGCATTACACCCCGGAGTGGCTGGTATGAAGGTGGCGTATTTAGAAAACCTGTCCACCACTACCATGATAGTACCAAAACCATTGGACTTCGGCAAGCCGGTGATAAAGTCCATGGTGATGCTTTCCCACGGACGCTCTGCTATGGGGAGTGGCTCCAAGAGTCCTCCAGGTTGGCGCTGCTCTACTTTGTCCTGTTGGCAAATAATGCAAGTTCTTACATAGGCCTCGATGTCATCCCGCATCTTTGGCCAGTAGTAGACTGCTTCAATGAGGGCCCGTGTACGGTGTTGCCCGGGATGACCTGCCCACAAGGTGTCGTGGCTCTCCTTCATGATTTGCCGCCTGATATTGTCATGTTTTGGCACGTATACCCTTCTACCTGTGGTAAGCAAGAAGCCTTCTTCAACCCAAAAGCTTCGGGTCTTACCTTCAGATGCTAGTTCCATTAGCCTCTTTGCGTCTGGATCCTGCAGTAAGCCCTGTTTAATAGACTCCCGAATGTCGCATTGGACTGTTGCGATGGCAGCAAGTTTTTCCTTCTGACTCAAGGCGGTGGCCACAACATTGCTTTTACTGCAAGGCAGAATATCTTCTGGGGCATTATCAGTTTCACTCAAACTCTTGATAGTGGCCGGATGCTTTGGTTCTTCCCTCTGCGGAAGCTGCTTTGGTAACTCCTTGGGCAGGACGTCTTCAACCTGCATAGCTGAAAGCTGGGGAAGGTGTGCTGTTTTTGGCATGTCGACCAATGGAACCAAACACGATCTGCCCTTTTCCAGTATAATCATTTGCTGGAAGTATGGAGATACAACAGATGGGCATTGGCGGAAAAACTCCTGACCAAGCACAACCTCAAAAATGTCCAGGGGAGCTACAGCAAAGTTTGTCTTACCTCTCCAGCTGCCTAATGTGATGTCCAAGCCACTGGCAATACCTTTGATTGGCGTCGGTGGGACATTGGCTGTTTTGAGCCGAACCTCGGTTGGATAGTATTTGAGACCCAATTTTTTTGCTGCTGTTTGCGTCATAATATTGGCTTCTGCCCAGTGTCCACCAAGGCACGAACTGAGTGTCCGTTGATGGTTATGTCCACATATTGTGTGGGGAAAGCCTTCAGTTTTCCGGCAGGTTGTGTGGTTGTGGCGCAAAGTCCGATCATGCCTACATGTGCGGGGCTCTCGGAACTTTCTCCTTGTTCCTTGACCGCTTTCTGCTGGTGATCCTTAATCATGGCACCTATGCTTTTCATTTGAGGGCATGTTACGTACCAGTGGGATCCTCCGCAAATGTGGCATTTTGTTTCCCTGCGCTGCTAGTTAGGCTGACTTTTCTTTTCAACAAGCTCCTGTCTAAGTGACCTTCTGGGAGAGCGGTTGTTTCTGCCCCGCTCGCGTTCTGCTCCGCTATTGGCATGGTTACTTTTCATCTGCGTCGCCGTGCCGCGGTCCTCTTTGAAGTCAGTTAGACTTTTAGCTTGTGCAATAGCCTCGTTGAGAGTGGAAACCTGTCGGCGTTCCAACTCAGTTTTGGCCTAGCCCGAGAGTCCATCCTTAAAATAAAACAGCAAGTCCCTTGGGGTGAGTTCCGGAAGCTGAAGTGTAAGGGTTGTAAACTCCCTGATGTAGGCCTTTAGGCCTTCATAGAGCCGGTGTGCTTCATCTCTCGCAACCTCCGCATGCCTTCGTCAAAGACGTTGCTGGGAAAGAACATTTTTTTCAGTTCTTCTTTGAATTGCTCACATGTGCTGAGCGAGCAATGTCCCTTACTGATGTCTCGATCCATTCTTCTCCACCACAGCATTGCGTTCTCTGTCAAGTAGAGTACGGCTGTTTGGATTTTCAACTCATCGCTGCCTATTCTGCTGAACTTCAAATAATTCTCAAGATGCCACAGAAAACTCTCCACTTCTCGGGCATCACGGACGCCTTTAAAGATGGGTGGCTTGGGAGCGTCGATCCTTACCTCGCGCTCTATGACTGGAACAGCATGTCTCCCTTGGCGTACAGCTTCCTCAAGTTTCGTCACTCTGGCATTCAATACTTCGACAAGATTTGTGAGCTTTTCGATGGAAACTTGAGTCTCTTCCCGTGCATCCCGCTGCTCATCGATGTCCCTGTGAAAGTTATCATTTTCCTCGAGCACAGACTCCTTGAAAGACTCGTATTCGCCTTCGAACCTGTTAAAGCGATTGCCCAGCAACTCGGCTGTTATGTGGGCTCTTTCGACCCTGGTAGCCAAATCTAACTATGGAGTAATGTTTGTGGGTAACTCTTCTCGTTCCCAATCACTCACTTCTGGAGATAGAAGGTTGGCAGCATCACTTTGGACAGTATTGATTGGCATTTTACTGGCTTTCTTGGTCATCTTTTTGCTCTTGGTTCTTCTGGTAACGTTTGCAAGGGTTTTGGCAGTGTGGGCTGCAAAAACTTCTACGTCGCTGGCCATTGTTGTCACGCTTAGTACCAGCTCTGATACCACTTTGTCACGGACTTAGAACTGAAGCTAAGTTCGTGCGGCACTAGAATGAACCTGCCTGCGGAATTGGCAGTCTAGTAAGCACCTTTGTTGCCTAGAATCGTACTAAGGGAACGCTGGATAGCAACATAGAAATTCAAGAGGGAAATATGAGCTTTATTGCCTTTGAAAAATTCTTTACAATGCTTAGATTACAGAGATTGAAGGATGATTTTCGGAATGTCTAAGTGCTAGCTATTTATACAAGTCCTACTATATACAAGAGGGGCAGTTGAACAGTCTGGCTGGCTGTTTGGGCAGACAAGGTGTGCAGGCATGCCTTGCACATTAACTGATGCTGCTGGGGCGTGCTGGTGAGCATTAGCTGCTGGTGTTGGAGTGGAGGCGCGCATTAACTGCTTGTCGGGCATGCTGGCGAGCATTAACTGCGGCTGTTGGGCACGTTTGGGCGCGAATTCTGGACAGAATTGGCGCGGGACGTGTCACTTTGCATTACATCTTTCTATCAAATCTATAACGTTTTTCTTTAAGCAAGCAGGAGGAAATTCAAAGCCGATTATCAACTCCTAATGGGACAAAGCGCATGACACCCAAAGGCTTAACAAAGATAACAAGTGTGGAACAGCAAAGGGAAGGATTCATAAAAACTTCAAGTGATGGAAGAGACAAGAATCGGCAAAGTGAAGGATCACCACACAGAAAAGGGTATGCAAAGTGAAACCACAAAGACTCGGGGGTCAGCCGAGTGTCATACATCGATTGAGCTATCCAAGATGGAAGATAAAGTTGGCACAACACGAAAACAGGAAAGCTCGCAAGGTTTGACTAAACATAATACCTCATTTGTCGGGAAAGACATAAAGAATTTCGGTGAAGAATCGAGAGTGCAACACAAGGTGGCAGGGAAGTAAAAAATAAGAGCCAGTCAAGCATCACAAATGGACGGGGTAATCTCGAGAAAGGGATAAGGATTTCTGGCGACAACTCTGAAATGTAACACCAAGATGAGAAAAAAAACAAAGCCACAAGGATCAGGGGACCAGCCAAGCATAACATCCTAACTCGGTAATCGTTAAAGAGGGAAATAAGGCTTTTAGTAAATGAGTAAAAAAGCAGAACACAAAGGCGGAAATGGCCTTGAGGTTTGATCCAGCGTGATTTATCAACTTGTCAATCGTCGAGAAGAGGCAAAATGGAATTCTGGTAAAGGGTGAGAAGTGCCAAGTAAAGACAAAAAGGGCAAGGGTCCACCAAACATCAGAGACAGATCAGATGATTTCAAAAAAAAGGGGGGTAGGAATTTTAGCAGAGGCTCGGAAAGGTAACATGAGATAAAGAACAAAGTGAATCTGCAAGGTTCAGAGGGTTGACCAAAGCATGATACAGCAAACTCATCAATCATCAGGGAGGGACACAAAGGATTCTGGCAAAAGGGCTAGAAATATAACACAATAATAGGGGGCAAAGTAAAGCCACAAAGTTTTGGGGGTCAGCCAACCAACTCAAGAAACTCATCATCAACATGAAAATTTTAACACAGCGAAACAAGACAACGGGAGGCTTTCTTCTACAAGAATGCCGCGAGCTAACCATCACTTTTCAAACTGACAAGTTTTCTTTGATTGTCACAGGAGCAGAAAATTTAAGAAGAGCCTAAGAGGGGCCGTCCACATGAGAAGGCAGGCACACGGCAGGTATGATCGAAATCTCAGGGCCCACTTGGAAGTGGGACGCAGTTAAAACTCAAAAGGGACATAGTCCATCATAAAAACCCTCCCCACCGAAGAGCGCAATAGGACAAATCCCACTAGCAAACCTCAACAGGAACAACTTAGGGTTTAAAAAGGCATACAATTTGAGATGGAACATAGTGTAAAACTCAAATAGGTGCGGGTAACATGGGCAAGCACCAACACCTTCCCTAGTAAGAGTCGCAGTAACCCCCTTTGGACAATAATCACTAGCAGAAACAACCAGAAGTTAGTATTAACATTTAAGTTGGAATCCTCAGGACCCTTCTTGAAAATGGGACTCATTTAAAGGTTAGGGGCAATCAGGGATAGTAAGGGGCATAAAATGGCTTGCATGTGGAAGTAGGATTCAGTTAAGAGTTGTCAGGACCCTCCAGAAAAATGGGACATAGCTTATGACACAAACAGTCGGGTGGCATGGTCAAACCCAAATACTTCCAACCAGAGTCAACAAGATTCATAAGGACCCTCCTGAAAAATGGGACTTAGATTAGATATTTCCCCAATAAGTGTCAATGAGGGTCCTCAGGACCCTCCTGAAAAAATGGGACTTAGATTAGAAATTTCCCCAGCAAGAGTCAACAATAGTTGTCAGGACCCTCCTGGATAATAGGATGTAGCCCTAAATACTAAACCCCATTTGTCACCTTTGGTCATAAAATTAAGTGTTGTCAGGACCCGCCTGGATAATGAGAAGTACTTTTAATCACCAGTCACCAGCAGATCCTCAGCATATACAACTCACAACAAGGCATAGTGGAAAATAATACCTTTTCGGATACATAACATAGTCATATAGTTGTCCATAGTTAAGAATTTTCAAAACCCTCCTGGATAATGAGACTTAGTTTTAGAGATATTTGGTAAGGAGATTTGATTAACACTCATGGATCTGTCTAGCCCCAAACTAGGGCAGGAAGAATTTCTTGTGCTTTGTTTGTTTGGTTTTGTTGCAATCAGGCGCCCACTTATAGAACAAGGAATATTTTTCAAAAATTAAATTTTGGTAATCAAGCGTCCACCTGTATAACAAGGGAATATTTTTCAAAATTTTAACTTTTTGCAATCAGGCGCCCACCTGTAGAACAAGGGAATATATTTCAAATTTCAAGTTTTGGCAATCAGGCGTCCACCTGTAGAACTAGGGAATATTTTTCAAAATTTTAAGTCTTGGTAATCAGGCACCCACCTGTAGAACAAGGGAATATTTTTCAAAGTTTTAAGTTATTGCAATCAGGCGTCCACCTGTAGAACAAGGGAATATATTTCTAATTTCAAGTTTTGACAATCAAGCACCCACCTGTAAAACAAGGAAATATTTTTCAAACTGTTATTTCTTGGTAATTAGGCACTTTTTTTTTGGCAACTGCTAGGCAAAGCCTAGGGTTAAGATTTTACTAATAACAGAAAATTAAAATTACAATATGAAAAACATGATGGTGCCTGATGAAATATGATCGTCCCAGAGTTCATAACTTACTTTGTGATGATGTTACATTTGAGGAAATTAGCACAGTTGAATAATCTTATGAAGAAGCAATGGATGTCTTCGTAATTCATGCTTTGTTATTTGTTCTTTGTGTCAACTATTTTTGTTTTGCGATTCTCATTGGGGTCGTCTTATGTTTGCTTCTTCTATTACCCTGCCGTCCCAGCTTCTATCTCTTTGACGACACTTCTTATTTGTTTTATTGTGCATTGGTGATAAATCGCCTTTTCTTGTAGCATCTTTACGACATTGCATCAACATCTCTTCTTCCTCCCCTTCTTCATATGTATGCCTTGCTTCCATATCATTCTGGAGCTGTCTTTGGTCTGAAGAGATTTGCATAGCAGATGATTCATATTGATCTTGTCGCTGTCCAGTGTGTATAGGCGTAACCTGCTTTTGTCCACTGTTATGCTGTACTGTTTTGTTTCCAGTAGTTGAAGATTCACCCAAGAATTGGATATCCTTTTGTGCTGTTTCTTTTTGGTAA
This sequence comes from Nicotiana benthamiana, assembly GCA_034376525.1. NCBI lineage: Eukaryota > Viridiplantae > Streptophyta > Magnoliopsida > Solanales > Solanaceae > Nicotiana > Nicotiana benthamiana. Next base: position 95,547,828 of record CM067337.1, read on the forward strand.
CTCTTTGTAGTTGCTATCCTTGAATCACCTGTTGTTGTATTAAATTTTGGGATGTAAGCTGGAGCATTATGATTTAACAAGCTGTTTGAGTTTGCCGCAGATGGAGTTTTTGCATTCCAGAGTACAATTGCAGCTTTACCTTGAGAATCCAATTATGCTCTTGAGCTATCATAATCATCTTCTTGATCTTCCTCTGCTGATGAAAAACCAGTAGAGCCTTCTTCCCAACTCTCTTCGTCACCGAATTGTCGTTGGTCCCAAAGTTTCGATTTAATTACCAACTCTGTCATGTTAGCTAAAACTAGCTTTTTGTTCTCTCCATTGAATATTGAAAAATCTTCATGATCCTTGTTCTCTATATATGTATAGGGAATGGGAGGATAACTTTTGACAACCTGTATCTTCCCTCCAGCAACCATTTTCGATGAATTTGAGCTTGATATAAGAGCTGTATTTTCCTCTGCGATCTTCTTGCTTTGTTTCAAACAAGAAACTAGAGTTTTTCCTCTTTGTTGCAGAGATACCTCAGTGTGATTTTTGTCCAGTGCATACCTGTTGTTTCTAATTGTTTGAGCAGGCATAACAACCTAGTCAACCATCTGTTTAGACAGCTGCTGTTGAGTCAGTTCTGCAGATTTCCAATTTGATTTCAGATTTCCAGATTCTACATCAACAGATCCTTGGTTCTGCATGTTACTCCTGTGCTGCTTTCCTTCAAGACCATTCATCTGCCCATCCTGTGCATTCTGATTATGAACTGGAAGATCAATGTGATTTGTAGTAGGTTTAGTGACATTATTGTGTATCAAAAGTTGCTTTTCAGACAGCAAATGTTGACTCCTATTTGCATTGTGATGTGCAGCCTCAGAAGATGCAGCAGCCTCAGTCACATTAGGACTAATACCAGCCAAATTGGATACCACTTGTTCACTGGAAAGCTCACTTTGGATGCAACAGTAGAAATATTTTTACATGTCTGTGCACTATCATCGTTCAGTGTTGAGGTAGCTTCTGCAGCTGGAACCATTTGACCAGAAACAATTACATCAGCAGTCACAAGCATCCCTTCAGAAGTTGTAACCATTTTACCAGAATTTGCATTGTCATTGTTACACTGTTCTTGTTCCCTTTCTGGATTTGGAAGAGTTTGAGCATCAGTAGACTCGTTTGTTTGGCCTCCTACCATCTGTCTCTTGCATTTGGCAACTTGTCCTTCGGAGGCTACCAATTGATCAGCCTGTGCAGAAATAGTATGTTGGTCTGATGTTAATTTCATTGCCCTAGGTTTTTCTGTAGTATCATAATGGCCAGCAGCATCCTTCATTCCTGCCTTATGGTCTACAGATGTATCGAGATGTCCAATACTTGGAATATTGGAATCACTTACACTGGCCATTTTGACAGAAATCATAGTTGCTGGATTGGACCAATGACTACATTGTTGTGGTTTAGAGCATTGGGAATCAATACAGATCCTTGGAGATGCTAAATTCTCGACTGACTCCGATAAAACAACAGTTGTATTAGAAGTAGCATTCAAAAGGACTGACTCTCCAATGTTAGATGGATCAGTACTACCATTCAAAACCATACTATCTGCTATGACATTACCATTTTCCTTATCAACATCAGTGGTAAGCAATAACTGCTGCTCGTTATTTTTACCTTGCTTGCAAACCTCTACCAAATTCAGGTTAGAAGTATTATCAGTGTCACCTACAGAAAAGGCCACAGAAGGTTTCACAGGTAACATTCCATTTTCAGAATGGTTTTGAGTTACACCATTTAGAGGGGTGTGTAATGCTACTATGTTTTGCCTTTCATTAACCTGCAATCCTTGATCATTTGGAGGAGAAATAACTTGAGCAGTTTGGACATCAGAGGTTGAAACCTTCAGCTGTCGTACATCATGAAAAATAGTTTGACGACCTGCCTGTTTTGCATTCAAATAGTCTCTTGCATCGCCTTTTAATTTAGACATAATGCTGCTACCAATTGAAGCAGTAGCATTAGCTACTGTTCCATTCTCTGAAATCCGTCGACACGATTTAACATTATGTCCTTGGTTATTACAAAGCGTGCAGAATGCAGGAACATTATCAAGCACTATTTTCTGATCGAAATCTACTACCTTTCCAGTTTTTGGGTAAACAATCTTGATCTTTATATTTGTTTGATGATTGTCCATAAGATTGATCAAAACTTTAACTCTTGCCCTACTTGGTCGCGTTCGATCTTTAGTTGCTTTGTCGACTGCAATAGGTTTACCTACTGATGATGCGATGGACATAAGTGATTTTTTGGCAAACAGATTAGCAGGCAGATCTGGTAAAGAAATCCATACCACAAATTTTGGCGTTTCCTCTCGCGGATTAAATTCTATTGTCCATGGGAACGTTCTAAAGAAGAACTCGCTTCCATTAGCTCGTATATAGCCATTTGTTCTTGACACCACCTGAGCATAATCTTCAAACAAATCAAATCTTACAAGAATGTGACGATATTCTAACTGTCCGATGTTACAACTTCCTTTGACACCAAGTTGATTCAGAAGAATCTGTCTCAACTCTTGAAGATGTGGCTTTCCATATGAAAATTTTATTATCACAGCTTGTTGATGGCCTTCCTCCTTTGTGAATGAATTAACTTTATCCACTGTAAACTCCACAGTTGGCAAATCTTGATCGAATGAAATTTGACACAGCTCCAATTGTGACTTGTTCTCGACAGTTTGTTGTCCAGTAATCATAGAGGCATATGAATGTTTGGATCGATTTCCAGATTTTTTTCTGAGTATATTTTAGAAGCCTCTCCCATAGCACAAGGCTGGGGAGAGATCGACGCTTCCATAAGATCGATCAGAATTCAAACTTAATCCCCTCCATGCAATCTAAAGGAAATGAGACTTGAAATTACTGTAGCTCGGAAATGAGATCCAAGATTTATAAAAATTGGTTATAGATATGAGGAAAAAACCAATATAGGATTGTTCGCAAGAAGAGGGGGATTATGTGACTCCAAATTTACGACAATCCACGCAGATTCCGGTGAAAAAAGTGTCGGAATACTATTACGATGAACAGTGAAACAGAGAATCACTGTTCATCCGAAAATTCAGAGAGAATCATAATCAAGCACTCACCTATAGAGCAAGGGAATACTTTTCAAAATTTCAAGTTTTGACAATCAGGCGCCCACCTGTAGAACAAGGGAATATTTTTTAAAATTTTAAGTCTTGGTAATCAGGCACCCACATGTAGAACAAGGAAATATTTTTCAAAATTTGAATGTTGGTAATCAGGCGCCCATCTGAAGAATAAGGGAATATTTTTCAAAAATTTAAATTTCAAGTTTTAGGCACAAACTTGTAGAACAAGGGAATATTTTTCAAAATTATAAATTACAAGATTAAGGCACCTACATGTAAAACAAGGGAATATTTTCCAAAATTTTAAATTTCAAGTTTTAGGCACCCACTTGTAGAACAAGGGAATGTTTTTCAAAATTTCAGGCTTTTGCATTCAGGAACCCACCTGGAAAACAAGGGCATATTTCTTCAGAAGCCAAGTCTTGGCAATCAGGCGCCCACCTTTAGAACAAGGGAATAACTTTCAAGTTACAAGTTTTAGTAGTCAGGCGCCCACCTGTAGAACGAGGGAATGATTTCAACGGAATACACGTCAAGCCCAACAATTTGGCATCAGACATGAAGGAAGAAAAGGCAAGCAGTCAGCAAGGCCACAAGAAGTTCGCAGAAAGAAATACAAGGCAACAAAGCAACAAGAATCAAGATTAAAGACCTAGATAGGCTTTTCTTTGTAACCCGTAGCATATAGTTTGGTCTAGTTTTCTTTTATTTTGCATAGTGTGTAATAAGGAGGTTAGAAGGTAGTAACGGCAGTATTAGCAGTGCAACCACAACTTTGGTAGTCCCAGCTACTAAACACTCCCGAACTACACTAACCTGATTCCTCTTTAGCTGAGGATATGTAGGCAACCTTTGAAGCAGGGTTCGGTCAGACAATTTTCAAAAAGCTTCCCATCGAAGCAAAACAGGAAAAATCTCTCAATCGCTCACTTATGTTTGCCCAGAAACCCTGCATGTCTCCGAGCAAAGAGGGGCAGCTGTGAATAGGTGATTTTTGCCTCGCTTGAAACGTTGCTATAAATTCGTAGACTAGGATTTTCTTTTATTATTTATATTTTAAGAGTTAATTATGTGATTTGTGATTATTTTCTTTTTTAGGAATTAATTATGTGATTTGTGTTTATTTGCGTTTTAGGAAATAATCATGTGATTTGCGTTTATTTGCATGTTTCCTTATTAATTATGTGATTTAAGTTGCTTCTTTCTTTTATTATTTGAATTTTGGCAATTTAGTGGAATTTAAGTATATTTTAATTCATTAAAAAAAGTACAAAAATGACATTTTTATATTTTGGATACCAGTTTTAACACTCTTAGATTCAGTGGTTAATAGCACGAAAAAATAAATAATAACAAAATCGTTTCCTTTTGCAATTTAAAGTTTTCACTTAGTTTTCTTTTAAAATAGGAATTAGGTCATTTTAAGAAATTATTTCATTTTAAATCAAGTTTTTGGTCTAATTTTTAATTAAGTGAAGATTGGAAAAAATAATAAAAGGAATTTGGTAAAATATTAAAAAAAAAGAGAAAAGGAAAAGGGACTTGAAATATGATAATGTTTGAAAATATTAATTTGGGCTAATTCTGAAATTTATACCCAACCCAAAACCCTAAACCCAACCCAACTGTCCCCTACCCGGTCCAGCCCTAGAGACGTCACACGACGTCGTTTGGTGATATTCAATCCTGGCCATCAAAGGTTTTGATCCAACGGTTCGCGTGGAGCCTTGACTTTGAGATAAAATTGTCCAAACACTATGTAATAAGCTTTATATACAAACATGCCTTCCTCGTACAGTTACACCAACAACCCTCAAACCGATGTAACACCACCGTCCGCCGGCGGCGTAATGCCAACGCCTCCCAGATTTACTCCCTAGAATCCCTCACTCTCCTCTTCCCAATCCCATAAAGATCACCCCTTGACTCACCGCATAACTTCTCGAATACTCGTTTAAAACATGGCAGCTCCGCTGTCTACGGCGACGGATGTTGGCCAACGACCTCCAAATCAACACTAGTAGACCGCCTCACCCTCATCATCCTAACCTTGCCATTGCCTACTCTCAAACATGTCTGCAACTCGTCGAATGTGTGCCAGAAGAAGGCAGCTCCGCCATGCACGGCGGTGGATGAAGTCCAATGCCTTTCAAACATCACATCCACCTTGCTCTAGCCCTCGTTCACCCAAAATCCTAACTAAACCCACTCAAGCGGTCCCAGAACCCATCCTGTGTCTGCACCAGCCATAACTGAAGTTCAAGTCCATGTTGGGAGATCACTCGAGGTTCTTTAATTGATTCCAACAGTGTTAGATTGAAGAAATTTGATAAGTCCCCTGTTCTTAATTTATCCTTCATTATTGTTGTGATTTTCTGCCTGTTTTAGGGTTGTTAGTTAAAATTTAAATGGTTTTAGCAAATCTTAATTTCATTATTTATGAAACTGGATGATTTTCTAGCAGTTTCAGGAGTTATTTTCCTCTTCCTGTTTCTTCCTTGGTTTCATTTTCTTTTTTCTTTCTTTTTTCTTTTCATATGTTTAATTATGATTGCTCAGTAGTTAGTTTTAGTTTTAGTTTTGCATGCTTGTGGTTCTTGAAATTAATTCCTATGGAAAATTAAAATCATGTCCTTTGTTGGCATAATCCGAATATTCGAATTCCTTAAAGCAATCCGACCAGATGTTTTGTTTAAATGGTTTGCTTAATTAATGAATGATGTTAGAATAACCAAATTATTTTGTGATCAGTATAGTCCTTTGGGCTCAATTTCTTGCCTCTCTTGTTTTTTTTCTAGTTGTTGGCCCAGGCAGCCTGTTTCATATGAGCTTTGACACTCAAGTGATTAGTGCTTAAGCGTTTGTGAATTGGGTTGTAGTCCTGGACCCTATTTGAAATAGAGTTTCCTTTTGAACCTGGCCCATAATCCCTGTTAGGTTTAGGGGTAAATAATGGGGCTATTAAAGGTAAATTGGGTAGTGTATGTATTCTAGTAATGGAATAGAAGTCTCCAGAATTTTCTAGTGTTGGGGTTCAAATTGGGTTTTTAGGTTTTTGGGTAGCAAAACTTGGTCCACAAGTTAAAAATAAAAGGACCAAACTGCAAAAATAAGTATAAGGGCTGCCCTACTTGCCTTGACTATAAAGATATCTATTCTTGCCTTTCAAGGCAAGGCTGGATTACTAGAATTGAAAATATACACAGCCAGCCAAATTTCTCTGTTTCATGGATTTATTTATTGATTTCTAAAAGCTTCCCGTTCTAATATACCCTCTAGTTTATTTGATATTGATATTAATCAATTAGAGGTTTAAGAATTGCTACAAAGTTGAGTCCTGGGGTTTGTTTTGCACGATTGAGTTGGTTGTTTACTGACTGTGTCGTTTACTGGGTTCATTCTTGCTCATTTTTGTGTTGTGTTGGGTTTAAATTTCTCTACTGTGGCTATGATCTGCTGTTTGCCGTCTGCTGCTTCTAACCTCACATTTTCCTTCTTATTCGCAATTTCCAGGTACACTTCCTAAGTCCGATGCAATGCAGAAATCCAGTTGAAATTTGAAATGAAATCAGCTGCATAATTTTACTATTACTTTTGTTATTTCCTGTTTTACATTTTGAGTAGATTCCTTGATTTAGTTAAGGTTATAAATATAAATAAATCTGGACTGTCTGGGAGTGTATAAAACCATTGAATTATGTTCAGTAGTATTAGATTTGAGTTAGTCTAGAGTGCATTGGCATGTTAGTCATGCGTTAATTCATTTAGGAATTTAAAAAGTAGTATGTAGTATTATTCAAATAATCAGCAGTGCTAATCAGTTTATTAATATTCTGCAATTTTTTTAGTTGCTTCAAAATGCTTTGGTCATCGTAAAATGGGTCATTAGAATGAATTTAGTCTTTGTGAGTTGTGTGGACCAAGATGTTAGCAAGTATATTCGTTTGAGTCAATGTCGACAGTAATTTAATGCAATTGTTTATTTTAAGTTCATTTATTAATCATAATTTGAAATAAAAATCTAGAATAGGTAGTTTATCACCTAATATCAGTATTTATATCGTGTGCCCTATTTGTTTGAGTGTTCATGAAATGATCAAATTGCTATGGATTTTCAGTTTGAGGGTGTTAGTCATTAGTAGGAAAACAAAATGAGTTGTGCGAATTGTTTTACAGTTTAAATCAGCAAGCCTTTGATCCAAATAGATCTACATCCCTCTCTTACTTCATGTTATCACATCCGATTTTGAGCCTTTAGGAATTTCATTTACTCCCCAGCCCTGCCTGCTTTCGACTTGGGTGAGGCTCAAGGCCCAAATGTTAAGAGGTTTGTTTTAAATGAAATTTAACGGATGTTTGTGCTGGCTTCAATGCCTAATTTGCCAAAGTTATTCCTGGGCTGCTTCTAATGATTTTCAGTTAGTAACACCAATTAATTGAAGTTCTTAGAGACAATCCCAATCGAAAATGATAGTTTATCTGTGTGGCCCTCTTTAAATACTTACACGTTAAAATACCTAGAATTTGGGACGTGGCATTTAGTGAATTCTCATGGCCTCCCGCGAAATTATTAACACGTTAGTCATTTTAGGCGAGTACTTAAATAATTCACTTTCCTATATACGGGTGCACATTTATGTGACCCAAATCAAAATCTCAACGAAGTTGGAATGTGTCAAAATCCGCGGGTGAATTTATGTGACGTGGTTCGAGACATGTTTTAACGACGTTGCAATTCTCGTTAAAATAATGATAAAAGCGGTTTAAAGCGAAAAAGAACATATGTTAAAACATGTTCTAAAATTAGCTAATTTAAGATAAATATAACAGTTGAGCGACTATGCTAGAACCACAGAACTCGGGAATGTCTAACACCTTCTGCCTGGTTAACAGAATTCCTTACTCGGATTTCTGGCTCGCGGACAGTTAAATAGAGTCATTCTTTCTAAGATTAGGTATTCTAAATGGTGACTTGGGACACAATAAATCTCCCAAGTGGCGACTCTGAAATTCTCTTAAATAATTGAATACCGTTTCGATTGTCCTTAAATTGGAAAATCTCCCTCATCTACGCCCTTCGTCGGGTGGTAGTAGCTAAAAGGAAGTGTGACAACCCGTGTGTACAACAAGAAGGTGTGGTCTTGGAGATTTGAAGTGGGGAAACTCGTTTTGAGACGTATTCTCCCTCATCACTAGGAAGCAAAGGAAAGTTTGCTCCCAACAACAAGAGCCCATACATTATAAGAATGTTTTTCCAAAAGGGGCATTATACTTGGGCAACATTGAAGGAAATGATCCCGAAACAGCTGTAAATATAGACGCAGTCAAAAGATATTATGTTTAATCTTTCTACAACTCCGATACTATCCAATTCGGATGATGAAGGCTTTCATTCTTGCTACCCCAAATACTCCAATCCATTGCTAACCCTTTGAGCTGGTTATTGTTTTTTCATTACCCTCTTTGGAACCTGAAAATGTTTGTAAAAAAAATTAAATCAAAACAAAATAAAAACAAAAACAAAAGTTTACCTGAACTACGTTCGACTTGATTCCAAAAGGATAAGTTAGTAGCCTCTCTCCGGGGTTCAGTCACACCAAAACAAAAATCCAATTTCCCCAAAAGTGAAACAGGGGCAGATGTTGTAATGGTTCAGCGATGATCCCATCTGAATAGTTACAAAATTTTAATTCGATCCAAATTCCTTTTACCCAAATCCTTTCAAGTCCTTCCAATCAATTAGTGAAAATATTCAAGGACGGAGAATGCAGCTACTCGAATCTAATGTAATCAAAATGAGAGAAATAAAATGAGAAAGTCCTATTGGCAAAACCCCACACGAGCATCGGAAGGCGATGGTAAGAAGAGAAATTGAAAATGAGAGTGTTGTTAGTGAAAACTGACAAAGAGCACTATAAAGTGATAGTAAGAAGAGAAATGAGAAAGGTCAATTGGCAAAAACCCGCAAAGGGCATCGTTGATCGAAAAGAAGGAATACCTTACAACCATTGGCAATGGATGAGTACTGGAAATGTTTTTCTGATTTTAATACAGGTTCATGTGAAGCTGGATAGTTGTACAGATCGGGTACCTAGTCTAAGAAGTAAGTCATGCCTATTAAGTCTGCATGCACTCCAGATAAGTCTTCTCTCCCCCCCAAAAGGGATACTTCTCTTTTACTTCATTTTCTTGTCCTTTATTTACTTTTCTTTGAATCCTTTCGGTTTAATCCTCCTCTGAAACTAATGCAAAAAAAAAAGATAGCAAGATTGGTTTTATAGGTTTCTATTTAGAAAAGCAAAGTTCAGGAAAAGTCAACCAGCCTCAGCAGGTGCATTAAGTCGGCCTCGACTGCCCATGATAGCCGATTCTACGGGGTTGGAAACTCTTGAAAAGAAAGTAAATCAAACATTAAGTGCCTATAAAGGCAAAATAAAATGAAAACTAAGCCCCACTAGTTAACTGTCATGTGAAATTTTGGGGAAAAGTCAAGATTCCTTGTTTTAGAAGAGGAATAAGTCTCCAGAAAGGCAATAAGCGACAAAGATGTTCATCAAAAGAGTTGGGCCGCGATCAAATAATCAAAACAATCAAGGCCACAAAACCAACTACCATTTCAAAATGACAATTATTCTATGTTTAAAAACATGATTCAAGTTCAATCCAAAGCAACCTTGCATGAAGCAGGTACAACCAAAAAGAAACTGTGCGAGGGCTAGAAACAGCTTTGCAGCAATAATCCATAAAGGAAAGTCCCCTTAAAATTCTTTCCCGCATTCACTCAGTCTTTGAAAGAAAAAAAATTGAAGAAACAAAATGAAAATAAAAAAAGAAAAAAATGACATGAGAAGAAAAATTCAAAAAAAAAATAATTGTAGCCTAGGGTCCCTAATGTCTAGTTACATTTTTTCAACATAGGGTCTCCACTCCCTAGTTAACTTTATTTGATACATAGGTTTTCCATTCTCTAGGCACTTTGCCAACATAAGGTCTCCATTCCCTAGATGATTTATTAAACATGGGGTCTCCACTTCCTAGTCGCCTTCGCCAACATAGGGTCTCCATTCCCTAGTTGAGTTTATTTTAGATATAGGGTCTCAACTGCCTAGTTGAGTTTTTTTTTAGACATAGGATCTCTAATCCGTAGTTGAGTTTCTTTTATACATAGGGTCTCCACTCCCTAGTCTCCTTTTCCAATTGATCGTGGCTAACCCTGCACTACTATTGAGTAGCGAGAGAGGTCGAAGAAGCTTTTACCAGATAAAGTCGGGATCGATTTCCACGGGGAGCTAGATATTGGAGTTGAATTCCTATCTAAAGTGGAGTTGTGAATTTGATCCTAATTGCACTTCTAAACATTTTGGTTTTTAAATTCTAATTTTGTAATACTACAATGCTAAATTAGACCAAGTAAAGCTAGCGTTAAGCAATTGCAAGTTGTTCAAATGGATAAAAGGCACTTGGGTAGTGTGGATAAAAGGTACTTGGGTAGTGACTTTCTACTTGGTGGTCAATTTACGGATTCTTGAGTCTAAAACTATATTGTCACATTTGGGGAGTATGATATAACCATTGCACGATTATACTCACTCTATACCTCTCGGTATCTTGAGTAATTTTGCTCGAATTGACTTTCTCAAGACCAATTGGGAATGCAAATTTGTGCAAGCAATCAAGTTTCAAGTTGGGTATTACTATCTCAAGGTTCAACCCTTTAATTGAGGTTAGAAATCTCTTGAATAGGTATCAATTCCTAGTTGGAACAATTTCATGGACTTAAGCTCTCTTTCTCAAGAAGAGTCAATGTCTACTAGGCATAAACTAGTGTTTGCAACCACTAATTCAACATTAAAACCCTAAGTTAATCCAAATACCAAACACCCATAAACAATCAAGCATCAAAACACAAGACCCATCAACTACCCACACTAGGCTTGAGCCACAACCCTAGATAATGTGTCTAGCTACTCATAATTATAGATGCAATCAAAGAAATAGATGAAGATAAACCCATAAAATTAAATTTCTTATTAAAACTTGAAGATTAAATGTTAAAACTATTGTAAAATTACTCCAAATGGCAAGAAAACCCTATTCACGAGCGAAACTAAGCTGTAGAATCTAACTGATGACCTAAAATTTTGAAAAGAAACTATTTATACTTAACCAAAAATTCTGGACAAAATACCCATGCGGAGCTAGTGTGGACTGCACAAAATCAAGTGCGGCACCACTAAGGCTCTTAGCTGAAAAATCCTACTGTCTGAACATGGCCACCGCATACTGCACAAAATTCATCGCGGCCACGGTGGCTCCTATTGCGGTCCGCACAAAATGGAACACGGACTGCATATGCAATAATTATCCCATTTTACAACTCTCTGAAGTTGAGCTCTACGGACCTCATAGAATTGAGTGTGGTCGCAATGAAGTCAATCTGGACCACACAGAATGGAGTGTGGCCGTATTGCTTTTTTACCTGAGATGAGTACTCTATAAACCTCTTCCTTGTGGATCGCACATAATGGAGTTCGGCCGCATTTAGGAAGTTCGATTGAGCTTGGTCATGTTTTGGTACTTGGGCAAGTTTCACTCCTTTTTGAGCTGGTTTTTGACACCTTGTCATCTTGATAATCAAACCTGCAATCAAGCACAACTTGTGAGCCTTTGGGACTATTTTCTGCACATATCTAATGAAAATTAAGCAAGAAGGAGTGTAAAATTTATCATAATCTCTACTTATCAATTCCCCAAACTTAAGCTTTTGTTGTTTCTCAAGAAAATAAAGTAAGATCCACCCTTTAAGAGTTATCCCAAGAAAATTCAACCGAGCTAAAGTGACCTCATCTAGCCTCAATAGAACTAACAATTACCCTCAATTCAAATGAATCATTAACAACATCCACTCTTTTAAACACATTGGATTTGCTGCAATACAAGAGCCTCAACAGTTGACTCAACAAATCAAAGAAGCTTACTCTATTACTTTGGTCATTGTGGAACCCGATGTCACACATCCTCAACTCTCCCTAAGCAAACCTTACCTTTAATATATTGTCACTCAACACGAGGTTAATCGAAATACACTCATCTCTCTCAAGAAAAAGTCACAAGTCTGGCTTTAAGTACCATACATTTTCCCCTTATGCGAGTCACTACTAATATAAGCTTCATTCAACTAGATATCATATAGGCTTTTTTGGAGACATAGTGAAGACTTTTGGTTCAGAGTATGAAATATTTGGTCTAAGTAGGTTCCATCTTCCCTTTACCACTTCTTTTTCTTCATTTTAGCACACATTCAATTGACTTTGTAAGTCATTTCACTTCTTTCTATGAGTTTAGAGAGACACAATGTCAGTCTTTCTTGTCAATTTCAAATCTTTTATCCTTTTTCAACTTTCCCCACCTTTCATTCTTTGCTTTTATTGAATTTCTTTACTCATTTCTACTTTGAACATTCTTTTTGTCTTTTTGCTTTTCATTCTTTTTCATTGCCTTTCCCTTTCTTCAATTTGTGCCTTTTTTACACTTTGTTTCAATCCTTGCCTCTCCCCCAATACTTATAGTTATTCCACGTGCCAAAGAAAGATCGGGTGCCAAGAGAGGGTATTTTTAGAATGGGTAAAGGCTTGTATCATAGTTTTTGAAGAAAAAATGTTTTGGCTCAAAAGGGGTGACTAGGGATTTTATCATTGGTAGGCTATGGAAGTGTCAAGCTATCACTTGGATTAAGGAGAGCCTATAATCACGTTTCAAGTCAAATTCCACATAGGATTTCTCCGCGACAAACATTCAAGGCAAATTCTAGACCAATGGCTTGAGACTTGGACTTACAATTAAAATTCTCACCACACAAGCTTTGGTGTTTCTAAAGACATAGAGTTGGGGGCCCACAATAACTTTAGATAAGATTTGAGCACACAATGGTTCTGAAAAACCACTTGATGATTATCGGATAACACAAGAGTCTCAAGGTCACAACTATTACCATCCTACACACAACGATTTATTTTTGACCATGGGATCAAAGAAAAATGTGTTAGGCTCAAGGGAGGCTTTTCTTGAGGCACCCTTAACTACTAAAAAACAAAAAGAAAAATAGACTCCGACCCTGAAGAAGGTTGTCATGCCATCCATCATCGGGAATAGCTACCCGATTCACACAAATTCCACTTTTGTAAAGAACCATGGCATTAAGAAAACCAAAGTCTTATTGCAAGAACTCAAAAAAAGAAGCTGCAAACAGAAAATAAGAAGCTTAAAAAATGAAAAATGTGAAAGTAAAATGAATATGTACAATAGGGATTTAGTCGAATATACAATAGGGATTATGAACATATATATATATAAGAAGTTAACTTTATATACATACCCAATGTATAAAGTACGAAAAGTGTAATGAAATGCTAAAATTATATACATACCAAACATAAAAAAGAGACAAAGCATAAAATATCATCATATGTACAATCATTTGAATCCAAGTAGGGATAATCCCTCAAATGAATGTTGGCATTGTCCTCAATGCCATCAAACCAAAATAAGCACAAAAAGACAAGGGAGGAAAAAAAACTCCCTATGGGTTCGATGTCAGGATGGGATCATGAATTTGAGTCTGTTACTAGCTCCCTATGGCTTGTGGCTCTGCTGGGACCGGACCGAGGCCTAGGCTAACTCTTGGGGATGGCTAGAGGAATCTCCTTGCAGGTCCTCTTACAATTGTGTCATCTGCACGGGGAATCACCCTCCGCCTTTTGGGAGGCCTCCCTAACTCCCGCTCTGGCTGGGGCTGGGTTGCTGGTGCTGGGTCATGCAATAACAAATTCAAAGACAGATGATCCGCCTTAAGCCTGTCAACCTATACCCTGAGTTCTTTCACCGACTCCTTTGGGGCCTGAGTTTTTCTCGTCTTTTTTGCTTCCTTTGCAAGCACTTAAGAGCTTTCTTATATCAATATCTTCGGAGATCAATTTCTAGTTGGAGAGGAGCTTATTCTGGTTTTCCAAAAGCTCGTTCAGAGTGTCCTCAATGGACTATAGGACCTGTGGAGGAGGAGGTGCTAACTGGAATGCCACTGTCATAGTAAGGACAGATAACTTAGAGGAAGCTGTCTTCATTTGTTAATTCTGGGAAGAGCCTAGTTTCGACGGTGGGTAGTTAATTGTCAAGTCAGAGTAGAGGGTATGTCTGGAGTTGCCGAAGTAAATTGATCTGGGAGCATGTCCTCTAAGGTGAAAGAAGGCTGAGTAGGAACCATTATCACTAGTGGCTCTTCATACTGGCCAGTGAAGTAGTGGCTTTTCCCTTGTTGTTCTTTCCTTTAGATTGTCATCACCGTGCATGTTGTACCATGATAATGGTGCCTTTGCTTTAACTTTGACATCAAATTTGTGCTTCTCTACATTTAAGTCCTTTAGGTATATGGTTAAGAAGCTGAGAAAATGGTAGTTTTTATCACCTTCATTCACTACCTGTGTAATAACCCGAGACATTACATTCCCAACGTTAATAGGGTACCCCTCCATTATTGATGCTAACAATACAACCGTGAAGGGGGAGTAATTTTTCGTGGGATAATGGGGTCTAATCTGCTACACATGAATGTCTACCACCCCCTGCTGTCGAAATTTAAAATTCTCCTTATGATCTTCACTCCCGCATTAAACCAATCGGGGGCGGTACCTGGGAATTCCAAGTAGTGTGCCAACCAATGATGGGCCTCCTCACGTAATTCCATCTATTCCTGATAGAGTTATTCATCCTCCTCCATAAAGCCCAAGTAGTCATTTATTGTTTTACTATAGAATATTAGTTTCAAATTTCGTACCTTTGCACTTTGGTTCCCTTCTTGATGTGGGCAGCATTGGTATAGAATTCCTTGACTAGGTGCTCGTTCGCATCCACACAGTTGCGTAAGAAGTACTCCTAGCCCACTCTCTCTCTCTCTAAACTGTCTTCTCACATTGGGGTTGTAAGGCAAGAGGTCTCTATCCATAAAACTTCGGTCCGAAATTAATTTATTCACAGGCCACAATTCTCTAAACTTATGGTATTCTACCTCACTTACAAAATGGTCCCGCGATACCTTCGGGTTTCTATTTATCGATACTCCTCCCACTTGAGGCTCACCCCCTTCTACTTCTTCCGCTTCTTCTCATATTGCCTCTTCTTCTCCTACTGCGCCCTCTTTGGATAATGAACTTGTGGGATAATAGGTGGAGTACTCATTTCAACTGCCTTCAGCTGAGCCCTTAGATGACCCAGAAGATACATGCACTAAAGCCTGAGGAGTGGGGGATGTTTTAGGTGTGTCTGTCAACATGTGTCTCTCCAGCAAGTCAAGAACAAATTATTGCACGCATTCATAAGATCCTCCCGGGGGGCGGGGAGGGGATGGGTCATACTCTTTTCTCGATAAGTGGAAAACATCTCTATTAGTGGCTCGGATAACCTTCCTTGTTGTATTTATTGCTTCCAAATTTTGGGGGTCAATTTTATCATCTTTTTTTTCCTATCCCCGGAGGACTCTCCTCTTCCTGCTTGTTTATTATCCTTGCCTCTAGATTAACCATTGTCTGCAAACAAAATCAATCATGCTTTGTTAGTATAAATATAATCAATGTAATTCAGAGTTGTAGGAAATATAGTTGCACACAATAAAAACAATTGTAGAATGCGGTCAGCATAAAATGCAGTGCGGCCGCACAGAGGCCAACACGGATCGCACAAAATCCATTGCACTCCGCACAAAGGTGGGGCTCAAACTACCTATTCAATAAATCTATGCACCACGGACCACACAAAATGCAATGCGGTCCACATTGAGGTACCACAGATTGTACAAAATGCAATGCAGTCGCACTCCTCCAATGTACAAATTGTTGATCTTTTTCAATGTGGTCCGCACAAAATACCATTGCGGACCACACAGGGGCACCGGGAACCGCACTAAATTCTATTGGGACTCGTACAAAATCCATTTCATTCCACATAGAGGTGGGGTCAGACTACCCACTCTCTAAATCTATGGACCGCGTACCGCACAAAATGAAATACAGTCTGCATTGGGGCACCTTGGATCACACAAAATGCAATGCAACCAAGGTCCTCTGATGTAGATCTTGCAGATCTTTTTCAATGTGGTCTGCCCAAAATACCATTGCAGACCGCACAAAGGCATCACGGATCGCACTAATTCCACTACGGCCCGCACTGAGTACCTCGCAGCACCAACCTAGGGTTCATGATATGTTTAATTGAAGTCCACTTTCCACTTTATGAAGAGTCCCTAAGTGTTTTCCAAATGTTTTAACTAACTAATCTAACTTTAAACAAGAAATAACTAACCTAAACTATATTACTGAAATAAATACGGAAAGTCTAGGATGAAGAATAGATAAAAACAAAAGAATGTAAAAGAAAATAACAACATTAAGACACTAAGAAAAATTTAGAGTTACCAGAAGTGAGAAGTTCTGAAGATAGACGAGGCTTAGCAGTTAATTACGAGAAATTTAGAGATATTAACAGTTTTATGTGTCTCTGAGAGTGAAAGTTCAAAAGTTTAAAAGGATAGCCTCGGGTACTATTTATAGAAAACGTCTCGGGGCCCAACTTACCTGCCCACCCCTGACCGCACAAAATGCAGTGCGGTCAGCACCATACAGAATTATACAAGTTTGAGAAGGTAACCGCAACAGTTCTCACAAAATGCTTCACGATTGTAGTGGTCCACGAGGACTGCACAATATGTAATGCGTCCGCAGTGGCACAATTCAAAGAGTTGGTTTTTTCATCCATCAAAAGTGTGGTCCGCACTAATTTTGTGTCCATGCACTAAGTTCTTTGCGGCCCCATAAAATATTGTGTGGTTCGCATTGCAAACTTCGTAGACTTGAACAATTTTTTATCCACTTTGTCTTGCACTGCATCAACACAATCTTGCAGTATCTCACAATCAGTTAGTCCAACAATAAATCCTACACTATAATGAAAATCGAAGAAAAATGAGAAGAAAAACACACGGGTTGCCTCAGAAGAAGCTCCTGATTTAACATCGCGGCACGATGCAGGTTACCATTAAATCACTTTCGATGGAGGTGTGCCACCACGTGGATGTCATCAATCTTTCCTAAGTTATTCTTGACGCTATGCCCATTAACTCTGTAAACCTCCCCAGTTTTGTTCATCAAATCAAGTGCACCAAACAGGGTCACAAACACCACTTCAAAAGGTCCACACCATTTTGACTTAAGCTTTCCCAGAAACAGACGTAACTGAGAGTTGAACAAGAGAACCAAATCCCTCACTTTAAACTCCTTTCCACGAGCATATTTATCATGAAGGTACTTCATCTTATTCTTGTACAAGGAGGAATTGGAGTAGGCCTGGAATCAGAATTCATCACGTTCATTAAGCAACTCTACCCAAAGATTAGCTGCTACATCCCATTCAAGATTTAACTTTCACAAATCCCACTTAGCCTTGTCCCTAACTCAACTGGTAAATGACAAGATTTTCCAAACACCAACCGGTACGAAGACATACCAAGCAGATTCTTGTAAGCAATCTTGTAAGCCCATAGAGCACCATCCAGCTTCTTAGACCAATCAGTCCTATTTGCATCGACTGTTTTGGACATAATACTCTTGATTTACCTATTTGAGACTTCAACTTGGATTTGCCATAGGATGATAAGGAATAGACATTTTGTTGTTGACACCATACTTTGAAAGCAAGGTGTCAAAAGCTTTATTACAAAAATGTGACACATCATTATTTATAAACCTTGTAAAAATTCTCTTTTTGAGAAGGACAACCACACTCCTAGCTTCATTGTTGGGAAAAGCTACGGCCTCGACCTATTTTGAAACATAGTCAACCGCCATAAGAATGTAGGTTTTCCCGCCGAGCTTAAAAATAGGCCCATGAAATCTTCTTTCTTCAAAATCCCACCCACTCTTTGACATTTGTCACATCTCTTCACAAGATCACTTGCATCATTATGCATAGTTGGCCAATGGAACCTACAACTTAGAACCTTCAAAGCTGTCCTTTCCCCACTATGATGGCCACCATATGGAGAGGAATGAAAATCCTCTAACATACTCAATTTATCCTTCTCGGGGACACACCTTCAGATCACACCATCCGTGCAAATCTTGAACAAGTATGGCTCATCCCAATATAAATCCAAACTATCCCGTTTGAGCTTCTTCCTTTGGATAGAAGAGTGCTCACATGGGATGATGGCAGTCATAAGCTAATTATCAATATCCGCAAACCATGGCATATCACTCATTGACATAAAAAGTAGCTGCTCATCAGGAAATGCATCAGTGATCTTTAGGCCATCACATGAAGGTGCTCACTTGGTTTTACTACCTTTCCGATCCATAATTTCCAAATCAAACTCTGTAAGTAACAAGATCAATTGCATCAGCCTAGATTTAGAGTATTTCTTTGCCATCAAGTACCTATGAGCTGCATGATTGGTGTGCACTATGACCTTGGATCCCATGAGATACGACCGAAATTTTTTCATTGCGAACACAATAGCCAAAATATCTTTCTCTGTTACCGTGTAGTTCCTTCGAGCCTCATTCATTTTCTTGCTCGCGTAGTACACCGGATGAAATACTTTATTCACTCTTTCACCCAAAACTCCACCTACCGTAAAATCATTCATGTCGCACATGAGGTCGAAAGGTAAACTCCAATTGGGCGCGGTAATGATAAGGGTAGTGATCAACTTATGAGAAGTTCAAAGGCTTCCATACATCCCTCATCAATACGAACTTGGCATCCTTTTCTAGTACCTTGCACAAAGGATTCTCTACCTTCGAAAAATCCTTTATTAATCTCTGGTAGAACCCTGCGTGCCCAAGAAAACTCCTATTCCCCTAGATAGAAATAGGGAATGAAGACTTTAGATCACTTCTATTTTTGACTTGTCAACTTCTATGCCATGCTTTGAATTTTATTACCCAACACTATGCCATTAACCAAGAAGTGGCATTTTTTCCAGTTGAGCATAAGATTTGTGTCTTCACACGGTCCAACACTCTATCCAAGTTTTTCAAACATTCATCATATGAATCACCCACCACACTAAAGTCCTCGATGAACACCTCCAAAATACCATCCACCGTATCAGTAATATGATCATCATACACCATTGGAATGTTGTCGGTGTATTACACAACTCAAAAGGCATCCAAGAAAAAGCAAAGGTGCCATACGAAAAAGTAAATATGGTCGTCTCCTGATCCTCCGAAGCAATAAAGATTTAGTTGTACCTAGAATATCCATCCAGGAAATAGAAGGCACGTCCAGCAAGACGATCAAGCATCTGGTCAAGGAAAGGCAATGGGAAATGATCCTTGCGGGTCACCTTGTTCAGCTTGCGGTAGTACATACACACCCTCCATTCGTTAACTGTCCGGATATGAATTAGTTCATTATTGCCATTGGTCATCATGGTCATACTACCCTTCTTTGGCACACACTGCACTAACTAAGTGTACGAGCTGTCAAGGATAGGGTACACAACCCTGACAGCAAACGACTTAATCACCTCCTTTTGCACAACTTCTTGCATTGCCTCGTTCAACCTCCTTTGATGTTCCAAGGATGGTTTTACATCATCTTCAAGAATAATCTTGTACATACAGAATGTGGGGCTTATTCCCCTAATATCAACTAAATTCCATCTAATTACCTTCTCCCATTTTTTGAGCACCGTCAATGTGTCATCTATCTTCATGTTGGTAAGACAAGAGGAAAAATTAACTAGTGAAGCTGAAATAGGGCCTAAGAATTAATACGTGAGGTGTGGAGGGAATGGCTTCAACTCTAACACTGGAGGTTCCTCAATTGAAGGCTTTGTTGGAGAAGTCTTTCTATTTTTAAGATCCAAAAAGAGCTTCCTAGGCTCATAAGAATAATAGCCCATTCCATGTAGAGCATTCACGCACTCCACTCGGCCCTCAACATCATTGACATCAAGATTTAATAATATAGCCTCCAGAGGGTCCTCCAAATTGATAATTGCACTAGTATCATCAATTATCACAGCCGTGACAAGATCCACAAATGAGCACACTTCAGTATAATTGGGCTGCTTCATTGACTTGCACATGACGAAAGGAAAGGTCTTCCCCATATCAAGGAAAGGTCTCCCCAATATGGTCAGAACTTCATAATCTACCTCAAAATCCAAGATCACAAAATCAGTTGGAAAGATAAATTTGTCCACCCGTACAAGCACATCATCAAAAATACCCAATTGTTGCTTCATTAATCTATCCACCATTTGCAATTTCATGGAAGTCAGCCTTGGTGATCCACTATCAAACGTCTTGAAAACTGAGTAGGGCATCAAGTTGATACTTGCCCTTAAATCACATAAAGCTTTAGCAAAGTCTGCACTTTTAATAGTGCAAGGGATAGTGAAAGCATCGGGATCCTCCAACTTTAGAGCCATTGAATGTACTATAGCACTAACTTGGTGGGTAATCTTGATAGTTTCACAGTCCATGGATCTTTTCATTGTCACCAAATCTTTCATGAATTTAGCATAGCCAGAAATTTGATCCAAAGACTCCACCAAAGGCACATTAATGGATGAGCTCTTCATCATGTCAATTCAATTATTAAAGTGATTCTCATTTTTCTGCTTGGCTAGCCTCTATGGATAATGTGGAGGTGGCCTATGGCAAGGTAGCATTGGCTTTAGGCATAACCGGCTCTGGCATGTGTATTACGTGTTCTCTAGATGGGTTCACGTCATCCTGAGTTTCTATCTCGGCATCTTGAATATCAATCCTCACTATTTTTTCACATTCTCGTCAATCACATTTTCAACCACTAATGGAACTTCATCTTCTTGCAACTCAACATCATCACTCAATATTTGATTTTGTTTGGAGGCATTCACATCATCGCCTCGTCCACTCCTTGTAGTTACCACCATCACATGATTGTTTCCACCCTTCAAATTGACTACCATATCACTTGTTAGAGCACTTGTAGCGCAAGTATTCAAGGATTGCAGTTTGTCCTCACTAAACCTCCAAATTCCTAATTGAAGTATTGTGTGAAGACAATTGAGCATCAGAATTCGCGTTCTTCTTCATCATTTTTTTGAACATTATTTCAATTCTCCCCATATCATTATTTGAAGAACTAGGTCTTTAGGATGAAAATGGGGGTGGATTGTTTGGTTGTTGGTACATTGGGGGCCTTTGAAAGCCTTGCCCCCGGTTTCCTATGTTTCAATTGTTCTATCTACCTTGATTGTTATTACCACTACAATTGTTGTTGTTACCATTCCAATTACCCTGATTGTTTTGATTGTGATGCTGATTTCCAAATTGGAGTTTTGATTGTTATTCCCCCAAGTACCATTTGCTTGTTGCCGATTGCCCTAATTGCCTTATGGTATTTATTTTTGTTAGTTGGAAGAATTTCCCCTTTGGCCTTGATAATTATTCACGTAATGCACTTGTTCATCATGTCCTTCATAATTATCATCATAGAATCCACCACAATCATTGTCAAATTGCTCAGAATTCCCTTGGTTCTCTTGACCTCTTTGTCTTCTTTTGTTGACTAACATCGTGACACTCTCCAGAGAAATTGGTGAGGATTTTGAACTTGTTGCAATTTTGCCTTTGTTAGTTGGTTCATTGTACTTGTCAACACACCTATTGTCTGCCCATGATCATGTAACTCCATATGCAAATGAGTGACCGTGGGATCACCCTGGGGCACATTGTCTCTAGTCTGCCAAGAAGACAAAGTTCCAGCCATCTCGTCAAGAACGTCACAAGCCTCGTCATAAGACAGCTTCATGATGTTTCCCCTATCAAGTTGGTTTACTATGCACTAGTTTGTTGTGTTAATGCCCCGGTAGAAAGTATGTTGGATCATTGCCTCAGTCATATCATTGTTGGTGCATTCTTTTACCATTGTTCTATATCACCCCAAAATCTCATGTAATAGCTCGGTGGGCTCCTGTTTGAAGGCTAAGATCTCACCCCTCAATGCTTCCATGTACCTTGGTGAGAAAAACTTCGCTATGGACTTGTCTGCCAACTCATCTAGAGTAGTAATGGAATGGTTGGATAGTTGTTCAAGCCAATCCAATGCCTTCCTTCAAAGAGATCTAAGAGGGAGTGGGAAGAGTCTCAACCAAAGTGCATCCTTAGACATATCAGTTTACTTGCTCCCCAACAGCTGATCACGAAACCCTTGAGATGTTTGTACGAATTTTGATTGGCAACGCCCGTGAAATATCCACTCTACTCCAGCAAAGTCAATATAACATTGGCAATTTGAAAATTGCTCGCCGGGATCCGGGGCGGGACAATTGAACTTGCACAGCCTTGTTTTGGAAGCACTCGTTTGGCAACTCTCAAAGGTTGGAGAGGAAGGTCTAGAATATTATCATTGGTATTAGCATCGGACTAGCAACCTCTACATTTTCCTTGAGGTACAAGCGTCACCTCATCATCTCTGACATAATCTACCTCCTCCCCTACAATAACATTTCCAAGATGGTCATTAGCATTTGCTGCCATTTTGTACCTGAAGCTGTGACACATAAAAATTAGTAACAAAGAAGGAAAGAAGAACAATAATAAAACTATTTCTATAGATAGCCAAAACCGTTAGCTCCTCATCAATGGCGCCAAAAAGTGATCTTGGCCAACCCTGCACTACAATTGAATAGCTAGAAGAGGTTGAAGCAGCT
Organism: Nicotiana benthamiana; assembly: GCA_034376525.1. Classification (NCBI taxonomy): domain Eukaryota; kingdom Viridiplantae; phylum Streptophyta; class Magnoliopsida; order Solanales; family Solanaceae; genus Nicotiana; species Nicotiana benthamiana. The sequence continues at coordinate 95,570,735 of CM067337.1, forward strand.
TTTACCTAATGAGGTGGGGATTGATTTCAATAGGGAGCTAGATATTGGAGTTGAGTTCCTATTTAAAGTGGAGTTTTGGATTTGCTCCTAATTGCACTTCTAATCATTTTGGTTTGAAATTTAATTCTAATTTTATAATACTACAATGCTAAATTAGACCAAGTAAAGCTACGATTAAACTATTGCAAGTTGTTCAAATAGATAAAAGGAACTACGGTAGTGACTTTCTCCTAGATTGTCAATTGACAGATTCTTGAGTCTAAAGCTAGATTGTCAGATTTGGGTAATATGATATAACCATTGCACGATTCTACTCACACTATGCCTCTTGGTAGCTTGAGTGATTTTGCCCGAACTGACTTTCTCAAGACCAATTGGTATGCAAATTTGTTCAAGCAATCAAGGTTCAAGTTGGGTATTACTATCTATAGCTTTACCCCTTCAATTGAGGCTATCAATCTCTTGAATATGCCTAATTCCTTGTTGGAACAATTTTGTAATGACTCGATAAGTTATTTTAAGCTCTAGCGCGTCGTTCAAAAGTTTGAGGCGATTAACAGCTTCCTTTCAAGTATTATGACTTGTACACAGAGCCGCAATTGAATTTCGGGAAATTCTGAGATTATTTGGGAAGAGAATTCTCAATTCGTAAGCTTAAAGTTGAGAGAATTAACTAAGATAGTATTTTAGAGTAAACGACCTCGAAATCGGTATCTAAAGGTTCAAGTAGGTTCGTATGATGTTTCCAGACTTGGTTGTGCGCTCGGATCGTTTTTTGGATAACTCGGGAGCATTTTAGAACTTATGGTGGAAGTTAGCATTTTAGAAGAAATTTTATAAGTTTGGCTTGAAGTGCATTTCAGTGTTATTGATGTCCATTTCGGATTACGAGTCTATGAATAGCTCTGTATGGTGATTCTGGAGTTTAGAGCACGATCAGAAGTGAATTCGAAGAATCGTAGGTCATTTTAAAGTCATTTGGATAAAGATAGAAATATTAAGGTTTTTGAGAAGTTTGATTGAAAGTGGAGTTTTTTATATCAGAGTCGGAATCCAATTCTGAAGTGGCAGTAGGTTCGTAATGTCAAATATGACTTGTCTGCAAACTTTGACGACAATCGGACATGATTTTATACGCTTAAACATCGAAAATAGAAATTTATAATTCTAAAGTTTATTAAGTTTTGATTGGAAGTCTATTCATGATTTTAGTGTTGTTTAATGTGATTTGAGGCCTTGAGCAAGTCCATAATGTGTTTGGGTTGGTTGGTAGGATGATTGAGGTCCCCGGGGCCTCGGGTGTGTTTTTGGATGGTTTCTGAATGAATTTGGATAAAAGGTTGCTACTGGTTGTTGGTATCTGGTTTCTTTCTTCACGAATGCAAAGAAAGTCTTGCAAATGCAAAGAGGAAAATGGGAGGATGCTGGTTTTTGCCTTTGAGAATGCGAGGTTGAAGTCGCATATGTGAAAGGGTGGACTGAACTGCAACGTGAATGTGAGGGATAGATTGTGAATGCTTAGAAGGAAAACCTAGGCCTGGTTTGTTTGGCCTATATGAACGCGAGGCTTTGTACCTGAACGCGAAGGAGCTGGACACTGGCCTTCGCGAACGCGAGAGACGGGCCGCAAACACGAAGAAGGGCGGACCTGGGCTTGGCAGAATGTTTAAAATCAGGGTTTGAGTTAATATCACCCATTTTTCTCTTGGATTGGGCGATTGTTGGAGCTTGTGAAGAGGGGGTTCCATCATTTATCATGAGTTTTGGAAAGTTGTACATCAATTTGAGTCTCAGAAGGGCATGGAATGTCGTATATGCATCTTCAGAACAAGGTGAGTCTCCTTTCTAACCTTGTAAGAGGGAATTAACCCCGTAGGTGAATTAATTGAATATGTGATCTTAATTGTGGGGGCTATGTACGCACGAGATGACAAGAGTCCTTGCCTAGCTACTATTATGCTTATGTCCAGGTAGTTTACGACGCAAAAAACATGCTATACTTGGATTATTTGTGAACTTATCTGACAGCTTGTATTGCTTAAATCACATCGAATAAGTAAATGATTTCTAAACAAATTAAACTTCATTTTTCTTAAATTGATAAAAGAGAATTGGCTTTTGTTTGGATAATTTTACCATGTTAACTTATCGATTGACTGTATGTGTTTATTTTTGGAATGGGCCGAAAGCCTCGGTAGATTAAATAGATGCATCTATGGTTTGCGCCGTTCGACCCTCGATAGTGCACAATTTATTTTCTGTTGGATCGGGTCTTTCGCCTCGGCATGATTTGCACCTGCTTGTATGGCTTTCTTTGAAATTTATTGATAGTGATATTTGCTCTCCCCGACTTGGGATAAGTAAAGGACTAATGGATAATGAATTTGGAGACCTTTAATATAAAAAGGGACTTTCACCTGTTCGTGACTTACATGAATTACTGTCATCCTTAATAAACCCATGATTAATTGCGGTAATAATATGTCATTATCGGACCACTAGTAAGTGTCAAAGTTGACCATCTCGTCTCTACGTTTTCAATATTAGACGGGATACTCATTGGGTACACGTTATTTTTGTACTTATACTACACTTCTGTGCATTTTTGTTGCACAAGTATATGTACACCTAGTGGCATGCGGGGCGTAGCAGCATGGGTGATATTGGGAATAGGTGAGTTGCATTGCTTGAGGCGGCCCACAGCTACTGTAGTCCCTTCTAGTATATTGTATTTACTTTCTGTCCATTTGTATTTCGGACGGATGTTGTATTGTGTTGTTTCTTAGAAATAAATCATGCACTTGTGACACCGGGTTCTGGGGATGTCTATGGGTTTATTCAGAAATTTAAAGTCATCAAATGTTTCATGATTTATTCAGTAGAATTTATCATGTATTGTTTAAATGCAAAAGAAGTGGTTTCGGAAATATTTTAGATGAGAATTTCATTAAATATTATTGCTTGGTTTGCTTGAGAGCGGTTTTTGGCGCCACCACGACCCTTAGTTGGATTTGGATCGTGACAACATGGTATCAGAGCACTAGGCTCCTTGGGTCTCACGAGTCATGAGCAAGTCTAGTAGAAGTACAATAGAGACGTTTGTACTTATCCTCGGGAGGCTGCAAGACTATTAGAAGTACTTCCCTTCTTGATTCATTATCGTGCGACTTGATCCTTGGGGGCGTTTGCCATTATTTCATTCCTACTCAATCTTACGCGACAGGAACCGCTTATTATAAATCAAGAATTGAAGAACTGTAATGGCACTACATATGTGATTTGGGATATTTCTCCCGGTATAGTTGATCGAATAATTATCGTCGCTTGGTGGAAGGATACTATGTCATTTTAGCTCAATAGAGGTACCTCTGAGAGATCTAAGGCTAGGCACAAGTTGCCATGATGCTAATGAATGATCGTCCCGCAGTATTAATATGATGGTGGGATGTTTGCTTAGGTGTTGGGGCAGTGAATGACTTGAAGGGAGGTTTACTCAGTGCATGATTAAGAGATTCGGTATGTAATTTCCGGCAGGGGAAAAGAAATTGGCCTAATGAATGTCCTGATTTGGGCTGATGGAGTAGCGAGGCTTGGTGTTCCAAGCGTGGTGGAGTTTCCTTCTATGATGAGGTGTCATTGTCCCTGTTGAATGTACTAAATTCGCTGGTTCCATAATCTTCTACAATTCTCCTTGGGAGCAGCAAATGGTGAGATAGTATTGAAGACGTAGCTATTAGAGATCACACGGTTCGGTGGTTCAGGGTTGAATCGATGTTTGTAATGTCGACAACTCGAGAAATATGATCTCTAGAAAGGTTCAAGTCAGTAGCGTTTGTGGGTCTGGGAGCGATAAACAAGGATACTATTTGATGCAACAACTGAACATTAAAGGACGATGAAGGACATGTGCGAAACGTCAGGCGATGTTCAAAAAAATTCCAAAAACGGCTAGGTATATGAAGCAAAGGTCAAGTAGTTGATTAATGAAGCAGGTTTGCCCAAAGTGGGAGAGTGAAAAATTTGCATAAGGGCTTTGTAGTAGGATTACCATGTACCTTAAGGAGATTTTGGAGGTATTTTAGAATATTAGTGATTGTTGATTGGGATCTACGAATATAATCGGAAGTATGGGCTCTTATGTGGCAGGAGACTTGGTATAATGGAAAGGGGTTTCTAGAAGTGAAGAAGGATACACTATAACTTTAAATGGAAAGGATGTTGCCGCACATTTAATTGATGTCCACGGGGGGTGAAAGGACTTGTGCAGCTAGAGGGTTAGCTCGCACTCAGGATGGGTTATTGATGTCATGGTGATTGTACCCTATGTAGCAATGTTAGAAGATGTCCGAACGTAATGTCCATATGTAGGTTATTCCCTATGAGCAGGTTCGCGGTCGCGTGGTTGGCGATGCTTCTGCGAAGAATTCAAATGATTATACAGCAAATGGATCGGTCGTGATGATTCAGAGTATAAAAGAGGGTTCCCACAGTAAGATATTGAGAATTTTTGTGGTTTATTGCACAAGGTTATGTCAATAGGAGATTAAGAATCCTGGTAAATTCCAGAGTTGTACAATTGTGGTTTCGAGCTAAGTGGGAGAGTCTCACCACCTATGATGGGGTTTCATGGTTAATTACTTGCGGGATTTCTGATTATAAGCACATTGATGTGTTATCTCAGCTATGGGAAAAGAAAATAGGTGGTAAATTGAGCAAAGGAATTATTAAAGGTGGCCTATCGTTGGCCTTATTGGCCCATATTCAGACTTGGGGAAGGATTCGGGATTATGCTTTGTAAAGATGCGGATTCCAAAGGAATGATTCTTCCAGGTGTTTCACCAATGGGGTATTCATGTTCTAGAAGATTTATGGAATTGAATATATTCGGGGCCAAGTCAGAGGGGTGGCTCTCAACATCGGTCCTAGTGAATCAAAAGATAAAGTGTGATGCCTAATAATTTCAAACCTATGGCTACGGGTAAGAATCAAGCTTGATTGCAGCCTATGAGAAGAGGTACAAAATTTTCTTTGATGTTTTGACTTGCGGTATATAAGTTGGGAGATATGAAATGGTTCATGGATTTGAGACAGCATGGTCTCATAATTCAGGGTCACTTGGGAAGAGTGCAGATGGATTGTGTAAAGTGTTGAATGGGGTTGTCATTATTTCTATGGTAAGTAAGGACAAATTGGAAGAAGAGGGATTGGTTAGCCATAGTCGAATTAGCATGTTACTGGTAATGATCAATTCTTTCAGCGTGATCAAGTTATGCAAGTGAATTGTGATGGTGCATGCGAGGCTTGTCGGCAGCCATAGTTAGTGTTATTAAGAAAGTATTCTACCGTTGTGGCCTATCATGTGGAGGTGGATCCGGGAAGGTGTATGGTGGTTTCAATCACTACCTTAGATATTTTCATATTCTACGGTCATGAGAATTCACCTGTGTGTTGCTATGGTCCTCCTAAAGTGAGTTAAGTGGAAAGTTTTATATGATTAAGTGTTAATATAACAGTGGTTCCGAAGCTATGATGAAAAACAAGTTCTATTCTATATTGGCATGTTGGGTGCAGTGAGTGCCATGGAATTTGAAGTGAAGATCAAGACAGCAGTTTGGTGTCGACAAGGATGTCACGAGCTCGGATGAGCAGGAAAGAAATTTTGATGTTAAAGGCAACTTTGTATTGTCTTCATCGTCACCTAAGATCGATGTTTTGTAAAAAGGGATTTTCATCCTGGTTAATGATTCTTGATCGTTTTGCAGTGTTAGTGCGACCCGTGGTTTGGAGGTATGACCCAGTTATTTATTATGGTAGGTTGTGGGAGTGTGTCCCATAGGAAAATTGTATAAGTGTGGCAAGTAGCAACTACATTGATTAAAGACATATGCCAAGTATGAAGGTTGTGATGATATTGTTGATTTGAGAATATATTCCTAGAGAGCACTCAGTTTATTGGGTTGTGGACTGCGAAGGGTTACTCCTGTTGTGATGGTTGTTCTTGTGTGTTATGAGAAAAGAGAAGTTAGTATGGACCTTTGAAGGGTCATTGGCCTAACATGGTACGATCAGGGTTGACTTGAGGTTGATGGATGAATTTAAATATAAATATGGGCTCTATCTCAGGCCAGATGTGTTCATCTCAATACACCGCTCCTTAATGGAAGAGGTGTTATTTTGTCATAAGCTATTTCATGTAATGACGTATTGCGTCGTGCGAGTTGTGAGATGGCTTGGTGAATTTCTTATATGTTGATGTTCCGCATAGAGATGATGTTGTATGAACGGGATGACTTTTGAGATTCAGATCATTATTGCACCTCAGATGTACTTGAGTTTTGTAGCTTATGGCATTATATATTCCCTCAGGGATTGTATTATGTACTTAGCATGCTTGTGATCGAAATTCAGTAAATTATTGTAACGAGCAATTTAGCCTGATGTGCATCTCCATAGGTAAGTGTTATGTTATAATCGGGTTGCGTGCTGCAACAGTGTGATGTTGAGTATAGTTTTCAATATGTTATTTTTGTATGCCTTGCTTCCTATTTTCTAAGGGAAGTATTTATTAGTGTGTGAGTTAGGTAGTTCCTTCCAAAGTTCATTTTATTTTTGTATTGCGTTCGAATTGGCAGCCCATTGGCATATGTAGCATCATATGAGGCTTTTGGTCATGTCGGCGTGGCTTATTGCCTGAGCGGTTCATACTATGTGAGATGAGATCATCAAATTCGGGATCTGTGCAATCTGATTATATGAAGTATATTAAAGAGCTAAGATTATTATTTGTTTCAGAATGGGGTGATAGTTCTTGTCAGGGGTATAGACCCAATGATTATTTATTCAGTAGTTGGTTATGAATTTTTACACATCTCTTCTGTTGTGTCAGTATTGTAAGAGTTAGAACGAGACCTATGTATGTCATGCGGTGCCATGGGAGCATTAGATTCATGGAATTGTGACTAAATTGATCATGGAATGTTGTGGTGGTCCTACGAGTAAAATAGTGCAAGGTTTTGAATTCAGCAAAGGTATGCAATCATGTATTGGTGCATCGTGTGGTGATTGATACGAAGTTCGTGTGTTAGTAACAGGCCTTTCAAAGAATTTCGAATGTTGAAATTGGGCTCTAAGGCTTATTTGCTTGAATAAAAGGAAATATCTTCAGAATTGATAGAGCTTATGTGATCAACTGAGTTGTGGTAGCATAGGAAGGGGTATGAGGTGTTAAACAGTGATTTCAGACTACTTCGGTGTAGTTCTCAACATGTTCGAGGACGAACGTATGTTTAAGTATGAGAGAATGCAATGACCCGACCAGTCGTAATGAGCTCTAGCGCGTCGTTCAGCAGTCTGAGGCTATGAGCAGCTTCCTTTTAGGTATTATGATTTGTACGTGGGACTGAAATTGAATTTTGGGAAGGTCATGGTTGATTTGGGAAGAGAATTCTCATTTCGTGAGCTTTAAGTTGAGAGAATTAACTAAGATAGGATTTTAGAGTAAACGACCTCCAAATCATGATCTGAAGGTTGCAGCACGTACGTATGATGATTTCGGACTTGGCGTATGCCCGAACCGGGTTATGGAAAAACCGGAGCGTTTTAGAACATATTGTGAAATTTAGCATTTTAGAAGAATTTTATAAGTTTGGCTTGAAGTTTATTTCAGTGTTATCGATGTCCATTTGGGATTCCAAGTCTGTGAATAGCTCTGTATGGTAATTCTGGAGTTGGGATAGCGATCAAAAGTGAAATCGAAGGTCTGTAAGTCATTTAGCTAAAGATAGAAATTTGAAGGTTTTTAAGAAGTTTGAAATTCTAATATTCATTAAGCTTGGATTGGAGGTCGATTCATGAGTTTAGTGTTGTTTGATGTTATTTGAGGCCTCAAGCAAGTCTGTAATGTGTTTTGTGATTGGTTGGTAGGTATGGTTGAAATCCCGGGGGCCTCGGGTGTGTTTCGGGATGGTTTCAGATCGAATTTGGATAAAAGGTTGTTGCTGGTTGTTGGTATCTGGTATCCTTCTTCCCGAACGCAAAGGAAGTCTTGCAAACTCAAAGAGGAAAGTGGGAGGCTCTTTGTTTTGGCCTTCGTAAACGCGAGGTTGAAGTCGCGAACGCGAAGGGGTGGATTGAACTACTATGCGAACGCAGAGGAGGGACAGCGAATGCATAGAAGGAAAAGTTGGGCATGGGTCTTTGGCCTACAAGAAGGCGGGGCTTTGTACGCGAACGCGAATGGGCTGGGTAACTATTCTTTGCAAACGCAAGAGACAGGTTGTGAGCGCGAAGAAGGGCAGACCTAGGCTGGGCAGAATGTTTAAAATCGGGGTTTAAGTTGATTTCACCCATTTTTCTCTTGGCTTGAGCGATTGTTGGAACTTGTGAATAGGGGGTTCCATCATTTATCATGAGTTTTGAAGCATTGTGCATCAATTTGAGTCTCGGAAGGGCATGTAATGTCAGTTATGGATTTTCAGAAGGAGGTGAGTCTCCTTTCTAACCTTGTAAGAGGGAATTGTCCCCATAAGTGAATTAATTGAATATGTTCCGCTAATTGTGGGGTCTACGGACGCACAAAGTGACGAGAGCCTGTGTGAAGCTACTATTATGCTTATGTCCGGGTAGTTTAGGACCCAAAATCAGACAATACTTGGACTATTTGTGAACTTATCTGACAGCTTGAATTGCTTAAATCACATCGAATAATTAAATGATTTCTAAACAGATTAAACTTCAATTTTCTTAAATTGTTAAAAGAGAATTGGCTTTTCTTTAGATAATTGTTCGATGTTGACTTCTTGATTGACTGTCGGCATGTTTATTTTTGGAATGGCTGAATAACTCGGTAGATTAAATAGATGCATCTATGGTACGCACTGTTCGACCCTTGGCCGTGCACAATTTATTTCTTTTGGATCGGGTCGTACGTCTCGGCATGATTTGCGCCGGCTTGTATGAATTGCCTTGAAATTTATTGATATTGATATATGCTTTCCTCGACTTGGGATAATTAGAAGACTAATGGATTATGAATCCGGAGACCTTTTATATAAAAAGGGACTTTTCTCTGTTCGTGATTTACTTGAAATTACTGTCATCCTTACTATATCCATGATTAATCGCATTATCTATATATCATTATTGGACCACTAGTAAGTGTCGAAGTCTACCATCTCGTCTCTACTTCTTCGAGATTAGACGGATCCTCATTGGGTACACGTTGTTTTTGCACTCATACTATACTTCTGTGCATTTTTCTTACACAGATGTATGTATCCCCAGTGGCCTACGGGGCGTAGTAGCATGGGTGATATGAGGACTAGGTGAGTTACATTGCTCGAGGCGGCACCCAGCTAGTATAGTCCCTTCCAGTATATTGTATTTACTTTCTGTTCATTTGTATTCCGGACGGATGTTGTATTGTATTATTTCTTAGAAATAGCTCATGCACTTGTGACACCTGATTTTTGGGATGTCTATTGGTTTATTCAAATGTTTAAAGTCGTCAAATGTTTCATCATTTATTCAATAGAATTTATCACATATTGTTTAAATGTATAAAAGAAGTGGTTTCAGAAATATTTCAAACACGAATTTAATTAAGTATTATAGGCTGGTTTGCCTGGCGGCGGTGTCCGGCGCCACGATGACCCTTAGTGTTGGGTCGTGACAAATTTCATTGACTTAGGCTCTCTTTCTTAAGAAGAACCAAGGTCTTCTAGGCATAAACTGGTGTTTGCAATCACTAATTCAACACCAAAACCCTAAATTAGCCGAAATACTAAACACCCATAGATAATCAAGCATCAAAACACAATATTCATCAATTACTCACACTAGGGTTGAGCCACAATCCTACCTAATGGGTCTAGCTACTCATAATTATAGATGCAATCAAAATAATATATGAAGATAAACCAAAAAGATTAAATTGCTAATTAAAACTTGAAGATTCGATTGCAAAACTATTGTAAAATTACTCCAAATGGCAAGAAAACCCTTTTCATGAGTGCATCTTAGCAATAGAATCTAACCAATGACATAAAAATGGAAAAATAAACTATTTACACTAGGCCAAAAATTCTGGACAAAAATACCCATACGGGACTAGTGCCGACCGCAGAAAACTGAGTGCGGCCGCACTAAGGCTCTTAGGTGAAAAATCTTGCTCTCTGAACATGACCACCACAGACTGCACAAAATACACCGCGACCGTTGTGGCTCTAGTTGCAATCCGCACAAAATGGAACACGGACCGCAATTGCAAATAATCCTCCCATTTGACAACTCTCGGAAGTTGAGCTCTGCGGTGGGCGCAATGAAGTCAATATGGACCGCACAGAATGGAGTGCAGCTGCATTGCTTTTCTGCCTGAGATGACTAGTCTTTGAACCTCTTCCGTGTGGACCGCACAGAACGATGTGCGGCCGCATTGAGGCTGTTTGACGGAGCTTGGTCTTGTCTTGGTACTTGTGCAAGTTTCACTCCTTTTTGAGATGATTTTTGACACCTTATCACCTTCATGATCAAACCCGCAATCAAGCACAAACTTCTGATCCTTTGTGACTATTTTGTACACATTTCTAAGCAAAACTTAAGAAAGAATGAGTATAAAATGCATCATCATCCCTAGTTATCACAAACATAGGGTCTCCATTCCCTAGTTAAGTTTATTTTAGACATAGGGTCTCCACTCCCTAGTTTCCTTTTCCTACATACGGTCTCCACTCCCTAGTTGAGTTTATTTTAGACATAGGGTCTCCACTCCCTAATTGAGTTTATTTTAGACATAGGGTCTCTACTTCCTAGTAGCCTTTACCAACATAGGGTCTCCACTCCCTAGTTGAGTTTATTTTTAGATATAGGGTCTGCACTCCGTATTCAATTTTCCAACATAAGGTCTCCATTCCCTAGTTGACTATATTTTTGGACATAGGGTTTCCACTCCCTAGTCGTTTTTCCAACATAGGGTCTTCAATCCCTAGTTGAGTTTCTTTTAAGAATAATGTCTCCACTCACTAGTTTGATTTTCCAAAACTTCACTCCCTAGTTGAGTTTATTTTTGACATAGGTTCTCGATTCCCTAGTTTATTTAATCTTAAACATATGGTCTCCACTCGCTAGTCTCCTTTATAACATAAGGTCCCACTCCCTAGTTGATTTTATTCCACTCCCTAGTCACATTTCCAACACAAGGTCTCCACTCCCTAGTTGATTTATTTTAGACAGAGGATCTCCACTCCCTAGTCGCCTTTAGACATAGGGTCTCCATTTCCTAGTCACTTTTCCAACATAGGGTCTCCACTCCCTAGTTGACTTTATTTTAGACATAGGTCGCCACTCTATAATTGCCTTTCCAACATAGGGTCTCCACTCCCTAGTTGATTTTAGTTTTAGACATAGGGTCTCCACTTCCTAGTCGCTTTTCCAACATAGGGTCTCCACCCCCAAGCTGATTTTATTTTTAGACATAGTATCCACTCCTTAATCGTCTTTCCAACATAGGCTCTCTACTCTCTAGTTGAGTTTATTTTTTGACATAGTATATCCCATTACGGCCTCGGGTGTTCCAATGAATGACGATTGACAGCAGTCTCTCAGTCATCGAGTTTGCTAAGGCCCGAAGACCGTGACTCGTGAGATCGAAATTTCCTCGTTGGGGCCTTATGGGCCCGAAGTTCAAACCCTGAGGTCGTGTGGCTGCCAAATTATTGACGCTAGGACTCTGAGTATTTTGGGACTTACTTGGTAGAGGGATCCTTGTCGTGAGCATGCTGAACTTTATATTGGGAGTACGAGATGCTTTTGGTAAAAGATATTCTTTGATTGCTTGGCGTGAATACATGTTGGTTTGTTTCCGTGAGCTTGGTCTACGGGGGCATGGCTCTTTTGAGCGTTTGGGCCGGTACATGATTTCCATTGAAACTTAGTCTGTCGTTTCTTGACCCTTCCGAGCGGACGGCGTCTTCAAGGGGGTGCCCTCTACTGTTCGAGGTTGATTGCACAAAGAAGTCTGCGAGCTTGTTAGATCCTCTTTAGTAGGCATGTCACTTCATTATGAACCTTGCTGGCGAGACCCTCTTTGTGGTGGAAGTCCGGCCGAGGCGAAACAGTGCGACGGGTGTTGTTAAGTCCTTGGGATCTTCGAGTAGGGTGAACACTTCTGAAAGCCTTGGTCGGGTGTCTGCATACAAGTTATTGTAAAATAACAAAGGAGGGAGGTAGTTTTATCTAACCATGGGATGCGCTGGAGACGTTCCGAGATCCGATATGTCCCTAGTGTTTTGGAGCGAGGGCTCTAGTATAGCCCTCCACTTTGTTTAATCGGCCTTGGATGAAGACATGGTTTTCTTACCCTTTGACTCTTTCGAGAGTGGAGATATTGGTGTCGGTGATATGTTATGTTATGATTCCCCTTGTGGCGTGTTGTTTCCTGCCACGATTTTGATTTCATCCTTGTAGGGAATTTTACCCTTTTGTCCAAGGGGGGACGACACTGCCTTTGTGCAGTGCGTCCGTAGTCGTTTGAATAAGGCATCCCGGCCTTGTGCCTTCTTTGATGATACAGAACATGGCATTTCGATCTGGGATAGCCATGTTTACTGAGAGAACAGTCTTTCTCCTCGTCATTGTAATGGCCTTTTGGAATCCGCCAAGGATTCAAGAAGCGGTCGTGATTTGACCCAGCGGTCTGAGATGCCCTATCAACCTCGGCCCGACAGTATTGATCGAGCCACCTGAATTCATTAGCACATGTTTTATTTAAAATTGATCGAATAAGGAAAAAGGTTATCAGTTTGTTAGTCAGAGGCCGAGACAAGGTGTTAGTGTCCGCTTTGCTGAATGTGAGAGCGTCCTCAGAATATTTCCGCGGATCAGCTTTTCTCTATTGATGAGCATTCTTACTCTCCTCTTTTTAAGTTCTTACAGTGTCGTCTCTCCTCCATTATAATTGTAATACGTCGCGGCCTGTTTTCTTCATTTTTCTTGGCCCCCTTCCCTACTTGGAACTGAACTTTAATCTGGTTTCTCGACAGTTCTCCGTGGCGATTTTCCTTGAGTGGACTAGCTTTTTTCCTTCAGAACTGGTGGCCATCTTTAGCCCCGTGGCCGTGCATATTATATAATTCCCACACCAAGCTATGATTCCTCTGAGAGGGGTTCGACTAAATTGCTCTGGGCTATTTGAAGTCCCTAGTTTCATTTGACGGTAAACACGAAGATTGGTATAGCAATATTGAAATTGTATCCTGATGGGCGAGGCACCCTCACTGGCCTTGTATCCCTATCAAATCTGGCTCTATAGACGATTCCTCAAGGATATTTTCCACGATCCATTTTCCATACGTAGCGAGGAAGGTTGCGCCTCAGGGCATTCTTCCTATCTGTAGCGTTTGGTTGGTATCTCTTCGTGTTTGGCATTGGTCATTTTTCCAGGAGCCTGCTTGAGTATACTGATCCCAAGAGGGCTCCCCGGTGGTCATCCACGACCTCAATTTGTGATCTGGTTCTGGATATGGGTGTCCGACCATGTCTCGGCACGATACCTAATCAAGATCTATTTTTGTTTCAACTTCCTTGAAATCACCAAGCTTTGCTCGTTTATGCTTTGAATGAAGGCCTACACTGCCCAGTCATTTGAGACTGGGTGTAGCTCAGTTCATCCCACTGGGGAACAAGATGTGAATCCCCACAACATTTCATTCTCCCTTTTCTCAATCTTGTACGTGTCGGGCTTTCTTGATTTTGCATTGATAGCACCGGCGTCTGCCTTAATGAAAGTATTTGCTAGTATAGTAAGTGATTTTATGGGATTGGGACCTAAGCTATGATGCCGCATTAGCACACCTTTTGAGAGTGCTTCTCCAAATCTCTTTAATAAGACATACTCGATATCATCGTCTTTTGTGTCATTGCTTTTCACCGTGCACGTACATGCAGTGATGTGTTCGTTGGGATCTGAGGTCCCGTTGTTCTTTTGGAATTTTTGTCATTATGGACTTCTTTGGAATGCGTTTCAGGCCGCTTCTTCGAGAAACAACCTTTGTATGAACTTTTTCGACTACGCGCCCTCGAAGACTGAGAGTGCACCCGGGATCTGGTCGACCCAAATTTATAGGTCTCAACCTTCTTGTCATTGGCTTCTATCATTTTCTTACGCGATTCAATCCTTTTGCTGAGATCCTCAAACATTTTTACTATGGCAGGATCAACTATGGGCCCGTTATTGTCTGATATCTCGGGTACCTGTTCGGCTGGGGGAGCCGTTTCCGAGGCCGCTATGTTGGGAGTCTTTGAATGGCTTTGTAACTGAGCGATGGCCAATTGTTGTGCCTGCACTATTTGAAAAATAACATGAAGACTAACTTCTTATTCTTCCCATGCTGGGGGTTTTTTGGGTTTTCTGCTAGTCGTTATGCCGTATGCTCATGTCGGTGTATGAGGTTTCGTCAACCTGCTGTGCATCTTACGAACCCGCATCTGTTGGAATTGGTCCAGGTGCATTATCGAGTTTTGCGGTGGCACGCCAACGACAAAACAGCCACACCATTTTCTCCTTCAAGGTAGTCGTTCTCAACATCGTTTACCGAGCAAGACTTTTTGACCTGAAATCAAATGATCTTGGACAAAAAAAGCGTGAAAGATACCATGCATTTGTGTAATAACAGCAGCAAGAAAATTATCACTATTTGTTTTAGCTCTACGGTGGGTGCCAAACTGTTTACTATGAAAATTGTAACAACAAATAAATTTTTGAATGAGACTCTAACAATACGTGATCTATTTTTATGCTAGTTGTTAAAGAAGTTTATGTTAGGTGTATGATGTTTAACAATGAAGTACAAGCTAAACGGGGCAGTAATCAAACCAATGGTCTTGCTACCCGATCTTCGGATTGGTTGATGAAAGGCAATGGAAGGTCTCGAGGTCGATACCCGGCTCAAGATTGAGCTATCGAGGGTAATCAGGAAGGGGATAACAAATAGGATATAAGTAAAGAAGGATCTTTATGGCCAGTATCAAACAATAAACAAAAAACAAGTATAAAATCAAAAAATTCAAAGATTAGCCTCGAGCAAATAAGTTAGAGAGAAAAGTAAGAGAGAGATATTATTGATCTTGTGTAGAATAATTTGAGTGCCCTTTATAGAGTGTTAACGACTCCCTTTTTATAAGAGTGATGAGTCCTAACTTAGTCCAAGATACACTGAGTGATAAATGAAATGGGATGCAACAGCTAACTAGTTTCATGTCGTACACATAGGCCAATGTTAGGCTTCCTATCTAGACTTAATCGACTCTGGATGCACTCTTCATAGGTCTCTTGCGCTCTTCGGGGTCTCGGTAAACATTGTCCTCAAGCCGGGTGCCGACATGTCTTGAGGGAAGTATCCGGCTCGATGTCTCGAGCCTCCAAGGTAATCTTCTGAAGCACTTTGTTAACGAGAAATTTGTCCCCCCGATTTCAAAGTACACACAGCTTATCAAATCTTCAACTGCCCTTTTGAGGGTCCAACAGTCATATGTATTGTGTCCCAATACTCCATAGTGGTATCCACATCTAACATTAGCTTGGTGCATTAAGGACTCGGGGTTCGGCCGGTTCGAGACCACTGTTTGTAATAGCTCTAGCTTGATTAGCTATTGGAACAAGCTTGAATACGATTTGCCAATAAAAGTGAACTGATTCTTTCTGAAAGGCTCTCTTGGCCAAGAATTGCATTGGGGATCATTTGCTTGAGGATTATATGGAGTTTGGTAAGGATCGGCATTTCTGGGAGGTAGAGCTCAGTTTTATGTATAATATTCTGGTCGCGGGTAAGGTTGCATGTTCATCACTGCATATGGAGGTGGTGCCATGACATAAGAGGCATCTTGAAAGGGATAATAGTGTTGACGGACCTCAAGAAGCATATATGATTTGTTGAATGGCCTGCAGACCCCCCTCGAGCCGGAAGCCATCATAGCTCCTTCCTGTCTCCCGTTTCCATTTATGAAACCCATTTAACCATTTTTAATATATGGTGATGTTGCTTTAAAATCAGCATGACTCAAGATTCGACCCGTTTTTAAAACATTTTAAACATTTCACCAATTTTGATAGCCTCCGCGAATGGCTTACTCATAGTGGACATCATGTTCTGGAAGTAGTCCACCTTTTGGGCCTGCACATACCATGACCATTTCAATTTCATCCATTAGAGGCATTACCGTGGCAGCTCGCTCATGCCATTTCACAGTATATTCACGGAAGCTTTCTGCGATTTTCTTTTTCAGATTTAACGAATAGTTTCTATCGAGAGCGATGTTCACATTATATTGGAACTGGCTGACAAAATCTCGAGCCATATTGTCCTACACGTGCCAATTTTCATACCTCTTTTTTAACACTACAACCCCGGCGAAGGCCGTAGAAAGGGAGTTTTTCCAATTAAAGGACAATTGAATTGGGATTTATTTATTTAGAGATTTCAGAGTCACCACTTGGGATAATTAATTGTGTCCCAAGTCACCGGTTTAATTCTAGAATCGAGGAAGGTTTGACTGTTTAATACAGTCTGCTAATCACAAATCCATGTAAGGAATTCTATTAACCCGGGAGAAGGTGTTAGGTACTCCCGAGTTCCGTGGTTCTAGCACGATCGCTTTGATGATACATGGCTTATTAATATTGTTTAATTACTGATTTTAGAATCTATGTGCATTTTCCTCTTACCGCTTTTAATTTAAGAAAAATTATCTTGAAACGGGTTACGTGTATGTGTACCCATTTGTTTGCCGCATCAAAAACCATGTCGCAAACGTGTCCTCAATTAATAATACTTATTACTATCAAGAAAAATTTGGCCAAAGTTTTGCGAACACATACTCAAATATTATTTTTTACAAATTGTAGTCATGTCATGCGAACGTGTCCACAACCTCAATAGTATATTAAGTGCGCCTAAAGCAAGCTACGAGCATTTGTTATTTTTATATCTATTTATGAAATTAATACAAGGGCCATGTATGATTAAATGGTGGATAGCATACCTCGGACTGTGAACTAAATTAAATTAGCAACCTAGGAAAATCCATTTTTACTATTAAGAAGATTTGATCGAAGTTGCGCGAACGCATACTCTAAATTGATTTTTAGAATCATGATCATGTTACGCAAATGTATATACAATCAAAATTGTGTTTTAAACGGTCCTAAAGGCTTCTCTATGGATATTTAGTAATTGTTTTTTCCTAAACAATTGGCCAACATCACTTGTGCGAAAATTACTGCGTGCTACTGGTTGTCAACTAGAATATTCCAATTCACAATTAAAATTAAAATTCATTCCACTGAAAGTCCAAGATTGGAAATCTCCACTGTGCCCAAGCATTTGTAACCAAATCTTGCTAAGGAAAAAAACTTCAACAAGATTAAACAATGCAACGTAACTAGGCTCAAAAATAGAACGAAATCCTAGAATTTATACTGATTTAAGTTCTTCTTACTCAAAATTAGTCCCGTGAATCAATTAAAATAATGCATAAAGATGATTAAAAATAACAAACATCCAAGCTCCTAATTATTCATCTCCTGCTACAAAACTCTACTACTCATTATTAACACCTAAGATAATATCTTATTCACACGTTTATACCTAGATTTAGGCGCAAGCAACACATGAGAGGAATTTTACATGGACAACTAAAAAACAACACATTTGAACCCAATCTTCTCATAACTTCCCCAAGAGTAAATACTAAAGCACTCACTACAATCATCGAATGTTTCTACTCATCCAGAAATAGAGATGAATTGAGAAGATATTAGCGTGGCTTATAAACCACATTATCATATAATTGCCTATGTATTAACCTTAACTATCATGTAAAAGACAATTGCTAGTCAAAAATCTAGAATTCAACCAAAAACATCACCTTAATTCAACACTAAAGCGCATAAAAGGTTCAGAAATTTAACATAACAACACTCTACATTTGAGACAAGAGGAAACAGGAAATCAAAAGAGAGGAAGCAGATAGCAATATATCTTTCAATTCCTCATTCATTAAAATTTCCAGACAAACACGAATCCTTGCAATCATTTACTTCTCATGGTTTATAGATTTACCTTAAAGTGTGAAGAAAGAAACATTAGGGTAGTCAATGATCTAGGAACAGTAATAAACAACAGAATCAATAACAGTTAAAACAAGAAAATGAAGTAAGGTACAGCCCACACACCCAACTTCAGTCATGGATAAACCAGAAAACGTCAAAATACACTCGACTTCAATCTAGTTTAGCTTCAAATAGAGCCTAAATAACTTCACCAATTTTGAAAATTCTCCAAGTTAAAATAGAAAACCAATGGAATAGTATTTCCTTCACCTATTTTTTTGGATTTCAGCCCTCAACTGCTCTCTCGGATTTCTAGAATTTCATCCTTCAAAGTTTATCCCTGTAATTTTCTTCTCTAATATATATTTTTCAGATGTTTTTTTTATCCTTAAAACCTTTTTTTCCAAAATTTCATCCTTTTTTTAGCCTGCCTTGAAAGGCAAGGTTAGAATGCCTTTATAGGCAAGCATAGTAAGGCATCTCAGGTTTTCTATTTCACTTTTAGTCCTTTTGTTTTTAACTTGTGGACCATGTTTCATTACCAAAACCCCTGAAATCCAATTTGAACCACGACACTAGAAGCCTCTATAGACTTCTATTGCGTTACTAAAATATTCTTTAACTTAAACTATCCAAGCTACCCTTATTAACCCCTAAAATTATTTTAATCACCATAGAATTAATCTTTAATTTTGGGCTTTCACTACCAACCTGCTTCAACCCAATTTAGAAATCTCAACAGGCCCATGGCAATTTTGAATTGGCTCCAGAAGTAGAAGAAGAGAATAAATAACTAATATTAAATTATACATGAATGAGATGATTACCTAAGGACTAACAACTAAATTAAGCAATGAGCAAACAATGACTTAAAATAAAAAAAGAAAAATGCACTGATAAATGAAGGTCAAACCTTGAATCTAATTTTCATTTCTAAAGAACCAAAAAGAGGATAAACAAACTTATTTCCAAATGACCTTGGCTAAGGAAAAACTAATCCAACTCAGAATAACGCTAAATGAATAAATATAAAATCTAATGACATCTATGGAAAACTCATAAACTAAACCACCATTGATTAATCATAACATAAAGTGACTAAACAAAAACCTAATGGACCAAATGAACAAAGGATTCTTCCTTTTTAATCAAGAAAATAAGAGGAGAGAAATAAATCAGTGTGGAATGAAGGAAGCGAGAAGGCAAATGAATACCTGCTATAAAGCAACTAATGACTCCAGCAGAGCCCATTCGTCTTCCAATTTTAACCCAGAAATGGGTGTGAAATGACCGTTCCCGTTGAGAATAGGCAAATAGCACCCATTCCCCGGCTCAAATCGTCTCAGTAACCAATTCGTGTCCATCCCACTGACCTTTGCAAAGTTTGAGAATTCTGACTTTAGATTTAATACTTGACGATTTGTGCCTGAAGATTTTAGCATAACAGTGAGTTATGCATGAAGATTTGGCATGAGGTAGAGACGGTGATTCCTTAGCGTTAATTTGGGAGCAGTTGGGTGGTGGCAGCATTGTGCACGACGGAGGCGTCAATGTTTCTAGCTAATATTCAAGGAGTTCTGGCAGGATTTGAGGGATGGTGTCACACTTCCTTTCGGCTACTACAACCCTTTAAAGGGTGTACATGAGGGAGCTTTTCTAATTAATAGATAGCCAAAACAGGATTCGTCTATTAAAGAAAATTTCAGAGTCGCCACTTGGGAGATTTATGGTGTCCCAAGTCACCGCTTAAAATCCTTAATCGAGGAAAGAATAACTCTATTTAACAGTCCGAAAACCAGAAATCCGATTGAGAAATTCTGTTAACCCGGGAGAAGGTGCTAGGCATTTCCAGGTTCTGTGGTTCTAGCACGGTCGCTCAACAATTATATTTTGCTTAAATTATCTGATTTTACACAATTATGAACCTATATGCATTTTATGTCTTTTAAGCACTTTTATTATTATTTTTAAAGAGAATTGCAACGTTTTTTAAAATATGTCTCGAACCACGTCACATAAATGCACCCGCAGTTTTTGACACATTTCAACTTCATTGGGATTTAGATTCGGGTCACATAAATGTGCACCCATACTTAGGAAGGTAAGATTATTTAAAGACGCGCCTAAATCAACTAGCGTGTTATTATTTTTACGGGAAGGCGTGAAGCTCGCTAAGCGCCATGTCCCGAATTCCTAAGTATTTTTATATAAACATTTAAAGAGTGTCGCGCGATTTATGTGTATCGTTCGGCGCACGCTCCTCATTTTATTAAAAGGCCATTATAAGACGAATTAAGATTTTCAATTAGATTTGTCTCTACTTTGGCATAATGAATAACATTCAAGCCTTGTATTCAAGTTTAAAACTTAAACATAAGGAAAACTTTCTAATTTAAATTACCACTTAATGCTGGTGGCCCAGGAGCTGAGTCACGAATTCAAAGCAATGAATTAATTGAAAGACCGTAGTATGGCCACCAACTGAGCCATCAATGACTTAAAATAAAAAAGAAAAATGCACTAATAAATGAAGGTCAAACCTTGAATCGAATTTTCATTGCTAAAGAACCGATAAGAGGATAAAGAAACTGATTTCCAAATGACCTTGGCTCAGGGAAAAATAATCCAACTCAGACAAACGCTAAACAAAAATATTTAAAATCTAATGACATCTACGGAAAACTCATAAACTAAACCACCATTGATTAATTATAACATAAAGTGACTAAATATAACCTAATGGACCAAATGAACAAAGGATTCTTCATTTTAAACAAGAAAATAAAAGGAGAGAAATAAATCAGCGTGGAAAGAAGGAAGCGAGAAGGAAAACGAATACCTGCTATAAATCAACTAATGACTCCAGCAGAGCCAATTCGTCTTCCGATTTAAACCCAGAAATGGGTGTCAAATGACCATTCCCGTTGAGAATAGGCAAATAGCACCCATTCCCCGGCTCAAATCATCTCAGTAACCAATGCATGTCCTCCCACTGACCTTTGCGAAGTTTGAGAATTCTGACTTTAGATTTAATACTTGACGATTTGTGCATGAAGATTTGTGCGTAACAGTGAGTTATGCATGAAGATTTGGCATGAGGGAGAGACGATGATTCCTTGGCGTTAATTTGGGAGCAGTTGGGTGGTGGCAGCGCCGTGCACGACGGAGGCGTCAATGTTTCTAGCTAATATTCAAGGAGTTCTGGCAGGATTTGAGGGATGGTGTCACACTTCTTTTCGGCTACTACAACCCGTTAAAAGGGTGTACATGAGGGAGCTTTTCCAATTAATAGATAGCCGAAACGGGATTCGTCTATTAAAGAAAATTTCAGAGTCGCCACTTGGGAGATTTATGGTTTCCCAAGTCACCACTTAGAATCCTTAATCTAGGAAAGGATAACTCTATTTAACGGTCCGCAAACCAGAAATCTGATTGAGAAATTTTGTTAACCCGGGAGAAGGTGTTAGGCATTCCCAGGTTCCGTGGTTCTAGTACGGTCGCTCAATAATTATATTTTTGCTTAAATTATCTGATTTTACACAATTATGAACCTATATGCATTTTAAGTCTTTTAAGCACTTTTATTATTATTTTTAAAGAGAATTGCAACGTTTTTTAAAATATGTCTCGAACCACGTCACATAAATGCACCCGCAGTTTTTGACACATTTCAACTTCATTGGGATTTAGATTCGGGTCACATAAGTGTGCACCCATACTTAGGAAGGTAAGATTATTTAAAGATGCGCCTAAATCAACTAGCGTGTTATTATTTTTACGGGAAGGCGTGAAGCTCGCTAAGCGCCATGTCCCGAATTCCTAAGTATTTTTATATAAATATTTAAAGAGTGTCGCACGATTTATGTGTATCGTTCGGCGCGCGCTTCTCATTTTATAAAAGGCCATTATAAGACGAATTAAGACTTTCTATTAGATTTGTCTCTACTTTGGCATAATGAATAACATTCAAGCCTTGTATTCATGTTTAAAACTTAAACATAAGGAAAACTTCCTAAATTAAATTACCATTTAGTGTTGGTGGCCCAGGAGCTGAGTCACAAATTCAAAGCAATGAATTAATTGAAAGACCGTAGTATGACCACCAACTGAGCCAAAACTCAATCATAAATTTGATTTGAGAGAAATTAAAACTTTGATTTTTAACTTCGAATTTATTCTGATTGTTAATGCTAATAACATATAATTTAAATAAAAATTGGATGATTTGTATAAATAAACATTGATACTATTTAAACTTAACAATTTTACCCATTTAATCAGTCAAACCTATTTTTAAGAGTTATTGTATATCGATGATGCTGAAAAACGCACAATAATCGCAAGATCATACATGGGTTCAAATAGAATGCCATGTCAATTTTAACTACTGCTTCTATATCTACACTCCATGCACATACTAACAACTAAGTAACCCAAACAACAAAAAAATCGAAAGCAATTCATAAAGTCCATGTACAGTCTAGTACAAATATAAATTGAATACAAATCCAAACAAAATTTCTTTAAGCAGATATTCATCACCCAGTACATAATCGACTATTATTACGTAAAGAGTTAAATAAAAACCGATAAAGAGTGTGCTTAGGATGTTACATTTCATCCCCAAATCAAAAGCTACACTGAGACAAATTTGAAGATGTGTACCTGGTATTATGATGAAACAAAAAAGAAAGGAAGGGTCAGCACCAGTTTAATATCACACCTAGTAGATTCACAATTCACGATCTCAAGAAAAAGTAATATCAATTCCCATAAATCAACTTAAACAACCACACATGGAAACTAGTTCAAGTTCCACCAGCACTGACTCAAATAGAAACCCCAAATAACTTCTGAAATTTAACACCTTAAACACATATACTCCGAGTCCCTTTCATCCTATTTACACTAATATCCGAATTGATAGTTGAGTGTTGAAGCAAATCTCAAAAAGTTCCAATGAAACAGTGTTACCATGTACGGATCTTTCCAATCTAGAGCCAGTTTTCCTTTGGATGTTCCAACTCTTTTTTTTATTTCCTTATCTTCATTGAAATTTAATTATTGATTCATTATTTCAATGTCTGAAGGCATATTAGGATCTGGGCATGAAGTCCGCAAGCATGTCATGTTATTGAAATTTGCATTTAACAGAACTAGAAAGAGAATAAGAAAAATGACAAGATTAAGAAAAGAGACATTCCTAGATAATGACATATTAATTTCATTCTATTTTTTTTATTTTTTGAAGATAGAAGGGTTTACACAGGTGTGAACACGTGATTTTTTCCTCGCGTGATTTATTCATACAAGATTCTTAAAACTAGGATTTTTCCTTAAATTATTTTATTTTTAGGAATTAATTGCATAATTTTCATGTTTGTTTGCATTTTTGTGTGCATTTTTAATTTATATAATTCATGAAAAAAACAAAATACATTTCCTGCGCATCTAGGATTTAAGTTTACATATTTTAGATTAATTAGTAGTTAGAATTTTACAAAAAAAATACAAAATAAAAAAAATTTATTCATTTTGCTTGGTTTAATTTTTAGCTTTGAATTTTGTTAGTTTTCTTTTAATTTGGTATTTAATTATTTGAGATAATTACTAATTAGTGCTTAATATAATTGGTAGGTTAATCTAGTTTTTAAAACTGATTTAGGTTTTTAGTTTTTAATTCGGAAAGAAAAAGAAAAAGAAATCAAAACAAGTTGAGTAATTAAATAAAATACCCAATTGTGGGCTCGCCCAAATCAAAACCTACTCTAAACCCATCAAAACCAACCTGGCCCAGCCCAAAACCCGCGTCCAAACTCGGTCCAACCACCCCTTCAATAAAATGACGTCGATTGGGTTTCATTAGATCAGGACCGTCGAGGTTCTCGATCGGACAGTCCTGAAGCTTAGGTCACTTACCATATAAATGTCCAAACATGACCCCCAACCCCGTCTCTTATCTCCCTCTTCAATACAGAGACTACCCTGCCAAAACCATAATCGTCGCCTCCAAATCCTCCACCGTTGGTGGCGGCGCCACCACAAACCAGACTCAAATTAGCACGAAATGCCTTCGAATCTCAAATTAAAAGGGAAACTCTAGCACTGCCCTTGTTCTCACTGGTGGCGGTGGCGGATCCGTTCACCACCATATCAACACCGTAGAGCCTTCTTGACTTCCTCTTTCCAAATCCCCGAGTAGTTTCCCTAGAATCCTACCCAAACTTCTCGAATATTAGATCACAATTTAACCCTAGAACCCCAATTCTCCAATTCAAGGCTCCTGGGAAGATTTTAGGTTTATTAGGACCTTATTCGTGAATTTTTTCTAAAAAACACATGACTAATCTCCGATTGAGCCAAAGTTCTGAAAATTCGAGGTTCTCCTGTTCTCTTATAGTCTGGGCTATTTTTCCTAGGTAGTTCATCTCTAAATTCTGAGTTCTAATCTTCATGTTATTCTCTTTATTTTCTTCTAATATTTCTTTGTGCATGTTCGATTTACTGTCTATTCTGTTTCTTTGTTGTTTCCCCGGTACCTCAAATCTTCCGCACGTTTTTTCATTTTAGTTAATTAGTGCTTCTGATCTTGTATTAGTTCAAATTGGCATGTCTTTTCTATTTGGGCTTTTGGAGCTTTTAGGTTAAAGTGCACATGGTTTTTGTTTAGTTCCATTCCTCCTCTTCTCTTTGATTTCTTCTGTGAAACCTTGAGTCTGTTTGGGATTAAAAGAAAAGGTTTGGCCCAGAATTGATAGACTCAACTCTCTAATTGAATTTGGGTCAATTTTGACCCATGTTTTGGGTCAAGTTTTCTGCAGTAATACCAGGGGTATTGGAGGGTAGTTTAGGTATTTGGTTAAAGGAATCTTATGTGCAACAAAAATAGGAAGCTTCTATTGAGGGGGGTTCTTTGTGAATTTCAGACTTCTAATAGTATAACTTGGGTAACAAGTAAAAATTTTAGGGATTCCTAAGCTAATTCAAGAATTAAAAAGGACCTAAGGGGTCAAAATAAATCAGTAGGGTTGCCCTAAATTGCTTGCCTGTAAAGGCAAGCCCTTCTTGCATTGCAAGGTAGATTTTAGAGATCAGATTGGAAGAGCTAAAAGTAGAGAAAATAGGTAGCTGAAAACTTCAAAAAATTACACTGTTCTATTAGAAAAAATCCCTAAAAATCATAAGATGCTCATTCTGAAATACTTCATGAGAAACTGAAGGTTAAAAATGAGTTGAATATTCTTGGTATTCAAGTGTTTAGGTCATTTTTGGGTTAGTTTTTTCAATTTTTGGACTTTATTGAATGTTGTTGCTTGTTCGAAATTGTTTCAAAGATGATCATTCCTTATTTACTTCTAGGCTAATATCTCTGTTGTGTTGTTGCTGCTTTGCATTGAGCCGAACCCACTGATCCTTAGATTTTCTTTATCTCTATTCTTTTCCAGGTATTTATCTTACCTTCAATGTATGAAAATGGATGAAAGTTATTATCAGTTCATTTGAATAGATATTTATTCCCCAAGTAGTTGTTATTCAATGTTTCTGCACCTTTAAAGTTGTTTAAATTAGCTTAATCTTCTTGTACTTCTTTATAATTGTTCTAAATATGGATTGTTGTGGTGGTATTAATCTATTCATTCAAGAATTGCTTGGAAGTTGTTCATATCCATGAGATTGGATTATCAATCTGCTTGACAATCAGCATATAGGTCAGTTTTCAAATTTATGTTGTTGAAAGGAATATGCCTAAAGTTAAGTTATCCATGTGATTATGTAGTTAGGTGTCTCAGTAGTTTATTTTAGTTTTAATATGTGAATAAGCACCGTAAAAATTTGTTAGATAAAGATTAGGACGGAGTTGAACTATTTGTTTTGAAAGTGAAAATTCAGATAACGAGTGTGTTGCATTTAGTCTCCACAACAGCTAATTAACGGGTTCATCAATATATGTTTGGTTTGAATATGAGTGTGAGCATGGACTTATTATTTGGACTTGAGCATTTTGCGAAATGGTTAAGTTCAATCAGAATTCGATTTTGTACATTACATGGATGAAGGTTTGAATTTTGAGTTAATCGTTTTTTTAGTAATATGCTAGCTTGGTCCTGCCCTACTTCCGCCGGAATTTTGAATGTTGGAAATTTGTGAGTCAAAGTGATTTAAAAATATAAAAAAAATGGAGAGATCAGTGGTTTGTTTCTTTTGCACTCGTTTTCCCAAGGAATTGTGTCAATGTGTTGATTTCATATATTATGTGTGTGAATTGGGATTTGAACTTGAGCAGATTCAGCTTTTAGCTCTTAACGTTTTTGGGCCATCTTATGGGACTTGGACCACAAGTCTATGTGAATAGAAATTAACTGGCTGGACAGGTTGTTGGCTTCATGCCTGGCCCAATTTGTCCTTTTTACCTTTTGCTTTGGCCTTTCCATAAAATTAACGGGCTTTTATTTGCTCAAATGATCAACAGTCTTTTAAGGTGAATCATCTTAGATAATAATAGTTATGGCCCTCTTGAATTATAGTTAGAATATCCTTTAAAAATGGAATCGAGGTGAGCCGCGCAAAATAAAATCACAAAATGTGTGGTCTTCTTTAATTATTTCCTTTAAAATACTTAGAACTCGGGACGTGCCATTTAGCGATTTTTTTCATACCCCCCCCCCCCCTCCCGCGCAAAGTTGACAATGTGCTAGTTGCTTTAGGTGCATCATTTACTAGTATTATTTTCCTAAACTAGGGTGTGCATTTCATGTACCCAAATCAAAATCCTAAAATGTTGAATAAAATGTGTTTCGAGTTGCGGGTGCATTTCATGTGACGCAATCCAAAGACATGTTTTAAATGATGTTCAATCTTCCTTAAAATTAATTTAAAGCAGTAAATAATTTAAAATTGCGCCATAGGTTTAAACATATATTAAAATCAGATAATAGGCTAATTATGATAGTTTAAGCGACCGTGCTAGAAGCACGGAATCTGGGGGTTCCTAACACCTTCCCTCGGGTTAAAAAAATTACTTATTCAGGATTTCTGGTTTACAGATTTCAAAAGAGAAGTCGAATCTTCCTTGATTTGGGATTTAAAAATAAACCGGTGGCTTGGGATACCAGAAAACAAACCATCCCAAGTGGAGACTCTAAATACAAATAAATAAATAATCCCATTTCGAATAATGTCACTTAAATTGGAAAAACTCCCTTATATCACCTTCGGGTGTGCAAAAAAGGAGGTGTGATAGCTCTGGCGACTCTGCTGGGTCAAACCTAGAACTTCGGTTCAGGGTTCAAGAATTCGATCTTAGAATAGCTGCTATGATTGGCTTTATCTAGTTTTCCTACATGTTTGAACCTAATATGCTAAATGTTTTACTGCTTTGATATTTTGTGAGTTGTATATAAACTGTTTCGAAACCCCTCCTCTCTCTAGGTCTTCTAAATCATGGAGAAGGGTGCACTCCGTGTGACTTCTCTTTTTTCTAGAATCTTATCCCATTTTAGAACGAGGTTCGGACAAGTTGCTAATCCGGTGAAGCTTCTGTATTCCCGGTACGCTGCCTCCTCACCCCCAGCTCGAGTTGTACGCTCGGGTAAGCCAGGTCTAGAACAATAAACCCAGGGTTTAAACCTAATATAATAAAGCCTCGTGCTGGATCCCTAGTAGGAATGTTTGTTTTCATCACGTGCATTTGACTTACGAGACTCAACACAGAGGTTGGGTATGTCTAGGACAGGTGTCCCTGAAATGAAAAGACTATCCTGATGCATCTTGCTTGCTACTTGTGCATTTATTTGCTTTGGATTTTCATGTTGATCGGTTCATAAATAATGGGGGAGGGTTGGAAAAGAGAAAGAACAATGTTAGAGCTAAGTGAATTAATCACTAATCACGCCCAACTCTAGTCTTAAAAAGTATAAGTGGTCGTTGCAAATATAATCTGAGTATTTATGCCGAGAGTCGAACCCACAGAAAACCAAGGCTTAGCTATATCTGTTTAATATCACTAAGAATACAAAATTAAAAAATTTCCTAACTTTTAAAGATTGAGATTTTGTAATTAATATTTTATGGTATTTCTAACAACTAAAACTGAAAATAAATAAACAGTTGAAAACTAACTATGCTTGAATTGTACACAATTCGAATAAAGGTTAGGGTAATAGTTTCCCCTGTTGTTGATTTCATTAAGTGCATGTTTCCGATAGCGTTGACTTAGTTGTCTCTGTCAATCATGAACTCTCCAGCTATCATAAATCTTTTTCAAGAAATTATGATAAATTACTAGACACACTCTCTCAAGCTACACTAGCTACACTCACATTACAGTTCACTTAGATCGCATACGAGGTATCGTTATTTCTAATCCAACCTCTAAACCCTCGGTTATGACTCTCGCATATACTCCGAGAGTGATGTTGTTCAAACAACTACCTAAATATGCACTCTCTCTCAAGCAGATACATAATAAATAGGAACAACTAATTGAGGATCCTTTCAATTAACAAAAATCAAAACGTAGTTGAATAAATAGATATTAACAACCAACTCAAAACTATATTAAAATAACAACCAATTCTTCCCCAACGGATTTCACCAAAACCTTAGATTAAAAAAGTTAGTTACTAATGAAAATAACAAAAATCACAAAAGAATTCATATTCAAAGGTAAGAGAACAAAGAATAGGATTAAAGATTGATGCCCAATGATCCTCCTTGCCTCTAGCCCTTTCTTCTGATGTTTTTCGCTTCCAAAAATCATTCTCGTCTTTCATAGACGGCCTCTTTCATTTAGTATAAGGTTTAGGGCTTAAAATATCATGTTTTTGCACTTTGGTCCCTGAAGTTTACGTATCCTGTCGAGGTAGCCAGGACCGCGGCCAGAGTGGCCTTCAGAATTTGAGTCAGTGTTCTGCCGCGGTCCTACCGCAATTACGCAAGGACAGCGGTAGACCAGCTTCAGTTGTGGTTTTGTCCCTTCGCGTGGTGCACTTTGTGGATACTGTATGATTGGCATGCTTTTCTCTGTAATTGATCCTAAAAGTACTCCACAGACTTGTTTTATAGGATATAACTTGCAAAGCATGAAAAGCACTAATCAGAGCATTTTGTTATCACTTTTTACCATAAAAGCTGTACAAAAATGTTGTTCTTTAGGGCCTAATTATAGTCTAATTTAGCTATCATCAACGCCACACACTTAAATCTTTGCATGTCCTCGATGAAGTTGAACCACATTGTTAGGCCTAATTATTTGATGCATTACCCTATTTATGTCACACCCGCCATTATGAAAGAACAACCTAAGCAATGCAACAGCCACACATCAGGTGAAGACTCTAATGCCATGCCACACTCGCTCTTACTCTATGTACTCTATACAGAGGTGAAGACTTGCTTTTTCTTCCTGAGTGAAATTCCCTCACATCACATTCTTTAGAGAAGTTCCACACACATAAAATCAAACAACAAATAACTATAGATAGAACGAATTTACTCACTCTCGGTAAAGAACATTCACATGTCACACAGATACACCATAAGCTTTCCCTTAGTGTAATACTCTGCTAATCAAGTTGTTCAATCTAAGATCAATAGGTCTTCATTTGGTTGATATAGTGATTAACCTCCCTAAGCACTTTTAATACAATAGTTCCCCTTATTCCAATTTCCATGATCAGCAAAGTGATTCTTCCACACTTGTTTTATAAGCTACGCCCTACGTTTCCTTGGTGCAACTGGCTTTTTCTTGCCATTCAATATTTTAGGACCACCTATTTACAAGTTCCTTCTAATATTAAAATGTTTTATTAAGAACCATTATACCATTCAAGTATTTTTCTTATTATCCTTTTCTCACTCCATTGTTAACCCACAATTTGACTTAGATTGATCTTTAATAATTCAAGTGCTTCTAGGAGGTAAAGGTTCAAAAACTCAAGCTATTAAAACACGGGGATGTAGGTTATTGTAAGGTTATCAAAGAAACATGCTTCATGCTCGAAGAGGTTAACTATGGTAATATGCATAGGTGAATTCATAATTATATAGACTACACAAAGAAATGCATAAATTATCTCTAAGACCAAACAACTTCTATTTCGCTTTGCACACACACAGAGCAAGTTCAAGGTATCGCATGCAAGCATAGAATACATGTATTACCTCACACACACTTGTCATGTAAATCATTCAAAATTAGTTTTTTCAACACACTCAAGTGAGCATTCAAGTAAGACAAGGTGTGCAAAATTAAGGCATAAGATTAAGAGTCGACAAGTGAGCCTAGACGTCGCACCCTCAAGTTCGTTTTAGTTATTTTCATGTATGTACACTACGGGATGCATTCTTTCCTTCACCCATCTTAGCCCAAGAGAGTCCTAAGGGCACTAAAAATATTAAAGAACAATCTACCTAACCTGGTTCAAGAAAATCCCTTGGAAAAGAACCGTGGTCAAAAGAAAAACCAAGGGGGAATTACTACACTACCTAAAAAGAAAATAAAATAAAAAAATCTTTTTTTGGCTTTTTTTTAGTTAGACTACTTCCCTAAAGAATATTTTCTATATGGTCTGTCATCAGGAAGAGTACTACATTTAAAAAATTTATTTAATTAAACAAACACAGCTAAAGTAGCATGAAAAGTCACCCAGACAATCTCCTCACCCCACACATAAAATTGTGCATTGTGCCCAATGCACATCCATACATACAAGAGGATAAAAGAAACTCCCTTGTATGACAAAGGCCGAAGCACTAACAGATTATGGGATACTCAGACTTCTCCCAAGCTTGGTCCTCGTGCAGGTACCACACATTTAGTTACGACCATTTGGTTTGTTGTTGCATTCTTCCAATACATTTGCTTTTCATGCTCCTAGAAAATAAAACATTGACACTATAAAAATAATACAATTTAAAAAAATAAATAAATAAAAGCAAAAAAGTTGGGTTGCCTGCCAACAAGCGCTTGATTTAACGTCGCAGCACAACAGGAATAACTTTTTGCCTCCACCTCGATCTTATGAACTGAACCCCAAGTTTTGATTCAAGCTTATGATTATGGTCATGGGATGGTGGAATGGATCTAACTGGCCCAAGGAAATAATGTAGTATTCTACGCTCTTTGGCCATTGTATGAGGTATGTAATCCTGACTTTCAGCCAAGAAGAATTCCAGAATATAGGCACCTTGTTCTCATTCCTTGACTCTTCGGTTGGTTCGGATGACTCTATTTCCATATCATCATCCAAACATAATGTGGAAAAATGCTTGGAGTGTGGACCAATGCGCTCAAACACATGAATATTAGAATTTTCAACATCCTCAACATCAATGAAACTAGAGTCACCAAAATTTGTATCCTTGATGTCCTTGGCTAACTCTAGTCTCACTTCTTCAACATTGACATCCTCAAAGTGTAACTGGATAGGTTGTTGATGTTCTACTCTGACATCCCAAGTAACACCTCAAATTCATGCTCTTCTTGGCTACTATCCTCAATATTGGCTTGTTGAGCATTAAAAGCTCCAACCAATTGACTCAATTAAGCCTCCAACTTGCGAATAGTTGCCTCATGCCTTTCTATGTGAATTGTTTAACATTGATTTGTTCTAGAAGGCACTTTAGCATATCCTTGATCTCCTTCAAGTCCGTATTCGCATTTTCTTTATTCCTATTAACCTCACAAGAAAAGGTAAAACCATCATAGTAAGGGGTTGGGGGAAATTAAGAAATACAAGCACAACCATGAAGTTGGCCATTTTTACCACCACACACATCACACGCATTCGACAAATAAGATTGAGTTGGTGTACATAACTCGCTCTTAGAAACGTTTTGAAAATTTTGCCACGGGTGGTTTCCTTCACAATATGTATGGAGATCAATAGTAGAATAATCTATAAATTCTCATAATTCCAAGATGTCATGTTTCTCATATCAACAGTTATACAAAAAATAGAGAAAAAAATAAAGCAAAATAAAAGCTCAAACTTGAAACCTAGCAATATATACAGCTACAACTACACTGTTAGTTCCCCGACAACGATGCTGAAATTTTAATGCGCCCAACTCTAGTCCTAAAAAGGATAAGCGGTCGTTGCAAATATACTCTGAGTATTTATGCAAGTTTCGAACCCAGAAAGAACTAAGGCGTATCTTTATCTGTTTAATATCACTAAAAATACAAGATTGAACAATTTGCTATATTATAAAGATTGAGATTTAGTAATTAACCGTTTATGGTATTTCTAACAACTAAAATTGAAAATAAATAAACTGCTCAAAACTAACTATGCCTGAATTGTAAATAATTGAATAAAGGTATAAGGTAATGGTTTCCCCCGTTGTTGATTTCATTAGTTGCATGTTTCTTATTGCATTGACTTAGTTGTCTTTATCAATCATGAACTATCCAACTATTATAAATCTCTCTCAAGCAATTATGATAATTTACTAGACGCACTCTCTCAAGCTACACTATCTAGATCCACATTGCAGTTCACTTAGATCGCATTCGAGGTATCGTTATCTCTAATCCAATCTTTAAATCCTCCTTTATGACTCTCGCCTATACTGCGAGAGTGATGTTGATCAGTATGCGCTCTCTCTCAATAAGATACATAATAAATAGGAACGGCTAATTGAGGATCCTTTTACTTAATCATAATCAAAATGTAGTTGAACAAATAGAGATTAACAACCAACTAAAAACTATATTAATATAACAACCTATTCATCACCAACGGGTTTCACCAAAGCCTTAGATAACAAAAGTTAGCTACGCATGAAAATAAAAAGAATCACAAAAGAATTCATATTCAAAGGCAAAAGAACAAAGAAGAAGATTAAAGATTGATGCCCAATGATTCTCCTTGACTCTAGCCCTTCCTTCTGATATTTTTCACTTCCAAAAACCATTCTCCTCTTTCTTGGTCGGCCTTCTTCGTCTAATATAGGGTTTAGGGCTTAAAATCTCATATTTTTGCACTTTGGTCCATGAAGTTTACGCGTCCTCCCGCGGTCCTGCCACGGTTATGCCAGGACCTTGGCCAGAGTGGCCTTCGGAATTTGCAGCAGTGTTCTTCCGCGGTCCTACCGCGGTTACGCTCGTACGCAGCAGACCAGCTTCAGTTCTAGTTTTGTCCCTTTGCTTGTGCACTTTGTGGATATTGTATGATTGGCCTCCTTTTCTCCATACTTGATCCCAAAAGAACTCCACAGACTTCTTTTATTGGATATAACCTACAAAGCATGAAAATCACTAAGCAGAGCATTTTGTTATCACTTTTTACCGTAAAATCTATACAAAAATGTGGATCTTTAGGGCCTAATTATAGTATAATTTACCGATCATTAAGACCCTACACTTAAATCTTTGCTCGTCCTCGAGCAAGTTGAACCACACTTCTAGGCCTAATCGTTTGATGCGGTACCCTATTTATGTCACACCTGCCATTATGAAAGAATAACATAGGCAGTGCAACTGCCACACTTCAGGTGAAGACTCTAATGCCATGCCAAACTCGTGATTACTCTATGTACTATAAATAGATGTGAAGACTTGCTCTTTGTTCATGCGTTAAATGGCATCACATCACTTTATTAGAGAAGTTCCACACAGATAAAATCAAACAACAAAGAACTATAGATAGAACGAATTCACTCACTCTCAGCAAAGAACATTCACGTGACGCACAGATACGGCATAAGCTTGGCCTTAGTGTAATACTCTACTAATCGAGTTGTTCAGTCTACGATCAATAGGGCTTCACTTTGTTGGTATAGTGATTAACCTCCCTAATCACGTTTAATACAATAGTTCCCCTTATTCCAATTTCCGTGTTCAGCAAAGTCATTCTTCCACACTTGTTTTATAAGATACGCCCCATGTTTCCTAGGTGCAACTGGCTTTTTCTTGCCATTCAATATTTTAGGACCACCTATTTACAAGGTCCTTATTCTAATATTAAAATGTTTATTTAAGAACCATTGCACCATTCAAGTATTTTTCTTATTTTCCTTTTCTCACTCCATTACCAACCCACACTTTGGCTTATATTGATCTTTAATAATTCAAGTTCTTCTAGGAGGTAAAGGTTCAAAAACTCAAGCTATTAAAACACGGGGATGTAGGTTATTGTAAGGTTATCAAAGAAACAGGCTTCAGGCTCGAAGAGATTAACTATGGTAATAGGCATAGGTGAATTCATAATTACATAGTCTACACAAAGAAATGCCTAAATTATCTCTAAGACCAAAAAACTCCTATTTCGCTTTGCACACACACAGAGCAAGTTCGAGGTATCGCATGCAAGCATAGAATACATGTATTACCTCAAACACACTAGGTATGTAACTCATTCCAAATTAGTTTGTCAACACTCTCATGTGAGCGTTCAAGTAAGACAAGGTTTGCAAAATTAAGGCATAAGATTAAGAGTCTACAAATGAGCCTAGATGTTTCACCTTCATGTTCGTTTTAGTTATTCACAGGTATGTACACTACGGGACGCATTCTTGCCCTCACCCATCTTAACCCAAGAGAGTCTTAAGGACCCTAAAAAAATATTAAAGAAAAATCTACCTAACCCGCTTCAAGAAAAGCCCTTGCAAAAGAACCGTGGTCAAAAGAAAAAACAAGGGGAAATTACTACACTACCTAAAAATAAAATGAAATAAAATAAAATTTGGATTTTTTTAATCAGACTACTTCCTTGAAGATACTATTTAAGTGGTCCGTCATCACGAAGAGTCTCCTATATTTAAAAAAAAGTTGTTTAATTAAACAAACAGAGCAAAAATAGCGTGAAAAGTCACCTAAACAATCTCTTCACCCCCACACTTAAAATTGTGAATTGTCCCCAATGCACATCCATACATACAAGAGGGTAAAAGAAACTCACTGGTAGGCCAAAAGCCAATGCACTAACAGCTCATGGGGTACTCAGACTTCTCGCAAGCTTGATCCTTCGTGCAGGTATCTCACACTTAGATCAAACCATTTGGTTTGTTGTTGCATCCTTCCAATACCTTTGCTTTCCATTCTCATAGAAAATAAAATATAATTTAGAAAAGTAAAAAAAAAGCAATAAAGTTGGGTTGCCTCCCAACAAGCGCTTGATTTAAAACGCGGCACGACGCGAATCACTTTTTGCCTCCACCTCGAGCTTATGAATTGAACCCCAAGTTTTGATTCAATCTTATGATTATGGTCATGGGGCGGTGGAACGGATCAAACTGGCCAAAGGAAATAATGTAGTATTCTGCACTCTTTGGCCTTTGTATGAGGTATGTAATCCTTACTTTCTGGCAAGAAGAATTCCAGAATATATGCACCTTGTTCCTCATTCCTTGACTCTTCTATTCATTAGAACGACTCTATTTTCGTATCATCATCCAAACACAATGTGGTAAAATGCTTGGAGTATGGACCAATGTGCTCAAACAAATGAATATTAGGATTTTCAACATCAATGATACTAGAGTCAACAAAATTTGTATCATCAATGTCCTTGGTTGACTCTCGTATCACTTCTTCAACATTGACATCCTCAAATTGTAGTTGGCTAGGTTGTTGATGTTCTAATCTGACCTCCCCAATAAACACCTCAAATTCATGCTCTTATTGGCTACTATACTCAATATTAGCTAGTTGAGCATTAAAAGCTCCAACCACTTGACTCAATTGAGCCTCCAACTTGTGAATAGTTGCCTCTTGCCTTTCTATGTGCAATTTTTTCTCATTGTTTAGTTCTAGAAGGCACTTTAGCATATCCTTGATCTCCTTCAAGTCTGCATTCCCAGGTTCTTTGTTCCTATTAACTTCACAATAAAAAGTAGAACCATCATAGTAAGGGGTTGGGGGAAAATAAGAAATATAAGCACAACCATGAAGGTGACCATTTTTACCACCACACACATTCCACAAATAAGATTGAGTTGGTGTACATAACTCGCTCTTAGGAATGTTTTGAGAATTTTTCCACGGGTGGTTTCCTTCACAGAGATCAATAGTAGAATTATCTATACCCAAATTCCCATAATTCCAAGATGTCATGTTTCTCAAATCAACAGTTATATAAAAAATACAAAAAAAATAAAACAAAATAAAAGTTCAAACTTGAACCCTAGCAATATATACAGCTATAACTACACCGTTAGTTCCCCGGCAACGGCGCCAAAATTTGATCATGCCCAACTCTAGTTCTAGAAAGGATAAGTGGTCGCTGCAAATATAATCCGAGTATTTATGCCCAAAGTCGAACCCACAGGGAACTAAAGCTTAGCTGTATTTTTTTAATATTACTAAGAATACAAGATTGAACAATTTCCTAAATTATAAAGATTGAGATTTAGTAATTAACACTTTACGATATTTCTAACAACTAAAACTAAAAATAAATAAACAGCTGAAAACTAACTATGCTTGAGTTGTAGACAATTGGAATAAATGTCTAAGGTAATGGTTTCCCTCGTTGTTTATTTCATTAGTTGCATGTTTCTTATAGCGTTGACTTAGTTGTCTCTATCAATCATGAACTCTCCACCTATCATAAATCTCTCTCAAGAAATTATGATAATTTGTAGCTATCATAAATCTCTCTCAAGCTACGCTAGCTAGATTCACATTACTATTCACTTAGATCGCATCCAAGATATTGTTATCTCTAATCCATCCTCTAAACCCTTGGTTATGACTCTCGACTATACTCCAAGAGTTATGTTGTTCAAACAACTACCTAAATATGCACTCTCTCTCAAGCAGATACATAATAAATAGGAACGGCTAATTGAGGATCTTTTCAATTAACCAAAATCAAAATGCAGTTGAACAAATAGGGATTAACAACCAAATCAAAACTATATTAATATAACAACCAATTCATCACCAACAGGTTTCACCAAAACCTTAGATAACAAAAGTTAGCTACTCATGAAAATTACAAAAATCACAAAAGAATTCATACTCAAGGTAAAATAATAAAGAAGAAGATTAAAGATTGATGCCCAATGATCCTCCTTGTCTTTTGCCCTTCCTTTTGATATTTTTCGCTTCCAAAAATCATTCTCCTCTTTCTTAGCCAGCCTACTTCCTTAAATATATGGCTTAGGGCTTAAAATACCATGTTTTTGTACTTTGGTCCCTAAAGTTTACGCGTCCTACTGCGGTTATGCCAGGACCGCGTCCTGAGTGGCCTTCAGAACCTACAGCGGTGTTCTGCCGCAGTCCTACCGCGGTTACGTCGGGATAGCGACAGACCAGCTTCAGTTCTGGTTTTGTCCCTTCGCTTGGTGCACTTTATGGATATTTTATTATTAGCCTCCTTTTCTTCGTAATTGATCCCAATAGTACTCAAGAGACTTCATTTATTGGATATAACCTGCAAAGCATAAGAAGCACTAACCAGAGCATTTTCTTATCACTTTTTATTGTAAAAGCTATACAAAAATGTGGCTCTTTAAGGCCTAATTATAGTCTAATTTACCTATCATCAATTACCCATTGTGAAAAACCATTACCCAAATGGTACCATAACTCTGCCAAATGTTTAAGAAAAAAAAAGGGAAATGAAAAGAAGAAAAATAAAGGTTTTGTTTCAAAAATAGTTGGTTTTGTCAGATCTAGACGAACTATGCAAGGTTGATTCTCACCGGATGTGGATACGTAGGCAACCCCTATAAGGTCCAACTTCCCTCTTTGCAAAAATAACCCAAAACAACAAAATTTTAATTTTTGTCACAAATACGTTCGGTGACGCCATTCTTGTCTAAAATAATCCGAATGCCCCAAAAGGGCACTGCAAGCAAAACAGCCACCTTGAGTTATTTCTAATGGTTAGTGGGCACAGCCTTAATGTCACAACCCAAATCGAAGGTCCGACGGGCACCTGGTGCTTTACTCAGCCGAGTACCAATGTAACATATCTTTCTTAACATACTATAATGGGTAAGTGATCCATAACACCCATCATGAGATAACAAGAATAAAACATAGGGAATTCTTAAATATGCGACCCAACATGAAATGCAAACTTATACATGTGATATACGGGCCTACAAGGCCGACATGACCATTTGTAAACTCAAATCTTAAGCCAACAAGGCCAGAGCTGTATCCATACACCTGACATCTGTCTACAAGCCTCTAAGATTACATAAAATCATAAAGGTCGGGACAGGGTCCCGCCATACCAATCAATACATATTCAAAGCATACTGACCAAATAGGCAACTCCGGAGCAAGTGGAGTGCACCGACACCTCCGCCGAGCTGATAGCCTACTAGGAGGACTTTTAACCTATCAATCGGGACCTGTGCCATGAAACGCAGTCTCCCTAGGAAAAAAGAACGTCAGTACGAATAAGGTACCGAGTATGTAAGGCTAGGAAGCATAAACAAGAATAGTAATGTAAAGTGAGATAGAGGAGATACAACCTGTAACATTTGAGTGCCTCTGGGGACTACTGACATGAAATTCATAATACATATATATACATAAACTATAAAAAGCACTTTCCTCTGCGGGCATCATCATCATCATATCATACCCAGCCTCATGGAGGACTAGGTAAAAACGTACCCGGCAATCATAAGGCTCGGTAGAAGCGTACCCGGCCACGTGGAGCTCGGTAAAACCCAACTGATTAGTGGTTGCACAATAGGTATCGTACCCGGCTGACTATAGCGTGGCTCGATAGAGTAAAATAGATACATATATATAATGCATGCTCGACTCATGGAATAACCTTCTAAACTTTTGGAGTGTCTTAAGAACCTTATGGACATCTATACTCTCAATGTGAACCTTCGTAGGATTCAAGGATCATACATATTTTCTTAGAATAATTTTATAAGGAAAGAAAAACACGGACAACCTTATTTGCTAAGAGTAGATCCGTTATGAAGTAGCGTATTCGTTTCACTTTAGATCATTCCAAAAAAAGAAGGAAATGCCTTAACATACCTTGTATATTCTTCCCAACCTCAGGCTATGAAATTTCAAGGCTCCTTAATCTACAATAAGAGAAATGACACTCTCATTATCATTTCAGCGTCGTAACTATTATGTATTGACGACAACCTTTTTTACAATAAAACGGACAGCACCTCCCCTATATATACGACTTCAACAGCCCAACATACCCCTATCACTTTATACACAAAACGACAACCATAATAGTGTCAAATAATCCGAAAATGTTATGACGAATGACCAACAAACAACCTTGCCATTATGTGGTGTTTCTCCACACCCTTCCTCCTCTCAAATCCACAAAATCAGTAGCAAAAGAGACAACCCAATACCATCATGAAACATCCTACAAAATAGTCCCACAAGTTCATCAACTCAAAATAATATTTCGCTTTACTTAAACACGTTTCGACTTGTCTTTTAATTTAAATTGAGAAACACAACCAAAAACACATCATTATACCTCTTATCCAATAAACCAGCCATGAATTCAACCTAGAAAAAAGTTCACAACCAGCCAACTAGTACACAAGAACAAACAACATACCAATCTTTCGAAACTAGCTAGGTCTATTCTTTATGATCGAGTTACAACTCGCAAATGCATAGATAATGGAAGGAGAAGAATAAATTTACCTTGTACTGCGTACAACCCACGAAACCTGGCCTTTTTCATCAAAATAAGTTCCCAAAAATAGCTACAAGAAGGAGAAAGAGAAACTAGCGAGCTGTCCGGACTTTCCAGCACTAGAATCGCGTCGTAGCATCCGAAATAACCTAGGGTTTGTGTGGACCTTTTAGGGAGGAGTTGCAGGGTTCAGTTAGGTTTCCTTGGCCTGAAATATAATGAAAGAAATGAGTTTAAAAGCCCTTAAAATTACCCAATTGGCCGACTTTTGGGATTTTAATTTAGGCCTTTCCTTTTGGCAAGTAGGTGATGCACCTACTTGTCACCTACTAGCTGTGCAGTCTCGCGAAAATGTGAATATCTATATACTTCAATGTCGTATGGATGAACGGTTTAATATGTTGGAAACTAGACTCGAATATGTTCAATTTGGTATGTAGATCAGCCTTTGATTCCATGTATATTTGGACAAAAGTTCATCTACATTTGACCTAAATTTCAGCAAATTTATGAATGTAACTTGTGATGACTTTTGCTAACTCTTGTTCCACAACTTGCTTGCCTTCAAAATTTAGAAAATTAATATCATACAACTAAAATAACTCGTAGAATAACCTACTTTTTAACTTGTATCGATCCATGGTTGATCCAGTCCTAATGTTGATCTTAATCTACCACTCATAACTTGAGACATTTTACATAAGACATTGTCATTGAGGCTCACGTCTCATCGGAGAACCTCATAAGT
This sequence comes from Nicotiana benthamiana, assembly GCA_034376525.1. Classification (NCBI taxonomy): domain Eukaryota; kingdom Viridiplantae; phylum Streptophyta; class Magnoliopsida; order Solanales; family Solanaceae; genus Nicotiana; species Nicotiana benthamiana. Next base: position 95,611,188 of record CM067337.1, read on the forward strand.
GATTTGCTTAATCCACATAGGGAAGATACTACACTGCAATGAGCATATTTCATAGTATCAACATGATTCGTCTTATGGGGGTATTCAAATCCTGCGTAATTCATAAAATCCATTCTCTTTAAATCATTACTCAATCAAAGGCCTAAAAGTTATTCTCTTATCATTTATCATTACACCCTCATTCTACTACCAGTGCAGCATTCCATCTCTTCTACATGCACCTAGTCTTAAACTTCTCTGAGTTCATTCCGGCTGTAGCGAGCTTTCAATAAGTTATGGAAGCTATTAGCTCTCATGTTGTGATGGGTTTAATCATGTGGACTCACCTATTCTTATCACCTTCTTATTTGTCTTTTCTTATCCTTATCCCTATGTACCTAAAACCTTGTTGCTCTACAATACTTTACCTTACGACCTACACCTATTAATTTATACTACTCGCAACCTTCCTTTAACTTGCTAGCACAAAAAATTTCCTTTTGTGCCATCTCAGTTGTCCTTAAATGTAAGCAATTACCTTTCCTGGTCGTTCTAACACTTGTTGCATAAATACTTAGCTTGTCTTATTGCGCACGAATACTGTAATCCCTTGTACCTCATGTAATCTCAAATATCACGTTTGCTTTTTTTTTTCTTCCTAAAACCATCAAAACCAGCCCAAAAGTTAGCCAAAAACTCAGCAACTCTTGTGTTTTTTTAGTCAAAAAAATGAAAAAATCCAACGGCAAAAATAGCAACAAGTTAGCTGCAAAAATAGTCAAAAAAGCAACAAAAAGTTAGCTGAAATCAGCAGCAAACCCAGCTGCAATACGCCACCACATGTTCGAGTCGGGTCGATAAGTTGTCTGTTTGAGAAGTTTTATCCAAGTTTCTCCGGTGTGGTTGTTACCGTTGTTTAAGTTCGATTGCCTATTCGCTTTTCAAGCTTTGACGTGACTGAAATTTCTATCAAATAAATATAAAGTTTCAGTGCTTAAGGTTCGTCTCTATTTGTTTAAGATAATTTGGGCCATCAGGTGATTTCCTACTGTGGGCCATGGTTTATCAGTAATATTAAAAGATTTCGGCTCGTAGGTGTTTCAATTTGGTCAAAGATCTGTAAGTTGAACTTGGGTTTGAGAATGATATATCGATGAGTGCTTTAACAAATACAATTGTTCTTGCTACGTGAAATTATGTTCGGAATCAATTATAGATTATTTTTTTTTTTTACAATAAATGGGTCATGACGGTTGGTTTGGTCATATTAGTAAAAATTAGAATTGGACTTAAATAAGTTCAAATTGACATGGCTCTCATAAGATTAGAATCACGAACTAACACTAATAGAATAATTTGAGGCGTGCCATACCAAACAGAATCTCAAAATTCATGGTCCTCACTTAATTAATTTTAATCCTTAGGTGTGTCATTTAGTTAAACTTTTCATGACCCTCGCAAACTTGAAAGTGCGTGGTTGCTTTAGGCGCACTATTTTAAAAGTTACCTTCCTAAATTCGGGTGTGCATTTCATGTGACCCAAATCCAAATCCCACAACGTTAAATAAAATGTGTCTGAACTGTGGATGCATTTCATGTGGCATGGTCCAAAGATGCGTTTTAGATGACGTTGATATCTTCTTAAAAATAATTAAAAGTGGTTAATAAGTTAAAAAGTATACCATAGGCTAAAACATGTATTAAAATCATATAATAGGCCAATTACGATAGTTTAAACAACCATGTTAGAATCACGGAATCTGGGAGTGCCTAATACCTTCCTCCGGGTTAACAGAATTGCTTATACAAAAATTCTGGTTCGAAGACTTCAAAAGGAAAGTCAAAATTTCCTTGATTTGGGATTTTAAAATAACCCGGTAACTTGACACGCCGGAAAGTAAACCATCCCAAGTGGCGACTCTGAACAAAATCGAATAAATAATCTCATTTCAAATAATATCACTTAAATTGAAAAAACTCCCTTATACACTGCCTTTCGTGGTAGTGTTCTAAAAAATGAGGTGTGACAGCTCTGGCAACTCTGCTAGGGATAGAACCCAGAACTTCGGTTCAGGATTCTAAGAATTCGAGCTTAAAATAGCTGTTATAATTAGCTTTATCTGTTATCCTATTTTCCTACATGTTGCATGCCTAATGTGCTATATGTTTTACCGCTTTGATATTTGGTGAATTGTATATATAAAGTGCTACAAAACCCTTCCTCTCTCTGAGTCTTCTACATCATGGAGAAGGGTGCACTTCGTGTGACTTCTCTTCTATTTAGAGTCTTATCCCATATTAGAACGAGGTCAAGACAAGTGTCTAAGCCGGCGAAGCTTCTGTATTCCCGTTACGCTGCCCCCCCCCCCCCTCTCCCCTCCCTGGCTCAAGTTGTCCGCTCGGGTAAGCTTGGTCTAGAATAATAAACTCAGGTATTAAACCTAGTATAACAAAGCCTCATGGCAGATCTCTAGTTGGAACATTTATTTGCATCACGTGCATTTGACTTAGGAGGCTCAACACAGGGGTTGGGTCTGTCTAGTACAGGTGTACCCAAATTAAAAAGACCATCCTGATACATTTTACGTGCTACTTGCGCATCTATTTATTCGGCTTGCGTGTTGACCGGCTTCTAGAATAGAGGAAGAAAAATAAAATAAAATAAAAAATAGAGTAAGAGGTAGGTATCTAGAAAATTCTAAAACTCTCGTGAAATTCTGGAAAAAAGTCATTTCAAAATGAGCCAAAATCTCAAGTGCCATGTTTCTCGTGATTCATCAAATCCGCCAGAACTACGCGGGTCTGATTCTCACCGGATGTGAGATACGTATGCAAACCTCATCGGTTCCGGCCCCCAATTTTAAAATTTCACTTCCTTGTTTAGGAAAGTTTTTCTTTGAGACCCCAATTTTTAAAAATAATACAAAAAATATATCTTTTCTTTTAGTTTTTCTCAAAATAACAAAAAATATATATTTTCATTCTTCTTTTGAAAATTCAAAGCAAAAATCGAGATTCAAAAATATCTTCTCTTTTATTTAGAAGAATTTCTTGTAAAAATTCAAAAATAAAAATAAAAAATCCAAAAGAAATAATTATAATATTTTTCTTTCTTCTTTAGAAGTTTTTCTTTCAAAATTCAAAAAAAATATTCATAAATATTTTCATCTTCTTTCGAAAATTGAAAAGAAAATTCAAGATTCAAAAGTACTTTCTTTTACTTAGAAGTACTTCTTTCCTAACTTCAGAATAAAAATTTATAAATGCAAAAATATTTTTCTTTCTTCTTTAGAAGTCTTTCTTTGCAAAAGTGGTGGAGAAAAATCAAAATCTAAAAATATTCTCTTTCTTCTATATAAGTAGTTCTTTTGAAAAAAAAAAGTGAAACAGAAAAAATTCAAAATCCAGAAAAACATAAATTTAGTTTATTTCCTCTATTCCTAATCTTCCCGAACTACGTAATATCTGATTCATGCAGCGTGATGATACGTAGGCAACCCACATCAGGTTCGATCAAACATGGAAAAGGAAAATGAGAAAAATGAAAAAAATGAAAAACAAGGAAGAAGGAAAAAAAGTGAAAAATATTGATAATAGTAAGGAGCGACCGAATCCATTCTAACATGTTTTGTTTTGAATTGTGAAGAAATTTGATGTGATCGGTTTGTGGTAAGCTGGAAACACAATATCCAACGAAAAATGAAAACTTACATCGAAGATGTTACAAGTGCTCAAGAGACTCAGGGTCAAAGGGTTCAACAAGAGTCTAATGTGTTTGAGAAAAATAGAATATTGAAACAGCAAACGACCGAAATGTGTCAAGCATAGGCCAATAGTCAAGGACAACCCAATTACAAGTCACAATTTTCTACACATCAAGAGTCGTACCACTCTCCTAAGTACCACTCGTACGCGTTTGATTTTCCTGCAAACCTTGAGGAGCCTGCCTGAATGATGGCACATGAAGAAATGGCCCAAAGAGTGAAAAGCTTAGGACAACGGTTGAAAAACATACAAGGGTTGGCAGGTCAAAAGAGTGTTTCCCTCAAAGATCTATGTTTGTTCCCCGATGTCCACTTGCCACATGGTTTCAAGACTCCCAAATTTGAAAAGTATGATGAACATGGAGACCCCATAGACCACTTAAAAAGGTATTGCAATTAGCTAAGAGGTGCAGGAAGGATGAAGAATTACTGATAGCTTATTTTTGGGAAAGCCTCACGGGAGTAGCATCCGAATGGTTTTTTGGATCAAGACACATCTCGCTGGTACGTTTGGGATGACATGGCACAAGCCTTTGCCAAACAGTTCCAATACAACATTTACATTGTCCATGACTCGCCTGAGCATATTATCCACCTTAGAACCCTCAATACTCTGTTGTTGCACCTCAGTATAATGCCTGACCACCAACCTTAGAAGGCGAGTACGAGCACCGCAAAATCTCCACCAAACTCCACAAAATTTTCAAGTGCCCTGTGACCCACATCCAAGCCAGGGATATAGAAGGGAACAAAGGTTGAAGGATAATTTTACACCAATAGGAGAGTCCTATGCAAGCTTATTTGAGAAGTTAAAGCATTATGACATGATTGCACCCATTCCTCCAAATCATGTAGACCCACGTGCAAGAAGCTTTGACCCTTCCAAAAGGTGTGAATACCATTCCAATGCCCACGGACACAATATTGAAAGTTGTCGGGGTTTGAAAAGAGAAATAGAAAGGATGATCCGGGAAAAACTGATTGCGATCCAAGATAGTGACACCCAGAGTATCACATAGAGTACTTTACTTTCACATGATGATACACACTTTGTGGGGATGATGTATGGTGACATGGATTAAGAGAATCCTCTCGGGAACTTGCCGACTAAAATTGGAGAAGGCCGTGGTGACTCTATTGAGAAAATTTGTGGCTAAATATCAAGCTTAAAAATTATAAAGTCATTTTCTCCTTACTAGGAAGGAATCTTGGTAGCTTGTTTTGATGTTTTTTCTGTTATCTGGGTTATTTCAGGGTTGTGATCCATATTTTATTTGCTTTATTGATTCAAATCCTTCTATCTTACAATTCTATTTGTATGAGTCATGTCTATTTGTTTTGTTGCAATTTTCATTATCCGTGTTATTTTAGGTTTGTAACTCGGATCTTAGGTTGCTTGTTTAGTTGTCAAATCCTTTCATCCTTTACTCACTAAAATATAGTTTGACCTTTTGTATCATTCTGTTCTTAGTTCTTTTCTCGTTATTTTGAATGACATGACATGCATGCGGAAATTTTGGCCAGATCTTTGAAACTGATTTAATCTGGATTTGGATATCTTAGAAAACACTATTATGGATGAATAAATAGTTGAAATACTTTGGATTTAAGGTCGAGTAAAATTTATCTTCAAATCATTGTGAAGATGGGGCTTGAGGATGTTCAATCAATTGAAGTTTATGAAGTCTGACATTAAGCGATGGAAAGTCTCTTGTGAGCTCAAAACACCAAGAGGACATGCATCTTCATCAATGATGTGATCGGGATATGATACTTTAATTGGCGTTCTCGAGGATGGGAGGCCTTTTTTCTGCTACCCAAAAAACTTTATACTCTTTGTCACCCCTTTGAGCCTGTGTTATTTTCTTTGACCGCCCTTTTTGGAATCATGTTTAGATTCAAGAGACGAAAAAATCAAAAAAGGAAAAAAAAGAAAAAAAATCACATGTCCCAAGAGTACAAACTAGGGAAGCTCTTTGAAAGTCCAAGTGAAAAAAAACAAAAAGAAAAGAATTGTCGAAGGTCTATGCCTCAAAGATAGAAGCTGGGGCAAACAAAAAGAAAAAAAGAAAAAAGAAAAAAGAAAAAAAAAGGAAAAAAATAAAAAAAGATGAAAAATAGTTTAGGTCAAATGTTTGTACTATGTTCGACCTGGTTCATTTTAAGGATACATAGACAGCCTCACGGTTCGATCCAACCAAATAAGAATTCAAAAAAGAGAGAAATGTTCCAAAAATCCCCAGTATCTGAAACTGAGGCAGAAATTTTATTTCACTTTTGAAAGAGTCGATTCCAAAAGTTGTAAGTCCACAACCCTTCATTTTAAATCCACTTTGAGCCTTCATGCCGACCCTTCTATTCAACCGTATCCAAAAACCTTCCAAATAAAGACCTCCCGATATGTCTTCAAGAATGCCAAGAGAATCATGTAATGAGCAATGGTCGTCACGCAACATAGAACACTGTCAAGTTGCTCGCACAAGAATGAAAAAGAAAACGGAAAATTAAGAAGAAAATGAGAGATTCTTACTAGTGAAAATCCTCACGGGCACTATAATGTGACGGTAAGTAGAGAAAATAAATGAAAGAGACTTGCTGGTGAAAACCCCTCGGGCACTACTTGTTGAAGGTGAGTCGTGAAGCTGATGCAAAGAATTGGAATAAACAAGCCTGACTTCAAAGGTCATAAGAATGGTAAAAGAGAGGATCAGATTAGTTTGGTAGATCGGGCGCTAAGTCCAAAATACATGTCGTGATCATTAAGGCTCGTTATTGGAAAAAAAAAAGAGGAAAAAAGAAAGAAATCTTCATTCTGTCCTTCCGAAAAGGGAACTTCTTGTTAATACTTGTTTCTTTGTATCATTCTGTCCTTCACTCTAATTAAGTGCTATCAAAACAAGTAAGAAAAGATTTCGAAATCTGCTACCAGATTTTCAGTTGCACAAAGTAAATTTGGCCAGCACACCCAGTTGTTACTGTTAATATGCCTTGAGGATTCACGCAAAGGCTCCCCCAAAAGACTCTTTTCATCCTACTTGGTGAAAGACAACTGGTGATACTCTCTGATAAACAAATTTCTCAAAAAGCAGAAAGTCATTGAAGATATCAAAAAGGTCACCTGAGCAAAGATCTCCAATCGGGATAGGGCTAATTGGGCCACAAATACTAATGGTAATTGGTGTGAAATATTCATGGTCGGTGCCGAGTAAAAGTCCCTTGTGCCCAATATTCAAGGCCACAAACCGACCACCATTCAAAGCTGACAAATTTTTCTTTGTTTGAAACTGGAACAAAGCAGTGCAAGGAAAGTGGTTCAAAAAAAAAGAAAAAGAGAAAAAAAATCCAAAAAAACAAAAAAAAAAGAAGAGATGAACCGACAAAGGGAAGGTTCTCAAATCTTTGCCTTTATTTGTTTTTCTATTGTGCATATCTTTACATTTTTTCCTCCTCGGATAAAAAGTCCTAGTCTGAGAGATTTTCCTCTCAATAAAAATCTTAGTTTGATGCATCATTCTCCTAAGATAACAAAAGTAGGACCTAGTTTGATGAATTTTCTCCTGGGATCGTAATCTTAGTCCGATGAATCTTTCTCCTAAGATATAAAACCTAGTCTAATGAATTTTCTCCTAAGATCGAAATCTTAGTCCAATGAATCTTCCTCCTAACATAACAAAAAAGGGACCTAGTCTGATGAATGTTCTCCTAGGATCATAGTCTTAGTTTGATGAATTTTTCTCCTAAGATAGAAGATCTAGAATGATGAACTTTATCCTAGGATCAAAATCTGATTCTAATGAATCTTTCTCCTAAGATAACAAATAGAGGACCTAGTTTGATGAATTTTCTCCTAGGATCAAAATCATAGTCCGATGAATCTTCTTCCTAAGATAGGAAACCTAGTTTGATGAATTTTCTCCTAGGATCGAAATCTTATTCCAATGAATCTTTCTCCTAAGATAACAAAAAAATGGACCTAGTCTGATGAATGTTCTCCTAGGATCAAAGTCTTAGTCTGATGAATTTTTCTCCTAAGATAGAAGACCTAGTCTGATGAACTTTCTCCTAGGATAAATGTCTTAGTCTGATGAATCTTTCTCCAAAGATAAGGAACCTAGTCTGATGAATTTTCTACTAGGATAAAAGTCTAAGTTGGATGAATTTTTCTCCTAAGACACCAAAAACAAAAAGAAAAAAAATAAAAGAAAAAAGGACCTAGTCTGATGAATTTTCTCCTAGGATAAATGTCTTAGTCTGATGAATGTTTCTCCTAAGATAGAAAACCTAGTCTGATGAATTTTCTCCTAGGATAATAATTAAAAAAAGTGAAGTAGTTGAAAAAGGGGGAAGTATGGATTTTTTTTTTTTAAAAAAAGTGTGTCAAATTTTACTTTTCTTGAAATCAAGGGTCTCGCCTTGATAATAGGGCCATTTTTTACTTTAGTCAAGCTTAGTTTATAGTTTTCTGCAAGCTCAATCACGTTTAGAAAACGCACATCCTAGTTGAGAAATTAATTTTACTCTCATCATTGCATCCTTCATTAGCAGCGCAGGTGATTTATAGTTTTTTAACCCTAACAGATGTTCCCAATATCAAACTGGGGCAGGAAAATTTCCTTTATTTTATCTGTTTTATTATAATCGGGCGCCCACCTGAAGAAAACGGGAAGACAACTCAAGTTTCATGGTAAAGTAGTTTCGAAGGAAGATAACTCAAGTTTAAGGGAAAGCAGTTTCGGAGAAAGAAAGTTCAAGTTTAGAGGGAAAATGGTTCAAGGTGCAAGGGAAAATAGTGCCAAGTAACAAGAGAAGACAGATCAAGTTCGGCAATCAAGCCTCCACCTGAAGAATAAGGGAAGTCATTTTAGAGTTCAATCCAAGTTAGAAGTAAAGAAGCTCATGTCAAGAATGCAAATCCGCAGTCCGAGATGATCAACAGAATTTAGTCACAATCCAGAATAAAATTAAAAAAAACAAAAAGAAAGAAAAGAAGTGAATTCAAATATAGAAGCTAATGAAAGATGTGAGCTACTCAAGATAGGGCTGAGGTCACAAGCTCTGCACGTCCCATCTTGGTTTGAAAATCTGAAGAAGAAGGAACCAACACCTGCAGCTAACACGCATCAAGATTCAGATCAGAGTCCTCATGAAGAACCAATCAAGACTCAAGATCAAGCTTCAGAAGACTCTGTGATGACCCGACCCGTCGGCTCATGGGTTATCGCTCCATTTCCCCTATTTTCTACTTCTTTGTGCTTCATTATCAGTGTCTTGTGTGATCGAGTTGTCTTGGGTTGATTTGTAGAAGGAAATGAGACACGGTCTCGTTAAGGAAGGCTTAGTTTGGAAATCGGATATTGACTTATGTGTTAGAGGGCTTGGATATGAATTCCGATTATTCCGTTAGCTTCCGGGGATGATGATTTGTGACTTAGAAGTGTGATCAGAAGTGATTTTGGAGGTACGGTGTAGAATTAGGCTTGAATTGGCGAAGTTAGTATTTTGGTGAGTTCCGATTGATAGTGAGATTTTGATCCGGGGGTCGGAATGGAATTCCTACAGTTGATATAGTTTATGTGTGTGCAAAATTCCAGGTCATTTGGAGTTGATTTGGTTGGGTTTTTTATCAAATGCGTGTTTCAGAAGTTTTAGAAGAACTTAGGCTTGAATCCGATGTGAATCGATTGTTTTGGTGTTGTTTGAGGTACTTTGAGGATTTGAAAAAGTTTAGGTGATGTCTTAGGAAGTTTTGATGCTTTTGGTTGAGGTCCCGGGGGGCCTCGGGGTGATTTTGGATGGCTAACGGGGAGATTTGGACGATGAAAAGTTGTAGAAAAAGGCTGCTGCAGAGCATTTTGATCTATGCAATCACAGAGGGTGTATTGTGATCGCACAAGAGGATTTTGAGGGGGTGTTTTGTTATTCAATGTGATCGCACAGTAAGGGTTGCGATCACATAGTGTTAAGTGGACCTAAGGGCTTGAATGGAAATGTGTTCAATGCGAACGCGGGTTTCGCATTGAACAATCTGTTAATAACGAGTCCGAACTCGTTGTCTTCGTCCTCATAATTTTGAGGTTGGCTTGTGCTTGCCTTGAGAGCAATCTTTTGTTTCCTTTGATTATCAACAAGAGGGTTAAGAAATCAATTTTAGCTTCCCTTACCTGGTTCGAACCTTCGTACGTAATTTCCAGCTTGTCCCACATTTGCTTCGCCGTTGTGCAACATGATATTTTCCTGTAATCATCAGCATTTACAGCACAATATAATAAATTAATGGCTTTAGCGTTGTTTTGTACCTTTCGGATATCATCCGCATCGTATTCATCTTCGGACTTTGGAACATCTTTATTTTCAACCTTTTTGGTTGGAATTTGTTCTCCCTTCATTATAACCTTCCAAAGACGAAAACTATTTGATTGAACAAATATTCTCATCCTTTCCTTCCAGTACGTATAGTTTGTACCGTCGAATAGTGGTGGTCGGGTGGAGCACTGTCCTTCACCTATTCCTGCAAAAGAACCACGAGTAGAAGCCATGGATTGTTTCTCTCAAACGGTTAAGTCTTCAGAGAGTTGGGCTCTGATACCAATTGTTAGAAAATACGCTTAACGCTAGAGGGGGGGGTGAATAGCGTAATAACAAAAATTAGCGTAAACTTGCGGAATTTAAAAATTGCAGGAAAGAAATAAATGCGATAAGTAAATAAATAAGAACGAACGCACCGATGTATCCTGGTTCACCACAACCCGTGGCTAGTCCAGTCCCCGAGAGACTCTCTCGAGATTTTCACTAACACTGTTAAGCTTACGAGTGCTCAACAAACCTTTACAAACTGAGGACACAAGCGTCAACAAACTTTGCTCGAAGATACAACACTCCAAGACTTCAACCAAAGGAAACACAAGTTCCTTCTTACAACACAAAGGACTAACACTTCCCTTCAAGTGTATAAAACACTTAGCACTCACTTAAACAAGACTCTCTTAATAGAGTAGATATGAGTAAACAGATACGCTCAAGAACGCAACAACTTTCGTCAAGAATTTTGGCTCTCAAAACTTATGTAATGAATAGAAAGTGATGAACAATAGAGTATGCAAGCTATAGCAATAATATGATCAGTTGTTGTTTTTAGAAGACTGATTAGAAGCTGTATTTTTAGTTGCAAAACCATGCATTACCGTTGCCTAATTGCCAATTAAGAATTGTTGATTTTACTCAGTGACAATCGATTGTCAAAATGCCACAATCGATTGTTTGCCAATCGTTCCAAAAATCATTCCCAGATTTTACGCTTAACAATCGATTATCTAAGATCAATAATCGATTACTGGCAACATTCAAAAAATCATTTCCATATTTTACTTAAAACAATCGATTGTCAGAATTCTACAATTGGTTACTTGGCAACGTTCAAAAAATCATTTCCGGATTTTACTTACAACAATTGATTGTCAGAAATCTACAATCGATTACTTGGCAACGTTCAAAAAATCTTTTTCAGATTTTATTTAAAACAATCGATTATTAGAAATCTATAATTTATTACCTGACGGTGTTTGAAAATATTTTGGCAACAGTCAATTACACAATCGATTATATATCAGTCTTTGAAAAATCAATTAGTCACTGCCTCAATGCACTCGATTGTCAAAGGTACACAATCGATTTTTAGTGACTTTGAAAATGTCTGATAGACACTGCCTCAACACAATCGATTGTCATAAGGTTCACAATCGATTGTCATGCAGATTTGAAAAACATTGATGTACACGGCCTCAACACAATCGATTGTCATAAGTTCACAATCGATTATTTTGTAGCTTTGAAAAACTTTGATGTACACTGCCTCAACACAATCGATTGTCATAAGGTTCACAATCGATTGTCATGCAGATTTGAAAAATCTGATGCACACTGCCTTAACACAATCGATTGTCATAAGTTCACAATCGATTGTCATGCAGCTGACTTAACGTAATTGATTATCATAAGTACATAATCGATTATCTTAGTCCAAATTTTACAGGCATGTTTAAAAATCATTTTGACTAATGTAAATATGCATGATTAAAATCATTTTGCTTTAAATTAAATATGCATGATTTGATAAAAATGTTTTTACGAGAGAAGCCAAGTCTTGAGTCAAGTTATCGGATCAAGATCACAATTAAAGAACGACTCATGTATAACTTTATATCTTTGCTTGATCTTGGTCTTGTGCTTGAATCTCGTTATATATCAATTGCGCGCTTGTGCTTGGACCTCGTCATATGTCCATTGCGCATAGTTTGTCATTCATCAAAAACTACAAATATGAACACACGTTTAGTATAGTGCCTTGAGAACGTGTTTCAACAATTTCCCCCTTTTTGATAATGGCAAACTTTAGTCGGGATATGCATATTTGATAATTCATAATGACGATTCAAGACAAGTAAAGATATGCAACAATATGCAACAAGTCTCTAGATGTGCAATTAGTTCCCCCTCAACATATGAATTCCCCCTCAATTTATGCCAATAAAGAATTAGTGCATATCCCTTATTCTTCCCCCTTTTGACATTAGCAAAAATGGAAAAAGTAAAATACATAATAAAGCAAATAATATAATCATAATCGATTATTGGTACTTGATAATCGATTATATACTAAAGAGAAATCGATTATCCTTAGGAGAGATCGATTATTCTGCATCAATCTTTATAATTCCCCCTACCTTTAGGGCGATACCTGCAAAAATTCGTTAGACATCTCCGACACTCAAGTTAGAAATCATGTGAAAGGGAAAATGCAATGCATGACTTAGATCAATGTGGAGTCAAGAATCCCGAGTTCACTACGAATTCGGAAGAAGGACTCTTTCTCTAAGGGTTTTGTAAAGATGTCGGCCGATTGATCTTTGGTTTCAACTAATCCAATTTTGACATCACCCTTGAGAACGTGATCTCTTATAAAATGATGCCTAATTTCAATGTGTTTTGTTCTTGAATGAAGAACGGGGTTCTTCGTCAAGCATATGGCGCTAGTATTATCATATCTAAGAGGGATATGATCAAGACTTAGGCCATAGTCCAAGAGTTGTTGTTTCATCCAAAGAATTTGAGCGCAACAACTCCCCGCGGCTACATATTCAGCCTCGGTTGTGGACAACGCAACACTTACTTGTTTCTTGCTAAACCAAGAAACGAGAGAGCTACCGAGCAAATGGCAAGTGCCACTAGTGCTCTTGCGGTCCAATTTGCATCCAGCAAAATCAGAATCGGAATAGCCAACAAGTTGGCATGAAGAACCTTTGGGGTACCATAGACCCACATTTACAGTACCAACAAGATACTTCAATATCCGTTTCACCGCAGCTAGGTGAGACTCCTTCGGACACGATTGATAACGAGCGCATAAGCACACGCTAAACATGATGTCCGGTCTACTAGCAGTAAGATAAAGGAGAGATCCAATCATACCTCGATATTTTTTGGTGTCGACTTCCTTACCTTTCTCATCTTTGTCTAGATGATCGGATGTGCTCATGGGAGTGGCCATTGCTTTTGCGTTGGTCATTTCAAATCGTTTCAGCAATTCTTTGCAATATTTAGCTTGACAAATGAAAGTTCCTTCTTTCATTTGCTTTACTTGCAGCCCCAAAAAGAATGTTAGCTCACCCATCATAGACATCTCAAATTCGCTTGTCATTAAATCGGAAAATTCCTTGCACAAAGCATTGTTAGTAGCACCAAATATAATATCATCCACATAGATTTGAACTAATAAAATATCATTGTTTTTATGCTTAACGAAAAGAGTGGTGTCAACTTTCCCCCTAATGAAATCATTTTCCAAAAGAAATTTACTCAATCTTTCATACCAAGCTCGGGGAGCTTGTTTAAGACCATAAAGAGCCTTTTTAAGTTTGAAAACATGATTTGGAGATTTAAAATCTTCAAAACCCGGGGGTTGTTCAACATAAACTTCTTCTTGAATAACACCATTTAGAAAAGCACTTTTTACATCCATTTGATACAAATTGAAATTCATAGAAGATGCAAAGGCAAGTAATAAACGAATAGCTTCAAACCTTGCTACGGGAGCATATGTTTCTTCATAGTCAATACCCTCTTCTTGATTGTAGCCTTTTGCTACAAGCCTAGCTTTGTTTCTAGTGATTACACCATTTTCATCTAATTTGTTTCGAAAACCCCATTTCGTACCAATTATGGTATGATTTTCGGGTCTTGGCACCAAATCCCAAACGTCATTCCGTTTGAATTGGTTAAGCTCCTCTTGCATTGCCAAGGTCCAAAATTCATCCCCAATTGCTTCGGCGATGGTTGTGGGTTCAATTTGAGAAACAAAAGTAGTATGTCCTAAGGTGTTCATAAGAGAGTTTCGGGTACTTACCTTTTCTCCGACGTCGCCAATTACCTGTTTGAGTGGATGGTCTTTGATTGTCCTCCATGCGTTGGGTAATTTGGTTTCTTCTTCCAATTGTGGAGCTTCCTCCGATAATTGCTCCAAAATTTCATCTTGATTTTCATTTGAATTTTCCTCATATACTTTGACTTGAGGGATTATATTATTTAGTGTACCTGCAAGATCAAAACCAGAATCCTTTCTCGCCAAGCGAGCATTATTTTCGGAAAACACAATATGAGGGGATTCCTCCACAGTTCCGGTTCTATTATTGAATACCCTATATGCTTTGCTATGTGAAGAATAACCAATAAATATTCCTTCATCGGATTTGGCATCAAATTTTCCCAATTGATCTTTTCCATTGTTATGAATAAAGCATTTACAACCGAATACTCTAAAATGGGAGATATTTGGTTTCTTTCCCTTGTAGAGTTCATAAGGGGTTTTCATGAGTATTTGCCTTATGACTACTCTATTCAAAACGTAGCATGCGGTACTCACGGCATCCGCCCAAAAGTGTTTGGGAATCTTAGCCTCATCGAGCATGGTTCTAGCCATCTCTTCGAGACACCTATTTTTCCTTTCCACAACCCCATTTTGTTGTGGTGTACGTGGAGTAGAGAAGGTGTGCTCGATACCGAGTTCGTCACAAAGGTCCGCAAAGAGATTGTGATCAAACTCTCCCCCATGATCACTTCTTATTGAAGTGACGGTTGTGTCCTTTTCGTTTTGAACACGTTTAAGAAAATATTTGAAATTATGAAAAGCTTCACTTTTATGAGCAAGAAATAAAGTCCATGTGAATCTAGAATAATCATCAACAATAACAAAAGCATAACGATTTCTACCAAGACTTTCAATGCGAGATGGTCCAAATAAGTCCATGTGAAGTAATTGCAAAGGTCTAGTAGTTGAAACAACATTTTTCAATTTAAAAGGTGCTTTTGTTTGCTTCCCTTTTTGACAAGAATCACAAATAGAGTCTTTTTCAAATTTCAAGTTTGGAAGACCAATAACTAAATTTTGTGAAACCAATTTGTTCAAAAGATGCATGTTGATGTGAGCAACTCTACGGTGCCATAACCACGTATCATCTTCTTTGCTCATAAGACAATCTACATATTCAGATGAAGAATTTTTCGAGATCAACCATATAGATATTATCCATTCTAAATCCACGAAGAATAATTTTAAAATCACTACGGCGAAAAACTAAGCATTCATCCGAATCAAATAAAACAAGATTTCCCTTGTCACATAATTGACTTATGCTCAAGAGATTATGTTTTAGACCCTTAACTAGCAATATATGCTTAATGGAAGAGGAGTCATCCTTACCGACCGATCCAATGCCGATAATTTTTCCTTTGTTTTTATCACCAAAAATAACTCTTCCTTCTTCCTTGTGTTCTAGTTGAAGGAACTTGGATTCGTCTCCAGTCATGTGCTTGGAGCATCCACTATCAAGGTACCAAAGTACACTTGACCCCTTCAAACACACCTACAAAACAGATTAATGAGTTTTAGGTACCCATGCCACTTTGGGTCCTTGGGGGTTAGGCAAGTCATAGTGATGTGATTGAGTGTTATGTCTATGTCGTGTAAAACAAGCAGGAGCAATATGTCCAATTCGTCTACAATAATGACAAACAACATTAGGATTATGCATTCGTCTAGGTTGATAGTAATTGGACGGACGAAATTCATCTACTCTATTCTTGACAATATGACCATTGCGCAATTCATGAAAGTCGTTTCTCCTACTATTTGTTCTAGGATATGCAGCATTTCTAAAATAGTTATATCTAGGTTGGAAGCCATTTCTAGGTGTTCTAAAAGGTTCAAAATTCCTTCTAGTGTTTGGCCTAGAATATGCATTATTTCTAGAATGATTATTTCTAGGTTGCGATTGTTGAAAGCCATTTCTACGTTTGTTATATCTAGGATGAGCGTTTGTTTTATTAATCCTAGGTTGAGCCTTAAGTTGTTGGGGGTTGGCTTCAACCTTTTCTTTAGGCTCATTTTTAAAACCTATGCCATGCTTGGTCGACTTCAAATTAACAAGAACTTCATTCAAGTTTTTATGAGAAGAATTAAACTTATCTAGGGTGCCCTTAAGTCTTTCTACCTCATTTTTGAGATGCATGCAAGAAGTAAAATTTTTACTAGAACTCTCGGGTTTGTCGGCGCTTCTCTTGCCGAAAAATTTGTTTTCTTCTTTCAACTTCTCATTTTCCAAAATCAGTTTTTCAAAATCCTTTTCTTTCAAAGAGAGTTGTTTTTCAAAATCTTTTTCTTTTAAAGAAGTATTTTCTTTTATGCTTTTAACAGTTTTGGAGGCTTTAATAAATTCACTATACAACTCATCAAAAGCATTTTGCATTTCCTCAAGAGAATAGAAATTTTTGGAGGAAATTTGACATGCCTCTTCTTGATTGTTTTCGTGAGCCATGAGACAAAGATTTGCGGCTTCGTCTTCTTCTTCCTAACTCGACTCGTCATCGGAGTCGCCTCCCCAAGATATGTATGCTCGTTGTTTCTTGAAGGGTTTCTTCTCCTTTTTGGCATTTGGGCAATTTGATTTAATGTGCCCGGTTTCTCCGCACTCATAGCACTTTATTTGATCTCCTTGCTTTTTGCCCTTTCGTTCATACTCTTCTCGCATGAACTTTTGAAATCTCTTAATAACGAGTCCGAACTCGTTGTCTTCGTCCTCATAATTTTGAGGTTGGCTTGTGCTTGCCTTGAGAGCAATCTTTTGTTTCCTTTGATTATCAACAAGAGGGTTAAGAAATCAATTTTAGCTTCCCTTACCTGGTTCGTACCTTCGTACGTAATTTCCAGCTTGTCCCACATTTGCTTCGCCGTTGTGCAACATGATATTTTCCTGTAATCATCAGCATTTACAGCACAATATAATAAATTAATGGCTTTAGCGTTGTTTTGCACCTTTCGGATATCATCCGCATCATATTCATCTTCGGACTTTGGAACATCTTTATTTTCAACCTTTTTGGTTGGAATTTGTTCTCCCTTCATTATAACCTTCCAAAGACGAAAACTATTTGAATGAACAAATATTCTCATCCTTTCCTTCCAGTACGTATAGTTTGTACCGTCAAATAGTGGTGGTCGGGTGGAGCATTGTCCTTTACCTATTCCTGCAAAAGAACCACGAGTAGAAGCCATGGATTGTTTCTCTCAAACGGTTAAGTCTTCAGAGAGTTGGGCTCTGATACCAATTGTTAGAAAATACGCTTAACGCTAGAGGGGGGTGAATAGCCTAATAACAAAAATTAGCGTAAACTTGCGGAATTTAAAAATTGCAGGAAAGAAATAAGTGCGATAAGTAAATAAATAAGAACGAACGCACCGATGTATCCTGGTTCGCCACAACCCGTGGCTAGTCCAGTCCCCGAGAGACTCTCTTGAGATTTCCACTAACACTGTTAAGCTTACGGGTGCTCAACAAACCTTTACAAACTGAGGACACAAGCGTCAACAAACTTTGCTCGAAGATACAACACTCCAAGACTTCAACCAAAGGAAACACAAGTTCCTTCTTACAACACAAAGGACTAACACTTCCCTTCAAGTGTATAAAACACTTAACACTCACTTAAACAAGACTCTCTTAATAGAGTAGATATGAGTAAACAGATACGCTCAAGAACGCAACAACTTTCGTCAAGAATTTTGGCTCTCAAAACTTATGTAATGAATAGAAAGTGATGAACAATAGAGTATGCAAGCTATAGCAATAATATGATCAGTTGTTGTTTTTAGAAGACTGATTAGAAGCTGTATTTTTAGTTGCAAAACCATGCATTACCGTTGCCTCATTGCCAATTAAGAATTGTTGATTTTACTCAGTGACAATCGATTGTCAAAATGCCACAATCGATTGTTTGCCAATCGTTCCAAAAATCATTCCCAGATTTTACGCTTAACAATCGATTATCTAAGATCAATAATCGATTACTGGCAACATTCAAAAAATCATTTCCAGATTTTACTTAAAACAATCGATTGTCAGAATTCTACAATTGATTACTTGGCAACGTTCAAAAAATCATTTCCGGATTTTACTTACAACAATCGATTGTCAGAAATCTACAATCGATTACTTGGCAACGTTCAAAAAATCTTTTTCAGATTTTATTTAAAAACAATCGATTATTAGAAATCAATAATCGATTACCTGACGGTGTTTGAAAATATTTTGGCAACAGTCAATTACACAATCGATTATATATCAGTCTTTGAAAAATCAATTTGTCACTGCCTCAATGCACTCGATGGTCAAAGGTACACAATCGATTTTTAGTGACTTTGAAAATGTCTGATAGACGCTGCCTCAACACAATCGATTGTCATAAGGTTCACAATCGATTGTCATGCAGATTTGAAAAACATTGATGTACACGGCCTCAACACAATCGATTGTCATAAGTTCACAATCGATTATTTTGTAGCTTTGAAAAACTTTGATGTACACTGCCTCAACACAATCGATTGTCATAAGGTTCACAATCGATTGTCATGCAGATTTGAAAAATCTGATGCACACTGCCTTAACACAATCGATTGTCATAAGTTCACAATCGATTGTCATGCAGCTGACTTAACATAATTGATTATCATAAGTACATAATCGATTATCTTAGTCCAGATTTTACAGGCATGTCTAAAAATCATTTTGACTAATGTAAATATGCATGATTAAAATCATTTTGCTTTAAATTAAATATGCATGATTTGATAAAAATATTTTTACGAGAGAAGCCAAGTCTTGAGTCAAGTTATCGGATCGAGATCACAATTAAAGAACGACTCATGTATAACTTTATATCTTTGCTTGATCTTGGTCTTGTGCTTGAATCTCGTTATATATCAATTGCGCGCTTGTGCTTGGACCTCGTCATATGTCCATTGCGCATAGTTTGTCATTCATCAAAACCTACAAATATGAACACACGTTTAGTATAGTGCCTTGAGAACGTGTTTCAACAAAAATTTCCGTGTTTCGAGAAGTGAGCCCAGGGCTCGAGTCTTGGTGATTTTGGGATTTGTGCATGTTATTGATTATTTTCGATTGGGCTTTATTCCCTTAGCATATTATCATGCATTCGCTATGATTTTCGATAGATCTGATGCACGTAGAGGCCAATTTGAGGGGCAAAGGTGTCGCGAGCTAGGAAATTTGTCGGTTCGAGGTAAGTAATGATTATAAATACTGTCCTAAGGGTTTGAAACCCAGATTAAACATCGTTGTCTTACTTTGAGGTGACTTAAACGCTAGATGAGGAGCGTGGGGTTGAGCACCGCCGGGGATTGTGTCCTAGACCATCCCGAGCGATTATTTTCAGGCATAATTGATAGTTAATTGTTTGATGTTACTATATTTTGGGTTGTATGCCATGTTTGGGGCCTTGTACCGACTTGATGAGACCCTTAGAGGCTTTTTTCCTATCTTTCCTCACTCTTTTGTTTGAAAGCATATCCTCAGTAATGTATTTACCTGTTATTACTCAAATTTGGCTTTATAGAAATATTCCTAAAAGTGTGAAAACTGTTTTGACATGAGTTCCCTGTTTACTGAGATAGACCGAGGGTCTAATGGTGAGATTAACAAATGAGATAGACTTAGAGTCTAATGGTGAGGTTAATAACTGGGGGAGGCCGGAAACCTAGTTGTGGGGATTATATATCCATGGATGGGGCTGCACGCTGCAACAATATATATATATATATACACACGATCGGGATGCACACCGCAGCAGTATATAAATATATGTATATGGATCGGGCTGCACACCGCAACGATACTTATATAGATCACGATGCACGCTGCAGTGATATGCATGATCGGGCTACACGCCGCAAAAATATTGCGCTTGGGCCATAAGGGACCCCTTCCGGAGTCTGTACACCCCCAGTGAGCACCATCGACGAAATATATGGATCAGGCTACACGCTGCAACGATTTATGGATCGGATTGCACACCGCAGCGGTTACTATATAGTACCTTTTGAGCATAAATGCTGAGTGCGAGTAATGTTTGGTAAGAATGAGTCACGAGTGACAGAGAGACTATATATATATATATATGAGTAACATGTTGCTTGAAAGGCCTGTTTATGGACTTATTGAATTCATTCCTCCTAAACGCGAGCTTCTATCGAATATGTTGATTTATTGACGAGAAGTTGATCAAATTTAATATAATTTTTTATTTAAGCTAGGGTTTACAAGATGTTCAGAAATTAATCACTGATTTGGTATTTGGTTATTTCCACCAAGACTTCAATTCATGAGGTGTTTATGACTATTGTTTTGCCCGAGGGGCTGTTTTACGAACTATGTTTTGTCTGAGGGGCCGATTATGGCTTTAATCTCTATTATCATTTTAAATGGTTTTGAACCTTACTGGAACTGCTGGAAAGTGCTTTAAAATTGATTTGACTCGTATTATGATTTGAACGTATGTTGTATTTATTGAGCCTAATGTGAAAGTGGATACATTGTTTCCTACTGCTCAGTCTTTATTTACTCTTATTACTTACTAGGTTGGAGTACTCACATTACTTCCTATACCTCGTGTGCAAATGTAGGTATATCGGAACCCAATAGTGAGTGTTGGTTTTCTTAGACGCGGAGTTATCAGAGTTAGCGGGTGGCTACATGACGTTCACAGCACATTCCCTTCATCAGATTTCTATTACCGTATTTAGTACAGTATTTTAGACTTCTTGTTGTATTCAGACCTTGATAGATGCTTATGACAAGTGACACCCCGATGTCGGGCTTGTACGTTATTTCTACATTTTATTTAGACTAGTATTACGAATTATTGATCAATTAAAGGTTTATAATGACTCTAAACGCTTAAGGGTTTAATTTGAGTGTTGTGTCGGCTGGACTCGTCTTCACGAGAGGCGCCATCACGACCAGGCCTATTTGGGATCGTGACAAGTTGGTATCAGAGCTTAGGTTACTAGGTCTCACGAGTCATGAGCAGGTTTTATAGAGTCTTGTTGATCGGTGCGGAGATTTCTGTATTTATCCTCGAGAGTCTGCGGAACCTTTAGGAAAACTTCACGTTCTTGAAGTCTTATTGTTCGTCCTTGATTTAGCTTGAAAGGTAACTCTTGAAATTCCTTCTGCACGTTCGTCTGCGCGCATGAGCGCTCAGTGTCAGATATGCCTTGATGGCTTGAGACTACCCTCAATCGAGGGGCGAGATATGATCTCTGTGAGTTTTATGTTTGGCCAGTCTGGAGGACTTGAGGCTGGATCTTTGCCTATGGATTGAGCATCGAGGTACTGATTGTGTGAGCAACTATTTTGAACTTATTTGTTCGATATTGTCCTTATTAGTTGAAGTGACGGATGGGTGGCTATATGATGAGTATGTTGGTACTACGAGATGTATCAATGTGACTTGGAAGTGACGAGAAAGGTCTGCTAGATGATAGAAGAACTATTAGGTGTTTGAATCCATCGTGATTTGAGGTATAGCCCCAAGTTATGGGCATGTAAAGGATCCTTTCATGTTTTCCAATTGAGAGTGAAGTAAATTTTATGTTTCGGTATAGGTTAAGACTCAAAAAGGCTAATTGACTGCGTAATGTTTGTGATGGTGGAAGGTATACAGAAATGTTAGTTGAAGGCAAAGCAGGTGGGTTATATCATGCAGAGTGTTCTGAAGTGGTGCGATCCTTATGTTGTCTGTTAGAAGATCTCATTAACAAGTGAAAAATATGTGTTGAAATTTAAATTTGGGTCTCTTAAGAGAGTGGGCTAGACTGTTGCGAGGACGAATGCAAGATTTGTAGAAGATCTAATGTACTAGACGGTTTGTGTTTACACAAGCTTACAAAGGATTTGAGTTTAATCTCACTATGGTATTGTGGCATTAATAGGGTATAAGTGATATGAGTTATTGGGTGTATTCTGATCTATGGCTTCGAGCCAAGTGGGGGAGTTTGCTATGGGATAGCTGATTGCTCGGTTATGTGCTATATTGGTTTTGATTTGAGGTATTTGGTGAATCAGTTCTGGCTACGGAGATTGAGCCCGAGGAAGGCTCGAGTAAAGAAAATTTTCAACTGAGAGAAGGTTATGTGTTGTAGTGTTAGAAATGCCGATGAGGCGCTGGTTGATCGGGTTAAGTACGGTAAGAATAGAGTGAATGACCCTCGAGAATGGTTTTAATGTGTTCATGATTCTACGTGTAGCAATTTGATATCTTAAATTTATATATGTGACTGGAAATCGAGTTTTCATTAGAAGGGCTCAAGACATGCGGTATTTCTACGTTAATTGTGGGACTCTATGTATTAGTAGCCTGAAGGTAAAGGTAATAGATTTAGATTCATAAGAAGTTCTTCAGAGAAAAGTATTGAGGAATTGTGGTGCTACAACAAGAAGGAATATCAAGTTGAAGATGAATCATAAGGAAATTTAGATATGCGGGTTAGCTTGATAGAATATCGGACCGGTATGGTAAGGATATGATTAATTCTTTGTGTTTGCTCCAGGTAATGGGTTCATTCAGGTATTTTGCAGCAATTCTCCTGGGTTTTGATGACTTTCTTAGCTTGGTATAATTAGAAGGATCAAGTCCTGACGGTTTAGTTATTGCAAGTGGAATTGGGAGAGTTCTTGTTGATTTCTACCGTGGTTGGAGATGTGTATTTTCTACGAGTGTGAGAAGCATGGGATGCGTAATGATTTTCTTCTAGATAGGATCAATGGATGTTCTTGGCTATATGGGTTACAATTCAATTTTGAAAGGGAGTTCATAAAAACTCTTAGGCAGCAGGTAGCCTCAGATGATAGGAAATGGTACTACTAATTGGAAATGAGTTGACGAGAGTTTATGTTTCCGTAAAAAAAAGGGGCAATGTGATTAAGTTGAGGATACTTCAGTAGTATTGCGGAACTTCTCGTCAAATCGGCTACTGGTATTCGAGTTTGCTTGGCAGCATGAAAGAATCTTAGAGTATCTCTCATGGGATGATTGAGTACTAGATATAAGTTATACATGCGAGTGAAGGAAATGGGGTCAGATATGGTAATTCGTGTGTTTTATGGACTTAGAGACTAGAAGTTCTCATATGTAGGTTGTCTTGTGGTTGTAGATGGAAAAATGTGGGTAAGATAGTTATTAGTATGTGCTATGATTCAGTCATTATGGGCCTTTGAAGGATTATTTACCTGTTGTGTATAACTGGAGTTGATGTGTGGTCCATTGGTGCACCTATATGGATATGTGTCCTGTATCGAGATGGTTTTATTGACTTCGAATTGTATTGTTGAGGGATGTGTTGATTCGATTGTTACTGAGCTTATTAGTAATATGTGGAGGTCTATGAGTCATCCTTAGATGTTGCAAAACATTATGGTTTGTTGATTATGGGCACATATGGTGCGGTTCATTTGGGGTCTCATAGTGGAAGTCGAGCGGGAAGAGTAATTGGGTGTTGTTCGTTGAATAGCATATTGGTTATGTCGTATCGGGTTGTCTGGTACACGTTATTTGTTTTACCATGGGTGTAGTATTTTTCCTTGGTTCTAGACATCAAATTGTGCGTGGTTGTCGATTTCGAGCATAAGGACTTGAAGTGTTCCATGTGGAGCAGTAGTTGGATACGATCGTACATGGTAGAGAAGCTATGTGAAAATATGACCTTGTGAGTTAGATTAGTGTGTTCTACTTCCATGATGCGAGAAAGGTTCTCGGCCATGTGTTGTGATGGTACTGGTGAGCTTGAGGTACAGCTCTTTCATTTGAGTCAGTTTCATGATGTGAGTATATTCAGATTGCAGCTTATTGGTGCACGGACTGTGCAAGTTGTGCTTTGAGCCTGTGTTGATGTGTCATGTCACCAGAGTGATGGTATTGGATCAGATTAGATTGTTGGGGTCTGTAATGAATACAAACGAATTCCGTTTCAGCATGCTTGATGGATAAATATCGAGGTTCGATTTAGAAATTGCTATGGTCCTTGCCAAAGGAGAAGTAGCCTTATGAATGGATGATCTAAGAGATGGTTATGGTTTATTGCGTGTTTCATTATCATTGGCAGGATATGGGAGCGTTGGAACAAGACTTTAGTTGATAAGGGGTTTCTACCGGTATTCGGGTATTGTGTGCGGCTACTGTGAATGGGAGTTATCGCTACATGTGTTGAGCTACGTGGTACATCGGATAATTGCACTTGAGTTTGTAGGCATGGGTTACTACAGCTAGTTTGGGTCTATTCAAAGTGTATGTGTGATGTTTTTATCATATTGGTGGTTTCAGAAGTGAAATTTTGGTTCTATGGTTTATGGACTAGATTGGATAGTGTAATTTTAGTTAAAAGGTGTTGTCAGACCTATATGAGATAGGGTGACGTGGGATCACCCCCGGGTATATGCATGGTAAAGTTGTACAGCTATTGGTTGGCTTCTAGAGCAACTCTGGGTACGCTCGAGGATGAGCGTTTGTTTAAGTTGGGGAGGATGCGATGACCCGACGCGCCGTCTCATGGGTTACCGCTCCATTTCTCTCATTTTCTGCTTCTTTATGATTCATTATCAGTGTCTTATGTGATCGAGTTGGCTTGGATTGATTTTTAGAAGGAAATGAGACACTTAGTCTCTTTAAAGAAGGCTTAGTTTGGAAAAAGTCAACCGGATATTGACTTATGTGTTAGAGGGCTCGGATATGAATTCTGATGATTTGATTAGCTTCCATGGGATGATTTGTTACTTAGGATTGTGATCGGAAGTGATTTTGGAGGTACGGTGTAGAATTAGTCTTGAATTGTCGAAGTTAGTATTTTGATAATTTTTTGTTGATAGGTGAGATTTTGATCCGAGGGTTGGAATGGAATTATGAGAGTTGTTGTTGCGTTAGGTTATTTGGGATGTGTATACAAAATTTTAGGTTATTCGGAGGTGATTTGGCTGGTTTTTTATCAAATGCATGTGTCGAAAGTTTTAGAAGAACTAAGGCTTGAATCCGATGTGAATTGACGGTTTTGGTGTTTGTTCAGGTGCTTTGAGGATTGAAACAAGTTTGGGTAATGTCTTAGGATGTGTTGATGCTTTTGGTTGAGGTCCGTGGGGATCTCGGGGTGATTTCAGATGGCTAACGGGGAGTTTTGGACTATGAAAGGTTGTAGAGAAAGGCATCAGCTGTTGCAGAGCATTTTGCTCTATGCAATCGCAGATGGTGTATTGCGATCGCATAGAAGGAATTTGAGGGGTGTTTAGTTATTCAATATGATCGCATAGTAAGGGTTGTGATCGCAGAGTATTAAGTGGACCTAGGGGCTTGAATGGAAATGTGTTCAACGCGAACGTGGGTTTAAGTTTGTGATTGCATAGGGCCAGGAGTTGATGAATTGCGATCGCAGGGTTCTGTATGCAACCTCATAGTGTTAAATTTGGAGCTCGAATTTTTGTGCACTACGATCGCAAGCATGGGGCTGCTGTTGCATAGAGGAAAAATGGACTTGGACAGAAGGGTTTTTATAACATTTTGTTCCGCGAGGTTAAGTCATTTTCCACCATTGTTGAGCATTGTGAGAGTTTTTTCGGAGGAATTGAAGAGGGATTCGAAGAGGAGTGATTAAAGGTAATTCATATGAACTAAAAACACGCTTATTATGTGAAATGAACCTAGAAATTCACGTAAATTAAGCCTAAAATGGAAGAACTAGGGCTTGGAAATTTGGAATTTGGAATTTGCGATTTGAGGGGTCATTTGGACTCCGATTTTGGTATTCTTTATATGCATAGACTCATGGAGTGATAAGGAACCCGTTGATGTGAAAATTTTTGCATTTCAAAAAGTGGTCCCAGGGCTGCGGTTTTGGAGATTCGGGATTTGTGCCCGTTATTGATTGTTTTGGCTTTGGATTTTTTCCCTTAGAATATTATGATGCATTCGCTATGATTTTGGATAGATCCGACGCGCGTGGAGGCCAATTTGAAGGGCAAAGGCGTCGCGTGTTAGGGAACTCTCCGGTTCGAGATAAGTAATGATTGTAAATACTGTCCTGAGGGTCTGAAACCTCGGATTACACATTGTTGTGTTACTTTGAGGTGACTTACATGCTAGATGACGAGCGTGGGGTAGAGCACCTCTAGGATTTGTGACCTAGTCTATCCCCGAACGATTATTTTCATGCGTAATTGATAGTTAATTGTTTGATGTTACTATATTTTGGGATATATGATATGTTTGGGGCCTTGTGCTGACTAGTTGAGACCCTTAGAGGCATTTTTACTATCTTTCCTCACTCTATTGTTTGAAAGCATATCCTCAGTAATATCTTTTCCTCTTATTACTGAAATTTGGCTTTATAGCAATATTCCTAAAAGTGTGAAAACTGTTTTGACCTGAGTTCCCTATTTTACTGAGATAGACCGAGGGTGTGATGGTGAGATTAACAACTGAGATAGACTGAGAGTTTGATGGTGAGGTTAATGACTAAGGGAGACCGGAAACCTAGTTGTGAGGATTATATATCCATGGATCGGGCTGCACGCCACAACTATATATATATATATATATATATATATATGTATGTATGTATGTATGTATGTATACGGATCGGGCTGCATACCGCAGCAATTTTTAAATAAATGTATACGGATCGGGATGCACGCTGCAGTGTTATGTTGGATCGGGCTGCACGCCACAGCAATATTGCGCTTGGGCCGTAAAAGTCCCCTCCCGGAGTGTGTACACCCCCAGTGAGCGCCATCGGCGAAATATATGGATCGGTCTGCACGCCGCAGCGGTTACTATATAGTACCTATTGAACATGAATACTGAGTGCAAGTAATGTTTGGTAAGAGATGAGTCACGAGTGGAAGAGATACTATCTTGAAGGGTGATAGATATATATATATATATATATATATATATATATATATATATATATATATATACACGCACATGAGAAACATGTTGCCTGAAAGGCCAGTTTATGGACTTATTGAATTCACTCCTCCTAAAAGCGATTTTCTATAGAATATGTTCATTTATTGATTGTTTTTCACTCATCTTCATATTGAGTGTCTATCGAAAAGTTGATCAAATGTTTTAAAATAATTTTTATTTAAACTGGGGTTTACGAGACGTTCAGAAATTAATCAGTGATTTGGTATTTTGCTATTTCCACTGAAACTTCAATTTATGAGGTGTTTATGGTTATTGTTTTGCCCGAGTGGCTGTTTTACGAGTTATGTTTTACCCAAGGGCCGATTATGGCTTTAATCTCTATTATCATTTTAAATGGTATTGAACCCTACTAGAATTGCTAGAAAGTGCTTCAAAATGATTTTTACTAAAAGATGGATTTTAAAGGGAAGGTTGACTCGTATTATGATTTGAAAGCCTCTTGTGTTTATTGAGCCTAATGTGAATGTGGATTCATTGTTTCCTACTGCTCAGTCTTTATTTACTCTTATTACTTACTGGGTTGGAGTACTCATATTACTCCTGCAGCTCGTGTGCAGATGCAAGTATATCGGAACCCAATAGCGGGTGTTGGTTTTCCTAGACGCGGAGTCATCAGAGTTAGCAGGTGGCTACATGACGTTCGCAGCACCACTCCCTTCCTTACATTGCTATTACCATATTTAGTACATTATATTAGACTTCTTGTTGTATTCAGACCTTGATAGATGCTCATGACTAGTGACACCCCGATGTTGGGCTTGTATATTATTTCCGCATTTTATTCAGACTTGTATTATGAATTATTAATCAATTAAAGGTTTAATAATGTCTCTTAACGCTTAAGGGGTTAATGTGATTGTTGTGTCAGCTGGCCTCGTCTTCACGAGAGGCTCCATCATGACCGAGCTGGTTTGGTGTCGTTACAGACTCATAAATAGGAATCTTGTAACTTGTAGCTGATAAGATTAGTTAGTCTTTTTAATTTTGATTGTGAAGTAATAACAGGACTGCGGTCCGGAACCTCGGCACCTCGACCGGCTCTTCAAGGATCATACATAGTTTCTTAGAATAATTTTATAAGGAAAGAACAACATGGACAACCTTATTTGCTAGGAGTAGATCCGTTATGAAGTAGCGTATTCGTTTCACTTTAGATCATGCCAAAAGAAAGAAGGAAATGCCTTAACATACCTTGTATATTCTTCCCAACCTCAGGCTTTGCCATGTCACGGCTCCTTAGTCTACAATAAGAGAATGACACTCTCATTATCATTTAAGCGTCGTAACTAATATATATTGACCACAACCTATTTTATAATAAAACGGACAGCATCTCCCCTATATATACGACTTCACACTAGTCAAAACAATCACAAATAGCCCAACATACCCCTATCACTTCATACACAATACGACAATCATAATAGTATCAAACAATCTGAAAATTTTATGACGAACGACCAACAAACAACCTTGCCATTATGTGGTGTTTCTCCACACCCTTCCTCCTCTCAACTCCATAAAATCAGTAGCAAAAGAGACAACCCAATACCATCACGAAAAAGCCTACAAAATAGTCCCACAAGTTCATCAACTCAAAAATAATTTTTGGGTTTACTTAAACACGTTTCGACTTGTCTTTTCTTTAAAATTGAGAAACACAACCAAAAATACATCATCATACCTCTTATCCAATAAACCAGCCACGAATTCAACCAAGAAATAAGTTCACAACCAGCCAACTAGTACACAAGAATAAACAACATACCAATCTTTCGAAACTAGATAGATCTATTCTTTATGATCGAGTTACAACTCGCAAATGCATAGATAATGGAAGGAGAAGCATAAATTTATCTTGTATTGAGTACAACCCACGAAACCTGGCCTTTTTCATCAAAAATAAGTTCCTAAACACAGCTACAGGAGGGAGAAAGGGAAACTACCAAGCTGTCCAGACTTTCCAGCACTAGAACCGCGTCGTAGCATCCGAAATACCCTAGGGTTTGTGTGGAGATTTTGGGGAGGAGTTGCAGGGTTTTAGTTAGGTTTCCTTGGCATGAAATATAATGAAATAAATGAGTTTAAAATCCTTTAAAAGTACCCTTTTGGCCGACTTTAGGGCTTTTACTTGAGGCATTTCCTTTTGGCAAGTAGGTGATGCACCTACTTGTCACCTACTAGCTGTGCAGTATCGCAAAAATGTGAATATCTCTCTACTCCGATGTCTTATGGATGAACGGTTTAATGCGTTGGAAACTATGCTGGTATATCTTCGATTAGGTATGTAGATAATCTCTTGATTCTGTGTATATTGGAAGAAAATTTCATCTACATTTGACCTAAATTTCAGCAAATTTATGAATGTAACTTGTGCTGACCGTTGCTAACTCTTGTTTCACAACTTGCTTGCCTTCAAAATTTAGAAAAGGAATATCATACAACTAAAATAACTCGTAGAATAACCTCTTTATCATGTTAAAACCCTAGTCTCACCCTAAAGTACATGTCATAACATTCCAAATTTGTCGACTTTCAACGAAGCTTATTTTCTTCTGTTCGTTTAGCGTCTAAGCTTTCCAACCCTTTTAGTACTTGTTATTCAGATATTAAAGATTTGTAACCTACAAGATAACAAGGTGAAACTTACATTATGTACTTTCGAACATGATCTCATTTTTGAGCTTACATCAATTGGCTTACCACGTACTATAACGTACGAAAATATAGAATGTAACACTTAATATCTTCTTCCCCTGAAGTGCTAAAAGGTCGTATCTGCAAAGGTAGGGTTTTGTTTCTAAAATGAAATTTTTTTGAAAAATGGTGTTACTTTTCCTCTTAGGACAAAATGAGTTATTGAATCACCTTAACAAATGTGCAGGATGAGCACGAATGAAATTGAATCCTTCACAATCCTTAATGAGATCCCTTTGAAGCTCTACATGTGGTGGGATGATCTAGGAAAAGGCAGCAGAGAAATAGTGGTAAAAGTTCTGGGAGGCCTCGTCAGACTATTGAACATTAAGACAAGGTTGGACATAATTGAAGCTTTAATACCTTTTTGGGACCTGACTCGCAATGTGTTCTGTTTCTCTAACTTTGAGCTCACACCTACATTGGAAGAAGTTGCGGGTTATGTGGGGCCTTAATGGAAACCTTAGAAGCCAATATCCATTGTCACCAAGACCGGTATCCCCCCACAGGTTTCTGGATTTGCTGAGTATTAGTCAGCATATTCAGGATAGAAATTTATCTGAATAGTGTAGACATCTGATTTTTGACTCTCCCCAAGATTTTACATATTTTAACATATAAATATTTAATTTAGGGCTAATATCGATATTTTAGCTAGTATTGACCATTTTACGTTATTTTATCACAAAAATAAAAAATACAAAAATATTTCCTTTTTTAGCTAATCTAGTTACTTTTAAGTTATCTACATTACGTAAATTCAAATAAAAATACAAAAAATATTTTCACTTTAATTTCAGGAATATTATTTTCATTTTACAATAATTTTTTCAATTTCCAAAAAAATAGATTTGTTTTAACGGGTAGTTTTATTTTAATAGTTATTTTTCTTAAATATGATTAGTAAATAAATGGTACCGTATTTTTTGTCTTATTTTAGAAGAAAGAGTATGAAATTTGGGGCTAGTTTTGTTTGATCTTAATTGAAAAGATCTAATTTGAAATAGCCCAAAACGAGCCCATACCTCATTCACTATTTGACCTAACATAATACCTACGTCTATATAATAATACTTACACCCTCTAACACCTAGAAAAAAAAAAAGAAAAAAAACACGATCAGCCGCGGATAACAAAGAAGGACCCGCCATTTCTGTCCTTGGAGAACACCCTCATCTTGGTCTTGATCTGCTGCTCACCTTCTTTTGGAGGAGCCAACAAAATTCATCCAAAATACTCCATTAAATCTCACCCTTGAGAAACACTAGTGACCCTCCCTCACTTCAACACACTGCTAATCAGCTCCAAAACCTCACCAAAACACCCATAAAACCAACCCCAAAAGCTACCTAAAAACCATATCCAAACTTCAATGAAAACGATCTTGAAGCAGTCTCAAAGCAACCCCCGAAAAGCCAGTAAAAATACATCAAATTTCAGCTCTTAAAACCATCAAAACCAGTCCAAAAGTTAGCCAAAAACTCAGCAACTCTTGTATTTTTTTAGTCAAAAAAATGAAAAAATCCAACGGCAAAAATAGCAACAAGTTAGCTGCAAAAATAGTCAAAAAAGCAACAAAAAGTTAGCTGAAATCAGCAGCAAACCCAGCTGCAATACGCCACCACATGTTCGAGTCGGGTCGATAAGTTGTCTGTTTGAGAAGTTTTATCCAAGTTTCTCCGGTGTGGTTGTTACCGTTGTTTAAGTTCGATTGCCTATTCGCTTTTCAAGCTTTGACGTGACTGAAATTTCTATCAAATAAATATAAAGTTTCAGTGCTTAAGGTTCGTCTCTATTTGTTTAAGATAATTTGGGCCATCAGGTGATTTCCTACTGTGGGCCATGGTTTATCAGTAATATTAAAAGATTTCGGCTCGTAGGTGTTTCAATTTGGTCAAAGATCTGTAAGTTGAACTTGGGTTTGAGAATGATATATCGATGAGTGCTTTAACAAATACAATTGTTCTTGCTACGTGAAATTATGTTCGGAATGTTATAAAATAGAAGTCTATTTAGAGTGAATGTCTAAGAGTTTTAGCTTGAAGCTAAGTCATTCTTCTCCCTATAAATAGAGGTGCTCTCTACCATTGTAAATCACCCCCAAGTATTAATAAGAATACTTCTCTCTCTCCCTATTCTCTCTCTATTTGCTCTTGTTCTTGAGTTATTGTTCTTGTCTTTATATTATTTCATAACACGTTATCAGCACGAGACTCTACCGTCTCAAGAAGCTCTTTAAGAAGATTAAGCCGCCGTCAATTAATCTCCGCATCGGAGCCGCCGTCGTCTGCATCAGTGGAGAAAAGGAAGAAAACATTGAAAATATAATTGGTATACCTTAAAGGTAAGTAATTTACTTTTCCCTTTCAAATTCTTGAAATTCTACGATTTGATTTAATATACAAACAAAGTTTGATTATAACTCTAATGGAGTTTGTAAGAAATTATAACCACATGAAGTGGTTAAATCTCTATGCCCTGCCACGATTAAATTCATGTATGATTGTGGGCAAAGAATTAAAAATCCGTCCCATTGAATTTGCTCCATTCCCTTTAGAGAATGTGGAAGCAGTATATGATAAGTCTGAAAGAAGACTAAAATATTACCATGAAGGTATCAATGAATGTGGACGTGGCAAAGAATTCCGTCCAATTGAATTTGCTCCATTCCCTTTAGAGAATGTGGTAGCAGAATTTGATAAGTCTGAAAGAAGACAAAATTATTACCGTAAAGGTATCAATGGATGTGGACATGGCAATAGACGAAATTATAATCGTCATTATTGTGATAATGAGAATAATAAAGATTCTCAAAATAATCTTTCACTTTATGAAAGTAATATTTGACATGAGATTGTGTAAAGCACATGATTATGATCCATTCCCTGAAGTGAATGTGATAATTGTAATAGAGCCCGTAAGTATGAACACGCTCTTGATGTAAATTTGTTTTATGTCTGACATTACGAAAAGAAAGTTCGTTGCCCTTGAAATTTCGGGCAAGAACTATATGACATGGGTGTTGGATGCTGAAATCCACTTAGATGCTATGGGTCTCGGAGACACCATCAAAGATAGAGAAAAAGCATCCACCCAAGAATGTGCGAAGGCCTTGATTTTCTTGCGCCACCACCTTGATGAAGGTTTGAAGATTGAATATCTCACCGTCAAGGATCCACTCGTCTTGTGGAACGGCTTAAAGGAGAGATATGACAACCTGAAGTTGGTCACTCTGCCACAAGCACGATATGATTGGGCTCATCTGAGGCTCCAGGACTTTAAGTCCGTTTCTGAATATAATTCTGCTATGTTCAGAATTACTTCTAAATTGAAGCTATGCGGGGATAATATCTCCGATTATGATATGCTTGAGAAAACGTTTACAACGTTTCATGCCTCCAATATAGTACTGCAACAACAGTACAGAGAGAAAGGCGTTACGAAGTACTCTGAACTGATTTCTCTTCTACTAGTGGCTGAGCGAAATAATGACCTGCTCATGAGAAATCACGAAAATCGACCCACTGGGTCTACACCACTGCCTGAAGCAGATAAGGTGCACTCTCATTATGCCAAACATGAAAAGGACCATGGTCATGGTCGTAAACGGGGTCATAGCCAGGGACGTAGACAAGGAAGAAATTCCAAAGAAGTCCGTCACCCCCCAAAGAGAGATAACCGCCGAAAGCAGAAACGGGGTCATGAAGATCCTAAGGAAAATGGTTCAGAAACGATATGTTATCGTTGCGGTGGGAAAGGGCACTGGTCAAAGACTTGCCGTATACCAAGACACTTGGTTGACCTTTATCAAGCATCTCGAAAGAGAAAAGGCCCTGAAACGAATTTTGTCTATGACGACAACTTTGACATCACCCACTTGGATGTGGCAGACTTCTTTGAGCAACCCGAGGGGAAGATAGACCACCTAATCGGTGATGGATCCGTGATGAAAGAAGATGGAGCTATTTGATTTTATTTTACTTGTTTGTATTAGTGAATGAATAAACTAATAGCCATTAGTATTAGCTCGTATTAGTTAATTCATGATATAATGTTAGTATTAGTTCTTTAGAATGTATCAATATGCTCAAATATCAACAATATTTTTACTTTCCAGTAGAGGTAATCGACTAACCTGAAAAACTAGTCGGTTATCTCATATTTCGCATAAAAACTGCAAAACAATCGATTGTCAATGATCAACAATCGATTGTCTTTAAAACAGTGATCTGGAATTTTTCAAAAACAGTCAACAATCGATTGTCAATGATCAACAATCGATTGTCTTTAAAACAGATTTGGAATTTTTCAAAAATAACCAACAATCGATTGTCTATGTCTAACAATCGATTGTCTTTATACAGTGAAATCTGGAATTTTTCAAAAATAACCAACAATCGATTGTCTATGTCTAACAATCGATTGTCTTTATACAGTGAGGTCTGGAATTTTTCAAAATAAGCCAACAATCGATTGTCTATGTTTAACAATCGATTGTCTTAAAACAGTGCGAATTTTTCAAAAATTGTCAACAATCGATTGTCTATGTTTAACAATCCATTGTCAATGCTCAACAATTGATTGTGTATGTTTAACAATCGATTGTTTTATGAAAACGTAAAACTGAAATTTTCAAACTGCATAGTAATCGATTATGGAAAACATATAATCGACTATCTGATTTTGTTAGTCAACTGTTAGCAGCAGATTTTGAAAATATTATGTGACACAAACGAATTGAAGTTGTTTATTCTCATGTTCGTATATTTTCTGTTATATGTCAAACCATGGGAAGTAAATTGATTGAAGGCTCCGGAAGAGCAACTGTAACTCTGCCCAAAGGCATGACCTTTATCTTAGATAATGCAATATTCTCCTCCAAGTCTAAGAAGAACTTGTTGAGTTTTAAAGATATCATTCAAAATGGATATCATATTGAGACAATAGATGAGAATAATCTTGAATTTTTCATGAAAACGAGGCTGCCCATTTCGGTTTGGGGTCACGCCATTTTGCATACAGCAATGCTAGTTCGTCTCTGACTGACGAATTAACACAAATATTCCCCGTTGCAATTGGTTTTGGGTCATGGACCCAATATATCCCATTTAAGAATTTTTGGATGCGCAGTATATGTGCCTTTAGCACCGCCATCCCGCACCAAAATGGGTCTGCAAAGAAGGTTAGGAATATATGTTGAGGTTGAATCGCCCTCCATTATTCGCTACCTCGAAACATTGACAGGAGATTTGTTCACTGCACGATTTGCAGACTGTCAATTTGATGAGACACTTTTCCCAATATTAGGGGGAGAAGTTGGTGAAACCAAACGGGAAATTTTGTGGAAAAATGCATCATTATCTCATCTTGATCCACACACCTCTATTTGTGAGAAAGAGGCACAAAAGATTATCCATTTGCAAAGAATAGCAAATCAAATGCCTGACGCATTTATAGATTTGAAAAGGATAACAAAATCACATATCCTCGAAGTGAATGTGACAACATTTGATTCACGAATACATATTCATTATTGGAAGAATATGAACATGAAATTGGTATTAAATATACCACACTCACCCCTAGAAGGAGGTTTGAGATGATATATGGCATGAATGATCGTTGGTCACGTACCTATTGTACGCCAAAGTATTTTGGAAATATGACTATTAAAGGACAACGATAATGCAAGAAACATATCTTGCATATAAGTTTGACATGACCATAATGGTATAACTTTCTCTTTAAGAAAGATATTCACCACATGGATGTTGATGAATCTGTGGTAGTACAAAATTAATTGAGAGCTCTAGAAGAGCCAATTATTACTATGTTGGAGAAACACAATTGAGTATTGTGCTGTAGTAAGTCTCAAAGAAACTTATTTAGTTTTCAAAGTACACGCGAAAGCGATTGATTATATTGAGACTATAAATAAAGGAAGGCTTTGATATCTCCTATTACTACAACTTGTAGCGGGGTAATTTGTATAAGAAAAGCTACCCGCTTCGTTCTCCAGTTTGTACTACACAAACGAAAGAATGCCACAATAAAGTGGATATCTATTGGTATAAAACCCATGTCATAATAAACCTGAAGTTTATTGATAAGTGCACATGTCATGGTGTAAATTTGAAGTTTACCAATATTGATAATTTATTCAGTTGGCATTCGTGTTAGCCATCTCATTTTAAGTATGATGTGCAAATTCACACAGGTGAATATCAATGAACTAGAAAGTTCTTTACGAATTCTCTTGTATCACTTGTTCTCATTAATGAACTGACCAACTAAAGAGTTCGGGTTGAAGCCCATAAGTTTTGGAAATATCAAAGGTGAATATGGGCCCATTCACCTGCCATGTATACCACATATGATGCATCTATGAAATGGTTACATGCGCAATTGTTATTAACCCGCAGCCTGGCCGGTGCTTGCGAGGTAAATTGCTCAGTAATCTAACTTCGAGCATAATTTCCAGATTCTCTACTCAAGATAGTTCATCTTGATAAGTTGGTTTATATCAAAGTTGGTTTAGCAAGATAATTATTGAGTGCTTCCACTTAATAGCTAAACTGTTTCTTATGAGAACAAAGTTATATATCAGTTTGATATACGTTGTATACGAGAGTATATTATATTCTCCCCTCACAAGTGGTTCAAGGTCAGGAACCAAATAATTTCATCTTATCATTAATGTGTTGTGTATATTGACATGATAATGCACAAAGATGATTTCCCAAAGTTGAGGAAACAAGTTAGCTTTACTAACATGAGGGGGAGACATGATAAACGCTTGAGAAAAGGTTACATGGGATGAATTATCATTTGTATATGTATATCCCCGAATATCATGATATGAACCTGAAGTTCATAAAAGGGATAATTCAATTGCAACATATTGCAAAGCATGCTATACGCATTTACTGACCCAAAGAAAGCGACTAAATGGAAAAGATACAATTCAAGAAGAATTGATTCCATATGAAAGACATGTAGTTTTGAACCTATAGTTCAAATACTTGAAAGTATATGTATAGTCAGTTTTCGATATCTTATTTGTCTAGCATGACATGGAAAACTTGATATGCATCTAAAGTCTATTATATGGCTTATATGACTTAACTTGAAAGATTTAAGTTGCTTGAAGCATATGTAATTCTTGGTCTTGAAGTACCACATCCTAAGTACAATTTGTGTACATATGAATCTTGCTATAACTATAAGCATGATGGCATTGAGAATGCATCTATGGAGATATTGAAAAGTTATTCCATGACATTATATGAAGATGTTCATATCTATCAAGAATGATGATTTCAAGGTGCGGAATACTTATTCAAGTCAATATGGTTGATTTGTCAAATCTCTATCAAAGATCGTTTTGAAGATGATGCACAAGATTGGAATGCAAATGCTCAAGGATATAAATTGATGTACTCATTAGGGGGAGTTAATGCGAGGTTTTTAACGCACTGGGTTTTCCTTGCGAGGTTTTTAACGAGGCAACCAATAAGGCGCATATTCAAACATGTGTACTCTTTTTCCTTTCTTTAATTTTTCCCAATGAGTTTTGGTTTTAAGGTTTTATGAGGCACATTATTGAATAGACATTCAAGGGGGAGTGTTATAAAATAGAAGTCTATTTAGAGTGAATGTCTAAGAGTTTTAGCTTGAAGCTAAGTCATTCTTCTCCCTATAAATAGAGGTGCTCTCTACCATTGTAAATCACCCCCAAGTATTAATAAGAATACTTCTCTCTCTCCCTATTCTCTCTCTATTTGCTCTTGTTCTTGAGTTATTGTTCTTGTCTTTATATTATTTCATAACACGGAATCAATTTTAGATTATTTTTTTTTTACAATAAATGGGTCATGACGGTTGGTTTGGTCATATTAGTAAAAATTAGAATTGGACTTAAATAAGTTCAAATTGACATGGCTCTCATAAGATTAGAATCAGGAACTAACACTAATAGAATAATTTGAGGCGTGCCATACCAAACAGAATCTCAAAATTCATGGTCCTCACTTAATTAATTTTAATCCTTAGGTGTGTCATTTAGTTAAACTTTTCATGACCCTCGCAAACTTGAAAGTGCGTGGTTGCTTTAGGCGCACTATTTTAAAAGTTACCTTCCTAAATTCGGGTGTGCATTTCATGTGACTCAAATCCAATTCCCACAACGTTAAATAAAATGTGTCTGAACTGTGGATGCATTTCATGTGGCATGGTCCAAAGATGCGTTTTAGATGACGTTGATATCTTCTTAAAAATAATTAAAAGTGGTTAATAAGTTAAAAAGTATACCATAGGCTAAAACATGTATTAAAATCAGATAATAGGCCAATTACGATAGTTTAAACAACCATGTTAGAATCACGGAATCTGGGAGTGCCTAATACCTTCCCCCGGGTTAACAGAATTGCTTATACAGAAATTCTGGTTCGCAGACTTCAAAAGGAAAGTCAAAATTTCCTTGATTTGGGATTTTAAAATAACCCGGTAACTTGAGACGCCAGAAAGTAAACCATCCCAAGTGGCGACTCTGAACAAAATCGAATAAATAATCTCATTTCAAATAATATCACTTAAATTGAAAAAACTCCCTTATATACTGCCTTTCGTGGTAGTGTGCTAAAAAAGGAGGTGTGACAGCTCTGGCAACTCTTCTAGGGATAGAACCCAGAACTTCGGTTCAGGATTCTAAGAATTCGAGCTTAAAATAGCTGTTATAATTAGCTTTATCTGTTATCTTATTTTCCTACATGTTCCATGCCTAATGTGCTAAATGTTTTACCGCTTTGATATTTGGTGAATTGTATATATAAAGTGCTACAAAACCCTTCCTCTCTCTGAGTCTTCTACATCATGGAGAAGGGTGCACTTCGTGTGACTTCTCTTCTATTTAGAGTCTTATCCCATATTAGAACGAGGTCAAGACAAGCGTCTAAGCCGGCGAAGCTTCTGTATTCCCGTTACGCTGCCCCCCCCCCTCCCCCTCCCCGGCTCAAGTTGTCCGTTCGGGTAAGCTTGGTCTAGAATAATAAACTCATGTTTTAAACCTAGTATAACAAAGCCTCATGGCAGATCTCTAGTTGGAACATTTATTTGCATCACGTGCATTTGACTTAGGAGGCTCAACGCAGGGGTTGGGTCTGTCTAGGACAGGTGTACCCAAATTAAAAAGACCATCCTAATACATTTTACGTACTACTTGCGCATCTATTTATTCGGCTTGCATGTTGACCGGCTTTTAGAATAGAGGAAGAAAAATAAAATAAAATAAAAAAGAGAGTAAGAGGTAGGTATCTAGAAAATTCTGAAACTCTCGTGAATTTCTGGAAAAAAAGTCATTTCAAAATGAGCCAATATTCTGAAACTCTCGTGAAATCCGAGGCGTGCCATACCAAACAGAATCTCAAAATTCGTGGTCATCACTTAATTAATTTTAATCCTTAGAAATTAAGGTGTGTCATTTAGTTGAATTTTTCATGACCCTCGCAAACTTGAAAGTGCGTGGTTGCTTTATGCGCACTATTTTAAAAGTTACCTTCCTAAATTCGGGTGTGCATTTCATGTGACCCAAATCCAAATCTCACAACGTTAAATAAAATGTGTCTCGAATTGTGGATGCATTTCATGTGGCATGGTCCAAAGATGCATTTTAGATGACGTTGATATCTTCTTAAAAATAATTAAAAGTGGTTAATAAGTTAAAAAGTATATCATTGGCTAAAACATGTATTAAAGTCAGATAATAGGACAATTATGATAGTTTAAGCAACCGTGCTAGAACCACGGAGTCCGGAGGTGCCTAACACCTTCCTCCGGGTTAACAAAATTCCTTATTCAGAATTTCTGGTTCGCAGAGTTCAAAAGGAAAGTCAAAATTTCCTCGATTTGGGATTTTAAAATAAATCGATGACTTGGGAAACCAGAAAGTAAACCATCCCAAGTGGCGACTTTGAACAAAATTGTATAAATAATCTCATTTCGAATAATATCACTTAAATTGGAAAAAACTCCCTTATACACTGCATTTTGGGGTGGTGTGCTAAAAAGGAAGGTGTGACAAAGGGTATTGCACACTCCTATTTTTGTATCATCGATATGGTAACCCCTGATGCATTGAAGAGTCGAACATTGTTCTAACCCCATGCCGGAAATAAAGACAATTGGAAGGCAAGGCAGGGTTTAGCTTTTATGATAACTTTCTTGGGTGTTGTGGTCTGTCCATGAAAAGATGGCAATATAGAGATAGGTCCTGTAAGAATGATCGATGTTGCAATCAATAAAGCCAACTACATTGTGGTTCCTCTGATCGTTTCTGAAATCTACCGAGCCTTGACTATCTATCGGGAAGGGGGGAAGTTCTTCCAAGGTTGAAATTTGTTACTACAATTATGGATGCAAGAACACCTCTGACCCCGGGTTACGTACATGAATTATGGTTTGACCGGTTTGAGCTGCATTGAAGAATTTGAAAGTCGGGTAGCAGGTATTGAATTCCCTACGGGTACTGAAACTTGGCTGGCACATTTGG
The DNA here is from genome assembly GCA_034376525.1 of Nicotiana benthamiana. NCBI lineage: Eukaryota > Viridiplantae > Streptophyta > Magnoliopsida > Solanales > Solanaceae > Nicotiana > Nicotiana benthamiana. The sequence continues at coordinate 95,651,556 of CM067337.1, forward strand.
GAGCCTTGACTGTTGATAAAATTAAATGGGTATTTGGATGGCTTCCTGTCACCGAAGAAATGTACATGTCAGCTAAAGTGTCTTATATCCTCTTGATGGGCATTCGGAGCATCCAACCTCTTTATGCTCCCTACAGGGTTTTGCACCAATTAGGAAGATTTCAAACAATCACCAATGACGAAAATCTGATTAAACATGTCATTGAATTGGGCCCAAAAGCCATATTTCCAGTAGGGAAAATTCGCCAACTATGGAATGAATATAGGTTTCTTTAACCTAAGACTATAGTGCGAGGCCGAGCTAGAGGTAAAGGGGACCCTAAGTACATTGTCTTGTTCGGCAAGAGATTCCAGATTCCTGAAAGGCCTGCAAAGAGACCCTATGTCCAACAGTTCATCGATGGGGCACAAGTGCAATGGGAGTGGTTGACCAAGGAAAACGAGTATAGTACCAAAATAAGCCAATTGGAAAGGCAAGTCATGGAGCTTCAGTTTGAAAATGGTGTTCAAGCCGCAACCGATGAGGGAGAAAAGAAAAAACTAATCTAGGAAAATGAGGCGCTCAAAGCTCAGATCCGCAAGATGAAAATAGCTGCCAGCAACCTCGAAAGAAGCTGGGTTGATGGAAAACTTATAAGCGATCTAAAAAAGAAAACCATCGAGTGTCAAGAAAACCTGGAAAAGTCTGAAGATGGTCTAGCAAAAATTTGGGAACAATGGACAAAGAAGGTAGAAGAACGGGCACGATTCGTGCAACAAATGAAGAGGAACTATGAAGGGACCATTAACAACCTAAGAAGAAAGGTAACTACTCTTAAGGATGAGGTAGCCAAACGAGCTAAAGGGTTCAAAGCTGATAGGGAGCATTGTTATAACCTAATGGCTAAAATGGAGGAAGAAATGCATCAATTACAAAATCAGCACTTTCATGACTCCTAAGTGTTAGAAGTCCGGAACCAGCAGATAGGGCAATTACCTCAGAAAAAAGGCAGAATTAGAGAAAGGATCGGAACTATCGCTGACTACATTACCATGAAATGCCAAGCGTGCGAGGACATGACTGGTGCCACCTTTTTTGCTGCACTGATGACTTTTGTCCGCCAAGTTATGAGTGATCTGGAGCAGCTATAAGGGAGTGTTGCACATAGGCCCGCGACAAGGCTGAGTGATGCCCCGCGGGCCCCAGTAGTAGAAGCTTTGATGTATTCCTAATTTGTCAAACATCGGGTCTATATTTTATTTTATTTTGAGTCTGTTTGTAATTCCAAGAAGACAAGTAGTTTAACATCTTTTGCAATACAAGTTTTATTAATGAAAGATTAAAAATTCCCAAATATTGTCTCCTTACTTTTTGCATTTATTTATTTCTTGAACTACGTAATGATCTGATTCACACTGGCGTCGTGATACATAGGCAATCCTCATCGGATCTAGTCATAATTTTGTAAATAACTCCAATAAGAAAAGAAAAAGAGAAAAGTATAAAGGGCAAAGGAAAATAAAAGCAAGAAAAGAGAGAGTGAAATAAAAAGGAGAGGAAAAGTCGGGACGAAGCATGCAACCGTTGCAAAACATGTAGAAACCCATTTAACTGTATAGGTGCATCACACCCCAACGTGCAATTACCTATCTATTATTTGTCGCAAACTAACCGTTTGCTGCTGTCCCATCCAGTCCAGGGTTTTTATAGAACAATGGTTGGTTTTCGTGGTAACCTGGCTTCACATCCATGCTTCACTAGATTAAAAGGGAATATCGGAATGTCTTGAGAAATGACTCTGCCAACGTCTCTCATTATAGATAATAGCCCCATCTAGGGCATCCCAACCTCTGAATCGGCAACAGTTGAGGAGAACAGAATCCTGCTTCTTAGGGTTATGGAAATATAGGATGCTTGGGCAAACGGAAGAGAGCTACCAAGCACAATCCCGGGATTCCCCGAACTTTTCCTAGAGCGGGTGGTACCTCTAATGTTCCAATAAGTTACCCGAACATCCCACTGGGACAACCAACTATATCAGCACATTTCATGGGAACACCTTCTGAGGTTCGCCCCTAGGTGTTCATGTTCGGTGCGGCCTCGAAATTTTTCACCGCTCCCCCATGCTCGTCCACGGCACAACCCCCACTGCTTAGGCCCACTTTTGACCCTTTAGCTTTCACATTCCAAATACCCACCTTCCAAATGGAGCCTCCCCAGTTCCCCACTTATACTTATCATCAGCCGCCTCAATTTGAGTTCACCGCGGGACAAGAAAAGAATCCCAAAACACCCGATCAAGAAGAAATCACAAGAAACATGAGGGGTATAGAACAAAGCCTCAAGAACATCCAAGGTTTTAGTGGACAGAAAAGTGTGTCCTATGCTGATTTATGCATGTTCCCCCACGTGCACTTACCATTGACATTCAAGACTCCAAAATTGGAGAAGTACGATGGGCACGGTGATCCTATTGCGCATATTAAGAAATATTGCAATCATTTGCGAGGGGCCGACGAAAAAGAAGAACTACTCATGGCCTATTTCGGAGAAAGTCTAGTCGGCATCGCCTCCGAGTGGTATATGGATCAAGATATATCCCGTTGGCATATCTGGGATGATCTTGCTAGAGACTTCATCAGGCAGTTCCAGTACAACATTAATATTGCTCCAAATAGAAACTTGCTGACAAACTTGAAGAAGAAATCATCGGAAAGTTTTCGAGAATACGTGTTTAAGTGGCGTGAGCACGCATCTAGATTAAAGCCTCCGATGGATGAGGTTGAGATGGTCACAATTTTCCTTCAAGCTCATGAAGCTGATTACTTTCAAAATATAGTATGTGCTATAGGTAAATCATTCGCGAAGGTTATCAAGATTGGCAAAATAGTTGAAAACGGTTTGAAAACGTGTCGAATTGTAAGCCAATATGCCATTAGAGCTTTCCTAGGCCATTGAAGGGGGGTTGGAGGAATAGAGAAGGGCAAGAAAAAGGATAAACATCCATGGCAACTTCGGGTGCAAGAAAATACCATGCTCCCAGATCTCTTTTCCCGGAAAAAACCTCGTAGCATTATTACCCCCACCAAGACATGGCTTATGCTCCTCAGCCATATGCGGTCATGAATGCTCAAACTTATGTCCAGCCTTAGCAACAAACCAATCGAAACCAAGCTCCATTTCCTATAAACCAGCCTCATCACCAGAACTATTACAACCCCCCTCCCCCCTCTTCCACAAAATAACTTCCATCCTCGTGAACCACCCAGGAGGCCAAATTTTACACCAATCGGTGAATCCTACTACAATCTATTTTAGAAGCTTTTCCAAATAGGTTTGTTGTAGCATGTTCCCACAAATAGGCAAAAACCATAATCACCCTCATACTAACGTGGCGCCCGATGCGCTTATCACTCAGGAGTTGAGGGGCATGGTACAGAAAACAGTTGGACTTTGAAATGAGCCGTGGAAGATTTGATAGAATAGAGGAAGATAGTGTTAAAGAACGAAGATATCCCCAATGTGACCAATAACCCACTGTCACACCTCCTTATGGCTACTACACCCCAGCGAAGGGCGTAGTTAGGTAGTTTTTTCAATTAAAGGACAATCGAAACGCGATTCAATTATTTAAGAGATTTCAGAGTCGCCACTTGGGATAATTAATGGTGTCCCAAGTCACCGGTTTGAATCCCGAATCGAGGAAAAGAATGACTCTGTTTAACAGTCCGCGAACTAGAAATCCGAGTAAGGAATTCTGTTAACCTGGGAGAAGGTGTTAGGCACTCATGAGTTCTGTGGTTCTAGCACGCTCGCTCAACTGTCATATTTGGCTTAAATTATCTATTTTTAAACAATTATGAACCTATGTGCAAAATTTAATGATTAGTCACTTTTCTTGTTATTTTAAAGAAAATTGCAACGTCGTTGAAACATGCCTCGAACCACGTCACATAAAGCACCCATGGTTTTTGACACATTTTGACTTCAATGAGATTTGGATTTGGGTCACATAAATATTTACCCAAATTTAGAAAGGTAATATTATTAAACATGCACCTAAAGCAACTTCGTGTTATTAACTTTGCGAGAGGCCGTGAAAATTCGCTAAACGGGTCGTCTCGAGTTCTAAGTATAAATTTAAGACTAAATCGAGGGCCATGCAATTGTAATTTTGTTCGGCATAGCGCACCTCAATTTATTATTTAAAGGCCAATTCTAAAGCAAACTATTATTGAATTCATCTCCAAAGAACTGATTATCTAGTTTTGTTTATTAGTTACAATTATGCCAAGACAGGAACTCGATTGGGAATTGTCCCTAGAAGTCCACAACTTAACAAATGCATTGATTCTATGGGATGACAGTGTGCGGCGTGATACGAGGCTCAATGCCTATCAGTTTGAGCTTTGGAATTTAACTAGGTGTAACGGAGCTTCAGCTGTAAGGATGGACCTCATTTTGGGCCTCCAAGTAGGCCCAATCCCAAATCATTTGGGCAGCCTGTTCTTGTTTGTGAACACTATGAGCCCAGGCCAGGCATTGGCTTTAGTCGGACCCTAGAAAGTCATGAATTCAAATCACAATAAAACATAATAATTCTAACATATGAACAATTCAACTTTGTTCACATACTAATTTTAAATCTACATTTCATACTTGAATCTATACTACAGTACTGATTTTCTATTGACGATTAGCAGATTTTAAACCCTTAAATAGACTTGACTTACCCTAGAGTTACACTAGACAGCTGCACCATTACAAACTATAACGAAATGAAAGCAAGTTATACAGTCCTTATACAATCCGGATTTACATATATACAAACAATATAAATAGACTAAACTACATTAACAGACAAATATTATCATCTATCTAATATATACAAACCAAAAGAAATAAATTAAACTAAGTAAATAGCCATATATTATCTCATATCTAGCTATAACCATTCCACAGTCCAAGTGAGCATAAATCAAGAAGCAATGCTTCCCTTCCATTTCAATTCAAAGAACTACATCAAGGCAACCTTACGATGTGTACCTGAAATTTACGATGAAGCAAAAGGAGAAAGGTGGAATAAGCAGTAGCTCAGCAGTAAAAACCCAGCACCAACACACAAACAAAAGGATCAATTTGAGAACCAAAGTTGCCTCAACCCAGGATAAACTCAAAATAGCCCTTAATTTATCTTAAATCACTAGAAATGGAACCAAACAAAGGACCCAGGAAAGCTTCAATATCCAAATCCTAAGCTAAATTATGTAAGTATCACACTACAGTAGGATCTAAAGGACTTAATTTTGAATGGAAACTTTCAGGTGTTCAAGATAAACAACATTTCTGATTTTTTTAAATTTGAATTGCAAGGACTAAATTTCAGACCGGGGCCTTTTGGAATTTTAGAGTTCCTGGAAGTCTTTAAGGAATTTTCAGAATTTTTCAGACTTTAAAAACATGTCAATGAAGGCATTAGGGTGCCCTTTTATATCCAACACCTAGGGCAACCATTTTCTTTTTTATTTACCCATTTAGTCCTTCTTCTTATTTTTCAGATTTACTCAACCAAACCCTCTTATTCTGACTTGTGACTCAAGTTTTAATATTAAGATCTTAGAATTGTAACTTTAACCCCCTTTCTAGAAGAGTCTAGCATTTTATCCAGTTCTACGTACCTAGACTACCCTTGAATCTATTTTAAAATTACAAATTCTGCATTAACTAAACCACAAATTCTTTTATCCTTAAACGAGGATTATCATCCAGAACAAAAAGTTTAACTAAGTGAAAGCTGACTAATAACAGGCACGAGATCCATGACTAAAACAAAACTAGCAACAACAAGAAAAATAAAAATTAATTAACAACTTGAGAAATCAGAACCTAGCTAAATAAACACTAAATCTAAACAATTCGAACTAACATCAAAAACCCCTAGAACATGATTAATCAAACGAAAAAATAAACCAGAATAAAAGAAAAGATAAAAATAGAAAATCATTGAGAAACCTAGCAATTTTGGATGAACAAGTACTAAAAAAAGAAATATAACAACAAAATAGAAAAAATGGTAGAAATACCTCATATAATCAAACAAAAGGAATTCTGGCCAAGCTTTGCAAAATCTGGGCTGCAACTATCCTTAATCGTGTTAAGGACCATTATAGTCCAAAATTGAACGAACTCCGGTCATTTTGAAACTTTAGGGTTTGGGGTCAGTGTTTCGATCTGAAATTCGAGACTTTTGAGAGTGATTCTAAGGAAGTAGGGTTCAGTTTTGGGAAGAGGAGGCAAAGGGGAAGTTATGGTGTGTTTAAGGTGGCCCTTGGAGCCAGCGCCGCCGTGGACAGCGGAGCAACCAACTCTTCAAACTGATATTCGACAACATTGGCTGGGATTCGAAGGTTGGGGCGTGGCCGGCGGAGGAGCAGTGATTTTACGGTGGTGTTACATCGGTAAGTCAGGGGTGTTTGAGAGATGGTGTGGAGGGGTGAGGGTGGCATCCTACATTTATATAGTTGTAACCAAGGCGATTCTCACCCGTTCGATTAGGCATCATCAAAGGTCCTGATTGATTCTGAGGAAACGCTGTCATTTCAAGCGTCGCCCATTTGGACCGGGTTTGGGTGGGTTTATGGGTTGGTTTGAAGGGTTTGGGCTGGATATTCAAATGTAAAGTGGCCCAATTTTATACTTCTTTCTTTTCTCTTCTTTTTTTTATTTTTAGTTAGTTCCCTTTTTATTTTATTTTCCAAATTTTATTAATTATAAAATAAAAATAGACAAGCCAAGTTTAAATTCAATAAAATAAACTAATTAACTTCTAAAATAACCTAAATTCCAAATTAAAAAGGAAAACTAAACAAATGTAAGAATGACCATTTTTGTTATTTTTTCCTTATTTTTCAATATTAATTAACTAATAAACCTAAAAAATGTAAAAATTAAGTCCTAAATTCAAACATGCTATTTTTGTATTTTTTATGAATTATATTCAATTTAAAATGCACAAAAATGCAAATAAACACAAAAACACGCAATTTGTTTCTAAAAATGCAAATAATAAAAGAAACAAATCCTAATTTTAATAAATTCTATAGGAACATTTCGAACGAGGAAAAAATCACGTGCTCACACCCATTGCCAGTGCACAATAACGGGCCGATAATTGGAATGATTTGTGAGGATAAGGAATTTGATCCAGCATTAAAGGCCATCATCGCCATTGCTGAAGTATAAAAGAAACCAAAAGCTGTCCCGGAGCAAGACAAAGGGGAGGAAAAGAACAAAACCACCCGCCCAAAATCAGAGGGGAAAATCGAAGCATGAATCGGGACCACGCCTGCTAAAAATGTTGTTCTCTATGTCCCTTGAGGCCGCTAGGAAAAGCAGATGACTTTGAGTCCTCCCAAGAGGTTTGAACTGAACAAGGCAACCCGGATGTATGTGCCCAGAGGAGCTTATATGATGCGGGGGGCAATTAATCCACCAAGGCTGAGTAAGCCTGTTATTGGCCGCGCTCCACAGAAGCCTATGACAAATCCTACCGCGGTTCCTTGGAACTACAACAAATCAGTGGTAACTTATAAGGGCAAAGAAATCTCAGGAGAAGAAAATTACCTTGTTGAAGAGTACTCCAATTTGGAAGAGGTGAACAGCACCACTAGGAACCGTTTCCCATCTAAAAAGCATGTAAGTGCCGAAGAACCGGAGGCTTTCTTTCAAAAAATGAAAATGGCAAATAATAAAGTGAGTGACCAGCTTCGAAAATTTCGTGAACAAGTCTCCTTTCTATCTCTATTGATGAAATCCCCCGAACAAAATAAACAACAACAACAACTACCCAGAAGGGATTAATCAAGACCCTTAATGAAGCGCATGTGCCGGCTGAGACTTCTATGGAGCAAATGGAAAGAATGGCGGAAAGATTTTTTGCAATCAACCAGATCTTCTTCAGCAAGAATGACTTTCCCGGAGAAGGGGCCGCACATAACAAAGCCTTGCACTTAACATTCAAATATGAAGGGTACTACGTGAAAAGGGTTATGGTTGACGGAGGGTTTGGGGTGGACATCTGCTCGCTCTCAACTTTATAGTGCATGGAAATCGGGATTGAAAGAATTCGATCTAACAATGTCTGCGTACGAGCCTTTAATGGTATAAAAAGGGACACGATTGGAGAGATTGATCTAATTTTGACCATCGGCCCAGACTTTGAGGTGACCTTCCAGGTTCTAGACATGGACACATCCTACAACTTTCTTTTGGGGAGGCCATGGATCCACGCAGCAGGAGTTGTACCCTCCACTCTTCATCAAATGGTAAAGTTCGAGCACGAGGATCAAGAAATTGTGATCCACGGAGAAGATGAGTAATAATTTATCGAGACCCCTCAGTCCCATGTTTGGAAGAGAGGGAGGGGAGTGAGCACATAGTTTATCAAGCCTTTGAAATTGTGGGCGGACCAATAAGAGGAAGGAAACCCGTTCCCAACCCTTCCTTTCTAATGCATCAATCATGATAGCCAAATAAATGATCCGACATGGCTTTAAACCTGGAAAGGACTTGGGAAATCATTGTAAGGGATATTAGAACCGATCACCCTGCGTGCTTGTGAAAAGTTCTTTGGGTCGGCTTCGTACCGAAACCAACTGATATAAAATGGGCGGATAGTAGGAAGATTGATGGATGGAACCTACCACAGCCAATGCCTCACCTTTACAAGGCCTTCTTCAAACCCAAATATAATGAAGAAGACAAGGATGAGGCTTTTACTGCTGAAGAGATTGAAGAGATTTGTGGGGCAATGAGGAAGATATTATATGAAACCCATATAGTTCAGTCAGGAGAGGGCTCAAGCACCGCTGAGGTGTTGTATCTGGGACCAAATTCCAAGCTGCAAAATTGGAAGACTACGCCACTCCCAATCAGGCGGGAGTCCCGGTAGACCTGTCCTGCCATTTTTCTGCATCGCAAGTTATTCCACGGTGTAACTCGAATGTTTTCTTTAGTTTTTTGTCTTTTAATTTCCAAAATGTAAACCCTGTTATTTTCAAATTCCAAGAAATGAAATCAATATTTCATTGTTCATCTTTCTTTATTGTTTCTGATTTTGCTATTTTTCTCTTTTACTTCTTCTTTCAGTTCTAATAATGCGGCTTTAAATAACATGACATGCTTGCGGACTTCAGGCCCAGATCAAAACATGCTGTCTAGTTGTAAAATAATGAACCAAGAACCGAATTATGATGAAGAAGAGGCTTTTAGAGAAATAAATCGATATCTGGAACGTTTCAAAAATAAACCTATGTCAAACCTAAATGACACTGAGCCAGTTAACTTGGGTAGTTTCGAAGAAATCAGGGAAACCAAAATAAGCATTCACGCAAATGAGAAAACTCGGGACGCATTGATCCAACTCATGTTTGAGTTCAAAGATGTGTTTTCTTGGTCACATGCCAGGATTGAGTGTTGATTTGGTGGTTCATAAGTTGCCAACTTATCCCGATTGCTCCCCAATCCAGCAAAATCAGAGAAAATTTAAAACTGACGTTAGTGATAAAATCAAAGAAGAGATCACGAAATAATTGGAAGCATGAGTGATCCCAGTGGTCCAGTATACCACATGGCTAGCCAATGTAGTTTTTGTACCGAAGAAAGATGGGAAAACCCGTGTCTGTGGATTATAGAGACCTGAACAGGGCAAGTCCCAAAGATAACTTCCCCTTTCCAAACATCCACTTCCTTGTTGATAACTGTACCAAACACAAGATAAGCCCTTCGTGGACTATTATGCAAGATATAACCAAGTGTAAATGGATGAAGCAGACGAAGAAAAGACACCTTTTACTACACCCTGGGGAACCTATTGCTACAGGGTCATGCCTTTTTGGTCTAAAGAATACCAGGGCAACCTACATTAGAGACATGACCACAATTTTTCATGAGATGATGCATCAAGAAATAGAGGTGTATGTGGACGACGTAATTATCAAGTCCAAAAATCAGGATGACAATGTGTGAGATCTGAGGAAGTTCTTCGAACGGTTGTACAAAAATGGTTTGAAACTAAACCCAGCCAAATGTGCATTTGGGGTCCCGTTGGGCAAATTTTTGGGCTTCATAGTCAGCCGGAGAGGTATAGAGTTAGATCTGACAAAGATAAAATCTATTTGGGAATTACCTCCTCCAACAACAAAGAAAGATATGATGAGCTTATTGGGAAGATTGAACTATATCAGTCGATTCATTGCTCAGATGACCCCCATGTGTGAACCCATATTCAAATTATTGAGAAAAGAAGCGGCAGTCAAATAGACGGATGAATGTCAGGAAGCTTTCGATAAGATCAAAGAGTATCTATCCAACCCACCGGTCTTGGTCCCAACTAAACTAGGGAGACCTCTATTCTTGTACCTGAAAGTCTTGGAAAATTCTTTTGGTTGTGTCCTCGGACAACACGATATTATCATAAAGAAAGAGCAGGCAATATACTACTTGAGCAAAAAGTTTACCAGCCATGAAGCCAAGTATACTTTGCTTGAAAGAACCTGATGTGCTTTAGCTTGGGTCGCTCAGAAGTTGAGGCATTATCTGCAAGCCTATACCACTTACCTCATAACCAGGTTGGATCCACTAAAATACCTATTCCAGAAACCAATACCCACGGGAAGATTAACAAAATGGAAAATCTTGCTCACTGAGTTTGACATAGTCTATATGACTCGCACGGCAATGAAAGCCCAGGTGTTAGCGGATCATTTGGCTAAAAACTCGATTGATGATGAATACCAACCTCTGAACACTTACTTCCCAAATGAAGAGGTAAACTCGGTTGAGGCAATATCCGAGGATACGACTGCTTGGAAAATGTCCTTTGATGGAGTAGAAAACGCAAGAGGTGTGGGAATTAGGGCAATCTTGATCTCACCTACTAGTCAGAATTACCCGGCCGCATCCCGACTTTGGCTTTTCTGCATAAACAACAAAGCTGAGTATGAAGCCTACATCATGGGTATGAAAATGGAAATTGACCAGGACATCAAGGAGTTGTTGATTATAAGAGACTCAGATCTGATTATTTGGCAAGCCCGAGATGTTAAACTTATCCCCTATTGGCAACATGTGCAAGATCTTAGCAAGCGATTCAAGTCAATAGAGTTCAGGTACATCACTCATTGTAATAATGAATTAGCTTATGCACTCGCCACTCTGGCCTCGATGTTGCCGTACCCAGGCAATGCCCACATTGATCTCTTGGAAATCCAAATCAGGGAAAGGCATTGTCATTGTAGTATGGTTGAGGTAGAACCAAAACCCCAGCCATGATACAATGACATCAAAAAGTTTCTAAAAATTCAAGAATACCCCGAGTAAGCCAGTGGAGACCAAAAGAGAACCATTAAGAGGCATGCGAGTGGTTTCTTCTTAAGTGGGGATGTCTTGTACAAAAGGACCCTGGATCTCAATTTGTTAAGATGTATTGATGCCAAAGAGGCCAGAAGGATCATGCATGAAGTACACGCAGGAATGTGTGGATCCCACACGAATAGGTATATTTTGGCAAAGAAAATCCTTCGAGCGGGCTATTACTGGATAACCATGGAAAGGGACTGTTTAAGCTTTGTCCGAAAAGCACCTTGGCCATTCGTCGCTTGGGACATGGACGTCATCGGGCCGATCGTGCCAAAAGCTTCAAATGGGCACAGGTTCATATTGGTTTCCATCGACTATTTCACGAAGTGGGTTAAAGCCATCACTCTCAAATCTATCACCAAGAAAGTTGTAATAGATTTCTTGTGCTCCAATCTTATCTGTCGATTTGGTATTCCCACATCCATCATCACAAATAATGTTGTGAACCTGAATAGTCGTTTGATGGAGGAGATATGCGACCAATTCAAAATAAAGCATAGGAACTCTACTCCTTATCGACCCAAAGCTAATGGTGCCGTCGAAGAAGCAAATAAAAACATCAAGAAGATTTTGAGAAAAATGATTCAGAGCTCTAGGGAATTGCATGAAAAGTTTCCTTTCGCATTACTGGGATATCGCACCACGGTGCACACGTCAATAGGAGAAACCCCATACCTCCTAGTCTATGGAACTGAGGCTGTGATACCCGAGGAGGTGGAAATCCCTTCTTTTCGGATCATCGTTGAAGCCAAGATTGATTATACTGAGTGGGTCAAAATTCGTTTGGAACAGCTAACCTTAGTTGATGAAAAATGATTGGATGTGGTCTGCCACGGGCAGTTGTACCAACAAAGAATTGCCCGAACTTATAACAAGAAAGTACGGCCCAGGAATTTTGAAGTGGGACAACTTGTGTTAAGGCCCATTCTTCCTCATCACTAGGAAGCAAAAGGAAAATTTGCTCCTAATTGGAAAGGCTCGTACATCATCACAAAGATATTGCCGAGAGGAGCACTGTTTCCTGGCAGTGTCGAGGGGAATGATCCAGAAACAGCTGTGAATGCAGACGCAGTAAAAAGGTATTATATCTAGGCTTTCTACAGCAATGACTATGTTCAATTCGGATGACGAAAGCTTTCATTCTTACTATCCAAACACCATCAACACTTTTGCAAACCCATTTGAGTTGGTTACCCTTTCTTCGATTACCCTTTTTAGAACCTGAAAGTGTTATAGAAAAAATGAAATGAACAATAAAGAAAAAATAACAAAATACAAAAAAAGGGAAGAAAAGACAAGGAAAATGAAAAAAAAAAGAGAAAAGATGAAAAAAAGAGAAGGAAAAAAATTGAAAAACAAAATAAAAACAAAAAGAAAAATAAAAACAAATCTCCCTGAACTATGTCTGACTTGATTCCGAAAGGATACATAGGAACCCTCTCTCTGGGGTTCAGTAACACCAAAATAAAAATCCAAATTCTCCCAGAAGTGAAACCAGGGCAGATGATATAATGGCTCGGAGATGAGCCCACCGGAACGGTTCCAAAGGTGCAATTCCATCCAGATTCTTTTTACCCAAACCTTGTCCAAGTCCTTCTAATCAATTGGCAAAGGCATCGGAATCGGAAAACACCATTGTTGGAATCAAATATAGTCAAACTGAGTGAAATAAAATGAGAGAGTCTTATCAGTGAAAACCTACGGCGGTGAGCAGAGAAATTGAAAAAGAGAGAGTCCGTTTAGTGAAAACTCGTAAAGGACATTATCGGTCGATGGTGAGAAGAGAAATGAGAGAGTTCGATTGGTTAAAACCTGCAAAGGGCGCCTTCGATAAAAAAGAAAACATTTTCCACCACTGAAGAGTACCGGCAAGATTCCCCGGTTTGAAACAATGGTCAATGAGTTTATGAGAAGTTTGAGAAGTTTGTGCGGGTCAGGCACCCAGTTCAAGAAGAATGTCATGTCTATTTGAAGCATGCATGCGCCCCAGATAAGTGCTTCTTTTCTTCCCGAAAGGGACACTTCTCCTTAAATTTATTTTCATGCCTTTTGGATTACTTTTTTCTCGAATCCCTTTCCTCTAACTCTGTTCCCGAAACTAATACAAAGAAAGGTGGAAAGAATGGCTTCAAAGGGCTCTGCCTAACAAAAGTTAAAGAAAGATACCTAGCCTCAGCGGGTGCATCAACCGATACTGACTGGCCATAATGGTTGATGCTCTGAAAGCAAATTTATTGGGAAGGAAAAGAAAGTCAAAGACAAAGGTCCTAAATGTGGAATGAAGTGAAGGGTCGAAGCCCCGTTCAGGCGAGTCCTCATGAAAACTAAAAAGATGAGCCCTTTGGTTCGAAAGAGAGATTAATCTTCAAAACCAGCAAGCAGCAGAGGTTCTCAATACAAGCGGGGCCGAGATCAACCAATTGAGACAATCAAGGCCACAAAACCAACCACTGTTTCAAACTAACAATTATTCTTTGTCTGATATTTGAAGCAGGTGCAATTCAAGTAACCTTGCAAGAAGCAAGTGAAACCAAAAGGGAAGTCACTCCTAAAACTCGTTCCCGCACTTTTACTCGTTTAATGATAAAGAATTATCAGAATAATATAGCGTCCCATCCCCCAGTCACCACAAGCATAACCTGGTAGACCTTTCCATTGTAGGGTCCCATCCCCTAGTCACCACCAGCATAACCTGGAAATCTTTTCTATTACAGGGTTCTACTCCCTAGTTTGTCCCGGCATAACCCATGGATCTCCTTGGCATAACCCAATGACCATTTTTCTTTCATCCTGGCATAACCCGTGACCTCCATGGCATAACCAAGTACTTTTCTTTACTTATATCCTGCCATAACCCCTGGATTTCGCTGGCATAACCCAAGGACCTTTTTCTTTTATCCCAGCATAATCTGTGGATCTCCCTAGCATAACCCAAGGACCTTTTTTCCTCTTTATCCCGGCATAACCTGTGGACCTCCCTGGCATAACCCAAGGACCTTTTCCCATGGATCTCCCTGGCATAACCCAAGGATCCTTTTTCTTTTATGTGGCATAACCCGTGGATCTCCCTTGCATAACCCAAGGACCTTTTTCTTTTATCCTGGCATAACCCGTGGATATCCCTGGCATAACCCAAGGACCTTGTTCTTTTAACCCAGCATAACCTATGGATCTCCTTGGCATAATGCAAGGACCTTTTTTTTCATCCCGACATAATTCGTGGACCTCCCTGGCACAACCCAAAGGCCTTTTTTCTTTTATCCCGGCATAACCCTTGGACCTCCATAGCACAATTTAAGGACCTTTTCTTTTATTCTGCCATAACTCGTGGATCTCTCTAGCATAACCCAAGGACTTTTTATTTTATCCCAGCATAACTCGTGGATCTCCCCGGCATAACCCAATGACCTTTTTCTTTTCTGGCATAACCTAGTCGGTGTTCCAGCATAACCTGGCAATCCTTCCAATTCCTTCCCTACTCCCAAGGATATATAGTCCTGATTTTTATTGCTTTCGATAAAGAGATACCTTAGATTTTTGTTGCAATGACTCACAAAATATTCTTAGTGAAAACTGGGGCAGAAAAATTTTGTTCGTTTGTTTATTTTGGTGTTTGAGCAGGTTTTACCTCAAGGCACAGAATTCGAGATGACCAAGAAATGAGTCTCTATCCAAAATAAAGAAAAGAAGAAAAGAAACAAAAAGAAGTGAACTCAAAGCGCTGAAATAGAGAAGGACGCGGACTGCTCAAAATTTGATCGAAGTCACAAGTTTCACATGTCCCGCTCTGATCCAAAAGCTGAAAGAAAAAACCAGCACATGCAGTTGATTAGCATCAATATTTAGATCAGAGTCTGCCGCAAGAACTATCCAAAACTTAAGATCAAACTTCAAGCGATTTATAGATGGGAATCTTGTAACTCATAGCTAAAAGGCCTAGCTAGCTTAGCTTTTGATTTTTCTTTAGGTGTAATAAAGGGTTCAGCAAGCAGTAGCAGCAGCAATGGCAGTAAAATCACAGCTCCCTGCAGTCCCTGTAGCCAAAACTTCCAGAACTACACTGACCCGATTCCTTTACAGCCAAGGATATGTAGGCAACCTTTGAAGCAAGGTTCGGTCAGACATTATTCAAAATATGCTTCTCATGGAGTATCAAGCAGGAAAAAATCCCTCATAGTTACTCATTTATCTTTGCCCGAAGATCCGTCGTGTCCCCGAGTAAAGAGGAGCAGCTATGAGCATGTGGTTTTCCTTGCCTGATTAATTCCGATAGGATTCTAAAAATTAGGATTTTTCCTTTAATTATTTGATTTTTAGGAATTAATTGCATAATTTTCATTGCATTTTTGTGTTCATTCTTAATTTATATAATTCATGAAAAATACAAAAATACATTGCATGCATATCTAGGATTTAAGTTTACATATTTTAGATTAATTAGTAGTTAAGATTTTACAAAAAAATATAAAAATCAGAAAAATTGATTCATTTTGCTTGGTTTAATTTTTAGCTTTGAATTTTGTTACTTTTCTTTTAATTTGGTATTTAATTATTTGAGTTAATTATTAAATAGATCTTAATATAATTTGGTAGGTTAATCCAGTTTTTAAAATTAATTTAGGTTTTTAGTTGTTAATTTGGAAAGAAAAAGAAAAAGAAATCAAAAGAAGTTGGGTAATTAAATAAAATACCCAATTTTGGGGTGGCTCAAATCAAAACCCACCCTAAACCCATCAAAAACCAACCTGACCTAGCCCAAAACCCATGTCCAAACCCAATCCAACCGCCCCTTCAATAAAAACACGTCGTTTGGGCTTCATTAGATCAGGACCGTCGAGGTTTCTCGATCGAACGGTCCTGAAGATTAGGTCACTTACCATATATAAGCCCAAACATGACCCCCCATCCCCTCCCGTCTCTCATCTCCCTCTTTAGTTCAGATACTACCCTGAAAAAACCCTAATCTCCGCCTCCAAATCCCCCACCGCCAATGGCAGCGTCACTACAAAACGGCCTCAAATTAACACGAAATGCTCTCTTCAACTTCCTCTATCCAAATCCTTGATCAATTGTCTTAGAATCCTTGTGGAACCCTTCGAATATCAAACTAAAAGGGAAACCTATCACCGCCTTTGTTCTCTTCGGTGGCGGCGCTGGATCCGTTCACCACCAATTCAACACCATAGAGCCTCCTTGACTCTTTCCAAATCCCAGACTAGTTTTCCCCTAATCCTACCCAAACTTATCAGATCTTAGATCGCAATTTAACCCTAAAACCCCAAATTCTCCAATTCAAGGCTCCTGGGAAGATTTCAGGTTTATTCGGACCTTATTCGTGCGTTTTTGCTAAAAAAACACATGACTAATCTCTGATAGAGCTGAAGTTCTGAAGATTTGAAGTTCTCCTATTCTTTTACGGTCTGGTCTATTTTTCTTAGGTATTTCATCAATAAATTCGGAGTTCTAATCTTCATATGATTCTCTTTATCTTCTTCTTATATTTCTTTGTGCATGTTTTGGATTTACTTTCTTTTCTGTTTCTTTGTTGTTTCCCAGGTACCTCAAATCTTCCACATACTTTTTTTCATTTTAGTTAATTAGTGCTTCTAAACTTGTATTAATTCAAATTGGCATGCCTTTTCTATTTGGGCTTTTGGAGATTTTAGGTTAAAGTGCCCGTGGTTTTTGTTTAGTTCTATTCCTCCTCTTCTTTTTTATTTCTTCTGTGAAACCTCGAGTCTATTTGGGCTTATAAAAAAGGTTTGGCCTAGAATTGATAGACTCGGACCCTCTGACTGAATTTGGGTCAATTTTGACCCATGTTTTGGGTCAAGTTTTCTGCAGTAATAACAGGGGTATTGGAGGCCCTCTAATTAAATTTGGGTCAATTTTGACCCATGTTTTGGGTCAAGTTTTCTGCAGTAATAACAGGGGTATTGGAGGGTGATTTAGGTATTTAGTTAAAGGAATCTTAGGTGTAACAGAAATAGAAAGCTTCTAGTGGGGGGTTCTTTGTGAATTTCAGACTTTTGATAGTATAACTTGGGTAACAAGTCAAAATTTTACGGATTCCTAAGCTAAAACAAGAAATAAAAAAGACCTAACGGTAAAAATAAATATGCAGGGTTGCCCTAAATTGCTTTCCTATAAAGGCAATCCATTCTTGCATTGCAAGGTAGATTTTAGAGATCAAATTGAAAGAGCTAAAAGTAGAGAAAATAGGTAGCTGAAAACTTCAAAAGAATTCACTGCTCTATTAGAAAAATCCCTGAAATTCCTAAGATGTTCATTATGAAGTAGTTCATGAGCAACTGAAGGTTTAAAATAAGTGGAATCTGCTAGGTATTCAAGTGTTTAGGTCATTTTTGGGTTGATTTTTTAATTGTTGGACTTTATTGAATGTTGTTGCTCGTTCAAAATTGTTTCAAAGTTGATCTTTCCTTATTTACTCCTGGGCTAATACTTGTGCTGTGTTATTGATGCTTTGCATTGAGCTGAACCCACTAATCCTTAGATTTTCTATATCTCTATTCTTTTCCAGGTATTCATCTTATGTTCAATGTATGAAGATAGATGAAAGTGGAGATCAGTTCATTTGAATAGAGATTTATGCCCCAAGTAGTTGTTATTCATTGTTTCTACACCTTTAAAGTTGTTTAGATTAGTTTGATGTTCTTATACTTCTTTATACTTGTTCTGAATATGGACTGTTGTGGTGGTATTAATCGAGTTCTTCAAGCATTGCTTGGAAGTTGTTCATATCCATGAGATTGGATTATTAGTCTTCTTGAAAATCAGTATATAGGTTAGTTTTCAGATTCATGTTGTTGAAACGAATATGCCTAAAGTTAAGTTATCCATGTGATTACGTAGTTACGTGTCTCGGTAGTTTATTTTTAGTTTTAATGTGAATATGCACAGTAAAAGTGTGTTATATTAAGATTAGGATAGAGTTGAACTGTTTGTTTTGGAAGTGAAAGTTCAAAAAACGAGTATGTTGCATTTAGTCTTCACAACAGCTAATTAACGGGTTCATCAACATACATTTGGTTTGAATATAATGTTGGAAACACGTTTCAAATGCAATATACTAAACGTGTGTTCTTTTGTAGGTTTTGATGAATGTCAAACAAAGCAATAAGCGATATATAGCAGTGCTCAAAGACAAGCACAAAATGGATGCATTACAAGAAGCTCAAGACAAAGTTTAGAAATGTTATAATTGAGTCAATATTAATTGTGATCTTGATTCCTCAATCTTGGCTCATAACATGGCTTCTCTACTAAAATTATTTTTCCAAAATCATGCATATCTAACTTAAGTGTCAAATGATTTTAAACTATGCATATTTATATTTGTTAAAATGTTTTTCAAACATGCCTCAAAAATCTGGGCTAAGATAATCGATTATGTACTTATGATAATCGAGTATCTCTAAGCCAAGACTGCATGACAATCGATTGTGAATTAAAGATAATCGATTGTGAGTAAGTCAGTTAACATCAGGTTTTTGCAAACTGCATAACAATCGATTGTGTACTTTTGATAATCGATTGTTAACTGAGGCAAAGCTTTCAAAACTCAGAAAAATCGATTATGAACTTTTGATAATCGATTATATATGAGACAGAAAGTTTTGAAATTAATTAATAATCGATTATGACTTTTGATAATCGATTATATATGAGACAGAAAGTTTTGAAATTAATTAATAATCAATTATGGCTTTTGATAATCGATTATATATGAGACAGTAAGTTTTGAAATTAATTTATAATCGATTGTTCTATTTGATAATCGATTGTTGGAACTAACCGTTGTCATACATTTTCAAATTACCTTCAGGTAATCGATTGTTGATATTTAACAATCGATGTTTTGCGTAAAATCTGGAAAAGATTTTCTGAACGTTGTTAAAATAATCGATTGTTGATTTCCTGATAATCGATGTTTTATGCCAAAAATTGGAAAGGATTTTTTAACGTTATAAATAATCGATTATTGATTTGAAGTAATCGATTGTTGACGTAAAATCTGGGATTGAATTTTTGATCTGATAGGCAAACAATCGATTGTTTAGTCTTGACAATCGATTGTCACTGAGTAATTTCAGCAATCCTTAATTGGCAATTAGACAACGGTAAGACTGAGTTTTTCACCTATAAATACAGGCTTAACTCAGTGTTTTCACAACAACAACATATACAATTTAAGTATTTTCATTGCTAAAAGCTTTCTTACATTGATCATCATTTTCATTCATCCATAAAGCTTTTTGAAGAGCCATTCTATTGAGCTAAGTTGTTGTGATCTTGAGCGTACTATTTCTACTCATATCTACTCATTGAGGAGTACTTTGTAAAGTGAGTTTGTTTTGTGTTTGTAAGAGAATTGCGATTCTCGTTTGTTGAGGAACTTGTGATTCCTCAGTTGAAGTCTTTGGGATTGTTATCCCCGAGCAATTGAAGTCTTTGGGATTGTTATCCCCGAGCAATTGAAGTCTTTGGGATTGTTATCCCCGAGCAGTTGAAGTCTTTGGGATTGTTATCCCTGAGCAGTTGAAGTCTTTGGGATTGTTATCCCCGAGCAATTGAAGTCTTTGGGATTGTTATCCCCGAGCAATTGAAGTCTTTGGGATTGGTATCCCCGAGCAATTGAAGTCTTTGGGATTGTGATCCCCGAGCACCTAGGTGAGGCTTGTGTCCTCAGCTGTAACGGTTTGTTAAGCACCCGTAAGCTTGACAAGTTTAGTGGAAATCTCGAGAGAGTCTCTCGGGGACTGGACTAACCACGTTTGTGGCCAACCAGGATACATCATTGTGTAAGTTTATTTTACTGCACTTGTTTTAATTTCTGCAAAGTTTTTAAATTCCGCACTAAAACACTTAATATTTTTAAAACGCTATTCACCCCCCCCCCTCTAGCGTAAAGCGTTATTTCCAACAATTGGTATCAGAGCCATACTCTCTGAAAGACTTAACCGTTTGAGAGAATCTTTCCATGGCTTCTACTCTAGACTCTTTTGCAGGTATTGATGAAGGACAGTGCCCCACAAGACCTCCTTTGTTCAACGGGACTAATTATTCATATTGGAAAGAAAGGATGCAGATATTCGTCAGATCAAACAGCCCTTACTTATGGAAGGTGTACACCAAAGGAAATGAGGTTCCTGTCAAACAGGTGGAAGGAATATGGGTGCCAAAAACAGAAGAGGAATTCAACGCCGAGGATAATCGAATGGTCCAAAATAATTTTAAAGCTATTAATTTATTACTTTGTGCTGTTAATGCTAATGATTACAGGAAAATCTCCTGCTGCAAAACAGCGAAAGAAATGTGGGACAAGCTTGAGGTCACTTACGAAGGGACTGACCAGGTAAGAGAAGCTAAAATTGATTTTTTAACTCATGCTTACGAATTGTTCCATATGAAGGAAGGCGAAAAGGTAGACGAGATGTTTGAGCGGTTCTCATCAATAGTGAATGATCTCCACGCACTCAAGAAGACGTTCACAGACAAAGAACTAGTTCGAAAAATCCTTAGGAGCCTAACACCGGCATGGCGATCAAAGGCCGATGCGATTCAAGAGTCAATTGGAATCACGAACGTCACCATAGACGCTCTTAGAGGTAATCTTAAGACTTATGAATCCACTATTCTTAACCCTGTTGTTGACGAACAAAGAAGGCAAAAGATTGCTCTAAAGGCGAGCACAAGTCAATCACCAATTGAAGAGGATGGAGATAGCGAATTTGGACTCATCATCAAAAAGTTCCAAAAATTCATGCGAAAAGAATATGACCGCAAAGGGAAAAAGCAAGGTGAGCAAGTTAAATGTTATGAATGTGGTGAAACAGGGCATATCAAAACAAACTGCCCAAATCTTAAAAAGGAGAAGAAACCCTTCAAGAAGCAACGAGCATACATATCTTGGGGAGGAGATTCCGGAGACGAATCCAGTGAAGAAGAAAATGAAGAAGCGGCAAATCTCTGCCTCATGGCACAGGAAGAAAATCAAAGTGAGGTAAGTCAAATCTCTTCTCAAAATTTTTATACTCTTGATGACATGAGAAATGCCTTTGATGAATTGTATGCTGAATTTCTCAAAGTTACAAAAACCGTCACTAGTTTAAGAGAAAATGCTTCTCTAAAAGAACAAGATTTTCAAAAACAGTTTTCATTAAAAGAAAAAGAATTAGAAAAATTGGTTTTGGAAAATGAGAAGCTACTAGAACAAAACAAGTTTTATGGGAAAAGAAGTTCTGACAAGCCCGAGAGTTCTACAAAAAATTGTGCTTCTTGTGTAGACCTTAAGAATGAAGTAGGTAGATTAAAAGACACACTAGATAAATTCAACTCCTCTCATAAAAACTTGAATGTGGTGCTTGATAACTTGAAATCAACCAAGCATGGAATAGGCTTCATAAATGAAGAAGAGGTTGATGCAAAAACCCAACCACCTAGAGCTCAACCTAGGATTAATAACAAAAATGCCTTTCCTAAAACAAACATGCATGCTAGACAAAATATTAGGAGACCTAGACATGACCTTCCGCCTAGCAATCGTCACCATAGACATGATGCATATTTTAGGCACAACAATGATCATGCTAGAAGATCCCGAAATGTTCAACCTAGAAATGACTATGGTGTTCAAATTAGGAGAAATGAAAATAGAGTAAACAATGTGCATTATTCTAGCTACTATGAGCCTAGACGCATGCATAATCCAAATGTGACATGTCATTATTGTAGACGAATTGGTCATATTTCTCCCGCATGCTTTACTAGACATAGACATGCTACTCAAACATATCATTATATTATGCATAACCCTCAAGGACCCAAAATGGCATGGGTACCAAAAGAGCATTGATTTGTTTTGCAGGTGTGCTTGAAGGAATCAAGTGTAGTGGATGCTCCAAACACTTGACGAGAGACGAATTCAAAATTCCTTCAATTAAAGCACAAAGAAGGAGGAAGAGACGGAAAAGTCGACTTATGTTTTTTTTAAATCGGAAGTATTTTCGAAAAATTCAAAAGGCAAAATTGTGGAAAAAGCTTCGTAAATTGGAGAATGAGCCAAAAGACCAAAATGAACGGAGGATGTTCAAAATCAGGTAATTGGCAAAGTCGAAGGGAAGGTAAGTACCCTAAACCCTCTTAAGAACATCCTAGGACAAAATTCTTAAGAGTTCATTTTTTTTTACCCGACTACACGAGTTTCAAAGTTATTATTTCATTTATAGATTACTGACTTGAGCGTCGGAGATGTTTAATTCTATTTTGCAGGCATCCCCCAAAAGGTAAGAGGAAAGTATGAATTATCTTGATACAAGAAAAAAATTCGATCATAATCGATTATTTATGCTTACAATCGATTATCAGTATCAATAATCGATTATTTGTTGATTCAATTTTTTTTCCATGAAATCTTGTTAAATGTTTACATTGCCTGATAGAATTAAGTCTCATCATTTCAGCATCCCCCTTCCAAACAATCGATTATTTGTTCTGCCAATCGATTATTTGCCAAAATTCAAACTCTCTGTGAGTAAAACAATCGATTACTATATATTGACAATCGATTATCTGTTTTAAACTTATGTTACCGTTTTGGCTCCATAATCGATTCCTGACAGGTCATAAATATGAAAAACAATCGATTACCAAGTTTGACAATCGACTATCTTTTTCAAATTTTCTTACCGTTCTGGCGTGTAATCGATGTGTCAGATCATTTTCATTAATGACAATCGATTATTCCATTCAAACAATCGATTGTTGAACGGTCAGTGAATTTATTTTTACCGTTTCAGACTTCAAATCTCTTCAAATCATTTCCAATAAATGTAAGATTCATTCCTTCTCTATATATAGGCTGCACATATGCTCTTGTATACTCACTCAAGCCTCCCAAGCATCAAATTCTCTTGTTTTCTTTGAAAAATCCTAGCACATCCTTTCAAAAAAAAAAAAATGTCAAGCCGCAACTCAAAACGTGCTCGTTCCAAACAAGGTGCTTCTTCTTCTCGCCATCCATATCAAGATGGATCGGTTCTATTCTTTGAATCCAATGAAGAGCTCACCCGTTTCTTAACCAAATTTGAGAAACGCCTTATTCTCCCTCCTCGCTTTTCAACAAACGCTCTTGTTGCACCATTCATTCCAGCCGCAAATATGCTAAGAGAGTGCAACCTTTTCAATTTCCTACTCCTTACTCACCCCTACTACAACATTTCTTTGGTTGAAGCTTTTTACTCCAACCTTCACAAAGATGATGAGGGTGAACTTGTTACCAATGTTAACGGCATTCCCATTCTAATTTCTGAAGATAACCTCCACCTCATTGCCGGCATTCCGCATGATGGTGAAGACATCTACCAGTACATAAATGATGCCGGGGTCATGATTGATGAAGCTAATCTCTTCCGCCAAGCCGGAGTAGCCTATGATGAGTCCTCTTCCCGTCGTCCCACCATAAAGGGTATGGACCCGAATTATCGTTTCATTCTCTATTTCATCACTCGTGTTCTCAAACCCCGTAAACTCAATCACACCACCATTTCCCAAGAGGATGCCAAATTTCTTCATGCTATTGTCACCGGTGTTAAAATAAATTGGTGCAAGCTTATTCTATCTCATATGTTCAATGCCACCAGAGATGACATACCTCTCCCCTATGCCCTCTTAATAATGAAATTTCTGGAAGCTTCCGGAGTCAATATTGCTAATGGTCCTCTCAAAAAGAGCACCAAAATCTGGGAAATTTCGGAGTCTTCCTTTCATCATGATGGTGATCATGCTCCCGCTCCTCCTCAAAATCGACAAGCCCGTCGTGCTCATCCTCCTCAGGAGCCTACCCTCTGGACCATTTCTGACCAAATTACTCAACTAACCCGTGAGGTCCATGGTTACTTTGATCACGTGCATTATGCCTATGCTCAGATGGTGCCATATCAAGCGCCTACCAATGATGATGAAGGGGATGGGGGTGATGAATGATGAAATTGTTGTTATGAGAAATTGTTGTTTTTGGTCTGTTTGTTCTTGATTGGTTAGTTATGTTTGGTTTCACCCTTGTAATGTTATCTTAATTTTCCAATAAATAAACTTGTGTTTATTTCACATTTTTTTCATATTCTTCCCTTGTGTAAATTTTTGCTAATGGCAAAAGGGGGAAGAAACGGGATATCAAGAAGTATGCTATATCACTCTCAACTTCATTCATGCTTAAAGTGA
Source organism: Nicotiana benthamiana (assembly GCA_034376525.1). Lineage (NCBI taxonomy): Eukaryota > Viridiplantae > Streptophyta > Magnoliopsida > Solanales > Solanaceae > Nicotiana > Nicotiana benthamiana. The sequence goes on from CM067337.1 coordinate 95,676,195, forward strand.
GGGGGAACATGAATTGAGGGGGAACATCAAATTGCATCTTTACTCTTGTCTTGGATTATCAAAATAATTATTGCATATATCCCGCTTATGTTTGCCATTATCAAAAAGGGGGAAATTGTTGGAAACACGTTTCAAATGCAATATACTAAACGTGTGTTCTTTTGTAGGTTTTGATGAATGTCAAACAAAGCAATAAGCGATATATAGCAGTGCTCAAGGACAAGCACAAAATGGATGCATTACAAGAAGCTCAAGACAAAGTTTAGAAATGTTATAATTGAGTCAATATTAATTGTGATCTTGATTCCTCAATCTTGGCTCATAACATGGCTTCTCTACTAAAATTATTTTTCCAAAATCATGCATATCTAACTTAAGTGTCAAATGATTTTAAACTATGCATATTTATATTTGTTAAAATGTTTTTCAAACATGCCTCAAAAATCTGGGCTAAGATAATCGATTATGTACTTATGATAATCGAGTATCTCTAAGCCAAGACTGCATGACAATCGATTGTGAATTAATGATAATCGATTGTGAGTAAGTCAGTTAACATCAGGTTTTTGCAAACTGCATAACAATCGATTGTGTACTTTTGATAATCGATTGTTAACTGAGGCAAAGCTTTCAAAACTCAGAAAAATCGATTATGAACTTTTGATAATCGATTATATATGAGACAAAAAGTTTTGAAATTAATTAATAATCGATTATGGCTTTTGATAATCGATTATATATGAGACAGTAAGTTTTGAAATTAATTTATAATCGATTGTTCTATTTGATAATCGATTGTTGGAACTAACCGTTGTCATACATTTTCAAATTACCTTCAGGTAATCGATTGTTGATATTTAACAATCGATGTTTTGCGTAAAATCTGGAAAAGATTTTCTGAACGTTGTTAAAATAATCGATTGTTGATTTCCTGATAATCGATGTTTTATGCCAAAAATTGGAAAGGATTTTTTAACGTTATAAATAATCGATTATTGATTTGAAGTAATCGATTGTTGACGTAAAATCTGGGATTGAATTTTTGATCTGATAGGCAAACAATCGATTGTTTAGTCTTGACAATCGATTGTCACTGAGTAATTTCAGCAATCCTTAATTGGCAATTAGACAACGGTAAGACTGAGTTTTTCACCTATAAATACAGGCTTAACTCAGTGTTTTCACAACAACAACATATACAATTTAAGTATTTTCATTGCTAAAAGCTTTCTTACATTGATCATCATTTTCATTCATCCATAAAGCTTTTTGAAGAGCCATTCTATTGAGCTAAGTTGTTGTGATCTTGAGCGTACTATTTCTACTCATATCTACTCATTGAGGAGTACTTTGTAAAGTGAGTTTGTTTTGTGTTTGTAAGAGAATTGCGATTCTCGTTTGTTGAGGAACTTGTGATTCCTCAGTTGAAGTCTTTGGGATTGTTATCCCCGAGCAATTGAAGTCTTTGGGATTGTTATCCCCGAGCAATTGAAGTCTTTGGGATTGTTATCCCCGAGCAGTTGAAGTCTTTGGGATTGTTATCCCTGAGCAGTTGAAGTCTTTGGGATTGTTATCCCCGAGCAATTGAAGTCTTTGGGATTGTTATCCCCGAGCAATTGAAGTCTTTGGGATTGGTATCCCCGAGCAATTGAAGTCTTTGGGATTGTGATCCCCGAGCACCTAGGTGAGGCTTGTGTCCTCAGCTGTAACGGTTTGTTAAGCACCCGTAAGCTTGACAAGTTTAGTGGAAATCTCGAGAGAGTCTCTCGGGGACTGGACTAACCACGTTTGTGGCCAACCAGGATACATCATTGTGTAAGTTTATTTTACTGCACTTGTTTTAATTTCTGCAAAGTTTTTAAATTCCGCACTAAAACGCTTAATATTTTTAAAACGCTATTCACCCCCCCCCCCCCTCTAGCGTAAAGCGTTATTTCCAACATATAAGTGTGAGCTTGGACTTCTTATTTGGATCTGAGCATTTTGCAAAACTGTTAAGTTCTATTAGAATTCAATTTTGTACATTGCATGGATGAAGGTTTGAATTTCGAGTTAATCGCTTTAGTAATGTGCTAGCTTGGTGATGTCTATTTCTGCTGAGTTTTTGAATGCTGGAAAGTTGTGAGTCAAATTGATTTTTAAAAAAATGGAGAGTTTGGTGGTTTGTTTCTTTTGCACTCATTTTTCCAAGGAATTGTGTCAATGTATTGATTTCATATATTATGTACGTGAATGTGGATTCAAACTTGAGCAGATTCAGCTTTTAGCTCTTGATGTTTTTGGTCCATCTTATGGACCCTGGACCACAAGTCTATGTGAATAAAACTGACTGATTGGACAGGCTATTGGGCTTCATGCCTAGCCCAATTTGTCCTTTTTTACCTTCGGCTTTGGCCTTTCCTTAAAATTAAAGGGCTTTTATCTGGTCAAATGATCAACAGCTTTTTAAGGTGAATCATCTTAGATAATAATAGTTACGACCCTCTTGAATTATAGTTAGAATATCCTTTAAAAATGGAATCGAGGTGCGTTGCGCCAAATAAAATCACAAATTGCATGGTCCTCTTTAATTATTTCCATTAAAATACTTAGAACTTGGGACGTGCCATTTAGCGAATTTTCAAGGCCCCCCGCAAAGTTGACAACGTGTTAGTTGCATTAGGCGTGTCATTTAATAATATTATTTTCCTAAACTCGGGTATGCATTTCATGTGACCCAAATCCAAATCTTAAAAAGATGAATAAAATGTGTTTCCGATTGCAGGTGCATTTCATGTGACGTAATCCATAGACATATTTTAAACGACGTTCAATCTTCCTTAAGATTAATTAAAAGCGATAAATAATTTAAAATTACACCATAGGTTTAAACATGTGTTAAAATCAGATAATAGGCCAATTATGATAGTTTAAGCGACCGTGCTAGAACCACAAAATCTGGGGGTGCCTAACACCTTCTCTCGGGTTAATAGAATTCTTTATTCAGAATTTCTAGTTCGTAGACTTCAAAAAGAAAGTCGAATCTTCCTAGATTTGGGATTTTAAAATAAAACCGGTGTCTTGGAACACCAGAAAATAAATCATCCCAAGTGGAGACTCTGAATACAAATAAATAAATAATCCTATTTCGAATAATGTCACTTAAATTGGGAAAACTCCCTTATATCACCTTAGAGTGTGCAAAAAAGAGGTGTGACAATCAGAAAGTAAGACAATAAAGTAAAACATACGGATCACACCCTGAGATAATCTAGACATAGAAAGGATAGCAAGACTGGCTACCGAAACTCCCGTCTAATGGGGAACTTTTATGCTTGATGGCCATTTTTTGGCTTTTCTTCTGTCTCGACAATGGCTGCAATGGCCTAGAGATAATCTAGACATAGAAAGAATAGCAAGACTGGCTACCAAAACTCCCGTCTAATGGGGAACTTTTATGCTTGGCGGCCATTTTTTGGCTTTTCTTCTGTCTCGGCAATGGCTGCAATGGCCTTCAGTGCCGGATCAAATTCCTCATCTTCACAAATCATTCGGACTATTGGCCCGCAGTTGTGGGCAGGCAACAAATTGTTCATCATATTAAGAGCTTCTTCATCTTGAAAAATAATTCTTTTAGCTTCAATCAAATCTTCAACTACCCTTGTGAGGGTCCAACAGTCCTCTGTATTGTGTCCCACTTCGCCAGAGTGTTATTCACATCCATCATCAGCTTGGTACAAAGAGAACTCGGGGTTCGGCTGGCTCGGGGCCACTAGCTGCAATAGATTTAGCCTAATTAGCTTTTGGAACAAGCTTGAATACGATTCACCAATAGGGGTGAACTGATTCTTTCTTAAATGCTCTCTCGAGCGGGGATTGCATTGAGAATCATTTGGTTGAGGATTATATTGAAACTTGGTAAGAATGGTAATTTCTAGAAGGTGGAGCTCGGTTTTTTGTATAATGTTGTGGCCGCGGTTAAGGTTGCACGTTCATCACCACATAAGGAGGTGATGCCATGGCATGACGAACATCTTGAAAAGGATAATAGCGTGGTGGGATGATAGGAGGCACATATGATTGGCTGAATGACCTGCGGGCCGCCCTCGAGCTTGAAACCATCATGACTGCCTCTTCACTCACATTTTTTTTATCAAACCCTCCGAACCATTCCGAGCAAACTCTGATGTGGCCTTAAAAGTAGCATGACTCAAGATACGACCTGTTTTTAAACCATTTTCGACCATTTCCCCAATTTTGATAGCCTCGGCAAAATGACTTACCGATAGCAGACATAATGTTCTGGATGTAGTCAGCCTCTTGGGCATGCAAAAAGACTATGACCATTTCAATTTCGTCAATTGGAGGCTTTACCCTAGTAGCTTGCTCACGCCATTTGACAGCATATTCACGGAAGCTTTTCGCAATTTTCTTTTTCAAATTGGACAAGAAGCTTCTATCAGGAGCGATGTCCACATAATATTGAAACTGGTGGACATAATCTCGATCCATATCATCCTACACATGCTAATGATTAATTTCTTGATCTGTATACCACTCAGAAGCGATTCCATTGAAGCTTTTCCCAAAATAGGCCATTAGCACCTCCTCTTTTCCACCAACACCCCTCAGCTGGTTACAATATCATTTCAAATGAGCAACCGGGTCTCCGCACTTGTTGTACTTTTCAAATTTTGGCATCTTGAAGCCAATTGGCAAGTGAACATGGGGAAACATACATAGGTCGGAGTATGATACACGTTTTTGGGAACTCAGACTTTGCATGTTTTTCAGGCTTTATTCTTGGCTCTTCATCTTCCAAGCAATCTTTTCTTGCTCGGGATTTTTAACAACCTTTTCTTGTCCCCCAAAAGATCATATTATGGAGGTTGAGTGAAAGAATACGGGGTCACATATGTTATTTCTGGTTGAAGTTGTGGACCCGGAAAGATGTACGTTGGAGGCAGTGCCCTTGAAGTTGGTGTCTGGGGGCGAACCACAGAAGGCATGCAAGGACCATTAGAGGGCATTGAAGGGTGCTCGCGTGGGATAAGCGGTTTGGACACATGGGCGTTGGTAACATCTACCTTACTTGGGGATCAACTAAGGGAACCTAGGGATTGCACTTAGCGGTTCCCTACCATTACACTAGGCATCCAGCGTTTACAATATGCAGATATGCAACATCATATTCTCTCAGCACTTGTTGATTCTAGCTGCAGAATAGCCGATATCAGGCTATCCAAAGGACCGTTGATTGGTAGATTGCTTGTGGAGGCCATATGTGCCTTTGAATTTTGTGGGGAGGGGAGGCTAGACTACCAACAAAACCAACTACCAAAACCTTGGTAGTTTGCATATCCAACGACCTTGTTAATTTTTTGAAGCATTTAAAATATAGGAAATTGCACGTTGGATGCAATGCACCTAACAGTTAAACACTTCTACCGTGTGTTTGAATGGTTGCATATTTCCTCCCGGCCTTAACTAGCGCTTTTCACTCTATACCTCTTTTCTTCATTTCTACTCTCTTTAATCACTCTTGAATTTTTCTTTCATCTCGTTTTTGCTGCTCTTTTATTTTTGCACTCTCTTTTCTTTTTTTGTTTTTATCACTCTCTTTTTTTCACTCAATTTTTCTCTATTTTTTTCAGTTTATTTATCACTCAAATAATTTTATAGTTATGATCGAATCCTATGGGGATTGCCTATTATGACACCGTATGAATCAGATCTTGCGTAGTTCGAAAAGATCAGGAATGTAGTAAATAAACTACCACTTTTTTGTTTAATTTTTATAAAATTCGAACCATGAAAGCGTAAAGAAAAACAAATTTTTGAATTTCTTTTTTTTGGAATTTTCAAAAGAAATATTTTTTTGAATCTTTGATTTCAGTTTAATTTTTTGAAAAAAAAAACATTAAAAATTCGTTTCTTTTGATTTGAACTTTGGGAATTTCAAAAGTTAAAAAAAAATACTTTTGTTTGAATTTTTATTTGTTTTCTCTTTTACTAAAGAAGAAAAAAAATATTTTTGGACTTCAGATGTTCCCTTTAATTTTTGAAAGATGAATTTTTAAGAAAATATCTTAGATTTCAAGTTTTTTAAATTTATATACAAAAGTACTTCTAAAGAAAAGCAAAAATACTTTTGGACTTCAATTTTTTCAAAATTTTTATGGACATTTACAAAAGAAAGACTGCTAAAGAAGAAAATAGTATTTTTGGATTTTTATTTATGATTTTTTTGGTTTTTTTTTTTTTTGGCAATATACTTCAAAATGAAGGAAACCCATATTTTGGATTTTGATTTTTCTTTTATGTATTTTTTTCATATGAAAGATTTCAAAAAGAAGGAAACTAATTTTTTCTGAGTTAATTTTTTTTTTTTGAATTTTCTAAGGAAAGATTTCTAAAGAAGGGACTAAAGGAAAATATTTTTGGTTTTTTTGAAAATTGGGGTCGAAACTGATTAGGTTTGCCTACGTATCCCACATCCGATAAGAATCGGACCCATGTAGTTTGGTCAGTTTTGTCATATTAAAATAGTACCAAATATTTTTTCTTGAAGCAAAAATTCCTTCTCTATCTCAAAATTTCGATAGAATTTCGGTACTTTTAGGACACCAGGTTTTCAAAGACGGATAATTATCTATCTCAATCCACAATTTGATTTTTTTCTAACTTTTCTCCATTATTCATAAGCCATTGAACATGCAATCTAAAGCAAATAAATACACAAGTAGCAAGTAGAATGCATCAAGATGGTCTTTTCACTTCGGGTATACCTGTCCTAGACGGACCCAAGTCCTGTGTTGAGTCCGCTAAGTCAAATGCACGTGATGCAAACAAACATTCCTACTAGGGATCCAACATGAGACTTTGTTATGCTAGGTTTAAACCCTAGGTGTATTGTTCTATACCTGGCTTACCCGAGCGGACAACTCGAGCCGGAGGGAGGGGGCGTACCAGGAATACATAAGCTTCACCGCCATTGCAACTTGTCTGAACCTTATTCTAAAATTTGAATATGACTCTAACAGAAAAAAAGTTACACGAAGTGCAAACTTCCCAGATGATTTAGAAGACTCGGAGATGAGAGGGTTTCGGAACAATTTATGTATACAGTTCAATCAATATCAAAGCGATAAAAAGCAACATTTACCACATTAGGCTCAAACATGTAAAAATCAGATAATAAATAAAGTCAAGTATAACGGTTATTCTAAGCTCAAATTCTTAAACTCTGAACAAACGTTTTGGGTTCACGGTCCCCAACAGAGTCGTCAGAGCTGTCACACCTCCTTTTACGCCACCCCGAGAGGAGATACAAGGGAGTTTTTTCAGTTAAAGTGACATTATTCAAAATAGAATTATTTTACTTATTTCAGAGTCGCCACTTGGAATAGTTTATTTGGTGTTTCAAGTCACTGGCTTATTCTAAAAATCCCAATTCGAGAAAATTTCTCTTTATTTTAAAAGTCTGCAGTTCTAAGTAAGAAATTCTGTTAACCTGGAAGAAGGTGTTAGGCATCCCGGGTTCCGTGGTTCTAGCACAGTCACTTTAAGTATTAATAATTGGTCAATTATCTGATTATTACATGTTTTAACCTATTGTGCATTTTAACTTTATAACCGCTTTTAATTATTTTAATCACTCATTTTTAACATTTATGGAATTATTTCTTGAACAAGATTGTCGTACACTTGTTTGTTTTGGAACACGCCCGCAAACCACGCTACATTAAATGTACTCACGATTCACGACATATTCATTTTATAAATATTCGGAGTTGTTATGATCGGGTCACATGAAATGCACACCCAAATTTGAAAAATTAGGTATCATAACTATGTCACGGGAACCGTATCCATTATCACAATAATTTATTACTCGCGCCTAAAGCAAACTCCGATGTAATAAAAAAAAATTTACCCAAGTCAAAGAAACCAAGGTACCATTAGACAAATTAAACTAACACGATCACATTTTCGTAGTAAGAAAGACTGGAAGTCAGTGCTTTGCACATAGACTATGTAAAGATTCTTGATAGGCGTAATGCACCGTCGCTCCACCCTCCTAGAATGATAAATGATAGTGAATTATCAATCTTGTTACCTATTCTACGCCCTTGAGTCAAGTGATGTACGAAGTTGAGGAAAAAGAAGTTTGCCCCTCAAAACCACAGTTGCTCACCGGACTGTTGAATTATTCAAAGAATCAATAAGTGAATGGGAACCCCGATATGCTTGATATTAGTTTATTGAAGCAGCTATATAGACTGACTGTTTAACAACAATTCACATGAATTTTAGCTTGGAACACAATAATCCTGTTGTATGTCATGTGCAAAGGCACTATTTTTGAAGTTACAGTTAGATGGTTCCTACTTCCTACTATACTCTGGATGAGCTAAAAATAGAAGCAAGAAATGCATAACATGCTTGTCCAAGTCTTCTTATCATAAATATCAAAATTATCATTCAAGTAAAGCTCCGGCAAGAGCCTCTAAGCAATAGGGACTTGGCTATCAGTAAGTACCAAACCTAAATTTTTTGGGTGCATACATAAGGTGATTATGCATATATAACTAGAGCCAATTTCTAAAGAGTAATAGAAATGTCTCTATACTTTTGTATAAAACATAATTCATGTGTCATGCCGCAAACTCAAATCCTTCATAATAATGTATGTGAAAATGGAGCCTAGCAACTTTGCAACAGAATCAGAACATGAACAAATAGGATTTTTATTCATGATTTCAACCAATTTATGAAGAAATAATATGGATTCAGAATGTGTACCTATTTTCAAGGAAAATCAACTAAGCCAAACCAAATAAGGGTCTGAAACAAGGCAATGGAGCTTAGCTACACAACAAGCGTCATAGTAGCAGCAAACCAATGACCAACAACTTCACTTTTGAACTTGGAACAACCTTTTTCCGTTGAATCCACTTTGAAACACCAGAAACGTCGGATGAATATCACTTTTTTTAAACCATTGATCTAGACTAACAGTTTAGGCTATTTGGAGCATCTTTAATTGTTGTTTTTTGTATATTTTCGTAGCATAGGATTTCAGTTCTTAATAATGGACTTCAAGTGGGAAAATGAATTTATGATTGTATTATGTGAGAATGAGGAAGTGAATGAGTGAGATGGAAAAAAAGGCGACAGATTTGCTACGTTGAAGAATGAGTTGTTGTTTTTGATGGAATGGAGAAAAAGAGGTCGACGACTGCTAATATTTTTTTTTTTTTTAAAATGGGGAGGTCTGATTGTGTTCATGTGCGTGCCTTTTTCAGAGAAAAATGAAGGGGTCCTCGTTCAAGAAGAAACAGGGGAGCCGTTCTCTGCTTGGGATCCATCTATCTCTATCTCCTAGGGTCTATCTTAGGATGCAGGTCTGTCTTTTTTAAAAGGGAAGGGGCATGGTTTTTTTAATGGGATTTTTACATATACATCCCATATAGCAAACCTTATAACCACCCATATTTAAGGTTTGTGTTTATTACGTTTAAGTATACCACATTTCAATTTATGTACCAAAATTATATTTAAGGTTAATGATCAACTCATTAATTTATTTGCTTGATTTGTGGAACAAAATTTTTTCAAACTATTAATTAGAGACTTGATTTGTGGAATAAAATCTTTTCTTACACATTCACATTTGACTACATTGCTTCTTCTTCTTCTCAGACCTCTTTCCTTCATTTTTCTTGTCGATTTTCTTGGACCCAATATGAGATTTTTTAAGGCCAAGTAAACCTTTCCACCTAGTAGAACTACTACTACTACTTTTGGGTATCCTCAAAGTAAAATCATCTTCGTCATTATTACGGAGTTCATCTCTTAGAGTAGTAGTAGTTGTAGTCTTCTTCTCTTTGAAAGGCATAAGCCTACCTTCAGAGAAAAGCTCGTCAACACCAGTAATCATAGAATGGTTAGCGACGGAGAATTCGAAGTCAGAAGAAACAGGAGCATCTCTGTAATCATTCTTCATCATATGTTGATGTTGTTGCTGTTGACATGAATCGATGAAGTCATTAGAGAAAGAGATTCTAGGACTATTCATTGAAGAAAATAACTTGTGGTGGTTAGCGGTGTTATTTGTGTTGTTGTACATATTTTTGTAAGAACAAAATTTAGAACAAATTTAGATCACAAATTTAGAACAAATTATACTGTTGAATTAAATTTGTAGTTAATTGTAGTTTTTTATAGTTTAATGTAGTTTAATATAATGTTTATTTGGAACTATCACTGTTGACTCAAATTTGATTGGCAAATTATAATATTGAATCAAATTTGTAGTTAATTGTAGTTTTTTGTAGCTTCTTGTCTAGAACAATGAAGAATAATGAATTGACGTTGCATAGAAATGTCATTTGTAGTTTTCAGCAACTCATACCATCCAGTAGATACAAAAAAATACGTTATTCAAACATATTTTTCAACTGACTACGATTAACTACAAGTAACTACAATTAAATACAAAGTCCATATAACTACAAAAATTTAACTACATTTTAAAGACACACTGGAAACACTGCATATAACCTTAACTATATTTACCTACATTTGACTACATTTTAAAAATTCACTGGAAACACTTCATATAACCTTAACTACATTTACCTACATTTGACTACTACATTTACCTACATTTGACTACATTTTAAAAACTCACTGGAAACACTTCATATAACCTTAACTACATTTACCTACATTTGACTACATTTTAAAAACACACTGGATACACTGCATATAACCTTAACTACATTTACATACATTTGACTACATTTTAAAAACTCACTGGAATGTACTCCTGAAATTTGGGTCCCAAACCCGGGTCATTAGTCTTTAACTTTTGTCTTTTAAAATTTTATTCAGAGAATATAAGCTAAATACAATTAATATAGCTCAATTCTTGAGGCAGAAATCGGAATGTTTGGACTTCAAGAAAATCTATGCAGGGGAATCTCTGATGATAGTGCGGAGTATTAAATTCCATGCATTCAATTAATAGTTAAAAGAGTTCTCAAGAACAAAAGTTTGCACAAATTTATTTCTTTCACGTTAATTCCGCCAAAAAATCGCCGAAATGATAACTACAGTAATTGTCCACCATAAAAAAAGGTAGAATTATAATATAAAAAATAAGACACGATTTTTCTGATATCAAGATGAATGTATAATCATGTAACGCAAACTTTTAAATTAACAAGAAAATCATATTTTAAATAATATTTAATTATATTTTCAATAAAAGATTCTTAAGCTATATTTGGTTGGGTTACAAATAAGATAGATAGAGGAGTGGAATGGAACAGAGCCGAGAATGTGCTTAACTGAATCATAATTAATCAAAGAGCTTTTCTTTGGCATTTAATATGTTACCTTACATGATTTGGCATTTATTTGGTAGTAAATCAAACATTAAATGTAGTTTAATGCTGATTGGCGGTTCCAGAGGGTGTCAATTTATTAAGATTCTGTTTTAGCCTTAATTGTCTAGTGTTAATTTAGGATGGAAAATCAGCAAATATCTTGTTTGGTACATATTATGTAACAAAACCATGAGATATGAGGGTAATTAACAAACAATGCACAATAATGGTAGTAAGGTTTGGTATATGGGATGTATAGGTAAAAATCCCTTTTTTAATTAAGATAGAGGTTGGCCAGGCCCAGGGGTACTGGTATGGGCTAAGCAATATGGGTTTTGGGTGATTTGGGTTTGGTATAGTATCAAATAAGACAACCTTCCTCATTTTATTAGCCTTTTTTTTTTGCAAAATTAGCCACTTTAAACTTTAATTTGGTTTAATCTAATTTTTATATGACTGGCCTATTCATTTATTTTGCCTTATGATGGATTAATGCAACTAATTAATTAATTAACCTAAGAATGTAATTTTTTTTATTTTTAGTTATTTAGAAGATGCATATGGCAATATAATTAATTTCTAAATGCAAAATAAACCTAAGATGGCATGAAATTAAAACGTGATAATTTTATGATTCTTTATGATTCAAAAATATTAAAAATGCATGAAACGCAACTAAATGAAGAAAACTCTTAAAATTCAATTAAAATTATTTTGGACTAATTTTTTAGGAATTATTTTCATCTAGGACAAAAATTAGGTGCTCACATCATTTGGGTTGACAAACGGCCCAGCAGCATTTACGCACTTGATGAATAGTGTAGTCCATCCCTATCTTGACTCATTCGTCATTGTGTTTATTGACGACATCTTTGTGTACTCTCATATCCGAGAGGATTATGATAAACATTTAAGGATCGTGCTCCAAACCTTGAGGGAAAAGAAGTTGTATGCATAATTTTAAAGGGTGAATTCGAGCTTGATTCACTGCATTTTTGGGTCATGTGGTGTTGAGTGGGGGTATCAAGGTAGATTAGGAGAAGATTGAGGCAGTGCAAAGTTGGCCCAGACCATCGTCAGCCACTAAGATCCGTAGTTTTCTTGGTTTTGCAGGGTATTACCATTGTTTCGTAGAGGGTTTTGCATCTATTGTTGCACTTATGACTCGATTGACCCAGAAAAATGCTTTATTCAGATGGACGGAGGAGTGTGAGGAGAGCTTTTAAAAGCTCAATGCTGCTTTGACTTCAACGCCAGTGTTGGTGTTTCCTACAGGTTTGGGGTCTAAAACTGTGTACTCTGATACGTCACGTGTTAGCCTTGGTGCGATGTTGATGCATAACGGTAGGGTGATTGCCTATGCGTCTAGAAAAATAAGGTGTATAAGAAAAATTATCCTACCCATGACCTGGAATTAGCAGTTATTCTTCATGCCTCGAAGATTTGGCAACACTACTTGTATGGTGTCCATTGTGAGGTCTATACCGACCACTGGAGTCTACGACATTTGTTCAAACAGAAGAATCTTAATTTGCGGCAACGAATGTGGTTAGAGTTACTTACGGTCTATGATATCACCATTCCATATCATCCCAATAAGTCCAATATGGTGGCCAATGCTTTAAGCTGAAAGGCAGAGAGTTTGGGCAGCTTAGCATATCTACTAGCAACAAAGAGACCATTAGCATTGGATGTTTAGGCCTTAGCCAACCAGTTTGTTAGATTGGATGTTTCGGAGCAGAGTTAAGTTCTAGATTGTGTAGTTTCTCGGTCTTCTCTATATGATCGCATCAGAGAGCGTCAGTATGATGACCCTTATTTGCTTGTCCTCAAGGACACGGTTCAGCATAGTGCCAATGAGGTTACTATTAGCGATGGCGAAATGTTACAGATGCAGGATCGATTATATGTGCCCAATATGGATGGTTTGCGTAAGTTGATTCTCCTCTATATGGTCACATTAGAGCGTCAATATGATGACCCCCATTTGCTTTTCCTCAAGGACATAACTCAGTATGGCGATGCCAAGGAGGTTACTATTGGGGATGACAGTATGTTACAGATAAAAGATCGGTTATTTGTGCCCAACATGGATGGTTTGCGTTAGTTGATTCTTGTCTATACGATTTCACCAGAGAGCGTCAGTATGATGGACCCCATTTAGGTGTCCTCAAGGACACGGTTCAGCACGGCGATGCCAAGGAGGTTACTATTGGGGATGACGTTGTGTTACAGATGCAGGACCAGTTATATGTGCCTAATATGGATGTTTTACGTGATTTGATTCTTCAGGAGGCTCATAGTTCAGGGTAGTCCATTCATCCGGATGCCGCTAGGATATATCAGGACTTGAGGCACTATTGGTGGAGGAGGATGAAGAAATACATAGTAAAGTATGTAGCTTGTTGCCTAAATTATCACTAGGTTAAGTATGAGCATCAACATCCAGGTGGGTTGTTTTAGAGACTTAATATTCCTGAGTGTAAATGGGAGAGAGATACCATGGATTTCGTTGTTTGGATCCCATGGACTTAGAATAAGTTTGATATAGTATGGGTAATTATGGATAGGTCGACCAAGTTGGCTCATATCATTCCAGTGGCGACTACTTATTCTTCAGAGCAGATGGCTCAAATCTATATTCGTGAGATAGTCTGACTTCATGGTATGCTAGTATCTATCATCTCTGACTAGGGTACACAAATTACATTGTGATTCTAGAGGGTTGTATAGCATGAGTTAGGCATACGGTGTGAGTTGAATACAACATTCCACCCTTAGGCAGAGAGACAGTCCGAGCGCACTATTTATATATTGGAGGATATGCTTTGTTCCTATGTTATATAGTTCGGGGGTTCTTAGGATCAGCTCTTGCCGCTTGTGGAATATTCCTATAACAACTATTACCAATCGAGTATTCAGATGGCTCCTAATGAGGCCCTATATGGGAGACCATGTCGTTCCCTAATTAGTTGGTTTGAGCCGAGAGAGGCCAAGTTATTAGGCATGCATTTGGTTCATGATGCCTAGGAGAAGGTCAAGTTGATCCAGGATTGCCTTCATACAACCCAATCTAGACAAAAGAGTTATGCAGATCGGAAGGTTCGTGATATTGCATTCATGGTTGGAGAGCAGGTCTTGCTCCAGGTTTCTCCCATAAAGGGTGTTATAAGGTTTAGGAGGAATGGAAAGTTGAGCCCTAGGTATATCGGACCTTTTGATATTCTTGAGAGGATTGGTGAGGTGGCCAACAAGCTTGCATTTCCACCCAGTCTAGCTACAGTTCATCCAGTATTCCATGTTTCTATGATGCGAAAGTATCATGATGATCTGTCTCATGTATTGAATTTCATATCAATCCAATTGGACAAGGATTTGTCTTATGTTGAGGAGCTGGTGGCCATCTTGGATAGGCATGTTCGAAAGTTGAGGTCAAATAGAATTGTGTAGGTGAAGGTTCAATTGAGGGGTCAACTAGTCGAGGAGGCTACTTGGGAAACTGAGCATGATATGCGTAACCATTATCCTTATCTTTTCGCAACTTTAGGTATGTCTCTATACTTGTTTGAGGTGAAAGTTTGTTTTAAGAGGGGGGTGATGTAACACCCCAGCCATTTGTTTTGAGTATTTTAGCCCCATTCCCATATTGATTTCCTCCTCTATGCTATATTGTGGTTATGTGACTTGCCGGGGTATTTGGTTTTGGTTCGGGTGAGTTTAAGAGTGATATGGGACACTTAATCCCAAAGTTGAAAGTTTAAGTTGAAAGAGTTGACCATAGTTTGACTTTGTCTAGACGACACAGGAATCGAGTTTTGACTGTTCAATAGCTCTGTATGGTGATATTATACTTAGGAGCGTATCCGGATGTTGATTTGGAGTTCCATAGGTCATCTCGACTTGAATCAACAAAAAGTTGAAGGTTTGGAAGGTTTAGAAGTTTGACCGGGAGTTGATTCATTAATAATGGTGTTAGATTCTTATTTCGGAAGTTTGGATATGTGTGTTATGTCATTTTTAACTTGTGTGCAAAATTTAATTTCAATTGGATTTATTTTGGTATGAATCGACGTTTGTTTTTGAAGTTGGATGTTCATAGTTTCAATAGGCTTGAATTGAGTTGCAATTAGTAGAATCGATGTTATTTAATGTGATTTTTAGCATCGAGTAGGTCTGGTATGTATTTTGGAACTTCTTGGTATATTAGGGTGGGGTCTCGAGGGCCTCAGGAGTGATTGAAATCGGCTAATTTTAGACTTAGTTGTTTTGATGAAGTTTCGGTTGTTCTGGTGTCATCGCACCTACGATATGAGTGGCCTCAAGTGAATATTTACTGGTGTGAATGAAGTAGCATAGAAGCAGAAAGGGCAAACATGGGCTTGGGTCGAAGGTGCGGAGACCTGGGTGCAGATACGCATCTGCATGCGCAACTATATCTTCTGCAGAAGCAGAACTGTGAAATTCCACAAAAGCGGGCTCGCGAAGCGAGCAACTATCCGTAGAAGCGAAAGGATATGGGCCAAAGTGAGGAACGCACCTATGTGGAAATTTCGTAGGTGCTGAGCCGTAGATGCGGCTGAGCGTTCGCAGGTGCAAAATCGGTGGGCAGAAAAGGGTGTGTTCGAAGGTATAATTTCATTCTTCATCTTCTAAGCTAGAGAGATCGGTTGGTGGCATGTTTTAGAGGGGTTTTTAAGAAAATCATCAGGGTAAGTGATTCTAACTTGAGTTTGGCTATTATACATGAATCCATCATTATTTTTGTCATTTAGTTAGTGATTTGAGTTGAAAATTTTGGACAAAAATTTGTGAAACTTCATAGACCGAATTTGGGGATTTAAAAGGCGATTTGAGGTTGAAATTGAGTAATTCTTGTATGACTGGACTGGTTATCGAATGGGCGTTCATATTTTATAAGTTTGGTCGAGTTTCGAGATGCAAGGTCGGGGTTGACATTTTGAGTTTCCTTTTTGTTTCTCTTTAAAGATTACAACTTTATTGCTCGGAATAGCTTCCTATAGTTTGTATATTATGAAGTTATTTTGGCTATATTCGAGTTGTTTGGAGTTGGATAATTGCAGGAAAGGCTTACTAGTGGATTGAGTTAGCGTGTTTTGAGGTAAGTGTCTTGCTTAACTTTATATGGGGGAATTACTCCTTAGTATTGGTGTTGTTTTGTGTTACTTGTGGTATGTGGAATCGGTATGCACAAGGTGAAAAGTATGTACACGAGCTAAATGTGGTAATTGACTGATTTTAGCTATGTTGATTCTTTTCATACCTTTAATTGAGTTGTCGTAACATGTTATATTCATCATTAGTATATCCCCACATGCTTTACCCGTGCCTTATTTCGTGCTTACTAATTGTCTTTGCATACTTAGTTGAAATATGGTTCTCTCAATTTCGTATTTAACTATTGAGTTCTTTTCCTTGAAGTTGTTAATTTTTGGAATATCTTTTATTGAATTTTGGAGTTGAAGTTACAGGGGCCGTTAATTGCATCGAGGCAAGGTTGTAAATTTGTTAGAAATACCATTCGTTTTGAGTTATTCACTTTCAGTTGCTAATGTTGAGACTCTTATTCTTGTTGTGGTTGAGGCATTAGATATTTATTATGAAAATACTATTATTATTAACTTCTTTAGCAAGTTATGGTATTGGGAACTTGAGGTGAAATTTGTGTTATATTGTTAAATCGATATGCATGCGACGGTAGGGGTTGATACAAATGTGGTGAGATAAGGCGGGATTGATATGCGTGTTGCTAGTATGGGAATTACTTCAGACCACGCGGTGTGATAAGGTGGGCTAAAACGTGGGTAGCTATTTCGGAAAAATAATTTTCAAACTAAATGAAGACTCCCATTGTAATATAAGGAAAGAGTGTGATTTGATTTGTGAAATAAGATTAAGAGGCGGTACCTCGGTAGTGATTCTTGTTGACACCTTTTATTCATCACTTGTATTTATGGTTGCATCATTTCCTTGGCATTCTTATTACGTGTTTCATCTGTGATTCCTTAATTGCCTTAGTCTCAGTGTAGTTATTCTTTTTATATCTCTTCCTTGTTTCATTTCCCTTATTTTTATTATCATATTATGCTATACCTGTTCAGTTTCTTTATTTATCAGTAGCTGTCTTGACCCTACCTCATTACTACTCTATCGAGTTTAGGCTTGATACTTACTGGGTACCGTTATGTTGTACTCATGCTACGCTTATGCACATATATTTATGCTGATCTAGGCACCTTATACCAGCCTAGGCACCAATGAGTTATGCTCGGATCAGAGACTTCAAGTTATACCTGCCAGCGTTCACATGTCTTAGAGTCACCCTTTATTTAATTCAACATCATTCTTTTTTAAATACTATTGTATAGAGATGTTCAGTATGCTCATGTAGAGCCTCTGAATTGGTATTACAGGGTTTTGGGAGTTTTGTTATGTTGAGTTGTGAAGTGCTTTTAAGTTTTATCATTGTCTTAGTCAAATTATGCATGTGTGTTAGACTTACCTAGTTTTGGACTAGGTGCCATTAGAATATCCTACAGAGAAATTTGGGATCGTGACACAGGCGACTTAACAAACATGGAGGCTTAAAGCAAAACTTCAAGGTGAGGCATTATTTTTTTATATAAAAGAAACAAAATCATGTATAATTTCATTTAAATTCTATATTTCTAGTTTTTCTTATGCAAAGTTATTAGTTACTTTATCTATTCCATGTAATTTCTTTTGAGATATACTTTCTAATTTATGGATTTTATTGCTTGCGAAAAATTTATCAAGGGCACGTTGTGATTGTATTAAAGTTTCAACCTTTTTTTGAGTTATGAATTAATAATAGAATTCTTTCTCAATTTATGGGCTAGAGAGTGATTCCCAAAAAGATATTTTGTTGAACAATTTAATCTTACTTTTTTTTTCTATGAATATTTGTAAGTTCTAGTATAAAATAGGAAAATTACCAACTATGTCCATTTATAAGTATCTCATTACAAAAATTGGTCAATTCATAATTAATATTAGCCAATTAGCTATGTGTAGCAAAATTAGGTCAATTTTTTGCTTTCTATTAAGTGAATGTTATTAGAATAGATTAGGTACATCTTAAAGAGCTCGAATCTCAGTTTTGGGATGATTTGGTGAAGTACTGAGGTGGTTTGAATATAAAATTGATATAAAAATCGAACATGAAAAAACTGATATGTGTATCAATTTGTGTATTACATATGTATCATATATGTATCAATTATGTATCACATGTATATCCATGTATACCTGCGTGTGAGATACATGCGTGATACAAATGTCGCAAAAGAACTTTTTCTGAACACGATTTAATTACGAATTTTGATAGAAAGTCAGTCCAAATCACCTCCAATCTTCCTCAAATTTTGTATATTAACTTATCTATATGTTTTCAATGAATTTCAACTATACCCATTGAAAAAAGTTCCTTTTTTGCTTAGATTTTTGGAATATTATATTTTTTTGGTATTTCATCACCTTATTTATCTACCTTGCTATTAAATTTTTTTTTACGTCTTGCATCTAATGTTGCTAATCACGCTTAAAAATATGAAAGATATTTTTTTGCATGTGATTCTTTGAGATAAAGAACTTTATTTATTTAATTTTTAAATTTTTGTATGTGCTTCGTTATTTTTGATAAGTTTATAACTAATGGCTAGAGGTAGGTAAGTTGAAATTTATATAGTACATTTGTGTAAGTTTTTCTATAAAATACTAATATTGTTCTAAAGGTAAATTAGTAGAAAATTTTGGGGCCCATAAAATTGAGACCCAAAGCTTCAACCTTGGGTCGTCATTGCATTTGATAAAGCCAGATGAGACATGCCGGTATTTTTTATGTAACTTTGAGAAAAGTGAGCTTTATGATATCTGTCCCGCAGTATGTGTAGGTTGAATATTGCATTCTCGTAGGAGGTCTTGATTTTAGATTTGGAGTTTGGTTGCAAACTCTAAGAGGTTGTTACAGATGTTTTTGGGAACGGTTGCGTGACTTATGTCTACTACAATTGCAACTCTTCATGAATGGTTTTATGTTGGAAGGAACCTGGAAAAAAAGAGAGACAAATAATGTGATAAGAGATGCCACATAGCTACTTATATTTACTTTAGTTTTATTTCTATCTCATCCCAAAATTTGTGAATTTCACCTTATTCCAATTCAAAATTTTCAAGTTCCGCCGGGCAACAGCTTCCACACTGCACGGTGATGGATCGTCCGCTGAAGTCTTTTAATAACCTATTGGAAGTTAGAAGAATTAGAAGCTGGAATAGAAGTTAGCGGTAAATAGGACTCAATTGTAATTAATAGGAGTTAGGGGTCTCTTATTACTTTTAGTTCTTTACAATTAGTTGTATATAATTACTTCAGTTAATACAAAAAGGGTGTTGGAAATTTCCCAAATTCTCTCTTCTTCTTCCTCACGTGTTTTGTACTCTCTAATGGTGGTTTCTAACATGGTATCAGAGCGGGCAGATTGATCTGTGAGATTGTGGACATTCTCCGACCACTAAATAGCTTGACTGTATTAATCTTCTTCTTCTCTCTAAATCGATTTCTAGTCTTCGAATTTTTTGCATGAACATCAATGGCAACATAAACAGCAACAGAAGCACCAGTGAAAATCGATCACACCCATCTACTCTTCTTCCAACCTTCAGACATGCCTGGATTGGTTCTAATCCCAGTTCAGCTCACAGGATCGGAGAATTATGAATTATAGAGCAGATCGATGCGCCTTGCTCTCAAGGCCAAGCAGAAGCTATGGTTTGTAATAAGAGCATGCACGAAAGAGGCATTCGAGAAGAATCTCCATAAGGAATGGGAGACTTGCAATGCAATAATGCACAACTGGATTATGAACTCTGTTTCGAAATATCTACTTAGTGGAATCATCTATGCATCAGATGCTCATGCTGTTTGGGAGATCTACAGGAGCGATTTGATAAAGTAAATCGAGTTTGAATTTTTCAACTACATAGATCGATCTTGAGGCTTTCTTGAGGAGCTATGGGAGGAGTATGATGTTTTAGTTCCATATCCGGACTGTGGTTGTCCAAAGTTCAAAGAGCACATGACTCTTTTACAGCAACAAAATGCAGTTCCTAGATGGACTGAATGATACATATGACCAAGCTCGTAGACAGATTTTGATGAAAACAACTGAACCCACACTTAATCAAGCGTATGCACTCATAACACAAGATGGGATTCAACAATGTACAAGAGGAGGAGTTCTAGGTCACAAGTCAGATATCTACCTTAGCCTTGCAAGCTAGCAAAGGTCAAGGATTTCGTGGAAGGAAATAATTTATGCAGTGTGAGCATTTTCATATGAGAGGACACACAAAGGAAAACTGTTATAAGATAGTATGACACCCTGAAGATTTTAGAAGGAGGAAGACATTTCCTTCTAAGGGAGTTCTAACAACTGCAAATAATGTGGAAGGTGATGTAAACCATGGAGAAGGAAATATGGCTCAGAGTTCACAAGGAGCATCAGGCACATCACAAACTAGAGGCGGAGATCATTTTTTTTACAGAAGCACAATATCAGCAGATTCTAGATCTGAGAAATTCACCACTAGCTGATGTGAAGGCATAAAAACAGGGAACAACTGCAAACCAGGCAATAGCTGCAGGTATACCTATTGTACTATCCTCTAGTATGCATATCCCAAATAAAAGGAATGATGATTGGATTGTAGACTCAGGAGCAACACATCATATTTCATCTACCTTAGATCTAATGAGTGATATAAGAAGAATAGATGACAACATACAAGATAAAGTAACTTTGCCAAATGGTGTCACTACACAAATTGAACATGTGGGGAATTTGTTTTTTCCAGATGTTGATAAGCTAGAGAATATACTGCATGTCCCTGATTTTAAGTTAATCTAATGTCAGTATCCAAGCTGACTAAAGATCTAATATGTGCTATCACATTTTTGCCCACACTGTGTGTCTTTCAGGACCTTTACAATGGCAGGGTGAAGGCGGTTGGTAAAGAGAATGAAGGTTTATACATACTGAAAGGAAGAGGAGTCAGATTTTTAGCAACAAGTGTGGATTTAGGAGGTTCAAGTGCTGAAACAGCTTACTTGTGGCATGAGAGATTGGGTCATGCTTTTGTTCCTTAATGCAACATGTTGCTTTTTTGCATAATAAAGTAGATGACAGTATGCATATTAAATGTATTGTTTGCCCTCTAACTAAACAGTCTAGGTTTAGATTTCATAACAGTGTGAAAAGGAGTGCTAGAGTGTTTGATTTAGTCCACATGGATGTATGGGGACCATATAAGAAAAGTACTCATGATAGAAAACATTATTTTTTTTACAGTTGTAGATGATTTCTCTAGAGCTACTTGGATTTTCTTGATGCAGTTTAAAAGTAAAACTATTGTCTTTCTAAGGCAGTTTATTTCCATGGTCAAGACACAATTTGGTACTTGTGTCAAGATTGTGAGACCATACAATGGTAAGGAGTTTTTCAATACACAATAGAATGAATACTTGATGTCTCAGGGAATCATTCATCAAAGTAATTGTGTATATACACCCCATCATATTGGAATAGCTGAAAGGAAGCATAGACATATACTGAATGCTGCCAGGGCACTGAAGTTTCAAAGTCATGTTCCAGATATGTTTTGGGGGGAATGTGTACAAACTGATATATACTTGATCAACAGATTACGTACTAGGATACTAGATGGTAAAAGTCCTTATGGAATGTTGTATGGTAGGGAGCCCTCAATAGCACACTTAAGGGTCTTTGGGTGTTTATGCTATGTCCAAAATCTGACCTTGGATGATAAATTTGGTGCAAGGGCGAGACAGGCAGTTCATATGGGATATTCAACTACACAAAAGGGATATAGGTTGTATGATTTGAACACTAGAACTTTTTCATTAGCAGGGATGTGTCCTTTAGGGAAAATGAGTTTCCATTCATGAAAATGACACAACACTCATTTATAACTAATGGTTTTAGTTCTAGTTTCTTGGAAACACTTGATGTGCAGGGGCAACCAGATAAACTACCAACAGGGTCACTTTAGGTTTCATCACCTGTTGTAGACATAAGTACCAGTTCAACAGAGTTTAGGAGCCTTAGAGTGAATTCTGAAACATTAACAACAGAAGATCTAGAAGGAACATCAATGTCAAGTGAAAATCAAGATGTTGTTGTACATGAGAGTATTGAAGATACATCTTCTAATTCACTTACTCAAAATAGTGTCAATGAGGATGTTCAGCTCACTAATGCACCAGCTCCAACTAGACAATCTCTGAGGGCAAGAAATCCACCTATATGGCAAAGAGACTATGTGTTGCAGATGCAGAAGCCTTCGAAATGCAATTACCCAATCTCAAAGTTCTTATCATATGAAAGGATGTCCTCAAAGTATAAAAACTATGTTTTAGCTTTCTCAGTGTTGAGGGAGCCTTGAAACTTTAATGAAGCAGTGGAAGATGAGATATGGATCACAACAATAAAGCAAGAGATACAAGCACTTGAAGATAATAAGACCTGGGAAGTAGTTGACTTGCCACCAGGTAAAATTCCCATTGGATCCAAATGGCTGTGCAAAATAAAATACCAAGCAAATGGAGAAGTTGCAAGGTTCAAAGCACGATTATTGGCAAAAGGATACAATCAACAAGAGGGGTTTGACTGTCTTGAGACATTTTCATCAGTTGCAAAGATGGTAACTGTTAGGTCTGTGATAGCTCTTGCAGCTGCAAAGGATTGGTCCTTATACCAAATGGATGTTTTTAATGCCTTTCTTCAAGGAGATTTATTTGAATAAGTCTATATGGACTTACCACAGGACTTTCAAAGGCATGGGAACAGAACGCATGCAAGCTAAATAAGTCCATATATGGGCTCAAGCAAGCATTTAGACCATGGAACCTGAAACTCAGAGAAGCACTGGTAGGATAAGGTTTTACATAAAGCACTCATGACTATTCTATGTTCACTAAGAGATCTGGGAAGGATATTGTCATCATCCTTATCTATGTTGATGACTTGCTGTTGACTGGAAGCGACAAGGATCTAATTGATGAAGCAAAAGCAGTTCTGCATCAACAATTCAAACTCAAGGACCTTCGAGAGCTGAGGTATTTCTTAGGGATTGAAATGTTGAGATATAATCATGGGATATTGCTTAATTAGAGGAAATACAATTTAGAGCTGATTTCTAAAGTGGGATTGAGTGGTGCTAAGCCAGCATTAACACCACTTGAAATCAATCAGAAGCTTACAATTATGGAAACTGATAGGTGAATTGCTTTACCAGACAATTACTCGACCAGATATTAGCTATGCAGTTCAAACCTTAAGTCTACCTAAAAGGTCACACATGGAGGCAGCCATTAGAGCGGTGAGATATCTGAAGGGTACATCAGGAATATGAGTCCTATTGAAAAGAGGGAATGTAGATACACTAACAGCCTTCTGTGATTCTGACTGAGTAGCATGCCCAATGACACGAAGGTCTGTTAGTGGGTATGCAGTCAAGCTTGGTGATTTATTGATTTCATGGAGATCTAAGAAATAACATACTGTTTCACGAAGCAGTGCTGAAGCAGAATATCATAGCATGGCATCAACAATCTCAGAAATAGCGTGGTTGTTGGGACTTTTCTCAGAGTTGGGAGTGCATGTTCTTAAACCTATCACACTGTTCTGTGACAGCAAAGCAACAATGCAAATAGCTGCAAAATCCTATCTTTCATGAGCATACGAAACACATCGAGATAGATTGTCATTTATTCGTTAACATATCAAGAATGACACGTTGGCTACACAGTATGTCTCTATTAAAAGAGCAACAAGAAATCTCTTCATCAAAAGGCTTACATCCGTGCAGCATAATTTTCTATTCAACAAGCCTGAAGTGTTAAATATTTTTTATCCTTCAGCTTGAGGGGAAATATTGGATGTAAAAAGAATTAGAAGCTGAAATAAAAGTTGGTTGTAAATAGAATTCAATTGTAATTAATAGGAGTTAGGGGTCTCTTATTACTTTTAGTTCTTTACAATTATTTCTATATAACTACTTCAATTAATACAAAAAGGGTGTTGGAAATTTCCCAAATTCTCTCTTCTTCTTCCTCACGTGTTCCTCACGTGTTGTATGCTCTCCAACGACAGTTTCTAACATAACCAACAAGCACAAGCATCTCAAGGAAGAGTACGGATTTCTTTTTTCACTTTTAGAGCCGTCAACCAGGCCGGGTTGACCCGGGACCGGACCGGCCCGGATTATAGGGGCCAGGTGGGCTGGGTTGGGGTGGGAGAGGGGGTTAGGCCGGTTAGGATTTTAAAAAACGAAACCGGCCCGGACCGGAACCGGTAGCATCTACAGTGCCTTGCATCGGGTCGCCCGGCCCGGCCCGGCCCGGTTCAACGGTAAAATTTTTATTTTTTTTATTTTTGAATATATGGGGCCCACATTTCCGTTGGACAGCGGATAATTTTACAAAAATGGCCATTTTTTTATTATTTTTTTGTATTTATTAATTTACAATATTAACCCTTCTTAAAATCTATAAATACCCTCATCTCTTCTTCATTTCTTCACTCAATCTTAAATTCTTAATTCTCAAATTATCAATCTATCTCTCTTCCCTTCAATTTGCAAGATTTCATATTTGATCAAATGGTCAATTTATTGTCGAATTCGGTGCACTCCATCCAACTCTTTCTCTTATTTAATATATTAATTGCATATTTAATTTAAGCTTATATTTTCATTTTTACAATATGTTTAATGATGCTAGTCCTGTAGCTTCTGGTAGTAATAGTAATGACCCGACTTCTAATCGTAAAAGAAAAAGTCCGGTATGGAATTTTTTTGAAATAATAGAAGGTACTAATAGTGTTAAGTGCAAATTTTGTAACGAAACTTTTCAACATTTGACCGAAGGAAATTTAGGAGGGACTGGAACACTTACAAGACATGTGAGAGCTGTCCATCCCATAGAATGGACTGGAACATTGTAACTTTGTAAGTTTTAGTATGTTTGTTTCAGAGATTGGATTAGATAGATCGGAACGAAGAAATCAGGAAAGGAAGATGTTCACAGTTCATAGCCCAGAAGACGAAGAACTTTAACTTGGAGATATTGATTATGATGAAGATGAACTGATGAAGTAATGAACTTGCTAAGGCGATGCAAAACATTTGAAATTACTACTTCACTAGAAAAAATGTAAACATTTCATTTTCTACTTAAACATTTGAAATAAAGTAGCACTTGCAATAAGTGCAATTTTTTCCCATCTTTCTTGTATTCATTCAATTATTACAAAGTTGAAAATATACTAAACCCGGCCCGGCCCCTTTCAACCCGTAACCCGTATGGTTCAATTTAAACCCGGAACAACCCAGCCCGTTACAACCCGTTTTTGTTCCGACCCAGCCCGGACCGGTAACCGGATGGGTCAAATTTTTTTGACCCGAACCCGGCCCGGTCAGCCCGTTAATCAGGCTTAATTTTGAATAACAAATTGCAAATTGATTTAAATTTTCGTTTTCAGGTCTGTAAGCAATTTATCAGGAACTTCAATGCTGGAACTATTTCTTCTTATCACTACTCTCTCTGTACTAAGCCGTTCGGATAGTTTTTAATTAATTTTTTATTCTTGTATTGTTTGTTTATATTTTAATCTTTTTTTGTTTTGTGATTCAGATTATTCTAATTTCTACGTTCAGTATATCCCAGCACCAAAAGAGGTGGGAAATAGCACAACATTGTATCATTTTTGTCCAATCCCGGAAGTTTATTCGTGAGCACAAAAAGATTTAATTAATTTCTATTTTACGAATATATGAATTATCTTAGCTTCTCAGTATTAAGTTTAGTTAATTATTTTTATGTTTATGTTTTTTCGGCTTTCCTACTTTAGATGCTATATAACTTACATTTGAGACCTAAATAATGTGCTGTCAGGGTATCCAATGAAATTTGAACCATATAGAAGATAATGAAATGTATCCTAGTTAGTGATAAGTAGTGTCCCGTGTTCTCCTCCTGTAATATAGTATTATTTTCTTTTCATTTACTAAATGTGCAAACCTAAAATGTTCATAACGAATTGGTTTTCATTTGAATACATTATTAGTTTCTATTTGCTTATTTAGTTTATAATGATAGTGTTCGTGCTACCTTGCATGTACTTTGACTAATTTATTAGGTACTTACTGTCTTCTGCCAGCATAGGCAACCCGCAAAGTTGTCCATCAAGGCTTAGATTGATGGGAGAAAATCATCTAGCTTTTTTGTTTTGGTGGATTAATTTTTTATTGGAATCTGAATATTTGCAGTCATTTTTGAACAAAAGAAACAGAGAAGATTATTATTTTGTTATATTTTGACCGAAAGAGACTAAAGAAAGGACTGGTCATTGTTCCAAATTCAATCACCCACTGTGTTATTTCTGTCTTTCGTAGTGATAGGGTTGCTTTGGAATCAAATAATAAACTCTTAGAATTTTAAAGACTCATTTTTATTATCCTCCAAAAAGACATCCTACTGGTTCTTAGTTTTTGGGCGAAAAAAGCTCAACTAGATCCACTAACAAGAAATAATTAAGTCAATGCAGTTTTTGAGCATATCTCTTTGCTGTCATGCAAAATACTTCAATACAAATTAGTATTGAAAGAGCAAATTTTGAAGCCAGAGAGGATGTGAACTAACTGAACCTCCAAGACAAGATGCAATGAATGGTGCATTAGTGTGGCTCCTACATGTTAACAAGTTGATGTATGTTAATTAGTCATTATTGAACTGAGGTCTGTGAAAAGGCTTTTTGAGGGGCTTTTGGTCTTACAGTTGGCAGAAGCTGTGGACACTCTCTTGGACTAATGAAGTAGGCTAAATATTCTAGACTACATATGTTCAGAGTAAGTGAACGGGACTTGGAATAAATTTGAAGGAATAAAACCGGGAAATTAGAGTCTTCGTATAACCTTAGGTCTATTTCTCATGTAAAGGTTCTGAATGAAACCAAGCAGCAACGAATGTACTTTGTTGAGCAGATAACATCAGTGTGGCCTTTCTCAAGCGGTCATTAGAAACTAAGCTAGCGTTTGGACATAAATTTGATTGAAACTTGAAAAAAGAATTTTATAGTTGTGTTGAAAAATAATTTTTGATAGTTGAAGTTGTGTTTGGACATGCATTTTATTTGAAGAAAATTTGAAATTTTGTGAGTGGAAGAGAAATAGTCATCCAAAACTGCCCTTAACCAGTTTTTCGGAACTTGAAATTTTGAATTTTTTTTTCCAAAACATGATCATATTTCATAAACAAACAATATTTTCAAATGTTTTATTTTGAAAAAATGAAGCCAGGATCTATGGCCAAACGGGAGCTAGGAAGTTGAGGTGCACTCAAGCGGGTCAAGACACTACCGTTTTTAAAAAAAAAAAGAACAATCTGATATTTATTGTTCTTGCAATGGAAATTTGCTTATTCATTGCACCTAACATTGGTAACATATTGTTATCTCAATTTCTTTCAACCCCCAAAAAGAAAAATGTTGAGTTGCCTGAGAGATAATTCAAATGTGAAGAGGAATTACAGAAAGGAGATGGACATACTAAAACAAGTTATGAGGATATGCACTTCTCTTTCATTGCGGAGAAACACGATGTGGAAGCTTTCTATACCAAAAAAGCCATTAAAGCCTATGTTGCTCGGACTCTTCAAAAACATCGCCGGGTGCGTGTCGGATCCTCCAAAAGTAGTATAGTAAGGATTCGATATGGTTGCGGCAATATTTTGGAAGAGTTCAAACAACATAATTTAAACAAGAGGATGACTCGAAAAGATCCTAACGCAGGAATTCCAAAAACAAGGACAAATGAATAATTGCTTACCCGTTTCACTTGGCCTAATAAGCTCTGAGTTATAAAGTTGTGAGTGAATCTCATAATGCTTTTTTTTAATGACAGTGAAGTTCGAGTCATCTTGCGTGCACCTTTGTTATTCCACCGGATACCTGTCACCTCCCACTAGTACACGTATCAGGTAAATTTGGCAACCGAGGCTTAGGCAGATGGAAAGAAATCACGTAATGTTTTTGTCTCCATTGGAATTTGAACCCGAGACCTCATAATTCTCCTCTTGCTTCATTGACCTCTAGAGCACACCCTTGGGTCAATCTCGTAAAGCCGATAAGTGAAAATAAAAATGTCTTCTCGGAGAAAACAACAACTACGTTAAGTCTTTATCAATTTTACAACAACTAAAATCTTTTACTAATATGTTGATCCTGTAGTGGTCTATGAATTTCTTGAAGACCTGTACCCTTTAGGGTGATCATTGTTGCTGAAACTGATAAGTACTTGATTGGTTATACTGTTTCGCTTAAGAAATCCTAACACCGAGTTTGTAACTCTAGTTGCTATTTATTTCCATTTCCTTTTCTTTTTCATTTGTTTCTAGGTCCATTACTTTATCACCATACCCCCCCTTGTTAGGCATCTGATCCTCTATAAGGAGTTTGGATTAATCATGCAGTATGAAGCTAACATAGTTTTATTCTCTGTTTCTCAATTCAGGTCCTAATTCTGCAGAGGCCTTGTTGAAGAAAGATGATAACATTGCATCGTCAAAATAGAAAGATGATAACATTAATGTGGTTGTTTGTAATAAGAACATGGGATCATATCTTGCTGCGGTGACTCTTGATGTCCTCTGGATTGTTTTTCCAGCCATTTTATGTTTAACTGTAAGTGTTCTCCGTCTGTGTTATAATACTAACAGTGGTTATGTTTCATTTTATCAAGTCAAATGAGTGAAGCAATAAGTTCTCTATTGGTTTGACATCTGGATGAATATGAGAAAAGATTAAGTTGTTGACTTGTTATTATTTCTATTCATTTGTTGATGTAGTAGTTGTTTCCTGTGTGCTAAATGATCTTAAGTTTTGACAACTTCATTTAACACCTGATATTCATAATAGATAAAGTAACATTCGATCTCAGATTCTGGCAGATTGGACATATATTAATGCAGTTGTGATGACCTTGATGGTGACTTGCTTCATTGTATCTAGAAGGTGATCAATCACATAATTCATATCTGATATCCAGAATTCTATCGCCATTCCATTAACCTGTTTACATGTATTTCATGTGGCTTCTTGTATGTAAAGGTACTTCATGTTCAATGCAGATCTGGATTTTCTGTTTCTCAGGAAGCGGGGTCCAATCTCTCGGGAAAAATATATCTGCATATAGGGTTTCTGTGGTATGCAGAATAATCATTATTTACATAATGCTTTCATCTACTTTAATCACCTATCATTTCTGGAGTTACTATTTATTTCTTTAGGGATGACTGCTGACATGCATATGTATTCTGGCTGTTGATTTCAAGATATTTCCTAGAAGATATGCTAAAGCAGAGACCTATGGCACTGGCTTGGTAAACTACTATCTGGATTCTTTTGCCATACTTTTGCTAAAACCTTGGTGCATAAATATGATGCGGAGCACCCCAACCTGCAGTTTGCTTAGTTATAAGACTTAAATGCAGTTCTAACCATCTTTTTACTAAACTGGAGCGAGGTTTTAGATTTCATCAGTTTATTATTTTCTTTGCATCAAAGTTTCTTTAAGAATCTACAAAAGTCGGATTGAGCTATCCTTCGCAAACCTCTGATATAAGTAATGGAAGTACAATCAGATCATGTTGGTTCATTCAGAAGTTTAGAACTGTTATTTAATTTCTGGTCTGTAGTATCTAATTGATTCTCTTCTTTTACTCCTTCAATAAAGAAATCTGGCAGTTTCTTAATAATCTCTTATATTTTCCAGGAATTTGAGAAATGCAATTTCTTCAGCTTGACCACTTATAGTTCTGGGCTTTGCTCGAATCTTTTTCACATCAACTGTGGATTATCAGGTAAAGGGAATCCTAATTCCTTTTTGTTGGGCCATTTCAGCCCGTGGTAATGGTGAGTTAATAACTTGAAAGTAAAGTGTATCCTGCCCCACCCTATATGATATTAATTACAAAGAAGCTTACGAGAATGTCTCATGATAGTTCGTCTCAATCATGCACTTTTGGTTTACTGATATGTTGTCTGTATTTCTGATTTTGGTCAAATATTTCTCAACTTTGAAATTATGCTGTTTACTAGTGGTCCCCTTCCATTGATTGTCGTAATCCTTTGCAGTGTGGATAACATGCTAAATGAATAGTAAGAATCCTAGTTTTTTTTTAATTTCTTTTGTTTTTGTTGCACCTTATGTTCTCAAAATGACATGTCACTTTCTTAATTAGTGTGTACTGCAAAATTTGGCGACAGGATTGCCCAATGTTTTACTTGCATGTAGTCATTTCTATCTAATAATGAAGCCAGAACAATAGTGATGTCAAAATTAAAATCCACAATCATCTCATAGAAACAAGACCTTTGGTTTAATGCTTTACAGTTCTATTTCACAAGATATTCTTATTTTCCTGTGTTTGGCTACAGCGATCATCATTAACTTTTCTCATCATATTGTTGTCAAAATGGTAATCTTAGGTGGGTCCATAAGCTTCATAGTCTTCTAATTTTGAACTTTCTCTCTGACGTACTACTTATCTATATATGATTCTGTTTGTATGTTGAATTAAATGCATCATATGTCTGTACTAATGGTTACAGATGCTTCTCATCAAATTTACCTGCAAAGTTACTATGTTCCTTTCTTCATCTGCATTTGGTAGGCATTTCTTCAGTATATATCACTTTCAATGTATTATAGCTGTTAGAAGTCACTCCCTTCCTCATCATAGGTTCATGTTGGTGAATATGGTGTGCACCGGAATTTCTTTTTCACTCTTGCTGCCGTGGCAAGTTTGACATCGATGGTTAATCTTTCGCCAAGTAATTGTGGAATTCTGGACTGGTTTATTCTATTAGGTATTGTTGCAATCTTGGCCCAACTCAAAAATTTGGGAACCTATGCTTTGTAAGCCTATAATGTTCTTTGTCGTTTTAGGATATGAGGCCGCCTTGTTGCTTGGGCTAAATGAATATCTTCTTTCAAGTGAAAGAGAACCTGACATCATCAGCCAAAAAAAAGATAGAATTTTTTGCATTTTTGGTAAGTATTATTGTGAAGTAAAATCTTCATAAGAACATAAAATAAATTTGTGAAATGAAATTAGATCTCTCTCTCTCTGTCAATCTAGAAATGCTTGGGAGAAGAGACTGGCTAGTTGCCCCTTTAAGTTTTAACTTGGAATCACAAATTCCAAATTCCTCTTTATCTAGACTTGAGACTAGCTTACATAGGTGGCGTTAAGAAAAGGTACCAATATATGTATCTTTTTTTAAAGATTTGGGTCGTAATGCTTGTAAATCAAACTAAGCTTCACAGTATAATTAACCATGATACGTTCCTACATAGTACTATTCGGACTAAGGCGATTCGCAAATTGTAAATTTATTCTAGCATGAACTGGGGCATTTATTTAGTTTTTGCGTTTTCTTTGGCCAGTGTAAGCATACACGTATAAAACTGCTTCCTAATGCTAATTTGTTTGAGCGGAATTATTATGTGAATAATGCGCGGACTTAATTAGTTGAATTTTGGGATGTGGGCCGAGACAACTGAAGAAAAGATACCTAAATGTAAACAAAAATATGAACATTTTGTTTCCAAATGCTTATAGATCAAAAGAATAAAAAAAGTTAAGCTAGAGGTAAATTCAGTACTTTCTGGATATTACTGAAAATATTGCAATAATCACATATTCACATCTTGCAAGTTGGTCCATGTAATGTAACTTTATTGTAGTAAGAACTGAGGATTCATTTTCTTTAAGGGTTCTTCCTTAGTTGAATCTAGCACACATGTTAACTGTTTCCTATGGTCGAATGCAAAGGTATCAGGTAAATTTGTAGATTGTGAGCCAAATGAACATCCAGATTAACACACATACACACATACTCTTGCCACTCTGAAGAAAAATATGTCTTTTATGATTCTTTTTTGGTTAAATTTTTATTCCTGTGCTAAGCGTTGAATTTCTTTCCCAAATTTCCATCAGATGGTAAGAATTGTTTATTTGGGAACCCTATTCTACAGGATATCAGAACTCTGACCATGTTTCTTTTCAAGGCAGAATAAAACATGGTTAACGAAGCATTACATTAGCTATTTCTATTTCGTTACACATCTCCTTTCTCAGAAGGTATTCGCGAGTCGTCTTTCATCAAATAACAACAATATACCCAGTGTATTCCTACAAGTGAAGTGAGTTGAGGTGGGGTCTTGGGAGGGTGTATGCATGTTGACCTTACTTGTACCTTGTGGAGGTAGAGAGGTTGTTTCTGATCGATCCTCGTCTCAAGAAAAGCATTTCAAAGCAGGTTTGAAATGAGCCGTCTTTAACCAAATGTGATGCTTAATTCATTATGCGAGTATCGGCTCTAGCTGGGTAGAAGCAGGTTATCATAATATTTTCAGCATTTCTTGTCATAATTTCCCTGCTTTTCTACGTTATGATTGGAAATTCTGGTTTCGAAGATTATTACTTTTGATATCAGGTTATTGGGGGTTATACCTTGTTTGCATCCCAACTAGGCAGCTATCTTTTCTTTGGAAAACCTGGAGATGCTGTGTTGAGAACAAATGACCGGGCAAGGATTAGAGTCTGGATTCTTTGTCTTCTACTCTGGTTTGAGCTTCCTCTAAGGAGTATTTTTTGTCTGCTTCTCTGAGTTTTTGCTGCCTTGATATATAATTGCCGCTATTTCTAACTTGTTGCTTTCTCTTAATGTTGCAGGTTTTTGACAGTTTCTCTAGACATGCAGGTTGAGAGGGTTTCTCGCAGAATGGTAGTGTTGTATTGCTCTGGGAGTTTCCCTCTTTTTGTTTTCAGTAAAAAATGCCTTAGTTTTCAGAGTAATTTTATGGCAATATGACTAATAAACACTTTTAGCAGTGCAACCTGGCATATGTTACTGTAATATCGGCTATGAACCTTCAGGTAAGATTCATATAAATTGACTCTGTTACTAAATGTCTCTGGACTTTCCTTCTGCAGTGTGTTTCAAGAATGTTCTGGGCCATTTGTTGCTCTCATCCTTCAAGTCTGTTTCTTTGACATCAATAAACATCACTTCATTGTTTATTGTATTTACTTAGATGCTATTGAGGTTTCTTTTTCATAGTTAGAATGTGGAACACTCTCTTCCCTGTGGCTCCTTTTGTTCGCTTCATTTCTTTTTTTTGTTGAGAAAGGTAACAAATTATACCACATTAGCAGCCCAAAGGCAGTACTAAGAGCCATATTTACAATTCACAAAAAGAGCAGAGAAAGTTCCCTAGTTCATCTTTTAAGAATTCTATGATGTTAAACATGGGTTCTACTAGTTCTACCATTTCCTCTTTACGCCAAAAGTGAAATAAACACAAATAGTTCAGCTTAATCTTCTAGATTCTATATCTTAAAAAAATCTTGAGTTTCTTTCCTTCCAGATGGTCCACCAAACACAAGCCAGAACAGCACTCCACCATTTCTTTTATCTGACCACTCCTTCACAATCATTCCAGCATGCCAGGAGCTTTCCAGTTGATTTAGGCATGATCCATTTCAACACTTCAATATTCAAAAAGATTTGCCAAAGTTGATCTGTTATCCGACAATGCCAAAAAAAGATTGCTATTGCTCTCAGCTTCCCTTCCACATAAGTAACATCTAGAGCAAAGCCGCATTCCCTTCTCTTCAAATTCTCTTGTGTTAAACGAGTAGTCTTCACAACCAGACAAACAAAACATTCAACTTTGTATGGTATTTTCACCTGCCCGATTTATTTCCAAACCCACGATCCATCCTCAGACCACTACGGTTCAAAGTTGTGTATGCAGATTTTGTTTGGTTAATTGTTGTAGCTACTCATTCATCTATGCAATGTTTTATGTTCCAAGGTGTAGTAAGGAGTTGTTTCCAGTTGTAGACATGTGAATGGAGTTTGTGCTTGCACACATACATGTGACTCTTATTGGATGATGGAGTTTTGTCTCTTAGAATTCATAGGTTTTCTGATGCCTTCTCTCATCATTTATGCCACGATATAGTACAAAGTGGGAAAAAGTTGGACCAAGTGTATTAAGAATGATTTCCAGTAAGTTTCGATCGGAGATAGTGAGACTAGATGGAGGGGTTATCTCGATCAAATTCTCAATACAAATTGTACGGATGACTTAATTGATCTTCATACACGTGTGATAGATAGAAAGCTTAGCTAAATTCATCGATATTAGAATAGTTATGTGAATGTATGTAATTAGTCCTAGTCCCTTTTGTAATATGAATAAGTTATGTGTTATGTATACATATAGATATGGCTTATTGTAATATAGAATATTAATTAATAAGATTTTTCTCCCGTGCATTCTCACATGGTATGAGAGTATTGGTGAGATAACTATTATTGTGCATCATTCCAACGACATCAGGGAAGAAATCAGTGTCACCTTACATTTTTCCAGTGACCTGCTTGCGTCAAAGCAGCCTTTTTACCTATGTTGTGCATAAACCAACACCACCATAGTGTTCTCCATCCCCGAGCATCGGTGAGAAACTCCGGAAAGGTCGGAGAGTCGTTGTGCATCAATTTCCGGCGACTGTTTTCTAGATCTGATTGCGTCACTTCTCTATTAGTGAGTGTTGTGCTAAAACCAACACCACCAACATATTCGGAAGGCTCCGGCGACCAGACCCCCAGAAACCACCCATGCGGAAAACCTAACACGCGCCATCACACACGTGTTGAATCACTGATGCCGCTGACGCATCTGTTATGCGCGCCGATGCATGGGCAGTGTTCCAATAAGTTTTTGCTAAAAGTTCCTTTGGACAGTGTGTTCGACTGTCAATTCCGAGCCTATCCCTTATATTTTCTTTTTATTTCGATCACTTTCAACTTTTTTAAGTACCTATAGTTATTTTCCGGCATGAACAGTGAGTTTTTCGGCAAGAACAGTAATTCCAGGAAAATTGTGCTCTTTCCAGCGCAATATTATAATGGCATTCATATCAGAAGCCTTTAACTCACAATCCGTTGGATCTAATACATTGAATTCAATTCAGATGGTTTTTTATCGGATTATATTGAAATCCTTCAGTATAAAGCACGTAAACAGATATCTTCAGAATTATTCTCCATTGTTCCAACAAATAGTAGCGTGACTTGTGTCTCCCAATCTTCAACATTTGAGTCTTGGATCATTGATTCAGGTGCATCTAATCATATTTCTGGAGACAAATCTCTTTTCACTAGTATTTCATATTCTTAATCTCTTCCAATAGTCGCAATAGCCAACGAATCTCAAGCTATGGCAACTGCAATAGGTCAAGCAAGTCTACATCCTTCCTTACCTTTAGACTCTGTTATTTATGTTCCAGGTAGTCCTTTTAATCTCATATCCGCTAGTTGCTTGGCCAAATCACTTAAATCTGCTGTTTAATTTCTTGAAGACCTTGTTTTTATACAAGAACGCAGTACGGGTCGGATCATTAGTACCGGACATGAGTCAGATGGACTTTATTACCTTATCCTTGCAAAATCACATGGACTCGCATCTTGTCTTCCTTCAATAACTTGTCCCGCTAGTGATTCACCAAATTTATTACATAAACGGTTAGAACATCTCCGTTTGTCAAAATTTCATAAAATGGTACCTGACTTATCTCACATGTTCACTATAGAGTGTGAGTCACGTCAGCTCGGTACGCATACCCGCTCTCATTTCCCGTGGCATCTTGATAATTAAGCAGAGTCACCTCTTACTTTAGTCCATTCAGATGTTTGGGGTCCTAGTCGGGTCAGTTCTACCTTGGGATCCGCTACTTTGCCAGTTTTATTGATGATTATTCCAGGTGCACTTGGATATTTTTGATGAAAAATCGTTCTGAGTTGTTTTCTATTTTTCCGACCTTCCACGCTTAAATTCAA
This sequence comes from Nicotiana benthamiana, assembly GCA_034376525.1. Classification (NCBI taxonomy): domain Eukaryota; kingdom Viridiplantae; phylum Streptophyta; class Magnoliopsida; order Solanales; family Solanaceae; genus Nicotiana; species Nicotiana benthamiana. The sequence goes on from CM067337.1 coordinate 95,712,598, forward strand.
AATCAATTTGGGGTTTCTATCAGCACATTTCGTAGTGATAATGCCCTAGAGTATTTGTCTTCCCCATTTCAGCAGTTTATGAACTCCCATGACCATGAGATTATTCATCAAACATCTTGTCCGTACACATCCCAACAAAATGGGATAACTGAAAGAAAGAATATACATCTTATTAAAACTGCTCGTACCATATTCATACAATCTCATGTTCCGCTGCGTTTTTTGAGGGATGCAGTTCTTACATCTTGCTATCTTATTAATCGTATGCCATCTTTAGCTATTTAGAATCAAGTTCCATTTTCTGTCCTATTTCCCCACTTACCTTTGTTCTCTCTTCCACCCGTGTATTTGGGAGTACGTGTTTTATTCATGACCTCACTCCAGGAAAAGATAAGTTAGCTACTCGTGTTCTTAAGTGCATATTTCTGGCTACTCAAGAACGCAAAAGGGATAGCGATGTTATTCTCCTGACCTACAACGATTTCTTATGTCTGTTGATGTTACCTTCTTTGAAACCAATCATACTTCACATGTCTGGTTAATCACTTAGATATTTCTGAGGTGCTATCAGTTTCCTCTTTTGGAGATTCAGTCAGTGTCTCACATTGATCTTACTCCATAGCTCCAGTTGCAGCTCCACCCCCTATACCTCCACTGCCACCACCTATTCCAGTTCCATTAACTATAGCTCTAGTGCCACCGCCTAGTCCAGTTCCACCAACTATAGCTCCAGTGCTACCACCTAGTCCAGTTCAACCTTCTACAACTCTACCACTCTTAACTTATCATTGTCGTCCGCATCCAGCATCAGGCCCAGCTGATTCATGCCCTGCACCTGACCCTACTAATACTACGGACTTGTCTCCTCTTAATCAATCGATTGCACTACGAAAAGGTATACGGTCCACACTTAATCCTAATCCTCATTATGTCAGTTTAAGTTACCATCGTTTGTCATCATCCCATTGTGCATTTGTGTCATCTTTGTCCTCTGTTTCCATCCCTAAGTCTACAGGTGAAGCACTGTCTCATCACGGGTGGTGACAGGATTTGATTGACAAGATGTCTGCTTTACATACGAGTGGTACTTGGGAGCTTGTTCCTCTTCCTTTGGGTAAATTGACTATTGGTTGTCGTTGGGGGTTTGCAATCAAAGTTGGTCCAGATGGCCAAGTTGATCGACTTAAGGCCCGTCTTGTTGCCAAAGGGTATACTCAGATATTTGGACTCGATTACAATGATACTTTCTCTCTGTGGCTAAAATAGCATCATTTCGGCCTATCCTATCCATGGCTGTTGTTTGACATTGGCCTCTCTATCAGTTGGACATTAAGAATGCTTTCCTTCGTGGTGACCTTGAGGATGAGGTTTATATCTTGCTCAGTGGGAGTTTAGTTGGCCTTGTATGCCGGCTGCATCGGTCCCTCTATGGTCTAAAGCAGTTTCCTCGAGCCTGGTTTGGTAAGTTTAACATAATTATTCAGGAGTTTGTCATGATTCGTAGTGAAGCATCAGTGTATATTTTAGGTAAAGACAAAAGATAATGGAAGTAAAGGATCCATATAGACTGTACTGTACCAGCTGGTTGGAATTTGGTCTAATTGTTGTTTTTTCAGTTACATTACATCTGTTGCTTGTCAGGAATATTTATATTTTGGTTAGAAACTTGTATGTCAGTGTCGAAATAAGTGTAGGATTTAGAGAACCTCTTGTTTTAAAGAATTCTTATTTGCTTTAAAGCCAACTATGTACCAGTAGAGCCGAGTGTCTTTCGGAAACAATCTTTCTCTGCGTAGTACACCTCACCCTGCCCAAATCCCACTTGTGGGATTCACTGGGGTGGTGGTTGTTGTTGTTGCATGTACCAGTATCGGAATGAAATGGATACAAATAGAGAGTGGATTTAAAGGATTCATTTAGCTGATCAGAATGGATATAGATCATATGCTTGACCCCCAAAGAGTATGGAATTGAAGGATTATTGATTAATTGATCACTCATCACTTATTTCAGAACTTGATAAGTTAATTGAAAGTGGAAATCCAAGAGATAATAAGAGATAAAGAAACAAAAGTAGCTTTTAACTATGAAGCACAAAGAGTTTCATCACTAACTAGAATAGCATGGACCAAACTGTGACTTATAAGGAAGACTAAACTCTAAATTTCTCCAACAAGTTAATTAGTTTGGGGTCATTTGTGCAGTTTAGAGAAAGTACGTCTTTTGAGTAATACGACAAAATAGATGTCTGAGCCTAGGACTGGAGGATAGATGGTCACGTCTTGTCTGTTTGTAAATGCTAATTTTATTTCACTTTTTGTGGTAGATTGACCACATTCTTGAGTGAAGTAGGATGCTTATGATTTTTCTTCTAAGATTGAACTTAATATACACTTATACAAACTAAGTTTGCTTTCTCGAAAAGTTGCGAACGCATTTCCAAAAAGTTTGGTCAAAAGTGTTTCATTTCCCTTTCAGTAAGGGAACAGCACCGGACTTCTGGATAGGGGAAGACTTTAATTAATTTTCATGCTTTCTTGGGAAGAACTTCTGGGTTACTTGAGCAAATTTCTCTTGAATGCAATGATGCATAATTTCATAACACAATCTGCTGGCATGATTCCGTATAATGTTTCATTTATTTTTTGATTTAGACATGGTTCAACATTTCTCTTTTTCAGGTTTTTGCAGTTTTAACTCTAGCTGATTATGTACCTGGATATAAAGTTGCTGCGTTGATAGAAGTTTTTGACCGAAACTTACTGTGCTCTTTTCTTCTGGTGAGAAAAATTTATTGCTGGCATCATCGTTCTATAATGCTTTCTGTTCATCCTTTGATCTCTGGATTGTCAGTCACAAAATCGATATTTGATCATGCAGGCTAACGTGCTAACTGGATTGGTTAACCTGTCCATTGATACCCTCTCTGTCTCACCATTCACTGCACTTGCTATCTTGGTTGGATATGCGTACATTTTATCTATTGCTGCAGCAGTTGCACATGCTTGTGGTATTCGATTGAAATTTGGGTAGGGGAGCTTAGGTGTACTATAATTTCATTCATTCTTTAATCCATTCTCCATTACATGACTGTTCTTAATTGTTATTCTTGTAATAGATCCTGTGTGTCTACATTAGATTCTAAAATCGAGGCATTGGATTCACTTCTATTTGCCGTGGCTGAACAATCTTAAATTTTTCCCTCGCTCCCTCTCTCATTCCCTCCATAGAAGAGGGGAAAAAAAGTACCTGTTGATTTAACCGCGATACAGAACACTATTTCTGCTCATTAGAAATGCTCATTGAGAAAGGTATGGGAGATATGGGCGAAACATACTCACATGAACATGTTATCGCGGCCTAAATCATATGCTCTTGCTGTGCTGCAACAGCCAAAAGGAGCAAGTGTGACAGGAAGCAGCAGACAGAGTGAGGCCTAAATCCCTTTTTTGCATTCTTTGTGCATGCATCGGGATGGATTGTCCATGGCCGTACATAAATATCAAATACTTGGGCAAGACAAGGAAGCCAAGCTCAAGCCCCATTTGAGAAATGGTATTAACAGTTCCTCATACGGTCCCAGAAAAAAGGAAGTGGGAATACAAGTGTTAATAATACTCTTTCAATCCTAGTTTATGATACTTTTTGCAGCTCCACATTCAGGCCATATGAACTTTGAAAAAATATTTTAAATTGTAAATTTTGCTTCATATTGACATGAGAAGTATTGCAACTTATAATACTTTTTATATAATTTTTGAATATTTAAATTTTAAATATTGAGTTGATGTAGATTAATTTAGCTTCGAAAATTAGTCAAATTGACTTTCCAAAAGCACAAGGTAGGAAAGAGTGATAGACAGAGTTTTAGATTTGAATGCAGATGATTGCAGAAATGTACTTTAGAAGAGCAAGCTTTGGTTGGTCACATGGATTTTGGATACCCTATACAGAGGGCCTGACAGGTTGGACCATTGTCCAACGTCCGTTCACCCGTCCTCTTCTCCAGATAAGGTGACATTTCCTGTGTTTCTAGTTTCTTTGTCGTTCACGTGGTCTTATCTGCAGTTTACCTTCCTATTCTTCTTCATCTCTCTCTCTTTCTGTCTTTTTTTGTCTTTTCTTTCGAGTTATTACCTTTTATTGCTTTGGGCCTTTGGTGAACTCTGTATTTATCATATAAGGTTTTTATCTGGGATCGTCAAGAACAAGGTACACCAACGTTGATGGATGAAATGCTTTTATGCTATAAAACGTCTTTCCATTCTTTTAGTAATGATGGTGTTCGGACCAACATGTGTTTTAAACTTCTAATATAATACTATGTAGTCTGCTATAGTCAGCAAGCGTGGCAATTGTAGGTAAATCTAATAGACTCTGATAAATAGTGCTTATTTTAGGAGGGAGGAAGGGGGTGGGGGAGGTTTGCTAGTAATTGAAAGCTGTGAGGAAACGGTAGCATTTCTCAAAGGGATAGTTTAGCAGCTAAAATGTCACACCTTAGTATTATTAGAAGTTTGAATATTTTGATATCCAAGTAGAGTAGGCCAAGGGGAAATGACAACGTTGATGTCAAAGTATGATTCAAGTATCATGGAGGACCCAAGTGAGCATTTACAGTTTGCGCAAAGTTCCAGATATTTTGATGATATCATTTCAAATCTGTTGTCCGAAAATGAGCTCCTAATTAATGAGTTGATTAACTAACATGTGTCGTGTGGTAGATAGAATTCAGTCAATGATAAGAGGCATTGAACAACAAATATGCATGCATCATGCATTCTTTTTACGTAATAGTTAGGCTTCTCGTATGACAGCTTCTTCTCTCCATTGTACCTACTATCAGATAAACATTCATAATAACTATTGTAAAATGGCATGACACATTAGAGTAAAAATGGAACAAGAGCGTGTATTAGACTTATACGCACCGTTGTGCTCACACATAATGTGGTACAATGCTGGAGGTTGCATGTTAGCATTTTGGCGTTAGAATTGCAGTCTAATTCCTTTCTACATTTGTTGAGTGTTGGACCTTAAGTCGTTCGTTTTTCCCAGTGGTTTCATGGGTTCTCCTCCATCCATAGGGAAAATATGCTCAATTAGTTGTACAAGAAGACTTGTTAGTGTATTTGGTCTACAAGAAAACAGAGATGCAAAGGCGAAAGACAAGTCAAAAGAAATGAATCAGGGACAAAAAACTTCCATTCCAAAGGAGGTATTGAGGAACGGAAAGGAAAAGGGGGTGGGGGGAGGGGGAGGGGGTTGCTAATCGAATCTGCATATGTGGGGAGACCTATGACATGACATGTTTAACCAAACTTCTAAAATCTGTTTATTTTTAAAAGTAATTTAAAAAAAAGTATTTTTAGTGATAAATAATTTATATTTAACTAATTTATTTAAAAAATACTTTTGAGCAGCAATTTACATTTTGTCAGTTTTATTTGTGGACAAACAATATCTGATCAGGCTATGGATGGATCCTTTTAGATCTACAGGCCAGCCGGCCCCGGTCGTTTACATGAGCATAGGGAATATATACTCGAGTGCTCCATTGGGCCCCCGATAGGATATGTGAGGAATTACTCTGAATCTTCTTTTTTTGGGTTATAATTTCGCCGAGCCGACTAGTATTCCTTTCCACTATGTATTTTTCGAACAAAGAAGACGACTATAGGATCGAATTGTCATCCTAAAAGGACTTGTTTAGCTTTGGGGTTGATTTATGTGGCTCAAGAATTTGAGTCAAGAGGTCAGGTGTTCAGAAAGGTGGTGATGTGACATTGACATTTTCAGCAAATTCATCAAATAGCTTGCCTTCTTTTCCTTTACGTGGCTATATACTTGTAGCGATCAAATGTCATATTTACTTGTAATGTTTTTAAGTGTGTTTTTTTCAAAAGTATTAAAAAAACACTTTTAGCAAGAAGTTATTTTTTTCTGTTTCTCAAAAATTGATTATGCTTCTACTCATAAATATATTTTTTTCTTCTAAAACTTGATCAAACACAAAACCTTAGAGAAAAAGCACTTTTAATTCTGAAAAAGCTCTTTTGTCCCAAAAGAAGCTTAGCCACACGTGCTATTATTTTGCTACCACCAAACTATAGGCCTTGGTAAAAAAAGCCGTACTTATTGCACCTCTTTTGATTCAATTATCAATCAAAGAGTCGTGTCATAATCATTTAGTTTCATATTGATGTTTCAATGTCATTAGGAGGTTGATAATAATTAATGATATAATTTGGTTTCGCACAAAATTTAAGAAAAAGAAAAGACTTTTTAAAATATATGATTCTCAAAGTTTAAGGGCAAAGGTTTTGTAGAGTCAAACCATTTTAATGGTTATAAAAGTTTTTAATTAAGAATAAAGTGGGTAAACTAAAAAGTTTAAAATTATATTTTTTTCAAATATAAAAATGTATTATTGTTTTAAAAGATTTATAGGGAGAATGTGTTATTCAAATTGAAAGGCCGGGAGTACTTAATAGATGATTTTTGCCTTTCTGTGGGGATTAGGGCGATTTTTTCACTAAAAAAGAAGGGGGGGATTTTCAATTATTTAAATTGAGACATTTATATTATATTAAAATGAAAATAGTATGTATTATGGTTAAGTTAAGTAGCAAGTAAAAATGAAGCCACTTGACAATTTTAAGACAATATTAATAATTAAAAATTATAAATGAAAACATAATTAATGGAAGTACATGATTGAATCTTAGACATAAGACTTTAGAACCATATATTTTAGTGAATCTTATACATAATCTGAATAAATATCTCATATAGATAATTTCCCTAATGAAAATTAAAATCCAAATTTGTATCTTGAAACTAAAAGAAAAATGCACGTAATACATAAGTTGTATTATTTTAAAAAATGTATCATTTTTTAACATATTAATAGGAAAAATGTGTTAATATTCAAATTGAAACGGAAAGAGTACCTGATAAATGATTTTTGCCTTTTTGTGGAGACTAGCGCGACTGTTTCTCACTAGAAAAAAATAAGGGGTTTTTCAATTATTTAAATCGAGATATCTATATTATATGAAAAGAAGGGTAGTATGCATTGTGGTTAAGCTAAGTGGCAAGTAAAAATGAAGTTACTTGGGAATTTTAAGACAACATTAATAGATAAAAATTATAATCTATATTATATTAAAAGGAGAATAGTATGCATTATGGTTAAGTCACGTGACAAGCGAAAATGAAGCCGCTCGGCAATTTTAAGATAATATTAATAATTAATAATTATAAATAAAAACATAATTAATAGAAGTACTTGAATTATCTTGTACATAAGATATGGAACCATATATTTGAATGAATCTTACACATAATCTAAATAAATATCTTGTGAGGATAATTTCACTAATGAAAATTAAAATCCAAATCTGCATCTTGAAACTAAAAAGAAAATACAAAATAAATGTACGTAATACAAAAGTTATATTATTTTCAAACATAAAAATATATTATTTTTAATAGATTAATAGGAAAAATGTGTCATTCAAATTTAAACGGGGGAGTACCTGATAAATGATTTTTGCCTTTTTGTGGAGATTAGGGCGATTATTTCTCACTAGAAAAAAATAAGGGGATTTTCAATTATTTAAATCGAGACATCTATATTATATTAAAAGGAGGGTAGTATGTATTGTGATTAAGTTAAGTGGCAAGCAAAAATAAAACCACTTAGTAATTTTAAGACAATATTAATAATTAAATTATAAATGAAAACATAATTAGTGGAAGTGCTTGAATGAATCTTATACATAAGAACTTATAACCATATATTTGAATGAATCTTATACATAATCTGAATAAATATCTCAGTGTAGGTAATTTCACTAATGAAAATAAAAATCCAAATTTGTATTTGAAACTAAAAAAAATACAAAATAAATGCACATAATACAAAAAATTATTATAAAATTAAAAAAAATTGAACAATTATAAAATAACTTATGCATTGTTCCCTTTATTTCAATTTAGATGACCCATTTTGCTTATGAAAGTCAAATTACATGAAGTTTGACCAATATTTTAAAATATATTTTGTTATCATATTGACATGAGAAAAATTGTTACTTATAATACTTTTCATATAGTTTTGTATATCTAAATTTTAATTTTAATATAATAAGTTGAGGTAATTTAATTTAACTTCAAAATTTAGTCAAATTGATTGTCGATAAGCGAAATACATCATCTAAATTGAAGCAAAGGGAGTAATTTTTAGATAATTTAATGTTATTATTTACTATGAAAATGGTAATAACAATTAAATTTGATTATACGATTCTAAAATATGTGATCTATTTTAATGCTAGTTGTGAGGTAGTTGATGTTATGTGATAGACTTAGAAACGAGATAAAAGTTTAAGAGCAAGGTGATAACCAAACCGAATGATAGATAATCAGGGCCTCAAGCTTGCCTATTCGAGGGCCTCGGGGTCGGGTCTGAGGCTCGGCTGGGAACTATCGAGAGTAATCGATGGGCGACTAACAGTTAGAATTAAATTAATTACGGCTATTTATGGCTAATAATATGCAATAAATGATGAACAATCAATAGTACATAATAAATATGAGCAATGAAATCTAGAGAATGTGTTAGAGAGCAGAGAGAATGTTCTTATGTATTTTGTATGAAACAACAGATGTTTACAAAATGGAAAAGATCTCCTTTATATATGAGCGGAATCCTAATATAGTACTAAAAACATTTATTACCAAAATATGGAGATGGCACAGCTAGTTAATGCCTTGATTCGTTTTTGGACTAGTTCACTAGACTTTGTCAGCCCTAGTCATGTGTCTTGGGAACTTCCCACTTTTACCATAACCATTGGTCTGTACTATTCTGAGGTCGAGCATCGACGACACTCGATGGAGGAACCTCGGCCGTAGTCTCGAGCCTCCTAGATGTGCTTTTAAGGTGTCTTGATGAAGAGAAATTGGACCCTCCGATTTCACCATATACATATAGTGCTCGCATTTCTTAGTGAGAAACGATAAGAAACGACTTTGAGATCTATCTCTTCGAACTTCCCATGATAATGTCATATTGATGATGTAAGCCTTTGTGATAACCGAGACGTCCCATTAGTCCACTTTTTCGGAATTACTCACTACACTGCCTACCTTTATTCTTCAAAGCAATAATATCACCGTCAGTCCATTTTTCAAAAACGCATTGATTGCTCCTGCCGATACGTCTTTCAAAGACATTGATGGTGCCGTCATTTACGTTTTCCAGAGAGCATTTATTGTGCTTGTAGGTTATGCTCTCCTTTTGGTGGAGGTCCTTGAGATCGGGTACCATTGCAGGACATGTAATGATATTGATGGCTTTCTAGAGCCAATTTTCCTCTTGGTGGAGGTTCTCGAGATCGGGTACTATCTCAGGACTTACAATGATATTGATGGCTTTCTGGAGCCAATCTTCCTCTTGGTGGAGGGACTTACAATGATATTGATGGCTTTCTGGAGCCAATCTTCCTCTTGGTGGAGGTCCTCGAGATCGGGTACCATATCGGGACTTATAGTGATATTAATGGCTTACTTGGAGCCTGTTTTCTTTTGATGGGAATCTTCGAGATCAGGAACCATCTCGGGACTTATAGTGATATTAGTGGTTTACATAGAGCCTGTATTCTTTTTGTGGAGGTACTCAAAGTCGGGTACCACCTCGGGACATGCAATGATGCCAATGGCTTCCTAGAGCATAACTTCTTTTTCATGGAGGTTTTCGAGACTGGGTACCGTCTCGGGACTTACAACGATGGCGATGGTTTTCTTGGAGCCTGTCTTTCCTTTGATAGAGGTCGTCGAGATCGGGTACCATCTCGAGACTTGAAATGATGCCAATGGCTTTCTTGAGCCTAACTTCTTTTGATGAAAGTCCTCGAGACCGGGTACCATCTCGGGACTTACAACAATGGCAATGGTTTTTTCGGAGCCTCTCCTTTGATAGAGGTACTCGAGATTGGGTACCATCTTGGGACTTGCAATGATGCCAATGGCATCCTGGAGCCTAACATTTTTTTGATGGAGGTCCTCGAGACTGGGTGCCATCTTGGGACTTACAACAATGGCAATGGATTTTTTTGAGATTGTCTTTCCTTTGATCGAGGTCCTCGAGATCGGGTACCCTCTCAGGACTAGCAATGATGCCAATGGCTTCCTGGAGCCTAACTTCTTTTTAATGGAGGTCTTAAAGACTGGGTACCATCTCGAGACTTACAACGATGACAATGGGTTTTTTGGAGCATGTATTTCCTTTGATAGAGGTCCTTGAGATCGGGTACCATCTCGGGACTTGCAATGATGCCAATGGCTTCTTGGAGACTAACTTCTTTTATATGAAGGTCCTCGAGTTCAGGTACCACCTTGGGACTTGGAATGATGCCAATGGCTTCCTGGAGCCTAACTTCTTTTCGATGGGGGTCCTCGAGGCCGGGTAATACCTCGAGACTTGAAATGATAACCAATTATTTCTTGGAGCCCAACTTCTTTCTGATGGAGGTCCTCAAGATCGGGTACCATCTCGGGACTTAGTTGACGCAGTGTTTTCGACCTTGGAGCATCTTATGCGACGTCGAGTGTAGGATACAGTTACGAAATGACCGAGGCGATTCCAGTGGCATACCTTCCCAAAGCGATAAAATCTTTAGCTAATATTTCTAGTCAGCCTTCGGGGCAAGCAGGTGGTCGCCGCTTTTCCCATATATAAGGTTGCCTTCATCCTTTTGGAGATTCCACCATTCTGAGTAGTTACCATTTTTCCTGCGTTAGGCCTTTCATTATTTTAGTATTAACACTCTTGCTCAAATTTTTGCTCCAGTTCACTAATTTTGCCACAGTCATAACTGCTATATTAGGATCCGTTCGGCAAGGAGGAGAGGGTTCTATCTCGATTCTCGCCTTGTTGGTAGAGTGTTGGTGATGCTAAGCGGCCTGACTTAGGGTATTTTGCTTTGAGGTGGGACCTCTCGTCAGAAAAGTTCTTCAATGCTCATGATCAACGGGATCGTACCTTGAAATTTTCTTCTTCGATAGGAGGGGGATACCTTGAGTTGGTGAGCAAAGAATGTGGATGGGGGAAAAAAGGTACTACTATAGATACCTTCCCTGGAAGAGAGCCTCACGGACTACATCGAGGGGTTTTCAAATGTGTACACATATCCTTTTACACTAGGCCCTCTTGATAGGGTTGTGCTCAAATTTTGTCTGACGTATCGGGTTACTTTGGCACAAATTCACCCATCATTTTTGCAGATTGTGTTGATGATGAAGTTTGTTGCGAAGATATCAGGGCTTGAATTCACGCTCAATCGTCTTATGAGGCTGTAGACCTTTTCACCATCGTGGTTTGCTAACCTTACGTTGTCGATCGACCATGCCTTTTGTCGTTGAAGGAGATTGCGAGTGGATGATTTGATTTGTCCGAGTACGATCCATTGATGTTATCCACGTGGAGTTTAAGACATTCCCTGAGGAATGAAATTATACACGTAAGTGGTACACTCGTGCCTTCTTAATTTTGTTTATGGAGAAAGCTTCGTAAATACGCCTTCTTTTCCTTCTCTACAACAATTTCGTGGACGCCGGCTGAGGCTCATGATCTTCCAGACTGGGTTTGGAAGTTGGCGACCCACTTGACTTACAATGAGCGTAAGTGACGAGCTTTATCTAGGGATAGGTGGGAGGCAAGAAACTACGGTATGTGCTATATGATTTTCTCCCCCCTTTTTTCTCGGAAGGGCGCTTTTTTCTTTCTGCATACTAACTCTGTCGTCTTAGGCACCAGGGAGTCCCTCAAAGCGAGGTCATGCCTTTTAGTAGTGGGAGAAAGATTTTCATCTTCCAGGTTAAAGAATGATATCAAAAAGCACGAAATTCCTTTGCAGGGCGATGATACTCAAAGCAAGGCGAAACCAGATCAGGGGCTCAAAAAGGATGCATTAACTAAGCCTGCTTCACCCGCGATTTCTGATTTTGGAAAGTTGGTTTCTCCTCTGCTACCGTCTTTTTTTCCATCGAAGGTACTTTGAGGACACAAAACCCTGGATCGTATGCACCATGCGACTGTATCCCAATCGAGGTTAGCTCTTCTGGTGCTAAGGGAGCCGTACCAGCAGATGTGCACTCGACCTTTGAGGAAGCTTAGCGGCTTCACTCTGTGGTGAGTTTTGGCATAGGCCCTTTTGAGTTTCGCGCCTTCCCTTCCTTATTAAGTTTTCTTTTCCATGCCTTTGACAAGCTTAAGTCTGAGTTGCTTCATCGTGAGGCCAGGATACAGAAAGTTCTGGATGTGGAGACATCCCTAAGGCTCATTTGCGATGAAAGGGAGGTCGAGCTAGCACACTTACGGTATGCGGCGAGTCAGAGCTTGAATTATGAGAGCTACCTAAAAGAGCAGGTAGTTTTTGTTCTAAGTGAGTGTGTGTTCCTTCTTCTAGCTCTTGAGGCTTACATTTTGTTTATTTAGTTGCAAAAAAATAAAGAGGACCTGGAGCACCTTCGGAACGAAGTTGGATGAGCCAAGTGCGATCATGATGTGTTAAAGACTCAGGCGGACACTCAGGCTTTGGCGGAGAAGGGTGATCCAGGTAAAGCCTCTACCTTTGAGGTTCAACTTTACTTAGCTCTTGATAATAGCTTGGTTCGAACAGATATGACTACGAAGCTCGAGTTTGAGCTCTTGAAGATAAAGGTCGAGGTTGTGGATGCCCAGGCTAAAGCTGTAATGCGCCGAACTAAGGCCGACCAGAAAGTGTCAGTCTATTTGAAGGACGATACATATGCTCAAACTAAGCTAGAAGTATTCACGACTATGAGGGCGGGAGATAGGAATATGCTCGATGTAAGTCTCGAAGGGAAACCCTCGAAGAGATCTATGCTAGGGGCTTTTACCTCTCGAGAGAGGTGAAGCAGGCAAGGCCAGACAAACGAAGCGCTAGGTCACTTCTATCCGATGTCGAGGATTGCGAGGATGAGGCCGATGGGCCATAGTACAAAAGGGTGATGTAGATTTCCTTTTCTAATTATGTACATAGTACTCTAAAAGTATGTTGTAAATGAAGCTTGTATATTTTTTTTGCATGTATATATAAAGAGGAAAACCTCACGGTTTTATTTCTCTTGCTTTGATTTTAGCCAGATGAATTGGTCTTTGAGTTGAGAGGAATCCTTAGATTCGTGGTATTGCCCCGTGGCTCAGTAGGTTGGCCCGTAGGCTCATACGTGCTCTGTCGATGCGACTTTTTAATATGTGATGGCGACAGTGTCTCTTATGCTTTTGTTCTTAGGCAGATCTAGTTAATTGTTTTAGGTTTAGTCTTTGAATCAGGTTTCGACCTGAGCTCATTCAACCCTTAAGTTTTTGATTTAAAGCTGGCTCTTAGGCTCTTACGCGTTGGGTCGGTATAACCTTTTGTATGGGCTGGCGACAATGACTCTTACGCCTTGGCTCGATGTGACTTTAATGTGTGGGCTGGCGATAGTAGATCTTATGCCTTGGGTTGATGCGACATTTATGTAGGCTTTATTTTTCCCTCAATAAGGAATTATTGAAATAGTGTTTGCCTGACTCTTCGACTGTTTAATAAAAAACCTCGATCACGAGTCGTTATTTGGCGATAATCGAGCACCTCTGGAGGTTTGTCTTAGAGGCAGATTATCTCGAAGCCAATGTTTAGGAGCTGGCATAGTCGAAGCTCTTTTGCCTATATCGAGGGTAGCATGTTTAACTAGTTCTTTTTGAAGTAGATTTGAAGTAATTGAAGGCTTGTGATTTTGTAGCAATGGTCGGGCGTCCCTGTGTTGCGTTATTTTGGTTGGTACAGCCTTGCAACCGTAGTCGTTTGCTTTTATCCAGAGCCTTTATGTCCCGAGTGAAGTAGTTTTGGCGTCTATATCGAGAGTACCCATTTAGGGGTCTTACAAGGTCGATATATAGCCTAAACTTTGAGACCAGGTTTATGCCTTTAGTAAGTTCTTACAAGTTTTACATACCTTTGAGGTATTACACTTTAGGATACTTAGGACAAGTATGGTTCATGCCTTTTTTGAGGTCTTGCGGATATTGCCAGTTGGTACAAGTGTGGTTCATGCCTTGCTTGAGGTCTTCCTTTTGTTGTTGTTGCCTTATGTAGGTCTTATGAAACCGAGGCTGCCCCCTTGGGGTTTTATGGCCTCGAGTTTTCGATCAGTGGAGATTGCCGACAGTCCTCGACTCATCAAGGGTTTCTTGGCTCGGGGCCATTACTTGCAAATTTGGTATTGTCTCATTGAGGGCTTATGATTTCGGAGTTTCCGACTCGGAGGTCATGTGGCCTTGATTTTTCAACGCCAGTCCCCGAGTGTTCGCGATATTTTTGGCTATGGAGCTATTTTATGATTTGATGTTGCCTCATTGATGTCTTATGGGTTAGGAGATCCGACCCGTGGGCGTGTTTTATTGAGGTATTGATGCCAGTCCCCGAGTGTTTGGGACGTTTTTGACAGAGGAGTCATTTTTGCAAAAATACCAAGTTTCTTTTGAAGCGTGAATAGCTTTAATAAAGAGTATTCTTTGATTACTTGGTACAAGTTTACATGCCTTTTTTGTTAGGGGCTTGGTTGCTCTCATGCAGACATGGTTCGTTTGACCGTTTGGCCCGGTACATTATTTTCCTATCGAGACCCCACTTAGCATATCTAGGCTTCTCCGAGTAGGTGACCTTTGGAGGGAATGCCCCCCAGTATTCGAGGTTGAATGCAAAAGAAGCCTTGAGTACTTGTTGAATCTTTCTTTGGTAGCATATGGATGTTGTCTCATTAAAAACTTTGCCGGTAAACCCTTTTTGGTATAGAAACCCGGTCGAAGGAAGAGAGTGCAACAGATGCTTTAAAACCTTAAGGTCTTCGAGCTGGGTTAGTGTTTCGACTGTCTCGGTCAGACACATGCATAAAGGTGAGTACGAGGTGTGAATTGAAAGGGAGATGGTTATACCTTCGTTGTGATGGCGCTTTTAGCCTCAGTAAGCCTTCAGTTATTCTCTTGAAGGACACGACACTGCCCTTTGTTTGTTCAGTTGGGCTTAACCGAAGATGTAGTTTTCTATCGCTATATTACTGTTTGATTACCCTTTGGTTCCTTCGAGGGTGGAGGTATTGGTGTCGGTATTATATCGTGCACCACAAACATTTTTCTCATCGCATGTTGTTCCCCGTATACGATTTTAATCCCGTCCTTTTTCGGGAATTCCATCATTTTATAGGGTGGATGGTACTGCTCTTATGCAATGTATCCATGGCCTTCCAAGTAAGACATTATACCTCATGTCTCCCTCGATGACATGGAATTTGGTATTTTGGGTTGTACCAGCCATGTTGACTGGGAGCGTGATTTCCCCTTTCATTGTTTTTTTTGCCATGTTGAATCCGTTGAGGACTCGAGAGGCGGGTACGATTTGGTCAAGTAGTCCGAGATGATCTACCACCCTCAAACTAATAAGTTGGCTGAGCTACCTGGATCCACATGTACACGTTTAATTTGAAATGTATTTACAAGAAAAGATATTGCCATTGAGTCATTGTGAGGCTGAGATAAGGTCCAATGTCTTTGTCACTCAATGTGAGAGCATCCTCGGGTATGTAACCCCGAGTTTGCTTTTCTCTAGTGATAGATATTTTTGTTCTTCTCAACATGGGCTCCTATGGGTAATCAATGCCTCCCAAGATCATGTGGATGGCATGTTGTGGCTCATTTGTTCCGTTCTTCTTGGTTGCCTCTCTTTCTTTGAACTGATTTTGGCCTGGTCATTGAGAAATTCTCGGAGGTGACCTTTACTAAGTAGTCACGCTACTTCTTCCCAGAGTTGGTGGATCTTCGGTCCTGTGACCGTGTGCGTTGTGAAATTCACACAATAAGTTATGGTTCCTTTGTGAAGGATCTGATTCTACAGCCCTTGGCCACTTGGAGTCTTTAATTTTACTGATGGCAAACACGAGGTCTGATACATCGATGTTGAAGTTGTACTACGACAAGCGATGTGCTTCGCTCGGCCTTGTTTACCTATCGAACCCAGCTCTATTGACGATTCCCTGAGGGTTCTGGCCTCTATTCATCCTTCGATCATTGCGGGGTATGTGGCTCCTTGGAGCGTTTCTCTTATCTTTGGTGTTTAAATGGTACCTTTCTTTGTTTGGTTTTGGATCCTTCGCCAGAAGCCTGCTTGGTCTATACCGAGCCGGAGGGGCTATAGTTGTTCGTCTTCGACCCCGATTTTTGATTGATATCGGTTGTGAACATCCCACCAGTTCATGGCGAGATATTCAGCCAAATTTTGTTTTAACTACTTCGAAGCCACTAAGCTTCGTTCATTCAGACCTTGAGTGAAGGCAAGTACTGCCCAATATTCGGAGATTGGTGGTAGTTCCATTCGTTCCATTTGGAAGCGGGATACGAACTCTCATAGCATTTCATTCTCCCTCTGCTTGATCTTAAAAATGTCGGATTTCCTTGTTGCAAATTTGATGGCACCGGCATGTGCCTTAATGAAAGAATCTGCCAGCATGGCAAATGAATCTATTGTATTTGGGGACAGGTTGTGATACCACATCATTGCTCCTTCAGAAAGTGTCTCTTCGAACTTCTTCAGCAAGACCGACTCAATCTCTTCGTCTTTCAGGTCATTTCCCTTTAATGCACAAGTGTAAGCGGTAATGTGGTCATTAGGTTCGGAGGCTCCATTGTATTTCGGAAGGTCTGGCATTCTGAGCTTCTTAGATTAGGTTTGGGGGCCGATTCTTGTGGGAACGACTTCTGTATGAACTTCATTGAATCCACACCTTTCAAGATCGGGGGTGTGCTCAAAAATTGGTCAGCCCTGGAGTTGCAGGTCTCGGCCTTCTTGTCATTGGCATCTATCTTCTCCTTGCCTGAATCGATCTTTTTTATGAGGTCTTCGAGCATCTTCATAAAGGCTGACCTGTTGTTGCTTGATCTCTCGAGTAACTGCTCGACTAGTGGGGCCGTGCTTAGTGCTATCGTGCTGGGAGTTTTCTGGTGACTCTGCAGCTTAGCAATCACCAACTGTTGATCCTGTAACATTTCAAAAATAACGTCAAGGTTAACCTCCCGTTCTTTCCTAGTTGGGTTTTTCTGAACTTCTTGCTAGTCTCCTAGGTGCATGATCCTGTTAGTGTGGGAGCTTATATCGACATGATAGGCGTCGCGCGAGACCACGTCCACTGGAAATTGCTTCTGCTGCGTTCCCGAGTTTTTTTGGTAGTACACCAACACCTGGAACATCCACGCCATTCTTGATCTGAGGCCTACCCTGCACTACTATTGAGTAGCGAGAGAGGGTCAAAGCAGCTTTTACACGATTAAGGTCGGGATCGATTTCCACAAAGAGCTAGAATTTGGAGTCGGGTATCTATCTAATTTAGAGTCGTGTAATTGTTCTTGATTGCACTTTTAACATTTTTGATTTTTTCTTTTACTTTTAATTTTATCAACTGCAATATGCTAAATTAAAACTAGAATACGCTAAGAGTAAGATATTACAGGTTGTTCAAATGGTTAAAAGGCACTAGGGCAGTGACTTTTGCCTAGGTGGTCAATTAACAGATACTTGAGTTTAAGATACAATTGACATATTTGGGGAGTATGATATAACTTTTTTAAAATTTTACTCACTCTATACCTCTCGGTAGTTCGAGTGATCTTGCCCGAATTGACTTTCTCAAGACCAATTAGGTATGCAAATTTGCACAAGAAAACATGGTTCAAGTCGTGTATTACTATCTCTAGGTTAAACTCTTTAATTGGGGCTATCAATCTCTTGAGTACGCCCCAATTCCTTGTTGGGCCAATTTCAGAGACTTGGTTCTCTTTCTCAAGAAGAGCCAAAATCGACTAAACACAAACTAGTGTTTGCAACCACTAATTCAAAAATTAAACATGAAATGAATCCAAATATCAAACACCCATAGTCAATCTAGCCCTAAAACACAAGACCAATCAATTACCCACACTAGGGTTGAGCCACAACCCTAGCTTATGGGTCTAGGTACTCATAATTGAAGAAGAAAATAAAGAAATAGATGAAGAACAACTCATATTAATTAATTGCTAAGATAAACTACAAGATTCAATGTTGAAATGAAGATAAAATTTCCCAAAACAGCTAAAATATTCGAACCCACGAGTGCAACCTTCAAGGCTAACTATCTGCCTGACCTAAAAATGGATAAGAAGCTATTCATACTAAGCGGACAAATCTGGAAAAAATACCCCTGCAGGGTTAGTGCGGACTGCACAAAATCATGTGCGGCCGCACTAGGGATTTGAACTTGACAAAACTTCTCTCTGAACTTGGGCAATGCGGATCGCACAGAATCGAGTGCAGCCGGTGGCTCCTAGTGCGGTGCTCTACCTTAACTATTCCTTTATAAAAATTAGGGGCATCTATTTGTGGGCTATGCGCATCCTTTTCTGCATGAAATGGAGCACTGACAGCATTAGTCTTCAACCTAGATTTTACAACTCTCTGAATCTTCTCTCTGCGGACTGCTCTAAATTGAGTGCGGCGTCATTCATCCTAGTGCAGACCGCACAAAAATCTCGTGGGGCCGCATTACCTTTCAGCCTGAATGTTAGCCTCTCTTAATCTCACTTGTGCGGACCGCACATACCCTGTTTTGCCTGAGCTTTGTCTTTGTCTTGGTACTTGTATGAGTTTCACTCTTTTTTGAGCTGATCTTTGACACCTTGTCACCTTGTTGATCAAACCTGCAATCAAGCACTACTCGTGAGCCTTTTGGGACTGTTTTGTTCACATTGCTAATCAAAACTTGAGCATGAAGGAGTGTAAAAGGCATCATATTCCCTAGTTATCAACTCCCCCAAATTTAAGCTTTTTCTTATCCTCAAGTAAACAAAATAAGACCCATCCCTTAAGATCACTTGTATCTTTGTACAATGTTGGCCACCCGCTTTCATCACACCTCTTCACAAGATCACTTGTATCTTTGTACAAAGTTGGCCAATAAAATCTACAACTTTAAACTTTGGAAACACTCCTCGCTCCACCATGATGGCCACCATAGGAGAGGAATGACAAGCCTCCAATATACTCAATTTCTCTTCCTTCGAGACACACCTTCGGATCACACCATCCTTGCAACTCTTGAACAAATACGGCTCATCCCAATAGAAATCCATACTATCCCATTTGAGCTTCTTCCTTTGGTTAGAAGAGAGCTCACATGGGATGATGCCAGTCACAAGGTAATCAGCAACATCCGCAAACCATGGCATATCATTCATCGACACCGAAAGTAGCTGCTCATCGGGAAATGCATCATTGATCTCTAGGCCATCACATGGCCTTCCTTCCTCATCCAAGCGGGACAAGTGATCTGCCACTTGGTTTTCACTACCCTTCCGTTCCATAATTTCTAAATCAAACTCTTGAAGTAACAAGACCCATCGCATCAACCTAACTTTGGAGTCTTTCTTTGTCATCAAGTACCTAAGGGTTGTATGATCAATGTGCACTATGACCTTGGCCCCCATAAGATACAGCCGAAACTTTTCCGGTGGAAACGCTATGGCCAATAACTCTTTCTCAGTTATCTTGTAGTTCCTTTGAGCCTCATTCATGGTCTTGCTTATGTAGTACACCGGATGAAATATTTTGTTAACTTTTTGACCCAAAACTGCCCCAATCGCAAGGTCACTCACGTTGCACATGAGCTCGAAAGGCAAACTACATTTTGGTTGCATACACCCCTCATCGAACATAAACTTGAAATCCTTCTCTAGTAGCTTGCACAAAAAGTTTACCACCTTCGAAAAATCTTTTATAAACCTTCGGTAAAACCCCACATTCCCAAGAAAACTCCTAACCCCCTTGACAGAAGTGGGGGGAAGGAAGTCTTGAAATCACCTCTATTTTGGCCTTGTCAACCTCAATGCGATGCTTTGAAATTTTATGACCCAACACTATGCCCTCCTCAACCATCAACTGGCCTTTTTCCCAATAGAGTACAAGACTCGTGTCTTCACAACGGGCCAACACTCTATCCAGATTTCTCAAATATTCATCAAATAAATCACCCACCACACTAAAATTGTCCATGAACACCTCCAAGATATCTTCCACTATATCGGTGAAAATGGCCATCATGTATCATTGGAATGTCGCTGGGGCATTATACAACCCGAAAGGTATCCGAGAAAAAATAAAGGTGCCATATGGACAAGTAAATGTGGTTTTCTCCTGAGCCTTTGGAGTGATTAAGATTTGGTTGTACCCAGAATATCCGTCCAAGAAACAATAAAAGGTATGCCCAGCAAGACGATCAGGCATTTGGTCAAGGAACGACAATGGGAAGTGATCCTTGCGGGTCACCTTGTTCAGCTTGCGGTAGTCCATGCATACTCTCCATCCGGTAACTGTCAGGGGAGGAATTAGTTCATTGTTGTCATTGGTCACCACAGTCATACCACCCTTCTTCGGCACACACTGCACCGGAGAAGTCCACAAGCTATCATAAATAGGGTACACAACCCCGATATCTAACCATATTATCACCACTTTTTTACAACTTCATTCATTGCCTCGTTCAAACTCCTTTGATGTTCCAAGGAGGGTTTCGCATCATCTTCCAGAATAATCTTGTGCATACAGAATACGGGGCTTATTTCCCGAATATCAGCCAAATTCCATCCAATTTCCTTCTTCTACTTTTTGAGCAACGCCAATGTGGCATCTACCTACATGTTAGTAAGACAAGTGGAAAGAATAACTGGTGAAATTGAACTAGGGACTAAGAATTAATACCTGAGGTGTGGAGGCAATGGCTTCAACTCCAACACAGGAGGTTCCTCAATTGAAGGCTTTTTTGAGGAGTCTTCCTATTTTCAAGGTCCAAGGAGGGTCTCTTAGGCTCATTAGAATAAGAGCCCATTCCATGCAAAGCGTTCACACACTCCACCCAACCCTCATCATTATTGACATCAAGATTTAATAACCCGGCCTCCAGAGGATCTTCCACATTGATCATTGCACTAGTATCATCAATTATCACAGTCGTGACAAGATCCATAAATGAGCACACTTCGGTACAATTGGGCTGCTTTATTGACTTGCACACATGAAAAACTACCTTTTCATCACCCACCCGAAAAGTGAGTTCCCCTGCTTCCACATCAACTAAAGCCTTCCCCTTAGCAAGGAAAGGTCTCCCCAATATAATTGGGACTTCATAGTCTACTTCACAATCCAAGATCACAAAATCAGCTGGCAAGCTAAATTTGTCTACCCGAACAAGCACATCATCAACAATACCCAATGGTCACTTCATTGATCAATCCGCCATTTGCAATCTCATGGAAGTCGGCCTCCGAGGCGTAATAGCCGAAGTTTTAAAAACTGAGTAGGACATCAAATTTATGCTTGCCCCTAACTCACATAAAGCTTTAGCAAATTCTACACTTCTAATAGTGCAAGGGATAGTGAAAGCACCGGGATCCTCTAACTTTCGAGCCATTGAATGCACTATATCACTAACTTGGTGGGTCATCTTGATAGTTTCACAGCCCATGGATCTTTTCTTTGTCACCAAATCTTTCATGAATTTAGCATAGCCTTGCATTTACTCCAAATCTTCCACCAAAGGCACATTGATGAATAAGCTCTTCATCATCTCAATGAACTTTTTGAAATAATTCTCATTTTTTTTTCTTGGCTAGCCTTTGAGGATAAGGTGGAGGTCTCCTAGGTAGGGTGCCTTGGATTTTGGCACAACTGGCTCAGGCATATCTATTACGTGTTCCCTAGACGGGTTCACGTCATCTTTCGTTTCTACCTCGACATCTTGAATATCAATCCTCACTTCTTTTTTTCATATTTTCCTCAACCACATTATCAACCACCAAAGGAACTTCATCTTTTTGCAACTCAACTTCATCACCCAGAGCTTGCTTTTGATTGGAGGCGTTCACATCAGCGCCTCGTCCACTCCTAGTAGTTAGTACCATAACATGATTGTTTCCACCCTTCGGGTTCACTACTATATCACTTGGTAGAGCATCCTTAGGGCGTGTATTCAAAGACTGAGAGATTTTGCCTAGCTGCACCTCCAAATTTCTAATGGAAGTATTGTGAGAAGACAATTGAGCATCTGAATCTGCATTCTTCTTCATCATTTGTTCGAACATCATTTTGATTATACCCATATCGTTACTAGAAGAACTAGGACCCCGGGATGGGAAAAATGGTGGATTGCTCGGTTGTTGGTACATTGGGGTCCTTTGAAAGCCTTGCCCCTGATTTCCCTAGTTGTTGTTCCATCCGCCTGGTTGTTGTTATTGCCAAAGTTTCTGTGATTGCTCCGATTGTTGTTTTGATTGCCCCAATTTGAATTTTGATTATTGTTTCCCCAATTGTTGTTCCCTTGTTGGTGATTGTTCCAATTGTTGTTGCCTTGTTTTTTATTTCCCCAATTACCTTGGGATCTCCATTATTGCTGCTGCATAGAAGAATTGCCTCTTTGGCCTTGATAATTATTCATATATTGTACCTCTTCATTGTTCCCATCATATCAATCATCTTGAAATACACTACCATCATTGTCAAATTAATCCGAATTCCCTTGGTTCTGTTGACCTCTTTGTCTTCTTTGGTTCACTAGCATGTTAACACCCTCCATGGCATTCATTTGGCGAGGATTTTGGAATTGTTGTAACTATGACTTTGCTAGTTGGTTCATGGTTGTTGTCAATTCAGCTATCGCCTGTTCATGATCATGTAATTCTTTGTTTAAATGAATGACCATGGGGTCACCCTAGGGCACATTGGCTCTACTTTGCCAAGCTGAGGACGTGTCATCCATCTCGTCAAGAATGGCACAAGCTTCATCATACATCAATTTCATGAAATTACCCCCAGCAAGTTAATTTACTACGCATTGATTTGTTGTGTTGTTGCCCCCCCCCCCCCCCCCCAAAAGTTTATTGCAACATATTCTCTGTCATATCATTGTTGGGGCATTCCTTCATCATAGTTCTATATCTCTTCCAAATCTCATGTAATGGTTCAGTGGGCTCCTGCCTGAAGGCCAAGATCTCATCCCGCAATGTTGCCATATGTCCCAGTGAAAGGAACTTTGCAATGAACTTGTCTGCTAACTCATTCCAAGTAGTGATGGAATGGTTGAAAAGCCACTCAAGCCAATCTAAGGCCTCACTCTAAGTGAAAATGGGAAGAGTCTCAACTGAGTGCATCCTCGAACACATTAATTTGCTTGCTCCCCAACAGGTATCCACAAACCCCTTGAGATGTTTGTAAGCGCTTTGAGTGGTAGCGCCCACGAAGTACCTACGTTGATCCAACAATGTTAGCATCACATTAGTAATTTGGAAATCGCCCGCCTGGATTCATGGTGGGACTATTGCACTTGCATAGCCTTGGTTTGAGAGCACTCGAGGAACCCCTCTTGGAGGTGGTGGAGGAGGGTCTGGAATATTCTCAATAACATTGGCGTGGCAGTCTCCTTGTTGTCCAGGAGGTACAAGAGGCACCTCATCCTCTCCGTTGGCATCAACTTCCTCCCCCACAATCACGTTTCTAAGAGGGTCATTAGCATTTAATGCTATTTCGTACCTGAAGTATTGACACACACAAATTAGTAACAAAGAAGGAAAGCAGAACAAAACACAGAACTATTTAGATACATAGCCAAAACCATTAGGTCCCGGGAAACGACGCTAAAAAGTGATCCAAGGCCTACCCCGCACTACTATTGAGTAGCAAAAGAGGGTCGAAGCAGCTTTTTCCCGATTAAGGTTGGGATCCATTTCTACAAAGAGCTAGAAGTTGGAGTCAGGTATTTATCTAATTTAGAGTCGTGAAATTGTTCTTAATTGAACTTCTAATATTTTTGAGTTTTTGTTTTACTTCTAATTTTATCAACTACAATATGCTAAATTGAAACTAGAATAAGCTAAGAGTAAGATATTACAGGTTGTTCAAATGGTTAAAAGGCACAAGGGCAGTGACTTTTGCCTAGGTGGTCAATTAATAGATACTTGAGTTTAAAATACGATTGACATATTTCGGGAGTATGATATAACATTTGCACAATTTTACTCACTCTATACCTCTCAGTAATTCGAGTGATTTTGCCCGAATTGACTTTCTCAAGACCAATTGGATATGCAAATTTGCACAAGCAAACAAGGTTCAAGTCGGGATTACTATATCTAGGTTTAACCCTTTAATTGGGGCTATCAATCTCTTGAGTATGCCCCAATTCCTTATTGGACCAATTTCAGAGACTTAGGCTCCTCAAGAAGAGCCAAAATCAACTAAATACAAACTAGTGTTTGCAACCACTAATTCAATAATTAAACACGAAATGAATCAAAATATCAAACACCCATAGTCAATCTAGCCCTAAAATACAAGATCCATCAACTACCCACTCTAGGGTTGAGCCACAACCCTAGCTTATGGGTCTAGGTACTCATAATTGAAGAAGAAAGTAAAGAAATAGATGAAGAACAACTCATGTTAACTAATTTCTAAGATAAACTACAAGATTCAATATTGAAATGAAGATAAAATTGCCCAAAACAACTAAAATATTCGGACCCACAAGCGCAACCTCCAAGGCTAACTATCTTCTTGACCTAAAAATGGAAAAGAAGCTATTTATACTAAGCTAACAAATCTGGACAAAAATACCCCTGTAGGGTTAATGCGGACTGCACAAAATCATGTATGACCGCATAGAATCAAGTGCATTCGCGGTGGCTCCTAGTGCGGTCTGCATGAAATGGAGTGCGGACTGCATTGGCCTTCAACCTGGATTTTACGACTCTCTGAATCTTCTCTCTCCGGACAACACTAAATCTAGTACGACCTCATTGATCCTAGTGCGGACCACATAAAAACCTCGTGCGACCGCAATGCCTTTTAGCCTGAATATCAGCCTCTCTGAATCTCACTTAGCGGACCGCACAGAATGGTGTGCGGCCGTACTGGCCCTGTTTTGCCTGAGCTTTGTCTTTGTCTTGGTACTTGTGCAAGTTTAACTCATTTTTGGGCTGATCTTTGACACCTTGTTGATCAAACCTGCAATCAAGCATTACTTGCGAGTCTTTTGTGACTATTTTGTACACATTAATCAAAATATGAGCTTGAAGGAGTGTAAAAGGCATCATATTTCCTAGTTATCAATTCTCCTCGTGGTTCTCAAGATTATTGTTCACAGAGTCGGATATTTTGATCTGAAATCAAAGATCTTGGTCCAGAAAAGTGTGAAAGATAACTTGCATTATGTAGTTAAAATAACAAGAAAATAATAATTATTATTTCTGGCCCCATGGTGGGCACCAAACTGTTTTCCGTGGAAATGATAATAATTAAATTTGATTATGGGATTCTAAAATATGTGATCTATTTTATGCTAGTTGTGAGGCAGTCGATGCTATGTGAAAGACTTAGAAACAAGATAAAAGTTTAAGAGCAAGGTGATAATTAAACCGGATGATTGATAATCGGGGCCTCGAGCTTGCCTATTCGAGGGCCTTGGGGTCGAGTCTGAGGCTTAGCTAAGAACTATCGAGGGTAATCGATGGGTGACTAAGAGTTAGAATAAAATTAATGATGGCTCTTTATGGCCAATAATAACCAATAAATGATGAACAATCAATAAAATACAATAAATATGAGCAATGAAATCAAGAGAATGTGTTAGAGAGCAGAGAGTATTCTTGTGTATTTTGTATGGAGCAACATATGTCTGTAAAATGGCAAGGGTCCCCTTTATATATGAGAAAAATCCTAACATAGTACAAAAAACATTAATTACAAAGATATGGAGATGGTACAACCAGTTAGTGCCTTGATTTATTTTTGGACTAGTCAACTAGACTTTGTCAGTCCCAATCATGTGTCTTAGGAACTCCCCACTTTCACTATAACCGTTAGTCAGTACTGCCCCGAGGTCGAGCATTGACGACCCTCGGGAGGAAGCTCGACCGTAGTCTCGAGCCTTCGAGATGTGCTTTTGAGGTATCTCGATGACGAGAACTGTATACAGTTATATTTCAAAGTAAAATATGATATTATCTTGAGTATAGGTAAAATATTTATGTAAAAATCTAATTAGAATTTCTTATTAAGAAAGAGAATGTACAAAGAGGAAAATAGAGATAGTGCGAGGATATTGTTATTTTTAAATTTATTAAAAATAAATAAATAAAATTATAAAATAATACTAAAAATTATTATTAATAAATTTAAATTATGAAAGAGATCTAAGTAAGAGGATAATAGTGTAAAACACATTAAATTTCGAGAATAAATTTTTTACATTTATTAATAGTTATTAAAAATGTAATAAGCAAGACATTAAGTCAATTTATAAGCTAATAAAAAATCACAGTATATTATAGCAATATTAAGTAATAGATAATACAAAAATAATAAGCAATGAACTAAAGAGAAAAAAATTATGTTTAACAATGTAGAAGGAAAAGACTTATTTGAAATTGAGATAAAAAAATAAAGCGATCGTAAGAATTTTGTTAAAATAATATAATTTAATGTACTCTAACAAAACAGATCACAACATTACATATTTCGTATTCCTTAATATTGACAGTAAAACATAATACAAGTATCAAAATTATGAGGTTGGGTTCTTACGAATATAGAAAAAGAAAATAAATTATCCGATATGAGATTTGAAATGGTTTCATATGATGCTTCTTAATTAATATATTAACTAATTATTTGTAATTTCTATATAGAAAATTTAACTTTAAAAATATTTGCACATAATTAAAATAATCCAAATCTTGTTTGACATAAACTATGTCCGCACATTATAGGGGTACTAATACTAATACTATTTAAAAGAGATTCACTTCTGTGCCTGTGACAAACTCTTGTTATCTTCTTCAGATAATATCCGCCGTTATATTTAAAAAATATACTGCTATCTATTTGGTTCCCGGAGAGCTGATTCATGCAATCTCTATCCTGTTGACTATTTCCTATCAATCAGAAATTCATGGGTTAATCTGGGACATGCAGTATTATATTATTTCGTAGTTTGCTGGAATTCATGCTACTCCCTTATAGTTCATGAAAATGAATTATACACCCTAATTTTGTTAAATCATTCTGCACACCTAAATTTCCAGTTGCTGAATATATATCTGGTCTTTTTTGCAGAGATCATTTGAAAATGTACTTATAAAAGCAAATACACTTATGCATGTGTGTGGTTGAACAATTTTTGGTGCTAAAACGTTTTTTTTTAGAAAAAAGAACAAGGGTCAATGAATATATAGTTATAAACTGATTTTTCTTTTTATTTTTTTTGTAGCACTATTGTAGCTGCCTTTACAAGGGATTGTGGAGGTCGAGCATTAAGGTTGTAGGTTAGGGGAAGTTGAGAATATTTCTACAACACGCTAGAGTGAGACTAGACAGTTAGAAGTTAGGCTTAGGATGCCACTGATCAGCTACTGATGCATCTTCTAGATATTAGTATACTTTTCTTTTTCTCTTATTTCCTACATTCCTTATATTATTGTTATTTTGTTATTTTATGTTATTTTATGTTATGTTGTGTATTTTATGTTCTTTATTATGAGTCTATTGCTAGTACTAATATATTATCACTTGTTTCTTTCACTTGTTTCCTTCTTAAGCCGAGGGTCTCCTGGAAACATCCTCTCTGTCCCTCGGGGTAGAGGTAAGGTCTGCGTACATATTATACTCTCCAGACCCCACCTGAGGGAATATATTGGGTTGTTGTTGTTGTTGTTGTTGTTGTTGTTGTTATTGTTGTTGTTGTTGTTGTAGCTGCCTTTAGACAGTGAAAAGCCATACATCAATTTCTACAAGTTGTTGCTGTGACCATTGAGGGGTCGTTTGGTTTGAAGATAAGTTATGCTGAGATTGGTTATATTAGGACTAGTTATATTGATGTTATCTTTATTGATTGTTTGATATGTTGTATTTATCTTGGGATTGTCAATTATACTGTTTTACACTGGGATAATTACTTAATCTGTGATTATTATTTCACAATTTGACAGGTATAAGTTTATCCCAGTACTATTTTTAATCTTGGGATAACATTTCAAAATTAGTAATCAAATAAGGAATAAGACGGTACTAAATTTTTATCGAGAGTTATTTTTACTTATCCATTGTACCAAACAACCTTAAGAAAATTAATTGTAATTTCTGCTAACTTTAAGATTTACCGTACTATTTCTATGAGGTTCGTTTCAGACCCTAAAACTAACACTAGAGACTCCTTTTGCGCCTCCCCCCTCCCCCCTACACCCCCTAAAAAACCCTCCAGTTTTAGACTAACCCTAACTTTATGCCGTAGGAAAAATCATTATAAACAAAAAAAAGGGGATAAACTAAGCATTTGACGTATAGGTTAAATGGAAAAATGACATTTCCCATCGATCGAAATTAAAGCATGAGAGGAGATGTTTAATAAAATGGGAATCAATATTTTCTGCCCATCTATTTATATTATACACATTTGCTCTTCTTGTATTAGGAGGTAGGTAGGTATAGTGAAATACAAGACGATTGCGACTGTTCAATATGTGCCCTAAGGGATAAGAAATGAAAGTAGGAGAGCTCGTTATAGTGTTAGTAAGGTTATAGCGGAGAATGAGATGCGAAAATTTGAATGAAGTTTGTTCATGAAGTGTTTGAACATGTATGTTTAGATGTTTAATGTCCAGTTGTTGTCATACTATTTTTGCTTGATGACATTCAAAGAATAGATGCGCAATAGTTTTATCAGAGAGTTGACAAACTGGGCACAAAGGATTATGAGTGACATGGATAGGACAGAGGTAACTAGTCGTTGGAAATCGATGGCGGGACATTTTCCAAAGGAAATATTTTATATTTTGAGGTAGTTGTAATTTTCATTACCATTGGAAAAGGTGTTGTGTGAGTTGATATGTATCTATCTATATAGGGATTTAACTGAGAACTTCACGTTAGGTGTGAGGCTCCAGTAGATGTAGTTTAGGAAGTTCCATGTATATAAGAAGCTAGTGTGAAGCAGTGATCATTGTGGGGTAAAGGCCATGAACTTAAGTTTCTGAGTATTAGGTTGGTACCGATCCAAGGTTCTGCCCAAAATTTGGTATGAGTTCTATTAACAACATGCCAGCGGATACCAAGTAGACATGAGGCCCATCCTTTTTGGATGGCTTTTCAAATAGAGGAAGTATGAATCGAAGTGGTTGAGTGTGAGTACTTTGAAAGTATAATGGAAGCCTAGTAGAATGGGGGGAAACTAAACAATCTCCAGGCTAGGGAGCTTAGTAAGGCACTATTTTTGGTAGCTATGTTTTGTATTCTTAAGCCTCCACTAGGTTATGTTTGTTGGATGGTTGCCCAGTTAATAAGGTGTAATTTACGTTGTTGAAGTATGGATCCCCATAGAAATTTACGGTGATATTATTCTAACCTTTTGGTAATATGAGCAGGGAGCTTGATCATTTACATTACATGATTTGGTAGGTAATTTAGGGTTGATTTAATAAGAGTGATTATGCCTGTCATTGTATGTCAATTTATTTTCCTTTCAGCTAGTCTATTCTTAAAGTTATGCAATAAGAATTGGAAGTCATTAGTTTTAGGCTTCTTTTTGAAAATAGGATATCCTAAGTATTTTCCAAATTTGGATCCTTCCTTCATAGGAAAGAAGGTAATCACTATTTCTTTGGCGATGGGGGAATTATTTTATGATAAAAAATTGTTTGATTTATCGTAATTTATAGTGAGTCCAGAAACTTGAGTAAAGAAGTTTAGTGTATCTATGACGGAGTTAATGCTATTGATAGTATTTTTTTTAAAAGAATTATTATGTCGTACGCAAACAAAAGGTGAGAGAATGATGGTCCTTGTCGGATAATTTGATCGGTTGCCATTTTTGGTAGTCCACTTCCATGTGTATTTTGTGTAAGAGCATTTTCATACATAGTATGAATATGTAGGGTGATGGAGGATCCCCTATCAAATGCCATTTGAAAGGGAGAAGAAGAGTGAGGGTTGACCACTAATGAGAATGTATATTGAAAGGAGTTGTCATACAAGACATGATTAATTTTATCAACTTAGAAGGAAAATTGAAGTAATGAAGGGTTTCGTGGATGAATTCCATTCTAATTTATCAAAATCCTTCTCTAGGTCTAATTTAAGTAGACATGAAGATTGAACCTCTTTTTTTCTTAAAGTTGTACGTAAGTTCTTGTACAATAAGCGCATTATCAGATGCCCTACGGGTAGGCAAGAGGCTGATTGTTCCGGACTGATGATAGTAGATAATATTGGTTTAATACGAAATATAATAATTTTAGTAATTAACTTATAGATAGCGTTACAAATACTGATGGGCCAATATTGGATTATGAGGGAACATTATTGTGTTTTTGGGATGAGACATAGATAAGTTTTATTTAATTCAGGTGGTAATTGTTGTGTGTTAAATATTTCTTGACAAAAGAAAACAACAGAGTGATTTACGAGAAGCCAATAGGTTTGGAAAAAATATGGATGGAGTCCATTTGGTCCCGGGACTTTAAAAGGTTGGAATGTTTTCAGTGCATTAGTTATTTCTAAAGATGTAAGTGGTGCATCAAGCTTTACAAAGTCCGTAGGGGTGATGGTATGATGCGTGGATTTATACTTAGGAACGGGGTTATGGGTGTGACTAGTGGTGAATAGATCATGGTAATGATCCTTTATGTAGAGGTTAATATCGCGTTGGTCTAAGATCCAATTGCCCACTGAATCTTGTAAAGTAGTAACACAATTACGCCTACGATGCTTTAAAGTTGTAAGGTGAAAAAATTTTATATTGTCGTCTCCCTTTTGTAGCTAACTATTCTATATTTTAACTTCCAAAATTCCTCTTTTAGTTTAGTAGGTCGTTGTATTGGGATATTAGATCAGTTTCTAAATGTTGTAAAAATTGACTATTGATATATTTGGGAGAATTTTGAATTCCTTGAAGCCTTGCCAAAAGAATTTTTTTTTTGAAAATATTTCCAAAAGTAGTTTGATTCCATTCTTGGATATGAGTGGTAAAGTCCTTAATGGCAGTGAGTAGGGGCTTATTAAGAGTCAAATTATAGGTAATTATAGAAGTAAATTAGGGGTGGGTGGTCCACATTATTTCAAAAATGATTTTATCCCTAGGAGCTTTGTGCTTTTTTAGATTTAATAGTAACGGGCTATGATCGGAGTGCTTTCAAGGAAGATGATGAACTGAAGATTTGTGAAAAATATTTAACCATTCATAATTTTCTAAACATCTATCTAATCTTTCCAAGATATGATAGGAGATATGTCTATTATTGGACAAAGTATATTTGCGTTCAGTGTAACCTAAGTCAATTAATTTACATTGGTTAAGACGAGCAAGGAAATTGTCACTCCTCCTATTATTTATATGTGGACCCCCAATTTTTTCTATTGAGCTAGTAATTTCATTGAAGTCTCCACCAATTAACCAAGGTAAATTAATTTTGGTATGTTAAATACGAAGATTGTCCCATAAAACTGTACGTGCATGAATATCATTTTTTGCGTAATGAGCAGATAAGAACCAAAGATTAGGGTTGGGGTGTACTTGGACAATTGAATGGATTTCTTGGATCGTGGAAGCTATTTGATCTAGGTGGAGTTCGTCAGCCTTCTAGGGTAGAGCAATACCTCCAAAAATTCCTTGAGCGGGTGACTGAGCCAAATGTGAAAACCCAAACACTTATTTAAGTGACTCATGGTCTTGCATGTGAGTTTCTAGCAGTGCAACCAACATAGATTTGTGATAATTAAGCATGGATCTGAAATTACGTTTGAAATCAGAGGACTGTGCTCCTCTACAATTCTAAATGACGAATTGCATGGACTGATTATCAAGTGTGTTGACTGGAGAGTCCCTCTCCAACATGGAAGATCTGTTCATCAGTGCTGAGATTAGCACTATGGAAAATTTTCCCACCTCTGGGTTTCTTGTTGGACGAATTTTGCGTGAGACACTTAGGAGTTCTGGAGGGAGATCACCATTCGTTCGTACTGTTCTTATAGGACATAAGTTTTGTTTCCATTGAGATAGTATAAGATTGGTAGCATTTCGCATATCTCCGCCATGGTGGCTAGCACCTCCAGTTGAGCTATTTTGCCGAGTTCTTCTTGAGGTGGAGTGGGTCAGTTATTCATGGGATCGGGGAGATCGACGAGGTTGTCACATACCATATAGGGATGAGGTGGATGAAGTGGAGGTTAGCTACGGGAGTCATGTGTGACAAGAAAGTGCCACTGTTACTAAAAGGTAAGTTTATAGAGTAGTGTTTAGGACAACCATGTTGAATGGGACGAGTGTTGGCCGGTTAAGAACTCACACATCTAGAAGATGAAATTAGCAGAGATGAGGATGTTGAGGTGGATGTGTGGGCATACAAAGATGGATAAGATTAGGAATAAAGATACTCTAGAGAAGGTGGGTGTGGCCACCATGGAGGACAAGATGCGCGAAGCAAGACTCAAATGGTTCAGGCACATTTAGAGGAGAGCACCGGTGAGAAGGTATGAGCGACAAACTGTGGTGGGAACGAGGAGAGGTAGAGGGAGAACTAAGAAGTATTGGGGAGAGGTGATTAGTCAGGACATGGCGCAACTTAGGATTACCGAGGACATGTACCTTGATATGGAATTGAGAAGGTCGAGCATTAAGGTTGTATGTTAGGGGAAGTTGTAAATATTTCTACAGTGCACTATAGTGAGACTAGCCAGTTAAGAGTTAGTCTTAGGATGCTTCTGATCAGCTACTGATGCAGGGCTTTATCGGTTGGATATTAGTTTCCCTTTCGTTTTTACCTGTATTTCTTATATTGCTATTATTTTGTTATTTTATGTTATGTTATGTTATGTATTTTTTTATTTATGTTATTTTATTATGATTATATTGATAGTACTCACATATCGTCTCTTATTTCTTTCTTGAGCCAAGGGTCTCCTGGAAACAACCTCTCTACCGCTCGGGACATGGGTAAGGTCCGTGTACATATTATCCTCCCCAGATGCCCAGTTGTGGGACTATACTGGGATGTTGTTGTTGTTGTTGTTGTTGTCTTCTTGAGATGGATTGGGAGGTTGGACTGGACTCGATGGAGGGGTGAGAGGTTGATATAGTAAGGCATGGTTCTGCAATGATATTATTTGATCTATGGATGTGCGTGGCTGAATCCATGGAACAAAGGCATGTGATGATTGTTGTGGTGGGTAGAATAGGAGCTCTAGTGTGTTAACTAGTGTTTGTGGTGGAGCATTCATGGATAGTGGTGGTGGGATTGGTGTGATTTGTGATTATTAGTGGAGAGCAGATGGTGGGTGCATGGCCCAGAGAAATCGGTTGTATAACATCACCCCTATACGTATTCCCTCTGTAACTATTTATGCTATGTCCGCCGGGTTTTGGATCATCACTATAACATCCTGGTTGTTGATCTCCTTCGTGGAAGCTAATGCATGTTCTTGTAAGCTCATCTCGAGCTAGTACTGTGGATATATTTGTAGTGGTGGGTACTGAGTTATGTGTGTAGGTGTGGGCTGGGGATGGTGTCGTTGGGTAGTGTCATAGTGATTGTGAGAAGGAACACTGGGTGTTGAAGAAGGTTTGTGTTTACGAAGGAGATGGTTCTCCAATGGCGAAAATTTAAGTTATGATCTGTTCATGGGGGGATTGTGTGGGTTGTGAAATAATGCTAGGTGTAGCAGTCGTGTGAAGTGTAGTAGTGGGAGTAGTATGGGTTAATGATGATGTTACTAGTGTTGGTTTTGCCTGAGAGGGTAAGGGAGTTGGTTGATTTGATTAGAGGTAATTGAGTAGTGGTAATTCCGTGTGAATTACGATGGTTTGAAGGGCTAGGGTGGGTTACTTGTATTGGGTTTTGGGTTTTACCAGACGTTGGTGTTGTTGTTTGAGTGGAGAGAGTTTTATTGGGTCAGTATGTTGTAAGTTATTACGAGTTATTGGGGAGAGATAGGCATGTACTTGAGAGGCTATCGAGATGGTTGAGGTGGTATTGCATGGGTTATGATTGGTTGTGGTGTCAAGCTCTTTTGCCACATGGAGTGTGCAGCCGAGTCATTAAGATTGGTCGGTGGTGTAGTCTTTTGGGTTTGTATGGAGATTGGGCTGGGAGCATGCGGGGTGGTGGAAAGGGCCTTATCAGTTGGGCTTGAATAGTTGCCCGGTTGATCGATTTTGTTAGGATCCATTAGCAAGTCAAATGATGTGTTATTAAAAATTTTTAGATTAGATTGACAACTAGAATGATTGATATTGTTAGTTAAGGATTTTTTTTTATTTTTTATGGCGTGATTATCTGTGTGGGAGAGAGTAGGGTTAGAGGCCATACTTGATATTCCGCTGCCAGTAGATGTCTTGGTGGTTGGTAATGCATGTCATGGCATCGGTAATTTCCATTTTGATCCGTTCTTAGACGGGAGAGTGACTGTTTGACATTGAATGGTTTCAATATCTGGATTGAAATTGTTGGTAGAAAATAGTTGTGTAGTTTGGAGTTTAGAGTGAGTTGTGTGGGGATCTGTATTGGTAGGATGAGATGTTGGGATAGTGGTCACCATGGAGGACGATGAGGGGGATGAGCAAAAGGGTTTTGATTGCCAAGACGACCACATAGTGTGAAGATCATGTTGAGGCCCTCATACATGAGTTGTTGTCTATGGGTACCAATGTACACATGTGTTTTGAGGGGCATTTCTAGAAGAACTTCTATGCATATTCTTGCATAACGCCCTTTGGTGATGGCCGACGTGCATGTATCCACCCTTAGCAGGGATCCAATATTTTCCCTTACTCATTGCAGTATTTCGAAGTCATAAATTTAGTAGGGAGTTCGGGCAATCTTAACCAGATTGCTGTGTATGTGAGCTGGGTATTGGAGACTATAAATTTGGGTTCCCATTTGCGTACAGATAGGAAATGGTTGAGAATGAACCTGAGTTCATTCTATAGGGCTTTGAACATATTTTCTTCTTTTTGGAACTTGATTAAGTAAAAATCACATCCTAAATCTATTAATGGAAGATCCTCTATGGGTCTTCGTAGTGTGAGGAGTTTAGTTCTAAGAGTTTGGTGCTCAACCCTTCTTCCGAACACTTTGACAATGACAGAGTATTTCCACGATGAGTACAATCGAGATTTGTCTGCTAAGGTGATTGGTACAAAGGTGTCTTGATTGAAGTTATTGTTGGATTCATCAGATAAGTCTATGTGTGAATGAGTTTGATGGCATGTGTTAGGATATGAGATGAGTTCGTTGTTAAGTAGTAAGGTTTGGAAAAAGGATAATGAATGGGCAGAGACAATAATAGTGATTGGAGTTGTTAATGGAGATAGAGGTGGATCAAGGTACATAGAACTGATATATGATGGTTCAGGTGGTGGTATGGAGGCGAAGCTACCTACATAGATGTTAACTGAAATCCTCCTACACATAGGGTGCATAAATTAAATTCAGACGGTGCCTATAACTCAAAAAACATAAAAGGGGGTTTGGGGTGTAATTAGAGATTCAACGGGCAAATGAGTTATAGGTCATACGGGTATAAGGCCAACGTGAAATCATTACTACATGGAACTCACAGGCCTACTAGAAGGTTTGCAACTTGCTCTACAACGCAAACTCGCACCATTGGAAGGTAATGTGGATTCCACTGAGGTAATCTTTCTACTCCGCCATCTTAATCCACAATACTCATCTTTAATGCATGAATGCATGTACCTTCTCCAACAGCTGGATAGATCATGAGTCATGCACACTTACAGGGAGCAAAATCAAGTAGCAGATACGCTTTCCAAACATGGGACCACATTAGCATACAATCCCTCCATAATTGTTTTTGTGCAACCACCTTCTTTTGTGTGATGAACGAATTTCTAGCCGACCAACGGGGCATGTGACTTGGAGTGGAACTCATCTTTTTTTGTCTTTAGTGTGACGAATACTAAAATGAATAATGTAGTAATCGCTGGTCCTAGTAGGGAAAATGTATTACACGCCGGTGGGAGTGATCAATTATTTTTTTTGTAATACTGAATCCCCACCAGCTATTGCTCATAGTAATATTACTTCTGATATAACTCTTTTTTATTGAGCAAAAAAAGAAAAAAAAAAGGTAGGCAAGTATAAATATTTTAAAATTAATTAATGACGTGAAAGCCACCAAAAATACAAAGCTCAGAGAGGAAGATATACGTGTATAATCTGGGAAAATGGATTAGTGGGTAGAAACTAGAAAGTAGAGGAGAGAGCTACAGATAGCGGTGAAAGGGAGCCAGTCATTCCAATTCTCGAATGGAAAAAAAGAAGAAAAGGTAAAAAATAAAGTAAGAACGTGAAAGGGTAGCTTTTGCACAGCTTATGGTGTTGTTTTTATGCATATCAATCTCAATCTAGATCCTGGGTCCCCCCAAACCCTGGACCCCCTTCCTTTGCAGATACTCTGGCACTATGCTTTGACATTTTCTATGAAAAAATTTATATGACTTCTATATGTATGTATATATAGTATTTTGTGTATGTATATGTGCGTTTGTGTGTGTGAGGGAGAGGCAACAATTATTACCGAGAAAAGATGGAGAAAACGAAAGATGTGGTCTACTTGCGTTGAAATTCTTAGTTTCTGTTAGTAAATGGGAATCGCTAAGATTTATCATTATTATTAGGATTTAAGTAAAATTGAAGCCAAAAATGTATATTAAGAAATTGAAATTGTGCTTGAACTGTAGTTTTGCATGAAATATTTAGCGTTTGACATATTGGAAATTTTGTTTGAGAAGAATTTATGTGAGATAATAATTTTGGAAAGCGTTTGTCATAATACATAGTATGAACACTGGTAAGATTGAGGGGGAAAGAGAATCTTCACATCTTTAACAAGGAAACAATATAAAACTTGTGTAATTTTATCCAAAGATGCATGTTTGCCTTGTGTTTCGTTTAATCATGTATCTTGAATGTGTATAATGTTTGGGATTTTTCTTTAAAATGAGAAGGGTCATTATCCCACATCGGAAAAATGTTAAAGAGTAGCTTGGAGGCTTGCCTATATAAGGGGGCTTAAGTTATATTTTCAAATGTACCAAACCGAATGCATTTCTAATACTGTTTGTTAGGAGAATGTACTGAGGTTTATGTGAATGTAAGAATTTTTCACATAGTGGTCGGTTGTTGTCTTTTGACAACGGCTGTGGTTTTTTCCAGGTTTTGGGTTTCCATGTTAAATTCTTGTGTTGTTTTTATTTCTCAATTTTTCTCTTTACAAAAGGGGCGGAGATCTCGGGGTTTACGGGAAAGGGTCATTCTTTTTTCCCAACAAGTGGTATGAGAGCGAGGTCGCCTAGCTTGAGGGGGGAATCTTAGTATGCTCTGTGGTCGCAGCTTTGGCTGATCTTCCACATCAGAAAAGATTTTCTGGTTCAAGAAGCTTGTAGGAGGGAAAGTTGGTGCAATTGGAGTATCGAGGCTTGTGGTGAATTCTGGCGGTTAGAATCAAGTGTGGAGGTACATGTCTAGGTAAGCTCTAGCTAGGAAAGACTTGGTAATTAAGTGGTCACGCCGGACCCACCTCTCTTTCCTAGGAACTTACCTGGTGTGCTGTTCATGAGCTACATACGAGGTTCTAAGCAAGTGTTTTTCATCCACAGATATTGGTCAGCGATACGGTTACAATGGGAAGCATCAAGTTTGATATTGAGAAATTTGATGGAAGAATCAATTTTGGCTTGTGGCAAGTTCAAGTCATAGATATATTGATTCAATCAGGTCTACACAAGGCCCTGAAGGGAAAACCAGAAGCAGGTTCTAGCGATGATTCATCAAGCAAGAGAGATGAAGAATGGGATGATTTGGATTTGAGAGCTGCAAGTGCGATACGGTTATCAAAAAATGTCCTTGCAAATGTGTATGGAATTGCGACGCCCAAGGAGCTATGGGAAAAGTTGAAAAAGTTGTATCAAACAAAGGGAGTCTCAAATCGGGTGTACCTGAAGGAACAATTTCATACATTGCGTATGGGTGAGGGTACTAAAATCTCGGATCATTTGAGTGTTCTCAATGTGATTGCCTCTAAGATTGAAGCTATTGGGGTGAAGATAGATGAGGAGGATCAAGCCTTAAGGCTCGTCTAGTCTCTTCCTTCGTCTTTTGCGCACATGAAGCCAATATTGCTCCATAGGAAGGAGCAGGTGGATCTTTCAGAAGTTATCAGCACGCTCATCTCTGAAGAAGAAAACTCAAAGGAGATGGGAGGGATACTTCTTCTGAAAGTGTGTATATGTGCTACGGGAAATGAAAGGAAAAGAGGAACCCCATGAAGCAGAATGTTGTTTGCTGGAAGTGTGGAGAGCCTGGACACATGAAGAAGGCTTGTCCAGCAGGTGGAGCATGTTCGACTACAGGCTCCAAGTCAAGTGATGCTGTTAATATGGTCTTTGATAGGGACCCATATGACCTTATATGACCCAAAGACATGTACATCCTTATGGCATGCCGCTATTTGCCATGGTGTAGGATGTGATATTAATAGCGGAATTACACACGGGCATTGGCTTGGCAGGAATGCAAGGTGTGTGATGAAACAGTTATGTGGATAGCTGATGGACTTCCAAGGAGAGCCAATAGTGGAGGTTGCACCATAATAATCAGCAAGGTGTTTTTCGACATGAGCCGAAGTGGAAATTCTTAGAATGGTTTATTCTAAGTGGCGATACTCTTTATGGTGGAGTATGACAGGTGTTCAGCAATGTGGAGTATGGCGGATAGCTGCTGCTATGATCATTTTTAATCAAGGTGGAGTTTGTTGGGATTTTGCTTTAAAATGAGAAGGGTCATTATCCCACATCGGAAAAATGTTGAAGAGTGGCTTGGAGGCTTGCCTATATAAGGGAGCTTAAGTTATGTTTTCAAATGTATCAAACCGAATGCACTTCTAACACTGTTTGTTAGGAGAATGTACTGAGGTTTATGTGATTGTAAGAATTTTTCACATAGTTGTCGGTTGTTGTCTTTTGACAACGGTTGTGGTTTTTTCCCGATTTTGGATTTCCACGTTAAATTTTTGTTTTA
Source organism: Nicotiana benthamiana (assembly GCA_034376525.1). Classification (NCBI taxonomy): domain Eukaryota; kingdom Viridiplantae; phylum Streptophyta; class Magnoliopsida; order Solanales; family Solanaceae; genus Nicotiana; species Nicotiana benthamiana. Next base: position 95,751,833 of record CM067337.1, read on the forward strand.
TTTTTTTTTCTCAATTTTTCTCTTTACAAAAAAGACGGAGATATCGGAGTTTACGGGAAAAGGTCATTCTTTTTTCCCAACATATAATTTCTCCAATTAAATTGCCAAAGATAGTTTCCTTAATTTTAAGAGTATTTAAAGAAGTATTAGAAAAAATGAAGGATATAATGCATATATACCAAAAAATGATTTTTTTGTGAATGGAAAAAAAGAAAGAAAGAAAAAGAATCAGCAAAAATCTGTCTCTCTTACACATGCTAGCAAGTTCAAGAACAGTGGGGGTATCACTATAAAATAATTGAAATCTTTTACTCCATACAAATAGATTACAAGAAACAAGTCAAGGGGTTCATCGGGGTACTCAAAAAAAAAAAGACATACAAATTAAAACCCTTTTACATAGCAAACACAAGAAAATATTGAAAAGAAGAATGGCTTTAGAAGCACTTTCTTCCAATGAACTTCTTAACTTCATCATCTACGATACAATCTCTGCCACCCCTTTCAGTCTTGACCCCTCTACTTCTGAAAATGCTGCTTCTGCTACCTTACTTTTGGACCATGAAAATGACTTATTGACGACGTTACCTCAACATTTTTGTGGTCATGAGCAACACTATTCCACTTCCTCCGTGCCCGAAATTACTACCACCACACGTAGGGAGAAGAATTTGGCGGTGGCGCAAGGCGGCGGCCGGAAAAAGAGGAGGAGGAGACCTAAAGTTTGTAAGAATAAAGAGGAAGCTGAGAATCAGAGAATGACTCACATTGCTGTCGAGAGAAATCGGAGGAAACAGATGAATGAACATCTTGCTGTTTTACGTTCACTCATGCCTCAATCTTATGTTCAAAGGGTATGTGCTATTACTATTTCTGACAATTTTTAAATTTCAATTTACGTAACAATAAAAGACTTTTGACAACATTTTTACTACTTTATTTTTCATGATGGTAAAAGCTTTTTTAATCTGTTTGTACACTGTTTTCTATTCTGCTAATTAGCAGTATAAAGTTTTTGCTTCGTTTGAAATGACTGCACTAACATAGCCCTATTCTCTTCATTCATCCTCGAATTATGAGCCCTATATATGCAAATGAAACTTTTAGCCTTTGGTCCCTCTATTACAATAAATCAGTTCATCAAAAGCTTTTTTCTTTCATTATGTTTTTCGTTTATTCCGTGATATTTTGAATATTTTTAAATATATTAAAAATTATTTTTTAGTATTAATTAATAATAAAATTGATCATATTAACCTTTATTATCTCACATAAACACTCCTAACACTTATTTCAATATTCTTTACTCTAAGGGTAATGTAGAAAAATATTAATTCATTCATTCTTCAAATCTAAAAAAATAGATATTTTAAACCACAAAAAAAAATTAAAAAATTATTTATTTTGGACCGGATGAAATATTATTTATTTATTTTTTCCAATTAAGGTTCAAACAGGAAAAAGTTATGTCGAGGATTCGATGAAAAAGAGGTCGAAAATAATTGGATAACGGAGTATAACGCTTTGCATTTAATTTTCTAAAGTCCCTACATTGGTCATTTAACAACTTGAAATCCACTGATTTTTGTGAATTTATTAATGTAGTAACATACACATCACCTTTGATTAAGATATATTAAGAATATCTTATAGATATTAATTTTCAAAAAGTCAAAATATCATCATCTGAATTTTCTCTTCCGAAATTTTTTTTTTTTTTTGAAAGAAAATGATCATTCTAGGCGAACTTAAAAGAAGCAAACATAGCTAGATTTATATATTTGACTTCAATTTATTTAGAATTGAAACATAACAAATATTATGTGGTTCAGGGTGATCAGGCCTCAATCGTTGGTGGCGCAATTGAATTTGTAAAAGAATTGGAACATATTCTACAATCTCTAGAAGCTCAAAAATTTCTACTATTACAACAAGGTGGTGGAGATGGTGAGGGACCGAGAGAAACCACCGCTGCCGGTGGTGCCTCCGGCAAGACACCATTTGCTCAATTTTTCTCATATCCACAGTACACATCAAAGAACAAGGCAGCAACTGCAGACATAGAAGTGACTCTCATTGAAACTCATGCCAACGTTAGAATCCTCTCAAGAAGAAGATTTCGACAGCTCTCCAAATTGGTAGCTGCTTTTCAGTCATTGTTCCTTACTGTACTGCACCTCAATGTCACCACCTTAGATCCATTGGTTTTCTATTCTATCAGTTCTAAGGTACGTTAAAAACACTCTTCATTAAACGTTTCTTTCTTTTCTTTTACATGAAAGAAAATCTACTTTACACAGTAGCACAGGTATACTTTACGCATGAAAATATGAGCCATACAACTTGTTTTTTCTAGGGTATTTTGGGAATTTTAAAATGTATTCTAATTTCAGAAGGTAATGATGGGTCAGAAAGGGTGTTTCTTTGCAATTCTTGTATGGCGTTTCTTAGTAAAGTCATAGTTGTCTTTTAGTACTTGTAATTAGAAAATATTTCAAAAACTGAATACATTTTCTATGAAATTGAAAGGAAACCCCCTCGTATTATTATTTTTTAATTTAAAAAATGGCAGGTGGAAGAAGGTTGCCAACTAAACTCAGCAGATGACATAGCAGGTGCAGTCCACCACATGCTAAGAATAATTGAGGAGGAAGCAACTACCCTTTCTTGCCAACCCTAGGGGACAGACCCCCTTTTATCTTTATCATGTTTTTTCATCAATGTTACATATGGAGTACTAGTATTTCTCTCTTTGTCCTTGTACGTACAAAATGAGCTGTGATGTTGTTTATAATGTGGCTAATGCGAGTACAATTATTAGGGCTTTATCACCTCTTCATCATAAATTGAGTTCATAATCTAATAAATCAACCAGGTAACATATTAAATTATACGAATACAACAATATATAGCTAAACTAAATACGAAATTTTTGTGGCTAAACACTTTAATCACGATGACTTTTCCTGTACGTAGCATGTTGTGGCAACAAGTGGCACAGCTAGAAGTTATAAGCTACAAACTTTTGCATATTTCGTGAGTAAGATTAATGAATACTTATTGCTACGGAAATTCAAATTTGTAACTACTTTTATGTTCAACCGATAAGAAATTGATTTCGTGTTTAACTAAATCCCAAAAATTAGGTTATACCGGACCTACCAATTGGAGTGTGCACAACATAATATACAAATTTAACATTGGGTGAACTAAGAATTGAAATGAATTTGGTTTTGATATCATGATAAAAAATAAATATTGAGTCTAACTTACTCCAAAAGCTAGCTCATGAGTGAAGAATTAACAATAACCATTATAACCAAATTTCAGCTCGTGGCAATAATATTTATGGGTGTGTTTGCTATGAAAGAAATATTTTTCGAAAAATATTTTTTAATTTTTTCATATTTGATTGACTTAAATATTTTGAATAATATTTTCCTAATGAACTTATTTTCTTCCAATTGGAGGAAAATATTTTCCCAATCAAAAGAATTGAAAATATTTTTCAAAAGTCCTTCTCAACCTTCTCCACCCTATTCTCCATTCCCACCAACCCACCCCTACAACCTCACACCCACCAACCCAACCCTAACCCCATCCCAACCCCGCCACCTCACCCTAAATAAAATATTATTAATAGTACTTTTTTTTCATGCAGTATATATATATATATATATATATATATATATATATATATATATATATATATATATATATATATATATATATATATATATATATATATATATATGAGTATTTTGTTTTACATGATATAAAAAAGATCTTTTATTAATTTTAAAAAAGTACTTTCTTTTCATAGAAATAATATTTTCTTTCATTTAAATAAAAAATATTTTCTTTTCATGATGTAAAAAAAATTATTTTCATTTCAACAAAATGATTAACTTCTTTTCATGATGTAAAAAAATATTTTCGTTTATTTCAAGAAAACATGTGGACTTGGAGAAGGGGTGTGAGGAGAGTAGCATAAAAAATAATATTTTCTGCTCTTTAATAAAATATTAAAAAATATTTTCAGGAAATAGTTTTTCGCTCACCATCGAAATAAGGAAAAATAAATGATAAAACCACTCATCTTCCATGAAAACATTTTCCTTCGAACCAAACAGACCCTATATTTTGCTGCGTATTCAAGAATTCCATAGCTACAAATGGAAGTATTTGCGTGAAGTAGAGAATGCTGCTGAAAGCGCCTATGTTTTTCATGAAAGATATAGAATGGTAGAAAAATACTACTAGTATTTATTTTCATTCCACCGTGAAAATTGAAAAAGTACGGCCACTTTTATGTTGTGGAAAACTTTAGCTACGAATTTATGAAAATAAAAAATATAACTTACACCATTTACCACAAGAATAGTGAAATGGTCACACACACACACACACAAAAAAAAAAGATAGTTTCTTAAATTTATGAAAGGTAATCTGCATTTCCATAGCAAGTTGTATTTTAGGAACGCCATATTGTCTTAACAAATGCTAGGAGCTCGGTGAGAAGACAAAATCAAATATTCAACAGAATCAATTAAAATGGTAAAATATTGTTCTGAACACTCAAATCATACCCAAGCCGATCTTGACATTATATTGACGCTCTAATATCTAACCTTTACGCATGCAGATAGAAAAACTGCTAGGGAAATTTCAAGCGATCATTTCTTACCCATAATTGTCTAACCCAACGTATAACATGTAAACAAATTAAATTCTAGTGTCTCCTTTCGGACCTTTATCTTTAGTTCCAAAGCAAGAAAAAGAAAAGTTTAATAAAAGATGATAAAATTAAATTCTAGTGTCTCCTTTCGGACCTTTATCTTTAGTTCCAAAGCAAGAAAAAGAAAAGTTTAATAAAAGATGATAAAATTAAATTAGTTCTAAATAGTGGTTACTTAATAGTTGGGAACCAATTGCTAAACCGGAGAAGATCATTTTATCATATCACTCTTGTCATTCATGATTAAGACATGTCCAACTTTCTCATGTATACCGTGGATTCCCTTCAATTTAGGGCAAGTCTAAGTTTGTCATATAATGACGTACTTTTTTATTCTTTTGTTCCGAACCTCTCTCAATTTACACCACTGAATCTTGATAGAGTGTGTTACTCCACATGCAAAAATATTTGTGCACAAAAAGATGTATAATCTCTATCTCTCCCTCTCTTTTTTGTAATTATGTAATTTGAAGATATTTTACGGATCGGAGTATCCAGTGTATAAAATGGATGTCAAAATATGAGTATTCGATCACCTTACGATGAGTGAAGTTACATGGCTACTACAACGATATTCAATATTAGCTAGTGTTTGCTTTATTAGCCCTTTAATATCCGTGTACCTTTTTTTTCCTTTTCCCCTTAACTCTTAGTTTGGTTGACATTTTGATAATTAGCATATATGGAGATAGGGAGCTAATAATAAGCAAACAAAGTTGAAGCACTACCTAATTAAAAAATATTCCTTAAGTGCTATCTTTTTTCCTTTATGATTTGCGATTGACTTATGGAAAAGACGATCTTTTAGAATTTAACTTATAAATACCAATGATGTATGGGTTTAAATTTGACCGACCACGACCTGTGACGAAGTATAACAAATGATCGGGTGTCTTCAAGTTGACGTTTTGGAAGGAATGATCTTAAGGCAAAGGAAGAAACTGTGTGACCCACGTAATAATGTAAGTCCATTAGGGGGACATTAGAAATATTTTGTCGAATATTCTGTCGAATATTCCTTGCATTTATTTTCTTACAATTTAGAAGAGTTTCTTCTAGTATAAAAGGGAGATAGTAACCTTGCAATAGGGGATATAAGAAAACTCGGAGAAAACCACTATTCGAGAACGGAAAGAAACTTATAACGATTATCTCTTTATCTATTACTTCTTCAAAAGATTATTATATTCAGCTAAGATTTATCCCTTCATCTTTGATTGATTTGTTCAAAAAGGTTTTAATATCTTTTAAGTCAAACAATTTGACACCATCTGTGGGGATTTCCATAGCTGAAATCATAGTTTCCCCCTAGATTCTTGAAAACAATAATCGCTTTTTCTTCAGCTTCATAACAACTAACGATGGCGAGAAAGGAAGAAGCGAGGCTAAAGGCAGTAGTGGATATCACGAAAAACCTCCTAAATTCCCTCAACGAAGCCAGTGGAAAAGGCAACGAGAATGCAACAACAAGTGTTACACTGGAGGGGGAGATCTCACCTCCTCCTTACGGGGATCTGACGATCTTGCGTGAGAGGGGAAGCTCAACCTCCACAACAGGAGAAGCGTCACCAATATTCAAAAGGCTACTAGAAGAATGGTTAACGAGTGCCTTGAGCAACATGCTCGAGAAGCCCGTCCAGGGAGTCGTTGAAAATGCGCCACCCCCAGAAATCACAACTGCTGCCGATGAGCTAAATGCTACATGGACAGGTAATCCCTGCACTGTTACTAATGTAGATGGCAATGCACTTATGGCCATATTAAGAAAAATGGAAGAGATGGAAAATGAGAATAAAGCACTCCGAGACCAGATGAAGGAACATCAGGAAAAGGTTGATAAAATACCAGGCACTCGAAGCTGTTACCAAAATGCAATATGGGCCAATTCGTCGAACATCCATGTAGCGAAGAGGCAACCCCCCATTCTATTATGAAAACCTTCAAAACGCCGCCATACTTGAAAATATACGACGGAACCATGGACCCGGAGGACCATTTAATCCAGTACGTTACTACAGTGAAAGGTAACGATCTATCAAAAGAACAACGAGGCCTAGTATGAAGCTGTGATTGCAGGTTTAAAGTTAACCCTCAAATATGGCGCTCGGTGACTCGTCCTCCTCTGTGACTATCAACTCTTGGTAAACCAAGTCACCGGGACTTTCCAAATCAAAGAGTAGAGACTACAAAGATACCAGTCTGAAATCCATAAACTACTGCCAAAATTTGACGAATGATGCTTCGATCAAGTACCAAGGGCACAAAATATCGAAGCAGATGGCCTTGCTAAATTAGTTGCAGCCACCAAGAATATCAACAAGGAGAACATGGTCACCCTCCTTCATTCCGCAGTAGACCATGTTGAGGTACCTTCTATAAACTTAACTTGGGACTGGCATAACCGCTTCATAGCTTATTTGCATAGGAATGCTCCCGCAAGATAAAAAAAGAAGCCAAGAAACTCCGAGTGCAGGCATGCATCCTGATACAGCCTAATAAACGGTGATCTCTACAAAAGAACATTCGGCACCCCCGAGCCAAATGTCTTGGGCCACATCAAACAACGTGAGTACTAGAAGAAGTACACGAAGGGAACTGCGGTGCCCACATGGGAAACTGCGCCCTGGCCCGATGCCTCATCCCCCTCGAGTACTATTGGCCCACCATGAAAAAAGAAGCTACTGATTATGTCAGGAGTTGTGAACAATGTCTAAAATATGCCCCTATGATACATCAAGCAGGGGAACTCCTTCATTCCATCACTTCACCATGGCCATTCATAAAGTGGGGAATGGACATAACGGCCCTCTCCCAGCAAGACGAGGTAAGGTACGCTTCCTTTTGGTTCAAAATGATTACTTTTCTAAATGGGTGGAAGCATGTGCCTACACTCAGATACGTGAGTAGGAGGTCGTCGCATTCATATGGAAAAACCTCATATGCCATTTTGGCATCCCCAAAGAAATCATCTGCGACAATGGACCTCAGTTCGTCAGAAAGAGAACGACTGAGTTTTTCGAGAAAAAGGCACATCAAACGAATACTCTCCATGCCGTATCACCCTACTGCCAATGGTCAAGACGAATCCTCCAATAAACTAATATTGAATATATTGAAAAAGAAGATTGAAGATGCTAAAGGGCTATGACCTGAACTGCTACGGAAAGTGTTATGAGTGTACCACACTACTCTTAAAACCAGCACATGAGAAACGCCATATTCACTACTTTATTGGACTGATGCAGTTATACCCGTCGAGGTTGGGGAACCCAGTTTGAGGTACTTCAACGAGAGCGGACCAAGCAATGACGAAAGTAGGCTACAAGATCTGGATGAAGTCAAAGAAAGGAGAGACATGTCCCACATAAGAATGGTAGCCCAAAAGCAGCAAGTAGAAAGATACTACAATAAGAGAGCCAATGTGCGACCGCTCAAAGTAGGAGACTATGTCCTCAAGGCTAAAACACTAGCATCAAAAGATCCTAATGAGGGAAAATTGGGGACAAACTAAGACGGACCATACAAAATCATGGCTGCAACAAAACAAAGCAGCATTCCAGTTAGAAACAATGGAGGGAAAGACACTCCAAAATAACTGGAACGTCGCCACCTCAAGTACTTCCACTTCTAAAATAAGGCATCACCTAAGTCGTACTCTTTTTCCCTCACCCGGTTTTTGTCCCAATTGGGTGTTTCCAGGGAGATTTTTAATAAGGCGACAAGGGATATGCCTCAAGGGTCTACGATCTGTTCATTACCTCATCTCATCGATATAATCTCCGGAGCAAAGTAATGAAAGGAATACATATAGATAATCAGCTCTCCATTGTTTGTGCAGAATCAAATCTCTATTATATACGTAGAACAAAATCTCCATTGTAAGTGAAAAATCAAATCTCCATTTTTTATGCAGAACCAAATTTCCATTAGCCGACATGTGACGTGTTCCTAGGAGAACGCGATCGGACCTCCAAAAATATGGCGAAGGCCACCGATGACAAAATGAGTTTGACCTCGTTTGAACTACGACGAGATGCAACATCCCAATGGCCAAGGCCATCGATGACAAAATGAGTTTGACCTTGTTTGAACTATGACGGGATCTCACTTTGACGACAGTTTGAAGCAACATCCAAATGGCCAAGGATATCGATGACAAAATGAGTTTGACCTCATTCGAACTACGACGAGATCTCATTTCGACGACAGTTTGAAGCAACATCCTAATGGTCAAGGTCATCGACGAAAAAATGAGTTTGACCTTATTCAAACTACGACGAGATCTCACTTCGACAACAGTTCAAAGTAACATCCCAATGACCAAGGCCATCGACGAAAAAATGTGTTCGACCTTGTTCGAACTCAATTACACGACATTTCGAAGCAACATCCCAATGGCCAAGGCGACCGACAACAGAATGAATTCGACCTTGTTCGAACTACAACACAATCTCACTTCGATGACAGTTCGAAGCAACACCCCAATGGCCAAGGCCGTCGACAACAAAATGATTTTGACCTCGTTCGAACTACGACGGGACCTTAATTCAATGACAGTTCGAAGCAACATCCCCATAGCCAAGTCCATTCAACAAAAAACAAGCTCGACCTCGTCGGAATTATGACGAATCTTACTTCGATGACAGCTTAAAGAAACATCCCAATGGCCTATGCCATCGACGAGTAACCCTAGTATTATAAACATTGTAAAAAAGAGCTAATCGACAAAATATATTCTTGCATTGCATAAAAATATTATTTACAATATCCATAAACGAGCTCAAGTACGCCCTCTACAACAATCCTAAAATAAAGGCAAAGACAAGAGAAGACTACACATCATCCCCGGTGGGATAAACATCTTGTCGCCCTTGTCAGGCATATGGGGGTCATACTCGCAAGCCTCATAAGTCGCACGAACTGCAGTATGTAAGGCCTAAAGCTCCGCTTTAGTCTCCCTTCCCTCATCGTGAAAAACCTTGTACACATCTAGCCAAGCCTTAACATGGACCCACAACTCATATAAACGACGAGGAATGACCGGGTCGGCTGAGGCACGAGATATAGAAGGCTGGGAATGTTGGGTTGCATCCTCTTCCCTCAACGAGGCCACCTGCCATTCAGTGAAGATATATCTGCCTCCAACACCTTAACACGCCCTTCGAGCCCCTAAACTTTAAAGTTAGAGGCCTCCCTCTCCCCAACCAACTCTGACCTAGAAATACGGAGGGTGTCTTCCAAAGACACCGCCTCAAAAATAGCTACCGCTAACTTATCAGCACTAACGTCTAGCTCACCCCTAAGCCCTTCAATTTCTATTGCCGTAGCACTCAACTCAGCGATCAAGTCGGCTACCTTCACATGCAAATCGACATTCTTAGCTATAAGCCGCTTACTCTGCTCAAGCTTATCCTCTTTCGCCTTAAAAGAGGCCTCCATCTCACTACTGCGGGCAACAACCCTCAGGAACTCCTCATCCCTCTCCCTCAACTCTTCAATCTGCACTAAAATTGGTCCTCCCACTGCTTAAGCCCCTCGCGGAACACCTGGAACTCAAGGTGCTGATGATAGATGTCGACAATCGCTAATGCTTAGCAGATACTGCTGGTATTTAGACGACATCTTCTCATAAAGGCCCGTACATCTCCTCTCTCGGCGCTCTATCTCAACATCCATGATGAGGGTCTGGCAAAAAAAAAAGAGAAAGAGAAGGGGAGAAGTTACCAAAAACATATAGAACGACGATCACCGCATGAATCCAACAATGAAAAGGGAAGAAAAAGCACCTACCTGCAGATCCATAACGGCGACCTTCTCAGACAAATCCACGTTGCTCATCGCCCTAAGCATCTTGATTTCAGGAGCCGCACATAGAGGAGTCAGAGCTGAGACAACTTGCTTGTTGTTCAGTAACAAGTTGTAGTCCCTCGAGACGACTATATGATGGTCAGATCCGTCCATTCTAACCTCCATATGGGTATGGGGACACAAGAACTCATTGACATCCTCTAGGTCGATGTTCGAACCTGAGCCATCACCTTCGACATGACATCCTCCAACATTAGACGATGCACCACTCTCGATAAACCGCATCGAGCAGGCTTCTGGATAAACTCCTTCCACTCGGGGAGATTTCCCAATAAAATAGCGTCAACTATAAAATAGGCACAAGGACTGTCTGCAACGTTCTGCTCCCATCAGTGTCCATGGCCATGCCCTTCCCATGTTCTAGCTTCCGTCTTTTCTCGATACTGGCTCGTCCCCGTTAGAAGATTCATCCAAAGCGTGTGAGGCTGGCACCGAAGAAACTTCTTCCCTCACGGCTACGATTTGAGATAGGCCTTCAAATTGGACAGGTTGAGGGCGATCCTCTCGAACATACTCAATCAAACAAACTGCGTATCTGCAGTAGCGATGGCTTGACGAAAGGTCAGGACTGGCGCCCTTCGCCTAGAAGCTCCTCGACCTGTCATCACAAAGGGTCGTACAATTAAATAAGGTCGCACTACCAACAAAGTAGTAAGGGAAACATTTACCTGAGAGGACTCTAGGGTCTTATCGCTTCATGAAGGCAGGCCAATACTGAGTCTCTATAGCATGAGGCAGTAGACAGGCCACCCACTCCTTGATACTCGCAATAGGGCGAGGCAGACATCCCATAGCTGCAAACAGAAAGCATGCAAACTTTATAATAAATACAGAGGGAGGAAGAGTGAAACAAATGGCGATACTTACGAGCTCCATTTCATCATTCCAAAAACCCGGGGGCGTCAGAAATGACATGCTTGATTTTGACAAAGAAGTACTTGTGCCAAACTTGCGACTTGCTCGGTCATCAGTTCCGACCACCAGCCCCTTCGTACCACGGAGCCTCCAGTGAACCATGGTACCTCTGTGAAAGCCGGGCGTGAACAAATGCAAAAGATGGTGGACGGAAACATCACACTCTGCCAAATTTGCATACTTGGTCAGTAGCAGAAGTACCTTGAGTGTATACAGTGAAAGCTACGCTAGACAGACTTGGTAAAATCTACAAAATTCTTCTGCTAAAGGGAAAAGAGGAAAAGTATAACCGATCAGGAAATGGTACTCATAAAAGGCACATTACCCGGGTCTATGAAAATCTGCGTAGTCTCCCCACGTCGGTACCATCTCTATGTGAGCAGGGATGTCGTACTTCACACGAAAAGCATCGATATGAATCTGCTCCGTCCCCGAGTATCTGCTTCGTCCCCGAGTATACAAGGGCCGAGGTAGGAGGAGGATCTTTAAGGAAGTCACTTCGAGACAATGGATGACTCGGCAGCAGCTCCTCCACCGTAGGAAATCTGTCACCCTCCTCTACACCGTTTCATCATCGACAGGAGAAGACATCGTAGATAATGAGGTGGCCTCGGTAAATTCCTCATGAAAAGGACGAGATTTTGGCATGATATTGTTTGAAGCGATATCAACACAGAATAAAGAAGGAAGAAGAAGCTTCAAACGAAGAACGTAAGAAGGAATAGAGAAATATAATAACAAATGAGGAGGGGTGAAAGAAGTTATCAAGAGTAAAATGGCTAAAGTTTTTTGGAAAAACAAACCCTTCACCTATTTATAGGGTTGGATGCTGCCAGAATCAAGGTGGCAGGTCACAAAGCAGCGCAAGAATTGAAGCATCAAGCCGTCAACCCCTGCCTTGAAAATCTGCGTAATGATGACGCACGTAAGGCTGACATCATTTCCTGGTAAAGTATATCACTCGGTATTTTCGCTGAACACTTTGACCATCTTTCGTTGATCACATCGTAACGTTTCAATGAATCAAATTTCTCCATAAGAAAGCATGAAGTCCACTCATCGAGGATGCATTCGGTCGCAACCCCGACAAGCGGAGGAACTAACTGTATAGGTCCAAATTTGACTGATCACGACTTGCGATGAAGTACGATAAACTACCGGGTATCTTTGAGTCGACGTTTCGAAGGGAACTACCATAAGGCAAAGGAGGAAACTGTGTGACCCATGTAATAGTGTAAGTCTATTAGGGGTTACTAGGAATATTCCGTCGAATATTCCTTGCATTTTATTTTCTTACAATTTAGAAGAGTTTCTCTTTAGTATAAAAGGGGATAATAACCTTGTAACAAGGGATATAAGAAAACGTGGTGAAAACCACTATTTGAGAACGGAAAGAAACTTATTAAGATTTTCTCTTTATCTATTACTCCTTCTAGAGATTATTATATTCAGTTAAGATTTACTCCTTCATCTTTAATTAATTTGTTCGAAAAAGTTATAATATGTTTTGAGTCAAATAAATAACATATATAAAGACTAGTGACGTATTTTTACGTGTTAGTGTGGGTTAATTACTTGCTTAGTTAGTTATTAAATTACTAATTTCAAATTTAATAGACAGTATACGTAGTTATCTTTTAAGTGAAATAATAATATAAATTTTTTAGTGTTACATAATAAACTGTATAAAAGTAAAACATGTTTAAGGACAATGACAAGGTAATATATACCGCATATACAACTCAAGGTGCTAATTCTAAAGAAGGATATATTTGTGGTCCATGTTTACAATTAGGCAGGACAAAAGTCATTTAAACATTCTGGATGCTTTTCCTGTCCACCGCTGTAAAGTAAGTTAGAGAAGATGAAACCAGTATTCGCATATGGGTTGCTGAAATTAACGACATATGTAAAAAAAATGAACATTTTAAGATACTTAATAGATACTCCTTCCATTTCATATTAAATAATATATATTCTTTAATCTATTTTAAAATAAATAATATATTTTGAAATTTAAAAATAATTTAATTTTAAATTTTTTATTTTACCATTTTATTTTTAATAAGAAATTTTTATAGTCACACAAATAACATGACCTTATAAACTTTTTATCACTTGCGCTTTTTTTTGCTTTCTTATTTTTTCAAGAAAAGAGCAAATTAAAAGGCGCAGAATTTTTGTGGGTTCGATGCATTCAAATTACCATATAAGTTCATCCCTAGCCTTCAGATTTGTTTCTCTTTTGTGTGGGGATCACTCTGCAACTCTCATTAAAACTCATGTCTTCTAGTGCTACCGTTTGATGGAGACTTTTAAAGAAGAAGAAGAAGGACTCTAATCAAAAACACAATAATACACATTTTTTTTTAATATAATGTACACAATTCAACAACATAGTAATCATCTAAATCCCAAAAATCCAAGAAAGCAATCAGATTCTGAGATATACAAAAGTTTTATCAGCTGAGAATGGATGAGGTTTGGGGCTAAAACATGTGGCTACACATGCAAGTGCATGCTCATCTTTGAAACTCTTAGCATTTCAGAGTTTTTCCTTTCCGTATAGAAACAAAGCCAGTCTTTGTTTTTCACACAATTCAAGATATGAGTGTCTTATGTATGTCCAAAACTGTAACTTTGTTAGTAACTAGAATGATTTTGTTTGCATTTTATTTCAATACTTAAAAATTCCAAAGATAAAAATGTTAAATAGAAAGGTCTCTTTTTATTTTCTTAATCAAAACAAATTCGTCTACGTCTATGGACTCTCTTCGTTTCATCCTTACACTTATTCGTTCAATGAATTCAGTATTAGGTCTATGGATTGAAGTTATATAACATTAAAGAGTACAGTAAAATATTTTGCACTATGAAACTATCTTAAAATTATTGGACGTAACTAACTATCCATATAAACAATGAAAATATGGAATTAGTAACTTACAAAATGAGACAAGTAACCTTCAACTAAATCTTAAATTGCACCAATTATACGAAATATAATTTACAGTATCAGTGAATATTAGGTAAACTGCTCAAACTCAATGATAAATCCAGCTTGTTTTAGCTTTCTTTCGCCAAAAAGGGCCAAAACCAAAAAAGAAAAAGAAAAAGATGCGTCTGGCCTAAATAGTTTCTAATTTCCATGACTACCGTAATACTATTTGATGCTGCAAATTTCAACCTATACTAAATAGATACTTTCAAGAGAAAATAATATTTTCCTCTCAAAAAAGAAAGAAAAAGAATGTTACAGCAAAGCAAGTTAGGTTGATCTCACTTTCATTTCTTTTTACCTGTTCATCCACCCTTTTACATGATTGAACTCTAAAACTCGAAAAAAAAATTAACTCTAAAACTTGATAATGATTTTGTTTACTCTTAAAAATAATAACAATTGAATTTATATACGATTTTAAAAACATGTGGATTAATTCAATACAAATGATATATGATATTGGATAAGCAAATAAAAAATAGAATAAATAACCAAACCAGTAGTGGTATTGAATCCAGACTTGGTTAAAAGCTTAATAAGAAGCCTGCCTTCAGTTCCGAGCCAACACTTATGAAGAACTTATGAGCAAAAGTAACAACTTTGAATAACTTTTAGAAATAGAGAAAACATATCTATATTGCTTTGATATGCGTGTTACATAGTATTTTTTGAATAATGGACTTTCCCCTTTATATAGTACAGGAATTTATCCTAAGTACAATCCTAAGAAAGGTAAAAGTCTTCGTGTTCGCTAATTACTGATATGCTGCTGATACAAGCGAGATCTAAAATGTGATATTTGGTTGGGCACCGACTTCACGAACCTTTGTTAACTGTTTGTGGTCGTTCGACAATGCTTTCTGAGGTCTCGGAGCTCGGATCGGGTCCGGGGGAGGGGGGAAGGGGCAAGTTCTCGATGGCTCAGAAGGCAGGTAATGTATCCGGGCCTTGATACGGGAGGCTCCCATCTTCGATTTTGATTCCTTGCAGTTATATCTTTGCCTCGTTTATCCCACCGGGAAATACGGGTGCTTATTACCCCCAGTTTTACCTGTATACGAATAGTCCCCTCATTTTTCGGAGAGCAAGTTTGTCAACACAATGAGAAATAATAGATGTTCTCCGGTTCCTTCTTCCGTTCGTTATAACAGAAATGCCGAAGAAGACGAAATGTCCCATCAACCACATCGTTCTAATTTCGAATACGTGTCAACCATCGGCTGGTTACCTCCGAATGCGAAGTGTTGAGAACTTCCCCTATAAAAGCTCCTATCCCATGTTCTCTTTCTACTTTTCGATCAAGCTTCAACTTTCGAACTCACAAACTATCATCAACTCTCTTCAAACCTTCAAATCTTCATCCTTGATCTTCAAATTTCCATAGTTATTTCCAGATTCCTACCTAGATTTTCTTAAAATCATCATACCCAACTCTTCATCCTTTAAAATTGTTCCTTTTTTCAAACCTTTTCGGATAGAAATGGCTAAAACGTTTGAATCAGTTCCTCAACATGCTGCTTCCTTTTCCAACCGGCCGCTATTGACGAGGCTGTCACTCCCAAAATAGTTGTCCTTGAGAAGCCTCTCTCGAAGTGTCTTCCATCAAATCGGTCCACTAAGCTCCCTTGAAAATGTTTATTCACGGGGGCTGCTCAACTGCGGATGACTTCAACGTCGAGAAGCCCTGGTCCAAATAGCACTAGGGTGAAGAAACATCAAGGTACATATGCTCTGTTACTGGTAATGTCCTTCTTGTGGTCTGAAAGGACTGTAAATGGAAAGGCAAGGATACAGTAGTCACCATGCGATGATGCTATTACTACCCATGTGGAGGGGTATTTAAGTATTTATACTTACACCTTCACACTAGGCCCGGTAGACCTAGTTAATTTTGAATTTTGCAAGAGATACAAGGCGTGCCTTAGGAAGATCCACCCATTTCTATGAGGATCATGATCCTCCTCCACAGTTTTGTGGATAAAACCTAGTCTCGTCGGTTCACCATCGACCACCTACTCCGTCTGTACAGTCTCCCAATTTTTTCGAGAAGGAGTAAATAAGCTTACTTGCCGAGCCTGCAAGGCCTCTTTTTCGAGTAGTGACAAAGACCAAAACCGAGGCTGGAAAGGACATTTTGTTCGGCTAAAGATCGAAAACTTGATTCCTCTAAAGTTCATGCCATTACCCGAGAAATAGAATGCATCTCGTAAGTGTTGCCTCCCCTTAAGTATAATTTTTTCTTCATTTTCTTTCTTATCATTCATGTTTATGGTTGTGCAGCTATTGCCCGGTTTCTAAATGTTATCCCCCAGCTCAATAAGTGGATCGAAGGCATCTGTATGCAGATGTCGTACTCTGAGAGCTCTTGGCGCAAGATTTCGAAGGGCCGATGGGAGGCCCGTTCTCATGGTAAGGTCCTCCTCTGAATAGTTATTACCACGCTTTTAACTTACATCATACTGACATTTCATCTTTCCTTTGTAGGTTTGCCTAAGACTACCAAACTTAGGACTTTGGAATGGGACGGGGACGTGTCCTTGTCTTTTGATCCCTCCGTTTCCAAACAGCTCGGGGTTTTCGTGGGGGAAAAGAAGAAGAAGAAGAAGAAGAAAAAGGCTTCGGACTCCTTGAGCTCTAAGGCGAAGAAAAAGAAAAGAGTGGCTCGTAAGCCAAAGAAGAGCTCTAGCTCCCAAGAACCGGATTTGCTTTTTCAACTCAAGGATCAGTTCAAAGAAGACGATATTTTGTGGCTCACGAATCAACCCTCATCGGGGAACAGGCCATAGCCGAGGGGGAGGGTCGTGAGACCTCCCTCCCTCCCACTCAGAAGGTGTATGCAGGGAGGATGAAACCCCCCCCCCCCCCGAGACGCCGGATCCGCACTGAAGAAAGTTCCCAATGTAGTAGAAATTATGGGGACGTCTTCCTATACCGAGTCCATGCTCGAAGCGGCCCAAGAAGAAAAGGAGAAGTGCAATGAAGAGGTTCACGGTGCAGACGATCCCTTTCACTCTTTCTTTGATGATATGGACTTATCCACTTTGGAAGAGTTTTCTAGGCTCGGTGACCTAGAAGTCTCGAAGAAGGATATATCTTCAGAAGTTGGCAGGCTGAGTTCGATCCCAAATTTTATCAATCAATTCCCCGCTCCAAGTGTGGACTCCGATCGCAAGGGATTGGTTATTCTTACTATTCCGGAGGATTCCCGGGTTCTGTCTGCCCCCATGGGAATAGCCAACTATCTTCAGTGCCTGGTGACCGAGGAGGACCAGGGAAAAATGAACAAAGTGAATGTGCTGTATCTATTTAGTGGGGTGCAACAGGTGTTGAACGGGGCAAACATCATTAGATCTTTTTGAACTTTACTTAGGTTTTGATATTTCTAATGTCTTTCACCATTTTGCAGGACTCGGTACTTCATCAGGAGAACTTTCCTCCGGTACTGAATTGAGGTCAATCATCTCGAGCTCGAGGTCAAGTAGCATGCGTAAAAATAGGGTATGTATAAGCTCCTCAGTGAGAAACAACACGGTGCCATTAAGGACCTTCAGGCCAAGCTGAGGGCTTAGAAGGAAGCTTTGAATTTGAGGCGGGAACATGTCGACCTGGTCGAAAAGGTAAAGTTCTTTGAAGCTAGAAACGAGGAGCTAGCCATGGTGACTAATGCCCAAACTTCACAGGTCTAGCAGAAGATCGACCCAATCTCCCAACTCCTAGTTAAAATGAATGAGGTCCAAGCCATGGCATGGGTGGAAAAACAAAATGGACCAGATAGCTTCGAGAAGGAAATCGCGTAGGCAAAGTTGGCATCGGTAGAGATTCGGGTTGCGAAGGAGAAGCCGACAAGCAGTTACAACTGAATGACGATCTTCGAGCACAACCGAGCTCGGCTCTAGCAGAGCGAGATACCACCAGTAAGGAATATGAAGCAATAATGTCAAGTTGGATACAACCTTCACCAATACCAAAGAGATGGTGGCTCATACAAGGCCGATGTTGAAGCAGCCGAGCCCCGCCTGAAGACCAATGATGAATATATGAGGCGGTTGTCTTGAAGGGAGACACTCAAGAAGATCCATGTTACATCCCATGTTTTCATATGTGAAAGTACGCCATAAGTAAATTGATGAAAGCTTGGAAATGAGATGTTACATCCCGCATTTTCGTATGTTAAAGTTTTGTCATAAATTAATCGACGTAAGTTCGGGAATGAGATTATTTTGAGATTATAAGCATTACGATATTTCAAACAAGTGATGAGTAAACTTATGAAGGTGAGATGGTAAGCAAATCTAAGAAAATGAATTTCGTCGAAGGTTGTCATTTTGAGTACGATCCAAGCTATAATACCCTACATTTATGGACTAGTTTCATATAAGGTACCACATGACCATGATAGTAAGATGTATAAAATATGATAAAAGTGAGTAATATCTTAAATTTGAGGTAATTCTTAATTATATGGGTAATTGATTAATTATTTGTTAGTTGGACATTATCAAGTTAATCAAGAGATTAATGGTTAATTAATAATAATTTTGGATAAGCTTAAGGTGCCTACATGGCAGCCCAAGCAACGACTCATTAGTCATTAAAATAGGTGGCACATATAAAGAGTTTGGTGGCCAAATCATTTCCTAATATGGGGCCGCACAAACCAACAAATTTGGAGATTCCTTATCTCATTAAGATGCTAAGCTTGTTAAGAACAAATGGAGCTCACCACTTTTAAAGATCTCTTTACTTCGTTAGGGAATTCATATGAGATTATTAAAGAATTCATAGGTAATGGATCTCGTTAACTTGGAATCTCTTTATCCTTACTTCACAAAGGAATTCATATGAGATTATCAATGATCTCTTTATCTACAATAACAGATCTCCTTCAGCACAAAATTCATACGAGATTATCATGTAATAGCACTGGGAGATTCAATTCTAAGAGAGCATGATATAATTTTTTCAAGAATGTTATGGATCTCCGCCATTACATGTTCTTCGCAAAAGACGTGTGTTAAAGAGATTATCAAGAGAATCAGCTAAGGTGTGTTAAAGGGATCTCCCGAAAGAACAAAGTTAAAGAAAATATTAATAGAAAACTTCAAAATCTTGACAAACATATACATAGGCATGTGTCTACATCACTTTGTTATAGAGGATCATAAGTACAATAGCGTCAAGTTGACTTAATAATTTAGTGGAATAACTGAATTTGATAGATAAATTTTGACAACCTCTCTAAATTTGAGATATCTTTTGGTTCAGTAAGTTCCCTACTCAATCCAAAAAAGAGATAAAAGATCTACCCAAGAGGGAGGGTAAGACAAAAAATATTATTCCAACTAACAACGCCAAGAGCAGGATGGGACAACTACATACGCTTGTCAAATATACTTTTAGCCGTTCCACCTAGAGTAACATAGTGCAATATATTCCGTTATACTTGTATTGATAGGCTACACCTCTAATCTAATATAATATTTTGCTTCTTAATGCAAGACTCACTAGTATTTAAATTTTAAAAAAATTCCTAATAAAACACTTTTACTTTAATATTCCAGGACACAACAATCATTCATAACCAGAAGCACGAGAGATAAGCATATCCGCGACTTGGCTAAACTAAGCTGAAATAAGTTTCATAAATTTACTGCTATTTAGGATGAAAGAAAGCATAAATATTTCAAGAACTCACAGCTCGTAGCCAATGTTGCTGTGTTCCTTAGCCGTTCTTGAACTTTTGCTCTTTTACATAGGTAATCGGGTGAAATACTCCTTCTTTATATAAGTACTTTTGGAACTTCTATTATTTCTGAAAGCTAAGATATAAGTTCACTGTACAACTAACATTATTTATCTAAATCCTTGAAATCAAAAGCAAGGTCAAATACAATCGTCTATGATGTTTCTCAATCATGGTTAACAAGCACCATTCAGATTCACAGTTAACCAAGTATCTTTTCACTAGCGAACACCATTCAGATTCAGCTAACCAAATCAATTATCGTTTTTTACTAATGAGTACCAGTCAGATTCACAGTTAACCCAATTAGCTTATCTACTAACTAGCACCAAATTAAATTCAAAAAATAACATTCAATTACATAAACAAATTTAAAAGCAAAAAAAAAATCACAACACACAAGTTAATCTTCTACCGAGAAGTGATTGATTAATAATAGAATATCAACAACAACAACAACTACCCAGTATAGTCCCACAAAGTGGGGTCTGGGGAGGATAATATGTAGACGGGTCTTACCCCTACCCGAAAGGGCAGAGAGGATGTTTCCAATCGACCCTTGGTCCAGTGAAGGAAAGGAAAAACCAAATAGATCCATATGCAGACTGAAAGAACAAAATTAGGAAAGGGCATTTTTAGAATTCTTATATTTTTTCCTAGGAAGTTATAACATTTAATCATGAGGCTCTGCTATAATTGATGATAATTTGAAATCCATCTTGTAAGAGTTTCAGGAAACATCTAACAAAAACACCAAATTGAAAGAAAGAGAGGAGTGATGTAGCATAGTGAAGATCTAATCGTTCAATTATATAATACTATTAAGACTTGATAGACAACAAGAAATACCATTTGTTAGTACATCAAATTTCATTCACTATTTCCATTCAAGAAGAGGTACCTAATGGAAGAGGGAGACAGATAACTTTCCTGAGAAGAAATAGGAGTACTCAAATTTTATCAAGTGGATCACTCTACGATATACTTCATTTTTACAGTCGTACACAAGTCATAGCTAAATAGCTAAAGGAAATACAAAAAATAGCAAATTGCAATATAACAAATCTACAAACAACAAGTAAATATCAAGCAAAGTACTTTGCCCAAGGAAAAACCTACGGCCTCACATAAAATTCAAATAGATATAGAAGATTGTACTTATTGGCTTGTATATAAGAGCTTGTAGCAGTTTTCTTGAATAACTAGCTTTCTATAAGGTCTTTTATTCAAATATTAGCAAAAGGCACTAAGTCAATACTAACTATCTTTCCCAAGATTGCATCTTTAAAGTGCACAAGGAATTATACATACTTCCAAATCAATTAGATTCTCTCAGTTACACTAGGGGAAAAATTCTGAATTAGCTAAGTTATAGCTAATAAGATATATGAATATTCTGTCAAAGAGTCTGTCAAGCACGATAAACATCTCTACTATTTCAACGAGTTGGATTAAGTCATTGTGACATACGAGTATATATGAGATTCATATTTAAGTCTTCTTTTCTTCTTCTTCTTCTCTTTTTCTCAAACTTTTTTCAAGTCTTCTATTTTAACTTGATTTTGGAACCATCAATTAAACTTTTACATTGGTGTCCCTCCCCAGTAACACTCAAAGTTCTCATTTTCTCTTCAACTCTTTTTTTTGAAAAATATTTCTCTTGCTCCTCCTAATATAGTTTCTAAACAATGTAATATAGCAACAACAACAACAACAACAAACTCAGTATAATTTCACAAGTGCGGTCTAGGGAGGGTGTGTGATATGCATACCTTACCTTGACCTTTGCGAAAGCAGAGAGGTTATTTTCCATAGACCCTCGGCTCAAAAAAAAAAAAAGGGGCAGTAATAAGCAAACAAATAAAAAAAGCGAAGAAAAAATTCAAGACTAACACTAAGTAATGCAATCAGAAAATCGAAAGAAAGCGACAAGTAATAACAGATGCAGGCAGTTCATACAATTTAAATGGTTCGAAATATGTAGAAGTCCTAGGTTCGAATCTAATTTTCACTCATCAACAAAATACTTCTACATGCTTGGCTCAAGCCCTCATAGCAGGGGTTGTCTTGCAAATTTCAAATAACTAAATAAACGTATCAACTCTCAGATAGCTTAAGCTTTTAATTTACAAGATTCACATAATTCCACAAGCTTTAAGTTGGACATCTTGCAGGTTATTTGACATGGATTATGTTATAGATACTTTTTAATAATATACCCTACCTGCCTAACTTTCCAGAATATGTAATCGGAGTTAAAAAACTCAAGATGGGCAGTGACGATGTTGTAATACAGTGAAGATGCGAGCCAAAGTAAGCATTACACAGAATTAATCAAAAGTTTTTCTTAAAATAAATAAATATGAAAGTTGATTAAGGCTATATCAAATTCAATGTACATCTTAAAGAGGAAAATAAAAGCAAAGAGTGGCAGTGGATCAATTGTTATGGCATAAAGGATACATGCTATATTATTGCGAGAATTAAGATAAAATATAAATAGAACAATGCCAAATACAAATTAGGGCTCGAGGAGACCTTTGAAAACAAATAATCAACAATAGAAAAGTAAACTACACCGAAAGAACTGTTAGATTGCTAAACAATCGTAGAAAGTTCCATTATAATACTCAAAAGTTTATTACTAAACCATCACAGTTTCTGTAAAAGATAAATACGATCAACAAAGAGATAATTTGAACTGCAAAAAGATACCCAATTTCACACTCCATAGTTTCTACCGTAGGTATAGTGATTTGGCAGAGACTTACCTTGAATAGAAAGAGAAGGAAATTGTAGATGGGTTTGGTTCTCAGTAGCAGGTGATGAGCAAATCAGTTTCAACCGCATAATTTAATCTTTGAAAACAGAGAGAATTTCTTAGGGCTCCTTTTCCTCTTTCTTTTTCCCTTTATTTTGGGACGGAGGTGGAGGAGGATGCGTTGGAAAAAAGAGGGAGGGAAAATGTAGCGCCTTAAGTTTTGTTGATTAATTTAATTTTACGGCTGGATATTACACTTTTAAAGGAGCAGATAGTTTCTTCTCGTTAACGCTGAACTAAATATTGGCTCTAACGACCGGAGAAAAAAATTAGTCGTGAATAGCACACTTTTAACGACCGTATTCATGTACATTCGTTAAGAAGTGGTCGCTAAAGATCAAATTTCTTGTAGTGGCATGAGTTATATATCTAGTTTACTGTGGCCGAGCGCCTATGGGTGAGCCTAGAATGATCGAGATACAAAGCCTAATATGGCTGAACGCCTATGAGCGAGCTACTATGGTAGAGCAATTACGCATGCCGAGCCTTATAAAGCCGGACAACTATTTTACTTACTATGTTGAGAGTATTGAGTCAGTATCAGCAGGTAAGTATAATTTCAGATTATCTTTGACTCCCAGTTACTTTCAGTTATTATATTACTAGTTTAGTTTCAGCTTTCAGTTATTATGTTGCCTTACATACTCGGTACATTATTTCGTACTGACATCCCTTTTAATGGGGATGCTGCATTTTATGTCTGTAGGTCCTCAATTATAGTTGGACAGACCCTTCCACCAGATAGAGTCAAACATCAGCTTTATTTATAAGCTCCAGCTCCTTGGAGTTACTAGGTATAGACCTTGGAGTCCATTTTGTATATGCATGTTTGATGGGTAGGTCGAGGCCCTGTCACGACCATGGTATAGTTCAGTTATATGCAGAGGCTTGTAGACAAGTCTTGTATAGTTTATATGTTACTAGATATTCATGGTGGCGGGATCGGCCTACATAGTTATATATATCAGCTTTTGGGTATGTTTACCACATAGATGAGAGACGCAATATTTTCTGACGATTTGGAATATGGCCTCAACTGCCTACATTGGGAGTTACCCTTTTAGAGTTCACAGTTATAGAGTAGTAATCTCGGGCTTAGTATTGCACAGAGTGCCGGCCATGCCTATTCAGGTTTGGGGCGTGACAATCAATGCCCGAGGCTTTGACCTATCATGCGATATCGAGGAGGAAAAATCTGTTGAGGCCGAGGCGAAGAAACTTTTCGAGCCCGAAGGTGTGGAGGGCTCTGACGGTTTTGGTGATGAATTGGGCCCCGATGAAGACCAGCCATGAATGCCTTAAAACCTTTTTAGTTTTTGTGTTGTGTGTATTTTTTGTTTATTTTGAGCTTGTTTTTGTTGGACCTTTATAAATATATTTCGGAAAATATAAAATTTCCCTTTTTGGTAATTTTCAAGTTTCAATTTGTTTCTAGAATCTTTTCATAACTTCTATTCTCAAAAATATTTCTAATGCCTTAGTATAGAATTAAATGTAGTATTAAGTCGTTTACTTTTCAAAGGTCTGAATAGAATCTGACTTCGTTGCAACTTTATTTGCTCGAGGCTTCGAAAACTCAGAGTGACCAAAAAATTTTCCAAGATGCTTAAGTGTTTTTAGACGATGCTTTTGTCGAGGGTAACCTTTTAGTGGGTTTTGAATTCTTATGAAAGCCTTATATTTTGATATTGGGCTTCGGATATCTGTGAGCCATTTTTTAGGGTGGCTGTAGCCTTTTGTGCTTAGGCACTACCTAATAGGTTTAGTGCCTTCTGGATTTGGTGGCCCGAGTTGTTTGAACTCATTTCGAACGTTCCATCGTTTGGGTTCTAGGTATGTAGTGCCCCTTTTCTTACCACCAAGTCCCTGATCTTGAAGTGTTGGAGGTTGACTCTTTGGTTGTAATATCTTTCTATATGCTATTTTTGGGTGCCAACTGGACTACGTCAACATCGCACCTTTGGTCCAATAGTTCCAGTTTCCTGTTCATGGCCTTACTATTTGATTCTTTGGTCTCATATTAGAACCTGAGGCTCGATTCTCCCACTTCGACTGATATGAGTGCTTCGATTTCGTATACAAATGAAAATGGGGTGGCCCCAGTACTAAATTTTGAAGTCGTACGGTGTGCCCACAAGACTTCGAGCAGAATTTCCTTCCAGTTCCCTTTGGTATCGGTCAACCTCTTTTTCAAATTTTGGAGGATGGTCTTGTTTGTAGATTCCGCTTGTCCGTTCACACTAGGGTGATAACGTGTGGATAGTATCTTTTTAATCTTGTGGTCTTCGAAAAACTTGTTTACCTTGTTGCCGATGAATTTCTTCCCGTTATCACACACGATCTCGACAGGTATCCCAAACCAACGTATTATGTGATCCCAAATGAAGTCAATGCCTTCTTTTTTTCCTGGAACCTTTCGAATGCTTGAGCTTCGACCCATTTAGAAAAAAAATTAGGTCATGAACAGTATGAGTTGAGCCTTACCAGGTACCCATGGCAGAGGACCGACGATATAGATTTTCCAGCTCATGAAAGGCCATGGAGACAAGACCAAATGGAGTAGCTCTCTAGGTTGATGGATCATCAACGCGAGCCTTCGACAACCGTCTTATCTTTGTATAAAGTCCATTGCATATTTTTCCATGCTGATCCAGTAATAGCGAGTCCGAAGTATCTTCCGAACCTTTTTAATAGAATCGACTCGATCTCGTCATCTTTTAAGTCGTTCCCCCTAATGGCACACGTGTATGAGAGTCACATGCTCATTTAGATCCGTGGTTCCATTATACTTAAAAATATTAGCCATGAAAACTTCTTCGGGATTGGCTTTGGTTCCGTGCTCGGAGGAAAAGGCTTTTAGAAAAATTTCATGGAGTCTAGGCGTTTCAATATCAGGGGTGCTCCTCGAATTTGATCAACTCTGGAATTATAGGTCTTCACTTTTATGTCATTGGCCTTAATTTTCTCCCCGATTCCTCCGCTTTGTTAGTTCTTCAAGCATTTTTATTATTTTGGTGTTGGTCCTAGGTTTAGTTTCACCCAGCATTTCTATGACTGTCTCGTTTCTTCATGTGCTTTCCCGGGATGGTTCAGGATCAACACTGCAGGAGGCGTGTCTTTGATTCTGTAGATGTGCTATTGCCACCAGTTAGACTTATAACATTTGAAAATCACTCGCAGATTGATCCTATCGGTTTCACCTTCGGGCATACCTCGAGTCATTTGCCGGGCTCTTCCGCGAACACTAATTTTAGGGTCAGTCGGTAAGTTGGCATCGAGGGACGCATGTGAGTTGACATCGATTGGGTATGCAAGTAGGACTCTATTGAGATCAGCAAGCAGCACTTTATTTCTAGGTACTATATTGTTGTCTTCGCCATCATGGCCAGATTCAACATCGACGTTCAGGGGAGTAGACTGAGAGTTTGACACTCTTAGGTAGATCTGAAATTAAAATCTCAAAGAGCAAGCAAAAAAAAACTAGTGTGTCATAAAAACTAGCATCAAACTACCACTATTATCCTTAGCCCCCAAGGTTGCGCCAAATTGTTTACCCTTAAAAATGGATACCAATTGAATTTATACGTTGTTTTAATAATATGTGGATTAATTCAACTCAAATGATTTGTGATGTTAGATAAGAAAATAAATGATAGAATAAATAGTCAAACCAGTAGTGATACTGAGTTCGGGCTCGGTTAAAAGATTAAAAAGAAGTCTACCTTCGGTTCCGAGCCAACACTTGTGAAGAACTTATGAGCAAAAGTAAGAACTTTGAACAACTTTTAGAATAAAGATAATATATGTATATTACCTTGGTATGCGTGTTATAGAGTGTTATTTGAATAATAGACTTCCCCCTTTATATAGTAGAGGAGTTTTAGCCTAAGTACAATCCTAAAAAATATAAAAATCTTCCCTTTCGCTAATCACTGATATGCTGCTTAACGGTCCGAGATCTACGTTGTGATATCCGGTTGGCCACAGATATCCGGACCCTTTATTAATTGTGTGTGGTCATTTAACAATGCTTTCTGAGGTTATTTACCTTTAAAATACGAGTAACATTAAACTTGATTTATGGTTTTATTGATACGTGATTTAGTTGAATACTAATTAATAACAAAGAAATCTGAAGTATAAATAAAAGATATAAGTAAAAATCAAACCAATATGTAAGCCAATTTCCACCTCGAGCTAAGGTGACCTCGAAGTTAATCAGGAACAATTAAGCAAGAATAATAAAGTTACAGAACAATTATGATGAACAATGAGCGAGAAAGTAAGAGAGTATATTCTTTGCCAATAATTGATGATGGTTACAAATGATTGGGGTCCCCTTTATTTAATAGGGGAACCCTAAATAAAGTACTTTTCTATTTTCAGTAAAGAATCTTATTGGTACAGTTGTCCAACCACCTCATATGTATTCGTACAAATCTATTCTGGGATTTATGCCACAATCTTGGAAACATGGTAGGAATCTTGATCATCCTTTTACAAATCCATAACGACATTATCTCAAGGCCGGTGACGTTTGGCCTCGAGGTTCATCAGTCACTTTGATCTTCGAACTCTACCATCAGCCTCCAACCTAGTGAACTTCAAACTTACTCTTGAAGTGATTCCTGGAGCCCCCTAAATCGAGCATACTTGATTTTGACCATATACAAATTGTCCCCTCATTTTTTAGAATAAGAGGATAGAAATGATTTGAGCCTCGGTTCTCTAGAATCCCCGATGATGACATCATCCCCTGACATAAGGGCTCGAGATGACTAAAAAAGTCTCATTGGTTCGCAACCAAGACATTAAATGTGTTCCAGTAATGGTCGGCCGCTAGCGCTGCCAAACCGTCACCGCTTGCCTATAATTAAGGGGCTCCTTTTTTGAATTATAAACTTTATTTTTTTCTTGCGATCTCTCAGATCCCTTCCTCTCTTCATCTCTTTCTCTCATTGCCAGCTTCCACCATCCTTTTAGTGCCGAAAAACTCCAAGCTCCGCCACCTTTCACTTCTTTTAAATTAAAACCATGGCAAAAATCACTAAAATAGTTACTCAAAAAGAAAAGGCTTCCTCATCATCGCGGTAGGACAGAGGTAGAAAGGTGGTGCCATCTCCTATCGAGAGTGCATTCCCGGACCGTGCGAGCTAACTTCCAATTTTAGAATCGTCAAACCTGTATCTACACCAGGCAATGTGAGCTTATGTCTTGATACATCTACTTTATAACTGAAGATGAGCTTGAGCAGGTGAAGAAGGATTGCAATTGGGAGAATATGGATGTAGTGATCCCTTCCCCTTAAGAGGACAACACCACACATAAGGTAGGATACTTAAGTGTGTATACCTACACTTTCATATTGGGTCCCACAGATCCATCACTATGTCCCGTAGATCTAGTTATTCTTGATTTCTTCCACCAATATCATGTGACACTTGGCCAGATCTACCATTCTTTCTAGTGCATCATCAACTTGATCAGGTATTTATCGAGCCAGATCGAGGCGATGCCTTTTTTCCTTGACCACTTGATTATGCTATATAGTCCTCAACTCTATTGAGGCGGTTTGATAAAGCTCTAGTTTCAATCCTCGAAGTCCCTAATTTATAGCATCGATAAGGACAAAGACCGAGGCTGGATAAGTCAGTTTGTCCAAATCAAGACTTTCTATGTGATCCCTGCTGAGAGGATGTCATTTCCCGAGAAATGGAACATGAAACATAAGTGCAAGCTTATCGATGATGATCAATATTATGCTTTCTCTATCCTTTCTCAATTTAACTTCCTTTTCATGTTGCAGCTGCCTCTTTGTTCGCTAGTGCGGTTCCAGCCTTTGTATGTTGGGTCCGACAACCGGCATATGCTTCTTCATACACGGAACGCAGTTGGTGTGATTTCCAAGGGTCGATGAGAAGATAAAACCCATGGTGAGTTCTCTTGTTCACCTATTGATGTTTCTTAATGGAATACTCACTTTACCATTAGGCCTGGGAGACGTCGTCGTTATGCGGCCACCCGCGCATGTGAAGAAGAAAACTAAATTCCACCAAAGAGAAGAAGAGGAGAAGGGGGTTGCCTGCAAGTTCCTTGAAGCCTAAGAAAAGCAAGGCTCGAAAACCCAAGGCCGATCCTTTGGCCCTATCTTCAGAAGCATCACAAACACCTTCGAGATGAGATAAGGAGGGAAAAGATGACGACTGCCTATTAGTAGCTCCAAAAAGA
Organism: Nicotiana benthamiana; assembly: GCA_034376525.1. Taxonomy (NCBI): domain Eukaryota; kingdom Viridiplantae; phylum Streptophyta; class Magnoliopsida; order Solanales; family Solanaceae; genus Nicotiana; species Nicotiana benthamiana. The sequence goes on from CM067337.1 coordinate 95,781,147, forward strand.
GTATGCACCAATTCTTCGAAGGTCGCTGAACGGATGGTAGCTGATGTAGTTTAATCTCAAATCGAAGAAAGTTTGGAGGGGAGCTCAAGCAGAGTCCCTGAGCCATTAGATTTTAAAAAAATGCATCTCGTACCGGGGGATATTTGGTAGGAGAGCCCGAAGAGCATAATTGCGAGGGCCTATAAAGAGATGATAATATACCAATTGAATCACTTTGGATAATTAATGTAGATGACTTGCCGCGAGGCCCTATGTTCTCCGAATGGCAATTCTAAGATGCCCGGGTCACTAGGACTCCTAATATGGGAGTGACCCATGAAGGGAGTGATATTTTTTGGGAGTGCCTTGTGGGGATCGAAGATGGTCCCAATCTTGATGCCTCGTTATCTTTTATGAGGCCTAGAGGCTTCTCAAACAAGCAAGTTTTGTCTTCATAATTATGCTTCGAATTTTATTCTAATTTTTCTAAGTCTTGACTCTTTTTCTTTGTATGAAAGCCGTGGTGCTTTGTCGACAAGAATTTTCCAAATCTCGAGCCGAGAAATTCTTGATGTGAAGTCGAGCTCAAGAAGTTGGTGGAAGAGGGACGACCTTAAGCGCTTCTATGTATAGAAAGAGGGAGAGGCCAGAGATCTCCGAGTTGAATTGGCAAAAGCTCATCAAGAGCTGACAGAGCTTATTGAAAAGGTAATATATCCCTTTGTTTGCACCCATTTGATTTAGTGAGTAATATTTCAACTTTGCAGGCCCATCAAAAGGGCGAGCTAGTGGAGCATCTTCGAGAGGAGCTCAAGATGAAAGAGGCCGAGACCTTGGTATGGAAGCAATATATGGATCGTCTCGCCTAAAAAAAAAAGAAATGCTTCGAGTCCAGCTAACCTCGATCGAGCACCACTTTCAAAATGTAATAGAGAAAGCCTGGCCTAGAGACAAAATATTAAGGAGCTCAAAGCTAAATCGTCCGCTGAACTTGCAAAGGCCAAATCCGATGCAGAGGCATTTGTGGCTTCTTATGAAGTTGATGCCGAGGCTGCCAACATTCGGGCATCGGAAATCTCAATAGTGGCCGAAGTCAAATTATCATGTCCTCTTGATCATGCCAGGCGATAATCCCGTAGAGAAACTCTTGAGGAGGTGCATGCTCGTAGCTTCGACCTCTTAGCTGGCATTGAGAAAGCAAAAATTTTGGAGGACGAGGCCGCCGCTTTACTCTCTCATGGTGAGGATTCTACTAGTGGCTCTGAGAGCGGCAAAAGGAGGAGGTTCCCAAAGATACGGCTCCCGAGGACACAGCTCCCGAGGATGTAGCTCCCAAGGATATTTCTTCCAAAGATGTGGTTTTCGAGGTGGTTACTCCCAAAGTAGCTTAGTCTGTTTTGTTTTTTGTTTTTGTACAAGTCCCCTTGTGGGAATTGTAAATAATCTTTATGAATGTAAGGAATTCCCTTTATTTTTGCTTTATCTTTGATTTGTATTGAATTTTGATTCGTCTTTATTTGTGAAAATTTTTGACGTTATAACTTTAATGACCAGGTGATCCTAATTCGAACTCAGAATAGGACAAACCCTTAGGGTTTTTAATGATCAATGGGCAATTTTTTGAACTTATAATAGAATACCCCTTAAGGTTTTTCTTAACCCTCGAGCTGCTTAAGTTGATATGATGTGAGATCGAGATGGTGGGACTATTAAGTCCGAGTTGAGTGAGAGCAAGGTCTCGAACTCTACATGCTTTGGCCCTTAGGATTTTTTATATTGGCCTTTAGGCTCTTTTATGTCAGCCCTTAAGCTCTTTAAGTTGGGCCAATTCATCCTATGGAGCAACTATAATTTTCCCCTCTTTTCGGCTAAAAGACTTAGTGAACTTTTTATGCCTTAGCATGTGTTTTTTTACCCACTGAAGGTTTGATCGACCGGAAACTTATTTGTAAGTCATTTTTGTGACAATAATTGTTTACCTTGAAAATGGTAATTACAATTAGATTTGATTTTGTGGTTCTGAAAATATGCGATCTATTTTTTATGCTAGTTGTTAGGAAATAGATGCTAAGTGAAACATCTCAAGAAGTGAGGTGGTGCCATCTACTAAATTTTGCATCCCACACCAGTGCAACGTCTCAAGAAGTGGCTTCACAATAGTAGTGGTGGAGAAACCCATACTTTGCCAGATGTTTCACCCAACAAACATTTCATCCTTTACTACTTCTTCCTCATATTTTTATGCTTGTTCTTTAATCTTGAATATACCATTTGACGGATCGGGAAAAGCCTCAAGGGAACAGTTCTCGAAGACACTACCCCCCAGGATGTGCCTCTAAAAGTAGACTAGGCTAGTAGCTACTATATGCATTTTTTATTTTCTTTTTTGGTTTCTCTGTTTCCGTGTAAGGACCCTTCGGGGGCTTTTGTATTATGTGTATTGTCCATTCATGGGATTTTTGTAATCATTGTTTATAAATACAAAGAGTTACTTCAATTTGCCTATGATTTATGCTATATTTCCTTTTATCTGTGTTTGCCAAGAAATTGAGTGGATGACTCTACAGACCGGTACGAATAGCAAGCCGAGGAATAAGTATTTTTTTGGTTCTTGGATGATTAATACAATACCATGTGGAACCCTTTACCATTCCTCAGGCTGGGCCTGGACTAGATTGATAAACTCTGGCCGTTGCGGTCCCCTACTTCGAGTTGAGTAGGAATAGGGCTTCAAAAACTTAACCTTTTATGCCCTAGTGATTTTTCTCAAGAGGAAACTTTCTCAGACGTCCCAGAATAAATATAGCCTTTAGGAATTTGAAAACAGTCCCTGAGTGAGAGTTGCTTAAGCTCGGGCGATCTAGAAACTTGTTTTGAACTTAGAGAGAAGATAGCCTTAAGGCATTGCAGACAGACCCTGGATAAGTGTATGCCTAGACTCGGATTGCCCCTAGGTTAAAGCAATCGAGATAACGCTTGATATCGATCAGAAGGCGAAAGATATCCCAAAGTCTTTATTGGTAGTTTTCAAGTAGAAGTTGTCTTGGGATTAGGTAGCTCGAGGATTGAAAGATCGGGTAGACGACCCACACTTGCAATAGTAGAAATTCTCGAGGTAGGATACCACCTTGAGGTCAAGTCTATATGGGTAGGTTTATAATCTTGTCTGCTTTTTGGCAGAGGTCCTCGAGATCGGGTACCATATCAAGGCTTGTAATGATATCAATGGCTCTTTGGAGCCTATGTTCTTTTCGACAGATATGCTCGGGTACTACTGATTATATAACACAGTTAAGAAACAACCGAGGTTGTCACATCGGTACATGTTCCCATAGTGATAATGGTTTAATCCGTATTTCTAATTGGCCTTTAAGGCAGGCGAACAATTAACGCTTTCTCTATATATATAGGTTTGTCTTCCCTCCCTTTGGGATCCCGCTATTTTGAGTAGTTATCCTCCTTCGCAGAGTTCTTCTTTCCTGTGGTAGGTCCTTCACCATTTTAACTTTGATGCCTTCGCTCAAATTACCGCTCTGATTCTATGATTTTACCACAGTTATGATAATAATTGAGGATCCGTTCGGCAAGGAGGAGGAAATATCATCTATGGTTCTTGCCTGGTTGGTTTATGATGGTTGTAAGTAGCGAGATCTGTCTAAGGTCAGATGGGAGGCAAGACACCATGGTACGAGCTATGCAATTTTGCTCTTTTTTGGAAAACATTCTCTTTCTAAGCACATTGATTCCACCTTTGTAGGCATTGTGGGGTTCCCTGAAGTGAGACCATGCCATCTTGGAGAAAGAAGAGAAGCATCAGCTTTGGAGCCAATTAAAAATAACAAGCGAGAAAGCCTTTGCTGGGCGATGATGCGTATCGCAGGATGAGTCTAGCCCAGAGGCTCAAAGAGGAGGCATCAGCTAGGCCTGCAGCACCCAAGATCTCTGGTCTTGAAAAGATGGTCCCTCCTCCGCTGCCATCGTCTTTCCCCATAGTATGTACCTCGAGAAGTGAGGGTTCTCCGTCACTGACTACTTATCCTGTTGATGATACTTAGAGAGATGATCGAGGCTAGGGGCCTCATATATCTAATGACCATGTCCCAACGGGTAGCGGTTTTACTGGGTTTGACGAAGCTAGACTAGTAGATATGCACTCGACTTTAGTGGAAGCTCAGTGGCTCTATTTTGCAATGAGTTTTGGACAATCGTATCAGCTTTTTAGCTCTTATAGATTTTGCTCTCTTATTGAGTTTCTCCTTCGCAGGCTTGTGACAAGCTTACGTCCGAGCTATTTAATCGCGAGGCAATGATGCACAACGTCGTGGATTGGAAGAAGTCCCTCAGGCTTCTTTGTGATGGGAGAGAAGACAAGTTGGCGTACTTGTTATTTGAGGCAAGTCGAATTCTGAAGTACAAAAGCTACCTCAAAGAATGTGTAATTTTTGTTCTAGAGGGGGCACATGTTCCCTTTTTATCCCTAAGGCTGACGCTTCATTTATTTTAGTTGTAGAAGAAAATGGAGGACCTTGATGCCTTTGGAGCAATGTTGCCAAGTCAAGTGCGAGCATAATGGGTTGAAGGCACAGGAGGACATTCAGGCTATAATAGATAAAGGTGCTTTGCTAAGGCTTCTGCTTTTGAGGTTTAACTCTGCTTAGCTCGCGAGAGCAGTTTGGTTCGAATGGATATGATCACAAGGCTCGAGTCTAAGCTTTTGAAGGTGAAAGATGATATTGTGGATACTCGGACCGAAGCCATAATGATCCGAACTAAGGCTGACAAGAAAGTGGCAGTCTACGTGAAGGACGATGTCGATGCTCGAGCTGTGCTGAGAAGGGCTCTTCATCACTAGAGCAGGAGAATGGAATATGCTCGATAAAAATATCGAAGGTAAACCCTCGAGGAGATCCATACTAGGGGCTTTGACCTCTTGAAAGAGGTGAAGTAGGCAAATACAGACTGTAATAGCCCAGCCCGCTAGTAATATTGTCCGCTCTGGGCCTTGGCCCTCATGGGTTTAAAATGCGTCACTAAGGTCTAAGGCTTGTTAGCTTATATACCCAACATCCCTCTTGTGTTTTGGCGATATGGGACTCTGTCTAATGCCTGGGTTGTTACATACACCCCCTCTTATGGACTCAGCGTCCTTGCTGAGGTTTGCCCCACCGCATGGTATTTTCCTAGACTCAGCATTGAGGTTTGTCCCGCCTAATCGGGATTTGCCTAAACTGAGTTGAACTCTGATCAACGGTCGGCATGGATGACATAAGATTTGCTCTAATACCAATTGTAATAACGTAGCCCGCTAGTGATATTGTCCGCTCTGGGTCTAGGCCCTCACGTGTTTAAAATGCGTCACTAGGGTCTAAGGTCTGTTAACTTATATACCCAACATCCCTCTTGTGTTTTGCCGATGTGGGACTTTGTCTAAATCCTGGGGTGTTACACAGACGACCACAACGCTAAGTCCCTTCTTTCAGATGTTGAGGATAGCGAGAAAAAGGCGGACGGGCCATAGTTCCCCAGAGGGCGTATATTAGGCCTTCCTTTTCTCATTTTGTGTATAGTGCTTTCAAGAAAAACATTGTAACTGAAGCTTGTATTTTTATGCATCTATGTATGAAATGAAGCCTTGCAGTTTAATTTTTTATTCACTTTTCTTTGCTCCAATGCTTGTTAGTTATTAGCCAGACGAACCGATATTTGAGTTAAAAGAACCCTTAGGTTTGTAGTACATCCCTGGGGCTCATTGGGCTGGCCAATAGGATCTTACGCACTTGGTCGTACGACCTTTTAGTATAAGCCGGCGTTTAAGCTCATATGCTCTTGCTCTTAGGCATATTTGATTAACTGTTTTGGGTTCAATCTTCGAGTCGGATTTTGACTCGAGCTCAATGGCCCCTAATTTTTTGAATATAAAGCTAGCCTTTAGGCTCTTATACGTTGGGTCGGTACAACCTTTTATATGGGCTAGAGATAGTAGCTCTTACGCATTGGGTCGGTATGACCTTTTATACGGGTTTTCAATAGTGGCTGTGATGCATTGGGTCGATACGACCTTTTACATGGGCTAACGGTAGTGGCTCTTGCACTTTAGGTCGGAACGACCTTTTTCATGGGCTGGCGGCAGTGTTTCGTACTCTTTAGTTTGGTACGACCTTTTACATAGGCTTTATTTTTCCTTAATGAAGGACCTTTTAGGATTTTGTTTGCCTGACTGTTTGACTGTTCCATAAAAACCTCGATTGTGAGTAGTTATATGGCGGTGAATGAGCACCTTGGGAGGTTTATGCTCGGTGGTTGAGTATCTCGTAGCCTGTAGTTTGTAGCTGACATAGTCGAAGATCTTTTGCCTATGTTAAGGGTAGCCTGTTTCACCGGTTCCTTGCAAAGTACTTTAGAAGTAATTGAAGGCCTGTGGTTTTATAACAACGGCCGGTCCTCCCTGAGTTGCGGTGGTTTGGCTGGTACAACCTTGTGACCGTAGTCATTGTTTTTGGCTGGAGCCTTTCAGTCCTCAAGTGAAGTAGCTTTGACGTCTATATCAAGGGTATGCGTTTTTAAGGGTCTTTCAAGTTCGATATATGGCCTTAACCTTAGGATCAAGTTTATGCCTTTTGTAAGGTCTTACACATATTTACATGCCTTACTTGAGGTCTTACAATTTTAGTTATTTGATACAAGTGTGGTTCATGCCTTGCTCTAGGTCTTACAGATATTGTTACTAGGTATAAGTGTGTTTCATGCCTTGCTTGAGGTCTTAGAGATGTTGTTGTTGCCTTATATTGATCTTACGAGACCGAGGCTGCCCACTTGGGGTCTTATAACCTCAGATATTTGATAAGTCGATGGGGGTGGCCTTAGGCGGAAGTCACCGAGTAATTGAAAATTTTCTGGATCGGGAGCTGTTTCTTATAAACTTGGTATTGCTTGATTGAAGGTTCCGACCCGGAGGTCATGTGTGTTTGAGTTTTGATGCCAGCCCCTGATTGTTCAGAATGTTTTCGGCTTCTGGAGCCATTTTTGCAAACTTGGTGTTGCCTCATTGAGGGCTTATTTGTTTGAAGTTTCGACCCGGAGGTCATGCAACTTCGAATTGTTGATGTTAGTCCCGGAGTGTTCGGGACGTTTCCAGTTTCTAGATCCATTATTGCAAACTTGGTGTTGCCTCATTGAAGGCTTATGAGTTTGAATCTCCGACCCAGAGGTCATGTCGCTTTGAATTGTTGATGCCAGTCCCCGGGTGTTCAAGACATTTTTTGGCTTTGGAGTTGTTTTTGTAAAAACTAGGGGGCTCTTTTTGAAACGCGAAATGCTTTGATGGAAAGTATTCCTTGATTACTTGGTACAAGTATGCATGTTTTCGCTTTTAAGGGCTCAATTATTCTATGCGTGCATGGTTTGTTCGACCGTTTGGACCGGTACATCATTTTCATATCGATACCCCACTTAGCACTTCTTGGCTTCTTTGAGGAGGTGTTCTTTTGGGGGAATGCCCCCTAGTGTTTGAGGTCGATTAAAAAGAAGCCTTGAATACTTGTTGAGTCTTCATTAGGTAGCATATAGGTGTTTCCTCGTTAAAAACCCGGCCGGTAAAACCTTTCTTGGGATAAAAACCCAATCGAAGGAAACAAGTGCAACGTATGATTTTGGAACCTAAGGACTTCAAGTTGTAATGTGCTTCAGCCATTTCGATCGGATACCTGCACTTAGGTGAGTACAAAATGTCGATAAAAATGGGAGATGATCATACCTTCATGCAGGCGGTATTTCTATCCCTGATATGTTTTGATAGCTTGTTACGAGGAAGCGGTATGGTCCTTTGCTTCGTTCCATCGGGCTTAGTTGAGGATGTAGCTTGTTATCACTATTTTATTGTTTGTTTATCCTTTGGCTCCTTCGGTGGTGAAGGTATTGGTGTTGGTTCCACATCATGCACTACGAACATCTCTTTTGCTGCATGTTGCTCGCCGTAGATAGTCTTTATCCCATATTTTGGTGAGAATTTCATCATTTGATGGAGGTGGATGGTACTGCTCTTATACACAATATCCATGGCCTCCCGAATAATGCGACGTACCTCATGTCTCCTTCAACGATATGAAATTTAGCATTTTAGGTCGTGCCGACCACGTTGACCAGGAATGTCATTTGCCCTTTCATTGTTTCGCTCTCCATATTGAACCAGTTGAGGACTTGAGAGGCGGGTACGATTTGGTCAAGTAGTCCGAGCTGCTCTACCACCCTAGACCTAGTAATGTTGACCGAGCTATCTGGATCCACAAATCTAATTTGAAATGTGTTTACGAGGAAAGAGATTGCCAGTGCGTCGTTGTGAGGCTAAGGGAATGTCTCAATGTCCTCGTCGCTGAATGTGAGTGCGTCCAGGGGTATGGAACCTGGAGTATATTTTGTTCTTCTGATCATGGGTTTTTGTGGAGCATTGATGCCTCCCAAGATTATGTGGATGATATGTTGTGGCTCATTTGTTTCATTCTTCTTGGTGACATCTCTTTCCCAAACTTGTTTTTGGCTCAGTCGCTCTAAAATTCTCAGATATGACTATTGCTGAGTAGTCGGGTTACTTCTTCTTGGAGTTGTTCAAAAATCTTCGGTCTTGTGACCGTGCATGTTGTGAAATTCAGACAATATGTTATGGTTCCTTTGTGAAGGGTCTGATTGTACAGGCCTTGGCCACATAGTATCTCTGATTTTATTGATGGCGAATATGATGTCTGAAACGTCGACATTGAAGTTGTATTGCGACAAACGTGGCGCCTTCGTCGGCCCTGTATTCTTTTCAAACTCGGTTTTGTTGACGAGTCTTGAAGATTCTAGCCTTGATCGATCCTTCGATCATTGCTAGGTATGTTGCGACTTGGGGCGTCTCTTGTATCTTTAGTGTATGATTGGTATCTTTCCTTGTTTGGCTTTGAATCCGTTGCCGGAAGACTGCTACAATATATTGAGCCCGAAGGGAATCTTATTTGGTCATCTTGAACCTGATCTTTGATTGGTATCGATTGTGGACATCCGACAAAGTCACGATAGGATATTCGACTAAATTTTGCTTCAGCTGCTCTGAAACCATTACGCTTCGCTCGTTCAAACTTTGAGTGAATTCCTGCACCGCCTAATTGTCGGAGACCAATGATAGTTCCATTCATTCCAATTGAAAGCGAGATACGAGCTTTCCCTGCATCTTATTCTCCTTTTTTTGATTTTGACGATGTCGCATTTCCTTGTGGCTACCTTGATGGCACTAGTGTGTACCTGATTGAAAGAATCTGCCAGCATGGAAAAGGAATTTATAGAGTTAGGAGCTAGACTATGATACTAAATCATGTCCCCTTTCGAGGGTGTTTCCTCGAACTTCTTTAGCAGGACGGATTCGATCTCATCGTCCCCCCTCAGGTTGTTGTCCTTCATTACACATGTGTAAGCAGTGACGTGCTCGTAGGGTCCGAGGTTCTGTTGTACTATGGAAGTTCGGGTATTTGAACTTCTTTGGAATGGGTTTTGGAGCAGCCTCCTGCGCGAATAGCTTTTGTACAAACGTCTTTCGAATCTACACCTTTTAGGACCGGGGGTGCTCCCAGAATTTGATCAACCCTAGAGTTGTAAATATCTACTTTCTTACCGTTGGCTTCTATCCTTTTTTTGCCCGACTCAATCCTCTCTGTGAGGTCCTTGAGCATCTTTATCACGACAGGGTCAGCTACCGACCCGTTGTTACTTGATCTTTTCAGTACTAGCTCGGGATCTGTTCTCGGTGCTACCGTGCTGGGAGTTTTTTTTGTGACTTTGCAGCTGAATAATCGCCAGCCATTATGCCTGTAACATTTCAAAAATAATGTGAAGGCTAACTTCATGTTCTTTCCTAGCTGAGGTTTTCTAAGCTTCTCGTCGATCTCCTTGGTGTATGCTCTTGTTGGTGTGGGAGATTATCTCGATATGTTTGAACATCGACACCATTTTCTCCATGGTTTTCAAGATTGTTGTTTCCAGGTACGTTTGCTGAGTTAGACATTTCGACCTGAAATCAAAGATTTTGGACAAGAAAAAGTGTGAAAGATAACTTGTGTTATGTAGTAAACCAACAAGAAAATAATCACTATTATTTTTAGCTCCACATGGGCGCCAAACTATTTACCTTGAAAATTGTAATTGCAATCAGATTTTATTTTGTGGTTCTAGAATACGTGATCTAATTTTTTTCTAGTTATTTAAGCAATAGATGCTGAGTAAGAGATTAAAATATAAGATAAGAGCTTGCAGATAATACAATAATCAAACTGAAGGGCTGGAGATCGGAGCCTCGAGCTGGCGTATACGGGCCTCGAGGTCGAGCCGCACAACAGGCTAAGGGGGGTTGTGATTGCGGCTCTTTATGAATAACAATAAGCAATAAATGAAGAACAATTAATGAGGTAAAATGAATGTAAACAAAATAATAAATGCAAGCAATATAGCCAAATAGAGAGTATGTTTGAGTTAGAGAGCAGAGAGAATGTTCTAGTATTGAATGTTGAGTATCACATGTCTTTACAAAATGATAAGGAACCCATTTATAAACTAGTGGGAATTCCAATATAGTACAAATGTAATTATTACAAAGATATGGGGCTGCTACATCTATTTTATGCTAAATACCGGTCTAAACCAGCCTACTAGGCGTTGTCAGGGAGCTTCTCACCTTTTCTCAATAACTGTCGACCTGTATTGTCTCGAGCCCCTCGGGTGTACATCTCGGCCGTAGTCTCGAGCTTTTAACTGGCGTGCTTACGAATCGTTATAATGGCAGAAAATTGGACCCTCTAATTTTATCGTATACCTAGATTTATATATTTTTTCAGTTAATATTTTTTTTTCAAATTTTTTGACTACGAATGTCGGGAAATTTGATCAAAAGTTGTTTTGACTTTTCTCATATGATTTCACTGACTAAAGTCGTCTGAAATTTTATAATGCAAATTTTAAGTTGCCGACTATTGTGGTCGGAGATGTAATCAATATAGAAGGGAAAAAGATAAATTATTTTTTCGTCTTCCGACCACTACCGTCAGAAGTATACGATCAGAATTTTGACGCTATTTTATAGTGGGAATTTTCAGCCGAAAAAATAGCGATTTTCCGGTAGTTAGGGGGAGGGGTGGTTGGGGAAAGAGAATTATTAGTCGTATGATTGTTTTACTTTCGCGTTATTTTGTAAAGAGCTTAGTTTGGTGATTGAACCGAACCTGTCTCTAGCCATGTCTAATCATTCAAGGACGGTTCGGAAGAATGGCCAAAATCTTTTCCCTTTACGAAATATATCCAAAACGATAATCTAATGAAAACGATTTAAGCAGGTTATGATTAAAGTATTTGTACTGACATTTGCTTAAATGATTAATAGTGATTGCACATGCGTAATAGCTTTCTTTTTAATTTTTCTTTAATGTATTTAATTGGGGTATCCCTGTAAATCTATCTCATTCTCGATCTTGTAATTTAGCCACTATCAATCCACCGTCATTACTGGTTTTCTATTTGTTTTTTTATATATATATATATATATATATATATATATATATATATATATATATATATATATATATATATATATATTCTTCATTAAACGATCTCTAGTATTTTTCTTTTATAGATTTGTTGTTTGGACAGAAAATTGTGGAAAAGTCATTATGTTTAAATTAGAAAAAAAGAAGAGAGCATTGGCCTCGGTCAACATTGTAGTATATTGCTAATAATCTGAAAATGATTAGTTTTAAGTAATTTGATAAAAAAACGCTTTCGGTCGGAGAGACGTTTAGAGAGAGAAACTCTGGCGACTGGCAAGCAAGACGCCGCCCGCCGCCAGCAACCACCCACCAAACCCAATCATCCCTACTCAACGCTTCCCCACTGTAAATATGGCAAGAGTGATCACACCTGAGAGCGGAATCCCACAACAGCTAACCCCAATGCCCCTTATACACTGGTTCCCTGGCATGGGTAGTGCCCCTACTGTCATACAGGCACCGCCGGAGAAGGAGAAGGAGGGTGCAGGTGGAACGACGATGGCTAGAAAACTCACTTACTCCACTGAAGCTCAGAAACCTAAAATGGCGGAGAAACCCACAATGGCGGAGGTAGTCAAAGGTAACCGGACTCAAAAGCAGGGCATGCAATTGAAGTTCTACCCTCCGCTGATGAAGGATGGTGTGAAAATTGCTAAATTGAATCCTAAGGAGATAGAGAGTCAGAACCAGAAATGGAGGTATGCCCTAATTGGTTATGTGTTGGAAGGTAATCCGTCATTTAAGGAAATGTTGAAGTATGTTTATGGAGTTTGGAATGAGGTTACAATGCCTACTCTGTTACTATACAATGATGGATATTTCATCTTCAAATTTGAGTCTATGGAGGAGAAGAACTTAATCATGCAACAAGGACCAGACACTTTCAACGGTAGGCCTATGATTCTGAAGGAATGAGACCCCAATTTTCAGATTAAAAATGAGTCGATGAGAATTGTCCCAATTTGGGTCAATTTCCCTTGACTGCCGATACAATGCTGGGCTGAGGAGAATCTAGGCAGAATAGCAAGCTTACTGGGTAAGCCCCTATGCACTGACAGGCTAACTGCTGAGTGTGAGAGAATCTCCTATGCGAGAGTTCTTGTGGAAGTTGATATCACTCAACCTCTGCCTGAGGATATCCACATAGAGATACCAGATGGGAAAGCATGGATACAAAGTGTAGAGTATGAATGGAAACCAACATTCTGTCTTGAATGCAACTCATTTGGACATAAAAATGGTGACTGTCAGCAGGAGAAACAACAGACTGTAGAACCCCAGAGACAGAGAAGGAGAAAAAAGAAGGTAACCCGAGTGCAATGGCAACCAAAAGCTGTTCCTGAGGAGATAGTAGAAGGGCACAGAATGACAAACAACCTGAGATTCCTGCTGTAGAAAGGAACAACAAAGGCAAACAGGTTGCAGCTGTTCAAGGCCCTAAGGACAAAAATCAAAACAAAATGACCAACTATGCTGAGGTAGCCAGGAGGAATACATTTGCAGTACTCACCATAGTAGAACCCCCTGATGAGAACCAACAACAGGGAGAATGGAGCCTAGAGCCAGTTGATCCAGGGGGTACTAAACATTAGAGGACTAAACAAGTCCTACAAACAAAGAGAGTTAGTCAAATTCCTGAGGACTAATAGAGTTGATATGATAGCTTGCCTAGAAATTAGGGTGAAGCAGCAGAATTCAATGGCAATATACAAGAAGCTGGGAGATGACTGGACTATAGGGAATAACTATGTGCATGCTCATAATGGCAGAATATGGATAATGTGGAAAGAGGTCAATGTTCAAGTGGTAATACTGGAGAACACTGATCAATCAATTCATTGTCAAGTGAAAGGAAGAAACTCAACCTTTACTAGCTATATCACCTTTGTTTATGGTCTACACACTACTCAACAAAGAGCACCATTATGGAGAAACTTGAGAGCTGTCCAGCAAACTGGACCCTAGCTTATAGTGGGGGATTTCAACTGTCCACTAGGGGTTGAGGATAGGATAAATGGTCAGCCAGTGCATCCTTCTAAGATTGCTGATTTCCAGGGGTGTATTGATGACATTGTAGTGGGGCAGCTTACCAAAAGGGGAAGTTCATTTTCATGGAGCAATGAAAGGGATGCTGATGACAGAATATATAGCCACATTGACTGGGCTTTTGGTAATGCTCAGTGGTTCAATTCTTACACAGGAGTGGAAGCAGTATATATGTTGCCTGGGTGTTCAGATCACACTCATATATTATTAGATACTGATATTGTCAAAATTAGAGTTAAAAGACCATATAGGCTGCTACTAACAGTTATGCAACAAAAATGAGTACAAGGAAACAGTTCAAAGAGTGTGGGGTCAACAAATTCAAGGCCACACTATGTATTCTATTTGGAGCAAACTGAGGAAAATTGAACATGAGACCAGAACCATTCATCAGGAGCATTCATCTGTGGATACAAAGTTGCAACAAATGAGAGAAGGTCTGAGGGTAGTCCAAATCAAACTGAATGAAGACTATCTCAATGAAGCACTGATTGAAGAAGAGAAGAAACTATTACAGAATATTGAAAAATGGAAAGGTATTCAAGAACAAATAATGAGGCAAGAGTCAAGAGCAAACTGGATTCAGTTGGGTGATAGTAATACAAAATACTTCCATGTGAATATGAAGTCCAGACAAGCCAGGAACAGGGTGAGTAGCATACTCAATGACAACTAGATGAGGATCACTGACCCACATCAGATGCAACATGAGTTCATTCAATTCTTCCAACAACTTCTGGCCACAGCAGCAGACCAGCTTCCTGGGATAGATATCAATGTGGCTAGGGATGGGCCATGTCTATCATTGAACCAACAACAACAATTATTATCTCATGTAACAAGGGAAGAAATCGGTCAGATAATTCACAATCTCCCTAATGACAAGGCTCCTGGGATAGATGGATACCATGCAGAGTTCTTCAAACAGTTTTGGCCTATTGTGGGTGAAGAGGTTACAGAGGCAGTGCAGAAGTTCTTTCAAAATGGGAAGTTACTAAAAGAAGTTAACTGCACCACTGTTACATTGATTCCAAAAGTGAAGAATCCCAACTATGTCAAGGAATACAGGCACATTGCCTGCTGCTCAACACTGTACAAAGTCATTGCAAAAATTCGTGCAAACAGGATGAAAATAGTGGTGGACTATCTGGTTGGGCAGGCACAATCAGCCTTCATAGAGGGGAGAAACATCCTGGAAAATATCATTATGGCCCATGAATTGATTAGAGCTTATTCCAGAAAGCTGTATCTCCCAGGTGCATAATCAAAGTGGATATCAGAAAAGCTTATGATTCTGTTGAATGGGGATTTCTGAGAGCAGTGCTGCTGTAGTTTGGTGTGCCATACACAATGGTCACCTTAATCATGGAGTGTGTTTCTACAGCAAGTTTCTCCTTACTAGTTAATGGAGGCCTTACCAGCAAATTTGCAGCAAGAAAGGGGCTAAGACAGGGTGACCCAATGTCTCCCTATCTGTTTGTCTTAGTCATGGAATACCTCAACAGAACACTGAAGCAGTTGAACAAGAACCCAGACTTCAACTTCCATCCCAAGTGTTCCAAATTACAACTTACTCATATCTGTTTTGCAGATGACCTCCTGATGTGCTGTAGAGGAGATGAAACATCCCTGAGGCTCTTACTGAAAGAGTTTGATAACTTCTCCCAGATTTCTAGATTGCAAGCCAACTTGGAGAAAAGCTCCCTGTACATAGCTGGAGTTTCACAGGAAATCAAGGACAGACTACTTGAAGAATTTCATCTAACAGAAGGACACCTCCCATTCAAATATCTGGGAGTTCCCTTGTCAACCAGGAAGATTACAATTGCACAATGCCTTCCCTTGGTGGACAAGATAGTGGACAAGATCTGATACTGGTTATCCAAGATTTTATCATATGCTAGAAGACTCCAATTGATCAAGAGTGTCGTATTTGAGATGCAAACCTACTGGGCACAGGTCTTCCTACTTCAAAAGAAAATCATCAAGCTGGTGGAAGGAATCTGCAGGAATTACTTATGGACTGGGAAACATGAGGCAAGTCACAGGGCACCCATAGCTTGGGACACAGTATGTAAGCCAGAGGCAGCTGGAGGCTTAAATGTTGTTTGCTTTGAAAGTGGAACACAGCAGCAATGTCAAAGCTGCTATGCGCACTAATGCAAAAAAAGGATAAACTATGGGTCAAATGGATCCACTGTCATTATATAAAGAGGAAGGATGTGACTAACATGGAAGTGCCAAAGCAGGCTAGCTGGTTGGTAAGGAAAATATTTGGAGCTAGGGACTGGTGGGCACATGACTAGGCAGCAATGCACTCCTGCTGCCAGAAGGGAAGTTACAGCATCAAGAGAGCATACATGTATTCCATCCCACAGTTCACCAAAGTACCCTGGAAAAAACTGGTGATGGTGCTAGGAATTCTGCCAAAATAGAAATTCATACTATGGATGACATTGCATCAACAGTGGACAAACTAGAAAAATGGGGTATCCACACAGACCAAGCCCGTTCCTTATGTGACAGTGGTAAAACAGAGACTCATGACCACCTTTTCTTTGAATGCCCTTATTCACAATCACTGTGGCAAGGTTTACTAAGGTGGCTGAATTTCAATTGAGTGATAAACAATTGGGAGCATGAAGTCCAATGGCTCACTGACAGAGTCAATAATAGGAACCCAAGGAAAACCATCCTAGGAGTGGTATTCGCAGTAGTTGTATATAATATCTGGATGGAAAGGAATGAAAGACGATTCAGACAGTTGAGCATGGATGCTAAGATTAGAGCAAGACAGATTGCACTTCAGGTGCACATTACTGGAAGGAAGATGAACAAATGGCAGCCTACTCTACAACACATAAACTGTTACCCGCAATGTACTCCTTGAATATATTCACAGTTTTGTAGATTAAGAGTTAGTTTCAACAGCTTTCGGGTTGTATAGTGGATAGTTGATTAATTTTGAGAGGTGTTCCATTGTCCCAAAGAACACGTGATGTACAGTTATATTGGTTGAAATACAAATTTTTCTTTTGACAAAAAAAAAATCTGAAAATGATTATCCTTTGTCTACTCTAGTTTATATATGAGCAGAAAGTATACTATATATTGATTTCACATACTTAGATTGTACGACAGTTTGAAACAAGTACATTGTTGTCAACAATATTTAATAACATAGAGGATAGGATGATAATATATTGGTCGTGTCATGTCATTTGTGAACTTTTCAATAATATTCTCATTCTTAGAACTAACCACTTATTATTTAAGTAAGCATTGTCTATTCATGACTATTTAATAATGTTAGATGACCGTGTGAACGGACATAAATGAAAACCTTTGATATAAATGATATGCAATTTTTATGTAAAATAAATAAATAAATGAAAACCTATAAGCTAAAATTAGCAAGGATAAAAGAGATATGTAGCCGACACAACAAAAATAATATTAAGTTTAATTTCTCCGATTTGCATTCTGAGCAATACTAGGAATAACTTTACTTAACTTCTTACCATCTTCTTAACCAAAAAATATATATAAATATTCACGTTAAAAAGTTTAAAAATATTAAGCTTAATATATTTTACTCATCTGGTTTATTTGATCCTTTTCACTTTTAAAGGATGCGTTTTCGTTAATGTAGCGATAAAATTATGAAGACCGATAAATAGGAGTTTGGATGCGTACATGTTTTTCTTTAATTTACAAAGGTAAAAGGTACATAAAGCTATAGTATTTTAACAATTCGAATTATAGAACCAAACATTTTAGTTAATTTAACCATGACTCCATTTGAATGTTAGCGTAGGGTGAGAAGTGATTGTAGAAAGATATTATGTACTATCTCGTATAAGAAACCATAGAATTACAAAATAGACATTGGCATTGTTAACTCAACACCCGCAAAATTGATGGAGTAAAAATAGCAACTTTAGGGGCAATGGTTTTGAAAACATGAATGTGAGGATCGGAAAAAAAGTTCTATAGCCCCTTATTATAGATAGCATTAAGTCAAAAAATATTTACTTTCTTCTAAACGTTATTAAATCAAGAGAAAAGAATATTTAATGCACTTTAGAATTACATAATTAGTGTAATGTTTAATGAGGGTGACTATCTAAGGGAGAGTTGGATGTGAGAGGATAATACTTATTAATAATAGCTATTTAAGTGGGATTCACATAATCATTCTAATAGATGGGAATGACAAATTTACGTGGGATCCATTCATCATAATAGCCTTTAACCTTGGTTAACGTACAAATTCAACAGAGCCTACTGTTGCAGCAAACTCACGTGTTACTGAGATATTAAATAATATGGCAAGCTGTAAACTACAAAACGAAATGTAAATTTAACATTGGAAATAAGATCAGGACATAAAAATCATTTAGTGAAAAACTCATATTTTTTTTGAAAAAGTATATGAGGAGTACAAAAGTCCTTTAATTCTCCCTTATTATATATAGTAATTAAAACAATCAGGTCACTTAAAACGTAAGAGTTACTAGTTTTATATAGCTAGTATTGATTGATAACCTACGATAAATACCATTGATAAAAAACTAATATTGTATACGGCTAAAATCGTGGAGTCCGATTTTATGATCATTATGGTATTTTACGGCATGTCTTAAGATGTCTCGAAGCATGGCTCGAGGTTCGTTCCCGAGGATTCTCAATGGTCAACCTCGGGGTAGTACAAATCGGTGGTTATCTTAGACAAGCGAAAAATTTTCAAAAGGTACGTGGTTAAAGCTGACCAGGTCTGTAAGAATAGTACAAGTACGTACCATGACATGAAATAGCTCTACCAGCTGTGTATCTTTGTAATAAATGCATATGTACTATGTTGGGATTCCCCTCCTATATAAAGGGTACCTTGTCATTTTTGCATACATAATATTTAATACAAGAACAAGAACATTCTTTGCTCTCTAATTTAAATATATTCTCTCTTTATTTTACTGCTTATGTTTATTACGTTTTATTGATTGTTCTTCATTTATTACTCGTTATTGATCAAAAAAATCCATCACCAAAGCTCTTAGAACTGTTAGCCTTCATCGACCGTTCACAGCCTAATGCTTAGCTTAACATCAAGGCCTCGATTCTTGACCACTCGGTTGGCTTGTCACACTACCTTCAATTTCTTATCTTATTTTCTAATCTCACACTTAGCATCTGCTGCTTAACAACTACCACAAAAATAAATTACGTATTTTTAGAACCATAAAATCAAATCTAATTGTAATTACCATTTTAAGGTAAACAGTTTGGTGAACACCGTGGGGCTAAAACTAATAGTGATTATTTTCGTGCTGGTTTACTACATAATGCAAGTTATCATTCACACTTTTTTTCGTCCAAGAATGACTAACTCAGTGAAGGCACATGAAATAAACGATTCTGAGGACCATAGAGAGAATGGTGTAACTGTTCCAGGTATCAGTGTACCACCACGAAATCCTGAGGACGCACCAGAACCAATTTCCATGGAAGTGGTCTCACGCAATGCCCAACACGGCGATATAAGCTCTTACACTAACGGGAGCACACACCAAGAAAACCAATAAGAAGCTCAAAAAACCTTGGCTCGTGAGGAACAAGAGGTTAGCCTTCACGTTATCTTTGAGATGTTGCAGGCACAACATCTGCCGATTGCTCAACTGCAAAGCCAAAAAATAATTTCAAGCATAGAAACACCAAAAACGGCCTCTCGAGCCAAATAGGTACTAGAAAGATCAAGCAACAATGTGTCAACATCCGATCCCACTGTCATAAAGATGCTCGAGGACCTCACAAAAAGGACTGAATCACGAAAAAAGAGATAGAAGCCAATAACAAAAAGGTAGAGACCTATAATTCGAGGGTCGACCGAATTCCAGCGCACCTCCGATCCTAAAGGGTGTAGATTCAAAGAAATTTGTACAAAAGCCATTCCCATCAAGTGCGGCGTCAAAGGCATCTCGAAGAATTTCAGAATGCCTGATATACCAAATTATAACAGATCTTAGGATCCCAACGAGCACGTCAGAACCTACACTTGTTCCGTAAAGGTAAATAACCCAAAGGACGAGGAAATTGAATCTTTCCTATTTAAGAAAGTCAGGGAAACACTTTCAAAAGGGGCCATGATATGGTATCACAAACTATCCCCAAATTCAATAGACTCATTCCCTATGCTGGCAGATTCTTTTACAAAGGCAGATGCCGATGCCATCAAGGTTGCTACAATGAAGTCAATAGTCTTTAAAGTCAAACAGAGAGAAAATGAGATTTTGCGAGAGTTTGTATCTCACTTTAATATGGAGTGAATGTAGTTACCACCAGTCTCTGATGACTGGGGAGTGCAGGCCTTCACCAAAGGCCTGAATGAATAAAGCTCGATAGCTTCAAAGTAGCTGAAGCAGAACTTGGTTGAATATCCTACCGTGATGAAGTTCTAAATGTCAATACCACACAAGAGGGGGGGGGGGTAATATTTATGGTACCCAATTTTCGATATAGAAGAACCAGGTTCTTCTATGTGTACTAACTATTACTGTTTGCGAAATTAAAAGTACATAAAATAAAGAACAAAGATTTTTATGTGGAAAACACCTGGCTCAAAAGGTGAAAAATCCATGACCTACTACTCAATAGGATTTTTCCAAACTTCTACTAATATCATCGAGCCAATACAACATTTACAAAAATTCTTTGTAAACCTAGGGATTAACTCTAATCCCGTTGTAGCACATAGCCTCAACTGTTGCGACAACTTCAAGTTTGCCAATAACATGAACACTCAAAGTACCTAGTACAAAATCTTCTGTGAAAGCTGAAAGGTACAACTTTAAGTCACCTACTACAATTGAACTAGAATAAAAAAACATAATGAACTGGTTTTTCTATCTCGTTCAAGTAGCTTGAGGAGTGCACACTCGAATCTTACATAAATTATTTGCAAAATTACCTTGATTTTTTTCTCTCCATTTAGTTTAACTTCTGCGTGTATGCAATCCCTGTAAAAGAGAATATTCACTTTTATTTAGTGAATTAGTAATTAAAGTTTGATTGAGACTCAATCGCTGCTGATCTTTCATCAAAATTAAGTCCTTGAACAATATAAATTCCAACACTATCCTTTATCCGGATTGTGTTGTCTTCTCATAAGGAGACTTTCTCCCCTCAATATGCAACCTTTTCGATCAGATAAGGAGATATTACTGCTTGATCAATGGGACTAATCTCCCTCATGTGTGTCTCACATGCGTAGGTTGTGTTAGATAATATGCTTAACGCTAGAGGGGGGGGGGGGTGAATAGCGTTATAATAAAAATTAGCGTAAACATGCGGAATTTAAAATTTGCAGGAAATAAATAAGTGCGATAAATAAGAATGAACACACCGAAGTATTCTGGTTCACCACAACCCGTGGCTAGTCCAGTCCCCGAGAGACTCTCTCGAGATTTCCACTAACTTGTCAAGCTTCCGGGTGCTTAACAAACCTTTACAACTTGAGGACACAAGACTCAACACCTTTGCTCGGAGATACAACACTCCAAGACTTCAACCAAGGAAACACAAGTTCCTTCTTACAACAAGAGAATAACAATTCTCTTCAAGTGTACAATACACTAAGCACTCAAACAAGACACTCCTTAATGAGTAGAGATGAGTAAAAGAATACGCTCAGGATCACAACAACTTTGAACAATATTTTGGCTCTCAAAAACATATGTAATGAATATAAAATAATAAGCAATAGAGTATGCAAGCTTTAGCAATTGAATGATCAGTTGTTGTGTATTATTGTGTACTCAAAAGACTGAATTTAAGCTGTATTTATAGTTGAAAAACTTGGCATTACCGTTGCCTAATTGCCAATTAAGAACTGCTGATTTTACTCTGTGACAATCGATTGTCAAGAAGCCACAATCGATTGTTTGCCAATCGTTCCAAAAATCAATCCCATATTTTACGCTTCACAATCGATCATCTAAGATCAACAATCGATTATTGGCAACGTTCAAAAAATCATTTCCAGATTTTACGTAAAACAATCGATTATACAAAATCAATAATCGATTATTCAGCAACGTTCAAAAAATCCTTTTTAGATTTTAATTTCAACAATCGATTGTACAAAATCAACAATCGATTACCTGACGGTATTTGAAAATATTTTGGCAACGGTTAGTTATACAATCGATTATACTAAGCCAACAATCGATTATATATCAGTCTTGAAAAATCAATTTAGACACTGTCTCATGACAATCGATTGTTATATACTCACAATCGATTATTTAATAACTTTGAAAAAGTCTGGAAGACACTGCCTCAACACAATCGATTATTTTGTGACTTTGAAAAAATCTGATGGACACTGTCTCTTCACAATCGATTGTCATTAACTTCACAATCGATTATTTTGAGCGTTGAAAAACTTTGATGGACAATGCCTCATCACAATCGATTGTCATAAGGTTCACAATCGATTGTCATGCAGGTTTGAAAAACCTGATGCTCACTGCGTTAACACAATCGATTATCATTAGTTCACAATCGATTATCATGCAGTCTTGGCTTAACATAATCGATTATCATAAGTACATAATCGATTATCTTAGTCCAGATTTTTGAGGCATGTTTAAAAATCATTTTGACTAAAGTAAATATGCATGATTTAAAATATTTAGCATTAAATTAAATATGCATGATTTTATAAAAATAATTTTACGAGAGAAGCCATGTCATGAGTCAAGTTGTCGGATCAAGATCACAGTTAAGAACGACTCATGTAAAACTATAAAACTTGGTCTTGTGCTTGAATCTCGTTATAAATCAATTGTGCACTTGTACTTGAACTTCGTCATATGTCAATTTGCGCTTGTTTGTCATTCATCAAAACCTACACATATGAACACACGTTTTAGTATAATGCCTTGAGAACGTGTTTCCAACAATTTCCCCCTTTTTGATAATGGCAAACTATAAGCGGGATATGCATATTAAGCAATTCATAATGATGATTCAAGACAAGTAAAGATATGCAACAAGTATGCAATTAGTTCCCCCTCAATATATAAATTCCCCCTCAATTTAATCTAATAAATATTGAGAGTGCATACCCGTTATCTTCCCCCTTTTGCCATTAGCAAAAAAAATGTAATAAGATGGCAAGGATTGAAAAAAAATTTGCTTATTTAATAAAACGTGATTACTTAAAGAGAGTACAATAACTCAAATAATAGCAGTACAATCGATTATTGATAAGAGATAATCGATTATTAGACGACAGAAACCGATTTTTCTGAAGAAGACTCGATTATTGCGCGTCATGCTTTATAATTCCCCCTACCTTTAGGGCGATACCTGCAAAAATTCGTTAGACCTCTCCGACGCTCAAGTTAGAAATCATGTATATAAAAAAAATGCAATGCATGACTTAGATCAACGTGGAGTCAAGAATCCCGAGTTCACTACGAATTCGGAAGAATGACTCTTTCTCTAAGGGCTTTGTAAAGATGTCGGCCAATTGATCTTTGGTTTACACAAATTCGATTTCGACATCGCCCTTGAGAACGTGATCTCTTATAAAATGATGTCTAATTTCAATGTGTTTTGTTTGCGAATGAAGAACGGGGTTCTTCGTCAAGCATATGGCACTAGTATTATCACATCTAAGAGGGATATGATCAAGACTTAGGCCATAGTCCAAAAGTTGTTGTTTCATCCAAAGGATTTGAGCGCAACAACTCCCCGCGGCTACATATTCAGCCTCGGTTGTGGACAACGCAACACTTACTTGTTTCTTGCTAAACCAAGAAACGAGAGAGCTACCGAGCAAGTGACAAGTGCCACTAGTGCTCTTGCGGTCCAATTTGCATCCAGCAAAATCAGAGTCGGAGTAGCCAACGAGTTGGCATGAAGAGCCTTTGGGGTACCATAGACCCACATTTGTAGTACCAACAAGGTACTTCAAAATCCGTTTTACCGCAGTAAGGTGAGACTCCTTCGGACACGATTGATAACGGGCGCATAAGCACACGCTACACATGATGTCCGAATGACTAGCAGTAAGATAAAGAAGAGAGCCAATCATACCTCGATACTTCTTAGTGTCGACTTCCTTACCTTTCTCATCTTTGTCTAGATGATCGGATGTGCTCACGGGAGTCGCCATTGCTTTTGCATTGTTCATTTCAAATCGTTTCAGCAATTCTTTGCAATATTTGGCTTGGCAAATGAACGTACCTTCTTTCATTTGCTTTACTTGTAATCCCAAAAAGAATGTTAACTCACCCATCATAGACATCTCAAATTCGCTTGTCATTAAATCGGAAAATTCCTTGCATAAGACATTGTTAGTAGCACCAAATATGATATCATCCACATATATTTGAACAAATAAAATATCATTGTTTTTATGCTTAAAAAAAATGGTGGTGTCAACTTTCCCCCTAATGAAATCATTTTCCAATAGAAATTTACTCAATCTTTCATACCAAGCTCGGGGAGCTTGTTTTAAACCATAAAGAGCCTTTTTGAGTTTGAAAACATGATCGGGAGATTTAAAATCTTCAAAACCGGGGGTTTGTTCAACATAAACTTCTTCTTGAATAACACCATTTAGAAAAGCACTTTTCACATCCATTTGATATAAATTGAAATTCATAGAAGAGGCAAATGCGAGCAATAGACGCATAGCTTCTAATCTAGCTACGGGAGCATATGTTTCTTCATAGTCAATACCCTCTTCTTGATTATAGCCTTTTGCTACAAGCCTAGCTTTGTTTCTAGTGATTACACCATTTTCATCTAGCTTGTTTCGAAAAACCCATTTCGTACCAATTATGGTATGATTTTCGGGTCTTGGCACCAAATCCCAAACGTCATTCCGTTTGAATTGGTTAAGCTCCTCTTGCATTGCCAAGGTCCAAAATTCATCCCCAATTGCTTCGGAGATGGTTGTTGGTTCAATTTGAGAAACAAAAGCAGTATGTCCTAAGGTGTTCTTAAGGAAGTTTCGGGTACTTACCTTTTCTCCGGCGTTGCCAATTACCTGTTCGAGAGGGTGATCTTTGATTGTCCTCCATTCGTTAGGCATTTTAGTTTCTTTCTCCAATTCTGGCGCTTCCTCCGTTGGTTGTTTCAAAAATTCGTCTTGATTTTCCTTAGGCGTTTCCTCTTGTATTTTGTCTTTCAAGCTATCTAAAATACCTGCAAGATCAAAACCGGAATCCTTTCTCGCCAAGCGAGCATTATTTTCGGAAAACACAACATGAGGGGATTCCTCCACAGTTTCGGTTCTTTTATTAAAAACTCTAAATGCTTTGCTACGTGAAGAATAACCAATGAAAATTCCCTCATCGGACTTAGCATCAAATTTTCCCAATTGATCTTTTCCATTGTTATGAATAAAAACTTTACAACCGAATACTCTAAAATGGGAGATATTTGGTTTCCTTCCCCTGTAGAGTTCATAAGGGGTCTTCATGAGTATTGGTCATATGACTACTCTATTTAAGATGTAGCATGCGGTACTCACGGCATCCGCCCAAAATTTTTTGGGAATCTTAGCCTCTTCGAGCATGGTTCTAGCCATCTCTTCGAGACACCTATTTTTCCTTTCCACCACCCCATTTTGTTGTGGTGTTCGTGGAGCGGAAAAGGTATGCTCGATACCGAGTTCGTCACAAAAGTCCGCAAAGAGATTGTGATCAAACTCTCCCCCATGATCACTTCTAATTGAAGTGACGGTTGTTTCCTTTTCGTTTTGAACACGTTTAAGGAAATATTTAAAATTCTGAAAAGCATCACTTTTATGGGCAAGAAATAAAGTCTAAGTGAATCTAGAATAATCATCAACAATCACAAAAGCATAACGATTTCTTCCTAGACTTTCAATGCGAGATGGTCCAAATAAATCCATGTGAAGCAATTGCAATGGTCTAGTAGTTGAAACAATGTTTTTCGATTTGAAAGATGCTTTTGTTTGCTTCCCTTTTTGACAAGAATCACAAATAGAGTCGTTTTCAAATCTCAAATTGGGAAGACCAATAACTAAGTTTTGTGAAATCAATTTGTTCAAAAGATGCATGTTTATATGTGCTACTCTACGATGCCATAGCCAAGTATCATCCTCTTTGCTCATAAGGCAATCCACATATTCGGGTGAGAAATTAGCAAGATCAACCATATAAATATTATCCACTCTAAAACCACGAAGGATAATTTTGAAATCACTACGTCTAAATACTAAGCATTCATCCGAATCAAATAAGGCAAGATTTCCCTTGTCACATAATTGACTTATGCTCAAGAGATTATGCTTTAAACCTTTAACAAGTAATATATGCTTAATAGAAGAATTTTCATCCTTACCGACCGATCCGATGCCGATAATCTTTCCTTTATTGTTGTCACCAAAAATAACACTTCCTCCTTCTTTGTGTTCTAGTTGAAGGAATTTGGATTCGTCTCCCGTCATGTGCTTGGAGCATCCGCTATCAAGGTACCATAGTACACTTGATCCCTTCAAACAAACCTACAAAACAAATTAATGCGTTTTAGGTACCCATGCTATTTTGGGTCCTTGAGGGTTAGGCATATCATAATGATGTGATTGAGTGATATGTCTATGTCGTGTAAAACATGCAGGAGCAATATAACCAATTCGTCTACAATAATGACAAGTCACGTTGGGATTATGCATCCTTCTAGGTTCATAGTAATTAGACGGATGAAAATTGTTTACTCTATTTTCGACACTATGGCTATTGCACATTTCATGAAAGTCATTCCTACTATTAAGAGCAGCATTTCTAGAATAATTGTTTCTAGGTTGAGGGCCATTTCTAGGTGCTCTAAAAGGTTCAAACTTCCTTCTAGTGTGTGGCCTAGAATATGCATCATTTCTAGAGTAGCTATTTCTAGGTGGTAAGTCATTTCTAGGTCTTCTAAAGTGTTCAACATTTGGTCTAGCATGCATATTAGTTCTAGGGTTGTTATTTCTAGGATGAGCATTTGTTTTATTAATCCTAGGTTGAGCCTTAGGTGGTTGGGGTTTGGCTTCAACCTTTTCTTTAGGCTCATTCTTAAAACCTATGCCATGTTTGGTTGACTTCAAACTAACAAGGACCTCATTCAAATTTTTGTGAGAAGAATTAAACTTATCTAAGGTGCCCTTAAGCTTTTCTACTTCATTTTTGAGATGCACGCAAGAAGTACAATTTCTAATAGAGCTTTCGGGCTTGTCGGCGCTTCTTTTTCCGAAAAACTTGTTTTCCTCTTTCAACGTCTCATTTTCTAAAACCAGTTTTTTCAAATCCTTTTCTTTCAATGAGAGTTGTTTTTGAAAATATTTTTCTTTTGAAGAAGCATTTTCCTTTATGCATTTAACAGTTTTTGAAGCTTTAATAAATTCACTATATAACCCATCAAAAGCATTTTGCATTTCTTCAAGGGAAAAGAAATTTTTAGAAGAGATTTGACATACCTCATCTTGCTTGTCTTCTTGTGCCATAAGACAAAGGTTTGCACTTTCCTCTTCTTCTCCTTCGCTTGACTCATCTCCGGAGTCTCCTCCCCAAGATATATATGCACGTTGCTTTTTGAAAGGTTTCTTTTCCTTTTTGATGTTTGGGCAATTTGATTTGATGTGCCCGGTTTCTCCGCATTCATAGCACTTTATTTGTTCTCCTTGCTTTTTGCCCTTTCGTTCATACTCTTTTCGCATGAACTTTTGAAATCTTTTGATAACGAGTCCAAACTCGTTGTCTCCGTCCTCATCAACTTGCGGTTGGCTTGTGCTTGCCTTTAGAGCAATTCCTTGCCTCCTTTGATCATCAACAAGAGGGTTAAGTATAGTAGATTCATAAGTCTTAAGATTACCTCTTAATGCGTCGATGGTAACATTTGAGACGCCAATGGACTCTTGAATCGCGTCGGCCTTTGATCGCCATGCCGGAGTGAGACTTCTAAGGATTTTTCGGACAAGTTCCCTATCTGTGAAAGTCTTCTTGAGAGCATGTAGGTCATTTACGATTATTGAAAATCGTTCAAACATTTCATCTACCTTTTCACCTTCCTTCATGTGAAATAATTCATAAGCATGGGTTAGGAAATCAATTTTGGCTTCCCTTACCTGGTCCGTACCTTCGTACGTAATTTCCAGCTTGTCCCACATTTCCTTCGCCGTTGTGCAACACGATATTTTCCTGTAATCGTCAGCATTTACAGCACAATATAATAAATTAATTGCTTTAGCATTATTTTGCACCTTTCGGACATCATCCGCGTCATATTCTTCTTCGGACTTGGGAACCCATTCGTTTTCAACCTTTTTGGTTGGAATTTGATTTCCCTTTGTTATCACCTTCCAAAGATGAAAATTGTTTGCTTGAACAAAGATTTTCATCCTCTCCTTCCAGTACGTATAGTTTGTACCGTTGAATAGTGGTGGTCGGATGGAGCACTGTCCTTCCTCTATTCCTGCAAAAGAGTCACGAGTAGAAGCCATGGAAGTTTCTCTCAAACTGTTAAGTCTTCAGATAGTTGGGCTCTGATACCAATTGTTAGATAATACGCTTAGCGCTAGAGGGGGGGTGAATAGCGTTATAATAAAAATTAGCGTAAACGTGCGGAATTTAAAATTTTCAGGAAATAAATAAGTGCGATAAATAAGAAAGAACACACCGAAGTATTCTGGTTCACCATAACCCGTGGCTAGTCCAGTCCCCGAGAGACTCACTCGAGATTTCCATTAACTTGTCAAGCTTCCGGGTGCTTAACAAACCTTTACAACTTGAGGACACAAGCCTCAACACCTTTGCTCGGAGATACAACACTCCAAGACTTCAACCAAGGAAACACAAGTTCCTTCTTACAACAAGAGAATAACAATTCTCTTCAAGTGTACAATACACTAAGCACTCAAACAAGACACTCCTTAATGAGTAGAGATGAGTAAAAGAATACGCTCAAGATCACAACAACTTTGAACAATATTTTGGCTCTCAAAAACTTATGTAATGAATATAAAATAATAAGCAATAGAGTATGCAAGCTTTAGCAATTGAATGATCAGTTGTTGTGTGTTATTGTGTACTCAAAAGACTGAATTTAAGCTGTATTTATAGTTGAAAAACTTGGCATTACCGTTGCCTAATTGCCAATAATGAACTGCTGATTTTACTCTGTGACAATCGATTGTCAAGAAGCCACAATCAATTGTTTGCCAATCGTTCCAAACATCAATCCCAGATTTTACGCTTCACAATCGATTATCTAAGATCAACAATCGATTATTGGCAACTTCAAAAAATCATTTCCAGATTTTACGTAAAACAATCGATTATACAAAATCAATAATCGATTATTCAGCAACGTTCAAAAATCCTTCTCAGATTTTAATTTCAACAATCGATTGTACAAAATCAACAATCCATTACCTGACGGTATTTGAAAATATTTTGGCAACGGTTAGTTATACAATCGATTATACTAAGCCAACAATCGATTATATATCAGTCTTGAAAAATCAATTTAGACAATGTCTCGTGACAATCGATTGTTATATACTCACAATCGATTATTTAATAACTTTGAAAAAGTCTGGAAGACACTGCCTCAACACAATCGATTGTCATATGTTCACAATCGATTATTTTGTGACTTTGAAAAAATTTGATGGACACTGTCTCTTCACAATCGATTGTCATTAACTTCACAATCGATTATTTTGAGTGTTGAAAAACTTTGATGGACACTGCCTCATCACAATCGATTGTCATAAGGTTCACAATCGATTGTCATGCATGTTTGAAAAACCTGATGCTCACTGCCTTAACACAATCGATTGTCATTAGTTCACAATCGATTGTCATGCAGTCTTGGCTTAACATAATCGATTATCATAAGTACATAATCGATTGTCTTAGTCCAGATTTTTGAGGCGTGTTTAAAAATCATTTTGACTAAAGTAAATATGCATGATTTAAAATCATTTAGCATTAAATTAAATATGCATGATTTTGTAAAAATAATTTTACGAGAGAAGCCATGTCATGAGTCAAGTTGTCGGATCAAGATCACAGTTAAGAACGACTCATGTAAAACTATAAAACTTGGTCTTGTGCTTGAATCTCGTTATATATCAATTGTGCACTTGTACTTGAATTTCGTCATATGTCAATTTGCGCTTGTTTGTCATTCATTAAAACCTACACATATGAACACACGTTTTAGTATAATGCCTTGAGAACGTGTTTCCAACAGGTTGATCATTAGTGTCCTTTACATGATGGGCCTGGTCCACAACTGAGTTCATTTGTCACTCTTCAAAAGTTTAACTGTTCTTGGGTCAACAAATTCCCCATTTTTGATGATGACAAACTCTCTGCTTTTTACTGATCAAGGAACATGTAAAAACTCAGTTTAACCATCAACACTTCACTTAGAAATTTTATTTTTCATCAAGTACCAGGTTAATTAGGTTATAAATACCACTTATTTAGAATATTGTAATGTGTAAAGCACAATATCTTCCCCCTTTTATCTCATTGCATACTTAATGTGAATTCCAGATTTTAATAAGTACTCATGGCCGTTGGGGTAACTACAAATAAAATCATGGTGCAATTATCAATAATCAACAAACATATTTAAACTATCAATGATCAGAATCATCATAGAATAACAGAAACAACAATTGTCATTAAATAGATATATTCTTCCACAAATAGACCACAAAAAAAAAAATAAAAACTTTCAAAACATGAGAAAAAAATAGAAAATCCTTAATCTGGGTAAGTGGGGGTCACTGAGAATACTTGATTGGTTCAGAAGACAAATGTTAGAGGACCTAAGGCTTGGAGGAACTAAAGGGTTGAGTCTGGAGAAGGTTCAACATATTCTGAAGGATTTCATCACTCTTCTCCTTTTCTTTTGCTAGATCAGTTCTAAGGCCATCCCTTTTAGCTTCCAATTCAGTCACACGAGCCTGGAGCCTAGCAATTTCAGCATCCTTAGTTCCACATTCCTGAACCAAAGTCCTAACCTTGCTGTTGATGGGTGTCTTCATAGATGAACTGGGTTCAACTAGGATGGCATTGACAGGATAGTCAGAAGCCAGCAGAGTCTTAACACCAAAATGTTCCTTGCTTGATGTCATTTCCCATTCTTCAAAGGCGCATTCAGCCTGTCCAGAACTGTGCTCAGTATGAAGCTATATGGAGTAGCATGAGCCATAAAGTCATGGATTACCCTATCTAGCAATTTGACAATGAGGGCAGGCCAGTTGATTTTCTTTCCTTGCTTAAGGCACTCCATAAGAACCAGGTCCATTTAGTTTGCAGTATGTCTTCTCTCTTGTCTAGGCAGTAGGCACTTGTTGACAAACTCAAACGCAACTTTGTGCTCAAGCCTCATCTCACTTTTCTGCACAGCCCTGGCTTCATTCACATCCCCAAAATCATAGAATATCTTGGTGATCTCACGAGCAATGGGTAGGGAGTCCAGGCATGGCCACCTTTGCCTAGTTTAATCATCAAACCTTTCAGGGGGATATCCAGAATTTATCCCAATTTCTTAGCATCAAATTGCACAGGGACTCCCTTCATCAAGCTACTGGAAACCCTATCCTTAATAGCAACTTTAGCCATGAACTCAATTAGTTCATTTCTGGCTAGTCTCCCAGCCATATTAAGGACCAGGTCCTTCCAATCTTGAGAAGCTAAAGAGTTAATCGGCCTAATCATCCCAGGCTAAACCCGATCCTTCAACAATTTTCCTTTCAAAAAATTTCTCCTGCCAAAGATGGCAAACTTATCATGTTCCTTCTCAGATTCCTCCTCTTCTTATTCTTCTTTTCTCCACTCCACTCTTCATCGTATATAACGTTTGCTTATTTTGCTTTCACTGCAGACCTTATCTTCTTGGCTAGTGAGGATTCAGAAGACACATGCACAGAAGAAGACTTCTTGGAGAAAGTCCTGGACTTTTTAGGTTTTGCTGTTGGAACCTCCACAGTTTTACCTATTTCTTGATGGACCAGTTCTATCTCCTCTTCCTTAATAACCTGAGAGAATTCTACAACCTTTCTCTTTCCCTTCTCCATTTTATTTTTCTTCCTTTCTTCCAGAGCTTTTTGTAAGTCAGCTTCACTTGTTTTACCTTGCTTCTTGTGGCTCTTCCCTTGGACACTGAAGGGGCAGTAGGTTTTAGGGGTCAAGTTTTGCTTTTCTTGGATGGCTTGGTAATATTTGGGCTTTTTGTGAAGTGGTTTTGTGTTTCTTTGGATCTTAACTTGCCACAACAATTTTCAAAAGGTCATTTAAGGTTTCCTCAGTAGATGAAACATGTTCATCTCTTTGTTTTCTTAGATGAACCAATCCCTCAGCCACCTCCCCAGAATCACTTCCCCCTGATTTTATGCCACTTTTTTCTGCAACCCTACATATAGCAAGAACTGCTCCTTTCCCTTATCCCCTTTATTCACCACATGCACCCTCTCTCTCTTTTCCTTTCTTTTTACATCCACTCCTACTCGATTTAGCCAATTTTACATCTCTAATAGGTACAACTAGAACAAACCTATTTTCTATGTTTTCAACCACAAAAGAACTTATCTCAGTAGGGGTTTTGTTGAATTTTCTCAGTTTTAGAAGACCAATGTCCTTCACCTTTTCAAGAATATTTAAAGGATTTGGACCCAGAATTCGAGTCAGACTCTTGAGTTGGCCTTTTTTCATCTGACAAGCTTTGAATTTCTCATTTAAAACATTCCTTAGAGCTCCAGATGCTACAGTTTTTCTAGCCAAATTTTTCTGCCTTCGAAACCTAGGTTAGATAAGATTAAGAATGAAGTTATCCGAGAGAAGGTGGGGGTGGCCCCGGTGCATGAGAAGATGCGAGAAGCGAGGCTGAGGTGGTTCGGGCATGTGCGGAGGAGAAGTCCTGATGCCCCAGTGAGGAGTTTTGAGCGGCTGGCGATGGTCGGTGTACGGAGAGGCTGAGGGAGGCCTAAGAGGTATTGGGGAGAGGTGATTAGGCATGACATGGCTAGAATGCGGGTTTCTAAGGACATGACCCTTGATAGGAAAGTCTGGAGGTCCAGTATCAGGGTTGTAGGATAGGGGCCCCTAGAGTTTTTCGTACTCCTCACCCGGGGTTGGGTGAGGCTTGGCAGGGCTATCCATAGATGATTTGTGTATTAGATTGTGTCTCCCTTATGGTACTTATTTATGGTAGTTACTATATGATATTATTGCATGCTATTTTATTTATGGTTCTTATGTTTAGATAATTATTTACGCTATTTCTGCTGAAGTTACTAATGCTCTCTTGTTTTTGTTTTTGTTTTTGTTGTTCCTTTCCTTCACTGAGCCGAGGGTCGATTGGAAACAGCCTCTCTGCCCTTTTGGGTAGGGGTAAGGCCTGTCTACATATTACCCTCCCCAGAACCCACCTTGTGGGACTATACAGAGTAGTTGTTGTTGAAACCTAGGTTTTGGGGATTCACTAGGAGGTGACGAGGAGTAGATGAGGATGAATTTGAGGGTGATAGAGGTGGAGGAGTGTTACGATGATCTTGTAGGTTAGACATGGTTGATCATTTCTTGGAAGCATTTTGGGAATTTTTTGGAGAAGAAGGTAATCAGAATTGGAGAAATATTTTTGAGGTTTTAAAATAATGAAAAGATTAGAGATATGGTGTGTATTTAAAGAGAATTGGACATTAATGCAGTAACAACAACTTTTCAGGGGTCAATTAGAAGTCTAATCAAACTGTAATTCCAGACGTTTAATGATTATTTGGCTTCCCTAGATATTTGGCAAAAATCACGGTTTTAGAGTTCTAAATTGATGAAACTGATGCCTCAACGGATAGAATTTTCTAGGTATTTGGCAAGTATAGGACTTCTGGTCATGATTGAATTGTTAATCTTTCTAATTATGCAAAGTGTTGAAAACATGCTGAGCTTTCATATGAACTTATACTGATGAACCAGGTTCTTCACAAAAAACTCTCTTGAACATGCGTCAGATGTCATAATAGAAAAAACTTTGTAAGAGTTCAGTGAGTCATGTATACACATGTCACAGGAGTATACTAATCAAAGTATGAAGCAGAGTAAGAATTAATCTAGATATTTACACAAAATATAGAACTCCTAGCCATTTTTTTTCATTCTAAGCTAGGCTTATTAGGTGATTTTAATCATCCCTTATTCCAACCTGTTCAACTCAAAGTTTTCTTCACTCAGTACTTTAGTGAAGATTTCAATTTGCTTATCAGCAGCACAAAATTCTATGAAACTCAAACCTTTCTCATAGTTGTCTCTTATGAAATGATGCCTAACATCTATGTGCTTAGTCCTCTTATGATGAACATGGTTCCTTGTCATTGTTATATCACTAGTGTTATCACAAAATATAGGAATGCGACTAACTTCAATACCAAAGTCTACCAGCTGATGTTTGATCCATCGCAATTGAGAACAACAAGAGGCAGCAACAATATACTTAGCTTCCGCAGTAGATAAGGCTACTGAGTTTTGCTTTTTTGGTAGCCCATGACACAAGACATGAACAAGGGAAGTCTGCTATTCTTGAGGCGCGCTTCCTATCTACTAGAAAACCTACAAAATCAACATCAACATATCCTACTAGATTGAAATTTCTACCTTTGGGATACCAAAGACACAGATCAGTGGTGTCTTTCAAGTATCTTATTATCCTTTTGACAACAGTCAGGTGAGACTCTTTTGGATTTTCCTAATAGCAAGCACAAATCCCTACACTGAAAATAATGTGAGGTTTGATAGCAGTAAGATACAAAAGTGAACCAATCATACCCCTATGCAACTTTTGATCAACTGATGAACCTAGTTTATCAACATCTAATTTAGTAGCAGTTGCAATGGGTGTGTCTATTTCTTTTGATTCTTCCATTTTAGACTTTTTGGTTAGTTCCTTTGCATATTTTTGCCGATGGATCATGGTTCCATTTGGACTTTGTTTGATTTGTAAGGTTACGAAGAAGTTAAACTCACCCATCATGCTTATTTCAAACTCACTCCCCATTAATTTTGCAAAGTACTTACTTAGCTTTTCAGTAGTGGCCCCAAAGATTATGTCATCGACATATATTTTTACAATAAGGAGATTCTTACCTTTTTCCATTAAGAATAAGGTGCTATGAATTTTACCTCTTTTGTAACCATGCTCCAGCAGGAATTCAGATAGTCATTCATACTATGCTTTTGGGGCCTGCTTGAGTCCATAGAGAGCCCTGTCTAACTTATACACATCCATAGGACATTCCTTGCTCTCAAAACCTAGAGTTCGTATCACAAATACTTCTTCTTTTAGGTGTCCATTGAGGAATGCACTCTTGACATCCATTTGATGAAGAGTGAATTCCATGTGTGCTGCAAATGCTATGAGGAGTCTGATTGCCTCTAGTCTTGCAACTAGAGCAAAAGTCTCATCATAGTCTATGCCCTCCTCTTGGTTGTAACCTTGGACCACCAATCTTGCCTTTTTTTGTAACTGTTCCATCTTTATCAAGTTTGTTTCTGAAGACCCGCTTTGTACCAATGACATATCTGTCCTTGGGTCCTGGAACTTGATACCAAACTTGACTTCTCTCAAACTGATTGAGTTCATCTTGCATAGCAATCACCCAATCTATCTCCTACAATGCCTCAATAGCATTTTTAGGTTCAATAAGAGATAAAAAAGCAACAAAAGAACACATATTCTTAAAGTGTAATCTAGTTTTAACACCAAATGATGGATAAGTGATAATGTTCTAATGTGATGAGAACTTTGATACTTGTGAGGTCTCATAACCAACTGGTTTCTGTTAGATGTTTCTCCCATGTTTTATTGTTGAGGAACAAGATCATGAACATGTTCCCTTAAGGTATTTATTTCAATTCCTCTCTGATTAGTTCCACCCTGTCAAGTTGCCCTATGTGGAAGAACTTGTTCCATCACATGTTCCTTCTTTTGGTGCCACTTTGATTTGCGTTGAGGCTCTAGCCAAGTCTTTTATCAATCCAATGGCTTCATCTTCATATTCTTGACTTTCATAGATAATGTTAGTTTCATTAATACTACATGTACACTTTCTTCTACACACAAAATTCTTTTTCTGAACACTTTATATGCTTTGCTATGTGAAGAATATCCCAAGAAAACTCCATTATCACTTCTGGGGTAAAACTTACCTAGTGAGTCCTTTCCATTATTGTGCACACATCACTTACTCCAAATTCCCTAAGATGGGATATATTTGGTTTTTTCCCTTTAAGTAACTCATAGGGAGTCTTCTCTACAAGAGGTCTGGTCATGCATCTATTGATAATGTAACGTGCAGTGTTTATAACCTCTGTCCAGAAGCTTTGGGGAAGCTTACTAGAAAGAAGCATAGTCCTAACTATGTCTTCAAGAGTCCTATTCTTTCTTTCAATTACTACTCCATTTTGTTGAGGAGTCCTAGGGGCAAAGAAATGATGATCTATACAATTTTCATCACAGAATTTAGCAAACTTTGCATTTTCAAATTCAGTTCCATGATCAGACCTAATGGATGCAAGTTGATTTCCTAATTATTTTTGAGTTTTCCTAAAAAATGCAATAAACATTTCAAATGCTTCATCTTTATAAGTTAGAAAAAGAACCCAGGTAAATCTAGAATAATCATCAACAAGCACTATTACATATTTCTTTCCACCTCTACTCATGGTTCTCACTAGACCACAGAAATCCATATGGACCAGGTCCAACGACTTGGTTGTGCTTAGCATTTTCTTGCTCTTGAAGTATGATCTTATCTGCTTCTACCTTGCACATGCCTCACAAACCTTAACTTCCTTGAACTTGATGTTATGCAACCCTATTACCAGGTCCCTAGAGACTAATTTGTTCAGCTGATTCAGTTTGGCATAACCAAGTCTTTTGTGCTATAGGAGGGGATCATTATCCAGCAAACTTAGACAAGTTAATTCATTTTTTAAGATAGTACAAACATAAATATTATTAACTTTCTTTCCCTGCAAAAAAATAAAGTTAGTGGTAAGGTTAATCATAAAGCATTTTGTAGAGGTGAATGCTACAAGGTTACCTCTGTCACATAATTGTGAAATATTGATCAAGCTATTCTTCAAGCCATCTATCAAGTAGACATTCTCAATAGAGTGAGAGTCTTTCTTACCTACCTTTCCAACCCCAATAATCTCACCTTTCTTCGCATTTCCAAAGGAGACGTTGCCTCCCTTTAAGTCCACAAATGAAAGGAACTGGTTCTTGCTTCTAGTCATACGTTTTGTGTAGCCACTATCTATGTACCATATTTGGCTACTTCCCTTCACTTGGACCTGTAAAAAGAAATCATGGGTTAGTCTTAGGAACCCAAACTAGTTTGGATCCCTTTCTATGGGCAAAGGGATATATCAAATTTCTTCTAGCCCTCCCAGGAAACTTGATTTTTCTTGAACAAAAGTTTTGTTCTTTTGACTGACCTTTTCTTTTGTATTACATTCATTATTGTAATGACCAGTCTTGCCACAACGTATGCAAATTTTGTTTTCAGGAAGAGTGAGGTGCTTGCTTTTAGGATCCCATTTAGGTGTTTGAGTCCTATAACGAAGTCCTCTTTTGTTTCTACTATGATGTTCTTGTAGCCATGAGCGTGCATCAAATGCCTTGTTCCATTTGCAAGTTCTGTCTAGTTCATATTTTACCTTTCCTGGTTCTTCTTTTAATCCTCTTATCTACTCATCTTTCCTGTACAACTCATCCTTCATTTTTCCTAAGTTTCTTCAAGGGTGAGATGAGTGTGATCAACTTTCTTCTTTCTTGTTCCTAGTTTTGAGTTTTAAATTCTCAAACCTAAGTTCTAGGACACTAGTGTTAAGTTCAAGAACCTGGTTCTTCAATTCAACATTTTCACTTTTACTTTCATTAGCCCTAGACTGTAGATTTTAGCATTTGGCATTTAGAATCATGCATTCCCAAGACAAGTCTTCCTTCTCATTGTTAATTATCTTAGACTCATTAATGAAGTCTAGTAGTAGCTCAGACAACCTTTCTTTACACAGGAATTTAATCTTGTCTTTGAGATGGAGAATATTTACCTCTTGTCATCATCTGATTCTCCGATGGCCATAAGTGCCTGTTCATCACCAGCATCATCATTTGAGTCTTCATATGATGTTTCTCCCCAAGCAGCAACCATAGCCTTTGTTGAACCTTTGTTCCTTTTTGGTTGAACCTGTTCCTTCTTTTTGCTTCTTCGTTCATCCCTTTTTTCTTACACTCAATTTTCCATTGAGGGCAGTTCTTGATCATATGATCGGTCTTACCATACTTGTAGCAGCCCTCATTGGTATGTTTCTCACGATCCCTTGGTTTGTTAAAGGTTATACCTTTTGAAGAACCCTTTCCTCTCATCAGGTACTTTTTGAAATATCTAGTGATCATAGCCATTTCATCATCTTCCAGATCTGAACCTTCATCAATTTTGATAGCTAGACTTCTTTCCTTCTCGGGTGCATCTATCTTCATGGTTTGCCTTCTATGTTCATAGACAGTATTGTTTCCAATTAGTTCATCTAGTTTTAGGGTAGAAATATTCTTTGATTCTTTAATGGCAGTGATTTTGCTTTCCCAAAGAGACTGGCAGAACCGTTATCAAAATCTTCTAAACTTTATCTTCTTCTAGAATAGTCCTTCCAAGAGATTTTAGTTCATTTGTCAGTATGGTGAACCTTGTATACATCTCTTGGATAGTTTCTCCTTCCTTCATAATAAATTTCTCATATTGAGAATACAACAGTGTTCCTCTGGACCTCTTCAGTTGAGGTGTTCCTTCATGAGCCACTTGCAAAGTGTCCTAGATTTCCTTATTAGTGGCACAACTTTGAATTCTACTATACTTATCTGGACCTAGTCCACACACAAGCCCTTTCTTGGCCTTATCATTATTCTCCCACTTGTTCAGGTCTTCAGTTGTGCAGTCAGCTCTCGTCTATGGCACATTTACTCCTTCAGCATTCTTCTTTGTAGTTCCTATAGGGCCATCCGTGACTATGTCCAGAGTTCATAGTCTTTTTCTACGATGTGTCCCTCCTCTTGTTTTTTCACCAAGAATAGTACTGACTGTTGAAAAGTGGAGGCCTAGCTGTGGATTTCCCTTCCCAGTTCCCATGTGGCAAACTCATGTTGATCTTTTTCTAAGGTGTTAGCCTCTTCAAGGATAACCCGCTCTAATACCAATGTAAGTTCTAAACGTCAATACCACACAAGAGGGGGGAGGGAGGTGATTTGTGTGGTACCCAATTTTGATCTAAAAGTACCAGGTTCTTCTAGGTGTTCTAATTATTACTGTTTGCGGAATTAAAAATACATAAAATAAAGAACAGAGATTTTACGTGGAAAACACCTGACTCAAAAGGTGAAAAAACCACGACCTACTACTCAGTAGGATTTTCCCAATTTTCCACTAAAATCACTGAGCCAAATCAGCATTTACAAAAACTCTTTGTAAACCTAAGTTTTAACTCTAATCCCGTGTAGCACACACCCTCAACTGTTGCGACAACTTCGAGTTAGCCTATAACTTGAACACTCAAAGTACCTAGTACAAAAACTTTTATGAAAGCTGAAAGGTACAATTTTAAATCACCTACTACAATAGAAATAGAATTAAAAACAGAACGAACTGGTTCTTCTATCTCGTTCAAGTAGCTTTAAGAGTGCACACTAGAATCTCACATAACTTGTTTGCAAAATAGCCTTGCTCTT
The DNA here is from genome assembly GCA_034376525.1 of Nicotiana benthamiana. Lineage (NCBI taxonomy): Eukaryota > Viridiplantae > Streptophyta > Magnoliopsida > Solanales > Solanaceae > Nicotiana > Nicotiana benthamiana. The sequence continues at coordinate 95,820,548 of CM067337.1, forward strand.
TGCTCTTAACTTAGTTGAACTTCTGCATATGTGCAATCCCTTTAAAAGAGAACAAGCACTGTTATTTAAAGAGTTAGTAATTAGAGTTTGGTTGAGACTTAATCGCTGCTGATCTTCCATCGAAATTGAGTCCTTGAAAAATACAAACTGGAACACTATCCTTTATCTGGATTGTGTTCTCTTCACATAAGGAGACTTTCTCCCCTTATCGAATATGTAACCTTTTTGATCAGATCAGGAGATATTGATGCTTGATCAATGGGACTTATCTCCCTCACGTGCATATCATATGTGTAGGTTGTTCATTACCGTGCTTCACATGATGGACCTGGTCCATAATTGAGTTTATTTGTCATTCTTCAAAACTTTACTTGTTCTTGGGCCAACACGTGACTTGGCGGGATGTTCACAACCGGTATCAATTAAAGATTAGGGTGGAGGCCGGCCAACTGGGAGCCCTCTTAGGCTCATTATATTGTAGCATTCTCCTGGCAAAGGAGCCAAAACCAAACAAGGAAAGGTACCAACCATACACTGACGATCGAAGAAACGCCCAAAAGCGTAACATACCCCAGAACTACCGAAGGGAAGACCAAGGTCAAAATCCTAGGGGACTCATGAACAGAGCCGGATTTGACAGATACACAGGGCCAACGGAGACGCCACGGTTATCTGAGTACAACTTCAAAGTCGATGTTTCATACATCGTATTTTCCATTGGTAAAATAAGAGACACTAGGTAGCCCAAACCCGTACTTTTAGACCCGTCGCAATTGAATCCTAACCTGAAGTGCAAAATTCATGGTGCACACGATCATAGGATCGAAGATTGCAGAAAGTTCTTAGAAGAGGTGGCCCAACTACTTAGCAAAGGGCAACTCTGAGAGTTCCTCAGTGACCGAGCCAAAAATTAATTTTGGGAAAGAGAGGCGAACAGGAAATATTAAATTGAAGAACCACAACATGTCATCCATATAATTTTTGGGGGAGCCGACATCCCACAGGAACCCATTGTCAAACAAACAAAACTATCCATCACTAAGGAAAATCGAACTCGAGGTTACATACCCGAGGACGCTCTTACATTCAGCGACGAGGATATCTAGACCCTGTCTCAGCCTTATAATGGCGGATTGGTAATTTCTTTTCCTGTGAGTACATTTCAAATTGAACGTGTGCTTGTGGATCCTGGTAGCTCGGCTAACATTATTAGGTCGAGGGTGGTGGAGCAGCTCAGACTGCTCAACCAGATCGTGCCTGCCTCTCAAGTCCTCAACGGATTCAACATGGCGAGCAAGACAACAAAACGGGAAATAACCCCCCGGTCAACGTGGCCGAAACAACCCAAAACATCAAGTTTTATGTCATCAAAGAAGATATGAGATACAATACCTTTTTTGGAACGCCATGGATACACTGCATGAGAAGTACCATCAACCCTGCATCAAATGATGAAATTTCCAACAAAAGGTAGAATAAAAATGGTATATGGGGAGTAGCATGCCGCAAGAGGGATGTTCGCCGTACACGATGTGGCACCAACATCGACACCTTCAGCATCAAAGGCAAAAAATGATAAGTAAATGTGAATATATGATTTTTGACCAGTCGAAACAAGCTCCTATAGAACTCTAAAAGTGTAGGATTTTTTTAAATGTTAGGATTTTAATTTTTAGGGTCTGACTGCATGCGCATGTTCATTACTGCGTGTTTAGGGTTAATTGGAAATTAATTGTTAAATAAATTAGTTTTACAAATTAAAATACAAAACAAATACATAGACATTTCCGGTATTTGAAATTATTCTTGTTTAATTTGACCTAGTTTGGTTTATTTGTGATTTGTGATTTTTAAATAAAATTAGTAATTAATTTTAATTAAAAGAAAAGACAAAAATATAATAATAATACAATACATATGTATATATAGGCAACCACTCAGGCTGGCCACTGTTGGGCCAGACCTGAGTGGCCCAATCTGTTGCCTCCTCTAAATCCATACACAAACCTGCCCAAACGACCAGCCAGTCCATGTCCACACCCGCTAGACCAAACGACACCATTCGCCCCCCCATCATCACAGCCGTTGATTTCGTCCCAATCCAACAGCTACTAAACCCGTCCTAAACCATACATATATGTCTTAACACCTCTAATACGTGCTAGATGTTGGAAACACGTTCTCAAGGCTTTATACTAAAACGTGTGTTCTTATGTGTAGGTTTTGATGAATGACAAACGAAGCGCAAATTGATATATGACGAAGTTCAAGTACAAGCGCAATTGATGCATAACGAGATTCAAGCACAAGACAAAGTTTTATAGTTTAAATGAGTCGTTCTTAATTGTATTCTTGATCCGACAACTTGACTCACGACATGGCTTCTCTCGTAAAATTATTTTTACAAAATCATGCATATTTAATTTAATGCTAAACGATTTTAACTCATGCATATTTACTTTAGTCAAAATGATTTTTAAACATGCCTCTAAAATCTGGACTAAGATAATCGATTATGTACTTATGATAATCGATTATGTTAAGCCAAGACTGCATGACAATCGATTGTGAACTAATGACAATCGATTGTGTTAAGGCAGTGAACATCAGGTTTTTCAAAACCTGCATGACAATCGATTGTGAACCTTATGACAATCGATTGTGATGAGGCAGTGTACGTCAAAGTTTTCAAAACTCAGAATAATCGATTGTGAAGCTAATGACTATCGATTGTGAAGAGACAGTGTCCATCAGATTTTTAAAAGTCACAAAATAATCGATTGTGAACATATAACAATTGATTGTGTTGAGGCAGTGACTTCCAGACTTTTTCAAAATTATTAAATAATCGATTGTGAGTATATAACAATCGATTGTCACGAGGCAGTGTCTAAAATGATTTTCAAAGTCTGATAAATAATCGATTGTTAACATTGCACAATCGATTGTGAAGCTGACCTCTGTCGTAAAATTTTCAAATACCGTTAGGTAATCGATTGTTGATTTTGTACAATCAATTGTTGATATTGAAATCTGAAAAAGATTTTTAGAACGTTGCTGAATAATCGATTATTGATTTGGTATAATCGATTGTTTTACGTAAAATCTGGAAATGATTTTTTGAACGTTGCCAATAATCGATTGTTGATCTTGGACAATCGATTGTTAAGCGTAAAATCTGGGATTGATTTTTGGTACGATTGGCAAACAATCGATTGTGGCTTCCTGACAATCGATTGGCACAGAGTAAAATCAGCAACTCTTAATTAGCAATTAGGCAACGGTAATGCCAAGTTTTTCAACTATAAATACAGCTTCATTTCATTGTTTTAAACACAACAACACACAACAACTGATCATTCTATTGCTATAAGCTTGCATATTATTGTTTATCATTTAATATTCATTTCATAAAGCTTTTGAGAGCCAAAGTCTTGTCCATAGTTGTTGTAATCTTGAGACTACTTCTTTTACTCATATCTACTCATTAAGGAGTGTTTTGTTTGAGTGCTTAGTGTTTTGTACACTTGTAAGAGAATTGTGATTCTCTTGTTGTAAGGAACTTGTGTTTCCTTGGTTGAAGTCTTGGAGTGTTGTATCTCCGAGCAAAGGTGTTAAGGCTTGTGTCCTTAAGTTGTAAAGGTTTGTTGAGCACCCGTAAGCTTGACAAGTTAGTGGAAAATCTCGAGAGAGTCTCTCGGTACTGGACTAGCCACGTGTTGTGGTGAACCAGAATACATCGGTGTGTTCTTTCCTTTTGTTTATTTAACGCACTTAATTATTTCCTGCAAATTTTAATTTCCGCAAGTTTACGCTAAATTTTATTATAACGCTATTCACCCCCCCTCTAGCGTTAAGCGTATTATCTAACAATTGGTATCAGAGCCCAACTCTCTAAAGACTTAACAGTTTGAGAGAACCATCCATGGCTTCTACTCGTGACTCTTTTGCAGGAATTGACGAAGGACAATGCTCCACACGACCACCTCTATTCAACGGTACAAACTACACGTACTGGAAGGAGAGGATGAAAATTTTCGTTCAAGCAAACAACTTTCATCTCTGGAAGGTGATAACGAAGGGAAATCAAATTCCAACCAAAAAGGTTGAAAATGAATGGGTTCCCAAGTCCGAAGAAGAATATGACGCGGATGATATCCGAAAGGTTCAAAATAATACTAAAGCAATTAATTTATTATATTGTGCTGTAAATGCTGACGATTATAGGAAAATATCGTGTTGCACAACGGCAAAGGAAATGTGGGACAAGCTGGAAATTACGTACGAAGGTACGGACCAGGTAAAGGAAGCTAAAGTTGATTTCCTAACCCATGCTTATGAATTATTTCACATGAAGGAAGGTGAAAAGGTGGATGAAATGTTCGAACGATTTTCAATAATCGTAAATGACCTACATGCCCTCAAGAAGACATTCACGGACAGAGAACTGGTTCGAAAAATTCTTAGAAGTCTCACTCCGGCATGGCGATCAAAGGCCGACACAATTCAAGAATCCATTGGCGTCTCAAATGTCACAATCGACGCATTAAGAGGTAACCTTAAGACTTATGAATCTGCAATACTTAACCCTCCTGTTGATGATCAAATGAGGCAAAGAATAGCGCTTAAGGCAAGCACAAGCCAACCTCAAGTTGATGAGGACAGAGACAACGAGTTTGGACTCGTTATCAAATGATTTCAAAAGTTCATGCGAAAGGAGTATGAACGAAAGGGAAAAAAGCAAGGCGAGCAAATAAAGTGCTATGAATGCGGTGAAACCGGGCACATCAAATCAAATTGCCCAAACATCAAAAAGGAGAAGAAACCTTTTAAGAAGCAACGTGCATACATTTCTTGGGGAGGAGACTCTGGAGATGAGTCAAGCGAAGAAGAAGAAGACGAAGCCGCAAACCTTTGTCTTATGGCGCAAGAAGACAAGCAAGATGAGGTATGATAAATCTCTTCTAAAAACTTCTTTACTCTTGAAGAAATGCGAACTGCTTTTGATGAGCTATATACTGAATTTATTAAAGCTTCAAAAACTGTCAAGAGCATAAAAGAAAATGCTTCTCTAAAAGAAAAAGATTTTCAAAAATAGCTTTCTTTAAAAGAAAAGGATTTAGAAAAACTGGTTTTAGAAAATGAGAAGCTGAAAGAGGAAAACAAGTTTTTCGGAAAAAGAAGCGCCGACAAGCCCGAAAGTTCTATTAAAAATTTCTCTTCTTGCATGCATCTTGAAAATGAGGTAGATAGACTTAAAGGTACCTTAGATAAGTTTAATTCTTCTCACAAAAACTTGAATGAGGTCCTTGTTAATTTGAAGTCAACCAAGCATGGCATAGGTTTTAAGAATGAGCCTAAAGAAAATGTTGAAGCCAAACCCCAACCACCTAAGGCTCAACCTAGGATTAGTAAAACAAATACTTATCCTAGAAAGAGCAATCCTAGAACAAATATGCATGGTAGACCAAATGTTGAACTTTTTAGAAGACCTAGAAATGACTTACCACCTAGAAATGACTACCCTAGAAATGATGCATATTTTAGGCCAAACACTAGAAGGAGTTTTGAACCTCCTAGAACATCTAGACATGACCATTACTCTAGAAACGCTGCTCATTTTAGAACTAATAGTAGGAGAAATGGTTCTCATGAAATGTGCAATAGTCATAATGAAAATAGAGTAATTCATTTTCGTCCATCAAGTTACTATGAACCTAAAAGGATGCATAACCCCAATGTGACTTGTCATTATTGTAGACGCATTGGTCATATTGCCCCTGCATGCTTTACACGACATAGACATATCACTCAATCGCATCATTATAATATGCCTAACCCTCAAGGACCCAAAATGGCATGGGTACCTAAAACGCATTAACTTGTTTTGTAGGTATGTTTGAAGGGATCAAGTGTACTATGGTACCTTGATAGTGGATGCTCCAAACATATAACGGGAGACGAAACCAAATTCCTTCAACTAGAACACAAAGAAGGAGGAAGTGTGATTTTTGGGGATAACAATAAAGGAAAGATCATTGGCATCGGATCGGTCGGTAAGGATGAAAATTCCTCTATTAAGCATATATTACTTGTGAAAGGTTTAAAGCATAATCTCTTGAGCATAAGTCAATTATGTGACAAGGGAAATCTTGCCCTATTTGATTCAGATGAATGCTTAGTGTTTAGACGTAGTGATTTCAAAATTATCCTTCGTGGTTTTAGAGTGGATAATATTTACATGGTTGATCTTGCTAATTCCTCACCCGAATATGTGGATTGCCTTATGAGCAAAGAGGATGATACTTGGCTATGGCATCGTAGAGTTGCTCATATAAACATGCATCTTTTGAACAAATTGATTTCTCAAAACTTAGTTATTGGCCTTCCCAATTTGAAATTTGAAAATGACTCTATCTGTGATTCTTGTCAAAAAGGGAAGCAAACAAAAGCATCTTTCAAATCCAAAAATATTGTTTCAACTTCTAGACCATTGCAATTGCTTCACATGGATTTATTTGGACCATCTCGCATTGAAAGTCTAGGAAGAAATCGTTATGCTTTTGTGATTGTTGATGATTATTCTAGATTTACTTGGACTTTATTTCTTGCCAATAAAAGTGATGCTTTTCAGAATTTTAAATATTTTCTTAAGCGTGTTCAAAACGAGAAGGAAACAACCGTCACTTCAATTAGAAGTGATCATGGGGGAGAGTTTGATCACAATCTCTTTGCGGACTTTTGTGACGAACTCGGTATCGAGCATACCTTTTCCGCTCCACGTACACCACAACAAAATGGGGTGGTGGAAAGGAAAAATAGGTGTCTCGAAGAGATGGCTAGAACTATGCTCGAAGAGGCTAAGATTCCCAAACATTTTTGGGCGGATGCCGTGAGTACCGCATGCTACATCTTAAATAGAGTAGTCATAAGGCCAATATTCATGAAGACCCCTTATGAACTCTACAAGGGAAGGAAACCAAATATCTCCCATTTTAGAGTATTCGGTTGTAAATGTTTTATTCATAACAATGGCAAAGATCAATTGGGAAAGTTTGATGCTAAGTCCGATGAGGGAATTTTCATTGGTTATTCCTCACGTAGCAAAGCATATAGGGTTTTTAATAAAAGAACCGAAACTGTGGAGGAATCCCCTCATGTTGTATTTGCCGAAAATAATGCTCGCTTGGCGAGAAAGGATTCCGGTTTTGGTCTTGCAGGTATTTTAGATAGCTTGAAAGACAAAATACAAGTGGAAACGCCTAAGGAAAATAAAGATGAAATCTTGGAACAACCAACGGAGGAAGCGCCACAATTGGAGAATGAAACGAAAATGCCTAACGAGTGGAGGACAATTAAAGATCACCCTCTCGAACAGGTAATTGGCGACGTCGGAGAAAAGGTATCGCCCAAAAGGTAGGGGGAACTATAAAGAAATGGCATAAAACAATCGATTGTTACAGCAAATAATCGATTATTTTACTGTGCAGAAAATCGATTCGCAAGTATCACTAATCGATCATTTATAGTTTATGCTTATTATGAAGTTTTGTTTAACAATCGATTTTTTAGCTGTTTAATCGATTACCGTCTTAGCCATTCAGTACTGCTTTTCTACAACAATCGATTGTTCCATATATATAATCGATTATTTTCTGAGTCAGAAAATCACTGTGCTCACTGGAACAAAACAATCGATTACCATATTTTGACAATCGATTATTTCATGTCAGAAATTCAAAATTGTTACCGTTTGGTTCTGCAATCGATTTGTGTCAGTTCCGAGATTCAGTCAAATCTTAATGACAATCGATTATCTCACCCCAACAATCGATTGTCCAACGGTCAGTAAGATTCATTTTTACCGTTTCTGACTGTTTCAGCTTTCAATTTTTTTGCAGATTTCTTCCATTAATGAAATGCCTTTCTCCCCTCTATAAATAGGCTCCATATATGTTCATTTTTACTCGCTCAAGCATCAATTTTAGCTCTCAAACTATCAAAACTCTTTCAAAACTCTTACAAATTCCAGCAATACTTAGTTAAAATGTCGGGCCGTCACTCTAAACGTTCCCGTTCTGCTAGGCATGGTGCATCCTCCTCTGCTGCTCCAAACTATCCTTACCAAGATGGTTCCGTTCTTTATTTTAATTCTGACATCGAGCTTACTCGATTTTTAACAAAATTTGAAAAGCGCGACTTTTTTCCTCCCCGTTTTTCAACCAACAAGTATCTTGAATCTTATGGCCCTGCTGCAAATATACTCAAAAATTGTCAACTTCTTGACTTCTTACTTCTTACCCATCCTTACATCAATACTACTTTAATTCAAGCATTTTACTCCAACCTTCATGAGGATGATGACGGTGATCTTGTGACAAATATAAACGGTGTTCAAATTCTTATCTCCGAAGAAAACCTCCATACCATTGCCCATCTTCCTCGTAATGGTGAAGACATTTTTCGGTACATCGGAGAGGCCGGAGCCCTTTTTGATGAAACAGCCCTCCTACATCAAACCGGTATTACTTCTTATGATCCAAATCTTTCTTCCCGTCGTCCTACAATTACGGGAATGGATCCCAATTATCGGTTGATTTTCTATTTCATCACCCGAGTCCTCAAGCCTCGTAAGCATAACCATACTACCATTTCCCAAGAGGACAACAAGCTCATGCATGCCATAATAACCGGAGCTAACATCAATTGGTGTCGGCTCGTCAAGATTCACATGCGTGACGCTATCGGAGATGATAGGCCTCTTCCTTATGCTCTCCTCATCATGAACTTTCTTGAAGCCTCCGGATTCATCACTTCCAACGGTCCTCTCAAAAAGAGTACCAAGAAGTGGGAAATTTTATAATCCTCCTTTCATCATGACGGTGATCATACAGCGCCTGTTCCTCCTCCAACCCGTCGAACTCGTCCAGCTCAAGAGCCTACCCTCCAATCAATTTCCGACCAAATTGCTTCATTGACCTCTTCTCTTGGTCAATTAACTCATGAGATCCATAGATATTTTGACCATGTTAATTATCCTTATGCGGGTCTTGTTCCATATGAAGCAGTGCCGGATGATGAGGCGGGAGATGATGGAAATGAATAGTTTCTTTGTCTGTTGTTTTTAAGTTTGTTTTTATATGTTGCATTGTCTTCCCTGTTACTGTAATTTTTTTCAATAAATAAACAAGTTTTATTTACATTTTTTTGGCATCTTCTTATATTATTTTTGCTAAACCAAGCCCCCTCTCCGTACCGTCTTCCTCGTGCCATAACGCTGCCCATTGACCACCCCATCGCCGCCCTTGACCACCGGCCTACCACCTCACTGCCGCCGCAAGAAATCTCCTCACGGCGGCGGTCGACAAACAAACTACCCCAAATTAACACCACTTAACCAGCGTGACCTCCTATGCCCCGTTCCATTACCAGTTTCCCTCGAATACAACTCCTCCGTCTCAAATATCCCCTTAAAAGTGGCCGGAAACCCTATCTCCGGCGACCTCATTCCAAAGCTGTCCAAAACTACACCACTAAGGCACCTCCCCTTCCCCTTTCCAACAAGGTATATTATCCTTCTCAAATCATCGTGAAACCCCTCGAATATTAATCCGAAGGTTAACCCTAAAATTCCAAACACGCTGGAAATGGTCCAAACCTCTTTTAGGTAGTTCCCGACCCCTATTGACACTAACTATGCCATCCTTGAGTCTCAAACAACCCCCAACCACTTAAAATTCCAAATCTGAGACCTATTGAGGTTTCAAAACTTTGAAAAAGCCCTCCCTGAGCTTGTAAAATGTTTATCATCATCCTAAGAGTGTTCAGAATCCCTGTGGAAGAATCAAGGTCCGATTGAATCAATTTAAATGAGAACAAGGATAAAAGCTAAGTTTTTCCTGCATATTTTCATTTTTTTTATCTTTGAATGCTTAATTGTTTGTAAAGACTGATTAGGTCATGTAGTTGCATGTGTAATAGTCTAATCTTATTTTATTGGATTCTCTCTTGTTTGTTTGTTGTTTATCCATAAGTTCATCTGAAATAAAGCTTCAATATATGTATGTTTTGTTCGACACTAGTTTGGAATCCCTTCATCTTTTGGATATTTGTTTATTTAGTTTCTTGACTGGAAATTTAGTGAAGCTCCTAAGTATTGTTATTATTAGGGCTTAATTGGCATCCATTTTCTGATTTTATGAGTTTGGTTCGCCCCTAAGTATTTAATTTCCATAATGACTTTGGTTTCTTAAATTTGATGTTGGTTTAAGTTGATTTGGGGGTTGGGGTCCTTAGTTGTTCATCGCTAGTCTTTATTTGCTTCCTAAGGAGATTACTAAATTAAAATTGATGTGTGTTAAGTATTTTTGAAGTATTTTGATTGGAATTATTTCTGAAAGCTAAGTGTGATAGATTTATTCACTCTCCTAGTTATTCTGATATTTTTTAATCCCGTATAATGATTGTTGAAGTCTGTATCAGGGTTAAGCCTTGGTTAATTTTGGGTAAATCTAATTGAACCCTCATGAGCCTATTAATTTAAGGTTAAAATGAGACCCAAACTTTACTGACCAAGGTCAGTGGTAAATGAACTAGGGTTAAAAGAACTAACCAAGGTCAAGTTCAACGATAGGGTAGTTTAGGAAAGCTAGTGAAGGTATAAAAGGGATTTGAACTTATAAAAATCTGATAGGAATCTTTTAGAACTTTCTAGCAGGGACTAATACATAATTCCAGCCTCAAACTTGAGGCACAAGTAAGAAATTGAAGGACTACTTAGGCAAAAATACAATTTGAGTTGAGGACTGAAAAGAAAACAAAGTAAAATCTGATGCCCTAACAATTTTACTATAAAATGAACCATTTGGGGCATTGGATAAGGATCCAGAACTTTTCTCTTCAATACTAGAGCTAAAATACTCATTTCATATATGAAAAATACTATTAGTGGTTGAATTTGATCCTTTTTGAGTTTAAATTTGTCACAATCCCGTTAAAACCTTGGGCATACTGTTTGATTGGTGAGTTGTTTTCTTGACTGACTCCTCACACTTTACTCATAGGCCCCTGTTTTTGCTGAATTACAAGTACCTCATTTTGTTCATTTGATACATTGAAGATTAAACATGAAATTTTCTGAAGTGTGAAGAAATGAGTGTATCAGCTTATCCAAAACCCTCCCCCTGTTTTCCCCCTTTTAGTTCGTTTATATGTAATGATAAGGTGGCTATCTTATTGTAATTATATTTCTGAACTGTTTTCATTTTGTAACAACTAAACTTTAGGGACTGACTTGGTTTGTATAATTTGGACATTTGGGACTGTCTTTGGCATGAACTATTGATAGTATTGATAGTAAATGAACAACTGTCCTAGATGGTTGCTTCATGTATTCTATAACTTAGAAGATCATGACATATAGGTTCAGAAATTATTGAAATCCAGTTGTTATGAATGGTGAAGAGTGCTCAAACTTCAATATATTAGTAGTGTTTGTTTCAGATATATAAACTGTAGTTGAAGTCATAATCAAATTTTGAATATTTTGATTCATATACTCTGACTGATGAGTATATAAATCAGTTAGTTCGGATCTAATGACAAAATTTGACTCATAAAAATGATTGGTAATATTTTCCGTGAGCTGGTAGATATCTAAGCTTGCGTATAATTCCAAATAAACTAATTGTTAGCAATTAGGGTGTTTGTTCAAATTAGTAATAGGCTCACTCGAGAGGCCCAGTAAGCCCTACGAAATTACACTATCGAAATGCATCTGAAGCTGGAGGACTAAAAGGGTTGGGCCAGCCATGAACCAGGCCCAATAGACCTTATTCAAAGCAAGCACTGCATGTTTTGGGCTGGCCCAGATCTGAGTCTATGCACATGATTAGCCATGAATGAGGCTAAGTGTAAACACTACTCCCCCAAATACACAACCTGTACATAAAATCAATTAGTGCATTTAAGCGTTCACAAGAGTAGAAATTTAGCATGGATTAGGATGTCCCATAAAAATTAAAGCGAGCCGCGTTAATTCAAATAAATACTATACGGCGGCTCCTTATTTCATTAAAACACATAGAAAAATAAGAAGTGCCGTTTAGCAAATTTCTCGGCCTTTCCCATAAATATCAAAGACGTAGTTGCTATAGGCGCGCAGGCTTAATAAAAACACCTTCCTAAATTCGGGTGCGCATTTATGTGACCCAAATCCTATTCTCAATGAAATTAAAATATGTCTAAAATCGCGGGTGCATTTATGTGCACGATTCTCGATGTGTTTTAATAACATTGCAAATTTCCCTAAAAATGTTAAAAGCGGTTAGTAATCTAAAATTATGAGTTAACAGGTATAGCAAATCATACTCAGCCACTTATAATCAGTTTAAGCGACCGTGCTAGAACCACATGATCCGAGGTCCTAACACCTTCCCTCGGATCAACAGAATTCCTTACTCCTGAATTTCTGATTCGCAGACTCCAATTGGGCAGTCGATATTTCCTCGATTTGGGATTTTAAATTGGTGACTCGGGACACCAAAAACCAAATCCATCCCAAGTGGTGACTCTTAAAATAAACAATCAATCCCGTTTTGAATAATGTCACTTTAATTTGAAAAACCCCTATACACATGTCGTAGGGTAACCACGTGTACGCGGTAAAAGGAGGTGTGACAGCAAATTGGAAAGTAGCAATCAAAAGCTACATGCTCGGTTATATCTAAGTAAATAAGCAAAGGAATGTACCGCATCCTCGGAGCGAGCGGTTGAAGCATATTGAGACTTAAGCGCCATAACAACTAAGGTAAAACCGTCTCCCTTTTTATTTAGGTCTTACACTAACCTTTGTGCAGGTGTCCGGTTATGATGATCAAAGCACTCTCCAGCTTGAAGCCTTAGGTTTTGAAGCATGTGTTGCACTTTTTTCCTTTGATCGGATTTTATCCCAAGAAGGGTTTTACCGGCATGATTTTTAACGAGGCAACATATATATACTACCTAAGGAGGACTTAACAAGTATTCAAGGTTTCTATTCAATCAACCTCGAACACTGTGGGCATTCCTCGGGAGATCACCTTCCCAAAGAAGTCAATATAAGTTGAAACGATCTCGATAGGAAAATGATGTATCAGGCCGAACGGTCGAATAAATCGTGTCCGCATAGAATAATTGAACCCTTGACCATTAAAGCATGTATACTTGTACCAAGCAATCAAAGGAGCATCTTTTACCACCATAAACGCTTCGCATTTCAAAGAAGTCTTCTATTTTTACAAGAAGCGGCTTCACGGCCATAAATTTCTCGAACACTTGGGAACTGACGCCAAAACTCGAAGTGTTGAGACCTACGGGTCAAAAATTTTGAACTCGTAAGCCCTCAATGAGGCAACATAAAAGTTTACAAAGAATGGATCCATCGCCAAAAAAGTGCTCGATGTCTTACAGACTGTCGCCGACTGTCGCCAGTCGAGCTTTCAAAACTCGAGGCCATAAGGCCCCGTACGGGCAACCTCGAGCTCATACGACATTAATAAGACAAAAAAAATCTGTAAGACCTCAAGCAAGGAATGAATCATACTTCTACCAAGAATCTATAAGACTTCAAGCAAGGTATGAATTATACTTGTGCCAAGTAACCTATTTATAAGACCTCAAGTAATGCATGTTTAAATTTACTAACACCTAACAAAAGGCATAATCCCGATCTTAAAGTTAAGGCTATATATTCGAACTTATAAGACCCCTAAAAAGGAATACCCTCAATATAGACACCAAAGATACTTCACTCGGGGACTAAAAGGCTATGGACAGACAAAATGACTATGGTCATAAGGCTCCGTCCAAACTAACGTGACTTGGGGATGACCGACTGTTGCCATAAAATCACATACCTTCAAATTACTTCGAAAATACTTCAAAAAGAACCAGCTAATCAGGCTACCCTTAGCATTATCAAAAGAGCTTCGATCATATCAATTCCAAACAACAGTCTTTGAAAGAATTCACCCATCGAGCGAACCCCCCCCCCCCCCCCCCGAGGTGCTCATTCATTGCTGCATAATGGCTCAGAATCACGGTTCTTATCAAACTGACGAAGAGTTGGACGAACACAAAAACTTCAAAAATTCTTTAACGAGGGAAAAATAAAGCATATATTAGAGGTTGTACTGATCCAACGCGTAAGAGACTAAGCGCCAATATAAATTAAAGGTCATACCGACCTACCATGTAAGAGCCTAAGCGCAAGCCTATGTTATGTTAGAGGTCGTATTGAGCCAATGCGTAATATCCTAAGCGCCAGCCTATGTTATTAGGGGTCGTACCGACCCAATGCCTAAGAGTCTAAGCACAAGCCTATGTTAAGTTAGAGGTCGTACCGACCTAATACGCAAGAGCCTGGGAGCTAGCCTAAAATTGAAAAACTCAAGGGTTGATATGCTTGAGTCAAAACCTGACTCGAAGACTGAGCCAAAATAGTTAACTAAAAAATACCTAAGGGAAATGCGTAAAAGCCTATAGGCCAGCCTAACAAGCCTTAGGGCCGTTTTGTAAACCTAAGGGTTTTTCCTTGAAGCCCAGTTAACCAGTCTAATCATTGACAAACACCTAAATTCAAGATGAAGAAAGACATATTCAAGAAAATAGAAATCAATGAAAATAGAAAATCGAAAGGCTTCCTTTTATGAATATGTGAAAAAACACAAAGCTTAATTTACAATGTTCTCTAAGAGCATTACAGATAAATCAAAAAAAGAAAGGCCTAATCTACTTCCTCTTGGGGACTGCAAATCCATCAGCATCTTCCTTATTATCCTCGGCATCAGACACGAGGAACTTGGCATCGTATTTGTCACACCTTTCCTAACCCAACGGATACAAGGGATTTTTTCAGTTTACCTGACATAAATCAAATTTGGATTAATTATTTAATGTCAGAGTCGCCACTTTGTATGGCCCCGTAAAAACTTGTACCCAAAATCTAGTAACTTGTAGTGCCAAGTTTGGAACATGTGTTAGGAATGTGTAATATTGTACTGATCTAGCCGTTAAAAATCATGAATCCAAATTTTCCAGAAAAATGCTATTATGCGGTCCAGAATGAGGTTGCAGATCAAGTATGCGGACTGCATTTCTGCCGCAGACTAAGACAATAGTCTAGTTAAATTGAGGCAAAAAATATGGTCCATTAAGCAACCGCATAACTGATATGCGGACTGCATAGTCGTTGCATAATCTTTGAAGGATTTTGTGAAGGGCAGTTCTACGGTACCTTTTGCGACCGCAGAACGTGAATGTGGATGGCATTCCTGTCGCATACCCAAATAGTTCACCCAGTTTTTGAGAATATTTATGCGGTCCGTCCTGCAGACCGCATTTCCACTCTGCGATCGTAATGTGTGACCGCAGATCTGACTCAGGCTAATTTTCCTAAGTTTTAAACCCGATCCCTTCTTCAATAAAATAGCCCAACCTCTCATTTTACTTATTTTCTGAACAAACTAGTGAGAGAAAGAGAGAATTCTTGAGAGAGAAAGTTTTGCATTTGTTTATTTGATTTTTCAAAGTCACCCAGACCGGAAAATCTTAAGTAATGTCTTTCATCTTTGTCCTTGCAGGTAAAATCCCCAACCTTTTTCATAGATATTCAAGTTCAAACAAAAAGGAGGATTCTTATGCGTTGATTCCTTAAAACATAAGTTGAAATATGCATGCATGTTCTTTAAAACCTAAAATCTAGTAAAAAGAATTGGGTAGGATTTGGAAAAAGAGGGGGTTGATAACCTAAAATAAGTTTGGATGGTAAATGTGAACTTCAATTCTAAGATGTATGTGTTAACTTGTCGGTACTAGGCTGTTGGTGAGCTGAAAGTAGAAGTAAAAAAAAGAAAAATTCGGCTCCAAGAATGTATTGCTAACTTTAACCTTTCTATGGTCACCTTGTTGGTGTACGAGTGATTGGTATGTGTCACTTATGTGGACTATCTGTGAATTCTTGTGATTAATATGCCGTAAATGCTGTTGGTTAAGTTTCCTGACATGATGGTGTAAGTAAGTGGCAACAAACGAAGCATGTGTAGATGTGTTTAAGTGGTAAGAGTTGTATGACGAATAATGGAAAGAAGTCGTATTTGATGTAATTGAAACAACTGTGGCAATAGCGTGTGTGGCTTGTCATGGGCAATTATTGTTGTGACTTGAATTGTATCCGGGCTATTGTACTTGATGGAAATAGTATTGATGTTTATGAAACTCTTTGTGTATTGTTGTTGTTGTTCTGTGAATTATGATTGTCCGGTTGGATCGGGTTGCACGCCGCAACACAAAGTAATAAGGTGTGGGTAGTGGTGATAAGGGTGTCCAAGGTAATTTTGGGGTCTGAGGTAATAAGGGTGGAAAAGTGACCGAAATCACTATTGAAATGCAAATATGCGAACGTTGGGAAAATCATTGTTGTGATGGAATAATGTTGAAAGGGGAAAAGGAGAGATTGAGAAACTTGTTTTTCTTTGGTTGTTCCTTTCATGTGCATTTGATCATTGATTCTATTATTGTTTGTTACCTACACATTACTTGATTTTACCTGGGGTAAATTTTGTTCATACATACCAGTACAATTCAAATGTATTGACGTCCCTTTTGCCGGGGGCGCAACATTAATGTTATGATTGTAGGTGGCTCCATAGAAGGTACTCCAGTCCATTGGCAGTAGCACTCCTTCACTTCACGTCAGTTGAATTAGTGAGCCCCTTTCTTCTCGGGGCCCTGTGCAGCTCATGTCGCCATTCTTCCAAAGTTGTATTTTGACATTTGTGTAAGGTATAGCTAGAGCCTTGTTACTGAAAACTATTGTATCTCCCTATTGTATCCTTAGAGGTTCCGTAAACAGGAAATGTGGGTTATGAACTTGTGAAAATATATAGTGTGTATGTTGGGCGGTGTTACTTGGAAACCACGCAAAGTAACCTTGTATGTTATGTAGGGTCTCGTAAGATGGTGTTTAAATTATAAATGGATAATTCACTTGATTAATGAGTAATAAAAACATGGGGTAACACGTGGGATAGGAAAGGCACATAGGTTCACTTGACTGGGGCTACCCGGTAGAATGCCGGTCATGTGCCTCAATTTTGGGGCATGACAAACTTGGTATTAGAGCCTAAGGTTTTAAAGGTGTCCTAGGATGTTTAGGAGCTCTGTCTAGTTGAGCCCTTCTTATTGGTGTGTTGTCAACCACATCTATAAGTGGGGGCTACGTGGATATTTAGGGAATTACCCTCTTCTTTGTTATTCTATATTGCACAGTGAATGAAAAGTAAAATTATTAATGTTTAATTCATGCTCTATTCCGAATTTTCAGTAATGGCACCTAAGAAGAGAGCAAGACTTGGCCTTGGGGCCAATGCCACCCCAAGTGTGGTTGTAGACCATGTACCTGATACTGTGAGCGAGAGTGAAACCCCAGTCTTGCATCTGCCTGGCCCATCAATTCCAGATGAAAGTGCTCCTATTCCTACTGCGGTAGGGGGTGCTACCATCCCTCCCACCGATGTTCCTATTTCTGATGCAGTTCCAGCTTTCAGTTCTAGAGTTTTTGATGGGGACCTTAGATGAGCCATCCATATGTTGACCCGGTTAGTGGCTACTCAGGCCCAGAGATCTCATGATACCCCCGCGTCCTCCAGTGGACAGGGAGATTCTGCCAGCTCCAGAGTCAACCAGTTTCTATGGTTGGCCCCTCTAGAGTTCACAGGCACAGACCTAGAGGCCGATCCGCAGGATTTTCTTGATGAAATGTATAAGACCCTTCTAGTGATTAAGGCTTTAGTGATGGAGGGAGTTAAGTTGACTTCCTATAGGTTGAAGAGAGCATCATATTCGTTGTTCGAGATGTAGGAGGATTCCCATGGTCGCCAGAGTGCAGAGGCTTCTCAAGATGTTGTTACGAGTATCTTGTTTGTTCAGGCCATTGATTGTTATGTTCTTATTGATCCGGGTCGCTCTTTGTCTTATGTCACCGCATTCATTGCTTCAAGTTTTGGGATAGTACTCGAACATCTTCATGGGTCGTTCTCCGTATCGACTCTTGTTGGTGATTCTATTACAACCCCACGAGTTTATAGGAATTATGTTGTCAGAGTATGTGGTCGTGTTACCACAACCGATCTTATCGAGCTTGGGATGGTGGATTTTGATGTGATTATGGGAATGGACTGGCTTTATTCATTCTTTGCTAAACTTGACTGCTGCACAAGAGTCATGAGACTCGAATTCCCTAATGAGCCGGTTGTTGAGTGCAAGGGGAATGGTGTAGTGCCGAAGGGTAGGTTTATTTCCTACCTTAATGCTTCGAAGATGATTAAGAAAGGGTGTATCTATTCTTTTGTCCGGATGGAGGACACCACTTCAGAAGCATCTGCACCCCGAGTCTGTGCCAGTTGTGAATGAGTTTCTTGAAGTGTTTCCGGACGAGCTTCCAGGGATTTCGCTAGATAAAGTAGATTGATTTCGGGATTGCTGAATTGCCTGATACACAGCCAATATCTAGTCCACCATGCAGAATGGCGCCAGCGGAGTTTAGGGAATTAAAGGAGTAGCTGAAGGATTTATTAGGAAAGGGGTTCATACGGCAGACTGTGTCGCTGTGTGGTGCTCCAGTTCTTTTTGTCAGAAAGAAGGATAGGTCGCTCTGTATGTGTATATATTATCGACACCTCAACAAAGTCACCATCAAGAATAAATATCCTTCGCCTCAAATAGATGATTTGTTCGACCAATTGCAAGGTACAAGGTTGTTCTCCAAATTGATCTACGGTCCGGTTATCTCCAATTAAAGATCAGAGAGCAAGATATTCCTAAGAATTCTTTCAGAACTCACTATGGCCACTTTGAGTTCTTTGTCATATCTTTTGGGCTAACTAACCCCCCGACAACTTTCATGGATCTCATGAATCGGGTCTTCAAGCAATTTCTAGACTCCTTTGTTATGGTTTTCATTGATGACATCCTAGTTTACTTGCGGAGCCGGGAGGATCATGCCTATCACTTTAGAGCACTTTTGCAGAATCTTTATCATCACCAATTGTATGGTATATTTTCAAAATATGAATTTGGTTGGGGTCCATTACCTTTTTGGGTCATGTCGTTTCCTGTGAAGGGATTCAGGTGGATCCCCAAAAGATTGCAGTAATAAAAGATTGGCCAAGACCGAGGACCCCGACGGAGATCCGTAGCTTCTTGGCTTTAGTAGGGTATTATCGGAGGTTTGTGTAGGGATGCTCTATCCTCGCCTCCCCATTGTCTAAGTTGATGCAGAAAGTAGTTAAGTTCCAATGGTATGACGCTGGTGAGAAAAGTTTTCCGGAGTAGAAATCAAGGTTGACCTCGGCACCAATACTGACCGTGCCAGAAGAGACAGAAGGATTTGTAGTTTATTGTGATGCCTCCAGGTTTGGTTTGGGGTGTGTGTTGATGCAACATGGGAAGGTTATAGAATATGCTTCATGGCAGCTCTATAATCACAAGACGAATTATCCAACGCATTATTTGGAGCTTGCAGCTATTGTGTTTGCCTTGAAAATATGGAGGCTTTATCTTTATGGGGTCCATGTGGATGTGTTCTCGAACCACAAGAGTCGCTATATTTTTTCAAGCAGAAGGAGTTGAACTTAAGGCAGCGACAACGGTTAGAATAGCTCTAGGATTATGATATGAACATTTTGTACCATCTAGGGAAGGCGAATGTGGTGGCCGACGCTCAGCCAGAAGTCCATGGGTAGTTTGGTTCATTTGGGGGCGGATCAGAGGCCCTTGGCTTAGGAAGTATATCGATTGACCAGTATGGGGGTTTGTATTTCGACCTCAAGTGAGGGAATGTTACTGTGCATAATTCAGCAGAATCATCTCTCTTAGCGGAAGTCAAGGAAAAGCAGTTTATCAATCCGGCATTAGCAAAGATGAAGGAGGCAATTTTGAATAATAAAACTTCGGCATTTTCACTTGGCGACGCTGGTGTATTGATCAAATGTCACTCGGTAATCACAAGAAAAGTCAAGAATCAGTGGATCTATCTTCATGGAAGAAGAATCTACATGACCTAGAGTGAATGGGTATGTATGTACATTGAGGAAGCCAACATTACGGTCTACTATGCTGTCATCAGGATTGGGGATCTCTACTTGTACTGCCTCCCCCATCGGTAGTCTTCCTTTACCCTCTTCATGTCGGTCGACATGCTGATATATCGAGACACGGGCTCACATTGGCCCGGTGTAGAAGAGGGATTTCGATGGAAAAATCAAAAAGTGTATCGAATTCTCATGGAGCACATTTCTTGATAGTTGAAGGTACTTTTGACTTGCCCCTGGACGGGCGTTACGAAGAAGTTGTGCCCTCTTTCTGAGGTACGGTTCTAGAGGTTCTACCTATAACTATAAAAAAGATTTCAAAGAAAGAAAGATGAATGCAGAAAATTGTGAACTTAGCCCTAAAAACTTGAAGATATTGTAAAAGTGTTAATGACAAGAAAAATTGAAGTACCTATAGAAGCCATTTAGGCAATGTTTGGGGATTGGAAGAGTCGAGCCAATAGCGGTTCATGGTTTATTGATAATCGTGTTGATAGTAACCTCTCTGCAGCCTTTGAGTCATGGCATTTAATGCTCCGATGGGCTAACGTCATAATGGGAGTATTGAGGAAGCAAAAATTCGAAACCATTTCTTATCATTTCACTCTAAGAAACTTGGGGCTATCTTAATTCGAGTAAAATTGGGGAGTCTGATTTTATGATCGTTATTGCATTTCACAGCCTATTTTTAGAAGCCTCGAAGCATAGCTCGAGGTTCGACCCCGAGGGTTCTTAATGCTCAACCTCGGGGTTGCGCAAATCGGTAGTTATCTTATAGAAGCGGGAAATTCTCAAAAGGCGTGTGGTTAAAGCTAAGTAGGTCTATAAGAATAGTACAAGTGTACACCATGACATTAAATAGCTCTACCAGCTACTTATCTATGTAATAAATGCATATGTACTATCTTGGGATTCCCCTTCAATATAAAGGGGACTCTTGTCCTTTTTTGCACACATGATATTGAATAAAAGAACAAGAACATTCTCTGCTCTCTAACTTAAACATATTATCCCTTGATTTTACTTCTTACATTTATTACATTTTATTGATTGTTCTTCATTTATTACTCATAAAGAGCCATCACCAAAGTTCTTAGAACTGTTAGACCTTCATCGGCCGTTCACAGCCTAATGCTTAGCTCGACCATGAGGCCCCATATAATCCTTCTCGATTCCTCGATTCCAGGCCACTCAGTTTGCTTGTCAGACTACCTTCAAGTTCTTATCTTATTCTCTAGAGTCACACTTAGCATCTGCTGCTTAATAACTAGCATAAAAATAAATCACGTATTTTTAGAACCACAAAATCAAATCTAATTGTAATTACCATTTTCAAGGTAAACAACTATATAACTTTTCCCACATTTTGGCTAAAAGACTTAGTAAAATTTTAGTTATGCCTTAGCATGTGTTTTTGTATCAATTAGGTCTTTTGAAGGCTCGACGTATCGTAACCTTATTAGTCATTTCGTATGTGTAGACATAATTGAATACCTCTTAAAGGTTTTCTGAAGTCTGGTGTTATCAAAGCCTTTGGATTATTCGAGGGCTAATTTATTAAAGCCCTTAGACTTTTCGGGGGCCGAATTTATCGAAGCCCTTTATATTTTTCTTTTGTCGGGGGTAGTCTGACTTTACCACATTTTCAATGTTTAAAGGCCTTTAATTTTATAGCACAAATCAGATGCCTACTAATCATATTATTTTGGCTGTAGCCTTTATGTGACTGTATTCTTTAGTTTGTCCATAGCCTTTGGGTTTTTTACTTGAACATATTTCCCGATAATTTTCCGAACATGTCCGAAAGGTTAGTCTCTGATTATATTAGACTTGGCCTTTGTTTCGAGGGGGTGCCTCTTTGAGGTCCTATGAATCTTAATTTTCAATGACTCTGACATATTGACTGTCATTGACAGTCCCTAGGAATTTGGGGTGCTTTGTCTCTTGAGCCGCTTCCCGTAAGATTGTAAGTAGAGATCTTAAAAGATACAAAGTGTTTTTGATATAACTAGAATCCTTCTTTAAATATTTGATACATGTGTACATGTTTTGCCTTCGGGGCTCAACTATTCTATATGGACACGGTTCATTTGACCGTTTGGTCCATTAAAAAGTTCTCCTATCGAGGCCCTCTTAGGCGTGAAATATCTTTCCAAAAAATATAACCTCCAAGGGTGATGGCCCCAAGTATTCGAAGTTGATCGAAAAGAAGCCTTGAATACTTGTTGAATATTCATTAGGTAGCATATAGGTGTTGCCTCGTTCAACACCTTTTCGGTAAAACCTATTTAGGATAAAATCTTATCTAATGGAAAAAGAGTGCAAAGCATGCTTTAAAACCCAAGGTCTTCGAGATGAAATCGATGTCTCCATCGAACATCTGCAATGAGTTAGTTTTAAATACAAATGGAAAGGGGGGGGGGTGGAAGGGAGGTCATACATCAGTATTAAATTTCTTGAGCATCAATATATTTTAGTTGTTTGGTAGTTGCTCGCCTTCCATTGTTCTAAGTTTGTAGGATCCTTTCCCTACGACTCTAAGGACACGATATCGTCCTTCCCAATTAGGACCTAGCTTCCCTTCCTTGTGGTCTTGAGTGTTATGGGTGACTTTTCTAAGGACTAACTCCCAACTCTAAAATATCGAAGGTTTGTCCTTCTATTCTAATACCTCTCGATCCTTTGTTTTTGCGCAGACATTTGAATTAATACGGCCTCACATTTTTCATCGAGTAATTCGAGAGAAGTGTTCATAGCTTTGTGATTTGAGTCCTCAATGGCATGTTGAAACCTAATGTTAGGTTCCCCAACTTTGACCGGATCAATGCTTCAGGTCCATATACCAAAGAAAATAGGGTCTCCCCAGTGCTACACTTCAAAGTTGTTTGATATGCCAATAGCACCTCGGGCGATACTTTTCTCCGTTTCCCCTTAGCATCATCTAATCTTTTCTTTATGCTTCGAATGATGATTTTGTTTATGGACTCAGCCTAGCCATTTTCACTTGGGTGGTAAGGTGTTGATAGAATCCTTTTGATTTTATGGTCCTCAAGAATTTTTGTTAATTTGCTGACGATGAAGTGCTTTCTATTCTCACATGTTACTTCGGCGGGTTTCCCAAACCAACAAATGATGTGGTCCTATATGAAGTCGATGACTTCGTTTCCTCTTATCTTCTCGAAGGCCTACGCTTCAAAACATTTTGAGAAGTAGTCAGTCATAAACAAAATAAATAGAGCTTTTCCTGGCGCTGTTGGTAGGGGACGACGATGTTTATCCCCTATTACATGAATGGCTACAGGATGCAACCGAATGGAGTTTTTCACTAGGAGGATGGATCATCAGTGCAAATCTTTGGCATTTATCACACTTTTGGATGAACTCCTTGGTATCCTTTTCCGTGCTATCCCAATAGTACTCCGCTTCGATCAGCTTGCGAACTAGAGGGTCTGTACCAGAATGGTTCCCACAAGTACCCTCGTGGATTTCATGTAGTACGTAATCGGTATCTCCGGGTCCCAAGAACACTGCCGCTGGTCCATTGAAGGTTCTTCTGTACAACGTTTAGTTTTCATCGAGAGAGAATCAAGCTGCTTTTGTTCGAAGTGTTCTCGACTCTTTTGGTTCCGCGAAGAGCTTCCCAATCTTCAAGTAGTCGATGTACTTATTCCTTCAATCACATGTCAGACTTGTTGAATTAATCTCTACTTGGCCTTCTTCGACCACCAACTTTGATAGATGGACGACAGTCCCCGAGACGATATCCTCTTCTTCGACCTATGATCCCAAGTTTGCACGTGTATCGATCTTGCTATTTTTTTCTCGAGGTACATGGTCCAGTGTCCATTCCTTGAAGTGGTGCGATGTCATTTGAAGTTTGTCTAAGTACCTCTACATTTACTTGATTTACTACAAAAATGGAGTCACACTGTGCTTCAATAAGCTCTGCTCCAAGGCCATTGGCTAGTTCAAGACCTGCAATCTCGGCCTCATCTCGGCCTCATTATTAGTCAATTTAGATGCTTTGATAGATTGCGTAATAAAGCTGCACGTAGGTAGTTTCAAAATGATAGTGAGCCGGGATCCTTTCATATTCGAGGCATGTTCTATGAAGCGGGTCCAAAACCTCGATGACGTACCCATAGCAAGAGTTCCTTTTTACTTCGGATACGAGGGAAGGCACGAAGTCAGCCACAAAGTCTGCCAAATTTTTAGACTTGATAGTCATTCCAGACTAATATTTGATATTATATCCTCCAAGTTTGATGGCCCATTTGACCAATCTGCCTGATAATTTGGGCTTATGCAAGACATTTCGAAGCAACTATGTAGTTAGTACACATATTGGATGGCATTGAAAATATGGTTTTAATTTCCTAAATTCGCTTGTTAATGCAAGAGCTATCTTTTCCGAATATATGTACCTAGTTACAGCATCTCCTAGGGTCTGAATCACATAATAGATAGGAAATTGCGTACCTTTCTCTTCTCAAACTAACATGCCACTCACCTCTACCTCAGGCATGGTCATATACAGGTAGAGTATTTCATACTCCTTTTGAGTATTGAGCAGGGGTAAGCTCGAGAGGTACCGTTTCAATTCTTCCAAGCCATGTTGGACCTCTGGGGTTCATTCGAAGTTGTTTTTCTTTTGAGTTGGTAAAAGAAGTGATGGCCCTGATATGATGACCTCCAGATAAATCGACTTGGGGCAGCTATCCATCTGTTCAAGCGTCGTACGACTTTCAATTGTCACCACAGTGATTTTCTCAATGGCTTTGATTTTATTGGGGTTGATCTCGATACCTCTATTCGATACCATGAAGCCTAAGAACTTTCCAGATATAACTCCAAAAGTGCATTTCTTAGGGTTGATCTTGATGTTATACTCTCTTAGAATGTCGAATGTCACCTGCAAATAGGTCAAATGGTCCTCTATGTGCAGAGATTTAACTAGCATCTCATCAATATAAACTTCCATGGATTTTCCTATTTGATGTTCAAACATCTTATTAACTAGGCGTTGATATATGGCTCCTGCATTTTTTTTAGCTCGAAGGGCATTACATAATAACATTACGTACTATACTTCGTGATGGATGAAGTTTTATCCCTGTCCTCTAGGTTCATTTGAATTTGGTTGTACCCGGAGTAAGCATCGAGAAAGGTAAGGATCATTTGGCCGGTCGTAGCATTGATCAACTGATTGATGTTGGCCAACGAGAAATAATATTTAGGGCATGTTTTGTTCAAATATTTGTAGTCTACACACATTATAAGTTTATTCCCCTTTTTAGGGACTACATCTACATTAGCTAGCCATTGGGGATATTTTACTTCCCTGATGGATTCTATTTAGAGAAGTTTGGTTACCTCTTCTTTAATGAATGCATGCTTTACCTCAGATGGAGGTATCCTCTTTCTCTATCAATTTAAATATGGGATCGACACTTAGTCGATGGGTTGTTTATCTCCTGTGGGATCCCTGTCATGTCTAAGTGGGACCAAGCGAAGTTATCAATATTATCGTTGAGAAACTGAATGAGTTTTTTCCTAAGTTTGGCAGTTTACCCTGTCGCTAGGTATACCTTTCGTTTTGGAAGATGCTTGACCAATATGTCTTGCTCGTGTTCTTTGAAAGTCAATTTTGTCGCATCCGATTCCTCGGGGGCAATGAAGGTTCGGGGAATGAGGAAATCTTCTTCTTTATCCTTAGCCACCTGTTCATCAAACACTTGTCCTTCGGGCTCAATCGAGGGCATGGGCCATGATTGCCATTTGGCCACCTGTTCATCCTTCAACTTTTCAATGTGGATGGTGCCGATACAGGTACCAAGTCGTACACTGCAATTATCCCCGTAGTTGTAAACCGCTCTCCATATGCTGTTTTCACTCAATCCTTTGTTGGAACTTCATCATCTGATGAATATTCCATGGCACCTCCCTCATACTATGGATTGACGACATTATAAGCAAAGAATTATACCTCATGTCACCTTCAATGGCATGAAACTTAGTGTCCTGTATTCTTCCGGCCACATTGACTGGGATGACAATTTATCCCTTCATTGTTTCACTTGCCATGTCAAAGCCATTCAACACCGGAGATACCTGTATAATTTGATCAAGAAGCCCAAGCTGCTCTACGACCCTTGACATAATTATATTTTCCAAACTACCTGGATGCACGAGAACACGTGTAATTTGAACTTATTTAAAAGGATAGAAATTACCATTGCATCATTATGAGTTTAAGATAAATCCTCGATGTCTTTCTCATTAAATGTGAGGGTTCCCTCGGGTATGTAATTCCAAGTCATTTGTGATGGATGATTTGATATGTTCGAATGTTGGTCCCTGTGGGGCGTCGACTCCACCGATTATCATGTGAATGACTTGTTGATGTTCATTCTTTCTGCCTGCATCCCTCTCCTTAAAGTGATTCTTAGCCCGATCACTTAGAAATTCTCGTAGGTGTCCCTCATTGAATAACCTAGCCACGTCTTCCCTTAGTTTCCTACAATCCTATGTTTTATGACCATGCGTGCCATGATACTTGCACATCAAGTTTGGGTTCCTTTTGGAGGGATTAGTCTGTATTGGCCCGGGCCACTTAGTATCTTTGATTCGACCAATAGTTAAGACGATCCTTGATACATCTATGCTAAAGTTGTATTCTGATAATTGGGAGACCTTGGTGGGGTCAGCATGCTTATCGAACTCGTTCTTGCTTATGAGTCCCCGAGAACCTTGATCTTGGTCACTTTTTCTATCAATTCGAGAGGTATTGTGGCTAGGCCGTTGTTTCTTCGATAAGCATACGGTTGATACTATTCTTTTTTGTTTGATCCCCGATCTGTGTCTCTCGGGGGCTTGACTGTGAATCTGTTAGGATGAACCGAGCTCGAAAGGGCTCCCAACTGTTCGTCCTCGACCCTAATTTTTGGCTGATAATGGTTTTGCACATCCGACCATGTCACAGCTGGATATTCAATCAGGTTCTACTTTAGTTGTCAAGATACAATCGAGTTTCTTTTGTTTAACTACATAAAGTCCTGAACTGGCCAGTCATAAAAAACCAGTGGTAATTCTATCCTTCCATCTTATACCGGGATACAAACTCCCTTAGCATCTCATCGTCCCATTTGGTTTATTTTTATGACGCCCGATTTTCTTGTTGCCACCTTTATAGCCCTAGCGTGTTCTTTCACAGAGGCTTATGCCTACATAGCAAATGAATCAATAGAGTTAGGAGCTAAGTGGTGATACCATATCATAGATATGTTTCCCTAATTTTTTAATAATACTGACTCGATTTCATCATCATCCAAGTCTATTCATTTGATTTCACAAGTGTACAAAGTAATATGTTCATTAGCGTAAGTTGTTTCGTTGTATTTTGGTATATCGGGAAAATAAAATTTCTTGGGAATGGGCATCGTAGCCGCACTTGGGGGGGGGGGGGAGGAAGGTTTTTGTATGAATGTTTTGGCATCTAGAACTTTAAAAACCAGAGGTGCTCCTGATATCTGATCTACCCGGGAATTACAAGTTTCCACCTTTTTATCATTGTCTTCTATCTTATTTTCTCCTGACTCGATCCATTTAGTCAGTTTCCTCGAGCATTTTCATGATTGTGGAGTCATTCCTAGAGCCGCTTTCATCAAGCCTTTCCAGTGTTGGTTCATGCACGACGTTTACTGGTTTGGCACTGTTAGGAGTTCTGTTTTGACTCTGAAGTTTAGAGACGACGACTTGCTAAACTACCAACATCTCGAATATCACTTGGATGGTGACTCCTCCTTCTTCCATTTCTCGAGTTTTCCAGTATCCAGCTCGGGCATCCCTGTGTGCATTTCTTATTGGGTCTGCACCTTTGTCCTTGTTTAGAGGGTTGTGCAAAGTGGTATCAACTGGCTCCGTGTTTGGCACTCCCCCAGGGTTTATGGGTGGAACACCAACCCTTATATCGCTACTTTCTCTTAGTCCGTCACTGTCATGAGTAGGTACGTTTTGTGTGCTAGACGTATCTTATCGTAAAATCAAAGAATCTTTGAGAAAAAAAAAAAGCATGAATAATAATGTGTATTATCAAAAATTAGTACTAAAATAATCACTATTGTCTTTAGCCCCACGGTGGGTGCTAAGCTGTTTTCCTCGAAAAATGTGAGTAACAATTAAAGATAATTTGTGATTTTAAAGATATGTAATTTATTTTAATACCGGTGAATATTCAAGTAATTTTAATTTTAAGTATGAAGAATCTATAAACCAAATCAGTATTGTTAGAGCACTAAGGGCCCTGAGCTCGGTTATCTCAGGGGTCTTGAGGTTAGCTAAGAACAAAAAGTATAAACAATAAAATAAAGACAATAAAGCTGAAGAATAATTGTTGAGCACATTAAATGAGGAACGCATAGTAGAATGTTTTACTGCAGTGAATGATGTGTCCTTTACAAATGATTTGGGTCCCTTTATATAGGAGGGCAAAACTCCAATATAGTACAATATTAATTGTAATAATAAATTCTATTGGTACAACTATATAAGAACGTAGTATAGACTTCTATTATCTTGTACAAATCTTATCTTATAATTTATGCCTTGTCCGCGTATCCTTGAGAAATTTTCGCTCTTTCTTGAGTTTCTTCGAGATTGTGCTAGCCTCGATGTAGGTCGTGCTAGGTTCTTAAACAGTTGTATCAATAGAATTTATTATTCCAATTATCTTGTACAAATCTTATCTTATAATTTATGCCTTGTCCACGTATCCTTGCTTTCTTGAGTTTCTTTGAGATTGTGCTAGCCTCGATGTAGGTCGTGCTAGGTCTTCGATCTTCTTTCTCGAGGTATGTGTCCTTCAGCCTGGTCCGAACTCTACTTTGAGTCACCCGGACTCGGACTGATAGCCCAATTTAATACTTCAAAATCAAGCTCCTTGATTTTAACCGTATATAATTATACTTCAGAAAAATCGTGATTGTCTTTCCCAAGTCTACTGTATAAACATAGACAAGGATAGACAAGGATGAAGAATAACCTAAGACTTGTTCGAATTCAGATGATTCTCATTCTACCATTAGGTATTTTCATTAAATGAAGATTAAACTTTGGATAATGAGTTGCAACAACTATTTATCATGGTGTGTTCCGATTTCAAATGAATTGTAGCTAAAAGGAAAATATAGTAAGAAAATTTTATATTTGTTTCAATACTTAGTTTGTATCACCTTCTTCAGAACCCATATAAAATCACCGTTAGGTTTTCTTATTGAACAATTAGCTTTTTTAACAAGAGTTAACTATTTTGTTAGTTAGATTAAATGTGCTTCACTCTAGCAAGCTTATAGGACTAAAGATGCTCAAAGATATATGTAAAGGCAAAAAATAGGACAACTCCCATGGATAATGGCCAATTTTAGCTAAAAACTCCGAATTCACATACCGTATTCCCAAATTGTCAGATCCATTGAAGGACTTTTAACTCTTTATAATGGAATCGATTTTTTTCAATTTAATTTATTATTATTAAGATTACTTCATCATAATCATTTTTCATTTTTGTACTCGAAATATTGACTCTGCACAAAGATAGTAGACCTCCTTCATGACACCATCCAATAAACTTTGCAAGAAATTCACAAATGGATAAAATAATTATAGATTAAAAATTAGCCATTGTTATCAGAGTAATAAAAAACTAGTCATTATTTTATCTAAAGGACTTTAATTGGGCAAAACTACCCTCATATAAATACTACTCGTATACTCCTATAAACCTATGCTCGCTTCTACATCGTGTACCTATAGATTTCAAACCAGAGATTTCACATCGGGTATTGGCATAATTTGACCTAAATTTGAATATTTTTAGTAATTTCTCATTTTGTAATTTATATAAATATTACAAAATTTCTGCTAATTTTTAATTGTAGCGATCCTACCGATCATTTCGGCGTATTAGAGCTCCGTTTCATATTTGATGGTTCCATAGCTTCATTTGATGTTTTATAATTTGCGGGGAAGGTTGATTTACTTTCTGGAATATTTAAAAATGAATTAGAATATTTAGTCTCATTTTGGAAGGTTTAGTTATAAAGGTTGACCAAGAAATGACTTTCGAGTAGACGACCTTGGATTGGTGAATGGTCCCAAAAGGTTCGAATGGTGATTTTTGACTTAAGCGTGTGTACGAATTTAGATTTTGAGGTTCCTAAAAGGTTTTGGTTTTATTTACCGAAAGTTGGCTTTAGAAAGATTGATCAACTTATAGGTTCGATCTGAAGTTGATTTTGATGTTATCAGACTTCAATTAGTATTTCAGAACCTTGGATCGGATTGTCTTGGAATTTGTGAGCAAAGCTTTGTTGTGATCTAGAATGTTTAAGCATAATTCAGACATGTTTGGCGAAGTTGGAGTGTTAGGAAGTTAAGCATGTATTTGATTGGTTTCAATGTTGTTTGGATAATTTGAGTTTTGGGATAAGTTTGGATAAGGTATTAGGACTTTTTAATTTAATTGAACGAGGCCAATATGTTACACCCCAAGTTTTCGTACGTGAGAGTACGCGTAAGTCAACTGATTTAAGCTAAAAAATGAGATCATCTTTTAAAGTATATAAATTAAGTTAAGAATTTTACCTTGTAGGTTACAAATCATTAAGATCATGTATAACAAACACCGAGAAGGTTGAAAGGCTTAGAAGCTAAACAAATCAAAGAAAATAAGTTTCATTGATTATCGATAAGTTGGGAATCGTATAACAGTTTAGGGTAATACTAGGGTGCTTAACATGATACGGAGGTTATGTTATGAGTTTCTTTAATCGTACGTTAGTCGCGTATTACTTTTTAAAGTCAAGTGAGTCATGGAAGAAAAGTTGACAACAGTCATCACAAGTTACATTAATAAATGTGCTAAAATTTAGGTCAAATATATTTGAGCCTATCTCTCAATGCATTTGGAATTATGAAATTATCCACCTACCAAAGGGAAGACCTAGGAATCTAGTTTCTAATTCAATAAACCATCTATCAATATGATATCAGAGTAGAGAGATACTTACGTTTTTGCAAGACTGCTGATACAGCCCCTATAGGACCTACTTGGTTTGTAGCCGACCTTCACTTATTCTTATCTCATTTTGGGATGAGCTTTGCTCATTTTTCTACCTCCTTCCATCCTCACACTCTCAAAACCCTCCCACACATTTCCCCTAAGGACCAAACTAATTCAAGAAAATACACCATACTCCAACATTAAAGTTTTCAAAAGGTGAAGAATAATCCCTCGATAGTGTTGTGATATGAATAAGGATGATGGTGAGCTAGTTTAAGCTTAGGGTTCGAATGTTAGCTACTACCTAAGGCATTTTTAACATCCTTCTGGTGGTGTTTAAGGTTAATTATAAGTTGGTTTTAGTGTTGGAGTGAAGGATTATAAGATATCACTTGAAAGGGGAAGAGATGTTGTTATCCTTTGTTAGGTTGTTTAAATCTTTACACACACACATACATATATACATACATACATACATACATACATACACACACACACACACACACACACACACACACATATATATATATATATATATATATATATATATATATATATATGTATGTATGTATGTATATATATGTATGTATGTATGTATATATATATATATATATATATAAAACTTGGTTTTTGTTGTTATGCATGTATATATGTTGATCAAGTGAATTGATGAATGAATCTTATAAAACTTTAAATATAAAGTGAAGATTAGCTAAAGTGACTTCTATGGTGTTGTATTGCAATTGATTGTTATTGTAAGCTAAATATAAATTGGAATTTTACTTGAAGCTACTGTAGAAGGTATGTATATTGTGCTCTTGCATGTGATTAATGTTATTTTAATATTGATTAAGTTATATTAATAGACTATACATAAACTAGTGAATAAAGTTGCTAATTGAGAATAATTACAGTTGTGGATTATTCTTTTTTACAAAAATGTGGTATAAGGCTGAAATAATTGGTGAATAACTTTATTGTCATGTTAATGATACTGTTAGAGTAAGAGGTCTATAAGTGTGATAGGTAACGGGTTCCAATCGGTGCTTGCCGCTCGTCGTCAAGTAGTAGTGACGTATTCTTATTATATGGTGTCTTGATATTATTATATGTTACTGGATAGATCTTGTTGTTATTGTTGGTTTATTATTTTATAGGAGGCCCTTGATACTGGGGAGATGCTACCAAATTTACGTAAATGACCTACTAGCTTAAGTTAAGGATATAGTCTTTACTCAGCACTGATTTTGAATCTCCTTATAATATTATAGATTAAGTTGAGTTGTTTGAAGAGTTTGTTGGAAGATATTAAGGACTCAACATGGTTAAGTTATGTAAGGCTATTTTATTTCTTTTTGCATGATCCATATGATACAAAGGAAACGAGCAAACATGTAATATTCATAAATGACTTTATTCATAGAAGTACTAAGTGTTCCTATGTTGTTGATTCCTCATATGCCTTATTATTATATCGTCTTTTCATGGATCTCAGAAAATACGTAAGTTGATAAATTTATTTCATTATATTAACCGAGAGCATATTGATCTTATTACTTTTTTTAGAGATCTTATTGACTTACTTCTCATACATTGTATTTATTTATACATGTACATTGATCCATAACATGATGATATTATATATATGTATATTATATGTATATAGGGTATGAAAAAGGTTAAGATGTTATATATACACCACCACCAGATCAATTGGTATACGTTGATGATTTCGCCTACAGATGCTTGATAATTTTATGTACGCATATACCTATACAAGATATGACATTTATACACATATGCATCACATTATAAATATTTCATGATTCAGAGAGCTATTTAGACTTACATATTGAGTTCTTTACTCCATGTTTCCTTCATATCTTTTATATACGACTTTTGTCGCTTACATACTCGATACTTTATTTGTACTGACATCCCCTTTTCTCGGAAATGCTATGTTTCATGCCCGTATGTCCTGATAGAAAGGTTAACAATAATCCTAGTAGGCTATCAGCTTAGTGGAAGGTGTTGGTACACTCCACTTGCTCTAGAGTTGCCTATTTTGTCAGTATGCTTTAAACATATAATGATTGACATGTAGGCTCCCTATCCTAAACTTTACAATATTTATGTACTTATAGAGGCTTGTAGACAGAGTTCATGTATATGGATACTTGTATGGACTTGTCGGCCTATGGTTTTAGTATACAAATGATCATCCCGGCTTTATAGGCCCGTATGGCACATGTATAAGATTGTATATCATGTTGGATCCTCCTATATCAAGTATTCCCTTATGTTTTATTCTTGTTATATCATGACAACACTTCTAGCCCATTTACCCATGATGGAGTGATAAGAAAGATACATTATATTGGTGCTCAATTGAGTACCACATCAGGTGCCTGTCACGACCCTCCCATTTGGATCATGACACATTGGGATCGGTTGTGTTTTGAAATAATTCGGGACCATTTTTGAATTAGTTGATGTTGCTGGTAAGTCGCACCTGTGAGGTTTGGTGTGCAGGTACAATGTTGTACCTGCGGATGAAGGGGCGCAGAAGTGGGGTTGGAATGGTCTTATAGATGGTTGCATCTATGAAGGCGCACCTACAAAGATTTGCATGCCCCTGTGAGAATGGGCAAGCATGAAGATTTGCGCAGCTACGATTGGGGAGTCACACCTACGAGTCTATATATGCGATTGGTGTGTCACGGGTGTGAGGACACATTTTATATGAGGACCTCGAAGATGCAAGTTATTTGTTGCGGATGCGAGCATATGGGTCTTATATGCCAGAATGCCTTGTAGATCTTATATTTTGTAAGTTAACACAAATATTTCGCTATTTTGAGTTTGAAGCTTGGGAAGAAGTAATATTGTAAAGGATTTTTAATGCTACTTTGACAGTAAGTGATTTCTACTTGATTTTGATTGTATGTATTATTTTCTCACGGATGTATACACTTTAATCATTGAATTTTAAAGAGAAGAAAATTGGGATTTTATTTATAATTTAAGAGAGTCTATTTTGATGATTTGATGTTCAATTTAGACTCGATTTATGAATCTAATCACATACTTGGACTCCTAAGATTTTGGGTAGTAGGCACTGTTACGATCCAAACCGATGGGTCGCGACGGGTGCTTTAGTCCTACCTCTCAAACACCCTTAAGCATGCATCTAAGATATGAAACTGATTGACATCTATTAAATTGTGAAAATAACATATATGAAGGAAACATGCCAACAAGGAATATGTACGTATATATGCAGGATACAGTGGATGAGCCATCAAAGCTGCTATAGACAACTATACATTCAAATCTAAAGGCTGACAAGTTCACATACAGCCTAACTAGACATACTGTCCACATACCTCTAATAGAATCATAATTGTATAAAGAGGGGACTGAGACGTGTTACCCATACACACATATATATCCATACAAAAAGGT
This sequence comes from Nicotiana benthamiana, assembly GCA_034376525.1. NCBI lineage: Eukaryota > Viridiplantae > Streptophyta > Magnoliopsida > Solanales > Solanaceae > Nicotiana > Nicotiana benthamiana. The sequence continues at coordinate 95,855,201 of CM067337.1, forward strand.
ATCATACTAATATCAAAAGCAGCTCGGATCAAGTGGAGTATGCCAACTCTCGCTGATCACAGATCCTAAGAAGGGGGATAGTCAGCTTGCCTACCTGCACTTGCGGATATGAAATAGAGGCCTCATGAAATAGGGCGTCAGTACAAAAAATATACTGAATATATAAGCCATGAAAATTAGTAAGTAAGGGACATAGATGAAACATGGAATAAGGAAACATATATTTAGACCTGAATAACATTATAAATTCTGAAACGTTTATAATGTCACGCACATGAGCATATATATCATGCCATGCATAGGTATGGGTGTACATAATATCATCAAACCACTAAGTGCATCTCATCATATCATCTCGGTCATAGTGGGCAACATCATCAACACATACCAGCTGATCAGGTGATGGTGCGTATATAAGGCCGTAACCTTTTTCCATATCCCGTATATATATAAAACGTTTTTTCATATCCCATATACATATATTTATATATATACGCATATATAATGTCATCTGGTCATGGGTCAATGCACATGTATAAATGAGTGAAATGTATTAAAAATACGTAATAATCTCAATATTAATTCAGGATAAACTTTTTCAACTATGTATTATTCTGAGATCCATGAACGGAAAATAATAATATTTTTTTATAGGGAATCAAGAGTATAGACACCTCTACTATTTCTATGAATAGAGTAATTTATGGAAACTGTGCGTTTGCGCGTTTCTTCAGTACAATTGGATCATGCCAAAAAAAAAGAATTAAAAACCTTAACATATTTATTTTTTGAATTATTTGAACGAATCTGCTTCTGCGATATACAAACGAAATTACACTTGAATTCCTTAAAATCATGGAAGAATTTGTTCTCCTTTGAATGTTCTTGAACTAAGGAATGGATTTAAACATAAAACTTGTCTAACGTTATTTTGGTTTGAAATCTTAAGAGGAAAACTTTTCTGATTCTTGAAGTTTTGGAAAGAAAATTGCTTCTAATAAATCTTTTGGTTTTGAAATTAAATGTTTCTGCTTCACATCCTTGGCAGATTGTGGCTTTGAATCTTTACAAAGTATTCCTTCTACATGTCATGGGATAAGTCATACCAAGACTTTAAGACTCTTTAGTCATTCTTCCCAATTATTGGCCTTCTGCCACGTTTCCTTTTATAATTGATTAATTTTGATCGTTTATTAGTTTATTTGGTATTGTTATGTTATTTGATAATTAATTAATTACTCGTATTATTTAAAAATTACCACAAATTATTTAAAATTTTATTTATTTTTAAAATATTTTATATATTTTTTATATATTATACTACTATTGTCATATAGTACTTGCATGGTGTCGCGACACCATTTTCCCTCCTTTTTTACGGGGAAGAAAGGTTCGGATTTCGACATTCATAGGGATAATAATTTACTTTCTTTTGGAAATTGAGTATTTTGAAGAGTTGCCACCTAACGGATTATTTTGTGTTAGGGCACTTAGAGCGATTAACTTTTGGATTGATTTGCATTACCAAAGATTTAGGGTAAGGGCTCGAAATAACCTTGAGGGAAAAGTGTTAGACATTTCTTTCGCCCCACAACTGTAGGTCCTGGCCGAAATTATACTTGTAAATTAGTCCTTTAACAAATAAGTAGTTGATACATATAATTGCAAATAAAGCATGTTGGACAATGTATAACTTAGAATAAGACAAAGAGTTTGAACAAGCTATATAGAAAGTAAAATTTTAGGCAAAGGGAATTCGGGAAGGAGGGGTCCTATGTTTGTTAGCCTACAAGATCACTTAATGAAATACCAAGTAAACACTCCTCAATGAGGGGTTACACGTGACATTTACGCGTAGTCATCATATCATGTTCTACCCAAGTCCTTCCCCTTGGTCATATCCTTAAACGTTCTAATTACCTTGACAATGTCCTATGCATCCACTATCCGTTCATTCCTTGTGGTCCTGGAGGTATTTTAGGTCCTCTAATCTGGGCAGTTCTAGACAAACCCTAATGTGTTTAAAAGGTGAAAATCATAGGTGACAGGCAATAACAGGTAAGACTTGTCACACCTCCTTTTTACCACTACACCCCACGAAGGGCGTAGATAAGGGGGTTTTCCAATTAAAGGACAATCGAAACAAGATTTATTTATTTAAAGATTTCAGAGTCGCCACTTGGGATAATTAGTGGTGTCTCAAGTCACCGATTTAAAATCTCAAATTGAGGAAGGTTTGACTCTGTTATATAGTCTGCGAATCAGAAATTCGGGTAAGGAATTCTATTAACCTGGGAGAAGGTGTTAGGAATTCTCGAGTTATGTGGTCCTAGCATGGTCGCTCAATTGTTATACTTAGCTGACTTTCTAATTTTAATACATTTTTATACCTATGTGCAAATTTCATTTTTAACATCTTTTATTTAATTTTAAGAAGATTGCAATTTTGTTAAAACGCGTCTTGAACAACGTCAAATAAATGCACCCGTAGCGCGCAACACATTTTACCTAATGTTGAGATTTGGATTTGGGCCACATAAATACGCACTCGAATTTAAGAAAAGTAAATTATTTAAATAGCGCACCTAAAATGAATACGCGTTTGCAAGTTTGCTAGGGCCATGGAATTTAAACTAAATGGAACGCCTCGAATTTTAAGGATCAATACAAGATTAATTAAATAAGGGCATCGCAATTGTTCAGGCATTGCCACGCCTTGATTATATTTGTAAAACTAAATTTTGTAAGGCCATAGGAAATTGTTTGATGCATTTCCTTTTAGTTAATGGTGAGTGTGCCAAATATAATTATCACTAGCTAGACAGTTCTGTAATTCTCCAGGGATCCAAATTCCCTTCAGGGTCTCGGGCTTAAGCTAGCCATTGGCCCAAGTGCTGTGTGACAGGCTTTTATAATAATGAGATAAGGCCAGTGGGCTAAAAAACAAGCCCATACAAGGCTGAAGATTAACGACTTTCAAATCAATATGAACAAAATAAATAAAATGACTTTAAACAACCCCTAATAAAAAATATGAACAAAAAATATAAAACAACATTAAACAACCCCCAATACAAAAATCAGATACATTTCCAAGTACCTACTGATGCAACGTTCCAAAACTCACACATTTACTAATGCAATATCCCAAGCTTATTATTGGACTTAGCTACTGCTAATTTGGCCCATAAATGACAAAATCCATAGCATAACCGTACACTCATAAGTAAAAACCATTCAACCAGCTTCGAGTGAGTATAAAATAGAACATATCTACATGATGCTAATGAACACTACAGCGATGAACCCGGGATAATCAGTCCCATATCAATGAACAAAACTATTTCAAACATTCATAAATCAAAGTGACAAGTTGAAAGTTCTACATATGAATTTTGTATATCTACTACTATTAATTACAAATCATTCACTTTCGAATGAAAAAAATTAAGAAAAGATTATAATAAATACAGTCTAAAGCAAAATGGAACAATTCTTCATATTTCAACTCTCTCAATCAATTCACTCCTCAAACTCTTACTTCATAATTGATAAGTTTACATAGTTGTGTACCTAGAAAATGAGAAGCAAAGAGGATTTAAGCCAACATGCTTAGCAATAGCAGTAACAATACCAACAAAATCCAAATGAGAACCCAAATAAAACTTGAAACAATTCAAAACTGACTAGTCTAAAATCCCAGTTGAGTCTAGTACTAGATTTCAAACAACCAACACTCAGCTCATTTTAACACTGTAGAATCAGGCAATATCTCAAAAGCTCAGATTTTCATAAAATAACACTCGGCATGTGTTCAATGGAGCAGTAGAAATCTTTCAGCAAACCACAAACCAATTGTTTGAAATTAAACCTTTGGTTGAACCAGCTTCTCAAAATGAACTTAAAAGGTATTTTGGACTAGAAAACTTTAAAACTTCAGCAAAGAGGTCAATGAAACAGTAGTCCTTTTGCCATCTGAAGTTTTTGGGTATTTTAGCTCTTTTTTTTATGATCCTCAATGGAACAATATTTTTAGCCTAAATTCTAGCCGTCCGAGTTTTTATGAGTTTTTTCGTTCTTAATCTCTACCTTCCAAATCAAGAAATATGCCTTCACAGGCAAGCAACTACGGCACCCTTCAAATTTGTTATTTGGCGTTGTAGCCCCTTTAATTTTCAGCTTTTTACTTACAAATCCTTAATATCCTGACTTTCTACCCAAGTTATACCATTTAAAATCCAGAAATTCAAATTAGAACCTTAGCCTAGAATCTTCTGGGGGCTTCTATTTTATGTTACTGCAAGATTCTCTATGTGATATACCCAAATTATCCCCCAATTATCCTTGTATTTACTTTAGTCAATTAACCCAAACCTCAAATCATGGGTCAAGTTGACCCAACACTTAAACCTAACTGGATTGACCTCTTTCCCTTGGCTTTCAAACCCATCCTAAAATAAACCCAATTCAGAAGTCCAACAGACGCATAGCAATTGTGCATTTGGTCCAGATGTAGAAGAAGAAAACAAATAACTAATCTAAACTATACACGAATGAGATGATTCCAGAAGGACTAACAACTAAATTAAGCAATGATCAACAACAACTTGAATAAAAGTAAAATGAACTGATAAATGAAGGTCAAAACAGAACAAAACTTAAAAGGTGATAAATTGTGGTTATCCTGGGCATGTGAAAGTGAAATACAAACAAGAAAAAGCTAAAAAGAAATAGAAGTGAAGGGCACACTTGTCTGAGATGAACATGTAAAGTCCAGCGTCGAACCTTTAAATTATCCTTGTTATGGGTTGAATACGACCTTATCACGTGTTTTCAAAGAAAACATGTGACTAAAGTTCAAATCGAACACAAACTTTATCAAATTGATCATAAAGAAGAATCTAGGTTTTTAGTTTCGATTTGAAATTTGAGGAGTCTGGGTAGGATTTGAGGGAAGCTATATAGATTTTGACGATGAGGAGATGATGGGGAACATGCAGTGTAAATTTGGGTGGTGGAACCATCGGTCGCGGCAGAGGGTTAGAGTTTTTAGACGATATTCAAAATGTTTGGCTATGTTTTGAGGGAAGGTGATGGTAGATTCGAGAAGAGGAGAGGGAGGAGAATCAGCGTTGTTAATTTGGGAATGACTGGAGCTCCGCCGCCAGCGGAGGGAATTTTCGACCAACAGCCTATGGCGGTGGACGACAGAGATGGGAGGGGGTCTCTAGGGTTTACTCGGAGAGAGTGAGAGAGGGGGTTTGGGAGGTGGGGTAGAGTTTGACATATATATATTAAAGGAACCCTAGTTCTCGGCCGTTGGATCAAAGATCCTAGAAAACTGAGATTAACTCGTGCCAAACGACGTCGTTTGGTTATTAAGGGGGCTGGACCAGGTTGAACGGGTATTGGACCGGTTCTGGGTGGGTTTCTTGGGCTGGATAATTAGCCCAATTGTTTTGTTCTTCTTCTTTATTTTTCATTTAATTTCAGGTTTCCTTTTTTTTCTTTTCTCTCTTTTTCTTTTTTATTTTCAAAATTAATTAAAATCTAAATTAAATTATAATTCCCAAATTAGCCTATACAATGCTAATTAATCCTACATAATCGTTATCACAAATAATTAAAATAGAATTAAAAGAAAAACAACCTAAACATCAAAGTTAAAATTAAAAGTGCAAATTAAACTCTTTTTTTATTTTTCCTTTTTTATAAAATGACTAATTGTTAATTAATTCTTGAAAATTGTCCAATCAACTTCTAAATGCACATGTAACATATTTTTATATTTTTCACTAGTTAAAATGCACAAACAAAATGCAAACAATTAACGAAAAATGCCAGAAAAATCCACAAAATTGCTAATAAATAAAAGAAATTATTTTGTTTGAATTTAAGGGGGTAATTCATATATGGAAAAAATCACATGCTCACAGTTGCCCCTCTTTGCTCGGAAACACGGACAATTTTCATGCAAAGATAAGTGGGAGGATACGAGTAATTTTTAACCCTTTGAATACTCCGTGGGAAGCATTTTTGTAAAACTTGACCGCACCCTGCTTCATATGTTGCCTACATATCCTTGGCTGAAAGGGAATCAGGTCAGTGTAGTTCAGACTTTTTTGGTAGCTGGCACTACCGAAGTTGTGATCTCACTGTTGCTGTTGCTGCTACTGCTTGCTAGATCTCCTCATTACACCGAGTCAAAAATAAAAGAAGCTAGACTAACCTATGGCATATGGATTACAAAAGAACCTATCTATGTCTTCCAACTTGCTCTCGCTCCTTGTTTCCTTGTATATCTTCCTGTGAAACTTCTGTTGCCTTGTTGACTTGTATTCTTCCGATGAAACTCCTTGTTGCCTTGTTGCTATGTTTCTCTTTCTCTATTTTGATGCCTGACAGCTGGACTTGAATTGTATTCCCTTGTTCTTCAGGTGGGTGCCCGATTACCAAAACCTTGAAATGTATTCCCTTGTTCTCTAGGTGGGCACCTGATTACCAAAACATGAAATGTACTCCCTTGTTTTCAAGGTGGGCGCCCGATTACAAACCTTGAAATGAAAATTGAAATATATTCCCTTGTTATCTAGGTGGGCGCCTGATTACCAAAACTTGAAATGTATTCCCTCATTTTCCGGGTGGACGCCTTATTGCAAAACTTGAAATGTATTTCCTTGTTCTCCAGGTGGGCTCCCTATTACAAAAATTTGAAATGTATTCCCTTGTTCTCCAGGTGGGCACCTGATTGCAAAACTTGAAATGTATTCCCTTGTTCTCCAGGTAGACGCTTGATTGCAAAACCTGAAATGAATATTGAAATGTATTCCCTTTTTATCCAGGTGGGCGCCTCATTACCAAAACTTGAATAAAATTGAAATGTATTCCCTTGTTATCCAGGTGGACGCTTGATTACCAAAACTTGAAATGTATTCCCTTGTTCTCCAGGTGGGCGCCTGATTACCAAAACTTGAAATATATTCCCTTGTTGACCAAGTGGGCCCCTGATTACCAAAACTTGAAATGTATTCTGTTGTTCTCAAGGATTGCAATTGATTGCGAAACTTAAAATGACAATTGAAATGTATTCCCTTGTTGTCCAGGTCGGTGACTGATTACCAAACTTGAAATGTACTCCCTTGTTTTCAAGGTGGGCGCCAAATTACCAAAACTTGAAATGAAAATTGAAATATATTCCCTTGTTATCTAGGTGGGCGCCTGATTGCCAAAAACTTGAAACTTGAAATTTATCTAAGTGGGCGCCTGATCGTCAAAACTTGAAATGTATTCCCTTGGTCTCCAGGTGGACACCTGATTATCAAAACATGAAATGAAAATTGAAATGTATTCCCTTGTTATCTAGGTGGGCACATGATTTCCAAAATCTTGAAACTTGAAATGTATTCCCTTGTTATCCATCTGGGCGCATGATTACCAAAACTTGAAATGTATTCCCTTAAAACTGCTGCCTTTAAACATGATTATAACAAAACAAATAAAACAAAAGAAATTTTCCTGCCCCAATTTGACGTTGGGCGCATGTGTGAGTGTTAACTAAATCCCATTAATAAATATATCTACAAATTTAAAAGTTAGATCCCATTATCCAGGAGGGTACTGACAACTCTTAATTAAATGAAAGTTTTAGATCTGAGTTATATCTGCTGGGGACCGGTAATTAAAGCTATATCTCATGATCCAGGAGGGTCCAGACAATTCTTAACCAACAACAACTGTAAAATTAGGCTACCCTATAGAAGTATTACTTCCCCTATGTCCTGTTATCTAAGAGAATATTGAATTTGCGCCCCATTATCCAGGAGGGTCCTGACAACACTTAATTAAGACCAATTTTAAATCCAAATCATGTATGCTGCGGATAAGCACTTAAAGCTACGACCCATTATCCAGGAGGGTCCTGATAACTTTTATCTGACATCCCATTATCCAGGAGGGTCCTGAAAGCTTTTAAAAATAAATCCCATTATCCAGGAGGGTCATGAGAATTTCAATTTAAATACTAATTTTAAACTTTCGATTGTCTCTACTGGGGGATTGTCAATTAGAGTTACATCCCATTATTCGGGAGGGTCCTGACAATTCCTTTGTGAATTATATCTCTTGCATTCATTAGGAAAATATTTATGCCAGATTATGTTACTCGTGATTACTTGGAATTTGAAACTGAGTCCTATTTTACATGAGGGTCATGACAACTCTTAACTAAATCCTATTTCAACATGCAGGTCACTTTATGCTCTTTGCAATTCATGATTCTCTCCAACCCTTAAATAAGTCCTATTTTCTAGGAGGGTCTCGAGAATTTCAACTTAATGCCAATTTTAACTCTTTGTTGTTTTCCGGGGATTGTTAATTAAAGTTACATCCCATTATCCCGGAGGGTCTTGACGGCTCCTATTGGGGAATTATTTAGGCCAGATTATGTTACCTGTGACTGTTTGAGTTCTAAACTGTGTCCCATTTTCCAGGAGGGTCCTGACAACTCTTAGCTGAAACATGCAAGTCACTTTATGATGTTTTCTATTCATGATTATCTCCAACCCTTAAATAGGTCCCATTTTCCAAGAGAGTCTCGAATTTCACGGTCATACCTTCAAGGTGCTTACTTTTCAATAGAGGACTTTCCCAAGGCATCCGAAATTTCCTGCCCATGTTTCAATTAAAGAAAATCTTGTCAGTTTGAAATGTGTTGGTTAGCTTGCGGCATTCTTTCTGTATAATGGCCTTCTTGCTATCATGCTTTGGTGTGGCCAACTTTCTCGACCTGACTATGAGTTACCTGATTTTTTCCGCTGACCCCTGAATCCTATGGCTTTTGGATGAACCAAATGCTCTGTAGTCAACATTGTGTTACATTCCTAACCCTCTTGCAAGAATCATTGCATCTTTCCTAAAATTGCCGAATCCTTTCATTGACGAAAACGTTCAGTGATTCTTTACATTTCCATTTTAACATTCGCTGCCTTTTTCATGTTTTAGCCACAGTGCTTTGCCATTTTGGAGTTAGTAGTAAGCTTTGAAATTTATCTCCAGTTCGTTCAAACAAATGACTTTGGAAACATCATAGAAGAAATGAAGATCCGAAAGAAAATGAAATGCAATGACTCTGAGTTGTTTTGTTTTAGAATAGAAGAATTTTGAATTTGGCGACTACTGAGGGAAAAAGAGGAGAAACTTATCTATGGAGGAACAGCTGGTTCCAATGATCATGACATGCACTTCGGCTTAGTCGACCCAGTCTGTCCAAATGATCGGCCTTCAGTTGCCATGCTTTGTCGTTGTGACTTTTCTTATCCCAATTTCTTTAACCAAGCCTTGACCTTGCTTTTTTGTGATGTTCTGAACAGATTTCCACCGCCAGCCCTTTTCCAGTTATTCATTTCCTACCTTTCCTTCGCCTTAAGGTACCCGAGAGGGTTTTCACCAATAATACCCTCTCATTTTCATTTTCTCTCAACTTTCGTGGCCTTACGATGCCCATGAAGGTTTTCACCAATAAAACTCTCTCATTTTGATCTTTTCATGCTCGAACTAGAGTGTTGCCCCGGGTATGAATCACCTCTTCTTGCTTGAATGGACATTTCCTATAGACAGATCGGAAGGTCTTTCATTGGACCGTAATGCAGACTTTTAGATAGGGTTAGAAAGAAAGGGTATTAAGGCTCAAAACATTCAAATGGGTTCAAAGTTACAACTTTCGGGATCAAATATCTTACAAATACCACAACTTCTACCCCAGTTTCATTTTTGGGTACTTTTGGGATTTTTATTTTAATGAGACCGAACTGTGAGGCTGCCTACGTATCCTTAAAAGGAATCAGGTCAAACGTAGTTCATCCCCAATAATTGCTTCTTTTTGTGTTTTTCTCTTTTGTTTTGCTTTTCCTTACTCTTTCTTTTCGTTTCTTCCCTTTCTTTTGTTTTTTTCTTTCTTCTTTCTCTTTTTTTTCTTCTCATTCTTCCTTTTTTTCTCTTTCTTTTTCTTTCTTTTCTTTTCATTCTTTCCCTTTTTTCCTTATTCATCTCTCACACTTGCGTTTGTGGTTTAATTCAAACTCGGTGAGAAGGATTTGCCATTTGCAAGCCTTCCCATAGGCATAGGCATCTGGAAGATGCACTTCAACGGATCTAGGCATGAGATGAGGTAGGTAGTATATGATGGCAAGAAGTGTTTCAACTTCTGTGCTACCCAAGTTATGGCACAACATGTCCTTTCAAGATGAGTATACTTAAACTCATAAGCTGTGCATTTCTTGTTGAGGTAGTATATGGCATGCTCCCTAATGAGTTATCCAAGACTGTCAAATATAGGATCAAAGGCCTCCCTGGTTCCGGTAGGACCAATACCGGTGGATTCAAAAGGTACCCTTTTATTTTATCAAAAGCCTCGTGGAATTCCTTCGTCTATTTGGCCACAACATCCTTTTTAAGTTGCTTAAAGATAGGCTCACAAGTTGTTATGAGCTGAGCAATAAATCTACTAATGTAATTCAATATCCCCAATAGACTCATCACCTCTGTTTTGTTCCTCGGCAATTCTTATATGGCTTTGATCTTTGATGGATCTAGCTCAATGCCTCAACGACTGACTATGAACCCTAGCAACTTCCCTGATGGCACACCAAATGTGCTTTTCACAGGATTGAGTTTGAAATTATACCTGCGGAGCCTCTAGAAGAATTTTCTCAGATCTCTGACATGGTCGGATTGCTTCCTGGATTTCAGAACTACATCATCCACATAGACCTCAATCTCCTTATGTATCAGATCATGGAATATAGTTGTCGTTGCCCTCATATAGGTTTCCCCAGCATTCTTCAGACCGAAGGGCATGACCTTGTAGCAATATGTTCCCTACGATGTGATGAATGTTATCTCCTCTGCATCCTCCTCATCCATCAAAATTTGGTGATAGCCTACGTAAAAATCTACGAAGGACCCAATCTTATGCTTCGCACAATTGTCAATTGATATGTGGATGTTTGGTAGTGGAAAGTTGTCTTTTGGACCTACTTTGTTGAGGTCACGATAATCGACACATACCCTAGTTTTGCATCCTTCTTTGGCACAGGCACGACATTAGCTAACCAGGTGGGATATCGTGTGACTCCGATGACCTTTGCCTCAAATTTCTTGGTAACTTCCTCTTTGATTTTTACACTCACATTTTTTTTAAACTTCCTCAAAATTCGTTTGACATGAGGGTAGGCCGTGTCAGTGTGCAATTTGTGAACCACCAAGTCAGTTCTCAACCCTTGCATATCATCGCAAGACCATGCAAAAACATCTTTGTATTCAAGCAGCACTTTGATTATTTCTTCCCTGAGCTGCGGCTTAAGATGGACACTTATTTTATTTCTCTGATATTATCTGGGTCCCATAGATTGGCTGCTTCTGTATCACTCAGATTGTGTCTTGGCTTTTCCTCAAAGAGGATTAACTCTTTACTGATTTCCTCAAACGCCCTATCCTCATCATATTCTGCTTCATCCTCATATTCTATCTCTTCAATTATTACTTCTGAATTAGACCGACTTCCAAGACTGGGCCGAAGAGTCCTTATGCATGTCATATCATTGGAGCCCGCATAGAAATAATTGTACAAGAAGGAAAAGAAAAAGCAAAGAAAAATAAAACTATCAGCACTGACAAAAAAAGGAAATTGCATTTCATTGAAATTGAAAGATAACAAGGTTTTACACATCCAAATGGACAAACCATAGACTCTGAATTATAACCCTAGAATAATCCAAAGAAATTTAAAAAAAAATAAAAGCAAACTACCGAAACTCCTTCCTGGTCGGGATAGGAGTGGCTTCCAAATTCTTGGTTTTTGTACAGGGCCCCACAAATTGCACATCTGCCTTGCTAGAACTCTCTCCGGATTCCACCATATTCACATCTTCAAACAACCTTTTGAACTTTTCAAGTAACTCCTTATCAGGATCAACCATAGAACTGGTACTTGTTGTTGGATTTTTTGGGCCAGGCTTCACAAATGATTTGAATAGACGCGACACAGGCTTGGGGAGGACCCATTCTCTCTGCTTCATCTTTCTGGCACTCTTTATTTCTGCAATTGTGGGCTTGAATCCTAAACCAAAGGTTTCTATGTTTTTGGGGAGAGACACCGGTTGTATGATACCCTGAATTGATGCCCCCAAACCCTTTCCTATAACAAACCTGTTCTTTAACATCTCAATAGCCACCATGACTGACGCAACAGCTAGCTTTGGCGTTGGAACACACTCTCCCTCGGGCACTTTTCTTATTGATACCGTATCATGAACCTGATACACCCAGGGCCCCTTGTTTTCATCTGCATCAATGAATGGTACAATAGCATCACTGTGAGCATATAAGTGGACCTCGCTGTCCACAATAATTTCTTGTCGATCCCATTCACATTTCTCCATTTGATGTAAAGTAGAGGGGACCGGTCTAGCAGCATGGATCCAGGGTCGTCCCAATAGCAAGTTGTAAGAGACAGCCACATCCAACACTTGGAATTCCATGGTAAAATCAACGGGTTTGATTGTCAGTTCGAGCACTATATCATCGACCGAATCTTTTCCCCCGCCATTGAACCCTCGCACACAAATGTTGTTATTGGGAATCCTTTAATCATCCACCTTCAACTTGTTCAACGTGGAAAGAGGGCAATTATTTGCGCTTGAAACATTATCCGCCAACACTCGAGTAACCATAGAATCCTTGCAGTTTACCGTGAAATAGAGTGCTCTATTATGCTCGGTGCCTACTATGAGCAATTCAGCATCAGAAAAAGTAACTCTGTTTACCTCAAAATTTTATTGCCTATCTTCTCCAAGTGGTTGACTGTGATTTTATCTGGAACGTGGGCCTCATTTAGGATCTTCATCAACGCTCGACGGTGCTCGTCCGAATGAATCAACAATGATAACAATGAGACTTGAGCAGGAGTCTTTCTTAGTTATTCTACAATGGAATAATCCTGCATTTTCATCTTCTTTGGGAACTCTTCTGCCTCCTCTTCACTCACAGTTTTTTTCACCAGCACTGAGTTATCCTTGGTTGGATTTGATTTTCTTAATTCTTCGGGGGCAAAACACCTCCCGGATCGGGTCAATCCATGGATCTCACAAACCTTTTCCATAACCTCTTTCCCTTTGTAAGTCACGGTTACTCGATCATAATTCCAAGGTACGGCCTTGTTGCTGATCATTGGTAGCTGAGTTACAGGTTTGATAATGATAGGCTCTATGCGAGAGCCTTATACAACAACCACATGCTTGCTTGCTACCCCCGGTACAACCACTTTTGCATTTTTTTTAGCATCCGGTATTTCGGGGATTCTTTCCCGGCTACAATAAAAGCCTCACTTCTTGCTCCAATCAACTCATGACAGTTTGCAAAGGCTTTTTGGGCTCCCCCTCTTTGTGCACTATCTCAATCATATTTGTATCTTGATGAGCAGGCATCGGGATTTGGTTAATTTTGGGTTCTTCCGGAGCTTGCACCTCAATGCCATGTGAATCAATGAGTTCTTGAATATCACACTTTAGATGCCAACATTTCTCTGTGTCATGCCCCAGAGCACCATTATAATACTCACAACTGATAGAATGGTACAGATTTTTTGGAAGGGGATTTGGAAATTTTGCTTCAATCAGCCTCAACATATCTTACTATCTCAATATGTGGAATAAGCGGGCATATGGTTCTCCCAGTGGAGTGAAGGTTTTCTTCTTCTGCATTCTCTCAGTTTTTGAAACTTGGTTGGCCCGGAAAGCTAGTCTCAGGAGTAGTTAGTAGGCTCTTGAGGATAGTTAATTTGTGGAGCTGGGTAAATATTTTGTGGGATTGGAGCACGCCATTGTGTGTGGGTATATGTTTTTGCATGATAGACTGAGAAACGAGGATCAGGAGGTAGATAGTAGTGTTGTGGTAGGCTATATGGAGTGTGTGGGTAGGTTGGATGATGTGGTCCAGGCTGTTTGTAACGGGATGATCCCCGAGGCTCAAACCAAGTTCCTAAGTCAATTGTCTCTACCTCTTCCTTCTTCTTCTTTCCAATGGATCCCTCGGTACCGCTTTGGATAGCCTGAGTGGTTGCCTTGATTGCTGAATAGATCATAATCATATTGGATTTGAGTCCCTCTTCGACCATACTCCCCATTTTACTACTTCATAAAAGGATTTACCCATTGTCGATACCAGGTGACCAAAATATGTTGGCTCCAAAGCTTGCAAGAAGTAATCAACCATTTCATTTTCCTTCATTGGCAGGTCGATCTTCGGTGCCTGCTCCCTCCTACGGAAGCCATATTCCCTGAAACTCTCATTGTTCTTCTTTTTCAGTTTTGTCAAAGAAAAATGATCTGGGATAATTTCAAAATTGTACTAATGATGATCAGCGAATGCTTGTGCAAGATCAACTCATGTATGCCACCGAGCATGATCCTGTCAGGTGTACCATTTCAACGCTGAGCCACTCAAACTTTGACTGAAGTATGCCATCAGCAATTCGTCTTTCCCACCCGCCCCTCTGATCTTGCTGCAGAAACCCCTTAGATGTGCCACCAGATTACCATGTCCGTCGTATAAGTCAAACTTTGGCATCTTGAAGCCCAGAGGCAATTGTACATATGGGAATAAACAGAGATCTTTGAATGGCACACTCACTTGGACACCCACTCCTCTCATATCTCTGAATGATTGCTCTAGACTTTTGACTATCCTGAGCACCTCCTCTTGCTCGGGATTTTTGACTGGTTTTTCAGCCTCAATAGGGATTTCAAAACCGGGAGCATAAGAGTAGGGTTCGTGGGCTTTGAAAGTGGGTTCTGGTGGGTAATACTGATTGTCATGAGCTTGGAGCAAAGGCTCATTAGATGATCTGTGGAGTGTGGCGGGAGGAGGTGCCACAAAGATGGGAGCATATGGTGTAGGGGGATGGTGAACAGCTTTCGGTGGTGGAGCTAGGGGTGCAGGGAAAGTTGTACCCTAGAATTGTTGGTAGATGTGGAAGCTTGGGGGTCGATCAGTGTCAGGGTGGCCATGTGACTAGGCTATTGGTGGGATGAAGGTCGGGTTAGTAGGATTGGCTGGCGGTGGCTGCCCTCTTACCCATGCCTAATACATTTCAGCCATCTGATACTTCAGTTTGTACATCTCTTCTTTCAATGCGTTAATATCCGATTCTTCTACCTCTTTTGAGGGAACAATGATACTTTCATTAGCTTCTTGGTTGGCCATAGTCAGCTTGATTTTGGACCGAGTGTTATAGGAGCCGGTTGCTAGAATGCCATAAAAACTAACCACCTGACTGAATATGGCAAAGCAACACCAAAATTTGTTAGCGGTTATGCTTCTATATATAGGTAGCCACATATTCGAGGATGAATGCACCTAAGCAATTAACGGTTTCTATTATGCACAATGAATTGGTCGCTTGCGTCATCCTAGCTTTTATCCTATGCCACTTTTCTTTTCTTGTTTTCTTTTTCTTCTTCCTCTTTCCTTTGCTCATCTTGTTTTTTGCTTACCTTTTTTGTGCTTTATTATTCTCTCCTTTAATTTACCGTTGTTTCTCTCCTGATTCACTCTTTTTTCTTTTTTTCCTTTCTCTTTCATTTCTTTCTTTTGGTTATGGTCAAATCCCATGGAGATCGCCTACGTATAATGACCCCGCATGAATCAGATCGAGTGTAGTTCTGGCAAATAAAAATAAAAAATATTTTGGAAAATTTTAGATTTTGATAAAATAAAACACTTGATTACAACTACAAACAGACTTTAATAAAAGAAATCAACATACTCTGACTCAAACAAAACCAACAGACTCAAATAAAAGAAAAAATAGACTTCACAAATTACCAACAAATTTGAAAATCATTCGGTCTCATCGCAGGCCTGTGTGCTAAATCCCCTTGGAGGTGGTGGAGGTCTTCCATCACTTGATGAACGAAGGTCATTGCGGTGGCAAAAACATGGATTTTGTCATATCTTCACAGTGGCTACACTTTACGGTGAAGTAATCAGCGATCATCCGTACCCTCTCTCTTATAGCACCCTGATCTTGCAACAATCGCCCGATTCGTTGGGCCCTGGTTTCCAAAGTTTGTTCGCCTATACGAATTAGTTCTTGAAATTATTGCAAATCTCTTTCCAACTATGCTATTGTTGTGTAATAATGCTCTCTTTCAGCCTTGAAGTCCTTCGCTTGCTTAAACATTTTATTTTCAACCATGATGACCCTCTTCTTCAACCCCACAACCTCGTTTTCATATCTTTCTTTTAATTGTTCAATCATGCGTGCTCACTCCTCTGCATTTTTGGCCTTTTGTTTCCGCACTCTAGACAACTCACCCTCTACTTTGTTCAAGTCAAAATCATATTCTCCTACTTTCCGCCTCAGAATGTCTATGAGCTTTTCATCCTTCGCGCTTCTGGTGGGATTCTCGGCGACTATTTTCATTTTCTGAATTTTGGCTCGCATAGCTTCATTTTCTTTGGCTAGTATTTTCTTTTCCCCCTCGTCTGCCGCAACTTGCAAACCATTCTCGAATTGAAGGTCTTTGACTTGATTTTCTAATTTCCCGATAATGGCCGTGTACTCGTTTCCTTAGCTAACCATTTCCATTGTTCTTGTGACGCCTCAGCAAATTCCTGAAGATGTGGTCTTTTGGCCGGTCTTCCGAACTCTATTTCCTTTTTATACCAAGTCGGGTACACTAGTGCTACCTTGCCATTAGACAAGTCTCGTACTCGAGTGTTCGCCATCAAGTACTGACATTCTCTCAAAATCTTGCGGAATGCTGCTTCGTGAAACTGACCATTGGGACCAATCTCGACCATATGGCGCCTAATATCTTTATCCCTGGAAAACATTTGACACCTCCCTAGCTATCTCAGCATCTTGTACGGAGCATAGGGTTGGATACTCCGGAGACCCATCAGAAGGAAATGAGGCCTGGTAGCTAGCAGATATATAATTTCATCAATAGGGAGCCACCCGAATGTCCACTCTATCTGACTTGAACTTATGGTCCAGAGATATGATACCCATTCTGGGACCCCCTCTGGTAATCTGAACCCATCAATTCTTGTATAAAATTGCTCTATGCAGCTCTTTTCTGATGACCCATAACTCATGAATTGAGGTCGATGGCCTAGATGTTCAACCATCCACATCTGTAACAACAAGCTGCATCCTTCAAAGAAATCTCTCCCGGCTTTACAGGAGGTGAGGGCACAGAAGATTTAAGATAATACCATGAGTGCTAGGGTGCTCTTGGCCTAAGTGAGCAAAGTGATGACAACTCTGCTATCCGTATGTCAATATTCCCGTCTTTTCATGGAAACACCATGAGGCCCAAGAAGAACACCATAAATGTGAAACACTTGTTCCCATTTGAGTCGGTTTCCCTTACTGCAAATTTTATTTTCCCGGTCGTTAAAACCCCTTATATGCCCATATCTTTGGCAAATAAACTGTAGAGTATAAAAATCGGCTGACATGTCTGATTGTGAATCCCCCTGCATATCATTAATGAGTCCAAGAGTTTGTGTACAGCGACGACCCTTATCGCAATCAAATATTGATGTCTCAAAGGATTTTTGGGAACCCCGATATATCCAGTTATTTCTTCCAGGGTCAGAGTAAGTTCAATGCTCGGGAAATAAAATACGTTGTGGGCTGGATCCCAAAATGTAACCAAAACATTTATGATATCCCATCTAGGATTAATTTTCAACAATCCGGTGAGTCCTCCCAAGTGCGCATTGACCTTGTTTTGCCACGATTCACCTAAATTATTCCACCACACGTGTACCTACAAAGGGATCTTGTTCATGACTGTTATTGGCAAATTTTGATTCGTGCTCATTCTGCACATTTATTAGGGTGATTAAGCAAGAATCATGATTTATTCAAATAAAATCTCGGCTTTGCATATACGGCCTTTCAGCACTTCTAGGAAAGGTTTTAAGGTTGTGCCTGCTACCTGCCAAAATTTGGAAAATAATCTAGGGCGGCTGTTCTTGCAGAACAACCTTGTTTTGGTTCTTTTGGCTATTTCTGCAAAAATAAAGTTGGGCCCGATGGGTTGCCTAAGTATCTCACGCCCTGTGAGAATCTAACCGGCGTAGTTCGTGCAATCTTGACAAAATTAAAAACCAGATTGTTTTCCCCCTTTTTTTGTTTTTCTTTTTTGAAAACAAAATCCCTTTCTTTGTTGTTTTTTTTTCTATATTTTTTTGAAAATAAACTCTTTTTTTTGTTTTTGTTTAATTTTTGCAAAATTTTGGTAGTATTTCATTTAAATAGGTAAATTCCTTCCTCATCCCCCACACTGTTATTGTTTGGCGAATTTCCATATCCTCTTTTTTCCCTTTTCTTTTTCTTCTTTCTTCTTTTTTTTTCAAAAGCCGGTCAACATGCAAATCTGGAATAAATGGACAAGTAGCACGCAAGATGCATCAAGATGGTCCATTATTTTGGGTGCACCTGTCCTAGACTGACCCAACCCACGTGTTGAGTCCCCTAAGTCAAATGCAAATAAGTGTTTCTACTAGGGCTCTGGCTAGAGATTAAGTTATTCTAGGTTCAAAACCTGGGTATAGGAGAGGGCTACGTACTGGGAACCAAAAGGCCATCTGGCTTTGTAACTTGTCCAAGCCTCTTTCTTATTTTAAGGTATGACACAACAGAATAGGGAGTCTCGACCAGCGAGCACATCCCCGAAGATGAGAAGAGAAGGGTTTCGCGGCAGTTTATATATAATTCAGATAATATCAAAACGGTAAAATTGCATGTAGCACATTGAGCACAATCATGTAATAAAATCTGATAATAAATAAGCCAAATATCACAATCATTCTAAGCTTGAATTTTGATCCCTGAACTAGAGATTCTGCGTTCGATCCCCAGCAGAGTCGCCAGAGCTTTCACACCTCCATTTTACCACTACACCCCGCGAAGGGCGTAGGTATGAGAGTTTTTCCAGATTAAAGGACAATCAAAACGGGATTTATTTATCTAAAGATTTCAGAGTTCCCACTTGGGATATCTAATGGTGTCCCAAGTCACCAGTTTAAAATCCTGAATCGAGGAAGGTTTGACTCTGTTATACTGTCTGCAAGCCAGAAATTCGGGTAAGAAATTTTGTAAACCCTAGAGAAGGTGTTAGGCATTCTCGAGTTCCGTGGTTCAAGCACGGTCACTCAATTGTTATACTTAGCTTAATTTCTGATTTTAATGCATTTTTGTACCTATGTGCAAATTTCGTTTTAACCGCTTTTATTTAATTTTAAGAAGATTGCAACTTTGTTAAACGTGTCTTGAACCACGTCATACAAATACACCCGTAGCTCACGCATTTTACCTAACATTGAGATTTGGATTTGGGTCACATAAATGCGCACCTGAATTTAGAAAAAGTAAATTATTTAACTAGCGCGCCTAAAATGAATTCGCGTTTGCAAGTTTGCGAGGCCCATGTAATTTCAACTAAACAGCACGCCTCGAATTCTAAGGATTAATACAAGATTAATTAATGAGTTCATTGCAATTTTTCGATTTTATTTGGCATTGGCACACCTTGATTATATTTGTGAATGGGAATTAAACTAAATTTCGTAAAGCCATAGGCATTTGTTTGATGCATTTCCTTTTAATTAATGGTGAGGGTACCAAATATAATTATCACTATCTAGACTACTATTCTTCTTTTGCATTTCCCTAGGGATCCAAATTCCCTTCAGGGTCTCGGGATTAAGCTAGCCTTTGGCCCAATTGTTGTGCGACAACCTTCTATAATAACGAGATAAGGCAACTAGGCTAAAAAACAAGCCCAAACGAGGTTGAATATTAATGGCTTTCAAATCTCAATGAACAAAATAAAAAAAAACATTAAACAACCCATAATACAAAAGTCGGATACATTGCCAAGTACCTACTGATGCAACGTTCCAAAACTAACACATTTACTAATGCAATATCCCAGGCTTAGTATTGGACTTAACTATTGCTGATTTGGCCCATAAATGACCAAATCCACAGCATAACCCTACATTCACAAGTGAAAACCTTTCAACCAGCTTTGACTGAGTATAAAATTGAACATATTTACATGATGCTGATGAACAGTACAACGATGAACCCAGGACAATCAATCCCATATCAATGAACAAAACTATTTCAAACATTCATAAATCAAAGAGACAAGCTGAAAGTTCTACATATGAATTTTGTATATCTATTACTATTAGTTACAAATCATTCACTTTCAAAAGAACTAAATTAAGCAAAGATTATAATAAATTGAGTTTGAAGCAAAATGGAGCAGCTCTTCATATTTCAACTCTCTCAATCAATTCTCTCCTCAAACTCTTACTTCATAATTGATAAAGTTACATAGTTGTGTACCTGGAAAATGAGAAGCAAAGAGGATTTAAGCAGTAGCAGGCTTAGCAATAGCAGTAACAATACATCAAAATCCAAGTGAGAACCCAAATCAAACGTGAAACAATTCAAGATCGACTAGTCTAAAATTCCAGCTGACTCTAGTACCAGATTTCAAACAACCAGCACTCAGCTCATTTTAACATAGTAGAATCAAGCAATTATCTCAGAAGCTCAGATTTTCAAAAAATAACACTAGGCAGGTGTTCAATGTAGCAGTAGAAATCATTCAGCAAACCACAAACCAATTGTCAGAAATTAAACATTTGGTTGAACCAGCCTCTTAAAATGAACCTAAACGGTATTTAGGACTGGAAAACTTCAAAAATTCGGTAAAGTGGTTAATGAATCAGTAGTCCTTTTGCCATTTGAAGTTTTTGGGGTATTTTAGCTCTTCCTTTCTTAATGATCCTCGATGGAACAGTGTTTTAGCCTAAATTCTAGCCGTATGAGTTTTTATGAGTTTTTTAGTTCATAATCTCTACCTTCAAAAGCAATAAAGAATGCCTTTATAGGCAAGCAACTAGGGCACCCTTCAGATTTGTTATTTTGCATTGCAGTCCCTTTAATTTTCTACTTTTTGCTTACAAATCCTTAATATCCCGACTTTCTACCCAAGTTATAACATCTAAAATCCTGAATATCAAATTACAACCCTAGCCTAGAAGCTTCTAGTTTCTGTTACTAGAAGATTCTCTATGTGATATACCCAAATTACCCCCCAATTATCCTTGTATTTACTTTGATCAATTAACCCAACCTTTAGCTCATGGTTCAAGCTGACCCAACGCTTAAACCCAACTGGATTGACCTCTTTCCATTGTGCTTTCAAACCTATCCTAAAATCAACCCAATTCAAAAGTCCCAATAGACCCATGACAATTTTGCATTGGATCCAGAAGTAGAAGAAGAAAATAAACAACCAAAACTAAACAATACACAAATGAGATGATTACAGAAGCACTAGCAACTAAATTAAGCAATGCGCAACAACAACTTGAAATAAAAGAAAAATGAACCGATAAATTAAGGTTAAAACAGAAAAAAACTTAAAAGGTGTTAAATTGTGGTTATCATGGGCATGCAGAAATGAAATACAAACAAGAAAAAGCTAAAAATAAACAGAAGTGAGGGGAACACCTATCTTAGATGAAAACGTATAGTCCATTGTGAAACCTTTAAATTAGCCTTGTTATGGGTCGAATTAGACCTTAATCACGTGTTTTCAATGAATATATGTGACCAAAGTACAAATCGAACCCAAACTTTATCCAATTGATCATAAATAAGAATCTAAGGTTTACAGTTTCAATTTGAAATTTGAGGAGTTTGGGAAGGATTCGAGGGAAGCTATACGGGTTTTGACGACGAGGAGATGATGGGGAACATTTGGTGTTAATTTGGGTGGTGTTTGGGCGGTGGCGCCACCAGTCACGGCGAAGGGTCAGAGCTTTCAGACGATATTCGAGAGGTTTGGCTATGTTTTGAGGGAGGAGAATCGCCAGTGCTAATTTGGGAACGATTGGAGCTCTTCTGCCGATTGAGGCGATTTTCGGCCAGCGGCCCATGTTGGTGGACAGCGGAGATGGGCGGGGGTCTCTAGGGTTTCTTGGGAGAGGATGAGAGACGGAGTTTGGGGGGTGCGGTAGGGTTTGGACATACATATATATATATATATATATATATATATATATATATATATATATATATATATATATATATATATATATATATATATATATATATATATTAATGGAACCCTAGTTCTCAGCCATTGGATCAAGGATCCTAGACGGCTCAGATCAACTCGTGCCGAACAATATCGTTTGGTTATTGGTGGGGCTGGACGGGGTTGGGCGGTTATTGACTAGTTTTGGGTGGGTTTTTTGGGCTGGAAAATTAGCCCAATTGTTCTGTTCTTCTTCTTTATTTTTCATTTATTTTTAGATTTCTTTTTCTTTCTTTTCTCTCTTTTTGTTTTTCATTTTAAAAATTAACTAAAATCTAAATTAAATTACAAAACCCCAAATTAACCTATAAAAATTATAATTAATCCTACATAATTATTATCACAAATAATTAAAACAAAATTAAAAGAAAAACCACCTAAATATCAAAGTGTAAATTAAAAGTGTAAATTAAACTATTTTTTGATTTTTCCTGTTTTATGAAATGACTAATTGTTAATTACTTCTTGAAAAATGTCCAATGGACTGTTAAACACAAATTTAACATATATTTTTTTACTAATTAAAATGCACAAACAAAATGCAAGCAATTAACGAAAAATGCCACAAAAATCCACAAAACTGTAAATAAATAAAAGAAATTATTTTGTTTGAATTTATGAAAGTAATTTATATAGGTCAGAAATCACATGTTCACAGGACTCAACATATAAAGGCAGGAAAAGAGCAGTTAAGATGCCCAAGTTTACCTCCACAAATAATGCACATAAGTAGCACGTCTCAAACACAAACAAGAGGTATTTTTATTAGACATGATCCTAAGGCATGATGTCTGAGTGAATGATGTCTGAGTGAATATCAAAATACAGTAGAGATGCAGCTTTGTGCAATTAACTTTGAAGCAGGGGCCCTAATCAATTTTCCTACTATATTTAAAGCTTTAAGTTGTTAAGCAATGAACACAAACGAAAACAGTTTCTAGTTTATAAGGGTTGGTTACTTAAGGCGTGCCTAGGCATGAGATTATGCACAATAGTTATAGAGTCATTAACAGTTCATAAGTTGTTTTTTTCCTAAGAGCATGCTGCTCTAGGTGTTACAAAAATACAAGAATTATTACCAGCTTTATTTAAAACAGGATAATCAAATATGAGACTGTTTTTTATGTCTTTCATAATCAGTAGTTTACACTAGATGTGACCGAGCAAGTACAAACGAGATCCTAAAGCATGATATCTAGTATAGAAATGCATAATGATTGTAGAATTTATAAAACATGATTTCTAAATGCCCAGAATGTTACAACATGATTTTAGAATGTGCAGGAGCAATAGTTTTATGTTAATGATGTTATTTAGCCTAAAGCATGATTTCTAAGTGATAAAAATAATGTCAAATGAGATGCTAAAACAGTAAACCTAAGAACATGATATCTAATTCATGACATGCTTGGAGTATATTGTTCCTACACATGGATTCTAATGCTCATATGGGAAATGTGAACCAAAGGCATGGTTTCAACCCATTGATATTGGTAATATGTATGATTACCCTCAAATTTTCATTAGTCAACCCCAATACTCATTTACAACAAATTAATATAGGCCAATATCAAATGAATTACATAAGTATAAGAAAAATAAAAATGTATACTATAGGGAGCCTGAAAGTAGGCCCAGACTTCTACAATTTCCAATGCTAGATTGTCTGGGTGTGTTAGAGTTTCCTAAGGACCTCAAGGGATCTCGGGCATTGGTCACACCTAGATTTCATAACCATAGTTGAGTAAGTGTAGTGTGGATGGGCCGACTCTAATATATATGTCACGTCCCAACTTCGGGAGGCGCGACCGGCGCTCAATCGAGTGAACCCAACTGAGCAAGCCTTATCAAGCACTTCCTACCGACTCAATATGAATAGGGAAACCATGCTTTCATTTGTTTAGACAAGTGAAGATAGTCCATTGAACAGTGATAGTTCATTCTAAATTACAAACTTAAACCGTAGTTAAAGTTAGTTTCCGAAATTCCCAAAAAGTTGCAATTACTGATAACATGAGTTTATAATTACAACATAGTTCATGGATCAACACCCGTATATAATCCACACATGCGTCTACAGAGCCTATAAGGATACAAAAGAAGAGTATGACGAAGTCGGCAACAAGACCCCGGCTATACCATAAAAGTGGAAGTCCACAACAACAAAAGATATACAAAATAACCCCTTGAAGGAGAAAGGGGCTCACTAAGACTTGAGAAGAAGGTAATCCTCTACGCGCGATCAGCACTATCTTCAAAGAAGCCATCTACATTCATATAAAATATAGCGCCCCAGGTATAAGGAATGTTAGTACCATGGAATAGTACTAGTATGCATAACTAAACACCGTTTTACTAGAAAGAACTATCAAGCATGAACAAGGAAATAACAAGAGTAAATCAAAGATTTTAACCGGATACAACATCATCAAAAAAACGAACCATATTATCTTTCACATAATTTCCATAACTAGGTTTGGGAATTTCTTTCATATGTTCATCACTGTCCTCAATACCACCGCTATCATGAGTAGAGTTCGATCACGACCCGATCGGATAGGTTACCTCATGTGAGGCATATATTTCAATCACAATTTCATTTCTCTTTTTCTGAAATTCAATGTTAGCACATTACCACCATGTGTGTGGCATGGTGTCTGATCACGACCCGATCGGCTAGAACACCTTACCTAGGCGTTGTTTCTTTCTCATTGATAATCCCATTTGAATATTTGTTTCACATAGCTCATATCAATTCATTGGAACTTAGGGCCACAGTTATCACATCATTCCATTTTCAATACCATCTTTCGATTTCATGGTCATAGGCACACACACGCAATTCAAGTTGCAAACACAGGTAAGTTTCCTCATAGTTAGCATGATAATCTCAATGTTCATCAAGGTTTATAGCCTAGCAAAAGCATTTCAACACATGATTCATTTTCTTCACACTTCTCTAATTATCAAGAATAGTATATTACTCACATTAAGGCACATCCTTCATGCATATATGTATATAATTGTAAATCAATTAATATGAAATAACAATCAACACATCAACCAATTCTAATCTTACCACACATGCGGAAATGCCAACGGATCTCAATTTCTAATAAAAAGGGGTTTTAGACATACAAACCTCAATATAGCTTTCCTTATCCATCACAAAATTTTGGAACTCTTAGCACTTCGATCTATTGTGTAAGAAATACAAATTGAACCGAGAATTAGCGACGAGATTGAGATTCTAACTTGTTTAAGTATATTATCAAACACTAAAGGTGCATGGTGATCTTAGGTTCTTTTTGAGAGAAATTTCTATCATTCTATACCCCAATTGCTTTCTTGTTAGTTCACTACCTCACAATACTCCATGGTTTGATATGCAAGAAAGAAATCCATTCCTATACCCATGTTACTTCCCTAATAACCCCTTATATCAAAGTATAAAAATAAGAGCTAAGGTGATGATGTCTTACCTTTTGGGATGAAGATTTAGGTTCTTTAACTTGATTACCTTCAACGTTTTAGGAAGGTTTTGGAGTAATTTTGATGAGAAGCACTTTACCTCTCTTAGACCCCTCTCTCTTACTCTGGAAACATAAGAAATATGCTCAAAATGAGCTATTACACTGAATATAACGATAGGGGGTCGGGTTTAAATTTTAGAAAATTGGAGCCCCGAGTCAAATCTACGATCGCATTTCCGATTGCAAAGTCGCATTTGTGGACCGAAAAATTCCCCCTAAAAACTAGACACACTGACTGAGTTTGTGGCGGAAATGCGATTCGTATTCACATTATGCAATCGCAGAATGCACTGCATAACTGCCCTTTACAAAATTCCAAGGAAATTACGTGACGACTACGCGGCCCACGTTTCAGTTATGTGATCACATAATTGATCGCATAGTAGACTTCAAACTTGGCCAACACACTGAATCGCATTGCGGAGACTATGTGGTCCGCATACCTAATATGCAACCGCATTCTCGACCGAAGAATCACACATTTCTGGATAACATTATTTCTTTACTTCTTAATGCTGGTGATCAGCCTGATCCCAATCTGGGAATATGAGATCTATGTTTTTGAGTAGGGAATTCACGGGGCCTTACATCCTCCCCTACTTAAGATCATTAGTCCTCAAATGAGGATTAAGGTTCACTTATTGATTGTCTTTGTGCAATATTTTGCTCTTTACAACCTGAAACATATCAACAATCTCCAAATTTAGCTAACCCCCTAAATTTCCAAAAAAAATTCAAGAATTTCCTTTGCATTTAGGCCTATCCACCTGGCAGAGAGCCCTAGAAACGCATCCTAACAGCAAGCACACATTTCATAGACATAAGAAATAACGTAACTTGTACAATACTAACCATAGCCGCATAGGCAACATATGTACAACCAAAACTGGATAATTTTACATAGGTCAAACAAAAATATAGGAGTTCATAGAAGTTAAATGTATAAAAGCTATTACATGACTATTCGAACAAATGCGGGTACTTTATTTTCATTTCATCCTCGGCTTACCACGTAGCTTCCAAAAATTGATGGTTCCACCATAACACTTTCACGGATGCAATTTTCTTATTTCTCAATTTCCGAACTTGCCTATCAAGAATGGAAACTGGAACTTCTTCATATGACAGTTCTTCATTAACCTCAATAGTATCGACTGGCACAATAGTGGATAGAACTTCCACTACCTTTCTCAACATAGACACACGAGAGACTGGATGTACCAATGACATCTCGGGTGGTAGCTCGAGCTTATAGGCCACCTGACCAATTCTGTGAATGATTCTATATGGTCCGACATACCCCAGACTCAATTTTCCCTTCCTTACAAACCGCATGATACCCTTAATAGGGGAACCTTTGAAAATACCCAATTATCTTCTTTGTACTCTAAATCTCTGCGATGAACATCCTAGTAAGACATTTGGTGAGTCTGAGAAGTTTTCAACCTTTCCTTAATAATCTTGACTTTCTTCATGGCCTGATGCATGAGGTCCGACCCTATCAATTTTGTTTCTCCAACCTCGAACCATCTAATGGGAGACCTACATCTTCTACCATACAGTGCCTCGAATGGTGCCATCTGGATACTAGCATGAAAGCTGTTGTTGTAAGCAAATTCTATGAGTGGCAATTGACCATCCCAACTACCCTTGAAATCAAGAGTACAAGCACGCAACATGTCCTCAAGCATCTGAACAGTTCGCTCTGCTTGCCCATCGGTTTGAGGATGAAAACCTGCGCTAAGATTTATCTGCGTACCCAAAACTTGCTGAAACTTTTTCCAAACGTTGGTTGTAAATTGAGCCTCTCGATATGAAATTATGAAGATTGGAGTGCCATGGAACTTGACTATTTCTCTGATATATAACTGAGTATACTGTTTCGTTGTGTCGGTAGATTTAACTGGCAAGAAATGTGCTAATATCGTGAGTCGGTCCACAATCACCCAAACTGAGTCAAACTTGCACGGAGTGCGTGGAAACCCTACCACAAATCTATGTTACCATTTTCACATTGGGATTTCTATGCTTTGAGCCAATCCACCGGGCATTTGATGTTCGGCCTTCACTTGCTGGCAATTTGGACATTTTTCCACAAAGTTTGCCACGTTCTTCTTCATGTTTTTCCACCAATAAATTTCCTTGAGATCATGATACATTTACGTAGCACCTGGGTGCACGGAATACCTGGAAGTATGAGCTTCTGCCATGATCCTTTCTCGAAGAACGTCTATATCAAGAACACATAGGCGATCTTGGTACCATAGGGTGCCATCATTCATACCAAAGGAAAATGTTGTGGTCTTGTATTTGTGCATCCCTTCTTTCAGTTGTGCTATAAATGGATAATTGAATTGCTTTTCTTTCACCTCCAGTACAAGCGATGATTCAACACTATTCTATACAATTACCCCTCCTTCATTAGAGTGATCAATGCGAACTTCCAAACAAGCCAACTGTTAAACCTCCCTGGCTAACGACCTCTTATATGCCTCCAAATGAGCCAAACTCTCCATAGATTTTTGACTAAGTGTATGACATAAGCCTTTCCTGGGTGGTAGAGAATATCAATGTCATAGCCGTTGAGTAACTCTAGCCATCTACTTTGCCTTAGATTCAACTCTTTCAACTTGAAAATGTATTGAAGGCTCTTATGATCAATGAACACATCCACGTGGACCCCATACAAATAATGTTGCCAAATCTTTAATGCAAACACTACTACTGCCAGCTCTAAGTCATGGGTTGGATAAATCTTCTTATGATTCTTGAGTTGCCTAGAAGCGTATGTTATAACCTTGCCATATTGCATAAATACACACCCAAGCTTAATTCTCGAAGCATTGCAATACATCATAAATCTCATTGTACCCATTGGCAGGGCTAACACCGGTGCTGCAGTCAACCTTGATTTCAATTCTTGGAAACTCTTTTCACAAGCATTAGACTATTGGAATTTAACTACTTTCTGCATCAATTTAGTCCATGGAGAGGCAAGAGTAGAAAACCCCTCAATAAACCGCCTGTAGTACCCATCCAAACCTAAGAAACTACGAATCTCCATTGGAGTTGTAGGTCTTTGCCGATTCTTCACTGCTGCAATCTTTTGAGGATCAACCATGTCTTTCCTTGGAAACGACATGACCCAAGAACGGGATAGATTCAAGCCAAAATTAACATTTCGAAAATTTTGCATACAATTGATGTTGATGAAGGGTGTCACGCCCTAGCCTCGGGGAGCGCGACCTATACACGACCGAGAAATCCCGACCAAGCAAGCCATACCTGAGAACTCTCTACCCCACTCGACACAATTACGGGCCCCGATTCCTCTTAGTGTGATTTAAGAAATAAAAAGGGATTTCACAGTTAATCATGAACATCTTATTTTGTGTAAACATAGTTTAGAATTCCAAGGTATCCATACGATTATAGCGTGGTACATGCAACATTTTAGCCCCCAAAGTACATATAATTTAATGTAGATATGTGACAGAACATAAAATTTTAAAATATAACATGATTCTGAGACCACCCTATAGACATGTGATTTTTGAGCATCCCTAAGATTTTACATATTTTAGCATTTAAATATTTAATTTAGGGCTAATATTGATATTTTAGCTAGTTATGACTCTTTTACTTTATTTTATCACAAAAACAAAAATTTAAAAAAGAATATTTCTTTTTTAGTTAATCTAGTTACTTTTAATTTATCTACAGCTCAAAATTGACACCATTCGAGTTCGAGTTTTTTCAAGGTCGCCGGCGTAGTTTTGCAGTCGAGTGAAGTGTAGAGCCTCAGATAACGCCTGCTCATTTTCAGCTGCGGCGTGCTCAGCTTTGTATATCGTTCAGAGCTGCTGCAAATTTTGCAAGTTAATAAAAGGTCCATGTTTATCTATTGTTCGATATTATGATTGATCTGATTTTATTTTTTCCAGTTAAATGATATGTTTGTTAAATGAATTTGGTGGTTGTTTGAACAGATCAAAATCACTAAAATATAAGAAGTTCTATATGTATATGACATGTAACACAACTCAATTCAACATATATCTTCATTTTCACGATGTACTCCTCTAATGCAGTTTCTTCTTCTCAATATTTCATATTCTTATCTTGGAGATATATGACTGGATATATATAGGGGAAGACTTCATAATATAGTTGAAGGTTTTAGTTGGTGGAACTTCACTGGTTTTTAAATTTGAAATATCTCTTGGTTAGACACTAATAGTATATTAGTAGGCTTCTTTATTCTATATATGTCAAGTAGATTTTTCTTATTTTCATTTGCTTATTTGATTCAACGTTTTTTAGGCATAAGCTGAATGGATCACGTGATTGTTAAGAACTCTGTTTAGGTTAGTTGATTAAGCTTAAAATTAAATAATGTGGCTATGTGATTTTTTTTGTGTGAAATTGTCTTGGGCTGTGAAAATTTAGCAATCAGTTGGGATTAATTGACTTTGAATAGTTCAACCTTAATATTTTCTCTATAAATTTGGCATCACAAAAATAACAAAGATAAAAAAATAATAATTAAGTGCGTAGTTGCTTTAGGCGCGTAATTTAAATTAATTTCCTTAAATTCGGGTGTGCATTTCATGTGACCGAAATTCAAATCTCAACAACGTCAAATAAAATGTGTCACAGACTGTAGGTGCATATCATGTGGCATGGTCCAAAGATGTATTTCCGATGACGTTGAAATCTTCCTGAAAAAATAATCAAAAGCGGTTAATGAGTTAAATTATACCATAGGTTAAAACATTTATTAAAATTAAATAATTGGCCAATTATAATAGTTTAAGCAACCGTGCTAGAACCACGGAATCCGGGGTTGCCTAATACCTTCACTCGGGTTAATTCCTTAGTCAGAATTTCTAGTTCGCAGACTTCGAAAGAAAAGTCAAAATTTTCTCAATTTGGAATTTAAAATAAAACGGTGACTTGGAACACCAATTATAATATTCCAAGTGACGACTCTAGAAAATGAATAAATAATCTCATTTCGAATAATATAACTTAAATTGGAAAATTTTTCTTATATACTGTTTTGGCGTGGTGTGTAAGAAAGGAGGTGTGATAGCTATGGAGACTCCGCTGGGGATCAAAACCCAGAACTTTGGTTCAGAGTTCAAGAATTCGAGCTAAGAATAGCTATTATATTTCGTTTTATCTGATTTTCCTACGTATTTCATGCCTAACGTGCTAAATGCTTTGTCGCTTGACATTTGGTGAATTGTATATATAAATTGCTAGGAAACCCTTTCTCTCTCTGAGTCTTCTACATCATGGAGAAGGGTGCGCTTCGTGTGACTTCTCTTCTGTTTAGAGTCTTATCCCATTTTTGAATGAGGCTCGGACAAGTTGCTAAGCCAGCGAAGCTTCTGTATTCCAGGTACGCTGCCCCCCCCCCCCAACTCGAGTTGTATGCTCCGGTAAGCTAGGTCTAGAACAATAAACCCAGGTTTTAAACCTAGAATAGCACAGGCTCATGCTGGATCCTTAGTAGGAACATTTGTTTGCATCACGTGCATTTGGCTTTGGAGGCTCAACATAGGGGTTGGGTCCGTCTATGACATATGTACCCAAATTAAATGACCATCCTGATGCATCTTACGTGCTACTTGCGTATCTGTTTGTTTCGACTTGCATGTTGACTGGCTTCTAGAATAGAAAATAAATCAAAAAAAAAAAAAGAGAAAGAAGAAAAGAAATGAGTGAGATGTAGGTATTTGAAATATCATAAAACTCCGCCGAAACTATAGAAAATAGAAAAAGAAAAAAAGAAAAGTCATTTCAAAATAAGTCCATGTTTTCCAGTTCCGTTTAAACTGGCGATCTACGCGGTTCTGATTCTCACTGGATGTAATATACATAGGCAAACCTCATCGGTTACGGTCCCCAATTTTGAAAAATCCAAAAAAAAAATTCTTTTACTTCCTTATTTAGATAAGTTTTTCTTTGAGACCTCAATTTTAAAAAATACAAAAAAAAAAAAAATTCTTTTAGTTGCTTCTTAAATAAAAAAGTAAAGATATATTTTTCCTCTTCTTTCGAAAATTCAAAGAAAAAATCAAGATTCAATGTTATCTTCTCTTTTATTTTAAAGTATTTCTTTCAAAAATTCAAAAAATAAAAAAAATAAAAAAAACCGAAAAAAGAAATATTTTTCTATCTTCTTTGGAAGTTTTTCTTTCAAAAATTTTAAAAAAGATATTTAAAATTAAAAAAAATTTCATTCTTCTTTCCAAAATAAAAAAGAAAATTCAAAATTCAAAAATACTTTCTTTTTCTTAGAAGTACTTCTTTCCTAACTTCAGAATAAAAATCCATAAACATAAAAATATTTTTTCTTTCTTCTTTAGAAGTTTTTTCTTTCAAAATTTTGAAAAAGAAATCTAAAATACTTTCATTCTTCTTATGAAAATTTAAAAGAAAATTCAAAATTTAAAAATACTTTATT
The DNA here is from genome assembly GCA_034376525.1 of Nicotiana benthamiana. Taxonomy (NCBI): domain Eukaryota; kingdom Viridiplantae; phylum Streptophyta; class Magnoliopsida; order Solanales; family Solanaceae; genus Nicotiana; species Nicotiana benthamiana. The sequence goes on from CM067337.1 coordinate 95,887,405, forward strand.
TTTCTTTAGAAGTACTTCTTTCTTAATTTCAGAATAAAAATTCATAAATGCAAAAATATTTTCTCTCTTCTTTAGAAGTTTTTCTTTGAAAATTCCAAAAAAAAAGAAATAGAATTCGAAAAAAAGAAAAAAAAATCTTTCTTCTTTAGAAGTCTTTCTTTGTAAAAATGCTGGAGAAAAATAAAAATCTAACAATATTCTATTTCTTCTTTATAAGTATTTCTTTTGAAAAAAGTGAAAAAATAGAGAAAATTCGAAATCCAGAAAAACATAAATTTAGTTTATTTCCTCTATTCCTAATCTTCCTGAACTACGCAAGATATATGATTCATGTGGCATCATCATACGTAGGCAACCCACATCAGATTCGATCAACCATGGAAAATGAAAATGAGAAAAATGAAAAAAATGAAAAAACAAGGAAGAAGAAGAAAAAAAAAGAAAAAATATTAATAATAATAAGGACTGACTAAGTCCATTCTAACATGTCTTTTATTTTGAATTGTGAAGAAAGTTGATGTGCAGTATGATGGACAGGGAGACCCCACAGTCCACCCGAAAAGGTATTGCAATCGGCTAAGAGGTGCAGGAAGAAATGAAGAATTGCTGTTAGTTTATTTTGGGGAAAGTCTCATGGGAGTAGCATCCGAATAGTTTTTGGATCAAGACATATCTTTCTGGTACATCTGGGATGACATGGCACAAGACGTTGTCAAACAGTTCCAATACAACTTAGACATTGCCCCAGAATGCAATTCCTTTCAAACCCGAAGAAGAAACCAAGTGAAAGTTTCAGGGAATATGCTATTAAATGGAGAGAACAACCAGCTAGAGTTAAGCCACCCATGGATGACCACGAGCTAATCACTGTCTTTCTTCAGGCTCAAGAACCGGATTATTTTCAAAACATGATATCCGCTATGGGTAAATCCTTCTCGGATATAATCAAAATGGGGGAAATGGTTGAGAATGGTCTTCAGACATGCAAAATTATAAGTCAAGCAGTTCTTAAAGCCGCAGCTCAAGTTGACCAGATTGAATTAGATAATTTTGGTAGTTTCGGTGACCTGAATGAGAAGGTTGAATAAATCATGCTGACATCAAGGTCGAGAAGAGGTCCTAGGAGAACATCTCGAAGGTATGATTAGCCTTCTCAGGTTTTCCGTGGCTCCGCTGAGCTATATTATCCACCTCACAACCCTCAATACTTTGTTGCTGCACTTCAGTATGATGCCCGGGCACCAAGACACCCTAGAAGGCGAGCACGAGCATCGCAAATTCTCTGCTAGCTTCCACAAAGTTTTCAAGTGCCTTATGACCCACATCCAAGCCAGGGGTATAGAAGGGAACAAAGGTTGAAGGATAATTTTACACTAATAGGAGAGTCTATGCAAGCTTATTTGAGAAGTTAAAGTATTATAACATAATTGCACCCATTCCTCCAAATCATGTGGACCCACGTGCTAGGAGTTTTGGCCCTTCCAAAAGGTGTGAGTACCATTCCAATGCCTAGGGGTACAATATTGAAAGTTGCCGAGATTTGAGAAGAGAAATATAAAGGATGATCCAGGAAAATGTGATTGTGATCCAAGACAGTGAAACCTAGAAAATCACACTTAATCCTTTACCCGCACATGATGATGCACACTTTGTGGGGATGATGCTTGGTGATATGGAGTATGAGAGTCATTCGGGAAATTTCAGTCTAAAATTGAAGAAGGCCATGATGATTCTGATAAGCAATTTTGAGGCTAAATTTCAAGCTTAACAATTGAAAAGTCATTCTCTCCTAACTAGGAAGGAATCTTGGTAGCTTGTTGTGATGTTTTTTCTGTTATTTGGGTACTTTCAGGGTTGTGATCTAAATTTTATTTGTTTTATTGAGTCAAACCCTTCTATCCTTCTATCCTGTTTGTATGAGTCATGTTTGTCTATTTTGTTGCTATTTTTATTATCCAGGTTATTTTGGGTTCATAACTCGGATCTTAGGTTGTTTGTCTTGTTTACAAACCCTTTCATTCTTTACTCAATAAAATACAGTTTGTCCTTTTGTGTCCTTTTGTTCTTAGTTCTTTTCGTGCTAGTTCTAATAACATGAGATGCATGCGGAAATTTTGGCAAGATCTTAGAAATTGATTTAATCTGGAATTGGATAACTAAAAAAAAGCACTTTTGTGGATGAATAAAGAGTTGAAATACTTGGGAATTAAGGCTTGAGGAAGAATCAATTGAAGATTTTTGGAAAGTTTGATGTTAATAGATGGAAAGTGTCTTGTGACGACGACAAACCAAGAAAACAAACATGTACGTCAATGTTGTGATCGCGAAAAGATACTATGTTTGGCGTTCTCGAGGTTGGGAGGCCCTTGTTTTGCTATCCAAACACTTTATGTCCTTCGCTGCCTCTTTTGAGCCCGTATTATTTTCTTTGACCACTCTTGGAATCAAGTTAGAGTCAAGAGTCAAAAAAGAAAAAAAAAGAAAGTAAGTCCATGTCCCAAGAGTATAAACTGGGGCAGCTTTTAGAAAGTTCTATGTGAAAACTAAAAGAGAAGAAAATAATTATCAAAGGTCCATTCCCTTAAAAAGAGAAGCTGGGGAAAACAAAAAAAGAAGAAAAATATAAAAAAACAGATAAAAATGAGAATAAAAAGAAGAAAAAGAAAAAGAACAAAAAGAACAAAAAGAAAGATGAAAAATAGTTAGGTCAAATGTTTGAACTACGTTCGACCTGATTCCTTTTAAGGATACATAGGCAGCCTCACGGTTCGGTCCAACCAAATAAGAATTCCAAAAAGAGAGAAATGTTCCAAAAGTCCCCTATGGTTCAAACTGGGGCAAAGGTTTTGTTTCACTTTTGAAGAGTCGATTCCAAGAGTTGTAAGTCCATAGTCTCTCACTTTGAGTCAACTTTGAGCTGTCATGCCGACCCATTCTCCCTGCCCGTATCTAAAAACCTTTCAAATAAAGTTTTTTTTATAAGCCTTCAAGAATGCCAAGAAAAGCAGGCAATGAGCAAAGGTTATCACACGACATAAGACACTGTCAAGTTGCTCGCAAAAAATAAGAAGGAGAAAGAAAAAGAAAAGGCAAAAGAAAAAGAAAAAAAAGAAAAAGAAAAATGAGAGAGTCTTATTAGTGAAAATTCTCAAGGGCACAAGACGGCGGTAAGAAGAGATGAACAAATGAGAGAGACTTGCAGGTTAAAACCCATCGGGCACCACTAATCAAAAGTGAGGCATGAAGCTGATACAAATGATTGGCATGAACAAGGCCGACTTCAAAGGTCATAAGAATGGTAAAAGGGAAGATTGGATTAGTTTTGATAGATCAAGCCGTTGAATCCAAAATGCATGCCGTGACCATTAAGGCTAGTTATTGAAAAAAACAAATAAAAACTTTTCCTTCTGTCCTTCCGACTTGGGGAATTTCTTGTTAATATTTGTTTGTTTGCATCAGTGTGTCCTTCACTTTGAGTCCATCCTTGTCAAAACAAGGAACAAAAGATTTCAAAATCTGTTACCAGCTTTTCCGTTGGACAAAGTAAATTTGGCTAGTCGCACTCAGCTGTTACTGTCAGCATGCCTTGCGGATTCATGCAAGGGCTTCCCCAAAAGACTCTTGTTAGTCTGCTTGGCACAAGCAAATATAACTTGTTATTCTTTCTGACAGATAAATTGCTCAAAAAGTAGAAAGTCATTGAAGATATTAGGAAAGGTCTCCTGAGCAAAGATCTCCAATTGTGACAAGGATGATTGAGCCCCAAATACAAATGATACTGGGTATGGAACAATTAGGGTTGATGTAGAACAATGATCTCTTGAAACCGACTCAAGTCGATTGAAGCAGAAGCCAAGTTTCTCGAGACCCACGGCCACAAACCGACCATCATTCTCAAAACTGACAAGTTTTTCTTTGTGTGAAATAGGAACAAAGCAGTGCAAGAAAGTGGATTGAAAAAAAGGAAAAAAAAGAGAGAGAAAAAAACAGACAAAAAAAAGAGAAGAAAAAGAGAAAAAGAGAATAAGAGAAGACCCGACAAACGAAAGTTTCTCGAATCTCTATCTTTATTCGTCTTGCTATTGTTGTCATTGTTCCTCACATTTTTCCTCCTAGGATAAAGTCTTGGTCTGATGGGCTTTCCTCCCAATCAAAATCTTAGTCTGATGAATCTTTCTCGTAAGATAACAAAGAAAGTGGCATAGTCTGATGAACTTTCTCCTAGGATCAAAGTCTTTGTCTGATGAATTTTTCTCCTAATATACCAAAATAAAAAGTGACCTAGTCTAATGAACTTTCTCCTAGGATCAAAATCTTAGTGTGATTAATCTTTCTCCTAAGATCGAAGACCTATTTTGATGAACTTTCTCTTAGGATCAAAATCTTAGTCTGATGAATTTTTCTCATAAGATAGAAGATTTAGTCTGATGAACTTTCTCGTAGGATAGAACTCTTAGTCTGATGAATTTTTCTCCTACGATAAGAAAAAAAAAAGAGACCTTGACTGATGAACTTTCTCCTAGGATCAATGTCTTAGTCCGATGAATCTTTCTCCTAAGATAGAAGACCTAGTCTAATGAACTTTTTCCTCGGATCAAAATCCTAGTTTGATGAATCTTTCTCCTAAGATAGAAGTCCTAGTCTAATGAATCTTTCTCTAAAGAGATCATAAAAAGAGACCTAGTCTAATGAACTTTCTCCTAGGATCAAAATCTTAGTCTGATGAATCTTTCTCCTAAGATAGAAAATCTAGTCTGACAAATTTTCTCCTAGGATAATTTAAAAAAGGGGATGTCTTGATTTTTTTAAAAATAAAGAGGTGTTGGGGCAATTTGTTTAAAAGAATGATTTTCTCATTAACAAAAAAGAAATCAAAAATCATGGTAACATAGGACCTTTTTCTTTTTATCCCAGCATGACCCGTGGACCTCCCTGGCATAACCCGAGGATCTTTTACCTTTTCTCACTGGCATAACCCAATGACCCTTTTTTCTCTTATCCTGTCGTAACCCGTGGACCTCCCCGACATAACCCGATGAACTTTTTGTTTCTCCCTAGCATAATCTAAGGACCCCTTTTTCTTTTATCCCGGAATAACTCGTGGGTCTCGCTGGCATAACCCAAGAACCTTTTTCTTTTATCCCGGCAAAACCCTTGGATCTCTATGGTATAATACAATGAGCCTTTTTCCTTTTCTCCCGGCATAACCCGTGGACCTCCCTAGCATAACCCAATGAGCATTTTTCTTTTAATCCTGGCATAAACCGTGGGCCTCCCTGGCATAACCCAAGGACCTTTTTCTTTTATCCTGGCATAACCCAAGGATCTTTTTCTTTTATCCCGCTATAACCCGCTTGCCTCCCTGCATAATCCAATGAGCCCTTTTTTTAATCCTGTCATAACCCCTAGACCTTCCTGGTATAACCCAATGACCCTTTTTCTTTTATCCTTGCATAACCCGTGGATCTCCCGGCTTAACCCGAGAGCCTTTTGCTGTTTCGGCATAACCCGGTTATTTTCCACCATAACCTGATAATCATCCCTATTTAAGGCTTCATTCCCAAGGATAAACAATCCTGATTTTTATTACTTTCAATTAAAAGTAGCTTAAATTTGTGTTGCAAATAACTCACAAAATTTTCCTACTGAAAACTAAGGCAGAAAAATTTCATTCATTTGTTTGTTTTGGTGTCTGAACATGTTTTAGCTCAAGGCACATGATTTGAGCTAACCGAAAGAATAAGTCTCAATCCAGAATAAAGGAAAGAAGAAATGAATAAAAAAGAAGTGAACTCAAAGTGTTTGAAATGGAGAAGGACGCAGACTGCTCAAAATTTGATCGAAGTCACATGCTTCGCATGTCCCGCTTTGATCCAATGCTGAAGAAAGAACAAACACCTACAGCTTGCGAGCATGAAGACTCAGATCAGGGTCTACAACAAAATAAGCTTAGACTCAAGATCAAGCTTTAAGAGATTTATAGATAGGAATCTTGTAGCTCGTAGTTGAAAGGCTTAGTTTGTCTTTTTCATTTTTGATTTTTATGTATTAATGGGACCGCAGACTGGAACCTCGACGGCACCGTGCTCGGCCTTCAACCTCAGTATTCCATCATCTCTTTCACCTTCGAACTACACGTAGCCTGATTCTTTTATAGCCAATGATATGTAGGCAACTCAAATATCAGAGCTCGGTCACATTCTCTTTTCTTTTAGTTTTTAGTCTCTCCAAATAAGGGTCGAGTCAAAAATCTGTCTAGTCATTCTTTCTGAAAACTCTTCGCATTTTCAGTCAAAGAGGGGCAGCTGTAGACATGTGATTTTTGACCCTCCCCAACATTTTACATATTTAGCATATACATATTTACCCCAGACCCCACCTGGTGGGAGTATACTGGGTAGTTGTTGTTGTTGTTGTAGCATATACATATTTAATTTAGGGCTAATATCGATATTTTAGCTGGTTGTGACCCTTTTACTTATTTTATTATTAACAAAAACTATTTTTTTTCTTTTTTTAGTTAATCTAGTTACATTTAATTTATCTACTTTACATAAAATTCAAATAAATATATGAAAGTTTTTACTTTAATTTTAGGAATATTATTTTAATTTTACATTGATTTTTCAGTTTTATTTTATCTTTTACTTTGATATTTAAAAATATAAAAAATAGGTTTGCTTTAGCGGGTAGTATTATTTTAATGATTATTTTTACTTAAGTGGAGCTAATTAATATTTTTAGTTAATTAAGTTAATGATAAGCGTACCTAGTCATAAAGGCCGAAGTTTCTAGGCTATTCCTTAAGCCCAATGTTCAATACCTATTAAGCTAATCTTAGGGACCTTTCTATACTCTTTTTGAAATAAATAAAAAAACATAAAAATTAATGAGAAAAAACACAAAATATAACCCTAATCCCTACTTAATAATACCTAGCACTACAAAAATAGACCTAGACCCTAGACCCTAGACCCAAAAGAGAACGTCAGCAGCTATTTCCAATTCTCCTTCATCATCTAAAAAACGCAGCAAAACTTCCCAATCCAAAAGAATCTAGAGCTAGGACCAAACAATAACAAGGAGAAAAGAAAAATGAGAACTGCAAAATCAGAGAGAACGGAAAATCCCCATTCCCACCCGTTTCCTCTTATCTCCTCTTAGCTTCACCACGAAAACCCAGCTGCTAATCACCATTGAACACATGCTACAAGAAAAACTCTTAAAACCAATCCAATCCAGCCCCAAAATCAGCTAAAAACGATCAAAACTATAGCTCAAAATTGATACTATTTGAGTTCGAGTTCTGTCAAGGTCGCCGGCGTAGTTCGCGGTCGAGTGAAGTGTAGAGCCTCAGTTAACGCCTGCTCATTTTCAGCTACGGCGTGCTCACCTTTGTATATTGTTCAGAGGTGATGCAAATTTTGCAAGTTAATAAAAGGTCCATGTTTATCTATTGTTCGATATTATGATTGATCTGATTTTATTTTTTCCAGTTAAATGTATATTGTTCAGAGGTGATGCAAAATTTTGCAAGTTAATAAAAGGTCCATGTTTATTTATTGTTCGATATTATGATTGTTCTGATTTTTTTGTCCAGTTAAATGATATGTTTGTTAAATGAATTTGGTGTTTGTTTGTACAGAACAAAACCACTAAAATATAAGAAGGTCCATATGTATATGACATGTAACACAACTCAATTCAACATATATCTTCATTTTGATGATGTAATCTTCTAATGCGGTTTCTTCTTCTTAAGATTCCATATTCTTATCCCGGAGATATAAGTGGATAATATAGGGGAAGACTTCATAAATAGTATATTAGTAGGCTTCTTTGTTCTATATATGTCAAGTGGATTTTTCTTATTTTGATTTGCTTATTTGATTCAACAGTTTTGAGGCATAAGCTAAATGGATCACGTGATTGTTTAGAACTCTATTTAGGTTAGTTGATTAAGCTTAAAATTAAATGATGTGGCTATGTGATTTTTTTTGGTGAAATTGTCTTGGGCTGTGAAGATTTAGCAATTAGTTGGGATTGATTGACTTAGAATAGTTCAACCATAATATTATGTCTATAAATTTGGCATCACAAAAATCACAAAGATAAAAAAAAATAAAAAACTAAGTGCGTAGTTGCTTTAGGCAGGTAATTTAAATTGATTTCCTTAAACTCGGGTGTGTATTTTATGTGACTAAAATCCAAATCTGAACAACGTCAAATAAAATGTGTCGTAGACTATGGGCGCATTTCATGTGGCATGATCAAAAGATGTATTTTAGATGACGTTGAAATCTCCCTTAAGAAGTAATCAAAATCGGTTAATGAGGTAAATTATACCATAGGTTAAAACATATATTAAAATCAAATAATTGGCCAATTATAGTAGTTTAAGGGACCGTGCTAGAACCACGGAATCCAAGCGCCCCTTGGGTTAACAGAATTCTTTAGTCAGAATTTCTGGTTCGCAGACTTCAAAAGGAAAGTCGAAATTTCCACAATTTGAGGTTTAAAATAAATTAGTGACTTGGAACACCAATTCAAATATTCGAAGTGGCGGCTCTAAAAAATAAATAAATTATCCCATTTCGAGTAATGTCACTTCAATTGAAAAACTTCCCTTATATACTATCCTTTTGGGATGGAGTGTAAAAAAAGGGTGTGACACACCCCGTCATCCGTACATGACACACAGAAATGTCTGCATCACCTCTAAAGATACAAGAGTTTAAAATGATAATGCCAGCGACAAGGCCCCAACCATACCTTAAAATGGGATAACATACACAATGAAAAAAGCTACAACTCCTGGGAGGAGTGTGGGCTTACTAAGACAACTGTGAAGAGGACAAGAGTGCACCACTATCTGTGATCAGCACTATTAGCGACAGAACCACCTACATCAATTCAAAGTTATAGCACCCCCAACATAAAAGATGTTACTGCTGTCGAATAATACTAGTAAGAATGACAAACACAGTTCTAAGGATGAACAATGAAACAATGAAAGAACGAACAACTATATCACAAAAATTAAAGTAGGAGCACCAAATAAGTCTTGCATGGTTGTTGGTTAAATCTATTCTTCATATTAAGTAAATATTCATTAGTGCAAAATACCATGTCTTTAAAATATAATACCACAGTGGGGTTGTTATCACGGAGTCCGGTCTCTGCCCGACCGGCTAAGCCATCGCAAGTGAAACATATCCATATTCACAAAAATATTCCAACACCCAATATAAATGCCACCATGTGTACAACATGGCGTCCGATCTAAGCTCGATTGGCTAAGCCATCTCACTTGGGACATAACCTCTTTTAATCACTCTTCAATTCCCCATTCCCTCCATATTTTTCCACACTAGGTATAACACCACTTTTCATTTATGTGCTCTTTGGCACTTAGATTTATCAACACAACACAAGCCTTCCTTTTTGTCAATTTGTTCATGTAATTCCATCATTCATTTATTAAGAGCTATCTTACAAGTCAAGTACATGCTTAGGGAAATAACAAACTCTTGAAAGATATGATCACCTTGTCAATTACCACGATTTCAAATAACACATAGAATAGTGTAGAATGAAATCTGTCACCCAACGCATAAATGCAATCAACGAAGTAGAACCAATTTAAAATTTCAAGCCAGCCATTGAACACAAAATTCAACACTAAAAAAAAAGGGCTAGCCATACATACCTCAGTGGAGTCTTCCTTAATTCCTTACAAAAATTTCCGAAATTTCCTAGCAACTTCGATCTATTTTATAAGAACCTATTTCAGCCAAGAATTAGAGATACAATTAAGATCCTAGCTCATTTGAGCGTATTGACAAGCACTAGGTGTACGTTGTGATTTTTGGTTCCTTTTTGTGAGAGATTTTATCACTTTCTACCCTAATTACCGTCTTTTAAAGTCATGATCTTCCCATACCCCATAGTTACTTATGCATGCAAGATTTCTAGTCTTGTACCGCATGAACCCTCTTGCTAATTAATTGTTTTTATAAAATGCTTGAAATTATTGATTAGGGCACATCTACTTACCAGTTAAGAGGAAGTACTAGAAGCCTCAATTCGCAACCTTCAAAGAATTGGTCATGCATTTAGAGGGAGCTTGATGAATAACTCTCTTTCTTACTCTAGAACTCTCTCCTCATCTCTCTATATGGTGAAAATAATTAGAAAATAGTCTGTAGTGGTGTTATTTAATGAGGTGGGGTCGATTTTTTAAAATTTATAAAAATAAGGGCCTGAGTCAGATTTGCGATCACATTCTACGATCGCAAAGTGGAAATGTGATCCACAGAATGGACCGCAGAAGCGCTCCTAAAAACTAGGTGAACTGTTTAAGCTTGCGATGAGAATGCGGTCCGCTTTCTCGTTCTGCAATCGCATAATGCACATCAGAACTGCCCTTCACCTAATCCTTAGGAAACTATGCGACGATTATGCGGTCCGCATATTAGTTATGAGATTGCATAAAGGACCGCATTTTGACCTCAGTTTTAACCAAAACCACTGACTCGATTTGCGGTAGAAATGCGGTCTGCATACTTAATTTTTATATGCTTAGATCAGTACAAATGGTCCGAACCGCAGCAAGCAAATTTTCACATTCCTAACACATCCATAACTTAGCATTATGAGCTACTGGGTTTTCAACACAAGTTTTTTCACGGGGCCTTACATTCTCTCCCACTTAAAATCGTTCATCCTAGTATGAGGATCAAGGGTCACTTTAGGAATTCTTTATGTAATCCCCTGCCTTTTACAACCTGAAGCATGTTAATAGTCCCCAAATTTGGAAAGTTCCCTAAATTTCCAAAAATGTTGCTAGAGCTTCCTTTGGATCTAGGCTTTCCATCTGTTAGAGAGCCCTAGAATCACACCCTAACAACATATACATGTTTCTTAGCATAACATGACTTGTACTGCACAACATCAACCGTGGCCATATAGGCAACATATATAACCAAAATGGAACAGTTCCTTATTGATTAAATCACAAGATAAGAGTTTTAGGAATTAGAATGCATAAAAGCTATTACATTACTATTCAATCATATGCGGGTATTTCTTTTTCATTTCATCCTCGACTTCCCAAGTGGCTTCCTCAACTTGCTGATTCCGCCATAACACTTTCACGGAGTAAATCCCCTTACTTCTCAGTTTCCGGATTTGTCTGTCAAGAATGGCTACTGGGACCTCTTCATAGGTCTGCTCTTAATTGAACTCAATGGTTTCAACCGGCACGATAGGGGACGGATCTCCCACCACCCTTTTTAACATGGCATACGAAAAACTGGGTGTACCAATTACATCTCGGGTGGCAACTCAAGCTTGTACGCCACCTGACCAATCCGTTGGATGACCGTGTACGGTACGACATATCTTGGGCTAAATTTCCCTTTCTTCCCAAATCGGATGATGCTCTTCATGGGGGAAACCTTCAAGAATACCCAATCACCTTCTTTGAATTCCAAATCCCTGTGGCGAACATCCGAAAATAAGACTTTTGACGACTCTAAGCAGTCCTCAATCTTTCCTTGATGATCTTGACCTTTTCCATGCCTGGTGCACAAGGTCTGGCTCTATTAATTCAGCTTCCCCAACTTCATACCACCCAATAGATGACTTATATTTCCTACCATACAGTGCCTCAAAGGTGCCAGTTGGATACTAGAATGGAGGCGGTTGTTATATGCAAACTTTATGAGTGGAAAATGATCATCCCAGCTACCTTTAAAATCAAGGGCGCAGGCACGCAACATGTCTTCAAGCGTCTGAATGGTCCACTCGGCTTGCCCGTCATCTGAGGGTGAAAAGTTGTGCTAAGATTTACCTGCGTGCCCAGACCCTTCTAATATTTCTTCCAAAAGTTGATCATGAACTGAGCCCCTCGATTCGAGATGATTGAGATCGGAGTACCATGCAACCCGACTATCTCCTTGATATACAACTAAGCATATTTTTCCGCTATGTTGGTAGATTTGACTGGCAAGAAATCTGCTGACTTCGTGAGTCGGTCAGAGATCACCCAAATTGAATCAAACTTGCATGGAGTCCAGGGCAAATCCTCTAGGCCTTTGATGTTCCGCCTTCATCTGTTGACAATTCAGACATCTAGCCACAAGGTTTGCCATATCCGTTTTCTTGTTATTCCACCAATAGACTTCCTTGATATCATGATACATTTTCGTAGAACCAGGATGCACATAATACCTAGAAGTGTGAGCTTCTGCCATGATTATCTCTTGAAAACCGTCAACATCCGGAACACATAGGCGGCCTTGGCACCGCAAGGTACCATCCTCCCGGATAATGGAAAAAGCTATGGTTTTGTGTTCATGAATCCCTTTTTTCAAATATACCAACAATGGATCGTTGAATTGTTTTTCCTCCACCTCTGCTGCAAGTGATGCTTCAACCCTATTTTGCAAAACTACCCCTCCATCTTCTTGGGAGTCAACCTGACCCAAGAATGCGACCGAGTCAAGCCAAAATTCATATTTGAAAATTTTGCATACAACTGATGTTGTTGAAGAGTCTGTAGGACTGCCCTGAGATGGCCAGCTTAGTCCTCCTAACTTCGGGAATATAGCAGAATATATTCGATGAACACGATCACAAAGGAGTCTAGAAATGTCTTGAAGACCCGATTCATAAGATCCATAAATGCTGCTGGGGCATTTGTTTGCTCAAAAAATATCACTAGAAATTCAAAGTGGCCATACCGAGTTCTGAAGGCTGTTTCGGCACATCCCGCTCCTTTATCTTCAATTGGTGATACCCGGATCGCAAGTCAATTTTTTAAGAAACATGAAGCACACCGCAATTGATCAAACAAGTCATCTATCCTTGGAAATGGGTACTTATTTTTTATTGTGACCTTGTTGAGTTGTCGATAGTCAATACACTTTTGCAGCGACCCATCCTTCTTTTTAACAAAGAGAACCGGAGCGCCCAGGGCTACTCACTCGGTCAAATGAAACCCTTCTCCAAAAGATCCTTCAGGTGTTCCCTCAGCTCCTTTAAAACTATCGGTGCTATTTTGTATGGTGGAATAGGTATAAGTTAAGTACTGACATCACATCAATCCCAAATTCAATCTCCTTGTCTGGAGGGATCCCAGGGAGCTCATCTAGAAACACATCGGGAAATTCATTCACAAATGGCACGGACTCGAGAGTAGGCACCTCAGCTGTTGGTCCGTAACTTGGACCAAATAGTAAATACACCCTTTCATGATCATCTTCGAGGACTTAAGGTAAGAAATAAACCTACCCTTCGACAAGAAATGATTTTCTTCCCACTCAATAGCTGGTTCGTTGGGGAATTCAAGCCTCAAGACCCTAGTTTGGCAGTCAAGTTTGGAAAAGCATGAATAAAGCCAATCCTTTCCCATTATTACATCAAAATCGATCAGGATTCCCCTTATTACATCAAAATTGATCATTCCTAATTCAATAAAGTCAGCCATAGTATCTCGTCCATGCGTTGTGACCACACAACCCATATAAACCCATGCGGCTATAATAGACTTGTCGACTATAGAAGATATAAAGAACAGCTTATGAAGCTGTTCCGGTTCTATCCCGAAGTTTGGAGCAACATATGGAGTACATAGGAAAAAGAAAGCCCCGGGATCAATAAGGGCATATACGTCATGAGATTGAATAGTCAATATACCTATGACGACATCTGGGGAAGCCTCTGCACTCTAACGACCACTCATAGCATAGAACTGGATGGGCCCCCCCGAACCCTGTGCACAACCCCTAGCTGCACCCAGCCTAGTGGGTGCTGGAGAGCCTTGAGTTGGGGAGTGTGCGTAAGATGTGGCAGCTGTAGTACAGGATGACTAGCTGCAACCTTGCCCGCTCCCTAACGGGATGCACAATAGTCTCTTTGAATATGGCCTATCAAACTCGCATTCGTAGCATATTGACATATCTAGGTAGTAGACTCCTGAATGAACTCTCCCACATTTAGGGCATGGGTCCCTCTGCTGCCGCTGAGGTCTCCCTCCCGATTGTCCATGATGATGGCCCCCCCCTTCTATCCTGGCTGGGCTTAAAGTAACTCCTCTACTGCTGACCATGCCCTGATGGCGGGGCACTGGCTAAAGACTGAGCATAAGATTTGGATGGCCCTAATGATCTTCTCTGCACCGCTGATCCCTCACCTCTAAATTAATCCCCAAGGTGGCCTGTTGATCGAGCTATCTTATTTCCCTCTTGCTCCATTTTGTGCCTTAAATTTCGAGCCTCTATAGCTTAGGCGAAGGCCACCATTCTTCCATAGTTCATGTCAACATTTAGAGTGGTTGTGGCAGTTTCATTAACAACTAAGGCCCTGCACAAATCGACGCACCCTAGCCTCCATGGTTAGCATCATGTGAAAAACATAATTTGACAAGAGCGCAAACTCCAGATAATACTCCCACGCACTACTATTACCTTGCTTGAGGGTCTGAAGCTCCGCAACACAAGCTCCCTTCATCTCTGGAGGCAGGAAATGGTCTATGAAGGCTTCCGCAAACACACACCATCTTATCGGGGGGCTCCTCTCCTCATGAGAGTCCTCCCATATCTCGAACAAGGAATATGCCACCCCCTTGAGACGATAAGATGCCAACTCTACTCCCTCCATCTCGGTAGCACGCATAACTCGATGAGTCTTATGTATCTCATCAATTAAATCTTGAGGGTTCGCTCTGGGGCCAGTGCCTGTGAACATCGGACGGTCCAACTAAAGGAACCTGTTTTCTTTTGAAATGGAAGAATCTTCATATGGGAAGATGAGGTGGTTGTAACATTTGACCTTTGCGCTTGGGAAGCCACCAATGAGTCAGCATCTGGATGGCCCCTCTAAGATCCCCATCTGAAATACCGATACTAGGGGATGGGGCTGAGGGTGGTGCCCTACGTTGGTGTAGGAACTGGAGCAGTCTGCTCTGAAGTTGAAGAACCAGACATGGTCACAGCAGGGCGATTGCCTTCTCCCACAATATCAAGTAAGGATTCATCAGCCACTCTCGAGGGGGTACTGGTTGTCTGACCAAGTCGCGCCTTCTTCTTAGGTGCCATTAACTAAAAGGTAGAACAATGCGAGATTTAGTGGAAAACAACCTCATATACCGCTTATAGATGTGGCCGACAACACACCGATAAGAAGGGTTCCACAAGACACGGCTCCGAGACACCCTAGGACACTTTAAAACCGTAGGTTCTGATACCAAGTTAGTTTCGCCCAAACCTCGGGGAGTGCGATGGGTGCGCGAATGAGAAATCCTGATTGAGCAAGCCTTACCTGATCACTCCCTACCTGACTCGACACAATTATAGGCTTTGATTCTCCTTAGTGTGATTTAAGAAATAAAAAGGGGTTTCAAAATAATCATAAGCAACTTATCTTATAACACATCGTCAAACTATAGTTTAGACTTCTAAGGTTTCCATACGGTTACAGTGTGGTACATGCCATAGTTTAGTCCCCAAAGTACATACACTTGAAAGTCTAGAACATAAAATTTGAAAATACCACATGGTTCTAAGACCACCCCAACAGCCGTACATGACCCACAGAAATTTCTATGGAACCTCTAAAGATACAAGAGTTCATAAAAATAACGCCGGCGATAAGGCCCCAAGCATACCTCAAAATGTTACTACTTACACAATGAAAACATCTTCGACCCCTGGGAGGAATGGGGGCTCACTAAGACAGCTGTGAAGAGGACAAGGGTGCACCACTATCTGTGATCAACTCTATTTGCGTCGGAACCACCTAGATCTATTCAAAGATGTAGCGCCGCCGACAAAAGGGGCGTTAGCACTGTCAAATAGTACTAGTATTCATGGCCAACAAAATTCTAAAATAACGAATAGTAGCATCATCAACAGCTACATCACAGACATTCAAGCAGGGGCACCAAATAAGTCATGCATGGTTGTTAGTTAAATCTATTCTTCTTTTTAAGTTAATGTTCATTAGTGCCAAAAACCATGTCTTTAAAATATAATACCATCGTGGGCTTGTAATCACAGAGTCTGGTCTCTGCTCGATCGGTTAAACCATCCAAAATGAGACATATCCATATTCACAAAAATCTTCCAGAAACCAATATAAATGCCACCATGTGTATAGTGTGGCGTCCGATCTCAGACAGATCAGCTAAGCCATCTCACTTGGGACATAACCTTTTTTTTAATCACTCTTTTGTTCCCCATTCCTTCAATCTTTTTCCACACCGGGTATAACACCACTTTTCATTTATGTGCTCCTTGGCACTTATATTCATCAACATAACACAAGCCTTCCCTTTTGTTGATGTAATTCCATCATTCATTTACTAAGAGCAATCTTACAAGGCAAGCACATGCTTAGGGAAATAACGAACTTTTGAAAGATATGATCACCTTATCAATTACCATAATTTCAAATAACACATAGAATATCGTGGAATGGAAGTCTGTCACCCAACACATAAATGCAATAAACAAAGTAGAATCAATTTCAAATTCAAGCCACCCATTGAACAAAACATTCAACACTAAAAGAAAAGGGTTAGCCATACATACCTCAGTGGAGTCTCCCTTAATTCCTTACAAAAATTCCCGGAATTTCCTAGCAACATCGACATATTTTATAAGAGCCATAATTTCAACCAAGAATTAGAGATAGGATTAGATCCTAGCTCATTTGAGCGTATTCACAAGCACTAGGTGTACATTGTTATTTTTGGTTCCTTTTTTTGAGAGATTTTATCACTTTCCACCTTAGTTATCCTCTTTTATAGTCACGATATTCCCATATCCTATTCTTACTTATGCATGCAAGATTGATAGCCTTGTACCCTATGTACCTTCTTACTAATTACATGTTTTTAACAAAATGCTTGAAATTATTGATGAGGGGAAAACTACTTACCAGTTAGGAGGAAGACCTAGAAGCATAAATTAGCAACCTTAAAGAATTGGTCATGGACTTAGAGGGAGCATGATGAATGATACTCTTTTTCACTCAATTACTCTCTCCTCCTCTCTATATGGTGAAAATAATTAGAAAATAGCCTGTAGAGGTGTTATTTAATGGGGTGGGTCAGTTTTTGAAAATTTATAAAACTAAGGGCCCGAGTCAGATTTGCAGTCGCATTCTGCGATCATAAAGTGGAAATGCGGTCCATAGAATAGAATGCAGAAGTGCTTCCAAAAACTGGGTGAAATGTTTAAGTTTGTGGTTAGAATGTGGTACGCGTTGTGGTAGAAGTACGGTCCGCATATTTGATTTGCAACGGCATTTTGGATCGCGTAATAGCACTTTTCTGGAAAACTTTGGGTCTTGATTTTTATATGCTTAGATCAGTACAAAGGGTTCGTACCGCGGTGAGCAATTTTTCACATTCCCAACACATATCTTTATGAGCTACTAGGTTTTGAACACAAGTTTTTTCATGGGGCCTTACAAAGGATCTGTAGAACTACCCTGAGATGGTCAACATGGTCCTCCCGACTTCAGGAATACAAAAGAATATCGTCAATGAACACTATCACAAAAGAGTCTAGAAAAGGATTGAAGACTCGATTCATAAGATCCATGAAGGTCGCCAAGGCATTTGTTAGCCCAATAGACATCACCATTAATTCAAAGTGCCCATACCGAGTTCTGAAAGCTATTTTTGGAATATCCTACTCCCTTATCATCAGTTGATGATACTTGGACAACAAGTCGATCTTTGAGAAACATGTAGCACCTTATAATTTATCAAACAAGTCATCTACTCTTGGTAGTAGATATTTGTTTTTGATTGTGACCTTGTTGAGTTTCCTGTAGTCAATACACATCCACAACGATCCATCTTTCTTTCTTATAAACAAGATCGGTGTGCCCCATGGCGATACAATCGGCTACATGAAACCCTTCTCTGGCAAATCCTTTAATTGATCCTTTAGCTCTCTTAATTCTACTAGTTCCATTCTGTAAGGTGGAATTAATTGCGTGTCAGGTATCACATCGATCCCAAAATCAATCTCCCTATCTGGTGGAATCCTTGGGAGCTTATCTAGAAAGACATCCGGAACTTCACTCAAAACTGGTACAGACTCAAGGCTAAGCGCCTCGACATTGGTGTTCATAATTTGAACTAAATGATAGATACACCCCTTCTTGATCATCTTTGCGGCCTTAAAGTAGGAAATAAATTGACCTCTAGGCACTACATTATCTCCCTTTCACTCAACAATGGCCTCTTTGGGAAATTCAAGCCTTACGGTTCTAGTTCGAGAATCAAGCTTGACAAAACATGAATAAAGACAATCCATTCCCATTATTACATCAAAGTCGACCATCCCTAACTCAATAAGATTGGCTATGGTACCCCAAACCCGCACCGTAATAACATAACCTCTATAAACACGAGCAATCATAATAGACTCACCGACCTGGGTAGATACCAAGAATGGCTCATGAAGCTGATCTAGTTCTATCTCGAGTCCCATGGTAACAAAAGGGGAAATATAGGACAAGGTGGAATTGGGGTCAATTAGTGCATACACATCATGATATTGGACAGTTAGAATACTTGTAACAACATCTGGAGAAGCATCTGCAGTCTGGCCACTCATAGCATAGAACCTCCTAGGTCCTCCTGAACTCTGAGCACCACCCCTAGCTGCACCATGCCATGCAGGTGCTGGGGGTACCTTGAGCTGGAGAGGGGGCTGAAGATGTAGCGACTTCTAGACTACATGGTTGAGATGTGCCCCTATCCATTTCCTAGCAGGATACATGACAATGTCTGTGGATATGAACCCCCATCCTACATCCATAGCATATAGGTAACTCCGTATAGAAAATTCCTGAGTGTATCTTCCCGTATCTGGGGCACGAGGGCCTCTGCTGCTACTGGAACCTTTCTCCTGACCGACCCCGCTGATGGGATTCTTTTGCCCTGATCAGGCCAGAAACAACTCCATTGATGTTGGCTAGTCCCTGATGGCAGTGGACTGGCTGAGGACTAGGCAATAGACTGGGAAGGCCCTGATGATCCTCCACTGAAAGCTCATTTTCCACCGTCCAGTGACTCTTCCGTGCTGCTTGCAGACTGGGCCTTACTGTTACCTTCTCTCTCGATTATGTTCTTCAATTTACAGCTCTCTGTGGCATGAGCAAATGCAACCATCTTCCTATAATTCATGTCTGAAGTAAATGCAGCCGTAGAACCCTCATTAATGGTCAAATAAATAAGGCCCTAAACAAACCGGCGCACCCTAGCCTCCATTATTGGCAAGATATGAATGGCATACTTGGACAAACTAGCAAACTCCATATGGTACTCCCACACGCTTCTGTTACCTTGTCTTAAATTATCAAACTCTACTTCACGAGCTGCTCTTGTCTTAGTGGGCAGAAAATGGTCGACAAAAAGGCATCAACGAACTCGTTCCACCTTGTCGGAGGGCTCCCCTCCTGACAGGAATCCTCCCACAACTCAAACCATGAATAGGCCACCCATTTCAGATAGTAGGTAGCCAACTCTACTCCCTCTGTCTCAGATGCACGCATAGCCCTAAGAGTCTTGTGCATCTCATCAATAAAATCCTGATGGTCTTCTTCTGGATTGGAACCCGTACATACTAAAGGGTCTAACTGAAGGAATCTGCTCACCCTAGAACTAGCAGAATCCCCTTGGTGGCTAGACGAACTAGGCGTAATGTTTGACCTCAGGGCCTGAGATGACACTAGATGGACCAACATCTGAATAGCTCCCCTAATATCCCCATCAGAAATACCAAAACCGGAAGTTTGGGCTACATATGGGACAAAAGTATCAGCTCAAGGGATATTAGTACCCTCCAAAAGTGTAGGAACTGGGGTAGTCTGCTCTAGAATAGAAGAATCAGGCCAAGTAACAGCAAGACGACTACCCTCACTCGCTGCATCAAGAAATGAACCATCAGCCACTCCTAAGGTGGCATTGACTTCTTAGCCAATTCTCGCTTTCTTCCTAGATGCCATTTACTGAAAGGCAGAACAACAAACTAAATTAGAGAGGGAACGGTTTCACCGCACGATCTAGAATATAAAATAAGGGTTTTATTCCTAAATGCCCAAGTAGCCTCCAACTTATAGATGTGGTCGACTACACACCGATAAGAAGGACTCTACTGGACACGGCTCCGAGTTATCCTGGGACACTTCAAAACCTGAGGCTCTAATACCAAGTTTGTCACGGCACAACCTCATGAGGTGCGATCGGCACTCAATCGAGTGAACCCAACTGAGAAAGCCTTATCAAGCACTTCCTACCCGACTCAATATTAATAAGGAAACCATGCTTTCATTTATTAAGACATGTAAATATAGTAAACAACGATAGTTCATTCTAAATTACAAACTTAATGTAAAGATTCGTAAAATTTCTTGCCTAAAATAATGTCGGGTAGGTCCCTGTGTTGTTATACCTGTAGAAATTCTTCACGGCGAGCTTGCGAGCAGCGGGTTGGACCTTTATAGTGAAATGTACCCCTAAATTTGAAAGATAAAATTTTCTAGAAATTGGGCGTTATGCGACGTACTATGCAATCACATAACGTGTATGCGGGCCACAAAATGGTCGCATACCTGGGCAGGTCACTGCCCAATTGGAGGATAACTATGCGGTCTAGAATGCGATCACATTCTGGTTATAGGACCACATAGTAATCGCATTCTTGTCCATTTACTTTTGGTGAGGGAAGTTACGCGATGCACTATGCGATCGCTAAATAGTCGCATACCTGCATAGTGTGTTTTAATTTTTTCCTATTTTTGAGGGCCATTCTGCGACCGGTCTGCGGACCGCATGTCAGGAATGCAATCGCATTCCTGACCGCATTTCGCGTCGGGGCTCTTATTTTTTTAAAATTTTTTAACCCGACCCATTCTTCAATAAAATACCTCAACCCTTCATTTTAACCTATTTTCTGAACAAAACTAGAGAGAAGGAAGAGAGGATTATTAAGAGAGAAAGTCTCATCTCTATCAATTTGACTTTCAAAGTCACCCAGGCCTGGAAATTTCGAGTAATTGTCTTCATCTTTGTTCTTGCATGTAAAATCTCCAACCCCTTTTCATTGGTTTTCTGATTTAAACAAAAGGGGGTTCACATGAATTGATTCTTGAAAACATAAGTTAAATCATATATGCATGTTTTTTAATACCTAAAATCTAGTAAGAGAAATTAGGTAGGAGTAAAGATTTGAAAAAAGGAGGGGTTGATAATCTAAGTGAGTTCAGGTTGTATTTGTGAATTTCAATTCTAATATATATGCAATAACTTGTGAACTAAATTGACGGAGCTAGGCAGTTTGGTGAATTGGGAGTAGAGTTAAAAAGGGAATTCAACTCCAGGTATGTATGGCTAACTTTAACCTTTTTATAGTCACTATGTTTGGAGTTCGAGTAATTGGTATGTGTTTGTATGTGGACTATTTGTGAATTTTGGTTGTTTCACGGGTGTTAAGGCAATATGGCCTATTTCATGAATCCTTGTGATTAATATGCCTTGAACATTTTTGGTTAAACATTTTAATATGGTGGTGTAAATAAATGGAAAAAAACCAAGTGTGTGTAAGGTTTGGGTAATAAATGATGGAAAGAAGTCGTAATTGATGCAATTGAAACAAATATGGTAATATCATGTATTTCTTGTCGTGGGCAATTACTATTCTGACTTGAACTATATACGGGATGGTGGATATGATGGAAATTGTACTGATGTTAATTAAAACTCTTTATGAATTGTTATTGTTGTTGTGAAATGATATTCTGGATGGCTTGAAGCCATGTGTTTGAACTGTGAACTATTGTTATTATGTGAAATGTGATTGTCCGGTGAAATTAGGGTGCACGCTTCAACACAAAATGATAAATTGTGGGTTGGGTGATAAAGGTGGACGAGGTAATAAGGGTAGACGAGTAATAAGGGTAGCCGGGGTAATAAGGATGGAATGTGATCATTATCACTATCGAAATGAAATTTTGTGAAATCATTGATATGATGAAATGATGTTGAAAGGGAAAAGGAGAGATTGTGAAACTTGTTTGTTCCTTTCATGTGCATTGATTGTTGATTCTATTACTATTTGTTATATGTGTATTAATTGATTTTACTTGGGATAAAGTTTGTTCATACATACTAGTACAATTCAAATGTAATGACATCTCTTTTGCCGGGGGAGCTACATTCTATTTATGACTGTAGGAAGTTCTATAGCAGGTACTCGAGACCACCAATAAAAGCACCTCCTCCAATTTCTGTCAACTGTATTGCAGAGACCCTTTGCTCTCGAGACCCTACGTGGCTCATGCCGCTTTTTCCTCCCGGAATTTTATTTTGGTATTTGTGTAAGGTATAGCCGGAGCCTTGTTACCATCAAGTATTGTAAAACTCTTTTGTATCCCTAAAGGCTCCGTAGACAGGAAATGTGAGTTATGTACTTATGTATTGGGGTAGGGTAACTTGTAGATCACGTAAAGTAAGCATGTATGTTATTATGTCTCGTAAGAATGTATTTATTCATAAATGGTCATTTCACTTGAATAATGAGTATTGAAATCACAAGATAACACGTGGGATAGGAAAGGCACCCAGGTCCGCTTGACTGGGCTACTCGATCAAGCGTCGGTCGTGTCCCTCGGTTTTGGGGCGTGACACTTAGACCATAGTTAAAGTTAGTTTACGAATACCTACAAAGTTGAAATTATAGATAGCATGATTTTATAATTATAGCATAGTTCATGGACCCCTTAACTCCCGTATTTAACCCACACTTGCGTCTACAGAGCCTCTAAGGATACAAAAGATGAGTTTGACGATGCCGGCAATAAGGCCCCGGTTATACCTCAAAAATGCAAGTCCAAAACAACAAAAGATGTATAATACAACCCCTTGAAGGAGAAAGGGGCTCAGCAAGACTTGAAAAGAAGGTAATCCGCTACGCGCGATCGGCACTATCTGCAAAGGAGTTACCTACATTCATTTAAAAATGTAGCACCCCAGGCAAAAAGGATGTTAGTACCATGGAATAGTACTAGTGTGTATAACTAAACACCATTTTACTTGAAAGAACTGTCAAGCATGAACAAGGAAATCACAAGCGTAAATCAAAAGTTTTAACCGGATACCACATCAGCAAATAAATGAACCATATAATCTTTCACATAATTTCCATAACTAGGTTTGGGGGATTTCATTCATATGTTCATCACTGTCCTCAATACCACTACTATCTTGAGCGGAGTCCCATCACGACCCGAACGGCTAGGTTACCTCATGTGAGGCATATATCCTCAATCACCATTTCATTTTCTTTTTTCAAGAATTCAATATTAGCACATTACCACCATGTGTGCGGCATGGTGTCCAATCACGGCCCGATCGGCTAGGCCACCTTACCTAGGCGTTGTTCCTTCCTCATTGATCAGCTTATCTGAATCATTGTTTCACATAGCTCATATCAATTCGGTGGCACTTAGGGCCACAATTATCACATCATTCCATCTTCAATATCCATCTTGCAATTTCATGGTCATAGGCACACACAAGCAATACAAGTAGCAAGCACATGTAAGTTTCCACATAGTTAGCATGACAATCTTAGTTTTAGTCTTGGATTAGAGCCTAGCCTAAGCATTTCAACACATGATTCTATTCTTCACACTTCTCTAAATATTAAGAATAGTATATTACTCACATTGAGGCACATTTATATATATATATATATATATATATATATATATATATATATATATATATATATATATATATATATATATATATATATATATATATAAAATTGCAAATCAATTAATGTGAAATAACAATCAATACATCAACCAATTCTAGTCTTACCATACCTACGGAAATGCCAACGAAGCTCGATTTCTAATAAAAAGGGGGGGGGGGGGGGGGGTTAGCCATACATACCTCAATATAACTTCCCTTAATCTTCACAAAATTTTATAACTCTTAGCACTTCGATCTATTGTGTAAGAATTACAAATTTAACCGAGAATTAGAGACGAGATTGAGATTCTAGCTTGTTTGAGCATATTATCAAACACTAAAGGTGCATGGTGATCTTAGGTCCTTTTTAAGAGAAATTTCTATCATTCTATACCCCAATTGCTTTTTTGTTAGTTCACTACCTCCCAATACTACATGGTTTGATACGCATGCAAGAAATAAATTCCTATAACCATGAATTACCTCCCTAATGACCCCTTATCTCTAAGTATAAAAGTAAGAGTTGAGGTGATGAAGTCTTACCTTTTGGGCTGAAGATTTTGGTGTCTTTACTTGATTACCTTCAATGTTTTAGCAAGGTTTTGCAGTAATTTTGATGAGAAGCATTTTCCCTCTCTTAGACCCATATCTCTTACTCTAGAATCATCAGCAAATATGCTCAAAATGAGCTATTATTCCGAATATAATGCAGGGGGTCGAGTTTAAAATTTATAAAACTGGAGCCCCGAGTCAGATCTGCGATCACATTTGCGATTGCAAAGTCGACATGCGATCTGCAGAATGGACCTTCAAAATGCACCCTAAAAATTGGACACACTGACTTAGTTTGCGACCCAAATGCGGTCCACATTGAAGTTCTATGATCGCACAATGCGCCGTAGAACTGCCCTTTACAAAATTCCAAGGAAATTATGCGATGACTATGCTGTCCACATTTCGGTTATGCGATCGCATAATTGACCGCATAGTTTACTTCAAATTTGGCCAACGCATTAGCTCTCTTTACGGAGACAATGCAGTCTGCACACCTAATATGTGACTGTATTCTCGACAGAAAAATCGCACTTTTCTGGAAAATATTATTTCTTGACTTCTCAATGCATGTGATCAACCTGATCCCAACCTGGCAATATGAGATCCGGGTTTTTGAGTAGGGAATTCACGAGGCCTTACAGTATCACAGTTCAGAGGGATCTTATAGGGATCCCTAAGCAGTCACACATTGGAGGGGCAGAACATAAAACCTAAGAGTAGATGTGAAAGTGCTTGAAAAGATTTAAGCAGGAAAATAGCTTGAAAAGAGACTTGTTTGAAATAGTTTTGTAAAAACAATAGAGACATTTTTGAAAAAAGAGTAGAGTAATAAGCAACAGTCCAAACACAACACCCAAAGAAAATTCACACATGACCAAGGAACATAGAACCAAAGCAGATTCAACAACCACAACAAGGGTAATGGGATTTTGGGACACATAGGTTACACAGGTAAACACATAGTTAAAGGAGCACTAAAGTACATTATCAACAATATGTAAAGGGTTAATGAACTTCAAAATTAATACACAGTCAAGTTACTTAATAATAGCCAATTACTTTTCAAAGAAACATTAGTAAGGAAGTGTCACATTGGGGAATACTAGCAGGGGGATAAAATTTCATAAACATGCTGAGTCTAAGGGAGATGTCATGCCCCAACCTGGGAAGGCACGACCGACGCTTAATCGAGTGAACCGAATTGAGCAAGCCTTTTTAACACTTCCTACCCAGCTCACTATGACCATGAAAACTATGCTTTCATTTATTTATTTAGACAGTAGGTAAGATCATACATATAACATTGCCAATTCACTTCATATTACCACATTAAAATTATAATTATGTTTTCCGAAATATTATATAGTTGTAGTTTATATAAAACAAGAGTTTATAATTAAAACATAGTCTAGGGACCCATCCAATGCCCGTACATAACCCGCACAATGTCTACATAGGCTCTAAGGATACAAAAGACAGTTATGATAATGCCGGCAACAAGGCCCCGACTGTACCTCAAAAGTGGAATCAATAACTAAATACATACTGCATCACCCCTAAAAGAAAAAGCCCTCATAAAAATTGTTGAGTCGAAGATGCTCTGGTAGCTACGATCGGCATTGTGGGCTGTGGAACCACCTATGTCCGTTGAACGATGTAGCTTCCCCGGGAAAAAGGATGTTATTACCATGGAATAGTTCTAGTATGTATAACTAAGCACCATATTATTAGAAAGAACTATCATACAAGAAAAAGGAAATCACAAGGGACAATCAAAAGCTTTAGCCAAACACAACATCATCAAATAAAAGAATCATATAACTTTCACATAATTTCCATAGCTTTAGGTTGGGGAACTCAATATTATTCATTATCATTCACTACACCACTGGTTTCTTGAGCGGAGTCCGATCACAATCCAATCGGCTAGGTTACCTCATTTGAGACATGAACCTTAATCACAATCTCATTCTCTCTTTCCAGAATTCAATATCACCACAATACCATCATGTGTGCGGCATGGCTTACGATCATGGCCCGATCGGGTAGTCTACCTTACCAAGACGTTGTTCCTTTCTCATTAATCATCTCATTTCAATATTTATTTCACATATATCAATTCATAGGAACTTAGGGCCATAATTATCATATTATTTCCACTTTTAGTGTTAACCTTGCAGTTTAGGATCATAAGCATATTCAAAAGCAATTCAAGTTGTAATCATAGGTAAGATTCCACGTAGTTGGAATGCCAATCTTGGTTTTAATCCTGACTTGAAGTCCAGGAATTTCGAAACATGGTTCGTATTCTTTGCACATTTTTCAAAATCAAGAAAAGTATATTGCACACATTGAGGCACACTTTTCATGTATATGTGTATATATATATAATTGCAAAACTAATTCATGCGAAATAACAATCAATACATCAACCAAATTTTCGTCTTATCACATCTTCATAGACATCATTAGAGCTCAATTTTTAAGACGAGGGGAATTTAGCCATACATATCTCAATAGAGTTTTCCCTAAATTCTAAAAGTATTTCCGGAACTCCTAGCAACTTTGATCTATTTTATGAGAATTATAAGATGAACCAAGAAATAGAGACATGAATAATATTCTAGCTCATTTGGTTATTTTATCAAGCACTAAGTGTGCATTGTGATTTTAGGACCCTTTTGTGAGAGATTATTATCACCATACACCCCAGTTGCTATCCTTTTTAACTCACAATCCCCCATACCTTTTATCACTCACACATGCAAGATAATTAATTCTTATACCATGAACCTAATTTTTAATTACTTAATTTAGTAGAAATTTCGAAATCAAAGGTTATAGCACACATTCTTACCTCTTAGGATGAAGGACTAGTAATGTCACTTGATAATCTTCAAACGTTTGGGCAAGAATTGAGTAGAAGCTTGGTAAGGATCACTTTCTTGCTCTACAACTCTTGGTCAAGATTTGGGCAAGAATTGAGTAGAATCTTGGTGAAGAAAATAATATAAAAGGGTCTAATGGGGTGTTTTTAATGAGATAGGGTCGGGTTTTAAAAGATATAAAATATAGCCCCGACTCATTCTACTGTCGCATATGTGATTGTATATCTGACATGCGACCTGCAAAATGGACCGCAAAAGTATCCCTTAAGATTGAGTAGACTGCCTGGGTATGCGATCAGCTGCCCCTTGCAAACTTCCAACGAAATTATGCGATGAGTATGCGGCCCGCATATAGATTATCTGCTCGCATAGTTGGCCACATAGTTGACTTTAAAATTAGCCAACACACTCACTACTGTAGATATGCGGTCGGATAATGGGCCTCATAAACGCTTTCTACCACAAAATATTTTTCCTTAATTTTTTAACACACAGATCAATCTAAAAGGTCCAAACAACAAAACATATTAGTTGCTAGTGGAAAAAACCATAAGTGAAAACAGACTAGAAACAAGATGAATTGTAGTAGTAAAAAAAATGTATTGTTTTTAAAACATTGAATTGAAGTCAAGACATACTAGTAATGAGATAGTGTGACACACCCCAAAATCAAGAGGTGCGACCGGTGCCTAACCAAGCAAGGCCGTCTGAGCAAGCTTATTCGGCTTCATTCTACCCAAAACTGATAAGGAGTTGAACTGCATAAATCCTTCTTATTAGCACTACATTTACAATTTTTATCTTTTCCTTTCATAAACAGTTCAACCATACTAAAGAAATTATTATAATAGATATGAAGGAAACACTCTGCCAAATAATAACAGATCTAGTTCAAATCTTCAATACCCGACACCACCTACAATCTGTCTATGGATCCTCTAAATACTATTAAATATTTTTTTTTTTATTTTTTTTTTTTAGTTGAACGATTGCTTCTATTAATATCAACAATTATACAATAGAGTGTTCTTTTGTGATAGTATAGACTAACTATCACATCCTAATCCTTTAATCATGCTATACAATTCTCACTGCTATCAAGCTAAATTATTACAAATCACCTATAAACTGACAATAACTAAGGATAGTAATTGAGTTGTCGTAATCCTTTTAACCAAGTCTTGCATCTCCTACCTCGTGCATGAATGAGGATAGCAATTTCTCTGCACAATTTGTGTTCATCAAAAGGCTGTTTCTGAAAACGTAATGCATTCCTCCCTCTCCAAATCAATGAAACAGTCGTAACAAATGCAGTAGCTACCACAGCTTTTTTGAACTGTTTACTCCTTGCATTGCTACATATCCAAGTTAATTCAGCTTCCCAACAGGCAGGTCTTCTATGATATCCCAGCCAATGACAAATCTTGCACCAAATTCTGTTAGTGACTGAGCAATTAAAAAAACAGATGTTCAAAATCTTCACTGTGATGGTTACAAAACACACATGCTGCATCCACTAGAATCCCACATTTGAGGAGTCTATCAACAGTTGGTAGTCTACCATGTGCAGCCATCCATATAGTGAACAAGTGTTGAGGCAAAACATTGGGAGTTGCCATCAAGTTCCTCCAATCCATCTTAGGAAATATTGGTAACAGAGAAAGGTAGAGAACATGAATTTGAAATTTTCCTGCCTTACATACCTGCTGCAACCTATTAAATATTAATATAGAAATGG
Source organism: Nicotiana benthamiana (assembly GCA_034376525.1). Classification (NCBI taxonomy): domain Eukaryota; kingdom Viridiplantae; phylum Streptophyta; class Magnoliopsida; order Solanales; family Solanaceae; genus Nicotiana; species Nicotiana benthamiana. Next base: position 95,916,368 of record CM067337.1, read on the forward strand.
CAGCAACAAGGCTTCGGCTATATCTAAAATACAAAGTACATGATAATCAACAGCATACGACCCCGAAAGGAAGTGAGTCTCACTAAGTCAGCTGAAAGAGAGATGTGTCACTAGCTGCGACCAACACTGCCTGCTATTGAACCACCTACATCCATTTAAAGACGTAGATCCCCAAGAAAAAGGGACGTTAGTGCCATCGAATAGCACTAGTATATATAACTAAAAACTATTTCATTAGAAACAACAACCATACACGAGCAAAGAAATCATAAGGAGTAAACAAGCTTCAAGTTATCACCACGTTATCGAATAAATAATCATATAGCTTTTACATAATTTCCATAGCTTTAGTTTGGGACATTTAATATTGTTCATCATCATTCCACAAGACCACCGCTATCTTGAGTGGAGTCTGATCACGGCCGATCGGCGAAGCTGCCACATGATTTGCATAATAACCACAATTTAAACTTGACTTCAAATCAAGGAAATTTAGCAAACAATCCACTTTTATCACATATCACCAATTTACCATGAATAGAATATTGAACATATTGAGACACACTTTTCACATACATTCTTAAAACACTAATTCCTTTGAAATAACAAATACTACATCAATCAAATTCCGGACTTACAATTTTACATGGACACCATGGGAGCTCAATTTCTAAGAAGAGGGGTTTTTGCCATACATACCTCGATTAAGCTTTCCTTAAGTTTCTAGAATCCACCAACACCTCTAGCAATAACAATCTATAAGGAGATAGGAGAATTGATTACTAATTAGGAAGATTATCCATGGTGTAACTCTCTTAGGAATTTCATCAGGCACCTAACATGTGAAGTAGTCTACAAGGTCTAAAAATGGAAATTCCTTCCTCCCTCAACCAATTTTAACAAGAACTACCAAAATTAGTTCTTTAATATCACACACTACAACTTATTCCCTCATGCATGGCTTATTTTTAATCCCCAAAACATATTTAAACCCTTAACCTCTTACATGAAATCTTGGAAGAAGTACTTACCCGGATAGAGGACAATCAAGTGGTTATCTTCCTTAATTCTTGAAAACTTGAGCAAGATTTGGGTGATTATAAAGCTAGGCTCCTTCTCTCTTTTTCTCTCTCTATATTCTCTCAACTCTATCTAAAATCAGTAGAAAATGATCCCAGGTGAAGCCCCAAATCCTATATATTAAAATGCGCCCGGGTTATAAAAATATAAAAAAAAGCCTTTGAATTCATGCATGCGGCCGCATATTGGACCGCAAAACAAGAATGTGGGGTTCAAAATGCATCAAGGAATTTGTGCCCAAAATAGAGCTACACTGGTCCAATATGCGACCATATTTTTGCGATAACAGATCAATTATGCGGACCGCATAATTGTTTTGCGATAGGGTAACTGACATAGGATTGTATTTTTCCAGTCTTTGGTAATTTGATTATAACTTTGTGCAGAAATGTCCAAATGACAAACCGTTTGAAGTGTTGGTAACTAGACTCAAAGACCTTTTACATGATACGTTATTCATCACATAAGTCCTTATGCATATCTAGATATTCTTGTTTAAAATGTGGACTTGTGCAAACGCATTTGGAATTTTAGCCCATTATGAAGTTATCTAACTTGACTTAGACTTAGGCCTCTCATTAGACCCCACATTACTTATTATAAGACTTGTACACTTATTTACCAAATCCAATTGATTCCAATCATGTTAATAGCACATAAAACATTATAATTATCCTACATGGCACCACGAAGTCCTAATTTACATAGAAAAATTTTCTAGGTCCTTACATTGTCCCCCTCTTAGGATCATTCCTCCTCGAATGAGAGGTAGAGCCCCCCAAACAAATAACATGAAATTTCTCTTTTCTAACCTATCCCAAGTCCCTAAATTTTTACTAACTCCCAATTTTTTCAGAAATTGCGGCAGAGTCTTCTTTGTAACTAGGACTATCCACCTGCTATAGAACCACCAAAGCAATCCTAAAACAGATACACAACTCAAAAAAAGTACCACAATGCATATATCAATGACATGAACCTCAACATTACAAGCACTATGTTAACACGATGATACCTGGACATAGACTGCACATTTTTAAATCATAACGCCTAGAAGGTACCTATCAAATCAAAACAAACTGCCATATAATCAACAGAAAATATTTTATTTCCACAACATTCTCGGCCTTCAATGTGGCCTCTTGTACTTACAAACTTCGCCAGAACACATTCACGGAAGTAATTGCCACCCCAAAACTTACCTAACAAGGATTAAAGGTAGATACCCTTTATAGGCCAACTATCTATTACATCCACCTTCAGTAATTTCCACCGAAATTATGCACAAGGGATTTCCAACTATATTCTTAGACATAGACATATGAAAACACATAATACATGGTGAACAACGAAGGGGAAACATCATATTCATAGAACGGCCTAATGTGAACTACATTTATTTCACCTTCACTATCAATTCACATAACATCTTCAGGAGGGAAATAATGGGAACAACATGTTCGCCTCCTAAATTCTAAATCTCTACGAGAACACCCACACAAAAACTTTGATGACCTTCAACGATTACACTAAGATGTGCTATCCTGAACTGACCATAAAAATTACCTATTGAATATATGTGTTCATACGGGGATACTTCCTCTTTGACATGTTTGAACCTTCACTACCCAATAGATTTAATACAATAAGGAGCAACGCAGTTCCAGATCGGCTGAAATTATTCAGGAATCCATTAATGTGCTGAGTAGAGTATATCACGAGGTTATATTCTAAGAGACATAAAGATTACTACTAACAACACTAATATGGTTAACCATGGTGACAACATCAACTATTAGCGGCATATGGGTAACAAGTACATTGGTAATAGGAATCATTAAGGAGGAATATTCAAGTACGTGACCCAGTCGTCTCCTGCAGTGTAGGGAAAATATTTTTATCAAGAATGAGAATACTCTGGCACCTTGAATGCAATATGAGTTTCAAAATACATGAAGTTGAATTACACTCCTAATGTTAACTGGCACATGGAATCTATGCCAAAAGCCCATGAAGATGAAAAGAAGTTGAATGCTTATGAGATTACCATATTGCAAAGAGCCTAACCTTTCCTGATTGTTGACCCTATATGCTAGAATTAAAGATACGAAAACTTGTCTTCCAAATCAATACATTCATGATATGTACAAAAATGTGAAGGCATCTAATCTCAAACATTCACGAGGGAAACCACAAAGCTAGGAACTCCTACCATAGGGGTAAAATCATGTATTGGTTACAGGGGTTCTAACAGTTGATGTAATGCTCCGGGAAGAAGGATAATTAAGACTCATATCCTCCTTAAGGAGGTGGAATGAAAGGGGTAGCAAAATTTCCTGCACATGACAATGACATTGTCAATAATCCTAGAAGCCGAGTGAGCAGAATGCCACGTAACCTATCCAATCCGACCCATTTAAGACTTTTAAAAAAGGGACAAACTTTGGTATGAAACCATCGCAATATAATCTTGAACTTATGGGAAATCATTTCTTTTGGAACCTATGATACAAGCCCACGTAGCCCTAGGAAATAATTAACAATGGCAAGAAAGCACTTAGAACCATTATGAGGTGGTATTGAACAAGGCCTCAAAGTTCCCACATGATAAGTTTGAAAGAATCAGACGTCTTAATGCATTTATCGGGAAAAGTAACCTAGGTTATCTAATCACGAGGACAAGCAGAGAATATAAATGAAATTAAATTAAGAGAGCCTATGGAAGTAACCTTTACATTTTAACAAACTAGGAAGGGTGGTAATATAAAAGAATTACGAGAAGCTAAATTTCTTCAAGAAGATCTCTGTATGTAATCACATGATGTACAACTCCAGAATTCAAAAACCCAATTATGTTTAGCAACTTTACTTCATAATGAAGCACTACAACATACTTCTACACAACCAGCTATTATAAGCCACATTGGGAGATGCTATAAGACTTGACTGAGAGAAAAGTTTATGTATGTGTTACTAGGTGTATTGCTCCTTGGTCAACCCAAAACCAAAAGGCAAGAGTTAGGCTGATAAGCAGATCGTTGGAATAGCACATGTGTAGATAATCCATTATTAAAAGGAGATCATTCAATCTCAATAATTGCGGCATGTATCAACCCTTGATGAACTTGAAAGTGAGGTGGGAACCCAATGAGGTAGTATAAAATAATCATAGAAGGTTCGCAGATGTTCATAATGAGTTGTCTGTGGATTTTCACTTGAGAACTACCTAGATGTTAATGAAAGAAAGAAAAATATGAGAAACGGGCGTTGTGATGTGATAACCCCAAAATTTGCGCTTGGTCTTGACGGAGAGCCTAGTAAGGGTACTTATGAGAATGGAGATGTTACAATGACACATAGAAGGATATGTTTTCTCATAGTTATCGAACAAGTGTTAGGAAATTAGCACAATGAATTCACCAACTAAGGAACACAATTACCATACGTTGTGGAGGTGTAAAGAGAACATAAGCATTTGTTATAAGCTAGACATGCTTCTACTATATTAACTCCCAAGTGCAATACACAACCACGCCACTGGCAATCACAATACTAGGAACAAAGGGAGCTACTTACTGCAGAATGTCCTAAGTGGACACAAAATTTATACTAAGATGGCAACACAAGATCTTCCTATGAAGGGGATGTGAGGATCTCAATTTTTAGAGAGACTGTATGCACACGGTGACTATTTCATTTGACATGCACACATGTGATAGGTGTTAAGTATGCTCTTATGTCAAGACATTGAGAAGATTTCATTATAATACTTGCAAGAGAGTAGAGTGATTGTTCAAACCATATAAGCTATATACACAAGTGAGTAAAAGAGTGACTCGAGAAGGATCGAAACACCGGGATGCTTTACATGTAACCTGACACCACATAGGTAAACTTTACCACGGTGCATGCATAGGCACAATGACCAGACGTTGTCCATAAAAAGATTTTGCAACGAATTCAATGGATGTAGTCCCCTATTAACAATTTAGGAAAGAAAGTGGGAAGTATTATTCCTAGAGATATAACTCCATCATGGACGTATTTATAGAACTTAATTCCACAAGAGGATGTAAATAAGAGAATTTGTGATAGAGTTGATTCACGAACTATACGTGTCCTTCAAGCAGTAGGTACACACAAGGTTTTTGTGACAAAACATATTATGAAGAATATGTTTATGAGGACTCTTCAATAAGGATGTAGACATGAAATGAGCAAATATTTTTTGTGTTGTTCATAATGATGTACTAGGGAGTGACTTACTTGGTGTCTTTAGGTTGATATGGCAATAAGTTAATCGGTGCCCCTCGACTCCACATCCATGACGCATGTCGGTAACATACTAATATACTACGTTATTGGTGGTGTAGTAGCATTAATAGGAGCAAGGGTACTCCCTTTAGCAACAAGTACTACCAGTCCCTCCGTGGCTCGATACATTCTTCTAACAATCGCTTGGTCAATCTCCCTCAGGTTCAGTTGTGAGGTCATTCTCTCCTTAATGCTTAGAACCCATGGATTATATATTGAGATTACTCATGTAGAGAATAAGACATAGCTCGGAATTAGCTCCCTATCATGGGTTCTACCGCACGATCTGGAGCATTCAAGAAGGGTAAAATTCCTAAATGTCTGAATAGTCTCCAACTTATAGATGTGGTCGACAACACACCGATAAGAAGGACTCTACTAGACACAGCTCCGAGACATCCTAGGACACATTAAAACATTAGGCTCTGATACCAAGCTTGTCACGCCCCAAAACCGAGGGGCACGACGACTCTCAACCGAGCAAGCTCGACTAAGCAAGCCTATTAGGTTTTGTTCTACCTAAAATTTAAAAGGAGTTGGAATCCATAAATCCTACTTTATGAACATTACATTGATAATTTTTATCTTCGCCTTTCATTAACAGTTCAACCATACTAACCAAATTATTACAATTAGTAGATACGAAGGAAACATTCTGCCAAATAACAACATATCTAGTTCAAATTTCAATACCCGACACTACCCATAATCTGTCTACGGAGCCTCTAAATATAATTGGAGATTAATATGGAAATGCTGGTAACAAGGCTCCGGCTATACCTCAAAATACAAAGTACATGATAAACAACGGTACAACACCCCGAAAGGAAGTGGGGCTCGCCAATTCAGCTGAAAGGGAGATGTGCCACTAGATGCAACCAACACTATCTGCTATAGATCCACCTACATCTATTTAAAGATATAGTGCCCAAAGAAAAAGGGACATTAGTGCCATCAAATAGCACTAGTAAGTATAACTAAATACCATTTGATTAGAAAGAACAACCATACAAGAGTAAAGAAATCATATGGATTAGACAAGCTTCAAGCAATCACCACATTATCAAATATAAGGAATCACATAGCTTTCACATAATTTCCATAGCTTTTGTTTGGGGAATTTAATATTGTTCATCGTTATTCCACAATACCACCACTTTCTTGAGCGGAGTCCGATCACGGCATGATCATCTAAGCTGCCTCGTTTGAGACAAATACCTTAATCACTATTTCAATTCCACTTTCTGATTCAATTTCAACACAATACCACTATGTGTGTAGGATGGCGTCCGATCACGGCCCAATCTACTAGTCCAACTTACCAAGATGTTACCCTTTTCCATTAATCATCTCACTTAAATATTTGGCTCCACATATATTAGTTCATCGGCACTTGGGGCCATAACTACCACATCGTACTTCGCTCTATGCCACATTCCATAGCTCATATTTCACATTATACCTATTTTCAACATTAACCATTCCATTAAAGATCATGTCCACATACAAGAGAAAGTCAAGTTGTAAGCATAGAGATAGATTCACATGATTTGGCGTAATAATCACAATTTAAACTTGACTTGAAATCTATGCAATTTAGCATATAGTCCACATTCTTCACATATCACAAATTTACCAAGAATAGCATATTGAACATGTTGAGACACACTTGTCACAGATATTCTTGCAACACTATCTCCATTGAAATAAAAAATACTACATCAATTAAATTCCGGACTTACTATTTTAAATGGACACCATGGGAGCTCAATTTCTAAGAAGAGGGGGTTTTAGTCATACATATCTCGATTAAGCTTTCCTTAAGTTTCTAGAATCCACCAACACCTCTAGCAATAACAATATATAAGGAGATAGCGGAATCAATTAATAATTAGGAAGATTATCCACGGTGTAACTCTCTTAGGAATTTCATCAAACACCTAACATGTGGAGTAGTCTACAAGGTCTGAAAATGGAAATTCCTTCCTCCCTCAACCAATTTTAACAAGAACTACCCAAATTAGTCCTTTAATATGACACACTACAACTTAGTCCCACATGGATGGCCTATTTTCAGTCCCAACATCATATTTGAACCATTAAACTCTTATATAAAATCTTGGAAGAAGGACTTACTCGAAAGGAGGACAATCAAGTGGTTATCTTTCTTAATTCTTGAAAACCTTAGCAAGATTTGGGTGATTATGAAGCTACGCTCCTTCTCTCTCATTCTCTCTCCATATGCTCTCAAATATCTCTAAAATCAATAGAAAATGACCCTAGATGACGCCCTAAATCCTATATATTAAAATGTGGACGAGTTATAATAATAGAAAAAATAAGCATCCGAATTTCACATAATGGACCGCAAAATAAGTTCGTGGGTCGCAAGATACATCACAGAATTGGTGCCCAAAAATAGGGTACACTGGTCCAGTTTGCAACCAGATTTGCGATGGCAGATCAATTATGCAGACTGCATAATTTTTTTGCGATCGCAAAGCTGACAGAGGAGCGCATTTTTCCAGTCTTTTGTAGTTTGATAATAGGAATGTCCAAATGACGAACGGTTTGAAGCATTAGAAACTAGATTCAAAGACCTTTTAGATGAGTTGTTCATCATATACAACCTTATACATATTTAGATATGATCCTTCAAATTGTGGACTTGTGCAAACTCTTTTGGAATTTTAGCCCATTATAAAATTTTCTAACTTGTCTTAGATGTAGGCCTCCCATTAGACCCCACATTACCAATTACAAGACGTATACACTTATTTACCAAATCCAATTAATTCCCATTATGTTAATAGAACATAAAACAGTATAATTATCATACATGGCACCCTAAAATCCTAATTTATTTAGAAAAAAATTTCGAGGCCTTACATACTGAATACAAAGAGAAGAATAGGAGAGCAGAATAATTAGTCTTGGCTTGAAGCCGGATAACTTAGAACAGTAGAAAGTAAAATAGAGAGAGAGCAGAAACGTTTTTAGTGTGGGAGAGAGCTTCTGAACCAATGTGTTCGTGTATTTGTTTTAATGAGAGAGTATGTATATATAGTTTTAAACTAGGTAGAACAATAAAGTAAGAATCAAAGTCAAGAAGTAATTATGGAACTAGGTTTTAATTAGTATAAATTAGTATAAGTACTTCCTTAATTAAGGGAGTTAACTTCAAACGATAAAGGCAAATAAGGAAGGTGATCATATGAGACTGGAATATAACACATAAGGAAATAATTTCAGCATAGTTCATCTATAGAATAAGTAATTAGGCTAGATTTGGAAAATCTTATTCAGGAAAGTACTTATGAATCAATTGACAGTGTCGACCAAAAATAAGGCGAGAAAATATCTTAGAGGTTGAAAATCAGTAAGGAAATCATAACAAGAGATTAGCGAAAGGTATCAATTACAGGAAATTCGGTAATGATTAAGGGAATTAACACAAATTTCTGTAAAATACACAAAATAATCATAGAATAGGCAAGAATGAATAAAATCAGAAACACTAATAAGCATAGTAAAGTAAAAATCACATAATGTCAGGAATTCAAGTAGAAAAAGTAGTACTAGTTAGGGGAATTAACACAACTTTATGTCAATAAACGGAATAAACATGGTGTAGGCAGAAGAAGCAAAATCAGAAAATCAGATGAGCGTAATAGGGTAAAAATCATAGACATGTAGAACATATTCATGAATAATAGACATGCGAACACTAAGCAAGGACACTTTTCAAAACCTAGGATTAAGACCAAGAATTAGGGTTCTCAACATAATGAATCAGGAAAAGGGAAAACTTGAATAAATCATTTCTATATAGTAAAAATCATAGAGTAATACCAAAATCAGAAGAAAAATCATTTAAAAAAAGGGTTACGAAACCCTAGTTCTGAAGATGAAGAGGTATTTTTGATAAATCAGAGACATTATCAAGGAAAACAATAAGAATAACTCAAAATATACTCAAATATGTGGTAGATCTGAAGTGTTAAGAGATAAGTTAGGGTTTCAGAAACAGATAACCAGAGATAAAGAGATTTTGGCTTAGAAGCCATAGATTTAGCCAGAAAATAAAAAGATCTTACTCAGACGGCCAAAGGTGGCCTGAGAACAACATGAAAAGACGATGGGTGTGAACAACCTTTGGTCCTTTTGAGGACCTCAAAGTAGCAAGGATCTGGCATGTGAGGGAGCCATGGAGGCTAGGGTGGTGGTGGAACCACCATTGATACTAGCAAGTCAACAGCCGGCGAGTAGGACCTTAGGTTTAGCAAAAAGAGTCTTGAGAGAGATGAGAGATATAGTGGAAGAGACTGATGAGAGAATAACGGTTGGGGCATATAGACTTTAATGTTAACTATATTAAGAAGGGATCTGGACTGTTGATTAGAATTGATCAACGGTCCAAATTGGACTAAGGATTGGGTCGGGTAGTTTGAGGGATTTTTTTTAGTTTGATGGATAAGTCCTGGGGTTTGGGCTATTTTAATTAGGTTTGGGGTTGGTTCAATTTAGGCTAGAATTAAAATGCAATAGGATATTAGTTCAACACCCAATTAAATTAATTAAAATGTTTTGTAAAAATAGCTAATAATCACAAAAATAAGTTTCATGCATAGAAAATAATTTTAAAATAATTATTTAGTATTTTGAAATAAAAAAAAAAGACTAAGTCTTGGTAAAAATAGTACAAAATTATTTGCTCGGGCTATAATAGTAAAGTTATTGCAATTGTAGCCAAATGATGCCAATTTGGCTAATTATGAAATACTTTAGTTTGAATAGGACCACAATAATAAATCAAATAAAGAAATTCTTTTGAAATCACTTGTGCTGCAATTCTATGACTATTTATCGAAAAATAAAATGCTGGGTAAATCATAAAATATAGGAAAATTATGAAAAATACCAATTGCTATTAATGCATAATTTTGAAGGTGTATATGTGCAATTTTAAAATATGTTGGGGAAAATTGGGTATCAACAATTTCCTCTTTTTACCTAGAAAGGATGAAAGAGTTTTTCGGGTAAAGATATGATGGCCAATTTGACCGAGCGACACGGTTTGCGAGGTTTGCCCTTACCCTGTCCTCTGAGCTGCCTACATATCCCTATTTTTATAGAAGTCAAGTCGTATGTAGTATCGGATCCATCGACGGAGTATATCGGTGAAGTCATTACAATAACAGACGCAACATATAGGGTCGTATTAATGAATGATTTTATGGAAGAGGTTATGTTTGATAAGGCTGGGAGGAGTGGAGCGGGATCGCTCCTGCTAGGATAGCCATTGCTCGTCGGGTTATTCGAAAATAAGAATGTCACAAATGTATATTGTGCATAAATTTTAAATATGATACAGGTTCGGGTTGGAGTATAAGTCTTATTTGACGGTTAGGGATGGCGTCCTCAGACCATGATTTCCTGGGCCATGAATTGCTTGATGAGAGATTTGTAGGCCATAAAATGACGTTCTCGGGCTATGAAGATGGTGCCTCTGAACTATTATGCCTTTTAACAATGATATGCAAAATTGAGAGAGATCATTAGGCCATGACATGACGTCTTCTAGTTATGTGGAAGATGTCATTGTACTATGACACCTTTGGATAGATTTGCAATATTTTAGCCTATGATATGCAATAACATGATGTTAGCAAGACAATACTAAAAAGTGAATAGATAGTACTAAAAAATATAGCAACATTCGTGCAAAAAGGAACAGTGCTTAGTCATGTGCCTCTGCGGAGGCAGGGACTATCCTCATGCAACTAGTGAGACAAGGATGAGTTTCATGCAAGTTGGAGGAAAGGATTAGCCTCATGAAAAGATGGAGGCCGGGATTAGCCTCATGCAAATATGTAGGCAAGGATTAACATCATACAAATAGGGAGGTAGGGATTAGCCTCATACAGGTATGGAGGCAAGGATTAGCCTCATGCATGTATGGAGGTGAGGATTATCCTCATGAAAATAGGGAGGCAGGGATAAGCCTCATGCAACTAATGAGGCAGAGATTAGCCTCATGCGAGTATGGAGGCAAAGATTAGGCTCATGCAAATAGGGAGGCATGGATTAGCCTAATGCAAGTACGAAAGCAAGGATTAGCCTCATTCAAATAGGGAGGCATGGATTATCCTCACTCAAGTATGGAGACAAGGATTACCATCATGCAAATATGGAGAGAAGGATTAGCCGTATGTAGAGAGCAAGTAGTAAGTAAGAATAGCATGTATCTTAGATGGAAATGTATATTTGGTGTATGATGGGTTGATTGATAGTAATCTTGATGCATGCATATATTTGTGAATGTTATCGTTATGTCAGATGTGCCTGCGTTCAAAGAAAAATTATAAGTTCTGTGAAAGGGAGGTTTATTCGTGCTTCGTTTGCTGGCCTTACTATGCTCTAATCTGAAAACCTTTTTGAGTTCCCCTAGGTAACACATGATTGTTGTAGAGATACCGTTTTAGAGAATACATAATTATTAGTAAAAATAAAGTTATTTCAGAAATATATTGATAAATTTAGATGAACTACTAACTGTAACACATCTCGAAGGCATTGCAGCTCTTTTCTTTTAGAATTTCGATGGTCCTCCCAAAATTCTGCCCCGGTTTGATAGATGATCTTTCCGATGTTTGGGGTAATGATTTTTGCTGAATGTTCTTTAGAATTTTGAGAATCCTACCCTAGTTTCTTAACCAATTTCTTGTTGCTGACATATGATGGGGCTAGATCGACTTGCTCCGAAATTTTGAGGGTCCTCCTCAAAATTCTACCTCAATTTCTAATCCGGAGAAAATGAGAATTTGATTATAATATGACCGACTCCGTAAGTATGCCTACATATCCCCACTTAAGTGGGAATCAGGTCAAACGTAGTTCAGTTTCATCATATGAAAAGAATGTAGATAGTCTAAGCATTAAATCTCTTGACTGCGTCTGAATTGATTGGTATTGACCAGATTTCTCCATCCATTTCTGCGAGTATGAGTGCTCTTCCTGTCAGTACTCTGTGAACCATGTACGGACCTTGCCAGTTGGGAGAGAATTTTGCTTTTGGATTCATCTTTACGCGAGAAGATTTCTTTAATACCAGCTACCCTGGTGCGAACTGTCCTGGTTTGACACTTTTGTTGAACGGTCTGGACATTCAACTTTGATAAAGTTGGCCGTGACATATTGCATTTATGCTCTTTCCATCGATAAGATCTCATTGTTTATAGCGACTTCTTATCCACTTTGGATCGCCGAGTTCAACTTCCTGTATGATTATTAAAGAAAGAATCTCCATCTCATCTGGGATGACGACTTCGGTACCATAAACCAACATGTAAGGAGTTGCCCCGGTCGATATGTGAACCATAGTGTGGCATCCCGCTAAAGCAAAATGTAAGTTCTCATGCTATTATTTTTGTTTCTCTACCATTTTCCTTAGTATCCTGTTGATATTTTTGTTGGCGGCTTCTATGGATCACTTCACCTGAGGTCTGTAGGCTGTGGAATTCATATGCTTGATTTTGAAAGTTTCACACATATATTTTGTCAGATCACTATTTATATTGGTAGTGTTATTAGTAAAAATGGACTCGAGAACTCTAAATTGGGAAATAATACGGTCCTTGAAAAAATCTGCAACGACTTTCTAGGCTACCGCTTTATAAGATGCAGCCTCTGAAATAACAATGGACACAAGAATAAACCTGTGTCCGTCTGAAGCAGTAGCTCAATCGAACCAATAATATCCATTGCCCAAGCGGCAAATGGCCAAGGTGAGCTTGTTGCATTGAGCTCATTCGGCGACACTTTTATCAAATCGGTATGTACTTGACACTGAAATCACTTGCAGACATACTAGATGCAATCTGTCTCCATGGTCATCCAAAAGTAAATGGCTCTGAGTATCTTCTTTGCCAAGACAAAACCATTCATGTACGGGCCATAGGTCCCAGCATACACATCCTCAAGTAGCTAAGAAGCTTCCTTCGCATCAACATACCTTAGTATACCCAAATCAAAATTTCTTATATACAAATTATTGTTGATGCCCCCTCTTTCTAAGGCGAAATCGAGTTTATGACATTTTGGAGGACAACTCGTTTACTTTTGGGAATTTGGTTTTGAATTTGAAGAGTCGCCACCTAATGATTAAGTGCATTATGACACAAAGAAAGGGTTTTGAGTTGAAGAACCAGAGTTTGGGTATGGCTAGAAATTATCTCGGGGGGGGAGGGGGAGGGGGGGAGGCATTAGGGACCCCTCGGGATCCACTAGTGTGGTTCCTGGCCATTTTATAATTGTGACTTCACATAACAAACAAATAAGGGTTCAAATAAAAGGTATTTTCACATAATATTTCAAATAAATTAAAATTTTAGGAGAAGTAAAGAGGGTAGAAGTTTTAAGAAAGATTTGAACAATTATTAAAACTCAACAAGTAAAAAGGAAGGAGGTCCTAGTTTATGATTAATATGGATCAAGTCAATGCAATACCCAGTAATCACTCCTCAAAAGAGAGGGGCTACATGAGGTACTAGCGCAACGGTCATCATATCCATATATACCCTTCCAAACTTGTTAAGGTATTAAAAATTTAATAGTATCGTTATTTATCGTATGCTATTACCCCTCACGATCTTATTAGTCTTGGAGGTGTTAGGACAACTAATCCCTAGGGGGGGGGGGGGAGTTGGAGCTTTTCAGAGTTTAAAAGGATAAAAGTTTAAGGTGACAAACAAGAACACATAAGCAGCTAGGGGGAGAACAAATAGCAGTTAAGGCTCAAACAGGCCTCCTCACTTAATGGAGAAAATTATATAGCATGATTTTAAATACTAGTTATGGTCTGAATTAACTTTAACGTGTTAGGACAAGCTGATTTATCATATATTTCTCAGATGAGAAGTCCGAATTAAGCTTGGTTTTGTTGTAATTTATTAAGAACTGAAGTAGTTGACTAATCATCTAATGGCTTGCCTAGGTGAGACCTATAGGCATGATATCTAATAGTGCAGAAGGTGTACTGGTTTTAAAGAAAGGATTACTGGCTTTATAAACAAAAGTTTTGCAGATTTTAAATGACCTTTTTTTACTTATTTTATACATATAGAGGAAATAGACGAAGTTGATTCAACAGATTACTCCTATAGGCATGATTTCTAAGCATTGTCGATTTTAATGGATTACATAAGTGCAGGAGTTCTATAGGCATGGTATGTAGAATGAAGTGGATTATTATTAAACCTACAATTTCTTGCCTAACGTCAGGTATATGCAGATTATTATTAACCTATAATTTTTTCCTAATGACATATATATGCAGAAGCGTAGAAATTTAGAGACATGATTAATGATCGTAGTTTCTATATGCATAAATGCCATAAATGCAGTAACTTAGAGTCAGGATTTATATATACAGAAATGGAGAAACTCAGAGACACGATTTCTATATGCAGAAATGCAGAACTTATATTAAGGATTTCTATGATTAGAAAGAAAAAGTTCAAGGATTCCTATGAACAAGTAATTTGCATAAATACGGAAATTTATAAGTAACCTGTAGGCATGTTGTAAATGTGAATGCAAGAATCAGAAAATCCTATAGGTAAGTTATCTACCCTGTGCATAGTCATCCCTATCCCTTTTCACTAGCCACCCCAATAGTTATTACAAATTATTACAGACCAAAATGAACCAGAAAAAGTAAAAATTACATCATAAATTCAAGCTACACCCAAACAGCCTAATTCAGACTCAAGGTTTAACAATATGAGATAAACCAACTTCCAATATCAAATTTCAAAAGCCTTTCTCTTATTTGGGATATTTCAAAGTTTCCAAGAGTCTCAAAGGGGCTCCAGGCAGTGCATACATCCCAAATACATTGCAGAATTAGATCATAGTGCAGTGTGGAAGGGCCAGCCCTCAAATGTCCAAGTTCAGAGGGAACTCAAGGTCCTAAAGCAAGGTTCATAGGAGGGGGGAGAACATGGGTTTAAGAGTAAGTGCAAGTGCATAAAGAGGGAATTAGGGAAAGTCATGGAAGGATGGTGGTCAAGCTCAACAATTGGGAGTGCCGGCATACCCCTAATCAGTATGTTAACACAATCTTAGGAGTTAGGATCCATCGTGGATCAAGTTATGACCTGGGCAGTAATTTGGATACTGCCAGGCCAAGAACATTAACTCAAACACATAGAAGGGAATATGAGGTAGGGAATTACGATAGAAACAGATGCAAGGAAAGGAAATACATAGTCTAATCACGGAACAACAATAGCAAAGTAAACAAGAATGCTGAAGTTATGAAGTAAACACATAGGGGTGAAGCAGAAAATTAAATCAGAACATACCAGTTTCAGGGAAAAAAACAAGTAAGAACTGTAGTCATAAAGAATCCAAGTTGCAAGCAAAACAGCTCCAAAAGATCTCAAGAAAAAGTAGAATGTTGAAAGAGTATTGAACTCAAAGCAGTAAGTGTGTGAGAGTATTGAATTGGGGTTTAGGGATGACTGTCGTTGAGGGTTTCTTAAAAGTGTAGAAGTGCAGTCCCTTTTATAGTGGAGAAAACAAGTAAGAAAGGTAAAGAAATATCATTGAAATTAATATTCCTTTAATTAAGGGATTCTAATTTCAATGGGTAAAAAACAATTAAGAAAATAAGTTTTGATTAAAACCTTTTCAATGTAGCACAAAAGGGGTAAATACATAGAAGTCATTTAAGAAAAAGGTCTTGATAATACACGGTTGTACAATTTAAGGAAAGGAAATAATTTGACAGCCAAGAAATTATAAGTCAAAATTTTTGTATGAATGAACCAAGTCAGAAAGATGGAAAGATTTTAACTTAAGAAAAATCAATAACAATCAATTAGACCTATTAAAAGGAATTCTGGATCAATCACAAGTTGAAAAACCCTTTTTTGAAGAAAGATTCATCAAATACAATGCCATACAGACACGTTAAAACATGAAGAAGTTCGTCATGCCATTGTAAGGCTAGTGAAAACTCTAGAGAAGTCAAAATTACATGAAAAACAAGGAAGTCTAAACTCAGTTCATAGGCTCAGAGATTAGTCTGAGGATTCAAGGGTTCTCAAATAGAACCCTAATTCAATCACATGACCAAACTCGACGGAACCCCCAAGTTCTAGGGTTTCCACCTCGAGTCAAATATAGAGATGAGGAGGAAACATGCTCAGAGATTTTAGAATCTCATGAGAAGACAATCAAGTACAATAGAACACTCAAAGCAAACCGAGTGAAGGAACTAAGTCAAAGAACAATGAGAGAAAAATATGATAGTAGAAGAAACATGTTCAAGAAACCTTTCGAAAGAGACTTAAGAACTTAGTAAACGAAATACGGTAGGAGAACACAAGAACTTGGAAAAATATAGCAAAATATAGCAAAGTGCATATATGAAAATATAATGAGATACAAAATGTGAGCATGGTATAGAAACAAAGTAGGAAAACAAAAGACATAGATGCACATAAGAACACATGTGGTAGAAAAAACATATGAAAGCAGCAGCAAAAAAATACAGACAAAGAAAGGGAAAAGAGAAGTCAGATAAACATTTTAAATCTTTCAGAAAAACCCTAAATCGAAGAGAAGTGATTTTTAAAAGAGAGTTTGGGGAAACCTTTAAAAAGTTCGATAGAACACAAATATTTTCTAGATAAAAGAAAATAAGCAAGTAGAACCTCGGACAGCTTAGGTTGCAGAGAAAACCCTAGAAAACGAGAAAGGTCTTGAAGGAATGTCTGATGCTGGGTTGAAAAGACTCATATTGCTCGAACATGCCGGAGTAATGGCCGGAAAAGCCATAGATCTACAGAGCTAAGAAGGTCTGAAAGGGAACCATCGAGGTCAAGGTCTTGATTCTTCAAATATCAAACACATAGGAGTAATAGAGGGTGAGTATGAGTTAATCATGGCCGGAGGAGCCATGATTTTCGGTGAGCTCAATGTAAGAAACGGTGAGAGAGGCTAGGGTTTCGAGAGGGTTAGAGAGAATTTGGGGAAGCGAGGGATTTCAGAGGCTGTGGATGAATGAAAATGAGAGAATTAGGGTAGTTTGGGGTTTAATTACGGAAGGGTAATTAATGCTCGTTGTTCTGACTGATCAACGCCTTAGATTTAAGTGGGTATGTGAGGATCGGGTTAGGTCGTTTAAATTAGGTTATGGGTTGGGTTAAATAAGGTTTTGGTTGGCCCGTTTGGAAATTGATTGGGTTGATTTGGGGGGATAATTTAGGCTAAAATGGAAATAAAATGGGTCTGGTTATTTAAATAGCCACGTTTTTCCTTTTTATTTTCAAAAAATAAATAAATGAATTTAAAAGCAAATTAAAAGTACTGAGCCAGTTAATATTATATAAATACTTTTTTGAAAATGCTAGAACTAATTTTACAATTATAAAATATAGTTAATCTCAAAATAGTCTAAAATTGCAATTATATGCAATTTAGCTATTAAAACACCAAATAAATTTGCAAAAATATACAAAAATTACCTTAATTATATTTTGGGGTAAATATGAGAGTAAAATAAGTCATTCACCGAAATGATAATCTTTCGGCATAATTATTGGATTTTATACTGTTAAAATAGATAATAGATTGATTTTGAAAATCTTTAAAAATTATGAGAAAATATCAAAACTCTTGGGCATGCTCACATATGCATGTACATATTATTTTGAAGTTATTTATTATATAAAAATGCATAGGGAAAATTGTGTATCAACAGCTGCCCATTTTTACCCGGGAAGGATGAAAGAGTTGTCGGGTAAAGACATGATGGCCAATTTTGATCGGGCGATACAATTTGATGAATTTTGGCCGAGCTCTGGTTTTTGAGCTCCCTGCATATCCCTGGTCTTATAGGAATCAGGTCGTATGTAGTTCAGGATCCGTCAGTAGTGTAAGCCGATGGAGGTCTTTCAAGAACGGAAGCGATATTTCAGTTGGATGGATGGTTATAGTCCAGTAGGGCTGCTTGTACCAGAGTAGGAATGCTCCTGCTGAGATGGTCGTTGCTAACCGGTTTACCTGCAAATGAACAACATGAACATATATTGTGCATAAATTTAAATGTGATGCAAGTTCCCGTTGGACCATAAATGTTGTCTTCGGACAATTACGATGACGTCCTTGGACCATGATGTCCTAGGCCATGAAGGATGTAATCGAGGATTCGCAGGCTATGAGAATGATGCCTCCAAATCATGGTGCCTTTGAATAATGATATTCAAAGATAACATGGGGTCCTTAGGCCATGGGATGGCGTTCTCGGTCTATGAAGATTGTGCCTCTGAACAATGACGCCTTTGGATGATTTGGCGATCTTTCAGCCCATGAAAATGCAGAAGGTGGCTATCTTTCAGCCAATGCAAGATGTAAATAAAAGGCGGCGGTATTTCAACTGATGCAGAATGTAAATGAGGTGGCGATCTTTCGGACGTGCAAGGAATGTAAATAAAATGGCGATATTTCATCCGATGAAGGATGTAAATGAGGTGATGATCTTTCAGCCGTGTAAGGAATGTATATAAATGTAGATACTTCAGCCGATGCAGGATGTAAATGAGGTGGCGATCTTTCAGCCGTGAAAGAAATATAAATAAAATGGCGATATTTTAGCCGATGCAGGATGTAAATAAGGTGGCGATCATTCAGTCGTGCAAGGAATGTAAATAAATAGCGATATTTCAGCCGATGTAGGATGTAAATGAGGTGGAAATCTTTTAGTCGTGCAAGAGATGTAAATAAAATGGCAATATTTCAGCCGATACAGGATATAAATGAGCTGGCAATTTTTTAGCCGTGCAAGGAATGTAAATAGAGCGGCGATCTTTCAGCCATACAGAGTGTATGTATGAGGTGGCGATCTTTCAGCCGATACAAGAAATGTAAATAAAATGGCAATATTTCAACCGATGTAGGAATTGTAAAATAAAAATGGTGATCTTTCAGCCATGCGGAGTGTGGATGGAGACAATGTTTAGTCTCGGAAGTCAGAATGGTAGACTTATGCAATGCAAAAAAAATGCAGATGGAGGTAGACCTTAACCTCGGAAGGCAGAATGGTAGCCTTATGCAATGCAGAAAAATGCATATGGAGGTAGAGATTAACCTCAGAAGGCATAATGGTAGCCTTATGCAATGCAGAAAAATGCAGATGGAGGTAGAGCTTAACCTCGAATGCAGAAAGGTGGCCTTATGCAATGCAGAAAAATGCACATGGAGGTAGAGCTTAACCCCGGAAGGCAGAATAGTATCCTTGTGCAACGTAGAAAAATGCAGATGGAGGTAGATCTTAACCTCAAAAGGCAGAATAGTAGCCTTATAAAATACAGAAAAATGCAAATAGAGTTAAATTCTTAGTTGATGGCTTCATAGCTAATAACGGATTGCGATATTGTGGCTGCTGGGAATGTCGCATCCAGATAGAAAATGTGCGTAGGTGATGGTTTTGACAGTTGTATTCCCAAGAAGTATGAGTGTATAAATGTATTCGGTGGTTTGCAACTCGAGTGCCTACATCTAAATAAAAATCATGACTTTCTAGAGGGGAAAGGTTAGTTCATATCCTCGTGAACTTTCATATCCTGCTTGGTTCCGTTTTCAGTGATGTTGTGTACTATCGGTGTGGCATCACTAAACAAAGCAATCATGATTTAGTAAAACGTAACATAAGTACATAAAAATAGGTTTCTTTATATTGTGAGCATGTGATTTTTGCCCCGCGTGAATTACTCCTATAAATTTCTTAGATTAATGATTTTTCCTTTTAAATATTTGATTTTTAGGATTAATAGCGTAATTTTCATGTTGGTTTGCATTTTTGTTTGCATTTTTTGATTTAGATAATTCTTAAAAATATACAAAATATGTTGCATGCACATTTTAAAGTTGGTTTGATCATATTTCAAGCATTAATCATCAATTAAGCATATTATAAAAGGAAAAATCAAAAATAGGTTCAATTTGCTCTCTTATTTTTAATTTTTGAATATTTTTGTAATTTTTCCTTTAATTTTGATTTTTTAGTAATTATATAGGACTGGTTTATATTTTATAGGTAAAATTGGAATTTTGTGATTAATCTAGGATTTTTAATAATTTGTAAAAATGAAAATATAAAAGAAAATAAAAAAAAAAGAATGAAAAAGAGAAGTCTGAAAATAAGAAGACCCAATTTGGGACAAGTTTAATTAAAATTTCGGCCCAAATTACCTAAATCCACTTAAAATTACCCCTTTTACCCAGCCCAGTCCATTAAAATACATGGTCTATCCCCGTCAAAGCGAAACGACACTGTTTGGGCAAAAAGCAATCAGGACCGTTGAGGTTATCTAATCCAGCGGTTCTGATGCCCCATTCGTAAATATAAATATGTCCAAACAACCCCTACCCTTGTATCTCTCAAGACCCGCCACTGGAAAACTTAACGTCGTCGCCTACCACCACATGCTGCTAGCCTGAAATCGCCTCCGCTGGGCAGCGATAGTCCAACAGCCACCTCTTTCGCTCAAACTCCTCTATCCGAATCCATGAGTGGTTTCCCTCGAATCCTTCCCCATCGGCTCGAATATTAGCTGGAAGTTTTAACTCTGCCACCGTACATGGCGGTGCCACCCCTTTTTGACCCCAAAATTACCTCATAGACTCACCTTGATTCCTTCTCCCCAAACCCCAAACTGGCTTCCCTCAAATCCAGCCAAAATTCCTCGAATCCTAAATCTAGGGCTCTTGTTCGAAGCGCAAAGAAATTTTGGCCTTGCAAGGGCTTCTCAGTGCATTGTTTGATTCTCAAGTAATGTTATTCTCGGCAAGAATGAGCAGATAACATTATTTGGAGATTAATTTTGAAGATTAGTCGTGTTCGAGTCTAATCAGTAAGTTTTCTTAGTTTCATTTTTGTTTATTCCACTATGCATGTGAATTTTAATCTAGGTTTTGATTGGTTTTGCTTGCTAGTTTTCTCATAATTGTTTTGTTAGGTTTTTGATACTGAAATAGCTTGGTTCTGCTTTATTGATTAATTTCATTTTTTTCTATTTCTGTTTGACTGATAAATGATAATAGTAGCTCTTGATTCTAATTTCTAGTAGTTAATTCAAGCTTGAAAATTGGAGTGTTTTAATTTGCATGCCGATCTTAGGGTTTTTGTTTTGATTGAATGTCGTTTGGTTTGTAGCTAAATAATTTCCAGTCCTTAATGATTAGCCATAGTCATTTTGACCAAGTTTAAAAGGGGGCGGGGTTAGCTAACCTAGGCTAGTAATTTTTGAATTGAGTCAAGGGTAGAATAGGTGTTTCAATTAGGGAATCTTTGCAGTAACTGAAATTGGAAACCCCTAGAACCTTCTAGATTGGAGTTCCAATTAGAGTTTCAGAAACTTAGTATAATAACTTGGGCAATAAGCCAGTCATTTAAGGACTTCTAAGCTAAAAATTAAAATTAAAAGAGGGGGTAAAGGTGTAAAACAAATTAAAAAAGTTGCCTTAAGCTTTGCCTATAAAAGGGCAGTACCCTGCCTTGCAAAAGAAGTTTTTCAGAGAGAGAGAGAGAGAGATCTGAAATTTAAAATGAAAAAGTTTTAGAAATCCACAGAATCTGAAGATTTGAAATTAAAATCCAACAATCAAAAACTTTGAAATTTGAAAGTTTGAGAGGGAATACAGAAAATCAACCAAAGTTTCTACATAATTTCAAAAGATTTAAGTGTTTAGAGTTTAGATCTTAAATTTCCAAGCATTGAAAATTTTGAGAACTCCAGTAATTGAGATTTTAGAGGTTCCTGGGCTTATTCCAAGTTCAATTTGGGGTATTCAAGCTTGGTTTGGGTGTTTACTGGTGTTACTTGCTTGAAACTATTCCCTGGATTGCTTGATATCATTTTCTGAGCTTGCAGTTGACCCTAAGCTACTGCTAATTGCTGTTTACTGTTGTTGATTCTTCCCTCTTATTACTTTCCTTATATTTCCAAGTACACACCCTTTGAAATTCCCTATGTATTGCTGAAATTTTTAATTAAAGAAGGAAATCAGAGAATTCGAAGATATATGGCATTTTATGTAGTTATATTTGTTGATTTGCACTTAAAATATTATCTTACTTAGTAGTTCCATGTTTTCATATGATAAGCTTTCATTTCTTGCCCTTGGAAGCAGTATAATTTAACAGGACACTCATATTACTTGCATGTGAACATAATTAAGTAGACATGTTAGTCCTTTTAGATTGAAATTAGAATATATAGTAGTACAATATCATATCGTTTATGATTTGGAAGATGTCCTTATGCTGGGATAGGAATTAGCACTTGAAATAGTCTAAATAGACTGAGATACGTGAAAGAGTAATAATTCAATCATTTCATTCGTAGATCAATAATTGTTGTTGTGTGTAAATTAGTTTTATGCGAAGATCAATATTTAGAAATGTGTAAAACTGAAGAGTTTGGTGCTAGTTTTATAGAATCAGCGTTTCAATATCAAATTGTCACTACTACTGAAGATAAGTACATATTGATTTACATATTGTTTGACATTTCTTGCCAACTAGTTTACTGGACAGGGTTCACATGATATAATTCTATTTTCTCTGTATATTTGCATGAGGTTTGGATCATGATTAGTTCGCATTTAGAGACATTGGAGCCTCTTTGAGCCTGCACATTGAATTTCCATAAGGCAAGAGTGGTGCCAACCCAATTACAAGCCCGGTAATGAGTTCCAAATCTAGTAATTAGATCCAAACTCAAAGCCCCAGCAACGACATTTGCTTTGTCTGAAACATGGGCCTAATCTGACGGGCACAGATCTTATATTTTTTATTAAATGTTATTCTATAGGATTACCAATTTGTTATTACTGAGCCTGAGTTAGGCCCAAACTTTCAATACCCTAGATTAATAATTCTTTTTGTTAATGGGTCTAAAACTAAGAAATAGGTAGAGAGCCTTCTAAGCTAAGCAGCAGATTTGAATTAAGGACTTCGTCCATAATTGAACTAGTCTTTACTCGAGTTTGGGCTTGTTCTTGTAGGCACAAACCTGCCATTTTCTCTAAATGCTATTTTCGAATAGAAGTGAGCCTTAATAGAGAACAGTAGTTCATTTTAGGATATTCCATAAAACAATTTGAAGTCACCGTGCCAAATAAAATTACAAACGTGTGGCCCTCTTTGATTATTTCCTTAAAAAATCTTTAAAACTCGGGATGTGCCATTTACTGAATTATTCATGGCCTCCAACAAAGTTAATAATGTGCTAGTTGCTTTAGGCGTGCATTTTAATGAATCCACCTTCCTAAACTCAGGTGTGCATTTCATGTGACCTAAATCAGATTGCTAAAACGTTGAATAAAATGTGTTTTGGATCCGGGTGCATTTCTTGTGACGTGATCCAAAAACGCGTTTTAAACGACGTACAAGCTTTCTTAAAATCAGTTAAAAGTGGTAAATAATTTTAAAATTGCACCATAGGATGAACATGTTTTAAAATTGGATATTAGGCCAATTATGATAGTTGAAGCAACGTGCTAGAACCACAGGATTCGGGGTTGCCTAACACCTTCCCTCGGGTCAACAGAACTCCTTAGTCAGAATTTTTGGTTCGCAGACTTCATTTGGAAAGACAAAAATTCCTCGATTTGTGATTCAAGATAAACTGGTAACTTGGGACAACACAAGCCAAATCTATCCCAAGTGGCGACTTTATAAATAAATAATCTCATTTCGAATAATGTCACTTAAATTGGAAAAACTCCCTTATACATTATCCTTCGGGATATTATGTAAAAGGGAGGTGTGACAGCTCTGACGACTCTGCTGAGGATCGAACCCATAATCTTTGGTTCAGATTTCAAGAATTCGAGCTTAAAATAACTATTATATTTAACATTATATAGTTTTTGTGCATGTTTCATGCCTAATGTGCTAAATGCTTTACCACTTTGATATTTCGTGGAATGTATACATAAACTGATGCGAAACCCTTCCTCTTTCTGAGTATTCTAAATCCTGGAGAAGGGTGCGCTTCGTGTGACTTATCTTCTGTTTAGAGTCTTATCCCAATTTAGAATGAGGTTCGGACAAGCTGCTAAGCAGATGGAGCTTCTATATCCCTGGTACACTGCCCCCCACCCCCTGCCGGATTAAGTTGTCCACTCGGATATGCCAGGTCCAGAAAAATAAGCTCAAGTTTTAAACCTAGTAAAACAAAACCTCATACCGGGTCCCTAGTAGGAACGTTTGTTGGGATCACGTGCATTTGACTTAGGGGACTCAATACAGGGGTTGGCTCCGTCTAGGACAGGTGACCTGAAATGTAAAAGACCATCCTGGTGCATCTTACTTGCTACTTGTGCATTTATTTGCTTTGGATCTTCATTTGACCGTCTTGGGAAAGAGTTGAAAGGAAATAGCAATGGATAAGGATGCTCACCTATTTAAAAAAATCAATACTCAAAATAGTCCTGAAACTCTTCCGGATTTATGAAAAATATAAAAGGAAGGAAAAGTTTGCTTTTCGAATTTTGGTGTTGACAAATTTTTCCCGACACGTCAGTTTGATTCTCACCGGACATGAGATACATAGGCAACCCCCCATCGGGTCCAACTTCCCTTTTTGTAAAATAACAAACAACAACCAAGAAAACATTGATTTTAGTCACAAATAAGTACGGTGATGCCATTCTAGTTTAATATAAGCTAGATGTCCCCAAAAGGGTGCTGGAAGGCTGTTTCTGTAGGAACAGCCACCTTGATTCATTTCCAATGGTTGGCGGGCACAACCTTAAAATCTTTCTCCTGAAGTGCTAAAAAGTCGTATCTGCCAAGCCAGGATTTTTGTCTTTTTAACTTAAATATTTTCAAAAAAAGGCATTGTTGTTTCTATTTTAGAACAAAATAAGTCGTTGAATCACCTAAATAAATATGCAGGATGAGCAAGAATAAAATTAAACCTTTCACGACCCATAATAAGATCCCCTTAAAGCTCCATATGTGGTGGGATGATCTAGGAAAGGGTAGTAGGGAAACAGTGACAAGAGTTTTGGGAGGCCTCGTCGGATTATTAAACATCAAGACAAGGTCAGACATAATTGAATCCTTAACACCATTTGGGACCCAACTTGAAATGTGTTCTGTTTCTCTGACTTCGAGCTCACACTGACATTGGAAGAAATAGGAGGTTATGTGGGTCTAAATGGAAATCTCAGAAGTCGGTATCCTCTATCACCGAGACCGGTGTCCCCCCACAGATTCCTAGATTTGCTAAGCATTAGGTTGGATGTCCAAGACAGAAACCTAGCCAAAGGGTACCGCACACTTTTGTTTCTGTATCTTTGATATGGTAACCCTCGAGGTTTTGAAGAACCGAACACCGGTCTAACCCATGCTGGAAACAAAGATAAGTGGGATGAAAGACAGAGTCTAGCTTTCATGGTGGCCATTATGGGTGTTGTGGTTTGCGCACGGAAGAAAGGAAATATAGAGAAGGGTCTTGTGGTAGTGATCGATGGGGAAATCAAAAAGGATAACAACATTGTGGTTCCTTTAATCGTATTGGAAATCTACCTAGCCCTAACCATTTGTCGGGAAGGAGGAAAATTTTTCGAAGGTTGCAATTTGTTACTCCAGTTATGGATGCAAGAACACCTCTGTCACCGAGTTGGGTACATGAATTATGGTTTGGCCGGTCTAAATTGCATTGAAGAATTTGGAAACCGGGTAGCGGGCATTGAATTCCCTACATGTACGGAAGCTTGGCTTGCACATCTGAGGGCCCTGACTGCTGATAAAATTGAATAGGCATGCCACTGAAGCAATATACACAACAGATAAAGTGTCTTATATCCTCTTAATGGGCGTTCGGAGCATCCAACTGTATGCTCCCTACAGGGTGCTGCGTCAACTAGGAAGATTTCAAATCGTCCACAATGTCGAAGATCTGAGTAAGCATGCTATTGAGTTGGGTCCAAAAGCTGCATTTCCTGAAGGAAAAGTTTGCCAAATGTGGAATGAATGTAGATTTCTAGAACCCTAGACCATAGTGCGAGACCGAGCCAAAGGTGAAGTGGACCCCAAATATGTTGAATGGTTCAGCAAGCGATATCAAGTTCCTAAAAGATGCGCGAAAAGACCACATGTCCAACAATTCACTATTGAGGCCCAACCACAATGGGGCTGCCTGATTAAAGAAAATGAATGGAAGGCCAAAATAAGTAAATTGGAAAGGCAAGTCAAAGAGATTCAATTTGAAAATGGTGTTCAAGCCGCCCCAGACAAAGGAGAAAAGAAGAAACTAGCCCAGGAAAATGAGGCACTCAAAGCTCAGATCAGAAAGATGAAAACATTTGTCGACAAATAGAAAGAAGTCAGGCCAATGAAAGGCTTATAAGTGGGCTAAGAAAGAAAGCCCTCGAATACCAAGAAGACTTGGAAAAGTTTGAAGCCTGTCAGGTAAAGCTACAGGAACAATGGAGAAAGAAAGTGGAAGAGCGGGCATGGTTTGTGCAACAAATGAAAAGAAACTATGAAGGGACTATCACCCGTCTAAGAAGAAGAGTGATTCATCTTGAAGATGAAGTAGCCAAACAGGCTAAAGATTTTAAGGTTGATATTGAACATTGCTATAAGCTGATGGCCCAAATAGAGAAAGGCATGCAACAGTTGCAAAATCACACTTTCATGACTCCCAAGTGTTAGAGGCCCGAAACCAGCAGATAGGGAGATTACTTCACGAAAAGGGCACGATCAGAGAGAGGATTAGAACCATCGCTGATTATATCACCAAGAAATGCCAAGCATGCAAGGATATGACTTGAACTACCTTCTTTGTTGTAGTGATGATTTTCCCCTGTCAAGTAATGACTGAATTGGAGAAACTACAAGGGATTCTTGCACATAAGCCCGCGGCAAGGCCGAATGATGCCTCGCGGGCCCCAGTAATGGAAGCTTTAATGTATTCTTGACTTTTCAAGCATTGAGTCTATATTTTGTTTCATTTCGAGTTTGTAGTTTATTTCCAAGAAACTAATTAATTAGGCATTTTTGTAATAGAAGTTTTATTAATGAATTTGAAAATCCTCAAAAAAATTGTTTCATGTGTTTTGGCAGTTGTTTTTTTAAAGAACTACGCTTGGACTGATTCATGCGGGGACATGATACGTAGGCAATCTCCATAAGATTCGACCGTATCCTTAAAATAATAGAAAGAAAAGTAAAAAAGAAAAGAGGGGAATAGAAACAAAGAGAGGGAAAATAAGAAAACCAAGAGACAAACATAGCAAAAGAAAAGGCAAGAAAAAAAGAGAGGGAAAAGAAAAACGAAAAGAGAGTGGAAAATAAACAAAGGAAATAGGAAGGGACCAGAAAGAAGCCGGAATGAAGCATGCAACCGTTGCAAGACATGTAGATACCCGTTTAACTGCATAGATGCATCACACCCCAACGTGCGATTACCTGTCTCTTATCTATCTCAAACTAATCATTTTCTGCTTGTAAATTCCAGTCCAGGGTTTTATATAAACGGTGGTTTGTTTTTGTGGTAACCTGGCTTCACATTAATACTTTACTAAATAAAGAGGAAGTATTAGAATGTCTTCAGAAATCACTCTTCATGGAATTCCCATCACAGACGAGAGCCTAATCTCGGGCATCCCGGCATCAGAATCAACAACCCTCGAGACAAACAGGCTATTGCGACTCCGCTTGATGGAGATATGGGTGCCTGGGCAAATGGAAAAGAGCCGCCTAGTGCAATTCCAAATTTCCCGAGCTTTTTCCTAGAATAGGTGGAACCTCCACTATCCCAATCAGTCATCCCAATATCCCACTAGGGCACCCAACCATCTTAGCTCATTTTGTGGGAACACACTCAGAGGTTCGCCCCCAGGTTGCCCTTTCCAATGTATCCCCAAACGTCTTTACTGCCCCTCATGCTCAACTACAACGCAACCTGCTTTTCCTAGGCCCACTTTTGATCTTTTAACCTTTATATTCCAAACATTCACCCCCCAAATGGAGCCTCTTCAGTGATTCACCTATACTTATTTGCAGCCACATCCATTTGAGTTCACAACAGGACAGGAAAAGACTCCCAAAACTCCAGAACAAGAAGAAATGGCAAAGAGGATGAGAAGCCTGGAGCAAAGCCTCAAAAACATGCATGGTCTAAGTGGGTAGAAAAGTGTGTCATATACTGATTTGTGCATGTTTCCTCACGTGCATTTGCCAATGGAATTCAAAACACTGAAGTTTGAAAAATATGATGGGCACGGTGATCGTATTGCTTACCTTAAAAATACAGAAATCAATTGCGCACAGCTAGAGGAATAAAAGAATTGATCATGGCTTATTTTGGGGAAAGTTTGGTAGGTATAACCTCCGAGTGGTACATGGATCGGGATATTTCTCGATGGAATATCTGGTATGATCTTGCAAGAAACTTTGTTCGGCAGTTCCAGTACAACATAGACGTTGCTCCAGAGGAGAAGCCATCAGAAAGTTTTTGGGAGTATGCGATCAAATGGTGTGAACAGGCATCAAGGATAAAACCTCCAATGGACAAAGTGGAAATGGTCACAGTATTTCTTTAAGCTAAGGAGGCTGTTTATTTCAAGAATATGATGTCACATATGGGCAAACCATTCGTAGAGGCTATTAAAATTGGTGAAATGGTGGAGAATGGACTGAAAATAGGCAGAATTCACAGCCAATCAGCTATTAGAGCAATTTTCCAATCCATCCAAGACGGGTCTGGAGGAGTGGCCAAAGGTAAGAAGAAAGAAGAAACAACCACGGCGGCCTCAGGCGCAAGAAGACACCATGCTCCTAGACCCATGTTCTCAGAAAGATCCCCTCAGCATTATTACCCTCATCAAGACATGGCCTATGCTCCTCAACCGTATGCGGTCATGAATGCTCAACTTTTTGTACGAATGTAGCAACATGCCAATAGAAACCAAGCTCTGTTTCCAAGAAATCAGCCTCTTCCACAAAACCACTATAATCCCCGTCCTCCATAGAATAATTTTCCTCCTCATGAGCCACCCAGGAGGCAAACTTTTACTCCAATTGGTGAGTCTTACTCCAATCTATTTCAAAAACTTGTCCAAATGGGTCTGCTGTAACCAGTTCCTTAAATAAGGCAAAACCCAACATCAGCCTCTTACAGAGCCGGTGTCATATGTGCCTATCATTAAGGAGCAGAAGGGCACGATGCAAATGATTGTTGAACCCTGAAAAGAGCGGTGGAGAAGTTGATAGATCAAGGCAAAATAATGCTAAGGGATGAGGATGTCCCCAACATGACTAATAACTTATTGCAAGCCCACAACAACAGGCCAGTGATTGGGATGATTTGTGAAGATAAAGAATTTGATCCGGCACTAAAGGCCATAATTGCCATTGCGAATGCAGAGAGAAAGCCAATAAGTGCCCCAAAGCAAGATAAAGGGGAAAAGAAGAACAAAGTCACCAAGGCAGAACCAGAAAATATAGTTGAAACAGAAACAGAGGTAATGCCTCTCAAAGATGGAATTCTCTATGTCCCACAAGGCTGTAAAGAAAAGCAGTTGACTTTGAGCCCTCCAAATAGTCTTGAACCGAAGAAGGCAACCCAAATGTACGTGTCCAAGGGAGCTTATGTGGTGCGGGGGCAAACTAATCCACCAAGGCTGACTGAGCCCGTCGTTATTGGCCGCGTGGCACAGAGGCCCCTGACGGACTCTACTGCAGTACCGTGGAATTATAAAGAAAACTGCTCTGCTTAGAAGTAATCCAATGTGGATGAAGTAAACAATGCCACTATAAAGCGTTTCCTATCAAAGAAACCTGTAAGTCTCGAAGAGGCAGAAATTTTCTTTCAGAAAATGAAGATAGCGGACTATGATGTGGTTGATCAACTGCGAAAGTATCCTGAACAAGTGTCCTTGTTATCATTGCTGATGAAGTCTCCCGAACACCTGAAGGTTTTAATGAAGACCTTGAATGAAGCCTATGTTCCATCTCGAACTTCGGTGGAGCAATTGGAAAGAATGGCGGAAAGATTCTTTGCTGTCAATCAAATTTCATTAGCAAAAACGACTTGCCCCCGAAAGGGGCTGCTCACAACAAAGCTTTGCACTTAACTGTCAAATGTGAGGGATACTATGTGAAGAGGGTCATGGTAGATTGAGGTTCTGGGGTAGACATTTGCCCACTCTCTACACTCAAACCTATGGAAATTAGGATTGGAATGGTTCGTCCCAACAATGTCTGTGTGCGAGCTTTCGATGGTATCAAAAGGGATACAATTGGAGAAATCGATCTAATTTTGACTATCACACCTCCTTTTAAGTATCCACAACCCGGCGAAGGGCGTGGATAAGGGAGTTTTTCCAATTTAAGAACAATCGAAATGGGATTATTTAATAGATTCAGTGTTTCCACTTGAGATATATATGGTTTCCCAAGTCACCGGTTTAGAATCCTGAATTAAGGAAAAGAGTGACTCTTTCTAACAATCCGTGAACAAGAAATCCGAGTAAGGAATTATGTTAACCCGGGAGAAGGTGTTAGGCATTCCCGAGTTCTGTGGTTCTAGTACGGTCACTCAACTATCATGTTTGGCTTAAATTATCTGATTTTAAATAATTGTGAACCTATGTGCGAATTTTGACTTTTACCGCTTTTATTTAGTATTTTTAAATAGAATTGCAACGTCAATAAAAACATGTCCCGAACCACGTCACATAAATGCACTCGTGGTTTTTGAAACATTTCAACTTCGTTGGGATTTGGATTTGCATCACACAAATGTGCACCCGAATTTAGGAAAAGTAATATTATTAAAGACGCGCCTAAGGCGACTAACGTATTATTATCTTTGCGGGAAGCCATGAAGTTCGATAAACGGCATGTCCCAAATTTCTAAGTGTTTTAATATGAGCATTTAAAGATGGCCACGTGATTTATGGGTTTTGTTTGGCGCGGCGCACCTCATTTTATTATTTAAATGCAAACAAGGATTTCCTATAACATTTGTCTCTAAAAGGATCTACTTAATTAGCATTGCCATTGCTAAAGCATTCAAGGGATTCAAGCCTTAAATTCAAGTCCACATTTAAACAATAGGGATACCTCTTAATTCAAACTTGCAACTTAGCTTGAAAGGCCCAAAATCAGCCTAGTGGTGCCTTCAATTGAGATTGACCGGTAATGGCTATCTATGGTTGGGCCTTGAAGCAAGTCCAAATGCTGAAGCAAGAATAAAGCAGGGTTCACGACACAATTAACCCAAATGATTTGGTTAAATGGGCCAGCACTAGACTTAATATTGTTGCCTAATCGGCGCAACTTAGCTTGAAAGGCCCAAAATCAGCCTAGTGGTGCCTTCAATTGAGATTGACCGATAATGACTATCTATGGTTGGGCCTTGAAGCAAGTCCAAATGCTAAAGCAAGAATAAAGCAGGGTTCACGACACAATTAACCCAAATGATTTGGTTAAATGGGCCAGCACTAGACTTAATATTGTTGCCTAATCAGCCCAAACCAGCGAGGTCTAATAAATATGCCAATAGATCTTAAATTCAAGATTTCATGTTACATCATACTTGAGACTCGACTTCATTTTTCTTTACAGGTAAATGATGGATAACACAAAGTGACATGCAGAACTAAAACCAAATTTCAGGTTCATACGTAATTAGTAATTCTATGCTTTATTATGGCTTGCAGGATTAACCATAAATGGACCGGTTACAAACATTCATTTATCCTGAATTTAATATTGACATGAGCACATTAACTAATACATGAATTTAACCATGCCATGCTGACATTATGTTTGAACTACAATATCTGTCTTACTTCTAACTACTCTAACACCTAAAGGAAATAATGCTACAACTAGTACTTACTCATAGAATCCAAAACAATCTTTTATACAGTCCACTTTATACAGAATAAGTAATAGTCTAATTAATGGTATCAAATTAAACGTCTAAAGACGTCCGTCAGAGCAAAGAGAAAAGAAAAGGTTCTTCAATATTCCTCTTCAAAACAACGTACACATGAATCTAATCCAGTCAACACTTGGAGTTTTATGGTGTACCTGGATTTACAATTATCAAAGGAGAAAAGGATTCATCAGCAGTTTAGCAATAGTGCAGCACAGGAATCAGTAGTTGAAATCAAACAGCAACAAGTATTTAAATCAATTAGATACCAAAATCGACACCATTGTAACTCAAGACATTATTTCAAAACTTAAATACTTACAATTAAACAAACACAGCCTCCATTGAACTTCAAAACATACTCAAAATCGAACCCAACAACTTCTGAAGATTCAACACCTCAAACCCATGTATTTCAAGTCCCTTTCATCTTATTTACCCTAAAATTCAAATTGATTGCTGAGAATTGGAACTAATCTAAAACAACTATAATGAAACGGTATATTTTGGATTTTTCTGAAGATTTAAGATCTATAAGAACTTTAAAAGGCTGGAAACTTTAGATAATTTTTTCCTGATTTTCAGACCTCAAAAAGTTGTGAATTTTTAGGGATTTTACAACTTTTGGGAATTGTTTAGCTTTTGGGAATTTTCAGAGTTCCATATACTTTTAGGGAATTTTTTTGGATGTTTTCAGACTTCCAATACCTTTGAATGAAGGCATTAGGAATGCCTTTTTTATTGCCAAAGCGTTAGGATAACCTTTTTATTTTTGTTTACGCATTAGTCCTTCTTTTATTTTTCAGACCTTTTCAATTAATCCCTAAATTCTTAATTTGTTATCCAAGTTATATCAATCAACATCTGAATTTTACCTTTGAACCCCATTATAGAAGCTCCTAGATCAGTTAACAAAGATTTCCTAATGAACCACCCAAATCACCCTTGAACAGTTCAACAATTATCAACTTATGTTTATTATTCTAACCTCTCTAATTTACAATGTGTAACCCGATAATTCTGAATATTAATCAGCTAACACATTCCAAGCCAAATCTCAACACTAACTGACTACTGATTTTCGGATTGCAAACTACTTATCAGAACAAATTAAGGAATGATTATTATTTAAACAGAAATAAAAACCAAACAAACACTACATCAAATCTAAAAAGAAATGAAACACTCAGAAAAACAGATCAAACAGAATCAAAAAACAAATATATACAAAGGTAAATTAGTTTTAAAAAAATCCATGCACATGCAGAAATGATATCCTATATAGCTAAATTAATTGATATGGAATTAAAAATGAAAACGTAAGCAATATTAATGACCCTAAAACAAACATGATTGAACTGATTTTACAAGAAACAAAATTTAAAATGAAAAATAAAAATAAGAGAAGAACTTATCTATAGAATTCAAGCTTTGCTTCAACACTAAAGGAAAGGCTTCTGTTCTGAACCCTCTAGGGTTCTGCCGGTATTTGACTCAAAATTCGAGCACTTCCGGCGATGTTCAAAGGGAACTAATCAGGGATTCGAGAAGAGGGTGGTGTGGAGGGTGAGAGATGTTTTGTGGGCGGGGTTGCATGAAAAATTGCCGTTCACGGTGGATACGGTGTACATATTGTAACCTATTCAACATGTTAAAGGGAGATTCGAGGGAAGTGGGGATCAGATTTGGGTAGAGGAGGGAAAGGAGAACCTATGGTGTATTATTGGCGGCCGTCTAATCCGGCTCCGTCGTGGACGGCGGGACAGTCACCTCTTTAAATGAAACTTTGACACAATCGGCTGGGATTCGAAGGCTAGGACATGGGTTATTGGAAAGAGTAGGAGAAGAGGAACAACTGGTGTTAATTTGGAGTCGATTAGAGAACAGCCATCGGCGACGGCGATTCCGGCCAGTGATGGAGGGCGGAGGAACGGTGGTTTTACGCTGGTGTTACACCGGTGTAATTTAGGGTTAAGGGGACATGGTACAAGGTTTTTGGGTAGGGGATGTAATAGGACAGTTATATAGGCATTATAACCTCACTTTTCAGCCGTTCGATCAAGACAAAATCAATGGCTCTAATTGATCTTTATGAAAACGACGTCGTTTTGGGCCTGGGGGATCTAGACCGGTATGGGGTTTGGGTTTGGGTTTTGAAGTGGGTTTGGAGGGTGTGGGCTAGTCTTGCCCTAGATTTGGGTCCTCTAATTTTGTTATTTGCCTCCCTATTTTTAATTTCAATTTTATATTCTTTTATTTGTTTTTCTTCTTTTTTCCCTTTTATTTAATTAATTCCCTTTTAATTTGTTTTTATTTTTAGGTTTTATCAAATTCAAAAATAAAAAAGACGACCAAATTTAAACTCTACAATTAAAACTAGTTAATTTCTAAAAATAATCTAATTCCCAAATTTAAAAAGAAAACTATACAAATGTAAAAAAATGACCATTTTTGTTATTTTTTCCTTATTTTTTTATAATGTCAAATGCTAATAAACCTAAGAAAATGTAAAATTGGGTTATAAATGCAAATGTACTTTTTTGTATTTTTTGTGAATAATATCAATTAAAATGAACAAAAATAGAAATAAATACAAAATCGTGCAATTAATTCCTAAAAATGCAAATAATAAAAGAAAAATCCTAATTTAATGAATTCTATATGAATATTTCAAGCGAGGCAAAAATCACGTGCTCATATATGTCACTTTTTGCTAGGAGACATGAACGGTTTTCAAGCAAAGATAAATGAGCAAACGAGAGATTTTTGCCTGCTCAGCATTCCATGAGAAGCATTTTTGAAAACTGTCTAACTGAACCCTGCTTCAAAGGTTGCCTACATATCCTTGGCAACAAATGAATCAGGTCAGTGTAGTTCTAGAGTGTTTGGTATCTGGGACTACAGAAGCTGTGATTTCACTGCTGCTACTGCTACTACTAGGCCCCCTTATTACACAAAAAATAAAAAAGCTAGACTAAACTATGAACAATGGATTACAAACGAACCTATCTATGTCTTCAATATTTCTCTTGGACCTTGTTGCTTTGTTTTCTTGTATTTCTATTCATCTGTGTTTGTTTTCTAATTGTTGGACTCGAAATGTATTCCCATGTTTTGCAGGGGGTGCCTGATTACTAAAACTGGAAAGTTGAAAAATATTCCCATGATATAATAGGTGGGCGCCTGATTACTAAAAGTTGAATATTGAAAAATATTCCCTTGTTCTAATAGGTTGGCGCCTGATTAGCAAAGCTTGAAATGTGAAAAATATTTCCTTGTTCTAACAGGTGGGTGCCTGATTACCAAAGCTAGAAATTTGAAGAATATTCCCTTGTCCTAATAGGTGGGGGCCTGATTACCAAAAATTGAATCTTCAAAAAATATTCCCTTGTTCTAACAGGCGGGCGTCTGATTACCAAAATTAGAAACTTGAAAAATATTCCCTTGTTCTGATAGGTGGGAGCCTGATTACCAAAACTTTCCTTTTGGAAAATATTCCCTTGTTCTACAGGTGGGCACCTGATTATCGAAACTTGCCACTTGAAAAGTATTCCCTATTTCTACAGGTGGGCGCCTGATTACCAAACTAGAAATTTGAAAAATATTCCCTTGTTCTAACAGGTGGGCGCCTGATTACCAAAACTTGAATCTTGAAAAATATTCCCTTGTTCTAACAGGTAGACGCCTGATTACCAAAGCTTGAAACTTGGAAAATATTCCCTTGTTCAAACAGGTTGGTGCCTGATTACCAAAGCTTGAAATTTGAAAAATATTACCTTGTTCTAACAAGTGGGCGCCCGATTACCAAATCTTGAAACTTGAAAAATATTCCCTTGTTCTGACACGTGGGCACCTGATTACCAGAGCTTGAAACTTGACAAATATTCCCTCATCTAACTGATGGGTGCCTGATTACCAAAACTTGAAACTTGAAAAATATTCCCTTGTTCTAATAGGTGGGCGCCTGATTACTAAATCTTGAATCTTGAAAAATATTCCCTTGTTCTAACAAGTGGGCGCCTGATTACCAAAGCTTGAAATTTAAAAAATATTCCCTTGTTCTAACAGGTGGGCGCCTAATTACCAAAGCTTGAAAGTTGCAAAATATTCCCTTGTTCTACAGGTAGGCGCCTGATTACCAAAAATTTGCCTCTTGGAAAATATTCCCTTGTTCTATAGGTGCTCACCTGATTAGCAAAACTTGCAACTTGAAAAGTATTCCATTGTTCTAACACGTTCTCCCGGGTTAATAGAACTCCTTACTCGGATTTCTGGTTCGCGGACTATTAAATAGAGTCATTCTTTCCTCGATTTGGGATTTAAACCGGTAGCTTGGGATACCATTAATTATCTCAGGTGGCGACTCTGAAATCTCTTAAATAAATAAACCTCATTTCGATTGCCCTTTAATTGGAAAAACACCCTTATCTACGCCCTTCGCGGGGTTGTAGTGGAAAAAGCAGGTGTGACACCGCCTTTTGCTAATATTACGGCTCCGATCCTTGAATTGAGCCTTTTACCTTTTAGCCAACATTAGGGCTCCAATCCCTAAGTTGCGCCTTTTATTCATAGGGCCTCCATTCCCTAGTCGCCTTTAGCCAACATTAGGGCTCCAATCCCTGAGTTGAGGTTTTTTACCTTTTAGCCAACATTAGGGCTCCAATCCCTCAGTTGCGCATTTCAGACATAGGGTTTTCATTCCCTAGTCACCTTTTGCCAACGTTAGCGCTCCAATCCCTGAGCTGACATTTTAGTAACAAGGCTCCACCCTAATTTGTTTTATCATAGATGAATACAATTCTTGAAAATGAAAAACAAAGAGAGAATGAGTTCGGGCTTATGTCACAAATAACTAATGAAATTTTCCTAGTGAAAAAAAGGGGCAGAATATTTTCGTTCGTTTGTTTATTTTGTCATCTGAGCAAATTTGACTTCGAGGCACAGGGTTCAAGACGACCAAAAGAGTTAGTCCACAATGCTAAAGTGGACAAGGATATGGACTGCTCAGAACTTGACTGAAATCGCAAGCTCCGCCTGTCCCGCTCTAATCCAATGCTGAAGAAAGAACTGACACCTACAACTTGTTAGCATCAAGATTCAGATTAGAGTCCGCAGCAAAAGCAGCTAAGACCTCAAGATCAAGCTTCAAGCGATTTATACATTTAATCTTGTAACTCATAGTTGATAGGCATAGCTAGCTTAGCTTTGATTTTCCTTTTGGTGTAATAAGAAGGTCAGGAAGCAGTAGCAACAACAACAGCAGTGAAATCACAGCTCCTGGTAGTCCCAGCTGCCAAAACTTCCCAAACTACACTGACCTGATTCCTCTTTCGCCAAGGATATTAGGCAACCTATGAAGCAGGGTGCGGTCAAGCTTTTCAAAACGCTTCTCATGGAGTATTCAAAAAGGCGAAAATCGCTCGTGTTCTGCTCAGTTACCCAAACCTACTTCAAATTACCCTTTTTACCTAGCCCAATCTATTAAAGTACCCGGTCCATCCCCGTCCAAGCGAAACAACACTGTTTAGGCCTAAAGCAATCAGGACTGTCGAGGTTATCCAATCCAACGGTCCTGAAGCCCCCATTCGTTAATATAAATATGTCCAAACAACCCATACCCCCCTCAGGACCCCTACCTCTCATCTCTCAAGACCCCCCACCGGAAAACCTAACGTCGTCGCCTACCACCGCACGCCGCCGGCCAGAATCGCCTCCGCCGGCGGCTATAGTCCAATAACCACCAAAACAACACCACCTCTTTCCCTCAACCTCCTCTATCCGAATCCATGAGTGGTTTCCCTCGAATCCTTCTCCATCGGCTCGAATATTAGCCGGAAGTTTTAACTCCACCGTCGTACATGGCGGCGCCACCCCCTTTTGACCCCAAAATTACCCCATAGACTCACCTTGACCCCTTCTCCCCAAACCCCAAATTGGCTTTCCTCAAATCCAGCCAAAATTCTCTGAATCCTAAATCTAGGGTTCATGTTCGAAGCCCGAAGATATTTTGGCCTTGCAAGGGCTTCTCACTGCATTGTTTGATTCTCAAATAATGTTATTATCGGTAAGAATGAGTAGATAACACTATTTGGGGATTAATTTTGAAGGTCAGTCGTGTTCGAGTCTAATCGGTAAGTTTTCTTAATTTCATTTTTGTTTATTCCACTGTGCATGTGAATTTTAATCTAGGTTTTGCATTGATTTTGCTTGCTAGTTTTCTTAGAATTGGTTAAGTTTTTGATATTGAAATAGCTTGGTTCTGCTTCATTGATTAATTTTTTTTTCTTTTTCTGTTTGACTGATAAATGATAATAGTAGCTCTTGATTATAATTTCTAGTAGTTAATTCAAGCTTGAAAATTGGAGTGTTTTAATTTGCATTCCGATCTTAGGGTTTTTGTTTTGATTGAATGTCGTTTAGTTGTAGCTGAATAATTTCCAATCCTTAATGATTAGCCATGTCATTTTAACGAAGTTTAAAAGGGGCTGGGGTTAGCTAACCTAGGCTAGTAATTTCTGAATTGAGTCAAGCGTAGCATAGGTGTTTCAATTAGGGAATCTTTGCAGTAACTGAAATTGGAAACCCCTAGAACCCTCTAGATTGGGGTTTCAATTAGAATTTCAGAAACTTAGTATAATAAATTGGGCGATAAGTCAGTCCTTTAAGGACTTCTAAACTAAAAATTGAAATTAAAAGATGGGGAAAGGGTGTAAAACAAAATCGAAAAGTTGCCCTAAGCTTTGCCTGTAAAAGGGCAGTACCCTACATTGCAAAAGAAGTTTTTCAGAGAGAGAGAGAGAGAGAGATCTGAAATTCAAAATTAAAAGTTTTAGAAATGCACAGAATATGAAAATTGGAAATTAAAAACCAACAATCAAAAACTTTGAAATTTGAAAGTTTGAGACGGAATACCGAAAATCAACCAAAGTTTCTGTAGAATTTCAAATGCTCCCAACCCACTCTAGTTTGAAAGTTTGGCTTTTACATACGCATCATGAAAATACTCCCAACCCACTCTAGTATTAACTGTCTATGCACATTTTGATGAAGGGGCAGCAGGTCATTTGTGATAAAACTTCTATCCGGAATATGTTTCCGTAGTGGCCACCATGCCCTAAACTGGTGGAAAGCCACCAGGGTAATGAACTTGTCATCCCAGACTGTAGGGTTTCTGGTGTGATTAATACCCCTAACTTGAGGCACACCATTTGGGGGCACCTCCTCATCACTGTTATCACCACCTCAGCACCTCCGCATTCACTCTCCCCGGATAATGATGCTGTGAGGGAGGTGGAGTACTAACCACTGCTGGCTACTGATCCATCAGACGACTCAAAAGATATATGCTGTGGAAGTTGGGTAATGGGTGAAGCTCGAGGGGTATCAGTCAGTTGGAAGCTGGAGACGAAGTGAGTTGGGATTGAATCGTATGAGATGTCCTCATATGGCATATACTCACTACTCAAGGAATGGGAAGCAGCTTTATCTGTAGATTTTATCAACTTCTAGGTCTTTTTAATGTTTTACCGAACTTGAGAGTGAGTTTTACCACTATTTTGCCTTTACCCCCTCGAGAGGAACCACCTCTCCCGGGTTGTTGTGATCCCTTGCCGCCTCTTTATTTAACCATTGTCTACAGACCACACATCTAACATTGTTAGTTTAAGCACAGGCTGTGAACCAGTTATTGAAATGAATTGCAGAACAGTAGGTGAAAGTGTTGCAGACACAGGTGCAGAACAAGGCATTGCGGCCTGTACCATCAGAAGTGCGGCCACGTTAGGGGAACCGCGAATCATGCTAAGGAAACCTCGGTCGGCATTGGGCAAAGGCCTAGAAGACACCTTCTCTGAATCACCAACCAAGGTCCGCGTAGAATGGGGTCGCGGCCGCGGTGTGCTAGCGCGGGCCACATAAAATGCATTGTAGCCATGCTGGGCACAAGTTCATTCTCAGACATTTTGGGCATCGCGATCCGTGAAAAAGGGTAATGCGGACCGCGTCAGGGCACCATTGACCCTGCTAAGGCGACCGCGGGCTGCGCTGAGTCATACTCTGGGAACTAAGTTAGGGCTTCATATTTTCCATTTTTTGTCCAAATTTTTACACCTAATTGTCCATACTCAGTTGCCCAATCCTTAATCATTTTCAAAATAGAAAAATTAACAAGTAAACTAACCTAAACGAACGATCCAAAGAATAAACAAGATGAGAGAGAAGCTACAAACTACTGGCAAGAAAATAAAAATGAAAATATGAAATTAATCAAACACAAATGCATGAAATATTACCAGGTTTGTGAAGATTGAATGCAACTAAACCTATCAAGCAAGAATTTCGGTCTCAGGAAAGGATAAACAGTAGTTTTAAGGCTCTGAGCTTTCAAAGTTCAAAAAGGGTACACTAAGAACCTTGGCCTCTATTTATAGACAACCCGTGCGACCCTTACTCACCTACCGGCGTGGCCGCACAAAAGCGACTGCAGACCGCGCTGGATTTGTTCATGTGAACCTTTAGTAAGAAGCCTCTGCAGATCGCACAAAAATAGAACGCGGCCGTGGAGGTCCATTGCGGACCGCACTAACTGGACCACGGTCGAGGTGGAGAACTTCAGAGAGTACCATGTTCAGCTCATGCCAGTGCGGACCGAACAAGTGCACCGCGGTCGCACGGGCAAACTTCAGAGACTGTGCAATTTATCCAATTTATTTTGCACTGCATCAACACAATTCCTTCAAGATCTCACAGATAATTAGCTCAAAAAATCCTAAGCTACAAGGAAAATCAAAGAGAAAGACCACCATGTGGCTCTCATCAAACTCTCCATGAAGCAATAAATAGCACGCCAAGCAAGTTGGTTGAGCGTATGATCAATGAATGGCAAGGGATAATGATCCTTACGGGACACGTTGTTGAATTTTTTATAGTCCATGCATCCCTGCCAACTCGTGACAGTTCTTCCACAAATCCACTCATTCTGAGCATTTTCCACTACTGTCATGCCATCCTTCATCGATACACAGTGCACCGGAGAAATCCAAGATTTGTTAGAAACAGGGTAGACCTCTACTTCTTGCATCACCTCATCTAATCTTCCTTCATGCTCCAAGAAAGGTTTCACATCATTCTCCAAGATAGTTTTAGACATATAGAGCGTGGTGTGGAGAAAGTGGAGTCAATTCCAACCCTAATGACTTCTCAATTGTTGGCTTGGAATTTGTCGGGTTTCAAGATCCAAAGACACTTTATTAGGCTCACAAGATTCCATAACATGTAAAGCATCTATGCACGTCACTCTACTTGCATCATCATTGATATCCCAATTTATAGGTTTGGCAATAAGGGGATCTTCAACATTAATCATAGTACTTATATCATCTAATATCATAGCTGTTACAATGTCCACAAAAGATCATACCTCGGTGCCATTAGGTTTCCTCATGGATTTGCAAACACGGAAAATAACCTTCTCATCACCATTCAGAAAGTGAGCGCACCAACTTCAA
The DNA here is from genome assembly GCA_034376525.1 of Nicotiana benthamiana. Lineage (NCBI taxonomy): Eukaryota > Viridiplantae > Streptophyta > Magnoliopsida > Solanales > Solanaceae > Nicotiana > Nicotiana benthamiana. Next base: position 95,958,246 of record CM067337.1, read on the forward strand.
CATCAACAATGCCTTCCCCGTAGCAAGGAAAGAAAAGGTCTACCCAATATGATCGGCACCTCATAATCTACCTTACAATCCGAGATGACAATGTCGGCCAGTAATATAAACTTATCCACCCGAAAAAGAACATCATCAATTATGCCAAAAGGTCGTTTCATCGATCTATCCACCATTTGAAGTCTCATGAAGTTGGTCGAGGTTTCCCGATTCCCAAAGTCTTAAAGACCAAATAAGGCATCAAATTTATGCTAGCCCCCAAATCACAAAGGGCCTTGGCAAAATCTGCACTATCGATAGTACAATGGATGGTAAAAGCTCCGGGGTCCTTAAGTTTGAGGGCCATAGAATGCACAATAGCACTCACATGATGAATCATCTTAATTGTTTTGCACTCCACTGACCTCTTATTTGTTACCAAATCTTTCATAAATTTTGCATACCCCAAATTTTCTCAAGTGCCTCAACCAAAGGGACATATATTGTGAGGCTCTTCATCATGTCAATGAACTTTTTGAATTGATTGTCGCTCTTTTTCTTTGCTAACCATTGAGGATAAGGTGGAGGTGGTCTAGGCAAAGGTTCCTTGGCTTTGGGCACCACCGGCTCGAGTATATCAATGACATGTTCCCTAGATTGGTTCACAGCATCTTGTGTTTCCACCTCGGCCTCATCATCAGTATCAATCCGAAAATCATTGTTCACATTTTGTTCAACCACATCTTCAACAATCAACCGGCCCACATCTTCTTAGATGCCAACATTATCAATCACAGCTTGATTTTCTTTCGATGCATGCACATCACTACCTCTTCCACTTCTAGTTGTAACCGCCATCATATGGTTGTTGTTCCTACCCTTCGAGTTCACTGCAGTATCACTTGGTAGGGCACCCTTGGGGCGGGTATTTAAAGCTTGAGAAATGGGTCCTAATTGTACCTCCAAGTTCAGAATAGAGGTACTGTGGGAAGCGAATTGAGCATCAGAGTCTTGGTTATTCTTCATCATTTGTTTGAACATATTTCTATCCTTCCCATATCATTACCCAAAGAACCAGACCCTTGAGATTGAAACGGAGGTGGATTGTTCGGTTGTTGGTACATGGGGGGACTTTGAAAGCCTTGCCCCGGTTGCCTTGATTTCCGCTATTATTCCACCCTCCTTGATTGTTGTTGTTGCTCCAAATATTGTTGTTCTGTTCCAATTGCCTTGATTGTTAACTTGATTACACCAGTTAGTTATTTTTTTTCCAATTACTACTACCTTGTTGATTTCCCCAATTGTTGCTTTGATTGTTGTTGTTCCAATTGCCACCACCATGCTGTTGATTTCCCCAATTTCCTTGGGGATGCCATTGTTGATGCGAAAAGTTGCCTCTATTCCCTTGGTAATTATTGACATATTGAAATTACTCGCTTTGATCATCATAGCACTAATTTGAATAACCACCGCCATCATTATTGTTGTGAAATTGCTCAAAATTATCTTGAGGTTGTTGTTGCCCTCTTTGCCTCCTTTTCAACATAGAAACACCTTCCATGGCATTGATTAGGCGCGAATTTTGGACTTGTTGCAATTGCGCCTTCTCCAATTGGTTCATTGTGGTTGTCAACTCCATTATAGCTTGTCCATGGTCATGCAACGCCGTATGTAAATGAATAACTATAGGGTCACCTCGAGGAATGTTAGTTGTACTTTGCCATGCCGAAGAGGTGTCGGTGCCATTTCATCAAGTACATCACATGCCTCTTGGTAAGAAAGCTTCATAAAGTTCCCTCCGGCCAATTGATTCGCAATGCATTGATTCGTGGTGTTGATTCCCCGATAAAAAGTTTGTTGGATCATCGCCTCGATCATGTCGTTATTAGGGTACACCTTCACCGTTGTTCTATATCTTTCCCAAATTTCATGCAAAGGTTCCGTTGGCTCTTGCTTGAAGGCTAAGATTTCATCCCGAAGTGCCACCATATGACTTGGTGAGAAAAACTTCCCAATGAATTTATCCGCCAATTCATCCCAAGTTATGATGGAATGAGTGGGGAGCATTTCTAACCAATCCAATGCTTTACCTCGCAGAGAGAATAGGAAAAGCCTCAATCTCAAAGCATCATCGGACATGTTTGTCTGCTTGCTGCCCCAGCATGTATCTACGAACCCCTTCAAGTGCTTGTAGGCATTTTGATCGGAGGCGCCCGTAATATATCCTCTTTGCTAGAGAAAGGTCAACATGAAATTTGTGATTTGAAAGTTCCCCGCCCAGATTCGGGGAGGAACAATAGCACTACGTACCCTTGATTTGGGAGAACTCTTGGGCCCACTCTTGGCAGTGGCGGAGGAGGGTCTGGGATAGGATTGTTGTCATTTGCATTGACTTGATAGCCTCTACGTGGAGCTTGAGGTAAATCAGGAACCTCTTCTTATTCAAGATCATCTACCTCCTCCCTCTCCATGACATTGCCCAGAGGATCATTTTCTTTAAGAGCCATGTGTACCTTATTGATCGACACAAACAAAATTAGTAAACAAGAAGGTAAGAGAAGCAAAACACAAAATTAACTAAATAGATAGTCAACACTGTAAGCTCCTCGCAAACGATGCAAAAAAGTGATCGCTGCCAACTCAATGCTACACCAAGGTAGGAAGAGCGATTCGCAATAGATTTTACCTGAATATAGGTCGAGATCGATTTCCTCAGGGAGCTAGTAGTAGAGTTGGATTTATTGTCTAGTCTAGAGATGTGTTTGTACTCCTAATTTCACTTTACACATTCTTCGTTGTTTTTATAACTATTATTACAAAACTGATGGTTAATACTAAATTATGTTATGAGAATATTGCTAAGTTGTATCTAATGGAAAGAAGGATACTAGGGTCGTGGCATCACCTAGGTAGCTAATTGATGGGTAGATGTTACTACATATAGATTGACATATTTGGGGCTTATGCTATAACTGTTGCACGAACCCACTCTCACACCTCTCGGTAGAGAGAGTGATTTTGCCCAATGGACACTCTCGAGACCAAATAGGTAGGCAAATTAGGCCAAGCGCAACTAGAGATCAAGTAGGGTGATTACTCTCTCGAGATTTAACCCGTTAATTGGGACTATCATTTCTCATGAGTCCATCCCAATTCCTTGTTGCGTCAATTTTGGGGTCATAAACTCTCTTTCTCAAGAAGAATCAAACCCACAAAGCATGAATCAGTGTTTACAACCACCAATTCTTAAATAGAAATACAAAACTCAACCCAAATAGCAAATATTCAATATCAATCTAACCCTAGATGGTAACACCTATCAATTACCCACACTAGGGTTGAGCCACAACCCTAGCTAATGGGTTTAACTACATATGATTAAGGAAGAAAATGAAAAAATTGATGAAGAACCAAGCATATTAATTAATTGCTAAAAAGTAACTACAATAATCTATTGTTAATGACAAGAAAAAGTGCCAAAAATGGTTACAATATAAAGTCTCACGAGCTCAGTTCTGTTCAGAATATAAAACTTAACCTAAAAATGGTAAAATGTTCTATTTAAACTAGGCTGGAAAAATTTGACAAAAATACCCCTGTGGGGTCAGTGCAGGCCGCACAAAAGCAACCGCGCCTGCACAGGCTCTTTTGACTTCACTATTTAGCTCTCTGATTTTGAGGAGCACGGACCACATGAAAGTGTACCACGACCGCGAAGGGGGTCCAGCATGGACCGTGCGGTGATGACCGCGGACCGCGTGGCACTATCTTGGCTATTTGTCCACCTCTCTAAATCTCGTTTATGTTGACCGCACAAAAGAGTTGAGCGGCCACGTATCCTTACCGCGGACTGCGAGAATCCTACCGCGACCGCATTGCCTTCCGCCTGAATATACCATGTCTATGATCCTCCTAGTGCAGCCGCAGTTGCTTTTGCGCGGTCCCCATTAGGCCTTCTACCCTTGGATTTCTTCGTCTTTGATACTTGAGCAGGTTTCACTCCTTTTTTAGTCGATCTTTGACATTTCGTCATTTGTCGCTCAAACCTGCAATCAAGCACAGCCTATGAGCATTTTGGGACTATTTTGTAGCAATTTATACTCAGAGCATAGGCAAGTAAGGGCATAAAACACATTAAAATCCTAACTTATCAGGTCCCAGCATGGATTTCTTCTAACATTTTAGATGCTTCCTTTGTGTCGACACACCTTAGTAATCTCAAATCAGGAATCCTCCTATATAGGATTTCTCCACTGTAAAAGACATTGTTAGATAATCTCCGGATTGTGCGCTTTTGAGTGGGATTTGTAAGCTTTGGATATTCTTTTTTGGTTAAATATTCCTTGATATCGCGGAACCAAGGCTTTCCATCTACTTCCTCCTCGACATTAGCGCAGTAAGCTGGTTGGTCCTTAATCTTTACTGGAATAGGGTCTATGAAGTTCTTGTCTGGATGCTGAATCATAGATGATAGAGTTGCCAATGCATCAACAAACTCGTTCTGGACCCTGGGAAAATGCGGGAACTCTGTCTTTGTGAATCTCTTCCTCAACTTTTTATATGATGCAAATGTAGGAGTATCTTGGAGTTCTGAGCTGCCCATGATTCTTGGATATAATGTATAAGCAAGTCTGAATCCCCAATTACAAGCAACTCTTTGATGTTCATGTCGATGGCCATCTTGAGCCTGAAGATGCAGGCTTCATACTCGGCCATATTATTGGTGCAGGGGAACTTGAGTTTGGCAGATACCGGATAGTGCTGGCCAGTTTCTGACACTAGGACTGCTCCTATACCAACTCTTTTGAAGATTGCTGCTCTATTGAAAAACATCCTTCAACCGTCGCAAGATTCTGCAATGTCTTCTCCTATGAAGGATACCTCTTCGTGAGGAAAATACGTCTTTAGGGGCTCTTATTCTCCATCCACAAGGTGATCTGCTAATGCCTGTCCTTTGATTGCTTTCTTAGTCACGCAGACAATGTCGAATTCACTCAGCAAGATTTGCCACTTGGCTAGCTTACCAGTGGGCATGGGCTTCTGAAAGAAATACTTTAACAGGTCCATTATTGACATGAGATACGTGGTGTAAGTGCATAAATAGTGCCTCAGATTTTGAGCTACCCAAGTCAGAGCATAACAGTTGCGTTCCAACGAGAATACTGGGCCTCACACATGCTGCCCTAGAACACAACCAAATTCTCTATCTAGTACCGCAAGGTAGAGTAACAGGGGTCTACCTGGCTCCGGCAGGACCAAAACTGGTGGTGTTGACAAGTACTCCTTGATTCTGTCGAAAGCCTTTTGGCAGTCATCTGTCCATTTGGCGTCCTTCTTCAGCTTCTTAAAGATATGATCACATATGATAGTATATTCTGCTATGAACTAGCTGATGTAGTTAAGTCTTCCCAAGAAACTCATTACTTCTTTATTGTTTTTTGGCAGTGGAAATTCTTGAATAGCCTTGACCTTTGATGGATCCAATTCTATCCCTCGTGGCTCATATTGAACCTAGGCAATTTCCCAGCTGCAACCCCGAATGCACATCTTGCAGGATTCAATTTCAGGTTATACCTTCTTAGTATGTTGAAGAACTTCCTCAAATCTTCTATGTGGTCAGTGTCTTTCTTAGATTTGATGATGTCATCACCTACATATACTTCGATCTCCTTGTGTATCATGTCATGAAAAATAGTAGTCATGGCCCTCATGTAGGTAGCCCTGGCATTCTTTAACCTGAATGGCATCATCTTGTAGAAGTACATCCCCTATGGTGTAATGAAGGTCGTTTTCTCAACATCTTATTCATCCATACATATCTGATGGTACCCAGCAAAACAATCAACAAATGACTACAGCTCATGCTTGGCGCAATTATCAATCAAGATGTATATGTTCGGCAAGGGGAAATCATCTTTTGGACTGGCCCAGTTGAGGTCCTGGTAGTTGACAGAAACTTTAACTTTCCCGTCCTTCTTTGATATTGGCACAATATTGGCTAACCATGTCGGATACTCTACCACCCTGAGAACCTTAGCTTTGACATGATTAGTGACTTCTTCCTTGATCTTTAAACTCATATCTGATTTAAACTTTCTGAACCTTTGCTTCACTGGAGGACAGGCTGGATCAGTCCAGAATTTGTGAGCTACAATAGATGTACTTAGAACAGTCATGTCGTCGTATGACCAGGCAAATATGTCTTCATAATCGCTTAGGAACTCTGTAAATTCTTTATTTTCTGACAGAGAAAAATGGACGCTGATTCGTGTTTCTTTGATGTTTTCTGTATCTCCCAGGTTTACAATCTCAGTCTCTTCCAAGTAGGACTTAGTCCTATTCTCAAAATTCTCAACTTCCTTAACAATCGCTTCTAGTATATCGTCTTCCTCTTAATCGATGCCCATTTAGTACACTGCCTCGTTGCATGTCACAGTCATTAGTTCATCAAGTAAAGTAATGGCAATGTTGTTGCATGTCACAGTCATTAGTTCATCAAATAAAGTAATGGCAATACTGTTTGAGTAAAGTAATGAAAATAATATGAGTAAGATTTATAAGAATCTGAAATACTTTAAGAAAATCCATGAATGTTTTGAACATCGGAGCTCTTTTTGTGAAAAAAACAAATTCCAAAGGGAAATAAACTAGTAAAACAAAATAATGTATGGTGCTTTGTTTAGCCTTGCTACCCCGAGGCACGCCAGGATCAGGTGGTTCTAATGGACAAATTATTGAGGTGTTCTCCTTGGCTCAAGGCTTGTATAGAAGGGCTTTCCTTCCCATCCTCCTTGAAAAGGATGCAACAGTCCACAGTCCATGTTATCCCCTTCCAAAAACAAACTCTTCATTGCTGCCGGTGCTTCCTCTTCTTCTAACCTTAGATCACTTCAGCCGGTTGGAAAGTCTTCTCAAGACGGGGTATTGGCTGCTCTACTGGATAGTAAGGGTTGCGCCAGGGTGGCGACCAGTCCTTGAATTCTTCCCAGGTATACTCATACCCCAAACCAAAGTTAGTACCATGTTTCTTTAGTTAAATAGGCTTAGCGATTCCTTGGAGATTCTTTCCAGGTTCATGCCTGCACTAGTTCAGTATGCTTTCAATTTTACTGTCCCACCATTTATCTCTACAGTGTTGACTCATTCGATATGATGGTAGGTTTCTCTGCATATCTTCCATCTTCCTCCGATTACTGGGATGGTCTAGCGGCTATATATAGGGTTACAACTTTCACCATGAATGATGACCTCCTGGTGATTGCACTCAAATTTCACTGCTTGATTTGGTGTTGATGCCACGGCCCCGACAGCATGAATACACGGTCATCCCAATAGTAGATTGTAAGATGCTGGCACGTCAATTACTTGAAAATCAACATCGAACTAGGTGGGTCCCATTTGCAAATGTAAGCTAATCTCCCTAATAGTGGACCTTTGTGATCCATCGAAAGCCTTGATGCAACCGTCCTTGATTTCATGTAGCCCCTTTCCTAATGTTCTGAGTGTTACTAGAGGACAATGATGAAATAATCTTCGCAATGCACAGTGATGCGCAATGCCTTGTTATGGATCAATCCTTCAGGTGGTAGCTCATCCTCGTGGAAGGTGATTTTGTGACTTTCTAAACTTGACCCAGTATGTTTTCCATTTCTCCTCTAGCGATGTTGCTGGGCACATATGCCTCACTCAGCACCTTTAACAAGGCATTCTTATATGCATCAGAACTTTGTAACAAAGCCAGGATAGAGATCTGTGCTGGTGTTTTGCTCAGCTGGTCAATGACTGAGTAATCCTTGGCCTGTATCTTTCTCCAACGATCACTGGTTCCAGTGTCAATGATGGCTTGTCGACCAGAGGTCTGCTTACTTGACTTAGTGAAGTGTTCTGTGTATACACCCTGCCGGTTCATGTCATACCATGTGCTACAACCGTTTCCTCGAACTTGGCTTTTCCATTCCTTCTTACCTTGATTGTATAGTCCCATAGTATGTATTTAGTGTGGACTGGTGTTATGGCTGTCATTGCCATTGGAATAGGAACCCTTGTTTTAGAAGGTAATACAGTGACTTCAAAGGGCTCATGCGCCTTTGTCGCATGAGCCCTTTAAAGTCTGGCATTTCAAACTCCAGCGGTATGGACATGTTTACCATAGCATCTTTAGAAGGCTGAATTTCGATTACAATCAAATGGAGAGTGACTGTTGGTTTCTTTGGATCATCGCCTTATGTGATCAAACCGATTGATCCTTTGGGATACCAATCATCTTCTATCTCAATCATGTATATACCTCCACCCTTGTGGTCTGATAGAGGGTTGTTAGAGACATTGGGGGAAGGCTCTTTTGCCACAATGATCTTTTTGTAGGCTTGGTAGACATATGCGGGTTGGGAGTATTTGAGTGAAGTTGACTGGTGTGTTGGTGGTGGAAGCGATTGGTAAGTAGATGGTGGAGCTTGGTAAGAAGACAAAGGTGCTTGGTAATTTGGAGTGGATTGATATGTGAGTGGAGATATGGGGTAGGCTTGGTATTTGACTGGTGATTTGGTTTTTTGTACAACCATTATGGCACCTATGTCTCTCTTTTTGGATGTACCACCAGACTACAGAGCCTTGTTGGTGGCCTGCAAAACTTCAAAGTTAGTGACCATACCACTTTTTGTTACCTTCTTCGATTCTTTCCCCTAGTTTGATGATGTCGGAAAATTCCTGGCCTTCAAATAGCATCAACCTTTTGTAATACTGTGGGTCTTGAGCCCAGACAAAAAACTTGTTCATTTGTTCTTCCTCTAAAGTTGGCCTGACCTTAGCAGCTTCTGATCTCAAATGAGTAGCATACTTGCAGAATGTCTCTGTAGGTTTCTTCTTTAAGTTTTGGATGTTGAACACATCTGGCGCATTTTTCGTGTTGAATATGAACCTGTCCATGAAATCGGACGCCAAACTTACCCAATTTGATCACTTCTTCGAGTCTTGGCTAATGTACCAAGACAGAGCATCCCCTTTCAGACTTCTCATTAAGAGCTTAATGCGAATCTTTTCATCTTTTCCTACTCCGACCAGCTTGTCGCAGTATGCTCTCAGGTGAACCCTGGGATCTCTTGTACCATCAAACATTTTGAACTTCAGAGGTTTGTACCCCTCCAACAGCTCGACATCGGGTTGTATGCATAAATCTTCGTAGTTTATTTTCTTAATTCCTTTACTGCCTTCAACGCCTTAGATCCTGGTGGTTAGCTTCTTAAGTTCTTCAGCCAAATTCTTGATAAGAGAATGTTTGTCATCAGACTCAGGTATGCTTGAGATAGACACAGTTTCCACATAGATGGGGGTATTGTTGTGGCAATGGTCATTTTTGGGGTTCAATGGTTCCAGGATGAGCAACGGAGTGTTGTTGGGAGTCTGGCAAGTATTGCAGTGGTGGTGAGGAATGAGATGGTTTGGGACATTTTGTCGAGGTCTGGGATTCTGAGTGACTTTTGGAGTAGTAAGGGAAAATGAAAGACTTGCCAAATTCCAGACTTGGTTAAGCTCTTCTTGGAACCTTAGTAACTTATGTTCTATCTGAGAGGCATTCTCCTTGGAAACTTGAATACCTTGAGTAACTTCTACCCATTCGACTGAATTTTCCTTTCTGATTTTGCTTAAATCTTCCATCTTTGCCTTGAACTTGCTTCTGATAAGACTAGGAGGGCCTTGGATCTTGTGGAATACGATGATAATGCCAGAGTTCACGAACTAACCTTTGGGGAGGGGAATAAATAAAAGGGGAAAACAAAAAGGTAGCGAGTTAGTAAGGATCATAAGAAAAGATGTTGCAATATTTAAACATGTAGTGCAGGGAATATAAAACGCGTCCTAATCTTGGGGGACCTCGTTGTGCCCGAGATAGGCCTAGCGACAAAACAAATTGGAGAACTTAGAATGCTAAATGCGTCGTTTTATTGATAAGAAAATAATAGGAATCCCAAAATGACACTAAATAAAAATTCACTAATGGTCGTAGGCCTTATTACATTTTCAAAGGAAAAGAAAACTCCTATCTATTTGGTCCCAGAAGGACCTTCCCCAGATTTGGCAATGTTGGCTCCTCCGTACAGCTCTCCTAGCTCGCGCAATCCTAGCAGCAAGTAGGCCCTAGCTAGATGTCTGCCTTCATTTCCTTCAGCAACTCAGCAATCTTCGACACTCTTCAGAAATTTCTTTTCCAGCTCCACTATGCCCCACTCCAAATAGATCAGTTGTTTGTTGGCGCTAACAGCCATATCCATCCATTCTCTAATTAACGTTTGATTGGCTTCTTATATTTCATGGTGCTCATTTTCACATTCTTGTATCCTCTTGCGCAGTTGGTTGTACTTTACCTGTGCTTCAGCCTTTTCATCAATGATCTTGTGACCTCGAACAAACCCCGGTTGTCCTAACCCATTATGATCGTCCTCCGACCAGCTTGATTAGTATGGAGTATAACCAGCATGGTACCTATTCGGTTCAATAGTATCTTTTCCCATGAAAATTTTGTAGTGCCATATGTGTTGAGCTTGGCACTTGTAAGGGCTATCGTCATCCTGAAAGTTGGCTTTGAAGTGACTCATTTTGTCAACCCTTTTTCGGCCTGCCTCATGACTTGGAGAGAGACATAAGGACAAGTTCCTCTCAAACCAATGAGTATAAGAAACGGTGAATCCCAAGATCAGACAATGAACTCTTCAGTAGGGAACCATTCTAACATCCATTACACTTTGTCCTCTTTCAGATTTTCGAACAACTCTACCCACCCTTTAGCATCTTTCGGTTGTGCAAACTTGTTTAGCATATAGTTCATTCGCCTTGTCTGATGGAAGGTTATATACTCATCCCAATCTCTGCGCAGGATCTCTTGTTTATATTGTCCCTTTTGGAGATGCTCCATGAGCCAGAGTTTGAGCAGTAAGTTACAACCCTCAAAGTGTTTGGCCCTCGTTGACAGTTTTCCAGGGCTTGGTATATTTCCGCAAGAATCATGGGTACTATACTAAAGGGCTACCCACCAATTCCTTCCATTAAGGTTTTGATGACCATGGCTAGTCACGTGTGGATCCTAGCCTTCTTCAAAGGAACTACTATCATTCCTAAAAAGCAGAACATAAAGACGAAGACTCTTCTATGGATATGCCCCAATGATGTGAGAACGAATTCATCTGGGTAAGTGCGATAGGACTTACTATGGCTGTATCTCTTGTACAGATAGTCGAAAGGAATGTAGGAATCCTTCAAGCAGGTCAAGTCTATGTTCTTCTTTAATGTCATCATTTTGAGAAAACCCCTACCCTTGCGATTTTCTGGCATAAGCAAACCTGGAGTCTCCCAGGGGATACCAGCTAGTCCTGCTATTTCCTCGAGCAAAGGTATTATTTCAAAGTCCCTGAAACAAAACACAGACCTATCGCCATCCAAGAATAGAGTATCAGCCTCTATGATTTTGTTGTCGCGTTGGATTCTCAGGAGAGAAGGCAAATTTCCCAAATATTTGCAAACGAGGGTCTGATCACTGGAGTGAAGGTCTTCCCACTAGCTTAGCAACCTTATGTGGATGTTGGATACCATGCACAACTGGGGACTTCGTGCCTCATTTTCTGCAAAACAAATTGTTAGCCTTTACCCCCGCCATACTCGACTATTTAAATATCAATAATTGGCATAAGCAACATTTAGTTCTCTAAAAAAATGCACAGACGTGGTAGTGTCCGTTTGGGTTCTAGGGAAACCCACTGGACTTTAGACAAGGCTATCTTAGAGAGTCATTATGCGGACAACATAACTAATTCGGCTAGGTTTGACCATGATGCATGCATAAATGAACGGAGTAAGGTTTCTATAGGGTGCTAAACTGATACCCTATAGCGGACAACTCAAGAGGGAAAGGCACGAAAGCATTGACTACACCATTGATCGACAAGTTTTACAGCAAATACGCCTTTGCCAAATTTAGGGGTGATATTATCGGAAGGGAGCAACCACTCATTATAACCGTTGCTATGGTATTTTATATTTCACAAGTGGAATATGATGTTGAATATACAACAATAAGAATGAAACAAGTTGTCAAGTATTTGCACGTTCATAAAGTAATAATTGCAATAATTGCTCATAATTACAACAGTATTGAAGGAAAGAAAGCATTAAAGAAAAGAAACAATGAGATAAGATAGTTTCGTAGTAAAAAAGAGATAAAGACATCAAATAAAGGCAATAAAGAAGCAGTAAAGTCACAAGAAACATGAAATGGTAAAATCCTAAAGCATATCACCAGCAGAGTCTCCATAACGTCGATGCCCCCTCTTTCTAAGGTGAATTCTGGTTTATGACATTTAGGAGGACAACTCGTTCCCTTTTGGGAATTGGGTTTTGAATTTGAAAAGTCGCCACCTAATGATTAAGTGGAATAGGAAACTAAAAAAGGGTTTTGAGTTAAAGAACCAAAGTTTGGGTAAGGGCTAGAAATTATCTTGGGGGAAATAGTTAGGCACCCCTCGAGATCCACCAGTGTTGTTCCCGGCCATATTATAATTGTGACTTCACTTGACAAGTAAGCAAATAATTTTTCAAGTAGAAGGAGTTTTCACATAATATTTCAAGTAAATTGAAATTTGAGGAAAAGTAAAGAGGGTAGAAATTTTAAGAAAAGATTTGAAAAATTATGAAAAAATAAACAAGCAAGGGGGAAGAGGGTCCTAGGTTTATGATTAATATGGATCACGTCAATGCAATACCCAGTAATCACTCCTCAAAAGAGAGAAGCTACATGAGGTATTAGCGCACCGGCCGTCATATTCATATCTACCCTTCCCACCCGTTAAGGTATTAAAGCGTGGAATAATATCGTTACTTATCACATATTATTACTCGTCCCAATCCTATTAGTCTCAAAGGAGTTAAGACTACTAATCCTAAAGGGGAGGGAGTTGGGGCTTTTCAGAGTTTAAAAGGTTAAACGTTTAAGGCGACAAACAAGAATATATAAGCCGTTAGGGGGGAACAAATAGCAGTTAAGGCGCAAACAGGCCTCCTCGCTTAAAGGAGCAAGTTATATAACATGATTTCAAATACTAGTTATGGTCTGAATTAACCTTAAAGTGTTAGGACAGGCTGATTTATCACATATTTCTCATATGAGAAGTTCGAATTAGGCTTGGTTTGGTTGTACTTTATTAAGAGCTGACATAGTTGATTAATCACCTAATGGCTTGCCTAGGTGAGACCTATAGGCACGATATCTAGTAGTGCAGAAGGTGTAATGGTTTTAAAGAAAGGATTATTGGTTTTATAAAATAAAAGTTCTGCAGATTTTAAACGACCTTTAATTTTAGACTCATAGAGGAAATAGACGAAGTTGATTCAACTGATTACTCCTATAGGCATGATTTCTAAGCATTGTTGATTTTAAATGGTTACATAAGTGCAGGAGTCCTATAGGCATGGTATCTAGAATGAAATGGATTATTGTTAAACCTATGATTTATTGCCTAATGTCAGGTATATGCATATTATTATTAAACCTATGATTATCTGCCTAATGAAAGATATATGCAGAAGTGCCAAAATTTAGAGACATGATTTATGATCATGGTTTCTATATGAAGAAACGAAGAAACTTAGAGACAAGATTTCTATATGCAAAAATGCAGAACTTATAGGCAGGATTTCAAAGATGAGAAGGCAGAAGTTCAAGAATTCCTATGAACAAGTTATTTTCATGAATGCAACCTATAGGCATATTGTCTATGTGAATGCAAGAATCAGAAAATCCTATAGATAAGTTATCTACCCGTTGCATACAGTCATCCATATCCCTTTCCACTAGCCATTCCAATAGTTATTACAAATTATTACAGACCAAAATGAACCAGAAAAAGTAAAAATTACATCAGAAATTCAAGCCACACCCAAACAGCCTAATTCAGACTCAAGATTTAACAATATGAGATAAACCAATTTCCAGGATCAGATTTCCAAAGCTTTTCTCTTATTTGGGATGTGTCAAAGTTCCCAAGAGTCTCAAAGGGGCTCCGGGCAGCGCTTACACCCCCAACATATTGCAGAATTAGATCATAGTGCAGTGTGGAAGGGCCAGCCGTCGAATGTCCAAGTTCAGAGGGAACTCAAGGTCCTAAAGCAAGGCTAGAGGGGGGCAGAACTAAGGGTTTAAGAGTAAGTTCAAGTGCATAAAAAGGGAATTGGGGAATCCATGGTTGGCTGGTGGTCATGCCTAGCAATTGGGAGTGTTGGCACACCCCTAACCAGCCTGTTAGCCCAACCTTAGGAGTTAAGATCCATAGTGGATCAAGTTATGACCTGAGCAATAATTTGGATACTGCCTGGCCAAGAACCTTAACTCAAACACATAGAAGGTAATGGGGGTAGGGATTCACGATAGAAACAGATGCAAGAAAAGGACATACATAGTCTAATCACTGAACAACAATAGCAAAGTAAACAATAATGTTGAAGCTATGAAGTAAACACACAGGGGTGAAGCAGAAATTAAATTAGAAAATGCCAGCTTCAGGGAAAAAACAACTTGTTACGAAACACTTGATATTCTGGATTGTGCGGCAACACTTGTTACGAAACTATTCTCCATCTAACTAGTGCATTACTCTATTTTTTAGTAAATAGCACCTAAGAAGAAAGTGATAATTGGCCAAGAAGCCAATGCTGCCTCAGGACTGGCTGATAAATCACTGCTTGATACTGCGAGTGAGGGTAGTCGCCGTACTTTCACTCTACCTGACTCTTCTATTCTAGATCAGACTACCCAGTTCCAAGACCTGTGGAAGGTACCACTATCCCTCCCATTGATACTCATGTTCCGCCTCCAACCCCAACTCCCCATTCTAGTTATTCTGATGTGGATCTTAGCGGAGCTATTTAGATGTTGACTCAGCTAGTGGCCTCTCAGACACAAAGGTCAAATGTTGAACCGAGTTTGTCAAGCTAGCAAGGGGATTCTATCAGTTCCAGGGTGAATAGATTTCTTTAGTTAGACCCTCTAGTGTTTATAGGTGCCAATCAAGAAGAAGACCTCCGGGATTTTATTGATGAGATGCATAAGGCCCTCATGGTTATGCGTGCAACTGAGATAGAGGGAGTAGAGTCGGATGCCTACCATCTGAGAGGGATGTCCTATTCATAGTTTGAGTTGTGGGAAGATTCCTGTGAGAAGAAGAGCCCTCTGGCGAGGTGGAGCGAGTTTGCCGATGCCTTTATAGATCATTTCCTGCCTGCTGAGGCAAGGGCAGCCCGTGCATAGAGTATGAGAATCTGAAGCAAGGTAATAGAAGTGTGTGGAAGTACCATATAGAGTTTTCTCTCCTGTCCACGTATGCCATTCATATGTTGCCTACAAAGGAGGTCAGGGTGCCCCGGGTTTGTTCAGTGCCTTAATACTTTGACTATTAATGAGGCTTCTACAACTGCGTTGAATTGTGACATGAATTATGGGAAGATGGTAACATTTGCTCAGGTGACAGAGAATCGTAATCTGAAGAACATGATGGAGAGGGAGGGTAATAGCAAGGCCTGGTCTACGGGTAATATATGAGTCAATAGGTAGGGGAAGATCAACTTTTAGAGGAGGATCATCAGGGACATCCAGTCTGTTGCATAGTCTTCAGCTAGTGCACTGCCAACAAGGCCCAACCAGCAGCAGTAGTGGAGTTGTTTTAGGACTGGTCAGAGGAATAAAGGATCCTACTAGCGGGGTTGGTTGGAAGAGATATCCCAGAAGCATCTGAGGTCCTCGTGCCCCAGTTATAGGAAGATGCACTCAGAGATTTGCTATTTGGAGTTACCCATATGCTATGGATGTGGGATGAGAGGAAATATTCAAAAGCATTGTCGCGTTCCCGCCAGGGAGCGGGTAGGGGCACAGCATAGTCATCCGGTCCAGCAGCTACTACATCCTCGGCCCCCTCTCTGGCTCAAGGTACCCCAGAACCCACAGGGTGTGGTGCGGCTAGGGGTGGTGCACAGAGTTCAGGAGGCCCCAGTCGGTTCACTGCTATGAGTGGTCACCAGACCGCAGAGGCTTCTCCAGATGTTGTTACAGGTATGCTGACTATCCAATCTCATGATGTGTATGTACTTATTGACCCCGGTTCCACCTTCTCCTATGATACCCTTTTTGTTGCTATGAGATTTTGGATAGAACTGGATTAGCTTCATGAACCATTCCCCGTATCTACTCCGGTCGTACTCTATTATGGTTGCTCGAGTTTATAGAGTATGTGTTGTCATGGTGCGTGGTAAGGATACCATGGCCGATCTTATTGAATTAGGGATAGTCAACTTTTATGTAATAATGGGAATAGATTGGCTTTACTCATGTTTTTCCAAACTTGATTGTTGGACTAGGACTATGAGGCTTCAGTTTTATAATGAGCCCGGTGTTGAATGGAAGTGAGATAATGTAGTCCCTAAAGGTCAATTTATTTCTTACTTTAAGGTTGCGAAGATGATCAAAAAGGGGTGTATATATCAGTTAGTCCGTGTTACAGACACTGGAGAATAAATTTCTGGATGTCTTTCTAGATGAACTCCCTGGGATTCCACCGGATAGGGAGATTGATTTTGGGATCGATGTAATGCCAGGCACACAGCCTATATCATTCCACCTTACAGAATGACACCACCAGAATTGAAAGGGATAAAAGAACAGTTGAAGGATTTGCTAGAAAAGGGTTTTATTCGGCCGAGTGTGTCACCATTGGGCATACCAGTCTTGTTTGTAAAGAAGAAATATAGGTCGCTACTGTCACACCCCCTTCTTCTCGCGAAATTGGATTTGTGACATTATGGGAGGACAACTAGTTTCCTTTTGGAATTGGGTTTGAAGCGTCTCCACCTAATGATTACGTGCATTAGGACACTAAGAAGAACTTGATTTGGAAAACAAGAGATTGGGTAAGGGCTTGAAATTATCCCGAGGGGAAGGTGTTAGGCAGCCCTCAAGATGCACTAGTGTGGTTCCCGGCCATACTATAATTGTGACTTTAAATGCAAATAACAAGTAGACAAATAAGAGTTGCAAATATGAGAGGGGGTTTTCACATAATTATTGCAAATAATTTGAATTTAAAACGAAGTTAAAAAAGCTGAAATTCGAGAGGAAAAGAAATTTTTGAAACTCATAATAAACGAGTATGAGAAGAAATTTCACATGATTGCTGCAAATAGATTGGAAGTAAAAAAATTGAAGAAGCTGGAATTTGAAAAGAAAATAGCTTTTGAAACTCTTAATGAAACAACCAAGTAAAGGGATGGGGGTCCTAGGTTTATAAATAAAATGAATCACCCCATACAACACCCGGTAATTGTTTATACATGTGGTGTTATCGCGCGATCATCACATCCATATCTACCCTTTCCCACCCCGTTAAGGTATTAAACGCATAATGGTATCGTTTTACTTATTGTATGCTATTACCGATCCCCAATCCTATCAGTCTCCTGGAGGCATTTAAGACTACTTGTCCTAAAGGGAAGGGAGATTTGGGCTTTTGTGATTTTAAAAGAATAAAACTCTAAGGCGATATTCAAAAACACGTAGAGCAAATATGGGGAAACACATAGCAATTAAAGGCTCAAACAGGTCTCCTCAGCTTAAAGACAGATCATTTAGCAAGTCTTACTCATACTGATTATGGTCTTAATTAATCGGTTGTGGCAGACTTATCCATTACATATTTCGGAGAAGAAACCTCAGTCAGGCCTGCCTACTGGTTGGAATTGATAGAATCTGATTCAGTTTACAAGTTAACCTATAGCTTACCTAGGTGTCAAGTGAAAAACTATAGGCATGATATCTATTAGTTTCAGAAAAAGAAGAAATTATCAATTACAGGAATACAAATTCTGCAATCATTATGGTTACTACTGATTTTAGACTTATAAGCGAATGAATGGTTCTGATTTAGTTGGATACTCCTATAGGCATGCTTTCTAGGCGTTGTTGATTTTGAACACTTTATACTTGAAATAAGAGTGCAGAAGTCCCACAAGAATGGTATCTAGAATGATATTTGTTATTTAAACCTACGCACAGGTTTGCCTAATGATATGTGCAGATGCAAAAATTCAGGAAGTCCTATAGACATAATATCTAGCATGTTGTTACCTATGAACATGTTTGCCTAGTGATGAATGCAGGTGCAAAAATTCAGGAAGTCCTATAGGCATAGCATCTATATGATATGTAGTATTTTAGAAATGACTTATAGATATGGTCTCTATATAACGCAAAAGTACAGAAGCCTATGGACATGGTCCCTATATGAGATGCAAAAAATGCAAAAGCCTATAGATAGGATCCCAATATCAGATGCAATAATGCAGAAGCTAAGAATAGGATACATGAGTATAGAAGTGTAAATATTCCCTATGAACATGATATCAACCCTTTGTATGCATGATTGACCCTCCCCTTTTCACTAACAGCCCCAATAGTTATTATAAGTTATTATTACAGACCAGAATGAATAAGAAAAGTAAAATTACATCAGAGAACTAAAATTACAACCAAGACGAGCCTGATTCAGACTTCCTGTCTGAAACATGAAATAAACCAATCTCCAAAGATCATATTCAAAAGCCTTTCTCTTATTTGGGATGTGTTAGAGTTCCTTAAGAGTCTCAAATGGATTCCGGGCAGTGATCAAACCCAAATATATCAGAATTGAATCATAGTGCCGTGTGGAAAATCCAACCCTCAAATGTACAAGTTCATAGGGAACTCAAGGTCCCAAAGCAAGGCTCGTAGGAAGGGGAAGAACATAAAATCTTAGGAGAGAGTGTGAGTGCCAATAGAGTATTCTTGGGGACCAAGGATAGGCTGGTGGTCATACCCAACAATTCGAGATGTTGGCACACCCAAGCCAGCTTGTCAACCACAATGTTTAGGAGTTAGGATCACTTAAAGGATCTAGTCCAGACATGAGTAACAATTTTGATGTTGCCATGTCCTGAACTTTAACTCAAACACATAAAAGGGAATAGGGTACAGGGATTCACAATAGAAGAAAATGCAAAAAGAACAGCATCCATATTTAACACTGAGCATAGATAACAAACTAGACAGGATTGTAAAAGCTGTACATAAACACATTGGGATGAGGATGAAAACTAAATTAGAACATATTAGGTTTAGGGAAATAAGAAGAGAAAGAGGTAGTCTTGTAAAGCTAATTTGCAAGCAAATAATCAGAAGAGCTATGAGATTATGTGTGTAAAAGTGTTAAATTGTGAGTTGTGTAATTGAAAGTGTCTCAGAAGTGTCGAATTCGAGGTGTGTTGGTGAGAAAGGGGTCGTGCCCTTTTTATAGTGTAGAAGGCAAGCAGAATAAGGTAGGAGAATAATTTAAAAATCATTTGTCAATCAATTACACAAGTTTCCCTTTAGTTAAGGGATTCTGATTTCAAACAGGTAAAATAATTAAGGAAAGAGGTTGATCAAACACTTTTCCAAAGTAGTGGGGTAAATACACAGAGCTTTATTTAAGGAAAAAGACTGATAGCAGACGATTTGTGCAAATAAGGAATGGCAATCAATCAACATCCAGTAAAATCAAAATTGCAGATTTTATGTGAATGAACTAGGTCAGGAAGATGGGAAAGATCTTGACTTAAGGAAAATCAGTACTAATCAATTAAACCTAAACAAAAGATTCTAAATCATAAATTGGAAAATCTTTACGAAGGAAAATATTTATCACACATATAAAAGAATACAACCACATTTAAGCACGAAGAACTATTGTGCTAATCAATAGAAGAATTTAAAAGTTCAGAGTCGTAAACAAAGAACTTCGAACTCAGCTCATAGACTCGGAATGAGTCTGAAAGAGTCAAAGATTCCAAACACAAAGAAAAACCCCAAATCCTAGAGTTTCCATTTCGAATCAAATACAGAGACGAGGAGGCAAGTAATTGACACATGCTCAGAGATCTCTTTCAGAGACTCATGAGGAAACAAATAGATATAATAGTAGATTTGAAACAACAAAGTAAAGAAATTGATTCGAAGCATAGTGAGAACATGAGGCACATGCTTAAGAAAAAACTAGGACTTACATAGGGTTCAGAAGAGAAAAGCAATAGTATAGCATTTTAGAAAATCAGTAGAAGAAATATGTTAAAATGCAACACAACAAAAGTCCAGTAAAAAGGCAAACAAAGAACTTAGGAACTCAATTGGAAAACATACAGTAGGAGAACACAATATACCATAAAGGTACACCAACAAGACATATAGGATCACACAATAGGACGAACATGCGAGCGTGGTGTAGAAACACAGTAGAAAGACAAGGCACAGAAGAACATATATAGTAGAAAAAACATAAGAAAAATAGTAGGAATACATGCGTGAAAAATATACACACAGAAAAAGGAAAAGAAAAGTCGAATAAACATTTTGAATTTTCCAGAAAACCCTAAGTCGAATAGAAGTAATTTGCTGAAAGAAAATTTGGAAAAATGTTCAAAAACTTAAGTACAACACAGATATATAACAAATCTAAGAAAACATCATAGAAACCCTCAAGTATCTAGGGTTTCAAAAGAACTCTAAAACAAGAAAGGCTTTGAAAAGATCCCATCTTGGTCGGAAAGGTCAGAACCAGGCTCAAAACATCATAGTCTACCGGAGCAACCCGGAGAGGCCATCGAACCTCGAATTGGAAAAGACTTGAACGGACAACTTCGAGGTCAGTCCTCGAACCTTCGAACATCAAGAATATAAGAGTGCATGGAGATGAGTGTAGGTTATCCATGGCATAAGAGGCCATGGATTCCGATGAGATTGAGGTGGAATACACTAGAAGATGATTAGGGTTTTGAGAACATTTGAGAGAGTTTAAGAGAGGAGAGCATTTGGGGGCATCTGAGAGAAGGGAATGAGTTAGGGTTAGGGGTGTGGGGTGAATTAAAAAGGAGAGTGGGGATTATGGCCGTTGATCAAAATAATCAATGGCCTGGATTTAAAGGGGAGGTCAGGTGGGTTTAATTAATTGGGTCTGGGGTCGGGTTATATTGAATTGGGATGGTCCTTTTGGAATTCAAAATTGGGTCAATTAGGGGGCCAATTTTGGCTATAATTGGAATAAATGGGGCTAGATTTTAAATAGCCAATTTTCCCATTTTTATTATATAAAAATAGTAAAATAACTTCAAAAACAAATTAAAGGTACTGAGTTAATTAATAACATGTAAATATTAAAATAAAAATACTTGATTAATTTCATAATTATAAAATTTTATTAAATCTTAAAATAGGCTAGAATTGTAATTATATGCAATTTAGCTTTTAAAATATCAAATAAATTTATAAAAATATGTAAAACATACTTTAACTATATTTTAGCATAAATATGGGAATAAAATAAATTATTCACAAAAAATAATAATTTTGGGACTAATTCTTGATTTTTTGTACTGCTAAAATAGATAATAAATTGATTTTAAAAATCTTTTAAAAAATTGGAAAAAAATACTAAAACACTTGGGTACACTTATATATGCTATTTTGAAAGTATTTGTATGTAAAAACAAATACATTAGAAAAAATTGGGTATCAACAACTGCCTATCTTTACTTGAGAAGGATGAAAGAGTTGTCGGGTAAAGATATGATGGCCAATTTTGACCGAACAAAACGGTTTGAAGAGATTGACCATGCTCTGGTTTCTGAGCTGCCTACATATCCCTGGTCTTATAGGAATCAGGTCGTATGTAATTTAGGATTCGTTGGCATATGATGCCAATGGTGGTTTTTCAAGAAGGGACGCAACGTTTTAGGTTGGGATGGATGGTTAAGGTCTAATAGGGCCGTGGGAACCAGAGCGGGATCGCTCCTGCTGAGATGGTTGTTGCTTGCCGGTTTACCTACAAATAAGCAATAGGAGCATATATTGTGCATAAATTTAAACATGATGCAATTTTCTGTTGGAGCATGAATGTTGTCTTTGGACAGTTAGGATGATGTCTTAGACCATGATGTCCTAGGCCATGAAGTGTATAGTAAAGGATTCGCATGCCATTAAATGATGCTCTCGGTCTATGAGGAATCAGCCTCTGAGCTATCACGCCTTTGAAAAATGACATGCAAGAGATGAAAAGGGTCCTCATGCCATGGCATGGCATTCTCGGGCTATGAAAAAGGTGCCTCCGAACAATGATGCCTTTGGAAGGTTTGGCGATCTTTCAGCCCATGAGATGTAGAAGGTGGCGATCTTGCAGCCAATGCAAAAGTGTAAATGAGGTGGAAATCTTTCAGCCAATACAAAAATGTAAATGAGGTGGCGATCTTTCAGCCAATGCAAAAGTGCAATAAATTGTGATATTTCAGCCATGCAAGTGCAAAAAATAAAGTGGCGATATTTCAGCCATGCGAGATGTAAATGAGGTGGCAATAAATGAAAATGGCAGTATTTCAACCATTAAAATAGAGGTAGAGCTTAACCTCGGAAGGCAGAATGATAGCTTTATGCAATACAGAAAAATGTAGATCAAGGTCGGGCTTAACCTTAAAAGGTAGAATGGTAGCCTTACGCAATGCAGAAAATGCAGATGGAGATAGAGCTTAACCTCGGAAGGCAGAATCTTATCCTTATGCAATGCAAAAAATGCAGATGGAGGTAGAGCTTAACCTTGGAAGGCCGAATGGTAGCCTTATGCAATACTAAAAATGCAGACGGAGGTAGAGCTTAACCTCGAAAGGCAGAATGGTAGCCTTATGCAATGCGAAAAATACAAATGGAGGTAGAGCTTAACCTCGGAAGGCAGAATAGTAGGCTTATGCAAGAAATAAAAGGAGAACAGTAAAAAAATTTCATAACTGATACATGATGGCTGATTATGATATTGTGTCTGCTGAGGATACTATGTACGGATAGTGAATGCAAATAATTGTGATGGCTCCGAGAGCTACATTCTTAAACAATACATATGATGGGATTTTATGACTTAAGTTCCTGCATCCAAAGAAAAATCATGAGTTCTGTAAAGGGCGATGGTTAGTTCGTGTCCCCGTTGACTTTGCTCGCCATATTTGGTTCTAATCTAATGACACAGTATGTATCATACGGGGTAGTGTTGCTAAATAGAGCAATTTTGATAATAGACATGCATGAGTTTGTGAAAAAATATGACATAAGTATATATTTGAGAAATATTTTTTTAGATGAACCAATAACTGTGATATGGTTCAGGACATAACAACCTTTCTCGTTCCGTATTCTGAGGGTCCTTAAAATTCTGCCCTAGTTTATTGGGTTGCTATTTCTGAAGGTTGCTTGCGACGATCCGCTAAAGTTACTTCAGAATTTTGAGGGTCCTCCTTAAAATTCTGCCCCCGTTTCCAATTGCGGGAAAAAATGAAAATTTTATTGAATTGTGACCGAACACATGAGGCTGCCTACGTATCTCCTCTTAAATGGGAATGAAGTTAGACGTAGTTCAAATTACACAAGGAAATCATAAATCGTTACACATAGTATCGTTTGATTGCATCTGAATTGATCGGTTTTGGTCAAACTTCTCCGTCCATTTCGGCAAGTATAAGGGTTCCTCCCGTCAAAACCTGATGAACCATGTATGGGCCCTGCCAGTTGGGAGAGAACTTTCCTTTGGCTTTATCTTGATGCGGGAAAGTTTTCTTTAATACTAGTTGCCTCGATTCGAACTGTATTGGTTTGACTCTCTTATTGAAAGCTCTAGACATTCTGTTCTGATAAAGCTGACCATGGCAAACTGCATTTATTCTCTTTCCATCTATAAGAGCCAATTGCTCGTGACGACTTCTCACCCAATCTGCATCGTCGAGCTCTGCTTCTTGTATGATCCTTAGGGATGGAATTTCAACCTCATCGGGAATGACCACTTCTGTACCGTAGACCAACATGTAGGAAGTTGCCCCAGTTGATGTGCGGACTGTGGTGTGATAGCCTAATAAAGCAAATGATGACTTCTCATGCCATTATTTATGCTTTTCTATTATCTTTCTTAGTATCTTCTTGATATTCTTATTGGCGGCTTCTACAGCTTCATTATTTTGGGGCCTGTAAGCCGTGGAATTCTTATGTTTGATCTTGAAATCTTCAAACATAGTCTTCATCAAGTCTCTGTTGAGGTTGGAGACATTATTAGTAATGATTGACTTTGGAATCCCGAATTGACAAACAATGCGGTCGCGAACAAAGTCCGCCACGACTTTCTTAGTCACTGCTTTGTAAGATGTTGCTTTGACCCATTTGGTGAAATAGTCTATTTCTACTAGGATGAATCTGTGCCCGTTGGAAGTGACTGGTTTGATTGGTCCAATAACATCCATTCCCCAAGCGGCGAACGGCCATGATGAGCTTGTTACATTAAGCTCCTTGACCCAATAACGGCCATACTGGATGAAATTTGTTTCCACGGTCATCAATAAGTAACCAGCATGGAATATCTTCATGGCTAAGACAAAGCCGTTCATATGTGGACCGCAGGTCCCAACATAGATTTCTTCAAGCAGTTTAGATGCTTCCATTGCATCGACACACCTTAGTAATTCCAAATCCAGGGTCCTTCTATATAGGATTCCTCCACTGTGGAAGAAATTGTTAGACAGTCTCCGAAGTGTGCGCTTCTGAGTAATATTTGTGAGCTCGGGATATTCTCCTTTTGCCAAATATTCCTTGATATCATGAAACCAAGGTTTTCCATCTGCTTCATCTTTTACATGAGTGCAATAGGCTGGCTGATCATAGATCTTCACTAGAATAGGATTAATGAAGTTCGTATTTGGATGTTGTATTATGGATGATAGGGTAGCCAATGCATCGGCAAATTTATTCTAGACTCTTGGAATATGCTAGAACTTTGTCTTTGTGAACCTTTTCCTCAACTCCTGCACATGGTGCAGATAAGGGAGTATCTTGGAGTTCTTGATTGCCCATTCTTCTCGGACCTGGTATATAAGCAAGTCTGAATCCCCAATAACTAGAAACTCTTGGATGTTCATGTCAATGAACATTATAAGCCCTAAGATGCAGACTTTGTACTCGGCCATATCGTTAGTGCAGGGGAACTTGAGCTTGGCGGATACGGGATAATGCTAGCCTGTTTCTGATACTAGGACTGCTCCTAGCCAACTCCTTTGAAATTTGCTACTCTGTCGAAAAACATCCTCCAGCCATCATAGGACTCTGCAATGTCCTCTCCTATGAATGATACCTACTTGTCCAGAAAATACGTCTTTAAGGGCTCGTAATCTCCATCCACAGGGTTTTGAGCGAGATGATCCGCTAGTGCATGTCCCTTGACTGCATTCTGGGTAACATAGGAAATGTCGAATTCACTCAGCAGGATTTTCCACTTGACTAGCTTTCCAGTGGGCATGAGATTCTGAAAGATGTACTTTAATGGATCAGTCATTGATATTAGATACGTAGTATAGTCATAGAAATAATGCCCCAGTTGCTAAGCTACCTAAGTCAAAGCACATCAGGTGCGTTCCAGTAGTGAATACTGGGCTTCGTACATGGTGAACTTCTTGCTGAGATAATAGATGGCTTACTCTTTCTCCCCGTATTATTATGATATCCCAGAACACAACCAAACGCTCCATCCAATACCGCAAGGTAGAGTAATAGGGGTCTACCTGGCTCAGGCGGGACCAAAACTGGTGGCATTGACAAATACTCCTTGATCCTGTCAAAGGCCTTTTGTCACTCATCGGTCCATTTGGTAGCAGCGTCCTTCTTCAACATCTTGAAGATTGGCTCACAAATGACGATAGATTTTGCTATGAACTAGCTGATGTAGTTAAGTCTCCCAAGAAACTCATCACTTCTTTCTTGTTATTTAGCACTGTTAATTCTTGGATAGCTTTGACCTATGATGGATCGAGTTCTATCCCTCGGAGACTCACAATGAACCCAAGTATTTTTCTAGTAGGAACCCCAAATGCACATTTCGCAGGATTCAGCTTCAAATTGTACCTTCTCATCTATTGAAGAACTTCCTCATATCTTCCATGTGATCACTGGCTTTCTTGGACTTGATAATAACATCATCTACATATATTTCGATCTCCTTGTGTATCATATCATGGACAATGATAGTCATGGCCCTATGTAGGTGGCCCCAGCATTCTTTAACCCAAACGACATCATCTTGTAGCTATACATGCCCTACGGTGTAATGAAAGATGTTTTCTCGGCATCCTCTTCGTCCATCCAGATCTGATGATACCCAGCAAAACAATCTACAAATGATTGCAGCTTGTGCTTGGCGCAATTGTCAATCAGGATGTGTATTCTTGGCAAAGGAAAGTCATCTTTTGGAATGGCCTGGTTGAGATCCCATGGTCGACACAGACTCTAACCTTCCAGTCCTTCTTTGGCACTTGCATGATGTTGTCTAACCACGTTGGATACTCCACTACCCTGAGAACCTTAGCTTTGACTTGCTTAGTGACCTCCTCCTTGATTTTCAAACTCATATCTGGCTTGAAGTTTTTGAGCTTCTGTTTTATAGGTGGACATGCTGGATCGGTTGGAAATTTGTGAGCAAAAATAGATGTGCTCAGCCCACTCATGTGATCATACGACCAGCCAAATATGTCTTCATACTCTCTCAGAAATTTTATGTACTTTTCCTATTCTGACGGTGACAAGTGAATGCTGAATTGTGTTTCTTTGTTATTTTCTGCATTTTCTATGTTAATAATCTCAGTCTCGTCCAAGTTGGACTTAGGTATGTTATTAAAATTCTCAACTTCCTTCATAATCTCTTCCGGCATATCATCTTTCTCTAAGTCTACGTTTGCTTGTTGTGTTGTCTCGTTGCACGTCACAGTCATTGGTTCATTAAGATAAGTAATAGTAATATCGTAAGTAATGAGAGAAAATAATAAGAGCAAGATTTATAAGAAACTTGAAATGCTTGGTAGATTCCATAAAAGTTTTGAACAATGGAGCTTTTTCTTACAAAAATAAGAATGCAAAAGTAAACTAATAAAGTAAAGTTGTGCATGCTGCTTGTTCATCCTTGCTACCCCGAGGCTCGTCAGGCTCTAGTGGTTCTGATAGTCCAATTGTTGAGGCATGCTCCTCCACATACAGCCTGCATGGAAGGGCCTTCCACCCCCTCCTCCTCAAAGATGACACAACAATCTATGTTATCGTCTTCTAGGAGCAAATTCCTCATCGCTACTAATGCTTCCTCTTCATTTGACACGTAGATAACTTCGTCTAGTTGGAAGGTATGCTCTAAGTCGGGCATTGGCTGCTCCAATGGATAGAAAGGACCACGCCATGGTGGTGACAAGTGGTTGAATTCATCCCAAGTGTACTCGTACCCCAATCCGGGTGGTGCCCTGTTTCTTGAGCTTGGTGGGCT
Organism: Nicotiana benthamiana; assembly: GCA_034376525.1. Lineage (NCBI taxonomy): Eukaryota > Viridiplantae > Streptophyta > Magnoliopsida > Solanales > Solanaceae > Nicotiana > Nicotiana benthamiana. The sequence continues at coordinate 95,985,641 of CM067337.1, forward strand.
TAACGATTCCTTGGAGATTCTTGCCGAGTCCCTTGCCAGGCCCTCTGATGGATATGTCCTAATGATGTAAGGGAGAACTCATCAGGATAAGTACGGTAAGATTTGTTGTGACTGTACCTCTCGTACAAATAATCAAAGGGAATGTACGCCTCATTTAAGCAGGTTAAGTCTGGATTCTTCTTTAGATCCATCATCTTGAGAAAACCTCTGCCCTTTCAATTTTCTGGCTTTAACAGACACGGAGTTTCCCATGGTATACCAGCCAGTCCTCCTATTTTTTCTAGAAGAGGTGTCATCTCAGTGTATCCGAAGCGGAACACAGACCTATCACAATCCCAGAATACAGTAGCAGCTTCTCTGATTTTGTTGTTGAGTTGGATTTCCAGAAGGGAAGGTACATTTCCCAAGTATTTCCAGACAATAGTTTGATCACCGGAATGAAGATCTTCCCACCAATTTAGCGATTTGGGGTGGATGTTGGTGACCACGCCAAATCTGAGGACTTCGTGCCTCATATTTTCTGCAAGTCAAAAGTGTTTGGCCCTTTACCCCCCACCATACTCGACTATTAAATATCAATAATTGGCATGACAAGCATTTAGTTCTCAAAATAAATGCACGGGATGTGGTAGAGTCCATTTGGGTTTTGGGGAAAACTCGGTGGACTTTGAACAAGGCTGTCTTAAAGAGTCATTATGCGTATAACATAACTGACTCGGCTAGGTTTTGACTGTGATGCATGCAGAATTAAATGGAGCAGGGTTTCTATGGGGTATTAGACATGTACCCTTGAGCGGACAACTCAAGATAAAAAGGCACGGAACCATCGACTACACTGTTGATCGACTAGTTTTATTGTAAATATGCCTTTTTGGATTAAGGGGTAATAATATCGGAAGGGCACAACCACTTACTATAAGCGTTGCTATGGTATTTTGTTCGGCACGAGTGGAATATGATGCTGAAAATGCAATTGCAATAATTAAAATAAGTTGTCACGTATTTGCACGTTCATTAAATAATAATTACAACAGTTTCTCCTAATTTACAACAGTATTAAATGAAAGCAATAAGAGAAATAAAGAAAAAAAGCGAAGAGCCAAGTTAGTTTCGAGGTAAAAGAGGAAAAGTACTTAAAGGCATTTAAACAAAAAAAGATAAATAAAGAAGCATAAAGTCACAAATAGCATGAAATGGTAAAAGCCTTAAAGAAATCCCCAACAGAGTCGCCACGCTATCACGCCCCACTTCTTCTCGTGAAATCGGATTTGTGATAATATAGGAGGACAACTCGTTTATTTTTGGGAATTGGGTTTGAAGAGTCGCCACCTAATTATTAAGTGCATCACAACATTAAGAAGAACTTGATTTGGAAAACATGAGATTAGCTAACGACTTCAAATTATCCCGGGGGAAAGGCGTTAGGAACCCCTCAAGATCCACTAGTGTGGTTCCCGGCCACACTATAACTGTGATTTTAAGTGCAAATAAAAAGTAGACAAATACGAGTTGCAAATATAAGAGGGGGTTTTCACATAATATTGCAAATAATTTGAAGTTAAAACGAAGTTAAAAAAGCTGAAAATTTGAGAGGAGAAGCAATTTTTTGAAACTCAGAATAAACGGGTAAGAGAAGAAATTTCACATGATTGTTGCAAGTAGATTGGAAATAAAAAAAATCGAAGAAGCTGCAATTTGAAAAGAAAATAGCTTTTGAAACTCTAAATGAAACAACCAAGTAAAGGGAAGTGGGGTCCTAGGTTTATAAACAATATGGATCACCCCGCAAAACACTCAGTAATTGTTTATACACGTGGTGTTATTCTGTGGTCATCATATTCATATCCACCCTTTCCCACCCTGTTAAGGTATTAAAGGCCGAATGGTCTCGTTTTACTTATTTCATGTTATTACACGTCCCCAATCCTATCATCCCCCGAGGCATTTGGGACTACTAGTCCTAAAGGGAAGGGAGATTTGGACTTTTGTGGTTTTAAGAGGATAAAACTCTAAGGCGACATTCAAAAACATGTAGAAGCAAATATGGGGAAACATATAGCAATTAAAGGCTTAAATAGGCCTCTTCAGCTTAAAGACAGATCGTTTAGTATGTCTTGCACATACTGGTTATGGTCTTAATTAAACGTAAATGTTGGGGCAGACTTATCCATTACATATTTCGGATAAGAAAACCTGCCTGCTGGTTGGAATTGATAGAATCTGATCCAGTTTACAAGTTACCCTACTGCTTACCTAGGTGTCAAGTGAAAAACTATAGGCATGATATCTATTAGTTTCAGAAAAAGAAGAAATTGTCAATAACATGAATATAAATTCTGCAGTCATTAAGGTTACTACTGACTTTAGACTTATAAGTGAATGAACGGTTCTGATTTCGTTGGTTACTCCTTTAGGCATGTTTTCTAGGCATTGTTGATTTTAAACACTTTATAGTTGAAATAAAAGAGCAGAAGTCCTATAGGCATGGTATCTAGAATGATGTTTGTTATTTAAACCTACACACAGGTTTACCTAGTGATAGATGCAGATACAAAAATTGAGGAAGTCCTATACGCAGAATATCTACCATGCTATTTATTATTTAAACCAATGAACAGGTTTGCCTAGTGATAGATGCAGGTGCAAGAATTCAGGAAGTCCAATAGGCAAAATATCTATATAGTATGCAGTATTTCAGAAATGACTTATAGACATGGTCTCTATATAATACAGAAGTACATAAGCCTATAGACATTATCCCTATATGGGAAACAAAAAATGCAGAAGCCTATAGACAGGATCCCTATATGAGATGCAAAAATGCAGAAGCTAAGAATAGGATACATGATTATACAAGTGTAAATATTCCCTATGAACATGATATCAACCCTTTGCATGCATGAATGACCCTCCCCTTTTCACTAACAGACCCAATAGTTATTACAAGATATTATTACAACCCAGAATGAATAAGAAAAGTAAAAGTACATTAGAGAACTAAAATTACAACCAATGAGATCCTGATTCAGACTTCCTGTCTGAAACATGAAATAAACCAATCTCCAAAGATCAAATTCCAAAGACTTTCTCTTATTTGGAATGTTTTAGAGTTTCCTAAGAGTCTTAAATAAACTCTGGGCAGTTTTCACACCCAAATATATCATAATTGAATCACAGTGCAGTATGGAAGAGCCAACCCTCAAATATCCACGTTCAAAGGGAACTCTAGGTCCCAAAGCAAGGCTAATAGGAGGGGCAGAACTTAGAAACTATAAGAGAGTGTGAGTGCAAAGAGAGGATTCTGGGGGAGCCGGGATAGGCTGGTGGTCATACCCAGCAATTGGAGATGTTGGCACACCCCAACCAGCCTGCTAGCCACATTGTTTGGGAGTTAGGATTCCTTAAAGGATCAAGTCCAGACATGAGCAACAATTTGGATATTTCCATGTCCTGAGCTTTAACTCAAACACATAGAAGAGAGGAGGTGTACAGGGATTCATAGCAGAAACATATGCAAAGAGATCAACATCCATATTTAACATTGAGCAAAGATAGCAAACTAGACAGGATTATAGAAGTTGTAACATAAACACATTGGGATGTGGCCAAAAACTAAACTAGAACATACTAATTTTAGGGAAACAATAAGAGAAAGCAGTAATCTTGTAAAGCCAATTTGCAAACAAATAATCAGAAGAGCTACGAGATTATGTGTGTAAAAGGGTTAAATTGTGAGTTGTGTAATTGAAAGTGTTTGAGAAGTGTCGAATTCGAGGTGTGTTGGTGAGAAAGGGGTCGTGCCCTTTTTATAGTGTAGAAGGCAAGCAGAATAAGGTAGGAGAATAATTTAAAATATCAGTTATCAATCAATTACACAAGTTTCCCTTTAATTAAAGGATTCTGATTGGGTAAAATAATTAAGGAAAGAGGTCGATCAAACACTTTTCCAAAGCAACACAAGAAGGGTAAATACACAGAGCTTTATATAAGGAAAAAGTCTGATAGCATACGGTTTGTGCAAATAAGGAAAGGAATCAATCAACAACCAGTAAAATCAGAAATTGAAGATTTCATGTTAATAAACCAAGTCAGGAAGATAGGAAAGATCTTGACTTAAGGAAAATCAGTACTAATCAATTAAACCTAAAAAACTTTTGAATCAAAAATTGGAAAACCTTTTTGAAGGAAAGAATTTAACGCACATATAAAAGCATACAGCCACATTTAAGCACGAAGAACTATTGTGCTAATCAGTTGAAGAATTTAAAAGTTCAGAGTCGTAAACAAAGAAATTCGAACTCAGCTCATAGACTCAAAATGAGTCTGAAAGATTCAAGGGTTCCAAGCACAAGGAAAAACCCCAAATCCTAGGGTGTCCATTTCGAATAATATACGGAGACGAGGAGGTAAGTAATTGAAATATGCTCCGAGATCTCTTTCAAAGACTCGTAAGGAAACAAACAGATATAATAGTAGGTTTGAAACATCAGAGTAAAGAAATTGATTCGAAGCATAGTGAGAATAGGAGGCACATGTTTAAGAAAAAACTAGGACTTACACAGGGTTCAGAAGAGAAAAGCGATAGTATAGCATCTTAGAAAATCAGTAGAAGAAATATGTTAAAAGGCAACTCAACAAAAGTCCAGTAAAAAGGCAAACAAAGAACTTGGGAACTCAATATGAAAACATACAGTAGGAGAACACAATATACCAGAAAAGTACATCAACAAAACATATAGGAAAATACAACAGGATGAACATGCGAGCATGGTGTAGAAACACGATAGAAATACAAGGCACAGAAAAACATACATAGTAGGAAATATAAGAAAAATAGTAGAATTACATGTGTGACAAATATACATCCAGAAAAAGGAAAAGAAAAGTCGGATAAACATTTTAAATTTTCCAAAAAATCCTAAGTCGAATAGAAGTAATTTTTTGACACAAATATTGGAAAAACATTCAAAAACTCACGTAGAGCACGGATATATATCAAACCAAAGAAAAAATCAGAGAAAACCTCAAGTAGCTAGGGTTTTAGAAGAACCCTAAAACAAGAAAGGCTTTGAACAGGGTCGATCTTGGTCAGAAAGGTCAGAACCAGGCTCAAAACATCATAATTTGCCGGAGCAAGGCAAGAGAGACCATTGAACCTCGAATCGGCGAAGTCTTGAATGGACACCTTCGAGGTCAGTCCTCGAACCTTCAAATATCAAGCATTTAAGAGCGGAGGCAAATGCGTGTAGGCCATCCTGAGAGGCCATGGACTCCCGTGAGATTGAGGTGGAAGACGGTAGAAGATTATTAGGGCTTCAAGAACATTTGAGAGATTTTGAGAGAGGAGAGTGTTTGGGGGCGAGTGATCGAAGAGAATGAGTTAGGGTTAGGGGTGTAGGTGAATTAAAAAGCAGGGGGGATTATGGTCGTTGATCAATATGATCAACGCCCTGGATTTAAAGGGGAGGCCGGGTGGATTTAATTAATTGGTTCAAGGTTGGGTTATATTGAATTGGGTTTGTCCATTTGCGACTCAAAATTGGGTCAATTAGGGGGGCGCAATTTTGGCTATAATCGGAATAAAATGAGGCTAGATTTTAAATAGCCAATATTTCCCTTTTTATTTTATAAAAATAGTAAAATGATTTCAAAAACAAATTAAAGGTACTGAGTTAATTAATAATGTATAAATATTAAAATAAAAATACTGGAACCAATTTCATAATTATATGCTATTAAATCTTAAAATAGGCTAGAGTTGCAATTACATGCAATTTAGCTTTAAAAATATCAAATAAATTTTTAGAAATGTGTAAAAATTACTATAACTATACTTTGGTATAAGTATGGGAATAAAATAAATTATTCACAAAAAATGATAATTTTGGGACTAATTATTAATTTTTTGTACTGCTAAAATAGAAAACAAATTGATTTTAAAAATCTTTAAAAAATTGGAAAAAAATACTGAAACACTTGGGCACACTTATATATACATATATATATATATATATATATATATATATGCTATTTTGAAATTATATTGTATGTAAAAAAACACATAGGAAAAATTGGGTATCAACAGGTACGGATGTGTATTGACTATCGGCAACTCAACAAAGTCACAATCAAAAATAAATACCCTCTACCTAGAATAGATGACTTGTTTGATCAAATGCAAGGTGTCTCAAAAATTGACTTGCGGTCCGGATATCATCAATTAAAGATAAGGTAGCAGGATATTCCAAACACAGCCGTCAGGACTCGATATATACAATTTAAATTTCTGGTTATGTAATTGGGCTCACAAATGCCCCGACTCCTTTTATGGATCTTATGTATCGCGTCTTCAAGCCTTTTCTAGACTTATTTTTGATAGTTTTCATTGAGGATATTCATGTGTATTCCTGAAGTCGGCAGGACTATGCGGACCACCTTAGGGTAGTCCTGCAGACTCTTCAGCAACATTAATTGTATGCAAAATTTTCAAAGTGTAAATTTTGGCTTAAATCTGTTGCATTCTTGGGACATGTGTGAAACCCCGTGAAAATTTCCACTCAAAACCCGAATCTCATAGGGCCTATACAGGGCCAGGTGTTAGAAACTCATAAAATTTCTTCGCGGCGAGCTTAGAGCTGATTTATGCATTAAAAAACCAAGAATCTAAGTTTTCCAGAAAAGTGCAAAAATGTGGTCAGATATCAGGTATGTGGACCGCATTTCTACCGCAGAGTGAGTCAGTGTGTTAGCTAACTTGAGGATGAAAATGCAGTCCATTATGCGATTGCATAACCGATATGAGGACCGCATAATTGTCGCATAAGTTTCTTTGGTGCATTATGCGACCGCATAATGGGTATGCAGACTGCATTTTCGTCGCATACCCAAGTAGAATTTCCATATTTTAGGAGCCTTTCTGCGGTCCTATCTGTGGCCCGCATTTACACTCTGCAATCGCATATTCGACTCGGGGCTCTAATCTTCTAATTTTTAACTTGACCCTCCCCATCGTTATATTCGGTATTGTAGCTCATTTTAAGCATTTTTCTGAGCATTTCTAGAGTGAGAGAGAGGGGTCTTAAAGATTGAAAGTTATCCCCCATCAAATTACTCCAAAGAATCTTGCTAATTCTTTGAAGATAATCAAGTGAAGGCATCTAATCTTCATCCCAAAAGGTAAGGCTTCATCATCTCAGTTTATTTCTACACTCAACTATAAGGGGGTCAATAGTGAGGAAATTTGTGGGTTAAGAGTTGATTTCATTGCATGCATATCAAAACATAGGGTACTGGGAAATAATAACTTAAAAGAAAATAATTGGGGTATAAAATGATAGAACTCTCTCTCAAAAAGGAGCCTCGGATCATATTGCACATCTAGTGTTCGATATTATGCTTGAACCAAGCTAGAATCTCAACTTTGTCTCTAATTCTCGATTTAGTTTGTCATTCATGCATCATAGATTGAAGTGATAAGAAATCCAGAAATTCCTTGAGAGTAAGAAAAGCTATATTGAGGTATGTATGGCTAAAACCCCTTTTATTAGAAATTGAGCTCCGTTGGCGTTACGAAAGTGTGGTAAGATTTGAATTGCTTAGTGTATTAGTTATTAATGCGCGTTATCTGATTTTCAATTATACAATACATGAAGACTGTACCTCAATGTGAGTAATGTACCATTCCCGATATTTAAGAATGTGTGAAGAATACAATTACATGATGAAATGCTTAGGCTAAGCCAAGATTGAAATTGAGAATTTATCCATGCCAGGTATGTGCTCACTTACCTGTGCTTGCAACTTGAATTACTTTAGCATATGTCTATGAACATAACTTGCAAGGTGAATATTGAAAATAGAAAACAATGTGATAGTGGTGGCCCTTAGTGCCAAGGAGTTGATATGATATGTGTGAAATAAAGAATCAGATGTGATGACTAACGAGAGAGGAACAACCCCTAGGTAAGGCGGCCTATCCGATCGGGTCATAATCGGACACCTTGCCACACGCATATGGTGGCAATTTGCTGATGTTGAATCCGGGATAAGGGGAATGAAATAGTGACTGAGATATATGCCTCCAATGAGGCAACCTAGCCGGTCGGGTCGTGATTGGACTTCGCTCAACATAGCGGTGGTATTGAGAACAGTGATGAGCATATGAAAGAAATGCCCCAAATTAAAGTTATGGAAGTCACGTGAAAAATTACAAGATTTTCATACTTGATTTACTCATGAAACTTGTTTGTACTTACTTGATAGTTCTTTCTAGTAAAATGGTGTTTAATTATAGATACTAGTACTATTCCATGGTATTAACGTCCCTTTTGTTGAGGACGCCATATTTTTAAATGAATGTAGGTGGCTCCATAGCGGATAGTGCCGTCATTTGTAGCATAGCACCCTTCTTCACAAAGTGTTGGTGAGCCTCTTCTCCTCCAATGGGTTATATCGTGTACCTTCTGTTATTGTGTACGTCCACTTTTGAGGTATAGCCGGGGCCTTTTTGTCGGCGTAGTTATACTTATCTTTTGTATTGTATCCTTAGAGGCTCCGTTAACATATTTGTGTGGGTTATGTATGAGTATTAAAGGAGTCTAGTAGCAATGTTGTAATTTTGCACTCGGGCTATTTATAAATTGTAACTTTATTAGAATCTTTGAAGCTCACTTATCTACGGTTAAATGTGGAGATGTGAAATGAACTAAAGATGTTGAATATACTATCTTTCCTTGTCTAAATAAATGAAATCTTGGTTTCCTTATTGATATTATGTTGGGTAGGAAGTGTTTGATAAGGCTTGCTCAGTTGGGTTCACTCGATTGAGCGCCGGTCGCGCCTCCCAAGGTTGGGGCATGACAGCATGTGTCTCCAGGGAAAGGATTATGGTTGATCCTCAAATGATTGCAGCTGAAGAACAGGACTAGACCTATCATTCGAACAGAGATTCACATTGTCTTGAGTTTGGCCGGGTACTGCAGAAGGTTTGTGCAGGGATTTTCTACTCTTGCCTCTCCTTTGACTAAGTTGACGTAGAAAGCAGTTAAATTCCAATGGTCTGATGCTTGTGAAAGGAGTTTCCAATAATAGAAATCAAGATTGACTTTAGCACCGGTATTAGCCGTTCCAGAGTTTACAGAAGGATTTGTGGTGTATTGTGATGCTTCAAGAATCGGAATTGGGTTATAGCCTACGCTTATAGGTAACTCAAGAATCATGAAATTAACTATCCAACACATGATTTAGAGCTTGCGGTAGTGGTGTTTGCACTAAGACATGGCGACATTATTTGTATGGGTCCATATGGATGTATTCACGGACCACAAGAGCCTTCGATACATTTTCATGTAGAAAGAGTTGAATCTGAGACAAAGAAGATGGCCAAAGTTACTCAAGGACTATAACATTGATATTCTCTATCACCCGGGAAAGGCTAATATTCTGGCAGATGCTCTTAGTTAAAAATCGATGGGAAGTTTGGCTCATTTGGAGGCATATTAGAGGATGTTGGCCAAGAAGGTTCACTAGTTGGCTAGTTTGGGAGTTCTCCTTGTGGACTCTAACGAAGGAGGAGTGATTGTGCATAATAGGGCTTAATCATCACTTGTGGCGGAGGTGAAGGAGAAACAATTCAACTATCCAATGTTAGAACAACTGAAAGAGGGGATTCATAAACACAAGACCACAACCTTTTCCTTTGTCATGGGTGATGGTAACCTACGGTACCAAGGTCGGCTAAGTGTTCCAAATATTGACGGTCTTCGGGAAAGGATCACGGCAGAAGCTCACACTTCCAAGTATTCCATGCACCCATGATCTACAAAAATGTATCATGATCTCAAGGAAGATTACTGGTGGAACAACATGAAAATAAATGTTGAGGATTTCAGGGGAAAATGTCTGAACTATCATAAGGTGAAGGCCGAACATCAAAGGTTCGGTAGATTAGCTCAAAGCATAGAAATTCCAATGTGGAAATGGGACACGATCAACATGGATTTTATGGTAGGGTCTCATGCACTATGTGCAAGTTTTACTCGATTTGGGTAATCGTGGAGCAACTCACAAAATCAGCACACTTCTTTCTAGTTAAATCTACTGACACAATGGAACGGTATGCTTAGTTGTATATCAAAGAAATAGTCAGATTGCATGGCACTCCAGTCTCAATCATTTCAGTTCGAGGGGATCAGTTCACAACCAATATTTGGATGAAGTTTCAGCAAGGTTTGGGTACGCAGGTAAATCTTAACACAACTTTTCATCCTCAAAATGACGGGCAAGCAGAGTGTACTATTCAGACACTTGAGAATATATTGCGTGCTTGAGCTATTGATTTCAAAGGTAGCCGGGATGACCATTTGCCACTCATAGAATTTAGTTATAACCAAAGCTTCCATACTAGTATCCAGATGGCACTGTTCGAGGCATTGTATGGTAGGAGATGTGGGTCTCCTATTTGGTGGTTTGAGGTTGGAGAAGTGGAATTTATAGGGTCGGACCTTATACATCAGGCCATGGAGAAAGTCAAAATGATTAAGGAGAGGTTAAAAACTGCTCAGAGTCACCAATAGTCTTATTCGGACGTTCGTCATAGAGATTTGGAGTTCAAAGAAGTTGACTGGGTGTTTTTGAAGGTTTCCCCCATAAAGGGTGTCATGCGGTTTTGGGAAGAGAGAAAAATTGAGTCCAAGGTATGTCAGACCATAAAATATCATTCAGCGGATTGGTCATGTGGCGTACAAGCTCGAGCTGCCACCCGAGATGTCATTAGTACACCCAGTTTTCCCTGTGCCTATGTTGGCGAAGGTAGTGGGAGATCCATACACTATTGTGCCAGTTGAAAATATCGAGGTTAATGATGAACTGCCGTATGAAGAAGTTCCAGTCACCATTCATGATAGGCAAGTCCGGAAATTGAGAAGTAAGTAAATAGCCTCCGTGTAAGTGTTGAGAAGTAAGTAAATAGCCTCCGTGTAAGTGTTATGGCGGAACCGTCAGGTTGAGGAAGCCACTTGGGAAGCAAAAGAAGAAATGAGAAAGAAGTACCCACATTTTTTTTTGAATAGTCATGTAATAGCTTTTATGAATTTGGTTCATATGAACTCTTATCTTTATATTTGGTCTATGTATGTCTTGTTTTGCTTATATAATGCTTATGCGGCCATCGTTAGTGTTGTACAAGTTATGTCATCTCTATAGGTTGTGTATATGCTATGAGGATATATTTCTGGGGCTATCTGACAGGTGGATAGGCCTAGTTACCAAGGAAACTCTGGCGAAAGGTTTTGGAAATTCGAGGAGTTAGCCAAATTTAGGGTTGTTGATAAGTTTCAAGTTATGAAAGGCTGAGGTTGCATAAAGATTGCTCTTGAGTGAACCTTGATCCTTATTCGAGGACGGATGATCTTAAGTGGGTGAGGATGTAAAGGCCGTGAACTTTCATCTCAAAACCCGAAATCTTGTAGTGCCAAGTAGGAATATGTGCCAACTCGAACCTTTTGATTGATCTATACATTAAAAAGTGAAGGAATGATGTTTTCCAGAAAAGTGTGTTTCTGCTGTTACAACCCATTTTCATGTATGTTAGCTCATGCCATAAGGTAGTCAACATAAATCCAAGAAGGAATTATCTTTGAGATGATAAGAAGTTAATCCTATTGATCTTAAGTGATACAAGGGTGTATAAGGGTGATTAACAAGTATTAGAAGTTAAATGAATCAAGGATGTTGTAACTCGTATTTTTAGGTAAACTAGAGGTGCTTAATACACTCAAGAGTTAATGTATTAAGGTATTTGAATCATCTAATATCTGTAACATAAGTCTCGAAGTCGAACGAGTTATGAAACAAAAGTCGACAAAATTGTCGCAACTTAGGTTCATAATTTTACTAAAACATTAGGTAAAATGTTTCTAAGCTTTTATCCCAATTTACAAGGAATTATTGGGAGATCTACCCACCAAATTAAATATCTATGAGTTTAGTTTCCAATGCATTAAACCATTTGTTGATATGATCTTGGAGTAGAGAGATATTTGTATTTTTGCGAGGCTGCACCAAACACCTCCCTATGGGGCCCACTTAGGTGGTTTAAGATATTTGGATCTATAAAGGACGCCTCCAACCCTTTTTAAGTCATTTCGTTTCACTATATTCAGACCTTAGAACCCTAGGAACACCCTCTCAAGGTTCTCTAAAAATTCAAGACCCAAACAAAGGGAAAATAACACAAATCAACTGTGGGGAATCCCGTGGCGCTAGTAAGTTTCTTTTTCTTCTTGTTGTCTCTCATTTTTGTGTGGTTCCAGATCGTGTAGGAGGTTGTTTTAAGAGGTTTATGTTCTGTAAATACTCCCTCAAGTTCTTAATATCAACCATAGGTGATTTCAAGCCTTCTAAAGTGATTCTAGTGCTGAAAAATACTAATTAATTACTAGTTTCACTTTCTTGTTGTTGTGGCAGCGTTGGAGGGATATTTCATGGAGAAGTAAGGTCAATTTGGAGTTGTTCTTTTTGTATAAAGGTAAGTAACCTCTTACTCTATATGTATTTAAGATTATCCAAGTTGCGGCTAAGTCATTGAAGCTAGAACTTGTGAAATATATATCGAAAGGCTTGGTAGTAATGTTATTGGTTGGTGGAATATTTTGGGAGGTTCAATATGATTAACATTGATGTTGTTTGGGCTGTTTGGTAATTGTTTTCACTTGTAGGAAGTCATATAAATAGTGTAGGTGTTGTCCGTTTCATTGTAAAATAAGGTTTTGGTTGATACATAATAGTTATGATGCTTAAATGATAACAATAGTATCGTTTCTCTTATTGTAGACTAAGGAGTTGTGACAATTCAATAGCTTGAGGTTGGGCAGTGTATACAAGGTATGTGAGACTATCCCTTTTCTTTTTTTGCACGACTCCGATTGTACATAATGTAATGAATGAGCTTCTAAAGATACTCTACTCTTTGAAGCTAGCAGTACTTACATTGTTTCCCCTCTTATCAAACAATTGATGTTGATGTTGCCTCTCTTTTTCTTATGTTATCAATGTTATTGGTACCTCCTGATTCTTATAAGGTTCATTCTGAAGAGTTAGTCCCAATAATGTGTATGGAGGATACCGACGTTACGTCGCTCCGAAAGGTTTAGACTGTGATTCCATGAGTTGAGTATGCATTATATATATGTATCTATTTTACTCTATCGAGCCGCACTATAATCTCTCGGGTACGGAACCTATTGTGCAACCACAGATCAGTTGGGTTTTATCGAGCTCTACGTGGCTGGGTACTATTTTACCGAGCCTTATGATGGCCGGGTTCATTTTTACCGAGCCTATTATGGCCGGGTACAACATGATGATGATGATTCCACAAAGGCATATGTTTTCAAAGTTTATGTATATTTACATATGTATCATGCATTGCATGTCAGTAGCCCTTAGAGGTACCCAGATGTTACAGGTTGTATATTCTCTATCCCTGCTTATGTTATTGTTCGTACTTATGGTTCCCTGCCTTACATACTCAGTACTTTAGTCGTACTAACATCCTTTTGTTTGTGGATGTTGTATGTCGTGCTGCAGGTCCTGATAGACAGGCAGGTGCAGCTCCCCCACCACAGTAGGTTGTCTAGTTCAGCGGTGATTGGCGAGATCTCTTCTTCGAACTTGTCGTGGTTTGGGTATAAATTTTTGTTATAGACATTATGTGTATGTCGGGGCCTTGTTCCAGCTATGTTGCAGCACTTATGTTCCTTTAGAGGCTCATAGACAGGTGTTGACTCATGTATAGTTTGGTATGCTTTGTCAGTTGATGGTTGTTGTATAGTCTTTCATGGTAGCGTGATAGCTCGTACCGTATATATAGTTTCTTGGTTGTCCGGTCATCCCATGTTATATATGTTCATGCCATCATATTTTGATGTTAGTTGTCCATGATCCATGTCTACCATTTATATTGATCTCTTCAGCCCTTAAAGATAATAAAGAAGGTTAGATAAAATGTATGTTGGTGCTCGGCAAGAATGGTCGGGTGCTAGTCATGGCCCTCCAGTTTTGGTATAAGGGATTAGCAAGTGAGTTCATGGGTAAAAGGGTTGATAATCTTGCATGCATAAAAGATAATGAGGTATGGAGAGATCGTGAACTAAAAAGGATAGCAATTGGAGTATATTGAAGAAATCTCTCACAAAAAGGACCTAATGTGATGACCCAAGCTGGAGGGCCATGACTAGCACCTGACCATACTTGTTGCGCACTAATGTAGATTTTATCTAACCTTCTTTAGTATCTTTTAGGGCTGATGAGATCAATATAAATGATAGACATGGTCATGGAAAACCAACAATAAAATATGATGGCATGAACATACATAACCTAGGATGACCAGATAATTAAGAAACTATATATAAGGTACGAGCTACCACGCTACCATAAAAGACTATACAACAAAAACCAGCCGACTAGGCATACCAAACTATACATGAGTCAACGCCAGTCTATGAGCCTCTAAAGGAACATAAGTGTTACAACATATCAAGAACAGGGCCTCGACATACCCATAATATCTATAACAAAAATGCATACCAAGACCATGGCAAGTCCAGAGAAGGGATCTCGCCCATCACCACTTAACTAGAGAGCCTACTGTGGTGGGGGAGCTGCACCTACCTATCTATTAGTACATGTGGCACGACATGTAGCATCCGCAAATAAAAGGACATTAGTATGAATAAAGTACTGAGTATGTAAGGTAGGGAACCATAAATACGAACGCTAATGTAAGTAGGGATAGAGAATATACAACCTGTAACATCTGGGTACCTATTAGGGCTACTCACATGAAATGCATGATACATATGTATAAATACATAAACTTTTAAAACACATGCCTGTGTGGGCATCATCATCATCATATCGTACCCGACCGTAATAGTCTTGGTAAAAAAAATGTACCCGACCATCATAAGGCTCAATAAAATTGTACCTGATCACGTGGAGCTCGGTAAAACCCAACTGATCAGTGGTTGCACAATAGGTGTTATACCTGGCCGACTATAACACGGCTCAGTAGAGTAAAATAGATACAGATATATAATGCATGCTCGACGCATGGAATCACTTTCTAAACCTTTCGGAGTGACGTAAGGTTGATATATTCTATACACGTTATTAGGACTAACTCTTCACTATGAACCTTATAAGAATCAGGAAGTACCAACAACATTGATAACATAAGAATAAGAGAAGCAGCCATTCGAGGAAACAATGTAAGTACTGCTAGCTTCTAAAAGTAGAGTATCTTTGGAAGCTCGTTCATTACATTATGTATAATCGGAGTCGTGCAAAAGAAGGAAAGTGATAGCGTCACATAACTTGTATATACTGACCCAATCATAAGCTATGCAATCATCACAACTCTAGTCTACAATAAAGGAAACAATATTATCGTTATAATTTTAGCGTCATAACTATTATGTATCAACCACAACCTATTTTATGATGAAATGGACAACACCTTCGTTATATATATGACTTCACACAATTTAAAACAATCACAAAACAGCCCAAACAACATTAATAATAATCATATTGAGCCTCCCAAAATATTCCACGCACAACTTAATCACTTCATACATACGACGACCACCGTAGTCGTGTCAAACGATCAGGAATGTTATAAAGAACTACCAGACCACAACCCTACATCTATATGGTATTTTCCACACCCTTCCACCTCCAAAACTCCACAAAACAGTAGTAAAACATGAGCCCAACAGCAACACAAAACAGAACACAAAATAGTTTGTTACAAGTGAATAACTCGAACTCACGGCTTACAATCAATGTCCCGTGAGTTCTTACATGTATAGAACGAATTACCATGAATTCACAGCAGAAAAAATGTATGAAAGAGGTCAGTAACTTAACTTACTATTTGGATAACTCAACCCTTCCCTTGGTTCGTCAAACTCTAAGTTTTACCCCCAATTAGAACTTGAAAAAGAGGGAACATCGATTAGGGTTTGTGTGGGACTTTTTTTTTTGGAGGATTTTTAGGGGTTATATTTGGTTTTGAAGGTCTGAAATAAGGGTGGAATAATTGAGTTAATAATCCCTTAAAATTACTCTCTTGGACGACTTTGGGACTTTTACTTTTGTCCTCTCATTTTGGCAAGTAGGTGATGCACCTACTTGTCACCTACCAATTTGCGTAGGCTTGTGAAAATACAAGTATCTCTATACTCCGAGATCGTATTGACAAACGGTTTAATAATTGGAAACTAGAATCATAGATCTTAATTTGGTGGGTAGATCACCCTATAATTCCTTGTAAATTACGAGAAAAGCTTAGAAACATTTGACCTAATGTTTAAGTAAAATTATGAGCCTAAGTTGCGACAACTTTTGTCGACTTTTGTTTCATAACTCGTTTGACTTTAAAACTTATGATACAGATATTATATTATTCAAATACCTTAATACATGACCTCTTGAGTGTATTAAGCTCCTCTAGGTTTACCTAAAAATACGAGTTACAACATCCTTGATTCGGTTAAGTTCTAATACTTGTTAATCATTTGTATACACCCCTGTATCACTTAAGACCAATAGGATTAACTTCTTATCATTTCAAATATAATTCCTTATTGGATTTATGTTAACTAACATATGGCACGAACTAAAGCGTGTGCATATGGATTGCAACACCTAAGATCACAATGCACACTTAGTGCTTGATAATACGATCAAATGAGCTAGAATCTTAATCATGTCTCTAATTCTTGGTGCAATTTATAATTTTCATAAAATAGATTGAAGTTTCTAAGGGTCCCGGAACTTTGTAAGAATTTAAGAAAATCTCTATTGAGGTATGTATGTCTAAGACCCCCTTTTATTAGAAATTAGGCTCTGTTGGTGTATAATCAGATATGTTAAGACTGAAATTGGATTGATGAATTGATTATTATTTCACATGAATTGGTTTTGCACATGTAAAGCGTGATAGGGGTGCCTCAATATATTTAATATACTATTACTTTGATTATTAGCATGTTAAAAAATTAACCGAGTCTTTCCTTTTTGATCGATTCATTTTGTCAAAGAACCCTAATAGTTCTGGGTTCGATTTGAAGTTTGAATTTATTTACGAGTAGCCTTTATGTGTGTTCTATATTCTCTTGTGCTTCATGTTATAATTTAGTCTTAAGTTTTCTATGATTTTGTCTAGTGTTATTTATAGTTTAATAGGTCTGACTATTTATTTTACTGATCCTATGTAATATCCTTACATATTTGATTTTGGTATTTTCCTTGTAATTCTGTACTGATCTTTCAAAATTGCTTCCTTACTTTTGTGATACTTTCCTTAGTTAGTGCTGATTTCCTGTAATTTTTAATCTCATCGTGATTCTCTAAACTAATTTTTCAAATCAAATTGTACTCTACCTTGTTTATATGCACAAATTTGCTGTTAATTAACGTGCACTTTCCGTATGTTTAAACTATTCTGTACTTGGTCCTTATTACATGCTACATGCTATTACAATTCCTATCATGATAAAATCAGTCTTAGAAGCAATTCTTTTCCTTATTTGATACAACTTGTACCCGTTTGAACTATGACTCACTAATTGAAGGAAGTCCAGGTGTTTAATTGATTCTAATTCATATTATTTCTATAATTATGCTAAGTTAGTGCTTATTACCTTATTTTTCCTGCATGTTCTCAAACAATAAATACTCTACCCTCTCTTTAGCAAAGAATACGAACAATAGTTCAGAACATATACATACACACTCAAAACTCTCTCTTCTTTCTCTACTACTTGTGATACTGCTTTGTCTAGCCGGCTGAAAGCCAAGGCTAGACCGTGGGACTCTAATTGCTTCGCTTTTCCTGCACTTTGCTTCCTTCAATTAGTATGTTCCTAGTTCAATTTTGAAACTCAACTCTATGTGGCCCCGTCCCTCCATTTTTTGTCAATCCCTACTCCCTCCATTTTTTGTCAATCCCTATCTCTTTCTACATTAACTTAATGGCTCATATTATTCAACTACATTTCTTGTTAACTACTTTACTCAGCATATTTAAGTTCTGCCCTCTCTTATTCAAATGTAATTAGCATGTCTACTTGAGTTTTTGGTTATGTCCCTCAGCTAGTATGTCTCCTAATGTACTTGACTAATGTTAAGTCATGACAATTATATGTAATAGACCCTTGCATGATCACTCTCATTTCCTATTCCTATGTCTTATTACAATTCTAATTTCAAGCATGATATTTTTGTTAACTCTTTAAAGTAATTGCTTGTGTTCTAAAGGCTAATCAGTCCCTACTTGTTCTTTACACTTGTTGGTCTATATGCATCGCTCCTCAGCCATGTTATATATTTTTTATTAGGGTTCTCTATGTCCCAAACCCCTTACTTCCCTGCCTGTGAATGCTGGAAAGGGGTCGAGACCAACCCTCGCTTTAATTATCTTCACAGGGCGCAAAAATGTAGATATGGATATGATGGCCCGTGCAATAATACCACGTGTAGCGCCTCTTTGAGTAGTATCATACCGGATATTACATTGACGTGATTCATATTATAATCAAACCTAGGACCCCCTCCCCCTTTTAGGCTTAGATTGTAATTCTTCTAAAAAAATCTTGCTTTTTTTACTAACTGTTTTCAAACACATGTGTATTTAAACTTAAATCCCCTACTATTTGAGTCATATTTGTTTATTTGCTACTTGTACACATTCACAAAAACTGTTTGACCGGGAACCATACCAGTGAGTCCTGGGGGGTTCCTAACACATTCCCCTTATGATAATTTTGAGCCCTTACCTTGTCTCTGGTTATCAAACTAGCCAAAAAGGAACTATATGGGTGCCCTAATGTGCCTCAAAATCGCTCGTTGGAGACTCTTCAAAAAATGCAAACCCCCTTTCCCAAAAAGAAATAGTTGTCCCAACCAAAATGTCATAAATCTGATTTTGCGAGAAAATTGGGGCACGACAATATGTATTCATAAATCACATATTGTCTCATTCACATTATTAATGGATCATAATCATCTATATGTGTTTTGTAAAATCTCATGTCAAATTGATAACAAACATTACTTTCACAGAATGAAGGGTTATTTATAAAATCCTTATTGTTCTTATTATCACAATGAGGGCGATTATAATTTCGTTTATTGCCACGTCCATATCTATTGATACCTTCACATTAATAATTTTATCTTCTTTTAGGCTTATCACATATTGTTAATGGCAAGATACAAAAATTTTACCATTTCGGGTGTTTGTAATTTCATACAAAATCCATTAGAGTTATAATCAAAATTTATTATCTTTGCTTGTATTTAAAATTAAATTATATTATTTCAGAAATTTTAAAAAGAAAAATAAGGTTAAATACTTACCTTATATGCACAATTTATTCTTGAAGTAAGTTCATGAAACAATTGACAATCATTACGCTCAATCTTATGTACAAATTGAGCACCGTGCACGTATCTCAAAGCCATCTGATCAAATAAGATGCCTAGTATAGAAATATCAGTACATTCACGCAAGAGCCTCGCGCAAATTCCTATTTCTTCTTTCCACAAGTGGTTCAATTTCTCAAATATTAGACAACTAATTAATAATATATCTACGAATTAAAACAACAACCCTCTACTCAATTGGTTGAATTCACGAGCTGATAACGTGTTATAAAATAATATAAGGAGAAGAAGAGTATTGCACAGAACAATATAGAGATAATTCTTATTGATTTATGATGAATTATAATAAAATAGGACCCCTCTATTTAGAGAGAAAAATGGCTTAACCACAAAGTAACAAACTCTAAAATATCACTAGCTATCAACATTCGGCTTAAATACAATTATTTTTATAACAATATCAGAATTATTATTGAAACATGTTTGAATATTCTGATTAATCAAATACTATATCTTATTGATACTTATCAAAGATTGTGGCGGAAAGAAACAAAAGAAAAACATTTTACTAATACAAGTATCGATCAATTAATTATTAAAAAAAAAAGTAAAAATCTCTGCCTCAGGTTTGGTCATATTGTGGTCAATTCCAATTTGTTGGGGTCACAGCCTTAGAACAAAGTTAAACCCTTTGCAGCTTAAACCCTCTTTTGCTGCAACTTTAATGGGGAAAGGAGAAGATTTATGGGATGATTCTGCCCTCATCAACGCCTTCAACGATGCCGTTTCCAAGTACAAGGTTATCCATGAATTTCATACCCTACCCTCTTTTTCAATCTTTGCTTTTACCGCAGTTTAATTTAATTTTCTGAACCTGAACTCTTCACGTTACTCTCCTTTTAGGTATTATTAATCGAATCATTCATCTTCTTTCTCTACTTGACCACAATATTAGAATTTATTGCTATAACTTTGGTAATGAAGCCCAATTGGTATATATATGATTCACTTCACTTATCACAAGTATTTTTTGAAAAGCCTAATATTTCCTTTTCTCTGGTTACGAGAATTATACTGAAGGAGGTTTAAAAGAATGCCATTTGGTTCATGAGCAATAGGTTTAAAAGAATGCCATTTGGTTCATGAGCAATCTTGTGTGCGCCTCGACTATTTCACCTAGTAAAACTAACATGTGCCAAGTAATAGGCAGATGAGGAGAAATCTCCTAGAATTTTTTGGGTTAGGTTTATGTTCGCGATGTGGTTAATTTATTTCAGGTTGGGCTTTGTCAAATTTTTGGTGTTGACTTTTAGTCTTGCACAAACTTCTACGCAGTTGAATAATTTGAAGTGATTGGAAGCATTAAGTTGGATACAAGAAAATGATATTTGAATGAGCACCCATCATGGCCGTCATGTCTAATTTCAATCGTGCTAATATTTATCTGACTTTGTGTCAATGAAATCTTTTATGGTGCTCTTTTTGCTGCCTATGTTTCTGAAATTGTCTATCTCAAGTGGTCAGCTGGTGATATATGAGGAGTAGAAAGAAATAGAAGCAATGGGGCTTCCGTTATATTGTGTTGTTGGAGTAGCACTAGAGAAATGTGTGGTGCCGGAGTTTGGAAAAGGAGGGATGATGAGGGAAAAAGTGCATCTTTCTATAGCCAAAGTGGAGAAAGTAATTCCTACAATATATTTACAAGAGCACAGTGTTTAGTGGTAAAGTTCTTTAAAGTACATTTTAGGGAATAGGGAACCTACTCCGACAAATTGTCCTGTTTAAAAGAAACTTTCAATGATGTGGACGAAGAAAACCTTGGAGACCAAGGTCCAAAGCCCTACAAATACAAAAGTCTTTAGGTGATTTCTTCCCTATTTGCCTAAGCATTAGTGAGCGGAATTACTTGATATCTGTGTTGGTAGGAGATAGCAGGTACCCTCTGAAATAATGAATGTTCGTGCAAGCTGGCTCAGACCACCATTATATATATAAAAGAACTATCAAGTTTATAGTTCATCCTATGTATGTCCTGCGGCTGAGGATGTTCTGTGCTTTTTTCTTTATCTGGGCATAAGTAAAAGTTTCTTGCGTGCATCTTCTGTTTTGCAGGCTTTTTTCACATGCAAAGTTGGTCTACTAATTTCTTTTGTCATTCTTAGTTAAAATCTTGTTGAGCACGACATTAGTATGTTTTATCTCTGGCATGCTGGACACTCCAGTTGAATAAAGTATCTGAGCTCCCCTTTCTTCAGTTCCTTCTCCTTCATGATCATCATCCTTTTGACTTTTACTGTTTTTCTTACACCATAATCTTTTGAATCTTCCTAACATCCTAACTTCCATAAAACATGCTTTTCTCTCAATTTTTCCAATTTAATCCTCATCCCTACCTTTCCACAAAGAGAAGGTCAAATTTAAACCAGCTGCTATTGCGCAGAGCCTAGAGGCAAACACGATACTTGTTTACTTGTTGTTTTCATCTCTTAGTCCTTTTTTCTTATTAAGAAAGTTTTACGTAATTCTCTTGATTTTTTCCTTTTAATTTCCAGATTATGCATAGTAAAGGAGCTAAACTTAGCAGCAAAGAGGAGAATTTGGCAGCTCATGACGACGGAAGCAATGAGCTTAAAAGGTCCGTTCATGATTCGAATTGAGTACTATCTCTTTCTATTTCTTCTTCAAGCTGGTTTAGTGATTGAAAATTATTATAAAGGAAATGCTATCAGCTATGAAAACTTGGACATATCTAGCCAATTGGAAAAGCTTGTTGTTTTCTAACTCTTAAAAGGTGCATTCATGATTTGAAATGAGTGATATTAGATGAGCTTAAAAGGTATACTCATGACTCAAATTTAGTAATATTTCTTTTTATCTCTTCTCCGAGCTCTTTTAGTGTGAAAATATTAATATAAAGGAAATGCTACCAGCTGCGAGGACTTGGACATATCTAGCCAATTTCAAAATACTGTTGTTTTCTAACTCTTACTATTTTGTAATTATTTTAAATTTGATACATCTTGAGATATCTGCTAGGAGTTAATACTTTTTGCTGGGATGTCAACTTAGAGCTGCAGGAAGTACCTTTTACTCTGCTGATTAAAGTTCTTACATGGATTGATTAGTAGACTTATAGGTCAGGTGTCGATCTTTCTCATGATTTGTTGTTGTAATAAGTTGCTTCATATGCCACAACTTCCTCTATCTGTTACTTTATTGTTTAACTTTATCGTTCGCCTCTCTAGCCTCTTTGTTCCTTTTTGTTTGCTTTCCTGAGCCAACCTGGATAAATATACAGAGCTACTTCGTTTGATAAGACTTTTCAAGTTACATCAAGAAAATGGCCATTTTAATGGTCTGGAGACTTACATTCTCTTTGATTACTACATGTGTGGATGAAGCAATGGGGAGCGAGATGATAACAGCAAAGTTGCACCGGATACCACTATAGAAATGGGAGATGCAAGCTACCTGCCATCAGTAAAAGAAAATTCCTTTTCTGAGGCAGTTCCCCCTGAAAGCCAAGTGAATGCACAAAACACCCAGGATAAGGCTATAGAGAGCATTTGTTCACAGAGTGTAGAAGATTACAAGCAGTTGCTCAATACATATTACAAACTTGAGGATCAAAGGCAAAAGATTTTGCAGCAGCTTAACCAGTTTGGCATGTGGAGTTATCGAAATTCTGCTTCTACTTCACAAGAACATCAAGCTTATGCAGCCCAGAGTTCACATCCAACAGAATCTTCTTTCTACTGCCCATATGGATGCCAAAGTTGGGTGTCTCCATGCACCGCATCGCCTTGTTGTTTGGGTGGAAATCAGGATGACAAACCATGTGATGCTTCCGTACAAGGTGTTCAACAAAATAACTCATCTCTTCAAAATTCAAATTTTGTTAAAATAGCAAAGGAAGCTGCAGAAAAAGTACTATCCTCTTTAAAGCAAGCTTCTAACACGGCTTCACTGGATTCATTTGCAAATGAAGGTAGCGTCTAGATACTTGAATGCATGTCTGTTTCTTTTTATGTCTAGGGTGTGATGTGGTAGTGACCGGAAGATCCTTGCATTTTCTATAACATAATGAGATGAACTGGAATACAAACAAGAAGAAGAGAGAGGTGGGGAAAGAGCGGGTGTAGGAGCAAGTTTTGATTCGATTGGTTGTTTATTACATAGTAACGGTTTGCAATGAAAAATCTTCTTCAAGTAGAAGTCAATATCTCAGTACCTGAAGGTAGCCAGGGGAATCGTGCAACGCTAAGTCAAATGATGTTAGGTCCTGCTATACTGAATACCACTTGTCCTCACCCTTTTAGTTGGGCCTGTGTGCTGATGACGTGCTTTGGGAGAGAACCAAAGAAATTGTGACTTGTGAATGTGAGTAAGACAAAAGATGATGTTTGATTGCTTTGCCAGGAGATATTGTTGAACTGTTTTACTATGGTTACTATGGTTTTATATGCTATCTTCCACTTCAAAACTAATGTGATTTGCCCCCTTATTAGTAGTAACCAAAGCCTCCTTATTCCACATGCCTGCCTTTACCTATCCAATATCTAAATCTAGTCACTAATAGAGTTCTAAATGAGCTGGCCAAGCTGAGCTTCAGATGTTTAGATTTGGATTGGCTTTTATAGGAGCTGGCCTATCAAAATGCAGGCTGCATCCTCAAGCTCAAACTAAGCTCAACATCAAATGACGAATCGGATTCAAGTTCCTTACAAGTTAGATTAAGCTTCATTTACTCTAGATTTTACTTTTTTTTTACTTTGGAAGTGACTACCGTGTGTTGAAGACATAATTACATAAATGAAAGTGTGCTCTATCTAACAGCTCAGGGGAAAAACTCTTAAAGAAATATTGTTATTCTCTTGCTCGGTTGCTGTTCTGGGCTATTAAATAAATCAGAAGTTTGATGTTTTGGACTGTAATTAGCTGGCATGATAGATCTCTTATTTGCTTACACTTTGCACTTGTTTAATTTGAAAATCACCTTGATCATTTCCATAGGAATTATGAGTATGACATCTACCTATTCAACAAACTCTATTTTATTTGAGTAAGTAAAATGGTTATTAATGACCACAAATGAAAATGGAGAACACCCCATATATAAGATAGAGATGAGGCAAAAATATGATTACTGCTAAGAGCACCAGCATCATATAATACAGAGGATCTCAAATGTGCTACAGAAATTTGGAGAACAACAAAAGTCCCATATGATGTGAGAGAAGTTTCAACCTCTCAAATGTCCTCCTATTCCTTCACAAGCTTTCTTATAACTTTTTTGATTTCAGGAAAACAAATAGAGATGAACCCTGTTACTGCAGAGAAAGCTGCTGGCCTGGAGATGGATCTAACTGAAGTGCTGAATGCATGGTATTCTGCAGGTCTTTACACTGGAAAGTAAGTGCGACAAATAATGATCAGATTTTCTTCAGTATTGCTTTCTGTGAGAACTGGTGCTTAGTAATGTGGTAACCTAACAAAAAAACTTGGAAACAAGCTGTGTCAGAATGACACCATGCAGAATATTTGCTTCAGAACCTAAATTGGAAAAGGATCCATATCACCCCCTTCAGTGTAGTCTAATGCATGAAGTGCGCTTGCATGCTAGCAGAGACATAGAAGACGGTGATTTCTTTCCGTCTACTGAACCTAAACTTTACTAAGTAACCCGGTACCTGTGATGGAAACACTACCATTGAAGAAAATGAAAAAAAGAAGTGTTCACTTGAAGGAACCTTTAAACACACCAATGCAAGAATTTCAGATGGAGGTCAAAGGTTGACGAAAGTTTATATTGTTTTGAAGGTTTGCAATACGATATCTTTATACTGCTAATCTGGTGTGGGTAATTTAAGTGTACTCGTCACTACTCGTAGCAGGATTGGGTTAACAATCATTAGAAGACAGCAATAGCTTCATGTTTCCGTTTTGTTAATTTTATTGCTTAACCCTGAAATTTTGAATGTGATGCAGGTATCTTTCCGAGCAATCATTTTCGAAGAAGAGCCGTGGTTAACTTTGTACTGATCGAATTTGGAAATCAAATGTTGCTGCTCTGTAGTTACCATGAAATATTTTCAATTTGTCACTGAGTCTAGTAACTGGAAGCGTTACCTAATGTGGTCCTGTCAAGTTGACAAACGAGGATATCAACAACTTAACGTTTTCAAAACTTTTGTACACTGGATTTTGGAAGTTGTGATGTAAGATATAGATACAAATAGGTGTTGTATAGCGCTTCTGGTTGGTTGATATTTCGAAATGACAAGAGGGGTTGCTCTAATGGTAAGTAACTCCCACTTCCAATCGAGAGGTTGTGAGTTCGAGTCTCCCCAAGAGCAAGGTGGGAAGTTCTTGGAGGGAAGGATGTCAGGGGTCTATTTGGAAACAGCCTCTCTACCCAAGGGTAGGGGTAAGGTCTGCGTACACACTACCCTCCCTAGACCCCATTAAGTGGGATTATACTGGGTTGTTGACAAAACTGCTTGGGGATAATTTCCAGTGGTTATGATCTCCAGCCGTTTCTTTTTCGCTCGACTGTAGACAAGCACATAAGACAGATGTATATAGTTCTATGATCTTAGAACTGCTTGATTTTCAAAAAGAAAAAATCGTAAAAATAGTTTACCAAGTAAACATTGATGAATAGTTGACACACACTTTTATAGCTGTCTGTAAAGATACATTTGAAGTTGTTTTGGAAAGAGACTTTAATAGCTGGCACGACTAACGACTTGTCTGTTAAACTTTCTTTCTAATTTGATACTACTTAAATACATTCGAAAGACCAAAGCCTTTAAGACCTAACTAAAAATATGAGGCTAAAGTGTAACACCTTTTAGAATATTTTTTTTCAGAAGGACAAAATAGGCATCTACACATATATGGATAAACAAAATAGGCATCTACACATATATGGATAATAAATGGAAAAAGTAACCGATTGTTATAAAATAAAAGCAATTTAGTAAATGTGAACAAGAAATATAAACAACTTAATGAAACATGAACAAGAAATGTAGATAGAGAGAAGGAAGATATTTTCTTCTTCAATTGTGTGTTTTATTCCATTGCAATTACATGACCTTTTATAGGCATAAAAAGTAAAGATGATGAACATAAAATAGGAGATTTAATCTTTAAGATATTCACAATATGGGCATCCAATGTAGCATCCAATATAGTATCCAATGTACAAATTATTCATAACACTCCCCATTGGATGTCCATAGATAATGTGCCTCGTTAAAACCTTACTAGGAAAAACCCTATGGGAAAAACAATTCTAGCAAAGGAAAAAAGAGTACGCATGTATAGAAATATGCCCTTTTATTGTCTCGTTAAAAACCTTGCAAGGAAAACCCAGTGGGATAAAACCTTGTAAGGAAAAAAGAGTGCAACGCGCATTAACTCCCTCTGATAAGAGCATCAATTCACCTCCTTGAGCCTTCGCATCCCAATCTTGTGCACTAGCTTCTTGAAGGTTGACGTCGGCAGAGATTTTGTGAACAAATCAGCCATATTATCACTTGAACGAATTTGTTGCACATTGATATCACCATTCTTTTGAAGATCATGTGTGAAAAATAACTTTGGTGAAATATGCTTTGTCATATCTCCTTTTATGAATCCTCCCTTCAATTGAGCTATGCATGCTACATTATCTTCATACAAAATCGTGGGTAGTTTGTCACATTTCAAACCACATTTGTCTCGAATATGATGTATTATAGACACAACCGCACGCACTCTCGACTTGCTTCATGAATAGCAATTATCTCAGCATGATTAGATGAAGTATCCATGATTGATTGCTTAGTCGATTGCCAAGATATGATAATGACCTCATATGTAACACATAGAATGTTTAAGATCAAGCCTTGTGTGGTCAGATAAATATCCAGCATTAGCATAACCAACAAGATCAGGACTGCAATTATTGCTATAAAATAAGCCCATATCGGTAGTCCCTTTTAGATACCGCAATATATGTTTGATCACATTCGCCTCATTGTAGAGGCAGAGCTATATCTTGCTAAGACATTAACTAAAAAAAGTATGTAACACCTTGTAGTATTAGCAAGATACATTAGTGTATCAATTGCACTAAGATATGGTACTTCAGGATCAAGAAGTTCTTCATTATTTTCATGAGGTCGAAATGAATCTTTATTTATATCAAGTGATCACACAACCATCAGAGTACTCAATGGATGTACTTTATCCATGTTGAATCGCTTTAAAATATTTTCAGTGTATGTTGATTGATGGACAAAACTTTCATCTTTCATATTTGTAGACCAAGATAAAATTTTATCTTTCTAAGATCTTTCATTTCAAATTCTTTCATAAAACGCTCTACTGCTTTATGATGCTCCCCGGGAGTTCTAATGATATTTGAATCATCAACATACACGGCGATTATAATAAATTCAAATTCACATCCTTTTATAAAGGTATAGGGACAAATTGAATTATTCTTGTACCCTTCTTTCAACAAGAATTTTCTTGGGCGATTATACCATATGCGCCCTTATTCTGTCAATCCGCATAAGGATTATTAAACCTTATTTAATAAATTTCTTGGAAATCATAATACGCTTCAGAACAATTTAAATTCTTTAATGATTTCCATTATACGCATATCAAGTTTTTTTATGTATTGCCGTATTAAAACCTGAAATGACTACATCCACCACAAGAGAACATTTCTCTATATAATCAATGCCAGGATATTTTCAATCTTCCTGTAACACAAGTCGTCTTTATGTTTATCGATTTGACCTTTTTCACACAAGAATACATTTATACCTCCACTGGCCTTATACTTTCACGTGTTGGACTATTCGTCCAACTTCATCTTTTTCAGGTGAAATCAATCTCGATTGCATATTTTATTTTATTTTGGACAATCATTTATCTGTCCAATTTCATGACAGATTTGAGCTCAAGATCCTCGTTAATATTAATAATATTGAGCGCTACATTATATTAACAATATCGCCGACGACACTTTATATCGGTTCCATTATTACTTAATAAAGACATAACTTATTGAGATCTCTTTATCTCATTATTTCAAGTACCTGAGCCTCTCCCATGAGGTCTTATGAGGTTTTATATCGTGGTGCTCTTCTAGAGCATTTGCCTCCTTATTATGACTATTTTGAATATTTGCCCCTCTCCTTCTTCAAGGAGCTTATCTTTGGAACCGATTGGTCTGTTATGATTTATGCATGACATAGACTCTGTCCCCCATGGACTTTATTCTATTTGGAGCATTAGCAGATGAAATATGACATTTAGCTTTGGGTCAGCAAATGCGTCTGGCAATATTTTGTAGATAAATTATCACTTGAACTTCAAGTTCGTATTTTCTTGTATGAGGATCTATATGTATTCATAATAACTCATTTCACGTATTACTTTCTCAGCTGCTATTTTCTCCCCCAAATATTGGGATCACCAACACATTTCAAAACCTTCTGTGGGAATCTATCTTTGTGCATTGTGGTGGCATAATTAAATCATATAGAACATAAATATTTCTATGTAAAAATTATTTGGTTCCTGACCCTGAACCGATTGTGATAGGGGAAATTTTCATAACTTGGCTAGATGCGAACAAGTGCTGCTGTATATTAAATAATACATCTCATACAAAATTTCGTTTTTGAGAGTGTTGTTCTCATAACCAATGATTTAGCTATAATTGGAGGCATACAATTTCTGCTAAACCAACTTGGATTTAAACCGGTATTATTAAGATAAATCATCATACTTTATATTCTGAAACTGTGCTCTAATAATTTGAGCAAGTAATCTTGCAAAAACCAAACTGCAAGTTGATAACAAATGCCCATGTGACCATTGAATAGATGCATCTATTAAAATCATATAATAGTAAACGGTAAACATGGCAGGTGACTGGGCCCATATATTTATCACCTTTTATTCGTTTCAGAAATCAAGGGATTCAATCCCAACTTTAACTGGTATATCATGAGAATTAGCATCACAAGAGAATTCTTGAAGAATCTTCTATCCTTCAATATACGCAAATGGAATTATCAATTAATTTTTCGCATCATAATTGAACCTAGATGGTCAACCGGTTATGCCAACTAATATTTATTTTAGTAAACCTCTAGTTTACTTGTGGCATATGTTTCAAGCATCATGCTTATATTTGTGTAGTACAAATAGAAAGAAAATCGGGTAACATTTCATATTTACCAGGTATGATTATAGAAATATGAAGATATTCAATATTCCTTTCATTTATAGTCTAAACATGTCAACCACTTTGACTTATACATTTGAAACTCAAAAAGTTTCTTTTGAGACTTTTCAATATCAATATCATGAATAATTTTATTCATCCGGGAAGTAACAAATTAGTTCTTTCGGATCTTTTAACAACTTTTGTACTGTAAGATCTTTTATCATATCATTCATATGGTAAATGTCTCCTTCAGGGAGAAACTTATATCATAATAAATTGTCATGGTCAAAATCATCATAAGCAAAATCATTTCTTGCTTTAATTTTGCCTTTAATAACTTTATAAGGCATGCCAAAATATTTTGGCGTATCACATGTACGAGACCAATGAATATTTATGTAACCACACAATAATATTTATTCTCATTATTTCACTCAAACCTCTCTCAAGGGCGAGTTGTGTGGTATTCATCCAAGCATGCCTTGCATGCCTTTATTCATTACTTTTATCACATACTACCACATTCACATATATGAATGGGTCTGCATTTTCAATGCTTATCACAAGTCACATTTTCTTCAAGGAATGGATCATAATCAGTGACGTGCTTTATTATTTTCATACCAATTTGATGGTAAACATTTCCTTCATATTTTGAAGGACTATTTTGAGAATATTTATTGTTCTCCTTTTATAATCATAGTGATGATTATTATTGTATTGATCTTTGGAACGCTCACGTTCATTGTTCAATCACTTATCTTCATTCAGACTTATTATGCGCCGTTTGTCACATTCACTTCAAGAATGGAGAAAATCAAGTGGGACAATCTTCATGCCTTTTATGAAAATATATTATTTTTCTTTAGTCATCACTATATCATCAATATGGTACAGTAGGACTCAAACACAATCTCTTACCAATATAGAGGCATATTAGGCCATAATGAATTGGGACTCATACCCAACTCTTATTATTATGGTGCATTAGGATTTAATCCCGATGTCTTACCCTCAATCAATGATATAATATGTTAAACGATATTGAGATTCATTTTCAAGCCTTAATTTCAATCACATGCTAAGAAAGTTGTACACAAGTAATTTGCAACTTAGCAAATCAAATTTGCTTTCTTAAATAAGTAAAATCTCAAATCATTGTAAAGCTTTATCAATTATTTGTAGCATCTATAAAAAAACTGTTTGTATGTCTAGTTAGTGCATGCATCATTAAATTATTCAAGTTAATTAGCATGATATAAAGTGTACTAAATACGTGTAGTACAATACCGGCTAATATGAATACCCTTATTGCACTAAGATCTTTATCAAGCAATTTTAGTAATAATTTTGCTAAGTGATTTGACATGCTACATAACTTATAATATTGTTACTTTTCTAGATTGACCATATAAAAGAATTATATGTGCACCTAAACAATATAAAATTTTTAATATCGTAAAATCTATACTTACATAGTATCTTTATGTGTACTAATATTCTGTATGTAGACTTGTCAAAATAAATAGTTAAATGTAGCTAGTGTAGTATATCATGTTATACTGCACAATAATGTATAATCACACATTATGTTAGGTGTACCCAAGTACTTAAGCATGTAACTAGATATACTTGAATTCAATAAGAAAATAGACTTGAAAACAAAAACAATTTCAAGTAACCTCATTATTACTAACATGTTTTATTTCTACATAGAAGAAGATGAATAATCAATAAAAACTTTTTGGATTTAGTCAAAGTAGGATGTAATATTTTAATGATGCAAACACTATTTATATTCATATTTTGGATACGTACTACTGTCAAGAAAATATTATTGTTATCTAAGTCTGTTGTTGATTACTTCTATTTATATTAAATTGAAGCAGTTCATTAAAATCATTACATCTTTATTCATAAATAAAGAAATCACGGTGAAGTATGAGTATCTTTCTCTTTCTATTTTTGTTTTTAAACATAATTGAGAAAAACTAAGTATCCAAACAAAACATATTATTATTCTTACAAAAGAGAGAAACATGTTGTACCTGATAATTTTAAATCAGAGTCGAGAACTTTAAAAGAAGATAACATACCGTGATGGTTAGAGACTCGTACTGATAACGTGTTATAAAATAAAAGCAATTTAGTAAAACATAAACAAAAAATATAAACAACTTAGTGAAACATGAACAAGAAATGTAGATAGAGAGAAGGAAGAGATTTTCTTCTTCAATTGTGTGTTTTATTCCATTGCAATTACATGACCTTTTATAGGCATAAAAAGTAAAGATGATGAACATAAAATATGAGATTTAATCTTTAAAATATTCACAATATGAACATTCAATATAGCATCTAATATAGTATCCAATGTACAAATCATTCATAACACCGATGTTATAATCATTGGTTCTTGGTTCTGCTTCGTCTGACCTTTTCCTCTTAATGGGATCAATTTTGTCAGAAAATTTGATGGTTTGTGTTTTTCAATTTGTCCAAATAATTAATGCTGCATGAAATAAGTTATACTTACATAATATATGATTAAAAAATTAATCAAATCAAAATCCCTGAAATTCATTTGCATAATTTCTTTTTCAAAATCCAAAATTCCTGAAATTAAATTGTATAATTTCTTTTGCGAAATCAATTTGAACTAAGTTGTACAATTTTAGAGGAATGTATCAGGATACTAGTAAGATCGAAACACGCCATAACATATGTAAAAATTATTTGCACTAGTAAAGATGGCAAAATGGTTCAAAGAAAACAGTTAATTATCCATATTATCCACTAAAATATGGGTTAAATAATGAACTTTTAAAAATGGGTTATATATGGATAAGAACCATATTATCCATTTAGAAAAGGGATAACTAACTTTTATATTTGTAAAGCCTCAAATTGGGGTTCCTAAATTCAAGGACACTAAGAATTTTCCCAAAATTATCATATGCAAGAAGTCATGAATTGTATGATTATCCATATTATCCTCTGGTTAACCCGATTTTTATTTGTATTAAATATAAATTGAATCGAATAATTTATCTATTTTTCATTATTCATTTTCAATCCGAACCCGCCCGTTTGCCACTTCTATTTGCAAGTCAATAGACGCATGACCTTGTCTTTCATACGCACATTTGCCACTTAACATTGCTCAAATATGTATTCTACTTGATTTTTCACGGAGAAACTCCTTTCCATTTTCCCAAGTTTCTTTATAGATTTATGACATTTGTCTAATTTATTTAGCAAAGGCCCACATTTATTTACTTTCAACACTAGTTTTAATCATGATTTAATAGGTAGATATTATCATTATTCTAGGGGAAAAGGTACTCTCTAGCTTTGGTAAGAAGATTTATCTTCTAATCTTCAAATTTTATTATAAGGCATATCTAGGTGGTTGCTCCATATAAATTTCATCCTCAAGGTCACCATATAAATAAGCATTCTTAATGGCCATCTGATAGAGGAGCCAATGGCGAACAACAACCATGGATAGAAAAAGGCAAACTGATGCTATCTTAGACAACAGAAGAGAAGGTATCACTGTAATCAAGCCCAAATATTTGAGTATATCCCTTGGAACAAGACAAGCCTTAAGACGATCAACTTTACCATCTGGACCAACCTTGACTACATACACCCAACGACAACCAATATATATTTACCAGAAGGAAAAGGGACGAGCTCCCAAGTACCACTCGTATAAAAAGCAGACATATCATCAATCATAGCCTGTCACCATCCTGGATGAGATAATGCATCACCTATAGACTTAGGGATGGAAATAGAGGACAAAAAAGATAGAAAAACATAATAAGGTGATGACGAACGATGATAACTCAAACCAACATAATGGGGAGTGGGAGTAAGGGTGGTCTGTATATCTTTCCAAAGTGCAATCGGTGTACTAGGAAGAGGCAAGTCCGCAGTAGGAGCAGGGCCAGGTGCAGGATGTGAATCAATTAGGCCTAATGCTGGGAGCGAACGACGATGATATGTCAAGGGTGGGGTTCCTATGACAAGGAATATAGGAGGAGCCACACTAGATTCCTCAACGATTGGAATGGGTAAGACTTCTGTAGCGGAAGGTGAATGAAGAGCTATAGTAGACTCCTTAAAGGTCGGTATAGGTAAGACCTCAGATATATCAAGGTGGCCAGAAGGGTCATACGAGGTAAAGAAAGGTTTAGAATAAAAAAATATGACGTTAGAGGACATAAGCTACCTATAAAGATCAGCCGAGTAACAACGATATCCCTTGTGAACATGAGAATAACCAAAGAAGACACACTTGAGAGCACGATGAGCTAACTTATCTTTCCTAGGGGCTAAGCTATGAACGAAACAAGTGCTCCAAAAAACAGGGGGGAACAGAGTATAAGGGTGATAGGGAAACAATATTGCATACGGTATCTGATTCTGGATGGGAGAGGAAGGCATTTGATTAACTAAATAACAAGCTGTGAGAACTGCATCACCCAAAAAATGCAACGGAACATGAGTTTCACTGTGAAGTGTGCGAGCAGTCTTAATGATGTGCATATTCTTTCTCACTGCACCCCCATTTTGCTGAGGGGTATAAGGACAAGAGGTCTGATGAATAATTCCTTGAGAAGTCATACTGTTGAAATTGAGAGGATAAATATTCTAAGGTATTACACTGTGAAAAGTGCGAATAGAGACACCAAATTGATTTTTAATTTCAGCACAAAAATTCTGGAATATAGAAAACAACTCAGAACTATCTTTCATTAAGAAAATCCAAGTACATCTTGAATGATCATTAATAAAACTAACAAAATAACGAAATAGGTTGAACTGACTCTACTAGGACCGCATATATCAGAATGAACTAAAGAAAAAATAGACTCTACATGACTCTCAATTCTACAAGGAAAGGAGGCCCGGGTATGTTTTCAGAGTTGACACGATTCACACTCTAATATAGATAAACTAGACAAACAAGACACCATCTTCTGAAGCTTGGATAAGCTTGGATATCCTAAACGTCTGTGAATAAGGTCCGGAGGATCTGTAACTAGACATTCCTTGGAGGAATTGAGTGAGTTAAGGTAGTAAAGGACTTCTGATTCAAAACATGTTCCAATCATCTACCCCGTACTGCAGTCCTGCTTAATAAAGTAATCATCAATAAAATATATACCACAATGGAGCGCACGAGTCAAATGACTAACAGATGCAAGATTAAAAGGACAACCAAGGACATAGATAACAGAATATAGAGTGACAGAGGGTAGGGAATTTGCTTTTCCAACTCCTTTCGCATTGGTTTGAGACCCATTGGCTATAATAACAGTGGGAAGAGACTATGAATACACAATATTTGACAAAAATGATTTATTACCAGAGATATAATCAGAAGCGGCTGAGTCCACAACCCATTGTCCAAAAGTATTATACTGGGAAACATAAGCAAACAAATTATCAACAACAGAAGTTCGGTCTGAGCAACAGAGGCTACTTATGGAGATGTTTGCTTGCTTTCTCAATACTGAAGGAACTCATTATACTCCCTTTCAGATAAAGAAAATCCCTGATTACTTGTAGTATCAATCTGAGAAACATAAGCATTTTTGGGTGGGCGACCATGCAAAAGAATATCACACGTCACTAGTATGTCCAAGTTTATAACAATAAGAGCACTTGGGTCTAGATCTTCCAAAACGACCTCCTACTCGTCTATTCTCCATAGTATGAGATGCCCAATTGTCCAATGACTGGGAGACGAGGAGAGATGAGTCAAGTGTCTGTGATGAGCTCACGGGGTGACTTGATTCTGCGACAAGGTGAAGTAGTCAAGAGAATAATTCATCAACTGTTGGAATAGTAGGACTAGCCAAAATCTGGTCGCTTACTGAATCAAGGTCAGTAGGGAGTCCGGCGAGTGTAAGAACTAGAAACATCTTCTGTTGTTGCCCTTGCTTCTTTTCAATACTATCAGAAACTGGCATCAACATCTCAAATTCTTTCCTGACTGCCTGTACTTGTCCCAAGTAAGTATACATATCCAATTACTGTTTCATCAAGCTTGTCATTCATGATAGTATATCATAGAAACAATATATGTCATTAGTGTAGAAATTACGAGCCTTTTCCCAAACTAAATAACATGTTTGGAATGGATGGAGCAAGGGCATCAACTTGGAATCAATAGATCGCCACAAGATACTACATAACTGAGCATCGACCTACTCCCACAGTATTTGGCCTTTTTATCACCTTTGCTAGCCTTTTTTGCTAAATGCTCTTGAACTCCTTGACCTATACACCACAACTCGGCAGACAATGCCCAAGCTAAGTAATTTGAACTTTCCATTAAAGGTTCTGAGGTAATCATAAAACCGAAACTACCAGAACCCGAGTTCTTAGACCCGAAAGCATCGACTCCCAAAGTCATCATTGGATTATCACCAAATAACAGAAAGAATCAACTGATAACACACTGAAACAGATAAAGGAAACACTAATTTTTTCTAGAAAATTACTGTATCTACCGAAAAAAATTAGTGTAGTCACCGAAAAAACTCAGAGTGGTTGGAATTAAAAAATAAAATTATGGATAGGCTCGAAATCTAAGGACGATCCAACTGTTCTAATGGAACTAAGTCAAAAACTACCCGAAAAGTGCTCCACGCACCAGCGCATGGAGTAGATCTCGCTGGAGAAGGTTTCTGACTGGCGCGTGGAGGCGCGTGAGACGGCTGTCGGCGAAGGTGTTTGTTGGGGTTTGGTCACGTGGGGTTGGGGGACCTTGTGGGGGTGTTTTTTGCAAAACACCAATGTAAATTAGTTTGATGGAAAACATGTTAGATAATACGCTTAACGCTAGAGGAGGGGTGAATAGCGTTATAATAAAAATTAGCGTAAACTTGCGGAATTTAAAAACTTGCAGGAAAAATAAGTGCGGAAATTAAATGCAATAAAGAACAAATGCACCGATGTATTCTGGTTCACCACAACAAGTGGCTAGTCCAGTCCCCGAGAGACTCTCTCGAGATTTTCCACTAACTTGTCAAGCTTACGGGTGCTCAACAAACCTTTACAACTTAAGGACACAAGCCTTAACACCTTTGCTCGGAGATACAACACTCCAAGACTTCACTGTTAAGCTTACGGGTGCCTAACCAACCTTTACAACTTAAGGACACAAGCCTTAACACCTTTGCTCGGAGATACAACACTCCAAGACTTCACTGTTAAGCTTACGGGTGCCAAACCAACCTTCACAATCTGAGGACACAAGCCTCAACAATCTTGCTCGGAGATACAATACTCCAAGACTTCGACCAAGGAAACACAAGTTCCTTACGAAAAGAGAATCACAATTCTCTTCAAGTGTACAAAACACTAACACTCAAACAATACACTCCTTTATGAGTAGATATGAGTAAAAGAAGTAAGCTCAAGATCACAACAACTATGGACAAGACTTTGGCTCTCAAAAGCTTTATGAAA
Organism: Nicotiana benthamiana; assembly: GCA_034376525.1. Classification (NCBI taxonomy): domain Eukaryota; kingdom Viridiplantae; phylum Streptophyta; class Magnoliopsida; order Solanales; family Solanaceae; genus Nicotiana; species Nicotiana benthamiana. The sequence goes on from CM067337.1 coordinate 96,022,827, forward strand.
TGAATATAAAATGATAAACAATAGTATGCAAGCTTATAGCAATAGTATGATCAGTTGTTGTGTGTTATTGTGTTTAAAACACTGAAATGAAGCTGTATTTATAGTTGAAAAACTTGGCATTACCGTTGCCTAATTGCCAATTAAGAGTTGCTAATTTTGCTGGATGACAATCGATTGTCAAGAAGCCACAATCGATTGTTTGCCAATCGTTCCAGAAATCAATCCCAGATTTTACGCGTAACAATCGATTATCCAAGATCAACAATCGATTATTAGCAACGTTCAAAAAATCGCTTCCAGATTTTACGTAAAACAATCGATTATACAAAATCAATAATCGATTATTCAGCAACGTTCAAAAAATCCTTTCCACATTTTAATTTCAACAATCGATTGTACAAAATCAACAATCGATTACCTGGCGGTATTTGAAAACTTTACGACAACGGTCAGCTTCACAATCGATTGTGCAATGTTAACAATCGATTATTTATCAGACTTTGAAAATCATTTTAGACACTGCCTCTTGACAATCGATTGTTATATACTCACAATCAATTATTTAATAACTTTGAAAAAGTCTGGAAGACACTGCCTCAACACAATCGATTGTCATATGTTCACAATCGATTATTTTGTGACTTTGAAAAATCTGATGGACACTGTCTCTTCACAATCGATTGTCATTAACTTCACAATCGATTATTCTGAGTTTTGAAAAACTTTGATGTACACTGCCTCATCACAATCGATTGTAATAAGGTTCACAATCGATTGTCATGCAGGTTTGAAAAACCTGATGCTCACTGCCTTAACACAATCGATTGTCATTAGTTCACAATCGATTGTCATGCAGTCTTGGCTTAACATAATCGATTATCATAAGTACATAATCGATTATCTTAGTTTAGATTTTAGAGGCATGTTTAAAAATCATTTTGACTAAAGTAAATATGCATGATTTAAAATCATTTAGCATTAAATTAAATATGCATGATTTTGTAAAAATAGTTTTACGAGAGAAGCTATGTCATGAGTCAAGTTGTCGGATCAAGATCACAATTAAGAACAACTCATGTAAAACAATAAAACTTGGTCTTGTGCTTGAATCTTGTTATATATATATCAATTGTGCGCTTGTACTTGAGCTTCGTCATATGTCAATTTGCGCTTGTTTGTCATTCATCAAAACCTACACATATGAACACACGTTTTAGTATAATGCTTTGAGAACGTGTTTCCAACAATTTCCCCCTTTTTGATAATGGACAACTTTAAGCGGGATATGCAAATTAGACAATTCATAATGACGAATATATGCAACAAGTATGCAAAATTAGTTCCCCCTCAATTAATAAGAACTGAGAGTGCATACCCGTTATCTTCTCCCTTTTGCCATTAGCAAAAAAAATGTAATAAGATGCCAAAGATGTAAATAAAGCTTGTTTATTTATTGGAAAGAAAAAACAATGACATAAGGAGGGGACAATAAAGCATATCACAATAGAACCAAAAAAAACAAAGAAATCATTCATCATCATTTCCCACCTCATCATCCGGCACTGCTTCGAAGGGAACAAGACCCGCATATGGATAATGAACATGGTCAAAATATCCATGGATCTCATGAGTCAATTGACCAATAGAGGTGGTCAAGGAAGCAATTTGGTCGGAAATGGATTGGAGAGTGGTATCTTGAGGCGGACGAGTTCGACGGGTTGGAGGAGGAGCAGGCGCTGCATGATCACCGTCATGATGAAAGGAGGATTCTAAAATTTCCCACTTCTTGGTACTCTTTTTGAGAGGACCGTTGGAAGTGATGAATCCGGAGGCTTCAAGAAAATTCATGATGAGGAGAGCATAAGGAAGAGGCCTATCATCTTCGATAGCGTCACGCATGTGAATCTTGACGAACCGACACCAATTGATGTTAGCTCCGGTAATTATGGCATGCATGAGCTTGGTGTCCTCTTGGGAAATGGTGGTATGGTTATGCTTACGAGGCTTGAGGACTCGGGTGATGAAATAGAAAATCAACCGATAATTGGGATCCATTCCCGTAATTGTAGGACGACGGAAAGAAAGATTTGGATCATAAGAAGTAAGTCCGGTTTGATGTAGGAGGACTGTTTCATCAAAAAGGGCTCCGGCCTCTCCGATGTACCGAAAAATGTCTTCACCATTATGAGGAAGACGGGCAATGGTATGAAGGTTTTCATCGGAAAGAAGAATTTGAACACCATTTATATTTGTCACAAGCTCACCGTCATCATCCTCATGAAGGTTGGAGTAAAATGCTTGAATCAATGTAGTATTGATGTAAGGATGGGTAAGAAGTAAGAAGTCAAGAAGTTGACAATTTTTTAGCATATTTGCAGCAGGGCCATAAGATTCAAGATACTTGTTGGTTGAAAAGCGGGGAGGAAGAATGTCGCACTTTTCAAATTTTGTTAAAAATCGAGTAAGCTCGATGTCAGAATTAAAATATAGAACGGAACCATCTTGATAGGGATAGTTTGGAGCAGTAGAGGAGGATGCACCATGCCTAGCAGAACGAGAACGTTTGGAGTGACGGCCCGACATTTTTACTAAGTATTGCTGGAATTTGCAAGAGACTTGAAAGAGTTTTGATAGTTTGAGAGCTAAAATTGATGCTTGAGTGAATAAAAATGAACATATATGAAGCCTATTTATAGAGGGGAGAAAGGCATTTCATTAATGGAAGAATTCTGCTAAAAATTGAAAGCTAAAACGGTCAGAAACGGTAAAGAATAAATTGCACTGACCGTTTGACAATCGATTGTTGTAATGAGATAATCGATTGTCATTAAGATTTGACTGAATCTCGGAACTGACACAAATCGATTGCAGAACCAAACGGTAAAAAAACTTTTTGAATTACTGACATGAAATAATCGATTGTCAAAATATGGTAATCGATTGTTATGTTACAGTGAGCACAGAAATTTTCTGATTTTGAGAATAATCGATTATATTTTGAAACAATCGATTGTTTTGGAAAAGCATTGCTGAATGACTGAGACGGAAATCGATTTTGCAGTTAAAGAATCAATTATTTAACAAAACTGCATAATAAACATAAACCATAAACAATCGATTAGTGATACTGCTAATCGATTTTCTGCATAGTAAGATAATCGATTATTTGCTTGGAACAATCGATTGTTCTGTGCCAAAACGTAATAATTCCCCCTACCTTTAGGGTGATACCTGCAAAATAGAATTAAACGTCTCCGACGCTCAAGTCAGTAATTAAAATATAAATGCAACCTAAAATGTATGCATTTAGATCAACGTATACCCGCATTCAATACTTCATTTGGACATGATTTATATTTAGCACAACATTAAGCGCTAAATATTTTATCAAGTCTACTAGCAATAAGGTAAAGTGAGGAGCGATCATACCTGTGTAGTTCTTGGTATTGCTCGTCTTACCTTTCACATTTCTGTCAAGATGGTCATCTAATTTCATTGAAGTGACCATTGGTTTGGTGTTGCTCTTTTCGAATTGATTTGGCAACTCCTTGCGACATTTAGATGGACAAATGAAAGTTCCCTCTTTCATTTGCTTAATTTGCAGCTCCAAGAAGAAATTAAGCTTGTCTATCAATGATATCTCAAATGCGATTTACAGATTCCTTGCATGACACTTATTAGTTGCTCCAAAGTAATACAAATATTTTCTAAGATATCATTTTCCACAAGATTTGGAATGCAAGATATTAGTGGCATGAGAGTTTAAAGAAAATAACATTGCCAATATAGAGAGTTGTTTTGAGATTCTGTCATCAAAAAGATAGTAAACTTCATGCAATCTATTTCCCCTTAATCAGAAATTTATCAAGACATACCAACAAGACATAGATATACCAATTGTTATAAAACAATGATAAACCCATTTGTTGGATGACATAACAAGTGTACCAAAAGTTATTTTATTAACAGTGATACAAATTGTTATTTTTAGTAAAACATATTACAAACGAGTGTTGACTGTTAACAGATCAACCATACATCGAATTTTGAAGAACATACCAACCATTATCCAGACCAAAGGATGTGTTCATCAAGAGACGATTTTTAACAGAAGGATTTTTGTCAATTGTTAGAAACATGAGACATCTCAATTATTTTTCAAAACTGAGGATAACATTCATAAAAAACGTGAGTGAAAACTTTTTGAAGAATATGCTAATAGATAATACACACCACACAGTATACTAACAGTTATTTAAACCACAGATAGCAATTATCAAATCATGAATGAAATGATTTTATTAAGCTAACTGTTAATACATATCAACAGTTTTGATCTTTTAAAAGCAGATAACTAACAAGTAAACTAATTGACACCAATTATCATTTAACAACACGTTTTCAACATATGAATCAACAAAGTTAATTGATATTGATTGTTGACAAGGATATCTCAATTGTTAACGCACATCAACTATTACGACTAAGCTTATCAAAGATTCAACAATAGGGGAACCAAATTAACAACAAATAAGTTAATATTGGTTGCTAGCACATATCAACAATTCGGTTTTTGTCAAAAAGGATAACTAACCGAAATTTCCTCTTGATGCAATGAGGTGTCGTGGTCGGTGCATCTACTACAATACTGTAGCCTTTCAAGCACACCTGCAAAACAGATTAATGATCTTTTGATACCCATGCCATTTTGGGTCCTTGGGGGTTAGGCATATCATAATGATGCGATTGAGTGATATGTCTATGTCGTGTAAAACATGCAGGAGCAATATGACCAATACGTCTACAATAATGACAAGTCACGTTGCGGTTATGCATCCTTCTAGGTTCATAGTAACTTAACGGACGAAAATGGTTTACTCTATTTTCAGCATTATGACTATTGCGCGCTTTATGAACATCATTTCTCCTACTATGAGCAGCATTTCTAGAATAATTATTTCTACGTTGGAAATCATTTCTAGGTGCTCTAAAGGGTTCAAAATTCCTTCTAGTATTTGGCCTATAATATGCATCATTTCTAGGGTAGTTATTTCTAGGTGGTAAGTCATTGCTAGGTCTTCTAAAATGTTCAACATTTAGTCTAGCATGCATATTGGTTCTAGGATTGCTATTTCTAGGATAAGCATTTTTATTATTAGTCCTAGGTTGAGCTAGGTTGTTGGGGTTTAGCTTCAACCTTTTCTTTAGGCTCATTCGTAAACCCTATGCCATGCTTGGTTGACTTCAAATTATCAAGAACATCAATCAAATTTTTGTGCGAAGAATTAAACTTATCTAATGTGCCTTTAAGCCTTTCTAATTCATTTTGGAGATGCAAGTAAGAAGTACACTTTCTAATAGAGCTTTCGGGCTTATCGGCGCTTCTTTTTCCGAAAAACTTGTTTTCCTCTTTCAACTTCTCATTTTCTAAAACCAGTTTTTCAAAATCTTTTTCTTTTAGAGAGAGTTGTTTTTGAAAATCTTTTTCTTGCAACGACAGAGTTTTCTGCAAATCTTTAATAGTCTTGGAAGCATCAACAAACTCACTATGTAATTTATTATAAGCATTTTGCATTTCTTCAAGCGAGTGAGAGTTGGACGTACTTACCTCTTCTTCTTCGTTTGCCATGAGACATTGGCCAGTTGATTCATCATATGAGCTGTCCGCTTTTTGAGGCATGCTTTCATACATTTCCTCCAGCTTATCCCACATCTCTTTGGCGGTTTTTTAGTGTGAAATTTTCTGATAGTCTTCCTGATTCAAGGCGCTATACAACATATTTATTGCATTAGTGTTGTATTCACTTACCTTGGCTTTCCCAACTTTTGTTGTCATTTGATCACCATGCTTGATGATTTACCATAGATAAAAGTTGTTGGCTGTGATGAAAATTCTCATCCGATCTTTCCAATATAAGTAATTATTTCCATCAAATATTAGGGGCAACATGTTAAAATCACCTTCGCCTATTCCTGCAAAAGAGTCACGAGTAGAAGCCATGGATGGTTCTCTCAAACTGTTAAGTCTTCAGAGAGTGGGGCTCTGATACCAGTTGTTAGATAATACGCTTAACGCTAGAGGGGGGTGAATAGCGATATAATAAAAATTAGCATAAACTTGCGGAATTTAAAAACTTGCAGGAAAAATAAGTGCGGAAATTAAATGCAATAAAGAACAAACGCACTGATGTATTCTGGTTCACCACAACAAGTGGCTAGTCCAGTCCCCGAGAGACTCTCTCGAGATTTTCCACTAACTTGTCAAGCTTACGGGTGCTCAACAAACCTTTACAACTTAAGGACACAAGCCTTAACACCTTTGCTCGGAGATACAACACTCCAAGACTTCACTGTTAAGCTTACGGGTGCCTAACCAACCTTTACAACTTAAGGACACAAGCCTTAACACCTTTGCTCGGAGATACAACACTCCAAGACTTCACTGTTAAGCTTACGGGTGCCAAACCAACCTTCACAATCTGAGGACACAAGCCTCAACAATCTTGCTCGGAGATACAATACTCCAAGACTTCGACCAAGGAAACACAAGTTCCTTACGAAAAGAGAATCACAATTCTCTTCAAGTGTACAAAACACTAACACTCAAACAATACACTCCTTTATGAGTAGATATGAGTAAAAGAAGTAAGCTCAAGATCACCAACAACTATGGACAAGACTTTGGCTCTCAAAAGCTTTATGAAATGAATATAAAATGATAAACAATAGTATGCAAGCTTATAGCAATAATATGATCAGTTGTTGTGTGTTATTGTGTTTAAAACACTGAAATGAAGCTGTATTTATAGTTGAAAAACTTGGCATTACCGTTGCCTAATTGCCAATTAAGAGTTGCTAATTTTACTGGATGACAATCGATTGTCAAGAAGCCACAATCGATTGTTTGCCAATCGTTCCAGAAATCAATCCCAGATTTTACGCGTAACAATCGATTATCCAAGATCAACAATCGATTATTAGCAACGTTCAAAAAATCGCTTCCAGATTTTACGTAAAATAATCGATTATACAAAATCAATAATCGATTATTCATCAACGTTCAAAAAATCCTTTCCAAATTTTAATTTCAACAATCGATTGTACAAAATCAACAATCGATTACCTGACGGTATTTGAAAACTTTACGACAACGGTCAGCTTCACAATCGATTGTGCAATGTTAACAATCGATTATTTATCAGACTTTGAAAATCATTTTAGACACCGCCTCTTGACAATCGATTGTTATATACTCACAATCAATTATTTAGTAACTTTGAAAAAGTCTGGAAGATACTGCCTCAACAGAATCGATTGTCATATGTTCACAATCGATTATTTTGTGACTTTGAAAAATCTGATGGACACTGTCTCTTCACAATCGATTGTCACTAACTTCACAATCGATTATTCTGAGTTTTGAAAAACTTTGATGTACACTGCCTCATCACAATCGATTGTCATAAGGTTCACAATCGATTGTCATGCAGGTTTGAAAAACCTGATGCTCACTGCCTTAACACAATCGATTGTCATTAGTTCACAATCGATTGTCATGCAGTCTTGGCTTAACATAATCGATTATCATAAGTACATAATCGATTATCTTAGTCCAGATTTTAGAGGCATGTTTAAAAATCATTTTGACTAAAGTAAATATGCATGATTTAAAACCATTTAGCATTAAATTAAATATGCATGATTTTGTAAAAATAGTTTTACGAGAGAAGCCATGTCATGAGTCAAGTTGTCGGATCAAGATCACAATTAAGAACAACTCATGTCAAACTATAAAACTTGGTCTTGTGCTTGAATCTCGTTATATATATATATATCAATTGTGCGCTTGTACTTGAGCTTCGTCATATGTCAATTTGCGCTTGTTTGTCATTCATCAAAACCTACACATATGAACACACGTTTTAGTATAATGCTTTGAGAACGTGTTTCCAACAAAACAACCTTAAAAAGGTTGTCGGAATTGAAGCACGACGACTTTACCTGATATTTTCTCATTGGTGCTCTGATGCCATGTGAGAAAGCATGGGAGAAAATATTGTTGACTTGTGTTTAACACGGTACAATGAGCCCTATATATACACACATAACTGTAGAAAATCATTCTATCCATGATATGTGTGCTTTGGTTGTATTAGCATGATTTTCAAGTATAGGTTTTGATGAATGACAAACAATGAAGTCTAGTGTCAAACAATGTTATTATATGACAAACAATCAAGATTGAATGCCGAGAAGCATATTGATAACGGAATTGCATAGACAAGCCAAAGACGAGCTCAAAAGTTCAAGACCGAAGACCCAAGGCGTAGGTCGTTAGGTAGAACAAATGTAAGAGCAATGTTTAAAGTTATCTCGTCTTTTGGCTAAACATAGGTCATCATAAATATGCATAAAATCATTTTATCAAATCATATATCAAATACTTCAAACAAAATGATTTCAAACATTTTCATTTTAGCCAAAATAAATTTTAAACATGTCTTTCAAAGCTGGACAGAAATAATCGATTATGTTTATTTTGATAATCGATTATGTTAAGACAGTGTAAACTGGAATTTACAAAACAGCAAAATAATCGATTATCAGAAGTGCATAATCGATCATCTTGTATCCGTTGCCAAGTTTTTGAACGTTGTAACAAAATAATCAATTATGCATATCACAATAATCGATTACCCTGCATAAAATCAGCTTCCGATTTTGTAACGGTAAGCTGATAATCGATTATCCAAATTTGATAATCGATTATCTTGGCATAAAATCATCATAATTGATTGCCAATTAAGCAACGGACATACTACTTCTACCACCTATAAATAGAGGTCTTTTGAGCTGAATTGAAACACACAACACCTCTCATTATTCATATACATATTGACATCATTTGTGCATCATTATAGAGCTTTTGTTGAGCCATTTGAGAGACAACTTTGAGTTGTTCATAGAGCTAATATTGTATCTCTTTATCTACTCTTTTGAGAGAGTTATTGTTGTAAAAGAGAAAGGTGTTGAGAAGACCATATCTTTTCATTGATTGTCGGGTTTGCTAAGTACCCTCAATCTTAGTGCGTGAAGTCTTGTGGTACGGTATCCACGAGCAAGGTGAAGTCTTGAGGTGCGGTATCCTCGAGCAAGTTGAAGTCTTGTAGAGTGTACATCTACGAGCAAGTGTAACGGTTTGTTAGGCACCAGTAAGCTTAACGGAGTTAGTGGAATCTCGAGAGAGTCTCTCGGGGACTGGACTAACCACACGTTGTGGTGAACCAGGATAAATTCGGTATGTTCTTTCCTTACTATTTTAATTACCGAATTTATTTTATTCCTGCAATTTTCATTCCGCAATATTTATCAATATTCTCGTGCCGCACTATTCACCCCCCTCTAGTGACGGGCATAAATCCTAACAATTGGTATCAGAGCCTAACTCTCTGAAAGCCTTAACCGGTTGAGAGAACGATATATATTTTTTGTTGAGAATATTGAACGCAGGAATGATGAGCGAAGGACACTCCACCTATTGGCCTCCACTATTTGACGGAACAAATTACCCATATTGGAAAGAGCGGATGAGAATCTTCATCCAATCAAATAACTTTCGCTTGTGGCAAATCATCAAGAACGGTGAACAAATGCCAACAAAGAAAGTTGGGGAAACCACGGTTCCAAAGGAGGAAGATGAATATGATGCCGAGGACGTCAAGAAAGTTGAAAATAACGCAAAGGCCGTCAACTTATTATATTGTGCGGTGAATCCGGATGACTATCGGAAGATTTCTTGTTGCACAACCCCCAAGGAGATGTGGGATAAACTCGAGATCACTTATGAAGGTACGTCTCAAGTCCGAGAATCTGAAGTTGATTTTCTAACACATGAATATGAACTCTTTAGAATGAGGGAGAATGAAAGCATTGATATTATGTTCGAACGGTTCTCAATGATCATCAACGATCTCCATGCTCTCGGAAAAGTATATTCGAACAAAGATCTAGTTCGAAAAATCTTGCGGAGTCTCACTCCCGAATGGCGATCCAAAGCCAATGCCATCCAAGAGTCGATAGGAATCACGGACGTCACAATTGATGGACTACGAGGTAACCTCAAAACTTATGAAAGTACGATTCTTAATCCTTTTTTTGGAAACAAGAAAAATTCGAATATTGCCTTCAAAGCCTCATCCTCTAAATGAGAAGAGGTAAGTGATTCGGATAGCGATGATGATAATATTTCCAATGCCTTGATCGAAAAGTTTTATAACTTTATGAAAAAAGAAATAAAGAAGGAAGAACCAAGTCCTTCATGCCATAAGTGTGGAAAACTTGGCCACACCGAGTCACATTGTCCAAAACCCAAGGACAAGAAAAAGAAGAAACACCAAAGGCGCGTGACATGGTATTCGGACAGCTCGGGCGATGAAACTGCCGCATTATGCCTCATGGCCAACGAGGAAGAAGAGGTAAGTAATTCTAACTCTTATTCTTTTGAAGAATTACAAGAAGCTTTTCAAGAATTATATGATGAATTGAAAAAGTCTTCAAAAATCTCCAAAGAGGCCAAGGCTAAAATTAAAGTTTTAGAAGAGAAATAAATTTTTGAAAAATGACAATATTGATCTTAGAAATAAAATTAAGGAGATGCATGAAGATTCTTCAATTGATCAAAGTTCTAATTGTTCATCTTGTAGTTCTTTGAAAATAGAGAACATAGAACTTAGGAACACACTAGAAAAACGTAGTGTTGATAATCCTAAAACAATTAAGAAGAATATAAAAAAGGATGATAGAAATGAAGTTGGACCACCTAGAAATAATTCTAGGAACTTCATTAATGAGTCTAAAATTAATCATTTTAGACCACCTAGAAACAACTCTAGGAATTTTGTTAATGAGTCTAGAATGAATAATCTTAGACCACCTAGGAATGACTCTAGGAATTTCAACGCTTCTAGGAATAACGACTTTAGATCACCTAGAACGTTTTTGGCTCAACCAATACATATGCACAACCCGAATGTTATATGTCATTATTGCAACCGGGTAGGACACATAGCACCCGTATGTTTTGCAAAACGTAGAGATTTATCTTTTGATTATGATTATTACTTGCCTAACCCCCAAGGACCCAAAAGCAGTTGGGTACCGAAAACCTATTTTTAGGTACGTTTGCAGGTGTGCTTGAAGACTACAATATCGTAGTAGATGCACCAAGCACGAAACATTATTGCATCGAGGGGGAATTTCGGTTAGTTATCACATTTTTGATAAAAACGTAATAGTTGATATGTGTTAACAATTAATATATCTTTGTTAATAATTGATAGTAATTATTTTTGTTGATTCATGTTTTAATAACTTTTATTTTGAATAACAATTGGTATCAAAATTAATGATTGATTCATGTTTTGATGAATATTATTTTAATTTAATTAACAGTTGGTATATTCTGAAAAATGATTCATGTTTTTTTAATACAACCATTGGTGTGTTAAAAATTAACAGTTGATATATGATTTGCTAAAAATAACCATTATTATGGTTGGTATATTTTTACTAACATTTGGTATTATTTTATGTTGGTATGATTTTTAATCGTCAATATATATTCTTCATTCTATTTTCTTTTTTTATTTTTGACACTAACAATTGGTATACCCAAAAGGGGGAAGTGTCGAAAGGGAAAAAGTAGCCTTTGTATACTCCTTTTTGCTAATGCCAAAAGGGGGAAGAAATTAGGCGATATGCATCAAATAAAGGGGAATGAATCGATGTTATAGCATGCCTTATTTGAGGGGGAATTATCATTAAGGGGAATTGTTGGGAATTGTTTGCATGAATATAGCATGAATTTAGGGGGAATCCGATATGCATATCTCCTGATGTTTGTCATTATCAAAAAGGGGGAAATTGTAGAAAATCATTCTATCCATGATATGTGTGCTTTGGTTGTATTAGCATGATTTTCAGGTATAGGTTTTGATGAATGACAAACAATGAAGTCAAGTATCAAACAATGTTATTATATGACAAACAATCAAGATTGGATGCCGAGAAGCATATTGATAACGGAATTGCATAGATAAGCCAAAGACGAGCTCAAAAGTTCAAGACCAAAGACCCAAGGCGTAAGTCGTTAGGTAGAACAAATGTAAGAGCAACGTTTAAAGTTATCTCGTCTTTTGGCTCAACATAGGTCATCATAAATATGCATAAAATCATTTTATCAAATCATATTTCAAATACTTCAAACAAAATGATTTCAAACATTTTCATTTTAGCCAAAATGAATTTTAAACATGTCTTTCAAAGCTGGACAGAAATAATCGATTATGTTTATTTTGATAATCGATTATGTTAAGACAGTGTAAACCGGAATTTAGAAAACAGCAAAATAATCGATTATCAGAAGTGCATAATCGATTATCTTGTATCCGTTGCCAAGTTTTTGAACGCTGTAACAAAATAATCGATTATGCATATCACAATAATCGATTATCCTGCATAAAATCAGCTTCCGATTTTGTAACGGTAAGCTGATAATCGATTATCTTGGCATAAAATCAGCATAATTGATTGCCAATTAAGCAACGGACATACTACTTCTACCACCTATAAATAGAGGTCTTTTGAGCTGAATTGAAACACACAACACCTCTCATTATTCATATACATATTGATATCATTTGTGCATCATTATAGAGCTTTTGTTGAGCCATTTGAGAGACAACTTTGAGTTGTTCATAGAGCTAATATTGTATCTCTTTATCTACTCTTTTGAGGGAGTTATTATGTAAAAGAGAAAGGTGTTTGAGAAGACCATATCTTCTCATTGATTGTCGGGTTTGCTAAGTACCCTCATTCTTAGTGCGTGAAGTCTTGTGGTGCGGTATCCACAAGCAAGGTGAAGTATTGAGGTGCGGTATCCTCGAGCAAGTTGAAGTCTTGTAGAGTGTACATCTACGAGCAAGTGTAACGGTTTGATAGGCACCCGTAAGCTTAACGGAGTTAGTGGAATCTCGAGAGAGTCTCTCGGGGACTGGACTAACCACACTTTGTGGTGAACCAGGATAAATTCGGTGTGTTCTTTCCTTACTATTTTAATTACCGAATTTATTTTATTCCTGCAATTTTAATTCCGCAATATTTATCAATATTCTCGTGCTGCACTGTTCACCCCCCCCCCCCCCTCTAGTGACGGGCATAAATCCTAACAATAACATGTACTACTCCTAATACATATTGGACTAGGATTATCTACTCTTATTTACATAACTATTCTAACAAAGCCTAAGTATTAATGCTTTATACTCAACAACATTTTTGGAACAAAGTTGTGTCAAGGTGAAGGAGTAGGGCAAGACTTCACCTTGGGAAGTGATAAGTACTACGCGAGCATTAGCTCCCCAACGATGCGCAACACTATCAAAGTATATCTTCCATGGAGATTGAACTTCAATGACCGTTGCATCCTCATCACATAGTTCGTCAGTTAGCTCCCAGTCATAAGGTATCGGATGATCTGCTAATAAGTCTGCCAATGCTTTCCTTTTACAGCCTTTTGAGGAATGTACAAAATCTCGAATTGTTGAAATTCGATGTACCATCTCGCTAGTCAATCGCTAAGAACATGTTTGGACATCACGAACTTGATTGGATTTGCTTTAAAAACAAGATAGACAACATGGGCTTGAAAGTAGTGCTTCAACTTTTGAATTGAAAAGACTAGCGTCAAACACAACTTTTCAATTGGCGAATAATTCAACTCGTTTGGTATCATCATTCTGCTCAAGTAGTAAAGGGAGTTTTCTTTCTATTCACTATTTTCTTGGGCCAATAGCACTCCAACAAACCTTTCTTGCACTGAAATGTATAGTATCAACAGCTTTCCAAATATGCAAAATTGGAGGCTTCATCAAGTAGGATTTAATGCTCTCAAAGACATTGCTAGACATTTGGTCCCATTTGAAAGGGGCATCTTTCTTCGTAAGGCGACTGAATGGTTGGAACATCCCAGCTAGGTTAGAGATGAATCTCCTAAGGTACGCTAACTTTCCTTGCAGACTTTTCAATTCGTGAATATCCCGAGGCTTAAACATTTTCAAGATCAAATCTACTTTGGCTTGATTAATTTCAATCCCTCGATGTCTACCAATGAAACCAGAGAACTTTTCGGAAGTAACTCCAAAGGCACATTTCAATGGATTCATCTTAAGTTGGTACCTCTGGAGCAACTCAATAACTATCCTCAAGTCTTTCAAGTGGTCACCCCTCTTTCTTGATTTTACCACCAAGTCGTCTACATAGCATTCCGCATTTGTGGAGAAGATCATCAAGAATATTTTGCATAGCTCATTGATAAGTAGCACTAGCGTTCTTCAAGCCAAAAGGCATTACCCTGTAGTAATAAATACCCTTGGGGGAGTCGAATGCAATAAGCTCTTCATCTTTTGGTGCCATGAGAATTTGGTTATAGCCTAATGAATAATCCATAAATGACATTGCCTCGTACCCAGTAGTAGCATTGATTATCAGCTCTGAAATAGGAAGCGGGAACTCATCTTTCGGACACGCATTGTTGAGATCCCTGAAGTTAACGCATACTTGAATCTGGCACTACAACAAAATAAGTATTGAGTGGTAATTATTTTGTGGCAATAGCTTAATGGCTACTAATTCATTTATGTATGGAGAACAATTACTAGCAAATAGATATTGGCCAGGAAAAGATAGTCTTGTACCGGTAAAAAAAGTGACTGGCCACTAAAAGCAACTATTTCAAAAGAAATTTCAATATTTTATCTTCCCTTACTTTTTTTCGCATCACTTAGATATTCCCTCCAATTTCTCAAAATAACAAAATAAATTTGGAAAATTAGGGAATACTGCACAAAGACTTGACCTATCTTGCTGCTGCTGAAACCATCACTGCTATTGCAACTCTTTTCTATCTCACCACCGGCCTCCAATTTCAGGTAACAAAACTATCTCTTTCTATTCACTCGTTCTCACCCGTTTATTTATTAGTTCTCATACATATCTCTATATTTCTCTTTCCTTCCTTTACGGTTCTCCGATCCGAAATGATAGTGTATGTATATATGTATAAACCTTGTACATATATTAATACACATGAATTTCTGTTAATTTTATTCTAATTGGATCGGTTTTCCTCACATTCTCACAATTGCTAAGTTGATTTTTGTATATCTGGGGATGGAGTAGTTCCCCTTCATCATTTTCTGAAAAAATCAAATGGCCGCTCCACCTGCTCTAGTCTATCATGATTAGAGATTACCTCATCAATCTCCTTCTGATTGGCAATAGCAGTAAGTTCTTTTTTATGTGTGCGCGCGCGTGTAATATTATTTATGCATTTGATATGTCGAGGGGAAGGGGGTTCCATATTGAAAATAGTCTTCGGCAATGTTTAGCTTAGAGAACTTCTCCTTGAAATTGTTTGGTTAAACTATTTGTCTTAGTATTGGTGATAACTTGTGTAAAAGAATAGAGAACAACGCTTCAAATATAGAACCTTATGATACTATATTATAAAGATGAAGGCTTATTATTTAAGAGCTTGCCTTTGCTTCTGAAGTTGAATAGTTTAGACGATAATTTTGATGCTTTGTTGTTGACACAATTTTTGGCCTTTTAATAATTTTATTTTTGACAGATGTTTTTTCTTTTTAGCAAGCCCAATTATAAAAATGTATCCAAAAAAGATAGACTTCCTTTCTAATTTCAGGTTTCTTTATAGTACTTTTACTTATTTTTTATACTACATTCGAGAAATGTCTCCAAATGGTGATATTTTATAATTCCTCTGAAGGAACACCTTATTTCTTGATTTTTTATTATTCTTTAGCGGATTTCTAAATTGAGACATTATGTTCCTGGAGTACCAATTATACTTGTTCGAACAAAACTAGGTTAGTAACTCTTATAGTCCAATTTCTTTGGTAAGTCATTAACTGTTTAGTTTTTTTAACTAATATATCTATTTGGTTCATGTTATGAAATCTCCTATTTAAGGTGAATGTCTATAATTAGAGAGATTCTAGAGTTCTATTCTTGGTAGATAAATCATCCCCCTCCCTATAAATAAAGGGGTCTTCTACCATTGTAAACCACTCCTAACATTCTCTAAGTATCAATAAGAAGAACTCTCTCTACTCTTCTCTCTATTGCTCTTGTTCTTGCATTATTGTTTTTGTCTTTATATTATTTCATAACACGTTATCAGCACGAGTCTCTAACCAATTGAAATTTTCGATTGTCTTAACTTTTGTTTGTGTAGGGTTTTGCTTCAAAGAAAGAATGAAGAAAGAAGAAAAAGAAAGAATGAAAAAAAAAAAAGGAGGAACGAAAAACAGTAAACAAAAGAAGCACTGGAAAGCAAAAAGAGAAAAGAACGAAAAAAGTTGAAAAGAAAAAAAAAGGAAAGAAAGGAGTTTACACAAGAGGTATATTTGATATCACAATATTTATTGGTATACCTTAAAGGTAAGTAATTTACTTTTCCCTTTCAAATTCTTGGAATTCTATAATTTGATTTTATATACAAACATAGACAACAAAGTTTGATTATAACTCTAATGGAGTTTGTAAGAAATTATAACCACATGAAGTGGTAAAATCTCTATGTCCTACCATGATTAAATTCATGTATGATTGTGGGCAAAGAATTGAAAATCCGTCCCATTGAATTTGCTCCATTCCCTTTAGAGAATGTGGAAACAGAATATGATAAGTCTGAAAGAAGACAAAATTATTACCATGAAGGTATCAATGAATGTGGACGTGGCAAAGAATTCCGTCCAATTGAATTTGCTCCATTCCCTTTAGAGAATGTGGTAGCAGTATGTGATAAATCTGAAAGAAGACTAATTACCGTAAAGGTATCAATGGATGTGGACATGGCAATAGACGAAGTTATAATCGTCATTATTGTGATGATGAGAATAATAAAGATTCTCAAAATAATCTTTCACTTTATGAAAGTAAAATTTGACATGAGATTGTGTATAGCACACGATTATGATCCATTCCCTGAAGTGAATGTGATAATTGTAATAGAGCCCGTAAGTATGAACACGCTCTTGATGTAAATCTGTTTTATGTCTGACATTATGAAAAGAAAGTTCGTTGCCCTTGAAATTTCGGGCAAGAACTATATGACATGGGTGTTGGATGCTGAAATCCACTTAGATGCTATGGGTCTTGGAGACGCCATTAAAGACAGAAATAATGCATCCACCCAAAACTATGCTAAGGCCTTGATTTTCTTGCGCCATCACCTTGATGAAGGTTTGAAACTGTGCTAAGGCCTTGATTTTCTTGCGCCATCACCTTGATGAAGGTTTGAAAATTGAATATATCACAGTCAAAGATCCACCCATCTTGTGGAATAGCTTAAAGAAGAGATATGACAACCTGAAGTTGGTCACTCTGCCACAAGCACGATACGATAAGAACCCAAAAGCAAATAGTTTATAAACTATATATTATCGTTGCGGTGAAAACGGGCACTGGTCAAAGGCTTGCCGTATACCATGACTTTTGGTTGACCTTTATCAAGCATCTCGAAAGAGTAAACGCCCTGAAACGAATTTTGTCTCTGGCGACAACTTTGACATTACCCACTTGGATGTGGCAGACTTCTTTGAGCAACCCGAGGGGAAGATAGACCACCTAATCGGTGATGGATCCGTGATGAAAGAAGATGGAGCTATTTGATTTTATTTTACTTGTTTGTATTAGTGAATGAATAAACTAATAGCCATTAATATTAGCTCGTATTAGTTAGTTCATGATATAATGTTAGTATTCGTTCTTTAGAATGTATCAATATGCTCAAATATCAATAATATTTTTACTTTCCAGTAGAGGTAATCGACTAACCTGAAAAACTAGTCGGTTATCTCATATTTCGCATAAAAACTGCAAAACAATCGATTGTCAATGATCAACAATCGATTGTCCTTAAAACAGTGTGATCTGGAATTTTACAAAAACAGTCAACAATCGATTGTCTATGATTAACAATCGATTGTCTTTAAAACAGTGTGTTCTGGAATTTTTCAAAAATCATCCACAATCGATTGTCTATGTCTAACAATCGATTGTCATTAGACAGTGTAATCTGGAATTTTTTAAAATAGCCAACAATCGATTGTCTATACTTAACAATCGATTGTCTTAAAACAGTGTGCTCTGGAATTTTTCAAAATAGCCAACAATCTATTATCTATACTTAACAATCGATTGTCTTAAAACAGTGTGCTCTGAAGTTTTTCAAAATAGCAAATAATCGATTGTCAATGTTCAACAATCGATTGTTTGTGTTTAACAATCGATTGTTTGAAGAAAATGCTTAAACTGAAATTTTCAAACTGCAAAATAATCAATTATGGATAACATATCTGATTTTGTTAGTCAACTGTTAGCAGCAGATTTTGAAAATATTATGTGACACAAACGAATTGAAGTTGTTTATTCTCATGTTCGTATATTTTCTTTTATATGTCAAACCATGGGAAGTAAATTGATTGAAGGCTCCGGAAGAGCAACTGTAACTCTGCCCAAAGGCACGACGTTTATCTTAGAGAATGCAATATTCTCCTCCAAGTCTAAGAAGAACTTGTTGAGTTTTAAAGATATCATTCAAAATGGATATCATATTGAGACAATAGATGAGAATAATCTTGAATTCTTCATGAAAACGAGGCTGCCCATTTCGATTTGGGTTCACGCCATTTTGCATGCAGCAATACTAGTTCGTCGGCTGCCCACTTCGGTTTGGGTCACGCCATTTTGCATACAGCAATGCTAGTTCGTCTCTGACTGACGAATTGACACAAATATTCCCCGTTGCAATTGGTTTTGGGTCATGGACCCAATATATCCCATTTTTGGATGCGCAGTATATGTGCCTTTAGCACCGCCATCCCGCACCAAAATGGGTTTGCAAAGAAGATTAGGAATATATGTTGAGGTTGAATCGCCCTCCATTATTCGCTACCTCGAAACATTGACAGGAGATTTGTTCACTGCACGATTTGCAGACTGTCAATTTGATGAGACACTTTTCCCAAAATTAGGGGGAGAAGTTGGTGAAACCAAACGGTAAATTTTGTGGAAAAATGCATCATTATCTCATCTTGATCCACACACCTCTATTTGTGAGAAAGAGGCACAAAAGATTATCCATTTGCAAAGAATAGCAAATCAAATGCCTGACGCATTTATAGATTTGAAAAGGATAACAAAATCACATATCCCCGAAGTGAATGTGACAACATCTGATTCACGAATACATATTCATTATTGGAAGAATATGAACATGAAATTGGTATTAAATATACCACACTCACCCCTAGAAGGAGGTTTGAGATGATATATGGTATGAATGATCGTTGGTCACGTACCTATTGTACGCCAAAGTATTTTGGAAATATGATTATTAAAGGACAACGATAATGCAAGAAACATATCTTGCATATAAGTTTGACATGACCACAATGGTATAACTTTCCCTTTAAGAAAGATATTCACCACATGGATGTTGATGAATCTGTGGTAGTACAAAATTAATTGAGAGCTCTAGAAGAGCCAATTATTACTATGTCGGAGAAACACAATTGAGTATTGTGCTGTAGTAAGTCTCAAAGAAACTTATTCAGTTTCCAAAGTACACGCGAAAGCGATTGATTATATTGAGACTATAAATAAAGGAAGGCTTTGATATCTCCTATTACTACAACTTGTAGCGGGGTAATTTGCATATGAAAAGCTACCCGCTTTGTTCTCCAGTTTGTACTACACAAAAGAAAGAATGCCACAATAAAGTGGATATCTATTGGTATAAAAAACCATGTCATAATAAACCTGAAGTTTATTGATAAGTGCACGTGTCATGGTGTAAATTTGAAGTTTACCAATATTGATAATTTGTTCAGTTAGCATTCGTATTAGCCATCTCATTTTAAGTATGATGTGCAAATTCACACAGGTGAATATCAAAGAACTAGAAAGTTCTTTAAGAATTCTCTTGTATCATTTGTTCTCATTAATGAACTGACCAACTAAAGAGTTCGGGTTGAAGCCCATAAATTCTGGAAATATCAAAGGTGAATATGGGCCCATTCACCTGCCATGTATACCACATATGATGCATCTATGATATGGTTACATGCGCAATTGTTATTAACCCGCAGCCTGGCCGGTGCTTGCGAGGTAAATTGCTCAGTAATCTAACTTCGAGCATAATTTCCAGATTTTCTACTCAAGATAGTTCATCTTGATAAGTTGGTTTATATCAAAGTTGGTTTAGCAAGATAATTATTGAGTGCTTCCACTTAATAGCTAAACTGTTTCTTATGAGAACAAAGTTATATATATATCAGTTTGATATAAGTTGTATACGAGAGTATATTCTCCCCTCACAAGTGGTTCAGGGTCAGGAACCAAATAATTTCATCTTATTATTAATGTGCCGTGTATATTGACATGATAATGCACAAAGATGATTTCCCAAAGTTGAGGAAACAAGTTAGCTTTTCTAACATGAGGGGGAGACATGATAAACACTTGAAAAAATGTTACATGGGATGAATTATCATTTGTATATGTATATCCCCGAATATCATGATATGAACCTGAAGTTCATAAAAGGGATAATTCAATTGCAACATATTGCAAAGCATGCTATACGCATTTGCTGACCCAAAGAAAGTAACTAAATGGAAGAGATACAATTCAAGAAGAATTGATTCTATATGAAAGACATGTAGTTTTGAACCTATAGTTCAAATGCTTGAAAGTATAAAGTCAAAGGTATGTATAGTCAGTTTTCGATATCTTATTTGTCTAGCATGACATGGAAAACTTGATATGCATCTAAAGTCTATTATATGGCTTATATGACTTAACTTGAAAGATTTAAGTTGCTTGAAGCATATGCAATTCGTGGTCCTGAAGTACCACATCCTAAGTGCAATTTGTGTACATATGTATCTTGCTATAACTATAAGCATGATGGCATTGAGAATACACCTATGAAGATATTGAAGAGTTATTCCACGACATTATATGAAGATGTTCATATCTATCAAGAATGATGATTTCAAGGTGCGGAATATTTATTCAAGTCAATATAGTTGATTTATTTATCAAATCTCTATCAAAGATCGTTTTGAAGATGATGCACAAGATTGGAATGCAAATGCTCAAGGATATAAATTGATGTACTCATTAGGGGGAGTTAATGCTCGTTGCACTCTTTTTCCCTTACAAGGTTTTGTCCCACTGGGTTTTCCTTGCGAGGTTTTTAACGAGGCAACCAATAGGCGCATATTCAAACATGTGTACTCTTTTTCCTTTCTTTAATTTTTCCCATCGGGTTTTGGTTTTAAGGTTTTAACGAGGCACATTGTTGAATAGACATTCAAGGGGGAGTGTTATGAAATCTCCTATTTAAGGTGAATGTCTATAATTAGAGAGATTCTAGAGTTCTATTCTTGGTAGATAAATCATCCCCCTCCCTATAAATAAAGGGGTCTTCTACCATTGTAAACCACTCCTAACATTCTCTAAGTATCAATAAGAAGAACTCTCTCTACTCTTCTCTCTATTGCTCTTGTTCTTGCATTATTGTTCTTGTCTTTATATTATTTCATAGTAGTTCAAGTGATATTTGTTGTCTATCTATCTGTCAACTTTGCCAACTTCGCTTTCGTTGTCGATAATTTTATTAGACTATAATTGTATTCTTTTCTAAATATCTTGTCTTCTCTTTATGGAAGAGAATGGAATATTAGATATATGCCCTCTGTATGTGGATGAGCACTGATATATTAGATTAAAAAAGAGATTATTTTTTCTTTATAGTTTTCATTATCAAAAGTTATTGAGTTATATATATATATATATATATATATATATATATATATATATATATATATATATTGATTGTTACTTTGTTATGCTAAAAGATTATGAAGAATTTGAATTAAGTATGATTAGGCATGTGGTTGAAAGGTGTTTTCTTGAAATTTCATTTATTGTTTGAAGAGAGTAAAAAGCTAAAAGTTTAGAATTGTAATTTTCTAAAAATATATCTACTGTTGCATTAAATTAGATGAAGTAATCTTTATGCTGAAACATAAAACTTTTAGCCAAAATTATCCATTATGTTAAGGGATAGGCTTAACTTTGTTCTTTAAATATAATCCTATGCACTATTTGTTATCTAAGTTTGTAAAAGTTGATCACACTTAGTCTCACAAACAAAGATTATCCACTTTCGTTAGAAAACTAACAGCAGAGCATACTGTGATCTGCACGTGATACTTAATAACCCATAAATCATCGATATCCTTCCCTTTTAAAGAATACCCTTCTTCTCGAATTAACCTTTGCATCTCTGTTACAATAGTAAAAATTCCTAGCCTTCTTGATTTATATTCAAATCTTTGATACTTTGGTTCATTCTAGCAATGATTATTAGAAGTAGTGACAGAACGAATTCTAGTTATA
This sequence comes from Nicotiana benthamiana, assembly GCA_034376525.1. Classification (NCBI taxonomy): domain Eukaryota; kingdom Viridiplantae; phylum Streptophyta; class Magnoliopsida; order Solanales; family Solanaceae; genus Nicotiana; species Nicotiana benthamiana. The sequence goes on from CM067337.1 coordinate 96,045,378, forward strand.
GTGAGTGTACTAGAAGTCTGTAATTCAGTTTTGCACAAAACTACTTCAGTGACTGCTCCTACAAGTTGATATAGCTTTTGATATTTAATTAATTTTCTAGTTCTAGTTGTGGTTTTGGCTCTCCATTTTGGCCAAACTCACATGTCAATTGGAAATAATTCAATCTCTCTGTAAAAATACTACTACGAACTAATGGGTTCTCCTTCCTTTATCTTTCCATATATAATTATTTTGTGATGCTCTCGTTTTACCTCTTTACATTTTGCTTTTTACTACAAAACACATTGCTTTTATTTTTTTCCCCTATCTTACGGCGAAAATCATAACTTATATGCTAAAAAATAATATTATTGTGATTGGAATTTAATGTTGTACATGTGAAGCGAACTAGTTTCTAGAAAAAAACAGTAAATTTGTGCATTAATTATAACATCTATAAGAAGACTCATTGAAGTCTAGTGCATTACAGTTAGTTTTCTAACAGATTTGGTGCTTTATGTTGGTGTGACTAAATATGCTCAAGTTTAGCAAACTTAAAGGATAAATAGTGCTCAAGATTATATTTAAAGGACAAAGTTAAGCTTACTCCCAAAGATAAGTGATAATATTAGCTACAAACTCCTAAAAGATAACTGTGTGGACTTAAAAATCCAACTACTTAAATGAGTTTTGACAATGATTTTGTGTACTTCATGTTACCATTCGAAGAAGCTATTATGCAATTTCTTTTCCCGTAGAACCCTGAACAATGATATTTCTATCTCATTAATATCCGGATGTGTCATAGCTATATAAATATATTGTTGGAATAAATTTGACTATAAAACTGTAGCCTTCATATCGAATTATTTGGAACTATAACATAAACGGAAGCGTACCTGAATCCATAAGTGGAAGCTCCTTGATCCGGCTTGAAGATCGTCCGGGGTTGAGTTTCTTGAAGATAATCCAAGGTTAGGCTTTCCACTTGATGTGCAAGACAAGGTTTTGTTCTCTAGCTTCAATGGGAAGAAGAAGAGAATGTCTTGCATTCTTGTGGGAACCATAACCCGACTACCTACAGCCGAAGTATAAGGTGTCTTCTCCATTTCCATGGTTTCAAAACTATTCTTTGGGCACTGGTTGAGACTGAACTTGTCTCCCTTAGCAACAAGGGTGTCGCCTGGTTTACAATTCTGCATGCCAAATCTTTTAAGAACCTTATTGATATAGCCCTTTTGTGACAGACCGAGAACACCTTTGGAGCGATCTCGATGTATCTGAATTCCTAATACAAAAGAGGTATCACCAAGATCTTTCATTTCAAATTTCTTTGAAAGAAATTTCTTAGTTTCGCACAATAATACTATATCATTACTAGCAAGCAGTATGTCATCGACATATAAAACCAGAAAAATATGTTTGCTCCCACTGAACTTATGGTATATAAAGTCATCAGCAATATTTGGTTCATAACCAAAAGATATAATTACCTCATGAAACTTGTGATACCATTGACGGGAAGCTTGCTTGAGCCCATAGATGGATTTCTTTAATTTGCAAACCCTTTTCTTTGAGTCTCCCGAAACAAAGTTTTCAGGTTGCACCATATATATTGATTCCTCAATATCACCATTGAGAAACGCTGTCTTAACATCCATCTGATGAAGTTCAAGATCAAAATGTGCTACTAGTGCCATTATTGTCCTGAAAGAGTCTTTCGATGAAACTGGAGAGAAAGACTCTTTATAATCAATGCCTTCCTTTTGAGTGTAGCCCTTTGCGACAAGACGAGCTTTATACTTAATGACATTGCCCTCTGAATCCATCTTGGTTTTAAATATCCATTTACAACCAATTGGTTTAACACATTCGGGCAATGTAACAAGCTCCCAAACGCCGTTATCGCTCATAGACTTCATCTCATCATTCATTGCATCAATCCACTTTTGAGAGTTAGAACCTTTCATGGTTTGACGGAAGTTTATTGGATCATCTTCCTCAAGTCCAATGTCACTTTCTTGTTCTTGGAGAAATACAACATAATCGTCCAGAATTGCACTTCTCCTCTCTCTAGTGGATCTCCTTAATGGCACTTCAGATTCTTGAGGTTGTTGAGTTTGATTTTCATTAATAATATCAAGAACTTGATTAGGGAGATTATCAAGATTGTCTTGAACTGGAGTTGTGTGATCCGTATCAGGAATGAGAACACCCTGATCAAGATCAACAACTGGAGGCAAAGACATATGTTCTTCCTCAAAGACAAAATCTCTAACTTTATCTCCCCACCCCCCAAACTCAATATCCTCAAAGACCGAGCATTACCCGTCTAAAAAATAGTTCTAGAAGTTGGATCATAGAACTTATACCCCCTGGATTTTTCAGAGTATCCAACAAAATAGCTACTAACCGTTTCGAATCCAGTTTCTTTTCATTTGGCCTGTAAGGCCTTGCCTCAGCTGGACAACCCCAAATGTGTAAGTGCTTTATACTGGGCTTATGTCCAGTCCATAGTTCATATGAGGTTTTGATTGTAGCTTTAGTTGGAACCCTATTAAGTATATATGCTGCGGTTTTCAATGCTTCTCCGCAGAATGAGTCTGGCAAAGTAGTATGACAAATCATACTTCTCACCATGTCCTTTAGGGTCCGATTTCGTCTCTCAGATACACCATTCATAGTAGGACTGCCTGGCATGGTGTACTGAGGAATGATCTCATACTCATCTAGGAATTTAGCAAATGGACCAGGACGTTGTTCACCTGAACCATCATATCTACCATAGTATTCACCACCACGGTCAGATCTAGCGGTTTTAATCTTTTTGCTTAGTTGATTTTCAACTTCGGCCTTATATGATTTGAACACATCTATAGATTGGGACTTCTCATGAATGAGATATAGGTATCCATAATGAGAGTAATCGTCTATAAATGTGATAAAGTATTATTGACCATTTCTACAAGGTGTAGGGAATGGCCCACAAATGTCCGTATGTATCAATTCTAAGTCATCCAAAGCTCTCTGGGCACCTAATCTCGTCTTGTTTGTTTGTTTACCCTTGATACACTCAATGCAAATATCCGAATTTGAGGAATCAAGAGAATCAAGAATTCCATCTGACACGAGTTTCTGAATTCTTTGTTTAGATATGTGACCTAAACGCTTGTGCCAGAGTGATAAAGAATTCTCATTAGATAATTTTTTTTTGGTACCACTAGAACTTGTATGCAAAGTTTCATTATGTGAGGTTATTATGTCAACCAAATATAGGCTATCATATGCTGATAAAAGACCAGTACCGATAAGATTTGAACCTTGAAAAAGACTCACTTTATTGTCACCAAATGAACAAGAATAACCGGATATGTCCAATTTGGGAACAGAAATTAAATTCCGTCTAAAAGACGGTACAATAAAAGTCTCATTCAAATCCAAATAAAAACCAGTCTTAAATAATAGCCTAAATTTTCCAATAGCCTCAACTTCAACCCTTTTGCCGTCACCAACATAGATGTATCTTTCACCATCACTTGGTTTTCGGCAATTCAGGCAACCCTGCATAGATATACTTATGTGAGTAGTAGCAGCAGAATCTACCCACCAAGTATCTTTAGGTACCGAAATTAAATTAACTTCAGAACAAACAAGAGCAAGATATATACCCTTTTTCGCACGCCAAGCGTGGTATTTGGTACAATCTTTCTTCATGTGATTAGTCCCCTTACAGAAAAAGCAACCTGATTCTGTAGTTTCAACCTTAGTTTCCTTGTGTTGCTTCTTCTGGGGCCTTGAGACCGCAACTTCCTTATTTTTCCTCTTCTTGTTGTCTTTAGAAGAGGATGCCAAATGAGCACTTTCTGTCTTATCTTGCTTTATTCTCTCTTCCTCTTGCACACAATGTGAAATGAGCTCATTAAGAGTCCATTTCTCCTTTAGGCAGTTGTAACTGACCTTAACTGATTAAAGTGTGCAGGGAGAGAGATCAAAACTAAGTACATAAGTAGTTCTCAGGTCATTCCAACTTGAGTGACTTTAGTTTCGAAGCAATATAAGACATTTCTAAAATGTACTCCCTTATGTTTCCTTTGCCTTTATACCTCATGGAAACAAGTTTACTCAAAAGAGTACTAGTTTCCGCCTTTTCGTTTTGTGCAAAACGCTTTTCAAGGTCCTCAAGGAAAACTTTGGCATTATTTTCTTCAGTCATAGTGCCCCTAAAAGATTCTGAAATTGCACGTTTCATGATCATAAGACTCATGCGATTTGAGCGTTCCCACTTCTCCATCTCCTTCTTGTCATCAGAAGAAGATGTATCCTCAAGAGAAGTAGGTTTCTCAATCCGAAGTGCAAGGTCTAGATCCATGCAACCGAGAACTATCATAATGTTCTCTTTCCATTCCTTAAAATTTGTGCCATTAAGCACAGGGATGCTGTTAATGTTTGCAGATATTGTAGCAGCTGAAGAATTCACTGAAAATAGAACAAGGACACCTTAACACATGCTTACAATTATTTGAATTTTAACTTTAGTATACAGATTCAGAAAAGGCAAATCCGATTACAAGATACCTAGCACAACATTGATTTTAGTCTTTGGACAGAAAATCAATTTGTAAGTGGTACTCTTGGTGTAGTAATCAAATATTGACAATAAACTACTGTCAAATATCAAGCCTTCCTTTGGGCCGACTTAATATTCACATGGAAAACTTAATAATTGTCACATATTTATCACCACAGGCATGCTCGAATTCCTGCCAAATAACAACCTTCCGTTGGGCCGGTGTTAAACGCATGGAATACTAACATACACAGTCATCTTATATTTTAAAAATCAATCAATCTACACAAAAGAGGTTACTTTGGTAACATAATGTTTCAATTGACTAATGTAAAATATTAGATGCAAAATTAATTAGTTCTTTAAGCCATATATTGAATTTCAACAGAAATTTACATGTTTATAATGTTAAAATCTGAATAATAATAGACAAAACATTAATGTTATAACATTAATCTTGCATTATGTGTCCATTAATCTTAAGAAAAACTTTTCTTTAATGATGGAAAAATGTTTCATTAATTAATTTTACATTATGTCTTCATTAAATGCCAGAAAATAAAATGTTTCTGCAATTTATTGCCAGATAATCGATTATCTGGTCCTGATAATCGATTATCTTGGCCTTCTGGAATTTCCATTTTTGCTGGAAATTCCAGATAATCGATTATCTTGCCAGGATAATCGATTATCTTGGCTTTCTGGAATTTGGCGGACATATAACATAATCGATTATCCAAATACAATAATCGATTATTGTATGGTTCTGTTTCGTAAATATTTGATGAACAAATAAAATAATCGATTATTGATCTAAAATAATCGATTATGTAAATGTTACAAATAAGATAATCGATTATATTCAAAACATAATCGATTATTTTAAGCTTCTGTTTTGCAAAATTTTGGTGAACTTATCAAGATAATCGATTATCTTACCAATCTGTCCAACTTAATGGGACTTCAAACAAAAGGCTTAATCATGGAATCATATTCAACAACCGAAATTATGCAAATAATTCCAACATTTCAATTCATTTGGTGATATGAAAGATTCGAAATGCTGAAGTTTATCATCAACTAATCATTCATGAAAGCATGTTATATCAAGGTACTAGAACTTCAAAATTAAAATTCTATTTGAATTTAGTCATTAAGCATTATAACATTGAATTCATGAACTTCCAAATGATCCAATACGAAGCAGGCTCTGATACTAATTGTTGGAATAAATCCGACTATAAAACTGTAGCCTTCATATCGAATTATTTGGAACTATAACATAAGCGGAAGCGTACCTGAATCCATAAGTGGAAGCTCCTTGATCCGGCTTGAAGATCGTCCGGGGTTGAGTTTCTTGAAGATAATCCAAGGTTAGGCTTTCCACTTGATGTGCAAGACAAAGTTTTGCTCTCTAGCTTCAATGGGAAGAAGAAGAGAATGTCTTGCATTCTTGTGGGAACCATAACCCCCTTATTATAATGTAACTTAAGAAAACTCAAAGGTCACAAGAATGTAACCTTAGTTACATGTATGTAACCTTAGTTAGCCCATCATTAACTAAGGTTACTCTTTATGGGTATCTACACAAGAAATTATAACCTATACTTTATATGACAATGTATTGGCCTCCTTAATAATAATGTCCAAAAGACCACTAATTTAGGCCAAACCAAAAGATAGCACATAACATATAATTTATCCATATATTGTCCATATGTATGTAGTATAAGTCCATATATCTAACATATATGTGTCACCGTAAAGTTTTATTGTGAAAAATAGACATTATGGTGTCTCAAAGATTTAGGATTGGCTAAAGACAAAAGAAAATACTTTATTTTTATTTGAACTAGTATTTGACCTTCTTCGTACTCTATAAATATTTTTGAGGTTTGTTGTATTGTAATGGTTAGTAGGAAAAGAAATGCATTTCCTGTACACTTGATTTTGACTAAATTTTGTAGTAGCAATTCCTTGATATGCCGCCAGTATAAGTATATAAAGGTCAAGTAATTCTTTTTCTTGACTATTGATGAACTTTATATGTTGTTTATGTTATATTCATTTAACTTTATCATCTCAGGTCATATATTATGATGTTCGGAGGCATGACATGTAAAAGTTATTGTGATCAAGAGTTGAAAGAATCTGTTTGAGGTAACTTGATAAAATAATTAATTAGACACGAAATGTTATTGGATTCAAACATTTTAGCATTCTTTATGTTATTTACACTCTCAAATTATGGATTTAAAGAAGTGCATTGAGCTGTTTGAAGTGAATTATTAATATGGAATATAAATAGGTATAACATTTTAGCAGCAAATATAAAATCACTAAAAATATCTTCTTTTTATAACAATTAGATTTTACCATCCATAACAAAAGTCATTAATAGATGAAAAAACCTAAATTCTAAAATTGCTTTAGCGGCCATTGTATTTGCCGCCAAAAGAGGTACCTTTTGTTGGTCATTAAATTGATTTTAGCAGCAATAATAAATGCTGCAAGATGTATGACCTATGCGAATGTTGGGGGGATTTTAGTGGCCATTCCAATTTCCGGAGAATAAACACCACTAAAAATCAAGTACTTTTACGTGTCGTAAAATGGGTCTTTACCAACACTTGGTCTAATGGCCGCCTATATCTTTGCCAACGCCCATTACAATGGCCAAAAACTAATTGCCGGTAAATGATTTTGCGGTCATTTTTATTGCCGCTAAAAGCATTTTTTATTATAGTGTGGCCATTTTTCTTCCTTATAGGGACAATGTTTGAAACCCATGTAAGGTATTTAATTTTTTGAATAAATTCAACTTCAATAAGTTTGTTAACTTCGGTTTCGATCAGGGAAACCAAGTTCGACCTAAAGCACCTTTGAGCTTGCTTAACAGGACGAGCGCCATTCTTGACTACAAGGTGATATACTGGTTACTTTAGGGTCCAAGCTAGGAATTTCTTTGTAACTCCAAGCAAAGACATCCCTAAACTCCTTGAGTAAATCAATATAAGTACTTTCTTTATCAACTTCTAGTAAAGCACTTAGGTAGGTGGGTCTCGGTTCTTCATCAGTGCCAAGGTTAACTTCTTTTAAGGCATCAATCATTGCTTTCACCCCTTTTTCAAGTTCTGGCGGAGCATCTTTACATCTTCATCTTCTTGAGGGTCACCATTGTTGAAGGATATGTGATAACATGGTGAAACATCGTCAATTTCTCTCATCCTCCATTAGAGATAAAATACCATGCTCGCCTTGTGCAGTAACATAATACGAAAAACCTACACTTTCTTCATTTTCATCACATTCTTTAGTGTAGACCACAATGTATGGCTTCACATTCAGTTGCTCATCACACAAGACCCTAACTTTTGTTTGTCGATTTATTCTAGAAGGAACCAAATTTTGGAAATCCTTAGAGATCTTTTGAATTTCGGGTGAAACGGGTGTTCTTGTATTTCGATAACTTTTGGAACATATTCCCCTTCTTTAATGGACCCAATCTATTAAATATAGAAGTTTACATAGTTGATTTTTCAAGTCGATCAAAGACAGAAGGCTTGTTAGAAGCGGTCGATTCATCTTCTATAGTGATATGATTGTTGCTCGCTCTTCTTATGGAGATGCGCACTAGCGACGATTGCTTGTATCCTAAACCTTCACGTGGTTGTCTCGTCGCAGCTTCTGATGGTAGCTTCCCTAACTTTGACGGCTCACTAGGATTGTATCCATCTTTGCAAATAGCCTATAAGCATTAGGATCAAAACCTTCATATGTTCGTTTTATAAGGAGTTCCACATTTTGCAAATGATTTTAGGCCACAAACCCTGCAAATGGCATTGTGGACGACTTTACAGCCTCAATTGTTTGACTGGAAGAGTTAACTCCCTTAGCACGTTAGTTTGGAGATTAGATTATTCACCTTCATCTTTCTTCCTTTTGGGGACAATTAGAGCGTAGGACTTGCTTTCTTTCGATAAGACGCAATATTCCCTCTATAGGATTTATTCACGTTGGGTTGTACCTCCTGAGTAACAGTTTTGGCTTCACCACTAGTCACCTCTTCTCTTTTGGTTGTGAGCTTGTTATTCTTGCTTTTCATGCCATCATCAGCTTTTAGCTACTTCATAATGTTGTTCTTCAATTAGAACTCTGCATTGGCGAAGTGTGACTCGGCCTCGGTGAATAGCTCATCATCAGCAACTATCTTCTTCTCGACTTCACCCTCGTAGTACTTTAACATTGATGGTAGGTAGACGGAACCACTTTATTCTCATGTATCCAGGCCTTCCAAGCAAGATGTTGTATGAAGTCTTTGCATCGAGCACATGTAGCCATGCACTTGATTGCATATCTTCAATGGTGATTTCGAGTCTGATCTCACCTTTGTTTCCCCCCCCCCCCCTGGTTGAATTCTTGGATCATCGCATGACTTTATGAGAGTTGGTTCATAGGAATACCAATTTTTTTAACAGTGCGAATTGGCAAAATGTTCACTGAGGATCCTCTATCAACCCAATTCAATTTATCCTTTCATCATGCATATAGCCAACCAGGTACAATGGGTGTTTATGAAGAGTGTCACCTAGCAGAAGATCGTCATTTATAAACGTGACTTTTTCCTCACAAGCATTAACTTCTTGAGGAGTAGACTCAATGAGCTTTTCTGAAGATGGTGCCAATGGTAGGTCATCACTCTTTTCTTTTTATTTGTCAGCATGGCAACAAGAGGCATCGATACCATTATGGGAAATCTTCTTGCGGAACCAACTTGGTAAAAACTCCTCTAAGGTCACTTGATTTCGTGGCTTTTGAGGGTGGTGTACCTCCACTCTTGCTATCTTTAAGTGCTTAACTAGATTCCAGCTGCTTGGTCTTTTCACCATCATTTTACTTGTTGGTTGTTCTACTGATTCTTTCCGTGGGCTCTTTTTGTGGTGCCTACAACGAGTCACCAACATCCAACCTTCATTATCATCAGGTTGATTGACTTCTAATTTGTCATTCTCCAGTAATTCTTCTTCTTTAATTTCTTTAAAACCATATAATTCATCCTGACTGAATGAGCCAAAGGTGATAAAGACCTGGATTGCATTTGCTTTCTCATCTTCAAGAACGATCTTCTTTTTGCGATCCAAGTCCATAACTTTGCCCATGAAGACAAAGCACTTCTCTTGAGAGCGACTCACAAGTCGATGGTATTTGCAGTAATTTGAGTCATTTGTTTTCCCCAGCTTCATTTGGTCGCTTCATCTCCGGAAGCTCAATGAGATTTAACTCGAGGATTTATTCAAAAATAGCTGGCACATCATAATCCAGAAATGGGTACTTCTCTTGCATTTCTTTTAGAGTCAATTTTCTGTTTGGCTTTTCTTTAAAAGAAGTGGATTTCATATTATGCTTCTTGCTCACGTTTGTTGTGAACTTCGCAGGTGTTGTGTTGACATTCATAGGTTCTTTGTTTTCATATTTGGGTACGAACTTGCCCTATTTTCCGACTTCTTGCTTGTCGTTCCCTTTGTGAGATTCATAGATAGGCAACCTTTCATTTCCAGTAGAGGCCATGCTCAATTCATGTCATGGGCACGAGTTGCAAGTTCTTCAAATGTGCCAAGCTTGATACCTTACAAGATGCAGCATAGTCCCCAATGCATGCTGTGAGCACGTGATTTTTGCCGTATAAGAATTACTCCCATAAATTCAAACGGCTAAGAATTCCATAACTTCACAGTTTCCTTCACCCCCGGAAGGGTATAATAAAGGGAGTTTTTCCAACTTAAAATGACAGTTGAAATGAGATTATTTATTTAACATTTCAGAGTCGCAGCTTGCGATAATTTTATGGTGTCCCAAGTCACTGGTTCAAATCCCAAATCAACGAAAAGATTGACTCTGTATTTACAGTTCGCGGACCAGAAATCCGGGTAAGGAATTCTGTTAACCTAGGAGAAGGTGTTAAGCATTTCCGAGTTCCATGGTTCTAGCACGGTCTCTCAACTGTTATAATTGGCATAATATCTGATTTTAGTACATGTTCAAAACCTATGTGCATTTAACATTAGAACTGCTTTTATTTATTTTTAAAGAAGATTTAACATTGTCTAAAATATGTCTTTGGATCGCCCCACATAAATGCACCCGCAATCCAAAATACATTTTGTTCAAAATTATAAGGATTTGGATTTAGGTCACATGAAATGCACACCCAAGTTTAGGAAGGTAATATTTAAAATACGCGCCTAAAGCAACTATGCGTTTTAAAATTTGTGAGGGCCATAGAAATTTTGCTAAATGACACGCCTCGAATTCTAAGATTAAGTTGAAACTAATTAAAACGAGGGCCGTGCAATTGTCATTTTGTTCGGCATGGCGCGCCTCAAATTATTTTACTTAAAAGGGAATTCAAGCTAACTCATGAAGGCCATAAGCTAATTATTATCTAGTATGGCTCAACCCCCATTATTTAATTAAGGAAAAACTTAAAGGATTCTAATTATTTTATCTAGACTTATGAAATGATCTAAAGCAATGTATTAGATACCCATAAGCCTGGAGGAAATTATTTTAAATAAGCAAATGTAGACCTCTAACATCATTAAGCCTTGGGCTCAGAAGAGCCCCAATCATGATGAGAAAAGGAGCCTGAAGCTGATGAGTCCCATCTGGGCCCGTACTAGGCTCAATACCACACTCCCCCATTTTATTGATCAAGAACGTGCTCACCAAAAGGTACGGGCATGAATTTATGAACCAAATTAATGAGCGCCTTTTGGAGTAAAAAGTTCCTAACTTGAAGAGCTTGACTTCTAGTGGTACTTTTCACGTATTTCTAAATTAATTTTTGCCATGAAAATGCAACAACTGTATTGGACTAAATAGAACAATAATAATTCACATCCCACAAACTATATCATCCACATATTACTGTTAGTAGGCTTGGAACTCATTGAATCAATTAATGGCTTGAATCACAGTTCTTCAAGAAACAAACGCGCTGCTTGAATTCTAAAAATGCACTAGCGTGATACAAAACTCGAATTCTAAAAGAAAATATAAGCTAAACATAAAACCAACTTCAATAAGATCTAAAGTAAACATTGAAGCACATGATGATTTCCCCCCCTAAACAAGCAGATATTGACCTTACAAATGGCCTGAGAAACCTCCCTCAACACATATCTAACAGCCTAAAAACAAACTCAAACAAACTGTATTTAAACTAGTGCAATTACTGACCTTAAACAAACAAATAGTAAAAAAGAATACATGTAAAGAACTATACTGAGATGGACCTCAAACTAAGCTATCACAACACATGATACTCAGAGGCTAAGTCTTCGATTATATTGCTCAGGGTTGGAGAGACAATACATGGAACTTTTAAACAAAACAAAGCAAACAAGTAAACTGCATTATCAACCCAACTAAAGTGAATATGACTCAAAGCTCTAGATTCCACCTTTCATTCCCAAATCAAGCTTTACATTCACATGGAGTGCAATAATATATAACTGAAAGTGAACAAAAATAAGCAGTGTAGTATCAGCAAGAGCAACAATAGAAATCAGCACCAGAACATCCAACTAAACAGCTCCGAATCCAGAAATGGTGCGTAAAGCTCAATGTAACCAGTTCAAACAAACAATAGCCCAGAAAACTTTAGATCAAACTTTCGACAACCAAATTTAGTCCATTTCCCACTCGGATAAATTAATATAGTTTCAGGAGTTGAAAAGAAGTTAAAAATCACTAAAACTCAATAAAACAGTAAAAATTTCTTCAATTTTTGTATTTTTCTGGACTTTTATCCCTCAATTCTCTCAAAATCAAACCATTTCAGCCCTCAAATAAATCAACATTCATTTCTGGAGTTGGGAATCTAAGAAATCACAAAGAAATACTTAATGAAACAGTGAAATTTTATGGAATTCTTAGCTGTTTCAATTTTCTGTATTTTCTAGCTCTCTCAAATAAAAGTACAAAAAATATGTGCATTTACGTTTAGGATTTAATTTAGCATTTTAGAACTAATTTAGTAATTATTTATTTTAAAATAAAATATCACTCAAAAATAGTTTATTTTCGCACTTTTAATTTTAGTATCGAATTTTTGGTAGCATTATATTGGAAACAGCAGGAAAGAAAGCCCTGACTTGGTATTTTATTTTTTACTGCCAGAAGCTGAACCCAAACCAAACCCTAAGCAAAGAAGGGATGTGCCTTAGTTCAGTCTTGAGAATGAGATTTTTTAAATTTGGTTTTAATTAGGTGTAGTAAGCATTAGATGTATTTAATTAGAATAATTTGATAAGAGATTAATTTAGGTTTGTTTTTATTTTATTCTCATTCAAAAAAGAATTCTTAAAAAATCAAAAAACTGAAAAAAAAAGAAAGAAAAGAAGAAATAAAAAGGAATTGAAAAGGAAGTAAAAGAAGGCTAGATTGGGCCATTTCAGATTTTATTTCTCCAAGCCCAAATTCTTTTGCCTGTAACCCGTCCAACCCCACCTAAAATACCCGCCCCAAGTGGCCCAAAACCCATTCCCAAATGTCCGGCCCCATTACCTCCTAAAACGACCCCGTATAATTGATTTTTGATCTGAGCCATCAGAGTAATCTAATCCAACGGCTCTTTACTGAAGATTATTATGTATATATCTGTCTGAATTCCTTATCCTCTCATGTCGTCTCTTTCAGAAGCCAACTCCCCCCAAACCCTAACTAATCCGCCGCCCTCAGATCCTCCACCACAGCCAGCGCCTTCACCTCTAATTGACACCAAAATAACACCCTATAGACTCTATAACCCCTCACCACAAATCTCCATCCTATTTCCTTTAAACGTTTCTACAGATCCTTAAATATCAAATCAAAAAATTGAGTCCTAAATCCCAAAATATCAAATGGGTAGGATTTTGAAGATTTGGGATCGAAATCGACTTTAGTCATGTGTTTTAAGTTGAGAACACACGATTAAGGTCCATCTCGACGAAAATCAAAGATTTCATTGAAGCATTGGTTCTGAAATTGTGGTTCGCTTAGTTCTAACAATCAATTTGGTGTGTTTTGTTTTTCTTTTATTTATTGTTCTTATCTTCTTATATTCCTCTGCTTTTGCTACTTTTATCTGTTTTTTTTGCATGTGTTTCATTAGATTAGGTTAGTTTCTTATTTCGTTGATTTTAACATCTGGGCCATAATCGAATTTTAGTTCGTATGTTTGCATGAGCTTTTCTGCCCCATCTTGCTTTTGGAATTATGAAATCAGACCTGGGCCCAAAGAAAGAATTAGCCCAAGTCTTATGTAGATTAAGCTGTTTGTTCTTAGCTTTTTGACCCATTTTTGGACTCGTTTAAATATTGGGTCAGCTTGACCCATGAGCTTCAATGTAAAAAAATAGGATAACTAGGGGGCAATTTGGGAAAATTCCTTGAGGAATCTTGCAGTAACTGCCTTTAAAAGCTTCTAGAAAGCTAAAATATAGACTTGCTTGGCAAGCAAGCCAAGATTTGAGGGATTATTAAATAAAAATAAAATTTAAAAAGGACTAAAATGCAAATTTGAAAGTTGATAATTATCCTAGTTGCTTGCCTATAAAGCCATTGTTACCTTAAGCTAAAATCAGATTTGAGAGAGCTGAAAAATACAAAAAATTGAAACGGCTAAGAATTTCATAAAATTTCATTGTTTTATTGAGTACTTCTTTGTGATTTCTTAGATTTCCAACTCCTGAAATGAATGCTGATTTATCTAAGGGCTGAAATGGTTTGATTTTGATAGAATTGAGGGAAAAAATCCAGAAAAAGATAAAAATGGCAGAAATTTTTACTGTTTCATTGAGTTTCAGAGATTTTTAACTTCTTTTCAACTCCTGAAACTATATTAATTTATCCGAGTGGGAAATGGACTGAATTTTGTTGTCGAAAGGTTGATCTAAAGTTTTTCTGGGCTGCTGTTTGTTTGAACTGGTTACATTGAGCTTTATACACCATTTCTGGATTTGGAGCTGTTTAGTTTGTTGTTTTGGTGCGAATTTCTATTGCTGCTCTTGTTGATACTTCACTGCCTATTTTTGTTCACTTCCAGGTATACATTTATGCACTTCAATTGAATGTAAAGTTTGATTTGGGAATGAAAAGTGGAATCTGTAGCTTTGAGCCGTGTTCACTTTAGTTGGGTTGATAATATAGTTTACTTGTTTGCTTTGTTTTGTTTAATACTTTCATATACTATCTCTCCAACCCTGCGCAATATAATTGAAGACTTAGCATCTGAGTATCATGTGTTGTGATAGATTAGTTTGAGGTCCATCTCAGTATAGTTCTTTACATGTATTCATTTTTACTATTTGTTTGTTTTAAGGTCAGTAATTGGACTAGTTTAAATACAGTTGGTTTGAGTTTGTTTTTAGGCTGTTAGATTTGTGTTGAGGGATGTTTCTCAGGCCATTTGTAAGGTCAATATCTGCTTGTTTGGGGGGGGGGGGGGGGGGGGGGGAAATTAGGATGTGCTTCATTGCTTTCTTTAGATTTGATTGAAGTTGGTTTCATGTTTATCATTTTTTAGAATCTGAGTTTTGTATCACGGTTATCTTGTGCATTTTTAGAATTCAAGCAGGGCGTTTGTGTTCTTGAAGAACTGTGATTTAAGCCATCAATTTACGGTTAAATGAGTTCCAAGCCTGCTAACAGTAATATGTTGATGATGTAGTTTATTCAAAGTGGGATGTGAATTCTTATATTTCTATATAGTCCAAAAGGATTGTTGCATTTTCATGGCAAGAATTGGTTCAGAAATGCGTGAAAAGTACCACTAGAAGTCGACCTCTTCAAGTCAATCATTTTTTTACTCCGAATAGGCACTCATTAATTTGGTTCATAGATTCATGCCTGTATCTGAAAGTGAGCACAATCTTGATCAATAAAATAAGAGAGTGCGGTGTTGGGCATAGCGCAAGCCCAGATGAGGACTCGTCAGCTTGATACTCTTTTCCTCATCATTGGGCTCTTTTGAGCCCAAGGCTTAACGATGTCAGAGGACTGCCCATTTCTTATTTAAAGTAATTTCCTCCGGTCTTGTGGGTATCTAATACATTGCTTTTGATCATTTCATAGGTTAGAGTCATTATATAAAAATAATTCGAATCCTTTAAGTTATCCGTTAATTAAATAATGAGGGTTGAGCCATACTATAAATAGCTTATGGCCCTCATGAGTTAGTTTGAATTCTCTTTCAAGTAAATAATTTGAGGTGTGTCATTCCGAACAAAAATGACATTGCATGGGCGTGGCCATCATTTTAATTAGTTTCAACTTAATCTTAGAATTCGAGGCGTGTCATTTAGCAAAACTTTCATGGCCCTCGCAAAGTTTAAAATGTGTAGTTGCTTTAAGCGCGTATTTTAAATATTACCTTCCTAAACTCGGGTGTGCATTTCATGTAACCCAAATCCAAATCCTTATAACGTTGAATAAAATGTGTTTCGGATTGTGGGTGCATTTCATGTGGCCTGATCCAAAGACCTATTTTAAACGACATTAAATCTCCTTTAAAAAGGAATAAAAGTGGTTAAAAGTAAAATGCACATATGTTTATAATTATTTTAAATTCAGATAATTATGCTGATAATAATAGTTGAGCGACCGTGATAGAACCATAGAGCTCGAGAATGCCTAACACCTTCTCCTAGGTTTACAGAATTCCTTACCCGGATTTCTGGTTCGCAGACTATTAAACATAGTCAATCTTTTTCTCGAGTCAGGATTTGAAGCGGTGACTTGGGACACCATAAAATTAGCCCAAGTGGTGACTCTGAGTTTTAATATAAATAATTCTCATTTCGATTTTCCTTTAATTGGAAAAAACTTCTTTATACTCCTTTTTGGGGTGTGGTGAAAAAAAGGAGGCGTTATAGCTCTGACAACTCTGCCGGGGATCGAACCCAAAATCTCTCGATCAGGGTTCAAGAATTCGAGCTTGGATAAATTGTTATATTTGGCTTTATCTAATTTTGTTACATATTTGGGCCTAATATGCTAAATGATGCTTTTTACTACTTTAATATTGATGAACTGTATATAAGTTGTTACGAATCCCTCCTCTCGCTGAGTCTTCTAAATCTTGAAGGAGTATGCACTTCGTGTGATTTCTTTTCTGTTAGAGTCAATTTCCAAATTTAGAATGAGGTTCAGACAAGTTGTAAAGCCGATGAAGCTTTTGTATTCCCGGTACGCTCTCTCCTCCCCCTCCCCCAGCTCAAGTTGTCCGCTCGGGTAAGCTAGGTCTAGAACAGTAAATTAAGGTTTTTTAAACATAGAATACCTCGGCCTCATGCCGGACCCCTAGTAGGAGAGATTTGTTCCATCACGTGCATTTGACTTAGGGGACTCAACACAGGGGTTGGGTCCATCTAGGACAAGTGTAACCAAAATAACAGATCATCCTGATGCATATTTTACGTGCTATCTGTTGCATTTATTTGCTTCGGGTTTGCATGCTGACTGACTTTTGATTGATGGGAAAATTGGAAAAAAGGAAAACAGTAGCATTGTGAGGTTTAAGTGAGTTTATAATGAAAAAATCAATGTCCAAATTGTATTGAAACTCTGCCGAATTTTGAGAAAAATGAAAAGAAAGAAAAAAGAAGTGAAAGGTTGTTTTCAAATATAGTTGGTTTTATTTCATTTGTCCAAACTACGCTAGTTTGATTATCCAAACTTTCCTTTTGCAAAAATAGCCCAAAAAAAAAACAAAAAGTTTTTTATGCTGTAAATAACTAAGGTGATGTCATTCTTGTCAAAAATAGCCGAATGTCCCTCAAAAGGGACTGACTTTAGTCATTTTTCAAGGTTTTGGCCGGTTAGCCGATACAACCTTAAAATCTTCGTTTAGAAGTCCGAAAGGCCGTATTGGCAAAGCTGGATATTCTAACAATTTTGAAAAAAGAATGGTCATTTTGTTTCATTAAATAAATATAAGTCGTAGTTTGCTTTTGAGTAAAATTACCTTAATAAATGTGCAGGATGAGCACAATTCAAAATGAACCTTTCCAAGTTGGTGAAGAGATCCCTTTGGAGCTACATATTTGGTGGCATGATTTGGGTAACGATAGCCAGAAGGTTGTGACAAAAGCTTTGGGTGGTCTTACAGGGCTCTTGAAAGTTAAGCTGAGAAAGGACATAATTGAGGTACTGATACTATTTTGTGACACAACACACAATGTATTCCACTTTGCTGGGTTCAAATCAACTCCTATACTAGAAAATATAGTAGGCTACGCCGGTTTCGAAGGGAATCTTAGAAATCAATACCCGGTAGCACCAAGAACAATAACCCCTCACAAACTTTTGGACTTGTTAAGCATCAGCCGGGACACTCTGAGATGGAAATTTGGCCAAGGGATTCTGTAGCTTCTACTCTTGTACCGACGTTACGGGAATCCTCGTCGCTTTGAGACGCCAGATACTGGTCTTACTCATGCAGAAAACCAAGACAAATGGGAAGCTCGGAGAGGATTAGATTTTATAAAGCGTTCCTGGGTGTTTTGATTTTTCCCAGAAAAGACGGGAAAATTAGAGTTGGGACTCGTGGGATAGCCGACTTTATGATGAAAAAGGCTAATGTGACTATAATGCCAATGATCTTGGCAAATATTTACCTAACTTTGACCTTTTGTCGAGAAGTAAGAAAGTTCTTTGAAGGGTGCAATATGTTGTTATAACTATGGATGGAGGAACACCTTTTGTTATCGCCCCAGATATCTGAATTGTGGTATGACTGGTTTTGAATGCATAAAATAACATGAAAAATGGGTAGAGGGTTACGGGTTCCCGGAGGGTACACAAGCATGGCATCCCGACTTGATATCCTTGGTGCAAACAAAATCGAATGGACGTCCGGGTGTCTCTCGGTCGATGAAGTAATCTATGTGTCGGCTGACGAGTGTTTTCTACTATTGATGGGTATTCGGAGTATCCAGCCTTATGCTCTGCACAAAGTCCTATGCTAGTTAGGCCGATATCAGACCATCCCACACAATAAAGATTTGAGTCGGCATATCATTGAGGTAGAACCAAAATTTGCTTTTCTAGAAGAAAAAATGCGCCGGATTTGCATCAGTGCAAATTCTTAGAACCTAAAAGCCAAGTATGAGATTTATCTAGAGGTGAGTTGGAACCTGGTTACCCTGCTTGGTATGGTAAAAGATCCCGAATTCATCAGGAGTCCGAAAGGCCCACGAAGAAACCCCATGTCCAATAGTTCACCGACGGAGCACAGCTACAGTGGGCATAGTTGGTCAAGGAAAACGAATACAGGGCCACGATAGGAAAGCTGGAAGGGAAAATAAAAAATCTTCAAACGAGAATGGTTTGCAAGTTGCGACAGACAAGGGTGAAAAGCAAAGACTAGCCAAAGAAAATGAAGTCCTTCGAGCCCATATTCAGAAAATAAAAATAGCGGCAGAGAATCCCATCAGAAGTGTAAAAGACGAAAAGCTCATTGACAACTTGAGGAGGAAAGTAGGGGAATATGGTTTTGACCTAAGCAAAGCAGAGGGTGAGCTAGCCAGGACCCAAAAGCAGCATGCCAAAAATGCACAAGAACGAGCATGCTTGATTGAACAGTTGAAAGAAAAGTACGACAATGAGGTTGCGGGATTAAAGAAGAGGGTCATCACTGTTGAAAATAAAATGGTTAAGTAGGCAAAGGACTTTAAGGCTGAAAGAGAGCACTGTTACACAACAATAGCACATCTAGAAAGGGATTTGCCTCAATTTCCAGAACTGAATCGGGTAGCCAATCAAACTTTGGAAGCCAGGACCTAGCAGATTGGGCGGTTGTTGCAAGAAAGGGGTGTCATAAGAGAGAGGGTTTGTAGGATCGCTGATTACATTGCAGTGAAGTGTAGCGGCTGTGAAGATATGAAAAGATCCATGTTCTTTTCCACTGCAGTGACCTTCGTTCGTCAAGTGATGGAAGACCTCCAACACCTCCAAGGGGATTTAGAACTCAGGCTTGCGGCAAGATCGGCTGATGTCCTGCGGGCCCCAAGAGAATTATAGGCATTAATGTATTCGTGATTGTCACTCGCGTATGTTAGTCTGTGAAGTCTGTATTTTCTTTTACTTGAGTCTGTAATTGGTTGTCGAGTCTGTTGGTCTTGTTTCAAGTCGGTGTCTGTTAATTTCTTTTCTCATGTCTGTTAGTTTGGTCGTTGTAATCAAAACTATTTTACTTTATGAAAATAGAAATTCCCAAAAATATTTTGTTTTTACACTTATCTTCCAAAACTACGCTCGGTCTGATTCATGTGGGATCATGATACGTAGGCAATCTCCATAGGATTAGACCATAACCAATAGAAAAGCGAAAAAGAAATAAGGAAAAGAGAGAAAATAAAAGAGAGAGAAAAATAAGAAACTGTGAGAAGGAAACAACGGCAAAATAAGGGAGAGAATAATAAAACAAAGACGAAGCAGGCAAAAACAAGCTAAATAAAAGAAAAAAAACAGCAACAAACAACAACAGACGAAAAGAGAAAGAGGAGTTGTGTATAGGATAAAAAGTCGGGATTACACAAGCAGCCCATCCAATGCATAATAAAAACCGATAACTGCTTAGGTGCATTCATCCCCGAATATATGGTTGCATATCTGTTAAACCTGACTACTAACAAGTTTGTTATTGTCTATCTACTCACATACAGGTGGTTAATTTTGTGGCATTCTGGCATCTCACCCCTACAACACCCGTTCTACGATCAAGTTGACTATGGTCAACCAAGAGCCCGATGCAAGTATCATCGATCCCTCAAGAGAGGTGGAAGAGTTGGATGTTAATGCAATGAAAGAAGAGGTGTATAAACGGAAACAACAAATGGCTGAAATGTACCAAGCATGGGTAAAAGGGCAACCACCACCAGCTTATCCGGCCAACCCGTCCTTCATCCCGCCGTTAGCCCAGTCACATGGTTACCTTCCACTAGCCCGCCCCCAAGCTTCCCCATCTACCAACAGTACCAGGGCACAACTTCCAAGACACCACCAGCTCCACCACCCAAACTTGTTCCACACCCTCCTCCACCAGTTGCTCCTATCTTTGTGGCACCTCCACCCGCCACACTGCACAGATCCTCCAGTGAACCTTTGTTCCAAACCCATGACAACGAGTATTACCCCCCGGAACCTACTTTTAAAGCTCCAGAACCCCATTCATACACTCTTTATTTTGATCTCTCTACAGAGGCTGAGAAGCCAGCCAAAAATCCTGAGCAAGAGGATATGCTCAGGAAAGTCAAAAGCTTAGAACAATCATTCAGAGACATGAAGGGCCTGGGAGGTCAAGTAAGTGTGGCGTACAAAGATATATGTTTGTTCCCAAATGTACAATTGCCAGTATGGTTTAAGATGACCAAGTTTGATTTATACGATGGGCACGGTGATCCAATAGCAGACTTGAGAGGTTTTGCAGCAAAATGAGGGGGCTGGAGTAAAGGACGAGTTGCTGATGGCGTATTTCAGTCAAAGACTGAGCGGTTTAGCATTGGAATGGTATACCCGGCAAGACCACAGAAGGTGCTACACGTGGAATGATCTAGTCCATGTGTTTGCTTTCCACTTTCAGTACAATCTTGAAATTATTCCAGATCGAATGTCCTTGACGAAACTCGAAAATAAGCACAGTAAGAGCTTTAGGGAGTATGGCTTCCGTTGGAGAGAGCAGGCAGCGAGAGTCGATCCTCTAAAAGGGAACTGAAATGGTGGGTTACTTCGGACAGGCCTTAGAGCCTACTTACTTCGCTCACTTGGTATCAGCTATGGGAAAGTCCTTCAATGAAGTGGTCAAAATGGGAAACATGGTAGAAGAAGGGCTCAAATCTAACAAAATCATGAGCTATTCAGCAACCAAGGTAACCATCCAGGCCATTCAAAGTGGAACTGGAGGATCAATTGGAAAGAAGAATAAAGAGGAGGTAGTAACAATTGACTCAGGTGCTTGGTTTGGACCCAGGGGTTCACCACATTACAACCACCCTCGATCCTACCACCAAACCTACCCCCACACTCCATATAGTCCACCCCAACACTATACTTACCCCCAAACCCCCGCTTTTCTGTCCATCAGGCACAAACATATTCTCAACCTCCCTCCCACGAACAACGGCGTGCGCCAACCCTACAAAATAATTACCTAGCTCCACAAAATGCCTATCTACCTCCAAAAGCCTACCAAAACCCCCTAAGACCAGCTTTTCGGGCCAACCAAGCTTTTAAGAATGAGAGATTGCAGAATAAGAAAACCTTCACTCTATTGAGAGAATCCTATACCAGCTTATTTCACAGGTTGAGACAGTTAGATATGTTGAGGCCGATTGAAGCAAAGTTGCCTAATCCGCCCCAGAGAAATCTTGATTATTCTGCCAGTTGAGAGTACTGTTTTGGTGCCCCAGGGCATGACACAGAGAAATGTTTGCATCTGATCCAAGAGCTCATTGATTCACAATGGATTGAGGTGCAAGTTCCAGAAGCACCCAATACTAACCAGAACCCGCTACCTGCCCATCAAGAAACAAACATGATTGAGATAGTGCACAAAGAAGGAGAGCCCATAAAGCCTTCACAAACTATCATGATGATCCAAGCCAGTAAGAGGAAGCCGGTTGAAAAACTAACAAGCGAGATGTCGATGCTTAAGTTGAGTGGAACAAACAGTGAGACTTTCGTTGTAACCAAGAAAGGATCCTCGAGATATGGGATAGTGAAACAAGAAAATGTAAAAGTGGTGGTACCCGAGGTGGCAAGCAAGCCTGTTGTGGTTATGGAAGGTGCTCGCACAGAGACCATTACCATCAAACCTGTAACTCAGCTACCAATAGTCAACAAAAGGACCGTCGCTTGGAATTATGAGCGAGTAACATTGACTTAAAAGAGGTTAGAAAAGAAGTTTGCGAGACCCATGGATTGACCCGTTGAGGAGGTGCTTTGCCTCTGAAGAGTTGAGAAAATCTAAACCATCCAAAGATAACTCAACATTGGTGAAGAAAGTTGTAACTGAAGAGGAAGCAGGGGAGTTATTGAAAAAGATGAAAGTGCAGGACTATTCTATTATGGAACAACTGAGGAAACGCATGCTCAAATCTCAGTGTTGTCATTGTTAATTCATTCGGACGAGCACCATCGGGCACTCATGAAGATCCTGAATAAGGCTCACATTCCTGACAAAATCTCAGTCAATCACTTGGAAAAGTTAGCTAACAAGATCTTCAAGGTAAACATAGTCATGTTTTCTGATGATGAATTGCCTATAGAGGGTACTGAACATAATAGAGCCCTTTATCTTACGGTGAAGTGCGAAGATTCTGTGGTTGCTCGAGTATTGGTCGACAACGGTTCAAGTGCGAACATCTGACCCTTTTCCACGTTGAACAAGATGAAAGTGAATGATAAAATAATTTCAAGAACAGTATTTGTGTACGAGGGTTCGACGGCGGAGGGAAAGATTTGGTTGGTGACATAATACTCGAGCTAACAATCGGACCAGTTGATTTTACCATGAAATTCCAGGTGTTAGATGCGGTTGTCTCTTACAATAAGTTGTTGGGGTGACCCTAAATCCATGCCACAAAAACGGTCCCCGCTACTTTGTATCAAATGATAAAATTTAAATGGGACAGATAGGAAATAGTTGTGCACGGCAAGGACAATTTGTATGTCTATAGTGATGCCATTGTACCATTCATTGAGGCTGATGATGACAAGGAGCCTTGGGTATATCAGGTTTATAACATGGTATCGGTAAAGAAGATTCCAAGAGGGAACTGTGTTCTAGTACCGAAGCTAGCTGCCGCATAAGTCATGGTAGCCATTGAAATATTGAGGAATGGTTTTGTCCCAGTAAAATGTTTGGGTGTGTCACTTCAAGGTATCGTGCAACTGGTGTCTCTCCCCAAAAACATGGACACCATTGGTTTGGGATTCAAGCCCACAATTATAGATATAAAGAGAGCAAGATGGATGAAGAAAAAAGCATGGGTCCTTCCCAAGCCTGTGCTGCGTCTCTTCAGATTATTTTTTTAGGCCCGGCACTAAGAAGTGCCCGACAACAAGAAGTTCCAGTTCTATGGTTGGTCCTGATAAAGATTGCTTGAAAATCTCGAAACGTTGTTTGAAGATGTGAATGTGATAGAAGCTGGAGAGGGCCCTAGCAAGGCAAACGTGCAATTTGTTGGGTCCTGTGCAAAGATCAATAATTGGGAAGCTACTCCTCTCCCGACCAGGAAGGAGTTGTGGTAGTTTGCTTTGATTTTCTTTCAATTTATCTAGATTATTCCAGAGTTGTAATTCAAATTCTATGTTCCGTTCGTTTGGATGTATAAACCTTGTTATCTTCCAATTTCAATGAAATGGAATTTTCTTTTTTCCATCATTTCTGATAGTTTTTATTTTTTTTGCTTTTCTTTTCCTTCTTGTACAGTTCTTTTTATGTTGGTTTCAATGACATGACATGCATAAGGAATCTTCAGCCCAGTCTTGAAAGCCAATCCAATTCTGAAATAATAATTCAAGAGATAGAATGTGAGAATGAATCAGAGTATGATGAGGATGGGGCGTTTGAAGAAATCATTAAAGAATTAAGCCACTTTGAGGAAAAACCCAAGCCAAACATGAGCGATACAGAAGCATTCAATATACGGGACCCAGATAATATCAAAGAAACTAAAATAAGTGTCCATCTTGAGCCACTTCTTAGGGAAGAGATAATCAAACCATTGCTTGAATACAAAGACATTCGCATGGTCTTATGACGACATGCCGGGTCCAATAACTGACCCGGAGGTTCACAAATTGCCCACTGACCCGGCATGCCCTCGCATCAAACAAAAGTTAAGGAAGTTTAAAACTAACATGAGCATAAAGATCAAAGTGTAAATCACAAAGCAGTTTTAGGCAAAGTCATTCGAGTCACGCGGTATCCACCTGGTTAGCCAATATTGTGCCTGTGCCAAAGAAGGATGGAAAAACCAGGGTGTGTGTCGATTATCGTGACCTCAACAAGGCGAGTCCAAAGAATAACTTCCCACTGCTGAATATCCACATATTAATTGATAATTGTACAAAGCATGAGATTGGTTCTTTTGTGGATTGTTACGGGGGCAATCACCAGATATTGATTGATGAGGAGGATGCGGAGAAGACAGGTACATTCTCAAGATCAATCCTACGAAATGCGCATCTAGTGTTCCTTCGGGAAAGTTGTTGGTATTCATAGTCAGTCGTCGAGGTATTGAGCTGGACCCGTCAAAGCTATACAAGAGTTGTCACCTTTGAGGAACAAGACTGAGATGATGAGTCTATTAGGGAGATTGGATTTTATCAGCAGGGATACTATAGTCAAGTGGACAGAGGAATGTTAGGAAGCATTTGATAAGATAAAGGGGTAATTGTCTAACCCACATGTATTGGTCCCACCAGAACTAGGGAGGACTTTGATTCTGTATCTGACGGTTCTGGACAATTCATTCGGATGTGTGTTGGCGCAGCACGATATCACCGGCAGGAAAGAGCAGGCCATATACTACCTTAGCAAAAATTTCACATCTTACGAGGTTAAGTATACTCATCTTGAGAGGACATGCTATGCCCTAACTTGGGTAGCACAAAAGTTGAAACATTACTTGTCATCTTATACTACTTACCTCATTTCCAGCATAGATCCGTTAAAGTACATCTTTCAAAAGCCTATGCCCACAGGGAGGCTTGCAAAGTGGCAGATCCTGCTCACAGAATCTGACTTCGTCTATGTGACTCAGACTGCGATGAAAGCACAGGCATTGGCTGACCATTTGTCCGAGAACCTGGTGGATGAAGAATATGAACCTCTGAAGACATACTTCCCGAATGAGAAGCTGATGTATAATTATGAAGTGGAATAGGTTGAAAAGCCATGATTGAAACTACTCTTTGATGGGGTCGCCAACATGAAAGGCGTTGGGATAGGTGCAGTACTTATTTATGAAATAGGGCATCACTACCCAATTACAGCTCAACTCCGTTTCTATTGCACTAACAATATGGCAGAATATGAGGCATGCATTTTGGGTATGAGGTTAGCTGCAGACATGGGTTTCTAGGAAGTCTTGGTCTTGGGGAATCGGACCTTCTGGTACACCAGATTCAAGGGGAATGGGAAACATGAGATTTGAAACTCATACCATACCGGAAATATCTGCATGATCTTTGTCAATGGTTTTGATCAATAGAGTTCATGCATATTCTGAGAATCCACAATGAGGTTGTTGATGCTTTGGCTACCCTGACATCGATGTTACATCATCTAGATAAGGCTTATGTTGACCCGCTGCATATACAAGTCCACGATCAACATGCTTATTGTAATGTGGTGGAAGAGGAGCTTGATTGTGAAACCTTGGTTTCATGATATCAAAGAATATATCAGGATGGGTGTGTACCCAGTAGAAGCTACAGGTGATCAAAAGAGAACAATTTGTCACTTATCAAGCAGAGTTTTCTTCAGTGGAGGGGTATTGTACAAAAGAACACTAGATCTTGGGTTGTTGATATGCATAGATGCTATACAAGCCACAACCATCATGACCAAGGTACATTCCGGAGTTTGTGGACCGCATATAAGTGGATATGTCTTGGTAAAGAAGATTCTCCGAGCAGGTTATTATTGGCTCACCAAGGAGCGAGACTGTATCAGCTTCGTGCAGAAATGTCATCAATGTCAGGTGCACAGAGATCTGATTCATTCCCCACTATCTCAATTACATACAATGTCTGCACCATGGCCCTTAATTACTTGGGGCATGGATATCATTAGGCCCAACGAGCCAGCAGCATCCAATGGGCACAAGTTCATTCTGGTGGCCATTGATTATTTCACAAGTGGGTTGAAGCTAAAACTTTCAAGTCTGTGACCAAAAAGGCCATGGTCGATTTTGTGCATTCAAATATTATTTGTCGGTTCAGGATCCAGAAGGTAATCATCACTGATAATGGTGCAAATCTTATGAGTCATTTAATGGAAGGGGTATTTCAACAATTTAAGAGTACGCATCGCAATTCCACTCCATACCGTCCAAGGCAAATGGAGCAGTTGAGGCAGCCAACAAGAATATAAAAAGATACTTCGAAAAATAGTGGAGGGTTCCAGGCAATGACATGAGGAGCTGCCCTTCGCATTGTTGGGTTATCGCACTACTGTTCATACTTCAGTATGGGCAACTCCCTATTTGTTGGTGTATGGTACAGAAGCGGTGATACCGGCAGAGATTGAAATCCCATCCCTTTAGATTATCGCTGAGGCTAAAATTGATGATGACGAGTCGGTCAAAACCCGCCTGGAGCAATTGGAGTTTGATTGACGAGAAAAGATTAGCAGTAGTATGTCATGGCCAGTTGTATCAACAGAGAATGGCCAGATCATATAACAAGAAAGTGCGCCCACAAATGTTTGAAATTGGTCAGTTAGCATTGAAACGCATCCTCCCTCATCGGGCGGAGGCAAAGGGAAAGTTCTCCTCGAATTGGCGGGGCCGTTCATCGTGATTAGAGAGTTGTCCAATAGGGCTTTTTATTTAACAGATGTAGGAGGCAAGTATATAGAAGATGCAATTAAGGTATACTATGTATGATTTTCTTTGGTTAAATTGTACTTGTTTGTAGTTGGCATATTTTGAAGATTGAAATGACGAGGGAATTTTGTTCTAATATCTAAATACTTTATCCTTTGTTACCCTTTTTGAGCCTTATTTGTTTTTCATACCCCTATTTCGGAATCAATAGCAAAATCAGAAACGCAAGCGTGAAAGATAAGTAAAGGAAAGAATGAAAAGAAGAAAAAACAGAAAAAAAGAGAGAGAGAAAAGGTAATAAAAAGAAAGAAAAGAGAAGAAAATAAAAAAAAAAGAAAAAGACAAAAAAACAACAACAAAACGACAAAACAATAAAAGAAAAAAAGAAGAAAATAAAGAAAATAAGAGAGAGAGAGAGGAAGAAACAGGAAAGAGAAATCACAACAACAAAGTAATTTTTATGTCATGAACTACGTTCGACCTGATTCCTTGTAAGGATGCGTCGGCAACCTCATGGTTCGGTCCCATCAAAGTAAAAATCCAAAGGTCCCCAAGCAAGAAACTGGGGCAGAAGTTGTGGTTGTTGTAAAAAATTTGATTCTGGAAGTTGTAAGGTTGAGCCCATGTAAATTATTTTGAGCAGTGGATACCCTTTCTTTCTAATCTCGTCCAAAAGCCCACATTACGGTCCAAAGAAAGACCTGCTGATCAATCGTCAAAGAGGCCAAGTCAAACAACTAGAGATAATTACTATTAGGGGCAACACTCAAGTCCAAACAAAGAAAATGAAAAATGAGAGAGTTTTACTGGTCAAAACCCTTACGGGCACTGTAAGACAACGAGAGTTGAGAGAAAACCAAAATGAGAGAGTCTTATTGGTGATAAACCTCATAGGCATTGTAGGGCGATGAGAGCTGAGAGAAATGAAAAATGAGAGAGTCTTATTGGTGAAAATCCTCACGGGCACCCTAAGGTGAAAGCAAGTTGAGAGATGAACAAACAGAAGAGGTCTGTGGGCGAAAACCTGCTTAGGGCACAGCAGTATGAGCAAGGTCAAGGTTTGGTTAAAGAAATCGGGTTACAAAAACCCAGGACAACAAACCATGGCGACTAAGAGCCGATTGGTTCGACATACTGGGCCGACTAAGCCGAAATGTATGTCATAATCATTGGTACCATCTGTTCCACTCAGATAAGTCTCTTTTCTTTCTCCCTTTTAGCAGCCATCCAGTTTTGGATTCTTCTACTCCTTGAACCTCGAAGTCATTGCATTTCATTTTCTTTCGGGTTCCTATTTCTCTAAGATGTTTCAAGGTCAATTTTATTTTAGCAAGTAAGAAAGAATTTCAAATCCTACTACCAGCTCCTAAAGGTGCAAGGCACAGTATGGCCAGAACATACAAAAAACAACATGATGTAAAGTGGGATATAAAGAATCACCAAAAGCTTCATTGGCGGAATGATTTTGTAATTTCAGGAGAGAAGCAAAGATTCTGATAAAGGGGTCAGGATACAATTGCAACGGTTTGGGTACGGAACACTCGGTTTATCCAAGGTCTTGAGGCTTGAAAGTTAGGCAGGAAATCAGGAGGTTCAGGGCTAGTTCGGGGAAGCTAGTCAAGACAAAGCATGACAATATGGAGGCCACTTTCAGCAAGAATGCCGCAAACTAACCACCATATTTTAAACTGACAAGATTTTTCTTTGATTGAAATAGGGGCAGAAAGTTTTGATTGTTTCGAGGAAACCCTATGTAGGGGAAAGGCAAGCACCAAGCAGGTATAACAGTAAAATTTCAGGACCCTCCTGGATAACGGGACCTAGTTAAAGTTCAAAATAATCATGAATAGCGAAAGGAATATAAGTTGGCTTAAACATTTGTATGCTTGAGATAGAATCTGATTAGGAATTCTCAGGACCCTCCTGGAAAATAGGACCTAGTTTAAAATTTAAAACATTTATGAGTAACAAGATCTAGCAAAGGTCTTACCCCAAGGACAAATAAGTTGGCTTCACAGTTCTTATTTTAAGATAAGATTGAGTTTGGAGTTTTCATGACCCTCCTGAACAATGGGACTTAGCTTTAAGATTTCTATCAGATAACAAGATGTAGCTTTAATATTTCTATTAGATAACAAGATGTAGCGTAAGTTCTACTGTAGGGTAGTATAATTCATCCATAAAGAATTGTCACTCTTAGGATGAAATGTGACTTTGGATTGTCAGGGCCCTCATGGATAATGGGACGTAGTTATAAGGTTTGCTTAGATAACAAGATATAGTGGAAGTCGTACCTTCAGTATATATAACGTAGATTAAAGTTTTCTTTTAACTAGGGGTTTTCAGGACCCTCATAGATAGTAGAATGTAGGTTTAAATTTTTCTTAGATACAAGATATAGCGGAAGTAATACCTCCGGAAAATATAACTTAGATTTAAAATTGTTGTTTAATTAAGAGTTGTCAGGACCCTCCTAGATAATGGGGTGTAGTTCTAAGATTGGCTAGATAACAAGATGTAGCGGAAGTAATACCTTTAGAAAAATAAGTCAGATTTAAAGCTGTCAAGACCTTCCTAGATAATGCGACCTAGCTTTCAAATTCTTAGTGATATTTGTAACGTGGTTCAGTTTAACACTCACATATGTACCCATCTACAAAACTAGGGTAGAAAATTTTCTTTATTGTGTTTATTTTTGTTGAAATCAGGTATCCACCTGAAGAACAAGGTAATACAATTCAAGTTTTGGAAATCAGGAGTCACTTGAAGAACAATGGTATACAGCTCAAGTTTCAGCAATCAGGCGCCTACCTGGAAAATAATGGAAGACAGTTCAAGTTTTGCAAATCAGGAGCCTACCTGGAGAACAAGGGAATACATTTCAAGTTTCGACAATCAGCATCCCACCTAGAGAATAAGGGACTACAATTCAATTTTTGGCAATCAGGAGCCCACCAGGAGAACTAGGGAACACAATTCAAGTTTTAGTAATCAGGAGCCCACCTAGAGAACAAGGGAATATAGTTCAAGTTTCGGGAATCAGGAGCCCGCTTGGAGAACAAGGGAATATAATTCT
This sequence comes from Nicotiana benthamiana, assembly GCA_034376525.1. Lineage (NCBI taxonomy): Eukaryota > Viridiplantae > Streptophyta > Magnoliopsida > Solanales > Solanaceae > Nicotiana > Nicotiana benthamiana. The sequence continues at coordinate 96,075,601 of CM067337.1, forward strand.
AGTTTTGGCAATAAGGAGCCAGCCTGGAGAATAAGGGAACACAATTCAAGTTTTGGCAATCAGGAGCCCACCTGGAGAATGAAGGAACAGAACTCTTTTGGTAATCAGAAACCACCTGGAGAATAAGGGAATGCAATTCAAGTTTTGGCAATCAGGAGCCCACCTGGAGAACGAGGAAACACAATTCAAGTTTCAGTAATCAAGAGTCTGCATGGAGACCAAGGGAATACAATTCAAGTTTCGGCAATCAGGAGCTCCTCTGGAGAACAAAGGAATACAGTTAATGTTTTGGCAATCAGGAGCTCCCCTGGAGAATAAGGAAATACAGTTCAAGTTTCGGCAATCAGGAGCCCCCTGGAGAACAAGGGAATACAATTCTACTTTTGAAAATTAGAATCCCATCTGGAGAACTAGGGAACATAATTCAAATTTTGGCAATTAGGATCCCACCTGGAGAACTAGGGAACACGATTCAAGTTTTGGTGATTAGGAGCCCACGTGGAAAACAAGGGAATACAGTTCAAGTTTTGGTAATCAGGAGCATACTTGGAGAGCAACGGAATACAGGTCAAGTTTTGGCAATCAGGAGCCTGCCTTGAGAACAAGGGAACACAATCCAAGTTTCAGCAATCAGGAGCCCACCTGGAGAACAAGGGAACACAATTCAAGTTCATCAATCAAGAGATCGCCTGGAGAAGAAGGAAATACAGTTCAAATTTTGGTAATCCGGAGCCCACCTGGAGAACAAGGGAATGCAATTCATGTCTTGGTTACCAGGCACCCACCTGAAGTACAAGGAACACAATCTGAGGTCAGCAATTAGGCATCCACCTAGAAAAGGGAGAACATCTCAGATTACAATTCAAGTCAACAAGGATCACAAGATTAAGTGTTAAGATATAGATATGTTTTTTTTGTAGCTCATTAATCATAGTCTAGTAGCAGTGCAACAAGGGATTCGTCAAGCAGTAGCAGTAGTGCAGCAACAGTGAAATCACAGCTCCTGGTAGTCCTAGTTACCAAACATTCCTGAACTACACAGACCTGATTCCTTTTTAGCCAAGGATATGTAGGCAACCTTAATAGTAGGGTGCGGTCAAATCTTTCAAAAGTTCTTCCAGCGGAGTATTCAAACAGGCAAAAATCGCTCTTATCCTCTCGCTTTATCTTTGCACGAAAACTCTTCGCGTTTCCGAGAAAAAAGGGGCAGCTGTGAGACACGTGATTTGTGCCCTATAAGAATTACTCCCATAAATTCATAAGAAAATAATTCTTTTTCAGTGTTTGCAGGAAAGAAAGCCCTGACCTAGTATTTTATTTTGACCGCCAGAAGCTGAACCCAAACCAAACCCTAAGCAAAGAAGGGATGTGCCTTAGTTCATTCTCGAGGACGGGATTTTTTTATTTTGGTTTTAATTAGGTGTAGTAAGCATTAGATGTATTTAATTAGGATAATTTGATTATAGATTAATATAGGTTTGTTTTTATTTTATTTTTATTCAAAAAAGAATTTTAAAAAATCAGAAAAATGGAAAAAAGAAAGAAAAGAAGAAATAAAAAGGAATTGAAAAGGAAGTAAAAGAAGGCTAGATTGGGCCATTTCAGATTTTATTCCTCCAAGCCCAAATTCTTTTGCTTGTAATCCGGCCAAACCCTTCTAAAATACCAGCCCCAAGTGGCCCAAAACCCATTCCCAAATGCTCGACCCCATCACCTCCTAAAACGATCCCGTTTAATTGATTTTGATATGAGCCGTCGGAGTAATCTAATCCAAAGGCTCTTAGCTAAATATTATTATGTATATATCAGTCTGAAACCCTTAACCCCCCCTCCCCATCTCGTCTCTTTCAGAGACCAACTCCCTCCCCCCCAAACCCTTATTAGCATGTCGCCATGAAATCCTTCACCACGACTGGTACTGCCGCCTCTAATTGACACCAAAATAAAACCCTACAGACTCCATAACCTCCTCACCACAAATCTCCATCCTATTTTCTTCGAACATTTCTGAATATCCTCAAATATCAAATCAGAAAATTGAGTCCTAAATTCCAAAACATCAAATGGGTAGGGCTTTGAAGATTTAGCGAAATCGACTTTAGTCGCGTGTTGTCAGTTGAGAACACATGATTAAGGTCTATCTCGGCCAAAATCAAAGATTTCATTGAAGCATTGGTTCTGAAATTGTGGTCCGCATAGTTCTATCAATTAATTTGGTATGTTTCGTTTTTCTCTTGTTTATTGTTCTTATCTTCTTATATTCCTCTGCTTTTTCTACTTCTATCTATTTTTTTGCATGTGTTTCAGTCAAGTGTTAACTACTTTTCTTTAGTTTAATTTTATTTCATTAGATTGGGTTAGTTTCTTATTTCATTGATTTTAACGTCTAGGCCATAATCGAATTTTAGTTCGTATGTTTGAATGAGCTTTTCTTCCCTATCTTGATTTTGGAATTATGAAATCAGAAACGGTCAAACAGAGAAAGAATTGGCCCAGGTCTTGTGTAGATTAGGCTATTTATTTTGAGCTTTTTTGACCCAGTTTGGACTTGTTTGAATATTGGGCTAGCTTGACCCATAACTTCAATGTAAAAAAAGGATAACTAAGGGGCAATTTGGAAAAATTCCTTAAGGAATCTTGTAGTAACTGCCTTTAGAAGCTTTTAGAAAGCTAAAATGTAGACTTGTTTGGCAAGCAAGCCAAGATTTGAGATATTATTAAATAAAAATAAAATTTAAAAAGGACTAAAATGCAAATTTAAAAGTTGATAGTTACCGCAGTTGCTTGCCTATAAAGGTATTTTCACCTAATGCTAAAATTAGATATGAGAGAGGTAAAAAATACAGAAAATTTAAATGGCTAAGAATTCAATAAAATTTCACTGTTTCATTGAGTACTTCTTTGTGATTTCTTAGATTTCCAACTCCTGAAATAAATATTGATTTATCTGAGGGCTGAAATGGTTTGATTTTGAGAGAATTTAGGGATAAAAATTCAGAAAAATACAAAAATTGCAGAAATTTTTACTGTTTCATTGAGTTTCTGTGATTTTTAACTTCTTTTCAACTCCTAAAACTATATTAATTTATCCGCGTGGGAAATGGACTGAATTTTGTTGTCGAAATTTTGATCTAAAGTTTTTCTAGGTTGTTGTTTGTTTGAACTGGTTACATTGAGCTTTATACACCATTTCTGAATTCGGAGCTGTTTAGTTGGTTGTTTTGGTGCTAATTTTTATTGCTGCTCTTGCTGATACTTCTCTGCTTAGTTTTGTTCACTTCCAGTATACATTTCTACACTCCATTTGAATGTAAAGCTTGATTTGGGAATAAAAAGTGAAATCTGGAGCTTTGAGCCGTGTTCTTTAGTTGGGTTCCATGTATTGTCTCTCCAACCTTGAGAAATATAATCGAAGACTTAGCCTCTCAGTATCATGTCTTGTGGTAGCTTAGTTTGAGGTCCTTATCAGTATAGTTCTTTACATGTATTCATTTTTTCTATTTGTTTTCTTAAGGTCAGTAATAGGACTGGTTTAAATGCAGTTGGTTTGAGTTTGTTTTAAGGCTGTTAGATATGTATTGAGGGAGGTTTCTCATGCCATTTGTAAGGTCAAATTCTACTTGCTTAGGGAGGAAAATCAGGATGTGCTTCATTGCTTATTTTAGATCTGATTGAAGTTGGTTTCATGTTTAGCTTATATTTTCTTTTAGAATCTGAGTTTTGTATCACGGTTATCTAGTTCATTTTTAGAATTCAAGTAGGTTGTTTGTGTTCTTGAAGAACTGTGATTCAAGCCGTGAATTTACGATTCTATAAGTTCCAAGCCTGCTAACAGTAATATGTTGATGATGTAGTTTATTCAAAGTGTGATTTGAATTCTTGTTGTTCTATTTAGTCCAATATGATTGTTGCATTCTCATGGAAAAAATTGGTTCAGAAATGCATGAAAAGTACCACTAGAAGTCGAGCTCCTCAAGTCAAGCATTTCTTTTACTCTGAATAGGCGCTCATTAATTTGGTTCATAGATTCATGCCCGTATCTGTTGGTGAGCACGTTCTTGATCAATAAAATGGGGGAGTGTGGTATTGGGCCTAGTGCAGGGCCAGATGAGGACTCATCAGCTTCAGGCTCTTTTCCTCATCAGGATTGGGGCTCTTCTAAGCTCGAGGCTTAACGATGTCAGAGGTCTTCCTATTTGCTTATTTAAAATAATTTCCTTCGGGCTTGTGGGTATCTAATACATTGCTTTAGATAATTTCATAGGTCAGAGTCATTAGATAAAAATAATTAGAATCCTTTAAGCTTTCTCTTAATTTAATAATGGGGGTTGAACTATACTAGATAACAAATAGTTTGTGCCTTTCATGAGTTAGTTTGAATTTCCTTTTAAGTAAATAATTTTAGGTGCGCCATGCCGAACAAAAATGACAATTGCGTGGCCGTCATTTTAATTAGTTTCAACTTAATCTTAGAATTCGAGGTATGCCATTTAGCAAAACTTCCGCAGCCCTCGCAAAATTTAAAATGTGTAGTTGCTTTAGGCACGTATTTTAAATATTACCTTCCTAAACTCGGATGTGTTATTTCATGTAACCCAAATCCAAATCCTTATAACGTTGGATAAAATGTATTTAGGATTGTTGGTGCATTTCATGTGGCGCGATCCAAAGACATATTTTAGACGACGTTAAATCTCCTTTAAAAAATTAATAAAAGAGGTTAAAAGTAAAATGCACATAGGTTTAAAATTATTTTAATATTAGATAATTATGCCAATAATAACAGTTGAGTGACCGTGCTAGAACCACAGTGGTCGAAAATATCTAACACCTTCTTCCAGGTTAATAGAATTCCTTACCCGGATTTCTGGTTCGCGGACTATTAAATAGAGTCAATCTTTTCCTTGATTCGGAATTTTAACCAGTGACTTGGGACAGCATAAAATTATCCCAAGTGGCAACTCTGAATTTTAGTATAAATAAATCTCATTTTGATTATCCTTTAATTAGAAAAAAATCCTTTATACTTCCTTCCCGGGTGTTGTGAAAAGGGAGGTGTGACACATGCCTTGGATGCAGATCTCTGTCTATGCCTGAAGGTTCACTAAGTCTGTCTTTGCAGTTGAGGCTTTCATTCCTCCAATGATTGATAAAGTCGATAAAAGAGTTTGAGGAATTCTTGCTCTAGTTGATCCTAGCTATGAACAGAGCCAGCCTCGAGGTCTATGTACTAATCAATAGTATTTCCTTTAAATGAGCAAACAAACTACTTGACGAGCTTCATAAGTCCCAACATTGATGCATGTCTCAATAAAGTGCACCACATGTCACTTTAGATTGCTTTTTCCATCAAACTTTTAAAATTGTGGAGGTTGATAGCTAGCATGCATCTTCAACATATCGATCCTTGAAGTATACAGCTTTGCATAGTTAAAGGAGGACTTGGAAGAGACTTTATATTTGCTTTTTATAATCCCTTCGATGAACTCCTTTAATTGATTGATTGGAATTATCCCTTCTGAAAATACTATATCTCCTTAGTGGATGCAACTTGGGGAGGGGGAAATCAATCTCTTGAACTCCTGGGAGTTTGCTAAGTGCATGGGTGGATTCTTCTTCCATCAATATTTTCTCCCTCTCAATAAGATTGTCAATTCTAGCATCTTGATTTTGCATGCATTTGGTTAAGTGTTTGTCAACATGGCATGCATGATTAATGTGGAAGATGGAGAGTAGCATGGATTATCACACAGATTGATCCTTGATTAGCTCATGCTATGTGGTGTATGTGGGGAGGATCTATCACTTGAAGTATTATCATCTTCCTTCACAGCAGAATGCTTGAATCCGGAGAGGTCAATCAGAGCAAGAGTTTTCTTGATCTTTTCAATAGCAATGCTTCCTCCTTCGGGCGCATTTGATAGAAGATCTTGCTCTTTTTGAGGATAAAGATCCGAAAAAGGGGTAGATGCGGACAACAGTTGCGGTGCTTTTAATCATAACAAGCTTGCTTTGCTCCTTGTAACTGATCCAAAGCTTTCAAAGGAAACTTTGAGTATGTTTTCCACATCAACATATTACCTGAAATTAGCAGTCTTGGAGGAAGTTCAACTGGAGCTGATTTTCTTTGAAGCCATTTCGATATTCGTGATTGAAAAGTTGAGATAAGAGGTAGAAATTGTCCCACTGGACGCGCCAGAATTTGTAGACAATAAATTTACGTAAATAAAATCGAGACCGAAAGATATTGCAATAATCGTAGTATTTTATTTCAAATATTTGAGTGTTACAATCTCTATGAATCCTCTAATTTTTCTTTCCAATAGTAAATAAATTCAATGGCCGTTGAGCTTGATATTGAATATTAGTTGTTGCCAGAACGATGATCCTGTTCTTGAGCTTGAGTTTTATTGCTTGAACTTGACCTTGATTTGTTTTTCTTTCTTGAGCTTAAACTTGTTTTGTTCTTCGTTCTTGAGGTTGAACTTGATTGCTTAAAGTTTGAAACTTGTGGAGGAATTTGCGTATTTGATTAACGGCTCTTTCTTGCGTCTTGTTATAACTTCTGGTGTCTTTTTTGGGTTATGAAGACCCCTATTTATATTTGTGGAAGGGAGGAGCTGTGATAAGAACAAACTCCTTCCGACCAATCAAATTGAAGTGTGACATGGCCGCATTTGATTGGCCAAAACATGTCACTTGCACACGTGGCGCGTTTTCATTGACCTTCTAATGTGACTTGACATGCCTTGATATTTTAACACGTGGAATGATCCTATTGGCTCTTCCAGTTGACTTGGTGTGCCATGTCATTTGACACGTGGCACCAAACTCGGCGTCTAGAAGATGACTTCTTGGGCCTCATTTGTAGCCCAACTAAATGAGCTAGCACAATAAATTTGAACTTATTTATTTGCTACGTATTGAAACTATATAATTAATGCAATTATATTAGTCCAAATTATTTTAATTGGACTAGAATATTTTGAATTTAAAATACGGTCCAAATTATTTTATTAATTTACATGCCTACAAATAGTTCTTACCGAAGTTAGAAACTACATTTTTTCCCTAAAATAACGGTAGGAGTAATATTTATTTATTAAACCATGGTTAAAACTAGTGGTGGAACTTAATAAATTTGGGCCTTTAATATATAAATAAGATAAATATCATAAATCTATAAAGGAACTTAAGGAAATTAAGAGGATGAGAAACGGACAAGACCAAGGTTAAATTATTTAGTTTGATTTAAGTATCGAGTGAAGATAAGTATAATGTGCATAATTTTCTTGTTTTGAAAATAGCTTTTTCAGTTTTAAGTATAAACTACTCGCAAGAAATCCATTTAGTTTAGGAATTGCAATCTTTATATATACAACTAGTTGTAAGAAAAGACAATCCAGTGACTAAGAGATGATAATAGAGACGAAAAACCTAGTTGATGGATTATTACATGCCGCGGAAGCAATTTAGTATTAAAATCATATGTAATTTAGACAATTAGTATAAATGAGATTTTACGGGTTACTTTTTGAAGCGTGAACAAAACTCTGTTATCACGTGAGATTTCAATTGCACAGCAACTCAATGAATTCTCCACCACCGGCACAATCACGATCTCCGAACATTTTACGATCTTCTACTGTGTTGTCCAAATAATACCCGGAAATAGTAATTTCAAGTGGGCAAAATTTCTAGGAAAATGTGGCTGAAAATTTCAGCCACCATGTAATCATCGCTCTAGGTGGAAACCCTTATGTATTTATAGCACAAGTTTTAAGGGTTAAAACCCTTTTTCAAAACCTGTTAGGTTTACCTTTCCACCAGAAAAAAGGATTCCTTTATTTCCTATTATTTAGGCACAGCAGAGACCATTAACAAGGTTCCAATTATGGAATTAATATCTAATTTTTGTAATTAATATTCACCATAATTAATTACGAATTATTCCACTAAAAATTCATAATTGCACTCCTTATTCAATTTTGAAATTCATCCATTAAATCTTATTTAATTCCTAGTGTTAAGATTCAGATACTAATCAATTAAATTACCGATGATTTAATTTATTGATTGTTTCCTTTAGACTTTCACTTAACTTATTTCATGTGTCGGATATAAAATCCATCGGCCGGGTTTACACATGAAAACTTATAAGCTTTCATAAAGGTGTATCATCAATCTCTGAATCGAGGCATAGATTCCATCAACTTACTATTACTTTGCCAATGTGCATTATTATTATCCAATTCACCGGGCATATTGACCCCGAAAGAATCTCGCTTTTTAATAAATCAAAACAATAATAATATACACAGCTAATAATAATTATATCAAGATTAAGAGTATAAGTACATTTAGTGGCTAGAGAGTTTATTTTATTAAGTCAGTATAAAATACTTATCTCTATTTGGTGCGTTCAATACATACAAAATGTACTAGCACAAGAAGTTGGAATTAAACCATTCACATAATTAAGATAAATTATATATTTAATCTTGTGCTACAATCATTCACGATAGTTTGTCCAATTCTATCATTAGATTGTGAACTCAAACTTTATACTTATAAGAACCGATGATTTAATTTTTCGTGTATAAGTTAAACTCTATATGCTAAATCATCTACTATATAAGCAAAGTACACCGACTAATATATGATCTACTAAAACTTTATTAAAATTGAATGAACAATATTATCATAATAAATATTATATCCAAACCAAATCTATGGTTAATAATATATATCTCAACAATCTCCCACTTAGACTTTTAACCATGACAATTGTCAGAATATACTATATCTAAGCACATGGTTAATAGTATATGTCCCAACAATCTCTCACTTAGTCTCATAACTATGCATCTACAACTTTCTCATGCATTCTTTTACAAGACTATTAAACATCTTCACAAAATAAGGTTTTGTTAAAGAATCTTGCCAAGTTATTTCTGATGCAATATTTTTCTAGTAGTGCTTTGTCGTAACCATTTAGTTTGGAATTAAACTCTTCAGGGATCCTGTTACTGAAACTATCCCAAGAGTGTACACCGAACAATGATTTTCTTTATCATTCTCCCACTATGATGAAGTACTACTAATATTACCTTCATTACCTTACGACATTGAAATATTAGTGACTTCTTACTATAGTGTTCATTGTTCAAACATCACTCGATAAAGGCATATTATCTCTATTAACATTCCCCCACTACTTAAATGTAATAGAACGTCAATTCCGACTTGTACGTTTTGATGTTCTTGAACTTCAATTTACCTTATTTTCTTTGGGATAATGAAATAAAACTCCATTAATTTTCTTGTATATTCAATAACATGCACCTGTCTATTCTTCATTTCAACTTATATATCTGTTTTCCCTTTTAGCACATATGCAGGACAATTCTATATCTGAACATGCTACGGACTGAGCTTACATTCAGTCAAATATTCTATAGATGTCCCAGGTTCTAACTTAGAAGGAACTAAATTTAGAATGTAATTTGCAGTTTCTAGGAAATATTTCAAAAACAAATAAGGCAATCTGAATAACACGTCATTAATTCATTCATGTCCAAAAGAGACTTATTTCTTATTTCTACCAAATCACTATATTATAGAGTTACGGTGTAGTCAATTGAGATGTAATCCCTTATTCTAATAAGTAAGAAAAGAACTCTTTAGAGAGGTGCTCGTTACCACAATCAAATTGCAATACTTAATATATATTTTTGATGCTTCTACGTTTCAAGTCTAAAAAGCTTGATTTACTTAATTCATTAAGACTTACTGTGCATCAAATAAATATATTAATATTTTGAGTAATCATTTGTGAACGTCACAAAAATACTCAAAACTATCTCTCACCAGTATGTTCATTCAACCATACAAATCAGAAGGAATTCATTCTAGCTTATCACTAGCTTTATTTCCTTTTGAAGGGAAATAACCTTTAGTCAAATTTCCTTCCAAACAAGATCTACAAGTTGGTAGTGCCTCTACTTTTAATGAACCTTAAGGTCCATTCTGACAAACTTAAAATCATGTCTAGATTAATATGACTTAGACAAAAGTGCACAGATAAGTTTTACTCAATTTTGAAGAATATATTCTTTTATAAGGCAGACTATTATTGTTCTGTTTGGGAGAGACATTAATGTACAATAACAAGATCATGCATTCTTGTATCACAAGAAATAAAATATTTATCAAGCTCAATAACTCAAGAATTATTTGAAAGAATAAAACAAACATCCATCTCTTATTTTGCCCAAAAAATGGAATTAAATTCCTTTTAATGACAAGTACATATATTGCATTCTTTAAATTAATATCTTATCACTGAAAGAAAATTTTAACAAGTAATATGACAATTACATAAAGTCATTATGGAGTTGAGATAAAAGCATTAAATAGGTCATGATAAGTCAAAACACTGAATACATAAATTCAGACTGCATTCAATATTTAAATAGATACATGCATCTCGAATTTATAAATTTTGATGGGAAAAAAATTATTCATGCAAAATATATTATATAATACAAGAATTATACAATCCAAAAAATAAATAGAATCAACTCAGATGGAGAGTATACTATTATTTTCAGTCAATAGTATATAACCTTTTAGTACAAAATTTTTTAACACACTGCACATATATTTCATACATCTTGAATAGCAATTTCAATGGGAAAATAACTACTCATGCAACATACATATGTAATGCTAGGTTATTCACTCTAATAATTAAAACAAACAAAACTCAGATGGAGAGTATACTGTTAATTGAAGTAAAGTGAACATCATTTTTAATAGCTCTAGTTCCATTGATCCAACATGTATACTCAGATGGAGAGTAAGTACACGATATCAATTACTAGTATTTTACCTAGTGAGCTTAAAATAAATTTATCCCTTATGAAGGAAGACTAACGCGTAAACTTATTATTCACTTGAAATTAATAGTGGAAGACCATACAAATATATTTCTATCACTATTTAATCATGATTGTATTTTAGTTACAAAATTGATTCAACCCTTAACTTCAGATAGAGAGCTAATACAGGTTATCAATAACTAGTAACTAAATTCAGTGAGTTCATAATAAATCTATCTGATATGGAGAAAGACCTAACATCAACGCATAAATTTATTATCTCACTATAAATAAAAATGGAGATCACAGAGGTTACTTCCTATCACCATTTTATCACAACCACGAACCTTTCTCTGAGGATTAAGTTCCATTATTAAAAAATACTCAAAACCCCATCTAAGAAGTCTTAAAATGCTAAAATTAATATTATTCATTGCATAGCAGTGAGTACTGTTCACTGGGTTGTTTCTGGTAAACCTACCAAATTTCACATCAATCGAAGATCGTTAAAATCACAATCTTCAAAAATTGCGACCAAATTTGGAAAATTATAGTTTTATGCATTTTTTAAGAATTTAAAATACGACCTACATTCTTATAATATACTAATTCATGTCAAATTAACATGTGTTATCACGTTCCAGATTAGACATAAATAAAATGATAAAAAGAATGACTTTTTGTATGTAAATTACATTTTAATCCGCCAAATCTTCAAAAAAAAAACTCATCTAAACGATCTCGAATCTTCAAAATACGAGGTGATTTACTGAATAACAGTGAGTTCTTATTAAATTATCGTTTCCGATGATCCTACCAAATTTCAGGTCATTCAGAGATCGTGAAATTCACGATCGCCAAAACTAGACCAAATTCGAATAAATTATTTTTGGCATATTTAGGATTAAACCCATGTGATTTGCATTCTTGTTATATATAATATCAAGTTAAATTATCACGGTTCATATTATTCACAAATATAGCCGATATATAAAGAATAATTTTTCATATTTATAACAAATTCAATTTAAGAAACTACTTGAAAACCCATCTAAATGACCTTGAAATGCCAAAAACAAACATGATTTATTGCATAGCAGTGAGTTTTTCTTACCAAATTGTTTTCGATGAACCTACCAAGTTTCAGGTTAATCGGAGTTCGTCAAATTCATGACTACCAGCATGTAACCAAACTCGGAGAATAACCATTTTAAGCAGTTTCATGAATTAAAATAAATATGAAATTAATTTCTATTCTGCTAATAATTATACTATGATCTCAAGGCGTATATTATGTTCTTCCTATTTCTAGGATATACAATATCTCCTTTTGTAATAAATTATCCTTTTATTAAATACACAAGAACCTAAGATATTATATTTTTCCCTTTCGGCGAAAATTCCAATATCTCTTCTCTTGGGTGGAGTTGGTTTCACTAGTACCCAAAGATAAAATTCTTTTCCTAGATAGGAACCTCCACAACTAATATAGATTTATCAAGGATAATTTTCACACGGTACATTAAGCAGATTTTCATGACTCAAATAAATAGACCTTTAATGGATCATACTTATTAATCATAATGCTCAATCTACGAATAGACACAATTTCATATGTATAAATTTACTAAGAATTTTTCATGAGTTCAAATAAACAAACCACTTTAGTGGTAACTATTTATTACTTGTAAAATTCTCAATTTACAAGTGAAGATACATGTAGCTCATAAAATTATTTTGTGGCAGATTATGAACCACATCTTAAAATTCATGTCAACAATATAAAACTCATACAAAATATCATCATATTTCACTTAATTACAATCTCCAACCAGAGAACAAAATTTTTCATCGAAAATTCAAGACTAGTAATCACGTAGCGCATAAAAACCTGTTGTATCACTGGTATTTAATCATGGAGACCATGGGGATTCACCCCACCACTATTGAATTAAAAACGAATCAAAATTATTAAAAGATAATTTCCAAAAAATAGAAAAACGTCCAAAACGCAGTCCAAACAGCCTCAAAATGCCTAAAAATACCATGATGAACTGCAAAAGCAGTGAGTGTTTCTCATCACATCGTTTTTGATGGACCCACCGAATTTCAACTCGATCGAAGTTCGTCAAGTTCACTGACCTCCGAAAATACCGGCAATTCGATCAAAATCAGGTGTTGCAATTTTTCTAGGGTTTACCGAAAAAAATTCAGATCATCTCAATCAAATATCAATTGAAAGTAGATATCTCTTGATTACAAGAATAATTCAAAATTTTTGCACAGTTAACTCACAAAATACCAGTGCAGTTTTTCAGAAAACAACATATAAGTGTAATTCAAAAACGCACATAAACATGATATTCTTGTTTCATGAAAAAACTAGTTAGATGTGAATGGGCTCAAATACCAATTGATGGATTATTACATGCAGCGGAAGCAATCCAATATCAAAATCACATGTAATCTAGACAACTAGCATAAACGATATTTTACGGGTTACCTCTTGAAGCGTGAACCAAACTCCGTTATCATGTGAGACTCCAATTGCACAGCAACTCAATGAATTCTCCACCACCCAAGCAATCACGATACCCGAAATTCCACGGTCTTCTACTGTGTTACCCAAATAATACCCGAAAATAGTAATTTCCTATGAGCGAAATTTCTAGGAAAATATGGCTGAAAATTTCAGCCACCGTGTAATCACATCTCTAGGTGGAAAACCTTATATTTATAGCACATGTTTTAAGGGTTAAAACCCTTTTACAAAACCTATTAGGTTTTCCTTTCCACCAGAAAAAGGATTCCTTTATTTTCTATTATTTAGGCACAACAAGGACCATATAATTTAATTAACAAGGCCCCAATTATGAAATTAATTTCTAATTTTTGTAATTAATTTCCGCCATAATTAATTACGAATTATTCCACTAAAAATTTGTAATTGCACTCCTTATTCAATTTCGATAATTCATCTATTAAATCTTATTTAATTTCCCATGTTAAGATTCAGATACTAATCAATTAAATTAAATTACCGACGATTTAATTTATTGATTATTTTCTTTTAAATTTCGCTTAACTTATTTCATGTGCCGAATATAAAATCCACCGGCCGGGTTACACATGAAAACTTATAAGTTTTCATAAAAGTGTATCATCAATCTCTGAACTGAGACATGGATTCCATCAACTAACGATTACTTTGCTAATGTACATTATTATTATCCATTTTACCAGGCATATTGACCCACGGAAGAATCTCGCCTTTTAATAAATCAAAACAATAATAATATACATGGCTAATAATAATTATATCAAGAATAAGAGTATAAGTACATTTAGTGGCTAAAGAGTTTATTTTATTAAGTCAGTATAAAATATTTATCTCTACTTGGTCCGTTTAATACATACAAAATATACTAGCACAAGAAGTTTGAATTAAACCATTCCCATAATTAAGATAAATTTATTTAATCTTGTGCTACAATCATTCCTGATGGTTTGTCCAATTCCATCATTAGATTGTGAACTCAACTTTATACTTATAAGAACCGATGATTTAATCTTCCGTGTATAAGCTAAACCCTATACGCTAAATCATCTACTATATAAGCAAATGACACCGACTATTATCTGATCTACCAAAACTTTATTAAAATTGAATGAACAATATTATCATAATAAATACTATATTCAAACCAAATCCATAGTTAATAGTATATATCCCAACACTAGTTGGATAATCAATAGTTCCCTTTATGTTACCTACATGTATCGAAGAAAATAAAAACAGTAAGTAGTACTAACTTCGAAGCCATTTGTATTTATACTCGCTTTTGAGGTTACATTTTAATTTGTACCGGCTTTATAAAAAAAATTATAAGCGTATTCACTTTTTCATGTAACTTCAGTATATGGCTCTGAAGTAGCAAAAGCAATCACGCAAACTTTATCACTCTGGTAGACGGACCTGAAGTAGCAAAAATTGCTAAACCAAGTGTGCTGAAGTTTTTATTTGTAATTGCTGAACTTAAGCATTCTAGTGCAGAAATTTTGTTCTCTATTTGATGAAAAATTTATTTGTAATTGCTGATGTTTTTTATCCTGGATTCATTAGTTTTGTCATTAAGCTTTTTCAAAAACTTCAGCAGAAGATGCTGAAGTTATTTAGTTCATTTGCAATAACTTCAACAATAAATAAGCTGAAGTTTTTTTGTCCTATATTCACTAGTTTTGTGTGACGAACCGGCTGGTCGTCTTTGGAATTTATGCCCTGTTTCCCCATTTTCTTCTTCCCATAAGTTCATTTCTGCTATTTTGGTTTGCTGGGATGTTCGATAATAGAATTCGAAGTGTTTTGGGACACTTAGTCCCTAAATGAGAGCTTAAGTGTTGGAAAATAGTCCATAATCAGAATAGTGTCAAGACGACCTCGGAATGGAAAATCGGTGGTTCCTCTAGCTCCGTTAGGTGATTTTGGGGTGGAGAGCATGTTCGGAATGTATTTTGGATGTCCGAAGCTCAATAAGGCTATGAATGCCGAAAGTTAGAAATTTGAAGTTTCGGTCCGATAGTGAATTTTTTATCCGAGGGTCGGAATGGAATTCCGAGAGTTGCAGTGGCTTCTTTAGGTGATTTAGGATATGTCTACAAATTTTCAGGTTATTCAGGCGTGTTTTGGATAGGTTTTGAGTTGAAAGCGAGTTTGGTTAGGTTTTAAAATTTCTAAGTCCAAGTCATTGCTTAATTCGTGTTTCCGGCGTTGGTTTAGGTGGTTTAATGGTTCAAGTCCAAATGATGTTGTGGGATATGTTGATAGGTTTGGTTGAGGTCCCGGGGGCTTCGGGTATGTTTCGGATGCTCAACGGAGCAATTCTGGAACTTAAAGTGTTGCAGATTTCTAATGTTGGTGTTGCAGACAAATCCTTCTATGCGATCGCATAGACTCTCCTGCGATCGCATAGAGTCCTTAGAGCTGGTCCTGCTTTCCTTCAATGTGATCACATTAAACCTTCTGCGATCGTATACCTTTTTTCCCTCATACATTACGATCGCATCCCCTTACCCGCGTTCGCATAGAGTAATTTAAGACCTGGGCATCAAGGCCAATTTCTTATACGCGATCGCATAGCCTCGAATGCGATCGCATATCCCTGTTTGGTTCTTCCCTGCGATCGCACTCCCTTGGATGCGTTCGCATAGTTCATTTTCACGGCCTTCAGAATTCCTTCTACGCGATCGCATTCCATTTCACGCGATCGCATAGAGCAAATCACTAGGCAGAATATAAACATTTCAAAACGAACCCTTCTTCCATTTTTACCAAAACTCAAGGTTAGGGAGATGGGGTTGGGCAGCAATTTCTAAGGCTTTCAAAGGAAATCACTGGGTAACGATTCTCTACTCTTCTATGACTAAAACCCATTAATCTAATCTCAAATCCAACATTCGATTTCGATTTTTGAATGAAAATTGGGGTAAAGTTTTTAGACCTAACTTTGATGATTTGAAGGGGAATTTGACCTCCGATTTGGGATATTTTTATATGGTTACACTCGTGAGAATACGAGATTTCTGAAAATGTGAAAATTATTCGATTCCGAGATATTGGCTTGAGGGGCATTTTCGTCATTTTACATATTTTCGCGCCTTAGCTTTAATTTTAACAGTGTAATTAGTTACTTTCGATGTTATTTACGTTATGTAATTGGTTTGAATAGATTTGGGCCACTCGGAGTCGGATACTCGTGGCAAGGGCATTGTTTCTTAGCGGTTTTGTACCAATTCGAGGTACGTGGCTTGTCTAACCTTGTGTGGGGATCTCTCCCCTTAGGATATATTAATTGTTGTTTAAAGGCCTTGTGCGCGAGGTGACGGGCGTGTACTTGTGCTAATTTTTCAAAATTCACCTTACTTGTCTTATTTAGACTGTGTTTCTTCGTGTATTTAACTGTTAAAAATGTGATTTCACTTGCTTAGCTTAGGAAAAGCATGTTCGTAATTTATTTGCTCTATCTGACTAAATTGAAAATACCTTTCCTATTTTTGAACATGCTAGGCCTAGACCTTTACATCGTTGCGATATTTGGATTCCTTATGTTAAATTTTGACTTGTTGTGAAGTGTTTACAATTCAGACTACGGGTTTAATTCCCGGGAGATCCCTATGTTATTGGTATGTTGGATTACAGGTTCAATTCCCAGGAGATCCTCTGATTCTGGCATGACGGACTACGGGTTTAATTCCCCGGAGATCCTCTGATATTGGTATAAAGGACTGCGGGTTCAATTCCCGGAGATCCTCGGATATTGATAAGGTGGACTGCAGGTTCGATTCCCGGAGCTCTATGTAGAGATCCTGACTGTTGGAGTGATTTGCTTTGTGATTGTAGTTTGTACTTGTAGCCGCTCTGTTTTTAGTTACTGTCTTGTTAGATATTCGGATTTATTTCACTATCTACTGTTTATTTATTTTTACATTATTTCTTTTTTTTTTCTCAGTAGGGCCTCTACCTTCCTCGTCACTACTCCATCGAGGTTAGGCTTGGCACTTACTGAGTACCGCTGTGGTGTACTCATGCTACGCTTCTGCACAATTTTGTTGTGCAGATCCAGGTACATCTGGTTAGGCGCACTATTAGGGATTTGGAGTTGCTTTAGAGGCTTGAGGTATGCATCTGCCGCGTCTGCAGAGGCGACGAGCCTTCCTCTATTGTACGTGTAGTTCATAGTTTTCTTTCGCATTCTCATTTGATTTAGATACTTCGGTATGTTAAAGCACTGTAGTATGTACACTCTTAGCCTGTGTTGCCCGTGGGTTCCGGGTCTTGGAGGTTTTTATGGTATATTGAGTTGACATGTATGTGACAGGCGACACTCTATACATTATCTTACATCATTTATGTTTTATATTATTGCTTCCGCAAAGACTGTCAAATTTTTGCAATGTGTCAGGCTTACCTACTCGCGAAGACTGGGTGCCGTCATGACAGGTTCACGATTGGTGAACTAGGGTCGTGAAAAGTTGGTATCAGAGCTATTGGTTCATAAGAATCATGGGACACATGCCGGTTATTTAGAGTCTCGCTGATCTGTACGGAGACGTCTGTACTTATCTACAGGAGGCTATGTAACTGTTTAGGAAAAATCTTCACTTCATTTGAATTCTTGCCGTGCTATGTTTTGACCTCGATTCTAAACTACTATTTTCTATTCTCTCACAGATGGTGAGGACACGCACGACCCGAGACGACCAAACACCTGCACCCCCTTCTGCAGCAGCTAGGGGCCGGGACAGGGGTTGTGGACGTGTGTGAGGTGCAGCCTGAGCACCTGCGCGAGCAGCCGCTGAGGTGCCACCAGCAGACCCAGTCAGGACTCAGGCACCAGAGACGCCCACAACCACTTCTACTCCAGTTGTTCAGGAGGTGTTGGTGAAGTTTATGAGTATGTACACCACTCTCTCGCAGGCTGGGCTACTTCCACTTCCTGCAGCTATTTCCCAAGTCGGGGGAGGAGCCCAGACTCCCGCAGCCCGCACCCCATAGCAGAGGGTGCATATGGGACTGATTCCAGATGTTATTCTTGCCCAGCCTGAAGTACCAAGTCAGCCGAGGATGGGGCACCTGCTTCGGAGAATGAGCAGCGCAGATTGGAGCAGTTCAAGAAGTATTACCCTCCTATTTTCAGCGGGCTGGCTATCGATGACGCCTTGGGGTTTCTGGAGGATTGTCATCGCATTTTTTGCACTATGGGTATCACTGCTTCTAGTGGGGTCTCTTTTGCAGCTTTCCAGCTTCGGGGAGCTGCCTATGACTGGTGGCGCTCCTTTGAGTTAGACAGTTCGGATAATGCTGCCTCCCTGACTTGGGCTCAGTTCTCAAATATGCTTCGGAAGGAGTTTGTTCCCCAAACCCTCCGAGATGCATGGCGCGCGGAGTTTGAGCGCTTGCTTCAGGGCCCTATGACTGTCTCAGAGTATGCCATTTGTTATATGAGATTGGCCAGGCATGCGCCTACTTTGGTGGCTATAGTTCGTGAGAGGGGTCGTAGGTTTATTGAGGATCTTATTCCTTCCATCAGGTCTGGCATGGCGCGAGAGTTGGAGATGGATATGCCCTATCAACAGGTGGTGAGTATAGCCAGGAGGATAGAGGGTATGCTGCGAGAGGAGAGAGAGGCCAAGAGGTCTCGAGAGTCTGGTCATTTTTTCTGGTACACGTACTTCAGGAGCAGGACGACATGGTAGGGGCTATATGGGTCGCCCAGTTCACTCAACTCTTCCTTCACCCAGCAGTACTCCAGCTCATCCCAGATCTCAGGAGCCTTATTATGCACCTCCGATTTCTTGTGTGCCTCCTGCGCAGGGCACCTCCAGAGGTCAGTCCAGCAGGGGTGGATCCAGTCAGTCACAGCCACCGCGCCCTCCTAGAGCTTGTTATGAGTGAGGGGATACCCGCCACTTGGTTAGAGAGTGCCCCAGACGTGGTAGGGGTGCGCCTTCTCAGACTCAACAGCCCCAGCATGCTCCACAAGGTCAGCAGGCCATTGTTCCAGCTCCAACAGCCACCCCACCTGCCCAGCCAGCCAGAGGCGGGGATCAGGGAGATAGAGGTTGCCCTCGAGGTAGGGGCCAAGCCAGATTTTATGCCATTCCTGATCATGCCGAGGCTGTGTCCTCTGATTCTATTATCACAGGTATTATTTTGGTTAGTAGCAGAGAGGAATCGTTCTATTCGATCCAGGCTCTACTTATTCAATATGTGTCATCTTATTTTTCTCCGCATTTGGGTATAGCCCGAGAGGCTTTGAGCTCTCCTGTTTATGTTTCCACTCCCGTGGGAGATTCTCTTGTTGTGGACCATGTGTATCGGTCGTGTTTGGTTACTATTTGTGGTATTGAGACCATGGCAGATCTTTTATTACTTGATATGGTCAATTTTGATATTATCTTGGGCATGGATTGGTTGTCGCCCCATTATGCTATTCTTAAATGTCATGCTAAGACTGTGACGCTGGCTATGCCAGGTATTCCTTGTATTGAGTGGAGTGGTACTTTTGATCACACTCCAGTAGAGTTATACCTTTTCATAAGGCTCAGCGTATGGTTGAGAAGGGGTGTGCTGCGTATTTAGCCTATGTGAGAGATTTCAGTGCTGATACCCCTTCTGTTGACTCTGTCCCAGTATTACAAGATTTTCCCGATGTGTTCCCAGCTGATCTTCTGTGCATGCTGCCCGATCAGGACATTGATTTTGGCATTGATTTGTTGCTGGGCACTCATCCCATATCTACTCCTCCTTACCGTATGGCTCCTCCTGAATTGAAGGAGTTGAAGGATCAGTTACAGGAATTGCTTGATAAGGGTTTCATTCGACCCAGTGTTTCACCATGGGATGCTCCTGTATTGTTTGTGAAGAAAAAAGGATGGTTCTATACGCATGTGTATCGATTATCGTCAGTTGAACAAAGTTGCAGTGAAGAACCGATATCCTTTTCCTCGTATTGATGATATATTTGACCAGCTTCAGGGCGCACATGTATTTTCTAAGATTGATTTTTGCTCAGGCTATCACCAGCTAAAGATTCGAGAGCCGGATATACCGAGACTACTTTGAGGACTCGGTATGGTCATTATGAGTTCCTTTTCAAATCATTTGGGTTGACCAACGCCCCGTCAACTTTTATGCATTTGACGCACAGTGTACTAAGGCCCTATCTGGACTCATTTGTCATTGTTTTCATAGATGATATTCTTGTATTCTCCCAGAGCAGGGAAGATCATGAGCAGCACCTGAGGATAGTGCTTCAGATCCTGAGAGAAAAGAAATTATATGCGAAGTTTTCAAAATGTGAGTTTTGGTTGAGTTCTGTGGCATTTCTAGGCCACGTGGTATCGAGTGAGGGCATTCGGGTAGATCCGAAGAAGGTGGAGGCCGTGCAGAGTTGGCCTAGGCCCTCCTCAGCTACAAAGATCCACAGTTTTCTTGGCCTGGCGGGGCATTACCGTCGTTTTGTGAAGGGGTTCTCGTCGGTTGCAGCTCCTTTGACTAGATTGACCCAGAAAGGTGCTCCTTTTCAGTGGTCGGACGAGTGTGAGGCGAGCTTCCAAAAGCTCAAGACGACTTTGACTTCAACCCCTATTCTGATTTTGCCTACTGGTTCGAGGTCATATACGGTTAATTGTGATGCCTTGCTTGTTGGACTTGGAGCGGTGTTGATGCAGGACGGTAGGGTGATTGCCTACGCGTCCAGACAGTTGAAGGTGCATGAAAAGAATTATCCTGTCCATGACCTTGAGTTAGCTGCTATTGTTCATGCCTTAAAGATCTGGCATCATTATTTGTATGATGTGCCTTGTGAGATTTATACAGATCATCAGAGTTTGCATCACTTATTCAAGAAGAAGGATCTAAACTTGCGCCAGAGGAGATGGTTGGAGATACTGAAGAATTATGATATTACTATTCTTTACCACCCGGGCAAGGCCAATGTGGTGGCCGATGCCTTCAGTTGCCAGGCGTAGAGTTTGAGGAGTTTGGAATATCTACCAGCTTCAGAGAGACCTAAGGCGATGGATGTTCAGGCCTTAGCTAGACAGCTCGTGAGGTTGGAACTTTCGGAGCCCAGTCTGGTTCTAGCCTGTGCGGTTTCTCGGTCTTCATTGTTCGATCGTATCGGGGAGCGACAGTATGATCATCCTCATTTTCTTGTCCTCAGTGACACGGTTCAGCATGGCGATGCTATGGATGTGACTATTGGATATGACGGGGTATTGAGGATGCAAGGTCGTATTTGTGTGCCCGATGTTGATGGTATTCAGGAGTTGATATTGACCGAGGCGCATAGCTCACGGTATTCCATCCATCCGGGTGCCGTGAAGATGTATCAGGATCTGAGGCAGCATTACTGGTGGAGGCGGATAAAGAATGACATTGTAGAGTTTGTTGCTAGATGCCTCATTTGTCAGCAGCTAAAGGCTGAGCATCAGAGACCGGGAGGGTTACTCCAGCAGATGGAGATTCCAGGGTGGAAATGGGAGAATATTACCATGGATTTTGTGACTGGCCTCCCTTTGACGGCGATGAAGTTCGATTCTATTTGGGTTATTGTGGATCGGCTGACCAAGTCCACTCATTTTATTCCAGTGTGCACTTCTTACTCCGCGGAGCGATTAGTGGGGATTTATATCAGGGAGATTTGGGTCACTTGGAGTCGGATACTCGCGGAAAGGGCATTGTTTCTTAGCGGGTTTGTACCAATTCGAGGTAAGTGGCTTGTCTAACCTTGTGTGGGGGATCTCTCCCCTTAGGATATATTAATTGTTGTTTAAAGGCCTTGTGCGCGAGGTGACGGGTGTGTACTTGTGCTAATTGTTGAAAATTCACCTTACTTGGTTTATTTAGACTGTGTTTCTTCGTGTATTTAACTGTTAAAAATGTGATTTCACTTGCTTAGCTTAGGGAAAACATGTTAGTAATTTATTTTCTCTATCTGACTAAATTGCAAATACCTTCCCTCTTTGTGAGCATGCTAGGCCTAGACCTCTACATCATTGCTATATTAGGATTCTTTCTGTTAAATATTGAGTTGTTGTGAAGTGGTTACGTTTGGGACTACGGATTCAATTCCCGGGAGATCCCCGTGTTATTGGTATGTTGGACTACGGGTTCAATTTCCGGGAGATCCTCTGATTCTGGCATGACGGACTACGGGTTCAATTCCCGGGAGATCCTCTGATATTGGTATAAAGGACTGCGGGTTCAATTCCCGGAGATCCAATTTTATTGGTATAAAGGACGGGTTCAATTCCCGGAGATCCTCTGTCATTGGTATAAAGGACTGCGGGTTCAATTCTAGGAGATCCTCTGATATTGGTATGAAGGACTGCGTGTTCAATTCCCCGATTTGCTTTGTGTTTGTAGTTTGTACTTGTAGCCGCTCTGTTTTTAATTACTTTCTTGTTAGATATTCGGATTTATTTCACTATCTACTATTTATTTATTTTTACATTATTTCTTATGTTCTTCTCAGTAAGGCCTCGACCTTCCTCGTCACTACTCCATCGAGGTTAGGCTAGGCACTTACTGAGTACCGATATGGTATACGCATGCTACTCTTCTGCACACTTTTGTTGTGCAGATCCAGGTACATCTGGTTAGGCGCGCTATTAGGGATTTGGAGTTGCTTTGGAGGCTTGAGGTATGCATCTGCCGCGTCCGCAGAGCCGACGAGCCTTCCTCTATTCGACATGTTGTTTATAGTTTTCTTTCGCATTGTCATTTGATTTGGATACTTCGAGATGTTAGAGCACTGTAGTATGTTTACTCTTAGCCTGTGTTACCCGTGGGTTTCCGGGTCTTGGAGGTTTTTATGTTATATTGAGTTGACATGTATATGCTAGGCGGCTCTCCATACATTATCTTACGTCATTTATGTTTTAAATTATTGCTTCCGCAAAGACTGTCGAATTTCCGCAATGTGTTAGGCTTACCTAGTCGCGAAGACTGGGTGCCGTCATGACAGGTTCACGATTGGTGAACTAGGCTCGTGACATTTTGTCATAAAGTTTTTTAAAAATTTTTAGTAGAAGATGCTGAAGTTATTTAGTTCATTTGTAAAAAAAACTTCAGCACTAAATAAGCTAAAGTTTTTTCTTCCTGGACTCATTAGTTTTGTCATAAAGCTTTTTCAAAAATATCACTAAATGATGCTGAAGTTATTTAGTTCATTTGTAAAAACATCAGTACTAAATAAGATGAATTTTTTTGTCCTGGATTCATTAGTTTTGTCCAAAAGCTTTTTCAAAAACTTCAGGAGAAGATGTTGAAGTTATTTAGTTCATTTGGAAAAACTTCAGCACTATATAAGCTGAAGTTTTTGAAAAAGCTTTCTAAAATGCTAGATAAATAATCACCTTATTCTTTCATAGTGTATTACTTCTATAAAATAATCAGATTGCCAACAGTATCTAAATCATAAATTTTGAAAATAATAAATGTGAAAAGAACAGAATTATGAATCACTAAGTGTGACCTTAAACTTCCCGTACGTGGAAAAATTCACAAATTATTATCTACCAACTAATGTAATTATTTATAATTTGTTTTAAATAATTTAATAAATATACTTATGGCAATCATCCCATGAACTGAAGTTTCATAGCAGCACCAACAGCAGCAGAAGAAAGAAGAAGAAGAAGAAGAAGAAGAAGAAGAAGAAGAAGAAGAAGAAAACGAAGGAGGAGGAAGAGAAAAGGGGTTGAAGTTATTTAAAAAGTGGTTACAAGTTAAATTTAAAAAAAATAAGTATAGATTAAATTGGCGACCCGTGCAATTTTTACTATCTTCAGTGCCAACCAATTATTTGTTGGGCCAATTTCCACGACTATTTAAGTCCAAATTCAAACGAGGTTTATGTCTTCAACCCTTTTACTTGGTGTGGTCTTGTTGTTTTTTGTTTCAGCGTTTAACTTTGAACACTCTGTTAAAAAAGGAACATGCAGTCAATTCAGTCACTTTTTCCTCTTTGTTTTTTCATGTTTATATGAATTGGTTTCTCGACTTCTCTTGTTTTCATTCTTGTTAGTTTCCCAGTTGGTTCTTCAATTTTTAACTTTGTTTCTTCCATTTTTATACGAATTTAATCTTTGTAAAGTGGTGGATTTTTAGTATTATGCTCAAGGGCGGCTCCATAAAATTGGTGGTCCAAATCTAAATTTTAATAAGAGGCCTATACTTTTTTTATTAATAAATATACGCATATATATACAAAAAAGTTAATCTTGTCATTTTTTTCATACTTGTTATATATAGTATATATATTCTTAAATGACATAAAGTCTTTAACTTCACATAATAATATTATTATTTATATTAGAAAGGAAAATTATAAATCAATGAGATATTAGACATGTATTTGCAATATATTATTTTTGATATTGTTGTAAAAAATATGTACTAATATGAAGATTTAACCAGTTTAATTCAAAGTTTTAAAAATATTATTATTGTTTAAGACTAGACACCTCACTTTTTTTTACAATTTTTTATTTTACAAACATTAATATTGTCTATTTTGAAATAAAATTACGAAATTCATTATTAAAAATTTTGGGGGACCTAAATCAAAGCTTTACTAATCTCCTACTATAGCCACTTATCCGTCCCTAACATTCTCAATAAAATTTATAGAGTCTCTAAATAAGGCAACTATGATAAGAGCATTAAGGTAACAAATTTGTCACTTAGTTACCAAATGTGAATGAAGTTGGTTGAACAGTACGTCTATAGTAGGGCAATAATCTATAAATAATTGTTAATTGTCAATGAAGGGCGGCTCAACAAAACTGGTAGCCTAAATCAAAATATATAAAATAGACCAAGAAACATCTTTTATAAAATTCATATAATATTGAGAGACAAATAAATCTACATGACATTGATATTGTGGTGAGAGTACAACTCATGATGTATAAGTTAGGCGCGTATCATATGAATTCTTCCCTTAAGTAAAAATGGTAAAGTGAACCCATTATTCATCACGTTTTGGACATTGCGACATTTGCCTTGCAGATTTTTTAGTTAAAAGATGAGACATAATAGAACTTGCTTTCTCGTACACGAATTAATCAAAATTGACAAAAAGAAATAGTTAATCTATAAGTGGAGTTGAAATTAGAAAGTAAAATTATAAGAACTCTAAAAAAAAAGACTATACATAAAAAAAATTAATAAAAAGATAAATATATTATTTAATTTAGTGAGATTTTTTTTAATTAACTCACTCAATTTTACGTATATCAAATATTAAAAATTATTAAAATTTGAATTTTTTTATTAATAATTATATAAATATAAACTATAAAGTATATATTATATAATAATATAATAGTAATTTTTATTTTGGGACCTTAATTATATGGAGGCAAAGGTGTCACCTGTTTTACCCTAGAGCCGCCCTTGAACCTAAGGTGTTTCTCTTTGTTTTGCTTATATTTGTGGGGGTTGTGAAATTTTGCTGATACATTTAATTTATTAAATCATCAGTGACCATGAGGAGTTTGCAAATTACTCTTCTTGATGAGGAAGATGAAACTGATGATAGTGGAGAAGTTAATTCATATGATGATGATGAGGATGAGGATGAGGAGGAGGATGAAGAGAAAGAACCTGTGGGATTAGGGGTTCTTGAAAAGCCCGAAAATTCATGGTCACTGCGACGTGAGTTATTTCCAAGCAAAGCTGGGGGTACTCCTGTATGTTTAGAAAAGTTCTTTTTTTTTTTTTTTTTGTGTTGATTCCTTTATGCTATTCTCCATATTTATGCGTTGATTGAGTTGTAATTTTTGTTTTTGTAAGTGTAGGCTTGGTTGGATCCAATTAACTTGCCAACAGGGAGATCATGTCTTTGCGATTTCTGTGGCGAGCCTTTGCAGTTCATGCTTCAGGTATGTTTCTTTCTTGGAGAACAATAAGGTAGTTTGTTGCTACGTCCTACATCTGACTTCCTTAGACAAGAGCATCTGGCTTTATATTTTTCACTCCGTTCTTATTTTCCGTTGCTGACTACTTTTCAATTGTGCGGCTCTTGTTTCTACTATTTGTGCTTTCTTTTGTTTTTGTCGAGGGAGAGGGTAAGGAGGAACCTGAATTGTTTTTGTTAAAATTCACTCATTTTACAGGTTTATGCACCACTCACTGAAAAGGATTCTACTTTTCATCGTACCTTATTTCTCTTCATGTGCACATCAATGGCCTGTCTCCTTAAAGACCAACACGAGCAGTGGAAAAGGAACCAAGTCAAACCATCTAGGAGGTACTTCTTCTTCCTAATTGAACTTTTTCTTTCTTTTTGTGAGCTATAAACTACTCTACTAATGAATTTTTTCCTTCTAACTCTGATCACGAATGTGTTCTTTTTAAGTGTCAAGGTCTTCCGTTGCCAATTGCCCCGTAATAACTCTTTTTACTCCAGTGAGCCCCCAAGAAACAATGGGAAAGATAAACCTTCTGGAGCTGGAGGTAATGACTGAAGTTGACAATTGATTTCAAAGAAGTATTTGGAATAGACCTTTCCTTTTCTTTTTACTCCTATATTAATTGATTTCCCAAAAACATTACTAACACATACATCTTGTCTTGCATTTTTCAGCTGTTCTTTGTGCTTGGTGTGGTACCTGGAAAGGAGATAAAGTTTGTGGTGGTTGCAGAAGAGCACATTACTGCTCCGAGAAACACCAGGTTAGCTATGCTTCCTTTCCTCCTCTTTGTCAGGCTGAGAATTTTCCTAAAATGAATCCAATTTGCAGGCTGTTCATTGGAAATCTGGTCATAAAAGACACTGTTTACCATTGGAAGCATCTGAATCTAGCAATAATTGGACTGTTGGGGAGATGCAAGAAGGTAATGGTAATAGATGTGATGTTCATAAATCTATCTTAATTTAGATACTACAAAAAAAGAAGGGCAAGAATGTTGTATATTTAAAATGTCACTGCATCCGAAGATCATGGAAATTTTAATCCTCAATCAGTTGCAAGCAATAGTCTGTGGCCTGAGTATGAGATTGCAATTACTGATGAGTGTGAGGATAAGATCTCTGATGATGACGGAGAACTGAGCTCATTGATTTCTTCAAGCCGAGTGGATGAATCTATTGAATCACTTATAGACAGCTTTGAGGTGTGTAAGGCTCTTCTAATGATTGATGGATATATGGATGATAATTTTCAAGCTTACGTGGTCGTTTCTACACAGGGGGAAGATGACAAGAAGAGTTGGGCATCTTTCCAGGAGAGGATATCCCGTACCCCTGAGCAAGTATTAAGGTGATTAAAGTTCTTGTTGCAATTTTTATTGTGACAATACTTTGGATAAGATAAATTGCCGCCACTGCCTTCTTTGCTATCCCCTAAGAATTACGATCACATGATTTGCCATTGAGATTCGATCACTATCTTGGAAAATAGGTATTACAGAGATGCTGGAGCAAAACCATTATGGCCAATGTCAAGTGGCCAGCCATCAAAGGCTGAGATTCCTAAATGCAGCTATTGTGGTGGGCGTAGGGTATTTGAGTTTCAGGTAAAATGAATCTTTTGCTCTGCTTGCAAGTATAGCTAATGGCCATTTTAAACTAGTAATGAAATTAGTTATATGTCCTTGGTTTGGCCAAGAAATTGTGGGTTGCCTAGAAGGTGCTATGGATTAGCTATTGATTTATGCTCTTCTTGTCTGCTGCTTGCAGGTTTTACCACAAGTACTCTATTATTTTGGTGTGGAAAATGATGTTAATTCTCTTGACTGGGCTACTATTGCTGTTTACACCTGTGAAGCCTCGTGTGACGAAAGTGTGGCTTACACAGAGGAGTTTGTTTGGGTTCAAATTGCATCTCAATCAAGTACAACGCACAGAAAAATCTCCAAGGACTAGGCTCATGGTTTGAGACTCGATGGACATAGGGCGCTCCTTTATCCTTCTCCACTTAAATTCCATACTTTTGGTTCGCGGCAAGATTGTGAATGTGACATGAGCCTAACCTACATGCGTTGCGCTAAAATTTTGTTTTCCTTTTTTCTTTTCTTTTCCTCAAACCATTTTAAAATCGCTTTGTTAATTGCAGACATTTTGCTTTTCTGAATGGCGTATTGTGATAGAACATTTATCATCAATCAAGGGGTGTTCAGCGTGATATTGGATTTTATGATTTCAAATATTCACTTGCAATAGGAGTAGAACCTCCTTTTGCGGGGAAAAACATTTGGAATTTTATGCAGGTAGTATGTCGAGAATATCTAAACGAGACAAGCATGTAAAGATGTTCATATTCAGATTAATTAGGTCAAATTCCAAGGCGCGTACACTAAAAAACCAAACTAACTAAACAATTGAAAGTTAAATTCTGCTAGTTCATTTGATATGCTACAACCAACGGAATGCACACTTGGTATTCGACAGACGACAAGGATTCATGAGTCAATACACGATTAGCCATCTATTGATAGCGTAAGATGGTGTTGCCTGCTCCTCTTACAGTCTATAGAATACAAAAGAAAAGGTGAAATACGATCATAGGTATGAAAGCAAGGTAATAATGCTAAGTGGTTACTTTGGCATCAAAAGGTCCAATATCTGCATTATCTGTACTTTTACACTGCTCTGCATAGCATAAGCACTAGATTCATTTTGTACATAAATGAGTTTGTTACAAGATGTATATCATTTATCTTTAAAATAGGTGTATATCATTTTTCTTTTAAATGCGAACCTTTTACACCTTAACTCCTGCTGCTGCTTCTTTGATTTGGCCAATTGTAAAAATGCCAAAACAGTCATCATCTTTCACAGCGTTTATCACTGCATAGGCAACATCGTCCACGCTAACAGGAGGGGCTAAAAGTAAATCAGATGCTGGCAGCGAGCTCAATGGTTTAGTGAAGCTTTCTGTTGCACGTAAAATTTTCTCAAGAGGTTCTCCAATCAAATCTAGAGGGATCTCGAAACCATCAACCTTCCTCTTCCCATATATAAAGGCAGGTCTAAGAACAACACCTGAGAAATGTAAACACAAAAAATTGAGGAAGAACTAGTTTAGAATCTAACAACAATTTTTTTTTTCCGGTCGGTAGTTCAGGTCAGCAACTAGTAACGCCTGAAAGCACGTAAATAATTTTGTTATGATACATAGGAGTGGTACCTGCTACCACCTACCATGGCAGGTATTGGTAATTCTTCCCACCAAAATTTAGGGAGATGGGAAGAAATCACCTAGCGTTTTTTGTCTCCAAGGTTTCCACTCACTTCAGTAACATCTCTGTATGATAAGTTTGAAGGAGCGTACCGGCAGTGGGTATCTCTGGAACTTAAACATGAGCTGAAGCGGTTGCGATTCTCATGAGATGTGGAGCATGTGGGAAACATTGACAGAAGCTCTTCTATTTGAGATTACGGAGTCACAAGTAACTGATTGTTAGAGCGTAACTGTCAACCATATGCAACTAGGGATGGAGTTATTCGTCAGGTATATCTTCTCAAGTAAGCTTTCCCTCTCGGCTTCGTTAACTAGATTTGAGAACAGCGCCTGAATTCCCTTTTTCAGCTTTTCCGTACTTGCTTAATACACTAATTCTGTTTCAAGCCCCGAGATTGAGCTCAGTGGTAGGATGGAAGTAAAGGCAGGGGAGTTGAATCTCTAACAATTCTACTTCAGAAGTGTTATTGAAATCTTGAGAGCGCAATAGCGATTTTACGAGACGATTTTGATGTGTTATAATAATAATGACTGGGGAGAACCTTGAACACTTCATCCCGTCCCGAGCTAAGGGCTGCAGAGAGCCGGATGAGGGGAGACCCTCACGTCCGGTTCGGAGGGCGGGGATATCCCGACCCTTGGCTTGGGCGTTGGGAGTAGACTTTTGGGCATGGTAACTAAACGCTAGGCCACACCCTTGGATGCCATATGACACATAGGTTTAATCACATCCTCAAAGTGTAACTGATTTTCGTCCCTTTTTATTGACGAGCTTTTTGCAAGCATGATGTTGTACTAAAATTTTTTAAAGAACTACACTAGGTTAGATTTCGGCAATTTAGAACTACTTTTAGAATGTAAGCTTCAGGCAGCCATAGTGCCACCAATGACAAATCTTATCGAGTACCTGAGTTTGGGTATTTGGAAAGAACTTCTGATTCTGCTTTCCTTTTCCCTGTGAAGTAGCCTGATTGAAGGAGGAATGATGGTAGATTGTAATCATGTACAGAAATCAATATGAACTTAGGAATCCCTGCAACAATAACAGAAGTTTTCATGTACTTCACATTGAACAACTATAAACCCTAGGGTTGGCATGATATGGAGAAAAAAGGGAACAATGAGAAGGGATGAAGTAATCCGCAAAAAGATTAGTTACATCTGCCATAAAAGTTGCTCCTGAACACATCAAAGAGGCACCATACTGTTAATGGCAAAACCATTAACAAATTATGCACACAAAATTAGGTGTAAGATAAAGTGGCAAAGCGATGAAGTGGCAAAACCTTGAGTAGGAGAGATGATAATAACCCCATCCCAAACCCTAGGGTGATGGGACCATTCACCTTAAGATTACTTCTTTCACATCCACCCTAAGTCTCTTAAGGCACTAACAAGAATTTACTCATCTCCATTACATGAATTTGCTTTCCGATAAGGACTCTAAACAATGCCCTTCTGTCAGTCCATATCATGAAATACCAGAGTAATCAACCCCAAGATGTTTCTCAAAAGGGACAACAAATCGAAGTAAAATAGCTTTATTTTTTTAAGATTTCTTTGAAATTAGCACCAACATAGGTGAATCCATTATGAAAGATTGATATACCAATATAAGAGTACGAAAGAAACTCAAAACTCAAAGGATCAAATACATTTCCAACTTAACCTCTCTATGTAATAGCAGCAGACCAAATTGCAAAGGTGACACCGTAAAAAACTCTACTTTCTTTTCCTATTTTGACATCCTTATTTTTGCAAAACTCATGTTGCCCTTTTTCCCCTCTACATCTGCATCAGTGTGCAGTTATGTAAGATAAGAAAAAATTTGAATATTTACAGAAAAGGTCTATTTGGTTTGATCATGTTTTATGTAACCAAATGCATCGTCATACATGTGAAACATAATCATTGGAGGTGTTAACGGGGGACAAAGAAGACCTAAAATCACATGAAAAAGGTTGTCTCAAAAGACCTAAAACCTCTTGAAATCAATGTAGACTTAGTGAAAAATAGAGCAAGATGGAAGCATAAGATCCATATAGGAGATACTAACTAGCAGGGACTGATGCTTAGTCATGTTGATAAGCTTACATTAGGTCCAATTTTTGCTGGGAGTCTTTCAGTCTTTTTGGACATTTGTACATCAACACAAAATATAGATAACACCTGTGTTAAGTAATTCCAAAGTATTGAATAGGGAGGTCTCATATAGCCAACCCCAACTAGCTTAAGATCGAGGCAAAGTAAGTCATTTGATAGATAAGGTAAGTTTTATTAATTGAGAAACCAGCACCCAGACAGTGCAACAACAACAACAACTACCCAGTATAGTCCCACAAAGTGGGGTCTGGGGAGGGTAATATGTAGACGAGCCTTACCCCTACCCAAAAGGGCAGAGAGGCTGTTTCCAATCGACCCTCGGCGCAGTGAAGTAAAGGAACAACAAAAACAAAAACAACAAAAGAGCATTAGTAACTTCAACATAAATAGCGTAAATAATTATCTAAACATAAAAACCTAAAAATAAAAACATACAAACTATAAATAAAATAGCATGCAATAATATCAGACAGTAACTAGCATAAGACAAAATCCAATACATAAATCATCTATGAATAGCCCTGCCAAGCCTCACCCAACCCCGGGTGAGGAGTATGAAGAACTCTAGGGGCCCCTATCCCACAACCCTTATACTAGACCTCCATACTTTCCTATCCAGGGTCATATCCTCAGAAACCCGCATTCTAGCCATGTCATGCCTAATCACCTCTCCCCAATACCTCTTAGGCCTCCCTCTGCCTCGCCGTACGCCGACCATCACCAGCCGCTCACAACTCCTCACAGGGGCGTCTGGACTTCTCCTCCGCACATGTCCGAACCACCTCAGCCTCGCTTCTCGCATCTTCTCATCCACCGGGGCCACCCCCACCTTCTCTCGAATAACTTCATTTTTAATCCCATCTAACCTGGTGAGCCCGCACATCCACCTGAGCATCCTCATCTCCGCAACCTTCATCCTCTGAACGTGAGAGTTCTTCACTGGCCAGCACTCCGCCCCATACAACATGGCAGGCCTAACCACAGCTCTATAAAATTTCCCCTTGAGTTTCTGTGGAACTTTCTTGTCACACAGGACTGCTGATGCAAGCCTCCACTTTGACCACCCCGCTCCTATGCAATGAGTGACGTCCCCGTCAATCTCTCCGTCCCCCAAGAGAAATACAAAATCATGTATAAGGCAGGCTATGCCTGCGGAGACTGAAATTTTTTCATACATACATATCCTACAATTTACACCAAAAAGCTAGTAAACTCAAGCAATTTATTTCAATCTAGGATGGGTTCAGCTTGTATTTGTCAACAGCTTAGAGCAGAACTGTTACATCAAAAAGTGACAGAGAGCGGAATCTTCTGCTCCCTAATGCTTAAGAAACAGGTAAATTTTTTAGCATCAGTTTTCTCTAGCAATCTTTAGCTCTGAGCTAAAGAAAATAGTGGATCCAACCATGCCTTACACCTCTCAAAGTGATGCATCCCTATCTGATTCATTAGACATTTTGCAAGTTCAAGCCAAATGAAATTGAGAAGATGAGCCTAGGATAAGTTATCAACCAAAAGCGTTCTCACTTGACATAAAAAAACACAAAGCACATCTTTTTAAGATCTTCAATTTTATTGATTTTTCCATAGGAATAAATCAAAAGCTACTCACCATAATCTTTAGCAGCATTCACAGCCACAATGTTAGCTTCACCATTGATCCTCTGCATTTGTTCATCGGAACCAAAACCTCCCAAAGTTGAAATAACTGCAGTAGCACCGACAAGTACTTCATCCCAGTTTGCATAGAAAACATCTCCTACAGGATACGAAGATCATATGAATAATCTGAATTGGGTGAAAACTATTCCATTGACATGGCAAAGGATTTTAGCCAAAAGCAGCTATTACACCACAATCGACACAGACAAAATCTCCTTTCCAGGTTGATAGGATTAAACATAAACACAGAGTACGCCGGACGGGGGTACATGTCACTTTCATGAGATGAGGTAAAGCAATAGGATGCCACATGGCTTCCCACTTTTGGACTTGCAAATTCATGAGGAGCTTCACTAGATTAATTTTTTCCTTATTAAGTGTAGCAAGAGAGTCTTCCATTATCTTCAGTAGGTACTTATTAATCAGGAAGAAATAAACTGCTATGGCTTTCATCAGGCGAGGGTCTAAAAACCAACTTTCGCAAAGTGTTCACCAACGTAAATTTTTCACTTGCACTCAGTATCATCCTACTTAAGATAAGATCAATAAATGAACCTGCCTGCCATCCAAGTGACTTGATCTACCCATGGGTCAGAGTAAGAAGGACGCCCTGATCTGTGTAGGAAATACTACAAATTAAGAACCCACAACAGATAACAACAAAATAAGAGGATAAAGCAATTGTATGAGACAACCGAAAATGCTCAAGATCTACCAGCACACCTGCTCAGACTTATGGCCTCTATACCCTTAGATACTGCAGCCTTGCATATCGCTGAGCCTACAAAGCCGCTGCCTCCTATAACTACAATCTATCAAAAAAGAAATGACATCTAGTAGCTGAAATGGAGACAGTTGTAAATGGTCTTTGATCTAGATAGGAGAAAAAGAAAATGTTAATACTCGTTCAGATTTCACATCCGCGACAACATCAATTGCACCCGAGCTAGGATCCTCTCTAACAGCTTCAGCATAACTGCATCTGATACCAAGTCTGCAAGAACTAAAATGAAGAGAAACATCTTACCATATCAAGTTAGATGTCAGATCAGCCGAAGAAAATTTCAACAGTTAAAATCGCCAGAAATGTGGGTAAAATCCCAAATACAGATAACCAATAAAGTTTTCGTGAAAACCTTAATCCAGTACTCAGAAAACAAAAATGATGTAGTTTTTGTGCATATCTAGATTAGGCACCAACCTCGCCTTCGTGAGCTTTGCAACCCTCGAGCCCAGAGGAAGGGGGTTGTTTGCTATATGTTGGTCTAGAGATAACTAACTAATTAATAGCCATCATGAAGGATTCACATAAACGCCCAACTTATTTGAAATTTGAGGGTTTAATTGATTGAAAGATTCAAAACTGCAACGGCAGTGCATTTTAACAGTCCTTTATAACTCCTGAAAAGAACAATATTTTGGTCAAGATGTAAATCAATGGTGTGATATGTGTATTAGATTAGGTGTAGAGCAGTACTTTCATTCTCTTTCCGTGAAACAGCATGAATGCACGATTTTTCGATTTAGTCATATTAATTAAGCAGCAAGTTCTTTTTAAGCATCAAATAATTAAACTTCAACAGACAAATTACAAAGAAAAAAAAGAATAAAAGAGCATTAGAAGATGAACGTTAAATCAAGGAATACTGACCGAGAGCGAGAGATTAGTGAATAACTGTAACTGCGGAAAGTAGGAAAGAGAGCTCTACTACTACGAGGAGGAGGAGAGGTAATTCTGCAAATGGCACCCATGTTTGAGAAAGACGCCATAATCTTCTCTTCTACAGTTCACAAAGATTATGAGATCGAGAAGCTGTTTATATTAGAGCTTTGAAAAGCAAAAAGTTCAGCAAAATGATTTCTGAAGTTTGGTGTATTTTGCCAGATTTAGTGCTGAATAGAGTGAGTGTTGGGTAACGAGCGCTTACGCGGACAAGGTTGAGTGGTGGATGTGTCACACTTCTCGACTTGGTGCCTATTTTTGAGGCCTCAAATTTAATAAAGGGGAAACATGGCTAATTTCTGTTAATTGAAATAAAATGCGGAAACAGAAAACAATCAAAGAAAAAATGTCAGATACAAAAAGGCTATCTTTAGGGAAAAAAACAAGAGTCCTTTTGGTAGGTCTGGAAAGATCTCATGGCTATTGGCATATAACATGCGGTCCATTCTAATTATTACAATCTTGAATGTTCTGTTTTTTTAGAGTAACAGAATTTTTGCTCTTTTTCTTCAATTTGTTAACTTGTATTTTTTTGTGTGTAATATTTGTTTTAAAAAGTTGTTGTCAATAAAGTTAGTAATTTAAAATTATAACCTAACAACAACCAAAAAATTCGAATATTTTGTTTGTTGTTCCCAATATATATATA
Organism: Nicotiana benthamiana; assembly: GCA_034376525.1. Classification (NCBI taxonomy): domain Eukaryota; kingdom Viridiplantae; phylum Streptophyta; class Magnoliopsida; order Solanales; family Solanaceae; genus Nicotiana; species Nicotiana benthamiana. The sequence goes on from CM067337.1 coordinate 96,111,377, forward strand.
TATATATATATATATATATATATATATATATATATATATATGATGTTGGATGTGCTAACAAAGTCCCAAATTGACAATTGAAAAAAATTGGGAATCTACATATAAGATATATAGATCTCTTAATGATGTGAAACATTTTGAGAAAAGAATAAGAGGACAATATTACATTATATTAAGAGTATTATTGAGTCATTTTAGACAATAACTAATATCAGAGCCCATATTCAGCAAGAAGAGTATGAGGATGACATAGTGTTGGTGCCAAACTCACTTTGCTTACCCTTACGAGCTTGGAGACGCTCACACAAAAAGAAGCTGGTTGCGGGCTTCGATTTCTATAAATACTCTAACGATATGGATGACACACAGTGAATCTCGAAACTGATCCGTGGATCGTGGTAACGGTCACATGGAACTGGTTCGAGTGAGAGACTTGTGGGTTATAGCAGTTGCTATAAATACTCCAATGATGTCGCTAATACACAACGAATATTGAAAGTTAATCAGTGGATCGTGATTGTTAATAAATAACCTGCGCACCTTTGTGCTTTGTTGTATTGCTCTTTATAAGATGATACATAATACAAGTGATAATCAATCACTTCAATCAGATAACAATAAGACTTCTGCTCTCTATCCAATTGCAGTCTCCTATTCAAACCTATAATACATTATGGAACGAGTTCGAGGAGTAGACTCGTAGATTGTGGCAGTGGGCCACGGGAAACATAGTTCGAAGCGATAATTGTTGGATTTGCAAACAAAACTCTATATTGATACCTTAAAAGATTGAGATGCTACATATAAGGTATATAGATCTCTTAATTATGTGAGGCCTTTTGCAAAAAACTGCATTTGTTTGGCTCAAAGCGAATAATATCATACACCATATTAAGTGTATCATTTAGCCATTTTAGCCAAACATATGATAAATTGTATCGTAGAAAAAGCGTGAAAGAATGTTAGAATAATAAGTTAAAATACAATTGCTTTGAAACATGAAAAGTGCAACTTATTTATTTCATTTCGCTTATGAAAAATTATTTTCAAAAAATTAAAAATTGAAGGCATGTTTTCCCATTTTCCTCTCTTTTTATCCTTTATTTTGTAGGCGCAGGACCTGATTATGAGACACCAATTAGACAGATAAAGCTAGTTAGCGAATGCCGTTTCAACTCTCACGAGGATACTTGAAAGACGGGTGAAGAAGCAATTACTTGTAAGAGCAACACAGAATGAGGGAAAAAAGAAATCATATGTCATTATTCATTGATTTTGTAACCTTACGTATGGCACAGATAGTAAGTGATTGTTCTGGTAAATATTTAGCTAGACTCGCTAAGTGGTGACTTCTTCTCAATGTTATTTTTTGTGGTAGCTCATTATATATTACTAATTGACAACTCGATATTCAAACTATTTCAAACAATCCTTCCATCTGCCTTGAGTTGTTATGTCCCTGGTATATATATATATATATATATATATATATATATATATATATATATATATATATATATATATATATATATATATGACAACATGAATATATGCGTGTCAGTCCATCACCTTCTCTATCATTCGAAGGATTTGGCTCATTGGTACTAGGGGTGAATATTCAGGCAGTTCGGATTATATATAAAATTTCGGTTTGGATTTTTAGTTTTCGGATTGATAAAATGACAATCCAAATAAGTTCGGATTGGATAGAATTCTTTTATGTTCGGTTTTGGATTAATCGGTTTGGATATTTTGGATTTTCGGGTTTGAGCTTATAACTTGAGATATTTCTTCTTTTTTACAAAAATAAATATCCAAATGAAGTACTCATATCAAACTGTCTGAAAAGTTCTTCATTCTCACCGCAATCATCTAAATGAAATATTAAAGCAATGAAATTATTATACAAAAAAATATAAAAAAATACAATAGAGACGTTAATACGATAGATAAGAAGTAGAAATAGTAAGACCATGTCCAAATAGAAAGTATTCTCATAACAACTTAGTAATTAATACTGAATATATATGATAATATCTAATGCGTAGGGTATTAAACTTATTACTATTGACATATGGATAATGGACTAAATATAAAGTATAAGAATTTTGGATTTTCGAATATTAAAAAATTTGAAGTACCAAATCCAATATATAAAATTTTAAAAAATTAAATCCAAATTCCAATCCGTAATCCAAAAATCCAAACCAAAAATCCAAGAAATTCGGATTTTGGTTTGGATTTCGGGTTTGCCCAAAGTATGTCCACTCCTAATTGGTACCTTACCGGTGTTTACCAAAAAAACGACACGTAAAATTTTGTATCGTGATTTATAAATACATAAATTAATTTGATCCAAAAATATAAAATAACAAAAAACAGAAGTGAATTAATTAAATAAACTTAAAGAAAACATAAACCTTATTGTTGAATGAGCTTTCCCTGAAGCAAGAGTAAGACAATATATTGAGCAGAAAGAAAGAGTGTTGCTAATAGAATAAGAGTAAGTTTAGCCTTTTTTCATACAAAATTTTTTGTCCAATAGTAAATATAAATTCTTCTATTTATAGCTCAATCAAGGGAGATAAAATCTCCAAAGCAAGCTCTTATTTAATATTAATAAAACCCTCTTGATGGCTGCATAATAGTTGAGTATAAGTGTAAAGATTCTTTATAACGACTTCTCATTGAATGTTGTCTTTTCCAACAGAGAATTTTTCTTCAGATTCTCGTCTCCGGTTCCAATGTCATCGGAATGCACTCAGCACCAGTCACATGTTTGTAACATGTGCCATCTATTTGCTGACTCATATCTTATGTTTTATTGCCACGTGCCAATTGTACGAGCATCCAATAGTCATTTATCAATTTTACCCCATACAGATAGTCCCCCTACTTTTTTGGTGACTAAACTTTATGTTACCGTAGATAAGTCTTCTTTCTTTGGTGAGAAAGTTCCTGTATAGGTGTCTGACACTTGAAAGGACGCACGTCTCCTTGCATTTAATGAATCGAACATGTGTTATCCTGTAATTCTGCAAATATTTTCACCAGTTCCTAGGCAATGTTGACCATGAATTCTGCAGCATATAAACTTCACCACTTCTTAACATTTTTACCTTTCACTTATACAAAATCTTCTTCTTTGAATTTACTTAAAGCTTTTCAGCAAACCTCTCTTTCTCAGTAATTTTATTACTCCGGTTATCCATCATTATGTCTTTTACTACCTCTTCCCCCGGTAACTTAGATATTTATTTTAGTGGTGGCCTTTCTAAGAAGAGCAAAACTAAAGAAACTGGTGTTGGTCCTCCAACTTCCATCACAAGCATCCCCGCTCAACTGAATAGTGAGATGGATCTTCAAGTACAAAAGGAACCCTTCAACCTTAAAAATGACAAAAACTTTCTTGTCAGCATATATCATTCTTCTATCCATCCCGCTAGTATCCTTATTGTGAAATGAGATTGCGACTAGAAAAATATTGAAATTTTAGCCCCCAATTAAGTGAAAAGGGTCACCTTCAGTGAACCATGGTTCATGTATATTTACACGTACATTTTTACTTTAAGAATGGGCCAAGAAATGGATCCCATTATTTTTGAGTTTTTCCACAACTACCAAATCTACTTGGCTCAGGTAAGTCCTTCAATATGGCATACAATGGCTTGCGTTTAGGTATTGGGCTCCTGGGCCGGTGAAATCCTCACTCTTGCTCATTTGATCAACCTTTATTTCCCAAATAACTTTTGTGGAGGCATGATCAAACTCAACAAACATGGTCATCATGCCATCATTACCGCTGTCGATAATGATAACGATCGTAATTGGATGCAAAGGTTCGTTCTCATTACCACCACAGGCACTCTTCCGGTGACCATACCTTCTATCCTTTTTCTACTATGTGAAAGAAAATTCCCTCTTTTGCTAATTTTATTTCTATTATTTTAGCTACCAATTGGGTTCCACCATCGGCTGGAAACATGACCCAATAGGTATAGAAAATTTTAGATATTTCTACACCGGACTCCCGTAAATGGAAATAAATTTCACCTAAATTTAACTAGAAGGCCAAGAACCATGGTTAATTAGATTTATCTTTTAACCTTTTTAATCTCCAAGACGTAGTACAAATTTGCAGATTCTCTTCCAAAATACGGATACCTTCTAAAGGGGTATTCTATCTACCCCATTGTTGAGGTTTCCCTTAACACAACAATAGCTCAATAACATATTCAAGCAATAATTATGCAGAAGAGGGCTCGTGATACCACCCTTGCTTCCGGTGAAGGCCCATACTTCTTGAGTCCCCAATCTAAGGAGAAAAAACCAAAAAAAAGAAAATGTACCTCCAAAGCTGAGGCTCAGGAGAAGCCTTCAACAAAAGAAGCTCCAACTGCACCAACCATAGTGGTCCTTGATGAAGACGAAACCGAGGACGATGACAAAGAGGTTTCTTTTTGAAGGAGAAGACGAATGTCTCCCCTTTCTCAATCGAATGCTCAAAAGTACAAAATTCAAGGACTCTTCACTGAAATGGAGATAGTTGAAAATGCTGAGTCCCATTTTCAGGCTCCCGTTATTGCTTCTGGCCAGAGGAGTTCCACCTCCGATATTCCTCCACACCTTACTTCAACATCGGTTGCAGTACTAACAGCTCCTGCCTCTCCACCAACCTCAGCCGAATAAATGGATGATTTTCGTTCCCCTAGGTCACCCGAACATGGAAACATTGAGAAACCTTCCCGACACTCGTTTGAAACCCCTATGGTAAACGTAGCATCACTCTTTTAATTTAGAATGAGTTCCACTTACTTCCCAAGCCGGTGGGAGTTATCAACTACTTGAAGCCTTTGGCTTCGAAAAAGGACCGCCAAAAAATGGAAGTCTTTTCTGCATAATGCTTGATTAATAATAGCATGCACTTTGCTGCTCAGGTATCATGTTATACTTCTTTCCTCCCTTTTCTCTTGCTAGACATTATCCTTCATAAGTATAATCTCTGAGGCTAACCCCTGCCTCTGAGGGCTTGCAAAAGATGATTCAAGCTAAAGAAGAACTTGCTGCTGAACATGATCGGATCACTGTTGATGGAGATCAACTTTCTCAGCGTCTTCTGGCTTTAGAAATAAGACTTACTACAATGGGCGAACTTACATCCCTAGAGCAATCCGAGAAAGAAAAGATGGTTCACAGCTGAGAAGACGTTCAAATGCATAAAGAACTTGAAAAGTTGAAGGCAAGGTGGACTGAGCTACAGTATGTTGTAACCATAGCAGCCGAACGTGAGTCTGCTTCCATGGAACAAATAATAACGTAGAAGCAAGATTATGTTCCAAAATCGAGAGGTTGCTATGACTGAAAAGAAGAGATCTAGGATGGAAAAAGGTTAAAAAAGTTCATCGAGCAGAACCAATATACAAGAGGACCAATACTGATCTTTGTCAGACCTATGTCATGGTGAGGGATGAAAACGAATAGATGCATGCAGTCTAAAATAAAGAGGCTTCGAGCCAAACTCCAAGATCAAGAAGGAACATTCCTACTTGAAAAGCTTATGTGGTTTATTACATGAGGATGAGGACATTGGAGGAGGCCAAAAAGGCATCACAAACATGGATGGTTAAATCATTGAGGCTTTTGAACTATAGACGACTGCCTTAGATAACATTCCTCCTTGGCTTGCTAATTCAAGCTCTGAACCTCATGAAAAGAAAGCTGACGAAGATAATAAGAATAAGGATGAAGGTACTGGTTCGGATGTGGAATGGCCTTCATCTTCGAAAGATGCAGCAGAGACTTCTCTTCCTTCGGACTCGCCTAAAAAACCAATTAATGTAGTGCATAGTTTTTAGTTTGTAACTATGCCGAAACTTCTATTGATTTTGGGATTTTATGAAAAAAAGTTATCTTTCGTTTAATTTCTGTTTCAAAACATCTTTTTATTTGATACAGTTTGGGAATCCGATAACTCTAATTCCGGGCATTCATACTTCTGAAGTTTACCCAATAAGTATAAGGGTTTCATAACAGAGGGCCCTTATATTTATGATGCTCTTGAAGAGAACGTCTCCTATTTATATCTGTACAAGCATTTGTAGTTTAACTAACTTTCAAATGAAAAAGAAATTAACATATCACTTGGACAATAAATAAGGAATAAACAAAAGAACTTCGATCTACTCCTTCCATTTCTAAAAGTACATTTATATGAGAAAAAAATCTTATAAGTAAATAAATCTGCCAATACATATGGATAACTTGTACTACTTATTTCTACGTGACTGATCATGCAACTCCCATATTACACCCCATATTTTCGTACATAAAAGTACGCCATACATAAATTGATGAAAGTTCGGGAATGAGATTATTTTGAGATTATAAGCATTATGCTATTTCAAACAAGTGATGAGTAAATTCGTGAAGGTGAGAGGGTAAGCAAATTGAAGAAAATGAATTTTGTCGAAGTTTGACATTTTGGAATAAAATACGGCTTGAAGTAAAATACATGGTATTTATGGATTAGTACCATACAAAGTACCACATGACCATGATGTAGGATATATAAGATATGTTAAAAGTGAATAATATTTTAAGTAATTTGAGATAATTCTTAATTATGTGAATAATTAATTTATGAAAGATTAATTAGTTAAATAATGAATTAGCGAATAATTAAGATTTTTGGATAAGGCTTAATAAACCCTCGCAAAGGTGGCAACCCAAGAATATTGATTTAAGTGACTCTTTAGTCACAAGGCTAGATGGAACACTTTGGGAAACATGTGGGACCCACGTAAAGACCAACCATCTATAAAAAAATTGATCACATCATTGTTGAAAAAAACTAACCATTTCCAAGAAAATTCTCATCTCTCCATAGCTCATTGGAAAGTTCATAACACAATATAGTGTGAGATTTTGCAATTTTAAGGAATACGGTGCAATCTTTTTCAAAAATATCATGCGCATTTTTTCTACTTCGATCCACCGTGGTGTTGTCACATTTGACGTGTGTTAGAGGGACTGTCAAGAGAATCAGCTAAGGTATGTTAAGATTATTCCTTCTTTATTTTTAGCAAGATCCATAGAATACAAATGAAACGAGCAAATGCACAACTTCCATAAATGACTCTATTCATAGAAGTATTAGAGATGCCTATATTCTTGATTCTGCATGTGTCCTATTGTTCTATCATATGATCACGGGTCTCATAAAATACATAAGTTGATAAAATTTATTTCCTGATATTAATTAGAAGCATAACGGTCTTATTAAATTATGAAAGAATTTATTTACGTACTTCTCATGCATTGTATTCATTTACACTAACCATTACGACGTTATATACACACCACCACCCGATCACCTGTTATACATTGATGATGCTGCTCACAATGGCCGAGCTGATATGATGGGATGTCCTCAAAGTCTTGATGATGTTATGAATGTATATACCATGCATGGTATGGGATTTATACGCATATGTATGACATTAAAAGTATTAAATGATTCACAAAGCTATTCATACTTTCATGTCTAGTCTTTTACTCCATGTTTCTCTCATGTCTATTATTTACAGATTTTTCATTCCTTACATACGTGGTACATTATTTGTTCTAATGTCCCTTTTTCCTGGAAAAGCTACATTTCATGCCCACAAGTCTCGATAGATAGGTCGAGAGTCATCCAAGTAGGCTATCAGCTTAGCAGAAGATGTTGGTGTGCTCCATTTGCTCCAGAGTTGCTTATTTGATCAATATGATTTGGACGTGTATTTTTTAGTATGCTGGGGCCGTATCCCAGCCATTATGATATTTATCTACTCTTAGATTCTTGTAGACATATGTCATGTACGTAAAGATTTTATGGCCTTGTCGGCCTATGTTTAGTGTACGAGCGATCATTTTGGTCTTATAGGCCCGTATGTCTTATGTATAGGTTGGTGTTACATGTTTTGTTCTAGCTATCCTACAACAGCCCTTCCGCCTTGTTTACCTTCGATAGCATGATATGAAAAGATACGTTATGTTGGTACTCGGTTGAGTAAGGTACCGGGTACCCACCACGACATATCAGTTTGGGTCGGGACAAAAGTGATATCAGAGTAGCTCTGTCTTAGAGAGTTTACAAGCGTGTCTAGTAAAGTCTTGTTTATAGGCGTGTCGTGCACCACACTTATAAGCAGGAGGCTACAAGAAATTTAGGGCTGTCGCTTGTTCTTATTACTCTAGATCGTGTGGTAGAACTTACTTGTAAGAATTCGAATTCCTAAACTTTTGTTATTCGTAATAAGACAATGCCTACATCTAGAAAGAAGGCCGGTAAGAGATATAGCTGTGGAAGAGTTGAGTCAGAGGAACTCGATTTTTGCATCGTGCTTATGATGGATAAATGTGAGGTCTTAAATTTCCTCAACTTTTGTTTAACGGGAGGACAACCCCGGTTGGTGGGCAATTTGTGAACCACCAAATCAATGCTCAATCCTGGTATATCATCGTAAGACCATGCAAAAAAATATTTTTATTCAAGCAGCGCTTCAATAGTTTCTCCCCTAAGTTGTGGCTCGATGTGGACACTTATTTTGGTTTCTCTACTGTCACATGGGTCCCCTAAATTGACTGCTTCCGTATCGCTCAGGTTTGGGTTGGGATTTTCCTCAAAATGGCTCAACTCTTTACTAATTTCATCCAACGCCCTTTCCTAATCATATTCCAACTCATCCTCATATTCTATCTCTTGAATTATTCTTTCTGAATTAGACCGATTTTTAAGACTGGGCCTAAGAGTCCTTATGCATGTCAGATCATTAGCTAGCATAATAATAACTGTACAAGAGGAAAAGAAAAGAAAAATGAAAGCTATTAGCACTAACGAAATGGGAAATCACATTTCTTGAAATTGGAAAGATAATAGGGTTTACACATCCAAACGGACAGTACATAACATCTGAATTACAACCCTGGAGATAATCCAAATTAAACCGAAATAAAAATCAAAACCGACTACGGCGACTCCTTCCGATTGGGAAGAGGAGTAGCTTCCCAGTTGTTGACTTTTGCACGAGGCCCCACAAACTGCACATCTTTCTTGCTTGATCCCTCTCCGGACTCCACCATGTTCACATCTTCTAACAACCTTTCGAACCTTTCAAGTAATTCTTTATTAGGATCAACCGTAACACTAGCACTTCTTAGCGATGGGTTTTACAAACAATTTGAAAAGACGAGGCACAGGCTTGGGGAGGGCCCATGATTTATTTCTCATCTTTTTGGCTCTCTTGATGTCTGCACTTGTAGGCTTGAATCATAAACCAAGTTTCTAGGTTAGTCGGAATAGACACCAGCTGTTTAATACCCTGAAGTGAGGCCCCTAGACCCTTTCCAGGAACAAACTCATTCTTTAGCATTTCAACCGCCACCAGAACTGCTGTAGTTGCTAATCTTGGTGTTTGAACATGCTCTCCTTCTAAAAACTTGTCCACTAATATCGAGTCATGAACCTAATACACCCAAGGACCTTTATCATCATCTGCTTCAATGAAGGGTACGATAGAATCATTGTGAGCATATAGATTGTCTTCGTCGTGCACCATTATTTCTTGTCAATTTCATTCAAGTTTTACCATTTGATGCACAATATAAGGAACTTCTCTAGCAGCATGGATCCAAGGTCGTCCCAACAATAGGTTGTATGAGACAACCACATCAAGCACCTGGAAGTCCATGGTAAAATCAACGGGCCCGATTGTCAATTCGAGCACTATGTACCAACCGAATCTTTCCCCCGCAGTCCAACCCTCGTACACATATGTTGTTTTTCTGAATTCTTTCCTTTTCCACCTTCAACTTGTTTAACGTGGAGAGAAGGCAATATTTATGCTTGAACCATTATCGACCAAAACTCGAGCCACCACAGAATCTTCAGATTTTAGCGTGAGGTAGAGTGCCCTATTAAGCTCGGTGCCTTCTATTGGTGGTTCATCGGAGGAAAATGTGACTCTGTTCACCTCAAAAACCATATTGGATATCTTCTCCAAATTGTTCACTGTGATCTTATTAGTAACGTGGGCCTCGTTCAGGATCTTTGTTAAATCTCGATGGTTCTTGTCAGAATGCATCAATAATGATAACAACGAGATTTGAGCAGGCGTCTTTCTCAGTTGTTCCATAATAGAGCAATCCTATTTTTTCATCTTTTTAGAAAGTCTTCTGCCTCTTCCTCACTCACAGTTTTCTTTACCAGCGCTGAATTATCCTTGGTTTTGATTTTCTCAATTCCTCGGAGGCAAAGCACCTCCACGATCGGGTCAATCCATGAGTCTCACAAACTTCTTTTCTAACATCCTTCCCTTCGTAGGTTACTGTACTCGATGATTATTCTAAGGTACTGCCTTGCTGCTGATTATTGGTAGCTGAACTACAGGTTTGATAATGACAGGCTCTGAACGAGCGCCTTTTGCGCAACTATAGGTTTACTAGCCATCCCTGGTACAACCACTTTTGCATTCTTTTGTTGCACCATCCCGTCTTTCGGGGATTCCTTCTTGACTGTAACAACATGCTCACTACTTGCTGTGCTTGACTTGAGCGTCGACATCTCAATGGTCAAATTCTCACCCATCTTCCATTCACTAGCTCGGATCATCATGACAGTTTGTGAAGGCTTTTTGGGCTCTCCCTCATTGTGCACTATCTCAATCATATTTGTCTCTTGATAAGCAGGCAACAAATTGTGATTAATGTTGGGTGCTTCCGGGGCTTTCACCTTAATGCATTAGGAATCAATGAGTTCTTTTACATCACACTTCAGATGCCAACATATTTTTGTGTCATACCCTGGAACACCAGAACAATACTCACAAATGACATAATAATCTAGATTTCTTGGGAGAGGGTTCGGCTATTTTGCCTCAACCGACCTTAACATGTGTAACTGCCTCAACCTGTGGAATAATATGGTATAGGATTCTCCCAATAGAGTGAAAGTTTTCTTCTTTTGCATTGTCTCATTTTTCAAAGCTTGGTTGGCCCAGAAAGCCGGTTGGGTTGTGGGTAGGCTCTTGGAAGGTTGTTATTTGGTAGAGTTGGGTAATTATTTTGTTGAGCCGGCGCACACCATTGTGCGTGGGCAGAAGGTTGGGTATATATTTGTGCATGATGGACTTAGAAACGGGGTCCCGAAGGTGGGTAGTAATGTTGTGGTGGGGAATATGAAGTGTGTGGGTAAATATTATGGTGCAGACGGGGTTGGCTGTATTGGGATGGATCCCGGGGCCTAAACCAAGTCCAGAGTCAATGGTTGCTACCTCATCCTTCTTATTCTTTCCAATTGCTCCTCCAGCCCCGCTTTGGATAGCCTGGGTGGTCGCTTTGATTGCCGAGTAACTCATTACTTCCCATTTTCACTACCTATTTGAAGGATTTACCTACCGCTGATACCAGGTGACAAAAATATGTAGGTTCCAAAGCTCGAAAGAAACAATCTACCATTTCACTTTCCTTCATTGGGGGGTCGACCCTCGCTGCCTGTTCCCTCTAACAGAAGCCAAATTCTCTGAAGTTCCCATTATGCTTTTTTTTTCCAATTTCGTCAAAGACAGACGTTCCGAGATAATTTAACGATTATATTGAAAATGATATGCGAATGCTTGTGCTAGATCATCCCAAGTGTACCACTGAGAATGATTATGTCTGGTGTACCATTCCAACGTCGACCCACTTAATCTTTCACTGAAGGATGCCATTAGCAGCTCATCATTTCCTCATGCTCCTCTCATTTTGCTACAAAAACCCTTTAGATGTGCGACTGGATCGGCATGCCCGTCATACGAGTCAAACTTGGGCATCTAAAAGCCCGGAGGTAATTGTAGATCTGGGAACAAGCAAAGATCTTTGAATGCCACACTCACCTGACCACCTAACCCTTGCATATCTCTGAATGATTGTTCTAAGCTTCTGACCTTCCTGAGAACCTCCTCTTGCTCGGTATTTTCGAATGATTTTTTAGTTGCCGATGGGATTTCAAAACGGGGGGCATAAGAGTAAGGTTCATGGGCTTTGTAAGCTGGTTCTGGTAGGTAATTTTGATTATCATGAGCTTGAATCAAAGGCTCACTAGATGATCAATGGAGTGTGGGGGGAGGAGATGCCACATAAATGGGAGCTATTGGTGGGGGGGGGGGGGTGAGGAACAACTTTGGGTGGTGGTGCTTGAGAAGTCATACCCGGGTATTGTGGGTAGACGGGGAAACTTAGGGGTGGATCAGTGGTAGGATGGTCATTTGACTTGGCTAGCGGTGAACGAAGGTCGGATTAGTAGGATAAGTTGGTGGTGACTGCCCTCTCACCCATTCTTGATACATCTAAGCTATATGATGTTTCAGTTTGTACATTTCCTCTTTCATCGTATTCACGTCCAACTCCTCTAACTCTTTCGGGGGATCAATGCTACTGCATCGATTTCTTGATTGGCCATAATCAGCTTGCGTTTAGACCGAGTGTTGTAGGAGTGGGTTTCTAGAATGCAGCAAAAAAAAAAAACTAACCAGATGTCTGGAATTGGGAAAGATAACACCAAAAATTGTTAATGGTTAGGTTTCAACATATAGGTAGCCACATGTTTGAGGATGAGTGCATCTAAGCAGTTATCTGTTTCTATTATGCACATGAAATGATCATTTGCGTCATGCTGACTCTTATCCTCTGCCATCTTTCTTTTCCCTCTCTTTTTTTCTTTTTTTTCCCTATTTCCTTCTTCCCTGTGTTACTCAATTTGTTTCGCTATACCCTTCGTTTCATTATTCTTTCTTTTATTTTACCACTGTTTCTCTCATATTTGTTCCCCTTTTTCTTCCTTTTCTTTAGTTGGTTATGGTCGAATCCTATAGGAATTGCCTAAGTATTATGATCCCGCATGAATCAGATCGAGCATTATTCTGGCAAATAAATGCAGAAAATATTTAGAAAACTTCTTCAATTTTTATAAAGTAAAGCACTCAATTAGATCTTACTAAAAGAAATTAACAGACTCCAACTCAACTGAAAACAAAAGACTCTGACTTAAATGCAAATAACTGACTCGACAACCTACTATGATCTTTAAATAAAGGAAAATACAGACTCTCAAACGGACAAACAGATTTGCGAATCATGAATACATTAAAGGCTCTAATGCTCCTGGGGCCCAGGGGACATTATTCGATCTCGTCTCAGTTGCGTGCTTAATCCCCTTGGAGGTGGTAGAGGTCTTCCATCACTCGACGAACAAAGGTCATGACGGTGGAGAAGAACATAGATCTTGTCATATCTTCACATTAGCTACACTGTATGGTGATGTAATCAGTGATCATCCATACCCTCTCTCTTATAGCACCCTTTTCTTGCAACAATCGCCCAATTTGCTGGGCCCTTGCCTCCAATGTTCATTTGGCTGCAGGATTCAGTTCTTGGAATTGCTGCAGATCTCTTTCCAATTATGCTATTGGTGCGTAACAATGCTCTCTCTCAGCCTTGAAGTCCCTGTCTTGCTTGGCTATTTTGTTTTCAACCATGATGACCTTCCTTTTCAACCCAACAACCTCATTGTCGTGTCTTTCCTTTAATTGTTCAATCATGCGGGCTTGTTCCTCCGCATTTTTGGCAATATATTTTTGGGCCCTGTATTTCTCGCCCTCTACTTTATTAAAGACGAAATCATATTCTACTACTTTTCGTCTCAAATTGTCTATGAGCATTTCATCCTTTGCGCTCCTGTAGGATTCTCCGCTGCTGTTTTCATTTTCTGAATTTGGGCTCAGAGGACTTTATTTTCTTTGGCTAGTCTATTATTTTTACCCTCGTCTGCCGCATCTTGCAAACCGTTTTCGAATTGAAGGTCTTTGACTTGCTTTTCCAATTTCCCTATCGTGGCCCTGTATTCATTTTGCTTGGCTAACCAATTCCATTGCTCTTGTGACACCTCAGCAAATTCCTGGAGGTGTTGCCTCTTAGCCGGCCTTCCAAACTCTATTTCCTTTTATTCCAAGCAAGGTACCCTTGTGCAACCTTGCCTTTAGATAGTTCGCGTACTCGAGTGTCCGCCATCAAGTACTAACATTCGCTCCAAATTTGACGGACTACTGCTTCGAAAACTGATCATTGGCACTAATCTCGACAACATGACGACTAATGTCCTCATCCTTGGGAATTATCTGGCACCTCCCTAATTGTCTTAGCACTCTATATAGAGCATAGGGTTGGATTCTCTGGAGAATCGTTAGAAGGAAATCATGCTCGGTAGCTGGCATATATATGATTTCATCAACGGGAAGCCACTCGAATATCCACTCTATTTGACTTGCACTTATGGCACGGAGATGTGATACCCATTCTGTAGCACCCTCTGGTAATCTAAACCCATCAACCCTATTATAAAATTTCTCTATGCAGCTTTTTGTTGATGACCCTTAACTCATGAACCGAGGTCAATGACACAAGTTTTCAATCATCCATATTTGTAGCAACAGGTTGCATCCTTCGAAAATATCTCCTCCAGCTTTACATGCATTGAGAGCACGGAAGATTTCAGATAATATTAATGGGTGAAAGGGTTCTCTTGGCTTGAGTGAGAAAAGTGCTGACAACCCCTGCTATCCAAATGTCAATATTCCCATCTTTCTGTGGAAACACTAAAAGGTCTAAGAAGAACACCATAAATGCAAAACAACTGTGTTCCTCCCATTTAAGATAGTTTCCCTTGCTACAGATTTTGTTTTCTGGGTTATTAAACCCCCTATATGCCCATATCTTTGGTATATAAACTGTGAAGTACAAAAGCCAGCTGATCTGGAATGTGAACCCCTCTACTTATTTTCAATGAGTCCTAGTATTTGCGCATAGCGGCGACCCTTGGTGCAATCAAATACTGATGTCATATAGGAATAATGGGAACCTCGATATATTTAGTTATTTCTTCTAGGGCCGGAGTGAGTTCAAAGTCCGGGAAATGAAATACATTATGGGTCGAGTCCCAGAATGTAACCAATGCTTTTATGATGTCTCCTCTAGGATTAATTTTCAACAACACGGTAAGTCCTCCCAAGTGCATGTTGACCTTATTTTGCACCCATTCACCTAGATCATTCCACCGCATGTGCACTTCTAAAGGGATCTTGTTCAGAATGAGATGGAAAATTTTGATTTTTGCTTATTCTACACATTTATAGGGTCATTAAGTGAAAAACATGTATAGGACTTAAAACAAAATTTAATTTTTCTCTAAATTTTCATTTCAAAAATCCTGGCCTTGTAAATACGGCCTTCAGCACTTCCAGGGGAAGATTTTAAAGCTGTGCCTACCACCGGCCAAACATTAGAAAATAATCCAAGGTGGCTGTTCTTGCAAAAACAGCCTTCCGGCGCACTTTTAGGGACACTCGGCTAATTTCGACAAAAACTGCTTTATTTTCTAATCACAAACAAAACCTGATTCTTTTTTGGCTATTTTCGTAAAAATGAAGTTGGGCCCAATGGGGGTTGCCTACGTATACCACACCCAGTGAGAATCAAACTGGCATAGTTCGAACAATTTTGACAGAATTAAAGGCCAACTTCTATTTTCCTTTTCCTTTTTTGTTTTTGTTTTTGAAAGATAAAAATCCTCTTCTTGAAAATACACTCCTCCCTTTTTGGGGGTTTTTTTAGTTGCTTTTTTATTATTTTTTTTGTCAAAATTTTGGCAGCATTTCAGCGTCAGCTTGTAACGCGGGTAAATTCCTTTCTCACCCCTCACACTGTCAGATTTTCCTTTCTCTTGTTTTCTCCTCTTTTTTTCTCTTTTTTTCCTTCTTGTCAAAAAGCCGGTCGATATGCAAATCTGCAAAATGCATCAGGATTGTCCATTATTTTGGGTGCACCTATCCTAGACGGGCCCAACCCCTATGTAAGTCCTCTAAGCCAAATGCATGATGCAAACAAGCGCTCATACTAGGGCTCCGGCATGTGGTTAAGTTATTCTAAGTTCAAAACCTTGGTATAGGGTCTAGAATGTATACCCGAGCAGACAACTCGAGTCGAGGAGGGGGCTACGTACTGGGAACCAAAAAGCCATCCGGCTTTGTAACTTGTCCGAGCCTCTTTCTTATTTGAAGGTATGACACTAACATAACATGGAGTCTCGACCACCGAGCACATCCCTGAAGATGAGAAGAGAAGGGTTTCGCGACAGTTTATAGCGGTAAAACCACATTTAACACATTGGGCACAATTATGAAATAAAATTTGATGATAATAAAGCAAGATACAAATATTATATAAAACTCGAATTCTTGAACCCTAAACCAGAAATTCTGGGTTCGGTCCCCAGCAGAGTGGCCAGAGCTGTCAACCTCCTTTTAAACACTACAACCCCAGTGAAGGGCGTAGTTAAGGGATTTTTTTCAAATTAAAGGACAATCAAATTGTGATTTATTTAAGATATTTCAAAGTCGCCACTTGGGATAATTAATCGTGTCCCAAGTCACCGGTTTAAATTCCGAATTGAGGAATGTTTGACTCTGTTTAATAGTTTGCCAACAAGAAATCCGGGTAAGGAATTCTGTTAACTCGGGAGAAGGTGTTAGGCACTCCCGAGTTCCGTGGTTCTAGCACGGTCGGTCTACTGCTATATTTGACTTTTTATCTGATTTTAATACACTTTTGTACCTATGTGAATTTTAATCGCTTTTATTCATTTTTAGGGAAAATTGCAGTGTTATTAAAACACGTCTCGAATCACGTCACATAAATGCACCCGTGGTATTTGACATATCTTAACATCGTCAAGATTTGGATTTGGGTCACATACATGTGCATCCGTAATTAGGAAGATAAATTATTTAACTAGCGTGCCTAAGGCAATTTTGTGTGTTTGTGTGTGCGAGGGCCAGTCAAATTCACTAAGTGGTGCACCTCGGGTTCTAAGGATGGAAACTTTAATTAGACGATGGCCGTGCATTTGAAATTTTATTCGGCACGGCACACCCTAATTATTATGGTAAGAGGAAATTTGAACTAGGCTTTTAGGACCATGAACTACTCTTCACAATTAATTTTATTACTACCTAAAACATGTTATTACATCTAATCAACACCTTCCAGATGTACTCATGCATCACAAAAGATTACAAACAAAATCAGGTGATGGCTTAGAATAATTAGGCTAGAATAAAGGGCAAGCAAGAACAATATTGTACTTGAACAAACACTCTCAGGCAATGAAATATGAATTTGTATCTAAGTGATTAGAACCAAACACAAACAAACTCGCCTTAAAGGGCTCTTACAGCTACAATTCAGCATTTAGAACAGTGAAGAAAGATGAAACATTACAATGACAATACGAAAAAAGATGAACTCTTCCATTACTTTTGATTTTAGTAAATGTAGACAAGGTTTTTGCTGGTACAAAGCTAAACCAAGTCAAGGAGAGGGTATCAATACGGAACACTATATGCAAAAACATGTTCTATTAGCTCTTCAAGGGCAAATGAAGCTGGCCAAACGAATGAATGTACAAAAAGAACAAATTTGGTGTTCCCAGGACTACCCAAACCAAACGTCCCAATTACTTTCCTCAACATCCACAGGTACATGAATAACAATAATATAGGGATGCTAAACCAACAAGACGAAATTGGGAAAAGTGCATCGTTAATTAGATACAATAAACTATTAGATTTGAAACTTGTTATTTTAGCACTGGTTATGACAAACCTAACATTCAATCATACAACAAAAATCAGCTCAAAATTGAGTTGTACATATTCATTCCAGGGAATAAAAGATAACAAAAACTGATGGATCATTGTGCATATTTCTCAATTTTGACATAAGCTCCATGTTACATAAGTTCAAAGTACCAAACTCGGATAAAAACAAAGGAAGGGTGAGGTATGCAGCTGTAACAAAAACAGATCGACCCAGGTTCAAAAGACTGAATTCTCAAAGTAGGAAACCAATGAAATAGTGATTTCACAATAGCTTAGCCCAAAACATTCAAAAAATCCACCTCTCTTTTAAAATCAGAAGATTTGTTCCAAAAATTCAAGTAGATCTCATAGTTCAAGTTTAACCCAATAAAACAGTAAATTTTTAATATCTAGCCACCTGAAGCATTTTTGGAATTTTCAGTTCTCAGAACTCTGTATTTTTAGTTGTCTACAATTTTCAGTCCCTTTTTTAGTTCATAAATCTCTTCTCCGCCTGCCTTGCAAGGCAAGAACCTAAGGCAATTGGGTAGCGCAAAATATCAGAAACTATGTTATCCCTTAGGTCCCTTTTAGAACTCTATTTGTAGCATAGGTACCCTCCATTTATTGACTTGCTTTCCAAGTTAACTACTTAAAAGTCTAAAATTCACCTAAAACCCTACTAGAACCTTCCTATTTTAGTTACACTAAGATTCCCTAAGTTGAACTCCCTAAACTACCCCTAATGACCTTGCAAATGACATTGGGTCATAAATGACTTAATGAGCCCACAACTAGTTCCAAATTAAGCCAAATAGACATTTAAGGAGTCTAACAAATTAAACCCAATCACTGTAACCTAAAGTCGCGTACTTCTTAAGATGGTTAGAAACATACACAAACAGAAGGACAATGAACAAATTCAAGAAAATAACTTATCAACTAAACATGATTCAAGTTAACTAAAACCAGACAATTAAAGGTAAAAAAAAAATATCAAAATGACTGAATAATGAGCTTTAAACAAAATATAATTTCTAACTATTTTAAACACATGCAAATATCCATTGACAAAACTTGGATGAACAAACTATTAAAAGCAAAAAGGTAAAGAATAAGCAGAAGTAGTGAACAAAATAGGACTCAGAAAATAAAATAAGACTGATATCCTAATTGCTCAAAAATTTGAATAAAATAAACGAGTTGACAGAAAAGAAGAGGCGGATAAAAAACTAATGCGTAAACTTAGCTTAATTTCTCTGAATCAACCATCGAAATCTTCATGCATGATTTAGCAAACTCCGAAAACCATAGATTTGGATATTGAGGAGATATGGAAGTGTTTAAGTAATGTTGAGCATGGATTTGGTATGAGGGAGGCGTGGGGGTTGTTTGTTATCAATTTGGGGTGGAGTAGAGGCAGCGTCACCGTACACGGCGATGGAGTCCGAACTTACGGCTAATATTCGAGCCGAAGGGGAAGGATTAGAGGGAAAATGATTGCATATTTGGCTAGAGGGGGTTGAGGGGAGTTAATGGTGGAAATTTGGGTGACCGCCGCCGAAAGAGGCGATTTTCGGCTGGCAACGCACAAGCGGAGGATGGTGGTGCTACTGTTTCTGTGAGACGGGTTAGGTACGGGGTGTTTTGGGGGGTGGGGTTTCGTTTGGATATATATGTACTATCATATCCCAGCTTCTCGACCGTTATATTAAAAAAGACATTGACGGCCAGGATTGAAAACAACCTAAACAATGTCATTTTGGCTATGGTGGGGGAACTGGACCAGGTTGTGGCTGGTTAGATCGGGTTTGAGTGGTTTATATGGGCTGAAACTGGCCAAATTTATTTGTGAAAAGCTTTCTTTTTTTATTTTTATTTTTCCAGATTTTCTTTTTTTTTCTTTTTATTTTAAAAAATTATTAAAAAGCTAAATTGAGTTATAAATCCCTAATTAACCTATAAAAAATCCTAATTAATCCTAAAATAATTATTATCACAAACAATTAAAACAAGATTAAGAGAAATATTACTTAAAAAATCAAACTTAAACTTAAAAGTGCAAGTTAAGATATATTTTTTATTTTTCTTTTTTATAAAATGACTAAATTACTGAATAATTCTAAAAATGTGAAATTAACTCCTAAACGCAAATGCAATATATTTTTTGTATTTTCACTAATTAAAATGCACAAACAAAATGCAAACAACGAAGGATGCCACAAAAATTCACAACATTGCAAATCAATAAAAGAAATAATTTTGTTTGAATCTATAGGAGTAATTCATGTAGGGCAAAAATCACATGCTCACAATGCCCGCCACTAATAATGGAGCAAATCTCAAATGTCATTTGATGAAAGAGGTATGTCAGCAACTTAAGATTACGCATTAAAATTCCACCCCATACCGCCGAAGGTGAATGGAGCAGTTGAGGTAGCTAATAAGAACATAAAAAAGATACTTCGAAAAATGGTGGAAGGGTCCAGGCAATGGCATGAGAAGCTGCCCTTCGCATTGTTAGGCTATCACACTACTATCTCCACCTCAATAGGGGCAACTACGTATTTGTTAGTACATGGAATAGAAGCAGTGATACCGGTTACAGTTAAATCCTGTCCCTTCGGATTGCCGCCGAGGAAGAAGTTGATGATGAGGAATGGGTCAAAGCCCATCTAGAGCAATTGAGTTTGATTGATGAAAAAGATTGGCAGCAGTATGTCACGGCCAGTTGTATCAACAGAGAATGTCTAGAGCATATAACAAAAAAGTGCGTCCAAGAAGACTTGAAGTCGGTCAGTTGGTATTGAAACGCATCCTCCCTCATCAGGCATAGGCAAATGGCAAGTTCATCTCAAATTGGCAAGGGCCGTTTAACTTGTCAAGAGTGTTGTCCAACGGGGCTTTACATCTAATAGATGTGGAAGGCAAGTGTGTAGAAATGGCGATCAATTCAGATGCAGTTAAGAGATACTACGTACGCGTTTCTTAGTCCAAATCATTATATATACTTGGCATGTTTGTTTGTATTTGGAATGTTTTAGAGATTGAAATGACGAAGGCATTTTATTTGGCTATCAAAATACTTTATCCTTTGCTAAACCTTTTTGAACTTTAATTATTTTCTTTCATCCCTTCTTTCTGAATCATTAACAAAAGTCAGAAACACAAGTGTGAGAAGTCAGTGAAAGGAAAAGAAAAGGAAAGAATGAAAATAAAGAAAAAGAGAACAGAGCAGGAAGAAGAAGAAAAAAAGAAAAGAAGAAAAAGAAAAGAAAAGAAAAAGAGAAGAACAAAAACAAGAAGAAAAAAAAAGAGAAAAAAGAGAGAAAGGAAAAACCCACAAAATAGCAAAACAACAAAAGAAAAAAGAAGAAATAAAATAAGGAAAAGAAGAAAAGAGACGACCACAAAAGCAAGGAATCGACATGAACTACATTTGAGTCGATTCCTTTTAAAGGATACGTAGTGTCATAACCCAAATTAGAGGGCCATAACTAGCACTCGGCCATACTTGCCAAGCACCAACGTACATTTTATCTAACATTCTTTATTATCTTCTAGGGCTAACAAAATAAATATAAATGGTAGAAAGGGATCATGGAAAACCAACTATGAAATATGATGGCATGAACATACCTATCATGGGATGACCAGACAATTAAAATAACTATATCTAAGGTACGAGCTACAACGTAACCATGAAAGACTATACAACAAAACCAGCTGACAAGGCATACCAACTATACATGAGTCAACACCTGTCTATGAGCCTCTAAAGGAATATAAATACTGCAACATAGCCAGAATATGGCCCTGACATACCCATAACCAAGACCACGGCAAGTCCGGAGAAGGGATCTTGCCAATTACCGTTGAACTGGACAGCCTAGTTTAATGGGGGAGCTGCACCTGCCTGTCTATCAGGACCTGCAGCACGACATGCGACATCTATAAATAAAAGGACGTCAGTACAAATAAGGCGCTGGGTATGAAAGGCTGGGAACCATAAATACGAATAGTAATGTAAGCAGGAATAGAGAATATACAACTTGTAATATCTGAGTACCTCTGAGGGATACTGGCATGAAATGCATGATATATGTGCATAAAAACATAAACTTTTAAAACATACGCCTCTGTGGGTATCATCATCCTCATATCGTACCCGGCCGTAATAGGCTCGATGAACACGTACCCGGTCATCATATGGCTCGGTAGAATCGTACCCGGCCACATGGAGCTCGATAAAACCCAACTGATTATTGGTTGCACAATAGGTGCCGTACCCAGCCGACTATAACATGGCTCGGTAGAGTAAAATAGATACATATATATAATGCATGCCCGACTCATGGAAACACGTTCTAGACCTTTCAGGGTGACGTAAGGTTGGTATCCTTTGTACACGTTATTATGACTAACTCTTCACTATGAACCTCATAAGAATTAGGAAGTACCCAGAACATTGATAACATTAAGAATAAGAGAAGAAACATTAACGTCAAATGTTCCACAAGAGGGGAAACAGTGTCAGTACCGCTAGCTTCTAAGAGTAGAGTATCTTTAGAAACTCATTCATTACATTATGTACAATCAATGTCGTGCAAAAGAATGAAAGGGATAGCCTTACATACCTTGTATATACTGCCCTAAACTCAAGCTATGTAATTGTCACAACTCCTTAGTCTGTAATAAGAGAGACGATACTATCATTATCATTTAAGCGTCATAACTATTATGTACCGACCACAACCTTTTTTACGATGAAACAAAAAGCACCTTCCTATATATATGACTTCACACCATTCAAAAAAATCACCGAACAGACCAAACAACATCAATAATAAACATATTAACCTCCCAAAACAGTCCATACAGAACCTAATTACTTCATACATACGACGATCACCGCAGTCGTGTCAAACGACCCGAAAATATTACGAATAACTATCAGCACAAAACCCTACATAATGGTGTTTCTCTACACCCTTACACCTCCAAAACTCCACAAAATATTCGTAAAACATGCAGACCAACAGCAACACAAAATAGTCCACAAAACAGTCCGTTACAAGTGAATAACTCAAACTCACGGCTTCCGATCACCATCCCATGATTTCTTACATGTATAGAACGAATTACCATGAATTCATTGCAGAGAAAAATGTATGAAAGATGGAAGTAACTTACCTTACTTGTTGAATAACTTAGCTCTTCCCTTGGTTCTTCAAACTCTAGGTTTACCCTCAAATAGAACTTGAAAGAGAGGGAAAATCGATTAGGGTTTGTGTGGAATTTTTGGGAAGGATTTGTAGGGGTTTACTTTGGTTTTGAGGGTCTGAAATATGAGTGAAATAATTGAGTTCATAACTCCTTAAAAGTCCTCTCTTGGGCGACTTAGGTCTTTTAATTTTGGCCTATCTTTCTGGGAAGTAGGTGATGCACCTACTTGTCATCTACCAATCTGTGCAGTGTTGTGAAAATATGAATATCTCTATACTTCGAGATCGTATTGACAAACAGTTTAATACGATGGAACAAGACTCAAAGATCTTTAATTTGGTGGGTAGATAAACACGTAATTCTTTCTAAATTTGGAGAATAGTTTAGAAAGATTTGACTTAATGTTTAAGTAAAATTATGAACCTAAGTTGCGACAACTTTTGTCGACCTTTGTTTCATAACTCGTTTGACTTCAAGACTTATGATATGGATATTATATAATTCAAATACCGTAATACATGACCTTTTGAGTGTATTAAGTACCTCTAGATTTACCTGAAAATACGAGTTACAACATCCTTGATTCGCTTAACTTCTAATACTTGTTAATCACCCTTATACATCCTTGTATAACGTAGGATCAATATGATTAACTTCTTATCATCTCAAGGATAATTCCTTCTTGGATTTATGTTAACTAACGTATGGCATGATTTAACACGTGTGAATATTGTTTGTAACACGTAGGCAGCCTCACGGCTTGGTCACATTAAAATAAAAATTCAAAGGCCCCTAAGCAAGAAACTAGGGCAGAAATTGTTGTTATTGTAAGACATTTTATTCAGAAAGTTGTAATTTTTGAAGCTATTTTGATTATTTTGAGCCTTTAATACCCCTTTTTCTTCTAACCTTATCGAAGAGCCTACATTACGGTCCAAAGAAATATCTTCTGATCGGTCTTTAAGAAATGCCAAGTCAAGCAAGAAGAGGTGATTCATACCCCGGGGCAACACTCTATATCAAACAAGAAAGACAAAAATGAGACAGTCTTATTGGTGAAAACCCTCTCGGGCAACGTACGACGATAGAAGCTGAAAGAAATGAAAGTGAGAGAGTCTTATCGGTGAAAACCCTCACGGGCACCATAAGGCGTAGGCAAGGTAAGAAATGAACAACTGAAAAGGTTGTCGGTGGAGAACTGTTTAGAACACCGTAAGTTAAGCAAGGCTAGGGTTTGGTTAAAGAATTGGGTTAAAGAAGGTCACAACAACAAAGCATGACAGCCGAGGGCCGATTATTTGGATAGACTTGGTCAACTAAGACGAAGTGCATGTCATGACCATGGGAACCAGTTGTTCCTCCACAGATATGTTTCTCGTCTTTTCCCTCTCAATAGTCGCCAAATTAAGAATTCTTTTATTCTAAAACAATTAAGAGTCATTTCATTTCATTTTCTTTCGGGTCTTCATTTTTCTTTTATGATATCTCTAATGTTATTGTGTTTAAGCAAGAAGTTGAGAAATTTCAAAGCTTACTACCAGCTGCAAAATGGCAAGGCACATTCCGGTCCAAACATAACAAAGGCAGCAAAAGTAAAAACGACAAGGGGAAGAATCAATGAAAGTTTCGTTGGTAAACTGACTCGGTAATTTCAAGAAGGATGTAAGGATTCTGGTAAAAGAGCTAGGAGTGTAACACAGTGATGGGGGAACATAGCAGCCGGTTCATCTAAAAGCCATAAGATTCAGGGGTCAGCCGAGCAAATCAGGCAGCTCATCGCTCGTGCGGGAAATTGGGCACAATGGAATATGACAGCGGGGAGGCCATTTTCAGAAAGAATTTCGCAAGCTAACTACCAATTTTTAAACTAACAAGATTTTCTTTGAATGAAACAGGGGAAAAAAATTCCAGAGGATGCGGGAAAATATTTCATAAAAGACAAGCACCTGCCAAGTGTGACTGTGAACTTCAGAACCCGTCTAGAAAATGAGACTTAGTTTAAAACTAAACAGGGAGCATAATATGGAACAAATAATTCCCCAATAAAAGACATTAGGACCCGCCTGAATAATGAGACGTCACTTTAACTAGCAATTCTCAGCAGAAACAACCGAGAGTCAAAAGGGGCATTTAATTTGAAAAGTCTCATGACCCTCCTGGAAAATGAGACTTATCAAAAGGTTGGAGATTATCAAGAATAGGAAAGAGAATAATGTAACTTGAATGTTGAAATAGGATTCAATTAAGAGTTGTTAGGACCCTCCTAGAAAACGGGACTAGGTTTACATCTCAGACAAGTATGGGTAACATGGTCAGGCAAAAAGATTTCCCCAACAAGAGTCATCATGACCCTCCTGGATAATTGATTTAATTTTAAAAGTTTGTCAAAACCCTCCGGGATAATGTGACGTAGCTCTAAACATTAATCACCAGCAAACATGATATGGATTTAAAATTGGTCTTAATTAAGAGTTTTCAGGACCCTCTTGGATAATAGGATATAGTCTTAATCACTAGTCCCCAGAAAACTTGGATAACAAGACACAGTAGAAGTAATACCTTAGGACAATGGGATTTATCTTTTTGAGATATTTTGTAACAAGATGTGATTAACACATACATATGCGCCCAGAACCAAACTAGGGCGGGAAAATTTCTTTTGTTTTCTTTGTTTTATTGTAATCGTGTTTAAAGGCAGCAGTTCAAGGGAATACATTTAGAGTTTCAAGCTTTGGTAATCAGGCGCCCACCTGGAGAACAAGGGAATACATTTCAATATTCAAGTTTGCAATCAGGCGTCCACCTGTAGAACAAGGGAATACTTTCAAATTTCAAGTTTTGGTAATCATGCACCCACCTAGAGAATAAGGGAATACTTTCAAGTTTCGGTGATCAGGAACCCACCTGGAGAACAAGGGAATATACTTCAAGTTTCAAGTTTGTCAATCACGCGCCCACTTGGAGAACAAAAGAATGCGTTTCAAATTTTCAAGTTTTGATAATCAGGAGCCCACCTGGAGAACAAGGGAATATATTTTCAAGTTTCATGTTTTGGTAATCAAGCACCCACCTGGAGAACAAGTGAATATATTTTAAACTTTCAAGTTTTGGTAATCAGGCACCCACCTGGAGAACAAGGGAATACAATTCAAGTTTCAAATTTTGGTAATCACGTGCCCAGAGAACAATATAATACATTTATAGTCTCAAGTTATTGTAATCAGGTGCCCACCTTGAGAAAAATGGAATACATTTAAAATTTCAAGTTTTAGTAATCAGCCGCACACTTGGAGAACAAGAGAATACATTTCAAGTTTCAAATTTTGGTAACTAGGCGCATACCTAGAGAATAAGGGAATACATTTTCAAGTTTCAAGCTTGTGTAATCAGGCGCCCACCTGGAGAACAAAAGAATACATTTCAAGTT
The DNA here is from genome assembly GCA_034376525.1 of Nicotiana benthamiana. Taxonomy (NCBI): domain Eukaryota; kingdom Viridiplantae; phylum Streptophyta; class Magnoliopsida; order Solanales; family Solanaceae; genus Nicotiana; species Nicotiana benthamiana. The sequence continues at coordinate 96,137,741 of CM067337.1, forward strand.
TTCATATTTTGATAATCAGGCGTCCACCTGGAGAACACGGGAATACATTTCAAGTTTTCAAGTTTTGGTAATCAGGCGTCCACCTGGATAACAAGGGAATACATTTCAAGTTTCAAGTAATGGTAATCAGGCGCCCACCTGGAGAACAAGGGAATACATTTCAAGATTAAAGTTTTGGTAATCAGGCGCACACCTGAAGAAAAAGGGAATACATTTCAAGTTTCAAGTTTTGGTAATCAGGCGGGCACCTCGGGAACATGGGAATACATTTCAAGTTTCAAGTTTTGGTAATCAGGCGCACACCTGGAGAACATGGGAATACATTTCAAGTTTCAAGTTTTGGTAATCTAGCGCCCACCTAGAGAACAAGGCAATGTATTTTCAAGTTTCAATTTTTGGTAATCATGCGCACACCTGGAGAACAAGGTAATACATTTCAAGTTTTTATGTTTTGGTTATTAGGCGCCCACCTGGAGAATAAGGGAATGCATTTCAAGTTTTCATGTTTTGGTAACTAGGCGCCCACCTGGAGAATAAGGGAATACATTTCAAGTTTAATGTTTTAGTAATCAGGTGCCCACCTAGAGAAAAAGGGAATATATTTCAAGTTTTAAGTTTTGGTAATTAGGCGGGCACCTGGGGAGCATGGGAATACATTTCAAGTTTCAAGTTTTGGTAATCAGGGCCCACCTGGAGAACAAGGGAATACATTCCAAGTTTCAAGTTTTGATAATTAGGCGCCCACCTAAAGAACAAGGGAATACATTTTCAAGTTTCAAGTATTGCTAATCAGGCGCACACCTGAGAACAAGGTAATACATTTAGAGTTTTTAAGTTTTGGTTATCAGGCGCCCACCTAGAGAACAAGGGAATACATTTCAAGTTTTCAATTTTTGGTAATTAGGGGCCCACCTGGAGATGAAGGGAATACATTTCAAGTTTCAAGTTTTGGTAATCAGGCGCCCACTTGGAGAACAAGGGAATACTTTTCAAGTTTCTAGTTTTAGTAATCAGGTGCTCACCTGGAGAACAAAGGAATACATTTCAAGTTTCATGTTTAGTTAATCAGGTGCCCTCCTGGAGAACAAGGGAGTATATTTCAAGTTTTAGTAATCTGGCGCCCACCTGGAGAATAAGGGAATATATTTCAAATTTCAAGTTTTTGTAATCAGGCGCCCACCTGGAGAACAAGGAAAAATATTTCAAGTTTTTAAGTTTTTGTTATCAGGAGACTACCTGGAGAACAAGGGAATACATTTCGAGTTTAAAGTTTTGGTAATTAGGCGCACACCTGAAGAAAAAGGGAATACATTTCAAGTTTTATGTTTTGGTAATCAGGCGGGCACCTAGGAACATGGGAATACATTTCAAGTTTCAAGTTTTGGTAATTAGGCGCCCACCTAGAGAACAAGGGAATACTTCAAGTTTCAAGTTTGGTATTCAGGTGCCCACCTAGAGAACAAGGGAATATATTTTCAAGTTTCAATTTTGGTAATCAGGCGCACACCTGGAAAACAAGGTAATACATTACAATTCTTTAAGTTTTGGTTATCAGACGCCAACCTAGAGAACAAGGGAATACATTTCAAGTTTTCATGTTTTGGTAACTAGGCGCCCACCTGGAGAACAAGGGAATACATTTCAAGTTTAAAGTTTTGGTAATCAGGCACCCATCAGGAGAAAAAGAGAATATATTTCAAGTTTTAAGTTTTGGTAATCAGGCATGCACCTGGGGAACATGGGAATACAATTCAAGTTTCAAGTTTTGGTAATCAGGCGCCCACCTGGAGAACAAGGGAATACATTTCAAGTTTCAAGTTTTGATAATCAGGCGCCTACCTAGAGAACAAGGGAATACATTTTCAAGTTTCAAGTTTTGGGAATCAGGCGTACACCTGGAGAACAAGTTAATACATTTAGAGTTTTTAAGTTTTGGTTATCAGGCGGCCACTTGGAGAACAAGGGAATGCATTTCAAGTTTTCATGTTTTGGTAATTAGGCGCCCACCTGGAGATGAAGGGAATACATTTCAAGTTTTATGTTTTGGTAATCAGGCGCCCACCTGGAGAACAAGGGAATACTTTTCAAGTTTCTAGTTTTGGTAATCAGGTGCTCACCTGGAGAACAATGGAATGAATTTCAAGTTTCATGTTTAGTTAATCAGGCGCCCACCTGGAGAATAAGGGAATATATTTACAGTTTCAAAGTTGGTAATCTGGCGCCCACTTGGAGAACAAGGGAATATATTTCAAATTTCAAGTTTTGGTAATCAGGCGCCTACCTGGAGAAACATGAAATAAATTTCAAATGTTTAAGTTTTGGTTATCAGGCGACCATCTGGAGAACAAGGGAATACATTTCAAGTTTAAAGTTTTGGTAATCAGGCATATACCTGAAGAAAAAGGTAATACATTTCAAGTTTTGGTAATCATGCGGGCACCTGGGGAACATGGGAATACATTTAAAGTTTCAAGTTTTGGTAATCAGGCGCCCGCCTGGAGAACAAGGAAATACAATTCAAGTTTCAGGTTTTGGTAATCAGGCGCCCACCTAGAGAACAAGAGAATATATTTTCAAGTTTCAATTTTTGGTAATGAGGCGCACACCTGGAGAACAAGGTAATACATTTCAAGTTTTTATGTTTTGGTTATCAGGCGCCCACCTGGAGAACAAGGGAGTACATGTCAAGTTTTCATGTTTTGGTAATCAGGCACCCACCTGGAGAACAAGGGAATATATTTCAAGTATTAAGTTTTGGTTATCAGGCGCCCACCTGGAGAAAAAGGAAATACATTTTAAGTTTTAAAGTTTTGGTTATCAGGCGCCCACTTGGAGAACAAGGCAATACTTTTCAAGTTTCAAATTTTGGTAATCAAGCGCCCACCTGCAGTACAAGGTAATACATTTCAATTTTCTAGTTTTCTTAATCAGGTGCCCACATGGAGAACAAGGGAATACATTTCAAGTTTCATGTTTTGTTTATCCGGCGCCCACCTGGAGAACTAGGGGATATATTTCAAGTTTCAAGTTTTGGTAATCTGACGCCCACCTATAGAATAAGGGAATACATTTCTAGTTTCAAATTTTGGTAATCATGTGCCCTACTGGAGAACAAGAGAATACATTTATTGTTTCAAGTTTTTGTAATCAGCTGCCCACCTGGAGAAAAAGGGAATACATTTAAAATTTCCATTTTTGGTAATCAGGCGCCCACCTGGAGAACCAAGGAATACATTTCAAGTTTCAAGTTTTGGTAATCAGGCAACAAGCGAATACATTTTAAAGTTTCAAGCTTGTGTAATCAGGCGCTAACCTGTAGAACAACGGAATACATTTCAACTTTTCAAGTTTTGATAATCAGGCGCCCACCTGGAGAACACGGGAATACATTTCAAGTTTTCAAGTTTTGGTAATCAGGCACCCACCTGGAGAACAAGGGAATTTATTTTAAGTCTCAAGTTCTGGTAATCTGGCGCCCACCTGGAGAATAAGGGAATACATTTCAAGTTTCAAATTTTGGTAATCATGTGCCCTACTGGAGAACAAGAGAATACATTTTTAGTTTTAAGTTTTAGTAATCAGGTGCCCACCAGGAGAAAAAAGGAATACATTTAGAATTTTCATTTTTCGTAATCAGGCACTCACCTGGAGAACAAAGGAATACACTTCAAGTTTCAAGTTTTGGTATTTAGACAACAAGGGAATACATTTTCAAGTTTCAAGCTTGTGTAATTAGGCGCCAATCCTGAGAACAAGGGAATACATTTCAAGTTTTCAAGTTTTGATAATCAGGTGCCTACCTGGAGAACAAGGGAATACATTTCTAGTTTCATGTTTTGTTAATCAGGCGTCCACCTGGAAATTAAGGGAATATATTTCAAGTTTCGAGTTTTGGTAATCTGGCGCCCACCTGGAGAATAAGGGAATACATTTCAAGTTTAAAATTTTGGTAATCATGTGCCCCACTAGAGAACAAGAGAATACATTTATAGTTTCAAGTTTTTGTAATCAGGTGCCCAACTGGAGAAAAATGAAATACATTTAAAATTTCCATTTTTGGTAATCAAGCGCCCACCTGGAGAACAAAGGAATACATTTCAAGTTTCAAGTTTTGGTAATCAGGTAACAAGGGAATACATTTTCAAGTTTCAAGCTTGTGTAATCAGGCGCCAACCTGGAGAACAAGGGAATACATTTCAACTTTTCAGGTTTTATAATCAGGCGCCCACCTGGAGAACACGGGAATACATTTCTAGTTTTCAAGTTTTAGTAATCAGGCGCCCACCTGGATAACAACGAAATACATTTGGAGTTCAAGTAATGGTAATCAGGCACCCACCTGGAGAATAAGAGAATACATTTCAAGTTTAAAGTTTTGGCAATCAAGCGCCCACCTGGAGAAAAAGGAAATACTTTTCATGTTTCAAGTTTTGGTAATCAGGCGTGCACCTGGGGAACATAGGAATACATCTTAATTTTCATGTTTTGGTAATCAGGCGCCCACCTGGAGAACAAGGGAATACTTTTCAAGTTTCAAGTTTTGGTAATCAAGCGCCCACCTAGAGAACAAGGGAATACATTTTCAAGTTTCAAGTTTTGGAAATCAGGCGCCCACCTGGAGAACTAAGTAATACATTTCAAGTTTATAGTTTTCGTAATCAGTTGCCCACCTGGAGAATAAGGGAATACATTTCAAGTTTCAGGTTTTGGTAATCAGGCGGGCACCTGAGGAACATGGGAGTACATTTCAATTTTCAAGTTTTGGTAATCAGTCGCCCACCTGGAGAACAAAGGAATACTTTTCAAGTTTCAACATTTGGTAATCAGGCGCCCACCTAGAGAACAAGGGAATACATTTTCAAGTTTCAAGTTTTGGAAATCAGGCGCCCACCTGGAGAACAAGGGAATACATTTCAAGTTTCATGTTTTGTTAATTAGGCGCCCACCTAGAGAACAATGGAATATATTTCAAGTTTCAAGTTTTTGTAATCTTTTTCCAACCTGGAGAATAAGGAAATAAATTTCAAGTTTATAAGTTTTGGTTATCTGGCGTCCACCTAGAGAACAAGGGACTAAATTTCAAGTTTTCATGTTTTGGTAATCAGGCGCCCACTTGGAAATGAAGGGAATACATTTCAGGTTTCAAATTTGGTAATCAGGCGCCCACACGGACAACAAGGGAATACTTTTCAAGTTTCTAGTTTTGGTAATCAGGTGCCCACCTAGAGAACAAGGGAATATATTTCAAGTTTCATGTTTTGTTAACTAGGCGCCACGTGGAGAATTAGGGAACATATTTAAAGTTTCTTTGGTAATCTGGTGCCCACCTGGAGAACATGGGAATACATTTCAAGTTTTAAATTTTGGTAATCAGCTGCCCTACTAGAGAACAAGTGAATACATTTATAGTTTCAGGTGTTTGTAATCAGATGTTCACCTGGAGAAAAAGGGAATACATTTAAAATATTCAATTTTGGTAATCAGGTGCCCACTTGGAGAACAAAGGAATACATTTCAAGTTTCAATTTTTTGTAATCAAGCGCACATCTAGAGAACAAGGGAATACATTTTCAAGTTTCAAGCTTGTGTGGTCAGGCGCATATCTGGAGATCAAGGTAATACATTTCAAGTTTTCAAGTTTTGATAATAAGGCGTCCACCTGGAGAACACAGGAATACATTTCAAGTTTTCAAGTTTTGGTAATCAGGCGCCCACCTGGATAACAAGGGAATACGTTTCAAGTTTCAAGTAATGGTAATAAGGCGCCCACCACGAGAACAAGGGAATACATTTCAACTTTAAAGTTTTGGTGATCGGGCGCCCACCTTGAGAAAAAGGGAATACATTTATAGTTTCAAGTTTTGGTAGTCAGGCCGGCACCTGGGGAACATGGGAATACATTTCAAGTTTTTAAGTTTTAGTAATCACGCGCCCACCTGGAGAACAAGGGAATACATTTCAAGTTTCAAGTTTTGGTAATCAGGCACCCACATAGAGAACAAGGGAATACATTTTCAAGTTTCAAGTTTTGGTAATCAGGCGCACACCTAGAGAACAAGGTAATACATTTCAAGTTTTTAAGTTTTGGTTATGAGGCGCCCACCTGGAGAACAAGGGAATACATTTCAAGTTTTATGTTTTTGTAATTAGGCGTCCACCTGGAGGTGAAGGGAATACATTCCAAGTCTCAGGTTTTGGTAATTAGGCGCCCACCTGGAGAACAAGGGAATACTTTTCAAGTTTCTAATTTTGGTAATCAGGTGCCCACCTGGAGAACAAGGGAATACATTTCAAGTTTCATGTTTTGTTAATCTGGCGCCCACCTAAAGAACAAGGGAATATATTTCAAGTTTCAAGTTTTGGTAATCGGGTGCCTACTTCAAGAACAAGGAAATACATTTCAAGTTAATAAGTTTTGGTTATGAGGCACCCACCTGGAGAACAAGGGAATCCATTTCCAGTTTTCATGTTTTGGTAATCAGGCGCCCACTTGGAGAATAAGGGAATACATTTCAAGTTTCAAATTTTGGTAATCATGTGCCCTACTGGAGAAAAAGAGAATACAGTTATAGTTTCAAGTTTTTGTAATCAGGTGCCCACCTGGAGAAAAATGGAATACATTTAAAATTTCCATTTTTGGTAATCAGGCGCCCACCTGGAGAAAAAAGGAATATATTTCAAGTTTCAAGTTTTTGTAATCAGGCAACAAGGGAATACATTCTAAAATTTCAAGCTTGTGTAATCAGGCGCCAACCTGGAGAAAAATGGAATACATTTCAACTTTTCAAGTTTTTATAATCAGGCACCCACCTGGAGAACACGGGAATACATTTCAAGTTTTCATGTTTTTGTAATCAGGCGCTCGCCTGGATAACAAGGGAATACATTTGCAGTTCATGTAATGGTAATCGGGCGGCCACCAGGAGAATAAGGGAATACATTTCAAGTTTAAAGTTTTGGCAATCAAGCGCCCACCTGGAGAAAAAGGGAATACGTTTCATGTTTCAAGTTTTGATAATCATGCGTGCACCTGAGGAATATGGGAATACATTTTAATTTTCAAGTTTTGGTAATCAGGCGACTACCTGGAGAACAAGGGAATACTTCTCAAGTTTTAAGTTTTGGTAATCAGGCGCTCACCTAGAGAACAAGGGAATACATTTTCAAGTTTCAAGTTTTTGAAATCAGGCGCCCATCTATAGAACTAGGTAATACATTTCAAGTTTCTAGTTTTCGTAATCAAGTGCCACCTGGAGAATAAGGGAATACATTTCAAGTTTAATGTTTTGGCAATCAAGCGCCCACCTGGAGAAAAAGGGAATACATTTCAAGTTTCAAGTTTTGGTAATCAGGCAACCAGTGAATACATTTTCAAGTTTCAAGCTTGTGTAATCAGGCGCCAACCTGGAGAACAAGGGAATACATTTCAACTTTTCAAGTTTTATAATCAGGCGCCCACCTGGAGAACACGGGAATACATTTCTAGTTTTCAAGTTTTAGTAATCAGGCGCCCACCTGGATAACAGCGAAATACATTTAAAGTTTCAAGTAATGGTAACCAGGCGCCAACCTTGAGAACGAGGGAACACATTTCAAGTTTAACGTTTTGGGAATCAGGCGCCCATTTGGAGAAAAAGGGAATACTTTTCAAGTTTCAAGTTTTGGTTATCAGGCGGGCACCTGGGGAACATGGGAATGCATTTCAAGTTTCATGTTTTGGTAATCAGGCGCCCACCTGGAGAACAAGAGAATACATTTCAAGTTTCCAGTTTTGGTAATCAGACGCCCACCTAGAAAACATCGGAATACATTTTCAAGTTTCAAGTTTTGGTAATCAGGCGCCCACCTGGAGAACAAGGTAATACATTTCAAATTTCTCGTTTTGGTAATCAGGTGCCCACCTGGATATCAAAGGAATACATTTCAAGTTTCATGTTTTGTTAATCAGGTGCCCACCTGGAGAACAAGGGAATATATTTCAAGTTTCAAGTTTTGTAATTAGGTGCCCACCCAGAGAGCAAGGGAATAAATTTCAAGTTTTATGTTTTTGCAATCAGTCAACAAGGGAATAAATATTCATGTTTCTAGCTTGTGTAATCAGGCTCTCACCAGGAGAACAAGGGAATACATTTCAAGTTTTCAAGTTTTGATAATCAGGCGTCCACCTGGAGAACATGGGAAAACATTTCAAGTTTTCAAGTTTTGGGAATCAGGCCACCTGGATAACAAGGGAATACATTTCAAGTTTCAAGTAATGGTAATGAGGCGACCACCTGGAGAACAATGGAATACATTTCAAGTTTAAAGTTTTGGTAATCAGGCACCCACCTGGAAAAAAGGGAATACATTTCAAGTTTCAAGTATTAGTAATCAGGCGGGCACCTGGGGAACATGGGAATACATTTCAAGTTTCAAGTCTTGATAATCAGGCGCCTACCTGGAGAACAAGGGAATACATTTCAAGTTTCAAGTTTTGGTAATCTGGCGCCCACCTAGAGAACAAGGGAATACATTTTCAAGATTCAAGTTTTGGTAATCAGGCTCCCACCTGGAGAATAAGGTAAATACATTTCAAGTTTCTAGTTTTCGTAATCAGGTGCCCACGTGGAGAAAAAGGGAATACATTTCAAGTTTCATGTTTTGTTAATCAGGCTCCCACCTTGAGAACAAGGGAATATATTTCAACTTTCAAGTTTTGGTAATGGGGCGCCCACCTGGAGAACAAGGGAATATATTTCAAGATTCAAGTTTTGGTAATCGGGCGCCCACCTTGAGATCAAGGAAATACATTTCAAGTTTTGGTAATCAGGCGCCCACCTGGAGAACAAGGGAATACAATTCAAGTCCAATATTCAAGCATCAACATGGAGAAAGGGGAACATAGCAACAAGGCAACAAGGATCAAGAACAATCTTTAAGACATAGATAGGTTATTTTGTAATCCATAGATCATAGCTTAGTCTAGCTTCTTTTATTTTTGCATGGTGTAATAAGGGGAATAGCTGCAGCAGCAACAACAGTGAGATCACTGGTTCGGTAGTCCCAGCTACCAAATATTCCTGAACTACACTGACCTGATTCCTCTTTGGCGAGGATATGTAGGCAACATATAAAGCAGGGTGCAGTCAAGCTTTTCAAAATGCTTCTCACGGAGTACTCAAACGGGCAAAAATCACTCATGTTTGTTCACTTATCTTTTCAAGAAAACTCTTTGTGTTTCCGAGCAAAGAGGGGCAACTGATTTTGTGGATTTTGACGTATAAATTCAAAAATGAAAATTATTTCTATTATTTGTTTGCAATTTTGTGGATTTTGAGGTATTTTTTTCGTTAATTGATTTTATTTGGTTTGTGCATTCTAATTAGTGAAAAATACCAAAAATATGCTGCATGTGCATTTAGGAGTTAATTTCATATTTTAATAATTATGCGGTAATTTATCATTTTATAAAAAGGAAAATAAGAAAATATAGCTTAGTTTGTTCTTTCAATTTTAATTTTGATTTTTAGGTGTTGTTGCTTTTAATTTCATTTTACTTAGTTGTGATAATAATAATAGAGGATGAATAGCATTTAAATTTAACATTTACGATTAATTTAAGGTTTTTAGTAATTTTGAAAAAAAATGAAAAAACAAGTGAAAAGAAATCTAAAAATTTAATTATATAAAAAGAAAGCCAAAGATGAGCCATTTTGATTAGTTTAGCCCAAAACATGTCCCCTTTCAGCCCAAGACTCGCCCCAAACACGGTCCAGTCCCCCGCCCCAACCAAACGACATCGTTCCGAAGCAAATCTATCACGACCCTCTATTTTTGTTTGATCGGACAGTTGAGAAGCTAAGGTTGATTTAGTATAAATATGTCCAAAACACCCCCACCCCCCAAACAACCGCGTATCCTGTCTCATCCCTTCATCCTCAGAAACCCTAGACACACCGTCGCTCACCATGCGCCGCCGACTGAAAATCGCCTCCGCCGGCGGCAATGCTCCAAATTACACCAAATTAACACTTTCTCCTCCCCTAAACCTTCTCTATCCGAATATGCAACCGTTGTCTCTAAAATGTCACCGGAGCTCCTCGAATATCGCTTTGAAAAATGGACTCCGCCGCCGTGAACGGCGGCACCACCTTTGTTCCACCCCAAAATTACACCAAAGGACCTCCTCATCCCCCTTTATCCAAATCCATAGTCTGTTTTCCACAAATGCTCCCAGAACCACTAGAATCTTAAACCAAATAAACCCCTGATTCCCAAAGGTCGCCGATTCGTTTCCACTTAAAATATTAAGAACACGCGATTAATATCGTAGTGGGCCAGAAAATCGAATGAGTTGGAGGCGTCAAACCTTTCTTGCATGTGTCGAGTTCTCATAGGTATGGCTTTCCATTGATTATTTTTCTTATACTATTATTTTTCTTTGGTGCTAAGTGTTATCTGTTCTTTCTTCTCCTTTGAATCTTTCAGCGTTTTAGTATAGTCATTAAAGCTCTTAGTGTCCTCAATTACAAAGTGTTAGTGTTCTTTTTCTAAAATAAAAAAAATGAAAAATGAATAATAATAGTTTAAGAGCCTGTTAAGTGATTCATTTCAAATTTCGTTAAGGTTTAGTTAATGTTTGCCCGAATTGCCTCTATTTCTGCTAGTTATTAAATCAGAATTTAGTTGTGGAGATTCGTACTTCTAAATTGGGTCTTGGGTGTGTCTCCATTGAATTGGGACTTTGGGTCGCATTAACCTAGTCCATTTGAGTATGATGTAATTAATAATGTTTATAAGGGTATTTACGGCAATACAAACAAAGAATCTTTGCATAACAAAAATGAGAAGCTTCTAGTAAGGGTTCTCGGTTAATTTCAAGCTCTAAAACTTGGTTCACAAGGAAATAGTTAAAGGACTGCAATGAAAAATAATTTCAGCAGAGATGCCCTAATCTTTGCCTATAAAAGGCATTATAAAACTTGTCGTTCAGGAGATAGAAGAAAAAGGGGATGCGGTTTTAAGAATGAGAGAGTTGAAAACCCTAAGAAAATTACAAAAGCTATAGATATTTTACTGTTTCATCATTTTTAAAGGCCAAGGAATTCAAAAAAAATATAGTTGTAATACTTGAAGAGACACTGTTCCATTAAGTTTTTAGTTTGTTGATTTGAAATCCTCATCCCTTGGTTCAGTTTCTGAATGTTTGAGCATTAGAATGGTTTGAATAATAGTATTTGGGGTTAAATCTAAATATTTGTTGGGTTAGTTGGTTTTGGTGGCTGCATATCAATTTTCTTTAAGTTTTTGGAATCTTTCCAGTTGATTTTCTAGGATTTGCTGAAGCTAACTCCTACTGCTGCTTTGCTGACTCTCATTTGCTATTTTACTTTCAATTTCATGGTATTACTTAGTCCCTATGAACATCACTTTATGTATAATTTACAGCGTGGATTTGAATGAAGCAAAGTATGGTGTCATGTTATTTGAATCGGTTTTCCTTTCCTGTAATTGAGGGTTTACATTTTGGTAGTTATCAAATGTGGTTGTTTGATGATTTTCATATCTTATGCTATTAGTAGTATTATATTTAGGCTCTTGTTTTTGTTTTGGTCATACTTGAAAATGTACTAGTCAGCATAGTTATTGGCTTTGGTAGGGGTCATTTCTTTCTAAATTGTTAGTTCGACAGGTTTTGAGTCGATCCTATATTGAGGTTCATTAGAGTTTAGTATTGTTGGATGTTGGCTATTACCAAAAAAAATTTGATTGCTAAGAGGCATTGCTCGAATGTAGGCTTGTGAGTGTTAGATGGCTTAACTAACTTATACATGTGTAGATCAGTTTTCAGCCAAAATTTGAAGCTAAATGTATGTGTTATAAGACTCACTCATGATTCATTTTTTTCATAATTTGCAAGTATTAGCATGTGCATAAGGGTTAGTGAAGAGAATCTTGAGTTTTTTATTTTTATGAATGTGAGATCGAGCAAGTACAAATATAGGCATAAAAGCTTTGCATGTTAAAATTGAATCTAATTGAAGTTTGCATGGGTCTGTTTAAATAAAATTGGACAATGGTATCGATAATACTTGGGGCTCCTTCTGGGATCGAATAACGGAATTATGCAAGTCCCACTACTTCGGGTAGTCTTTCAATTCTTTGTCTCCAAGTGGATACTTTAGTAGAGGGTCATGTTAAATGATGCAAATAATTTGGCCCTCGTGAATTAGTGTAGAGACCTTTTAAATAAAATAAGTTGAAGCGTGACGCGCCAAAAAAATTTCACAAATGCGTGGCCTTTTGTCTATTTTCTCTAAAATTCTTAGAAAATGGGACGTGTCATTTATTGAATTTCCATGGCCTCCCTGATATTTGAAACATGTAATTGTTTTAGGCACGATAGTTTAATAACCTACCTTTCTAAACTCGGGTGCACATTTATGTGACCCAAATCCAAATCCCAACGATGTTAAAATATGTCAAAAGTCATGGGTGCATTTATGCAACGTGGTTCAAGATGTATTTTGATAACATTGCAATCTTTTTAAAATTAAATAAAAGCGGTTAAAGGTTAAAATATGAACATATGCATTAAAATGCATTAAATCAGATAATTAAGCTAAATATAACAGTTGAGTGACCGTGCTAGAACCACAGAACTCGGGAATGCCTAATACCTTCTCCAAGATTAATAGAATTCCTTACCTGGATTTCTAGCTCGCAGACTATATATAGAGTCAAACCTTCCTCGATTCGGGATTTAAACCGGTGACTTGGGACAGAATCAATTAACCCAAGTGGCGACTCTAAATTTTTTTAAGTAAATAAATCCCGTTTCGATTGTCCTTTAATTGGAAAGGCTCCCTTACCTCCACCCTTCGCCGGGGTTGTAGTGTTAAAAAGGAGGTGTGACGCTAAATAAATCAAGATTTTGATAATTAGACCCTATAAATTATGGATATCATGATTAAGAATACTGTAGAATCACTCTTAATATCAGAGGTGCAAGAGAGATACTACAATATCCATATTTTATGAAAGCTATATGATAAAACCAGGGTTGGTACTAGACTTATAAGCAGTTAGCATGAAGCTTGTACCTGGATTGTGTATGCACTAGTGGTGCACGTAATATAATAACACTTCAAGTTATGGACATGAATTATACCTACGTGGAAGGGAGGTCGTGAAACAGATAGAAGATACAATGCGAGATTTTAAAGTATGTAAAATAAAGGTGAACAATGCATGAGATACTCAAATGCAGAAGGCTCTGAATAGTCCATACTTCGGACAGAAGGCTAGAAGCATGGGGATTCAGTATTCGGGAATGATAGCAGCATTGTCAATGGCATATTTTCCAGCCTATGGGTTCTAGGTACAAATAGAGTGAAGAAGAGTTGGAGACGATGAAATGTCTCACTTGATGTTCCAAAATAATACAAGGAAATCCATGGTGAAGCAATATTGTGAGAAATATAAACGAATATATGTTCCTTGATACAACGTAAGCCATAGTGATTACACAAGATGTTTCAAGTTATCACTGGTATATTGTAGCTTAATTTTGAGGTAAATCAACAATGGATAGACACAAGTCACAAATTAGGAGGTGAGATTGGGCTGTCATTATTAAGATGAACAAGTAATGAGGAAGTATTAAAGGACATAGATGCATACACATGGGATAAGCAATGAAAGTAACCTGGAGTTCGGTAGCATACCTCAGTAACGATAAATCAAAGTAAGAGTTATGACAGTAAGTTCATATTGATTGATTAACAGACCAATGAGATAAGATATAGAAATATTGGTGAGTTCAACAAAGCACTGAGCGAAGAACTTCAGTATACTTATAGATGAAAAGAGGCATATCTTATCAAGCTCTGTATATGTTTACAAAGTGAAGCCTAGAGATTTGATAAAAGTTGATGAAAAAAGAGAGAGGAGTCGCATAGGCCCAATTACAAGGTAAGAGTCGTATGGCTTCATGATTGAAGGTAGCAACAACGCCGAAATCAGAAGGATTCCGATCATAAGTCACGGCGTCAGAAAGAGGCCTAAAGGGGAATATCCTTACCTTTGGAATTATTCACAGAACAGTTTTCAAGGTGGCAATGAGAGTACTAAAGTATTCGGAAGACATAACTCATGGAAATGATAAGTGCATCAGTCACCACTCGATGACAAATGTTATAAAGGGCGGAATTATGTTACACCCCAAGCATTGGTACATGAACGTACTCCATAAGTAGATTGATATATGTTTGGAAATGATATGTTACATCCCGCATTTTTGTATGTTAAAGTTTCGTTGTAAGTTAATCGATGTAAGCTCGTGAATGAGTTTATCTTGGGATTATAAATATTATACTATTTTAAACAAGTGATAAGTAAATTCGTAAATACGAGAGGGTGCGAAGCTAAGAAAACAAGTTTCATCAAAGTTTGACATATTGGGTTAAAATATGATCAAAGTTATAATACCTCGTATTTATAGACTAGTGCTATATAAGATATCATATTATTAAGGTGTATAAAGCGAGTTATTAATTTTTTATGGGGGATTAACATGTAATAGGATATTTGTGGATAAAGTTTGGTGGAACTCCTAACGTGGAAGCCAAAGAGCTTTAATTAATGCTCAAATGTGACTTCAATTCACAAAGTAAGGTGGCACCCATCTAAAGAGCTTGGTGGCTTAGTCATCACAAAGGATGCGGGGTCCACAACTCATAATCTTAAAAGGTTTTCTTATTATAAAATAAAGAATATTGTCTTGCAAAGTATTTTTCAAACAAGACAACATAATGAACCTTTATAAAGATTCAAGCAAAAGATTCTATTTTTCAAAAGTAACGTGGGTTACTTCATCAAACTCATACAAGACTACAGAAAGTAACGGATGAATGCTTAGAAATTCATATGAAAATGCAGCAGCGTGATATTCCAGTTCTAATAAAGTACGGTATAATATTTTTCTGTCATATAAATTTTTTTCTAATTTGATCCTAAGTTGATGTATATTAAAGTTATTGTTAAGAGAATCGGTTCAGGTATGTTAAGGCTATCCCTTCTTTCTTTTCGGAATGATCTATACAACATAAATGAAACGAGAGAATACACAAATTTCATAAATAACTCTATTCATAGAAATATTAGAGATGTCGATGTTTTTGATTCCCTATGTGTCATATTATTCTACCATTTGTTCATGGATCTCAAAAATACGTAAGTAGGTAAATTTAATTCATGCTATTAATTAGAGGCATAATGGTCTTGATGTACCGAGAGATTTTATTAACATATTGTAACATGCATTTACATATGCACATACCCATGACCGGATGCCATTATATACGCATATATATATATATATATATATATATATATATATATATATATATATATATATATATATATATATATATATATATATATGCAAAAGGTTATGTCGTAATATACACACCACCGCCTAATCAGCTAGTACACGCTGATGATTTTACCTACAGTGACCGAGATGATATGATAGGATGCCCTCAGAGGCTTGTTGATGTTATGAACATATGTACCTATGTATGAAATGACATTTATAGGTATATGCATGACATATTAAATATTAAAGGATCTCTCAAAGCTATTCAGATTTACATGTTGAGTCTTTTACTTTATGTTTCTCTTATGTCCATTGTCTATTGATTTTTATTCGTTACATACTCAGTATATTATTTATACTAACGTCCCTTTTTTCTAGGGAAGCGACATTTCATGTCCACAAGTCCCTATGGACAGGTCGGGAGTCCTCCAAGTAGGCGATCCGGTCAAAGGAAAATATTTGTGCACTTCATTTTCTCTGGAGTTACTTATTTGGTTAGTATGAATTAGATGTGTATTGTTATGTAAGTCGGGGATCTATGCCGACCTTTATGATATTATGTATTTTTAGAAGTTTGTAGATAGATATCATGTATACAGATTCTTATATAGCCTTGTCGACTATGTTTTGAGTATATAAAGGATCATGCCGGCCTTATAGACTCATACGTCATATGTATAAGTTTGGGTTAAATGTTGGATCATCCAACGTCGAGTATTTCTTCATGTTTTATTGTATTTATCTCATGATAGCTTTTTTAGCTCATTTGCCTATGATAATATGATACTAAAAGATATATTATGTTGGTACATGATTGAGTAAGATACTGAATGTCTATCGCGACTCATTAGTTTGGGTCATGACAAAATTCTATTGCTAAGATGCTAAGAGATCTTGTTTGGAGAAAGTCACGTTATTAAGGATGTTAATGTGAAATCATCTTATTGAATTTGGTGAATTGAATTTGAGATGTTACTAAGATGTAAAAGAGACATCAACATCCCTTTAAGTGAATTAGAGAAGGGATTTTAATGCCTTGGTGGTATGGGCCCCACCTTTAAGACTTGGCCACCGAAATTCATCCAATTTTTGCCAGTTTTGCAATGTGATTTAAGAGTAACCAATTGGCTTTGATGTGCTACCACATTGGGATATTTAATTTTTATTCAAATATTTGAGATAATTATCCACTAATCACTTTATTAACTTGTTAATCTCCCATTAATTAATAATTCACAAATTACCCTCAGAATTAAGAATTATATTAAATTACTTAAGTACTACTCACTTTTAACTTACCTTATACATCATACTATCATGGTCATGTGGTACTTTGTGTGGTACTAGTCAATAAATACGGGGTATTATAACTTGGGCTCTATTTTATCCCCAAATTGCTAAACTTCGACGAAACTCATTTTCTTCAATTTTCTTATTCTCTCACATTCACAAATTTATTTATCACTTGTTTGAAATTTCTTAATACTTATAACCTCAAATAATCTCATTCCCAAGTCTACGTCAATTAGCTTATGATGAAACTTTAACGTACGAAAATGCGGGATGTAACATTTCATTTCTAAGCTTATATCAATTTACATATGGCGTACTTCCATTACAAAATCATAGGGTGTAACATTATTTCTCGCTTTGGAAAATTCGTTCCCGAAAGTTGACTGATGCACTTATAGTTCTCATAACCAAATAGCTCTTACAAATGGTTTTATTATTAACTTTGCCATTTAGGCAGTTGTACTATGAATAAATCAAAAATCTATGGCATTCTCCACTTTCGACCTCTCTCTCACACCATGACTTGTGGTCGAAATCCTTCCAATCTAATAACTGTTACTACCTTCTATCCTGCAGCCTGTATGAATCTGACCTTGTAAGTACGCCTATATGACTCTTCTCTCCTTTTTCCCTTCAGCTTTTAGCCAAAATATACGCCTCACTTTGTAAATGTTTACAGAGCCTAAATAGATGTGCCTCTGGGAATCTACAGGTCTACTTGAAATTGTTTGCTCGGTATTTTGTTAATCTTACAAATATTGCTATATCTTATTTTATTGACATAGTTATCTATCCCTATGAATTTACAACATCTACATAGGCTATACTATTATTCTTACATCAACTTATCATTGTTGCAGTCTGCTACCAAACTCTAGGTTACTTTCGTTGCTTATTTTATATGTGTATATCTATGTCCTTATTGCTTCTTCATTATTGTTCATCTTAATAAGGATGACCTATTCTCATCTCATACTTTGTAGCTTTTATCCATTCATTGTTGATTAACCTCAATATTGATCTATAATCTACCAGTGATAACTTAACTTTCTTTGTAATACTGTCGCTAGGGCTCACATCTTATCGGGGAATATCTTAAATGGTTAGACTGATCCACCTGGGGCAATAGCATGCTTCAATAACCATATTTCGTATAATCCTAATGTAATTCTCCATACAGGGATATTTTAATCGTGTACAATTCTTTAAATACCTTTATGTTTTTTATTCAAACCCTTACTCAATCGAAGGCCCAAACAACATCGTTTATTTGTCATAATTACACCCTCATTCTATTAACAAGAAAATATTCCATCTCTATTAAATGCTACTAGTCTTAGACTCTTTTGAGTTTATTCGGGTTGTACTGAGCTTTCTATAACTTAGAGAAACCATCAGGTCTTTTGTTTTCACGGGCTTAATCCCGAGGACTTATCCATTTTGGCCACCTTCTCAGTTGCCTTTTCTTATCCTTACTCATTTCTTCCTAAAACCTTATTGCTCTATCATACTTTAGCTTGCGGTCTATACATATCTGTTTATACTACTTGCAACCTTGATTTCTTTGCTTGCACCGTAGATTTCCTTATGTTACTTTGGAATATCAAGCGAGACATCACATTGTCATTAACTTTTCTTCACCCTTTTTACTAGGCCTCTTGATACCTAAAAACCATAAGTTGGAAGATATGTCACTGACGATGCTACTCGTAAGGCCCCATGAAAAGTTGTGCTCAAAATCTAGTAAGTTGTAGTGCCATGTTTCAAATATGTGTTAGGAATGTGTAAAATTGAACTGATCTGGCTTTTAAAAATCAAGAATCAAAGTTTTACAAAAAATGCCATTCTACGGTTCAGAATGCGGTCGTAGATCACGTAAGCAAAACGCATTTCTGCCGCAGACTGAGACAGCAACCAATGTAAAATGAGTTCAAAAATATAGTCTATTATTCCACCGCATAACTGATATGCAGACTGTATAGTCGTCGCATAATTTCCAAGAGATTTTATGAATGTCAGTTCTGCAGTGCATTATGCAATGGTAGAACGAGAATGCGCACCGCATTCCTGTCGCAGACCCAAAGAGTATGCTAAGTTGTTTAGACTATTTTTGTGGTCCATTCTACGGACTGCATTTCTACTCTGCGATTGCAAAGTGCGACCGCATATCTGACTGGGACTCTAATTTTTCCTAACTTTTTTAAACCCGAACCCTTCTTAACTAAAACACTCACCCCCTTATTTTTACATAATTTATGAATAAACTAGAGAGAGGAAGGGAGATTTTTTGAGAGAGAAAGATTTGTATGTGTTGATTTGATTCTTCAAAGTCATTTGGGTAGGAAAATCTCAAGGAATAACTTTCATCTCCGTCCTTACAGGTAAAATTTCCAACCCATTTTCATTGATTTTCAAGTTTCAACAAAAAGGGGGATTCTTATGCATTGATTGTTGAAAACCTAAATTGAAATATGCATGCATATTTTGCAAAACCTAAAACTTGGTAAAAGGAATCAGGTAGAAGTAAAGATTTGCAAAAGGAGAGGGTTGATAACCTAAATAAGTTTGGGTAAGTAATTTTGAGCTTCGATTCTAAAATGTATATTTTAACTTTTGGACTAGTTGTTGGTACTAGGCTATTGGTGAGGTGAAAGCAGAAGTAAAAAGGGAACTTCGACTCCAGATATGTATAGCTAACTTTAACCTTTGTAAGGTCACCTTGTTGGTGTACGAGTGCTTGGTATGTATCACTTATGTGGATTATTTGTGTATTCTTATGATTAATATTCCTTGAACGCTATTGGTTAAGATTCTTAATATGATGGTGTAATTATACGACAACAGACCAAGTATGTGTAAATGGGTTTCTGTGGTAAGAGCTATATAACAAATGATGGAAAGAAGTTGTAATTTATGTAATTAAACAACTATGGTAATATCATTTGTGGCTTGTCGTGTACTATTATTGTTGTGACTTGAATTGTATCCGGGCTGTTGTACTTGATGAAAATAGTACTGATGTTTATGAAACTCTCTGTAAATTGTTGTTGTTTCTGTTGTGCAAACTATGACTGTACGGTGGGATCGGGTTGCACGCCGCAACACAAAGTTAGAAGGTTTGGGTTATGGTAATAAGGGTGGCCGAGGTAATAAGGGTGGAAAAAGGATCGAAATTACTAATGAAATGCAAATATACGAAAGTAAAATCATTCATGTGCATTTGATCATTGATTCAATTATTGTTTGTTACATGTGCATTGCTTGATTTTACTTGGGGTAAAGTTTGTTCACACATACATGTACAATTCCAATGTACTGATGTCCCTTTTGTCGGGAGCGCTACATTCATGTTATGATTGTAGGCGGATCCATAGTAGGTACTTCAGTCAAGCAGTAGTAGCACTCCTTCACTCCCCGTCAACTTCACTGGTGATCCCCACTTCTTCTCGGGGCCATGCGTGGCTTATGCCACCTTCTTTTGAGTTTATCGTGTATTGTAAGGTATAGCCGGGGCCTTGTTGCCGGCAAGAATTGTTATGTTTCTAGTATTCATAGAGGCTCCGCAGACACAATGTGGGTAGTGTACATATGAATTTTGGGTAAATAATGGTACCGTTCGGAACCATGATCTACGTTGGTAAATATTGTAAGTATTTGGTATCATATGTTGATAATGATAAAAGTAGAAATAAATTCAAATTGTAAGTATATGCTTAAGTTATAAATGGCTATTTCACATAATTAATGAGTAACGAAAACACATGGTAATATGTGGGATAGGAAAGGCACCCAGGTCCGCTTGACTAGGGCTACCAAGTCGAGCACCGATCAAGTCCCTCGGCTTTTGTGATATGACAAACTTGGTATTAGAGCCTAAGGCTTTAAATTAGTCCTAGGATGTCTCGGAGCTGTCTCTAGTAGAGCCCTTCTCATCGATGTGTTGTTGACCACATCTATAAGTGGAGGGCTACATTGATATTTAGGAAATTATCATCTTCTTTGTTAGTTTCTTCTTTCTTATGATAAGCCTTCATATAGTCTTAATCTATCTTCTAATCTACGACTTATGATTACTTTAGCCTTTCGAGGACGCTATGGAATATCTATGATACAATCTTCTAACAAATCAATCTTTTTTCTATGACCTAGAATCAATTCTTTCTTTTAACTTACAATGGAGTCTTCTACGACTGTCTAATTGTCAACATATATGCTACATGGATAATACTCTAAACTCATAAGTGCATTCATAATGTAGCTAACTCTGGACCATCGATCGAATAATACCATTTGTTCTTTCTCAACTTTCTTTAAATATAAGCAATTACATTTCCTTGTTGCTCTACCACTTTTTGCATGAATACTTGGCTTATCTTAGTACCCATACATATTGGAATTCCATACAAGCCATATGATCTTGAATATAAGATTTTGACTTTTATTCCCCTCCATTAGCCACAATAGGTTCTAGTTTCTTATGGAGTGCATACGATGCTGTTGTGAGACTATTGTTACTAGACCATTTCATCTTTAAGTCACTGAGATTAGGTTGAAGAATTCTCCCTGACTTCCACAGCTAGTATTTTATTGTAGTACTTAGGTAGGACTCTCCAACTCTTGTAAAGTGGTGAGCTTATTACATCGTACACTCGACAGACCTTTTGATGTACTTCCTTGCTTGCAATTATCTTCTCTTCCCTTGTGTTTGTAGGGTTGCTTTTGAAGTGATATCTTGACTGTTTTCCCAATGGCATTCTTTTTTATTTCCATAATACTCATATAGTAACTTTAACTAACCCAACTCCTATTTGAATATTTCTCAAGGATCATGATGTCTTATCAGCGAGACTGAATTTCCTATTTTAGGGCTCACTATATTTATCCTGCACGATCTGTTGATTTGTCTGTATCCTCTTGTCTATCAAGGCTCTTCCTGAATATATTACTAACCTCTTGTTGGACCAATCACATATTAATATTCCACATCATCTTTCTTGGATTATTTCCTTTGTCTTAACTTACATCTCGCACTGGCTCTTTATTTATCCATAACATCCCGGGTAGGAACCCTTACTTACTTTCCTTGACCCCGTGCTTGCATAATGTTTTGGAAGCGTAGCCTAACTTTAGGATTTGAATAAGTGCAATATTATCCCTTTATTACTTTTATCTCATTCTTCCTTTACCATTCCACAGTTACTAGAACTACTCAATTCTGACTAAATGCCGCATCACTCAATATTTCCCCATTTAGGGGAGTACTAAGATTTAGCGCTATGATGGTCAATATATTGATGTTTTATCTCTTCATCTTTCACATCTTTTCACATCATCAATTACCCTTACTTGCCTTGTGATAATCATTCTATACCATGGGTAAGAAAATTCCTCACTTAGTGTAACTAGCACACATAGCCCCTTAAGCTTAACTATACTCACATTGCTTGATTTAGGGAAGCGTCTTGCTGAGTGACCTTTAAATGTTATTCTTGTGTCGTCCATTCAATTATTTCCAAAATGCAATCTCTGAAATCCTCATGATGCAGACTATTACAAAATCACTCGGTCCATAATTCATGTTTAGTTTATCTTGTTCATCAATCCATACTATTATCTATTACTTTACGGTCTAATTTTCCTTCCACTAATCACGTTAGAGTCATGAACTTATTTCTTGAAATGAGGATATGAATTTAAGGCCTATACTCTTTTGTTATCTCAAGCCCCATCCCATCTAATCTTTTTCTTCCCTTAACTATAGACTCTGTAATACTGTCATTTTTTTCGACCGTTGTAATCCATGTATAACATCTTACTCATAATGCTTCATTAACTTTCTTCTTATTTCCTTTCTAATATTTCTAATATCACTTTATTCTGAAAACTTCAACAAGGAATTCTTTTGCTTTTAGCTTCTCTTGTTCCATCCACTGGCTCGTCGGGTTGCCTAATATTCTCTATACTAGGGGCGGGAGCCACAGTAAGATTATAATTATCCCTTTCAGGCTTCAGTGCCTATCTTTTTAGTACTTGTATCTAGCTGCACTATTTTAGAGTTCACTATATGGGTGACTCACAAGGAGATCTATTACCACATTTGCAATATCCTTTTGAAATCTCAACTAATGTAAACAACCCATCCACTATTTTGGGTTACTCTTACCCTAACCAAATCCTGATATCCGTCCTTTTCTAAAACTACTTCTGTTAGCCTCATAGGGCATAAATGAGATGGGTATGACCAATTGTACATACCTCTTTTGTTTTTAATGGTAACTCAAAAGTCTTATATTCATCTGCTTGAATTGTGAATACTTATAATCTTCATTAGCTGGAAGCCTCTTATCTTTCTTCATCTTGCTTCTTTTACTTGTATCTATATTCTTAATCTCTCATGGCCCTTCACCGTAGGGATAGACAGATATTCTTGCCTTAAGGCTCCTTATCAAGAGGCATACATTGTTAGAAAATACGCTTAACGCTAGAGGGGGATGAATAGCGTTATTATAAAATTTAGCGTAAACTTGCGGAAATTAAAATTTGCAGGAAATAAATAAGTGCGTTAAATAAACAAAAAGGAAAGAACGCACCAATATATTCTGGTTCACCACAACACGTGGCTAGTCCAGTCCCCGAGAGACTCTCTCGAGATTTTCCACTAACTTGTTAAGCTTACGGGTGCTCAACAAACCTTTACAACTTAAGGACACAAGCCTTAACACCTTTGCTCGGAGATACAACACTCCAAGACTTGAACCAAGGAAACACAAGTTCCTTACAACAAGAGAATCACAATTCTCTTACAAGTGTATAAAACACTAAACACTCAAACAAAATACTCCTTAATGAGTAGATATGAGTAAAAGAAGTAAGCTCTAGATCACAACAACTTTGGACAAGAATATGGCTCTCAAAAGCTTTATGAAATTGAATATAAAATGATAAACAAAAGTATGCAAGCTTATAGCAATGTAATGATCAGTTGTAGTATGTTGTTGTGTTTAAAACACTGAAATGAAGCTGTATTTATAGTTGAAAAACTTGGCATTACCGTTGCCTAATTGCCAATTAAGAGTTGCTGATTTTACTCACTGACAATCGATTGTCAAACACCAACAATCGATTGTCTGCCAGTCAGATCAAAATTCAATCCCAGATTTTACGCTTGATAATCGATTACTTACAATCCATAATCGATTACTGGCAACGTTCAAAAAATCCTTTCCAGATTTTACCACAAACAATCGATTGTCCAGAATCAACAATCGATTACTCAGCAATGTTCAAAAAATCTTTTCCAGATTTTAATCAAAACAATCGATTATACAAAATCAATAATCGATTACCCAATAACGGTCAAAAAATCTTTTCCGGATTTTAATCAAAATAATCGATTATACAGAATCAATAATCGATAACCTGACGGTATTTGAAAACTATACGACAACGATCAGCTTCACAATCGATTTCACAAAGTCAACAATCGATTACTTATCAGTTTTTGAAAAATATTTTAGACACTGTCTCTTTGACAATTGATTCCAATGTAACAATCGATTATTTAATAAATTTGAAAATCACTGGAAGACACTGTCTCAACATAATCGATTACCATTAGTTCATAATCGATTATTCTGAGTTTTGAAAAACTTTGATGGACACTGCCTCAGTTACAATCGATTGTCATTAGTTCACAATCGATTGTCATGCAGGTTTGAAAAACCTGATGCTCACTGTCTTACTCACAATCGATTGTCATTAGTTCACAATCGATTGTCATGCAGTCTTGGCTTAAAACAATCGATTATCATAAGTACATAATCGATTATCTTAGTCCAGATTTTTAAGGCATGTCTAAAAATTATTTTGACTACTGTAAATATGCATGATTTAAAATCATTTGACATTAAATTAAATATGCATGATTTTGGAAAATAGTTTTATGAGAGAAGCCATGTTACGAGTCAAGTTGTAGGATCAAGATCACAATTAAGAATGACTCAATTAAACTATAAAACTTTGTCTTGAGCTTGAATCTCGTTGTATATCAATTGTGCGCTTGTTTCTTGAACTTCGTCATATATCAATTTTCGCTTCGTTTGTCATTCATCAAAACCTATACAAAAGAACACACGTTTTAGTATATTGCATTGAGAACGTGTTTCCAACAATTTCCCCCTTTTTGATAATGGCAAACATTAAGCGGGATATGCAAGACAAGCAATTTATAATGACGATTCAAGACAAGTATATACATGCAACAAGTATGCAATTTGTTCCCCCTCAATTTGAGAATTCCCCCTCAATTTAAGCTTATAACTTGAGAGTGCATCATACCCGTTATCTTCCCCATTTTGCCATTAGCAAAAATAATAATAAGATGCCAAAGATGAAATAAACCTTGTTTATTTATTGGAAAGAAGGTGTGATTATTTAAAGAGAGTATAATAGCTCAAATGATAGCATTACAATCGATTATTGATACGAGATAATCGATTATTAGATGAGGGAAACAGATTTTTCTGAAGAAGACTCGATTCTTGCGCGTCATGCTTTATAATTCCCCCTACTTTTAGGGCAATACCTGCAAAAAAGAATTAGACGTCTCCGACGCTCAAGTTAGAAATCTGTAAAGAAGTAATAACTTAAACTAGTGTTGCCAAGTGAGAACGTGAGCTCTTAAGAAGTGTGTCCTAAAGTGTTCATAAGAGAGTTTCGGTACTTACCTTTCCTCCGACGTCTCCAATTACCTGTTCAAGAGGGTGATCTTTGATCGTCCTCCACTCTTTTGGCACTTTTGTTTCTTTTTCAAATTGTGGTGCTTCTTCCGTTGGTTGTTCCTCAGTTTCATCTTTATTTTCCTTGGGTGGTTCCTCTTGTATTTTGTCTTTCAAGCTATCTAAGATACCTGCAAGATCAAAACCGGAATCTTTTCTCGCCAAGCGAGCATTATTTTCGGAAAATACAACATGAGGGGATTCCTCCACAATTTGGGTTCTTTTATTAAAGACCCTATATGCTTTACTACGTGAGGAATATCCAATGAAAATACCTTCATCCGACTTAGCATCAAATTTACCCAATTGGTCTTTGCCATTGTTATGAACAAAACATTTGCAACCAAAAACTCTAAAATAGGAAATATTTGGTTTTCTACCCTTATAAAGTTCATAGGGGGTTTTCATGAGTATCGGCCGAATTACTACTCTATTTAGAACATAGCAAGCGGTACTCACGGCGTCCGCCCAAAAATGTTTGGGTATCTTAGCTTCGTCGAGCATGGTTCTAGACATCTCTTCGAGACACCTATTTTTCCTTTCCACCACCCCATTTTGTTGTGGTGTACGTGGAGCGGAAAAGGTATGCTCGATTCCGAGTTCGTCACAAAAGTCCGCAAAGAGATTGTGATCAAACTCTCCCCCATGATCACTTCTAATTGAAGTGACGGTTGTTTCTTTCTCATTTTGAATACGCTTAAGAAAATATTTAAAATTTTGAAAAGCATCACTTTTATTGGCAAGAAATAAAGTCCAAGTAAATCTCGAGTAATCATAAATAATCACAAAAGCATATTTATTTCTTCCTAGACTTTCAATGCGAGAGGGACCAAATAAATCCATATGAAGCAATTGCAATGGTCTAGAAGTTGAAACAATGTTTTTAGATTTGAAAGATGCTTTTGTTTGCTTCCCCTTTTGACACGAGTCACAAATAGAGTCATTTTAAAATTTTAAATTGGGAAGACCAACAACTAAGTTTTGAGAAATCAATTTGTTCAGAAGATGCATATTGATATGTGCTACTCTACGATGCCATAGCCAAGTATCATCCTCTTTACTCATTAGACAATCAACATTATCGGGTGAGGAATTAGCAAGATCAACCATATAAATATTATCCACTCTAAAACCACGGAGGATAATTTTGAAATCACTACGTCTGAACACTAAGCATTCATCCGAGTCAAATAAAGCAAGATTTCCCTTGTCACACAATTGGCTTATGCTCAAGAGATTATGCTTTAATCCTTTAACAAGTAATATATGCTTAATAGAGGAATTTTCATCCTTACCGACCAAGCCGATGCCGATGATCTTTCCTTTATTGTTATCACCGAAGATAACACTTCCTCCTTCTTTGTGCTCTAATTGAAGGAATTTGGATTCATCTCCCGTCATATGCTTGGAGCATCCACTATCAAGGTACCATAGTACACTTGATCCCTTCAAGCACACCTACAAAACAAATTAATGTTCTTTAGGTACCCATGCCATCTTGGGTCCTTGGGGGTTAGGCATATTATAATGATGCGATTGAGTAATATGTCTATGACGTGTAAAGCATGCAGGAGCAATATGACCAATACGTCTACAATAATGACAAGTCACATTTGGGTTATGCATCCTTCTAGGTTCATAGTAACTAGACGGATGAAAATTTCTTACTCTATTTTGAACACTATGACTATTTCGCATTTCATGAGAATTATTTCTCCTACTATGAGCTCTAGGATGGGCAGCATTTCTGGAGTGATTGTTTCTCGGTTGAAGGCCATTTCTAGGTCTTCTCAAAGGTTCAACATTTGGCCTAAAATATGCATCATTTCTAGGGTAACTATTTCTAGGTGGTAAGTCATTTCTAGGTCTCCTAAAATGTTCAACATTTTGTCTAGCATGCATATTGGTTCTAGGATTGCTATTTCTAGGATAAGCATTTGTTTTATTAGTCCTAGGTTGAGCCTTAGGTGGTTGGGGTTTGGCTTCAACCTTTTCTTTAACCTCATTCTTAAATCCTATGCCATGCTTGGTTGATTTCAAATTTACAAGGACCTCATTGAAATTCTTGTGGGAAGAATTAAACTTATCTAAGGTACCTTTGAGTCTATCTACCTCATTTTTGAGATGCAAGCAAGAAGAACAATTTTTAGTAGAATTTTCGGGCTTATCGGCGCTTCTTTTTCCAAAAAACTTGTTTTCCTCTTTCAGCTTTTCATTTTCTAAAACCAGTTTTTCTAAATCCTTTTCTTTCAAAGAAAGCTGTTTTTGAAAATCCTTTTCTTTTAATGAAGCATTTTCTTTTATGCCCTTAACAGTTTTTGAAGCCTTAATAAACTCAGCATATAATTCATCAAAAGCAGTTCGCATTTCTTCAAGAGTAAAGGAGTTTTTAGACGAGATTTGACATACCTCATCTTTGTTGTCTTCTTGTGCCATAAGGCAAAGATTTGCTGCTTCGTCTTCTTCTCTTCGCTTGACTCATCTCCGAAGTCGCCTCCCCAAGAAATGTATGCACGTTGCTTTTTAAAAGGTTTCTTCTCCTTTTTGATGTTTGGGCAATTTGATTTGATGTGCCCGGTTTCACCACTTTCATAGCACTTGATTTGTTCGCCTTGCTTTTTGCCCTTGCGTTCATACTTATTGCGCATGAACTTTTGAAATCTTTTGATAACGAGTCCAAACTCGTTGTCTCCTTCCTCATCAATTTGCGGTTGGCTTGGGCTCGCCTTTAGAGCTATTCTTTGCCTCCTTTGATCATCAACAAAAGGGTTAAGAATAGTAGATTCATAGGTCTTAAGGTTACCTCTTAGTGCGTCGATGGTGACGTTTGAAACGCCAATGGATTCTTGAATTGCATCGGCCTTTGATCTCCATACCGGTGTGAGACTTCTAAGAATTTTTCGAACGAGCTCTCTATCCGTGAATGTTTTCTTGAGAGCATGTAGGTCATTTACGATTATTGAAAATCGCTCAAACATTTCGTCCACCTTTTCACCTTCCTTCATGTGAAATAATTCATAAGAATGGGTTAGGAAATCAATTTTTGCTTCCCTTACCTGGTCCGTACCTTCGTATGTAACTTCTAGCTTGTCCCACATCTCCTTTGCCGTTGTGTAACACGATATTTTTTTGTTATCGTCAGCATTAACAGCACAATATAATAAATTAATTCCTTTAGCATTATTTTGAACCTTTTGGATGTCATCCGCGTCATACTCATCCTCGGACTTGGGAACCCATTCGTTTTCCACCTTCTTTGTTGGAATTTGGTTTCCCTTCATTATCACCTTCCAAAGGTGAAAGCTGTTGGACTGAACGAAGATCTTCATCCTCTCCTTCCAGTACGTGTAATTTGTACCGTCGAATAGAGGTGGTCGTGTGGAGCACTGTCCTTCATCAATTCCTGCAAAAGAGTCACGAGTAGAAGCAATGGATGGTTCTCTCATACTGTTAAGTCTTCAGAGAGTATGGCTCTGATACCAATTGTTAGAAAATACGCTTAACGCTAGAGGGGGGGGGGGGGTGAATAGCGTTATTATAAAATTTACGTAAACTTGCGGAAATTAAAATTTGCAGGAAATAAATAAGTGCGTTAAATAAACAAAAAGGAAAGAACGCACCGATATATTCTGGTTCACCACAACACGTGGCTAGTCCAGTCCCCGAGAGACTCTCTCGAGATTTTCCACTAACTTGTTAAGCTTACGGGTGCTCAACAAACCTTTACAACTTAAGGACACAAGCCTTAACACCTTTGCTCGGAGATACAACACTCCAAGACTTGAACCAAGGAAACACAAGTTCCTTACAACAAGAGAATCACAATTCTCTTACAAGTGTATAAAACACTAAACACTCAAACAAAATACTCCTTAATGAGTAGATATGAGTAAAAGAAGTAAGCTCTAGATCACAACAACTTTGGACAAGAATATGGCTCTCAAAAGCTTTATGAAATTGAATATAGAATGATAAACAAAAGTATGCAAGCTTATAGCAATGTGAGGATCAGTTGTAGTATGTTGTTGTGTTTAAAACACTGAAATGAAGCTGTATTTATAGTTGAAAAACTTGGCATTACCGTTGCCTAATTGCCAATTAAGAGTTGCTGATTTTACTCACTGACAATCGATTGTCAAACACCAACAATCGATTGTCTGCCAGTCAGATCAAAATTCAATCCCAGATTTTACGCTTGATAATCGATTACTTACAATCCATAATCGATTACTGGCATCGTTCAAAAAATCCTTTCCAGATTTTACCACAAACAATCGATTGTGCAGAATCAACAATCGATTACTCAGCAATGTTCAAAAAATCTTTTCCGGATTTTAATCAAAACAATCGATTATACAAAATCAATAATCGATTACCCAATAACGGTCAAAAAATCTTTTCCGGATTTTAATCAAAATAATCGATTATACAGAATCAATAATCGATTACCTGACGGTATTTGAAAACTTTACGACAACGGTCAGCTTCACAATCGATTGCACAAAGTCAACAATCGATTACTTATCAGTTTTTGAAAAATATTTTAGACACTGTCTCTTTGACAATCGATTGTCCAATGTAACAATCGATTATTTAATAAATTTGAAAATCACTGGAAGACACTGTCTCAACATAATCGATTACCATTAGTTCATAATCGATTATTCTGAGTTTTGAAAAACTTTGATGGACACTGTCTCAGTTACAATCGATTGTCATTAGTTCACAATCGATTGTCATGCAGGTTTGAAAAACCTGATGCTCACTGTCTTACTCACGATCAATTGTCATTAGTTCACAATCGATTGTCATGCAGTCTTGGCTTAAAACAATCGATTATCATAAGTATATAATCGATTATCTTAGTCCAGATTTTTAAGGCATGTCAAAAAATTATTTTGACTACTGTAAATATGCATGATTTAAAATCATTTGACATTAAATTAAATATGCATGATTTTGGAAAATAGTTTTATGAGAGAAGCCATGTTACGAGTCAAGTTGTAGGATCAAGATCACAATTAAGAATGACTCAATTAAACTATAAAACTTTGTCTTGAGCTTGAATCTCGTTGTATATCAATTGTGCGCTTGTTTCTTGAACTTCGTCATATATCAATTTTTGCTTCGTTTGTCATTCATCAAAACCTATACAAAAGAACACACGTTTTAGTATATTGCATTGAGAACGTGTTTCCAACATACATGAATGTAATGTACATACATGATCTGCTGAAGACCTCATATATACTCATCATGAGAACGATGCAAAATTGAGTTCCTCTGACTCCATTCTTCCAAAGCTATAATTGTCTTTCTGGATGTAGGCATCTTCATATTATGAATAAGATAGAGTTTGGGATATTTAATTCTTACAACTAAGCGATACCACACAATCTAGAGTAAGAAGTATGCGAGACAGTCCTAAATTCCCTATAGCCTCATGCTTATAAGTGTTGTGCACAACACAACCATAAACAAGGCTCTATTATACACGCTTGTAGATATCCCTAGGATAGAATTTCTTTGATACAACTTTTGTCACGACCCAAACCGATGGGCCGCGATGGAACCTGGTACTTACTCAACTGAGTACTAAAGTAACATATATTTTGTGTCATTCAATCGTAGGTAAATGAACCAAAGTTAAATATGAAGGAATACAAACTGATATATGACATACTAGCCTATAAGAACAAAATGATCACTCGTATACTGAACATAGGTGGACAATGCCATACAATCTTTTAGTACATACATATGTCTAAATGCCTCATAAAGAACATAAATGTCATAGAATTCGGGACAAGGCCGTGCCTTACTAATCATTAAATGTCCTAATCATATTGATCACATAAGCAAATCCGGAGCAAAATGGAGCGCACCAATACCTTCCGCTGAGCTGGTAGCCTACTTGGAGGGCTCTCAACCTATATATTGGTACTTGTGGGCATGAAATACAACGTCCCCAAGCAAAAGTGACGTCGGTACAAATGAAATACTTAGTACATAAGTAATGAAAATTATTAAACAATAGACATGAGAGAAACATAGAGTAAAAGACTTAATATGTAAGCCTGAATAACTTTGCCTACGCTCAAAGAGTTTCCATAACTAGTCCTAAGCGTGAACCTATCAAAAAATGTACATAATGCAATGCATGAGAAGTATGTCAATAAAATTTTTTGGAATGTCATAAGACCATTATTCCTTTGAGTAATATCATGAAGTAAATATTTTTCAACATACGTATTTTTTTGAGATCCATAAACAAATGATAGAATAATAAGACGCATGGGGAATCAAGAACACATGCATATGTAGTATTTTTATGAATAAAGTCATTTATAGAAGTTGTGCATTTGCTCATTTTGTCTGTATCGTATGGATCGTGCCAAAGGGAATAAAGGGATAGCCTTGACACATCTGAGTTGATTCTCTTGACAATCCCTCTAATATATATCAATTACGACAAATCACGTAACGACAATATCAAAATAAAAAAAATTTAAATGATTTTCTTGAGAAAGATTACAGTATTCCGTTAAAGTTGCAACATATCACGTTGCTAAGATGCTAAGAGATATTGTTTGGAAAAAGTCACTTTATTAAGTATGCTAATATGAAAACATTTGTTTGAATTTGCTGAATTGAATTAGACATATTACTAAGATGTTAATAGAGACAACATCCCTTTGAGTGAATTAGAGAATGGATATTAACGTCTTGGTGGTGTAGTCCCCACTTTGAAGACTTGGTCACAAAAATTCATCCAATTTTGCCACCAAAAATTCATCCAATTTTGCCACCTTTGAAATGTGATTTAAGTGTCACCAATTGCATTTGATGTGCTGCCACATCAGGAGATTTAATTCTTATCCAAATATTTGAGATAATTATTCACTAATTACTTGATTAAATTTTTAATATTCTATTAACTAATAATTAATCAATTACTTATATACTTAAGAATTATTTCAAATTAGTTACAGCATTACTCAGCTTTAAGATACCTTATATACCTTACTATCATGGTCATGTGATACCTTGTATGTCGCTAGCTCATAAATATGGGGTATTATAGCTTGGACCTTGTTTTATTCCTATATTGCAAAACTTCGACAAAACTCATTTTCTTCGATTTGCTTAGACTCTCACCTTCACAAATTTACTTATTACTTGTTTAAAATAACGTATACTTATAACCTCAAATAATCTTATTCCCGAGCTTACATCAATTATCTTACGATGAAACTTTAACGTACGAAAATGCAGTATGTAACATCTCATTTTCAAGATTATATTAATTTACTTATGGTGTAATTCCATGCACAAAAATGTGGGGTGCAACAATAACCGGGGCTATGAAACAAGATATAGCAATAGTCGTATGTTCGACAAAGTACCGAGCAAAAAACTTCAGTATACCTACAGATGCCCAGAGGGACATCTTATTAAGCTCTATATATGTTTACAAAGTGAGGCCTAGAGATTGACTAAAATCTGGAGGAAAAAAGAGAGAAGAGTCACAAAGACGCACCTACAAAGTCAGACTCATACATGCTGCATGATAAAAGGTAACAACAATTACAAGATTGGAAAGATTCGACCATGCGTCGTGGTGTGAGAACTTTGGATTTATTCACATAATAGTTGCCGCGATAGAAAGAAGAGTACTAAGTTATTCGAAAGACACAGGTTATGAAAATGATAAGTACAGTAGTGGACATTCGCAGATGAATTTTCCAAAAAGGAAAATGATATTACATCCCTATTTTTCATACGTAAAAGTACGCCATAAGTAAATTTATAAAAGTTCGGGATGAGATTATTTTGAAATTATGAGCATTGTGCTATTTCAAACAATTGATGACTGGATTCGTGAATGTGAGAGGATAAGCAAATCGAAGTAAATGAATTTCGTCAAAGTTTGGCATTTGGGATAAAATACTGTCTGAGATAAAATACCTGATATTTATGGACTAGTATCATACAAGGTACCATATGGCCCTGATAGTAGAGTGTATAATATATTTTATAACTTATAAGATTCTAAATAATTTGAGATAATTCTTAATTATGTGGGTAATTGTTTCATTATTAATTAATGGGAGATTAATAAGTTAAACAACAAATTAGTGAATTTTGGATAAGGCTTAATAAACCCTCCTAAACGTGGCAGCCAAAGAATATTGATTTAAGTGACTCTTTAATTATTGCTAGATGACACACTTTGGGAAACATGTGGGGTCCATATAAAGACCGACCATTATAGAAATTTCGTCACATCATTACTGAAAAAGCAATCCATTTCTAAGAAAAATTTCATGAACATTATGTATGAAGACCATGCTACGGATGGACCTCCACAACTCATAGGAAAGTTCATAACAGAATAAGTGTGAGATTTTGCAATTTTAAGGAATACGGTGCAATTTTTTTCAAGAATATCAGACAAATTTTTTTCTATTTCGATCCATCGTTATGTGTTATTGTAATTGATGTGTGTTAGGAGGGTTTTCAAGAGAATCAGCTTAGGTATGTTAAGGGTATACCTTCTTTCTTTTTGCATAATCCATATCATACAACAAAACGAGCAAATGCACAACTTCCATAAATGACTCTATTCATAAAAGTATTAGAGATTCCTATGTTCTTGAGTCCCCATGTGTCCTATTATTCTATTATCTGTTCACGTGTCTCATAAAATACATAAGTTGATAAAATTTATTTCCTGATATTAGTCAGAGGTATAACGGTGTTATGATGTTCTGAAAGATTTTATTGACGTACTTCTTATGCATTGCATTTATTTACATTGACCACTATGGCATTATATGCGCACCACCACCTGATAAATTGTTATACGTTGATGATGTTACACACAATGGCCAAGGTGATATGATGGGATGCCCTCAAAAGCTTGATGATGACATGAATTTATATACCCATGCATGGTATGAAATTTTTACACATATTCATGACATTATAAGTATTAAATGATTCAAATATCTATTAAGACTTACATGTCAAGTCTTTTACTCCATATTTCTCTCATGTCTATTATTTATAGATTTTTATTCCTCAAATACTCGGTACATTATTTGTTCTAACATCCCTTTTGCTAGGGGATGCTTTGTTTTATGTTCGCAGGTCCGATAGACAAGTCGAGAGCCCTCCAAGTAGGCTATCAGGTCAGCGAAAGATGTTGGTGCGATCCATTTGCTCCGGAGTTACTTATTTGGTCAGTAGTACTTGGACGTACATTCATTAGTATGGTGGGGCCCTATCCCGACCTTTATGGTAATTATCTACTCTTAGAGGATTAGAAATA
The DNA here is from genome assembly GCA_034376525.1 of Nicotiana benthamiana. Lineage (NCBI taxonomy): Eukaryota > Viridiplantae > Streptophyta > Magnoliopsida > Solanales > Solanaceae > Nicotiana > Nicotiana benthamiana. The sequence goes on from CM067337.1 coordinate 96,172,503, forward strand.
TGTCATGTACGTAAAAGATTGTCTGAAATTGTCAGCCTATGTTTAGTTTATGAGTGATCATTTTGGTATTACTGGCTCGTAATTATGGATTAGTTGGTGTTACATGTTTTGTTCTAGATATCATATGGCAACCTTTCCGCGTATTTACCTATGATAGTATGATATGTAAAGATACTTTATGTTGGTACTCGATTGAGTAATGTACCGAGTGCCCATTGTGGCTCATCAGTTTTGATCATGACACCCCAGTCCTGCGAAGATATAACTTCTAGTTCTAATAGTCCCCGACCTTCATGGCACTTTTAGTTCTCTTATATGCAATAGTTCCCCCAGTGTTCAGATGCTAAGTACGACAAATCAAGCACCGGAGTTCTTGATATGGTCGATGATCCTAAAAACAATGTGGCATATAAGTGCAGTAACAGGAATTTAGCAGTAATACCTTTTGAGGTGAGTCATATTCTAATTGCTTGTTAATTTTACTCTATCTTGAATTTCCAAACGATATGAATCTTTACCAGTTGTAGCTGAAATTCGATAAGGTCATTCCCACGTCGGTCCTAGCTTTCCAGCATGGACTTCTCGAGTACTTTGAATTACTTTCTGCAAAACCAAATAAGCAAATTTAAAGTATAAAATATTCAATCTACAATTATAATACCTTTTTATATGTTGTTTTTGTGCCACCATCCACACATAAGCTATATTCCGATGCTCTTCAAGGAAATCCAATTGAATCAGCATTGCTTCATTATTTGCCTCCTCGTTTTCCAGGAAATACTTTATGGTCGGTTTCCAATCTTTACCATAATTAAAGCTTCTGCGCCGTACGCAAGATATAGGGGACTTTATCTTGTGATTGCTTCGACGTTGTTCAATACACCCATAACACTCCCGATAAATCTCCAGGCCAATTACATTTAGCATCCTATAATTTCTTTATGAGGTTTTGTATTATCACCTTTTTGATTGACTCCGCTTGTCCATTAGAACTTGGATGATATGGGGAAGGGGGGATCCTTTTCATCTTCAAACTTTTCATAAAATTTGTGACTTGGGAGCCTATAAATTGTGGCCAAATGTCACAAGTAATTTCTTTCGGTACCCTAAACCGGCAAATGATATGATCCCAAGTGAAATTAATAATTTCTCACTCTCCATTATTTTTTAAGGAACCTTCTTCCACCCATTTAGTGAAATAATCACCTAAAACTAAAAGGATTTTTACCTGTCTAGGCCCTTGAGGCAAAAGACCAACTATGTCCATCCCCCATTTCAGGAATGACCACGATGATACTACCAAATGTAGAAGCTTTGATAGATGATGCACTAATCGCACATGATACTGATACTTATCACATTTTGGTAAAAAATTCCTTCATGTCTTGCTCTATCTAGAGCCAATAGTAATCAGTCCTTCTAAATTTAAGAATTACAAGTCCACTTCGGAATGGTTTCCGCAAACCCGTTCATGAATTTCTCTCATCATATAGTCAGCCTCTGATTTTCCTAGACACCGAGCCAATGGTCCTTGAAAATATCTTTAGTATAATTGACCATCAACAAGGCAATAACGAGGAGCTTTAGTTTGTATAGCCCGAGAGGCTTTACAACATTTAGGAAATTTTCCTTGCCTTAAATATTCTATAAACTTGTGTCTCCAATACAAAATTAAGTTGGTCGAATTAACTTCATTATACACATCCACGTCTAAGATTGCATGAAACAGCTGAACAAATGTATTAGAATTAGGTCCTTTATTTTTTGTTGATGACCCTAAATTGGCCAATGTGTTTTCCTCCATGTTCTTTTCCCTTGGGATATGAATTACCAACCACTCTTTGAATCGGGAAACTAAAACTTGAACTTTGTTCATGTACTAGTGCATGCACCCTTTTTGGTGTCAAAGACTCCATATATTTGATTCACTACAAGATGGGAGTCACACTTTTTCAATTACCTCGGAGCCTAGTCCACGGTTTTCAAGTCCAGCAACTAAAGCCTCATACTCGACTTCATTTTGAGTCAAAGGTACAATTGTACTTGCCTGTGTTAGGTTCGTGCCCGAAGGATTGATTAATACTATCCCAAGATTGGACCCTTTTATGTTGGAGGCTCCGCCCATAAACAAGGCCCATATAGTATAGACAGTTCCTGACATCAGAATGCTTCTTTTGTAGCTAAAGGAATCATTACCAGACTAAAATCTGCCACAAAGTCAGTTTTGCTGATAGAGTGAAAAAAGGTAACTTGTCAACTGGACAGGTGATGTCATTTGCCTAACCAACCCTAGGGAAACTCTGTCTGAATAAAGGCCTAGATCGTTTGTATAGACATACTTTTTGGCCAAAACTTGTGAATTGATTGCTGTCCGAACTCTATATCAAATTCACTAATTTCTATCTCCCATATAGCCAATAAACCAAATAATTTAGATTTACAAAGGACATTTCTCAAGGGAAAATTCGCCCCAACAGCTATTAGGGGACATTGAAAGTAAAGTATAAGTTCTCGAGAAGCTACAAAGAGAGCTAGAGAAAACTTTTGTAGGTGCAGGTAACATGTCTCCGCTCTTGATAGTATTTTACTAATGTAATAAATATTGATTTGTATACCTTCATCCTCCTAAACAAATATCATAAATTAACAAATTTTCACCCTCCTTCAGTTTGGACATTAGCAAGGCATAGACCAGTACCTTTTAGGTCTTCAATGCTTGCTGATATTCTGGAGTACACATGAATCATTCTTCTTTTTTCAAAAATAAAAATAAATAATGACATTTTTCTGATAACCTTGATATGAATTTGCTTAGGGCTGCAAACCTGCTGGTCAAACTTTGCACTTTCTCCGCACTTGTCAATTGTACATGGATATCCACTGCGACCTTTGTCTTGTAGGAATTTAATTTAATTCCTCTTTGAGAAACCAAGAAGCACAAAAACTTTCTGGAGTCAACTCTAAAATTACATTTTTTTGGGTTGAGCTTCAAGTTGTATATTCCCAAAATATGGAATGTCTTTTGTAAATGAGTCAGGTGACTTCCTACACTAAGAGTCTTAACCAACATATGATCAATATGAACTTTCATAGTTTACCAATTTGACATTCAATCATCTTATAATGAGCTCTGTTAACTAGCCCCGATATTCTTAAACCATAAAGGCATCACATTATAGCAATAAGTGCCAAATTTTTGATGAATGAAGTTTTTTCTTGATCAACCGGGTGCATCCTAATTTTGATAATATCCATAATATGTATCAAGAAAACTCATCAACTCATGCCTGATCGTAGAATAATTTATTTGGTCAATGTTTAGCAACGGAAAAGAATCTTTCGGGCATGATTTATTTAAATCTTTGTAACCTATATACATTCTAATTATTCTTTTTAGGAGCAACCACAACGTTAGCTAGACAATCAGGATAATAAACCTCATGAATTGAGCCTATACTTAATAACCAAGTTACATCATCTTTAACAAACATGTTCCTGACTTCTGCTATCAGTTGTTTCTTTTGCTTCACCAGTGGAAACTTATGGTCCAAACATGAATTGTGGACAACCACATCTGGTGGAATACCTGTCATATAAGGATGATACCATGCATATCAATCGAATTTAGCTTTTAAAAACTCAATTATATTTAAGATTAAGTTCCAAACTTAATCATGTTACCAAGTAAACCTTTTTATTTGGGAACTCCGCGAAAGAAATTTGTTCTAGTTCCTTAGCGTCGACTTTGTAGCATATGATTCTTTCGGCACCTAAAAGAATCTATCTACCTGATAATAGTCTGATGTATCTTCTTCTCGAACACTATCCACCATATCTGGAAGGGCAGTATACATCAATTCCTTTAGTTGCTATTTGCTCGTTCCTTCTGCTTTTTTGTTGGATAAGGTGACTGTACTAATTTACCCTACATCAGATTGATCTCCTTTATTATGCTTGACCCCATTGGGTGTAAGGAACTTTAGCAGTTGCTGACAGGTTTATAGTACAACCTTAGTCCCATGAATACATGGCCTGCCAAGGATCATATCATATCCTATATCACCATCCACCACCTCGAACAAAGTGTTCTTAATTATGCCTTTGGTATGTGTGGGTAGTAAAATGTCCCCTAGAGTTGTTACACTTGTTAGGTTGAACCAAACTAGAAGCTTAATTGTTGGAATTATATTTCCAGTTAAATTTGCTTGTTCCTAAACTCTCAACAGGATTATATTGGCTGAACTACCTAGATCAACCAACACACATTTAATACTTAAAACATAAACTTAAGTAATTTTTCTAGAGTGTCGCTGTATGGTAAAAGAAGGTCGTCAACGTATTCTTTCGTTAATGTAATTTCATCTTCTTCTAATTTTTTAGACTCTTTTTCCACGAGTTATCTCTATCTGTGTCTTCTTTGTTGCCGAAAACGTCACCCCATTTACTTCAATCAATGAAAAATCATGTTTATTGACAGATGGGGTGACCCTGTAACCAGTTTGGCTAGTTTTGTAGCATCTCAATTTCTCCCATAATTATTCTTGGCGCGGTCGCTTAGAAATTCTCTAAATTGACCATTCTTCAATAACATTGAAACATCTTCACAAAGATGCCGAAAGTCCCCAGTCTTATATCTATGTGTTACGTAGAATTCAAATCATACATTAGGATCCTTTTTACTAGGATTTGATTGAACTAGTTTTGAAAATCTTTCCTCCTTGATGTTTCTCATAGTTGAAACCAGTTCTACTAAGCTTATATTGAAGTTGTAATCAGACAAACGAGGATATGCTAAATCTAGGGACCCTAATGGTTCCTATGCTGTAAAGCCTTGTTACTCTAACCAAAAACTACAAACCTTTAATTCCTCACCCATCAGCTCTTTCATAAGGCATAAAATGACTCTTGGAAAATCTCCGGTCTGCATCAAAATTATTTTTGAGCTTTTCCTTGTTTCAATCATGATTGCGACCTTTGGAAGACAGTGAAGAACTCAGTTGATTATTATCAATTCAGATTTCTTATTCATATCGATTATGGACATATGTGCATGTGGTTCCCTGAAACGCCAAAAAGCATTCCTTCAACTTCTTAGAGGAATCAAACTTTAAAGGATTAAGACCTTTGGTGAACGCTTTAGCTTCCCATTCATTCAATACATAAACTTCAGCAATGTCCTTTCCTTTTGAAATCAGATTACAAGCTCCCACAATAACTAAAACTCTCATAGAGCAATTATGAATATATCTACTTCCCTTGCTTAGACTTTCCTAGCCCAAGCATGAGCTTTAATAAAATAATCTAAAAGCACTTCAATAAGTCAATAAAATGCTCAAGTAAAAGAGAGTATCATGTTAAAACGCCATTTTTAGTGTTTCCCCGTGTTTTTACAGTAGGATAGATTCGATCTCGTGTAGGGACAAATTATTTCCCATCCAGATGTAGTTTAAGTTGTATGCTTTTGTGGATATGGAGTTCCATAATACTTCAAAATATCAGGCATATTAGATCTTTTTCGAACCAATTCCTGGGCCACACTTGGTTTGAACGGCAATTATGTACACTTCTTTCAATCCGGTACCAATAGTGCTCCAAGGATCTGATCCATCCGAGCATGGAATTATTTAGCTTTTCTATGATCCAATCATTTATTTCCCTTTTGAATCTCAAGAGCTCGTTTTAAAAGGATCATTTGTTTTTTACTCATTCCCGGATCCATTAGTTGCACTACCCATCTGATTTTCATTAAATCCAAATTCCTCCCTCAAAGTGACGCTACCGGTTCTCTACTATGTTTTATTTACAAGAAAACAAGGGAGAGATCGAACTCCTCCATTTGAATTATTGGAAGCAACTGAAAGTGCTTGTTGCAGCTCTATCATTACCCGGTCTTGCCGAGGAGTTTTTTCTTCGTGAACTAGAATTGTCTCATTTCCATTATCGTGAGTTTCATTGGTATAACCTTCACGATGTAACATATCCTCATGTTTGTTATTTGTTCCAACATTGATAGAGTTGTTCACATCATTAGCTGCCATATCTTATTCTACTTTGACTAAAGAAAAACGTCATATTGTATTGGTAGCGGATAGATGGATTAGAGTAGTAACACAATTATCTATGCCCCGTGATGGGGGCCATATTGTTACATGTAAAATAGTATAGTTAAATTTATATCGTGGTTTATAGACACGTCAATTTTTTTAATCCAAGAATATTCTATGACAAAGAATAGAAATAAATTAATTAAATAAACATAAATAAAATACAAGCCTGATTGTGGAATAAGCTTTCCTGAAAGCAAGAGTAAAATAATATATTGAGAAAAAAGAAAGAGTGTTATTAATAGAATAAGAGTAAGTGCACCTTTTTTCTTGCATACAGATGTTTCGTTTCCAATACTGAATACAAATTCTTCTATTGATACTCATTTCAAGGAGACAAGATCCATAGCATGCTCTTCTATTATATGAATAAGACCACTCTTCATAGCTGGATAACAGTTGTGTATAAATGTAAAAATTATTTGTAATTGTTTCTTATTGTATGTTGTCTTTTCAAACCGAGATATTCCTTTCAGATTTATTGTCCCCAGTGCCCTTGTCTTTGGATCTCACTTTTCATTGGTCACATGTTTGTAACCCGTGTCATCTTTTTGCTGACTCATACCTTATGTGACTTCACTACCACGTGCTAATTGTATGAGCATCCACTTGTGATTTATTAATTTTATCCCGGACAAATAGTCCCTATATTTTTCGGGGACTAAACTTTATGTTGCTGTGAAGTAGATAAGTCCTCTTTTCTTAGCGAGAAATTTCCTAAACGATTTTTACACTTGAAAAGACGCATGCTTCCCTGGATTTAATGAATGGAATACGTGGTATGCTATAATTCAGCATATATTTTTGCCAGTTCCCTAGGAAATGAAGACCATGAATTATGCCGCATATAAACTTCTCCACTTCTTACCATTTTTAACCTTCACTTTTACAAATACTTTTACTTTGAATTTGTAAAGCTTTTCAGAAAACCTTTCTTTCTTAGTGTAACTTTCTTACTCTGATTATCCATCATCATGTCTTTTACTACTTCTTCCCCCGGTAACTTAAGTATTTAAATAGGTGGTGACCCTTCTAAGAAAAGCTATACTAAAGAAGCCGATGCCAGTCCTCCAATTAACAGCAAAATTGTCACTGCTCGAATTTTGAAATAGATCTTCAAGAACAAAAGGAACCCATTATCCCTAAAAATGGTAAAAATAAGCCTATAAGAAAGTATCCTTCTCCATTGAGGCATGATCAAACTCAATAAACTCAGTCACCATATCATGATTAATAGTGTAGATGATGATAACGATTGTGGTCGGATGGAAAGGTTCATTGTCTTTGCCACCACAGACATTCTTCTAATGATTGCACCTTCAATTCCTGAATGTTGGAGCATTACTCATAAGCTCGTCAGCTATCGTGTTTTACTTTGCTAATGAAAATCATCTCTTTTGCTTATTTTTGTTTCTCTGATTTTAGCTACCCGTTTGGTTCCACCGTTAGTTCGAAACCTGACCCATTGGGTACATATGGTTTTAGATGTTTCAACATAGGACTCCTGTAAATGGAAAGAAACTTGACCTAAATTCAACGAAATCCAAGAACCATGGCAAATAACACTTCTCTTCTCCCTTTTCATTCTCCAACATGACGTAGTACGAATTTTCAGATTAATCTCCATAATAAATAGGCCTTCCAAATGGGTCTTCAATCAACCCCGTTGTTGAGGATTCCCATTACCTAATGGTGTCTCAAAAACAAATTCAAGCACTCACCGATCGATGATGTCTTGTGATGCTGCTCTTGCTTCTAGTGATGGCGCATCCTCCCAGAGTCTCTAGTCTAAGGAAAATAACCAAAAATAAAATGTACCTCCAAAGTTGAGGGTGAGGAGAAGCTTTCAACAAAAGAAGCTCCAACTGGACTAACCACAGTGGTCCATGATGAAGACAAAATTGAGGATAACAATGAAGTAGTTTATCTTTAAAGGAGATGAATAATAACCCCCCTTGCTCAACCAAATGCTCATTAGGAAAAAATTGAAGGACTCCCTCGAAGGTGGATAGTTGAAGATGTTGAGCCCCATATTTGAGCTCTCGTTGTTTCGTATTGTTAGAGGATTTATACATATGATATTCCTCCAACTCATACTTAAACACCCGCTACAACACCAACAACTCCATCCTTACCACTAGCCCCAACTAAACAAATGGAAGATGTTCATTCCCTTCATCACCCAAACATAGAAACATTGAGAACACCTTCCCCACACCTATTTGAAATGTCGATGGTATATGTGGCATCATTTGTCCAATTTTGAATGAGCGACACTTACTCTCCAAGTCGTTGGGAGTTGCCAACTACTAGAAGCCTTTAGTTTCGAACCAGGACTAGCGAAAAATGGAATCCATTTCTGCAGAATGCCCGATTAATGACATGATGCACTTTGCTACTGAGGTGTCATCTTATACTTCCTACCTTTTTTTTTCTCTTTCTAGACATTATCCTTAATCATTTTAATCTCTAACATTTCAAGCTTATCTCCTTGCCTTCGAGAGTTGCAAAAGATGATCCAAGCTTAAGAAGAAGTTCCGTTGAACGAGAATGGATCGCTGCTGAATGAGATCATCTTACTAAGTGACTTCCAATATCAGAAAAAAGAGTTACTCCAATTGGCAAACTTGAAGCCCTATTAGAGGATGATGAGAAAGAAAATATGGTTCACAGTCAAGAAGCCTCTTAATTGCATAAAGAAATTGAAGAGTTGAAGGCTAAGTGGGCTAAACTACAGGATGTTATAACCTAAAAAACGTGAGTTTTCTTCCTTGGAACAAATCAGTGACCGGGAAGCAAGCACATATTCAAAAACTGAGAGGCTGATGCGGCCGAGGATATGAGAGCTATGATGGAAGAAAGGTTCAAAAGGTCATGGAGCAGAAATGCAAACATGCGAGAACCAATACTGATTATGGTCGGACTTGTGGTATCTTGAGGGCTGAAAATGAATAACAGCAATCCAAAATCAAGAGGCTTCAAGCCAAACTCCAAGATCAATAAGACTCTTTTGTCCTTGACAAAACTTATGTGATTTATCACATGAGGAGAAAGATTTCAGAGGAGGCCAAAGAATGCATTGCAAACATGGATGGCTGCATCATTTTTTTTGGTAATTAAGGTTTTTTCATTAATCACCAATGAAGTTACATTACAAAACCACAGTCAAGCTTGAACTCAACTGACTGTCAGGGAGCTAACGTACTAACTACACTTACTATCATAGCTGCCTAACTCTACTATATTCTAAGGTGTTGCAATAGTTGTCTAATTCTAGGGGTGCCTCTAACATTACAATTATACACTATGTCTCTCAGTAAAGCAGTATTACATTGTAATGTCTTGTTGAGTACTCTTGCATTCCTTTCCAGCCATATAGCATATGCAACTTCAGTTGTAACCATTTTAAAAATGGCTGCCCGACAGGTTCGCCCCTTTGCTTTGCTAATCAACTATTGCATTTTCTGCTTCCAATCAATACTAGGTAGGTATTATTCCTGCAACCAGTTCATTACTCTTCCCCATAGGTCCACAGTGACAGGGCAGTTCATGAGCAAATGATCTCTTGTTTCAGGTTGGATTTGGCTTAGGGTGCATTGCTGATCAATACTCATTCCCCAGCTGTGTAGTCTGTCCTTTGTTGGGAGTCTGTCATGTAGGAATAGCCATAGGTTGAACACTGCTTTTGGTCTGGCTTGGTTTTGTATGATTAAGTTCTTCCATGGGACTGTCGGCACTTCTTGCAACTGTGACTGGTACAATTGTCTAGTCGTGCATTTTTGATGTTTCCAGTTCTGGAGCCTTTGAAGAGTATCTCTGGATTGGATGATCCTCTTAACCATCCAGCTAGCTTGGGTAGGAATTGGAATGGACTCTATTGGCTTGTCTTTGATATAATACACTGTGATCCACCTTATCCACAACTTGTCCTTTTGTGGGCTAGGTCCCAGCAGGTCTTTGCAATAACAGCCTTGTTCCAGAGCTTGAGGTTGGTTAGATTCATTCCATCAACTGACTTTGGGGTACACATTTTGTCCCATGAGATGTATTTCTTAGTTACAGTATTCATCCCAGACCAAATGAAACTCCTGCAAATGCTTTTAATCATTTTAAGTACTTTCACAGGGAAAATAAACAGCTGAGCCCAGTATGCTTGATTTCCAAAGAGGACAGATTGCACCAGTAGTATCCTCCCTGAGTATGACAGTGTTCTAGAAGTCCAAGAAGTGACCTTGGCTGTGATTCTTTCCACTAAAGGTTGCCACTGTAGTAGAGTGATTTTTTTGATGGTCAGTGTTACTCCCAGATACTTGAAAGGGAGTTGGCGTTGCTTATAACCAAGATGGCTGAGAATCTGCTTCTGCATAGGCATTGGTACTCCTCCAAAATAGACTTAGCTCTTGTTCAAGTTGGCCTTTAGTCCTGAGGCTGCAGAGAGTTGGGAGAAACAATTGGATAATGCTTTGACAGAGGTGAGATCTCCTTTGGTAAACAGCAGCAAGTCATCAGCAAAGCACATATGTGTAATGCCCAGTTTTTTACATCTGGGGTGGAATTGGTATGCTGGATCAGCTTGTAATACAGTGCATGACCTGCTTAAATACTCCACGGCCAAGGCAAATAGGAAGGGGGAAATGGGGTCCCCTTGCCTCAGTCCCCTAGCAGCAGCAAAGGGTACAGTCGGCTCTCCATTAACTAAAACAGAGTACCTCACTGTTGAGATACACTCCATAATCCATTTGGTGAAGGTGCTGGGGAAACCAATCTGTTCCATAACTTGTTGTAAGAATACCCATTCCGCTGAATCATGTGCTTTCTGGAGATCTACTTTAAGCATGCATCTGGGGGAGACATGCTTCATAGTATAGCTTTTAACAAGCTCATGTGCTAGAATGATGTTATCCTGAACTTTCTACCCGGGATGAATCCTGCCTGAGCTTCACTGATGATGCTTGCCATCACCTTCTGCAGCCTATTAGCTAGTACTTTGGAGATGAGTTTGTATAGCACAGTACAGCAAGCAATAGGCCTGTACTCTTTGACTAAAGTTGGTTTGGACAGTTTAGGGATGAGGGTAATAGTTGCACAATTGATTGGCTTGCACATCCTGGCTGTGGTGAAGAACTGCTTAATAGCAGTGGTGACTTGGCTACCAATGATGCTCCAGCTCTTTTTGAAGAACACAACATTATATCCATCTATTCCTGGTGCTTTGTCATCTCCAATAGATTTCAGACTCTCTGTTATTTCTGTGTCAGTTACTGCAGCACAAAGTTCCTGTCTTTGTTGTTGTGTCAGTTTTGGACCATTTGACATATACAATTGGTCAATAGCAGGCAGATTTGTTGCAGAAGTGCCCATCAGTGCTTTGTAGAATCCCAGGATTTCATCTTTGATATCTGTAGTTGCAGTAAGTTTGATTCCCAGTGCATTGGTAAGCTCAATAATTTGATTTTGTTGGCTTCTGTTCTTCATTACTGTAGTGAAGTACTTAGTGTTGGAGTCCCCAAGTTGTATCCATTTTGCTCTTGCCTTCGGTTTCAGGACACTCTCCTCAATCAGTGACCATTTCTCCAGTTGTAATACCAGGTCTTTCTTCTTCTGTTGTAGGGCATCAGTGTATGCTTGACTCAATTGGGCTTTTAAGGCCCCCAATTCCTGTCGACTCTGCTCTATTCTAAGTGAAATTGTCTTGAATTCCTTATTATTCAGGGTCTTCAAGGAAGTCTTCAAGGCTTTGAGTTTGTCCCATATTTTTCTCATGGTGTCTGCCTTCCCACCCTGCCAGACTCTTGTCACAATGTGCTGGAAATCCTTATGTTCAGCCCATACGATAAAGAATTTGAAGTTCCTCTTCCCATGCCAGGAGGATGCATTTAGTGTCAGCATCATGGGGTAATGGTCTGAGATTAGGGGTACATCATAGTCAGTGACCACCTGGTTCCAGTTGATCTTCCATTCACAGTTGCCAAAAACTCTATCAAGCCTGCTGCATACTCTGTCCACACCATTTTGCTTATTTGTCCATGTGTAATAGTCACCTCTCCAGGGCAATTCTGTCAGTCCAGCAAGTTGTATGCATTTGTTAAAGTCCAGTGTTTCTGGTAATCTGACTGGCTTGCAAGATTGTCTATCTTTGCACACAAGACTGGATTGAGATCCCCAGCAACAACCCATAGTTCTTTGATTCCTACTGCCAAAGTTTGTAAACTGCTCCATAAAGTTCTTCTCTGCTCTAGCCCATTAAACCCATAAACCACAGTGACGAAACATATTAAGTCCCATGTTCTGCTGGAAACCCTGCTGTGGATCAACTGGCTTTCCTCCAGAACACTAGTGACTGTGAAATTTTTTGGATTCCATAGAATCCAGACTCTCCCTTTCTCACCTGAGACATAGTTTGCTACGACACCCCAACCTGGTGCTAGTAGATTAGCAATTCTACTAGCATGTGGTTGCTTAACTTTTGTTTCTACTAAACCTACTAGGTTAATGTTGTTTTTCCTAATGTATTCCCTAAATTCTTTCTGCTTGTACCTCTTATTACACCCCTTATGTTCCACACTAACCACTTCGTTGATAAGATGTTGATGTTGAGATCCCAGCCTCCCCCGGAGGTTCATCTTTACTACCAGATACTGCTGCAAATCTGTTACTCACAGTGATGGGGGATAGAGGTGGGAAATTTGTACTGTTGAGTGCTGGACTCTGTGGTTGCTTTCCTTTGTCATTGCTCTTATCACCCCTCTGGTTCTGGGCTATCCTAGCTTCATGCAAAGGTTCACTAGGCTCCCTTGTTGGGGACAGCCTCTATATTGGCATAACAGGGCCCTTGGTTCTCTACTCCTGGACTGGCTTGGGCTTCCACACTTGTGTAGGCTGTTTTGGTATCTGTTTTTGTTGGCTTGCACAATTGTGCCCTATTGTTTGGCATTTCTCACAGAATGAAGGCTTCCACTCATACTCCACATCTTGAAGAAAACTCATCCCATTTGGATCCATAACCATTACTTCTGTAGGTAGCTCTTTTGTAACTGTCACCTCAATGAGCATTATGACATAGGATTTCCTTTTCTGTTTTGTAGTACACTTATCTGCAAAGATTGGCTTTCCTAGTACGCTAGCAATTCTACTATAGACCTCATACCCCAGCAAGACATTGGTAGTTTTGGGAATTTTACCCACAGTGGAATTTCAGTCGGAACTTCTTCTGAGAAATCAAATTCAGGTGTCCATTGTTTCAGAATCATTGGCCTATTGGATTTTGAGTAAGGACCAGCACACAGTATCTCTTTGGCATCAGCCACTGCCTTGAATTTTACATGGGACAAATCTGGGACCAGTGATGGTAGAACAAATCTGGTTCAGGAACATGCGACCAGTGATGGTTTGTGAATCTTCTCATTGCATTGAAACCGGGACTGTCACCTAGGATGTATACCACTAAGGCACACTTCCATTTGGCTTCCTCCTCCTCCTCCACCTCTGCTCTTTCCAATTGTATTATGGGCTTTCCATCAACTATCATTGGGGCTATGTAGTCAAGAGCCATACCGCGAGTTCTTCAAGCAAATCCAGCTGAATCAACATTGCTTCATTATTTGCCTCTTCGTTTGCTAGAGAATACCAAATGGTTAGATCCCCAATATCTACTGAAATCAAACCTTCTACGCCATACCCAAGGGAAGAAGGGTGTGTCTCCGTGCTTGACTATACCGGTGTTCGATATGCCATAACACTTTAGCATCCTCTAACTTCTTTATGAGGTGTTGAATAATCTCGTTGTTGGTTGACTTTGCTTGTCCATTTTCACTTGGATGATATAGGGAAGATATGATCATTTTGATCTTCATCCTTCCATAAACTTTGTGACTTTGGAACCTATAAATGGTGGCCCATTGTCACAATCAATCTCTGTCAGTACCCCAAGCAGGCAAATGATATGATCCCAAATGAAATCAATAACTTCTCGCTCTCTAATATATTGAAGGCATATGCTTCCACCCATTTAGTTAACTAATTACTTAAAACTAAAAGGAATTTTACCTGTCTAAGCACTTTGGGAAAAGGACCAACTATGTCTATCCCGCATTTCGTTAATGGCCAAGGTGATAACACTGATGCAAAAGCTCTACCGGTTTGATGCACTAATTACACATGAGGCTGACATTTATCACATTTTTGTATAAATGGCTTCGCGTCTTTCTCCATCCGAGACCAATTGTAACCAGTCCTTACTAATTGGAGAACCACGGAGTCCGTTCCGGAATGATTTTTGAAAAATCACTTCATGAGTTTCTCTCATCACATAATTAGCCTCTGATGTTCCTAAACACCGATCCAATGGTTGTTGAAAAGATCTTGGGTACAGTTATCCGCTAACAAAGCTATAACGTGCAGCTTTAGTTAGTAGCGTCCGAGAGACTTTAGAATCTTCCGGCAACTTTCCATGCCTAAAATACTATAAAATAGTTTATCCAATCCCGAATTAAGTTGGTTAAGTTAACTTCACAATACCTATCCACGTCCATAACCGAATGCAATAGCTGAACGTCTGCACCAGAATCAACTCCTTTCATTTTTGTGGATTACTCTAAATTGACCAACGCATCTGCACCATGTTCTCTTCCTTTAGGTTATGAATTACTGACTACTCCTCCAACTAGGAAATTAAATCTTGAACGGCTACATGCGCTACTCTTTTGTGTCAAAGACTGCATACCTGATTCACTACTAGCTGGGGGTCACATATTATTTCAATCACCTAGGAGCCTAGTCCCCCAGGTAATTCAAGTTCTAAAATAAAAGATTCATACTCGACTTAATATATGTACTATATAAATTTATTATTCTTTTTCGGAACAACCACAACGTTAGTTAGCCAATCAGTATAATTCACCTCACGAATTAACGCTTTATTTAATAACCGCGTTACCTTATCTTTAATAACACGTTCATGAACTCAAGTATCGATCGTTTCTTTTGCTTCATTGGTGGAAAATTAGGGTCCAAACACAACTTGTGGGCAACCACATCTAGTGAAATACGCGTCATATCATAATGAGACCATGCATAGCAATCGAAGATAGCTTTTAAAAACTCAATAATATAAGCTTGAGTTCGGGACTTGATCCCGTTTCTAGATAAAACTTTTTATCTAGGAATTCTTCCAACAAAGCGATTTGTTCCATTTCCTCAACGGCCTATTTTGTAACATCTGCTTCTTCCGACACCTTAAAGGATCTAGACAACTGATAATAATCAGATGTCTTCTCTGCAACACCATCTAGCGGATCTGGATGGGTAGCTGACATCGATTCCTTTAGTTTCTATTTGCTAATTCCTTCAATTTTGTCACTGGATAAGGTGACTACATTCATTTCCCTCACAGCAAGTTGATCTCTTTTAATCTGTTTGATCCCATCCACTGTAGGGAACTTTAACAACTAATGATAGGTCGGTGGCACAACCTTCATCCCATGCATCCATGGCCTTCCAAGGATCACATTGCATCCCTTATCGCCATTCACCACCTTGAAGAAAGTGGTATTCATTCTTCCCCTTTCCATATGTGGGAAGTAAAATCTCCCATCGAGTTGTTACACTTGTTAGGTTGAAACGGACCAAAAGCTTTGTTGCGAGAACTAAATTTTCGCTAAACTTTTCTTGTTACACATTCAATTTAAAATCTACAACACTAAATTTACAAAAACATCATTGTATGGTAAAAGAAGGCTGCACCCCCCCTTTTCCCTCCACGAAATTAGGTTTGTGACATTTGGAGGAAAACTCATTCCTTTTGGAAATTGGGTTCGGTTTGATGAGTCACCACCCTGTTAAGGTATTGAAGTGCGTAATGATCTCGTTTACATATTGCACGATATTACCCGTCCATATCTTATCGGTCTGGGAGGCACTTGGGACTACTAATCCTAAATGTGGGGGATATTGGGCTCATTTGTGATTTTAAAGGTAAATATTCTAAGGCAACATACAAAAAAACATGTACAACAAACTGAGGGAAAACACATAACAAATAAGAAGGCTAAGATATACCCCCTTTACACAAAGATACCAATTTTGCATGACCTACAGAAACTAGTTAAGGTCTAATTAAGTACTAAGCATGTAAAAATCTAAAGGTTGAGGCACACTGGTTTGTTACATAATTCATATAAGAAGTTCTAGCCTATTGGTTGAAGTTATTAATGAGAGAACGTGATTTTTTCCCTATATGAAATACTCCTAAAAATTCAAACAAAATGATTTCGTTCATTATTTTGCAATTTTGTGGATTTTTGTGACATTTTATGTTAACTATTTGCATTTTGTTTGTGCATTTTAATTAATGAAAAATAAAAAAAAAATATACTTGGCATTTGCATTTAGGGTTTTTCATTTCGCATTTTAGGATTGATTAGTAATACCTTAAGAAATAGAGAAACAACAAAAATGGTTCGTTAACATTTCTACTTTTAATTTATTTTAGTTTTCTTTCAACTTAAGAATTAGCTAATTTTGGAAATTAATTAGTATAATTTCAGAGTTAATTTGGGCCCTTTATTTTTAATTTGGCATCAGAAAAAAATATAAATAAATAAAAAAAGGGGGAAAACAAAAAGAAGAAAAGAAAAGAAAACAAATGAAAAGAAAAGATTTTTAAAGAGCTAAATAGGTTGTTTGTTCATTTGGGACAATTTTAAAATAATTAACACCAGCCCAAGCAAAAATCCAAAAATACCGGTCAAAATTGGCCCAAATCATAGTCGCCAACCCGGTCTAGCCCTAACCCATGCCAAAATGACGTCGTTTAGGGCCTCTTAATCAAGACCATTGATCCCAATAGATCGAACGTCTGCAACTGCCTAGGTTTAGGGTATAAAACGGTCGGAGCCCCCTACCCCCAAACCATCACCTCTCAATACACTTGTTAACTCCGGTGTAACATCGCCCAGGACCACCGTTCCCCACAATCAGTCGTCGGCCGGAAATCGCATCCGCCAGTGGCCGGTATCCAAACTTGCCCAATAATACACCCAGCAACCTCCTCTTCTCCCTCATAAAGAATCCTACCATATTTTCCCTCAACTCCCGTTCCACCTCCTCGAATATTCAAAGATAGTGTCGCCGTCTCCGCAGTGTCAAGCAGCGCTCACCCCAAATCGGTCCAAATTTATACCAAGGCTTCTTCTCGCCCTTCTCCTTCCAAATCTACAGTCAATAAGTTTCAAATCTTCCTTAAACGTTTCGAATCTCAAATCAAAAAATGACCCAGAACCCTATTTGCTCAATATTTGGGGCTTTTCGATTTTGGACTATAATAGCCCTTAGTCATGTGTTTTATCATGAAAACCAAATGATTAAGGATGGTTGTGATCCAACAAATTGCCAAGGAAAACCTACCAGGGTGGCGTCCAGATCAAACCCAGAGGTATTTCATGTTTATTTTATTTTATGTTTACTCTTTGTTTTTGATTCTTATTCTTACTGTTCTATTTTTGTTTGTTTTTACCATTTTAGTTCTTATTTTTGTACTTAGTTTAGGATTATGATCATAATCTTCCATGTTTAAATTTTGATTTTGATTCCACGATTGTTATTGTGGCTATATTATGACAGCCCTTTACTTCTTTTTTTTTTATTTGCCCTGATTGTTAGTGTAATGTTCTTAGTTTAATAATAAAATATTTCATGATACGTTTTGATTAGGATTTATTCAAGGCTTAAATTAGGTTTAATTAGATTTTTAGTCCATTATTAGATTTAATCACGTAATTAGTTAATTTTCCTAGTTTGATCTTAGGGTCGGTTTGGTTGTAAACATTCGATTTTAATCTTGATTGGTTGACCCTAGTTAAGTGGATTGGTTGGTTATAGCTGATAGTGGTAAAGGATTTTGAGGTGTGGTTGGTAATTTCAGAGTAAATTCAAAGGTAATTTAGGTGTTTCATATTGGATAAGTGATGCAACAACTGAAATTAGAAATCCCTTGAATGTTCTAGATGGGGAGTCAATTATAACATCAGGAACTTAAGAGTGGTAACTTGGGAAACATGTCAATAAATAAGGGACTATTTGGGGAAACTGAAAAATAATTGAGGACCTAAGGGGTAAAATAGAAATCTGAGGGCTGCCCTATTTGTTTGCCTATAAAGGCATTGCAAATCTGCCTTTCAAGGCAAGGATTTTAGGATGAAAATCTAAGAATACACAAAGTTTTTTTGAGAGGTAAAAAATCCAGAAAATAATACAAAAAGGGGTTTTCAGTCTGAAAATTAATATATGAGGAAATGTTTTCATTCTAGGTGTGCTTACCGGGCTTACTTTCTGGGATTCCAAGTTGAAATCATTGTTTCTGTTCCTTCTTGCTGTTATTTCTGGCCATTAACTCACCCCCTATTTTTGTTTTTACTGTGAACTCTAGGTACTCACTTGGTCTCATACAACTTATGAAGACTCAATGTTAAATTGATGTAGCAAATGTCCGATTATTTGTCTAGTTGAAAGGCATGAAGTAGTTTTGTTTATTTGACGACATATTAATTTGTAATTAATTAGACTGTTGGATCTTTTATAATTGTATGAATGCTCTGCCAGTACCTTAGTTTAGTATTGATTAGTATCTAATTAGATCATCAGAATATTAGAATCGTATGAATGTCTTCTCAAGTAGCGTTATTTTATAACTGTATGAGTGCATTCTGCCAGTAACACACACTGCTTGTTTAGATTTGGTAGAGTTTGGACTTATCTTGTAGCTTCAAAGGGAAAGGGCTAGTCATGTCAGTGGGTTCATTGTATATCTTTTAAAAGTGAGTATCACAAAATCTCACTTGTATTTTTGCAAATCGCAAAATGGTAAGATGTTTCACACATTGTGTTGTATGTCAATTTGGATGGCTCACAACTCAAGTTGATAGCCATGTCTAAAATGAGCATTAACAAGCGGCAGTTATTCCTAATGTCCAGATATTTCGTTGAATTTGTTTAAGATGTATAATTGTGAAGTTAACTACTCGCTATATTTTGTAGTTTATATTGTAAATTTGACCAGCTTTGATATTGTTAGAATTTTAACCTTGGGTTTGAATTAAAGAGTGGGGAATTTTTAATCCTTTAACATGATTGGGCTTTGGAAATATTAGCCAAGGAACATCCCTTTTGTGATCTCACAGGGATTCAGATTATGCGCTCACATGGAGCCCATCGTTATAAACGCCAAGCTTTCAGCATCTCTTGAACAAATAGTAGTATATGAGTTCGTTTAAGCATTAGTACCAGGCTAGTTGGTTTTGCAAAAGGCGTGCCTCTCATGTGAATCAGATCCTTTTAGGCCCAGAATTGAAATAGTATCTGGCCCATTGTCAATAAATGGTAGGCTTTGGGCCTTTCAAGTTAAGTAGCACACTTGAGTTAAGAGGTGTTCCCTTTTTCTCAAGTATGGACTTGAGCTTAAGGCCCATCCTCCTTGATTACTTTCACTAATAGCAATTAGTCATACTAATTAATTAGGCATTTTTAGAGACAAATTTAATAGAAAATAATAGTTTCTCTAGGTTGGCCTTTAAAATTGAACGAGGTGCACCACGCCAAATAAAAATTCATAAAATGTGCGGCCCTCTTTAAATGGTTATATTAAATATACTTAGAATTCGAGGCATGCCGTTTAGTGAATTTGCACGTCTTCCCACAAAGTTCATAACACGTTAGTAGCTTTAGGCGCTTTCTTAAATAACCTTACCTTCATATATTCGGGTGTGCATTTATGTGACCTAATCCAAATCCCAATGATGATAAAATATGTCGAAAATCACGGGTGCATTTATGTGACGTGGTTCGAGGTATGTTTTAACGACGTTGCAATTTTCTTTAAAAAACGTAATAATAAAAGCTCTTTAAAGTAAAAATCACATAAGTTAAAACCTGTTCTATAATCAAATAAATAACCAAATATGACTGTTGAGCAAGCGTGCTAGAACCACGGAACCCGGGAGTACCTAATACCTTCTCCTGGGCTAACATAATTCCTTACTCTAATTTTTGGTTCGCGGACTGTTAAAGAGAATTGTTCTTTTCCTCGATCCGGGATTCTAAACCGGTGACTTAGGACAACATAAATCTTCCAAGTGGCGACTCTATTTTTTTTAAAATAAATCTCGTTTAGATTGTCCTCAAATTGGGAAAACTCCCTTATCTATGCCATTCGCGGGGTGTAGTTCCAAAAGGAGGTGTGACAGCTCCGGCGACTCTGCTGGGGATCGAACCCTGAATCTCTGGTTCAGGGCTCAATAATTCGAAATTTAAAATAATTGTTGTATCTGTCCTTATTATCTGACTTTATTGCATAATTTGTACCCAATGTGTTGAAAGTTGTCTTACCGTATTAATATTTTATGTGGACTGCACATATAAACTGATACGAAACCCTTCTCTTCTTATCTTCGGGGATGTGCTCGCTGGTCAAGACTACCTATTCTGTTAGTGTCACACCTTGAAATAAGAAAGAAGCTCGGACAAGTTACCAAGCCATATGATCATTCGGGTCCCCGGTACGTAGCCCCCTCCTCGACTTGAGTTGTCCGCTCGAGTACACAGTCTAGAACAAACACCACGTTTTAAACATATAATAACTTAACCTCATGTTGTATCCCTAGTAGGAACGCTTATCTGCATCATGCATTTGACTTAGGGGACTCAACACAGGACTAGGACAGGTGTACCCGAAATAATGGACTAGCCCGATGCATTATACTTGTGCATTTATTTGTTCTGAATTTTCATGTTGACCGGCTTTTAGGGGTAAGGAGAGTTAATCACATGTTTTGGAAAAAACCAATGTCCAAATACAGCCAAAGCTCTGCCGAAAAAAAAACTAAACAAAAATGGAATAAAGCATAATAAAAGAGTCTGTTTTATCCGCCCAAGAAAAAGAGAAAAACCTTGTTTTCAAAAATAGTTTTGGTTTTTTTATGAAATGAAAAACAGGTAGGAAAATGTCTTGTTTTCAAAAATAGCTTTGTTTGCCCGAATTATGCCAGTTTGATTCTCACATGGTGTGAGATACGTTGGCAACCCTCATCGCATCCAACTTCCCATTTGAAAACAAAATAATAATAAGGAAAATAGCCGAAAATGGAAAAAAAGTTTTTTTTATTGTAAATGGGCAAGGTGATGCCGTTGTTGTCAAGAATAGCCTACTGTTCCCGAAAAGGACGCTAGAAGGCTGATTTTGCAAAAACGGCCACCCTTGTTTTTAATTTGGCCAGTTAGCGGGCACAACCTTTAAATCTTCCTCCGGAGAAGCTGAAAGGCCGTATTTGCAAAGCTGGGTTTCTAGTTTTAGAATTAAAAAAATTTTATACAAAAGGGATCAATTTTTATTTTGGAGTCAAATAGAATAAAATCATAAGTTACTAAATCACCTTAATAAATGTGCAGGATGAGCACAATCCAAAACGAACCTTTCTCATTCATATGCAGAATCCCTTTGGAGTTACGGCTGTGGTGGAATGATATTGGTGGAGAAGAGCAAGACGAGGTCAAGAAATATTTGGGGGAACTTCTCGGATGTTGGAAATTATACCCTGAGAGACATCATAAGGGCATTTCTCACGTGCTGGGACCCGGCGCACAATGCGTTTCACTTTCCAAATTTTGAACTCACCCGACCTTAGAAGAAATAGCCGGGTACATTAGAAATGCTGAGCTTCCTTTGAGACACAAGTATTTAGTTTCCCCAAGAACTGTGGCTGTGTACAAATTGTTAGACTACCTGAAACTAAGAAGAGTGGTACACAACCCGGACTTGGCAGCATGTTTTTGTACCTTTTCATTCCTATATAGCAGATATAGTCATATAGGGGGGTTCAACAAACCAGAGAACAAAATCTGCAGCAAAGGAAACCGCATTAAATGGGAAGAACATAGACGCTTCACTTATATGGTGGCATTCCTGGGGCTCTTGGTGTTTGCAAGGAAAGACGGGAATATCGACATAAAAGTAGCAGGGGTAGTCAGTACTTCACTCACCCAGGCCGAAAGCATACTCGGGCCTATGATAGTAGCTGAGATATTTCGTGCTCTCACAGCTTGCTGGGCCGGAAAAGGTTTCTTTTAGGGGTGCAATCTGTTGTGGAAAATGTGGATGACCAAACATCTATGCAATCATCCCCAATTTATGAGCTATGGGTCAACGGATAAAACTTGTATAATGGAATTTTACACAAGGATTGAAGGGCTCAGCTTGCCTGAAGGAGTAACGGGATGGATATCTTACTTTCGGTCCCTCACTTCCAGTCAAATAGGGTGGACGCTAGGATGATTGTCTGTGGAAGAGATGATATAAATGCCAGCAACTGGGCCTCACTTCCTTCTGATGAGTCTTAGGAGCATCCAGCCATATGCCTGTCATCGGGTCTTAAGAAAGCTCGGGAGGCATCAGATAATGCCAAAAGACGAAGATGTCAGTATCCGGGTAGTTGAGGTTAGACTTGATGGTCAGTTCCCTGAAGCAACAGTCCGCAAAATTTGGAATGAATGCCAATACCTAACAGCAAACACTTGTGTACGAGATCGGTCCAGAGGCGAAGTATCGCCAGGATACCTTGCTTGGTAAAGGAGAGAAATTGAGTTCGAGAGGCTCGCCAAGAGGCCCTATCTCCAGGAATTCATTGAAGCATCGCAAGAGTAGTGGGACTAGTTTGCTAAAGAACACGAGTACAAGGCTACAAATGGCAAACTAGAGAAGCAGGTCATAAATTTGCAATTTGATAAATATTTTCAGGCAAAGCCACAGATGAGGACAAAAAGAAGAAACTGGTCAAAGAAAATGAGGCCCTTCGGACCCAAATTAGAATGTGAAAGTAGCAGCGGAAAACCCCATCCGAAGTGCCAAGAATACAAATCTTATGGATAACTTGAGACAGAAGGTGATTAACTATAGTTTGATTTGAATAATGCAGAAAGGGAATTAGCTAGGGCTCGAAAACAATTGGCTGAAAATGCGGCAGAACGAGCACGTCTGGTTAAACAATTAAAAGAAGGACGGTGAGGTCGCATGATTAAATAAAAAGGTCATCATCGAAAAAAAAACAAAATGATCAAACATGCAAAAGAGTTCAAAATTGAAAGGGAACATTGTTACACAAGCGCAATTAGAATTGGATTTGCAACAACTTCAAGAGCAGAATCAGGTAGCCGAACAATCTTTGGGAGCCAGAACTGAGCATATTGGGCTGTTATTGCAAGAGAAAGGTGTCATAAGAGAGATAATCAGAAGAATCACCAATTACATCGCAATGAAGAGTAGCAGCTGTGAGGATATGCCTAGATCTGTGTTCTTCGCTACCGCGACGCTTGTTGTTCGCTGCGTAATGGAGGATCTCCACCACCTCAAAGGGGATTTAGCCAGTCGACCCGCAGCAAGGCCGAACAATGCCTCGCGGGTCCAAGGACCAATTGAAGCCCTAAAGTATTTGTGATTTCTTCAGACAATATTTTCCTTTCATTAAAGTCAGTCAGTTTGTTTTGGAGTCTGTATTTTCTTTTATGCAAGTTAGTTGTTCTTCGAGTCTATAGCTCGTCTTTCATCAGAGTCTATTAGTTCCTTGATTAAATCTGTCAGTCTATCAGGTCTTTGTAGCCAAAGTTTTTTTTTGTATTATGAAAAATTGAAAATTCCAAAATTTTTTATTCATTTTTTTATTTGCCAGAACTACACTCGGTTTGGTTCATGAGGGGTCATGATACATATGCAATCTACATATGATTTGACCATAACCAAATAAAAGAAAAGAAAAGAGAAAAGAAAAAAAGAGGAGGAGAGTAGGAGAGAAAAGCAAAGGAAAAGATGGGAAAGCAAGAAACAACAATAGAATAATAGGAGAGCGAGTAAGAGGATAAAGCTAAGAAAAGGCATTGGAAATAAAGAAAAGGGAAAGCCAGGATGACGCAAGCAACCGATACATGTAGTAACCAATAATTTTTTAGGTGAATTCATCCCTAAATATGTGGCCGCTTACATGTCGAAACCTAACAATTAACAAGTTTTGGTGTTTTTGTTTCCAAACTAGACAGGTAGTTAGTACTTGTGGCATTTTGTCAACTAACTCCTACAAAACGCACTCTAATAGCAAGCAAGTCATGGCAAATTAGGAAACCTATGTTAGCATTATTGTCCCCTCGAAAGAAGTAGAGGAATTGGACGTTAACGCCATGAAGGAGGAAATGTACAAACTGAAACACCAAATGGCTAAGATGTATCAGTAATGGGTGAGAGGGAAGCCACCACCAACCTATCCTGCTAATCCAACCATCATCGCGCACTGGCCTAAACTCATGACCATTCCACCCCCGATCCAACCCCAAGTTTTCTTGTCTACTTGCAGCACCAGGGTACGATCTCTCAACCACCCCCAGCTCCACTACCCAAAGTCGTTCCTCACCCCCTCTCCACCAATTGCTCCCATTTATGTGGAACCTTCTCCTCCCACACTCCATAGATCCTCAAGTGAGCCCTTGCTTCAAGTTCACGACAATCAGTACTACCCACCGGAACGCGGTTACAAAGCCCATGAACGTCAATCCTATGCTCCCCGTTTCGAAATCCTGGGGGG
Source organism: Nicotiana benthamiana (assembly GCA_034376525.1). NCBI lineage: Eukaryota > Viridiplantae > Streptophyta > Magnoliopsida > Solanales > Solanaceae > Nicotiana > Nicotiana benthamiana. The sequence continues at coordinate 96,197,221 of CM067337.1, forward strand.
GGGGGCTTTGAAAAACCAATCAAAAATCCCGAGCAAGAGAAGGTACTCAAGAAGGCCAGAACATTAGAACAATCATCCAGGGACATGCGACGGTTAGGTGGATAGGTGAGCGTGGCGTTCAAGAACCTTTGTTTATTCCCAGACATGTAGTTGCCTCCAGGTACTAAGATGCCTACATTTGACTTATATGACGGACATGGCGATCCACTCGCGCATCTAAGGGGGTTTTGTAGGAAAATGAGAGGAGTAGGGGGAAAAGATGAATTGTTAATGGCATACTTTGGCCAAAGTTTAAGTGGGTCGGCATTGGAATGGTACACCCTACAAGATCAGAGTCGGTGGTATAGTTGGGATGACCTGGCACAAGCATTCGTACACTTTCAATATAATCTCGAAATTGTCTCGGACCATCTATCTTTAACAAAACTATAGAAGAAGCACAACGAGAGCTTTAGAGAATACAGTTTACGTTGGAGAGAACATGCTGCCAGGGTTGACCCCCAATGAAAGAGAGTGAGATGGTGGATTATTTCCTGCAAGCTTTGGAACCTACATATTTCGGTCATCTGGTGTCGGCAGTGGATAAATCTTTCAACGAGGTTGTTAAAATGGGAAGCATAGTCGAGGAAGAACTCAAGTCAAACAAGATCATGAGTTACCCTGCAATCAAAGCGACCACTCAGGCCATCCAAGGGGGACCGGCAGAATATTTGTAAAGAAGAAGAAGCAGGATGTAGCGACAGTTGTGTCAGGAACTTGGTTCAGGCCTTGGGCTCCATCCTGTTACAGCCAACCTCTTCCCCACCACCAAACATACCCACACACTTCATATTGCCAACCATAACATTATTATCCAATGTTAGAACCTCGATTGTTAGTCCATCATGTAGAATCATGTACCCAACCTCCCGCCCATGCACAATGGCGTGCGCAAGCCCCACAAAATACTTACCCTACTCCACAAATCATTACCCACCTCCAAGACCCTACTAACAACCCCCAAGACCCGCCTTCCAAGCCAATCCAGTCTTGAGAAATAAATGGGTGCAGAAGAAGAAGACTTTCACCCCATTGGATATGTAGAGACCCATGGAAGCAAAACCTCCAAACGTTCCCCCGAAAAATCTAGATTATTCTGTTAGCTGTGAATACTGTTCCAGTGCCCCAGGGAATGATACTTGAAAGTTTTGGCATTTGAAGAATTCTATATATGAACTTATTGACTCCTACCGAATCAAAGTGCATGCTCGAGAGACACCTAACATCAACCAAAACCTGTTGTCGGCCGATTATGAGACCCGCATGATTGAGATAGTGGAGAAGGGGGGAGATACTAGAAATCCCTCATAAACGGTAATGATTATCAAATCCAGTGAAGTCAAGCCAACTGAGAGTATGAGCACTGAGAAGTCAGTGATCGAGATGAAGGGAATAAACATCAAGTCTATTGTGGTTCAAGGGAGGTCATCATGCATGGTTGCACCAAAGCAGGAAAAGGAAAAAATGATAGTACACGGGGATGCTAGGGATCCCGTCATAGTCGTGGAAGGTGCTCGCATAGAGCCTGTAATTGTATAACCAGTAATTCAGCTTCCAATAATCAACAGCAACGTCGTTCCTTGTATATATGAACAAGCAATAGTGATGTACAAAGGGAAGGAAGTTAGGAAGAAGTTTGTGAAGCCTGGGGTTTGACTCGGTCAGGGAGATACTTTGCCCTTTAGGAATTGAGGAAAAGCAGGATTCCCAAGGATAACCCAAAATCGATGAAGAAAGTTGTATATGAAGAAAAGGATGAAGAATTACTGAAGAAAATGAAAATGTAGGACAACTCAATCATAGAGAAATTGAGGAAAACACCATCTTAGATCTCCTTACCGTCCTTATTAGTCCATTCAGATGAACACCGCTGGGCATTGACGAAGATTTTGAACGAAGCCCACGTCCTTGACAAGATAACAATGAATCATTTGGAGAAGATTGCAAACAAGATGTTCAAGGTAAATCAGGTCACTTTCTCTAACGATGAGCTACCCATGGAGGGCACTGAGCATAATCAGGCGCTTTATTTGACTGTAAAGTGTGAAACTGTTGTGGTCACCCGGGTTCTAGTTGGCAACGGGTCCAGTGCAAAATATTTGTCCGGTCTCCACGTTGATCAAGTTGAAAGTGGAAAATGAAATGGTCCACAAGAATAACATTTGTGTTCGGGGGTTTGATGGTGGAGGCAAAGACTGAGTAGGGGATATAGAGCTGAAACTGACAATAGGGACCGTTGAGTTCACCATGGAATTTCAAGTGCTGGACGTGGAAGTTTCTTATAACCTGTTGTTAGGCAGGCCCTGGATTCACGCAGCCAAGGCAGTACTATCTACTTTGCACCAGATGGTCAAATTTGAATGGGAAATATAAAATATTGTAGTACATGGTGAAGATAATCAGTGAGTTTCGAGTGATGCCATCGTACCTTTTATTGAATCTGAAGAAAGCAAAGGTCCGTGGGTATACCAGGTATTCAACACGGTGTCAGTTAAGAAGATCCCAAAAGGTGAAGTTGTCACAACTCCAAAGATTGAAGTCGCGTCAGTCATGATGGCGTTAGAAAAGTTGAAGAATAGTTTCATGCCCGGCAAGGGCTTGGGTGCTTCTTTACAAGGCATTGTGCAACCAGTGTCTCTCCCCAAAAACCTGGACACTTTCGGTATAGGTTTCAAGCCTACAACTGCAGACATAAGGCGAGACAGAAAGTTAAAGCAGAGGGCTTGGGCCCTCCCAAATCCCATCCCAAGATTGTCCAAATGATTTGTCAAGCCTAGTACTAACAAGTGCCCAGTGTCAATGTTTCCTGGTCTGCTGATTGATGCGGATGGGGATTTGGATAAGGGGTTAAAGAGGATGTTCAATGAGGTAAATATGGTTGAGGAAAGAGAAGGATCGAGCAGGGTAGATATGTAGTTTGTGGGAGCACGTGTCAACAACTGGGAAGCCAGTCCCCTTCTTACCCGAAGGGAGTCATGGTAGTCGGCTTTCAGTTTTCTTTTAATCTAGTCTGGATTAGCTTCAGGGTTGTTAATTCAGTTTTTGTTTTAATCCATATGGATGTTTAAACTCTGTTATCTTTCCGATTTAATGAAATGCAATCACTTTTCCAGCAGTGCTGATAGTTTCCATTTTTCTTTATTTTCCTTTTCTCTTTTGTACAGTTATTTTTATGCCGGTTCCAATGATCTGACATGCATCAGGACTCTTCAACCAGTCTAAAAAATTGGTCTAGTTCAGAAATAATAATTCAAAAAATAGAACATATGGATGAATCAGAGTACAACGAGGAAGGAGCATGGGATGAGATTAGTAGACAGTTGAGCCAATTTGAGAAGAAACCCAAACCAAACCTGAGCGATACAGAGGTAGTCAATTTAGGGGGCCAGATAACGTTTGAGAAACCAAAATAAGTGTCCATCTGGAGTAGCAGTTTAGGAAAGAAATAATTGAAGTACTGCTTGAATACAAAGATGTCTTTGCATGGTCTTACGATGACATGCCCGGATTGAGCACTGACTTGGTGGTCAACAAATTCCCCACCGACCAAGCCTTCCCTCCGTCAAAACAAAAGTTAAGGAAGTTTGAAAGTGATCTGAGCGTGAAAATCAAAAAGGAAGTGACCAAGCAGTTTGAGGCAAAAGATATCCGAGTCACATGATATCCCACCTGGTTAGCCAATTTGTGCCCGTGCCAAAGAAGTATGGTAAAACTAGGGTGTGTGTCGATTATCGTCACCGCAACAAAGTCCAAAGGACAACTTCCCACTGCCAAAAATTCACATATTGATTGACAATTGTGCGAAGTAGGAGATTGGGTCATACATTGATTGCTACGTAGGTTACCACCGGATTTTAATGGATGACGAAGATGCGGAGAAAATAGTATTTATCACACCCTGGGGGACATATTGCTATAGGGTCATGCCTTTTGGTTTGAAGAACACCGGGTCAACATATATGAGGGCAATGACAACCATTTTCCACAATATAATACGCAAAGAAATTGAGTTCTATGTTGATGTTGTGATTGTGAAGTCCAGAAAGCAATCCGATCATGTTGGAGATCTGAGGAAATTCTTCCAGAGGCTCCGAAGGTGCAATCTCATACCAAATCCCATCAATCGAATAAATTTTTCAAGAAATACGAGACATCTAAGTCTCAAACTCAACCCCACAAAATGTGCATTCGGGGTTCCCTCAGGGAAGTTGCTAGGGTTCATAGTCAGTCGACGAGGCATTGAACTAGATCCATCAAAGATCAAATCTATGCAAGAACTGCCGTCGCCGAGGAACAAAACAGAGGTGATGAGTCTATTGGGAAGAATGAATTACATCAGTCGATTCATTGCTCAGCTCACAACTATTTGCAAGACCATCTTTAAGTTATTGAAAAAGGATGATGCATTGAAATGGACGGGAGAGTTCCAGGAGGCTTTTGATTAGATAAAGGAATATTTGTCGAACCCACCGGTGTTGGTCCCACCGGAACCAGGAAGGCCCTTGATCTTTTATCTGACAATCTTGGACAACTCATTTGGATGCGTGTGTGGTCAGCACGATGTCACCGGGAGAAAAGAGCAGTCCATATACTACCTCAGCAAGAAATTTACGGCCTATGAGGTTAAGTATACTCATCTTGAAAGGACATCTTGTGCCCCGACGTGGGTAGCCCAGAAGCTAAAACATTACTTGTCATCATATACCACGTATCTCATTTCACGTTTAGACCCGTTGAAGTAAATTTTCCAGAAGCCCATGCCCACAGGGAGGCTTGCAAAATGGCAAATCTTTCTCACTGAGTTTGACATTATCTACGTGACTAGGACTGTAATAAAAGCACCGGCATTGGCTGATCACCTAGCCGAGAATCCGATATATGAAGAATATGAAACTTTAAAGACATACTTCCCGGACGAGGAAGTAATGCATATTGATGAAATGGAACAGGGCGAGAAATTGGGATTGTTTTTCAATGGGGCCGCCAACAGGAAAGGTGTCAGGATAGGAGCAGTGCTCATTTCTGAAGAAGGGCATCATTACCCAATCACATCTCAACTCCGCTTCATTGCACCAACAACATGGCAAAATATGAGGCATGTATTTTGGGTTTGAGGTTAGTAGTAGACATGGGTGTCCAGGAAGTCTTGGTCTTGGGAGACTCGGACCTTCTGGTACACCAAATTCAAGGGGAGTGGGAAATAAGAGTTTAAAGCTCATACCATACCGGCAATTCTTTCATGATCTTTGTCAACGATTCCGGTCAATAGAGTTCTGGCACATCCCCAGAATTCACAATGAGGTTCTTGATGCCCTTGCTGCTTTGGCGTCAATGTTACATTATCCGGATAAGGCTTATGTTGACCCGATACATATCCAGGTACATGATCAACATGCTTATTGCAACATGGTGGACGAAGAGCTTGATGGTGAGCCTTAGTTCCACAACATCAAAGAATATAAATCAGGATGGGTGTGTACCCGGTACATGTCACAAGTGACCGGAAGAGAACAATTTGTGGCTTGCCAAGTGGGTTCTTCTTTAGCGGAGGATATTATACAAAAGGACGCCAGATCTAGGTTTGCTAAGATGCCTAGATTCCAGACGGGCTACAACCATCGTGAGTAAGGTGCATGTTGGATTTTGCGGCCACACATGAGTGGATATGTTTTGGAAAATAAGATTCTCAGGGCAGGATATTATTGGCTCACATAGAGCGGGATTGTATCAGGTTTGTTCGGAAATTCCATCAATTTTAGGTGCATGGAAACTTGATTCAACTTCCCACAGTCTGAATTACATACGATGTCTGCACCATGGCCTTTCGTTTCTTGGGGCATGGATGTTGTCAGGCCCAGCAAGCCAACAGCTTCTAATGGATACTGGTTTACCGTGGTTGCCATTGATTATATTAACAAGTGGGTTGAGGCTAAAACCTTCAAGGAAGTGACCAAGAAAGTTCGTACATGCAAATATTATTTGTCTGTTTGGTTTCCCCAAGATCCTCATCACTGATAATAGAGCAAATCTCAATAGTCATCTAATGAAAGAGGTATGTCAGCAGTTCAAGATTACACATCGAAATTCCTCCCCATACCTCGCCAAGGACAACGATGCAGTTGAGGTAGCCAATAAAAACATATAGAAGATATTTCACAAAATGGTGGAAGGGTCCAGGCAGTGGCATGAGAAGTTACGCTTTGCACCGTTAGGCTATCGCACTACCGTCTGCACTTCGGTAGAGGCAACCCCATATTTTTTAGTATATGGCACAGAAGTAGTAATCCCAATTAAAGTTTAAATCCCATCCCTTCGGATTGTGGCCGAAGTAGAAATTGACGATGAAGAAGGGGTTAGAACCCGTTTGGAGCAATTGAGTTTTATTGATGAGAAAAGATTGGCAGAAGTATGTCACGGCCAGTTGTATCAACAGAGGATGGCCAGAGCATATAACAAGAAAGTGCATCAAAGAAAGTTTGAAGTGGGTCAAAAGGTGTTGAAACGCATCCTTCCTCACCAGGCAGAGGCAAAGGGCAAGTTCGCTCCAAACTGGCAAGGACCGTTTGTCGTGTCAACAGTGCTTTCCAATGGAACATTGTATCTAACAGATGTAGAAGAAAAATGTGTAGAAATGGCTATCAACTAAGATGCAGTCAAAAGATACTATGTATGACTTTCTTTTGTTTGAATCATTGTCCATACTTGGCATGTTTGTTTGTACTTGGCATGTTTTAGAGATTGAAATGACGCAGACATTTTATTCCGCTATCTAAACACTTTACCCCTTGCTAACCCTTTTGAGCTTCAGTTATTTTCTTTTCATATCACTCTTTCATAATCAGTAATAAAAGTAAGAAACACAATTATAATAAGGCAGCGAAAGGTAAAGAGCAAATAAAAAAAAGGCAAAAAATGAAGAGAATACGAAAGAAGAAAGGAAGAAGAAGAAATCAAAACAATGACAGAAATGAAGAAAAAAAGGAAAAAAGAAAAGAAAAGAAAAGAAAAGAAAAGAAAAAGAAAAGAAGAGGAAAAGAGGAAGAAAAATAGACAAACAACAACATAACGATAAAAGCAAGGAATCGGTAGAAACTACGTTTGACCTAATTCTGTTTAAGGATACGTAGGTAACCTCACAACTCGGTCATATTCAAATAAAATCCAAAGGCCCCAAGCAACAAACTGGGGCAGAAATTGTGTTTGTTATGATAAGTTGGATTCCAAAAGTTGTAAATTTTGAACCCATATGAATGATTTCGAGCCTTTTATACCCATTTCTTTCTAACCCTATCAAAAATGCATACATTACAGTCCAAAGAAAGACCTTCTGAACAGTCTTTAAGAAATTCTGAGGCAATCAAGTATAGATGGGCCACACCCCGGGACGCCACTCTAGTTCTGGCAGGAAAAAATAATAAAAAACGAGAGAGTCTTATTGGTGAAAATACTCACGGGCACCGTAAGGTGAAGAGAGTTGAGAGAATAAAAAATGAGAGTCTTATTGGTGAAAACCCTCACGAGCACCATAAGGCGAAGATAAGGCAAGAAACGAACAATGGGAAAAAGGGCCATTGGTTGAAATCTATTTAGAACACCGTAAGTCAAGATAATTTAGGGTTTGGTTAAAGGAATTGGGTTAATATTGTCGCAACAACAATAGCATGGAAACCGAAGGCCAATCATCGGGACAGACTGGGTCGACTAGGCGGAAGTGCATGTCATGTTCATGAAAACTTAACTGCTCTTCCTGAGATAAGTTTCTTTTCTCTTCCCCTCAACAGTCATTTAATTTGGAATTATTTTACCCTAAAACACTTTTGAGTCATGGAATTTCATTTTCATTTACGTCTTCAAATATCATTTTGCTTAAGCAAAAGAGAAATTTCAAAGCTCATTACCAGCTCCTAAAGAGACGGAGCACATGCCACCTAAAAACGTATCAAAAGTAGCAAAGGTTGAAACAGTAAGTGGGGGATTCCCAAAAGCTTCAATTATAAAATTGATTCGAGAGGCAAGAGTTATGCAACAGTGTCAAAAGCGCAACTCAAAGGTAGGGAGGAAGATTAAACCAATAGGGGCTCAGGGGTCAGCTAAGCATAGTAAACTGACTCAACAATCTTAGGAAAGATATAAGAATTCTGGAAAAGGGCTGAGAGTGTAACACACCAACGGGGGAGCAAAGTAGAGTCATAAAGGATCGGGGGATCAGACAACCAACTTAGGTCTCATAATCAACATGGAATTTGAACACACCGGAACACGACAGTGGGGATGCCACTCTCAGCAATAATGTCGCAAGCTAACTACCACTTTTCAAACTGACAAGTTTTCTTTGATTGACTCAGGGGAAGAAAAAATGCTAGAAGATTCTAAATTAGGCCATCCACATGAGATATCATGCACATGGCAGGTATGATTAAAACCTCAGGACGCACCTAGAAAATGGGACCCGGTTAGTTAAAACTCAATAAGGAACATAATCCGACATAGATACTCTCCCTAACAAGAACACCATGGGACAAACTTTAATTAGCAAATTCCAACAGAAACAACTAAGGGTCAAAGGGGAATGGAAGTTCAAATGGGGCTCAGTTTAAAACTTTAACAGGCACGGGCATGGGCGGGCATAAACACCTTCCCAAATAAGAGTCGTCAGAACTCTCCTGAACAATGATCCCCAACAGAAACAACATGATGTTGGAAACACGTTTCAAATGCAATATACTAAACGTGTGTTCTTTTGTAGGTTTTGATGAATGTCAAACAAAGCAAAAAGCGATATATAGCAGTACTCAAGGACAAGCACAAAATGGATGCATTACAAGAAGCTCAAGACAAAGTTTAGAAATGTTATAATTGAGTCAATATTAATTGTGATCTTGATTCCTCAACTTGGCTCATAACATGACTTCTCTACTAAAATTATTTTTCCAAAATCATGCATATTTAAATTAAGTGTCAAATGATTTTAAACTATGCATATTTACATTTGTTAAAATGTTTTCCAAGCATGCCTCAAAAATCTGGGCTAAGATAATCGATTATGTACTTATGATAATCGAGTATCTCTAAGCCAAGACTGCATGACAATCGATTGTGAATTAATGATAATCGATTGTGAGTAAGTCAGTTAACATCAGGTTTTTGCAAACTGCATAACAATCGATTGTGTACTTATGATAATCGATTGTTAACTGAGGCAAAGTTTTCAAAACTCATAAAAATCGATTATGAACTAATGGTAATCGATTAGAATGAGAAAAATGTCTCCCAGTGATTTTAAATAAAATGATAATCGATTGTGGCTTTTGATAATCGATTATATATGAGACAGAGAGTTTTGAAATTAATTAATAATCGATTATTCCATTTGATAATCGATTGTTGAAGCTGACCGTTGTCATATATTTTCAATTACCTTCAGGTAATCGATTGTTGATATTTAACAATCGATGTTTTGCTTAAAATCTGGAAAAGATTTTCTGAACGTTGTTAAAATAATCGATTGTTGATTTCCGGACAATCGATGTTTTATGCCAAAAATTGGAAAGGATTTCTTAACGTTATAAATAATCGATTATTGATTTGAAGTAATCGATTGTTGACGTAAAATCTGGGATTGAATTTTTAATCTGATAGGCAAACAATCGATTGTTTAGTCTTGACAATCGATTGTCACTGAGTAATTTCAGCAATCCTTAATTGGCAATTAGACAACGGTAAGACTGAGTTTTTCACCTATAAATACAGCTTCAACTCAGTGTTTTCACAACAACAAAATATACACTTTGAGTATTTTCATTGCTAAAAGCTTTCTTACATTGATCATCATTTTCCATTCATCCATAAAGCTTTTTGAAGAGCCATTCTATTGAGCTAAGTTGTTGTGATCTTGAGCGTACTATTTCTACTCATATCTACTCATTAAGGAGTGCTTTGTAAAGTGAGTGTGTTTTGTGTTTGTAAGAGAATTGCGATTCTCGTTTGTTGAGGAACTTGTGATTCCTCGGTTGAAGTCTTTGGGATTGTTATCCCCGAGCAGTTGAAGTCTTTGGGATTGTTATCCCCGAGCAGTTGAAGTCTTTGGGATTGTTATCCCCGAGCAGTTGAAGTCTTTGGGATTGTTATCCCCGAGCAATTGAAGTCTTTGGGATTGGTATCCCCGAGCAATTGAAGTCTTTGGGATTGTGATCCCCGAGCACCTGGGTGAGGCTTGTGTCCTCAGCTGTAACGGTTTGTTAAGCACCCGTAAGCTTGACAAGTTTAGTGGAAATCTCGAGAGAGTCTCTCGGGGACTGGACTAACCACGTTTGTGGCCAACCAGGATACATCATTGTGTAAGTTTATTCTACTGCACTTGTTTTAATTTCTGCAAAGTTTTTAAATTCCGCACTAAAACGCTTAATATTTTTAAAACGCTATTCACCCCCCCTCTAGCGTAAAGCGTATTGTCCAACACATGAAGTTAGAATTAGCATATAATTTGGAACCCTCAGGACGCTCTTGGAAAATGGTATCTAAAAAATAGAGGTAACCATGGATAGAAAAGGGCATAAAATGACTTGCATGATGAAATAGAATTCAGTTAAGAGTTGTCAGGATCCTCCTGAAAATGGTACTTAGCCTAAAACAAATGAGCATAGGGCAGGCACAAATATTTCAACAACAAGAGTCGTCAGGACCCGCTCGAATATTAGGATGTAGCTCTAAATACTAATCCCCAACAGACACATTTGGCCATCTAATTAAGAGTTTTACGATTCTCCCAGAAAATGGGATGTAGCTTCAATCAGTGATCCTTAGTATATCCCCAGCAGCCATAACTGAGATAACAAAAATATAGTGGAAAATAATACCTTTTGAGAGCACAACCTAATTTTAAAGTAGTCATGGGATTTGATTAAAAATTACAGATGCGCCAACAATATACTCGGCTAGAAAAAATTTCTTTTGTTTTCTTTGTTTTGTTGTGATCAGGTACAAAGACAACAGTCTCAAGTAATACTTTTCAAGATTCATGTCTTGATATACAGAACCCGCCAGTAGAATAAGGGAATACTTTTAAAATTTCAAGTTTTGTAGAACAAGGAAATACATTTCAAGATTCAAGTGTTGATATCCAGGCACCCACCTGTAGAACAAGGGAATACTTTTCAAGATTCAAGTCTTGATATCCAGGCGCCCACCTGTAGAACAAGGGAATACTTTTAAAAATTCAAGTTTTGATATCCACGCGCCCACCTTTAGAACAAGGGAATACTTTTCAAGATTCAAGTCTTGATATCCAGGCGCCCACCGGTAGAACAAGGGAATACTTTTTAAATTTCAAGTTTTGATATCCAGGCGCCCACCTGTAGAACAAGGGAATACTTTTTAAATTTCAAGTTTTGATATCCAAGCGCCCACTTGTAGAACAAGGGAATGTTTTTCAAATTTCAAGTTTTGATATCCAGGGGCCCACCTGTAGAACAAGGAAATACTTCTCAAATTTCAAGTTTTGTTATCCAGGCACCCACTTGTAGAACAAGGGAATACTTTTCAAATTTCAAGTTTTGATATCCAGGTGCCCACCTGTAGAACAAGGGAGTACTTTTCAAGATTCAAGTTTTGATGTCTAGGTGCTCACATGTAGAACAAGGGAATACTTTTTAAATTTCAAGTTTTGACATCCAGGCACCCACCTGTCAAACGACTTTTTAAATTTCAAGTTTTGATATCCAGGCGCCCACCTGTAGAACAAGGGAATACTTTTCAAATTTCAAGTTTTGATATCCAGGCGGCCACCTTTAGAACAAGGGAATACTTTTCAGGATTCAAGTTTTGATATACTGGCGCGTAACTATAGAACAAGAGAATACTTTTCAAAATTAATGTTTTGATATCCAGGTGCCCACTTGTATAACAAGGGAATACTATTCAACAATTCAGGTTTCATTATCTCGGCGCCCACCTACAAAACAACGGAATACAATGCAAGGTCAGTCTTTTTCTCAAAATATAAAATACGACTCAACAAGGCAACAATAAGGAGGTGTACAAGCAAAAAGGCAACAAGGATCCAGAGAAAGTCTGAAGACGTAGATAGGTTCTTTTTCAATGCATAGTTCATAGCTTAGTTTAGCTTCTTTATTTTTCACAAGGTGATATAAGGGGGTCTAGCAGTAGAAAATGCAGCAGCAGCAACAACAGTGAAATCACAGCTTCCGTAGTCCCAACTACTAAGCACTCCTGAACTACAGTGCCCTAATTCCTCTTTAGCTGAGGATATGTAGGAAACCTCTGAAACAGGGTGCGATCAAGCTTTCTAAAATGATCGTGTCTGCTCACTTATCTATGAACAAAAACTCTTCGTGTTTCCTAACAAAGAGGGGCAGTTGTGAGCAAGTGATTTTTTCCCTATATGAATTACTCCAAGAAATTCAAACAAAAGGATTTCGTTCATTATTTAGCAATTTTGTGGATTTTTGCGACATTTTATGTTAATTGTTTGTATTCTGTTTGTGCATTTTAATTAATGAAAAATATAAAAAATATACTTGGCATTTTTCGTTTAGATTTTAATTTCACATTTTATGGTTGATTAGTTATTAAGTTACTTTACAAAATAGAGAAATAACAAAAATGGTTCGTTTACATTTCTACTTTTAATTTGTTTCAGTTTTCTTTCAAATTAAGAATTAGTTAATATTATAAATTACTTAGTATAATTTTAGAGTTAATTAGGGTCCTTTATTTTTAATTTGGCATAATAAAAAATAAAAATAAATTTTAAAAAGGGGAAAAGTAAAAAGAAGAAAAGAAAAGAAAATAAATGAAAAGAAAAGATTTTTAAAGAGTTAAATATGTTGTTTGTTCATTTGGGCCAATTTTCAAATAAATAACACCAGCCCATGAAAAAATCCCAAAATACTAGCCAAAATTGGCCCTAATCACAGTCGCCAACCCGGTCCAGCCCTAACCTATGCCAAAACGATCTCGTTTAGGCCCTCTTAATCACCACCATTGATCCCAGTAGATCAAACGGTCTGCAACTGCCTAGGTTTAGGATAAAAAATGGTGCGAGCCCCGCCTACCCCCCAAACCATCACCTCTCAATACCCCTTGTCAACTTTGATGTAACCCACCCAGCACCACCGTTCCCCACCATGCGTTGCCGACCAGAAATCACCTCCGCCGGTGGCCGATCTCCAAACTCGCCCAAAAAGACACCCTTGAACCTCCTCTTCTCCCTCATATCAGATCCTACAATATTTTTTCTCAACTCCCCTTCCAGCTCCTCGAATATTCAAAGTTAGTGTCGCCGTCTCCGCCGTGTCAAGCAGCGCTCACCCCAAGCCGGTTCAAATTTACACCAAGGATTCTCCTCGACCTTCTCCTTCCGAATATATAGTCAATTAGTTTCAAATCTTCCTCAAATGTTTTGAATTTTAAATCGAAAAATGACCCAGAACCCTAATTGCTCAATGTTTGGGCCTTTTCGATTTTGGACTATAATAGCCCTTAATCATGTGTTTTCTCATAAAAAACACATGATTAAGGACGATTGTGATCCAAAAAATTCCAAGAAAAACCTACCAGGGTCGAGTCCAGATCCAAATCCAGAGATATTTCATGTTTATTTTATTTTCTGTTTTCTCTTTGTTTTGGATTCTTATTCTTGTTGTTCTATTTTTGATTATTTTTAGCATTTTAGTTCTTATTCTTGTGCTTAATTTAGGATTATGATCATATTCTTGCATCTTTAAATTTTGATTTTGATTCCACGATTGTTATTGTGGCTATATAAAGACAACTCTTTACTTCGTTTTATTTTTTTTATTTGCCCTTATTGTTAGTATACTGTTCTTAGTTTAATAATAAAAATTTTCAGGATACGTTTTGATCAGGATTAATTCAAGGCTTAAATTAGGTTTAATTAGATTTTTAGTCCATTGTTAGATTTAATCCCATAATTATTTAATTTTCCCAGTTTGATCTTAGGGTCGGTTTGGTTGTAAACATTCGATTTTAACCTTGATTGGTTGACCCTAGTTAAGTGGATTGTTTGGTTATAACTGATAGTCTTTAATTAGGGTAAAGGATTTTGAGGCGTGGTTGGTTATTTAAGAGTAAATTCAAGGGTAATTTAGGTATTTCATATTGGATAAGTGATGCAGCAATTGAAATTTGAAATACCTAGAATGTTCTAGATAGGGAGTCAATCCAAGAATACACAAAGTTTTTTTGAGAGGCAAAAAATCCAGAAAAATACACAAAAAGGGGCTTTCAATTTTAAAATTAAAATTAGAGGAAATGTTTTCATTCTAGGTCTAGTTCTACAAAAAACCAAAAACACAGCACAAAAACTCAAAAATATTTTTCTATGGAAGATTCCTTCATAGTAATTTCGGGTTCCAGCATTTTAGTGGGATTTTAGCTTGCCTAATGTCCAAAATATCCTGAACATATTATTTTTTTTCAGAGATTGAAGGTTTTATAAAGCTTCTGAGTTAATTTCAAGCTGAATTTGGCTTGTTTCAGTTGATTTTGGTCTGCTTACTGTCTTACTTTTTAGGATTCGAAGTTGAAATTGATGTTGCTGTTCCTTCCTGCTGTTACTTATGGCCATTCACTCACCCTCTATTTTGGTTTTTACAGTGAAATCCAGGTACTCACTTGGTCTCATACAACTTGTGAAGGCTCAATGTAAAATTGATGTAGCAAATTTCCTGTTCTTTGTCTTGTTGAAAGGCATGAAGTAGTTTTTGTTTATTTGACGACACATTAATTTGTAATTAATAAGACTGCTTGATCTTTTATAATTGCATGAATGCTCTGCCAGTACCTTTGATTAGTATTTGTTGGTATCTATTTAGATCATCTGAATTTTTGAATCGTATGAATGTGTTTGCAAGTAGCGTTAGTCTAGAACTGTATGAGTGCATTCTCCCAGTAACACACATATTAGGATTTCACTGCTAGTTCAGATTTGGTAGTGTCACACCTCCTTTTGGCTACTACGATCTGGCGAAGGGCGTAGATAATGGAGTTTTTCAAATTAAAGGACAATCGAAACGAGATTCATTTATTTAATTGAATTTCAGAGTCTCCACTTGAGAGATTTATAGTGTCCCAAGTGACCGGTTAGAATCCCAAATCGAGGAAAAGAATGACTCTGTGTAATAGTCCGCGAGCCAGAAATCCGAATAAGGAATTCTATTAACCCGGGAGAAGGTGTTAGGCATTCTTGGGTTCCGTTGTTCTAGCACGGTCGCTCAACTGTCATATTTGGCTTATATTATCTGATTTTAGAACATGTTTTAACTTATGTGATTTTAAACTTTAAACCGCTTTTATTATTATTTAAAAGAGAATTGCAACATCATCCGAACACGCCTAAAACCACGTCACATAAATGCACTCGTGGATTTTGACACGTTCCAACTTCGTTGAGATTTTGATTTGGGTCACATAAATGCGCACCCGAATTTTGGGAGGTATTTTATTAAGCACGCGCGTCTATAGCAACTACGACTTTGACATTTATGGGATGGCCGTAAAATTTGCTAAATGGCACCTTCTATTCTCTCTATGTGTTCTAATGAATTAAGGAGCCTACGCATGGTATTTGTTTGAATTAACATGGCTCAATTAATCTTCATAAGGGCATTCTAATGTAGGCTAAATTCTCAATTAAAGCCATGTTCGAATACACTAACTATTTCATGTATGAACTAGATGCTTGGGAAACACTATACGCACCTTAGCCTCGTTCATGGACAATTGACACATAAATAAATCTAGTTTTGGACAGCCATGGAGCACATATTTCTCAGGCTGTAACTAATAACCATTTTGGCGCGTTTGGGCTGCTAATCACTTAGCCCAGAAATATGTATTAGATTCCATTCTTGAGCACTTATTGCGCCTAGTGAATGAGCCCAATGCTGATGTGAATGAAGGACCCCAAATGATAATAACCTTCTTTGTTTGACATTGTATATACAAAATCAAATTTCTATACATTCATGAAGGGAATATTAATAACCACTTTTTCGTATCAGTTTCAAACATTAGATTTGAATCAAATGATTCATATACCCATCAGTCAGAATATATGAACCTAACTTTTCAAAATTTAAGCACGGCTTAGGTATACAGCTTAGAGATCAGGAAAAACTCTACTAATTTGTTCAAACTTGAATTAGCCAACACAATGCACGATAGCGGGGTTTTAAGTATTTACTTAGATTCCTTTTTCGAATCCTCATTTTAAACAAACATGACATATACGTTTGAGTAAGAAGCATCATCTAGTTTATTACACAATCAGCTATTCCTGTGAACCAACCAGACTAAGATTGAAACTACCTATTAATTATACACATCAAAAGGGAAAATTCAATCACACGTTTGAATTATTACATATCGAAATACTCCCAAATGTCCATTTAGTACAGAAGTTGATCAGTCTGAAATTGACTATAACATGATGATTATCCTATCATTACACCTATATCATAACTAAATAGGGAAAATGGGGAAAGGGCTAAGAATGATACAATGGAACTCCAAATCTGCGCATCCATGAAATTTTTCATGCTTGAACTTCAATGTATCAGAAGAACAAATAAATGTGCCTGTAATTTTAGTGAAACCGGAGCCTATGAGTGAAGATAAGAGACCGGTTAAGTAAAGCAAAAGCCAATCACATAGTATGCCCAGTGTTTCAACAAATTGTGAGAGAATTAAGCTAAAAAAGGATCAAATTCAATTACTGATAGATTTCATATATGAAGTGAGTAATTTAGCTCTAGTATTTGAAGAGAAAAGTTCCGGATCCCCTCCAATGCCCATCGAATGACTTCATTTTATAGTAAAATTGTTAGTGCATGAGATTTAACTTATTTTTCTTTTAAGTCCTTAACCCAAATTGTATTTTTGACTAAGTAGTCCTTCAATTTCTGACTTGTGCCTAAAGTGTGACGCTGAAATTATGTATTAGTCGCTGCTGAAAGTTCTATAGGATTCTAATCCGATATTAATAAGCTCCAATTCCTTTTGTACCCTCACTTTATTTCCTAAATTACCTTACCCATGAACTTGACCTTGGTTAGTTCTTTTAATCCTAGTTCTGTCACAATTAACCTTGGTTAGCCAAATTCAGTTCACCATTTAAACTAACAATCTTATGACTATCAGAACTAGCCAAAATTGACAAGGCTTAACACAAATTCCTTAATATAGATTTGCACACACTATACAAGATTAAAAATCAAAATGAATACTGAGGACCAAAACTATCATGAACTACTAATCAGGCATTCATTAACACAATCAAACAGTCAAACCAACCAGAAAATTAGAAAATCAATAAGGTTCATCAGATTATGAGAATCATATCACTTAAAAGCTAATTATAACAGGATGCTGAACTAATGACAAACAAAAAACATATGAACATTAAACCCTAATCTTAGGAGAACTTTAAGGACAAATGATTCTGATTCAAATGTTACATCTGCAGAAACTCTTCCAAAGCCAAGGGGTGATCCTGCACAGTTTAGTCAAATGCATAACACTGTTCCATTGAAGGTTGTAAAAGAAAAGATGGTATCAAATGTTAATACTGCTGGGACAAGGCAGACCTCTGCAGAGCACATTAATACTAGTACACAGGCTGATCAGGTGTTTGATCTTGATGGACAGCATCACATATGCAATGTGCAGCTGCTAGGAACTCAAAAAAATGTTTCTGCTACTTATGTTACATCTGCAGAATCTCTTCCAAAGTCAAAGGGTGATTCTGCCCATTTATGTAAAATGCAACATACTATTCCATTGAAGGTTGTAAGTGAAAACATGGTACCAAATGTGGATACTGCTGACACAATGCAGTCCTCTGCAGATCACATTACTTCTACTCCACAGGCTGGGCAGGTATTTCAACTTGATGGACAGCACCACAGCTGCAATGTGCAACATTTAAGAGCTAAAAATAATGTTTCTGTTACAAAGGCTACATCTCCAAAAGATCTTCCAAAGCCAAAGGGGGATACAAATGACTCTGCCATTGTGGTAAATGAAAAGATAGTATCAATTCACAATCCTACAGATACATCTGCTATGCCAGAAAATGACAATGCAAATTCCACTAAAGAGAAGATGATCGAGCAGTAGCAGATAAGTTCTAATGAAGCCGTATCTCAACGAGGGTTGGATTTACAAGCTACTCAACAAACATTCAAAACTGCTCATCATTCTGCAAATAACTGCTCATCGAAGCCCAACAGAAAATCAACTCCAAAATCCAAAAACAAAACACACTGTGCAGATATGAGGCCAGCTACTCATGGAAGTTACACAGGACAGAACCAGCACATGGCCAACAATCACATTTCTCCAACCATTAAATTTAAGGAAAACAGTGCATTGTCTGGGCAGAGAAATGTTACAAAATTGGAGGCTTCTGATACTTTGAAATCTTCTACAGAAATATTTCTTGTATCAGTTGAATCACAAGAGAAGTCAACACAGGCATTTGCTACAGTTCCCAGAAGTCCTGAGGATCGAGATGTAACTGGATGTAATTATCAGGATAATGTGACTGAAATGCTTCAAAGAACACCAAAGCCTCATATGGTTCAAACACAACACAGTGTGGCTGCTACTAAAGGTATAGCTGCTGTCGATGTCTCTTATACTGTCTTAATTAACTCGAAGCTGTGGAAAGATCAAAGACAGTTTTGCGCAAATTTGGAAAGAGAGTAGGAAAATACGCTTAAACAAAATCAGCGAGTGGAAAGAGTATTCAAAGATGCATTTCAAACTCCATCTCTTGAAAACACTTTAACTGGAAAATTAAAGACCAAGTGGGAGGCTCCAGATTTCATTCCAAGTAAGCCTCCTTGTTGCACATGCATTCACTTCCTAGATACACCACCAAACACTGTGGATGGCCACATTGGAACAAGTAAGTCAGGTGCTATCTTGATGAAAATTGCAACATGGTCCGACAAGAAACCAAATTTTTGTCAAATTCCAATGAGAGCGGCCAAATAAAAGCAGGCTACTACAACTACGTCATCTAAATCCAACCGTTCAAAAAATAAAAGATGATTTTTTAATTCTTTTTGAACAAGTTACAGGAGAACAAAATAGAAATTCAACTTGATGGTTAAACAAGATGTGATAACAAGGGACAACAATCAACTGGGTACTACATATTATTCTACCACTTTATTAGTATCCTCATTTGTAATCTCATCGCAGATTATGTTATAAACTCTATGACGATCATAAAATAATTAGTCGTGTCAAGTTCTTATTTTATGCATTCTTGTTTATAAGTAAGGTTGCCAAGCCTCAATAGGATTAGCACGGTAAGGTTAGCCTGGTTTGTGTTAACAATACCGGTGCTAATGTCCCCCTAATTTGTACTTTTCCTAATTGATTGTAATTTTATTTTCAGTTATTAATAAAAACCTAACCCTAGGCGCTTGCCTAATGGATTGCAAAAAAAAACAACCAAAATTAAAAGAAATTTAGACTTTGAAACATATATGAACCTACTCAGTTATTCTCGGCTAGTGACAAACAAACAAACATATGAACATTGAACCCTAATTTTCAGAAGAACTTGTGGATAATCAAAACACACAATCAAAAGAAAATCACATAAATAAACTCAAATTATTAAAAATGTAGTTAACTAATGAGTCACTAAAAGAAATCCGACATTCAAAGATAAAGAAAAATTAAACCAGGCAAGGAAACTTAGATCATATTGTTTGTTCTTTCTTAAATGAGTTCAGCTGGACCTTGGCCCTTTCCACAGGGTTCTGAGCCTCCTTGGTCAGTATATAACAAGTCATAAGGTTCCGCGAGGGTTTTCACAGTTCTGAGACCTCGTGAAATCTCAGATTATGAATTTTAAGTAGTTGGGGGTTGTTTGAGAGTTAAAGGTGGCACGGTTAGGGTCAATAGGGATCAAGGACTACCTGGGAGGGTTTTCAAGCTTTTCCGGCATGTTTGGGGATTTGGGGTCAGGCTTCAAACTGAAATTCGAAGCGTTTCAGGGTGATTTGAGAGTGATGATATGCATGGTTGGAACGGGGAGGTCAAGGTGACTTGGTGGTGTAGTTTTGGACAACTTTGGAATGAGGTCGCGGAGGTAAGGTTTCCAGACACATTTAAAGAGATATTCAAGACGGAGGGGTTGTGTTCAAAGGGAACTGGTTATGAGACGGGGTAGAGGAGGTTGTGCTGATTAAGGGGTGTAATTTTGGGGCCGCTTGGTTGCCAGCCGTCAACGTGAGGTGATTTCCGGCGAGGGCAGTAAGATGGTTAGTCGGTGGTCAACGGTGGTGACGAGGTGGTCAATGGCTGTTGACTGGGTGGTCAATGGTCGATGTTACTATACGATGAAGAAGGTACGAGGAGGTTAGTTGGTCTCTCATCTGTATTAGAGGCATTTGGACATATAAGTATGGTTTTGGGTGGGGGCTTAGTGGTTGTTGTATTGTGTGGGGATCGACGGTTGTAATGAAAGGAGTCCTAACCGCTGTCATTTGGGTGGACGTGGCCGTGGACTGGATTGGCTGGTTATTGGTTGTGGTTTGTATAGTGATTTGGTGGAGGAAAAAAATTTGGCCACTCAAGTATGGCTCAATTGTGGCCAGCCTGAGTGGCTACCTATTATTAATATATTTCGATCTTTCCTTTTAATTAAAATCAATTACTAATTGTATTTGAAATCCACAAATCACAAATAAAATTAAAAGAAGCCAAAATTAGACAAACATAATTTCAAGTACCGGAAATGTCTATGTATTTTTTGTATTTTTATTTATTAAATTAATTTTTTTAATAATTAAATGCCAATTATTCCATAACATTAGTAATGAACATGCACATGCAGTCAGATCCTAAAAATTAAAATCCTAACATTTAAAGAAAGATCCTACACTTTTAGAGTTTTAGAGGAGCTCATTTCGACCAGTCAAAAATCATATGCTCACAACTACCCCTCTTTGCGCAGGAACATGAAGGGCTTTCGTGCAAAGACAAGTGAGCAAATATGAGTGATTTTTTCTGATCGAATACTCCATGTGAAGCAGTTTGAAAAATTCCTGACCGAACCTTGCTTCAAAGGTTGCCTACATATCCTCGGCAATAGAGGAATCATGTCAGTGTAGTTCTGGATGTTTTGGTAGCTGGGACCACCGAGAGACTATGATTGGCTATTGATACAGCTTTCTGACCTCCTTATTACTCCATATGAAAAATAAAAGAAACCTAGACTAAGCTATAGGCTATGGAAAACAAAGAAAATCCTATCTACGTCTTCAATCTTGATCCTTGTTACTTCGTCGCCTTGTATTTCTTTCTGCGAACTCCTTGTGGCCTTGCTGACTGTTTGCCTTTTCCTTCATTCATGTCTGATGCCGAACTGTTTGACATGTATTTCGTTGAAAGCATTCTCTCACTATGCAGGTGGGCGCCTGACTGCTGAACTTGAATTGCGTTGAAAAATCTCCCCTTGTTCTATAGGTGGGCGCCTGATTACAAAACCTGGAATTGTTAAAAAAAATTCCCTTGTTCTGCAGGTGCATGCCTGATTACAAAAACATATCATTCTGAAAAATATTCTCTTGTTCTCTAGGCGGGCGCCTGATTGCAAAAACATAACATTTTGAAAAATATTCCCTTGTTCTCCAGTTGGGCGCATGATTGCTAAAACTTAACATTCTGAAAAAAATTCCTTTGTTCTCCATGTGGGCGCCTGATTGTGAAAACTTAAAATTTCGCAAAATATTCCCATGTTCTCCAGGTGGGTGCCTGCTTACATAAACTTATCATTCTTAAAAATATTCCGTTGTTCTCCAGGTGGGCGCCTGATTACAAAAACTTAAAATTGAAAAATATTCCTTTGTTCTCCAGGTGGCGCCTGATTGCAAAAACTTAAAATTTTGAAAAATATTTCCATCTTCTCTAGGTGGGTGCCTGATTACAAAAACTTAAAATTTCGAAAAATATTCCCTTGTTCTACAGGTGGGCGCCTGATTGCAAAAACTTAACATTCTGAAAAATATTCCCTTATTCTCTAGGTGGGCACCTGATTGCAAAAACTTAAAATTTAGAAAAATATTCCCTTGTTATCCAGGTGGGCGCCTGATTACAAAAACTTAAAATTGAAAAATATTCCCTTGTTCTCCAGGTGGACGTCTGATTACAAAACTGGTCCCGACAATCCTCATCTGCTTACAATTTCAAGATTATGTTGTATTTTCTGAAAAGGTATTATTTTCCACCATGTCTTGCTACGAGTTATATTTTCTGGGGATCTGTTGGAGATTAAAATTACTTCCCATTATTCAGGAAGATCCTGACAACTCTTGATTTGATGACAAAAGGTGACAACTGGGGGTTAGTATTTTAGGGCTACATCCCACAATTCGGAGGATCCTGACAACTCTTGTTGACTATGTCTGGGGAAGTATCTAATCTAAGTCCCCCTTTTCAGGAGAGTCCCGATGACTTTACTCTGGTTGGGGAAATATCTCAGTCCCATCTTTCAGGAAGGTCCTGATAACTCTTGCTGACTCAATTGGGGAGATTTGAAATTTTCCCTCTAAATCTCATTCTTCAGAAGGGTCCTGATGACTTTTCTTGACTCTTATCGATTCTAACTGGGGGAATATTTGCTCTAAGTCCCATTTTTCAGAAAGGTCCTGATGACTTTTATTGACTTTGGTTGGCTCTGGCTATGGAGATTTTGGATCTAATTCCCATTTTTCAAGAAGGTCCTGAAGGTGCCAACTTAAATTTCAATCCCAATTTCTGGTTGTTTCTGCAAGTCTGACTAAGGAGGTGTTTGTACTTGCCCATGTTACTCGCACCTGCTTGAGTTTTAAACTATGTTCCATCTCAATTTCCGTGCTTCTTTTAACTCTCAATTGTTCCTATTGGGGTTTCTAGTTAAAGTTTGTCCTATTGCGCTCTTTGCTGGGGAATGTGTTTATGACCGACTACCTTCCTTTTGAGTTTTAACTGAGTCCCACTTCAAGGCGGGCCCTGAGATATCGATCATACATGTCGTGTGCCTGCCTTCTGCTGTGAACGGCCTCCCTTAGGCTCTTTCGTAATTTTCTGCGCCTGTGTGAATCAAAGAAAACTTGTTAGTTTTTAAAGTGGTGGTTGGCTCGCAGCATTCTTGTTGGAAGAGGCCTCCTCATTGTCACGCTCTGTTGCATTCAAGTTTCCATATTGATGATGAGTTGCCTGAGTTGATTGGCTGACCCCTCGAACCTTTATGGCTTTACCTTGCTTCCCATTATTGTTACCCTTATAGCCCCTTGGCTTGAGTCTTTGTGTCCTCCCCCCCATGATTGATGTGTTGATGTACCATGTTTTGGTAAAACCTCCCTCCCTTGTAGTTTTGCCTTTTCTTTATATTTGTATTACACTTTCATTCCTATGGCACAGACCCTGCCCCTTCCCCGGAATCAACCAATTCTGTCTACGATATCACTCACTACTTCGTGTTGCACCTCCCACCCTTCATTGGAATTCTTTTATACTTCTCTTTCGGCAATTGACGAGTTAGGATTTTATGCTTGGTTGGTCCCTTGATCCTTGTTGTTTTTGTTTTGTTTCTAATCTTGGTGTTACATTCTGATCGCTTGCCCAAAAATCCTTGTCCTTTTTGTCGAGATTACCTGGTCTCTTTGTGATGCTTGACTCACTCTTGATTTTTACTTCCTCCCCACCTTATATTGCACTCTCGACTCTCTACTGGAATTCATTGCCGATTCTTGTCTCTTCCCTCGGTTGCAGCCTTGTGGATCCTTCCCTTTCCTGTTCCCCGCTTGTTATCTTTGTGACGTTTTTGGGGCGTCATGCGCTTTGTTCCTTTAGGAGTTTGATAATCGGCTTTGACATTCCTTTCGTTTAAACAAAAGAATTTAGACTTGAATGAAGAATGAAATGCAAAGACTCCGAACGGTATTTAGAATGAAGAATTCTAGACTTGTTGTTGTAGAAAACAAAGAAGAATAGTTATGTGAAAGAGACTATTGGTTCTTGCGATCATCACATGCACTTCGGGGTATTCTACCCAATCGACTTTGGTGTCCGAACTTCTGCTGCCGCTCTTTTGCGTTGTGACCTTTCCACCCAACTTTTTTCTATCAAACCCTAGCTTGACGTGCTCTAATAGTTTTCATCAATCAATAGTTCATTTCTGAGTTTTTCTTTTGCCTTACCTTCGCCTCACGGAGCCTGTGAAAGTTTTCACCGATAAGACTCTCTCGTTTTATTTTCTCTCAATCTCTCGTCGCCTTATGGTGCCCGTAAGGGTTTTCACAGATAAGACTCTCTAATTTTTATTATTTCTATTGTCTGGCTCAGAGTGCTGTTCCTGTCATGAATACCCTCTGTCATCTTGACTCGACATTTTTTAAGAAAAATCGGAAGGAGGTCTTTCTTTGGACGGTAACATAGGTTTTTGGATAGGGTTATAAGGAAGGGGTATCAAAGGCTCAAAAATAACTCAAATGGTTTCAATTACAACTTTCGGAATCACATTCTTATAACAAACACAACTTCTGCCCCAGTTTCTTGCTTGGGGACTTTTTGATTTTATTTTTGATGAGACTTAACCGTGAGGCTGGCTACGTATCCTTTTAAAAGGAATCAGGTCAAACGTAGTTCATACGATTCCTTATTTTTGTTGTTGTTTTTCTTCTCCGCTTTTTTTTTCAGTTTTTCTTCTCTCTCTTTTCCTTTGTTTTGCTTTCTTTTTATTTATTTCTTTTCCCTTTTCTCTTTTCGTTTTTCTCTTTTCTTTTCTTGTTTTTCCTTTTTCTCTTTTTCTATTCTTTTTTTTCTCATTTTTTTATTACTATCATTTTTCATTCTTTTCATTCTTCCCTTTTATTTTCCTTTTACTGCCTTCTCACACTCGCGTTTCTAACTTTGTTTTTGATTCCGAAAGAGGGGTATGAAAGAAATTAATTAAAGCTCAAAAGGGTTAGCAAAGGATAAAGTGTTGAAAAAAATGCCTTCGCCATTCCAATCTTCAAAATATGCCAAGTACAATCAAGTGTCGAGTATACAATGATCTGAAGAAAATCATACATAATATCTTTTGACAGCATCCATATTTATGCCATTTCCACACATTTCCCTTCCACGTTTGCCAGATACAACACTCTGTTGGACAAAACTCTTGATACAGTGAATGGTCCTTGCCAGTTTGGAGCGAACATGCCTTTCGCCTCGGCCTGGTGAGGGTGGATATGCTTTAGCACCAGTTGACCTTCTTCAAACTTTTTGGGGCGTACCTTCTTATTATATGCCCTAGCCATTCTCTGTTCATACAACTGGCCACGACAGACTGCCGCCAATCTTTTCTCGTTAATCAAGCTCAATTGTTCCAGACAGGCTTTGACCCATTCTTCATCATCAATTCCTGATTCGACCACGATCCGTAGAGAGGGCATTTCATCCTTGGTTGGGATCACCACCTCTGTGCCATATATAATTAAGTATGGAGTTGCCCCCACTGAAGTGCGGATAGTAGTGCGATAGCCTAACAATGCAAAAGGCAGCTTCTGATGCCACTGCCTCGATCCTTCCACCATTATACGAAGTATCTTCTTTATGTTCTTATTTGCTGCTTCAACTGCTACTTTCGCTTTGGGGAGGTACAGGTGGAGTTTCGATGTGCGATCCTAAACTGCTGACATACATTTCTCATTAGGTGACTGTTTAGATTTTCCCCATTATTAGTGATGAGCGTTTTGGGGATCCTGAACCGACAAATAATGTTTGTGTGCATGAAATTGACCACGGCCTTCTTGGTCACTGCTTTGAAGGTTTTGGCTTCAACCCACTTGGTGAAATAGTCAATAGCAACTATGATAAATCGGTGCCCATTAGACGCTGGTGGGTCGATGGGTCCGATGACATCCATTCCCCAAGCAACAATAGGCCAAGGTGCAGACATCGTGTGTAGTTCATATGGAGGAGAGTGAATTAGGTCTCCGTGTACCTGACACTGGTGGCATTTATGCACAAAGCTGATACAATCTCGTTCTATGGTGAGCCAATAACACCCTGCCCGGAGAATCTTCTTTTCCAAGACATATCCGCTCATGTGCAGCTCACAAATGCCATCATGTACCTCATTAATGATGACTTTCGCTTGCCGAGAATCTATGCATCTCAACAAACCCAGATCGGGCGTCCTCTTGAATAATACCCGTCCACTGCTGAAGAACCCAATTGAAAATTGACGGATTTTTTTCTTCTGGTAACTCGTGGCTTGCACCGGGTACACACCTTTCCTGATGTATTACTTGATGTCGTGGAACCAAGGCTCGCCGTCAAGCTCTTCTTCCACCATCTTGCAATAGGCATGTTGATCATGAGCCCGGATATGTATCGGGTCAACATAACCCTTGTCCAGGTGATGTAGCATTGATGCCAAAGTAGCTAGGGCATCGGCAACTTCAATGTGAATTCTAGGAATGTGCCTGAACTCTACTTACCGGAATCTTTGACAAAGATCATGCAAGAATTGCCGATAAGGTATGAGTATTAAATCTCCTGTTTCTTATTCCCCTTAGATCTGGTGTACCAGGAGGTTCGAGTCCCCCAAGACAAAGATTTTCTGGGCACCCATGTCCGCTGCTAATCTCAAACCCAAAATTCATGCCTCATACTCAGCTATGTTGTTGGTTTAATAGAAACGGAGTTGAGCTGTGACCGGGTAATGATGCCCTTCTTCAAAAATGAGTACCGTTCCTATCCCAACGCCTTTCATGTTGGCAGCCCCATCGAAGAACAATTTCCACCTCGACTTCTCATCCCGTTCCATCTCATTGATGTGTATCACTTCCTCGTCCGGAAAATATGTGTTCAAGGGTTCATATTTTTCATCTATGGTATTCTCTCCTAAATAGTCTACCAATGCCTATGCCTTCATAGCAGTCCTAGTTATGTAGATGATGTCGAATTTAGTAAGCAAGATCTGCCACTTCGCGAGCCTCCCTATGGTTATGGGCTTCTGAAAAATATGTTTCAATGGGTCCCGTTGTGAGATGAGATAAGTGGTGAATGATGACAAATAATGCTTCAACTTCTGGGCTACCCATGTCAAGGCGCAACATGTCCTTTCAAGATGAGTGTACTTAACCTCATAGGCCGTAAAGTTCTTGCTGAGGTAGTATATGGCTTGCTCTTTTTTCCAAGTAACATCGTGTTGACCCAACACGCACCCAAATGAATTGTCCAGGACTGTCAAATATAAGATTAGAGGCCTCCCTGGTTCTAGCGTGAGCACTACTGGTGGGTTTGACATATACCCCTTTATCTTATTAAAATCTTCTTGACACTCTCCTGTCTATTTCACTGCAGCATCCCTCTTTAACAACATAAAGATGGGCTCGCAGATGGTTGTGAGCCGGCGATGAATTGACTGATGTAATTCACCCTTCCTAATAGACTCATTACTTCTGTTTTGTTTCTGGGTGACGTCAACTCCTGTATAGCTTTGATTTTTGATGGGTCTAGCTCGATGCCTCCACGACTGACTATGAACCCTAAAAACTTTCTCGAGGGGACCCCAAATGCATATTTTCCCGGGTTGAGTTTGAGATCATACATGCGGAGCCTCTGGAAGAAATTCCTCAGATCTTTGACATGATCGGCTAGTTTTCTTGACTTCACAATCACATCGTACACATAGACCTCGATTTCTTTATGCATCGTATTGTTGAAAATTATTTTCGCTGCCCTCATGTATGTTGCTCCGGCGTTTTTTAAACCAAAAGGCATGACCCTATAGTAGTATGTCCCCCACGGTGTGATAAATGTTGTTTTATCGGCATCCTCTTCATCCATTAAAATCTGATGATAGCCTACATAACAATCCACGAATGATACGATCTCATGCTTCGCATAATTGTCAATCAATATGTAGATGTTCGGTAGGGGGAAGTTGTCTTTTGGACTTGCTTTGTTGAGGTCACGGTAATCAACACACACTCTGGTTTTACCGTCCTTCTTTGGTACAAGCGCAACGTTAGCTAACCACGTGGGATATCGTGTGACTCAGATAACTTTCGCCTTAAACTGCTTGGTCACCTCTTCTTTGATTTTCACGCTTACATCAGTATTAAACTTCCATAACTTTTGTTTGACGGGAATGCAGGGTGGGTAAGTAGGTAATTTATGAATAACCAAGTCAGTGCTCAATCCGGGCATGTCGTCGTAGGACTATGCAAAGACATCCTTGTACTCCACCAATACTTTGATTATTTCCTCCCTAAGTTGTCGCTCCAGATAGACACTTATTTTTGTTTCTCTGATACTATCCGGGCTTCCTAGGTTGATTGCCTCAGTTATCATTCAGGTATAGTTTGGGTTTCTCTTCGAATTGGGTCATATCTTTACTAATCTCATCCCATGCCCCTTCCTCATCATAGCCTAGTTTGTCCTCGTGTTCTATTTCCTGAATTATTATTTCTGGACTAGGCTTGTTGCTAAGATTGGGCCGAGGAGTCCTTATGCATGTCAGATCACTGGAACCAGCATAAAAATAACTGTACAAAAGAGAAAAATTAAGAAAACGTAAAGAGAAAGTTGAAACTATCAACATTGCTGAAAGGGAAATTGCATTTCATTAGAATCGAATATAAAAGAGTTTGTGCATCTAAATGGGCAGAAATAACAATCGAACAACGCTAATACAAACTAGACTGAAAGGAAAATCAAAGACGACTACCAAGACTCCCTCCGAGTGGGACACACAAATTGCACATCCTCCTGGATTGATCCTTCTCCCGCCTGTACCATATTCACCTCATTGAACAACCTTTATAGCCCCTTATCAAGATCTCCGTCTGCGTCAATCAGTAGGCCAAAAATCTTGGGTCATGGACCATACTGGGTTTGACAAATGATTTCGATAAACTTGGGATAGGCTTCGGGAGAACCTAGCCTTTCTGTCTCAGCCTCCTGGCTCGCTTTATGTCTGCGGCCGTGGGTTTGAACCCTAGGCCAAAGGTGTCTAGATTCTTTGGAAGGAACATTGGTTGCGCGATGCCTTGCAGAGAAGCTCCCAACCCATTGTCGGGTATAAAGCCATTTCTCAACATTTCTGAAGCTACATGACAGATGCAGTAGTTATCCTT
The DNA here is from genome assembly GCA_034376525.1 of Nicotiana benthamiana. Taxonomy (NCBI): domain Eukaryota; kingdom Viridiplantae; phylum Streptophyta; class Magnoliopsida; order Solanales; family Solanaceae; genus Nicotiana; species Nicotiana benthamiana. The sequence goes on from CM067337.1 coordinate 96,226,440, forward strand.
GGGGTTACAACAATCTCACCTTCTAGGATCTTCTGAACTGACACCGTATCAAAAACCTAGTAAACCCATGGCCCTTTATTGTCCTCAGATTCAATGAAATGCACGATCGCGTCACCCAAGGTACACTTGCTATCCTCTCCATGCACGACAATCTCTTGCCTGTCCCATTCAAATTTGACCATCTGGTGCAGTGTAGATGGTACTGCTTTGGCCGCATGTATCCACGGTCTGCCCAATAATAGATTATAAGAGACTAATATATCCAAAACTTGGAATTCCATAATGAACTCAACGGGCCCTATAGTTAGTTACCGCACTATATCCCCTACGGTGTCTTTACCTCCGTCGTCGAAACCTCAAACATAGATGTTATTTTTGCGGACCTTTTCAATTTCTACCTTCAATTTGGTCAATATGGATAGTGGACAGATGTTTGCACTGGACCCTTTGTCAACCAAAACTCGAGTGACCACGGCATCTTCACACTTCACAGTCAGATAAAGAGCCGGTTGTGATCCGCGCCCTCCATGGGCAATTCATCGTTAGAGAATGTGACCCGATTTACCTCGAATATCTTGTATGCAATCTTTTCCAAATGATTCACCATTATCTTTTTTGGGACTTGAGCTTCATTCAAAATCTTCATCAACACTAGGTGGTGCTCATCTGAATGGATTAGTAAGGATAACAAAGAGATCTGGGCCGGCATTTTCCTCAACTGTTCTATGATGGTGTAGTCATGTATTTACATTTTCTTCAAGAATTCTTCTGCCTCTTCTTCTGATAAAGCTTTCTTCACTGGTTCTGGGTTATCTTTAGATATTTTACCCTTTCTCAACTCTTCTGGGGCAAAGTACCTTCCTGACCGAGTTAAGCCTCGTGCCTCACATACTTCCTCTCTAACTTCTTTCCCTTTATACGTTACTATTGCTTGTTCATATCTCCAAGGAACGGCTGTATTATTGATGATTGGTGGCCGGATTACTTGCTTCACAATAACTGGATCTATGCGGACACCGTCCACAACCACGACGGGCTCTCTAGCCACCCCTGTACTCTTACCTTCACCTGTTCTTGCTTTGGCGCGACCGTACATGCTGAGCTTCCGTACACTATGACAGTTTTACTGTTTTCTTTTGCCCTAGTTGCCAGCTTCTTGCTACTTACAACCTTGGTGGGCTAACTGGCTTTGATCATCATTACTGTTTGTGAAGGGCTTCTAGACTCCCCCCTTCTTTCCTCAATTTCGATCATGTTGGTTTCCGGATGGGTATGCAGAGGGTTCGGACTAATATTGGGCACCTACGGAGTCAATAAGTTCTTGGATTGCACACCTTAAGTTCCAACATTTTTCTGTGTCATGCCTTGGTTCACTATAACAGTATTCACAGCTCACCGAATAATCTAAATTCTTTGGGGGAGGATTTGGCAGCTTTGCCTCAATTGGTCTTAATATATCCAATTGTCGCAGCCGGTGGAATAGGCTAGTGTAAGATTCTCCCAATGGAGTAAAAGTATTCTTTTTCTGCACCCTCTCATTTCTCATAGCCGGATTTCCTTGGAGGGTAGGCCTCGGGGTTTGGTGGTAAGCTTTTGGAGGCGGGTATTTATTTTTTGGATTTGGATAGGTGTTTTGAGGTGGTGGTGCACGCCATTGTGTGTGAGTGAGAGGTTGGGTATATGCATGTGCATGATGGATTGAGAAACGAGGTTTTGGTGGTGGATAGTAATGTTGTTGTGGGCCATATGGAGTGTGTGGGTATGTATGGTGGTGAGGACGCGGATGACCGTAGTGAGATGGTGCCTGAAGCCAGAACCAGGTTCCCGATTCCACTGTTGCTACTTCCTCCTTCTTCTTCTTCTCGGAAACCTCCCCCAGCTCCACCTTGGATTGCTTGAATAGTTGCCTTGATTGCAGAGTAGCTAATTATTTTATTGGATTTGAGGCCTTCCTCAACCATACTTCCCATCTTGACCACTTCATTGAAAGATTTCCCTACCGCTGATACCAGATGCCTAAAGTAGGTAGGTTCCAAAGCTTGCAGAAAATAGTCAACCATCTCACTCTCCTTCATGGGAGGATCAACTCTGGCTGCTTGTTCTCTCCACCACAAACCATACTCCCCGAAACTCTTGTTGTGTTTCTTCTCCAGCTTTGTCAGAGATACACAATCCGGGGCAATCTCGAGATTATATTGAAAGTGGCAACCAAATGCTTGTGCTAAGTCATCCCAGGTATACCACCGATTGGGATCCTGTCGAGTATAGCACTCATATGCCAATCCACTCAAACTTTGGCTAAAGTACTCCATTAGTAATTCGTCCTTTCCTCCTACTCCCCTCATTTTACTGCAAAACCCTCTCAAATGTGAGACACGATTGTCGTGACCATCATAGAGGTCAAATTTAGGCATTTTGAAACCTGGAGGAAGTTGTACGTCCGGGAATAAGCAAAGATCTTTAAAGGCCACGCTCACCTAGACACACAATCCACGCATATCCCTGAATGGTTGTTCAAGACTCCGGACCTTTCTTAGCATTTCTTCATGTTCGTATTCTTTGATCGGCTTTTCAACTGTCATTGGGATTTCCGGACGATGAGAATAAGAGTAAGGCTCCTCGGCTTTGTAGGCGGGTTCTAGAGGATAGTATTGAGGGTCGTAGTCTTGAAGCAGTGGTTCGCTGGATGATCTGTGCTGTGCAGAGGGCTGAGGTGCCGCATAGATAGTAGTGATTGGCAGGGGAAGGTGAGGAGTGACTTTTGGTAGATGGGATGGTGGCTGGGAGCCAGCACCCTGATGTTGTGAGTACATAGGAAAACCTTGAGGCGGATGACTAACGGATTGGTTAGATGCCTGGGCCAGTGGCGGGATGAAAGGTGGGTTGGCAGGACAGGTCGGGGGCGGCTGTCCTCTTACCCATGCCTGGTACATCTCAGCCATTTGGTGTTTAAGCTTATACATCTCCTCCTTCATAACATTCACGTCCAGTTCCTTTGCCTCCTTCGAGGGGTCCATGATGCTGACATCAGCATCTTGGTTGGCCATGAGTTGTTTGCTTTTTGACCGTGTGTTGTAGGAGTGAGTTGCCAGGGTGCAACGAATACTAGTCACCTGTCTAATTTGGAATTGTGATGCACAACACCCAAGACTCGTTAGTGGTTAGGTTCCAACATGTGAGCGACCAGATATGCATGCACATAAATGACAATTGGTCCCTATATGTGTTGGTTGATTGCGTCATCTCGGAGTTTAACCGCGAAACTCCCTTTTGTTTTAGCCCTATTCTCTCCCTTTTCATGTTTATTTGACTTCCAATTTTATTAAATTACTGTCGAATCCTATGTCGATTGCTTACGTATCATGACTTTACATGAATCATACCAAGCATAGTTCATGAAAAACAAAAGTTAAGTACGCAGCAAAATATTATGAGGTTTGATAAAGATACCAACATTAAGTACAATGACTAAGAGCAACTGCTAGACAGGGATTCAACACCCTTACAGACCTGAAAGGACAACAAACAGACTTTTTTTTCTTTTTCAGAAAAAATATAAATCTATGAGTACATCAACACTTCAAATGCTTTTGGAGCTGGCGGGGCATCATTCGGTCTTGTGGGTTTGCGCGCTAAACTTCCTTAGAGACAATGGAGATCTTCCATTATTGACAAAGGCCAAAGCAACGGCAAAAAACATAGACTTTATTATGTCTTCACAGTGATGTCATTTGGTGGTAATGTAGTCTGCAATTGCCCGCACCTTCTCCCTAATAATCCTTTTTTTCTTGTAGCAGACGCCCTATTTGTTCAGCTTGTGCTTCCAAAGTTTGCTCAGCTGCCTGATTTAGATTTTGGAACTGTCGCAGATCTCTTTCCAACCCTGCTATTGACGCATGGCAATGCTCCCTCTCCGTTTTGAAATCCTTGGCGTGCTTAACCATTTTTGCTTTCAGCTATGATAACCCTCTGTTTTAGGCCAGCACCTTCGTTGCCATTTCCTTCTTTTAACTACTCCAGTATGCGGGCCCTTTCTTCAACATTTTGACCTAATTGTCTCTGAGCTTTATACAATTCACCATGTGCCTTATTCTGATCAAAACCATATTCGGTTACCTTTCAGCACAGGTTCTCTATGAGCTTTTCATCCTTTGTACTTCTCGGAGGGCTTTTTGCGGTTGTTTTCAGTTTCTGAATCTGAGCTCGCAGGGCTTTTTTTTCTTTAACCAATACCTTCTTTTCCCCTTCGCTAGCAGCACTTAGCAGGCTATTTTTGAATTGCAATTCCTGAATTTTCTTTTCTAGACTTCCAATGGTAGCACGATATTCATGTTCTTTGACTAACCAATCCCACTGTTCTTGTGATGTCCCGACGAACTCTTGGAGGTGAGGACTTTTATATGGTCTTTCATTCTCAATTTCTCTCTTATACCAAGCAAGGTACCCCGGAGACACTTCACCTCTAGCAAGTTCTTGTACACAAGTGTCAGCGGTTAGGTACTGGCATTCATTCCAGATTTTGCGAACCGTGGCTTCGGGGAACTGACTACCAGGCCCATTTTCGACTACTTGGATGCTAAGATCTTCTTCTTTTGGCACTATTTGGCATCTTTCGAGTTGTCTCAAGACCCGACGTGGGGCGTAATGTTAGATGCTTCTAAGGCCCATTAAGAGAAATTGCAGTTCTATTGCGGGCATATACAATACTTCGTCCACGGAAAGCCAACTGAGTGTCCATTGCATTTGATTTGCCGAAATAGACCAGAGATGTGACACCCACTCTGCGACTCCCTCTGGTAATTTATTCCCATTTACCATGTTATCTACTTCTTTCATGCAACCTTTTGTTGGCAACCCACCATTCATGAACCGAGGCTTGGGGCATAGATTCTCAATCATCCAAATTTGTAATAGCAAGTTGCAACCTTCAAGGAAACCCCATCCTTCTTTGCAAATGGTAAGGGCTCGGAAGATATCAGATAGGATCATCAGAGCAAGAGTGCTCTTTGTCTAAGTCATCAAGGTACTAACGACTCCTGCTATTCGTATATCGAATCCTCCGATGTGGCCATATCTTTGGTATATAAACCGAAGGGTGCAAAATCCAGCCGACAGGTTGGGGTTATGAATTTTTCTGCTGATTTCAAAACATCCAAAAATTTGTGCACAGCGAGGGCCCAGGGTGCTATCAAATATTGATCCATCAAAGGGATGGTATGAGTCACAATGTATCCTGTCATTTCCTCCAAAGTCGGGGTCAGCTCAAAATCGGAGAAGTGGAAGATGTTGTGGGCAGGGTCTCAGAAGGTAATTAAGGCTCTTATGATGTCCCCTCTAGGGTTGATTTTCAGCAAACAAGTGAGGCCCCCAGATGCGTGTTGACATTTTTCTGTCCGGCTTCTCTGAGGTCATCCCACCACAGCCGCAGCTCTAAAGGAATTTTGTTGACTATCGTGCTCATTTGGCACTTTTATTAGGGAGAATAAGTATTCTCAAAACATAAAACTGACATTTATTTTAAAACAGGGACCGGCTTTTTGAATAAGACCTTTCAACACTTTCTTACCGACCCTAATAATATCCATAGGCAGCCATTTGCGTAAAGACAGCCTTCCGACATCCCTTGTAGCGTCATTCAGCTATTATTACAATAACGGCACCATCCAACTCATTTTGAAGTGAGAAACGGGCATTTCTTGATATTTTGTAAAAAAGGGTTGGACTCGGCCAAAAATAATTTATCAAAACCCGCGAACATTATCGAAAAAATTCAAAACCTGGTGCCCCTTTTTTTTCGTTTTTGTGCTTCTGTGCTCTTTTTTTTTTCAAAAAAATCCGGCAGCATTTCGGTGCTATTTGAGCACTGATTTTTGAAAGCGATTACCCTAGCACTGCTCATTACTCTCAATTGAATCCCTTTGTTTACAAGCCGGTCAACATGTGAGTCCAAGGCAAATAAAAGCGCAAGTAGCACGTAAAAATGCATCAGGGTGGTCTTTTATTTAAGGGTACCTATCCTAGACGCACCCCACCCCTATGTTGAGTCCCTTAAGTCAAATGAATGATGCAGATAAGCGTTCCTACTAGGGATCCTGCATGAGGTTTTGTTATTCTAAGTTTAAGCTTGGGTATAGGGTCTAGGCTGTGTACCCGAGCGGACAACTCGAATCGAGGAAGGGGATACGTACCGTGGACCCGTGAGATCGTCCGGCTTTGTAACTAGTCCGGCCTCTTTCTTACTTCAGGGTAAGACACTAACAGAATATGGAGTCTTAAACAATAAGAACATCCACGGAGGTAAAGAGAGAGGGGTTTCGCAACAGTTTATATACAATTCAAATAATATCAAAGCAGAAAAAGAATCATTTTGCTCATTAAATCAACATGTAAAATCAAATTACAAACCAAGCCAAATACAACTATTATTCTAAGCTCGGATTCTTGAACCCTGAACCAGAGATTCTAGGTTAGTCTCCCCAGCAGAGTCGCCAGAGCTGTCACACCTCATTTTGGCTACTACGATCCGGCGAAGGGAATATATAAACGAGTTTTTCCAATTAAAGGACATTCAAAATGAGATTCAATTATTAAAGAGAATATCAGAGTCGCCACTTGAGATATTTATGGTGTCCCAAGTCTCCAGTTAGAATCTCGAATCGAGGAAAAGAATGACTCTGTTAAACAGTCCGCAAACCAGAAATCCGAGTAAGGAATTCTGTTAACCCGGGAGAAGGTGTTAGGCATTCTTGGGTTCGTGTTAGGCATTCTTGGGTTCCGTGGTTCTAGTACGGTCGCTCAACTGCCATATTTGGTTTAAATTATCTAATTTTAGAACATGTTTTAACTTATGTGCTTTTAAACTTTAAATCTCTTTTATTATTATTTTAAAGAGAATTTCAACGTCGTCAGAACACGCTCAAACCACGTCACATAAATGCACCCGTGGATTTTGAAACGTACCAACTTCGTTGAGATTTGGATTTGGGTCACATAAATGTGCAACCGAATTTAGGAATTTATTTTATTAAGCACGCGCGTCTATTGAAACTACGGCTTTGACATTTATGGGAAGGCTGTAAAATTTGCTAAACGGCACCTCCTATTCTTTTTATGTGTTCTAATGAATTAAGGAGCCTACGTATGGTATTTGTTAGAATTAACATGGCTCAGTTTATCTTTATAAGGGCATTCTAATGTAGGCTAAATTCTCAATTAATGCCATGTTCTAATACACTAACTATTTCATGTATGGACTAGGTGCTTGGGAAACATTATACATGTCGTAGCCTCGTTCATAGCCAATTGACACATAAATAAATCGAGTTTTTGACAACCCTGGAGCACATATTTCTCAGGCTGTAACTGGTAACCATTTTGCCTGGTTTGGGCATCTAATCACTTAGCCCAGAAAAACATATTAGATTTCCATGCTTGAGCACTTGCTGGGCCTAGTGAATGATACCAGTGCTGATGTGAATGAAGGACCCCGAATGATAATAACCTTCTTGTTTGACATTGTATATACAAAATAAAATTTCTATATATTCATGAAGGGAATATTAATAACCACTTTTTTGTATCAATTTCAAACATTAGATTTGAATCAAATGATTCATATACCCATCAGTCAGAGTATATGAACCTAAATCTTCAAAATTTAAGCACGACTTAGGTTTACAACATAGAGATCAGGAAAAACACTACTAATTCGTTGAAACTTGAATTAGCCAACACAATGCATGATATTGGGGTTTTAAGTATTTACTAAGCTATCCTTTTTGGAATCCTCATTTTAAACAAGCATGACATATATATTTGAGTAAGCAGCATCATCTAGTTGATTACACAATCAGCTATTCATGTGAACCAACCAGACTAAGATTGAAACTAGCTATTAATTATACACATGAAAAGGGAATATTCAATCACACGTCCGAATTATTACATATCGAAACAGTCCAAAATGTCCATTTAGAACAGAAGTGGATAAGTCTAAAATTGACTATAACATGATGATTATCCTATCATTACACCTATTTTAGAACTAAATAGGGAACATGGGGAAAGGGTTCAGAATGATACAATGAAACTCCAAATCTGCACTTTCATGAATGTTTCATGTTTGAACTTCAATGTATCTGAAGAACAAAGAAATTTACATGTAATTTTAGTGAAGCAGGAGCCTATGAGTGAAGATAAGAGACCAGTTAAGCAAAGATAAAGGCAATCGCACAGTATGCCCAGAGTTTCAACAGAATTGTGAGAGAAATAAGCTCAAACAGGATCAAATTCAATCACTAATAGATTTTCATATATGAAATGAGTATTTTAGCTCTAGTATTTGAAGAGAAAAGTTCCGGATCCCTTTCAATGCCCCCAAATGGTTCATTTTATAGTAAAATTTTTAGGGCATCAGATTTAACTTTGTTTTCTTTTTAGTTCTTAACCCAAATTGTATTTTTGCCTAAGTAGACCTTCAATTTCTTACTTGTGACTCAAGTTTGAGGCTGGAATTATGTATTAGTCTGCTGAAAAGTTCTACAGGATTCTTATCAGATTTTAATAAACTCTAATTCCTTTTGTACCCTCACTTCATTTCATAAATTACCTTACCCTGAACTTGATCTTGATCAGTTCTTTTAATCATAGTTCAGTCACAATTAACCTTGGTTAGCCAAATTGAGATCACCTTTTAAATTACAAGCTTATGACTATCAGAACTAGCCAAAATTGACAAGGCTTAACACAAATGCCTTAATACAGATTTCCACACACACAATATAGGATTAAAAATTAAAATGAATACAGAGGACCAAAAATATCATGAACTACTAATCAGGCATTCGGTAACACAATCAAATAGTCAAACCAATCAGAAAATCAGTAAATCAATAAGGTTCATCAAATTATGAGAATTATATCACTTAAAAGCTAATTATAACAGAACATTAGACTCTAATATTAGGAGAACTTTGTGGACACCAGATAAACAACCAAAATTAAAAGAAATTTAGACTTCGAAACATTAATGAACCTACTCAGTTATTCAAGGCTAGTGACAAACAAACAAACATATGAATATTGAACCCTAATTTTCAGAAGAACTTGTGGATAATCAAGACACACAATCAAAATTAAATCACATAAAGAAACTTAAATTATTAAACATGCAATTAACCAATCTGTCATTATAAGAAATCCGACATTCAAAGCTAAAGAAAAATGGAACTAGGCAGGGAAACTTAGCTCTCATTTTTTGTTCTTGTTTAAATCAGTTTAGCTGGACCTTGGCCCTTTCCATAAGGTTATGAGCCTCCTTGGTCAGTATACAACCAGTCATAAGGATCTGCGAGGGGTTTCACAGTTCTAAGACCTCAATTGGTCTCAGATTTGGAATTTTAGGTGGATTGAGACTTGAGGGTGGCATGGTTAGGGTCAATAGAGGTCAGAGACTACTTGGGAGGGTTTTGAGGATTTTTTGGCATGTTTGGGGATTTGGGGTCAGGCTTCAAACTGAAACTCGAAGTGTTTCGGGGTGATTTGAGAGTGATGATATGCATGGTTGGAACGAGGAGGTCAAGGTGTCTTCGTGGTGTAGTATGGCCAGCTTTGGAATAAGGTCGCCGGAGGTAGGGTTTCCGGCCACCTTTAAAGAGATATTCGAGATTGAGGGGTTGTGTTCGAAGGGAACTTGTTATGGGACGGGGTAGAGGAGGTCGTGCTGATTAAGGGGTGTAATTTTGGGGTCGTTTGGTTGCCGACCGCCGCAGTGAGGCAATTTCCGGCAGCGGCAGTAGGATGGTCAGCGGGTGGTCAACGACAGTGTCGGGGTGGTCAATGGGTTTTGACGGGGTGGTCAATGGTCGGTGTTACTACACGATGAAGAAGGTACGAGGAGGTTGGTTGGTATCTCATCTGTATTAGAGGCATTTTGACTTATAAGTATGGTATTGGGTGGGGGTTTAGTGGCCGTTGGACTGTGTGGGGATCGATGGTTGTGATCGTAGGAGTCCTAAACAGTGTCGTTTGGGTGGATGCTGGCATGGACTAGACTGGCTGATTATTGGGCTAGTTTGTATTGTAATTTGGAGGAGGAAATAAATTGTGCCACTCACGTCTGGCCCAATTGTGGCTAGCCTGAGTGGCTACCTATTATTAATACATTTTTGTCCATTCTTTTAATTAATATTAATTACTAATTGTATTTAAAAACCACAAATCACAAATAAAATTAAAGAAAGTCAAAATTAGACAATCATAATTTCAAGTACCGGAAATGTCTATGTATTTTTTGTATTTTAATTTATAAAACTAATTTATTTAGCAATTAAATCCCAATTAATCCTAAAACGCAGCAATGAACATGGACATGAAGTCAGATCCTTCAAATTAGAATCCTATAAATTAAAGAAAAATCATACACTTTTAGAGTTCTATAGGAGCTCATTTCGACAGGTCAAAAATCATATGCTCACAAGTAGCGTTTCGACTTATCTTGTAGTTTTAAAGGGAAAGAGCTGGTCATATCATTTGGTTCATTGAATATCTTTTAAAAGTGATTCCCAAAGGATTTCACTTGTATTTTTGCAAATCGTAAAATAGTAAGATGTTTTACACATTGTGATGTATGTCAATTTGGATGGCTCAAAACTCAACATTATAGCCATGTCTAAAATGAGCATTAACGAGCTCTGGAACGTATTCGTAATGTCAAGATCTTTCATTGAATTTTTTCTAAGATGTATAATTGTGAGGTTAACTAATCGTTAGATTCTGGAGTTTATATTGTAAATTGGACTAGCTTTGATATTATAGGAATTATAACCTTGGGGTTTGAATTAATGAGTGGGGACTGTTTAATCCTTTAACATGATTGGGCTTTAGAAACATTGGCCCTGGAACAGTCTATTTGTGATCTCACAAGGATTCAGATTTTGGGTTCACATGGAGCCCAGTGTTATAAACGCTAAGCTTTCAGAATCTATTGAACAAATAGTAGTATATGAGTTCATTTGGGCATTAGTACCAGGCCAGTTGGTTTTGCAAAAGGCATGCCTCTCATGTGAACCGGATCCTTTTGGGCCCAGAGTTGAAATAGTATCTGGCTCATTGACAATTAAATGGTAGGCTTTGGGCCTTCCAAGTTAAGTTGCACATTTGAGTTAAGAGGTGTTCCCTTTTCTCAAGTATGGACTTGAGCTTGAGGCCTATCGTCCTTGATTATTTTCAGTAATAGCAATTAGCCATACTGATTAATTAGGCCCCCTTAGAGAAAATTTAATAGAAAATCATAGTTCCTATAGGTTGGCCTTAAAAATTGAACGAGGTGCGCCACGCCAAATAAAAACTCATAAAATGCGCGGCCCTTTTTTAAATGGTCATGTTAAAGATACTTAGAATCAGGGACGTGTCATTTAGTGAATTTTCACGGCCTCATGCAAAGGTAATAACACGTTAGTCTCTTTAGGCGCGTTCTTAAATAACCTTACCTTCCTCAATTCGGGTGCACATTTATGTGACCTAAATCCAAATCCCAACGATGTTAAAATATGTCAAAAATTACGGGTGCATTTATGTGACGTCGTTCGAGGCATGTTTTAACGACATTGTGATTTTCTTTCAAAAAAAGTAATAATTAGAAGCAATTTAAAGATAAAAATCACATAAGTTAAAATATGTTTTAAAATCAAATAAATAAACTAAATATGACAATTGAGCTACCATGCTAGAACCACAGAACCCGGGAGTGTCTAACACCTTCTCCTGGGCTAACAGAATTCCTTACTCGGATTTTTGGTTCGTGGACTGTTAAATAGAGTCATTCTTTTCCTCGATTCGGGATTCTAAACTAGTATCTTGGGACACCATAAATCTCCTAAGTGGCGACTCTAATTTTTTTTAAAATAAATCTCGTTTCGATTGTCTTAAATTGGGAAAAACTCCTTTATCTACGCCCTTCGCGGGGTGTAGTGCCAAAAGAAGGTGAGACAATTAACATAAATGACTTTATTTAAGCCTTACCCTAAGGCTTTCTCAAGTGCGACAAGGATCCTATATACATAGTATCGATTGAATTCAGAATGTGATAACAATAAACTAAATACACACTAGTTAAAGGATGGTCAGACTATTAAAGAAAGGCAAGTTTTGACGAAGGTTGTAAGTTCTGCAAATGATGATACATCGTTATTACTGGTTTTAGCCTTATATATGGATGGAGTGATATAGATTCGATTAACGGCTCCTATAGACATGTTTCTATACGTTGTTGATTGTAAACCGTTATGTAGACATGGTGTAAATGCAGAAGCCTTACATACATGATACCTAGATTCTGAATTTAATTTAATGCCTATAAACATGATATCTAATTGCAATAGATTTGTTTAAGACCTATGAAGATGATTGCCGGATGGATAATGGACATGCAAGATTCAAACAAACCTATAGGCATATTTTCTATATGCATATGCAGAATTCAAATTTTCAGAAATATTTATGGACAAAATATTTATGTGAGAGTGTAGAATCCAGAAATATCTATAGACATGGTATCTATATGAGAGAATGCGGAATTCAGAAACACATATAGACATGATATCTATATGAGAATGCAGAATCCAGAAACACCTATAGACATGATATCGATGTGAGAATGCAGAATTCAGAAATACCTATAGACATGATATCTATGTGAGAATGCAGAATTCATAAACACCTACAAGTATGATGTTTACACTTGCCATACATAGTTGCCCGCCCATTTCACTAGCCATCCACAATAGTGTATTACAAATTCTTACAGTCCAGAATAGTGTAAAATACATCAAAAATAAATTACAACCAATGAGAGCCTGACTCAGACTTCATGTCTGAAGTATGAGGTAAACTATCTCCATGAGATCATGATCCAAAGCCTTTATCCCATTTGAATTGTGAAAATTCCCTAAGAGCCTCAAAGGGGAGTTCGGGCATTGCTCACACCCAGATACATTATCATATTAGGACAAGTGTAGTGTGGAAAGGCCAACCCTCAAGTATCCAAGTTCAGAGAGAACTCAAGATCCAAAGGCAAGGCTCACGAGAGGGGGGTAGAACTTAGAGAATGAGAGAGAGTGCAAGTGCAGAAGCAGAATTATAAGAGGGGAAAAGGAGGACAGACAGGGAGATAAGTACACATAAGGGGTTCATAAGGGCTAGGTAAATTGCAAGAGGCAAGGACAATCTTCTGGCACACCTAGCAATTGAGGATGCTAGCATAACATAAGCTTGCCAAACGCACATTAATAGGGGCTAGGATCTTAAGGGTTCATGGGCAAAAAGTTATATATTGCCATGCTCCAATCCATAGCTTAAACACAAAAGGGGTGGGGAATAAGGATTCATAATATAAATAGGTAGAAAGAAATCAGGATGCTAATTTGAGTGTTGAACTATACAGAACAAAATGTAGACATAGATACAAATAAATAGTAAATAAAGACAGTGTTCTGGTGCTAATAGCTTAAACCAGGACATACTAATTTCAAAGAAAATAAAAGGAGAAAAGAAGTAGGTATTGTAAACAGGCCGTAGTGCAGACAAGAAGGGAGAATACTATTGTGTATCAGTGTGAATTTTGAAAGACTATGAATGGTGTGTTAATGAAAGAGTCACGTATATATAGTGTATAAATTAGGCAGAAATAAGGTAAGAAAATAGTTAAGGAACTAAATATCGAATAAGAATTAATTACACAAGACTTCCTTTAATTAAGGAATTTAGATTCAAACGGTAAAAGTTATTTGAGGAAAGAAATTAAACAAACATTTTATGCAAAGTAGGTAATTAGGGGTAAATACGTAGAAATTTATTTTTGGGGCAGAGATTTGAAATACACGGTTGCATAAATTAGGTAAAAAATAATAATTAGTAGCTAGTAAATCAAGGATAAGAGATTTTATAATTATTGGTCCATGAATGAACCAAGTAAGAAAAGTTAAAGAAAGTCAAATAACTTAAATCGAGTCATATGGAAATCAATAAACAAGGAAAGAAATAAATCAAACCTCTATAGAAGGGAGTCTAAAACTAATCAAAATTTGAAAGCCATTTTAGAGGGGAAGTCCAGTACATAAAAAGAGTACACAAGTATCAGGTATGCGAGAAGGGATCAAGTAAAAGGTCTTATAGAGTTTGGCAAAAGCCAGAATCATATGAAGAAACAAAATTGAAATAATGATTTTGAAACTTAATGAAGCAGCAGATGAAGCAATTACGGGAACTCAAATAGGTCCAAAATTATTATTTTTTTCTTTTTTCTTTTTTCTCTTTCTTCGTGGTCGAGTCATGAAGCTTCAATTAGCTAAACGTGAGGAGCCATAAGTGGATTGATGGGTGGTGAAACCACCATGGACTCAGTGCAGGAGGTGGCCGGAGAAGATGAAAAGAACTTATCGAAGAGGAGGGGGAAAGTTCCAGAGATAGAGAGCTAGAGACGAGTGAGGCAAATGAGGGGTTTGGGGGGGGGGGGTCAATTGGATTATTTAGGTAAGAACTTATGAGGGTTTTTTAGATAAACAGCCATGATTTAATAAGGTTTTGGGTCAGGTAGGGGTAATTGGGGCCTGGGTCGGGTCTTAATTGGGATTGGGCTTGGAATTGAGGTCCAGTTTGAGGTCAAATTTTATGTTAACATTGAAAAGAATTGGGTTATTATTTAAATAGCCAATTTTTCCTTTTAAAATATAAAACATAGTAAATAAATTTCTAGAAATAAATTGAAAGAACCAAAATGATCTATAATATATTTATCAATTTAGAGGCATGAAATCTCATTTATGAATATGAAACAAATTTAAGCCTAAAAATGGCTATATTGCCATTATGCAATTCTATCCTTTAAAATACCAAATAAATTTATAAAAAATATGTAAAAATACCTTAGCCAAATTGTAATATAAACATGAGATTCCAATAAATTAATCACCAAAACTGATAATTTTGGGGATTATTATTGGGGTTTTCTTCATAAAATAATGTAGTAAATTGATTTAAAATCATTGAAAAAATAAGGAAAATAATGTAACCTTGGGGATACTTATATATGCATTTATAGATCATTTTGAAATGCATTTTGTATATAAAAATATAGGAAAAAATTGAGAATCAACAGCTGCCCCTCTTTACACAGGAAGGATGAAAGAGTTGTCAGATAAAAATATGATGGCCAATTTTGACCGAACGAAGGGATTTGAAAAGGTTTGTCTGCGCCCTGGCTTTTGAACTGCCTAGATATCCCTAGTTTTACAAGAATCGGGCTATATGTAGTTCAAGATCCGTCGACAGAGTATGCCGATGGACACGCAATGTTTAGACTGGGATGAAAGGTTAAGGTTTAATTGGGCGGCGGGAATTAGAGCAGGATCGCTCCTGCTGAGATGGCCGTCACTCGTCGGCTTACCTGCAAATAAGCAATACAAGCATATATGGTGCATAAATTAAACATGATTCAAGTTCCCGTCGGGTTTGAATGTTGTCCTCGGACGATTGGGATGACGTCCTCAAACTATGACGTCCGGGCCATGAAGCATGTCATAAAGGATTCGTAGGCCATGAAATGATGCTCTCAGGATATGAGAATGACGCGTCCGAACTATAATGCCTTTGAATAAATATATGCAGAATATCAAAGGGACTTAGGCCATGGCATGGCATTCTCCTTCTAT
Source organism: Nicotiana benthamiana (assembly GCA_034376525.1). NCBI lineage: Eukaryota > Viridiplantae > Streptophyta > Magnoliopsida > Solanales > Solanaceae > Nicotiana > Nicotiana benthamiana. Next base: position 96,242,147 of record CM067337.1, read on the forward strand.
GAAAATGGTGCTCCCGAACAATAATGCCTCTAGATCATTTGGCGACGATCTTTCAGCCCATGAAATGCAGTAGTTGGCGATCTTTCAGCCCATGAAATGCAATAAGTGGTGATTTTTCAGCCATTTTAGAATGTCAATAAAGTAGAGATCTTTTGAGCCATGCAAATGTCAGTAAGGTGGCGAACGTTTAGCCATGGAAATGTAAGTAAGGCGGCGACCTTTCAGCCATGCATATGTAAATAAGGCGGCGATCTTTTAGCCATGAAAATGTAAAATAAATGGCGATCTTTTAGCCATGCAACTGCAAAAATGAAGTGGAGATCTTTCAGCCCGGCAGGATGTAAAATAAAGTGGTGATTTTTCCTCCATGCAAAATGCAGATTGAGACAACATTATGTCTCGAAAGGCATAATGGTAGCGTTATGCAATATAGAAAATGCATATAGAGACAGTTTTTAGTATCGAAAGACAGAATAGTAGCCTTATACAATGCTGAATATGCATATGGATATAGTGTTTAGTCTTAGAAGGAAGAATGGTAGCCTTAGTCAATGCAGAAAATGCAGATGGAGATAGTGTTTAGTATCGAAAGGCAGAATAGTAGCCTTATGCAATGTAGAAAATGTAAATGGAGACAGTGTTTAGTCGTGGAATGCAAAATTGTAGCCTTATGCAATGCAAAAATAAAGTAAAGTGGCAGAGTCGGGATAACTGTGGATATTGTGATATATAGGATATTACTGGTGTGCTAGGCTGACCAATCAGTGAGTGAGATAGTCCTGAGCGTTGAATTCATGAATCGATGTGTAATCCAAAAGCCTGCATCCAAAAAAAAAGTTATCATTTTTGTGGAGGGGAGTTAGTTCGTGTCCCTGCTGGATTTGCTTGGCCTATTCGGCTTTGATCAGGTGATACGACATGCATTATTGGGGTAGCATTGTTGAACTAGCAACTTCGTTAATAATATGCATGAGTTTGTGAAAGTACGACATAAGTATATATTTAAGAAATAGATTTTAGATGAAACGACGACTGTGACATGGTTCGAGATACTACAACCTTTCTTGCTTCGAAATTTTGAGTGTCCTCCTAAATTATCTTCCCCAGTTTAATGGGTTGATACTTAGGACGGCTGCTTGTGAGATTGGATGAAATTACTTCGGAATTTTGAGGGTCCACCTCAATATTTTGCCCTAGTTTCCAATTGCAGGGAAAATGAAAATTGTATTGAATTGTGATCGAACCCAAAAGGCTTCCTACATATCCCCTCTTAAATAGGAATCAGGTCATACGTAGTTCAAATACATCATATGGGGAAGCATAATATTACACATAGTAACGCTTGACTGCCTCTGAATTGATTGGTTTCGGTTACACTTCTCCATCCATTTCTGCAAGTATAAGGGCTCCTCCTGTCAGAACCCTGTGAACCATGTATGGACCTTGCCGGTTGGAAGAGAATTTACTCTTGGCCTAAGCTTGATGCGGGAAAATTTTCTTTAATACCAGCTACCCCGACGTGAACTTTCCGGCTTGACGCTCTTGTTGAAGGCTATGGGAATTCTGTTCTAATGAAGTTCACCATGTCAAACTGCATTTATTCTTCTTTTATCTATAAGAGCCAGCTGTTCATAGCGACTCTTCATCCATTATGCATAATCGAGCTCAGCTTCTTGTATGATCCTCAAGGAAGGGATTTCTACTTCATTGGGAATGATAGATTCTGTACCATAAACCAGCATAAAAGGGGTTGCTCCAGTTTATGTGCGGACAGTGGTGCGATACCCAGCAGAGTAAAGGATAGCTTTTAATGCCATTCCTTATGCTTCTCTATCATTTTCCTCAATTTCTTCTTGATGTTTTTGTTGGCGGCTTCTATAGCTCCATTCATATGAGGCACGTAGGCTATTGAATTCTTGTGTTTGATCTTGAAGGTTTCACACATAGCTTACATTAAGTCGCTATTGAGGTTGGAGCCATTATTAGATATGATTGACTTTGGAATCCCAAACTGACAAACGTTACGGTCGTAGACAAAATCTGCCACGATTTTCTAAGTCATTGCTCTGTAAGATGCTGCTTTGACCATTTGGTGAAATAGTCGACCGCTACTAGGGTGAACCTGTGCCCGTTGGAAGCGGACTGCTCGATTGGACCAATAATATCCATCCCCCAAACGGCGAAAGGTCATAGTGAGCTTGTTGTATTAAGCTCATTTGACGGCACCTTTATCATGTCTGCATGTGTCTGGCATTGGTGGAATGTCCGGACAAATTAGATGTGGTCTGTCTCCGTAGATATCTAAAGGTAACTGGCTCGGAGGATCTTCTTGGCTATGACAAAGCCATTCATATGCAGACCACAATTCCCAACATGGACTTCCTCTAGCAGTTTAGATGCTTCCTTTGCATCGACACACCTTAGTAGTCCCAAATCCCGAGTCCTCCTATATAGGATTTCTCCACTGTGGAAGAAATTATTGGAAAACCTCCGATGTGAGCTATTCTGAGTATGATTTGCAAGTTCTAGGTATTCTCTCAAATATTCCCTGATATCGTGAAACCAAGGGTTTCCATCTGCTTCTTCTTCAACATAGGAACAGTAAGCTAGTTGATTGTGGATCTTGACTTGAATAGGATCAATGAAGTTTTAATCTGGGTGTTGTATCATGGATGATAGCGTATCCAGTGTGTCGGTGATCTCATTTTTTATTCTGGGAACATGCTGAAATTTCATCTTTGTGAACCTATTTCTCAGTTCTTGCACATGATGCAGATACCGGAGTCTAGAGTTCTTGGTTTCCCATTCTACTCGTACCTGATGTTTAAGTAAATCTGAATCTCTGATCAATTACGGCTCTTCAATGTTCATGTCAATAGCCCTCTTAAGTAGTAAGATGCAGGCATCGTACGCGGCCATGTTTTTGGTGCACGAGAACCTGAGTTTTGCCAACACCGGATAATATTGACCGGTTTGTAATACTAGGACTGCTCCTACGCCGACTCCTTTGAAATATGCTGCTACGGTGAAACCATTCGCCAGCTATCATCTGATTCTAGAATGTCTTCTTCTATGAATGATACATCTTCATCAAGGAAATATTTCTTTAGGGGTACGTATTCTCTATCCATGGGGTTTTCAACAAGGTGATCTACTAGTGCCTGACCTTGATTTCTTTCTGAGTCACGTAGACAATGTCAAACTCACTCATAAGGATTTGCCACTTGGCCAGCTTGCCAGTGGGCATGGGCTTCTGAAAGATGTATTTCAAATGATCCATCCTCAATGTGAGATACGTAGAATAGGCACAAAAGTAGTGCCTCGGCTCTTGGCCACCCAAGTTAGAGCACAACAGTGCATTCTAGCAGAGAAGACCGAGCTTCGCATAGAATGAACTTCTTGCTGAGATAGTAGAAGGCTTGCTCTTTCTTCCCTGTTTCATCATGCTACTCCATGACACAATTGAAGGCACCATCTAACACTGTGATGTAGAGTAGCAAAGGCCTACCCGACTCAGGTAGGACTAAGACTGGCAACATTGATAGGTATTCCTTGATCCTTTCGAAGGCTTTCTGGCATTTACCAGTCTACTTGGTGGCGACTTCCTTTTTGCACAACTAGAAGATCAGCTTACAAATGATCGTGGACTGTGCGATGAACCGGGTGATGTAGTTAAGTCTCCCCAAGAAACTCATTATGTCTTTCTCTTTCTTTCACGGTGAAAAATGTTGAATGGCTTTGATCTTTGATGGATCCAGTTCTATTCCTCAGCACCTCACAATGAACCCAAGCAATTTTCCATCTAGAATCCCATATGTACGCTTCGCGGGATTCAGCTTTAGGTTGTATCTCCGAAGTCTATTAAAGAATTTCCTCAAATCTTCCATATGACTAGTAAGTAGCCTTCTTTGACATAACTATGACATCGCCTACGTATATCCCAATCTCCTTGTGTATCATATCATGAAAAATGGTGGTCCTAGCCCTCATGTAGGTGGCCCTTAAATTCTATTACTCAAACGGCATCATCTTGTAGCAGTACATTCCCCACGGCGTAATGAAAACCATTTTCTCAGCATCCTCTTTGTCCATCCACATCCGGTCATAGCTATCAATACAATCCATGAATGATTGTGGTTCATGCTTAGCGCTATTATCGATCAGAATGTGTATGTTAAACAAGGGAATTCGTCTTTCGGACTAGCCCGGTTGAGATATCGATAGTGGACGCATGCGCTTACCTTCTCGTCCTTCTTTGGCACTGGCACAATGTTAGCTAACCATGTCGGATATTCAACTAACCTGAGAACTTTAGCTTTGACCTGCTTCGTGATTTCTTCCTTGATTTTCAAACTCATATTGGCTTGAGCTTTCTGAGCTTCTATTTTACCGGCAGACATGTTGCATCAGTTGGTAGTTTGTGTGACATAATACATGTACTCAAACTAGTTATGTCATAATAAGACCAGGCGAATGTGTCCTCATATTCTTTTAGAAACTCTATGTATTCCTTCTTTTCAGACGGTGATAAGTTAACGCAGATTCATGTTTCTTTGACATTCTCTATATCTCCTAGGTTAACAATCTCAGTCTCGTCCGGGTTGGACATAGGCATGTTTTCAAAATTCTCAACTTCCTTAACAATCTCTTCCGTTATGTCATCTTCCTCCAAGTCTATGTCTGCTTGTTGCACTGTCTCATTGCATGTCACGGTCATTTATTCATCAAGATAAGTAATAGTAACGATGTCTAAGTAAAGTAATGAGAGAAAATAATGAGAGTAGGATTTATAAGAAAATCAAAATGCTTTGATAAATTTTATAATTGTTTTGAACATTGAAGATCTTATTGCAAAAATTAAAATGCAAAAATAAAGTCAACAAGTAAAATAAAAGATAGTGCATGATGCTTGTTCATCCTTGCTACCCCGAGGCTCACTGGGCTCTGGTGGTTCTGGCGGTCTGGTATTGAGGCATTCTCCTCGGCTTACTGCATGTATGGAAGGGCTTTCCTCCCCCTCCTCCTCAAAAACAACACAACAATCCATATCACTATCTTCTAGGAAAAAATTCCTCACTGCTGCTAGTGCTTCCTCTTCTTCTGACCCATAGATAACGTCGGCAATTGGAAAGTTTTCTCCAAGCATGGTATTGGCTGCTTCAATTGGTAGTAAGGACCGCACCATGGTGGCGACCAGTGGTTGAACTCCTCCCAAGTATACTCATACCCCAATCCGAAGGTGGTGCCACGTTTCTTGAACTTGATGGACTTAATTATTCCTTGGAGGTTCTTGCCAAGTCCTTTGCTAGGTTCGTATCTGCTCCAGTTCAGTTTGCTTTCGATTTTTTATCCCACCATTTGTCTTTATCAATAGCATTGACCCGCTTGATGTGCTTATAAGTTTCCCCCACCTATCCTTCTTCTGACTCCTATTGCTGAGATGATCTGGCGACTGTAGATATGATTGCTAACGTCACCGTGAATGATCACCTCTTGGTTTCTACTGAAACTTTACTGCCTGATGTAGCGTCGATGTTGCGGGCCCAACAGCATGAATCCATGGTCGTCCCAACAACAGATTGTAAGATGCCGACATGTCTATTCCTTGTGATTTTCCAGTACCTGTCCTACCATGTTTGCTACCTCTCCTCTAGTGATGTTACTTGGTACATATGCCTCACTTTGCACTTTTAACAGGGAATTCTTGTGTGCATCGGAACATTGTAGCAAAGCCAGGATAGAAATTTATGTTGGTGTTTTGTTTACCTGATCAATGTCTGAGTATTCTTTGGCTTGTATCTTTATCTAGAGATTATCGCGTCCAGTTTTAGTGATGGTTGGTCGAAAATAGGCGTACTTGCTTGACTCAGCCAAATGTTCCGGGGTATAAATCCTACCGGTTCTCATCATAGCCTGTGCTGCAATAGCTTCCCTGAATTTGACCTTCCCTTTCCTTCTTGCCTTGGCTATGTAGTCCTATGGTATAGCCTTTGTATGGAATGGAGTTATTGCTGATATTTCCACTAGATATGGTGTAGTTATCTTTACCCCGAATGGAGCCTACACCTTAGGCGGTAAAACTATGACTTCAAATAGTGAAGGTGCCGTTGCCAGAGACACGAGTTTGACCTCAATTGGTGATAGCGTTTTTGTGGAGGATGGTGCTTCCACCTCGAGTGCCATAGAATATTTAACTCGGCGTCCTTGGAGGGCTGAATCTGGACTACAATCGGATTAAGGATAACCATTGGCTTCTTTGGATCGTCACTTTCTGTGATCAAATCGATCGATCCCTTGGGATCCCAATCATCCTCTATTTCAACCATGTGAACGCCTCCACCCTTGTGGTCCGGCAGAGGGTTATTCCAGAAACTTAGAGTAGGCCCCTTAGCCAGAATAATCTTGTTCTCAATCAAAGTCTGGATCTTATCTTTTAGAGAGTGGCATTCATCAATGGTATGTCCTTTCATGTAGGAAAGGTATGCACATGATTTATTTAGATTAACCCACTAAGAAGGGTTCTCCGGGGCAGCATGGATAGGGGTGACGTAACCAGTAGTTTGAGTCTTTCACAATCGGTCAATAGGTTTAGCAATAGCTGTGTACCTTTTGGGATCTTTGGTCAAAGTTTGGTCAAGGTCTAGGGAAGTTTTTGCATGAAGGAGGGCATTGGTAGTAGGATGGTTGAGTGTTGAAGGCTTGGTAAAAATGTGGTGGCTTGGAGTATTTGGGTGAAGTAGGCTGATACGTGGGTGGTGACTGATAAGTGAGTGGTGGAGTTTGGTAAGAGGGTGAGGGTGCTTGGTAGTTCGGGGTAGGATGATATGTGATTGGAGGCATTGGGTATGTTTGGTATTTGATGGGAGATTTGGTTCTTTGTGCCACCATCACGGCTCCTACGTCCCTTTTCTTTCACACACCGCCTGATTGTAGGGCCTTGTTCGTAGCTTGAAAAGCTTCAAAATTCATAACCGTACCGTTTTTGATGCCTTATTCGATTCTTTCTCCTAGCTTGATAATGTCGATAAACTTCTGGCCTTCGATCATCATCAGCCTCACATAATAATGTGTGTCTTGGGTCCGAACGATGAATTTGTTCATTTGATCTTTTTCAAAAGTAGGCCTAACCTTAGTACCTTCAGGCCTCCATCGAGTAGCATACTTATGGAATGTTTATGTGGGTTTCTTCTCCAGATTTGAATATAGAACATATCTGGCACATTCTCTATGTTGAACCTGTATCTATCAATAAAATTGGACGCCATGCCCACCTAGTTTGACCACTTCTTCAGATCTTGGCTAATGTACCAAGATAAGGCATCTCCCTTCAAGCTCCTCATGAAAAGCTTCATGCGGATTTTCTCGTATTTTCCTACTCCAACCAATCTGTCATAGTATGTTCTCAAGTGGACCCTTGGATCCCTTATACCATCAAACATCTCAAACTTGGGAGGTTTGTATCCCTCGGGCAGTTCGACATCGGAATGTATGCAAATATCTTTGTATTTCATCACCTCAATTCCCTTACTACCTTCAACGCCTTGAATTTTGCTAATTAGCTTATTAAGCTCTTCGTCCAGGTTTCTAATGAGTAAGTCCTTATCATCGGACTCGGGTGTGCTTAAGATAGGCATGGTGGAGTGTGACACAGTCTCCACAAAGACGGGGCTATTATTATGGGTGTGACAACGGTCATTTGTGGAGTTCTAGAGTTCTTGGATGAGCGTGAGGGTGTTATCTGAGCTATGGAAAGTATTGTAGTGGTGGTGTGGAATGGGATAGTTTATTGCTCTATGATATTTGTAGTGGTGCGTTATTCTGACTATTGGGGAAAGTAACCTCTGTAGTGGTGAGGGAAAATGACAGATTTTGCAAATTCCAGACTCGATCATGTTCTTCCTGAAACGGCAATAGCCTTTGTTCTTGTTGGGATGCATTTTCCTTGTGGACTAGAGTACCGTGACCATGCGTGACTTCTACCTGTTTAGTTGAGTTCTCCTTTCTGGCATTGTTAAAATCTTCCATTTAACATTTTTTCTTGTGCTTGACAGGACTGAGAAGAGGAGTAGGTTCAGGGCTCCTGGTGTCACGCCCCAAAATCGAAAGACATGATAGGTGCTCGACTAAGTAGCCCCAGTCAAGCGGACCTAGGTGCCTTCCCTATCACACGTGTTACCCCGTGTTTTCATTACATACTAATCAAGTGAATTAACCATTATAATTTAAACATCTACTTATGAGACATACATAACATACATGGTTATTGCTTACATTTCCCAACGTACTAAGTACATATTTAAACAAATTCATAACCCACATTTCCTGTATACGGAGCCTCTAAGTATACAAAAAGGGAGATACAATTTTTGCCGTTAATAAGGCTCCGGCTATACCTTACATAAATATCAAAATAAAACTCTAAAAGAAGGCGGCATGAGCAACACAGGGACCCCAGAAGAAAATGGGCTCACCAATTCAGCTGACTGGAAATGAAGGAGTGCTATTGTCGGTGGATTAGGGTACTTGCTATGGATCCACCTACAATCATAATGCGAATGAAGTGCCCCCGGCAAAAGGGGCGTTAGTACATTTGAATTGTACTGGTATGTATGAACAAACTTTACCCCATTAATATCAATCAATGCATAGGTAGCAAACATTAATAGAATAAACGAACAAATGAACATGAAAGGAACAACCAAAGGCAAACAAGTTTCACAATGTCTCCTTTTCCCCTTTCAACATTATTCCCTCACATCAATGATTTTCACAACTTTTGCATATCTGCATTCAATCACTTTTCCACCCTTATCTCCTTAGCCACCCTTATTACCTCGGCCACCTTTATCACCCCAACCTAAACCTTATTACTTTGTGTTGCGGCACGGAACCCGATCCCATCGAATAATCATAATTCAAACAACAACAGCAGTTCACAAAGAGTTTCATAAACATCAATAGTATTTCCATCAAGTACAACAACCCAGAGACAATTCAGGTCACAAAAATAATAGCCCACAACAAGCCACATATGATATTACCATAGTTGTTCAATTACATAAATTACAAATTCTTTCCTTCATTTGATATGCAGCTCTTACAACAGAAACACATTTAAACATACTTCGTTTTTTTCCATTTACTTACACCTTAATATCGAGAAACTTAACCAATAGCGTTTCAAGGCAAATTAGTCACAAGGATTCACAAGTAGTCCACATAAGTGAAACATATCAAGCACATGTACAACAACAAGGTGACCTTACAAAGGTTAAAGTTAGTCATACATACCTAGAGTCGAATTTCCCTTTTTACTTCTACCGTCAGCTCACCAATAGCCTAGTACCGACAATCTAGTCCACAAGTTACCACATACATCTTATAATATAAGCTCATAGTTACATACCCAAACTTATTTAGCTTATCAACCCCCTCCTTTTTCAAATCTTTACTCCTACCCAATTCCTTTTGTTTTAAAGAACATGCATGCATATTTCATATATTTCAAGAATCAATGTATAAGAATCCCTTTTTTTTTATTAAACTTGAAAATCAATGAAAAAGGGTTGGGGATTTTACCTGCAAGGACAGAGATGAAAGCTATTACTTGAGATTTCCTAGATCGGGTGACTTTAAAGAATCAAATCAACAAGTGCAATTTCTCTCTCAATAATTCTCTCTTCCTCTCTCTAGTTTGTTCAAAAAACATGTAAAAATAAGGGGTTGGGGTGTTTTATTGAAGAAGGGGTCGTGTTTAAAATTTAGAAAAATTAGAGCCCGAGTCAGATATGCGATCGCACTTTGAGATCGCATAATGGAAATGTGGTCCGCAGAGTGGATCGCAAAAATGTTCTCAAAAGCTAGGCATACTATTTGGGTATGCGACAGGAATGCGGTCCGCATTCACATTCTGCGGTCGCATAATGGACCACATTTTATACCTTAATTTCCAAGGCTACTGGCTTAGTCCGCGGCAGAAATGCGTTCCACATACTTGATATGCGACCGTATTCTAGACCGCATAATAGCATTTTTCTTGTAAAACTTTTATTCTTCATTTTTAAAAGCTATATCAGTACAATTTTACACATTCCTAACACATATTCGAAACTTGGCGCTAAAAGTTACTTGATTTTGAGTACAAGTTTTCACGCGGCCTTACATCCTCACCCACTTAAAATCGTTCGTCCTCGAATGAGGATTTTGGAAATTAGTTGGTTTTGAAAACGTGATATGCGAACTCCTAGTTTTTTTAACTAACTCCCATTTTTTAGAAAATTTCACCAAAGTTTCATTTGTAATTTGACTTGTCTACCTGTCAGAGAGCCCCCAAAACCTACCTCAAGCACCAATATAGATTTCCTATATTCCTTACATTTAGTGTACAATTCAATTCCACAACTCTTGCACATATTTAATCACTTCAACAAATTATATGCATATCAATTAATCATTATCAATCTATACTACCATTAATCGTTCACTTGTCACATGATAATCAAAACTTTCAATTACCAAAATGGTTTTCACATAACTCAAATAATCACAATACGTGCAATTTATGCACAACTTGGGGGAGGGGGGTTACAATAGTAAAGCTCTTAATGGGAAAATGGGGTGACTTTATACCAATTTGAACACAACATCGATTTTATTAGAGATAGGAAGTCGCACGATTACTACTAGACTTTTTCAAACAGATGGGGATACGTTTTTTTCATCTCACTTTCCGCTTCACACGTGGCTTCTTCAACTCGTTGACTTTTGCATAATACCTTGAGTTAAGTAATTGCCTTATTTCTCAATTTACAGACTTGTCTATCATAGAACTAGTGCTGGTGAAGAGTCTGCAGAACTGCCCAGAGGTGATAGGCATGATCCTCTCGGCTCCGCAAGTAAACAAGGATGTCATCAATGAAAACAATCACAAAGAAGTCTAGAAATGGCTTGAAGACCCGATTCATAAGATCCATGAAAGCTGCCAGGGTGTTGGTTAGCCCAAAAGAAATGACCAAATATTCAAAGTGACCATAGCGAGTTCTAAAAGCGGTCTTAGGATATCCTACTCTGTGATCTTTAGTTGGTGATACTCGGACTGTATATCAACTTTGGAGAAGAACCATGCACCTTGCAATTGGACGAACAAATCATCTATCTGAGGCAAGGGATATTTATCTTGATGGTGACTTTGCTGAGCTGCTGATAATCAATACACATCCAGAGCATCCCATCCTTCTTTCTGCCAAAAAGAACCGGAGCACCCCACGGCGACACAGTCGGTCGTATGAACCCTTTTTCTAATAAATCATCAGCTCCTTTAACTCCCTTAACTCTGTTAGTGCCATTATGTATGGTGGAATAGATATTAGCTGTGTTTCAGGCAATACACCAATCCCGAAATCAATCTCCCTATCTGGAAGAATCCCTAAAAGCTCGTCCGAAAACACTTCAAGAAACTCATTCACAGTTTGCACGGACTCGGGGGCAGACGCATCTGAAGTGGTGTCCGCTACCCGGATACAATGATAGATACACCCTTTCTTAATCATCTTCGAAGCCTTATGGTAGGAAATATATCTACCCTTCAGCACCACACCATTCCCGTTCCACTTAATAATTGGCTCATTAGGGAACTCGAGTCTTATGACTCTCGTTTGGTAGTCAAGTTTAGCAAAGCACGAATAACGCCAGTCGATTCCTATAATAACATCAAAATCCACCCTTCCAAGCTCAATAAGGTCGGTTGTAGTAACAAGCTCAATAATGTGACAACACAATTCCTATAAACTCGTACGGCTGTAATGGAATCGCCAACCGAAGTCGATACAGAGAATGGCTCATGAAGTTGTTCGGCTTCAATCCCAAAACGTAAAGCAATGAATGGGGTGACATAAGATAAAGAGGACGACGTATCAATAAGAGCATAACAATTAATGTCCTGAACAGACAAGATACTTGTAAAAACATCTGGAGAAGCCTCTGCACTCTAGTAGCCACTCAAAGCATAAAACTGGATGGGTCCACCTCTTCCACGAGCCCCACCCTTAAATGCACCATGCCTTGCTAGAGCTAGAGGGTGCGCGGATGATGTGGCGGCTGAAGAACCAGATGACTGAGAAACTCCCCCACCCATGCCCTGACTGGGCGCACATCTATAGCACATCGAGGTATCCAAATAACAAGTCTTGGTATGAAATCTCTCTCACTTGGGGCACGAAGCCTTGCCCTGCTGCTGAAATTTCCCTCCTGGACGCCCGAATTGATTGGGCATCCTATTGTCTGAACCTGGTCTCAAGTGACTATTCTACTGATAACTATGCACAGATGGCAGTGCATTTGTTGAGGAGTGAGCATTTGACGAGGATGGACCTGATGGTCGTTTACCTTGAACTGGTCTCCCTAAGTGACCCATTGACTGGGCCCTGCGGCCGCTCTCCCCTTTAATCCGAATTTTCAACTTCCTAGCCTCTGTGGCTTGTGTCAATCCCATAATCTTTCCATAATTCATATCTGAGTGTAAAGCCGTGGTAGCAGCCTCATTCACCACCAAGGGACTAAGGCTCTGAAAGAATCACCGAACCGGAGAACTCATGGTCGACACTAACTGATGAGCATAGTTGGACAATCTCACAAACTCCATGTATTACTTCTAATCACTCATATACCCTGCTTGACGACCTCGAACTCAGTGTCCCGGATTGCCATTGTCTCAGCAGGCAAGAAGTGATCCATAAATGCATCTACAAACTCACCATGTTTAGCGGGGGGGGGGGGGGGGGGGGCTTTCTTCCCCACGGGAATCCTCCCACATCTCGAACCACAAATATACTGTTCCCTTTAACATGTAGGAAGCCAAATAAACTCCCTCCTTCTCTAAATCCTTCATCACTCGAAGGGTCTTATACATTTCATCAAGGAAATTCTGAGGATCGGCCTCTAGGTCTATGCTTGTGAACTCTGGAGGGGCAAATCGTAGAAACTGGTTGACTCTGGAGCTTGCGAAATCTCCTTGTCCGCTGGAGGATGCGAGGGTATCTCGAGATCTATGGGCCAAAGAGGCCAATAACCGGGTCAACATATGGATGGTTCCTCTAAGGTCCCTATCAGAAACTCCGAGATCGAGAGCTGAAACTACATCAAATACAGGAGCATCGGTGGGAGGGATAGTAGTACCCCCTGAAGCAGCAAGAATAGGAGCACTTTGATCTAGAATTGATGGACCAGGAAAATTCAAGACTTGGGAGTCACTCTCTCCCACTGTATCAGGTACATGGTCCACAGCCACACTTGGGGTGGCATTAGCCCCAAGGCCAAGTCTAGCTCTCTTCTTTGGTGCCATCACTAAAAATTTCGGAATAGGGCACGAATGAGACATAAATATTTTAACTTTTCATTCACCGCATGATATAGAATAACAAAGAAGATGATAATTTCCTAAATTTCTATGTATCCCCCCACTTATAAGTGTGGTCGACAATACATCGATAAGAAGGGATCTTCTAGACACAGCTCCGAGACATCCTAGGACGCTTCTAAAACCTTAGGCTCTGATACCAAGTTTGTCACGCCCCAAAACTGAGGGACATGACTGGTGCATGACCAGGAAGCCCCAGTCAAGCGGACCTAGGTTCCTTCCCTATCCCACGGGTTACCCGTGTTTTCATTACTCATTAATCAAGTGAATTATCCATAATAATTTAAAAAACTTCTTAAGAGTCATACATAATATACAAGGTTACTTTGTGTGGTTTCAAAATTACATCGCATAGCATACCAAGTACATATTTACACAAATTCATAACCCACATTTCCTGTCTACGAAGCCTCTAAGGATACAAAAAGGGAGATACAATACTTGCCAGTAACAAGGATCCGGCTATACCTTACACAAAGAGTTCTATTGTCGGGTGGACTGTGTACCTACTATAGATCCACCTAAAATCATAATACGAATGAAGTGCCCCCCCCCCCCCCCCCCCCCCCCCCGCTAAAGGGACATCGGTACATTCGAATTGTAATGGTATGTATGAAAAAACTTTAAGCCAATTAATATCAAGTAATGCACAGGTAGCAAGAAGTAATAGAATCAACGAACAAATCATGAAAGGAACAACCAAAGCCAAACAAGTTTCACAATCTCTCATTTTCCCCTTTCAACATTATTCAATCACATCAATGATTTTCATAACTTTTGCATATTTGCATTTAAATAATGACTTCCATCACTTTTCCACCCTTATTACCTCGGCCACCTTCATCACCACAACTCACACCATATTACTTCGTGTTGCGGCGCGCAACCCGATCCTATTGAACAATCATAATTCAACCATAAACAAAAAAACAACAACAACAACATTCCATAAAGAGTTTCATAAACATCAATAGTATTTCCATCTAGTACAATGGCCCGGAGACAATTCAGGTCACAACAACAATTTCCCACGACAAGCCATAAATGATATTGCGATAGTTGTTCAATTACATCTCTTACAACATAAAAACATTTACACATACTGGTTTTTTGCAATTTACTTACACCTTCATATCGGGAAACTTAACCAATAGTGTTTCAAGGAAAATTAATCACAAGGATTCACAAGTAGTCCACATAAGTGACACATACCAAGCACTCGTACAACAACAATGTGACTTTACAAAGGTTAAAGTTAGTCATACATACCTGGAGTCAAATTTCCCTTTTTACTTCTACTTTAAGCTCACCAATAGCCTAGTACTGACAATCTAGTCCATAAGTTAACACAAACATCTTAGAATTTAAGCTCACATTTACTTACCCAAACTTATTTAGGATATCAACCCCCTCCTTTTGCAACTCTTTACTCCAACCTAATTCCTTTTTGTAGATTTTTGTTTTTAAAGAACATGCATGAGTATTTCAACTTAGGTTTTCAAGAATCAATACATAAGAATCCCCCTTTTTGTTTAAACTAAAATCAATGAAAAGGGGTTGGGGATTTTACCTGCAAGGACGGAGATGAAAGCTATTACAAGATATTTCACAGCCTTAGTGACTTTGAAGAATCAAATCAACAAGGGCAAAACTTTATCTCTCAAGAATTCTCTGTTCCTCTCATTCAGAAAATATGCAACATAAGGGGTTGGGGTGTTTTATTGAAGAATGGGTCAGGTTTAAAATTTTGATAACATAGAGCCCGAGTTAGATCTGTGGTCGCACTTGGCGATCGTATAGTGGAAATGCATTCTGCAGAGTGGACAGCAAAACTTTCTCAAAATCTAGGCATATTGTTCTGTTCTGCGACATGACTGCAGTCTGCATTCACGTTTTATGGTAACATAATGCACCGTAGAACCTCCCTTCACAAAATCCTTATGAAATTATGCGACGACTATGTGATCCACATATCTGTTATGCGGTCGCATAATGGATCGTGTTTTCGACCTCAATTTACCAAGGCTAGTGTCTTAGTCTATTGCAGAAATGTGGTATGCATAGTTGATCTGCAACCACATTCTAGACCGCATAATAACATTTTTCTGGAAAAACATTATTTCTTGATTTTTAAAAGATAGATCAGTACAATTTTACACATTCCTAACATATTCGAAACATGGCATTAAAAGTTACTAGATTTTGAGTACAAGTTTTCACGGGGCCTTTCACCTAGATCTTGCAAAATATGATAATGTTGCCAGAGTTTACGAACAAACCTTTGGGGAGGGGAATAAACAAAAAGGTGAAAACAAAAGGTAACAAGTCATTGAGGATTATTAGAAAATGCTGCAATATTTAAACACACAACATAGGAATGCAAACATGTCCTAATTTAGAGGACCTTTTTATGCCCGAGGTAGGCCTAGAAACAAGTTGATTTGGAGAACATAGAATTCTAATTGCCTCATCTTATTGATAAAAAGTAGAAAATTCCCAAATCGACACTAAATAACAAGAAACTAAAAGTTGCAAGTGTCCATTGGCCATATAACATTTTGTAAAGCAGAAATGAAATCTCCTATCTGTTTGGTCCTAGCGGGACCTTCCCCAGATTCGGCATCATTGGCTCTATCAAATAGCTTCCCTAGCTCACGCACGCCCAACAATAAGTAGGCAGTAGCCAGATGTCCGCGTTTATTTCCTTCAACAGTCTGGCAAACTTCGACCCTTTTCTGAAATTTCTTTTCCAACTCTACTATACCTCGATCCAAATACCCCAGTTGTTTATTGGTGCTGACAGCCACACCCTTCCATTCTTCAATTAGTTTTTGATTGGTTTCCTGTTTCTCATGATGCTCGCTTTTGCATTCTCGGATTCTCTTGTGCACATGGTTGTACTTGACCTGTTCTTCGACCTTTTCATCTGTGATGTTGTTGCCTCGAACAAATTGAGGATGGCCCACACCACTATGATTATCCTCCAACCATACCGAATGACAGGGAGTACAACCTGCATGGTATTTGTCTGGTTCGATGGCGTCCCTTCCTATGACAATTTTGCGGTGTCACATATGTTGAGCTTGGCACCTGTAAGGACTATCATCATACAGAAGTTAGCCCGGAAGTGACTTATCTTCTCGACCCTGGGTGTAACTTGCTTCCTGCCCGCTTGTCTCATTACCCGAAGAGGTATGTATGGGTACGTTCCTCTTAAGCCGATTAGTATCAGGAAAGGTACATCCCTGGATTGGACGATGAACTCCTTGGTTGGGAACCACTCCAACATCCATTGTGCATAATGCTCAGCCAGATTTCAAAGAGTTCGACCTATTCTCTAGCATTCTCCGATTGGGCGAACATGTCGGGCATATAATTCATTCGATTTGGATGATGAAAAGTGATATGATCATCCCAGTCCCTTCAATGGATCTCTTTCAAGTACCCACCCTTTTGGAAGTGTTCCACGAGTCAAAGTTGAAGTAACATATTAAAACCTTCGAAGTGTTTGGCTCCCTACTAACACATTTCTATGCCTCGGTATATTTCTTCAATGGTCATTGGTACGAGGCTAAATGGTTTTTCGTCGATTCCCTCCAGTAGAGTTTTATTTACCATCACTAGTATGGTGTGGATTCTCCCTTTCTTAGTGGGAAACATGAACACATATACCCTTCGGTGAATATTTCCCAATGATGTGACGGAAAATTCTTTAGGATAGGTACGGTAGGTTTTCCTGTAACCGTACCTCTCGTACAAATAATCAAAAGGGATATAGGAGTCTTTCAGACACTTCAATTAAGGATTTTCCTTCAAACCCATTATCTGGAGGAAACCTCTGCTCATGAGGTTCTCAAGCATTAACAAACCCAGAGTTTCCCATGGCATGCCGGCCAATCCCCTTATTTTTCTTCTAGTAAGGGTGTCATTTCTATTACCTTGAAGCGGAACACGGACCTCTAGCAATCCGAAAATAAAGTGGCACCTTCTATGATATTGTTGTTTGGTTAAATTTCCAGAGAGAGGGTAGGTTCCCCAAATATTTTCGGATAAGAGTCAGATCACTGGAGTGAATATCCTTCCACCAGCTTAGCAGTTTGGGATGGATGTTGGTGACCATGCTAAATCTGGGGACTTCGTGCCTCATGTTTCTGCATGAAAAAAAGTTTATGCCCTTACCCCCACCAGACTTGACTATGTAGTATCAACAATATCATAAAAGCATTTAGTTCTCCAAATAAATATAAAGAGCGTGGCCATGTCTGTTTGGGTTCTAGGAAACCCACTGGACTTTCGACAAGTCTATCTTAAAGAGTCATTATGCAGACAAAACAACTGATTCGGCTATGTTTGACCGTGATTCATGCTCAATTTCAATCAGAGTAAGGTTTCTATGGGGTTTTAAACTGGTACCCTTGAGAGGAAAACTCAAGGGGGAAAGGTACGAAACCATCGACTACACTGTTGATTGAGGGGTTTAATTGCAAATATGCCTTTTTCGAATTAAGGTGTTGTTAATATCAGAAAAGCGCAACCGCTCATTATAACCGTTGCTATAGGATTTTATTTGTCCCGAGTGAAACATTTTGTTGAGCATGATTATGCAATAGTTAAAGGCATGTAATGATGTATTTGCACATTAAGAAAGCAGTAAATACAACATTGTTATAATGTAAAGCAGTATTAATGAATAGTAGACGTTGATGCATCCCAACCATTACTTGACCAGATTGACATTGATACCCACTATGGTCCTAAGATCCAAACTATTAAATATGATTGGAAGCCCAAATTCTGTAATCATTATCTAAAGTTTGGACATGATTCTCTAGACTGTTGGTTTAATGTCAAGAAGGATGGAAATACAAACTTGGACCACCAGGAGGGCCCTAGGAGACAGAGGAAGCCTGCAAAAGCAAACAGACAGAGATGGACTATAAAGAAGGCCCCTGCTGCTGAAATACCTCAAGGCACTCAATCTGCTGTTGAGGTGAATGAACTTCAGGTAGTGCAGGTAACTGATGCAGTGCTGACTACTCCTCAGAAAACACCAGTACAGTTGACATCTGAAGATGCAAGTGATGCCAGGATTATCAATGCAGCATTGGTTGGAAATGGCAAGAAAGGGAAGGATCAAGTCACTGTAGACCTCACTGCTGGAGAGGTAAAAGCTGCAGTGCCAACAAAGCCTCAAACAGCTGATGTAGGTGTAGCAACTCCTCAGCAAGCACAAATACAGTCAACATCTGGAGGTCCAAAAGGCAATACACAGGATAACAGAAACACTATCCTAAAAACTGCATCAGCTGATAAATGCAAGAAAAGAGAGGTTGTCAATGAGGTTTTAGATGCTGGCAGGAAAGGCCAGCAGGTTGATCCTGGACCCCTGTGTTAATGATCATTGTCACACGGAACATAAGAGGGCTGAACCT
Source organism: Nicotiana benthamiana (assembly GCA_034376525.1). NCBI lineage: Eukaryota > Viridiplantae > Streptophyta > Magnoliopsida > Solanales > Solanaceae > Nicotiana > Nicotiana benthamiana. The sequence continues at coordinate 96,260,993 of CM067337.1, forward strand.
AGCCCATAAACAGAAAGAACTGAAAGCCTTTCTAAATGCTAATAAAGTGGATGTTTTGGGTTGTCTTGAAACCAGAGTAAAACAGCATAAAGCTCTAAAAATCCAAAAGAAGGTTGCATAGGGATGGAGGGTACTCTGCAACTACTCAGAGGCAGTTAATGGTAGGATCTGGCTGCTCTGGAAACCACACATCCAGACTACCATATCCTATCATTCTGACCAATTTGTACACTGCTGTATAGAGGACTCCTCTAGCCATACCACAACTCAATTGACCATTGTGTATGCCCACAACACTGCCTGCCAGAGGGATAGATTATGGAGTGACCTTAAAGGAATTTCTATTCCTAACCAACACACTTGGTTAATTAGTGGAGATTTCAACACTGTCTTATCTGCTGAAGACAGGATTGGCACTACTGTTACTGAGGCTGAGGTTAGAGGATTCAAGCAGTTCATCTATGACTTGAACCATAGTCCCCTTAGGAAGATAGGATGGGATTATACCTGGACAAACAAACAGCATTCTTCAACAAGAGTCTACAGCAAGATAGATTGGGCACTGGGAAATTTCAAGTGGGTGCAACAGTATGGGCACATTGCAGCTGAATTCTTAAATCCCTCAGTCTCAGACCATACACCAATTCTCATCAAGTTGGGTAGCCAGAAGATTCTGCACCCAAAGCCCTTCAGACTCTACATTGGCATCATGGACCTTCCACACTTTCAAGACATAGTCAAGCATGTATGGAGACAGGAGTGTAGGGGCAATGTTATGCAGCAGGTTTGGTCTAAATTGAAGCTTTTGAAGCAGCAGTTAAAAGAGGTTAACAATCATATGGCATCCTACAGTTAGAAACTTATCCAAGCTAGAGAATCTCTTGACATTATCCAGACTCAAATGCAGAATACCTCACTTTCACAGGAACTACTTCTTGAGGAAAGGTCAGCATTGGCAGAATTAGAGAAATGGAGCAGTGTGGAAGAGCAAGTGATGAGACACAAATCAAAGGCTACCTGGATTGACTGTGGTGATGCAAATACTAGATACTTCCATGCCCAATGGAAATCAGACAAAGCCAAAATACTATCAACTCAATCTACACTACCACAGGAGTAAATCTCACTGAACCAACAGATGTGGAGCAGGAGTTCCTTACAGTATTCAAAGGTCTGATGGGAGTATGTGCTCAGGAACTGCCTTGTGTGGATATTACTACCATCAAAACAGGCAAGTGCCTGTCCCTAGATCAACAGAGGATGCTAATTACGGAGATCACTATGGAGGAGGTGTCTGAAGCACTTTTTGACATGCCAAAGAATAAAGCACCTACAGTAGATGGCTATCTTGTGGAGTTTTTTTACAAAAAACTGGGAACTAATCAAGTATGATATCTTAGCTGCTACAAAGGAATTCCTCACCTCTTGCACAATGCCTCATATGATTAATACTACAGCCATTGCATTGGTGCCCAAGGTCAGCTCTCCTGCCACAGTTAATGACTACAGACCCATTGCTTGCTGCACTACCCTGTACAAGATTCTATCAAAGATCATTACCAAAAGACTACAAGGTTTTATCACTGAATTAGTTGGCTTAGCACAGTCTGCATTCATTGAAGGAAGGAGTGTTGCTGACAGTATCACCTTAGCCATGAGATTTTCAAAGGCTACTCTAGGAAGGGTGTCTCCCCTCGTTGTGTGCTAAAAGTTGATTTGAGAAAAGCCTATGACACACTGGAATGGCCTTTCTTGCAACAGATTCTGGTAGCTTATGGATTCCCAGCCAAATTCTTTAACTGGATTATGGCCTGTACCACTAATGTATCCTTTTCCTTAGTAATGAATGGAGGACTCACCAATCCATTCAATGCCAGGAGAGGGATAAGACAAGGGGATCCAATGTCTCCTTATCTGTTTGTGCTAGCTATGGAGTATCTGACCAAAAGCATGGGGCAACTGGAAAAGAATGGAAACTTCAACTTTCATCCAAAGTGCAGGCAGCTCAACTGTACACATATTTTCTTTGCAGGTGATCTACTTTTGTTCTATCGTGGAGACACCATCTCCATTCAGATATTACACCAGACATTCCTTCAATTTTCTAAGGCTTCTGGACTGGAAGCAAATACAAGCAAGAGTGCTCTCTGCCTTGCAGGGGTACCACAAGAGGTTAAGACATAATTGAGAGAACTCTTGGGCTTCAGTGAAGGCAAGCTTCCTTTTAGATACTTGGGCATTCCACTGGATTCAAAGAAACTCTCTATACATCAGTACCTGCCCCTCATTGAGAAAATCACAGCTAGGATCACTTGCTGGTCTGCAAAGCTGCTTTCCTATGCAGGAAGATGTCAGTTAATCAAGGCTGTCATCTTTGGCATACAAGCATATTGGTCCCAAATCTTCTTGTTGCCTAAGAAAGTCTTAAAGGCCATTGACACCATCAGTAGGACTTTCCTCTGGACAGGAGCTGCTAGTGTATCAAAGAGAGCCCTAGTGGCTTGGGATTGAGTCTGCAGACCCCTAACTGCTGGAGGTCTCAATATATTGAATATAACCGTCTAGAACAAAGCAGCAATCACAATGCTACTTTGGGACCTTGCATGGAAGAAGGACTACTTATGGGTACGCTGGGTTCACTGCTACTACATCAAAAGAGCTGATATTGGCTCAGTCAATGTGCCCAAGCAAGCAGCATGGGTCATCAGGAAGATCATTCAATGCAGAGAAGATCTTATGGCAAACCAGCAGCTACAGGGTACTTTGAATGACAGATTCAAGACTGTGTGTTGCCTTGACAAACTCCACATCAAGAAACTATATATCAACATGCTCCCTAGATTCGATTGAGTGGACTGGAGAAATCTGCTTCTGGTTCAAAATGTACTGCCTCGACACAGTTTCACAGCTTGGCTGGCTGCTCAAAGAAGGTTACCTACTGTGGACAGATTAGCAAACTTTGGTATTCAACTCCCTTCAATGTGTGTATTCTGCAAACAACAGGTGGAAACTTTCCAGCATCTCTACTTTGAATGTGCTGTTACCAATAGTCTATGGTCCAGAATTGGCTGCTGGTTGGTATATTCAAGATCAGTACTTGACTGGGACAGAGAACTAGAATGGATCTGCAGTAAGGCTCGCAGTCGTGCATAGAGGAATACCATCACTGCTGCTGCATTTGTGCATAATGTGGCATTAATATGGCAGGCTAGGAACAAAGCTCAATTTTAGAACTTGACTTATAATGAAGATAGAACAACTAGAGAGATTGCATTACTCCTTCACATTCGTGGGAGACATAGCAAAAGCTGACAGAATGGTCTACGACAACTCAACTACTTTCCGTAACTAACTATTTTTGTGTTGTTACTTGCTGAACTCAAACATATGAGTCTGCGCTTCTTTTTGTAGTTTCGTAGAAACTAAAATGTAAATAGCACCAGTAGCTGACTGTCCAATCGGCTACGCGTACGAACACTTGTACATCCTTATTTTTGCTATATATAAATACCAAGCTTTAACTGAAAAAAAAGGAAAAGAAGATAAGTCAGTTTTGCAATTGAAAAAAAAATTGAATGCTTAAAGAAAAAAGAAAACAAATAATTGTACGTAAAGAAGAGCATATTCACAATAAAGGTCTGAACTGGTAAAAGCCTAAAAGGTCCCAACTAGAGGCGCCATCCTGTCGCGCCCCTATTCCCTTCGCGGGATCGGGTTCGTGACATTTGGGAGGACAACTCATTCCTTTTGGGAATTGGGATTGCTTTGAAGAGTCTCAGCCTAATGATTAGGGTACATTACGATACCAAGGAGGTTTGATTTGAATAACTAGAGATTGGGTAAGGGCTTGAAATTATTCTAAGGGGAAGGTGTTAGGCACCCCTCAGAATTCACTAGTGTGTTTCCCAGCCAGACTATTATTGTGAACTTGAGTACAATTAGCATAGAGACAAATAAGGCTCAAATAAGAGGGAATTCCATCATATATCAAATAAATGTCGAAAGAACTAAGATAAAGTAGATCTTTCTTAAAAGAAAGAGTTTGAAATTCTTTCAAAAGAGAAAACATGAAAAGGGGTCCTAAGTTTATTAACAATATGGATCAACCCACACAATGCCCAATAATTACTCCTCAATGAGGGGATACGCATGGAATTATCGTGTGGTCATCATATCCATATCTACCCTTTCAACCCTATTAAGGTAGTAAAGCACGTAATGGACTCGTTTACTTATTGCATGCTATTATCCATCCCAATCCTATCTGTTCCGGAGGCACTTGGAACTACTAATCCTAAAGAGGAGGGATATTGGGCTCATTTTGTGGTTTTAAAGGAAACAATTCTAAGGCGACATACAAAAAAACATGTACAGCAAACTAAGGGAAAGCACATAACAAATAAGAACTCTCAGATATATCCCCTTTACACAAAGAAACATATAACTTAGCATGACTTACACATACTAATAAGGTCCGATTAAGTACTAAGCATGCAAAAAAAATAAAGGTTAAGGCAAACTGATTTGCTACATAGTTTAGATAAGAAGTCCCAATTAGGCCTGCCTATTGGTTGTAGTTATTAACAAAACTGATTTATTTTAAACCTTACCCTAATGCTTGCCTAAGTGGTACAAGGATCCTATAGGCAGTGTATCTATTGAATTTAGAATGTGATAACAATAAACTAAACGCGCACTAGTTAAAAGATAGTCAGACTATTAAATAAAGGCAAGTATTTATGAAGGTAGTAAGTTCTGCTACTTACAATACATCGTTATTACTGGTTTTAGCCTTACACGTGAATGGAGTGATTCAGATTCGATTAATAGCTCCTATAGACATGCTTTCTATACGTTGTAGATTGCGAACCCTTCGTTTGACATGGTGAAAATGTAGAAGCCTTATAGACATTATACCTACATGCTGAATTTTATTTAATGCCTATGAACAAGATATCTAATTGCAGTTGAATTGTTTAAGACCTATGAACATGATTGCTGGAGGGAGAATGGATATGCAAGATTCAAAAGGACCTATGTATAAGCATATATTCTATATGCATATGGAGAATTCAGATTTTCAGAAATACTTATGGCAAAATATCTATGTGAGATAGAAACATATATAGACATGGTATCTATATGAGAGAATGCGGAATTCATAAACACCTATAGGCATGATATCTATATGATAATGCAGAAATACCTATGAACATGATATCTATGTGAGAATGAAGAATTCAGAAACACCTATAAAACATGATATATGTGGGAATGCATGATTCAGAAACACTTACATGTATGATATCTACCCTTTGCATACATAGTTGCCAGCCATTTTTACTAGCCATCCCCAAGAGTGTATTACAAATTATTACATCCCTAGAACAAAGTAAAATACATCAGAAAAATGAAAGTACAACCAAAGAGAGCCTGGCTCAGACTTCATGTCTGAAATATGAGGTAAACCAACTCTACAAGATCATGATCCAAAGCCTTTATCCCATTTGAATGTACCAAAGTTCCCTAAGAGCCTCAAAGGGGACTCCGGGCAATGCTCACATCGAAGTACATTATCATATTAGAACAAGTGCAGTGTGGAAAGGCCAACCCTCATGTGTCCAAGTTTAGAGGGAACTCAAGGTCCCAACGCAAGGCTCACAAGAGGGGACAGAACTTAGAAACTAAGAGAGAGTGCAAGTATAGAAGCAGAATTCTAAGAGTGGAAAAGGTAGAAGGAGAGGGAGATAAGTACACATAAGAGGTTCAGAGGGGATAGGGAAATTGCAAGAGGCAAGGACAAGCTGTGGGAATGCCCAGTAATGGAGAATGTAAGCATACCATAAGTTTCCCAAACACACATTAATAGAGGCTAGGATCCCAATGGACCAGGTTTGGTTCATGGGCGACAATTTACATATTGCCATGCTCAAATCCATAGCTTAAACACACAAGGGGTTGGGGAATAGGGAATCATAATAGAAACATGTAGAAAGAAATAAGCATGCTAAAGTGTTGAACTATACAAAAACAGTAAGTAGACAGGGATAATAAACACATTGTTGTGGTGCTAAAAGTTTAAATCAGGACATACCAGTTTCAAAGAAAATAAATAGAGAAAGTCACTAGGTCTTGTAAACAGGCCACAATGCAGAAAATAAGGGATAATACTATTATGTATAAGTGTGAATTCAAAAACACTATGAATGAGTGTTTGAATGAAAGAGTCGTACATTTATAATGTAAATATCAGGCATAAATAAAGAAAGAAAACAGTTAAAGAACTGAATATCGATTAAGAATAAATCACACAAGACTTCCTTTAATTATGGAATCTAGATTCAAACGGTAAATGTTATTTGAGGAAAGAAATCAAACAAGCATTTTGTGCAAAGTAGGTAATTAGGGGTAAATACATAGAAGTTTATTTTAGGGGCAGAGCTTTGAAATACACGGTTGCATAAATTACGGAGGAAAATACCAAATAGTAGCCAGTAAATCATGGATGAGAGATTTTGTAATCACTGGTCCATGAATGAACCAAGTTGGAGAAGTTAAACAAAGTCAAATAACTTAAATTGAGTCAAAGGGAAACGAGCACACAAGGAAAGAAATCAATAAAACTTATATAGAGGGAGTCTAAAACTAATTAAAATTTGAAAGCCATTTTAGGGGAAGTCTAGCGCATATAAAGAGTACAAAAGTATCAAGCCTGCGAGAAAGGATCAAGTAAAAGATCTTATAGAGTTTGGTAAAATTCAGAATCATATGAAGAAACAAAATTTAATAATGATTTTGAAGCTTAATGAAGCGGTAGAAGAAGCAATTCCGGGAACTCAAATATGTCCAAAATTAGGTTTTCTTTTTCTTTTTCTCTTTTAAAATTAGGCAAGTTCAAATATGAAGAGTCAGCAAATCACTTAGCTAGGGGTCTCAAAACTTGGATGAACCTCCAAATTTTAGGGTTCTACCATCAATTGAGTGCCGAGATGAGAGGACAAGTAATCAAGAAAGAAAAAAAAAGATACTAGTGGAAACAAATTCAAAGGCCTCATAAAGGAACTGGACCTTCTACATGTGTTTTAGTAACAGTGACTCATGAGAAGCAAAGTAAAAGAGAAACATGCGACTCACAGTAGAAGAACTAGTGGAGAAAACAAATAAGAACATGGTAGGAGAATCTTAACAAGAGCACAGTAGGAGCAACATAGTAAAAGAACATGGTAGAAGCAAAATAACAAGAACACAGTAGGAGTAATATGATAGAAGAAGATGGTAGAAGCAATTTAACAAGAACATAGTAGGAGAAGCATAATAGAAAAACACTGAAGAGAAAAAAAAAGAATCAGAGAAACATACAAGAAAATCATAAAAACACACGAGTGAGAAAGAAAATTAGAGAAACATACAAGAAAATTAGAAAAACACACAAGAGGAAAAGAAAATCAGAGAAACATACAAGAAAATTGGAAACACACACAAGAGAAAAAGAGAAAGTCAGAGGAACATAACTCAAAACCCTAGATTGGTAAATTGAGGTTTTGAAGGCATAGTTTTAAAAAAGAAATATCCAAAAGTCATTTAAAAGCTTAGGGAAAACACGGATTTGGAACAGATCTAAAGAAATCGGGAAAACCTCAAAGCTAGGGTTTCAGAGGAATTCAAACGGTGAGAAAGGCTTTGATCCAAGCAAGAGTAGTTAAGGCCAGGCTCGAACAGACACGTATTGCCGGAGCAATCCGGAGATGGTCGTGGAACTCGGATCAGGAAAGGTCTGGATCCAACTCTTCGTGGTAGAGTCATAAACCTTCAATTAACCAAACCTGAGGAGCCATAGGTGGCTTGGTGGGTGGTGAAACCACCATGGACTCAGGTCAGAAGCTGGTTGGAGAAGATGAAGGGAACTCATCGAAGAGGAGGGGGAAGGTTCCAGAGGTAGAGAGATAGAGACGAGTGAGGCAAATGAGGGATTTGGGGGGTCGTTTGTCTTAATTAGGTAATAACTAATGAGGGTCGTTGATTTGGATCAACGGCCATGATTTAATAAGGTTTTGCTTCGGGTAGGTGTAATTGGAGCATGTGTCGAGTTTTCAATGGGATTGGACTGGACATTGAGGTCCACTTTGGGGTCAAATTTTAGGTTAAATTGATATGAATTGGGGTACAATTTAAATAGCCAATTTTCCCTTTTAGAAATATAAAATAAAAATAGTAAATTGATTTCTAGAAATAAAATGAAAGCACCAAAATAATCTATAATATATAACTATAAAATTAAAACTACAAAATCTAATTTTATGAATATGAAACGAATTTAAACCTAAAAATGGCTAATATTGTCATTATGCAATTTTATCCTTAAAAATACCAAATAAATTTGTAAAAATGTGTAAAAATACCTTAGCCAATTTTTAATATAAACATGGGACTCCAATAAATAAATCACCAAAAATAATAATTTTGGGGATAATTATTAGGTTTTCCTTGATAAAATAAAGTAGTAAATTGATTTAAAATCTTTAACAAATTAAGGAAAATAATGCACCCTTGGGGATACTTATGTATGCATATACATGCAATTTTGAAAGGTATTTTGCATATAAAAATGCAGGAAAAATTGGGTATCCACAAAGGCCATCAACATCTTCTTTCGTGAAGGTAATTTCATCATCTTCTTATGCTTCTCGGACTCTCTTGCCATGAGTTATTGATATCTTTATCTTCGTTGCTGTTGAAAACGTCAACCCATATACTTTAACTCTAATAAAAAAATCATGTTTATTGTTAGAGGGGGTGACCCTGCAGCCGCTTTGGCTTGTTTCGAAGCACCTTGATTTCTCCCTTAATTTTTTTCAATAACACGTCAGCATTTCAACGAAGATGTCGGAAGTCCCCAGTCCTATGGCTATGCGTTCTATGGAATTCACACTATAGATTAGGATCTCTTTGACTAGGATATGACTGAATGAGTTTCATAAATCTTGCCTTTTTGATGAATCTCATATCTGAAACCAGTTCTACTAAGTTAGTACTGAAGTTGTAATCAGACAACCGAGGATATGGTGAATCTTGGGACCATTACCAATACTAAAAAAGTTCAAGATGCAAGATATTCCTAAGTATGATGGAACTTCTGATCCACGAGATCATGTGACAAGGTTCTCCGCATGAGTCAAAGGAAATGTTTTGTATGCAATAAATAGAGTCGGTATTAGTGAAAAGTTTTGGTGAAACCCTTAAAAAGGGATATTAACTTGCTATTCTATTTTACCTGAAAATTTAAGTGATTTTTATGCTGAGCTTTGTTGATGCATTTATTAAATCGCATTAGACAGTTCAACAAGTGAAGAAATGTATGCAGGATATCTTTAAAATACAACAACAAAGGACAAAATTACTCAAGGATTTGTGCATCGCTTCAGTGGGAAAGAATGTTATTGCCACCCATACTTGATAATTGCACAAGAATAGCTCTTGCAATAAACTTGAATAAAAGACATTCAGAGTATGCGAGAAGATTGAAAGAAAGTTTACGAGAATAACTGGAATACTGTTTACGACAAGTAAAACACGGAGCTTCAAATAAAGGAAGATATGGCGGTCCAGCCAAAAGTGAAGAACATATTGGGGAATATATTGAAGGTCAAAGTCTGAGCGAAGAAGTACAAAAAAAGGTATGAGCCTTAATATAAGACCTACGAGGCGGGATCACGTACAAAAATTAGAAAAAGTATGGTATGATTAAAGGTCAGGATAAAGAGATGTAAATTCTTCCTCATGGGATGGAAATGAGCGAGAACTAACCAGATAGAATAATTACGCTATGATTAAATGTCAGGATAGAGAGATGTAAATTCTTCCTCGCGGGATAGAAATGAGCGAGAACTAGGCAGATACAATGACCACAATTCCATACCAAAATTAGTAGACTACAATTTCAATGTAAGTACCTCTAAAATAGTAGTAATATTAAGAAACAGAGGATAAGGTATGATAGCCTAAAGAAATAAAGTCGAATCCAGCAAAAGAAGTCAGGAATTTTGGCGTAAATTCCATATTAATCATGGGCATAGAGAAGCAGATTAGAGGTCTTGCAAGGAGAAGTAGATTATTTATTAGGAAAAAAGGTTATCTCACTGACTCATTTAGTAATAAATATAAATACGCTTACATGAAGAATTAAGAAGAGCCACCTAAACCTCCATCGTTAAAATGGACAGTAAATGTCATAACTGGGGCTGAAGTAGTCAATGGAGTAACATATACTGTGGTGAAGAAGACAACTAAAGTATATGTATCACATGAGAAATATATTTGGAAAATCCTAAAGGGATAAAGAATAACATTTGACGATCAGTATGTCGACGTCCCGTTTATACCATATAATGACACGTTGGTATTTTTCTTACTGGTTCATGATACTATTGTAAAATGAGTTTTGATTAATTTAGGTAGCTCAGTAAACATCATACCGCTACTAGTGAATCAAATCATACCAAAGTCTCGATCCCTATGTCGGTTCAATAATTCTAAGTGTAATTACCAAATGAACGATAACACTACTAAATTTAACAAAAGGAGTGATAAAAGACAATAAATTTCAAGTGGGGGAAGCTAATATGGCATAGAGCATAAGTTTGGAAAGATCGTAGATTCACAAAATGGACGCGGTACTGTCAACGTTACACCAAGTTATCAATTTCCCTTCACACTGGGAATACGTCAAATGAGAGAGGATCAATGTGCAGCTAGAGAAACCAATTCAGTGACTATTGAAACCGACGCAACTAAAGAAGGAGAAGAAAAATATCAATTATTTCGAGTTGAGGAGGCGAATGAGCCCTCAGCACTCACGGTATCATACATAGAAGCCGAAGAAGGTATAGACAGGGACGTAATCATAAAGCTAGAAGAAATAATACAGTAAAAATAATGTCAAGGGATGTGACGAACCAACCTGTCGTCACATGAGTTATCGCTTCATTTTATCTGTTCTCAGCTTTTTTATACTTCATTATCCATATCTTATATGGTCGAGTTGGTCCGGAGAGGTTTTGGTAGGAAATGAGACACTTAGTCTCCTTAAGGAAGCTTTCTTTCAGAAAAGTCAACCGGATGTGGACTTATGAGTTAGAGGGTTTGGATGTGATTTTTTGTGATTTGGTTAGCTTCGGAGATAATTTGAGACTTAGGAGCGCAATCAGAATTTATTTTGGAGAACCGGAGTATAATTAGGCTTGAATTGGCGAAGTTAGTATTTTGGCGAATTCTGGTTGATAGGTGAGATGCTGCTCCGAGGATCGGAATGGAATTCCGAGAGTTTCTGTAGCTTCGTTATGTGATTTGGGATATGTGTGCAAAATTCAAGTCATTCGGAGGTAATTTTGTTGTGTTCTTTATCCAATGCGTATTTCAGAAGTTTTAAAAGAACTTAACCTTGAATTCGATGAGTTTTGAGTAATTTGATGTTGTTTGAGGTGTTTTGATGATTGGAACAAGTTTGAACGATGTTATGGATTATGTTGGTATGTTTGGCTGAGGTCCCGAGGGCCTCGGGTGAGTTCCGGATAGGTCTCGGGGTGTCTTTAGACTAAAATATAGCTGTTGGAGGTCCGGAGGGACAAATCTCTGAACCCACTACCGTGGGCCGCGGGCGTATTTGCGCTAGCCGCGTTGGGAGGCTCCACGGTGCGGTCATGCTTCTCTGGTCCACGCTGGAGGAGCTGGGCCACTTATCTGACTTCGGAAGCTCATATATTTTGATACACAAAGAAATTTTGAGATGATTCAAAAAAGAAAGTTTTAGCTCTTTGAATCTAGCTTCAAGAAATATATTATAATAGGAATTTGGATGTCTTTAGCAAACGTTGTGGTCAAAATACTAAATCATGTCATTTCAGAGAAACACTTGTGCGGCTGCGGTCATTTTGGCTCAGACCGTGCTGGTTTTTGCGCGGCCGCGATCGATTTTATGCAGCCGCGGAGATGAGAATCTTGGTGGTGACTATATAAATATGAGGTTTTGGGCTTTCTTTGATATTTTTACCTTGGGAGCTTGGATTTTGGCGATGTTTCGAAGGTTTTTCAAGTAATTCATCCGGGTAAGTGATTCTAACTTAGATTTGGCTAGAGTACATGAATCTATCATTGAATTCATCATTTAATTTGTGATTTGGGATGAAATTTGGGAAGGAAATCGTGAAATATTACAAAAATGTAAAATGATGATTTGAAGGACCAAATAGTGTCGTAATTGGAAAATTTTCATATGGTTAGACTCGTGGCAAGATAAGAAATTCGTTGTGGTAAAATTTTCTAGAATTCAAGAAGTGGGCCGGAGGCCCGAGTTTTGCTTATTTCGAGATTTTTGCTATTTTTCAATTTTTTTCTATTGGGTGTTGTTTCATTGGCATATTGTGATGTATTAATTGTGGTTTTGATCAATTTCAACGTGCGAGAAGGTTGATTTCAGAGGCAAGGGCATAGCGAGCTAGGATTTTGGCCGGCTTGAGGTAAGTAATTATAGAAAATGATATCCTGAGGGTTTGAAACCCTGTATTTGTACAACGTAGTGCTATATTGAGGTGAAACACGCGTTTTATGACGAGCGAGAGATTTATTTACTACTGGGGATTGTTACTTGGTTTGTCCAGTTTGATATTTTACCACGTATTTGACTGAGCTGTTTTGTTTATCATCATGATTTAGGGCTTATTACCATGCTTTGGGCTTAATGCCGACTATTTGAATCCTTTGAGGATTGATATCACTGTTTTCTTACTATTTTTATACGTTATTTGAACTCAGTCCTAATGATTATACTGTTTTGCAAACTCGGTCCTTTTTAATAGATTTTTGAGACATTAATGATATTTCACTGTCGTTTGGGCTGATGACAAATATTTTATTGATGCCAGAGGGGCTTATGATGTTCTGGACTGGGTGAGGCTTTCAGGCCTCGAGTGTTATATGAAGAGGCTTTCAGTCTTCGAGTGTTATATGAGGAGGCTTTCAGGCCTCGAGTGTTATGTGAGGAGGCTTTCATGCCTCGAATGTTATATGAGGAGGCTTTCAGGCCTCAAGTGTTATTTGAGGAGGCTTTCAGGCCTCGGGTGTTATGAGAGGAGGATTTAAGGCCTTGAGTGTGATGTGAGAAGGCTTTCAGGCCTTATGTTGATATAGCTCTTGGGTCGTATGGGGCCCCTCCGGAGTCTTCACACCCATAGTGAGCGCGGGTACCCATGTGATATGAGAGTGAGTCCGAGGGACTGATACTATACTGAGTGACTGAGATTGAGCCCGGGGGGTTATTACTATACTAAGCGGTTGATACTAGGCTCGAGGGGCAGTTTATGTATTTACAACCTATTTGCGGTTTTACCTGATTTGCCGGTCTTTTAAAAAAATGAGGTTTCATTTGACTCTTTACGGATTTTGCTACTTTAAGAGTTTTACTGCCTGATGTAGAATTGCATTGTGTTGTTATGTATTTTATTACCTTCAGTTATTATTTATTATTATTGCTCACTAAGTTGGAATACTCACTTTATTCCTTGCACCTCGTGTGCGGTGCAGGTATCTATTCACCTAGTAGCGGGTTTTGGGCCGATCAGGCAGAGTTATATGAGTTAACGAGGTGACTGTCAGCATTCGCAGCACCATGTTTCCCTCTTGTTCATTATTCCGGTTTTGTATACATATTTAGACCTTGTAGTGGATTTACATTCTGATAGATGCTCGTGACTTGTGACACCTCGATTAGGGCTGTGTTAGGTTGTATACCGCTAATTAATATTATTTAGTCATATATGAGCTGTTTATTCATTTTTAATCTATTTTTCAAAGATGAGTTGTGCTAGTTGATTGGCCTCGTCTACACGAGAGGTGCCATCACGACCAGGCCGGTTTGGGGTCGTGACAAGTTGGTATCAGAGCCTAGGTTACTAGGTCTCACGAGTCATGAGCAGGTTTAGTAGAGTCTCGCGGATCGGTACGGAGACGTCTGTATTTACCCTCAAGAGGCTGCAGAACCTTTAGGAAAACACCACATTCTTGGAATTCTTATCGTGCGTCCTTGATTTAGCTTGAAATGTAACTATTGAAATTCCTTCCATGCGTTTGTATGCGCATATAAGCGCTCAGAATTAGGTGTGCCTTGATGGCTTGTGATTCCCCGATCAGGGGGCAAGCTGTGATCTCTATGAGTTTGATGTTGGTCCAGTCTGGAGGACTCGAGCCGGATCCGGTCCTATGACTTGAGCATTGAGGTGCTGATTGTATGAGTGAGTGTTTCGAACTTATATGTTCGGTATTGTCCCTATTAGTGTGAATGATGGCTGGATAACTACGTGATGAGCGTGTTAGCACTGCAAGATGTATCTATATGACTTGGTAGTGACGAGGAAGGTCTGTTGGATGATAAATTAACTATTAAGTGTATGATTCCATTGTGATTCGATGCATAGTAGAGTTATGGACACGTGAAGAATCGTTTCGTGTCTCCTAGATGGGATTGAAGTAAACTTCATGTTGCAATATGAGTTTATAATCGGGAAGACTAAGTAACTGTGTAATGTGTATGATAGTGGAAGGAAAACGGAAATATTGTATAGAGGCGAAGTAGGTGGGTTCTTTCCTGCGGAGCGTTCTGGAGTGGTGTGATCCGTATGTGTATGTTACAAGATCTCATGTGTAATTGAAGGGTACGTGTTGAAATTTGAAATTTCGGATTTTCATAAGAGAGTGGGTTTAAATGTTGCGGGGATGAAGGCAACATTTGTAGAAGATTTTCAGGACTAGATGATCTGTGTTTCACAACTTCTAAATAATTTGAGTTTAATCTTACCATGGTATTGTGGAATCAATAGAGTAAAAGTTCTATGAGTTATTAAGTGTATCTTGATGTATGGCTTCGAGCCGAGTAGGGGAGTCAGTTGTGGGCAATTGATTGCACGGTTGGGTGCTATGTTAGTTCCAACTGGTGGCGTGCGAGTGAATTAGCTATGGCTAGAGAAAAGGAAAGTTGAGAATGTTATATTATGCTTCATAGAGTATGAGAATCACAGAATGTCTAGAGTGTTCTGGATAAAGGATGCTCGGCGTATACAACAGGAAATTACTTGGTTGTATTGGGATGAGGATATCATTTTGCGGTATCAGAGTGTCAATGAGGCACGGGTCATTCTCTCGGTCAGGTCAGGTGATTTGCAGTTTGAATAAGAGTGAATGACTTTTGAGAATGGTTCTAATGTGTTCTAGATTGTACAGGAAACAATCAGGTATCTTAAGGTTGTGTATGTGGTTGGGGAATGTGTTTTCATCGGAAAGGGTCGAGACTTGTGGCATTTTTTATGATTTATTTATGGGATTCTATGTACCGGTATTTGGAAACTAAAGAAAACGGATTCAGAATAAAGTATCCTAGAATGTGGTGTTTCTGGGGATACTGAGAGAGTATTTAGTGGCTTATGGTGTTTAGACAGTGTGGTCTTGGGCTTGGGACTCGGGTAATGAGCTTGGGTTGATATATTATGGTACGAAAACAAGAGGGGATATAAAGTTGAAAAAGGATCAGAAGGAGATCTAGAAAGATGAAGTAGCTTGATGGTTGACCGAATCAGTATGGAAAGAATATGATTTTCTTCTAGATGGGATCAATGGATGTCCTTGACTATTTTACTATATTAGTATTCATGGCTCGAAAGAGAGATGCGGTTCTCATGTTTTCCTAAGATGGCGTGGTTTATGAGATACGTTGTGGAGGATTGGGATTTACATGTGTAAGGTTTTGGTTCGATTCTGAATGAAAGTCATGAAATTCTTAGGCAGCACAAGCAGTTGTACGTGATTAGAGAAGCGAACTTCAGGTGATGAGAGGGAATGATCTTCAAATTATTAAGAAAAGGGTATTGCTAATCATATAAGTTTCAGAAAAAAGGGAAATGTGATTAAGTTGATAGGACTTCGGTAGTACTGCGGTGCTTTCTTGTTAGATCTACTACTGATATCCGAGTTGCTTGAGGGCACGGGGGAATTTCATAATATCCTTCGTTGAATGATTGGGCACTAGAGGTGTGATGTATTCGTACAGTGGGATTTGAGATCATGTATGTTGATTTGTGTGCTACATGGAAATGGAGACCGGAAGTTCTCATTTTCAGTCTATGTTGTGGTGGTGGATCGTGTGCATCGGCACTATTTGGCGATTATTGGGATTTGAAGACCCAGGTGGATCTTTTATTGCTTAGTGTGTTAGAGATTGGATATGATATTGGGGTTAGACTGGTTGTCTCCATTTTAGATTATTCTGGACTATTGCGCTACGGGTTACGCCAGAAATTCCACGGGTTGAGTGGCGAGGTGCATCGGAGTATATCCTGGTAAAGTGGTTTTATATTTTGAAGACCCAACGGACGACTGGGAAGGAATGTCTTTCTTACTTGGGCCCTTATGATGAGTGTTAAAGATGAGGCCCTGATGTTGATTCAGTTCAGGCGTTGAGGGACTTTTCAGATGTGTTTCTTGTGGCCGGGCATGCC
Source organism: Nicotiana benthamiana (assembly GCA_034376525.1). Lineage (NCBI taxonomy): Eukaryota > Viridiplantae > Streptophyta > Magnoliopsida > Solanales > Solanaceae > Nicotiana > Nicotiana benthamiana. Next base: position 96,277,531 of record CM067337.1, read on the forward strand.
GCCGGGTAAGGTCATTTGTTTCGGTATAAAATCGATGCTTGTCACTGTATTGTATAAATCGGCGAGATTATAGGAGTGGAAGGAGCAGCTTCAAGTTTCCTTGTTAATGATTTTGTTGGCAGGCCAATGTGGATGTGTGTTGTAGCTTGAGACGGCTTGGTTGGTCCCAAATCATATTGTTGACGGATGTGCTGATTCGATTGTTATTGAGATTATCAGTGATCGGGGGAGATCTATGAGTTACCTTCCTGTGGAGAGATGTCATGGTTTGTTTGTTATAGGCATGTATGGTGCCGTCCAATTCGGGTCTTTTAGTGGGAATCAAGGAGGAAGAGTAAGTGAGCGATGCTTAGTGAACGCTTTATAAGTTATGTCCTATCAAGTTGCGTGGCGTATGTTATTTGCTTCATCGTGGGTGTAATAATTTTTTTGGTTCCAAACATCAAATTATGTGTGACTGTCAATTTTGAACATAGTGACTTGACGTGTTTCATGTGTAACTGTGTTTGGACAGGATTCCGCATTGTAGCTAGGCTACGTGGAGATATGACTTTTCGAGGTAGATTCATGTGTTTTATTCCTATGATGTGAGACGGGGTCTCGGCTCAGTATGGTGATGGTACTGATGAGCTTTAGGTGAGGCTCTTTCGTTCGGATCATTTCATGATTTGAGTAGGTCCAGACCGTTCCTTATTAGTGAACGAAGCATGCAAGTCGTGGCTTAGGGTTGTATTGATGTGTTGTGTCATCGGAGTGGTGTGTTGGATTCGAAGTGATCATTGGTGCCATTAATAAATGCGAACGGATTTGATTTCAGCTGGTTAGAAGGATAATATTGAGGTTCGACTCAGAAATCTGCTATGGTATTAGCTAAGACGGGAAGTGACTTCTTGAATGGTTGACATGAGAGATGGTTACGGTTTATTGCATGTTTCATTTATTGTTGGCAGTATGTGAAAGTGTTCGAATAAGACCTTAGTTGATAAGAGGTTTTCTACCGGTGTTCGGGTGTTGTGTGCAGCTATTGTGAATAGAAGTTATCGTTTCGGGTGTTTGAGTTATGTAGTATATTATATGATTGCACCTGAGGTTGCAGGTATGGTTTATTATAGCTGGTTTGGGCTTATTCTAAGTATAGATGTGAGGTTTTGATATCGTGTACGATTTCGAAAAGTGCAATGCGGTTCAATGGTTTATGGACTAGATGAGTTATGAAATTCCAGCTGTGTGGTGTTATCAGACTTATGCGCGACAGGGTGATGTAGGATCACCCCCGGGTATGTGCATGGTAAAGCTATTCAGCTATTGGTTGGCTTCTAGAATAACTCCGGGTACGCTCGAGGACGAGAGTTTGTTTAAGTTGGGGAGGATGTGACCACCCGACATATCGTCATGTGATTTACCGCTTCGTTTTCCCAGTTTTCAGCTTCTTTATGGTTCATTATTTGTATCTTATGTGATCGAGTTAGTCCGGAGAGGTTTTGGTAGGAAATGAGACACTTAATCTCTTTAGAAAGTTTTGGTTAGGAAAAGTCAATCGGGTGTGGACTTATGAGTTAGAGGGTTCGGATATGATTTCTGGTGATTAAGTTAGCTTCATGGGATAATTTGTGACTTCGGAGCGCGATCGGAATTTATTTTGGAGGTTCGGAGTAGAATTAGACTTGAATTAGCGAAGTTAGTATTTTGGCGAATTCCAGTTGATAGGTGAGATTGTGATCAGAGGGTTGGAAGGAATTCCGAGAGTTGTTGTAGCTTTGTTATGTGATTTGGGATATGTGTGCAAAATTTCAAGTCATTCGTAGGTAATTTGGTTGGGTTTTTTATCAAATGCGTGTTTCGGAAGTTTTAAAAGAACTTAGGCTTGAATTCGATGAGTTTTCAGTAAATTGATGTTGTTTGAGGTGTTTTGATGATTGGAACAAGTTTCAACAATGTTATGGATTATGTTGGTATGTTTGGTTGAGGTCTCGAGGGCCTCGGGTGAGTTCCGGATAGGTCCCGAGGTGTCTTTAGGCTAAAATATAGATGTTGGAGGTCTGGAGGGTCAAATCTCTGAACCCACTACCACGGGCCGCGGGCATGTTTGCGTTAACTGCGCTGGGAGGCTCCACGGGTGCATTCGTGGTTCCGCGGTCCACGCTGGAGGAGCTGGGCCATTGGTCTAACTTCAGAAGCTCATATCTTTTGATACACAAGGAATTTTGAGATGATTCGAAAAGACAGTTGTAGCTCTTTGAATCTCGCTTCTACAAATATAATATAATAGGCAGTTAGACATCTGTAGCAAACGTTATGGCCAAAATACTAAATCCTGTGATTTCAGAGAAACACTTGTGTGGCCGCGGTTATTTTGGCTCAGACCACGCTAGTTTTGCGCGGCCGCGGTCGATTTTATGCAGCAGGGAAAATGGGAATCTTTGTGGTGACTATATAAATACGAGGGTTTGGGTTTTATTTGATATTTTGACCTAGAGAGCTTGGATTTTGGCTATTTTTCGAAGGGTTTTCAAAAAATTCATCAGGGTAAGTGATTCTAACTTAGATTTGGCTAGAGTACATGAATCTTTCATTGAATTTAACATTTAATTCGTAATTTTGGATGAAATTTGGGAAGAAAATTGTGGAATCTTTCAAAAATGTAAAATGATGATTTGAAGGACCAAATGGTGTCCGAATTGGATAACTTTTGTATGGTTAGACTCGTGGCGAGATAAGGATCCGTTGATGTAAAAAATTTTGGAATTCGAGAAGTGGGCCTGGAGCTCGGGTTTTCCGAATTTCGAGATTTTTGCTATTTTTCAATTGTTTTCGATTGGGTATTCTTTCATTGGCATATTGTGATGTATTCGTTGTGGTTTAGATCAATTTCGACGCGCGAGAAGGTAGATTTAAGAGGCAAGGGCATAGCGAGCTAGGATTTTGGCCGGCTTGAGGTGAGTAATGATAGTAAATGATATCCTGAGGGTTTGAAACCTTGAATTTGCACAACGTAGTGCTATATTGAGGTGAAACATGCGTTTATGACGAGTGCGGGAATTATTTACTACTATGGATTCTGACTTGGTCTGTCCCATTTGATATTTTACTGCGTATTTGATTGAGCTGTCTTGTTTATCATTATGATTTGGGGTGTATTGCCATGCTTTGGGCTTAATGCCGACTATTTGAATCATTCGGGGATTGTTATCACTGTTTTCTCACTATTTTGATATGTTATTTGAACTCAGTCCAAATTATTATACTGTTTTGCAACTCAGCCCCTTTTAAGTTGAATTTTTTGACTTTAATGATATTTCGTCGTCGTTTGGGCTGATGACTATTATTTTATTAATGTCCAAGGGGCTTATGATGTTCTAGACTTTGTGAGGCTTTCAGGCCTCGAGTGTGATGTGAGAAGGCTTTCAAGACTTATGTTGATATAGCGCTTGGGCCTTAATGGTTACTTCCGAAGTCTGCACACCCACAGTGAGCACGGGTACCTATGTGATATTCGAGTGAGCCCGAGAGGTTGATACTATACTGAGTTGCTGAGATTGAACCCAAGGGCTGTTATTTTACTGAGCAGTTGATACTGGGCCCGAGGGGCAGTTTTAGTATTTACTACCTATTTGTGGTTTTTTTACCTGATTTACCGATCTTTTAAAAAAGATGAGATTTCATTTGACTCTTTACAGATTTTGATGCTTTAAGAGTTTTACTGCCTGATATGGAATTGCAGTGTGCTATTATGTGCTTTCTTACCTTCGATTATTATTTATTATTATTGCTCACTGAGTTGGAGTACTCCTTTACTCCCTGCACCTCGTGTGCAGATGCAGGTATCTATTCACCCTGTAGTAGGTTTTGGGTCGATCAGGTAGATTATATGAGTTAAAGAGGTGACTGTCAGCGTTCGCAGCACCATGTTTCCCTCTTGTTCATTATTCTAGTTTTGTATACATATTTAAACCTTTATTGGATTTACATTCTGATAGATGCTCGTGACTTGTGATACCCCGATTAGGGATGTGTTGGGTTGTATTACCGCTATTAATATTATTCAGTCATATATGAGTTGTTTATTCATGTTTAATCTATTTTGCAAAGACGAGTTGGGTTAGTTGGCTAGCCTCATCTTCACGAGATGTGACATCACGACCGGGCCGGTTTGGGGTCGTGACAAGGGAACTCGAGTCTATAATCTTGTTCGTTAACTAGCCTCAAAGAAATGTTATATCGAATCAAACCATAACCCAGAATTAAGAGGTAAATAAATTAATTTTTTTTATGAGCTAACTCTAATTTCTTTACTTGGTTGTATTCAGATGTGATAGATGTTCTATCGGATATAATGATTCACAAACTTAATGAGAACCTATTGCATCCTCCCGTAAAGAGAGAACAAGGTGCTTTCAAGAATCAGATAATAAAAGAAGACGTAAATAAGCTATTAAAAATTGGGTCTAGTCGCTAAGTTCAATATACTGATTGGCTGGCAAATACTATTTTCATACCAAAAACAAATGGTAAATGGAGAGTACATGTATATTATGCTGATCTGAACAAAGCATTTCCTAAGCGTCACATCCCATGTTTCTCATTTGTTAAACTTTTGTCTTCAGTTAATTGACATAGATTCGGAGATGAGATTAACTTGAGTTCGAATATTTATGCTATTTATAACAAGTAATAAGTACCGGATAGCGGGATATTACTTAATTAACTAATATATTAGATAAAGATTAAAATTTCAACCCCCACCCCACGTGGCAGCAAGCCACATCTTAGTCAAATGACTCTTAGTCATTTCTTATTAGGTGGCAACCTAATACATTAATGCCAGGACACCTCAATTTTAAGACTTTCAATACAAACCATATCACAATCAGATGTGAAGTTTTACACATTAGCAATATGATTTCTTGCAAATCCCCACCCATTCCAACCAAAAAGCACTACAACGTGACTTTTGGCAACCAACTCCTAGAAACAAATACAACGAGAATCATTAAAATCTTAGCTATGCAAAAATTTTGCGATTGTAAAGGCATACGGTGAAACCTTTTCCAAAAATATTATACATATTTTTCACTACTCTACATATGTTAAGGCTAAGTTCTTCTATTATTTTTCCATGAGGCATAAAGAGAAATTCATATTCCAGAATTTACGTATATTTTCCTAGCCTTGTAAGTTATAATATTCTTCTTATCGGGACATCATATTCAATTGAGTATTTCCTTTTTCCAGCCAAGAACGTAGAGAGCCTATATATACAATATTATAGTATTTTAGTTACAATAGAGCTATAATCGAAAGGCATACCCTTATTAGGAAACCTCTTATCATAAGTTAAGATATATACTGAGCCTATTATGGCCGAATGCCTATGAACGAGCCCAGCATGGCCGAGATACAGAGCCTAGTATGGCAGAGCGCTTATGAGCGAGCCTACTATATATATACATATATATATATATATATACATATATATATATATATATATATGTATATATATATATATATATATATGTATATATATATATGTATATATATATATATATGTATATATATATATATATATGTATATATGTATACCGAGCCTTATTGGGCTAGAAAACTATTTTTCTTACTATATTGATAGAGTTGAGTCAGTATCAACAGGTGACCATATCTTCATATTATCAGTTCAATTTTAGCTTTCAATGTAATTCCTTACATGCTCGGTACATTATTTCATACTGTCGTCCCTTTCTAGGGATGTTGCATTTCATGTGTGCAGATTTAGAAAGACAGACAGGTAGACCTCCTCAGTAGGTGTTGCCCGACTTCAGCTTTATCGTTAAGCTACCCACCTTCGGAGTTTGGGGGTCTAGACATTTTTTGTACATCTTGTGTATATTTGTGGATAGGTTATGGGTGGGTCGGGGCCCTGTTATGATCATATTACATCAATTAGTTGAGGCTTGTAGTCAATGTTAGCCTCTATTAACTTTCATATTTTGCTTTGCACATTATCTTGTAATGTGACCTATGACAAAAGTATTACATTACATGTTTAGAGTCTCTTAGTCGCAAGTGGTAGGCAAGGATAGGTGAGGCACCGCGTGTCGGTCTCGCCCCCAAGGCTCGGAGCATGACAAAAGTGGAATCAGAGGAGTTTTGTCTTAGGAAGTCTACAAACCGTGTCTAGTATGGTCTTTTTTATAGATGTGTGTTGTACCACATTATATAAGTAGGGGACTACAGGGCATTTAGGAGTTGGTTACCCTTCTTTCAAATATAAATCATGTTGTAGCACTTAGTTATAGGAAATTTGAGTTATTCTTACGTGTTGGCATTTGCATTGCACAAATGACGGTAACTTTGAAGCCTACGACTAGCCAAAGGAAACAAATAGCAGTAGGTCAGGGGACTAGCAGGGTGTCCCTAGTAGATGGGGCCCAGTCTGAGGCCCACCTGAGGAGATTCCTATGGAGATCGCATATCCAGGTCCCCCTTTATTTCCATCAGATCAGGACATGAGAAGTGGGGTGTATTTATTGAAACAATTGGTAGCTACCCAGCAACAAGCTAGGGCATCGTCTTGTGTAGGACCTTCTGAGGGGTCTGCGAGTTTATGGGTCCTAGATTTTATTGTTCAGTGTTCCCCAAAGTTCACGGCGACGGATCAGATGGAGGAATCGTAGGATTTCATAGATCATCTTCATATGGTCTTTCGTGTTATGCATGCAGCGGAGAAAGAGGCAGTTGAGCTAGCAAGTTTTCGACTCTGATACATAGCCATCCTTTGGTACGAGGGATGGACATTGTCCATAGGACGTGATGCATCTCCAGCTATATAGGAGAATTTTGAGATGCCTTCATTGACCAATACATATCGTGGGAGATCCGACAAGCCCGGGTCGATCAATTTTAAGCCATCAAGCAGGGAAATATGATGTTTGGGAGTATAATCTCTATTTTGACTCATTGGCTTGATATGCACTATCCTTAGTTGTTACTATGTAGGATATGATTCACAAGTTTATAGCAGGGTTGGCCCCAGAGTTTACCGAGACATGTGCCACACTTGCGTTGTAGGATAGTATGGATATCTCTCGGATTCAGGCATTCGCAAGAATATAGAAAGGTGTAGGGGTTAGCACTAGGGCATGGAAAGGACCGAGTCAGGGCAGTGTAAGAGGATGAGATTTGCCAAATCTCAGGAGCCTTCTCAGGGTAGTTATAGGCCCAAGTAGTTTGAACAGCCAGTAGACCTTCGCAACCTCAGTTACATGGTTGCAAGTATGACTGTTACACTAAGTCAAGACCAGGTGAGAGCTCCAAGACATCGGTTTTGCAAAGACATTGAGGTTCATGGCAGACATGGCCATTTCTGTCGTGGTGTGCCATCTGCTGTAGAGGACACTTGGACCAATTCTGAGGCGGTTCTGATTCTTGTTATACATGTGGACGCCTGGGTGTATGGCGCAACCAATGAATTCATCAATATGATCATTTATGTATGTGCATCCTTCAGGGTGCGAGTCTCAATTTTCGGCTAGTAGGGGTCAAGGCAGAGTTAAAGGTTCCAGTTCAGGTGATAACCAAAATCATAGCTATGTGTTAGCGGGTCGGCAAGACCAGGAATCCTCACCAGACATTATTACGGGTATGTTGACCATTTGCTCTCACAATGCTTATGCCTTGATAGACCCATGATCTTCTTTATCATGTATTACCCCATTTGTGGCGGGGAAGTTTAGTATAGAGCCTAAAATACTAAGTGATCCTTTTTTTGGTATCTACACCGGTCGAAGAATTGATTGTTTCTAGATGGGTTACCAAGGTTATATGATGTCAGTTTGTGGTGTCAGACCTCAGCAAACCTAGTTGAGCTAGAGATGTTGGATTTTGATGCTATCATGTGCATAGGCTGGTTGGCAACTTGCTATTCCATAGTTGATTGTCGAGAAAAGATAGCCAGATTTTATTTTCTAGGTGAGGCAGTCCTTGATGGGTAGGTAATACAACGACACCCATAGGTAGGTTTATTCCATATCTTATGTCAAGGAAAATGATCACAAAAGGGTGCATCTATCATATTTTGTGAGATGGTGATGTAGATGCTGAGATACCTACACTTCAGTATATTCTAGTAGTAAAGGAGTACGTGGATATATTTCCAGAAGAACTTACAGGTATTCTTCCGGCGAGAGATTGGTTTTGGCATCAATATGCTTTGGGGAATGCCACCAATATTCATCCCTCCATATAGAATGGCACCTGCCAAATTAAAGGAGTTGAAGGAGTAGTTAAAAGTTTACAGGAGAAATATTTCATTAGACACAATACCTCACCTTGAGGTGCACCAGTACTGTTTATACGGAAGAAATACGGCTCACCGAGGATGTGTATCAATTATTGGAAACTGAACAATGTAACTATTAAGAATAAGTATCCACTTCCAAGGATAGACGACTTGTTTGATCAGTTATAGGGAGGTAGATATTTCTCGATGATGTATTTGAGGTCGAGATACCACCAGGTCAATGTTCAGGAGAAAGATATTCCCAAGACAGCCTTTAGCACCCGATATGGCCACTTCGAGTTCCTTATCATGTCCTTTTGGTTGACTAATGCACCTACCATATTTATGGACTTGATGAATATCCAATCCCGACCATATTTAGATTTGTTCTTGATAGTCTTTATTGATGATATTCTAGTTTATTCACGTTCAGAGGATGAGCATGTTAACTACCTACGAGTGGTACGCCAAACCCTCTGTGATAATAAATTGTACGCTAAATTTTGTAAATATGAGTTCTGGTTGAATTTGGTAGTATTATTGCGGCACATTGTATCCGAAGGAGGTATAAAGGTAGATACCTAGAAGATTGAGGATGTGAAATCCTGGCCCTAGACTTACCACTTCAATGGAGATTCGTCGCTTTCTAGGCTTAACAGGATACTACCATTGGTTCGTATAGGGTGTTTCTTCTCTTTTATCACCATTGACAAAGTTGATGCAGAAGGAAACTAAGTTTCAGTGGACAGAAGCCTGTGAGCAGAGTTTCCAACAACTTAAGAACATGTTGACCTCAGCACTAGTTCTAGTACTTCTAGAGGGTCCAGATAGTTATGCCATGTATTGTGATGCCTCTGGTGTTAGGTTAGGATGTGTCCTGATGCAACATACGAAGGTAATTGCATATGCTTCAAGGTAGTTAAGGAAGCACGAACATAATTATCCAATCTACGACCTCGAATTAGCTGTAGTTGTACATGCGCTTAAGATATGGCAACATTATTTATATGGTGTTCATGTTGATGTATTCAAAGATCATAAAATCCTGCAATATATCTACCAGAAAAAAGAGTTGAACTTGCGACAAAGGTGATGGCTTGAGTTATTGAAAGATAATGATGTTAACATTCTCCACTATCCAGGGAAAGCAAATGTTGTAGCAGTTGCCTTAAGTTACTGATCTATGGATAGCTTAGCGCATGTAGAGGCGGAGAAAAGATAATTAACTAGAGAGATTCATTAATTGGCTTGTTTGGGGGTTCTGTTAGTAAACTCTGGCAATGGCGGAGTTGTACTCAAAAATACTACAAAATCATCTCTCATATGTGAAGTAAATGAGAGGAAGTACGATGACCTAGAATTGGTTAAGTTGAGAGAGCGAGTTCAACAAGAGAAGAAGTTGTTGTTAGGGCTCAAGGGAGATGGGGTTCTCATAGTACAACGGTTGTTATTGTGTTCTAGACGTATAAGGGCTACAAAATAGGATTATGTCAGAGGCACATTATTCATGGTACTCCTTTCATCCTGGTTCGGCGAAGATGTATCATAACATTAAGAATGTGTATTGGTGGAACGATATAAAGAAGCAAATTAATGAGTGTGTAGCTTAATGACCTAGTTGCCAGCAGGTGAAGACCGAGAACCATTATCCCGGAGGGATAATGAAGACTATAGAGATCCCGACATGGAAATAGGAGGCGATGAACATGGATTTTATCACGGTAACTCATTTTCATTGAAAGATTGATTCCATATGGGTGATAGTCGATAGGCTCACAAAATTAGCTCAATTCTTACCGGTCAGATCTATATATACTGCAGAAGATATGCAAAATTATATATTAAAGAGATATTGCAAATACATAGAGTACTAATATCTATTATATCTGACCATGGGGCCCAGTTTACATCACAGTTTTGGATGTCATTTCAGAAAGGTCTAGGAACTCATGTGAATCTCCGCACAGCTTTTCATCCACAAACTGATGGACAAGCCGAGCGCACAATTCAAATGCTCGAGGATATATTACGAGCATGTGTGTTGGATTTTAGTTAGATGAACATCTACCTCTTATCAAGTTTTCATAAAATAAAAGTTACCACTCCAGTACCCAGATGGCTCTGTACGAGACTTTGTATGGGCGTAAATGCCGATCTACTATAGGAAGGTTTGTTGTTGGAGAATCAGGGTTATATGGGCGGGACCTAGTTCAGCAAGCCATAGAAAAGGTAAAGTTTATAGTATGTTTTCTGGTTGCATGCAGGGTGGTTTTAGTATTATGTACAGAGGAGAGTGGAAAATGTTTTCCAATCGAAGAGTAAACATTCGATGATGAATGTTTCTAAGGGGAGAAGGATGTTACATCTCATGTTTCTCGTCTGTTAAAGTTCTGTCATCAGTTAATTGATATAAACTCGAGGATGAGATTATCTTGAGGTTAGCATATATATGCTATTTATAATAAGCAGTAAGTAAGTGCCCTGAAGGATAAAAGGTACGCGAATTAAAGAAAATGAGTTTCGTTGAAGGTTGTCGATTTGGGATAAAATACAGTCCGAGCTATAATACCCAATATATGGACTAGTACCATACAAGGTACCATATGACCATAAATAGAATGATGTATAAGGTATAATAAAAATGAGTAGAATTTTAAATAATTTAAGATAATTTTTAATTATGCAAATAATTAGTTAATTATTGGGTAAAGAAATATTACCTAATTAACTATTAAGTTGGATAAAGATTACAATTTCCACCTCCACCCCAACGAGGCAGCAAGCCACATCGTAGTTAAATGATTCTTAGTCATTTCTTATTAGGTGGCAACCTAATACATCAATGTCAAGACACCTCAATTTTAAGACTTTCAGTACAAACCATATCACAATCCGATGTGAAGTTTTACACATTAGCAATATGATTTCTTGCAAATACCTACACATTCCTACCAAAAAAATACTAGAACGTGACTTCTTGCAACAAATTTCTACATAAAAATCCAACAGGAATTATTAGAATCTTAGCTACGTAAAATTTTGTTGTTCTAAAAAATACAGTACAACCTTTTCCAAGGACGTCATACAAATTTTTTCCTACTCCAGGTGTGTTAAGACTTGTCCCTTCCTTAATTTTGGGATGATATCATAATTATACGATTTTGATAACGAGGCATAAAAAGAAATTCATATTCTAGAATTTACGTAAATGTTTTTAGTCTTGTAAGTTACAATATTCTCCTTATAGGGACTTAATATTCAATTGAGCATTTTCTTTTATTAGTTAAGAGAGAAAATACTCTATATATACAGTATTATAGTATTTTCATTAGCATCGAGCTATATTCGATAGGCAGGCCCCCTATTGGGCAACCTTAGATTAGATTGTAAGATATATACTGAGCCTATTGTGGCCGAACGCCTATGAGCGAGCCTACTACGACAGAGCGCATATGTATATATATATACCGAGCCATACAGGGCTAGACAACTATTTTACTTACTATATTGAGAGAGTTGAGTCAGTATCAGTAGGTGAACATATCTTCATATTATCAGTTCAGTTTCAGTTTTCACTATATTGCCTTACATACTCGGTACATTATTTCATACTGATGTCCCTTTCTGGGGGTGCTGTATTTCATGCATGCAGGTTCAGACAGACATATGAATAGACCTCCTTAGTAGGTATTGCCAGAGGTCAACCTTATCAATAAGTTCCCCGTCCTTCGAAGTTGTCAAGTCTAGAAGTTTTGTGTACATCTTATGTGTATATGTAGATAGGTTATGGGTAGGTCGGGCCCCTACTTCGATCAAAGTACATTCATCAATAGAGGCTTTTAGACATATCCTATCAGTTTGTGCAGTATGTTGTGCTTGTAGGCCTGTACGTATATTTTGTTGGCGTATCACTTATATTAGTTATGACGGCCTTGCAAGCCCAATATTATATTGACATTTAGTTAGCGTTATCCTCTATTCATTTTTATATTTTTCTTCGCACATTATCTTGTAATGTGGCCCATGGCACAAGTATGACATTAGATGTCCAGAGTCTCTTAGTCACAAGTGTTGCACAAGGTTAGATGAGGAACGGGGTACCGATCTCGCCCCCTAGCTTTGGGCGTGACACTAAAGATCCTTGTTTCCACATATTGATCAATTAATAGATTATCCTGCTAGTCTGGGTTTTTTAGATACTTATTATAGATATAATCAAATTAAAATAGATCCTGAATATGATAAAAAAAACTTCTTTCATTACGGACAGGGGGACATACTGTTACAAAGCCATGTCCTCTAGCCTAAAAAACGTTGGAGCTACATACCAAACATTGGTGACCAAAATATTAAAAGAACATTTAGGAAAAATTATGACGGTATACATTTATGACATGCTGGTTAAAGCAGCACAAGTAAAAGGCCATCTCGAGCATTTGGAAGAAGCATTTGTAATTCTTTGAAGATACAACATGAAGTTGGACCCAAAAATGTGCATTACGTATTGCGTCAGGAAAATTTTTAGGTTTTTCTATTTCAAATAAAAGTTACTGAAGAAAACCCGAAAGTACTTACAAGAAAAAAAGAAGTACAAAGTCTCACTAGAAGAATAACATCTTTGGAAAGATTTATATCCAGGTCCTCCAAAAGATTCTTCAAGTTTTTCTCACCACTGAAAAAGCCAAAATAGATTGAGAGGACAGATGAATTATCATGACCCAATCCGGAGAGTCGCAATTGACACCAGGTACCTTACTTAAAGGAGCGCAAACATACGTTACTTACTTATTATAAGTAACCTCGTAGGACAAAAAAACCACATCGATACAGCCATAAAGGGAAAGTAAGCTCAATTCATGCTAAATAACCCAAAAGATATATACACACATACATACATAGAGTTGTGTGGGCCAACAAGGCCATTATGACAGACTGACAACCAAAACTATATATAGAATATTATCTGGAAAGCTTCTAAAAGTGAAACCTCATCATAGTACATAACTCGGGGTAGGGACCCCGACTTACTCAATATTTTTTCAAAAGATATATACATATATATAGTCTAGCTCGGTAATGCTCCAAAAGAGATAGAGCTAACCAAACAAAAGCTAATACCAAGGGACATCCTACTGCGGAGGGTCCTCTATCCATCTTATCCTGCATAACATAAAACACATCATCCCTCGATAGAGGGACGACAGTTCCAATAACATACTGAGTATGCAAGGCAGAAATTAAATATAACAATAAGTCAATGTCAATGAGAGGGATAATAGTCAATCTAAAACCTCTAAATTTCCACTAAGGATCATGATATTCATCATGACTATATTTATATATGATGCCAAACCCACGGGGTTATATTATTTTATCTCGAGGTGCTCTTTGGGTCTAATATCAATATGTAAACTTTAATTGCCCAAAGGATCAGTAGTAATTGTCCGAACCACTGTAACATGATGGTAAATACATAACTGGCCGATCGACTGTAGCTCAATGGTAGATACATGAATGCCAATTGGCCATAGCTTGAAGGTAAATAGAAATACATAACTGTCCAACTGGTCGTGGTGAGGTAATCATAACATTGCCATATTCTTATCGATACTGTATATGCGTATATAATGCTATTATTCGATTATATATATACACAAACAATGCATGAAAAGCCTTTTAGGATATTAGAACGTCTTTTGAAGTGACATATAGTCGTTCACCCTCCGATTACATTATGAATGTTAACATCATCATTATATGCCTCAATAGGGTCTTACGAATCATATTTAAGCATGTTTTGAAATATATTTCATAGAAATGAATAATATAGACATCCTTAACTACTAAGAATAGAACCATTTATGAAATAACATTTTATTTAGGCTTCGTTTGCATAGAATATGCCAAAAGAAGGAAGAGTGGCCTTAATATACGTTGATTAGGAGCCTCCAATAAATAACAACAAGAGCAGCTCCTACATGTTTATTCTACACAAAACGGCAACCATAGTAGTGTTAAACAATCTGAAAATGGAATGACAAATGATTATCCCATCACCCCACCATTATGTGATGTTTCTGAACCCCCTTTCTCCTCTAAAACTACATAAAAATAGTATCACAAGAACTACACGAAACAACCATCTAAATAGTCCATTATAAGTTGAACAACTCGAACTCACTACTTCTGATCGCCGTCCCGTGAGTTCTTACTATTATGGAACAAATTTCTCTTTCTTTACAGCAGAAAAGGGGATGAAACTGGATAGTATACTTGCCTTGTTTTGTTGATGAGCTCAGCTCCTAACCTGGGTTCTTCAATTCTTAGGTTTTCCTCCAACTAGAACTTGAAAAGAAGAGAAAAATCGCTTAGGGCTTGAGGGAGCTTTTGGAGAGAGATCTTATGGCTATTTTTGGGAGTGAATTTGCTGAAATAAAGTGAGGTATAAAAAAGGATAATAATTTCCTTTAAGGGGGTCCTTGTCCGTCCCACGTTTTCCCTTTTTGGGTGAATTAATCTGTCTTTTGTTAAGAAAGTAAGTGACACACCTACTTGCTTAATTAGTAGGTGTCACATGCTGCCCATATTTTTATTGAAATATGTTTCTCGTCCTCATTTAATAGTTACGACCTGTGTTAAGTAGCTCAGGCAAGCAGAACGGGTAAGCAAGCAACTCGTTTTTATTTGCTTAAAATCCCATTTCTCACATTTAAGTGCATTTTGAAAGATTAAGAAGCTTATCTATCAAAAGCACATTTACTCTCAAAGTCGAAAGAGGGGGAAATGTTGCTTGTTTATTTGTCGTATTTAAAGTTTCAGTGAGTGCAGTTTTAGTTCGAGAATTGAAAGGCATGCATGACCCTGTCTATTATATTAGTAAAGCATTTTAAGAAGATTAGACAAGATATCAACACCTAAAAAATTAGCCTGGCATTAATTATGCATCAAAAAAATTATGACCTTATTTTTAATGTCACCCAATCTCTGTTGTAACGACTTTTCCGTTGCTTAATATTTGCATTTGACATGAACAAACAGTAAAATTAGCTAAATGGGCAGTAGAACTTAGTAATATGATATCAAATATAAACCGCACACTGCCATAAAATCACATGTAGTAGCAGCTTTTGTAGTAGAGTTTAGCTCAAACATACTTTTCGAAGCTGAAAAGGAAGTATGTATCACTTCCGGGTCTAGAATGGTATCCCATTACTAATAACGGAGCCACGTATGAAGTAGGGATTGCATGTTTGGAGCTTGCAAGCGAAATGTGAATCGAGAAATTCATGATTAAAAATGACTCTCAACTAGTGATAAATCAAATGAAGGGGAGTACATAGCACAAAAGACATGGATGCAACAATACCTAGAAAAGGTATGAGAGTTTTAAATCATTTTCGAGAAAGGAAAACTATACAAATTCAAAGGGAGTAAAATACAAAAACAAATGCGTTAGCAAACCTTTGATCAATAATAGATATAACCAGCTCTGAAAATACAAAAGTGGTACATTTATTCCACTCAGCGCTCGACCAAACAAAAAACAAGGTAAATTTCACTTGTTTTACATAGGATTAGCGAATAAATTTGTAAATTACTTGCAACATTTGATATCACCTGAAAATAAGAAGCAATCTCAAAGGCTAGGAACAAAAGCCACTCGCTATTGTTTAGTGAAAGGGGACTTATACTGGAAGCTTTCAGTGGGCTAAATGTCTCGGCCCTGGGTAAACTGAATACGTTATGCGAGAAGTGCATGAATGACACTATGGTAATCATGCATTGGGAAATCGGTGGTAAAAATATTAGTAAAAGCTGGATATTATTGTTCACAAGTGGAGGAAGAGGAAGGGAAGAAAGTTCTGTAATAAGATGAGATAACTGTCCAAGTTAGGTGAATTAGTTATATCAACCAGCAAAACGATTACATTCTGACTCGCTCTCTGTCCATTTATGAAATGGAAAATGGATATCGCAGGTCCATTGTCGTAAGCACCAAGAAAGGTAAGATTCTTAATTGTTTTGATTGATTATTTTTCTAGATGTATGGAAGTAGGTTCCTTCAAACAAGTAGGAGAAAAAGAGGTCAAAGACTTCATTTGAAGGAGTATAATTACCGATTTGAAGTAACAAAGAAAATCACGTGTGATATCAGTCTACAGTTTATCAGATCAAATACAACTAAATTTTTTAAAAGTTGGAAATTCAAAAGAATAACATTGTCACTGTATCATCCCGTTGCCAACGGACAAGCGGAAGGCAACCAATAAATAAAACAATTTAAAGAAGATTTTAAAAGCTGCTAAAGGCAAATGGCTAGAAGTATTACTAAAAGTGTTATGAGCTTATAAAACCACATAAAAAAATAATTACGGAAGAAACATCTTCCTCACTTATTTACAGGACTTAAGCTTTAATTCTGGTTGAGATGGAAGAACCAAGTTTGAGATTTAACCATATAACTAACTCACCCGATGATGAAGCATTATGCAAGAATTCGGACAAGATCAAGGAGTGAAAGGAATAGCTTTGAGAATAGAACGATATTGCCATCAAAGGGCGAATATACAATACTTGAGTATTGGGGATTTTGTTCGTATAAAAGTATTTCAATCTGCACAAATAGTTAATTTCGAAAATTAGGCCTGTGCTAGGAAGGTTCATGTAGAGTTCGAGGCATGGAGGAAAAGTAGCGTATGAGTTAAAAACTATGAATGCAAAAGTGTTACCTTCAAATTAGAATGTAAAGCACTTTTTTTTGGTAATTAAAATTTTATTAATCACCAATGTATATGCTTTATAACCCATAGTTTAGCTTATACTCAGCTGACTATTTCTAATTCACCAAACCTCACTACATAGAATCAACACTATGTCCTAATGATACTAAATGCTAAATTGCTGCAATACTTTCCTAATTCTAGGGGTACCTCTAACATTACAGATGTATGCTATCTCCCTCACTAAGACTACACAGTTACGAAAAGTGTTGTTAAAAATTCTCGAATTCCTCTCCATCAAGACAGCATAAGTGACTTCAGCAATTACCATTTTGAAGATATTTGCTCGACAAGATTTCCCTTTTGCTTTACTTATGAGCCAGTGTAATTTTTGATCCCAAGTACAAGCTGGACGATAACTCTCATGTAGCCACTGCATAACTTGCCCCCAAAGTTCAGTAGAGAAAGGGCATGGTTGCATAAGATGATCTCTGGTCTCTCTGTGATTATGGCATAATATGCACTTCTGATCATCATTCAGTCCCCATCTTGCCAATCTGTCTTTAGTTGGTAGTCTGTCTTGTAGAGCCAACCACAAATTGAAGATTGTTTTTGGTCTTGTCTGATTGTTGATGATCAGATTCTTCCATGGAACTCTTCGCAGATCACCTAGCTGCAAGTGATATAGTTGTCTAATGGAACAAATCTGACTCCTCCGGTGTTGGAAAGTCTGCAGTATATCTCTTGAGGCTATAATTTTCCGAACCATCCAGCTGGCTTGTGTAGGAATTGGCATGTCCTCTATCAGCTTATCTTTTATGTAATAAGCACTAATCCATCTTATCCACAGAATGTAAAGCACTTAAAGGAAGTAATACTTCTAAAGAGACACCCACATACATTTATCTTTTATTCAAGTATGTATTTGTTCATGTAAATTTTACTAATATTTTTGGATGGTAGGTACAAAGCTAACACATACCAAATAATAATATTAGACCAAAAATGACATGTGAATTACTTAATTATTTCTGATCAAGGTTAAGAAAATTCTAAAGGAAAGCGTTAAGCACAACCGTCATCGAAAAATCAATGTGTCATGTACATGTTTCTTTTCATAAAAAGGACCAAGGAAAGAAGTTGTCAATGTTCGTTTGAAAATCTAGTGTTCAAGTTTTTTGTATTCGAAACTAGAACACTATGAAAGTGTCAGCTTAAGAAGATAAGATTCTCAAGAATTTGAAGAAATTTTAGTATTAGTTTACAAAAACAGTCACGAAATAAAATATTTCCGACAAATTTATAAATTACGATACAGTGATTTGAAATAATTTATTCATGACACAAGACTGACAAGAGTCACGATCTTGTATCGGAAATTCAGTTGTAATATTCACTTGAATGAGTAATTACTTTTAAAGTTCTACGATAATGTCACACCTTTGTTACACACCATCCCGAAGGATTAGTGTATAAGATAATTATTGTAATTTAAATAACATTATTCGAAATGAGATTATTTATTCAATTCAGAGTTGCCACTTGGGATGATTTATTTTTTGGTGTCCCAAGTCAGTTTATTTTAAAATCCCAAATCGAGGAAAATTCGACTTTTCTTTTGAAGTCTTCGAACTAGAAATTCTTAATAAGGAATTCTGTCAACCAGAGGGAAGGTGTTAGGCACCTTCGAATTCCGTGGTTCTAGCCTGGTAGCTTAAAATATCATAATTGGCGTATTATCTGATTTTAATACATGTTTTAGCCTATGGTATAATTTTAAATTATTAACCGCTTTTAATTAATTTTAGGAAGATTTCAACGTTATCTAAAATACGTCTTTGGACCACGCCATATGAAATGCACTTGCAATTCAAGACACATTTTATTTAGCATTGTTGAGATTTAGATTTGGGTCACATAAAATATACATCTAAGTTTAGAAAATTAATTTAAAAATAGTGAACATAAAACAACTATGCACTTTCGTTATTTGTTACAAATGCTCACACACGACACCAACATCCATCTCGCCTAACAAAAGAAAAATGACACACCAACAAATTAAATTAATAAAAACCTTTTCACCAACATCTACTCTGCGTTGGCAGGTTATAAATCCAGAATACAACAATTCTAACGAACATTAGAACTGAGAAGCAAAAAACAGCATTGAGAAATTAAAAGCGCAAAGGCAAAATGGATTCTTGGCTTCGTTTTTTATTCCTCTTGCTTGCTTCTGCATTTACTAATCCCCCCTCTCCTCTACCAAAGAAATTCCACTATTCAATGACTACCACAGTAATCCAACTGTACAAAAATTCAGTCCTAATTTCAAACTTTACTTTCCTTATTTGTTAATTTACTTTATTAATCTAACTCATCACTTCACAATACAAAACAACAGATAATACATCAAACTATTTTGTAGACTAATTACAATAAAATCAAATGAACTAAATATATGGAAGGCATTTACGAAAGATTGAGCAAGGAAGCAAACTAGACTCATAAATAGACGAAAACAAATAAAATAAATTCCATATTGGCTTAATGAGTAAAAATGAAGACTAACCAAATATCAAACAGAACAGTAACGAAACCTGACGAGAATCACACAGAACTAGAATGAAATGGGAAGATGGACCTTTATATTGATTGACAAATTTGGCTTGTTTCATCGGCACTCCAAAGGTGAACAAAGTGTAGGAGCCTGACCACCGACCGGAGCTCGGAACCTCGCTGCGAACTCGAATTTGACTGAAACCCACTGCCATTGATGCCAACATTGAAGCTAACAGAATGGCAAATTATGGGGCTGTTTCCATTGTTTTCCATCTAATTTTTGTGGATTTCATGCCTGGATTTCGCGGGTCATTGGTGCTTATCTGTGACTGAAGTTTGCTGCGTTTTTGGGTGGTTTAAGAGGTGTTTCCAGCCTGAGTTTTCGTCGACACTTTAGGGGTTAAAGGCAGAAGTAGTGGCATTTCAAAATGGGTGATTATGCGCTGAAATTTCGGAGGGGTTCAATTGGTTTGAGGATGGAGTTTGGCTGAAAAAGAAAGGTCCTTTTAATGGTGGAAAACGGGTGTTGTTTATGAGTGATGGAAATAGAAACTTATTATTCTTAGCTACTATTCTTTGGATACTATCTTGTTAAAACAATATGATCAATATGATCAATATGCAATCTGATATTTTCTTCTCTGTCATTTACAAGGCCAGCAGCAGCCCTTTTTATACAAAATACAATGGCAACCAATTCCTAACTTGTAGGATGTGTATTGAACTAGGATTCTATCATATGTGTATTGAACTAGGATTCTATCATGATCCTTAACATGTAGGATTTATATGTAACTAGGATTCTATAATATTATCTCTAATATTATCTCCAATACCCCCCCTCAAGTTGGAGCATACGGGTTACAAATGCCCAACTTGCGAAGTAAAAATTCAAACTTGTCTCTTCCCAAGGCCTTAGTGAATATATCAGCTAGTTGTACCGTAGTCGACACATATGAAGGTTGAATAGTGCCATCAGTAATCGAGTCCCGAATAAAGTGACAATCTGCCTCAATGTGTTTCGTTCTCTCATGAAACACTGGATTTTGAGCAATGTATAACGCAGACTGACTATCACAATAAAGATGCATCCCACTCTTGTGTTCAACACCCAAATCCCCTAAAAGTTGTTTTAACCATTTTAATTCACAAGTCAATGCAGCCATCGAACGATATTCTGCTTCGGCAGAGGAACGAGAAACCGTATGCTGTTTCTTAGTTTTCCATGAGACAGGAGACAAACCAAGAAGAACAAACCAACCACTTAAGGACCGTCTGGAAATAGGACAACTAGCCCAATCTGAGTCACACCAACCTTCAAGCTGCAATGCACTATCCGATCTCAACAATATACCTTGTCCTGGGTTTTTCTTCAAATACCGAACAACACGCAATGCAGCTTCCCAATGTTCCACTCGCGGAGCCTGCATGAACTGAGATAGTATGTGGACCGAGTATGCCAAGTCAGGCCTAGTGACAGACAAATATATCAAACGACCAATTAGTCGACGATACTTCTCTACATCTTGCAACACATCTCCTCTCGCCAGGGCTAGTTTGTGATGTTGCTCCATTGGGAAATCTGCAGGCGAGGAATCAAGCATACCTGTTTCTGTAATGATGTCCATGGCATATTTGTTCTGACAAATAAAAAATCCCTGTTTGCTACGAGCTACCTCCAAACCCAAAAAATATTTTAAAAGACCCAAGTCTTTCATCTTGAAACAGTTCCCCAAGTATTGTTTAAAATTGAGCATAGCAGATTTATCATTACTTGCAACAATCAAGTCATCCACATATACCAGCACATTTAACTGTGTTTTACCTTTCGACAAAGTAAATAGGGAATAATCAGAATATGACTGTTTAAAGCCATAAGTTTTCAAAGCTGTTGCGAGCTTGGCAAACCAACATCGGGGAGCCTGTTTCAAACCATACAGTGACTTTTTCATCCTGCAAACGCTGCCACAATTTATATTATCAAAACCAGGAGGAATTTTCATATATACTTCCTCTTCAAGATCTCCATGGAGGAATGCATTATGCACGTCCATCTGATGAACCTCCCAGTTCTTCACTGCTGCTACTGCTAGAAAAGTACGAACAGTTACCATTTTAGCTACCGGAGCAAATGTCTCATTGTAATCCAAGCCTTCAATCTGATGATGACCAAAAATGACCAAACGAGCTTTCAATCTTTGCAAGTGTCCATGCTCGTCATACTTCTCTTTATATACCCATTTGCTTCCGAGGGCCTTTTTGCCGGGAGGCAAGTTAACAAGTTCCCAAGTACCTTGTTCCTCTAGAGCCTTAATTTCATCTGCCATTGCCTTTCTCCACCCCTCGTGTCTCATAGCTTCTTTGAAATTTCTTGGCTCATTCCCTACTGAAATAGCTGCAATATAGTTTCTATGTTTTTGAGAAAAATTGTGAGAATCAACGAAATGTGTTAATGTAAAGACCATACCTGAGGGAGATGTTGTCACGGGAATAACCGGAGGCGGAGATGGACGTTTATTATTTCGCACAGTGGTCACAAAGTCACGATATTTCACATTTGCATACTTAGTACGCATTCCCTTTCCCATAGCATCACCTTGCTCGCGCACCACAACCCGCTCATCAACAAGCTGTGGTTCACTGACCACAGGCTGCGTTACAGCAGCCTCCTCGCCACCAGCAGCTACCGCGCCACTGGCAGCCTCCTCACCACCAGCAGCTGCCTCGCCACTGGCAGCCTCCTCGCCACCAGGCTGGGCAGGCTGTGCAGCTGCGGCACCAGCACAAATGTCCTCATCAACAGCCCCCCTAACTCGTAGTCCACCCTCATAGCACTCATCTTCATCGTCACTTAACACACAATCCCCCTTAAACGAGGCCGGAGTTGGATTAGATGTCACACTATTGCTAGTTATGAAAGGGAATTCATGCTCAAAGAATTGCACATCACGAGACACAAATCGTTGGTTAGTTTCTACATCAAAAACTTTCCACCCTTTTTTCCCAAAAGGATATCCTAAGAAAACACATTCCCTACTACGACTTGCAAATTTATCCCCTTTTCCCCGTTGATCATGAGCATAACACATGCATCCAAAAACTTTGATGTGGTCATAAGAAGGGGTTTTATTGAACAAAATTTCAAAAGGAGTTTTATGTTTAAGCAATCTAGAAGGGGTACGGTTAATCAAATGACATGCGGCTTGAACACATTCCCCCCAAAATTGAAGCGGTAAATTTGCCTGAAATCTTAAAGCTCTGGCTACATTCAATATGTGTTGGTGTTTTCTCTCAACTCGCCCATTTTGTTGGGGGGTACCGACACACGAGGACTCAAATATTATTCCATTAGCCACAAAATAATCATGCAGATTAGTAAACTCTGTTCCATTATCACTCCGGACTATTTTAATGTCACAAGAAAACTGACGTTTAATCAAAGCAATAAACGAAAGAAACAAGTATTCAACTTCCGGTTTATTGCTTAACAAATATGTCCACACACTTCTAGAAAAATCATCGACGATGGTCAAAAAATAACGAGATCCACACAAAGAGGGTGTCCTGTAAGGCCCCCATAAATCAATGTGAACCAATTCAAATAAACGACTAGCTTTACTATTGCTAATTGGAAAACTATTCCTATGTTGTTTTGCACGAGGACAAATATCACAGGATTTATTTTTAATGTCTCTAGTAGAACCACTCACAAACGGAAGATGTTGTAGAACTCTTCCCGACGGATGTCCCAACCGTTGATGCCATAACTCTGCAGAACTACTTCGATCAATCTTCAAAGCTTTCACCCCTGGAACCCCGCGGAAATAATAAAGTCCATCCACCCGATCACCCGCTCCAATCACCTTCCTCGTCGCTAGGTCCTGTATAACACACAATGTTTTAGTGATTTGCAAAGTACAATTTGATTCATCACATAATTGTGAAGCAGAAATTAAATTGCAGTTTAATTCTGGAACATAGAGAACATTTTTAATAGTCAATCCTCCTTCCAGTTCCACCGAACCCTTCGAAGAAGCATTTGCACATCGGCCATCCGGTAAACCTACCGGATAATGAGACACACGGACCGCATTAATCAAAAGAGACGCATCACATGTGACATGATTTGATGCGCCGGTGTCGATTATCCAATCAACATCTTGCTTACCATGGAGTTTTGGCTTGAGAGTATTAAGATGGTCTAGGAGTTGCTGAACCTGAGCCGCGGAAACCCCCGCAAGAGCTGAGCCATCAGCGTAAGTAGCAGGCTGCTGCGTTCCTTGAGCAGCAGACCCTCCTGTCTTGTTTGCACGAGCAGGAGGTGGTCGCAGTCCACGACCTGCTGTACCTACTGCACGGCCCCCTCCGCGAGCCGAAGACGTGCTACCACGACCATTACCACGGCCTCCTCGAGGCCTATCACCCCACCAATCCGGGTATCCATGAAGCTGAAAGCAAGAGGCTTCGACATGCCCCTCACGATTGCAATAGGAACAAAGTTTATCCGAATTATCAGGTCGATTAAACTTTGGTCGCGGGTCAGATTGCACCTTGAAAGCCATGACGCTTTCTCGATTAGAGGCCACTGTATCGGTCGAGCTTAGCCTCTCTGCCTGAATAATTTGCTGATATGATTTGTCCACCCCCGGAAGAGGGTCTTGAGCAAGAAGTTGTCCTCGGATGGAGGCAAACTTGTCATCCAAACCAATCAAAAAATGATGTACGTAGTCATCTTCCCGCAATTTTTCCACCTGGGAAACAATATTACATGAACAATTCCCACAAGAACACGACGGAACAGTGATATACGTGTGGAGTTCATCCCAAATTTTGGCCAGACGACCAAAATACATTGCAACAGATTCATTTTTCTCCTGCCTACACAAGCCTAAAGAGAGCTTCAATTGACAAATCCTAGTGCCATTGACAACACAAAAACGATTTTTAAGGTTTGTCCATAGCAAGTGAGCATCATCATATTCACCAATCGTAGAACGAATAGACGGTTCTAGAGTATTGGTAATCCAAGAGACCAACATTGAATGAACGACCTCCCAATCCTCTCGCTTCTGGACATCAGTAGGCTTCACAATCGAGCCATCAACAAAACCAAACTTTCGTTTGGCCTTCAACGAGGTCTTGATCGCCCTCGCCCACTCATCGTAGTTTTCACCACGAAGCTGAATAGGAGTGATGATATTTCCTGGACCATCACTTGAGCCCAAGTGATAGAGTAAATCGATGTAATATACATCGGAGGGATTTGAGGTCCTTGGTCTCCTTATATGGCTTGGGCAATCCTCACCTCATAAGCTAGCTTTTGGGGTTGAGTTAGGCCCAAGGTCCATTCTTATCATGGTATCAGAGCCAGGCCCATCCCAGTTATTGTTATCGATGTTGGGCCCCCATTTATGTTGTCACGCTCCAGAAATCTGGGCGTGAGGGGGGTGTTGAGTTGTCCCACATCGGAGGGATTTGAGGTCCTTGGTCTCCTTATATGGCTTGGGCAATCCTCACCTCATAAGCTAGCTTTTGGGGTTGAGTTAGGCCCAAGGTCCATTCTTATCAAACTAGGCTCTGATACCATGTTAAAACAATATGATCAATATGATCAATATGCAATCTGATATTTTCTTCTCTGTCATTTACAAGGCCAGCAGCAGCCCTTTTTATACAAAATACAATGGCAACCAATTCCTAACTTGTAGGATGTGTATTGAACTAGGATTCTATCATATGTGTATTGAACTAGGATTCTATCATGATCCTTAACATGTAGGATTTATATGTAACTAGGATTCTATAATATTATCTCTAATATTATCTCCAATATATCTACTACTGGTTCATTTTTGTACATAAATGCAAATACAGAAGATGTGTGTACGATTCATTTTTCTACTATTGGTATTTTTGCTTTTTCCAGAGGAATTATTCCGTCCTCTTCTTAGTTGTTGTTTTGGAGAATGAGAAAAGAGTATCTAGAGGGATGGTGTTGGAGGCTTCACCAATTTTTGAAGAAGAAGAAGAGCTCTAGTGGCTGATTATTGATTTTAGAATGTGTGTTTGTTTTTTGTGCAGGTATTATTATGTAGGGGTATGGATTAGGTTAGGTCAAATGGGTAATCGGGTATGGGCTCAATGTTTTAGGTCATTCCAAATTAGACCTTTTCAATGTAAAAATTGAACGGGGCGCCCTATTTGGTAGCCCATTTTTAAGCTGTAGCCGCTTTGTCTTTCTGTTTGCACCCTATCCATTTTTTGTTAAAAGTGATTTGGAAAGACCATTTTGCCCTTCCTTATTAAAAAGACTACTTCTCTCCATGTATTTGCTAGTCCTCTACTTTCTCTGTCTCTCTCTCCCGTTATTCGCATTTTTTGAAGTTCTTCTCTGGAGTCAAATGGTTTTCCTCGTTGTCTTTTATTTTTCAACTGCTAATCGTCGTTGATCCCTCATTACGATCTAATCACAGTTACATTACATTAACTTTCTTGATTTTATTTTCCAATTTAATTTCTGATTTTGATTTTGATAGTCATGTATTTATGATAAAATATCTTCACAGGGTTTAGTTTGATAAGTGCATTAGTTTTACTTTTATGATTGTGTTTTTAGGTTTTTTGATCGAGTGTTTACGTTGTCAATGAAAATTCTATTATTTCTTTATGATAAGACGTTCAAATTTTTAAAAATTTTGAGAGTTAAACAGATGATACTATAGTTCAACGATATTTTAGATATGAGCTGAAGTTTTTTTCATGTTTTGTCATTATTTTTGGATTTGAATTTTGTTTTGTTTTTTGTAAAAATTGCAACATGTTTTTTGCTGAATATTTTGTGCTTGTAACTGGTGAAGTTTAGCTTTTAGGAGCTGAAGTTTTTGCCGACCCCTCGTCACGTGAGTTAGTGCCCCGTTTTTCCTATTTTCTGCTTCTTTATGCTTCATTATAAAAGTCTTGTGTGAATAGGTTGATTTGGATTGGCTTTAGAAGGAAATGAGACACTTAGCCTCTTTAAGAAATGTTTGTTTTGGAAAAGTCAACCGGATGTTGACTTATGAGTTAGATGTGTCAAATATGGATTCCGATGATTCGGTTAACTTCAGGGGATGATTTGTGAGCAAGGAGTGAGATCAGAAGTGATTTTGGAGGTCCGGAGTAGAATTAGACTTGAATTGACAAAGTGAGTATTTTGGCGAATTTCGGTTGATAGGTGAGATTTTGATCCGACAATCAAAATGGAATTCCGAGAGCTGTTGTAGCTTCGTTAGGTGATTTGGGATGTTTGTGCAAACTTTCAAGTCATTCGGAGATGTTTTGATTGGGTTTTTGATCGAATGTGTGCTTCAAACGTTTTAGAAGAACTTAGGCTTGAATTCGATGTGAAATGATGGTTTTAGTGTTGTTTGAGGTGTTTTAATAATTGGAAAGTTCGAACGATGTCATAGGGGCTGTTGGTGTTTTTGGTTGAGGTCCAGGGGGGCTCGGGGTGATGTCAGATGGTTATCGGGAAGTTTTGGCTTTGGAAATCTAAGAAATCAAAGTTGCTTCTGGTATTTTCGCTTCTGCGGAATTGGGATCCCAAAAGCGAGGGAAAGGCCGCATAAGCGAGTTTTGGCCCGGCGCCTATTTCCACAGAAGCAGAATATTTTCGCAAAAGCGGGAGTCACAGAAGAGACATTTGACCGCAGAAGCGGTCCTGGGTATTAAAGCTCCGTAGAAGCGAAAGATTTCCGCAAAAGCGGGAGTTGCAGAAGCGACATTATGATCGCAGATGCTGTAATGCCAGGGCAGAGCTACTTAATTCCATCTTTGCGAACTTTTGAAGGGTTTCATATTTTTTACTCGGACTTGGAGGATTGTGGGCTATTTTGAAGATAGATTTCAAGAGGTTTCGATTAGGTATGGATTCTTGGACTTAAAACACAATTTTACGGTGTAAATACATGGGTTAGAGCTGAAAACTCAAGTAATTAATGGGCAAAATGGTGGTTTAGGGCTTTAAACTTAAGGGAACAAAAATTGGGATTTGTGTGGTCATTTGGATTCCGATTTTGGTAATCATTATATGTATAGACCGTGGCAAGATAAGGAACCCGTTGATGTAAAACTTTTTGATTTTTGAGAAATGGGTCCGGGGCTCGGATTTTTGCTAACTTCGAGATTTTTGCTATTTTTGATTGTTTTGGATTGGGTGTTGTTACATTGGCATGTTGTGACGTACTCATTGTGGTTTTGATTAGATTCGATGCACGAGTAGGTCGATTTGAGAGGCAAGGGCATAGCGAGCTAGGATTTTGGCCGGTTTGAGGTGAGTAATATATTTAAATGATGTCTTGAGGGTTTGAAACCCCGTATTTGCACATCATAGTGCTATATTGAGGTGACGTGCATGCCGGCTAGCGGGGTAGAGAACTGTTGGGGATTGTGACTTGGTCTGTCTTAGTAGATGACTATATTGCATAATTAACTGAAATTCACTTATTATCACTATAATCTCAGCTGATTTCTATATTTGGGCGTCATGTCAATTGGTTGAATCCTTCAGGGATTGCTATTACTAGTTTCTTACTATTTTTACGTATTATTAAACTCAGTCCTAGTAATTAATACTATTTTTTAAGCTCAGCCACTTTTTTCTCAAACTTGATACTTGAATAATATTTCTAATGAAGTTTGGCCTGAATATTTATATGTTATTGTGCCCGAGGGACTTATGTGATTCTGGACTGAATACGGATCGGGTTGCGCACCGCAAGTAAGCGCCGTCGACAATAAATAAATGGAGCGGGCAGCATGCCGCAGCGGGTACTAGAGAGCGAACTATGTGTTGCATTTAATATTTGACTGTCATGTACTTACTTATCTATTGCTGTATTTTTGATAATTATTTTCATTGGCTCATGGACTTTATACTACTTGGTTTACACTGCTCCATTTATAGAATCACTTTGTGCCTATTCAGGATTTCTCATTTTCAACCTTTCTATATGTTTATTACTCGCTTGGTCGAAGTACTCACCATACACCATGAACCTTGTGTGCAGATCCAGGTGCATCTGAGGCTGAGTGATGACTTCTTTGTCGAGCAGCTCATTCGGGAGTATCAAGGTAGATGCATGACGTCCGCAGTCCTGATTTTTCCTTCTATCTAATTGATTCATTTCCACATTTATTTAAAATGATATGTAGTAGGTTGATACTCATGTATTAGTGTCTTAGACCTGTGGCACCAGATTCTTCGGACAGTGTAGTAGTATTGGTATTTGGGATTTCTGCATGTTTTAACTGTATTTCAGAATTTCAGTATGATGACTTAGTAATTTATCCGTGTTAATTAATTCATGAACTGTATAAAAATGGTTAAGGTTATTAAATTGGTCGCGCTTGCCTGGTAGTGTGTCGGGCGCCATCACGATCGGGGTGGGGTCGTGACAATGAAGTTCTACTTTAGGAGCTGAAGTTTTTGTGTTTTTAACTAGTGAAGTCCTGCTTTAGGAGCTTAAGTTTTTGTGTTTGTTACTGGTGAAGTCCATCTGTGCAGCTGAAGTTTCTGTTTTTAATTACTGGTGAAGTCCACCTCTAGAGTTGAAGTTTTTATTACACCTATCAAACTTCAGCTATATAGCTGATGTTTTATTTATACCTGCCGAACTTCAGTTATATAGCTGAAGTTTGTGTTTTATACATGTCGAACTTTGGCTCTATAGCTGAAGTTTTTATTTTATACCTGTCGAATTTAAGCTCTATAGCTGAAGATTTTATTTTATACCTGTCAAACTTCAGCCTTCCTAGATATTGAGGTTTTAACTAATCTTTTTGATAATGTCCTAATGTTATTTTATGTATGTTTTACTTTTTTTTAAACAGATGGCTCCTAAAGATCCTAATGCAGCTAAAAAAGGCAAAGCACCTAGACTACCTGTAATACCCCAAAGTCCTTATGTCCCCTCTGCTCTACCTACAAACCAGGACAAAGATATTACGAGTTTGGCGTTTGTTTAACTCTAAGGGTTACTAGAAAGGGAACCATGATTTGAAGAAATCCATTGCAACTTTCTTAACTCCTATTCAACGGGATAAGCTTAATAATGGGACATTTAGATACATTATGGCTACGCAGAATTTTCAATGCAGCATAAAGTTGGTGCATTGTCTCTGTCTTTCTCAAATATTCACGAATGATCAAGACTCCATTAGTTTCAAGATTTTTGGACATGATGTTTCCTTCACCCTTGAAAACTTTCACATTATGTGTGATTTGCAGATCACGACACACAATGTTGAAAGACCAATTAATCGAGAGAGCAATCTTCTGAAGCGGTATTTTGGTAATGTGGGCATGTGATTTTTTCCCTATATGAATTATTCCAATAAATTCAAACAAAAAAATTTCATTTTATTTATTTGAAATTTCGTGAATTTTTGTGGAATTTTCCATTAATTTTTTGCATTTTTGTATGTGCATTTTATTTAATAAGAAATACAAAAAATGGGTTGCATGTGCATTTAGAAGGTGATTTGATATTTTTCAAGAAATACTTAGCAATTAGTCATTTTATTTAAAAAAAAGGAAAATAAAAAAATAGCGTAATTTGCACTTTTAATTTTAGTTTTGATTTTTAGGCGATTTTTCTTTTAATTTTGCTTTTATTACTTGCGATAGTGATTATGTAGATTAATTAGCATTTTCATAGGTTAAATGGGGATTTATAATTGTATTTAGATATTTGTTAAGTTTGAAAATGAAAACAAAAAAAAGAAGAAAGAAAACAAAACCAGAAAATTAAAAAAAAAAAAGAATAAAATCAATTGGGCCAATTTTTCAGCCCATGCAAAAACCCCCTAACCCGTCCCTTAACCCGATCCACCGCTCCTCCCCCTCCCCCTCCCATAGCCGAACGACGTTGTTTCACATAAGTTAATCTCAGCCGTCGAGGATTAAAAATCCAACGGCTCATAACTAGGGTGTCAATATATATATATATATATATATATATATATATATATATATATATATATATATGTATATATATATATATGTATATATATATATGTATATATATATATGTATATATATATATGTATATATATATATATATATATATATGTCTAAACGTCCCCCATCCCTCAAACCCTCCCGTCTCTAACCTCTCACACTTAAAACCCTAGAGCCGCCCTCTCTCCGCCGCCCGCCGCCGCCCGCCACGGGCCGGAAATCGTTCACAACGGTGGCGGAGCTCCAATGAGTACCAAATTTACACTGTTGATTCCGCTCCCTCTCCTCTTCTCAAATCTACCAGCATCTTCCCTCAAATCCCACCCCGGCTCCTCGAATATCACTTTGAAACACTGATTCCACCGCCATGTACGACGGCGCCGCTACCAAATCACCCCAACTTAACACCAAATAGCCCCACCACCTCCCTTTTTACAAATTCGTATCTCGTTCCTTTCAAATAACCCTAGAATTGGTTGAATATTGTTTTGAAGCCAAGCCGGTAGAGTGTCTGAACCAGAGATGGGATATGATTTGGACCAAAATGTGCCTTGGTCATGGGTTCTCATTTAAGAACACATGATCGAGGCCCCTTGTGGTCAAAATCAAGTTTTTTAGGGCAACTTCACGTTAGTGCTCATTTTGAGGTATGTTTGTTCTTTTCTTCCTGATTTTGGATGATGTTTGTTTTATTTTTATCATCTTGATATGCTTGATCATTGTATCTTCATTAACCTCTAAGTTTGAAGTATTAATTTGCTCGTTTTGTCTTTCTCTTTTCTTCTATTTGTTTTTTGTACTCAGCGATAATTTTAAGTTAATTCGTTTCCAACTAAAATAATTTCATTTTATTTAAAATTTGTTGATTGGTTTGATTTGTTGCGTGTCTTATATATTAAGTTTGTCATACTTTATTTGCCTTGTCTCTTTGTTTCCTTTATCAAAGAAAGAGGTGTTAGTTTGGCTCCTAGGCAGTTCTGCCTAGCATGACGAGTCCATATGGGCATTAAAATCAGAAAGCTCAAGAAAGAGTAACCTAGGTTTATTCAGACCCATCAATTTGGGTCAAAGAGGTTAAAAAACAAGGCAAGCAAGGGTAGTTAGGGTAAATTAGCCAGGGAATATTTTAATAATAGAATTGGAAAGCTTCTAGTAGAGGTTCTTAGTGAGATTTCATATAGGTAGTTGTTTAGCTTGGAAAACAAGCCAATAAGTGAGGGTTATCTAGGCAAAAACAAAAATTCAAAAAGGCAATAGTGCAAAGCTGAAACCTTTGTTTTACCCTACTTTCCTTGCCTATAAAGGCACCCATTCTTGCATTAGAAGGCAGAGATTTAACAACTAAAAATCGAGAAAATAAAGGTTGCTTACATTTACTATTTCATAAGCTGAAGAGATTTTGGAAGAGCTAAAAATTCAGAAAAAATACAAACACTGCATAAAATTTTACTGTTTCATAGAGGATTTAGATATTTTTCTGGTTCTTCCAACTTCTAAAGAGGATAATGCTTCATTAATGGGATTTGACGTGGGCTTTTGAAAAGTTTTGGGGTTAGGCTGTGTGAAGTCCTCACTATTCAACTGATTTCTCTTGTTGATTTCTTAAATCTCCAAGTATTGAAATACTTTCTTTTTTAGTTAGGATTAAGTATGAATTGATCTGTGGTATGAAATGGGGGTCAAAATGGATTTATTGGGTTTGTTGTGCATTACTCGTTTGAAGTTGGTTTCCTTTTTGAGCATTGCTTGAATTTGGTTTGAGT
Organism: Nicotiana benthamiana; assembly: GCA_034376525.1. Classification (NCBI taxonomy): domain Eukaryota; kingdom Viridiplantae; phylum Streptophyta; class Magnoliopsida; order Solanales; family Solanaceae; genus Nicotiana; species Nicotiana benthamiana. The sequence continues at coordinate 96,309,850 of CM067337.1, forward strand.
TTTGAGTTGAGTTCATTACAGATGTTGCTGTTGAGTCCTGCTATCCTGCTTCTTTTTATTACTGTTGATGTTTCCCAAGCTTATACTCCTTTGTTTGTCGCTATAATCAAGTACATGTCTCTTGAAACTATATTGTGTTGATGAAGCTTAGAATTGAAGAATGGAATGAGAAAGAAGAACTTGAAAGCCTTTCTCTTTTCATCTTCGGGGATGTGCTTGCTGGTCGAGACTCTCTATTATGTTAGTATCATACCTTGGAATAAGAAAGAGGCTCGGACAAGTTACTAAGTCGAATGTCCTGTTGGTTCCCAGTATGTAGCCCCCTCCTCAAATCGAGTTGTCCGCTCGGGTACACAGTTTAGACCCTATTCCCAGGCTTTGAACCTAGAGTAACTTAACCTCATATCCGATACCTAGTAGTAACGCGTATTTTCATCATGCCTCTGACTTAAGGGACTCAACACAGGGATTGGGTCTGTCTAGGATAAGTACACCTAAAATAATGGACCACCTTGATGCATCTTGTGTGTTACTTGTGCATTTATTCCGGATTTGCATGTCGACTAGCTTTCAGAGAAAAGGAGAAAAAGAAAGAAGAAAAAGAAAAGAAAAAAGAGAGGGGAATTTGACAAATAATAATAGTGTGAGGGATAAGGAAGACATTTACCTATTTCAAACACCGACACTGAAACCCGACCGAAATTTCGAAGAAAAAAAAAACAAAACCAAAAAAGAGTCTGTTTTCAAAAAAAAATGAAAGAAAAACAAAGAAAGGGATTTTATTTTCAAAAAGAAAAAAAAATTAAAAAAAGGGGGAAAAGAATCTGGTTTTTAATTTGTCAAGATTGCCCGAACTACACCAGTTTGATTCTGACAGGGCGTGAGATACGTAGGCAACCCCCATCAGGCCCAACTTCATTTTTGAAAAAATAGCCAAAAAAGAACAAAATTTTGTTTGTGATTAATAAATAAAGTAGTTTTGTCAAAATTAGCCGAGTGTCCCTAAAAGGGCGTCGGGAGGCTGTTTTTGTAAGACTAACCGCCTTGGATTATTTTTCTAATTTTGGCCGGTGGCAGGCACAGACTTAAAACCTTCCCCCCGAAGAGCTGAAAGGTAGTATTTGCGAAGCCGTAGTTTTATTTTTTAAAATGAAAATTTGAAAAAATCAACTTTATTTTTTAGTCCAATAAATCATGATGTTGCTTAATCACCCTAATAAATGTGCAGAATAAGCACGAACCAAAATTTGCCAATAACAGTCATGAGCAAGATCCCTTTGGAGGTGCACATGTGGTGGAAGGGCAAAACAAGGTCAATACGCACTTGGAAAGACTCACCGGGTTGTTGAAAATTGACCCTAGAGGGGATATCACAAAGGCATTGGTTACATTCTGGGATCCGGCCCACAACGTATTTCATTTCCCGGACTTTGAACTCATCCCAACCTTGGAAGAAATGGCCAGATACATCGGGGGCCCAAAGTCTCTTTGAGACATTAGTATTTGATTGCGCCAAGGGCCGTCACTGTACACAAATTCTTGGAATCACTAAAGACAAGCAGGGGGGTTCACAATCCAGATCTGTCAGCGAGTTTTTGGACTTCACAGTTTTATACCAAAGATACGCGCATATATGGGGGTTTAACAACCTAGAAAGCAAAATTTGTAGCAAGAGGAAAATGACTCAAATGGGAGAAAAACGGTGTTTCGTGTTTATGGTATTCTTCTATACCTCTTGGTGTTCCATGGAGAGATGAAAATATTGACATACCGATAGCAGGGATTGTCAGCACTTTGCTTACTCTGGCCAAGAGCACCCCCGTGCCCATGATATTAGCCGAAATCTTCCGTGACCTCACTGCCTGTAAAGCTGGAGGAAATTTCTTTGACTGATGCAACTTATTGTTACAGATGTGGATGGTTGAATACTTGTGCCATCAACCTCAATTCATGAGTTATGGGTCATCCAAAAGGAGCTTCATTGAGGAATTTTATACTAGAATTGATGGGTTCTGATTACCAGATGGGGTAGGTATCATATCTCCGGACCATAAGTGCAAGTTAAATAGAGTGGGCGTTCGGTGGCTCTCCATTGATGAAACTATATATATTCCATCTAACGGGCCTTATTTTATTTTGATGGGTCTCCAGAGCATCCAACCCTACGCTCCGTATAGGGTTCTGAGACAGTTAGAGAGATGCCAAATGATTCCCAAGGATGAAGACATTAGTCGCCATGTGGTCGAGATTGGTCCCAATGGTCAGTTTCACGAAGCAGCAGTCCGCCAGATTTGGAGCGAATATCAGTAATTAACGACGGAAACTCGAGTATGAGACTTGTCTAATGGCGAGGTGGCACCTGGGTACCTGGCTTGGTATAAAAAGGAAATAGAGTTCGGAAGGGCGACTAAGAGGCCACATCTCCAGGAGTTTGTTACGGCGCCACAAGAATAATGGAATTGGTTGGCCAAGGAAAATGAATACAGGGAAACAATAGGGAAATTGGAAAATCAAGTAAAACACCTTCAATTCGAGAATGGTTTGTAAGCTGCGGCAGACGAGGAGGAAAAGAAAAGACTAGCCAAAGAAAATGAAGCTTTGCAAGCCTAAATTCAGAAAATGTAAACAGTCATAGAGAATCCCGCTAGAAGTACGAAGGATGAATATCTCAAAGACAATTTGAGACGGAAAGTAGTAGAATATGGTTTTTACTTGAAAAGAGCAGAGGGTGAGCTGTCCAGGGACTGAAAACAATTGGCCGAAAATGCAGAAGAACGGGCACGCATGATTGAACATTTGAGAGAAAGGTATGACAACAAGGTTGCAGGGTTGAAGAATAGGGTCATCATGGTCGAAAACAAAATGGCTAAGCAAGTAAAGGACTTCAAGGCGGAAAGAGAGCATTTTTACACAGCAATAGCATGGTTGGAGAGAGATTTGCAACAATTTCAAGAACTAAATCGTATAGCCGAACAAACTTTGGAGGCTAGGGCCCAGTAGATTGGGTGATTGTTGCAAGAAAAGGGTGTTATAAGAGAGAGGGTACGGATGATCGATGATTACATCAATGTAAAGGGTAGCCACTGTGAAGATATGATAAGATCTGTGTTCTTTGCCACCGCAATGACCTTTGTTCGTCAAGTGATGGAAGACCTCCACCACCTCCAAGGGGATTTAGCACGCAGGCCTGCGGCAAGACCGAATGATGTCCTGCAGGCCCCAGGAGCACTAGAGGCTTTAATGTATTCATGATTTTCAAGTCTGTTAGTCCATTGGTGAAGTCTGTATTTTCTTTTATTTGAGTCTGTAGTAGGCTATCAAGTAAGTTATTTTAATCTTTCTGTCCGAATCTGTTGGTTTTGTTTGCGCAGAGTCTATTGTTTTCTTTTATTAAAATCTATTAGTAGTTGTAATCAAGTGCTTTACTTCATGAAAATTTAAAATTTCCAAAATATCTTCTATATTTATTTGCCAGAACTACGCTCGGTATGATTTATGCGGGTAATGATACATAGGCAGTCTCCATAAGATTAGACCATAACCAAAATAAGGAAAAGAAAAAAAAAAGAAGAAAAAAAGAGAGAATCATGAGAGGAACAATGGTAAAATAAAAGAGAGATTAATAAAGCACAAAATAAGGTAAAAAACAAGCTGAGCAAAGGAAATGGGAAGAAGAAAAAGAAAAAAAGAAAAGTGGCATAGGATAAAAGCCGGGATTACGTAAGCTACCAATTCATTGTGTAGAATAGAAACCGGTAACTGCTTAGGTGCATAAATCCCCGAATATGTGGCTAGCTATATGTTGAAGCCTAATCGCTAACAATATTTGGTGTTGCTTTGCCATCCCAGACATGTGGTTAGTTTTTGCGCCATTCTTGCAACCCACTCCTCTAACACTCGGTCCAAAAGCAAGCTTACTATGGCCAACCAAGAAACCGATGCAAGTACCATTGATCCCTCAAAAAATACGGAAGAGTTGGATGTTAATGCATTGAAAGAAGAGATGTACAAACTGAAGCATCATATGGCTGAAACGTATCACGCATGGGTGAGAGGGCAGCCACCACTAGCCTATTCCGCTAACCCGACCTTTATCCCACCATTAGCCCAGTCACTTGACCACCTTGCCACTGATCCACCCCCAAGCTTCCCCATCTACCAACAATACCAGGTTACAACTTCTCAGGCACCCCAGCTTCACCACCCAAAGTTGTTCACCATCCCCCTCCACCAGTTGCTCCCATCTATGTGGCATCTCCTCCTAACACACTCAACAGATCATCCAGTGAGCCTTTTCTCCAAGCTCATGACAATTAGTATTACCCACCAAAACCCACTTTCAAAGCCCATAAACCCTCCCCTTATGCTCACCGTTTTGAAATCCATGTTGAGGCTGAAAAACTAGTCAAAAATCCCGAGCAAGAGGAGGTGCACAGAAAGGTCAAAAGTCTAGAGGAATCATTCAGACATATGCGAGGTTTAGATGGCCAAGTGAGTGTGGCATACAAAAACCTTTGTTTGTTCCCATATGTACAATTGTTTCCAAACTTTAAGGTGCCCAAGTTTGACTTATACGACGGACATGGTGATCTGGTGGTGCACCTAAGGGGTTTCTGTAGCAAGATTAGAGGGGCAGGCGAAAAGGACGAATTACTGATGGCATACATTAGTCAAAGTTTAAGTGGCTGAGCGTTGGAATAGTACACCTGACAGGATCATGCTCGGTGGTACACATGAGACGATATAGCACAAGAATTTGCCTGTCATTTTCAGTACAATATTGAAATTATCCCGTATCGTTTGTCTTTGACAAAACTGGAAAAGAAGCACAATGAGAGCTTCAAAAAATATGGCTTTCATTGGACGAAGCAGGCAGCGAGAGTTGACCCGCCAATGAAGAAAAGTGAAATGATAGATTACTTCTTGCAAGCTTTGGAGCGTACATATTTTGTCACCTGGTATCCGCAGTGGGCAAATCCTTCAACGAGGTGGTAAAAATGGGGAGTATGGTCGAAGAGGGACTCAAATCCAACAAGATTATGAGATATTCAGCAATCAAGGCAACCACCCAAGCTATAGAAAGCGGGATCGAGAGAACAATTGGAAAGAAGAAGAAAGAAGAGATAGAAACAATTGACTCAGGAACTTCGTTTGGGCCCCGGGGACCATCCCATTACAACACCCGACCTCATTATTAAACCTACCAACACACTAGCTATAGCCTACCACAACACAATTACCCACCTCATAATCCCCATTTTTCTGTCCGTCATGCAGAACCATATACTTAACCTCCCATCCATGCATTATGGCGTGTGCCAACCCCACCAAAATAATTACCCAGCTCTACAAAATAACTAATCTCCAAGAGCCTACCAATAACCCCCACGACTAGCTTTCCAGGCCAACCAAGTTTTAAAGACTGAGAGAATGCAGAAGAAGAAAACCTTCACTCCAATGGGAGAGTCATACACCAGCTTATTCCACAAATTGAGACAGTTAGACATGTTGAGCCCGGTTGAAGCAAAATTGCCAAATCCTCTTCCGAGAAATCTGGACTATCATGTCAGTTGTGAGTATTGTTCTGGTTCCCTGGGGCATGACACAGAGAAATGTTGGCATATGAAATGTGCTATTCAGGAACACATTCACATCGGATTGAGGTGAAAGCTCTGGAAGCACCCAATATTAATAAAAACCCTCTGCCTGCTCATCAGAGACAAATATGATTGAGATAGTGCATAAAGAGGGGGAGCCCAAAAAGCCTTCGCAAACTGTCACGATGATTCGAGCCAGTGAACCGACGATGGTTGAGAATTTTATAAGCGAAATGTCGAAGCTCAAGTTAAGTTGGTCAAGCAGTGTGCCTTTTGTTGTAGCCGGGAAGGAATCCCCAAAGATGGGACGATGAGGTAAGAAAATGCAAAAGTGGTTGTATCGGGGGTAGAAAGCAAGCATGTGGCTGTCATGGAAGGCGCGCATTCAGAGCCTTCATTATCAAACCTGTAACTTAGCTACCAATGATCAGCAGCAAGGCAGTACCTTGGAACTATGACCAAGTAATAGTGACTTACAAAGGGAAAGAGGTTAGAGAAGAAGTATGTGAGACCCACGGATTGACCCGATGGGGAGGTGCTTGTCCCCCGAAGAATTGCGAAAATCAAAACCAACCAAGGATAACTCAGTGCTAGTGAAAAAAACTATAAGTGAAGAGGAAGCAGAAGTGTTTCTGAAGAAGATGAAAATGCAGGATTACTCCATTGTGGAGAAACTGAGAAAGACGCTTGCTCGAATATCGGTGTTATCATTGTTGATTCACTAGGACGAGTACCGTCGCGCATTGATGAAGATCCTGAAAGAGACCCATGTTCCTGATAAAATCACAGTCAATTACTTGGAGAAGATAGGCAACAAGATTTTTGAGGTTAACAGAGTCACTTTTCTGATGTGAATTGCCCATGGAAGGCACCGAGCATAATAGAACACTCTATCTCACAATAAAGTGAGAAGATTATATGGTTACTCGAGTGTTGGTTGATAATGGTTCAAGCGCAAATATTTTCTCTCTTTCCACGTTGAACAAATTGAAGGTGGATGATGAAAGAATTCACAGGAACATCATTTGTGTGCGAGGGTTTCATCGGAAAAGATCCGTCGGTGACACAGTGCTCGAGCTGACAATCGGACCAATTGATTTTACCATGGAATTCCAAGTGCTGCAGGTAGCTATCTCTTACCACCTGCTGTTGGGACGACCCTATATCCATGCTATTGGAGCAATCCCCTCTACTTTGCATCAAATGGTGAAATTTGAATGGGATTGACAAGAAATAGTTGTGCACGGCGAGGACCATCTGTATGCTCACAGTGATGCTATTGTACCATTCATTGAGGAGAATGATGACAGGGGGCCCTGGGTGTATCATGTTCATGATACGGTATCAGTAAGGAAAGTGCTAGAGGGAGAGTGTGTTCCAAGACCAAGGTTAGTTGTTGCGTTAGTCATGGTGGTTATTGAAATGTTGAAGAACGGGTTTCTTCCAGGAAAGGGTTTGGGGGCGTCACTTCAAGGTATCACACAACCAGTATCTCTCCCTACGAACATGGACACCTTTGGTTTGGGATTCAAGCCCACAATTGCAGACATAAAGAGAACCAAAAAGATGTGAAAGAAAGCATGGGCCCTCCCCAAGCCTGTGCTCGTCTCTTAAGATCATTTGTTAGGCTCGGCGCCAAGAAGTGCCTGACAATAACAAGTTCCAGTTCTGTGGTTGATCCGGATAAAGAATTTCATGAAAGGTTTGAGAAGTTGTTTGAAGATGTGAATATGGTAGAAGCCGGAGAAGGATCAAGCAAGGCAGATGTGCAATTTGTTGGGCTCCGTGCAAAAATCAACAATTGAGAAGCTACTCCTCTCCCGACCAGTAAGGAGTTTTGGTAGTTTGCTTTGAATTTTCTTTCCATTTCTCTGGATTATTCTGGGGTTCTAATTCAGAGTCTATGTTCCATCCATTTTAATGTGTAAAACCTTGTTATCTTTCTATTTTAAAGAAATATAATTTCCCTTTTCGTTAATGCTGATAGTTTTTATTTTTCTTTGCTTTTCTTTTCTTTCTTGTGTAGTTATTTTTATGTTTGCTCCAATGATATGACATGCATAACGACTCTTCGTCCCAGTATAAAAAGTCGGTCTAATTCAAAAGTAATAATTCAAGAGATAGAATGTGAGGATGAACAAGAATATGATGAGGAAAAGGCGTTTGAGGAAATTAGTAAAGAGTTGAGCCATTTTGAGGAAAACCCCAAGCCAAACATGAGCGATACAGAAGCAGTCAATCTAGGGGACCCAGATAATATCAGAAAAACTAAATAAGTGTCCATATTGAGCCGTAGCTCATGGAATAAATAATCGAAGCGCTGCTTGAATACAAAGATGTTTTTCCATGGTCTTACGATGATATGCATGGGTTGAGCAATGACTAGGTGGTTCACAAATTTCCCACTTACTCGTCCTTCCCTCCTATAAGGCAACAGTTGAGGAAGTTTAGAACTAATATGAGTCTAATGATCAAATAGGAAGTCACCAAATAGTTTGAGGAAAAGGTCATCCGAGTCACATGATATGCCACTTGGTTAGCCAATATCGTGCATGTGCCAAAGATGGACGGTAAAACCAGGGTGTGCGTCGATTATCATGACCTCAACAAATAGAGTGCAAGGACAACTTCCCACTCCTGAACATCCACAAATTTAGTGACAATTGTGCAAAACATGAGATTGGTTCTTTCGTAGATTGTTACGCAGACTATCATCAAATTTTGATAGATGAGGGGGATGCAGAGAAGACGACATTCATCACACCATAGGGGAAATATTCCTATAGGGTCATGCCCTCTATTTGAAGAATGCTGAGGCAACCTATATGAGGGCAATGACAACAATATTCCACGTATGATACATAAAGAGATTGAGGTCTATGTGGGTAGTGTAATTCTGAAATCTAGGAAGTAGACTGACCATATCAAAAATTTGAGAAAATTCTTCCAAAGGCTCCACAGGTACAATTTCAAGCTCAATCCTACGAAATGCGCATTTGGTATGCCATTAGGGAAGTTGCTATGGTTCATAGTCAGCCATCGAGGCACTGAGCTAGATCTATCTGACAGTCTTGGATTGTTCATTTGGATGTGTGTTGGGTCGGCACGATGTCACCAGGTGGATGGAGCGGGCCATATACTACCTCAACAAGAAATTTACAGCGTATGAGTTTAAGTATACTAATCTTGAAAGGACGTGAATCGCCCTAACTTGGGTATCACAGAAGTTGAAACATTGACTGTCATCGTATACTGCCTACCTCATCTCACGCCTTGACTCGTTGAAGTACATCTTCCAGAAGCCTATGCCCACGGGGAGGCTTGCAAAATGGCAAATCTTGCTCATTGAGTTTGACATTGTCTATGTAACTAGGACTGCAATGAAAGCGAAAGCATTGGCTGCTCATCTAGCAGAGAATCTGGTAGACGAAGAATACAAACATTTAACGACAAACTTCCTTGATGAAGAAGTGATGCATATTGATGAAGTGGAACACGCCGATATGCCGGGATGGAAATTATTCTTCGATGGGGCTGCCAACATGAAAGGCGTCGGGAAAGGAGAAGTATTCATTTCTGAAACAGGACACCATTACCCCGTTGCGGCTCATCTGTGCTTCTATTGCACCAATAATATGGCAGAATATGAGGCTTGCATTTTAGGTCTGAGGTTAGCTGCAAACATGGGTGTCCAGGAAGTGTTGGTCTTGGGGGACTCGGACCTTCTGGTGTATCAGATTCAGGGGAATGGGAAATAGGAGATTTGAAGCTCATACCACACCGGCAATGTCTACATGATCTTTGTCAATGATTCGGGTCAGTAGAGTTCAGGCATATACCAAGAATTCACAACAAGGTTGTTGACGCCTTGGCCACTTTAGCGTCAATGTTACATCATCCATATAAGGCTTAAGTTGACCCGCTACATATCCAAGGTCATGACCAACATGCTTACTATTACGTGGTAGAAGAGGAGTTTGATGGTGAGCCTTGGTTTCACGACATCAAAGAATATATCAGGATGGGTGTGTACCTAGTACAAGCCACAAGTGATCAAAAGAGAACAATTCATCGCTTATCAGGCAGGGGTTTTTTCAGTGGAGGGGTACTATACAAATGAATGCCAGATCTTGGGTTGTTGAGATGCATAGATATTGTACAGGCCACAACCATTAATACCGAGGTACATTTTGGGGTTTGTGGACCTCATATGAGTGGGTATGTTTTGGCAAAGATATCCTCCGGGCAGGGTATTATTGGCTCACCATGGAGCAAGATTGTATCAATTTCGTGCGCAAATGTCATCAATGTCAGGTGCATGGAGATTTGATTCACTCCCCACTGTCTAAATTACATACAATGTCTACACCATGGCCTTTTGTTGCCCGGGGCATGGATGTCATCGGGCCCATCGAGCTAGCAGCTTCCAATGGGTACAGGTTCATCCTGGTTGCTATTGATTATTTTACCAAGTGGGTGGAAGCTAAAATTTTCAAGGTGTTGACCTAAAAAGCCGTGGTCGATTTTGTGCAGTCAAATATCATTTGCCAGTTTAGAATATCGAGGATAATCATCACTGACAATGGAGCAAATCTCAACAGTCATTTGATGGAAGAGGTATGTCAACAGTTTAAGATTACACAACGCAATTCCGCCCCAAGGAAAATGGAGCAGTTGAGGTAGACAACTAGAATATAAAGAATATACTCTGAAAATTGGCGGAAGGGTACAGCAATGGCAAGAGAAGCTATCGTTTGCATTGTTACGCTATCGCACTACTATTCGCACTTTAGTAGGGGCAACTCGATATTTGTTGGTGTATAGCACAGAAGCAGTAATATCGACCGAAATTGAAATCCCGTGCCTTCAGATTGTCTCCGAGGCAAAAATTGATGATGATGAATAGGTCAAAACTTGGCTGGAGCAATTGAGCTTAATTGATGAGAAAAGATTAGAAGCAGTATGTCACGACCAGTTGTATCAACAGAGAATGGCCAGAGCATATAACAAGAAGGTTCACCCAAGAAGGTTTGAACTAGGTTAGTTGGTATTGAAGTGCAACCTCCCTCACTAGGCAGAGGAAAATGGCAAGTTCTCCCCAAATTGGCAAGGGTTGTTCATCGTGTCAAGAGTGTTATCCAATGGGGCATTATATCTAACAGATGTGGAAGGCAAATGCGTAGAAATGGCCATCAATTCCAATGTAGTTAAGAGATACTATGTATGATTGTCTTTGATTAAATCTTATTCATGTTTTTTGATACTTGGCATGTTTTAGAGATTAGAATGAAGAAGGCATTTTATTCTGCTATCTAAACATTTTATCCCTTGTTAACCCTTTTTGAGCTTTAATTGTTTTCTTTTATACCCCTCTTTCGGAATCAGTAACAAAAGTCAGGAACGCAAGTGTAAGAAATCGGCAAAAAGGAAAAGAAAAGGAAAGAATGAAAAAAAAATAATGAAAGAAAAAGAAGAGAAGAAAAGAAGAAGAAAAGAAAGGAAAGGAAAAGAGAGGAAAAGAAGAGGAAAATAAAGAAAAAGAAAGAAAGAAAGAAACAACAAAACAATAAAACAACAAAAGAAAAAGGAAGAAACGGAATAAAGAAAAAGAGAAAAGAGAAAATCACAAAAAAAAACAAAGCAATTATTATGACATGAACTACGCTTGACCTGATTCCTCTGAAGGATACATAGGCAGCCTCACGGTTCGGTCACATTAAAATAAAAATCCAAAGGTCCCCAAGCAAGAAACTGGGGCAGAAGTTGTTGTTGTTTTAAAAAAATTTGATTCCGAAAGTTGTAATTTTCTAAACCCATTTGAATTATTTTGAGCCTTTAATACCCTTTCTTTTTAACCTTATCTAAAAGCCTGCATTACGGTCCAAAGAAAGACCTTACGATCAGTCTTTAAGAAAAGCCAATTCAAGCAAGAAGAGATGATTCATACCCAGGGTAGCACTCTAGTTCGAGCAAGAAAAGATGAAAATGAGAGAGTCTTAACTGTGAAAACCCTCACGGGCGCCGTAAGGCGACGAGAGCTGAGAGAAATGAAAATGAGAGAGTCTTATCGGTGAATAGGTGAAGTGAAGTTGAGAAATGAACAACTGGAAAGGGGTTGTTGGTGAAAATCTATTCAGAACACCACAAGATAAGCAAGGTCAATGATTGGTTAAAGAAATTTGGTTAAGGAAAGTCACAACAACAAAGCATGGCAACTGAAGGACGATCATTTGGATATACTAGGTCGACTAAGACGAAGTGCATGTCATGATCATTGGAACCAGCTATTCCTCCAAAGATAAGTTTCTCCTCTTTTCCCTTCAGTAGTCGTCCAATTCGTTCTTTTATTGTAAAACAACAACTCAGAGTCATTGCATTTCATTTTCTTTCGGGTCTCCATTCTTCTAAGATGTTTTGAGAATCAATTTTTGTTTAAGAAAGCAGGAGAGAAATTTCAAAGCTTACTACCAGCTCCCCAAATGGCGAAGCACATACCGGCTAAAACATAACAAAGACAGCGCCAGATAAAGTGGCAAAGGGAAGAACCAATGAAAGTTTCGTCAGTGCACTGACTCAGTTATTTCGGGAAAGATGTAAACGATTCTGGCAAGAGGGTCAGGAATGTAACACAATGATTGGGGAACATAGCACTTGGTTCATGTAAAAGCCATAGGGTTCAGGGATCAGCCGAACAAATCAGGCGGCTCATCTTCAGTATGGGAAGTTAAACACAGCATAGCATGACAACGAGAAGGCCATTTTTTGCAAGAATGATGCAAGCTAACCACCACATTTCAAACTGACGAGATTTTCTTTGATTGAAACATGGGCAGGAAATTCCGAAGGTCCCGGAAAGTCCTCCATAGGGGAAAGCAAGAACCTGACATGTATTATTGTGAACTTCAAGACCCTCCTAGAAAATGGGACTCTGTTTAAAACTCAAACAGTTACGGGAAACATGATCTGGCTCAATTATTCCCCAGTAGAAGTCGTCAGGACCCTCCTGAATAATGGGACATTACTTTAACTAGAATTTAGAATTCCCAGGACCCTTCTGGAAAATGGGACCTATTTAAACGTTGGAGATAATCATGAATGGCAAGGGAACATAAACTGATTTAAAGGTTTGCGAGTTGGAATAGGATCCGGCTAGGAGGTTCAGGACCTCCAGGATAATGGGATATAATTTTGTTGGCAATCCCCAACAGAGATAGTCGAGAGTTAAAATTGGCATTTAATTTAAAATTCTCAGGACCCTCCTGGATAATGAGATTTAATTTTAAAAGTTTTCAGGACCCGCCTGGATAATGGGATTTAATTGTAAAACATTTCAGGGCCCTATTGGATAATGGGACGTAGCTATAAGTGTTCAGAAGACATGATTTTGATTTAAAATTGGTCTTAATTAAGAGTTGTCAGGACCCTCCTGGATAATGGGACGCAGCCTTAATATTCTCTCAGATAATTGGACATAGAGGAAGTAATACTGTTAGAGGTGTAGCCAAGTTTTAGAGTGTTGTTCGCTAAGAATTGTCAGGAACCTCCTAGATAAGGGGATAAAGATTTAATTACTAGTCCCCAGCAGATATAACTTAGATAACAAGACATAGTGGAAGTAATACCTTTGGAGAACATACCCTAATCTTAAAGTTGTCATTACTTAAGAGTTGTCAGGACCCTCCTAGATAATAGGATATAGCTTTCAAATATATTTGGTAACAGGATTTGATTAACATCCATATATTCAACCAGCACCAAACTGGGGTAGAAAACAATTTTTTTTGTTTTTTTTGTTTTGTTGTAATCAGGTTTAAAGGGAGAAGTTTCAGGGAATACATTTCAGTTTTATTCAAGTTTTGGTAATCAGGCATCCACCTGCAGAACAAGGGAATACATATCAGTTTTATCCAAGTTTTGGTAATCAGGCATCCACCTGATAACAAGGGAATAATTTTTAAGTTTTGGCAATCAAGTGCCCACCTGGAGAACAAGGGAATACATTTCAGTTTTATTCAAGTTTTGGTAATCAGGCGTCCACCAGGAGAACAAGGGAATACATTTCAACTTTATTCAAGTTTTGCAATAAGTCGCCCACCTGGAAAATAAGGGAATACATTTCGGTTTTATTGAAATTGGTAATTAGGCGCACACCTTGAGAACAAGGGAATATATTTCAACTCAGGCGCCCACCTGGAGAACAAGGGAATACATTTCAGTTTTATTCAAGTTTTTGAAATCAGGCACCCACCTGGATAACAAGGGAATACTTTTCAAGTTTTGGCAATCAGGCGCCCACCTGGAGAACAATGGAATACATTTCAAGTTTTGGTAGTCAAGCGCCCACCTGGAGAACAAGGGAATACATTTCAGTTTTATTCAAGTTTTGGTAATCAGGCGCCCACCTAGAGAACAAGGGAATACATTTCAACTTTATTCAAGTTTTGCAATCAGGCACCCACCAAGAGAACAAGGGAATACATTTCAGTTTTATTCAAGTTTTGGTAATCAGACGCCCACTTGGAGAACAAGGGAATGCATTTCATGTTTTTGGTAACTAGGCGCCCACCTAGAGAATAAGGGAATACAATTCAAGTTTTAGTAATCAGGCGCCACCCTGGAGAACAAGGGAATATTACACAAGTTCAACCAAAAAGCATCAACGTGGAGAATGAAGAACAAAGCAACAAGGCAACAAGGAGTTTCGCAGGAAGATATACAAGGCAACAAGGCAACATGGATTGAGAGCAAGTTTGAAGACATAGATAGATTCTTTTGTAATCCATAGGTCATAGCCTAGCCTAGCTTTCTTTTATTTTGCATGGTGTAATAAGGGGATCTAGCAATCAGTAGCAGCTGTAGCAGCAACAGTGAGATCACAACATTCGGTAGTCTCAGCTACCAAACACTCCTAAACTACTCTAACCTAATTCCTTTTTAGCCAGGATATGTAGGCAACCTCTGAAGCAGGGTGCGGTCAAGCTTTTCAAAATGCTTCTCATGAAGTGTTCAAACGAGCAAAAATCGCTCTTGTCCGCTCACTTATCTTTTCATGAAAACTATTCGTGTTTCCGAGCAAGGAGGGGCAACTGTGAGCATGTAATTTTTCCCTATATGAATTACTCTTATAAATTCAAACAAAATAATTTTTTTTACTTATTTGTAATTTTGGAAGTTTGGTGGCATTTTCCGTTAATTGTTTGCATTTTTGTTTGTGCATTTTAATTAGTAGAAAATACAAAAAAATGGGTTGCATGTGCATTTAGATGTTGATTTGACATTTTTCAAGATATAATTAGTCATTTTACAAAAAATGAAAAATAAAGAAATAGTTTAATTTGAACTTTTAATATTAATTTTGATTTTTAGGTGATTTTTCTTTTAATTTTGCTTTGATTACTTATGATAGTTATTATGTAGGATTAATTTGCATTTTTATAGGTTAAATGGGGATTATAATTTGATTTAGGTATTGGTTAAGTTTGAAAATGAAAAAGAAAAAAAAGAAAGAAAAAAAACAAAAAACTTAAAAAAATGAATAAAAATAATTGGGCCAATTTTCCAGCCCAAACCAAACCCCCAAACCCGATCCAAACCCGTCCCTTAACCCAATCCAGCCCCCCCTCTCCCCACCCACATAGCCAAACAACGTCGTTTCACTTAAATAAATCTCAGTCGTCGAGGATTCAAGATCTAACGGCCGAGAATTAAGGTGTCTTTAGTATATATATGTCTAAACGCCCCTCCCCACCCCCCAAACCCCCATGTCTCTAACCTCTCACACCTGAAACCCTAGAGCCACCCTCTCTTCGCCGCCCACCCCCTTCCGTCGCCGGACGGAAATCGCACACAGTGGCGGAGGAGCTCCAATTAGTACCAAATTTACACTGCAGATTCCCCTCCCTCTCCTCTTCTCAAATCTACCAGCATCTTCTTTCGATCCCACCTCAGCTCCTCGAATATCACTTTGAAACACTGACTCTGGCGCCGCGTACGGTGGCAGTGCAACAAAATCACCCCAAATTAACACCAAATGGCCCCCACTACCCCCCTCTTTACAAATCTGTATCTCGTTCCTTTCAAATAACCCTAGAATTGGTCGAATATTGTTTTGAAGTCAAGTCGATAGAGTGTCTGAACCAGAGATGGGATATGATTTGGGCCAAAACGTGCCTTAGTCATGGGTTCTCATTTGAGAACACGTGATCGAGGCCCCTTGTGGTCAAAATCAAGGTGCTTAGGGCAATTTCAAGTCAGTGATCATTTTCAGGTATTATTGTGCTTTTCTTCCTGATTCTGCATGATGTTTGTTTTATTTTTATCATCTTGATATGCTTGATCATTGTATCTTCGTTAACCTCTAAGTTTGAAGTATTAATTTGTTGGTTTTGTCTTTCTCTTTTCGTATATTTTTTTTGTACTCACTGTTAATTTTAAGTTAATTTATTTCCAACTCATATAATTTTATTTTATTTAAAATTTGTTGATTGGTTTGATTTGTGGAATGTTTTAAAGATTAAGTTTGTCATACTTTATTTGCTATGTCTCTTTGTTTAAGGGTTGTTAATTTGGCTCTTGAGCAATTCTGCCTAGCCTAACAAGTCCATATCGGATTTAAAATTAGAAAGTCTAAGAAATAGTAACATGGGTTTATTCAGAACATAGATTTGGGCAAAGAGGTAAAAAATAGGGTAAGCAAGGGTAGTTAGGGTAAATTAGCTAGGAAATCTTTTAATAACGAAATTGGAAAGCTTCTAGTAGAGGGTCTTAGTGAGATTTTAGATTGGTAGTTGTTTAGCTTGGCAAACATGACAATAAGTGAGGGTTATCTAGGAAAATAATGAAAATTCAAAAAGGTCAATACTACAAAGCTGAAACCTTTGTTTTATCCTACTTTCCTTGCCGATAAAGGCACCCATTCTTGCATTAGAAGGCAGAGATTAAATAACTGAAAATAAAGAAAATAAAGGTTGCTTACATCTACTATTTCATAAGCTGAAGAGATTTTGGAAGAGCTAAATATTCAGAAAAAATACAAAGGCTACATAAACTTTTACTGTTTCATAGAGGATTTAGATATTTTTCTGGTTCTTCCAACATTAGAGGACAGTGCTTCATTAATGGGGTTTGAATGTGGGATTTTGGAAAGTTTTGGGGTCAGGTTGTGTGAAGTCCTCACTGTTCCATTGATTTCTCTTATTATTTCTATAATCTCCAAGTTCTAAAATACTTTATGGTTCGGTTGGTATAAAGTATAAATTTATCTGGGGTATGAAATACGCGTCAAAATTGATTTATCGGGTTTCCTTTGCATACCCATTTGATGTTGGTTTCCTTTTTGAGCATTGTTTGAATCTGGTTTGAGTTTTGAGTTTAGTTCATTACTATTGTTGTCGTTGAGTCCTGATGTCCTGCTGGTTTAATTCATTACTATTGTTGTTTCCCAAGCTTATACTCCTTTGTTTGTCTCTATAATCAGGTACATGTCTCATGAAACTCTATTGTGTTGATGAAGCTTAGAATTGAAGAATGGAATGAGAAAGAAGAACTTGACAGCATTACTTATCTCATTTGACTGTGTTTTTGTTTAAGTTATATTGTTAATTAAATATTATCCTGTCCCAAAGATCCTTGTGTTAGAACCTCTTTCATTCTTTTAGTACTATTGTACAATTTACAAGACATTTTAAGCCTTGTAATCAGGATTAAAGGAAGCTGATTATATGGTTAAGTAGTTAGAACATCCAAGCATGTTCAATCATGTAAAGTATAAATGTGAATAAGCTTTTCAATTTAGCAATTTTATTTTTCTTCTCTATGTAAGTCATGTTAGGTGTTTGAGTATTTCATAGATTTCATCAGTGAGTTGTCTTTCAAAAGCTTCCATAAGATATTCTGAGATGTTATGCATTCATGCTTCGAACAGTTCAAATGAGTTAGTTCAATTTCAAGTTCTCTGTTGTCTTTAGTTGATTTTGATCATTTTGGATCACAATAACTAGGCTTCGTATTGGTCCAGTTGCGTTACAAATGAGCCCAAAGCTCGTGTATACATATATTGGTCCATGGCATGTTTTGTTAAAACTCGTTGGTTTTGAAATGGGGGCCCAATGTTGGGCCCAAGCTTGACAGAATCCTTAAATGGATTTTGGGTCTGTTTATTAAATGGACCTCCACTGAATCTTATAGTTTGAGATAATTGGTTTAACTAAGTGGGATTCCGATCATTTTAAACTTTTAGTTAATCAATCTGATTCTTTTGAATAATTAAGGTCTGTCATATCAGATAACGCAAGTAATTTTTGATTCCGAGCTATAGATTGATAAACGTTTAAGTAGATGGTAATAAGGGTGTCATGCCAAATTTGAGGTGCACCATTAGCACATTTCCATGGCCCTTGCAAATTTGAGAACACCAAATTGCTTTGGGCTCGTTAGTTAAATAATTGACCTTCCTAAACTCGGGTGCGCATTTATGTGACCCAAATCCAATCTCAACGTTGGATAAAATATGTTGCGAATTATGGGTGCATTTATGTAACATGGTTCAAGACATGTTTTAATAGCGTTGTAATCTTCATAAAATTAAAAAAAGTCGTCAAAAAGTTTAATTTTGCACATAGGTACAAATGTATTAAAATTAGATAATTAAGCCGAATGTAACAGTGGAGAGACCGTGTTTGAACCATGGAACTCGGGAATTCCTAACACCTTCACCCAGGTTAACAGAATTCCTTACCTGGATTTCTAGCTCGCAAATTGTTTTACAGAGTCAAACCTTCCTCGATTTAGGATATAAACCAGTGAATTGGGACACCATTAATTATCCCAAGTGGCGACTCTAAAATCTTTAAATAAATAAATCCCGTTTCGATTGTCATTTTATTGAAAAAATCCCTTAACTACGCCCTTCGTCGGGGTGTAGTAGTAAAAAAAGAGGTATGAAGGGTAAGCCGAAGGGTGTGACATTGAAGGATATGCTAAGTTTTATGACTTGCAATGAAATTACAAAGAATGTTGTAATTATGTAAATGTATGCGAAAGTGATGATGATGCAATTAAGCTTATGGAAATTCTTGTTGTAGAGTCTATTCTGTTTGGCAAAAATACTGAGTTATGTTTGGCGGAGGAGTATGCATCTATTGTTGAAGATGATAAGGTTTGCGCTGAATATCCTTGGGGTAATGTTGCTTATGAGAAGCTGATTTATTCCCTAAAACATGCATTGGACAAGCAGAACAAATTCCATACAACCGAGTATAAACTTGGTGGATTTCCATATCCATTATATGCTTGGTTCTATGAGCGCTTCCCAGATGTTCGGGAGAAGTATATAAGAGATGATGAGTACCTTAATACACCTCAGGTCCTCAGGATTTTACGTTATGTATGCGTGGGAGAGCCTAAATTTACTGAACTATATTATATGTTCAAAACTCATGAAGTAAATTATTTTTATTTTTTTTGCCTTTGTGTTATTATGCTGATGTATTAGGTTTTTGGTCCTCATAATATACTTTTTTGTATAATAAAGATATATCGCGACTTTAGGGTATTAGATATAACTCCTACAGAAGAGGAATTGAATTTAATGCCTTTAATTGGGAAATTACCGTGCAGCCGGATTCGTTCAAATGTAATTAATGCAGTTCCTTCAACTAGTGAATTACCACGTACTATGAGTCGATCAAAAGAATTGAATTGAACTCCGGTCATTGGTAAATCACCACCTACTCTAATTCGATCTAAAGAACCAAATCAAACTCATGTTATTGGTGAATCACCATGTACTCGGAATCAACCAAAAGAATAGAATCCAACTCCTTTTATTGGCGAAGCATCTCATACCAAGAGTCGTTCTACCTCGTCTACATCTGACGTTGATGACAATGAATTACTTGACACAATATGCTCTGTAAGTTTTGATCTGAATTTTTTTGGGTTTGTTTTTGTAAAAGTACAAGTTATTTGTTGAGCTGAAGTTTTCTTCTATATCTGAATTTTTTTTGTTTATATATTCTAGAGGTTAACGACGTAGGTTCAAAGGCATGTAGAAAAAGAAAGAAGAATGATTGTGAACGAAGTTTTTGATAAGTTTAAAAAGTAGGCGTGAATTGCTATTGCGGATGCGGTTTTTGTAAAATGAAGGTAAGCTAATTTATAAAGAAGTCTTTTTATTTGTGCTGATCTTATTCAGATTAGTCATTGTTACTAATTTATTTCTATGAATATTTCGATGAGAAGTTTGAAGAGTTGTTTACAATTGTCAACAAATCAATTGATTTGAGTAAGCACCGAGAATATGATAGGATAAACGACTGTTACGAACATCCATCGAGTTTTGAAGGTGATGAACATGTTCAAGAAGAATTTGAAGAGCGACGCTCGAATGCTGATAGATTGAGCAGAGATGTAAATGATGAAGCACATTTATCAACTGAGAATATTGAAACCAAGCAAGTTACAGATAATCAAGGTGTTGAGACTGAAGAACATGCTGCTCATTATGCATTGCGTAAAGTCGGTGATGATAATGCTACACATAATGAAGTGGTTGTTAAAGGCGTTGAACATGTTCAACAAAAAGGTGGAGAGGAAAAATCCAGTGTTTGTAGACAGAGTAAATGTAGAGAGAAAGGTGTAGATGATCAAGTTGTTAGCACTGAAAAACATGCAGCGAGTTGTGCTTTGGGAAGTGATATTGAAAAAGGCAATGGAGATGAAGCACCTGTTCATGAAGATTTTAGGAAAGACGATCAATATGCAGGAGCACTAGCTATTTGCAAAGAACTTGTAGGTGGTGATTCATGAGAAATTGTTACTACATGTACAAAGTGTGAAGTTTATAATATTTCAATTATACTTTAGATAGGAGCTGAAGTTTTGTTTCATGTGTTTGTTTTTCGTAAAAACTACAGCATGTTTTTTGGTGAATGTTTTGTAAAAACTTCAGCAATAGAGCTGAAGTTTCTTTAATAACTATTGAACTTCAGCTCTAGAGGTGAAGTTTTTTATTTACAACTCTCGAACTCAACTCTATGTAACTGTCGAAGTTTTTTTTTGTGACTGGCAAAATTCAGCCTTCTTAGAGTTGAAGTTTTAACTATTTTTTTAATAATATACTGTAGTTAAATTTTCACTACAGGTATTAATTTTTTCTATATTTTATATATAGAAAAACTAGTTGATCTATTCCCCCCCTTTTATGAATATGCAGTGGAAGTTGAAACTAGTTGTGGTTCAACTTAAAAACTCTCTGATGATGCTCAATTGAATGAACGTAGAGTTGAGAAATACCTTCTAGAGAATACTGCAATGGTCCTCGACATTGGTTCACAATTGAATGATGATGGAAATGCTGATATTGAGAAAAGCATGCAGCCTGGGGAATCCACAACGGAAGACAAACGTCAAGGTATTCTATAGATTATGAATTTATTATATTTGATTGAAGTATATTTTTTACAATTTGAAATTTTACATATTTTATTTTCTTTCTTATATTTTTGAATGATTTTTCTGAAGGACTGGAGGCAGCTCAAAAAGAATTTGGTCGCGCTGGGCAAAAGGAAAATCTGCTACTCTATGAAACCCCCTCGCCCCAGTGCAGACCGCGCAAAAAAGACCACGGCCGCACGGGTTGAACTGAAGACTGCTGGCTCTCTTAAGTTTGCCACGCGGACCATGCAAGGACGACCGCGGCTACGTAGCACGCACCGCAGACCGCGCTAAGGCGACCGTGGGCGCGCTCGAGACTGCACCTTTTCCTGACCTGCAATATCTAGTGTTTTTAAGTCTAAGACCTTCTGGAACCTACTTGAAACTCACCCGAGCACTCGGGGCTAAAAACCAAACATACGCACAACCTCGCGTACACCCTACAAACTCATCCAGGCGATCAAATCGCCAAATAAATATCATATACATCGAATCAAGCCTCAAAACTCATGATTCTTTCTCAAATTTTTCGTAAGACATAAAATTTTCATTTCGGATCCGAAACACATCAAACGACGCCTGTTCTCAACCAAATTTTACACAAAGTGCTTAAATCATATATAAGACTTGTACCAGGCAGCGTAATCAAAATACAGGCCTGATATCCTAGCCTTCTGATCAAATTTTGTTTCCATTTTTCTTAATTATTTCAAGAAAATAATTTCATTTAAAAATTTATTTCTCGGACTTGAGACCTCAAAATTCAATTTCGGGCATACGTTCAAGTCCCATATTTTTCCATGGACCCTCCATGACAATCGAATAATAGGTCCGGGTCCGTTAACAAAAATGTTGACCGAAGTAAAATTTGTTCAATTAAATATCAAAATTAAGAATTTTCTCACAGAATTCATATATAAGCTTTCCAACTACGCGCTCGGATCATGCACGTAAATTCAGGCAACCCTAGATGAGGTTTTCAAGGCCTCAAAAGTATAGAACAAAAATAAATAAGTGATGACCCTATTGGGTCGTCATAGAAATTTCATCACATTGGGCCAAAGTTTCTTTAAAAATCTTTAAGACAAAAACTATTGAATCCATCACAAAAACGTTAGCTTATTAGGTGCCGCAGTTTCTTGAAAAAGCTTTAAGACAAAATCCATCACAAAAACTCCAACTTATCAGGTGCTAAATTTTTTGGGAATATACTAAAAAACTTCAGCACATTGGGCCGAAGTTTCTTGAAAACGCTTTACGACAAAATCCATGACAAAAACTTCAACTTATCAGGTGCTAAAGTTTTTGGAAATATACTAAAAAACTTCAGCACATTGGGCCGAAGTTTCTTGAAAAAGCTTTAAGACAAAAACTATTAAATCCGACACAAAAACTTCTGCTTATCAGGTGTTGAAGCTTTTGGAAATATACTGAAAAACTTTAGCACATTGGGCCGAAGTTTTTTGGAAAAGCTTTAGAATAAAAACTATTGAATCTATCACAAAAATTTTAGCTTATCAGGTGCCGAAGTTTTTGGAAATATACTAAAAAACGTCAGCACATTGGACCGATATTTTTTGAAAAAGCTTTAGGACAAAAACTATTGAATCCATCATAGCAACTTCAGCTTTTCAGGTGCCGATTTTTTAGAAATATACTAAACAACTTCAGCTTATTGGGACAAAGTTTTTTTTTCATTTTTTAGCTTCTTTTTGTGATTTATCACGTATATCAACTACTGTTTGTTTGCATTTATCAACTACTTATGTTTTTACATTGAATTTCTCTGGAAAAAAAAACAGGTAACAATCTCTTCAGCATTTTAGATATTAAATTGATTAGTTGCATTCTTTGGCTATATAAAGAATCTCTTCACTTGAAAATTTCATAGTCATTCACAGACTTCTATCATATTTCTTCAAATTTGTATTCAAATAACAATAAGAAAATGTTGGCTAAGACATGCTTATCGGGTGTAGCATAGAATTCGTGGGAAGCAAAGATAGTGAAGGAGAAGTCAAAATACTTCATATGTGAAGGAGAGTGGTAAGATCAAACATTCGAGCACCAGGGCTCTTTTTACTAGTTGATAAATCTAACTTTTAGGAAAAAGAGCAAATTTCCTGGGGCTCGAGTTTTTTATGTGGCCAGTCTCTGTCACATATGAAGTATTTTGGGATTCTCCTTTAGTATCTTTGTTTTCCACGAATTTCCATATACACACCAGTAAGCATGCCTTTGGCCAATATTTTCTTGTTTTTTTCTTATGAAAGAAGATGGTAGTTGCTAAAACAATTATAGTACTAAACTTCGTCAACCTGTGTCTGACAGAAAAAGCTATGGTGGAAGACATAGTGAAGGTTCATGGAATGTGGTTAAGAAAACCAAGAAGAGCAACTAGGACATTACTATGGAAAATATGAAGAGACTCTGTGAATTTTTTAAATAGAGAATAACTTGTAAACAAAGAACTAATTTTTTCTTTTTTTTTTCAAGGATGTAAGTGAAAACAAAATTGTATTTTGTGAATATACATTACTTTGAGCGATTATGTGACTTGGATTGATTCAATATGTTTATGTAATCTTTCATGAATTTCAAGTATATTTTTGTTGAAATTAAACATGCTAAACTTGAGCATGAAGTAAATAACTTTTGCTTTTTAATCTGAAGTTTTGGTTAAAAGTCATAACTAAAGTGTCAAATGTAGGAAAAAAACTTCAGCTCATCAGTAAATACAATAAATAACTTCAACAATATCTGCATTATTGAAAATTCTTTACGACAAAAACTATCGAGTCCAGGACAAAAACTTTAGCTTAACAAATGCTGAAGTTTTTAGAAACGTACTAAATTACTTCAGCACATTGGGCCGAATATTTTTTATAAAGCTTTAACGCAAAAATTATCGAATTGAAAAAAAAAACTTCAGCTTTATTAAGTGGTTAAATTTTTGGAAATATACTAAAAAACTTCAACACTTTGGCCGAAGTTGTTTGAAAAAGCTTAAGACAAAAACTATTGAATCCAACAAAAAACTTCAGCTGATCAAGTGCTGAAGTTGTTGGAAATATACTAAAGAACTTCAGTAGATTAGGCTGATGTTGTTTGAAAAAGCTTAAGACAAAAACTATTGCATCAAATACAAAAAATTCAGCTTATGAGATGCTGAAGTTTTTAAAAATATACTAAAAAACATCAGCATATTGGGCCGAAGTTTCTTGAAAAAGCTTTAAGACAAAAACTTTAGCATGTTTTGGTATTTTTATAAGTTGATACTTATATTTTTTGCATTTACTATCTACTTTTTGTCTTTTGTCAACTAATTCATCTTTTATTTAAGTCATTTCTTTTTACTATAGAAAAATTGTGGGGCTGAAGTTACATTTCTTTTTGCATTTACAACATACTTGTTTTTACCATCTATTTATCATGTTTCATTCAATTTCTCTTAACGTAAAATGCTGAAAAGTTGCTTTTACATTTATAGGTATTAAATTGATTAGGTGAACTCTTTGTCTATATTAAAAATATCTTCACCTAAAAATTTTATAGTCATTCATAGACTTCTATCACGTTTCTTTAAATTTATATTCATCATTAGTCTTTCAATTTTTGTTAAAGAAAAAATGTCTGGTGCAAGCGGAAGTAGGAAGCCTAATATGGATGAAATTATGATGAAGTGGTGGAGTTTGAAATGTGAGTTGTACAATAACAAAGAGATGGCTAATCTTATGCTTATGTGGGATGAAACAAAGGCTAATTAGGAGAGAATCAGACCAAAGCTCTGTGCCAATCAATCGTTCCAGATCAGGCTTAACATGGAACGCAGTTGTGCAGATAATTCAACCTCGTTTGACAAGGTTGTGCAACAGTTTATAGTTTTCAATTTTTCAGCTGGAACGACTATTCCAAGTTGCAAAATAACCTGAAGACTCTTCTTTCTCTTATGGACAGAGTAATCGTTGAACAAAGTCAGATTCGTGATAAATTCAACAAGTTGAAGATTGATCTTGTTGGATTCACTGGTCTTTTGCCCGACTACCCTATTGTTATCTTCGATAGTGATGATGCTGAGATATTTAGAGAAATTGAGGAGTAAATGACAATGATGATGGTGATGATGATGATTGTTAGTGTTTGTAATCCTTTTTTTTATTGTTAGAGCTGATGCGTTGTAGGTTAATTTTGTATAGATTCAGGCTTAAGATGTGAAGTTTTGTTTGTAATATGTGTGTTGTTCTGACCTATTTTTATATCAATGTAATTGTCACCCTCTTTGTTGATACATTCTTTATACTTCTTAGTTGCTCAGTGATGCTACAGCTTTTGTTTATACATGCATTTCTTTTTGTGTGTTTTACGCATGTGTGTGTGTGTTTGTATGTGTGTGTGTGTGTGTGTTTAAGGATATGTATTTCACATACTGTAACCTGAAGGTTTTTTTCGCAGAAGTAATTGCGTACTTTAGCAGTATATAAAACTGTCCAAGACCTTTTTTTCCCTATGAATAAAATCATATTTCAATTATGTCATATAATAAAAAAGTCTAAATTAAGACCCAGGATTATTGAAGCTTGGAGTATTTCTCAGTGTGTTTCTTAGAATATGGATGAGGTGCTGGAGAAGACAAGAAAGTTGTTCTGTTATGCTCAACTTATTTACATCGACTGCATTTGGTAGACTTGAATGGTACTGATGATTCAGTTGCAGGTATATGCCTATTCTTTTATCTTCCTCCTTGTAATATATCTACATTGGGAGGTTTTGTGATCTCAGATTGTACATTTTGTAGTATTTTCCATGTTTTTTAATCTCCCATGGTATTCACATGTCCTTCATATGTTTTCAACCATGTTCCCCTTGAATACCATTTTGAACAGTAATCAGATTTCTGCAAATATCACTTATTAATAGCAGCAATTGCATGTGAACATGGCAAGTCATCAAGTTGGAATTTCAGGCAGTCACAAGTTCTCTTCTTCTTCTTTTTTTGAAAGAAAAATATATTATATATATATATAATGCTAAGTAGGGAGGGTTGTCTCCCCCTATATATATTGTTTATACATGCATTACTTTTGTCAACCATTAGGCCATCTATGACACTAATATTTTCTAGACCAGCTAGAGTTTCGCATTGTTTGGTACTACACGATCTTACATAAACATAGTCCTCCATATCTCTTTATAGAGATCGATTACAAAATTAGGAGGCTTAGCAAAAAAACATAGTTTATCAAAGGTCTTGTTTCTTAGAGCTTCATTTGCCAAAGTGTGAGCCACGCCATTTCCTAGTCTGAAGCTACGCATGAATGATATCCTCCCCTACTTGGTTGCATCCTCCACTAATGATCTGCATTCAAAATAAAGTTTGTCGTTAGCAAGGGTGTTATTGTATATTATGTTTAATATATCCGTTGAATCTGTTTCCACTTCCATGGGGAAGAGGTCTTCCTTGATTATTAATTGAAGGTTGTGGCGTAGAGCAATAAGTTCTGATTGTAATGGTGATGTTGCATGAATTTTCATCGATGATCCTACAAACCAGCGTCCTTTCGAGTCACGTATCGCACTTCCAACGCCACCTTCCATGATTTTTATGTCGAAGTCACCATCAATATTTTCTTTGTACCACCCTAAGGGTGGTTTCATCCACTTTACTTGTAATAAAATAGTCCTCTCCACTATCACATTTTTATTAGTGTAGAAGTAATATTCATTTGTGTAAGCAAATATTTTTTTGATGTTGATAGGGTTGGTATTATTATTAATATTATTTTGATTCCTGTTGTTCCAAATTTCCCATATTATAAAAGGAAGTAATTGGTGCCAATGTACATATTTTGGACTTATTTTTGGTTGTGTGTTCAAGAGAAAGTCCATCCCAAGTTTGTTGCTAGGGTTGTCAACAGTGTTGATACCAATGTTGTGCCAAAGGTGTTTGGCTATATGGCATTCCCAAAATCACTGGCAAATAGTTTCATTGTTAGTTTTACATATTTGGCATAAAGGATCAATGTTTATACCAATTTTTGATAAGAAGCTTCTTGTGGGAAGGCGTCCATTGTATATTTTCCATAGGAGGAATTTTTTTTTGTTAGGACATTGGAGCTTCCAGAGCCAGATGCTATTTAAGGTATTGTTGTTATAGTCAATTAGTTGGTAGGATGAAGAGGTTGTAAACAGTTCATTTGAGGTGAGACTCCAACATATATTACATAGGACAATTGAGTTTTCATTATTACTGCGAATGGAATTGATACAATTCTTTAAAGGGGTTGGTAGTTCAAAGGAGAGTTTTTCTAAGCACCAAGTATTATTATCCCTAATATTTTTAATTTGTAGTTTATCCTCTCCTTTTGGAAGAGGCCCTTGTATGCTGCTCCTAAGGTTCTTATAAATAGGGATCCAATTTGTGTCCCAAATGTTGTGACATGAGTTGTTATGAACTGGCCATCTAATGCCTTTTTTACAGATATTCCATCCTTCTAAAAGACTTTTCCAAGTGATTGATGAGCCAATGTTTTCTTTTTTCTCCCATAAATACTAATTAGTACCTTTGCCCATAGGGAGTGAGTATTGTTGAGGATTCTCCAAGCTAGGCCTGTTATTAGGGCTTGGTTTTTTTGGTAGGCTTTTTTTATACCTAACCCCCCTTTGGAAACTTCCTTAGTGATAATGTCCCAGTTAATTAGGTGCGGTTTCTTTTCGTCATGGGTAGTACCCCATAAGAAATTCCTTTGGATTTTGTCGATTTCTTTTAAAGTTTTTCTAGGAAGAATGGATGTTTGCATAAGGTGTTTGGGAAGAGCGTTAAGGGTTTACTTTATGATAGTACATCTACCATCCATACATATCCATTTAGCATTCCAGTTGTTGAGTTTAGCTCTCATTTTATCAAGAAGAGGAAGGTAGTCTGTATGCCTTGGAATGGCATTTAGCAAGGGAAAGTCTAAGTAGTTCCCAAAGCTAGTACTTGATGTTATTCCTAGTATATTTGTTATAAGAGTCTTTGTGTCATTACAACAATTATTGGACACTATTAATTTAGATTTAGCTTGGTTAACTCTTAGGCCTGAAAGCTTACTAAAATTTTCTAGGCATTGATTAATGCTGGTGATGGTCTTATAGTTTGTTTCTCCCATAAGTGTTATATTATCCGCGAAAAAAGGTGGGATATACTAGGTTCCAAGGAATTAAGTCTAAGTGGAGTCCAGTTCTTGATATCCACCTCATGCATAATATTGTTAGATAACAATAGAATAAAAAGGTAAGGGGATAGGTGGAGTCCAGTTCTTGATATCCACCTCATGCATAATATTGTTAGATAACAATACATAGAATAAAAAGGTAAGGGGATAGGGGGTCACCCTGCCTGATTCCTCGAGAAGGGGTAAATTCTTCAGTTTTACTTCCATTGACGAGGATTGAGAATGATCTAGTTGTGACAGCGTTCATTATGAGATTTGTAATATTTTTAGAGAAATTATAGTACTTAAGCGTTCGATAAATATATGACCATTCGAACTCATCGAAGGCTTTCTCTAGATCAAGCTTTAGGATCATTTTTCTTTTTCCCTTACATTTGTTGAAGTATATTAGGATTTCATGAATTATAATAGCATTGTCACATCCTCTTCTTCCCTTTACAAAACTGGATTGCTCAATGTTTATAAGGTGGTCTTGGAAGGGCTTTATTCTATTTGCAATTATCTTGGTAATGGTTTTGTAAATAACATTGAATAAACTTATAGGACAAAAGTTTTTTAATAGGTTACCATTGTTTATTTTGGGGATTAAACAGATGTACGTGTGGTTCATCCTTTGAGGAATTTTGTTGGTAGTAAATATATTGTGACAAATCTTGATTATTTTCCCTCGTAATAGATGCCAAAATTTCTGGAAGAAGAAAGGATGAAAGCCATCCGGTCCTGGTGCTTTGAATGGTTTAAATGAAAAGATAGCTTTTCTAATTTTGTGGTTTGTAAGGAGTCTATAAAGGATTGATAGGTCACAATTGTGCGAGTAATAAGCAGTGCCATTGCATTTGATAGATCACTTATGGGAGGTGGTGAATAAACTTTTAAAGTAATTTGTGACATGATTTCTTATTAGCAAAGGGTTTTCTATCCATTTTCCTAAGTCATCCTTAAAGAATACTATGTTGTTTCTTTGTCTTCTATTTGTGGCCTTGATGTGGAAAAATCTAGTGTTAGCATAACCAATCCACCCTTGATCTTATTTTCCAATATCCTCCTCTAGTCTCAGGATTGAATTAAATTCCTCAACTAGTTTGGTTTCCAAATTCTTGAGGAAATTGCTTGTTTGGTAGTTTGAGGAATTTTGGAAGCCATTGATTCTATTTAGGAGCTTCTTTTTCCTAGTAAAGATATTTCCAAAGGTTTGGTTTTTCCAACTTATCACCATATCTTTGAAACTCTCCGTTCCTTCTAGTAAGTCTTTGTCACCCCAATTGACGGATATTAAGTTGCTAAACTCTGGATGATTACACCAAAAACTTTCTAGCCAGAAAGGTTTATTCCTAATGGAATTAATGGTGTTGTTCAAGTTTATCAAAATGGGATTATGGTCCGAATGGACTTTAGGGAGGTGGGTGACAATGGAATTGGGGTAAGCTTCTAGCCAACCTTCATTTGAATAGACCCTATCAAGTCTTTCCATGATCAACCCATTATTTGTTTTCCTAAAATTTGTCCAAGTGTATTTGCACCCTTTATAGCCTAAATCTAAAAGGTTACAATACTCTAGGCAATTTCGGAGGGATTTTGGTCTCCTTTGATTAATAGATCTACCACCAGACTTATCCGATACATTAGTTATTTCATTAAAATCCCAGCCGATTAGCCAAGGCCCTTTGTAACTATCATACATTTTTCTTAGGTTATCCCAAAGCATGTATCTATAATAAACATCATTACTAGCATATATAACACTAATTAGCCAAGTTAAGTTTTTAGGTATAACCTCAATCATGGCATGAATAGCTTGTCCATTTCTATTGAAGTTTTTGAAAGTGACCACCTTGTTGTTCCAAAGGATCACAAAACCTCCACTTTGTCGATTGGAAGGCACCTCTATCATCTCTGTGAAACTAAATGCTTCCAATATTGAGAGGTGGATTTCCATTCTTGTTTCTAGTAGTGTGACTAGACACGACCTATGTGAGTCCATTAGTTCCCTAATGTTTCTGGTGAAATTTTCATTATTTGCACCTATAACATTCCAAATGACTATGTTATTGGGCTGGTGCACGGGCATATTATTTGGTGGATTGGTGTTTTGCATCACTCTTTGGGATGGAATCATAATCACTACATTTTTTCCCACTGTTTGATCCTGAGGTGGACGGATGTCCAACGAGCACTTGTACAATGTCATTGGGCAGCTGAAGATATACTTTCTGTCGAGCATCTCCCTAAATATCAATATTTTTACCTCGTTTAGACTTGAAAGAGTCGCAGCTGGTTCCACTGAGTATGCTAAGTCTTCCACAGCCTCGTCTCCCTCTTGGTTCCCTACTTGATTTAGTATGTTCATTTGTTGAACTTGCTCTTCCATGGGATCTGGTTGTGGGTCTGGATGGTTGGGGAAGACTGGAGCATTCCATTGGATGAAGACTGGGTTGAGGAGGATCATGTCCTCTGGTGCAAAGAAGGGTAGATTGAGGGAAGGGTTCTGTAACACTTGTTGGTTTGGGTGATGTGGAATGTTCCACATTTGTTGCATGTTGTTCACCCAGTTTTGGTTCATATTGGGCTATTACTTGGAGTATATTTTTTAACCACATTTGGTTCACATAATTGTTCATTGCTAAGTTCATGCCCTCCGATATGAGTTGCGCAAGGAAGTGAGTGTTTTGTATCACTAGGATCGATTCCTGGCCATTGATTTCCATATTGAAAGTTACTGCATGGCCTTGAAGTCCCAATTCTATCCACGACTACGCAAGGTGATTTGGTGGTGTTGGTGGTTGGGCATAGATTGCCAGATTTTGTTGAGGATGGGGAGGGAAGTTGGGAAGGTTGTTCATATTTTGGTTGCATGATAGGCGGAATAGTTGGAGGAGTCAGTATCTTATCCTGAGGGGGAGGGAGGTTCTGGCCATTTTTTTAAGATGGGGTAGTGTTTATAGGGGGTGGAGTAGTGGACGAAGTAGTAGTAGTTCTAATTATTGGCTCTATTTGTGATTGGGAGGCACATACTTCCGTGTTTTTTATAACAAAATCTCCCATGGAGATGTCATTTGCCACTTGGCCGTGGAGATCATCCAAGCGTTTGTCGTTTGATTGGGTAGTGGTTAACGGATATGCATGCATGGGGGCAAGATGATCATTAGGAGATAGGTTAGTATTATTAGGGGTAATGATAATATTGTTATCAATCTTATTGGATGGGTTGGGGGTGGAGTCTATTTCCAAGTTATTATGCATTTTTTGTTATTCATTTTGTTAGCCAGATGGGAGGGCATTCTTGTGCCATTTGTCACTTGACTTGCATGCAAATATTAGAATTATCTTCTAAAAAAATTTTTGTTGTAGATCATCCAAAACCATGGGCTGGTTTTGTGGGTTTTTGAAACTACTTTTTGTTGAAACACGTTCTCGAGGCACTAAACTAAACGTGTGTTCATATTTGCAGGTTTTGATAAATGACAAACGATGCGCAATTGACATATGACGAGGTCCAAGCACAAGCGCGCAAATGTCATGTAACGAAGTTCAAGCACAAGACAAACAAAGAAACAAAGTTATACATGAGTCGTTCTTTAATTGTGATCTTGATCCGACAACTTAACTCAAGACTTGGCTTCTCTCGTAAAATCATTTTTATCAAATCATGCATATTTAATTTAGAGCAAAATGATTTTAAATCATGTATATTTATTTTAGCAAAATGATTTTTAAACATGCCTCTAAAATCTGGACTAAGATAATCGATTATGTACTTAGGATAATCGATTATGTTGAGTCAGCTGCATGACAATCGATTGTGTACCTTATGACAATCGATTGTGTTAAGGCAGTGTGCATCAGATTTTTCAAATCTGCATGACAATTGATTGTGAACCTTATGACAATCGATTGTGTTAAGGCAGTGTCCATCAGATTTTTCAACGCTACAAAATAATCGATTGTGAACTTATGACAATCGATTGTGTTGAGGCAGTGTCCAAACATATTTTTCAAAGCTACAAAATAATCCATTGTGAACTTATGACAATCGATTGTATTGAGGCAGTGTCTATTTGATTTTTCAAAGACTGATAAATAATCGATTGTCCATATAGTATAATCGATTATGTAACTGACCGTTGTCAAAATATTTTCAATCACCGTCAAGTAATCGATAGTATGTTTTTAATAATCGATTGTTTGAAGTAAAATCTGGAAAAGATTTTTTGAACGTTCCCAAGTAATCGATTGTATATTTCTGATAATCGATGGTTTTACGTAAAATCTGGAAATGATTTTTTGAACGTTGCCAGTAATCGATTATACGTCTTAGATAATCGATTATGCTGCGTAAAATCTGGGTATGATTTTTGGAACGATTGGAAAACAATCGATTGTGCCAACTTGACAATCGATTGTCGTAGCACAAAATCAGCAATTCTTAATTGGCAATTAGGCAACGGTTATGCATGCTTTTGACAGTATAAATACATCTTCAAATCAGTCTTCTAAAGACAACAACTAATCATATTATTGCTAAAGCTTGCATACTCTCTTATCATCATTTTCTATTCATTACATAAGTTTTTGAGAGCCAAATTATTGACGAAAGTTGTTGCGTTCTTGAGCGTATTTGTTTTGCTCATATCTACTCTTAAGGAGAGTCTTGTTTTGAGTGCAAAGTGTTTTTATACACTTGAAGGTAAGTGTTAATCCCTTGTATTGTAAAAAGGAACGTTGTGATTCCTTTGGTTGAAGTCTTGAATTGTTGTAACTTTGAGCAAAGGTTGTTGAGACTTGTGTGACTCAAGTTCTCAGTTTGTAACGGTTTGTTGAGCACCCGTAAGCTTAACAGTGTTAGTGGAAATCTCGAGAGAGTCTCTCGGGGACTGGACTAGCCACGGGTTGTGGTGAACCAGGATACATCGGTGCGTTCGTTCTTTATTATTTACTTATCGCACTTATTTCAATGCTGCAATTTTTAAATTCCGCAAGTTTACGTTGTTTTTTATTATAACGCTATTCACCCCCCCCTCTAGCGTT
The DNA here is from genome assembly GCA_034376525.1 of Nicotiana benthamiana. NCBI lineage: Eukaryota > Viridiplantae > Streptophyta > Magnoliopsida > Solanales > Solanaceae > Nicotiana > Nicotiana benthamiana. Next base: position 96,343,121 of record CM067337.1, read on the forward strand.
AAGCGTATATTCTAAAAATTGGTATCAGAGCCCAACTCTCTGAAAAACTTAACCGTTTGAGAGAAACAATCCTTGGCTTCTACTCGTGATTCTTTTGCAGGAATAGGTGAAGGACAATGCTCCACCCGACCACCACTATTCGATGGCACAAACTATACGTACTGGAAGGAGAGGATGAGAATATTCGTTCAATCGAATAGCATTTGTGGAAGGTCATAATGAAGGGAGAACAAATTCCAACCAAAAAGGTTGAAAATGAATGGGTTCCAAAATCCGAAGATGAGTACGATGCGGATGATATCCGAAAAGTGCAGAACAATGCTAAAGCCATCAACTTATTATATTGTGCTGTAAATGCTGATGATTACAGAAAAATATCATGTTGCACAACGGCGAAGCAAATGTGGGATAAGCTGGAAATCACGTACGAAGGTACGGACCAGGTAAGAGAGGCTAAAGTTGATTTTCTAACCCATGCATATGAACTGTTTCACATGAAGGAAGGCGAAAGGGTCGATGACATGTTCGAACGATTTTTAAAAATCGTTAATGACTTACATGCTCTTAAGAAGACCTTCACGGATAAGGAACTTGTCCGAAAAATCCTCCAAAGTCTCACTCCGGAATGGCGCTCAAAAGCCGACGCGATTCAAGAGTCTATTGGCATTTCAAATGTCACCATCGACGAATTAAGAGGTAATCTTAAAACTTATGAATCTACTATACTTAACCCTCTTGTTAATGATCAAAGGAAACAAAGAATCGCCCTCAAGGAAAGCACAAGCCAACCTCAAAATGATGAGTACGGAGATAACGAGTTCGGACTCGTTATTAAGAGATTTCAAATGTTCATGCGAAAAGAGTATGAACAAAAAGGCAAACAACAAGGAGATCAAATAAAGTGCTATGGGTGCGGAGAATTCGGGCATATTAAATAAAATTGCCCAAATGCCAAAAAGGAGAAGAAACCCTTCAAGAAACAACGAGCATACATATCTTGGGGAGGCGACTCCGGAGACGAGTCAAGTGAGGAAGAAGAAGACGAAGCCGCAAATCTTTGTCTCATGGCTCACGAAAACAATCAAGAAGAGGTATGTCAAATTTCTTCCAAAAACTTCTATTCTCTTGAGGAAATGCAAAATGCCTTTGATGAGTTGTATAGTGAATTCATTAAAGCTTCCAAAACTGTTAAAAGCATTAAGGAGAATGCCTCTTTGAAAGAAAAAGATTTTGAAAAACAACTCTCTTTGAAAGAAAAGGATTTGGAAAAACTGATTTTGGAAAATGAGAAGTTGAAAGAAGAAAACAAATTTTTCGGCAAGAGAAGCGCCGACAAACCCGAGAGTTCTAATAAAAAGTGTACTTCTTGCATGCATCTAAAAGGTGAGGTAGAAAGACTTAAGGGCACCTTAGATAAGTTCAATTCTTCTGATAAAAATTTGAATGAAGTTCTTGTTAATTTGAAATCGACCAAACATGGGATAGGTTTTAAAAACGAGCCTAAAGAAAAAGTTGAAGCCAAACCCCAACCACCTAAGGCTCAACCTAGGATAAATAAAACAAATGTTCATTCTAGAAATAACAATCCTAGAATCAACATGCATGCTAGACCAAACTTTGAACATTTTAGGACACCTAGAAATAGCCCTCAACCTAGAAATAACTATTCTAGAAATGATGCATATCCTAGAAGAAACTTTGAACATTTTAGGACTCCTAGAAATGGCTTTCAACCTAGAAATAATTATTCTAGAAATGCTGCATATCCTAGAACAAATAGTAGGAGAAATGACTTTCATGAAATGCGCAATAGTCATATTGTCGAAAATAGAGTAAACAATTTCCGTCCGTCCAACTACTATCAACCTAGACGAATGCATAATCCAAATGTCATTTGTCATTATTGCAATCGAATTGGACATATTGCTCCTTCTTGTTTCACTAGACATAGACACTTAAATGCATGTCAAGCACAACAGCATGTTACACCTAACTCTCAAGGACCCAAAACAGCTTGGGTACCAAAGACTCATTAATTTGTCTTGTAGGTATGTTTGAAGGGATCAAGTGTACTTTGGTACCTTGATAGTGGATGCTCCAAACACATGACCGGAGATGAATCCAAGTTCCTTCAACTAGAACACAAAGAAGGAGGAAGCGTTATCTTTGGAGATAACAACAAGGGAAAAATTATCGGCATTGGATCAGTCGGTAAGGATGAACCTTCTTCCATTAAGCATATATTGCTAGTTAAGGGTCTAAAACATAATCTCTTGAGCATAAGTCAATTATGTGACAAGGGAAATCTTGTTTTATTTGATTCGGATGAATGCTTAGTTTTTCGCCGTAGCGATTTTAAAATTATCCTTCGTGGATTTAGAATGGATAACATCTATATGGTTGACCTCGAAAATTCTTCTTCTGAATATGTGAATTGTCTTATGAGCAAAGAAGATGATATGTGGTTATGGCATCGTAGAGTAGCTCACATAAACATGCATCTTTTAAACAAATTGGTTTCACAAAATTTAGTTATTGGTCTTCCAAGTTTGAAATTTGAAAAAGACTCTACTTGCGATTCTTGTCAAAAAGGGAAGCAAACAAAAGCATCTTTTAAATCGAAAAATATTGTTTCAACTACTAGACCATTGCAACTTCTTCATATGGACCTTTTTGGACCATCTCGCATTGAAAGTCTTGGTAGAAATCGTTATGCTTTTGTTATTGTTGATGATTATTCTAGATTTACATGGACACTATTTCTTGCTCATAAAAGTGAAGCTTTTCATAATTTTAAATGTTTTCTTAAACGTGTTCAAAATGAAAAGGACACAACCGTCACTTCAATAAGAAGTGATCATGGGGGAGAGTTTGATCACAATCTCTTCGCGGACTTTTGTGACGAACTCGGTATCGAGCACACCTTCTCTGCTCCACGCACACCACAACAAAATGGAGTGGTGGAAAGGAAAAATAGGTGTCTCGAAGAGATGGCTAGAACCATGCTCGATGAGGCTAAGATTCCCAAACATTTTTGGGCGGATGCCGTGAGTACCGCATGCTACGTTTTAAACAGAGTAGTCATAAGGCCAATACTCATGAAAACTCCCTATGAACTCTATAAGGGAAGGAAACCAAACATCTCCCATCTTAGAGTATTCGGTTGTAAATGTTTTATTCACAACAATGGTAAAGATAATTTGGGAAAATTTGATGCCAAATCCGATGAAGGAATTTTTATTGGTTATTCATCACGTAGCAAAGCATATATGGTATTCAATAATAGAACCGAAACTGTGGAGGAATCCCCTCATATTGTGTTTTCCGAAAATAATGCTCGCTTGGCGAGAAAGGATTCTGGTTTTGATCCTGCTTGTATTTTAAACTCAATAAGTCCTCAAGACAATGTACAAAAGGAAACTCCTAAGGAAATTCAAGATGAAATCTTGGATCAATTATCGGAGGAAGCGCCACAATTGGAAAAAGAAACGAAAATACCTAACGCATGGAGGACAATCAAAGACCATCCTCTCGAACAGGTAATTGGCGATATTGAACAACAGGTAAGTACTCGAAACACTCTTAAGAACACCTTAGGACACACTTCTTAAGAGATCACGTTCTCAATTGGCCAACATCTTGACTCCACATTGATCTAAGTCATTATTTCTTTACGAATTACTAACTTGAGCGTCGGAGACGTCTATTTCTTTCTTGCAGGTATCGTCCTAAAGGCAGGGGAATTATAAGGCAATGGTGTAGAACAATCAATTGTTACAGTCAAATATCAATTATCATTCCTTTATGTCTCATGTTTACTGTGCCGGACAATCGATTAGCAAGTATCACTAATCGATTATTTACGTTTTATGCTTATTATGCAGGTTTTTTTTGTTAATTAATAATCAATTTTTTAACTGTATAATCGATTACCGTCTTGGCCATTCAGTACTGCCTTCCTAAAACAATCGATTGTCTCAAAAGTATAATCGATTATTTTCTGAGTCAGAAAATCACTGTGCACACTGTGTCATAACAATCGATTACCATAATTCAACAATCGATTATTTTTTGTCAGTAATTCAAATATTTGTTACCGTTTGGGTCCTGCAAGATTCCCACAATCGATTCTTGTCATTTCCGAGTACAATTCAAAAACTCCATAACAATCGATTATTTTGATTCCACAATTGATTGTTTAACGGATAGTGCAAATTTTTTACCGTTTCTGACCGTTTTGGCTCTTAAATTTCTGCAGATTTTCACCATAAATGAAATGCCATCCTTCTCATTATAAATAGGTACCACATGTCTTCAATTTCTTCACTCAAGCATCAATCTTATCTCCCAAACTTTCAAAAATCTCTCAAATTTCTTACAAAGGCTATTACTACTTATTGAAAATGTCGAGCAGACACACCAAACGCCCCCGTTCAGGCAGACATGGTGCATCTTCTTCAGCTGCTCCTCCTACTCCCAATTTCCCTTACCAAGATGGGTCTCTTTTACGGTTTAACTCTGAAACCGAGCTAACTAGATTCTTGACAAAATTCGAAAAACGTGACATTCTTCCTCCTCGCTTTTCAACCAGCAAATATCTTGAATCCTGCGCCCCCGCTGCAAACATACTTAGGGAATGTCAACTCCTTGACTTCTTATATCTTACCTATCCTCATATTAATCCTCCATTGATTCAAGCGTTCTATTCAAATCTTCATGAGGACGACGATGGTGAGCTTGTGTCAAACATTAATGGAGTTCAAATTCTTTTAACCAATGAAAACTTACATTCTATTGCTCACCTTCCTAGAAGTGGGGAAAACATTTCTCTCTACATTAGAGAAGCCGGCGCCTTATTTGATGAACGAATTCTTCTAAACCAAATAGGACTTGGAGCTTATGATCCTAATCTATCCAATCGTCGTCCTACCATTACGGGCATGCTCCCCGAATATCGTTTAATTTTCTACTTCATCACCCGGGTCCTCAAACCACGCAAACATAATCACACCACTCTCTCCCAAGAGGACGCAAAACTCATGCATGCCATTATAACCGGGGCTCACATCAATTGGTGTAAGTTCGTCAAAATTCACATGCTTGATGCCATTGGGGACGATTGACCACTTCCCTATGCCCTCCTTATCATGAATTTTCTTGAAGCCTCCGGGTTCAACACCTCTATCGTTCCGCTCAAAAAGAGCACCAAGAAATGGGAAATTTCCGAATCCTCCTTTCCCCATGACGGCAAACATGCAGCTCCTGCTCCTCCTCCAACTCGTCAAACGAGTCAGCCTCAAGCTCCTACACTTTAATCTATTTCCGACCAACTTGCTTCTTTGTCCACCTCTGTCAATCGTTTGACATATGAGATCCATGGATATTTTGATCATATTCACTATCCATATGCTGGACTTGTTCCTTATGAAGCAGTGCCGGATGACGAGGCGGGAAATGATAATAATGAATAATTTTTTTGCTTTTCTAGCTTATTGTTCTATGTTGTATTGTCTTCTTTTTATGTAATCGTATTTTTGATTAATAAATAAACAAGTTATTTACTTATTCTATTTTTTTTTGCTAATGTCAAAAGGGGGAAGAATAAGGGCTATGCACTTAATATTTATTGGTATAAATTGAGGGGAATTCATATGTTGAGGGGGAACTAATTGCATATCTTTACTTGTCTTGGATCGTCATTATGAATCTCTAATATGCATATCCCGCTTAAGGTTTGCCATTATCAAAAAGGGGGAAATTATTGAAACACGTTCTCAAGGCACTAAACTAAACGTGTGTTCATATTTGCAGGTTTTGATAAATGACAAACGATGCGCAATTGACATATGACGAGGTCCAAGCACAAGCGCGCAAATGTCATGTAACAAAGTTCAAGCACAAGACAAACAAAGAAACAAAGTTATACATGAGTCGTTCTTTAATTGTGATCTTGATCCGACAACTTAACTCAAGACTTGGCTTCTCTCGTAAAATCATTTTTATCAAATCATGCATATTTAATTTAGAGCAAAATGATATTAAATCATGCATATTTATTTTAGCAAAATGATTTTTAAACATGCCTCTAAAATCTGGACTAAGAAAATCGATTATGTACTTAGGATAATCGATTATGTTGAGTCAGCTGCATGACAATCGATTGTGTACCTTATGACAATCGATTGTGTTAAGGCAGTGTGCATCAGATTTTTCAAATCTGCATGACAATCGATTGTGAACCTTATGACAATCGATTGTGTTAAGGCAGTGTCCATCAGATTTTTCGAAGCTACAAAATAATCGATTGTGAACTTATGACAATCGATTGTGCTGAGGCAGTGTCCAAACATATTTTTCAAAGCTAAAAAATAATCGATTGTGAACTTATGACAATCGATTGTATTGAGGCAGTGTCTATTTGATTTTTCAAAGACTGATAAATAATCGATTGTCCATATAGTATAATCGATTATGTAACTGACCGTTGTCAAAATATTTTCAAATACCGTCAAGTAATCGATTGTATGTTTTTAATAATCGATTGTTTGAAGTAAAATCTGGAAAAGATTTTTTGAACGTTGCCAAGTAATCGATTGTATATTTCTGATAATCGATTGTTTTACGTAAAATCTGGAAATGATTTTTTGAACGTTGCCAGTAATCGATTATACGTCTTAGATAATCGATTATGCTGCGTAAAATCTGGGAATGATTTTTGGAACGATTGGAAAACAATCGATTGTGACAACTTGACAATCGATTGTCGTAGCACAAAATCAGCAATTCTTAATTGGCAATTAGGCAACGGTTATGCATGCTTTTGACACTATAAATACATCTTCAAATCAGTCTTCTAAAGACAACAACTAATCATATTATTGCTAAAGCTTGCATACTCTCTTATTCATCATTTTCTATTCATTACATAAGTTTTTGAGAGCCAAATTATTGACGAAAGTTGTTGCGTTCTTGAGCGTATTTGTTTTGCTCATATCTACTCTTAAGGAGAGTCTTGTTTTGAGTGCAAAGTGTTTTTATACACTTGAAGGGAAGTGTTCATCCCTTGTATTGTAAAAAGGAACGTTGTGATTCCTTTGGTTGAAGTCTTGAAGTGTTGTAACTTTGAGCAAAGGTTGTTGAGACTTGTGTGACTCAAGTTCTCAGTTTGTAACGGTTTGTTGAGCACCCGTAAGCTTAACAGTGTTAGTGGAAATCTCGAGAGAGTCTCTCGGGGACTGGACTAGCCGCGGGTTGTGGTGAACCAGGATACATCGGTGCGTTCGTTCTTTATTATTTACTTATCGCACTTATTTCATTCCTGCAATTTTTAAATTCCGCAAGTTTACGCTGTTTTTTACTATAACGCTATTCACCCCCCCCCCCCTCTAGCGTTAAGCGTATATTCTAACACTTTTGTCTTCCTCCATTTGGTCCAAAGACGTGTAATTATTGATTAAACTTTGATCCTTGCTAACGGATAAGTTAGCATTTATTGATAGGGCTTTAGGAGGGTTGGTTAATAGTTGCTTGTTAATATAGTTTAAGTGTTGAGTTTTGAGGTACTTACTTGATCTTGCATCGAACAAGCGGACATTCATACCTGGAAGAGGATTTGGTTCAGTTTTGGCAGTGTGGGCATTGGCCATTTTGGCTTTACCTTTTCTTGGGAACTTGATTGTCATCCATCCTCCTTCTTCTGAATTTTGTTGGTTGTTACCTTGCTTTTCTGCATGGATTTCCTTTGCATTGGTTTCTCTTGTTGTGATTGGCAGCTTTCCTTGTGTGCAATATTGAGTCGTGTGTCCTAGTCTGCCACAAGATTTACACAATATATCATTGCCCTCATACACGATTGGTTGTTTATGTTGTCCAATGAGTATGTGGTGTTGGACAGGCTGGTCAAGTGGAAGTTCAACACATAATCTGGCATAACGTCCCCTAAGTGTAGCTGAGGTGCATGCATCCACTTTGAGAAGTTTGCCAACTGAATCACCTATTTTTGCAAGGTCTATTCCATCATAGAACTTAGTATGTAATTGTGGTAATCGGATCCAAATGGTAGTGAAGTTGTGTTGTGCTTTGTTTGCAACAAAGTTTGGAACCCATTTTTGAGTGGATAGAAAAAAACCATTGACGAACCAAGGTCCGTTCTGTAGGATTTTTGTCATGTTTTCCTCACTAGTTAGTTTGACGGTATAGTAGTCTTCTCCAAGATCAATTAGAGGGAATTTCTCGTTGAGTTTCCATAGGTCTTGTAATTCTTTTTGAGGTAGTGGTGCATACGTCTCTTCCCTATTAGTTTGATGATGATCGAATATTTCCAAGGCATGTACATTCGATGAAGGTCATCTTGGCTGAGGTTTATTTGCCTTAATGAGCTAGTTAAATCATTTTGGATTGGATCATCAGCTTGGATTTGAGCAGTGTCCATATCCATATGATTTTCTAACTCTTGAGGTGGAGGATTTACTACTTTGGTAGTGAATTCGTCTCTTAGGGGGTTTCCTTATATGAAATAGAGTTTTGTAGTTGGTGGCTAGATTTATCTGGTGGCTTTGGTGGGATATTGCTGGTAGTAGATGGTGGTTCTTGTAGTGAGAGGTTAGACATTCTCCTACTATCTCCAATGGCCTTTTTTTTCCACAAGTTCTCTTCTTTAAGTCCATAATGAATTCGATTCCTTCTCTATTATTCTAAACAACATTGAGTCAAGGTTGAAAAGCTAATAAGGAATAAAAAATTAAGACAAGTTATATTAGGTTATTTTTCCTTCAAAAAGAAAAAGTATGAAACTTTTTAAATGTAAGCAGTAAATCAGTGCAACAGATTAAAAAACTGAAGTTAATAAATATACAATATTTTGCAAGCCAAGTCCATCTTCTTAGTCATCTCTTCTTCTGCCCATATTGATACTCGATGAAAAGTTTCATTTCCCTTTTTTCTCCGTTCGTAAAACCACTCTCCCAACTTTTCTTGGATGAAATCTAACATTCTTAGAATAGGCATTTCTCTCCCTTTGAGTAAACCGGAATTCATATATTCTACCATGTTTGTCGTTAGTATATCATAACCTCTCTGTGGGAACCAAGATTGATCCCATCTCTCGGGAGCATCTTCCATTATGTTATTATATGTTTTCTTGTCAATACGTTTGAGTTGGGACATTAACTAATTAAAATCTTCACGTTTGTATGACCTTGCAGCAGTTTGGAATATATTGATTACCATGGCCTTTGCATGTCTTTGCTTTAAATTTTTCTCAAAGTGATAGAGGCATATACCATGGTGAGCTTCAGGAAAAAATTTTCTTATACCATTTGCAATTGATTGGTTTCTATCTGACAAAAAAACCAGTTCATGACGGACTTGAATCGATTTCTCATTTCCCCGAAGAACCAAATGTATGCCTCATTGTTTTCTGAATCTGCTATACCAAAACACAGAGGAAAGATTTGATTATTTGCATATAGAACACCACGATGTATTGACTTTAAAAATGTTGCATCTACTGCAATAACGAGTATACAGTAGGACCAACCAGCTACTGATGTTGCATGAGCAAAGAACATGTAAGCAAGTTTGTACATTGAAACATAAAAGAAAAAATCACAAGGTGTGATGTTTTTTAAATAGTAACATTTGAAACTTCAGGATGATGGTTAGTATTGTTTTGTTTACCTATTCTGCACACCTCTTTTTATGCTTGTATACGTTCTTGGGTGTTTGGACACCATCGTGTGTAGGTATGAAGGAAGAATCTGGTAGTTCTCTTCGGGTGTTCCCCATATGCAAGCAACAGTTTTTTGAATGGAAAGCCATGCCTTGTGATAACCAGTGTCAATTCCAAATTTCTTTTTCATTTCACTTTTTACAAAGGCTGGTGTAACCTCTATCTTTTTGTCTCAAACGTGTTCTACAATTTGTTCACTAATAAAATTTGATGTACCATGCTTCTAAGCTGATTTTCTTGCATCAATCGAGCATTTATAGATGTTATGATATTTTATCACCCTGAACAGTGTGGAATTTTCTATTCTAGTAGCACGCACATTCCAACAATAGTTGTCCATAATGCATTTTAGCTCGTATCTCTTGGAACATGATCTAACTGCAGTAAATTCAACTTTTTGGTTTATATCCAAGCTACAGAAAAATTTAGTCATGTTTTGTTTGTTCTCAAAGATGGATCCAACTCTTACTTCCTCAGGCAACGCATCGTGCCTAAGTATTTTACATGGTGGAGATTCTTTCAACTTTCTCCTCAATTTTGTTTTTGATTTCTGAGGAGCACAAGAACTTTCAGCAATTTCTTCAATTCTATCTGATGTTATCGGTATAAGCTCTATGTTTACTTTATCTTCACTGTTGCTTATCATTGCAGAAAGTAACAAAAAGCTTTGTTGGATTTTGTGTTTGTTGTCAATTTGCATTATTAGATGTCCTTCTTCTTCTTCTTGGTCATCAACAAACTGGTATGAATTTATTAGAGGAGGGGGTAATTGTTGAAACACTGTGTATCTGAAGGAGCTGTAATGTTAGAAGGTTGTTGCCTGTTGTCTACTTCGATTATTGGCTGTCGTTGTTCATGTTGATAGTCAGCAAAAGGTTCTGAATCTATTGCACATGCAAGAGATTGGTTGAATGCTGCAGATTCTGAAGGTTGTATTTTTTGAATGAAGAAATGGCAATTCTTGTAGGCTGAATTAGTTGTAAGCAAATGTATATACGTACTGAGTTCTTCATCTGAAGTTACAAGAATTCCTTTGCTTATATTTAGTTTGATATCAAGTCATACTTTTAATTTATATCTGGTTGAATCTATATTTTCAACTTCACTAATTTTTCTTCCGGAAAGTATTGATTGATATGTCCTTATTAACTAGAACAAGTTTTGTATCATGATCCAAGTATTTGAAATCAAGAGTCTAACTCCCATTAAAAGTTATAACAACACAAATCAAACTCATCCTGCAGATTCATATTTAGTGAAAATTATTAGGAAAGTGAACAAAAGAATTTTTAGGTTGTTTGTGCTGAAGTTTTTATAAATGAACTAAATAACTTAGGCATCTTCTTCTGATATTATTTGGTAAAAGATGTATGATATTGTGAGCATATAATTTTTACCCGGTTAAAACAAGCTCCTACAGGACTCTTAAAGTTTTAGGATTTTTATTTTTTTAGTATTTAATTGAATACGAATGTTGATTAATGCATGTTTAAGATGGTGTAGGATTTAATTGTTAAATAAATTTGTTATACAAATTAAAATACAAAAAAATATATATATGTCCGGCATTTGAAAATTTTTTTGTTTAATTTTGATTTGGTTTAATTTTATTTGTGATAATTAGGAATTTGTGGTTTTTAAATAAAGATTAGAAATTAATTTAAATCAAAAGAAAAAGACCTATATATATATATATATACATATATATACATATATATATATGTGTGTGTGTGTATATATACACAGCCACTCAGGCTGGCCACAATTGGGCCAGACCTGAGTGGCCCAAACATGTTTCCCCTTTTAAAAACACAAAGCCCCTGCCCAAGTGACCGACCCTGGTCCAGTCCACATAGTAACGAACCAAACGACACAGTTTAAGAGCCCAATCATCACAGCCGCCAATCTCATCTCATCCGACGGTCATCAAACCCCCTCCCAAATAATATACATATGCCCAAACGTCTCAAATACACTTAGAGTTAGATTCCCTTTCTTCCTCGTACCATCTACCACCGACATAACACCACCCCTTGACCACCTCAGAACCACCCCTTGACCACCTCAGAATTACCCTTGACCACTAGCTTACCACCCTAACGCCGCCACCAGAAATCGCCTCAAGGCGGCGGCCGGTAGCCAAACTTCCCCAGATTAACACCAAACCGTCACAACCTCCCATATCCCGTCCTGTGGTCAGTTCCCGTCGAACAAGTCCCCTCCGTCTCGAATATTCAAAAACAAGGTCGTCGGAACCACTGTCTTCGGCGACCTTGTTCCAAACCCTTCCAGCATTACACTGTAGAACCATTAGGACCTCCCCTTCCTAGTCCTGCAGCCCGATCCCTTCGAATCCCCCCCCCCCCATAATCTCAAATATTCACAGAAAGGTTGTCGGAAATCCTACCTGTGGCGACCCAACTCCAAAGCCCTCCAAACTTACACCCCTAAAACACCTCAATCTCCTCTTTCCGACCATATATATCACACCCTTCAAATCCAGTCCAAACCCATCGAATATCAATTCAAAACCTAACCCTAAAACTCAAACCCGTCGGAAATGGCTCAAATTCCTCTTAGGCAATCCCTAACCCTTCCTTTCCCCAACCACACCACCCACGACCCCCAAACAACCTCAACCACTGAATAAATCCATATCTAAGATCTCGCTGAGGTCTCAGAACCTTGAAAGCCCTTCCTTGAACTCTTAAACTGGTTGTACATTGGCCTATAAGGTTTGAAACCCATGTGGAAGAGGTCAAGAACCAATGAAATGGTCTAAATGGACATGCATGAGAAGAAGCTAAGTTTTCTGTATATTTTCATTTCTTTAGCTGCTAAATGTTTTATTTCTTTTTGTAAATTGTTTAGGTTCAGTAGTTACATGCCTAATAGTTTGAAGTCCCTTCGTTTGATTTCTTTTGGTTGTTTGTTTGTTTGTCCACAATTTCAGCTAAAATTGGTTTCAATAATCATATGCCTTTGTTTATCACTAGTCTGGAATTCTCTTCGTCTCTTGAGTAATTGCATATCCTGTTAATATCAACTCCGTGATCTTGAAAGCTTAGTTAATTCTTCAGTACTGTTATTTTATGGTTTAACCGACATCCATCTCATGATCCATTTGTTTTATTCTATGATTTCTGGTTTGCCCCTAAGTATTTGATTGCCATAATTGCTTTTTCAGTATTGATAGTGGTTTAAGCTGATTTGTTGAGTTGGATCTTTAATTGTTAAGTAGTAGCCTTTATTTGCTTCCTAATTTGATTCATGAACTAAGTGTCCACTCCCTGCTATATGCTTCTTATATTCAAGCATTTCTGAGTACTTTGATTGAGATATTTCAGAAAAGTTAAGTGTTGATAGATATATGCCTTCTTCTAGTTATTTTGATCCTTTGTTTTGATAATCCTTAATAATGTTTGTGTGCTGAAAGTTTACATTAAGGCATTTATTTTTAATACTTGGTAGTTTTGGCTGATATTAAACCTTGTTAAGCCTGTTATTCCAAGATTAAAATGTGACCCAAACTTGATTGACCAGGGTCAATTGCAACTAAACTATGGTCAAGGAATAGTTTAGATTAGAACTTCAGGTGGGTAATTTAGAAAAGGAGATAGGGGTATAAGGGGTACTTGAACTTTGAAAATCTGATAGTAATCCCTTAGAACCTTCTAGCAAGGGATTAAAACACAATTCCTGCCTCAAACTTGAGGCACAAATCAGGAATTGAAGGACCATTTAGGAAAACTACAAATCTGAAATAAGGACTAAAAGAAAAACAAAAGAAAAGCTGATGCCCTAAGGCTCCATTATAAAAGAAACCCCTTGAGCACATTTTTAAAGGATCCGGAATCTTCTCTTTGGGTCGTAGAGCTAAAATACATACTAGTTTCTCCTATATCTGCAAAATATGCCATTAGTGCTCTTTGAGTCATTTTTCTGAAGACTTAATTCTCTAAAAACTCTGCTGAAGTCCTGGATGCACTGTATGTTTAACTGTTGATTGCTTAGTTGACTCATTACCTTTACTCATAGGCTTGTTTTCTGCTGAATTACAGGTAACTTTCAATGTTCATTGATGTATTTGAAGCTCAAGTAAAAAGTACTCATAAATGGAAGATCTAAGTTAATTGTACTATTTTAAGCCCTTTCCTTATTTTTCCCTTATTTAGTTTGGATATAGCTGTAGTGGTAAAATATTCATCATGTTGTAATTAAAAGTTAGACTGATTTATTTTTGTAATAATTGGACTTTAGAGACTTATTTCTTTGTAATAACTGGACATTCGAATTACTTTGAAGTATGAACAATCAATTGTGCTGGTAGTTAATGTATGGCTGCTGTAGATAGTCATTTTACGTTTGTCTAGAATAAAGAAATCAGGAAATATTAGCTTAGAAATTATTAAAATCCAGTCATTGTGTATGATGTAGTTCACTCAAATTTTAATATGTTAGCAGTGTTTTGTTTCAAGTCTATAGGTTGTAATCAGAGTCATAGTTGCATTGTGAAAACTGGACTCATATACTCCGACTGACGAGTATATGGATCAGTTAGTCCAAATCTAATACTAAAATGGATATATATATATAGATCATTAGCATCCTCTTTATAAATGTATAGATAATTAATCTTGTGTATAGATTTGAACTGAAAAAGCATTATTGAAACTGGGACGTATGGACTGCCCCGTCCGAAATGAACTTTAGGCCTAGTTAAGAGGCACGGCAGTGGCCAAACACAATATGTGTTCTGGGCCAGCCCAAACATGAGTCCAGGGTGTGCAATTAGCCATGAATGAGGCTAAGAGGCACGTTTTGTTTTCTCAAATACATAGTCTATACATAAAGTGATTAGCGCATTTAAACACCAGCAAGAGTAGAGAATTTAGCATGTGTTAGAATATCCTTATAAAATAAAGTGAGCCATGTTAATTCAAGCAAATACCATGTGATGACTCCTTACTTCATTAAAACACATAAAAAATAGGAAGTGCCGTTTAGCAATTTTGACGGCCTTCCCACGAATGTCAAGACGTAGTTGTTATAGGCGCGTGTTTAATAAAATACCTTCCTAAATTCGGGTGCACATTCATGTGACCCAAATCCTATTTTCAACGGAAATAAAATATATCTAAAATTGCGGGTGCATTTGTGTGAGGCGATTCGTGACGTGTTTTAATAACATTGCAAATTTTCCTAAAAAAATGTTAAAAGCGATTAATAATCTAAAATTATGGGTTAACAGGTATAGCAAATCATATTTTAGCCACTTATGATGAGTTTAAGCGACCGTGCTAGAACCACAGGATTCGAGGGTGCCTAGCACATTCCCTCGGGTAAACGGAATTCCTTACTCAAGAATTTCTAGTTCGCAGACTCCAATTGGGTAGTCAAAATTTCCTCGATTTGGGATTTTAAATAAACCGGTGACTTGGGACACCAAAATCCAAACTTATCCCAAGTGGCACTCTTGAAATGAATAATTAATCCCATACACGTATTATCTTTCGGGGTAGCAACATGTAAGCCGAAAAAAGGAGGTGTGACAGATATAATTAATGAATGCTGCATATAAAACTTCATCTCATTAAGTGCTGAAATTTTTTAAAATGAACTAAGAACTTCAGCACATTGGGCTAAGGTTTTTGTATCATGGTGATTCATCAATGCAGGGGAAAACAACTTCAGGCAGTAAGTGTTGAAGATTGGTTTTAGAATGAACTAAGAAACTTCAGCACATTAGGCTGAAGTTTTAGCAAATGAATTCAACAAACTTGAGTATATTTTAGCATACATTGCATAGTGTACAACAGTTACCTACACACTTAAAGTATTAATTATATTGGGTTTGGGGTGTGTACTTGTGTAATAATTACCATGCAGAAGTTTTTTTAATATCAATTCTATTCAAATTTTTTAGTTCAAGCATGAAGTTTTTAAATAATAACTAAAAAACTTCAGCACCTAGCCGACGTTTTTGGTGCAATATGATTTTTTAATTTAGCTAGAGGAGGAGGAAAACTTCAGCTCCTCCTTCTGAAGTTAAGTAATAAGTAAAAAACTTCAACACCTAGGCCGAAGTTTTTTTATGCAATATGAATTTTTAATTTAGCTAGTGTAGGAGGAAAACTTCAGCTCCTCCTACTAATGTTTTTAAGAAATAACTTAAAAACCTAAGCAACTATGCTGAAGTTTTTTGATGGAGTATGAAATTTTAATTTAGCCAGTGTAGGAGGAAAACTTCAGCTCCTCCTGCTTCAGTTTTTATGTAATAACTAATAAACTTAAGCAACTATGCCGAAATATTTTTATGCAGTATGAAATTTGAATTTACGTTTTATTTTTTTTGCCCGGTTTACAAGGAAATCTTCAGCTTTTAATTATTAACAAAATTCAGCAACTATATCGAAGTTTTAAAACAATTATTTAGTGTTTTAATATAATTTCTCCTTCATTATGTTATTTGGTAGCTCGTTAACTAAATAACTTCAGCTTAGAATGTTATAATTCATCGTCAAATAGATTTAGAATTGCAAATTCAGCATATCAATGAAGTTGCTCAAACAACTTCAATCAATCAATCAGAAAACATATAATTCAAAAAATACTTACAATGTATTTGAATATGAAACTTGAATTCCAGAAGTGATCTACATAGAGACGGACTGATGGAGGAGATACGGAGGAGATATGGAATTTGAATTTGGGAATACATAGGAGAGGCAGACTTTTATATTTTTCGGAAGGGGTATAATGGTCATATTATTACGGATTTTTTCTTAGTTGGTTACGTAATCAATACTTTTTAAAAATAGGTTATAGGTTAAAAGGTGTCATAAAAATAGGGTACGACTGCAAATACCCCTTTCAATTAACACCAAATAAAACTAGCCCCAAATTTCATACTATTTCTTCTAAAATAATACAAAATACTACATCATTTATTAATTAATCCTACTTAAATAAAATAAATATTAAAATAAAACTACCCGTAAAACAAACCTATTTTTTTGTATTTTTCAATATCATACTAAAGATAAAAGAAATTGAAAATTCACTGTAAAATTAAAATAATATTCCTGAAATTAAAGTGAAATTATTTTTTTGAATTTTATGTAAAGTAGATAAATTAAAAGTAACTAGATTAGATAAAAAATTGTAATTTTTATTTTTGTAATAAAATAAAGTAAAAGGGTCAAAAATAACTAAAATATCGATATTAGCCCTAAATTATATATTTATATACTAAAATATGTAAAATCTTGGGAAGAATAAAAAATCACGTCTACAGAGAACATCTCAAGTCATTTTATGTTTGAATATTTCTGTACCATCACGAAAATGAGACGTTATCTTCATTAGTGCTAATTGCATAAAAGGGGCTCATTTATGATTAAGACGGTATGTATTGAGTTTCAACAACCAAAAGCATTAACTTAATCAACAAAGAAAAGTAATATAGCAAATGACTCGGAAAAATTGAACGAGTAAAACAAAGAAAATTTGCATAAGCACAAAAAGTTTACGCGAAATGTTCCAAAGATAAATGAAAAGACAAAAACCTAAGTTTAATGATCAGGAGAAACAACTTGATTTGAAGGAATAACAACTTGAGAAGGGTTATCGGCTAGGGAAGGATGGACAACTTGGGAATGATGAGCTTAGTGACTTAAAAATGAAGGATGAAATTATGTCTCCATATCTTCTTTACCCATATCACCTCCACAACACTTTTCTTCAGGAGTGGAGAAACTTGGACCTTGTTGAGACACATCAACGTCTTCTTTAGCCTTGGAAATTTCGGTATTAAGGTAGAAATCTTGTTTACTAGCTTCAATCAGAATTTTTTATCCGAATTTATGTGTTCGCTGATATAAATAAGAATTAAATTTTCTCGATTCAAAATTTTAAACCGATAACTTAAAATACCATAAATTATTTCACGTGACAACTTTAAATTTGAATAAATAATCCTATTACGCTTACTATTATTTGAATTTTAAAAAAAAATCTTTTATAACCCTTGGATGGTAAAGAGAAGGTGTGACATACACATAAATAAATTTAGTTTTTGTATATTATGTCTGCTGATAAATTTCAACTTTTAGTCTAAATGGAACATATGTGGATATGGGTTTATTGTGCCGATGACATGGCAGTTCTTATCAAGGCATGTGGTAGTTTACACCAAATATGGTTAAATTTAATTAATTAATAATTAAAAAGTAAACCATATTAATATTAGAAAGACGTCAGTGTTTTTTCGTTCTTCTTTCATCCAATTTTTTTATCTTCTTTTAATGTTTGCTTTAGTTTTTAAATTTTACATCATCTTTTCTTTATTTTCTGCATCATTCCAAAATAATAACATAAACTATGATAATACTGTTAAAATATAAGACCTCCAGAATATTGGCCTTTTCTGGATTAGTATTGTTATGAAATTTAGTTGGTCAAGGACTGCAAGTAAATAAAACATAATGAAAGATTATAGTTAAAATATGGACATAATTTGAATTGGAGGAATATATGGTAATTAATTCCTAAAGTTCTTATTGCGCAGAGAATATACACAAATAAATATTTTAAAATATGGAGTGCACTTTTGTGAAATTATTTTGTCTGTTAATCTTCAAATCTGTTACATCGAAAATGTACAAAGATAAATATTTTTGGTTAAATATTTATATAATTAATAATAGTTACAGATAATAGAAGGAAAGTTTCATGTTGGATTGTTGGTAATGACCATAGGCCAGTGATGGCCTTAGGGTAGTATAAAATGTGTAAAAGAAAATATCCACACGTTAAGTTAGGGTTAAGAACATAGCAGAGATTTGCAAGACACTATAAGTATTTTTAATATTATTTATGCAAAACATATGATAGTTAACTATTGTTGAAATACTAATATTATGTATGCTCCCTGTCGCAAAAAAAGAAAAAAGAAAAAAGAAAAAAGAAAAAAGAAAAGGTCATCTGATGTTGATTTTAGCCGTAACATTTAGCATTTACGGGTGAATAAGTAGTCTTAGCTCCCGCCTCGACACAAATTATAGTAAATATTTAACAATGTTGAATAAACAAATATTATAATGTTCTTTATGTTATTAGAACAATAAAAAGCCGTGTATTGATATATCGACCATTGTCCTTCAGAAAGATAAACGACAAGTGCTTCCGAGTTTGGGATAAACGATATAAACCAAGCCAATTTTAGATACTTTCCTAAAATACAAATTAACATAACCACATTTTGTCTCGGCTATAAGATATCCTAATCTTGTGGGAAGCGTTTTCCTTGTTGATTTGATCGCATCAGTTTTGGGTAATCATTGCAAATTGCAACAAAGAAACGGAGAAATTCAAAAGTAGTCAAAATAAAATTTAGTTATTCTTATGTAAAGATAAATTTGAATAAAAATCACTGTTTAAAATTCGAAAAAATATTTCAGTATATTATATTTAAGTTTCAGTATAAGTATAATGGAACTTCAGAATATTATATTAGAGTATCAGTATAATATAGCAGTCCAGCATAATATATTGGAGATTGGACATTTATACTGGAACTATTCACGTGTTGGAGCTCCAACATCATATGCTAGAAATTCATACACAGTTATACCGATCTCCAGTATATTATGCTGGAACTTTCGGTATTGCAGAAAAATAATGACTACTTTTCAATGACTTTGCAAATACTGATTATTTTTGAATGATTAGTTCGAAAACTGGTTAGCCCGTGCTATTTTTATACAAGAAAAGGTACTTAGTAAATTGATATTTAATGTATGCTTATTGTAAGCAAGTGATTTTTGCCATATATGAATTATTCCCAGAAATTCAAACAAAATAATTCCGTTCATTATTTTACAATTTTGTGAATTTTTGTGACATTTTATGCTAATTGTTTGCACTTTGTTTGTGCATTTTAATTAATAAAAAACATAAAAAAAAAAAATATACTTAGCATTTGCGTTTAAAGTTTAATTTCGCCTTTTAGGATCGATTAGTAATTAAGTTACTTCATAGAATAGAGAAATAACAAAAATGGTTCGTTTGCATTTCTACTTTTAATTTATTTTAGTTTTCTTTAAAATTTAGAATTAGTTAATTCTAAAATTAATTAGTATAATTTTAGAGTTAATTTGGGTCCTTTATTTTTAATTTGGCATCAGAAAAAATACAAATAAATAAAAAGGAAGGGGGGGGGGGGGGGGGGGAAAGAAGAAAAGAAAAGAGAAAATATGAAAAGAAAGAATTTTTAAAGAGATAAATAGGTTGTTCGTTCATTTGAGCAAATTTTCAAATAAAAACACCAGCCAAACTCACCCGTTCGAGGCTAGCCCATACCCTCCGAAAACCCGGTCTAGCACCTCAATTGAAACGACGACGTTTGGAGCCCTAAGTGTGAGCACGTGATTTTTGCCTCGTTTGAAACGTTCCAATAAATTCGTAGACTAGGATTTCTTTATTATTTGTATTTTAGGAATAAATTATGTGATTTATATTTATTTTCATTTTTTGGAATTAATTATGTGATTTGTGTTTATTTACAATTTTAGGAATTAATTGTGTGATTTGCGTTTATTTGTGTTTTAGGAATTAATTGTGTGATTTTGTGTTTATTTGCGTCTTTCCTTTATTAATTAAATTTTTAGGAATTTAATTCCATTTGAGTGCATTTTAATTCATAAAAATACAAAAATAGCATTTTTACATTAAGGATACTAGTTTCGACATTTTCTGGTTTAGTGATTAATAGCATGGAAAATAATTAGTAACAAAATCGGTTCTTTTCGCATTTTTTACTTTTGAAGTTTCATTTTTAAGGTTTTCTTCTTAAATTAGGATTTAGTTGATTTTAGAAAATTAATTAGTTTAGCTATATAATTAAATCAAGTCCTTATTTTTGATTTTGTATTAAACAAAAATTTTAAAAAAAGAGATAAAAGGAATTAGGAATTAATTTGAATAAAAGAAGAAAAAAAAGAAGGAAATGGGATCCTTTTAAATTAAAATATTGGGTGTGGGCTAGACCTGTCCTACACTTCCAGACCCAAGCCAAATGACCAGTCTATAGCCCAATTGTTCCTCAGCTTGGTCCAACCCCAGAGACGTCAAACAACATCGTATTCCCCAAATCGATCTCAACCGTCGAGGATAGTTCATCCAACGAACGGGAATCCGGGCTTGTTTAGTATATAATTGCCAAATTAGACCCCACCCCTCAGAACCCCCTTACCCCCATCTCCGTCTCTCACCAACCTTAGAGACCGTTCCACACCACCGTCTCCTCCCTAAACCACCGCCGAACCACCATAACACAACCGTCTGCCGTCGGCCGAAAACGCCGGCGGCAGCATAAGTCCAATAGCTCCCAAGTTTACCCTGTTGATTCCCCTTGACCTCCCCTACCTGATTCCGAACCCCTCACCTTTCAAATATTGGCCTAGCTTCTCGAATCTTCGAAAGTTGGGACGCCGCCCCACCGTCCACGGCGGCGGCCGGTGACCAACGACTCCAAATCAACACCAGTGGACCCCTTCACCCTCCTCTTCCTAACCTTGCCATTGTCCACCCTCGAATGACTGCAATTTTTCAAATATATGTTGGAAGAGGGCAGCTCCGCTATGCACGGCGGTGGCTGTAGTCCAACGTCTCTCAAACACTACCACCCACCCCCTCTGGACTCCATCTACCCAAAATCACACCCAAACCCTCTCAAGAAACCCTAGACTCCCTCCAATGTCAACATCACCCATGAATAATATTTGAGGTTTTGTATTGATTCCAATAGTGATAACATTGAAGAAATCTAGTAAGTCCGCCTTCTTAGTTTTGTTTTTCTTATTTTTGTGTTTTTCTGCTTGTCTTAAGCAATTAGGTTTGATTTAGTTCAAAATTTAAAAGGCATCTTACTATATTTCAATCCTGTTATTTCTATCCTAATAGTATGTTGGTTTTATTTGTAAAATTAGATGATAGGTTTTGGTTATTCTCAATAGTTTCAATGATACCAACAATTTCATAATATACCTGACCTTTGAATCTGAACATTGGTTTAAATTCACATGCGATTAGGAAATGGCCTTGATTGTTTTGTTAGCATGGCAGACCCCATGTTTGCTCGTTAATGTCAGTGATTTATTGGTTGTTTAAAGTTAAGTGTCGACTATGTTTTGAGGTACTCTGAGATTGAGTTTTGATTAATGACCTTACATGTTCCTCTTCTAGAATCTAAGTATTGAACTTGATTTGAGTATTGAAGACTGATCAACATCTGTTTTGGCTAATTTCTTAATTATATTTGTGTTGGTTATAGTTGTTAGGATTAGAAAAATTAGTCTTAGAAGTTAGTCTGATGCCAAATAAGTAACGGAGGGGTAGTACAGGATTTTCCTTCTTAATTCTAATAATTCATGACAAAATAAGGGTAATATGGAATTTTCAGGTTGTTTTTGGTAATATTGGGAACAAATAAGGGTAATATAGGTAGTGTATAAAGGGTATAAAATGGTAGAAATTCTTAGACCCTTCTAGAAGGGGTCTTTAATACAAAATCAGTAGTACTAATGCAGTAACTTGGGAAACAAGTCAAGAAATGAGGGTCCAAACAAGTAAGGTCTAAAAATTAAAAAGGGACTTTATGGTAAAACAAAATAGGAGTGATGCTCTAACCTTTGGCTATAAAAAGGGGACTAAAAATCACTCAAAGGAGGAGGAGAATTAAAAAAAAAACCTTAATTCTTTCAGAATTTTGAAGCTAAAAACTCTTGAAATACCAACAATCTTACTATTCCATTGCCTATTTTTAGTAGCCTTTAATCAATTCATGTTTGGAGATCATTTTGAAGAAATTAATATAGAAATGCTTGTATTTGGCTTTTAGGAGTGTGGTTCTGAAGTTGTTACATCCCTAATTTGTTTGGATTTTCGTTATTTTTACTTTTTTTTCCTGGGTTTGAAAGTGGAAACTTGAAGTTACTGTGATTCTGTTGGGTTTTGGGTATACATCTGGGTTATCAAGATGTATCTATTCCTAGCTTCAGTGGTTGAATTTTCTGACCTTCCTTCCTTCTATTTTACATTCAATTTGAAGGTACACATCCTAACTTTTCCAGATGTAAAAGGTGGATCTGAAGATGCAATAAAAAGCCTATTTGCTCAACTATTGTTCGCTAGCTTCAGTAATTTAGCATGTTTTCTTTGAGGTGTATATTTGGATATTGAACATTTAATTCGAATAAGGTAGAGTAGTATAATGTGTTGTTCAATATGTTGTTGAACTTGCTAAGTTAGTTTTAATGAAGTAGATACATAATGGAGAAGTGATGTTTAATATGCTATTCATTTAAATGTTGGGTTTGTAATTGATCTAGGGTGATGTAATTAGGTGAAAGGTATACCTTGCCCATATGCAAGAATGCCATATCACAGGTTTAGCTCTTTGGATCAGTGTAGAAATCCACATCTGTGCTAAGTGATTTTTGTTGCTTTTGAATTTGTTGACCTTCGGAAGTGCTGCAAGGCCGTATTCGCAAAGCTGGGCCCTGTTTTTAGGAAATAAATTTCATAAAAGACAAATGATGGTTTTAATATTTTGTGGAGTCAAATAGTCAAATTTTGAGATACTAATTCACCTTAATAAATGTGTAGAATGAGCACGATAACGTTCATGAACAAAATTCCCTTGGAGCTGCACATGTGGTGGAATGACCTGGGGGAAGCGGGGCAAAACAGGGTCAACACGCATTTGGGAGGAATTATCGGGCTGCTGAAAATTAACCCATGGGGAGATATCATAAAGGCATTGATCACGTTCTGGGACTCGGCTCACAATGTCTTCCATTTCTCAGATTTTGAACTCACACCAACATTGGAGGAAATAACCGGATATATTGGGACCCCTACAATTCCCTTGAGACACTAATACCTAATTTCACCAAGAGCCCTGGCCGTGCACAAGTTTCTGGACTCCCTGAAAATTAGTAGGAAGGTTCACAATTCGGACCTGTCAGCCGGCTTCTGTACTCCGCAGTTTATATATCAGAGGTACGGACCTGTCATAGACTATCTGAGGTGAAAAGTGACCGAATATGGGTTTGACTTGAAAAAGGCGAAAGGCGAGCTATCCAGGGTTCGGAAACAATTAGCTAAAAGTACGGAGGAACGAGGCCGCATCATTGAGCGATTAAAGGAAAAGCATGATGCTGAGGTTGCTGGGTTAAAACGGAGAGTCATCATGGTCGAGAACAGAGTATCCAAGCAAGTCGGGGATCTCAAAACCGAGAGAGAACATTGTTATGCAGCGATAGCAAGGTTGGAAAGGGATTTGAGGCAATTCCAGGAACTGAATCAGGTAGTCGAGCAAACATTAGAGGTGAGAGCTGAATAAATTGGGCTTTTGTTGCAAGAAAAGGGTATTATTAGGGAAAGAGTACGGGCGAACGCAAACTACATCACCACAAAGCGCAACCATTGAGAGGATATGACAGGATCCATGTTCTTTGCCACCACCATGACTCTTGTCCGGCAAGTTATGGAAGACCTCCACCACCTCCAAGGGAGTCTAGCACACAAACCAGCGGCAAGGCCGAGTGATGCCCTGCGAGGCCTAGGAGCACTTGAAGCAGTAATGTATTCATAAATATTTTGTTGCCTTTTGTTAAAATATGTCAAAGTCTATTAGTTTAACAAAGAGTCTGTATTTTTCTTTACGAACAGTTAGTAGTTGTTCGAGTATGTAGTTTGTTTTATCAAGTTTGTTAGTTCCTTGTTTAATCTGTCACCTTTTGAGTCCTTGTAATTGAAGTCTATTGTTATATAAATGGAAACTTTCCCAACTGTTTTATGCTATGCGTTCTACTTGCAAGAACTACGCTCGGTCTGATTCATGCGGGGACATGATACGTAGGCAATCTACATAGGATTCAACCATAATTGAATAAGATAAAAGAGAAAATGAGTGAGATAAAAAAGAAAGTGAGAATAAGGTTAAAACAAACGGAAGCTTCGCAAATAAAAGCCGGGATGACGCAAGCAACCAATGCATGTATGGACTGATTGGCATTCAGGTGCACGCATACCCAATATGTGGCTGCTTGTGTGTTAGAGCCTAACCACTAACGATTTTTTGGTGTTGTATTTCCAGTTTCAAATTAGATAGGTGATTAGTACTCGCGGCATTCGGGAAACTCACTCCTACAACACAGGGTCGAAAAGTAAGCTAGTCATGGACAATTAGGAACCTGATGTCTGCATTATTGACCCGTCAAAGGAAGCGGAGGAATTGGACGTTAATGCTATGATGGAGGAAATGTATAAGTTTAAGCACAAAATGGCCGAGATGTACCAAGCCTGGGTAAGAGGACATCCGCTCGGACCTATCCTGTCAATCCAACCTTCATCCCGCCACTGCCCAAGCATTTGACCAGACTGCCACTGATCCACCTCCAAGTTTTCCTATATATTCACAGCATCAGGGTACTACCTCTCAGCCATCAGCCCCAATACCCAAAGTTACTCCTCGCTCTCCCCTGCCAATCGCTCCTATCTATGTGGAACCTCCGCCCCCTGCACTTCATAGGTCGTCAAGTGAACCACTGCTTCAAGCTTATGACCCTTAATACTATCCACCAGAACCTGCTTACAAAACCCAGGAACCTTACTCCTATGCTCCCCATCCTTAAATCCCAACGGGGGTTGAAAAATCAATCAAAAATTCCGAGCAGGAAGAGATGCTTAGAAAGGTCTGGAGTCTAGAACAATCCTTCAGAGACATGTGGGGATTAGGTGGCCAGGTGAGCGTGGCATTCAAGGATCTTTGTCTATTCCCGGATGTGCAATTGCCTCCAGGTTTCCAAATGCCTAAATTTGACTTATATGATGGTCAGGGAGATCCAGTCACACATCTGAGAGGGTTTTGCAGCAAAATGAGGGGAGCAGGGAGAAAAGATGGATTGCTAATGGCGTACTTTAGCCAGAGTTTAAGTGGGTCGGCACTGGAATGGTATACTCGACAGGATCCCAATTGGTGGTATACCTGGGATGACTTGGTGCAAGTGTTTGCCTACCACTTTCAATATAATCTCGAGATTGTTCTGTATAGTCTATCTCTAACAAACCTGGAGAAGAAACATAACAAGAGTTTCAGGGAGTAAGGTTTCCGATAGAGGGAACAAGAAACTAGAGTTGATCCTCCCATGAAGGAGAGTGAGATGGTCAACTATTTTCTAAAGGCTTTGGAACCTACCTACTTTGGGCATTTGGTGTCGACAGTGGATAAGTCTTTCAACGAGGTGGGTCAAGATGGGAAGTGTGGTTGAGGAAGACCTCAAATCCAATAAAATCATGAGCTACTCTGCAATTAAGGACACTACTCAAGCCATCCAGGGTGGAGCTGGGGGAGCTTTCGAGAAAAAAAAGAAGGAGGAAGTAGTGACAGTGGAGTCGGGAACTTGGTTCGAGCCTTGGGCACCATCTCATTAGGCCCAGCCCTGTCCTCACTATCGGACATACCCACACACTCTATATGGCCCGCCACATCATTACTATCCGCCACCAGAACCTCGCTTCTCATTCCATCACGCGCAAGCATATGCCCATCCTCCCCCTCACGCACATGGCGTGCGCCACCCCCTCAAAATACTTACCCAACTCCACAAAATCATTACCGACCTCCGAGAGCTTAGAAACAACCCCCAAGGCCCGCCTTCTGAGGAAATCTAGTCCTAAGGAATGAGAGGGTACAAAAAAATAAGACTTTCACTATGCTGGGAGAATCTTACACTAGCTTATTCCACAGGCTGCGACAACTGGATATGTTGAGACCAATTGAAGCGAAACTGCCAAATCCTCCCCCAAAGAATTTAGATTATTCAGCCAGTTGTGAATACTGTTCTGGCGCACCTGGGCATGACATCGAAAAGTGTTGGCATTTAGAGAATGCTATCCAGAAACTTATTGACTCCCACAGGATTGAGGTGCAGACTCCGGAGGCACCCAATATTAACCAAAACCCGCTGCCGGCCCATCAAGAAACCAACATGATTGAAATTGTGGAAAGAAGGGGAGAGTCCAAAGGCCTTCATGAACAGTAATAATGATCCAAGCCAGTGAGTGTAAGCCAGCTGAGGTTGCAAGCAGTTAGAAGCTAGTAGCCGGGGCAAAAGAAGGCAGAAAACTTGTCATAGTTCAGGGGAGCTCAGCATGCACGGTTGCACCAAAGCGGGAACAGGCAAAAGTAACGGTACATGGGGCAGCTAGAGAACTTGTTGTTGTTGTGGAAGGTGTCTGCATCGAGCCAGTTATTGTGAAACTAGTAATCTAGCACCCATCATCAATAGTAAAGCCGTTCCTTAGAGATATGAACAGGAAATAGTGATGTACAGGGGGAAAGAAGAGAGGGAGGAAGTGTGTGAATCACGGGGTTTGACTCGTTTAGGAAGGTACTTTGCCTCAGGAGAATTGAGGAAAGGCATAATTGCTAAAGATAACCCAGAACCGGTAGTGAAGAAGGCCATGTCAGAAGAAGAGGCGGAACAATTCTTGAAGAAAATGAAAATGCAGGACTACTCCATCATAGAGATGTTGAGGAAGACACCAGCTCAGATTTCTTTATTGTCCTTACTAATCCACCCAGATGAACATCGCCAATCATTGATGAAGCTTCTGAATAAAGCTCATGTCCCAAATAAGATAACGGTGAACCATTTGGAAAAGATTGAAAACAAGATATTCGAGGTAAATCAGGTCACATTCTCCGAGGACGAATTGCCCGTGTAGGGCACTGAGCACAACCGGGCTCTTTATCTGACTATGAAATGTGAAGATGCTATGGCCACCCGGGTTTTGGTCGACAATGGGTCCAATGCAAATATTTGCCCATTTTCCACATTGACCAAGTTGAAAGTGGAAAATGAAAGAGTCCGCAAGAATAACATTTGTGCTCGAGGCTTCGATGGCGGAGGCAAAAACACCATAGGGGATATAGTGCTGGAAGTAACTATATGGCCCATTGAGTTCACTATGGAATTCCAGGTGCTGGATGTAGCAGTCTCTTATAATCTGTTGTTGGGTAGGCCCTGGATTTATGCAGCCAAAGAGGTGCAATCTACCTTGCATCAGATAGTTAAATTTGAATGGGACAGGCAAGAGATTGTGGTGCATGGTGAAGACAATCAGTGTAATCAAGGTGACATAATCATGCCTTTCATTGAATCTGAGGACAGCAAAGGGCCATGGGTCTACCAAGTGTTTGATACGGTGTCAGTGTAGAAAATCCCAGAAGGTGAAGTTGTCATGAGCCCAAAGATGGCAACTATATCCGTCACGGTGGCATCAGAAATGTTGAAAAATGGTTTTACGCCCGGCAAGGGGTTGGGGGCTTCTTTGGAAGTCATTGTGCAACCAGTGTCCCTTCCCAAAAACCTGGACAATTTTGGCCTAGGGTTCAAGCCTTCAGCCGCAGACATAAGGCAAGCCAGGAAGCTGATACAAAAGGCATGCGTTCTCCCAAAACCCATCCCAAGGTTGACTAAAACATTTGTCAGATCCAGTGCTAGCAATGGCCCCGGACCAAAGATTTCCGTCCCGCTGATCGACACGGACGGAGATATTGATAAAGGATTAGAAAGACTGTTCAGTGAGGTGAATATGATCGAGACAGGAGAAGGATCAAGCTGGGCGGATGTGGAGGAGCACGCGCAATAATCAATAACTGGGAAGCCACTCCTCTTCCCACTCGGAGGGAGTCGTGGTAGTCGGCTTTGATTTTCCCTTCGATCTAGTTTGGATTAGCGTCAGATTTGTTAATTCAGTTGTTATTTCCATCCGTTTGGATGTGCAAACTTTGTTATCTTTAATTCTAATGAAATGCAATCTCCTTTTCAGCAATGCCAATAGTTTCCATTTCTCTTTACTTTTCTTTCTTTTCTCTTTTGTACAGTTACTTTTATGCTGGTTCCAGTGATCTGGCATGCATAAGAACTCCTCGACCCAGCCTTCAAAACAGGTCTAGCTTAGAAATAATAATTCAGGAAATAGAACATGAAGATGAACCAAGGTATGATGAGGAAGGGGCATGGGATGAGATTAGTAAAGAGTTGACCCAATTGGAAGAGAAACCCAAACAAAACCTGAATGATACAGAGGAAATAAATTTAGGAGGCCCGAATAATATCAAAGAAACAAAAATAAGTATCCATCTGGAGCCGCAACTTAGGGAAGAAATAATTGAAGTGTTGTTTGAGTACAAAGATATCTTTGCATGGTCCTACGATGACATGCCCGGATTGAGCACTGATTTGGTGGTCCACAAGTTACCTACTGACCCAGCCTGCCCACCTGTTAAGTAAAAGTTGAGAAAATTCAAAACTGATATGAGTGTGAAAATTAAAAAGGAAGTGACCAAGCAGTTTGAGGCAAAATTCATCCACGTCACACGTTACCCCACTTGGTTATCTAATGTTGTGTCTGTGCCGAAAAAGGACGGCAAAACTAGGGTGTATGTCGATTATCGCGACCTCAACAAAGCAATTCCAAAAACCTAATTTCCCTTGCCGAACATCCACATATTGATTGACAATTTTGTGAAGCATGAGATTGGGTCATTCAAGGATTGTAATGCAGGTTACCACCAAATTTTGATGGATAAAGAAGATGTAGAGAAAACAGCATTCATCACACTGTAGGGGACGTATTGTTATCGAGTCATGCCTTTTGGTTTGAAAAACACATGCCCAACATACATAAGGGCCATGACAACCATTTTTCACGATATGATACATAAAGAAATTGAGATTTATGTGAATGACGTGATAATCAAGTCCAGAAAGCAATCTGATCATGTCAAAGACCTGAGGAAATTCTTCCAAAGGCTTCGCAGGTATGACCTCAAACTCAACCCCGCGAAATGTGCATTTGGGGTTCCCTCGGGGAAAGTTTTCAAGGCTCATAGTCAGCCGCCGAGGCATCAAACTAGACCCATCAAAAACCAAAGCTATACAGGAGCAACTGCCACCAAAGAAAAAAACAGAAGTGATGAGTCTACTGGGAATACTGAATTACATCAGTCGGTTCATTACTCAGCTCACAACCATCTGCGAGCCCATCTTTAAGTTGTTGAAAAAGGAAGCGGCTGTAAAATGGATGGGAGAGTGTCAGGAGGCTTTTGACAAGATAAAGGAATACTTGTCGAACCCACCAGTATTGGTCCTACCGGAACCAGGAAGGCCTTTGATCTTATATTTGACAGTCCTAGACAATTCATTTCGGTGCGTATTGGGTCAGCACGATGTTACCGGGAGAAAAGAGCAGGCCATATACTACCTCGGCTAGAAATTCACAGCTTACAAGGTTAAGTATACTCATCTTGAAAGGAAATGTTGCGCCTTGGCGTGGGTAGCCCAAAAGTTGAAGCATTACTTGTCATAATATACCACCTATCTCATCTCACGTCTGGACCCCTAGAAATACATTTTCCAGAAGCCCATGCCTACAGGAAGGCTCGCGAACTGGCAAATCTTGCTCACTGAGTTCGACATTATCTACGTGACCAGGACTACTATGAAGGCACAAGCATTGGCAGACCAATTAGCAGAGAATCATATAGAGGAAGAATATGAACCCTTGAACACATATTTCCCCGATGAGGAAGTGATGCACGTCAATAAAATGGAACGGGGTGAGAGGTCAGGATGGAGATTTATTTTTGATGGGGCTGCCAACATGAATGGCGTCGGGATAGGAGCGGTGCTCATTTCTGAAGAAGGGCATCATTACCCAGTCACAGCTCAACTCCATTTCTATAGCACCACAACATGGCGGAATATGAGGCATGCATTTTGGGTTTGAGATTAGGAGCGGACATGGGTGTCCAAGAAGTCTTGGTCTTGGGAGACTCAGACCTCCCGGTACACTAGATTCAAGGGGAGTGGGAGACAAGAGATTTAAAACTCATACCATACCAGCAATGCTTGCATGATCTCTGTCAACGATTCCGGTCAATAAAGTCACGCACATTCCCAGAATTCACAATGAGGTGGCTGACGCCCTGGCCACTTTGGAGTCAATGTTACATTACCCAGACAAGGCTTACATTGACCCAATATATATCCGGGTCCATGAGCAGCATGCTTATTGCAATATGGGACACGAAGAGATTGACGACGGGTCTTGGTTCCACGACATCAAAGAATATATCGGAAGAGGTGTGTATCCGGTACAAGCCAGGAGTGACCACAAGAGAACAATCTGTCATTTGTCAAGTAGGTTTTTATTCATTGGAGGAATATTATACAAAAAACGCCAGATCTTGGTTTGCTAAGATGCGTAGATGCTAAGCAGGCGACGACCATCATGAATGAGGTGCATGCTGGCGTCTGTGGGCCACACATGAGCGGATATGTTTTGGCAAAGAAGATTCTCGGG
This sequence comes from Nicotiana benthamiana, assembly GCA_034376525.1. Taxonomy (NCBI): domain Eukaryota; kingdom Viridiplantae; phylum Streptophyta; class Magnoliopsida; order Solanales; family Solanaceae; genus Nicotiana; species Nicotiana benthamiana. The sequence goes on from CM067337.1 coordinate 96,374,292, forward strand.
GCAGGATATTATTGACTTACAATGGAGCGCGATTGTATCAGCTTTGTGCGCAAATGCCACCAGTGTCAAGTACACGGAGACCTAATTTATACGATGTTGGCACCATGGTCTTTCGTTGCTTGGGGCATGGATGTCATCGGGCCCATTGGGCCAGCAGCTGCTAACAGACACAGATTTATCCTGGTTGCTATTGACTATTTCACCAAATGGGTTGAAGCCAAAACCTTCAACGTAGTGACCAAGAAGGTCATGGTAGATTTTGTGTCGGTTTGGGATCCCCAAGACGCTCATCACCGATAATGGGGAAAACCACAACAGTCACCTAATGAGAGAGGCATGCCAGCAGTTCAAGATCACACTTCGAAATTCTACCCCATACCACCCCAAGGCAAACGGAGTGGTTGAGGTAGCCAATAAGAACAAAAAGAAGATACTATGTAAAATGGTGGAAGGATCTAGGCAGTGGCACGAAAAGACGCCTTTTGCATTCTTAGGATATCGCACCACTGTTCGTACTTTTGTAGGGGCCACTCCGTACTTGTTGGTATATTGTACAGAGGCAGTAATCTTGGCTGAAATCGAAATGCCCTCTCTCTGAATGGTAGCCGAAGCAGGAACCGACGACGAAGAATGGGTCAAAGCCCGTTTGGAATAATTAAGAATGATTGACGAAAAAAGATTGGTGGCGGTCTGTCACGACCAGTTTTACCAACAAAGAATGGACAGGGCATATAACAAGAAAGTGCACTCTAGGGAGGTTGAAGTAGGTCAACTGGTACTAAAGCGCATCCACCCTCACCAAGCCGAGGCAAATGGTAAGTTCGCTCCAAAATGGCAAGGACCATTCATCGTATCAAGAGTGTTGTCCTATGGGGAATTATATTTGACGGATGTGGAAGGGAAATGTGCGGAAATGGCTATCAACTCGGATGCTGTCAAAACATATTATGTATGATTTTCTCTAGATCATTGTTTATACTCAACATCTGTTTGTACTTGGCATATTCTGAAAATTGAAATGACGAAGGAATTTTTTTCTGCTACCTAAACACTTTATCCTTTGCTTACCCTTTTGAGCTAATTATTTTCTTTCATACCCCTCTTTCGGAATTAGTAACAAAAGTCGGAAACGCAAGTGTGAGAAGGCAGTAAAAGGAAAGGAAAGGAAAGAATGAAAAGAATGAAAAGAAAAAGAAAAAAAGAAAAAAAAGATAAAAAAAAGAAAGAGAAAAAAAAAGAAAAACAAGAAAAGAAAAGAGAAAAGAGAACAAAGAAAAGAGAAAAGGAAAAGAAAGAAAGAAAACAAAACAAAACAAAACAAAGAAAAAAAGAGAGAAGAAAAATAGAAAGAAAAAGGGATAAGAAAATAACAACCAAAGCAAGGAATCGGTATGAACTACGTTTGACCTGATTACTTTTAAAATGATACGTAGGCAGCCTCTCGGTTCGATCATATCAAATAAAATTCCAAAAGTCCCCAAGAAAGAAACTAGGGCACAAGTTTGGTTTTGCATAAGAATTTGATTCTGAAATTTGTAATTTCAAACCCATTCGAATGGTTTTGAGCCTTTTCTTTCTAACCCTATCCAAAACCCACATTAATGTCCAAAGGAAGACCTTCTGATCAGTTGTCAAAAGATGTTGAGTTGAGCAAGTAGAAGGATTCACGTCAGGGACAACACTCTGAGCTAGACAAGAGAGATAATAAAATGAAAGAGTCTTATTGGTGAAAACCGTCACATGCACCATAAGACAATGAGAGTTTGAGAGAAATAAAATGAGAGAGTCTTATCGGTGAAAACTTTCACAGGCACGGTGAGGCGAAGGTAAGGCAAAAGCAAAACTCAGAAAGGGGCTATTGGTGGATGAACAATGCACGGCAGGCCAAGCTAGGGTTTGGTTGAAAGAATTGGGTTAGAAGGGTCACAACAACAAAAAGAACGGCAACGAAAGTTTGGTCATCAAAACGGATTGGGTCGACTAGTCCGGAGTGCATGTCATGATCGCAAAAACCAGCGGTTCCTCTTCAGATAAGTCTTCTTTTTTGTCTTTCCAACAGTCAACAAGTCTGGAATTCTTCACCCTAAATACCGTTTGGAGTCTTTGCATTTCATTTTCTTTTGAGTCTATAATCTTTTGTTTAAGCGATGAAAGGAAGGTCAAAGTCGATTATCAACTCCCAAAGGGATGAAGTGCACGACGCCCAAAGACGTATTAAAAGATAACAGTGGCGGAACAACAAAAGGAAAGATTCATAAAAATTGCAATTGATGGAAGAGATAATAGTCGGCAAAGTGGAGGATTACTACACAGAAAAGGGCGTGCAAGGTAAAATCGGAGAGGTTCTGGGGTCCGCCAAGCATCACACACCTGTCGGGCTATCTCAGAATGGACGCAAATTTGGCACAACACGAAGGTGGGAAAGGGTCGCAAGGTTCAACCAAGTGTAATACATCAGTCATCAGGGAGAGACATAAGGAATTCCGGTGAAGGATCGAGAGTGCTACACAATGTGGGGAGCAAAGTGAGGGCATAAAGGTCAGAAGTATGTCGAGCATCCCAAATGGACCGGGTAGTCTCAAGAAAGGGATAAGGATTTCTGGTGAGGGCTCAGAAATATAACACCAGGATGAGAAATAAAACGAAGCCACGAGGAGCAAGGGATCAACCAAGCATAACATCCTAACTAAGCAATCATCCGCGACGGTTATAAGGCTTCTAGCAAAAGAGGCAACAACACAACACAAAGGCGGAAATGGCCGTGAGAGATGACCCAGAACGATATATATCAACCCATCAATCGCCAGGAAGGGGTATAAAAGAATTCCAGAGAAGGTTCCGAGGTGCAACATGAAGTAGGGAGTGACATAAATGTTAGATAATATGCTTAACGCTAGAGGGGGGTGAATAGCGTTATAATAAAAATTAGCGTAAACTTGCGGAATTTAAAATTTGCAGGAAATAAACAAGTGCGATAAATAAGAAAGAACACACTGAAGTATTCTGGTTCACCACAACCCGTGGCTAATCCAGTCCCCGAGAGACTCTCTCGAGATTTCCACTAACTTGTCAAGCTTCCGGGTGCTTAACAAACCTTTACAACTTGAGGACACAAGCCTCAACACCTTTGCTCGGAGATACAACACTCCAAGACTTCAACCAAGGAAACACAAGTTCCTTCTTACAACAAGAGAATAACAATTCTCTTCAAGTGTACAAAACACTAAGCACTCAAACAAGACACTCCTTAATGAGTAGATATGAGTAAAAGAATACGCTCAAGATCGCAACAACTTTCGACAAGAGTTTGGCTCTCAAAAACTTATGAAATGAATATAAAATGATAAGCAATAGAGTATGCAAGATTATAGCAATTATATGATCAGTTGTTGTGTGTTGTTGTGTTCAAAACACTGAAATGAAGCTGTATTTATAGTTGAAAAACTTGGCATTACCATTGCCTAATTGCCAATTAAGAGTTGCTGATTTTACTGAGTGACAATCGATTGTCAAGAAGCCACAATCGATTGTTTGCCAATCGTTCCAAAAATCAATCCCAAATTTTACGCTTAACAATCGATTATCCAAGATCGACAATCGATTATTGGCAACGTTCAAAAAATCATTTCCAGATTTTACGTAAAACAATCGATTATACAAAATCAATAATCGATTATTCAGCAACGTTCAAAAAATCCTTTCCAGATTTTAATTTCAACAATCGATTATACAAAATCAATAACCGATTATTCAGCAACGTTCAAAAAATCCTTTCCAGATTTTAATTTCAACAATCGATTATACAAAATCAATAATCGATTACCTGACGGTATTTGAAAACTTTACGACAACGGTCAGCTTCACAATCGATTGTGCAATGTTAACAATCGATTATTTATCAGTCTTGAAAAATCAATTTAGACACTGCCTCGTGACAATCGATTGTTATATACTCACAATCGATTATTTAATAACTTTGAAAAAGTCTGGAAGACACTGCCTCAACACAATCGATTGTCATATGTTTACAATCGATTATTTTGTGACTTTGAAAAATCTGATGGACACTGTCTCTTCACAATCGATTGTCATTAACTTCACAATCGATTATTTTGAGTGTTGGAAAACTTTGATGGACACTGCCACATCACAATCGATTGTCATTAATTTCACAATCGATTATTTTGAGCGTTGAAAAACTTTGATGGACATTGCCTCATCACAATCGATTGTCATAAGGTTCACAATCGATTGTCATGCAGATTTGAAAAATCTGATGCTCACTGCCTTAACACAATCGATTGTCATTAATTCACAATTGATTGTCATGCAGTCTTGGCTTAACATAATCGATTATCATAAGTACATAATCGATTATCTTAGTCCAGATTTTAGAGGCATGTTTAAAAATCATTTTGACTAAAGTAAATATGCATGATTTAAAATCATTTAGTATTAAATTAAATATGCATGATTTTGTAAAAATAATTTTACGAGAGAAGCCATGTCATGAGTCAAGTTGTCGGATCAAGATCACAGTTAAGAACGACTCATGTAAAACTATGAAACTTGGTCTTGAGCTTGAATCTCGTTGTATATCAATTGTGCGCTTGTACTTAAACTTCGTCATATATCAATTTGCGCATTGTTTGTCATTCATCAAAACCTACACATATAAACACACGTTTAGTATAATGCCTTGAGAACGTGTTCCCAACAATTTTCCCCTTTTTGATAATGGCAAACTTTAAGCGGGATATGCATATTAAGCAATTCATAATGATGATTCAAGACAAGAAAAGATATGCAACAAGTATATGGATATGCAATTTGTTCCCCCTCAATTTAAGCTAATAAATATTGAGAGTGCATACCCGTTATCTTCCCCCTTTTGCCATTATGCAAAAAAAAATAGATTAATAAAAAAACTTGTTTATTTATTAAAAAAACGGTTACATAACGGGAACAATAAAACATAGAACAACAAAATAGAAAAACAAATAAAGAAATTATTCACATCATTTCCCGCCTCATCATCCGGCACTGCTTCATAGGGAACAAGACCGGCATATGGATAATGAACATGGTCAAAATATCCATGGATTTCATGTGTCAATTGACCGACAGAGGTGGTCAATGAAGCAATTTGGTCGGAAATGGATTGAAGAGAAGGTTCTTGAGGCTGACGCGACCGACGAGTTGGAAGAGGAGCAGGAGCTACATGATCGCCGTCATGGGGAAAGGAGGATTCTGAAATTTCCCACTTCTTGGTGCTCTTTTTTAGAGGACCGATGGAAATGTTGAATCCGGAAGCTTCAAGAAAATTCATAATAAGGAGGGCATAGGGAAGAGGTCTATCATCTCCGATGGCGTCACGCATGTGAATCTTGACGAACTTACACCAATTGATGTGAGCTCCGGTTATAATTGCATGCATGAGCTTAGCGTCTTCTTGGGAAAGAGTGGTGTGATTATGCTTCCGAGGTTTGAGGACTCGGGTGATGAAATAGAAAATCAAATGATACTCGGGGAGCATTCCCGTGATAGTAGGACGCCGAGTGGATAGATTAGGATCATAAGATGTAATACCTATTTGGTTTAGGAGAGCTTTCTCATCAAATAAGGCGCCGGCCTCTCTAATGTAGCGAGTAATGTTTTCGCCACTTCGAGGAAGACGGGCAATGGAATGAAGGTTTTCATCGGATAAAAGAATTTGAACACCATTAATATTTGTCACAAGCTCACCATCATCATCCTCATGAAGGTTTGAATAAAACGCTTGAATCAATGGAGGATTAATATAAGGGTAGGTAAGATATAAAAAGTCAAGAAGTTGACATTCTTTTAGCATGTTGGCAGCAGGGGCGTATGATTCAAGATACTTGCTTGTTGAAAAGTGGGGAGGAAGAATGTCGCGCTTTTCAAATTTTGTCAAAAACCGAGTAAGCTCGGTGTCAGAATTAAATTGTTAAATGGACCCATCTTGATAAGGGTAATTTGGAGGAGGTGGGGCAGCAGAGGAGGATGCACCATGCCTAGCTGAACGGGAACGTTTAGAGTGATGGCCCGACATTTTTAATACGAGGTAATGAGCTTTGCAAGAAAACTTAAAAGAGTTTTGATAGTTTGAGAGCTAGAATTGATGCTTGAGTGAATAAAAATGAAGACATATGATGCCTATTTATAATGGGAAGAATGGCATTTCATTTATGATGAAAATCTGTAGAAATTTATGGGCCAAAACAGTCAGAAACGGTAAAAATAAATTGTACTGACCGTTAGACAACCGATTATTGGAATGAAATAATCGATTGTTATGAAGATTTGACTGAATCTCGGAACTGACACAAATCGATTGCAGGACCAAACGGTAACAAATTTTTGAATTACTAACATGAAATAATCGATTGTCAAATTATGGTAATCGATTGTTGTGACACAGTGTGCACGGTGATTTTCTGACTCAGAAAATAATCGATTATATATATGAAACAATCGATTGTTTTAGAAAAGCAGTACTGAATGGCTGAGACGGTAGTTATAAATCGATTATTAAACAAAACTGCATAATAAGCATAAACCATAAATAATCAATTAGTGATACTTGCTAATCGATTTTCTGCACAGTAAAATAATCGATTATTTGCTGTAACAATCGATTGTTCTGTGCCATATCTTTATAATTCCCCCTACCTTTAGGGCGATACCTGCAAAAGGAAATACGCGTCTCCATCGCTCAAGTCAGTAATATTCAATATACAAAAGCAACCTAAAAAGTATGCATTTAGATCAACACTTACCCGCATTAGACACTTCATTTGGACATGATTTATATTTAGCACATCAATAAACGCTAAATGTTATATCAAGTCTACTGGCAATAAGGTAAAGTAAGGAACGATCATACCTCTGTAGTTCTTGGTATTGCTCTTCTTACCTTTCACTTTTCTGGCACGATGGTCTTATAAATTCATTGAGGTGATCATTGCTTTGGTGTTGCTCTTTTCAATATTGATTCAGCAATTTCTTGCAATAGTTAGTTTGACAAGTGAAAGTTCCCACTTTCATTTGCTTAACTTGCAGCTCCGAGAGGAAATTTCGCTTGTCCATCATGGACATCTCAAATGAAATTTTAGAGACTCCTTGCATAAAACTCATTAGTTGCTCAAAAAATAATACAATATCATTTTCAACATGTTTTGGAATGCAAAATATTAATAGCATAAAAGTTGTCAACATAATTTTGAAGAATGATATTACCAATATGGAAGGTTGTTTTGAAGTACAACAATAATGTCATCAAGATAAAATTCATGCAATCTATTCCTCCTTAATGAGAAGTTCCCCCTCAAATAAGGCAAACTAGAATGTAAGGACATTCCCCCTTACTTGAAGCATATCGCCTAAACACTCTCTCTTTTTCGACATTTCCAAAAAGTCAAAAAGAGATAGGAAAGACAACGAGGAGTATGCACTATGAAGATTGCTGGAATTTTATCAAAACATACCAACAAACCATAGATATACCAATTGTTATAAAATAGTGATAAAATCATTTGTTGGCAAACATAACAAATGTATCAAATGTTATTTTATTAACAGTGATACAAAAAGTTATTTTTTGGAAAAAATATCAAACATTAATATATAACAAGTCAATCAAAGGTCGAATATACCAACCATTATTCAGACCAAAAGATACATTCATCAAGAGTCGATTTTTAACAAAAATACTTCTATCAATTGTTAAAAGCATGAATCATTTCTTTCAGGAATATATCAATTATTTTTTCAAACCAAAAATAGCATTTATCAAAAACATGAGTGAAAATTTTTTTTGACAAAAATATGCTAACAGTTAATACACACCAAAGGAAATAATTTATTTTTCTGGTATATACTAACATTTATTTAAACCACAAATAACAGTTATCAAATCATAAATGAAATGTTTTTATTAGAAGCAGGCTAATATACCAATTGTTGTTCAACAACGAATTTTCAACATATGCATCAAGGATAATTGATATTAATTATTAACAAGGATGTCTCAACACATATCAACTATTATGATTAAGCACATAAAAAAAATTTAACAATATAAGGCCAAATTAACAACACATATGTTAATATCGGTTGCTTGCATATATTATCAATTCGGTTTTTGTCAAAAAGGATAACTAACCGAAATTCCCCCTTGATGCAATAAGGTATTGTGCTTGGTGCATCTACTACAATATTGTAGCCTTCAAGCACACCTGCAAAGAGATTAATGATCTTTTGGTACCCATGCCATTTTGGGTCCTTGGGGGTTAGGCATATCATAGTGATGCAATTGAGTGATATGTCTATGTCGTGTAAAACAAGCAGGAGCAATATGACCAATTCGTCTACAATAATGACAGGTCACGTTAGGATTATGCATCCTTCTAGGTTCATAGTAATTGGACGGACGAAAATTGTTTACTCTATTTTCGACACTATGACTATTGCGCATTTCATGAAAATCATTTCTCCTACTATTTGTTCTAGGATGTACAACATTTCTAGAATAATTATTTCTAGGTTGGAAGTCATTTCTAGGTGTTCTAAAAGGTTCAAAATTCCTTCTAGTGTTTGGCCTAGAATATGCATCATTTCTAGGGTAGTTATTTCTAGGTGGAAAGTCGTTTCTAGGTCGCCTAAAGTGTTCAACATTTGGTCTAGCATGCATATTGGTTCTAGGGTTGTTATTTCTAGGATGAGCATTTGTTTTATTAATCCTAGGTTGAGCCTTAGGTGGTTGTGGTTTGGCATCAACCTTTTCTTTAGGCTCATTCTTAAAACCTATGCCATGCTTGGTTGACTTCAAATTAACAAGAACCTCATTCAAATTTTTGTGAGAAGAATTAAACTTATCTAAGGTGCCCTTAAGTCTATCTACCTCATTTTTGAGATGCATGCAAGAAGTACAATTTTTAATCGAACTTTCGGGCTTGTCGGCGCTTCTCTTTCCGAAAAAATTGTTTTCCTCTTTCAACTTCTCATTTTCTAAAATCAGTTTTTCCAAATCATTTGCTTTCAATGAGAGTTGTTTTTGAAAATCTGTTTCTTGCAATGAAAGAGTTTTCTGCAAATCTTTAATGGTCTTGGAGCATTAACAAACTCACTATATAATTTATTATAAGCATTTTGCATTTCTTCAAGTGAGTGAGAGTTAGACGTACTTACCTCTTCTTCTTCGTTTGCCATGAGACATCGGCCAGTCGATTCACCACATGAGCTGTCCGCTTTTTGAGGTGTGCTTTCATACATTTCCTCAAGCTTATCCCACATTTCTTTGGCAGATTTGTAGTGGGAAATTTTCTGATAATCTTCCTGATTCAAGCCGATAAACAACATATTTATTGCCTTAGTGTTGTATTCACTTACCTTGGCTTTCCCAACTTTTGTCGTCATCTGTTCACCATGCTTGATGATTTGCCATAGATAAAAGTTGTTGGCTGTGATGAAAATTCTCATCTGATCTTTCCAATATGTGTAATTACTTCCATCAAATATTGGCGGCAACAAGTTAAAGTGACCTTCACCTATTCCTGCAAAAGAATCACGAGTAGAAGCCATGGATGTTTCTCTCAAACGGTTAAGTCTTCAGAGAGTTGGGCTCTGATACCAATTGTTAGATAATACGCTTAACGCTAGAGGGGGGGTGAATAGCGTTATAATAAAAATTATCGTAAACTTGCGGAATTTAAAATTTGCAGGAAATAAACAAGTGCGATAAATAAGAAAGAACACACTGAAGTATTCTGGTTCACCACAACCCGTGGCTAGTCCAGTCCCCGAGAGACTCTCTCGAGATTTCCACTAACTTGTCAAGCTTCCGGGTGCTTAACAAACCTTTACAACTTGAGGACACAAGCCTCAACACCTTTGCTCGGAGATACAACACTCCAAGACTTCAACCAAGGAAACACAAGTTCCTTCTTACAACAAGAGAATAACAATTCTCTCCAAGTGTACAAAACACTAAGCACTCAAACAAGACACTCCTTAATGAGTAGATATGAGTAAAAGAATACGCTCAAGATCGCAACTACTTTCGACAAGAGTTTGGCTCTCAAAAACTTATGTAATGAATATAAAATGATAAGCAATAGAGTATGCAAGCTTATAGCAATTATATGATCAGTTGTTGTGTGTTGTTGTGTTCAAAACACTGAAATGAAGCTGTATTTATAGTTGAAAAACTTGGCATTACCGTTGCCTAATTGCCAATTAAGAGTTGCTGATTTTACTGAGTGACAATTGATTGTCAAGAAGCCACAATCGATTGTTTGCCAATCGTTCCAAAAATCAATCCCAGATTTTACGCTTAACAATCGATTATCCAAGATCGACAATCGATTATTGGCAACGTTCAAAAAATCATTTCCAGATTTTACGTAAAACAATCGATTATACAAAATCAATAATCGATTATTCAGCAACGTTCAAAAAACCCTTTCCAGATTTTAATTTCAACAATCGATTATACAAAATCAATAATCGAGTATTCAGCAACGTTCAAAAAATCCTTTCCAGATTTTAATTTCAACAATCGATTATACAAAATCAATAATCGATTACCTGACGGTATTTGAAAACTTTACGACAACGGTCAGCTTCACAATCGATTGTGCAATGTTAACAATCGATTATTTATCAGTCTTGAAAAATCAATTTAGACACTGCCTCGTGACAATCGATTGTTATATACTCACAATCGATTATTTAATAACTTTGAAAAAGTCTGGAAGACACTGCCTCAACACAATCGATTGTCATATGTTTACAGTCGATTATTTTGTGACTTTGAAAAATCTGATGCACTGTCTCTTCACAATCGATTGTCATTAACTTCACAATCGATTATTTTGAGCGTTGAAAAACTTTGGACACTGCCTCATCACAATCGATTGTCATTAACTTCACAATCGATTATTTTGAGCGTTGAAAAACTTTGGACACTGCTTCATCACAATCGATTGTCATAAGGTTCACAATCGATTGTCATGCAGATTTGAAAAATCTGATGCTCACTGCCTTAACACAATCGATTGTCATTAATTCACAATCGATTGTCATGCAGTCTTGGCTTAACATAATCGATTATCATAAGTACATAATCGATTATCTTAGTCCAGATTTTAGAGGCATGTTTAAAAATCATTTTGACTAAAGTAAATATGCATGATTTAAAATCATTTAGCATTAAATTAAATATGCATGATTTTGTAAAAATTATTTTACGAGAGAAGCCATGTCATAAGTGAAGTTGTCGGATCAAGATCACAGTTAAGAACGACTCATGTAAAACTATGAAACTTGGTCTTGAGCTTGAATCTCGTTGTATATCGATTGTGCTCTTGTACTTGAACTTCGTCATATATCAATTTGCGCATCGTTTGTCTTTCATCAAAACCTACACATATAAACACACGTTTAGTATAATGCCTTGAGAACGTGTTTCCAACAATAAAGGCACAAAACGCAAAGTCCAACCAAACACCATAGATAGACTAGTTGATTTCAAGAAAGGGGGCAAGGATTTTGACAAAGGAAGGGAAAGATAAAGAACAAAGCGAAGCCACAAAGATGGGAGGTCTAGCCGAAGCATGATACATTAACACATCAATCATGGGGGAGGACACAAAGAATCCCAGCCAGGGATTAGTAGTGTAACAGAATGATAGGCGGGAATAATAAAGCCTAGAGGTATCAAAGGGCCAACTGAGCAGTTCGAGCAACTCATTTCAATATGGGCAAGGGAACAAAACGGAACACGACAATGGAAGGCTGTCTTCAACAAGAATGTCGCGAGCCAACCATCACTTTTAAAACTGTAAAGTTTTCTTTGATTGACACAGGGGCAGAAATTTTCGAAAGAGCCTAAGAGAGGCCGTCCACAGGAGAAGGCAGGCACACGGCAGGTATGATCAAAATATCAGAACCCACCTGGAAGTAGGACTCAGTTAAAATTCAAAAGGGAAATAGTCTGTTATAAACACCCTCCCCAGCAAAGAGCACAATGGGATAAACTTTAACTAGCAAACCCCAACAGGAACAATTTAGGGTTAAGAGAGGCATGAAAGTTGAGGTGTAACACAGTTTATAACTCAAACAGGTGCGGGCAACATAGGCAAACACAAACACCTCCCCAGTAAGAGTCGTAGAAATAGCCAAAAATTAGAACTGGCATTTAAGTCAGAACCTTCAGGACCCTCTTGGAGAATGGGACTCATTTTTAAGGATAGGAGTAATCATGGATAACAAATTTCATAAAATGACTTGCCTGTCGAAGTAGGATTTAGTTAGAGTTTTCAAGACCCTCCTAGAAAATGGGACTTGGCTTAGAACACAAACGGTCGGGTGGCATGGTCAAACTCAAGTATTTCCCCAACAAGAGTCAACAAAAGTCGTCAGGACCCTCCTGAAAAATGAGACTTAGATTAGATACTTCCCCAGCAAAAGTCAACAAGAGTTGTTAGGACCCCCTGGATAATGGGACGTAGTTCTAGATACTAACCCTCAGCAATCGCATTTTGTCATCAAATTAAGAGTTGTCAGGACCCGCCTCGATAATGGGAAGTAGTTTAAATCACCAGTCACCAGAAGATCCCCATCAGATATAACTCATAACAAGACATAGTGGAAAATAATACCTCTTGAGAAACATAACATAGTCCTAAAGTTGTCATCAGTTAAGACTTCTCAGGACCCTCCTGGATAATAGGACTTAGCTTAGGTTTAGAGATATTTGGTAAGGGATTTGATTAACACTCACGGATCCACCCAGCATTAAACTGGAGTAGGAAGAATTTATGTATTTTGTCGTGATCAGGTACACATGCAGCAGTCTCAGGGAACATTTTTCAGGTTGCGAGATTTGGTATGATAATCAGGGGCCCGCTTGGAGAACAAGGGAGTATTTTTCAAAATTTTAAATTTTGTAATCAGGCGCCCACCTGTAGAACGAGGGAATATTTTTCAAAATTTTATGTTTTAGTAATCAGGCGCCCACCTATAGAACAAAAGAATATTTTTCAAAATTCAAGTTTTAGCAATCAGGCACTCACCTGTAGAAAAAGGGAATATTTTTCAAAATTTAAGTTTTTGTAATCGGGCTCTCACCTGTAGAACAAGGGAATATTTTTAAAATTCAAGTTTTACAATCAGGCGCCCACCTGTAGAATAAGGGAATATTTTTCAAATTTTAAGTTTTTATAATCAGGCGCCCACCTGTAGAATAAGGGAATATTTTTCAAAATTCAAGTCATGGTAATCAGACATCCACCTAGAGAACAAGGGAATATTTTTTTAAAAAAAATTTAAGTTTCGGCAATCAGGCACCCACTTGGAAAACAAGGGAATATTTTTCAAAATTTCAAGTTTTGTAATCAGGCGCCCAGTTGTAGAACAAAGGAATATTTTTCAAAATTTCAAGTTTTTGTAATCAGGCACCCACCTGTAGAACAAGGGAATATTTTTCAAAATTCAAGTTTTAGCAATCAGGCGCCCACATGTAGAACAAAAGAATATTTTTCAAAATTTAAGTTATTGTAATCAGGCGCCCACCTATAGAACAAGGGATAATTTTTCAAAAATTCAGGTTCTGCAGCCAGGATCCCACCTGGAGAACAAGGGAATATTTTTCAAAATTCAAGTTTTTGCAATCAGGCACCCACCTGGAGAACAAGGTAATATTTTTTAAAATTTAAAGTCTTGACAATCACGCGCCCACCTGTAGAACAAGGGAATATTTTTCAAAATTTTAAATTTCAGTAATCAGGCGTCCACCTGTAGAACAAGAAAATAGTTTTCAAGATTTTAAGTTTCAAAATCAGGCGCCCACCTGTAGAACAAGGGAATATTTTTCAAAATTTCAGGCTTTGGCAATCAGGCACCCACCTGGAGAACAGGGTCGATCAGGCGCCCACCTGTAGAACAAGGGAATATCTTTCAAATTGCAAGTTCTAGTAATTAGGCGCCCACCTGTAGAGCGAGGGAATGCTTTCAATGGAACACACGTCAAGCCCAACAATTTGGCATAAGACATGAAGGAAGAAAAGGCAAGCAATCAGTGAGGCCACAAGGCATTTGCAGAAAGTAATACAAGGCAACAAAGCTACAAAGATCAAGATTGAAGACGTAGATATGGTTTTCTTTGTAATCTGTAGCTTATACCTTAATCTAGTTTTCCTTTTTACTTTGCATAAGGTGTAATAAGGAGTTCAGCAGGCAGTAACAGCAGTGTCATAAGTGCAATCACAACTTCTGGTGCTCCCAGCTACCAAACACTCCAAAACTACACTGACCTGATTCCTCTTTAGTCAAGGATATGTAGGCAACCTTTGAAGCAGGGTTCGGTCAGATAGTTTTCAAAATGCTTCTCACAGAATGCAACACAGGCAAAAATCTCTCGATCGCTCACTTATCTTTGCCCGAAAACCCTACGTCTCTCGAGCAAAGAGGGGCAGATATGAGCATGTTATTTTGCCTTGTTTGAAACGTTCCTACAAATTCGTAGACTAGGATTTTCTTTATTATTTGCATTTTGGGAGTTAATTATGTAATTTGTGTTTATTTAAATTATTAGGAATTAATTGTGTGATTTGCATTTATTTGTATTTTAGGAATTAATTGTGTGATTATGTATTTATTTGCGTCTTTCCTTTATTATTTAAAATTTTGGGAATTTAATTTTGTTTGAGTGCATTTTAATTCATAAAAATACAAAAATAGTAGTTTTACATTTAGGATACCAGTTTCAACATTTTCAGGTTCAGTGATTAATAGTATGGAAAATATATTAATAACAAAATCGGTTCTTTTCGCATTTTTACTTTAGAAGTTTCATTTTTAGGGTTTTCTTCTTAAATTAGGATTTAGTTGATTTTAGAAAATTAATTGTTTTAGTTGTAGAATTAAATCAAGCCCTTATTTTTGATTTTATATTAAAAAAAATTTTAAAAAAGGAGATAAAAGGAATTAGGAATTAATTTGAATAAAAGAAAAAAAAGAAGAAGGAAAGGGGATCCTTTAAATTGAAATTGGGTTGGGCTAGACCTATCCTACACTTCCAGGCCCAAGCCAAACGACCAGTTTATAGCCCAATTGTTCCTCTACCTGTTCCAACCCTAGAGACGTCAAACGACGTCGTATTCCCCAGATCGATCTCAACCGTCGAGGTTAGTTGATCCAACGAATGGGAAGCCGGGCTAGTTTAGTATATAATTGTCCAAATTTGAACCCACCCCTCAGAATCCCCCTACCCCCTTTCCGTCTCTCACAAACCTTAGAGACCATTCCACACCACTATCTCCTCCCTAAAACCACCGCTGAACCACCGTAACACCACCGTCCGCCGCCGCCGACGTAACTCCAATAGCTGCCAAGTTTACACCGTTGATTTCTCTTGACCCCCCTACCTGATTCTAAGCCCCTCACCTCTCAAATATTGGGCTAGCTTCTCGAATCTTCTAAAGTTTGGACGCTGCTCCGCCGTCAACATCAGTGGCTGGTGACCAACGACCTCCAAATCAACACCAGTGGACCCCCTCACCCTCTTCTTCCTAACCTTGCCATTGGCCACCCTCTAATGTGACTGCAACTTTTTAAACATGTGTTGGACGAGGGCAGCTCCGCCATGCACGGCGGTGGCTGCCGTCCAACGTCTCTCAAACACCACCACCCACCCCCTCTGGCCTTTGTCTACCCAAAAGCACACCCAAACCCTCTCAAATAACCCCAGACCCCCTCAATGTCAACATCATCCATGACCACCAAAGATCATTTGAATAACATTCGAGGTTTTGAATTGATTCCTACAATGATAAAATTGAAGAAATCTAGTAAGTCCACCTTCTCAGTTATGTTTTCCTTATTTTTTGTATTTTTCTGGCTGTTTTAAGCAATTAGGTCTAATTTACTTCAAAATTTAAAAGGCATCTCACTATATTTCAATCCTGTTATTTCTATCCTGATTGTATGTTGGTTTTATTTGTAAAATTAGATGATAGGTTTTGGTTGTTCTCAGTATTTTTCCATGATACCAACAATTTCATAATATCCTTGACCTCTGAATTTGAACATTGGTTTAAATTCACATGCGATTAGGAAATAGTCTTGATTGTTTTGTTAGCATGGCATACCCCATGTTTGCTCGTTAGTGTTAGTGATTTATTGGTTATTTAAAGTTAAGTGTCCATTATATTTTTAGGTACTCTGAGATTGAGTGTTGAATAATGACCTTACATTTTCCTCTTCTAGAATCTAAGTAAAATACCAAAATTTTACTGTTCAATTGCCTATTTTCAGTAGTCTTTGGTCAAATCATGTTTAGAGATCATTTTGAAGCAATTAATATAGAAATGGTTGTATTTGGCTTTTAGGAGTGTGGTTCTGAAGTTGTTACATCCCCAGTTTGTTTGGATTTTCATTATTTTTACTTTTTTTTCCTAGGTTTGAAAGTAGAAACTTGAAGTTGCTGTGATTCTGTTGGGATTTGGGTATACATCTAGCTTATCAGGCTGTATCTATTCCTGAATGGTGTGGTTGAGTTTGCTGACCTTCCTTCCTTCTATTTTACATTCAATTTCTAGGTATACATCCTAACTTTTCCAGATGTAAAAGGTGGGTTTGAAGATGCAATAAAAAGCCTAGTTGCTCAACTTTTGTTCGCTAGCTTTAGTAGTTTAGCATGTTTTATTTGAGATGTATATTTGGATATTGAACATTTAATTTGAATAAGGTAGAGTGGTATAATGCGTTGTTCAATATGCTGGTGAACTTTTTAAGTTAATTTCATTGAAGTAGATGCATAATGGAGAAGTGTTGTTTAATATACTATTCATTTAAATGTTGGGTTTGTAATTGAACTAGGGTGATGTAATTAGATAACTGGTATACCTTTCCCATATGCAAGAATGCCATATCACACGTTTAGCTCTTTGGATCAGTGTAGAGATCCACATCTGTGTTAAGTGATTTTTGTTTACTTTTAAATTTGCGATCAATCAGCTACGAATCAGGGAATCAATTCTCATTTGATTTGTTACTCGTCCGGCTTTGCCCAATATCCACGCATATAACTCTTGAGGCCATTAGACCAAATATAAGGGTTGTCTCAGGAACCTAAGGCTGGACTGCTAGGTTAGGCTTCAGTTTAGGCCCAAATATCACGCTGATCAAACCCATTTGGGTATAACAGATACAACTGATAATGCATCTTAGTAGTAAGTTGTTAGGGTCATGTAGAACACAAATTATGATCGCCCTTTTTAAATTATATCTTTTAAAATACTTAGAATTTGAGATGGGCCGCTTAGCAAATTTTTACGGCCTCTCGCAAAGATAACAATGCGCTAGTCGCTTCAGGACTCGTCTTTAATAATTTATGTGACCCAAATCCGAATCCCAACAAAGGTGGAATGTGTTAAAAGCCAGAGGTGCATTTATGAGACGTGGTTTGCAGCACGTTCTGACGACGTTGCAATTTTCCTTAAAAACAATAATAATAAAACTGGTTAAAGGATTAAAAATGCACCTAGGTTCATAATTGTTAAAATAAGATGCTTTATGCCAAATATAACAGCATAGTGATCGTGCTAGAACCACGAAACTCGGGAATGCCTAACACCTTCTTCCGTATTAACAGAATTCCTTACTCGAATTTCTGGGTCGCGGACTGTAAGACAGAGTCATTCTTTCCTCGATTCGGGATTCTAAACGGTGACTTGGGACACCATTAATCTCCTAAGTGGCGACTTTGAAATTCTCTTAAATAATTAAATCCCTTTTTGATTGTCCTTTAATTGGAAAAACTCCCTTGTCTACGCCCTTCGTCGGGTTGTAGTAGCCAAAAAGAGGTGTGACACTAAGATCTGAGCGTTCGATGTAATTCGATTTAACGGCCATGATGGTGGGGTCCATTTATATTTAAATGTCGGAAGCCCCCCCTCCCACCCCCAAACCGTCTTCACTTGGTTTGGATTTTGTGACTTGCCTAATAACATAAGCATCTAGTTCATTGAATGGTTTGAATACATACTTGGTGGACTGACACGGAATTAGAGTCCCAATTTATAGCTCGCCTTCAATTTGAGTTCGTACAAAGGCCCAGCGATTGGGATAATTTCTCACTGAACTTACCATATTTTTCACCTTCCTGGGCTGACTTCGAAGCCCAGAAGTGATGAAGGCTTGATTTCGTCTTAAGATCATTTGGTTGCATTCATAACGCGGTTTGGGCCTTCCAAGTTAAGCAACACATTCGAGCTATGAGATCTCTTTCTTGTTTAAGTGTGAACTTGACTTAGAGCTCGTATTCCTTGAATATTAGTTTACTAATAAGATTAATTAATTCAGTTGCATTAGCGAAAATTTTATAAAGAACAATAGTTCCTTTTAGAATGGCCTTTAAAATAAACGGGGTGCGACGGGCCAAACAAAATCTCAAATTGCGTGGCCCTCTTTAAATGGTTTCACGGCCTCCCGCAAAGTTAATAACACGTTAGTCGCTTTAGGCGTGCTTTTTCATAATCTAGCTTTCCTAAATTTGGGTTCGTATTTATGTGACCCAAATCCAAATCCCAATGAAGTTAAAATGTGTCAAAAGCCACGGGTGCATTTATTTGACGTGGTTCAAGACATGTTTTAACGACGTTGCAATTCTCTTTTAAAATAATAATAAAAACAGCGAAACGGTAAAATTTGCACATAGGTTCATAATTGTTTAAAATCAGATAAATTAAGCCAAATACAACAGTTGAGCGACTATGCTAGAACCACAGAACTCGGGATGCCTAACACCTTCTCCCCGGTTAACAGAATTCCTTATCCGGATTTCTGGTTCACTGACTGTTGAACAAAGTCAAACTTTCCTCGATTCAGGATTTAAACTGGTGACTTGAAACACCATTAATTATCCCTAATGGCGACTCAAAAAATCTCTTAAATAAAATAAATCCCGATTCGATTGTCCTTAAATTGGAAAAACTCTCTTATCTACGACCTTGGCGGGTTGTAGTGTGCAAAAGGAGGTGTGACAGCTCTGGCGACTCTGCTAGGGATCGAACCCATAATCTCTGGTTCAAGGTTCAAGAATTCTATCTTTTAAATAATTGTTGTATCTGGCCTTATTTTATCTAACTTTATTGCATAACTGTACCCAATGTGTTAAAAGTTGTCTTACCGCTTTAATATTATGTGGATTGTACATATAAACTATTACGAAACCCTTATCTTCTTATCTTCGGGGATGTGCTCGCTGGTCGAGACTCCCTATTCTGTTAGTGTCATATCTTGAAATAAGAAAGAGGCTCTGACAAGTTACTAAGCCGGATGATCTTTCAGGTCCCCGGTACGTAGCCCCCTCCTCGACTCGAGTTGTCCACTCGGTACACAGTCTAGAACATTTGCCCTGGTTTTAAACATAGAATAACTTAACCTTATGCCAGATCCCTAGTAGGAACACTTATCTGCATCATGCATTTGACTTAAGGAACTCAACACAGGGGTTGGGTCCGTCTAGGACATGTGTACCCGGAATAATGGGCCATCCAAATGCATCCTAATTGTGAATTTATTTGTTCTGAATTTGCATGTTGACTGGCTTTTATGAGTAAGGAGAGTTCATCACCTGTTTGGAAAAATCAATGTCCAAATACTGCCGAAGCTCTGCCGAATTTTTGAAAAAAAAAACAAACAAAAATGGAATAAAGCAAAAAAAGAGTCTGTTTTATTTTCCCAAGACAAAGAGAAAAACCTTATTTTCAAAAATAGTTTTGTTTTTTTATGAAATGAAAAACAGGGAGGAAAAGTCTTGTTTTAAAAAATAGTTTCGTTTGCCCGAACTACACCAGTTTGATTCTCACAAGGTGTACGTAGGCAACCCCCATCGGGTCCAACTTCCCTTTTGCAAAAAAAGTAATAATAAGGAAAATAGCCGAAAATGAAAAAAAAGTTGTTTTTATTGTGAATAGGTAAGGTGATGCCATTGTTGCCAAGAATATCCGAATATTCCCAAAAGGGACGCCGGAAGGCTAATTTTGCACAAACAGCCACCCTTGTTTTTTATTTTGGCCAGTTAGCGGGCACAACCTTTTAATCTTGCTCCGGAGATGCTGAAAGGCCATATCTGCAAAGCTAGGTTTCTAGTTGTAGAATTAAAAAATAAACTTTTCTAAAAAGAAGGGGTCAATTTTGATTTTGGAGTCAAATACAATAATATCATAAGTTACTAAATCACCTTAATAAATGTGTAGAATGAGCACAATCCAAAACGAACCTTTCTCATTCATAAGAAGAATCCCTTTGGAGTTGCGGCTGTGGTCGAATGATTTAGGTGGAGAAGGGAAAGACAAGGTCAAGAAATATTTGGGGGTCCTTCCCTTACTGTTGGAATTATACCTCGGGGAGACATCATAAGGGCATTGGTCACGTGCTGGGACCCAGCGCACAATGTGTTCCACTTTTCAAATTTTGAACTCACCCCGACCTTAGAAGAAATAGTCTGGTACATTGGGGATGTTGAGCTTCCTTTGAGACACATGTATTTGGTTTCCCCAAGAATTGTTGTTGTGCACAAATTCTTAGACTCGCTCAAAACAAGCAGAGTGGTACATGACCCAGACTCGGCAGAAGGTTTTTGTATCTTTTCATTCCTATATAGCAGATACGGTAATATAGGGGGGTTCAACAAACCAGAGAACAAAATCTGCAGCAAAGGAAACCGCATTAAATGGGAAGAATATAGACGCTTCGCTTTTATGGTGGCTTTCCTGGGGCTCTTTGTGTTTCCGATTAAAGACAGGAATATCAACATAAAAATAGCAGGGGTTTTCATCACTTTACTCACCCAAGCCAAGAGCACACTCACGCCTATGATAGTAGCTGAGATCTTTCGTGCTCTCACACTTGCAGGGCCGGGAAAGATTTCTTTGAGGGGTGAAGTCTGTTGTTGCAAACGTGGATGACCAAACATCTATGCCATCGTCCCCAGTTTATAAGCTATGGGTCAACGAAGAAAGTTTGTATAGAGGAATTCTACACAAAGATTGAAGGGCTCAACTTGCTTGAAGGAGTAACATGATGGATATCTTACTTTCGATCCCTCACTGCCAGTCAAATAGAGTGGAGGCTAGGATGGTTGGCTGTGGAAGAGATCATATACATGCCAGCAATGGGGACTCACTTCCTTCTGATGGGTCTTGGGAGCATCCAGCCTTATGCTCCGCATCGGGTCTTGAGACAGTTGGGGAGGTGCCAGATAGTTCTAAAAGAAAAATATCTCAATATCCGGGTAGTCAAGATTGGACCTGATGGTCAGTTCCCCGAAGCAACAGTCCACAAAATTTGGAATGAATGCCAATACCTAACAGCAAACACTTGTGTACGAGATTAGTCTAGAGGTGAAGTGCTGCCAGGATACCTTGCTTGTACAGGAGAGAAATTGAGTTCGAGAGGCCAGCCAAGAGGCCCCATCTCCAGAATTCATTGAAGCATCGCAAGAGCAGTGGGACTGGTTGGCTAAAGAACACGATTACATGGCTACAATAGGCAAACTGGAGAAGCAGGTCATGAATTTTCAATTTGAGAAAGATTTGTAGGCCGCAGCAGATGAGGGCGAAAAGAAGAAACTGGTCAAAGAAAATGAGGCCCTTCGGGCCCAAATTCAGAAAATGAAAGTAGCAGCAGAAAACCCCGTCTGAAGTGCCAAGGATACAAAGCTTATAGATAACTTGAGACAAAAGGTGAATGACTACAATTTTGATTTGAACAAAGAAGAAAGGGAATTAGCCAGGGCTCGAAAACAATTGGATGAAAATGCGGCAGAACGAGCACGTCTGGTTAAACAATTAAAAGAAGAGTTCGACGGTGAGGTCGCAAGATTAAGAAAACGGTCGTCATCGCAGAAAACAAAAATGATCAAACACGTAAAAGAGCTCAAAATTGAAAGGGAACATTGTTACACAACATTGGCTCAATTAGAATTGGATTTGCAACAACTTTAAAAGCAGAATAAGGTAGCCGAACAAACATTGGGAGCCAGAACTGAGCAGATTGGGTGGTTATTGTGTGTGAAAGGTATCATAAGAGAGAGAATTAGAAGGATAGCCCATTACATTGCAATGAAGTGTAGCAGCTGTGAGGATATGCCTAGATCTTTGTTCTTCGCCACCATGATGCTTTTTGTTTGCTGCATAATGGAGGATCTCCGTCACCTCCGGGGGGATGCCTTGCAGGTCCCAGGAGCAATTAAAGCCCTAATGTATTCGTTATTTCTTGAAAATATACTTTCCTTTCAATAAAGTCTGTCAGTTTGTCTTGGAGTCTGTATTTTCTTTTATGTAGGTTAGTTGTTCTTCGAGTCTGTAGTTCATCTTTCATCGGAGTCTGTTAGTTTCTTGTTTACATCTCTCAGTTTTTCGAGTCTTTGTAATCAAAGTTTGTTTTATTATGAAAATATAAAATTCCAAAATGTTTTATTATTTCTTAACTTTTTATCTACCAGAACTACGCTCGGTCTGATTCATGCATGGTCATGATACGTAGGCAATCTCCATACAATTCTACCATAACCAAATAAAGAAAATGGAGAAACTTGAGAGAAACAATCGTAAAATAAAAATTTAAGCAAAGCAAAAAAAAGAAGAAAAAGGGTGAAAAGAAGAGAAGAAAGATAAAAAGTGACACGGGATAAGAGTCGGGATGACGCAAGCAATCACATCTGTGCATCATAGAAATGGATAACTGCTTAGGTGCATTCATCCTCAAACACATGGTCACCTATGTGTTGAAACCTAACAACTAATCAGTTTTGGTGATGTCTTTCCTATTTCCAGACAGGTGGTTAGTTCTTGCGGCATTCTGGAAACCCACTCCTACAACATGCGGTCTAAGAGAAAGTAAGTCATGGCCAATAAGGAAACCAATGTCAGCATTATTGACCCCTCGAAAGAAGTAGAGGAATTGGACTTTAATGCCATGAAGGAGGAAATGTACAAACTGAAACACCAAATGGCCGAGATGCATCAGTCATGGGTGAGAGGGCAGCCATCACCGACCTATTCTGCTAATCCAACCTCCATCATGCCACTGCCCCAAGCTCGTGACCATTCCACCACTGATCCACCCCCAAGTTTTCCTGTCTACTTGCATCACCAGGGTACGACCTTTCAACCACCCCCATCTCCACTACCTAAAGTCGTTCCTCACCTCTCTCCACCAATTGCTCCCATTTATGTGGAACCTCCTCCTCTCACACTCCATAGATCATCAAGTGAGCCATTGCTTCAAGTTCACGAAAATCAGTACTACCCACCAGAACCCGCTTACAAAGCCCATGAACCTTATTCCTATGCTCCCCGTTTCGAAATACCAGCAGGGGCTGAAAAACCAATGAAAAATATTGAGCAAGAGGAGGTTCTTAGGTAGGTCAGAAGTTTAGAACAATCGTTCTGAGATATGCGAGGATTAGGCGTCCAGGTGAGAGTGGCATTCAAGGACCTTTGTTTATTTCCAAACGTGCAGTTGTCCCCAGGTCTTAAGATGCCTAAATTTGACCTATACAACGGACATAGTGACCCCGTCGTGCACCTAAGGGGGTTTTGTAGAAAAATGAGAGGAGTAGGGGAAAAGATAAATTGCTAATGGCATACTTCAGCGAAAGTTTAAATGGGTCGGCATTGGAATGGTACACACGGCAGGATCTTAATCGGTGGAAAAATTGGGATGACCTAGCACAAGAGTTCATCTATCACTTGCAATATATTGTCCCGAACCGTCTATCTTTGACAAAACTAGAGAAGAAACACAATGAGAGCATTAGAGAATACGGTTTCCGTTGGAGAGAACATGCAGCCAGGGTTGACTCCCCAATGAAAGAGAGTGAGATGGTGGATTATTTCCTACAAGATTTGCAGCCTACCTATTTCGGGCATCTGGGGTCGGTAGTAGGTAAATCTTTCAACGAGGTAGTTAAAATCTCTACAATCAAAGCGACCACTCATGCCATACAAGGTGGGGCTGGGGGAACATTTGGAAAGAAGAATAAGGAAGAAGTAGCGACAATTGAGTCGGGAACTTGGTTCAGGCCTCGGACTCCATCCCACTACAGCCAGCCCCATCCCCACTACCAAGCATACCCACACGCTCCATATGGCCCACCACAACATTATTATCCACCATTAGAACCTCGATTTTCAGTCGATCATGCACAAGCATATACCCGACCTCCCGCCCATGCACAATGGCGTGCGCTAGCCCCACAAATACTTACCCAACTCCACAAAGTCATTACCCACCTCCAAGAGCCTACCAATAGCCCCCGAGACCCGCATTCCGAGCCAATTCAGTCTTGAGAAATGAAAGGGTGCAGAAGAAGAAAACTTTCACCCCCATTTGGAGAATCCTACACTAGTTTATTTTTTTAGCTGTGAATACTGTTCCAGTGCCCCGAGGCATGATACCAAAAAGTGTTGGCATTTGAATAATGCTATCCAGGAACTTATTGACTCCCACCAAATCGAAGTGCAAGAACCGAAGACACCTAACATCAGCCAAAACCCGTTGCCGGCCCATCATGAGACCAATATGATTGAGATAGTGGAGATGGGGGGAGGGCCTAAAAATCCCTCACAAACGGTAATGATGACCAAATCCGTAAAGTCAAGCCAACTAAGAGTATGAGCAGTGAGAAGTCAGTGATTGAGATAAAAGGAATAGACAGCAAATATGTTCTGGTTCAAGGGAGGTCATCATGCATGGTTGCACCAAAGCAGGAAAAGGCAAAAGTGATAGTACACGGGGCAGCTAGGGAACCCGTCATAGTCGTGGAAGGTGCTCGCATAGAGCATGTCATTGTAAAACCAATAATCCAGCCGCCAATCGTCAACATCAAAGCCTTTCCTGAGAGATATGAACAAGCAATAATGATGTACAAAGGGAAGGAAGTTAGGGAAGAAGTTTGTAAAGCCCGGGGTTTGACTCGGTCAGGGAGATACTTTGCCCCTGAGGAATTAAGGAAAAGCAGGATCCCCAAGGATAACCCGAAATCGCTGGATAAAGTTGTATCATAAGAAGAGGCACAAGAATTCCTGAAGAAAATGAAAATGCAGGACTACACCATCATAGAGCAATTGAGGAAAACACCATCTCAGATCTCCTTACTGTCCTTATTAATATATTCAGATGAACACCACTGGGCGTTGATAATGATTTTTAACGAAGCCCACGTCCCTAACAAGAACAGTGAATCATTTGGAGAAGATTGCAAACAAGATATTCGAGGTAAATCGGTTCACTTTCTCTGACGATGAGCTTCCCAAAGAGGGCACTGAGCATAATCGGGCCCTTTATTTAACTGTGAAGTATGAAGATGTTATAGTCACCCGGTTTCTAGTTGACAACGGGTCCAATGAAAATATTTTTCCGCTCTCCACATTGATCAAGCTGAAGGTGGAAAATGAAAGGGTCCACAAGAATAATATTTGTGTTCGGGGGTTCGATGGCAAAGACTTAGTAGGGGATATAGTGCTTGAATTGACAATAGGGACCGTTGAGTTCACCATGGAATTTCAAGTGTTGGACGTGGTAGTTTCTCATAACCTGTTGTTGGGCAGGCCCTGGATTCACACAGCCAAGGCAGTGCGATATACTTTGCACCAGATGGTCAAATTTGAATGGGACAGACAAGAGAGTGTAGTACATGGTCAAGATAATCAGTGTGTTTCGGGTGATGCCATCGTACCTTTTGTTGAATCTGACGACAACAAAGGTCCATGGGTCTACCAGGTATTCGACACAGTGTCAGTCAAGAAGATCCCAAAAGGTGAAGTTGTCACAACTACAAAGATAGCAATCTCGTTAGTCATGGTGGCTTCAGAAATGTTGAAGAATAGCTACATGCCCGGCAAGGGCTTGGGTGCTTCTCTACAAGGCATTGTGCAACCAGTGTCCCTCCCCAAAAACCTGGACACTTTCGGTCTAGAGTTCAAGCCTACAGCTGCAGACATAAGGCGAGCCAGAAAGTTAAAGCAGTGGGTCTGGGCCCTCCCAAAGCCCATCCCAAGATTGTCCAGATCATTTGTCAAGCCCAGTACTAACAAGTGCCCAGTGTCAATGACTTCTGGTCCTTTGATTGATGCAGATGGGGATTTGGATAAGGGGTTAAAGAGACTGTTCAATGAGTTAAATATGGTTGAGGCAGAAGAAGGATCAAGCAGGGAAAATGTGAAGTTTGTGGGAGCACGTGCAAAAGTCAACAACTGGGAAGCCACTCCTCTTCCCACCCGAAGGGAGCCGTGGTTGTCGGCTTTGATTTTTCTTTCAGCCTAGATTAGCTTCAGGGTTGTTGATTCAATTGTTATTTCCCTCCATTTGGATGTGTAAACTCAGTTATCTTTTTGATTTTAATGAAATGCAATTTCTTTTCTAGCTGTGCTGATAGTTTCCATTTTTCTTTATTTTCCTTTTCTCTTTTGTACAGTTATTTTTATGTTGGTTCCAATGATCTGACATGCATAAGGACTCTTTAGCCCAGTCTTAAAAATCACTTTAGTTCAGAAATAATAATTCAAGAAATAGAACATGAGGATGAATCAGAGTACCGCGAGGAAGGAGCATGGGATGAAATTAGTAGAGAGTTGAGCCAATTTGAGGAGAAACCCAAACCAAACCTGAGTGATACCGAGGTAGTCAATTTAGGGGGCCCGAATAACATTAGAGAAACCAAAATAAGTGTCCATCTAGAGTCACAACTTAGGAAAGAAATAATTGAAGTACTGCTTGAATACAAAGATGACTTTGCATGGTCTTATGATGACATGCTTGGATTGAGCACTAACTTGGTGGTTCACAAATTGCCCACCAACCCAGC
This sequence comes from Nicotiana benthamiana, assembly GCA_034376525.1. Taxonomy (NCBI): domain Eukaryota; kingdom Viridiplantae; phylum Streptophyta; class Magnoliopsida; order Solanales; family Solanaceae; genus Nicotiana; species Nicotiana benthamiana. The sequence continues at coordinate 96,401,191 of CM067337.1, forward strand.
CTGCCCTCCCGTCAAACAAAAGTTGAGAAAGTTTAAAACTAATGTGAGCGTGAAAATCAAAGAGGAAGTGACCAAGCAGTTTGAGGCAAAAGTTATCCGAGTCACACGATAACCCACCTGGTTAGCCAATGTTGTGCTCGTGCCAAATAAGGGTGGTAAAACTAGGGTGTGTGTCGATTATCGTGACCACAACAAAGCGAGTCCAAAGGACAACTTCCTACTGCCGAATAGTCATATATTGATTGATAATTGTGCAAAGCACGAGATTGGGTCATTCGTGGATTGCTATCTTAATGGATGAAGAAGATGCGAAGAAAATAGCATTCATCACACCATAGGGAACATATTACAATAGGGTCATGCCTTTTGGCTTGAAGAACACCGGGGAATCATATATGAGGACAATGACAACAATTTTCCATGATATGAAACATAAGGAAATTGAGGTCTATGTGGATGACGTGATTGTGAAGTCCAGAAAGCAATCTGATCATGTTAGAGATCTGAGGAAATTCTTCGAGAGACTCCGTAGGTATAACCTCAAACTCAACCTGGCAAAATTCACATTTCGGGTCCCTTCAGCAAAGTTGCTAGGGTTCATAGTCAATCGATGAGGCATTGTACTAGATCTATCAAAGATCAAAGCTATACAGGAACTACCATCGCCGAGAAACAAAACTGAGGTGATGAGTCTATTGGGAAGATTGAATTACATCAGTCGATTCATTGCTCAGCTCAAAACTATTTGCGAGTCCATCTTTAAGCTATTAAAAAGGATGGTGCGTTGAAATGGACGGGAGAGTGCCAGGAGGCTTTTGATAATATAAAGGAATATTTGTCGAACCCACCAGTGTTGGTCCCACCGGAACAAGAAAGGCCCTTGATTTATATATGACAGTCTTGGACAACTCATGTGGGTGCGTGTTGGGTCATCACGATGTCACCAGGAGAAAAGAGCAGGCGACATACTACCTCAGCAAGAAATTTACTACCTATGAGGTTAAGTATTCTCATACTGAAAGGACATGATGTGCCCTGCCATGGGTAGCCCAGAAGTTAAAATATTACTTGTCATCATATACCACGTATCTCATCTCACGTCTGGACCCTTTGAAGTACATTTTCCAGAAGCCCATGCCCATAGGAAAGCTCGCAAAATGGAAAATCTTGCTCATTGAGTTTGACACTGTCTATTTTACTAGGACTGCAATGAAATCACATGCATTGGTTGATCATTTAGCCGAGAATACCACAGACGAAGAATATGAACCTTTAAAAAAAATACTTCTGGACGAGGAAGTAATGTATATTGATGAGATGGAACACGGCGAGAAATCGGGATGGAAATTGTTTTTCGATGGGGCCGCCAACATGAAAGGCGTCGGGATAGGAGCAGTGTTCATTTCTGAAGAAGGGCACATTACCCAGTCACAGCTTAACTCCACTTCTATTGGACCAACAACATGGCAGAATATGAGGCATGTATTTTGTGTTTGAGGTTAGTAGCAGACATGGGTGTCCAGGAAGTCTTAGTATTGGGAGACTCAGACCTTCTAGAACACCAAATTCAAGGGGAGTGAGAAACAAGAGATTTAAAGCTCATACCATATCGGCAATTCTTGCATGATCTTTGTCAACAATTCCTGTCAATAGAGTTCAGGCACATCCCCAGAATTCACAATGAGGTTGTTGACGCCTTGGCTACTTTGGCATCAATGTTACATCATCTGGATAAGGCTTATGTTGACCCGATACATATAGGGGTCCATGATCAATATGCTTATTGCAACATGGTGGAAGAAGTGCTTGATGGTGAGCCTTGGTTCCATGACATCAAATAATATATCAGGATGGGTGTGTACCCGGTACAAGCCACAAGTGACCAGAAGAGAACAGTCCATCGCTTGTCAAGGGGGTTCTTCTTCAAAGGAGGGATATTATACAAAAGAACACCGGATCTTGGTTTGTTAAGATGAGTAGATGTCGGACAGGCTACAACCATCATGAATGAGGTGCATGCTGGAGTCTGCAGGCCACACATGAGCGGATATGTTTTGGCAAAGAATAATCTCCGGGCAATATATTATTGGCTCACCATGGAGCGAGATTGTATCAGTTTCATGCACAAATGCCATCAATTTTAGGTGCATGGAGACTTGATTCACTCCCGTCATCTGAGTTACGTACAGCGTCTGCATCATGGTCTTTCATTGCTTGGGGCATGGACGTTATCGGGCACATCGAGCCAGCAGCCTCTAATGGAGACAGGTTCATCCTGGTTGCTATTGACTATTTCATCAAGCGGGTTGAGGCCAAAACCTTCAATGAAGTGACCAAGAAATAAGTGGTCAACTTCGTATGCAAATATTATTTGCCAGTTTGGAATCCCCAAGATCCTCAACAATGAAAATGGAGCAAATCTCAATAGTCATCTGATGAAAGATGTATGTCAGCAGTCCAAGATTACACATCGCAATTCCACCCCATACCGCCCCAAGGCGAATGGAGCAGTCGAGGAAGCCAATAAAAACATAAAGAAGATACTTCGCAAAATGGTGGAAGGGTCCAAGTAGTTGCATGAGAAGTTACCCTTTGCACTGTTAGGCTATCGCACTACCGTCCGCACTTCGGTAGGGGAAACACCATATTTGTTAGTGTATGGCACAGAAGCATTAATCCCACCTGAAGTTGAAATCCCATCCCTTCGGATTGTGGCCGAAGAAGGAATCAACGATGGGGAATGGGTTAGAACCCATTTGGAGCAATTGAGTTTGATTGATGAGAAAAGATTGGCAACGGTGTGTTATGGCCAGTTGTATCAATAGAGGATGGCCAGAGCATATAATAAGAAAGTGCGTCCAAGAAAGTTTGAAGTGGGTCAGTTGGTATTGAAACACATCCTTCCTCACCAGGCAGAGTCAAAGGGCAAGTTCGCTCCAAACTGGCAAGGACCATTTGTCGTGTCAAGAGTGTTGTCCAATGGGGCATGGTATCCAATAGATGTGGAAGGAAAATGTGTAGAAAGGGCTATCAATTCAGATGCAGTCAAAATATACTATGTATGACTTTCTTTCTTTTTGAATTATTGTCTATACTTGGCATGTTTGTTTGTACTTGGCATGTTTTAGAGATTGAAATTACGAAGACATTTTACTTAACTATCTAAACACTTTACCCTTTGCTAACCCTTTTGAGCTTCAATTACTTTCTTTTCATATCCCTCTTTCGGAATCAGTAATGAAAGTCAGAAACGCAATTATGAGAATGCAGCGAAAGGAAAAGAGCAAATTAAAAAATTTAAAAAAAGACAAAAAAGAAGAGAATAAGAAAGAAGAAAAGAAGAAGAAGAAAGCAAAACAAAGAAAGTAAAGAAGAAAAAAAGGGAAAAATAAAAGAAAAGAAAAGAAAAAGAAAAGAAGAGGAAAGAGGAAGAAAATAGACAAATAACAACAGAACGATAAAAGCAATGAATCAGCAGGAACTATGTTTGACCTGATTTCTTTTAAGGATACATAGGCAGCCTCACGGCTTGGTCATATTCATATAAAATCCATAGGCCCCAAGCAAGAAACTGGGGCAGAAATCGTGTTTGTTATGATAATTGGATTCCGAAATTTGTAAATTTTGAACCCATAAGAGTAATTTTTGAGCTTTTTATACCCTTTTCTTTCTAACCTTATCCAAAAGCCTACATTACAGTCCAAAGAAAGACCTTCTAATCAATCTTTAAGAAATGTCGAGAAAAGGAAGGAGAGGTGGACCATACCCTAGGACGGCACTCTAGTTCAAGAAGAAAAATAATAAAAATGAGAGAGTCTTATTGGTGAAAACCCTCACGGGCACCGTAAGGCGGCGAGAGTTGAGATAAATAAAAATGAGAGAGTCTTATTGGTGAAAACCCCCATGGGCACCATAAGGCAAAGGAAAGGCAAGGAATGAACAATTGGAAAAAGGGTCGTTGGTGAAAATCTGTTTAGAACATCGCAAGTCAAGCAAAGTTAGGGTTTGGTTAGAGGAATTAGGTTAAAATGGTCGCAAAAACAAAAGCATGGCAACTGAAGGCCGGTCATTAGGAACGACTGGGTCGACTAAGACGAAGTGCACGTCATGATCATGAAAAAACCAGCTTGTTCTTCCTCAGATAAGTTTCTTTTCTCTTCCCCTCAACAGTCATGAAATTTGGAATTCTTTTACCCAAAAACAGTTCTGAGTCATTGAATTTCATTTATCTTTCGAGTCTCTAAAGTCTTTTTGTTTAGGCAAACGGGACAGAAATTTTAAAGATTACTACCATCTCCCAAAGGGACGAAGCACATGCCACCCAAAAACGTATCAAAGGTAGCAAAGGTTGAAACAACAGGGCGAGAGATTCACAAAAGCTTCAATGATAACAAAGGCAATAAGGGTTGAAACCGCGAGGGGAGGGATTCACAAAAGCTTCAACGATAAAATTGACTAGAGAGGCAAGAGTTTGGCAAAGTAAAGGAGCACAACACAAAGATGAGGAGCAGAGTAAAGGCACAAGGGCCAGAGAGTCAGCCGAGCATAGTACATTGACTTGGTAATCTCAAGAACATAATGTTTCGGGGTCAGCCAATCAACTCAGGAAACTCATCATCAACATGGAAACTTGAACAAAAAGGAACACGACAGTGGGGAGGCCGCTTCCAACTAGAATGTTGCAAGCTAACCACCCCTTTTCAAACTGACAAGTTTTCTCTGATTGACACAGGGGCAGAAAGATAACAGAAGATCCTAAGGAGGCTGCCCACAGGGAAGGGCAAGCACATGGCAGGTATGATCAAAATCCTCAGGGCCCATCTGAAATGGGACCCAGTTAAAGCTCACAAAGGAAAAAAGTCCAACACAAATATTTTCCCCAGCAAGTGTATATTAAGACAAAACTCTAATTAGCAAACCCCAACAGAAACAACTGAGGGTTAAAAGGGGCATGGAAGTTGAAATGGGACTCAGTTGAAAACTCAAACAGGCACGGGCAGGGGCAAGCACAAACACCTTCCCTAATAAGAGTCCTCGGAACTCGCCTGAATAATGATCCCCAGCAGAAATAACAGGAAGTTAGAATTGGCATTTTATTTGGAACCCTCAAGACCCTCCTGGAAAGTGGGACTTATCTAAAAAATAGAGGTAGCCATGGATAGCAAAGTGCATAAAATGACTTATATGATGAAATACAATTCAGTTAAGAGTTGTCACGACCCTCCTGAAAAATGGGACTTAGCCTAGAACACAAATAAGCATGGGTAACATGGGTAGGCACAAATATTTCCCCAACAAGAGTCGTCAGGACCTGCTTGAATAATGGAATGTAGCTCTAAATACTAAACCCCAGCAGATACATTTTGCCATCTAATTAAGAGTTGTCAGACTCTCCCGGATAATGGGAAGTAGCTTGAATAACTGATCCCCAGTAAATCCCCAGCAGACATAACTCAGATGACAAAACATAGTGGAAAATAATACCTTTTGAGAGAACAACCTAATTTTAAAGTTGTCATGGGATTTGATTAACACTTACAGATGCGCCCAGCAACAAAACTGGGGAAGAAACAATTTCTTTTGTTTTGTTTATTTTGTTTTGATAAGGTACACAGGCAACAGTCTCAGGGAATACTTTTCAAATTCAAGTGTTGATATCCAGGAGTCCACCTGTAGAACAAGGGAATACTTTTCAAATTTCAAGTTTTGATATCCAGGCGCTCACCTGTAGAACAAGGGAATACTTTTCAAGATTCAAGTTTCGATATTGAGGCGCCCACCTGTAAAACAAGGGAATACCTTTCAAATTCGGAGTTTCAGCAACCAGGCGCCCACCTGTAGAACAAGGGAATATTTTTCAAGTTGCAAATTCTGGTAATCAGGCGCTCACCTATAGAACAAGGGAATAATTTTCAAGATTCAAGTTTTGATATCCAGGCGCCCACTTGTAGAACAAGAGAATACTTTTCAAAATTCAAGTATTGATATCGAGGCGCCCACCTGTAGAACAAGGGAATACATTTCAATTTCAAGTTTTGGTATCCAGGCACCCATCTGTAAAACAAGGGAATACCTTTCAAATTCTAAGTTTCAGTAGCCAGGCACCCACCTGTAGAACAAGGGAATACTTTTCAAGATTCAAGTTTCGATATTCAGGCGCCCACCTGTAAAACAAGGGAATACCTTTTCAAATCTAAGTTTCAGCAACCAGGCGCTCACCTGTAGAACAAGGGAATACTTTCCAAGATTCAAGTTTTGATATCCAGGCGCCCACCTGTAGAGCAAGGGAATACATTTCAATTTTCATGTTTTTGTATCCAGGCGCCCACCTGTAAAACAAGGGAATAACTTCCAAATTCTGAATTTCAGCAACCAGGCGCCCACCTGTAGAACAAGGGAATACATTTCAAGATTCAGTTTTGGTATCCAGGCGCCCACTTGTAGAACAAGGGAATACATTTCTAGATGCAAGTTTTGGTATCCAAGCGCCCACCTGTAGAACAAGGGAATATATTTCAAAGATGCCAGTTTTGGTATTCAAGCACCCACCTGTAGAACAAGGGAATACATTTTAAGATTCAAGTGCCGATAACCAGGAGCCCACCTGCAAAATAAGAGAATACAATTAAAAGACAAGAATTCGGTATCCACATGATAAAAGAGGAAATACAAGTCGACAAAGCAACAACAGGAAGATGCACAAAGAAACAAAGCAACAATGGAGACGTAGATAGGTTCTTTTGTAATCTATAGTTCATAACTTAGTCTAGCTTCTTTATTTTTCACAAGGTGTGATAAGGTGGTCTAGCAGCAGTAGCAGAAGCAGCAACAGTGAATTCATAGCTTCGGTAGTCCCTGCTACCAAACACTCTTGAACTACACTGACCTGATTCCTCTTTAGACGAGGATATGTAGGAAACCTCTGAAGCAGGGTGCGGTCAAGCTTTTCAAAATGCTTCTCACGGAGTATTCGAACGGGCAAAAATTGCTCGTGTCCGCTCACTTATCTTTGCACAAAAATACTTGTGATTCCGAGAAAAGTGGGGCAGCTGTGAACATGTGATTTTTTCCCTATATGAATTACTCCCAGAAATTCAAACAAAATGGTTTTGTTCATTATTTTGCAATTTTGTGGATTTTTATGACATTTTATGTTAATTATTTGCATTTTGTTTGTACATTTTAATTAATGAAAAATATATAAAATATATACTTGGCAGTTGTGTTTAGGGTTTAATTTCGCATTTTAGGATTTATTAGTATTTAAGTTACTTTACAAAATAGCGAAACCACAAAAATGGTTCGTTTGCATTTTTACTTTTAATTTGTTTTTGTCTTCTTTCAAATTAAGAATTAGTTAATTTTGAAATTAATTAGTATAATTTTAGAATTAATTTGGGTCCTTTATTTTTAATTTGGCCTCAGAAAAATATAAATAAATAAATAAAGGGGGAAAACAAAAAGAAGAAAAGAAAAGAAAACAAATGAAAAGAAAGGATTTTTAAAGAGTTAAATAGGTTATTTGTTCATTAGGGCTAATTTTCAAATAAAAAACACCAGCACAAACCCACCCGTTCCAGGCCATCCCACACCCTTAGAAAATCCAATCCAGCACCTCAATTGAAACGACGATGTTTGGAGCCTTAAGATCTGAGCTGTCGATGTTATTCGATCTAACGGCCATGAAGGTGGGATCCCTTTATATTTAAATGTTGAAAGCCCCCTACCCCCCAAACATTTGTCCTTCAAACCCTAGAGAACCTTTCCTATCTCTGCCGTCTTCCGCCGCCTGCCACCGGCGGTGATCACCCAAAAGCTTCCCAATTAACACCACTCCACCTCCCCAACCTCCTTTTTCCAAATCCGGGCCTAGCTTCTTTCAAATCCCAGTCAATCTTCGCGAATATCTATTTGAAGCAAAGGCTGCTCCGCCGTGAGCGGCGGCCCCACCGCCAGACCATACCATATTAACACCCATGAGCCCCTGTCTTCCCCTCTGTCCAGAAATCTACCTTGTTTCCCTCGAATCTTGGTGAGGCTCTTCGAATCTGGATTTAAAGACAACCCTAGAAATCCCAAAGTCCAAATCGACGAGTCTGCAGAGGATTTTAGACAATAATGGCTTTTATTCGTGTGTTTTCAAATGAAACACATGATTAAAGGTTATTCCGGTCTAGAATTTGGGGAACCCTTCAAGAATTGGTCAAAGCGGTTCTTAGCCTGGTTTTAGGTATCATTTCTGTTCATTTTTTACATTTTTCTTTTGCAACTACTTTCTTCCCTCTTCTTTTGAATTTTTTTGCTTTCCCGATTTTAGAATATCATTGTTCATGCATGTTAATTTGAAGGAAATTCTCTTTTATTTTATTAGTATAGAAATAGTCTATCATCATTTTAATTTCACTAGTTGTTTGGTCATTGATTGAATTCCAAATCACTCAAATTGTTTTGGTATTCTGCCCGTCTCATTGTTGTTTGGTCTGATTTTGTTTTGGGTTATTATTCGGTATTGGGATGGCTGTCTAATGGGTCAGCCTATGGGTCAATTTGTCCCATAAACAGTTGAGGTTCAGGGTAATAAACAAAGTGTTGAGGGGCAATTTGGGATTTAGCCTTAGGGAATCTTAGTGTAGCTGAAATATGAAGGTTCTGGTAGGGGCTTTAGGTGAGTTTTAGACTTCTAAGTAGCTGACTTGGGAAACAAGCCATCAATAAAAGGACTAACTAGCTAAAAACAAGAAAAAAATGTGACTAATGATGAAAAATAGGATTTTAAAAGGAACCCTAAGTTTTGTCTATATAAAGGCACCTTTTCGTGCCTTTAAAGGCAAAACTAAGGGAATAGAATCTTGAAAAGCAGTAGCCGGCTAAAACTAATTTTTCATATTTCATTGAAATTTTTCTTGGACTACTGAAGTTTACTTTTTCTTACTGCTGAAAGCTTCTGGTTCAGGAGAAAAATGGGTTGAGGATTGGTTGTTGAAAGTTTCTGGTTCAATTTAGTTAAGAGTTACTATTCCATTAAGGTTCATGGGCTTATTTCATTGTCCTTATTGCTGAATCTGATTGTTCTTGTTGCTAACCCTACTTTCGTGGCTACTAATACTTGATTCTGTTTCTTTCCACTTCCAGGTACATATCCCTAAATTAAGCATGTAAGAACAGATCAAGGATGTTTTATTGAAGGGAAATGAAGACTATGCTTTTTCTATTTTCCCAATGTTCTTCCTCTTTAATTTGATGCTTAGCATGTAGTGTACATTACCTTTCATAGCATGTTTTACATGAAAATAGTTAGATTACATTAGCTTTGAGTTTTCTATATTCTTTTAGAATAATTCTGGATGTTTAGAAAGTCTGTTTACAAGTGAGTTTCTTTATTGAATTTGCAGATTTGGTGTAGCGCTCCTGAAAAATGGAAATGTTGGTTTCTTCTTATTAAAATGAAAGTTGAAGGTCTGAATAGGAACCATAGTGTACTGTCCATCTTGGAATTGGTCCTTAATAATATGAAAATATGCTAATATGCTAGTTTTTTTTAATTAAGTATATCGATTTGTTTGTTTGGACCTGTTGGTTGGATTGTTTTAGTTCTCTTTAAACAGATTTTCTTTTCCTTCACATATTTGGATATATACTTGTTTATGAATCTATTTATCTTGGTCCAAGTTTAGGTCCCTCTGAATTCATTTTCTTGTAGGTTAGGTTAGTGAGATAGAGTCTAAAAATGGTCTACTGAAGAATAGGCTTTGGTGTTTTAATTTGATGGCCTCCTTTGGGATTTTCTTTACTGGTTTTCACTTGGGTTCAAAAGTTGATCATGATTGAGACGTTAAGCTTATTATATACTTGTGAATCAAAGTGTTCCTTTTTCTTTGAACGTTTACGGTTCTTAATCCTTCATTAGACGTGTAATACTTTTATGTTGAATTTAAGTGTTAATGGAGTAGTTTCAAGAATTTCACGCACTAATGGAAGAAGGTTAATCGAAGTGATAGGAATTCATTTTATTATCTTCACTTGGTTTGGATTTTGCGACTTTCCTAATAACATAACCATCTAGTTCATTGAATGATTTGAATACATACTTGGTGGACTGATACGAAATTAGAGTCCCAATTTATAGCTCGCCTTCAATTTGAGTTTGTACAGAGGCCCAGCGATTGGGATAATTTCTCACTGAACTTACCATATTTTCCACCTTCCTAGGTTGGCTTTGAAGCCCAAAAGTATTGAAGGCTCGATTTCGTCTTAAGATCATTTGGCTGCATCGTTAATGCCGTTTGGGCCTTCCAAGTTAAGTAATACATTCGAGCTATGAGATCTCCTTTTTGTTTGAGTGTGAACTTGAACTTAGAGCTCCTATTCCTTGAATATCAGTTTACTAATAAGATTAATTAATTAAGTTTCTTTAGTGATAATTTTTATAGAGAACAATAGTTCCTTTTAGAATGGCCTTAAAATAGGGGTGTGTCGCGCCAAACAAAATCACAAATTGTGTGACCCTCTTTACTGGTTATATTAAAGACATTTATAATATGGGAAGTGTCGTTTAGTTAATTTTCACGGCCTCCCACAAAGTTAATAACACGTTTGTCGCTTTAGGCGTGCTTTTTCATAATCTTACTTTCCTAAATTCGGGTGCGCATTATGTGACCCAAATCCTAATTCCAACGAAGTTAAAATGTGTCAAAAGCCACTGGTGCATTTATGTGACGTGGTTCGAGATATTTTTTAACGACGTTGCAATTATCTTTTAAAATAATAATGAAAGCGGCTAAAAGGTAAAATTTTCACATAGGTTCATAATTGTTTAAAACCAGATAAACTAAGCAAAATGCAACAGTTGAGCGACCGTGCTAGAACTACGAAACTCAGGAATGTCTAACACCTTCTCCCAGGTTAACAGAATTCCTTATCCGGATTTCTGGTTCGCTGACTGTTGAACAGAGTCAAACTTTCCTCGATTTAGGATTTAAACCGGTGACTTGGAACACCATTAATTATCACATGTGATGTCTCTAAAAATCTCTTAAATAAAATAAATTCCTATTCTATTTTCCTTAAATTAGAAAAACTCCCTTATCTATGTCCTTCACGGGTTATAGTGTGCAAAAGGAGGTGTGACACTTATCAAATATATAAAGTAGAGAAATATAAAAAAATATAGGTTATATAGACATCCTGTAAATTGAAAATGCATGTAGAGACATTATCAAATGCAATATTAGTATACTACTAAAGAGTAGAGATAGGCCTAAGTCGAGGGTTTATCGAAAACAGTTTCTACCTACATAAAGTAGAGGTAAGATCTGCGTATACACTATTTTTTTAAATCCTACTTATAAAATTATACTAAATTTTTATCGTTGTTTACTAAAAAGTAGAGACAATTATTTTGTCCTTATGAGGTCTATGGTTTGGTAGTTTTACTTGGTTTAATAACAGGATTATATCAGTAAATATATATTACTTGAATATTCCCATGAAGTGGGTTTGTTTTTGAATAGTTTCCAAATATTATTTTCGTCCTTTTTTTAAAATAGGGGAGTGGGGTTTAAAGTAGTAGAGACGTGGTGAGGGGGGTAAATCTCATGCATGGTAGATTACTAACAAAATCCTAAATACTAAATGAAGTAATGCAATTGTAATGTTGTATATGGTAAAATATGATATGACACGTGGTCATCTAAAGAAAGGACACGTGAAACCCAAGATGAGGATGGTCAAAGATCAAATACAGCAACTTTGTTTGTCACCGGAAGGGATAAAATTTATAAATGTGTATTAAATGCTTTGCGCCTGGTAGCATTTAGTAAAGAATATTATACGGTATTAAGAGCGACGGCCCATTACAGAGAATTTGGCATTTATGTTAACCATTACATCTTCATCATTGACCTTCATAATTGATATTAAAGGAGGGTACGATCTTAGGACCTCCTTCCCTAGACACATCTATAAATAGTGAACTAAGCTATCATGGTAAAGGAAACAAATTTTTTGGTTAACTTACACTACATTCTATACGAAACTTTCTATAATTTACTTTCTCACTTTTTGATCTCATCATTTATGTGTCCAAAACTTTTGTTCCTATAACTGTCATCTGTATTGTTTCATCAACATTTTAAGACTAATTTTTGTATAATTCTTCAATTATTTATTATTTCAGGATCAAATTAGTTTACTTATCTAGAAACCATATATAAATTCAACTATTTTATTTTACAGGTAAACAGTTTGGTGCCCATAGTGAGGCCTAGACAGTCGTGCAATTAAAATGATCTTTGCCTGTTTTACTAACATGCTTTGATTATTTTGCCTTAGAAAAAATCACAAAAGGGGGAAGATAACACTGTTAACAACACGCACAAGCCAGAGATTTGAGGGGATCATCTTCATTTCAAGGACTCAATCAGTGACAGTCACAATGAGGGAAATGACACCACACTGCTGCATGAGAGGCAATATCCTCGACAGGTTAAGGAGAGAACTCTCGATGATGCTGATGATGAGCATGTTGTTGATGCGGTAAGGGTCTTGTAAGAGCAACATGCGATCATTCCAGGCCATCTCACGCGGAAAGATAAAGTTATGACGGAGTTGAAGCAAGCGTTGTCGAGGGCTTCAAATAATGCAAATAGACAAGATCCAATTTCTCATGGTGTTCCCACAAATCAAACAATGCACATGGTCGATAACAACGCTCCCAGGGGTAAAGTTGGCTCCAATAGAGCTGGGGGGCGGATCCGGTCTCAATAACGAGAATGATCCTTTCAAGAACGAACTTTTACGGTTTATGAGGGAGATAAACGCCTGCATGGACCAGGTTTTTTTCGCGCCACCAGTACAAAGGCCCATACTCAAAGAAGTATACTCAATTGCCTTACAAGCCGAGTGCAGCACCTGAATTAATCTCGAAGCGGCTCAAATTGCCTAAAGTACCAAAAGATGACGGAACTTCAGACCTTCAGGATCATATTAACACCTACACAACTGTGGTAAAATGAAATGATTTAGCTCCTCACGAAATTGAATTTGTACGCTAAAGAAATGTGGAGAAACTCTCATGAGGGGAGCACTGACGTGGTATTCATTATTAGCCGAGCATTCCATAGATTTCTCTGAGATCCTCGTGGACACTTTCATCAAGCCCATGCCGGGGCCAGAAAAATACAAGCCCACAAGGCCGATAAATTTAGGATTGCACAAGGAGAGACCGAGTTACTACGAGAATTTTTTACCCGATTCCAAAAGGAAAAAATGTTGCTTACGGCTATCCCGGATGAATAGGCGGCTGAAATATTCACTAAAGGATTGAATTTGAGAAGGTTAGACTCTTTTTGGAAGCTGAAGAAAAGCCTACTTGAGTTTAAAGCAACAACTTGATCAGATGTCCACAATCGGTACGAGTAAAAAATAAGGATCTAAGATAATCGGGCTGGCTTCACGTTGTCGACCAAAGTATGGGAGAAGAATAGGAAGAAATCAAAGGATGACTACGACATGGACAGATGGACTTTGAAGGGCCGACATTCGCCCTACGAGTAGATTGAAGGTTGTGGAAGAGGCTTCCGAGAAGTAGACAAGTTCACGTTGATAGAAGAACCGATCGTGGTTGGAACAATTCATCATTATAGGATAAAGAAACATCGAGATCTTGAGATCCTTATTACCATAAGTTATCGGAACATAACTTCAACACCAATATAGTGGAATTGGTGTCAGCCATGAGAAACATCAAAGAGGCACAGTTCCTAAGACAAATGAGATCCGATTCTAGCAAGAGGGATCCCAACTTATGGTGTGAATACCATGGGACGGATGGCCACCTTACAGGGGACTACCGTCACATCCTGGATGAAGTGGCAACACTATAGAAGAATGATCACCTCAGAGAAATCTTAAGCGACCTAGCTAAGAACAATTATGGTCGTAACAGAGACAATGTGGAACCCTCAAAAGCAGGAGAAGAACCCCCACCAAATGATCAATATGATATTCGAAAAAAATGAGATTAATAGGATCACATTTTTGGAAGCAAAGAAGATGAAAGTACCAATAACTTATAGTAAAAGGCTCCGGGAGGACAATATCACTTTCACAGAGGAGGACATAGAGGGATTATTGTTACCACACAATGATGCACTGGTAATTTCTTTAAATGTGTTAGATTTTAAAATTAAACGTGTTCTAGTAGATCTAGGAAGTTCGGCTAATATCATACAGTGGAGAGTATTTGAGCAATCTAAACTCACCGAAAGCATTATTCCGGCCACAAAGCTCCTTGCTAGTTTCAACCTCGCGAGCGTAATGACCCTGGGGGAGATTTTGTTGCTCACAAACATTGAAGAAGTAATGAAAACAACTCTCTTTAAATTAGTAGATGGTGATATAGGATAAAATATCATCTCGGGGGAGGCCATGGTTACATGAGATGAACGTTTTACCGTTAACATATCACCAATTGTTGAATTTTTCAACGCCCAAATGAATCAAGCAGATAAAGTGTGATCAACTGATAGCAAGGGAGATGAATGTGATTTTGGTCTCCACTAGCAATGGAAAGGAACACGTGGCATAGCAGTTACAGGAACCAACATTTACTCCCAAGCTAAAAAAAAGTTAGCCTAGGGATAGAGGTGACAGAGCATTATCAGTTGACGATATATTTCCAAGTGCCAAAAGAGACGGATGCAATAAAGTCCACGATCAACGAACTGGAGCGAGTTTCATTGGTCGAAGAATTCCTAGTAAGGAAATTCCATTGGAGACGGGACTGCACCCGGAACGCAGGTCTGGTTTTATTGAATTTCTTAATTTTAATGCCGATTATTTTGCATGGTCGCACGATGATATGACATGTATCCTGGTAGAGGTAGCAGTGCACAAGTTAAGCTTGGATCCCAACATACCTCCAGTAAGACAAAAGAAACACCATATTGACCAAGCCATGAATAAATTCGTCAAAGAAGAGGTAACCTACTTGCTTAATATCGGTTCGATCCGGGAAGTAAGATATCCAGATTAGATGGATAACGTAGTAATAGTTCCTCATAAGAACAATAAATTTCACATGTGAGTAGATTCTAAAGATCTTAATAAGGCATGCTCGAAAGACTCGTTCCCACTATCAATCAAATGATTGATGCCACAGCCGGGAACGAGTTAATGGGTTTCCTTGATGCTTATTTCGGGTATAACCAAATAAAGATGAACCCGGAAGATCAGGAAAAGACTTCGTAATAACAAACTTCGGTACATATTGTTATAATGTGATGCCCTTTGGGTCGAAAAATGCTAGAGCCACTTAACAACGGCTAAAACAAGATGTTTGAAAATAAAATAGGAAAAACTATGGACGTTTATATAGACGATAGGCTCGTTAAGTCTTTGTATGCAGGTGACCACCTCAAATATTTGCAAGAAACTTTTCACTTCCATAAGAAGCATAACATGAAACTTAATCCCGAGAAATGCGTGTTCGGGGTTAGTTCTGGTAAGTTTCTAGGATTTCTGGTCTCAAAAAGGAGAATTAAGGTAAATCCCGATAAACTTAAGGCCATAGAATACATCCCATATCAACTATCGAGTGTAGAGGAAGTCCAAAGGCTCACGGGAAGATTGGAAACTTTGAGCAAGTTCACTTTTTGGTCGTCAAATAAATGTTATCGCTTCTTTGCACTGCTCAAAAAAATAATTTCGAATGTATACTAGAGTGCCAGCAAGCCTTGATGGATTTGAAGAGGTACTTGTCAAGCCCTCTATTGCTCTCAAAACCAAAAGAAGGTAAAACATTGCTAGTCTACCTAGGGGTCTCAAAAGTTGTGTTAAGTGCGATTTTAGTCCTCGAAGACGAAGTTACACAATCTACCATTTATTACATTAGTAAAATTTTAACAAAAACACAAACTCGCTACCCACATTTGGAAAAACTGGCCTTAGCTCTCGTAGTTGCTGCTCAAAAGCTGAGGCCCTACTTCCAGGGCCACCCGATAGTTGTGGTAACTACTTTCCCTTTGCGGAACATACTCCATAAACCAGAGCTCTTGGGTAGATTGATGAAATGGGTCGAAATGAGTGAGTTCAAAATTGAATATAAACCAAGAACTGTAATTAAGTCGCAAGTCTTGGGTGACTTCATGGCTGGTTTTAGTGAGGGACTACTGCCTCTAGAAAACAAGGAGGCGGTAATGGTATCAGAATCAAATGAGGGGTTTGGACCTTATTTACATATAGAGCTTCCAACATAAAAGGGTCCGGACTCGGAATAGTCTTAATCACGCCTTCGAAGGACAATGAAGCACAGTATGAATCTTTGATTGTAGAGCTCGAATTAGCCCGAGGACTTCACTCCGAGGTCATCAAAATCAAATGTGACTCAAAACTGGTGGCAAATTAGGTCTACAGGATCTTTGACACCGAAGAAGAACGTATACAACAACACATGATAAAGGTCTATGCTCTGTTGGTGCGAATCTGGGAGTGGTCGATTACTCATGTCCTAAGGGAGGATAATGCAGAAGAAGATGCATTGGGAAATTTAGGATCATCAACTGAAATAAAGGGATTAGTGTCCAGGACGGTAGTACAACCGATGAACTCAATCATGGATATAGATGGTTACTATGAGGTAAATTCGACTAGTTTGGCTTGTGATTGGAGAAATGAAATAATTGACTATCTCGAGCATGGGAAGTTTCCCGAAGAAAGCATCACGGGTGTTACACATCAAAGTTGAACGATACAGCTTCAAAAGAGGCCAATTTTATAGAAAAACTTTTCATGGTCCGTTTGCCTGGTGCTTAAGAGCGCCTGAAGCAAATAATGTCATAAGAGAGGTCCATGAAAGGATATGTGGAACCACTCAGGCGCAGATTCCTTGGTGCTAAAGTTGGTACATGCAGGATATTATTGGCCCTGCATGGAACATGATGCCAAGGACTTCGTGCAAAAATATGATAAATGCCAACACTACGAACCACTAGTGAATCAGCTGGCTGAACTCTTACATTGAGTTCTGTCCCCATGGCCATTTATGAATGGGGGATGGACATCATCGGACCACTGCCACCTGCTTCCGGAAAGGTAAGATTTCTTTTAATTTTGACTAACTATTTTTCTAAATGGGTGGAAACAGGTCCTTACCAGAAGATCGGAGAGGGCGAAGTGGTTGAATTCTTATGGAAAAATATAATTTGCAGGTTCGGAATACCAAAAGAGATAGCATGCAATAATGAACCACAGTTTATTGGTACAAACGTTATAAAGTTCCTCGAAGATTTGAAGTTAAAGAGGATCAAATCTTCACCTTATCACCCCAGCGCAAATGGTCAAGCATAGTTAACGAACAAAGTGATTATTTAAACCTCAAGAAAAGATTGGAAGCAACAAAAGGAAAATGGCCCGAAGAATTGCCTAGAATTCTATGGGCCTACCGAACAACGACCAAGTCAAGCACAGGAGAAACTCTTTTTTCCCTTGTGCACACTGAAACTCTAATCCCGGTAGAAGTAGGTGAACCCACTTTGAAATATTTCCGAGCAAATAAATAATCAAACAACGAAGCAATGTTAATTAACTTGGAACTGCTCGAGAAATGCAGGGACTTGACGCATGTAAGAATGGAAACTCAAAAGCAAGTAATGGGGCGATATTATAATCGAAGAGCCAACCTCCATTATTTTAAAGTAGGAGATTTGGTTATTAGAAAAGTAACTTAAAATACTTGGGAGCTCAATGTGGGAAGTTAGGTCCAACGTGGGAAGGTCCCTACCAGATTTCAGCTATCACTGTGAAAAGGTTCAGACGAGTTGGAGAACCAGAATGGAGACAAGTTGCATAGCAATTGGAATGTGGTGCACCTCAAAAGATATTATTGCTGATGAACATTATCTGAGCGGAAAGTATGTGCTGCACTCTTTTTCCCTTCGTTCAATTTTTGTCCCAATTGGATTTTTCTGGCAAGGTTTTTAACGAGGCAGCAACGGAAAGCGTACTACGAAGACGAGATCAATAAGACCTTTGATAGCAAGGCAAATATGCAAGTTTCACTCGGCGATGGTTAGTTAATCTTTGGCAAGATAGAAAATTCCCATTGGGAAGTTAAGTTTGCTACCAAGCAACAGTTACCCGACCATTCACGAGCACAAACCACTAGAGGGTTGTTAGATGGTCTTTTGCTCAATAGCAGGGATTCCTAAAGGGAAGTAAGGTGTGTTTCCGAGTTAAGGATTATATAGCAATTCATTGGTGGAATCTGTGAAGGCACAAGACTTTCAGTGTTGCTCACGTTCGAACATTGTTGGGGGGTGGGGGAATTATATGAGGATGCGGCAACAATGACATCCATGTCAATCGGGAAACAAAATCTGGAAACATAAATGCAAGTAATGGAAAATAAATGCATCATCGGGATCGAGAACTGCACAGCCAGCCCGGAAAAATAAGTTGTACAAGATAGTCACAAGTAATGGCAATTTCTTTTTGGTATAGTAAATGCTTGTGTACTTTTGAAAATAGAAGGATTTATATGAAATAAAATCATTTTGTTGTTATCTTGTTTCTCATCTGAACGATGAACTAACTTTGTCATTTGAAAACTAAACAAGTACTTCAAATGTTAGTACCATGATAAATAGGAGACATCCTCTTCAAGATCGCCATAAATATAAGAGGGACCTCTTTTATGAAAACCCTTACATAAAAGGGTTGATTCAGAAGAATTTATGCCCGGAATCAAAATGCCTTCGGGGAAAAATGCACCGGAAGACGTACATGAAAATAAGCAAAAGCAAAATTTGCACAAATACTTATAGATACCATCACGTAAAAGGGTTATTGCTCGGAACCAAAGTGCTTCAAGGAAAATGCATCCGAGACTACACATAATAAAGCACGAACAGAAAAATGTGCGCAGAATTCTTAAGCACATGTAAAGGTTAAAGACTTACATGGATATTCAAATGAAAGTGAGACTTAAACAGTTTAGAAAAAAATATGTTTTTATATACAAGAACATGCCAAACTACAAAAGTACAAGAATGGTAAAAAGAAAAGAAAAGATAAACTGCAGTATCTCCAGAACCAGGAGGAAGAGAAGTGTCCATGTTCCGAGGAGATGTAGGTGGATCCTCCGATGGCTCATCGTTTTACCCGATTTAGTCTTAAGAATCATACTGATCTGATTCTTTTTCAGTCCCCAACGACTCCAATCTGGAGCCAGAAGAAACAGGAGCATCAGACTGCGTCAGGAGTCAATTTTTAGTAGCAAACTCAGGCTCTCGAACCTTAGAAATTTTGGCATCAAAGTAAATGATATATGTTTAGGCCTCTTCCAAGGTTTTTGACCTCATATTGTACATGGCGTAAGTTTTTTCAACAACGAAGGAAGCCGCTCGGCGCTTATGCTCTTCTTGAGTTAAGTTACCTCGGAAGAAAGGCTTTCCTAGGCAGACCTAACAGATATGAGGCTAACATTAAGGTCGTGGACAATTGAACTAAAGAGCCTGTTATGCTCGATCGATTTCATGTACTTCTCTTCCAACTGGGCATATTTCACTCCCTACCTCAAGCTCTTCGATTTTGGATTTCAAGGCTGCCTCTAAGTCAGTCATTTTTTCAACACTAGCAGCCTCACGCTCTGTTGCAGCAAGAACGATGTCTTAGACTCACCATTTGGACTTATCTTCATCACATCTATCCCTCCGCCAGAGGTGGCTAGATATATTTTGTAGCCTAAAACCAAATATTAATATGCGGGCTTTTTATAATTTTTATCTTAATTCAATATCTTTGTAAAGAAAAAAAGAAGAATCAACTCAAATAATCGCCCACCTAATCTCTTAAATTAGAAGTACTCGATGGAGATATATATGTGCTTGTGTGTTTATGTATAGTCAATATCTATGTATATCGGCTAGAAAAAGTCCTTCAATTAGTACTAACTATTACTGAAAAATGGGGACCTAAAAATTGGGGGCCTAAAGCACTTGCCTTAGTGGCTTGTACATTATAGCCGGCCCTGCCCTCAACGGGAAAATTTCTTGGCTAAAGGTTACCACCTCTTGCTCGCTTTGCTGCAAACGAGCCTCCAAAACAACAGCCTTAGTAGCTTTGGTTTCCAGTTTCGAGAGGTGGAGGACGGCTTGGTCCCCTTCCACAAAAAATTGATCCCGCTCAGAAGTAAGTTCCTCCTTCTCACGAATCAATCTCCGAAGACCCTCAAAAGCAAGAAAGTTAGACTATAAAACAAGAGAAGTAAAACTTAGAATACATTCATACAAAAGTAGAAGAAATAAAAATGGAAGAAAAGAATGCACCCTCGTGGCATTGTACATGGCATTGTTCAACAAACGATCCCTCGAGAGCACTTGAATCTTTTTCTAGTATTACTCTGAAGCCAAAGGCTTCAAATAATTAGCAAGCTCCATCGACTGGGATAACATGTGGCATCCGGTAGAGACTGAAAGAGTAATATTCCTCCTTATATGGGGTATAGGGCAACATCATTTTGCCCCGAATTCCCATGAACTAGGGACTAGGGAGGAGGAACATCTCCTTCGTGATCAGATATGGCGGGTGGAGATGATGTAGCAGTTGCTAGTGGAAGAGTTGATGGAGATAAAAGTGATGTAGCAGTTGCTGGTGCTAGTGAAGACGAGGATGAAGCTGATAGAGTTGAAGGGTGTGAAGCAGCTGCATCAAATGCAGTGCTAGTAGTTGGATTCTCGCCAACAAAAAACGGTAGGGACTCGGTACTCAGCCCCGCAGTACCTGGCACAATATTTGGGACCTGATAATGGGAGTTGGTATTTTCTACCAAATCAAACTCCCTCTAGAGCGGCGAGACGTCGTCCTCAGTTGGTGTAAATAACTCAAAAGATTGAGCATTCTATTGAGTTGATGATGAACGTCACCTTCTGTGTAGAGAAGCCCCATCATCACTAGCTTCTTCATCATTGTCGATCATCATGGTGTATATGACCGGCCCGGGAGGAATGCTAGTGATCACAACTTTCGATCTAAATGGAGGCATTAGTCATTGTCCCCCATTCTTATCCCTGGCCACGATAAACGTCTTCTCTTAGGTTGTATATCCTCCGGTCAGGGACTTCGTAAAGAGGGGTTTGTGCTTAAAGCAGGTCCGAAGATACATGTTTGAGTAAGTCCTCCTGAAGCAACCTCGCCGCATCAGCAGTATCAACCAAGACGTCCTCCTCGGGACAATAATAGAGCCCACATGTAGACCTAATTTCCTGAACAAGTCAGGAGGGTTCAACCAAGTTCTTCACATAAAAAATGGAAATAAGGTAAGTTTAAATACCCTGATTTTTGGCGTTCCACCTGTATTTAAGGGTTATTTCTTTCCACAAATGAGTTTCGGGCATCATAACGCCCAAGATCTTCTAAACCCACCAGTCCAAGCCTTCAACCACCAGTGAGATCCATTGAGTTGCTGAAACATGCGATGAGTAAAGGGTCAATATGACCATAAAGGAATATTTATAAAAGAAAACATTAAATGAAGATCTTACGAGTATGGTTCCAAGCGGCCAAAAAGGATGAATTCATTGTTGGAATGCTATTATTGGTAGCAACTGCAACGAACTGCTCCATCCACTCACGGTCATTATCATCACCCATGCTAGTCAACAGAGCATGGTAGCCATGTATGCAAAGGTTTATCATACCCCCATGGAAAATCTTGGGAGAGTAGAGGTTCATTATATGGGCTAAAGTTAGCTCTTCTCCAGTCTCTCGGCACAAACGCCGCAGGCAGTCAACCTTCTTCTAATAGAAGGAATTACCAATGCCAAGCACACTTCGAAACAGAGGCAAAATTTCGCAATCACGGAATCCAGTTCTCCACTCAAAGAAATCGCACCCAAAGTTAATGGATATGTGTAAAAATATGTAAAACCCTTCCTGGGAAGGATCACTCGCTCATATAGGTCAGGAGCAATAATGTCTAACTCATGGAAGCGACAATCTTAATTCACCGTAGGAATACTGGAAGGATGAATGGAATAAAGGTACCTACTGACAGCCCATGTACGAGGGTTAGCAGTAGGGAATTTCTCTTCGGAGCCTTTTGTGGTATTGAGTTTTCTAGTGATGAGGAAGCCCATTGCTGAGGAACATAATCTTTGGCCTTGTTCTTGTTTTTTGAAGAGCTGGCGCGCTTTAAAGAACAAGCCATTGAATGGAAGAAGGAAAATATTTTTTGTTTGAAGAGAGTTAGAGAGAAGATGGAAAACAAAGGTGCAAATCAAAAGCTTGAAAAATTATGGTGTACAAGGGAAAAAGGATGATGCGTATAAGTACAATTTTGGCAGCTAAATTCATGGCTATGATTACCTTGATTATCGGCAAAAGTTGTGCTGAATCGTGGGATGACGCGTGTAGGAGAATTAAATACGGAGAGACGTGCATCTAATCAACCGTCAGAAGCCTACAAAGGGAGTTATAATAATTCCCGCCAAAAGAGTATTTCTATCAACTTCTCGGTAATGCAAAGTTATGTCACTGGAAAGTAGGGGGATTATCTGTATAGGGTGAAATGTGATATGACACGTGGTCATCTAAAGAAAGGACACGTGGAACCCAAGACGGGGATGGCCAAAGACCAAACACAACTATTTCGCTTGTCACCGGAAGGGATAACGTTCATAAAGGTGTATTAAATGGTCTGCGCAGATAGCATTTAATAAAGAATATTCCGCAGCATTAAAAATGACGACCCACTATAGAGAATTTGACACTTATGTTCATCATTACATCTCCATCAATGGCCCTCATAATTAACATTGAAGGAGGGCACGATCCTAAGACCTCCTTTCCTATACACGACTAGTGAACTCTGCTATCATCGTAAAGGACACAAATTTTCTGGCTAACTTATACACATTCTATACAAAGCTTAATACAATTTACTTTCTCACTTTTGATCTCATTATTGCTATGTCCGAAAATCTTGTTCTTGAAACTGTTATCTCTGTTGTTTCATCTACATTTTAAGGCTAAGTATTGAATAATTCTTTGATTTTTTTATTATTTCAGGATCAAATTAATTCACTTACGTAAAAATCTTATTCTCTTGATATTCGTATTCTTTTAATCTGTCTAAAATTATGCTGTTATTTGAGAATGATCGCAATATAAAGTCTTAGATTAACTTGTTTTTCCGTGTGGGTTTTAGCTGCATCTGAACAAAGCAGAAAGGTCCGTTTCAAAGTCAACGATGTACGGAGCAGTAGGAACAAGAAGGGAACGTGCTCTTCAAACCATGTGACTTTTTGTGATAAATTAAATGCTTTGAAAATTTAAAAAATAAAATACCTATGAACTGAAAGCATGTTGATATCAAACTAAATGCAGAGCAACTATTTGTCCATGATTAGGGAATATAATGCTTTTGTTTTGCTAATTCGAGGAAGAAAAAATCAGATGGACTAACCAATATTAAATGCGAAATTGATTAAAGTGTGGATGTGCATTAAGGAATCGTTTGGTAAAGTGTATAAGAACAATGTTAAATAGGGTATATTATATTAATATTAGTTATGTTTACGTTAGTTATGTTGACATTAATTGTGCCGACATATTTCTTATTCATTATTTGGTTTGATGTATTAAAGCATTACATAATTTCAAAAAAAATTATTTATTTACAAAAATACCCTAATAAACAGTCCATCACTTTATCTTTTAAAAGAAATATATGTTGAAGAATATTTTTATATAAAAATGGTTTAAAGAATTATTTGATTTGTCTACCTATATTGTGTATAGAACTAATATTTATTTATAAAAAGGAAAATATGCTAAGTATTTTTTATTTACTAGGGGTATAATTTTATTTTTCACTTTTTTGAATTATTTCAAACTTACACTATATAATAGTATATTTTAATCAAGCATAAATTTTGAACGATAGTTTTGCCTTTAACTAAGTTAATGCATGCATTAAGACCCATTGCATTGTTAATACCAGTTTCTTATGCAGTAATTATGCATAAGAAAATACCAAATAGGATGTAAACTTGTAATACTTGCATAACTAATACATAAATTCATAAAAGTAGACCAAATAAAATATTACTAATACATAAAGCTAATAAATATATTATTTCATCTAATCTATCCTACCAAACGACCCCTAAAAGCTACATGTCCCACCATCTGTTACGTTCATTTTCTCATACTGAAGTACTTATTTAAGTTCATTTATAATAATGAGATAGACCTATTACTCTCTTGCTTGTTTTTATCCTCTCCGTTAATTTTTATTTGGCATATATATTAAAAATACTTGATATATATATTAAAAATAAATTTTTATTTTTATTTTCTCCGTTTATTTTTACTTGGCGTGTATATTAAAAGTACTTGGCATATATACTAAAAAATAAATTTTTATTTTTATTCTCTCTGTTAACTTTTACTTGGCATGTATACTAAAAATACTTGGCATATATACTAAAAATAAATTTTTATTTTTATTTCCTTCGTTCACTTTTACTTGGCGTGTATACTAAAAATAGATTTTCATTTTTACTTGTCCGTATCAAGATAAGACAATTTGTTTTCCTATTAAACCCATGTATACTAAAAATACTTGGCATATATACTAAAAATAAATTTTCATTTTTATTCCCTCCGTTCATTTTTACTTGGCGTGTATACTAAAAATAGATTCTCATTTTTACTTATCACTTTATACATATCAAGAGAAAACAATTTGTTTTCTTGTTATACCCATATTATTTATTTCTTATTTCAAATAATTTTCTCAACTCCAATAAAATATGCATCAATTAATATGAGTACTATAATAAATTATGCACTTCGTTTATTATTTCTTAAGAGGCGTGAAAAATAAACATGCCAAGTAAAAGTGAACGGAAGGGGGTACTTGTCACTTTACGCATATCAAAAGAAGACAATTTGTTTTCCTGTTATATTCATATTTATTTATTACTTATTTCAAATCATTTTCAAATTCAATAAAATATGCATCAATTAAAAAAGATATCATAATAAATTATATACTTTATTTATTACGGATAAAAAATTAAAATGTGCCAAATAAAAACATACTAAGGGAGTATATTTCATTTATTTTTCCACTAGCACATATGCATGGAAATGGATTCATATATCCCTCAGCCGTTTTCTTCTTTTCTTAAATGAAGTGACTGATGTCAACCTTTCAATCCTCTCATAATTTATTTATACTCCTCAAATTTAATAAAA
Source organism: Nicotiana benthamiana (assembly GCA_034376525.1). Classification (NCBI taxonomy): domain Eukaryota; kingdom Viridiplantae; phylum Streptophyta; class Magnoliopsida; order Solanales; family Solanaceae; genus Nicotiana; species Nicotiana benthamiana. The sequence continues at coordinate 96,426,451 of CM067337.1, forward strand.
ATGAAGTGACCAATGAGCCTTTAAATCATATATTTTTTAAAAATTTATTTGATTTTTCTTAACCAATACATATTTGTTCAAAAATATTATTTTTGGCAAATTTTCAAATTTCAAAATTCAAATTCCAAAATCGGCTCTTAAGCTGGTTTTGGCCCAAAATGTTACTATTATATTTTTTAAACTTGTCCCAAACTTTTATTATTTATAAAAGAGCCAACAATTTATTATTTTATAAGAGTGCTGCTTCGTCTTCTCGATCATATGATAGTATATTACGTAGTTCATTATAAAAATGACAATATTGTATTAAATTTATTTATGTTCAGGACTATAGTTTGCAATAATATAATGAATATTATTAATGAATGCATTATTGCGTATTTGTGGTAGTTTTTAGAACTTGTAGGTATAAGTCATGTTTCATGTTTTTTCAAAAAAAAAAAAAGTGAAATATATTTTTAAAACTGATATCCAAACACATTTTTATCTTCAAGTAAACTTCACATAAATCAAATTTTTTTCTAAATAAATTTGGGAATTTATGACCAAACGCTATTCAAATTACAGTTTTACACCACTACATATAATTTCTCTATTTATTGTTGTAAAATAAGCCCTCTCTTCCTCTTTTTAATACTATTATTTTAATTTTTGAACTAAAATTTCAAGATTTATCTTGGAAAAAAAAGTTTTTATCGATGCTAATCAATGTTATTAAGTAAATCCTAACGCAAGTTATGAGAATCAAACTCGTGCATTAACATATAATAAATAGTTTTAAAGTTACTTGATTGTCCCCGTAGAAGATAAAAAATGAGGTTAATAGTATTTTATTTTGAAATTATGCTTTGAACTTTTTGGAAACAACTAAAGGTAAAAGTTGAGTGCTTGGACCACTTTTTGAGGAAAATTCTTTTGAAAAAAATTAATGCTAAAATTTTATAAGAACTTACTTTGTATTGTTTTTGGATTTGGCAAACTAATTTGCTGTTATTGATTTTTTGAGATATTAATCAAATGGAGAAATCTTTTTTGGTTTATACTAGGAGTACAATTTAGTTAGATAAAAAGAAAATGTTACATTGAATTGTTTTCTGTGGAGAAAAGGTACTTAAAGATGGGTGTCAGAGAAAGCCTATAGAGGGATGACACTAATCCAAAAAGGAGGGCGTACGGGTATTACACGTGGCCAGATAAGTGTAGGCTAGGTCCACAAAAACCAATGAAATAAGAAAGGAATACTCAAAACCACTGTTGCCACAATCCACAATTGGGCGATGGAAAGCACGTGCTCCCTCAACCAATAGTCTCTCTCTCTCACACACACGCTAATGCACAATTGCACATATTCATATCCCTCCTCACTTTCGTTTCTCCAATGTCTTTCTCTCTCTAAATGTTCCCTCTCTCTAAAACCGCCTAGTCTGTGGTAATGTTGATCCTCTCTGCGCCTCCTTCTTCCTCCACTTTATCTTCTTCTTCTTCTTCACACATTTCTAGGCCTTTAATTTCTTCCTCATCTTCATCTTCTGCTTCATTTTCAACTTCCCTTCCAGTAGTTGCAGTCAAAGCTGGTGCCAGGCTACTGTCAATTCGGAAGTTACGGTGTGCGATTTTCTGTGCTTCGAAGGTTCGTGGAATGGCGGCAATAGTTGAAGAGAAGAAGGAATTGAATTCAACTGCTGCTTCTGCGGCCGCCGTCGGAGTTTCTACTTCTGAGAATCATGAGCTTCCGCAGTCGCGTGCCTTCCTTGACGCTCGTACTGGAGAAGGTTTATTTCTAGCCACTCTTTTTTTTTTTCGATTTTAAATATCATTTGCATTTTGTGCTATGTCAGTGTGGTTTATTTTCTGTCCACTGGTGCATTTTTGTGCGTAATATGTCAAGTGTCCCTTGTACGCATTTACGGTACGACGACGTTTTCGTTCGAATGCATTGAAATCCTTGATATTCTTCACAGCTAACGATGCTAAACATACATGACGCTCGCAAATGCGCGGGTAGATTTTTTCTCTTCTGTGAGAGCTTATATTTCTGTTTTTTCCTCTTCCTGAACTTCAGTTTGTTTGTTAGGATAAAAATTGTGTTGAGTTGATAGTTAAAAAGTAAGGATATTCCATTTAGCATGGACTTTTACTGTGAATATTTGGAGTTATAATTGGTTTTGCCGCATAAACAAGTGAACTCTTTGTTCATTGTACAAGGTAAAATAAAGTGATGGAGATCTGACGTTTTTTTAATATTATGTTTTTCCTAATAGTCCTGTCAAATAGACTTGTAGGAAAAACGTTCCATTCTAAGAGATGAATTGGTCACAAGAGCAGTTTCAGTAGTGGTATTAATTCAATTGAATTTTTTTTTTCATATAAAATCGCAATAAATAGCATACTGGTGTGTGGAAGCATGCATAAGAGTTCAAACACCATTTCAATGCACAGGTAAAGTATGTTTCGGTTACAGTAAGCTCAATGAGTGTTCCTCTATGGAACACATCAGTTGGGCTTTGGTGCTTCAACTTCATAGGTACATCTTAAACTGACAACTAGCAGAACTGAACTTGAGGAACAGTGCCACTATAACGTAGTGTGAGTCCTTGATGATGGTGCTCGATAATTTTTGGATGTTAAGAGACTCGAGACAGTTAATAGGGGATGTGATGAAGGGAAGGATATATAGTGAAGGGTAAGGCTAAATAAAAGTTAGGGGTTGAAAACCTTTTTATGAACTTCAAAATAACCAGATGAACTACCAGGACAGGATTGTTGAAGAGAACTAAGAAGCTAACTGGTTTCTACTCTTTTTTTCTTTCTCTTTTTCCATCTGTTTGGTTTAAAGGAGTTGATTGCTGAGAGGTAAAAGCTATAGACTAATTTGTATTAGTGTTATTATCCCGTACATTCCCTTCCCAAACCCCGCTAGTGGGATTCTACTGGGTGGTTGTTGTTGTTCTTATTAAAAGCCATCGGTTTGTCGCTTAAAGCGATGAAGTGAAGCAAGGTGTTGTTGCTTCATATGTAAAACCATGCGCCTTAGAGAAGTTTGCGCTTCAAACAATGGTGCACAACATAAGTCTCACGAGAATCAATCGCTTCTTTGAATCTCAAGTTCGAGGAGTTGGACTAATATGGCAACTATTATATATTGGATGTTGAAATTAGTAGTTTAATTTCAATTTAATTCTTTTTATACTAAATTCATAGATGTTTGATTTTTTTTTTTTTATTTCCTGTAAATTGTGCTGTCACTTCAGGGAAAGCTGATCTTTTCCTCTCTCTTTTTTGGTTTCAAGCCTCATGGACCTTGTCGTTATTTTTGTGCTTTTGGATTGTAAAAACATTAGATAGGGGTAAGGTCTATGTACAGACTACTCTCCCCAGACCCCACCACTAGAATGCATTGCCCCCCAGGTCTTTGATCTAGCGGTAAGAACGCAAACGTGTGGCCTTCTTGGATGAAGCATTCGCCGTCTTAGATTCGAGCTGGCTTACACTTCTATTTTGTCGTAGCTTATAAATCTCAAAATTCAGGCAAAGATTGGAAAAAAATGTGTCCTAGTTGGATCTTTTTTTGACAAGGCATTACCTAGTTGGATCTTGACTGACATGACACATACACTTATATATACTATCTTCCCACATGGCTGCTAGTTCTGTTGGGGATTAGATGCAAATACCACTTTAAAGCACTCTGTGGTCTAGATGCTATTCTTATAGTTTCACTCGACATATTTAACTAGTTCAAATTGTAAAAAGGATTAGGTAAGTTACTGTCTTTAACTCCTTTGGATATCTTCTCCATTGCTTTTTGAAGGATTTCATTTCCTCTGCTAATTGTCATGATCTCATAATTGTTACGAGTGCTATCTTGTTACGCGATGAAAATGTGCAAGTAGCGGCATGAGGGAAATTCTTTGTAAAGATTATCACTTTAAAGCACTTTAAACTGTTTCATGTCTAATGATTAGACTATATGAAACGTATACTAGGTATAGTCAAGTGGAAAATGATTATCCATCAAGAAATAAATTAAAAGAATTATGTAATTGACATAAAAGCAAAACTGTCTCTTTTTCCTTACTAAAAAAAAGTACTTGACATAAATATAACTTATAACTGTTGTACAAATGCAACCTTAAGTTTCTTGTAAAATAAGTTGAGGTATAAAGTTATATTTGGTCATAAAAAAGAGTGAATATTAAGGGTCTTAGAATGCTTCCTCAAGACTTTAATGGAGCATTTTTCCTTCCTTTCCATGACTTAGTTTTCCCGACCACATTCCTTCCTTTGTCTTTTTGGGTAAACTCAATTAAATCCTATCCTGTTGCTTTTTTTTTTTGGGGGCTGTGAGGTGTGCCTTTTTTCTCTTCTATATTTCCTACTTATAATTTCTAATCAAACAAGATTAATTTGGAACGATTAAAAGGACAGACATCTGAAGCAGTTTTCAACCGGTGCGCTAGCTTAGGGGCTAGTTATCTACATGAAATGTACGAAGTAGGATCTTAAAAACATGTCATGTTTGGCCACTCCTTTTGCTGTTATTGGTTTTACTTTTCTCTCCTTCATTTGAGGTGATTCTGGATGAGTGTAGAATTTCTATTAATTAGTGATTTGTTGGTTTTGAGGGTTAAAGAGTATGGAGACTGGTGTATCAGTAACATATGTTTCACTAGGCTCTGGTTTACTGTTTTCTGGAGTCGAGCAAAACTTGGAAATACCTAGTTCCAAGTTCCAACAGGTGCTTTATCGTGCTGTGAGAAGTGCCACATCTGTGGAAGAAAGAGCAAAAAGGAAATGTTCTATTTCTTTTTTTTTTGTTTATCTATGTTATGAGATCGCTTTAGGCATTTATATGTTTACTTTTTGTTTCTTTGGCTTCTTTTGAGGTATCTCATAGGTTGATTTGCTACATGGTGTCTAGTATGTTTTAGCATGTATGGGTGCATTACTGTTGGGAAGTATTTCGTTGATATTATTTACCTGTCAAAAAGAGAAACCTTGGGCATCTTACCGAGGGTTGGATTGCAATATACATTTTAAGAATAGCAAAACTGCTGCCGAATTCTTGAAAACTACTTCTTAAAAGGATTTGGAAACCTACTAACATGTTGTGGCAGTTCGTAAGTGTAAGACCTTGTTGATGCTTGTCTAGTCACCTTACCATCTTTCACTGTCTTGGTTTTGCTTGCTAAATTTAAACATACTGCTCGGCAGATGCCTTGCCCTCGTGTATAGTGACGTGTATTTTGGTAGATCGCTTCTAATTGTTTTGAATGAACCCTTTTCTACTTTTTCCCCTGCATTGAGTGTTCTCTTTCTTGTACAGACTTGCTATCTGCTATTCGGAAAGCAGTGGAAGATGAAAAACTGCCACTTAATGTTGCTGAAGGGATGGAGGAGTTGTATCAGAACTATCGGAATGCAGTAAAATAACTTTCTTCAGCCTTATGACTAATGTACTTTTTTGGTGTTGGGTTCTTTGTCCGCTTAAATGTGGTTGGTCATACATGTAAGAATCTTCTTGAATGAACTTACTTTCTGGGGGTATAACATGCTATCTTAGGGTGCTAAAGAACATTATAATATATTTAAGATGGTGAATGTTTATTTTGTTTCTTCTATTGTATTTGATCATTTGGGTTTTAGTGGATGGTACTATACAACCATGTGCTGTTGGTATGGAAAAATAAAGTTCACCTATCAAAGTCAAGGCATCAAAACCTCTTTCTGTAGTCTACCGGTAATAGTAGTTAGAACTTTGGAGCTGGAAAAGGTAAATTGGAGAGAGAAGCGACAATTTGACATATCTTGACTTGTCCATAAACCAATTATGTGCTGGAAAGACATTAGTATGAGGCCAAGTATTAGCAGAAAATGACCTCATGATAATAGGTTAAGCCCTTGTGAAGAGTTTATGTGTAGTCTGCCACTCGACATGTTCATTATCATTTCTTCCTGGAGCATGGAATATATGACCTTAGGATGACAGAACTCTAACTGAGATAAATCTCTTTAACAAGTTTCTTATATTTGGATTTTCTTCTTTTCTTGGTTTGTCCTATGTGTCTTACTTTTTCCTGTGCCTCAAGCTACATCTTAATTTGAATGTCAATGAATTGGTCTGCTACTTTCTTTCTCTTTCCAATTAAAATGTAGAAAACTTCATTATTATTAGAATACTTATGTAAATAGGAGAAATAACCCCAATCCTATATGTATTAGGAGTAGGGCACGTTATGTGTGTGTATATATATATATGGCTCATTGTATCGCGTTTAATAGATGTTAATAATATCAATAATATTTTCTCCCATGCTTTCTCACATAGTATCGGAGCAATTGTGAGAGATTTATCGTTAAGCATAAATTCCAGCGATTCCGGAAAGAGAAATCAGTCACCGAAAGCCTATTTCCGGTGACTTTTTCAAACCTGTTTTCATCTGCATTCTCTGTTAATGTTGTGCAAAATCAACACTACCACAAGGGTTGCCACTCTCCGGCGATCAAACCTCCAAAAAAATCTTCGGCAACAGAAGCCTCACGCGCCCCCATGTGCCACCAGAAGCTCGCGCGCATGAGCTCACGAGCCGGCGCGTGCACCACCTTCCGGCCATTTTTTGAGAAAATTTCTTCAAAGTTGGGCTGTGTACCAATCCGACCCCATCCATACTGTTTTCGTTTGATTTCGACCACTTTGAGTTTTTCCGACGACTACATTGATTTTTCCAGCAGCTACAACAACTTTCGGCAAAAGCAATATTTCTATCATCTATTTCAACAGGTTGTCAGCTGATTCTTTCTGTTATTCGGTAATAATCCAACGATGTCTTTGGGAGTTGATGTTTTCGGGTCTAAAAACTCAGGTTCTGGCAGTTCCGGTGTTATGATTATCTCAGAACCTTTAATGGGAGGTTCAAACTACTTAGCTTGGGCTTCCTCTGCCTAGTTGTGGTGTAAAGGTCAAGGAGTTCAAGATCATTTAACAAAAAAGGCTAGCGAAGGTGATGAAAAGGCCAAAACACTGTGGGAGAAGGTCGATGCTCAGTTTTAAAGTATCCTGTGGTGATTTATTGATTCAAAGTTGATGCCTTGTTCCATCCATTCTAGACATATTATTTAGTTTGGGAAAATGCTCATAATTTATACACTAATGACATATCTCGTTTCTATGATGTAATATCGCGAATGACAAGTTTGGAGAAATAGGAATTGACATATCTACTTACTTGGGACGAGTACAGGCAGTCATGGAAGAATTTGAGATATTGATGCCAGTTTCTGCTGGAATTGAAAAGCAACAAGAGCAACGACAGAAGATTTTCTAGTTCTTATACTCGCTGGACTCCCTAATGACCTTGATTCAGTACATGACCAGATTTTGGCTAGTTCGATTGTCCGATAGTTGATGAATTATTCTCTCGATTACTTCGGTTTGCTGCAACACCAAGTCACGCAGTAAAGGTTCTGAGATAATCATAACAGATAGCCAGTTAGTACTCCTGGACAATGGGTTGTGGACCCTGCCGCTTCTGATCATATTTCTGGTAATAAATTACTTTTGTCAAATATTGCGTATTCACAGTCTCTTCCCACTGTTACTTTAGCCAATGGGTCTCAAACCAAAGCAAAAGGAGTTGGACAAGCGAATCCCCTACCTTCTGTCACTCTAGTTTCCGATCTCTATGTCCCCGGTTGTCCTTTCAATCTTGCATTTGTTAGTCGTTTGACTCGTGCCATCCATTGTGGTATATATTTTATTGATGATTCCTTTATTATGCAGGACCACAGTACGGGGCAGACGATTAGAACAGGACTTGAATAAGAAAGCCTTTACTACCTTAACTCACTCAATTCCTCCCTGGCATGTCTAGTTATAGATCCTCCGGATCTAATTCACAGACGTTTAGGACATCCAAGCTTATCCAAACTTCAGAAAATGGTGCCTAGTTTGTCTAGTTTATCTACACTAGAGTGTGAGTCATGTCAGCTCGGGAAACATACCCAAGCCTTTTTTCCTCGTAGTATTGAGAGTCATGTAGAGTCTGTTTTTTCTTTAGTTCATTATTATATATGGGGTCCTATTAGAGTCAGTTCAACCTTGAGATTTCATTATTTTGTTAGTTTCATTGATGATGATTCAAGATGTACTTGGATTTTCTTAATGAAAGATCGTTCTGAGTTGTTTTCTATATTCCAGCATTTTTGTGCTGAAATTAAAAATCAATTTGGTGTTTCGATGCGCAGTTTTTGCAGTGATAATTCCTTAGAATATTTATCCTCTCAATTTCAGCAGTTTATGACTTCTCAAGGAATTATTCATCAAACCTCTTGTCCTTATACCCCTCAGCAAAATGGGATTGCCGAGAAAAAGAATAGGCACATCATTGAGACTGCTCGCACACTTCTCATTAAATCTCATGTTCTGTTGCGTTTTTGGGGCGATGCAGTTCTCACAGCTTGTTATTTAGTTAATCGGATGCCTTTCTCTCCCATCCAGAATCAGATACCGTGTGCAGTATTGTTTGCCCAATCACCCTTATACTCTATTCTCCCTCGTGTTTTTGGGAGTACTTGTTTCGTTCATAACTTAGCCCTTGGTAAAGATAAGTTAGCTCCTCGTGCTCTCAAATGTTCCTTGGTTATTCTCATGTTCAGAATTGATATCGTTGTTACTCACCTGATCTTTGTAAGTACTTTATGTCCTCTGACATCATCTTTTTTTGAGTCTAAACCTTTCTTTACCTCTTCTGATCATTCTGACCACCTTAATATGTCTGAGGTCTTACCTATGCCGCCTTTTAAGAAGTCTACATAGCTCCTCCTTCACCTTCCGCCACAAAAGTCATACTTGAGTCTACTATAGCTCCTCCTTCACCTTCCGCTACAGAAATCTTACCCATTCCAACCGTTGGGGAGTCTAGTTTGACTTCTCTTAGACTCCCTGCCACAGGAATACCATTCTTGACATATCATCGTCCACACCCAGCATCAGGCCTAGCTGATTCACGTCCTGCACCTGACCCCGCTCCTACTGCGGACTTGTCTCTTCCTAGTACACCGATTGCACTTCGGGAAGGTATACGAACCACCCTTAATCCTAATTTCCATTATGTTGGTTTAAGTTATCATCGTTTGCCATCACCCTATTATGCTTTTCTATCTTCTTTGTACTCTGTTTTCATCCCTATGTCTGCAGGTGAAGTATTGTCTCATCCAGGATGGCGACCGGCTATGACTGACGAGATGTCTGCTTTATATACGAGTGGTACTTAGGAGCTCGTCCCTCTTCCTTCAGGTAAATCTACAGTTGGTTGTCGTTGGGTGTATGCGGTCAAGGTTGGTCCGGATGGTAAGGTTAATTGTCTTAAGGCTCATCTTGTTGCCAAGGGATATACTCAGATATTTGGGCTCGATTACTGTGATACCTTCTCTCCCGTGGCTAAGATAGTATCAGTCCGCATTTTTCTATCCATGGCTGTTGTTCGTCATTGGCCCCTCTATCAGCTGGACATTAAGAATGCTTTTTTATATGGTGATCTTGAGGATGAAGTTTATATTGAGCAACCACCTGAGTTTGTTGCTCAGGGGGTGTCTCGTAGCCTTGTATGTCGCTTGCGCCGGTCACTTTATGGTCTAAGGCAGTCTCCTCGAGCCTGGTTTGGTAAGTTCAACACAATTATCCAGGAATTTGGTATGATTCGGAGTGAAGCTGATCACTCTGTATTCTATCGGCATTCTGCTTCGAGTCTCTGTATTTATCTGGTGGTCTATGTTGACGACATTATTATTACTGGCAATGACCAGGATGGTATTACTAAATTGAAGCAACATCTCTTTCAGCACTTTCAGACCAAGGATCTTGGCAAACTAAAGTATTTTTTAGGCATTGAGGTTGCTCAGTCTAGCTCAGGTATTATGATCTCACAACGAAAGTATGCTTTAGATATTCTTGAGGAGACAGGAATGACAGGTTGTAGACCTGTTGACACTCCAATGGATCCGAATTTTAAACTTCTGCCAGGACAGGGAGCCTCTTAGCGATCCTGCAAGATATAGACGGTTGGTTGGTTGACATTTTCTTTTTTGTGAGTGTTGTGAGTCAGTTTATGGATTCTCTGTGTGATAGTCACTGAGGTGCAGTTGTTCGCATTCTTCGGTACATAAAATCAGCTCCAGGCAAAGGTTTATTGCTACAAAGTTCGTGAAGTTAATGATCAGCTTGCAGATATTTTCACTGAGTCCCTCACCGGTCCTCGTATTAACTACATATGTAACTAGCTCGATTCATATGATTTATATGCACCAGCTTGAGGGGGAGTGTTATAATACTTATGTAAATATGAGAAAATAGCCCTAATCCCATATCTATTAGGAGTAAGACATGTTATGTGTATATATATATATATAGGGCTCATTGTATCGTGTTTAATAGATGTCAATAATATCAACAATATTTTCTCCCATGCTTTCTCACAGTCATCTCTTTCTCGGAAAACTACTTCTTTTAGACTTAAGCATATTGTCAGTCCGTGCAGGAACGACAGGATTAAGAACGAAGTTATTAGGGACAAGGTAGGAGTGGCATTTGTGGAGGACAAGTTGCGGGAATCGAGACTGAGATGGTTCAGGTATGTGAAGAGGAGAAACATAGATGTTTCGGTCAGGAGTTGTGAGAGGTTGTCCATGGCAGGTCTTAGGAATGGAAGGGTAGGCTTAAGAAGTATTGAGTACAGGTAATTAGGTAGGACATGTTATTGCTTCAGCTTACCGAGGATATGACCCACGATAGGAAGGTGTGAAGGTCGAGGATTAGGGTTGTAGGTTGACAATAGTAGTGTGCTTTCTTATTCACGGCTCTTTATTATTACATGTCGTGTCATTCTCGCCACCGCATTGTTACTATTGTTTGCTACTTGGTTGCTTTATCTCCGCTGTTCCTTGAGCCGAGTGTCTATCGGAAACAACCTCTCTATCTTTACGAGGTAGGGGTAAGTTCTGCGTACACACTACCTTCTCCAGACCCTTTTTATGAGATTACACTGGGTTTTTTTTTTGTTGTTGTTGTATGTATTGCTTTTCTTAGAGAGAGAATGAGTCCGTTGAGACCCAAAACTATTTGGCCTTTTCTGTTTTGCTTATTTGAAACTTCTTACGGGTCATGTGTTTCTCTTGATTTCTCCTGATTGCCTTTTTCTTTTTTCTTTTTAAGGTTTTACAAAGTGGAGTACCCAAAGCAGATGAGATCATTTTGTATAACATGGCTCTTGTGTTGGATCGTATTTTTGTGGATGTGAAGGTAGTCCTCTTCCATGTGGGTTTTACAATTCACACTAGAAGTTGGGATCTGTATCTTTGTTTTCTTACTTCAGTCATGCACACGTGTATTCTGTCAAGTTGTTAACATCGTAAATGTGGCAACACCCTTGTTTCAGGATGCTTTTGAGTTCTCACCACATCATAAGGCCATTCGTGAACCTTTTGACTATTACAAGTTTGGCCAAAATTATATCCGCCCTTTACTTGATTTCAGGTCAGTCTCAATTCTATTATTGTTGCGTTAAAGATCATGTAATAGTTTGATTAACCTAAAATTAGTGTGGTTCTTTTGACCTGGTTAACGACTTAATTTATAGGCATTATTCGTGTAAACAACATAAATATATCCTCTGAACTGGATGTGGTCCGCATATTTTTGTCTCTGTATCCACTAGCTTGTTGAGATCAATAAATTCAGACCTGGCCCGCTCTATATGGCCTCTTTATACCTGGTAGATAATGGAATGATGCAAGGAACAGATAAGCTAGTACCAGTTCATATAAGGCTGGCAGGTGGCGGAATATATGTGAGAATAACTTGTTGCAAATTCAGGTTAAGAGACTGATAGTAAAACTACTGAAATTGCTTATATATGAAGGGGAAAGGGATTACGTCATGTTAGAATAGTTGTCCTAATGGCTAGTAGAAAATCATTTTGATCATGATGTAATGGATAGCTAAATTGTTTGCATTTATGTACAGGGAAAATACTTTTTGTTATTACCCTAATTATTTCCTCATTGCAGTTGTAAGTTTAATAATGTTATTTTCTCCATTGGTTGGGAAAATTCTCCATCTATTTTTAGCTGATAGAAAGAGCTAAGTCATTGCTCTATTCTGATGAACAATTAGTCATGTCCTAATATCTATTCATTATTTTGACCCGGTGATGATTAGCGCGTCTCATAGTATTCCTACAGTAAGAAGAATGACACAATCGAAGTACTGTGCGCCAACAATCTATCCATTCGATTGGACCTTATTCCATTGATTTTATGATCCAAATACGTATATTTAGAAGCTACATAAAAATTATTTTGGACCTTTTAAGTTTAAAAATATAAAACACTAATAAGACAATCATAATTAAAGAATGACTCTTCAAATAGTAATTATGTGAAACAAAAAGGGATAGAGGGAGGGAGTATGTTGGTTTTGGCGACATATCTAGAGAGGAGCAATCTATTATAGTTTTCTAAATTTGCTTTGTGCATTGCATCTCTGGCCTTCCGGGAATAGGGGTAAGGTTGCGTACATCTTACCCTCCGTAGACCCCACTTGTGGGAAACTACTAGGTTTTTTGTTGTTGTTGTTGTTGCTGCTGCTGCTCTTTATGCATTGCATGTCATTGCTTTACTGGAATGTAGATAGAGATTTTGGAAGAGATGAAATAATAAATCTCTTGAAAGGAGGAACAATTAGCAAAAAACCTTACAAATTGAGGTGTTGTAGTCATTGCATGAACAACTTAATCACCACATAGTGGTGCTAGTACTTAAGTTGATGTTCTATTTGACTGTTTAATAGCTAGTTTGTGTTTAGGCACTTCACTGAGTTGTGTGGGTCGATTTACCAAGTGACAAGTCCATGCTTTCCCATTCATGTAAAATTATAGCATTTATTGATGGTTAGCTATTCATGTAAAATTGCTATAATGTGGGAATGTTACTCCTCTGTTAAATGGTGAAGTTGCACATTTTTGAGTTGTGCAATTGATAGGAAATTCAAAGTCTGTATTGCTTGACAGATAAGTATGATAATACATTGTCTTTCATAAAAAAGGTATGACGTTAGATGGTTGTGTTGTTCAAAGAATTCACTACTCCTCTATCAGGGGCCGCTAATGAACAATATCTCTATTATGGATATGCATGGCTCATTCATTAGAAATTTTGTAATCAGCTTTAGAGAATACATTTCAAATGTGGTTAATAGCAAGCTCTTTGGCCTTTTGCATTGAAGTAAACAGCCTTGTACCCTGCAGATCATGATTTATTTCTCACTCTAACCTCTAGCATTCTTCACTTTTTAGGAGTTCTTATGTTGGCAATATATCAGTTTTTGGTGAAATAGAAGAGAAGCTCAAGCAGGTTCATTATTTCAGACTTTCAGCGTGTCACTATTTATTATTTTCTTTTGTGCATGTGATAGTATGAATAAGGGGTTAGCTATATTGCTCGGACTGCGGTTAAAGTGAAACAGTTGAATCAAAACTTCATTCTTTCCATGAGATCTCACTTGAGACCTGTCATGAAATAACTAGCCCAAGCATAAAACACTTTTGTTATTCTTGTACTGGTTGGGCTCTGCTTCCATGTGGCTTTTTAAGTGGTTTTGGTAAATCAGATGAAAGGTTTTGCTAACTGAAGTTGGCATACTATCTGCTAAACAATTAGCTCCTTCATGTTAATTTCCTCGAATAATCAAGTAATGCTGGAAAAAATTTCTGGAGCACATTCTCAAAACATGGGCTTAACATGGCTTTGCTTTTTACACCCCTTACAGGATTTGCCTAACTAGATGTACTAGATAATGTTTCCTAATTTGCTCTCTATTCAGCAGCTTCCTTGGCGGGGATGAATGTCCATAAGACTTTGTAACTGCTTAGTTTTGATATGTTATGTATTTGTTGAATTATATTAATATTCCTACTTCAGAGCTTCTATTATCTTATGCTGGTTAGTCCGTCTTCTTAATGAAAAAATTTAGATGTCTTTCTCATTTTATGCATTTCGTCTTTCACAAGAAGTTACTTGCCAGTTAGAACTATGTGCTCTCCTTATCCATCAAAATTGTATTCTCATTAGTAAAAAGAGACACGAATAAATAATCTTGGCTCAAGATGTTGTGGGTGGACCAGCTATTTATTTAGCACCTGGATGTTCGCTGGTTTACGCCTAAAAGGATCTTCTTATAAAGTTGAATAGTCTTCTTTGGTGCTGTATAGCGCTAGCTATATACTCTTGTGTGCTTGCGGTACAATTTGTCCTGAAGAAAGATTAAAAATTTTTTTAACAAAAGAAAAAAAAACCTTACTGTGAAGTCTTAGTTCTTTTCTTGATATTTCCTTTTCGTACTCCGTTTACTGTTAAAAAAGTTCAAACTTGTTAGTCGATATGTTTGCCCAGTTCTTCTGTTTGTTTCTTTTATTTTTTGGATAAGGGGACTGTTCTTCTGTTGCATGGCTTTTTATATTTTATCTTGATCCTTTTGCTGTTGTCCTAACTGAATCGATATCTCTTTATACTAATTTCAGGGCGTTAATGTTGTTTTGATGTCAAACCACCAAAGTGAAGCAGATCCAGCGGTTATTGCTCTGTTGCTTGAATCGAGGCACCCATACATTGCTGAGAACATAGTTAAAATCATTATCACCCAATTGTACTTTATAAGATAATTATACCTCAAGCAGCTTAATTAACTAATCTATGCTTACTGGTAAACAGATTTATGTTGCAGGAGATAGAGTTATTACTGATCCTCTTTGCAAGCCATTCAGCATGGGAAGGTGCGTAATTAGATAAGTAGCATTGTCAAAGTATGTTCAGAAATCACATTTACTTTAGACATCTGACAAGCTTTTATGTCTAGGAATCTCCTGTGTGTTTATTCGAAAAAACATATGGGTGATGACCCCAAACTTGTCGAGAAGAAAAGGAGAGCAAACACAAGAAGCTTGAAGGAGATGGCTGTGCTATTGAGGTACTTATGCTGCTAGTACTTTGTCCTTTTTGGAGTATTTTGATGAAGCTTCTAGTTTGCAAGTTGTGCCAGGTGTTCTCGGGGTTATATTCTGGAGACACTATTACCAATATTATCTGTGCCAATCTCTAATCAAGATTGTCTCTGCTAAGTTTTATAAATAAAACGGAAGATTCTCTCTTTAAAGTCTATGTGTAGTGGACATGATTAAAAATGGCAAGTTAAACCTAATATTGCATGTGTGGTCCCATTTTTTCAATCTCGTCTCATCTACTCTAGCTATTGAAAAAGCTTGTTTTATTAGATGTTTGATAGTTCATTTTCCTGAGGGAGTTCAACCCCACTTGATTAATCTGCCTGGAAGACAACCAAAGAGCAAGTTGTGGTAAAAATGATGTCTAATGTGGAACGTGTAGTAGATACTACAAATATGATAGACGGAGGTTTCCTCATGAATATGGATATGTGAAATTCATTTATCGTCCACCATATGACTGCTTTACCGGGTTCATACTCTAAGTCCTAAAGTGAATGCCATCGTTCGCATAATAATACAAGAGAACATCTTAGGATATATATACTTTTGGCAATTCGAGATAACTCATTGTTGCACCATTTGATGGAAGCATACATCTGAGGATACATGTACTTTGTGGTCCAGGGGTGGATCAAAACTAATATGGATTGCTCCTAGTGGTGGAAGAGATAGGCCAAACCCTGTTACAAAAGAATGGTATCCAGTAAGATTTCTTTTTTGATTTCGATTATTATTCTGTTTCCCTATATATTTGTTTTTACATTATATTTTGATGGATGTACATTTTATAAGCATGGCCAATATCAACAACAACAACAACAACAACTACCCAGTATATTCCCACCAGGTGGGGTATGGGGAGGGTAATATGTAGACGAGCCTTACCCCTACCCGAAAGGGTAGAGAGGCTGTTTCCATTCGACCCTCGGCGCATAGGATAAAAATGAAAAGCTGCATTAAAACAAAAACAAAAACAAAAACTAGTATTTTCATTATAATGTATTTTCTCAGTTTCATTCTATATGATTTGAACAAAGGAGAGTTTCAGATGTTAATTTGGCTCTGCATTTTATTAGTGGTAGTAGAGGAAAAAAAATATAATGGTTTAGCAGTTAGTTTGATAAAGAAAACATCACAGAAAATTTGAAATTGGAACAGTAAAATCAATTTGAACTGTTGTATGTTGTACAAAGTAACAATACCAGTCGAATGGTGAAAACACTTTGGAAAGTCCCAAAGTAGAAAAACTGTTATAAAATGAAATGGAGGAAATATGTGTTATTGCTGTATTCATTCTTTTAATTGATTCTTAATACATTTGGGGGAAATATGCTTTCCCTGCCTCGGCAACAGGGAAAGGCTCCCACATATTCTGGATTACATCTCATGCCAATTTGCATAGGTAAGCGACTGTATGAAAACTAAAAAAAATAAGCCACTAAAAATGTTAGTGGGTTGATGAATTGTTGCTTTACACAAATAACTAATATTACTTGAATTGTAAGTAAAAAAAGAAAAGGCTAACTAGCTTTTGTCCAGGAAGCACAACAAAAGAATAGTAGTAGGCAGAAGCAGCGGTAAGAAGGCCGATTTCCTTGGTTGAGACTACCAAATTGAAGGAAACCTCTGCACTATCTGCATTAATCGCCTTTTGCACATAAGATGTCACTTTGTTTTATATGTCACTTGATGGCTTCAGTAGGAGCTTTCCCTCTATCTCCCGTTTGTGCTTTCCTCTCCGTCTTTCCTTTCTTTGAATAAAAAAACCAGGAAGTCAGCCAGTCTTTTCTAAATAAGGGTAAGTGCCATCTAAAGAAATTCATCCGCTGATTAAATAATCTGCTGCTCTTGATTGCTTCTCGCTATATGAACTTCTTTAGAGGGTAAATTAGAGTTGTCCGAAGTATTGTGATTTGTGTTCCTGACAGTAGCTGCTTCCTAGGTGAGGTTGTTCATACGGTAGTAACTTTTAAGGCAGAGTTAACTGTTTTTATCCTCTTGATATAGCAAAGGTACATACTACGGTTTACTGCTTCTATTCAGTATGTTCAGCAATAAACTTCTCCATTGCATTTGCCCTGTGACAGTTCTACGATAATGTTAGCTCTGACAATTTCTCTTTTTTCTCTTAGCATATAATATATCTATATATAGTGTGTACCTATATATGATGAACAATTGGTTTCAAAAGTTTTGGTATTTATGAACCTTGCCATGATGCTTTAATTAAGATATGCTTTTGTTATTGTATCCAAATTAGCCAAGGATCCATATAGGTAATACCAACTAGTTGGGACTAAGCTAATTATTTGTGAAGGGATAAGTGGGAGGTTTAGAGACCCATAATCATATAACGGGTTCCTACCGATCTGAGACTGATGCATACTTGATTGATTTATTCTGTCCAACGTGCGGTTGACTCTTTTTGGTTGTCTTTCTTCAGGCGCCATTTGATGCTTCTTCAACAGACAACATGAGAAGGCTTGTAGAACATGCTGGTGTCCCTGGTCACATTTATCCTCTAGCAATATTATGCTATGATATTATGCCCCCTCCGCCCCAGGTTGGTTTATGTGACAACTATGTTTGTTTCTGTAATGACTTGTACATTTTTTTATACCCCTACTTGCTTAAGTACAGGTTGAGAAAAATATTGGAGAGAAAAGAATAATATCTTTTCATGGAGCTGGCATATCCGTGGGGCCCAAAATTGATTTTCATGAGGTTGCTGGTGCTTTAGAAGACCCTGAAGAGGTTAGTTGTTAGAGGTTCATTTCGTTTAATTATCGGAAGCTCTTTTTGTCTAAATTCTGCAGCCTAGTGAGAGGAATAGTGAATATTTGTTGGGAGACTTGAGGGAACTTATTTTATTTAATACTCAAGTTGGCATGGACACCACCATCATTTAAAGAGAAAGGAAAAAGAAAAACTATTTTGATTTAACAGAGAACGAAAGGAGAAGGAAAGTTGGACAAAATTCCACTTTTCATATGCATTTTCTTTTTCCTTTGAGACCAAATTAATAGGTGATCAAAATGAACGTTATTGATCTTTGCTAAGACCTGTGTTCCTATAAGTTTTGATTCCTTCAGTTGAGCTATTCTCTTGACGGTGGAAAGTTAAGAAGAAAAGCTCCACAGCAACTATCAGTGTGCAAGTAAAACATTTATTGGACACTGTTTTTATTTTATTCATTTCTTGTTAAGTTTTTTCTGTAAACTGAAGCTAAATATGCATTTGTAGCTTGCTGAGGACTGTGAAATCTGTTTCCATATCAAAAGAAGCAAAGATGGAAATTTATGATCTTTTTTATTCTTTAACAAACAAGACTGAAATGTACCTTCTACTGTGCTAATAAGAAATTATAGTATTCCATGGAATTCAAATGAATGATGAATTTTCCTGGAGTGTTAAATAATGTAGGAAGTTGGTGAGAAATAATGTAGGAAGTTGGTGAGACTTGAGTTCAACTAATTTCCAATATAAAGCCCTCACCTCCTTTAGGTGTTAACTGACTTGTTTGCTGTTGTCAACCTTCATTCCTGTGTGTTCTCTTTTATTTTAAGCTTACCAAAGCTGTTCGGCTGCTGTACTTGGCAGTTGTACAATTTGTTTTTCTACCTCTTTGTATGGTTTCAGTTTTCTGTTTCAAAATTCTTCTCCTCTTCCCACAATCTCTCAGCCCTTTAGCTCAAACATTCTTCTTTTGTTTCTATTTTCTGTCATTCAGTAAAGAAGATGGTTTAACTAATTTCACTGCTTTCCGACCTGAAGCTCAAACATTTTCCACTTGCCTCTGCTTCCTATCGATCATTAAAGCAAATGATTTCACCAATTCACTGTATTCTTTCTTTTCACAGTAAGAATTCTCTGTAATATTCTAGTTCCATGGGTCTTTCTATCTCAGATTGATGTCCCATGTTACAGCCCAAGATATGCATCTTATTTTTATGAGATGCCGCTGGCACTTTTGTTTTCTTTCAATCAACCGCCATCATTCAAAGCTGCTATTTCCTCCCCCCTCCTTCCAAATTGTGGGGAAATGCGTTGTGGTTGGTCTTTTTGATCAAGGAAATTGGAGATGAATCCGCGAAAGCTTTAGAAAACTGCACCTAATGTGAAGGGCTTAAGAGTGGATACTGTTCTTAATGCAGGCTAAGATGGTATATACAAAGGCACTTTATGACTCTGTAAACCAGCAGTACAACGTGCTAAATTCTGCTATACATGGCAAACAAGGACAGGAGGCATCAACTCGCAGCGTTTCGTTATCACAACCATGGCAGTAGCTTCTGTTCCAACTTTATTTTCCATTCCTTGTTGCTTCAGTCAGGTATGTTCGTCACCCATAAAAATTTGTTGAATAAATTCAGAACTGGAACACTTGGCTTATATCGTCGTGTCTCTGAATTACACTAGTTTGCAGATGTTTGTTTGGAAGTTATAATCAAATCACAAGGATAACACTCACAAACTATGCCACACTTTGCGCTTGCATGTGGTTGGTCTGCGGAGAGTTGTCCAATTGATAAGAACAAGTAATTCTTGAAGTTACAACATACATAGCCCGAAGGAAATTTTTTGGCAGGGCTTAGATAATTCTTTTGACACGAATGTATAGTTACTCTTACCTTGTATCTACTAAATGTTGAATCTGAATTTGTTAGCAATGTTAGCTTTCAAGCACCGTCAATTCTGACCTTCTAAGTGAGTGTACGTAGGTATTCCTAGATTTCTCATCTTACCCTAGAAGCGGTATTCCAATTTGTTCGGAAATATTAATAAATGCTCTGCAACAGTCCTGCTTTTTTATAATTTCTATAACTGTGAGATGCTGTTTGAACTACATGTGATGCAGCGCTAAATGTAGTCAGATTTATTCTCAACGGCAATTGCTATTAACCTATTTTTCTTCGATTGGTGATCCAGGATGCAGATGGAAGCATCCTGGTCACTCGAACCCCTAGTGAAAGTGGAACTTGAAAGGCCCTTTAGCATGATACATAGAGGAACTGAATATGATATCCACAAGAGCAGGCATGTATTGCAAGCGGTTGTCGTGCCTCATTCTGTTGTCTCCCCCATGTACATATTTGTTCATCTTTCTCCACCTCACCATCTGCTTCCTTGGTCTACATTCCTTCCTTTCACGTTACATTAGCAGCGGGCACTGCAGTGTTCTTTTTGGTAACTGGCTTTCAGGTGTCGGTTTGTGTACGTGAGGCTTAGGAAGAATATCTCCACCGGAACAAGGACGGCAGCTTCCTTCCCCTTCTATTTTTCTTTGGCAAAATATTTTAAATCACCCCTAAATTTGGCTTAAATTATTAGTTTCCTCCCCGAATTATACGCGGTTTTTATCATCCCCCTTTCACTATCCCCTAAATGTTGTTGTGGTAAAAAATATGCGTATTTACTTGTCACGTGATTTTTTTTTGTCTATGTGACATTTTTTTGAAAAATAAAATACTTTTTTTACCTTTTTAAGAATATTATTTTTTAGATAAATTTTTTCGAATACGATTTATAATAAAACTTTGATAGAGCTACATTATTTAGGCTAAATATTTTTATTTGGGATAAAATAATAAAATTTTAGTTATTTTTGAATTTAACCTGAAAATAAAGATTTATACGATTGAAATAAATAATCAAGGCATCTAAAAAGTTATACAAAATATATAGTTTGAAATTAATTATGTTGGTTATAATTTTTTATATAGCTTTAAATTATGGTGTTCTACTGTTCTTTTTTAATTTTTTACCTAATAATGTAAGAATATACAGTTGAAATAAATAGTCATTGCATCAAAAGAAGAAATGCAAGAACTTACAAGTGCAATTGTAAGAAATTACAAGTATAATTGTATATTCTTTTTTTTTGATGCAATGACTATTTATTTCAACTATATATTTTTTATAATTTTTTAGTTGCCTTGAATATTTATTTCAGTTGTACAAAATTTTTATTTTCATGTCAAATTCAAAAAAATATTAACTAAAAATTTATTATTTTTTACAAAAAAATATTTACCTTATATAATGTAGTTATATTCAAGTTTTAATATAAATTTTATTCGAGAAAAATTATCTAAAAAAGTAATGTTCTTAAAAAGATAAAAGAAATATTTTATTTTTAAAAACAATGTTACACAGAAAATCGATGTGGTAGGTGAGTGCATCCATACATTTTGTCATACCAGTATTTAGGGGGTAGTGACCCTCAAAAGGACAAGTTGAGGAAGATAATTAAAACCGTATATTATTGAAAAACGATAATAATAATCTGAATCAAATGTAAGAATGATTTAACGTATCTTACCTTTTTCTTTGATGCAGGTTAATAGCTATAACAGTTGCGATGTATCAAGACATAATAAAATGATATATGCTCATTGGCTGTAAATTGTCGATTGATGATGACGACTGAATGAATCTCTTGGTTAGTACCAATGTGGACACCCTTTAGTGGTACTCCGTGACAATCTCAGCTCTTACCGGTGGCAAACTGATCGGTTGGGTTGGATATGATTTAGGTTAAAAATGAGTAATGAATAAATTATTCGATTTAATTTATATTTAATATGGCTAAAAAATGGGTTAACTGACGGATTATATGGGTTATACGTGACTTCTTGCATATGATCACTTTTGAGAGAATTTTGTCTTTCTAACTTAGGTATTCCAGTATAAGGCTTTGCAAATATAAAAGTTAAATTCATTAGTTACGCATTTTTAAATGAATAATATAATTTCAATTTATATCATATTTTAGAGGATAATATGGGTGGTTAATTTTTTTTCTTTCTTTTAACCATTTTGCTACCCCTGATAAGACTAACGAGGACATGCATGTGTGTAAGGATAATATACTAATTGGTTTGAATAACGAGGGCATGCATATTGAGTGTGTCGCTTGTACGATTTAATTGAATACTCCATCCAATATGTGAAAGAGTAGTTTACGTATAAGACTTGTTTCCCCGTGATACTGTAGACTAAGCAAGCCCTTACAAAATAGCAACTCATCAACAAATAAAGGAGATGCAAAAGTTGACAACATCTGTTCTACCAGTGGAGTATATCATAAAAGTGCATCGATATATTAGAGTTCCTTCTTAAAATAGACCGAGAGATTACATGACGATATAACTCACGAAAAGCTTGACTCATGCAAGTCTTTACTGATCGACTCAATAATGGATTTCTACCTCTATGATTGTACTGAATGAGCATTACTAAGAGAAGACACTAATTTATGCCGACTTGCATGTCTTTTGTAGTGAATGCAAAAAGACTTCCTACCTCTTGCTTCACTAGTTACTTTGCAAGTCTTCTCCAACCAAATCTTTCAGAACTTCAATTGTATTAATGAGAGAAGTGCAAAAATCTTGGAAGATTGCTTCCAATCAACAGAAAAGACATGATAAAAACAATTAACTAAACCAACCTAATGTCAAAAGGCAAGGTGAGAAAACTAAGGACACCACCGGCAAAAGTGACGTTTGTTCCATGGTGATATTTCAGGAATGTTTAATGTGTCTAGAACTTTATAAGTCTGAGAGATGTTCTTGTGTTGACTTTTTATTTTTATTTTTTATTATTACTTAATAAGTTCACTTACTAGTACTATCAACTATATATTGCTATCAACTAGCTAAAAATTAAGCAACATATCTATCAATGAAAGAATAGACAATTTAATTTAAATATATATATATATATATATATATATATATATATATATATATATATATATATATATATACATACTATAGACTTTATTCCGATGCTCTTATTTCTAAATTCTAATCGATAATGCTTGTAAAAGAAATGATTTTGGCCTATGTGACTTGTGAAAACTGGCCCTGTAAGATTTGCTGGAAACAATATGTTAGGGCCGTAGACGCCTATATGAGATTCTAATAATGTGGTGGTGTGCTTAGTTATCTATTAACGTAATTATATGAGACTAATTAAATATGAGTGTAAGGCCGCCTATAAATAGTCCGTAATGGGATAGAGTGGGTGATATCGCTCAGATAACAGCCAATCCTCAAGAAAATGGGCTTTGGTTAAGTTTATAATTTGGTCAAACAGACTTATAAATATTTTTTAAGAAAACTACAAATTATGTTTATTTGTAGGTGGTTTATTACAAAAAATAATCAATTTATAAAATATTACTAATATTAGTCGAATACTGCTAATATTAGTCAATTAGCTATTTGTAGCAAAAAAGTCAAAAATTTTGCTTTCTTTTCAGTGGACGTTAGAATAGATTTGATACATCTTAAGGAGCTTGAATCTCGGTTTTGGGATGATTTGGTGAAGTTTTGAGGTTGTTTGAATTGAAAATTCGAAGTAAAAACTGAACATAAAAAATGATATGTGTATCACAATGCGTATCATTTGTGTATCACATATGTATCATATTTGTATCAATTGTATATCACATGTATACCTATGTGTGAAATACATGCGTGATACATGTTTGATACATGTATCGTAGAAGAATTTTGTGAACTCGATTTAATTGCGAATTTTGATAGAAAATTGGTCCAAATCACCTCTAGGATGTATATCACTTTTATACCTATTAGCTTGGATAGATTTTGCAAATCGAACCACCCAATTCTCATAAATATTTCTGAATACACATCCTATGCCACCTTTTTAGCTATAGTTATTGAAGCTAACATCAATGATGAGCTTAACCTTTATGAGTACTTTAATAGGAGTGTTGAGACTCTTTTCAGTGAGAAACTTAGATTTAGTAGCTTTTTGGATAATATGAATATCATTAATAGGATAGTGAATATTGTTTTGGTTGTCGTTACTTCTATTAAACCAGATATGCCACATGGCAAAGGGGAAGAAGGAATTCCAGTTAATGCAATTATTTTGAAGGGGATAGTAAAAGTCTTTTAATTGATGAAGACAATGCTTGTTGTTATCTTTGTAAAACTTTTCCCACTCAGGATTTTCCCAGAAATGTTTAACAGCTTTACACTTTAGAAGTATATGCATTATAGATTTCTCTTCTTGGCATTTGCATATGGGGCAGAAGGGATCAATGTTCAGACCAATTTGTAAGAGATATTTTTGGTATGGTATTCTGTTATGGAGACACTATCACAAGAATAATGTTACGTCCCATGTTTTCGTACTTAAGAGTACATCGTAAGTCAATTAATGTAAGCTCAGAAATGAAATCATCTTTGAAAAAATTTATAAAGCAAGTTAATCATGTTACCGTGGAAGTTAATAATATTTAATATCATGAATAACAAGATACCAAGATGGTTGAAAGGCTTAGAAGCTAAGCGAACTGAAGAAGATAAGTTTTATCGAAAGTCGACAAGTTTGGTATTACCCTATGCGTTCTAAGGTGACGTAGTGAATATGAGATTTGTTAATCATGATTGAATTAGCTTATAGTAATAATATGACTATATATGATGTTTGGACATAAAATATAAAGTTTGAGAAAAATTAGATTTAACTTACGAAAAAATCGAGTTAAGATTTGCCTTGTACTGAGCCATTTTGAGAAATAAAATTCATAAGCTTTATGATGTCACTTTGGGACATATATCAAAGCATAATGAACGCCTTGGAGCCTAGCTTCTAACGGTCCAAACCATTTATTCATATTGTGAGCATGTGAATTTTGCCCTATATGAATTACTCCCATAAATTCAAAAAAATATTTAATAATTTCATTTGTTTATTTGTAATTTCATGAATTTTCGTGGCATTTTCTGTCAATTGTTTGCATTTTTTTTTGTGCATTTTAGTTATTAAAAAAATATAAAGTAGGTTGCGTCTGCATTTAGGATTTAATTTTACATTTTTAGGATTAGTTAACAAATGAGTTGTTTAATAAAAGGAAAAAAAATCACAACAATATTTTTATTTTTGCATTCTTGAGGTTATTGTTTTAATTTGGTTTTTAATAATTAGTGATAATTATCATTTAGAATTAATTAGCAAGTTAATGTGGTCTTATGATTTAGTTTAGGATTGTACTTCCAATTTTGAAAATGAAAAAAAAAGAAATCTGAAAATAGGAAAATGAAGAAAAGGATTTGAAATAAAAAGAGGGGTAAGAGAAATTGAACAAAAATATTTGGGCCAGCCCAGTTGTACCCCTCAAACCCGTCCAAATTGAAGCCCAAACACACCCAAATCCATTCCAACAATCCCTAATATGCAACATGGCGTCGTTTCCCGATGTTCAATCTCAGCTGTCGAGGATCTTTGATCCGACAGCTAAGAACTAAGGATCCCTGAGTATATATATGTCCAAACGGACCCCCTCAGAGCCCCCTACCCCTCCTCTCTCCCACCAGTAACCCTAGAGACCGTCCTCGTCGTCCACCGCCATGAACCATCGGTCGGAAATCGCCTCCGCCAGTGGCGGAGCTCCGATGACCGCCAAGATAACACCACCACTTCTCCTCCCTCTTCTCTCTCCAAATCCACCATCGTCTCCCCTCAAAACCTAGCCCAACTCCTCGAATCTCGCCCAGAAGTTCTGGCTCCTCCACCGGACACGGCTGCGCTGCCACCAATCAGCCCCAAAATCACACCACATACTCACCATACTCCCCTCTTCCCAAATATCTAACATGTACCATTCATATCCCATTAATTTATCTCGAATATTGAATCAAAAAGCCATGCCAGAACCTAATCGCTCCAAATGGCCTCAAACTGGTACAAGGCCACCCCTTTAGGCCCCTATTTCCAAATTCATCTACAAAATCCCCATTTTCGGTGAGTCTTGAACTCCGCTTCATCTACTTTAGCTTCTGATTAAAAAATTAATTTGCTTGGTTTCCTTTCTCTTTTCTTCTATTTCTTCTTTTTTAATTTCTTTTGGTTACTTTTAATGACTTGTTTAATCGAGTTTGATTAAGTTTTGTTAGTAGAGGGTCGCATGTGTTAAAATTTTTATGAAATTAGGTCTAGCTGATCTTGTTTAATCTCATTGTTCAGTTGTTTTCCATGTTTAATTATATGAAGGATTTAATTATTGTGCTGTTGTTTTTCACCTTTAATTGCATGATTTTCTTTCACTTTGATTGTGTTTAGTTGCTAGTTTTTCTTTTAACTCTGGTTTATTCATGGATTTTATTCAGGAGTTTTAATTCAAGGGTTTTATTTAGGGGTTTAATTCAGAGGTTTAATTTATTCAATTTGATTTCAAAATATTTTGGTCATTTCAAAGGGTTTGTGTTAAAATTATGTCAAAATTGTTTGGTTTTGAACCTTGAAACCCAGGCCTGTCATGAAAGCGCAAAGAAAAGGGTCAATTCAAAGGGTTAAAGGCCTAGATTTGGTTTGCCTTGGGTCAAATTGACTCAGGCTGGTAGTTTAGGTTAAATTTCAAGGATAGGGGGGGGGGGGGTAAAATGGGTAGATCACTTAGGGAATCTTACAGTAACAAGAATAGGAAGCTTCTAGTAGGGATTTCCTGTAAAATATAGGCTGTAACTTAGCTACCAAGTCACAAAATAGGGACTAAAATGCAAAATTAAAACCTAAGGTTTCCCTACTTATTTGCCTATAAAGGCATTGTGTCCTTGATTGGCAAGTAAGTTTTAGAGGAGAAAAATACAGAAAAGAAAGGCTGCTACTGTTCCATTAGAGAAAATCCCTAAAATTCATGCAACATTTTACCCTAAATAAATTCCTAAACAGCTGAAGTTTAAAATGAGTTAAATCAGTAGCTCTTCAAGTGTTTTTGGGTTCATTTCTGGTTGGATTTTCATGGTTGAACTCTATTGAGTGCTGGTGCTGGTAGAAAGTGTCTCCCAATTGATTATTCCTCATTTTTTCTTGTGCTGAAGCTGCGCTAAGTTTGTTGACTTGTTGTTGCTGTTGCTGACCCCTTGTGAGCATGTGATATTTTCCCTACATGAATTACTCCTATAAATTTGAAAAAAATAATTTCTTATTTATTTGCAAATTTTGTAGATTTTTGTGGCCTTTTTGTTAATTGTTTGTATTTTGTTTGTGCATTTTAATTAGTGAAAAATACAAAAATGTGGCACATGTGCATTTAAAATTTGATTTGATTTTTGCCAGAAATAATTAGCAATTAGTCATTTTATAAAAAAAGAAAAAATTTAAAATAGTTTAATTTGCACTTTAATTTTAATTTTGATTTTTAGGTAATTTTTATTTTAATTTTGTTTTAATTATTTTTGATAATGATTATGTAGGATTAATTAGCATTTTATAGGTTAATTTAGGATTTATAATTTAATTTAGTTTAAGTTTGAAAATGAAAAAGAAAAAAAATAATAAAATAAAAAACAAAAGGAAAAAAAGAAACCGGAAAATTAAATAAAGAAGAAGAACAAATTGGGCCAACTCTATTAAAATACCCAGCCAAAAACACACAAAACCGGTCCATACCCTCCCCCAACCCGGTCCAGTCCCCCCAATACAAAATGACGCCGTTTTGGGTGAACTGATCTCAGCCATCGAGGTTGATCTGATCCAAAGGCTGAGAACTGGACCTCACTAAATATATATATGTCTAAATGCCCCCACCCCCAAACCCCCAATCTCTAACATCTTACACTGAAACCCTAGAGCCACCCTAATTCCGCCGTCCACCACCGTGCACTGCCGGTCGGAAATCGCCTCCGCCGGTGGCGATTGTCCAAAGACCCCCAAATTAACAACACCTGACCACCTCACCTTCCTCTTTTCAAGTCCACACCTCGTTTCCCTCAAATCCCACCCAAGCTGCTCGAATCTTTGAAACTATAGCGGCCGCCTCCGTCGTGTCCGGCGATGCAGCCACCCAACCGCTCCCAAATTCACATCCCTGAACCCGTGTCTCTCTCTCATCATAAAGCTGCACTCAACATCCTTCGAACACCCCTGGATCTTCTGGAATATTGATTCGAAAGAGGCTATCAAATTTCTCTATCACCGAACCGACCCAAAATCGTACCCTGACCCTGTGTATGAAGAATCCTACTTAAGTTCAGAGTCCGACTCGGATCTATGCTTAAGTTTTCTAGTCTTCTTTTCTGAATTTCCTTGTCCGCTCAGATACACAGTCTAGAACACATACCCTGGTTTTAAACCTAGAATAACTTAACATCGTGCCGGATCCCTAGTAGGAACGCTTATCTGCATCGTGCGATTGACTTAGATGACTCAACACAGGGGTTGGGTCCGTCTAGGATAGGTGCACCCAAAATAATGGACCATCTTGATGTTTTTTGTGTGCTACTTGTGCATTTATTTCGGATCTGCATGCCGACCGGCTTAAAAAAATAAAAAAAAGAAAGAAGAAAAAAAAGAAAAAGGAGAGGGGAATTTGACAAATGATAACAGTGTGAGAGATGAGGAAGGAATTTACCTGTCTCAAAAATCGATACTGGAATGCTGCCGAAATTTTGAAAAAAACAAAAACAAATAAAATAGAGAGTTTGTTTTCAAAAATAAAAGAAAAAAATAAAACAAGAAAGGGATTTTATTTACTAAAATAGATGTTGGTTTTTAATTTTGTCTAGATTGCCCGAACTACGCCAGTTTGATTCTCACAGGGCGTGAGAGGCAACCCCCATCGGGCCCAACTTTATTTTTTCAAAAATAGCCTCAAAAAGTCAAATTTTTTGTTTGTGATTTATAAATAAAGCAATTTTGTCAAAATTAGCCGAGTGTCCCCAAAAGGGCACCAGAAGGTTGTGTTGCAAGGGCAGCTGCCCTGGTTTCTATTTTTTTAATTTGGCCGGCAGCATGTACAGCCTTCCCCTGGAAGTGCTGAAAGGCCTTATGTGCAAAGCCGGGGTTTTATTTTAAAAATGTGAGAAAATAAAAAAAATCAATTTTATTTTTGAGTCCAATAAATAATGATTTTTGCTTAATCACCCTAATAAATGTGAAGAATGAGCACGAATCAAAATTTTCCAATAACAGTCATGAACAAGGTCCCTTTGGAGGTGCACATGTGGAATTATTTAGGTGAATCAGGGCATAACAAGGTCAATGCGCAATTGGGAGGACTCACTGGTTTTTTGAAAATTTATCCTAGAGGAGACATCATACAGGCATTGGTTACATTCTGGAACCCGGCCCACAATGTATTTTATTTCCCGGACTTTGAACTCACCCCAACCCTAGAAGAAATAGCCGAATATATCAGGAGCCCCAAAATCCCTCTAGGACATCAGTATTTGATTGCGCCAAGGGCCGTCGCTGTATACAAACTCTTGGATTCACTAAAGATAAGCAGGGGGATTCACAATCCAGATCTGTCAGCCGGGTTTTGTACTTCACAGTTTATATACCAAAGATATGGTCATATAGGGGGGTTTAACGACCCAAAAAATAAAATTTGTAGCAAGTGAAACCGACTCAAATGGGAGGAACACTCGTGTTTTGCATTTATGGTATTCTTCCTGGGCCTCTTGGTGTTTCCACGAAAATACGGGAATATTGATATACGGACATAGAGGGTTGTCAACACCTTGCTCACTCAAGCCAAGAGCACCCTCACACCAATGATATTATCTGAAATATTCCGTGCCCTCACAGCCCGTAAAGCCAGAGGAGATTTCTTCGAAGGATACAATTTATTGTTACACATGCGGATGGTTGAACACTTGTGCCGTCGGCCCCAATTCCTGAGTTAAAGATTATCGGAAAAGAGCTGCATAGAGGAATTTTATTCCAGAGTTGATGGGTTTAGGTTACCAGAGGGGGTTACACAATGAGCATCATATCTTCGGACCATAAGTGCGAGTCAGATAGGGTGGACATTTGGGTGACTCCCCATTGATGAAATCATATATACGCCAGCTACCGAGCCTCATTTTCTTTTGATGGGTCTCTGGAGCATCCAACCCTATGCTCCGTAGAGGGTGCTGAGACAGTTAGGGAGGTGCCAAATGGTTCCTAGGGATGAAGACATTAGTCGCCATATGGTTGAAATCAGTGCTAATGGTCAGTTTCATGAAGTAGCAGTCCACCAGATCTGGAGCTAATGTCAGTACTTGATAGTGGACATCAAGTGCGAGACTCACCTAAAGGTGCGGTGGCACCAGGGTAGCGGTAGAGAATCCCACCAGAAACGCCAAAGATGAAAAGCTCATAGACAATCCGAGGCGGAAGGTAGGAGAATACGGTTTTGACTTGCACAAAGCGGAGGGTGAGCTAGCCAGAACCTAAAGACAATTGACCAAAAATGTAGAGGAACAAGAATGCATGATTGAACAATTGAAAGAAAGGTACGACAATAAGGTTGTGGGATTGAAGAAGAGGGTCATCATGGTTGAAAACAAAATGGTTAGGCAAGTGAAGGACTTCAAGGCAAAAAGAGAGCATTGTTACACAACAATAGCACGACTGGAGAGAGATTTGCAACAATTCCAAGAACAAAGTCATATAACCGAACAAACTTTGGAGGCTAGGGCCCAGCAGATTGGGCGATTGTTGCAAGAAAATGGTGCTATAAGAGAGAGGGTATGGATGATCACTGATTACATCACCGTAAAGTGTAGCCTTTATGAAGATATGATAAGATCCATGTTATTGCCACCACAATGACCTTCGTTCGTCAAGTAATGGAAGACCTCCACCACTTCCAAGGGGATTTAGCACACAGGCCTGCAGCGAGACTGAATGATGTCCCGCAGGCCCTAGGAGCATTAGAAGCCTTAATGTATTCATGATTTTCAAATGTGTTGGTCCATTTGTGAAGCCCGTGTTTTCTTTTATTTGAGTCTGTAGTAGGTTGTCGAGTTAGTTATTTTCATTTTTCTGTACGAATCTATTGGTTTTGTTTGAGTCAGAGTCTATTGATTTCTTAAAGTCTATCGGTAGTTGTTATCAAGTGTTTTATTTTATGAAAATTGAAAAATTTCCAAAATATTTTCTGTATTTATTTTCCTGAACTACGCCCTTTCTGATTCATGCGGGGTCATGATACGTAGGCAATTTCTATACGATTCGACCATAACCAAAATAAGAAAAAGAAAGAAAAAAAAGGAAGAGAAAATCATAAGAGAAATAGCGGTAAAATAAGGAAGAGAATAATAAAACAAAAGAATGTAAGCAAAACAAGATGAGCAAAAGAGAGGGGAAAAAGAAAAAGAAAACAAGAGAGAAAAGAAAAGTGGCATAGGATAAAAGCCGGGATGACGCAAGAAGCAAATATAGTGCATAATAGAAACCCCAATAACTGTGGCTAGGTGCATTGCACATAAAATGAAATTATCTTATGTTAAATTCCCTAACGCTAACGTGATGGCTTCATTTTGTTGTATTCATAGCATAATGGTGGTTGGTTTGTGGTTTTTGAAGTGGTAACTCCTCTCTACAACATAAAGTCAAAGACAATGGCAGACAATAATAGAACTGAGTTGGTTGATACCGGTGCTCCAAAACAGTTGGTTGAACGGGATAACAGGTTGGTCGATCTGGTAAATATGTTAAGACAACTCATGGTGGATATATATCAGGCTTGGATAATTGGGAAGGCACCACACCCGCCACCACCTGGATTTTTAGATGTTCCCAAACGTTGGAACTTCCCAATCACCTCAGTAGCTACATCACTCGTCACAATGAATATCCACTCAAAGCTCATGATGCCAATATTACCCCTCAAAGGTTGCCCATGTAGGTAAGTGGCATACATGGGACGATATGGTTTAAGAATTTTTGCGACACTTTTAGCACGATATAGACATTGTCCCAGACCGCTCTTCCCTACCTCATATGGAAAATAAACCCAAGGAAAGCTTTAGGGATCTTTGGCTCAGGTGGAACAAACAAGTTGCTCGGGATAGTCATCGTATTGATAGAAAAGATATTGCTGAGTCCCGCCAACGATAGGGTCCAGTGGTTGTTCTTGCTAAACACTTTCATCCTCAACAACGGCCCCATGGATATCCCTTTACACCATATGACCCTCCCTAATGTTACTTTTCCCCTCAGAACCCTCAAAGTCGTGCTTCACTTTCCTCGTACCTGGTTCGCAATGCACCACCTTATGCTCCACACACACGAGGCCCGTGATGAACAGCACCACTTCCCCAAATGTCTTACCCCCCCCTCAAGCATGTCAACCACCTTCCCACAAAATATTCCAACCAAGGCCAAAGTATAAAATGAAAAGACTAATGAAAAAAGAAAATGCTTTCACACCCATCAGAGAATCCTATACAAGCTTGTTCGAAAAATTAAAGCATGCCGTCCTGATTAAGCCACTCCTTGGTTATACCCCAGACCCATATGCGAAAGGCTTTGATCCTGCTGTTCGACGCATGTACCACTCTAATGTCCAGGGGCATAACATCGATGATTTTCGTTCTTTGAAAAGGGAAATAGAAAGAATGATTCAAGAAGGGGTAGTTTTGGTCATCGACAACGACAGGGAGTGTGTGAATCCTCTCAGGAACTTGTTGGTTAAAGTTGATAATAGGCTTGGCAATATTGCTGCAATACTTAGTAGCAAAATGCCGTGCTTGGTAATTGGGAAGACGCTCCATTTCTTGATCAGCCAAAGTGGAGTTTTTGGTGGTTCATTTTTTTTGTCATTTCTTTTGTCCGGGTTATTTCAGGGTTGTAATCCAGATATTGTCTTGTAACTCATACCCTTATATCCTTTTATTTTTCCTAGTTTGTTTAGTCATAATAGCTCGTTTGGTGTTGTCTAGGTTTGTTCTAGGTTTGTAACCCAGTTTAGTTTTCTTGTTTCATTGTCCAAAACCATTCACCATCTGTTTAATTAAATTTTCTGTTTTGTTTAGCTCTCTTTTCCTTTTATAGTCCTTTTCCTATTGACTCTAGTGACATGACATGCGCAAAAAAGAAGTTAGTTTAATCATGAAGTAATCTGGAAGACGATATGGACATTTGAAGGAAATAAGTAAAGATATGTTGAAATCACTTCAAACCTGAACTATATGAAACTGGTTCAGATAGAACATAAGAAATATTGTTGAAATGCATCGTGCCACATAATGTTGAAGCTAAAGGAAAGTTTACCTGAATTGACAGGGGCTGTTTGTGGTGATGGTGGTTTTAATTAGCAGATGTAGAGTACATTCAAAAGATATGTTATGAATGTTTTCTATAGTCTGTTTAATTGGGTTATTTGTACTTGGCATATTTTGAAGGTGGGAATGACGAAGGCAGTTTATTCGGCTATCTAAACACTTTATCCTTTGTTAACACTTTTTAGCTTTAATCATTTTCTTTCGTACCCTTCTTTTAGAATTAGTAACAAAATCAGAAACGTATGCATGAGAAATGAGCAAAGGGAAAATAAAAGGAGAGAATGAAAGAAAAAATAAAAAGAGAGGGGAGAAAAATAAGAAGAAAAGGACGAAAAAGAAAAAAGAAAAGAAAAAAGAAAATAAAAGAAAAAATACAACAACAAAACAACAAAAGAAAAGCAAGAAACAAAAGAAAAGAGTGAGAAGAAAGAGAAAAGAGAAAACCAAAAAAAAAAAACAAAGTAGTTTCTTGAATGAACTACATTTGACCTGATTCCTTTTAAGGATACGTAGACAGACTCACGGTTCGGTCTCATTAAAATAAAACCCAAAAGTCCCTTGGAAGAAGTTGTGTTTGTTGTCAGAAATTTGGTTCCGAAAGTTGTAATTTTGAACCCATGTTGAATTATTTTGAGCCTTTGATACCTTTTCCTTCTAACCATATCCAAAAGCCCACATAACGGTCCAAAGAAAGACCTTATAATCATTCTTCAAGAAATGCCAGGTTAGGCAAGAAGAGGTGATTCATATCAGGGGCAACACTCCGGGCCAAATAGGAAAGTAATAGAGTATTACTGGTGATAACCCTCGCAGGCACCGTAAGGCAACATGAGTTGGAAAATGAAAAATGAAAAATGAGAGAGTCTTATTGGTGAAAACCCTCATGGGCACCATAAGGCGATAGTGGGTTGACAGAAAGACCAAACGAGAGAGGCTTAATGGTGAGAACCCTTTGGGCACTACAAGTTGAATAAGGATTGAGAATCAGATGGGAAATCACCATATGGAGATTGTGAAAAATGACTGACAACAGAACGTTGAAGCCAAGTTTCATGGTTAGAGTATAACAGGAGCTGAACATCAGATTTGCTTCAGAGGATAGACCGTAGGTGCATCTCATGGTCATTAGAATTAGTATCCACATCCGATAGGTTTATACTTTGTAGTTTTCTTGTTAGGAATCATCTTTTTGTTCTTTTTGTCTTGTTTACTTCCTTTTCTTGAGTCTGTTAGGTCAGAACAAGCAAGAAATGACATCAATATTTGCCACCAGCTTTTCAATTGAACAAAGCAGGATCTGGTTAGCATATCAAAGCGTCATAAGTTCGGAAAGAGCAACAAGCGTACCGAGCTGGTAACATTCAACATGTTTTGGGATTCGTGTGAGATACACAGGCTTGGTATCCATCATTCGATGGAAAATACAACAGAAGGGGGGCTACGGCGAACGGATCAAAGGTATTTTCTGTGATAAGATTAACAAAAAGGGTGGTTGATGATTGACAAGCAAGAGGGAAAGAACCAGTGGGTTAAGTCAGGAAAGAACAACATATGCAATGATGGGTGATAAGCGTCGTGTGTTAGGGGTTCATGTGAGACACAAAGGTTGGTAAATGTCAGTTTAGGAGCAATGCAACAGTTAGAAGGTATTGGGTTGAATGGAGAAGAAGTATTTTCTATGTTAAGGGAGGCAAAGGAAGTAGATAGTGAAGGAAAAAGCAAGGTCTTCGAATGGAAATCAGTCGTCATGGGAAGTGAAGGAGCAATCTCCCTCAAAGTTCAAGACCAAAAACCAACCACCACATTTTAAACTAATAAGATTCTCTTTGATTAAAGCAGGGTCAGGAAATTCCGAATGTCTTGGGGAAGTCCTCCATAGGAGAAGCAAACACCTGACAGGTATGACTGTGAATTTCAGGACCCTCATGTAAAATGTGACCTAGTAAAAATAGAATAATTGGGAATGGAAAAGGAACATAAATGGACTTATGAGTTGCGTGTTGAAATATTATTCAACTAAGAGCGTTGAGGACCCTCTAGAAAAATGGGACTCAATTTAAAATTCAAACAACCACGGGTAGCATAATTTGGCGTAAATATTACTCAATGAATACAAGAGATAGGATTCACATAGAAATCGTCACAACCCTCCAGGATAATGGGATGTAACTTCAATTGGAAATCTACAATAGATATGACTAAGAGTTAAAATTGGCATTTATATTTAATTACTGGCCCCCATCAGATATAACTTAGACTTAAAACTGGATTCAACTAAGAATTGTTAGAACTCTCATGGATAAGGGGATTTCGATTTCAAAATTTAAGAGATATTGGATAAAGTGATTTAATTAACACTCACAAATGCGCCCAGCACAAAACTGGGCAGGAAAATTTCTTTTGTCTTGTTTATTTTGTTGTGATCAGGTTTAAAGTCAATAATTTCAAGGAATACATTTCAAGTTTATGGTAATCAGGAACCCACCTGGAGAAAAAGGGAATACATTTCAAGTTTTTGATAATCAGGTGCTCACCTGGAGAACAAGGGAATACATTTTAAGTTTTTGGTAATCAGGTGCCCACCTGAAAAACAAGAGAATATATTTCAAGTATTTGGTAATCAGGCGCCCACCTGGATAACAAGGGAATACATTTCAAGATTTTGGAAATCATGCGACCACCTGGAGGACAAGGGAATACATTTCAAGCTTTTTGTAATCAGGCACCCACATGGAGAACAAAGGAATACAATTGATGTTTTTGGTAATCAGGAGCCAACTGGAGAACAAGGGAATACATTTCAAGCTTTGGTAATCAAGCGCCCACCTGGAGAAGAAGGGAATACAATTCAAGCTATTGGTAATAAGGCGCCCACCTAGAGAACAAGGGAATATATTTCAAGTTTTTGGTAATCAGGCGCCCACCTCCAGAACATGGGAATATATTTCAGTTTTTTGGTAACCAGGCTCCCTCCTGGAGAACAATGGAATACATTTGAAGTTTTTGGTAATCAGGCGTCCACCTGGAGAACAAGTGAATACATTTCAAGTTTTTGGTAACCAGGCGCCCATCTGGAGAACAAATGGAATAAATTTCAAGTTTTTGGTAATCAGGGGCCCACCTGGAGAACAAGGGAATACATTTCAAGCTTTGGGTAATCAAGCGCCCATTTGTACAACATGGGAATACATTTCAAGCTTTTGGTAATCAGGCGCCCACCTAGAGAACAAGGGAATACATTTCAAGCTTTTGGTAATCAGGCGCCCACCAGGTGAACAAGGGAATACATTTCATGTTTTTGGTAATCAGGTGCCCACATGGAGAATAAGGGAATACATTTCAAGTTTTTGATAATCAGGCACCCACATGGAGAACAAGGGAATATATTTCAATTTTTTTGTTATCAGGCGCCCACCTGGAGAACTAGGGAATACATTTCAAGTTTTTGGTAATCAGGCGCCCGCCTATAGAACAAGGGAATATATTTCAAGTTTTTGGTAACCAGGCGCCC
This sequence comes from Nicotiana benthamiana, assembly GCA_034376525.1. Taxonomy (NCBI): domain Eukaryota; kingdom Viridiplantae; phylum Streptophyta; class Magnoliopsida; order Solanales; family Solanaceae; genus Nicotiana; species Nicotiana benthamiana. Next base: position 96,463,053 of record CM067337.1, read on the forward strand.
GCCTTGAGAACAAGGGAATACATTTCAAGTTTTTGGTAACCAGGCGTCCACCTGGAAAACACAGGAATACATTTCATTTTTTGGTAACCAGGCGCCCATCCGGAGATCAAAGGAATACATTTCAGGTTTTTGGTAATTAGGCGCCTACTTGGAGAACAAGGGAATACATTTATAGTTTTTGGTAATCAGGAGTCCACCTGGAGAACAAAGGAATACACTTCAAGCTTTAATAATCAGGCTCCCACCTAAAGAACAAGGGAATACATTTAAAGCTTTTGGCAATCTGGCGGCCACCTGGAGAACAAGGGAATGCACTTCAAGCATTAGGTAATCAGGCGCCCACTAGGTGAACAAGGGAATACATTTCAAGATTTTGGTAATCAGGCGCCCTTCTGGAGGACAAGGGAATACATTTCAAGTTTTTGGTAATCAGGCGCCCACCTGGAGAACAAGGGAATATATTTAAAATTTTTGGTAATCAGGCACCCACCTGGAGAACAAGGGAATACATTTCAAGTTTTTGGTAATCAGATGACCACCTGGAGAACAAGGAAATACATTTCAAGTTTTTGGTAATCAGACGCCCAACTGGAGCACAAGGTAATACATTTCAAATTTTATGGTAATCAGGAGCCCACCTGGAGAACAAGGGAATACATTAAGGCATTGGTAATCAGGCGCTCACCTGGAGAAGAAGGGAATACATTTCAAGCTCTTGGCAATCAGGCGCCCACCTAGAGAACAAGGGAATAGATTTTATGTTTTTGGTAATCAGCCGCCCACCTTGAGAACAAGGGAATACATTTCAAGTTTTGGTAATTATGCGCCCACTCGGAAACCAAGGGAATACATTTCAAGTTTTGGTAATCAGGCGCCCACCCAGAGAACAAGGGAATACATTTCAAGTTTTTGGTAACTAGGCGCCCACCTGGAGAACAAGGGAATATATTTAAAATTTTTGGTAATCAGGCACCCACCTGGAGAACTAGGGACTACATTGCAAGTTTTTGGTAATCAAGCGCCCACCTGGAGAACAAGGGAATACATTCCAAGTTTTTGGTAACTAGGCGTCCACCTGCAGAAGAAAGGAATATATTTCTAATTTTTGGTAATCATCCGCCCACCTGGAGAACAAGGGAAAACATTTCAAGTTTTTTGGTAATCAGGCACCCACCTGGAGAACAAGGGAATACATTTCAAGTTTTTGGTAATGAGGCGCCCACCTGGAGAACAAGGTAGTACATTTGAAGTTTTTGGTAATCAGGAGCCCACAAGGAGAACAAGGGAATACATTTTAAGCTTTGGTAATCAGGAGCCCACCTGGAGAAGAAGGGAATACATTTCAAGCTTTTGGCAATCAAGCGCCCACCTAGAGAACAAGGGAATATAATTCAAGTTATTAGTAACCAGGCGTCCACTTGGAGAAGAAGGGAATACATTTCATGTTTTTTGTAACCAGGCGCCTATCTGGAGAACAAAGGAATACATTTCAGGTTTTTGGTTATCAGGCGCCTACTTGGAGAACAAGGGAATACATTTCAAGTTTTTTTTAATTAGGCGCCCACCTGGAGAACAAGGGAATACATTTCAAGATTTGGTAATTAGGTGCCCACATGGAGAACAATGAAATACATTTCAAGCTTTGGTAATCAGGCGCCCACGTGGAGAAGAAGGGAATACATTTCAAGCTTTTGGCAATCAGGCGCCCACCTGGAGAAGAAGGGAATAAATTTGAAGCTTTTGGAAATCAGGCGCCCACCTGGAGAACAAGGGAATATATATTAACTTTTCCTAATCAAGCGCCCACCTCGAGAACAAGTTAATACATTTCAAGTTTTGGTAATCAGGCGCCCACCTGGAAAACAAGGGAATACATTTCAAGTTTTGGTAATACATCGCCCACCTGGAGAACAAGGGAATACATTACAAGTTTTTGGTAATTAGGCGCCCACTTGGAGAACAAGGGAATACATTTGAAGTTTTTGGTAATCAGGCGCCCACCTAGAGAACATGGGAATATATATCAAAATTTTGGTAATCAGGCGCCCACCTGGAGAACTAGGGAATCCATTTCAAGTTTTCGGTAATCAGGCGCCCACCTGGAGAACAAGGGAATACATTTCAAGTTTTTGGTAACCATGCGTCCACCTTGAGAACAAGGGAATACATTTCAAGTTTTTGGTAACCAGGCGCCGATCTGGAGAACAAAGGAATACATTTCAAGTGTATGGTAATCAGGTGCCCACCTGGAGAATAAGGGAATATATATCAATTTTTTTGTAATCACGCGCCCACCTAGAGAACTAGGTAATACATTTCAAGTTTTTGGTAATCAGGCGCCCACCGGGAGAACAAGGGAAAACATTCAAGTTTTTGGTTACCAGGCGCCCATTTGGAGAACAATGCAATACATTTCGGGTTTTTGGTAATCAGGAGCCTACTTGGAGAACAAGGGATTACATTTCAAGTTTTTGGTAATCAGGCGCCCAACTGGAGAACTAGGGAATACATTTCAAGTTTTTGGTAATCAGGCGCCCACCTGGAGAACAAAGGAATACATTTTAAGTTTTTGGTAACTAGGCGTCCACCTGGAGAACAAGGGAATACATTTCAAGTTTTGGTAATCAGGTGCCCACCTAGAGAACAAGGGAACACATTTCAAGTTTTTGGTAATCAGGATCCCACCTGCAGAACAAGGGAATACATTTGAAGTTTTAGGTAATCAGGAACCCACCTGGAGAACAAGGGAATACATTTCAAGCTTTGGTAATCAGGTGCCCACATGGAGAAAAAGGGAATACATTTCAAGCTTTTTGGCAATCAGGCGCCCACCTAGAGAACAAGGGAATATATTTTAAGTTTTTGGTAATCAGGCGCCCACCTGGAGAACAAGGGAATACATTTCAAGTTTTGGTAATCAGGTTTCCCACCTAGAGAACAAGGGAACACATTTCAAGTTTTTGGTAATCAGGCTCCCACCTGGAGAACAAGGGAATACATTTGAAGTTTTTGGTAATCATGAACCCACCTTTACAACATGGGAATACATTTCAATCTTTGGTAATCACGCAACAAACTAGACCTAGATGGAACCTCGCTCTAGTTTGAACCACAACTCCAACTGATTTTACAATTCCAATGCTCAGGACGTTTTGAAGCTCGGGAATGCAATCAAAACCTCAGCAGGAGACGAACTCATCGAGCTTCGTCGGAGAAAATTCAAATCGCTCAGACGAACCCGAACTCTACATCGACTTGGAGAAACATGAAGCTCAGAGAGCTGACTGTAATTGAAACTTGGTGTGTTTTGGTTGAAGGAGAAACGGAGCTGTTTTGGTCGTTTTTATTGAGGGTGAAGACTAGTTATGGAGATGGAAGGCGGCAACAGTGAGTTCTTAAGGAACAAGGACTTGGGCGAAGGGTTTCGTGTGTTTATTAGGAGTTTGCTGGATAAGATTAGCAGCTGGATCCGGTTCAGGGACTGGTCGTTGGTTTCTAGGGTTGTTGGTGTTTAAACATGGAAGAAGATGAAGCTGGGGGTCGATGAAGAAGACGTGAAAGGGAGGTCTGTTGGTCGAAAATGGCTGCTATTGCATCTTTTAGGTCCTTAAGATTCGTTTTCCATATCTGCTATGAAAAAACTTGCCTTATTAAAATTCGTTTTCCATATTGGTATTATGGAAATGATAATCATAGACTTATGCAAAACATATTGGTATTATGTCAAAACATAATACCAATATGTTTTGCATAAGTCTATAATTATCATTTAGCTTAATAAATATTCTATTCAAATTTGACATTTCTTTTATTTTGTTATTTTCTATATATGTAATTTTTACATATTCTCCTCTTTTCATAATTCTTCTTTTATTTTTTCAGCAGTTAATGGTACTTTAACTGGCATCCATCCTAATCCTGGTATATTAACATAGCCAGTTTTATTTATAGGTTCTTTTTCTTTTTTATTATTTTCTTGTAATATTCTTAACTTTATATTTTTAATTTCTGTTTCTATATTTTCTATCCTTTTTCTTATTTCTCTTATCTGTTCTAATGTTACTTTATTTGATTCTAAAATATTATTATTTATTATTTCTATTTTATTATTTATGGCTTCCATTTTAACCATCACTTAGGTAGTCTTCAGTAGATACTGAGGTAGTAGTGTCATCTCTATGTTCCATATTTTTTATAATGTTATATAATATTTCTATATGTTCTTCTACTAATTTATCTTCACCTTTTTCATCCATAGTTAATTTTTCTAGAGTATATTTATAAATAATATCAATGAAAAACTTTATATCTTTTTCTTCTACTGTATGATTTCTAAAATGTTTATGGAATATTTCTTTAATCTTGTGTTCTTTATTTTTATCCTGTAGGCTTATGAAAGTTAATATACTTTGACAGTATGTAAAATAATCATTAGTTATTCCAATATGTCTAGGTCGGGTTCCTAAATATTTTCTAACTGTTTGATGTATACCTAAATATTCTATTCCTAACATTAAGTGTGTTAAAAATTTTCCAAAGTTATTCTCTAATTGATGCAAATAAGGAGTAGTTGCTAATCCAATCTGGAAAGTAATAGGATATGTTTCCATTAATTTTCTTGTAACATTAGCAAATTCTATGTCTCCGGTGTAAACAAGTATTTTATTGTAAGCATACAAACAAGCATTTAAATCCATGTCAAAATAATTAATAAGGCAAAATTAATTCAAATTTTTGACAAGTCAAAATTTTTTAATAAGGCAAGTTTTTAGGACGATAATGATAATACCAATATGATACTGAGGCTCTGATACCAAAAGGGAAGGTATGGAAAACGAATTTTAAGGACCTAAAATTGGCTTGGGATCCTTACTTTCTGATGCTTCAATGGAGTTTTCCTTGCTGTCTCAACCAGGACGACCAAGAGGCTATCTGTGGGGGAGGGGGGGTTCCGAACTGCGGCTGACTTTTGTGTTTATATCGGTAGAGTCTAGGTTTAGGGTTTATTTTTGTGTAATTGTCAATTAGTCCTTAGGTCCTTTTTTTTAAGTCATTAGGGTCTTCTTATTTATTTTGTTGTTCCAAAGAAAAGTCTAGAAGGGTCCCTAGACTACACAATGTGTTTTTTTAAAATACGATAGAAATACTATAAAATCATAATTAATTAAATTAAAAATGCTTTCAATATTTTATAAAGATAAAAAGTAGGGTACTATTTTTGTATATTTTTTAAAACAAAATTATGAAAAATACATAAACCAAGGTATATTTTATTTTAATTTATTTTGTACTTTTCATTATTATGATGAAAATAAAGTAAAGGAGTCAAAAATAGTTTAAATAGCTATATTAAGCCTAAATTAAATATTAATATATAAAATCTTAGGGAGGGTCAAAAATCACATGTCTACAGTTACCCTTCTTAGACTGGAAACGCGAAGAGTTTTCAGACAAAGAACAACTAGACAAGTTTTTTGACCCGACCCTTCTTTAAAGAGACCAAACTAAGAGAAAAGGGAAATGTGACCGAGCACTGGTATCTGAGCTGCCTACATTTCCTTGGCTACAAAGGAATCAGGTCACTTGTAGTTCAAAAGTGAATAAGGTGATGGAGTACCGAGGTTGAGAGCTGAGCGAGGTGTCGTCGAGGTTCCAGCCCGCAGTCTCGTTACTACATCAAAATAAAAAATGGAAAAGACTAACTAAGCCTATCAGCTACGAGTTACAAGATTCCTATCTATGAGTCGTCTGAAGCTTGATTTTGAGTCTTGGTTGGTTCATCGTGCAGACCCCGATCTGAATCTTGATGCATGTTAGATGCAGGTGTTGGTTAAATCTTCTTCAGCTTTTCAAACCAAGACGGTACATGCAGAGCTTGTGACCTCAACTCTGTCTTGAACAGCTCACATATTTCATTAGCTTATGCATTTGGATTGACTTCTTGTCTTTCTTTTTTGTTTTTTTTTTCTGTTGATCATCTCGTACTGCTTTTTCACATTCTTGACGCGAGCTTCTTAAATTCTAAATTTGATTGAACTCTTAAATATCTTCCTTTGAAAGTGAGTGAGAAAAAAAAGTCTTCTCTCTAAAATCCTCTGCCTTCTCTCTAGGGAGAAGGATGAATAGTGATTCTGTAACTATTTATCGGGCATAACTCCGGGATTCGGCTAGTTAGCATCACGAAATTGGTCACACAAGAAGCACCTTCTTGTGGTGAACAATCCCCCTTTGATTTTATTCCAAAATCCTAAATCAAACGCAACATATCTTGATTTTAGAGACCGAGTTCACTGTAGCTTCGAATTTTCAGTCTGCAAACATTCACGTTACTCCTTTGTGAATGAATTGGATGGATTGTTTATCGCTTGATTTGTTTTGATTGTGTTTTGCTATTAAAATCAAGAACAGATCGTAAAAAACTTTTTGGAGTTACTGTAGCATCCAGAAAAGATTTCAAGCGATATTGCTCTTTGATAGCGTGGATATGATGGAATGTGCTTGAAGTAATATGCTACCATGGATGCTACGCCCTCTCCCCAGCCTCTGGATGCGGGAGAGGTTTTTCATAACAATACAGAAAATCAAAGAAGTCACAGTCCAAAACAAACATATGCATCGCAGCTTGTTGGACAACAATCTCCCGCAAAAATCTCAAAACTGGAACTTTGCCCTGTTACGATTGAGCATGGAATACCTACTGTTGAATTCACAGTAGATGAAGTGAATTCATTCACCAGGGAGGAAGGTCTTCAACAAGCAGTTATTATTAAATTTTCATATGGAAAGCCTGAACTTCAGGAGCTGCGTCGAATTTTGCCAAAACATTTCGACGTCAGTGGTAATTGCAACATTGGACAACTAGAATATCGGCACATTCTGGTAAGATTCGATCCATTTGAATATTTTGCTCATGCGTTATCAAAAACAACTGGTTATATTAAGGCAAAAGGAGACGAGTTCTTCTTTAGGACATTCCCATGGACAATGGGATTTAACCCCCATAAAGAAACATTAAAAGCTGTCACTTGGATTTCGTTTCCTGAACTGCCAGCAAATTTCTTCGCAAAAAAGTCATTACTGTCCATTGGATCTGTTGTGGGTAAGCCTCTCGCAGTAGATAAGGCTACTCAAGATCGAACACGACCTAGTACGGCTCGAGTTAAAGTCTTGATTTACTGGACAAACATCCAAAGAAAATCAAGAACAAGATAGTAGATATGAAATCTTGAAATATAGTTTAATACAACCAGCAGATCGTGTTTGATAATTTACCTAAATAGTGCACGTGTTGCAATCATGAAGGTCATGATGTAAAATTGTGTCGTTGGAGTACAGAGGAATTTAATGAACAAGCAATTCGCGTTGACGAACCTAAAAGCCGGGGCAGTTTGGCTAAATTGGGAGGTGATGCTAGGGAGTACTTGAATGCTAATCTTGCAAGACGTCGAATTGAAGGGGTACTACCTAATGTGATTGATGAGGCAGGAAAAATTTCTAGTTCAATTGTTCCAGGTGCTGAAGCTCTTTCAACGCCAAATACTCATGTCGCACTGCTTTGTAAAACATCAACTACTGTTCCATTGCATGTTCCTATGAATGTTTATCTGAAAAACATTCAGATATGGTTGTGTCAAATTTGGAACCTACTGCTGCAACAGTTGTACCAGCAGGTGAAAATGCAAAAAGGACAGACCAGTTTTTGATAGACCCCTCTGTGCAGGATAAAGCCATCGAGCAGCAGCACTTAATGCACAAAAATAAGAATCAAAACAGTGCATTGTTTGGTCATGAAATGTTACGAACTTGGAGACTTCTGATACTTTGAAAGATACTACATAATCAACTGTTATATCAGTTGAACCACTGGAGAAGTCAACACTGCCAAATCTAATTCATGCTTCAAAAATTCCTGGACAACAAGGCTGTAATGAATTGAATAAACCATCAGCTCTGGCTACTACTAAGCCTTCCAATATAACTGAAATATCCAAAGGACAGAATTACAAGTACAATATGCACCAGCTAGTAGCAGGGGAGGTAAATGTACCAGCTAGTGTCGATCCAAATTTTAATCATTTGATGGCTTTAAATGGACTGGGAAAAATTAATAGGTGAAAGATCACTGTGATGTTATGGAATTTGAGCTTGCAGCATCATTAACAAAGGGTATCAAGAATATCATCTGCACAATAGATACTGAGGCAGTTGCTATCTGTCGTGATGATCCAGATGTAACTGGAAGTGATCACCAGGATACTGTGATTGAACTGCTTCAAAGAACAGCAAAGCCTGACATGGTTCAAAAACAACACAGTGTGACTACATCATTAGGTACAGCTGCTGCAGATGTCTATAATGCTGACTTAGTACAAGGTGAGTTCGCTTTAAAAGGGGCTGAATATGACAGATCAAATCCTACTCATGCTAGACAACACCCAAGGGAAGCTGGACAACATATTGCTAAGGATAATTGGACATCGGTTTCTAACAAAAAAATAACTCCAACAACAAAAAAATAGCAGATTGCACAAAACAGTTCAGTTGTACCAAAAAATCGAAACTCATTTGCTGCACATGGCAATGCCAATGAAAATGATGGAAAGTTCAATAGAGATAACTTGCAGATGGTTGAAAGTTTTTATCAAAATACCTCATCGAATACAGCAGCGTTGGATAAAGATCCTTTTAATGATCCAAATAGGCAAATGCAGGCCAAGGATAAAAAAGCTCCCTCTATTATTATCTCCAATGCCAACCCTATGTTCAAGCGATCTTTGATCACATTTACTCAATCTCGTGAGTCAATTGACGAGCATGGGGGTGAATATCGGCAACCATCAATCTCCATTGGCAATAACAAAGAAATAACTCAAGCAAAGATGAGGGAGATGGTCATTAACTCGAAACTGTGGAAAGATCAACGAGAGTTTGATGATGATGAGGGCTAGGGTGATTGAGTTGCTGGTTTTTCATCTAATGAAGACGATCAAGAAGTTGATCAGGATAGTGCACGAGAGTACATTGATGCTCCAATCATACAAAAATTTCATAGGAAACATGCAACATCGACCAATCTGAATTGTCGTGCAATTGCGGCAACTGCAGCAAATCCCAACAACAAGTTGAACCATAAGGCCCCAGTTTTTGTTCCAAGAAATACTGCAAAAGCAGTTATTTCAAATGCAACAACACCAAAGGTCGACCAAAATGTAATAGGAGATAACGTCCAACTAAACCAACTCTTAGCTGAAAAAGCAGCTACTGATCGAAACACAACAGTGGTGCCAACAAATGGGCAGAATCAGCTTGTAACAACTAAGCCAGTCATTACTTTGGATGAAAGGAAACTTGTCGATGGAATGAGGAAACCGTTGGATTCGAGTCATATTTCACATCAGCATCAAGGGGATTCAACTAATTCGCCTATTGCTGATTGCAACACAACAACATTTTCACAGGCGGAGCAGCACCAGATCGTAACAACTACTCCAGTGTTCTCTTTAGAGGAAAGACAACTCTTGGATTCGATGCTAAGTACAGATCCACTAAACGCTTTAAGTCATGATAATTCCAGTACGGGTCGTGGGAACATGAGCAGGAACAAGTCGTAAAAACAACGACAAAACAAGGCAGTTTTGGGTAATGTACAAGCTGAAAAAACATTGATAACACAAGGCAATTTTAAGGAGAAGCCAAATCCAATATTGATAGGTAGACATATATATGAAGAAGGTGAGGAAGATGATATCTTAAAGCAATGCCGGGCAGAGTCTTCAAGAAAAGGTGATTTGTCACCAATGCATACTGAAAGAAGTAACAAGTCGCGTGCAAGGGATAGAAGTTGGGACGGCAGGGTGATTGAAGACGTAAACATAAGGAGGCCCCCAATGAAAAATGCAAAACAAAAACAGCTCACTCAAAGAATATCTACAAAGTCCAATCGCTTGAAGAAAAAACATGAATTTTGAAGTCTTTTTGAAAAACTTTGTGGACGAAGATAAAATCCTACAAATGGAAGTATTCAAAAATTTAGAGAAAAGAGAGCATCATGGTGGTTTCTTCATCATTTTATTTTACCATCTCGTTAGTCTTATAATATGTAATATCATTACATAGTATGTTATAAACTCTATGATGATCATTCAATTTTTAGTTCTTGCTAGTTCTTTCTTTTTACATGCTTGCTAGTAGGTGAGGCTTTTATTTGCCTCAATAGGATTAGTAGGATAAGGTTTACACCGGTTGTGTTATACGGGTAACAACACCGGTGCTACCCCTTATTTTATCTTTTACTAATTGTTGTAATTTTCTTCTTCCATTTTAATGAGTTCTATCCCTAGGCGCTTGCCTAGTGGACTGCCAAAAAAAATAAATAATAACTTCCGTTGTTCTTCAGGTGGGCGCCTGATTGCTAAACTTGAACTATTTTCCCTCGAACTCGAACTGGTTTCCCTTAAAACTTGAATTGTCTTCCTCCGAAACTGCTTTCCGTTGAAACTTAAGTTGTCTTTCATCAAAGTTACTTTACCTTGAAACTTGAGTTGTCTTACCTTGTTGTCCACGTGGGATCTTGATTACAACAAAACATACAAAACAAAAGAAATTTTCCTGCCCAGTTTGATATTGGGAATATCTATGAGTGTTAAAAAACAATAAATTACATGCGCTGCTGATGAAGGATGCAATGATGAGATTAAAATTAACTAAAAACTGAGCTTGACTAAAGTAAATACTGACCATATTCTCCAGGCAAGACCCTTGATTTCAAGAAAACTAAAAATTGATACTCTTTTTTTTTTTTTCAAATCCATACTTCCTTTTTTAACTACTTCCCTTTTTAAAATTATTATCCCATGAGAAAATTCATCGCACTAGGTTTTCTATATTAGGAGAAAGATTTATCAAACTAAGACATTTATCCCAGGATAACATTCACCAGACAGGTCCTTTTTTCTTTTCCTTCTTTTTTTGTTTTTTTTTGTGTCTTAGGAGAAAGATTCATCCGACTAAGACTTTTATCCTAGAAGAAAATTCATCAGACTGAGTTTTCTATCTTAGGAGAAAGATTTATTAGACTAAGACTTTTATCCTATGAGAAAATTCATCAGACTAGGTCATTTTCATTTCTTTTTTTCTTTTTTAATTTTATTTTTGGTGTCTTGGCTTGGCCTTCATCCCTTAGATATCTTGGTCTTTGATAGTTGAGCAGGTTTCACTCCTTTTTGAGTTGATCTTTGACATTTCATCACTATGTCGATCAATCCTGCAAACAAGCACAACCTATGAGCCTGTTGGGACTATTTTGTACAAATAGATGATCATCATAGGAATGTAGGGGCATAAAACATGTTAATATCCTAACTTATTAACTCCCCTAAACTTAAACCTATGCTTGTCCTCAAGTAAACAAAATAAGACCCACCCCTTAAAGGAAAATCCAAGTAATTCCAGCAGACCTAAAGTAACCTCAACAAGTATCAATTGGGACTAACAATTGCTCTCAATACAAATGGATCATTAACAACATTAAAACTTTGAAAACTATGGATCTTGTGTGACACAAGAGCATCAAGAATTGACTCATTACATCAAAGAAATCTCTCAATTAGTTTGGTTGTTGTGGAACCCAAACTCATACATCCTCAACCCTCCCTAGGTAAACCTCATCTTTTATTGTATAAGCGCACAAACTGAGGTTAATGGGAGTTCAGTCGTCTCTCTCAAGGAAAGGTCACAAGTCCAGTTCTAAGTACCATATGCTTGACCCTCATGTAAGTATTGTTGAAACACGTTCTCAAGGCACTATACTAAAACGTGTGTTCATATTTGTAGGTTTTGATGAATGACAAACTATGCGCAATGGACATATGACGAGATCCAAGCACAAGCGGGCAATTGATATATAACGAGATTCAAGCACAAGACCAATATCAAGCAAAGATATAAAGTTATACATGAGCCGATCTTTAATTGTGATCTTGACCCGATAACTTGACTCAAGACTTGGCTTCTCTCGTAAAAACATTTTTATCAAATCATGCATATTTAATTTAAAGCAAAATGATTTTAAATCATGCATATTTACTTTAGTCAAAATGATTTTTAAACATGCCTCTAAAATCTGGACTAAGATAATCGATTATGTATTTATGATAATCGATTATGTTAAATCAGCTGCATGACAATCGATTGTGTTAAGGAAGTGTGCATCAGATTTTTCAAATCTGCATGACAATCGATTGGGAACCTTATGACAATCGATTGTGTTGAGGCAGTGTACATCAAAGTTTTTCAAAGCAACAAAATAATCGATTGTGAACTTATGACAATCGATTGTGTTGAGGCAGTGTCTATCAGACATTTTCAAAGTCACTAAATAATCGATTGTATACCTTTGACAATCGATTGCATTAAGGCAGTGTCTAATTGATTTTTCAAAGACTGATATATAATCGATTGTTCTTATAGCATAATTGATTGTGAAATTGACCGTTGCCGAAATATTTTCAAACACCGTCAGGTAATCGATTATAGATTTCTAATAATCGATTGTTTTAAATAAAATCTGAAAAAGATTTTTTGAACGTTGCCAAGTAATCGATTGTAGATTTCTGACAATCGATTGTTTTAAGTAAAATTTGGAAATGAGTTTTTGAACGTTGCCAGTAATTGATTATTGATCTTAGATAATCGATTGTTAAGCATAAAATCTGGGAATGATTTTTGGAACGATGGCAAACAATCGATTGTGGCATTTTGACAATCGATTGTTACTGAGTAATATCAGCAATTCTTAATTGGCAATTAGGCAACGGTAATGCATAGTTTTGCAACTATAAATACAGCTTCAAATCAGTCTTCTAAACACAACAACTGATCATATTATTGCTATAACTTGCATACTCTATTGTTCATCACTTTCTATTCATTACATAAGTTTTGAGAGCCAAAATTCTTGACGAAAGTTGTTGCGTTCTTGAGCGTATCTGTTTACTCATATCTACTCTATTAAGAGAGTCTTGTTTAAGTGAGTGCTAAGTGTTTTATACACTTGAAGGGAAGTGTTAGTCCCTTGTATTGTAAGAAGGAACTTGTGTTTCCTTTGGTTGAAGTCTTGGAGTGTTGTATCTTCGAGCAAAGTTTGTTGAGGCTTGTGTCCTCAGTTTGTAAAGGTTTGTTGAGCACCCGTAAGCTTAACAGTGTTAGTGGAAATCTCGAGAGAGTCTCTCGGGGACTGGACTAGCCACGGGTTGTGGTGAACCAGGATACATCGGTGCGTTCGTTCTTATTTATTTACTTATCGCACTTATTTCTTTCCTGCAATTTTTTAAATTCCGCAAGTTTACGCCAATTTTTATTATTACGCTATTCACCCCCCTCTAGCGTTAAGCGTATTTTCTAACAATTGGTATCAGAGCCCAACTCTCTGAAGACTTAACCGTTTGAGAGAAACAATCCATGGCTTCTACTCGTGATTCTTTTGCAGGAATAGGTGAAGGACAATGCTCCACCCGACCACCACTATTCGACGGTACAAACTATACATACTGGAAGGAGAGGATGAGAATATTTGTTCAATCCAATAATTTTCATCTTTGGAAGGTTATAATGAATGGAGAACAAATTCCAACCAAAAAGGTTCAAAATAAAGATGTTCCAAAGTCCGAAGATGAATACGATGGGGATGATATCCGAAAGGTGCAAAACAACGCTAATGCCATTAATTTATTATATTGTGCTGTAAATGCTGATGATTACAGGAAAATATCATGTTGCACAACGGCGAAGCAAATGTGGGACAAGCTGGAAATTACGTACGAATGTACGGACCAGGTAAGGGAAGCTAAAATTGATTTCCTAACCCATGCATATGAATTGTTTCACATGAAGGAAGGCGAAAAGGTCGATGAGATGTTCGAACGATTTTCAAAAATCGTTAATGATTTACATGCTCTTAAGAAGACCTTCACGGATAAGGAACTTGGCCGAAAAATTCTCCGAAGTCTCACTCCGGCATGGCGATCCAAGGCCGATGCGATTCAAGAATCTATTGGCGTTTCAAATGTCACCATCGACGAATTAAGAGGTAATCTTAAAACTTATGAATCTACTATACTTAACCCTCTTGTTGATTATCAAAGGAAACAAAAGATCGCTCTCAAGGCAAGCACAAGCCTACCTCAAAATGATGAGGACGAAGACAACGAGTTCGGACTCGTTATCAAGAGATTTCAAAAGTTCATGCGAAAAGAGTATGAACGAAAGGGCAAAAAGCAAGGAGATCAAATAAATTGCTGTGAGTGCGGAGAAACCGGGCACATTAAATCAAATTACCCAAATGCCAAAAAGGAGAAGAAACCCTTCAAGAAACAACGAGCATACATATCTTGGGGAGGCGACTCCGGTGATGAGTCGAGTGAGGAAGAAGAAGACGAAGCCGCAAATCTTTGTCTCATGGCTCACGAAAACAATCAAGAAGAGGTATGTCAAATTTCTTCTAAAAATTTCTATTCTCTTGAGGAAATGCAAAATGCTTTTGATGAGTTGTATAGTGAATTTATTAAAGCTTCCAAAGCTGTTAAAAGCATAAAAGAAAATGCTTCTTTAAAAGAAAAAGATTTTGAAAAACAACTCTCTTTGAAAGAAAAGGATTTGGAAAAACTGATTTTGGAAAATGAGAAGTTGAAAGAAGAAAACAAATTTTTTGGCAAGAGAAGCGCCGACAAACCCGAGAGCTCTAGTAAAAGTTGTACTTCTTGCATGCATCTCAGAAATGAAGTAGAAAGACTTAAGGGCACCCTAGATAAGTTTAATTCTTCTCATAAAAATTTGAATGAAGTCCTTGTTAATTTGAAGTCGACCAAGCATGGCACAGGTTTTAAAAATGAGCCTAAAGAAAAGGTTGAAGCCAACCCCCGACAAACTAAGGCTCAACCTAGGATTAATAAAACAAACGCTCATCCTAGATATAACAAACCTAGAAATGGCTTTCAACAATCGCAACCTAGAAATAATCATTCTAGAAATAATGCATATTCTAGGCCAAACACTAGAAGGAATTTTGAACCTTTTAGAACACCTAGAAATGGCTTCCAACCTAGAAATAACTATTCTAGAAATGCTGCATATCCTAGAACAAATAGTAGGAGAAACGACTTTCATGAATTGCGCAATAGTCATATTGTCAAGAATAGAGTAGATGAATTTCGTCCGTCCAATTACTATCAACCTAGACGAATGCATAATCCTAATGTTGTTTGTCATTATTGTAGACGAATTGGACATATTGCTCCTGCTTGTTTTACACGACATAGACATAACACTCAATCACATCACTATGACTTGCCTAACCCCCAAGGACCCAAGATGGCATGGGTACCTAAAACTCATTAATCTGTTTTGTAGGTATGTTTGAAGGGATCAAGTGTACTTTGGTACCTTGATAGTGGATGCTCCAAGCACATGACTAGAGACGAATCCAAGTTCCTTCAACTAGAACACAAGGAAGGAGGAAGTGTTATTTTTGGTGATAACAACAAAGGAAAAATTATCGGCATTGGATCGGTCGGTAAGGATGACTCCTCTTCCATTAAGCATATATTGCTAGTTAAAGGTCTAAAACATAATCTCTTGAGCATAAGTCAATTATGTGACAAGGGAAATCTTGTTTTATTTGATTCGGATGAATGCTTAGTTTTTTTGCCGTAGTGATTTTGAAATTATCCTTCGAGGCTTTAGAATGGATAACATATATATGGTTGATCTTGCAAATTCTTCACCTGAATATGTGAATTGTCTTATGAGCAAAGAGGATGATACATGGTTATGGCATCGTAGAGTAGCTCACATCAACATGCATCTTTTGAATAAATTGGTTTCACAAAATTTAGTCATTGGTCTTCCAAATTTGAAATTTGAAAAAGACTCTATTTGTCATTCTTGTCAAAAAGGGAAGCAAACAAAAGCATCTTTTAAATCGAAAAATATTGTTTCAACTACTAGACCTTTGCAATTACTTCACATGGACGTATTTGGACCATCTTGCGTTGAAAGTCTTGGTAGAAATCGTTATGCTTTTGTTATTGTTGATGATTATTCTAGATTTACATGGACTCTATTTCTTGCTCATAAAAGTGAAGCTTTTTATAATTTCAAATATTTTCTTAAACATGTTCAAAACGAAAAGGACGCAACCGTCACTTCAATAAGAAGTGATCATGGGGGAGAGTTTGATCACAATCTCTTTGCGGACCTTTGTGACGAACTCGGTATCGAGCACACCTTCTCCGCTCCATGTACACCACAACAAAATGGGGTTGTGGAAAGGAAAAATAGGTGTCTCGAAGAGATGGCTAGAACCATGCTCGATGAGGCTAAGATTCCCAAACATTTTTGGGCGGATGCCGTGAGTACCGCATGCTACGTTTTGAATAGAGTAGTCATAAGGCCAATACTCATGAAAACCCCTTATGAACTCTACAAGGGAAGGAAACCAAATATCTCCCATTTTAGAGTATTCGTTGTAAATGCTTTATTCATAACAATGGAAAAGATCAATTGGGAAAATTTGATGCCAAATCCGATGAAGGAATTTTTATTGGTTATTCCTCACGTAGCAAAGCATATAGAGTATTCAATAACAGAACCGGAACTGTGGAGGAATCCCCTCATATTGTGTTTTCCGAAAATAATGCTCGCTTGGCGAGAAAGGATTCTGGTTTTGATCTTGCAGGTATTTTAAACTCACTAAGTCCTCAAGACAAAGTACAAGAGGAAACTCCGAAGGAAACTTAAGATGAAATCTTGGATCAATTATTGGAGGAAGCGCCACAATTGGAAATAGAAACGAACCTACCTAACGAATGGAGGACAGTTACAGATCACCCTCTCGAACAGGTAATTGGCGACGTTGGAGAAAAGGTAAGTACCCGAAACACTCTTAAGAACACCTTAGGACACACTTCTTAAGAAATCACGTTCTCACTTGGCCACATTGATCTAAGTCATTATTTCTTTACAAATTACTGACTTGAGCGATGGAGACGCGTATTTCCTTTTGCAGGTATCGCCCTAAAGGTAGGGGGAATTATAAATCAATGGCATAGAACAATCGATTGTTACAGCAAATAATCGATTATTTCTTCTCTTATGTCTCATGTTTACTGTGTGGACAATCGATTAGCAAGTATCACTAATCGACTATTTACATTTTATGCTTATTATGAAGTTTTTATCAAAATCGATTTTTTTCTGTATAATCGATTACCGCCTAGGCTATTCAGTACTGCTTTCCTAAAACAATCGATTGCTTCAAAAATATAATCGATTATTTTCCGAGTCAGAAAATCACTGTGCACACTGTGTCACAACAATCGATTACCATAATTCAACAATCGATTATGTTTTGTCAGTAATTCAAATATTTGTTACCGTTTGGGTCCTGCCAGATTCCCACAAACGATTTTTGTCAGTTCTGAGTTCAAGTCAAAACTCCATAACAATCGATTGTTTCAATTCCACAATCGATTGTGTAACGGTCAGTGGAAATTTTTTCTTACCGTTTCTGACCATTTTAGCTCATAAATTTCTGCAGATTTTCACCATAAATGAAATTCCATCTTCCTTATTATAAATAGGTACCATATGCCTTCAATTTCTTCACTCAAGCATCAATCTTAGCTCCCAAAATTTCAAAAATCTTTCAAACTTCTTACAAAGGCCATTTCTACTTATTCAAAATGTCGGGCAGACACACTTAACGTTCCCGTTCAGGTAGACATGGTGCATCTTCTTCAGCTGCTCCTCCTCCTCCAAAATTCCCTTACCAAGATGGGTCTGTTTTAGAATTCAATTCTGAAACCGAGCTAACTAGATTCTTGACAAAATTTGAAAAGCGTGAAATTCTTCCTCCTCGCTTTTCCACAAGTAAATATCTTGAATCATGCGCCCCCGCTGCAAACATACTTAAGGAATGTCAACTTCTTGACTTCTTATATCTTACCTATCCTTATATTAATCCTCCATTGGTTCAAGCGTTCTACTCAAATCTTCATGAGGACGACGATGGTGAGCTTGTGTCAAACATTAATGGCGTTCAAATTCTTTTATCCATTAAAAATTTACATTCTATTTCTCACCTGCCTCGAAGTGGGGAAAACATTTCTCGCTACATTAGAGAAGCCGGCGCCTTATTTGATGAGAAAATTCTCCTAAACCAAATAGGACTTGGAGCTTATGATCCTAATCTATCTACTCGACGTCCTACCATTACGGGAATGCTCCCCGAATATCGTTTGATTTTCTATTTCATAACCCGAGTCCTCAAGCCTCGCAAACATAGCCACACCACTCTCTCCCAAGAGGACGAAAAGCTCATGCATGGCATTATAACCGGAGCTCACATCAATTGGTGTAAGTTCGTCAAATTCACATGCTTGATGCCATCGGGGACGATAGACCACTTCCCTATGCCCTCCTTATTATGAATTTTCTTGAAGCCTCCGGGTTAAACACCTCTATCGGTCCGCTCAAAAAGAGCACCAAGAAATGAGAAATTTCCGAATCCTCCTTTCCCCATGACGGCGATCATGTAGCTCCTACTCCTCCTCCAACTCGTCGATCCCGTCAGCCTCAAGAACCTACTCTTCAATCTATTTCCGACCAACTTGCTTCTTTGTCCACCTCTGTCAATCAGTTGACATATGAAATCCATGGATATTTCGACCATGTTCATTATCCATATGCTGGACTTGTTCCCTATGAACCAGTGCCGGATGACGAGGCGGGAAATGATAATAATGAATAATTTTTTATTGTTCTATGTTGTATTGTCTTCTTTTTATGTAATCGTATTTTTGATTAATAAATAAACAAGTTATTTACTTTTTCCATTTTTGCTAATGTCAAAAGGGGGAAGAATAAGGGATATGCACTAATTTTTTATTGGCATAAATTGAGGGGGAATTCATATATTGAGGGGGAACTAATTGCACATCTAGAGACTTGTTGCATATTGTTGCATATCTTTACTTGTCTTGAATCGTCATTATGAATTATCAAATATGCATATCCCGACTAAAGTTTGCCATTATCAAAAAGGGGAAAATTGTTGAAACACGTTCTCAAGGCACTATACTAAAACGTGTGTTCATATTTGTAGGTTTTGATGAATGACAAACTATGCGCAATGGACATATGACGAGATCCAAGCACAAGCGTGCAATTGATATATAACGAGATTCAAGCACAAGACCAAGATCAAGCAAAGATATAAAGTTATACATGAGCCGATCTTTAATTGTGATCTTGATCCGATAACTTGACTCAAGACTTGGCTTCTCTCGTAAAAACATTTTTATCAGATCATGCATATTTAAATTAAAGCAAAATGATTTTAAATCATGCATATTTACTTTAGTCAAAATGATTTTTAAACATGCCTCTAAAATCTGGACTAAGATAATCGATTATGTATTTATGATAATCGATTATGTTAAGTCAGCTGCATGACAATCGATTGTGAACTTATGACAATCGATTGTGTTAAGGCAGTGTGCATAAGATTTTTCAAATCTGCATGACAATCGATTGTGAACCTTATGACAATCGATTGTGTTGAGGCAGTGTACATCAAAGTTTTTCAAAGCAACAAAATAATCGATTGTGAACTTATGACAATCGATTGTGTTGAGGCAGTGTCTATCAGACATTTTCAAAGTCACTAAATAATCGATTGTGTACCTTTGACAATCGGTTGCATTAAGGCAGTGTCTAATTGATTTTTCAAAGACTGATATATAATCGATTGTTCTTATAGCATAATCGATTGTGAAATTGGCCGTTGCCGAAATATTTTCAAACACCGTCAGGTAATCGATTATAGATTTCTAATAATCGATTGTTTTAAATAAAATCTGAAAAAGATTTTTTGAACGTTGCCAAGTAATCGATTGTAGATTTCTGACAATCGATTGTTTTAAGTAAAGTTTGGAAATGATTTTTTGAACGTTGACAGTAATCGATTATTGACCTTAGATAATCGATTGTTAAGCGTAAAATCTGGGAATGATTTTTGGAACGATTGGCAAACAATCGATTGTGGCATGCTGACAATCGATTGTTACTGAGTAAAATTAGCAATTCTTAATTGGCAATTAGGCAACGGTATTTCTTGGTTTTGCAACTATGAATACAGCTTCAAATCAGTCTTCTAAACACAACAACTGATCATATTATTGCTATAGCTTGCATACTCTATTGTTCATCACTTTCTATTCATTACATAAGTTTTGAGAGCCAAAATTTTTGACGAAAGTTGTTGCGTTCTTGAGCGTATCTGTTTACTCATATCTACTCTATTAAGAGAGTCTTGTTTAAGTGAGTGCTAAGTGTTTTATACACTTGAAGGGAAGTGTTAGTCCCTTGTATTGTAAGAAGGAACTTGTGTTTCCTTTGGTTGAAGTCATGGAGTGTTGTATCTTCGAGCAAAGTTTGTTGAGGCTTGTGTCCTCAGTTTGTAAAGGTTTGTTGAGCACCCGTAAGCTTAACAGTGTTAGTGGAAATCTCGAGAGAGTCTCTCGGGGACTGGACTAGCCACGGGTTGTGGTGAACCAGGATACATCGGTTTTGCGTTCGTTCTTATTTATTTACTTATCGCACTTATTTCTTTCCTGCAATTTTTTAAATTCTGCAAGTTTACGCTAATTTTTATTATAACGCTATTCACCCCCCCTCTAGCGTTAAGCGTATTTTCTAACAAGTATCCACTAATGCGAGCGTCATCCAACTCAAGATCATATAGGTCTTTTGTAGAGTCAATGTGCAAGCTTTTGGTTGAGGGTAAGAAAAGTTGTTGGTCTCTATGGGTTCCATCTTCCCTAAAGCACTTCTTTCGATTCATTTTGGCACAATTCTATTGACCATTTTGATATTTCACTTCCTTTCAAGGGGGTTAGAGAGATACATTGTCACTATTTCTTATGCAATTCAAAACGTTTCTATTTTTTTTTTATTTTTTCCACACCTTCTCCACTTTCCTTTTGCTTGAATTCTTTTTTATTTTTTTGCACATTTGGGCTTTCTTTTTTTCCTTTACATTTATTTCTTTTTCATTTCCTTCCTTTTCTTTTGCTTTTGTACCTTTTTCCACTTTGTTCCTTTCTTTTCTCTCCCCCAAACTTAGACTTTTTCCACTACTCAAGGGAAGATTTGAGTGCTAAGAGAGGGAACATTTAGATCGGGTATAGGCTTGTAGCATTGGTTCTTGAAAGAAAAATTTTTAAGGCTCAAAAGGGTTAGCTAGAGATTATATCACTGGTATGTTATAGAATTGTTCAACTATCATTTGGATCAAGAAGGGCCTATAATCACTTCTCAAATCGAATTTCACTCAAAATTTTGCCTCAACAAACAATCAGGGCAAGTAGTAGATCATTGGCTAGGGACTTGGACTCAAAATTAGATTTCTTATCCACACACTCAAGGATTGCATAAAACATATAGTCGAGGGCCCACAACAATCCTTAGACATGATTGAGCACACAATAATCCCGAAAGACCACATGATGTTTGTTTGGTCAACACAAGAGTCTCAAGGTCACTACTTTCACCATCCTAAACACAACCACTTGTCTTTGACATTGGGATCAAAGGAAAATATGTTAGGCCCATGTTATGCTACGTTTGAGGTGCCCTTAACTATAAAATACTAATAGCAAAAGAAAAATAAAAAACAAATCAAACCCCTAAGAAGGTTGTCACACCATCCATCATCGGAAAGAGCCACTCGGTTCACACAATACTATACCTTTGTAAAGAATCATGGCACTAAGAAAACCAAGGGCTTATTGAAAGCGCCAAAAATGAAACAAAAAGGCTACGAGCCTATCTACTAAGCTAAAAAGGAAAAATTTGTACGGAATAGAAAATAAAATGAATATTTATAATAGAGGATTAGAATATACAAAGAGGGATGAATATATACAAAAAAAATAACTTTATATACAGACAAAGAGAAGATAAAAAGTACAATAAGAGTAACTAAATGTAAAGTTACATACAGACCAAATAGAAAATCAACAGAAACATAAACTAAGTCAACTAGACAATCATCTGGATAAAAAGTAGGGCACACCCCTACAAATTAAAGCTGGCATTGTCCCCAATGCCAACTAAACAAATAAGCATCAAAAGTCAAGAGGAAAGGATATAGGAGACTCCTTAAGCTGTGTACGTCTGCATAGGATCATCAGTGGTCCCCGGGTCCTTTGTATGCACGGGAACCTCAAAAATGTTCCCGGTATCCTGCTGCTCAGCTGCTGGGACTTGGGCTGAGTCTGGACTGGCTTGGATCTGGTACATCCAATGGCTGACTGGAGGAAGCCTCTGGTGGGTCCGCCAACTAGATAATAGCAGCATTTGCACTAAAGATCTTCCTCATCTTCTTGGAGGCCTCTGCACCAACCCTGTATCTGGGGCTGCTACTATAACTGTTTCTAGGGGTGGGTCCTCAAATAATAATTCTAAAGGCAGCTGATATGCCTTAAGCCTCTCTACATCTGCCCTGAGCTCCTTCACGGACTCCCTGGAGGCCCGTGTCTTATACAACTTTTTGTGCTCTTTGGCAAGCTCTTTTAGAGACTTGCCATGTGAAGCAACTACCTTCACCAACTCGGACTGGGTGCTGAGGATCTTCCCCTGGTTGTCAAGTAACTCCTTCAAAGCATCCCCTATAGATTGCGGGACCTGAACAGGTGGAGGATCCGACTAAGCTGCAATGGTGGAGGTCAAGGGGGACTACTTGGATGACGCAATGTACATCTAGTTGTTTGGGCTCTAAAGTGTTTGGCTCGGTCGGTGGGCTGTGATAGGATGAGCCTTGGAAGAGAGGATCTTTGGGCCAGCTAGAGTGGGAGGACCAGGAGGCAAGTCTGCAGTAGTGGAAGGTCCGGGAGGCATATCCGTGGTAGTGGCAGCAAGCTCAGTGGGAGGCTCTACAGCAACCGGCTCTTTAGACTGACTAGTTTGGGTAGAGGCAGGTGACCCCTAAGACTACATCATACCTCTTCTTCTCCACCTCTAAGTCACGGAAATACATAGAGAGGGTGTTGGAAAAAGGGTAGTTCTGGTTAGATTCCACACCGACAAGAGAGATGATTCGGGACACAACATTCCCCGCGTTAATGGGGTAACCAGTCATGATTGAACCAACCAACACAGCTCGGGAGATAGGAAGACTCTGGTCATGTGTGATAGGGTCTAGCCTACTATCAACAAAAGTCTCCCAACTCTTAGCTTCAAAGTTCATGGTGCCCCTCAATATTTGTACCCTCGCAGTCAACCACTAAAGAACCGTACCTTGGATTGCCATGTACTAGGCTAACCATGGACGGACCCCCTTACCCATCTCCAACTTCGCCAGATATAGGGTCTCATCCTCTTCACGGAAGCCCAAATATTCATTCTAGGCCTGCCATTGAAAACCACTTTTTTGTTCCGGACTTTGGTCACCTTGAACTCTTTTATAATGTGAGACACATTTGCATCAATACACTCATCCATAAATATCTCCTAGCCTGGTCTCGTTCTAAATTGTCTCAGCATGTCAGGGTTGTGGGGTAGCAAATATCTGATAACAAAGCTCCTCTCGGGTATTAAACATATGGTAAGCCACTTGGATAAAAAATCTATCCTCCCGTACTACGGCCTTCCTAGTTCGGTCAATTCCTCCAACCTTAGGTTTACCACCTTCACCATCTTGTACCTCCTCCTTATCTCCGCCTGCACTCTAGGTGCACTAGTCTTACCTACCGGCTGCGGACTCTTCAGATAAATCTGAAACTACATTCACCAGCCACTTAACAGTGGGTGATGCTTGAGGGGTATCAGTCAGTTGGAAGCTGGAGACAAAGTGAGTTGGGATTGAGTTGGAGGAGAAGTCCTGAGATGGCATATACTCAATCCTCAAGGAGTGGGAAGCAGCTCAATCTGCATCTTTTTTCAACTCTCGGATCTTATTGATGTTTTCCCTCACTTGGGGAGTGGGTTTTACCATTCTTTTTCCTTTGCCTCCCCGGGAGCAATCACCCTTGCCGGGTTGTTTGAAGCCCTTACCTCGTTGTTGACCATTATCTGCAAGCAAAAATATCTAACGTGGTTAGTTTTAGAACATGCAATAAAATAGGTGAATGAAATGAGTTAGAGACAGCAAATGAATTGTTGCACAAGCTGCTATAGAACAAAGCACTACGGCCCGCACAAATAGGAGTGTGGCCGCACAGGGGGCAATGCAGACCGGGAAAAAAAGACTCCGGTGCGCATTCTGTCAAAGACCTAAAAGATAACTCTCTGAATCTCCCCACTGCGGTCCGTACAAAATGGGATTGCGGCCACGGTAGGCCATCACGAACCCCATAAAGTGCAATGCAACCGCGATGGGCATAGGTTCACTTTCAGTTACTCAGGGCAACACAGACCGCACAAAGGTGACCGCGGGATGCGGAGAGTATTTTGCACAGGAATGGAAGTAGGGTTTCATAATTTGCTATTGTTTGTTCAATTTTTCCACCTAACTTCTCCATACTCATTTGCACAACCATTAGGAATGCCCAACACTCAAACCCAACATTTAAATTACCCTAAGTTAACAAATAAATGAAGAAGAAGAATCTACAAGAAGAAAAAGAAGCTAAACTACTGGGCAAGAAAATAAAATGAAAGTATAAGATTACTCAATTAAAAATGGATGAAATGCTACCAGATTGTGAAGATGGAATTAAACCGAATCAATATAAACACGAATTACGATTAAGTGGGAGTGTGAACAGTGCTTTTTAGGCTTTTGAGTGCTAAGAGTTCAAAAAAGGTAAAGGGTGACCCTTGTGGTCTACTTATAGACAAGAAGTGTGACCCATCCTCACCTACCAGAGCAGCCGCACAAAATGAACAATGGACCGCACATGATTTCATCCCTTGAAGTTTGAGAAGGCAACCTCCGCGGACCGCACAAAAGCTGACTACAGCCATGGAGGCCCATCGCGGACCGCACTAAATGGAATGCGGCCGCGGTGGAAAAATTCAGAGAGTTATCATTTCATGCTGATACCAGTGTGGATCACACAAAATGGACGTACGACTGCACTAAAAAACTTCAGAGACCTAATACTTTTGCACTTATGTCCAGCACTGCATCAACTAACTCCCTGCAGATCTCACAACCAATTAGTTCAAAAATCAATTTTAACTACCAAAAAAATGAAAGAGAACAAAAAGAAAAATACATGGTTGCCTCCCAAGAAGCGCCTGATTTAACGTATCGGCATGATGCATATTACCAGCACATCACTTTAGATGGAAGAGTGCTACAACGTGGCTATCATCAAATTTCCCGAGATAATGCTTGACCTTATGCTCGTTGATTCTGAAGACTTCGCCTTTTTTTTCCTTAGATAAAGAGCGCCAAATAGGGTCACTAGCACAACTTCAAATAGCCCACTCCACTGTAACTTGAGGTTACCCGAAAACAGAAGTAACCGGGAATTGAAAAAGAGAACCATATCTCCAAACTTGGACTCCTTGACCCAAGTGTATTTGTCGTGAAGGTACTTCACTTTTGTCCTTGTACAAGGACGATCTAGAGTAGGCATGGAACCGGAATTCATCAAGTTCATAGAGTTGCTCAACATGAAGATTGGCCGCAATATCCCACTCAAGATTAAGCTTCTTCAAGGCCTACATTGCCTTATGCTCCAATTCCACCGGTAAGTGGCATGCTTTCCCAAACACAAACCGGTAAGGTGACATACCAATTGGGGTCTTGTAAGCGGTACGGTAGGCCAATAGAGCATCATCTAGCTTTTTGGGCCAATCAGTACTATTGGCATTGGTAGTTTTTGACAAAATGCTCTTGATTTCTCTATTGATACTTCAACTTGGCAACTTGCTTGAGGATGGCATGGTGCAGAGACTTTGTGATTGACACTATACTTGGAGAGCAAGGCATCAAAAGATCTATTGCATAATTCAATCCTCCATCACTAATGATTGCTCGGGGTGTACGAAACCTTGTGAAAATGCTTTTCTTTAGAAATGCCACTATACTCCTACCTTCATTATTTAGAGGCCACAGCCTCAACCCACTTTGATACATAATCAACATCTACTAGAATGTAGGTGTTCCCACACGAGATAACAAAAAGGCTCATAAAATTAATACCCCAAACATCAAAGATATCAACTTCAAGAATTATGTTTGGAGGCATCTCATTTTTCTTGGAGATCCAGCTTGCTCGCTGACATTGATCACATCTTTTCACTAAATCACTTGCATCTTTGAACAGGGTTGGCCAATAGAAACCACAACTCAAAACATTCAAAGCCGTTCTCACCCATCCATGATGGACACCATAGGGGGATGAATGACAAGCCTCCAAAATACATAATTGTTCACTCTCAGGGACACACCGTCGAATTACTTAATCCATGCAAATCTTGAACAAGTACGGCTCTTCCCAACAAAAGTCCAAACTATCCCGCTTGATTTTCTTCCTTTGGTTAAAATAGAGCTCACACAGGATTATTTTGGTCACGAGATATTTAGCAACATCGGCAAACCATGTCATATAATTCATTGACACTGCAAGGAGTTGAATGAGTCATTGATTTCTAGCCCATCAATAGTCCTCCTCTATTCCTCCAAATGAGATAAGTGGTCCGCCACTTGATTCTCTCTACCTTTTTCGGTCCACAATTTCTCGATCAAATTCATGTAGAAGTAACACCCATCTCATCAATCTTGCCTTGGAATCTTTCTTGGTCATCAAATACCTAAGGGCGGCATGGTTGGTGTGCACTATAACTTCGGCCCCCAAAAGGTAAGGTCAGAACTTTTTTATAGTAAAAACAATAGCCAATAACTCTTTCTCGGTGACTGTGTAGTTTCTATGAGCCTCATTCATGGTTTTGCTTGCGTAGTACCCTAGATGGAATATTTTGTTGATCCTTTGGCCCAAAACAGCCCCAACCGCAATGTCACTAGCATAGCACATGAGCTCAAATAACAAGCTCCAATTTGGTGCGGTGATGATGGGGGTAGAAGTCAACTTGAGCTTGAGACGATCGAATGCTTGCATAAAACTCTCATAAAAAAAGAACTTTGCATCCTTCTCTATATACTTGCACAATGGGTGTACTAGTTAAGAAACATCCTTGATGAACCTCGAGTAGAAGCCCGCGTGCCCAAGGAAACTCCTCACCCCTTTGACAGAATTAGGGGGAGGAAGCCTTGAAATGACCTCAATCTTGGCCTTATCAACTTCAATCCCATGCTTATAAATTTTGTGGCTCAACACTATACCCTCTTCAACCATGAAGTGACATTTTTCTCAACTAAGTATTTGGTTGGTGTCTTCACACCGGGCCAAAACGTTATCCAAATTACCAAAGCAAACTTCAAAGGAGAAACAAACCACACTAAAATCATCCATAAAGAGCTCCAATATGTCTTCCACCATGTCGGTGAAATAGCCATCATGCATCATTGGAAGGTCGCCAGAGCATTGCCCAACTCGAATGGCATCCAGGAGAAAAAAATGTACCATATGGGCATGGGAATGTGGTCTTCTCTTGGTCCTCCGGAAAGATTAAAATTTGATTATTCCCCAAGTAACCATCCAACAAAGCAATAGAAAGCGCGCCCACGATAGGCGATCAAGCATTTTGTTGAGGAGTGACAACAGGAAATTATCCTTTCGGTTAACCTTGTTGAGTTTCCGGTAGTCCATAAAAACTCTCCATCCGGTAATGGTCTGAGAGGGAATGAGTCATTGTTGTCATTTGTCACCACCGCTATCCCTCATTTCTTTGGCACACATTGGACCGACGAAGTCCATGAATTATCGGAGATTGGATAAATCACCCCAGCAACTAACAACTCGATAACCTCTTTCTTCACCACTTCTTGCATCGCCTCATTCAGTCTTCTTTGATATTCTAATGAAGGCTTTGCATTCTCCTCCAAGATGATTTTTGCATGCAAAATGCGAGGCTTATTCCCCGAATGTTAGCTAGTGTCCCTGCAATTGCCTTTTTTTGCTTTTCAAGAACTACCTGTGTGGCCTCAACCTGCGTGTTAGTAAGGAAAAGAAGAAAGAATAACTGGTAAAATAGAATTTGAACCCAAGAATTCGAACCTGAGGTGTGAAGGAAGTGGCTTCAACTCCAACACCGGTGGCTCCTCAATCGATGGCTTTGTTGTTGGAGTTTTTCAATTTTCAAGATCCAAAGATAACTTCCTGGGCTCATATGAATATAAACCCATACCATGCAATGCATTCACGCACTCCACTCTACTAGCATCATCATTTACATACATATTAAGAAGTACAACCTCAAAGAGATCTTCAAAATTGATCATGGAACTTGTGTCATCCCTTATCACAGCTGTGACAATGTCCACAAATGGACACACCCTCAGTGCTATTGGGTTTCTTCATGGATTTGCAAACATAGAAGACGACCTTCTTATCACCCACTCGAAAAGTGAGATCACCCGCTTCCACATCAACCAATGACTTCCTTGTAGAAAGGAAAGCTCTACCCAATGTAGTTGGCACCTCATAATCAACCTCACAATCTAAGATGACAAAGTCGACCGACAATATAAACGTATCCACCCGAATAAGTACATCATTAGTTATGCCCAAAGTTCGTTTCATCAATCAGGCTGCCATTTAAAGTCTCATTGAAGTTGGTTTAGGTTTCTCAATACCCAAATTCTTGAAAACCGAATACGGCATCAAATTGACACTAGCCCCCAAGTCACTTAAAGCTCTGGCAAAGTCCGCACTTACAATAGTGCAAGGGATAGTAAAAGCACCGGGGTCCTCTAACATTGGGGCCATTGAATACACTATAGCACTAACTTGGTGAGTCATCTTTATTGTTTCACAATCCATGGACCGCTTGTTTGTAACCAAGTCCTTCATGAATTTTGCATAGCCCGACATTTGTTCAAGTGCCTCCACCAAAGGCACATTTATGGACAAAATCTTCATCATATCAATGAATTTTTTAAATTGATTATCATTTCTTTGCTTTGTGAGCCTTTTAGGATACGGTGGAGGTGGCCTAGGCAACGGTGCCTTGGCTTTAGACACCACCGGCTCGGGCATATCAATCACCTGTTCCCTAGGCGGGTTCACGACATCTTGTGTTTCAACCTCGGCCTAATCAATATCTATCCTCACTTCATTGTTCACATTGGCATCAACCACATCTTCAACAATCAAAGGTACATTGTCATCGCGCAACACAACATCTTCTTCCACAACATGCTTTTCTCTCGAGGTATGCACATCACTGCCTCTTCCGCCTCCTTTTTGTAACCTCCATCACATGGTTGTTGTTCCCACCCTTCGGTTTCACTAACATATCACTTGGTATAACACCCTTGGGGCGGGTATTTCAAAGGTTGAGAAATTTGGCCTAGTTGCACTTCCAAGTTTCGGATAGATGTATTACGCGAAGCCAATTGCGCATCGGAATCTTGGTTCCTTTTCATCATTTGCTCGAACATACTTTCAATTCTCCCAATATAACTCCCATAAGAACTTAGACCTTGAGAAGGAAAATGGGGTGGATTGTTCGGTTGTTGGTAAATGGGGGGCCTTTGAAAGCCTTGTCCCCAGTTGCCTTGGTTCCCACTATTATTGCACCCTCATTGATTGTTGTTGTTGCTCCAATTTTTGTAGTTCACATTCCAATTACCTTGACTATTACCATGATTACCCCAATTGTTGTTTTGATTGTTGTTGTTCCAATTGCCTCCACCTTGTTGTGGATGGTTATTATTCCAATTGCCTCCGCCTTGTTGTTGATTACCCCAATTACCTTGGGGACGCCATATTTGATTCGAAGAGTTGCCTCTATTCCCTTGGTAATTGTTGACATATTCAAAAAACCACCACCATCATTGTTGTCATATTGTTCACAATTTCCTTGAGGTTGTTGCACTTTTTTCTTCCTTTGTAACATAGAAACACCTTCCATGGCATTGACTTGGCACGGATTTTGGACTTGTTGCAATTGCGCCTTCGCCAATTGGTTCATAGTGGTTGTCAACTCTGCTATAGCTTGCCCGTGGTCATGCAACTCCTTATGTAAATGAATAACCATAGGATCACCTTGAAGAACGTTAGCTCCACTTTGCCATGCGGATGATGTTTCCACAATCTCATCAAGAACGACACAAGCTTCATCATAAGCCAACTTCATAAAATTACCCCTGTCCAATTAATTAACTATGCAGTGATTTGTAGTATTGATGCCCCGGCAGAAAGTTTGTTGTAATTCTCCGTCATGTCATTATTGGGGCATTCCTTCACCATCATTCTATATCTCTCTCAAATTTCATGCAAAGGTTCCGTTGGCTCTTGCTTGAAGGCTAAGATTTCATCCCAAAGTGCTGCTACATGACTTGGTGAGGAAAACGTGCCAATAAATTTATTCGCCAACTCATCCCAAGTTGTCATGGAATGATTGGGGAGCCTTTCTAACCAATCAAATGCTTTACCCCGAAGAGAGAATGGGAAAAGCCTCAATCTCAACGCATCCTCAGACACATTTATCTGCTTGCTACCCCAACATGTATCTACGAACTCCTTCAAAACTTTGTAGGCATATTGATGAGAGGTGCCAGTAACGTATCCTCTTTGCTCAAGCAAGGTCAACATAGCATTTGTGATTCAAAAGTTCCCCGCTCGGATTCGGGGAAGAATAATGGCACTCACAGGCCCTTGATTTGGGAGAATTCTTGAGGCCACTCTTGATGGTGGCAGAGGAGGGCCTGGGATACGATTTTTGTCATTTGCATTGGCCTGACGGCCACTACGTGGAGCTTGAGGTAAATTAGGAAACTCTTCTAGATCAAGATCGTCTACCTCCTTCCTCTCCATGACATTTCCAAGAGGGTCATTAGCATTTAGAGCCATTCGTACTTGAGTAATCGACAGAAACAAAATTAGTAAACAAGTAGGAAAGAGAAATACAACACAAAACTAACTAAACACATAGTCAACACTGCAAGCTCCCCAGAAACAGCGCCAAAAAGTGATCGCTGCAAACTCGACACTACACCAAGGTAGGAAGAGCGTGTAACAATAGTTTTTACCCAATTTTCGGGTCGGCATCGATTTCCTCAGGGAGCTAGTAATGGAGTTGGAATGTCTGTCTAGATTAGGGATGTGCGTTTTCCTCAAATATCACTTCAAACATGTTTTGGGTTTTCAAATTATAACTATTATTATCTAAATATTAATTTCAATTAAATTATACTACAAGACGATTGCTGAGTTGTATCTAATAGGAAGAAGGGCACTAGGTTCATGACATTACGTAGGTGGCTAATTGACGAGTAGATGATACTAAGGTTCGATTGATATGATTGGGGCTTATGCTATAAAACATAGCACAATTTTACCCACTCTCACATCTCTCAGTAGAGAGAATGATTTTGCCCAATTGACTCTCTTGAGACCACATGGGTAGGCAAATTAGATCAAACAACTAGGGTTCAAGTAGGGTGATTACTCTCTTGAGGTTTAACCCATTAATTGGGACTACCATTTCTCATGAGTCCATCCCAATTCCTTGTTAGTTAAATTTTGGGGACATAGACTCTTTTTCTAAAGAAGAATCAAGTCCATAAAACTAGAATAACCACCAATGCTTAGATTAAGACACAAAATCAACCCAAATAGTAAATACCCATAGTCAATCTCACCCTAGATGGCAACACCCATCGCACTAGGGTTGAGCCACAACCTTAGCTAATGGGTTAACTACTCATGCTTGAAGGAAAAACTTAAGAAATAGATGAAGAACTAGACATAATAACTAAGTGCTAAATTAAATTACACAAATTTATCGTTAATTTGAAGCTAATATGCCAAAAATGGCTACAAAGTAAGATTCACAACGTAGCCTAGTTCTCAAGATAACAGATGACCTATTAATGGTAAAATGTTCTATTTATACTAAGCTGAAAAAACTGGACAAAAATACCCTTAAGGGTCAATACAGGCCGCACAAAATGGATCGCGGCCGCACAAGGCTCTTAAAATTCAAAATTTTGCTCTTCTGAAGTTGGGCTTCGCGGACCACACAGAATGGACTGCGGCCAAGGAGGTAGCTACCATAGTATCTACAATAACGATCATGGACCACATGGTATTGTCCTGTAATATTAAAGTTCTCTGAATCTCTTGACCACACACCGCACAAAAGAGTAGTGCGGCCGCGGAGCCTTGACTGCGGACCGAAAGATATGTACCGAGGCCGCATTGCCTCTAGTCTGATGTTACCAACTCTTTGAACCACCTAGTGCGGCCGCATTCCACTTTGCACAATTCGCACTAGGCCTTCTTCCCTTAGATTTTTTTGTCTTTTATACTTGAGCAGGTTTCACTCCTTTTTGAGTTGAGATTTAACATTTTGTCACTATGTCGATCAAACCTGCAAACAAGCACAACCTTTGAGCCTTTTGGGACTATTTTTTACAAATATTTGATCAAAGCATAGGCAAGTAGGGGCATCAAACATGTTAAAATCCTAACTTATCAGGCACCTCAGCACTAGAATTATGGATGTAAGCCAAATAGGCCAAATATCCCTTCTCGGCCATATGCCGATCATTCACATATGAAATGAGTCTACTAGTTAAGTGAACAAGAGTCCCTCTCTACTTATATTGAGGCAACCCTAGCATAGCCAATGCTATAGTCTTGGCATGCCAATCAAAGACAGCATGATATTTTGACAACTGATCCATGCCCAACATCAAAATCAACCATATTTAGTAATAGAAGGTCAACCCTAGTCTCATAGCTCCAAATATTGACCAAACAAGCATGATAAACCCGATCCACCACAATAGAATTCGTAATGGGTGTTGACATATAAACAAGAGCACTCAAAGAATTACGAGATATATCCAATATGAAGCAAAATAAGATGAAACATACAAACAAGTATATCATAACAAATAAAGTTGACGCATCTCTATGGAAACTGTAACTGTAGTACATATGATGAACGCATCAGACGAATCTACCTCCGGTCTAGCTGGGAATGCATATTAATGGGGTTGAGCCCCACCTATATGATCTCTCCTCTCGAAGACCTCGCACTGGTTGGCCACGACCTCTAATAGTCTGACCACCACCTCCGGTTTCTTGGCCCCCTCCCTTCTAGCTGGTTGAGTGGGTAGTTGAGCAATCAGTATCGGAACTATGGAACGAGTACCCTGTTGTGGTACGCTGCTCTGTGACCTAGGGAAAGAGCTTGTGAATTTCGTTGGATCTATCAAGTATAACAAGTCCTCGACTGATGTGGCTGTTGACCTTGGAACCTAACCTAACGACCTGAATAACCACCTTGATAACTTTGAATTGGAGGTGCATTAATCGGAGTTGAAGGTGTGTTGTATGCTAGCTGCTCCGAATGAGACCCATAAATATCACGACTGCCCAAAGCATCGTGTGATACCTAAAATGCTGAGTGAATTGGCCTAATGGGATGGCCCTTTCCAAATAAACCCTGCTTCTAAACGAGGCACCACTAAAACCACCAAACTAACAAGTCATCTTCTTAGATCTAGCGATCTCCACAACTAGAGAGAAAGATCTATAATCTCAGTCTCTGTAGCCATCTGTATCCTGATGCAATAGGTAAGTCAATCTATAAATCTTTTCACCATCTCCCTCTCAATAGGAATTATGATAGTTCCATGTCATTATACATCTATAAATCTGGTCTCATACTGGGTAAATCTCATGCTACCCTATTGTAGGCGCTGAAACTGATTGTGTAGATAGTCCCTCTGAGTGAAGGGAATGAACTTCACCAAGAATACGTACGAAAAATGATCCCAATCAAGAGGAGTTGAACGTGCTAATCTTCCCCAAACATACTTCTACCACTACCTCTTGGCGGAGCCAAGCATCTAAAACACTGTGAAGTCAAATTAACTGGACTCCACTATAACTATGTTGCGTAATACCTTATGGCGACCGTCCAAGGAGTCCTAAAAATCCTCACAAGGTGTGCCACCAAACGAATAGTAAATAACTTGGTGAACCAATCAAACCCCTCTATCGATATCGCGAGTCGCTCCCGGGACTGTGTAGCGATAACAAACTTAACTACTCTAACTAGTGGAACTACCAGAATCTAATTTTCGGGAGTGACTATCAAGAGTCAGGGATCCTTCCCAAGCCTGAGAGACATCCGGTGCCATAGGAGACACACCAGCCTGGGCCACACTATCCACAAGACCCACCAGGATGACTAGGGCATCCTAAAGTACTAGGGTAGCAATAAACCCTTCTAGGACCTAAGCTAGTCCAACTAGCATGGTCTAAAAAGGGATCTCCTCATCCTGCTTGATCTGAGACTCGACTACAGGTGGTGTCACACATGCTCTAGGCTGAGATATGCCTCTACCTTTTGCTCTACCCCGGCCCGACCCAAACCCTAGTAGTAGTTATGACTTTGAACTTAACTGTTCCTTCAATTCTTTCAACTGAACTAGGGCCATACAGTATGGTGAAATAGAACTAGGCTGAGGGCCCATAACCAAGTAAATGCAAAGTCAATATCCTTATCGGGTAGCATACCCAGCTAATCTTTAGGAAAAACCTCTCAGAACTCTCCCACCACCGGAATTGAGTCCATTTAAGGCACTATGGTACTAGAATCATATGTATAAGCCAAATACACCAAACACCCCTTCTCGACCATACGAAGAGCCTTCACATATGAAATGACCATGCTAGTGGAGTGACCAAGATTCCTATTACAATCCAATCGAGGCAAACCCGGCGTGGCCTACATCACAGTCTTAACATGATAATCCAAGAAAGTGTGATATAGTGACAACAAATCCATGCCCAAAATCACATCAAAGTCTACCTGATTAAGTAATAGAAGATCAACCTTAGTCTCATAGCCCTCAATAGTGACGAAACAAGCACAATAGACCTGGTACACAATAATAGAATCCTCAACGGGCATAGACACATAAACAGGAAAACTCATAGAATCACGAGACGTATCTAAATACGAAGCAAAATAGGAGGACACGTCCAAATAACTAGAGCCCGGATCAAATAAAACTGATGCATATATATGGAAAACTAGAACAATAATTGTGATGACCGCATGAGAGGACTCTACCTCGAGTCTAACTAGGAACCATAATAACAGGGCTGAGCCCTACTAATATGACCTCTACCTCTTGCACGACCTCTCAGTGGTTGGCCTATACCTCTAATAGCCTATCTACCACCTCGAGTTACCTGACACTCACTTATATCTAGCTGAGCAGGTGGTGGAGAAACCCATGCTAGAACCATGACACGAGTACCCTATTGTGGCATGTTGCTCTGTGAGCGGGGAAAGCATCTAACAACGTGCCTCTGATCTCCACAAGTATGACAAGCCGTCGGTTGGTGAATGGTGACCCTCGACCTAACCCTGTCGACCCGAATAAACACCTTGATAACTATGAATAGTAGGTGCACTAACAAGAACTAAATGTGCGCTATATGCTAGGCACTCATGATTAGACCTATAAAAACCATGACTGCCCAAAGCACCATTGGTATCCGATATGCTTACTAAATCGGCATGATAAGATGGCCTCTTTCAAATGAACCCCTTCCTCTAGAAGAGGCACCACTGAAACCATCGAACTAATGAGGCCTCTTCTCAAATGCCGCATCTCGACTATGACAGCAAATCTTCTTGATCTTCCTAGCGATCTCCAAAACTCGATAAAGGTATATCATCCTCAATCTATTTGACTATTTGCAGCTTGATGCCATATATAGGCCATCCATAAATATCCACACCCTTTCCCTCTTAGTAGGGATCAAGATAGCTCCATGACACGATATATTCACATATCTTGACTTGTACTAGGTAACGTTCATGCTAACCTATTATAGGATCTCAAAGTGACTACGTAGATCCTCATGTTGAGCGAAGGGAATGAACTTCTCTAAGAATTACTTCAAGAACTAAGCCCAAGTGAGAGGAGGTGAACCTGCTAATTTTCCACAAACATACTCCTGCCACCACCTCTTGCTAGGGCCACGCATCTAATACACCGCGAAGTTAACTCCATTGGACTCCACTATACCCGTGTTGTGAAATACCTCATGCAATGGTAACACAAATCGTAAAGGTCCTTAGAAGGTGTTCTACCAAAACGAATAGGAAACAACTTGGTGAACCTATTCAACTTCTTCAGCCCCTTGGAAAACATTGCGGGTCCCTCTCCAGGCTCTGTAGCAATAACAAACTAAAATACTCCAACATGTATAATTGTCGGAGCCAAATATTCGAGATTCATCTGCTTTAGAGTGTGAGTAGCAAAAGTCTGGGCTCCTCTAGTTGGTGTAATAGGAAACACGCCTGCCTGGGCCACTCTCCATAAGAACTACCATGCAAACTAGGACATCCTAAAGTACTGGGGTAGCAATGAACCCCTCTAGGACCTGAGCTGGTCCAATTGGCATGGTCTGAATAGGTGTCTCCTCAACTTGTTTGATCTGAGGCTTGCAAATAGATGTTTTTGTACGTGTTTTAGGCTGAGCTTTGCCTCTAACTCGGTCCCCGCTACTACCCTTGGTAGTGGCTGAAACCTGCACATGAAGCTCATGTTTTCTCTATATGTGAGAGAATAATAGTAGAATGATTCATACTTCAGCAATAAAGCAAAGTCGCAGGATAGATAAATAAAGAAGTGAAATTTCCTAAAGCCTTATATCCTCTAGAAGTACGTACAGATGTCTCCATGCTGATCTACCATACTCTACTAAGCTTTCTCATGACTCATGAGACCTAGGCAACCTAGTGTTCTAATACTAACTTGTCACGACCAATAATACCAACCAATAAGGGTTCGTGATGGAGCCTAATACAGCTTGCGAAGCAATCCAATAAAACAGATAACATGTAAAGGAAGGAAATAAATAACCAATAGTTGAAAAAATAACACAACGTGAAAAATCTATACGAACACAACAAATTCCAGTGCCATTAACTAACGTAAAGCAACCCCACGATTTGGTGTCAAAAGTAAATGAGCGTCTAGATTTAGCTAAATACAAGGTTCTAAAAGAAATGCAACACTTTCCGAAATAAGATTGAATCAATACAGTTAAAGTAGGAAAGTGACTCTAGGTCCTGTGAACGGGATGCAACTGTACCTCAAATCATTGTTTGGTAGCCTCTAAGTACCTCGGGGGACTCCGGTGGTACCAACATCAAAATGTGTACAAGAAGTGTAGAAATGTAGTATGAGTACAATCGATCCAATGTACTCATTAAGTGTCGAGACTAACTCCGGTGAGATGGCGACAAGGATAAAACAGCATACCTACTAAAAACCTATGAAGTTATATATATAAAGCAACATAATAACAAGTAAAACATCAAAAGTAACAATAGTGTAGGGACATGTAGAAAGGGGAAACAAGTGGAAACATTGGATAAGAATGACTAAGTATATCGCTTTTCAAAATAAACACTGAAACCATCAAATCAAGTTCTCAACTAAAATATCAAGTCAAACAACAAAGTCAAAAAATCGCACGACATCATCCTTCATGCTTTTACTCTCATCCTCTCAATATATTCAAAATGAAAGTGCACGACATCACCCTTCGTGATTTTACTCTCATCCTCACGTGATAATAATACTAGAGCAAGAAAGTGCACGACATTACCTTTCATGCATTAGCCTCGCTTTCACTGTAGCAAAGATATCAATATGCAAACAAGGTACGACAACATCCTTTGTTCTTTTCACCCATCCTCATCAACAATTCCCAACAATACAATGCCTAGCAAGGTGGGAAGAAATTCAACTTTAACAATACTATCGAAATTTGATGGTCATATGAGAATCTTTTCTCAATTATGGCCGATAACAAATAAACAAATTTTCATGTTCTCAACACCCGATATAGCAATAATTTAAATATAGAAGTAACTTGACAGTGAGAAATTAAGTATTTATAATCTATTTAAGGCATGCAAGACACACCTAATAATTTAACATGGTACAAATAAGGATAATTTTACCTGCACGGTTATCACATGGCCCGCGCATATATACACTCATCACATTGCATATACGCCGCCCCAAACACATAATTCACATAGCAAATAGACTCGATTATATCTTATTTCCCTCAAATCAAGGTAAACCAAGACACTTACCTTTTACCCCTAATAAAATCACAATCAACCATGGCTTTTCCGTTCGAACAATACTCTAAACCAACCGAATCTAGCCAATTATCAATCAAATAATCCAAAATAAACTTTAGAAACTACCAAGAAATGAAAAGTTTAAGTTATGATCATATTTGACAAAGTCAACAAATAGTCAACCTAGGCCCACGTGGTCAAAATTCGATACTTGGACCAAATCACAACTATCCATTCAACCAAGAGCCCGTTAACTCATTTATTTTGAAATCCAACCTCAATTCAAGGTATAAATCACAATTGTATAACATTCCTAAATTCTTCCCATAATCCATAATTTCCACCTTAAAATGTATATATTTGATGTTAAATATGCATGAACCAAGCGTGCAAACATGTCCAAGAATGTCACACTAACTTATCGAAATCATGAAAATACCGATCCGAGATCGTTTACCAAAAATATGAATCGTAGTCAACTTTATCCTCATTTAAAGTCAAAAATCATATTTATTTTCAAAATTTCACATAGAAGCTTTTCGAAAAACGACATGGAGTACGCACGCAAGTCATATAACATCAAATAAAGCTGTGAGAGGTGTCAAAACACTGAAATTAAGGCTACTACTCAAAGTGATCATTTGGATCGTCATAACAGTAATACCTAAAAAGTAATGTAGTATCCACAAAGGCAGCGTGTACACAGAGCAATATCAAAGCTAAATTTAAGTACATATTAGTAGTTATATATATATATATATATATATATATATATATATATATATATATATATATATATATATATATATATATATATATATATATATATATATATATATACATATATACACACACACACACCCTATTAAGATATGTAGTCAAATTAGTTTAAGTATAGTATATTATTTTAAGTCTAGTATAGTAAAATAATTACGGCAAAAGCTATGATATATAGTCAAATATACCTACTAAGACCTTGCTTGTCAATCCTCCAAGATTGGGGGCACAAGCAAAATCTGTAGACACATCTCCCAACAAAGAAGAGATGGCTTATATCAATAATCCCCAAAATATGATCCACTCTTCTATTATCACCTCCTGTCATGCCCCAACCTCGGAGGCACGACCGGCACTCAATCGAGTGAAGCCAACTAAGAAAGCCTTATCAACTCTTCCTACCCAACATGATATGAATAAGGAACCCAAGCTTTCATTTGTTTAGCCAAGGAAAGATAGTATAATCCACATCTTTAGTTCATTTCATGTCTTCACATTTAATCGTAGATAGGTTTGCTTGAAAGATTTTAATAATGATACAATTTATAAAAAGCACGAGTGCAGAATTACAACATCGCCACTAGACTCCTCAAATACCCGTACATAACCCATACACATGTCTATGGAGCCTCTAAGGATACAATACAAAAGATAAGTACAACTACGCCGGCAACAAGGCCCCAGCTATATCTCAGAAGTGGGCATATACAATAACAAAAGGTATACGATATAACCCCTTGGAGGAGAAAGGGGCTCAGTAAGACTTTGTGAAAAAGAATTCACCGCTACTCACGATCGGCACTATCCACTATGGAGCCACCTATATTAATCTAAAAATGTAGCGCACCAGGCAAAAGGGACGTTAATACCATGGAATAGTACTAGTATGTATAACTAAACACCATTTTACTTGAAAGAACTACCAAGCAAGTACAAGCAAGTTTCATGAGTAAATCAAGTATGCAATCTTATAATTTTTCACATAAATTCCATAACTCAGTTTGGGGCTTTTCTTTCGTATGCTCATCACTGTTCTCAATACCACCACTATATGAGCGGAGTCTGATCACGACCCGACCGGCTAGGTTGCCTCATTGGAGGCATATATCTCAATCACCATTTCATTTTCGTTATTCGGGATTCAATATCTGCACATTACCACTACGTGTATTGCATGGTGTCCGATAACGACCGGATCGGCTAGGCCGCCCTACCAAGGCATTGTTCCTTTCTCGTTAGTGATCACATCTGAATCTTTATTTGACACATATCATAAAAATTACTTGGCACTATGGACCACCATTAGCACATCGTTTTCTATTTTAAATATTCATTTTGCAAGTAATGATCATAGGCATGTACAAAAGTACTTGAAGTTTCAAGCACAAGAAAGTGAGCACGTAGCTAGCATGGATAAATTCTCAGTCTCAATCATGGCCGATGGCCCAAACATTTCAACACACAATTGTACTCTTCCACACTTCCTTAATTATCATGAATGGTACATTACTCACATTAAGGCACATTCTTTATAAACATGTGTGTATAATTTAAAATTAATTAATGCGCAACACCAACCAATACATTAACCAATCTGAATCTTACCACACTTTTGTAATGCCAACTCATCTCAATTTCTAATAAAAGGGGGTTTTAGTCGTACATACCTCAAAATAGCTTTCCATACTCTTCAAATTTCCGGAT
The DNA here is from genome assembly GCA_034376525.1 of Nicotiana benthamiana. Classification (NCBI taxonomy): domain Eukaryota; kingdom Viridiplantae; phylum Streptophyta; class Magnoliopsida; order Solanales; family Solanaceae; genus Nicotiana; species Nicotiana benthamiana. The sequence continues at coordinate 96,503,808 of CM067337.1, forward strand.
TTCTTATCACTTCGATCTATTGGGATGAAGATTAGATACCTTCACTTGATTATCTTCAAGGACGGCGAGACTTTTCCTCTCTTAGATCCCCTCTCTCTCACTATAGAAATGCTAAGAAAGATGCTCAAAGTGAACTACAATATCGAATATAACGATAGGGGGTCGGGTTAAAAATTAGAAAATTGGAGCCGTGAGTCGGATATGTAATAGCAGAGAGTGGAAATGTAGGCCGCACATTGGATCAAAGAAAGGCTCCAAAAAATCTGGACATACTATTTGGGTATGTAACGGAAATGTGGTCTGCATACGCGTTCTTTTGTTGCATAATGCCCCGCAAAACTGACCTTCCCAAAATCCAAAGAGAGTTATGCGGTCCGCATGTGATTATATGATGGCATAATGGATCGCATTTTCAACCTCAAATTAGATAACACACTGCCTCACTCTGCGATAGAGTATACCTTATATGCGACCGCATTCTAGATCGTATTTTTGCATTTTTCTGGAAAACTTTGATTCTTGACTTTTAAGTGCGTACATAATTTCTAAGGGTATGGACCATGGTGAGAACACCTGGCCCTAGCTAGGCACTACGAGATTCAGATTTTGAGCAGAAATTTTCACATGACTTCACATCCTCTCCCACTTAAGATCTTTCATCCTCGAGTGAGGATCAAGGTTCACTTGCTAGTAGCCTTAGTGCAATCTTCTGCTCTCTATAACCTGAGACATATTGTCAGTCCCCAAATTTAGCTAACTCCCTAAATTATCTAAAATTGCTAGAGTTTCTTTTGTAGTTAGGCTATCAAGCTGTCAGAGAGCCGCAGAAACACATTTTAATTAGGATAAACATACTTCGCAAACATATTACAACTCGTACAGCATCAACCATGGCCGTTTAACTAATCATTTTATCAAAAAGAGAACGGTTCTACAAAGATCAGGCCAAACGATAGGAGTTCATAAGAATTAAAAGCATAAAAGCTATTACATGACTATTCAAAAAAATGTGTATAATTCCTTTTCATGTCATGCTTGACTTCCCAAGTGGCTTCCTCAACTTGCTGGTTCTGCCATAATACTTTCACGGATGTGATTTCCTTATTTCTCAATTTTTGGACATGCTTATGAAGAATAGCAATAGGAAATTCTTCATACAATAATTCTTCATTAACCTCAATGGTCTCAACTGGCACAATGGTAGAAGGATCTCCCACTACCTTTCTCAACATGGACACATGAAAAATCAGGTGTACCAATGACATCTCAGGTGGCAGCTCGGGCTTGTATGCCACATGTACAATCCTCTAAATGATTCTTTATGGTCCGATATACCTCTGACTCAATTTTCCTTTCTTTCAAAACCACATGATACATTTCATAGGGGAAACCTTTAGAATACCCAATCATCTTCTTTGAACTCTAAGTCTCTGTGGCGCACATCCGTATAGGATTTTTGGTTTCTTTGAGCAGTTTTCAACCTTTCTTTAATAACCTTGACTTTCTCCAGGTCCTGATGCACGAGGTCTGACCCTATAAATTCCGCTTCTCCTACCTCGAACCATCCGATGGGAGACCTACATCTCCTACCATATAATGGTTTGAATGGTACCATCTGGATACTAGCATAAAAGCTCTTGTTGTAAGCAAATTCTATGAGCGGCAAATAGTCATCCCAACTACCGTTGAAATAGATAGTACAAGCACACAACATGTCTTCAAGCGTCTGAATAGTCCGCTTATCTTGCCCGGTTTGAGGATGAAAAACGGTGCTAAGGTTTACCTGCGTACCCGAACCCTGCTGGAATTTCCTCCAAAAGTTGGCCGTGAATTGAGCCTCTTGATCTGAAATGATGGAGAATTGAGTGCCTAATATAACTGAGCATACTATTCTTCTATGTCGGTAGATTTAACTGGCAAGAAGTGCGCTGATTTCGTAAGTCGGTCCACGATCACCCAAATTGAGTCGAACTTGCGCGGAGTGAGCGGCATCCCTACCAATACATATTGATCATCTCCCACTTCCACATTAAAATTTCCATGCTTTGAGCCAATCCACCAGGCCTCTGATATTCGTCCTTCACTTGTTGACGATTCGGACATCTTGCCACAAAATCCACCACATCCTTCGTCATGTTGTTCCACCAATAATTTCCTTGAGATCATGATTCATTTCGGAGAGCCTGGATTCATGGAATAGGCAGATGTGTGAGCTTCTTCCATGATCCTTTCTTTAAGACCGTTGATATCAGGAACACATAGGTGGTCTTGGTACCGTAGTGTACCGTTATTTATGCCAACGGAAAAAGTTGTTGTCCTGTGTTTGTGAATCCCCTCTTTCAATTGCGCTAACAATGGACTGTTGAATTGTTTTTCCTTCACCTCTGCTACAAGCGATGATTCAACTCTATTCGGTATAATTAACCTTCCTTTATTAGAGTCCACAAGGCGAACTCCGAAACAGGCCAACTGGTTGACCTCCTTGGTTTACGGCCTCTAATATGCCCCCAAAGGGGCCAAACTCCGCATGGATTTTCGACTAAGTGCATCTGCCATGACATTTGCCTTTCCCGGGTAAAAGAGTATATCCATGTCATAGTCTTTGAGTAACCCCAGTAATCTTCTTTGCCTCAGATTCAACTCTTTCTACTTGAAAATAGACTGAAGGCTCTTATGATCAGTAAATACATCCACATGGTCCCCATACAGATAATGTCGCCAGATCTGTAGTGCAAACACCACTGATGTCCGCTCTAGATCATGGGTTGGATAATTTTTCTCATGATTCTTGAGTTGGCTAGAATCATTGGCTATAACCTCACCATGTTGCTTTAACACGCACCCAAATCCCACTCTTGAGGCATTGTAATACATTGCAAACCGTCGATACCCTCTGGCAGGGCTAACACCGGTATTGTTGTCAACTATGACTTTAATTCTTGGAAACTCTTTTTGCAAGCATCGGACCACTGGAATATTATTTGTTTGAACGTAAATTTAGTCAATGGATAGGCAAGCATAGGGAACCCCTCCATAAACATTCTATAGTACTTGGCCAGACCTAAGAAATTGCGAATCTCAGTAGGAGTGGTAGGTCTACGCCAATTCTTCACTGGTGCAACCCTCTGAGGATCAACCATTATTCCTTCCCAGGAAACAACATGGCCCAATAGCACGACAGCTTCAAGCCAAAATTTAGATTTTGAAAATTCTTCATATAATTGATGTTGCTGAAGAGTCGAAAAAACGGCCCTGAGATGGGCTGCATGGTCCTCCTGACTTCGGGAATACACAAGGATATCATCAATAAACACTATTACAAAGGAGTCCAGAAAGGGCTTGAAGACTCGATTCATAAGATCCATGAAAGCCGCCGGAGCATTTGTTAGCCCAAATGAGATTACCATAAATTCAAGTGCCCATACCGAGTTTTGAAAGCTATTTTTGGGATATCTTGCTCCCATATCTTCTACTAGTGATACCCGACCCACAAGTCAATCTTCGAGAAACACGTAGCACCTTTCAATTTATCAAACAAGTCATCTATTCTTGGCAGAGGATATTTGTTTTTAATTGCGACTTTGTTGAGTTGCCGGTAGTCAATGCGCATCCGCAACGATCCGTCTTTCTTCCTCACAAACAAGACTGGTGTGCCCCATGGTGACATACTTGGTCGGATGAAACTCTTTTCTAACAAATTCTTCAATTGCTCCTTTAGCTCTTTCAATTCTTCCACTGCCATTCTGTAAGGTGGAATTGATATAGGTTGAGTGCCTGTTATCACATCGATACCAAAATCAATATCCCTGTCTGGAGGAATTCTAGGGAGCTCATTTAGAAAGACATTTGGGAATTCATTCACAACTGGTACAAATTAAAGGATAAGCACCTCGGCATTGCTATCTTCAATACAAACTAGGTGATAGATACACCCTTTTTTGATCATCTTCGTGGCCTTAAGGTAGGAAATAAACCGACTCTTGGCAATAATGGGCGCATCAGGGAATTCAAGCCTGATAGTTCTTGTCCGATAGTAAAGTTTAGCAAAGCATGAATGAAGCAAGTCAATCTTTATTATTATATCAAAGTCGACCATCCCTAGCTCAACGAGATCGGTCGTGGTATCCCTACCTCGCACCGTGACAACATACCCTCTATAGACTCGAGCAACAAAAATTAGCTCTCCAATCAGGGTAGATACTGAGAATGGTTCATGAAGTTGTTCTGCTTCTATCCCAAATTCTATGGCATAAAAAGGGGTAGCATATGATAAGGTGGAACCGTGATCAATAATTGCATAAACATCATGTGATTTGACAGGCAGAATACCTGTAACTACATCTAGGGAGGCCTTTGTAGTCTGGCGACCACTCATAGCATAGAACCAACTAGGTCCGTTTGAACTCTGTGCACTACCCCTAGCTGCACCACGCCATGCAGGTACTGGGGTACCTCGAGTTGGAGAGGGGCCTGATGATGTAGCAGCTGCTGGAATAGAGGGCTAATATGTGCCTCTACTGCTCCATGGCAAGACACACGACAATGCCTCTGAATATATCCCCTCATCCCACATCTATAGCATATGGGCAACTACATAAAGCAAAATTCCGAGTGAATCTTCCCCCATGTGGGGCACGGGGACCTCTACTGCTACTGAAACCTCTCTCTTGACCGACCTCGCTGGTGAGATCCCTTGCCACTACTACTGGCTGGGCCCTAATGGCGGGGCACTGGCAGAAGATTGTGCAACTGATTGGGAAGGCCCTGATGATCCTCCCCTGAAAGATGAACTTCCCCCTCCTAGTGACTCTCCCATGTTTCCTGTAGACCGGGTCTTACTGTGACCCTTTCTCTCCATTTTGTTCTTCGTCTTATGGTTCTCTGTGGCCTGAGCAAAGGCAACCATCTTCCTATTATTTGATATCCGAATTCAGTTCAGCCGTAGAAGCCTGATTAATGGTCAAAGAATTAAGTACCTGGACAAACCGGAGCACCCTGGCATCTATTGTGGGCAACATATGAATGGAATACTTTGATAAGCGGGCAAACTCCATGTGGTACTCCCACACTCTCCTATTACCTTGGATCAAATTTTCAAACTCCGCTGCACGGGCTGCCCTTGTCTCAGCGGGCAGGAAATGATCTATAAAGGCGTATGCAAAATCACTCCATTTCACCGAAGGACGCTCCTCCTCACGGGAATCCTCTCACAACTCAAACCACAGATAGGGCACCCCTTTCAGACGGTAGGTAGCCAACTTCACTCCCTCTGTCTCAACTGCACGCATCACCCTGAGGGTCTTGTGCATCTCATCAATGAAGTCCTGGGGGCCTTCCTTCGGATTGACACTCGTAGATACCAGTGGGTCTAACTGAAGGAATCTATTTACCCTGGAACTAGTAGAATCCCCTTACGAGCTGGATGAACTAGGAACAACATTTGAGCTCTGGCCTGAGAGGCCTCTAAATGGGATAACATATGAATAGTTCCCTTAAGATCCCCATTAGGAATACCAGAACCTGAAGCTGGGGCTAGAGGCGGGACTGAAGTATCAACGAGAGGGATAGGAGCACCCCTCGGAGGAGTAGGAACTGGGGTAGTCTGTTCTGGAATAGAAGGATCTGGCAGAGTGATAGTAGGGCGACTACCCTCACCCGCAACATCAAGCAAGAATCATCGGCCACTCCTAGAGTGCCATTGGCTTCTTGGCCAATTCTCGCTTTCTTCTTAGGTTCCATTTACTGAAAGATAGACAATGCATTATTACGAAAGGAAATAGTTTCATCGCATGATCCAGAATATCAAAGAAGGGTGTTATTCCTACATGCCTGAGTAGCCTCCTACATATAGATGTGGTCGACTAAGCAGCGATACGAAGGAATCTACCAGACACGGCTTCGAGATATCTCAATACATATTAAAACCTTAGGCTATGATACCAAGTTTATCACGCCCCAAACTTGGGAGGTGCGACCGGCGCTCAATCGAGTGAACCCAACTTAGCAAGCCTTATCAACTCTTCCTAGCCAACATAATATGAATAAAGAACCCAAGCTTTCATTTGTTTAGCCAAGGAAAGATAGTATAATCAACATCTTATTTCATTTCACATGTTCATATTTAACCGTAGATAGGTTAGTTTTTACTATTATAATAATGTTATAATTTATAAATAGCCTGAGTTTAGAATTACAACATCACTACTAGATACCCAAATACTCGTACATAACCCACACACATGTCTACGGAGCCTCTAAGGATATAGTACAAAAGATAAGTACAACTACGCCGGCGGCTATACCTCAATAGGGGACGTACACAATAACAAAAGGTACACGTTATAACCCCTTGGAGAAAAAGGGGCAAACCAAGACTTTGAGAAAAAGGATGCTCCGCTACCCATGATCGGCAGTATCTGCTATCGAGCCACCTACAGTCATTTATAAATGTAGTCCCCCGGTAAAAGGGACGTTAGTACAATGTAATAGTACTATTATGTATATCTAAACACCATTTTACTAGAAATAACAACCAAGCAAGAACAAGCAAGTTTCCCGAGTAAATCAATTATGCAAATCCTACAATTTTTCATATAATTTTCATAACTCAGTTTGGGGCTTTTCTTTCATATACTCATCACTGTTCTCAATACAACTAATATTTGGGCAGAGCCCGATCACGACCCCACCGGCGAGGTAGCCTCATTGGAGGCATATATCTCAGTTACCAATTCATTTCCCTTATCCATGATTCAATATCCGCACATTACTAGCATGTGTTTGGCATGGTGTCCGATCACGACCCGATCGACTAGGCCATCCCTACCCAGGTGTTGTTCCTTTCTCGTTAGTCATCACATCACAATCTTTATTTCACACATATCGTATCAATTCCTTGACACTATGGGCCACAATTGTCACATCATTTTCTTTTTTTAATATTCATTTTGCAAGTTATGCTCATAGGAATATACAAAAGTTATTCAAGTTGCAAGCACATGCAAGTGAGCACGTAGCTAGCATGGATAAATTCTCAGTCTCAATCATGGCCTATGTCCTAAACATTTCAACGCACAAATGTACTCTTCCACAAATCCTTAATTATCATAAATGGTACATTACTCACATTGAGGCTCATTCTTCATGTACATGTGTGTATAATTGCAAATCAATTAACGTGCAACAACAACCAATGCATTAATCAATCCAAATCTTAACACACTTTTGTAATGCTAACGGAGATCAATTCTACTAAAAGAGGGTTTTAGCCATACACACCTCTATATAGCTTTCCTTACTCTTTACAAATTTCCGGATTTCTTATCACTCTGATCTCTTGGGATGAAGATTAGATACCTTCACTTCATTATCTTCAAGGATTTAGCAAGATATTTTGGAGTAATTTGATGGGGAGACTTTCCCTCTCTAAGATCCCCTCTATATCACTATATAAATGCTCATAAAGATGCCAAAAATAAACTATAATATCGAATATAATGATAGGGGTCAGGTTAAAAATTAGAAAATTGGAGCCCCGAGTCGGATCGGTGATCGTAGAGTGGAAATGCGGGAAGTTGGACCATAGAAAGGCTCCAAAAAATTTGGACATTTTATTTGGGTATGCGACGGAAATGTGGTCTGCATACCCGTTCTGTGGTCGCATAATGCACAACAGAACTGACCTTCACAAAATCCAAAGGGAGTTGTGGAACGATTATGCTGTCCGCATATCGATTATGCAATTGCACAATGGACCGCATTTTCAACAACAAATTAGCAAACCTACTGAATCACTCTGCGGTAAAAATGCGGTCCGCATACCTGATATGCGACCGCATTCTAGACCATATTTTTGCGCTTTTCTGGAAAACTTTGATTCTTGATTTTTAAGTTCATAGATCAGCTCTAAGGATCCGAACCGCGGCGAGTTCCAAATAGCTGACCCTGGCTAGGCACTACAAGATTCGGGTTTTGAGCAAAATTTTTCACGGGGCTTCACACCTCCAGTGGATTCAGCGAATCTAAGAACAACCATGGAAAACTAAAACTGAAACACCAAAACCCCAATCATGTCTCCAATAACAATTTTCTCCACCCCACTACCACCAGAACAAACGCTGGATTCCTAATTGGAAATGGCATTATAGGGAAGCAACTAAAAACTACAGATGGTGGTGGGTTAGTACCCATGAAAATCATTGTCTAGAACCCCTGTTACTTAGTGCACCTAACGACACAGCTACTTTACCAGGGGTTGCAAAACTTTGGACACCCGTTGTTGATGTCCACGCTGCTTCAGATGCAGTACATAGGGACATAGCAACCATTGTCCATGGAGGAAATCAACAACCTCATAGGTCACCTCTATCTGTCCATGCCCTCTTTCTCCCTGACGAACCTAGAAATACCAACCCCATCACCCAACTTTACACTATGTCCACTAGTAGTGCAAGTACCTCCTCTATCCTCCCATCCACTATCTCATATCAACCAACTGAGCAAGGGAATCAACAGTACCCTGAGTTATCGCAGGAAATCAAATGTGGATCTGGAGAACATCATAGAAAAGCTAGGTGTCCCAAAGACAAAATCATATCTCATGCAAGAACCATTGGAAATAGAGTTCAAAGATCTATTGGGGAAATGCTTATTGGTTTGCGCCCCAAAAAAACAATAAGCTGTATAATAGATCTCTGAGTGACCTTATCTAAAAACTCAGGGAACTCAGCAGTATCCTTGAAGCCCATATTGGGTGTGTTGAAGCCAACCCCTATGGGAAAGGGGAAGGGAACCAAAAGGAAGGCCCCATCTCAAAATCATCATTAATGAATTTCATAATATAGAATGCAAGGGTTGGCGATAGTGTTGAGTTTTGTAGGCATTATGCCTCCATGGTTAAGCTTCACAACCTTGCTCTACTGGGCTACTTGAAACTAGGATGGCAGATCAGAAGCACTTTATACTAATTCTTCAATTTGATGCACAATTCCAAACTCCGTCTATTGGCCAATATGGTGGCATTGTGCTAATGTGGAAGGATGACTTACTCAAGGTTGAGGAGGGTTTCGCCACACCTCAAGGAATACATCTGCATGGTAACATATTCCACAAGAAAAGGTATATCCTTGAAAAATTAAATGGAATCCAAAATTCCAACGAATACCCGTTTAGCACCTTCCTCCAGAGTCTAGAAGCTAACCTGCAACAGGAGTTTAATATTATCCTGTAGAATGAAGAGAATTTCTAGAAACGAATATCTAGGATTAATTAAGTGAGTGACAGAGATGCCAACAAAAAAATTTTCCACACTTGAACACTCAGCAGAAGAAGGAGGCTTTGGAATCAAAGTTTGAAAGATGAGGTAGGAAACCTAATCCAAGAACCTCACCACATAAAAGAGTCATACTTTTCCAGGATCTTTATCTCTGGGCATCATCACTACAATAGAAAACCCTCTTATTGTGAAGATAGACCTCATGTTCTTAATACCAGTGATAAAGGAACATTGGACCCCCTGCCCCGAGGTTGTGTGAGGTTAAATATGCCATAAACTCATTTAAACTAATGATGTCTCCAGGTCCATATGGGATTCACCTTTTCTTCTACCAAAAGTATTGGTATATGTTATCTAACAAGATAAAAAACAGGTACTATATGTCATTGTTTCCATTTGGTAACATGCCCTCTGAGGTTAACAGACCCTACCTCAGCCTAATCGTCATAATGCTACTATATTGATAAAATTCAGACCTATAGGATTTTTCAACACCATGTATACGCAAGTCACTAAGATCATTATCAACAAAATCAAGCATTTCCTAATCAAAATAATTGGTCCAACACAGGCCAGTTTCCTAGCCAATAGAGGAGCTGCTGGCAATACAATAGTGATTTAGGACTACCTAAATCACTTTTATAAGATGAAAGGGAAGAATGCTAACATAATTGTAAAATTAGACTTTGAGAAAGTTGTTGATAGACTGGAATGGTCATTCATCAGAGACTCCCTCATCTTCTTTAATTTCCCAAGTAGACTAGTCACCCTGATTATGTCTTCCATAACTAAAAGTTCCATCTATTTCCTAGTAACCGGAGATAAGACTAATATTTTCAACCCAACTACGTGTATTAGGCAAGGAGACCCTATCTCTATCTACCTGTTCATCATTTGCATGGAAAGGCTCTCTAGGAATGTATAAGAGGCCATTATGAATAACGCTTGGTTACCAATCAACATTAGTAGGGGTGGATCTAAGATCTCCCACTTACTTTTTGTTGCTGACCTCACTCTATTATTTATGGCAAATAAAAAAAATATGTCCTGCTATTTTAAGTGCACTAGGGATTTCAACAATGCCTCTAGTCAAATGTATACTTCCTTAAGTCTTAGGTCATTTTCTCTGCCAACTTTAAAAAGTATTGGGCTAGTTAGTGTAACTCCATCTCGGAACTCAAGACTGGCTCAGCCTTTGTCAAATTCCTAAGCTTTTCCATTTTCCACAAAAGGCTCACAAACAGTGACTTCTAATTTTTCCTGGACAACCTTAACACCAAGCTTCCAGGTTGGAAAAAAATGTTCCTCAGCATGGTTGGTTGTACTAATCTATATAAATCTAGGCTGAGTAGCATCTGAATTTTTGTAATGCAATATCTTAAGCTGCCCTCTAAAATAATCAACCTGATTTATAAAGTTAAAAGGAATTTTACCTGGCGCACTACTATTGAAAATAGGAAACTACACATGGTAAAATAGGACACTATCATAAAATCAAAGAACATGGGGGTCTAGGTTCGCAACAATCCCACATAAAGAATAAAACATGGCATACTAACCTAGCATAGAGAATGTACAATAACACCAACTCCATCTCGGCTAGAATGCGCACGGGGAAGCACTATAGTGGGACTGGAAATAGGGGAAAGCCTTAGACTAGGGTTTGGCATTGCATTCAAGTGTGTTGGAAGGTGTGCTCTAAAGCTTTCAAGTGGGTTGTCCACAAAAAGGACATGATTAATTGTCTAGAGGACATTTGGTTACCCAATTTGCAACATCTGAACTCAATCCTAAGAGGGCCTTGGCAAATAACTGACTTGAACAGCAAAGTGAAGATTGTGCATTTTAGTGGGATCTGGGACCTAAACTCAATCAGCTACGTCATCCCCCATTTCACTACCATTATCCAAAACAGCTATATCCCTCTTAATGCAAGGGCCAATGGTAATCTAATTTGGAACCTCACAACCACTAGGACGTTCTCCTCTAGTTCAATCTATTATTTCATTACCTCTAACTTGATCATCAATTATGGTCAAGAAGACCTCTATGGATGGATATGGCAACTGAAGGTTCCAAATAATACCAAGTTATTCACATGGATGATGCATCAGAATAGACTTTCCCCTGGAAGTTACCTCCATCACATCCGCCTGAATATTAACCCGAATTGCTCCTATTTTGGAGTACATGTTGAAGACATCATCCACATTTTCTTTGAGTTCCCCAATGCTAAGGTACTCCGACTTAACTTAGTAATGACTAGCACTAATAATAAAGCTATTCCACCGACTGCCTTCACTATGCAAAACAAGGAGGATACTTGGCACATGCTTCAAAAAGTGACTTTCAATGAATTTATTGATTGGAAGGTGCTACTCCCCTTATTTTTTAGAGCATCTGAAAAACTAGAAATGCTAATATGTTTAAGAGGAGAAAGACCCATACCTCTATCCGCCAAATAATTGATATGGATGTTGAGTATTGTCATGTGGTTATCATTCAAAAACTACCTCCTGAAAATGTAATCCTCCACCTCAAGTGGAAACCACCAGAGGCTTGGAATTTCAAGCTTAACATTGATGGAGTTGCTTGTGCTTCATCGGGGCAAGGGGAAATAGAGGTGTCTTTAGGAACAATAGAGGAGATTTAGCTATGATCAATATGAAAGGGATTCCCACACAACAAGGATTACGGCGGAGCATCAGGCTTTATGGACATGCCTGCAAATTGCTATTGATCAAATGCTCACCCCTAGTGATAGATACGGACTCCTTAGAGGTAATAAATATGATAAGAAATGGAAGCTTGACTCACAACCCTATAATCTATGATTGTAGGTCAACGATAGAGCAGCTGGAGAATCTATCTATATATGGTGAAATTAGAAAGTCCAATTCTTCGTCAACGAGGCACCTCACGATATCATCTCGAAGGCTCGAGGCCGCGGCCGGGTATTCTTCCCCGAGGGTCATCGACACTCGACCTCAAGATAGTAATGATCATGATAATGGTAGAAATAAGGAGTTCCAAGGCACGCAACTAGTACTGATAGAGCCTAGTGGACTAGTCTAAATCCGAATCAGGGTGTCATCTAGTTTTCATCTCCATATCTTTGTAATTAGTACATTTTGTACTATGTTTTGATTTCCATCGTATATAAAGGGAATCATTGTCATTTTGTAAACTCCAGTTGCTTCAGTTGCTCCACACGAAATATAAAAGAACATTCTCTCTGCTCCCTAACATATTCTCTTGATATTATTGGCCATAAAGAGCCTTTGTTGATTTTATTATAACTGTTAGTCATACCTCGACCACCTTTGATAGCTCGCAGCCGAGCTCTGGAATTGACCTCAAGGCGCCCGAATCAACATGCTTATTTCGTTTCTAAGTCTCACATACATAGCATCATCTTGCTGAACAACTACCATAAAAATTGATGACGTATCTTTAGTGTCCCATAATCAAATTTAATTGTTATTACCATTTTCACGGTAAATAGTTTGGCACCCACTGTGGGGCTAAATATAATAGTGAATATTTTCTTGATGGTTTCATTACACAATGCAAGTTATCTTTCACACCTTTTCTTGTCCAAGATCTTCAATTTCGGGTCAAAATTCTAGCTCAGTAAATTGAGTGGAAAATGACAATCTTGAAAACAATGGAGAGAACGGTGTGGCTGCTCCAGGTGTTGGTGTGCCCCCACAGAACCTTAAGAATACACCAGGACCAATCGTAGCAGATGCAGTTTAACGTGACTCCCAACAGGACGATATAAGCACATATACAAATAGGAGTGTGCACCAAGGGGATCTGCAAGAAGCTCAAAAAACCCCCACCAGGGAAAAACGGGAGGTTAGACTTCATGTTATTTTTGAAATGATGCAGGCACAACAACTGGCTATTGCTCAGTTGCAAAGGCACCAGAAAACTCCTAGCACAGTAGCACCAGGGACAACTTCTTTTTTGCCCGAACAGGTACCGGAGAGGTCGAGCAATAACATGTCGATGGTTGATCCCGTAATCGTTAACATGTTGAGGAACAAACCAGAAAAATTGAATCGGGCAAAAAATGATAGAAGCCAATGATAAGAAGGTCAAAACTTACAACTCCAAGGTCGACTGAATTTCATGAGCGCCCCCACTCTTGGAAGGTGTGGACTCGAAGAAGTTCGTATAGAAGCCATCCCATAGGAAGCAGCCCCGAAAACCATTCCAAAAAAGATTAGAATGCTAGAGCTACCGAAATAAAAAGGTACCTTGGATCCTAATGAGCACGTTACTTCATATACATGTGCCGTAAAGGTCAACAAACTAAATGATGATGAGATCCAGTTCGTCCTACTGAAAACGTTCGGAGAAACACTTTCTAAAGGGACAATGATGTGGTACCATAACCTGGCCCCAAACTCGTTAGATTTATTTTCCAAGTTGGCATATTCCTATATAAAAGCGCATGCCGGGGCCATCAAGGTGTCCACAACGAAATATGACATCTTCAAGATCAAGCATTGGGAGAACAGGATGTTGTGAGAATTTTTCTCTAGTTTTCAAATGGAAGAAATGGAACTACCACCAGTCTCTGACGACTGGGCGGTACATACCTTCACTCATGGTCAGAATGAACATAGCTCAGCAGCTTCGAAGTATCTAAAGCATAAATCTGGTCGAATATCTCGTCGTGACTTGGTCGGACACCCAAAACTATTACCAGTCAAAGATCAAGGTTGAAAATGGAGCCCCCTCGGGCTCAGTATACCAAGAAGGCTTCTAGCAAACGAGCCAAAGCAAAATAAAGAAAGATGTCGCCATACACTGAAGACAAAAGGAACGCCTCGAGGCGCAACCCACCTCGTAACAATCGAAGGATAGATAGAGGACAGAATCCTCAAGGACTCATCAACAGAGTCAGGTTCGATAGGAATGTAGGCCAGTGGAGCACCTCGCATATCACAATACAACTTCAATGTCGATGTATTGGACATCCTGTTAGCTATCAATAAAATAAGAGATGCTAGGTGGCCCAAGCCTGTACAATCAGATACTTCACAAAGGAATAATAAATTTAATATGTGAGTTTCTCAACACGAGCAGCCATAGGACCGAGGATTGCCTCCAGCTCCGTGAAGAAGTAGCCAGACTACTCACTAAAGGTCATCTCAGAGAATTCTTAAGCAACCGAGGAAAAATCAATTTTGGATGAGCAACAACATGTCATCCACATGATCTTGGGAGGCATTGATGCCCCGCAAGAACCCATCATGAGAAAGCAAAAAGTATCCATCACTCGAGAAAAGCGAACCCAGGGTATATGCACGAAGATGCCCTCACATTTAGCGAAGAGGAAACTAAGACCTTGTCTCAACCTCACGATGACACACTAGTAATCTCTTTCCTCGTATATATATTTCAAATAAAATGTGTTCTCGTGGATCTAGGTAGCTCGACTAACATAATCAAGGTCGAGGGTAGTAGAGCAGCTCAGACTGCTTGACCAAATCATGCCCGCCACTCAAGTCCTCAACGGGTTAAAAATGGAAAGTGAAACAACAAAAGGAGAAATCACCCTCCCAGTCAACATGGCCGACAGAACCAAAGACGTCAAATTCCATGTTATCGAAGGAGACATGAAGTATAATGCCTTATTCGAACGGTCGTGGATACACTACATGAGAGCAGTACCATCCACCCTCCAGCAAATAATGAAACTCCCAACAAAGGATGCGATTTAAACCGTCTACGGGTACAACATGCAGTGAGGGAAATGTTTGCGGTACATGATATGGCACCATCACCAATACTTCCATTCGTAGAAGAGCCAAAGTGTAATCAAGCTACATCTTTGATTAAGCCCTATTAAATAAAGTAAAGGATCATACCGTGTCCTCATCACAATCGATTGGGACACATCGGACCTCGAAACATCACCAACACATCCCATACTAAGGTATGACCATCTCCCTTGTCGTTTTATATTTCATACTAACCCTTATACAGGCACGTAACCGAAATAGTCGAAGTACTAACCCAACCCGATGACATTATGGTTTTAAAGCATTCATTGCACTTTTTTTCCTTCGACCGAGATTTTATCCCGAAAAGGGTTTTATCGAAAAGGTTTTTAATGAGCCAACATTCACATGCTACCTAAGGAAGAATCAACAAGTATTCAAGGTTTCTTTTTACAATCAAACTTGAACACTGGGGCGCATCCCCCCGGAAGGCCATCCACTTGAAAAAAACAAGAAATGCCAAATGGGATCCCAAGAGGAAAATGATATACCAGGCCAAGCGGTCAAATGAACAATGTTTGTATAGCCAGGCCCCCTAAGACGAAATCATGTATACTTGTACCCAAGTAATCAAAGACTACCTTTTATCAAAGCATCTCACACTCCAATAGAAACTTAGTATTTTCGCAATAGTGACTCATTTGTAAAAAATGACGCGAACACTCGGGGACTGGCATCAACAATTCAACATTCGAACGACCTACACGTCGGGACACCAAACTCATAAGCCCTTAACGAGGAAGCGTGAAAACCGTAAAGCGTCTCTAAGGCCAAAAATGTACCGAACGCTCAGGGACTGCCGTCAAAATCTCAAATATCGCATGACCTCAAGGTCGGAATTTTCGAAGTCATATGCCTTTAATAAGGCAATATCAAGTTTACGAGTAACAGATCCCGAGCCAGAATACCCTCGATGACTCGAGGACTGTAGCCAATTATCATTCATTAAAAAACGTGAGGCTATAAGACTCCAAGCGGGCAGATTCGGTGTTGGAAGACCTACATAAGGCGAAAACAGTATTCGTAAGACCTCAAGCAACGCATGAATCATACTTGTACCAAATATCGAAAACTGTAAGACCTCAAAGGCATGAAAATTTTGTAAGACCTTACTAAAGGCATAAACCCAATCTCTAAGATGAGGCTATATATTAAACTTGTAAGACCCCTAAAAAGCATACCCTCGATATATATGCCTAAACTACTTCACTTTGGATAAACAATGGCTCGTTCCAAGAACAAATGATTATGGTCATAAAGCTGTACCATCCAAACTAACATCACTCGGGGACGCCCGACCGTCACTAAAAAATCACAGGCCTTCAATTACTTCGAATCTATTTTAAAAAGAATCAATTAAAACGGCTACCCTCGACATAGGCAAAAAAGCTTCAACTATGTCTACTCCAAATTACAGGTTTTGACCTACTAAACCACCGAGACAAACCTCCCGAGGTGCTCGATCATCGCCATATAACGAATCATAATAGAGGTTTTTATGAAACATCCAAGAGTCAGGAAAACACAATCTCAAAAATATTAAATGAGGGAAAAATAATGCCTATATGTAAGGTCGCTTCGACCCAAGGCATAAGATATATCGTTGCTAGTCCGCACAAATCCAAAAAATAGAGTGTCGAATGAGCTCGAGTCAAAGACCGACTCGAAGACTGAATCCAAAATAGTTAACTAATATGCCTAAGAACAAGGCGTAAGAGCCATTGTCGCCAGCCCACATAAAAGGTCATTTCGACCCAAGGCGTAAGAGCTAGTGTCGCCAGCCTAATGAGCCTCAAGGTCACACGTGAAAGGTTACTTCGACCCAAGGCATAAGAGCCATTGTCGCCAGCCCATATAAAAAGTCATTTCGCGCCAAGGCGTAAGAGCAATTGTTATGAGCCTACACAAATCCAAAAACTTGAGGGTTGATTGAGCTCGAGTCGAAACCCGACAAGGAGACTGAACCCAAAATAGTTAATTACAATGCCTAAGGACAAAAGTGTAAGAGCTCAAATTCTAGCTTATACTAAAGGCTCATATCGGCCAAGTACATAAAAGCCTACAAGCCAGCTCGATAAGCCTTAAGGCCATATCACGAATTTAATGATTCCTATCGACCGAAAATTCAAGTTCACCAGGCCAAATTCAAGATAGAAAGGGATATAGAAGAAGTAAAGACACGAGGTTTTCTTTTATACACATATGCGAAAAACACAGTCTCCATCTATAAACATGCTTTGGAAATGCTATATACAAATGGAAAATCTACGCCCTCCCCCAGGGATGTAAAATGTTTCAGCCTCATTTTTTCTTTTTTCGGTACCAAAAAGAAGTAACTAAGCATCAACACTCATCTGCCCTCGCTCGCGCCAACTCTTTCAAGAGGACGAAATCCCTTACACGAATCTCCTTGAGAGTCTTCTTTCGAGACTTACAACGAGCATATTCTTTGATTCTCTCTTTGAAATAGAGGATCTTTCTCAGCTCAGCTTGAGTATCGGTGGCATCCTTTAAATAAATTTTCATCTCCTAGACAGTATTAGTTCGGCTTACTACCGCCCTAGCCTAGGCATCATCAATCTCAGTCCTGACCTTCAAAAGCTCGGGCTCGAGCTTCGTAATAATATCCATTTGAACCAGAGCATTGTCACGAGCTAAGCAGAGCTGAGCCTCAAAGGCGGGAACATTAGCCAGGGCACCCGTCATCTCTAAAGCCTGAACCTCCGCCTAAGCTCTTAGCTCATCATGTTCACTTTTTCTGCAACTGAGAAAAAATAGGGTGTTAGCCTCAGAAGCTAGAAGGCAGAACGCATACTCACCCGGGACAGAAAACTACATGCTCCTTCATGTAGCTCTCAGAATTTAAGATCCAGCCCACCTCATACCGTAAGTGTGCCTGTTTGACTTCTTTTTCATTGCAAAGGGGACTAAGGGATCCAGAGCTATCCGCAGCCTGCCTTCATGATAAAGCATCTCGGACTTAACCATGTTAAAGGCATGCCAAATAAAACTTAATAAGTAAAGAAAGACACGAAACTCAAAAGGTCTATATCGAAACTCACCATGAAGGGAAACTGCTGGGCTTCCTCGAAAGTCGAGCACACATTTGTTAATCTAGCTCCATCAGCTTCGAAAGAGTTGACTCTGGTCGAGGCACGGTCACTAGAAGTATCTGACCCCGGGTTTCTAGTATCACTCGAAGTACTATCGACATAAAATAAAGGTGATAGAAATGTAGAAACCTCCTTTCCAGAATTAAACCACGGGAGCGGCAAGCTCAGACGGTGCTTTCGCTTCAAATTTGCGGTCCCATTTCGCCTTTCTTTGAGCGCCATCGCCTGTAAAGTCATCTCTCACTTATTATTATTGTTCTTTAGCCAGGAAGCTAGAAATCCTTCCCCTTCTCGAAAAGAGCTCGGCCTCACCACGGAAGGATCTGTGGTGCATACAATAGCAAGATTAATACGCAAAAAGGGAAAATTCCTCTCCAAGTGAAGGAAGGGAAAGGAAAAAATAGCGCAACACACACTATAATGTTTTACTTCCCGTCTGCTTCAGGACAAAGCTCGCCATTTTCACTCATCACAAGTAGAGTGGTTGCCAACTTTCAAGCCCAATTTTGCATATCAAGAACGTCGCCCAGTGCCAATGAAAGTGCTGCTGAAAAAAAAAGGCACGATTGAAACATCCGTTGCCATTAACAAAACTAAGGAGGCACAAAATGTGACACATACGTGTATAGTTCCATTCCTCAGGTAATGGCATAAGCTCTATAAGTATAATGTTAGTGGCCCGGACTCGGATGAATCGGCTCATCCACTCCCTATTTCCATCTTTTTCATCATCAACAACAAAAAGCATGGTCGACCGGCATCGTAGGGTTAACAGAACTTGATGTTAAAAGTGCTTGTACAACATAATAAGATGACTGAGCGCAAATTCAGGACCCGCCTTCTCCACATAAAATTTCATCATTAATACTATTTTCCAAAATGACATGATGATCTGCACCAAGGTAACCTGATACTTTAAACAGAAGTCGAGCACAACCCTGTCAATGGGGCCTAGTGTGAAAGGATACGTGTATACATTCAAGAATCCATTGGCACGATCCGTGATGCCCTCATCTGGGGAAAGTATATGTAATAATACTTTCTCCCTCAGCTGCACTCTTGTCTCACTAACCCAAGATGCTCTTCTCATATCAAAGAAGTAATCTTCAAGGTATACTCTCATTGGTCCTGAATTCCGGAGGCGGAGCTCTCCCCACTCTGTCGGACAGGCCCTGATGTAGCAGCCATGGCTATGGAAAAATTAGAAAACTAAAGCAGGAATCTATGCAAGTACGTTACTACTGAAGTAATGAAAGGCTTAACGCAGAAATAAAACGGTAACTACTTAAAATAGTGGGATCTCCAATGAAGCAGAAACGACCATATATGTGGAAAAAGCAGTAACAATCCGCCTTCCTAAAAGGCAAATGGCATCATCGCCAATCCAGAGGTGGTACCCGACCTAGAAGACCTCCATCAGAAAAGAAGTTAGGCTTTAGGGATCCATTGACATCAGTACAAGTCCCGAGATGGTACCCGATCTCGAGGACCTCCTTCAAAAATAAGCTAGGCTCCAAGAAGACTTTATAATCATCGCCATACCCAAAATGGTACCCGATCACGAGGATCTCTCCAAAGGGCCATCGACATCATTGCAATATTCGATATTGTACCCGGTTTCGAAGGCTCCTCTCAAGGAGAAAAATAAGTACTTCAAACTCTGTTCATAAGGGCTTGGCCTCGGGATATCATCTAAACCCGAGAAGTCCCTTATCCGGAACCTATCTAAAATGCCATAAGGCTATATACACTATGTTCAAGACAAGTTTCTTGACACCCCGAGTTAACCCTCAGTCGGGGACTGCTCTCAAAAGCCTAAAGGCAGTCTCCATCCTTGACCTTCCGAGAGAATCCCCCCTCAAAGATTATTGCAGGGTCTAAAGGCTAAGTCTCAATTTATGGGTTCGAAGCCCTACTCCCATTTGACTCGAAGTCGAGGTCCCAACCACCCAAGTCTATCAGTAAAACCCGGGCTTGACATTTACACCAACCGATGGGGTCATGCACTTAGAGGGAAGTTAAAGGAACATTTTTCATTCATATGCAGTCGATTACATTTCATATGATGCCCCGATTATCGTGAAGGCTTACATCATAAATGTGATATCATCAACATGACATCATCATGGGAAGTTCGAAGAATCGGATGTCAAAATCGTTTCTCATCACTCCTCTCTTAGAAATGCGGGGACTATCTGTATACCATGAAATCGGAGGGTCTGATTCCTCGTCATCGAGGCACCTCAGGAGATCATCTCGAAGGCTCGAGGCCGAGGCCGAGTATCTTCCCCCGAGGGTCATCAAAACTCGACCTCAGGATAGTAATGATCACGGTAATGGTGGAAACGTGGAGTTCCTAAGGCACGCAGCTAGTACTGACAGAGCCTAGTGGACTAGCATAAATCCAAATCAGGGTGTCATCTAGTTGTCTCATCTCCATATCTTTGTATTTAATGTATTTTCTACTATGTTGGGATTCCCCTCCTATATAAAGGGGATCATTGTTATTTTGTAAACTCTTGTTGCTTCAATTGCTCCACACGAAATATTCAAGAATATTCTCTCTGGTATCTAACATATTCTCTTGATATTATTGCTTCCATTTAATTTCTTCTTTATTGTTCATCGTTTATATCTTATCATTAGCCATAAAGATCCTTCTTTGATTTTATTATAACTATTAGTCATACCTTGACCACCTTCGATAGCTCACAGCCAAGCTCCAAAATCGACCTCGAAGCCCCCAAATCGACAAGCTTGAGGCCCCGACGCTAACCTATTGGTTTGATTATCACCTTATCCTTAACTCTTATTTCATTTCTAAGTCTCACACACATAGCATCAACTGCTTAACAGCTAGCATAAAAATAGATCACATATTTTTAGAGTTCCATAATTAAATTTAATTGTTATTACTATTTTTACGGTAACCACCAGCCATTGGGCATAGCTATAGGGAACTGAACGAAGTGGCAAATCTCCTCGCAAAGGAAGGAGCTAAGAAGGGAAGTTTAGAAATAACACAATTTTTGGCAGTTCTTCCGATGTTTGCTAATCAAACAGTATTGGCACATATCCTAACAACAACTTTCACAAGGAAGATCAATATTTTTTATATTGATACACTTTATGTTAATGCTACTACTAAAGGGAATCCAAATTCCCTCACTAATGATGTAATTTTGTGAAGGGCGCCTTTATTATATATAAATATATCCATTTTGCCTAAAAAAGAGTAAGGTACTGGTCATAAAGGCAAAGTGTACATAGAACACTATCAAAGCTAAATTTAAGTTGAATACCCCAATTTAATCAATGTAATAGAGGACAGGTAGAGACAAACTAATACTACACACTATATGGAGGACATCTGGGAGAAACTGAAGCATGTCAAGAGTGCCATCAAAAAGCTGAATGTTAAAGAGTTTAATGGGGTCACAGAAAGAATAAAGATATCAATTATACATGAAGATGTGATAACTCCAAATCACCCACAGGAGTTATTTGAAGCATAAAAGGAGCTGAGGATACAATTTGAGAAATGAGACTTAATAGAAGAAAGTATCTACATGCAAAAATCCAGGCTACAATGGCTAAAGTTAGGAGACTCTAATTCGGCCTACTTCTCTGTAAGCATGAAAAATAGGAGAGCACAAAATCATATCAAGGCTTTAGTATCCACTGAAGGCATTATATTGTAAACAGAGAAAGGCATAGAGGAGGAGATACTCAAATACTACAAGTAGTTGGTAGGAAATACAAATACAATATTGCCAACAATCCAGCCTAAGATAATGAATACGGGTCCTATTCTTAATAGAATGTAGCAACAAGCACTTATCAGACCATTTGACAAGGAAGAAGTATATCAGGCCCTACAAGGGATTGATGAGTTCAAAGCACTAGGAGTTTTTGGTTTCAATTCATGCTTCTTCAAAAAAGTTTGGACAACACTTGGGTTTGAGGCGTCTAATACAGTATTTAAATTTTTTAAAACTCAAGATATGTATAGGCCAATTAACTGTCCTACTGCCGCACTAGTGCCTGAAGTAAAGAACCTATACTCTGTGAAGGAATTGAGACCAAAAGCATGTTGCACCATAATATACAAATTATAGCAAAAATGCTAGTCAACGGGCTATAAAGGTTATGGATGATTTGAATGATAAAGGACAAGCTGGATTTGTACTTGGAAAGGTGATCAATGATAATATTATTCTTAACCATGAACTAATAAAGTTTTATGGGAGGAAAGGAATCCCACCAAGATGCATGATCAAGATAGAAATGCAAAAATCCTATGATATATTAGAATGGGTGTTCCTGAACATGTGTTTATTGGGCTGAATTTCCCCGAGACATTTGTGAAATGGTTTATGGTCTGTGTTCAAGCAGTCTTATACTCTATTGTAGTGAATGGTAAGGCAACTGTTCCATTTGCTACCAAGAGGGGTGGGAGTCAAGGGGGGACCCTATCCCTGTATATCTTTGACATAGCAATGGAATACCGTATTAGGCTATTGAAGACTCTAAAGAACAGTCTTGATTTAACTATCACCCTCGGTATGCCAAGCTAAACTTAGTGCAGTTGGGATTTGTATATGACTTGCTCCTATTCTCCAGGGGACATGTGATCTCTGCAAAGCTACTATATGCATATTTTGACACTTTTTCTAAGACATCTAAATTAGTAGCTAATCAGGGAAAAGATCTGTTTACTTTGGAGGAGTTTCACCTAATATGCAACAGGAAATTCTCCAAACCCTGGGTTTCTAAGTTGACACATTTACTTTCAGATACCTAGGTGTACCCCTGAGCTCTATGAGACTATAAATTAGGCAGTGGCAGCCACTATTAGACAAGATGACAGGAAGGATCACTACTTGGACAGTAAAACTGTTGTCTTATGCAGGCAGGTTGCAGCTGATTAAGAGTGTGCTCACAACTATACAAACTTTCTGATCTCAAATATGGTTAACTAAGTAGGCAGCACTTTCTTCTTTTCTTTTTCCTTTTAATTTATATACGCTTCCTTGATAAAGAGTAATATATCATGCATAAAGTTTATTGTAATATCCAAAATATGGTACTAATCCTCTATTTATGTAGTCACCAAATCACTACATTATCACTTGGACTAGATGGAAGCTAAAGATCGAAGGTTCATAGTTGATATATGGACCCCATCATATATACAAATCAACAATGGAGAAAATGAGAAAAGAAAAACAAAACAAAACAAAGTCTTCACTTCATCTCAAGAAAGTAATGTAGACAAGTTGCCAAGTTGAAAACCAAAATACTCAAGTGTATAGTTGACTTACCAAACAAAAATAACTATAAATAAATATATCTTAAGCTTCTTAGAGGACGGAGTTAGAGGAGAATTAAAGGAGAATTTCTTAGTTACAGTAATAACAAAATTGTCTTTAGATGACTCTCTTTCCTATTTCAAAGTTGTAATTCAGTGTTGTCCTATTTTCTTATTTTCTTCTTTTTGAGTCTTTAGTTAAGCCTACTACTTATCTATAGTAGTATTTCCTCAATGTGTTAAGTTTGTTCCGTTCAATAATTATTGCGTGAACTTTGATAAGTTATTAGAATGATATTCATGTTTCAATTGGTGCTTCATCTGAAATTTTATATTTATATATGTCGAACGGTTAGGTTCTTGAGTGATGAATATTGTCATATCTATCTATTTTATTTGTTAACATATTTTGTATTAATCCTTGTATTCAAAAGAAGCAAAGGATAATACGAACAATTAAGGAATACAATATTTAGGTGATAATACATCTTCAAGATCTTGACTATTGTAATACGTGAGAGTAGAAATATCTTAAAGAAGTATTATTATCCAAAACGAGATTTTCTCTATTAAATTGTTAGTCAACTAACAAATACAACCGAGAGGGTTTTTTTGTTTTTTGAACGTTAAAGAAAGTATATATTACTAAAACAAAAGTTTTACATACCACATAGTCCCGAAGAACATTACTATTGTCTATAGCCATTAAACTATTACAAACATTGGTAGTTAAAAGTTTAGTACCAGAACATACTCCTTCCTTGTCCTTGTCTACTGCAGCTTTAACAAAAAAGGTGGACAAGCAAGGTACAAATATTTTTCTGGGTTGAAGTGGTTGGTGGCTTTCTCAGCTAGTCGATGTGCTCCTTGAAGTTATGCTTAATCATTGATACCTGCAGTTGAGTCACGTATTATTAGTCAAGACATTGTCCTCATTTATCATTTGTATCATATCTCAAGAGTCCGATACAGTTTCCAGTATGGGAACAACATATCCAAGGCGATTTTAAGGCCTTTGTATATGGCGAAATCGGAGGGCCCAATTCCCCGTCATCAACGCACCTCAGAAGATCATCTCAAAGGCTCGAAGCAACAAGGCTATGGTCAAGTTTCCTCTCTTGAGGTTATTCGACCCTCAGCCTTGGGACAATGTTGACCCCGGATATTGTAGAAATAGGGAGTTCCCAAGGCACACGGCTGTTGCTACCAAATTTTTTTGTATATTTTTATTTGTAACATACCCTTCAAAATAGCATGTATATATGCATATATAAGTATCTTCCAGGGCCACATTA
Organism: Nicotiana benthamiana; assembly: GCA_034376525.1. Lineage (NCBI taxonomy): Eukaryota > Viridiplantae > Streptophyta > Magnoliopsida > Solanales > Solanaceae > Nicotiana > Nicotiana benthamiana. Next base: position 96,528,599 of record CM067337.1, read on the forward strand.
TTTTTTCTTTATTTTTTCGAAGATTTTAAATCAACTTATGACCATATTTTATCAAGAAAGACCCAATAGATATTTCCAAAATTAGCATTTTGGCAATTCATTTATTTGATTCTCATATTTATACTAAAATATAATTTGTATGATTTTTGCATATTTTTATTAATTTATTTAGTATTTTTAAAGCTTTTTTTGGTAATTAATTCCATTTCATTTCAAACAAATAGAATACAATGATCATAATTAATTACATCTCCCAGCTCTATCTTCTACCTTCTTTGCTCTATATTCTCATCCTACCTATTACACACAATTATAAGTAGAATAGTAATTCATCTCGTCTAATCTAGCTTGTAGTCGTTGTACACATCTTCCTCGTCCATGTATTGCTTGAACTATATCTTGAACAAGCTCCTGTATGGACTGCTTCATTCCTCTAAAAATTTTGTTATTTCTTTCCTGTCAGACATGATATATTGCTTCTGCAAGTATTAGTCCATATAGTTAAGTACTAATGCTCCTTCCTTTGCATCATTTGATTATCCAGTTGAGTTCATCACTCCATCGCATTTTCTTTCTGCAAATCCCCTGCCATTGCAACAACAGTGTCAATAATTGTAAAATATAGGAACAGGAAATGAACAGGTGATCGATAAACACCTCTTCTTTATTGCATAGTTCACATGTGACCTCATCCACGTATCCCAGTCCTCTCAGTCTATATTTAGTCATTAATTTTATTTAAACAGCTAGATAGTAAATATATTTCCACTTTGGAACTCCCGGATTACTATGCATAAGTTTCCTCCACGTTACTCGTTCAGAGTTTCCTGGCAATTTTGTGTAGAAATTCTTCACTGAAAAGCTTTTCATCTTTTTAACTTCAGCTTCATTGTATCCAGCTTCCTCAAAGTATTGTCTAGCTTTGAAAATCTTCTGAATTATCCAGGAAGCTTGTTTTGCCTCAATACTCCATCCTGCTATCTGCTTCTTGTAGTACACATGCATCCACTGTACCCATAGCCTATCATTCTTCTTGCTTAAGTTCCACATCAACTTACAAATGACAGCTTTATTCCAAACTTTAACATTCAATAGGTTCTATCCACCAGCTGCCTTAAGATTGTATAATATTTTCCAGGCCACTAATGCTTTCTTAGACTCTTCAATCCCTCCAGTCCATAGGAAATTTCTGCAAACTTTCTCAATCATATGGATCAGTTTCTTTGGGGGGAGAAATATATGTGACCAATATATATGTATAGAGAACAAGACATTTTTGATCAACTGAATTCTTCCTGCATAGGATAGAAATTTTGTTGTCCAAGATTGCATCCTTCTTAGCATTTTCTCTATTAAGGGCTGTCATTTTTTAAAGGATAGCCTCTTAGTTCTAACATACACTCCTAGATAGCTCGCTGGTAGCTCTCCCTTTACAAACCCAGGCCATCTAGTATCTGCTGTTGCTGCTCTTCTCTTCCCCCTCCAAAAATTATAGAGCTTTTCTCTCGGTGAGCTATTAAACCTGATGCTTTTAAAAACTGTTGAAAGCACTGAAATACCAGTTGTACTGACATAATATCACCCCTACTAAACATCAATAGATCATCTGCAAAATTCAATCCAATAATATTCATTTTGCTGCATTTTTTATGGTAGTTGAAATCTGAGTTCTTTCTAAAAGTCTTTAGTATTCTTGTTAGGTACTCCATAGATAGATGTTACAACCCATATTCATACGTGTTAGTTCATGCCATACATTAATTAACATAAATCCAAGAAGGAAATATCCTTGAGATGATAAGAAGTTAATCATATTGATCTTAAGTGATACAAAGGTGTATAAGGGTGATTAACAAGTATTAGAAGTTAAGCAAATCAAGGATGTGGTAACTCGTAGTTTTAGGTGAATCTAGAGGTTCTTAATACACTCAAAAGGTCATGTACTTAGGTATTTTAATTATATAATATCCATATCATAAGTCTTGAAGTCAAACGATTATGAACTAAAGAACTACAAAAGTTGTCGCAATTTAGGTTCATAATTGTACTTAAACACTAAGTCAAATGCTTATAAGCTTTTCTCCCAGTTATGAAAGATTAACGGGGTGATCTACCCACAAAATTAAATATATTTGAGTCTAGTTTCTAACGCGTTAAACCGTTTGTCAATACGACCTCGGAGTATAGAGATATTCATATTTTTGCAAGCCTGCACAGATTGGTAGATGAAGAGTAGGTGCATCACCTACTTGCCAAAATGATAGGCCAAAATTAAAAGACCTAAGTCAACCAAGAGAGGACTTTTAAGGGGTTATGAACTCAGTTATTTCACTCATATTTCAAACCCTCAAAACCAGTTTACCCCTGCAACTTCTTTCCAAAAATCCCACACAAACGCTAATCGATTTTCCCTCTCTTTCAAGTTCTATTTGAAGGTAAAACCTAGAGTTTGAAAAACCCAGGGAAGGGATGAGTTATCCAAAAAGTAAGATAAGTTACTGCCATCTTTCATATATTTTTCTCTGCTGTGAATTCATGTTAATTCTTTCTATACATGTAAGAACTCACAGGATGGTTATCGGAAGTCGTGAGTTCGAGTTATTCACTTGTAACAGACTGTTTAGTGTATTGTTTTGTTTTGTTGTTGGTCTGTGTGTTTTACTACTATTTTGCGGAGTTTTGGTTGTGTAAGGTTGTGGAGAAACACCGTATATATATGTAGGATTGTGGGTTGATAGTTATTCCTAATATTTCCGGGTCGTTTGACACGGCTAGGTGGTCGTCGTATGTATGAAGTAATTAGGTTATGTGGTGGACTGTTTTGGGAGGCTAAATATGTATATTATTTCTGTTGTTTGGGCTATTTTGTGATTGTTTTGAATGGTGTGAAGTCATATATATAAGGGAGGTTCTGTCCATTTCATCGTATAATAGATTGTGGTCGGTACATAATAGTTATGACACTTAAATGATAATGATAGTATCGTCTCTGTTATTATAGACTATGGAGTTGTGAAAATTGCATAGCTTGAGATTGGGGCTGTATATAAAAGGTATGTGAGGGTATCCCTTTCCTTTTTCAGCACGACTCTGATTGCAAATAATGTAATGAATGAGCTTCCAAAGATACTCTACTCTTAGAAGCTAGCGGTACTTACATTGTTTCCCCTCTTATGGAACAATTGATGATAATGTTGCTTCTCTTATTCTTAATGTTATCAATGTTGTTGGTACTTCCTTATTCTTATAAGGTTCATAGCGAAGAGTAGTTCTAATAATGCGTACAAAGGATACCGACCTTATGTCCCTCCGAAAGGTCTAGAACGTGTTTCCATGAGTCGAGCATGCATTATATATATGTATCTATTATTGTATCGAGCCATGCTATAATCAGCTGGGTAGGACATCGTGCAGCCACTAATCAGTTTTGTTTTATCGATCTCCTCGTGGCCGGGTACATTTTTACCGAACATACTACGGCCAGATATGATATGAGGATGATGATGCCCACATAAGCGTATGTTTTAAAAGTTTATATATTTATACACATGTATCATGCACTTCATGTCAGTAGCCCTCAGATGTACTCAAATGTTATAGGTTTTACATTCTTTATTCCTGCTTATATTATTGTTTGTATATATAGTTCCCTGCCTTACATACTCAAAACTTTATTCGTACTGACGTCTTTTTTTGTGGACGCTGTATATCGTGCTGCAATTCCTGATAGACAGGCAGGTGCAACTCCCCCATCACACTAGGTTGTCCAGTTCAGCGGTGATTGGTGAGATCCCTTCTCCGGACTTGCCATGGTCTTGGTATGCATTTTTTGTTATGGACATTATGGGTATGTTGAGGCCCTGTTCCGACTATGTTGCAGCATTTATGTTCCTTTAGAGGCTGATAGACAAGTATTGACCCATGTATAGATGGTATGCCATGTCGGATGGTTTATTTGTATAGTCTTTCATGGTAGCGTGGTAGCTCGTACCTTATACATAGTTTTTGATTATCTGGTCATTCAATGTTAGGTATGTTCATGCCATCATATTTTATAGTTGGTTGTCCATGATAAATGTCTACCATTTATTTTGATTTCGCCGAACCTAGAAGATAATAAAGAAGGTTAGATTAAATATACATCTGTGCTTGGAAAGTATGGTCGGGTGCTAGTTATGGCCCTCAAGTTTTGGTCGTGACAAACTTGATATCAGCGCGTGTCTATCCTAGGGATTGTCTATGAGCCGTGTCTAGTAGAGTCTTGATTATGGATGTGTAGCACCACATTTATAATCAGGAGGCTACATGACATCTAAGGTTGTTACCTTCATCTTGAATCTAGATCGTGCGTAGAGTTGAGTCGTAAGTGTTCGTCTCTAATATTCACCGTCTTTTCTTTCAGCGACGCCTTCGACTAGAAGCAAAACATTAGTAGATAGCTTGATATAGCTGCGGGAGAGGGTACCAATCATGTTCCCCAAGCTAAAGGAGGCCAAAGCGAGGCTTAGAGTAAGATGTCGTCTCATACCTCATCTAATCCGTCTTCTCCAGAGGATATTAGGAGGCACGCAGCACCTCCAGTTCCTCTGTCTGTCATTATAGACTAGGATATGTAGAGTGCTTTGCAGTTATTGACTAGCTTGGTAGCTGCTCAAGCTCAGAGGCAGAATGCAAGTGCTGCTAATAAATTAGTTAGTACGAGAGTTCGTGATTTTCTTAATTTATACCCTCCAGTATTTATTGGATCGGATTCCAAGGAGGACCCTCAGACTTTTATTGACCAGGTTCATCGTGCATTGCGGGTTATGCATGTTAGCTATACAGAGGCAGTAGAGTTTGCTTCTTATCGGCTACGAGATTTAGCGGTTCTTTGGTATGATAGTTGGGAGAGATCCGGGGATCCAAACGATCCTCCAATTGTGTGGAAGGAATTTTCTGAGGCCTTTATTCGTCACAACTTCCTAGTTGAGATACGATGAGCTAGAGCTAATAAGTTCTTGAACCTTAGACAAGGTTATATGAGTGTGCGAGAGTACAGTATGCAGTTTGATTCTTTAGCAAGGTATTCTCCCCATATGGTGGCCGAGATGAGTGATAGGGTGCATTTTTTCGTGAACGGGTTGGGATCACATCTTATAAATGAGTGCATGATAGCCTCCTTGATGGAGGGCATGGATTTTTCTCGTATTCAGGTTTATGTCTAGACCCTAGAGGACCGTAAGCGCCAGCAAAGGGAAGATAGAGAGCAGGATAGGGGACAGCATAAGAGGGCAAGAATTGAAAGGTATCCTGATGACTTTAGAGGAAGCGTTAGGAATACGTTAGAGGCAGCGTCAGGCCCCAGTCTTCGAGGAGTTCGGTGCCACCTGTAGCTAGTGCTGCTTCACAATTTCGGAGGCCTCAATATGATTGATCATATTCTGGTCCAGGTCAGAGTTTTTAGCCATCTAGCTAGCAACATCACAGGGATAATAGTCAGACGAGACCCCCAACACCACATTGTGATCAGTGCGGTAAGGCCAACTTTTGACTGTGCCCATGAGGTTCTGATGTTTATTATTCTTGCGGACAACCTAGACATATGATGCGGGATTATCCTAACAGAGGAGGTGATGGTATGGCTCAGTAGACAGGATCTGTGTGTAGTTCTTCATCATCAGTTCGATGTCCAGCATGGGGTTTTCAGCAGTCGGCAGGTCGTGGTATAGGTAGAGGTGCAGTAGCGAGTTCGAGGAGTGCTCAAAGTCGAACCTATGCTCTAGTAGGTCAACAAGATCTCGAGTAATCTCCAGATGTTATTACAAGTATATTTTCTGTGTGTTTCCCATGATGTATATCCACGGATTGATCTGGGAGCCACATTATCATATGTTACACCCTTTGTGGCTAATAAGTTTTGCGTTGAACCTGAATTGATAAGTAAACCCCTTTCGGCATCTACTCTAATAGGAGATTCTGTGATTTCTAGAAGGGTATATAGAGGTATTACTATGATGATTTTTAGTTGTCAAACCTCGGCAAATTTATTTGAGTTAGAAATAGTCGACTTCGATGTGATAATGGGAATGGAATAGTTGTCCTCATGACATGCAAATGTTGATTGTCGTATGAAGATTGTTAGGTTTCATTTTCCTAGTGGACTCGTCACTGAATGGAAGGGGAACATTGCGACACAGAAAGGTAGGTTTATTTCCATTCTTATGGTAAGGAAAATGATCTTAAAAGGTTATATTTATCATCTCATTCGCGTTAGGGATGCGGAGGCAAAGCCCCCTACTCTAAAATCAATCCTCTTGGTCAATGAATTTCCAGATGTTTTCCCAGATAAACTCCCAGGGCTTCCTCCTGAAAGGGAGATCGAGTTTAGCATTGATGTGTTGCCTAACACTCAACCGATCTCTATCCCTTCATACCGAATGGCCCCGGTTGAGTTGCTAGAGTTGAAGGTGTTGTTGAAGAACTTGCTTGATGAGGGATTCATTAGGTCCAACAGTTTACCTTGGGGTGCTCCAGTTCTATTCGTGCAGAAGAAAGACATGTCGTTACAGATGTGTATGGACTATCGACAATTGAATAAAGTTACAATAAAGAACAAGTATCCACTTCCAAGAATTGATGACTTGTTTGACCAACTCCAGGGTGCCAATTATTTCTCCAAGATTGACTTACGTTCTGGGTATCATCACTTGAGGGTTAAGGAAAAGGATATTCCAAAGTCGGTCTTCCGGACAAGATATGGACACTTTGAGTTCTTGGTGATGTCGTTTGGGCTAACAAGTGCCCCAACAGCTTTTATGGATCTCATGAATACAGTATTCATGCCCTATCTTGATGTATTCATGATTGTATTCATTGATGACATTCTGTTGTATTCTCATTCAGAGGCGAAACATGCAGGCCACTTGCGGATAGTATTACAAACGCTTCAGGATCGTAAGTTATTTGCTAAGCTCTCTAAATGTGAATTATGGATGAACTCAGTAGCACTCCTTGGCCATGTTATATCTGACGATAGTATTAGTGTCGACACTCAGAAGATTGATGCAGTCAAGAATTGGCCTAGACCTATAACATCATCAGAAGTCTGTAGCTTTCTTGGGATAGAACGATATTATAGGTAGTTTGTAGGAGGGTTTTCCTCTATATCAGCACCATTGAATAAGTTTACATAGAATGCTACCAAGTTCTCGTGGTCTGACACTTGTGAACGTAGTTTTCAGGAGCTGAAGAATCGATTGACATCCGCACCAGTGCTTACTCTCCCTGAAGGAACAGAAGGATATGTGGTATATTGTGATTCCTCGTGTATAGTTTTGGGGTTCATATTGATGTAACGTGGAAAGGTTATTTCTTATTCATCAAGAAAATTGAAGAAGCATGAAAAGAATTACCCGACCCATGATTTTGGAATTGGCTGCAGTAATATATGCTTTGAAGATATGGCGGCACTACTTATATGGCATCCATGTTGACATCTACAGAGATCACAATAGTTTACAATACATATTCAAGCAGAAAGAGTTGAATTTGAGGCAACGTAGGTGACTTGAATTACTAAAAGACTACGACATTGAGATATTGTATCATCCCAGTAAAGCTAATGTTGTGGTAGACGCTCTCAGCCGTAAGTCAGTAGGAAGCTTAGTACACATTGAGGCAGGTAGATGGGGGTTGACTAAAGAACTTCATTAGCTAGCCAAAATGAGAATCAGATTATTAGACTCTGATGATGGAGGTGTTACTGTACATAATACATCCAAATCATCTTTGGTTGTCGAGGTAAAAGCACGGCAATATGAAGATCCTATCTTAGTACGATTGAGAGAGCATTGGCAGGGTTGCGAGAAACGATTATGAATGAGATTCATCAATCCCTATATTCTATCCATCCCAACTCGACAAAGATGTATCACGATGTCAATGAGTAGTAATGGTGGGATAGTATGAAAAAGTCTATTGTAGAATTTGTAGCCCAGTCTCCTAATTGTCAACAAGTAAAGATAGAACATCATTAACCCGGTAGATTGCTTCAGAATATAGATATTCCAACCTTGAAATGGGAGGTGATTAATATGGACTTCGTTATTGGATTAACTCACTTATCATAAGTTTGACTACATCTGGGTAATAATTGATCAACTTACAAAATATACCCATTTTTTTACCAGTTAAGACTACTTACACGGCTGAAGATTATGCAAAGTTATATATAAATGAGATTGTTAGGCCTCATGGTGTGCTGTATATATTATATCAAACCGAGGAGCTCAATTCACAGCTAACTTTTTGAGGTCTTTTCAGAAAGGATTAGGCACACAAGTGAATCTCAGCACTGCATTACATCCGCAAATTGATGGACAGGCAGAACGCACCATTCTGACACTGGAAGATATGCTACGAGCATGTGTTCTAGATTTTATGGGAAATTGGGATGACCATCTTCCACTCATAGAATTCGCCTACAGTAATAGCTACCATTCCAGTATTAAAATGGCCATATATGACGCACTATACGGGAGAAGATGTAGATCACTAGTTGGACGGTTTGAAATCAGTGAAACAGAAATATATGGGCCAGATTTGATTCACCAAGTCATTGAGAAGGAGAAGGTGATACAGGAACGATTGAGGACAGCACAAAGCAGTCAAAAGTCTTATTTTGATGTCCGAAATCGTGATTTGGAATTTGAGGTTGGTGTTTGGGTTTTACTAAGGATCTCACCAATGAAGGGTGTTATGCATTTTGGGAAGAAAGGTAAACTGAGTCCTAGGTATATCGGTCCGTATAAAATTCTTCAATGAATTGGAGAAGTTGCTTATGAGTAAGAATTGCCATCTGAATTGGAAATTGTCCACCAGGTATTCCATGTATCTTCTGTTGAGAAAATGTAATGGAGACCTTTATCGAGTTTTCCCTTTAAAAGATGTACAAGTTACAAAGGATCTATCATATGAAGAAGTTCCAGTGGCTATATTAGATCGACAAGTCCACAAGCTGAGAACAAAAGATGTAGCTTCCGTCAAAGTATTGTAGAGGAACAAGAATATGGAAGAAATGACATGGGAAGCGCAAGAAGATATGAAGTCTAAATACCCTTACCTATTATATAATGATGATAACAAGGATGTTGGTGGAACGCAGGATACATTGGAAAGGTTAAACGACTTTATGAGGTACGCAATAACTTGAGAACACACTTCCTTAATACAAAATGCTGATATGAAAATAATATACATTTCCATAATGCTTTGTGTAGCCTTGTGAAGCCATACGTTGGGCATAAATGCTTGCAAATTTTGCTAGTCACCATTTTATAGGGGAAAATCTACCGAAAATTTCTGTTGGAATCCACGATGATTTGGACTCCCCATAAACCCTTACATTTGAGGACGAATGTTCCTAAGAGGGGGAGGGTGTTAAAACCCATGTCCATACGCATTAGTTCATTCCATAAATTAAATAACATAAATCCAAGAAGAAATTATTCTTGAGATGAGAAGAAGTTAATCATATTGATATTAAATGATACAAGGGTGATTAACAAGTATTAGAAGTTAAGCGAATCAAGGTATTTGAATCATAAAATATCCATATCATAAGTCTTGAATTCAAACAAGTTATGAAACAAAAGGTCGACAAAAGTTGTCGCAACTTAGGTTCATAATTTTACTTAAACATTATGTCAAATTTTTCGAATCATTTCTCCCAATTTAGAAATAATTACGGGGTGATCTAACTGACAAATTAAAGATCTATGAGTCTCGTTTCCAATGCATTTAACCATTTGTCAATACGATCTCGGAGTATAGAGATATTCATATTTTCGCAAGTCTGCGCAGATTGGTAGATGACAAGTAGATGCATCACTTACTTGCCAAAATGATAGGCAAAAATTAAAAGACCTAAGTCGGCCAAGAGAGGACTTTTAAGGGGTTATGAACTCAGTTATTTCACCCATATTTCAGACCCTCAAAAGTAAAGTTAACCCCTGCAACTCCTTCCAAAAAATCTCTCACAAACCCTAATCGATTTTCCCTCTCTTTCAAGTTCTATTTGAAGGTAAACCCTAGAGTTTGAAGAGCCAAAGGAAGGCCTGAGTTATCCAAAAAGTAAGGTAATTTGCTGAAATTTTTTGTACTTTTTTATCTGCTGTGAATTCATAGTAATTCGTTCCATACATATAAGAACTCACGGGATGGTGATTCGAAGCCGTGAGTTCGAGTTATTCACTTGTAGCGGACTGTTTTGTGGACTGTTTTGTGTTGTTGTTGGTCTGCGTGATTTACTACTTTTTTGTGGAGTTTTTGAGGTGGAAGGGTGTGGAGAAACTACATATATATCTAGGTTTGTTGGATGATAGTTATTCCTAACATTTCCGGGTCGTTTGACACGACTACGATAGTTGTTGTATGTATGAAGTAAATAGGTTCTGCGTGGACTATTTTTGGAGGCTCAATACGTTTTTATTGATGTTTTTTGGGATGTTTGGTGATTGTTTTGAATGGTGTGATGTCATATATCTAGGGGAAGTTCTCTCCGTTTCATCGTAAAATAGGTTGTGGTCGTTACATAATTGTTATGACGCTTAAATGATAACGATATTGTCGTCTCTCTTAGTGTAGACTAAGGAGTTGTGATAATTGCATAGCTTGAGATTGGGGCAGTATATACAAGGAATGTGAGGCTACCCCTTTCCTTCTTTTGCACGACTCCGATTGTATATAATGTAATGAACGAGCTTCCAAAGATACTCTACTCTTAGAAGCTAGTGGTACTTACATTCTTTCCCCTCTTATGGAACAGTAGATGTTAATGCTCCTTTATTATTCTTAATATTATCAATGTTGTTGGTACTTCTTTATTCTTATAAGGTTCATAGTGAAGAGTTAGTCCTAATAACATGTACAAAGGATACAGATCTTACGGCACTCCGGAAGGTCTAGAACATGTTTCTATGAGTTAAGCATGCATTATATATATATATATATATATATATATATATATATATATATATATTACTCTTTCAAGCCTTGCTATAGTCGGCCGAGTGCGGCACCTATTCTGCAACCATTGATTAGTTGGGTTTTACCGAGCTCCACGTGGTCGGGTACGATTCTGCCGAGACTTATGATGGCAGGGTACGTTTTTACCGAGCCTATTTCAGCCAAGTAAGATATGAGGATGATGATGCCCACAAAGGCGTATGTTTTAAAAGTTTATGTAGTTATACACCTGTATCACGCATTCATGTCAGTAGCCCTCAGAGGTACTCAGATGTTACAGGTTGTATATTCTCTATTCCTGCTTATATTACTGTTCGTATTTATGGTTCCTTGCCATACATACTCAGTACTTTATTCTTACTGACGACCTTTTATTTGTGGATGCTGCATGTCGTGTTGCAGGTCCTGATAGACAGGTAGGTGCAGCTCCTCCATCATAGTAGGTTGTCCAGTTGAGTGGTGATTGGTGAGATCCCTTCTCTAAACTTGTCGTGGTCTTGCTATGCATTTTTGTTATTGACATTATGGGTATGTTGGGGGCCTGTTCCGGTAATATTGCAGCATTTATGTTCCTTTAGAGGCTCATAGACAAGTGTTGACTCATGTATAGGTGGTATGCCTTGTCAGCTATTTTTTGTTGTATATGCCTTGTCAGCTGGATTTTGTTGTATAGTCTTTCATGGTAGCGTGGTAGATCGTACCTTATACATTGTTTTTAATTGTCTGGTCATCCCATGTTAGGTATGTGCATGTCATTATATTTTATAGTTTGTTGTCCATGATCCTGTCTACAATTTATATTGATTTCGTTAACCTAGAAGATAATAAAGAAGGTTAGATAAAATGTACGTTGGTGCTCGGCAAGTATGGTGGGGTTCTAGTCATGGCCCTCCAGTTTGGGTTGTGACACTATCACAAAGAGATAAGGTTACAAGGGTTCCCCTTGCCTTAATCCCTTCTTATCTTTAAAAAGTTCTGTATGTACACCATTAAACATGATAGAGTAGGATACTGTGGTAGTACATTGCATGATCCACTGTATGAAATTTTCAGATAGTTGCAAGTATGCTAGGACGTGTTCTAATTAGCTCCGTTCCACAAAATCATAAGTTTTCTTCATGTCTATCTTCATCATATATCTAGGAGTCTCTTTTTTATATTATATCCTTTAACTAGCTCACGCCTTAGGATTATGTTATCATTAATCAATCTGCCATGAACAAAAGCAGCCTAGCTTTTATCCACTAGATCATCCATGACACCGTTTAATCTGTTAGTCAGGACCTGTGATATAATTTTGTACAGAATTGTGCAGAAGGAGATAGGCATGTACTCAGAGATTCTAGCAGGACTTTTCACCTTTTGTATGAGTGTATCTGTCGTAACATTAATTTGCTTGCACATTTTGGATTCTGCAAAGAACTCTAACACTGCATTTGTGACCTCTTCACCTATCATTAGCCAAGCTTTTTTGAAGAACACCGCATTGAAGCCATCACAACCTGGATCTTTTGCATCAGTTATACCTTTCAAAGCTTGACATATTTCGTCCTTAGTCACCTCTGCTACTATCTGCATCTGTTGTAGTCTCTTCACATTTGGTCTATCTTTCATTACTACTGGATTAACTGTTGGTAGTTCATTTGCTAAAGTCCCCAATAGTTGCTTATAGAAACATATCACCTCTTCCTCTATATCATTTTTAGTGTGAACTGAGCTTCCATCACTTTTTATCAACCTTTTGATTTTTTTACTGCACCTACTCTTCATACTTGCAAAAAAAATAAGTTGTGTTTTCGTCCCCCAATTATAACCACTTTATTCTGGACTTCTGCATCATAATACTTTCCTCTATTCGTGACCATTTTTCCAGTTGAAGTTTTGCTGTTTTCTCCTCTTCTATTAGTTGTCTATTCTGTCTTGGATCCCTCATATGTTCCTGCACTTCTGTCAATTTCTGCCTGTATTCCCTAACCTTAACCGCTACATCATTATATTCAGCCTTGTTCAATTCTTTCATTGCTTGTTTTACTTTCTTCATTTTTTTCATACATTCCACATTTTCTCATTTTTTTTCATACATTCCACATTTTCTGCCTACCATAAGATTGCCTTCATGCTTTATTAACAATCTTCAGAAAGTTGTCATGCTCAGTTATGTGATTCAATAATTTAAAAGGCTTGGCATTCTTTTCTTCAATTACATCTAGACAAATACTCAAAGGAGAATGGTCTGAACAACGAGGATCCTTACCACTTTACCTCCTTCTACCTAGCAGCTTTATTTAAACCTCTTATATTCCAAGTGATGAGCTTCATATTGGGATAAATAGGCTCTGAGTAACCCCCTCTTTCCATGTATCTTCTTTTTGTCTACTGTCGCACCTCTTTTTTTTAACATCTATAACCTGGCAAAGGGTGCGGATGAATGAGTTTCTTCAAGTAAAGGACAACCGAAATGGGATTCATTTGTTTAGTAATTTAAGAGTTGCCAGTTGGGATAATTTATGGTGTCCCAAGTCACCAGTTTAAATCCAATATCGAGGAAGGTTTGACTCCAAAAATTTGGGTTAGAAATTCTGTTAACCCGGGAGAAGGTGTTAGGCATTCCCGAGTTCCGTGGTTCTAGCAAGGTCGCTCAACTATTATATTTGGCTTGATTATCTTATTTTAATGCATTTATTCCTATGTGCCAGTTTTACCTTTTAACCGCTTTTATTTAATTTTTAATGAATATTGCAACGTCATCAAAACACGTCTAGAACCACGTCACATAAATGCACCCGTGGCTTTTGACATATTTGGACATCGTTGGGCTTGGCACGCCTCTATTCCAATAGTAAAGGAAATTTCAAACCACATTGTTGAGGTCCATAACTATACTTGCTAAATACAGCACACCTCGCTTAATTAATTCTATATCCTTAGCCTTTTTGACTCTAATGCTCATATGGGCTAAGTAACAAACGTAGCGCTAAATGCAGGCCCAAATATCTAAAAAATGATGCTACCAGATGTAATGAGGCTGCCTTGAACATAAAGAACCTTGGTAATATTTAGGCCCAACGTGCCCAAACACTCCATCTAGCACTGGCTGCAAGTAGGGAACCCAGAGATCGCACCCATGAAGCCAACAGATCGCAGATTTTGCCCTCGAATCTTTAACCCTTTATGAAAGAGAAAACGAATTGGGGCATGAATAAGAACCTTATACAACAATTAATAACAACCCCTTTTTAATTAGCCTAGGGCACAAACTATATGAGAACGTCAATTGGTTACGGTTGAAATAAAGCAGACTATATAGGGATAGCGACTTAAAAAATTAAACCATCATTTACACTTGTTATTTCAGACTTAAACATGATTCTGGGCAACGAGTTTAATAGTCCAACCAGCTCGAACAGTTAAACTTAAATCAATTCAAATCCACTTAAATAATTTCAAAAGCTAGTTTTTAACTAAGAATAAGGATACACACCGAAGGCAAGTATACGATGGCTTTATAGGCAAGGACTAGGGAAACCTTTTGATTTTTATCTTGCTTCATAGTCCCTTTCTTTTTAGCCTGTGGACCACGTTAACCCTAGAATTTACTATTGGACACCCCCCCGGAAGCTTCCAAAGTTGTTGGAAAAAGATTTCCCATGTCCTAATCCTAAACCACCCCTCTAATATTAGTTATTTAACTTGACAAACATAGACTGACCATTGCCCCCCCCCCCCCCCTTACGTTATTCAAAAACAACCCTAGAAGTGTTTGACAAATTTCAAAACCTAAAAAGCTAATAGCTAATTGTCGAAAACTGAGTCAAACACCATAAAACTTCTATATTCTTGCCATTAAAACATAATTTATTTCTGATAGCATTCAAAATTTCTTATTAACGCCTAAGTTCTTATCACACAATTAAAACACCATATTGATTCTTTCTTATATCTAAAAAAGAGGAAACAAATGAACCGTGCAATTAAATAAAATCAGCTAAGCAGAAAAAGAAACAAACGACATTAAATTATGAAAATAATTATAAAAGAACAACATTAGAACCATATTGAGAAAGCTTAAACAAGTAGAACCTACGAAAATCTAGATTAAACCTACATGCATAATAGGATAAACAAAATTTAAAATACACAAGTTTCTGAAATAAAAGAAACAAAAGGAGAAGCTAACAGGTTAGTGACGGACTGAGAGCACGTGATTTTTGCCTCACTTTAGATATTCCTATAAGAATTCATTAAAATTAGGAATTTTCTTTTATTACTTAAAATTTTAGGAATTAACTTCACAATTTTGTGTTTGTTTGCATTTTGTGCATTTTTAAATTATTATAATTTAAAAAAAAATACAAAAGTAGTACATTTGCATTTAGGACCCAATTTTATAATCTCTTAGGTTTATTAGCATTTGACATTATAGAAAATAAGAAAAAATAACCAAAATAGTCATGTTTACATTTGCTTAGTTTTCTTTTAAAAATAGGATTAGGCTATTCTAAAAATTAATTAGTTTTAATTGAGCTTAAAATTTATCTTGTTTATTTTATTTTCATACTTAATAAAATCTGAAAAAAATGCAAAAACAAAAGGAAATTAATTAAATAAAAGGAAGAAAAGAAGAAAAAAAACAACTAAAAGAAGTGACCAGATCTAGGCCAAGTTTTCAGCCCAAAAAACTTCAAACCTGTTCCCGCCAAGCCTAAAATTTTACCCGGTCCAGAACCACCATGGCTCAAACGACCTCGTTTCAATGACCCCATGATCTGAGCCATGTATTTATGTTGATCAGTCGGTCGAAAGGCAAGGTTGTAATGCATATATAAGTGTCCCAAATAACACCCCCAGACCCAAAACCTCATACCATGTCTCATCCAACCCTATAACCCCCCCGATTCATCGCCGCCGTCCGAAAATCATCGCCGCTGCCGGACGGTCTCCAATCAACCCCAAAAATACACTCCTCAATCCCCTCCTCCTCCTCTTTCAAGTGCCCCATGTCCCAGCCCTCGAATCACAACCCTTCTTCTCGAATATTCGATCAAAAGGGTTGCTGCTCCGCCGTCCACGGCGGCGCCGGCTCCGATGGCCACCAAAATTACATCACACAACCCCCTCGTCTCCCTCCCCATGAATCCATAGCCTATAACCCTCAAATATTACTGGATTTTGTCAAATATCAAATCAAAGACCCCGACAAAAATCCAACCCATCCAATCCCAACCAAAGTCACACCATAAACCCTCCTCGACATCCTCACCATGAATCATCATCCTGTTTCTTTCAAACATTTCCTGAGCTTCCCCAAAATCAAAACAAAGGACTGGGCCTTATATCCAAATGCATAATCCAACGGGTTAGGGAGGTTTGTGGATAGTGTTGAACCCTATTCAGCTGTTGCTCAAGAATCAAAGTTTGTTTTTACTTCAAATTGTCCGCACAACTTCAGGTATTTCTTCTTTTTCTTTTTTCAATTTTCTTCACTTCCATTGTTATTCTTTGTTGTCGTGTGATTCTTCTCCTTCCAAATTTCTATTTGTTACAGTGTTCATAAACTCTCAATTTTCTTATTGTTAGAAATCTTAGGATAATTAGCTATCACTAATAGTTGGTTAGCCGTTTAGTGTTTAGTTTCGATTAATTAAATTGAAGTGCTTTCAATTGGTATTGTTTTTTGATTTTTGGTTGTTTTTTGTTTTCCCCAGCCTTTTAGAAATTGCTTATTCTGTTTAATTTCTGTTGAGTTCTTATTAATTCAATAGTTTAGTTAATTTCGGTTTGTCATTTTATTTATCATCCCATTGTTCATAGGATATTAGTGTCTCGTTGAGTTTAAGATCCAGCTTGGATTATTTTGGTTAATTAGCTTAATTTTCAGGATCTCTATTAGTTTGTACGGATATAGCTGATTTCTAGCATTGGTTAATTGACCATGGTCTTTTGACGAAGCTTATGAGAATTAGTTTTAGTTAGAGTAGTAATTGTTTTGCATATAAGGTTAATATAGGTATTTCACTTAACAAACTTGTAGGTGATTGAGGCTGGAACACCCTAGACTCTTCAATAAGAGGTTTGAAATTACAATTCTAAGACTCTAGTGTCAAAACTTGAGGCACAAGTTAGTCTTCTAGGGACTGAATAATAAAATCTGAAGAATAAAAGAGGGACTAATAATTAAATAAAATAGGAAGAGTTGCCCTAAGGCTTTACCTATAAAAAGGCATACCATTGCCTTCTTTCACAAGTTTTTACATCTGAAAATTCCCCCCAAAGCTTCTACAAGTTTTAGACTCCAAAAATCTGAATTTCAAATTCAAAAATAGACTTTGGAGATTCGAAATTGCAAGTTCAAAATTCTGTAGAGTTTTAAGGTCCCTTTAGATCATAGATATTAAAAAGTCCAAAAGAGATTAATATCAAGTTCCAACTATAAATCGAATTTCGGGTTTAGAATAGGATAGAATAGTTATAAGATCCCTGTGTTTCTGGTTGTGGAAGTTTCAGAGGTGGCCTGGGTTCAACTTCAAGCTTACTTGTATCCGATCCAGTTTTCTTTTGGCTATTTTGTTAGTGCTTTTCCTCTGTTATTCAGTCCTGGGCTTGGTTCATTTGTTTTTGGGTTTACAATTTATTACGAGCTTGTTGATTCATGTTACTGCACTACTCCTGAATTGTTTGCTGACTGTACCTTCTTCTCTCATTTGGCCTCAATTCCAGGTACACGCCTTGGATCTAATTCAATGTGGCTTTTCAAGTTGGAAATGAAATAGGAGTTGTGCATGAATATTCCTCGTGATATGTGCCAGTAGTTTTGTAGATTAACTACCTATTTGCATTTGTAATTAATTTGGACTAGATTGTAGACCTCCAATTCACTTATCTCATTTGTGTAAACTTTAACAATACATATTAGTAGGATACAGGTTCCATAATTAGTTATTATGTGGAAATCGTTGGGTTTGTTGTCATGTTTCAAGTATAGTTGGTGTCATGAGTTCCTGAAATGAATGATAAGATTACTTGACTGCCATTTAAACAATCGAACGCATAGAATAGCTAGTGTAATCAAGTTATGTTACAGGTGTTAGAATATGTAGGCATAATTAAATTCTGGAAGATAGTATGTATGCTCATAACAATATGAAGTCAAGTAGATCTTGTATTTTATATGTGTTAGTTATTCAGTCGTTCATTTTATAGGCTCAATCTATGAATAAAATTTCTTAACATGCATTGAATGCAATTATTTAGCTGTTGAATTTCCATTTATGGTTAGCGACATACGCATGAGCTAAATATGCATATGAATGTAGGATTTAAAGTCAAGCATGATTTGACTGAATAATTGTTAAATCCAGTCATGATTCTACAACTAGTATTCGAATACCCAATATAATATGGGACTTGGGCTCATTTATGAGCCAAACTCGACAACCTACTATTTAAATCATATTTGGGGCCCAAATTTATGCTTTCAATGCCTACACGAGGCAGTTTAATTATGGGATTACTTTTGTAACATAGGTTTTGGACCCTCTAGTTAAGTAGCATACTTGAATTAAGAGATTTTCCCTTTTGTTCCATTATGGACATGAACCTGAGGCTCAAATTCTTTGATTACTTTTTTTATAAATAGCAATTAACAGGGCTAATTAATTAGGTCCTTTTAGAGACCAAGTCCATAGAAAATCCTAGTTTACTCTATATTTGCCTTTAAATGATAAACGATGTGTGCCGCCCCAAATAAAATTCATAAATTGCATGGACCTCTTTAAAGGTTTATTTTAAAATACTTCAAAATTGGGGACAAGTCGTTTAGCGAATTTCACAGCTTCCCGCAAATATAATCATACGTTAGTCTTTTTAGGCGTGTCTTTTTAATAATTTACCTTCCTAAATACGGGTGTGTATTTCATGTGACCCAAATCCAAATCCCAAAACTTTGGATGAAAATGTATTTCATATCCGAGTGCATTTCATGTGACGCGATCCAAAGACATGTTTTAAAACAACGTTCACATTCCTAAAAATTCAATTAAAAGCAGTAAATAATTTAAATTTGCATCATAGGATGAACCTCTATGAAAATTTAAATTTCTAGCCACTCATAATAGTTTAAGAGACCGTGCTAGAACCACGGGATCCGACGGTGCCTAACACCTTCCCTCGAATCAACAAAATTCCTTACTTAGGATTTCTGGTTCGCAGAGTCCAATTGTGCAGTCAAATATTTCCTCGATCTGGGATTCAAAACAAACCGGTGACTTGGGACACTAAAATCCAAGCCTATCCCAAGTGGCAACTCTAGATAAATAAATAATCCCATTTCAAATAATGTTAGTATAAATGGAAAAACTCTTTTATACATTTATCCTTCGGGGTAGCCATGTAAAAAGGAGGTGTGACAGCTCTGGCGACTCTACTAAGGATAGAACACAGAATCTTTGGTTCAGGGTTTAAGGATTCGAGCTTAGAATAAATGTTATATTTGCCTTTTTTAAGTTTTTTACATGTCCATGCTATATGTGTTAAATGTTTATCGCTTTGATACTGGTTGAATTGTATATATAAACTATTACGAATCCCTTCCTCTCTCTGAGTCTTCTACATCATGGAGAAGGGTGCACTTCGTGTGACTTCCCTTCAGTTTAGAGTCTTTTCCTAGCATCTGTATCCCCGGTATGCTATCCCCTCACCCCCGGCTCGAGTTGTCCACCCTTGTAAGCCAGGAACAATAAACCCAGGTTTTTTAACCTAGTATAACAAAACCTCATGCCGGATCCCTAGTAGGAACGTTTGTTTGCATCACGTGCATTTGACTTAGGGGACTCAACATAGTGGTTGGGTCTGTCTAGGATAGGTATGCCGAAATGAAAAGACCATCCAGATGAATCTTACGTGCTACTTGTGCATTTATTTGCTTCGGATTTGAATGTTGACCGGCTTACGGATAAGGAAAGCAAATTGAGAAAATAGCAATATTAGGACTAAATGAGAGTGATCACAGGTTTCGAAAAACCAATGTTCAAATAGAACCAAAATGCTGCCGGATTTAACAAAAAGAAATAAGAAAAATAAGACTTTTTAACAAATTGGGCTGTTGACAAAACTGCCCGAACTACGCTGGTTTGATTCTCACCGGGTGTGACATACGTAGGCAACCCCTCATGGGGTCCAACCTCCCTTTTGAAAAAATAGACAAAAAATGTCAAAATTTTAATTGTTGTTTTGAATAAATTGGGTGATGCCATTCTTGTTAAAACAAGCCGAATGTCCCCAAAAGGATGCCGGTAGACTGTTTTTGCAAGAACAGCCGCCCTGAGTCATTTTAAAGTGGTTTGTGGGCACAGCCTTAAAATCTTCTTTTCTGAGGTGCTAAAGGTCATATCGGCAAAACCAAATCCCCGTTTTCCTAAATAAAGATTTTTTTCAAAAAATAGCCATTTTTCTCTTTTAGGTCATACTAAATTAATAAATCTCCTTCAAATAAAATGTGAAGAAGGAATACCACTGACATCGAACCTTTCTCAGTCCTGAGTGAGATCCCTTTGCAGCTTCACATGTGGTGGAATGACCTAGGTAAAGGTAGCAGAGAAACCGTGGTCAAAACCAAGAACAGATATTGTTGAATCACTAATACCATTTTGGGATCCAACCCGCAACGTATTTCGGTTCTCAAACTTTGAGCTTACACCCACAATGCGGGATATGCAGTTCTTAACAGGAACCTCAGGAGTAGATATCCATTGGCACCGAGACTGGTCAGTATCCACAGATTTTTGGACTTGTTGATCATTCGTCGGGACATTCAAGATAAGCATCTATCAGAAGGGCATTGCACACTTCATTTTGTATACCACTCGTAAGGCAACCCGAAGGGTTTTGAGGAGCCCAATACTAAATTGACACATGCCGAGAACAATGATAAATGGTAGGCCCGGTGGGGATTGGCATTCTGGTAGCTTTCTTGGGAATCATGGTTTGTCAAAGAAAATAGTAACATACACATTGGCCTGGTATGAATGTTGGATGTTACCCTAAAGATGCCTACTATCATAGTGGTCCCTCTGATTGTGGCAAAAATGTATTGAGACTTAACCATGTGCCTAGAGGGTATGAAATTCTTTTACGGTTGTAATCTGTTGTTACAACTATGGATCCAAGAGCACCTTCGTCATCGCACGGGCTACTTGAACTATGGTCTGACTAGGTTGAGTTGCATTGAAGAATTTGATACCTGGGTTACCGGCATTGCGTTCCCCAAGGGCACCGAGGCTTGGTTGTCATGCTTGAGATCTCTGACAGAAGATAAAATTTAATGGGCTTTCAGATGGCTTCCCGCTACTAAGGTTTTGTACGCATCAGCAGAAGTGCCTTATATTCTTTTAATGGGTGTTCGTACCATCCAACCCTATGCTCCTTACCGAGTCCTGGGACAGCTAGGAAGATTCCAAACCATCCACGATGACGACGATCAGAGTAAACAAGTCATCGAATTAGGCCCGAAGGCTGCCTTCTCGAAAGGAAAGATTCGCCAAATCTGGAATAAATCAAAGTATCTTGAACCTAAAACCATAGTGCAACATCAGGCTAAGGGTGAGGTAGACCCCAAATACTTGGTCTGTTTTGGAAAAAAGTTTCAAATTCCAAAAAGGCCCGCCAAGAGACCGCATGTTCAACACTTCACTTACGAAGCGTAGGTGCAATGGGATTGGTTGACTAAAGAAAAGGAGTACATGGCCCGAATTGTAGCATTGGTAAAATAGATTCAGGACCTGCGGTTTGAAAATAGCTTGCAAGCCGCAGCCGATGAAGGTGACTAACAGAGGTTGACCCAAGAGAATGAAGCCATCAAGGCCCAAATCCAACAAATGAGAATAGATGCTAAAAACCAAGAGAGAAGCCGGTCTGATGAGATACTGATAAAATGGCTAAAGAAACAAGTCATAGTCTGCCAGGACGAATTGGTGAAATCAGAAGGGAACGTGGCAAAGCCTAGATCACAATGCACAAAGAAGACAAAGGAAAGAGCCCAGTTCGTGCAGAAAATGAAAAGAAATTATGAGGGGACTGTCACACCTCCTTTTTTTACACGGCTACCCCCGAATGATGACACGTATAACGGAGTTTTTCCAATTAAAGTGACATTATTCGAAATGAGATTAATTATTTATTGAGAGTCACCACTTGAGATAGCTTTGGCTTTGGGTGTCCCTAGTCACCGATTTATTTAAAAAATCCCAAATCGAGGAGATGTTTTGACTACCCAATTGGAGTATGCAAACCAGAAATTCTTGAGTAAGGAATTCTGTTGACCCGAGGGAAGGTGTTAGGCAACCTCGGATGCCGTGGTTCTAGCACGGTGTCTTAAGCTTATTATCAGTGGCTAGAGGTCTGATTTTCAATACTTGTTTAAACCATCAATGCAATTTTAATTTATTCAACCGATTTTAATATATATTCTAGGAAAATTTACAATGTTATTAAAAAACGTCGCGAACTACGTCTCATTAATGTGCATGCAATGTTTGACATATTTTAATTCCATTGAGAATGAGATTTGGGTCAGATAAATGCGTAGTCTAGATTAGGAAGGTAATTTAATAACAAACTCGCACTTATAGCAACCACTTCTTTATAATTCATGGGAAATCGTGAAATTCTCTAAACAACATTTCCAATTTTCTAAATATTTTTTCAATTAAAGGAGACTCTGGTATTTGGTTTAGATAACAGGGCTCATTTCTTTTTAAAGGATATCCTAATGCATACTAAATTTTCTATTATTCTTATATCTAGAAATTATCTAATAATTTACAAATGAATAACGCACCCGGAAACTAGATATTCACATTTTTAGCCTCATTCAAAGATAATTATACACATTCGGCTTCAGGTTTTTGCTGGCCCAGGAACTTACGTTGTATCTGGCAGCTGCTGGGCCTTTCCTTTAGGCCCAAAGATAGTTGGACGGATGAGTCCATCACAAATAACTCTCAGTAGTGTTTCTTTTGGTTTGAGATTGTACACAAGGCTAACCATTAAATATATCAACAATGTTCACAAGGAAGATACTAGGGATTATTTTGTATCAGTTTTCAGTCTTTAATCTTAACTAAATGATTCATAATAATCATCAGTCGGAGTATACGAATTCAGCTTCCAAACTTCAATTATAATTTTGGTTACAATATGTTAGATAAATATGCACAGATTATTTTTAAATGTACTGAAACTTAAATGAATTAAAACACTACACAATGTTTTGATCTTTGAACAAATATCAAGTTAATATTTCCTAAAGCAAACTTTTCTAAACAAAATAGGAAACACACACCTGAACCGCCCATACCACTGGTTAACCTTACTATTAATTATACATATTTAAAATATCAGTCTAAATGTCCAATTATTACAAGGTAAATCAGTCCAAACGTTCAGTTATTACAAAATAAGTTAGTCCAAATGTCTAGTTAGTACAAGGTGACTACTTCTAACATGAAATTTATTAAAGCTAAAAGAAAAGGAAAACAAGATGGGGGGTTCAAGGAAAAAATACCGCATATAAATCTTTAGATCTTGGAATATATTCAATTTAAGCTCCATACATCACTGAATATCAAAGTGTACCTGGAATTCAGCAAAGGACAAGCCTATGAGTAAACGAAAGCACTTAGCAAACAAGCAGCAGCCTATTGAATAGTGAGCACCCATTTGAAAGGTTTGGAAAAGAAAAACTTTAACATGAGTGGGATTACATTCAAAATTCTAAAGAATGTAGGGAAAACTAATGTGTGTATCCTCTTTTTTTTTATTTCAACTACAAGGCTATTGGAGGAAACATTTTGCTCGAGAATATCCAGAAGAAATCCAAAGTCTCTTAAGTTCAAAAAACAGATCCCCAAAAAATATTTAGATTTTCTTTTTCTATAGTGAAGCCTTAGGGCAACACTTTTTCCTTGTTTTTCCTTTTAGTCCCTGATTCAGATTTCAGTTTTTCCTAACTGGTCCTTAATTCCTGACTTGTGGCTCAAGTTTGACGCTCAAATTATGCCTAAGCCTCTCACTAGAATGTTCTAGGGGTTATTACCAGATTCCTTTAAGGCTCAAATACCCCTTATGCCCCTATTTCTTTTCCTAATTAACTAACCTCAGGTTATAACCTTAGTCTAGCATTTGGTTTGGTCAAAATTAACCCAGGTCAATTGTGTTTGAGTTATGGGCTAAAGTCTTGCCTGGATTAACATGCACATTGGATAAGTATAAGAATAAACCCATACAACTAAATATCCTAATATGTATTGATCAATAAATTATTGTAGCATTAGGATCATATATAAATGTTCAGGCATTTTTTATGTTAAAACAAATAGATCAAATCGACCAGGAGAGGGCACTAATCAACTAGTGCAAGACTTATTGAAAAGACCCAATCACTAAAACTCAATAAATCTTAAAAACAACGAAAGGAGATGAGAACAAGACAGATATCAGAAATTCACACAAACTCGGCCTCAACAAATGCAAATTAAGCAAAGAGTCCTAACTAGAATTTCTAACATGTAATGAAGCAGGACAAAATGATTATTTCCTGGACTTTCAGAGATGATCAAACAGAACCAAAGAATGAACTCAAAATCATGCTGCTTAAGACATCAATAGAACTAACGGTGACTAACAGAATGACTAAAAAATATGAATACTCTGAGAATCATGACACAACACAAATAGGATCCAAAAGGTATTTACTAAAATTACTCAGGATCTCAGGGGGTAAACATGAAAATCAAGAGATGAAGATCAACGAGACATGTAAATTTCAAAGATGAAACTAGAGATCATGTAAAGCTTTAGAGGTAATATCAAACTGACAAGTCAATATAACATTAGACTATTATAGAAGATGTAGTCCAACCAGTAATACGCCAAAGAGTAGCAAAGAAGACTATTTGTGGAAATCAAATAAAATTGTAAAAAAGAACAAATCAAAAACACATATAACAACAAAAAGGAAACAGAATACTTAGCTTTTAAACTTGGAGCTCTAACTTGAAATCATTCTATTGGTTTTTGACCTCTTTTGTGGAGGCTTCTAACCTTCTAGGATGACTTGCTTTTAGAATAATGGACCTAGGGGTCCAAGGATGGTATTTTGCGATTCTAAGACAAAGTTTGGTCTCAGATCTGGATTTCCTTGGTGGTTAGTATCATTTGAATGTTCGGGGTGGCATGGTTGAGGAGAGGGTTAGAAAGGGACTACCTGAGGTAGTTATAGGAGGTGTCCATGTCCAATAGCGGAAATGTTACTTCGAAGTCGACTGGACCAATGGTGAGCACCAAACCAATATCACCTATGGTGTCCCTTTTGATTCCATCGAGGCTCGGACGCATACGTTGTTAGGACGGATCCTCACTGCCCCAATCTCCATTTTCTGCAAGGTAGACAGTGGGCATATGTCTACTCCGTAACCTCTTTTGATCATTACTCTTTTGACATAATATCCCTCACACTTAACAGTGAGGTGCATAGCCTTGTTGTGAGCAGCTCCCTCCGGGGGTAATTCATTCTTACTGAATGAGACCTAGTTAATAGCGAAGAATCTCTCCGCCATTTTCTCTAGTTGCTCCACAGAGGTCTTAGCTGGTACACAAGCTTCGTTCAATGTTTTGGGCAAGGCGTGCTGATAACAACAACAACAACAACCCAGTATAATCCCACTTAGTGGGGTCTGGGGAGGGTAGTGTGTACGCAGATCTTACCCCTACCCTGGGGTAGAGAGGCTGTTTCCAAATAGACCCCCGACATCCTTCCCTCCAATAACTTCCCACCTTGCTCTTGGGGAGACTCAAACTCACAACCTCTCAGTTGGAAGTGGTGATGTTTGGGATATTTCATCAAGAGTGACAAAAATGAAATCTGCTCAGGGGATTTCGAGAGCTGGTCTATCACTTCATACTCTGGCATTTTCATTTTCTGGATAAAAGCTTCTGCCTCCTCAGCATTCAATGGCCTCTTCGGCGGAAATCGCCTTATGGTAGCAACGTTCACCTCTTCCATATCTGAGTATTTCTTTGTAGGACATCCTTTTTGGGCTTCTATGAGGACTTCTTTCCCTTGTATGTAATGATGGTTTGCTGATAATTCCGAGGGACGACTTAAGGTTTGGTCATGGTCTTCTGCGGCGCGCGACCGATAACCACGGGCTAATTCAGCACTGGCGGTTTAATAGATCCCTATACCACATAGGCTTTCTTACGTATATACATGGTTTTGTTTAGCTCGAACCTTTTTGGGGGGCTCAAAGTGGGCTGCTTTTTTTTACGTCCTCGTGGGATGTAGAGTATTGTTTCCTTGGTAGGGGTCGTCTCAGCTTTGACTTCAGCCTTCTTCTCTGCTTGTGGGCATTCAGCTTCATCCATTTTCTTTTCTTAAATCTTTTTTGTGGTGACTTTTGGTTTTCTATCTGCCTCAGCAATGGCGATGATGGCTTTCAGAGTGGGATCAAATTCTTTGTCCTCACAGATCATTCTGATGACCGGCCAATTATTGTAAGCTGGTAACGGGTTATCAGTTACATTTGGGATCTCTTCATCGCTTAGTACTATCTTCTTTTGGTCTATCAAATCTTGTACTGCTCGTTTTAAGGTCTAGAAATTTTGGTATCATGTCCCTCTGCCCCAGAGTGGTAATCACAATGTACGCCCCTTTGATAAGAAGGTGATTCAGGGTTGTGTCTGTTTGGGGGTACAGGCTGGAGGAGACCCATGTTGACCAACTTTATGAAGAGGCTGGCGTAGGATTCTCCAATGGGAGTGAAGTTTTGTCTCCTCGTTGGCTCCCTGGGATGATAATCGTTTTGTGGACGGCGGGGATTGTAGTGATTCTGAGGAGGCTGATTTCTTGGGCTTGGTTTCTGTTGTTCTACTGTTATGGACTAGCAAAGGGCTGAGCGTTCATAGCTGTATAGGGTTTGGGGACATAGTGCATGTCTCGGTGAGGATAGTAATGTTGAGATTCTCTTTCAGAGAATGCATACCTTGTGAGCATGCTATTTCCTCATCCCAGAGGCTGCCATGGATGTTTCCTCTTTCTTCTTGTTTCTTGGGATTCCTCCCGCCCCTCCTTGTATGGCCTGGGACATTGCTCTTATGGAGTATTGACTCAGAATCCTCCCCCTTTTGAGGCTATTCTCTTCAATTTCTTCAATCTTAATCGCCTCTGCAAAAGGTTTACCTATGGCCGACATCATATTTTGAAAGTAATCTGCCTCTTGTGCTTGTAAAAAGATAGTGGCCATCTCTGCTTCATCCATGTGAGGCTTTATTCTCGATGCTTGCTCGCGCCATTTAATAACATACTCTCTGAAGCTTTCAGCAGGTTTCTTTTTCAAGTTGGCTAGGGAATTTCTATCCGGGGCGATGTCGATGTTGTACTGGAATTGTCTTACAAAGTCCCGAGCAAGGTCATCCCAGATGTTCCATCGGGTAATATCTTTATCTATATACCATTCAGTTGCAATGCCCACTAGGCTCTCCCCAAAATATGCCATCAAGTGTTCCTCAATTCCACATGCTCTATGTAGTAGATTGCAATACTTTTTCAAATGAGCGATGGGGTCTCCGTGGCCATCGTATTTTTCGAACTTCAGTGTTTTAAACCCCAAAGGAATATGTACGTGTGGGAACATGCACAGATCTGAGTAAATACACTTTTCTGTCCACTTAGTCCTTGGATATTCTTCAGGCTTTGTTCAAGACTATTCATTCTCCTTGTGATTTCATCTTGTTCGGGCGTTATGAAGGTTTTGTCTTGCACAGGGGTAAGTTCATATGCTGGCTGAGGGTAGTTGTATCTGGGGTACGAGGGAGGTTCCGTGTGGTAGTCAGGAGTCTAGAATGTAAAAGTTTTGGGGTCAAAAATGGGCCTTGGTACCACAGGCTGTGTAGTGGCTGTGCACGGCGGGGCTATAAAGATGTTGGGAACTGGCCCGGATGTAAACATCGGAGGGCGGGTTTCGGAAGGTGCCCCAACAAAATTTGTTGACATGGTGGGCTGCCCTAGGAGAATATTTCGGTGGCTGATTGGGATGGTGGAGGTAACCCTGACCTTGGAAAAAGCTCGGGAAATCCGTGGATAGCGCTTGGAGGTTCCTTCCCATTTGTCCAGGCATCTCACATCTCCATGACCCGGAGAAGCAGGATCCTGTTCTCTTCAGCCGCTGCAGATTCAGAGGTTGGTACTCCTGTGATTGGGTTAACCTCTGCGATAGGGACTGCGGGTAGAGTCATTTTGGTTGACATTTCTGTGCTTCCCTTTGACCAGGTAAAGTACCTGTGTGAAACCAATTTACCGTAAACCAATCACTGTTCTTAAAACACCTGAACTGGACACCGGAATTCAGTAGTTAGTCCGGGGCAGATAACAAACAGGAAATTACATATTGTGCGTGATGCCCCTATGCAGATAATAGATTTCTATATGCTTGCCATGGTCTCATGTATCATCCCGATTCCAATGTTCCTTTTGTTTCTTACTTCTTATTCCCCTTCTTTTTTTCTTTTTAAAAAATACGGTCGAATCCTATTGAGATTGCCTACTTATCATGACTTTGCATGAATTAGACCGAGTGTAGTTTATGAGAAAATATTATGTACACACACAACAAAATGTCTATTTGTGATTTTCAATTTTCATAAAGACATAAACTTTGATTACATACGCTAGCGAAATGAAAGACAACTATCAAACTAGGACTTAATAATCTTATAGACTCGAAAGGTAAGTAACAAAACATACAGCCTGGCTTTTTTTTTTCTTTTCTTTTTTTTTTTTAAATTAAAGATACAACTTTATGAGTGCATTAAAACATCAAATGCTCTTCGAGCTTGAGGGACATCGTCCGGCCTTGTCGCCGGTGTGCGCGCTAATCTTCCCTGGAGATAGTAGAGATCTTCCATCACTTGTCGGATAAATGTCATAGCACCGGCGAAAAACATAGATTTCATGTCCTCACAGTGATTGCACTTCGTGGTGATATATTATGCGATTGCCCGCATCTTTTCTCGGATAACTCCCTTTTCATGTAGTGGTCGCCCTATTTTCTCGGCCCGTGCTTCTAAAGTCCGTTCAGCTGCTTGATTCAGCTTTTGTAACTGCCGTAAAATCCATTCCAATCCCGCTATTACCGCATAGCAATGCTCTCTCTCGGCTTTGAAATCCCTGGCTTGTTTTGCCATTTTGTTTTCGGCTATGACCACCGTATGCTTTAAACCAGCGCTTTTATTGCCACTTTCTTCTTTTGACTGCTTCAGTATGCGGGCTCTTTCCTCTGCACTTTTAATTAATAATTTCCGATCTCTAGACAGTTCACCCTCCACTTTATTCAGGTCGAATCTTTATTGATTAACTTTTTGTCGTAGGTTCTCTATGAGCTTTTCATCTTTTATACTTCTCGAAGGATTTTCTGCGGCTGCCTTCATTTTCTGGATCTGGGATTGTAGGGCTTCATTTTCTTTGATCAATACCTTCTTTTCTCCCTAGCTGGCCGCAGCTTGCATGCTATTTTCAAATTGCGATTCTTGAATTTTCTTTTACAGCCTTCCTATAGTAGCACAGTATTCATTTTCTTTTGCTAACCAGGCACACTGCTCTTGCGAGGTTCCAATGAACTCTTGGAGGTGAGGCCTTTTGGGTGGTCTCTCAAACTCAATTTCTCTCATATACCAGGCGAGGTATCACGGTGACACTTCACCTATGGTAGAATCCAGTAAACAAGTGTCAGCGGTTAAATATTAGCATTCATTCCACATTTTGCAGACTATTGCTTCGGGGAACTGACTACCAGGCCCAATTTCGACAACCCGGATGCTGAGATCTTGGTCTTTTGGAACTATTGGGCATCTTCCGAGTTGTGTCAAGACCCGATGCGGCGCATAAGACTGGATGATCTTAAGGCCCATCAAGAGAAAATGTGTTTCTATTGCGGGCATATATAAAACTTCGTCCACAGAGAGCCAAGCAAATGTCCATCCTATTTGATCTGCTGTGATGATCCGGAGATGCGACACCCATTCTGCGACACCGTTTGGTAATTTAAACCCCTCAGACTTTGTGCCAAATTCTTCTATGCAGCTTTTGGTTAGCGACCCGTAACTCATGAACCAAGGCCAGTGACATATATGCTCAATCATCCATATTTGCAGCAACAAATTACAACCCTCGAAGAAATCTCCCCCTGCTTTGCAGACAGTGAGAGCACGAAAGATGTCGGACAAGATCATTGGAGCGAGAGTACTCTTAGCTTGGTTAATCAAAGTGGTAACGACTCCTACTATTCGTATGTTGATGTTCCCGTCCTTTCACGGGAATACTAAAAGACCTTAGAAAGACACCATGAACGCGAAACGCCATGCTCCTCATACTAGAGCCGATTACCCTTGCTACAAACAATGTTCACAAGGAAGATACTAGGGATTATTTATTATCAGTTTTCAGTCTTAAATCTGAACTAAACGATTTATAATATTCATCTGTCGGAGTACACAATTTCAGCTTCCAAACTTCAATTATAGTTCTGGTTACAATATGTTAGATAAATCTGAACAGATTATTTCTAAATGTACTGAAACTTAAATGAATTAAAATGCTACACAATATTTTGATCTTTGAATAATTATCAAGTTAATATTTCCTAAATCCAATTTTTCTAAAAAACAGGAATCACACACCTAAACTGGCCATACCACTGATTAGCCTTACTATTACTTATACATATTTAAAATATCAGTCTAAATGTCCAATTATTACAAGGTAAATCAGTCCAAACGTTCATTTATTACAAAATAAGTCAGTCCAAATGTCTAAATTATTACAAGGTGTCTAACATGAAATATATTTAAGCTAAATGATAAGGAAAACAGGATGGGGGTTCGAGGAGAAAATAACGCATATAAATCTTCAGATCTTGGAAAATATAAAATTTAAGCTCCATATATCACTGAATATCTAAGTGCACCTGGAATTCGGAAAAGGACAAGCCTATGAGTAAACGAATGCACTCAACAAACAAGCAACAACAAATTGAATAATGAGCACCCATATTTTTGAAAAGTTTGGAAAAGAAAAACTTTAACAAGAATGGGATAACATTTAGAATTCTGAAGAATGCAGAGAAAACTAATGAAAATATCCTTTTTTGTTATTAATTCAACTGCAGGGCTTTTAGAGGAAAAATTTTGCTCGAGAATATCCAGAAGAAATCCAAAATCTCGTAAGTTCAAAAAAAAGGATCCCCAAAAAATGTTTAGATTGTCTTTTTTTTATAGTGAAGCCTTAGGGCAAGACTTTTCCCATGTTTTTCCTTTTAGTCCCTGATTCAGATTTCAGTTTTTCCTAAATGGTCCTTAGTTTCCTGACTTCTGCCTCAAGTTTGAGGCTGAAATTGTGCCTTAGCCCCTCAGTAGAATGTTCTAGGGGTTATTACCAGATTCCTTTAAGGCTCAAATACCCCTTATACCCCTATTTCTTTTCCTAATTAACTAACCTGAGGTTATAACTTTAGTCTGTCATTTGGTTTGGTCAAACTTAACCCAAGTCAAATTTGTTTCAGTTATGAAATAAAGTCTGGTCTAGATTAACAGACTCATTGGATAAGTAAATATTAGGATGTTTCAACTAAATATCCTAATATGGATTGATCAATCAATTCTTGTAGCATTAGGATCATATATAAATGTTCAAGCATTTTTTATGTTAAAACAAATGGATCAAATCGACCAGGAGAGGGCACTAATCAATGCAAGACTTATAGAAATGACCCAATAAGTAAAACTCAATAAAGCTTAAAAAGCAAGAAAGGAGATGAGAACAAGACTGATATCAGAGATTCACACAAGTTTGGCCTCAAAAAATGCAAATTAAGCAAAGAGTCGTAACTAGAATTTCCAGCATGGTATGAAGAAGGCCAAAATGATTATTTCCAGGACTTTTAGAGATGATTAAATAGACCCTAAGAATGCACTCAAAATTATGCTGCTTAAGACATCAATAAAACTAATGGTGACAAACAGAATGACAAACAAAAATGAATATTCTGAGAATCATGACACAACACAATCGGATCCAAAAGGTATTTACTAAAACTACTCAAGATCTCAGGGGGTAAACATGAATATCAAGAGATGAAGATCAACAAGACATGTAAATTTCAAAGGTAAAACTACAGATTATGTAAAGGTTTAGAGGTGAAAGCAAACAGACAAGTCAATATAACACAAGACCATTATAGAAGATGTTGTCCAACCAGTAATACCCCGAAGAGCAAGCAAATAAGACTATTTGTGGAACGCAACTAAAATTGTAAAAAGAACAAAGCAAATAAACGTATAACGACAAAAAGGACACAAAATACTTAGCTTTTCAACATGCAGCTCTAACTTGAAATCATTACGGTTGTTTTTGACCTCTTCTATGGATGCTTCTAACCTTCTGTGTGACTCGTTCTTATAATAATGGACTTAGTGTTTCAGGGATGGGATTTTGCGATTCTGAGACCAAGTGAGGTCTCTGATTTGGATTTCCTTGGTGGTTAGTGTCATTTGAATAATGTGTGTGGCATGGTTGAGGAGAGGGTTAGAAAGGGACTACCTGAGACCGGTCTTTCTGGAATCCGTTGGGATTTAGGTTTTTGGGCAGATTTCAAATCGATATTAGAGGCATTTCAACCGGATTCAAAGGGTGTGACATGCATGGTTGGAAATATGAAGATGAGGTGTTTCAGTGGTGTAATTTTTGATGGGTTTGGGGTTGGGTCACCAGCGATGGTTGTTCTGGTGGTCTTTCTTTTGAAGATTTGAGATGATGGGGAGTTGTTTAAAGGGAACGGGTTGCAGGACATGGAAGGGGATGTCTTGGTGGTCCTACGATATAAACATGGGGTGGTTAGGGACTGCGTCGCTAGACGGTGGTTCTGACGACGTTCTTTTGAATAATCAAGACGGAGGACGGTTGTTCAAAGGAAGCTGGTTGCAGGATAGGAAAGAGGACTTTTTGGTGGTCTGGTGGTGTAAAGTTGGGATGGTTTGGTGACCGGCCACCGCTGTGAGGTGATTTCCGGCGGCGGCGTTAGGGTGGCTGCTGGGTGGTCAAAGGCTGGTCATGGGTGGTCATAAGACGGTCAAAGGGAGGGAATACACCGGTATATTTGGTACAAGGAGGGTGATAGGTTGATCTCTAAGTTTTTAGATACGTTTGGACACATTTATTCAATTTTGGTGGGAGTTTCATGGTCGTTGGATGATTATAGCTCATCAACGGCTGGGCACTGATGTTTTGGGCAGGTTGTATGTGGACTGGGTCGGGACTGATCTTTGGGCTGGGCACAAGTGTGTTTTAAGGGTAAAATTATTTGGGCCACTTAGGTCTGACCCAATTGTGGCCAGCCTGGGTGACTGTATATATATATATATATATATATATATATATATATATATATATATATATATATATATATATATATATATATATATATATATATATATATTTTATGTTTTGTTTTCTTTCGTTTTATTTATTATTACTTCCTAATTCTACTTTAAAATTCCTAATTAGCATAAACAAAATGCAACAAATTTTAAACAAAGATGATTAAAATGCCAAAAGTACTGCTTGTATATATATATAATTTTATTTATTATAATTTTTTTATTTTATTGTAAAAATAAACCTAGTTAACAATTATTTAAGCAAAAACACAAGATTAAATTCTAAATGCTTTTAAACATGAATTAATGCAAACACACTGGAACACGCAATTGAACTCTAAAATTAAATCCTAAAAACAAATATAAAAGGGAAAATCCAGAATCTGAGAGTCCTGTGGGAGTCATCTTAGCAGGAAAAAAATCACATGCTCATAGGGACCGTTGCTAGTATGAGGAGGAAAATTAATGCCTTTTGAAGATAAAGCAGCCTAACAAGATAAAGAATTTCAGCTGGAGAGGGACCAATGCAATAGGCTAACCACTGACATGGAGAAGGAAATAAAGATGTTTCAAGATCATCGCTTACGTGACTCCTAGGTGATAGAAGCCCGTAACAAACAGATAAGCCGACTACTATAAGAAAAGGGTCGGATAAGGGAAAGAATTAGAGGCATCGCAGATTATATCGTCATCAAATGTCAGGCCAGTGAACAAATGGGTCATGCCACTTTTTCTCTACGGCAATGATATTTTTTCGACAGGTGATGAATGATTTGGAGCAATTACAAAGGGGTCTTGCACGTTGGCCCACGACGATGCCGAGTGATGCGTCGCGGGCCCCAAGATTTTAAGCTTTAATGTACTCTTGACCTAGTTTAGTATCGAGTCTGTATTTTTTTCATTTCAAATATGTTTCATAATTTTCCTTTTAAGTAAAAGCAAATAGTCTAGCATCTTTGTAATCGGAAAATTATTAATGAAAATTTGAAAATTTCAAAAAAGTAAAACAAAAAACTACCTCATTACTTCCGTATTTACTTATATGAATTACGATCGGTGTGATTCATACGGGGGCGTAATACATAGGCAATCTTTATAGGATTCAACCGTAACCCTAAAAACGAAAAGAAGCAACAAAAAAATAGAAAAAGGGAAGAAAGAAAAGAAAAGAAAGGAAACCCAAAAAAAGAGGAAGAAAACAAAAGAAGAGCCAGAGAGGAAGAAAAACAAAAAAGGGAAAAGAAAGAAAAACAAATAGTGAAAATCAGAAGAAAATTGGAATAAAAGTCTGGATGACACATGCAACCATTGCAAACATGTAGACATCTGTAACTGCATAGGTGCATCACACCCCAATGTGCGATTCCCTATTTGTTATCCATCTCAAATTAACCATTTGTTGTTGTCGTTAACTCCAGCTCAGGTTTTTAGAAACGATGGTTGGTTTGTGGTATGCTGGCATCACATCGGTATTATACCATATCAAAAGGAAGTAAAGAAATGTCATCTAAATGACTTTGCCCGCAGTTCCCTTCTCAGAAGATAGCCCAATTATAGGCATCCCGTCCTTAGAGTCTGCAGCAGCCGAGGAAAACTGGATCCCATGCCTTAGGGTTACAGAGATGTGGGATGCATGGACGAATGGAATAGAGCCTCAAAGCACTATCCTCGGATTCCCTGAGCTCTTCCCAAGTTTGGGGGGTGCTTCCACTATTCCCATTAGTCATCCAAACATCCTATTAGGATAGCCCACTATACCGGCAAATTTTATTGGAACACCATCTGAAGTCCGCCCTCAGGTGTTCATATCCGGAACAGTCCCTTATTCAGATTTCAGTTTTTCCTAAATGGTCCTTAGTTTCCTGACTTGTGCCTCAAGTTTGAGGCTAAAATTGTGCCTAAGTCCCGCACTAGAATGTTCTAGGGGTTATTACCAGATTCTTTTGAGGCTAAAATCCCCCTTATACGCCTACTTCTTTCCTAATTAACTAACCTAAAGTTTAACCTTAGTTATTCACCAACCCTGGTCAATTGTGTTCGAGTTATGGGCAAAAATTTGGTCTGGAATAAAAGGTCCATTGGATCCATACAACTACATTTCCTAATATGGATTGGTCAATCAATTATTATAACATTTAGGATCATTTAAATGTTCATTTTTCCCTATGTCAAAACAAATGGATCAAATCAACCAGGAGAGGGCATTAATCAACTAGTGCCAGACTTATAGAAATGATCCAATAACTAAAACTCAATAAATCTTAAAAGGAATAAAGGAGATGTGAACAGTACTAATATCAGTAATTCACACAAACTTAACCTCAACAAATGCAAATTAAGAAAAGAGTCCTAACTAGCATTTCCAGCATGGTATGAAGCAGGCCAAAATGATTATTTCCAAGACTTTCAGAGATGATCAATCAAACCTAAAGAATGTACTCAAGATCATGCTGCTTAAAACATCAATAGAACTAATGGTGACCAGCAGAATGACAAACAAGAATGAATATTCTGAGAATCATGACACGACATAAGTAGCATCCAAAAGGTATTTACTAAACTAATCAGAATCTCAGGGGGTAAACAAGAAAATCAAAAGATGAAGACCAACGAGACATGAAGATTTCAAAAATGAGACTACAGATCATGTAAAGCCTTAGAGGTGAAAGAAAACTGAGAATATAACATCTGACCCTTATAAAAGATGTAGTACAATCAGTAATACCCCAAAGAACAAGCAAAGAAGATTATCTTGTAGAAAACCACTAAAATTATAAAGAGAACGAAGCAAATAAACACAAAATACTTACCTTTTAAATTTGCAACTCTAACTTGAAATCATTTATTGGTTTATGACCTCTTATGTGGAGGCTACTAACTTTCTAAGGCAACTCATTTTTGGAATAATGGATTTTAGGGGTTCAGGACTGGGATTATGAGATTCTAAGACAAAATAAGGTCTCAGATCTGGGTTTCCTCAGTGGTTAACGGTATTTGAGTGTTGTGGGTGGCATGGTTGGGAAGGGGAATGGTTGGGGACTGTCTTAGATGAATTTTATTGGAATCCGGTGGGGTTTGACTTTTAGGGTTAGCCTTCAAATCAATATTCGAGATGTTTCAAATGGATTCGAAGTGTGTGACATGCATGGTTGGAAAGAGGAGGATGATGTCTTTCAGGGGTGTAATTTTGGATGGGTTTGGAGTTGGGTCGCCGGAGATGGTGGTTCTGTCTATCCTTTTGTTAAATATTCGAGATGGAGGGGGGATGTTCGAAGGAAGCTAATTGCAGGAGGGGAAGAGGAGGATTTGGTGGTCCGACGGTGTAAACTTGGGGTGGTTTGGGGCTGGGTCGCCGGAGACGGTAGTTCCAACAACCCGTTTGTTGAATATTGGAGATGGAAGAGGGATGTTTGCTGGAAGCTGATTACAGGACAAGGAAGAGTAGGTTTTTGTGGTCTGGTGGTGTAAAGTTGGGGTGGTTTTGGTGACCGGCCGCCACCGTGAGGTGATTTGCGGTGGTGGCGTTAGGGTGGCTACTGGGTGGTCAAGGGTGGTCAAGGGGTGGTGATGAGGTGGCGATACACCGGTTTATGTGGTACGAGAAAGGTAATATGTTTGTCTCTTAGTTTGTAGAGACATTTGGTGACATATATATATGATCTTGGTGGGAGTCTCATGGACGTTGGATTATTGGCTGATCAACAGTTATATGGACCTTCCCGGAACGACATCGTTTAGGGTTTGTTATATGCAGACTGGGTTAAGGAATGGTTTTTGGCTGGGGCTGTACAGGAAAAAAGGTTTGGGCTACCTAGGTCTGGCACAATTGTGGCCAGCCTGGGTGGCTATATGTACGTACATGTATTTTTATTTTGTTTTTTTTAATTAAATCCAAATTTTATTTAAAACAAAATTCCTAATTATAACAAATAAAAATGCAACAAGTTGAAATTTAAAAAAAATGATAAAAAATGCAAGAAATAGTACTTGCACACATATGTTTTGTATTTATATATTATTTATTTTTGTTTTGTAAAAATAAACCTAATTAACAAATAATTCGGCAAAAAACATGAAATTAAATCTTAAATGATTTTTTTTAAACATGCATCAATGCAACACACCGGCATATGCAATTAAATTCTAAAATTAAATCCTAAAACAAATATTAAAAGTAAAATCCTAAAACTAAGAGTCCTATATGAGTGGTCTTAACAGGGAAAAAATCACATGCTCACAGCTGCCCCTATTTTTGCGGGAACACGAAGAGGTTTTGTACAAAGACAAGTTGAGCAAATATGAGCGATTTTTCTCCGATTGAGTACTCCTTGTGAAGCATTTTAAAAATTTTTTGACCGAACATTGCTTCAAAGGTTGCCTATATATCCTTGGCGATAAAGGAATCATGTCAGCATAGTTCTGGAAGTTTTGGAAGCTGGGACTACCGAGAAACGTTGATTTCACTGTTGTTGCTGCTGTTTCTGCTTGCTAAACTCCCTATTACACCAAAAGAAAATCAAAAGCTAAGATAGCTAAGCCTATCAACCACGAGTTACAAGATTCCTACCTCTGAGTCTCTTGAAGCTTGATCCTGAATCCTGGTCAGCTCTTACAGTAGACCCTGATCCGAATCTTGATGCTCGTTAGCTGTAGCGCTGGTTTACTTTTATGTTTTTGAAATAAAACAGGTCATGCGGAGCTTGTGACTTCAATTATATTTTGAACAGTCTGTATCTTTGTCTGCTTCATCATTTTGAGTTCACTTCTTTTTGTCCTTTTTATTTTCTTCTGTTTTGAATTGAGACTCATGCTTTCACTCATTCCGAATCTTGTGCGTTAATCTGAAACCTGCTCAGAGACCAATACAAATAAACGAACGAAATTTTTTGCCCCACTTTTCACTGGAAAATTTCGTGAAATATTTGCAACACATCTATGCTATTCTTTATTGACCACAATAAAAATCGGTATTGTGCATCCCTTGGAAAGATTGCCAGATAATGCTGGAAAGGGGAAAGGGTCCATGCTGAGGATAAGAGGAAGATATGCGGGTTATGCCGGGATAGAAATGAAGAAGTCCCTGCTGCGGGTAAGAGAAGATTTGCAGTATATGCTGGGATAGGAAAGTTCATGCTGAGGATGGAAGGAGGGTCATGGGTTATGAAGAAATTCCTGGGTTATGCCAGGGGTCCACGGGTTAATGCCGGGATAAATGAAAAGTTCCTAGGTTATGCTAGGGGTATTCACAATTATGCCGGGATGAATGAAAAATCCTAGTTTATACTAGGGAAAATCCACTGGTTATGCCGAGATGAATAAAAAATCCTAGGGTATGCTAGGGCAAATCCACGGGTTATGTCGGGATGAATGAAAAATCCTACGTTATAATGGGGAAAATCCACGGGGTTAAGCCGGGATGAATGAAAAATCCTAGGTTATGATAGGGAGAATCCACGAGTTATGCCGGGATAAATGAAAAATCCTAGGTTATACTAGGGAGATCCACAAGTTATGCTGGATTAGAAAAGAGATCCTGGGTTATGCTAGGGAAATCCACGGGTTATTTCGGGATTATGGAAAATTCCTGGGTTCTGCTAGCGGAATCCACGGGTTATGCCGGGATGCATGCAAATTCCTAGGTTATGCTAGGGAGATCTGCGGGTTATGCCGGGAGGAATGAAAATTCCTAGGTTATGCTAGGGAGATCTACGGGTTATGCCGAGATGAATGAAAATACCTAGGTTATGCTAGGGAGATCCGCGGGTTATGCTGGGATTGAAAGAAGATCATGGGTTATGCTAGGGAAATCCACGGGTTATGCTGAGATGAAGGAAATTCCTTGGTTATGCCAGAGGAATCCACGGGTTATGCGGGGATGAATGAAAATTCCTAGGTTATGCTAGGAAGATCCGCGGCTTATGCTGGAATAAATGAAAAATCCTAGGTTATGGTAGGGAGATCCACGGGTTATGCTGGGATTGAAAGGAGATCCTAGGTTATGCCAGGGGATTCCACAGGTTATGCCGGGATGAAAGAAAATTAATGGTTTATGTCAGGGGAATCCACGGGTTATGCCGAGATAAATGAAAATTCCTAGGTAATGCTAGGGAGATCGCGGGTTGATAAATCAAAAATCCTAGGCTATGCTAGGGAGATCCACGGTTTATGCTGGGATTGAAAGGAGATCATGGGTTGTACTAGGGGAATCCACGGGTTATGCCGGGATGAAAGAAAATTCCTGGGTTATGCCAGGAAAATCCACGGGTTATGCCGGGATGAATGAAAATTCCTAGGTTATGCTAGGGAGATCCGCGGGTTATGCCGGGGATGAATGAAAATTCCTAGGTTATGCTAGGAAGATCCGCGGGCTATGCCGGGATGGATGAAAAATCCTAGGTTATGCTAGGGAAAATCCACGTATTATGCCGGATGAATGAAAAGTCGTAGGTTAAGCTAGGGAAAATCCACCGGTTATGCCGGGATGAATGTAAAATCCTAGGTTATGCTAGGGAAAATCCACAGTTTATGCCGGGATGAATGAAAAGTCCTAGGTTATGCTATGGAAAATCCACGAGTTATGCATGGATAAATGAAAATTTTTGGCTTATGCCAGGGGAGCATCAACTTTTAGACATACACTGGGGAGTAGAAAGTATAGGGAAGGAATCCTCAGGTTATGCTGGGGATGTGGAGAGGAAATTCCTGATATATGCCAGTATGTGAAGGAAGGAGACTTCTTGGTTTATGCTGGAGGAGGTGGAATGCAATCCTTGGGTAATACATAGGAAATCCACAAGCTGAACAAGGGGAAACCAGGGATTTGAATCTCGTGTTATCATACTTATTTATGAATTTGCAGGAAAATGAAAAGAAAACTTCCCTTTTGTTATTGACGCAACACCATCTTCGGTCCTTGTGCCAATCCTTTGGTTGTTTTTGCCCTATGTTCCTTCTATTTTTCTAGGTTGCACATGCGTCTATTTTAGATCAGAAACAAAACAAATTGTTAGTTTGAGAAGAGATTGGTTTTGCAGCTTTTTCACACTTGATTTCAACTTCCTTTGTGTTCAAAAGCAAACCCTTGACTTTCAATCCTTGCTTTGGTGATTGTACAGGGGGTCCTTGTTTTGGGTTTGTCTTTGTTTCCCAGGTCTTGGGTTGTGAGTTTTGTCCCGACTTTGATTTTGGGCTTACTTTCGGGACATCCTGTTCGGCTTAAAACCCTCTGATTTTGCTTCACCTTCATGGACCTTTGACTTTGAATTTCCTTTATTTTATTTTCCTGCTTTTGGGGAATCAACCGTCATGATCAACAGGGATTGGCTATGCACGTTTGACGATGTCGGGCATTCCCTTAGTTCTTGACGAGAGAAACCCGCGAGGCTGGCCGTGCTACCTTTCTTAGAAAATGGTCAGGACGTCAGGATTAGAGTGCAGAGGAGTGAAGCATGAATTTAGAGAGGTATGTTCTTTTGAGGGAAAATAGGGAGCTTATCTTGAAATATAAGTCGGCTTTAAATGGCAATGACATGCTTCTTGGATTGGATACCCGGCCCAGATCCATTTATGCTTTCTAATGTCAATTTTTCAAAACCCAAGAAACTTATTCAGGACTGGGCAGAAATATTTCCTCTTGTCGGCCAATGGCGCCCTTTTCGGCTTTTCGCCAATTGGCCTATCTCATTTCTCTTCTCCCATCACCCGATAATCGCTCTTTGCGAGTTTTCCCTAAATAGACTCTCTCATTTTGTTTTTCTCTGCTCCTCGTCGCCATATGGTGACAGGACGTTTTCACCGATAAGACTGTCTCATTTTATTTCTTAAAAAAATAATTTGCGCCGAATCCCAAAAATGGTATTTTTACATCCCCCGAGGATCTATAACTTTGTAACCCTTCGGAAGGATTTGTATCCGAACCAATACATTTCTGCCCCAGTTTTGATTTTCTTGGGCAAATGGGGTTTTATTTTTATAAGACAGAACCTCAGGGAGAGGCTGCCTACGTATCCTTTCGGAATCAAGTCAGAAGTTTTTCATAAACTAATTTTGTTTGTATTCCATTTTTTTGCATTTTTGCTTTTCTTTTCTTCTTTTTCTTTTTTTTTAATTATTATTTTTTGAACGACATTTCTGGGTTACAAAGAGGGTGGGGGTAGTGGGAAAGCAACGCCCTCGTCATTTCAATCAACCAGGGTCATTCCTGTAGGGATTTCAAACATAATACCTCTTTACTGCATCTGCCTTTACTACCGTCTCGAGCTCGTCTCCTTCAACATCGCCCAGGTACAATGCTCTTCTAGGCAATATCTTTCTGGTGATGTACGAGCCTTTCCAGCTTGGAGTGAATTTTACTTTGGCTTCTTGATGATGAGGCAGTATCCGTCTTAATACCTGCTACCCTACTTCTAAATTCCTGGGGCGCACTTTCTTGTTGTAAGCCTGGGAATTCTTTGTTGGTACAACTGCTCGTGACATACCGCGGCCATTCATTTTTCATAGATTAATATTAGCTGCTCCAAACGGGTTTTGACTCATTCATTATCTCCAATTTCTGCTTCGACAATCACTCCGAGCGAAGAGTTTTCCACCTCGGTAGGTATGACAGCTTCAGTCCCATAGACCAGCAAATAGGGGGTTGCTCGTATTGATGTACGCACTATGGTATGAAATCCCATTAGTTCAAAAGGCGGTTTTTCGTGGCATTGCCTCGAGCTTTGAATCAATTTTCTCAAGATCTTCTTGATGTCCTTGTTGGCTGCTTCGACCACACCATTAGCTTTGGGCCGGTAGGGAGTGGAGTTTCTATGTTTTATCTTGAATTGTTCACATATCTCACCCATCATCCGACTGTTTAGATTAGCTGCATTGTCTGTAATGATAGTAGCAAGAATCCCGAAGCGACAAATGATATTAGAATGCACAAACTCCACTACCGCTTTCTTGGTAACACACTGAAGGGTGATGGACTCAACCCATTTTGTGAAGTATTCAATGGCGACCAATATAAATTTATGCCCATTTGAGGATTTTGGCTCAATCGGCCCGATGACATCCATGCTCCAAGCGGCGAATGGCCAGGGTACTGACATAGGATGCAATTCGTTTTGTGCTGCATGAATTAAATTACTGTGCTGCTGGCATTGATGACATTTTCGGACGAAGCTAGAGCAGTCCTTCTCCATGGTCATCCAGTAATAACCATCTCGAAGTATCTTCTTTGCTAGAACATAGCCGTTCATATCGGGCCAACACACGCCCGCATGTACTTCGTGCATAATTCTCCCGGCTTCCTCGGCATCCACAAATCTCAACAAATTAAGATCTAGAGTCGTCTTAGACAAAGTCTCACCACTTAAGAACAAATTGCTCGCATTCCGTCGGATGGTTTTCTTTTGTTCTCTGATGGCTTGCTCAGGGTACTCCAGTGTTTTCAGGAATCTCAAGATGTTGTAC
This sequence comes from Nicotiana benthamiana, assembly GCA_034376525.1. Taxonomy (NCBI): domain Eukaryota; kingdom Viridiplantae; phylum Streptophyta; class Magnoliopsida; order Solanales; family Solanaceae; genus Nicotiana; species Nicotiana benthamiana. The sequence goes on from CM067337.1 coordinate 96,571,538, forward strand.
CAAGTCTGTGTGTTGGGCTCTGCTTCGGTCGCATTACAATACCCATGTCTTTCTTTGATTGGATTTGTAAATGATCAACATAGGCGTTCCCAGGGTATGGTAACATGGAGGCCAAGGTTTTAAATGCATCAGCTAACTCATTGTGGCAATGGGGAATGTACCTGAACTGTACTGACCTGAACCGTTTGCTGAGGTCTTCCACATGTTGTCTGTATGGGAGGAGCTTAATGTCCCTTGTCTAATATTCTCCTTGAGCTTGTCGGATGATCATATCAGAATCTCCCATGATTAGTAACTCTTCGACATCTTGATTAATGGCCATGTTCATGCCCATGATGCAAGCCTCATATTCAGCTGTATTATTGGTCCAGAAGAAACAGAGCCTAGTTGTGGCTGGATAATGCTGGCCTGTGGCTGAGATTAAAATTGCCCCAATCCCTACGCCTTTTGCGTTTACTACTCCATCCAAGAACATTTTCCAGGCGGGGGTGTATTCAGCTACCATTTCCAATGAATTTACTTCTTCATCAGGGAAGTAGGTGTTTAAACGCTGATATTCGTCATCAATGGGGTTCTCCACCAGGTGATCTGCCAAACCTTGAGCTTTCATTGCAGTGCGATTGACATAAATAATAAAGACCTCGGTAAGCAAGATCTGCCATTTGGTCAGTCGTCCCGTGGGCATTGGTTTTTTGAATATGTACCTCAGTGGATCCAGCCTGGTTTTGACATACGTGCTATGATATTACAGATAATACCTTAAATTCTGAGCCACCCACGCCAAGGCGCAACAGGTTCTTTATAACAATGTGTACTTGGCCTCGTAAAACGTAAACTTTTTTCTCAGATAATAAATGGCCTGATCTTTCTTCCTCGTGGTGTCACGCTGCCCAAGAATACATCTGAAAGAACCCTCCATGACCGCCAGATAGAGAAATAGCGGCCTTCCTGGTTCTGGCAGAACTAACACTGGTGGATTGACAAGCATTTTTTATTCTATCAAAAGCTTCCTGACACTCGACTGTCCACTTAACTGTCGTTTCCTTCTTCAATAGCTTGAATATAGGCTCACATGTTGAAGTCAACTGGACGATGAATCGGCTGAAGTAATTCAATCTTCCCAATAGACTCATTACATCCTTTTTGGTCCTTGGCGGGGGCATCTCCCGAATGGATTTGATGTTGGTTTGAAAAAATTCGATGCCTCTTCGGCTGACGATGAACCCCAGAAGTTCTCCTGATGGAACTCCAAATGCGCATTTTTCTAGATTTAGTTTCAAATCATATTTGCGGAGCCTTTCGAAGAACTTCCTCTGGTCCTTTTCATGATCGCCCCGCGTCTTGGATTTGATAATCACATCATCCACGTACACCTCTATTTCTCGATGCATCATATCGTAGAACATGGTGGTCATAGCCCTCATCTATGTTGCCCCAGCATTTTTCAATCCAAAAAGCATAACTCTACAATAATATGTTCCATAATGTGTGGTAAAGGCGGTTTTCTCAGCATCTTCCTCATCCATCAACACTTGGTTGTATCTTGCATGGCAATCTACGAGGGATTGGATCTCATGCTTGGCGCAGTTATAGACAAGGATGTGGATGTTGGTTAGAGGGAAACTATCCTTTGGACTCGCGTTGTTCAAATCTCAGAAATCCACACAACACTTGATTTTCTCGTCCTTCTTTGGCACCGGGACCACATTGGCTAGCCATGTGGTGTACCGAACTACTCGGATTACCCCCGCTTCAAGCTGTTTTGTAATCTCCTCTTTGATTTTATCGCTGATATCAGGCTTGAACTTTCTTTGTTTTTGTTGGACCGGAGGGCATTCAGGGTATGTAGGAAACTTATGGACCACCAAATCCATACATAAACCAGGCATGTCATCGTAGGACCACGCAAACACATCTTTGAATTCCCATAAGAGTTGATCCAATGAATCCCGTATTTCTCTACTCACGTGGATGCTTATTTTAGTTTCTTTGACTTCATAAAGATTTCCCAAGTTAACCAATTTAGTACCATTTAAGTTAGGCTTAGGTTTGTTTTCAAAGTTTTCCAACTCTCGGTTGATTTCCCTAAAATCCTCTTCTTTATCGTATTTCGGTTCTTGGTTCATTATTTCACAGATGGGCAACAAATTTCGGTCGTGGCATGAAGTCTGCGAGCATGTTATTTTATTTAAAGCCGCATTATTGGGATAGAAAGAAAAGATGAAAATAAAAGAAAGAAAAAAATCAGAGAAAGACAAAGAGGTGTGAATGACAAAATATTGATTTTATTTCTTTAAACTTGTGAGATAACAGGGTTTGCAATTGAGATTTAAAGTGCTAAAGGATAACAAACAACCGATCTATACCCTAAAATAGCTCGTGATGTGGGAAGAGGTAGCAAGGCGAGACTACCGGGTCTCTCGCCTGGAAAAGGTGTGGCCTTCCGGTTTTGAAGTTTTCCATCTGGCCCTATATAAAGAACTTCAATGGCGCTTGAACCTTCTCCCGGTTGGACGATGTTTACTTCGTCCAACAACTCTCATATATCTCCACAGATCTCATCAATTTCTTCTACCGTGAGGTTTCATCTTCCTTCTCCTCACTCTACTTTGGTTTTACAAAGGTTTTGTACAAGTGGAGTAGGGGACGTGGTAAAGCTCATCCCTAGTGCTATATGTGAGTGGCCTAAGTAATATCTTCTAAGGTTGGATGAAAGCCCAGTCCAAAGAACTTTTATGCGACAGGCAAGGTGATTGGCTTGATTATGCCTTGTAGGGAGCTTCCGAGTCCCTTGCCTGGCTTGAAACCTTTGCGCGTCATTTCCTTTGCTACCATATTTGAAGCACTTGATAGGAAAGGTTGGGGGGAAAGGCTTTCCCTCTTCATACTGATCGGCTACTACAACTTCAAAAGCCTGATAGACTATGTGTTCACTCCTTTCCTTGGCTTCTAGACAGGCAATAGACGGGTCACAGTAAATCGATTGTTCGTCGTCTCCACGAACTACGATCTACTAGATTTCATACTTAAATTTCTAAATTTGGAGCAAGGTAGAAGGCACTGCCCCTGCTGCATGATTCCACGGCCTCTTGGAAGGTAGTTATAGAAGGTGTCTGTGTCCAACACCTGGAATGTTACTTCGAAGTCAACTGCACCAATAGTGAGCACAGAATCAATTTCACCTATGGTGTTCCTTTTGGTTCAATCAAAGGCTCGGACACATATTTTGTTAGGACGGATCCTTTTTGTCCAAATCTCCATTCTCTACACGGTAGACTGTGGGCATATGTCTACTCTACAACCTCCGTCGACCATCATTCTTTTAACATAATATCCCTCACACTTGACAGTGAGGTGAAGAGCCTTGTTGTGAGCTGCCCCCTCCGGAGGTAAGTTATTCCTACTGAACGTAACCTGGTTAATGGAAAAGAATCTCTCCGAGATTTTCTCTAGCTGCTCTACGGAGGTCTTAGCTGGTATATAAGCTTTGTTAAATGTTTTAGCCAACACCTACTGATGCTTAGGAGATTTCATCAAGAGTGACACAAACAAAATCTGCTCAGGGGATTTTTGGAGCTAACCCACTACTTCGTACTTTGGCTTTTTTATTTTCTAGAAGAAGGCTTCTGCCTCCTCGACATTCATTGGTCTCTTCGGCGGAAATTCTCCGTTTGGTAGCGGAGTTCACCTGTTTCATATCTGAGTATTCTTTGTGGGACAACCTTTTGGGAATCTCCGAGGACTTCTTTGCCCTTGTATGTAACGGTGGTTTCCTAATAATTCCAAGGGGCAGCTAAAGGATTGGTCATGGGCTTCTGCGGTGTGCGACTGATAACCGCGGGCTCATTCAGCACCGGTGGTTTAATCGATCCCCGTACCACATTGTCTTTCTTGTGTATACACATGATTTTGTTCAACTCAAACCTTTTTGGGGGGGCTCAAAGTGGGCTGGTTTTCTTTACGTCTTCGTGGGATGTAGAGTATTGTTTCCTTGGTAGGGGTCGTCCAGCTTTGACTTCAGCCTTTCTTTCTGCTTCTGGGCATTTGGCTTCATTCATTTTCTTTTCTTCGATCTTCTTTGGGGTGACTTTTGGTTCTTAGTCTGCCTGGGTGATGGATATGATGGCTTTCAGGGCGGGATCAAATTCTTTGTCCTCGCAGATCCTTCTGATGACCGGCCCGTTGTTGTGAGCTGGTAACGGGTTATCGGTTACATTTGGGACCTCTTCATCTCTTAGTACAATCTTCTTTTGATCTATCAAGTCCTCCACTGCTCGTTTTGAGGTCCATCAATTTTCTGTATCATGTCCTTCTATCCCAGAATGGTAAGCAGAACGTACGCCCCCTTTTATATGAGGTGATTCGGAGTTTTGTCGGTTTGGTGGTACAGGCTGGAGGATACCTATGTGGACCAACTTTGGAAACGGGCTGGCATAGGATTCTCCTATGGGAGTGAAGTTTTGTCTCCTGGGTGGCTCCCTAGGACGATTGTTATTTTGTGGAGGGCGGGGATTGTATTGATCCTAAAGAGGCTGATTTCTTGCGGCTTGGTTTCTATTGGTTTCATAACTGTGTAGGTTTTAGGGAGATAGTGGATGTCTTGGTGAGGATAGTAATGTTAAGGTGCCCTTTTAGAGAACGCATGCCTCTGAGCATGATGTTTCCTCATCCCGGAGGCTGCCAAGGATGCTTCCTCCTTTTTCTTGTTCCTTGGGATTCCTCTTTCCCCTCCTTGTATGGCTTGGGAGGTTTCTCTTATGGCGGATTGACTCAAAATCCTCCCTAATTTGAGACCATTCTCTACCATCTCCCTAATCTTAATTGCCTCTGCAAAAGGTTTACCCATGACCGACATCATATCCTGAAAATAGTCTGCCTCTTGCACTTGCAGAAAGACGGTGACCATTTCCACTTCATTCCTTGGTGGCTTTACTCTCGATGCCATCTCGCGCCATTTAATAGCATATTCTCTCAAGCTTTCAGCAGGTTTCTTTTTCATGTTAGCTAGGGAATTCCTATCCGGAGCGATATCGATGTTGTACTGGAATTGCCTTACAAAGTCTCGGGCGAGGTCATCCCAGATGTGCCATCGGGTAATGTCCTGGTCTATGTATCATCCGGATGCAATATCCACTAAACTCTCTCCAAAATACGTCATCAAGAGTTCTTCCTTCCCGCCGGCTCCACGCTGTTGATTGCAGTACTTCTTTAAATGGGCGATAGGGTCATCGTGGCCATCGTATTTTTCGATCTTCGGTGTTTTAAAACCCAAAAGAAGATGTACGAGTGGGAACATGCATATATTTGAGTAATATACACTCTTCTTTTCACTTAGTCCTTGCATGTTCTTTAGGCTCTCGTTGAGGTTTAGTCACACCTAAACAAAAATCCCAATAACCTAAAAATTTAAAACGGGGGCAGATGATGCACTGGTTCGGCCATGAACCCGCTAAAACGGTTCCAAATTTGCTGTTCCACCCAAACTCCTTTTACCCAAAACCTATCCCAAGTCCATCCGATCGGGTGGCAAAGGCAGGGGTGCGACAAATGCAATTTTTGGAATTTGATACCATTCAAATTGAGAGAAATAAAATGAGAGAGTCTTATCGGTGAAAACCTTCTGGCACCATAAGGCGATAGTGAGTAGAGAAAATGAAAATGAGAGAGTTTGTTTAGTGAAAACTCGTAAAAAGCACTATCATGCGAGGAAAGAAGTTAAAGGAGAGAGGTCGATGGGCGAAAACCCGCAAAGGGCGTCGGCCGAAAAGAAGATGTATCACCATCCAAGAGTTCTGGCAATATTCCCTAGTTTTAAAATATGGAAATGTGGTTCGCGAGGAGCTAGAAATGTTGCATGGCTCGGGCATCCAGTCCGAGAGGCATGTCATGCCCATTTGAAGTCAGCATGCACCCCCAAATGATTCCTTCTCTTTTCCTCGAAAGGGATGCTTCTCTATGAACCTATATGATTGCTTTTGTATCCAGCTTCCTCTAATCCCTTTCGATTTAACTTTGATTCCATAAATATTGAAAAAATAAATGATTGCAACGGTGGTTTCACTGGGCTCGTTTGGTGAAGCCCAAAAGCAATACCCAGTCTTAGTGGGCACATCTAGCTGATTCTGGCTGATGCTTCAGAAGCAGAAAGAGTTTGAAAGAAAGAAAATCAAAGTCAACTGCCTACGAAAGAAAAACGAAGTTAGAAAGATTGATCCCGATGGCCTAATTGTCTCGACAAAATTTCAAAAAACCAGAGTACCCAAGGAATCTGAAAATGGAAGTCGGGGCAAAGAAATCAATACCAAAAGGCCTACAAAGGCGAAATAAATCTGAAATATGAGTTCTCCTGACAAACCAACAAGGCACAAATTCGGAAAGTTATAGGTCTTTTCACCAGAAACAATTCCGGGATCAAGCAATCAAGGGAACAAAACCAACCACCTTTCGAACTAACAATCGTGCTTTGTTTGAAAATCTGAAACATGTGTAATCCAAAGCAATTGAAATTTGTGATGTAAAAGAAAAGGTTTGGGCTAGACCTGACATTTACCTCCAAGCCCAAGCCAAACACCTCCAACCAGCCCAATTTCTCCCGAATCCGGTCCAGTCATGCTTGTGACCAAAACGACGTCGTTTGGCGACGTTTGATCCTAGCCGTTTATATCCTTGATCCAGCGGCTCAAATTGGACTTTTAATTTTAAATAAAAATGTCCAAAAGCTTTGTAATAGCATCAGAGACAAAATGTATCATCCCCGTATAGTTGAGCCGATAATGTAACGCCGTCGTCGAACCACGACAAGCCCTGTGTCCGCCTCCAACCAAAAATCGTTGCCACCGCCGGCAAGTCTCCAAACCATACCAAATTAACACCACATACATATCTCAACCTCCCAAATCGAAATATCCAGGTCTTGGCCCTCGAATCACCGTCGAACTTCAGGAATATTAGAAGAAAAGATCGTCGGCTCCGCTGTGTCTAGCGACGTTGCTTCCAACCCCCCCTCCCCCCAGTATCCTACGCAAGGGTCTCCTCACCTTTTCCTTCCCAAATCCAAGACCAACATCTCTCAAAACCAACCAGAACTACGTGAATTCTAGATCTAAGGTCTCGTTCAAAAACGGGTCGGATTTTCAAGTTGCCAGCATTCGAAAAGGGGTTTCAAATAAGGCTATATGCTTGTTATTGGAAAGAACAAGCATGCAACATTATTTGGAGACCCAATTCAAGGTCAGTCCAATGATAATCCAAAACTAAGAGCTTCTCAATTTTTTTTTTCCTTTGTTTGTTTTTTTTTCTTTCTCTTTTCCTGAGTAATATGTTTCAATTGCATGATTTTATGTTCTAGTACTTCTTTTGTTTTGATGTGAGTTAGGGTTCTTCAATTGAGGCTTCTGATTCTTGAACATTGCAATCACATGGTTTAGTTTGTATTTGATTGTGTGCTTGTTTCGATTAAATAATCTATAAGTGTCAATTTGTTATTAGTGTATGTTATGCTTCTAATTAGCAATCATGAACGTCCATTGTGATTTTTTTTAATTGGTAACTTCTGTTCCTTTGTGCCATGCTTGATATAGGCTAAAATTTTAAGTTTATGCACATGGCCTCTAATTTCTGTACTCCTTTTAATTTCTGAATCTTATTATTGGTTTAAATTCACATGCCATGGTTTTGTTTATTTGATTCACGACAATTACCATGATTGTTCAGTAATGACAGTAATCTCTTGATTATTTAACTTTAAGTGTCGTTCAACGGCTCACATGTTTTGAAGTATCAATTTTTGAGTTTGAATGATAACTTTTCATGTATTGGACTCGATTTCTAACTTGATTGTTGATGTTTGATTGGTATTTGTCCTTGAGTAGTATCATTTGGATTGGTTATAGCTGTTAGGATTAGAAAATTAGTCTTAGGAGTTAGTTTTGGAACCAAATAAGTAACTTAAGTGTACTATAGGGTCCTCCTCTTTAATTCTGATAATTTTTAAACAAAATAAGGGTAGTATAGAGTTATCAATTTTGTTTTGGTAATATTAGGAGCAAAATAAGGGTGGTATAGGTAGTATATAATGGGTAGAAAATGGTAGAATCCTATAGACCCTTCTAGAAAGGGGTTCTTAATACAAAATCAGTAGTTTTATTGCACTAACATGGAAAACAAGTCAAAAATGAGGGTCCAAATAGGTGAAATCTAAAACTTGAAAGGGGGACCATAGGTTAAAATAAAATAGGAGTGATGACCTAGCCTTTGGCTATAAAAGGGAACTAAAATCACTCGAAAAGGGGGGAAACTCTGATAATTTACAATAAAATAAAAAATTCCAGCCATAGTCACAAATCAGTTTTCAACTTCTGCAACTTTAATCAGAAGCACATTAGTTAATGGGAGCAATTGGAAGCCCTTCCATCAAATCTGGGCATTTTGGGATTCCAAAAATGAGCTGAAAGTTTAGTAAACACTGTTTCATTGAGAGAACTGTTATTTTCAGGGCTATGTTTGGTTTTGTTCTGGGTTCGACCTCACCTGCTTGGGTTTTATGTATTCCTAGAGTGTTTGGATATGACTGCATGTTGTTTGATATGAATTCAAGTTATGTGGGTTGTTCATGGGTCTCATTTGCTAGCAAATCAGCCTAGTCCATTTGATGTTGTGGTTGAGCTGTTGATTTTGCCAATACATTGCTTATCAATATCGTTGGTCTCTAGCTGACTATTCTCCTTCCTAATTTTATTGTAATCCCAGGTATGCCCAGCTTCACATGTAAAATGAACTACAACTAATGTTTTGCCTCATTTGTTATCATGAACAATTAGTGTCACACCTTCTTTTTTCACTTACACGTGGTTACCCCGAAATGTGACACGTGTATATGAATTTTTCAAATTAAAGTGATATTATTCGAGATGGGATAATTATTTAGAGTCGCCTCTTGGGATAGGTTTGGTCTTTTGTGCCCCAAGTCACTGGTTTATTTAGAATCCCAAATTGGATTCGACTACCCAATTGGAGTCTTCAAACCAGAAATTATTAAGTACGGAATTTTGTTGACCCGAGGGAAGATGTTAGGCACCCCCGATCCCGTGGTTCTAGTACTGTCGCTTAAACCCATTATAAGTGGCTAAAATACTATTTGCTATACCTGTTAATCCGTAATTTTAGATTGTTAACTGCTTGTAACATCTATTAGGAAAATTTGACATATGTGGGAAGAACGTGAAATTTTCTGAACGGCACTTCCTATTTTTCTATGTGTTTTAATGAATTAAGGATCCATCACATAGTATTTGCTTGAATTAACACGGATCAATTGATTTTATAAGGATATCCTAACATATGCTAAATCCTTTACTTTTGAGGATGCTTAAATGCACTAATTGTTTTGTGTACAGACTATGTAATTGTGAAAAAACATTATAAGCATATTAGCCTCATTCATGGCTAACTGCAGATACTGATTAAGATTTGGGCCAGCCCAGGAGCACATATTGCCTAGGCTGTGACTGGTAGCTATTGCGACTGGCCTGGGCTTTTATAATTTCAGCCCAGAAAACACATAGGGTTACCATACCCCCGATGCATACTAGGCCTCTAATTTGGGCCCTGTTTTGACTTGGATGAAAGAGTCCATCTCAAACAACTCATTGGTTTGAAATTATATACAAAAAATTTGCATATCTACACATTCACAAAAGAATACTAACGATCATTTTCATATCCATTTTTCAGTATTAGACTTGAACTAAATGATTCACATACTCATCAGTCGGAGTATCCGAATCCAACTTTAGAATTCAAGTGCGTTTCAGGTTACACTTCATGGAACAAATCTGAAAAAAAATTATTATAAGCATACTGAGATTTAAATGAACTGAGCTATTACACAACATTTGACCTTTACATGATTATCACAACTAATTTTCCTAAATCTGGTAGCTCTAAGTGCAAAAGGAAAAGTACTTGAACCAGCCAGACTAATAATTAAAACTTACTATCAATTATACGTATAAAAGAGAAAACACAGTCAAATGTCCAGTTATTACATATTGAAACAGTCCCAAATGTCCAGTTATTACACAAATAAACAGGTCCAACCAACTGAATATAACAGAATAGTTGTCCTATCCTCACATATGCTTAGCTTGAGATGGGGAAACGGGGTGGGATTCAAAAAATAGAATACCCAACGTGGATATTCACACTTGGAGGGTACATTAAAATTGAACTTTATACATTAAGGAGCATTAAGAGGTACCTATTTTGACAAGGAAAAAGAGCCTATGAGTAAGGGAAAACAAGCAAAAATAAAGCAACAACGACTGAACCAGCACACCCATGATTTTCAGCAGAAATTTTGAGAACTTAACTTTCAGAAAAATGAATCCAACAGCACTAATGGTATATCTTTCAGATATAGGAGAAACTATTATGTATTTTAGCTCTAGGACTCTAAGACAAGGTTTTCATATCCCTTTAAAAATGCCCCGATGATTTCTTTTATAGTAAAGCCTTAGGGCATCAGATTTTCCTCTTGTTTTTCTTTTAGTACTTAACTAAAAATTGCACTTTGCCTAAATAGCCCTTCAATTCTTGACTTGTGCCTCAAGTTTGAGGCAGGAATTGTGATTTAGTCCTTGCTAGAAGTATCTAAGGGATTACTATAGATTTTCTAAGGTTCAAATCCCTCTTATACCCTTATTTCCTTTCCTAAATTACCCCCTTGATGTTTTTATCTTTGTCAGTTCCTTGACCCTAGTTGAGTTACAGTTTACCTTGGTCAATCAAAATTGGGTCACCTTTTAATCGTAGACTAACAGGTTTATGAAAATTCAGAATCAGCCAAAAGTATAATGGTTCAACACAAAATGCCTTATTGTAGACATTAACATCCAAACATTATACAGAATTATCAGAACAAAGGATCAAAATAACCAGAAGAACGAATACACCTATCAACACTTAGCTTTCAGAAATAGCTCAATTAAAGTGCTCAACAATACTTAAAAACAAGAAGCATACAACAAGGGGTGGGTATTTAGTTCATGAATCAACTGAGGAAACAAGAAAAGGCTACCACTGAACAATTAAAGGTCCAATCCCCAAATCAGCTTGAACCAATATCAATACTGAAAAAATCAAAATCATTATGGCAATCAAATACTTAGGGGCGGACCAGAGATCATAGAATAAAACAAATGAAGAATTAGAAGATGAATGTCAATTAAGCTATAAAATATCAGATTACTGAAGAATAAACTAGACTAGGTTTTCCTGAAATAAGAGACTAATGCAAGCAAGATATCACACTACTCATGAGATGAAAGGATTTAAAAATATAGACAAACAACATCACATGGCCATATATACCTACTTCAGGAGACAAAATGGACAAACAAGAAGTTATTTAAAAGAAGTTGGTCAATCTAAGAGCTTAATAGAAGAAGATAAAATACTTAGGCGAATACATACAGTAGAAACCAAATAATCAAGTAAATATACACAAAGAGACAGGTTACTTAGCTTTTTTATGCATGCCTAGTTCAGGCCCTTTTCAACAGCTCCTGACCCCTTACTAGGGGTTTCGAACCTCCTAGGATGGTGTACAACTTTTAAAAGTTTAGGAGGGGCATTCATAGTTCTGAGACCTCAGTGTGGTCTTAGATTTGGATCTATTCAGTGGTTGAGGATGTTTGGGAGTCATGGGTTGTATGGATGGTGTCAAGAAGAACCAGTGATCACCTAGGAGAAATTTGAGCCATTTCCGACGGGTTTTGAGATTTAGGGTTAGGCTTTAAATTATATTCGATGGGTTTCAGGTAGATTTGAGAGAGGTGACCTACACGGTTGGAACGAGGAGATTGAGGTGCCTTTGGGGTGTTTATTTGGAGGGCTTTCGAATAGGGTCACAGTAGAAAAGGTTTCTGATGACCTTTCTGAGAATATTTGAGATGATAGAGGGGGATTTGAAGGGAGTGGGATGCAGGACGGGGAAAAGAGTGTTCTAGAGGTTCTATGGTGTAAAGATGGAAGGGTTTGGAACAAGGTCGCCGGAGACGGTGATTTCGACGACCCTATTTTTGAAGATTCGAGATGGAGGGGACTTGTTCGACGGGAACTAACCACAGGACAGGGTAGGGAGGTTGTGACGGTTGAGTGGTGTAAGTCTGGGGAGGTTTGGTTGCCGGCTGCCGTCGTGAGGCAAATTTCGGCGGCGGCATTAGGCTAGTAGGCCGGTGGTCAAGGGGTGGTCAATGGGTGTTGTTAGGTCGGACAACACAGCACGAGAAAGAGGACGGTTTGGTCTCTGATTGTATTAGAGACATTTCGTCATATGTATACAAAAATGGGGGGAGTTCCGCGGCCGCTGGATTGAGGTATGATTAACGGCTGTGATGACCTAGTCCTCAAACGGTGTCGTTAGATTTGGTGTTGTGTGGACTGAATCAGGGTTGCTTATTTAGGCTTGGTAGTGTTGTTTGAAAGAGAGAAACAGGTTGGGCCACTCATGTCTAGCCCAACTGTGGCCAGCCTAAGTGGTTATATATGTACATACATATATTTTTTTTTGTCTTTTTCTTTTAATTTTAATTAATTACTAACTTTATTTAAAAACCACAAATTACAAATAAAACTAAACCAAGTCAAAATTAAACAAAAATAATTTCAAATGTCGGAAAAATCTATATATTTTTTTGTATTTTAATTTGCAAACATATTTATTAAATCCTAATCAATCTTAAAACACACAGCAATGAACATGCGCATGCAATTAAATCCAAAAAAAATTAAAATCCTAACATTTCAAAGAAAATCCTAACTTTAAGAGTCCTGTAGGAGCTTGTTTCGACCGAGTAAAAATCATATGCTCACAACTGCCCCTCTTTGCGCAGGAATACAAAGAGTTTTCATGCAAAGACAAGTGAGCAATTATGAGCGATTTCTTTCCGATTGAATATTCCATGTGAAGCATTTTGAAAAATTTCTGATCGAACCTTGTTTCAAAGGTTTCCTACATATCCTTGGCAATAAAGGAATCAGGTCAGTGTAGTTTTGAAATTTTCGTAGCTGGGACTACAGGGAGACTGTGATTGGCTGCTGTTTCTGCTTGCTAATCTCCTTATTACACAAAAAGAAATCAAAAACTAAGCTAGCCAAGTTTACAAGTTACAAGATTCATATCTATGAGTCTCTTGAATCTTGATCTTGAGTCTCGGCTATCTTTTGCGGCTGACTCCAATCTGAATCTTGATGCTCGTTAATTGCAGCTGCTGGCTCAGTCTTCAATCTTGAAATAAAGCAAGATATGTTGAGCTTGTGACTTCAATTAATTTTGAGTTGTTCGCGTCTTGTCCGCCTCATCACTTTGAGTTCACCTTTTGTCTCTTTTATTCTCTTCTGTTCTGAATTGACACTCATGATTTCAATTATGCCAAATCTTGTGCCTTGAGGTGACACCTGCTCAGATAGCAAAACAAGCAAACGAACGAATTTTTCTGCCCCAGTTTTCAGTGGAAAATTTGGTGAGTTATTGTGTAACACACATCTATGCTACTATTTAGTAAAAACAACAGGGATCAGAATTGTGTATCCATAGGAAAGATCGGCATGTTATGCTGGGGAGCAGAAATGGTTCCTACAGGGGGATAAGAGTAGAATCCTCGGCTTATGTCGGGATAAGAATGAAAAGTTCTCTGTGGGGATGGAAAGTAGACGATCCGCAGGTTATTCCGGGACAGGAAAGTTCCTGCTGATGATGGGCTATGAAGCAATTCCTGGGTTATGCCAAGGGAATCCGCGAGTTATTCCGGGACGAATGAAAAATCCTAGGTTATGCTAGGGGAATCCACGGGTTATGCCGGGATGAATGAAAAATCCTAGGTTATGCTAGGGGAATCCACGGGTTATGCCGGGATGAAAGAAAAATCCTGAGTTATGTCAGGTGTATCCACGGATCTACCGGGATGAAAGGAGATCCTGAGTTATGTCAGGGGAATCCACGGGTTACGCCGGGATGAAAGAAAAAATCATGAGTTATGTCGGGGGAAGCCACAGGTTATGCCGAGATGAAAAGAGATCTTGAGTTATGTCAGGGGAATCCACAGGTTATGCCGGGATGAAATGAAGAATCCTAGGTTATGCTTGGGAGATCCGCGGGTTATGCCGGGATGAAAAGGGAATCCACGGATTATGCCAGGATGAAAAGAGGTTTTGAGTTATGTCGACGGATTCCACGGGTTACGCCGGTATGAATGAAAAATCCTGAGTTATGTCAGGAGAAGCCTCGAGTTATGCCGCGATGAAAAGGGATCCCTAGTTATGTTAGGGGAATCCACGGGTTATGCCAGGACGAAATAAGAATCCTACGTTGTGCTAGGGAGATCCGCAGGTTATGCCGGGATGAAAAGGGAACGCACTGGTTATGCTAGGATGAAAAGAGGGCCTGAGTTATGTGAAGGGAATCCACGGATTACGCCGGATGAGATGAAGAATCCTAGGTTATGCTAGGGAGATCCGCGGGTTATGCCGAGCTGAAAGGGGAATCCACGGGTTATGCCGAGATTAAAAAAGGTCCTGAGTTATGTCAGGGGAATCCGCGGGTTACGCCAAGATTAAAAAAAATCATGTGTTATGTCAGGGGAAGCCACGGGTCATGCCTGGATGAAAAGAGATTCTGAGTTATGTCAGGGGAATCCACGGGTTATGCCGGGATGAAATGAAAAATCCTGAGTTATCCTAGAGGAATATGCAGGGCAGCGGAGGATCTCAGAGATCCTTTTGATTGTGCTGGGGATAGATGAGGAAAGGAATAACTCATAGGTTATGCTAAGGGCATGGGAGCGTTAGCTCCTAGACTGTGCTGGGGAGTGGAGAGTATAGGGAAGGAGTCCTCAAGTTATGCTGGGAATGTGGGAGGAAACTTCCTCGATTTATGCTGGAGGAGGTGGAATGCAATCATTCGGTAATGCCTAGGAACTCCACAATCTATACAAAGGGGAACTACGGATTGGGATCCCGTGCTGTCATGCTCATTTACGAGTTTGCAGAAAGAAAAAAAAAAAGAAAGAAAGGAAAAGAAAACTTTCCTTTTGTCATTGACGCACCACCGCCTTTGTGGATATCCTTGGATTGTTTTTGCCCCATGTTCCTTTTTTCCTATCTAAGTTGCACCTGCATTTATTTTTGTTCAGAAACAAAACAAACTGTTAGTTTGAACAGTGATTGGTCTTGCGGCCTTGTCACGCTTGATTTTGACTTCCTTTGTATTCAAAGCAAACCATTGGCTTTCAATCCTTGCTTTGTTAATTGGCCAGGGTGTCGTCCTTTCGGATTGGTCTTTTTTTCTCGGGCCTTGGGTTGTGAACTTTGTCGCGCCTTTGATCTTGGTCTTTCTTATGGGGTTTTGATAGGAATCAACATCTGATTTTGCTTAAAACCCCAATTTTTCTTCAACACCATGCCTTTTTTACATTTGAATTTACTTTCTCGTATTTCCTTACTTTTGGGGCATTAACTATCATGATCAACCAGTATTGGCCAAGCGTACTTGTTGATGTCGGTCATTCCCTTAATTATTTCCAGAAGAAAACCATGAAGCTGGCACTGCTACCTCTCTTTAAGAAATGGTGAGGAAACTAAAGTGGAAAGGAGTGAAGTATGAATTTAAAGAGGTATGCACTTTGAAGTAAAAGAAGGAACTTATCTAGAAATACAAGCCGGCTTTAAATGGCAGCGACATGCTTCTTGCACTAGATACCCGGCCTAAATCCATTTCTGCTTTGTGATTTCCACTTTTCGAACACTATAGAAACTTTCTCAGACCTGGGAAGCAATATTTCCTCTTTTTGGCTGACGACACCCTTTGCGGGTTTTCGCCAATCTGCCTCTCTCATTTATCTTCTCTCGTCACCTGATAGCGCTCTTTGCGAGTTTTCTCTAAACAGACTCTCTCATTTTGCTTTTCTCTGCTCACTGTCGACATATGGTGCCTAAAGTTTTTCATTTATAAGACTCTCTCATTTAGTTTTCTCACAAGTTTGATTGGTGCCGAACCCCAACAAATGGTATTTTCTTCCCCAGGGATCTATAACTTTATGACCACTCGGACAGATTTGTAACTGGACCAATGCATTTCTGCCCCAGTTTTGATTTTCTTGGGTAAATGGGGTTTTTATTTTGATTAGACTGAACCTCAGGGAGAGGGTGCCTATGTGTCCTTTCGGAATTAAGTCAGACGTAGTTCAGGAAGTGTTTCCTAAACAAATTTTATTTTGTATTCCCTCTTCTTCTTTTTCTTTTTGAGTTACAAAAAGGGTGGGGATATATCCACGGGGTAATTGCTACAGGGGATTTAGACATAATACCTTTTTACTGCGTTTGTGCTTACCGCTGCCTCGGGCTCATCTCCATCAACATTGCCCAAGTACAATGATCCTCTGCGAAATATCTTCCTGATGATGTATGGGCCTTTCCCATTTGGGGAAAAGTTTCCTTTGGCTTCTTGATGATGAAGAAGTATCCGTCTCAACACCAGCTGGCCGACTTAAAAATTCCTAGGGCGCACTTTCTTGTTGTAAGCGCGCGCCATTCTTTGTTGGTAGAACTGCCCATGGCATACTGCGGCCCTTCAGTTTTCATCAATTAATGCCAACTGCTGCAATCGGGTTTTGACCCATTCACTATCTTCGATTTGTGCCTCGACCATCACTCGGAGCAAAGGGATTTCCACCTTGGTAGATATAACAGCCTAAGTTCCATAGACCAGCATATAGGGAGTGGCTCCTACAGATGTATGTACTGTGGTACGATATCCTATCAATGTGAAAGGCATCTTCTCATGCCATTGCCTCGAATTTTGAATCATCTTCCTCAAGATTTTCTTGATGTTCTTGTTGGCTTCTTCGACCGCAGCATTAGCTTTAGGTCTTTATGGAGTTGCGTTTCTATGTGTTATTTTGAATTGTTCACATATCTCTCCCATCAGCTAACTGTTTAGATTAGCTATATTGTCAGTAACGTTGGTAGTTGGGATCCCAAAGCGGCAAATGATGTTGGAATGCACGAAATCCACTACCGTTTTCTTGGTGACATACTTGAAGGTGATGGCCTCAACCTATTTTGTGAAATGATCGATGGCAACCGATATAAATATGTGCCCTCTTGAGGCCTTTGTCTCTATTGGACCAACAAAGTCCATACCCCAAGCGGCAAATGGCCAGGGTGCTGACATAGGATGCAGCTCATTTGGTTGTTCGTGAATCAGATCACCGTGGTCCTAGCATTGATGACATTTCCGCACAAAGCTGAAGTAGTCTTTCTCCATGGTCATCCAATTATAACCAGCTCGGAGTATCTTCTTTGCCAATACATAGCCATTCATATGGGGCCCATATATGCCCGCATGTACTTCGTGCATAATACTCCCAGCTTCCTCGGCATCCACACATCTCAACAAATTAAGATTTGATGTCCTTTTATTCAAAGTGTAACCACTTATGAAGAAATTGCTCGCATGCCGTCGGATGGTCTTTTTTTTTTCTCCGGTGGCCTGTTCAGGGTGCTCATGTGTTTTTAGGAATCTCAAAAAGTCGTAATACCATGGCTGTGGGATAGGCTCTACTTCGGCTGCATTACAATACCTACGAATTTCATTGATTTGGATTTGTAAAGGATCAACTAGTCATTCCCAGGGTATGGCAGCATGGTGGCTAAGGTTGCAAGTGCATCCGCGAACTCATTGTGGCAACGGGGAATGTACCTGAACTGTACCGACCCGAACCATTTGTTGAGGTCTTTGACATGCTGTCTATATGGGAGGAGTTTAATGTCCCTTGTCTCCCCTTATTGTTGAGCTTGTCGGATGATTAGATCAGAATCCCCCATGGTTAGAAACTCTTCGACATCTCTGTTAATAGCCATGTTCATTCCCATAATGCAAGCCTCATATTTAGCGGTATTATTGGTGCAAAAGAACCAAAGTCTGACTGTAGCTGGATAATGCTGGCCTGTAGGGGTGATTAGGATTGCCCCGATCCCTACGCCCTTTGCGTTTGCCGCTCCGTCGAACAACATTTTCCAAATGGGGGTGTCCTCATCTACTATTTCCAATGAGTTCACTTCTTCGTCAGAGAAGTAAGTGTCTAAAGGCTGATACTCGTCATCGACGGGGTTTTCTACCAGATTACTTGCTAGTTCCAGAGCTTTCATCACCGTACGAGTGACATAAACAATGTCAAACTCGGTAAGAAGGATCTGCCATTTAGCCAGTCACCCTGTGGGCATTGGTTTTTAGAATATGTAACTTAATGGATCCATCCTTGTTATGAGGCACGTGGTATGAGATTGCAAATAATTCCTCAGCTTCTGAGCTACCCATGTCAAAGCACAACACATTCTCTCTAACAATGTGTACTAGGCCTCATAGCCAGTAAATGTTTTGCTCAGTTAATAAATGGCCTGGTCTTTCTTTCCCGTGGCGTCATGCTGCTCGAGAATACAACCTAAAGAGCCTTACAAGACCGTCAGATAGAGAAACAGTGGCCTTCCTAGTTCTCGTGGAACAAATACTGGTAGATTGGACAAGTATTATTTGATTTTTTCAAAAGCTTCTTGACACTCGACCGTCCACTTAACTGCTGCATCCTTCTTCAGCAGTTTGAATATAGGCTCACATGTTTAAGTCAATTGGGCGATGAACCGGCTGATGTAATTTAATCTCCCCAATAGACTCATCATATCCTTTTTGGTTCTTGGGGGGGGTAGCTCCCGAATGGAATTGATCTTGGTTAGATCAAATTCAATGCATGTCCGACTGACGATGAACCTCAGAAGTTTTCCCCACGGAACTCTAAATGCATATTTTGCCGAATTCAATTTTAGGTTATATTTGCGGAGCCTTTCGAAGAATTTCCTCAAATGCTTTACATGATCGCCTTGTGTCTTAGATTTAATAATCGCATCATCCACGTATACCTCTATTTTTCTATGCATCATGTCGTGGAAGATGGTGGTCATAACCCTCATGTAATATGCGCCGGCATTTTTCAATCCAATAGGCATAACTCTATAACAATATGTTCCCCAAGCTGTGGTAAAAGCGGTTTTCTCAGCATCAGCACTTGGGGATACCCACGTAGCAGTCCACAAAGGATTTGAATCTCATGTTTGGCACAATTATCGTTAAGGATGTGGATATTGTGTAGAGGGAAATTATCCTTGGGACTCTCCTTGTTCAAGTCTCAATAATCCACACATACTCGGGTTTTCCCGTCCTTATTTGGCACCGGGACCATATTAGCCAGGCATGTGGTGTACCGTACTACCTGGATTACCCCTGCTTCAAGCTGTTTTGTAATTTCCTCTTTGATTTTATCACTGACATCAGGCTTGAACTTTCTTTGCTTTTGTTGTACTAGAGGGCATTCGGGGTATATGGGCAACTTATGAACCACCAAATCCATGCTCAAACCAGGCATGTCGTCATAGGACCACGCGAACACGTCTTTGAATTCTACTAGGAGTTGAACCAATGAATCTTGTTCTCTTTATTTACGTGAATGCTTATTTTAAATTATTTGATTTCATCGAGATCGCCCAGGTTAACTAGTTTAGTATCATTTAAGTTAGGCTTACATTTTTTCTTAAAGTGTTCGAATTCTCGAGTGATTTCCATAAAAGCCTCTTCTTTGTATTCCGGTTCCTGGTTCATTATTTCACAGACAGGCAGTGGGTTTGGGCCATGGCAAGAAGTCCGCGAGCATGTCATTTTGTTTAATGCCATATTATCGAGACTGTAAAAGATGAAAAATAAAGAAAGACAATGAAGTAGAGAAAGGCAGAGAAAGGCAAAGAAATGAAAAATATTGATTTTATTTCTTTGAACTTGAAAGATAAACAGGGTTTACAATATGAGATTTAAAGTGCTAAAAAGGAAAACAAACAACCGAGCTACACCCTGAAATAGCTCGTGATGTGGGAAGACATAGCAAGGCGAGACTACCGGGTCTCCCGCCTGACCGGAAAGGGTGTGGCCTTCCAATTTTAAAGTTTAGCATTTGGCCATATACAGCATTTCAGCGGCGCTTGACCCTTCTCCTGGTTGGACCATGTTTACATCATAGAGAAACTCTCTCATAAGACCGCAGATCTCATCAATTTCTTTTGCCGTGAAGGTTTTTTCTTCCTCCTCTTGAGTGTACTTTGGTTTTATAAAGGTTTTGTACAAGTGAGGAAGGGGTCGTGGTAAGGCCCATCCTTGGCGCTTTCTGTGATTAGCCTAGGTGATATCTTCTAAGGTCGGATGAAATCCCAATCCAAAGAACTTTTCTGTGGCAGACAAGGCAAATGGCTAGGTTATGCCTTGTAGGGAGTTTCCGAGTCCCTTTCCCGGCTTGATGCCTTAGCGCGTCATTTCCTTTGCTACCATAATTGAAGCATTTTACATAAAAGGCTGAGGAAGCGGCTTTCCATCTTCATGTTGATCAGCTACTACAACTCCAAAAGGTTGATAGACTATGTGTTCACTGCCTTCCTTGGCTTCCAGACATTGACAGAGGGGTCCCGGTAAATCGATTCTTCATCTTTTCCATGAACTACAATCTCCTGATTTTCAAACTCAAATTTCAGCATTTGGTGCAAGGTTGAAGGCACTGCCCCTGCTGCATGAATCCACGTCCTTCCTAGGAGGTAGTTGTAGGAGGTGTCCATATCAAACACCTGGAATGTTACTTCGAAGTCGACTGGACCAATAGTGAGCACCAAATCAATTTCACCTATGGTATCCCTTTTTATTCCATCGAAGGCTCAGACGCATATGTTGTTAGGGCGGATCCTCCCTGTCCCGATCTCCATTCTTTTCAAGGTAGATAGTGGACATGTCTTCTCTGAAACCTCCGTCAACCAACACTCTATTGACATAATATCCCTCATATTTGATAGTGAGGTGCAAAGACTTGATATGAGTAGCTCCCTCCGGGGGTGAGTCATTCTTACTGAATGATATCTGATTGATAGCGAAGAATCCCTCTGCCATTTTCTCTAATTGTTCTACAGAAGTCTCAGCTGGCACATAAGCTTCGTTTAGTGTTTTAGCCAACACCTGCTGATGTTCGGGAGATTTCATCATGAGTGATAGAAGAGAAATCCGTTCAAGGGATTTTTGGAGTTGATCTACCACTTTGTACTCCGGCATTATCATTCTTTAGAAAAAGGCTTCTACTTCCTCAGCATTCACTGGCTTCTTTAGCGGAAATTGCCGTTTGGTAGCGGCATTCACCTCTTCCATGTCCATGTATTTCTTGGTGGAGCATCCCTTTTGGGCTTCCCCGAGGACTTCTTTTCCCTTATATGTAACAATGGTTTCCTGATAATTCCAAGGTACGGCTGAAGGGTTGGTCATGGGCTTTTGTGGCACACGACCAATAACCATGGTCTCATTCAGCACCGGTGGCTTAATCGATGCACGTACCACATAGGCCTTCTTGGGTATGTACATAGTTTTGTTCAGCTCGAACCTTTTTGGTGGCCTTAAAGTGGGCTTCTTTTCTTTGCGTCCTTGTGGGATGTATGGTATTGTTTCTTTGGGAGGGGTTGTCTCGGCTTCAACCTCAGCCTTCTTTTCTGCTTCAGGGCACTTGGCTTCTTTTGTTTTCTTTTCTTCCATCTCTTTGGGATGACTTTTGGTTTTCTATCCGCCTCAGTGATGGCTATGATAGCTTTCAGAGCGGAATCAAACTATTTGTCCTCGCAGATCATTCCGATGACTGGCCCGTTTTTGTGAGCTGGTACCGGGTTATCAGTTACATTTGGGACTTCGTCATCTCTTAGAACTATCTTCGTTTGATCAATCAAGTCATCTACTGCTCGTTTCAAGGTCCAGCAATTTTCAGTATCATGTCTCTCTACAACAGAGTAGTAGGCACAACGCAGGCCCCTTTGGTAAGACGGTGATTCAGGATTCTGTCTATTTGGGGGTACAAGATGGAGGAGACCCATATGGACTAGCTTAGGAAATAGGCTGGCGTAGGACTCTCCTATTGGGGTGAAGTTCTGCCTCCGGGGTGGCTCCCTGGGACGATAGTTATTTTGTTGAGGGCGGGGATTGTAGTGAGTCTGAGGAAGTTGATTCCTTGGAGCTTGATTTCTATTGTTCTGCTGCTGAGGTCGGGGAAATGGTTTAGCGTTCATAGCTTCGTAGGGTTGAGGTACATAGTTTATGTCTCGGTGAGGATAGTAATGTTGAGGCTCTCTTTTATTGAATGCATGCCTGTGAGTATGTTGTTTCCTCATCCCGGAGGTTACTATGGATTCTTCCTCTTTTTTCTTGTTCCTTGGGGTTCCTCCTGCCCCTCCTTGTATGGCATGGGAGGTGGCTCATATGGAAGATTGACTTAGAATCCTCCATGTTTTGAGGTCATTCTCCACCATTTCCCCAATCTTTATTGCTTCGGCGAATTGTTTGCCCATTGCGGACATCATGTTCTGAAAATAGTCTGCCTCTTGTTCCTGCAGAAAGACAGTGACCATTTCTGTTTCATCCATTGGAGGCTTCACCCTCGATGCTTTCTCTCGCTATTTAATAGCATACTCTCTGAAGCTTTCAGCAGGTTTCTTCTTCAAATTGGTTAGGGAATTCCTATGCGGGGCGATATCGATGTTGTACAGGAATTGTCGTACAGAGTCTCGGGCAAGGTCATCCCATATGTGCCATCGGGTAATGTCTTGATCTATGTACCATTAGGATGCAATACCTACTAGGATTTCCCCAAAGTACGCCATTAGGAGTCCTTCCTTCCCACCGGCTCCACGTAATTGATTACAATACTTTTTTCAGATGGGCGATGGGATCGCCATGGCTATCGTATTTCTCGAATTTTGGCATTTTACACCCCAAAGGAAGGTGTACATGGGGGAACATGCACAGGTCTGAATAGGCTACAGTTTTCTGTCCGCTCAGCCCTTGCATATTCTTCAGGCTTTGCTCAAGACTCTTCATTCTCCTTGTGATCTCATCCTGCTCGGGCGTCTTGGAAGTTTTTTCCGGCACTGGGGTAAGTTTATATGTTGGCTGAGGGTAGCTATATGTAGGATACGGGGCATTAGGGGGTTCCTTCGCGTTAGCCATGCATCCCACATTTCCTTGAGCCACAGGATCGTGTTTTCTTTGGCCGCTACAGATTCGGAGGCCGGTACTCTTGTGATTGGACTATCTTCTGGAATAGGGACGGTGGATAAAGCCATTTCAGTTGACATCTCTGTATTTCCTTTTGAACGAGTGAAGTACCTGTGTGAAGCCAGTTTACCGCAAAACCAACCACTGTTCTAAATACCAGAACTGTAATTCTAGAAAACGTAGTTAATTCAGGATAGATGACAAACAAGAAATCACACGTTGAGCATGATACACCTACGCAGATAATGGGGTTTCTATATGCTTGCCACATTCGCATGTGTCATCCCGACACTTATTTCAATTTCCCTTTGCTTCTTGCCTTTTATTTCCTCTCTCTTTTTGTTGTTTTTTTATTCTATGTTTTTTTTTGCTTTTTGAAGAATATGGTCGAACCTATAGAGATTGCCTACGTATCATGACTTTGCATGAATCAGACCGAGCGTAGTTCATGGAAATAAACGGTGAAGTACATAGTAAAATATGTTTGGGACTTTCAATTTTGATAAAGATATAAACCATGATTACAATGGCTAATAGAAAAAAAAGCAACTACTAGACTGGGATTTAATCCCCTAACAAAATTGAATGGACAACAGACAGACTTTTTTTTTCCAGCAAAATATAAATCTACGAGTACATTAATACTTTAAATGCTTTTGCAGCTTGCGAGGCGTCATTCGTCCTTGTTGCGGGTTTGCGCGCTAAACTTCCTTGGAGATAGTGGAGATCCTCCATTACTTGTCGGACAAAGGTCATGGCAGCTGGAAAAAACATGGATTTTGTCATGTCCTCATAGTGATTGCATTTAGTGGTAATATAGTCTGCAATTGCCCGTATCTTTTCTCTGATGACCCCTTTTTCTTATTACAGACGCCCTATTTGTTCAGCCTGTGCTTGCAAAGTCCGCTGAGATGCATGATGTAGCTTTTGAAACTGCCGCAAATCTCTTTCCAACCCCTCTATTACCGCATAACAATGCTCTCTCTCTGCTTTGAAATCCTTGGCCTGTTTGGCCATTTTGCTTTCAGCTATGATAACCCTATGTTTTAATCCAATTCTTTCATTGCCGCTCCCTTCTTTTAACTACTCCAGTATGTGGGCCCTTTCTTCAGCACCTTTAATTAATTGTCTCTGAGCTCTAGACAATTCGCCCTCTACCTTATTCAGGTCAAAATCGTATTTGGTTACTTTTCGGTGCAGGTTCTCTATGAGCTTTCATCCTTTGTACTTCTCGAAGGATTTTCTGTGGCTGTTTTCATTTTATGAATCTGGGCTCGCAGGGATTTGTTTTCTTTAACCAATACCTTCTTTTCTCCTTCGCTAGCAGCAGTTTGCAGGATGTTTTTGAATTGCAATTCTTGAATTTTCTTTTCCAGCCTTCTTATGGTAGCACGGTATTTATGTTCCATTGCTAACCAATCACACTGCTCTTGTGATGTTCCGACGAACTCTAGGAGGTGAGGCCTTTAAGATGGTCGTTCATGATCAATTTCTCGCTTACACCAAGCAAAGTACCCCATAGACACTTCACCTCTGGCAGGATCTTGTACACAAGTGTCAGCGGTTAGGTATTGGCATTCATTCTAGATTTTTTGAACCATGGCTTTGGGGAACTGACTACTAGGCCCAATTTTGACTACCCAGATGCTGAGATCTTCTTCTTTTGGTACTATCTGGCATCTTGCGAGTTGTCTCAAGACCCGATGCGGGGCGTAAGGCTGGATGCTTATATGGCCCATCAAGAGAAAGCGTGGTTCTGTTGCGGGTATATACACAACTTCGTCCATGGAGAGCCAACTGAGTGTCCACTGTATTTGATTTGCAAAAACAACTTGGAGATGTGACACCCACTCTGCGATACCCTCTGGTAATTTAAACCCACTTACTTTGTTGTCAACTCTCCTATGCAACCTTTTGTGGGCATCCCACCATTCATGAACCGAGGCCTGTGACATAGATGCTCAATCGTCCAGATTTTTAATAGCAAGTTACAGCCTTCAAAGAAATCCCCTCCTGCTTTACACATGGTAAGGGCTCAGAAAATATCAGACAGAATCATCGAAACAAGAGTGCTCTTTGCCTGAGTCATCAATGTACTAACGACTCCCGTAATCCGTATATCGATGTTTCCATCCTTTCGTGGGAATACTAAAAGACCCAACAAAGTCACCATAAACGCGAAGCATTAGTGCTCCTCCCATTTGATCTTATTGCCCTTGCTACAGATGAGGTTTTCAAGTTTGTTAAATCCTTCAATGTGGCCATATCTTTGGAATATAAACTGGAGGGTGCAAAATCCAGCCGACAGGTCAAGGATGTGAATCTTTCTACTAATTTTCAAAACATCCAGAAATTTGTGCACAGCGAGGGCTCTGCGTTCTATCAACTATTTATGCCTCAAAGGGATTGTATGGGTTCCGATGTATACGGTCATTTCCTCCAATGCCGGGGTTAGCTAGAAGTCTGAAAAGTGGAAGACATTGTGGGCAGGGTCCCAGAAGAAGATTAAGTCCTTTATGACGTCCTCCCTAGGGTTGATTTTAAACAAACTAGTGAGTCCTCCTAGACGAGCGTTGACCTTTTCCTATCCGGCTTCTCCGAGGTCATTCCATCACAGCCGCAGCTCCAAAGGAATTTTTTTCATTATCGTGCTCATTCTGCACATTTATTAGGGCGAATTTGTATTCTCTAAACGTTAAAATTGACATTTATGAAATTTATTTTAAAATTAGGGACCGGCTTGCAAATACGGCCTCTTGACACTTCAGCGAGAAAGTTTTTTAGGTTATTCTTGCTTACCAGCCTGAATAAAATTCAAAGGTAGCCATTTGCGTAAGATCAGCCTTCCGGCGTCCCCTGTAGCGTCATTCAGCTATTATCGCAATAATGTCACCATCCGACTCATTTTTAAGTAACTCGGGCATCTCTAGACATTTTGAAAGAGAGGTTTGACCCGGCCAAAATAATTTATCAAAACCCGGGACATTATTGAAAAACCTCAAAATTTGGTGCCTTTGTTTTGTTTTTGTGGTTTGTTTTTTTTTTTGGAAAAATCTGGCTACATTTCGGCACTATTTGAGCATTGGTTTTTAAAGATTACAAGCCTAGCACTAATTATTTCACTCAATTATTCCCTTTATTTACAGGCCGGTCAACATGCGGATCCACGGAATATAAATGCACAAGTAGCACGTAAAAATCCATCAGGGTGGTCTTTTATTTCAGGGCACCTGTCCTAGACGGACCCAACCCCTGCGTTGAGTCCCCTAAGTCAAAAATGCATGATACAAATAAACGTTCCTACTAGGGATCCGCCATGAAGTTTTTTTATACTAAGCTTAGAACCTCGGTATAAGGTCTACACTGTGTACCCGAGCGGACAAATCGAGTCGATGAGGGGGCTACGTACTGGGGACCCGCGAGATCGTCTGGCTTTGTAACTTGTCCAGCCTCTTTCTTAATTCAGGGTAAGACACTAATAGAATAGGGACTCTCAACCAATAAAGCACATCCCCAGAGATGAGAAGTGAAGGGTTTCGTAACAGTTTATATATACAGTTCAGATAATATCAAAGCGGTTAAACATGTGGCATTTAGCACACAAACAGGTAAGGAAATCAAAAGAAGCCAAATATAACAGTTATTGTAAGATCGAATTCTTGAACCCTAAACCAGAGATTCTGGGTACAACCCCAGCAGAGTCGCCAGAGCTGTCACACCTCCTTTTTTTGCTTACACGTGGTTACCCCAAAAGGTGACACGTGTATAGGAGTTTTTCCAATTAAAATGACATTATTCGAGATGGGAATAATTATTTTAAGAGTCGCCAGTTGGGATAGGTTTGGCTTTTGGTATCCCAAGTCACCAGTTTATTTAGAATCCCAAATCAAGGAAATTTCGACTACCTAATTGGAGTCTTCGAACTAGAAATTCTTGAGTAAGGAATTCTGTTGACCCGAGGGAAGGTGTTAGGCATCACTAGATCTCGTGGTTCTAGCATGGTCGCTTAAACTCATAATAAGCAGCTAAAATACGATTTGATATACATGTTAATCCGTAATTTTAGATTATTAACCGCTTTTAACATCTTTTTGGGAAATTTACAAAGTTATTAAAACACGTGGCAAATCGCGTCACATAAATGCACTCGCAATTTTAGACATATTTTAATTCCATTGAGAATAGGATTTGGGTCACATAAATGCGCACCCGAATTTAGGAAGGTATTTTATTAAATACGTGCCTATAGCAACTACGTTTTTGACATTTGTGGGAAGACCATGATATTTGCTGAACGGCACTTCCTATTTTTTATGTCTTTTAATGAATTAAGGAGCCATCACATCGTATTTACTTGAATTAACACGGTTTACTTGATTTTATAAGGATATCCTTACATATGCTAAATCCTTTACTTTTGCGGGTGTCTAAATGCACTAATTGTTTTGTGTACAGACCATGTATTTGGGAAAAAACATTATAAGCATCTTAGCCTCATTCATGGCTAACTGCACATACAGATTTAGATTTGGGCTAGCCCAGGAGCAAATATTGCCTAGGCTGCGACTGGTAGGTATTGCGACTGGCCTGGGCTTTTAATCTTTTAGCCTAGAAAAAACATTGGTTTACCATACCCCTGATGCATACTAGGCCTCCCATTTGGGGCTAGTTTTGACTTGGAAGAAAGAGTCCATTTCAGACAACTCTTTGGTTTGAAATTATATAAAAAAAATTTGCATATCTACATATTCACAAAAGAATACTAACGATCATTTTCATATATATTTTTTAGTATTAGACTTGAACTAAATGATTCCCATACTCATCAGTCGGAGTATCCAAATCCAACTTTAGAATTCAAGTGCGATTTAGGTTACACTGCATGGAACAAATCTGAAAACAAATTATTACTAAACGTACTGAGATTTAAATGAATTGAGGTATTACACAACATTTGACCTTTACACGATTATCATAACTAATATTTCTTAAATTCGGTAGCTCTAAGTGCAAAAGGAAAAGCACTTGAACCAGCCAGACTATTAATTAAAACTTACTGTCAATTATGCGTATAAACGAGATAACTCAGTCAAATGTCTAGTTAGTAGATACCGAAATAGTCCCAAATGTCCAGTTATGTCACAAATAAACAAGTCCAAACAACTGAGGGTAACAGGATAGATATCCTATCCTTACATATGCTTAGCTAGAGACAGGGAAGCAGGGTGGGGATTAAAAAAATAGAATAGCCAACGTGGATCTTCACACTTGGAGGGTACATAACAATTGAACTTTATACATTAAGGAGCATTGAGAGGTACTAGTAATTTGACAAGGAAAAAGAGCCTATGAGTAAGGGAAAACAAGCAAAAACAAAGCAACAGCCACTGAACCAGCACACCCAGGATTTTCAGTAGAGTTTTAGAGAACTAATCTTTCAAAGAAAAGAATCCAACAGCACTAATGGTATATTTTGCAGATATAGGAGAAACTAGAATGTATTTTAGCTTTAGGACTCAAAGAGGTTTTCGGATCCCTTTAAAAATGCCCAGATGGTTTCTTTTATAGTAAAGCGTTAGGGCATCGGATTTTCCTCTTGTTTTTCTTTTAGTCCTTTACTAAAATTTGCACTTTGCCTAAATAGTCCTTCAATTCTTCACTTGTGCCTCAAGTTTGAGGCAGGAATTGTGTTTTAGTGCTTGATAGAAGGTTCTAAGGGATTACTATCAGATTTTCAAAGGTTCAAACCCCCTCTTATACCCTTACTACCTTTCCTAAATTACCCCTAAAGTGTTGACCTTGGTCAATTCCTTGACCCTAGTTTAGTTACAATTGACCTTGGTCAATCAAAGTTTTGTCACCATTTAATCTTAGACTAACAGGTTTATGAAAATTCAGAATCAGCCAAAAGTATCAAGGTTCAGCACAAATGCCATAAAGTAGACTTTCACATCCAAACATTATACAGGATTATCAGAACAAAGGATCAAAATAACCAGAGGAACGAATACACCTATCTACACTTATCTTTCAGAAATAGCTCAATTAAAGTGCTCAACAATACTTAAAAACAAGAAGCATGCAATAATGGGTGGGTATTTAGTTCATGAATCAACTTATGAAACAAGTACAGGCTACCACTGAACAATTAAAGGTCCAACCCCCAAACCAACTTAGGCAAGTACATACAGAAGAAGCCAAATAATCAAGAAAATATATACAAAAGAGATGAATTACTTAGCTTCTTTATGCATGCCCAGTTTAGACCCTTTCAACAGCTCCTTACCCATTCCATAGGGGTTTCGAACCTCCTAGGACATTGTACAACCAATTTTAAGAGTTCATGAGGGGCTTTCATAGTTCTGAGACCTCAGTATGGTCTCAGATTAGGATTTATTCAGTTATTGAGGATGTTTCGTAGTCATGGGTCGTATGGTTGGTGTCAAGAAGGATCTTTAGGGTTAGGCTTTAAATTGATATTCGACGGGTTTCAGGTAGATTCTGGAAAGGTGATCTACGCGGTTGGAACGAGGAGATTGAGGTGCCTTAGAGGTGTATATTTTGATGGTGTTGGAACAGGGTCGCTGGAGATAGGGTTTCGACGATCTTTCTGAGAATATTTGAGATGATAGAGGGGATTCGAAGGGAGTGGGATGCAGGACGGGGAAGGGGTGTCCTACCTGTTCTACAGTGTAAAGGTTGAAGAGTTTGGAACAAGGTCGCCAGAAATGGTGGTTCCGATGACCTTATATTTGAAGATTCGAGACTGAGGGGACTTTTTCGACCGGAACAGCCCACAAGACGGTGTAGGGGAGGTCGTGACGGTTGATTGGTGTAAATCTTAGAAGGTTTGGTTGCCGGCCGCCACCATGAGGCGATTTTCGGTGGCGGCATTAGGGTTGTAGGCTGGTGGTCAAGGGGTGGTCATGGGGTAGTCAATGGGTGTTGTTAGGTCAAAGAAGACGGTACGAGGAAGGGGAGGGTTTGGTCTCTGATTATATTAGAGACATTTGGACATATGTATACAAAAAAAGGGGAGTTCCGCGGCCGTTGGATTGAGGTGAGATTAACGGCTGTGATGACCTAGTCCTCAAATGGTGTCGTTTGAATTGGTGTTGGGTGGACTGGATCAGGGCTGGTTATTTGGGTTGGGTAGTGTTGTTTGAAAGGGAGAAGCAGTTTGCGCCACTTAGGTCTGGCCCAATTGTGGCCATCCTGAGTGGTTGTATATGTATATACACATATTTTTATCTTTTTCTTTTAATTTAAATTAATTACTAACTTTAATTAAAAACCACAAATCACAAATAAAACTAAACCAAGTCAAAATTTAAAAAAAAAATCAAATGCCGGAAATACATATATATATCTATATTTAATTTGCAAACAAATTTATTAAATCCTAATCAATCTTAAAACATGCAGTAATGAACATGCGCATGCAATTAAATCCAAAAAAATAAAATCCTAACATTCTAAAGAAAATCCTAAACGATAAGAGTCCTATAGGAGCTTGTTTCGACCGGGTAAAAATCATATGCTCACGATTAGTTTCTCCTATTGATGTCTTTGTGCACTTTATCTTTCTAAACTTGTAATTTGTATGAGATCTAAGTAGTAGTGTTACGCATAAATTGCCTGATAAGACTGTTAAATTGGACTGTATATGTTTGCATCTGTGCTGTTTCAATTCTGGTTCAAATAGGAATCATATATCTAGGATTTGCTTTATCTTGCCAGTAGAATGAGTAATTTTTTTGATGGCTAGTAAAAGTTTCTAGGTTAACTTATAATGACAAGGTCATGGTGTGAATGCATTGGAGTGGGCCTTATAAAATTGGTAAATTCAGCAAGTTAGTGATGGGCTCATTTTAGGATTTAAAATTCTGAAATTGTAGAGTAAGGCTTTAACATGTTAATATATGCTTAGTTGATACAAGTTCGATACCTCAGCATTTTTAGTGGTTGAATAATTCGAATAATTCGACTCACATTGTCCTCATTTCCTATTAAAATATATAGTTGTTGCTGGAAGCGTTTGTTCTCTTTTACCGTGAGTCCCTTTATCATTACCCATGTTTTGGACTCTTCTGTTATAGGTTCCAGTGGACTTATGATCTAATTGAGGATAATTGTTTCCTGGGTTGGCAATTAATTGGAACCCTTCTCTATTGGGCTGGTTTTAAGCTCAAATATTTGATGAGTACAACTGTTGTTCAGTTGTAATAATCGAAACTGGGAGTCCTCAATAACAGATTAAGTATCATCAGGGGCATGCCTTATAAAAATCCCGATTCGCTTCAGGATAGACTATAAATCACAAATAGAACGAGGTGCCACGCCCAAAAGAATCCAAAATCGCGTGGCGCTCACTAATTGTTTATCCTAAAATACTTAGAATATTCGGGATACACTATTTAGCAAATTCCATGGTGTTCCCATGAAGATAATAATGCGATATTCACTATTAGGCGCGTTGGTTCATTAATTCACCTTCCTAAATTTGGGTGCATATATATGTGACCTAAATATGAATCCCAACGAAGATAAAATGTGTTAAAACGCACGGGTGCATTTATGTGACATGGTTCAAGGCATGTTTTAACATGTTGCAATCCTTTTTAAAAATAATAATAAAGTGGTTAAAGATTAAAAAATGCACATAGGTTCATAATTGTATAAAATCAGATAATTTAATCCAAATATTACAGTTGAGCGACTGTGCTAGAACCACGGAACCCGGGAATGCCTAACACCTTCTCCCAAGTTAACATAATTCCTTACTCGGATTTCTATTTCATGGACTGCTAAAGAGAGTCATTCTTTCCTTGATTTGGAATTCTAACCGGTGACTTGGACACCATAAACCTCCCAAGTGGCGACTCTGAAATTCTCTCTAATAATTAAATCTCGTTTCGATTGTCCTTTAATTGGAAAAACTCATTTATCTACGCCCATCACCGGGTTGTAGTAGCCAAAAGGAGGTGTGACAGCTCTGGCGACTCTGCGGGGGACCGAACCCAGAATCTCTGGTTCAGGGTTCAAGAAATCGAGCTTAGAATAATTGTTGTATTTGGATTTATTTATTATCTGATTTTACATGTTGGGGTAATGTGCAAAATGATGCTTTTTTACCGCATTGATATTATCTGAACTGTACATATAAACTTCTACGAAACGCTTCTCTTCTAACTTCCGGGGATGTACTTACTGGTTGAGTCTCCTTATTCTGTTAGGGTAGTTCCCTGAAATATGAAAGAGGCCGGACAAGTTACTAAGCCGGATGGCCTTTTGTTCCCGGTAGGTAGCCCCCTCCTCGACTCGAGTTGTTCGCTTGGGTACACAGTCTAGACACCATACCAAGGTTTTTAAATTAGAATAACTTGACCTCATGCCGGATCCCTAGTAGAAACGCTTATTTGAATCATATATTTGACCTAGGGGACTCAACATAGGGGTTGGCTCTGTCCAGGACAGGTAACCGAAAATGAAAAGACCATCATGATGCATGTTATGTGCGCATTTAATAGCTTGGGATTTTCATGTTGATCGGCTCGCGAATAAGGAAAGAAAATTGAGGAAATAAGTAGCTTTAGGGTTGGTTAAGATTAGTCGTTTGTCTTGTGAAATCAATGCTCAAATAGCGCCGAAGTGCTGCCGGTATTTTGAATAAAAAACAACAAAAAGAAGAAGAAACAAAAACAAACAAACAACAGAAAAAGGGTTTTTATAAAGTTTTGATTCTGATAAATTGTTTTGCCCGAACTAGGCCGGTTTCATGCTCCTCGGGAGCGACATACGCAGGCAACCCCCATCGGGTCCAACCTCCCTTTTGCAAAAATAACCAAATCAAGAAAAACAAATGTCTGACTTTATTTATTTTCCCAAAATAAATTGGGTGATGCCATTACTGCCAAGAATAGCCGAACATAACCAAAAGGGACGCTGGAAGGCTGAATTCGCACAAATGGCAACCTCTGAGTCTTATTTTGGCCGGTGAACGAGCACATCCTCAAAACCTTCCTTCGAAAGTGCTGCAAGGCCGTATTCGCAAAGATGGGCCTAGATTTTAGAAACAAAAATTCATAAATGAAGAATGTCGGTTTTAATATTTTGTGGAGTTAAATAGAACAAAAATTTTGAGATACTAATTCGCCTTAATATATGTGCAGAATGATCACGGATCAGTATTTTCCAATAACATTTATAAACAAAATTCCCTTGGAGCTACACATGTGGTGGAATGACCTGGGGGAAGCGGGGTAAAATAGGGTCAACACGCATTTGGGAGGACTTACTAGGTTGCTGAAAATTAACCCAAGGGGAGATATCATAAAGGCATTTATCACACTCTGGGACCTGGCTCACAATGTCTTTAGTTTCTTGGATATTGAACTCACACCAACATTGGAGGAAATAACAGGATATATTAGGACCCCTACAGTTCCTTTAATCCACCAATACCTTATTTTTCCAAGAGCCCTTGCCATGCATAAGTTCCTGGACTCCTTAAAAATCAGTAGAAAGGTTCATAGTCCTGACCTGTCAGCCGGCTTCTGTACTCCGTAATGTACATATCAGAGGTACGAGCATATACATGGATTCAATAACCCGAAAAATTGTTTTTGTAGCCAGACCAACTCAACTGGGAGGAGCATCAATGTTTTGCATTCATGGTATTCTTCTTGGGTCATATGGTGTTTTCCCGAAAGAACGGAAATATTGACATACGGATAATAGGGGTCGTCAGCACTTTAATGACTCACACCAAGAGCACCCTCGCTCCTATGATCTTATCCAAGATCTTCCGTGCACTCACTTCTTGTAAAACAGGAGGAGACTTCTTTGAGGGATGTAACCTATTGCTACAAATATGGATGATCGAGCATTTATGCCACCGGCCTCGGTTCACGAATTATAGGTCACCAACAAAGAACTGCATTGAAGAATTCCACAACAGGGTTGATGGGCTTAGGTTATCTGAGGGTGTCACAGAATGGGTGTCACATCTCCGGGTTGTCGCTGCAACTCAAATAGAATGGACATTCGTGTGGCTCCCCGTGGATGAAATTGTATATTTGCCAGTCATCGGGACCCACTTACTTCTGATGGGTCTCTGAAGTATCCAACCCTATGCGCCATACAGATTTCTAAGGCAATTACGTAGATGCCAAATGATTCTCGCGGACGAGGACATTAGCTGCCATGCGGTTGAGATTATCCCCAATGGTCAATTCCCTGAAGCCGTCGTGAGTCAAATATAGAGCGAATGTCAATACTTGACAGCGGGTACCCGAGTACGCAACATATCTAATGGTGAGGCTGCATCGGGGTACATTGCTTGGCATAGAAACGAAACAGAGCCCAGGAGGCCAGCTAAAAGACCGCATCTCCAAGAATTTGTTGAAACATCACAGGTACAATGGGATTGGCTAGCCAAGGAAAATGAGTACACAGCCACCATAGGAAGATTAGAAAATAAAGTTAAAGAACTTTAATTTGAAAATGGTTTGCAAGCCGCAGCACATGAGGGAGAAAAGAAAAGATTAAGCAAAGAGAACAAGGCGTTGCCAGCCCAAATCAAGAAGATGACAGCAGCTGCAGAAAATCCTCCCATGAGCGCGAAGGATGAAAAAATCATAAAAAATTTGAGGTGAAAAGTGACAGAATATGGGTTTGACATGAACAAGGTAAAAGCCGAGCAATCCAGGGTTCGAAAATTATTAGCTAATAGTGCGGAGGAAATAGGCTGCATCATTGAGCAACTAAAGAAAATTCATGATGATGAGGTTGCTGGGTTAAAACGGAGGGCCATTATGGTTGAGAACAGTGTGGCCAAGCAAGTCGGGGACCTCAAACCCGAGTGAGAGCATTGTTATGCTGCGATAGCAAGGTTGGAGATGGATTTGAGGCAATTCCCAGAACTGAATCAGGTAGCCGAGCGAAGTATAGAGGCGAAGGCTGAGCAAATTGGGCGTTTGTTGCAAGAAAAGGGGATTATTATGGAAAGAGTACGGGCGATCGCAGACTACATCGCCATAAAGTGCAAACATTACAAGGATATTACAAGATCCATGTTCTTTTCCACCGCCATGACCCTTGTCCTGCAAGTGATGGAAGACCACCACCACCTCCAAGGGAGTTTAGCAGGCAAGCTAGCGGCAAGGCCGAATAATGCCCCGCGAGGCCCTGGAGCACTTGAAGCATTAATGTATTCATAAATATTGCACTTCCTTTTGTCAAAAAATTTTAAAGTCTATTAGTTTAACCAGGAGTCTGTATTTTTCTTTATGTATAGTTAGTAGTTGCTAGAGTCTATACTTCGTTTTATCAAGCTTGTTAGTTCCTTGTTTAATCTGTCACCTTGCGAGCCCTTGTAATTGAAGTCTGTTGCTATTAAAATATAAATTTCCCAAATAATTTTATGCTTTCTACTTGCAAGAACTACGCTCGGTCGAATTCATAAAGGGACATGATACGTAGGCAACCTACTTAGGATTCGACCATAATTGAATAAGACAAAAGAGTAAGTGAAGGAGATAGTAAAGAGGGAGCGAATAAGGTTAGAACAAGAGGAAGCTTTGAAGATAAAAATCTGATGACGGAAGCGACCAATGCATGTAGGGACCGACTGTCATTTATGTGCATTCATACCTAATATGTGGCCGCTTATGTGTTAGAACCTAACCATTACGAGTTTCTGGTGTTGTTGTCCTAGTTTCAAATTAGATAGGTGATTAGTACTCGCCGCATTCTGGCAACCCACTCCTATAACACGCAGTCAAAAATCAAACAAGTCATGGCCAATCAAGAAGCCGACGTCAGCATTATTGACCCCTCGAAAGAAGCAGAGAAATTGGATGTTAATGCTATGAAGGAGGAAATGTATAAGCTTAAGCACCAAATGGTCGAGATGTACCAGGCATAGGCAAGAGGACAGCCGCACCCGACCTATCCTACTAATCCAACCTTCATCCCGCCACTAGACCAAGCACCTGACTAGTCCGCAACTTATTCACCCTTATGTTTTCCTATCTATTCACAACATCAGGGCACCACCTCTCAACTACTAGCCCCACTACCCAAAATCACTCCTCACCCTCCTCCACCAGTTGTCCCCATCTATGTGGCACCTCTGCCTCCTACACTTCATAGGTCATCAAGTGAACCACTGTTTCAAGCTTATGACCCTCAATACTATCTACCAGAACCCGCTTACAAAACCCAAGAATCTTACTCCTATGCTCCACGTCCTGAAATCCTAGCGGGAGTTGAAAAACTGATCAAAAATCCCGAGCAGGAAGAGATGCTTAGAAAGGTCTAGAGTCTGGAACATTCCTTCAGGGACATGCGGGGATTAGGTGGCCAGGTGAGTGTGGCATTTAAGGATCTTTGTCTATATCCAGACGTACAATTGCCTCCAGGTTTCAAAATGCCTAAAATTGACTTATATGATGGTCATGGCGATCCACTCGCGCACCTAGGAGGGCTTTGCAGCAAAATGAGGGGAGCAGTAGGAAAAGATGAATTGCTAATGGTATACTTTAGCCATTGATTAAGTGGGTCGACACTAGAGTGGTATACTCCGCAGGATCCCAATCGTTGGTATACCTAGGATGACTTGGCACAAGCATTTTCCTACCACTTTCAATATAACCTCGAGATTGTCTCGGACCCTCTATACATGACAAAGCTGAAGAAGAAACACACTGAAAGCTTCGGGGAGTACAGTTTCCGGTGGAGGGAACAAGCAGCTAGAGTTGATCCTCCCATGAAGGATAGTGAGATGATGGATTATTTTCTACAGGCTTTGGAACGTACCTACTTTGGGCATTTGGTGTCATCAGTGGGAAAGTATTTCAACAAAGTGGTCAAGATGGGAAGTATGGTTGAGGAAGGCCTCAAATCCAATAAAATCATGAGCTACTCTGAAATTAAGGCAACTACTCAAGCCATCCAAGGTGGAGTTGGGGGAGCTTTCGCGAAAAAGAAGAAGGATTAAGTAGCGAAAGTGGAGTCATGAACCTGGTTCCGACCTCGGGCACCATCCATTTACGTCCATCCCCGTCCTCATCCCCAAACATGCCCACATACTCCATATGTCCCACCACAACATTACGATTCACAACCAGAACCTCGCTTCTCAGTCCATCACGCACAAATATATACCCAACCTCCCGCTCACGCACAATGGCGTGCGCCATCCCCTCAAAACACTTACCCAACTCCAAAAAATCATTACCTAACTCCAAGAGCTTACCAACAACCCCCGAGCCCTGCCTTCCAAGCCAATCCAGTCCTGAGAAATAAGAGGGTGCAGAAAAAGAAGACTTTCACTCCGCTGGGAGAATCCTACACTAGCTTATTCCACAGGCTGCGTCAACTGGATATGTTGAGGCCAATTGAAGAAAAAATTCCAAATCCTCCCCCAAAGAATTTAGATGATTCAGTCAGCTGTGAATACTATTCTGGCGCACCTGGGCATGACACCGAAAAGTGTTGGCATTTAAAGAGCGCTATCCATGAACTTATTGACTCCCACAGGATTGAGGTGCAGACTCCGGAGGTGCCCAATATTAACCAAAACCCGCTGTAAGCCCATCAGGAAACCAACATGATTGAAATTTTTGAAAT
This sequence comes from Nicotiana benthamiana, assembly GCA_034376525.1. Taxonomy (NCBI): domain Eukaryota; kingdom Viridiplantae; phylum Streptophyta; class Magnoliopsida; order Solanales; family Solanaceae; genus Nicotiana; species Nicotiana benthamiana. The sequence goes on from CM067337.1 coordinate 96,609,342, forward strand.
AAGGGGAGAGTCCAGAAGGCCTTCACAAACGGTAATGATAATCAAAGGCAGTAAGTGTAAGCCGACTGTGGTAGCAAGCAGTGAGAAGCTAGTAACTGGGGCAAACGAAGGTAGTAAACTTGTCATAGTTCAGGGGAGCTCAGCATGTGCGGTTGCGCCAAAGCGGGAACAAGCAAAAAGTAACAGTACATGGGGAAGCTAGAGAACCTGTCATGGTTGTGCAAGGTGTCCGCATCGAGCCAGACATTGTGAAACCAGTGATCCAGCCACCAATCAAAAACATCAAAGTCGTTCTTTGAACATATGAACAAGCAATAGTGATGTACAAGGGGAAAGAAGTGAGAGAGGAGGTGTGTGAGGCACGAGGTTAAACTCGATCGGGAAGGTACTTTGCCCTGGAAGAATTGAGGAAGGGCAGAATTGCTAAAGATAACCAGAAACCAGTGAAGAAGGCTTTGTCAGAAGAAGAGGCAGAGGAATTTTGGAAGAAAATGAAAATGCAGGACTACTCCATCATAGAGCAGTTGAGGAAGACACCAGCCCAGATTTCATTGTTGTCCTTACTAATCCACTCAGATGAGCACGTCGGGCGTTGATGATGATTTTGAGTGAAGCCCATGTCATGGAAAAGATAACACCGAACAATTTGGAAAATATTGCAAACAAAATATTCGAGGTGAATCGAGTCACATTCTCTGACAATGAATTGCCCTTGGAGGGTACTGAGCACAATTGGGGTCTTTATCTGACTGTGAAGTGTGAAAATGCTGTTGTCACCCGAGTTTTGGTCGACAACGGGTCCAGTGCAAATATTTGCCCACTGTTCGAAGAGGTGAATATGGTCGAGGCAGGAGAAGGATCAAGCAGGGCAGATGTGCAATTTGTGGAAGCATGCGCAAAAGTCAATAACTGGAAAGTCACTCCTCTTCCCACTCGGAGGGAGTCGTTGTAGTCGCCTTTGATTTTCCCTTCATTCTAGTTTGGATTAGCGTCAGAGTTGTTAATTTAGTTGTTATTTCCGTCCCTTTGGATGTGTAAACTTTGTTATCTTTGATTCTAATGAAATGCAATCTCCTTTTCAGCAATGCCAATAGTTTCCATTTCTCTTTACTTTTCTTTCTTTTCTCTTTTGTACAGTTATTTTTATGGTGATTCCAGTGATCTGACATGGATAAGGACTCCTCGACACAGCCTTCAAAATAGGTCTAGTTCATAAATAATCATTCAAGAAATAGAACATGAGGATGAACCAGGGTATGATGAGGAAGGGACATGGGAGGAGGTCAATAAAGAGTTGACCCAATTCGAAAAGATACCCAAACTAAACCTGAATTATATAGAGGCAGTCAATCTAGGAAGCCCAGATAATGTCAGAGAAACAAAAATAAGTGTCCATCTGGAGCCATAACTTAGGGAAGAAATAATTGAAGTGTTGATTGAATACAAAGATGTCTTTGCATGGTCCTACGATGACATGCCCAGACTGAGCACTAATTTGGTGGTCCACAAGTTGCCCACTGACCCAGCATGCCCGCCTGTCACACAAAAGTTGAGAAAATTCAAAACTGATGTGAGTGTGAAAATTAAAGAGGAAGTGACCAAGCAGTTTGAGGCAAAACTCATCTGAGTCACACGATACTCCTCTTGATTAGCTATTGTTGTGCATGTGCCAAAGAAGGGAGGTAAAACCAGGGTGTGTGTTGATTACCGTGACCTCAATAAAGCAAGTCCAAAAGACAACTTCCCCTTGATGAACATCCATATATTGATTGACAATTGCGCAAAACATGAGATCGGGTCGTTCGTGGATTGCTACGCAGTGTACTACCAGATTTTGATGGATGAAGAAGATGCGGAGAATACAACATTCATCACTCTGTGGGGAACGTACTGTTATAGAGTCATGCCTTTTGGTTTGAAAAACACCGGGGCAACATAAATGAGGGCCATGACAACCATTTTTCACGATATGATACATAAGGAAATTGAGGTTTATGTGGATGATGGAATAATCAAGTCCAGAAAACAATTTGATCATGTCAAAGACCTAAGGATGTTCTTCCAAAGGCTCTGCAGGTATGTACTCAAACTAAACTCGAAAATGTGCATTTGGGGTCCCCTCGGGAAAATTGTTAGGGTTCAAAGTCTGCCGCCGAGGCAACAAACTGGACCTATTAAAAATCAAAGCAATACAGGAGTTGCCGCTGCCAAGGAACAAAACAGATGTAATGAGTCTACTAGGAAGATTAAACTACATCTGTAAGTTCATTGCTCAGCTCACAAGGATGTTGCGGTGAAATGGAAGGGAGAGTGTCAAGTGGCTTTTGATAAGATAAAGGAATATTTGTCGAACCCACTAGTATTTGTCTCGTCGAAACTAGGAAGACCTTTGATCTTGTACTTGACAGTCTTGGACAACTCATTCGGGTGCGTGCTGGGTCAGCACGATGTTACCAGGCTAAAGGAGCAGGAGATATACTACCTCAGTAAGAAATTTACGGCCTATGAGGTTAAGTATACTAATCTTGAAAGGACATGCTGCGCCTTGACGTAGGTAGCCCAAAAAGTTGAAGCATTACTTGTCATCATATACCACTTTTCTCATCTCACGACTGGACCCATTGAAATACATTTTCCAAAAGCCCATGCCCACAGGGAGACTCGCAAAGTCGAAAATCTTGCTCACTGAGTTCGATATTGTCTACATGACTAGGACTGCTATGAAGGCACAAGCATTGGCGGACCATTTAGCAGACAATCCTATATATGAAGAATATGAGTCCTTGAACACCTATTTCCCGGACGAGAAAGTGATGCATATCAATGAAATGGAAAGGGATGAGAAGTCGGGATGGAAATTGTTCTTCGATGGAGCTACCAACATGAAAGGAGTCGGGATAGGAGCGGTGCTCATTTCTGAAGAAGGGAATCATTACCCAGTCATAGCTCAACTTCGTTTCTATTACACAAACAACATGGCGGAATATGAGGCATGCCTTTTGGGTTTGAGATTAGCAGCGGACATGGGTGTCCAGGAAGTCTTGGTCTTGGGAGACTCGGACCTTCTGGTACACCAGATTCAAGAGAAGTGGGAGACAACAGAGTTAAAACTCTTACCATACCGGCAATGCTTGCATGATTTCTGTCAACATTCTGGTCAATAGAGTTCAGGCACATTCCCAGAATTCACAATGAGGTAGCTGATGACCTGGACACTTTGGCGTCAATGTTACATCACACATACAAGGCTTATGTTGACTCGATACATATCTGGGTCCATGATCAGCATGCTTATTGCAATATGGTGGAAGAAGAGATTGACGGAGACCCTTGGTTCCATGATATCCAGGAATATATCAGGAGAGGTGTGTATCTGGTACTAGCCACGAGTGACCATAAGAGAACAATCTTTCATTTGTCAAGTAGGATTTTCTTCAGTGGAGGAATACTATACAAAAGAACACCAAATCTTGGTTTACTAAGATGCATGGATGTTAAGCAGGCGATGGCCATCATGAATGAGGTGCATTTTGGCATCTCTGGGCCACACATGAGCGAATATGTTTTGGCAAAGAAGGTTCTCTAGGCAGGATATTATTGGCTTATGATGGAACGCGATTGTATCAGCTTTGTGTGCAAATGCCACCAGTGTCAAGTACACGGAGACCTAATTCACTCTTCTCCGTCCGAATTGCATACAATGTCGGCACCTTGGCCTTTCGTTGCTTAGGGTATGGATGTTATCGGGCCCATTGAACCAGCAGCTACTATTGGACACAGATTTATTCTGGTTGCTATTGACTATTTCACGAAATGGGTTAAAGCCAAAACCTTCAAAGCAGTGACCAAGAAGGCCGTGGTCGATTTTGTGCATTCAAACATCATTTGTCGGTTCGGGATCCGCAAGATGCTCATCGCTGAATATCAACAGTCACCTAATGAGAGATGTATGTCAGCAGTTCAAGATCACATATCGAAATTCTACCTCGTACCGCCCCAAGGCAAATAGAGCGATTGAGGCAGACAATAAGAACATAAAAAGATATTGCGTAAAATGGTGGAAGGATCCAGGCAGTGGCATGAGAAGCTGCCTTTTTCATTGTTAGGATATTGCACCACTGTCCCCACTTCAGTAGGGGCCACTCCGTACTTGTTGGCATATGGCACAGAGACGGTAATCTCGGCTGAAATCGAAATCTACTCTCTCTTAATCGTGGCCGAAGCAGCAATCAACGACGAATAATGGGTCAAAGGTCGTATGGAACAATTGAGTCTGATTGACGAGAAAAGATTGACGGTTGTCTGTCACGGTTAGTTGTATCAACAAAGAATGGCCAGAGCATATAATAAGAAAGTGCACCCCAGAAACTTCAAAGTATGTCAATTGGTACTAAAGCACATCCACCCTCAGCAAGCCGAGGCAAAGGGCAAGTTCTCTCCAAACTGGCAAGGACCATTCATCATCTTAAGAGTGTTGTCCAATGAAGCATTGTACCTGAAGGATGTGGAAGGGAAATGTGTGGAGATGGCTATCAATTCGGATGTTGTCAAAAGATATTACGTATGATTTTGTTTAGATCATTGTCTATACTCGACATTTGTTTGTACTTGGCATATTTTAAAATTGGAATGACAAAGGTATTTTATTCTGCTATCTAAACACTTTATCTGTTGCTAACCCTTTTGAGCTTTAATTATTTTCTTTCATACCCCTCTTTTGGAATCAATAACAAAAGTCAGAAACACAAGTGTGAGAAGGCAGTGAAAGGGAAAGAACAAAAATAATGAATGAAATGAAAACAAAAGAAAAGAAAAGAAATTAAAAGAGAAAAGAGGAAAGAGAAAATGAAAAGAAAAGAAAAAGAAAACAAAACAAAGAAAAGAAAAGGAAGAACAGAAAAATAGAAACAAAAGAGAAGAAAACAACATCCAAAGTAAGGAATCGGCATGAACTACATTTGACCTGATTCCTTTTGAAAAGTATACGTAGGCGGCATCACGGTTCAGTCACATCAAAATAAAAATCCAAGAACCCCCAAGCCAGAAACTGGGGCAGAAGTTGTGGTTGGTATAAGAATTTGATTCTGAAATTTGTAATTTTGAACCCATTTAAATTTTTTTGAGCCTTTGATACCCTTTCTTTCTAACCCTATCCAATAGCCCACGTTACGGTCCAAAGGAAGACATTCTGATCAGTCTTCAAAAAATGCCGAGTTGAGCAAGTAGAAAGGATTCATGTGAGGGACTACGAGCCAGAAAAGAGAGAAAATAAAAAGAGAGAGTCTTATTGAGGAAAACCCTCACGGGCACCATGAGGCGACGAGAGACTAAGAGAAAATAAAACTAGAGAGTCATATCAGTGAAAACCTTCACAGGCACCGTGATGCAAAGGTAAGGCAAAAGCAAAATCCAGAAAGGGGCTATTGATGGATAAACACAATAGGGCAGGCCGAGCTAGGGTTTGGTTGAAAGAATTGAGTTAGAGGGATCACAACAACAAAAGCGCGGCAACAAAGGATCGGTCATCAAAACGAATTAGGTCAACTAGGCCAAAGTGCATGTCATGATCACGAAAACCAGCGGTTCTTCTTCAGATAAGTCTTCTTTTTTGTCTTTTCAACGGTCAGCAAGTCTAGAATTCTTCACCCTAAATACCATTCGCAGTATTTGCATTTCATTTTTCTTTCAGGTCTAAATCTTTTGTATAAGCGAAAAAAGGAATTTCAATGCCAATTATCAACTCCCAAAGCGACAAAGTGCACGACACCTAAAGGCGTAGCAAAGATAACAAGTGCGGAACAATAAATGGAAGGATTCATAAAAACTGAAATTGATGGAAGACACAAGAGTCGGCAAAGTGAAGGAGTACCACACAGAAAAGGGCGTGCAAAGTAAAACCGCAAAGGTTCTGGGGTCCGCCAAGCATCATACACCGGTCGGGCTATCTCAGAACGGACGCAAATTTAGCACAACAGGAAGATGGGGAAGGGTCGCAAAGTTAGACCAAGCGTAATACATCAGTATTTAGAGAAATACATAAAGAATTCCGGTGAAGGATCAAAAGTGCAACACAAGGTGGGGAGCGAAGTGAGGACATAAAGACCAAGAGTCAGTCAAGCGACATAAATGGACCAGGTAATCTCAAGAAAGGGATAAGAATTTCTGGCGAAGGCTCGGAAATGTAACACCAAGATGAGAAACAAAACAAAGCCACGAGGAACAGTGGATCAGCCAAGCATAACATCTTAACTCAGCAGTCGTCCGAGAGGGGTATAAGGCTTCTAGCAAAAGAGGCAATAACACAACACGAAGGCAAAAATGGCCGTGAGAGCTGACCCAGCATGATATATATCAACCCTTCAATCGTAGGGAATGGGCATAAAAGAATTCTGGGGAAGGGCCGAAGGTGCAACACGAAGTAGGGAGTCACATAAAGGCACAAAAGGTGAAGGTCAACCAAACACCATAGACAGACTGGATGATTTCAAGAAAGGGGGCAAGGATTTTGACAATGGAATGGAAAGGTAACACAAAGATAGAGAACAAAGAGAAGCCGCAAGGATGGGAGGTTTAACCGAAGCACGATACATCAACACATCAATCATGGGGGAAGGACACAAAGAATTCCGACCAGGGATTAGTAATGTAACACAATGATATGTGGGCAAAATAAAGCCTAGAGATCTCGAAGGGTCAGTTGAGCAATTCGAGCAACTCATTTTAAATTTGGGCAACGGAACACGACAACAGGAGGCTATCTTCAACAAGAATTTCGCGAGCCAACCATCACTTTTCAAACTAACAAGTTTTCTTTGATTGACACAGGAGCATAAATTTTTGGAAGAGCCTAAAAGAGGCCGTCCACATGAGAAAGCAGGCACACGGTAGGCATGATCAAAATCTCAGGGCCCACCTGGAAGTGACTAAGTTAAAATTAAAAAGGGACATAGTCTGTCATAATCACCCTCCCCAGCAAAGAGCACAAGGGGGAAAACTTTAACTAGCAAACCGGAATAGGAACAGTGAATAGTTAAAAGAAGCATAGAAGTTGAGATGGAACATAGTTTGGAACTCAGACAGGTACGGGTAACATGGGCAAGCACCAATACTTTCCCTTAAGAGTCGCAGAAACCCTCATGGACAATAATCACTAGCAGAAATAACTAGAAGTTAGAACTGGCATTTAAGTCGGAACCTTCAGGACACTCCTGGAGAATGGGACTAATTTTAAAGATATAAGTAATCATGGATAACAATGGCATAAAATGAATTGCATGTCGAAGTAGGATTCAGTTAGAGTTGTCAGGACCCTCCTGTAAAATGAGACATGTCTTAGAATACAAACAGTCGGATGGCATGGTCAAGCTCAAGTATTTCCCCAGCAAGAGTCAATAAGAGTCATCAGGACCCTCCTGAAAAATGGGACTTAGATTAGATATTTCCCCAACAAGAGTCAAAAAGAGTCATTAGGACCCTCCTGAAAAATGGGATTTAGATTAGATATTTCCCCAACAAGAGTCAACAAGAGGCATCAGGGCCCTCCTGGAAAATGGGACTTAGATTAGATGTTTCCCCAACCAGAGTCAACAAGAGTCATCAGGACCGTCCTGAAAAATAGGACTTAGATTGGATATTTTCCCAGCAAGATTTAACAAGAGTCATCAGGACCCTCTTGAAAAATGGGACTTAGATTAGATACGTCCCAAGCAAGAGTCAACAAGAGTTGTTATAATCCCCTGAATAATGGGACGTAGATCTAAATACTAACCCCTAGCTGACATATCTCGTCATCTAATTAAGAGTTGTCGGGACCCGCTTGGATAAAGGGAAGTAGCCTAAATCTCCAGTCACCAGCAGACCCCCATTAGACATAAATCATAACAAGAAATAGTGGAAAATAACACATTTTGCCAAAATATAACATAGTCTTAAATTTGTCATCAGTTAAGAATTGTTTGGACCCTCCAGGATAATGGGACTTAGCCTAGGTTTAGAGATATTTGATAAAGGTATTTTATTAACACTCACGGATCTGCCAAGTGTCAAACTGGGGCAGGAAGAATTTTTGTTTTTTATTCGTTTTGTTGTGATCAGGTACACAGGCAGCAGTCTCAGGGAAAATTTTTCAAAATTTCAAGTTTTGTAATCAGGCACCCACCTGTAGAATAAGAGAATATGTTTCAAAATTTAAGTTTTAACAATCAGGCGCCCACCTGGAGAACAAGGGAATAACTTTCAAAATTTCAAGTTTTTGCAATCAAACGCCCACCTGTAGAACTAGGGAATATTTTCAAATTTCATGTTTTAGTAATCAGGCGCCCACCTGCAGAACAAGGGAATATTTTTCAAAATTCAAGTTTTAGTAATCAGGCACCCACCTGGAGAACAAGGAAATATTTTTCAAAATTTAAAGTTTTGGCAATCAGTCGCCCACCTGTAGAACAAGGGAATATTTTTCAAAAGTCAAGTTTTGATAATCAGGCACCCACCTGGAGAAAAAGGGAATATTTTTACAATTTTCAAGTGTTGGTAATCAGGAGGCGCACACCAGTAGAACAAGGGAATATTTTTGAAATTCAAGTTTTGGTAATCAGGCGCCCACCTGTAGAACAAGGGAATACTTTTCAAATTTCAGGCTTTTGCAATCATGCGCCCACCTGTAGAACAAGGGAATGCTTTCAAAAGGAATGAACATCAAGTCCAAAAATTTGGCATTAGGCATGAATGAAGAAAAGGCAAGTAGGCAGCGAAGCCACAAGAAGTTCGCAGAAAGAAAAACAAGGCAACAAAGCAACAAGATCAAGATTGAAGACATAGATAGGCTTTTCTTTGTAATCCATAGCTTGTAGCTTAGTCTAGTTTCCTTTTTATTTTGTATAAGGTGTAATAAGGGGGGTCAGCAGTCAATAACAGCAGCATCAGCAGTGCAATCATAGCTTCTGGTAGTCCCAGCTACCAAACACTCCAGAACTACACTAACCTGATTCCTCTTTAGCCGAGGATATGTAGGTAACCTTCGAAGCAGAGTTCGGTAGACAGTTTTTGAAATACTTCTCATGGAATGCAAAACACGAAAAAATCTCTCAGTCGCTCACTAATCTTTTCCCGGAAACCCTAAGAGTCTCCGAGCAAAGAGGGGCAGCTGTGAGCACGTGATTTTTGCCTCGCTTCAAACATTCATAGAAATTTTTAAACTAGGATTTTCTTTTATTATTTGCATTATTAGGAGTTAATTATGTGATTGGTGTTTATTTGAATTTTTTAATAATTAATTATGTGATTTGTGTTTGTTTGCATTTTTAGGAATTAATTATGTAATTGTGTTTATTTGCATTTTTAGGAATTGATCATGTGGTTTGTGTTTACTTGAATTTCCCTTTTTAATTGTGTTTATTTGAGTCTTTCTTTTATTTTTTGAAATTAATTTCATTTGAGTGCATTTTAATTCATAAAAATACAAAAATACCATTTTTACATTTCGGATACCAGTTTTAACATTTTTAGGTTCACTGATTAATAGCATGGAAAAACAAATAATAACAAAATCAGTTCTTTTTGCATTTTTACTTTTGAAGTTTCAATTTTTTTTACTTAGTTTTCTTCTTAATTTAGGATTTAGTTGATTTGAGAAAATTAATTAGTAGTTGTTGAATTAAATCAAGTCCTTATTTTTTATTTTGTATTAAACAAAAATTGAAAAAGCGATGAAAGGAATTAAAAAATTAATTTGAATAAAAGTAAAAGAAAGAAAGAAGAAGGAAAAGAGTTTTTTTAAATTGAAATTTGGGATGTAAAAGAAGAGGTTTGGGCTAGACCTGTCATATACCTCCAAGCCCAAGCCAAACACCTCTAACCAGCCCAATTTCTCCGCAAACCAGTCTAGTCATGCATGTGATCAAAACGCCATTGTTTGGAGACGTTTCATCCTAGCCTTCTATATCCCTGATCCAACGGCTCAAATTGGAATTTGCATTTTAAATAAAAATGTCCAAAAGCTTTGTAATAGCTTCAGAGACAAAATGTATGCTCCTCGTACAGTTCAACCAATAATTTAATGCAGCAGTCGAACCACCACAACCCCACCGTTTGCCGCTGGTCGAAAATCGTCGACGCCGGCGGCAAGTCTCCAAACCGTACCAAATTAACACCACATACGCATTTCGACCTCCCCTATCCAAATATCCAAGTCTTGCCCCTCGAATCACCGTTGAACTTCTCGAATATTTGAAGAAAAGATCGCTGGCTCTGCCGTGTACGGCGGCATTGCTTCCAAACCCCCCCTCCCCCCAATATCATACACAAGGGTCTCCTCACCTTCTCCTTCCAAATTCCAAGACCAACGCCTCTCAAAATAACCAAGAACTATGCAAATTCTAGTTCCAAGGTCTCGTTCAAAAACAGGTCGGATTTTTAAGTTGTCAATGTTCGAATATGGGTTTCCAAATAGCGCTATAAGCTTATTCTTGGCAAGTACAAGCATGCAGCATTATCTTGAGAGCCAATTCTAGGTCAGTCAAACGATAAGCCAAAACTGTGAGTTTCTCAATTTTTTTTTCCCTTTGATTGTTTTTTTCTTTATCTTTGTCTGAGTAATATGTTTCAATTGCATGATTTTCTGTTCTAGTACTTCTTTTGTTTTGATGTGAGTTAGGGTTCTTCGATTGAGGCTTCTGATTCTTGAACATTGCAATCACATGGTTTAGTTCGTATTCGAGTGTGTGTTTGTTTCTATTAAATAATCTATGATTGTCAATTTGTTTTTAGTTTATGTTCTGCTTCTAATTAGAATCCTGAATGTCTACTATGAATTTTTCTTTTTTTTTTAATTGGTAACTTATGTTCCTTTGTGTCATGCTTGATGTAGGCTTAATTTATAAGTTAATGCACATGGCATCTAATTTCTGTAATCCTCTTAATTTCTGAATCTAATTATTCGTTTAAATTCACATGACATGGTTTAGATTATTTGATTTGATAGCACGACATTTACCATGATTGTTCATTAATGATAGTAATCTCTTGATTATTTAAGTTTAAGTGTCGATTAGTGGCTCACATATTTTGAAGTATCTATTTTTGAGTTTGAATGATAACCTTCCATGTATTGGACTTGATTTCTAACTTGATTGCTGAGGTTTAATTGGTATTTGTCCTTGATAGTATCATTTGGATTGGTTATAGTTGTTAGGATTAGAAAATTAGTCTTAGGAGTTAGTTTTGGCACAAAATAAGTAACTTAAGGGTAGTATAGGGTCCATCTCTTTAATTCTGATAATATTTAGACAAAATAAAGGTAGTATAGAGTTTTCAATTTTGTTTTGGTAATATTAGGAGCAAAATAAAGGTAGTATAGGTAGTCTATAAAGGGTAGAAAATGGTAGAAGCCTTTAGACCCTTCTATAAGGGGTCCTTAATACAAAATCAGTAGTTTTATTGCTGTAACTTGGGAAACAACTCAAAATATGATGGTCTAAATAGGTGAAATCTGAAACTTGAAAGGGGGACCATAGGTTAATACATAATAGGAGTGATGCCCTAGCCTTTGGCTATAAAAAAGGACTAAAATCACTCGAAAATGGGGGGACACTCTGAGAATTTACAAAAACAAATTCCAGCCTTAGTCAAAAAACAATTTTCAATTTCTAGAACTTTAATCAGAAATACATTAGTTAGTGGGAGCAATTGGAAGCCCTTCCTTTAAATCTGGGCATTTTAGGACTCCGAAAATGAGCTAAAAGTTCAGCAAACACTGTTTCAATGAGAGCTCAGTTATTTTCAGGGCTATTTTGGGTTTTATTCTGGGTTCGACCTCACCTACTTGGGTTTTATGTATTCCTGGTTGGGTATGACTACATGTTATTTGAGATGAATTCAAGTTATATGGGTTGTTGATGGGTCTCATTAGGTGGCAGATCTGCCTAGTCCATTTGATGTTGTGGTTGAGCTGTTAATTTTGCCATTACATTGCTGATCAATTTCGTTGGTCTCTCGCTGACTATTCTCCTTTTTGTGTTCTTTGTTATCTCAGGTATGCCCAGCTTCACATGTATATGGAACCAGAACTACTGATGTACCTAATTTGTTATCATGAACAATCAGTTTCTCCTGTTGATGTCTTTGTGCACTTTTTTTCCAAACTTGTAATTATTATGAGATCTAAGAGGTAGTGTAACGCATAAATTGCATGATAGGACTGTTAAATTGGACTGTATATGTTTGCATCTGTGTTGTTACAATTCTGGTTCAAATAGGAATCAAATATCTAGGATTGTCATTGTCTTGCCATTAGAATGAGTAATTTGTTTGATGGCTCGTATAAGTTTCTAGGTTAACTTGTAATGACAAGGTCATAGTGTGAATGTGTTGGAGTGGGCCGTATAAAATTGGTAAATTCAGCAAGTTAGTGATGGGCTCATTTTAGGATTACAAAGTCTGAAATTGCAGAGTAAGGCATTAACATGTTAATACAGGTTTAGTTGATACAAGTTCGATACCTCAACATTTTCATTGGTTGAATAATTTGACTCACATTTTGGGGTGTGCATTCGAATCGGTTTATCGATAAATCGAATCGATTATTTGTTATCGAAATCAAAAAATCAAAATCGAAAAAATCGAAACCTTACTGAAACGATAACGATAAGCATATGTACAAATCGATAATCGATAAGTAATTATCGATAAGGGTCAAAATCGAATCGATAAATCGAATGCACACCCCTAGACTGTAGACACTTGTAAAATAAGTAATTACCTATTTGTGTAGATTAATATAACATACAAAATGTATATATATGCCTCTACTATTTTGAAAGCGGCTATACAATATCCTTTACCCTAAGTCTCTTACCCTAATATTTCCTCTATCACATTTAAGGAATGATAAAGATCAAGGGAATGAAGTTTAAATTAATGAAAAATAAAATTAGCCGTGATGATGTATTTTGTTTTATTTTATTTTTTTATACTGTTGTAGTGTTGGTGACATACATTTGATCCCTTACTTTAGTTTTGTTTCATGTGCTTGTTGATATAATTTTTATGTTATAAATGGTGTTCGTCTTATTTTAGCTTCTTTTTGTCCATATAAATTAGGCGCGTTTATAGCGATATACTTTCTATGGAATCCCACAAATTTTCTTATTGGTGTAATCGATAAGCCCCCAAAATCGATAAATCGAAATCGAAATAATCAAAACCTTATTGAAACGATAACGATGAGCATATGTAAAAATCGATAATCGATAAGTAATTATCGATAAGGGTCAAAATCGAATCGATAAATCGAATGCACACCCCTACTCACATTGTCCTCATTTCCTCTTAAAATATATAGTTATTACTGGAAGCGTTTGTTCTCTTTTACCGTGAATACCTTTATCATTACCCATGTATTGGACTCTTCTGTTATAGGGCCCAGTGGACTTAAGATCTAATTGAGGATCATTGTTTCATGGGTTGGCAGTTAATTGGAACCCCTCCCTATTGGGCTGGTTCTAAGCCCAAAGATTTGATGAGTACAACTCTTGTTCAGTTGTAATAATCGAAACTGGTAGTCCTCAATAACTGATTAAATATCATCAGGGGCAGGCCTTATAAAAATCCTAGTTCGCTTAAGGATGGACTATAAATCACAAACAGAATGAGGTGACACGCCCAACGAAATCCAAAATCGCGCAACCCTCGCTAATTGTTTATCCTAAAATACTTAGGAAATTTGAGATACACCATTTATCAAATTCCACGGTGTTCCCAAGAAGATAATAATGCAATAGTCACTTTTAGGCGCATTGGTTTATTAATTCACCTTCCTAAATTCGGGTGCACATTTATGTGACCCAAATCCGAATCCTAACGAAGTTGAAATGTGTTAAAAACCTACGGGTGCATTTATGTGACGTGGTTCAAGGCATGTTTTAACGTTGTTGCAATCCTCTTTAAAAAATAATAATAAAGTGGTTTAAAGATTAAAAAATGCACATAGGTTCATAATTGTATAAAATCAGATAATTTATGCCAAATATAACTGTTGAGCCTAACACCTTCTCCCGAGTTAATAGAATTCCTTACTCAAATTTCTAGTTTGCGAACTATTGAACAGAGTCATTCTTTTCTCGATTCGGGATTCTAAACGGTGACTTGGGACACCATAATTCTCCCATGTGGCGACTATGAAATTCTCTCTAATAATTGAATCCCGTTTCGATTGTCCTTTAATTGTAAAAACTCATTTACCTACGCCCTTCACCGGGTTGTAGTTGCCAAAAGGAGGTGGGACAATATCAATCTGAAGTCAAGTAGATCTTGTAGTTTATATGCGTTAGTTATTCTGTCGTTCATTTTCCAGGATCAATCCATGAATAAAATTTCTTAACATGCATTGAATGAAATTAGTTAGCTGTTGAATTTCCAGATTGAATATGTTATGGTTAGCAACGTATGCATGAGCTAAATATGCAAATGAAGTTAGGATTTAAAGTCAAGCATGATATAACTGAATAATTGTTAAATACAGCCATGATTATACAATTAGTATTCTAATACCCAATCAAATATGGGACTTGGGCTCATTTATGAGCCAAACTCGACAACCTTCGATTTCAATCAGATTTGGGGCCCTAATTTATGTTTTCAGGGCCTACACGAGGCAGTTCCGTTATGGGATTAATTTTGTATGATATGGTTTGGGCCCTCTAGTTAAATAGCATACTTGAATTAAGAGGTTTTCCCTTTTGTTCAAGTGTGGACGTGAACCTAAGGCCTAAATTCTTTTATTACTTTTTTATAAATAGAAATTAACAAGGCTAACTAATTAGGTCCGTTTAGAGACCAAGTCAATATAAAATCCTAGTTTTCCCTAAATTTGCTGTTAAATGATAAAACGAGGTGCGTCGCGCCAAATAAGATCCATAAATAATGTGGACCTCCTTAATGGTTATATTAAAATACTTAGAAATTTGGGACATGTCGTTTAGAAGGCTTCACATCTTCCCACAAAGATAATAATACGTTAGTCACTTTAGGCGTGTCGTTTTAATAACTTTACCTTCCTAAATACGGGTGTGCATTTCATGTGGCCCAAATCCAAATCCCAAAACGTTGGACGAAAATGTGTTTCGGATCCAGGTGAATTTCATGTGACGCGATCCAAAGACATGTTTTAAAACGACGTTCACATTCCTAAAAATTCAATTCAAAGCAGTAAATAATTAAAATTTGCACCATAGGATGAAACTGTATGAACAAACAGATTTTTAGCCACTCATAATAGTTTAAGCGACCGTGCTAGAACCACGGCATCTAAGGGTGCCTAACACCTTCCCTCGGGTGTCACACCTCCTTTATACACAGATACCCCGATGGATACACGTATAAGGGAGTTATTTCCAATTAAAGTGACATTATTCGAAATGAGATTATTTATTTATTTAGAGTCGTCACTTGGGATAGGCTTGCCTTTTGGTGTCCCAAGTCACCGGATTATTTAGAATCCCAAATCGAGGAAAGTTCGACTGCCCAAATGGAGTATACGAACTAGAAATTCTAAGTAAGAAATTCTGTTGACCCGAGGGAAGGTTTTAGGCACCCTCGGATCACGTGGTTCTAGCATGGTCGCTTAAACTATTATAATTGGCTAAAAATTCTGATTTGTTTACACGTTCATCCTATGGTGCAATTTTAAATTTTTTTACCGCTTTTAATACTTTTAAAAAGAAAATGACAACGTCGCTAAAATATGTCGCGAATCACGTCACATAAATGCACAAGCGGTTTTTGACACATTTCAACTTCATTGAGATTTGGATTTGGGTCACATAAATGTGCACCTGTACTTAGGAAGATAAAATTATTAAAGACGTGCCTAAAGCGGGCAACGTGTTATTAACTTTGAGAGAAGCCGTGAAATTCACTAAACGGCATGTCCCGAATTTCTAAGTATTTTAATATGAACATTTAAGTAGGGGCACGCAATATATGGGTTCCGGTTGGCGTGGCGCACCTCATTTTATCATTTCTAAAGGCCAATTCTAAAGCAAAATAAGATTCACTATTGGATTTGTCTCTAATTGGGCCTAATGAATTGATGATACATTACTTGGAGGGTCTAAACTTCTAAAACCATTTTACATTAGCTGAACCTCAGTTAATCCACTGTGGAAAACATTAGTTTGTTCTAATACGCCTCAGAATCTGGGCTCAATCACAAGCCCAAAACTTTATTTACACAAAAGAGTAAGCTTCCTAGGCTCAGAGCAGGCCAAAAATTGAATAAACTTGGACATAAGAATTTGAGTAAAACAATAATTGAGAGTCAGCAAACTCAAACAGCAATATGATCACAGGAATCAACAGCTCATGATTGGATGTGAACCTAGGAATAGTATCAACAACCCAAGAGTATTTAATACCAAATGAAATCAGAAAACCCACTAAAATAACTTGAATAAACCCCAAACCGTCGTAAAATTAAACCCAGGACAATTGATGAAAATTTAACACTTCAAACATGCATATTTCAAGTCATTTTTAATCTTATATAGCTAGAACTTCTACTTGACAGTAGAGGATTGGGATTGTTCTGATAAAAAAAAACTCTAATGGAACAGTGGAACCTCTAGAGTTTAAGGGAATTTCAGGATTTTGTAAACTTGAAATTTCTGGTAGTTTTTCAGGAATTTTTAAGATTTTTCAGTCTTCTAAATTTTCTGGGAATTATAGAGGTTTCAAATTGTGCCAAAATGTGTGAATGAAGGCACTAGGGTGCCCTTTTATAGAAACACTTAGGGCAACCTCCTTATTTTGTTTTAACCATTTGTCCCTCTTTTAGTTTTCAGTAATTACTCGCTTTGTCCTTTATTTTCTGACTTTCTGGCCTAAGTCTTAACATTGAAGCCTTAGAATTATCACTTCAGTCCTATTCTAGAAGGGTCTAGGGTGTTCTTTATAAAAAAATTCTTTAAGTAAACACCCAAACTACCCTTAAAATGAACCCTGAATTACTACCACAGCCCAGACATATCCCAGCCCCTTTTACTCTAACAAAATTAACCCTGGTTGATTGATTGCAAGCCTAGAAACTATTCGGCTATAACCAACCACAATTAAATCTGACATACTAATCCAACTAATCAGAAATTCAACTCGAAATTCTAAGACTAATGGACTAACACAACTACAAGTTAATCAACATTAACTCAAACAAAAGGCTGAAATTAACACAATCAAAAGAAACATGCTAAGCTACAGCAAACATGCAATCCTACTATTTAAATCCAATCAATGATCAAACTTCTAATAGAAAAATAAAATCAGATTATATGACTATGAGAATTAATTAGAACCCTAAACCGGAATCCGGACCAAAAATGAGACAAATTCTGAGTAAACATAATAATAAAAGAAATAATGATAAAAATAAAAATAAAGATAATGGATAAAAATAAGAGAGCAGGATAATTGATAAAAACTAAAAGGATACAACTAAATAAGAAAGAAGAAAAAAATAAAAGAAAAAATCAATGAGTAAAAATCATGGATAAACCAAAACAACGAATAAAACCAAGCAAAGCTTAAATAAAGCAGAAATTTCAATCAAATAGAAACAGGGACTCACTTTTGTTTTGTGTTTTTCAGTCTTCATCTTGATTTCCTTTTCAAAATTTATTTTTAGTTAATTTTATATGCTTATTTTTTAAAATAAGACATAACGCTAATTAAAAATCATTTGAGTTTTTTGAATTTCCAGAAAATTTAGTGACCAAACCTAGATCTAAAATTCGAGGGGCTCGAGCTAGATTCAAACGGTTTTGGCTTGGGATTTGATAAGAGGGGGTTGTGGAGTGTGTTTTTGGTAGCCATTGGAGCCGACACTACCATGGGCGGTGGAGCAGCCGCTCCTTTGGACGAATATTAGAGGGATTTGGCCGGGATTTGAGGGTTGATTTTGGGGGGGTTGGAAAGAGGAGAAGACGGGAAACAGATAGTGTTAATTTGGGTAGATTTGGAGTTATGTTGTCGTCGGCAGACAGTACAGAGACGGTGGTTTCGCGGCGGCGTTACACCAGTGGATAGTTTGTACGAGGAGGGTGACTCTGTCTCTAGGGTTATGCATATTTCGGACCAGTTTACTACAAAGCGAGATTGAGTGGGCCATTGGATCAAGATGGATGAATGGCTAATATTGATTGCTATTTCATGACTCAAAACGACGTAGTATGCTTCCTATACTACGTCGTTTCGTTGGTCTCCCAGACAAGGGCATTTAGATCAGGTAGGGGAATTAGGGTTGGGTTTTTTGGACGGGTCTAGGGTTTTTGGCCGGATTTAATTGCAAGAAATGGCCCAAATCATAGGTTTTCATCAAGAGACATATATATATATATATATATATATATATATATATATATATATATATATATATATATATATATATATATATATTTCTATTTTTATATTTTCAGATTTTAATAAGTATAAAAATAAAACAAACAAAACCAATTTTAAATTTTACTAACACAACTAATTAACTTCTGAAAATAACCAAAATACCAAGTTTTTAAAAAATAAAAAATAAACAAAATACAAAATGATCATTTTTATTATTTTCTTTTACTTTACAATATTATTTAAACCTAAAAAAATAAGAAAATTAAGTCCTAAATGCAAACATGCTACTTTTGTATTTTTGGAATTATATTTATTAAAAATGCACAAAAATACAAATAAACACAAAATCACGCAATTAATTCCTAAAAATGCAAAAACGAAAAGAAAATCCTAATTTTGAGGATTCTATAGGAACATTTCGAGCGAGGTAAAAATCACGTGCTCACAGCTGCCCCTCTTTCCTCGGAGACTCGAAAGGTTTCCAGGCAAAGATAAATGAGCAACTGAGAGATTTTTGCCTACTTTGCATTCCATGCCAAGCATTTTTGAAAACTATCTGACCGAACCATGTTTCAGAGGTTGCCTACATATCCTTGGCTATAAAGAATCAGATCAGTGTAATTCTGGAGTGTTTTGGTAGCTGGGACTACCATGAGCTGTGATTTTACTGTTGATGTTGCTGCTACTGCTTGCTGACCTTCTTATTACACCAAAAGGAAAATCAAAAGCTAAGCTAGTTCTGCCTAACAACTATGAATTATAAGATTCCTATCGAAAAATCTCTTGAAACTTGATCTTGAGTCTTAGCTAGATTCCCCGTAGACCCTGATCTGAATCTTGATGCTCGTAAGCTGTAGGTACTGGTTCTTTCTTTAGCATTGAAGCCAAAAGGGACATGCGTGACTTGTGATTCTGAATCAAATTTGGCCAATCCGCATATTTCTTTTCAACCATTCTGGATTTGTTTCCTTTTTGTTATTTTCTTCTCTTCCTTTATTCTGGATTGAGATTCGCTCTTCCAGTCATCCCAAATCCTGCGCCTTGAGGCAAAACCTGTTCGGACGCCAAAACACACAAACAAACGAAATCTTTTGTCCCAGTTTTCACTAGGAATATTTCGTGAGTTATTTGTAACATAAATCTAAGCTATTTCTATTGAAAACGATAAAATTCAGGATTCTTTATCTTTTGGAAGGATATCCAGGTTATGCTAGTGGATGGCTGGTTGTGCCGGGAAAGAAAACGGGTCCCTGTTAGGGATAAAAGGAGGATCTATGGGTTATGCTGGGATAGTAATAAAGAGTCCCTGCTGGGGATGAACAAGAAAAGTCCACAGATTATGCTGGGAGGGCATGACAAAGATTCCTAGGTTATGCCAAGGATAGAAAGAAACGACTCCTAGGTTATGCCAGGGGAATCCACAGGGTATGCCGGGATTGGGGAAGAAAAAGACTCCTGGGTTATGCCAGGGGATTCATGGGTTATGCCGGGATAAGAAGAAAGGCTCCTGGGCTATGCCAGGGGAATCCGCGAGTTATGCCGGGATTTGGGAAGAAAAAGACTACTAGGTTATTCCTGGGGAATCAACGGGTTATGTCGGAATTTGGGAAGAAAAAGACTCATGGGTTATGCCAGGGGAATCCATGGGTTATGCCGGGATTGAATGAAAAGGCTCCTGGGTCATGCCAGGGGGGTCCGCGGAATATGCCGGGATTGAAAGACAAGACTCCTGAGTTATGCCCGGGGAATCCGTGGATTATGCCGGGATTTGGGAAGAAAACGACTCCTGGGTTATGCCAGGGGAATTCGCGGTTTATTCCAGGATGGGAGGAAAAGGCTCTTGGGTTATGCCAGGGGAATCCGCGGGTTATGCCGGGATGGGAGGAAAAGGCTCCTAGGATATACCATAGGGATCTGCGGGTTATGCCGGGATTGAAAGACACGACTCCTGGGTTATGCCAGGGGAATCCGCGGGTGATGCCGAGATTTGGGAAGAAAAAGACTCATGGGTTATATCAGGGGAATCCGCGGGTTATTGCCGGGATGGGAGGAAAAGGGCTCGTGGTGGGGAAGAAAAGATAATAATCCTCAAGTTATGCTGGGGAATGTTAGGGAATGATTGAAAGAAAAGTCCCTCGGGTCATACTGGGGATAGAGGGAAAGGAACCCTCGGGTTATGCCAAGGAACGAAGGAAATGAATCATCAGGTTATGTTGGGGAATGAAAGAAAGAAAAGACCCTCAGGTTATGCTGGGGATAGAAGGAAATTGGTCCTCAGTTATGCTGGGGAGAGAGGAGAATGATCCTAGGGTAATGCCGGGGAGGTCCACAGGTTATGTTGAGGAGAAGAGGGGAATGATCCTCGGGTTATGTCGGGGAGGTCCACAGGTTATGCTGGGGAAAGTTAGGGGATATGGTCCTAGATTTGGAGGAATGGAGATTAGGATCTGGGGTCCTATGCTACCATGGTTTGTGATTTTCCTTTTCTTATTTTCTTTTTTAAACACTGTGGGAAAAGATGTAAAGAGAACTTCCCTTTTGGTTGATCATTGCTGCAAGGCTATTCTCAGCTCCTATGCATTTCCTTTGGTTGCATTTGCTATTCATCCCATTGCTCTGGATTAAATCTGTTTTAGATCTTTAAACAAATCACGACGGTGAGTTCGAAACGGTTGTGGGTTTTGTGTCCTTGATTTGCTTTGATCCCCGCCTCACTTTTATTTAGAAGACCTTTCGCTTTCCAGACTTTGCCTTGTTGCTTAATCGGGAGGACTCATCTCTCGGATTTATTTCGCCTTCGTAGGCCTTTAGATTGCAATTTTCTTCCCCGATTTCCATTTCAGAACCTTTGGGTATCTTTCCTTTTCAAACTGTGTTGACACAATTAGCCTACCCGGGCTTAAACTTTCTAATCTTCATTTTTCTTTCGTGGGAATTTGACTTCGGTTTTCTTTCTTTCCAACCCTTTCTATTTCTGAAGCGTCAACCATCATAGCCAGCCGGGTTCGGCTAGATGCATCCGCTAAGACTGGGTATTTTCTTTAGTCCTTTCCAGGAGAGCCCTGTGAAATCGACCTTACCACCTTTTCCTGTAGAATAGTGAAGAAATTAAAGTTAAGCCGAAAGGGATTCAAGGAAGCGGTACACAAAATCAAACATATAGGTTTAAAGAGAAACGTCCCTTTCAGGGAGAAGAGAAGGACTTATCTAGGGGTGCATGCCGACTTCAAATGGACATGACATGCTTCTCGGAAAAGATGCATGACCCGTACAACATTTCCAGCTTCTATCGAACCGTATTTCTCCTTTCGAAACTAGGGAAACTTACCCGAAATTTTGATGATGATATATCTTTTTTTTGGCCGACAGCGCCCTTTGCGGGTTTTTGACAATCGACCTCTCTCATTTCTCTTCTCCCGTCGCCTGATAGTACTCTTTACAAGTTATCACTAAACAGACTCTCTCATTTTCATTTTCTCTACTCGCCATCGCCTTATGGTTTCCCGAAGGTTTTTACCGCTAAGACTCTCTTATTTTATTTCTCTAAATTTGAAATGTGCCAAATCCCAACAATGATTTTTGTCCTTTCCTCGCCTTTGCCAATCGATTGGAAGGACTTGGTTCAAGTTTTTGGGTAAAGGAAATCGGATAGAACTACAACTTTGGAACCATTTTGGCGGGTTCACGGCAGAACCATTACATCATCTGCCCCAGTTTCAAATTCGGGGAATTGGGGTTTTTATTTTGATATGACTGAACCTCAGGGAGAGGCTGCCTAAGTATCCTTTCAGAATCAAGTCAGACGTAGTTTAGGAAGTGTTTCCTAAACTAATTTTGTTTTGTTGTTTTTTTACTTTTTTCATCATTTTCTTTCATTTTCCTTTTGTTTTCTTTTTCTTTTGTTTTCTTTTACATTTTTTTTCTTTTTTTGTTTATTTGAATAGAACTTCCGGGTTCCAAAGAGGGTGATCAAAGAAACGTAACCAGCTCAAAGGGTTTTCGAAGGGTTGATAGTATTTAGGGTAGCGTGAAAGAAAAGCCTTCGTCATTTCAACCAGACTGAATCATTGCTGCAGGGAGTTCAATCATAGTACATTTTTACTACATCTACATTCACTGTTGTTTCAGGATCGTCTCCTTCGACATCACCCAGGTACAATGCTCCTTTGGGAAGTATCTTTCTGATAATGTATGGACCTTTCCGATTCGGAGCAAACTTTCTTTTAGCTTCCTGATAGTGAGGGAGAATACGCCTCAATACAAAATATCCGACTTCGAAATTCCCGGGGCGCACTTTCTTGTTGTAAGCGCGGGCCATTCTTTGTTGGTACAACTGCCCGAGACAAACCACGGCCATTATTTTTTCAACAATTAATGATAACTGCTCCAGCCGAGTCTTAACCCACGCACTATCCTCAATTTCTGCTTCGACAATTATCCAGAGCGAAGGGATTTCTA
Source organism: Nicotiana benthamiana (assembly GCA_034376525.1). Lineage (NCBI taxonomy): Eukaryota > Viridiplantae > Streptophyta > Magnoliopsida > Solanales > Solanaceae > Nicotiana > Nicotiana benthamiana. The sequence continues at coordinate 96,632,187 of CM067337.1, forward strand.
CATTTGGCGGGTAAAACAGCTTCAGTTCCATACACCAATAAGTATGGAGTTGCCCCTACCAATGTGCGATCGTGGTGCGATATCCCAGCAATGCAAAAGGCAGCTTTTCATGCCATTGCCTTGAGCTTTGAATCATTTTTCTCAAAATATTCTTGATGTTCTTGTTAGCTGCTTCGACGGCACCATTGGCTTTGGGCCAGTAAAGAGTGGAGTTTCTTTGTGATATCTTGAGTTGTTCACATATTTCTCCCATCAAACGACTATTTAGGTAGGCAAAATTGTCTGTAATGATGGTTGCAGGAATATCAAAGTGGCAAATGAGGTTGGAATGCACAAAGTCTACCACAACTTTTTTGGTTACTGACTTAAGTATGATTTCTTCGACCCACTTTGTAAAGTAGTCAATAGCAACCAATATGAATCTATGTCCATTTGAGGCTTTCGGTTCGATCGGCCTAATGACATCCATGCCCCAGGTAGCGAATGGCCAAGGTGTAGACATAGGATGCAATTCAGTTGGTGGTGCATGAATCAAATCACCGTGCACCTGACATTGATGACATTGATGACATTTCTGAACAAAACTGAAGCAGTCTTTCTCTATGGTAATCCAATAATATCCTGCCCGAAGTATTTTCTTTGCCAATATATACCCGTTCATATGAGGCCCACATACTCCCACGTGCACTTCGTGCATAATCCTTCCGGCTTTTTCGGTATCAACACATCTGAGCAAGCTCAGATCTGAGATCCTTTTATACAAGATATCACCACTCAAGAAGAAACCACTCGCGTGCCGTCGGATGGTTCTCTTTTGATCCCCAGTGGTCTGCTCGGGATACTCTTGTGTTTTCAAAAATTTCTTGAAATCATAATACCATGGCTGAGTGTTGGATTCTACCTTGGTCACATTACAATACCCATGCCTTTCCCTGATTTGAATTTCCAAGGGATTGATGTAGGCGTTTCCGATGTAAGGAAACATGGAGGCCAAAGTAGCAAGTGCATCTACAAACTCATTCTGACAACGAGGAATGTACCTGAACTATACTGTCTTAACCATTTGCTGAGATCCTCCACAAGCTGTTGATAAGGGATGAGTTTGACATCTCTTGTTTCCCACTCTCCTTGGGCTTGCCGGATATTCAGATCTGAATCTGCCATGATCAATAATTCCTCGAAGTCTTGGTAAATAGCCATATTTATGCCCATGATGCAGGCCTCGTATTCAGCTGTGTTGTTGGTGCAGAAAAACCAAAGCCGAGCCATGGTTGGGTAGTGTTGACCAGTGGGTGAGACTAGGATTTCCTTAATTCCTACGCCTTTTGCATTTACGGCTCAATCCAAGAGCATTTTCCAAACAGTGATGCCTTCATATGTTACCTCCAACGAATTTACCACTTCATCCGGGAAATATGTATTCAAGGGTTGATATTCATCATCAACCGGGTTCTCGGTTAGATGATCATCTAATGCTTGAGTCTTCATCACGGTGCAAGTGACATAGACTATATCGAACTCGATGAGCAGGATTTTCCATTTCGCCAATCTCCCTGTAGGCATCGGTTTTTGAAATATGTACCTCCACCAGCCTGGTTATGAGGTAGGTGGTGTGGGCTTGCGGGTAATGCCTCAGCTTCTGAGCCACCCAAGTTAAGGCACAACAGGTTCTTTCTAGCAGGGTGTATTTGGCCTCGTAACTGGTAAACTTCTTGATCAGGTAATAGATGGCATGCTCCTTCTTTCTGGTGACATCATGTTACCCGAGAAAGCAACCAAAAGAGCTTTCTAGGACCGTCAGATATAGAAACAATGGTCTTTCCCGTTCCGGTGAGACCAAGATTGGGGGATTAGATAGGTAATATTTAATTTTGTCAAAAGCCTTTTGACACTCATTAGTCCGTTTAATTGTTGCAACCTTTATTAACAACCTGAATATGGTCTCACACGTAGAAGTCAACTGGGCGATGAATCGGCTAATGTAATTCGGTCTTCCCAACATGCTCATAACATCCTTCTTGGTTTTCGGAGGAGGTAGCTCTTGAATGGATTTTATCTTTGTTGGATCCAGCTCTATATATTTTCAACTGACGATGAACCCCAAGAGCTTGCCTGACGGGACCCCAAGTGCACACTTGGCTAGGATTAATTTCAAATCATACTTGCGAAGCCTTTCAAAGAACTTTCTCAGGTCCCGTACAAGATCTCCTTGAGTCTTGGACTTGATAATTATGTCGTCCACATATACTTCTATCTCCTGATGCATCATGTCGTGGAAGATAGTGGTCATAGCCCTCATATATGTTTCCCCAGCATTCTTTAAACCAAAAGTCATAACCCTGTAGCAATAAGTAGTTTTCTTGGCTTCTTCATCATCCATCAACACCTAGTGATATCTTGCATAGCAATCCACGAAAGACTGTATCTCGTGTTTGGCGTAGTTGTCAACAAGGATGTGGATATTGCGCAAAGGGAAATTGTCTTTGGGACTTGCCTTGTTCAAATCTCTGGAGTCCACGCACACTCGGGTTTTCCCATCTTTCTTTGGCACCGTGACAACATTGGCGACTTGCATTGTTGGCACCGTGACAACATCTTTCTTTGATCTTATCATTGATATCAGGTTTGAACTTTCTCTGTTTTTGTTGGACTGGAGGGAATTCGGGGTATGTAGGCAACTTATGAACCGCCAAATAAACACTCAACCCTGGCATATCGTCCTACGACCAAGCAAACACATCTTTGAATTCAAAAGGAAGTTGAATCAGTGAGTCTCGGATTCTATCATTTACATGGATGTTTATTTTGGTTTCCCTGGTTTCGCTGGGACCACCCAAGTTAACCGGTTCGGTATCATTTAGATTTGGCTTAGGTTTATTTTCAAAATGTTCCAGTTCTTGATTGATTTCCCTAAAAGCCTCTTCTTTGTCATACTCCGGTTCGTGGTTTATTATTTCACAATTAGGCGGCATGTTTGGATGGGGGCATGAAGTCCGCGAGCCTGTCATATTATTCAAAGCCGCATTATTTGAACTGAAAGAAATGAAATAAAAAGAAAACAGCAAAATCAGAAAGAATAAAGGAATGTAGACGATGAAATATTGATTTTATTTCTTTGAAATTGTAAGGTAACAGGGTTTACATTTGGAAATTCAAGGACAAAATACTAAAGGAAAACACCCAAGTTACACCCTGAAATAACTCGTGATGCTAGAAAAGATGGAAAGACAGGACTACCAGGCCTCCCGCCTGACTGGGAAAGGCGTAGCCTTCCAATTTTGCAATTTGGCGTTCGGTCCCATGTAGAGCACCTCAGTGGTGCTTGAGCCTTCTCCAAGCTGGTCCATGTTAGCTTCATACAATTGTTATCTCATGGCCCCACATATGTCTTCGATTTCTTCCGCTGTGAATATCTCATTTTCTTCCTCATCATTGTACTTTGGCTTTACAAATGTTTCGTACAGGTGGGGTAAGGGTTGAGGTAAAGCTCATCCATTATGCTTTCTGCAATTCGCCTATGTTATATCCTCTGTTGTTGGGTGGAAGCCTAATCCGAAAAGCATCTATGTAGTGGGCAAAGCAATCGGCTCAACTATCCCTTGTAAAGAACTTCCGAGTCCCTTCCCCGGTTTGAATCCTTGACGTATCTTTTCTCTAACCCCGATGATTGAGGCATTGGAGAGGAAAGGTTGGGTACATGCTTTACCTTCTTCGTGTTAATCAGCTATCACGATTTCGAAATCCTAATAAACTATATGTTCACTCCCTTCTTTAGCTTCGAGACAAGGGACGGAGGGATCACGGTTAATTGACTATTCATCTTCACCATGGACCACGATTTCCTGGTTCTCATGTTAAAATTTCAACATCTGGTGCAGAGTAAAAGGAACAACTCCCGCTGCATGAATCCATGGCCTTTCCAGCAAGTAATTGTAGGATGTGTCTATATCTAACACTTCAAATATTACCTCAAAGTTAAACAGGCCAATGATAAAGACCAGATCAATCTATCCGATTGTGTCTCTTTTAATTCCATCGAAGTCGGACACACACATTATTGGGGCGGATCCTCTCCGTCCCGATTTCTATTCTTTATAATGTTGACAGAGGGCATATGTCCGCCCCAGAGTCTCCATCTACCATTACTCTTTTGACGTAATAGCATTCGCATTTCATGGTGAGATGCAAGGATTTGTTGTGGGCGGCTCCCTCTTGAGGCAAATCATTCTTACTGATTGTGATCTGATTAATAGCGAAGAATCTTTCTGCCATTAGCTCCAATTATTCCATGGAGGTTTTAACTGGAAAGCCTCATTGAGAGTTTTGGCTAACACCTTCTGGTGCTTCGGAGAATCCATCAGCAAGGAAAATAAAGGGATTTGTTCAGGGGACTTCTAGAGATGGTCCACTACTTCATAGTCTGGCATTTTCATCGTTCGAAAGAAGGCCGCCGCCTCTTCAGCGCCTACTGGCTTCTTGGGCAGGAATTGCCTTTTGGTAGAACTATTCACTTCTTCCAAGTCATAATATTTATTTACAGGATGGCTTTCTTGAGTTTCCCCAGTGATTTCTATGCCTTTGTATGTCACCACTATTTTTTGATAGTTCTATGGGACTGCAGAAGGCTCTGTCATAGGCCTCTGAGGTGCGCAACCAACTACCACGGGCTCATTCAGCCTTGGAGGTTTAGTTGGTTCCCGCACCACATAGGTTCCTTTGGGTACGTACATAGTCCTGTTCTACTCAAATCTCTTTTGGGGACTCAAAGTTGGCTGTTTTTCCCAACGACCCCGTAGGACATAAAAGATAGTTTCTTTGACCGGGGCTGCCTCAGTTTTAGCCTCACCCTTCATTTCAGCTTTTGGGTACGTGGTTTTATTCTTGTTCTCCTCCTCAGCTTACTGGGAGCAGCCTTTGGCTTTTTATCTATGTCAGCAATAGCTATTATGGCTTTGAAAGAAGGGTCAAATTATTTGTCTTCGCATATCATTCCGATGAATGGTCTATTTTTGTGGGCTGGTAACGGGTTGTTAGTCACATTCGGGACATCTTCATCCCTCAAAACTATTTTCCTTTGTTCTGTTAGATCTTCTAGAGCTTGCTTTAGAGTCCAAAAATTTTCTGTGTCATGCCCTTCAGCCCCTAAATGATAAGGAACCAGATACCTCGTTGGTAAAAAAGTGACTCAGGGTTTTGTCAGTTCAAAGGCACAGGCTATAAGAGCCCCATATGGACCAGCTTTGGGAACAGGCTAGAATTAGACTGCCCAATTGGCATAAAGTTTTGCCTTTTGGGTGGCTCCCTGGGAAGTAAATTGTTTTGAGGAGGGAGGGGATTATAGTGGTTTTGGGGAGGCTGGTTTCTCGGAGCCTGGTTCCTATTGACCTACTGCTGCGATCGTGCAAATGGTTGAGCGTTCAAAAATTCATAAGGTTGGGCAGCATAATGCATGTCTTTAAGAGGATAATAGTGTTGAGAGGTTCTTTTTGAGAACATGGGCCTATGAGCATGATGTCTTCTCATATCGGAGGCTGCCATCGAAGCTTCTTCTTTCTTTTTGTTCCTTGCGACTCATCCTGCCCCGCCTTGGATGGCCTGGGAGGTTGCTCTGATGGCTGACTGACATTAAATTCTTCCCATTTTCAAACCATTTTCTACCATCTCGCCAATCTTGACTGCTTCTTCAAAAGGCTTGCCCATGGCCGACAGCATGTTTTGAAAATAATCTGCTTCCTGGGCCTGAAGAAAAAGACTGACCATCTCTATTTCATCCATAGGCGGCTTCACCCTCGACCCATGTTCGTTCCACTTAATAGCATATTCTCTGAAACTCTCTGAAGGCTTCTTCTTCAAATTAGCCAAGGAATTCCTGTCTGGCATAATGTCAATATTGTATTGAAATTGCCTTACAAAATTTTTGGCAAGATCGTCCCAAATATGCCATCGTGAGACATCTTGGTCCATATACCATTCTGAAGCAATGCCTACCAGACTCTCTCCGAAGTATGCCATCAACAGTTCTTCTTTTTCACCTGCCCTACGCAATTGATTGCAATACTTTTACAGGTGAGCGACGGGGTCGCCATGACCATCATGCTTTTCAAACTTTGGAGTATTAAATCCCATGGGAAGATTTACGTGCAGGAACATGCACACGTCTGTGTAAGAAACATTCTTTTTCCCGCTCAAGCCCTCCATGTTCTTTAAGCTCTACGCAAGGCTCTTCATTCTTCTTGCTATCTTATCTTGTTCAGGCACTTTAGGAGTTTTATCCTGCACTGCTGTAAGCTCATATGGTGGTTGAGGATATGTGTATGTGGGGTATGGAGGAGTCTCCATTTGGTAATTGGGAGTTTTAAATTTAAAAGTCGTCGGATCAAACATGGTTCTTGGCACTGCGGGCTGTGTTGTGGTTGCACATGTGCCAAAGGTGAACACCTGAGGGCAGACTTCAGAAGGTGCTCCAACAAAATTGGCCGGTATGGTATGCTGTCCCAAGAGGATGTTTGGATAGCTAATGGGAACAGTTGATGTACCCCCACCCCCACCCCCACCCCAACCTTGGCAAGAGCTCAGGAAACCCAGGGATGGCACTCGGAGGCTCTTTTCCATTTTGTCCATGCATCCCACATCTCCATGACCCTAAGTTGTATGATCCTATTTTCTTCAGCTGCTGCAGACTCTGAGGCCGGGATACCTGTAATCGGGCTTTCCTCTGAGAAGATAATTGCTGGCAAAGTCTTTTCAAATGTCATTTCTGTACTTCCTTTCGATCTGGTGAAAAATCGATGTGATGCCACTTTACCACAAACCAACCACCGTTTCTAAAACCTGGACTGGAATTTGTATCAGCAACAAACGGTTAGTTTGAGACAGATAACAGATAGGGAATCGCACATTGGGTGTGATACACCTATACAGTTAACAGATGTCTACATTTTTGCAATGGTTGCATATGTCATCCCGACTTTTATTCCAATTTTCTCCCTTTTGATTTCCACTCTTTATTTTTCTTGCTTTTCCCCTTTTGTATTCTTCTTCCTCCCTGGTTTTCTTTTGTTTTGGGTTTTTTCTCTTTCTTTCTTTTCATTCCTTCTTCTTTCCTTTTTGTGGCTTGTGTTTTTGTTTTTAAGATTACGATCGAATTCGATGAAGATTTCCTACATATCATTCCCCGCATGAATCAGACCGAGCGTAGTTCATTAAAAAAAGTGAAGCAATAAAATATTTTGGAATTTTCAATTTCATAATAACAAAATTTTATTACAAAGACTCGAAAAACTGACAAGCTCAGATGAAATACAAATTATAAACTCGACGAACAGCTAACCTTACGCATAAAAGCAAATACAGACTCTGAGACAAACTGACAGACTTCAAAGAAAAATACAGTTTCAAGGAATCAAGAATTCACTAGGGCTTCAATTGCTCCTGCCTCCCGCGAGGCATCATTCAGCCTTACCGCAGGTCTGCTAGCTAAATCTTCTTGGAGGTGATGTAGATCTTCCATTACGCAGAGAACAAAAATCATCGCGGTGGCAAAGAACATAGATCTAGGCATGTCCTCACAGCTGTTACATTTTATTGTGATATAGTGAGCGATTCCTTTGATTCTTTCTCGTATGGCACCTTTCTCCTGCAATAGCCACCCAATATGCTCAGTCCTAGCTCCCAAAATTTGTTCAACTACTTGATTCTACTTTTGAAGCTGTTGCAAATCCAATTCTAATTGCGCCATTGCTATGTAACAATGTTCCCTTTCAATTTTGAACTATTTTTCTTGTTTGAGCATTTTGTTTTCCGCTATGATGACCCTTTTCTTTAACCCTGCCACCTCACTATCGAACTCTTCTTTTAATTGACTGACTAGACATGCTCGTTCTGCCACATTTTCAGCAAGTTGTTTCCGAGACCTATCTAGTTCCCTTTCTGTTTTGTTCACGTCAAAATTGTAGTCATCCACCTTTTGTCTCAAGCCGTCCATAATTTTTGTATCATTGGCACTCCGAACGGGGTTTTTCGCTGCTACTTTCATCTTTTGAATTTAGGCCCGAAGGGCTTCATTTTTCTTGACCAACTTCTTCTTTTCGTCCTCATCTGCGGCAACCTGCAAATCTTTCTCGAATTGCAAATTCATGATCTGCTTCTCCAATTTTCTTATCGTAGCCCTATTCTCGCATTATTTCTCCAACCAATCTCACCACTCATGTGATGCTTTAACAAATTCCAGGAGATGGGACCTTTTGGCCTGCCTCTCGGACTCAATTTCTCTCTTGTACCAAGCAAGGTATCCTGGCGACACTTCGCCTTTGGACCGATCCTGCGCATAAGTGTTTGCCATTAGATATTGGCACTCATTCCAAATTTTGTGGATTGTTGCCTCCTGGAACTGACTATCAGGTCTAATCTCCACTACCGGGATACTGAGATCTTCATCCTTTGGCACTATCTGGCACCTTCCAAGTTGTCTCAAGACCCGATGTGGTGCATAAGGCTGGATACTCCTAAGACCCTTCAAGAGGAAATGAGGTTATGTTGCCGGCATGTATATGATCTCGTCTACAGACAACCATCCCAACGTCTACTCTATTTGACCTACAGTGAGGGACTGAAAGTAAGATATCCATCTTGCTACCCTTTCGGGAAAACTGAGCCACTCAATTCTTGTGTAAAACTCTTCTATGAATGTTTTCTCGGCGTACCCATAGCTCATAAATTGGGGATGGTGGCATAGATGCCCGGTCATCCATATTTGCAATAACAGATTACACCCCTCAAAGAAATCTTTCCCAGCCTAGCAAGCTGTGAGAGAACGAAAGATCTCAGCTACTATCATGGGCGCGAGTGTGCACTTGGCTTGGGTTTGTAGAGTGCTGAAAACCACTCTTATTTTTATGTCAATGTTCCCGTCTTTCCTTGGAAACACCAAAAGACCTAAAAAAGCCACGATAAAAACCAAACGTCTATGTTCTTCCCATTTGACGCGGTTTCCTTTGCTGCAAATTTTGTTCTTTGGATTGTTGAACCTTCCTATATGACCATATCTGCTATACAGGAATGAAAAAGTGCAATACCCTGCCGCCACGTTCGAATCGTGTACCACTCTGCTTATTTTTAGGGTATCTAAGAATCTATGCACAGCTACAACTCTCGAAGCAACCAAATACTTGTGTCTCAAAGGAAGCTCAACATCTCTGATGTACCCAGCTATTTCTTCTAAAGTCGGGGTAAGTTCAAAATCTGAGAAGTGGAACACATTGTGCGTGGGTCCCAGCATGTGACCAACGCTCTTATGATGTCTCCTCGGGGTACAATCTCCAATAGCTCGAGAAGGCCCCCCAAATATTTTTTACCTCGTCTTGCCCTTCTATACCTTGACCATTCCACCACAGCCGCAACTCCAAAGGGATTCTGCTTACTAATAAAAAAGGTTCGTTTTGGATTGTGCTCATCCTGCACATTTATTAAGGCGAATTAGTAACTTATGACTTTATTCCTCTTTGACTTAACATTTAAAAATTGACCCCTTTCTTTTATGAAATTTATTTTCTAAAACCAAAAGCCCAGCTTTGCGAATACGGCCTTTCAGCACTTCCGAAGGAATATTTTAAGGTTGTGCCTGCTAACTGGCCAAAAATAAAGTAAAGACCCAAAGGTGGCCGTTTGTGCAAAATCAACCTTCCGGGTCTCTTTCGGGAACATTCAGCTATTCTCTACAACAATGGCATCACCCGATTTATTTAGGACACCAAATAAAAATTTGACATTTGTTTTTCTTTGTTTTGGCTATTTTTGCAAAAGGGAGGTTGGGCCCGATAGGGGTTGCCTACATATCTCACCCCTGGTGAGAATCAAACCGGCGTAGTTCGAGCAAAATATTTGTCGAAGCCAAAGTTTGCTGAAAAGGAGTTTTTTTTGCTTTTTATTTTTGCTTTTTTCTCTCTCTTTTATTCAAAAATCCGGTAGCATTTCAGTGCTATTTGAGCATTGGTTTTGCAAATCAAATGGTTACTCTCATTTAGCCCTAATACCGTTATTTTCTCAATTTTCTCTCCTTTTCGCAAGCCAGTCAACATGCAAATCCAAAGCAAATAAATGCGCAAGTAGCACGTAAAATGCATCAGGATGGTTCTTTCAGTTAGGGTCATCTGTCCTAAACGGACCCAACCCCTGTGTTGAGACCCCTAAGTCAAATACACGTGATGCAAACAAACGTTCCTACTAGGGATCCGACATGAGGTTTTCTAATACTAGGTTCAGAACCCGAGTATTCGTTCTAGATTGTGTACCTGAGTGGACAACTCGAGTCGAGGAGGAGGCTACGTACTGGGGACCTGCAAGATCGTCCGACTTAGTAACTTATCCGAGCCTCTTTCTTATTTCAAGGTATGACACTAACAGAATAGGGAGTCTCGACCAGCGACCACATCCCCAAAGGTATGAAGAGAAGGGTTTCATAACAGTTTATATACAATTCATTCAATATCAAAGCGGTAAAGCATTTAGCACATTAGCATGGAACATTTAGGAAAATCAAAAAAAGCCAAAAATAACAGTTATTCTATGCTTGAATTCTTGAACCCTGAACCAGAGATTCTGGGTTCGATCCCCAGTAGAGTCACCAGAGCTGTCACACCTCCTTTTTACACGGACACCCCGAAGGATAAACGTATAAGGGAGTTAGTCCAATTAAAGTGACATTACTCGAAATAGGATTAGTTATTTATTTGGAGTCGCCACTCGGGATAGGCTTGGCTTTTGGTGTCCCAAGTCACCGGTTTATTTAGAATCCCAAATCTAGGAAAGTTCGACTGCCCAAATAGAGTCTGCGAACTAGAAATTCTAAGTAAGGAATTATGTTAACCCGAGGGAAGGTGTTAGGCACCCTCGGATCCCCTGGTTCTAGCACGGTTACTTAAACTATTATAATTGGCTAAAAATTCTGATTTTTGTACATGTTCATCCTATGGTGCAATTTTAAATTATTTTTACCGCTTTTAATATTTTTAAAAAGAAATTGCAATGTCGTTAAAACATACCGTGAACCACGTCATATAAATGCACATGCATTTTTTGACATATTTCAACTTCATTGAGATTTCGATTTAGGTCACATAAATGTACACCCGTACTTAGGAAGATAAAATTATTAAAGACGCGCCTAAAGCGGCTAACGTGTTATTATCTTTGCGGGAAGCCGTGATATTTGCTAAACAGCATGTCCCGAATTTCTAAGCAATTTAATATAAACATTTAAGGAGGGCCACGCAATTTATGGGTTTCGTTTGGCGCGACGCACCTTGTTTTATCATTTCCAAAGGCCAATTCTATAGCAAACTAAGATTTCTATTGGATTTGTCTCTACTTGGGCCTAATGACTTGATGATACATTACTTGGAGGGTCTAAACTTATAAATCCATTTTACATTAGCTGAACCTCAGTAAATCCGCTATGCAAAACTTCAGTTTGTTCGAATACGCCTCAAAATCTGAGCTCAATCATAAGCCGAAAACTTTATTTACACAAAAGAGTGAGCTGTCTGGGCTCACAGCAGGCCAAAAATTGAATAAACTTGGGCCTATTAACAAGTGGGCCATCAAATGTGTTATTTATTTGATGAATCACCAGATCTCAACTATTTAATCAGCCTAATTTACTTAAACTCACTAATACACAGCATCCCTGGACATTTAAATAACCCTTTAACAGTGACTTCCATATTAACGTGTAATTCCATATGAAGCTGGAGCATTGAACTATTTTGAATTAAATATGCACTGCTTTGGATCCTACTTTTCACAAACACACGGTGATTAAATCCACATAACATATTAATATACCTGTATAGGAGATACTGTTTTTCTATTAATAAAGATGCTCATGCTATTTCAAAACAAAATCTCATTCTAAATTCAGTCTTTCAATTAATCATGATTGGAGCACTTGAATCAAAAATACTACTGGCTATCCTTACGACTAACTACTGCATAAATTTAAAGTATCAGTCCAAATGTCCCATTTTACAAAGCAAATGTCACAGTTACGATAAACATAGAAATTAAAATAAAAATTGGTAAAGGAACAAATAATATTCATCTTCAAACTTGAGAATTCACTTAGTTTAAGCTTCATACAACATTGGATAACGAAAATGTACCTGGAATTCGAGTAAACCAAAAATTGAGAGTCAGCAAACTCAAACAGCAATATGACCACAGGAATCAACAGCTCATGATTGGTTGTGAACCCAGGAATAGTATCAACAACCCAAGAGGATTTAATACCAAACCAAATAAGCAAACCCACTCAAATAGCTTAAATAAACCCCAAACCGTCCTAAAATTAAATCTAGGAAAATTGCTGAAAATTTAACACTTCAAACATGCATATTTCAAGTCATTTTTCATCTTTTATAGCTAGAACTTCTACTTGATAGCTGAGGATTGGGATTGTTCTGATGAAAAACAAAGCTCTAATGGAACAGTGGAACCTCTAGAGTTTCAGGGAATTTTAGGATTTTGTAAACTTGGAATTTCTGGGAGTTTTTCAGGAATTTTTGAGATTTTTCAGGCTTCAAATTTTTCAGAGAATTCTAGAGGTTTCAAATTGTGCCAAAACTTGTGAATTAAGGCACTAGGGTGCCTTTTTATAGCCAAAGCTTAGGGCAACCCCCTTATTTTATTTTAACCATTAGTCCCTTTTTTAATTTTCAGTTTTTACTCACTTTGACCTTTATTTTCTAACTTGCTGGCCAAGTCTTAACATTGAAGCCTTAGAATTATCACTTCAGTCCTATTCTAGAAGGGTCTAGGGTGTTATTGCTAACAACTTCTTTAAGTAAACACCCAAACTACCCTTAAAATGAACCCTGAATTACTACCACGGCCCAGACAAACCCCAGCCCCTTTTACTCTAACAAAATTAACCATGTTTGATTGATTACAAGACAAGAAACTATTCAACTATAACCCAACCACAATTAAATCTGAACTACTAATCTAACTAATCAGAAATTCAACTCGGAATTCTAAGACTAATCGACTAACACAACTGCAAGTTAATCAACATTAATTCAAACAAAAGGCTGAAATTAACACAATCAAAAGAAACATGCAGTCCTACAGCTAACATGAAATCCTACTATTGAAATCCAATCAATGATCAAATTACTAATAGCAAAACAAAATTAGATTATATGACTATGAGAAGAAATTAGAACCTTAAACCGGAATCCGGACAAAAAATGAGACAAATTCTGAGTAAACATAATAATAAAAGAAATAATGATAAAAATAAAAATAAAGATCATGGTAAAATAAGAGAGCATGATCATTGATTAAAACTAAAAGATCATTGATTGAAACTAAAAGGACACAATTAAATAAGCAAGAATAAAAAAATAAAAGAAAAAATCAATGAATAAAAATCATGGATAAACCAAAACCACGAATAAAACCAAGAAAAGCTTAAACAAAGCAGAAATTTCAATCAAATAGAAACAGGGACTCACTTTTTTTTTTATATTCCAGTCTTCATCTTGATTGCCTTTTCGAAACTGACTTTTAGTTGATGTTATATGCTTATTTTGTAAAATAAGACATATAACACTAATTAAAAATCATTCGAGTTCTTTGAATTTCCAGAAAATTTAGAGACCAAACGTAGATCAAAAATTCGAGGGGCTCGGGATAGATTCAAAAGGTTTTGGCTTGGGATTTGATAAATGGGGGTTGTGGGGTGTGCCTTTAGTAGCCATTGGAGCCGGCACCGCCGTGGGCAGCGGAGCATCCGCTCCTTTGGACGAGTATTCGAGGGATTTGGCCGGGGTTGGAGGGTTGATTTTTGGGGAGTTGGAAAGAGGAGAAGAAGAGGACATAAGGTGTTAATTTGGGTGGATTTGGAGTTACGCTACACGCGGCGGCAATTTCCGGCCGGCGGCGGATGGTGGAGAGACGGTGGTTTGGCAGCGGCGTTACACCGGTGGATAGTTTGTACAAGGAGGGTGACTATGTCTCTAGGGTTATGCATATTTTCGGACCGTTTTATTACAAAGCGAGATTGAGTCTGGGCAATTGGATCAAGGTGGATGAATTGCTGATATTGATTTCTATTTCATGACTCAAAATGACGTAGTATGCTTCCTATACTACGTCGTTTCGTCGGTCTCCCAGGCATGGGCGTTTAGACCGGGTAAGGTATTTTGGGTTGGATTTTTGGTGCGAGTTTGAGGTTTTGGGCCAGATTTAATTGCAAGAAATGGCTCATATCATGGGTTTTCATTCAGAGATCCAAGTTATATATATATATATATATATATATATATATATATATATATATATATATATATATATATATATATATATATATATATATATATATATATATATATATATATATATATATATATATATATATATATTTCTCTTTTTATATTTTTAGATTTTAATGAGTATAACAATAAAAAAAAATAAAACCAATTTTAAATTCTGCAAACCCAACTAATTAACTTCTAAAATAACCTAAATTTAAAGTTTTAAAAAAAACTATACAAAATGCAAAATGATCATTTTTGTAATTTTCCTTTACTTTACAATATTATTTAAACCTAAAAAAAATATGAAATTAAGTCCTAAATGCAAACATGCTATTTTTGTATTTTTTATGAATTATATTAATTTAAAATGCACAAAAATGCAAATAAATACAAAATCACGCAATTAAATTAAAATAATAAAAGAAAATACCTAATTTTGAGGATTATATAGGAACATTTCGAGCGAGGCAAAAATCACGTGCTCACATCTACATGTCCATGCTATATGTTCTAAATGTTTATCGTTTTGATATTGGACGAATTGTATATATAAACTGTTATAAATCCCTTCCTCTCTCTGAGTCTTCTACATCATAGAGAAGGGAGCACTTCGTGTGACTTCTCTTCTCTTTAGAGTCTTTTCCCATTTAGAAAGAGGTTTGGAGAAGCTGCTAAGCCGACGGAGCTTTTGTATCCCCGGTACGCTACCCCCCCCCCCTCCCGGCTCGAGTTGTCCGCTCGGGTAAGCCAGGTCTGGAACAATAAACTCAGGTTATCAAACCTAGTATAACGAAACCTTATGCTGGATTCCCTAGTAGGAACGTTTGTTTGCATCACGTGCAATTGGCTTAGGGGACTTAACAAAGGGGTTAGGTCCGTCTATGACAGGTGACCCGAAATTAAAAGACCATCCCGATGCATCTTACGTGCTACTTGTGCATTTATTTGCTTCTAATTTGCATGTTGACCGACTTGCGGATAAGGAAAGGAAATTGAGAAAATAGCAGTGTTAGGGCTAAATGAGAGTAATCACTGGTTTTGGAAACCAATATTCAAATAGCACCGAAATGCTGCTGGATTTTAAAAAAAAAAGAAACAAGAAAAATAAGACTTTTTAACAAATTGGGTTTTGACAAAACTGCCGAACTACGCTGGTTTAATTCTCACCAGGTGTGAGATACGTAGGCAACCCCTCATCGGTCCATCCTCCCTTTGCAAAAATAGACAAAAAGATGTCAAAATTTTAATTGATTTCCTAATAAATCGGATGATGCTATTCTTATTAAAACAAGCCGAATATCCCCAAAAGGACACCAGAAGGCTGTTTTTGCAAGAACAGCCGCCTTGAGTAATTTTAAGTGGCTTTCGGGCACAGCCTTAAAATCTTCCTTTCAGAAGTGCTGAAAGGCCATATCGGCAAAACCAAATCCTTGTTTTCCTAAATAAAGAAAATTTTGCAAACATAGCCATTTTTCTCTTTTTGGCTAAAATTAATCAATAAATCCCATTCAAATAAAATGTGCAGGATGAATACCACTGACATCGAACCCTTCTCAGTCCCGAGAGAGATCCCTTTGCAGCTCTACATGTGGTGGAATGACCTAGGTAAAGGTAGCAATGGGATTGGTTGAATAAAGAAAAGGAGTACAGGGCCCGAATATGAGCACTGGAAAAATGAGTTCAGGATCTCCGGTTTGAAAATAGCTTGCAAGTCGGCCGATGAAGGTGAAAAAATAAATTTGACCCAAGAGAATGAAACAGTGAAATCCTCTCCCTTCTCTCTAGGAAGAATAGTGAATAGTGATTCCGTCCCTATTCATCGTACATATCTCCGGAATCCGCCGGTGGATTGCCACAAATTTGGCATCACAACATCCTCTTCTCTTTGTGACCAATCCCCAATTTATTTTTACCTCAAATCTATAACCAATTTACCTACATCTTAAATCTTAATTCCTCGAATGACTCTTTTTTTTTTTGGCAATCCTCTAGGCAAACGCCTAGAGGTTAGAGTTTTACTAATAAGGAAAGCAAATACAGGAAAAAATATAAAGATCTAAATACATGTGATGAAAACTAGAATTTGAGTTATGCTTTTACGTACTAGCACGATACGCTTAACGGTTGAATCAATAAAAGCATAACGAAATAGTGAACTGAGTTGGCCATCCACTTAAAGGCATAGGACGTAACGACGTCGTCCTTCCCATGCGATGTCACCTTTCCTTCCTCAAGGGAATGAGCACAAGTGCTAATACCACCCTTAGAGGTCGTAATGAGTGTCATCGCAATAAGCCGAAAATGCGACCTGAGAGTTTGTATTAAGAAGTCAATATCCACACGATGTGGAGAATTAACTGTGTCGAAACGTGAAGATTCGGCGCATAAGACTGAGTCGTGTCCAGTTGCCACTTCTCGACGATCTTCAATCAATGCAAGATACAGCATGTTGCAGATTAGTTCCAACGATGCTGATGTGAGATGATCTTGCTGGAGTGTCAGTCTGTAAATCTACACAATCGAGCTGGTTGTCTAATATGAAGTTGACAATTCCAGCATGCTTTTTTGGAAAGTTGTAGCTGCTCCCTCCTTTCCCAAGGCTGTTGATTTAAGGAGTTACATTTTTCTATAGAGCTACTGTATCGAGACAGTGAGTCTCATGTCTTCCACAATTTGTGATTGACCACATGTGATAGAACAAAAAAGAAAAACAGCACGAAGTTCAATCTGGTTGCCCTCTGCAAACGAGGAACTTGTTCCCTCAGAGATGCATCCCAAGAATCCTCGATGCTGATTCTATCCAGAGGTACAAACTTAAGCTCCTTAACTTGTGCATTTTGGATATTGAGAATCCTTCACACACTGCATCCAAAAACCAGTTCCTAAATCGAGTTCCTTAGCTCGTGCACACGCTGCATTTTGAAAACCAAAACCAGCTCCTAAATCGAGATGTTTGTCTGAAATCGATGAAGTTGTTTCCTCTGGGATATGCACGAGTATACGAGCGGCTGTTCCCCAGGAGCACGCGATATGGTACATTTTGGACCAGCTGTAGAATCCCTCACAGGCTGCATTTAAACTTGTTCCCTCTGATCATGCGTGATACGAGCAGCTGGTTCCCTAGGAGCACGTGAGAATTCTGAAGGATACAGCTCCCAATACATCTTCTTGAAACTCCTCAAAACATGCGCATAAATCAACGCATGCTGCAGATTGATGACCAGAAATAGCTCCTAAACTCGTGCAAATGCATTAGAATATGCAGACAACTTGACGTGAGTTCCGCATTCCTGACTAAGCCAATTCGATCACCAATATTGTTCAAATAACAGGCTCTTGCTCCTAAATTCCATAAATATCAGACTATTGCATCAGGCTTCCTCATAAGCTTTTTTCCGAATTGAAATTGTTTTTGGCCCATTCGTCGCTTCCATTGTTTGTAAACTACTGCAAAAAAGAAAAACAGTTAGTGAAAAATATATCTCAGAGATGCCCTTAGTGTTTTCCATTTCTTTTTCTACTTTCTTTCAACTCTTATTCTCAATTTTGCACATTGTAGCTTATCATCATTTACAATCCTCCTGCTCAGGACATCCAGATCCCAGAAATAAAAGCATTCGATGTTAGCAAAATCAAGAGCATGGTTTGCCAGGTGGTCTGCTAGACTATTACCCTCTCTCAGAATGTGAGATACCATGAAATTACACCCCGATTTGATAAAGTTGATTTCCTCCAGCATATCCATAATGTTTCAGGGTGGTTTCCATTGTCCATCTATGATCTTTTGAAGCATCAGTGAATCTGTCTCGAGCCAAACATATAGACATATTCATTGATTTGCACATTCTCATTGCCTCCACTATTGTTGTTGCCTCAGCTTCATTATTAGAGCCCTCCTTAATTTCTCTTCCTTCTACATATATCAAGTCACCTCTGTCATCTCTTAAACAAAACCCAATTGAACTTCTCCCTGGATTCCCTCTACACACTCCATCGGTGTTCACCTTTGTCCATCCCTTTGGCGGGAATTCCCATAGCACTTTATCGACCTTCAGACGGGGTGTATATTGGTCCATCATAGATAGAAGATCAACCCACTTGTGAGGTACGTGAAGTCCTGGTTTTTTCAGTTGTACTAGAGATTGTAGCGTTGACGAAATTTGGTAAATAACTCTATTTACTGACACTGATTTGCCGTATTTCAGACTATTTCTTCTCTTCCATAATTCCCATACAATGCATGCAGGTAAAGCTTGAAAAACTGATTTCAGTCTAGGTACAACTGGAGTCGTCCAGCATGTTGTAATTGCTTGCTGTAAAGACAAACCTTCTTAATGAATTCCTGCTCTCGTTAGGAAGTACCTCCATACAGTCGAAGCTGCATTTGATGTGACGAAAAGATGAACTGGAGACTCTTCCTTAGAATCATCACAACGCCAACATTTAGAAGCAATTGAGTATCCTATTCTACGCAAGAAGTCATCAAGTGGCAATTTTTCTTTCCACACCTTCCATAAAAAGAAAGATATTTTGAAAGGTAGGCCTTTGACCCATATCATCCTGTAAGCTATCCTTGGATTGTCTCTTCTTCTCAAGTAATCCCATGCAATTTTTACAGAAAAATGTCCCTTTGGTTCAAGCATCCAGACCGGAATATCTAATTCTGCACATTCTTTTGGAGGGGTAATGTTCTGCACAATGTGATTAGCCCACTCTTCAGGTAAAATTTGAAATAATTTTTCCACATTCCATGTATCATTATCAATCAAATCATTTACATTTTGAATGTTTTCATCAATGGGGAATGTTGTTGGCATTTGGAAATATAAAGCTCCCATCTCTATCCAATTGTCGAACCAAAACTGAGACGATCCCATTCTCAATTTCAAGAAGATTTGATTCTCAATCAATTCTCTGCATTGAAGCATTTTCTTCCAAGCGTGTGAACCACCCTTCCAAGGTACTATTACTGGATTTAATTTCTTACAATACTTTTGACACATAAAATCACTCCATAGACTGGGTTTTGTTCTAAAATTCCACCACAATTTGCAAAAAAGTGCCTTGGATACATCATGAAGAGATCTGAAACCTATACCCCCTTCCTCATAAGGCAAACATAGGTTAGTCCATGATGACCAATGTCTTGAATTTCCTCCCACATTACTGCTCCAGAAGAATTTTGCAAAAATGCTATGCAATTTGGTAATGACATATTTAGGAGGATTAACTGCTGATAACATATGAATTGGCATTCTTTGCAGAACATTTGTGATCAATATAGCCCTGCCGCCTACCGAGAGGAGCTTTCCTTTCCACGACTGCAGTCTGTCCATAACCTTTGTAATTAACGCGTGGTAGTAATCATTCCTTCTTCTTGCATAAAATATAGGACATCCAAGATATGTCATTGGGAAGCATTGTTTTCCTATACCAGTAACCCCTTCCACCTTGTAAATCACCACATCTTTTGTTGAATGATGCAGATATATGGCTGATTTGGCTTTATTGATCAATTGACCCGATGCTGCTTCATAAGCTTGCAGAACCTCCATCACAAGTGTCAGGGACTTTTCATCAGATGAGCAGAAAATGATTGTATCATCCGCATAAGCCAGGTGGTTTATTTTTGGACTCCATTTAGGAAGTCTAAATCCGCTGAAAAACCGGTTATTATGCAGTGAATTCAAACCTCTAGACAAAGCTTCTGCTGCTAGAACGAATAAGGTAGGTGACAGAGGGTCACCCTGCTTTACTCCCCTAGAAGATTTGAAAAAACCATTTGGTTGTCCATTTATTAGAATAGAGTACCAGTTATTCCCAATCAAATCATATATCAAGCCGATAAAATCTTCTGGAAAACCCATCTTTCTTAGCACTTTTGTCAGGAAAAGCCATGATAATCTATCATACACTTTTGTCATATCTAGCGTTATCACCACATTTGGTCCTGCTTTGGTTCTCACCCTGATATCCTTAATGATTTCTTTTGTTAACAGGACATTCTCTACAATATTTCTTCCCTTTACGAAACCTGCTTGCTCCTCCGAGATGATGTTTGGTAATAAATCCTTCAGCCTTTCATGAATGACCCTTGAGAAAATCTTGTTAACAAAGTTACTAAGACTGATAGGTCTCAAGTCTGCTTTCACTTCTTTTTTCTTTGGCAATAAAACCAGTTTGTATGCGTGACACTCTTTGGGAGCTGGTGACCGCAGAAGAAATACTTGACCATGCTGACCACTTCTTCTTCAATGATGTCCCAGCATGATTGATAGAAAACTCCAGTGAAATCGTCTGGACCGCCTGTTGAATCTCCATTCAGCCCCATTACTGCTTTCTTCACTTCCTCATTAGAAGGTAAGTCCATTAATCTCTCATGTTGACCATGATCTATCATTGGAGGAACATGCTTCAAAATATCAAAATCAATGGGAAAAGACCTCTCAGAAAATAACTCCTTGTAAAATTTAACAGCTTCCTCTGCTATTTTGTGATCTTCTTCAATCCAATTACCATCACTATCCTGGATTCTTGATAATTTTAGCCTTTTCCTTCTCCTGTTAACCTGGGCATGAAAAAATTTTGTGTTTCTATCACCATCTTTAAACCACAACATGCCTGCTTTTTGTTTCCAGAATAATTCTTCTAATGATAGATATTTAAGCAATTCAGCTTGAACTTGCCGTAATCTTTGTCTATTTGTCTGAGTAAGATTTATTTCAAAAAGATTTTCATGAATTAATACCACCTCCTCTAGACTTGCAATCTTCTTGAAAATATCCCCATGTGTAGCTCTGCTCCAAGTAGACAGTGCATGTTTAAGTTTTTTTAACTTGAAGTTAGAATTGCTGAAAGGATTTGCACTAGATTCACCATTCCAGGTCTCTTTCACTACATCTTTAAAAGATTCATGCTTTATCCAAAAATAAAGAAATCTGAAAGACTTCTTAACAGGGGAATTATTTATATTACACTTGAGCAGCATTGGGCAATGGTCAGAGCCTATTTTGGACAAATGAGTTACCTCCAATCCAGGAAAGGTCTGTTGCAGCTCATCATTTCCTAGACATCTGTCTAGTCTTTTGAAAATACAGTCTTCTTCTGATCTACCATTCCACCATGTGAAAATGCTTCCTTTGAACCCCAAATCATTTAATGTACAAGAGTTTATGCAATGTCTGAAATCATCTACTTCGAGGAACGAGACTGGCAAACCACCAAACTTCTCTTCCTCATCCCAAATCACATTAATGTCTCCTCCGACCAGCCATGGTATAGTAATGTGTGATGCCATTGAATATAGAGAATCCCATAATTCAATTCTTTCCATGTGATCGCATTTAGCATATACTAGCGTAAGGATGAGCTCTGCATGTGTTTCAGTGTGCACCAATTTTAAAGTCAACTGTTGAGTCAAATTATACAAAATATGAACTTCAAACATTTCATCAATAAAAGCCCAAATCTTGTTTGACACATTCACCACAGCTTGAGCCATACCAATTCTTGCTCTATATCTCTCCATTTTGTTAGATTGCTGCATAGGTTCAATAATTCCAATGAATTGAAATTGATGTTTCCGATGCATTGTAACCAGCCTTTGAAATGCTTGCTTTGTATTTACTGATCTCACATTCCAAATAATTGCATCCATTAGAGTTTTTTGGGTTTGGACATACTGCTCCTTGTTTTTACTCCCTTGGACTGTGCATTTGAAGTCTGATTTGACTGTTTCTTTTTTTCTTTTGCTGGAACTTTCACAGGTTCAATAATCTTTGGAGGCATATCCCCTTGCTTGGGAACATTAAGGAAAATTGAGCAGTGGATTTTTCCTCCAAATCTACATCTCTTATTTCTGCATGTGTCACAGTATTATGTGTTTCCACTGCCGCTTCCATAATTATGTTTTGATTTGCGTCCCTTATTGCATGGGCTAGCACTGCTCCTGGATCTATTGTAGATACTTTTTCTGCAACTGGAACTAAATGATCCGGAACATCAGCAATCTCTTTCATCCTTTCATCAGTTTTAACCATTTTAACATTTGGACTTGAACAATTTTGATCCTTCTTCACTTTACTGCTGTGTTGCAGTCCTTCGACAACATCCAGCTGTCCATCCTTTGCCTGTTTATGAACATCAGGCGTTGCATTGTGTGCAGCATCAGTAGATGCATCATCTTCTGTCACAATGGGACTAATCCCAGTGACATTTGATACCACTTGTTCACTGTGATCATTCAAATTTGAAGATGTTTCTGTAATTGCATCATCATATACAGCATCTAGATTACCAAAGTTGTCCAAATTTGAATTCTGCTGTGCAATAATATCTTTGACACCAGATACTGAGCCTTTTTCATGTGTGCTGTTTGCTACTGATTTGTCAAAATCTTCCATACACAGCAGGTTCAAATTGACAGATTTCTGTGATCTAATACTGTCCGAGACACCTTCAATTGTTGGGACAATTTTTGCTGATGCATCTGTAGTAGAAGTGAGTTGCTGCTGAATACACTTGGACTGCTGTCCATCTCGTTCCCTTGACTGTTCAGCCAGTGTATTGTTGTTGACTGCTGTTGATGACGACACTAAAATTGAGGCCTGGATTTTATCATCGTCCTTTGTATTAATCACAGAATTTTGATGAGATTGTAACTGATGCGCAATGGCTTCCTGTTTGTCCTTTTGCATTGTCCCCCCATGATCAATAGGACTTTTGTTTTGTGCATTATTTAACATTACTGAGTTCATAACTGGTGCATCCGTGATAATACAATCTTTGTCCAACACTGCATTTTGTTTGTCAGACAATTTGGCATTTCCAGATGACTCCATATCAGACTCAAACACAGCCACAGTTGAAAGATCATGAACCATATTACAATGTTTTGTAACTCCATTTGGCTGGTTTTTTGAGATAGAATTAACCACATCAGCCAACTGTTGAGTTGATTCAGTTCTGACTTCAACCAGTTTATCACCCAAAACGATTGACTTATTTAACATTGTGATTTCATTTGGATTTGCCACATCCAAAACAGATTTTGCACCATGGCCAGTTTGGCAGTACAAACTCCCTGCTTCTCGGAAGAGTTCTGTCTACTTTCATCAATTATGTTCATCTCAGCAATTTGTGATGATTGATTCAGATTCTCAACATGTTTCATAGCTGAATCACATTGATTAGATTTCACATTCGACACTGGAGCTTCAACCAGATCATGAACATTTGCATCTGTAGGATTTAACCTTGATATTCCATTTGGATTTGCCAAATCATTGACAATCACTTTCTCAATGTTATCAACTTTTACTGCAGAGCTACCTTGACCAACTTTCGCGTTCCAGACCTGTTTATAGACCTTCCTTTCTTGTAGCTCTTTAATTCCTTTTCCGAATCGTTTAGCATTTAGGAAATCCCTTGCATCCCCTTGCAATTTGTCAAAACCACCTAACTCGGGACCAGGCAGAACACTGCCTTGCTTTTCCTCTGCATGTACCTCTGCGACAGATTGTGATTTTTTGAGTCTACATGCCTTCTCGTCATGACCTTGGTGCTTGCAGAAGACACAATACTTAGGCATATTATCAAAAACTATTTCTTGATGAAAGTCGACGTTTTACCAGTCTTTATCTAAAATCTGAAGCTTGACAGTTTTAGGATGATTTGCCAAAAGATCAACTATAATTTTGACTCTAGCGGCTCTAGGTCTCGTTCTATCTTGGGTTGCCTTGTCAATAGCAAGAGGTTTTCCCACTGCTGAGGCGATAGACATCAACGACCTCTTAGCAAAAAAATTTGGTGGAAGACCTGGAAGAGATATCCATACAACTGCCATCGACGTTTCCTCTTTCGGATTGAAACCTAGTGTCCAAGGGAAAGTTCTGAAGAAGAAATTAGAAGATGACGAAACTCCAGTTGACCAATGTTGCAATGACCTTGCACTTCAAATTGCGACGAAAACATTCTTCGCACTTCCGATATGGAATGTCTTTGAAGTAGAGTGCAACTATGGATGCTACGCCCTCTCCTCAGCCTCTGGCTGTGGGAGAGGTTTCTCATAACAATACAGAAAATCAAACAAGCAACTTTCCAAAACAAACATATGCAACACAACTTGCTGGACAACAATCTGCCGCAAAAAACTCAAAAATGGAACTTTGTACTGTTACATTTTAAAATGGAATACCTACTGTTGAATTCACAGTAGATGAAGTGAATTCATTCCCAAGGAGGAAGGTCTTCAACAAGAAGTTATAATCAAATTTTCATACGGAAAGCCTGACCTTCAGGAGGTGAGACATATTTTGCAGAAACAATTCGACGTCAAAGGTAATTGCAACATTGGACAGCTAGAATATCGGCATATTCTGGTAAGATTCGATCTATTTGAAGATTTTTCTCTTGCGATATCAAAAACAACTGGTTATGTTAAGGCAAAAGGAGACAAGTTCTTCTTTAGGACTTTCCCATGGACAATTGTTTTAACCCCCGTGAAGAAACGTCAAAAGCTGTGACTTAGATCTCATTTCCTGAACTGTCAGCAAATTTCTTCTCAAAAAAATCATTAATGTCCATCGCAACTATTGTGGGAAAGCCTCTTGCAGTAGATAAGGCTACTCAAGATCGAACACAACCTAGTACAGCTCGAGTTGAAGTCTTGATTAATTTACTTGACAAACATCCAAAGAAAATCAAGATCAAGATAGTAGATATGAAATCTGGAAAAACAGTTGAATACGACCAGCAGATCGTGTTTGATAATTTACCTAAATACTGCACGTGTTGCAATCATCAAGGTCATGATGTAAATTCGTGTCGTTGGAGTACAGAGGAATTTAATGAAGTGGTAGTTCACGTTGACGAAGACGAAGGCCGGGCAGTTTGGCTAAATTAGGAGGTGATGCCAGGGAGTACTTGAATGCTAATCTTGCACGACGTCGACGTCTTGGATACTTCCTAATGAGATTCATGATGCAGGACAAACAAATGTTTCTGCTTCAATTGTTCAAACTGCTGAAGCTCTTTCAAGGCCAGCACAGCTTTGTAAAGGGCAAATATTGTTCCATTGCATCCTCATTTGAATGTCTTAAGCGAAAAACAGTCAGACATGGTGGTGGGAACTTTGGAACCTACTGCTGCATCTACTGTAGCATCATCTGACAATGAAAAAAGGACTGACCAGATTTTGTTAGATGTCTCGGTGCAGAATAAAGTCATCGAGCTGCAGCACTTGTTGCAGAATAATAGGAAGAAAAAAATTGCATTGTCTGTTCAAAGAAATGGTACAAACTTAGAGGCTTCTGATTCTTTGTAAGCTACTAGAGATCTAACTGTCGTATCGGTTGAACTAGTGGAGAAGTCATCAGTACCATATCTAGTTGATGCTTCAAAATCTCCTGGACATCAAGGATGTAATGAACTGAATAAACCATCAGCTCTGATTACTACCAAGCCTACCAATATAACTGAAATATGCAAAAAACAACACTACAACAATAATATGCAGCAGCTAGTAGCAGGGAGGTAAATTTACCAGTTAGAGTAGATCCAAATTTTAAGGCAAATATATCATTGGATGGCTTTAAATGGACTGGGCAAAATGAAGAGGTCAAAGATCAGTTTGATATTATGGAATTGGAGCTTGCAGCATCTGTTACAAAACATACTGAAGCAGCTGCTGCAGATCCTACTTTTTCGAAGCTGGATTCTTCTCTTGCTTTGCAATGTCCTATTGATCAAGATGTAAATGGGAGTGATAACCATGTTATTGTGATTGAACTTCTTCAAAGATCAGTAAAGCCTGATATGGTTCAACAACAAGACAGTGCGGCTACTTCTATAGGTACACCTGCTCAGATGTCTCCAATGCTTCCTTAGTTCAAGGTCATTCTGCTTTAGAGGGGGCTGAACTTGAGAGATCAAAACCTACTGATGCTACGCAACACACAAGGGAAGCTCGACAACATATTGCTAAGGATAACTGGACATCGGTTTTCAACAAAAAAGTAACTCCAAAAATAATAAAAAAAACAACAGATTGCAGAAAAGAGCCCAGGTGTACCCAAACATTCAAACTCATTTGCTGCACTGGGCAATGCGAATGAAGATGATAGAAAGTTGACTGGACAAAATATGCCGATGGTTGAGAGCTTTTATCAAAATAGCTCTTCGACTACAGCGGCATTTAATAAAGATCCTATTAATGATTCAAATATGCAAATGCAGGCAAAGGATCAAAATGCTCCCTCTTTTCACTTCTCTAGTCCACATGTGGAGAAAATTATCAAAGACTCACATATTAAAATGATGTCCGATGCGAACCCTATGTTCAAGCAATCTTTGGTCACACTCACTAAATCTTCTGAGCCTATTGGCGAGCATGGGGGTGAATATGGGCAACCATAAATCTCCATTGGCAATAAAAAATAAATAATTCAAGCAAAGATGAGGGAGATGGTCATTAACTCGACACTGTTGAAAGACCAAAGAGAGTTTGATGATGATGAGGGCTGGGGTGACGGAGTTGCTGGTTTTTCATCTGAGCAAGATGACCAAGAGTTTGATCAGGATAGCGCAGGAGAGGACATTGATGCTCCAATCAAGCCAAAATTTCAAAGGAAAACTGCATCAACTCAAACGAGCAATCTGCATTGTCGTACATTTGCGACACCTGCACCAAGTCCCAACAGCAATTTGAACCATAATGCTCCATCTTTTGTTCCAAAAAATACTGCAAAAGCAGTTATTTCAAATGAAGCAACAATAAAGATCGACCACAATGCAACAGAAGATAACGTCCAACTAAACCATCGCTCAGCTGAAACAGCAGATACTGATATAAACGCCACAGTGTTGCCAAAAACTGGGCAGAATCAGAGTGTCACAACTGAGCCACTCATTACTTTGGAGGAGAGGAAAGTTTTCGATGAAATTAGGCAACCATTGGATACGAGTTATAATGTACAGCAGCAGCAAAAGGACGCAACTACACTTACTAACTATCCTGATTGCAACACAGTAGCAAGTTCACATGCGGGGCAGCACCAGATCGCAACAACTGTTCCATTAATCTTTTCAGAGGAACGACAACTCTTGGATGCGATGCTAAGTTCAGATCCACTAAATGCTTTAAATCATGCTAATTCTAGTATGGGACGTGGTAACATTAGCAGGAACAATTTGCCAAACCAACGACAAAACAAGGCACTTATAGGTTAAGTACAAGCTGAAAAAACATTGATAACACAAGGTGATTTTCAACAAATGCCAAATCCAATATTGACAGGTAGACATATATATGAAGAAAGGGAGGAAGAAGACATTTTAAAGCAATGCCAGGCAGAGGCTTCAAGAAAAGGTGATTTGTCACCAATGCATAGTGAAACAAGTAGCAAGTCTCATGCAAGGGATAGAAGTTGGGACGGCAGGGTGATTAAAGACGGAAACATAAGCAGGCCCCCAATGAGAAATGCAAAACAAAAACAGGTCATTCAAACAATATCCACAAAGTCCAATCGCTTCAAGAAAAAACATGAATTTTGAAGACATTTTGAAAATTTTTGTGGACGAAGACAAGATTCGACAAATTGAAGTGCTTACAAAATTAGACAAAAGAGAGCACCATGGTGGTTCATCCATGCTTTTATATTACCATCACATTAATCTTATAATATGTAATATCATAGATATTACAGAGTACGTTATAAACTCTGTAATGATCTTAGAATTCTTAGTTCTTGCTACTTCTTTCTTTCTACATACTTGCTAGTAGGTGAGGCTTTTTATTTGCCTCAATAGAATAAGTAAGGTAAGGTTTACGCCGGTTGTGTTATATGGGTAAAATACCGGTGCTATGGTCCCCCTTATTTTACTTTTCCTAATTGTTGTAAATTTCCTTTTTTTAATTATTAATGAAATGTAGCCCTAGGCGTTTGCCTTGTGGAATTCCAAAAAATAAATGAGAAAAGATGCTAAAACCAAGAGAGAAGCCGATCCGATGAGAGACTGATAAAAGGGTTAAAGAAACAAGTCATAGATTGCTAGGACGAATTGGAGAAATCTGAAGGGAATGTGGCAAAGCTTCAAGCACAATAGGCAAAGAAGATAGAGGAAAGAGCCCAGTTCATGCAGCAAATGAAAAGAAATTATGAGGGGACCATTGCAAGTATGAGTAGGAAAAGGAATGCCTTTGAAGATAAAGCAGCCCGACAAGATACAGAATTTCAGGCGGAGATGGACCAATGCTATAGACTAATCATCGACATGGAGAAGGAAATAAAGTTGATGCAAGATCATCACTTCCGTGACTCCCAGGTGATAGAAGCATGTAACCAAGAGATAAGCCGACTACTCCAAGAAGGTCCTGATTAGGGAAAAGAATTAGAGGCATTGTATATTATATCATCATGAAATATCAGGCCAGTGAAAAATTGGGTCATGCCACTTTCTTCGCTACGGTAATGATATTTGTTCGTCAGGTGATGAATGATTTGGAGAATTTACAAAGGGGTCTTGCACGTAGGCCCGCGACGATGCCGAGTGATGCCCCGCGGGCCCCAAGATTTGAAGATTTAATGTCCTCTTGACCTATCGAGTCTGTATTTTTGTCATTTCGAGTCTGTTTCATAATTTTCCTTTTAAGTAAAAGAAAATAGTCTAGCATCTTTGTAATCGGAGTTTTATTAATGAAAATTTGAAAATCCCAAAAAAACAAATGAAACGGTCTCCTTACTTTTGCATTTATTTTTATGAACGCTCGGTCTAATTCATGCGGGGGAATGATGCGTAGGCAATCTTTATAGTATTCGACTGTAACCCTTAAAAAATGAAAAAAAAGCAACAAAAAAGAGAAAAAGGGAAGAAAAAAAGAAAAGAAAGGAAACCCAAAAAAATAGGGAAGAAAACAAAAGAAGAACCACAGAATAAGAAAAACAAAGGAGGGAAAAGCAAGAAAAACAAAGAATGGAAATCAGAAGAAAATTAGAGTAAAAGTCGGGATGACACATGCAACCATTGCAAACATGTAATCATCTGTTAACTGTATAGGTGCATCACACCCCAATGTGCAATTCCCTATCTGTTATCTGTCTCAAACTAATCATTTGTTGCTGTCATTAACTCCAGCTCAGGTTTTTAGAAACGGTGGTTAGTTTTCGTAAGCTGGCATCACATCGAAATTTTACCAGATCAAAAGGAAGTACAGAAATGTCATCTGAAATGACTTTGCCGGAAGTTCCCATCTTTGAACACGGCCCAATTACAAGCATCCCGGTCTCAGAGTCTGTAGCATCCGAGGAAAACAGGATCATATGCCTTAGGGTCATGGAGATGTGGGATGCATGGACTAATGGAAAAGAGCCTTCGAGCGCTATCCCCGGATTCCCTAAGCTATTCTCAAGGTCGGGGGGGACTTCCACTATTCCCATTAGTCATCCAAACTTCCTATTAGGACAGCCCACTACACCGGCAAATTTTGTTGGAACACCATCTAAAGTCCTCCCTCAGGTGTTCACATCCGGCATAGTCCCTAATATCTTTACGACTTCCCCATGTGCAGCCACCACACAGCCCGCAGTGCCAAGACCCAAGTTTGACCCATCGGCCTTCACATTTGAAACCCTCACTTACTAAATGAGCCTCCTCCATACTGCACCTACACTTATCCTCAACCACCATATGAGCTCACACCAGTAAAAGATAAAACTCACAATGTTCCTGAAAAAGATGAGATGGAAAAAGAATAAGGAGCCTTTAGGAGAGCTTAAAGAATATATAGGGCTTGGGTGGGAAAAGAGTGTTACTTACACAGATCTGTGTATGTTCCCACATGTGCAGCTACCCATGGGATTTAAAATGCCAAAATTCAAAAAGTATGATGGTCATGACGACCCCATTGACATTGACATTGCACCAGACAGAAATTCCTTGGCAAAATTGAAGAAGAAGCCTTGAGAGAGTTTCAGAGAATATGCTATAAAGTGGCACGAATAGGCATCGAGGGTGATGCCGCCCATGGATGAAATAGAAATGTTCACTGTCTTCCTTCGAGCCCAGAGAAACCTCCCAAGCCATCCAAGGCGGGCAGGAGGAGTCCCAAGGGATAAAAAGAAAGAAGAAACCTCGATGGCAGCATCAGGTATGAGAAGGCATCATGCTCCTAGGCCCATGTTATCGGGAAGAACCCCCCAAAACTACTATCCTCACCAAGACATGCCTTACGATCCCCAAACCTTATGCGGTTATGACCTGTCAACCACTTGCACGACCGCAGCAGCAGATCAATAGAAACCAGGCTCCGAGAAATCAGCCACCCCATCAAAACCACTATAATTTTCACCCTCCTCAAAACAACTTACGTCTTAGGGAGAAACCCATGAGGCAAAACTTTACGCCAATCAGGGAGTCCTATTCTAGCATGTTCCCAAAACTTTTCCAAATGGGTCTATTGCAGCCTGTACCTCTGAATAGACAAACCCCTAGATCGCCTTCCTATCAACGAGGTGTCTGGTCTGCTTATCATTCGGGGGCTGAAGGGCATGACACAGAGAATTGTTACACTCTGAAGCGAGTTGTGGAAGATCTAATAGAGCAAAGGAAAATAGTTTTGAGGGATGAAGATGTCCCGAATGTGACTAACAACCTTTTGAGGGCTCACAACAATGGATCAGTAATTGGGATGATCTGTAAGGACAAAGAATTCGACACGGCTTTAAAAGCAAGAATCGCTATTGCTGATGCGGATAACAATCCAAGAGCTACCTCTAAGAAAGCTAAAGAGGAAAAGAAGAATAAAACCATGCACCAAAAAACTGAAAAAGAAAGTTGAGGTTAAAACTGAGGCGACATTTGTCAAAGAACCTGTCCTTTATGTCCCACGGGGTCGTTTGGAAAAGCAATTGACTTTGAGTCCCCCGAAAAGATTTGAGTTGAACAGTACTATATGCGTACCCAAAGGAACCTATGTGGTGCCAGGGACAACTAATCCACTAAGGCTGAGTGAGTCCGTGGTGGTTGATCGTGCACCTCAGAGGCCTATGAAAGACCCCTCTGCAGTAACTTGGAACTATCACGAAACGGTGGTGACATATAAAGGCAAAGAAATCTCTGGTGAAATTCAAGAAAGTTACCCTGTGAAGAAATACTATGACTTGGAGGAAGTGAATAGTGCCTCCAAGAAGCGCTTCCCACCCAAGAAGCCAGTGAGCGCCAAAGAGGTGGAAGTTTTCTTTTGAAAGATGAAAATGACGGACCATGAAGTAGTGGACCAGCTTCGAAAGTCCCCTGAACAAGTATCCGTATTATCCTTGCTGATGGATTCTCCTAAGCACCAGAGGGTACTAGCCAAAACTCTCAATGAAGCCTACATGCCAGCTCAAACCTCTATACAACAATTGGAGAGGATGGTGATTCTTCGCCGTCAATCAGATCACATTCAATAAAAATGACTTGCCTCCAAAAGGAGCCACCCACAACAAACCCCTGCATCTAACCGTCAAATGTGAAGGCTATTACATGAAAATGGTAATGGTAGATGGAGGCTCTGGGGTAGACAAATGCAACTTTTCACATTGTAGTGAATGGAAATCGGGAAGAAGAGGATTCATCCCAACAATGTATGTGTTCGAGCCTTCGATGGAATTAAAAGAGACACAATCGGAGAGATTGATCTGGTCTTGACCATTGGACCAGTTGATTTCGAGCTAACCTTTCAAGTGTTAGATATGGACACATCTTATAATTATCTCCTAGGAAGGCTATGGATTCACGCAGTAGGAGATGTGCCTTCTACTCTGCACCATATGTTGAAATTTTAATATGATAACCAAGAAATCATGGTCCAT
Source organism: Nicotiana benthamiana (assembly GCA_034376525.1). Taxonomy (NCBI): domain Eukaryota; kingdom Viridiplantae; phylum Streptophyta; class Magnoliopsida; order Solanales; family Solanaceae; genus Nicotiana; species Nicotiana benthamiana. Next base: position 96,664,351 of record CM067337.1, read on the forward strand.
GGTGAAGATGAACAGTCAATTTATTGCGATCCCTCTGTCCCCTGCCTCAAAGCTAAAGAAGGTAGTTAGTATATAGTCTATCATGCTTTCGAAATTGTGGTGGTTGATCAGCATGAAGAAGGCAACCCATGTCCCCAACCTTTCCTCTCTAAAGCCTCAATCATGGTGGCTAGAGAGATGAAACAATAGGGAATCAAATCGGGAAAGGGACTTGGAAAGTCATTACAAGGGATAGCCGAGCCGATTGCTTTGCCCACTACAAAGAAGTTTTTTGGGTTAGGCTTCCACCCGACACTAGAAGATATAACATGGACAAACCATAGAAAGAGTGATGGATAGGCTTTGCCTCAACCCCTGCCGCACCTGTATGAATCATTTGTGAAGCCAAAGTACAGTTAGGAGGAAGAAGATGAGACCTTCATTGCTGAAGAAGTCGAGGAAATATGTGGGGCAATGAGAAAACTATTGTAAGAAACCCACATGGTACAGCTGGGAGAAGGCTCGAGCACCGCTGAGGTGCTATACATGGGACCAGACGCCAATTTGCAATATTGGAGGACTACACAATTTCCAATTAGGCGGGAGGCCCGGTAGTCTTGTCTTGCCATCTTTTTTGCATCACGAGTAGCTCAGGGTGTAACTCGGGTGTCTTTCCTTTTGTGTTTGTCCTTTTAATTTTCCAAATGTAAATATTGATATCTTACAATTCCAAGGAAATGAAATCAATATTTCATCGTTTATGTTCCTATATTCTTTCTGATTCTTGTTGTTTTCCTTTTATTCATTTCTTTCAGTTCTAATTATGCTGCTTTAAATAAACATGACATGCTCGCAGACTTCGTGCCCCAATCCAAACATACCACCTAATTGTGAAATAATGAACCAAGAACCGGAGTACGAAGAAGAAGAGTCTTTTAGGGAAATCAATCGAGAACCGGAACACTTTGAAAATAAACCTAAGCCAAATCTAAATGATATCGTACCGGCTAACTTGGGTGGTCCCGGCGAAACCAGGGAAACCAAAATAAGCATCCATTCAAATAAGGATTTGGGATGCACTGATCCAACTCTTATTTGAATTCAAAGACGTGTTTTCTTGGTCATACGATGATATGCGAGGGCTGAGTGTTGATTTGGTGGTTCACAGGTTACCTACTTACCCCCGAATGCCCTCCAGTCCAACAAAAATAGAGAGAGTTCAAGCTTGATATCAGCGATAAGATCAAAGAAGAAATCAAAAAACAGTTGGGGGGGGGAGTAATACGAGTTGTCCAGTACACCTCATGGCTGGCCAATGTTGTCCCGGTGCCAAAGAAATATGGGAAAACCTGAGTGTTGTGGACTACAGAGATTTGAATAAGGCAAATCCAAAAGATAATTTCCCTTTACCCAATATCCACATCCTTGTTGATTACTACGCAAAACACGAGATACACTCTTTCATGGACTGCTACGCAGGATATCACCAGGTGTTGATGAATGAGGAGGATGCTGAGAAAACTTCCTTCACCACACCTTGGGGTACTTATTGCTACAGGGTTATGCCTTTCGGTTAAAAGAATGTTGGGGAAACGTATATGAGGGCTTTGACCACCATCTTCAATGACATGATTCATCAGGAGATAGAAGTATATGTAGACGACGTGATTATCAAGTCCAAGACTCAAGGTGATCATGTGCGGGACCTAAGAAAGTTCTTTGAAAGGTTGCGCAAACCCAGCCAAATGTGCATTTGGGGTCCTGTCGGGCAAACTTCTAGGGTTCATAGTCAGCCGGAGGGGTATTGAATTGGATCCAACAAAGATAAAATCCATTCGAGATATACCTCATCCAAAAACCAAGAAGGATGTAATGAGCCTGCTTGGGAGACTGAATTACGTTAGCCGATTCATTGCTCAGTTGACTTCTACATGCGAGCCCATATTCAAGTTGCTAAAAAAGGATGCAGCAATCAAGTGGACGGATGAGTTTCAAGAGGCTTTTGATAAGATTAAAGATTATTTGTCTAACCCACCAGTCTTGGTCCTGCCGGAACCAAGAAGGCCATTGTTTCTATATCTGACAGTCCTTGAAAACTCTTTTGTTTGCATTCTCGGCAGCATTATGTCACTGGCAAGAAGGAACAGTCCATTTATTACCTGAGTAAGATGTTTACCGGTTACTGTTGGAAACACGTTCTCAAGGCATTATACTAAACATGTGTTCATATTTGTAGGTTTTGATGAATGACAAACTATGCGCAAATTGACATATGACGAGGTCCAAGCACAAGCGCAAAATTGATGTATAACGAGATTCAAGCACAAGACAAAGATCGAGATTAAGTTTTATATGAGTCGGTATTTAATTGTGATCTTGATCCGACAACTTAAACTCAAGACTTGGCTTCTCTCGTAAAAATATTTTTAACAAATCATGCATATTTAATTTAGAGCAAAATGATTTTAAATAATGCATATTTACTTTAGTCAAAATGATTTTTAAACATGCCTCTAAAATCTGGACTAAGATAATCGATTATGTACTTATGATAATCGATTATGTTTAAGTCAGCTGCTTGACAATCGATTGTGAACTTATGACAATCGATTGTGTTAAGGCAGTGAGCATCAGATTTTTCAAATCTGCATGACAATCGATTGTGAACCTTATGACAATCGATTGTGATGAGGCAGTGTCCATCAAAGTTTTTCAATGCTCAAAATAATCGATTGTGAAGCTAATGACAATCGATTGTGAAGAGACAGTGTCCATCAGATTTTTCAAAGTCACAAAATAATCGATTGTGAACTTATGACAATCGATTGTGTTGAGGCAGTGTCTTCCAAACTTTTTCAAAGTTATTAAATAATCAATTGTGAACCTATAACAATCGATTGTCAAGAGGCAGTGTCTAAATTGATTTTTCAAGACTGATATACAATCGATTGTTAACTTAATATAATCGATTGTATAACTGACCGTTGCCAAAATATTTTCAAATACCGTCAGGTAATCGACTATTGATTTCCTATAATCGATTGTTTTAATTAAAATCTGGAAAGGAATTTTTGAACGATGCTGAGTAATCGATTATTGATTTCCTATAATCGATTGTTTTAATTAAAATATGGAAAGGATTTTTTTGAACGTTGCTGAGTAATCGATTATTGATTTCCTATAATCGATTGTTTTAATTAAAATCTGGAAAGGATTATTTGAACGTTGCTGAGTAATCGATTGTAGATTTCTGACAATCGATTGTTTTAAGTAAAATCTTGAAATGAGTTTTTGAACGTTGCCAGTAATCGATTATTGCTCTTAGATAATCGATTGTTATGCGTAAAATCTGGGATTGATTTTTGGAAGAACTGGCAAACAATCGATTGTGGTAATTTGACAATCGATTGTCACAGAGTAAAATCAGCAACTCTTAATTGGCAATTAGGCAACGGTAATACAAAGTTTTTCAACTATAAATACAGCTTCAAATCAGTCTTTTAAGCACAACAACACACAACAACTGATCATACAATTGCTAAAGCTTGCATACTTTATTGCTTATCATTTTATATTCATTACATAAGCTTTTGAGAGCCAAATTCTTGTCGAAAGTTGTTGCGATCTTGAGCGTATTCTTTTTACTCATATCTACTCTTAAAGGAGTGTCTTGTTTGAGTGCTAAGTGTTTTTGTACACTTGAAGGGAAGTGTTAGTCCCTTGTGTTGTAAGAAGGAACTTGTGTTTCCTTGGTTGAAGTCTTGGAGTGTTGTATCTCCGAGCAAAGGTTGTTGAGGCTTGTGTCCTCAAGTTGTAACGGTTTGTTGAGCACCCGTAAGCTTAACAAGTTAGTGGAAATCTCGAGAGAGTCTCTCGGGGACTGGACTAGCCACGGGTTGTGGTGAACCAGGATACATCGGTGCGTTTGTTCTAATTTATTTACTTATCGCACTTATTTATTTCCTGCAATTTTTAAATTCCGCAAGTTTACGCTAATTTTTATTATAATGCTATTCACCCCCCCCCCCCCTCTAGCGTTAAGCGTATTATCTAACAATTGGTATCAGATCCCAACTCTCTGAAGACTTAACCGTTTGAGAGAAACATTCATGGCTTCTACTCGTGATTCTTTTGCAGGAATAGGTGAAGGACAATGCTCCACCCGACCACCGCTATTCGATGATACAAATTATACATACTGGAAGGAGAGGATGAGAATATTTGTACAATCAAATAGTTTTCATCTTTGGAAGGTCATAATGAATGGAGAACAAATTCCAACCAAGAAGGTTGAAAATGAATGGGTCCCAAAGTCCGAAGATGAATACGATGCGGATGATATCCGGAAGGTGCAAAATAATGCTAAAGCTATTAATTTATTATATTGTGCTGTAAATGCTGATGATTACAGGAAGATATCTTGTTGCACAACGGCGAAGCAAATGTGGGACAAGCTGGAAATTACGTACGAAGGTACGGACCAGGTAAGGGAAGCCAAAATTGATTTCCTAACCCATGCATATGAATTGTTTCACATGAAGGAAGGCGAAAAGGTCAATGAGATGTTTGAACGATTTTCAAAAATCGTAGATGATTTACATGCTCTTAAGAAGACCTTCACAGATAAGGAACTTGTCCGAAAAATTCTCCGAAGTCTCACTCCACAATGGCGATCCAAGGCCGACGCGATTCAAGAATCCATTGGCATTCAAATGTCACCATCGACGCATTAAGAGGTAATCTCAAAACTTATGAATCTACTATACTTAACCCTCTTGTTGATGATCAAAGGAAGCAAAGAATCGCTCTCAAGGCAAGCACAAGCCAACCTCAAAATGATGAGGACGGAGACAACGAGTTCGGACTCGGTATCAAAAGATTTCAAAAGTTCATGCGAAAAGAGTATGAACGAAAGGGCAAAAAGCAAGGAGATCAAATAAAGTGCTATGAGTGCGGAGAAACCGGGCACATTAAATCAAATTGCCCAAATGCTAAAAAGGAGATGGAACCCTTCAAGAAGCAACGAGCATACATATCTTGGGAAGGCGACTCCGGTGACGAGTCAAGTGAGGAAGAAGAACACGAAGCCGCATATCTTTTTCTTATGGCACAAGAAGACAACAAAGAAGAGGTATGTCAAATTTCTTCCAAAAATTTCTTTTCCCTTGAAGAAATGCAAAATGCTTTTGCTGAGTTGTATAGAGAATTTATTAAAGCTTCAAAAACTGTTAAGAGTATAAAAGAAAATGCTTCTTTAAAAGATGAAGTAGAAAGGCTTAAGGGCACCTTAGATAAGTTTAACTCTTCTCATAAAAATTTGAATGAAGTGTTTGTTAATTTGAAGTCGACCAAGCATGGCATAGGTTTTAGAAACGAGCCTAAAGAGAAAGTTGAAGCCAACCCCCAACCACCTAAGGCTCAACCTAGGATAAATAAAACAAATGTTCATCCTCGATACAACAAACCTAGAAATGGTTTTCATCAATCGCAACATAGAAATAATCATGCTAGAAATAATGCACATTCTAGGCCAAACACTAGAAGGAATAGAACACCTAGAAATGACTTCCAACCTAGAAACAACTATTCTAGAAATGATGCATATCCTAGAACAAATGGTAGGAGAAATGATTTTCATGATTTGCGCAATAGTTACATTGTCAAGAATAGAGTAAATGATTTTCGTCCGTCCAATTACTATCAACCTAGAAGGATGCATAATCCTAACGTGACTTGTCATTATTGTAGATGAATTGGACATATTGCTCCTGCTTGTTTTACACGACATAGACATAACACTCAATCACATCACTATGATTTGCCTAACCCCCAAGGACCCAAATGGCATGGGTACCTAAAACTCATTAATCTGTTTTGTAGGTATGTTTGAAGGGATCAAGTGTACTATGGTACCTTGATAGTGGATGCTCCAAGCACATGACGGGAAACGAATACAAATTCCTTCAACTAGAACACAAGGAAGGGGGAAGTGTTATTTTTGGTGATAACAACAAAGGAAAGATTATCGGCATCGGATCGGTCGGTAAGGATGAAATTTCTTCAATTAAGCAAATATTACTAGTGAACGGTTTAAAACATAATCTCTTGAGCATAAGTCAATTATGTGACAAGGGAAATCTTGTTTTATTTGATTCGGATGGATGCTTAGTTTTTGACGTAGCGATTTTAAAATTATCCTTCGTGGTTTTAGAATGGATAACATTTATATGGTTGATCTTGCAAATTCTTCACCCGAATATGTGAATTGTTTAATGAGCAAAGAGGATGATTCTTGGTTATGGCATCGTAGAGTAGCTCACATCAACATGCATCTTTTGCACAAATTGGTTTCACAAAATTTAATTGTTGGTCTTCCAAATTTGAAATTTGAAAATGACTCTATTTGTGATTCTTGTCAAAAAGGGAAGCAAACAAAAGCATCTTTTAAATCGAAAAATATTGTTTCAACTACTAGACCATTGCAATTGCTTCACATGGATTTGTTTGGACCATCTCGCATTGAAAGTCTTGGTAGAAATCGTTATGCATTTGTTATTGTTGATGATTATTCCAGATTTACTTGGACTTTATTTCTTGCCCATAAAAGTGATGCTTTTCAGAATTTTAAATATTTTCTTAAACGTGTTCAAAACGAAAAGGAAACAACCGTCACTTCAATTAGAAGTGATCATGGGGGAGAGTTTGATCACAATCTCTTTGCGGACTTTTGTGACGAACTCGGTCGAGCATACCTTTTCCGCTCCATGAACACCACAACAAAATGGGGTGGTGGAAAGGAAAAATAGGTGTCTCGAAGAGATGGCTAGAACCATGCTCGAAGAGGCTAAGATTCCCAAACATTTTTGGGCGGATGCCGTGAGTACCGCATGCTACGTTTTAAATAGAGTAGTCATAAGGCCAATACTCATGAAAACCCCTTATGAACTCTACAAGGGAAGGAAACCAAATATCTCCCATTTTAGAGTATTCGGTTGTAAATGTTTTATTCATAACTATGGAAAAGATCAATTGGGAAAATTTGATGCCAAATCCGATGAGGGAATTTTTATTGGGTATTCTTCACGTAGCAAAGCATATAGGGTATTTAATAATAGAACCCAAACTGTGGACGAATCCCCTCATATTGTGTTTTTCGAAAATAATGCTCGCTTGGCGAGAAAGGGTTCTTGTTCTGATCTTGCAGGTATTCTAAATAGTTTAAAAGACAAAGTACAAGAGGAAACTCCTAAGGAAATTCAAGATGAAATCTTGGAACAATCAACGGAGGAAATGCCACAATTGGAGAAAGAAACGAAAATGCCTAACGAGTGGAGGACAATCAAAGATCAGCCTCTCGAACAGGTAATTGGCAACGTCGGAGAAAAGGTAAGTACCCGAAACTCTCATAAGAACACCTTAGGACACACTTCTTAAGAAACACGTTCTCATTGCATCATTTCGTTACAAATTACTAACTTGAGCGTCGGAGACGTCTAATTCTCTTTTGCAGGTATCGCCCTAAAGGCAGGGGGAATTATAAAGAAATGGCATAGAACAATCGATTGTTACAGCAAATAATCGAATATTTTACTGTGCGGACAATCGATTAGCAAGTATCACTAATCGATTATTTATGTTTGATTCTTATTATGCATTTGTGTTTAATAATCGATTTTTTAACTGTATAATCGATTACCGTCTCAGCCATTCAGCACTGCTTTCCTAAACCAATCGATTGTTTCATAAATATAATCGATTATTTTCCGAGTTAGAAAATCACCGTGCTCACTGTATCACAACAATCGATTATCATAATTCAACAATTGATTATTTTTTGTCAGTAATTCAAATATTTGTTACCGTTTGGGTCCTGCAATCGATTTTGTGTCAGTTCCGAGTTCAAGTCAAAATCTGCTCAACAATCGATTATTTCGTTTCAACAATCGATTGTCTAACGGTCAGTGCAATTTATTATTTACCGTTTCTGACTGTTTTGGCTCATAAATTTCTGCAGATTTTCATAATAAATGAAAATGCCATTATTCCCATTATAAATAGGCATCACAAGTCTTCAACTTTATTCATTCAAGCATCAATCTTTGCTCCCAAACCTTCAAAAATCTTCCAAGTTTCTTGCAAAGTTCATTACTACTTTTTGATAATCTCGGGCAGACACTCTAATCGTTCCCGTTCAGGTAGACAAGGTGCATCTTCTTCTGCTCCTCCACCTCCAAATTTCCCTTATCAAGATGGGTCTATTTTACAATTCAATACTGAAACCGAGCTTACTAGATTTTTGACAAAATTCGAAAAGCGTGACACTCTTCCTCCTCGCTTTTCAACAAGCAAGTATCTTGAATCATATGCCCCCGCTGCAAACATACTTAAGGAATGTCAACTTCTTGACTTCTTATATCTTACCTATCCTTATACTAATCCTCCATTGATTCAAGCGTTTTACTCAAACCTTCATGAGGATGACGATGGTGAGCTTGTGTCAAATATTAATGGTGTTCAAATTCTTTTGTCCAATGAAAACTTGCATTCCATTGCCCATCTTCCTCGAAATGGCCAAAACATTACTCGCTACATTAGAGAGGCTGGCGCCTTATTTGATGAGAAAACTCTCCTAAACCAAATAGGACTTGGAGCTTATAATCAAATCTATCTACTCGACGTCCTACCATTACAGGAATGCTCCCTGAATATCGTTTGATTTTCTATTTCATCACCCGAGTCCTCAAGCCTCGGAAGCATAATCATACCACTCTTTCCCAAGAGGACGCTAAGCTCATGCATGCCATTATAACCGGAGCTCACATCAATTGGTGTAAGTTCGTCAAAATTCACATGCGTGATGCCATCTGAGATGATAGACCTCTTCCCTATGCCCTCCTTATTATGAATTTTCTTGAAGCTTCCGGGTTCAACACTTCCATCGGTCCTCTCAGAAAGAGCACCAAGAAGTGGGAAATTTCCGAATCCTCCTTTCCCCATGACGGCGATCATGTAGCTCCTGCTCCTCCTCCAACTCGTCGATCGCGTCAGCCTCAAGAACCTACTCTTCAATCAATTTCCGACCAAATTGCTTCATTGACCACCTCTGTCGGTCAATTGACACATGAGATCTATGGATATTTTGACCATGTTCATTATCCATATGCCGGTCTTGTTCCCTATGAAGCAGTGCTGGATGATGAGGCGGGAAATGATGATGAATAATTTCTTTATTTGTTTTTCTATTTTATTGTTCTATGTTTTTATTGTTCCCGTTATGTAACCATTTTTTTAATAAATAAACAAGTTTTTTTTAATTACTCTATATTTTTTTTGCTAATGGCAAAAGGGGGAAGATAACGGGTATGCACTCTCAATACTTATCGGCATAAATTGAGGGGGAATTCATACATTGAGGGGGAACAAATTGCATATCTATATACTTGTTGCATATCTTTACTTGTCTTGAATCGTCATTATGAATTGCCTAATATGCATATCCCGCTTGAAGTTTGCCATTATCAAAAAGGGGGAAATTGTTGGAAACACGTTCTAAAGGCATTATACTAAACGTGTGTTCATATTTGTAGGTTTTGATGAATGACAAACTATGCGCAAATTGACATATGACGAGGTCCAAGCACAAGCGCAAAATTGATATATAATGAGACTCAAGCACAAGACAAAGATCGAGATTAAGTTTTATATGAGTCGGTATTTAATTGTGATCTTGATCCGACAACTTAAACTCAAGACTTGGCTTCTCTCGTAAAAATATTTTTAACAAATCATGCATATTTAATTTAGAGCAAAATGATTTTAAATAATGCATATTTACTTTAGTCAAAATGATTTTTAAACATGCCTCTAAAATCTGGACTAAGATAATCGATTATGTACTTATGATAATTGATTGTTTAAGTCAGCTGCTTGACAATCGATTGTGAACTTATGACAATCGATTGTGTTAAGGCAGTGAGCATCAGATTTTTCAAATCTGCATGACAATCGATTGTGAACCTTATGACAATCGATTGTGATGAGGCAGTGTCCATCAAAGTTTTTCAAAGCTCAAAATAATCGATTGTGAAGCTAATGACAATCGATTGTGAAGAGACACTGTCCATCAGATTTTTCAAAGTCACAAAATAATCGATTGTGAACTTATGACCATCGATTGTGTTGAGGCAGTGTCTTCCAAACTTTTTCAAAGTTATTAAATAATCGATTGTGAACCTATAACATCGATTGTCAAGAGGCAGTGTCTAAATTGATTTTTCAAGACTGATATATTATCGATTGTTAACTTAATATAATCAATTGTATAACTGACCGTTGCCAAAATGTTTTCAAATACCGTCAGGTAATCGACTATTGATTTCCTATAATCGATTGTTTTAATTAAAATCTGGAAAGGATTTTTTGAACGATGCTGAGTAATCGATTATTGATTTCCTTTAATCGATTGTTTTAATTAAAATCTGGAAAGGATTTTTTTGAACGTTGCCGAGTAATCGATTATTGATTTCCTATAATCGATTGTTTTAATTAAAATCTGGAAAGGATTTTTTGAACGTTGCTGAGTAATCGATTGTAGATTTCTGACAATCGATTGTTTTAAGTAAAATCTGGAAATGATTTTTTGAACGTTGCCAGTAATCGATTATTGATCTTAGATAATCGATTGTTATGCGTAAAATCTGGGATTGATTTTTGGAAGAACTGGCAAACAATCGATTGTGGTAATTTGACAATCGATTGTCACAGAGTAAAATCAGCAACTCTTAATTGGCAATTAGGCAACGGTAATACAAAGTTTTTCAACTATAAATACAGCTTCAAATCAGTCTTTTAAGCACAACAACACACAACAACTGATCATACAATTGCTAAAGCTTGCATACTTTATTGCTTATCATTTTATATTCATTACATAAGCTTTTGAGAGCCAAATTCTTGTCGAAAGTTGTTGCGATCTTGAGCGTATTCTCTTTACTCATATCTACTCTTAATGGAGTGTCCTGTTTGAGTGCTAAGTGTTTTTGTACACTTGAAGGGAAGTGTTAGTCCCTTGTGTTGTAAGAAGGAACTTGTGTTTCCTTGGTTGAAGTCTTGGAGTGTTGTATCTCCGAGCAAAGGTTGTTGAGGCTTGTGTCCTCAAGTTGTAACGGTTTGTTGAGCACCCGTAAGCTTAACAAGTTAGTGGAAATCTCGAGAGAGTCTCTCGGGGACTGGACTAGCCACGGGTTGTGGTGAACCATGATACATCGGTGCGTTTGTTCTAATTTATTCACTTATCGCACTTATTTATTTCCTGCAATTTTTAAATTCCGCAAGTTTACGCTAATTTTTATTATAACGCTATTCACCCCCCCCCCCCTCTAGCGTTAAGCATATTATCTAACAGTTACGAGGCCAAATACACCTTGTTAGAACGAACCTGTTGTGCCTTAACTTGGGTCGCTCAGAAACTGAGGCATTTCTTGCAAGCCCATACCACATACCTCATAACCATGCTGGATCTGTTGAAGTACATATTTCAAAAACTAATGCCTACAGGGAGATCGGCAAAATGGAAAATCCTACTTACCGAGTTCGACACAATCTATGTCACTCGCACGGCAATGAAAGCCCAGGCGCTAGTAGATCATTTGGCCAAGAATCTGGTTGATGATAAATACCAACCCCTAAATACTTATTTCTTGGACAAAGAGGTGAATGAGTTGGAGTAACAACTGAGGACACCATTTTTTGGAAAATGTTCTTCGATGGAGCGGTAACTGCAAAAGGTGTAGGAACTAGGGCAATCTTAATTTCACCCACTGCTCAACACTACCCAGCCACGGCACACAGCCGAATTTGAAGCCTGCATCATGAACATGAATATGGCTATCAACCAAGACGTCGAGGAACTATTGATCATGGGGAATTCAGATCTAATTATCCGGCAAGCCCAAATGGAGTGGGAAACTCGAGATGTCAAACTCATCCCTTATCGGCAGCATATGGAAGATCTCTTCATAATGAGCTAGTCGATGCACTCGCTACTTTGGCCATGATGTTGCCTTACCCCAGAAACGCCTACATCGATCCCCTGGAAATCCAAATCAAGGAAAGGCATGGATACTGTAATGCGATCGAGGCCGAACCCAGCACTCAGCCATGGTATTATGATATCAAGATATTTATAAAAACACAATAATATCCCAAGAAATAAGCGGGAGATCAAAAGAGAACCATTAGACGGCATGTGAGTGGTTTCTTCCTGAGCGGTGACGTCTTGTATAAAAGGACACCAGATCTCAATTTGCTAAGATGTGTTGATGCCGAGAAAGCCAGAAGGATTATGCACAAAGTACACACGGGAGTGTGCGGGCCTTATATGAACGTGTATGTGCTGGAGAAGAAAACACTTCAGGCAGGGTACTACTGGATAACGATGGAGAAGGACTGCTTTAGCTTCGTTCGGAAATGTCATCAATGTCAGGTGTACGATGATTTGATTCATGCATCACCAACTAAATTGCATCCTATGTTAGCACGTGGGCATTCACTGCCTGGAGCATGGATCTCATTGGACCAATCGAGCCAAATGCCTCAAATAGACATAGATTCATATTGGTTGCTATTGACTACTTTAAAAAGTAGGTTGAAGCCATCACGCTTAAGACAGTCACCAAGAAAGATGTGGTAGACTAAATGCATTCCAACCTCATTTGCCATTTCGCCATTTCTGCAACCATCATCACAGACAACGCTGCCAACCTGAATAGTCATTTGATGGGAGAAATATGTGAACAATTCAAGATAACACATAGAAACTCCACTCCTTACCGGCCCAAAGCCAATAGTGTCGTTGAAGCAGCTAACAAGAACATCAAGAAAATTCTGAGAAAAATGATTCAAATCTCATGACAATGGTATGAAAATCTACCTTTTGCAATACTTGGATTCGCACCACGGTGCGCACATCGGTTGGAGAAACCCCATACTTACTGGTCAATGAAACTGAAGTTGTTATACCTGTAGAGGTAGAAATTCCTTCACTCCGGATAATTGTTGAAGCAAAAACTGAGGATAGTGAGTGGGTCAAGACTTGGCTGGAACAGTTGTCGCTAATTGATGAAAAACGAATGGCTGCGGTTTGTCACGGGTAGTTGTGTCAACAAAGAATGGCCGCGCTTACAGCAAGAAAGTGCGCCCCAGGAATTTTAAGGTTGGACAACTTGTATTGAGGCGCATTCTCCCATACCATCAGTAAGCTAAATGAAAATGTTTTCCTAATTGGAAAGGTCCATACATTTTCAGAAAGATACTGCCCAATGGAGCATTGTACCTGGGTGACGTTGAAGGAGACGATCCCGAGGCAGCAGTGAATGCAGATGCAGTAAAAAGGTACTACATTTAGACTCCTGCAGCAATGATTCAGTCTGGTTGAAATGACAAAGGCTTGTCTTTCCCGCTACCCCCTAAACACTATCAATCCTTCGCAAACCCTTTGAGATGGTTACATTTATTTGATTACCCTCTTTAGAACCAGGAAGTGCTATTCAAAAAAAAATGCGAAAAAGTGATGAAAAAATAAGAGAGAAAAAAAAAAAAAAAAAAATATATATATATATATATATATATATATATATATATATATATATATATATATATATATATATATATATATATATATATATATATATAATACAAAACCAAACAAAAATTAATTTTGGAAAAAACTTCCTAAACTACGTCTGACTTGATTCCTAAAGGATACATAGGCAGCCTCTCGCAGAGGTTCAGTCACACCGAAACAAAAATCCCAATTCCCTAAAAATTGAAAACTAGGGCAGATGATGCAATGGTTCGGCCATGAACCCGCCAAAACGGTTCCAAATTTATAGTTCCACCAAAACTCTTTTTACCCAAAACCTAGGCCAAGTCCTTCCGATCGGCTGGCAACGGCAGGGGGGCGACAAACGCCATTGTTGGGATTTGATACCATTCAAATTAAGAGAAATAAAATGAAAGAGTCTTATCGATGAAAACCTTCGAGCACCATAAGGCGATGGTGAGTAGAGAAAATGAAATGAGAGAGTCCGTTTAGTAAAAACTCGTAAGAGCACTATCCGTTTAGTAAAAACTCGTAAGAGCACTATCGGAAGACGGTGAGAAGAGAAACGAGAGAGGTCGATGGGCAAAAACCCGCAAAGGGCGATGTCAGCCGAAAAGAAGATGTATCACCATCCAAGAGTTCTGGCAACATTCCCTGGTTTTGAAATATTGAAATGCGATTCACGAGGAGCTGGAAATGTTGTATGGGTCGGGCATCCAGTTCGAGAAGCATGTCATGTCCATTTGAAGTCAGCATGCACCCCCGGATGAGTCCTTCTCTTTTCCCAAAAGGGATGCTTCTCTTTAAACCCATATGATTACATTTGTATACTACTTCCTTGAATCCCTTTCGGTTTAACTTTGATTCCATGACTATTCCAAAAAGAAAAGGTGGCAAGACTGGTTTCACAGGGCTAGTTTGGTGAAGCCTAAAAGCAATACCCAATCTCAGTGGGCGCATCTAGCCAATTCCGGCTGGCCATGATGGTTGATGCTTCAGAAGCAGAAAGAGTTTGAAAGAAAGAAAATCAAATTCAAATGCCCATGAAGGCAAAACGAAGTTAGAAAGATTGAGTCCCGATGGGCTAATTGTCTCGAAAAAATTTCAGAAAACCAGAGTAGCCAAAGATTCTGAAAATAGAAGTTGGGGCAAAGAAATCACAACCGAAATGCCTACAAAGGCAAAATAAATATGAAAGATGAGTTCTCCTGACCAACCAACAAGGCACAAACTCGGAAAGTTATAGGTCTTTTCAGCAGAAATGAGCCGGGATCAAGCAATCATGGCCATAAAACCAACCACCACTTCGAACTAACAATCGTGCTTTGTTTGAAAATCTGAAACAGGTGTAATCAAAAGCAATTGGACAACTAGAAGATGCAACCAAAGGAAATGCGCAGGAGCTAGGCACTTTGCAAAATGATCAACCAAAAGGGAAATTATCTTTAAATCTTTTCCCGCAGTTTTAATAAAAGAAAATAAGAAAAGGAGAATCACACAACCCAGGAGCCATTTCCTTCTTATGCCAGCATAATGCGCGGATCCCCCGCATAACCCAAGAGTCTATTTCTCCCATCCCAGCATAACCAGCGGATTCCCTTGGCATAATCCAGGAGCCTTTTCCTTCTTATCCCGGCATAACCCGCAGATCTCCCGGCATAACCCAAGAGTCTTTTTCTCCCATCTCGGCATAACTCGCGGGTTCCCCTGGAATAACCCAGGAGCCGTTTCCTTCACATTCCGGCATAACTCGCAGATCCCCCTGGCATAACCCATGAGTCTTTTTCTCCCATCTCGGCATAACTTGCGGATTCCCCTAGCATAACCCAGGAGCCTTTTCATTCCCATCTTGGCATAACCTCTAGATCCCCCGGCATAACCCAGGAGTTTTTTTCTTTCCCAAATCCTGGCATAACTTGCGGATTCTCCTAGCATAACTCAGGAGCCTTTTCCTTCCCATCTCGGCATAACCCGTGGATTCCGTAGCATAACCCAGTAGCCTTTTTCTTCCTATCCAGGCATAACTTGTAAATCCCCTGGCATAACCGAGGAGGCTTTTCTTCCTATCCCGGCATAACCCATAGATCTCCTTAGCATAACCCACAAACCTTTTCCCTTTTATCACGGCATACCACGCGGATCTCCCTGGCGCAACCCAAGAATCTTTTACATTTCTTCCCGGCATAACCCGTGGATTTTCCTTTTTATCCCCACAGGGACTCTTTACTCCATCCCAGCATAACCTGCAAATCTTCCTCTTATCCCCAGCAGGGACCCGTTCCTTTCCCAGCATAACCTGGCAGCCTTTCAAAAATATACAAAATCCTGACTTTTATAACTGTAAAAATAACTTAAATATGTGTTGTAAATAACTCACGAAATATCCCTAGTGAAAATTGAGGAAACAATTTCATTCGTCAGTTTGTTTAGGTGTCCGAACAGGTCTTACCTCAAGGCGTAAGATTCGAGACGACTCGAATTCCGAATCTCAAACCAGAAGAAAAGAAAAAAAATTGAACTCAAAAAGAAAGATGTGGACTGCTCAAATTTGACTCAAAATCACAAGTCATGCATATCCGTTTGGCTTCAATGCTAAACAAAGAACTGGCACCTACAACTTATGACCATCAAGATTCAACTCGGGGTCCACAGCCAAATCAACTAAGACCCAAGATCAAATTTCAAGAGATTTATAGATAGGAATCTTGTAACTCATAGTTGATAGGCATAGCTAGCTTAGCTTTTGATTTTCTTTTTGGTGTAATAAGGAGGTCAGCAAGCAGTAGCAGCAGTATCACTATTGAAATCACAGCTCACGGTAGTCCCAGCTGCCAAAACACTCCAGAACTACACTGACCTGATTCCTTTATAGCCAAGGATATATAGGCAACCTTTGAAGATGGGTTTGTTCCGACAGTTTTCAAAAAAATGCTACACATGGAATGCCGAGCAGGAAAAAAGCTATCGGTTGCTCATTTATCTTTGCCCGGAAACCCTTCGTGTCTCTGAGCAAAGAGGGGCAGCTATGAGCACGTGATTTTTACCTCGCTTGAAATATTCTTATAGAATTCATTAAAATTATGATTTTTCTTTTATTACTTGAATTTCTAGGAATTAATTGCATGGTTTTATGTTTATTTCTATTTGTGCATTTTTAAATTAATATAATTCACAAAAAAAAAAGTAGTACATTTGCATTTAGGACCCAGTTTACATTTTCTTAGGTTTATTAGCATTTGACATTATAGAAAATAAGAAAAAATAACAAAAATAGTCATGTTTACATTTGCTTAGTTTTCTTTTATAAATAGGATTTAGGCAATTCTAAAACTTAATTAGTTTTAATTGAGCTTAAAATTGGTCTTGTTTATTTTATTTTCATACTTAATAAAATCTGGAAAAAAAATGCAAAAACATAAGGGAATTAATTAAATAAAAGGAAGAAAAGAAGAAAAAAAAACAATTTAATGAAAGGACAAAATCTGGGCTAAGTTTTTCAGCCCAAGAAACTTCAAACCCATTCAAAATACCCCCCCCCCCCCCCCAAGCCCAAAATTTTACCAGATCCAGAACCCCCATGGCTCAAACGACCTCGTTTCAATGACCCTATGATCTGAACCGTCAATTTGTTTTGATCAGACATTCGAAAGGCGAGGTTTTAAAGCATATATATGTGTCCCTAATAACCCCACTCATACCCAAAACGTCGTACCATGTCTCCATCAACCCTAAAATCCTCTGCCTCATTGCCGTCGGCCAGTAATAATTGTCACCGCCGTCCGGTCTCAATCAACCCCTAAAATACACCCTTGAATCTCCTCCTCCTCCTCTTTCCAATGCCCCAAGTCCCAGCCCTTGACTCACAACCCTTCTTCTTAAATATTCGATCAAAAGGGTGGCTGCTCCGCCGTCCAAGGTAGCGCCGGCTCCGATGGCCACCAAAATTACACCACACAACCCCATCGTCTCGCTCTCCTTGAATCCATAGCCTATTACCCTAAATATTACCGGATTTTGTTGAATATCAAATCAAAGACCCCGGTCAAAAACCCAACCCATCCAATTCCAACCAAAGTCACACCATACACCTTACTCAAACCCCTCACCATGAATCGTCATCCCGTTTATTTCAAACATTTCCTGAGCTTCCCGAAAATCAAATCGAAGGTTGAGCCTTGCTTTCAAATGCATAATCTAACGGGTTAGGGAGGTTTGTGGACAGTCTTAAACCCTACTCAGTTGTTGTTCAAGAATCAAAAGGTTTTTTTTTACTTCGAATTGTCCGCACAACTTCAGGTATTTCTTCTTTTTCTTTTGTCAATTTTCTTCGCTTCCCTTGTTATTCTTTGTTGCCGTATAATTCTTCTTCTTCCATATTTCTATTTGTTACAGTGTTCATAAACTCTTAATTTTCTTATGGTTAGAAATCTTAGGATAATTAGCTATCACTAATAGTTGGTTAGTCGTTTAGTGTTTAGTTTCGATTAATTAAATTGAAGTGCTTTTGTTTTGTATTGTTTTTAGATTTTTGGTTGTTTTTTGTGTTCCCCAGCAATTTAGAAATTGTTTATTTTGTTTAATTTCTGTTGATTTCTTATTCATTCAATAGCTTAGTTAATTTCGGTATTCATTTTGTTTATCATCCCACCAATCTTCGAATATTTGTGTCTCGTTGAGTTTAAGGTCCAGCTTGGATTATTTAGGTTAATTAGCTTAATTGTCATGATATCTTTTAGTTTGTATGGATATAGCTGATTTCTAGTATTGGTTAATTGACCATGGTCTTTTGACCAAGCTTATGAGAATTTGTTTTAGTCAAAGTAGTAATTTTCTTGCATATAAGGTTAATGTAGGTATTTCACTTAAGAAACTTGCAGGTGATTGAGGCTAGAACACCCTAGACTCTTCTAGAAGAGGTTTGAAATTATAATTCTAAGACTCGAATATCAAAACTTAAGGCACAAGTCAGTCTTCCAGGGACTAAATAATATAATTTGAAGAATAAAAGAGGGACTAATAGTTAAAATAAAATAGAAAGAGTTTCCCTAAGGCTTTGCCTATAAAAAGGCATACCATTGCCTTCTTTCACAAGTTTTTACATCTGAAAATTCCTCCCAAAGTTTCTACAAGTTTTAGACTCCAAAAATCTGAATTTCAAATTGAAAAACAGACGTTGGAGATTCGAAATTGCAAGTTCAAAATTCTGTAGAGTTTTTAAAGTCCCTTTAGATCATAGATATTAAAAATTCCAAAAGAGATTAATTTCAAGTTCCAGCTATAAATCAAATTTCTGGTTTAGAAAATGATAGAATGGTTTGAAGATTCCCTGTGTTTCTGGTTGTGGAAGTTTAAGAGGTGGCCTGGGTTCAATTTCGAGCTTACTTGGATTTGATCCAGTTTTGTTTTGGCTAATTTGTGGTGCTTTTCCTCAGTTATTCAATCCTGGGCTTGGTTCATTTATTTTTGGGTTTGCAATAGATCACGAGCTTTTTGATTCCTGTTACTGCACTGCTCCTGAATTTGTTTGCTGACCATACTTTCTTCTCTTATTTGGCCTCAATTCTAGGTACACGCCTTGGATCTGATTCAATATGGCTTTTCAAGTTGGAAATGAAATAAGAATTATGCATGAATATTCCTCATGATATGTGCGAGTATTTTTTTAGATTAACAACCTATTTGCATTTGTAAGTAATTGGAACTGGATTATAGACCTCTAATTCACTTATCTCATTTGTGTCAACTTTAACAATACATATTAGTAGGATATCAAGTTCCATAATTAGTTATTATGCGGAAATCGTTGGGTTTGTTGTGATGTTTCAAGTATAGTTGGTGTCATGAGTTCTTGAAATGAGTGATAAGGTTACTTGACTGCCATTTAAATAATCGAACGCATAGTATGTATGCTCATAACAATCTGAAGTCAAGTAGATCTTGTATTTTATATACGTTAGTTATTCAGTCATTCATTTTCCATGCTCAATCCATGAATAAAATTCTTCAAACGAAGATTCGAGCCATTGGAGGGTTATTCAAAGAAAGTGATTCACGGAGTTGGGACGAGGGAGATATGAGGGTTGTTTGGAATGATTTTAAGGCCATTTTGAAGTTGCGCTGCTGGACACGGTAGAGCCGGCGGTCGCTGAATATAATATTTTACACGCCTGAGAAGGATTTAAAGGTCGAGAGTTGAAGGGTTTAATAGGGGGTGTTGAGACGCATGGATGGTGTATATTTGGCACGGTTTGGAACATTGCCGCCGGCAGAAGCGATTTCCGACCGGTGGCATTAGAGTTTCTATGAGGTGGGGCAGGAGACGGATGGGAACAGGGTACGATATTAGGGAGACAGTAATATGTTAGATGGGGGAGGGTTCCTGGCTGTCTGATCAGATTAAATCAATGGTTGGGATTGATTAAAGGCTAAACGGGGTCGTTTTAGGACGAGGGGGACCGGACCGAGTTGAGGAACTAGGTTTGGGTCTGTCGATTTTTGGCTGCATTTATTAAAAACAAGGGCCCAAATTAAAATTTTGATCTCTCATTTTCAAAATCTTTTCCTTTTTCTAGAATTAATTCTTTTTGTTTTTTTTCTTTTCTTTTTTTTCAAAATAATAATAAAAACTAAATAATTCCTAAAACCTAATTGTCCTAAATATACTAATTAAGCCTAAATGATAATTATCAAAATTAATTACCAAGCAATTCAAAGAAAATTACTCCGAATTGAATATTAGAAAGAAAAATGCAAATTAGCCTATTTTGGTGATTTTCTTTTATTTAAAACAAAATAATTACTAAACAATTGTTAAAATACAAAATTAACTCCTAAATGCACATCCAAACCTTTTTTGTATTTTCATTAATTAATATGTACCACTAACACAAAAATGCCACAAAAATCCACAAAATTTGTAGATAATGAAGAAATTACTTTGTTTTGAAAGGAGTAATTCATATAGGGCAAAAATCACATGCTCACGGCTTTCCCTCTTTGCCCGAAAACACGAAGAGTTTTCGTGCAAAGATAAGTGAGCGGATACGAGTGATTTTTGCCCATTTGAATACTCCGTGAGAAGCATTTTGAAAAGCTTGATCGCACCCTACTTCAGAGGTTGCCTACATATCATCGGCTAAAGAGGAATCAGGTCAATGTAGTTCAGGAGTGTTTTGTAGCTGGGACTACCAAAGTTGTGATCTCACTGTTGCTGTTGTTGCTGCTAGACTACCAAAGTTGTGATCTCACTGTTGCTGTTGTTGCTGCTAGACCCCATTATTACACCTTGTGAAAATAAAATAAAAACTAGACTAAGCTATGAACTATGAGTTACAAAAGAACCTATCTATATCTTCAGACTTGCTCTTGATCCTTGTTGCTTTGTTGCCTTGCATTTCTTCCAGTAAAACTTCTTGTTGCCTTGTTGACTTCTATTTCTTCCTGTAAAACTTCTTGTTGCCCTGTTGACTTGTATTTGTTCCTGTAAAACTTCTTGTTTTCTCTTCTTCTATGTTTGATGCCAAATTGTTGGACTTGAAATGTATTCCCTTATTTTCCAGGTAGGCATCTAAATACCAAAACCCGAAATTTGAACAGTTTTCCCTTGTTCTCCAGGTGGACGTCTAATTACCAAATCTTGAAATTTGAAAAGTATTCCCTTCTTCTCCAGGTGGGCGCCTGATTACCAAAACTTGCAACTTGAAAAGTATTCCCTTGTTCTCCAGGTAGCCGCCTGATTACAAAAATTTGCAACTTGAAAAGTATTCCCTTGTTCTCTAGGTGTGCGCCTGATTAGCAAAACTTGCAACTTGAAAAATATTCCCTTGTTCTCCAGGTGGGCGCCTGATTACCAAAACTTGAAACTTGAAAAATATTTCCTTGTTCTCCATGTGGGCGTCTGATTACCAAAACTTGCAACTTGAAATATATTCCCTTGTTCTCCAGGTGGGCGCCTGATTACCACAACTTGCAACTTGAAATATATTCCGTTGTTCTCCAGGTGGGCGCCTGATTACCATAACTTGAAAAATATTCCCTTCTTCTCTAGGTGGGCGCTTGATTACCAAAACTTGCAACTTGAAATATATTCCCTGAGACTGTTGCCTTTAAACATGATCACAACAAAACAAAGAAATTTTTCCGCCCCAGTTTGGTGCTGGGTGCATCTCTGAGTGTTAATCAAATCCCATTACCAAATATCTCTAAAATCTGAAAGCTAAACCCCATTATTCAGGAGGGTCGTGACAACTCTTAACTGATGGCAAATTTAAGATTAGGTTATGTTTCTCAAAAGGTATTATTTTCCACTATGTCTTATTATCTGGATTATATCTGCTTGGGATCTTCTGGGGACCAGTGATTAAAGCTACTTCCCATTATCCAGGTGGGTCCTGACATTTTTTAACTAGGTGACAAAATGTGTCTGCTGGGGATTAATATTTAGAGCTACATCCAATTATCCAGGAGGGTCCTGACAACTTTTATTCAGATGAAAAGTCATGTCTGCTGGGAATTAGTGTTTAGAGCTACATCCCATTATCCAGGAAGGTCCTGAACGTTTATACAATTAAATCCCATTATCTAGGAGGGTCCTTACGACTCTTGTTAGGGAAATATTTGTGCCTGACAATTCTTAATCATACCTACCATGTGCTTGCCTTCCCCTGTGGAGGACATCTCTTCGGATCTTCCAGAATTTTCTGCCCCCGTGTCAATCATAGAAAACTTGTTAGTTTGAAAAGAGGTGGTTAGCTTGCGGCATTCTTGTTGAAAGCGACCTCCCCACTGTCATGTTTCGACGTGTTTAGTTTCCCACACTGATGATGAGTTGCTCGGCTGACCCTTGACTTATGGCGTTGCTTTGCTCCATCGTAATTGCATTGCACTCCTGACCCCTTTTGCCAGAATTCTTACATCTTTCCTGAGATTACCGAGTCAGTGTACGGTGCTCTGCTGACCTTGAAACCTTGGGGTTTTACTCTGCTCCTCCATCTTTGTGTTGCACTTCTGACCCTTTAACTAGAACTCTTACATCTTTCCTGAGATTAACGAGTCAGTTTATGATTCTTGGTTGACCGCTGAACCCTTGTGGCCTTCCCATATTTGTGTTGCACTTTTTGCCATGGTAACTTTGATTTCACCTTGAAAGACATTGCTTGATTATTGACTAACCAATTACTCTTACATCTTTCCTGAGATTAACTGACATCTACCCAACCTTTGTGACTTACATGACCCCCAAAGCATATTCAATTCCCCCACTCCGTATGTATGTTGTTCTTTATTGACTTAAACCACTGCCCTTGACCTTGAGGTCTGTTTCTCCTTCACTTGTCATGATAATTGATTTCTATTCGAAGACCCTGCTTGTTCCTTGACTAACCACTTCATTTGTAAACCTTAACCAAGAAAATACCTCTTCTCATTCGAACCCAATACCTTCCGTCTATTGCATTACTCCTGAATCGACATCTACCAATCCTTTGTGTTTCACCTGATCACCAAAGCATATTAATTGTGACCAACCACACTGTGTATGATGTTCTTTCTTGACTCAAACCACTGGTTCTGTCCTTGAGGTCTACTGCTCCATCACTAGCCATGATATCTTCGATTTCTTCTTGGAAGATCTTGCTTGTCACTGGTTTACAACCCTTCTCGTCAATCTTATCACACAAAACACCTTTGATCAATTCACCCTAGCGCTCATTCTGTTGCATTGTCTATGATTTGATATATACCAAGCCTTTGTATTTCAAATGAATCCCGAAGCATGTTGATTGTTACCAACTCAGTGTGCTTGCTGTTCTTTCCTGACTTATGACGCTTTGATGTGACAAACAGATCCCGTTTTGTAGAATTGGAAAGCTGGTGGCCGATTTTGAAGTCATTTCTCACTTGTTTTGACAAAACAGACTCAAGAAGAGGAAGAAAACAAGACAAAAGGAACAGAGTAGAGGACAATGGAAAGAGATGATTCCTAATAGACTTATAAGATGTGGATACCAACTCTAATAACTATGACATGCCCCTTTGGATTATCAAGCAGTCTAATATTCAACCGTATTGCACCTTTTCGCCATGAAACTAGGCTTTAATTCTCCAATTTTCCAATCTGATTCACGATCCTTATTTGACTTGTGATGCCCGAAGGGTTTTCACCATCAAGCCTCTCTCATCTTGTTCTTTCCCTCAACTTACAGTCGCCACAAGGTGCCCATGAAGGTTTTCACCAATAAGACTCTCTCATTTTATATTTCTCTCAGCTCCCATTGCATTACGGTGCCCGTGAGGGTTTTCACCAATAAGACTCCCTCATTTTCATTATCTTTCCTTCTTGGACCGGAGTGTTTCCCCTTACATGAATCACCTCTACTTGCTCAACTTGCCATCTCCTGCAGACTAATAAGAAGGTCTTTCTTTGGACCGTAACATTAGATTTTGGATAGGGCTAGAAAGAAAGAGTATCAAACTCAAAACAATTCAAATGGGTTCAAAATTACAACCTTTGGAATCAGATCTTTTACATAACCACAACGTCTGCCCTAGTTTCTTGCTTGGGTACTTTTGAATTTTTATTTTGATGAGACCAAACCGTGAGGCTGCCTACGTATCCTTAAAAGGAATCAGGTCAAACGTAGTTCATGTCATAGAAATTACTCTTTTTTCTTTTTCTTTTTTTTGGTTGTGATTTTTCTTTTCCCTTTTTTTCCTTTCTTTCCTTCTTTTGGTTTTTTTTGTTGTTTTCCTTCTCTTTTCTTTTCTTGTTTTTTTCTTTCTCTTTTCGTTCTTTTCCTTTTCTCTTTTATTTACTTATCTTTCACAAGTGCATTTCTGATCTTTGCTACTGATTCCAAATGAGGGGTATGAGATAAAATAAATAAGGCTCAAGGGGGTAACGAAGGATAAAGTGTTTAGATAGCAGAACAAAAAGCCTTCGTCATTTCAATCTCCAAAATATGCCAAGTGCAAACTATACAGTTAAACAAGCCAAGGATAATATTTGTAACATCTTTTGATTATACCAGACTTGATAATATCCACACATTCGCCTTCTACATTTGCTAAATACAAAGCACCAATGGACAACACTCTCACTTTCCTTACCACGAATGGCCTGTGTCAATTTGGCAAACTTGCTTTTAAGATTTCTTTATGTTCTGTATTCCCTTGTTTCACGTGGTTCGAGCTTCAAAAGATCTCAAAGTGTCCAAATCTATTCTTATTTCCCTCAAGTGCCCCTATCATCTTCAAAATTGTTTCAACGCTTCATGACTAACCTAACGTTTGAGCTCAGACTGAGAATTACGCATGCATGTTATATCACTAGAGCCAACAGGAAAAGAATTTTGGAAAAAGAAGAGAACTAAGCAAAAAACGGTTTGAAATAACATAAAATAGGAAATTGCATTAAACAGGCGATGAAAAAATTCGAACAACAAGACAAGCAAACTAGACTAGGGTTACAACCCTGGAACAAACCTAGACAGCACAAGACGAGTTACTATGACTAAACAAACCAGTTAGAATAAAAGGATAGAAGGTTTTGAACAAGAAAATATCCGGATTACAACCCTGAAATAATCCGGATAACAGAAATGACAACAAAATAAACCACCAAAACTCCCCCTAGCTAACCAAGAAAAGAGCATATTTCCAATCCTCAAACTCAACATCTTAGCCACTCACTTCTGAATCAACAATACTAGGAACTTCACAAGTCTTCATCACATTGTTCTTAACAAATTGCTTTTGGGTTCCTTTCTCCGGCTCGTTCTTAAGATCAACCTCTGATAGCACTAAATGCTTAGCAGCACCTGTGCCTCCGAGGCTCCCAGAAGAATTCTCACATTACTTTTCAAAACAAATCACACCCAACATGTGCGTCTCATTAAGCACAGGCGATGGACTTTGGCTAGTGTCTGCTGCATCCGACATTTTCTACGACAATGTCACATGTATCAATAAGCTTCTGAATTTCTTTCTTCAGACTCCAACACTTCTCTATGCCATGCCCCGATGCATCTGAGCAATATGCCCACCTTTGAGAAACATCAAACTTCTTTGACAGAGGGTTTGGCATTTTTATCTGAATTGGCTTCAACATGTCCAATTGCTTCAACCTTTGGAACAAACTGGTATATGATACTCCAATAAGGGTGAAAGCCTTCTCTTTTTTCAGCAGCCTCTTGTTCTTGAATGCTCGCTGGGGCCAGAAACATGATCCAAGAGTTTTTCAGTATACTCATGGGGGTGGATAGGCATTATGTGGAGCTGGGTATGAGGAAAGTGATATACGATTTGGGAGTTCTATAGAGAGAAGTAGCATTGGGAAGATCATCTAGTACACAAGGATATCCACGGGGATGATGTTGAGGCTGTAAATGTTAATCATGAAAGCCTTGGATCATCTTTTCTATGTCTCTTTCTTCCGCCGAAGCTTACTTGGATGTTCTGAATGTCTTTCGAATAACTCATGATTTTGCCTGACTTAATTGTCTCTTCTACTAGCTCCCATTCTTAACACATCATTGAAAGGTTTTCCCAAAGTCGGGGTCAAATAACTGAAGTAGGTGGGCTCTTGGGCTTGTAAGAAAATCTCAACCATTTCTTCTTCACCAATCGGGGTACTGACTTGAGCAGCTTACTCCCTCCATCTGAGACCAAACTCCATAAAGCTTTCCTCCGACTTTTTTTACATTTTAAATAGGTAAGAGTGGTCTGGGGTAAATCTTGATTTGTATTGAAAGTATCGAACAAAATCTTGAGCGATGTCACCCGATGTAGGCCATTTACCGACATCTTGACGAGTATATCGGTCCAAAGCTGCCCCAAGTAAGGCTCTTACTAAAATATTCCATCAACAGGTCATCTTTCTCTCCAACACTTCTCATTTCACTGCAATAGACCCTTAGGTGGCTACCGTGTCTCTACACCCATCATACAAGTTAAATTTTGGCACTTTGAACCCCAGGCAGGCGAACGTCAGGGGACACAAACAGTTCTTTGCAAGCCATATTTCTCGGGTCTCCCATTCCTCGCTCGTTACAGCCTCCTGGATATCCCATCTTTCCCCTCTCTTGTTTTGAATTTTTTGTTTTTAACATGAGACTCATCCCACGTGTTCTGCTTATACGAGGCAGGTACCTTGTGGGCAACCTCTGCGGGGTAGTATTGGACATCATGAGCTTTGAGTAGGTATTCAGTGTTGAGGGTAATGGATGTGATAGGAAGGAACTTTTGGAAGAATATAGTTGGAGGATGATCACGGAGTTACTGGGGTGGTTGGGAAAACTGTAATAAGCGAGTGTATCTGGAGAATATGGAGGATCATTCGAAACCATGATCGGAGTTTGACTGAGGGTAGCATCTAGGAAGCTATGTGGTGGCAGGGGTGGTGCTTTCCCAGTCATCCAAGCCTGATACATGTCCTCCATGTGTTGTCTTAATATCTTTACCTCTTCAACCAGCCCATTGCCTTGTTCAACCAACTACTGTCGGGCACCGGTATCAACCAACTCAGTTCTGTCGTTGTCGGCCATAACCTTTGACTTTATGTTGTAGAGAAGAGTTACTACTTTAAAAACCATAAACCAACCACCCTTCTGCTATGAGTATAACAAAATGAAGCCATCGTGTTAGCGTTAGGGCATTAACCAGCTAAAATATCATATTGCGTGCAATGCACCTAGTCACAGCTTACCGGTTCTAACATGACTTTGAGGGTATGAACGCCATATGGCATCATCTCAATTTGTTCATTTCAACCTCTCTTTTCTTTGTTGTTCTAGTACTTGCTTGCTCATTTACCCTCCTCTTTTCCCTTCTAATTATCACTCTTTTTTCATTTCTCACACCTCATGATTTCACCCTTTTTTTCTTTCTCTCTCCTTTTATTCCCTCTTTTTTTCCTTTTCTTTTTCCTTTTAAAATAAAAAACGATTCGATCAACTCTATGTAGGTTGTCTACATATCATGACCATGCATGAATCAGATCTTTGCGTAGTTCTAACAGATCGTAAATAAAGTATACAAAATAACACCCTCATTTTCTTTTACTTCTTTTATTACCTTAATGGCTACTCTGATGAGCAAAGAAGAACCCAAATAACAAAATCCCACCTTTCTTTTGAATTTTTTAGACTTAATGATCTATCCAAACGAACATGTTTTTCTTTCTTTTTTTTCGTCTTTTCTTTTAATTTTGAAACAAATACTCTATCAAGAAAAATTGTAGAAGCGAAAAATATTTTTCTTGATTTTTTTAGGAAGAAATTCTAAAGAATAAAAAATATTTCGAATTTTTTTTATATACCTGAAGAAAGACTTCGAAACGAGCATTGAAAATGATAAAACAACAGGTTTTTGGATTTCAATTTTGATTGCCTAAAGAAGAATTTCTAATGATAAACAAAAGACAAAGTATATTTTTTTTATATGTACAATATCCTAAATTTCTAATGACAATAAAAAGAACTTTTTTCACTTTTAAATAATCTTCCAAAGAAACACCTCAAAAGAAAATCTTTTTTTTTTTTGATTTTGGAATTAATACCTTAAAGAATGCTTTTTTTAAGGTACAAAATTTTTGAATTTTGGTTCTAATATAGTAGAGGAGATATAAAAATAATTTTTATTGTGATATTAGTTGCTTAAAGGAAAAACGAGAATCATGTTTGCGTAGTTCGGGCAAATTGGATACTGGCAAGAATAAAGAAACAGCTAATTTTTAGAGAAAATATTTTCTTTTGTCTCTTTTTTTGAAAAAATGATGAAACATGTAAAGTCTTTTTTGGATTTTCTTTTCCTTTGTTTTTTTTTTATTTTCAGAAAATGATGAAGAGGTGCAAAATCTTTTTGAATTTTCATATATCTTTTGTCTCTTCTTCTTTTTTTTAAATAAGAAAATAACAAAAACATAACTAGAACCCACTTGCTTTATTTTCACACTTCACCCTCTCTTTTATTTTTTCATTATTTTTTTCTATTTTTCATTTACCCTCAGCTATCATTGATCCGCCAAATGACCCGTTCACCCTTGAATAAATGCAACATGTAGCACATAAGATGCATCAGGATGGTCCATTGTTTTTGGTGCACCTATCCAAGACGAACCCAACCCCTGTGTTAGTCCCCTAAGTCAAATGCATATGCTCCTACTAGGGCTCCGGCATGTGGTTAAGTTATTCTAGGTTTAAAACCTTGGTATTGGGTCTAGACTGTGTACCCGAGCGGATAACTCGAGTTGAGGAGGGGCTATGTACCGGGAACCAAAAGGTCATCTGGCTTTGTAACTTAACCGAGCCTCTTTCTTATTTGAATGTATGAAACTAACAGAATAGGGAGTCTCGACCAGCGAGCACATCCCTGAAGATAAGAAGAGAAGGGTTTCGCGGCGATTTATATACAGTCCAAATACAACATTTTAGCACATTAGGCATAATTATGCGATAAAATCAGATAATGATAAAGCCAGATACAACAATTATTTAAAGCTCGAATTCTTAAACCCTAACCATAGATTCTAAGTTCGATCCCCATTAGAGTCGCCAAAGCTGTCACACCTCTTTTTTTAACATTTATAACCCGACGAAGGGCGTGGATGAAGGAGTTTTTCAAATTAAAGGAATATCGAAACGAGATTCATTTGATTAGTAATTTCAGAGTCGCCACTTGGCATAATTTATGGTGTCCCAAGTCACCGGTATAAGTCCCAAATCGAGGAAGGTTTGACTCTGTATATAGTCTACGAGCCAGAAATCCAGGTAAGGAATTCTGTTAACCCGGGAGAAGCTGTTAGGCATTCCCGAGTTCTGTGGTTCTAGAACGGTCGCTCAAGTGTTATATTTGGTTTGATTATCTGATTTTAATGCATTTATACTTATATGCCAATTTTACTTTTTAACCGCTTTTATTTAATTTTTTAAAGAATATTGCAACATCGTCAAAACACGTCTCGAATCACGTAACATAAATGTACCCATGGCTTTTGACATATTTTAACATCGTTGAGATTTGGATTTGGATCACATAAATGTGCACCCGAGATTAGGAAGGTAAAACTATTAAAATACGTGCCTAAAGCAACTAACGCGTTATTAACTTTGCGAGGGCCGTGAAAATTTGTTAAATGGCATGCCTCGAGTTCTAAACATTTCAAAGAAATAATTAAAGAGGGCCAAGCATTGAAAATTTTATTGGGCTTGGCACGCCTCTATTCCAATATTTCAAACCACATTGTTAAGGGCCATAACTACACTTGCTAAAAACGGCACACCTCGCTTAATTCTATTCCCCTTAGCCTTTTTGACTCTAATGCGCATATGGGCTAAGTAAGAGACGTTGTGCAAAACGCAGGCCCAAATCACTAAATTATTATGGCTGCCAGATGTAATGAGGCTGCCTTGAACTTAAAGAACCTCACTAATATTCAGGCCCAAACACTCCAACTAGCGTGGCTGCAAGTAGGGAACTAAGGATCGCATCCCTGAAGCCAACAGGTCGCTGATTTTTCCCTTGACTCTTTAACCATTGATGAAGGAGAAAACAAATTGGGGCATTAATAAGAACCTTATACAACAATCAATAATGATCCCCTTTTAATTAGTCTAGGGCACAAACTATACGGGAACGTCAGTTGGTTACCTTTGAAATCAAGCAGACTATATAGGGATAGCGATTTACAACAATTGAACCATCATTGCTACTTGTAGTTTCAGACTTAAACATGATTCTGGGCAACGAGTTTAATAGTCCAACCTGCTCGAACTGTTAAACTTAAATCAATTCAGATCCACTTAAATTATTTCAAAAGCCCGCTTCCAACTAAGAATAAGGATACACACCCAATTCACAAACAGTTACAACACTCTACGACAATAAATTCTAATATCAAGCTACAACCAAAGGACCTACTTAAACACCTTATTATATGTTTGACACTTCATGCGCCCAAGAGCATTCATCTACCACTACATGACCAAAGTATAGCATTCTTCGAAAGGGCTAAAGCAAATAAACACATGAATTATAACAGGAAAGCAAAGGATATAAATAGCATAAGCTAATAGAATTTAAAACTCGAACAAGATTTCTATTCAAATTCCAAACCGAACATCCAAATCTGCATACAAATTCATTCGGCGCCAACTTGTGGTATTTCATTTGTTAGCAGAAAGGTATGAAGAAATACCTCGAATTTTAAAACAAAACAAGAAGTAGAGGTGGTCAGCAATCGAGCAGTAGAAGGAGTAGTTGTTTCAGCAAAAAGATTGACCCATAAATGCTCAAGTAAATAGAATCATTTTGAATCAAATAGACATCCACAATTGCAACACTCAAAACTTAAAATCAGAATACAATTAAATCTGAACCCAAGCCCTTGGATAACAACAAAACTCAACTCATTTTTTCCATAGCTATTAAAATCGGATCCAGAAAATTTCAGAGATCTTTTTTCTAATGGAACAGTAGATCCTTCTCTAGCCGCCTCAAATTTCTGATACTGTTAGCTCTCCCTTTCCTCTAAAAATTGACTTGCAAGTCAAGTATACAATGCCTTTATAGGCAAGTACTAGGGCAACCTTTTGATTTTTATCTTGCTTCATAGTCCCTTTCTTTTTAGCTTGTGGACCAAGTTAACCCTACAATTTACTATTGGAACCCCCCCCCCCTAGAAGCTTCCAAAGTTATTGGGATAAGATTCCTCATGTCCTATTACTAAACCACCCCTCTAATACTAGTTATTTACCTTGCCAAACCAAGACTGACCCTTAGCCCCCCCCCCCCCCTTCTTAAGTTTTATTTATTCAAATACAACCCTAGAATTGTTTGACAAATTTCAGAACCTAAAAGTCTAATAGCTAATAGTAAAAAATTGAGTCAAACAGCATAAAACTCCTATATTCTTGCCATTAAACCACAATTGATTTCTGATAGCATTCAAAAGTTATTATTAACGCCTAAGTTCTTACCACACAATTAAAACACCCCACTGATTCTTTCTTATATCTAAAATAGGGGAAACAAATGAATCATGCAATTAAATAAAATCAGGTAAACAGAAAAAGAAACAAACTACATTAAATTATGAAAATAACTATTTTGAAAAACAACATTAAAACAATTTTGAGAAAGCTTAAACAAGTAGAACCTATGCAAAATCTGGATTAAGCCTACATGCATAATAGGATAAACAAAATTGAAAATACGCAAGTTTCTGAAATAAAAGAAACAAAAGGAGAAGCTAACAGGCCAGTGACGAACGATAATGAATATGAAAGAAGGAAGCAACACAAAGGAGGGTTGAAACAAACTTAGTGGATCGATGCAACGGTAGGGCAATTTGACCAATTGATTTTGTCTTCTAATAACACTGATTGCTTGTTCTTGATTCAACAAACAAATATTGCTATTAGAAGACAGAAACGACCTAATACAACCACGACAAACAATCTTCATGCATGGTCCAGATCTTCAAACCAACATTCGGGCCATCGGAGGATTATTCGAAGGAAGTGATTCACATATTTGGAAGATGGAGGTATGAGGGTTGTTTGGTATGATCTTGAAGCCATTTTGAAGTTGCGCCGCCGAACACGGCGGAGCCGGCGATCACTGAATCGAATATTCGACACGCCTGATAAGGATTCGAAGGACGAGAGTTTGAGGGTTGAATAGAGGGTGTTGAGACGCCTGGATGGTGTAAATTTGGCACTGTTTGGAACATTGCCGCCGGCGAAAGCAATTTCTGACCGGTGATGTTAGGGTTTCTGTGAGGTGGGGCCGGATACGGATGGGAACAGGGTACGAGATTAGGGAGACAGTAATATGTGAGATGGGGGACGGTTCCTGGCCGACTTATCAGATTGAATCAATGGTTGGGATTGATTAAGAGTTAAACGGGGTCGTTTTGGGATTGGGGGGACCGCACCGGGTTGAGGAACTGGGTTTGGGTCTATCGATGTTTGGGCTGCATTTATTAAAAACAAGGGCCCAAGTTAAAATTTTGACCTCTCCTTTTTCCAAAATTAATTCTTTTTTTGTTTTTCTTTTCTTTCTTTTTTTCAAAATAATAATAAAAATCTAAATTAATTCCTAGAACCTAATTGTCCCAAATATACTAATTAAGCCTAAATGATAATTATCAAAATTAATTAACCAAATAATTAAAAGAAAATTACTCCGAATTGAAATTTAGAAAGAAAAATGCAAATTAACCTATTTTTGGTGATTTTCTTTTATTTAAAGCAACTTAATTACTTAACAATTGTAAAAGTACAAAATTAACTCCTAAATGTACATCCAACATCTTTTTTGTAATTTTATTAATTAAATATGCACCACTAACACAAAATTCCACAAAAATCCACAAAATTTGCAGATAATAAAAGAAATTATTTTGTTTTGAATTTAGGGGAGTAATTCATGTAGAGAAAAAATCACATGCTCACAGCTACTTGATCCTTCTCTTTCTTTGTATGGCACCATGGACTCTGCAAGCAAATTGAAGCTATTGAATACATTCACTACATCTGCCTGTTGTCTGTCCCTACTCCTTGTTGCTGATCTTCCTATAAATGTTTGCCATTTTTGTTCCTCATTCCCTTTATTGGTCTCAAGCTGGTTATTTATTGTCTCTTTGTTTGTCACCTACCCTTCTCTGCCTTTTCTACTTCTAATATCCCTTTTAGTTGCCATTCATGTTTCTTCTTCATACTCTTGTTCCTCATGTTAGGCTGGTCCATCATTCTACATTAATGTCCCACCTGCATACATTTTGTGCAGAATTTCGGCACCCAATCATAATTAATTTCCTGCATAAACTCTCTCCCATTAGGATCAGTTACTTTAACTGATTTTGGTAACTCTTTTGTCATATCCATCTCCACTAACACTCTTTCATATGAGATCCTATCAACCTGCGTAGTACATGCATATGCATATGCATATAAAGGTACTCCCAATCGACTGTTAATCCTGCTCAGTGACCTACTACCCCAGCAATCCAAAGGTAAATTTGGATATTTCACCCATACTAGTATGGTTTGTAGTACTTCTTTGTTTAAATCAAACTCAGCCGACCATACATTAACTATAATTGGTTTATTATTCATCATGTGAGGCCCAGAGTACAACACTTCATCCCGATCTTCAATCGAATTGAACTTCACCAAAAAATACCCATCATTATGGAACTAAACTCTAGGTTTCGCTACAAAATTCCACATTGAAGCTATATACCTCTCCATTGCACCAATTGTTGGACCCCCCCCCCCCCCACCCACAACATACAAAATTTTAGCCAATTTCCATTTTTGAGTTTCCTCATCTATCTCTTCTTTGCTTAATTCAACTATTATTTCACCATTTTTGATAATAGGTGGAATATAGCTCAGATCCATACCTTTAGCTGCATAAATTGAACCTACAAATAGATTCGCCCATTGTTTTTGTACTTTTCCAACTTCTTCACCAGATTTTGAAGCTAATTCTCCTACATCGCCTTGCATCTCTATTTCCTTTGTAATTGCTCGAGTATTCTGCTCAATTGTCCCTATTCCACTTGAATTATTAACTGCATGTGCTATCACTGCTTCCGTATGAATTATACTAGCTTGTTCAGTTCTCATTACTGGATTTTTTCCCCTATCCTTCATGTTCATCAATGCCGACCAGTGTTCCATTGGAGTTTTCCTATGATCGCTTATCAAATCATTACTAGACTTTTGAACTGAAGTCTTCAATGTTGAAGCTTCCATTAGAGTATGTGTAGCGACGATTTTCTTTGGCCTTCCCCTTTCCATGGCTTTGGCGTGCGTTAGTTCATGCACTCAAACGTGCGCCGAGAAAAAGAGTGGGATGAGTATTTTTTTAAAGCTAAATTGCATATAATTACAATTTTAGCCTATATAAAGATTTAATTGTATTTATAGTTATAAAATTAACTCTAATATTTTTAATTTACTAATTATGTATTATTAATCATTTCAGTAACCCTAACTCATATAAAGTAAATGAGGGAAAATAGGTATTTAAATAATAGCCCATTTGCATTTCAATTTTAGCCGGATTTGAACCTCTAATTAGACCCAATCCTAAAACCCAGTTATTCAGCCCAAATCTTAAACTACCCGACCCACGATAAACGACCTGCCCAGATCCCTATTCAATCCAGACCGTTGATCACAATGATCAACGGCCACCATTTAGCCTTTCCTTTTTTAATTTCCCATTACCCCAATCCCTAATCATTTTGCACCTGTAGCCTCCCTTGAATTCCCCCTTCTCACAAATTTTCTTTCAAGCTCCAACAAAAACCCTAATCGCCTCCTTCAACCTCCACCCTAAAGTCGCATGAATCCATGGCTTCCAAAGCCATTAAGAGCATGTACTTGCTTCCTACGACTCCTACATGCCTAGTTTCTATGGTTTCAAGGTCAGACCTTGAAGAATCTTGGCCCATACTTTATTTCAATCGAGTTCTATGGCTGTCTCCGACCTTGCTCCGGCCACCCATGGTTTTTCAAGCCCGGTCTTGGCTTCTCCAGCTCAGATCAATTACTTTCCAAGCGTTTCTCACCACCTGGGTTCTTCTGAAATCCTAACCTTCGAGGTTCTTCTGATTCTTTTAGATCCGTTGTAGATCTGTGATTTTCTCTAAGCTCTTAAGCGTCTCCTCAAAGTTTCTTTCAAAACTTTACCTGCACAATCTTTACCTTTTTCCAGTTTAGGGTTTTGTTAAGTCATTTCAAAGTTTTTTTGATTTTTAACATGTTCTACTGTGTTTCTTATGTTGTTTTTCTACTGTGTTTTTATGTTGATTCTTCTACTGTGTTTCTTATGATCTTCTTCTACTGCTTTTTTATGTTAAAAGCCTTAGTTCTTTTTTACGGTTTCTGATTTTATTTTCTTTGTTTATATTTCTGCCTGATTTACTTGTTTTCATCTCTATACTCGATTGATGGGGGAAAACCCTAGATTTTTGGGATTCATTCGAGTATTGAGACTATTTGCTATGTGATTAGTTTGTTTCTCATCTTTGAACTTGTTTGGTTTCAAAGCCCTAATTTCTTTAGACCTGTGTGGGTTTCTGAAGTTGTTTCATCTATTACTCAATTGAGTATCGAAATCTTTGCCTTTTGTGGTTTTGATTACCTGTTATCAGTAGAACTCAACTATAATTTTGGAAAAGGTCTTTAATGGACTCTTTTGCATGCTTCTTATACCCTCTTCTCCCTATTATTAAGTCGGCTTATGTGAGTACTATATGTCACTATCTACAGACTTTATAATTATTATTCATGCCTCTCTTTGACATGGTTTAACCGCACATGCCTAATGGTCGTACACTCTTTATATATGCTAAATTTCCCTCTCATAACAACCTTTAGTGGTGGACTGATTTCAGACCTCCTTGTGCAAGTCTAATTGATTCTTTCCTTGTCTTACTAATTTCCTTGTTTTTAAGGTTGATTTGAAAAACTTTCCTTAGCCTTTCGATTATCCTATTTCTGACTTGGTTGATTCGTAACTTCGGATCCTTGAATCCTTGATTTACTATGTGCTGATTGATTTATTGTGTTTCTTGCATTACTTGGTCAACCGTGTATTTCAAATATTCTTCATCAATTCTTCCCTTAATTAAACCCCTATGTATTTACCCCTAATTACCTACTTTGCACAAGATTCTTACTCGATCTCCTTCCTTAAAAGTTCTCTGGCCTTTATCGTTTGAGTTTAAACTCCTTAATTAAAGGAGGTATTCATACTGATTGATTTTAATTGGTACACAGTTCCATAGTTATTTTCCTGCCTTAGTTTTTGCCTGTTTTCACACTATAAATACCTGGCTTTTGCATTGATAAAAAACGAACGCCCTTAGTTTCCTGAACTCACACTTATATTCAAAAAGCATTCTATCTTGTTACTTGTATTGTGGCTTGTTTTTAAGTCCTGCTACTGCTTTTACTGTACTTTGCCTCTTTGAAACTGGTATGTCCTGTTTAAGATTTTCAGCAATCATCAAAAATGTATTTATTTAGTACCTTTACTTGCATGTCTGCTTACTGTTTGTGATCAGTTCAGCGTTTACTCTAGCATGCTATAACTTTCTCTTGCTATGAACTCCAAAACCCCTACCCCAATGTGTCTGGATGCTAATAATTTTTTTGAGGCATGATAATATTACATATTATTGTCTATGGCTCAAGCTTGATTTACCTGGAATCATAACCTCTATGTCACCATCATGTGTTGTGTATTCTTATTGATTTTGTAAGCACAATAGCACTCTCTATTGTTGTGTATGCCCACGATTAGCTAATGCCTAAGTACATAGGCTATTTGACAATTTCCTCAATCCCAGAACCCTTTGTATGACTTGTTTATGACTATTCCCAGCACCTCTTCCCCTTCTTTTTTTACTTTCTGAGTTCTTTAAAACTCTGTTCTTCACTTGCACTCTCTCTTAGTTTTTAAGTTGTGTTCCCTTCCAATAAGCCTTTCCTTGGGACCCATTGAGCTCCCTCTGAACTTGGACACTTGAGGGCTGGCCCTTCCATACCGCACCTGTCCCTATTCAGGTGAAACAATTTGGGCGTGAGCATTGCCTGGAGTCCCATTGAGGCTCTTTGGGAACTTTGACACACTCAGATTGGAGAAACGCTTTGGATCATGATCTTTGGAGTTGGTTTACCTCATATTTCAGACATGAAGTCTGAATCAGGCTTTCCTTGGTTGTACTTTTAAATTTTTGATGTATTATTTTACCTTTATTCTGGGCTGTAATAATTTTATAATAAACTCTTGGGGATGGCTAATGAAAAAGGTGGGTAACTATGTATGCAAAGGGTAGATCTTATGTCTATAGGTATTTCTGAAACTCTGTATTCTCAAATAGATATCATACCTATAGGTATTTCTGTAATTCTGCATTCTCAAATAGATATCATGCCTATCGGTATTTTTGAAAATTCTGCATTCTCAAATAGATATCCTACCTATAGGTGCTTTTGAAATTCTGCATTCTCAAATGGACATCCTGCCTATAGGTATTTCTCAAATTCTGCATTCTCACATAGATATCCATTCTATAGATCTTCTGAAATTTTGCATTCTCACGTAAATATCATGCCTATAAGTACTTCTGAAATTCTACACTTCTCACATAGATACCATGTCTATAGGTATTTCTGAACGCTGTATATGCATATAGAGAATATGCCTATAGGTCCATCTGAATCTTATACATCTATTTTTTATCTAGTAATCATGCTCATAAGTCTTAAACCATCAACTGCAATTAGATGTCATGTTCATAGGCTTTAAACGAAATTCAGCACCTAGATATCATGTTTAGACGGTTTCTCATTTTACCACGTCTATAAAAAGGGTCAAAAATGAATAATGCATAGAAAGCATGTCTATATGAGCTATTAATCAAGTTTGAATCGCTTCACTCGCTTATAAGTCTAAAACCAGTAATGACAATGTGTCATCATTTGCAGAATTCATAACTTTTTTGCTAAAAACTTGCTTTTCTTTAATAATATGGCAACCCTTCTTAATCAGTATGTATTCAGTTTACTTCATTGTTCTCCGAAATCATTAGATATCATGCCTATGGGATCTTCGTACAACACTTTGGCAAGCCTTAGGGTAAATATTATAAACTGAATATGTTTATTAACTACAACCAGCAGGCAGGTCTGATTGATGCTTCTTATCTAAGCTATGTAATAAATCAATCTGCCCCAACCCATAAGTTCTTTCACGCTTAGTATTAAATCAGACCCTAAACAGTATGTGCAATTCATGCTAAATTATGTGCTTCCTTGTTAAAAGGAGGTATATCTGAACCATTTTTGCTTGTTATGTGCTTTCCCCTAATTTTCTCTATATGTTTTGTATGTCGCCTTAGAATTTCGCCTTTGAAACTATAAAGAAACCTAGAATCCCTTCAGGTTAGGATTATTAGTCTTAACAACTCCAGGACTGATAGGTTTGTGGCGGGTAATAACATGCAACAAGTAAACGAGACCATTCCACGCTTTAATACCTTAAACGGGGTGGGAAACGGTGGATATGGATATGATGACCACACGATAACATCACGTGTAGCCCCTCACTAAGGAGTGATTACCGGATGTTGTGTGGGGTGATCTATATTATAAATAAACCTAGGATCCCCCCCCCCCCCTCTTTGTTTGCTTGCTTATTTTAAATTTCAAATTATTTCTTTCTTTAATTCTTTCCAACTTTGTTTATTTGTATCCATTACGTGAATCCCCTTCTATTTGAAGTTCTTACTTGCCTACATATTATTTATACCTAAAGTCACAACAATAATTTGGCCGGGAACCACACTAGTGGATCCTGAAGGGTGCCTAATACCTTCCTCTTGGGATAATTTCAAGCCCTTACCCAATCTCTGGTTACTCAAATCAAACTCCTCTTAGTGTCCTAATGCACTTAAATCATTAGGTGGTGACTCTTCAAATTAAACCAAATTCCCAAAAGGAATGAGTTGTCCTCCCAAATGTTATAAACCCGATTTCGCGAGAAAAAGGGGGCGCGACAACGGCTAGGGTTGACTAAGTCAATGCACTACTCTGAACTTGAATCAGGGCGTCATCTAGTTGCACCATCTCCATATATTTGTAATCAATGCATTTTGTACTATGTTGAGATTCTCCTTATATATAAAGGGGACCTTAACATTTTGTAAACATATGTTGCTCCATACTAAATACACAAGAACATTCTTTCTGATCTCTAACACATCCTCTTGATATTATTGTTTCCATTTATTATCTTCATTATTGTTTATCATTTATTGCTTATCATTGGCCATAAAGAGCCTTCGTTGATTTTATTATAACAGTTAATCGCTCTTCAACTATCTTCGATAGCTCCAGTTGAGTATCGGAATCGTCTCGAGGCCCTCGTATCAACAAGCTCGAGGCCCCGATTATTAACCTATCGGTTTTGTTATCACCTGATACCTAACTCTTATCTCGTTTCTAAGTCTCACACACAGCATCAACTCCTTAAAAACCAGCATAAAAATAGATTACGTATTTTTAGAGTCCCATAATCAAATTTAATTGTTATTACTATTTTATCGGTAAATAGTTTGGCGCCCACCTTGGGTCTAAAAATAATAATGATTATTTTCTTGCTAGTTTTATAATACAATGCAAGTTATCTTTCACACTTTTTCTTGCCCAGTATCTTTAA
This sequence comes from Nicotiana benthamiana, assembly GCA_034376525.1. Classification (NCBI taxonomy): domain Eukaryota; kingdom Viridiplantae; phylum Streptophyta; class Magnoliopsida; order Solanales; family Solanaceae; genus Nicotiana; species Nicotiana benthamiana. The sequence goes on from CM067337.1 coordinate 96,704,171, forward strand.
TATAAGGTCAAAATGTCTGACTTAGTGAATAACAATCTTGAAAACCACATAGAAAATGATGTAGATATTCCAGGTGCTAGTGTACCACAACAAAACCCCAAGAACGCACCAGAACTGATTCCCGTGGACACGGTCTCACGCGACGCTCAACACATCAATGCAAGCTCCCACACTGATAGGAGCGTGCACCAAGGAGACCAACAAGAATCCTAGGAACCCCCGGCTAGGGAAGAACAGGAGGTTAGCCTTTACGTTATTATTGAAATGTTGGAGGCATAACAGTTAGCGATTGCTCAACTGCAAAGTCACCAGAAAACTCCCAGCATAGTAGCACCGGGGATAGCTCCCCCGGCCAATCAAGTACCATAGAGGTCAAGCAACAACGGATCGGTAGCCAATCCCGCCCTCAAAAAGATGCTCGAGGACCTCACAAAAAGAATCTAATCGGGTGAGAAGAAGATAGAAGCCAACGACAAAAAGGTCGAGACTAACAACTCCAGGGTTGACCAGATTCCAGGCGCACCCCCAATCCTCATAATGAGCACGTTACCGCTTACACCTGTGTAGTAAAGGGAAACGACCAGAGGGACAACGAGATCGAGTCCATCCTGCTGAAAAAGTTTGGAGAAACACTTTCTAAAGGGGCAATGATGTGGTATCACAACCTGGCCCTAAACACTATAGACTCATTTGTTATGGTGGCAGATTCCTTCATAAAGGCGCATGCGAGGTCAACAAGGTGTCCAAGAGGAAATCCAACGTCTTTAATATTAAGCAAAGAAAGAACGAGATGCTACGAGAATTCGTGTCTCGCTTTCAAATTGAACGAATGGAACTACCGCCAATCTCCAATGACTGGGCAGTGCAGGCCTTTACTCGGGGTCTTAATGAACGAAGCTTGGTGGCTTTAAAGCAACTGAAGTCAGAATCTGGTTGAACACCCTGCCATGACCTGGTCGGACGTTCACAATCGATATAAATCAAAAACTAGGGTTGAGGACGACCAACTAGGAGCCCTCTCGAGCTTGGTAAATCCCAATAGGCTGCGTGCAAAGGAGCCCTAGCCAAACAAAAAAAGATACCAGCCATACACCAAAGATAGAAAGAACGCCCCGAGTTGAAACCCACCTCGTAACGATAAAGGATGGACCGAGGACAGAATCCTCGGGGACTCATCAATAGATCCAGATTCGATAGGAACGCATGGCCAACAGAGGCACCTCGCGTATCAGAATACAACTTCAACGTTGATGTATTGGACATCGTGTTCACCATCAGTAAAATGACATATACCAGGTGGCCCAGGCCTATATAATCAAGTCCTTCGTAAAGGAATCATAACTTAGTATGTGAATTTCACAACATGCATGGCCACAGGACCAATGATTGTCACCAGCTCCGAGAAGAAGTAGCCAGACTACTCAATAAAGGTCACATCCGAGAATTCATAAGCGATCGGGCCAAAAATCAGTTCCGGGAAAGAGAGGTGGCCAAGAAGAATGAAACGAATAAGCTGCAACATGTCATTCAGATGATCTTGGGAGGCATCGATGCCTTACAGGAACCTGTGATGAGAAAGGCAAAAATATCAATAACCAGAGAAAAACAAATCCGGGGGTACATACTCGGGGATGACCTCACATCCTGCGAAAAGGACACTATGACCTTGTATAAACCCCATAATGACGCAATGGTAATCTCTCTCCTTGTAAATACATTTCAAATAGAATGTGTACTTGTGGATCCAGGTAGCTCGGCCAACATTATCAGGTCGAGGGTAATACAGCAGCTCACCCTCCCAGTCAACATGGCCAGCACAACCCAAAATGTCAAATTCCATGTCATCCAAAGAGACATGAGGTACAATGCCTTGTTCGGTAGGTCGTGGATACACTGAGTGAGACCATTACCATACACCCTCCATTAAATGATGAAATTCCCAATAAAGGATGGGATCAAAACTGTCTACGGGGAACAACATGAGGCAAGAGAAATGTTTACAGTGCACGATGTAACGCCGACACCAGTACCTCCACTCTTGAAGGAGCCAAGGGCAATCAAACTACATCTTCGGTTAATACCGATTAAACAAAGCATAGAACCATACCTCTTCCTCATCACAAACGACTAGAACATATCGGACCTCGAAACATCGCGGCACATCCCACACTAAGGTATGGACATCTCCCTTTATAATAATATATACTCCATTCTGACCTTTATGCATGCATCCGATCGAGACAGTCAAAACACTAAAACCAAGCTCGAAGACCTTAATATTTTCAAGAGTCTATTACACTCTTTTCCATTGACTGGGTTTTTATCCCAAAAAGTGTTTTACCTGAAACGTTTTTAATGAGGAAACATCCATCGCTACCTAAGGAAGACTCAACAAGTATTTAAGCTTTTTTTTGCAATCAACCTCAAATACTAGGGGCCACCCCCCGGAAGCTCGCCTACTAAGAGAAGCCAAGATACGCCAAACGAGGGATCAATAGGAAAGTAATGTACCGGGCCAAACAGTCGAACAAACGTGTCCGCATAGAACAACCGATCCCATAACAGCAAAAATATGTATACTTGTACCAAGTAATCGAAGAATACTTTCTAGAAGCATTTTTCATCTCAAGAAAGCTCGATATTTTTGCAAAAAATGGCCCCAGAGCCAAACAAATGTCCCGAACACTCAGGGACTGGTGTCAATAATTCAACACCTGAGCGATCACCGGATCGAAACTTAAAAATCATAAGCCCTCAACAAGGTAAAATCACGAAACATCTCCAAAGCTGAAAGAGTCCCAAACACTCAGGGATTGCATCAAAACCTCAAAAAACGCATGACCTTAGGGTCAGAATATCTGAAATCGTAAGCCTTCAATGAGGCAATACCAAGTTTACGAGTAACGGCCTCCAAGCAAGGATACCCTCGATGACTCGGGGACTGTTTCCAATCACCACTCACTAATAAATCCGAGGTTATAAGACCCTAAGAGGGCAGACTCGATCTCGTAAGACCTACATTAGGCAACAACAGTGTCTGTAAGACCTCAAGCAAGGCATGAACTATACTTGTACCAAGTATATAAAATCTATAAGACCTCAAGTAAGGGATGTACCGCACTTGTAGAAGGTGGCAATGCCTGTAAGACCTCAAGCAAGGCATGAACCACACTTGTTCCAGGTATCTAAAAACAGTAAGACCTCAAAGGCATGAAAATTTTGTAAGACCTTACTAAAGGCATAAAACCTGATCTCAAAGTAAGGCTATATATCGAACTTGTAAGACCCCTAAAAGGCATACCCTCGATATAGACACCGAAATTACTTCACTCGGGATCAAGATGGCTTCAGCCAAGAACAAATTACTATGGTCATAAGGTTGGACCATCCAAACTAACACGACTCGGGAATGTCCGACCATCGCTACAAAATCACAGGCCTTCAATTACTTTGAATCTACTTTGAAAAGAACAAGTTAAATAGGCTACCCTCAACATAGGCAAAAGAGCTTTAACCATGTCAGGTCCAAATCACAGGCTTCGAGATACTCAGCCTCCAAGCCAAACCTCCAGAGGTTCTCGATCATCGCCACATAATGACTCGTAATCAAGATTTTTATTAAACCGTCGAAGATTCACGCAAAAATTATTTCAAAAAGTCCTCAACGAGGGAAAAGCAAAATCCTATAAAACATTGCATTGACCAAACGCATAAGAGCCTCTGTCGCCAGCCCACATAAAAGGTCGCTTTGACCAAAGGCGTAAGAGACATTGTCTCCAACCCGCACAAATACAAAAATTTGAGGGTCGAATGAGCTTGAATCGAAATCCGACTCAAAGACTGAACCCAAAGTAGTAAACTAAATATGCCTAAGACCAAAAGCGTAAGAGCTCAAACGCCAACTTACATCAAAAGGTCGCTTCGACCCAAGGCGTAAGAGCCATCGTCGAAAGCCCACACAAATCAAAAAAAAGTTGAGGGACAAATGAGCTCGAATCGAAACCCAATTTGGAGACTAAACCCAAAATAGTTGATCAAAACATGCCTAAAATAAAAGCATAAGAGCTCAAACGCCAGCTTATACTAAAGTTCGCATCGGCCAAGTACATAAATGCCTATGGGCCAACCTAATAAGTCTCAAGGCCATATCGCGAATTTAAGGATTCCTATCAACTCAAAGACCAGTTCATCTGGCTGAATTCAAGACAGAAAAAGATACAGAAGCCGCAAGGTTTTTGTTTGTATATACATACATAAAAACACAATTTCCATCTACAAACATGCTTTGAGAGCGCTACATACAGAATCAAAAAGAAAAATCTACGTCCCCTTAGGGGCTATGGCCCATCGGCCTCATCTTCGCTATCTTCGGTGTCAAATATAAGTAATTGGGCATGACGCTCATTTCTCCTCGCTCTCGCCAACTCTTTCGAAAGGGAAAAACCCTTAACACGGATCTCCTCAAGAATTTCTGGTGGAACTTACAACGAGCATATTCTTTGATCATGTCTTCATGGTCGAGGGCCCTTCTCAGCTTAGCTAGAGCATCGATTGCGTCCTTTAAATAGATTGTAATCTTTTGGTCAGCCTTTGTTCGGCTCGCTATGGCTTCAGCCCGGGCATTAACGATTTCATCCTTGCATCAAAAGCTCAGACTTGAGCTTCATAATCACATCTCTTTGAACTAAAGCACTGTTACAAGCTAACGAAGTTGAGCGTCAAAGGAGGGGACTTTAGCCAGGGCACCCTTCCCCTCTAAAGCCTGAACCTCCGCCTGAGCTTAAAGCTCATGATGCTCATTCTTGGCTCGGCCAGCTTCATCCCAAAGGTGCTCCAGGGTCTCCATCTTTTTCTACAACTAAGATAAATAAAGTATTAGCCTCAGAAGCTAGATGGTGGAACGCACACTCACTCGCGAAAGAAAACTACCTGTTCCTTCAAGTAGCTCTCATAATTCAAGATCAATCTTACCTCACCCCGCAAGCTCGCCAAACTCAACTTCCTTTTCATCTCAAAGGAGTCTAAGAGATCTCTCATCAGCCAAAGCTTTCTACAGTCTGGCTTCAGGATGAAGATGCCCGAACTTAAGCTTGTCGAAGTAATGAAAAAGAAAACCTAATAAGGAATGGAAAACGCGAAACTCAAAAGGACTATGCCAAAACTCACCATGAAGTGAAGCCGCTGGGCTTTCTCGAAGGTCGAGCGCATATCTGCTAATCTAGCTCCCTCAGCTTTAAAAGAACTTACTTGCGTCGAGGAACGGTCACTCGATGTATGCAACCTTGAGTTTTGAGTATTCCTCAATAACGTTTGATGGAAAAAGAAGATGACAGCGACGTAGAAACCACCTTTCCAAAACTAGGAACCACGGGTGCAGCGGGCCCCGACATTGATTCCGCTCTAGATCCTCGGTCCAGTTTTGCTTTGCTTTGAGTGACATCGCCCCATAGAGGCATCTCTTGATTATTGTTGTTGTTCTTCAGCCTAGAAGCTAGCAATCCTCCCCTATCCCCGAAGGGGCATGACCTCGCCTCAGAATGCTTTATAATGCCTACAACAACAAGATTAATACGTAGAAAGGGAAAATACCTCTCCAAATGAAGGAAGGGAAAGGAAAAAATAGCACAACACAAACCATGATGTTTTACATCCCATCTGCCCTGGGACAAAGCTCGCCACTTGCGCTCATCGCAAGTCGAGTGGGTCGTCAACTTCTGAACCCACTCCGCCAAATCAGAAATGTCACCCAACGCCTATGAAACTACTGCAAAAAGAAAGAAGGTATGTTTATGAAACTAACCTTTGCCATAAACAAAACTAATAAGGCGCGGAATGTACCACTTACGTTTATAATTGCATTCTAGGGGAATGTCATAATATCAATGAGGTAATATTTGTGGTTCATACTTGGACGAATCGACTCATCCACTCCTGATCTCCATCTTTCTCATCATCAACAACAAAGAGCGTGGTCTACTGGCATCACAAAGTTAGCATACCTCGATAGTGAAAGGGCTGGTGCAACCTGATTAGATGACTGAGCATAAGCTCAAGACCTGCCTTCTCCGCAAAAGATCTCATCATCAACACTATTTGCCAAAATGACAGGTGTATCTGCGCCAAGGTAACCCGACATTTTAAGTAGAAGTCGAGCACGACCTTATTCAAGGGGCCTAGTGTGAAAGGATATGTGTACACGTTCAAAAATCCATCGACATGATCTGTGATGCCCTCATCGGGGAAGGTATTTGTAACACTACCTTTCCCCCCATTCGCGGTCTTTTCTCACTAACCCTAGTTGTTCTTCTCCTATCAAAGAAGTAATCTTATGTGTACTCTCTCGTTGGTCCTGAATACCGAAGGAGAAACTCTCCCTTCTCTACCAGACAGACCCCAATACAGCAGTCATGGCTATGGAAAAATTAGAGAACTAAAGAAGGAATTTGTGCAAGTGTGTTAGTACTGAAATACTGAAAGTCTTGACGCAGGAGTAGAAGGATAACTACTTAGAATGGTGGGATCTCAAAAAAGCATAAAAAACTATATATATGAAAAAAAAATAGTGACAATCCACCTGTCTCGGGGACCAATTAAAAATAATGACCGGTATCATTTTGGGAAGTTGCACCAGTGGAATTGTCTCGATACCCTTGCGGCCATATTGTACATTAGGAAGCTCCATGTAACATTTTGGGAAAGGAGATCCCCGTACCACCACAAGTCCCGAGGTGGTACCCGACATTGAGGACATCCATCAAAGGGACATTAGGCTCTAAAAAGCAAATGACCTCATCACAAGTTCTGAGATGCTACCCGGCCTCGAGGACCTCCATCAAAGTAAAGTTAGGTTCTAAGAAGCTAATGACATTTTTTTAAGTCCCGAGGTGGTACCCGACCTCAAGGACCTCCATCAAAGGGAAGTTAGGCTACAAGAAGCCAACGGCATCATCATAAGTTCTAAGGTGTTACCCAACCTCAATGACCTCCATCAGAAAAAGGCTAGGCTCCAGGAAGCTAATGACATCATTACAAGTCTCTATGTGGTACTCGACCTAGAGGACTTCTGCCAAAAAGGAGTTAGCCTCCAAAAAAATAAGCATTTAAACTCCACCCATACGGGCTTGGTCTCAAGGTGCCATCTGAATTTGGGTAGACCTTCATCTGGGATATATATACAATGCCTTAAGGCTATCTACGCTAAGTTCAAAGCAAGTTTCCGGGTGGCCCGGGTTTGAACGAACCCCCACTCGGGGACTGCTGTCGTAAGCATAAAGGTAGTCCCTATCCTCGAGCTTTTGAGCAAATTTCCCCTCAAAGATTATCGCGGGGTTTAAATGGTAAATCTTGATCTCAAGGCTTGAATTTTTACTTTTATTCCACTCGAAGTAAGGGCCCGATGATCCGAGTTTATCGTCCCAATCTAGGCATGGTCCAAGTAATGTCTAAAGGTTCCACGGGGAGCCATATTAATCAATCAAAAGTTAGGAAAAAATACTCGCACGTGAGCTCGATATTGGCACCAATCGATAGAGTCATGCATTCAGAATCTCCTTAAATGCAAATAAAAAGGGATATAACAAACATCAAAAGACAAAATTGTAGAAATATTTTATATTCATAAACACTTTATTAACACAGCCCACGAGGGGTCCTTACATATGATTACAAGAGCCTAATCTATTCTCAAGGGTTCATCCCCAGTGGCAGCATTTTCGAGCACTATCTTCTCGGTCCTCCAGAATAGTATCTCTAAGGGTGAAGATAAAGAAGAGGAAGGTGGGAAGACGAAGCAGAGGAATGTGATGTAGAAGAAACAGAAAAGGGAAACATAGCCCGCCGAAGCCAAAAATAGAGGATTATGGGGCACCAACCCTACTTGCACGGCCGCTTCAAGTCCCCCTTCTGGGACATTGAGTCGTGCAAGTCTAGAGTCCAGTTGTACCATTTTATCCCTTGGGAAGCTAAGGGGATAAAGTGCCACACCAGGCCAGGGTAGGAGAGTGAGCAGCGGTGTATAGTCCGGACGCTCTCCCAAGCAGTGGTGTAGAATCCAAACGTCCTCCTAAGTCAGAAGGAGTCAGCCCCCCTATCTCATCACCTCGAGCCAATGATGACAATAGTAACAACCATAACATAAACAATAACAACCAAGACAAGACAGTATAATCTCGCTCGACAAAGGAAACCTGGCAAAAGGCCATGGCATTGTCATGCCTCAACCACGGGAGGCGCAATCGGCGCTCAATCGAGTGACCCAGCTAAGCAAGCCTTATCAAACACTTTCTACCAAACTCAATGCAATTAAGGAATATGACTTTCATTTAATTAGGTAATAGGAGAGGTCGTACATTCAATATTTGATAGTTTATTTTATATCACAACCTTAAACTATAGTTAGGTTCCAAGATTTCCATACAATAACAATTTAGAGAAAAATAAGAGTTCGGAGTTACAACATAGTTCATAGACCCATACATCACCCATACGAAACCCACACACGGGTCTACAGAGACTCTGTGTTACAAAAGACAAGTTATGACAATGCTAGCAACAAGGCCCCGGCTATACCTCAAAAATGGGAGTTTACAACAAAGATGTACAACATAACCCCTTGAAGGAGAAAGGAGCACACTAAGACTTTGAAAGGAGAACACTCTACTGCGCATGATCGGCATTGTCCGCTATAGAGCTACCAACATTTATTTAAAAAAAATGTAGCACCCCCGGTAAAAGGGACGTTAGTACCATGGAATAGTACTAGTATGTATAACTAAACACCATCTAATTAGAAAGAACTTTCATACAAGAATAAGGTGATCACTAGTATAACTCAAGGAAAATGTTAAATGACCACAATATTGTCAAGTAAAAGAATCATACAAATTATCACATCGTGTTTCCATAGCTTCTATCTTGGGGTATTTCATAAAGTTCAACGTTTTCCTACATTACAACCGATATCTTGAGCGGAGTCTGATCTCGACCCAATTGGCTAGGTTGTGTTATTTGAGACATTCACTTTAATCACAATAACATTACCACCATGTGTGTAGCATGGCATTCGATCTTGGCTCGATCGACTAGGCCGCCTTACAAAGACGTTTCCCTTTTTTCATCAATTATTGCATTTCAATCTTTGTTTCACATATATCATTCCATAGGTACTTGGGGCTACAGCTATCATTTCATACTTTTGGCACAAGGCCACATTTCATATCATTACTAATTGTTTACCTTGAAAATGGTAAAAATAATTAAATTTGTAAATGGGATTCTAAAAATACATTATCTATTCCCAAGATAGGTTGTAAAGGCAGTTAGTGCTAAAATATGAAATATAATGATGAAAAGTGAGTCAAGCAAGGCAGTAATCAAACCAGTATGGGGCTGTTGCCTGGGTGTAAAGTCAGTCAGCAAACATCTCGATGCCGAGGTTCGAGCCTATCTCGGGCTATTGAATGTAGTCGGGAAGGGGATAACAGGTAAAAATATAGCTAAACAAGGCTTTATATTATCAATATTGAGCAAAGTAATGAAGGACAAACGAGAAAAAATGATAAAGTGCTAAGGCAACCCCGAGGGATATCGAATAACAAATAAGGGGAATGGCTAATGATCCAAATGACTTTGAACCAAAGAGGAGTCAGCAAATTAGAGAAGAGAGAGAGAGAGAGAGAGAGAGAGAGAGAGAGAGAGAGAGAGAGAGTATTATTGCTCTTGAGTAAGACAATTAGAGACCCCTCCACAAGGTGTGGGTGACCCTTCTTTTATATAAAAGGGATATCTAAACTTAGTACAAAATACATAGTATAAAAAGATAGAATGAGATATGATAGCTCGTTATCTTTATGTTGTATGAGGCTGCCATCGAGCCGCTTGGATAGGTTTCATCGATCTCGGATACATCCTTCAGGGGATACATTCGTTCATCGGGAACTTAGCTGATGTTCGATCTTGGCAAGGCATTGATAGAACCGGAGAGAAGCGACCAATCCAAGATCTCATGCCTTCGAGGTTACTCTCGAAGCATCATGCCGGGGAAAAATCAGTGCCTTGATTTCACCGTGCACATATAGTCTCCGCATTTCTTAGTGGGACGCGATAAGAAATGTATGTGACACTCCATTTTGTGGGCTCTTGAAATGACATTATACTTATGGCACAGTCCCTTTCACAAGAGTCGAGGCGTTTCACCTTCCCGCTTCTTCAGGACCATAAGAAGTATCATGACTCCTTATTCCTTGGGGCCGCATCATTACTATCGTTTCGTTGCCATTGTTTCAGTTTCTATAAATGTATTAATTACGCCTGTTGTTACATCTTTCGAGGTCAGTAATGGAGTCATCGGTTACTTTGCCCTTCCCTATATATAGGGCTTCTTTGTGATCAGTTCTTCATTCAAACTTCCTTCAATATCTGTTCTTCTTCCCTTCCCTGCCATTTTCCAGCCTTTGTTGCCTTGCTATGTTTGAGGCCCACGGCCTTAGGATCTTAGGTCAGGGATGCCATGGACCAGCTCTCGATCTTTCTTTGGTGGGATGACCTTGTGCCACTGTAATGTTGTTGTTGTCGTCGTTGTCGTTATTGTTGTTGTTTCTATCTTCGTTGGCTCGAGGTAGCGACGTAGGGGGTTGATTTCCTTTGATTCGAGGAAAGATTCAGATTATCCACCGATGGTCAAGAGGGGGCTTGGATTATACATCGGTGCTCACCCTGCTTCCTCAGCCTGGCATGTTATACCCCATTTAGATTCCTAGGGGTGTGCTGATAGTCCCTGATTTGCTGTTGCCTCCCAGACTAAGGCAACATCTCAAGAAGTGGCTTCAAGATAAGTGTGCAGGCGGAGTCTGTACTAGCCAAACTTTTCGCCCATCCACTTCTCGCCTTCTCCCGATATCCCGCTCATCATTTTTCTCTTGTCCCCCGCCTTCTCTTCCATCAAATTCCTTTTGAAGATGCCATTACGGGAGGATTGGGATGAGATATCTATGGGGACAGGACTTCGGAAGATATTATCTTTGAGGTCATACGCTTGAAAGGATGATGTCTAAAGCACAACACGTACATAGTCTACCCCTTTAGGTTTGCATATTACCTGTATCTCTTTGCTCCATCCCCTTTTTTCCTTTTGTAAAGGTCTCTTGTGGCTATTGTAATCGTGCAAAATGTAAACATATGTAAGGATTTCTACGAATATAAATATACTTTTTCTTGGCTCATGTTTTCAATCATTGCCTTATTTTGTATGTTTTTTTGCCTCTTGATGCCTTTAAACGTCTTCCTTTATTGTTAACTACTGGCATCAAATTCAGACAAAAGTGTTTCTTTTGCTCCCACATTGGTTAGTGTGGCTCTTTTTCGAGCCTAATAATCAAGCTTTCAATCGAGCTTAGGCTGACCCGATAGATTTGGGCCGTCAAGTTCCTCAAATTACGTGGATATAATTGACGAAATCTCGGGTCCCTCGGGAAAGGTATCGAGAGAAAATTAATTTTAGGCACATGAAGGTCCCATTCGGACCATAGATATCCTTCTAGAGCCTATGCGATTGAATTTATTTGAGGAGTTGCCCGTGATTCAGGTGCCACTATGGTTTCTCTTGGAGCTCTCGATCGATGTAAAATGGCCTTGTGCAGGGCCTTTTGTGTTTTGATTTTGAATAAAATCGGTAACTTCGGGCCACCGGACCTTTACCTTGAAGGTACGAGCAGTGCCTCTAGGCTTTGTGGTGGCCTTTAGGAGGAGACTTGCCCATTTGAGGAACGCCTACGACTTCTTGGACGTGGTCCTCTAGCAGAGGTCTGCCTGCGTTCGAACTATTCAGATTGGCATCTGGGTTTATTCTATGTGAGTGTATACTGAGAACAACTGGCCTTGCTTGCTAACTTCCTTCAACAGGGCCTTTGTGTGTCGGTCTCGTGATGGAGAAGGCGTTGCTTGCCTTTTGGGGCTTTGCTGCGATAGGGCCTCGGAACTGACTATAACACCGAAGCTGAAGATAGTGCTGAGGGCTGATGCCCCTTGGTTGTTTATTAGACTTGTCGTTGCTTTAAGTGCAATGCGAGGCTGCCTTCACCTGTTTTCAAGGGTTGTTGAAGTCTGCCTGCAATGGTAATTTGTTTAGGAAAGGCATACGCCAGACTTCGAGCGAATCATCCCTTCTGATATTAGTCGCTGGTGTTGCTCCTTCGAAACCCCCTGTCACTTATTTGGAGAGATAAGGATATGTCATTTAGGGTGTGCACCCTGTGTTCCCTTTCCTCCACTTGAAACTTCCTTTTGTAGGCTCATAATGGCCTTAGATCTGTGTTGGTATGTTATGGGCCCAAGCCTTGGGAAGTTCTGGGCTCGAACTGTGAAAATTCTATCTAGTGGAGCGGTGACTTCGCGTGGTACATGTTTTGTCCCCTTCTTCCCTTAGGGCTAGCTTTCTCTTTCTTTATGCTATATTAGTTGTAGTAAAAATCGGAGGTTTTGGAGTACCTTTAAGGGTGATGTCGTCCGTGCTGGAGTTACTTGTGGGGAGCTAGGGGCTCAAGTGTCGGTTTAGGCTTCGGAGGGGGTAAATGCTTTGGCCGAGGTTTCTGCCTTCAGGGTCGAATCCTTATGACTTGTGATAGTGCAAAAGTTTCGCCGGATGGGATTTGGAAAATACCGGATTTGATCCTCTATAGTTTGGAGTTGAGATAGTTGACGCTTCGGCCAAAGTGGCACTGGGTCAAACCAAGGCAGGTCGGGGAATGAAAACTCATTTGTGGGGTGCTACTGGTGCTCAAGATGAGTTGAAGAGACCCCTCGATCGAGAGAGGGGGGCAAAAAGTTGGTTCCTCGTGGCCTTTGAAGAGAAGTTTTCAAGCAGGCTGGTGCAATGGGCTCTTTTTTTCAGAATAATTGGCTTGGGCCAGGAGAATAATAGTGGCTCTTAGTTGCCTTTTACTGAGGTCACGGAGGGCAAATTTTGACAAGCTGTACTCCTTTCAGTGCGGAGCGTAGATTCTTCTGTCTTTTGCCGTTTTATTTTTGACATGGGCGTAGGGTGCCTGCAGATGGAGAGGGCACCTTTTTGTGCATGTATACATAAGAAGGAATTTGGAGTTTTGTTTCTTCGGTACCTTTATTGCTTTCAGCCGGATGGGCTAGCTTTGACGTATGGTGGGACCTTCATAGGTATGGATTTGATCAGATGTGTTGGGGGCTCTCAAGCGTCATTGTTGGTATGAACAGGTACCGGGGCTTACGTGCTTGTCCTGGGTGTTTTAAGCTAAGCCCATGGAGTTAGGCTTCGGTTCGAGCCTTCTTGTCCTCGAGCCTTCTGCTCGTGTGGGTAGGTAGTAGTCACCTTCATTGTTTACCTTTTGGCGCTCGTTTCCCCGATTATTCTTGGGCCTAATCTTCGAGTTGTGTTGTGGCTCGAGCTTTATTGGCCTTCAAGCTCTTTCCCGTTTGTACGGGCAGAGGACGATGATTTGTATTTTGTGGGCGTGTGACCTGGAGATTCAATCGGCTGACGATGACATTATTTGTGTCTTTAGACGTATTTGCAGCTTAACTTATCTTCGGTTCAGTCTCTAAGTCGTGTTGCAACTTGGGCTGCACTTGAACTTTAATCTCTCGCGATTTTCGGCCGGTGACAAATGGCAGTTATACCGTGCCCTTAAACATATTGTAACTTTTGGGTCCAGTCTCCGAGTTGCATTGCGACTCGAGCTGTAATCGACCCTTAAATCTTATTGGGCTTCTGGCAGGTCAAAGTAGCATTTATGCCGTGCCCTTAGGCATATTGTGATTTTTGGGCCAGTCTTCGAGATGTATTATGACTCGAGCTATAATCGACCCTTAAATCTCATTGAGCTTCTGGCCAGCGATAGTGGCATTTATGTTGTACATTTAGGAATTTTGTAATTTTTCCCGGTCCAGTATCCGAGTCGTGTTGTGAGTCGAGTTGTAATTGGCCCTTATATTTTCTTGAGATTTTGGTCGGTAGAAATGGCATCGATGTCGTGCCCTTGGGCATATTATAATTTTTGGGTCCAGTCTTTGAGTTGCATTGTCGAGCTGTAATCGACCCTCAAATGTTATTGAGTTTCCAGCCGTCGATTGTGGCTTTTCTGTCATTTGGTCGTTGAGACCTTTTAGTATATGGCCCGTAGACTTGCATAGTTAACTAGTTTGGATCCGATCTCCGAATCGGGTTACGATTCGAACTCGCTTTAATCCTCAAGTTGTCAATTTTCAAACTGGCCACAATGGCTTTTACTTTGCAGGGTCGTAGAGACCTTTTACGATGTATGGTCGTAGAGACCTTTTAATATGAGGCTCGTAACCTTGTTTAGCAGGCGACAAAGGCCCCTATTCTATTTTTGCCCGGGGGCTTTTTGTAGGCTTTATTTTCGCTAATAAGGTCTTTTTGAATATTTTTGCCTGACCCGTCATTGGTTTTGAAAGAACCTCGATTTCAAGTCATATTCAGCGATGTTTTGATCACCTTGTAAGGTTCATAGCTCATAGGTTGATTAGATCAACACATGCAATTTTGGAGCCGACGTGGTCAGGACACATTTTTTGCCTATTGAGGAAAGCCTGTTTTTAACCGGTTCATTCTGAAATAGATTTTAGCGACAATCAAGCATCCCCAAGTCACGTTTTTGGTGTTGTATCATCCGTTTTGACTGTAGTCATATGAATTTCGGCGGTAGCCATTTTTTATCCCAAGAAGCAGTTTTAGGCGTCTACACCGAGGGTATGCCCTTTAAGGATTCTTATAAGTTTGACGTATAGCCTAAACTCTGGGATTTTTCATGTCTATTGAGGTCTTACAATTTGCAATGGATAGATCTGGTTATGTCGAGCCTACCGCTAGGGTAAGAAATTTCGGATTTTGCAGTGCATGGCGATTGACGATAATTTTTTCGAGTCACTGAGTTCTTCTTACGCTTGAAGACAGCTTTTTATGAACCTGGAGTTGCATTATGAGGGCTTCGTGATCCTGGAACTCCGACCCCGAGGTAGGGTAGATAGTGAATTGTTTTAAGTCTCCGAGAATCTAGGGACGTATTTGATGGAGAGGCCTCTATCGAGAGTATGCTGCGACATTTCCTTTTGTATATTAAGGCGTTGGAAGATATCTTCAGATCTATTGGTGCGAAATATGTGCTTTTTGTCGAATCGACCTGTTCTACACCGAGTCGGGTTGATTTGCTAATTTTCATTTTGCTTTATTCTTGACTGGAAGCCTTTCTCTTTTCTCATAAAAAGAAGGGGGATATATTTGATTACCCGATATAATAATACATGCTTCCTCATTGGCGAGGCTTGACTATATTGACTGTTTTGGCCTGATACATCATCTCCCCATAGGGACCTATGTTCGGCACTTTCCTACCTCCTTTGAATCTGGTGGATTTCAGGGGGAACGCCCCTTGCTGTTTTAAAAATTAGTCGTAAGGGTGGCTTCGAGCAATTTTGTGAAGTTTCTCCTCTGGTAGCTTCGCGGACGTTGCTTTAGTAAAAACCTTGAAGGTAAAAACCCTTCTTTTTGGGATAAAAACTCGGTCAAAGGAAAAGAGTGCAACGGGCATGCTCTTTTGGGGGGTCTCGAAGTCTTCTGACAATGCCAGTGTCCTGGTATCTTCGGTCGAGTGACTGCATAAGGGTTAATTTATAATTGGAAAATAAAATAAAAGAAACGGTAGTACCTTAGGACGGGATACGTAGGTAGTGCCTTGAAGCTAACTTATTACGACCGCCCGAGGTAGGAAACACGATGCGGATTTCCATTTTTGCTTTTGTCAAACTCGACCGGTGTTGAGGCCTGACTCGCACGTGGGCTTATGGGAAGCGGAGGTATGGGTGCTGACAACGCATATTGTATTGCAAACATTTCCCTTGCCCCGTGTTGTTCTCCATATACGGTTTTGATTCATCCTTTGTCGGGAATTTTATCTAGTGGTGGGTGGATGGCACTGCTCTCATACAATGTATACACTATCATCCGAATAAGGCGTTATACCTCATATCTCCCTCAATGACATAGAACTTGGTGTTTTGGGTGGTGCCGGCCACGGTGATGGGGATGACGATCTCTTCTTTCATTGTTTCACTCACCATGTTGAACCCATTAAGGACCCGAGTGGCGGGAACGATCCGCTCGGTAAATCTGAGCTGCTCTATCACCCTCGACCTAATAATATTTGTCGAGCTACCTAGATCCATGAGTAAACATTTTATCTAAAAAGAATTCACAAGGAAATTACCAGGGAACCATTATGGGGTTGAGATAGGGCCTATATGTCTTTTCGCTGAATGTAAGGGCATCTTCGGGTATATACCCCCGAGTCCGTTTCTCCCTGGTGATGGATATTTTTGTTTTCCTCATCATGGGTTACTATGGGGCATCGGCGCCCCCCATGATCATGTGGATGACGTATTGTGGTTCGTTTACTTTGTTCTTCTTAACTACCTCTCTATCTCGGAATTGATTTTTGGCCCAATCGCTGAGGAATTCCCGGAGGCGCCTTTGTTGAGTAGCCGGGCTACTTTTTCCCATAGTTGATGGCAATCCTCAATCCCGTTGGTATGTGTGTTATGGAACATACACGTCAAGTTGTAATTTCTATGCGAAGGTCTAACTGTACTGGTCTAGGCCATTTTGCATCCTTGATTTTGCTGATGGCGAACACAATGTCTGATATACCGACGCTGAAGTTATATTCTGATAAGTGGGGTACGTCGTTTGGTGCCATGTTTCGATTGAACCTGGTCCTATTGATGATCCCCCAAGGATCATGTCCTCGATCTATTCTCCGATCGTTGTAGGGCAGGTTGCGCCCCGGGGCATTCTCCTGTCTTCGAGGTATGGTTGGCACCTTTCTTTGCTTGGTTTTGTCTCTTTCGCCAGGAGTCTGTTTAGGTATAATGAGCCTGAGGGTGCTCCCAACTATTCATCCTCAGCCCTGATCT
Source organism: Nicotiana benthamiana (assembly GCA_034376525.1). Taxonomy (NCBI): domain Eukaryota; kingdom Viridiplantae; phylum Streptophyta; class Magnoliopsida; order Solanales; family Solanaceae; genus Nicotiana; species Nicotiana benthamiana. The sequence continues at coordinate 96,721,130 of CM067337.1, forward strand.
TCGACTGGTACTGATTGTGGACATTCGACCAAGTCACGACGGGGTATTTGATTAGATTCTACTTTAATTGTTTTGAAGCCATAAAGCTTCGTTCATTCAGGCCTTCGGTGAAGGGCTGCACTGCCCAATTGTCGAAGACTGGTTTTAGCTCTACTCGCTCCATCTGGAATCGGGACATGAATTCCTGTAGTATCTTGTCCTCTCTCTGCTTGATTTTGAAAATGACGGACTTTCTAATTGTTATTTTGATGGCTCTAGGGTGTGCTTATATGAAATAGTCCACTAACATTGCGAATGAATCTATGGAGTTGGGAGCCATGTAATGGTACCACATCATGGCTCCCTTTGAAAGCATTTCTCTGAATTTTTTCAGTAGTACGGACTCGATCTTATCATTCTGTATGGCTTTTCCTTTTTAATGAGCAGGTGTACGCAGTGACATGTTTGTTAGGGTTGGAGGTGCCGTTGTACTTAGGGAGTTCTGACATTCTGAACTTCTTCGGGAATGGTTTCGGGGCCGCTTCTTCGGGGAATGTCCTTTGAAAGAATTTCTTTGAATCTAAACTCGTAAGGACCAAAGGAGCGCCTGGGATCTGATCTACCCTAATTTATAGGTCTCGACCATTTTATCATTGGCCGCGATCATTTTCTCTCCTGATTTGATCCTATTAGTGAGGTCTTCGAGCATTTTTATGATGGTGGGATCAGCCACCTGACCCGTTGTTGCTTGATCTTTTGAGTACTCGCCCGATGGGAGGAGCCGTCTCTGGTGTCACTGTACTGGTGGTTCTTAGATGGCTTTGCAGCTGAGTGATGTCTAGTTGATGTTCCTGTAACATCTTAAAAATAACATGAAGACTAATTTCCTATTCTTCTCAGGCCGGGGTTTTTTGTGCTTCCTGTTGGTCACTATGTTGAATGCTCCTGTCGCTGTGAGAAGTTTCGTCTACTCATTGCGCGTCCTGCGAATCTGCGCCAACTAGGATTGGTCCGAGAACGACATCCTGATTCAACGGAGGTGCTCCAGCGGCCAGGAACACCATATCATTTTCCCCATGATCTTCGAGGTTTATATTCTCAACTCTGTTTATCAAGACAGACATTTTTGCCTGCAATCAAAGGCTCTCAGGCAAGAAAAAGTGTGAAAGATAACGTGCGTTTGAGTGACGAAACAAGCTAGAAAATAATCATTATTATTCTTAGCCCCACAGTGCGTGCCAAACTGTATACCGTGAAAATGGTAATAACAATTAAATTTGTAAATGGGATTCTAAAAATACATGATCTATTCCCCAAACTAGTTTATTAAGGCAGTGCTAAAATGTGAAGTATAATGACAAAAAGCGAGTCAAGCAAGGCAGTAATTTAACCAGTAGGGGGTTGTTGCTCGAGCGTAAGATCAACCAACATATATCCTGGGGCCAAGGTTGGATCCTATCTCGGGCTATAGAGGGTAGTCGAGAAGGGGATAATAGATAAAAATATAGCTAAACAAGGCTCTAAATTATCAATATTGAGCGAAGTAGCGAAGGACAAATGAGAAAATGACAAAGTGCTAAGGCGACCTCAATGGATATCGAATGACAAATAAGGGGAATGTCTAACGATCCAAATGACTTTGAACCAGAGAGGAGTCAGTGAATTAAAGAAGAGAGAGAGAGAGAGTGAGAGAGAGAGAGAGAGAAAGTATTATTGCTCTTGAATAAGACAATTGGAGACCCCTCTACAAGGTGTTGGTGACCCTTCTTTTATAGAAAGGGGACGTCAAAGCATAGTACAGAATACATAGTACAAAAAGAAAGAATGAGTTGTGACAGCTTGTTATCTTTATGTCATATGAGGGTTGGCATCGAGCCGCTTTGATAAGTTTCATCGATCTCGGGTACATCCCTCGATCTTGGCAAGACATTCATTGGGGCCTTACCCGATGTAAGATCTTGGCAAGACATTGATAGATCTCGAGAGAAGCGACCGAACTAAGATCCCGTGCCTTCTGGGTTACTCTCGAAGCATCATGTCGGGGGAAAATTAGTCCCCTAATTTCACTGCGCACACTAATTTCAATGTTAGCTTTGTAATTTAGGAAAATAGGTGCACACTTGAGTAATTCAAATTGTAAGCATAAATGAGACTTCGCGTAGTGGAACAACATACGCAACTTCAATCTTAATTTATGGTATAAGCATTTTAATACATGATTCATATTCTTTTCCCCTTTCAAGTTATCATGATAGTATATTGATTATATTGAAACATATCTTTCACGTACGCAAGGTTCCAACACCAATTCATGTGAAATAACAATCAATACAAGAACCCAATCTTTAACCTTACCGCATTAGCATAAGCACCAATGGAGCTCAATTTTTAAAAGACAGGGTTTTAGCCATACATACCTTGATTGAGCTTTCCTTTAATACTGTATGTTCTGGAATGTTCGCACTTCAATCTATTTATGCAATGTAGCACAATCAAACCCATAATCAGGAAAAGATCAGAATTTAAGGTCATTTGAGCATTTTATCAAGCACTAAGTGTTCATCAAGGCCTTATGGTCCTTTTATGCAAGATTACACTAGCCCTTTCCCCATGCCTCTCTATTTATTGATTTCCCCATATCTTCTAAGAACACATGCATGCCGTGTAATCACCCATATCCCCATGAATTACCTCACTAATAGCCCCTTATAGCTATGTTTAAAATTAAGATTTAGGTGCCTCACTTGATTATTTTTAATATTTTAACAAGGATTTGTGGAAAATTTTTTATAAAAGGCACTTCCCTCCTCTTAGACCCTCTATCTCACTCTAAAAGCACCAAGAAAATAGGCTCAAAATGAGCTATTGCACATGATATAACGATAGGGGGTCCGGTTTAAAATTTAGAAATTTGAAGCCCCTTCTCAGATCTGTGATCGCATATAAAATTAACATGCGGCCCACAGAATGGACCGGAAAAATGCTCCTAAAAATCTGAACAATCTACTTGGGTATACGACCGCATACCCGTTCTGTGGTCGCATAATGCACCGCATAATTGCTCCTTGCAAAAATCCCAACTGCTTTATGCGATGACTATGCAGCCTACATATAGAGTATGTGATCGCATAATTGGCCGCATAGTTGACCTCAAAATTAACCATCACACTGCTTGACTCTATGGTGACTATGCATTCCTTATGGCGGTTATGCGATCGCATACTGGACCACAGAATCGCACTTTTCGGGAAAATATTACTCCTTGACTTTTTAATGCATAGATCAGTCTAAAGGGTAACACATATTCCTAATTTGGCACCACGAGCTTTCGAGTTTTGAGTAGAAATTTTCACAGGGCGATACATCCTCCCCCACTTAAGATCATTCATCCTCGAATAAGGATCAAGGTTCACTTATTAGCAATCTTGATATAACCTTAGCTTTTCTCACATGAATCATATCAATAGCCCCAAGTTTGGCTAACTCCCTAAATTTTCAAAAATTTCGCAAGAGTTTCCTTTGTAACTAGGCCTACCCACCTGTTAAAGAGCTCAAGAAACATACCCTAACAGCATGTACACATTCCACAGTCATAACATAACTTGTACAATACTAACCATGGCCGCATAGGAATCATATAACCAAAATATGATAGTTTTACAAATCAAATGAAAGATAAGAGTTCATGGGAACCAAATGCATAAAATCTATTACATGACTATTCAAACAAGTGTGGGTACTTCTTTCTCATTTCTTCCTCGGCTTCCCAAGTGGCTTTCTTAATCTGTTGGTTCTGTCGTAACACTTTTACTAAGGTAATTCCCTTATTTCTCAATTTTCGGACCTGTCTATCAAGAATGGCAACTAGAACTTCTTCATATGACAGTTCTCATTAATCTCAATAGTTTCAACTGGCACAATAGTGGATGGATCTCCCACTACCTTCTTAATCATAGACACGTGGAAGACTGGGTGTACCAATGACATCTCGAGCGGCAGCTCGAGCTTGTATGCCACCTCACTAATCTTTTGAATGATTCTGTACGGTCCGACATGCCTCTGACTCAATTTTCCTTTCTTTCTGAATCGCATGATACCCTTTATGGGGGAAATCTTCAAAAATACCTAATTGTCCTCTTTGAACTCCAAATCATTGCTACGAACATTCGAATAAGACTTTTGGCGACACTGAGCAGTTTCCAACCTCTCGTTAATAATCTTGACTTTCTCCATGGACTGAGGCATGAGGTCCGACCCTATGAATTCCGTTTCTCCAACCTCGATCTACCCAATGGAAGACCTACATCATCTACCATATAATGCCTCAAATGGTGCCATCTGGATACTAGCATGGAACATGTTTTCTAAGAAAATTCTATGAGTGGAAAATAGTCATCCCAGCTACCAATCAAGAGTACAAGCACGCAATGTATATTCAAGCGTCTGAATAGTCTGTTCTGCTTACCCGTCGGTTTAAGGAAGAAAAGTTTTGCTAAGATTTACATGCGCGCCCAAAACCTTGCTCAAGTTTCTTCCAAAAGTTAGTTGTGAACTGAGCCCCTCGATCTGAAATGATTAAGCTTGTGTGCCATGCAATCTAACTATTTCTTTGATATACAACTTAGCATATTAATCCGTTGAGTCAGTAGATTTAGCTAGCAAGAAGTGCGTTGATTTCGTGTGTTGATCCACAATCACCCAAATTGAGTCAAACTTGTGCAGAGTACGCGGTGACCCCACCATAAAATTTATGTTGATCATTTCCCATTTCCACATTGAGATTTCTATGCTTTGAGCCAATCTACCAGACCTTTGATGTCCGACCTTCACTTGTTGACAGTTCGGACATCTTGTCACAAAGTCTGCTACCTCCTATTTTATGTTGTTCCACCAATAAACTTCCATGAGATCTTGATACATTTTTGTAGAACCTGGATGCACTGAATACCTAGAAGTGTGAGCTTCTGCCATGATCCTTTCCCGAAGGCCATCAATATGTGGAACACTTAGGCGGCCTTGGTACCGCATGGTACCATCATCCATGCCAAAGGAAAAAGTTGTGGTTTTATATTTATGAATCCCCTCCTTCAGTTGTTCTAATAATGGATCATTGAATTACTTCTCTTTCAGCTCTGCCACAAGTGACGATTCAGCCATATTCTGCACAATTATCCCTCCTTCACTAGAGTCCGCCCAGGCGAACTCCCAAATTAGCCAACTGATAAACCTCATGGGCCAACGACCTCTGATATGCCTTCAAATGAGCCAAACTTCCCATGGACTTTCGACTAAGAGCATCTACCACAACATTAGCCGTTCCTAGGTGACAGAGAATATCAATGCCGTAGTCTTTGAGTAACTCTAGCCATCTCCTTTGCCTTATAATCAACTCCTTATGCTTGAAAATATATTGAAGGCTCTTGTGGTCCGTGAATACATCCACATGGACCCCGTATAGATAATGTCGCAAAATCTTTAGCGCTAACACCATTGCTACAAGCTCTAAGTCATGGGTCGGATATATTCTTTTCGTGATTCTTGAGTCGCCTAGAAGCGTAGGCTATTACCTTGTTGTGTTGCATTAACACACACCCAAGCCTGATCAATGAAGCATTGTAATAAACCACAGACCCATATGTATCCTCTGGCAGGGCTCATACCGGTGCTAAAGTCATTTTTTATTTCAATTCTTGGAAACTCTTCTCATGATCATCGGACCACTCGAACTTAATTGCTTTCTGGGTTGATTTAGTCAATGGTGAGGCAAGAGTAGAAAATCCCTCCACAAATCTTCTGTAATACCCGGCCAAACCCAAGAAACTACGAATCTCTATTGGAGTGGTAGCTCTATGCCAATTCTTCATTGCTGCAACTTTTTAAGGATTAACGATAATTCCTTCCCTGTAGACGGCATGACCCAAGAACGCAACAGATTCAAGCCAAAATTCACATTTCAAAATTTTCACATACAATTGGTGTTGTTGAAGAGTATACAAAACTGCCCCGAGATGGGTAACATGATCCTCTTGACCCCCGGGAATACACAAGAATATCGTCAATAAACACTATCACAAAGGAGTGTAAAAAGGCTTGAAAACTCGATTCATAAGATCCATGAAAGCTGCCGGGGCATTTGTTAGCCTAAATGACATCACCAAAAATTCAAAATGCCCATATCGAGTCTTGAAAGCTATTTATGGAATATCCTGCTCCCTTATCTTCAATTGGTGATATCCAGACCGCAAGTCAATCTTTGAAAAACACATAGCACCTTGCAATTGATCAAACAAGTCATCTATTCAAGGTAGAGGGTATTTAATATTGATGGTGACTTTGTTAAGCTGCCAGTAGTCAATAAACATCCACAACGACCCATTTTTCTTCCTTACAAAAAACCTGTGCGCCCCATAATGACACACTTGGCCAGATGAAACCCTTTTCTAACAAATCCTCCAATTTCTCCTTTAGATCTTTCAATTCCGTGGTTACCATTCTGTAAGGTGGAATTGATATAGGCTGCGTGCCTGGCATCACAGATTGTTCAACGTTTTCCTACATTACCACCGCTATCTTGAGTAGAGTCCAATCTCGACCCAATCAGCTAGTTGCCTTATTTGAGACATTCACTTCAATCACAAGCACATTACCACCATATGTGCGGAATGACGTCCGATCTCGGCCCGATCAGCTAGGCCACCTTACCAAGGAATTTCCCTTTTTCAATCAATCATCTCATTTCACTATTTGTTTCATATATATCATTTCGTAGGCACTTGGGGCCACAAATATCACATCATACTTTGGCACCAAGCCACATTTCACATCATTGCTAATCTCAATGTTAGCTTTGTAATTTAGGAAAATAGGTGCACATGAGAGTAATTCAAATTGTAAGCATAAATGAGACTTTACATAGATGGCACAACATACACAACTTCAATATTAATTTAAGGTCTAAGCATTTCAATACATGATTCATATTCTTTGCCCCTTTCAAGTTATCATGATAGTATATTGATCATATTGAAACACATCTTTCATGCATACAAGATTGCAACACCAATTCATGTAAAATAACAATCAATATAAGAACCCAATCTTTAATCTTACCGGATTTACACAAGCACCAATGGAGCTCAATTTCTAAAAGACAGGGTTTTAGCCATACATACCTCGATTGAACTTTCCCTTTATACTATAATGTTCCAAAATGTTCGCACTTCAATCTATTTATGCAATGTAGCACAATTGAACCCATAATTAGGAAAAGAACATAATTTAAGCTCGCTTGAGTATTTTATCAAGCATTGAGTGTTCATCAAGGCATTATGGTCCTTTTATGCAAGATTACACTTGCCCTTTCCCCATGCCTCTCTATTGTAATTTCCCCATATCTTCTAAGAACACATGCATACAGTGTAATCACCCTTATCCCCATGAAGTACCCCACTAATGGCCCCTTATAGCTAAGTTTAAAATTAAGAGCTCAAGGGATGAAGTCTTACCTCCTGGGATGAAGATTTAGGTGCCTTATTTGATTGTCTTTAATATTTTAACAAGGATTTATGGAGCATTTCGATGAAAGGCACTTTCCTCCTCTTAGACCCTCTTTCTCACTCTAAAGCACGAAGAAAATAGACTCAAAATAAGCTATTTTACAGGATATAATGATAAGGGGTCGGGTTTAAAACTTAGAAATCTGGAGCCCCAACTCAGATCTACGATCGCATATGTGATCGTAAACGTGACATGCGCCCGCAAAGTAGACCTCAAAAATGCTCCAAAAAGCCGGAACAATCTGCTTGGGTATGCGACAAGAATGCGGTCTGCATATTCATTTTGCGATCGCATAATGCACTGCAGTACTGCTCCTTGCAAAAATCCAAAGTGGTTTATATGACAACTATGTCGCCTGAATATCGAGTATGCGATCGCATAATTGGCCGCATAGTTGACCTCAAAATTAACCATCACACTGTTTGACTCTGCGGTGACTATGCGGTCCATATGGCTGTTATGCGACCGCATACTGGATCACAGAATCACACTTTTTTGGAAAATATTATTCCTTGACTTTTTAATGCATAGGTAAGTCCAAAAGGTCTAAACCACGGCGAGAACAATTTTATAAATTTCAACACATATTCCTAATTTGGCACTACAAGCTTTCGAGTTTCGAGTAAAAATTTTCAGGGGGCCTTACAGGCGTGGCTGATAAAAATGTCACCATGTAACCTTAGGTCGTGGACCCCGAACATGGTGAGTAGCAATGGAGGAGGATGGTAAGAAGAAAGGGATGGAAAGATGTTGAAAGGCACTTGGATAAAGGGATAGTACCAGAAGGTCCCCATTTATAAGGGGTGATAGTATGACCGACAACGCCATCAATGCCTTTTAAAGACGGATCAACAAGCGTAATTAATGCGTTATTAAAAATTGAATCGACAACGGTATTGTCACTTTGAAGAGTGGGAATCGGTAGCACATTGAATGACGCTGAAAAGACAAATCCATGGGATTCCCCGAATATCATGAAGGCTTATGTCATAAGTGTGATATCGTCAATATGACTTCATCGCTGGAAGTCCGAAGAGTTGGATGTCAAAATCATTCTTATCAATCATCTCGAAGAAATGAGAGGACTATATGTATAGGGTAAAATCAAAGGTTCTAATTCCTTATCATCTAGGCACCTTAGAAGATCATCTCGAAGGCTCGAGGTTACAAGGCTACGATCGAGGTTCCCCCCTCGAGGTTCGTCGACATTCGACCTCACGACAATGTTGACCCCAATTATAGTAGAAATGGGGAGTTCCCAAGGCATACGGTGTTACAACCCGTATTCACCTATGTTAGCTCATGTCATAAGGTAGTCTACATAAATCCATGAAAGGATTATCTTTAAGATGATAAGAAATTAATCCTATTGGTCTTAAATGATACAAAGGTGTATAAAGGTGGTTAACAAGTATTAGAAGTTAAACGAATCAAGGATGTTGTCAGCAGTATTTTCGGGTAAACCTAGAGGTGATTAATACACTCAAGTGGTAGTGTTTTAAGGTATTTGAATCATATAATATCTTCATTATAAGTCTTGAAGTCAAATGAGATATGAGACAAAAGTCGACAAAAGTTGTCCCAACTTAGGTTCATAATTTTAGTTAAACTTTAGGTCAAATGTCATTAAGCTTTTCTCCCAATCTACTTGGAATTATGGCGTGATTTACCCACCAAATTAAATATCTATGAGTCTAGTTTCCAACACATTAAACCGTTTGTCAATACGATCTTGGGGTATAGAGATATTCATATTTTCGCAAGCCTGCGCAGATTGGTAGATGACAAGTAGGTGCATTACCTACTTGCCAAAATGATAGGCCAAAATTAAAAGGCCTAAGTCATCCAAGAGAGGAATTTTAAGGGTTATGAACTAAGTTCTTTCACCCATATTTCAGACCCTCAAAACCAAAGTTAATCCCTGCAATTCATTCCCAAAAATCCCACACAAACCCTAATCGATTTTCCCTCTCTTTCAAGTTCTATTTGAAGGTAAAACCTAGAGTTTGAAGAACCAAGGGAAGGGGCCGAGTTATCCAACAAGTAAGGTAAGTTACTGCCATCTTTCATTCATTTTTCTCTGCTGTGAATTCATGGTAATTTGTTCTATACATGTAAGAACTCACGGGATGGTGATCGAAAGCCGTGAGTTCGAGTTATTCACTTGTAGAGACTTTTTTGTTGGCTGTTTTGTGTTGCTGTTGGTCTGCATGTTTTACTACTATTTTATGGACTTTTAGAAGTTGAAGGGTGTGGAGAAACACCATATATATGTAGGGTTGTGCTCTGATAGTTATTCGTAATTTTTCGGGGTCGTTTGACACGACTACGGTGGCCGTTGTATGTAGGAAGTGATTAGGTTGTACATTGACTATTTTGGGAGGCTCAATATGATTATTATTGATGTTGTTTGGGCTATTTGGTGACTGTTTGGAATTGTGTGAATTCATATATATAGGGGAGATTCTGCCCCTTTCATTATAAAACAGGTTGTTGTCGATATATAATAGTTATGACGCTTAAATGATAACGATATTATCGTTTCTCTTATTGTAGACTAAGGGGTTGTGACCATTGCATAGCTTGAGATTGGGGCAGTATATACAAGTTATGTGAGGCCATCCCTTTCCTTCTTTTGCACGACTCTGATTGTACATAATGTAATGAACGAGCTTCCAAAGATATTATACTCTTAGAAACTAGCGGTACTTTACATTGTTTCCCCTCTTATGGAACGATTGATGTTAATGTTGCTTCTCTTATTATTAATGTTATCAATGTTGTTGGTACTTCCTGATTCTTATAAGGTTCATAGTGAAGAATTAGTCCTAATAACGTGTATAAAGGATTCACTCCGAAGGGTCTAGAATGTGCTTCTATGAGTCGAGCATGCATTATATATATGTATCTAGTTTACTCTACCGAGCCGCGCTATAGTCTGCCGGGTACGACACCTATTGTCCAACCACTGATCAGTTGGCTTTTACAGAGCTCCACGTAGCCGGGTACGATTCTACCGAGCCTTATGATGGCCGGTACGTTTTTACCCATCCTATTACGGTCGGGTACAATATGAAGATGGCGATGCCCACAGATGCATATGTTTTAAAATTTTATGTATTTATACACATATATCATGCATTTCATGTCAGTAGCCCTCAAAGGTACTCAAATGTTACAGGTTATATATTCTCTATTCCTGCTTACATTACTCTTCATGTTTATGGTTCCCTGCCTTACATACGCAGTACTTTATTCGTACTGATGTCCTTTTGTTTGTAGACGCTGCATGTCGTGCTGCAGGTCCTGTTAGACAGGCAAGTGCAGCTCTCCCATCACAGTAGGCTATCCAGTTCAATGGTGATTGGCGAGATCCCTTCTCCGGACTTGCCATGGTCTTGGTATGCATTTTTACTTTGGACATTATGGGTATGTCGGGGCCTTGTTCCTGCTATGTTGCAACATTTATGTTCCTTTAGAGGCTCATAGACAGGTGTTGACCCATGTATAGTTGGTATGTCTTATCGGCTGGTTGTTGTTGTATAGTCTTTCATGGTAGCGTGGTAGCTCGTGCCTTATACGAAGTTTTTGATTGTCTGGTCATTCCATATTAGGTATGTTCATGCCATCATATTTTATTGTTGGTTGTCCATGATCGATGTCTACCATTTATACTGAACTCGTCAGCCCTAAAAGATAATAAAGAAGGTTAGATAAAATGTACGTTGGTGCTTGGCAAGTATGGTCGGGTGCTAGTCATGGCCCTCCAGTTTGGGTCGTGACATAGGGCTAGGGCTGACTAAGTCTAGTGGGATACTGTGAATCTGAATCAGGGCGTTATATCCAACTCTTATTTTGTTTCTAAGTCTCACACGTAGCATCAACTGCTTAATAACTAGCATAAAAATATATCACGTATTCTTGAATTTCCATAATTAAATTTAATTATTATTCCCATTTTCACGATAAACAGCCTAACTCCAGTACTAGTTTTGCCTGCAGAGCAAATACTACATAATTAGATTGATAGAAGCTCATGATCCAGTCACCATTGTCTTTTTAGAATCTTTTAAAACAAGAATGCCATAATATTACGTTCACATTGAGAATTTTGCGTATCTTATTTATTTAATATATTTTCATATAGTTCTTCTTATTTCGAGAAATCAATTTTAATACAATATAATTGATATTTGCTAATTTGATTCTCTCAAATAGTAAATGAAAGTAATATAAATTTGTAAAGTAGAAAATTCAATCTCTAAGAAAGGATACTTTATTTTACTATAATTTGATAGAGTACGATAAATATTTATATGCCAGATATTCGTCATATTTGCTTCCTCAAACAATAACATTACTTCAAAAATTAGTTAAATATCGTTCGTTGTTTATAATTATTCTCGAAATAGTTATAACTTTTGCTTTCAACATTAATAATTTTAAATATATTTATTCTCAAATGAGATCTTTTAATTTATAACACTTTCATAAAAATTTCAAATAATGTAACTGTATTGGGATTGTTATTGTATGTATAATTAGTTTACAATTTAAAGAAATTAGTTCCTATAAAAACTGACAAGTAAATTGCGACATGAATAATTCTCATAGATACATAAGGTTGAGTTTGAGAATTGATTAAATATAATTTCTCTTCAAGTGACAAGGGATCTCAAGTATTTATAAATGTGAAAAAATTTATTGCAAAAATTGAATGATCTTTCTTTCAATTAAATATTTCTAATTCGAGTTAAAAAAATGAACATTAACTTAGATAGAAAATGTTAATTACTAACTAACTAATGTAAATTTTGGACAGAAGATGCTTAACAGAAAAGAAAATCCTTTCACTCTACATAAACGACAAACTCTGACAGTAGGTCAAAGTGCGCAAAACGACGAAGCATAATACGACGTCGTCCAAATATTTTCAGGAACTAAACGATATCGTTTAGCTGTTGTTACCTGAAAAACACAACTTACCTATGTACGTTCAATCTTTGAAGCTACAAGGTAAGGTCGCCGACCCTTCGTTCTTTCCTTCCATTTTCGCTCAAAATATTTTTATTTATTTTCTCTTTCTTTTCGCCCAGGCAAACTACAAATCTAGATATTCAAAGAGTTGAAACTATTTTTCTTATTAATTTAGATGTTGAATTTCAGTAGTAATTGAATGAATATCATCTCCGTCTGAACGTCATCGTCTCGTGACCTGCTGTGTTCTGCTTTGTTTCCTTCTCTGTAATCTCTGTAGCGTTAACCTCTTTCGAGACGACGACAAAGACGAGTACGTTTAATCAATGAGAGGTAGAATCTGTTAAAACTTGGTGAGACTATTTTTCTTTTTTCTTTAAACATTTTTTTCTTTCACTGCTTCGATCTGTATCTGATATGTTTCAATTTGCTTTGTTCCGGGTAGATCTGTTTGGATCTTGTTTTTTTTTTCATTTCTGAAATTAATTTGTGAAAATATTTTTACGATTTTTTTTGCTAATTTATGAGATTTTTTGAACTTTTTGCTCGCTACATTATTTATGATGAATTGATTTGAATTTTTGGTGAATTTTGTGCAGCATTTTATGATAATTTCATTGAATTTTTGCTGGACTTTATTTGGTACTTAATTATGATATAATTTGCCGGTGAATAACATGAATTTAATAGGTTGGCAGGTTCCCATTTTTTAAGTTCTCAAATTTGCCCTTTAACTTGCCTTTGCCGTTTTATTACTTGAGCGTTATATTTTATACATTTAAGCCAAGTGGTTACATGAGGGAACTTCTTTTTGTGACATGAAAAGAGCTGACAACTTTTTCTAGAGAGGCGTCCGACTAAATTTAGGACGGGTGAAAGGCAAAAATGTCCATATTTTTAATGTGCAGGCACTGTTACTTAGAGAACTTAAAAATGAGAGCTTTGCTAACCTACTAAAAGCATGGACTAGGTTGGCAGGATAAGCTGTATTATTATATGTAGAATAAGGGCGGCGTCGGCGCAGCTCGGCCATCCCATAGGTACCTAATACAATAACTGTTAACTGTCCGGTCGAGGCTTTGGATTAGAACCTTGGTCATTCACAGTCTTAAATCTTAATCGTGGTGTCACCAACTGATGAGATACACCCTTGTTGTTGTTATGGTCAACAACAACAACTACGCAGTATAGTCCCACAAAGTGAGGTATGGGGAGGGTAATATGTAGACGAGCCTTACCCCTACCCGAAAGGGCAGAAAAGCTGTTTTCAATCGACCCTCGACTCAGTGAAGGAAAGGAAAAACAAAAACAAAGACAAAAAAGCATTAGTAACTTCAGCAGAAATAGCGTAAATAATTATTTAAACATAAGAACCATAAATAAAATAGCATGCAATAATATCAGACACTAACTACCATAAATAACTACCATAAGGGAGACACAATCCCAAATCATCCATGGATAGCCCTGCCAAGTCTCACCCAATCCCAGGCGAGGAGTACGAAGTTGTTGTTATGGGCATGTTACGTATATTCTACGTGTAGTGTTGTGGTCCATTTTGCGTGACTATGTGTATGCTTAATTTTAGGCCTATTCAAGATAAGATCTGGTTAAACCAAAAAGGAAAAACCATGAAAGGCAATGTAGTTATTTTCCAGTAAATTATTCGTTTACTGCCTAATATAGCTGAAGTTTTTAAATGGTAATGAAAGATTTGAGAGTAATCCTAATGCTTATCTTGGATTTTTGTTTGAAAGATAGTGATAGACCTTTTTGTTATTTCTGTTTACTTTTATTGCTTTATAATATCTGGAAATTTTAGTTCAGCATTTATTTTTGTATTTTTTAATCATTAATATTGACGAAGTTATGTTTTCAGCGGAGGTGAATTAGATTAGCTTTCTAAGTTTACCTTTGTGCAAAGGAAAATTCGTTGACTTGACGTACCAGCATTATGGAGACAACAAGCCTCTGCCGAGATGGCCACTTATTGCAGAATATGGTAGGTTTCTCAAAGTTAGCTATATTCCAAATGCATTATTAGAATTAATAATCTACTGGTATTTCACTTGCGGGAAGTAAATAAATAAGGTACTTGAGTTATATGCATTAGCATTAAAGTGGAAATTACTTCTATTTCTTTGAAAAGGAGTGAATCTATTGCTAGAGTTCAGATTTTCTGTTATTCAGTTGGTGTCATATTACTACATAGTTTATGAACTACATTATGTTCCATTATGGTGAGTGTCGTGCAGTTCATATGAAGAGATATCGGGTCATTTCTATTTTTGATGGAATGACTCCCTAATTGCTTTTGTTTTTCCTGCCAGGTTTTGCATTTCGTTCTCCTTAATGTGGCTTCTCCAAAATTTGTTATGGCAGACTTGCGCTATACTAGTCTAGGATATAGTCTTTCTGTAAAAAAATTGTAAATAGTAGTTGCCTGTAGATAAATGGAGTCAAGCTGGGTTAAAGTGTTAGATAATGGCCGTAGGACTGCTGCAGACGACTCAAAAAGTGAAGTGGCATCTCAGTGTTTGGCACGTATAGTTGAAGCTCGCAGCGAGAAGCTTGAGGAGCTATTATTCCAACCAAACTGTAATTCTTTCTATAACAAGCTTGGGAAGAGAAAAAGGACTGTAGACTGTGAGTCTAATTGCGGATCACATCTCAAGACAGCGATCCTTAAGAACTACTCAAATTTCATGAGAAGTGGACTGCCACAACGTGTTTTGTTTCATCAAAATGGTGAATGGAATGATTTCCCTCTAGATATTGTTCGTTTAGTTAAAAAAGACTTCCGTGCAAAGAAGGCTGTGACTGAGGTGAACTGTGGTGGCTTTCATGTAATCCTTGATATTCTGTATATGATTATGGTAGATCTGATAACTGGTTTAGAGAAACCTATCGCCTGGATAGATGAAGCAGGTGGCTGTTTCTTCCCTGAGTTATGTCTCGTCAGTTGTAAAATGCATGACAACTTTGACATCCAGTCACAAAGAACTGAATATTTCAGTACTCCTGAGCCGGATAGGGCAACCAAAATTAAGTTGCATCTTGAAATAGACTTTCGTGAACCAAATAATTGCAATTTGGAAGAATGTGTGGAGGAGTCAAATGTCAGTTATAAAAGGACTAAAGTTAATCTTCTTAAAGATAATCAAGAATTTGCTGATGATAAAATTTCTGATGCAAAAATGGAAACAGTTGTAGACTATCAACAGAATCAGGGAATTCTGTCTCCTAAATTAGAAGATGCACTAAATTTGGTGGATGCAGAATCTGTTAAAAATATGTTTGTTAAGGGTATAAATGGCATCCATAAAGTGGATATAGTCAAAGTTAGTCAATGTTCAAGTAAATATTTGAGAAATCGCTTGGAATTGTTTGAGAAGCTGGTCGAGATAACCCAAAATTATCGTGGAAATTCCAATGTTCGGTATGCTTGGCTTGCTGCTTCCAAAGAGGTAGTATGTACCGTTATGAACTATGGCCTTATGCATGGGTCGTCTAGACTGAAGACTAATCTTGGAGTAGGAGCACACCTCATTGCGCAGGACCGTGCCTCTAAAAGGTTGGATAATACTTTGTACTACAATGTCATTTTTGTTGACAATGTCATTATTGTTTGGAGTTACAATATCATGATCTTCGATTGGTTTTAAAATCATGCAGTAGCTTAATGGAGGTCATTAAACTTTGTGATTATATAGTTCCAAATTGTTTTACTGTGCTTGTATGACCGCTGTACTTTGAGGAGATAAAAATGGAAAAGAAGAGCTTTGCAACTTAAAGATAACAATGCTGTTTTCAAATACTTATTTGGTGTATAGTATCATCTCTGGATATCTAATAACAGAACCCTCCCCCCCAAACCCCTCGCTGAAATCCCACAAACAGAACAACACCAGATCCCCTAACTCAGAAGAAGAAAGAAAAATGGTCCTTTATTCACTGATATCATTCAGGACAATCTAACTTCAGCAAATTTTATCTTTCAGGACAATCTAACTTCAGCATCAATTGCTTTTTTTTCTTTGTCTCTATCAGTGCCGCTAGTTGTGATGTTGACGAAAATGGCGTTCGTTACATGGTTCTTTGTCGTGTCATTTTGGGCAATGAAGAACTTTTGCATTTCGGTTCTAAGCAATCTCATCCGAGCAGTGAGAAATATGATAGTGGTGTTGATGATTTGGAGAATCCTACTTATTATACTGTTTGGAATATGAATATCAATACACACATATATCCGGAGTATGTTGTGAGCTTCAGGATGTCTTCAGGAGCACAAGGTATTTATTTATCTCCTTTTCCATATATTTTAACGTCACAATATCATTATTGATATAGAATTTAAAAATGTATTGACTATACACCTTTCCTTAAAGAGAAACTCCACCATTTCCTTTGTTATTTTGAGTTGTGTGGTACTTCAAACTCCATACTCCAATGTAATAAAGAATTTTGGTTGATGTTGTAGCTGTGAAAGCTCTCGGAAGTATCTATTAATTCTAGTTTTGGACCTATTTCTCTTTTAAAAGACTTGCTTTATAGCAATTACTATGGTTGAGTACGTAACATAATAAAATTGGATTAAAGCACTGCTTTGACCACAAGAGGGGTTGCTCTGATGGTAAGCAACCCCCACTTCCAACCGAGAGGTTGTGAGTTCAAGTCTCCCCAAGAGCAAGGTGGGAAGTTCTTGGAGGGAAGGATGCCGGGGGTCTATTTGGAAACAGCCTCTCTACCCAAGGGTAGCGGTAAGGTTTGCGTACACACTACCCTCCCCAGATCCCACTAAGTGGGATTATACTGGGTTGTTGTCGTTGTAAAATTGAAGATAAATATGGAATGTACAGATATTTGCTCATTGAGAAAAGATTCAACACAAGTTGGGTGTTGAATGCTTGTAAAGATTATCATCAGGTGGAACTCCCTCATTTATTATTTGTAAATAACTCTTTTAACTTTCTTAACGATTATCAGGTGTTGTTTCTCACCTTTAAGGTTTAGGAGGACTGTCACTATGATAATGACATACGTTTCTTGGCTTTGTTATATGATTGTTCAGTTTCTAGTGTCTCCTGGTGAAGGATCTAGATTCCAAACCATTTAGGCGTTGAATGTCATCTTTCTGATGTTAAATTGCCGAATGCAACATTTAATGGGAGATTGCTTAAAAAAAGGATTAATTTGTTTGTATCATTTTTAGATGATTACAACTAGATATTCTGGTGTTAAAAAGTTTTTAATGTTTTGAAATACATGTCAATATATTTTATGGACTCTTCAGGACTTTTAACTTGATATCTTTTAAGTGTCATGGGGCACTATTTTAATGTGTAGAACTTTGATATCATTATGGTGAGGGTCCGCTAGTAGTCAGCTCATCATAATTCAAAAAGACATAACGTTGCAATCATAACTATTCGCTTAAGGGTATTTAAAGTAAAAAGAGAAGAAGTTACACTTCTTTTACAACATACTTTTTGATTTATTCATCCGAGAAAAAATGAAAGAAATAGTAGTCATAACACAATCTTGTGTTGGTTTTAATGCACCAATCAGTAATTGTGCTTGTCAAATTACATTATTACTACGGACTGATGGTTGACGTTCGGATTGAGTAATTTTCAGGTTCAAGTTAAATTGGTAGAGTTTGTTTAGCTAATCTATTTTCAGAAGTGGCTCTGAGTTATGCATTTTATTTCCGCAGGAACTCCAATAAGGGAAGAAAGTAGGCTTGATGTCTCTGGAGTTACTTCTCAGGGATCTGAGGAGCAGTTGGACTTGAATAAATTGCCTTCAGAATTGGTAATCCTTCATTTGCCTTAGCCCTCACCCCACCCCACTCCACTGCACTTCATCCCATCCCTATAGCAGAAAAACAGAGAAAGAGAACTGATAAATTATCTTTGCTATTCGTCTTTGCTAATAATATAAGGTGAACAAAGATTATTTGGAGGGAAAAGTAGCTACTTCGAGTCCTATTTCCCTTACTACACCAATGTGGAGCAACACAAATTGCTTCTGTTGGTACAAGTTGATAACGTCCAGTGGATTCCTAATGTGCTCTCCTCTTCAGAAATTGAGCTTTA
The DNA here is from genome assembly GCA_034376525.1 of Nicotiana benthamiana. Classification (NCBI taxonomy): domain Eukaryota; kingdom Viridiplantae; phylum Streptophyta; class Magnoliopsida; order Solanales; family Solanaceae; genus Nicotiana; species Nicotiana benthamiana. The sequence goes on from CM067337.1 coordinate 96,739,741, forward strand.
ACTTGAGATTGCATTTCTCTGCTCGGATTCGCACAGGAAGTTGCAATATGAGGTTTGACAAGCTTTCTTGCAGCACAGATTGTTGCATATATATTAAGAATATGAATAGACAGTCAGACCTTGCCAACTTGAATGAGTTGGATAAAATTTTTTGATCATTAAGAGAACTGAAATGGTTGAATATCAAGCATGGTTGCACTTGATCTCCTCGCTTACGGTGATCTTACTATAGGAAGAAAGAGAATGATCGAGTTTCCTGTCCCCTCTTTAAGTTGTTTCCTAGGTCTGGATTAATAAACGATTTGTAGTTTCCAGTGAAGGGAGTGTTCTCAAGTTTTAGCTAAAGGAGCATCTGGAATGAAGATATCTTGAAAAAATAGGAAGCGAACTGGATGATAAATCTCTTTCTTTTGGCTTGTGACATACATTGACGTGGACACGTGTTAATAAAATTGCTGATGCAATTGCTTTAGAGAGCACCTCTACTTATAGAAACTATTAGGTGGCAAGGGGATGTTGCCTTGTTTTGTATTTGAACTGCTTAACTCTTAAGGAATGACCGAATCCAAAGATATTTTCTAATCTTAGCCTCTGCCCATTATTCTAGTGTTGGAATTTCTTTTTGTGGAATAGTTCTCTTTTTTGCTCGATTTTGTTCGTTCTTTAAAGAATTTTATTGTTCACGTGCAACATTTAGAAAGCATGTGAATTTCCTTGTATTTTAGCCTAACCTTGTGAATAAGTTTATGTCCTTGTTTAACATTTCCGATTTTATTCGGTTAGCAGAAGTGTCAGCAATATCAGTTTGGAAACAACCTACAGCAATCCCATGATGTTGGTATAAGTACAAATAAAGCTCCCAAATCTCCCTGGATGCCTTTCTCTATGTTATTTGGAGCTATTTCAGCTAAAGTCGCTCCTAAAGATATGAAATTGGTTCATGCACACTATGACTTGTTCAGGGTATGTTGTGTTGATGGTTGTGTCTAACAATTTTCATTTAAAACTTTCTTCCTTCTCCCTGAATTTCTCTCGTTTTGTTTTTTGCTTAGAGCAAGAAAATTACTCGGAATGATTTCATTAAAAAGTTGAGATTGATAGTGGGTGATCAGTTACTGAAATCTATCGTGACCAATCTCCAGTGCAAGGTATGCTAAGAATGTGCTTCTATCCATATATAATTTGTTAATTTGGTACCTTAGGCTAGGTGTTTGTTGACAACACACGCGTCTTGAATTGATAGATTGATTTTGAGTTTAACAGAAGTGGGAACAATGGTTGCTCTTAGTTTAGGTGGCTTGTGTATTTGCTTATGTTGTATTTTAACAGAAGTGGGAACAATGGTTGCTCCTAGTATAGGTGGCATGTGTATTTGCTTATGTTGTATTTCTTTTTTGGGGCAAGATTCTATCCTCTAGTTCAAAGTCTAGCGAGACTTCGCTGGTGTCTCTTTACGGCTGATCTGATTGTTTATGTTGGTGGTGGTACTAACGTTTATACCGCTGTTATGACAATATTATTATATTGGTGTCCATTATTTTTTACTTTTTTTTTTCTTCTAAGAAGTGAATCTTTGATAGTGATGTGAATACTTCTAATGGGAATGCTCGCAAGTACCGAGAGCATTTATGTTGAAGGCGTTATGGTATTCCTTTGTGTTTTTTTGATCGGCAGGATGCAGCAAGTGGACTACGAAAAATCCTTTATTGTTATTAATACTTTTCCACTCTATGATAATGGATGAAATTATCTTAAATCCATAGTAAGAATCTGGTCATTTCAAAACCTTTAATAAGTTAGAATCTTAGGGTAGGTTACATGGATGTTCTTAATTTGATTACATTATCCCTCATAAGCTGTTTGAATTATCCGGCAGGACATGCATGTCAACTGGTGTCAGTAGTAATAGAAGAAGAAACATTTCTTTTGAATGATGATGGAATCTAATCTCGCCTTAACAAACAAGGTCATGTAGATTTATACATCTTAATAGTTTCAGCCACTTGAGGTTATCTTGGACATCTTTTTCCAGATACCTTACTGGAAGAAATAATTTGTGGTGCTCTTCCTCTCCCTAAAGAATTGTCCTGCTCCTTCATTTAAATAAAAATACTTCTTTCCTGTTGCGTCTTTCAAGAAGGTATACACATTATATTGCTTTCCTCCACCAACTGTTACTTTTATTGCTTGGCACCATAGAAATCAAATTGAACATATGGTTCCACCTGGCCATATGGGAGTACTCAAATAAATTAGGCTGAGAGGGGTGTCTTTCCTGTTTCTTTTCTTTGACCATAAATGATATGAAATTTGATTCAAAAAGTTGTAATAGAAAATTCCAATCCAAGGACGGCAGCGACCATGCATTTTTTAAGTCATGCTGGGAGAATATGGGAATTTATATGTAGTTCACATGACTGCACCGTTGCCCCTCTTGTATTTCTAAATTTAATGCGTGTAGCCCTTTGGTGGAAATCCCCATATATATATATATATATATATATATATATGTATGTATGTATGTATGTATGTATGTATGCGTATGTAAACCAAACAAAATTAGAAGTTTAAGAGTAGGTGGAGGGCGCGCCCTCAAACAAAATTAGATGTGGTCTGCTGCCTTTCTAATGAGTTTTGTTTGAAATAGCTGATACAAGTCAATATTTAAAGTAAATATTTTTCTGTTTTATTTTTTGTTTCCCACCTAGTGTTTGGTACCCTCTCTGGCTTGACTAATCCGGATATCCGCGGCTTTAGGCCACTAAAAGGGTAAGGCATATCTTTAGTTACACTGACGAATGAAAAAAATTCAAGGTTGGCACATTGGTTTCTCTATCCTGGATTTTGTATGGAGTGCTTGCATGTTAAGGTCTCTAAAACGGTTCATTACATCTTTTCCATGCATTAATTATATCAGTTTTTGATTCAAGAATAGAGTAGATATGTTTTTAGTGTACCACGAAAACAAGGTTAGATCTTGGCTGGATTCATAAAAATTAATTGAGGGGATGGGTACAATTTTGGCTCAAAGTATACCATTTATTGACCTAGGGAAGGGCTGCATATTTTATTATACGACAGAGAGAGAATGTGTTTTACATTTTCGCAACCAAATCTCAAATTTGGATTTGTCAGAGGTATGGGTGAAATGTCTGAGGTCCCAAATCCACGAACCTCTTTCATTAAAAGCATCTTCTGAAGGAAGATCAGTCGCACATAGAACTCAATCACTGCAATTTTCATCTTTTTTACTGATAGTGAGGTGATGAGGTTTGGGTTTATTTTGTTCTTGGCTTGTTATTATTAATATATTTTTGATGAAAATGTTGTATCAATTTATATTTTTTAGTTTTATCTTTTTGCTCTTTTGGCTTCTTTCATGTGGGTGGGACTTATGTAAGATACTGTTGGTAAATATATGGATATGTTCGTAGCTGCAGGCTACTGAATGGAATTGTAAAGAAATGGTGTTTTTAGGTCTGAAAAACCTATCCTTGTGTTTGCAGCCGTCTTCCGCATCAGTGTGCTCTTCAAGTGTGCCAAGCGGGGAGCTTAATTGTTGAGGCTGGTACCAGAAGGGTGGTTTGCTGCTTGGTGGTCAACCTCTACCTTTAACAATCATGCGACGTAGTTACTTCTTGCTCTTACTTTTTTTCTTTTCTTTTCTTGTTAGTTAATTACGTTGAATTTCTTCGACTCTTTTGTGACTATAAACAGTGGTGACATAACTTGCCCGTTTTCTTTTTCTTTATGCGACTTTTCATTCTCTCCTATCTGTGGTGGCAATAATTGATCAATGGAAGAAGAGTTTTTGACCATTGTCATCCTTGAATCTAGGAGTGGCAAACGGGCAGGTTGGGTTGGATATGATTCGGGTTAAAAATGGGTAATGATAAAGGATAAATTATTCAGTTCGACTCATATTTAATATGGATAAAAGATTGGCTAATCGGAGGATAATATGGTAATCATATATCCATGTTATCCATGATTTCTTTCATATGATCACTAGAATTTTTAGTTTTGCTAACTCGAGGAACTTTTGATTTGAGGTTTTACAAATATAAAGTTAGATTCTAAATAGATAATGTGATTCTTATTCACATTTAATCCGTTTTTAAATAGTTTATTATTTAACTTTTTTTAGTGAATAATATGGTTGTTAATTGTTTTCTTTTAAGAGAAATTTTCATAAAGCGCTATTTTTAGTGGTAATTAGCTATGTATAGATACTATTTGCTATATCACGAACTGTAGATACATTTTCTGTTGTTATAGGATGTATTAGATGTATTTAAGTTGTTGTATTCATGAATACAATAGCAAATATAGGTGTGAACCAGGGAAGTCTAGCTATTCAGTTGTTGTATTTGAGTGTATTTGACTGTATTCATGTCGTGAAATATGAGATTACAATTAGATAGATTACTGAATTTGACTGTATTCACGACGTGAAATAGGGGATTACTCTGTTTTTAAATGGAAACATAATAAGACTCCTAATATAGCTTAACAAGCTTAATTATAACATACAAAATTTGTATTTTCGGTTATAACAAACGATTCTCAAACGAAAAATACTCCAAAACATAGTAATCTTCAGAGAATTAAAATAATACATTTGAATACGTAAATTATATTAATTGAAAAAACATATGAATACAGTCATGGCCTATAGCAAGACAGTGAATACAATGAAATACATAGAATACAGTGGGATACATTGAAATACAATGAAAAAAGATAGTGAATACATTGAAATACACAGAATACAAAGGGATATATTGAATTACAATGAAGAAAAAGATAATGAGTACAATGAAGTACATGAAAATACATCGTGTTACATTGAAATATACTAACAGAAATTAAGTTGCTCAGCCCCAAATTCCGTCATCTTTGTTCAGGAACAAACCCTAACGGCCTTGTATTAGGACGAAGAATTCCTGGGGGAAAATGCATAACCTTACATTACTTGTTAGCGTCTATAAGTGTAGTGATAAGAAGTGCCATTACCCCATTCCAAATAGTAAAGCCGCTTTCTCAATTGGCTTTGCCGGCCATTGGGATAATCGTACCTCAAATCTACAACCTGAAAATTCCCTTTGGTGTTATTCATGAAGAGAACCGAGTGGAATTGTTTTGGCCATTGGGTAGGAATTGGGTCGCTGGATTTTGAAGTATTGATTAAAGTAAAATCAAAGAGAAGATACCGTTAGAAGGAGGAAGAGAGCAGATAATTTTAATGGGATGGGGAAAGAGAATGATATGTATCAAAGTAGAGAGAGAAAGAAAATAATGTAACTGAATAGCGTATTTAGTGGCTTAGGGGTAGTAGGTAACCAAAATTGGATATTTTGCTATAAACATTAAAAGATATCTATAGAACACGATTCTTTTAAATGGTATTTATTTAAAATAAATAAGGTATTAACCTTTGCTATAAGAGGTAAAAATTCCTTCTTTGAGAAATTTTCATAAAGCATTATCTTTTAGTTGTAATTAACTATCTATAGATACCATTTGCTATATTATGGATTGTAGATATATTTTCTGTTGTTATAAAATGTATTAGATGTATTTAAGCTATTGTATCCATGAATACAATAGCAAATATAGGCATGAATCAGGGAAGTCCAGCTATTCAGCTATTGTATTCGAGTGTATTCGATTGTATTCATGGCATGAAATATGGGATTATAGCTAGATAGATTACTGTATTCGATTGTATTCATGACATGAAATAGGGGATTACATTGATTTTAAAGGGAAAGCGTATCAACTAACATAATAGACTCATAATATAACTCAAAAACTCAATTATAGCATACAAAATTTGTATTTCTGGTTATAAAAAAATTTTCAACAGAAAAATACCCCAAAACATAGTTATCTTCAGAGAATTTATATAATACATATGAATACATAAATTATTAATTAAAAAAATATGTGAATACATTCATTGCATATAGCGAGACAGTAAGTATAATAAAATACATATGGATATATTGAAATATAATAAAAAAAGATAGTGAACACAAAATACGGAATATAGCGAGATACATTGAATTACAATGAAGATGACAAATACAATAAAATACATGAAAATACAAGGTGATACATTGAAATATATTAACAGAAAATCAAGTTGCTCAGCCCCAAACTCCGTCGTCTTTATTCAAGAACAAATCCTAATTTCCGTCTTGTAGCCAATTAGGTCGAAGAGTTCCCACTAGAATCACTAAACTTACGTTACATCTGCTATGAATAGAATTCCATTTGGAGTGAATGTCTATCTTGTAAAAAGTTTTACTTTATGACTAAGTCATTTTTTTCTATAAATAGAGGAGTCTTACCCTATTGTAATCATCCCAAAAATTCAATAAGAATTTCCTCCCTCTTTTTCTGCAATATTGTTTTTCTACTTTTATTGTTTTTATAACACGTTATCAGCATGAGTCTCTACCGTCTCAAGAAGCTTTTGGGAAGATTAAGGTATAACTTTTCTCCTCTTTTTAATTATGACTAACATTATAAAAAGAAAGTTCGTTGCCCTTGAAATTTGGGCAAGAACTATATGACATGGGTGTTGGATGCTGAAATCCATTTAGATGCAATAGGTCTTGGAGATGGCATTAAAGACAAAACTAAAGCATCCACCCAAGACTCTGCTAAGACCTTGATTTTCTTGTGCCATCACCTTGATGAAAGGTTGAAAATAGAATATCTCACGATCAAAGATCCACTTAATTTGTGGAATGGCTTAAAAGAAAGATATGACAACTTAAAGTTGGTCACTCTTCCACAAGCACGATATGATTAGACTCATTTGAGGCTCCAAGACTTTAAGTCTGTTTCTGAATATAATTCTGCGATGTTTAGAATTATTTCTAAATTGAAACTCTGTGGAGATACTATCACTGACTATGATATGCTTGAAAAAACGTTTACAACGTTTCATGCCTCCAATATGGTTCTGCAACAGCAGTACAAAGAGAAAGGTTTCAAGCAGTACTTTGAGCTGATTTCTCTCTCCTTGTGGCTGAGCAAAACAATGACTTGCTCATGAGAAATTATGAAAATCGACCCACTGGGTACACCATTACCTGAAGTGGATGAGGTGTATCCCCATTATGCTAAACGTGAAAAAGGCCGTGGCCCTATTTGTGATCGTGGTCATGGTCGTGGCTCTGGCCGTAGACAAGGAAGAAATTTTCTCGGTGTTAATCACCCTTCAAAGAAAAATAATCACCAAAAGTGAAAAAAGGAAATGTGAGAAGCCAAAGGCAAATGATTTAGAAACTGAATATTATCGTTGCGGTGGAAAAGGGCATTGACAAAATATTTGTCGTGTACCAAGACATTTAGTTAAACTTTATCAAGCATCTCTAAAGAATAAAGGCCCTGAGCCAATTTTGACTCTGACAATGATTTGACATCACCACTTAGATGTGGCAGACTTCTTTGAGCACCCTAATGAAAAAATAGACCACTTGATCGGTGATGAGTCCGTGGTTAAAAATGATTGAGCAGTTTAATTTTTTAATTTTTATTTTGGTGATTTATTGTAGCTAGTGAATAAACATTATGTAATCATAGTTTTTACATAAGTAGTTGTTATTAGTATCAATAAGTATTATTTATTTTATGAAATACTGTTAGTTTGTTTTGATTAAATGTAGTTCTAGTATTCGTTGCAAATGCTGTTTCAATTTATTTAGTCTCCAAGGATTAATATATGATTTGTTAAAGTAATTGTGATGTGAAAAGAAAATCAGTTACTGAAGTTGAACAATAGAAGTTGTAACATTCTATGTGTAAATTTATTTAATAAGTAACATGTTCAAGTTTTCAATATCTAATAAAATAACTTATATGATAACCATTACGATTTACTCTACCTTGTTAAAGTAAGTCTTTTGTATGTTCGTTCTGCTTATTTTTTTATCGAGGAACGAATAAGAAAAAGGTTTAGCGAAAACCGGAACTTACAGATGTAAGAGGTATGATAGCAACTCAATTAGTGAATTACTACCCTTTTTATCAATTATGTATAATTGATTATGTGTATAAATTAATAGAGAAAAAAATTCACAATTGTCCAAGTAGATGTTTTCTCTTTTTGTTTGTTAAGGTATAAACCGTCAATATAATACATAACTGGACCATGTGAATTTTCATAAGCGGACACGTGAATTTTATTTATTTATTTTCACTTCATTTCATAATCCTGGTTTTTGAAGTTTTAGATTATTGAAATTCCGTGAGATAAAAAAAATAGTGAACAAGCCAATTGTAATTCGGAAAAATATGCTGCACTTTTAATATTTGTGTTCAAGCAAATTGTTTGTAAGCCTAGTTTATTTCTTTGAAAAACTAATATTTATTCGTATATTTCTTTTTGCATGTCAACCCATAGGAAACAAATATGGATAGTCCACAAAGCAAACTTGGATCAAAGTTCAATTGTAAAAATATTTGTTTAGTTGATCCATGTACGACACATACAATACAAAGAGAAGAAATATTTCTCTCATTTAAGTATGTGTAAGGAATATGTTACTATAATTTCTGGTAGTAGTAAATTAACTGAAGGCTCTGGAAGAGCTACTATAACTCTGCCTAAGAGAACAATACTTATTATAGAGAATGCAATGTTCTCCTCCAAGTCCAAGAGGAACTTGTTGAGTTTTAAAGATATCCGCCGAAATGGATATCATATTGAGACAATAGATGAGAATAATCTTGAATATCTCATCATTACCAAAAATGTCTCTGGCTATACAAGGGCTATTAAGAAGTTTCCATCTTTGTCTTGTGGCCTGTATTGGACAAGAATTAGTGCAATTGAGGCACATTCTATTGTAAACCAAAAGGTTACTATTCCAATGCTTCTGTACTTTGGCATGATCGATTGGGACATCTTGGATCAATTATGTTGAGACGAATTATAGAAAACTCAAATGGACATCCATTAAAGAATTTAAAGATTCTTTTAAATAATGAATTTTCTTGCACTTCTTGTTATCAAGACAAGTTAATTATTGGACCATCACGAACAAAGGGTTGGAATTGAGTCCCCTGCGTTTCTGGAACGTATATAAGGGGACATTTGTGAATATATTCAGCCACATAGTGGGTCGTTTAGATATTTTATGGTCTTAATAGACGCATCTTCTAGATTGTCTCATGTATGCCTTGTTGTCATCTCGCAACCTTGCGCTTGCAAAATTAACGACACAAATAATTCGATTCTAGGCGTAGTTTCCCAATAATCCAATTAAGTCTATTAGGCTTGATAATGTTGCTGAGTTTTCATCCCAAGCATTTAATGACTATTGCTTATCAATTGGGATAAAAGTGGAATATCATGTAACTTATGTTCACACTCAAAATGGTCTTGCATAGTCTTTAATTAAACATTTGCAATTGAGAGCAAAACCGTTACTCATGAAAACGAGGTTGCCCACTTCTGTTTGGGGTCACACAATTTTGCATGCAACGATGCTAGTTCGTCTCAGACTGACAAATTATCGTAAATATTTTCCGTTGCAATTAGTTTTGGGTCATGAGCCTAATATATCCCATTTAAGAATTTTTGGATGCGCAGTATATGTGCCTGTAGCATCGCCATATCGCATCAAAATGGGTCCGAAAGAAGGTTAAGAATATATGTTGGGTTTGAATCACCCTCTATTATTCACTACCTCGAAACATTAACGGAAAATTTGTTTACTGCACAATTTGCAGACTGTCGATTCGATGAGACACTTTTCCCAAAATTAGGGGGAGAAGCTGGTGAGACCAAACAAGAAATTTTGTGGAAAATTCATCATTATTTTATCTTAATCCACGTGTCTCTATTTGTGAAAAAGAGGTAGAAAAGATTATCCATTTGCAAAGAATATCAAATCAAATGCCAGACGCATTTACGGATTTGAAAAGAATAACAAAATCATATATCCCTGCAGAGAATGTTCCAATCCGTATTGATGTCCCTGTTGGACAATCTCCTAGTGTCATAGCTAATGAGTCAAAAGCATGCCTAAAACATGACAGACCATTAGGTTCCAAAGATCGAAATCCTAGAAAAAGGAAAACAAATGATCAAAATGACACTACGAAAGAATTTCATGAAGAAATCCACAATTTAATAAATTCTGAGATTCATAAGAAATCCACTAAGCTCGAGACTCAAGAAAATAAGGAACTATCAATAAATCCAATCGATATTGAGACAAATTTGAATCGAGTGGATATAATGGTGGATTATGTCTTTGCATGTAATGTCGCATCTAACATTATGCAAGAAAGTGAGGATCTTGAACCTCAATCTATTGGGGAATGTAAACAAAGACTTGACCAAAATGACAACAAGCAATCCAATGAGAGTTGAATTCACTTGCAAAACGTAAAGTTTTTGGGCCTGTAGTCCAAACACCTAATAGTGTTAACCTGTTGGCTATAAATGGGTCTTTGCACACAAGATAAATGAGAAAAATGAGGTCCAAAGATATAAGGCACGCCTTATTACACAAGGATTTTCATAAAGGCCTGGTGTAGATTATGAAGAGACATATTCACCCATTATAGATGCTATAACGTTCCGTTATCTCATTCGTTTTGCTGTCCATGAAAAGCTTGACATGCATTTAATGGATGTGGTTATCGCCTACCTTCATGGCTCACTTGATAATGAGATATACATGAAAATTCCCGAAGGATTCAAAATGCCTAAAGCAAATAATTCAAAATCCTGGGAAATATTTTCAATCAAATTGCAAAGATCTTTGTATGGTCTAAAGCAATCAGAACGAATGTGGTATAATCGTCTTAGTGAGTATTTATTAAAGGAAGGCTATGTAAATGATGCCATTTGCCCATGTGTTTGTATAAAGAAAACAACACTGGAATTTATTGTACTTGCCGTATATATTGATGACATAAATCTTATTGGTACTCATATAGAACTTCAAAAGGCAAATGATCATTTAAAGAAGGAACTCGATATGAAAGATCTCGGAAAGACCAAATTATATCTTGGTTTGCAAATTGAACATTTAGCAAATAAAATTTTTGCTCATCAATCTGCCTATATAGAAAATGTATTGAAAAGATTTTACATGGATGGATCACATCCGTTAAGTACTCCGATGATTGTTCGATCACTTGATGTGACTAAGGATCCATTCCGACCTCAAGAAGAGAACGAAGAGCTAGTTGGTCGTGAAGTACCATATCTTAGTGCAATTGGTGCACTAATGTATCCTGCGACTACTACAAGGCCTGACATAACATTTTCAGTTAATATCTTAGTAAGATATAGCTCTGCTCCTACAAGAGACATTGGAATGGAATCAAACACATATTGCGGTAACTAAAAGGAACTACCGATTTTGGGTTATTTTATGACAATAATTACAGTCTCGATCTTATTGGTTATGCTAGTGCTGAGTATTTATCTGACCCCCACAAGGCTCGATCTCAAACATGTTATGTGTTTACCTGTGGAGACACTGCCATATCTTGGCGATCGACTAAGAAATCAATTGTGGCTACTTCATCTAATCATGCTGAGATAATTGCTATTCATGAAGCTAGTCGAGAGTGTATGCGGTTGAGGTCTATAATAGATCTTCTTCGAGACAAATGTGGGCTAAAGTGTGACAAATTGCCCACGATTTTGTATGAAGATAATGCAACATGCATAACTCAATTGAAAGGAGGAATCATAAAAGGAGATAGAACAAATCACATTTCACCAAAGTTATTTTTCACACATGATCTTCAAAAGAATGGTGATATTGATGTGCAACAGATTAATTCAAGTGATAATATGGCTGATTTGTTCACAAAATCTCTATTGACACCAACCTTCAAGAAGTTAGTGTACAAGATTGGGATGCGAAGGCTCAAGGATGTGAATTGATGCTCTCACCAGGGGGAGTTAATGCACGTTGCACTCTTTTTTCCTTACAAGGTTTTGTCCCGCTGAGTTTTCCTTGTGAGGTTTTTAACGAGACAGCCAAAAGGCATATTATTAGATATGTGTACTCTTTTTTCTTTTCTAGATTTTTTCCCATTGAGTTTTATTTAGTTAAGGTTTTAATAACGCATATTACTTGTTGACTAGATATTCAAGGGGGAGTGTTACGAATAGAATTACATTTGGAATGAATGTCAATCTTGTAGAGAGTTTTACTTTGTGACTAAGTCATTTTTTTCCTATAAATAGAGAAGTCCTAACCCATTTTTAATCATCCCAAAAATTCAATAAAAATTTTATTTTGTTATAAATAGAGAGATTTTACACTTCTATTTAAGGTGAATGTCTTTAATTAGAGAGATTCTAGAGTCCTATTATTGGTAGCTAAATCATCCCACTCCCTATAAATAAAGGGGTCTTCTACCATTGTAATACATCCCTAACAATCTCTAAGTATAAATGAGAATACTCCTCTCTCTCTATTCTCTCTATTGCTCTTGTTCTTGTATTATTGTTCTTGTCTTTATATTATTTCATAACACGTTATCAGCACGAGACTCTACCGTCTCAAGAACCATTCACGAAAAATCTAAGGTATTTCCCTCTTCCTAATTTAATTTTCGATTATGTCTGACATTACGAAAAGAAAGTTCGTTGCCCTTGAAATTTCGGGCAAGAACTATATGACATGGGTGTTGGATGCTGAAATCCACTTAGATGCTATGGGTCTCGGAGACACCATTAAAGATAGAGAAAAAGCATCCACCCAAGACTGTGCGAACGCCTTGATTTTCTTGCGCCATCACCTTGATGAAGGTTTGAAGATTGAATATCTCACCGTCAAGGATCCACTCATCTTGTGGAACGGCTTAAAGGAGAGATATGACAACCTGAAGTTGGTCACTCTGTCACAAGCACGATATGATTGGGCTCATCTGAGGCTCCAGGAATTTAAGTCCGTTTCTGAATATAATTCTGCAATGTTCAGAATTACTTCTAAATTGAAGCTATGCGGAGATAAAATCTCCGATTATGATATGCTTGAGAAAACGTTTACAACGTTTCATGTCTCCAATATGGTACTGCAACAACAGTACAGAGAGAAAGGATTTACAAAGTACTCTGAACTGATTTCTCTTCTACTAGTGGCTGAGCGAAACAATGACCTGCTCATGAGAAATCACGAAAATCGACCCACTGGGTCTACACCACTGCCTGAAGCAGATAAGGTGCACTCTCATTATGCCAAACATGAAAAGGGCCATGGTCATGGTCGTAAACGGGGTCATAGCCAGGGACGTAGACAAGGAAGAAATTCCAATGAAGTCCGTCAACCCCCAAGGAGAGATAACCGCCGAAAGCAGAAACGGGATCATGAAGATCCTAAGGAAAATGGTTCAGAAACTATATGTTATCGTTGCGGTGGGAAAGGGCACTGGTCAAAGACTTGCCGTATACCAAGACACTTGGTTGACCTTTATCAAGCATCTCGAAAGAGTAAAGGCCCTGAAACAAATTTTGTCTATGACGACAACTTGGACATCACCCACCTGGATGTGGCAGACTTCTTTGAGCAACCCGAGGGGAAAATAGACCACCTAATCGGTGATGGGTCCATGATGAAAGAAGATGGAGTTATTTGATTTTGTTCTACTTATTTGTATTAGTTAGTGAATAAACTAATAGTCATTAGTATTAGCTCGTATTAGTTAGTTCATGATGCAATGTTAGCAGTAGTTCTTTAGAATGTCTTCAATATGCTCAAATACCAATAATATTTTTATTTTCCAGTAGGGGTAATCGACTAGCCTGAAAAACTAGTCGATTATCTAATATTTTCGCATTAAAGCTGAAAAACAATTGATCGACAATCGATTGTCTATGTCTAACAATCGATTGTCGTTAGACAGTGTAATCTGGAATTTTTCAAAAATCATCCACAATCGATTGTCTACGTCTAACAATCGATTGTCGTTAGACAGTGTAATCTGGAATTTTTCAAAAATCATCCACAATCGATTGTCTATGTCTAACAATCGATTGTCGTTAGACAGTGTAATCTGGAATTTTTCAAAAATCATCCACAATCAATTGTCTATGTCTAACAATCGATTGTCGTTAGACAATGTAATCTGGAATTTTTAAAAAATCATCCACAATCGATTGTCTATGTTTAACAATCGATTGTCTTAAAACAGTGTGATCTGGGATTTTTCAAAAATAGTCAACAATCGATTGTCTATGTTTAACAATCGATTGTCTTAAAACAGTGTGATCTGGAATTTTCCAAAAATAGTCAACAATCGATTGTCTATGTTTAACAATCGATTGTCAATGCTCAACAATCGATTGTGTGTGTTTAACAATCGATTGTTTTAAGAAAATGCTTAAACTGAAATTTTCAAACTGCATAGTAATCGATTATGGAAAACATATAATCGACTATCTGATTTATTTAGTCAACTGACATCAGCAGATTTTGAAAATATTATGTGACACAAACGAATTGAACTTGTTTATTCTTATGTGCGTGTATTTCTTTTGTATGTCAAACCATGGGAATTAAATTGATTGAAGGCTCCTGAAGAGAAACTGTAACTCTGCCCAAAGGCACGATGTTTATCATAGAGAATGCAATGTTCTCCTCCAAGTCTAAAGAGGAACTTGTTGAGTTTTAATGATATCAATCGCAATGTTCTCCTCCAAGTCTAAAAGGAACTTGTTGAGTTTTAAAGATATCATTCAAAATGGATATCATATTGAGACAATAGATGAGAATAATCTTGAATTCTTCATGAAAACGAGGCTGCCCGTTTCGGTTTGGGTTCACGCCATTTTGCATGCAGCTATACTAGTTCGTCGGCTGCCCACTTCGGTTTGGGGTCACGCCATTTTGCATGCAGCAATGCTAGTTCGTCGGCTGCCCACTTTGGTTTGGGGACATGCCATTTTGCATACAGCAATGCTAGTTCGTCTCTGACTGACGAATTGACACAAATATTCCCCGTTGCAATTGGTTTTGGGTCATGGACCCAATATATCCCATTTAAGAATCTTTGGATGCGCAGTATATGTGCCTGTAGCACCGCCATCCCGCACCAAAATGAGTCTGCAAAGAAGGTTAGGAATATATGTTGAGGTTGAATCGCCCTCCATTATTCGCTACCTAGAAACATTGACAGGAGATTTGTTCACTGCACGATTTGCAGACTGTCAATTTGATGAGACACTTTTCCCAAAATTAGGGGGAGAAGTTGGTGAAACCAAACGGGAAATTTTGTGGAAAATGCAAAATTATCTCATCTTGATCCACATACCTCTATTTGTGAAAGAGGCACAAAAGATTATCCATTTGCAAAGAATAGCAAATCAAATGCCTGACGCATTTATAGATTTGAAAAGGATAACAAAATCACATATCCCCGAAGTGAATGTGACAACATCTGATTCACGAATACATATTCATTATTGGAAGAATATGAACATGAAATTGGTATTAAATATACCACACTCACCCCTAGAAGGAGGTTTGAGATGATATATGGCATGAATGATCGTTGGTCACGTACCTATTGTACGCCAAAGTATTTTGGAAATATGACTATTAAAGGACAACGATAATGCAAGAAACATATCTTGCATATAAGTTTGACATGACCATAATGGTATAACTTTCTCTTTAAGAAAGATATTCACCACATGGATGTTGATGAATCTGTGGTAGTACAAAATTAATTGAGAGCTCTAAAAGAGCCAATTATTACTATGTTGGAGAAACACAATTGAGTATTGTGCTGTAGTAAGTCTCAAAGAAACTTATTCAGTTTCCAAAGTACACGCGAAAGCGATTGATTATATTGAGACTATAAATAAAGGAAGGCTTTGATATCTCCTATTACTACAACTTGTAGCGGGGTAATTTGCATATGAAAAGCTACCCGCTTTGTTCTCCAGTTTGTACTACACAAAAGAAAGAATGCCACAATAAAGTGGATATCTATTGGTATAAAAACCCATGTCATAATAAACCTGAAGTTTATTGATAAGTGCACATGTCTAAATTTGAAGTTTACCAATATTGATAATTTGTTCAGTTAGCATTCGTATTAGCCATCTCATTTTAAGTATGATGTTCAAATTCACACAGGTGAATATCAAAGAACTAGAAAGTTCTTTACGAATTCTCTTGTATCACTTGTTCTCATTAATGAACTGACCAACTAAAGAGTTCGGGTTGAAGCCCATAAATTCTGGAAATATCAAAGGTAAATATGGGCCCATTCAC
The DNA here is from genome assembly GCA_034376525.1 of Nicotiana benthamiana. Classification (NCBI taxonomy): domain Eukaryota; kingdom Viridiplantae; phylum Streptophyta; class Magnoliopsida; order Solanales; family Solanaceae; genus Nicotiana; species Nicotiana benthamiana. The sequence goes on from CM067337.1 coordinate 96,756,012, forward strand.
CTGCCATGTATACCACATATGATGCATCTATGATATGGTTACATGCGCAATTGTTATTAACCCGCAGCCTGGCCGGTGCTTGCGAGGTAAATTGCTCAGTAATCTAACTTCGAGCATAATTTCCAGATTTTCTACTCAAGATAGTTCATCTTGATAAGTTCGTTTATATCAAAGTTGGTTTAGCAAGATAATTATTGAGTGCTTCCACTTAATAGCTAAACTGTTTCTTATGAGAACAAAGTTATATATATCAGTTTGATATACGTTGTATACGAGAGTATATTCTCCCCTCACAAGTGGTTCACGGTCAGGAACCAAATAATTTCATCTTATTATTAATGTGCTGTGTATATTGACGTGATAATGCACAAAGATGATTTCCCAAAGTTGAGGAAGCAAGTTAGCTTTTCTAACATGAGGGGGAGACATGATAAACACTTGAGAAAAGGTTACATGGGATGAATTATCATTTGTATATGTATATCCCCGAATATCATGATATGAACCTGAAGTTCATAAAAGGGATAATTCAATTGCAACATATTGCAAAGCATGCTATACGCATTTGCTGACCCAAAGAAAGTAACTAAATGGAAGAGATACAATTCAAGAAGAATTGATTCCATATGAAAGACATGTAGTTTTGAACCTATAGTTCAAATGCTTGAAAGTATAAAGTCAAAGGTATGTATAATCAGTCTTCGATATCTTATTTGTCTAGCATGACATGGAAAACTTGATATGCATCTAAAGTCTATTATATGGCTTATATGACTTAACTTGAAAGATTTAAGTTGCTTGAAGCATATGCAATTCTTGGTCCTGAAGTACCACATCCTTAGTACAATTTGTGTACATATGTATCTTGCTATAACTATAAGCATGATGGCATTGAGAATGCATCTATGGAGATATTGAAGAGTTATTCCACGACATTATATGAAGATGTTCATATCTATCAAGAATGATGATTTCAAGGTGCGGAATATTTATTCAAGTCAATATGGTTGATTTGTCAAACGTCTACCAAAGATCGTTTTGAAGATGATGCACAAGATTGGAATGCAAATGCTCAAGGATATAAATTGATGTACTCATTAGAGGGAGTTAATGCGCGTTGCACTCTTTTTCTCTTACAAGGTTTTGTCCCAATTGGGTTTTCCTTGTGAGGTTTTTAACGAGGCAACCAATAGGCGCATATTCAAACATGTGTACTCTTTTTCCTTTCTTTAATTTTTCCCATTGGGTTTTGTTTTAAGGTTTTAACGAGGCACATCATTGAATAGACATTCAAGGGGGAGTGTTATAAATAGAGAGATTTTACACTTCTATTTAAGGTGAATGTCTTTAATTAGAGAGATTCTAGAGTCCTATTATTGGTAGCTAAATCATCCCCCTCCCTATAAATAAAGGGGTCTTCTACCATTGTAATACATCCCTAACAATCTCTAAGTATCAATGAGAATACTCCTCTCTCTATTCTCTCTATTGCTCTTGTTCTTGTATTATTGTTCTTGTCTTTATATTATTTCATAACATATTTCTCTTTCTATACAATATTATTCTTCCACTTTTATTGTTTTATAACAACATCCAACATCCCTCCGTCTCCCATTTCTAAATACCGCCTTCTCTCGCATGCACTTAAACTTTTTCTTTAAAAAGTTCCAATCAAATAACAAAAACAACAGATTAATTTTATCTCCTGAAAGATTTAATTTATGATGGCTAGCTTTTTCGGATGCTATATATGTATCAGATTAGGTGAAGACTTTTATTGTTTCCAACAATACCCACTCGCTTTTGTTGTTCTTTGTCCAAGCACCCAACAGCGGAAGTGACGATTTGCTTTTGAGTTCTGAGTTAGACCACAATTAGATAGGACTAAATTTCCACGTGTACATTTCTTTTTAAGGTTCAAAGCCTTGCTGTTGGATTCATCTTCTGGTCTTGCAACGGAATGATGAGTCTTTTCCTTCGACGGCTATTACTACTTCCGGAAATAGCTTATGTTTTCTTTTTTTGATAAATCCTTTTTGCACTTTTCATTGTTCTTTATTGATAACTCGACGATGATACTATTTCCAGAAATCCCTTTCTGATGAGGAGACTAACCAAGAAAAATCTTTGGACTTGGTCTAAACCGGAACAGGTGGAAGAAACTAGGGACATTTAAAATCGAACCGGAATCGAAAATTTCTTCTTTATTATCTTTCTCCTATTATGTGAAGAATTAGGTCCAGTCACAAATTTTATAGGCACTGTACTCAAATTGAAATTTTTTTCGTTAGTATCTGATCCAACACAACCGCCCGAAAGCACTTCTTGGTCAATATCAGGTAAATAACTTAAATTATTTTTTTATTGGCAATTTAATCAATTACTAGAGGGGAAAAAAATAATAATAATGCCCTATACAGTTATTATTTTTACCAATTACATGATGAGTCCTCGTAGACAATTAAAGAAATGAAATGGGTTTGGTCAAGAGAACATTTAGATTGTAGGTGCATATTTTCTAGTAATTCATTGAATATAGTATGAATTAGGCTGATAAACCGTCCGATAATCATCCAATAAGAGTTAAACCGATACCAATTCGCTCAATATTTTATCGAGTGGCTAGCAATTAATATATTTAAAAGCCAATAACAGATAAGCTAAACCGTTAAGAGTAAATAACCTCCCAATCTGCCCGATAAGCTAGAAGAAACTGATCTCATGCCGCATTTCAAGATGGCATGTTAGAAAATCCTGAGAAGGGAGGGGCCATTCTCGCTGGTTTAGTGTTGTCAAGTCGGTTTTTCTTCTTTAATGAAGCTTGTGCGGATTTTTAAAAATAAAAATAAAAGGAAAAGAAAGAAGGAAGGAAGGAAAGCAAGAAAGATAAAGTACATGTAAGAGAAGAAGGAAATTAGTAATGGACGGAAAATTTGATGGAGGGACGGTTTTTATTGTTAAACGGTATATTATGAGGATGTAAAGAAAGATTAGGCTATTGGTTAAAAACTCGTAGAAGTTACAAGAGCAAAAGATTGGTTTGAGGCGGGGGCGATGTGGCTGATTTTTTTTCACCCTCCGAACAAAATCCCCTGGCGTAATTATCTCCTCTTCCCTAGCCTTGAAGGAACAAAAGTTATATACATAAAGGCATTGTATTATAATCACTTCTAAGCTTAATGTTGTGGGTAGCCGAATTTGATAGCCCAATCGCCCATAATCTTGGGCTAGTGAGCCAACACAAGGCCAAGAGTGCTAGCTTGGCCCAATTCCGGAAAATTCTAGGCAACTCTAGCCCATTTGAGCTTGTAAATACTCTAGAATTCTCCATAGAATTCCAGCACATGTACATAGCTAGAAAGTGATAGAACTCTTTAAACTCTCTAGAATTCTCCATAGATTTCCAGCACATGTACATAGCTAGAAAGTGATAGAACTCTCTAGACTCTCTAGAGCTTGGCAAGCCTCCTCTATAAATATGGGATGGCATTTGGCATTTGCACAACTCGAAGAAAATACTACAACAAGCAACTCAAGCTTTGTAATTCTCTCTTAAGTGCAATACAAGTTTCTCATTTGGCTCCATTGCTTTCTTCTCTAGTTCGAGAGGCTCTAGGCTTACTTAGCAACATTCGGCAAAGTTGTCTAAGTGCTGCACGGGTTAACTGCGCAAAATACTCATCCCGTGACAAGTGGTATCAGAGCTAAGGTTTGCACACACGCAAGTTAGCTCACAAGCAATGGCCAACACTTCGAACATAGCACAAGAGGGTGTTGTTGGTGTGGATGTTCCACCGGAGCCAAACCGCGGCCCTGAGGGAGAACGAGGCCAAGGCAAGACTCGTAGCAAGTCCAAGGCCCCATCTGCGGATGCGTTGGAGCCTCGTGTGAATACTTTCGAAAATATATTGTCCGCCACTCAAGAAAGCCTCGAGGTATTGGAGGAACGAGTGGATGGCCTCGAGGGGGAATATGCCGAGTTCACGGTGGCAACTAAAGCACTCATCCAAGAACAAGAGAACACTCTCCGAGGCGAGTTTCGTTCATTTCATGACGAGTTGCTAAAACTTCATAGTTTTGTCCAGGACGAACTACGTGCTGTCCGTGCGGAAGTGGATGAAATCCGCTCGGATTGGGCATGGCACAAGCGCACACTCTCCCCAAGTCCAGCTTCCGCCAACTCGAGTGATGCGTGCCGCATTGACGTGCCAAAGCCCGACACCTATAATGGCACACAAAATGCAACCATCGTGGACAACTTCCTATTTGGACTTGATCAATACTTTGATGCCGTTGGTGTACGAGATGAGGCATCGAAAGTGGGCACTGCACCCACTTATCTTAGAGGCGCTGCACAACTATGGTGGCGTTGCAAGCATGGCGAGATGGGCAAGGGAATCTGCACCATCGACACTTAGGCCGACTTCAAGCAAGAACTCCGAAAGCAATTCGCCCAAAACAATGCGGAAAAGGAAGCGCGAGCGCGCATACGTCGCCTCAAACAATCCGGTAGTATGCGGGACTACATCAGTGAGTTTACTACCCTCATGTTGGAGATAAGCGACATGTCCGACAAGGATTCACTCTTCTACTTCCAAGATGGCCTCAAGGATTGGGCCTAGACCGAGCTTGATAGGCGTGGCGTTCAAACGCTTGACAACGCCATCGCCGTTGCGGAATCACTCACCGAATACTCTACCCAATATAAAGACAAAAAGGCCAACCAAGGCAAAGGTAGGGGAGAGAGTCGCAAGGACAAGGGCAACAACGGCAAAGATTGGGGGCAGAAAAAGCCGCCTAGCAACAAGAGTGGGCAAGGTAAATCGGAGGGCAAGAAGGAGGCACCGAAACCGCGAAGCCCATGCTTTATATGCAATGGCCCTCATTGGGTACGCGACTGTCCGGAAGAGAAGTCGCTCAACGCTCTTGCTGCCCATCTAAAGAGCAACCCCACAATGTCCTCGGAGGAACCCCAACTCTGCATGGGTTCTCTCCAACGCCTCGGCGCACTTAATCGCCAACAGCCCACACTCATCAAGAAAGGGCTCATGTATGCGCAAAGATAAATGGCCAGTCCGTTCGCACGCTGCTAGACACGGGAGCGACGCACAACTTCGTGTCCGTAGACGAGGCCAAGCGCTTAGGCCTCAAGGCCACCAAGGAAGGAGGCACAATGAAGGCGGTAAACTCACCCGCCAAGCCAATTGCGGGAATTGCACAAGGCGTGCACTTAACATTCAGAACGTGGAGTGGAAAGCTCGATTTCTCTATTGTATCCATGGATGACTTTAAGATGGTCCTTGGCATGGAATTCTTCGACCAAGTCCACGCCTTCATACTTGACGGGAGCAAGGCATGCATGGTACACTCTCCGCCATGCAATTCAAGAGGGCTTTCAAGAAGGACCCAAGCTTCTTGGTCTCCATTCGGGAACTAAACGAGGAAGGAAATAGCGGAATGTCGCCAAGCCAAGTCCCTCCACAAATTCAAGCCATCCTTAATGAGTACAAGGATGTGATGCCGCCAGAACTTCCGAAGAAGCTCCCACCTCAGCGAGAGGTAGATCATGCGATCGAGCTGGAACAAGGCGCGAAGCCACCAGCCTTGGCGCCCTACCGCATGGCGCCACCCGAACTTGAGGAGTTGCGGAGACAACTCAAAGATTTGCTGGATGCGGGATACATCCGTCCCTCAAAGGCCCCATTCAGTGCACTGTCCTCTTTCAAAAGAAAAAGGATGGATCGCTGCGGATGTGCATCGACTATAGAGCGCTCAAAAAGATCACCATCAAGAACAAGTATCCGATTCCATTGATTGCGGACTTGTTCGACCAGCTTGGCAAAGTGCGGTACTTCACCAAACTCGACTTACGCTCCGGGTACTACCAAGTGCGCATCGCCGAGGGAGATGAACCGAAGACGGCGTGCACTACAAGGTATGGGTCTTTCGAGTTCCTTGTGATGCCTTTTGGACTTACTAATGCACCCGCCACATTTTGCACGCTTATGAACAAGGTACTCCAACCATTTCACGACCGCTTCGTAGTCGTGTACTTGGACGACATAGTGGTGTATAGCACCACACTCGAGGATCAAGCTCAACATTTGCAACAAGTCCTCCAAGTACTCCGAGACAACGAGCTCTTCCTCAAGCTAGAGAAATGCTCGTTTGCCCAAAAGGAAGTGGAGTTCCTTGGCCACAAGATTGCGTGTGGGAAGATTATGATGGAGAACACGAAAGTAAAGGCCATCCTTGAATGGGAACCTCCCTCGAAAGTGCCCGAGCTTCGCTCATTCCTTGGGATGGTTAATTACTACCGCCGCCTCATTAAGGGCTATTCGGCTAAGGCGACACCCTTGACAGATATGCTTAAGAAAAATAGAGCGTGGCATTGGTCCGAAAAGTGCCGACGCGCATTTGAAGAGCTAAAGAAGGCAATTTCGGAGGAACCCGTCCTTGCACTTCCGGACCACACGAAGCCCTTCGAAGTCCAAATAGATGCCTTGAATTTCGCCATAGGAGTCCTCATGCAAGACGGCCACCCTATAGCATTCGAGAGTCGAAAGCTAAATGATAAGGAACACCGCTACACGGTGCAAGAAAAGGAGATGACAGCCATCATCCATTGCCTAAGAGTATGGCGACATTACTTGCTTGGTTCACACTTCACGATCATGAGGGATAACGTAGCGACAAGCTACTTTCAAACACAAAAGAAGTTGAGTCCGAAGCAAGCACGGTGGCAAGATTTCCTTGCGGAGTTCGATTATCGGCTCGAGTACAAGACGGGGAAAGCCAATGTCGTTGCGTACACTCTAAGCCGCAAGGCAGAGTTGGCAACACTTAGCATGAGCCAACCGAAGTCCGACCTTGTCTCACGCATCAAGGAAGGCCTCCGACAGGATCCGCTAGCAAAGAATTTGCTGGAGAAGGTGCTCGAGGGAAAGACAAGGCGCTTTTGGCAAGAGGAAGGCGTCCTCCTCACCAAGGGAGATCGGCTGTTTGTGCCAAGGTGGGGAAATTTACGAAGAGAAGTTATCAAGGAGTGCCACGACTCCAAGTGGGCCGGTCACCCAGGAATCGAGCGCACCATCGCACTAGCCCAAGCCTCGTAATTTTGGCCGCACATGAGGGACGACATCGAGGCATATGTGCGAACTTGTCTTGTGTGCCAACAAGACAAGGTAGATCATCAACTTCCAGCGGGACTATTGGAGCCGCTACCACTAGCAACAAGACCATGGGAGAGTATCTCCATGGACTTCATAACATCACTGCCCAAGTCTGAAGGTTGCGGAAGCATCATGGTCGTTGTCCACCGATACAGCAAGTATGCCACGTTTATCGCCGCACCCGCCGATTGCAAAGCGGACGAGGCAGCCCGCCTATTCGTCAAACACATTGTGAAGCTTTGGGGAGTTCCAAGGAGCATTGTGAGTGACCGAGATCCTCGGTTCACTGGACGCTTTTGGACAGAACTCTTCAAGATGTTGGGGACCAATCTCAAGTTCTCGACAAGCTTTCACCCACAAACGCATGGGCAGACCGAGCGCATTAATGGCCTCCTCGATATGTATTTGAGGCATTATGTGAGCGCTCATCAGCGGGATTGGGTGAAGTTACTCGACATCGCCGAATTTTCTTATAATTTGCAGCGAGGTGAGCCTACAGGCAAGAGTCCATTCGAGATCATCATGGGATTCCAACCCATGACCCGCAATGCCATAGCCTCGACTTATGAAGGAAAAAGCCTCGCGGCACTTAAGCTCGCCCGCGAATGGCATGAGGATGCGGATGTCACGTGACCTTACCTCGACAAAGCCGCAAGAAAAATGAAGAAATGGGCGGATACAAGGAGACATCATGTTGAGTACAAGGAAGGTGATCAAGTCATGATCAAGCTCCTACCCCAACAATTCAAGACATTACGGAAAGTCCACAAGGGGCTAGTGAGACGCTACGAGGGACCCTTACTAGTTGTTCGACGTGTGGGCAACTTCTCGTATCAACTCCAGCTTCCGCCAAGACTCAAGATCCATCCGGTCCTCCATGTGAGTCTTCTCAAGCTATATCACGAAGACATGAGAGACCCAAGTCGCGGAAAATCGAGGCGTGCACCAACCTCCGTTGTCACCGCATTCGACCAAGATGTGGACTACATCATTGCGGATCGCGTGGTTTCGAGAAGGGGCGTGCCAGCACATAATGAGTACTTGGTAAAGTGGAAAAACCTTCCCGAGAGCGAATCCACATGGGAACGAGAAGAAGATTTGTGGCAATTCGCTGAGCACATCCAGAATTTCAAGCACGAGAACGCGACGAGGACGCCGCGAGCTTAGGTGGGGGAGGATGTTGCGGGTCACCCAATTTGATAGCCCACTCGCCCACAATCTTGGGCTAGTGAGCCAACATAAGGCCAAGAGTGCTAGCTTGGCCCAATTCCGAAAAATTCTAGGCAACTCTAGCCCATTTGAGCTTGTAAATACTCTAGAATTCTCCATAGAATTCCAGCACATGTACATAGCTAGAAAGTGATAGAACTTTCTAGACTCTCTAGAATTCTCCATAGAATTCCAGCACATGTACATAGCTAGAAAGTGATAGAACTCTCAGAGCTTGGCAAGCCTCCCCTATAAATGTGGGATGGCATTTGGCATTTGCACAACTCGAAGAAAATACTACAACAAGCAACTCAAGCTTTGTAATTCTCTCTTAAGTGCAATACAAGGTTCTCATTTGGCTCCATTGCTTTCTTCTCTAGTTTGAGAGGCTCTAGGCTTACTTAGCAACATTCGGCAAAGTTGTCTAAGTGCCGCACGGGTTAGCTGCGTGCGACCCGAGTTGCCTAGGACTCTTGTTTTACTTGCAGTGCAACGTTCTTGTACTTCACTCCCCTCTTTAAAAAACTCTTGAACATACATCGATGTGCCGGGTATTTTCGGGCCAATTTTTCGAAATGAATGAACACTAATAGTGGGGGTCACGTAGTTTGAACGAATATGTTTCAAATGAATGACCTTCGTCTGAACCACAATTTTTTTTAAGGGCAAAATCAATCGGTCTTGTCCAAAAAATAAACCAAAACCTTTCTTACAGTTCATATAAAGAATGTGACAGCAACCACGTTGATGCCCCTCAAGGACAAAGTTTCCTATTATATTATATATTGATACAAAATAATACAAGGGGAAAAGGTGAGGGAGATAGTTACAATTAAATGCATACACTGTGACTCTGTTATGAGGATGGAGAAGATACATCAGGGCTGCTTGACGGGTCCCAACCCGGTGGTTTGATGTCTGGCCAATCACCTCTGCAGCCCAACCTGATGTATAAACTCTTTTTACCTTCAGAATAGAAGAAAACAAAATAACAAATCACATGACAAGCTTGTACGAACTTCTAATTCATGTCAAGGCTAAGAGGCTCTTTCTTTGTAATGCTAGAACATTAGCGTATGATTCTCATATTAGCTATATATATACATATATATTACCATGTACATTATGAACAGTGTTACAGAAGGAAATATCAAAAAGGTTACTCAACATACTGACAATAATGCTAAGCACATGTTTAACTCATTTACGGAAAATTTTATTTTGTGTCTCATACAACTGGCACTAGTTGTATGAGACAACCTTTTTATCTCAAAATTTTGTGGACCCAGAAGTGTAAAATTGGTTCCACAAATTTGTGAGACAAAAAAGAGCCTCATACAACTAGTGTCAGTTGTATGAGACACGAAATAAAACTTCTCACTCATTTACACTTGCGCAAGCTCCTTTACCATCTATGGTATAGTTTTTTCTTTCTTCTTTTTCTGCCTTTTGGAAAGAGAATAAGCCTATCCACAATAAATTCAAAGTTCATAACAACTAGGTGAGGAAGCATGGTTATGAAATGCAGTGTACCTGGAAGGTCTTTATCTGTCAAAATTAAGCGCTTAAGTGCACTAAGCACAGCCTGACCTACTGATTTTGAATAGTTAGGGTCCCAACCTCCGAGCTTTACTACCACTTCAGCATTAGAGTAACCACGACCACTATCTTGCATGTTCCTTTTTGCTTCCTCTTTTGCAGATTCTTCATCTGCAGTTGATATCAGCTTAAAATACATAACAAGACTTATCTTAGATGAAAGAGCAGCTTAAGAAACACACACATTTCCCATTTTAATTTAGAGGTGCACATGGTAATTTGTGCACCAGTGATCAATTATCTGCACTTGGTTGCCAAGGGGTTGGCAGGTGCACATAGGAGAAGCTTATTTATATCTCAGTTTCTATTTTCTTGTCAAGTTCATATCTCGCTCAGGAGTTGTATAGTTTCTACAGTAGACAGATGCTTTTAGCAATCGCAAGACTCAAAAGGGAGTCAGATAAAGAAATATGCAACTTATTTCTGTTTAAGAAAAGGTTTGTAGAGGTAGACTAGTTTTTGTTATTTTTCTCCCTTCATTTGTAGTCTCCAGGGAACACTCATGACGACTTATGTCTCTAAAGTAAGTTGAACATGTGCATGCCGATCTTGGCTTGTCAACTAAGAAAACTCATAGCGAGATAAACTTTAATCTTAGTTCATCATTTCACTTGATCAGATTTGAAGCAGCATCATTTAAATAGAGAGAAGTAGACACTTATAATTATATTGCAGTCAAGAAAGAGTTACTTTCCACATAGCTTGTTAGGGGACACAACTTAAACAAACAAGTCCATGATTCAATATGATTTGTGACCAACAAAATGGTATAGTTTTGCGTGTCAAATATGCCAACATACTATGAAACCAAGTAACAACTTTCAGCAATCGTAGAAAAGCCACATTTTACGATGTACAAATAAGTTCTCAATTCCTGCTTCCCCCCCCCCCCCCCCCCCCCCCCCCCCCCCCACAACCCCAAAAAATAAATGCCGTTTTAATAGATATGTATTGTGTCATTCCTAGACTATCTAAATAAAGGGAATGAAAACTCATGGATAGACAGAAAATAGCAATATATAACAATAGAGTGGCTTGTAAAACATACAAATACATCCAAATGAAGGGGAGAGAAAGTTAAGTTTCCTAACCTGTGGCTTCAGATAGGGAAAGCCAGATTGTGAATCCAGCAAAAAGATGCCTCCATTGGTTTGCTCTTCCAGCGGCACCTCTCTTCCCTCCTAAGGTTGCAATAACAGCACGGGCATGGCTAAAACAGGAATCAGATATAATATATTTCTACTTATCAATACCAAGTGAAACGAGCAAGGCATACAAGACAAAGTGAATACCTACTGAGACTCTCTAGTATAACACTTTCTGCTTCTGCTACAGCATCAGACCCCTCCTCATTTACCCCTGGAATGGGTTAGGAAACAACTGAATAAAGAGGAAAAAGGATCTTTGGGTGAAGGGAGGCAAAGGGATACTATGCCTTTGAATGCAAGAGAAACGAGTGTTGTGTGTATTGCATATTCATGATACAAAGCAAATTAAATGTTTCCGTAGATTTGCATGCCCCAGTAGTTGCTTTATCTCTCTTCCCTAGTTATTTGGTTTATCCCTCTGCAATCAGGATAGTTCTGATCTTCCTTGTAAACACTTTTTTTTTGTTTTTCCTTAAAACTTATTAATTATTGATAGTTATCTCCTTTTGCGAAAAGAAAAAAACGGATGTAACTCACATGAATCAATTGGTTGCTTGGCATATGCTTCTAGCAGCTCCATAGTACTAAGAGGGGTGTACCTAACCACCATAAGAGTTGAACAAAGTTTTTAGAAGATGATGTTGAATGTGTAAATGATATAATTTAGCTTAAAAGGATGATCGTGAATGTGGAAGAAGGAAATGCAACTAATCCAACTCTTTTGTTTAAGTAAAAAAAATGATAATTAAAGAAAACCACTATACAGGCAGTAGATGCCAGCGCTTGCACCCCCTGGCTCCCTCACAGGATGTAGCATCAGCTTTTACTCATTAAAGTGAGGAACATGCATACCCTAATCCAACAGCCAGTTCTCGAGCAATCCTCTGATTGATTTCAGTCGATTCCCCAACTAAGTATATTGAAGTTCCTCTAAGGAGTTGTGTAATTCCAGCACTTAGGGACTCCCAAGACTCCACAATGTCAGGCCATTTCAACTCAGAGTTTTGCTTTTTCAAGCTAATTACTAGTTGATCAACGTCTATGTACCTGGCACGAAACAATTTATTTCAGCAAACGTTTGCGCAAGGATATAACATGTGCAGTAAGATTTTGTTTGCGTTTTACCATATTGTCTCTGCAGGCTTTATCTTCTCATACAGAGTGCTGGTTTCCATGAGAGTCCGAATAATTCCAGATTGCTCAACTCTAATTGCTAAAGAACTTTCACTTGCATCTACATATATCTCCTTAGGAGTTACATCTCCCTGCCCAAGTTCTAACCTCAATTCTACCTCAGAAGAGCCATCAGAAAACTGCAATAAGTTTCACAATTGGGTCAGTAAAGAGAAGCTAATTCATTCTGAAGTTCAGAGGGAGCTGACACTACCTTAAGAGGTCGTTTGGTCCGAATACAAGGATAAGTAATATGGAGATCATTTCTTATTGGATATTTTCAAAGAAAATGAAAAACAAATCTGAAAAGTGAAAGGGAATTTCTGTCCTTTTTTTATGTTTTAATACATGTATTACCATTACCCTTATTCTTAGTCCAAATTCTACTGCACAAAACAATACATAGAGTCTTATGCGGAGAAGAAAACAAGTAACAAAACAATGTATTAATTAGACCTAAAACGTATGCGGCAAAATATTTCACCAAGGCAACTAAACAGCCTCTACGAGTTTACTACCAGATGCGAAGAACATAACCATAGTTACTCGTATGCTGTTGGATAAATCCTGTATTTTACAGCTTAGCATGTAAATTATAAAGCAAATCAAGTCAGTAAAAACATAACTTTCACATATGAATGTGATAATGCATTTTCTAGGGTTTGCACCTAAACTTCATTTTCTGTTCATTTCTTGTTGTGTGCTGTGTGATGTTGATATTCTTCTGCCAGCCCTTATTCTTCCCTGATAAAGATACACACTAACAATTAGACTTAGGATGTGTTTCTGTACCAGTTAAAATATTTACATCCGTATTTGATTGAAAACAATGGAAAGCTGGACATGTTCTTTGGACCAACAACTACAGCAACATAGTCTGCCGATAATGGGTTGATGACTAGAGTATGCATATATTTAATGAACACCAAAGTTACCTCGTACTGAGTATTATTTGTGGAAGCAGTAGGAAGATTGCTGCAGTGAAGGGCATTGAGTTTCTTGAAGTTGTTGTAACCTAAACGAGGATTTGCTGAATAAAAGCTTGCAATTGCTGGGATTGTAGGTTTTGAAGACCAAGAAAAACTCTTTGGAAATGATTGTGAAACTTTAATGGGATTTGGTACAAGAAAACAGAGTGCCATGTTTGCTTCTGCGGAAATGGAGAAGATAAGAAATTTAGGATTGTTGAGAATTTATAGAAAGCTCCCATTATTTTAATTAGAGTGCGCTTACATCTGTTTAATTTCCTTTTTTTTTTGGGCACCACTAATCCAAATTTGCATTAAGACATTTTTCTTTATGAGATAAAGTGCTCTTTAGCAAGGTGATTATTTGTATTCTCGCAACTCAAACCCCAAATCTCCAATTATAAATGCAGAAGTTCAACTATCATTTTTAGACATGGTTACACTATTGGAGGAATTACAATTTAATTAGGGGAAAATGGAACATTAATATACTTAAGAGAGAAGAAGATTTAAATTCTTAAGTATTTGGTACATCACCCTAGCTTGTTTCTTTGAAACACAAACATATTACGCCATAGAGAGATAGTAATTTAATAATGCTCTATTGGCACTTCCATTTTAGTTCTAGTGGATCCTCGTTATATTCTGGTATAAGGTATAAAGGAAAGCACGTGGATGAAAGCAGATACAATATTTCTTTGATTGGTCACAAGTTCATAGGAGAAAAGATCTTATCTTTGTAAACACAACTATTGTCACTGATGTTACTGTAAAATTAATCGAGATACATTCAAATTATTTCGAACACCATCATCACTATAAACAAATATAATAATTTTCATAAAAGAGGGTTTCAATCGAGAACTCAAAACATATAATCAAGATTTTCAAGAGAATGCTATATTCCTGCCAAGAGCTAAGGAAATGGTCATAATGGAGAACAACGAGAAAAATGATTACTTCCCCTTGTTACTACATGCATGCCCTATTTGACAGGATTCATTATTGTATTGAGGAGCTCTCACAAACCCAAACCACCCCGATCTTAATAACGCTTATCGCAACACTAAGTCAACTGATTCAATACTTAACACATAAAGGTCCTTTTCTTAATTCATTAACTAATCATATATGATCACACATCCTTTGTTTAAATGTATCATAATAAGCGGAAACAGTAAACAAAAACATTATTACTATCTAATCCCGATGTCACTAGTCACGAGCCACTACACTATAGTCTCACACAGTCTACTCAATACAAATTAAGACGGAAATGTGTAATACTAAAGATAGCAAGGATAAAGGCAGGGTTGCGGACGCTATGCAGCTACCTCGCAATCGCCGAAATGCTCTAAAGGCAAGAGATAACTCTCACTCGGATGCTCTGACACCTGAATCTCTATACAAGATACATGGAGTAATGTGAGTACGCCAACTCAGTAAGTAACAATTATAAATAAAGACTGAGTGCATCAACGAGCATTTAAAATAAAAAATATATCATGACATAAAAAAAAACAAAATTCAAATCAGTAGATAAATTCTAAACATCTAGTTAAAACTCAAATTTCAATGAAAAGTTGTTAAAATAATTATTCAACATCTTCTATAGAGGCTTAGTATAAAGAAGAGTGAAAATAATATTTTCATAAAACAAGCCCCTCGAAGTACCACAAAACACTTTCATGAATATTAAAATAGAGTGAGGAACAAGATTTAACAATAAATAGGTATAAACCATTACTGCGGATAATACTTTCTATAAAAAATAATGTGAAGATAACAGTAAAATGCCCTTGAGGGTCCAACAGTATGGCACAAGTCCCAAAAATGGTGTTCAGCTCAAGTTAACAGAATCATTTCTAGAATACATATATATCATATAGAGTTTATCAAAATATGCAACTCTACAGTTTCCACGGGACGGATCCAGTCAAAATCAGTACAGGTGCATGCCCACATGCACGTCACCTATCATGTGCGCCACCTCATTTATCAAAATAGTATGAATTCTGGGTTTCATAGCCTCGTCTAGATTTACAATAGTTACTTACCTCGAACCGGATGAAAATCTACTCTGCATTGTCCTTGCCTCTTGACTCGGCCTCAAATCGTCCCGAATCTATCCAAAATCAGAATCGTAACATCAATACATGCCAAAGGAACAACGCCCATACGCAAAATTATCAAATTAACTCAAAATCCCGACATTGGTGAAACTCGACCCTCGATCCCATGTCTCGAAATCCGATAAAAATCACATCACTAGAAACCTTATAGTTTGCGGTCCGATTTTATAATCATTACGACGCTTTATAGGCACGTCTCCAAAGGCTCGAGGCCAAGTTCGAGGTTTAAGCTCGAAGATTTCTCAACATTCAACCTCGGGGCAGTGCGAATCCGTAGTCATGATGGAAACGCGGGAGATTCCCAAGGCACGTAATTAAAGCTAACCAGGTCTATTAGGCTGGTTTAAGCCCGTACCATGGCATTAAATGGCTGTACCATCCATATATCTTTATAATAAATACATTTTTACTATGTTGGGATTCCCCCTGGTATATAAAGGGGACCCTTGTTATTTTGTAAGAGGAGACAACACACAACATTCAATACAAGAACAACAACATTCTCTGCTCTCTATCTTAAACATATTCTTCCTTGATTCAATTACTTACATTTATTGCTTACGTTTATTGTATTTCATTGATTGTTCTTCATTTATTAGTCATCATTGGTCATAAGGGGCCATCATCAAAGCTTTAAGAATTGTTAGTCCTTCATCGACCATCTATAGCCTAGTGTTTAGCTTGACCCCGAGGCCCAGTATAGCCTACCTCGAGGGCCCGATCCTCATCCATTCGATTTAGTCGATCTACTGCCTTCTAAATCTTATCTTATTTTCTAGTACTCGATCTACTTCCTTCTAACTCTTATCTTATTTTTTAGTCTTGCACTTACCATCTACTACCTAACAACTAACATAAAAGTAAATCACGTATTTTTAGAACCATAATTTACCATTTTTTGAGGTAAACAGTTGGCGCCCACGTTGGGGCTAAAAATAATAGTGATTATTTTCTTGCTGGTTTACTACATAACGCAAGCTATCTTTCATACTTTTTCTTGTCCAAGTATCTTTAATTTCAGGTCAAAATGTCTAACTCAATGAATGCACATGAGAACAACGATCTTAAGGACCATGGAGAGAATGGTGTAGCTGTTCCAGGTATTGGTGTACCACCATAAAACCATAAGGATGCACCAGAACCAGTTCCCGTGGACGTGGTCTCGCGCAACGCCCAACATGCAGACATAAGCTCCCACACCAATATGAGCATACATTAAGAAAACCAACAAGAAGCGCAAAAACCCCCGTTTGGGAGGAACAAGAGGTTAGCCATCACGTTACTTTTGAGATGTTACAAGCACAACAGCTGTCGATAGCTCAACTGCAAAGCCACCAAAAAAACTCCAAGCACGGCAGTAACGGAAACGGACGCTTGGGGCGAACGGGTGCCGGAAAGACCAAGAGACAAAGGGTCCTCAACCGATACCTCTATCATAAAGATGCTCGAGGACATTACAAAGAGGACCAAATCAAGCGAGAAGAAGATAGAAGATAACCACAAAACATGGAGACCTACAGTTCAAAGGTCAATCAAATTTCGGGCGCACCCTTGATCTTGAAGGATGTAGATTCAAAGAAGTTCGTACAAAAGCCATTCCCACAAAATTCCGTTCCAAGGCCTATCCCAAAAAAGTTCAGGATGCCCGATCTTCCGAAATATAACAGAATATCGGACCCCAACGAGCACGTCACTGCCTACACCTGTGCAGTGAAGGGCAATGATAAATTCGTTTGCTATGCTGCCAGATTCTTTCATAAAGGCACATGCGGGTGCCATCAAGGTGGCTACAAGGAAATCCGATGCCTTCAAAATCAAACAAAAAGAAAACGAGATGCTGCTGGAGTTCATATCTCAATTTCAAATGGAGCGAATGGAATTACCACCGGTCTCTGTTGACTGGGCAGTGCAGGCCATCACCCAAGATTTGAACGAATGAAGCTCGGTGGCTTCAAAGCAGCTGGAATAGAATTTGGTTTAATATCCTGTCGTGACTTGATCGGATGTCCACAAGCGATACCAATCAAAGATCAGGGTCGAGGATGATCAACTAGGAGCCCCCTTGGGCTCAATATATCCTTGCAGGCTCCCGAAAAAAGAACCAAAGCCAAACAAAGAAAGGTACCAACCATACACCGAAGTTAGAAGAAACTCCCCAAGGCGTAACATACCCCGAAATAATCGAAGGATGGATCGAGATCAGAATCCTTGGGGACTTGTAAGCAGAGCTGGATTCGATAGACATACATGACCGATAGAGGAACACTGCTTTTCTGAATACAACATCAACATTGATGTTTCAGAAATTGTATTCGCCATCGGTAAAATCAGAGACAGCAGGTGGCCAAGACCTGTACTATAAGATCCATCATAGATGAACCCTAACTTAGAATGAAAATTTCATGGCGCACAAGGTCAAAGGATCGAAGATTCTTGGTCGCTAAGGAACTCTCGAAGGTTATTCAACAAGTTCTATTTAATTTGTAAGTAATAAGTATATTTACTTGGGGAGAAGTGTCATTGTCTCTTATAAGAGGCATAGTTCCAAGAAAATGAGCCTTTTTTTTCTTCTGCATGTTTGCAATATGAAGTAAATATTTTTTAATAGATGATCCGCAACATGCCATTCACATGATCGTTGGAGGAATGACATCCCACAGAACCTATTATCAAAAGAACAAAAATATCCATCACCAGAGGGAAGCGAACTCGGGGGTATATACCCGAAAATGCTCTCACATTCAATGCTAAGGACATCAAGGGTCTTGGAACAGCTCGGACTGCTCGACTAGATCGTACTTGCCTCTCATGTCCTCAAAGGACTCAATATGGCGAGCGAGACAACCAATGGGGAAATCACCCTCTCAATCAACATGGCCGACATGAACCAAAACGTCAAATTTCACGTTATCGAAGGAGACATGAGATATAACGCGTTGCTCGAAAGGCCATGGATACACGACATGAGAGCAACACCATAAACCCTTTATCAAATGATGAAGTTTCTGACGAAGGATAGAATAAAAATCATGTATGGGGAACAACATGCAGCGAGGGAAATGTTTGTGGTGCATGACGTGGCACCAATATTGACGCCTTCAACATCGAATGAGCCAAAGGATAAGCAAATAGTGAAGAAGCAACCACAAAATACATATCTTAGCTCCCCACTAAATGAACAAAGGACCGTACGCGCCCCTAAAGCTAACGGTTGAAGCATATCGAGGCTCAAAGCACCATCACCACTAAGGTATAATCGCTTCCTTTTTCATTACATTTTACACTAACATGTGCATAGGTGTCCGATCAGAACAATCGAAGCGCTTTCTAGAATGCCCGCTGAACAAAGCATATCGAGGCTCCAGAAAATTGAATAGTAGTAAAGTCGACCCCACTAGTCTCCAGAATGCCTGCTGTACAAAGAATCTTCTGGCATTTCTCCAAGAAACCCTAGGCCTCCTTGCTCTCTACACTATTGAAAGTCGGAGGCTGAAGTCTACCAAACCTCTCCAATCGATGTTGCTCATCCTTAGGCCTAACTGGTACTACAAAATCCTGAGCAGGTGTAACTAGCTGGGCTGGTGGTGCCTCTGGTGTCTGCAATCCCTGAACAACCTGCTCGGGTGTGCGAGCGCCAGGAGTCTAAGTGCCTCCCCTAATTTGAGAAGTAGCTGTTGTAGTAGAAACTGCGTCCACCTTAGCAAGACTAGTGCACGCGGTCAAGATCTGAGCCAAGCTCTCCTAAAGACCCGGAATAACAATAGGCATGACGGGTGCCTGAGCTGGTCACGCTAGAGCACCCCCACTAGAATCTAATCATGAAATGTGGCGGCTGGTGGATCTTCAGGTGCTGCCCTATTTGTTGTGCGGACTACACCATTGCCCCTACCACGGCCTCAACCGCAACCTCGGACTTTAGTGGCCCCAACCGGTGGTCGTGCGCCCTAACTGGTAGCACATGTCCTTATCATCTATGATAGATAGAATAACAAAAAATTTGGTCCTAGAATCAACAGATTCGCATGACAAGAATTTCATGAATGTGAATTTTTTCCTAAAGGTTCGGTAATCTCCCGAGGATAAGTACAGACGTCTCCGTATCGATCCGCGAGACTATACTAAACCGGCTCATGAACCATGAGACTAGTGTAACCTAGGCTCTAATACCAACTTGTCATGACCCCAAACCACCTTGGTCATGATGGCGCCTATCGCAGTACTAGGTCAGCCGATTTAACACTTGACATATAAAGGTCTTTTTCTTAATTCATTAACTAATCATATATGATACCAAATCCTTCGTTTTAATGTATCAAAATAAGCAAAAAGAGTAAACAAAAACATTAACACTTCCCGATCCTAGTGTCACTAGTCATGAGCCACCAAGCTACAGTCTGACACTGTTTATTCAATACAAAATATGACGAAATTGTGTAATAGTAAAGATAGAAAGGAGAAAGGCAAGCCCGCAGATGACATGAAGCTACCTCGCAATCTTCGAAATGCTCTACAAGTAAGAGACAACTCTCACTTGGATGCTCTAGCCCCTGGATGTGCACATAAGGTGCAGGGAATAACGTAAGTACGCCAACTCAATAAGTAACAATTATAAATAATGGCTGAGTGCATTGGCGAGCATTTAAAATCACAAATATGTTACAACATAAATATCTCAGAGGAAATAGCAAGAATCAAATCAGTAGATAAATTCTGAACATGCAGTTAATACTCCAATTTCAATGAAAGTTGTTAAAACATATATTCAACATCTTCAATAGAGGCTTAGTATAGAAGAGTAAAAATAGTATTTTAATAAAATAATCCCCTCAGGGGAAGTATCACTCATATATATAGATAGCCCCTCGGGCAAGCCTCTCAGTCACTCGTGACTTAACTATCATCAATCAACACTCACACTCAATAGATATGTCATAATAACAGCTACGACGTGCAACTCGATCCATAAGTATATTGTCGACTGTGCTCACTAGGGGTGCAGACTCCGGAGGGGCTCCTACGGTCCAAGCACTATACCGATGTGGCGTGCAGCCCGATTCAATACATATCGCTATGGCATGTAGCCCGATCCATAACTATCCTCATAATCCAACCCTCTGCCTCACTTACTCATCAAACTCACAAGCCACTCAAGCATCTCAGTGAAAACTCAGGGAACTTGACCCAAAACACTTTCTTGTATATTAAAATAGAGTGAGGAACAAGATTAAATAATAAACAGGTATAAAACATTAATGGGGATAATGCTTTCTATAAAAAATAATGTGAAGATAATAGTATAATGCCCTTGAGGTTCCAACAACATGGCATAAGGCTCCAAACATGGCGTTCAGCCCAAACAAACATAATCATTTCTAGAACACATTCATATCATATAGAGTTTATCAAAATATGCAACTCTACATTTGCCACAGGACAAACTAATTCAAAATCCCTACGGGTGCACGCCCATACACCCTTTACCTAGCATGTGCGTCACCTCATTTAACAAAATAGTATGAAATTCTGGGGTTTCATACTCTCTTCTAGATTTACAATAGTTACTTACATCGAACTAGATGAAAATCTACTCTGCAATGCCCTTGCCTCTAGACTCGACCTCAAAATTCCCCCAAATCTGTCCAAAACTAGAATGATAACATTAATATATGCCAAAGGAACATGTCCCACATGAAAATTATCAAATTACCTCAAAAATCCCAAAGTTGGCCAAACCTGACCCTAGGCCTATGTTTCGAAATCCGATAAAAATCACATCACTAGAAACCTCATCCTACCACGAGTTTATACGTACCAAAATCATCAAAATCGGACCTAAAATGAACCTCTAAATCCATAATTTACTCTCCAATTTCAAGCCCCAATCTCTAAATTTCTTCCCAAGTTTTCCCATTAAAATCATGACTAAACAATGAAATAATTACCACAAACATAAGATACAAGGTCCAAGTATCTTACCTCACTGAAAACACTTAAATTCCTCCTTGAAATCGAAATCCCTATGCTCAAACTCGACCAAAAATTTTGGATACAAGATTGAAATTCATGAAGTGACGCTTATATAGTTTCTGCCTAGCGATTCCCGCACCTGCGGTCCACTACCTGTGACCGCGGGACTGCTTCTGCATTCCAGCCAACCACATCTGCAATTTTCACTTATTTCCCCTAAACCGCACGTGCAACTTCTTACCTACCATTGCGGTCATGCATGTGCATTCGTTCTTCTGCACTTGCGGCTCCTTGCCTTCTCACTTATGGCTGCATCTGCGACTGCTTCCTTGCTCATGCAGACGTTGCACTCGTGGTTTCCACTCTGCAGGTGCAGTTATGATAATTGAAGGAATTCTTCATCACTTTCTCAAATCCACTCCTTGATCCATCATTCTCTCAAAATAAACCCGAGGCCCTCGGGACCTCAATCAAACATATCAACAAGTCACATATCATCATTCAAACTTATACCAACCTTTAGAACACTCAAGAAAAAATATCGAAACATCAAAACACCCTTGGATTCAAGCCTAAGGATTCCAAAAATTCCGAATTCCGCAAATAATGAGAAGGTTTATCAAACCTCATCCAAATGACCAGAAATGTTTCACACATGTTACGAATGACACAGCGGACCTACTCCAATTTCTAGAATTCCATTCCGACCCGGATATCAAGATTTCCACTGCCGACCGGAAAATGCCAAATTTCCATTTTCGCCAATTTAAGCCTAAATCTACCTCGGACCTCCGAAATTACATTCCGAACATTCTCCTGAGTGCTAAATCACCTAATGAAGCTATTCGAACAATCAAAGTTCACATTCAAGACCTTCTACTCATAAGTCAACATCCAATTGAGTTTCCAACCTTAGTTTCCAAATTAGAGACTAAGTGTCTCATTCCACTCTAAAACCACTCAGAACATAATGCAACCAACACAATATGATCAAACTTAACTGAACAACATACAAGGGATCAAAAATTAGGGAAACAAAGTTGTAATTCATGAAACGACCGACTGGATTATTAAAGGAGCCCAGTCATATTTTCAATAAGTAAATTAGTTCTTTTGTTAAACATGTTTTCCTCTTTGCTCTCGACGTAAGATAGGTGAGATTTCTATCCTTCACCGTGGATGATATGGGTAGAGGAATACCGACAAAGAACTCTAGTAGGTACTGGTAACAGAGATATAAGTGACAAAGAATGTAATTTTGTCCTATAATTTCTAAACCACCGTCGGGGGATTCAGCTAGGGGAAGTGGGCATAACACAACTCCAGAGGTAATTTCAGAGGAATATTAGAAAGTGGTGCAGATAGAAAATGCAGGGCCAAGTGAATTAGCTCTTCTTGACAATAATTTTCCTCTAATTTCTGCACCATTATCAATTCTGGCTACGACAGATAGTAGTAATCCGACTCCGAAAAGGAACAAGCAGAAGAAACATGGGAGTATGGTAAAGGGGAACACATGATTGTAGAATTTAGATTCACCTATAGTTTTAAGTACATTAGAGTATGCAAACCAAGTTGATAAGGAGAAGCGCGAACCGTGGAGTGATGTGTTAGACGGTACTCAAAAGGCAAATATTCAAAACACTAATACTGATGGTAATGCATGTGCAAAATTAGTTTGGGGGAAATATGATGGCTTAAAGGGTTATGAGTTTGAACTTTGGGGCTCCTATCATTCAGGAGTGAGTCAAAATGATTAAACTGAGTTATGAGAAGTAGGGGCATGGAATGAAAAATGGAGAAAAGTAATTATTCTTTATATAGTAGGAAACACCCCTTCAATTGGTTCTATAGAGAAGTTTATCGCCTCTCAATGGAATTTCTCAGATATACGTAAATTCTATTATCATAATGAGGGGTTTTTTGCGGGCAGATTTGACACCATTGATGATATGAACAAGATGCTATATTCATGTAACGACTCGATTATTTGTTTTAAGTTCTAGCATTCTGTTTTGCAATATGAGACTTCAAGTAAGTTCATTTGATATTTTATGACTTGCATGTGTGGTTGATTTTGATTTATGATATTCTTGGACGAAGAATTCTCATTGGCAGCTTTATGTAGTTGGAGTTGACAAATGTTTGACTTTTGAGTAAACAACCCCTAATTGGTGATTTGATAGTCCTGTTAGCTTTCTATGATGATTTTGGACTTGTACATATGCTTGGTTTTGATCTCAGGTGTCTCGAGGTAATTGTTAGTCAGTCATTCTTCTGAATTTGAGGCTCGCTCTTTCACTTTATGCTTATTTAGAATCTTACATATGTTGAGATGAAAGTGCTGAGTTACTTTGTGTCACTTGAGGGTTGAAACTATATTGAGTTGAATAATTCATGCGTTGTGAGTGAGTGAGGATTTCTATGAATAATGCACATGTCTAACTTGCAATGTGTAGAACTTGCCCAATTGGTTTCTTAGTGCGACTCTCAGGTTAATGATTGGATGTTTAAATAATCTTAGGCTTTTGTTGTGATTACTAGCCAGTTTTGTCTAAATTGACCTCCCTGGTACATTAATTATCCTAGTTACTCCTTTGAACCTTTAACCTTTCATTAGCTATCACATTACAAACCTTTACCCTTTTTATGAAGTAATTCTTTCTTTTAAACCCATCCCTCCTTGAATGCGTGAGATTGAGGCTTAAAGCTTAAGTTGGGGGTGCCGTTAAAAAGTGGGAATTTGCAAGGTTTGCTACTGTGCGTATAAAAAAAGAAGAAGCAATAGCCTCAAAGTTCTGTATATAACAAAATGCAAGCTCCAAAAAGAAATAAAAAAGATAAAGAGAGAAAGCGTGGAGTCTTGTAAAACTTGAAGAAATACTTTGAGGTGGTTCTAGGTCTGTAACCCGAGGTAAATAAAGGCTATGAAGTAAAAACACATAATACATGTAGACTTCAAGGAGGATATAACCACTACATTCCTAAATAGTCATCCAACCCGTCCCGAAGCTTACATTATAACCTGTGAAAAGTCCTTATTGATCTATGATCAATCATTCATGCGATAGCGGCAAAGTAAAAATAAGGGCAAGCATATGGACTGATACTTGTAGCATGTAGCTTTTGTTTTGAGTGTTGGAGTGTTTAGATTGCATCCCCTGTATATATATGTGAGTGGGGATTTTCTTTGTTGTGAATGCGCATGAATTGTAAGACTTAGGAAAAGATAGGTTCTTGAAGTAGAACACAAGTGCACTTCACTGTGAATAGCATTTTTTCATTTTGGTCGAGACTCTAAGGTCACAGATTGATTAGATAAATGATTGAATGATAAGTTGTTTTTCAGGAAGGGTAAATAAATGGGTTCACATGATTGTTAGTTGTCAGTCAAACCATCTATTATTGCTACTATTTTATGGAATGCCGAAAATAAAAGTAGTATAGAATATGATACCTTTGTTTTAGTTGCTTGAGGACAAACAAGAGTTTAAGATGGCGGTGTTGATATGTCATAGAATTTCGGCACAATTGATACCAATTACTTAGATTTTTACTTGTCTTTTAATGCATTTTTGGTTAATTCTGATGAAGTTTGGTTGTTTGGTAGTGCATGAGCTTGAAGACCCGAAAATATGGAAAATAAGTCAAAAAAAGACGAATATGCTGCAAGTATGTGGTTGCATAACTGACATGCTGATTGCAAACATAGATCGTCTTTTGGGCCAAATGAAGAAGTAAATATGCGGTCCATTATACGGTCGCATAACACCTATGCGACCTGCATAATTATTGCATAACTCCAGTAGAAGACATTCCTCAACATGATATGCAATGGGATATGCAGTCGCATAACATACATGCGGACCGCATAAATGTTATGGGATGGAAGCTGGATTTGGAACTCAGCAAGTCTGCGATGGAATGTTCAATATGCAGCCCGCATAACTGGTCTGCTACCAGTATGCGATCACGTAGGTCAACTGGAGAGGTATTTTCTTCCCATTTTTGTCTACGAATTTTGATCCACTATAAAGAGAATAACTAGGGTTTTTGTGGTTCATTCAAGTCTGAAACAAGGTCCCACTTAGAGAGCATTGTATACTTCATTTATTTGAGGGTTGTGAAGAAGGAATCTAGCACTTTTATAAGCTTTATGGCTTTATTAAGTACTTTGTTCTTGTATTTTAGTATGAGTAGCTAGTTTTAAATACTAAGGTTGTGGACCCTAGATAGGTGTAATGTTAATAGGTGTTTAATATTGAATATATATAATGGTTGGTTTTTTATTCAATTCTTATTTTTTATTTATGGTTGGTGGTTTCAAACATTAATTTATTCCATTTTACTCTTTCTTTACTTGGAAAAGCGAGTTATGGTTTGGTAGAATTGAATATCAAGAACTCAATACTTTAAATCTTATTTAATAGAATCACTTAGGAATCAGTGAGTTCTACTTGGCATAATTTGGTTGTTCTTAAATTGCAATTCTTTTATATTTGAAAAATCATAAAGGGTAAATACTACTCAACTATTGGAAAATATTGGGTAGTCATTCAGAAATCATTTGTATATTACATGACATTCCATTAGAAATATATCATATTAACACTGATAGCATTATGTTCCATTGACGGGGACACGACATTGATTTCCTTAATCAAATTATTTACATTATCAACATTACAATTAGTTATCTCTTCAATTCACAATCATATCATTTTCTTGTTACGGTAACGGAATAGAACTATGACTTAAGTCAAGTTCCGCACTACTAAAGTGATCTTTTCATACCATATTCCCTGTGGAATTTGACCCCAACCTTGTTAGCTTATTATATTTGACACCGACCACCTTACACTACTTAATTAAAGTATAATTTGAGCATATCAAATTTTGGCGCCATTGCCGGGGAATAAGGTTTTGAAATTACTAATTATTGTGTGCTTTACTTTACATATACTTCTATTCCATCACACTTTGCTTGTTTTGCTTGGTGTTGATAGGAAAACATGGATGAATATAAAGAAGAAATAGAAGAAAATCTTTTTAGCGAATATAGATGAGTGCATTCAGGATACAAATGCTATTGTACCTCCGATAGTTGGCGCTAGAAATTTCAAGGTGGAACATGGTTTAATCTTAATGCTAAAAGCGGAGGGGTTTTCAGGAATTCCACTGATGATGATCTGACACAACATCGTAGAAACTTCTTGGGTGTGTGTGCGATGCACAAGCAGAACAACGTCTCACTGGCACGCGTTGCACAAAATCAATGAAGGCCTAACCCGCAAGGTCAAGGAAACCAATAATCGCGAAATGATCAAGGTAGCTCTAATCACGAAAATTGGAACAACAGCAACAACTTCTCAAATCGGAGTTCAAACCCTTATGTTCCACCAAAGGGTCTCAAATCAAGGTTCCTCAAGTGATTCAAAGTTGGAAACCATGCTTGAACGGGTATTGCGAAATCAATAGAGGTTCGACATTGCTATGAGGAATGTGACAGAGCCTGTTGGTTCTCATACTGAATCCATTCGAAAATTGGAGATGCAAATGAGAGATCTTTCTAGGGAAAAAAATCCAAAGAAAAAAGGGACTCTTCCAAGTGACATTATTGCAAACCCAAAGGGTAGTGGGAGTGGTCCAACTTCTAATTGCATGGAAATTACTACTCAATGTGGGAAGTACTTCAAGGAGAGAATGAGCAAGTGGATGAAGTGGAAGAGTCCACACAAGAGGTTGAGGCACAAGCTCAAGAGCCAATTGTTGTTGAAGCTAAAAAGGTTCCGGAAGAGTTGAAAGTTCTAAGAATTGAACAGGGAAGAGGTAAAGGAAAAGGTAAAAGAGACACCAAAATCTCTCCCACCTATTCCTAGACCTCCTTCTTCTATCCCTCAATGATTTGCTAGGAAGTTGATGATAGCAAACTCGAAAAGTTCTATGACATTCTCAAGTAGTTACGATAAATATTCCATTTTTGGAAGCATTACAAAAGATGTTGAGTTTTGCTAAGTATTTGAAAGACTCGATTACCAAGAAGAGAACCACCAAGAATGAAGTGGTGAATGTGATTCACCAGGTTAGTTCCATCATTGCAACAACCACCATTCAAAAGAAAGAAGACCCAGAAGCCTTCACCATTCCATGCACTATTGGGGTGCGTGATTTTGTAAGAGATCTTTGTGATAATGGGGCAAGCATCAACGTAATGCGTCTTGCTATTTACAAACAAGTAAAGATAGGTATTCCAATGCCTACAAGTATGAGGTTGCAAATGGCCGTCCATAAAGAGACGGATAGGAATTTTCAATGATGTGCTTGTAAAAGTGGGAAAGTTCCATCTCCCCGGCATGATGGCTCTTCTCAAGGCAAGGAACCTCAAGGCCCGCTCATCGAGCACCACTGATGGTCACTATCACCGACCGAATGCTGAGCGTAGGAAGAACTCCCCTCTCTTTGGTGATCGGACGTCGACATAGCAGTCATGGCTACGATAGAATAATAGGAGAAATAAGAGGGTTTAGGAAAAAATTCTAAGTTGAAACAATGAAAGAACTAGCACAAAACGCTAGGTTCTGTGGAAGAGGTAGTCACTCAAAGAAGCAAAATCACTATTGGTAAGGCAAGTGAATGAATATATAGGGGCAAAGAAGCAACTGCCCGCCTACCCAGAAGGCCAATTAATACTGGTCGTGTTAACATCACCCTCTCTTAGGGAAACGTACTGACAGAATTGCTTCGAGGCCCCTTTACCAAATGAGCAAATGCTGCTATCCCAGAGAATTCAAGAAACTGCGAGGCCTCGAGGTCTCCTCGATATCGCTGATACCAGCCCGATAGAAGCTGTCAATTTAACTTCGGAGCATAGCCCGATTTAAGGGTCCCGGTCGCTCCAAGAACGGATTTCAAAAGGCTAACGTCAAAAGTCAAAAGGTTAAATCCGCGAGAGAAAAGGAATGAAAAAATGTAAAGAAGAAAAATCCCTCTTTTTACATTGCCAAAAACATATCTACAAGAGACATCTTTACAAGATACATCCCCCGAGGATTGCATTCGAAAAAATAAATAAATAAAGGAAGCAAAAAGACGTGAGGACTACTCTTTATCACTACTATCTTCGCCCTCATATGGGACAATAGAAGCGTCGATTCTCTCTCCAATTCCCGGGTCTCCTCGAGATAGATGAAAAATCGACGCCCCTAGCCATGATCTCATCTAGGGTTTCTCACCTAGCCTCTGCCCTAACATGTTTAATAGCCCAAGCTAGTTTGTGCTCAGCTGCTATTGATACGTTATGAGTTCTTTTATGCACCGTGGTTGCATCATCCAGATAAGTAGCATCATTTCTTTCAATCTCCGACTTGGCCGTGGCGACGGCAGAAATCTTCTAGCGAGTATTCTTGAGAAGATCATGGGATAATGCCAGCTCCGTAGTTGCTACCTCGCTTTGCTTCCTCAGGCCGAGGATCTCCGCATTCAGCCGACTAATTTGTGAACCATTCTGCTCTACCTGCGAAATAAAGGTAAGCCAATCCGTGTCGAAGTATAGGAGCAAAGGTTGGGTACAATCGGGCTAAATACCTCCGCAGCGAGATCAGTCTTTTCCCGGAATGCTCTCTCCAAAGCAGCTCGAAGTTCTCCTATTTCTTTCTCTCCTGGGGCAGAGTGGGCCTCTAAATCCCGCAGCATCAAGGTAAGCTTTTTACGCTCCTTTTCACGGTACAAAAGCTTATTAGAGAGCTGAAAGAGGGCATGATCATATATATTGTTGCACTTCGACATAGGGGAAAAGTTAGAAACATGAAGAATGTCACCAGACTGAAAGAAATATACGAAAGATAGCTAGCACCTACTACATGAATCTCTCCACTACCTTGAGTGCACCAGGAACGTCAAGACCGACATCGCTAACACCATCAAAGATATCAGCAAGTAAGCCTCCTTCTTTGAGATAAATCCTCGCTTTGACGACATTCACATCTGGAGTGCCACCTAGTTCCCCTAAAGAGACCTGAAAGCATGAAATGATGTCGGTTTCTCCAAGGGGAAACCCCTGCTCCTTAAAAGCTCGGGCCCTGACCCTTTATGATTGATGTAAATGGTCCCCCTAACAGACGCCTTACCTCCCCTCTTCTTGCCCTTGCCGGCCTCCGAAGCCTTCATATCGCCACCAGGGGGTAGCCTCATCTGCATATTCTCGCCAAGTACTACACAAGCACAATAACCACAATTTGTTAGCGGAAGGGACGCAGGGAGAAACACAAATCTTAGACATAGACAACAAAGAAGCTCTACCATGGATCTTGGCCACCCATCGCTCCTTTGCCAGGTCGGTCCAAGATCGAACATGATACGGGAATGTGGTGTCCAACCGTCTGTTCTACCCCAGCAAATTCGAAACTGCCTCGAGAAACCAAGTGATGGCTGTAAACATGTGATTTTTGACCCTCCCCAAGATTTTTTATATTTTAGCATGTAAATATTTAATTTTGGTCTATTAGCATCATTTTAACTAATTTTTACTGTTTTACTTTATTTTATTACAAGAAAACCAAAAAATTACAAAATTGGTTCATTAATATTTTGTAGACA
The DNA here is from genome assembly GCA_034376525.1 of Nicotiana benthamiana. Classification (NCBI taxonomy): domain Eukaryota; kingdom Viridiplantae; phylum Streptophyta; class Magnoliopsida; order Solanales; family Solanaceae; genus Nicotiana; species Nicotiana benthamiana. Next base: position 96,785,975 of record CM067337.1, read on the forward strand.
TTTTTAATCTTAAAAAAAATACAAAAATAGTATCTTATCTTTATTTTTATATAATCTTGAAAACACAAAAATAGTTTTATGTTTTATAGTTTAGCTAAATAAATTAAAATTAGTTTAATATTTTTATATTATAATTGTACGTAATTTTAGAAGGATGAAGTAGTTTTAGGTTGGTTTATCCGTTTTTATAAATCTTGTAATCTATTTTTTTTAGTCTTTGGCCAAAATTTTTAGTCTATAATCTCTAAGACTATACCTCTAACCTAATCTCTACCCTATATAATAGTACCTGCAACCTAAATGCAAAGACAAAAAAAATGAACAAGAAAAATATGCCCGAAGGCAGACATCTCTGAAAAACAATTCCCAAGATCCACCCCCCCCTCTTTAAAATCTTGCACAAAAAACTCACCCAATTGTTCTATGGGAAGAAATTGGATTTTTCTACTATTCTTTTCCATAAGAGAGGTTTCACCCGAGAGTTGAGTAGCCTGTTCGAATTTGTTGAGCTTCCGTCGAAGTAGTAGCTGTAGTTCACCGTCTAGTTGGCGTGGTCACTGGGTAGAGTTCCGACCAAACATTCTATTTACATTCAAATTTGGTTGAAGTTTTCCATTGTAATCCAAGGTTAAAGATTTAATATTAACATGAAAGGAAATGTCTCCATTAAGGCTCATTCTTCTACTCCCGTTTACATTTTAATTTTTATGTAATGAATATATCGTTTGGTAGCATTAGAACCTGTAAAGGTTATTCATTGTGATATTCAACTTTTCTCACTTAGTTATTTGCTTGTATGGCTCGTTGTTGCTGAATTTTTATTTTTATTTTTTATTTATTTTTATTTTTATTTTCGAAAGTTTGTTATGATTAGTTCTAGAGGGTGTGCTTGAAGGCCGTGCATTGAAGAACTTTAGTGTGGATTTTGACTCTAATTCATGAATTAAAAGAAGTCAGAAGTTGGTATCTTATGACTTGATTGGTTCGTTAGGGTTAAACACTAAAAATAAGCAATAAAAAGTATTCCTAGAAAACCTTATAGGCACGTTTAATACATTATTGTAATTGCGTACACGTTCTCATAATACAATTACAATTCTAAAAATTAATTTAGAGTATGCGTTCGCGCAACTTCGATCAAAATTTTTAATAATAAAATTAGTATAAATAGACCACTTATTTAATTTAGTTCATATAAATCGAGGTGTGCCATCGATAATTTAATCATACATGACCCTCATTTAATTTCATAGCCTAATATAAAAATAACAAATTCTCGTAGTTGCTCTAGGCTCGTTTAATATACCATCGTGATTGCGTATATATTCGCGTAACACAATTATGATTTTAAAAATAAAACTGGAGTATGCGTTCACGCGACATTTGACAAACTCTGTTAATAATAATAAAGAGTTATTAATTGTGGACACATTCGCGTGACACGATTTTGACGTGCCGAACAAATGGGTATGCGTACGCGTTACCCGTTTCAAGATAATTTTCTAATTAAAAGCAAAATATGCACATAGATTCCAAATCTGTGATTAAATAATTTTATATGCCAAGTATGATCAAAGCGACCGTGCTAGAACTACGAACTCGGGAGTGACTAACATCTTCTCCCGATTAACAGATTTCCTTACCCACAAACTGTAATACATAGTCAACCCTTTCCTCGATTCAAGATTTTAAACCGGTGACTTGGGACACCATTAAGTATACCAACTGGCGACTCTGATTTTTAATTAAATAATCCCGTTTCGATTGTCACTTTAAGTTGGAAATAACTCCCTTTATTATACTCCTTCTGGGGGTGTAGTAGAAAAAGGAGGTGTGACAGCTCTGGCGACTCTGCTGGGGACAAGAAATAGAACTTTTGTTCAGGGTTCAAGAATTCGAGCTTGTTTTATGATTTTTACTTGGCTTATTTATTGTCGATATTATTGTATGTTTTGTGAACTTTATGCTAAAATGCTATTTTTTTACCGCTTTAATATTGTTGACTTATATATAATTGCATTTTTACGCCACCCCTTCCAAGTCTTCTGAAAATGGTGCATACATTCGCGTAGCCCGTTTTTTCTGTTGAAATTATATCAAATAAAGCGAGGCTGGGAAAGCGACAAGGCCGTGCAGACTTTAATGTTCCCGGTACATCACCCCCTCCTCGGTCCCAGTTGTCCGCTCGGGTACCCCAAGTTTAGACCAAAACCTCAGTATTTAAACATAGAAATACACAGCTCCATGCCGGATCCTTAGTAGGAGTGCTTGTTTGCATCACGTGCATTTTATTTAGGGGACTCAACACAGGGGTTGAGTCTATCTAGGACAGGTGTGCCCAAAATAACAAACCATCCTGCTGCATCCTGCGTGCAATGTGAATATTTATCTGTTTCGACTTGCGTGATGACATGCTAAAAAAACAATCAAGAGAAAAACCAAGAGTGAGATAGGATAGAGAATTCACCCGGTTCTGAATATCCTGGTATTTGAAATGCCTCGAAACTCTGCCAAAATTTCTGAAAAAAGGAAAATGTATTTCAAAAAAAAAAAAATGAAAGTGAGTCAATATCATGTTTTTTCCAATTATGTCAAAACTGGCAGACTACGCTGGCCTGATTCTCACCGGGTGAGAGATACATAGGCAAACCTCATCGGTTCCGATCCCCAATTTTCAAAAATAAAAAAAAAATCTTTTGATTCCTTCTTCAGAAAAGTTTTCTTAAGACCCCAATTTTAAAAAACACAAAAATATTTTCTCTTAAATTTTTCTCAAAATAAAAAATACCAAAATATTTTCATTCTTCTTTCGAAAATTGAAAAGAAAATTTAAGATCCAAAAATACTTTCTTTTTCTTTAGAAGTACTTATTTTCTAACTTATGAATAAAAATTCATAAATGGAAAAATATTTTTCTATCTTCTTTAGAAGTTTTTCTATCAAATTTCTCAAAAAATAAAAAATAAAAATAAAAATAAAAGTCGAAACTCAAAAAAAAGATAAAAAAATCTTTCTTCTTAAGAAGTCCTCTTTGCAAAAATGGTGAAGAAAAATCAAAATTCAAAAATATTATCTTTCTTCTTTATAAGTCTTTTTTTTTGAAAAAAAGTGAAAAAAATTGAAAATCCAAAAAAAGAGAGGTTAGTTTATTTACTTAATTCCTGATCTTCCCGAACTACGCAAGATCTGATTCATGTTCCCACATGATATATAGGCAACCCACATCAGGTTTGATCAACTATTGAAAAGGAAAATGATAAAAAAAATGAAATAAAAAAAAACAAAAGTGAAAAAATGTTGATAATATTAAGGGCTCGCTGAGTCCATTCTAACATGTTTTATTTTAAATTATGAAGAAAGTTGAGGTGGTCGGTTTGTGGTAAGCTGGAATTACAAAATCCAAGGAAAAATGATAACTAACATTGAAGCTGTTACAAGTGCTCAAGAGACTCAGGGTCAGAGGGTCCAACAAGAGTTTACTGTGTGAGAAAAATAGAATCCTGAAACAGCAAATGACTGAAATGTGTCAAGCATAGGCCAGTGGTCAAGGACAACCTTGTCATGAGTCATAATTTGCTCCACAGCAAGAGCAGTACCACTCTCCTGAGTACCACTCGTATTCATTTGATCTTCATGCAAACATTGAGAAGCATGCCCGAAAGATGGTACAGGAAGAAATGACCCAAAAAGTGAAAAGCTTAGAATAACGGTTTAAAAACATGCAAGGGTTGGTAGGTCAAAAGAGTGTTGCCTTCAAAGATCTATGTATCTTCCTCGATGTCCACTTTCCGCCTCGTTTCAAGACTCCCAAATTTGAAAACTATGATGGACATGGAGACCCCATAGCCCACCTGAAGAGGTATTGCAATCAACTGAGAGGTACGGGAAGAAATGAAGAATTGTTGATGGCTTATTCTGGGGAAAGCCTTACGGGAGTATTCTCAGAATGGTTTATAGATCAAGACACATCTTGCTGGTACGTCTGGGATGACATGGCACATGCCTTTGTCAAACAGTTCAAATACAATATCGACATTGACCCAGACCGCATTTCCCTTTCAAACTTGAAGAAGAAACCAAGTGAAATTTTCATGGAATATGCCATTAAATGGAGAGAGCAAGTAGCTCGAGTTAAGAACCCATGTATGACCACGAGCTAATCACTGTCTTCCTTCAAGCGCAAGAGCTAGATTACTTACAAAACATGATATCCGCAGTTGGCAAATCGTTCTCGGAAGAAATCAAAATGAGAAAAATGGTAGAGAATGGTCTTAAGACAGACAAAAATTATAAGTCAAGTAGTTTTAAAGCAGCAGCTCAGGTTGTACGGGTTGAATATGATAATTTTAGCGGCACAAATGAGAAGGTTGAAGATATTATGATGAAATCAAGATCAAGAAGAGGTCCTAGGAGAACATCTCGAAGGTATGAGCAGCCTCCTAAGGTTTTCCATGATTCCCCTGAGCAGTATTATCCACCTCAGAACCCTCAATACTTTGTTTCTCCACCTCAGTATGTTGTCTAGCCACCAAAACACCCTAGAAGGTGAGAACGAGCATCAGGAAATCTCCAACAGCCTCCACAAAATTTTCAGGTGCTCTATAACCCACATCCAAGCCAGAGGTATAAAGGGGAACAAAGGTTGAAAGATAATTTTAGGCCAATATGAAAGTCCTATGCAATCTTATTTGAGAAGTTAAAGCATCATGACATGATTGCACCCATTCCTACAAATCATGTGGACCCACGTGCAAGTAGCTTTGACCCTTATAAAAGGTGTGCATATCATTCTAATGCCCAGGGGCGCAATATTGAAAGCTGTCAGGATTTGAAAAGAGAAATAGAAAGGATGATCTAGGAAAACCTGATTGTGATTCAAGACAGCGACACCTAGAATATCACGCAGAATCCTTTACCTGCACATGATGACGCACACTTTGTGGGGATGATGCCTGGTGACATGGAGTATGAGAATCCTCTCGGGAGCTTGCTGATTGAAATTGGAGAAGGACATGGTGAGTTTGATGAGCAAATTTGTGGCTAAATGTCGAGCTTAGCAATTGAAAAGTTATTCCCTCATCACTTAGGAAGGAATCTTGGTAGCTTGTTTTGATGCTTTTTTTGTTATCTGGGTTATTTCTCGGTTGTGATCCAGATTTTATTTGTTTTATTGAGTCAAACCCTTCTATCTTCTATTCTATGTATATGATTCATGTATGTCTGCCTTGTTGCTAGTTTCATTATCCGGGTTATTTTAGGTTTGTAACTCGGATCTTAGGTTGCTTGTTTAGTCATCAAACTTTTCCATCCTTATTCAATAAAATTCAGTTTGTCCTTTTGTGTCATTCTATTCTTAGTTCTTTTTGCGCTACTTCTAATAACATGAGATGCATGCAGAAATTTTGGCAAGATCTTAAAAACTGATTTATTTGGAGTTGGATAACGAAAAAAGAAATCACTTCTGAGGATGAATAAAGAGTTGAAACACTTTGGGATTAAGAATCTTTACCTTCAAAATCATTATGAAGATCGGGCTTGAGGAAGAATCAATTGAAGATTGTTGGAATGTTTGATATTAAGGAATGAAAAGTGTCTTGTGACCACGACACACCAAAAGGACAAGCATGTTCATCAATGTTGTGATTGCAAAAGGATAATATGTTTGGTGGTTTCGAGGTTGGGAGGCCCTTTTTCTGCTAACCAAATACTTTATACGCTTTGTCACCCCTTTGAGCCTGTGTTATTTTCTTTGACTACCCTTTTTTGGAATCAAGTTTAGAGTCAAGAGTAAAATAAATAATAAAAAAATAAGGAAAAAAAAGAGAAAAAGTTCATGTCCCAAGAGTACAAACTGGGGAAATTCTTAGAAAGTTCAATTGAAAAAAAATAAAAAAGAAAAGAACTGTAGAAGGTCCATGCCCCCAGAAGATAGAAGCTGGAGCAAACAAAAAAAAAGAAAAAAAGAGAGAATAAAGAAAGAAGAAGGAAAGAAAAAAAAAGAAACAGAAAGATGAAAATAGTCTTGGTCAGATGTTTGAACTACGTTAGACATGATTCCTTAAAAAAGAATATGTTGGCAGCCTTACGGTTTGGTCCAACCAAATAAGAATCCAAGAAAAAAATTCCAAAAAAAAAGAAAAAGAAAAAATCCCAATAAAATCCCCAATAGCTGAAACTGGGGCAGAGATTTTTATTTCCCCTTATAAAGAGTCGATTCCAAGAGTTGTAAGTATGCAACCCCTTCACCTTTTGTCTGTTTTGAGCCTTTATGCCATTTTTTCTTTCCAACCTAACCAAAATACTTCGAAATAAAGACCTCCCGATATGCCTTCAAGAATGCCGAGAGAAGTATGAAATGAACAACTGTTGTCATGTGACGTAGAATACTGTCAACTTGCTCGCAAAATAAGAAGGGAAAGAAAAAGAAAAAGCAAAAGAAAAAAATAAAAAGAAAACAAAAATGGGAGAGTCTTATTAGTGAAAACCCTCACGGGCATTGTAAGACGACGGTAAGCAGAGATGAATAAATGAGAGAGATTTGTTGGTGAAAACCCCTTGGGCACTACTTGTCGAAAGTGAGTCGTGAAGCTAATGCAAAGAATTGTAAACAAGCCCGACTTCAAAGGACACAAGAATGGTAAAAGGGAGATTGGATTAGTTTGACAGATTAGGCCGTTAAGTCCAAAATGCATGTCATGATCATTAAGGCTAGTTAAAAAAAATAAAAAAGAGAAAAAAATACTCTTCCTTCTGTCCTTCTGACAGGGGGCATTTCTTGTTAATATTCGTTTCTTTGCATCATTGTGTCCTTCTATTTGAGTCCATCCTTGTCAAAACAAGCAAGAAAAGATTTCAAAATCTGTTACCAGCTTTTCAGTTGCACGAAGTAAATTTGGCCAGCGCACTCAGTTGTTACTTTCAACATGCCTTGAGGATTCATGCAAAGGCTCCCCCAAAAGGACTCTTGTCAGCTTACTTGGTAGACAAATTGCTAAAAAATACAGGAAGTCATTCAAGATATTAGAAAAGGTCACTTAAAAAAAGATCTCCAGTTGAGATAAGGCTGCTTGAGCTGCAAATACAAATGGTATTGGGTGTGAAACAATTAGAGTTGGTGTAGAACAAAAGTCTCTTGAGATCGACTCAGGCTGATCGAGCAAAAGCCAAGCTACTCAAGACTCAAGGCCACAAACCGACCACCGTTTTCAAAATTGACAAATTTTTCTTTGTTTGCAGCGCGAACAAAGCAGTGCAAGGAAAGTGGTTCAGAAGAAAAAAAGAAAAGAAAAAAAGAGAAGAGCTACAAAGGGAAGTTTCTCAAATCTCTGCTTTATTTGTCTTGTTATTGTGCTTAAAATCTTGCCATTGATCTTCATATTTTTTTCTTCCTAGGATAAAAAGTCCTAGTCCGATATATTTTCCTCCCATAACAATCTTTGTCTGAGGAATCTTTCTCCTAAGATAGAAATCTAAGTCTGATGAATCTTTCTCCTACGATAGAAATCTTAGTCTGATAAATCTTTCTCCTTAGATAACAAAAAAAATAACCTAGTCTGATGCATTTTCTCCTAGGATCAAAATCTTAATCTGATGAATCTTTCTCTCAAGATAGAAAGCCTAGTCCGATGAATTTTATCCTAGGATCAAAATTTTAGTCTGATGAAGCTTTCTCCTAAGATAACAAAAAAAGAGACCTAGTCTGATGAATTTTCTCCTAGGATCAAAATTTTAGCCTGATGAATTTTTCTCCTTAGATAGGAAACCTACTCTGATGAATTTTTTCCTAGGATAGAAATCTTATTCTGATAAATTTTTCTACTAAGATAATAAAAAGGGGACCTAGTTTGATGAATTTTCTCCCAGGATCAATATCTTAGCCTTATGAATTTTTATCCTAAGATGCAGAGCTTGTGACCTCAGCCCTGTCTTGAGCTGCTCACATCTTTCATTAACTTTTACATTTGGATTCACTTCTTGTCTTTCTTTTTGTTTTTCTTCTTTCTTTTCATTCTAGATTGTGACTGACTTTTGTTGATCATCTCGGGATGCTCACTCGCATTCTTGATACGAGCTTCTTTTGTTGCTGACCTGAATTGCATTCTGAATTGAATTACCTTTTTTCCAGGTGGGCGCCTGATTGCTGAACCTGAATTGCATTCTGAATTGAATTCCCTTTTGTTAATGAAAGATGTGAGCTGCTCAAGAAAGGGTTGAGGTCAAAAGTTCTGCATGTCCTATCTTGGTTTAAAAAGTTGGAGAAGAATGAACTAGCACCTGCGACTAACAAGCATCAAGATTCAGATTAGGGTCCGCATGAAGAACCAACCAACACTCAAGATCAAGCTTTGGAAGAGTCATACATAGGAATCTTGTATCTCGTAGTTGATAGACTTAGTTAGTCTTTTCATTTTTGATTTTGATGTAATAACAGGACAGCGGACCGGAGCCTCGGACGGAACCTCACTCTAAGGCAGCTCAGATACCAGAATTCGGTCACATTCCCATTTTCTCTTAGTTTTGGTCTCTTTAAATAAGGGCCAAGTCAAAACACCCGTCTAGTCGTTCTTTCTCCGAAAATGCTTCTTGTTTCCAGTCAAAGAGGGACAGCTGTAGTCATGTGATTTTTGACCTTCCCAAGATTTATTTTAGCATGTAAATATTTAATTTAGGCCTAATAGCATTATTTTAACTAATTTTTACTATTTTACTTTATTTTATTACAAGAAAACGAAAAATTGCAAAATAGGTTCATTAATATCTTGTAGTCATTTTTAATCTTAAAAACAAAATACAAAAATAGTATCTTATCTTTATTTTAATATAATCTTAAAAACATAAAAAAATAATTTTATGTTTTACAGTTTAGTTCATTTAATTAAAATTAGTTTTATATTTTTATATTATAATTGTACATAATTTTAGAAGGAGGAATTAGTTTTAGGTTGGTTTATCCTGTTTTTATAAATCTTGTAGTCCATTTTTTAGTCTTTGGCCCAATTTGCTAGCCTATAATTATTAGGCCCACCATACCTTTAACCTAATCTCTACCCCTATATAATAGTACCTACGCCCTAAAATGCAAAGACAAAAAAAATACACAAGGAAAATATGCCCGAAGGCAGACATCTCTGAAAAACAATTCCCAAGATCCACCCCCCCTCTTTAAAATCTTGCACAAAAAACTCACCCAATTGTTCTATGGGAAGAAATTGGATTTTTCTACTATTCTTTTCCATAAGAGAGGTTTCACCTGAGAGTTGAGTAGCCTGTTCGAATTTGTTGAGCTTCCGTCGAAGTAGTAGCTGTAGTTCACCGTCTAGTTGGCGTGGTCACTGGGTAGAGTTCCGACCAAACATTCTATTTACATTCAAATTTGGTTGAAGTTTTCCATTGTAATCCAAGGTTAAAGATTTAATATTAACATGAAAGGAAATGTCTCCATTAAGGCTCATTCTTCTACTCCCGTTTACATTTTAATTTTTATGTAATGAATATATCGTTTGGTAGCATTAGAACCTGTAAAGGTTATTCATTGTGATATTCAACTTTTCTCACTTAGTTATTTGCTTGTATGGCTCGTTGTTGCTGAATTTTTATTTTTATTTTTTATTTATTTTTATTTTTATTTTCGAAAGTTTGTTATGATTAGTTCTAGAGGGTGTGCTTGAAGGCCATGCATTGAAGAACTTTAGTGTGGATTTGGACACTCATTCATGAATTAAAAGAAGTCAGAAGTTAGTATCTTATGACTTGATTGGTTCGTTAGGGTTAAACACCAAAAATAAGCAATAAAAAGTATTCCTAGAAAACCCTATAGACACGTTTAATATATTATTGTGATTGCGTTATCGCATGATACAATTACAATTCTAAAAATCAATTTGGAGTATGCGTTCGCCCAACTTCATATAGATGAAGGTGTGTCATCCACAATTTAATCATACATGACCCTTATTTAATTTCATAGCCTAGATATAAAAATGACAAATTCTTGTAGTTGCTCTAGGCCCGTTTAATATACCATCGTGATTGCGTATATATTCGCGTAACACAATTACGATTTTAAAAATAAAACTGGAGTATGCATTCTTGCAACTTTTGCCAAACTCTTTTAATAATAATAAAGCATTATTAATTGTGGACACGTTTGCGTGCCACGATTTTGACGCACCGAACAATTAGATATACGTATGCGTAACCCGTTTCAAGATAATTTTCTAATTAAAAGCGAAAAAAGCACATAGATTCCAAATCAGTGAGTAAATAATTTTTTAAGCCAAGTATGATCAAAGCGACCATGCTAGAACCACGGAACTCGGGAGTGCCTAACACCTTCTCCTGGGTTAACAGAATTCCATACCCGGATTTCTAGTTTACAGACTGTAATACAAAGTCAACCCTTTCCTTCGGGATTTTAAACCAGTGACTTGGGAAACCATTACAATTACAATCAGTTATCTCTTCAATTCACAATCATATCATTTTCTTGTTACGGTAACGCAATAGAACTATGAGTTAAGTCAAGTTCCGCACTACTAAAGCGATCTTTTCATACCATATTCCTTGTGGGATTTAACCCCAACCTTGTTAGCTTATTATATTTGACACCGACCACCTTACACTACTTAATTAAAGTATAATTTGAGCATATCAAATTTTGGCGCCATTGCCGGGGAATAAGGTTTTGAAATTACTAATTATTGTGTGCTTTACTTTACATATACTTCTATTTCATCACACTTTGCTTGTTTTGCTTGGTGTTGATAGGAAAACATGGATGAATATAAAGAAGAAATAGAAGAAAATCCTTTTTGCGAATATAGATGAGTGCATTGAGGATACGAATGCTATTGTACCTCCGATTGTTGGCGCTGGAAATTTCAAGGTGGAACATGGTTTAATCTTAATGCTAAAAGCGGAGGGGTTTTCAGGAATTCCACTGATGATGATCTGACACAACATCTTAGAAACTTCTTGGGTGTGTGTGCGATGCACAAGCAGAACAACGTCTCACTGGCACGCATTGCACAAAATCAATGAAGGACTAACCCGCAAGGTCAAGGAAACCAATAATCGCGAAATGATCAAGGTAGCTCTTATCACGAAAATTAGAACAACAGCAACAACAACTTCTCAAATCGGAGTTCAAACCCTTATGTTCCACCAAAGGGTCTCAATCAAGGTTCCTCAAGTGATTCAAAGTTGGAAACCATGCTTGAAGGGTATTGCAAAATCAATAGAGGTTCGACATTGCTATGAGGAATGTGACAAAGCCTGTTGGTTCTCATACTGAATCCATTCGAAAATTGGAGATGCAAATGAGAGATCTTTCTAGGGAAAAAAATCCGAAGAAAAAGGGACTCTTCCAAGTGACATAATTGCGAACCCAAAGGGTAGTGGGAGTGGTCCAACTTCTAATTGAATGAAAATTACTACTCAATGTGGGAAGTACTTCAAGGAGAGAACGAGCAAGTGGTTGAAGTGGAAGAGTCCACACAAGAGGTTGAGGCACAAGTTCAAGAGCCAATTGTTGTTGAAGCTAAAAAGGTTCCGGAAGAGTTGAAAGTTCTAAGAATTGAACAGGGAAGAGGTAAAGGAAAAGGTAAAAGAGACACCAAAATCTCTCCCACCTATTCCTAGACCTCCTTCTTCTTTCCCTCAATGACTTGCTAGGAAGTTGATGATAGCAAACTCGAAAAGTTCTATGACATTCTCAAGTAGTTATGGTAAATATTCCATTTTAGGAAGCATTACAAAAGATGTTGAGTATTGCTAAGTATTTGAAAGACTCGATTACCAAGAAGAGAACCACCAAGAATGAAGTGGTGAATGTGATTCACCAGGTTAGTTCCATCATTGCAACAACCACCATTCAAAAGAAAGAAGACCCGGAAGCTTTCACCATTCCATGCACTATTGGGGTGCGTGATTTTGTAAGAGATCTTTGTGATAATGGGGCTAGTATCAACTTAATGCGTCTTGCTATTTACAAGCAAGTAGGGATAGGTATTCCAAGGCCTACAAGTATGAGGTTGCAAATGGCCGGTCGTTCCATAAAGAGACGGATAGGAATTTTCAATGATGTGCTTGTAAAATGGGAAAGTTCCATCTCCCCGGCATGATGGCTCTTCTCAAGGCAAGGAACCTCAAGGCCCGCTCACCGAGCACCACTGATGGTCAATATCACCGACCAAATGCTGAGCGTAGGAAGAACTCCCCTCTCTTTGGTAATCGGACGTTGACATAGCAGTCATGGCTACGATAGAATAATAGGAGAAAGAAGAGGGTTTAGGAAAAAATTCTAAGTTGAAACAATGAAAGAACTAGCACAAAACGCTAGGTTCTGTGGAAGAGGTAGTCACTCAAAGAAGCAAAATCACTATAGGTAAGGCAAGTGAATGAATATATAGGGGCAAAGAAGCAACTTCCCGCCTACCCAGAAGGCCAATTAATACTGGTCGTGTTAACATCACCCTTTCTTAGGGAAACGTACTGACAGAATTGCTTCGAGGCCCCTTTACCAAATGAGCAAATGCTGCTATCCCAGAGAATTCAAGAAACTGCAAGGCCTCGAGGTCTCCTCGATATCGCTGATACCAGCCCGATAGAAGCTGTCAATTTAACTTCGGAGCATAGCCCGATTTAAGGGTCCCGGTCGCTCCAAGAACGGATTTCAAAAGGCTAACGTCAAAAGTCAAAAGGTTAAATCCGCGAGAGCAAAGGAATGAAAAAATGTAAAGAAGAAAAATCCCTCTTTTTACATTGCCAAAAACATATCTACAAGAGACATCTTTACAAGATACATCCCCCGAGGATTGCATTCAAAAAAATAAATAAATAAAGGAAGCAAAAAGAAGTGAGGACTACTCTTTATCACTACTATCTTCGCCCTCATATGGGACAATAGAAGCGCCGATTCTCTCTCCAATTCCCGGGCCTCCTCGAGATCGATGAAAAATCGACGCCCCTAGCCATGATCTCATCTAGGGTTTCTCACCTAGCCTCTGCCCTAACATGTTTAATAGCCCAAGCTAGTTTGTGCTCAGCTGCTATTGATACTTTATAAGTTCTTTTATGCACCATGGTTTCATCATCCAGATAAGTAGCATCATTTCTTTCAATTTCCGACTTGGCCGTGGCGAAGGCAGAAATCTTCTTGCGAGTATTCTTGAGAAGATCATGGGATAATGCCAGTTCCGTAGTTGCTACCTCGCTTTGCTTCCTCAGGCCGAGGATCTCCGTATTCAATCGACTAATTTGTGAACCATTTTGCTCTACTTGCAAAATAAAGGTAAGCCAATCAGTGTCGAAGTATAGGAGCAAAGGTTGGGTACAATCGGGCTAAATACCTCTGTAGCGAGATCAGTCTTTTCCCGGAATGCTCTCTCCAAAGCAGCTCAAAGTTCTCCTATTTCTTTCTCTCCTGGGGCAGAGTGGGCCTCTAAATCCTGCAGCATCAAGGTAAGCTTCTTACGCTCCTTTTTAGGGTACAAAAGCTTATTGGAGAGCTGAAAGAGGGCATGATCATATATATTGTTGCACTTCGACATAGGGGAAAAGTTAGAAACATGAAGAATGTCACCCAAGTACTACACAAGCACAATAACCACAATTTGTTAGCGCAAGGGACGCAGGGAGAAACGCAAATCTTAGATATAGACAACAAAGAAGCTCTACCATGGTTCTTGGCCACCCATCGCTCCTTTGCCAGGTCGGTCCAAGATCGAACATGATACGGGAATGTGGTGTCCAATCGTTTATTCTACCCCAGCAAATTCGAAACTGCCTCGAGAAACCAAGTAATGGCTGTAAACATGTGATTTTTGACCCTCCCCAAGATTTTTTATATTTTAGCATGTAAATATTTAATTTTGGTCTAATAGCATTATTTTAACTAATTTTTACTATTTTACTTTATTTTATTACAAGAAAACCAAAAAATTACAAAATTGGTTCATTAATATTTTGTATTCATTTTTAATCTTAAAAAAAATACAAAAATAGTATCTTATCTTTATTTTTATATAATCTTGAAAACATAAAAATACTTTTATGTTTTATAGTTTAGTTAAATAAATTAAAATTAGTTTAATAATTTTATATTATAATTGTACGTAATTTTAGAAGGATGAATTAGTTTTATGTTGGTTTATCCGTTTTTATAAATCTTGTAGTCTATTTTTTTTAGTCTTTGGCCAAAATTTTTAGCCCATAATCCTTAAGGCCATACCTCTAACCTAATCTCTCGGGGTATAGTACCTGCAACCTAAATGCAAAGACAAAAAAAATGAACAAGAAAAATATGCCCGAAGGCAGACATCTCTGAAAAACAATTCCCAAGATCCACCCCCCCCCTCTTTCAAATCTTGCACAAAAAACATACATAATTGTTCTATAGGAAGAAATTGGATTTTTCTGCTATTCTTTTCCAGAAGAGAGGTTTCACCCGAGAGTTGAGTAGCCTGTTCGAATTTGTTGAGCTTCCGTCGAGGTAGTAGCTGTAGATCGCCGTCAAGTTGGCGTGGTCACTGGGTAGCATTCCGACCAAAAATTCTATTTGCGTTCAAATTTAGTTGAAGTTTTCCATTGTAATCCAAGTTTGAAGATTCAATATTAACATGAAAGGAAATGTCTCTATGAAGGTTCATTCTTCTGCTCCCATTTACATTTTAATTTTTATGTAACGAATATATCGTTTGGTAGCATTAGAACCTGTAAAGGTTATTCATTGTGATATTCAACTTTTTTCTTTTGGTTATTTGCTTGTTTGGCTCGTTGTTGCTGAATTTTTATATTTATTTTTCTTTTCGAAAGTCTGTTATGATTAGTTCTAGAGGGTGTGCTTGAAGGCCATGCATCGAAGAACTTTAGTGTGGATTTGGACACTCATTCATGAATTAAAAGAAGTCAGAAGTTAGTATCTTATGACTTGATTGGTTCGTTAGGGTTAAACTTTAAAAATAAGCAATAAAAAGTATTCCTAGAAAACCCTATAGACACGTTTAATATATTATTGTGATTGCGTTATCGCATGATACAATTACAATTCTAAAAACCAATTTGGAGTATGCGTTCGCGCAACTTTATATAGATGGAGGTGTGTCATCCACAATTTAATCATACATGACCCTTATTTAATTTCATAGCCTAGATATAAAAATGACAAATTCTCGTAGTTGCTCTGGGCCCGTTTAATATACCATCGTGATTGCGTATACATTCACGTAATACAATTACGATTTTAAAAATAAAACTGGAGTATGCATTCTTGCAACTTTTGCCAAACTCTCTTAATAATAATAAAGCATTATTAATTGTGGACACGTTCGCGTGCCACGATTTTGACGCACCGAACAATTAGATATACGTATGCGTAACCCGTTTCAAGATAATTTTCTAATTAAAAGCGAAAAAAGCACATAGGTTCCAAATCAGTGAGTAAATAAATTTTTTAAGCCAAGTATGATCAAAGCGACCGTGCTAGAACCACGGAACTCGGGAGTGCCTAACACCTTCTTCTGGGTTAACAGAATTTCATACCCGGATTTCTAGTTTACAGACTGTAATACAATGTCAACCCTTTCCTTGATTCGGGATTTTAAACCGGTGACTTGGGACACCATTAAGTGTCCCAAGTGGCGACACTGATTTTTAATAAAGTAATCCTGTTTCGATTGTCACTTTAATTTGGAAATAACTCCCTTTATTATACTCTTTTTGGGGGTGTAGTAGAAAAAAGAGGTGTGATAACAGCTGCATAAAACAACAAACATGTCATTATTCCGCGGGAAAGGGAAGAAAATTATAAAACATGGTTAAGGGAAAACTGCTTACGCTGTGTGTTCTATTTCTCAAGGAAAGGCATCCTCTGGGTTGGAATGATGTCTGAAGTCCTTATCCGAACAAACTTGCTCATCCACCCTTGATCCTTCTCCTCGTTAGTTCTCAAGAAAAATGATTTTCTAGATCGATGATGGAGCCTGATCAAACCTCGATAAAATTGAGGGCTGTAAAACCTGATCAAACAGTTGAGGGTAAAAGTCTCGCCTACAACCCCTTTAGTAAAATGATAAAGCATCAATACTATCCTCAAGAAAAAAGGATAGATCTGACCGAGCGTCATTTGATATTTGTCACAAAAATCAAGGATAACTGGACCTATGTTCGGGGGAGACGATTTAGAGGAATCAGTAGGACCCATGGTGAATGTGTAGGTATACACATGAAGGAAGACGGCCTTGTAGTCCGTTATATTTTCATCGGGGCCGGGAATCTCTACCTCCACTGCCTCGTTCCATTGACAGTCTTTACTCACCGTTCCTATGTTGTTCACGACACTAATGTATCGGGATCTGTTTATATCGGCCTGGTGTGGACGAAGTGGCATAAACGGTAAAGTCTTTTGACAAATCAAGCTTGGATGGAGTGCACTACTTCAAGGTGGATATCATTTTGGCTTTCCCTTTAGACGGCCGAGATGTAGATAGCTTTGTTCTTTATCAATGGTAAAATTTCCTCTTAGAAAGCAATATAGAAGAGCGTAAAAGAAGATGGATATGGACTTGTGAATTTGAAGATGCTACGAAGATAAAGACAATCAACAATCGATATATTTATCGGAACCGCTTAGGCAACGGAAAGAACGAGCCAATATCAGTTCGTTGGTTCCTCGATAATCACATTTGACGGCAACCCTTGCGTGGTTTTTTGGGGCACGTCATTTAATGCTCTTAAAGGTTGACGTCATGCAAATGGATGCCCTCGCAATGGAGGCTCAAAATTGTTTCCTATTACTCCGTTATAGAAAATGCAAAGACTATCGATATACGATGAAATTGGAGGGCTTGATTCCTCGCCATTTAGGTGTTTTGGAAAGTCATCTCGAGACCTCGAGGCTGCGAGGTTGCGATCGAGTTCTTTCCTTCGATGTCCATTTACACTTGACCCGACGATTATCCCGAGGATGTGGAGTTCCCATGGCGTCAGATAGCACCAATAGAGTCTGGTGTCATGTCTAGTCGTCCCATCTCTATATCTTTACAATTAATGTATTTTGTACTATGTTATGATTCCCCTTCTATATAAAAGGGATCCTTACCATTTTATAAAGGACCTGTTGTTTCTCCAACTGTTCTACATGAGATAAATAATAACTCTCTCTCTATCTCTCTCTCTCTCTCTCTCTTATATATATATATATTTTTTTTTCTCTCTAACATATTCTCTCAACACTATTGCTCCTATTTATTTCTTTCATTCTTGTTCTTCATTTATTGCTTGTCATTCACCACAAAGTGCCTCCCTTAATTATATCCTAACTGTTAACCCTTCCCAAATTATCCCCGATAGCTTGAGGCCGAGCCCAAGCATCAACCTTTGGTGTGCAGATAGCACCGGCAGAGTCTGGTGTCAGGTCTAGTCGTCCCATATCCATATCTTTGCAATTAATGCATTTTGTACTATGTTATGATTTCCCTTCTATATAAAGGGGATACCTACCATTTTGTAAAGGACCTGTTTTTCTCCAACTGTTCTACATGAGATAAATAATAACTCTCTCTCTCTCTCTCTTCTCTCTCTCTTCTCTCTAACATATTCTTTCAAAACTATTGCTCATATTTATTTCTTTCATTCTTGTTCTTCATTTATTGCTTGTCATTGGCCACAAAGAGACTCCTTTAATTATATCCTAACTGTTAACCCTTCCCAAATTATCCCCGATAGCTCGAGGCCTAGCCCAAGCATCAACCTCAAGGTCCCGCATCGGATAGTCTGAAGCCCAAATAGTTAACCCCCCAATTCAATTGTAACTCCATTTAGCTCGCATTTCATCTTTAAACTTCATACACCTAGCGTCAATTGCTTAATAAACTAACATAAAAATAGATCATGTATTTTTAGAGTCCCATCAACAAATTTAATTGTTATTACTATTTTCAACGTAAACAGCGCAAATGACCATTCCATATGAATTATGATATTGAGCCTCTAATTATGCCAGGTGGATTATGATTATTGCACATGACTATGCTGTGCAACATGTAGATATGGATTCATCCCCCCTAGGGTCACCCTCTCATGTTTCTTCTTGATAGTGTATGCGCAAATTGACCAAAATTGATTAATGGTTTGGTTTGAGTATTGGGATTCTGAGGGAAGTCTGGCCAGTGGTTTTTTTTTGGTTATTTCATTTTATCTTTACGTGAAATTTCCTTGGTTATTTACAGGATTTACTTGCATATCATCTTTATATGTTGTATAAATGACTGAGAAGAGTACTTAAGTAATTGTGTATACCATGATGGTACTTTGTATGTCTTATAACTTGACTATATTATTGTTCTGTACTTGTTGAATATTAACTATATAGGTGATTAGAAAGTATCATTAATAATTCTTGCTTCTTTTACTCGCCAAGGTTAGTTAAGATACTTGCTGAGTACATACGGTCAGTTGTACTCATACTACACTTAGCACTTAATTGTTCAAATTCAGGTGTTGGACCGAGCGAATAGTGTGGAGTTTTTCTTGCTGAGTTGTCTGAGAGACAAGGTAGATCTACATGTTGATCATAGTATTGGTGTCTCGTTCCATTTTAGTATTGTCTTTATTTCAGACAGTATTGTTATTAAGTTTTTTAGACTTGTATTTTCATGTTTGAGCTCATGACTATGTTTTTACCAGTTTTACGGGTATTGTTATGTATTGACGCTAATGTTTATGTTAATTAGGATTATAATTGTACTAATTTAGTTAAATCAGTATTAATATCTTATTTTTGTTATGTTTGGCTTACCTAGAATGTAAGTTAGTCACCATCATAACCAAATGGTGGTTTTGGGTCGTGACAAAAGCGTAGAAATTTGTATTTTTCATGTGGGAAGAATAGACAATCAAAGGTAAATTTGAAACAAAAAATTAATATCTTTTTATTATGTACAACACCACCTATTTTTGACAAAAATGAAAAGACAGAAATATCAAACAATATAGACCAGATGTAGAGTTATTACTATCATAGACAGGGCCAGATTTTTAGAGGAAGGGCCTTCAAAATAAAGTTGTATTGAACTTGACAGATATAGAAAAGAATACAAATTAGCTTAGGACAATATCATATACAAAGACGCTAAAGATCTATTCTTGAGTAAAGTTTGGCACCCCAATATTAAGGTTATTCACACTTCCATTTGATGAAGTACTCTTCAAGTTTAGGAGACAGATGATGACCACTATAATGAACGGGCCGGTTGTTTTGTGTATTTGAGCCCCGCTCCCCTATTTGATGACCCCCATATGTGTATTTGTTTTTATTTCACTTGAGGGGATGGTTGGTTTGGTTTCGGAAAAGGTTATGGAGTGAATTCAAACACTTAGTTCCATAGATAGGGCTTAAGTTGTAAGAGTTGATCAAGGTTTGACTTATATGTAAATGACTCAGAATAGAATTTTATGGCTCCAACAGGTGTATGTCTGAATTTAGATTTGGAGGATCTGGGGTTGTTTTGGCTTGAACTGGCGAAAGTTGGAAACTTGATGGTTTGGAAGGTTCATATGTTTGACCAGAAGGTTACTTTTGTGATATCAGAGCTTGTTAGATTCCTCGTGGTTCATCAGTTAGAAACTGTTCATATAGTGCTCACGCAATTCAATCATCATTCAGTGTGCTGCCAGCACAGAGTTATTACTGCACTTCATCTGCTCAGTGTTCCACATGTTGTTATTCAGGTTATTAGGGTCAGTCGTAGGGTCAACAACCTCGTCATACGAGAGCTTGTTTTGATTGTGGGGACTTGAGTCATCATAAGAGGGATTTCCCATGCTTCTAAGTAGTGCACCACAACTACACCACCTACGCAACTAGCTATGGGTGGGGCTCAGTCAGTTCAAGATCGCCTTATAGGGGGAGGTCCGTCAAGTGGTGGACATGCTTGTTGCTATGCATTTCCATCCAGGCTAGAGGCAGTTTCTTTCGATGCCGTGATTATAAGTATTATTTCAGTGTGCCACATTGATGTTTAGTGTTATTTGGCCCTATTTCGACTAATTCTTTTGTGTCATTTTATTTTGTACGTTATTTGGATATGCCTCGTGATTATCTTGATATTCACGTTCATATATGTTCATCAGTGGGTGATTCTATTATGGTGGATCGTATATACCAGTCTTGTGTGGTTACTATTGGAGGTTGTAAGACTAGGGTTGATCTTTTATTGCTTATTCTAAGGTGATTTTGGGTATGGATTGGCCATCTCCATACAACGATATTCTTTATTATAACGCTAAGATTGTAACACTGGATATGCCGTGGTCATTGAGGTTACACTGAAGAGGTTCTCTTGGTCACACTCCTAGTAGAGTGATTTCATTTATGAAGGTTGAAATGATGGTTAGGAAAGTGTGTTTGGTGTATTTGGCCTTCGTGAGAGATGTTAGAGTTGATACTCCTATTGTTGTATTTGTTCTAGTAGTGAGGGAGTTCTCATATGTTTTCCCTACAGACTTGACGGACATGCCACCCGAAAAGGATATTAATTTTGGTATTGATATGGTGATGCGCACTCAGCCTAGCCTATTCCGCCATATCATATGGCACCATCGAAGTTGAAGGAATAAAAGGAAAAATTACAGTAATTTCTTGATAATGGGTTCATTAGGCCGAGTGTATCACCTTTCGATATACCGGTATTATTTGTATAGAAGAAAGATGGTCATATGAGGATATGTATAAACTATAAGCAGCTGAAGCAAGTTGACGTTAAGAGGCAAGTACCCATTGGCACATATATTGATGATTTATTTGACCAGCTTCAAGCTTTTAGGTATTCTCGTAGATTGAATTGAGATCGGGGTACCATCAATTGAAGACCAGGGCTTCAGATACTCCTAAGACGACTTTCAGGACCCGTTATGGGCATTATAAGTTCTTGGTTATGTCTTTTGGGCTGATCAATTCCCCAAAAACTTTCATGCACTTGATGAACAATGTATTTTAACTTTATCTGGATTCCTTTGCCATTGCCTTCATTGATGATATATTGGTGTATTCTCACAATTGGAGGAGCATAGGCATCACGAGGGTCGTGTTCAAGACTTTGAGAGAGGATAAGCTATATGCTAACTTCTCCATATGAGAATGCTATTTAGATTAAGTGGCATTATTGGATCAAGTGGTGTACGATGACGGATTAAGGAAGAACAAAGAATATTAAGGCGGTTCAAAATTCGCCCAGGCCTTTTACTACTTTCCGGAGTTTCTTGGGGTTGGCTGAGTATTATCGCCATTTGTGTAGGATTCTTCATATATAACAGCCCCATTGACTAAGTTGACTCAGAAGGGTTCCTGATTCAAGTCTTCTGATGAGTGTGCAAAGTTGACTCAGAAGGGTTCCTGATTCAAGTCTTCTGATGAGTGTGCAAAGTGTTTTCAGAAGCTCCAGACTACCTTGAACAAATCTCTCATTATTTTGTTTCCTTTGGGATTAAGCTCATATACATCATATTGGGATGCTTCATGGGTTGGCATTGGGTGTGTGTTGATGCCGGATGGTAGGTTGATTTCCTATGCTTCGCATAAGTTGAATCCCCTTGAGAACAACTACCTAGTCCACGATTTAGAGCTAGCACTTATTGTAAACTCACTCAAGATTGGATGCATTATCTTTATGGCATGTATTGCGAGGTGTACACAGATCACTAGAGTCTTCAACATCTATTCAAGCAAAAGAATTTGAACATAAGGCAACAAATATGGTTAGAGGTACTGAAGGACTATGAAATCACCATTCTTTGTCATCCGAAAAAGGACAATATGGTGGTCGATGCCTTGAGTAGAAAGAATGGAGAGCATGTGGAGTCTTGCTTTTATTCCAATTGGGAGAGACCATTTGCTTTTGATGTTAAGGCTTTGGCCAATAGGTTCATGAGGTTGGATATTTTGGAGCCTAGCAGAGTTCTTTCTTGTTTTGTATCACAATCGCCCTTATTTGAGCGATGATCCACATTTGATTGTCCTTAGGGACACGCTACAACACAGTGCTGCCAAATAAGTGACAATTGATGATGATGATGTTGCAGCTTTAGAGCCGTATTGGTGTTCCTAATATGGATGGCTTACGGGATTTGGTACTTGAAAAGGCTAATAAATCACAGTATTCCATTCATCTGTGTACCATAAAGATGTACCATAATTTGAGGCAATATTGTTGGTGTGTAGATGGGGGTTAAAGAAGGATGTTGAGTATGTTGTATGGTGTTTGAACGATCAAAAGGTTAAGTCTGAGCATCAGAGACCCAATGGTTTGCTTCAAAGGCTAGATATACCGTAGTGGAAGTGGGATCATATTACTATGGATTTTGTGGTTGGGCTGCCATTGACCTTGAGGAGATTTTCTACTGTTTGGGCCATTGTAAACAAATCGACCAAGTCTGTGCTTTTCATTTCCGTCATGAATACCTACACTTCAGTTGGATCTAATTTATCTTAGAGAGATTGTTCGCCTGCATGGTGTTCCCATGTCTATTATTTAGAATCGAGGATCTTGTTTTACATCGTATTTTTAGAAAGCAGTACATCACGAGTTAGGAACACATGTTTAGCTCAGTACGACATTCAATCCTCAATTGGGTATGCAGTCCAAGCATGCTATTTAGATCTTGGAGGACATGTTTCGAGCCTGTGTAAATGATTTAGGGGGCCAGTGATTTCAATTTTTCCATTAGCAGAGTAAGCTTACGACAACAACAACTATCAGTCAATTATTCAGATGTCTTTATATAAAGTCGTATATGTGAGACTATATCATTCTCTGATTGGTTGATTTGAGCTTGGGGAGGATAAGTTGTTGGGCACCGATCTAGTTTGCGATGCTTTAGAGAAGGTGAAATTTATTCCGGAGCAACATCGTACACCACAGTCCATGAAAAAGAGTTATGCTGATAGGAAAGCTTGAGATGTGGCATTTATGATAGGTGAGAGGGTTCTACTCAGAGTTTCACCCATGAACGGTCTGATGAGGTTAAGGAAGAAGGACAACCTGAGACCTTCGTACAATGGTCCTTTCGAGGTTTTGTAGAGAGTTGGTGAGGTGGATTACAAACTTTCCTTACCACCCAGCTTGTCGGGAGTTCATCTAGTGTTCCATGTTTCCATGATTCGAAAGTACTATAAAGATTTGTCAGATGTGTAGGATTTCATCTCGGTGTAATTGGACAAGGATATGACTTATGATGAGGAGCCAGTGGCCATTTTGGATATGCAGGTTCACAAATTGAGGTCGAAGAATATTTCATTAGTGAAGGTTCAGTGGAGGGGTCAACTAGTCGAGGAGGCGACTTGGGAGAGTGAGCATGATATATGGAACATATATCCTCACCTTTTTGGCAGTTCAAGTATGACTCTATACCCATTCGAGGACAAATATTTATTTAAAAAGGGGAAAATGTAACGGTTCGGCGGGTTGTTTTGTGTATTTGAGCTTGTTCCCTTATTTGATGCTCCTTGTATGTCGATCTATTGTTATATGACTTACGGGGATGGTTGGTTTGATTTCATGAAGGTTCTAGAGTGAACTGGCATACCTAATTCCGTGGTTGGAGGCTTAAGTTGTAAGAGTTGATCAAGGTATGACTTGTGTGTAATTGACCCTAGAATGGTGTTTTGATAGTTTAAATAGGTTTGTACAATGATTTTAGATTTTGGAATATCCCGAATTTGGATTTGGCGGTTCTTAGGTTGTTTTATCTTCAATTGGGCAAAGTTGAAACTTGAAGGTTTAGAAGGTTCATAGGTTTGTACGAGAGTTGACTTTGGTGATATCTGGTTTGGATTTTGGTTTCGGGAAATGGAATAGGTTTATTATGTCATTTGGGACTTGGGTAAAAATTGAGGTCATCCCGAGTTGATTAGATGTGGTTCGACATGCGTATTGGAAGTTAGAAGTCGATTAGATCCTTAGGCTTGAATCGAGGGAAAATTTGTGGTTTTGATTTTATTTTGTGTGATTTGAGGCCTCAAGTAGGTGTGTGTTGTGTCTTGGGTCTTGTTGATATGCTTGGATAGGATCCCATTCAGGTGGCTTTCGAACAATCCAGATGGTAGCTGAGCAAGGTTGGTTGGTGGCAAAACTGGTGCAACCGCATATACGGAGAAGAGGTGCGCTATTCTGAAGTCGCACTTGCATAATTTCTTTGCGCAGATGCAAAAGAGGATGGCTGGGGTCAGAGTCCGTAGATACAGATGTTTGTGTAGATGCACTTGCCACAGGTGCGTAGTTTTTTCTACAGAAGCAGAATCGTAAAAGCGATTAGTAGTCCTCAGAAGCGGATGGTCGGGGGATTAGTGAATTCTGCATCTACGATGGGTTTTTCTTAGATGCAATGTCGCAGAAAAAGAAGTACGGGACAAAATATTTACTAAGTCAAGAGATTAGTTTCATTTATCATAGTTTTGAGATTGGGAGCTCGGATTTGGGAGATTTTAGAGGCTATTTTCATGACTTAGATGGGGGGTTAGTGTTTTTACTAGGATTTGCTTATTACTCATGATCCCATCCTTGATTTAGAATTTGATTGGTGAATTTAAATGATGAAAATTGGAAAATTTTGCAAACTTTTCCCATATGAAAAATAAAGATATGAACCCCGATTCATAGTTGGATTAGGATGAAACTGGTATAGTTAGACTCATATTCGAATGGGAGTTCATGATTCATGACATTGTCGGGTTCCAAAGTACAGGAAGAATGTTAGATATTTTGGGTTTACTTTATATATTTGTGTCACATCCCAAAATCGTGGAACGCGACCAACGCTCAACCGAGTAAACCCGACTGAGCAAGCCTGCTAGATTTCATTCTATCCAAACTAGTTCATGAATAAAGAGGGAATGCTATCCCATTTAATGCAAAACACTAAACAATCTTCCATTAGCAACTTTCATTTCATTTCCGTTAATGACTTTATTCATAGTTTTCAAAATATTACAAGTTACAATTTTAATGAAAAGCATGCTTGAAAAATACTAACATTCCTAGTCCTAAAGCCCAACATCAACCACCACACACAAAAAGTCTACGGAGCTTCTAAATACAATAGAAGAGAAATAGGGAAATGTCAGCAACAAGGCTCCGTCTATACCTAAAAACGTGATGAGAAAATGAACAAAGATACATGACATGACCCCGAGATGGAGTGGGGCTTACCAAATCTACTGAGAAGAGAATACTGCTAATACTGTCCAATACTGCTCGCTGTTGACCCACCCGTATCATAAAATAATACAACGCCCCCAGTAAAAGGGACGTTAGTGCTGTTAAATAGCACTAGTGTAAGGCTAAAAGTCCACTTTCACAATAGAATAACCTTATATGCAAATAAATATGAAACAATAAGTCGAGTCAACAACATACAAGCTTCCAATTCAAAACATGCAGGTCTTTTTGTTTACTAAAATACTATATATAATATTTGGTTGGGAGATCATTAGCATCAATATGAGTTATACCACCATCTTTGTTAGCTTGGTGTCTGATCATGATCCGATCGGCTAGGTTGTCCCTTTGGAGACATGTACCACGATCACAATTTCCAGTTTTGAATTTTCTAGTTTTTGATTCCCAGCACTATATTACCATGTGTGCGGCATGGGGTCCGATCACGGCTCGATCGGCTAGGCTCCCTTCCCATTTATACCGTATGGGTTGGTGTTACCGATTTAAAAATGTTACCAATTTCACCCCAATTAAAAGGAATAACCACGATCCGTCCCTACATCGGCACATGTAGTTTCAGGTGTGAGCCTTATGACCCACCCTTCCTCAGTTTTTGCTAATGATATTCCAAAAAATATTTTTGAATTGATTTGATATTGCACACACTTGTAGAATAAATATAAGTATACAAATATAACATAAACACAACCAGGCTTACCTCAATGCCTTTTATTAATGTTATCAATCTCTCTCGATAACAGTATCTCTTTGGCCTTTTGGGTCTTTCACAAGGTTCATCTTTCTCATGGCACGAAGGCCGCATTTGATTTTCCATATTTTCCATCGCCTTTATTTCCAAGGATCACCAACCAACATCAATGTACCAAATATTACAGGAATCATATATTTTTGAGTCAATAGTAATAAAATCATCAAACACAAAGGATTCTTCCCAAAGGGAAACATGCCAACCAACAATTGAAATACACATTGGAGTTATAAGCTAGCAATCACCTAAATTACCCTTGAATTACCCTTTTTCCATCATGACAAATGCACAATTTCAACATCGGAATGTGTAAGGACTAGCATTACATTGAATGTATTTATAAGGCAAAGCATTACCTAAACTAACTGCTTATGCGCATAGTTAGTGTACAGGAACTTTAGACCATTCTATTCCTTTTTGAAGTTAGTTCATAACAATTGAGTCAAGACTTATTTCATAACCGTTTCACATTTTCTCATTCGATTTATTTTCATACATCTTTACAGTTTATCAACAAGTAGACATATTCAATCAAGATATTTAATACACATAAGAGCAAGAAGCATTAAGCATATCGATTTCTTGTCACATAAATAGTATACTAACCTTTATTTAAAATGTGACTCAAAGCTATACCATTTTGGTTGACAAAGTACACTTAAACTTACAAAACAATATGGAATTCACTTTTGGGAGAGAAATTTTAGCCTACATACCTTGATTTAGCTTTCCTTAAGTCATACTATACTTTGAGACCCTTAGCAACATCAATCTTTTAGGAACATGACAAATCGAACCACAAATTAGAGACTTAATTATAGTTCTAGATCGTTAGAGCATATTCTAAAATGCTAAGTGTGCATAATGCTTTTAAAACCATTTTGTGAAAGATCCTACCATCCCTCATCCCATCCTTAGCTCAAGACCTCACCAAATACTTTAAGAACTTATGCATGCAAGATATCTACTCCCATCCTCATCAATTGTCCTTCTAGTGGTGTATCTTAGTTATATCTAGTAATCAAGAGCTTGGGTTACAGAACCTTACCTCTTAGGAACAAGACCTAGATGTCTATGTTGACTAATCTTCAAGGTTTAAGCAAGATCTTAATAGAAATGTTGATCAAGGACCCCTTCTCCCTCTAGGACCCCCCCTCTCTCTAAATGCATCAAAAAATAGGCATAAATGAAGGGTAGCATATAATATATCGACATAGGATCGGGTAAGAAAATTAGAAATTTGGAGCCCTAGAATAAATTTGCGATCTCATAATTGATATGAAGCCCCCAAAAAAGGATCACAAATTGGCTTCCAAAACATAAATAAACTGCCCGGGTATGCGAAATAAATGCATTCCGCATTCCTGTTCTGTAGGCGCATAATGCGTCACAGAACTATACCTCGCAAAATTTCAAGGAGATTATGCGATGACTATGTGGCCCCGCATATTGATTTTTTGATTGCATTAGTGGCCGCATAGTTTACCTAAAAATTGACCAACACAATGCTCCACTCTGCAGTGACTATGCGGTCTGCACGGCTATTATGTGACCGCATAATGGACCGTAGAAATGCGCTCTTCTAAAAACCATTTTTCCTTAACCTTTTAACGCATCGACCGACCCAAAGGGCCTAGATTGCAGTGAGATCTCGAGGTTTGAGAAAATATTTTCAGGGGGCCTTACAATTTGTACAAAGATCAATGCTTTATTGTTTGGGGTTGTTTGCTACAGCCGTATTTAATGTTATTGAGTTGTTTTTGGCTAGATCCGGCCGTTCGGAGTCGATTCACGTAGGAAAATTTTAAAGTATTGATTCAGCTTGCTTGATGTAAGTATCCTATCTAAACATGGTTGAGGCAATAGTTTCCTGAGTTATTAATGTTAGCTAAGTGTTATGGGTGGCACATATATGAGGGGTAGAGACCCTTTGCGTGCACCAGGGTTTTATCCATGCTTGGGTTAGTGCTTAGGCTATATTATGCCTTGAATAAATTATTAAGCTTCATGCTATGATTATTACAATGTTTGTACCCCTTTGTTAGATAATTGAATCATATTAGAGGTTATTTGTAGGTTAATCTCCTATCCAAACATGATAATTTCTACTTTTTGTGGCGTAATCGCCTAATCTGAACATTGTAGTACAATTCGCACATGCCTAACCCTTAGCATGCCACTTATATCAGTCTATGAGTATGTAATTTGATATCCATCGTTCATGTACATGTATTCTTGTATATGCTTTCTATGTGATATGGACGGTGCTGATAGCATGTGAGTGGTCTGAGTGGGTTCGAGATATGATAGCACATGAGCGGTTTGTGTGGTTGTTATATATGGCAAGTGAGTTGTTCATGCACCATGTAGGTAAGGATCCATCCCCTTAGGGTCATTTTATCATGTTTATCTCTTGAAGATGTACATGCGGTATGTGAAAATTTTTATCAGTGTTCGGGTATTGAATTTCTTCTCTACTTGCAATTTCCTTGGATGTATACATAGTTAATTTGCATATTTCTCTATATGCTAGGATTGGAATGTGTACATGCCTCATTATGATATTTTCTCTATATGCTATTTGGTTTGATTAGTGAGAGCACAATATATATCTTCTATATATGTCTATCTATGTACTCGAGACCTGATAGTAGATGCATATCCTCTCTTTATGCCGGGTTGTTAACTAATACAGGACTTGGCAAATTATCTTTTGTGTACCAAAGTGATTTCATCTGTGTTTTATGGTTAAATGGTACTATTGCTGTGTACTTGTGAAATTTATGAAATTAGTAGGTTATTAGCGAGTTTCATAGATAATTATTGCCACTATTACCTCGCCGAGGTTAGTAATGATACTTGCTAAGTACATTGGATCGAGTGTACTCATTATACACTCTACACTTAATTGTGCAGATCCACGTGTTGGGCCAAGCCAACAACTACTGTGATTTTGCTACGAGTTAATGGGAGATAAAGGTAGAGCTGCATTCCTCCCGCATGCTTTAATGTCTCTTTGCATTTCAATTGCTTTTATTATTATTCAGATAATACTTTTGTTTTGTATTTTCAGGCTTCTGCTTCTATTGAGAGCTCATGACTCTGTATTACCAGTTATGGGGGATTTTATGTATTGATGTAGTTTATTTATGATATTTGGCTTAGACTTGTACTATATTCATTGATTCTATCTCTTGTTCTGCTATTGTTAATTTGGGTCAAGTGAATTAAACGCCCTCACGGCTGAATGGTGATTTGGGTCATGACAACCTTATGCAGATGTTGTGATAATTCTATGATTGAGGCTATGCAACATGTCATTGTATTTGGTGATACTGGATGTGGAAATAATTTTGCGACCCTCTAGGTATTTATAGAGAATATGGAGAAATTTGATCACTGGCTAATTATTGGTGGCCAGCCACACCTGGTAGTGTTGTTCATAGTCTAATTCTGCTATTTGTTCCTATATAATTTGTTGGGAACTATGAAAATAGAGTTTTGCTTATAGGGATCAATAAGTTTTCAATATTGTTGGCCCAAGAACAGGTGAAGTTTAGAAGAGTGACAAAAGAACTCAGACATGGACCAGGTCCATATTGTGAAGCACAATCATGATTAACCTATACATGTAAGATGCACGTGAAGGAGATAAGTCCTACTAATCAAGCAACAATATTTACTGATATGATCTAAAAGGTTGCATATTGGATAACGAGTGGAAGACTCTGTACATGAAGAGAACACATTTTAGGATGAAGATAGTATTAGAGTTTGAGATCATCATGAACTCTTCTAGAAGAGTAGCAATTGAATTCCTGTAAAACTATGATTACTAACCTATTAAATATCAGTTTTGTCTCTTTTACAAAAAATGCACATAATCAAAAGTTAAACTTAAATTGAGAGCAAAAGAGCAAGGTGATTTTGTAAGAAATTTATATGTGATTTGAGTGTGCACTCCTTAAGCTACTTGAACTAGATAGAAGAACTAGTTCCTAGTGTCTATCTTTTATTCTAGTTCAATTATAGTAGGTGATTTTACATTGTACCTTTAAGCTTTCATAAAAGCAATTGTTTTAGGTACCTAGAGTGCTCAAGTTAGAGTAAACTTGACGTTGTCGCAACAGTTGAAGCTGTGTGCCACAACAAGAATAGAGTTAATCCTTAGGTTTACAAAGAGTTCCTGTAAACGCTGTTTTGGCTTAGTAATTTTGGTAGAAGTTTGGAAAAATCCTATTGAGTAGTAGGTCGTGGTTTTTCACCTTTTGAGCCAGGTGTTTGCCACGTAAAATCTCTGCATTCTTAATTTTCAGTGTTTATCATTTCGCAAACTATAGTAATTAGAACACCTAGAAGAATCAGGTTCTTCTATAGTTCAGTTAAGCAAAAATTGGGTACCACACAAATCACCCCCCCTTTTGTGTGGTAATAACACTTAAAACATCAATTGGTATTAGAGTAGGCTATCCTTGAAGAGGTTAACACCTTAGAAAAGATCAAGATGAGTGCACCACCTGAAAACTGGGAAGGGTAATCCACTGCTAGGCCTCCACTCTTTAATGGTCAGTACTAATCTTTGTGGAAGAACATGATGAGAGATCATATCATAGGAGAGAACTATGAACTCTGGGGCATAGTCACTGATGATACCCTGGCAACTACAAAGAAGAATGCTAAAGGAGTGAATGTGCCTAAGACAACAGCTGAGTGCATTGTTGAAGATTTGAAGAAATGACAGAAGAATGCCAAGGTCAAGAAATGGCTTGTGTGTGGACTGGGTCCAGACAAGTACAGAATGATTCAAAGCTGTACCACTGCTTAGGAAATATGGGACACTTTGCAAGTGGCTCATGAAGGAACTCCTCAAGTAAAAAGATCAAGACGAACACTGATATATTCTCAATATGACAATTTCACTATGAAGGAAGGCGAAACTATCCAGGAGATGTACACAAGGTTAACAACACTAACAAATGAACTTATATCTCTTGGGAGAATTATCCTTGAAGAAGACAAGGTTGTGAAATTTTTGACAAGAGTCTTAGTAGTTGTCACACCTCATTTTTGACACTACAACCCCGGTGAAGGGCGTAAATAAGGAAGTTTTTCTAATTAAAGGATGATCGGAACGAGATTTATTTATTTAGAGATTTCGGAGTCGCCACTTGGGATAATTAATGGTGTCCCGAGTCACCAGTTTAAATCTCAAATCGGGGAAAGTTTGACTCTGTTATACAGTCTGGAGCCAGAAATCTGGGCAAGGAATTCTATTAACCCGGGAGAAGGTGTTAGGCACTCCCGAGTTCTGTGGTTCTAGTACGATCGCTCAACTGTTATATGTGGCTTAATTATCTGATTTAATGCGCTTTAAGGCCTATGTGCATATTTATTTTTTACCGCCTTTATTTAATTTTAAGAAAGATTGCAACGTTATCAAGACACGTCTCGAAGCACGTCACATAAATGCACCCGCAGTTTTTGACGTATTTTAACATAGTTAGGATTTGGATTTGGGTCACATAAATGCACACTCGTACTTAGGAAGGTAAATTGTTTAACTAGCGCGCCTAATCAAATTTCTTACTTTTTGAATTTGCGAGAGCCACGGAAATTCACTAAGTGGTGCACCTCGGATTCTAATTTGAAAGGGTGTTGAAATAAACCTTTGAGGTCTATAACTATTTATATTGCTTGATAGGGCACGCATCTTTATTATTAAAGTGAGTTAATTAATTAAAAAACAAATATAATATAAGTCCTAAGAAATTAATTAAAGGCTCACATAGGAAGGGGATTAATTATTCTATACAAAAAATCCAGCAGCCCAATTAGTGGGTCGCAGTTAAAGGATTGGTCAGGCTTGGGCCTAAGATTAGGCCCAGATTCGAAGATTTAGTGGGCTCACGCTATTGAACAATGATGGGTCCATCAAAAGGGCCCATGTTGAGACATAATAATATGTAAAGAATTGGTACCCACATATTAATATGAAATTAAGATTGGGCTTCTTATTAACACGTTTGCACGATAAAAAGTTACAGATTTCCAAAATTTAAGACAAAAAAGTAACTACCCTCAAGCATGATCAAATGCATGGAAATTTTTAAACAAGAGCATGCACAATTTCAGTAATAGCCAGACTAACATAAGTTCCAATCAAAAGTTGACATTCTAACCTACACTTATCATTTCAGTACAATCAGCAATGAATACAACAGCAATCGCCAATTTGGAATTGATTGGAATGTATCAAACATGCATGATGTAATAATATGCCTTACAATCACAAAAATCCTATTCGAAACAGGATATACCTAATATCAGTTCCATTCAACATTAAAATGCTCTCAAAGATGTAAATACCATATGCAGTGCATGAGACCAAGCCCAATATGGGCTTATGAGCCCAGGTATGTCTAGGATCCAAATCATAAAATCAGACTCAGAATTTGAGCCCAGATCCAAGGATTCTCTAGTCTCACCTTACGTGTTCAATGTTAACTATAACATAGCAGTGCAATCCTATAATTTAATAATATATTACAAATCTAGAACTAATGGAGATATCTATCAATACATCAATCCATGAACCATTCACATGGCAACCATAAATTCTAATAGCCTAGTTATAGTCCCAATTTGAAACTTAAAAGTCTTTAAACATAAAATCATACTAAAAACAATTGATACTGCTATGGAATAAACTAAGTAGAGAGAAAATATGGCAGTAGGAAAACCATATCTCCGTTCCTTCTTCCATAAAATACCCATGCACTATTTTACATGCTTAGGTTAAGGATAAGTACCCGATACAACAGACAAACAAGAAAGCTATAAGCATAAGAAGAAATCCAGCAACATTAACCCAACAACAACAATTTTAAATCTTAATGGAACAGTATTTCCCAAATTTAAGCTGTCTAGAGGTTTCAGAAATTTTTTTTAACCTTCAAAGTCTGCCTTGTAAGACAAGAAAGCTTGCCTTTATAGGCAAGCCAATAGGCCAACCCTTCAGATTTTATTTTACCCCTTAGGCCCCTAATTTCATGACTTGTTTGCCAAGTTAGCTACCTAACAGTCTGAAATACACCTAATACCCCTACTAGAACCTTCCAATTTCAGTTACACTAAGATTCCCTAACTTGAACTCCCTAAACTACCCCCTAATGACCTTAAAAACTACCTAAGCTACCAAACATACCTGGGCTCAAACGACAGGGCCTTTGAGTTGGGTCCTAAATGACTTAATGAGCCTCACAGCTGGTTCCAAAACCAAATGGACATTCAAAGACTCATTCCTGAAATTAGAGAATAACAAACAAATTTAAACACAATCGCTAAAGTCGTGTAATTACAATGATGGAAAGAAACACAAATAGAAAGACAATGAAAAAATTCAAGAAAACCAACTTAATAACTAAACATGATTTGAGTGAACTAAAACAAGGAAATTAAGTGTAGAAAAAAACAATATCCAAATGACTGGATAACCGGCTTTATACAAAATCTAATTTTTTACTATCTTGAACACATGCAAATATCCATTGACGAAACTCAGATGAACACACTACTAAAAGCAAACAGTGTAAAGAAGAAGCAGAAGTAGAGAGGAAAGCATAGTAAAAAAAAAATCAAAAACTACTGAGAAATAGAATAAAGTAAGACGAGTACCCTAATTACTCAGAAATTCGAACAAAATAATCGGGTTGACAGAAAAGAGAAGAGGCAGATAAAATAAAGTAAAAAAAGAATACTAATGCGAACACTTAGCTTAGAGATTTTATCTTGAACCCTAGAAATCTTTATGCATCGGCTATGATGTCTAGTTAAATTTCAATCTAATATTCGAGCCACTGCAGCGACGTTCGAAGGAAACCACTTATGGATTCATCGTGAGGGAGGCGAGGAGGATATTTGAGACCATTTGGCATTGGTCCCGCCGTTCATGGTGGAGCAGCTGACATTTCAATTGAATATTCGACGCGATTGGAAACAATATGAGGGAAAAAGGTTACAGATTTTGATAAGGGAGGGTGTGGAGAATAATTGGTGCGATGTTGATGCCGTTTGGGACAATGGCATAGGCGACGGTGATTTCTAGCCGGCGGCGGTAATTTCCGGCCGGCGGCGCATGGCGGAAAGAGGCGGTGTTAGGGTCTTTTGAGTGTGGGGTGAGAGACGAGACTTGGGGGGTTCACAGGGGTGGGGTAGGGTGTTTGGACATTTATATACTAAGTATAGGCCAGTTCTCAGCCGTTTGATTAAAGATCCTAGACGGCTGAGATTTACATTTATATACTAAGTATAGGCCAGTTCTCAGCCGTTTGATTAAAGATCCTAGACGGCTGAGATTTATTCATCCAAACGACATCGTTTGGCTGGGGGGGGGGGGACGGGAGGGATGGTCCGGGTTTGGTTTGGACTGGGTTGGGTCAGGTTATGGGGTTTTTGGGCTTAGTTTTAATTTAAATATGGCCCAATTTGGGTCTTCAAATTCCAGATTTCTCTTTTTTATTTTTTTTCAATTTTGTTTCATTTTTTATTTTAAAAAATTATTAAATAGGTAAATTAGGTTATAAATCCCAAATAACCTATAAAATGCTAACTAACCTTTGTATAATAATTTTAGAAAACAATTAAAGGAAACATTGTCTAAAATTTCAAAAATTAAAACTAAAGAAGCAGATTGAACCTATTTTTTATTTTCCATTGATAAAATGACCAATTGCTAACTAATTTTAAAAAATGTCATATCTACTGCTAGATGCACATGCGACATATTTTTGTTTTTTTGATGAATGTGTATTAAATTAAAATGCACGCAAAATGCAAACCATTAGCAGAAGTGTCACGAAAACTCATAAAATTGAACAAATAAAAGAAATAATTTTGTTTGAATTTACAGAAGTATTGATCTAGGGCAAAATCACATGCTCACAGCTGCCCTTTTTTCCAAAACAGGAAGAGTATTCGTGTAAAGACAAGTGAGCGGACACGAGCAATTTTTTCCCATTTTAGTACTTCGTTAGAAGCATTTTGAAAATCTTGACCGCACCCCGCTTCAGAGGTTGCCTTTATATCTTCGGATAAATATAAATCTGGTCAGTGTAGTTTAGGAGTGTTCGGTAGCTGGGATTACTGAATCCGTTATTTCACTATTGATGCTGCTGCTACTGCTTGCTAGACCTCCTTATTAGACCATGTAAAAATAAAAGAAGCTAGACTAAGCTATGAACAATAGATTACAAAAGAACCTATCTATGTCTTCAAACTCACTCTTGGTCTTTGTTGCCTTGTTGCTTTGTGTATCTCCTTGAGAAATTTCTTGTTGCCTTGCTGTACTTCCTTCCACGAAACTTCTTGTTGCCCTATTGATTTGTTTCTCTTTCTCCATGTTGATGCTTGGTTGTTGGATTTGAATTATGTTCCCTTGTTCTCCAGGTAGGCGCTTGACTACCAAAACTTGAAATTTGAAAAGTATTCCCTTGTTTTCCAAGTGGTCTCCTGATTACCAAAACTTGAAAACTTGAAAAGTATTCCCTTGTTGTCCAGGTGGGCACCTGATTAAAGAAACTTGAAACTTTAAATGTATTCCCTTGTTCTCCAGGTGGGCTCCTAATTACCAAAACTTGAAGCTTGAAAAGTATTCCTTTATTCTCCAGGTGGGAGCTTGATCACCAAAACTTGAAAACTTTAAAAGTATTCCCTTGTTATCCAAGTGGGGGTCTAACTACCAAAACTTGAAACTTGAAAAGTATTCCCTTGTTCTTTAGGTGGGCGCCTGATTACCAAAACTTGAAACTCAAAATATATTCCCTTGTTGTCTAGGTGGGCGCCTGATTACCAAAACATGAAACCTGAAAAGTATTCCCCTGTTCTCCAGGTGGGCGCCTGATTACCAAAATTTGAAACTTAAAAAGCATTCCCTTGTTCTCCAGGTGGGCGCCTATTTACCAAAACTTGAAACTTGAAAAGTATCCCCTTGTTCTCCAGGTGGGCGCCTGATTACCGAAACTTGAAACTTGAAAGTATTCCCTTGTTCTCCATGTGGGCACCTGATTACCAAAAACTTGAACTGTATTCCCTGTGACTGCTGCCGTTGTACCCGTCACAACAAAATAAAAGAATTTTTTCTGTCCCAGTTTGGTGCTGGGCGCTGTGAGCACGTGATTTTTTTGCCTCGTTAAAATTACTCCTACAGAATTCTCAAACTTAGGACTTCTCCTTTTATTATTGATTTTTAGAATTTAATTGCGCATATTAGTGTGTATTTTCATTGGTGCATGCATGACAAATCATTAAAGTACAAAAAATTACAAAGGCATTTAGGATTTAATTTCACATATTTTGTAAATATTAATTGGTAATTAAGGTTTTATTTTGCGAATTATAAAAAAATCACAAAAATAAGTAGTTTATTTTGGCATTTTATTATTAATTTTCATTTTTAGCAATTTATTGTTAATTTTCATATTTGTTTAGTTTAGGTGGTTATTAGCCTAGTTTAGCTGAATTTAGTCTAATAAGAATAAGTAAAATAAAATTAGGAAGTTGAAAAAAAATGAAAATGAAAAACAGAAGATATAAAACAAGGTTGGCCACAATTGGGCCAAGACTGGGTGGCACAAATCCCCTTTACCCTTTCAAAATGCCCAAAACCATCCAAAAACCCATCTCTAACCCAAGTTGATATGAATGACGCCCCAAAACGATGCGTTTTGGGGCAATCAATCTCATCCATTCATCGACGATGATCCAACGGTCCTAAAACTCCCTTCCCAAAACCAATATATATGTCTAAACGTGTGTGTTATACTGAGAGACAAAAGTCTTCATCCTCGTACAAACCCTCGCCGATATAACACCTACTATCAACCACCACAGACCCACCATCCGCCGTCGGCCAGAAATCATCTCCGCCGGCGGCAAAGCTCAGACTCCTCCCAAAAATACACCCATGACTCCTGTAACCTCCTCTTTCCGATGCCCTAAAAACAAAGTCTCGAATACAAGCCCATCGTCTCGAATATTACATTCTTTGCACGCTTCCTCCGCCGTTCACAGCCGCCGTCGCTGGAACCCTCCCATAATAACACCACATACTCCTCACCCCAATCCCATAACGAATCCATGGTTGTATTCCTCCAAACCCCTAACCATCGCTTCGAATATGAACCAAACCCCCAACCTCACCGAAATCCTTCAAAAATGGTACCAGGTGACCTCCCCACCTTCCTTTCCACAAATTCACGACCATCAACCTTCAAATGACTCTAGACTTGGCCAAAAATCAAATCAAAATAGACTAAAACCCAGACCCCCATCCCAAGCCAAGTAACCCTAACCCGATACCCTCTCCCCCTCTAAAATAATGGTACAAAGGCCTAAAGAGGCCAAGGACCCTCTCAGAAAGGGTCGAAAAACCTTGAGACGTGAAGGGTCCAAAATTTTTAGGGTTGGAGTTTTTAAAGCTAAGTTTTCTTTGTTCTTCTTTCTGATTGCTGTTAATTCTTTTTGTTCTTCTTTCTGATTGCTGTTAATTTCTATTAATTCTCTTTGTTTTTCCTTCTGATTGCTTTTGATTTTCTTTGTTTTCGTTTGTGTTAGTACATGAGTCTTCTATCTACTCATCTTTGAAAATATCCTGAGTAGTTGCTTCCATCCAAAATCATGTGCCTTTTTGTTTTAAGCTTTGATAACATGATTCTGAATGGTCCTCTTATCATTTGAAGTCATATTTGTTTCTTTCGACTCATTTGAATCATCATGCTAAGCTCAGAATTGTTCATCTCTGGTTTAACTTTCCACTTTTTGTTTCAAAATCGATCAATGTCCAAGTGTGATAAATCTTGTTTCTGAAGTTTGTGCTTGCTTCTGAGTAATTTGGTTCCATATTCCGATACTTGTTTAAATCCTCCTGTATATACGTGTTGCATCAATTTGTTACTTATCAATTTTTGACCCTTGTTTGTTTTCTTTTACATAAGTATAATATAGTCTCCAATTGAATAGTTGGCCATTTCCACCTTTCTCAAAATTCGATCCTATCTGATAATGTAACCCTGGTTCATGACCTTGAGTAGTTAGCTAGAGTCGTTTTTTTGACTAGATGGGTAGGCATCCGTGTACAAAAATCTAGGATAGTAATTAAGAAGGGAAGACAGGGGTATTGTGGGTATTTGAGCATAAGAATCTTATAACAAACTTCTGGAACATTCTAGTAGAGGTTCGAATGCAATTTCTGTTAATTCTTTCTCAAAACTTGAGGAACAAGTTAAAAAAGGGGATCAATTAAGCAAATCTGAAAAATGGGTAAGGCCTAATAAGGAAACAAGAATGATTTGTTGCCCTAGGGCCTTGGCTTTAAAAGGCATATGATATTTTAAGAGAAAAAGAGAGAGAGATATATACATTTTTAGAGAAGAGGTCTATTACACCATCTGAAAACAAATTCCCTGAAAATCCTAATTTTTTTTTCTGGAAAAAAATTTCTAAAAAATCAAATTCTGTTCATTAGAGGTTGAAGATGACTTGAGGCATATGTATTTGAGGTGTTAGAATTTCTCAGAAGCTATTCTAGGCATTGATCTTAGGTTGGCTTACCTTGTTCAAGCTTGGGAACGAAACTTGTTTATTTTTGGCTTTTTCAAAACTTCCCTGAGTTCCTGATACCATTCCTGGGCTTAACTGGTTGATTTCTTGCTGTTTGTTTCTTCTCGTTTACCTTACTCATATGCTTCCTCTTTGCTGTAATTCCATGTACTACTCTCACTCAAACTTTGGGAAATGCATGGCTGTGTATATTCGTGACCATGGCTGATAATGAAGATGTTTACATTTTTATGTCATAATGAAAATGTCACTAGTGTAGTAGTATTTAAGATGTCTATCCCATTTTAACACTGTAATATGTATGAACATGTAAACTATGCCATACTATATTTGGACTATGAAATTTAATTTGTTTAAATTTCAGTAGGTTTAAATATGGTAGTCAAATAACCTCCCTGATTTTCATGTTTGATTCGGTAATAATGAGTTGTTATATGTATATGTACTCTAATTGACGAGTACATGTTTTTAGATGCTAAATTTGAAACCTGAGTTGCAACTTATTAAATTACTAATACAAAATCCCTACCAGGAGTTCCTTTTGTCAAATGTTTTTAATGTATTAAAAATGATTAGTTATGAATAATATCAACAGTTGAAGTGTAGCGATCTGGAAAAGCTATCCTTATCCTTGTGATTAATTTGTCGTCCAAACTTCCGGGCTCAATCGAGGGCCCAGATCATTTAAGTCATGAAGCATGAAAAGTATACTTCTGGGCTGACTACTTTCGTTGATAAAAGCCCAATTGAAGAAATATGTTATACAAACACTGAAAATGTGCATATTGATTGCTTCATTTGAATAAGCCATTAATATATGAAATAGTTAGGACTTCTCCTTTATTTTAGATACGCGTATAATAGAAAATTATAGTTTCTTTAGGTTGCTCTTTTCTTTAAAAAATAAAAATGGGTGTGCCACGCTAAACCAAAGTCATCTGCTATGTGGACCTCTAATTGTAATAAAATGCATAGACATCTGGAGGTGCCGTTTAGCGAATTTCATGGCTTTTCCACAAATTTTAAAACGCGTAGTTGCTATAGGAACATATTTTTAATAATGTATCTTCCTATGTTCGGGTGAGCATGTATGTGACCCAAATCCATGTCTCAACGATGTAAATGTGTGTCGAGAACCCGGGTGCATTTATGTGACGTGGTTCAAGACATGTTTTAATAACGTTGCAAATATTCCTAAAAATGACATAAAGCGGTTAATAATTCTAATATCGCACTATAGGATGAACATGTGTAAAAATCAGGAAATTAGCCATTTATAATAGTTTAAGAGACCGTGCTAGAACCACGGAATCTGAGGATGCCTAACACCTTCCATTGGATTAATAGAATTCCTTACTCAAGAATTTCTGGTTCGCCGATTCCAATTGGGAAGTCGAAAAAATAATTTCCTCGATTTGGGATTCTAAATAAACTGGTGACTTGGGACACCAAAAGCCAAACCTATCCCAAGTGGCGACTCTTAATAAATAAATAACCCCAATTCGAATAATGTCACTCTAATTGGAAAAACTCCCTCATACGTGTCACCTTCAGGGTAGCCGTGTAAAAAGGAGGTGTGATAGGCGCATATGTGAATGTTAATCAAATCTCATTGTCAAATATCTCTAAATTTGAAAGCTAAGTCCCATTATCGAGGAGGGTCCTGACAACTCTTAACTGATGACACCTTTAAGATTAGGCAGTGTTCTCAAAAGGTATTATTTTCCACTATGTCTTGTTATCCGAGTTATATCTACTGAGGATCTACTGGGGACCGGCAGTTAAAGCTACTTCCCATTATCTAGGTGGGTCTTGACAACTCTTAATTATATGACAAAATGTGTCTGCTGGGGCATAGTAATTAGATCTACGTCCCGTTATCCAGGAGGGTCATGGAAACTCCTACAATTGAATCCCATTATCTAGAAGGGTCCTACCAACTCTTGTTGGGGAAATATTCGGGCCTGACCATGCCACCCGACTGTTTGAATTTTAAGATAAGTCCCATTTTCCAGGAGGGTCCTAACAACTCTTAACCGAATCCTATTTCAACATGCAAGTCACTTATTTTCTTTGCTATTCATGATCGTCTCTATCCTTTAGGCAAATCCCATTTTCCAAGAGGGTCCTGAGGGTTCTAGATCTCGCCAAATCTGATAAAAACCAGAGGTTATTTGTATTCCTCAGAAACCCCCGCCTACGTCACCATTTAATATTTCTTGGCCCACTACTGGCCAAACCACCTGGGCACTAGGCCCAATGTGAGTTGGATCGCTTAGCCACACTTCATAATTAGAAAAACGAGCACCGTGGAAATACATGCCGCTCAACCAAAGAAAGATGATGGAGAGTTGACCGAAATGTGCACTAAATACTTTTCGAGAGATCTCCTCCAAATCACTATTACTAATTAAAGTTTCGTCCCATTGTTCACGAGGGTCTTGACGACTCTTATTGGGGAAGATGTTTATACCAGATTATGTTCACTGTTGAATTTTAAACCATGTCCCATTTTCCAAGAGGATCCTGAGGTTCATAGTCATACCTTCCATGTGCTTGCCTTCTCCTGTGGAGGACCTCTCCGGGATCTTCCGGAATTTTCTACCCCTGTTCCTATCAAAGAAAATATTGTTAGTTTTAAAAGTGGTGGTTATCTTGCGGCATTCTTGCTGAAGATGACCTCCCCACTATCATGTTCTGTTGCTTCCACTGACGATGAATCACCTTATTTGCTCTGTTGACCCCTGAACCCTATGGCTTTACTCTATTCCCCCATCATCGTGTTACACTCTTGACCCTTTCCCTTGCTCGGCTGGCCCCTGAACCCTATGCCATGTTTACTAACGAAATCTTCATTGATCCTTTCTCTTGCCATTTTAACTTTTGCTGCCTTTGTTATGTTTTTACTGGCATGTGCTTTGCCACTTAGGAGCCGGTAGTTGTCACACCTCTTTTTTACACGGCTGCCCTGAAGGATGACACATATAATGGAGTTTTTCCAATTAAAGTGACATTAATAAAAATGAGACTATTTATTTATTTAGAGTCGCCACTTGGGATATGTTTGGATTTTGGTGTCCCAAATCACCGATTTATTTAAGATCCCAAATCGAGGAAATTTTTCGACGGCCCAATTGGAGTCTGCGAACCAGAAATTCTTGAGTAAGGAATTCTGTTAATCCGAGGGAAGGTGTTAGGCATCCTTGGATTCGGTGGTTCTAGCACGGTCCCTAAAACTATTATAAATGGCTAGTTTCCAGATTTTTATACATGTTCACCCTACAGTTCGATTTTAAAATTATTAACCACTTTATTTTTTCTTGTTAGGAATATTTGCAACGTTATTAAAGCATGGCTCGATCCACATCATATAAATGCACCTAGGTTGTCGACACATTTTAACTTTGTTGAGACTTGGATGTGGGTCACATAAATGCGCACCCGAATTTAGGAAGATTTATTATTAAAATATCGCGCCTATAGCAACTACGCGTGTTAAAATTTGTGGAAGAGCCGTGAAATTCACTAAGCAACACCTCCATATTTCTATGCATTTTTATTACAATTAGAGGGCCACATAGTGTATGACTTTTGCTTAACGTGTCATACCCAATTTTATATTAAAAGAAAAGACAACCTAAAAGAATCTATTATTTTCTATTATACGCCTCTCTAAAATAAAAGAGGAGTCCTGATTATTTCATATCTTAACGATCTATCCAAAAGAAATGTTCTGCACGTATATCTTCAACATTATTTATGGCTGATTTCGCCATTGGGCTTTATTATTGAAATGGAAAGCCCAGGGGAGTATATTTTATACTTCACAATTACAGCAACCTGGCCTTCAATTGAGCCCAGAAACTTGGACTACACATTAATCACAAGGTCAAGGACAATATTTCCAGATTGCTACACTACAACTGTTGATATTATTCATAATTGCTCATTTGTAACACATTAAAAGAATTTGACAAAAGGAACTCCTGGTAGTGATTTTGTATTAGTAAATTAATAAGTTACAACTCAGGTTTCGAATTTAGCATAAAAAAACTAATGTACTCGTGAATCAGAGTACATATACATATAACGACTCCCTATTATCGAATCAAACATAAAAATCAGACAGGTTATTGACTACCATATATAAATCTACTAAAACTTAAGCAAATAAGAGTTCACAGTCCAGATACAGTCCGACATAGTTTAGATGTTTATACACATTACAACACCAAAGATAAAATGAATATCCTAAATAGTACTAAATTGGTAACATTTGTATTATGCCATTAACATAAAAATATAAACATCTTCATAATCACGTATATACACAACTGTTGCATTTCTAGATTTTCCTGAGTGAGAGTAGCACCTGGAATTAAAGCAAAGAGGAATCCTATGATTAAGGTAAACGAGAAGCAACAAACATCAGCAAATAAACAAGCTAAAACACAGGAATGGTATCAGGAACTCAGAGAAGTTTTGAAAAGCCAACACACACAAGTTTCCATCCTTAATGCATATGCCTCAAGTCATCTTCAACTTCTAATGAACAAAATTTTGATTATTATAGAAGATTTTGCCAGGAAAACATAGGATTTCAGGAAATTTGTTTTCAGATGGATGTTCTCGCCCTTTTCTCCTAAGAATATATATATATATATATCTTTTTTTCTTAAACAATCAGATACCCCTTTTATAGCCAAGGCCTTAGGGCAACAAATACTTCTTGTTTTCTTATTGGTCCCTTACCCATTTTTCAGATTTGCTTAATTAATCCGTTATTTTTTAACTTGTGCCTCAAGTTTTGAGCAAGAATTAACAGTAATTGCATTTCGAACCTCCACTAGAATGTTCCAGGGGTTTGTTACAAGATTCTTGTGCTCAAATACGTCCATTACCCCTGTATTCCCTTCTTAATTACTAGCCTAGATGTTTTATACCCTTGTGTCTATCCATTAGTAATAAATTGACCCTAGCTAACTACTCAAGGTCATAAACCAGGGTTACATTATCAGCTAGGGTCAAATTTTGAGAAAGTTGGACATGGCCAACTATTCAGTTGGAGACTATACTATACTTATATAAAAGCAAACAAACAAGGGTGAAAACTTCATAAGTAACAAGTCAATGAAACACATATGTATAGGCATATTTAAACAAGTAAAATACGGGACGAAATTACATAGAAGCATAGATAAAACTAAACAATACAAAATTCAGAAACCAAGTCTATCACACATGGACACTGATCAATTTTAAACCAGAGATGAACAATTCTGAGCTTAGCATGATAATTCAAATGAGTCGAAAGAAACAACTATGACTTCGAATGATAAGAGGAACTTTCAGAAGAAGGTAATCTAGATTTAAAAGCATGTGATGGAAACAAAGTAGCTAATCAGAATTTTTTTTACAGATGAGAAAATGGACATTCATGCATTTACACAAACGAAAACAAAGAAAATCAAAAGCAATCGGAAGGAAGAACAAAGGAAACTAAGAGCAATAAGAGGAAGAACAAAGGAAATTAAAAGCAATCATAAAGAAGAACAAAGAGAACTTAAAAGCAATTATAAGGAAGAACAAAGGAAATAAAAAAATCAGAAGGAAGAAGAAAGAGAAATTATAAGCAATTAGAAGGAAGAACAAAAAGAACTTAGCTTTAACACTGCAACCCTAAAAGTTGGACCCTTCACGTCTCAAGGTTTTTTGACCCTTTTTGAGAGGGTCCTTGGCTTCATAAGACCTTTGTGCCATTATTTGAGAGGGAGAGAGGGTATTAGGTTATGTTTAGTTGGCTTGGGATGGGG
Organism: Nicotiana benthamiana; assembly: GCA_034376525.1. Lineage (NCBI taxonomy): Eukaryota > Viridiplantae > Streptophyta > Magnoliopsida > Solanales > Solanaceae > Nicotiana > Nicotiana benthamiana. Next base: position 96,830,383 of record CM067337.1, read on the forward strand.
TCTGGGTTTTATGCTAGTTTGATTTGATTTTTGTATAAGTATGGTTGTATTCGAGGGCTATTGGTCATGGATTTGTGGAGGGGAAGGTGAGGAGGTCACCTGGTACCATTTTTGAAGGATTCCAGTGAGGTTGGGGGTTTGGTTCAGTACTTCGAGCGATGGGTAGGGGTTTGGAGGAATATGACGATGGATTCATCATGGGGATGGGGTGAGGAATGTATGGTGTTACTTTGGTAAGGTTCTGGCGACGGTGCGTCCGTGGACGGCGGAGGCGGTGTTCAAAGATTCAAATATTCGAGGCGATTGGCTTATTGTCTTATATTCGAGGCTTGATCTTTATGGTATGCGAAAGAGGAGGGTGCGGCGAGTCAGGGGTGTATTTTTGATGGGACCAGAGCTTTGGCACCGGCGGAAAAAATTTCCGGTCGGCGGTTATACGATGGATTTATGGTGGCTCATGGACGGTGTTACACCGATGGAGCTTTGTACGAGGATGAAAGGGTTTGTCTCTCAGTGTATTACACACGTTTGGACATTTATATTGGTTTTGAGAGGGGTTTCAGGACCGTTGGATCATCATGGATGGATGGCTGAGAATGATGGCCCCGAAACGACATCGTTTTGGGGCGTCTCTTATATTAACTTGGGTCAGAGACGGGTTTTGGGTATTTTGGACAGTAAAGAGGATTTGGGCCAACCAGGCTTGGCCCAATTGTGGCCAGCCTATTTTAATTCATTGTTAATTCCTACTTCTTTTTTTCATTTTCAATTTTAAAAACTTCCTAATTTTATTTAAAAATCCTACTAGACTAAATTCAGCTAAACTAAACTAATAACCACCTAAACTAAACAAATATGAAAATTAACAATGAAATGGCAAAAATGAATATAAACTACTTATTTTTTGTGATTTTTATATTTCGCAAAACAAAACCTTAATTACGAATTAATTTTAACAAAATATGTGAAATTAAATCCTAAATGCATATGTAATTTTATTGTATTTTTATGACTTGTCATGCATGCACCAATGAAAACACACACTAATATGCGCAATTAAATCCTAAAAATAAATAATAAAAGAAGAAATCCTAAGTTTGAGAATTCTGTAGGAGTAATTTTAACGAGGCAAAAATCACATGCTCACAATTGCCCCTCTTTGCCCCGAAACACAAAAGGGTTTCGGTGAAAGATACATGAGCGCTATGCGGGATTTTTTCCTACTAAAAAACTCCAGTAGAAGCATTTTGAGAAGTCGTCTTACCGAACCTTTCTTCAAAGGTTGCCTACATATCCTCGGCGATAAAGGAATCAGGTCAGTGTAGTTCTGCAGTGTTTGGTAGCTGGGTCTACCATGGGCTGTGATTTCACTGCTGTTGCTCCTTATTACACCAAAAGAAAATCTACTGCCAAACTAGCTAAGCCTATCAACTATTGGTTACAAAATTCCTATATATATACAAATGTTAAAGCTTGATCTCGAGTATTAGCTAATTTCGCTGTAAACCTCGATCTGAATCTTGCTATCAGCATGTTGTAGGTGCTGGTTTTGTTTCAGCATCAGATTGGAGAAGGGCATATAAGACTTGTGACTTCAATCAAACTTTGAGTCGTCCGCATCTTTGTCTGCTTCATCATTTTGAAATCACTTCTTTTTTTTTTGTCCTTTTCTTCTTTTGCTTATTCTAGATTGAGACTCCCACTTTTGGTTATCTCGAATTCTGTGCCCTGAAGTAAAACCTGCCCGGACACCACAAACAAACTAAAGAAATTTTTGCCCTAGTTTGCATCGGGAAATTTTCATGAGTTATTTGCAACACAAATCTAAGCTATTTCTTTATTGAAAACAATAAAAGTCAGGATTGCGTATCGTTTGGACTGATTGCCAGGTTATGCTGGGAAGGAAAAGGGGTCCCTGGGAGGAATAAGAGGAGGATCCATGGGTTTTGGCGGGATAGGAATGAAGGGTCCCTGCTGGGGCTCAGAGAACGATCCACGGGTTATGCTGGGATAGGAATGAAGGGTCCTTACTGGGGATGAAAGGAAAAACCACGGGTTATGCTGAGATGAACTGAAAAATTTTCTGGGTTATGCCGGGACGAATGAAAAATTTCTGGGTTATGCCAGGGGAATCCGCGGGTTATGCTGGGATTGAAAGAAAAGCTCCTAGGTTATGCTAGGTAGATCTACGGGTTATGCCGGGATTGAATGGAAAGTTCCTGGGTTATGCCAGGGGAATCCGCGGGTTATGCCGGGATTGAAAGAAAATCTCCTAGGTTATGCTAGGGATATCCACGGTTATGCCGGGATTGAATGGAAAATTCCTAGGTTATACCACGGGAATCCGCGGGTTATGCCGGGATTGAAAGAAAAATGCCTAGGTTATGCTAGGGAGATCCATGGGTTATACCGAGATTGAATGGAAAATTCTTGAGTTATGCAAGTGTTTTCCGCGGGTTTTGCCGGATTGAAAGAAAAGCTCCTAGGTTATGCTAGGGAGATCCACGGGTTATGCCAAAATTGAATGGAAAATTCTTGGGTTATGCCAGGGGAATCCGCGGGTTATGCCGGGATTGAAAGAAAAACTCCTAGGTTATGCTAGGGAGATCTAGGGGTTATTCCGAGATTGAATGGAAAATTTGTGGGTTATGCCAGGGGAATCCGCGGGGTATGCCGGGATTGAAAGAAAAACTCCTAGGTTATGCTAGGGAGATCTACGGGTTATGCCGAGATTGAATGGAAAATTTGTGGGTTAAGCCATGGGAATCCGCGGGTTATTCCAATATTGAAAGAAAAACGCCTAGGTTATGCTAGGGGATATGAAGGAAGTGGAGGGCCACAGAGATCCTTGTGACTTTGATGGGGATAGAGAAGGAAAGGAAACACCCTTAGGTTATGCTAAGGACAGAAGAGCTTTAACTCTCAAACTATACAGGGGAATAAAGGTGAAAAAAGAGGTCCTCAAGTTATGTTGGCGATATAAAAAGAGGCCTCCGGATTCTGCCGGGAAGTGAAAGAAGGAAATTTCTCGGTCTGTGCTGGAAGGAGTGGAGTGCGACCCTTGGGTTATGCCTAGGAAGTCCACAAGTTGCATAGGGGAGGGCTAGGAATATGGCCCTAAGTCCGAGGATGGAGTCAGGGATCAGTGTCCCATGCTATCACGTTAATTAATGAAACTTGCAGGACAAGAAAGTAAAGAAAACTTCCCCTTTTGTTGGTTATTAATGCAACACCGTTCTTAGTCCTTGTGCCATTCCTTTGATTACATTTGTCGCGTGTTCCCATTATTATTAGATTACACATGTTTCAAATTATAATTCAAAAATAAATCAATTTGTTAGTTTGAACAGTGTTTGTTTTGCGGCCTTGTTTTGCTTGATTTCAGCCTCAATTCAGTTGGAAGAAACCCCTGATTTCTGAACTTCGCCTTGTTGGTTGGTTGGGGGGGGGGGTCCTCATCTTTCAGATTGGTTTTTATTTTAAAGGCCCTTAATTATGGTTTTTGTCCCGATTTCCACTCTGGGGTTCTCCTTTTGGGAACTTTGGAGGAACCATTAACCCGCTTTGGATTAACCTTTCCGATCTTTATTCGTCTGTGTGGGATCTCAACTTTGAATTTCTTTTCTCTCTAATTTTTTGCTTTTGAAGCGTCCACTGTCATGATCAGCCAGGATTGTAAATGCGCTTGCTGATACCAGATATTCCTTTTAGTTCTTGCCAGGAGAAAACCTGTGAGACCGGCCTTACTACCTTCTCTTGAGGAATGGTCAAGACTTAAAAGTTAAAAAGAGAAGGAATGGGAGAAACAACAAAAGCAAAAACATGGATTTATAGAGGTATGTCTCTTTTGGAGAAGAGGGAGGACTTCTCTAGGAATGCGTGCCGACTTTAAATGGAAATGACATACTTCTTGGGCTAGATGCCCGACCTAGATCCATTTCTGTCTTTCGATTTCAATCTTTCAAAACCAATGAAACTTGTTCAGGCTTGAGTGGAAATATTTCCTCTTTTCGGCCGACGATGCCCTTTTTGGGTTTTCACCAATCGGCCTCACTCATTTCTCCTCTTCCATCATCCGGTAGCGCTCTTTGCGAGTTTTAACTAACCGGACTCTCTCATTTTGTTTTAGTCTGCTCACCATCGCCTTATGGTGCCCGAAGGTTTTCACCTATAAGACTCTCATTTCATTTCCCTCAAATTGAGTTGTGTCGAATCCCAACAATGGTGTTTGCCACGTCCCTGTTTTGGCCAATTGATCGGGAAGACTTGGACTAGGCTCTTGAATAAAGGAAATTGGATGGAAATTTACAACTTTGGAACCATTTGGGCGGGTTTATGGCCAAACTATTAAATTTCTGCCCCAATTTTATTTCTTGGGGAACTGGGGTTTTATTTTGATATGACTAAACCTCAGGGAGAGGCTGCCTACATATCCTTTCGGAATCAAGTCAGACGTAGTTCGAGAGCGTTTACTAAACTAATTTGTTTGTTTTTTTTTTCATTCATCATTTTCATCCCTTTTTTTGAATAGTAATTCCGGGTTCCAAAAAGGGTGAACAAAGAAACGCGATCGGCTCGAAGGTTTTGTAGTGGGAAAGAAAAGCCTTCGTTATTTCAACCAGCCTGAATCGTTGTTATAGGAAGTTCAAACGTAATACCTTTTTACTGCATCTGCATTCACTGCTGTCTGACGGTGAGGGAGAATACGCCCAATACCAGCTGTCCGACTTCGAAATTCCTAGGGCGCACTTTCTTGATATAAGTGCGGGCCATTCTTTGTTGGTATAATTGCCCAAGACGAACGACAGCTATACGTTTTTCTTCAATTAATGGCAACTGCTCCAAACGAGTTTTAACCCACTCGCTATCCTATATTTCTGCTTGGACAATTACTCGGAGCGAAGATATTTTTACCTCTCCGGGTATGACAGCTTTAGTCCCATAGACAAGTAAATACGAAGTTGCTCCTACCGATGTGCGCACTGTGGTGCGATATCCCAGCAATGCAAACAACAACTTTTCGTGCTATTGTCTTGAGCATTGAATCATTTTCCTCAACATCTTCTTGATTTTCTTTTTAGCTGCTTCGACGTCACCATTAGCTTTGGACCGGTTAGGGGTAGAGTTTCTATGTGTTATCTTAAATTATTCACATACTTCTCCTATCAGGTGATTGTTTAGATTGGCTGCGTTATTTGTAATGATGGTTGCAGGGATACCAAAACGACAGATGATGTTGGCATGCACAAAATCTACCACAGCTTTCTTGGTAACAGACATAAGAGTGATGGCTTCAACCCATTTTGTGAAGTAGTCAATAGCAACTAATATGAATCTATGTCCATTTGAGGCTTTTAGCTCAATCGGCCCAATGACATCCATGCCCCAGGTAGCGAATGGCCAGGGTGCTGACATTGGATGCAATTCGGTTGGCGGTGCATGAATCAAATCACCGTGCACCTGACATTGATGATATTTTCGAACGAAGCTGAAACAATCTTTCTCTAGGGTCATCCAATAATACCCGGATCGAAGTATTTTCTTTGCTAGTACATATCCGTTCATATGGGGTCCACACACTCCTGCATGTGCTGCATGCCTTCCTCAGTGTCAACACATCACAACAAGTTGAGATCTGGGGTCTTTTTGTACAAGGTATCACCACTCAAGAAGAAGCTACTTACGTGCCGTCGGATAGTATTCTTTTGCTCCCCAGTAGCTTGCTCGGGATACTCTTGTGTTTTAAGAAATCTCTTGATGTCATATTACCAGGGTTGGGTGCTTGACTTTGCCTCGGTCACATTACAATACCCATGTCTTTCTTTGATTTGGATTTCCAAAGGATCAACGTAAGAGTTTCCGGGGTAAGGCAACATGGAAGCCAGAGTTGCGAGTGCGTCTGCTAGCTCATTGTGAAAACGAGGAATATACCTGAATTTGTAACAACCTGAATCGTTTGCTAAGATCATCCACATGGTGTCTATAGGAGATGAGTTTAACGTCCTTTTTTCCCACTATCTTTGAGCCTGTCGGATGATCAAACCTGAATCCCCCATGATTAACAATTCCTCAACATGTTGGCCAATGGCTATGTTCAGGCCCTATGATGCAATCCTTGTATTTAGCTGCATTATTGGTGCAGAAAAACTGGAGCCTGTTAGATAGAGAAATAATGGCCTTCCCGGTTCCGGGGGGACCAAGACTAGTGGGTTGGGCAAGTAGTGTTTGATTCTGTCAAAAGCCTCTTGACACTCACCATTCCATTTGATTGCTGCGTCCTTCTCCAATAGATTGAATATGGGCTCGCATGTGGAAGTCAACTGGGTGATGAATTGGCTGATGTAATTCAGTCTTCCTAGTAGGCTCATTACATACTTCTTGGTTTTTGGAGGAGGTAGCTCTCAGGTGGATTTTATCTTGGTCGGATCCAACTCGATACGTCTTTGACTAACTATGAATCCCAGAAGTTTGCCTGACGGGACCCCAAATGCACACTTGGATAGATTCAATTTCAAATCGTACTTGCGAAGCCTTTTGAAGAACTTTCTTAAGTCCCTTACATGATCACCCTTACTCCTGGACTTGATAATCATATCGTCCACATATACTTCTATTTCCTGATGCATTATGTCATGGAAAATAGTGGTCATAGCCCTAATATATGTTGCCCCAAAATTCTTTAAACCGAAAGGCATAACTCTGTAATTGTAAGTCCCCCAAGGTGTGGTGAAGGCGGTTTTCTCAGCATCTTCCTCATCCATCAACACTTGGTGGTGTCCTGCGTAGCAATCTACAAAGGACTGTATCTCGTGTTTGGCACAGTTGTCAACAAGGATGTGGATGTTAGGTAAAGGGAAGTTGTCTTTGGGACTCGCCTTGTTTAATTCTCTGCAGTCTACACTTACTCGGGTTTTTCCATCTTTCTTCGGTACCAGGACTACATTGGCCAGCCATGTGGTTTATCGAACCACTCGGATTACCCCCCGCTTCTAACTGTTTTGTGATCTCTTCTTTGATCTTATCGCTGATATCAGGTCTGAACTTTCTTTGTTTTAGTTGGATTGGAGGGCCTTCTGGGTATGTGGGCAACTTATGAACCACCAAATCAACACTCAGCCTAGGAATATCATCACAAGACCAAGCAAATACATCTTTGAATTCCACAAGAATTTGAACCAGTGAATCCTTGATTTCCTTACTCATATGAATGATTATTTTAGTTTCCTTGGTTTCGCCGGGACCACCCAAATTAAGTAGTTCGGTATCGTTTAAGTTCGGTTTAGGTTTATTTTCAAAATGTTCCAAATCTCGATTGATTTCTCTAAAAGCCTCTTCTTCATCATACTTTGGTTCTTGGTTCATTATTTCACAAATAGGCTGCATGTTCGGGTCAGGGCATGAAGTCCGCAAGCATGTCATATTATTTAAAACCGCAATATTGGGACTGAAAGAAAATATGAAAATAGAAAAACAAAATCAGGAAAAATAGAGAAGTGCAAACGATGAAATATTGATTTCATTTCTTTGAAACTGTAAGATAACAAGGTTTACATCTGGAATCTAAAGGATAAAATACTAAAAAATACACCCGAGTTACACCCTGAAATAACCCGTGATGCAAGAAACGGCGGCAAGGCAGGACTATAGGGCCTCTCGCCCAACTGGGAAAGGCGTTGCCTTCCAGTTTTGCAACTTGGCATCCAGTCCCATGTAGAGCACCTCAGCAGTGCTTGAACCTTCTCCAAGCTGGATCATGTTGGCTTCATATAATAATTTCCTCATGGCCCCAAATATCACTTCAATTTCCTCCGCTGTGAAGGTCTCGTCTTCTTCTTCCTTACTGTATTTTTTGTTTCACAATTGTTTTGTATAAGTGGGGTAGGGGTTGTGGCAAAGCCCATCCATGACGTTTCCTACGGTTGGCCCAAGTGATATCCTCCGGCGTTGGATAGAAACCTAGCCCAAAAAACTTCTCTGCGGTAGGCAAAGCGACCAGCTCAGTTATTCCTTGTAGAGAACTTTCAAGTCCCTTGCCTGGCTTAAACCCTTGGCGTGTCATCTGTCTTGCCACCATGATTGAGGCATTGAAGAGAAAAGGCTGGGGGAATGGTTTGCCTTCTTTATGCTGATCAGCTATCATAATCTCAAAAGCTTGGTAAACTATATGCTCACTTCCCTCTTCTAGCTTCGAGGCAGGGGATAGAAGGATCGCGGAAAATTGACTGTTGATCTTCGCTGTGGACCATGATCTCCTGATTCTCATGTTCAAATTTCAGCATTTGGTGTAGAGTAAAAGGCACCGCTCCTGCCGCGTGAATCGATGGTCTTCCTAGGAGATAGTTGTAAGATGTTTCCATGTCTAATACTTGAAATGTCACTTCAAAATTGACCGGACCAATGGTCAATACTTAGTCAATTTCCCCTATGGTGTCTCTCTTGATTCCATCAAAGGCTCGGACACACACATTGTTGGAACGGATTATCTCTTCTCTGATCCCCATTCTTTGAAACGTCAATAGTGGGCATATATCCACCCTGGAACCTCCGTCTATCATTGCTCTTTTGACATAATAGCCTTCGTATTTGAAAGTGAGGTGCAAGGATTTGTTGTGGGAAACTCCCTCTAGAGGTAAATCATTCTTGCTGAATGTAACCTGATTAAAAGCAAAGAGTCTTTCCGCCATTTTCTCCAGCTGTTCCACGGAGGTTTGGACCAGCACATAAGCTTCATTCAAGGTTTTGGCCAACACTTTCTGGTGCTCTGGAGAATTCATCAGCAATGACAATAAAGAGACTTGCACGGAAGATTTTTGGAGCTTATCCACCACCTCATATTCTGGCATTTCCATTTTTCATTAGAAGGCCTCGGCCTCTTAATCATTTACAGGCTTTTTGGGTGGAAATCGCCTTTTGGTGGCGGTGTTCACTTCTTCCATGTCCGAATATTTCTTTGTGGGATGGCCCTTTTGAGTTTCCCCGGGTGATCTCTTGATTCAGCCTTGGTGGTTTAATCGGCCCCGTACAACATAAGCTCCCTTGGGTATATACATTGTATTGTTCAACTCAAAATTTCTTACAGGACTCCGAGTGGGCTGTTTTTCTTGACGCCTCTGTGGGATGTAAACTATGGTTTCCTTGGTGGGTGCCATCTCAGTTTTAATTTCAAGCTTCTTCTCTACTTCTGGGTGCTTGGCTTCACTCATTTCCTTTTCTTCAACCTTCTTAGGGGTAACCTTTGGTTTTCTATTAGATCCACCACTGCTCGCTTCAGAGTCCAACAGTTTTCAGTGTCGTGTCCTTCGGCCCCGAAATGATAAGCACAGCGTACACCCTGTTGATAGGAAGGTGACTTAGGGTTCTGCCTATTCGGGGGCACGGGCTGCAAGAGACCTATCTTGACCAGTTTTGGGAATAAGCTGGCATAAGATTCCCCTATTGGAGTATAGTTTTGTCTTCAAGGTGGCTCCCTGGGACAAAAACTGTTTTGTGGAGGGTGGGGATTATAGTGGTTTTGGGGAGGCTGATTTCTTGGGGCCTGGTTTCTGTTGCCCTGTAGTTGTGGTCGAGCGAATTGTTGGGCATTCATAATTGTATAAGGTTGTAGAACATAATGCATGTCTTGATGGGGATAGTAGTGTTGAGAGGTCCTTTCTGAAAACACGGTCATGAGGGAACGGTGCCTTCTCACGCCGGAGGCTGCCATCAAAACTTCTTCTTTCTTTTTGTTTCTTGCGACTCCTCTTGCCCCGCTTTGTATGGCCTGAGAGGTCGCCCTTATGGCTGACAGGCTCATAATCCTTCCTATTTTCAAGCCATTTTCGACCATCTCACCGATCTTGATTGCTTCCGCGAAGGGTTTGCCCATTACTGACATCATATTTTGGAAATAGTCTGCTTCCTGTGCCTGGAGAAAAACAGTGACCATCTCTATCTCATCCATGGGCGGTTTTACTCTTGATGCTTGCTCGCGCCACTTTACAGCATATTCTCTAAACTTTTCTAGGGTTTCTTTTTCAAGTTGGCCAAAGAGTTCCTATTCGGGTCAATGTCAATGTTATACTAGAACTGTCTTACGAAATTCTGAGCAGGATCATCCCAAATATGCCATCGAGTGATATCCTATTCCATGTAACATTCAGCAGCGATGCCTACCAAGCTTTCCCCGAAATATGACATCAATAGTTCTTCTTTTTCGCCTACCCCACGCAGTTGGTTACATTATTTTTTCAAATGAGCAATGGTGTCGCCGTGACCATTGTACTTTTCAAATTTCGGCGTTTGTATCCCAGGGGAAGATGTAATTGCAGGAACATGCACAGATCTGAGTAAGACACGCTCTTCTTCCCACTCAAGCCTTGTATGTTTTTCAAACTCTACTCAAGGCTTTTCATCCTTCTTGCTATCTCATCTTGTTCAGGTGTCTTAGGAGTTTTATCCTGCACCGGTGTGAAGTTCATATGCTGGTTGAGGATAAGTGTATGCGGGGTATGGGGAGGATCGGTTTGGTAGTTGGGAGTTTGAAATGTGAAAGCTGTAGGATCAAACATGGGTTTTGGCACGGCAGGCTGTGTGGTGGCTACCCATGGAGGAGCCATAGAAATATTTGAAATTGAGCCAGTTGTGATTGTCGGAGGACGGGCTTCAAAGGGTGATTCGACAAAGTTGGATGATATGGTAGGCTGCCCCAATATGATATTTGAGTGGCTGATGGGGATAGTGGAGGTACCTCAGGACCTTCAGAAGAGCTCAAGAAATCCGGGGATGGCACTTAGAGGCTCTTTTCCATTTGTCCAAGCGTCCACATCTCCATAACTCTGAGTCGAAGCATCCTTTTTTCTTCAGTTGCTGCAGATTCTGAGGCTGGGATCCCCGTAATCGGGTTGTCCTATGGGATGGGAACTGCTGGTAGAGTCATTTCGGATGATATTTCTGCACTTCCTTTTCATCTAGTAAAGTATCTATGCTATGCCAGCTTACCACAATCAATCACTGTTCTCTCTCTTAGCCTTGAAGTCCCTGGCTTGCTTGGGTATTTTGTTTTCAACCATGATGACTTTCCTTTTCCACGCAGCAACCTCATTGTCGTGCCTTTCCTTTAATTGTTCAATCATGCAGGCTTGTTTCTCTGCATTTTGGCCAATTATTTTCGGGCCTTGGACAGCTCACCCTCTTCTTTATTCAAGTCAAAACCATATTCTGCTACTTTTCGCCTCAAATTTTCTATGAGCCTTTCATCCTTCGCACTCCCGGGGGGATTCTCCGCGACTGTTTTCATTTTTTGAATTTAGGGTCGCAAAGCTTCCTTTTCTTTGGCTAGTATTTTCTTTTCCCCCTTGTCTACCATAGCTTGCAAACCATTTTCGAATTGAAGGTCTTTGACTTGCTTTTCCAATTTCCATATCATGGCCATGTATTAATTTTCTTTGGCTAACCAATTCCATTATTCATGTGACGCCTCAGCAAATTCCTGGAGATGTGGCCTCTTAGCCGTCCTTCCAAACTCTATTTGTTTCTAATACCAAGCAAGGTACCCTAGTGCAACCTCGCCTTTAGATAAGCCGTGTACTCGAGTGTCTATCGTCAAGTACTGGCATTCGCTCCAAATTTGATGAACTTCTGCTTCGGGAAAATGACCATTGGGACTATTCTCAACCACATGGCGACTAATTTCCTCATCTCTAGGAATCGTCTGGCACCTCCCTAAATGTCTTAGCACTCTGTATGGAGTATATGGTTGGATATTGCGGAGACACATCAGGAGTAAATGAAGCCCGGTGGCTGGCATATATATGATTTCATCAACAGGAAGCCACCCAAACGTCCCCTCTATTTGGCTTGAACTTATGGCATTAAGATGTGACACCCATTCTGTAGCACCCTATGGTAATCTAAGCCCATCTACCCTGTTGTAAAATTCCTCTATGCATCTTTTTGTTGACGACCCATAACTCATGAATTGAGGTTGATGGCACAAGTGTTAAATCATTCATATTTATAACAACAGGTTGCATCCTTAAACAAAATCTCCTCCGGCTTTATAGACGGTGAGAGCACGTAAGATTTTGGATAATATCATAGGTGCTAGGGTGCTCTTGGCTTGAGTGATTAAAGTGATGACAACCCCTGCTATCCGTATGTCAATATTTCCGTTTTGCCGTGGAAAAACCAAAAGGCCTAAAAAGAATACCATAAATGCGAAACACCGGCATTCCACCCATTTGAGTCGATTTCCCTTGCTACAACTATTGTTTTTCGGGTCATTAAATCCCCCCATGTGCCCATAGCTCTGATATATAAACTGTGGGGTACAAAAACCGGCTGACAGGTCTAGATTGTGAACCTTCCTACTGAACTTTAATGAATCCAAGAGTTTTTGTACCACGATGATCCTTGGTGCAACTACATACTGATGCCTCAAAGGAATTGTGCGAACCCCAATATATCAAGTTTTTTCTTCCAAGGTCAGAGTGAGTGCGAAGTTCGGGAAATAAAATACACTGTGGGCTGGGTCCTAGAATGTAACCAATGCTTTTATGGTGTCTCGTCTAGGATTAATTTTCAACAACCCGATAAGTCCTCCCAAGTGCGTGTTGACCCTGTTTTGCCCTGATTCACCTATATCGGTCCACCACATGTGTACCTCCAAAGGAATCTTGTTCATGACGGAGATTGGCAAACTTTTATTTGTGCTCATTCTGCATATTTATTAAGGTGATTAATTAAAAAATCTTGATTTATTGGACTCAAAACAAAATTTAATTTTTTCCCCAAATTTTCATTTCAAAAATAAACTCCTGGCCTTGTAAATACGACCTTTCAACACTTCTGGGGGAAGATTTTAAGGCTGTGTCTACTACCGGCCAAATATTGAAAAATAACCCAAGGCGGCTGTTCTTGCAAAAAACAGCCTTCCGATGCCCTTATAGGGATACTCGACTAATTTTGACAAAAACTGCTTTATTTATTAATCACAAACAAAATCTGGTTTTTTTTGGCTATTTTAGTAAAAATGAAGTTGGGCCCGATGGGGGTTGCCTACGTATCTCACACCCTATGAGAATCAAACTGGCGTAGTTTGGGCAACATTTAAGAACCAACTTCTGTTTTTTTTTTAATTTTTTTTGTTTTTGTTTTTTGAAAGATAAAAATCCTTCTCTTGAAAACAGACTCCTCTTTTTTTGGGGTTTTTGTTGCTTTTTTTTTTTCAAAATTTTGGCAGTATTTCAACATCGGCTTGTGACACGGGTAAATTCTTTTCTTGACCCTCACACTATAAGATTTTCCTTTCTCTTGTTTTTATTATCTCTTTTTTTAAAATCCAGTCGGCATGCAAATCTGGAATAAATGCACAAGTAGCACGCAAAATGCATCATGATGATCCACTATTTTGGTTGCACCTGTCCTAGACGGACCCAAACCTTGTGTTGAGTCCCCTAAGTCAAATGCATGATGCAAATAAGCACTCCTACTAGGGATTCGGATTGTGGTTAAGTTATTCTAGGTTTAAAACCTTGTTACAGGGTCTAGACTGTGTACCCGAGCGGATAACTCGAATCGAGGAGGGGGCTATGTACCGGGAACCAAAAGGCCATCTGGCATTGTAACTTGTCTGAGCATCTTTCTTATTTGAAGGTATGACACTAACAGAATAGGGAGTCTCGACCAACGAGCACACCCCCAAAGATGAGAAGAGAAGGGTTTCGCGACAGTTTCTATATAATCCAAGTAATATTAAAGTGGTAAAGCAACTTTTAACACATTAGGCATAATTATGAAATTAAATTATATAATAATAAAGACAAATACAACAATTATTTAAAGCTTGAATTCTTGAACCCTGAACCAAGGACTATGTTAATCCATTTATTAACTACCTATTTTAGAAACCATCAATAAATTTTATAAAAAAACGAAATAGTTAATGATAAAAACGGAAGTCTCGAATGGAAAAAACTGAAAGGGAATGCAAAATCCCAATACAAAACTCTACCCAAGATTTGATGTCACAATACTCACGGACATCTAAGATTACTGCATACAATAGACTAAAAGAAGTCATAATCTATTTGTATCGGTACAAGGATAACAAACTGAAATAAAGATAGAGGAGACGCTAATGCCTGCGGATGCTTGTAAAGCTACCTCGGGGTCACACTGGACTGAAGGCTAGCTCCCAGGCTACTGCTGTTGCTCAAAAGCTATTCCGGTATCTACATATAAGTGCAAAGTGTAGCATCAACACAACCGACCCTATGTGCTGGTAAGTGTCTGGCCTTACTCCGGCAAAGTAATGACGAGCCTAGGACCAGACTCTAGATAAACCTGTGCAATTACATAATATATGGCGAAAGGAACAACAGGAAATAGACAAATAAAACTAGGAAAGGGGAAACCCCAAATAATTCCTACACCTTCAACTCGTTCTAAAAATATAGGATTCCGGGTAATATTTTTTTGATACTCAGCAACCCCTGTTAAAAAATAATCGCAAAAATCCAAACATTTATCTATCCAGCCATAAGGTAGATCGGCAGCCACTCCGCCGATACGAAAATAATTATGCATCATTTGTATACCGGTGGCAGCTTCGAAGAGGTCATATATCAATTCTCTTTCTCGAAAAACATACAAGAAGGGGGTCTGCGAACCAATATCTGCCATTAAAGGGCCTAGCCATAACAAATGAGAAGCTATCCGACTCAAGAATGACTCCGATATAGCTAGTCCTTTTAGGTACTTGAATATTGGCTAATTGTTCGGGTCCATTTATGGTTATCACTTCTATGAACATAGTAGCTAAGTAATCCCAACGTGTTACATAAGTCAAATATTGTATAATTGTTTGGTTTTCCGCAATTTTCTCTGTCCCTCTATGTAAACAATCCAATATTGGTTCGCAGTCGACAACATCTTCCTCCGCGGATAACAAAATGAACAAAATTCTCAGAACTGGCAAAGAACCCACTATAAAGCTACTAACATGAATAATAATAAACATAAAACAACTTTTATTTAAATGCTCATCTCGTTGTAGGCGTGCAACCCGATCACATTTCTCAATATCTCGTGGTAGGCGTACCACCTTCTCCCGTTTTAATAAATATCATGTGGTAGGTGTACCACCTGATCCCATTTCATCAATATCTTGTGGTAGGCATACCACCCAATCCTATTTCATCAATATCTTGTTGTAGGCGTACCACTCGGTCCCATTTAATCAATATATTGTTGTAGGCGTACCACCCGATCCCATTTTATCAATTTCTTGTGGTAGGCATATGATCCTATCCTATTTCATCAATATCTTGTGGTAGGCATTCCACCCGATCCCATTTCATCAATATCTTGTGGTAGGCGTACCACCCAATCCCATTTCATCAATATCTTGTGGTACGCATACCACCAGATCCCATTTTATCAATATCTTGTGGTAGGTGTACCACCCCATCCCATTACATTAATATCTTGTGGTAGGCGTACTACCCGATCCCATTTCATCAATATCTTATGGTAGGCGTACCACCCGATCCATTTCTTCCAACACAATTCACAAAATAATCCCGGCAAGGGAGTAAGACTATGTAATAACTTCCCAGTAGGGGAATAAAATAAAACAATTTTAATGTCCCAGCAAGAGAGAGTCATCTATAACCAATTCTATTCAATTTCTTTTTGGCACAGCTAAAACAAATACTAGTATCAAGGATTATCAATCAAGGCTTTTATAGGATCAATTAAGAATTAACAACTATCAATTTTAGACCCACGGTCATGCTTGACACCGACATATGGGTACTCGTCACCATGCCCATACGTTGTATACAACACAAACACATACAAAATAGGACTCAACTCCTAATCCCTCAAGCTAGGGTTGAACCGAACACTTACCTCGATGCATCAAACTCAATTCAAACCTCAAGTACGGCTTTACCCCTTGCTTCGACCAACAAATCGCTCGAATCTAGTCATAAATCACTCTATTACATTAATAAATACTATTGAAATCAACCCCAAGCATGAAAATAAGTATTTACAAGGTTTTATCCAAAAGGTCAAAAATGCCCCTGGGCCCACATGGCCAAAACTTGAGGTTTCGAACCAACATACGATTACCCATTCCCCCCATGAACTCAATTATATGATTCATTTTGGAATCGGACCTCGAATTGAGGTCCAAAACTCCCAATTTTAGAAAACCTAGTTTCTACCTGAAATTCCCAAATTTCCCCATTAAAATCTTTGATTTGAAGTTGAAATCATGTTAAAAGATTATAAGGTGTGGGGAAAATAGTTTAGAAATCACTTACCAATCGTTTTGGAGAAGAAGAGTTGTTTCAAAAATTGCCTCTTATGTTTTTGGGGTTTTGAAAAGTATAAAATGACTGAAAATCACGTCTCTTTATACCCTCCCAGAAGTCCCAGCGCAGACCGCACAAGAAGGACCGTAGTCACGCTGGTAGATCTGGAGGTTGCTAGTTCTCTGAGGCCGGACACGCGGACCACA
Organism: Nicotiana benthamiana; assembly: GCA_034376525.1. Lineage (NCBI taxonomy): Eukaryota > Viridiplantae > Streptophyta > Magnoliopsida > Solanales > Solanaceae > Nicotiana > Nicotiana benthamiana. The sequence continues at coordinate 96,846,890 of CM067337.1, forward strand.
TACTAATGACCGTGGCCGCACTGGCCCCTCTGCAGCCGCATTATCATGCGGGCCGCGCCAGAGGGTTTCGAGACCTGCAGTGTAAAAATTCTCTGATTCTTCTAGCGCGGACTACGCCGATAGGGAACACGGCCACGCTGGTTGATCTGCGACCCTGCTATTTTAAGACTACGACCTCTTGGAACCTAATCAAAACTTACCCGAGCCATCGGGGATTCAAACCAAACATACACATAACCTCAAAAACATCCTATGGACTTACTCGTGCGATAAAATCACCGAAACTACATCATATACATAGAATCAAGCCCTAAAGCTTGAGACTTTCATTCCATTTCTCATGAAATACCAATTTTCCATTTTTTGTCAGAAATATGTCAAATCATGTCCGTTTCCAACCAAACTTTACAGAAAGCTCTTAAATCACATATAAGACTTGCACCGAGTGTCAGAACTAAAATACGAGCCCGATACTACAGTTTTTAATCAATTCCATTTTCCAATTTCATTAGTTTTTTTTCAGGAAACAATTTCACATAAAAATTCATTTGTCGGACATAGAACCTCGGAATTTGATCCGGGTATACGCCTAAGTCCCATATTTTCCTATGGACCCTCCGAGACCGTCAAATCACGGGTCTGGGTCAATTTACTCAAAATATCGACCAAAGTTAATATTAGTCATATAAATATCAAAACTCCGTATTTCTCATAGAATTCACAGTTAAGGTTTCTGGCTGAGCGCTCATACTGCACACGTAAATCGAGACAACCCTAAATGAGGTTTTATCAGTCTCGAAGACACAAAATAAGTAAAAACACAGGTGATGACCCTTTAGGTCGTCACATTCTCCACCAGTAAAACAACCGTTCGTCCTCGAACGGACAAAAGAAAGAAGTACCTAAGGCGGGAAGTAGATGAGGATAATGGCTCCGAATATCGGACTCAAACTCCCAGGTCGATGGCTTAGGAGACTGACCTCTCCACTTAACACGCACAGAAGGAAAACTCTTCGACCTCAACTGTCAAATCTTCCGCTAAAATAGCCCCCGACTCATCCGCATAAGACATGTCCTTGTCCAACTGGATAGTGTCTGAAATCCAACACGTGGGACGGATCGTCGTTATACTTTTGGAGCATAAAAACATGAAACACTGGATGCACGCTTGACAAGCTAGGCGGTAGGGAAAGTCTATAAGCTACCTCTTCCGCACGATGGAGAATCCTAATGGACCAATGAACCTAGAGCTAAGCTTGCCCTTCTTCCCAAATCTCATCATGCCCTTCATAGGCGACACATTGAGAAATACTCCCTCACGAACCATGAAAGACACATCTCGAACCCTGCGATCTACATAACTCTTCTGCCTGGACTGAGCCACCCGAAGCATATCCTTAATGGTCTTGACCTTATCCAAGGCCTCCTAAACTAAATCTGTAGCCAATAGCCGAGCCTCTCCCGGCTCAAACAATCCAACTGGAGACCGACATCGCCTACCATACAATGCCTCATAAGGAGCCATCTGAATGCTGGACTGGTAGCTATTGTTGTAGGCAAAATCTGCTAACGGCAAAAACTGATCCCACGAGCCTCCAATATATATAACATAGGATCAAAGCATATCTTCCAATATCTGAATGGTTCGCTCAGACTGCCCATCCGTCTGAGGATGAAATGTTAACTCTTGCTAAACGGCTCTCCAGAAGTGCGAGATAAATAGCGTACCCCGGTCCAAAATTATAGATACTGGCACCATATGAAGGCGAACAATCTCTTTGATATAGACCTCAGCTAACCTCTCTAATTAATAAGTGGCTGCAACAGGAACAAAATGTGCTGACTTGATCAGTCTATCAACAATGACCAAAAATGCATCAGACTTCTTGCAGGTCAACGGGATTCCATTAACAAACTCCATAGTAATCCTCTTCTACTTCCACTTGGGAAGCTCCATCCTCTGAAACAGTCCCAACAGGCCTTTGATGCTCATACTTAACTTGATGACAGTTTAATCATCGAGCCACATATACAACAATATCTTTCTTCATTCTGCGCCATTAATAGTGTTGCCTCAGATCGTGATACATCTTCGCAGTGCCCGAGTGAATAAATTACTGAGAACTGTGGGCCTCCGCTAAGATCAACTCCCATATCCCATCAACATTAGGCACAAAAAATCACCCCTGCAATCTCAAGACACCATCATCTCCTAAGGTAACTTGCTTGGCACCTTCACGCTATACCGTGTCTCTCAAGACACACAAATGGGGATCATCAAACTGCCGCTCATGAATGCGCTACAACATTGAAGAACGAGCAACCGTGTAAGCTAAGACTCGGCTAGGCTCAGAAATATACAATGTCACAAATCGATTAGCCAAGACCTGAACATCCAAAGCAAACGGTTTCTGGCTGACCGGAATATAAGCAAGACTACCCACGCTGGCTGATTTCCGACTCAACGCATCGACCACTATATTGGCCTTCCTAAGGTGATACAAGATAGTAACATCATAATATTTCAACAACTCCAACCACCTCCTCTGCCTCAGATTCAACTCCTTCTACTTGAATAGATACTGAAGACTCTTGTGATCAGTGTACACCTCACACATCACACTATACAGATAATGCCTTCAAATCTTCAACGCATGAATAATGGCGGCCAAATCCAGATCATGAACTGGATAATTCTTCTCGTGGATCTTCATCTGCCTCGAAGCATAGGCAATGACTCTGCCATCCTGCATCAATACTACCCTAAGCCAATATGGGAAGCATCACAATAAACTGTATAAGACCTTGAACCTATGGGCAAAACCATTATCGGTGCTATAGTCAGAGCTGTCTTATGCTTCTGAAAACTTGCCTCACACTCATCTGACCATCTGAACTGAGCACCCTTCTGGGTCAACCTGGTCATAAGGGCTGCAATAGATGAGAACCCCTCCATGAACCTATGATATTAGCCTGCTAACCCCAAGAAACTCTGAATCTCTGTAGCTAAAGATGGTCGAGGCTAGTCCTTGCCTACCTCAATCTTCTCCGGGTCCACCTGAATACCCTATGCTGAAACAATGTGACCCAAAAATGCAATCGAGCTCAACCAGAACTCACACATCGAAAACTTAGCATATAACTGGCTATCCTTCAGAGTTTGAAGAACCATTTTGAGGTGCTGCTCGTGCTCCTCATGGCTGCGGGAGTACACCAAAATATCATCAATAAAGACTATAACGAACATGTCTAAATATGGCATGAACACCCGGTTCATCAACTCCATGAATACTGCTGGGGTATTGGTCAACCTAAATGACATGACCAATAAATCATAATGCCCATACTGAGTGCGGAAAGCTGTCTTAGGGACATCAGATGCCCTAATCCTTAACTGATAGTAGCCAGATCTCAAGTCAATCTTGGAAAACACCCTGGCACCCTGAAGCTGGCCGAACAAATAATCAATCCTCGGTAGTGGATACTTATTGTTAATCGTTACCTTGTTCAATTGCTGGTAACCTATGCACATCCTCATCGATCCATCCTTCGTCTTGACAAATAACACCAGAGCGCCCCACGGTGAAACACTACTCTAATGAAACCATTTTCTAACAAATCCTACAATTGGTCCTTAAAGCTCCTTTAGCTCCGGCGGGGCCATACAATATGGCGGGATAGAAATGGGTTGAGTCTTGGAAGCCAAATCAATACAGAAATCAATTTCCATGTCGGGTGGTATGCCCGGCAAGTCTGAAGGGAAAACATCGGGAAACTCCCAACAATGGGAACAAAATTAGTAAAGGGGACCTCAGCACTAGAATAAAAAACATAGGCTAAATAAGCCAACACCCCTTCACGACCATATGTCGAGCCTTTACATATGAGATAACACTGCGAGTGGAATGACCCGGAGTCCACCTCCACTCTAAACGTGGCAAATCTAGTAATGCTAAGGTCACGGTCTTCTCATGGAAATCCAAGACAGCATGATATTGGGATAACCAATCCATCCTTAATATGACATCAATGTCGACCATGTCTAAAAGTAACAAATCGACACGGCTTTCAATACCTTCAAACACTACAACACATGAGCGATGAACTCGGTCGACCACTATAGAATCACCCACCAGGGTAGATACATAAATAGGAATTCCCCAAAGCATCACTAGGCATGACCAAGCATGGTGCAATATAGGATGACACATACAAATACATAGACGCAGGGTCAAATAGCGCTGAGGCATCTCAATCATAGACAAGAATAGTACCTATAATAACTGCATCTGAAGACTAAGTCTCTGGCCTGGCCGAAAAAGTATAGCACCGGACTTGGCCCTACCTCCCTAAACTACATCTCTAGGACGGCCGACTGCTGGTTAGCCTCCACCCTTGGCGGCCTGAGATCCATCTCTATGACTTCTACCTCAACTTCTAGCACCTCTACCCCCACCCTTAGCCAGCTGGGCAAGCTATGGAGCATCGGGTGCCTGTACTATGGTAGAACCCTGCTGTGAAGAATTGCTGGAAGCTCGAGGAAAATACCTAGAAATGTTCCTCGAGTCGCCATAAGTAAAGAAAGCTCTCGGCTGCTGGGACTGGAAACCGTAGAAACTATGAAGCGGTGGTGCACTGATAGGTGCTGATGAGGTACTATAAGGCTGGTGATCAGAATAATGCTGCTGAGAACCACGACAGCTTCAAATACCCTGAGAAACCCGAAGTGCTGACTTGAAGGGTCTAGGAGGATGACCCCAATCGTATGAATCTCTGCCTCCAGATGAGGCACCACTAAATTGGCCTAACTGAAAGGGTATCTTGTCTACTCTATGATCACCCCCTGTGGCAATACAATCTCAATCTTCCGGGACACGTTGGCCGCCTCTTAAAAAGTTATATCACTCCCCGCCTCTTTGGCCATCTAGAGACGAATAGGCTGGATGAGTCCAGTAATAAACAATATCACCCACTCCTTCTCAGTGAGGAGTATGACAATAGCATGGCGAGCCAACTCAATAAACTTAGTCTCGTACTGGGTGACTTACATAGGCCCCTGATGGAGACGCTCGAACTGCATCCGATAGGCCTCACACTATGTGACAGGGATAAACTTCTCCAGAAATGTGTGTGTGAACTGCTCCCAGGTCAAGGCTAGAGACCCTGCTGGTCTAGATAAACAGAAATCCCTCACCATGTCTTCGCGGATCCAGATAGGCAACATACAACAAAATCCACTCAATTGGACTCAGCAATACCCAGATCCAAAGAACCTCGTGGTTGCTGTCCAAATAATACTGAGGGTCCTTGGTGGGTACACCGCTGAAGGTAGTAGTGAAGAGATTGATAAACCTATCCAACCTCCACAAAGTATCTGCAGACATAGCCGCTCCACCACGAGTCTGAACAACCACTCTCGGCTGAACCACTGGAATCTGAACTAGGGGAGCTACCTGCTCTGGAGTACGAGTATCAGGAGTCTGGGCCCCTACTCCAGCTTGAGAGACGACTGGTGCTATGGGAAGCAACCCTCCCTGGTGACACTCTCCATAAGACCTACTAACTGGACCAGAGTGTCCTGAAGAAATAGGGTGGCAATGAACCTCTTTGGGACCTGAGCTAGGCCCACCGAAACTGCTGGAGCTAGGGCCAGAACTTCCTCGTCAATATCAACCTAAGGCTCCGCACTGGTGCTGCTGCTCAGGGCTGGGCTCTAACCTTATCTCGGTCTCTGGCACGAACTTGGACTTGCCCTCTACCCCTAGGGGGTTGATTGGGGGCTCGGACTGCTGAGCGGAAGATAAGGAAGCACGTGTTCTCGCAACCTTGAAGAACGGAGTAGAAAGACAATTAGTATTTACGAAACATAAGCGCATGACAAGAAAGAACAAATGTGAAAATTTCCTAACATGCTAGCCTATTGGGGATAAATACAGATGTCTCCGTACCGATCCCTCATACTCTACCAAGTTTTTTCGTTAGTTGTGAGACATATGCAACCTAGTGCTTTCATACCTAATTGTCACAACCCGGATTTCCCACCCTCAGGAGACGTGATAGCGCCTACTATTAGGAGCTAGGCAAGCCATTTATTAACTACCTCTTTAGCAACCATTATAAAAAATGAAACAGTTAATGATAAAAACGGAAGTCTTGAAAGGAAATAACTAAAATGAAATGCAGAATCCCAATAAAAAACTCTACCCAAGATTTGGTGTCACAATACTCATGAACTTCTAAGATTGCTGCATATAATAGACTGAAAAACGTCATAATCTGTTTGTCTCATTACAAGGATAGCAAACTAAAAAAATATAGAGGAGATGCTGATGCCTGCGGACGCCTGCAAGTCTACCTCGGGGTCTCACTGGACTGAAGGCTCGCTCCCAGGCTAGTGCTGCTACTCGAAATCTACTCCGGTATCTGCACACAAATGCAGAGTGTAACATCATCACAACCGATCCCATATGCTGGTAAGTGTTTGGCCTAACCCCGGCAAAGTAATGACGAGGCTAGGACCAGACTCCAGATAAACATGTGCAATTACATAATATATGGTGAAAGGAACAACAGGAAATAAACAACTAAAACCAGGGAGGGGAAACATGCTCTGTGGATAGCAAAATGAACAAAATTCTCAGAACTGGCATTTAAATGCTCATCTCGTTTAAACTTGAATAAGAATATACATAAAGCAACTTTCATTTAAATGCTCATCTCGTTGCAGGCGTGCAACCCGATCTCATTTCTAAATATCTCGTGGTAGGCGTACCACCCGCTCCCATTTTAATCAATATCTTGTGGTAGGCGTACCGTCTGATCCCAATTCATAATTATCTTGTGGTAGGCGTACCGCCCGATCCTATTTCATCAATATCTTGTGGAAGGCGTAACACCCGATCCCATTTCATCAATATCTTGTGGTAGGTGTTCTACCCGATCCCATTTCATCAATATGTTGTGGTAGGCATACCACCCGATCCCAATTCATCAATATCATGTGGTAGGTGTACTACACGATCCCATTTCATCAATATCTTGTGGTAGGCATACCATCCGATCCTATTTCATCTGTATTGTTGTAGGCGTACTACACGATCCCATTTCATCAATATCTTGTCGTAGGACTACCACCCAATCCCATTTAATCAATATCTTGTGGTAGGGGTACCACACGATTCCATTTCATCAATATCTGGTGGTAGGCGTACCACCCGATCCTATTTCATCAATATCTTGTGGTAGGCGTACCACCCGATCCCATTTAATCAATATCTCGTGGTAGGTGTTATATGTGATCCCATTTAATCAATATCTTGTGGTAGGCATACAAACCGATCCCATTTGAAATATCTTGTGGGTAGGCATACCACCCGATCCCATTTCATCAATATCTTGTGGTAGGCGTGTTAGAAAATACGCTTAACGCTAGGGGGGTGAATAGCGTTATAATAAAAATTAGCGTAAACTTGCGGAATTTAAAAATTGTAGGAAAGAAATAAGTGCGATAAGTAAATAAATAAGAACGAACGCACCGACGTATCCTGGTTCACCAGAACCCGTGGCTAGTCCAGTCCCCGAGAGACTCTCTCGAGATTTCCACTAACACTGTTAAGCTTAGGGGTGCTCAACAAACAGTTACAGTTGCTCAAGGATACCACACCTTAAGACTTCACTTGCTTGAGGATACCTCATCCCAAGACATCAACCACTAAGACTTTGGGTACTTAGCAAACCCGACAAATGAGAAGATATGTTCTTCTCAAACAACTCTCTTTTACAACAAATACTCTCTCAATAGAGTGGATAAAGAGAAACAAAATAAGCTCTATGAACAACACAAAGTTGTCTATCAAATGGCTCAACAAAAGCTCTAATATGATGCTTGAAAATGATCAATATGTATATCAATATATGCAGGAGTTGTGTTTTTAAAATCAGCTCAAAAGACCTCTTTTTATAGGTGAAAAAGTGGTGCTAACCGTTGCTTAATGATAAATAAAATCCCTGATTCTGTGCTCAAACAATCGATTGTTTGGAGTAGACAATCGATTGTTTGACCAACGTTCAGAAAATAGATTCCTGATTTTAGGCTAAACAATCGATTGTTAACCCTGAATAATCGATTGTTCTTCAACGTTCAAAAATCAATTTAGGATTCTGTGGGAACGGTCAAAAAATAATCGATTGTATGAAAATGACAATCGATTGTTTATGAGTATAATCGATTGTATGATAACAACAATCGATTGTTTTGATGTTTAAAAACTTCGGTTGCACACTGTCTCAAAATAATCGATTGTTAAAAGTAGACAATCGATTGTTTGCTATTTTGAAAAACTTCAGATCACACTGTCTTAATACAATCGATTGTATGATTCAAATAATCGATTGTTAAAAGTAGACAATCGATTGTTTGCTATTTTGAAAAACTTCAGATCACACTGTCTTAATACAATTGATGGTAGGATTCAAATAATCGATTGTTGAGGTCCAGATTTTAAAAGATATGTTTAAAAACCATTTTGACTAAAATACAAATCATTTTGGTTTAGCACAAAGATGCATGTTTATGATAAAAATGTTTTATGCATGTTTATGATGACCTAATGTTGAGCCAAAGGATAAGATAACTTAAACGTTGTCCTTACATTAGTTCTACCAAACGGCCTACGTCTTGGGTCTTCGGTCTTGAACTCTTTGGCTCGTTCATGCAATTCCGTCATCAGTATGCTTCTCGCCATTTGATTTATTGTCATATTATATCGTTGTTTGACACTTGATTTCATTGTTTCTCATTCATCAAAACCTATACCTGAAAATCATGCTCATACAACCAAAGCGCACATATCATAGATATACATGATTTCCAACAATTTCCCCCTTTTTGATAATGACAAACAATGGAAGATACGCATATTGAATTCCCCCTAAGTAGATGCTATATCTCAACATTTATGCAACATGCAATTTATGCAACCAATTCAATTCAATGTAATTCCCCCTTAATTGAATATTCCCCCTCAATTAAAGCATGCATATCGCCCATATTCTTCCCCCTTTTGGCATTAGCAAAAAGAGTATACCAAAAGCTATTTAAACCATTGACGATACCAATCGTTATACATAAGATCATATAAAAAGTTAGTAAATGGCATACTAATAATAACGATCATTTTTCTCAACTATGGCAATTGTTATTTAAACTAAAAATATTCATCAAAACATGAATCAATCATTTATTATAAAACCAATTGATATTAATTGTTAAAAAATAAAACTTGTTAAAGCATGTATCAACCAAAACTGATATAGATTATTTGCACATATCAACTCATTGCGTTTTTATTCTAAATACGATAACTAACCGACGTTCCCCCTTAATGCATTAAGGTTTCGTGCTTGGTGCATCCACTACAATATGTAGTCTTCAAGCACACCTGCAAAAATAACATAAAAATAGGTTTTTGGTACCCAACTTCTTTTGGGTCCTTGGGGGTTAGGATAACAATAGTCATAATCAACACATAAATCTCTATGTTTAGCAAAATAAACGGGTGCAATGTGTCCTACCCGATTACAATAGTGACATATAACATTAGGATTATGCATATGTCTAGGTTGAGCCAAATGCGTTCTAGGTGATCTAAAGTTGTTCCCCCTAGAACCGTTGAATTTCCTATAGTCATGTCTAGGTGGTCTAAAATTATTCATTCTAGACTCATTTACAAAAATCCTAGAATTGTGTCTAGGTGGTCTATAATAATTAATCTTAGACTCATTTGTGAGGTTCCTAGAATTCTTTCTAGATGGACCAACCTCATTACTTATATCCTTTTTATTCTCTTCAATTTTAGGATTATCAACACTACGTTTTTCTAGTGCGTTCCTAAGTTCTACGTTCTCTAATTTTAAAGAACTACAAGAGGAACAACTAGAACATTTATCAATAGAAGAGGCTTCATTCAATTCCTTGATTTAATTTTTGAAATCAACAATGTCATTTTCCAAAAATTTATTTTCTTTTTCTAAAACTTCAATTTTATATTTAAGAACACCATTTTCATTAGTAAATTTTTCAACATCTATTTCTTTCAAAGAAGAGGATTTTTCAAAATCTTTTTCTTGTAAAGAAAGTGTTTTCTGAAAATCTGTTTCTTGCAAAGAAAGTGTTTTCTGCAAAGAAAGTGTTTTCTTCAAATCTTTTATCATTTTGGAAGCATTAACAAATTCACCATACAATTCATCATAGGCATTTTGTAATTTTTCAAACGAGTGAGAGTTAGAAGTAGTTACCTCTTCTTCTTTGTTGGCCATGAAGCATAATGCGGCAGTTTCATCGCCCGAGCTGTCCGAATCCCGTGATACGCGCCTATGGTGTTTCTTCTTTTTCTTGTCCTTCTTCATAGACTTACAAGACTTTTCAATTTTATCATTTGAAATATTATCATCATCCCTTTCCGAGTCACTTACCTCTTCTCGTTTAGAGGATGAGGCTTTGAATGCGAAATTCGAATTGCTTCTAAGATAGGGATTAAGAATTGTGCTATCATAAGTTTCGAGGTTACCTCTTAGTCCATCAATTGTGATATCCGTGAATTCCATCGACTCTTGGATGGCATTGGCTTTGGAGCACCATTCGGGAGTGAGACTCCGTAGGACTTTCCGAACAAGATCTTTGTTCGTGTAAACTTTCCCGAGAGCATGGAGATCGTTGACGATTTTTAAAAATCGTTCAAACATAACACCAATGGGTTCCTTCTCACATTTTAAAGATTTCATATTTATGTGTTAGAAAATCAATTTTGGCTTCTCGGACTTGAGACGTACCTTCATAAATGATCTCGAGCTTATCCCACATCTCCTTGGCGGTTGTGCAACAAGAGATTTTTCGATAAACATCTGGACTCACCACACAATATAATACATGGATGGCCCTTGCATTATTTTCAACTTTCTTGATGTCCTCGGCATCATATTCATCTTCCTTCTTTGGAGCCGTGGTTTCTCCAACTTTCTTTGTCGGCATTGGTTCACCATTTTTGATGATTTGCCACAAACGAAAAACTGTTTGCTTTGAGGAAGATACTCATCCGTTCTTTCCAATATGTATAGTTTGTTCCGTCAAATAGTGGAGCACAAGTGGTGGACTGTCATTCATCCATCGTTCCTGCGTTCAATAATCTTAACAGAAAAAATATATATTGCTCTCAACCGGTTAAGGCTTTCAGAGAGTTAGGCTCTGATACCAATTGTTAGAAAATACGCTTAACGCTAGAGGGGGGGGGGGGGTGAATAGCATTATAATAAAAATTAGCGTAAACTTGCGGAATTTAAAAATTGCAGGAAAGAAATAAGTGCGATAAGTAATAAATAAGAACGAACGCACCGATGTATCCTGGTTCACCACAACCCGTGGCTAGTCCAGTCCCCGAGAGACTCTCTCGAGATTTCTACTAACACTGTTAAGCTTACGGGTGCTCAACAAACCGTTACAGTTGCTCTAGGATACCACACCTTAAGACTTCACTTGCTTGAGGATACCTCACCCCAAGACTTCAACCACTAAGACTTTGGGTACTTAGCAAACCCGACAAATGAGAAGATATGTTCTTCTCAAACAACTCTCTTTTACAACAAATACTCTCTCAATAGAGTGGATAAAATAAGCTCTATGAACAACACAAAGTTGTCTATAAAATGGCTCAACAAAAGCTCTAAAATGATGCTTGAAAATGATCAATATGCATATCAATATATGCAGGAGTTGTGTTTTTAAAATCAGCTCAAAAGACCTCTTTTTATAGGTGAAAAAGTGGTGCTGACCGTTGCTTAATTGATAAATAAAATCCCTGATTCTATGCTCAGACAATCGATTGTTTGGAGTAGACAATCGATTGTTTGACCAACGTTCAAAAAACAGATTCCTGATTTGAGGCTAAACAATCGATTCTTAACCCTGAATAATCGATTGTTCTTCAACGTTCAAAAATCAATTTAGGATTCTGTGGGAACGGTCAAAAAATAATCGATTGTATGAAAATGACAATCGATTGTTTATGAGTATAATCGATTGTATGATGACAACAATCGATTGTTTTGATGTTTAAAAACTTCGGTTGCACACTGTCTCAAAATAATCGATTGTTAAAAGTAGACAATCGATTGTTTGCTATTTTGAAAAACTTCAGATCACACTGTCTTAATGCAATCGATTGTAGGATTCAAATAATCGATTGTTAATAATCGATTGATAAAAGTGGACACTCGATTGTTTGCTATTTTGAAAAACATCAGATCACGCTGTCTTAATACAATTGATTGTAGGATTCAAATAATCGATTATTGAGGTCCAGATTTTAAAAGACATGTTTATAAACCATTTTGACTAAAATACAAATCATTTTGGTTTAGCACAAAGATGCATGTTTATGATAAAAATGTTTTATGCATGTTTATGATGACCTAATGTTGAGCCAAAGGATAAGATAACTTAAACGTTGTCCTTACATTGGTTCTACCAAACGACCTGCGTCTTGGGTCTTCGGTCTTGAACTCTTTGGCTCGTTCATGCAATTCCGTCATCAGTATGCTTCTCGCCATTTGATTTATTGTCATATTATATCGTTGTTTGACACTTGACTTCATTGTTTGTCATTCATCAAAACCTATACCTGAAAATCATGCTCATACAACCAAAGCGAACATATCTATGATATGCATGATTTCCAAGGCGTACCACCCGATCCTATTTCATCTATCTTGTGGTAGGCGTACCACCCGATTCCATTTCATCAATATCTTGTGGTAGGAATACCACCCAATCCCATTTCATCAATATCTTGTGGTAGGCGTACTACCCGATCCCATTTTATTAATACCTTGTAGTAGGAGTACCACCCGATCCTATTTCATCAATATCTTGTGGTAGGCATACCACCCGATCCCATTTCATCAATATCTTGTGTTAGGGTTAAACCGAACACTTACCTCGATCCTTCAAACTCAATTCAAACCTCAAGTATGGCTATACCCCTTGCTTCCACCAACAAACCGCTCAAATCTAGTCACAAATCACTCTATTACATTCATAATACTATTGAAATCAACCCCAAGCATCAAAATAAGTTTTTACATGGTTTTATCCAAAAGGTCAAAAATACCCCCCGTGGACCACATGGTCAAAATCCGAGGTTCGAACCAAAATCCGATTACCATTTTCCCCATGAACTCAATTACATGATTCATTTTGGAATAGGGCCTCGAATTGAGGTCCAAAACCCCTAATTTTAGAAAACCTAGGCTCTACCCGAAATTCGAAAATCTCCCCATTAACCCCTAATTTTAGAAAGCCTAGGTTCTACCCGAAATTCCAAAATTTCCCCATTAAAATCTTTGATTTGAAGTTGAAATCATGTTAAAAGATGTAAAGGAGTGGGGAGAATAGGTCAGAAATCACTTACCAATCGTTATGGAGAAGAAGAGTTGTTTAAAAAATCGTCGAAATATGTTTTTGGGGTTTTGAAAAGTGTAAAATGACTAAATATCCCGTCTCTATATACTCCACTAGAAGCCACGCGGACCGCGCATTAATGACCGCGACGGTGCAGATTCAACCACAGACCATGCCAAATGAATTGCGGCCATGCAGGCCCCTCCGCGGCCGCACATGTTTTCATGCGAGCTGCGACAGAGGGTTCCGAGACCTGCAATATAAAAATTCTCTGATTCTTCCGGCGCGGACCGTACCGATAGGGAACAGACCGCGCTGATTGACCTACAACCCTGCTATTTTAAGACTATGACCTCCCCGAACCTATTCAAAACTCACCCGAGCCCTCGGGGCTCCAAACAGAACATACACACCACCTCAAAAATATCTTACGGACTTACTCGTGCGATCAAATCACCGAAATAACTTCATATACATAGTATTAAGCTCAAAAGCTTGAGATTTTCTTTCCATTTCTCATGAAACACCATGTTTCCATTTTAAGTCCGAAATGTGTCAAAAGATGTCCATTTCAAACCAAACTTTATAGAAAGCTCTTAAATCACATAAGGCCTGTACCAGGCGTCGAAACCAAAATAAGAGCCCGGTACTACAGTCTTTTAATCAATTTCATTTTCCAATTTCTTTTGTTATTTTTAGGAAAAAATTTGACATAAAAATTCACTTCTCGGACTTGGGACCTCAAAATTCTATTTCGGGTGTACGCCCAAGTCCCATTTTTTCCTACGGACCCTCCAAAATCGTCAAATTATGGGTCCAGGTCCGTTTACCCAAAATGTTGACCGAAGTCAATATTAGTCATATAAATGTCAAAATTCCTCATTTTCTCAAAGAATTCATACTTAAGCTTTCCGGTTACGCGCCCATATTGTGCACGCAAATCAAGACAACCATAAATTATGTTTTCAAGGCCTCGAAGACACAAAATGAGTAAAAACATAGGTCATGACCCTTTTGGTCATCACATTTGCATGTCCTTCTTTATTTTTGATATGTTCATCTTTATTGAGGACTGCTACCGGTCCAATCGAAATGAGTCGACTAGTTTGTTTTGCAACTGCAATTTGTTGGTTTCCAATTGAGCCTAGACATTTGATTTAGATAAATAAAAAATTCCATTAGTTTTTTTATTTAATTCATTAAATTATTTTGAGGCGTACCATTCCAAATAAAACCTCAAAATGCATGGCCCTCGCTCAATTGATATCTGAATCCTTAGAATTCGAGGCATGCCATTTAGTTAAATTTGTGCTACAACCCATATTCAAGTACGTTAGATCATTCCATAAGGTAGTTGACGTAAATCCATGAAAGGATTATCTTTAATATTATAAGAAGTTAATCCTATTGGTCTTAAATGATACAAATGTGTATAAGGGTGGTTAACAAGTATTAGAAGTTAAACGAAAAAAGGATGTTGTCTTCTGTATTTTCGATTAAACCTAGAGGTGATTAATAAACTCAAGGGGTAGTTTTTTTAGGTATTTGAATCATATAATATCCGTATCATAATTCTTGAAGTCAAACGAGTTATGAGACAAAAGTTGACAAAAGTTGTCGCAACTTAGGTTCATAATTTTAGTTAAACATTAGGTCAAATGCTACTAAGCTTTCCTCCTAATTGAATTCGAATTATGGAGTGATCTAACCACCAAATTGAAGATCATGAATCTAGTTTCTAGCGCATTAAACCGTTTGTCGATATGATCTAGGAGTAGAGAGATATGGGTCCCACTTAGGCGGTTGAGACATTTGGATCTATATAGGACACCTCCTACCAGTTTTAAGTCATTTTTTATCACTATATTCAGACCTTAGAACCCTAGGAGCACCTTCTAAAGGTTCTCTCATGATTCAAGACCTAAATAAAGGGCAAACAACACAAATCAAGTGTCGGGAATCCCGTGGCGCTAGTAAGTCTCTTAATCTTCTTGTTTTTGCTCATTTTTGTGTTGTTCCAGCTCGTTTGGGAGGTTGTTTTAAAGGGTTTATGTTCTGTAAATACTCCCTCAAGTTCTTAATATCAACCCTAGGTGATTTTAAGCCTTCTAAAGTGATTCTAGTTTCGAAAAACACTAATTGATTGCTAGTTTCGCTTCCTTGTTGTTGTTGCACCATTGGAGGGATATTTCATGGAGAATTAAGGTCAAATTGGAGTTTTAATTTCTGCATAAAGGTATGGAACCTCTTAATCCAGATGTATTTAAGATAATCCAAGTTGCGGCTAAGTCATTGAAGCTAGAACTTGTGAAATATACATTGAAAGGCTTGGTAGTAATGTTATCGGTTGGTGGACTATTTTCGGAGGTTCAATATGATTAGTATTTATGTTGTTTGGGATGTTTGGTGATTGTTTCCACATATGTGAAGTTTTACAAATAAGGGAGGTGCTGTCCGTTTTATCAAAAATTAGGTTGTGGTCGGTACATAATAGTTATGACGCTTAAATGATAGCGATAGTATCGTCTCTCTAATTGTAGACTAAGGAGTTATGACAATTTCATAGCTTGATATTACCGAGCCTTATGATGGTCAAGTATGTTTTTACTGAGCCTATTACGGTCGGGTAAGATATGAGGATGATGATGCCCACAGAGGCGTATTTTTTAATAGTTTATGTATTTGTACACATGTGTCACACCTCTTTTTTCGCTTACACGTGGGTACCCAGAAAGATGACACCTGTATAGGAATTTTTTTCAATTAAGGTGAAATTATTTGAGATGGGATTAATTATTTATTTCAAGAGTCGCCACTTGGGATAGGTTTGGTTTTTGGTGTCCCAAGTCACCGTTTTATTTAAAATCCCATATAGAGGAAATTTTGACTGGCCGATTGGAGTCTGCGAACCAAAAATTTTAAAGTAAGGAATTCCGTTGACCCGAGGGAAGGTGTTAGGCACCCTTGGATCCCGTGGTTTTAGCATGGTCGCTTAAACTCATTATAAATGGCTAAAAATATGATTTGCTATGCCTGTTAATCCTGAAATTTTTGATTATTAACCGGTTTAACATCTTCTTTAGGAAAATTTGCAATGTTATTTAAAACACGTCGCGAATCGCGTCACATAGATGCATCCGCAATTTTAGACATATTTTATTAAATACGTGCCAATTGCAACTACGTCTTCAAAATTCGCGGGAAGACCGTGAAATTTGTTAAACACTTCCTATTTTTCAATGTGTTTTAATGAGTTAAAGAGCCATATTTGATTGGATTAACGCAGCTCATTTTATTTTATAAGGACATTCTAGCATATACTGGGTTCTATACTATCGCTGATGTTTTAATGCACTAATCATTTTATGCATAGATTGTGTATTTTGGAGAAATAATACTTGCCTCGTTCATGGCTAATTGCGGATACTGGATATAAATTTGGGCCAGCCCAGGATACATATTGTATTTTCTGTGACAAACAACTGTTGGCCTAGTTCGTGACTGGCTTGGCCTTTTATTCGTCCAACCCAGAAACACGTAGTGTTACAATTCCCTGGTGCATACTGGACCTTTCAAATGGGCCAAATGTTGATTTGGACGAAAGAATTCACCATGAACGAATCTCAGTGATGCTCCTTTCAGTTTCAGTTTATACACAAAATTTTGACTATCAAATGTATCTACAACATGCACATAGAAGTTATCAGCAATTATTCTATATCTGTTTTCACTTTTAAATCTGAACTAAATGACTCATATACTCGTCAGTTAGAGTATACGAGTCCAACTTTTAAAATTCAATTATGACTTAGTTACACTACATTGGATAGATCTGAAACAATTATTGCCAAATTTATATAAAGTTGGGTGAATTGAACAATACATAACATTTTGGATTTCAAATAATTACTAAGCTATACATTTCCTGAATCCTTTACTTCTAAACAAACAGGAAATAATCACCCCAAATAACTGTACCAATAGCTAACAATACTAACAATTATACATACTTAAATAGCAGTCAAATGTCCAGTTATTACAGGATAAGTCAATCCCCAGTTTCCAATTATTACAAAAATAAATCAGTTCAAGTGCCTAAATACAACAAAATAGTTATCTTTATTAATACATATATTCGAACTAATAGGTGGAAAACAGGGTAAGGGTTTAGAAAAGCTAATAAACTCAAATCTTCACACTTAGGAATACTTTATACTTGAGCTCCAATACATCAAATGAACAATGAAATGTACCTGTAATTCAGCAAAAAGCAAGAGCCTATGAGTAAATGTAATGAGTTAGTCAAGCGAAACGGCTAACCAATCGAACAGTATACCCACGGTTTCAACAGATTTTTGAGAGAATTAAATCTTAAAAATGATCAAAAACAGCAATGATCGCTTCTCACAGATATAACAAGATGCTAATATGTATTTTTATCTGGAGGATTCGAAGGAAAAGTTCCAGGCCCCTCAAAATGTGCTCAGGTGATTTCTTTTATAGTGGATCCTTAGCACATCAGCTTTTCCCTTATTTTTCCTTTAGTCCCTGAGTTAGTTTTCAGCTTTTCTAAAATGATCCCTCATTTCCTGACTTGTGCCTCAAGTTTGGCGCAGAAATTGTGTTTTAACCCCTTACTAGAAGGTTCTAGGAATTACTATCAGATTTTTTAAAGTTCAAGTACCCCTTATACCCCTGTTCCTCTTCCTAAATAACCTACCTGAGGTTTTAACCTTTGTCAGTTATCTGGTTAAGTCAATTATGTTCAACTTGGGTCAAATTTGGTCTTGGACAAACAGGCTTGTTCAAATTTAGCCAAAACTAGTCAAGTTTTAAACCAAGTGCCTTAATATAATTTTCTCACAACCAAACATAATACAGGCTAATCATTCAATATTAAAACAAAGGACCAAAATAACCTAAAGAACGAACATATCCATTAACACATAAACTTTTCAGAAATAGCTCAATCAAGGTACTTAGAATAACATTGAAAATGACAAGGACATAGCAGGGGTTGAACACTTAGTTCATGAATTGAACCAGAAAAGTAAAGGCTAACATTAGCAATTAAAGGTTCAACCCAAAAAACCAGCCTAAATTAATATCAATACTGAAAATCAAAATTATTATGGAAATCAAATACTTAGGGGCATAAACAACCAAACGAACCAGAAATCATGGAATCAAACAAATGAAGATCAGAAGATGAAGGTCAATCAAGCCATAAAAATAACATTACTGAAGATTAATAAAACTAAGCTTTCAGGATCAAGGAGCTGATACTAACAGGATATCAAATTTATTCAAGAGACGAAGAGACTTTAAACTAATAACAACTAAGGCATATAACTACTGGACCCATTTTATATGAGATTTCGGATAAACAAACAATTATTCAAAAAGAAACAAAGCATCTTACATATAGAAATGAAGCAAATATATATAAAAGAAACAAAATACTTAAGCAAATAAATATAGAAGAGACAAAATCTTAGGCAAATACATACAGAAGAGACATAATACTTAGCTTCTTTTATACATGCAACTCCGCTTGAGATTACTTCATCATTCCTTGGCCTTTTGTAGAGGTTTCTAACCTCCTAGGACAACATGTATAGTGTATAATAGGTTTAGGAATTCCGGAGGGGCTTCTATGATTCTGAGACCCCAAGGAGGCCTCAGATATAAGTTTCTTTAGTGACTAGCGTTGTTTAGGGGTCATGGGTAGCATGGTTGGGGAAAGGAGGGGCCAAGGGTTGCCTGGGAGTAGTTTGACCGAGTTCTAATAGGGTTTGAGTTTTAGGGTTGAACTTTAATCTAATTTTTGACGCGTTTCAGGCAGATTCGAAAGATGTGACACATATGGTTGGAAAAAGGAGACTGAGTTGTTTAAGGGGTGTAAGTTTGGAGGGGTTTGGAGTTGGGTCGCCGGAGATGGGGATTCCAACGACTTTTCAATCAATATTTGAGCCGATCCGGGGGGGGGGTATTCAAAGGGAACGGACTGCATGACAGTGAAGGGGAGGTCCTAGTGGCTGTAGGGTGTAAGTCTTGAAGGATTTGGAACAGGGTCGCCGTAGATCGTGGTTCCGACAGCCTTGTTTTCGAATATTCGAGACGGAGGGGAGATATTCAACAGAAGCTAACTACATGACGAGATAGAGGAGGTTGTGACGGCTTGGTTGTGAAAATTTGGGGAGGTTTTGTTACCGGCCGCCGCCGTGAAGTAATTTCTGACGGCGACGTTAAGGTGGTAGACGGGTGGTCACGGGGTGGTCAAAAGGTGGTCGAAGGTGGTGTTATGTCGGAGAAGATGGTACGAGGAAGGGGGAGGGGTTTTTTCTCAGAATGTATTAGAGACGTTTGGACATAAGTATATCATTTTGGCGGGGTTTAATGACCGTTGGATGATCTGAGATCAACGGTTGTGACGGCTGGGGTCATAAATAGTGTCGTTAGGGTTGGTATTGTGTGGACCGGATTGGGTTCGGTTGTTTGGGTTGGGTTGTGTGTTTTTGTAAGGGGGAAACAGCCTTGGGCCACTCAGGTCTAGCCCAATTATGGCCAAGCCTAAGTGGCTATGTATATATATGCATATATATTTTTTTTGTCTTTTCTTTTTTTATTTTAGTTAATTTATATATATATTTAAAAACTAAAAATTTCTAATTATCACAAATAAAACAACACCAAGTTGAAATTATACAAAAATAGTTACAAATGCCGAATATATATATATATATATATATATATATATATATATATTTGTTAATTTTTAAAACAAATTTTGATTAACAATTAAATCATAAACAATCTTAAACATGCATCAATGAATATGCGCATGCAATTAGATTCTAAAAATTAAAACTCCTAAAAAAATAAAATTAATATTTTAACGAAAATCCTAAACTATAAGAGTCATGTAGGAGCTTGTTTCATCCAGGTAAAAATTATATGCTCAAAGCTTTCCCTCTTTGCGCGGAAACACGAAGAGTTTTCGTGCAAAGACACGTGAGCAAATATGAGCGATTTTCGCTCGATTGAATACTCCGTGCGAAGCATTTTGAAAAATTTCTAGCCGAACCTTGCTTCAAAGGGTTACCTACATATCCTTGGCAATAAAGGAAGCAGGTTAGCGTAGTTCTTGATGTTTTGGTAGGTGGGACTACCGGGAAACTGTGATTGGGTGCTGTTGCTGTTGCTTTTGCTTGCTGAGCTCCGTATTACACCAAAAGAAAATCAAAAGCTATGCTAGCTAAGCCTATCAAATACAAGTTACAAGATTCCTATCTATGATTCTCTTGAAGCTTGATCTTGAGTCTTGGCTATCTTTTGCGGTAGACTCCGATCTGAATCTTGATGCTCGATAGTTGCAACTGCAGGCTCAGTCTTCAATTTTGAAATAAAGCGGGACATGCTGAGCTTCTGACTTCAATTATATTTTGAGCAGCCCGCGTCTTTGTCTACCTCATCACTTTGAGTTACCTTTTGTCTCTTTTGTTTCCTTCTGTTCTGAATTGACACTCATGCTTCCAATCATGCCGAATCTTGTGCCTTTAGGTGACACCTGCTCAGACAACAATCAAAAAAAAATATGTGAATTTTCTTACTAACACAAGCAAGCGAATGAAATTTTCTGCCCCAGTTTTTACTAGAAAATTTCGTGAGTTATTTGCAACACACGTCTATGCTGCTCTTTACTAAAAACAATGAGAATTGGAATTGTGTATCCTTTGGAAAAATCGCTAGGCTAAGCTGGGAAAGAGAAAGGGTTTCTCTCGGGGATAAGATGAAAATCCACGGGTTATGCCGGGATAGGGTTGAAAAGGTCTCTGTGGGGAATGGAAAGAAAAGATCCTCCGGTTATGCCGGGATAGGAAAATTCCTGCTAAGGATGGGTTATGAAGAAATTCTTGGGTTATGCCAAGGGAATCTGCAGGTTATGCAGGGATGAACAAAAAATCCCAGGTTATGCTAGGGGAATCCACGAGTTATGCCGGGATGAATGAGAAGTCTTAGGTTGCCAGGGAATCCGCGGGTTATGCCGGGATGAATGAAAAGTCCTAGTTTATGCTAGGGGAATCACAGGTTTTTATGGGGTTGGATGAGAACTCCTAGGTTATGTTAGGGGACTCCCCGAGTTATGCCGGTATGAAAGGATATCTTGAGTTATGTCAGGGGAATCCACGGGTTATGCCGGGATGGTTGAAAAATCCTAGGTTATGCTAGGGAGTTCCGCGGGTTATGTCGGAATTGGAGATCCTGAGTTATGTCACGGGAATCCACTGGTTATGTGGGGCTGGATGAAAAATCCTAGGTTATGCAAGGGAGATCCGCGGGTTATGCCGGGATCGGAAGGAGATCTTGGGTTATGCCAGGGGAATCCGCGATTTATGCCGGGATGAATGAAAAGTCCTAGGTTATGCTAGGGAGATCCGCGGGTTATGTCAGGATCGGAGATCCTGAGTTATGTTAGGGGCCACGGGTTATGCCGGGATGGATGAAAAATCCTAGGTTATGCTAGGGAGATTCACGGGTTATGCCGGGATCGAAAGGAGATCCTGGGCTATGCCAGTGGAATCCACGGGTTATGACAGGATGAATGAAAAGTCCTAGGTTTTGCTAGGGGAATCCACGGGTTACGCCGGGATGAAAGGAGATCCTGAGTTATGCCTGGGGAATCCACGGGTTATGCTGGGATGAATGAAAAGTACTAGGTTATGCTAAGGAGATATGCACGCACTGGAGGACCTCAGATATCCTTTTGACTGTGCTGGGGATACAGGAGGAAAGGAAAAACCTTTAGGTTATACTAAAGGTAGGGGAGTGTTAACTCGTAGAATATACTGGGGAGTAGAAAGTTTAGGGCGAGAATTGTCATGTTATGCAGGGGATGTAGAGGGAAAATTCCCAAGTTATGCCAGGATGCGAGGGAAGGAAAGTTGATGCTAGAGAGGGGTGGAATGCAGTCCTTAGGTAATGCCTAGGAAATCCACAAGCTGTAAAGGGGACCATGGATTGGGATCTCGTGCTATCATGCTTAATAACGAGTTTGAAGGAAAAGAAAACTTCCCTTTCGTCATTTACGCACCACCATCTTTGGTCCTTGTGTCTATTCTTTGGTTGTTTTTTGCCCTACATTACTTTTTGCTTTTCTAAGTTGCACATGCATCTATTTCAGTTCAGAAACAAAAAAATTATTAGTTTGAATGGTGATTGGTTTTGCGGCCTTGTCACGTTTGATTTCAACCTTTTATGTGTTCAAAGGCGAACCCTTGGCTTTCAATCCTTGCTTTGTTAATTGGCCAAAGGGTCCTTGTTTTGGGTTGGTCTTTGTTTCTCGGGCCTTGGGTTGTGAGTTTTGTCCCACCTTTGATTTTGGGCTCGTTTTGGGACTTTTGATAAGATACAACATCCTGTTTGGCTTAAAAACCCTCTGATTTTGCTTCAACTTCCTTCCTATTTGACTTTGAATTTCCTTTCTCTTATTTCCTTACATATGGGACGTTAACTTGGCATGGTCAAACGGGATTGGCTAAACTCACTTGACGATGCCGGGCATTCCCTGGATTTTTGCCCGGAGAAAACCGCGAAGCCGGCCTTGCTACCTTTCTTTAAGGAATGGTGAGGAAATTAAAGTGGAAATGAGTGAAGTATGAATTTATAGAGGTACGTACTTTGATGGAAAAGAGGGAACTTATCTGAAAATACGAGCCCACTTTAAATGGCGACGACATGCTTCTTGGATTGAATATCCGACCCAAATCCATTTCTGCTTTCTGACTTCAACTATTCCGAAAACCAAAGAAACTTACTCAGACCTGGGCAACAATATTTCCTCTTTTCGGCCGACGACGCCCTTTGCGGGTTTTCGCAAGTCGACCTCTCTCATTTCTCTTCTCCTGTTGCCCGATAGCGCTCTTTGCGAGTTTTCGTCAAACACACTCTCTCATTTTATTTTTCTCTACTCACCGTTGCCTTATGGTGCCCAGAGGTTTTCATCGATAAGAATCTCTCATTTTATTTCTCTCATAAATTTGATTGATGCCGAACTCTGACAACAATATTTTTCTTCCGGGGATCTATAACTCTACAACCATCCGGACAGATTTGTAACCTTTACATTTCTGCCCCAGTTTTGATTTTCTTGGGTAAATGGGGTTTTTATTTTGATGTGGCTGAACCTCAGGGAGAGACTGCCTACGTATCCTTTCGGAATCAAGTCAGACATAGTTCAGGAAGTATTTCCTAAACTAACTTTGTTTTGTATTCTTATATTTATTTTTCTTCTTTTTTTTAAATTTCATTTTCGTTTCTCTTTTTTTTTTTTTAATTTTCTTCTTTTTTTGAAACATTTTGAGTTGCAAATAGGGTGGGGGTAGAAGGAAAGCAAAGTTTTTGTCATTTCAATCTATCAGGGTTATTGCTGCAGGGGATTCAAACATAATACCTCTTTACTGCATTTGCATTTACCGCTGCCTCGGGCTCGTCTCCTTCAACGTCGACCAAGTACAAAACCCCTTCTAGGCAATATCTTTCTGATGATCTATGGGCCTTTCCAATTCGGAGCGAATTTTACTTTGGCTTCTTGATGATGGGGAAGTATCCGTCTCAAAACCAGCCGCCCGACTTCGAAATTCCTGGGGCGTACTTTCTTGTTGTATGCACGGGCCATCTTCATTGGTAAAACTATTTGTGGCATACCGCGGCCATTCGTTTTTCATCAATTAACACCAGCGAATCAACCGATTTTTGACCCATTCACTAGCTTCGGTTTCTTCTTCGACAATCAATCGTAGCGAAGGGATTTCTACCTCTACGGGTATGACAGCCTCAGTTCCACAGACCAGCAAATAAGGGGTCGCTCCTACCGATGTACGTACTGTGGTGTGGTATTGCATTTATGCGAAAGGCAGCTTTTCGTGCTATTGCCTGGAGCCTTGAATCATTTCCTCAAGATTTTCTTGATGTTTTCTTGGCTGCTTTGACCTCACCGTTTGCTTTGGGCCGGTAGAAAGTAGAGTTTCTATGTTTTATTTTGAACTGTTCACATATCTCTCCCATCAGTCGACTGTTTAGATTAGCTGCGTTGTTAGAAATGATAGTAGCAGGGATCCCGAAAGGGCAAATGATGTTGGAATGAACAAAATCTGTTAGAAAATACGCTTAACGCTAGAGGGGGGGTGAATAGCGCTATAATAAAAATTAGCGTAAACTTGCGGAATTTAAAAATTGCAGGAAGGAAATAAGTGCGATAAGTTAATAAATAAGAACGAACGCACCGATGTATCCTGGTTTACCACAACCCGTGGCTAGTCCAGTCCCCGAGAGTCTCTCTCGAGATTTCCACTAACACTGTTAAGCTTACGGGTGCTCAACAAACCTTTACAAACTGAGGAAACAAGCCTCAACAACCTTTGCTCGAAGATACAACACTCCAAGACTTCAACCAAAGGAAACACAAGTTCCTTCTTACAATACAAGGGACTAACACTTCCCGTCAAGTGTATAAAACACTTAGCACTCACTTAGACAAGACTCTCTTAATAGAGTAGGTATGAGTAAACAGATACGCTCAAGAACGCAACAACTTTCGTTAAGAATTTTGGCTCTCAAAACTTATGTAATGAATAGAAAGTGATGAACAATAGAGTATGCAAGCTATAGCAATAATATGATCAGTTGTTGTGTTTAGAAGACTGATTTGAAGCTGTATTTATAGTTGCAAAACCATACATTACCATTACCTAATTGCCAATTAAGAATTGCTGATTTTACTCAGTGACAATCGATTGTCAAAAAGCCAAAATCGATTGTTTGCCAATCGTTCCAAAAATCATTCCCAGATTTTACGCTTAACAATCAATTATCTAAGATCAATAATCGATTACTGGCAATGTTCAAAAAATCATTTCCAGATTTTACTTAAAACAATCGATTGTCAGAAATCTACAATCGATTACTTGGCAACGTTCAAAAAATCTTTTTCATATTTTATTTAAAACAATCGATTATTAGAAATCTATAATCGATTACCTGACGGTTTTTGAAAATATTTTGGCAACGGTCAATTACACAATCGATTATGCTATGAGAACAATAGATTATATATCAGTCTTTGAAAAATCAATTAGACACTGCCTTAATGCACTCGATTGTCAAAGGTACACAATCGATTATTTTATGACTTTGAAAATGTCTGATAGACACTGCCTCAACGCAATCGATTGTCATAAGTTCACAATCGATTATTTTGTAGCTTTGAAAAACTTTGTTGTACACTGCCTCAACACAATCGATTGTCATAAGGTTCACAATTGATTGTCATGCAGATTTGAAAAATCTGATGCACACTGCCTTAACACAATCGATTGTCATAAGTTCAGAACCGATTGTCATGCAGCTGACTTAACATAATCGATTATCATAAGTACATAATCGATTATCTTAGTCCATATTTTAGAGGCATGTTTAAAAATCATTTTGACTAAAGTAAATATGCATGATTTAAAATCATTTTGCTTTAAATTAAATATGCATGATTTGATAAAAATATTTTTACGAGAGAAGCCAAGTCTTGAGTCAAGTTATCGGATCAAGATCACAATTAAAGAACGACTCATGTATAACTTTATATCTTTGCTTGATCTTGGTCTTGTGCTTGAAACTCGTTATATATCAATTGCGCGCTTGTGCTTGGACCTCGTCATATGTCCATTGCGCATAGTTTGTCATTCATCAAAACCTACAAATATGAACACACGTTTTAGTATAGTGCCTTGAGAACGTGTTTCAACAAAATCTACTACTGCTTTCTTGGTAACGGACTTGACAGTGACGGCCTCAACCCATGTTGTGAAATAATCAATAGTGACCAATATAAATATGTGCCCATTTGAGGCTTTTAGATCGATCGGCCCAATGAAGTCCATACCCAGGCGTCAAAAGGCCAAGGTGCTGACATATGATGCAGCGCATTCGGTGGTACGTGAATCTGATCACTATGCACCTGGCATTGATGACATTTTCGAACAAAGCTGAAGTAGTCTTTCTCCATGGTCATCCAGTAATAGCCAGCTCATAGTATCTTCGTGCATAATTCTCCCGGCTTCTTCAGCATCCACACATCTCAACAAATTAAGATCTGGAGTCCTTTTATTCAAAGTGTCACCACTTAAGAAGAAATTGCGTGCATGTCGTCGGATGATTTTCTTTAGTTCTCCGGTGGCTTGCTCAGGGTACTCCTGTGTTTTTAGGAATCTCAAGATGTCGTAATACCAAGGCTGTGGGCTAGGCTCTACTTCGGTTGCATTGCAATACCCATGTGTTTCTTTGATTTGGATTTATAAAGGATCCACATAGGCATTCCTAGGGTATAGAAGCATGGAAGCCGACGTTGCAAGTGCATCTGCTAACTGTTGTGGAAATGGGGAAAGTACCTGAACTGTACCGACCTAAACCGTTTGCTGAGGTCTTTGACATGCTGTCTATATGGGAGGAGCTTAATGTCCCTTGTCTCCCATTATCTTTGAGCTTGTCGGATGATTAGATCGGAATCCCCCATGATTAGCAACTCTTCGGCATCTTGGTTACTAGCCATGTTCATGCCCATAACGTAAGCCTCTTATTCAGCGGTATTATTGGTGCAGAAGAACCGAAGTCTGGCTTTAGATGGATAATGCTGGCCTTTTGGAGATATTAAGATTGCCCCGATCCCTACGCCCTTTGTGTTTGCTACTCGTCGAAGAACATTTTCCATACGGGGGTGTCTTCAGCGGCTACTTCCAATGAGTTCACTTCTTCATAAAGAAAGTAAGTGTTTAAAGGTCGATCTTCATCGTAAATGGGGTTCTCCGCCAGATTATCTGCTAATGCTTGAGCCTTCATCGCAGTACGAGTGACATAAACAATGTCAAACTCGGTGAGTAAGATCTGCCATTTAGACTGTCGCCATGTGGGCATTGGTTTCTGGAATATGTACATTAGTGTATCTAGCCTGGTTATGAGGTACGTGGTATGGGCTTGCAGATAATGCCTTAATTTCTGAGCTACCCATGTGAAGGCGCAACACGTTCTCTCTAACAATGTGTACTTGGCCTCGTAGCTAGTAAAACTTTTGCACAGATAATAGATGGCCTACTCTTTCTTTCCTGTGGCATCATGCTACCCGAGAATATAACCGAAAGAACCTTCCAAGACCGTCAGATAGAGAAACTGTGGCCTTCCTGGTTCTGGCGGAACTAAAACTGGTGGATTGGACAAGTATTGTTTGATTTTATCAAAAGCATCCTGACACTGGACCGTCCACGTAACTGCTACATCCTTCTTCAGTAGCTTAAATATGGGCTCCCACGTTGAAGTTAACTGGGCGATGAATCAGCTGATGTAATTCAACCTTCCCAGTAGACTCATCACATCCTTTTTGTTCTTTGGCTGGGGCAACTCTTGAATGGATTTGATCTTGGTTAGATAAAATTCAATGCCTCTTCGACTAACAATGAACCCCAGAAGTTTGTGCGACGGAACTCCAAATGCGCATTTTGTCGGATTCATTTTCAAATTATACTTGCGGAGCCTTTCGAAATTTCCGCATTACATGATCACCTTGCGTCTTAGATTTGATAATCACGTCATCCACGTACACCTCTATTTCTCGATGTATCATATCATGGAAGATGGTTGTCATAGACCTTATGTATGTTGCCCCAGTGTTTTTCAATCCAAAAGGAATGACTCTGTAACAATACATTCCCCAAGGTGTGGTAAAGGCGGTTTTCTCAGCATCTTCCTCATCCATCAGCACTTGGTGATACCATGCGTAGCAGTCTACAAAGGATTGAATTTCATGCTTGGGAAAATTATCTACAAGGATGTGATGTTGGGCAGAGGGAAATTATCCTTGGGACTCGCTTTGTTGAAATCTCTATAAGCCACACACATTCGAGTTTTCCCGTCCTTCTTCGGCACCGGGACCACATTAGCCAGCCAAGTGGTGTAACGCACTACCCGGATTACCCATGCTTCAAGCTGTTTTATAATTTCCTATTTGATTTTATCACTGAGATCAGGCTTGAATTTTCTTTGTTTTTGTTGTACCGGAGGGCATTCGGGGTATGTAGGCAACTTATGAACCACCAAGTCCATTCTCAAACCAAGCTTGTCCTCGTAGGACCACACAAATACGTATTTGAATTCTAGCAGGAGTTGAACCAATGAATCCTGTATCTCTTTATTTACGTCGATGCTTATTTTAGTTTCTTTTATTTCATCGAGATTGCCCAGGCTTACCGGATTAGTATCATTTAAGTTAGGCTTAGGTTTTTTTTATATTGTTCCGACTCTCGAGTGATTTCCCTAAAAGTCTCTTCTTCATTGTATTCCGGTTCTTGGTTCATTATTTCACAGACAACCAGCAAGTTTGGGTCGTGGCATGAAGTTCACGAGCATGTATTTTTATTTAAAGCCGCATTATTGGGACTGAACAAAAATTGAAAATAAGGAAAAACAAAAATCAGAGAAAGACAAAGAAGTGTGAATGACAAAATATTGATTTTATTTCTTTGAACTTGAAAGATAACATGATTTACAATTGAGATTTTAAAGTTCTAATAGGAAAACAAACAACCGAGCTACACCCTGGAATAGCTCATGATGTGGGAAGAGGTAGCAATGCGAGACTACCGGGTCTCCCGCCTGACCGGAAAAGGTGTGGCCTTCCAATTTTGAAGTTTGGCCTCTGGCCCCATATACAGCATTTCAGCGGCGCTTGAACCTTCTCTCGGTTGGACCATGTTTTTACTTCATAGAGCAATTCCCTCATAACCCCGCAGATCTCATCAATTTCTTCTGCCGTGAAGTTTTCTTCTTCCTTCTCTTCACTGTACTTTTGTTTTATAAAGGTTTTGCACAAGTAAGGCAACGGCCATGGTAAAGCCCATCCCTAGCACATTTTGGGATTAGCCCAGGTGATATATTCTCAGGTTAGATGAAATCCCAGCCCAAAGAACTTTTCTGTGGCAGGCAAGGCGACCGGCTCGGTTATGCCTTTTAGGGAACTTCCAACTCCCTTTCCTGGCTTGAAACCTTGGCGCATCATTTCCATTGACACCATAATTGAAGCATTTGACAGAAAAGGTTGGGGAAGTGGCTTGCCCTATTCATGCTGATTGGCTACTACGACTTCAAAAGCCTGATAGACTATGTGATCACTCCCATCCTTGGCTTCTAGACATGGAATAGAGGGGTCCCGATAAATCGATTGTTCGTCCTCTCCATGAACTACAATCTCCTGATTTTCATACTCAAATTTCAGCATTTGGTGCAGGGTCGAATGCAGTGCCCCTGCTGAATGAATCCGCACCCTTCCCAGGAGGTAATTGTAGGAGGTGTCCATATCCAACACCTTGAATGTTACTTCGAAGTGGACCAGACCAATAGTGAGCACCAAATCGATTTCACCTGTGGTATCACTTTTTATTCCATCAAAGGCTCGGACACATACGTTGTTAGGATGTATCCTCCCTGTCCCGATCTCCATTCTCTACGAAGTAGATAGTGGGCATATGTCTACTACGGCACCTCCGTCGACCATCACTCTCTTGACAGAATATCCCTCACACATGATAGTGAGGTGCAAAGGCTTGTTGTGGGCAGCTCCCTCCAGTGGTAAGTCGTTCTTACTGAATGATATTGATTAATAGTGAAGAATCTCTCCTCCATTTTATGTAGTTGTTCTACAGAGGTCTCCACCGGTACATAAGCTTCGTCCAGAGTTTTGGCCAATACCTGCTGATGATCGGGAGATTTCATCGAGAGTGAAAATAAATAAAGCTTCTCATGGGATTTTCGGAGTTGATTCACCACTCCGTACTCCGGCATTTTAATTTTCTAGAAGAAAGCTTCTGCTTCCTCAACATTAACTAGCCTCTTTAGCGAAAATCGCCGTCTGGTAGTGGCGTTCACTTCTTCCTTGTCTAGGTATGTCTTTGTGGGACAACCTTTCCGGGCTTCTCCGAGGACTTCTTTGCCCTTATATGTAACAATGGTTTTCTGATAGTTCCAAGGGACGGCTGAGGGGTTGGTCATGAGCTTCTGTGGCGCGCGACCGATAACCACAGGCTCATTCAGCACCGGTGGTTTATTCGATCCCCGTACCACATGATCTTTCTTGGGCACATACATGGTTTTGTTCATCTCGATCCTTTTTGCAGGGCTTAAAGTGGGCTGCTTTTATTTGCGTCCTCGTGGGATGTAGAGTATTGTTTCCTCGGTAGGGGTCATCTCATCTTCGACCTCAGACTTTTTTTCTACATCAAGGTATTTGGCTTCATTCATTTTCTTTTCTTCCATCTTCTTTCGGGTGACCTTTGGTTTTCTGTCTGCCTCGGCGATGACTATGATGGCTTTCATAGCGGGATAATATTCTTTGTCCTCGCAGATCATTCTAATGACCGGCCCGTTTTTGTGAGCCGGTAACGGGTTATCAGTTACATTTGGGACTTCGTCCTCTCTTAGAACTATCTTCTTTTGATCAATAGAGTCCTCCACTGCTCGTTTTAAGGTCGAGCAATTTTCAGTATCATGTCCCTCAGCCAAGAGTGGTAGGCATGATGCACGACCCTTTGGTAAGAAGGTGATTCAGGATTCTGTCTATTTGGGGGTAAAGGCTGGAGGAGACCCATATGGACTATCTTTGGGAACAGGCTGGCATACGATTCTCCTAACGGGATGATGTTTTGTCTCCGGGGTTGCTCGCGGGGACGATAATACTTTTCTGAGGGCGGGAATTGTAATGATTCTGTGGAAGTTGATTCCTTGGAGCTTGATTTCTATTTTTTTGCTATTGAGGTCGGACAAAGGGTTGAGCGTTCATAACTGCGTAGGGTTGAGGTACATAATGCATGTTTTGGTAAGGATAGTAATGTTGAGGCGCTCTTTCAGAGATTGCATGCCTGTGAGTGTGTTCCTTCCTCATCCCGTAGGCTGACATGGATGCTTCCTCTTTCTTCTAGTTCCTTGGAATTCCTCCTTCCCATCCTTGTATGGCCTGGGAGGTGGCTCTTATGGCAGATTGACTTAGAATCTCCTGGTTTTGAGGCCATACTCTACAGTCTCCCCAATCTTTATTGCTTCTGCGAATGGTTTGCCCATTGTGGACATCATATTCTTAAAATAGTCTACCTCTTATGCTTGCAGAAACACGGTGACCATCTCGGTTTTGTCCATAGGAGGCTTCCCCCTTGATCCTCGCTCTCGCCATTTAATAGCATACTCTCTGAAGCTTTCAGATGGTTTTCTTCTTCAAATTGGCTAGGGAATTCCTATCCGGGGCGATGTCGATGTTGTATTGGAATTGTGGTTACAAAGTCCCGGGCAAGGTCATCCCATATGTGCCATCAGGTAATGTCTTGATCTATGTACCATTCGGATTCAATACCCACTGAGCTCTCCTCAAAGTACGCCATTAGGAGTTCTTCCTTCCCGCCTGCTCCTCGTCATTGATTGCAATACTTTTTCAGATGGGCGATGGGTCGCGGTGACCATCTTATTTCTCGAATTTTAGAATTTTAAACCCCAAAGGAAGATTTACATGGGGGAACATGCACAGATCCACATAAGCTACACTTTTCTTACCGCTTAGCCCCTGCATGTTCTTCAAACTTTGCTCAAGACTCTTCATTCTCCTTGTGATTTCTTCCTGCGCGGGTGTTTTGGAAGTTTTGTCTTGCACAGGGGTAAGTTCATATGTTGGTTGAGGGTAGTTGTATGAAGGGTATGGGGGAGGCTCATTTTGCTGGTTAGGAGTTTGGAATATAAAGGCTGCGGGGTCAAACACGGGCCTTGGTACCGCAGGCTGTGTAGTAGCTGCGCACGGAGGGGCTGTGAAGATGTTGGGCACTATCCTGGATTCAAGCATTGGAGGGTGGGTTTCAAATGGCGCCCCGACAAAATTGGTTGACATGGTGGGATGAACCAGGAGAGTGCTTGGGTTACTAATAGGGATTGTAGAGGTACTACCTGATCGTGGAAATGGCTCGAGGAATCCAGGAATAGCGCTGGGAGGTTCCTTCCCATTGGTCCATGCATCCCACATTTCCATGACCCGGAGTCGCATGATCCGGTTCTCTTCGGCTGCTGCAGATTCAGAGGACGGTACTCCTGTGATTGGATTGTCTTCTGAAATAGGGACGTTGGGTAGAGTCATTTCAGTTGGCATCTTTGTATTTCCCTTTGACCGAGTGAAGTATCCGTGTGAAGCCAGTTTACCGCAAAAACAATCACTATTCTAAACACCTAAATGTAATACTGGAAAATATAGTTAGCTCAGGGTAGGTGACAAACATGAAATCACATGTTGAGCATGATGAACCTATGCAGATAATGGGTTTCTTTATGCTTTCCATAGTCGCATGTGTCATCCTCGCATTTATTTCAACTTTCTTTTGTTTCTTTCCTCTTATTCCCCTTTTTAGTCTTTTTTTTAAACTATACGGCCGAATCTATTGAGAATGACTATGTATCATGACTTTGCATGAATCAGACGGAGCGTAGTTCATGGAAATAAATGGCGAAGTACACAGTAAAATATGTTTGGGAGTTTCAATTTCGATAAAGATATAAACCTTGATTACAATGGCTAAATTGAATGAAATGCAACTACCAGACTGGGAATTAATAACCCTACAGAATTGAAAAGACAACAGACTTCTTTTTAGAAAAATACAAATCTATGAGTACATTAACACTTCAAATGCTTTTGGAGCTTCCGGGGCGTCATTCGGCTATGTCGTAGGTTTGCGCGGTAGACTTTCTTGGAGATAGTGGAGATCTTCCATTATTTGTCGAAGAAATGTCATAGCAGCAGCGAAAAACATAGATTTTGTCATGTCCTCACAGTGATTGCATTTAGTTGTAATATAGTCTGCAATTGCCTGCACCTTTTCTCTGATAACCCCTTTTTCATGTAGCAAACGCCCTATTTGTTCGGCCCGAGCTTCTAATGTCTGTTCAGCTGCCTTATTTAGCTTTTGAATCTGCCGCAAATATCATTCCAACCCCGCTATTATCGCATAGCAGTGCTCTCGCTCAGCTTTGAAATCCGTGGCTTTCTTGGCCATTTTGCTTTCAGCTATGACAACCCTCTATTTTAAACAAGCGTTCTCGTTGTCGCTTCCCTATTTTAACTGTTCCAGTATGCGGGCCCATTCTTCAGCACTTTTAATTAATTGTTTCCGAGCTCTAGACAATTCACCCTCTGCCTTATTCAGGTCAAAATCGTATTCAGTTACTTTTTGTCGCAGGTTCTCTATGAGCTTATCATCTTTTGTGCTTCTATGAGGATTTTCTGTGGCTGTGTTAAATTTATGAATTTGGGCTCGCAGGGTTTCGTTTTCTTTAACCAATACCTTCTTTTCTCCCTCGCTAGCAACAGTTTGCAGCCTGTTTTCGAATTGTAATTCTTGAATATCATTTTCTAGCCTTCCTATAGAAGAACGGTATTCATTTTCTCTTGCTAACCAATCCCACATATCTTGTGATGTTCCAACGAACTCTTGGAGGTGAGGCCTTTTGGGTGGTCGTTCGTGCTTATTTTCTCTCCAGTAACAGGCGAGGTACCCCCGAGACACTTCGCCTCAGGCAGGATCCTGTACACAAGTGTCATCGGTTAGGTATTGGCATTTATTCCATATTTTGCGAACCATTGCTTCGGGGAACTGATACCAGGTCCAATTTCGACTACCCAGATGCTGAGATCTTTGTCTTTTAGCACAATATGGCATCTTTGGAGTTGTCTTAAGATCCGATGCAGGGCGTATGGCTGGATGCTTCTAAGGACCATTAAGATAAAATGCGGTTCTGTTGCGGGCATATACACATCTTTTTCCACATAGAGCCAACTGAGCATCCATTGTATAGATTTGCAGAAATAACCCGGAGATGCGACACCCACGCTGCGACACTCTTTGGCAATTTAATCACATTCACTCTGTTGTCAACTTCTTCTATGTAACCTTTTGTTGGCAGCCCACAATTCATGAATCGAGGCATGTGACACAAATGTCGATTATCCAGATTTGCAATAGCAAGTTACAGCCTTCAAAGAAATCCCCTTCTATTTTACAAATGGTAAGGGCTCGGAAGATATCAGACAAGATCATTGTTGTAAGAGTACTCTTTGCCTGAGTCATCAAAGTACTAACGACCCCTGCTATCCGTATGCCTATGTTCCCGTCCACTCGCATGAAAACTAAAAAACTCAAGAAAGACACCATGAATATGAATCATCAATTCTCCTCCCACTTGAGCCGATTACCCTTGCTACGAATGAGGTTTTCAGGTTTGTTGAATCCTCCGATGTGGGCATACCTCTGGTATATAAATTGGAGGGTGAAGAAGCCAGCCTATAAGTCAAGGTTGTTAATCTTGCTACTAATTTTTAAAACTTCCAGAAATATTGCACAGCGAGGGCGCTAGGTGCGATCAAGTATTGATGTCTTAGAGGGATTGATGAGTCCCAAGATATCCGGTCATTTCCTCCAAAGTCGAGGTTAGCTCAAACTACGAGAAGTGAAAGACATTGTGGGCCGGGTCCCATAAAGTGATTAAGGACTTTATGATGTCTCCCCTAGCGTTGATTTTCAGCAAACCAGTGAGTCCTCCCAGATGTGCGTTGACCTTTTTCGGTCCTGCTTTCCCGAGGTCATTCCACCACAGCCGCAGCTCTAAAGGCATTTTGTTCATTATGGTGCTCATTATGCATATTTATTAGGGCACATTAGTAATATCAAACATTCGAAACAGACATTTTATGAAAGTTGTTTTAAAACAGGGACCGGCTTTGAAAATACGACCTTTCGATACATCGGCGAGAAGGTTTTCTGGGATGTGCTTGCTTACCAGCCTGAATAAAATTCAGAAGTAGCCATTTGTGCAAGATCAGCCTTCCGGCATCCCTGGTAGAAACATTGATCTATTATCGCAATAATTGCACCATCCGACGTATTTCAAAGTAAGAACAATAAACTCGGGCATTTTAGTTTTGAAAAAGGGTTTGGCCCTGGCCAAACTAATTTATCGAAATCCGCGGACATTATTGAAAAACTCCAAAATTTGGTGCCCTTCTTTTGTTTTGTTGTTTTTTTTTTTTGAAAAATCTTGCGGCGTTATTAAAGCATTTGTTTTACAAGTAACTACCTTTGCATTTGTATTTTCCCAATTATTCCTTTTGTTTATAAACCGGTCAACATGCGAATCTATGGAAAATAAATGCGCAAGTAGCACGTAACATGCATCAGTATGGTCTTTTATTTCAAGGCAGCTGTCCTAGACGGACCCAACCCCTGTATTGAGTCCCTCTAAGTCAAAATGCATAATGCAAATAAACTTTCCTACTAGGGATCCAGCATGAACTTTTGTTATACTAAGTCGACAGCCTCGGTATAGGATCTAGACTGTGTACCCGAGTGGACAACTCGAGTCGAGGAAGGGCTACGTACCGCGGACCCGCGAGAACGTCCGGCTTTGTAACTTGTCCGGCCTCCTTCTTATTTTAGGGTAAGAAACTAACAAAATAGGGTGTCTCAACCAGCAAGCACGTCCCCGGAGGTGAGAAGTGAAGGGTTTCGTAACAGTTTATATATACAGTTCAGATAATATCAAAGCGGTAAAACATGAGGCATTTAGCATAGAACAGGTAGAAAATCAGAAGAAGCCAAATATAATAGTTATTGTAAGCTCGAATTCTTGAAGCCTGAACCAAATATTCTAGGTTCGTTCCCCAGCAGAGTCGCCAGAGCTGTCACACCTTCTTTTTTCGCTTACACGTGGCTACCCCGGAAGATGACACGTGTATAGGAGCTTTTCTAATTAAAGTGACATTATTCGAGATGGGATTAATTTTTTTATTTCATGAGTCGCCACTTGGATAGGTTTGGTTTTCTGTGTTCCAAGTCACCAGTTTATTTAAAATCCCAAATAGAGGAAATTTCAACTGCACGATTGGAGTTTGCGAACCAGAAATTTCTGAGTAAGGAATCCAGTTGACCCGAGGGAAGGTGTCAGGCACCCTTGGATCCCATGGTTTTAGCATAGTCACTTAAACTCATTATAAATGGAAATAAACAAGATTTTCTATACCTGTTAATCATGCAATTTTATATTATTAACCATTTTTAACATTTTTTTAGGAAAATTTTCAATGTTATTAAAACACGTCGCGAGTCGCGTAAGATAAATGTACCCGCAATTTTGGAAATATTTTAATTCCATTGAGAGTGGGATTTAGGTCAAATAAATCCACAAGAATTTAGGAAAGTATTTTATTAAAGAGGCGCCTATAGCAACTACGTCTTCGAAATTCGCGGGAAGGCCGTGAAATTTTCTAAACAACACTTTCTATTTTTCTATGTATTTTGATGAATTAAAGAGCCATCACACGGTATTCTATTGGATTAACGCGCCTCATTTTATTTTATAAGGACATTATGGCATATACTAGGTTCTCTACTATCGCTGATGTTTAAATGCACTAATCATTTTATATATAGATTGTGTATATTGGAGAAGTAATACTTGCATCTTAGCCTCGTTCATGGCTAATTGCACAAACTGGATTTAAGTTTGGGCCATCCCAGGATACACATTGTATTTGCTGTGACTAACAACTGTTGGCCTGGTTCGTGACTGGCTTGGAGCTTTTATTTGTCCAGCTCAGTAACACGCAGTGTTACAATTCCCTGGTGCATACTGGACCTCTCAAATGGGCCCAATGTTGATTTGGATGAAAGAATTCACCATGAATGAGTCTCAGTGATGCTCCTTTCAGTTTCAGTTTAAATACAAGATTTTAACTATCAAATGTATCTACAATAGGCAAATAGAAGTTATCAACAATTATTCTATATCAGTTTTCACTTTTAAATCTAAACTAAATGACTCATATACCCGTCAGTCAGATTATACGAGTCCAACTTATACAACTCAATTATGACTTAGGTTAGACTACATTGGATAGATCTGAAACAATATTGCCAAATATATTGAAACTTGGGTGAATTGAAGAATACATAACATTTTGGATTTCAAATAATTACTAAGATAAACATTTCCTGAATCTTTTACTTCTAAACAAAACATGAAGTAATCACCCCCAAACAGCTATACCAATAGCTAAGAGTACTAAGAATAATACATACTTAAATAGAAGTCAAATGTCCATTTATTACAGGATAATTCAATCCCCAATGTCCAATTATTACAAAAATGAATCAGTTCAAGTACCTAAATACAACAAAATAGTTATCTTATTATTACATATATTCGAACTAAAAGGGGGAAAATAGGGTGAGGGTTTAGAATAAGCTAATGAACTCAAATCTTCACAGTTAGGATAACTTTATACTTGAGCTCCAATACATCAAATGAACAATGAAATGTACATATAATTCAGCAAAAAGCAGGAGCCTATGAGTAACTGTAATGAGTCAGTCAAGCAAAATGGCTAACCAATCAAACATCATACCTAGGGTTTCAATAGAATTTTGAGTGAATTAAATCTCAAAAATGATAAATAAAGCACTAATAGCTTCTCACAGATAAAACAAGATGCTAATATGTACTTTTATCTCTAGGATTCGAAGGAAAAGTTCCGGGCCCCTCAAAATGTGCTCAGGTGATTTCTTTTATAGTGGAGCCTTAAGGAATCATCTTTTCCATTGTTTTTCCTTTAGTCCCTGAGTTAGTTTTCAACTTTTCTAAAATGATCCCTCATTTCCTGACTTGTGCCTCATGTTTGACGCAGAAATTGTGTTTTAACCTCTTACTAGAAGGTTTTGGGAATTATTATTAGATTTTTTAAAGTTCAAGTACCCATTATACCCATGTTCCTCTTCCTACATAACCAACATGAGGTTTTAATCTTAGTCAGTTATCTGGTTAAGTAAATTATGTTCAAGTTGGGTCAAATTTCCTATTGGACTAACATGCTTGTTCAAATTTTACCAAAACTAGTCAATAAAGAAGTATCGTTAATCTCTTCATGCTCGTTCCAAGCTCGAAGTACCATTTTTACAAATAAGAATCCCCTTCTTTACTTGATTTTTTCTTCATATAGATAGATATAGGATCTATGGGCCAATTACTTAGAAGTACATTTTGTGCTACAGTCCTTCCTATCTGATAGAAAAGGATCCCATGATCCTGAACCGATCTTACCTGGGATCACAAATCCCAAGTTTGTCAATGAAGACCGGATCTAATTGTATTAGTGTCTATAATTGACTTCTTTTGTGTAATACTAATCGATAGGACCTTATGGACCCGAATCCGTTAGTATGGAATATTTTCTTTTCCAAGTGAAATCCCCTAGTATATGAAAGAGTGAAAAAGTGCTTTCGTTGTTGTGGAAGACTAACCCTTCGTATCTTAATGCACTTATTTAATTTATTCAGAGCTATTAGAGATGTAATTTTCTCACAACCAACCATTATACAATCTAATCATTCAATATTAAGACAAAGAACCAAAATAACCAGAAGAATGAACATATCCATTAACACATAAACTTTTCAGAAATAGCTCAATCAAGGTACTTAGAAAAACTTTGAAAATGAGAAGCACATAGCAGGGGTCGAACACTTAGTTGATGAAATGAACCAGAAAAGTAAAGGCTAACACTACCAATTAAAGATTCAACCCAACAAATCAGCCTAAACTAATATCAATAATACAAATCAAAATTATTATGGAAATCAAATAGTCAGGGGCATAAACAACCAAAGAAACTAGAAATCATTGAATAAAACAAATGAAGATCAGAAGAGCGAGGTGGATCAAGCCATAAAAATAATATTACTGAAGACTTAACAAAAACTAATCAGGATCAAGGAGCTGATACTAACAAAATATCAAATTTATTCAAGAGACGAATAGATTTTAAACTAATAACAAACAAGGCATATAACTACTGAACCAATTTCATATGAGATTCCGGATAAACAAACAATTGTTCAAAAGGAAACAAAGCATCTAACAAATAGAAATGAAGCAAATATGTACAGAAGAGACAAAATACTTAAGCAAATATATACAAAAGAGACAAAATACTTAGGAAAATATATACAGAAGAGACAAAATACTTAGCTTCTTTTACACATGCAACTCTGCTTGAGATTACTTCATCATTCCTTGACTTTTTGTAGAGGTTTTTAACCTCCTAGTCCAACTGGTATAGTGTATAATAGGTTTAGGAATTCCGGAGAGGCTTTTATGATTCTGAGACCCCAATGAGGTCTCATATCTATGTTTCTTCAATGACTACCGTTGTTAGGGGTCATGGGTAGCATGGTTGGGGAAATAAAGGGCCAAGGGTTGCCTGAGAGGAATATGACCGAGTTCTAATAGGAATTGAGTTTTAGTGATGAACTTTAAACTAATATTTGACGCGTTTCAGGAAGAATCGAAAGGTGTGACACATATGGTTGGAAAGAGGAGACTGAGTTGTTTATGGGGTGTAAGTTTGGAGGGGTTTGGCATTGGCTCGCCGGAGATGGGGATTTCGACGACTATTCTGTGAATATTTGAGCCAATGGAGAGGGGGGGGGGGGGAAGGGGGTATTCGAAGGGCACGGATTGGAGGACAGGGAAGGGGAGGTCCTAGTGGCTCTAGGGTGTAAGGCTGGAGGGGTTTGGAAAAGGGTCGCCAGAGACGGTGGTTCCGATGACCTTGTTTTCAAATATTTGAGATGGAGGGGATCTATTTGACGGAAGCTAACACATGATAAGATAGAGGAGGTTTTGACGGTTTGGTGGTGTAAATCTGGGGAGGTGTGGTTACCGGCCGCCACCGTGAGTCGATTTTCGACGGCAGCGTTAAGGTGGTAGATGGGTGGTCACGGGGTGGTAAAAAGGTGGTCGAGGGCGGTATTATATCGGAGAAGATGGTATGAGGAAGGGGGGGTTGTCTCTAAGTGTGTTAGAGACGTTTGGACGTATGTATATCATTTTGGTGGGGTTTGATGACTGTTTGATGATCTGAGATCAACAATTGTGATGGCTAGGTCTTAAACGGTGTCGTTTGGGTTGGTATTGTGTGGACTAGA
The DNA here is from genome assembly GCA_034376525.1 of Nicotiana benthamiana. Classification (NCBI taxonomy): domain Eukaryota; kingdom Viridiplantae; phylum Streptophyta; class Magnoliopsida; order Solanales; family Solanaceae; genus Nicotiana; species Nicotiana benthamiana. The sequence goes on from CM067337.1 coordinate 96,887,444, forward strand.
TTGGGGTCGGTTTTTTGGGCTGGGTTGTGTGTTTTTGTAAAGGGGAAACAGGTTTGGGCCACTCAGGTCTGGCCCAATTGTGGCAAGCCTGAGTGGCTGTGTATATATATATGCATATATCCTTTTTTTCTCTTTTTTTTATTTTAATTAATTTCTAGCTTTATTTAAAAACCGAAAATTCAAAATTATCACAAATACAACTACACCAAGTTGAAATTATACAAAAATAATTACAAATTCCGGAAATATATATATATATATATATATATATATATATATTGTATTTTAATTTGTAAAAAAAATTTATTTAACAATTAAATCCTAAATAATCTTAAACATGCATTAATGAATACGCGTATGCAATTATATTCTAAAAATTAAAATCCTAAAAAATATATATATATATTTTAAAGAAAATTCTAAACTTTAAGAGTCTTGTAGGAGCTTGTTTCAACCAGGTAAAAATCATATGCTCACAACATGTATCATGCATTTCATGTTAGTAGCCCTTAGAGGTAATTAGATGTTACAGGTTGTATATTCTTTATTCCAACTTACATTACTGTTGTATTTATGGTTCCTTGCCATATATACTCAGTACTTTATTTGTACTGACGTCCTTTTATTTGTAGATGCTGATAGATGAGCAGGTGCAGCTCCCCCATCATAGTAGGCTGTCTAGTTCTGCGGTGATTGGCGAGATCCCTTCTCCGGACTGGCCATGGTCTTGGTATGCATTTTCGCTATGGACATTATGGGTATGTCGGGGCACTGTTCCAGCTATGTTGCATCATTTATATTCCTTTAGAGGCTCATAGACAGGTGTTGACTCGTGTCTAGTTGGTATGCCTTTTCGGCTGGTTTTTGTTATATAGTGTTTCATGATAGCGTGGTAGCTCGTACCTTATACATTTTTTTTGATTATCTGATCATCCCATGTTTGGTATGTTCATGCCATCATATTTTATAGTTTGTCATCCATGATCCATGTCTACCATTTATATTAATTTTGTCAGCCCTAGAAGATAATAAAGAAGGTTAGATAAATGTACGTTGGTGCTTGGAAAGTATGGTCGGGTGCTAGTCATGGCCCTCCAGTTTGGGTCGTGACAATTTTTATGGCCCTCGCAAATTTAAAAATACGTAGGTGTACTATTTAATAATTTACCTTCCTAAACTCGGGTGCGTATTTATGTGACCCAAATTCAAATCTCAACCAGGTTAGATAACATGTGTTGCGGACTGCGGGTGCATTTATGTGATGTGGTTCAAGACGTGTCTTGGATGACGTTTAATCTTTCCGAAAAATAACTAAAAAAGAGGTTATAAAGATAAAACTGAACAATAGGCTAAACATGTATTAAAATAAGATAGTAGGCCAATTATAAGAGTAGAGCGACCGTGCTAGAACCACAGAATCTAGGAATGCTTAACACTTTCTCCCAGGTTAACAGAATTCCTTACCCGAATTTCTGTGTCCACGGACAGTAAAGTAGAGTCAATCTTTTTCTCGATTCAGTATTTGAACCTATGACTTGGGAACCCATAAAATAATGCCAAGTTGCAACTCTGAATTTTTAAATAAATAATCCTGTTTTGAAATTCACTTAAATTGGAAAAAAACTCCCTTTATACTCCTTTCCCGAGGTGTGTGAAAGAAGGAGGTGTGACAATCCCCAAATAATATTTTCCTTAGACTAATGTCAATAACCTTACAAAAAGTTCAACATACATTACTGCAGGGCTCAACATCATTGTAACTTATTACCATAAAGCATATCATAACATAATAGTGCAGGACGCAATATCAATTGTAATATATTAATGCAGGACGTAACACCATCGTAATATATTACTGCAGGGGGTAACATCATCGTATTATATTACCGCAGAGCATAACGTTATCGTAATATAATACTGCCGAAAGTAATGTCGACGTAATATTTTGGGACATAACATCATTCCCCCCTTTTGGAACATTCGTCCTCAAATGTTGACTGAAGCTCTAATCATTTTCGTAATGTATAGGTCGTGTTAATACCTTAATACTCTTCTTGCCATATAAGAAGTTTCTCTGTGAATAAATCTAAAGTTTAGGGTATTCCCCCTTTAAGTCTTTTTGCTCATATCATGACATGTGGTCGAAATCTTCCTAATTTTTCAACTTCTGTTACATCCTGTCGTGCAACCTTTATGACCCTGACTTTATAGGTGCAGTCATACGATTTATCTTTCCTTTTTCCTTTTACCTTTTAGTGAATATCTAGGCCTTACTTTATATATACAAAGCTTAATAGGATACCTCTCTGGTCCTCTATAGGTACATTGAAGTCCTTTGCTCGGTACTTTGTAGAACTTGCGAATATGGACATATCTTATTTCATAGATCTTGTTGCCCATTCACATGACTTTACTGCATTTACATGGATTATACTATACCATAATTTTTACTTCAATCTACCTTTACTAAGGTATGCTTACCAAGATCCAGTTACTTTTGTTGCCTACCCTTTAGGTATAAATCCAAGTCCTTTAATTCCCCTTCATTACCATCAATCTTAAGAATCATGGCCTTATCTCGTGTCACACTTTGTACTTTATATCTGACCATTGTTGATTCGTCTCAATGTTGATCTATAATCCTTTACTTGAGAAATTGAAACTTCTTACGTAATACATTACCGTCAGGGCTTACGTTGTATTGAGGAATATTCGAAGTGATTTTCATAATCATATTTCATAGTGTCTCAATATGATTCGCCTTATTGGGGTATCTTAAATCTGTGCCGCCAGTGAAATATTTTTCTCCTTCTCTTCTTCTATTTTCTCTTCTTTTTTTTTTCAAATCATTTTTCAGACGAAGGCCCAAACATTATCCTTTATCTGTCACAATTATTTCTCATTTTTTTACAAGGTCAACATTTTATTCTTTCTGAATGCTATTAATCTTAGATTCCTTTGAGTTCATTCAGGCTATACTGAACTTTCAATAACTTAGAGAAACCATTATCTCTATTATTTCATGGACTTAATCCTCAAGACTTATCCATTCTCGTCACCTTTTCACTTGCCTTTCGTCATTTTTACACATGTTTTCATGAAACTTTGTTGCACTACCATACTTTAACTTGCAACCTATAAATATCCATTATAATACTCGCAACTTTCCTTCAACTTGCTTGTACCATAGATTTCCTTATGTTAGTTCGGAATGTCAAACGATACATCACATCAACCCCAACTATTCTCTATTGTCTTAACTTGATCTCTCAGTACATAGAAACTATTGGTTGGAAACATGTCGCCGACGATGCCACTATCATTCCCGGTTATTTGACTCCGGTGCGTGTAGGCTTCTATCCAAAATATGTAATATTCACAACTTCCTGCATTTGAGTATCTTGTATATTGTTCACTTTTACCTTACGTACTTAAAATCTCGTATCATATCTTTTATTTCCTTCATAACCTCTCTTCCACCTAGGTGTAAATAACATCAATAATTAGAAGCTCTATTATAATACTCGAACCTCTTGTACATACACAATCAGGTGGGAGCTTCGTACTGAATTCTTATGAGGCTGGTACTTCTTCTAATTAGCTTCCTTGTAGAGTCATTATAGATTGTAGTTGTTAATTTATTTCTCTTGAACATCCCATATTAAGACTGATTCTGTCATGTTCTCCAGCACAACTTCAATAATTTTTCTAGGTCCAATAATCAGATCCCTGATTTACTTAGGTGATGTAATTGTTTAGTTTCCCCTTCTTCTTGATCAAACTTTACATTGGCTTAAGCTATCTTCTGATTTATGGATCATGGTATCACTTATTACCTTACCCTTTCATGTGCGTTGTGGAATATCCATGATACAATTTTCTATTCATCTATCCTTTGTCTATGCCCTGGGCTTAATTCTTTCTTTTTACTTGTACCAGAGTCTTCTATGTCCGTGTGATTGTCAACAAATATGCTTCGTGGATAATGTTCCAAAATCTCGCGTGTATCCATAACTTACTAACTCTGGATCACTGATAAAATAATTCTTTTGTTCAATCTTAGCTTTCTTTCAATGTACGTTATTACTTTTCTTGTCTTTCTACCCCCTCGTTGCATCCATACTTAGCATATCTTAGTGCCCACAATTGCTAGAGTTTTTTATACAACTTATATAATCTTGAATATTACTTTTAAATCTTACTTCCTGTTCATTAGCCATGGTAGGTGCAACTTTTCTTTGGAATGTTTACAATGTTGTTGCGAGATTGTTGTTACATGACCATTTTCCCTTTAGGTCGTTGTGCTTAGGTTGAAGACTTCTTTCTTATCTCCTCAGCTAGTCATTCCTTGTATAGTTATGCAGAAACCTTAACTCTTATAAAGGTATAAGCTTATTACGGACTTTTTCTGATCTCCTCACTTGCCTATAATTATCCGTAGTTTCTTACTTCCATGCCCTTGTTCTTTTATGGTTGCTTCTGAACTGATGTTTTGACTAATTTTCTAGTGTCACACTCTTTTATCTCGGTAACACTCATACGGTACCTTTAATAATCCCCACTCTTGCTTAAATATATCTCAAGTATTATAATGATATTTTTCGAGACTAAATTCTCTATGTTGGGTTGTACTATATTTATCTTACACGATCTGATTACTCATATATAACCTCTTGTTTAGCCATAACTGGGATCCTCCTGACCAATTACTAACTATTCGTTGGCCCATTCTCGTATCAATAATCCTCGTAGCCTTTCTCGGGTTATTTCCTTCGTCTTAACTTACGTCTCGCACTGGCTCCTTATTTATTAATAACAGCTCAGGCAGGAACCTTTACTTCCTCTCCTTGACGTCGTGCTTGCACAATATTTTTGATTCTTAGCATATGTGTAAGCTTTGGGTAGGTGTCATCTCATTCTTCTTTAATTTATAAAAATTTTCCTTTACCCTTCCATAGTCACCAGAACCACTTCATTCTGCTTAAAGTCAATCACTCCATATTCTCCTCTTAGGGGTGTACTAAGAGCTGTAGCCACAAAGATCTACCAATAGATATTTTACCTCTTCATCTTTGGCGTCGTTTCTCCACATTAATGATCCTTACTCGCCCTGCAAAAATCATTCTATACCAAGGATGACAAATCCCCTTACTCGCAAGGCTGACATTAAATGTAACTAGAACATACAGTCTCTTAAGCTTAACTTTACTCACATTGCTTACTCTAGGGAAGTGTATCGCTGAATGACTATTCTCTAAAATCATTGTAAATCTTCTTCCGTGGTCCATTCTATTACCGTTGGAATGAAAATTTAAATTTCCGTGATGCCTACATTATCAAATCACCCAGTCCCTTATTCATGTTTAGTTTGTCCCATTTACCAATCTATACCAATTTCTATTACTCTAGGTAGTAGCTCTCCCCTCTAGTAGCCGTGTTGGAGTCAGAACTTATTTCTCTAAATGAGGATATAACTTTATGGTGTATATTCTTTTGTTGAGTTAAGACCCATCGCCTTTTATCTCTTTCTTCATTTGGTTATGTTCTATATTACTCCACTGTTTTTATCCATGTATTACACCTTATTAATAATGCTTCCTTATCTCTCTTCTTATATCCCTGCTAATATTTTTTCCTATCACTTTCTTTTAAAAATTCAACATGACATTCTTTTGCTTTTAGATACCTTTGCTTTATCCATTGGCTCTTAGGGTTGCCAAGCATTCTCATTCTACTAGGGATAGGTGCCATACTAAGGTAATATTTATCTCTTTCAGGCTTCCAGTGCCTATTTTTGTAGTACTTATATCTAGTTGCACTAATTTAGAGTGCACCATCTTGGTATCTCACAAAGAGATTTATTAGTACATTCGCAATATCCTTCAAAATATAAACTGACGCAAACAATTATCCATCATATCTTCTTATACTACTTATGTTATCCACCATAAGGCATATTTGGAATGGGTGCGTCCAATTATATATATATATATATATATATATATATATATATATATATATATATATATATATATATATATGTTACTGTTGAATATAACTCAAAAAAACATATATTCCTTTGCCTCAATTATAAATGCGGTTAACCCTTATTTATGGGGTGCCTCGTACCCTTCTTCATCTTGTTTCTTTTGCTTGTTGAAACTTGTAATTATATTTTTAATTTCTCATTTTCCTTCACCATAATGATGGATAGAAATTCTTTCCTTAAGGCTTCTTATTAGGAAGCTTACACCTTTCAGTACACCCATGATCTGCTAAAGACCTTATATTTACTTATCGTAGGCATCATACAAAAAATCTAATTCCACTGACTCAGTTCTTCCACAACTATCTTTCTTTCCATCTTTCTTTTTGGATGTAGGTATCATCTTATTAGGAATAAAATAGATCTTAAGAATTTGAATTCTTATAAGTGAGCTCTACCACACGATCTAGAGTAAGAAGAAAGAGTGATAATCCTAATTGCCTTGTAGCCTCATGCTTATAAGTGTGGTGCACGATATACCCATAAAAAAGACTCTACTAGACCCAACTTGTAGATTCCCTAAGATAGAACTATTGTGATACCACTTTTGTCATGATCCAAACTGATGGGCCGCGACGGGCGGTATCATACTCGGCCGAGTACTAACGTAACATATTTATCTTATTGCATTATCATATACACATTACATATGGGCATTATAGGCGAATATATTCCTTTAAAAAGTCAACACACAGGCAGACAAGGTCATACAATCTCTTACGTACACGACATATATCTATTAGCCCCTAAGAATACACAAATAACATAAAGTCCAGGGACATAATTCTGCCGTGCTACAAAATACACGTATAAATCATACGAACCAACCGAGAAACTCTGAAGCAAATGGAACACTGTATCATCTTTCACTAAGCTAATAGCCTGCTTGGAGGGCTCTCGTCTTGTCTCTCGGGACCTACGGGCATGAAATGTATTTTCCCTAGGCAAAAGAGATGTCAATACGAATAATGTACTGAGTATGTAAGGCATATAAATAAATACAAATGAGACATAGAAGATATATAGAATACATACCTCAACCTGTAAGTCTGAATAACTTTATAAATCATAAATTACTTTTAACGTCATGCATATGCATATGAATGTCATGTCATGCATAGGTAAATGTTTCATAATATCATCAGCCTCTGAGGGCATCCCATCATATCAAATCTGCCACTGTTGGGAAAATCATCATCGTAATCAGCTGATCAGGTGGTGGTGCGTGTATAAAACCTTCCCCATATCCTATATACATATATATATATATACACACACATATATATATATATACATAGATATGTACACGTATATAACGCCGTTTGAATCATATTTCATCCACTTTGGGTAACATCAGCATCATATGCCACCTGATCAGGTGGTGGTGCGTATATAAAGCGATATCCTTTTTCCCATATCTCATATTACCTATATTTACATATATACGCGTACATAACGCCATCAGGTCATGGGTCAATGCACATGTATAAATGAGTGAAATGCATGAAAAATACATAATAATCTCGATATTTCATATGGATAAACTTTTCAAACTGCGTATTATTCTGAGACCCATAAATAGAAGATACTAAGAATTCTCATGGGAATCAAGTAAAGACACCTCTACTATTTCTATGAATAGAGTAATTTATGGAAACAATGTGTTTGCTCCTTTCTTCAGTATAATTTGGACCATGCCAAAAGAAAAAAAAAGATAGTCTTAACATACATGGAGTAGGGAATAACTTCGTATAATAATCCCATTAAAAACATTTATGGACTGAATTTAGAATCCAAAAATCGAATTTAACCTTGTGCGTTTTGAAACTGATGAACAAATCAGCTTCTGCTTCTTAGAAATAACTTAAAACGAAATTGCTACTTTTCCAACGTTTTTGGAATGATATTTAGGATTCCAAGGTTTCCTTCCCAAGATTCATGGGTGTTAGTATATCCTAAGATTTGTGGTGTTAGTATATATTAATTGCTTTCTTTCCATTTTGACGGAAAGAACGTAATGTTTTTATCAGAGACTTCATTAAGTCTCATGACTTGTCTCTTACAATATTAAGATCTTGTACGTAGATGGCCTGAAATGTGACTCTTAGTTACTTCTTTCTTATGTGGTCAGCTGCCACATTTTGGGGATGTTAGTTATAATTCTTTATCCACTTATTAGTTAGTCATATAATGTTTCGTTACCCGTTAATTAATCTATTATCCATATAATTTAAATATACAATAAATTACTAAAAATATTACTTATTTTTCACATATTTTATACACCTTATTATCATGGCCAAGTAGTACCTTGTATGTCACTTGTCCATAAATATCACGTATTTTAGATCGGGCCGCATTTTACACAACATGCAAAACTTCGACAAAATTCGTTTTCTTCGATAGTACTTACCCTCTTACCTTCAAGAATTGTCTCATCACTTATAATCCTTGAAATCCCTAAATAATCTTTTTCTTGGAGCAATGTCAATTACCTTATGAAAAATTCAACGTACATTACTATATGGTGAAACATCATCATAACTTATTACCGTGAAGCGTAACATCACCGTAATATAATATTGTAGGGTACAACACTATCGTAACTTCATATTGTAGGACGTGATATATTACTGCAGGATGTAACGTTGTCGTAATAATACTGCCGAACATAATATTAAGAAGCATAACAGCCTGGGTGGGCTAAAAGGAATTTGATTGACCCCTTTGCTTATAGAAAGGGATCTTATCTAGTTTGAATTCATAATACTAACCCTTGATTTCTTTTTGCAGGTCCAAGTGATGGGAAGTAGCCAAATACGGTACATAGATAGTAGCTGCTCAAAATATTTGAGTGGAAAAAACAACCTATTCCTTTCATTTGAGGACTTAAAAGCAGGTAATGTATCCTTTATAAATGGGAAGAAATGTGAGATTATTGGGGTTGGAAAGGTAGATAAGAAAGACTAATAATACTACTTTTATAAAGTCGGGTGTGCATTTCATGTGACCCAAATCCAAATTCTAAAATGTTGAATATAATGTGTTTTAGATTGTGGGTGCATTTCATTTGATACGATCAAGGCACATGTTTTAAATGACTTTCAATTTTCCTTCGAGTTAACTAAAAGCGGTAAATAATTTGAATTTTCACTATAGGTTGAAACATGTATTAAAATCAGATAATAGTCCAATGTTTAATAGTTTAAGCGACCTTGCTAGAACCAAGGAATCAAGGGTGTGCCTTACATCTTCCCTCGGGTTAACAAAACTCCTTATCCAGAATTTCTGGTTCGCACACTTCACAAGGAAATTCGAGTTTTCCTCGATTCGGGATTTTAAAATAAACAGGTGACTTGGGACACCAGAAAAAATATTATACCAAGTGGTGAGTCTGAAAAAATATAATCCTATTTTGAATAATGTCACTTCAATTGGAAAAACTCCCGTATATACTATCCTTCGGGGTGGTGTGTAAAAAAAGAGGTGTGAAAGCTGTGACGACTCTGCTGTGGATAAATGACCAAGACGTCGGTTCAGGGTTCAAGAATTCGAGGTTAGAATGGCTGTTATGATTGGCTTTATCTGATTTTCCTACATGTTTCATGCTAAATGTGCTAAATGCTTTACCGCTTTGATATTTGATGAATTGTATATATAAACTGCTACAAAGCCCTTCCTCTATATGAGTTTTCTACATTATAGAGAAGGGTGCACTTCGTCTGACTCCTCTTCTGTTTAGAGTCTAATCTCATTTAGAATGAGTTTTGGACAAGTTCCTAAGCCATCAAAGCTTCTCTATTCACGCTATGTTGCCCCCCCCCCCCCCCCCCCCCCCCCCCCCCGCGGCTCGAGTTGTCCGCTCGGGTAAGCCAGGTCTAGAGAAATAAACCCATGTTTTAATCCATGTATAACAAATCCTCATGCAATATCCCTACTAGGAACGTTTGTTTGCATCACGTGCATTTGACTTAGGAGACTCAACACAAGGGTTAGGTTTGTCTAGGACAAGTGTCCCTGAAATGAAAAGACCATCCTAATTCATTTTACTTGCTATTTGTGCATTTATTTGCTTCGTATTCTCATGTTCGGCTTGTAAAAAAAGGGAGAGAGTTAAAAAGAAAATAGCAATGTTAGGGTAAATGAGGTTAATCACCCGGTTTGAAAAACCAATGCCCAAATCATACTGAAACTCTGCCGTATTTTTGCGAAGTTAAAATGAAAAGACAAGTTTTTGTTTTCAAAAATAGTTGGTATTGTCAAATGTGCCAGACTACGCCACTTTGATTCTCACCAGATGTGGGATACCTAAGCAACCCTCATTGGGTCCAACTTCCTTTTTTGCAAAATAACCAAAAACAACAAAAATTTTAATTATTGTCACAAATAAGTCAGGTGATGCCATTGTTGTTCAAAATTAGTCGAATGTCCCCAAAAGGGTAACAAAATGCTGTTTTGAATAAACAAACACCTTGAATTATTTTTCAACGGTTAGCTGCGTGCTAAAGTGCCATATCTCCAAAGCTAGGGTTTTGTTTTTAAAATGAAAATCTTTTGAAAAAATTATGTTATTTGAAGGACAAAATGAGTTACTGAATCACTTTAATAACTTTGCAGGATGAGCACGAATAAAATTGAGCCCTTCACATTCATTCATGATATCCCCTTGAAGCTCCATATGTGGTGGGATTATCTTGGAAAGGGCAGTAGAGAAACATTGGTAAAAGTTTTACGAGGCCTCGTTGGACTATTGAACGTCAAGCCAAGGTCAGACATAATTTAAGCGTTCATACCTTTTTGGGACCCGGCTCGCAATGTGTTCCGTCTCTCTTACTTTGAGATCACACCTACATTGGAGGAAGTTGCGGGTTATGCAGGCCTCAATGGAAACCTTAGAAGCTGATATCCATTGTCACAAGGAATTGTATCGCCCACAGGTTTCTAGATTTGCTAAGTGTTAGTCAGGATGTTCAAGATAGGAATTTATCTGAAGGGCATTGCACACTCCAGTTTTTGTATCATCGATTTTGTAACCCCTCGAGGTTTCGAAGAGCCGAACACTGGTCTAACCCATGCCGAAATAAAGACAAATGGGAGGCAAGGCATGGTTTAGCTTTTATTGTTGCTTTCCTGGGTATTGTGGTCTGTCCCCGTAAAGATGGAAATATAGAGATAGATCTTGCATGAATGATTGATGTTGCAGTTAAGAAAGGAAATAGCACTGTGTTTCCTTTGATCGTGTCTCAAATCTACCAAGCCCTGTCTATCTGTCGTGAAGGGGGAATGTTTTTCGAAGGTTGCAATTTGTTGTTTTAATTATGGATGCAAGAACAACTCTTTCATCGGGTTGGGTATATGAAATATGGTTTGACCAGCTTGAGCTGCATTGAAGAGTTTGAAAGCCATGTAGCAGGCATTGAATTCCCTACGGGTACTGAAGCGTGGCTTGCACATTTGTGATCTTCGACTGCCGATAAAATTGACTGGGCATTTGGATGGAATCCCGTTACCTAAGCAGTGCACATGTCCGCGAAAGTGTCTTATATCATCTTGATGGGCGTTCGATGTATCAAACATTATGCTCCCTACTGAGTATTACGCCAATTAGGAAGATTTCAAACCATCTACAGTGAAGAAGATTTGAGTAAACATCATGGAACTGGGCCCAAAGGCTTCATTTCAAGTGGGGAAAATTCGCCAACAGTGGAATGAATGTAGGTTTCGCGAACCTAAGACCATAGTGCGAGACCGAGCTAGAGGTGAAATGGACTAAGCATCTTGACTTGTTCGACAATAAATTCAAAATTCTTGAAAGGCCTGCAAAAAGACCACACGTCCAAAAATTCACAGTTGAGGCGCAAGCGCAATGAGACTGGTTGACCAAAGAGAATGAATTCAAAGAAAGAATAAGCAAATTGGAAAGGTAAATCATGGAGCTTCAATTTGAAAACGATGTTCAAGCCGCAACAAACGAGGGATAAAAGAAGAAACTGACCCAGGAAAATGAGTCCCTTAAAGCTCAGATTAGAAGATGAAAATTGCTGCTAGAAACCCATAAAGAAGTTGGGCTGATGAAAGACTTTTAATCGGTGTAAGGAATAAAGACTTTGGATGTCAAGAAGACTTGGAAATTTCTTATGATAGTCTAGCAAACTTCAGGCCCAATGGACATAGAAGGCAGAAGAACGCACACGATTTGTGCAACAAATGAAAATAGACTATGAAGGGACCATTACGAGCCTAAAAAAAGGGTAACTGCTCTTGAGGATGAGGAAGCTAAACGGGCTAAAGATTTCAAGGCTGATACGAATCATTATTATAGTCTAATGGCTAAAGCGTAGGAAGAAATACAACAATTACAAAATCAACACTTTCATGACTCCCAAGTGTTAGAAACTCGAAACCAGTAGATAGGGCGATTACATCAGGAAAAAGATAGAATTAGAGAACGGATCAGAACCATCGCTGACTACATTAACATGAAATGCCAAGCGTCCGAGGACATGGCTCATACTAGTTTCCCTGCATCAGTGATGACTTTTTCCCGTCAAGTTATGGGTAATTTGGACCAACTAGAAGGGGGTCTCGCACATAGGCCCGCAGCGAGGCCGAATGATTCCACATGGGCTCCAGTAGTTGAAGCGTTAATGTATTTCTGATTTTTCAATCATTGAGTATGTATTTTTGCTTTATTTTTGGTATGTAGTTTTATTTCCAAGGAAACAAGTAGTTTACATCTTTTGTAATAGAAGTTTTATTGATGTAAAATCAAAAATTCCAAAAAATTGCCTCATTGCTTTACGCATTTGTTTATTTCATGAATTACAGAATGATCTGATTCACGTGGTGTCGTGATACGTAGGAAATCTTTATCAAATCCTGTCATAATCTTCTAAATAACTCCAATAAGAAAAGAAATGAGAAAAGTATATAATGAGAAAATGGTAGAGTGAAATCAAAAGGAGAGAAAATAGAAATGAATAAAAAAAAGCCAGGATGAAGCATGCAACCGTTGCACCATATGGTAGAAACGTTTAACTGCATAGGAGCATCACACCCCAACGTGCGATTACCTATCTATTATTTATCACAAACTAACTGTTTGTTGCTGTCCCATCCACTGCAGCGGTTTATAGAACGGTTGTTAGTTTTCGTGGTATCCTGGCCTCACATCCATACTTCATTAGATAAAAAGGGGATCATTGGAATATCTTCAGAAATGACAATGCCAACGGTTCCCATTGCAGATGATGTCTCCATCTCGGGCATCGCGACCTTTAAGTCGGCAGCTGCCCAAAGGAACAGAATCCTGTGCCTTAGGGTTATGGAAATGTGGGACTCTTGCGCGAACGAAAGAGAGCTACCAAGCACAATCCCAGGAATCCATGAACTTTTCCGTAGAACAGGTGGTACCTCCAATGTCCCAATTAGTCGCCCAAAATATCCCACTTGGACAGCCAACTATATCAACACATTTGTGGAAACACTTTCTGAGGTTTGCCCACATATTTTCATATCCAGTGCGGCCCCAAAGATTTTCATTGCCCCCAATGCTCGGCCACACCTCAGCGTACACTACTTAGGCCAACTTTACACCCTTTATCTTTTACATTCCAAACACCTACCCTCAAAATGGAGCCTCCTCAATTCCCCACTTATACTTACCCTTAGCTGCCTCTATTTGAGTTCACTGCGAAACAAGAAAAGACTCCCAAAACTCCCGAGCAAGAAGAGATAACAAGAAAGATGAGGAGTATAGAATACAGCCTTAAGAACATACAAAGTTTCAGTAGACAAAAAAGTGTATCTTATGTTGATCTATGCTTGTTCCCCATTGTGCACTTACCACTGGGATTCTAAACTCCAAAGTTTTAAAAATACGATCAACATAGTGAGCCTATTGCTAATCTCAAGAAATTCGCAATCTGTTCGAAAGGGCTCGAGGAAAGGAAGAATTACTCATGGCTTATTTTGGAAAGTTTTGTTGGTATTGCCTCCGAGTGGGACATGGATCAAGACATATCTCGTTCGCACATTTAGGACGGCCTTGCTAGAGACTTTGTCATACAATTCTAGTACAATATAGACATTGCTCCAGACAAAAACTTATTGGTATACTTGTAAAAGAAGTCCTCGGAAAACTTTCAGGAATACGCAATCAAATGGCGTGAACAACCATCTAGAGTATACCCTCTGATGGACAAGGTCGAAATGGTCACAGTGTTACTTGAAGCTCATGAAACCGATTACTTCTAGAACATGATGTCAGCTATAGGTAAACCATTTGTGGAACCTATAAATATCGGGGAAATGGTGGAAATAGAATAAAAATAGGCAGAATTCTAAGCCAATCCGCTATTAGAGAAACCTCCCAAGCCATTCAGGATGGGTCTGGAGGAGTAGCAAGGGGCAAGAAGAAAGAAGAAATATCCATGGCAGCATCAGGTGCAAAAAGACACCATGCCCTTATATCCCTTTTTTCAGAAAGAGCCCCTCAGTACTATTTCCCTCACCAGGACACGACCTATGCTCCTCATCCGTATGCAATTATGAATGGTTAACCTTATGTCCAGCTCCGCAAAAAGCCAACCGGAACCAAGCCCCATTTCCTAGATACTAGCCTCCTCACCATAACCACTAGAACCCCCGTCCTCCACAAAATAATTTCCGCCCTCGTGAACCACCCAGAAGGCCAAATTTTACACCAATTGGGGAATCTTACTCCAGTTTGTTTTGAAAACTTGTCCAAATGGGTTTGTTGCAGCCTGTGCCTCCAAATATGAAATATCAAAAATCACCCTCTCACCAACGGGGCGCCCAATGAGCTTATCATTCAGGAATTGAAGGGTATGATACAAGAAACTATTAGACATTGAGAAGTGTCATGGAATATTTGATATAATAGAGGAAGATAATGCTAAAGGACGATGATATCCCCAATATGACCAATAACCCACTGCCAGCCCGCAACAACGGGCCGATAATCAGAATGATTTGTGAGGATAAGGAATTTTATCCGTCATTGAAAGCTATCATCGCCATTGCTGATCTAAAAATGAGAGCAGAAGTTGTCCAAGAGAAAGACAAAGGGGAGGAAAAGAACAAAGCCACACACCCCAAATTAGAAAATAAAATTGAGGCAGAAACTGGGGCAACGCCCACTATAGATGCTATTCTCTATATCGCTCGGGGCCACAAGGAAAAGTAGATGACTTTGAGTCCTCCTAGGAGATTGAACTGAACAAGGTGATATAGATGTTTGTGCCTAAATGAGCTAATACGATGGGGGGGGGGCAGTTAATTCACCAAGGCTGACTGAGCCCATGGTTATTGGCCACGCGACATAGAAGCCTATGACACATCCTACCGCGGTGCCTTGGAACTACAACATGTTAGTGTTGACTTATAGGAGAAAAGAAATCTCCGGAGAAGAGAATTACCCTATAGACGAGTACTCCAATTAGGAAGAGGTGGATAGCACCACTAGGAAATGCTTCATATCTAAAAAGACCGTGAGTGCCAAAGAAACGGAGGTGTTCTTTAAAAAAAATGAAAATGGCTGATTATTAACTAATTCACCAACTTCAAAAATTTCTTGAACAAGTATCCTTACTATATTTTTTTATGAAATCCCGCGAACATGAGAAGGTATTAATCAAGACCTTCTAAGAAAAGCATGTGCCTGCTGAGACTTTTGTGGAGAAATTAGAAATAATGGCGGAAAGGTTTTTCGCAATCAACCAGTTCTCCTTCTTTAAGAATGATTTTCCCCCAGAAGGGGACGCACATAGAAAAGCCCTGCGCTTAATAGTAAAATGTGAAGGGTACTACGTGAAAAGGGTTATAGTGGATGGAGGATATATGGTGCATATCTTCCCACTCCCAAAACTACAACATGGATATTGCTAGTGAAAGAATTCAACCCAACAAAGTCTGCGTACAGTCTTTTGACAGTATAAAAAGGGATACAATTGTAGAGATCGACCTAACACTAACCATCGGCCCAGTAGAATTTTAAGTGACCTTCCAAGCGCTAGTTATGGTCACCTCCTACAATTTTCTTTTGGGGAAGCCATGGATCCACGCAGCAAGAGATGTACCCTCCACTCTTAATCAAATGGTAAAGTTCGTGCATGAGGATCAAGAAAATTTTGGTCCATGGAGAAGATGATCAATCAATTTATCGGGACCCATCACTCCTATATCTGGAAGCGAGGGAGGGGAGTCAGCACATAGTTATTAAAGCTTTGAAATTGTGCTCACAGACCAATACGAGGAAGGAAGCTTGTGTCCCTAACCTTTCCTTTCTAATGCATCAATCATGGTGGCCAATGAAATGATCTGACATTGCTTTATACCAAGGAACGGACTTGGGAAATCATTGAAAGGGATATTTGAACCAATTACCCTTCCTGTTAGTAAAAAGTTCTTTGGGGTCGTCTTCATACCCACACTAGCTGATCCAAAATCGGTGGATAGTAGGAAGATTGATGAGTGGATCCTACCATAGCCGTTGTCTTGCCATTACAAAAACATTGTCAAGCCCAAATACAGTGAAGAAGAAAAGGGTAAGGCTTTTATTGCTGAAGAGATTGAAGAAATTTTTGGGGCAATGAGGAAAATATTATATGAAACTCTCATGGTTCAGCCAGGAGAAGGCTCAAGCACCGCTGAGGTGTTGTATATGGGACCAAATGCCATGCCACTAAATTTGAAGGTTACGTCATTCTGAATCAAGCAGGAGTCCCGTACACCTGTCTTGCCACTTTTTCTACATCGCGAGTTATTTCACGGTGTCACTCAGATGTTTTATTTAGTTTCTTTTCTTCTAATTTCAAAAATGTAAATCCTGTTATCTTCTCCATGAAATGAAATCAATATTTCATCGTCGTCTTTCTTTATGCTTTTTGGTTTTGGTATTTTTCTCTTTTACTTCTTCTTTAACTTCTAATAATGCAGCTTTAAATAACATGAAATGCTTGGGGACTTCAGACCAAGATCCAAACGTGCTGTCTAGTTGTGAAATTATGAACCAGGAACTACAATATGACGAAGAAGAAGCTTTTTGAGAAATTAATCGAGAACTGGAAAATTTCGAAAATAAACCTAAGCCAAACCTAAATGACACTGATCCGGTTAATTTAAGTAGTTCCAAAGAAATTAGGGAAACCAAAATAAGCATTCACACAAATGAGAAAACTCAGGACACATTAATCCAACTCTTGTTTGAGTTTAAATATGTGTTTGCTTGGTCATATGAGGACAAGCTGGGACTGAGTGTTGACTTGGTGGCTCAAAAGTTGCCAACTTATTCTGATTGTCCCCCAATCCAGAAAAAGCAGAGAAATTTACAATTTATGTCAGTGATAAAATCAAAGAAGGTATCACGAAGCAGTTGGAAGCAGGGGTGTCCGAGTAGTCCGGTACACCACATGGCTAGCCAATATAGTTCCAGTACAGAAGATAGATGGGAAAATCCAAGTGTGTGAGGATTATAGGGATATGAATAGGACACGTACCTTAGACAATTTCCCCTTGCAAACATCCACATCCTTGTTGATAACTGCTTCAAATATGAGATAAAGTCCTTTGTGGATTGTTACGCAGGATATCACCAGGTGTTGAATGATGTGGAAGCATAGAGAAAATATCTTATACCACTCCCTGGGGAACCTATTGCTATAGGGTCATCATGCCTTTTGGTCTGAAGAATACGGGGGCAACCTACATAAGAGCCATGACCACCATTTTCAATGATATCACGCACCAAGAGATAGAGGTGCATGTGGATGATGTCAATTAGATTCATCGCTCAGCTGACCTCCACGTGTGATATGACACACCAAGAGCCATGGATGACGTGACCTCCATATATATCAGCCGATTCATCGCTTAGCTGACCTCTACGTGTGAACCCATATTAATATTACCGAACCATGGAGGACTATACTCTTGTACCTAACAGTCTTGGAATTTTTTTTTTGTTTTTGCCGTCACAAAAAATGATATTACCGGAAAGAAAGAGCAGGCAGTATATTACTTGAGCAACAAGTTTACCTACTACGAAGCCAACTATACCTTGCTGGAACGAACCTGCTGTGCTTTAACTTGAGTCGCTCAGAAGTTGAGACATTATTTGCAAGCCCACACTACCTACCTCCGGTTAGATCCACTAAAATACCTTTTCCAGAAATCAATGCCAACTGGAATATTAGCAAAGTGTCATATGCTACTCCCTGAATTCGACAAAGTCTATGTCACTCAAACGACAATGAAGGCCCAGGCGATAACGGATCATTTAGCTGAAAACCTTGTTGATGATGAGTACCAACCATTGAGTACTTATTTCCCAGATGAAGAGATAAACTCGGTCGAGGCACTATCTGAGGATACTACTGCTTGGAAAATGTTCTTTGATAGAGCAGTAAACGAAAGAGGTGTGGGATATGGGGCAGTCTTGATCTCACCTACTGGTTAGTATTACTCAGGCACAACCTGACTTCTATGTTTCTGCACAAATAACACCGCCGAGTATGAAGCCTGCATCATGGGTATGAACATGGCAATAGACAATTACATTGAAGAGTTGTTGATCATGGGAGACTCATATTTCATTATCAAGAAAGGTGATGGAGAATGGGAAACCCGATATGTCAAACTTATTCCCTATCGACAATATGTGGAAGACCTTAGCAAGTGGTTCAAATAGAGTTCAGATACATCCCTCGTTGTCATAGTGAAAAAGCTAATGCACTCGCCACTCTTGCCAATATGTTGCCCTACCCAGGCAATGCCTATATTGATCCCATAAAAATCAAAATGGGGGAAAGGCACGGTCGCTGCAATATAGTTGAGGCAGAACCAATTATTCAGCCGTGGTACCATGACATTAAAAGATTTTTAATATCACAAGAATAGCCTGAGGAAGCCAGTGGAGATCAAAGTATTACCATTAGACGACACGAATGTGGTTTCTATTTGAGTGGTGATGTCTTGTACAAAAGTCCTCCAGATCTCAACTTGTTAAGATAGGTTGGTGCTGAAGAAGCCGAAAGGATCATGCATGAAGTACACACGGGAGTGTGCAGACCCCACATGAATGGGTTTGTTTTGGCAAAGAAAATTCTTCGAGCGGGTTATTATTAGACAACCATAGAAAAGGATTGTTTTAGCTTTGTCCTAAAGTGCCATCATTATCAGGTGTACATTGATTTGATTCATGCACCGCCGCGGAACTGCATGTTATGTCAGCACCGTGGCCATTCGTCACATGGGGAATGGACGTGATCGGGCCAACGATCCTAAAGATTCAAATGGGCACACGTTCATACTATTCGCCGTTAATTGCTTCATGGGGAGGTTGGACCCGATGAGGGTTGCCTATGTATCTCACGCCCTGTGAGAATCAACCCATGCATAGTTCGGGTAAATTAACCGAACTATTTTAAAACAAGACTCTTCTTTTTTCTATTTTCATGGCAAGACAAACTATTTTTCTTTTTCTATTTTTGAAAATAAGACGAAATAACGACTCTCTTTCTTCATTTTCTTTTCAACAAACAATAAAACGACCTATTTTCCCAACTAAAATAAAGACTCTTTTCATTTTCTTTTTCAACAAACAACTTACCAAAAATAAATGACTCTTTTTCACTTTCTTTTTCAACAAACAACTTTCCAAAAATAAAAGACGTTTTTTTTTTATTTTCTTTTCTTTTTTAATAAAACGAAATAAAACTTTTTTCTTTTCTTCTCATTTTCTCAAAATTTTGGCAGAGTTTTGACAGTACTTGGGCATCGGATTTTATCCAAACAATAACTTCCTAATTGCTATTTCTCTCATTTTGTCTTTTTTTTTACTTTTCTCAAATTCCGACATTCCAAAAACCGGTCAACATGAAGGTTCGAACAAATAAATACACATAACAAGTAGGATGCACCAGGATGGTCTTTTTCATTCCAGGTTGCTAGCCCTAGACGGACCCAACCCATGTGTTGAGTCCCCTAAGTCAAATATATCATGATGCAAATAAGCGTTCCTACTAGGGATCTAACATGAAGTCTAGTTATTCTATGATCAGAACCTAGGTCTGTGTCATAGAAAGTGTACTCGGCTGGACAACTCGAATCAAGGAGGGGGCAACTTACCGGTGAGCCGCGTGGTCAGGCGGCTTAGTAACTTATCCGGCCTCCTTATTATTTCAGGGTATGACACTAACAAAATAGGTAGTTTCAACCAGTAAGCACATCCCTGGAGGTAGAGAGAGAAGGGTATCGGCATAGTTTATATACAGTTCAGATAATATCAAAGCGGTAATAATTAGAACATTAAGCACAAAGCATGTAGCAAAATCAAATATAGCAAAATACAACAATTTATCTAAGCTCGAATTCTGAATCCTGAACAAAACGTTTTGGGTTTTTTTCCCCAGCGGAGTCGCCAGAGCTGTGACACCTTCTTTTTCTCTATACACCCCCGCAAAGGGAGCGTAAATGCATTTTTTTACTTAAAGGACAATCGGAACGCGAATAGGTTATTATTAATTCAAAGTCGCCACTTGGGAGATTTATGGTGTCCCAAGTCACTGATTTTAATCCCGAACCAAGGTAGATTATAACTATGTTACAGTCTGCGAACCAGAAATCCGAGTAAGGAATTCTGTTAACCCGGGAGAAGGTGTTAGGCATTCCTGGATTCCGTGGTTCTAGCACGGTCGCTTAACTGTCGTATTTGATTTTATCTGATTTTAGTACATGCTAACTTATGTGCCCTTTTATTTATATACTGCTTTTACCATTACTTATTTTAAAAGACTTGCGACGTCATGAAAATGTATTTCTAATCACGTCACCACCAGTGTACACGTGATCGTCAACACGTTTCGACTTCGTTGATATTTGGATTTGGGTCGCACCAATGCACACCCAAGATTAAGAAAAAAAATTAATTAAACGCGTCTAAAGATTCTAGCATATTATTATTTTGGGGAAGCCCGTGAAACTGTCTAGACGGCCCTCCTGAATTATAAATATTTTTAACCTTTATCGAGGACCCCGCAATTGTTTTTGTTTGGCGAGGCTCATCTCCAAATTTTTAAAAGGCAATACTAAAAATGCGATTATTATTTTCTATTTTGAAGTCTCTAAAATGAATAAGAGAGACCATTGCCCGATGAGTTGGCTCATTCACAAAGGCGGCTGGATCGAGCTTTAGCAACAATGAAACTGCTCACAGGAGCTAACGAATAACAAATGAACTACATTCCACATTTTATCGACCAATTTAGATCTAATTACCCAGAACTCCACTTTATATTGAGGAATAAGGAATAGAGGTTTCAACAAACAAATGGAGTAAAGGTCAAATTCAAACTTCAGGACTTTATAATACTATGTCAGTCTTATAAATAATTCCCAAATCGATGCAATTTATGGCTAATTTCACAGTAATGAAGCCTTCTTGAAAAAAGTAATCCCTAACTGTTGTTGACTCAAAATTATCAGCTAATACAGATGTTATGACATTCAAACTGGTTAACTATTTGGTATCACAAGAGAGATTATGGTAAACAGACCTTATTGTGGGTTAAAGCCATCACTCTTCAATATGTCACCAAGAAAGGTGAAGTAGATTTGATGCACTCCAATCTTATTTTTCGATTAGGTATTCTTGCAACAATCATCAAAAATAATGTGGGAAACCTTGAATAATATATGATGGAGGAGATATGCGAACTAGTCAAAATAACGCAAATGAACTATACTCCTTATCGACCCAATGCTAATGGTTCAATCGAAGCAACAAATAAAACATCAAGAAGAATTTGAGAAAGATGATTCAGAGCTCCATGCTATGGCATGAAAAGATGCCTTTCACATTACTGGGATATCGCACCATGGTGCACACATTAGTAGGAGCAACCCCATACCTCTTAGTCTGTGGAACTGAGGCTATAATACCTGCGGAGGTGGAATTACCTTCCTTTCGGATGATCATTGAAGCCGAGATTGATAACATTAAATGGGCCAAGACCCGATTGGAACAACTAATCTTAATTGATGAAAAACAAATTACTACGGTCTGCCACGGGAAGTTCTACAAACAAAGAATGGCCCGTGCTTTTAAAAAGAAAGTATGGCCCAGGAATTTTGAAGTGGGACAGATAGTGGTAAGGCACATTCTTCCTTATCACGGAAGCGAAAGGAAAATTTGCTCCTACTTGGAAAGGCCCGTACATAATAAGAAAGATATTGCCGAGATGAGCATTGTTTCTATGTGGAATCGAGAAGAATGATCCCGAGACTGTTGTGAATGTAGACGCAGTAAAAAGGTACTATGTCGAGGCTTTCTACAGCAATGACTTTGTTAAATTGGGATGAGGAAGGCTTTCATTCTTACTATCCAAACAGTATTAACCATTTTGCAAACCTTTCACCCTCTTCGGAACATCAAAGTGATGTTGAAAAATTAAATTAAAAAAAAAAAGAAGAAAAGGGGAAAAAAGATAAAGAAGAAGAAGAGAAAGAAATTGAAGCAATAAAATAAACCAAAAAAAAAAGAGAGGAAAAAAAACAAAGAAAAAAAAAGAAAAACAAAAATAAACGAAAAAACGTAAACACAACAAAATGAAAACCAAAACCTCCTGAAATACGTCTGACTTGATTCCGAAAGGATACGTAGGCAGCCTCTTTTTGGGGTTTAGTCACACTAAAACATAAATCCTAATTCCCCCAACAAAGTTAAAATAGGGAGGATGATATAATGGCTCGGCAAGGAGCCTACCAAAATGGTTCCAAAAGTTGTAATTCCATCCAGATTCTTTTTACCCAAACCTTGTCTGAGTCATTTTGATCAATTGGAAAACACCATAGTTGGAACTTGATTCAATCAAACCGATAGAAACAAAATGAGAGAGTCTTATTGGTGAAAACCTACGGGCACCATAAGGCAACGGTCAGTAGAGAAATTTAAAATGAGAGAGTCTGTTTAGTGAACACTTTTAAAGAGCACTTTTAAAGAACACTTTAAAAAATCCTCTGCCTTATTTACTGACAGTTTTATAAGCATTGACAGAAAAATCTTGTAGAGGACCAGGTACTCTATGTTTGGTGGACTGAGATAAATTAACAATTGGTATCAGAGCAGGTTCCTCCTATCGGGCTAACCCCTAGGAAGGATCCTTATGGTTGCTCCACCAAATTTTGAAGAAGATCAATCTACATACCGACCACCTAGGTTCAATGGACATTACTATAGGTGGTGGAAAACAAGAATGCATGATATTTATCATGGCTAAGGATCATATGCGATGGTTCTTATGCTCAAACCAATATACTGGAAGAACTTCCATTTTCAATGGCAAAAACCTATCAAGAGTATATTAAAGTAAACAAGAAAGCAATGGAGACGAATTTTCATACCAAGAAAATTCTAGTGTGTGGAATAGAACCTGTAGAGTACAATAGAATCTCCACTTGCGGCATTGTCAAGGAGATATGGGAAGCTCTTCAAACATCTCATGAGGGAACCACCCAAGTAAAATAGTCTAATATTGATATGCTCACTACCGAGTATGATCTCTTCAAAATGAGGGATGATGAATCCATTCAAGATATGCACACAAATTCATTTCCATCAAATATGAGTTACACTCACCTGGTGAAATTATTTCTAGAAACAAGCTAGCGAGGAGAATCCTCAACATTATGCCTAGTTTTTAGGGAAGTTCAGTGAATGCTATTACTGAATCAATGGACTTACCGGAGTTGATCGAAATTTGAAGACCTACGAGTTGAAGAGGAAGATAGAGAGTGAAAGAATAGAACCAAAAAAGGAAAAGAGCCTAGTACTTAAATCTGATAACAATGATTCAAGTTTGGAAGATATAATATTTTTGATAATGGTCAAAAGAAATGGAGAAATGCTAAAAAGGGGTAGCTATAACAGACCAAAGAACTATGATCTACGTTACAAATGTGGAAAACTTGGAAACTTCATGAAAGACTGTCGCCTCTTGAAGCAAGAATTTCCAAGAACTACCATGAGAAAACAGCTAAGATAAACGCGGTTCCATTCAAGGACTTCAAGAAAAAATAATCCGCTAACATATGATGAGATTGGCTCTTGCAGCACGGGGGGGGGGGGGGGGGACTCGTCCTATGACTCTGAAGATGAACTTGATACTGGTGATAGTTCCATGATGGCAGTTAAAGTCGATGAGATTTAATATGACCCAATTTTTGCTTTGATGGCTCAATCAGATGATGATGAAGACAATGGCAACAAAGAGGTAATTGTCAGGGTTGTTCACAGAAATCTGAAATCCTATTGTCCAAAAAACCTCATGTCTTTAACTAATGTATTAATTAATTCTTTTCATAGTCTTGTGGAGGATATGGATTCTTTGACATTAGAATTAGGAGAATCCAAAAAAACTAGATACAACTTAGTGGCTGTAGTTACTGACTATATGAAAACCATTGAAATCTTCATAAAGAAAAGGGTGATGTTTTTTGCAAAATTACAGACCTAAAGGAAGTAATAGTTAGACCATGGACTAATTAAAAACCTAAAAATTCTTGAAAGATAAATGAGATATTCTGTGAGGAACACATTAGGCTTGAAGATTAGGTGAAAGCTATGAGAACTAGGATGCGCGCTGAAATTGAGAAAAACGACAAACTCCAAAATAATCTGGAAAAAGTAAAGAATGATCTTGAAATGTCTCTAAAGTTGACCTAGTCTTCAAAATCTACCACTGCCATGCATACTAATGATCTTGAAAACATTTAAGGAATAGGCTTCCAAGGGGAGAAAACTCCTCACAACCCTTACAGCAAGTACATCACCGTCTTTGATATCAATCCGTTCAGAAAAACAATGTGTTTCCTAAAAAGGTGACTAAAAAAGAAGGACCAGGTTCCACTCACCAAAAACGCACATTACCTACATAGACTAAGAGAACTCTTGTTCATCCTCTTGCCTACTACAAGGGACCCAAACTTTCTTGGGGTTCAAAATTAACTCTTAATCTCTTATAAAAGGAATAGTGAAAGGAAGTGGTCAATAATGGTTCATGGTTAGAAGTTGTTCTAATTACAAGACTGGGAACGCCATGGACTTTCTTTCACTAAAAGCCATACAAGAAGGGAGTGTATCATTTGGAAATGAAAAAAGTGGTACATTCTTGGAGTTGGAAAAGTCCGGAAGTCATTCACTCATTCTATTGACAATGTGTTCTATGTCAATGGACTTAAGTAAAGTCTCTTGTGTGTCTCTCTAATTTGTGATAAAGGAAACAAGGTGGAATTCTTGTCCAAAATATGTATAGTCACTGATTTTGTGACTACTGAAGTAGTACTTATGGCTAAATTATACAAGAACATCTATGTTGTTAAATTCGAGACCATACAAAGTGGTGATCTTATTTTTCTGAAAGCTATTGATGATGATGCTGAATTAGGCATAGAAGATTGGGTGCAAGTTTCTCTCTTCTGAACAAACTAAATCAGAAGGACTAGTCCATGGTCTGCCGATGTCAAAATTCAAGATGCAAAAGATATGTGATGCATGTGCCAGAGGAAAACATGTGAAGTACTCCTTTAAGTATAAAAGAGAGGTGAGCATCTCAAATCCACTAGAACTTTTGCATATGGATCTATGTGGACCTATGAGAGTGCAAAACAGAGGAGTAAGTAGATACATTTTTGTGATAGTGGATGACTATTCCAGATTCATATGGACTCTGTTTATTCGAACCAAAGATGAAACTGTTGAGGTGTTTGTGGATTTTGTGAACAAAATCCAGGTGAAGATAGAGTCTAGAGTCGCATGCATTAGATCGGATCATGTGATAGAATTTGATAATGTCAAATTCGATGAATTCTGCAATGAAAATGGCATCACTCACAACTTCTCAGTTCTAAGAACTCCCCAAAAAAATGGAGAGGTAGAAAGGACGAACAAAAAAGTAGAAGAGACGGCAAGAAAAATGGTGATCGATAGTAGAATTGCAAATAACATTTCCCACAAATCTATGTTCTTAGGTGATTGACTCACCTAAGAATATTTGGTTGCAAATGCTATGTTCTCAACAACGGAAAGGATCAGCTTGGTAAATTCGATGCATAGAGTGATGAAGGAATATTTCTGGGCTACTCTTCTCAAAGCAACGCTTACTAGATATATTATAAGCGGACTAAATGTGTTGAGGAAAGTGTTTATGTTATTTTGATGAGTCTTATCCGTCCTGTGAGAAGAGTGCTGAAGAAAATCAATATACAGCACCCTTACTAGTTTTTTGGTGAAGTCATTAACCAGACAAACAGAAAGGCATATATGAGCTAAATTAAGAAAGTACTTCCTCATCTTCAATTGAACAAAATTCTTCAATTACAACCACTGAAGTAGAAGAAATAGTGGTTTATGTAGTTAATTGAACTCCAATAGCACATGAGAGAAGAACAAAGGAAAACCGGCCAAACATACCCTCTTCCTCTCAAAATGAACCTCATATGTAGAAATAGAGACACACAGCTCTCATTCTATGGACAACATTATTATTACCCTAGATTTTGGAGTACAATCCAGGTGGAGAGCCAGAAATTCACTTGCCTTCTCAGCTTTTCTCTCCCAGATAGAACCCAAGAATATCAAGGAAGTCTTCAAAGATACAAATTGGATACAGCCATGCAAGACGAGCTTCATCAGTTTGAGAGAAACAATGTGTGGCAGCTGGTACCTAGACCCTCATATCAAACCATAATAGGAACCAGGTGGGTATTCAGAAACAAGCTCGATGAATGTGGAATTGCTACAAGGAACTAGGATAGGCTAGTGGTCTAAGGCAACAATCAGGAAGAAGGGATTCACCATGATGAAATATTTTTCTCTAGTGGCTCATTTGGAAAAATATTAGAATTCTAATCGCTTTTGCATCTCATATGGAATTCACCTACTGAGTCTGAAACCAAATGACCTACTTAGTTTCCCTGTCTCTCTTTATTTCAGAAATCCCTAAAATTGTAGATGTATCCTCTCCATCTTTTGAGGCTCCCAAAAGTCAAAGACCAAGTGGAAAATAGGGTCAAAACCTTGAGGTCATATAGAGTTTTGCCATTGTTGCTTTTGATTCTGTGGTGGTAGTAGTACAATTTGAGGTAGAGAAAAATATTGTAACCGTCTTTGCGGTGTCTACTGATAGTGTACTGCATGAGATCATCTCATACAAAAATGAGGTACAAGTTTTGAGTGACGAAGGGGACATTATATTTATTAAAAGGGTGCACTAGCAGATACTATTGGGCCATCACATGAGGAACCCGATCCCTCAACAGAAGACCCACGTCAAGGCTCTCCTTCTAGTACAGTTATGTTCCTGCATTCAGTACTATTCCCTATGAAATACAAGTACCTGAAATGAGATCCAGTGATGAAGAGGACCTAGATAATGTGGCTCTTGATGCGTTCATAGATGAGTGGAGGGTTGTGTCCACTACTGGGTTTGAAACCAAATGACCTAATCTAGGCTTCAAGCTAAGGTGGCCTATGATTCTGCCCTTCAAAAGAGCAAGAAAAGTAGTAAAAAGAAAAGGAGAAAGTTTTCAAAAGACAGTGTACCTGTAAGTGATGAGGCGATCCCTATGATAGAGGTGAAAGAGGATGCCCCAAATGAACCCGGTTCACTAGTTAGACGGTCTTCGAAAAAGAAGAAGCATGTTTCAATAGAGAAAAGGTCAACCTCTAGTCTAAGTTGAAGGTGGAGGTGAGTGAGTTCTTGATGTCTGATAAGGATGTGTTAATCAAATCCAAATGAAACGGAAAATTAAGTGGTGAGAAGTGCCCCAAATGCAAGTATTAAATTTGTGAAGAACATGGTTATGTGTACAGAATGAGAAGTGAAGTCAGCCTTGGCTCTGAACGCCCGAGGCATCAAAAAGTTTTGCTAGGTCATACGTTTGATCAAACAATCTCTGAGATGGCTGGTATGCACCGAATTTTTGAAATGGAAAGTTTTAATACTGGGCAGATTTATTCCAAATAGATGCACCTAAGGTATATGAGGATGAGGTACACAGATTCATTGGTAGCCTCTTTCCCATTGAGACTGAACCCATTTGTGCTTTGGTCAATGGAATTGACATCGTATTTGATATAAAGTTTCATTGAGAGATTCTTAAAGTTCCTACATTTTGTGTGTCCAGTGTAAAAGGATGTGTGTTAGTTTAAATTTAGAAATATCGTGGTAAAAGACAACGCGAACAAGAAGGGGGACCAGATCCATAAGAAAGAGCTAATCCTTATCTATCAACTGTTGTTTGAATTGGGTAACAAAGTTTTGTTACCTCGAGCTGAGAGGTGGTCAGTGACTTCTAAGTCTAACCTATTCAAGATAGAGAAACTAGACAATTTTACTCTTGTGAGTCTACCTGCTATTATGATTGAACACATGCAAAATGTTGCAACTATAAAAGATGGTTATCATGGCCTTGCCTACAGTTTCCTCCTTACTTGAGTGGTTAGATTCTTTGAAATGCCACTGGGGACAGGAAAGGTGGGGACTAAGAAGCATGCTTTCTCATAGACAACTTTGGAAGAATGTGACTGCAAAGAAACGAATGGGGGGGGGGGTTAGGAAGTACATCAACCATTTCATAGATTATTAATGCTCAGAATAGTGAAGCTGAGAAAATTCGTCGGTCGAAGGCAAAGAATGCTATCCAGGAAGGTCAACAAGCCCAAAGGATTTTGATGTCAAATGATAAAGTAGCTCATTCAAAAAAGGAAAATGTTAATCTCAGGGCGCAAGTAGAGAAACTGAAAGCAAAATTGCTCAATGAGAAAAAGATAGGAAATTCCCGAATAGACCTTGTTCTCCAAACACTTGCTGCAACTTCCAAGTCCTTTACTCCTAGTGCCCTCTAAGTGCCCTTTCCAGTGACCAGTTTCTGGAAATGTTCTTCAAGTGTTTTCATTATTTTGACAGATTTTTTTAGTTTCCTTTTTTATGTGGTTGCGATGAATACTACTGCTCCCATTTTAACAGTCCAATCTTGGCTTTTTCTTTTTTAAGCAAAGGCATATTAATGTTTAATAATATCAAGTCTATCCTCTTTTTTTATATTAGTGCTTTACATTTGTATATGTATTCTCTATCATGTTTGTGTGCACAGATGTGACATGCGTTATCTTAGCTACACTTCTTTGTTCTATTTTTCTGTTAGTGTTTTTTAATGATGCCAAAAAGGGGAAAATAATAATTGTATAACATGACCATCAACTCATGGGGAAACTCATGTGTACTAAATGGTATAGAGTAAGGGGGAACCTTTATTCTCTTGTTACTTAATTTGGTTCTCTGAGCTATCTATATCCTCGTTTTCAATATTATGTTTGCCATCATCAAAAAAAGGAAAATGATAGGTTTTCAATATCTTTACATAGTGTTTTTATGATCTAACAAACTTTATGTCGATAACCAGATAGGGAACCTGAGTCACCTGGACTACATTACATTTAACAGATTCCAGCCAAATGTGAACTGCTACAACTTCAAGAGCTAGGAAATTATACAAGGACCTGATACCCTTTTGGTTCCCTCGTAGCAGTACAAAGTCAGTTGGACACAGCTGGAAACGAAGTGACTGCATGCACTGTTTCTCCCGCACTGCACTGTTTGAGCGCCGACTCAATCCTGACCAACTAAAGTTCTCACATCTTTCAAGTGATGTAACCAAGGTGTAAAAACATGAGTTTATATTGTAGCATCACTTGAAGGTTTCAGTTTCTCATTCAAGCTTTATGGAAAAATAGAGAAATCAATACTCCTGAGCTTGATAAACAAAGTTGAATGCAACTATAGACCAGTTCCAAAAGTTAGCTTGTTGTTGTCTCAGTTGAGTTGTAACTTTGTGATTGCACCTCGACCATGGTCTCGAGCCTTCAGAAACGTGGCAATGAAGTGTTATAATGACAATAAAATCATAACCTCTAATTTATACGGCACAAACATAGTCCCTTCCTTTCTTAGAGTGAAATGATAAGAAACGATGTTGAAACTGATCCTTTCAAGATTCACATGATGATGTTAAGCTTATGACGTAAGCTTTAGTGATGGCTAAGACATCCCATCAATTCATCTTCTTAGAAGAATTCATGACAATGCAGAGTAATTTTCCCAAAATGTGATAATATCATTGCCGATTCGTTTTCCAAAAACTTTTAATTTCATCTATTAATACATTTACCAAAGGCATTGATTATGCTACCGTTTCTCTATGAATAGATGGTTACTTGAACCATTGATTCACCTAGTCATTCTTCAACAATCTTTAACCTTTTTTTCTCTTCATCTAAACTCTATCCTCCATGTTTCAAGCCTGTGACCATAAGGTAACTCGGCAGTAGTTTTGCCAGTTATGTCATGGCTATTTTTCAGCGCCTTTCCCCCTTATGAGGGATCTAATGCTTTTGATTTTGTTTATGTGTGCCTGAAATATTGGGGGAGGGGATTTAAGATATCCCCACATCAGAGGAAATGTAGACCGTTAATTGCTGCTCATCTCATATAACATACCCAAATCAGAGGATATGCGGGTCGTGAACTGCTGCCCATCTCTCTTACTTCCACCCGGTGTGGCACTTCACTCTCTCTACCTTTCTTAATTTGTATGGTTCCACCAAAACTTATAGTACCTGGGTTCTCTAATAGTTTCAACTGAGAGTACTTAATAAAACAGTGAGTAAATGAGGCAGAGGATTTTTACTTGGAAAAATCCCCCAAAAGGGGATCAAAAAACCACGACCTACCTTATATGATTTTAACTTTACTAACTTGTATACTTACCTATTGAAAGCCATTTAGCAATGCTCCCAATTGAATTGACTTCAATTATCTTGTGGTACCTCTACCACAAGCCACTTTATAACTATCCTAGTTACAAAGGCTTTTTCTAACTTGTGGTGCTGTCACCACTAGCCACTTTGTAACCCTATGACTACAAACACTTTTCTTTATGACTAAGACCAGCCACAACCTAAACTCAATGAGTTTGAGGATTTAAAATAGAATTCCTAATCAGTAAACTTCAAAGTATGTGATTTAGGAGATATTGTAATTGCCATAACAAGGTTACAACTCAACTAGGATAGCAATAATCAATAGCTTAGCAACTGGTCCGTTGTTGCGTTCAACCATGTTCTTTAAGCTTAAGAGAATGATAATTTCTGTTTTTGCTTGATGCTTGAGTACTGAAAGGGAAACCAATTTGTGATGTTTTGTATGAAGGCCTCTTTGGTACAACTTTGCCACATCAGTTGAAATGATGTTACTACTTTGGTTGGTTAGAGAATAAGTGGGTTGTCAGTGTGGTGCAGTGCGGCAGAAATAGTACGACCAGTTACTTCAATTCAAGCTGTGTCCAAATGACTTTATGCTGCTATATTGGAACTGCAAGAGCATCAGGTCCCTATTTAATTCCTAGCTCCCGGTTATTAGTTTACCTTTTACTAGAGTCTATTAGAGTTTGCAGCAATCCCAAGTAGGTCAAGTTTCCTAACTGGTTCTTTTTAGAAAGTTTGTTAGATCATTAAAAAATAAGGAAAACTTAATCATTAGTATTCAAGTTCAATTCATTTTCCCCCTTTTTGATGATAACAACTTGAACATTTATAAGTTCATAACTAAGGCATCAGAGAATGTCAAAGTGTTCCCCTTAAGACAATGCCTTAAGTTAGAAGTTTAAAATCAAGAACCAATAAGAAGAACCAGTTCCCAAATGTGATTCTCTCTGTGTACCATGTTACCTTCCCCACTATTAGCATCATTAAAAAGAATAAGGGTGCAAAGAACTACAGCAAAAGCTAACTCATGCCACAAATGTGCACACAATCATGTGAAAAAAGAAGACAGAGATGAAGCACTAGACAAGATAAGAGAGGAGTTATATTAATAATTTTTATGTTTCTCTTCCATTGAAAAAAGGAAGAGACATCATTGGACCTGAAACACGAGAGCAGTAACAGTACATCCCAACCACCAAAAAGGAAACATAAACAACTACCAAGCATCAAGCATCAATACAAACTAACCAAAAAGGTTACACTTAGAACACTGGTCACTGAATGGAGATTATGGGTCACTAGGAGGAAAAGTCTTGGATGCTGCAGCAAGTGTTTGGAGAACAAGGTCTATTCAGGCGGCCTGACTTTTTCTCAATAAGCATTTCAGCTTTCAGGTTGTCAACTTGTGCCCTAAGGTCATCATTTTCTTAGGTCAAGCGGATTATTTCATCATTTAGAAAGGGAACCACTCGATTTTGCTGTCCTTATAGGATATCATTCCTAGCCTTTAATCTCTATATCTCCTCAGCTGCACTGTTTTGGACATTAATGTGTTGAGACGCAATTGAAGTGCTTCCTACACCCCCTTACTTCTCAATACACTCACACTATTACAGAGTTGTCTATTAGAATGTATGCTTACGGGTCCCTACTTTTCATGTTCCTAGTGGAACGTCAAAGTGTTTGAATACTTGTGTGAGTAAGACTAAATATGGAAGCCTATGATTTCAATCCTTGAAATCGGCCACTTTCTACATATGCTCAATCAATATGGCACGCAAATTCACAGGGTGAAAACCGTCCAGTTGCTCCATTAGGAATAAATCTGATTTACAAGAGACAGATCAATGTTCTGCTCATGACAACAGAACTTTGTTAACTAGCTCAAACAACAGATGGTAGACAGGAATGCGTTCTTTCTTATGAATCTAGTCCCCTATCTGATTTGAATTATCTTTAAGCACTACATTACGAAAGTTGTACTGGAAAACATCTTGAACACTATGTACTCCAACTATTGGAACTTGTAAAATTTCCCCAAGCATTTTCACATAAAATACAATATCCACACCATTGACTAAGTCACAAACATGGTCAATATCAATCGGAAACAAACTGGCAAAGAAACTTTGGACCTCCTCCTCATACGCTTCGGGAGCATCCATATAGAAAAGATGTTTCCACTATTGAATCTCCACTATTTCCTCGATTTGATGCATCCCGTCTATTTCTGAGATTATGGGGTAAAATCTAAGCCCCAATTGAACTTTTTGATGCCTCAATCGCTCAAGGACCAAGCATACCCTACTTCCTGCTTTCTTTCTAGAACTAGGTTCTTCAACTGTTTCATACTTGTGTTTCCTATGCTGTTCTCCAATGACCTTACTTTTCCCATTAGACCTGACAAGAGCATCCTCATCACTCACTGCCTTCTCCATTTTGGACATGGAAGTAGACCCATTCTCCAGAGAAATAAACCCTGCCCTTTTTGATGACTGCCTTACAAGGGAACCCGGTTCCTCAGGAGTTCCCTCCTCCACCTCAACAACATCTATAACTTCATCCCCTATAGGTACACTATTTTCGACCAGCTTTATTTTTTTTTCTTCTTACAGCTCTTCTTGCTCTTTTGGATTGTAGAGTCATAGGCCACCTTGAGTTGAAGCCGTGTGGTTGGGCGATTGGGTTCAGACTCAATAGTCAAATCAGTCCTACACTTACTGATGAATGCATCAAGGGCCATATTGGCAATGTCTTCTTTATTACTAGAGTGCATCTTTGGTGTCACGCCCCAAACTCGGAATGCGCGACCAGCGCTCAATCGAGTGACACCAACTGAGAAAGCCTTATTGACATTTTCTACCCAACTAAATATAATTAAGGAAACCAGCTTTCGATTAATTAGACAGTAACAAAAATCGAGCGTTAAACATTAATAATTATTTTTTATATCACACACCTTACATTATGGCTAAGTTTCTAAGATTTTATGCAGCCATTTCTTAGACGAACTAGAGAATGGAGTTATAACACAGATCATTAACCCAACCAACACCCAAACATAACCTACACATCATCTACGGAGCCTCTACGGATACAAAAGACAGATTATGACCACGCCGACAACTGGCACATGCTATACCTCAAAAATAGAAGTTTCGAACAAAAGAAGTAAATCATAACCCCTAGGAGGAAAAAGGGGATCACCAAGTCATCGAGATGAGGACTCTCTGCTATGCATGATCGGCATTGCCAGTTATAGGCCACCTACATTCATTGAAAAAACATGTAGCGCTCCCGGTAAAAGGGACGTTAGTACCATGGAATCGTACTTGTTTGTATAACTTAAAACCATCTAATTAAAAATAACTTTCATACAAGAATAAGAAATCACAAGTATAACCCATAACTTAAAGTGATCACCACATTATCAAGTAAGGAATCATACAACTCCCACATAATTTTCCATAGATTTTAGTTTGGTGCATTTCACATTATTCATCGTTGCTCGCAATACCAGTGCTATCTTGAGTAGAGTCCGATCTCGAACCGATCGGCTAGGTTGCATCATTTGAGACATACACTTCAATCCCAATCTTTAGGAATTCATTTTAAATAAAATACTACCATGTGTACGGCATGGCGTCCTATCACGGCCTTATTGGCTAGGCCACCTTACCATGGCGTTGTTCCTTCCTCATTAGTCATCTTATTTCACATATATTATCTCATAGGAACTTGGGGCCACAACATGTCATATCATTCTTGGCACTAGGCTGTATTTCACATCATTTCTAATTTCAAATGCTAGCATTGACATTTAGGTCAGTAGGTGCACACTAGGGCTATTTTAATCATAAGCATATATAAGATTCCCTACATATGGCACAACAACACGACTTAGATTTAAGTTCAAGTCTAAGCATATCAATACACGATTCATACCTCTTGCCACTTTCAAGGTATCATGATAGCACATTGATCATGCTGTGACACATCTTTCATGCATATAAAATTATAACATCAATTCATGTAAAATAGTAACTAGCGCAAGAATCAAAACTTTAGCCTTACCGTGCTTACACAAGCACTAATGAAACTCAATTTCTAAGAGATGGGATTCTAGCCATACACACCTCAATAAAGCTTTTCCTTAGTCCTTACAAAATTCTATAAATCTGAGCACTTTGATCTATTGCATTAGAATTACAAATTGAACCAAGAATTAGGGTCGAAAATTAGGATTCTAGCTTGTTTGAGCATATTATCAAGCACAATGGGTGGACTAGGATCTGAGGTCCCTTTTTGAGAGATTTCTATCATTTTATACCATAATTGCTTTCTTTTTAGTTCAAAATCTCCCAATACTCTATGATCTTATATGCATATAAGAAAGCCATCCTTATACACATAAATTACCTCACTAATGACCCTTGATGGCTATGTTTAAAATTTAAGAGATAAGGAGATGAAGTCTTACATCTTAAGATGAAGGTTTAGGTGCATCACTTGATTATTTTCAATGTTTAACAAGGATTTGTGGAGTAATTTTGATGGGAAGCACTTTCCCTCTCTTAGACCCCTCTCTATCACTCTAATAGTGTAAGGAAATAGGCTCAAAATGGTCTATTGCAAAGGATATAACAATATGAGGTCAGTTTAACAATTAGAAAATTGGAGCCCCGAATCAGATCTACGATCGCATTTGCGATTGCAAAGCTGACATGGGGTCCGCATAATGGACTGCAAAATTGTAAGGCCCCGTGATTGATGGGGTCTCCTACTGCATAAACCTTTTTTCAAGTGACTTCTTTGCTAATAATTGTTCACAGATAGCGGTGCACTTGCTGAAGGCTAAGAATATAACTAAGATGGCCCTCTCCCCTGGACTGGTCTCCCTTAGTAACCCATTGATGAGGCCTTGCTCCTACTCGCCCTTTCGTCCTATATCTTTACCTTTCTAGCATATGTGGCTTGAACAAATCCCACAATCATTTGATAATTCATATCCGAGTGTAAGGCAGTATTAGCAATCTCATTCACCACCACATGACTAAGACCCTAAACGAATCACCATACTCGAGCATCCATGGTCGACACTAACTGAGGAAAATACTTGGACAATATCACGAACTCCATATGGTACTCTCAAACACTCATACTGCCTTGTATGAGGACCTCAAACTCAGTGGCACGGGCTGCCATTGTCTCGGCAGACAAGTAATAGTCCATAAATGAGTCTACAAACTCATCCCATCTAGCAGGAGAGTTTTTCTCCCCATGGGAATCCTCCCATATCTATTAATACGAATACGTTGCTCCCCTAAACCTTTACGAAGCCAACTCAAATCCCTCCGTCTCTATCGCCTTAATCACTCGAAGGTTTTATACATTTCATCAAGGAAATCCTCTAGATCGGCCTCTGGTTTTGTCGATATGAACTCTTGAAGGGCCAACTGTTGAAACTTGTTGACTCTGAAGCTAGAAGAATCACCCTGTCTGCTCGAGGATGCAAGTGCATTACGAGATTGGTGGGCCTAAGAGGCCACTAACTAGGTCAACTTATGGATGGATCCTCTAAGGTTCCCATTAGAAGCTCTAGGACTGGCAGTTAGAATTTCATCGGGATCAGGAATATTGGCGGGACGGATGGTAGCACCCTCTGCCGCAGTAGGAACATAAATACTTTGATCTAGGATAGATGGGCCATGTATATTCAAGATCGGGGATTCACTTTCACCCATGGTATCAACTACATGGTTCATAGCCACACTTGGGGTGGCATTGGCCCCAAGGCAAAGTCTAGTTTTTTTCGTAGGTGCCATTACTGAGAATTTCGGAACAGAGCATGACATAGACATAAATACGTTCATTTTTCACTTCACCGCACAATATAGAATAACAAAGAGGAGGGTAATTTCATAAATGTTCATTTAGCCCTCTACTTATAAATGTGGTCGACAATACACCGATAAAATGGGCTCTACTAGACACGGATCAGCGACATCCAAGGACTCTTTTAAAACCTTATACTCTGATATCAAGTTTGTCACACCCCAAAACCGAAGGACACGATCAGCGCTCAACCGGGTAGCCCCAGCGGAGCGAAACTGGGTTCCATTACTATCCCACGTGTTATCCCTTAATTTCAATACTCATTATTCAAGTTATTTAGAAATTTATAATTAAATAGATACTTATGAGACATAATAAAATACATGCTTACTTTAAGTGATATAAAAGTTACACTTCCCGAATACATAAGTACATAACCCACGTTTCCTGTCTATGGAGCCTCTAGGAAATAAAATAGTGTTACAATACTTGGAAGTCACAAGGCTCAAGCTATTCCTTACAAAATACAAAAATATGACTCCGAGAAGAAAAGCGGCATGATCCTTGCTGAGCCCCGAGAGGAAAGGGGCTCACCAATACAATTTATGGAAAGTGGAGGATGTGCTACTGTTAGTGGACTGGAGTAACTTCAATAGAACTATCTAGAATAATCACAAGAATGTAGTGTCCTCGGCAAAAAGGACGTCAGTAAACTTAATCAACACACACATAACGAATTGTAATAGAATCAACAATCAATGAATATGAAAGGAACAACTAAGGGCAAACAAGTTTCAGAATCTCTAATTTTTCCCTTTCGACATCATTTCATCATATCAATGATATCACAAACTTTAATTTCAATAGTGATAATGATCGCATTCAATCCTTATTACCTCGGCCACCCTTATCACCCCAACCACAATTTATCATTGGACTTGAATGGTCCAAAATTTTAGGGTTGCAGTGATTAAGCTAAGTACCATGTTTTCTTTTGATTGCCTTTTAATTTTTCTTTTTTCTTGTTTGTGTAAATTAATGAATGTTTATTCGCTCATCTGTATAAATTTCGGATTAGTTACTTTGTTTCCATCACATGCTTTTTGTTCTTAAGTCTTAATAACATGCTTCTGGATGGTCCTCTTATCATTTGTAGTCATAGTTTTTTCTTTCGACTGATTTGAATCATCATGCTAAGCTCAGAATTGTTCATATCTTGTCTAACTTTCCACTTTTTGTTTTAAAATTTATCAATGTCCATTTGTGATAAATCTTGTTTCTGAAGTTTGTGTTGTTTAACTTTATTTTTGCTTCTGAGTAATTTAGTTCCATATTTTGATAGTTTTCCAAATCCTCCTGTATATATGTGTTGCATCGATTTGTTACTTATCAATTTTTTATCCTTATTTGTTTGCTTTTACATAAGTATAGTAAAGTCTCCAATTGAATAGTTGGCCATGTCCTGCTTTCTCAAAATTCGATAATGAAACCGAGGTTTATGACCTTGAGTAGTTAAGTAGGGTCAATTTCTGACCAGATGGATAGGCACCAGGGTATAAAACCTTTAGGATAGTAATTAAGAAGGGAAGACAGGGGTAATGGGGGTATTTGATCATAAGAATCTTGTCACAAACCCCTCAAACATTCTAGTTGAGGTTCGAAATTCAATTTATGTTAATTATCTCTCAAAACGTGATGCACAAGTTAAAGAATAAGGGATCAATTAAGCAAATCTGACAAATGGGTAAGGGATTAAAAAGAAAACAAGAAAGATTTATTGGCCTAAGGCCTTGGCTATTAAAGGGGTATCTTATTGGTTAAGAGAAAGGGGATACATTTTTTAAGAAAAGCTCAAGATCATTCATCTGAAAACCAATTCAACGAAAATGTTAAACTTTCCGGGCAAAAATCTTCTAAAAAATCAAACTTGTACTAATTACAAGTTGAAGATGACTTGAGGCATATGCATTTGAAGTGTTTGAGTTCTTCAGAAGAAATATTAGGCATTGATCTTAGTCTGGTTTGCCTTGTTCAAATTTGGGATTGAAACTTGTGTTAATATTTTCTTTTCAAAGCTTTCCTGAGTTCCTGATAGCATTCATGGGCTTGACTGGTTGATTTGGCTGCTGTTTGTTGCTATTCCTCGTTTGCCTTACTCATAGGTTTCCTCTTTGCTGTAATTCCAGGTATCTACTCTCACCCAGGAAAGTGTGGAAATGCACAGCTGTGTATGCATGGTCCTGTTTGATAATGAATACATTCATTTTTCTAATGTTATAGTGCAAATATTGTTAGTTTAGTAGTATTTAGGATATTATTCTTATCCTGGTGCTGTAATATATGAACATTCGAACCATGCTTGACTATTACTTTGAATGTTAGTTTCAAGTTACTTTTATTTCAGTAGGATTAAATATCATAGTAAAAAAACTTGCCTGATTTTCATGTTTGATTCGGCAATAGGGAATCATTATACGTATATGTACTATGATTGACGATTACATTAGTTTTTTTATGCTAAATTCAAAACCTGAGTTGTAATTTATTAATTTACTAATATAAAATCATTACCAGGATTTCCTCTTGTCAAATGTCTTTAATGTGTTAAAAATTATAAATTATGAATAATATCAGTAGTTGTGGTGTAGCGATTTGGAAACGCTATCCTTATCCATTTGATTAATTTGTAGTCAAAATTTCATGGCTCAATTGAAGGCCCAGATCTTTGTAAGTTATGAAGTAAAAAAAACAAATTCTTCTAGGCTGTCTATCTTCATGATAAAGCCCAATAACAAAAATTAGTTATACAAAAATACTGAAAAACAAAAATACTGAAGTAATTGCCTGCTGCCAGTTTCTACTTCTAGCCTTACTGCATATCCACTTCAGCTCATCCTCCCAAGTGATAGCTGCTCGCTGGTATCCCATCCAATTGCAGATTCTGAGCCATAATCTGTTGGTAACTGGGCATGCAAAAAACAGGTGTTCAAATCTTTCATCTTGCTGTTTGTAGAAAACACATGCAGTAGGTATATCAACTCCAATCATGTGTAATCTATCAATGGTAGGCAATCTGTGTTGGGCTGCTAACCACACTGTAAACTTATGTCTTGGCTGTACATTTGCAGCCAGCATCACATTCCTCCAACCAACCTTGCTATAATTAGGAAGCATAGCAAGATATAACTGGTGAATTTGAAACTTGTCCAGCTTACACAATGATTTCAGCCTGCAGTAGAGGGTGCCTTGCAACTGTTGGTTCTCCATGATATCAGTCCTACAATCCAATATTTTCCTAATAATCCAAGATGCATTCCTTGGCAGAGGTACATGGCTGATATCATTCTGCTTTATGTAATAACACTGGAGCCATTTTATCCATAGGCAATCTTTTTTCCTAGCAAGATCCCAGAGCAATTTTGTTATAGCTGCCTTATACCAGGTAGCCATATCTATGATGTTGAGACCCCCAGCAGATATAGGTTTACATACTCTCTCCTATGCAACCAAGGCTCTTTTAGATATATAAGCATTACCTGTCCATAGAAAGGACCTGCAGACTGCCTCAATTGCCTTCAGTACCTTCTTTGGTATTATGAAAATCTGTTCCCAATATGTTTGGATGCAAAATAACACTGCTTTTATCAATTGGCATCTCCCTGCATAAGATAACATTCTGGCAGACCAACATGTGACTCTGGCAGTAATCTTCTCAATCAAAGGAGAGTATTGATGTATAGCAAGTTTCTTGGAGCTGAGAGGGATCCCAAGGTACTTAAGAGGAAGTTGTCCCTCACTGAATCCCAGCTGCTCCACAAGTTCTTTTCTAACAGACTGTTGTACCCCAGCCAAATATATAGCACTTTTGTTGTTGTTTGCTTTCAATCCTGATGCTGCAGAAAAGTTATGAAAAGCCTCTTGCAATATCTGAATAGAAATCCTATCAGCTCTGCAGAACATTAGGAGATCATCAGCAAAGCAAATATGCACACAGTTTAGCTTCCTGCATTTAGGATGGAAGTTGAAGTGTCTATTTCTATGAATCTGTTGAAGCAGTCTGTTAAGATACTCCATTGCAAGCACAAACAAATAGGGAGACATAGGATCCCCTTGCCTAATCCCTCTCCTAGCCTTGAAAGGTTTGGTGAACCCTCCATTTAGCATTAAGCTATATGAAACAGTGGATACACATTCCATTATCCACTTGAGGAACGTTGCAGGAAAACCAATATCAATAAGAACCTTTTTAAGGAAGCCCCATTCTAAAGTATCATATGCTTTCCTTAAGTCTACCTTAAGGACATATCTATGAGACACACCTTTCCTTGTGTATCCCTTGAAGATTTCATGACCGAGTAGAATGTTATCAATGATACTCCTTCCTTCAGTAAATGCTGATTGGGACTGGCCAACTATGCTGCCAATTACAGTCTTCATTCTCTTTGTAATAACCTTGGCTATGATTTTATAAACAGTTGTACAACAGGCAATAGGTCTATTATCTTTGACATTTGTAGGATTATTACCTTTAGGCACAAGTGCTATTTCTGTAGTATTTATCATACTAGGCATATTGCATTTATTAAAGAAATCCATAGTAGCAGCAACTATATCCTCTTGCACTATCTCTCAATTCCTTGTGAAGAACTCCACAGGAAAACCATCGACACCAGGGGCTTTATCTTTTGGCATCTCCCTTATAGCTTCTTCAATCTCCTCCACTGTGACTTCTTGGATTAATTCTCTCTGTTGTGCTGCAGTGAGACATGTTCCCTCTTTCATAACAGCAGTGTTGATACAAGGGATTTCCTCAGCACACTATCCCATCAGTGATTTGAATACCTGAACAAACTCCTGCTCCACAGCTAATGGATCTGTCAGTTTGTCACCTAGTTCAGTATATATGGAGCTAATGTTATTCTGACTGGTTCTAATCTTCCATTGAGCATGAAAATACTTTGTGTTGGCATCTCCACACTGAATCCAGGTAGCATTGGATTTCTGTCTCATAATCTGTTCCTCCACCTTACTCCATTTTTCAATTTCAGATAGTGCATTCTTCTCAGCATTGAGTAGATTCTGTGCAAGAGGATCTTGCTGCATCTGGCTCTGAACAATCTCCAATGTTTCTCTTGCTTGCACAAGTTTCTGCTTATAGGCTGCCATCTGTCTATTAATACCTTTCAGTTCTTGCTTAAATATTTTCAGCTTAGTCCATACCTTCTGCATAGGTGGACCTTCATATTGTTGTGCCCAGGCATTTTCCAGAACAAATTTGAACTGAGTCTCCTCCATAACTGCATTATAGAATCTGAATGGTTTGGGGTGTAATAGCCTTTGACTGCAAAACTTGACAAGTATAAGAGAGTGGTCAGATACAGAAGGGTTCATGTATTCTGCCTCAAGATGCCCATACTGTTGGATCCATTGGAAGTTACCAAGTGCCCAGTCAATTTTGCTATACACTCTAGTATTAGAATCCTGCTTGTTTGACCAGGTATAATACCAACCTTTAGCTCTGAGAGGAGTAAGTTGAATGACATCTACAGTCTCTTTGAAATCCTTGACTTCAGCATCAGTGACAGGGGATCCAATTCTATCCTCAGAATTCATCACAGTATTTAAATCCCCACTGAGTAACCAAGGATCCTGGCTGGGAATACTGACTGCCTTTAAGTCACACCATAACCTCTCCCTATTGCCTGCAGTATTATGAGCATATACTACACTCAAATGGAATCTGATTGAAGCTTGTGTGTCCTACACCATACATTGGATGAACTGATCAGTCACAGTAGATATGGATACTTGGATGTGAGATTTCCATAGTAATCATATCCTACCATTGACAGCCTTAGCATAATTACATTGAACCTTCCATCCTTTCGCCACCCTTGCCAGAATTCTTTTTGCTTTATGCTCCTTAACTCTAGTTTCAAGGACTCCTATAATATCTACTTTATTTACAGACAGGAAGATTTTTAGTTCCTCCTGTTTGTGGGCTTGGTTAACCCTCTAATATTCCAGGTAGTAACAATCATGAAGTATTAGATCTAATACTCCAAGAAGGTCCTAGATCCACTTGGTATCCCCTTCTATCATCAGCCATAACAGTTGCCACAGCCTTCCCTCTATCTGCATTTGTATTCATATCCTCACTGAGTACAGGAAGATCCCCTGAGGCTACTGTGATCCTGCCATGTTCATCCAATGTCTGCTGTGCTTCAGTATTGTTCACCATCTGCACAACTTCAGTGTGTCAAATTGAATTAGCCTCCACTTGCTTAGTTTCAGCAACAAATT
The DNA here is from genome assembly GCA_034376525.1 of Nicotiana benthamiana. Classification (NCBI taxonomy): domain Eukaryota; kingdom Viridiplantae; phylum Streptophyta; class Magnoliopsida; order Solanales; family Solanaceae; genus Nicotiana; species Nicotiana benthamiana. The sequence continues at coordinate 96,930,469 of CM067337.1, forward strand.
GATCTGGCCCAGGATCTGCTGCATCTGCAACCTTTGGCAGCCACTCCTGCCTTGGGTACTGTCTTTGCTTCCTAGTTCTTTTCCTTTTCCCTTTTACCTGTTCATCCCTCTCCATGTCTGCATCATTTTTGATATTGTGCCAGCATTCAATTTCATCGTGTCCAAACTTTAGACAATGATTGCAGAAGCTTGGCTTCTAATCATACTCTACTTGTTGCACTTTCATACCATAGGGAGTTTCAATTTCAATCTCATCAGGCAGGGAATAAGCAGAATCAACTTCTACTAAAACTCTTGCAAATGAGATTTTCTCAAAGTGTGCTGTGTATTTGTCTGTGTATAGTGGTTTTCCCACTGCACTCGCCATTTTACTCAAGAGATCCACTGACCAGTAGCCCACTGGAACGCCTGGGAATCTGATCCATACAGGGACAGTGCTGAGCACAGCATTTTGAAAAGAGAAATCAATCTCCCATGGTTTTAGTACCATAGGCTTATTCCTGTACGTGTATGGTCCAGATTGTATAACCATCTCTTTATCCTCCTTGCTATTGAATCTGAAAATACAATATCCCTCAGCATGCAATAGGATATGAGGTTTGGATACAAAGTTCTAAGCATGTAGTACAAAATTCTCTATCGATTTAACATTTGGATTATCACCAATAACATATCCTATTAAAGCATTCGCCTAGTAATCTACCTGCGATTGTAGATCTTCAACACTGAGTTTTACCACTTTTTGTCCATTCCTTTCAATCGGAGGCACAAATGAAAGCGTCTTACCCATTTGTGCATCTCTATTTCCCCTGACAACTTCAGCAGCTGTTTGGACTGGCTTTGCAGGTTCACTCACTTCAGAAAATTGTAATCTCCTCGCAGTTGAGCAATCATCTCTTCAGTACCCTTCGAAAGTGTATTGTCTGCTTCTTCAGTCACTGCATGTGCAATTACTTGCGATTGGTACTTCTGAGGGAGGAATGTACCAAATATTAGGGGTTCAAGCGTCGTGGTAACACCATGAGCAGGTGTAACAAGTTGAGGAGGTGCTATGGTAGTAGTCGGAGCAGCAGTTCGCCGTCGTCTTGCCATTTCCGGCGTCAATCTCGCCTTGCTATTGTACGCCGATATGGTCACTGTTCTATTGCTATGCTAACCAGCGCCGAGAGCATTTCATCGATTCTCCCGTCCCTAGTCTGTATGTTCTTTTACGCACCATTTGAGTCTGTAAGTTTTTATTGCGTCCAAGTCTGTCAGTTGTCTTGAACTTTGTTAGCTATTGCAAACAATGTTTTGTTTTTTAAAAAAAATTGAAAATCCCAAAATAGCCTATTATCTCCACTACATTTTTCCATGAACCACGCATGGTCTGATTCATGCGGCGTAATGATACGTAGGCAATCTTCTAGGATTCGACCGTACTCTTAAGAAAAAAAGGGAAAGCTAAAAGGATATAAGAAGTAGAAACAAAAAGGAAATTCGGAATAAATGCAGGGATGACGTATTCGCCATTTCAAATATATAGAAACCCGTTAACTATGTAGTTGCATCATACCCAGCATGAGATTTCTTGTTTGTTATCTATCCAACCAAACCGCTTGTAATTCCAAGTTCCAGCCCAGGTTTTTAGAAAGTCGTGATTTGTTTGTAGTAAGATGGCATCGCTATATACTTTACTAGGTCAAACGGAAGCGCAGAAATGTCATCCGAATGACTCTACCGGCTGTTCCTATCCTAGAGGACAACCTGATTGTACGGATCCCAGCCTCAAAATCTGCGGCAACTGAGGAAAATGGGATCCTTCGACTTAGAGTCATGGAGATATGGGATGCTTGGACAAATGGAAAAGAACTTCCAAGTGCCATTCCTTGATTTCCTGAGCTCTTTCCCAGGTCAGAGGTACCTCCATTTTCCCCATCAGCCACCCAAATATCTTCTTGGGGAAGCCTACCATATCATACGGCTCCTCCATATGCAGCCACAAGACAACTTGCGGTGTCGAGGTCCACCTTTGATCCTACAACTTTCAAATTTCAAACTCACAGCTATCAAACCGAGCCTCCCCCATACCCCCCATACACTTATCCTCAACAAGCATACAAACTCACACCGGTGCAGCATAAAACTCCTAACACACCTGAACAAGATGAGATAATAATATTGACAAAAAGCCTTGAGCAGAGTTTGAAAAACATGCAAGGCTTGAGTGGGCAGAAGAGTGTGTCTAACTCGGACTTATGCATGTTCCCGCATGTACACCTTCCCCTGGGATTTGAAACGCATATGTTTGAAAAGTACGATTTTCATGGTGACCCTATTGCTAATTTCAAAAATATTGCAACTAGTCGCGTGAGGCAGGTGGAAAAGAAGAGGTATTGATGGCATATTTCAGGGAGTCTTTGGTACGCATCGCTTCTAAATGGTACATGGACCAGGATATCACTCGATGGCTTATTTGGGATGATCTTGCCCGAGATTTCGTAAGGTAGTTCCAGTATAACATTGATATAGCCCCAGATTGGAATTCTTTGGCCAACCTGAAAAAGAAACCTTCAGAAATGTTTGGAGAATATGCACTCAAGTGGCGTGAACAAGCGTCAAGAGTAAAGCCACCCATGGATGAGACAAAGATGGTCACTGTTTTTCTCAGGGCACAAGAGGTAGATTATTTCAAAAATATGATGTCAGAGGCAAACCTTTCGTGGAAGCAATCAAAATCGGCGAGATAAAAGAAAATGGACTGAAAACAGGAAGAATTCTGAGCCACTCCGCAGGAAACAGAATGAAACAGGAAGTGTCATTGGCATCCTCCGAAATGAAAAGACATCATGCTCACAGACCCATATTTTCAGAAATGACATCTCAACACTACCATCCTCATCAAGACATTCATTATGTTCCCCAACCTTATGCAATCATGAAGGCCCATCCATTTGCTCGACCACAACAATAGGGAAACAGAAACAGGACTGAGAAATTAGCCTCCCCAAAACCACTATAATCCCCGCCCCCCACAAAACAATTTACTTCCTAAGGAGCCGCCTAAGAGACAAAACATTAATACGATAGGGGAGTCTTATTCCAGATTATTCCCAAAACTAGTCCATATATGTCTCTTGCAGCCCGTGCCCCCGAACAGGCAGAACCCTGAGTCACCTTTCTATCAATGGGGTGTACGTTGTGTTTGTCATTCAAAGGCCGAAGGACATGACACCGAAAACTACTGGGCTCTGGAACGAGTAGTGGAGGATTAATAGAACAAGGGAAAGTAGTGCTGAGAGATCAAGATGTCCCGAACATAAGCAATAACATGTTGCCAGCCCACAATAATGGGCCAGTCATCGGAATGATTTGTGAGGACAAAGAATTTAACCCTGCCCTAAAAACCATAATAGCCATTGCTGATGCAGACAGAAAACAAAAGGATACCCCAAAACCCTGCCCTAAAAACTATAATAGCCATTGCTGATGCAGACAGAAAACTAAAGGTTACCCCCAAGAAGGTTGATGAAAAGGAAATGAGTGAAGCAAAGTACCCAGAAGCAGAGAAGAAGTTTGAAATTAAAACTGAGACGGCACCCACCAAGGAAACCATACTATACATCCCACGGAGGCGTCAATACAAATAGCCCACTCGGAGTCTCCAAATAAGGTTTGAGTTGAACAAGAGGATGTATGTACCCAGGGGAGCTTATGTGGCACGGGGACCAATTAAGCCACCAAGGCTGAATGAGCCTGTGGTAATCAGTCGCGCGCCTTAGAAGCCAATGACACACCCTTCTGCAGTCCAAGGGTTCTACCAGGAAACCATTGTAACACACAAGGGCAAAGAGATCACTGGGGAAACTCAAAAATGCCATCCCAAAAAGAAATATTTGGAGATGGAAGAAGTGAACAGCTCCACCAAACGGCGGTTTCCACCCAAAAAGACCATTAATGCTGAAGAGCAGAGGCTTTCTTTCGAAAAATGAAAATTGCCAGAGTATGAGGTGGTGGACAAGCTCCGGAAGTCTCACGAGCAGGTCTGTTTATTGTCATTGCTGAGGAATTCTCAAGAGCACCAGAAGTGTTGGCAAAAACCTTGAATTAAGATTATGTGCCGTTTCTAACCTCCGTGAAACAACTGGAGAAAATGGCAGAAATATTTTTTGATATTAACTAGGTTACATTTGGCAATAATAATTTACCTCCATAGGGAGCTGCCCAAAGAAAGCCTTGCACCTCACCGTCAAATGTGAAGGCTATTATGTAAAAAGAATAACGATAGACTGAGGTTTCAGGGTGGATATATACCCACTGTCGACGCTGCAAAGAATTGAGATCAGAATAGAGAGGATCCGTCCAAATAATGATTGTGTGAGAGCCTTTGACGTATTCAAGAAAGACACCATAAGGGAAATTTACTGAGTATTGATCATCGGCCATGTCAATTTTGAAGGGACATTTTAAGTATAAAACATGGACACATCGTATGACTATCTCCTAGGAAGACCATGGATTCACGCGGTTGTAGCGGTGCCTTCTACTCTGCATCAAATGTTGAAATTTGAAAATAAGAACCAGGAGATTGTGGTCCATGGAGAAGATGAATAGTCAATTTATCGTGATCCGTTTGTCCCCTGCCTTGAAGCTAAAGAAGGAAGTGAACATAGAGTTTACTAGGAATTTGAAATTGTGATAGCTGATCAACACAAGGAAGCCAAACCATTCCCTCAACCTTTCCTCTCCAATGTGTCAATCATGGTGGCAATAGAGATGACACGCCAAAGGCTCAATCCAGCCAAAGGGACTTGGAAGTTCTCTAGAAGGAATAACTGAGCCAATCGTTTTACCTGCTGCAAAGAAGTTTTTTGGGCTAGGTTTCCATTTAACGCCGGAGGATATAACCTGGGCCATCCATTGGAAACGTCATGGATGGTCTTTGCCACAACCCCTATCCCACTTGTAAAAAACATTTGTGAAACAAATATATAACGACGAAGAAGAAGAAGAGACATTCACAACAGAAGAAATTGAAGAGATATGTGGGGCCATGCAGAATTTATTGTACGAAGCCAACATGGTTCAATTGGGAGAAGGCTCAAGCACTACTGAGGTGCACTACATGTGACCGGATGCCAAGTTGCAAAAATAGAAGGCCACTCCTTTCCCAGTCATGCGGGAGGCCCGTTAGTCCTGCCTTGCTACCTTTCTTGTATCACGGGTTATTTCACGGAGTAACTCGGGTGTTTTTCTCTAGTATTTTGTCCTTTAAATTCCAGATGTAATCTGTGTGATCTTACATTTTCAAAGAAATGAAATCAATGTTTCATCGTTTGCACTTTTGTATTTTTTCTGATTTTCTTTTTCTTCTATTTATATATTTTCTTTCAGTCCTAATATTGCGGCTTTAAATAATATGACATGCTCGCGGACTTCATGCCCTAACCCGAACATGGTGCCTATTTGTGAAATAATGAACCAAGAACCAGAGTATGATGAAGAATAGGCTTTTAGGGAAATCAACCGTGAGTTGGAAGATTTCGAAAATAAACATAAGCCGAACTTAAATGATACCAAACCAGTTAACTTGAGTGGTCCCGGCGAATCCAAGGAAACTAAAATAAGCATTCATGTGAATAAGGAAATTCAGGATTCACTGGTTCAACTTCTTCTGGAATTCAAAGATGTATTTGCTTGGTTTTGTGATGATATGCCTGGGCTGAGTGTAGATTTGGTGGTTCATAAGTTGCCCACATACCCCGAATACCCTCAAGTCTAACAAAAACAAAGAAAGTTCAAACCCGATATTAGCGATAAGATCAAAGAAGAGATTACAAAAAAAATTAGAGGCGGGGGCATTCCGAGTGGTTCGATACACCACATGGTTGCCCAATGTGGTCCCGGTATCGAAGAAAGATGGCAAAACCCGGGTACGTGCAGACTACAGAGATTTAAACAAGGCGAGTCCCAACGACAACTTCCCTTTGTTTAACATCCACATTCTTGTTGACAATTGTGCCAAACACGAGATACATTCCTTTGTAGATTGCTACGAAGGATACCACCAAGTGTTAATATATGAGAAAGATGCTGAGAAAATAGCCTTTGCCATACCTTGGGAAACTTACTGTTACAGAGTTTTGCCTTTCGGTTTAAAGAAAGCTGAGGTAACATATATTAGGGCTATGACCACCATTTTCCATGACATGATGCATCAGTAAATAGATGTATATGTGGACGATGTGATTATCAAGTCCAGGACTCAGGGTGATCATGTAAGGGAATTAAGAAAGTTTTTTGAAAGGTTTCGCAGTATGATTTGAAATTAAATTCAGCCAAATGTGCATTTGGGGTCCCGTCAGGCTAACTTCGAGGATTTATTGCTAGCCAAAAAGTTATCGAGTTGGATCCCACCAAGATAAAATCCATTTGAGAGCTACCTCCTCCAAAAACTAAGAAGGATGTAATGAGCTTACTAGGGATACAGAATTACATCAGCCGATTCATTGCCCAGTTGACTTCTATATGCGATCCCATATTCAAGAATTGAAAAAGGACACAACAATCAAATGGAATGGTGGGTGTCAAGAGGCTTTTGACAGAATCAAACACTACTTGTTCAATCCACCAGTCTTGGTCCCGCCAGAACTGGGAAGGCCATTGTTTTTTTATCTAACAGTCCTGGAGAGCTCTTTTGGTTGTATTCTCGGGCAGCATGACGCCACGGGAAAGAAGGAACGATCTATCTATTATATGAGCAAGAAGTTTACTAGTTATGAGGCCAAGTACACGGTACTAGAAAGTACATGTTGTGCCTTGATGTGGGTGGCCCAAAAGTTGAGGCATTACCGGCAAACTCATACCACCTACCGCATAACTAGGCTAGACCCGTTGAGGTATATATTCTAAAAACCGATGCCCACAGGTCGATTGGCAAAATGGAAAATCCTGCTCACCGATTTCAACATAGTTTATGTCACTCATACTGCAATGAAGGCTCAAGTATTAGCAGATCATCTGGCCGAGAATCCAGTTGACGATGAATATCAGCCTTTGAACACTATTTCCCGATGAAGAAGCGACTTCGGCGGAAGTGTCATCTGAAGGCATTCTTGTTTGGAAAATGTTCTTCGACGGAGCAGTAAACACAAAAAGGCGTAGGGATTGGGCAATTCAAATCTCAACCACGGGTCAGCATTACCCGACTACAGCGAGGCTCCGATTTTTCTGCACCAATAATACACCTGAATACAATGCTTGCATAATGGGCATGAACATGGCCATTGACCAAGATGTTGAGGAAGTGTTAATTGTGGGGGATTCATATTTGGTCATCCGACAGGCTCAAGGAGAGCGGGAAACAAGAGACGCTAAACTCATCCAATATAGACAACATGCGGAGGATCGCAGCCAACGGTTCAGGTTGCCACAATACATCCCATCGTTGTCACAATGAGCTAGCAGACGCACTCGCAACTCTGGCTTCCATGTTGCCTTACCCCGGAAACGCTTAAGTTGATCCTTTGGAAATTTAATTCAAAGAAAGACGTGGGTATTGTAATATGACCGAGGGAGAGTGCAACACCCAGCCCTGGTATTTCGACATCAAGAGATTTATGAAAACACAAGACCATCCCGAGCAAGCTATAGGGGGGCAAAAGAAAACCATCCGATGGCACACGAGCAATTTCTTCTTGAGTGATGATACTTTATACAAAAAGGACCCCAGATCTCAATTTACTAAGATGTCTTCACACTGGGGAAGCCAGGAGAATTATGCATGAAGTACCCATAGGAGTGTGTGGAACCCGTATGAACGGATATGTCCTAGAAAAGAAAATACTCCGAGCAGGGTATCACTTGATGACCATGGAGAAAGATTACTTCAGCTTCGTTCAAAAATGTCATCAATGTTAGGTGCACAATGATTTGATTCATGCACCGCCAACCGATTTGCATCATATGTGAGCACCCTAGCCATTCGCTGCCTGGGGCATGGATGTCATTGGGCCGATTGAGCCATACCCTCAAATGCACATAGATTTATTTTGGTATCTACCGATAACTTAACAAAATGGGTTGAAGCCATCACACTTAAATCTGTCACCAAGAAAGATGTGGTAGAGTTTGGCATTCCAACATCATCTTTCATTTCGGTATCCCTGCAACCATCATTATAGACAACACAGCCAATCTAAATAGTCGTATGATGGGAGAAATATGCGAAAAATTTTAGATAACACATAGAAACTCCACCATTTACCGTCCAAAATCTAATGGTGTCGTCGAATCATATAACAAGAACATCGAGAAGATTTTGGGAAAAATAATTCAAAGCTCAAGACAATGGCATGAAAAGTTTCCTTTTGCATTGCTGGGATATCGCACCAGAGTGCGCACATCGGTAGGAGTAACTCCGTATGTACTGGTCTCTGGGACTGAAGTTGTCATACCCGTAGAGGTTGAAATACACTCGCTCCGAGTAATCATCGAACCAGAAATTGAGGATAGCGAGTGGGATAAAACTTTTTTGGAGAAGCTGCCATTAATTGATGACAAATGAATGGCAGCACTTTGTCACTGATGGGTGTCAAGAGGCTTTTGACAGAATCTAACACTACTTGTTCAATCCACCAGTCTTGGTCCCGCCAGAACTGGGAAGGCCATTGTTTTTTTATCTAACAGTCCTGGAGAGCTCTTTTGGTTGTATTCTCGGGCAGCATGACGCCACGGGAAAGAAGGAACGAGCTATCTATTATTTGAGCAAGAAGTTTACTAGTTACGAGGCCAAGTACACGGTACTAGAAAGAACTTGTTGTGCCTTGATGTGGGTGGCCCAAAAGTTGAGGCATTACCGGCAAACTCATACCACCTACCGCAGGCTAGACCCGTTGAGGTATATATTCTAAAAACCGATGCCCACAGGTCGATTGGCAAAATGGAAAATCCTGCTCACGGATTTCAACATAGTTTATGTCACTCATACTGCAATGAAGCCTCAAGTATTAGCAGATCATCTGGCCGAGAATCCAGTTGACGATGAATATTAGCCTTTGAATAATATTTCCCGATGAAGAAGCGACTTCGGCGGAAGTGTCATCTAAAGGAATTCTTGTTTGGAAAATGTTCTTCGACGGAGCAGTAAACACAAAAAGGCGTAGGGATTGGGGCAATTCAAATCTCACCCACGGGTCAGCATTACCCGGCAACAGCGAGGCTCCGTTTTTTGTGCACCAATAATACACCTGAATACAACGCTTGCATAATGGGCGTGAACATGGCCATTGACCAAGATGTTGAGGAAGTGTTAATTGTGGGGGATTCAGATTTGGTCATCCGACAGGCTCAAGGAGAGCGGGAAACAAGAGACGCTAAACTCATCCAATATAGACATCATGCGGAGGATCGCAGCCAACGGTTCAGGTTGGTACAATACATCCCATCGTTGTCACAATGAGCTAGCAGACGCACTCGCAACTCTGGCTTCCATGTTGCCTTACCCCGGAAACGCTTAAGTTGATCCTTTGGAAATTTAATTCAAAGAAAGACGTGGGTATTGTAATATGACTGAGGGAGAGTGCAGCACCCAGCCCTGGTATTTCGACATCAAGAGATTTATGAAAACACACGACCATCCCGAGCAAGCTATAGGGGGGCAAAAGAAAACCATACGACGGCACGCGAACAATTTCTTCTTGAGTGGTGATACTTTATACAAAAGGACACCAGATCTCAATTTACTAAGATGTCTTCACGCTGGGGAAGCCGGGAGAATTATGCATGAAGTTCACACAGGAGTGTGTGGACCCCGTATGAACGGATATGTCCTAGAAAAGAAAATACTCCGAGAAGGGTATCACTTGACGACCATGGAGAAAGATTACTTCAGCTTCGTTCAAAAATTTCATCAATGTTAGGTGCACAATGATTTGATTTATGCACCGCCAACCGATTTGCATCCTATGTGAGCACCCTGGCCATTCGCTGCCTGGGGCATGGATGTCATTGGGCCGATTGAGCCATACCCTCAAATGGACATAGATTTATTTTGGTATCTACTGATAACTTAACAAAATGGGTTGAAGCCATCACACTTATATATGTCACCAAGAAAGATGTGGTAGAGTTTGTGCATTCCAACATCATCTTTCATTTCGGTATCCCTACAACCATCATTATAGACAACACAACAAATCTAAATAGTCGTATGATGGGAGAAACATGCGAAAAATATAAGATAACACATAGAAACTCCACCATTTACCGTCCAAAATCTAATGGTGTCGTCGAATCATATAACAAGAACATCGAGAAGATTTTGGGAAAAATAATTCAAAGCTCAAGACAATGGCATGAAAAGTTTCCTTTTGCATTGCTGGGATATCGCACCAGAGTGCGCACATCGGTAGGAGTAACTCCGTATGTACCGGTCTCTGGGACTGAAGTTGTCATACCCGTAGAGGTTGAAATACACTCGCTCCGAGTAATCATCGAACCATAAATTGAGGATAGCGAGTGGGATAAAACTTTTTTGGAGAAGCTGCCATTAATTGATGACAAATGAATTGCAGCACTTTGTCATTGGCGGTTGTCCCAACAAAGAATGGCCCACGCTTACAACAAAAAAATGTGCCCTAGGAATTTCGAAGTCGCACACCTGGTATGGAGGCGTATACTTCCTTTCCAGCAGGAAGCCAAAGGAAAGTTCGCTACGAACTTGAAAGGTCCAGACATCATCAGAAAGATATTGCACAAAGGAGCAAAGTGCCTGGGTAACGTTGAAGGAGATGAGCTCGAGACGGTAGTGAACGCAGATCAAGTGAAAAGGTATTAAGTTTAAGCCCTCTGCTGCAATGATTCCGGCCGGTTGAAATTATGAAGGCTTTTCTGTCCTGCTTCCCTAAAAACTACCAATACTTCACAAACTCTTTGAGTTGAACTCGACACTTTGTTAACCCTCTTTGGAACGGAGAAATGCAAGGTTCAAAAAAAGAAAATGAAAACTTGACTGATAAAAAAAAGAAACAACAAACAAATTAGTTTAGGAAAAACTCCTGAACTACGTCTTACTTGATTTCGAAGGGATACATAGGCAGCCTCTCCCTGAGGTTCAGTCATATAAAAACAAAACCCAAGTTCCCCAAGAAAATAAAAATGGGGTGAAAATGTATTGGTTCGGTCATAAACCCGCCCGAATAGTTGCAAAGTGGTATGTTTCCATCCAATTTCCTTTACTTAAGAGCTTGGTACAAGTCCTTCCGATCAATTTGCCAAAATAGGGACGTGACAAACACCATTGTTGGGATTCGGAACAACTCAATTTGAGAGAAATAAAATGAGAGAGTCATATCGGTGAAAACCTTCTGGCATCATAAGGCGACGGTGAGCAAAGAAAAACAAAATGATAGAGTTCGTTTAATAATAACTCGCAAAGAGCGCTATCAGCAACACGAGAAGAGAAATGAGAGAAGCCGATTGGCGAAATCCCGCAAAGGGCGTCGTCGGCCGAAAAGAGGAAATATTGTCGCTCAAGCCTGAACAAGTTTCCACGGTTTTGAAAGATTGAAATGAAAAGGCAGAAATGGATCTCGTCCAAGAAGTATGACATTTCAGTTTAAATTCGGCACGCACTCCTAGATAAGTCCTCCCTTTTTCAACAAAAGAGACATAACTCTCTAAATCCATGTGTTTGGTTTGTTTTTTTCTCCAACTCCTTCTTTTTTATCTTCGATGTCCTGACCAGTCCGAAAGACAAGGTAGCAACACCTGTCTCACGGGTTTTCTCCTAGCAAGAACTAAAAGGAATATCCGGTATCAGCAAACGCATTTAGCCAATCCTGGCTGATCATGACGGCGGATGCTTCAAAGCCGGAAAGTGGAGAGAAAATAAGTTCAAAGTCGAGAGCCCACAAAGGCGAATCAAGATCGAAAAGTTTAAGCCCAAGCGGGTTAGTGGTTCCTACAAAAAAATCTCAAAAGGCAAGCTCCCAATTGGAAATGGGATGAAAATCATAAAACCAATCTGAAATATGAAGACCCACCGACCAACCTACAAGGAATAGATCGGAAGTCAATGGTTTTCCTCCAACAAGAAATGAGGCTGAAATCAAGCAAAACAAGGCCACAAAAAATCACTCTTTAAGCTAACAAATTGCTCTGTTTCTGAATTGAAATTTCACACAAGTGTAATCTAAGAACAATGGGAACACGTGAAAAGTACAGCAAAAGGAATGGCACAAGGGCCAGGAATGGAGTTATATCAATAACAAAAGGGGAAGTTTTCGTTACATTATTTTCCTGCAATTTCATAAATAAACATGATGGCATGGGACTCCAATCCGCGACTCCTTCCCCGGACTTAGATCGACATCCCTAGCCTTCCCTTCCACAACTCGTGGACCTGCTCGGCATAACCCAAGGATCGCACTCCACTCCCTCTAGCACATAACGAGAAATTTCCTTCTTTTGCTTCCCTGCATAACCCGGGAGGCTTCTCTTTATATCCCCATCATAACCTGAGGACCCCCATTTTACCAACCTTTATTCCCTAGCATAGTTTGAGAGTTAAAGCTCTTCTGTCCTTAGCATAACGTACATCCTTTCTATATCCCCAGCATAGTCAAAACAAACTATGTGGCCCTCCACTTCCGTGGATCTCCCTAGCATAACGTAAGAGTTCTCTTTCCATCCTGATATAACCCGAAGATTCCCCTGGAAAAACCTAGGAATTTTCCATTCAATCCCGGCATAACCCGCGGATTCCCCTGGCATAACTCAGGAATTCTCCATTTAATTCTGGCATAACACGTGGATCTCCCTAGCATAATGTAGTAGCTTTTCTTTCAATCCCGGCATAACACGTGGATTCCCCTGGCATAACCCAGGAATTTTCCATTCAATCCCGGCATAACCCGTTGATCTACCTAGCATAACCTAGAAGTTTTTCTTTCAATCCTGGCATAACCCACAAATTCCCCTGGCATAACCAAGGAATTATTCATTCATCCTACATAACCCACGAATTTCCCTGGCATAACCCGGGATATTTATTAACTTCACCTCGGCGTAACCCGTGGCTTTTCCTTTCATCCGCAACAGGAACCCTTCATTCCTATCCCGGCATAACCCGTGGATCCTCCTCTTACCCCCAGTAGGGACCCTTCATTCCCTATCCCGACATAACCCGTGGATCCTCTTCTTATCCCTCGCAAGGACCCCTTTTCCTTCCCAACACAACCTAGAAGTCATTCCAAATGATACACAATCTAGATTTTTATTGTTTTCAATAAAGAAATAGCTCATATTTGTGTTACAAATAACTCACAAAATTTTCCCGGTGAAAACTGGGGCAGAAAAGTTCGTTCGTTCTTTTTAGTGTCCGAGCAGGTATTACTTCAAGGCACATGATTTGAGATGACCGAAAGTGCGAGTCTCAATACAGAATAAGGAAAAGAAGAAAAGAACAAAAAAAAGATGTGAATTCAAAATGTTGAAGAAGACAAAGATGCAGATGACTCAAAGTTTGATTGAAGTCAAAAGTCTTATATGCCCTGCTCCAGTCTAATGCTGAAACAAAAGCAGCCCCTACAACATGTGGACAGTAAGATTTAGATCGAGGTTTACAACAAAATAAGCCAAGACTTGAGATCAAGCTTTATGAGTTGTATATATATAGGAATTTTGTAACCCATTGTCGATAGGCTTAGCTAGTTTAACTATCAATTTTCATTTGGTGTAATAAGTAGTCAGTAAGCAGTAGCAGCAACAACAACAGTTGAAATCACAATCCATGGTAGTCCCAGCTACCAAACACTCTAGAACTACACTGACCTAATTCCTTTATTGCTGATGATATGTAGGAAACCTTTGAAGCAAGGTTCGATCAGACATATTTTCAAAATGCTTTTCCTGGAGTTTTTAGTAGGTAAAAATCCCGCATAGCGCTCATTCATCTTTGACCGAAAAACCTTTGGTTTCCAGGCAAAGAGGGGCAGCTGTGAGCACGTGCTTTTTACTTCGTTAAAATTACTACTACAAAATTCCCAGATTTAGGATTTCTCCTTTTTATTTTTTATTTTTAGGATTTAATTTCGCATATTGATGTGTGTTTTCATTGGTGCATGGATGACAAGTTATAAAAAATACAAAAAAATACATAAACAAATAGAATTTAATTTCACATGGTTTGTTAAAATTAATTAGTAATTAAGGTTTTATTTTGCGAAATATAAAAATCACAAAAATAAATAGTTCATATTGGCATTTATTTAAATTGTAGCATCCAAATTGCTAATTTTCTGATTTGTTTAGTTTAGTTTAATTTAGTCTAATAAGAGTATTAAAATAAAATTAGGAAGTTTTTAAAAATTAAAATGAAAAAAGAAAGTGGGAATTAAAAGGTTGGCCATAATTGGGCCAAGCCTGGGTTTCCCAAACCCCCTTACCAATTCAAAATACCAAAAACCATCCCAAATTCCGTCCCTCACCCAAACTGACATGAGAGATGCCCCAAAACGACGTCATTTTGGGGCAATCAATCTCAGCCATCGATCAAGGATGATCAACCGATCCTAAAACCCCCTCCTAAAACCAATATATATGTCCAAACATGTGTAATATACTCAGAGACAAACGCTTTCCTCCTCGTAAAAAACCTTCACCGGTGTAACATCGTCTAGGAACCACCACAAACCCACCGTATAACCGCCGGCCGGAAATCGTCTCCGCCGGCGGTGAAGCTCAGATCCCGTCCAAAAATACACCCTTCACTCACTGTACCCTCCTCTTACATATTCCCTAATAATCTATCCTCGAATACAAGACAATCGTCTCAAATATTACATTCTTTGGACGCCGCCTCCGCCGTCCACGACGGTGCCGTCGCCGGAACCCTCCCAAAATAACACCAGATACTCCTCAACCCATCCCCATAAAGAATGCATGTTTGTATTCCTCCAAACCCCTACCCATTGCTTCGAATATTAGATCAAAGCTCTCACCAAAACCACCAACCTCACCAGAATCCTCATAAATGGTACCAGGTGACCTTCTTACCTTCCTTTCAAAAAATATATGACCATCAGCATTCGAATGCACCAGAACCTGGCCAAATATCAGATAAAAAATGATTTGAAACAGATACCCACCCCCAAACTTGCTAACCCTACACCTGATACTCTCACACCCCCTCAAATGATGGTACAAGGGTCTCGAAAGGCCAACAAACCTTCCTAGAAATGCATGAAAACTATTGGACTTGAAAAGTCCAAAATTCTAGGGTTGCAGTGGTTATGCTAAGTACCTTGTTTTCATTTGATTGACTTTTAATTATTCTTTGTTCTTGTTTGTGTAAATGAATGAATATCCATTCGCTCATCGGTAAAAATTTCTAATTAATTGCTTTGTTTCCATCATATGCTTTTTGTTCTTAAGTCTTAATAACATGCTTTTGAATTGTTCTCTTATCATTTGAAGTTATATTTATTTCTTTATACTCATTTGAATCATCATGCTAAGCTCTGAATTGTTCATCGGTTTAACTTTGCACTTTTTGTTTCGAAATTGATTAGTTTCCATGTGTGATAAATATTGCTTTTGAAGTTTGTGTTGTTTAAGTTTATTTTTGCTTCAAGTAATTTAGTTCCATATTTTGATACTTGTCTAAATCCGCCTGTATATATGTGTTGCATCGGTTTGTTACTTATCAATTTTTTGACCCTTGTTTGTTTGCTTTTACATAAGTATAGTATAGTCTTCAATTGAATATTTGGCCATGTCCAACTTTCTCAAATTCGATCCTAACCAATAATAAAACCCAGGTTTATGACCTTGAGGAGTTAACTAGGGTTATTTTTTGAGCAGATGGATAGGCACCAGGGTATAAAACCTGTACACTAGTAATTAAGAAGGGAAGACATGGGTAATGGCGGTATTTGAGAATAAGAATCTTGTAACAAACACCTGGAACATTATAGTAGAGGTTCGAAATGCATTTTCTGATAATTCTCTCTCAAAACATGAGGCGCAAGTTAAAGAATAAGGGACCAAATAAGCAAATTAGAAAAATGGGTAAGGGACTAAAAAAAGGAAGAAAGATTTATTGCCCTAAGGCCTTGGCAATAAAAGGGGTATCTGATTGTTTATGTGAGGGGGGATACTTTTTTTAGAGAACAAGTCGAGAGCATTTATCTAAAAACCAATTCCCTGAAAATCTTAAGCTTTCATGGCAAAAAGCTTCTAAAAAATCAAAATTCTACTCATTACAAGTTAAAGATGACTTGAGGCATATGCATTTGAAGTGTTTGAGTTCTTCACAAGAAATTTTAGGCATCGATCTTAGGTTGGTCTGCTTTGTTAATTATTGGGATCGAAATTTGTGTTGTTATTTGCTTTTTAAAACTTTTCTGAGTTCCTGATACAATTCCTGGCTTGAGTGGTTGATTTCGCTGCTGTTTGTTGTTGTTTCTCGTTTACCTTACTCATCGGATTCCTCTTAGCTGTAATTCCAAGTATCTACTCTCACCCAGGAAAGTCTGGAAATAAACAGTTGTATATGCATGGTCCTGTTTGATAATGAAGACATTCATTTTTTCATATGTTTATGTTATAGTCCAAATATTGTTAGTTTAGTAGTAGTTAGGATATTATTCTTATCCTGATGCTTTAATATATGAACATTCGGACTATGCTGGACTATTACTTGGAATGTTAGTTTCAAGTTACTTCAATTTCAGTAGGATTAAATGTGGTAGTCAAGTAATTTGCCTGATTTTCATGTTTGATTCGGTAATATGGAGTCCTTATACGTATATGTACTCTGATTGACGATTACATTAGTTTTTTATGCTAAATCTGAATCCTGAGTTGTAATTTATTAATTTACTAATACAAAACCATTACAAGAATTTCCTCTTGTCAAATGTCTTTAATGTGTTAAAAATGATCAATTATGAATAATATCAACTGTTGCGGTGTATCGATTTGGAAATTCTATCCTTATCCTTGTGTTTAATTTGTAGTCAAAATTTCTGGGCTCAATTGAAGGCCCAGATCTTGGTAAGTTATGAAGTAAAAAAAACAAATACTTCTAGGCTGTCTATCTTCATTGATAAAGCCCAATAGCAGAAATTAGTTATACAAAAATGCTTAAAATATGCATATTGATTTCTTCATTAGGATAAACCGTTAACACTTGAATAATTAGGACTTCTTTTTTATTTTAGAGATGCGCATGTTTCAATATTATAGTCTCTTAAGGCTGTCTTTTTCCTAAAAAATAAAATGGGTGTGCCACGCTAAACAAATGTCACACACTATGTGTCCCTCTAATTGTAATAAAATGCATAGAAATCTGGAGGTACCGTTTAGTGAATTTCACGGTCCTTCCAAGAATTTTGAAACTCGTAGTTGCTATCGGCGCGCAATTTTAGTAATGTATCATCCTAATTTTGGGTGCGCATTTATGTGACCCAAATCCAAGTCTCAACGATGTTAAAATGTGTCGAGAACCCGGGTGCATTTATGTGACGTGGTTTGAGACGTGTTTTGATAACATTGCAAATATTCCTAAAAGTGAATAAAGAGGTTAATAATTTAAAAATCGCATTGCATCATGAATATGTGTAAAAATTGAGAAATTAGCCATTTATAATAGTTTAAGCGACCGTGCTAGAACTACGGAATTCGAGGATGCCTAACACCTTGCCTCGGATTAATAGAATTCTGTACTCAAGAATTTGTGGTTCGTAGACTCCAATTTGGCAGTAGAAAAAATTTTCTCAATTTGGGATTCTAAAAAAACCGGTGACTTGGGAAACGAATAGCCAAACCTATTCAATGTGGCGACTCTTAATAAATAAATAATCCCAGTTACAATAATGTCACTTTAATTGGGAAAAACTCCATTATACATCTTATCCTTCGGGGTAGCCGTGTAAAAAAGGAGGTGTGACATATATGACCGAGATGGCCCTAGTGGCCCTCATTCCTAGACTGGTCTCCCTGAGTGACCCACTGATTGGACCCTATTGCAACTCTCCCTTACTGCCTGTATCTTCAATTTTCTAGCATCTGTGTCCTGAGCGAATCCCATAATCTTTCCATAATTCATATCCGAGTGTAAGGCCGTTGTAGCAGCCTCATTCACAACCATATGATTAAGAGCTTGAACGAATTTCCAAACTCCAGCATCCATGGTCGACACTAACTGAGGAGCATACTGGGAAAGTCTCACAAACTGCATGTGGTACCCCCAAACACTCATTCTGCCCTTCATTAGGACCTCAAACATAGTGTCATGGGTCTCCATTGTCTCGGTTGGCAAGTAGTGGTCCATAAATACGTCTACAAACTTATCCCATCTAGCTAGAGGCCTTAACTCCACATGGAAATCCTCCCATATATCGAACCACAATTACACTACTCCCCTTAATGTGTATGAACCCAACTCAACTCCCTCTGTCTCTGTAGCTTCAATCACACAAAGGATCTTATATATTTCGTCAAGGAAATCCTGCGGATTGGCCTCTAGGTCTGTGCCAGTGAACTCTAGAGGGGATAACCGCATAAACTGGTTGAGTCTGTAGCTTGAGAAATCTCCATGACCGATGGAGGACGTAAGGGCATCATGAGATCTCTGGGCCTGAGCAGCCACTAACTAGATCAACATATGGATGGCTCCTTTAAGGTCCCTATAAGAAACCCAGGGACTGGAAGCTGGAACTGCATCAGGATTAGGAATATTGGCGGGATAGATGGTAGCACCCTCTGCCATAGCAAAAATAGGAATAAATTTATCTGGGATAGATGGTCCAGGTTGATTCAAGATCAGGGAGTCACTCTCACACATGGTATCGGGTACATGGTTCACAGCCACGCTTAGGGTAGTATTGCCCCAAGTCCAAGTCTAGCTCTCTTCTTAGGAAGCATTACTGAAAGTTTTGAAACAGAGGACGAGTTAGGCATAAATATATCAAATTTTCCCTTCACCGCACGATATAGTATAACAAAGAGGAGGGTAATTTATTAAATATCCATGTAGCCCCCTACCTATAAATGGGGTCAACAGCACACCGATAAGATGGGCGCTACTAGACACGGCTCTGAGACATCCTAGGACCCTTTTAAAACCTTAGGCTCCAGTTTATCACGCCCCTAAACTGAGGAACATGACCGACGCTCGACAGGGTAGCCCCAGTCCAGCGGACCTTGGTGCCCTTCCTATCCCACGTGTTACCCCGTGACTTCAATACTCATTATTCAAGAGAAATAGCATTTTATAATAAAACACATTCTTGTGAGACATAATAACATACATGTATTTTATACGCGATCTACAAGTTATACTACCCAAATACATAAGTACATAACCCACGTTTCCTTTCTATGGAGCCTCTAAGGATACAAAAGAGTTTTACCATACTTGTCGGTAATCAGGCTTCGATTATACCTTACAAAAATACCAAAATAAATCCACGGGAAGGAAAATCGGCATCAGTAACGTAGGGCCCCAAAAGGAAAGTGGCTCAATAATACAACTGACGAAAGATGAAGGAGGTGCTACTTTCGGTGGAATGGAGTACCTGCTATCGAACCACCTACAATCATCACAACAACGTAGCTCCACCGGCCGAAGGGATGTGAGTACACGTGAATTGTACTGGTTTGAATGAACAAACTTTATCCCAAGTAAAATAAATCAATACACATATAACGAATAGTAATAGAATCAACAATCAATTAACATGAAAGTAACAACTAAGGCCAATAAGTTTCACAATCTCTCTTTTCTCCTTTCAACATTCATTCATCATATCAATAATTTCACAAACTTTCATTTCAATAGTGATAATGATCACTATCCATCCCCATTACCTCAACCACCATTATTACCTTGTGGCGTGTAACCCGATCTCAGTGGAAACTCACATTTCACACAACAACAATAGTTCACGGTTCAATAACATTGCTTTAGGCTATCCAAAATATCATTTCACAACATTCACAAAGAGGTTACATAGTCATAAGTACCATTTCCATCATATCCAAAAGATGGTATACAATTCAAGTCACAATTATAATTTCCCACGATAAGCCATGCATGATTTAACCATAGTTGTTACAGTTGTATCCATTAAAACATTTTCCCATCATTTATTACACAAGCATTACCACATAAACTTATTCACACACACAGTTGGTTTGTTGCCACTTATTCACACCGTCATATCGGAATATTTAACCAACAATGTTCAAGGCCTATGAATCACAAGAATTCATGATATAGTCCACCTTGCCTTAACACCTGTGAAGCAACAAAAATTCACAAATAGTCAACATTTAACACATACCAATAACTCGTACACTAAACATGGTGACTTTACAAATGTTAAAGTTAGCTATGCTTACCTGCAGTCGAATTTCCTATTTAACTCCAACTCTCAATTCACAAACTACCTAGTATCGTTAATCTATTTCACAAGTTAATACATATTTCTTATAATTGAACTTCACAAACACAACCAGAACTCGCATAGATTATCAACCCCTTCTTTTCGCAGATCTTTACTCTTACCCAATACTTCTTACTAAATTTTATATACTAATGAGCTTGCATATATTGTCCAACTTATATTTTGAAGAGTCAATTTAAGATAATCTCCTTTTTAATTAAATATGAAAACCAATGAAAAATGGTCGGGGATTTTACCTGCAATAATGAAGAAGAAGATAATTACTCGAAATTTCTTGGCCTGGGTGTCTTTGAAAAATAAAATTGATAGAGATGAAACTTTCTCTCTCAAGAATCCTCTCTTTCTTCTGTAATTTTTTTTTTAAAATGGATCAAAATAAAGGGTTGTGGTGTTTTTTTAAGAAGGGGTCAGTTGAAAAATTAGAAAACTAGGAGCCCCGATATGGAATGTGGTCAGGAATGTGATTGCATTCCACACATGCAGTCCACAAATCGGTCTTAAAATGGCCATGAAAATTGGGCTATAATTAATATATATAATGGAGGTATGCAAAACTTATATGGTTTGCATACACGTTATGCGATTGCATAGTGCATCGCATAACCTCCCTCACAAAAAGTCAATGGGAAAGAATGTGATAACTATGCGGTCTGGATAACCAAAATGTAATTGCATTTTGAAAGCATAGTTGTCCTCTAATTGGGTAGTGGCCTACCCAGTTATGTGACTATTATGAAGTCCGCATACACGATACGCGATTGCATAGTGCGTCGCATAACGCCCAATTTTTGAAAAATTTTATCTTTCTAATTTTGGGGTACTTTTCACTCAAAATGGTTTGATCCGCGGTGAGCAAGATCATCATGAAGAATTTTGATTGTGATGACAACACAGGGACCTACCCGACAAAACTTTAGGCAAGAATGTTTTACAGGTCTTTACACTTCCCATTGATTTTTGACTAAGAGGATCAGCAACAACGTTAGCATTTCCTAGGTGATAGAGAGTATCAATGTTGTAGTCATTGAGTAACTCCAGCGATCATTTCTACCTCAAATTCAACTCCTTCTGTTTGAAAATATATTGAAGGCTCGTGTGGTTCGTGAACACATCCTCATGGACCCCATATAGATAATTTTGACTAATCTTTAGCACAAACACCACTACAAGCTCTAAGTGATGGGTCAGATAGCTCTTTTCATGACTCTTGAGTTGCGTAGAAGTGTAGGCTATAACCTTGCCGTATTGCATTAACACACACCTGAGCCCGATCCTTGTAGTGTCATAATATACCACAAACCTCTCTGTACCCTCTATCATTGCTAATAGTAGTGTTGAAATCAATCTTGAATTCAATTCATTGAAGCTCTTTTCACAAGCATCTGACCATTGGAATTCAACTGCTTTTGGGGTCAATATAGTCAATAGAGAAAACCCCTCCACAAATCTTCTGTAGTATACGGCAAAACCTAAGAAACTGCAAATTCTGTTTGAGTGGTAGGTCTAGGACAATTCTTTACTGCTGCAATATTTTCAAGATCAACCATAATTCCTTCCCTGGATACGTCATGACCTAAGAACACGGCATATTTAAGCCAAAATTCACATTTAATTTTTTTTGCATATAATTGGTGTTGCTGAAGAGTCTGCAAAACTGCCCTGAGATGGTTAGCATGATCCTCTTGACTTTTGGAATACACAAGAATATCATCAATGAACACTATTATAAAGGATTCTGGAAAAGGCTTGAAGACTCAATTTATAAGATTCATGAAAGTTGATGGGGGCATTTGTTAGCCAACAAGACACCACCGTAAATTCAAAGTGCCCAAATCAAATTTTGAAAGCTATTTTTGGAATATGGTATTCCCATATCATTAATTGGTGATACCCAGAATGCAAGTCAATCTTTGATAACACATAGCACTCTGCAATTGGTCAAACGATTCATCTATTCTGGGTAAAGGGTATTTATTTTTTATGTTGACTTTTTTAAGCTGCTGGTAAGTAATACATGTCCGCAACGTCCTATCTTTCTTTCTTACAAACAAAATTTTGTGATCCCTATGGTGACACACTTGGCTTGATGAAACCCTCTCCTAGCAAATTCTTCAATTGCTCCTTTAGTTCCTTCAATTCTTTCAGTACCATTCTATAATGCATAATTCATATAGGACGTGTGCCTTATAAAATTCAATCTCCCTGTCTGGTAGAATTCTAGGGAGCTCAATTGAAAAGACTTGAAGAAATTCGTTTACAACTAGCTCGGACAATAGGGTAAGTGCCTCAGCATCAGTATCCCTAACTCAAACTATATAGCAGATAAGCTCTTTCTTGATCATCCTTGCGGCCATAAGGTAAGAGATAAACCGACCTCTAGGCTCTATGTTATCCCCCTTATGTTCAACAACGGGCTCATTAAGAAACTCAAGCCTCATAGTTCTAGTTTGGTAGTCAAGCTTGGAAAAACATAAATAAAGCCAAATCATCCCCATTATTAAATATAAATAAAAAATTCCCGATTGAATAAGATCGCTATGGTATCCCTACCATGCACCATGACAACATAGCTTCTATAAACTCGAGTAGCAAAAATTGACTCACCAATCGTAGCAGATTCGATAATTGTTCAGGAAGTTGTTCCGGTTCTATCCCGAATGCCATAGCAACATAAGGGGTAACATAGGACACAGTGGAACCAAGGGGAATAAGTGCATAAACATTATGAGATTGGATAGTTACAACACATGTAAAAACATCTAGATAAGCATATTCTGTCTGGCGTCCAAAAATAGCATAGAACCAGCTGGGTCATTCAAAACTATATGCACAACCTCTAGCTGCACCACGCAATGCCGGTGCTGGTGTACATCGAGCTGGTAAAAGGGCGAAAGATGTAGCAGCTTCTAGGGTTCCTAGCTCTACTCTGCCCCTACCCGCTCCCCGGGGAGATACACGGTAATGCCTCTAAATATGAGCCCCTATCCTACACCCACAACACATAGAAAACATCATGTAGCAAATCCCTGAGTGCATCTTTTTGAACTTGGGGCATGGGGACCTCTGCTGCTTCTGGGATCTCCTTCCTAACTTTCCCCGCCGATGGGATCTCCTGTCGCCCTGACTAGTATTGAATCAACTCCACTACTACTCCTTGCTGGGCCTTGATAGTGGTGCACTAGCTAAAGACTGTGCAATAGATTGGGATGGCCCTGGTGACCCTCCTAAAAAGCTAATCTTCGCCCACCATGAGACTCGCACATGTTGCCCACAGACAAGGCCTTTTCGCTACCCTCTCTCTCCATTATGTTCTTTAATTTACGGTTCTTTGTGGCTTGAGAAAATGCTACCATCGTCCCATAATTCATGCCAAAATCCAATGCAGCTATAGAAGCCTCATTAATAGTCAAAGGATTAATGCCCGGAACTAACCGGTGCACCCTAGCCTCCATTTGTGGGCAACATATGAATAGCATATTTGGACAGGCGATAAAATCTATGTTGTACTCCCATACACTTTTTCTACCCTGCTTCAGAATTTCAAACTCAACTGCACGAGCTGCCCTTGTCGTGAAATGCATCAGCAAACTCGCCATACCTCGCCGAAGGGTGACCCTCCTCATGAGAATCATTCCACAATTCAAACTACGAATTGATCGCTCCTTTCAGACTGTAAGCAGCTGACTCTACTCCCTATGTCTCGGTTGCACGTGTTAGAATATACGCTTAACGCTAGAGGAGGGGTGAATAGTGTTATAATAAAAAACGATGTAAATTTGCGGAATTAAAAATTGCAGGAATAACGTAAGTGCAGTAATTAAAATGATAAGGAGAGAACACACCGAATTTTATCCTGGTTCACCACAATGTGTGGTTAGTCCAGTCCCCGAGAGACTCTATCGAGTATTACACTAACTTCGTTAAGCTTACGGGTGCCTAACAAACCGTTACACTTGCTAGTAGATATACACTCTACAAGACTTCAACCTGCTCGAAGATACCGCACCTCAAGACTTCAATCCAAGGAACTACTTTTCCTTCTTACAACAAGGGATTAGACTATCCCTTCAAGTGTGTACAAACACTTAGCACTCAAGACAAGACTCTCTTTATAGAGTATATATGAGTAAAAACAATACGCTCAAGAACACAACAACTTAGTCAAGAGTTTGGCTCTCAAAAAGCTATGAAATGAATATAAAATGATTGATATGAGAGTATGTAAGCTTAAGCAAGAATGTAATCAGTTGTTGTTCTTAGAAGAGTGAATTTGAGTTGTATTTATAGTGCTCAAAACACCCAAAACCGTTGCTTAATTGCCAATCACAAATTGCTGATTTTGTGTTAGGATAATCGATTATCTGATTCTGCATAATCGATTATCTGCCAATCGTTTAAAAAACATTCCCAGATTTTAAGCAGAATAATCGATTATCCAAATCGTATAATCGATTACCTGACAACGTTCAAAAATCAATCCCCGATTTTATGCTTAACATAATCGATTGTCTGATTGTACATAATCGATTATCTTTCAGTGTTTGAAAATACTTTGGCAACGGTCTTTAATATAATCGATTACCAGAAAAGCCATAATCGATTAATTTGCTACTTTGTAAAATCTGCTGTTCACTGTCTCAACATAATCGATTAGTCTAAGGCACATAATCGATTATCTTGTAGCTTTGAAAAATCTGGTGAACACTGCCTTAACATAATCGATTATCATAAGGTACATAATCGATTATCTTGCAGCTTTGTAAAATCTGGTGTACACTGCCTTAACATAATCGAGTATAATAAGGTACATAATCGATTATCTTAAAATCTGGTGTACACTGCATTAACATAATCGATTATCATAAAGTACATAATCGATTTTGTTTGTCCAGATTTGAAAGACATGTTTAGAATTCATTTTGGTTAAAATGAAATGTTTGAAAATCATTTTTCTTTAAATTAAAGATGCATGGTTTGATAAAAATGATTTTACGAAAGAAGCCAACTCTTGAATCAATTGTCGTATCAAGATCACAATTATAGAACGACTCATGTATAACTTTGTTGCTTTACTTAATCTTGATCTTTGTTTCTCTTGTGCTTGGACTTCGGCATATGTCAATGTTCCGTTCACGTCGGTTTGTCATTTATCAAAACCTACAAATATGAACGCACGTTTAGTTTAGCGACTTGAGAACGTGTTTCAACAATTTCCCCTTTTTTGATAATGGCAAACCAATATCGGGATATGCATATTAATTAATTCATAATGACGATCCAAGACAAGTATATAGATATGCAACGAGTTCCCCCTCAAGTTTTGAATTCCCCCTCAATTTATGCCAATATGTATTAGTGTGCATAGCCCATATCTTCCCCCTTTTGACATTAGCAAAAAAATAACTAACTCCTTATTGATTAAACACTATTGCAAATACATAAAAATAAAAGACAGAATATTATGCAAACTAGAAAAACAAAGAGACAAGACATTATTCATTATCATCATTAACTTCCGTCTCGACAGCCGGTACGTCTTCCCGAAGGACAATTTGGGCATATGGATAATGGACGTGATCAAAATATCCATGGAGCTCGTGAGTCAATCGATTGACATTCATATCAATACGATTTATGGATGTGGATACGGAGGCAAGTTGCTCAGAAATAGATTGGAGGGATGCATCGGACGGGGCCAGATGACGACGTCTTTGAGGTGGAGGAGGAGGCGAATGCTCACCGATATTGGGAAATGAAGATTCTTGAATTTCCCAATGTTTTGTCGCCTTTTTGTGAGGATCGATGGAGGTGTCGATACCGGAAGCAACAAGAATGGTCATAACGACAAAAGTATAGGGGAGTGGCTTATCTTCCCCAATTGCATCATATAAGTGAGTCATGACGAACTTGCACCAATTGATGCGAGCCCCGGTGATAATGGCATGCATAAGTTTTGAATCCTCATGAGAGATAGTTGTGTGATTGAATTTTCGCGGTTTTAGAACGCGGGTGATGAAATAAAAAATTAGACGATATTCCGGGAGCATGTTTGTAATGGTTGGACGACGATGGTCCGGAGTTGCAATAAATTCACCGATGCCAATTTGGCTGAAGAGAAGTTGTTCATCAAATAACGCGCCTTCTTCCCTAGTATAGAGAGAAATGTCTTCCCCATTGCGTGGGAGTTTAGTGAGGGCTTGAATATTTGCCTCAGATAGAGGAATTGAATTTTCATTGACGTGCGAGACAATTTCACCATCTTCGTCCTTCTCGAGATTTGAATAGAAGGCCCGAATTAGAGGAGGGTGAATGTAAGGAGTGTGAAGATAAAGGAATTCAAGGAGTTGGCTTTGCATAAGCATATTTGCTGTGGATGGAGGGGTGCTGTGATTAAGGAAACGATCCGTGGAAAATCGAGGAGGAAGGATTTCTCGATTTTCAAATTTTTCAATAAAGCGCGTAAGTTCGTCTTCACTATTGAATCGTAAATAAGAACCATCTTTATAACAATGAACTAGTGGACGAGTGACGGAAGAGGAGGCAACATTTTTGCCGGAACGAGCTCGTTTGGAAGTTTTGCCACTCATTTTGAATAAATAGTAATAGCCTTTGAAGAGTTTTGAGAATTTGGGAGCTAAGATTGATGTTTGAGTGAAGGCATTGAAGATATAATGCACCTATTTATAATGAGAAGAATGAAACTGCATTAAAGTTAGGAAATCTGCAAAAATTTAAGGAGCAAACGTCAGAAACGGTAACTATTTTGAAATACTGACTGAGAATAATCCATTATGGAACTATGGTAATCGATTATTCTGATACAGTGTGCCCAGTGATTTTCTGACTCGGGGAATAATCGATTGTGCTTTTAAGATAATCGATTATTTCAGGAAATGTAGTAACGGACATCCGAGATGGTAATAGGAAAATCTATTACACTGTTTTAAATAATCGATTATTGTCACACAGTGACCTAACACCTGAAAATAAATGTCAACATAATCGATTAGGGATATGTGATAATCAATTTTTATATTTACCAGCTAAAATCCTGCAAAGCCAAAACTGTTAGATAATTGATTGTAGTGTTGTATAATCGATTATGTCAATTTTCCAACATAATAAACCTAAAACGTAAATGGGGAATAATCGATTATTGACTTTAGAGAAATCGATTATTCTGCACCGGTGTCTGATAATTCCCCCTGTCTTTGGGGCGATACCTGCAAAAAAGAATTAGGCGCCTCCGACGCTCAAGTTAGTAATTGTTTAAAAAGGAATGCAATGCATGAATTAGATCAACGTGGAGTCAAGAATTCCGAGTTCACTACGAATGCGGAAAAAGGACTCTTTCTCTAAAGGCTTTATGAAGATGTCGGCCAATTGATTTTTGGTTTCAACAAATTCAATTTCGACATCGCCCTTGAGAACGTGATCTCTTATAAAGTGATGTCTAATTTCTATGTGTTTCGTTCTTGAGTGAAGAACAGGGTTCTTCGTCAAGCTAATGGCGCTAGTATTATCACATCGAAGAGGGATATGATCGATACTAAGGCCATAGTCCGAGAGTTGTTGTTTCATCCAAAGGATTTGAGCGCAACAACTCCCCGCGGCTACATATTCAGCCTCGGTTGTGGACAACGCAAAACTAACTTGCTTCTTGCTAAACCAAGAAACTAAGGAGCTACCGAGCAAATGGCAAGTGCCACTAGTGCTCTTGCGGTCCAATTTGCAACCTGCAAAATCAGAATCGGAATAGCCAACAAGTTGGCGTGAAGAACCTTTGGGATACAATAGTCCCACATTTATTGTTCCAACAAGATACTTGATAATCCATTTTACCGCAGTTAAGTGTGACTCCCTTGGACATGATTGATATCGAGCGCATAAACACACGCTAAACATGATGTCCGGTCTACAAGCAGTAAGGTAGAGAAGGGATCCGATCATACCTCGATACTTCTTGGTGTCTACTTCCTTACCTTTCTCATCCTTGCCAAGATGGTTGGATGTACTCATTGGGGTGGCCATTGCTTTGGCGTTGCTCATTTCGAAACGGTTTAGCAACTCCTTGCAATATTTGGATTGGCAAATGAAAGTTCCTTCTTTCATTTGTTTCACTTGCAGCCCCAAAAAGAAGTTTAGCTCACCCATCATTGACATTTCGAATTCGCTAGTCATTAACTTAGAAAATTCCTCGCATAAAAAATCATTAGTAGCACCAAAAATAATATCATCGACATAAATTTGAACTAATCGAATGTCATTGTTTTTATTTTTGATAAATAGTGTAGTGTCGAATTTCCCCCTTTCAAACTCATTGTCTAAGAGAAATTTACTTAGACGCTCATACCAAGCTCGAGGAGCTTGTTTAAGACCATATAAAGCTTTCTTAAGCTTGAAGACATGGTCGGGAGATTTAAAATCTTCAAAGCCCGGGGGTTGTTCAACATATACTTCTTCTTGAATAAATCCATTTAGAAAGGCACTTTTGACATCCATTTGATATAGTTTAAAATTCATAGATGATGAAAAAGCAAGTAATAAACGAATGGCTTCTAGGCGTGCAACGGGTGCATAGGTTTCTTCATAACAATTCCTTCTTCTTGATTATAACCCTTAGCAACTAGCCTAGATTTGTTTCTAGTGATTATGCCATTTTCATCTAATTTATTTCGAAAAACCCATTTCGTACCAATTATGGTGTGATTATCGGGTCTTGGCACCAATTCCCAAACATCATTACGTTTTAATTGGTTAAGCTCCTCTTGCATTGCCAAGGTCCAATGCTCATCCCCAATTGCTTCGAAAATGGTTTTAGGTTCAATTTGAGAAACAAAAGCCATATGCCCTACGGTGTCTTTAAGAAGATTCCGTTTACTTACCCCTTTCTTGATGTTGCCAATTACCTTGTCAAGAGGATGGTCTTTAGACGTCCTCCAAGCCTTAGGCATCACCGATTCTTCTTCTTGTGGTGGTACTTCTTCCGAAGGTTGTTCCATGACTTCATCTTGAACTTCCTTTGGATCCTCCTTTTGTACCTCGTCTTGAAGATTGATTTTCTTTAAAGCATCTGCAAGATCAAAACAAGAACCCTTTCTCGCCAAGCGAGTATCATTTTCACAAAATACTACATGAGGAGATTCCTGAACAGTTTTGGTTCGATTATTAAAAACTCTGTATGCTTTGCTACGCGATGAGTAACCAAGAAAAATTCCTTCATCAGATTTCGCGTCAAATTTTCCCAAGTTATCTTTTCCGTTGTTGTGAATAAAACATTTACAACCGAAGACTCTAAGATGAGAAAGATTTGGTTTCCTTCCCTTATAGAGTTCATAGGGAGTTTTTATGAGTATTGGTCTTATGACGGCTCTGTTTAAAACATAGCAAGCGGTACTCACGGCGTCTGCCCAAAACTTTTTGGAAATCTTAGCCTCATCGAGCATGGTTCTAGCCATCTCTTCGAGACATCGATTTTTACGTTCCACCACTCCATTTTGTTGTGGTGTACGTGGAGCCGAGAAGGTATGTTCAATACCGAGTTCGTCACAAAAATCCGCAAAGATATTATGGTCGAACTCTCCCCCATGATCACTTCTTATGGAAGTGACAGTTGTGTTCTTTTCATTTTGAACACATTTAAGAAAACTTTTAAAAGCATGAAAGGCATCACTTTTATGAGCAAGAAATAACGTCCATGTGAATCTAGAGTAGTCATCAACAATTACAAAAGCATAAAGATTTCCACCAAAACATTCAACACGAGATGGTCCAAAGAGATCCATGTGTAGAAGTTCTAAGTGTCTAGTGGTTGAAACAACATTCTTGGATTTAAAAGAGGCTTTTGTTTGTTTCCCTTTTTGACATGAATCACAAATAGAATCTTTTTCAAATTTAATGTTTGGAAGACCAATTACTAAATCTTGTGAAACTAGACATGAATCACAAATATGAATCTTTTGTTTAAAAGATTCATATTTACATGAGCTACTCTACGATGCCATAACTACATGTCGTCTTACAAAACTTGATGAAGAATTTTCAAGATCAACCATATAGATATTATCCATTCTAATACCACGAAGAATAATTTTGAAATCACTACGACGGATAACTAAGCATTCTTCGGAGTCAAACAATACAAGATTTCCCTTGTCACATAATTGACTTATGCTCAAGAGATTATGTTTAAGACCTTTAACTAGCAAAATATGCTTAGTGGAGGAGGATTCGTCCTTACCGAACGATCCAATGCCGATAATCTTTCCTTTGTTATTGTCTCCAAAAATAACATTTCCTCCTTCCTTGGGTTTTAGTTGAAGGAATTTTGATGCATCCCCGGTCATATGTTTGGAGCATCCACTATCAAGGTACCAAAGTACACTTGATCCCTTCAAACACACCTACAAAACAAATTAATGAGATTTTGGTACCCAAGCCATTTTGGGTCCTTGTGTGTTAGGTGCAAAATATTGGTGTGATTTTCCTGCAGTGAAATGTCTATGTCTAGTGAAGCATGCGAGAGCAATATGTCCAATTTTATTGCAATAATGACAAATGACATTCGGATTGTGCAATCTTCTAGGATGATAATAATTTGGGGGTCTAAAATTATTCACACTTGATCATTGAGATTTTTGTGTGAAGAATTGAATTTGTGCAAGGTGCTTCTAAGACTTTCTACTTCTTCCTTTAGAGATTTGCAAGAAGTACAATCCTTATTTGAGCTTTCGGGTTTATCGGCGCTTCTTTTGCCATAAAACTTGTTTTCCTCTATTAATTTCTCATTTTCAAGAATAAGTTTTTCAAAATCCTTTTCTTTTGAAGAAAATTGTTTTCTTAAATCTTTTATAGATTTAGAAGCGTTAATAAACTCTTTATACAACTCATCAAATGCATCTTGCATTTCTTCTAAAGTAAAATAGTTCTTAGAAGTAGTACATACCTCATTCTGAGTTTCTTCGTGTGCCATAAGACACAAGTTTGCGGTCTCGTTTCCTTCTCCATCACTTGATTCGTCTCCGGAGTCGCCTCCCCAAGAGATGTATGCTCTTTGTTTCTTGAATGATTTCTTCTCCTTTTTTATGTTTTGACAATTTGATTTGATATGCCCGATTTCTCCGCATCCATAGCACTTCAATTGGTCGCCTTGTTGCTTACCTTTTCGTTCATACTTCTTTTGCATGAACTTGTGAAATTTCTTAATAACGAGTCCAAGCTCGACATCTTCATCACTTGACTCCTCATCGTTTTGAGGTTGAGTAGTTGATGCTTTAAGCGCAATCTTTCTTTTCCTTTGATCATCCAAAGGAGAGTTAAGAATAGTTGATTCATACGTTTTAAGATTACCTCGTAGTCCGTCGATGGTGACGTTTGTGACGCCGACTAATTCTTGGATAACGTCGGCTTTGGAACGCCGTTCAGGAGTGAGGCTTCGTAGAATTTCCGGACAAGCTTCTTATCCGTGAATGTCTTTTTGAGGGCGTGTAGGTCATTAACGATTTTTGAGAATCGTTCGAACATGTCATCTATCTTCTCGTTTTCCTTCATGCGAAACAGTTCATATTCGTGGGTTAGGAAATCAATTTTAGCTTCCCTTACCTGGTCCGTACATTCGTAGGTGATTTCTAATTTGTCCCACATTTGCTTGGCAGTGGTGCAACATGATATTTTTCGATAATCATCGGGGTTCATAGCACAATACATCATGTTGATTGCCTTTGCGTTGATCTCTACCTTTTTGATATCATCCGCGTCGTATTCGTCTTCCGTTTTTGGAACGAGTTCTTCTCCAACCTTTTTGGTGGGTGGTAGTTCTCCATTCTTGATAATTTTCCACAATTGGAAGTTGTTTGATTGGATGAAAATCCTCATTCTCTCCTTCCAGTAAGTGTAGTTGGTGCCATCAAAGAGTGGTGGCCTTGTGAAGCATTGTCCTTCACCTAGTCCTGCATAAACACTACGCCATGGAAAGTTTCTCTCAAACTGTTAAGTCTTTCAGAGAGTATGGCTCTGATACCAATTGTTAGAATATATGCTTAACGCTAGAGGGGGGGTGAATAGCGTTATAATAAAAAACAATGTAAATTTGCGGAATTAAAAATTGCAGGAATAACGTAAGTGTAGTAATTAAAATGATAAGGAGAGAACAGACCGAATTTTATCCTGGTTCACCACAGCGGGTGGTTAGTCCAGTCCCCGAGAGACTCTCTCGAGTTTTACACTAACTTCTTTAAGCTTACGGGTGCCTAACAAACCGTTACACTTGCTCGTAGATATACACTCTACAAGACTTCAACCTGCTCGAGGATACCGCACCTCAAGACTTCAATCCAAGGAACTACTTTTCCTTCTTACAACAAGGGATTAGACTATCCCTTCAAGTGTGTATAAACACTTAGCACTCACGACAAGACTCTCTCTATAGAGTAGATATGAGTAAAAACAATACGCTCAAGAACACAACAACTTAGTCAAGAGTTTGGCTCTCAAAAAGCTATGAAATGAATATAAAATGATTGATATGAGAGTATGTAAGCTTAAGCAAGAATGTAATCAGTTGTTGTTCTTAGAAGAGTGAATTTGAGTTGTATTTATAGTGCTCAAAACACCCAAAACCGTTGCTTAATTGCCAATCACAAATTGCTGATTTTGTGCTAGGATAATCGATTATGTGATTCTGCATAATCGATTATCTGCCAATCGTTTAAACATCATTCCCAGATTTTAAGCAGAATAATCGATTGTCCAAATCGTATAATCGATTACCTGACAACGTTCAAAAATCAATCCCCGATTTTATGCTTAACATAATCGGTTGTCTGATTGTTCATAATCGATTATCTTTCAGTGTTTGAAAATACTTTGGCAGCGGTCTTTAATATAATCGATTACCAGAAAAGCCATAGTCGATTATTTTGCTACTTTGTAAAATCTGATGCTCACTGTCTCAACATAATCGATTAGTCTAAGGCACATAATCGATTATCCTGTAGCTTTGAAAAATCTGGTGAACACTGCCTTACCATAATCGATTATCCTAAGGTACATAATCGATTATCTTGCAGCTTTGTAAAATCTGGTGTACACTGCCTTAACATAATCGATTATCATAAGGTACATAATCAATTATCTTACAGCTTTGTAAAATCTGGTGTACACTGCTTTAACATATTCGATTATCATAAAGTACATAATCGATTTTGCTTGTCCAGATTTGAAAGACATGTTTAGAATTCATTTTGGTTAAAATGAAATGCTTGAAAATCATTTTGCTTTAAATTAAAGATGCATGGTTTGATAAAAATGATATTACGAGAGAAGCCAAGTCTTGAATCAATTGTCGGATCAAGATCACAATTATAGAACGACTCATGTATAACTTTGTTGCTTTACTTAATCTTGATCTTTGTTTCTCTTGTGTTTGGACTTCGGCATATGCCAATGTTCCGTTCACGTCGGTTTGTCATTTATCAAAACCTACAAATATGAACACACGTTTAGTTTAGCGACTTGAGAACGTGTTTCATATCCTTAAGGGTCTTGTGCATCTCATGAATAAAATCTTGAGGGTCCTCTTCTTGGTTGACACCCTTAAACACTGGAGGGTCTAACTGAATATGTCTATTCACCCTGGAACTGGTGGAATCCCTTCACATGATAGATGAATTGGGTGAAGCATTTGACCTTTGGGCCTAAAAGTATACTAACAGAGTCAACATCTGAATAGCTCCCCTATGATACACTTCAGAAATACAAAAACCAGAGGCTGGAGCTGAAGGAAGAACTAGAGTATCAATGGGAGAGATAGTGGTACCCTCCACATGTGTCAGAACTGGGTAGCTTACTCTAGAATAGAAAAATCAGACAGAGTGATAGCAGGGCGGCAACCCTCACCCACAGTCTCAATCATTGAATCATTAACCATTCCTGATTTTTTATTAGCATTAGCTTCATGGCCAATTCTTGCTTTTCTCTAAGGTTCCATTTACTGAAAGATAGAATAATGCACTAATTAGAGAGGGAATAATATCACCGCACGATCCAGAATATCAAAGAAAGGTGTTATTCCAAAATGCCCAAGTATCCTCAAACTTATAGATGTGGTCGATTACAAAACGATAAGGACTCTACTAGACACGATCTAAGGCATCCTAGGACACTTCAAATTCATACGCTCTGATACAAAGTTTGTCACACCCCAACCTCGAGAGGCACGACCGACGCTCAATCAGGTGAACCCAAATGAGAAAGCCTTATTGAGATTTTCCATCCAACTCAGTATGATTAAGGAATCCATCTTTTGATTAATTACGCAATAGGAAAAATCAAGAATTCAACATTGATAATTCATTTTTATATCACACACCATACATCATGGCTAAGATTCCAAGATATACAGTCATTGCTTACACGAACTAGATAACGGAGTAATAACACAAATCATTAACCAAACCAACACCTATAAATAACGCACACAATGTCTACGGAGCCTCTACGAATACAAAAGATGAATTATGACCATACCAACAATAAGTCCCCGACTATATCTCAAAAATAAAAGTCTACAACAAAAGAAGTACATCCTTCCTCCTTGGAGGATAAAAGGGCTCACGTAGTCTTCCAGATGATAACACATTACTACGTACAATCGGCACAACCCGCTATCGAGCCACCTATATTCATTTAAAAAAATGTTAGGGCCCTGGCAAAAGGGACGTTAGCACCATGGAATAATACTAGTATGAATAACTAAACACCATCTAATCAAAATGAACTTTCATACAAAAATTAGAAATGACAAGTATAATCCAGGAATCCAAACGATCACCTCATTATCAAATAAGATATCATACATCTTCCACATTAGTTTTCGTAGATTTTAGTTTGGGGCATTTCACATTATTCATAATTGCTCACAATACCACCGCTATCTTTAACGGAGTTCGATATCGATCCAATCAACTAGGTTGCCTTATTTGAGACATACGCTTCAATCACAATATTTCGAAATTTAATTTCAATATATAACCACCATGTGTGTGGCATGGCTTCCGATCACGACCCGATTGGCTAGGTCGCCTTACCACGGCGTTGTTCCTTTCTCATTAGTCACCTCATTTCATATATATTATCTCATAGGCACTTGGGCCACAACTTATCATATCATTCTTGCCACTAGGCCGCATTTCACATTATTTAAAATTTCATAAGGTAAATTTAAGTCATAAGCATAAATAAGACTCAAATCGATGGCACAACAACACGACTTAAATATAAGTTGAAGTCTAAGCATTTCATTACATGATTTATACCTTTTCCCACTTTTATGTTATCAAGATAACACATTGATCATGCTGCAACACATCTTTAACTTATATAAAACTACAACATCAATTCATGTAAAATAGTAATTAGCGCAAAAATCCAAACTATAGCCTTACCGCGTTTACACAAGCAGTACTGAAGCTCAATTTCTAAGAGATGAGGTTTATGCCATACATACCTCAATAAAGCTTTTCCTTAGTCCTTACAAAATTTTGAAACTCTTAGCACTTCGATCTATTGCATAAGAATTACAATATGAACCAAGAATTAGGGTCGAAAATTAGGATTCAAGCTCGTTTGAGCATATTATCAAGCACTAAGAGTGCATTGAGATCTTAGGTCTTTTTTGAGAGATATTTCTATCATTTTTAACCCTAATTGCTTTCTTTTTACTTTACAACCTCCAAATACTCTATGATCTTATATGAATGCAAGAAATCCATGCTTATACCCATAAATTACCTTACTAATGACCCTCTGTAGCTATGTTTAAGATTTAAGAGCTAGGGTGATGAAGTCTCACCTCTTGGGATGAAGGTTTAGGTGCCTCACATGATTATCTTAATGTTTAACAAGGATTTGTGGAGTAATTTTCATGGGAAGCAATTTCCGTCTCTTAGACCCCTCTTTATTACTCTAAAAGTATCAGGAAATAGGCTCAAAATGAGCTATTGCAAAGGATATAACGACAGGGGACCGGGTTTAAAATTTAGAAAACTGGAGCCCCGACTCAGATTTGCAATCACATTAGCGATCATAAAGATGACATGCGATCCGCAGAATGGACCGCAAAATACTCCCGATGACACTGTTTAGGTATGCGACGGAAACGTGGTCTGCATACCCGTTCTATAACCGCACAGTGCATCGCAGAACTTCCCCTTACAAAAATCCCAAGGGGATTCTGTGACAATTATGCAGTCCACATATTGATTATTCAATCGCATAATTGACCGCATAGCTGACCTAAAATTTGACAAACACACTATTTCTTTCTATGGTGACTATGCGGCCCGCATAGCTGTTATGCGACCGCATTCCGCATAATTGCCCTTGGTTAAAAATACTATTCCTTAAAGTTTTAATCCATTGATCATTCCAATAGGTCTAAACCGCGGCGAGCTTTTTTATACATTCCTAACACATATTCCTTGTTTGGCACTACGAGGTTTCGAGTTTGAGTGTATGTTTTCATGGGAACTTACGTCTGGGCCTTGAATTTACAAAGTCATGCCACCAAAGGCAGGCATACTACTGTCCTGGGGATGATACTCTTGACCTTGGATCCCCTTGAGAGGGATAAGGTTCTACATGTGAACCCCCGGTAATATATGCTACTACATCTCCCATGGGGGATCCTTCTTTCCTTACACTATGTGATGCGTGTTTTAGGGGAGTAACCTCATGCAATGTCCCTTGAGAGGATACCACAAAAACTTTCTTTTCTTCAGCAACCGGTTCTTTCACCACCATGCGGTTAATTATAATAATGGCGGAGTCTCCTGTGTTATCGGTGGTTAGACCTTGGTCACTATTTAAGGTTTGATTGTTTGTCGGAAAAAAGCAAAGAGAATAGTGATATAGTGATTCTCGAGTTGGAAGGAGGTTGGGAAACTAGGGAAGGGAGGACTGTAGCTATAGGGTTGACATAGGGTGACGTTGATTCAGTAAAGGATTTGAATTTTTCTCTAGCATGTGTGAGAGGGGGTGTGATTGTCCTTTCCTCATATGAGTGAGGTTAGAAGAAGGCTTATGAGGGGAGAATAATATGCACCGGTTCTGAAATAACAGTTAGGTATGGAAAATTGTGATGTTTCAGAGAGAGATAAAAAATTTGAATTGAAGAACGTGATAGCATGACCTAAAAAGTTTATGAGATGGAAGTGGTATTTTGTTCCTATTAAGATGTGAATTAAGGGATGCTCAGAACTACTAACCTTTGTGTACATGAACTTGGTTCTTCAGATGCATTATTGTTTACAGGTCACCCCCCCCCCTTATTTTTTTTTAAAAAATAACTCTTTTATCTGTCATGTATTGCATCTACTACTTCTATTGTTATCATGCGTGTCTACCTGTAATGGCATAAAAGGGAGTTAAACATGGCAAGAAAATACTTCAAACATAGTATTTCTTAGCAACATAAATGAAAACCACAAAGGAATCTTGTCATTAGTTTGGCCTCAACAATCCTATATTCACTCTGTTTCTTTCAAACTGTACCCTACTAGTGCCTTGGCAAAAATGTATGCAATTTGATCTTTTGTATTGCAAAACTTCATGCATATTATTCCTTTTTCCACATTTTGTCTCAGAAAATGATTTCTCACATCAATATGTATGGTCCTTTTATGTTGAACTTGATTCTATGCCATGTTAAGTGTACTGGTGTTTTCATTAAGAGGGGCACCTCTTAGTGAGAACTCTAAAATCCTCCAAGGATGCACAAAAGCTAAGCACAACAGGATACTGCAGCTATATATTCAGCCCCAGCTGCTGAAAGAGCCACTAAATATTGCTTTCTTGTACCCCAAGAGATAAGACATGATCTCAAGAAGTGAGCCATCCCAGAAGTGCTTTTTCTACCAACAAAATAACCTGTCTAGTCTGCATCAACATTCCCAATTAGATTAAAATATTTAAGTGATGTATAGTATAGAACCAGGTCCTACGTGCCTTTAAGATATCTTAACATTCTTTCGACAACCTTCAAGTGAGATTCCTTGGGATTTGATTCAAACACTGCACATAATCCCACGATGAAAACAATATCAGGACGACTTGCGGTGAGATAATGAAGCGACCAAATAACGCCTCTATACATCGTTTGATTCACAAGAGGTTCAAATTCATCCATGTCTAGTCAGGTGGTCGTTGCAATGGAAGTGTCTATTACTTTCAATGCTTCCATATCGAACTTCTTCAAGAGTTCGCCGATGTATTTTGCTGACAGATGGAAGTGCCCTTTGGGGATTGCTTCACGTGAAGATTTAGGAAGAAGTTTAACTCATCTGTCATGCTTATTTCAAATTTACTTCCCATAAGTTTTGCAGATTCTTCACAAAGAGAGTCTGTTATTGCTCCAAAAATGATGTCATCCACATAGACCTGAACAATGAGTAGGTTTCTTCCTCGTTTCTTTAAGAAAAAAGTGTTGTCAATTTTCCTTCTCATAAAGCCATTTTCTACGGGAAATTTTTACAACCTTTCATACTACGTTTGAGGAGCCTGCTTAAGCCCATACAAGGCTTTGTCCAATTTAATCACATATTAAGGGTACTCAAGATATTCGTACCCCGAGGGTTGTTTCACTCAGTCTTCTTGCTTTAGTTTTCCATTCAATAATGAACATTTGACATCCATCTAGAACAAAGTGAATTTCATATGAGAAGCAAAGGCAACCATATGTCTGATGGCTTCCATACGAGCCACTAGAGAAAATGTTTCATCATAGTCAATCCAGTCCTCATGATTGTAACCTTGAACCACTAATCTGGCCTCATTCCTCGTAGTAATTCCATACTTATCCAGCTTATTTCTAAATATCACCTT
This sequence comes from Nicotiana benthamiana, assembly GCA_034376525.1. Classification (NCBI taxonomy): domain Eukaryota; kingdom Viridiplantae; phylum Streptophyta; class Magnoliopsida; order Solanales; family Solanaceae; genus Nicotiana; species Nicotiana benthamiana. The sequence goes on from CM067337.1 coordinate 96,969,801, forward strand.
GTTCATATAATGGTTGTATCTGGGGTTCTGGGTACCAGGTGCCAAACATTATTTCTCTCAAACTAATGCAACTCATCTTGCATGGTTGTAATCCAATATATATCTTTTAAGGCTTCCTTGATGTTCTTTGGTTCAATCTGGGAGAGGAAGGCTGAGAAGGCATGTTGATTTCTTGCTCTTGACCTAGTTTTAACTCCTTCATCTAGAGGGCTGATTAGGTTATCTATAGCATGAGAGCTTTGATGTCTCTTGTTGGATGTCTAGGATTCATTTTGAGAAGAGGACGGTATGTTTGGCTGATTCTCTTCTATCCTTCTTCAGATCCCATAGGAGTTCCCTAAACTACATCAACCACATTTTCTTCTGCTTCAGTGATTGATATTAAAGTGCTTCGTTCTTTTGCTGATGAGACTGAGTTACCTTCATTTGACTCTTTCAATTGGCTCATCATGTCTACCTTTCTATTTGTCATTTTAATGACTTCACCAGGAATAAATAAGGGTTCTCCTTCCTGATCTTCTTCAGTACTCTTTTCAACTAATGTGAGTGATTCATCAAAAACAACATGGACACATTCTTCAACACATTGAGTTTGCTTGATATAATTCTTGTAAGCCTTACTTTGAGAAAAGTAGCCAAGAAATATCCCTTCATCACTTTTGGAATCGAACTTACCAAGCTAATCTTTCCCATTGTTAAGAATATAGCATTTTCATCCGAAAGTTGCTAGATATGTCAACTTGGATTTTCTTCAATTCAGCAGTTCATACGGGGTGTTGTTCAGAATTAACCTAATCATGCACCTGTTAACTAAGTAGCAGGAAGAATTGACAGCTTCAGCCAAAAAGTTCTTTTCAAGTCTACTGTCAATCAACATTGTTCTTTCCATTTCATCCAGAGTCATTTTCTTTCTTTCTACTACTCAATTTTGCTAAGGTATTCTGGAGCTAAGAAGCAGTGAGTGGTGCCATTTTCATCGCAGAATTCATCAAATTTGACATTTTCATATCCGGTCCCATGATTTGATCTAATGCATATAACTCCAGACTCCTTCTTCACCTGAATTTTCTTTACAAAGGCCACAAATACTTCAACCATTTCATCTCTTGTTTTGAGAGATAGAGTCCATCTTAATCTGGAATAGTCATCCATGATCACAAAAATGTATCTTTTTCCTCCTCTGTTTTACACCCTCATAGGACAAAAAAGATCAATGTGTAGGAGCTCAAGCAGGTTTGAGGTGCTTACATTAATTTTTGACTTAAAGGAGAACTTTACATGTTTTCATCTAGAACATGCATCACAACCTTTTTGACTTTTGAAAGTGACAAAGGTATACCATGGACCAGGTCTTTCTGAATTAGTTTATTCAGAAGGGAAAAGCTTATGTGGCCTAGTCTTTTGTGCAACAGTTCCGTTTCATCGTCAATCGCCATCAGACAACTCAGATCACCAATTTGTAAGGATTTGAAGTCAGCAACATAGATGTTCTTGTATCTTGAGTTGCCTCAAATCATACGCAATAATCTTCCCATGTTGCATCAACACATACCCCAAACTGACTCTGGAGGCATCACAATATATCACAAATCAATCTGTTCTTTCACGAATGGTCAATACCGCCGCTGAGGTCAACCTCGACTTCCAATCCTGAAAACTTTTCTCACAAGGGTTAGACTATTGGAACTTATCTGCTTTCTACCTCAACTTAGTCAATGGGGAGGCGAATGTAGAGAATCCGCCCACAAACCTTCGATAATACCATGATAAACCCAAAAAGCTACCAATCTCCATCGGGGTCGTGCATGTAGGCCAATCTTTCACCGCTGCAATCTTCTACGGATCCACCTGAATCCCTCCACTTGAATCAACATTACCTAGAAAGGTAACAGACTCCAAAAGTAATTCACATTTCAAAAATTTAGCATACAACTGGTGCTGATGATGAGTCTGGAAAATTGCCTTGAGTTAATCAGCATGATTCTCCCAGCTCTGTCAATAAATAAGGATTTTATCAATGAAAACAATAAAGAAGGAGTCTATTAGTGGCTTGGAGACCCGATTTATAAGATCCATAAAAGTTGCCGGTGAGTTGGTTAGCCTAAATGACATGACCAAGAATTCAAAGTAACCATAGCGAGTTTTTAATGCGGTCTTAGGAATATCCTGCTCTCTTATCCTCAACGGGTGATACCCGGACCATACATCAAATTTGGAGAATAACCTTGCACGTTGAAATTAGTCGAAAAAATAATCTACCTGAGGCAAAGGATATTTATTCTTGACGGTAACTTTGTTAATCTGCAAATAATCAATACACATCCGGAGCGACCATCCTTATTTCTGACAAAACGAACCAGAGCACCCTAAGACGATACACTCGGTGATATGAACCCATTTTCAAATAAATCCTTCAACCGATCCTTTAACTCCTTTAACTTCGTTGGCAACATTCTGTATGATGGAATAGGTAAATGTTGTGTATCTGGGAATACATGAATCCAGAAATCAATCTGCCTACGTGCCGGAATCCCTGGAAGCATGTCCAGAAACCATTCAATAAACTCATTCATGACTGGCACGGACTCATGGGTAGACATTTCTGAAGTTGTGTCCGCCACCCAGACCAAATGATAGATATACCTCTTCTTAATCATCTTTGAAGCCATAAGGTAAAAAATACACATAACGTTTGGCTCCATACTTCTACCTTTCCACTCGATAACCAGCTCATTAGGGAACGCGAGTCTCATGACCCTTGTTCGATAGTCAAGTTTACCAAAGCACAAATAAAGCCAGTCCATTCCTATAATAACATATAAGTCAACCATTCCAAGCTTGATATGGTCGGTCGTGGCAACACGACCACATACCTTGACAACACAATTCCTATAAACGTTCATTTTAGTAATAGAATCACCAATCAGAGTTGATACAGAGAATGGCTCATGAAGCTATTCTGGTTTTATCCCAAAACATGAAGTAATGAATGGGGTGACATAAGACAAAGAGGACCCTGGATCAATAAGAGCATAACAATCAATGGCCTGAACATATAAGATATTTGAGGCAACATCTGGAGAAGCCTTTGCACTCTAGCAATCAGTCAAAGTATAATACTAGCATGGTCCACCTCTACCACAAGCTCCATCCATAATTGCACCACACCCAGCTAGAGCTGGAGGACGCACAAATGATGGGGCAGCTGAAGAAACAGATGCCTGAGCAAATCCCCTACCCATGGCCTGAGTGGGTGCATGATAGTACCGCTAGATATTACATCTCACCCCGCATCTTGGAAACACAGGGATCTCCAAATAACAAGTATCAGAATAGAACCTCCCACACTTGAGGCATAGAGCCCTCCCCTACTCCAGTAATTTCCCTCCTGGACGGCCTGATTGATTTGGTCTCCTACTATTTGAACGTGGTCTCAAGTGACTACTTTGCTGATAACATTGCACAGATGGCGGTGCACTAGCTGATGACTGTGCATATGACTGGGATGGCCATGATGGCCCTCCCCTGAATTATTTTCTCTGAGTTATCCACTGATCTGGCACTACTACTGCTATCCCTTTATGCCTGTAACATAAACTTTCTAGCCTTCGTGGTCTGAGTCAATCGTACAATCTTTCCATAATTCACATCTGAGTGTAAGGCCGCTTTAGCAAGCTCATTCACAACCAAATGACTAAGACCTTATACGAATCACTAAACTCGAGCATCCATGGTCAACAATAACATAGGAGAATACTTGGACAATTTTAACAACTCTATATAGTACTCCCAAACACTCACACTTCCTCGCTAGCGGACCTTAAACTCAATGGCACAGACTTCCATTCTCTCGGAAGGCAAGTGGTGGTCCATAAATGCATCTACAAACTCATCCCATCTAGTCGGAGGACTTTCTCTCCACAAGAATCCTCCTACATCTCGAACCACGATTACGCTACTTCCCTCAACTTGTATGAAGCGAACTCAACTCCCTCCACTTCTATAGCCTTTATCACTCGAAGTGTCTTATTCATTTTCTAAAGGAAATCTTGCGGATCGGCCTCTTGTTCTGTTCCTGTGAACTCTGTAGGGGCTAACCGGAAAAATTGGTTGACTCTGGAGATGGCGGAATCTCTTTCTCCGATGGAACACGTAAGGTCATCATGAGATCTCTAGGCCTGAGCAGACACTAACAAGGTCAACATATGGTGGGACCCTTTAGGGTCCCCATCAGAAACCCGAGGGCTGGAAGCTTGAACTGCATTAGGATCACGAATATTAGCGGGAGGGATTGTAGCACCCTTTGCTACAGTACAAACACGAATACTATGATGTGGGATAGATGGGCCAGCTTGATTCAATATCGGGGAATCACTCTCACCCACGGTATCGGGTACATGGTTCATAGCCAAACTTGGGGTGGCATTGCCCCCAAGGCCAAGCCCAGCTCTCTTCTTAGGTGGCCTTACTGAAAATTTGGAAACAGAGGATGAGTTAGGTAGAAATACTTCCACTTTTCACTTCACCGCACGATATAGAATAACAAAGAGGGTAATTTCTTGAATGTCCATGTATCCCCCCACTTATAAATGTGGTCGACCACACACCAATAAGAAGGGCTCTACTAGACACGGCTCCGAGACATCTTAGGACTCTTTCAAAACCATAAGCTCTGATACCAAGTTCATCACGCCCAATATTGAGGGATATGACTGGTGCTCGACCAGACAGTCCCAGTCAAGCGGAACTAGGTGCCTTTCCTGTCACACGTGTTACCCCGTGATTTCAATACTCATTATTCAAGTAAAACAACAATTTAAAATTAAACACATTCTTACGAGTCATAATAACATACATGCTTACTTTACGTGATCTACAAAATACATTGCCCCAATACATATGTACATAACCCATGATTCCTATCCATGGAGCCTTTAGGGATACAAATGAGTGTTACAATACTTTCTGGTAACAAGGCTCCTGCAATACCGTACACAAATACTGAAATAACACTCCGGGAAGATAAATGACATGAGCCACGCAGGGCCTCGAGAGGAAAGGGGCTCACTAATACAACTGACGGGAAGTGGAGTACGTGGTACTGTCGATGGACTGGAGTACCTGATATAGAACCACCTACAATCATCACAAGAATGTAGCGCCCCTGTTAAAAGGGACTTCAGTGCATCTGAATTATAAAATTTATCCCAACTAAAATCAATAATTACACACATAACGATCTGTAATTGAATCAATAATCTATGAACATCAAAGGAACAACCAAGGTCAAACAAGTTTAACAATCTCTCCTTTTCACGTTTCAACATCATTTCATCATATAAATGATATCACAAACTTTCATAGTAATTTCAATAATTACACAGATCACATTCGATCCTTATTTCCTTTACCACTTTTATTACCTCAGTCACCCTTATCAACCCAACCCACAATTTATCATTTTATGTTGCGGCGTGCAACCCGATCCCATCAGACAATCACAATTCAAATAACAACAATTGTTCACAATTCAATCACACGGATTCAGGCCATCTGGAATATCATTTCACAATTATAGCAACAATTCACAAAGAGTTTTTGTTAACATCAGCACCATTTCAATCATGTACAACAACTCGTACACAATTCAAGTCATAATGATAATTGCTCATGACAAGCCATACATGATATTACCGTAGTTATTTCAACTGCACCAATTACGACTTCTTTCTATAATTTATTACATAGTCCTTACCATGTAAACACGTTCACTCACACAATTGGTTTGTTGTCATTTATTCACACCATCACGTAAAAACGTTTAACCAACAATGTTCAAGGTCTATTAATCACAAGAATTCTTGAAATAAGCCATCTTGTCTTAACACCAGGAAAACAATAAAGTTTCACAAATATTCCACAGAACTAACACATACAAATTACTAGTGCACCAAACAGGGTGACTTTATAAAGGTTAACGTTAGTCATATATACATCGAGACGAATTTCCTTTTTCCTACTCTCTATTCACCAATTGCCTAGTATGTCAACTAGTTTACATGTTAATACTTATATGTTAGAATTGAAACTCATAAATACAACCCGAACTCACTTAGATTATCAACTCCTCCTTTTTTGCAGATCTTTACTCCTACCACATTCGGCATACTTGATATTAGATATTAAAGAACATGCATGTATGGTTCAACTTATATTTTCAAGAATCAATTCATGAGAACAACCTTTTTGTATAAATATGAAAACTAATGAATAAGGGTTGGGGATTTTACCTGCAAGAACGAAGATGAAGATATTTAATAGAAATTTCGAGGTTTGGGTGACTTTGAAAATCTGACTGGTAGAGATAAGACTTTCTCTCTCAAGAATACTCTCTTCCCTCTCTCTAGTTTTATTCAGAAAATAGGTCAAAATGAAGGGTTGGGGTGTTTTATTGAAGAAGGGGTCGGGTTGAAAAATTAGAGGAATAGGAGACCGGACACGAAATGCGGACAACAATGCGATCGCATTCCTTACAAACAATTGTGAGCACGTAATTTTTACCTCGCGTGAATTACTCCTACAAAATTCTTAGATTTAGGATTTTTCCTTTAATTGTTTAATTTCAGGATTTAATTTTTAATGTTAATTTGCATTTTTGTATGCATGTTTAATTTAGATAATTCATAAAAATACAAAAAGTATTGCATTTGTATTTATGGATTGAATTTTAATTATTTAGATTAATTAGTAATTAGAGTTTCAAAGAAAATACTAAAATAATTAAAAAATTTATTTATTTCGCTTGGTTTAGTTTTTAGCTTTGAATTATATTATTGCTTTTAATTTGACATTTAATTATTTGAGTTAATTATTAATTAGGGTTTAATATAATTGGGTTGCTTAATCTAGTTTTTTTGTAGAATTAATTTAGGTTGTTAGTTCTTAATTTGAAAAGAAAAAGCAATGAAAATTAAGAAAATTGAGTAACAAAGTAAGATGCCCAATTTTGGGCTCACCCAAATCAAAAACCCACCCCAATACCCATCCAACACGATCCTGACCCGACCCAAAATCCGGTTAGTGTTCCAATGGCTAAGAAGCCTAGATCACTTAGTCTTTATATGTCCAAACGTTTCCTTCTAGCCCCAGACTTTTACTCACCAACTCACAACTCTCTCAGAACCCCTGTGACGCTACTGTCTCTGCTGCCTACTGCCCGTCGGAAATCGCCTACGCCAACGGCTGGCGGCCAATCTCACAAAAAATACACTACAGCTTGTCCTCCTTCTTCTCTTTACAAATCCGCACCCCAATTCCCTCAAATCGAACCCTTATTGTTTGAATTTCAAATTGAAAAGTTCAAACCCTAGTCACCTCCATGATTCTCGACCGCCCTCCAGTGGAGGTGCCACTTCCAAACACCATCAAAATAACACACTGTTACCCTCTCACTCCCCTATTTCCAAATTTGTAACCTTTTACCCTTGAACATGCCCAGAACTTCCCGAATACGGAATCCTAGGTTTGAGCCTAATGAGTTCAAAATTTAACCTGTGCATACAAGGTCACTTTTCTGAATTTCTTGGCTTGTTCGAGCCTGTTTTAGCTTGAAATAATGACATTCGTTTGTTCTTCGCCAAGAAAAAACGTTTGAAAATGTTTTGGGCTGACTTATAGTACCAGTTTCTAATTAGAGTCTAGCCGGTGAGTCCTTTTCTTTTTTTCATTTTGTTTATTTGTGTTTCGCTTATTTCTTCTCCTTTCTTTGGTCTAAGGTCATCTCAATCGAGACTAGGCCCATGTTCTTAACCTAGAACCTCTTTTCTTGGTGTTTGTTTTCCCTAATTTTTCCTGGTTTATTTACTTAGTGGCATGTTTAATCTCTGATTTCACCTCTTATTTTGGTCACATAGTTCAATTTAGTTAGGTTTATTTCAATAGCTTAATTAATTCCCTGCTTGCTTGTAATAATTATTTAATCAATCAGTTTAGTTGCTTTCAGTTTTCTAAGTTTTTTTTAGTGTTTCCTTTTACTTTGCAATTCCTAATTTATTTTGTGTTCGTCTTAGTTGATTCGGCTCTGAAGTTAGTTTATGCCCACACCAAGAAGGCTTCGTTTAGTCTGAATTAGAGCCCATGTTTAATTGAACCATTGAGTCCATTGGATTCATAATCCATAGACTATTTAAGTACAGTAAATTTAGGGGTAACAAAGGGTAGTTTGGGGTGTTTAGGATGGGGTATCTTTTAATAACTGTGAGGAAGCTTCCTAGAAGCTGCATAGCGTATTAAATTGAGCAACAAGTAAAACTATAATGGATCGTTTAAGAAGAATGAATAAAATAAAAAAGGACTAAAAGGGTAAAATAAAGTTTGAAGTTTACCCTATTTGTTTGCCTATAAAGGCATGCCATCCTTTCCTAGCATGTCAGATTTCAGAACCTGTAAAATTTGTGAGCTAAAAAATACATGAGATTAAAGAGAGGTTAGATTTTAGAGACATCCAAGAGCTAAAAAATACAAAATAAAATGAGCTAAGTAATATAGAGAAAAAGAAAAACGACTAAATATTGAGGAAAAAAACACCATTCCATTGACAAACTCAAGTGAATTTTTTAGTTCTCTACCTATTGAAAGGATTTTATGGTTAATATAGTCCAAATGGATTAGTTATTTAAGGTTCTGGTTTTGAGTTTCGCTTGGGTATTTGCTCGAGTGAGGTTGTCTTCTCCATATCTTCGAACTGAAATTTGCTGAGGTGGTGTTGATGTTTGTCAGTTGATACTGCTTTACTATGCTAATACTCTTCCTTTTCTCTCACTTTAATTCTCTAGGTACCTTCTTAGCTCATGATTGAGGAATGATTGATGAACATGTTATAGAGTTGAAATTATGCTAAAAGAAGACTCTATTTGAAGCTGACTTCCCCTTTTCCTTTTTTTCTATTCCATGTTCACTAGTTAAATCTCAAGTTATAGATGTTATTTAGGGTCGCTTTCTTCTCTTTGAAAACAAGTATGTGAAGTGACCTAATGTGGTACATTGCATCTGTATTTATAAGTAAGCAATAGACCTCAATGGTTCATTCTCATGTTTGATGTTGCATGTCATATATTTTTGGATTTGAACTTCTTTAAGTTTAATAAACCAAGATTGTTTGAGACCTTTAAATTGAACGTTGTATCATGGAATAAGATTCTTTGTTGTGGGCTGAAGTTGCTTCGGTTTGGGCCTTGTTCCAAAGGCACTAGTCCAAATTTTTCTTAAGTATGACCCAATTGGCTCACATTCTGCTTTTTACATCTGGTTTAGCAGATCTATTCTTTCATGGACTGTTGTTGTCCTCATGGCTTTAATAGTGGTAAATTTTATGGTTTATTTGTTTAGCATCTGAAATCTAGCCTAGTCAATTCCATAATACACATTAAATCCTTAATTTTGCTTGAGCGTTTTGCAATGTAAAGTTCATAAGGTTAATGATTCCAAAAATCTTTTGTTGTTATTTCTCAAATCTGATGGATTCCATTGTTGTATGGGTTCAACATGGAACCCCGAAAAATTGAGATTGAATATTGTGGAGATTAGATGTTGAGACTCTCACTCAGAAACAGTACGTTTAAAAGTTTGGGCTCATTCTTAAGCCAAAGTGAGACAGTCCTTTCGAAAAGGGATTTTAATTATTTCACCTCTATTGGGCCATCCCATGGGCTTCGGACCACAAATTCAAGATATGAAACGAATTGGAGTCTTATAAGCCAGAACAGGCTGTTGGGCCTCCTGTCTAGCCCAATTTTATTCGAATCGTTTGACCTTTCTTAAAATTAATTGTCTCCTTATTTGCTCATATTAATTATAGCCATTTGATTAATTAATTAGAACTGTAGTCATGTTTAACTTTAATAATATAAGTACCTCCGTTACAACAGGTATTGAACCAAAATAGACAATAATAGTTCATGACTCTTTCAGTTTTAGTTAAGACATTATTTAAAATAAAATTCAGGTGCGCCGTGCCAAATAAAATCCCAAATGTGTGGCCCTTGTTTAAATTAGTTTTTTTTAAATACTTAAAAAACGAGGTGTTCCATTTAGCCAATTTTCATGGTCCTCGCAAAGTTAACGACGCGTTAATTTCTTTAGGTGTTTTATTTTATAATACTACTTTTATAAAGTCGGGTGTGCATTTCATGTGACCGAAATCCAAATTCTAAAATGTTGAATAAAATGTGTTTTAGATTGCGGGTGCATTTCATGTGACACGATCAAGGCACATGTATTAAATGACGTTCAATTTTCCTTAAAGTTAACTAAAAACGGTAAATAATTTAAAATTTCACTATAGGTTGAAACATGTATTAAAATCAGATAATAGTCCAATGTTAATAGTTTCAGCGACCATGCTAGAACCATGGAATCCAAGGTGTGCCTTACATCTTCCCTCGGGTTAACACAATTCCTTATCCAGAATTTCTGGTTCACACACTTCACAAGAAAATTCGAGTTTTCCTCGATTCGGGATTTTACAATAAACAGGTGACTTGGGACACTAGAAAAAATACTATCCCAAGTGGTGACTCTGAAAAAATATAATCCTATTTCGAATAATGTCACTTCAATTGGAAAACTCCCTTATATACTATCCTTTGGGGTGGTGTGTAAAAAAAGAGGTGTGACAGCTGTGACGACTTTGTTGGGGATACATGACTAAAACTTCGGTTTAGGGTTCAAGAATTCGAGTTTAGAATGGCTGTTATGATTGGCTTTATCTCATTTTCCTACATGTTTCATGCTAAATGTGCTAAATGCTTTACCGAATATATATTTGATGAATTGTATATATAAACTGCTACAAAACCCTTCCTCTATCTGAGTCATCTACATCATGGAGAAGGGTGCGCTTCGTCTGACTCCTCTTCTGCTTAGAGTCTAATCTCATTTAGAAAAAGTTTTGGACAACTTGCTAAGCCATCAAAGCTTCTCTATTCCCGGTATGTTACCCCTCCCCCTCCCCCCCCCCTCCCCGCGGCTCGAGTTGTCCGCTCGGGTAAGACAGGTCAAGAAAAATAAACCCATGTTTTAATCCTAGTGTAACAAAGCCTCATGCAAGATCCCTAGTAGGAACATTTGTTTGCATCACGTGCATTTGACTTAGGAGACTCAACACAGGGGTTAGGTTTGTCTAGGACAAGTTTCCCTGAAATGAAAAGGCCATCCTGATGCATATTACTTGCTGTTTGTGCATTTATTTGCTTCGTATTCTCATGTTTGTCTTGTAAAAAAAGGAAGCGAGTTTAAAACAAAATAGCAATTTTATGGTAAATGAGGTTAATCACCCGGTTTGAAAAACCAATACCCAAATCATACAGAAACTCTGCTGTATTTTCGCGAAGTTAAAATGAAAAGACAAGTTTTTGTTTTCGAAAAAAGTTGGTTTTGTCCAATATGGCCGACTACGCCACTTTGATTCTCACCTGATGTGGGATACCTAAGCAATCCTCATTGGGTCCAACTTCCCTTTTTGCAAAATAACCAAAAACAACAAAAATTTTAATTATTGTCACAAATAAGTCAGGTGATGCCATTGTTGTTCAAAATTAGTCGAATGTCCCCAAAAGGGTAACAGAATGTTGTTTTGCAAGAACAACAACCTTTAATTATTTTTCAGCGGTTAGCAGGGTGCTAAAATGCCATATCTCCAAAGCTAGTGTTTTGTTTTTAAAATGATTTATTTTTGAAACAATTGTATTATTCATAGGACAAAATAAGTTATTGAATAACTTTAATAACTTTGCAGGATGAGCACGAATGAAATTGAGCCCTTCATATTCCTTCATGAGATCCCCTTGAAGCTCTATATGTTGTGGAATTATCTTGGAAAGGGCAGTAGAGAAACATTGCTAAAAGTTTTACGAGGCATCGTTGGACTATTGAACGTCAAGCCAAGGTCAGACACAATTGAAGCGTTCATACCTTTTTGGGACCAGGCTCGCAATGTGTTCCGTCTCTCTTACTTTGAGATCATACCTACATTGGAGGTAGTTGCGGGTTATGCGGGCCTCAATGGAAACCTTAAAAGCTGATATCAATTGTCACAAAGAATTGTATCCCCCCACACGTTTCTAGATTTGCTAAGTGTTAATCGGGGTGTTAAAGATAGGAATTTATCTGAAGGGTATTGCACACTCTATTTTTTGTATCATCGATTTTGTAACCCCTCGAGGTTTCGAAGAGCCGAACACTGGTCTAACCCATGCCTAAATAAAGACGAATGGGAGGCAAGGCGGGGTTTAGATTTTATTGTTGCTTTCCTGGGTGTTGTAGTCTGTCCCCGTGAAGATGGAAATATAGAGATAGGTCTTGCATGAATGATTAATGTTGCAATTAAGAAAGGAAATAGCACTGTGGTTCCTTTGATCGTGTCTGAAATATACCAAGCCTTGTCTATCTGTCGTGAAGGGGGAATTTTTTTCCAGGGTTGCAATTTGTTATTTTAATGATGGATGCAAGAACAACTCTGTCATCGGGTTGGGTATATCAAATATGGTTTGACCAGCTTGAGCTGCATTGAAGAGTTTGAAACATGTAGTAGGCATTGAATTCCCTACGGGTACTGAAGCGTGGCTTGCACATTTGTGATCTTCGACTACCAATAAAATTGAGTGGGCATTTGGATGGCATCCCGTTACCGAAGCAGTGTACATGTCCGCGAAAGTGTCTTATATCATCTTGAAGGGCATTCGAAGTATCAAACCTTATGCTCCCTACTGAGTATTACGCCAATTAGGAAGATTTCAAACTATCCACAGTGGTGAAGATTTGAGTAAACCTGCCATGGAATTGGGCCCAAAAGCTTCATTTCAAGTAGGGAAAATTTGCCAAGACTGGAATGAATGTAGGTTTCTTGAACCTAAGACCATAGTGCGAGACCGAGCTAGAGGTGAAATGTACTAAGCACCTTGACTTGTTCGACAATAAATTCAAAATTCCTGAAAGGCCTGCAAAAAGACCACACGCCCAACAATTCACAGTTGAGGCACAAGCGCAATGGGACTGGTTGACCAAAGAGAATGAATACAAGGAAAGAATAAGCAAATTGGAAAGGCAAATCATGGAGCTTCAATTTGAAAATGATGTTCAAGCCGCAGCAGATGAGGGAGAAAAGAAGAAACTGACCCAGGAAAATGAGTCCCCTAAAGCTCAGTTTAGAAGATGAAAATAGCTTCCAGAAACCCATAAAGAAGTTGGGCTGATGAAAGAATTTTAAGCAGTCTAAGGAATAAAGTCTTTGGATGTCAAGAAGACTTGGAATATTTCTTATGATGGTCTAGCGAAAATTCGGGCCCAATGGACAAAGAAGGCAGAAGAACGAACACGATTTGTGCAACAAATGAAAATGCACTATGAAGGGACCATTAAGAGCCTAATAAAAGGCTAATGACTTCATGGTTGATACGAAACATTATTATAATCTAATGGCTAAAGCATATGAAGAAATACAACAATTAGAAAATCAACACTTTCATGACTCCCAAGTGATAGAAGTTCGAAACCAGTAGATAGGGCGAATACATAAGGAAAAAGGTAGAATTAGAGAAAGGATCAGAACCATCGCTGACTACATTAACATGAAGTGCCAAGCGTCCGAGGACATGACTCGTACCACTTTTTTTGCAACAGTGATGACTTTTGTCCGTCAAGTTATGGGTGATTTGGACCAACTATAAGGAGGTCTCGCACATAGGCCCGCAGCGAGGCCGAATGATTCCACGTGGGCTCCAGTAGTTGAAGCTTTAATGTTTTTCTGATTTTTCAATGATTGAGTCCGTATTTTTGCTTTATTTTGGGTATGTAGTTTTATTTCCAAGGAAACAAGTAGTTTACATATTTTGTAATAGAAGTTTTATCAATGTAAAATCAAAAATCCCTAAAAATTGCCTCCTTGCTTTACGCATTTATTTATTTGTTGAACTACATAATGATCTGATTCACGTGGTGCCGTGATACGTAGGCAATCTTTATCAACTCCTGTCATAATCTTGTAAATAACTCCAATAAAGAAAGAAAATGAGAGAAATGGTAGACTGAAATCAAAAGGGGAGAAAATAGGAATTAATTAGAAAAAAGCCAGGATGAAGCATGCAAGCGTTGCACCATTTTGGTAGAAACGGTTTACTGCATAGGAGCATCACACCCCAACATGCAATTACCTATCTATTATTTGTCACAGACTAACTGTTTGTTGCTGTCCCATGCAGTGTAGCGGTTTTTAGAACGGTTGTTAGTTTTCGTGGTATCCTAGCCTCACATCCATACATCATTAGATCAATGGGGAGCATTGCAATGTCTTCTCAAATGACAATGCCAACGGTTCCCATTGCAGATGATGTCTCCATCTCGGGCATCGCGACCTTTGAATCGGCAGCTCCCGAAAAGAACAGAATCATGTGCCTTTGGGTTATGGAAATGTGGGACTCTTGGGCGAATGAAAGAGAGCTGCCAAGCACAATCCCGGGAATCCCCGAACTTTTCTGAGAACAGATGGTACCTCCAATGTCCCAATTAGTCGCCCAAATATCCCACTTGGACATTCAACTATATCAACACATTTGTGGAAACACTTTCTGAGGATTGCCCACAGATGTTCATATCCAGTGCGGCCCCAAAGATGTTCATTGCCCCCAATTCTCGGCCACACCTCAGTGTACACTACTTAGGCCAACCTTAGACCCTTTAGCTTTTACATTCCAAACACCTACCCTCCAAATGGAGCCTCCTAAATTCCCCACTTATACTTACCCTTAGCTGCCTCTATTTGAGTTTACTACGAAACAAGAAAAGATTCCCAAAACTCCCCAGCAAGAAGAGATAACAAGAAATATGAGGAGTATAAAATAGAGCCTTAAGAACATACAAAGTTTGAGTAGACAAAAAAGTGTATCTCATGTTGATCTATGCTTGTTCCCCCTTGTGCACTTACAACTGGGATTCTAAACTCCAAAGTTCTAAAAATACGATAGGCACAGTGAGCCTATTTCTAATCTCAAGAAAACTGCAATCTGTTTGGAGGTGCCGGAGGAAGGGAAAAATTACTCATGGCCTATTTTTGAAAGTTTTGTTGGAATTGCCTCCAAGTGGGACATGGATCAGGACATATCTCGCTGGCACATTTAGGACGACCTTGCTAGAGACTTTGTCATACACTTCTAGTACAATATACACATTGCTCCAGATAAAAGCTTATCGGAAAACTTGGAAAAGAAGTCCTCACAAAACTTTTGGGAATACGCAATCAAATGGCGTGAACAACCATCTCAAGTAAACCCTCCAATGGACACGGTCGAAATGGTCACAGTGTTCCTCGAAGCTCATGAAGCCGATTACTTCCAGAACATGATGCCAGCTATAGGTAAACCATTAGTGGAAGCTATAAATATCGGGGAAATGGTGGAAATAGATTAAAAATAGGAAGAATTCTAAGCCAATCCGCTATTAGAGAAACCTCCCAAGCCATTCACGACGGGTCTGGAGAAGTAGCAAGGGGCAAGAAGAAAGAAGAAACATCCATGGCAGCATCAGGTGCAAGAAGACACCAGGCTCTTATATCCCTTTTTCCAGAAAGAGCCCCTCAGTACTATTTCCCTCACCAGGACACGACCTATGCTCCTCCGCCATGTGCAATTATGAATGGTTAACCATATGTCCAGCCTCCGCAAAAAGCCAACCGGAACCAAGCCCTATTTCCTAGAAACTAGCCCTCTCACCAAAACCACTACAACCCATGTCCTCCACAATAATTTTAGTCATCGTGAACCACCCAGGAGGACAAATTTTACACCAGTTGGGGAATCTTACTCCAGTTTGTTTCGAAAACTTGTGCAAATGGGTTTGTTGCAGCTTGTGACTGCAAATAGGAAATATCAAAAATCACCCTCTTACCAACGGGGAGCACAATGGGCTTATCATTCAGGAATTGAGGGGCATGATACAAGAAACTATTGGACAATGAGAAGTGTAATGGAAGATTTGATATAATAGAGGAAGATAATGCGAAAGGATGATGATATCCCTAATATGACCAATAACCCACTACCAGCCCAGAACAACGGGCCGATAATCAGAATGATTTGAGAGGATAAGGAATTTTATCCGGCATTGAAAGCTATCATCGCCATTGCTGATCTAGAAATGAGACCAGAATCTATCCGAAAGACAGAAAAAGGGGAGGAAATAACAAAGCCACACACCCCAAATTATAAAATAAAATTGAGGCAGAACTGGGGCAACGCCCACTATAGATGCTATTCTCTATGTCGCTCGGGGCCACAAGGAAAAGTAGATGACTTTGCGTCCTCCTAGGAGATTGAACCGAACAAGGTGACATAGATTTTTGTGCCCAAATGAGCTTATACGATGCGGGGGCCAGTTAATCCACCAAGGCTGAGTGAGCCCATGGTTATAGGCCATGCGACATAGAAGCCTATGATAGATCCTACCGCAGTGCCTTGGAACTACAACATGTTAGTGTTGACTTATAAGAGAAAAGAAATCTCCGGAGAAGAGAATTACCCTATAGACGAGTACTCCAATTTGGAAGAGGTAGACAACACCACTAGGAAATGCTTCCCATCTAGAAAGCTCGTGAGTGCCAAAGAAACGGAGGCGTTCTTTCAAAAAATGAAAATGGTGGATTATTAACTGATTCACCAACTTCAAAAATCTTCTGAACAAGTCTCCTTACTATCTTTGTTGATGAAATCCCCCGAACACGAGAAGGTATTAATCAAGACCTTCAAAGAAAAGCATGTGCATGCTGAGACTTCTATGGAGAAATTAGAAAGAATAGGGGAAAAGTTTTTCTCAATCAACCAGATCTCCTTCTGTAAGAATGATTTTCCTCCAGAAGGGGACGCAAATAGAAAAGCTCTGCACTTAATAGTAAAATGTGAAGGGTACTACGTGAAAAGGGTTATAGTGGACAGAGGATATAGGGTGCACATTTTCGCACTCTCAAAACTACAACATGGATATTGCTAGTGAAAGAATTCAACCCAACAATGTCTGCGTACAGCCTTTTGAAGGTATAAAAAGGGATACAATTGTAGAGATCGACCTAACACTAACCATCGACCCAGTAGAATTTTAAGTGACCTTCCAAGTGCTAGATATGGGCACCTCCTACAATTTTCTTTTGGGGAAGCCGTGGATCCACGCAGTAGGAGATGTACCCTCCACTCCTAATCAAATGGTAAAGTTCGAGCATGAGGATCAAGAAAATTGTGGTCCATGGAAAAGATGATCAATCAATTTATCGGGACCCATCACTCCTATATCCGTAAGGAGGGAGGGGAGTCAGCACATAGTTATTCAAGCTTTGGAATTGTGCTTCCAGACCAATACGAGGAAGGAAGCTCGTGCCCCTAACCTTTCCTTTCTAATGCATCAATCATGATGGCCAAAGAAATGATCTGACATTACTTTAAACCAAGGAAAGGACTTGCGAAATCATTGAAAGGGATATCTTAACCAATCACTCTTCCTGTTAATGAAAAGTTATTTGGGGTCGGCTTCATACCCACACCAGTTGATACAAAATCACGGATAGTAGGAAGATTGATGAGTGGATCCTACCATAGCTGTTGTCTTACCATTACAAAAACATTTTCAAGTACAAATACAGTGAAGAAGAAAAGGATAAGGCTTTTATTGTTGAAGAGGTTGAAGAAATATTTGGGGCAATGAGGAAAATATAATATGACACTCACATGGTCGAACCAGGAGAATGCTCAAGCACCGCTGATGTGTTGTATATGGGAACAAACGCCATGCCACAAAATTTGAAGGCTACGTCATTCTGAATCAGGCAGGAGTCCCGGTAGACCCGTTTTGCCACTTTTTCTGCATCGCGAGTTATTTTAGGGTGTAACTGAGATGTTTTATTTAGTTTCTTGTCTTCTAAATTAAAAAATTTAAATCCTGTTATTTTCAAATTCCATGAAATGAAATCTATATTTCATTGTTCGTCTTTCTTTATGCTTTTTGATTTTAGTATTTTCTCTTTTATTTCTTCTTTCGGTTCTAATAACGTAGCTTTAAATAACATGAACTGCTTGGGGACTTCAGATGAAGATCCAAACGTGTTGTCTAGTTGTTTAATGATGAACCAAGAACTCCAATATGCTGAAGAAGAGGCTTTTTGAGAAATTATTCGAGAACTGGAACATTTCAAAAATAAACCTAAGAAAACCTAAATGACACTTATCCGGTTAATTTAAGTAGTACCATAGAAATTAGGGAAACCAAAATAAGCATTCACACAAATGAGAAAACTCGGGACACATTAATCCAACTCTTGTTTGAGTTTGAATATGTGTTTGCTTGGTCATATAAGGACATGCTAGGATTGAGTGTTGACTTGGTGGTTCAAAAGTTGCCAACTAATCCCGATTGTCACCCAATCCGGAAAAAGCATAGAAAATATACAATTTATGTTAGTGATAAAATCAAGGAAGGGATCACGAAGCAGTTGGAAGCACGGGTGATCTGAGTAGTCCAGTACACCACATGGCTAGCCAATATAGTTCAAGTACAGAAGAAAGATGGGAAAATCCAAGTGTGTGAGGATTGTAGGGATTTGAATAGGGCACGTCCCAAAGATAATTTCCCCTTGCAAAACATCCACATCCTTGTTGATAACTGCTCCAAATATGAGATAAAGTCCTTTGTGGATTGTTACGCAGGATATCACCAGGTGTTCATTGATGTGGAAGACATAGAGAAAATATCTTATTCCACTCCCTAGGGAACCTATTGCTACAGGGTCATCATGCCTATTGGTATGAAGAATGCGGGGGCAACCTACATAAGAGACATGACCACCATTTTCCATGATATGACGCACCAGGAGATAGAGGTGCATGTGGATGATGTCAATTAGGAAGATTCATCGCTCAGCTGACCTCCACGTGTGATATGACGAACCAAGAGCCATGGATGACGTGACCTTCATCTATATCAACCGATTCATCGCTTAGCTGACCTCCACGTGTGAACCCATATTAATATTACTGAAAAAAGATGCGGCTGTCGAACGGATGGATGAATGTCAAGAAGCTTAAGATAAATTCAAAGAGTATCTTTCTAACCCACCTGTCTTGGTCCCACTTGAACCATGGAGGCATCTACTGTTGTACCTAAAAGTCTTGGAAATTTTTTTTGATTTTGTCATCAGGAAAAATAATATTACTGGAAAGATAAAGCAGGCAATATATTACTTGAGCAACAAGTTACCTTCTACGAAGCCAAGTATACCTTATTGGAACGAACCTATTGTACTTTAACTTGGGTCGCTCAGAAGTTGAGACATTATTTGCAAGCCCACACTACCTACCTCATGTTAGATCCACAAAAATACCTTTTCCAGAAACTAATGCCAACTGGAAGATTAACAAAGTGGCAGATTTTACTCCCTGAATTCGACATTGTCTATGTCCCTCAAACGACAATAAAGGCCCAGGCGATAGCTGATCATTTAGCTGAAAACCTAGTTGATGAGTACCAACCTCTAAATACTTACTTCCAGATGAAAATATAAATTCGGTTGAGGCACTATCTGAGGATACAACTGCTTGGAAAATGTTGTTTGATAG
Organism: Nicotiana benthamiana; assembly: GCA_034376525.1. Classification (NCBI taxonomy): domain Eukaryota; kingdom Viridiplantae; phylum Streptophyta; class Magnoliopsida; order Solanales; family Solanaceae; genus Nicotiana; species Nicotiana benthamiana. The sequence continues at coordinate 96,989,447 of CM067337.1, forward strand.
AGCAGCAAACGAAAGAGGTGTGGGATAAGGGGCAGTCTTGATCTCACCTACCGGTCAATATTACTCAAGCACAACCCGACTTCTATGTTTCTGCACAAATAACACAGCCGAGTATGAAGCCTGCATCATGGGTATGAACATGGCAATAGACAAGTACATTGAAGAGTTGTTGATCATGGGAGACTCATATTTCATTATCAAGTAAGGTAAGGGAGAATGGGAAACGCGATATGTCAAACTTATTCCCTATCGGCTATATGTGGAAGACCTTAGCAAGTGGTTCAAATAGAGTTCAGATACATCCCTCGTTGTCATAATGAAGAAGCTAATGCACTCGCCACTCTGGCCAACATGTTGCCCTACCCAGGCAATGCCTGTATTGTTCTCTTAAAAATCAAAATCAGAGAAAGGCACGGTCACCGTAATATAGTTGAGGCAGAACCAAGTATTCAGCCGTGGTACCATGTATTAAAAGATTTTTGAAAACACAAGAATAGCCTGAGCAAGCCAGTGGAGATCAAAATAGAACCACTAGACAACACGAAAGTGGTTTCTATTTGAGTGGTGATGTCTTGTAAAAAACGCCTCCAGATCACAATTTGTTAAGATACGTTGATTTGAAGACGCCGAATGGATCATGCATGAAGTACACACATCAGTGTGCAGACCCCACATGAATGGGTTTTTTGGCAAAGAAAATCCTTCGAGCGGGTTTTTACTAGACAACCATAGAAAAGGATTGTTTTAGCTTTTACCTAAAGTGCCATCACTATCAGGTGTACACTGATTTGATTCATCCACCGCCCATGGAACTGCATCCTATGTCAGCACCGTGGCCATTCGTCACTTGGGGAATGGACGTGATTGGGCCAATCGATCCAAAAGCTTCAAATGGGCACAGGTTCATACTAGTCGCCGTTAATTACTTCATGAAGTGGGTTGAATCCATCAGTCTTAAATTTTTCATCAAGAAAGGTGCATTAGATTTGATGCACTCCAATCTTATTTGTCGATTAGGTATTCTTGCAAAAATCATCAAAATTATGCGGGAAACCTTGAATAATCGTTGATGGAGGAGATATGCGAACAATTCAAAATAAAGCAAATGAACTCTACTCCTTATCGACCCAATGCTAATGGTTCCATCGAAGCAGGAAATAAAAACATTTAGAAGAATTTTAGAAATATGATTCAGAGCTCCAAGTTATGGCATGAAAAGATGCCTTTCACATTACTGGGATATCGCACCATGGTGCGCACATTAGTAGGAGCAACCTCATACCTCTTAGTCTGTGGAACTGAGGTTTTAATACCCGCGGAGGTTGAATTACCTTCTCTTCGGATAATCATTGAAGCCGAGATTGATAATATTGAATGGGCCAAGACCCTTTTGGAACAGCTAACCTTTATTGATGAAAAACAAATTACTACTGCCTGCCACAGGCTGTTCTACCAACAAAAAATGGCCCGTGCTTTAAAAAAGAAAGTATGGCCCAGGAATTTTGAAGTGGGATAGCTAGTGTTAAGGCACATTCTTCCATATCACCAGGAAGCGAAAGGAAAATTTGCTCCTAATTGGAAAGGCCCGTACATCATCAGAAACATATTGCCGAGAGGAGCATTTTTTCTATGTGGAATCGAGAAGAATGATCCCGAAACTATTGTGAATGTAGACGCAATAAAAAGGTGCTATGTTGAGGCTTTCTACAACAGTGACTTTGTTAAATTAGGATGACAAAGGCTTTCATTCTTACTATCCAAACAGTATTAACCATTTTGCAAACCCTTTAAGCTGGTTACTCTTCTTTGATTACCCTCTTCGGAACATCAAAGTGATGTTGAAAAATTAAATCAAAAAAAAAAGGGAAAAAAGATAAAGAAGAAGAAGAGAAAGAAATTGAAGAAAAAAAGTTAACCAAAAAAAAGAAGAAAAACAACAAAAAAAATGAAAAAACGTAAACATAACAAATGAAAACCAAAACCTTCTGAACTACGTCTGACTTGATTTCGAAAGGATACGTAGGCAGCCTCTTTTTGGGGTTTAGTCACACTAATACATAAATCCCAATTCCCCCAACAAAGTTAAAGTAGGGAGGATTATATAATGGCTCGGCGAGGAGCCTACCAAAATGGTTCCAAAAGTTGTAATTCCATCCAGATTCTTTTTATCCAAACCTTGTCCAAGTCATTCTGATAAATTGGAAAACGCCATTGTTGGAACTTGATTCAATCAAACCGATATAAACAAAATGAGAGAGTCTTTTTGGTGAAAACCTATGGGCACCATAAGGCAACGGTCAGTAGAGAAATTTAAAATGAGAGAATCCGTTTAGTGAACACTTTTAAAGAGCACTATCGGGCGACGGTGAGAAGAGAAATGAGAGAGGTCAATTGGCGAAAACCTGTAAAAGGTGTCGTTAGTCAAAAAGAAAGCACTTCCCACCATTGATATAGTCCCGAGAAGATTCCCAGGTTTGAAACACGGGTCAATGAGTTTATGAGAAGTTGGGAAAGTTTGTGCGGCTCGGGAATCCAATCCAAAGAATATCGCACATTTATTTGAAGCCTGCATGCACCCAGATATGTCCTTCTTACTTCCCGAAAAGGACACTTCTCTTTAAATTCATTTCCTTGCCTTTTGATTACTTTTTCTTTGGACCCATTTCGGTCTAAGTCTGTTTCCAAAACTAAGAAAAGGTGGCAAGACTGGATTTAGAGGGTTTTGCCTAACAAAAATAGATGAAAGGTAACAGCCTCAGCGGGTGCATATCACGACTGGCCATGATGGCTGATGTTTTGAAATAAAAAAACTCCTTCAAAGAAAGGAAATCAAAGTCAAATGCCTACAAAGGCAAAATGAAGTTAAAAGGATTGAGTCCCACGTGTCAAATTATCTTGACAAGGATTTGAAAAGCCAAGGTATCTCGATGCTCTAAAATCAAAGGTATTGAAAATAAAAAGAAAACCAAGGAGTAAGATCCTAAGTGCAAAATAAAGTGAAAGTGTCAAAGCTCCACGCAGGTGAGCCTTCACGAGTAATTCTGAAAAGCTGAGTTCCTCGGTTTTAGGAGAGAGATCGTACTTCACAAAAGCCAACAAGCATCGGAGGTTCTCACCAAACGTTAGGCCAAGATCCAGTGTTCACACAATCAATGCCACTAAAACAACAACTGTTTCAAACTAACAATTGTTCTTAGTTTAAAAATTTGAAACTGGTGTAATCCAAAGCAACTATGCAAGAAGCACGTGCAACCAAAAAGGGAAATGTGCAGGAGCTAGGAACAGCTTCGGAACAATAATCAACCCAAAAAGGAAGTCTCCTCATAATGATTTCCTGCATTTTTACTAAAACTAAAAATAAAAGAAAATCCCAAAAAATCATAGTAGCAAGGGGTCTCCAATCTCTATCTTCATCCTTTCTCACCTAAGACCACATTCCCTAGTTGTTCCTGGAATAACCTGTGGACCTCCCCCACATAACCTGAGGATCTTTTTCCTTTTCTTCCCGGAATAACCCGAGGATCTTTTAACATTTCTCCTGACATAACCCAAGAACCTTTTCTTTTTATCCCGGCATAACTCGTGGATCACCGTGGCATAATCCAAGGACCCTTTTTCTTTTATCCCTGCATACACCGTGGACCTCCTGGCATAACCCAAGGACCTTTTTTTTTTCCCGGCATAACCCGTGGATCTCCCTGGCATAACCCAAGGACCCTTTTTCTTTTAATCCCAGCATAACCTGTGGACCTCTTTAAAATAACCCAAGGACCATTTTCTTTTATCCCGGCATAAACTGTGGATCTTCCTGGCATATCCCAAGGACTTTTTCTTTTATCCCGGCAACACTCGTGGGTCTCCCTGGCGTAGCTCGAGAACCTTTTCCCTATCTCGGCATAACCCGCGCATCTCCCTGGCATAACCCAAGGACATTTTTCCTATCGCGACCTAACTCGCGGATCTTCCTAGCATAACCCAAGAAGCCTTTTTCTTTTTTTTCCCGACATAACACGTGGATCTCCCTGGCATAACCCATGTATCCATTTTCTTTTATCCCAACATAACCCATGGATCTCCACGGCATAACCCGAAAACCTTTTATTTTTTCTGGCATAACTCGGTGATTTTCCAGCTAAACCTGTTGACCCTCTCAATTTAATTCTTCTCTCCCAAGGACACACAAACTTGATTTTTATTGCTTAAATTTGTGTTGCAAATAATGCACTCAATTTTCCTAGTGGAAACTGGGGCAGTGAAATTTCATTCACTTCTTAGTTTTTGTGTTCGAACAAGTTTTACCTACAGGCACATGATTCGAAATGACCGAAAAAATGAGTCCCAATCCAGAATAAATGAAAATAAGAAAGAAAAAAAAGAAGTGATATCAAAGAGTTTTCAATGGAGACGGATGCAGACTTTTCAAAATTTGATTAAAGTCACAAGCTTCGCATGTCCTGCTCTGATCCAATTCTTAATAAAGAACCAGCACCTACAACTTGCAGGCATCAAGATTCAGATCGGGGTCCACAGCAAAATCAGCTAGGACTCAATATTAAACTTCAAGAAATTTATAGATAGGAATCTTATAACTCGTAGTTGATAGGCATAGCTAGCTTAGCTTCTTATTTTTCTTTTTGGTGTAATAAAGTATTCAGCAAGTAATAGTAGTAGCATCAGCAGTGGAACCACAACTCTTGGTAGTCCCAGCTACCAAAACTTCCAGAACTACACTAACCCGAATTTTTTATAGCCGAGGATATGTAGGCAACCTTCGAAGTAAGGTTCGGTCAAACGCTTTTCAAAAATGCTTCTCATGTAATGCCAAGCAGGAAAAAATCCCTCACGTTGCTCATTTATCTTTCCCAAAGATCGTCCATGTCTCCGAGCAAAGAAGGGCAGCTGTCAGCACGTGATTTTTGCCTCACATGAATTACACCTACAAAATTCTTAGATTTAGGATTTTTCCTTAAATTATTAATCATTAGGATTTAATTGCATAATTTTCATGTTTATTTGCATTTTTGTATGCACGTTTAATTTAGATAATTCATAAACAATTCAAAAAATTATTTCATCTGCATTTAGGATTTAATTTTAAATATTTTACTTAATTGTTAATTAGAGTTAAATATAATTGGCTAGGTCAATCTAGTTTTTTAGAATTAATTTAGGTTTTTAGTTCTTAACTTGAAGAGAAAAAAAAATGAAAATCTAGGAAATTGTGTAACTAAAGAAGATGCCCAATTTAGGGCTGACCCAAATCAAAAACCAAACCCAAAACCCGTTCAAAACCACCCTGCCTCAGCCCATAATCTGGTCCAACATCCTCTATAACCAAAACGATACCATTTTGCCTCTTTTAATCCTAGTCGTCTAGGTTGAGTGATCCAATAGCTCAGAAGCGTAGATCACATAATATTTATATGTCCAAACGTATCCTCCCTCGTCACTCACACACCTCACACATCTGTCAGAACCCCTGTAACGGCACCGTCTCCGCCACCTGCTGCCCGCTGGAAATTGCCTACGGCGACGGTCGGCGACCAATCGTCACCAAAAATACAACACAACTTCTCTTCCTTCTCAACTTTTATACTCCGCACCCCTTTCCCTTAAACCGAACCCAACTTTTTCGAATTTCAAATCGAAAAATTCAAACCTTAGCCACCGCCCTCTGGTGGCGGCGCCACTTCCAAACACTACCAAAAGAACAACCCGGGACCCCCTGACTCCTATCTTTCCAAATCCATAACCTTTTACCATCAAACATGCCCAAAATCCCTAAATATGGAATGGGAGGTTTGAGCCTTATGAGTTCAAAATTGAACCTGTGTATGCAAGACCATTTTTATGAATTTCTTTGCTTGTTCAAGCCTGTTTTTGCACGAAATAAGGACATTCATTTGTTATTCGCGAAGAACAAACGTTTGAAATTATTTTGATCTAATGTAGAGTACTAGTTTTGGTTTTGAGCCTAGCTGGTGAGTTCCTTTCATTTTTTGTTTTGGTTTATTTGTGTTCCACTCTATTCTTCTCCTTTCTTTTATCAAATGTCATCTCAAATGAGACTAGGCCAATGTTTTGAACCCTGAACCTCTTTGCGTGGTGTTTGTTTTTCCTTGTTTATTTAGTTAATGGCATGTTACATATATGATTTCACCTCTTGTTTTGGTCACATAGTTCAATTTAGTTAGGCTTATTTTAATAGCTCAGTTAGTTCTCTACCTGCTTGTCATAATTAATTAGTCAATCAGTTTAGTTGCTTTTAGTTTTCTATGTTTTTTTAGTGTTTCCTTTTACATACAATTCCTAATTTGTTTTGTGTTTTTTCTTAGTTGATTGGGCTCTGAGGATAGGTTAGACCCCACACTAAGAAGGCTTCGTTTGGTCTGAATTAGAGCCCGTGTTTAGTTGAACTATTGAGCCCGTGCAAAGGCATGTCATCCTTTCCTTACATGTCAGATTTCACAAACTACATAATTTAAAAGCTAAAAATTACAAGAGATTAAAGAGATGTCAGATTTTTGAGAAATCCAAGAGCTAGTATTGTTGCTTGTCTGCTAATACTGCTTTGATATGCTAATACTCTTCCTTTTCACTCAGTTTACTTCTCCAGGTACCTCCTTAGCTCATGATTGAGGAATGATGGTTGAACATGTTATAGAGTTGAAATTTGGTTAGAAGTAGATAAAGCTGACTATCCATTTTTCTTTTTTTGCTATTTAGATGTTCAGTAGTTAAATATCAAGTTATAGATGTTAGTTAGGGTCGCTTACTTCTCTTTGAAATCGAGTATGTGAAATTGACCTAATGTCGTACTTTGCATCTGTATTGATAAGTAAGCAATGGACCTTAATGGTTCATACTTATGTTATGTGTTGTATGTCTTTTTTATTTGGATTTTAACTTGTTTAACTGTAATAAACCAGGACTTTTTTAGAATTTTAAATGGATCATTTGATCATGGAATAAGACTCTTGATTATTGGCTGAAATTGCTTAGGTTTGGGCTATGTTTCAAAGGGACTAGTCCCCAATTTTTAATAAGTAAGACCCAACTGGCTCACATTCTACTTTTTACATCTGGTTTGGCAAGTCTATTCTTTCATTGTCTAATGTTGTTTTCATGGCTTTAATAGTAGTAAATTGTTAAATTAGCTTGAGGGCTTTGAAATGTCAATTCATAAGGGTAATGATGGATGAAATCTTTTGTTGTTATTTCTCAAATATGATGGATTCTGTTGCAGTATGGGTTAAATGTTGAACACCGGAATATTAAGCTTGAATGTTGTGGACATTTGATGTTGAGTCTCTCACTGAGAAGCAGCAGGTTTACAAGTTTGGGGTCATTCTTTGGCCAAAGTGAAACAGTCCTTTCAATAAGGAATTTGCATTATTTCCTTTCTATTTGGCCATCTCACGGGATTTGGACCACGAATTCATGTTGAGTGAAAATGGATTGGTCTTACTAGCCACAACAGGTTGTTGGACCTCATGTCTAGCCCAATATGATTTTCAATCGTTGTCCCTTTATTAAAATTAATTGTCTCCTTATTTTCTAATATAATTAATAGCCCATTAATTAATTAATTAGAACTGTAGTCATGTCAAATGTTAATTATTGAAGTATCTTAGTTAGAATAGGAAATGAACCATAATAGACAATAATAGTTCATAACTCTCAGAATTTTTGCTAGGACATCCTTTAAAATAAGATTGAGTTGCGCCGCGCCAAACAAAATCACAAATGTGTTGCCCTCTTTTAAATTAGTTTCTTAAAATACTTATAACTCGAGGCGTGCCATTTAACAAAATTTCACGGCCCTCGCAAAGTTAACGATTTGTTAATTGCTTTAAGAGCATTATTTAATAATACTACTTTCGTAAACTCGGGTGTGCATTTCATGTGATCCAAGTCCAAATTCTAAAATCGTGAATAAAATGTGTTTTAGATTGCGGGTGCATTTCATGTGACGCGATCGAAGAACACGTTTTAAACGATGTTCAATTTCCCTTACAGTTAACTAAAAGCGGTAAATAATTTAAAATTATAGTATATGTTGAAACATGTATTAAGATCATATAATAGTCCAATTGTAATAGTTTAAACGACTTGCTAGAACCACAGAATACGGGGGTTCCTAACACCTTCCCTCGAGTTAAAAGAATTCCTTAGTCAGAATTTTTGGTTTTGCACAATTCACAAGGAAACATGAATTTTTCACGATTTGGGATATTAAAATAAACCGTTGACTTGAGTTAACATAAAACAAACCTTCCCAAGTGGCATCTCTGAAAATAAACAATCCAATTTCGAAAAATGTCAATTAAATTAGAAAAACTCCATTATATGCAACCCATCAGGGTGGTGTGTAGAAAAGGAGGTGTGACAGGGCCAGCATATCAGTTGCTGAATGGCCCTAAAATGAAAAAAATTAAAAAATATTTTGCAGGTGTAAGACCAATATGATGTTCTTATACATGTTATGCGATCGCATAATGCATTAAATAATAATCTCCCTCACAAAAAGTCTATAGGAATGAATACGATAACTATGTGGTTCGCATAACCAGAATGCGTTGGCATTCTAGAATGCATAGTTTTCCTCTAATTGGGTAGTGGCCTGCCCAGCTATTGGACCAATATGCAGCGTGCATACACGTTATGCGATTGCATAGTGTGCCACATAACGCCCAACTTCTGGAAAGTTTTATCCTTCTAATTCCGGGGGTACTTTTTACTCAAAAGGTAAATTTTAGGCAGGCGATTTTATGTGTTTTTACAATGGTGATTGGCATGATCCTCCCGGCTTCCTGAATAAACAAGGATGTCATCAATGAAAAAAACACAAAGGAGTCTAGAAATGGCTTGAAGACCTAATTCATACGATCCATATAAGTTGTAGGGGCGTTTGTTCACCCAAAAGACATGACCAAAAATTAGAAGTGACCAAAGCGAGTTCTGAAAGCGGTCTTAGGAATATCCTGCTCTCTAATCCTCAATTGGTGATACCTGGAGCATAGATAAATTTTGGAGAAGAACCTTGCACCTTCTAATTGGCCGAACAAATAATCAATCCAACGCAAAGGATATTTATTCTTGATTGTGACATTGTTGAGCTGCTGATAATCAATACACATCCGCAGTGACCTATCATTATTTTCTGAGAAAAAGAACCGGAGCACCCCACGGCGACACACCCGGACGTATGAACCCCTTTTATAATATATCTTTTAGCTACTCCTTTTACTCTGCTGGAACCATTCTATAAGGCAGAATAGATGTTGGCTGCATATCTCGTAATACATCAATCCCTAAGTCAATCTTGCTATCTAGCGGTATCCCTAAAAGCTCGTCCCGGAAAACATTCATAAACTCATTTGCGACTGGCACGAACTTGGGCGCAGACATTTTGAAGTAGTGTCCACCACCCATACCATTTCCCTAGGCTTTGGAACCACACCATTTCTATTCCACTCAATAAGTGGCTCATTACGGAAATCGGGTCTCATGACTTTCGTTCGGCAGTAATGTTTAGCAAAGCACAAATAAAGGCAGTCTATTCCCATAATAATATCAAAATCAACCATTCCAAGCTTGATGAGGTCGACTGTGGTAACATAACCAGATACCGTGACAACACAATTCCAATAAACTTGCGCGGCTTTAATAGAGTCACCAACCGGAGTCGATACGGAGAGCTTCTCATGAAGCTATTTGGGTCAATCCCAAATCTTGAAGCAATGAATGGTATGACATAAGAGAAAGAGGATACCAAGTCAATAAGATCATAACAATCAAAGGCCTGAACAGACAAGATACCTGTAACAACATCTGGAGAAGCCTCTGTACTACAACGACAACTCAAAGCGTAAAACCAACTGGGTCTACCTCTACAACGAGCTCCACCCCTAACTGACCATCTGTTGGAGCTGGAGGACGCACGAATGATGTGGCAGCTGAAGAATCAGATGACTAAGAAAATCCCTTACCCATGTCCTAACTGGGTGCACGACAGTCCCACTGGATATGACCTCTCACAGCAAATGTATAGCACATCGGGATATCCAACTAACAAGACTCAAAATGGAACCTCCCACACTAGGGGCATGGAGCCCTCCTCTACTGTTGTAATCTCCCCCTGGATGACCGGATTGATGGGGTCCCCTACTGTCTGAACCTTTTCTCAAGTGATTGATCTGCTAATAACTTTGCACGGATGGCGGTGCACTTGCCGAAGAGTGAGCATATGAATGAGATGGCCCTAATGGCCCTCTCCCCTTGTCTGGCCTCCCTGAGTAACCCACTAATCAGGCTCTGCTGCTACTCTCCCTTTGCGCCTGTATTTTAAACTTTCTAGCCTATGTGGCTTCAGCGAATCCTACAATCTTTCCATAATTCATATCTGAGTGTAAGGCCATTGTAGTAACCTCATTCATCACCAAAGGACTAAGACCCAAAACGAATCGCCAAACTCGAGCATCCACGGTTGACGCTAACTGAGGAGCATACTTGGACAATCTTACAAAATCCATATGGTACTCCCAAACACTCATACTGCCTTTCATAAGGAGCTCAAACTCAGTGGCATGGATTGCCACTGTCTTGGCAGGAAAGTAGTGGTCCATAAATGCGTCAACAAACTTGTCCCATCTAGAAGGAGGACTTGCCCCTCTACGGGAATCCTCCCACATCTCCAACCGTAGATGCATTGCTCCCCTCAACCTGTATGAGCCAACACAATGAAATCTTGTAGATCGGTCTATGGGTCTGTGCCAATGAACTCTGGAGGGGCCATCTGCAGAAATTTGTTTACTATGGAGTTGGCGGAATCTCCCTATCCGTTGGAGGATGCAGGGGAATCATGAGATCTTTGGGCCTGAGCGGTTACTACTTGGCTCAACATATGGATGGCTCCTCTAAGGTTCCTGTTAGAAACCCGAGACCAGAGGCTCGAACATCATCAGGATTAGGAATATCAATAAGAGGGATGGTAGCACCCTCTGCAGCAGCAGGAACAAGAATACTTTGATCAAGGATAGATGGGACAGGTATATTCAAGATCAGGGAGTCACTCTCACCCACGGTATCGGGTACATGGTTCATAGCCACACTTTGGGTGGCATTGTCCCCAAGGCCGAGTCTATCTCTATTCTTAGATTACTGAAAATTTCGGAACATAGCATGAGTTAGACATAAATACTTTAACTTTTCCCTTCAATGAACGATATATAATTACAAAGAGGAGGGTAGTTTCCTAAATGTCCATGTATCCCTCTACATATAAACATGGTCGACAACACACCGATAAGAAGGGTTCTACTAGACACGGATCAGAGACACCCAAGGACTCTTTTTAAACCATAGACATTGATAAAAAATTGTCATGCCGAGAAACCGAGGGACACGACTAGCGCTAGGTCGGGTAGCCTCAATCAAGCAAAACTGGGTACCTTTACAATCACACGTGTTACCCCGTGATTCAATACTCATTATTCAAGTGAAATAGCCATTTAAAATTAAACATATTTTTACGAGACATAATAATATACATGCTTACTTTAAGTGATCTACAGGTTCCACTACCCGAATACATAATTACATAACCCACATTTCGTGCCTATGGAGCCTCTAGGGATACAAAAGAATGTTACAATATTTTCCAGTAACAAGGCTCCGGTTATTCCTTACACAAATACCAAAATAAGACTCTTGAAAGAAAAGTGGCATGAGCTTTGTAAGGCACCTAGAGGAATAAAGCTCACCAATATAGCTGGCGGAAAGTGGAGGAGGTGCTACTGTTGGTGGACTAAAGTACTTGCTATAGAGCCATCTGGAATCATCACAAGAATGTAGTGCCCTCGAAAAATTGGGACGTCAGTACATTTTACTTGTACCTCTATGTATGAAAATACTTTATTCCAAGTAAACTCAATCAATATACAGATAACGATCTGTAATAGAATCAACAATCAATGCACATGAACGGAACTACAAAGGCAAAACAAGTTTCACAATCTCTCATTTCCCCTTTCAACATCATTTCATCATATATATGATATCACAAACTTTCATTTCAATAGTCATAATGATCACATTCAATTTTTATTGCCTCAATCGCTCTTATTACCCCAACCCAAAATTTATAATTTTGTGTTGCGGCATGCAACCTGATCCTACCGGACAATCACATTTCACACAACAACAATAGTTCATATTTCAATCACATGGCTTCAGGCCATCCAGAATATCATTTCACAACAACAACAAAAATTCATAAACAGTTTTAATTAATATATATACCATTTCAATCATATTCAACAACCTTTACACAATTCAAGTCATAACGATAATTGCCCATGACAAGGCAAACATGATATTACCATTGTTATTTGCATCAATTACGACTTCTTACCATCATTTATTACACAGTCCTTACCATATAAAAACATTCACACACACACTTGGTTTGTTGCAATTTATTCACATCTTCATGTCGGAACGTTTCACCAACAATGTTCAACGCACGTTAATCATAAGAATTCATGAAATTGGCCATCTTGCCTTAACATTCATGAAGCAACCAAAATTCACAAATAGTACACATAAGTAACACATACCAATTAATCGTGCGCAAAACATGGTGACTTTACAAAGGTTAAAGTTAGCCATACATACCTGGAGTCGAATTTTCTTTTTAACTCCTATTCGCTATTTACTAAATTCCTAGTACCGTCAATCTAGTTCACAAGTTAATACATATATATATTAGAATTGAAATTCATAAATACAACCCGAGCTAACATAGATTATCAACCCCTCCTTTTTTCATATCTTTACTCCTACACCATTCCTCTCATTAGATTTTAGATATTAAAAAATATGCTTGTATGGTTCAGCTTATATTTTGAAGAATCAATCATGAGAACCCCATTTTTTGTTTAACTATAAAAACTAAGGAAAAAAGGTTGGGATTTTACCTGCAAGAACGAAGTTGAAGATATTTACTTGAAATTTTCAGGTCTAGGTGACTTTGAAAATCAAATTGGTAAAGATTAGACTTTCTTCCTCAAGAATCATCTCTTCTCTCTCTCTAAGTTTGTTCACAAAATGGGTTAAAATGAATTGTGGAGGTAGTTTATTGAAGAAGGGGTCATGTTGAAAAATTAGAAAAATGGTGTCCCGATGCGAAATGCGGTAAGGAATGCGATGGCATTCCTGAGATACGGTCCGCAGACCAATCGCAGAATGGCCCTAAAAAATGAGCTAAATCTAAAATATTGTGCTGGCATGCGACCATTATGCAGGTCGCATAGTGTGTCGCATAACCTCACTCAGAAAAAGTCAATGGGCAAGAATACAATAACTATGTGGTCTGCATAACTAGAACGCGATCACATTATAGACCGCATAGTTGTCCTCCAATTGGGCAGTGGCTTACCAAGGTATGCGATCATTATGTGATCCGCATACACATTATGTCTAACTTTATTTTTTGAATTACGGGGTACTTTATAGTCGAAATGTATATTTTAGGCAAGAAAATTTACGACTCTTTAAATAGGTAATCATGAATGAAAACAATCAGGAAGGAGCCACGAAATGGATAGAAGACCCGATTCATAAGATCTTTGAAAGCTGCTGGGGTGTTGGTTAGCCCAAAAGACATGAAATAAAATTCTAAGTGACCATAGCATGTTCTGAAAGCGTTCTTAGGAATATCCAACTCTCTAATCGTCAATTGGTGATATCCGGACCATAGATCAATTTTTGAGAAGAACCTTGAACCTTGAGATTGGTCGCTACTAGACACGGCTCCGAGACATCCTAAGACCTTTTTAAAACCTTAGGCTCTGGTACAAAGTTTATCACGCCCCAAAATTGATGGACACGACCTACGCTCGATCGGGTAGCCTAGTCAAGCGGACCTAGGTGCCTTTCCTATCCCACGTGTTACCCCGTGATTTCAGTACTCATTATTCAAGAGAAATAACAATTTATAATGAAACACATTCTTACAAGGCATAATAACATTCATGCCTACTTAATGTGATCTACAAGTTATAGTGCCCTAATAAATAAGTACATAACCAAGAGCATGCACACCTATCTGAAGGATCAACATGCGTAACTGCTCCTTTCCAGCGATGTCGAACATGTTTAAGACATGGTGTTTCCCACGCTTGGATGAATCATGAAGAATCAGACTTGAAACTCCCCATGAATGGATTCATTCAATAAAAAAAACTGACCTGGTGCTATTATTTTGAAATGCGCTAGAGTATGCATGCCAACACCTCAAGAATCTTATGACACAGCATGCGAGACTGCTTTTGACATGCTGTCTGGACTTTTTTGGCATGCTTTACTGCTTGATTTCCATCGCATTTGACCAAGATGTAGACATGGATTCTAAAGTTCCTATGCTTAACTGGAGAAGCATGCGTCTTGATAATTCCTTGGAATGCTTAATTAAATAAAAACTGTTTTGTTCTGTTGTCTCGACATTCCCATTAGGATTCATTCTCACTGTCGAATTAAGCAGCATGCGGGACTGATTTTCAATTACCGAGTAGAATTTTGGCTGGAGTTTCCCAACCGTGGATGGAGATGGCATGCTTCTGACTGTTCACTTTGCCCCATGCAAGCTTCTATTTTAAAATCATAAAGCTGAGGGGTAGCACATGAATATCAGCCAACACACCTTTTTTGCATTGTTAATGAATTGAATAAGCATGCTTATCTTACAAACAAAGCACATATAGACAAAGCATGATTTGTAAATCGCATGCCATTGTCTCCGGTACCTCGAACTCAACATAAATTTTACTTGGAAGATGTAATCAAGTGCAGCCCTTCAAAAAGGAAAACCAAATATTAATGGAAAAATTATCCCCATGTTCTCCTCAATTCGTTCCCGGTGACTGCATATTTTATTAATGTTAATTGCAATTGTGTCTTCACTGTCCTTGTCTACTTTGTTGTAACCTTTTACCACTGCATCCCATGCGTTTATTTTTGTGAATGGTGATCCAGCATAGTACATTGTGACCACTATTCCTTCTAATTCCTTGCCACTTTTACACTTAAATATGGACATTACATCTTATCTCCATTAATAATCCTCCTTTCTTTTTGAGTCCATATCTCATAAACCATGGCATTCAATATTTCCATCATCTAGAGCATAGTTAGCGAGGTGGTCTTCTAATGTATTCCCTTCTCTAAATATGTGTGTGACTTTGATGATGCTTTCTTCTTCAGCCTTAAAATCTCCTCTACATGTTCTATAATACACCAAGGAGGCTTCCACGATTAATCAATACCGTTCCTCAAAAGCAAGGAATCTGTCTGCAGCCATATCTGGACAAAATTAAGATTTTTGCACATCTTCAATGCCTGCACAATAGCCACTGTTTCTGATTCATTATTGGATCCCTCGTTGATTTCTCTTCCTTCTTCATATATCAAATCAACTATCTCATCACTTTACCAGAAACCTATTGAAATTCTCCCTGAGTTCTCTCTGCAGGCTCCATCAGTATTGACTGTGATCCACCCTCTTGGAGGAAATTCCAATAGCACTTTATCATATTTCAATGGAGGTGTGTACTTCATCATTGTGAGAAAGTCATTCCATTTGTGATACACATGTAATACTAGCTTTTTCAGTTGGATTAGAGCCTGTAGCGTAGATGACACCTGGAAAATAACTCTGCTAACTAACACTTCTTCTCCATATTTCGAACTGTTTCTTTCTCTTTAATTACTCCCATTCAATGCATGATGGTAAAGATTGCAGGACTGGCTTCAATCTAGGTACAACTGGTGCCATCCAACACTTTGTAATTGCTTGTTGTAAGGACAACCCTTCTAATGCAATTCCTGCTCTCCTCAAGAAGTAACTCCAAACACTCGTTGCTGCATTGGATGTGAAGAACAAATGAACTTGAGACTCCTCGTAAGGATCAGTGTCGCACCCACTTTTAGATGCCATGGAGTATCCTATTCTGCGCAAGAAATCATCTTGTGGCAGTTTTGCTTTCCACTCCTTCCACAGGAAACAGGATATCTTGAACGGTAAGCATTTGACCCATATAATCTTGAAAGCAAGCATTCATATTGGAGGCAGCAATTGTAGTCGATGGCAGAATGGCTTGCGGCAACTTAATAGCTTTCCGTAGCTATGTCTATATTAGATGTCCCTATGTTGAGTTGTAATTAGTACATATTTGTAGTTAATTAGCATAGATGATTGTGATGTAAATTAGTAGTAGCATGTAAAAGCTCTACTAAAACTTCACCTTGTACATATTCTGATATTAATGAAATATAACTGTTCAGTAAAAAAATTCTTGAAAGCCAGCCTTGGAATATCTCTTCTTCGCAGGTAATCCCATGCAGATTTCATTGAAAAATGTCCCCTTGGTTCCATCAACCAGAAAGGTGTATCTAACTCTGCACCTCGATTTGGTGGTCTAATATTCTGCACAATGTGGTTTACCAAATCTTTAGGTAGAGTTTAAAATAATTTTTCCAAATTCCATATACCATTTTCAACCATATCATTTACATTGTGAATGTCTTCGTCAACTACAAACTGTGCAGTCACTAGGAAATATAAGGCTCTCATCTCGGTTCAATTGCCGAACAAGAATTGAGCCGATCCCATTCTCAATTTCCAGAAGATTTGATGCTCAATCAGGTCCCTGCATTCAAGAATTTTTTACCATACGTGGGATCTACCCTTCGACGGTACAATTACAGGATTTAATTTCTTGCAATACTTTTGACACGTAAATGCACTCCATAAGCTGGGTTTTGCCCTAAAATTCCACCATAATTTGCAGAACAATGCCTTTGATACATCATGAAGGGATCACAAACCTATACCCCCTTCCTCATGCGGCATACACAGGTTAGTCCATGATGACCAATGTCTTAAGCTTCCTCCAATATTGCTGCTCCAGAAAAATTTGGCAAAAATGCTATGTAGTTTGTAGATCACATAGCTTGGTGTGTTAACTGCTGACAACATATGAATTGGGATACTCTGCAGGGCATTTGTGATAAATACACCCCTGCCTCCTACAGATAGGAGTTTGCCTTTACACGACTGCAGTTTGTCCATATCCTTTGTAATTAACCCCTGGTAATAATCACTCCTTCTTCTGATATAAAAAATAAGACATCAAACATAGGTCATAGGCAAACATTGTTTTCTTATACCAGTAATCCTTTCCATCTTGTTAATAACCTCATTATTCGTTCAATGATGAAGATATATGGCTTATTTGGTTTTATTCACCAGTTGACCAGATGGTGATTCATAAGCTTGCAGAACCTCCATCACAAGTCTCAATGAAGTTTCATCCGATGAACCAAAAATGATTGTATCATCCACATATGTCAGATGGTTTATTTTTTAGCTCCATTTTGGTAGTCCAAATCCACGGAAATCTAGGTTAGTATGTAAGTGAGTTAAAACCTCGAGACAATGCTTCTGCAGCTATTATGAATATGAATAGGGTTGGTAACAGAGGGTCTCCCTGCTTATCTCCCCTAGATGATTTGAAGAAACCATTTGGCTGACCATTTATAAGAATAGAGTACCAATTATTCCCAATCAAATCAAATATCAAGACAATAAAATCTTAACGAAATCCCATCATTCTTAGAATTTTAGTCAGGAATAGATATGATAAACTATCATAAGCTTTTTTCATGTCTAGCTTAATCACAACGTTTGGACCTGCTTTTCTTCTTAACCTGGTATCCTTAATGGTTTCTTGAGTTAGCAGTACATTCTCAACGAAGCTTCTTCCCTTCACAAAACCTGCATGTTCCTATGAGATTATGCTTGGTAACAATTTAACCAACCTTTCATGAATGACTCGCGAGAAAATCTTGTCAACAAAGTTGCTAAGACTGATTGGTCTCATGTCTCCAAAGTTAGTCACTTCTTTTTTCTTTGGTAATAAAACTAGGTTTGTGTGCGTCACACTCTTATGGAAGCTGGTGACCGGAGAAGAAAGACTTGACCATGCCGACTACATCTTCTTCAATGATTTCCCAGCATGTTTGGTAAAAGTCTATAGTGAAACCATTTGGTCAACATGCTGAGTCCCCATGGAGCCCCATGACTGCTTTCTTCACTTCCTCATTAGAAGGTAAAACCACCAATCTATCATGTTGATCATTATCTACCATTGAAGGTACTTGGCTTAGAATATCAAAAGCATTAGGAAATGAAGTCTCAGTAAATAGATTCTTGTTAAATTGTACCGCTTCTTCTGCTATTAAGTGATTTTCATCAATCCAGTTACCCAGGCTATTCTAAATCCTTGATTATTTCTGTATCTTCCTTCTCCCATTAACTTGAGCATGGAAAAATTTAGTGTTTCTATCGCCCTCTTTGAACCATAACATTCCTGCTTTTTGTCTCCAAAATTGTTCTTCTAATGCAAGATATTTAAGCATTTCAGTTTGGACCAGTCGTAATCTCTGTCTGTTTATGTGTGTAGGATTAACTTAAAATTGTCTTTCATGAAGCATTACAACCTCCTCAAGACTTGCAATCTTCTGGAAAATTTCCCCGTATGTAGCTCTGCTCCAGGTAGATAGTGCATGTTTAAGCTTCTTTATCTTGTAGTTAAAAATGCAGAAAGGCTTAGAACTAAAATCAGCATTCCAATTCTCCTTCACTACATCTTTAAAAGTTTCATGCTTTGTGCAGAAGTTAAGAAATCTGAATGACTCCTTAATTCGGGTAGTTTTTAAACAACATTTCAGCAGCATCGGACAATGACCTGAGCCGATTTTGGACAGGTGAGTTACCTCCAATCCAGGAAATGTCTGTTGCAATTCATCATTGCCTAAACATCTATCCAACCTTTTGAATATACAGTCCTCCTTTGGTATTCCGTTCCACTATGTAAATATGCTTCCATTAAATCCTAAATCCGACAAAGTGCAGGTGTTTATGTTTACTGAACGCACATTCCATATAATGGCATCCATTAAATATTTTTGGGTTTGGATAGTGAACTCCTTGTTTGTACTCCACTGACAGGTACAGTTGATGTCTCTTTTGACTGTTTCTTTTCTCCATTTGTTTCAGATTTTATAGGTTCAATATGCCTTGGTGACAGATCTCCATGCTTGGCAACATTAAGGAAATTTTGTGCCGTGGATTCCTCATCCATGTCTCTATCTTTATGTTCTGCGTGATCAGTTATGTCATCTATTTCTTGTGGTTCTTTTTTTGTGTGTCAACTTCATATGCGTGATTTGTAAGGTCATCATTATTTTCGTGATTGGTTATTTCAGCATCTTTTTCTTCATGATAATTGGTCAACAACTGTGTATTGTTCGAGGGATCCAAACTTCTTACTACACCCTTCGTTGTGCTTAATGTTATCATACTTCTTCATAGACCTGCACTGTATTCTCTTGGTTCTTGTTTGAAATTTTTTCTTGATTAGTTTTCTGTATTTTCTATTTCTTTCAAGACATTACACACATCAGTATGCAAAGTCCCTCCTACAACTATGATATTGATGTTTCCCTCTTTTTTCTTTTCTGCTACTGCATTTGCGCTTTCACTTATGCATTGAATATCGATTGTACTAACATTACCAATAATACTTTGGTCCTCATTTTCCAACTCAGTTCCTCCATTCTCGTCATCACTATGCATGGTATCTTGAATCTGACCATCTTCTAAGACTTCCTCTGTTTGGTTGAGTTATAGTTTACCTGCTGCCCATTTTTCTATTTCATTGATCCTGAATTTCTCAAAATCTACATCTTCAACAAATTCATTTTAGGTTGTGTTTTCTAATTGTTGATAAACTTTGGTGTCCTGTGAAGGAATGTCTTGACATAAGGTATTGACCTGAACTGCATTATTTTTGAAAGCTTCATGATCCCATTGGGCAGTTGAGTAATTGTCAAAATGCTGCTCTTTCCTCAAATCTTGTTGTACACAATCTGCTTGATTCCCTATTGTCTTCAAGATTTCTTTTTGCTGTAGGATTGAATGTAGGTCTGCATGGTTCAATTTCTTTGGTTGTGTATTAGATGGTTGTCTCCTGGAAGAGCTAGGAGTAGTTATCTTTTGTACCATTTGTGTAGTTGGAAAATAAAATTGCTACCCTGAAACATTTTCCACACCTGTTGTGCCATTATTTTGCTGAAATCATTCTTGTTTGCGATTTTTTGAACTGGAGATTCCTCTACAACAACCAGTTGGTTTTCTTCATTATTCTTACCTTTTTCAATTTCTAAAAGTGCAAATTGGTTGGTAGTTTGGATTTTTTTGTGACATCGTTATTGTTGCCAAGACCTATTTCTTTACCTTGTTCAGCAGAAGCTTCAGTTTGTTTTCCTTTTTTAAGGACCCTATTGTTGCGGACTTCCTTCCAATGAGGGCCTACATTGTCGATCACCTTGCTGCTGGTAGGAGTCATTATGGGAGCATCATGTTTTGCGGGTTTTTTATTGCGATGTTGCACAGTTTATACATTTTCCAGCTGGTGGGCATTTTTATTTTCCCTTAACTCCAGATTAATTCTCCAAAATTCAAAGTTGTCATGTCCTTGTAATTTGCATTCTTTGCAGTATTTTGGGAGGTAATCGTATTTAATCGTCACCCACTCAGTCCTCACTTCCCCCGTTGGCTCATTAACAATATCCATGCGCACTCTTTTAGGTAAATCAGTTAATAAATCAACTACCACCTTAACACGTGCACAACTTGTCCTTGTCTTGATAATCGTATCCAAATCAAGATGTATTGGCTTTCCCACAGCATATGCCAACAAAAATAGACATTCATTTGTAGAATAAGTTGGCAGCAACCAATCCATTACCTTAGGTGTTTCCTCATCGACTTTTAATTTAGCATCATATATTAAAGTTCTCAATTGGTAATCATTTCAAGCCCTGTCTTTTACATAGTAAATGTTCTCCGATGATAGAGCAACAAAATCTTGCCATAACGTCAATCTTACCAATACATGTTTGTCACGAAGGTGTCCAATAGTACAATCGCCTTTGATTCAACATTGAATCGGGATAATTTGTCGTAATTCATTAAGATTAGGCCAACCATACAAAAATTCGCACACGACAGCATAATGGAGATTTTCAATCTTGTTCATTTGATCTACCTCGCTTCAGTGAAACGTACCATAGGCTGTCCTTGTAATAAAACTGGTCGATGCACCGGAATCGGCTCGACATTACATTGTGCTTGAACTGGAGTATTGATTGTGGCTAATTTTTAGGATATTTTAATAATCTAAAGGCATGGGTATTGTTGTGGTATTATTAGGGATGGGCGTAGTCGCTTGAGAGGGCTCACCAGCCATTCGATATGACTGGTCGCCGGCCTTGGAGGCCATGAACGTTGTCAAAATGACCTCAAAACTGCCAAAAACTGATTGCTGAAAAAGGATCTGCCTGCTACAGTTCTTCAACAGAGTTTCACCTTTTTTTTAAGAATTACCGTTACATGATAGAGGTGCAGTAGCTTTGCAAGAGATCAGTTGAGCAATAGGAAACTTTTCAGAAATACGACCAATCAGATCTTCAATAAATGAAAATGTTGACTGATCGTCAGATGAATAGCGTAGCAGCTTTAAGAATAGAAGTAGATCTTCTTGACCCCAAGCTAGTTATAGTGTAATAGAACAGTTTATACTAAAGAAGTGCTTAGTTATTCCAGATTTTGATGAAGAAGACAATGCTACACTAATTCGAAAATTTTGAAATTAAGATCTGGACCAAAAAAGGTTGTAAATATGGACGTAAAAACATTTGGGTAATGTATATAAGAGGAATTCTGTTCTTTTGAAATTAAAATTGAGATGAAACAACACTAGATGGAGGATTTAATCCCATAGAAACTAGAATACACCAGCTTTCTCTCTCTAGTCTGACGCGGAATGTGGTCAGCAATGCGATCACAATCCTCATATGTTGTCCGCAAAATGGTCTCAGAATGGCCCTCAAAATTGGGCTAAAATTAAAATACACTGTGTAGGTACGCGACTGTTATACAATCCACATACACATTGTGCAATCACATAGTGCATCGCATAACCTCCCTAACCAAAATCAATGTGCAAGAATATGATAACTATGTGGTCATCCTAACCAGAATGCGATCTCATTAAGTGATTGCATAGTGCGTCGCATAGCACCTAATTTTTGGAAAATTTTATCTTTGTTATTCCGGGTACTTTTCACTAAAAAAATGTTTGATCTGTGGTGACCAAGCTCGCTGTGAATAATTTCTTCAGCTATAACAACATAGGGACCTACCCGACATTATTTTAGGCAAGAAAGTTTTACGGGTCGTTACACTTTCTATAGATTTTCGACTAAGAGCATCAGCCACAACGTTAGCCTTTCCCAAGACATAGAGAGTATCAATGTTGTAGTCCTTGAGTAACACCAACGATCTTCTAGGCCTCAAATGCAACTCCGTCTGTTTGAAAATATATGGATGGCTCTTGTGGTTCGTGAACACATCCGCATGGACTCTATAAAGATAGTTTCGGCTAATATTTTGCATAAACACCACTGCTGCAAGCTCTAAGTCATGGGCCAGATAGTTCATTAATGATTATTGAGTTGCCTAAAAGAATAGGCTATAACCTTTCCGTGTTGCATTAACACACACCTGAGCCTGATCCTTGTAGTGTAGTAATACACCACAAACCCCTCTATACCCTCTAACATTGCTAATACAAGTGCTGAAATCAATCTTAATTTCAATTCTTTGAAGGTCTTGTCACAAGCATCAAACCATTGGAACTCAGCTGCTTTCTGGGTCAATATTGTTAATAGAGAGGGATGAGTGGAAAACCCCTCCATAAATCTTCTGTAGTACCCGACAAAAGTTGGTAGGTCTAGGTCAATTTCTTCCTTAAAAACCTAAGAAACTGCGAATCTTGTTGGAGTCTTAGGTGTAGGTTAAATCTTTAATACTACAATCTTTTCAAGATCAACAATAATTCCTTCCTTGGAGACAACATGACCTAAGAACGCGACAGATATAAGCCAAAATTCACATATCAAAAGTTTTGCATATAATTAGTGTTGCTGAAGAGTCTTGAAACTGCTTTGAGTTGGCTAGCATGATCCTCTTGACTTTCGGAATACACAAGAACATACCCAATTAACACTATTACAAAGGATTCTAGAAAAGGCTTGAAGACTTGATCCATAAGATTCATTAAAGTTGCTAGGGAATTTTTTAGCCTAAAAGACATCACTGTAACTTCAAAGTGCCTAAAACGAGTTTTGAAAGCTATTTTTTGAACATCTTGTTCCCATATCTTTAGATGGTGATACCCAGACCGCAAGTAAATCTTTGAAAAACACATAGGACTTTGAAATTTGTTAAACAAGTCATCTATTCTGGGTAGAGGGTAATTATTTTTTATGGTGACTTTGTTAAGCTACTGGTAAATAATACATGTCCACAACCTCCCATACTTCTTCCTTACAAATAAAACTTGTGATCCCAATGGTGACACACTTCGCTGGATGAAAGCCTTTCCTAGAAAATCCTTCAATTGCTCCTTTAATTCCTTTAACTCTATCGGTGCCATTCTGTAAGGTAAAATTGATATAGGTTGCATGCCTAGCATCACATTGATCACAAAATCATTCTCCATGTCTTGTGGGATTCAAGGGAGCTAATTTGGAAAAATATCCAGAAATTTGTTCACGACTGGCATATACTCAAGGGTATGTGCCTCGGCATCGCTATCCGTAACACGAACTAAATGGCAGATAAACCCTTTCTTGATCATCCTTGCGGCCCTAAGGTATGAAATAAACCGACCTATAGGAGTTGCATTATCCCCCTTCCATTCAACACTTGCTTATTAGGAAACTCAAACCTCATAGGTCTAGATTGGCAGTCAAGCTTGGCAATAACATGAATAAAGCCAAATCATCCGCATTATTAAATCAAAATCAACAATCCGCAAGTCAATAATATCAGCTATTGTATCCCTACCACGCACCATGAAAACATAACTTGTATAAACTCAAGTCCAAAATTGACTCACCAACCGGAGAAGTTATCCAGAATTGTTCAGTAAGTTGTTCTGGTTTTATCCCGAATTCCATAGCAACAAAAGGGGTAACATACGACACGGTTGAATCGGGGTCAATAAGTGCATATACATATTGAAATTTGGTAGTTACAATACCTGTAACAACATCAAGAGAAACATGTACTGTCCAGCATCCACTAATAGCATAGAAGCAGCTGGGTCCTCTCGAACTCTGCGCACCACCTCTAGGTGCACCACACCACGCAGGTGCTAGGGTACATAGAGTTGGTAAGGGTGCTGATGATATAGTAACTGGTGGACTGGCTGGCTGTGCTGTGCCCCAACCTGCTCGTTGGGGAGATAAATGGTAATGACTTTGAATATGAGCCCTCATGCTACACCCATAAGACATTGGCAACTCCATGTAGCAAATCCCCAATTGCATCATCCCGAACGTAAGTCATGGGGATCTTTGTTGCTGCTGGGATTTCCCTCATGATTTTCCTGGCTGATGGGATCCCCTGTCGCGCTGATTAGCCCTAAAACAACACCACTAATGCTGCTGGCTAGGCCCTGATAGCGGTGCATTAGGTGAATACTGTGCAATAGACTCTGATTTCCTTGACGACCCTTCTCAAAGAGGTGATCTTCCCACACCTAGAGACTCCCCCATGTTGCCGATAGACATGGCTTTTCTGCTACCCTCTATCTCCATTATGTTCTTTAATTTGTGGTTCTCTGTGGCTTGAGCAAATGCTACAATCAAAAAGGTCATCTTCCCTCCTCACGATAATCCTCCCATATCTCGAACAACGAGTATGTTGCTTCCCTCAAACTGTATGAAGCCAACTCAACTCCTTGCATCTCTGAAGCCTTCATTACCCGAGTTGTATTTCATCAAGGAAATCCTGCGAATCAGCCTCTAGGTTTGTGCTTGAGAACTTTGGAGGGGCCAACAGCAAAATCTTGTCGACTCTGGAGCTGGCGGAATCTCCTTGTTTGTTGGAGCATGCAGGGTCATCATGAGATCTCTATTCCTGAGTGGGCACTAATTGGGTCAACATATAGATGGCTTCTCCAAGGTCCCAATTAGAAACCCGGTACCGTATGCTGGAACTGCATCCGAATTAGGAATATCGGCGGGAAGCATGGTAACACCCTCCGCCACAGCTGGAATATTAATACTTTCATATAAAATGAATGGGCCGCGTAGATTCAAGACCGGGGAGTCACTCACGCCCACAACATCAGGTACATGATTCATAGCCCCACTCTGGGTGGCATTGGCCCCAAGGCCGAGTCTAGCTCTCTTCTTAGGTGCCGTCACTGAAGATTTCAAAATAGAGCCCGAGTTAGGCATGAATACTTTCACTTTTAACTTCACTGCATGATATAGACTAAAAAAGTAGAGGGTACCTGCCTAAATATCCATGCAGCCCCCTACTTATTGATATGGTCGAAAACACACCGATAAGAAAGGCTCTACTAGACAAGGCCTCGAGACATCCTACGACTCTTTTAAAACCTTAGCCTTTGATACCAAGTTTTTCACGCCCCAAAACTGTGGGGCGTGATCGGCGCACGATCGGGTAGCCCAGTCAAGCGGATTTGGGTGCCTTTCCTAACCTATATGTTATCCCGTGTTCTCATTACTCATTAATAAAAAAAACTAGCCATTTCTAATAAACATACCTTTTTTTTACAAAACCTACACAACGTACACAGGTACATAACGTGGTTTACAACCTACATCGCCCAATATATGAAATACATATTTATATTTTTCAACAACCCACGTTTCCTATCTATGAAGCCTTTAAAGATAAAATAGCATGACACAATATATGCCAGTAGCAACGCTCCGACTGTACCTTTCACAATTGGAATGCACAAACTCTAGAATAAAAGCGGCATGAGTCACACAGGGCCTCGAAAGGAAATGGCTCACCAATTCAGCTGACGGGAAGTGAAGGTGAACTACAATCGGTGGACTTGAGTATCTGTTGTGGATCCACCTACAATCATAACACGAATGTAGCGCCCCCCAAGAAAAGAGGCTTCAGTACATTTGAATGGTACTGGTATATGTGATCAAACTATTCCCCAAGAAAACTCCAACCATACACAAGTAACGAGCAATAATGGAATCAACAATAAAATACACATGAGAGGAATAATCAAGCATACAAGTTTACAATCTCTACATTTTCCTCGTCAACATTATCACATCAATGATTTCATAATTTTTCTTATATTTTCATTTCAATAGTGATTTCGATCACTTCCCGCACTGATTACCTCGGCCACCCTAATCAACTCGACCCACACCTTATTACTTCGTATTGCGACGCATAACCCAATCCCACCGAATAATAACAATTCACAAACAACAACAAAAATTCACAAGGAACAACAACAATAGTTCACTAAGAATTTCCATAATCATCAATACCATTTACATCATATTCCACATCTCATACGCAATTTAAGTCACAATGGTAATTTCCTGTGACAATCCATATATGTTTTTACCACAGTTGTTTCGATTGTATCTATTACACTTTCTTTTCTTCAATTATTTCCAATCCCTTACCACATAAACACATCCACAAACACATTTGGTTTGTTGCCAATTAGTTGCACCATCATTTCGTGAGACATACCCACGAACACTCAAAGCATAACAATCACAAGAATTATACAATTTGTCCACATACCATATAGTCTTACACCAAACAAAGTGACATTGAAAGGTATAAGTTAGCCATACAAACATAGAGCCAAATTTCCTTTTAACTTCTACTTTCAATTCACAAACAATCTACCAACGCCAATCTATTCCACAAGTTAACACTTATATCGTAGTATTGAAGTATATAATTACAGCGCAAACTTATTTATGTTATCTACTTCTCTATTACAATTCGTCCTTCCTACCAAATTCATATCACTAGATTTTAGGTCTTAAGAGTCATGCATGTGTATTTCAAGTTCCATATTCAAGAATCAATGCATGAGAATCCCCCTTTTTGTTTAAATATGAAAACCAATGAAAAAGGCTTCGGATTTTACCTGCAAGAACTGGGATAAAGATATCTACTCCAGATTTCCCGACCCGGGGTGACTTTGAGAATCAAATTGAATGGAAATAAACTTTCTCTCTCAAGAATTCCCGCTCCCCTATTTCTAATTTGATCAGAAAATATGTTAAAAATGAGGGGTTGGGGTATTTATTGAACTCGGGTTGGGTTTAAAATTTAGAAAAATAGGATCCCCGAGTCGGATTTGTGGTCGCGTTTGCGATCGCATAGTGGCAATGCTTTCTGCATAAAGGACCGTAAAAGTTTTTTAAAACTCTTGACATTCTGTTTGGGTTTGCAACGAAAATGCTGTCCTTCTACCCGATTTGCGGTTGCATAATGCACCATATTTTTTACCTCAAATTTGACTGACATGCTGATTCACTTTCCGGAAGAAATGCAGTCCGCATATTAGATATGTTGTCGCATAGCGCATCGTATTTGGACCTCAATATTAACCAAACCACTAACTCGGTCTGTGGAAGAAATACAATCTTCGTACTTCGTATGTGACCGCATTCTCAACCACATAATAGCATTTTTATGGAAACTTTTGTTCTTTGATTTTTAAATACTAATCCAGTACAAAGGGTCCGAACTGTGGCACACATCCCTAACACATATTCAGGACTTGATCCTACGAGCTACTACGTTTTGAGGAAAAGTTTTCATGGGGCCGTACAAGTCTTCCCTTCGAAACCTATCTTCTTTCCTATGTCTCCACAAGTACATTCCCCACCTAGATTTGAGTACACTTTTTCTACCTTTCCATCTATCTTACAAAATCCAATCTCTTTTACCTGAAAATCAAAAGAAGAAAGTGATTTTCATATCATAAAAAAGGTTTGGGAAAGGAAAGATGCTCTTGTGGAAAAGAGACAAACCAAGAAAAGGCCAGACCAAGGAAAAAGCTCAAAATGATCGAATTGTGAAAATCTAATGATTTCTGACTAGAAGGCTCCAAACCTCTATGTCTCCCAACCAAGATACATATCAGAAGAAGATACCCTATGGTCGGAATCTCTAAATTCATCAGAAGATGAATCAATGGAAAATAGTTATCAATCAAGATTTGAATCCACAACAAACTCTTTCGAAGACGACAAGCCCCAAACACTTGTATACTAATCAACAGACCCAAAAATATCTGTAGTAGATAAGGAACAAGAAGGCATTAAAGATGAACAAATTCCAGAAAGAAGAAATGGGAGCATGGCATCAAAACAAATTTGAACTGCTTTAAAAACTATAACTGTAAATGAAGTCAAGGTTTCAAAAAAACATTAGAAGATCCAAGACTTCTATATTTGGATAGACACCAAAAATTTGGTTGAACGAAAAAAGTATATCATCCTTTATGAACTCACTTCCTTGTTCTGAGGTATCTTTAGAGACCGGTGGAATGCACATTGAATTCAAGACAAAAATAGTTTTCTTACTTCCCAAGATTTTTCCTTCAACATCAAGATCATACATGATTTTTTCTACAGATATGCTGACCAAACACAGGAGAAAATGCGAAGACAACTCTTCACGATGAACTGTATGTTGTTCGACAGAAATATAATTGACATACATTTTCAAAAAAATAGCAAAGATATACTTCAAGATCGTAGGAGACATCAATCTAAAGCAAGCCCTTGTATCTCCCCTTCCAAATTTGCTGGCAAGCCAAACTATGACCATCATTGAAGAAAAGTTTCAATTCATAAAAATCCCAGAAATTTGATACATCAGGCAAGCTATTTTTGTCGCATTGGATGATATCTATGAAGATCAAGGCAATGATCACAACCAACTTTCAGAATAAGTGATCGAAGCTAGAGAGGAGATCAATGCTCTTGCAATGGTTGCTCAAGTAGAACTTAAAGTTTATTGATACAAATGGGATAAACCAACTTGAGTTACTGCTTTCATCGACACTGGAGCTGCTTTCTCACATATAAATATTGTTGTTCTCCTTGAAGATAAATGGGTGTTGCATTTTAAGAATTTCAACACTGCATCAAATGTAATTTTGATGACAACCGCCATTACAAAGCACTCAGTGACAATTCAATTCTTTATAGGATTTAAAGTACGTAATGAAGTTGCGGGATATGATATACCGGGAAAGGATATTATTATTGGATTCAACTTTAATAGATAACTTACAGATCGACTCCGGATTAAGGCTAATGGGGTAGCTTTTAAAAAGGAGTTCAGACCTTATTCTCAGATTCCAAGGCTATTCCAAATCAATGACGACAAAAAATTAAAGAGATTGAGCGAAACCTCATTGAATATTCATGTGCGATATCCCACAAAGATTTCAAGAAGAAAGGGAAATGCCCATTATGGAAACATGAAGACGAACAAAAGCCAGTCATTCAGGCATGAATCCAGTCATCTTCAACTTGCAAAAAACGAATTTGAAGAACTTTTGGAATTTGATATGATAGAGCCATCAGATTCACAATAGGCATGCGAAGCATTTTATTTCCACAAAAAGGTTGAGCATACAAGAGGAAAACTCAAGTTAGTCACTAATTACCAACCACTTAACCATTTCCTCTAAGATTATAAGATTCCTATCCCAAATGAACTCACGTTCTATCCCACTTAGCGAAGCCAAATATTTATCAAAGTTTAATTTAATGTCTGGATTTTCGCATTTGGAAATAAACCAAGAAGAAAGACCCAAAACATGATTTTGCATCCTTGATCATCACTTCCAATGGAAATTCATACCTCTCGGGTACAAAACTTCACCCTCCTTATTCTAAAAAGCTATGATAAAAATATTAAAACCCATCCTCTATACCTCTTTAGTTTACATTGATGACATCCTGTTATTTGGTAATACATTGGAGGAACATGTCAACTTGCTTCGTCAGTTTGAGGCATTGGAAACATATAACAGAATCATGCTCTCAGCAAAAAAGATGGTTCTTGCTCAAAAGGAGATTAATTTTCATGGAATGTATTTTGTCCAATGTTTTTTTGGCATAGTAAAATATGTGAGAATTTTTATTCCAAATATCTCTACATGTATTTATCTACTCAAAGATATGATTAAGAAAAATGCTCTACCATGGGGAAAGAAGCAAGATGAAGTAGTCAAGGAAATAAATGAGATTTCTAATAATGTCAAGTCTCTCTATATCCCTTCAGACGATAAGAAGATATTGCAGACAAATTCTAGCAATGAATATTCGAGTTCCATTTTATATGAAGAAAAAGATGGACAGAGAAAAGTATGCGGATATGGAAACGGAAAATTCAAAGAAGCCGAGAAACATTATCACTACACTTTCAACGAGATTCTTGCAGTAAAGAGTGGAATCAAGAAAATTAAATTCTTCCTTATTGATACATAATTTCTGATAGAAATGGATTTGAAGGCCTTCCCAAAAATGATCGAGCTTAAAATTATGCCCAATCTTCAGATTCTCAGGTGGGCTCAATGGTTCTCTACATACAAGTTTCAAGTCAGCCACCAGAAAGGAAAGGGTAATATTCTCGTAGATTTTTTGTCTTGACCAGAACAGTTCTCAAAGAGATTTTCGCCAGCAAAACTAAAGCCAAAGCAACTAATAAACCACATCTTCATGCTCTAAAGCATACTAGGATCAAGTTTATCAAATCCAACAGAGCATCCACCGGAGTTGTTCAACCACATGGATCCCTTTGATCCGTCAATTATTAAGGAAAGAAGATATTATTATGAGCTCTATGTTTTCCACAAACATGGAGGATCCATTCTTACGCTATATTGGGTAAATCCAGAATATCCATTTTGCAATATATTTATAGCTCAATCCAAGGATTTTCCCCAAGAACTATTATGGTATTTCTGATACCTATGCAAGCAGTATTATATTTTCATGCAATTCAAATGCAACGTTTTCAAGAATTTTGATAGCACCAACTCTTTAAGTATTTTTGTATGGTTCAAACGTACAAGATATTGGATAAAATGTTTCAACGATTCCTCGACAACCAAGGTATTCATGTCTAATGGCTAGTAAAGATTATTAATAGCAAAGTCCAGGCGCATGTAGAGGCATCATTCTGATGAAAATTTACCGTGTCAATTTTATAAATGGAAGAAGAACATAGCGAGGCACAAAGAATCATTATCCAGAAATATAGGTGAATCCTAAGAGAGTTATGGACAAAACATTGGGCAAACTGGAATTATAGAAGCAATCACCCTCATAGGGAAAAAGTTTGTGAAGCAACAAAGCAATATCAAACCCTATTTGAAGTCATCCGAGAAAAGATCACTTAATACATTTCAAGATTAAGGTTGTGAAATACATCTCTCAATCAAAAAGGGAAAGAGCAAAGCGAAGAAGGACTATCAAATTCCATGCATTACTACAGAAGGTCTTTGAAAAGATGCCTAGAAGAAAACCCTAGAATCAATGAAGGACAACTATCCAAATCCCAGCTAATCCCACCATAATCAAACATTACTTACAAAAAAACCCCGAAAAATCATCTACCCATGGCAAGACGAATTTCCACATCTTTACATACTATTCAGGCCCTACTTCTACTTGTTTTCACTTGATTGCATAAGCTTACACATGCTTTGTCACATGTAAGATAACACTTTCACGTGAAATCGCATGCTCCCTCGTACTTTCACATGCTATGCCATGTATATTTCACCCCTTTCACGAGTTTTTAGGTGTTTTTAGGTGTTTTTAGTTGTTTTGTCTAAATTCCCTCACATGCTTAGAAGGACTCACTTGTAAGATAAGTTTTCCATGTATGATAGGCTTATTTTATCATGAAATTTTTCCTTGTAATAATCTCCTAGCCATATATAAAGGATGTCTTGTAGTAGTTGTAGGATCATCTACACCTTTGGGGGTTATTATAGCACAACGCTTGTTTCTCTTGTCTCTCTGTCTTTCATTTGCATCTAGGTATTACTTATGTCAAAATCCATGGAGAGCACATTATGAAAATTTGCAAACGTTCCATGATCATTTTATACTATCTCATTAGGTTTCCACCTCATTTCATGTTTATCAAGTGTTGATGGCATGTCACAATTGCTGAGATTGAATGATCTCCTTTCGATAATAGATTATCAACATATGTCCTAGTCCAACGATCTGCATATCGGTATAGCTCTTACCTTTTTTATGGGAACAATACACCTAGTAACACATTCGTATGTCAAAGACATTCTCTTTGACTAGTCTTATAGCTTCTCTTAATATGGTTTGTAATAGTTGGTTGTGTAGAGTGTGTTGTAGTGCTTCATTATGAAGTAGAGTTATTAAACATAATTGGGTTTTTGAATTCTTGAGCTATGCATCACGTGACCTCAAACAAAGATCTTCTTTAAAAAATGTAGCTTCTTGTCATCAATTTATATTACCACCAATCCTAGTGGTTACAATGTAAATGTTAATTCCATAAGACTCTCTCACTTTCTTCTAATTTGTCTTGCATCATGTTTACTTTGCCCATAATCTTCAATGATATAAAATCTCAGTTCCTCGTCTAGTTATCTAACTATATGATCTGATTTAACTAACCCCACATTTATGTACTCTACACGCGCTCTAGGAGTGGCAAATTTCCCATTTTCTGTAGACTTCTAACGTCTTCAACAAAGTTTAAGCCTGTCCATTCCAAGTGGTGCTTCCTTATTATCTATTTTCATCCTGTAACTCTCCTCAGAATCTAATTTTATGCCATGTGGCGTCAAGGGTCGGGGTGTATCCCTTTAGTTTGAATGAAAATATATTGCTCGCACACCTTATTAGATTTTCTCCTTAACAATCATCTACCTGCTCTACTTGTCTATGTGACTAGGTCACCTACATTACTTTTCCCTTATAAATGCATTAAGATGCCTAATTCTTTTAAACTTATCTATATGGGCACTTTGAGGCCTTTTTTATACCAACTCATAATGGTTTAAAGTACTTTCTTGCGATTGTTGGCGATTTTGTATGACTACGAGGGCTTGTCTCTTAGGTTTCAAAAAGTAATTATTTTCCATAAAGTTCAAGATTAAATTTCCATGATTAACCAAAGTGTGTACCCTCTTCAAAAGTCTTAAATGGGTTGGATTGGATGGGTTACGTGGCCTTTTTCTCTCTCGGCTTCTAAAATAATTTACTATATCATTGTCATGTGAGGGGCGTTTTGCTACCCTTGGTATTCCACCTCTTTAGGTGGATAGGAGTGTCATTCGTCTTCCTCCCCGAAGCACCATGTTTTCCATGAGAATTCCTCCAACAAATACATGATTTCGTCCAACCATTTAGAAGTCCTAGCTATGTGG
Source organism: Nicotiana benthamiana (assembly GCA_034376525.1). Classification (NCBI taxonomy): domain Eukaryota; kingdom Viridiplantae; phylum Streptophyta; class Magnoliopsida; order Solanales; family Solanaceae; genus Nicotiana; species Nicotiana benthamiana. Next base: position 97,022,899 of record CM067337.1, read on the forward strand.
TGTTAGTCATGAAAGGTTGAGATAAGATTCCTTCAGAGTTTTGCACATATCACGAGCATATTAATTTGGAAGACCAGTCATCATATCTTTAGTTCTATCATATATGATCAATTATCAGGAAAGGTTAAGCTGTTCGAAACGTGATAATCCCATAAGCGTTCAACCTATTTTCAACTTTATAGGTGTGTGGCATTGATTCCTTGTGTTAGTTAAAATAAAGAGTGTGATTTAACTTCATGTATTTTGAAACCCATATTGTATTAATGGTGCCAAAGCATTCTCATTCTTAATAACTGGATCTTCCCTACAATGCAGGATATGACTGGGTCATGTATTTGAATATTCCTCCTTAATGATTCCTATTGCTAATATACTACTTAACCTTATGCCTCATTTGTCTAATAATTGATATTTTCAAAGTGATTAACCATGTCAGTAGCATTAGTATAATTTTCATTTCCCTTAGTATATAAACTCAGAAAACACTCATCTCAGTGCATTAATGAATTCGTGGATTACTCCAGCGCAATCTTGAAATTTGTGTTCCTCATGGCATTAAAGTTATTCGGTCATCCCCGTGTGATGACATACATTCCATAGGTAATTTAATAGCCAATTTACGATAACACATCTTAGAGTAATTGTGAAGGTATCCATGAGTTTAGTTTTGATGGTCGCATAGAGATTTAGGATTCAGGAGCGTTAACCTATTATTCTTAAAATTTCCCCTATAGTTGATATGTGGAATGATGATGAAGGGTATGTAAGCGCATTTCTCATTAGATTGCACTAAGAGTCTGATGTTTCCCCATAGTTGCTCGTCATCAATTTTTGCTTTCATATGTCTATGTCTAAGAATGTAGGTAGAGATAATATGTGTCTATCACCTTGGTGCAAATTATTGAAGATGAATGTCAGTGGATAGTTAGTTTATGTGAGGCATCTAGCTGTCATCCTTCTTAGATAAGTTTGTAGCTTGGGGTTGTTCCTGTGAATGTGTCATGGAAAACCCTATTAGTATAAGAGGCTACGCTGAAGGCCAATGGTATTATTGAAATAAGGTATTTTCTCTTGATTGTATAGAATTTAGTCTTGATTTGAAAGGTATCTTATTAGGTGCTATGATCTAAAAATATGCAGTCTATGTTCAGGTGGTGTTGTGGTATTGCAGTTCTTGTAATATTGGCGTCTGTGTTATTGATATATACATTGTGGTGATTTTTCGAGTTTTGGATGAGTTTTTAGGATAGTTTTGGTGGTTCCCCGACAGGTGGATAGTCCTAGTTACAAAAAAAGACTCTTCCAAAATTTTCGAAGAATTTGGGAATTAGACAAAATTTAGGGACATGAGGTAGGATAGTAGAGGATATATTGTCTTAAGTGTTTATAGCAGACTCTGCTCCTCATTCTAGGATGAATGATCCTGGGGGAGGGGGGAAATGTAAGGCCCCAAACAATTACGCTAAGTAATTTAGAATTTCGTGCACGTAGGCTAATTATAATATTTTATGTTCTATTAACATGGTGGGCATCAATTGTGCTTGGTGTACGAGTCTTATGGTAAGTAACTTGGGGCCTAAGAAAAAGGCCTAGGTGTAAGTCGAATGCGAAAACTTCATAATATACTAAGATTCCAATACGTTTGCACAAGTCCTCACATTGAATGAGCATATCTAAATGTGCGTAAGGTTTTTAGGGTTAATAATCTATCATATATAAAAACATTCAATCTAGTTTTCAACGCTGCAAATTGTTCATCATTTGCACATTCCTACACAAAGTTATGATCAAATTACCAAAAGATGGAAAAATGTGATCCTGTGTTAGATATGCGATTGCAAACACCATTACGCGGTCCACATAATAAATCTGCTATAGCAAATCATGTCTCTAATTGGACCAGTATAGAACAGTTTTGGGAACCGAGTTTTATGATGCGTTTGCGACTAGCATACACATTCTACGGTGCATTATGCGATTCCAAACCCAATTTCAGGGGGGATATTTTTCCTATTTGTATAACCCGACCCATTTTTAATATATAGTCTTTGGGGTTCATTTTTGGATCATTTCCTATTGACTTTAGAGAGAGATGAGAGCATATTGAGAGAGAAAAGAGGGTCCTAACATCATAATCACCCAGCTCTTTCTTAATTTTTCAAGAATCAAAGAATCTAATCATATATTCTTCATTTAAGAGATAATGATCTATACACTATACTTTTTTTTTTTGCAATCCACTAGGAAAGAGCCTAGGGCTAGTCTTTTATTAATAACTTAAAATAACATTACAACAATTAGGAAAAGTTAAAATAAGAGGGACAGTAGCACCGAAAACCTTACCGTACTAATCCTATTGAGGCTTGACAACCTCACTTATTAACAAGAATGCATAAAATAAGAACTTGACATGACTAGATATTTTATGATCATCACAGAGTTTATAACATACTCTGTGATGACATTACAAGTGAGGATACTAATGAAGTGTTAGAGTAAAATGTAGTACTCAATTGATTGTTGTCCCTTATTTTCCAAACTTGTATAATCTTCAAGTTTTATTTCTATTTCTTTGTCCTCCAGCTTGTCCAAAAGGTATTCAAATATCATCTTTTATTTTTTGAACGGTTGGACTTCGATCACGTATTTGTAGCAGCTTGCTTTTGTTTGGCTGGTCTCATTGGAATTTTCCTAACATTTGATTTCTTGTCGGCCCATGTTGCATTTTTCATCAAGATAGCACCTGACTTACTTGTTCCAATGTGGTCGTCCACAGTGTTTGGTGGTGTATCTAGGAAGTGAATGCATGTGCAACAAGGAGGCTTACTTGGAATGAAATTTGGAGCCTCCCACTTGGTCTTTAATTTTCCAGTTAGAGTGTTTTCAAAAACTAGAGTTTCAATTGCATCCTTGATTACTCTTTCCAGTCGATGATTTTCAAATTGAAAAAGTTGTTTAAGCGTATTTGCCTGCTCCCTTTTAAAATTTGCGCAACACTTTCCTACGATCTGAGTTTTATTTTTGGATTTTTGTGTTACTGTTTTGTTGGCCACCGATGACCATTGTCCATCTTCTCTTGTGTGTTGTCTATTATCAATAGACTGTAAAGCAGAATTTGGTTGAGCTAAAGTAGCATTCGAGACATCATCAGTAGCTATACCTGTATAATTGATCACACAGCCTTGTTGAACCCTGCCATGCTGGTTAGATGTATGTTGTCTTAACGAATTCTATGCAGCATCATCATCTGCATGAGTTGTTGTTTATGAAGAATTTAATTCACTGCTTCATGGTTTTCAAAATGTGATGCAACTCGATCACTAGAACATTGCAAAGAAAGTGTAGGTGCTTTATTTTGTACTGTCCAGTTGGCAGTGTTGGCATCCTTTGTAGCAGATGGTGCGAATTCCAATTCCATAACATCCCACTGGACATCCACCACTTCATTTTTCCCAGTGCATACATCGCCATCCCATGGTATATATGGCATAACACTTGGATGTACACAATCTATGAAACTTACTTTTCCTGTTACTATGTGCGGTACAGTAGAATTGGGTTGCTGCCCTTTGCATAATTCATTTGAATTCGAATGGTTAGATATACTCAAGGCTGATGTTTTTTTTCCATGTCTTGCAGTAACGTTTGAAGCATATAGCAATTTTGGCGCAGTCATGTTCTCCCCTTGTTGAAATGGGTGAACGGTAGGATTTGTAACATCTTTGGCAGGATCTAGAAACTCCAAAATTATATCCTTTCCTTGGAAAAACAGTGTAGGTTGCTTATTGATATTATTGTGTACCAAATGTCGCTGCTTACACAACAAGTGTTCAATCCTGTTTGCATTGTGAGGTGCAGCCGCAGCACATGTAGTAGCCAAATTTGACAGTGCCTGTTCACTGGGAACATTGAAATTGGATAAAACAGTAGATTTACTCAGTTGTGTTATATCAACATTTGGCATTGAATGAGCTTCTGCAACTGGACCAATTGGATCAGCATCAATGTTATGTCCTGGATCTGCAGTCACTTTAGGAAGAACCCCAGCCAAATTTTCATTGTGATGTGCAGCTGCAGCAGATTCAATATCCATATTTGATAGTATGTGTTCGCTAGGAACATTCAGAATGGATGGAAAAGTAGATTTACACTGCTCTACTATATCAAAATTCGACAATGAATGATCTTCTGCAGCTGCAAAAATTGGAACAGAAACAATATTTTGTCCTGCATCATCAGTCACAATGGGAATAACATGTTACTAGAAACATTCAAATTGGATGGAGTAAATAAAATAGGCATATTTGAAAGTGCATATTCACTGGGAACATTGAAATTGGATGAAATAGTAGATTTACTCAGCTGTGTCATATCAGCATTCAGCATTGAATGAGCTTCTGTTGCTGGACCAACAGCATCAATGTTGTGTCCTTGATCAGCATTCACATAAGGAAGAACCCCAGCCAAATTTGCATTGCGATGTGCAGCTGCAGCATATTCAATAGCCATATTTGACAGTATCTATTCACTGTCATTGAATGAGCTTCTGCAGCTGGAAGAATTGGAACAGAATCAATATTTTGTCCTGCATCAGCAGTCACGTTAGAACGAACCCTTTTTCTGGTCCGTGCTACAAGATTAGCATTTATGAACTCTCTGGCATCACCTCCTAAGTTATTCAACCTACCCCAGCCTTCAGATTGTCGATCATGAAATGCTTGTTCATTCAATTCATCTGTACTCCAACGACACGATTTTACATCATGACCTTGATGATTACAATTCGTGCAGTATTTAGGAAGGTTATCAAAGACGATGCGCTGGTCGTATTCGACTATTTTTCCAGATTTGATATCAAGTATCTTGATCTTTATTTTTTTGGACGATTGTCTAGTAAATTAATCAAGACTTTTACTCGTGCCGTACTAGGTCTCGTTCGATCTTTTGTAGCCTTATCAACTGCTAAAGACTTTCTCACTGCAGCAGCGATTGACATTATGGATTTTTTTGCGATGAAATTTGCTGGTAGTTCAGGAAAAGAGATCCAAACAACAACTTTTGACGTTTCTTCACGTAGATTAAATCCCATTTTCCATGGGAATGTCCTAATGAAGAACTCGTCTCGTTCGCCTTAACATAACAAGTTGTTCTTGGAACGACATTAGCAAAATCTTCAAATAGATCAAATCTTACCAGAATATGCCGATATTCTAACTGTCCTATATTGCAATTACCTTTGACATCAAGTTGATTCGGTAAAATCTGTCTCAGCTTCTGAAGCTCAGGTTTTCCATACGAGAATTTAATCACAACTTCTTTTTGAAGACCTTACTCCTTGGTGAATGAAATCACTTCATCTACTGTGAATTCAACAGTATGTATTCCATGCTCAAACGTAACAAGGCAGAGTTCAAGATTTGAGTTTGTTGCGGCAGAATGTTGTCGAACAAGTTACGATGCATAAGTTTGCTTTGTACCTTGAGTTTTTTGTTTTCCGGTATGGTTTTGATTATCCTCTCCCACAGCACAACGCTGGGGAGAGGGTGAAGCTTCCATAATTGCGAAGAGCATCAACCAGGATCCATCACAAACACTCTGTCAGAGAGTAGTAGCACTGTGAATTTCAGAAGTTGATAATGCTACAGTAACTCGTGAAACAAGATTTAAGATGTAGGGAAATTGTCTATAGATTTGAGGATAAAATCAATTGGGGATTGTTCGCAACGATAAGGGGATGTCTTGACATCAAAATCGTGACAATCCACTACCGGATTCCGGCGATATACCCGATGAATCATAAGATAGGTTATTGAGGCATCATTCTTGGGTATAATAATATTATATATACAGGCATGTAAAAATTAGGTTTATGGGAAGATTGTTAAACATAAATAAATAAGATTAGGTTGGGAAATGAAGGAAATCTTGTAAAAGAGATTTGTAATCAATATGCAATACTAGTATTTGATTAAAGCCTCAAATGAGCTGAAATCATGAATACATTCCTAATTTGTGTTAAATTTTGCTATGTCTCAAAGTAGATTGGAATTACTAGAATTTCTAGAACGTCATAGTAACATAAAGAAAGCTTTAAAAAGGTATGTATGGCTAAAATCCCGTCTTTTAGAAATTGGGCTTCATTGATGTTTGTTTGAATACAGTAAGATCAAAGTTGAACTATTTAATTGATTAATGTTGCACATTAGTTTGGGGTTGCTACCTTATATATGGGAAAGATGTATTCCATTATGATCAATGTTTTATTTTTTATAACATGAAAAGGTGCAAGGAATATGAATCATGTATAGAAATGCGTAGACACAAAATTGAACTTGAAGATGCATTTATTGTGCAATCTATGTGAAGACTCATCTATGCTTATAATTTCTATCTGCTATTGTGTGCACCTACTAACCAAAATTGCAAAGCTAATATTGAAATTAAGAACTATGTGAAATGCGGTCTAGTTCCAAGAAGATGTACTTTTGGCCCCAAGTGCCTATAAAATTATATATATGAAACAAATTAATTAGTAAGAAGGGAACAATGCCTTGATAAGGCATCCTAGCCGATCGGGCCAAGATCGGACTTTGCTCGAGATAGTGGTGGTATTGTGAATGAATTTCGGAAAAAAAGGAATATGAGATTCTGATTGAAGTATATGTCTCAAATGAGGCGACCTAGCCGATCGGGTCGAGATCGGACTTTGTTCACGATAGCGGTGGTATTGTGAACAATGTCGAACAATATGAAATGCCCCAAACTAAAAGTTATGGGAAAATGATGTGAAAATTGCAAGATTCTTTTATTTGATAATGTTGTGATCATTGAAAGTGTTTTAGTTCTATTTGTCATTTCCTTATTATTGTATGAAAGTTCTTTCTAACTAGATGGTGTTTAGTTATACATACTAGTGCTAATCGATGGCACTAACGTCCCTTTTGTCTGGGGCAATATGTCTTTAAAATGGATGTAGGTTTTTCTATGGCAGGCAACATTAGTTCCAGCTAGTGCTGCATCATCCTTTTAGTTGATTTGGTCAGCCCCGCTTCATTTCAGGGTCCTACTTCATTTGTTTATCATGTACTTTGTATTTGAGGTATAGCCGGAACTTAGTTACCGGATTTTCCATATTACATTACTCTTTAGTCATGTTTAGAGGCTACGCATAGAGGTTGTGGGTAGTGTCAAGTATTGGAAATAAAGATGAAATATTGGTGATTGGAAATGATTTATAAAAACATGTAATATGTTGATAATTATGATTTAAGCTGCTAATGGAAGTGAAATAGAAGTTGTTAATCAAATACTTTTATAGTATGATTAATGGAGTCCGTCGCCTATTTATTCATGAATTATTTTGGGTAGTATCACACCTCCATTTGGCTAATACAACCTGGCGAAGAGCGTAGATAAGGGAGTTTTTCCAATTAAAGGACAATCGAAACAGGATTTAATTATTTAAAAGAATTTCAGAGTCGCCACTTGGGCGATATATTGCGTCAATTCACCATTTAGAATCCTGAATCGAGGAAATAATGACTCTGTTTAACAGCCCGCAAACAAAAAAATTGAGTAAGGAATTCTGTTAACCTGGGAGAAGGTATTAGGCATTCCCGGGTTCCGTGGTTCTAGCACGGTCACTGAACTGTTATATTTGGCTTAAATTATCTGATTTTATGCAATTATGGACCTATGTGCATTTTGAATCTTTCAACAACTTTTGTTATTATTTTTAAAGAAAATTGCAACGTCGTTAAAACATGCCTCGAACAACGTCACATAAATGCACCCATGGTATTTGACACACTCTAACTTTATTGGGATTCGGATTTGGGTCACATAAATGCACACCCGTGTTTAGGGAGATGAAATTATTAAAGACGTGCCCTAAAACGACTACCTCATTATTCTCTTAACGAGAGACCGTGAAAATTCGCTAAACGTCTCGTCTCGAGTTCTAAGTATTTTGAAAGACATAATTAAAGAAGGTGACCATAATTTGTATTTTTAAACGGCCTTTAATGCTTGGTACGAGGGTTCATTGTCAGTATTAAACCTAGGTGGATTCAATTAATGTAACAGCTGGGCCTCAAACGAAGCCCAGCTTGGCATTCCAGTCCTTGATGCTCGAAAATAACCCTTTTATGTAGGCCGATGGCCTCATTTAGGCCATATCCATGGATGCTGAACCATGCTGAACAAAAATCAGACTAAGAGCTAAAGCCTAGGCTCATGATTGGTTGCTCGCAAATTTAAAAGGTAAAAAAAGTTGCCAAACACTGATGTTGGCCCAAACACTTGATCAAAAGATTAACAAAATCTAATTTTAGTGCAAATAAGTGAGGGGGTATTCTGCATATAGGCAAGGTATACCCGTCAACTAATTATATCACCCAAGTTCAGTAATAATCAAAATTTTAAATTAAACAACATATTAAACAACACTTCTACACTAAATATCTGCTTAAACAAAACTAAACGTAGCAAGTTCAAAATGCTATATGCACAATATGGGCGATAGATCCCAGATAGGATTCTAGTGGCCCTCAAACTCAAGTCTAGGCCATCACAACTACAAAATGTGACCACCATGATTTCTAACAACCCAGCTCAAGGTATAACAACATAATCAAACTACACTACCTTAATCGAATCCAATATCCAAATATACAACCAAAAAATGCTAAAATGACTAAAATTAATGAACTGAGAAAATATGTTTTCCACTCCACCTTGGAATCCATTTTACATCTTGAAGAGTTAGAATGTGTACCAGGAAATTGAATGCAAAATAGAAGGAAAGGAGGTCAGTGACAAATTTAAACACCAGCTGTTGAAATTATGGCTACCCATCAATAGAAACAATTCAGCAGCCAAGAATTATACCCCACAACCAAGTTGAACCACAACAGATTTTAAACGACCCACTTTCAAACCCATGCTTAGATGTAAAACAGTAAAACAACACTTCAATCCAAACTCAACTATTTCTATATCAACTGATTCAAAACTGTCTCATAAACTAAATTGATCAAAGGAAAATGAAAATATGCAATGGAATCGTAAAATTGTTGGGGGTTTCAAGAGTATTTGAGATAGTTTTTTCGGCTTCAAAATGTGGGAAATTTATAGAGCTACTTTCAGATTATCCAACTCCTTTTTGAGTGATTTTTAGTCCTCTTTTTATAGGAAAAGGTTGGGCACCACAATTATATGGTTTTAACTAAAGGTCCCTCTTTCAATTTTAAGATTTTACCTATTTGGACCCTCATTTTTTTTTACTTGTTTCCTAAGTTACTGCAACAAAAGTACAAATTTTGTAGTAAAGACCCAATCTAGAAGGGTCTAAAGGCTTCTAGCCTTGTCTCTCATTTATGAACTACCTATACCACCCTTATTTTATTCCTAAAATTGCCAAAGCCAAGCTAAAAATTTAATTTACCCCTATTTTATTCTGAAAATTACCAGTACCAAACTAAAATTCTATATTGCCCCTGTTTATCCTAAAATTATCAGAATTAAGCTAAGGATCTACACTAACCCTAGATGATAGAAAAACTATTTTACCAATTTGTAACTAATTACTAACACCTAATACTGCTAATAGCTATGTCTAATGCTCAAGAACAAATGCTGATAAATCCTCTGTAATCAAATCAGAAATCAAGTCAGATACTAAAATTAAAAGAAGAACATGAAAAACCACGATTATCATGCTGTCGCTTAAACATTCACACTTAGAATCAAACTTGACCATGTAAGCTATTAATCGACATTCAACTCATGAATCAAGAAATTCTCTGAAATTAAAGTCAAACATGGGGCTGTGACCAAATTTTGATTGCTTGTGTACCCATACTCAAAACTCAATAACACTACAAAAAAATAAAGACAACATGCTAGACTTCCAACATTAAAACCAAAGCAGTTATGGCAAAACGAAACAGAAATTACTAATTAAAATTTAGAATGGACGTTCTGGATTCCTAGAATTAATAATTAAGATCACAATCACCAGAGAAGGATTGTAAACATAACCTAATGAGATGCCATTTACAATTTAAACTAAAAAGTAATGAAACAAAATCAGACCTACTTTCTAAACAAAACAGGATAAAAAACACAAATTAAGGGAGGTGAACTTACTGATTTTCTTTGATTAATCTTTGTTGAAATAAATTCAAACCAGCACTTAAACGGTCTTTGAAATTTGGACTTAAACGTAAGTCATGGCAGACGTTGACATTGGAGGGGTCTGGATGAACGAACTCCATAACGGGGTCGTTTTGATAAGGGGTGGGATTGGAATAGGTATGAGGATGTGGGTTCGGGTCAAGTCTTGGGTTTTGGGCTAGTTTAATTCGCAAAAATGGCCCAAACTGACCTTTTAAAACAAGACGATATCAAATCCCTTTCTTTTGTTCTTATGTTCTTATTTGTTTTAATTCATACATTAAATTATTTTATTAACACCAAATTCACAAAAAAAAACTAATTTAAATCCAAAATTGGTGTAATTAAATAAAAACAATTTTTTGTGAATTAAAATGCACTCCACATGACAACAACCACATAATTTATGAAATTAAATTCTAAATATTCAAATGATAAAGGAAGAGACAAATAAACACAAAATCACACTATTAAAAATGCAAATACACAAAATCATACATTTAAACCCTAAAAACAAAATTCAAATAATAAAAAGAAAAATGTGAATATGCGCAATTAATTCCTAATAATAAAAGCAAAAAATGCAAATAAACACAAATCATATAATTAAATTCCTAAAAATCCAATAAATAAAAGAAAAGATGTAAATAAACACAAAATCACATATTTACTTCCTTAAAATTCAGATAATAAAAGAAAATCATAGTTTACAAATTTATAGGAACATTTCAAGTGAGGCAAAAATCACGTGCTCACCCTGCCCCTCTTTGCTCAGAGACACGAAGGGTTTTCGGGCAAAGATATGTATGCTACTGAGAGATTTTTTCCTGCTTTGCATTCCCCGTGAAGCGTTTTGAAAACTGTCTGACCGAACCCTGCTTCATAGGTTGCCTACATATACTCGGCTAAAGAGGAATCAGGTTAGTGTAGTTCTGAAGTGTTTGGTAGCTGGGACTGCCAGAAGCTATGATTGCACTATTGGTGCTGTTGTTACTACCTGCTGACCTCCTAATTACACCTTAAAAAAATAAATGAAAACTACACTAAGCTATAAGCTACGTGTTACAAAGAAAAGAATATATATGTTTTCAATCTTGATCCTTGTTGCTTTGTTGCCTTGTATTTCTTTCCACGAACTCCTTGTGGCCTCGCTGACTGCTTGCCTTTTCTTCCTTCATATCTGATGGCGAATTTTTGGACTGGGCATTTATTACGTTGAAAGCATTCCCTCATTCTACAGTTGGGGACCTGACTACCAGAGCTTGAAATTCGAAAGATATTCGCCTGATCGCCAAGACATGACTTTTGAAGAATGTGCTCTTGTTCTCCAGGTGGTGCCTGATTACCAAAGCCTGAAATTTTTATATGTATTCCCTTATTCTACATGTGGACGCCTGATTACCCAAATTTGCATTTTGAAAATATTCCCTTGTTCTTTAGGTGGGCGCCTGATAACCAAAATTTCATTTTTAAAAAATATTCCCTTGATTTACAGGTGGGCACCTGATTACAAAAACATGAATTTTAAAAAATATTCCCTTGTTCTACAGGTGGGTGCCTGATTGCAAAACCTTTAATATTTTGAAAAATGTTCCCTTGTTCTACAGGTGGGCGCCTGATTACAAAACTTGTAATGTTGAAAAATATTCTACAGGTGGGCACCTGATTACAAAACATTAAAATTTTGAAAACTATTCCCTTGTTCTACAGGTGGGCGCTAGATTAATAAATTTTAAATGTTGAATAATATTCCCTTGTTCTACAGGTGGGCACCTGATTACCAAACTAGAAATTTTGAAAAGATTCCCTTGTTCTACAGGTGGGCGCCTAATTGCCAAAACATAAAATTTTGAAAAATATTCCCTTGTTCTACAGGTGGGCGCCTGATTCCAAAACTTGAAATTTTTAATAATATTCTCTTGTTCTACAGGTGGGCGCCTAATCGAAAAAACATAAAATTTGAAAAATATTCTCCTGGTTTATAGGTGGGATCCTAATTGCAAATACATAAAATTTAATACATATTACCTTGTTCTACAGGTGGGCGCCTGATTGCAAAAACTTATAATTTTGAAAAATATTCCCTTGTTCTACAGGTGGGCGCCTGATTACCAAAGCTTGAAATTTTGAAAAATATTCCCTTGTTCTACAGGTGGGAGCCTGATTGCACAAACCTTAAAATCTTGAAAATTATTCCTATGTTTTATAGGTGGGCGCCTGATTACAAAACTTGAAATTTTGATAAATATTCCCTTGTTTGATAGGTGGGCGCCTCATTGCAAAAACTTAAAACATTGAAAAATATTCCCTTGTTCTACAGGTGGGCGCGTGGTCTCCTGATTGCAAAAACTTAAAATTTTGAAAAATATTCCCTTGTTCTACAGGTGGGCGCCTGATTGCAAAACATAAAATTTGAAAAATATTTCCTTTTTCTGCAGGTGGGCACCTGATTACTAAACTTGAAATTTTGAAAAATATTTCATGAGACTGCTGCCTGTGTACCTGATCACAATAAGACAAAAAACAAAAAATTCTTCCAGCCCCAGTTTGATTCTGGGTAGATCCATGAGGGTTAATCAAATCACCTTAGCAAATATATCTAGGGCTTAGTCCCATTATCTAGTAGGTCCTGATGACAAATTTAAGATTATGTTATGCTTCTCAAAGGGTATTATTTTCACTATGTATTGTTATGAATTACATCTGCTGGGGGTTTTCTGGTGACAGGTAATTAATACTGCTTCTAAATATCTAGGTGGGTTTTGACAAATCTTAAATAGATGACATGCTGGGACTGCTGGGGGTTTAGTATTTTGAGCTACGTACCGTTATCCAGTGGGGTCCTGACAACTCTTGTTGACTCTTGCTGTGAAAGTATGTAATCTAAGTCTCATTTTTCAGGAGGGTCCTGGTGACTCTTGATGACTATTGTTGGAGTAATATCTAATCTAAGTCCTATTTTTCATGAGGGTCGTGATGACTAATATTGACTCTTGTTGGGGAAGTATTTGGGTTCTACAATGACACCCGACTGTTTGTGTCCTAAGCTAAGTCACATTTTCCAGGAGGGTTCTGAAGGTTCCAACTTAAATGCTAATCCTAACTTCTTGTTATTGATGCTAGTGATTACTTTCCAGGATGGTTGTTGAGACTCTTACTGGGAAGGTGTTGGTGCTTGCCCGTGATACCCATACCTGAATGAGTTCAAAAATGTGTTCCATCTCGACTTCCATGGTTCTTTTAACACTAAATTGTTCCTACTGGGGTTTGCTAGTTATAGTTCGTCCACTTTTGCTCTTTGATAGGGGGGCGGGGGGGGGGGGGGGGGGAGTTAAGACGGACTATGTCCCTTTTCAGTTTTAACTGAGCCCCACTTTTATATGGGCCCCTAGGTTTTGATCACACCTGCCATGTGTCTACATTCCCTTGTGGATGGCCTCCATTAGGCTCTTCTAGAATTTTCTGCCCTGTGTCGATCAAAGAAAACTTATCAGTTTTTAAATTGGTGGTTAGCTCGAAGCATACTTGTTGAAAACAGCCTCCCGTTGCCGTGTTCCGTTTCATTCCATTGCCCAGAATGAGTTGCTCGAAGTTCTCAGCTGACCCCCCGAAACCCTTACTCATTACTTTGCTCCCAATCATTGAATTACATTTCTAATTTTTGCCAGAATTCTTTATGTCTTTTCTCGAAGATTAATGAATTAATGTATTATGCTTTGGCCGATCCTCTGAACCTTGTTGATTCACTTTGTTCTTCGTTTCTGTGTTACATTTCTGCTTCTTTTCCAAAATTGTTACACCCTTCCCAGACATCACCCAACCTATCTATGATGTTTTGTTGGCCTTTGCCTTTTGTGCCTTTATCTTGCTTTCTACTTCGTGTGGCACTTCCGACCCTTTAGAAAAATTCTATTTTGCCTCTTCCCGAAGATTGACGAGTTAATTTATCATGCTGTATCAACTCTCATGGCCGTTTCTGCCTTTGTGTTAATCTTTTGCCTCTTTTACTAAAAGCCATATCCCTCTCTCGGATGATTTTTGAGTTAAGATGTTATGCTTGACTGATCCTCAGACCCTCGTGGCTTTGCTTTGTTTCTCATCTTGGTGTTACATTTTCGAGCCTTCGCCAAAAATCCTTACCCCCTTCCTTGAGATTACCCAGTCCATTTGCAATTCTTGACTGATTCTCGATTGTTGCGGTTTTACATAATATCCTTTGATAGCATCCAAATTGATAGTCATTTCCACACATTTTACTTCCACATCTGTCACATACAATTCTCCGTTGGACAACACACTTTATACGATTAATGGTCCTTGGCAGTTTGGAGCAAACTTGCCTTTTACCTCGGCCTGGTGAGGGTGGATGCGCTTTAGTACCAGTTGACCTACTTCAAACTTTCTGGGGTGCACTTTCTGACTATATGCCTTGGCCATTCTCTGTTGATACAACTGTCCGTGACAGACCACCGCCAATCTTTTCTCATCAATCAGACTAAATTGTTCCAAACAAGCTGTGACCTATTCTTCGTCGTCGGTTCCTTCTTCAGGCACGAGTACAGAGTGGCCCTTGCTGAAGTGCGAACAGTGGTTCGATAACCTAACAATGAAAAAGGGAGATTTTCATGCCACTTCCTGGATCCTTCCACCATTTTACGAAGTATATTCTTTATGTTCTTATTGGCTGCCTCAACCACCTTGGGGCGGTACGGGGTAGAATTTCGGTATGTTTGAACAGCTGACATACCTCTCTCAATAAGTGACTGTAGAGATTTGCCCTATTATCAGTGATGAGCTTCTTGGGGATCCCGAACCTACAAATGACGTTTCTATGGACAAAGTAGACCACGACCATCTATGTCAGTGCCTTGAAGGTTTTGGCTTCAACCCATTTGGTGAAATACTCAATAGCAACCAAGATAAATCTGTGCCCGTTAGAAGCTGCTGGCTCGATGGGCCGGATGACGTCCATGCCCCAAGCAATGATAGGCCATGTTGCCGACATCGTATCCAATTAGGACGGCGGAATGCGAATTAAGTCTCCATGCACCTGACACTAGTGGCATTTGTGTACAAAGTTGATACAATCTCGCTCCATGGTAAGCCAATAATATCCTGCTTGGAGAATCTTCTTTTCCAAAACATATCCACTCATGTGTGGCCCGCAGACGCCAGCATGTACCTCATTCATGATGGTCGTCTCCTGCTTAGCATCTACGCTTCTTAGCAAATCGAGACCTAGCATTCTTATATTCCTTCGCTGAAGAAAAACCCACTTGACAAACGGTGGATCGTTCTTTTCTGGTCACTCGTGGCTTGCACCGGGTAGACCCCTCTCCTGATATATTCCTTTGTCGTGGAACGAACGTTCTCCATCAATCTCTTCTTACACCATATTCCAAATCATGGACCCGAAAATGTATTGGGTCAACATATGCCTTGTATGGATGATGTAACATTGACGCCAAAGTAGCCAGGGCATCGGCGACCTCCTTGTGAATTCTGGGGATCTGCATGAACTCTATTGACCAGAATCGTTAGCAAAGATCATGAGAGCATTGTCGGTATGGTATGAGTTTTAAATCCCTTGTTTCCCACTCCCCTTGAATATTTTTTTTAAGCAATCCACTAGGCAGAGCCTAGGGCTAGATTTTTATTGCTTTTAAAAAGAAAATTACAACAGCAAATAGGCAAAATACAGATAAGGGAGTCGATCTCGCCGGAGTTGTTATCCAACAACTGGTCTAACGTTATCGTATTCCTCCTATTGAGGCATCTAAAACCTCATTACAAACATGCCCTGAAAGGACTAAAATCTATGATCATCACCGAGTGTTGTAGTAAACTCTGTGATGTGAATAGCGAGATGACCTAAGAGGATTGGAAACTAATGTGATGGGAATCTAGAAAATTGAAGAAACCAAGCATCGCTCTTCTTTCTCCAGATTGGTTTACCATAAGGTGTGAGTCTCCCAAGACCAACACTACCTGGACACCCATGTCCGCTGCTAATCTCAAACCCAAAATGCATACCTCATATTCTTCCATGTTGTTGGTGCAATAGAAGTAGAGTTGAGATATGACTGGGTAATGGTGCCCTTCTTCAAAAATAGTACCGCTCCTATCCCTACGCCTTTCATGTTTACAGCCCAATCGAAGAACGATTTCCATCCCGACTTCTCATCTCGTTCCATTGCATTGATGTGCATCACTTCCTCGTCGGGGAAATATGTGTTCAAGGGCTCATATTCTTCATCTATTGGATTCTCTTATAAATGGTCCGCCAATGCTTGTGACTTCATAGCAGTACTAGTAACGCAGATACTGTCAAACTCGGTGAGCAAGATTTTCCATTTCTCGAGCCTTCCTATAGGCATGGGCTTCTACAAGATGTATTTCAATGGGTCCAGTCTGACATAAGATAAGTGGTATATGATGATAAGTAATGCTTTAACTTTGGGCTACCCGCGTCATGGCGAAGCATGTCATTTCAAGACGAGTATACTTAACCTCGTAAGCTGTAAATTTCTTGCTGAGGTAGTATATGGCATTCTATATTCTCCTAGTAACATCGTGCTGACCCAACACACACCCAAATGAGTTTTTCAAGAATGTCAAATATAAGATCAAAGGCCTTCCTGGTTTCGGCGGGACCAATATTGTTGGGTTCGACAAATATTCTTTTATCTTATCAATAGCCTCTTAACACTCTCCCATCCAATTTACCGCAACATCCTTCTTCAACATCTTAAAGATGGGCTCGCAGATGGTTGTGAGGTAAGCAATGAATCGACTGATGTAATTTAATCTTCCCAGTGGACTCATTACTTCTATTTTTTCCTTGGTGGCGGCAGCTCCTGTATAGCTTTGGTTTTTGATGGGTCTAGTTCGTTGGCTCAACGAACGACTATGAACCCTAACAACTTTCCCGACGTGACCTCGAATGCACATTCTGCGGGGTTGAGTTTGAGATCATACCTACGGAGCCTTTGGAAGAATTTCCTCAGGTCATTGACATGATCAGATTGATTTCTAGACTTTATTATCACATCATCCACATACACCTTAATTTCCTTGTGTATCATATCATGAATAATTGTTTTCATGGACCTCATGAGTGTTGCCCTGGAATTTTAAAACTAAAAGGCATGACTCTATAACTGTAGGTCCCCCACGACATGACGAATGTTGTTTTCTCCACATCTTCTTCATCCATTAAGATCCGGTGGTAACCTGCGTAACAATCCACGAACGACCCGATCTCAGGCTTCGTGCAATTATCAATCAATATGTGAATGTTCTGTAGGGGAAGTTGTCTTTTGCACTTGCTTTGTAAAGGTCACGGTAATGAACACACACTCTGGTTTTACCGTCCTTCTTTGGTACAGGCACAACATTAGCTAACCAAGTGGGGTATCGTGTGAGTCGGATGACTTTTGCCTCAAACTTGTTGGTCACTTCCTCATTATTTTCCACACTCACACCCATTTTGAACTTTCTTATCCTTTTCTTGATAGGTGAGCAGGCTGGGTCAGTGGGTAACTTGTGGACCACTAAGTCAGTGCTCGATCCGGGCATGTCATCATAAGACCACGCGAAAACATCTTTGTACTCAAGCAATACTTCAATTATTTCTTCCCTAAGTTGTGGCTCCAATTAGACACTTATCTTTGTTTCTCTAAAATTATCCAGACTTCCTTAAGTGGCTGCCTCTGTGTAATTCAGGTTTTTTTTGGGTTTCTGTTCGAACCGGGTCAACTCTTTACTAATCTCGTCCCATGGCCCTTCCTCATCATACAATGGTTCATCCTCCTGTTCTATTTCCTAAATTATTATTTCTTAACTAGACCTGTTTAGAAGACTTGGCCGAGGAGTCCTTATGCATGTCAGATAACTGGAACCAGCATAAAAATAATTGTACAAAAGAGAAAAGTGAAACCATCAGAATTGCTGAAGGGGAAATTGCATTGAGTAGAATCAAGGATAACAGAGTTTACTCATCCAAACGGATGGAAATATCAACTGAATTAACAACTCTAACGCTAATCCAAACTAAACTGAAAGGAAAATCAAAGCCGACTACCACGACTCCCTTCGAGTGGGAAGAGGAGTGGCTTTCCAGCTATTGATTTATGCGCATGCTCCCACAAAATGCACATCCACCCTGCTTCATCCTTCTCCTACCTCAACCATATTCACCTCATTTAATAGTCTTTCCGATCCTTTATCAAGATCTCCATCCGCGTCGATTAGCGGGCCATAAATCTTTGGTCTGGGGCCATTTCTAGGACTGGATTTGAAAAAATGATTTGGACAACCTTGGGATGCGCTTCGGGAGAACCCCAGCCTTCTACTTTCGCTTCTTGGCTCGCCTTATGTCTACGGGTGTGGGCTTGAACCCTAGGCCAAAAGTGTCCAGATTTTTGGGAAGGGACACTGGTTGCAGAATGCCTTGCAGCGAAGCCCCCAACCCCTTGTCGGGCATAAAACCATTTTTTAACATTGCCGAAGCCACCATGATGGAAGCGGTTGCTATTTTTGGGGTCATGAAAACCTCACCTTCTCGGATTTTCTGTACTGACACTATATCAAATACCTGGTAGACCCAGGGACCTTTGCTGTCCTCAGATTCAATGAAAGGTACGATCGCATCACTCGAAATATACTGATTGTCTTAACCATGCGCCATAATCTCTTGCCTGTCCCATTCAAATTTGACCATATGATGCAGCATAGATAGCACTGCTTTGGCTGCATGAATCCAAGGCGTACCCACAATTTATAGGAGACTGCTACATCCAGCACTTGGAATTCCATGGGGAACTCAACGGGTCCTATGGTCACTTCCAGCACTATATCCCTTTGGTGTCTTTGCCTCCACCATCGAAACCTCGAACACAAATGTTTTTCTTATGGACCCTTTCATGTTTCACCTTCAACTTGGTTAAAGTGGATAGTGGACAAATGTTTGTATTGGACCCGTTGTCGACCAAAACTCAGATGACCATAACATCTTCAAATTTGATAATCAAATAAAGAGCCTGGTTATGCTCAGTGCCCTCCATGGGCAATTCATCGTCAGAGAATGTGACCCGGTTTACCTTGAATATCGTATTTGCAATTGTGAGCATGTAATTTTTTCCCTGTTAAGACGATCCTATAGGACTCTCAGGTTTAGGATTTTTCTTTTAATATTTGCTTTAGGATTTAATTTTAGGATGTAATTGCGTTTACCCGTGTGTCTTCATGCTTGATATCAATTAGGATTCAATTTCATGTTTTTGGTAAAATAATTGTTAATTAGGTTTATTTTTACAAATATAAAATTTAAAAAAATGCAAGTAGTATATTCTAGCATTTTAATCATTTTTGTTTAAACTTAATTTGTTGCATTTTGTTTGTGTTAATTAGGAATTTTTAAAATAGAATTAGGAATTAAGGAATAAAACAAAAGGAAAGAAAACAAAAAAATAAAAAATATATACATATACAACCACCTATGATGGCCACAATTGGGCCAGACCTGGGTGGCCCAAATACTTTTGCGGTGTAAAACACACCTGTGCCCAACCCAAACATAAACCCCCGACCCACTCCACATACAAACGCCCAAAACGACACCGTTTCGAGGATAGGCTATCACAGCCGTTGATCAACAAACCATTACACGGCCATGAAACCCTCACCCCAAATTAAATAAATATGTCTAAATCTCTGTATAGATACAGAGACAAAATCTTCACCTTCCTCGTAAAAAAATACACAGCTGAATACCTCCCCATCTCTGCCCTTTGGCCGCCCTTATCCACCCAGCAACCATGCTAACGTCGCTGCCGAAAATCGCCTCACGGCATTGGCCCGTCACCAAACCACCCCAGCATGAGTTACAGCATGAGTTACAGTGTTCATCAATCTCAAAGTCAGTTGTTGAATCATGTTATACAGAATAATAACTGCAAAAATTTCATCAACAAAAACCCAAATCTTGTCTAACACATTCACCAGAGGCTGTGCCAAACCAATTCTTGCTCTATTCCTCTCCATTTTGTGAGACTGTTGCATAGGCTTAATGATTCCTATGAACTGAAAGGGATGTTTTCGATGCATTGTAATCAGTCTTTGAAATGCTTGTATTGTGTTTACTAACCTCACATTCCATATAACGGAATCTATTAAATGTTTTTGGGTTTGGACAGTGCACTCCTTGTTTCTACTACACTGACATGTACATTTGAATTCTCTTTTGACTGTTTCTTTTTTGCTTTGGTTGGAGATTTTACAGGTTCAATATGCCTTGGTGACAGATCTCCATTCTTGGAAACATTAAGGAATTTTTGTGCAGTGGATTCCTCATCCATGTCTGTACCTCTAAGTTCTGCGAGGGCAGGTAGGTCATGTGTTTCTAATGGTTCTTTTGCTGTGACAACATCATATGGCTGATTGGTAAGGTCAGCATTAATTTCTTGATTGGAAACTTCAGCAGTTTTTTCTTCATGATCATTGGTGATTGAATGAGTATTGTTCCTTCCTGCTACACCTTTCGCTGTGCTTAATGTTACAACACTTCTTGCATAGAGCTGCACTGTGTTCTCTTGGTTTTTGTCTAAAATTTTCACTTCATTCGTATCTGCATTTTCTACTTCTTTCAATACATAACTCACAATATTATGCGAAGTCCCTCCTGGATCTATGATATTGATGTTTCCCTCTGTTGTCTTTTCTGCTACTGTATTTGCGCATTCATTTATGCTTTAAATAGAGATTGCATTGACATTACCATTAACCTTTTGGTCCTCATTTTCCACTTCATTTCCTCCATTTTCATCATCATTATGCATTGTATCTAGAATCTAACCATCTACTAAGATTTCCTCTATTTGGTTGAGCCATAATTTCCTTGCTGCCCCTTTTTCTTTTCCATTGGCCCTGAATTTGTCAAAATCTGCATCTTCAACAAATTCATTTGCATTTTTGTTTGCTAATTTGTGGTCATCTATGGTGTCCTGTTAAGGAATGTCTTGACATAAGGTATTGACCTGAACTACATTATTTTTGAAAGTTGCCTGAACAGATTGGGCAATTGAGTTATAGTAAAGATGCTACTCTTTCCCCAACTCTTGTTGTGCACAATCTGCTTGACTCCCTATTGTGTTCAAGATTTCTTTTTGCTGTAGGATTTAATGTAGGTTTGCATGGTTTAGTTTTGTTAGTTGTTTGTTGGTTGGTTGTCTCGTGGAAGAGGTATGAGAAGTTATCTTTTGTACCATTTGTGTAGTTGAAGAATAAAATTCCTGCTCCTGCAAACCATTTTCCATAGTTGTTGTGCAATTATTTTGTTGAATATCATTGTTTCTTGTGGTTTTTAGAATTGGAGATTCCTCTACAACTGCCTGATGGTTAACTTTATTATCCTCATCAATTTCCTTTTCTAAAACTGCAAATTGGTTGGTAGTTAGGATTTCTTTTGACATTGATATTATTACCAAGAACTACTTCTTTACCTTGTGCAGCAGAAACTTCAGTTTGTTTTCTTTTGTTAAGTACCCTATTATTGCGAACTTCCTTCCATTCAGACCTACATTACCGACCACTTTGCCACTGGTAAGATTCATAGTGGGAGCATAATGTTTTGCAGGTTTCTTATTGCGTTGTTGCACCGTTTCAACACTTTCTTGGTGATAGACAATTTTCTTTTCCCTTAACTCCGGATTAATTCTCAAATATTCAAAGTTTTCATGTCCTTGTAACTTGCATTCTTTGCAGTATTTTAGTAGGTAACCGTAATTAATCGTCACCCACTCAGTTCTCACTTCCCCTGTTGGCTCATTTGCAATATCCATGCGCACTTTTTAGGTAAATAAGTTAATAAATCAACTAACAACTTAACACGTGCACAACTTGGCCTTGTCTTGTTAATAGTAGCAAACTCACGATGTACTGGCTATCCACAACGTAAGCCAATGAAAGCAGATATTCTTTTGCGAAATAAGTTGGTAGAAAATTTGGAAAATAAATCTAGGCCATAACTTTAGGTGTTTCCTTATCGACTTTTAATTTAGAATCATATAAATAAGTTCTCAATTTGTATTCATTCCCAGCCCTGACTTTTACATAGTAAACATTCTTTGATGAGAAAGCCACAAAATCTTGCCATAACGTCAATCTTATCAATACATGTTTGTCACGAAGGTGTCCAATAGTACACTTGCCTTTGATTCCACATTGAATCGGGACAATTCGACGTAATTCATTAAGCTTAGGCCAACCATACAAAAATTTTCACACGACAGCATAATTGAGATTTTCAATCTTGTTCATTCGATCTACCTCGGCTTCAGTGGAATGAACCATAGGTTGTCCTTGTAATAAAACTTGTCGACGCATCTGAATAGGCTCAACATTGCATTGTCCTTGAACCGGAGTGTTGATTGTGGATGGTTTTAGGATATTCGAATAATCTAAAGGCTTGGTTATTGTTGTGGTATTGTTAGGGATTGGCGATGTCGCTTGAGATGGCGAACCAGCCATTGGAGATGACTGGTCACCGGCCATGGAGGCCATGAACGTCGTCAAAGAAATCTCAAACGTGCGAGAAACTATTTGCTGATTAAGAAGCTGCCAGTTGTGTAAAACAAAACGCAGTTTTTGGACAGAAGTTGTTTAAGAACTTTTTGCAACAGTGAACATGTAGGATCTTAATGAATCTAAAGATCTCGAACCCTCCAATGAGAAAAAACCGTTACATGAACAGGTACTGTCGGTTTGCAGGAATAGCAACAGCGATTTGTGCGTAAATGATATAGGACGAAACAGTTCTTCAGAAAATAAAGATCTTGAGAGTTTCTCAAATGAAAACAAAGTTGTTTGAAGAACAGAAGTCGATCTCTTAAAGTCAAATCTAGATAATGAGTAACCGAGTAATTGTATACCAAATAAATGCTTAGTTATTCCATATTATGCTGAAGAAGACATTGCTACAGTAATTCGAAATTTTTTAAATTAAGATATGGATCAAAAGGTAATAGGAAAGGATTAAAACCCAGTTGGGAATTGTTTATGAGAGGAATGGCATTCTTTTGGGATTAAAATGAGATGAAAGCACAGTAGGTGAAGGATTTAAGCTCATTGAAACTAAAATTCTCCAGCTTTCTCTCTCTAGTCTAGAGAGAAGGCAGAAATATAATTCCTTATGAAGCATCAAAATTGATCGCATCGGTTCATTGTTGCTTCAATGTCACTCATTGGGAGTTTTTCTCTATAAGGTAGTATGATGTTTTTCTTGGATTTTTGGACCATGGCTGATATCCTCTTTTTCAAAAGGTTGAAGTGGAGGAAAATGTTGGGAGGGCTCAACATGAATAATTGTGGGTGTGTCAACCTTCGGGTTGATAGAGCTTTACGTTCAGGTTACTTTTTAGATTCTGGGGTATGAGGTGATATTGGTTTTTATTTTATCATGGGTTTATTATCCTCCCAACTAGGAGTGAAATTTTTAGGTAAATTTTGCCATTCTTGGGATTTGTAACTGAAAAACAATTAATATTTAGCTGGACGGTTTAATGAGCAAATTGTAAGGTCTTTATATTCATATTTGGATTGATATTGCTTTTCAATGGTTTCCCCTTTTTTCATAGATTTCATTTGTTTCATTGAGGCTCAATCTTTTCCTGTAGCGCTGGTGGTGTTCATCATATTCTCCAATTGGCTCTTCCAAATAATCTTCGCAGTCGTAACCAAGATCCTATGGGCTGTGTCCATTGAAGGGGCATTAGAACCACCAAACGTTTTTACCCTGTTTGCAAAGCATTGGCACTAATCATGTTCTTTCGTGACGCTTTGTATATTCAAGATGAACTCTCGGTTAGGTTCAAGGTATGTTTCTAATGCATCTTTGGGTTGAATCAATTTGAAGGAGAAGATGGTTTTAATGGGTTTTTTGAGGTAGGAATGGTCAAAGCATATGGAAAATGTTTTGTCACTTCTTTTGTTAAAATTTGGCTCAGTAGATTGCAAAGATTCCTCTGATTCCCTTAGATTCTTGTAGTATGTGATCTAGTAATTAGGAAGGAATTTGAAAAGCTCATCTCCAGAGATCTGTATGGGTATGTGGATGCACATTATGTTTCTTTTGGTAGCATCAATATTTAAGAGTAAGGCCTTTTCTCATCAAGGTAAGAAAAGATCCACGGCATGATTTTTTACTCGCCAAGCCATTTGGTGGTGAAGGGTAAATTGGATGGAATATTTGGCTTGTGGGGCTCCGTAGATTTGGTCTTGTATTTTTAGCGTTTCGGTTAGGTACGGGTCATAAATGGTCATTTTGAAAGTTGGAAAGATAGATATTAAAACAATCTCGGCATTTAAGGTAACTTCAGCAGTACCCAAATTTGCATGTTGGTACTCTAAATATCTTGTATATAGATGAGAAAGTTGATCTATAAAAGGTTGAACTTCCTTCCATGGTATGTCAAAGTGATTCAGATATGACCAAAATGTATATGGGTGAAACCATGATCTCTCCATTGTTTGAGAAAATCACCTCGTATTTTAAGGGTGATAAATTTTTCCTCTATAGTAGCAAGAATAGGATGATGGTCAAGTTTTCTGGTGGCAATATATTCCTTGACTCCATTTGATCTTTGTTGGACTAAGGAACGTATTTAGGTCTAGGGTAAAAAGGATTTTTGGCAAAAGCTGAATAAAAGGTTTATGAGGGGTAGTTAAGTGGAAGATACATTCTGTTCATCATGTAGTATATCGACTTTATAGAGATAATCATATTGTTTGGACAATGTTTAGTAAAATTTTAGGGGCAATATCCATTTTTGCAAGGGAAGGGATGATGAAAATGACTCAGTCATATTCAGTAAACTTCTCCTCCCTCCAAAAGGATAAACTGGCTCTGGTACTACAGGAACAAAGTAAGAGACTCCAAAAAAGCAAACTAAATCATAGATATGAAGGTTTTCCTACTAAGGGGCTTGCTTCATTGTTAGATAATTTGTTTTAGGGTAGAGTATTTCGTACAAATATCATCCAATGCAACGAAAATAGCTTGCCTCAAATCTGATCTAATCAGCGGATTATAATGTTCCTATCACACTTCTAGGTAAAGAAGAGAATTTAGAATTTTCAAATGGCCATGAATTCTGGAAGGGAAAATAAGGTCCAAGAGACGCACAAAATATTTTAGACGAAGAAGGCCAGGAAAATTTCACAAGAAAAACATATGTTCTATTTGTCATAAGATTGGACATTTCGTTAAAAATTTCCTAGATTCATAAAGATCTGTCAAGCTCATTGAGGAGATTAATCAGTATAGTAGCATATATCCTGGAAAAAAGGAGTACCTTGAATAAATATTCTGTGTGGATGATGAACCTTATAAAGAAACTTTGTTCTTTCTTGATGTTTACGAAGATCAAAGCAATGATCACTTCAAAATTTATAAACTTGTGATTGAAGCTCGAGAGGATATCAACGCTCCCACAGTCATTCCTCAAGTAGAACTCAATGTCTATTCAATTAAATGGGATAAACCAACTCGAGTTATTGCTTTCATCGACATTGGAGCTGCTCTATCACTCATAAATCCCGATTTTCTCCCAAAAGCTCAATGGGCGCCACATTTTAAGGATTTTAACACCTAATCAAATACAATCTTGACCACAATTATCATTACAAAGCAACTAACCACAATTGGGTTCTTTATAGGATTGAAGTATAGAACGAAGCTGCAATGATCTGATATACTAGGAAAGGATCTTATTATTTGATTCGACATTTATAGAAACCTTAAATATCAAATCTAGATCAAGGCTAATGGGATAGATTTTAAAAAAGGAATTCAGACATTATTCTGAGATTCCAAGGCTATTCTAAATTACCGACGACGAACAAATCAAAGAGATTGAGCTAAATCTTATTGAACATTCATGTACTAAATCTCATTGAACATTCATGTGCTAAATCTCGTAAGGATTTCATGAAGAAACGGAAACACCCGTTATGGACAAAGGAAGAGTTTTTTACCAAGCTCCCTTTCAATAAGCATTTTATGTCATCAAAAAGGCTAAGCAGACAAGAGGAAATTAGGTTAGGCACAACCACCAGCTACTTAATCATTTCCTCAAAGATGATAAGTTCCCTATTGCAAATAAAGTCACACATTTATCCCACAAACCAAGGCCAAAAATTTTTGAAGTTTGATTTTAAGTCTGTATTATGTCAATTGGGAATCCACCCTAACGAAAGACCCAAAAGGGGGTTTTGCATAACGATCAACACTTCCAACGGGTCATGCCCTTTATGATGAAAAGTGCACTCTCCTTGTTCGAAAAAGCCATGATAAAAATATTCCAACCTATTCTCCACACCTAGTTAGTTTACAATGACGACATCCTGTTATTTAGTGATACATTGGAGGAACATGTCAACTTGCTTCGTCAATTTGAGGCATTGGTAACATAGTACGGATTCATGCTCTCGGCATAAATGATGGTTCTTGCTCAAAAGGATATTTATTTTCTTGTAATACACTTTGTCCAATTTGAATACAGTCCAACACCTCATATATGTCAAGAATTACTCAAACTTCTGAATACCAACCTCATAACAAAGTGGATCCAACAATTCTTTGGCACAGTAATTTATATGAGAGATTTTATCCCAAATATCTCTACATACATTTTTGTACTCACAGAGAAGCTCAAGAAAACTTCTCCACCATGTGGAAAGAATCAAGATGAAGCAGCCAAGGAAATAAAGGAGATTTCCAAAAATGGCAAGTATCTCTATATCCCCTAACACGGTTAGAAGATATTTCAAACTGATGCTAGCAATGAATATTGGAATGCTGTTCTATTTGAAGAAAAGATGGACAGAGAAAAATATGCAAATATGCCGACAGAAAATTCAAAGAAACCGAGCAACATTACCAATCCACTTTCAAGGAAATTCTTCAAATAAAGAATGGAATCAAAAAATTAAATCCATCCTTATTCATACAGAATTTCTGATATAAAGGGATATGAAGACCTTGCCAATGATTGTTCATCTAAATGCGAAAAGTATTCCCAATCCTCAAATTCTCAGGTGGGCTCAATGGTTCTCTCCATACAAGATTCAAGTCAGGAACCAAAAAGGAAAGGATAAAATTATCGCAAATTTTCTATCTCGACCGGAAGAATTCTCAAAGAGAATTTCCCAAGAAAAATTGAAGTCACAGCAAAAGCTAATCAGCCACATCTTTATGCTTTCAAGTATACCATAAACAAATTCATTCTAGCAAATAGATCAACCACCGGAGTTGCTCAACCACAGGGATCCATTTGTTCCGTAAATTATTATGGATAAAAGAACTTATTATGAGCTCTGATTTTTCCGGCAACATGGAGGATCAATTCTCAAGCTATATGGGGTCAATCAAAAATATCTGTTGTGCCATGTATTTATAGCTCAAGCCAAGGATGTTACACATGAACTATTATGGTTTTTCTGGTACTTATGCCATCAGTATTATATACACATGGAATTCAAATGCAACATATTCAAGGATTTCGTTATCATTGCACTAGCTCTTAAAGTATTTTTGCTATGGCTCAAACCTAAAAGATATTTGATAAAATGCTTCAATGATTCATACAGAGTGAAGGTATTCATGTTTCCTGGGCCAGTAAAGATTATTAATGAAAAAGATCAGGCGCAACTAGAGACATCATTTTGATAGAAATTTCCCATATCAATTTTATTAATGTAAGAAGAATATAGCAAGGCACAAAGAATCGTTTTTCAACAAAATAGGTTCATCCGGAGTGAGCTATAGAAAAAAGATTGGGCAAGCTGGAATTATACAAGCAGTCATCCTCACTGGAAAAAGTCCGGGAAGCAGCAAAAGAATAGAAAACCTCATATGAAGTCATCCGAGAAAAGATTACTCAAGATATTTCCAGATTAAGGTTGCAAATTACATCTCTCAATCCAAAAGAGAAAGAGCAAAGACAAGAAGGACCATCAAATTCCTCCTGTTAGTACACAATGTCATTAAAAAGATGCCTAGAAGTTAACCCTAGAATCAATGAAGGATAATTATTTAAACCCCTACTAATCCCACCATAATCCTATATTACCTTCAAGAAACCTCAAAAATCATCTATCAACGCGGAGTCAAATTTCCACATCATTCTATTCTATTTAAGCCCCACTTCAACTTGTTTTCACATGCTTCCACATGCCTCCACATGCTTCATCACATGCAACACAATACTTTCATATGATATCACATGCTCCCTCATACATTCGCATTCTACACCATGTATCTTTCACCCCTTTCACATGTTTTCAGGAGTTTTTTAGTTTTTTTGCCTAAAGTCCTTCACATGCTTAGAAGGGCCCACTTGTATGATAAGTTTTCCATGTAAGATAGGTTTATTTTATTATGTAAGTTTGTCTTGTAATAACCTCCTAGTAATATTTGAGTGCTTTCTAAATTTACCTCTTCTTCTTTCTTTTAATTGGATGGAAAGACCGGTCCATGTATAAAAATAGAGTAAGAATAATTTGAGAAAGTTAGGTACAAAATTTTTCTAATTTGTGTAGCTTTGCAAGCCATCCTTTATGAGTTGTTGAAGCCAGCCCCCTTTGTAGGAGAACTTTTGTGACTATAAATAAACTATTTATGTAACTTGGCAAGCCGTCCCATATAGGTTGTTAAAGCCAGCCCCCTTTGTAGGAAAACTTTCATATCTATGGTTCCATTTGCTTTCTTAGAGTCTCTTGCTTTGTTCCTTATACTGTGGTGTTAGAGCTAACCCATCCTTTCAGAGGGAGGAATAGTTTATTAAATATGTCTAAGTCATTTCCAACATCCTTTTCCCTTGCTAAAATGAATT
Organism: Nicotiana benthamiana; assembly: GCA_034376525.1. Classification (NCBI taxonomy): domain Eukaryota; kingdom Viridiplantae; phylum Streptophyta; class Magnoliopsida; order Solanales; family Solanaceae; genus Nicotiana; species Nicotiana benthamiana. The sequence continues at coordinate 97,051,965 of CM067337.1, forward strand.
TGTCCCCTACTCTATATAAACCTTGTCCAAACACTATAATTACCTCAATAAGTAGATATCCTACCTGATGAAAAAAGTATCCTCAATTGAATTACTCCTTAGAAACACTTACTTAGCTTTTGCAAACAAAATCCTTTACATCATAGACCCAAATTCGTTCCTTACTCCAACAGAGACCAAAAGGAATTAAAGAATATGTTGCTACCTCAAAACTTGACTGGCATCCTATTCTTGCCACTCGAGGGGGATAGTTTATAACCTTTCTAATACCAGTTGATTTTCTCAAACAATGGAGAGATCACGGTATTACCTATATCCATTTTGGTTCTATCCGAATCGCTTTAATATATCACGGAAGGAGAGGTCAACATGTTTTAGCTTAACTTTCTCTTCTAGATACAAGATATTTGGCTACTACCGAAGTTACCTTTAATGTCGAGACGTTCCTCATAACTATCTTTCAGTATTTAAACATGACCCTTTTTGACCCGCAACTAACCGAAGCCCAAAAAATCAAGCCCAAATGTAGGGATCCCCACAAGCCAAAGATTCCTTCCAAGCTACCCTTCACCACCACATGGCATAGCGAGTCCAAATTCTTGCCATGGATCTTTAATTAGCCGGAGGACATGATGCCTTACTCTTAAATATTGATGCTACTAAGGGAAACACCTTGTGCACCCAAATGCCCAGACATATTTCCAAAGATGAGCTTGTCAAACTCCTTCCTAATTCCTAGATCACAAATTACGAGAAGCTACGCGATTCAGTGGAATCTCTACAAATTTTGAGCTAGTTTTTACCAAAAGAAGTGACAAAACAGATTGCATAAGCTTTGAACATTCCCATCTCAAAAAACCTTATAAAACCGTATTCTTTTGCAAAATCATTCAACCAAATGATTAATCTACACATACCCTAAACCTGACGGAGAGTTTATCTGGAATATACAAAGCATCATAAAAGAACATTACTGGAGCCAATGCTTTGACAAATAGGGTAAACACGTTTCGTGGTTGAAATGCCCCTTCACTAGACACAACTCATGGGATCTTGGTTACGACTACCAAGACGGATTGGAATATCCAATTTGAGAATATGATGAACACCACCAGCATCATTGGAAAAGATTCGGCATCAACGAAACCAAAGCGAACTCCAAGAAAAAGGGGAAAACCACTGAAAAGCAACTTCGAGCCAAATATGAAAGTAAAGTCCCAACAGTTGGCTCATTAAGCCATCCGAGGTAAATATGAATTTCTTGACACTTTTAAACCCAAAGAACAGCCAAACTTACCAAAAAAGTTCACTCCAAGTTGGGTTGATCATGAACCCACGCCCAAATCCAAACCTACATCACCTCACACCCCAGAATCCAAAAAGCAACCTGAATCTAAAATTCTATCAACCAAAAGGTCAACACGCCTGCAAATATTCATGTTTATCCCTTCATGTGCCAGCCACTCCCACTATTTTCCTCAACTCCAGCCTCTTGAAAAAGAGGATATCAAATATGCTCTGAACGTCCCCAAAAAAAACATAGTACTACCTTCGGGCGAAAAACTCCCAACAAGTGACATCAAATTAATAATAAACTTGCAATCAGAAAACTCCATCTGCAAAACTAGAGTGCTAAATAACATTCGTAACACCATAAAGAATATGGCTCATACATAAAACAAAATGATGAGAAAAGTGGAAACAAATGAGAAAAAGATGTAGCGGATATCGTCTCAACATGCCGGACTAATCAAAGTCTTGGAGCTAAGGTTGGCAAATTTACAATATGAGATTTGTCTGCCATAAACTTCACTTTTACAATTTTTCCAACAACAACAAAAAAATGATTTCTATCAAGGAACAAATTCAACATTCAGAAATGAAAAAATTTGAGGCGCAAAAAGCCCCAGTCTTCCCTTCGAAACCTACCTTCTTCCCTATGTCTCCACAAGCATATTCCCCACTTACACTGGACTACACCTTTTCTACCTTTCCATTTACCTCAAAAAATCCAATCACTTTCTCCTGACCATCATAAGAAGAAAGTGATTTTGATATAACAAAAATGGTTTGGGAAAGGAAAGATGCCTTTATAGCAAAGAAACAAACCAACAAAAGGCGATTCCAAGGAGAAAGTTCAAAAGCGTCAAACCCTAAAAATCGAATGATTTCTCACAAAAAGGCTCCAGACCTCTATGTCTCCCAACAAAGATTCATATCAGAAGAAGATACCCCATGGTCGGAATCCCTAAATTCATTAGAAGATGAAACAATAGAATATAGCTATCAATCAAGCTATGAATCCACAACGAACACTTACGAAGTAGATGAGGAACAAAAAGGCATAACAGATCAACTAATTCCAAAAAGAAGATATGAGCCCATGGCATCAAATGTTGTAGGAAACGGTTTCCACACTTTCATGTTGATGACGTCAAGGTTTTAAAATGGCCTCAAAGGATCCAAGACTTCTATGCTTGGATGGTGATAAAAAATTTAGTGGAACGATAAAAGTAAATTATCCTTTCAGAAATCACTTCCCGATCCTCAAGAATTCTAAAAAACTGGTGTAATGCGTTTAGAATTTAAGACAAAAATACTTTTCTTACTTTCCAAGATTTTACCTTCAATATGAAGATCCTACATGAATTTTCTACGAAGATACTTGCCAAAGATTGGAGAAAATAAGAAGATAACTCTTTGAGATGAAGTGTGTGGGTTCGATAGAAATAATATTGACAGACATTTAAAAAAATGGCGAAGATATACTTCGAGATCGGACAAGACATCAATCTAAAGCAAGCCTTTGTATCTTTCCTTCCAAAGTTGCTGGAAAACTAAACCATGAACATCATTGAAGAAAAAATTAAGTCCATAACAATCCAACAAGTTGGTTACATCAGGAAAGCAATTTTTGTCGCATTGGATGACATTTGTAGGAAGTGCTCTATCCTAAAACAAATTATCCTACACAATCTGGCACATGACAAAGCCTGCCACAGATATCTAATCACAGGATTAGGATGTTCCACCTACACAGCTAGGAAAGGAAATAATATAAGAGGTTCAAATAGCTGAGAATTCTAGACGGGAAATCGAGGTCCAGGAGATGCACAAAATATTTCAGACATAGAAGGCAGAGAAATCACAATAAAAATAGATGTTTTATTTGTCGTAATATAGGACATTTTGCTAAAAATTTTCCAAAATCAAGAAGATTTGTCAAACTCATTGAAGAGATAGAAGATTACAACATCTCGGAAAGGGAGAGGACCTTTAATCTATATCCTCTGTGGATAACAAAACTATTGAAGAAACTTTGTTTTCTCTTGATATCTATGAATCTCAAGGAAATGATGACTACCAAATTTCAGAAACGGTGATCAAAGCCTGAGAGAATATCAATGCGCTCAAAGTCATGCCTCAAGTAGAATCCAAAGTCTATTCATCCAAATGGGATAAACCAGCTCGAGTTATTGCTTTCATCGAGAACAGATATTCTTCCTCACTCATAAATTCTATTGTTCTCCCTAGAGATCAATGGGTTCCGCATTTTAAGGATTTCAGCACTGCATCAAATGCAATCTTGACCACGACTGTCATTACAAAGCATCTGGTCGCAATTGAGTTCTTTCAAGGATTGATATACGATAAGAAGCTGGTAGGATCTGATATACTAGGAAAGGATCTTATTATTGGATTCAACATTTACAAACAACTTAGAGATCAACTCGAGATCAAGGCTAATGAGATAGATTTCAAAAAGAAGTTCAAACCTTATTTTGAGATTCCAAGGCTATTCCAAATCACCAATGATGAACAAATCAATGATATTGAGCAAAATCTCATTGAACATTCATGTGCCGAATCCCATAAGGATTTCATGAATAATGGGAAACGGCTGCTATGAAAAATGAAGAGTTTTTTTATGAAGCTCCCTTTCAATAACAATGAAAATATCAATCAAAGAAAAGCCAGTTATTCTGGGATGAATCCAAATCATCTAGTTTTCAAAGAAAGAATTTGAAGAGCTTTTGGAATTTGATCTAATAGAGCCATCAATTTCACAAAGGGCATGTCAAGCATTTTATGTTAACAAAGGGGCTTAGCAGACAAGAGGAAAACACAGGTTAGTCATGAACTATCAGCCACTTATCAATTTCTTCCAAGAAGATAAGTTCCTTATCGCAAATAAACTAACTATTTTCTCCCACTTAGCTAAGGCCCAATATTTTTCCAAGTTTTTATTTAAAGCCTGAATTTTGGCAATTGGTAATCCACCCTAAAGAACGACCTAAAATGGTATTTTGCATAACCGATCATCACATCCAATGGAAAGTCATGCCCTTCGGGTTGAAAACTGCACCATCCTTGTTCGAAAAAGTCTTGATAAAAATAGTCAAACCCATCCTCCATACCTCTTTAGTTTATATTGATGACATCCTGTTATTAGTAATACATTGGGGGAATATGTCAACTTGCTTCATCAATTTGAGGCATTGGTAATATAGTACGGAGCCATGCTCTCGGCAAAAAGAATGATTCTTGCTCAAAAGGAGATTGATTTTCTTGGAATGGATTTTGTCCAAGGTGAATACAGTCGAGGACCACATATATGTCAAGAATTGCTCAAATTTCTAGATGCCAACATCACAACAAAGCAGATCGAACAATTCTTGGAGGACCTTCCTCATTTTCTGAAGCTTCAACACATAAGAGAGCTCAAATTCCCTCTCCATAAAACCTAGCAGCTTTTTCTCTTTTCCTCCGAGCCAAACCCCTACAAAACACATACACAAGCACATGAAATAACTAGGTGAAGAGAGTTCCATTTTTGAAATATTCAGATTCAGATTTGAGTACCGGACTTAGCTTTGCTGAACTGCTGCTGATTTCTAACTCGTTAATTTAGCCTCTATTTGATTTTCTCTTCTTCAAACTTATCTGTAGATAAATGAGGTATGTCTCTTCTCATATATGTATTTTTAGTTTATGCAGAACTAATTTTGCTCTATACCCTTTGCTTGGTTGGATTTGCAACGTTGTAGTAGTTCTGGCATGCATGAAACATCACTTGTGACTTGTCATAGTTAATGATTGTTTATTCTCTTTTTGTAAAAAACTTCATGGATTGGGAGCATGATTTAGATACCAATTTTTGTGTGATAAAATGACGAATCTGCTATGGTCTTCATCTGTATTTTTTTATTTTTATTTAACTTTGAATATTCTGTAATTGCTCATTTCTGCACTGTTACACCGCCTATGTGAGTTTGATACCGAATAGTTTAGAATTATACTGTTGTTGATTCATTTATAATATGATTTGTTTCTAAAAAAAATTTGTATTAACGAAACTGCTCGTCGAACATTTCGTTTTTTTTTTCTACGTACATATTTGGGTTCATTTAGGACATAATAGGCTATAATCTTTGAGATTCAAAGGCAACAAAGATTGGTTTGGTCTCTTTTTAAATGTAAACAATATTTGGTTTAGATTTATTTTCCCTATTATTAATTGTGCCCCCTGGAACTCGAGAGCAGTTGGTTTAGTCATAATTCCTGACCTTCCACGATAATCTGGATGTTGGTTAGAAAGGAAAAATTATAAACATTCGTGGTTTACTTTAGTTGGATATATTCTTTTGAAATAAATTAAGGTGTGTTATTTAGTTGAATTTTCATTACCGTCACAAACTTAAAAATGCGTAGTTGCTTTAGGTGCGTTATTTTAAAATATTTCCTTCCTCAACTCGGGTGCGCATTTATGTGACGCAAATCAAAATCCCAAGAATGTTAAAATTTTCGAAGATTGCGAGTGCATTTATGTGACGTGTTTCGAGACGTGCTTTAATAACGTTGAGATATTCCATAAAATTAAATAAAAGAGGTAAATAATTAAAATTATACTATAGGCTGAAACATGTATTAAAATCAGATATTAAGTCATTATAATAGTTTAAGTAACCATGCTAGAACCACGCTTTCCGAGGATGCCTATCACCTTCCCACGGGTTAACAGAATTCCTAACTCAAGAATTTCTGGTTTGCATACTTCATAAAAGTTTGAAATCTTCCTCGATTTGGGATTTAAAATAAACCGGTGTCTTGGGACACCGGAAAATAAACCATCCCAAGTGGCGACTCTAATAAGTAAATAATCTCATTTCGAATAATGTCACTTTAATTGGAAAAATTCCATTATACATTTGTCCTTTTGGGTAGCCGTGTAAAAAAGGAGGTGTGACAGCACTAGTGACTCTGCTGTGGATTTACGAACACAGAATCTCTGGTTAAGGGTTCAAGAATTCGAGCTTAGAATAACTGTTATATTTGGCTTCTTCTGATTTCTTACATGTTCTGTGCTAAGTGCTAAATATTTTTATCGTGTTGCTGTTATCTGAACTGTATAAATTGCTACGAAACCCTTGACTTCTCACCCCTAGGGATGTGCTTACTTGCTGAGACTCCCTATTCAATTGGTGTCATACCTGAAAATAAGAAATAGGCCGGACAAGTTACTAATCCCGATGGCCTTTTAATTCCCGTTATGTAGCCCGCTCCTCGTCTCGAGTTGTCCGCTCGGGTGAGCAGTCTAGACCCTATACCAAGGTTGTTAACTTAGAATAACTTGACTTCATACCGGATCCCTAGTAGGAACGCTTATTTGCATTATGCATTTGACTTTGGGGACTCAACAAAGGGGTTGGGTCAGTCTAGGACAGGTGACCGAATTAAAAGACTATCTTGATGCATATTACGTGCTACTTGCGCATTTATTTGCTTTGGATTCGCATGTTGACCGGCTTGGGAATAAAGAGGAAACTTGAGAGAATTAATGGTACTAGAGCTACTGAGATTAATCCTTTGCAAAACCAATACTCAAATAGCACCGAAATGCTGCCGGATTTTTTGAAAAAAAAAATGAAAAAAAACAAAAAAATAAAAAAAAGAGAAAAAGCGAATAGGAGTTTTTCAATAATATTTTGGTTTTGATAATTTTTTTTGTCCGAACTACGTGGGTCTAATTCTCACCGGATATGAGATACGTAGGCAAACCCCATTAGTTTCGACCCCAATTTTCAGAAATCCAAAAATATTTTCTTTTAGCTCTTTCTTTCGAAATCTTTCCTTAGAAATTTAAAAAAAAAAGATAATAAAATGCATTTCTATAGAAGTACTTTTGTAAATAAGTAAAAATATATTTATGTTTTTTTTGAAATCCGAAATATTTTTTTAAAAGTCCCTCATTCGAAAACTAAGAAGCGACTTTCAAAATACAAAAAAATATTGTTTCTTTCTTAATTAGAAAAGCGGAAACGAATGAAAATTCAAACAAAATATTTTCAAATTCAAATCAAAAGCAAATGAATTTTTTTAGAAGCTTCTATTTTTGACATAAAATTAAAATAAAATTCAAAAACATCAAAAACAAAAATTTTCTTTCTTCTTCTAAAGTATTTTCTTCAAAAAAGAAGTTTGTATTTTTACTACATTTCAAAAAAAAAAACTAAACAAATGCACAAATATTTTTCTTTATTTCTTTAGAAAAGGTTTTTTTTTTAAAACCCCAATTTTCAATAATTCAAAAAAAAACATTATTCTAATTTTTGAGACACAACTTTCAAAAATCCAAAAAAAAAATTTCTTCTAATTTTTCTCGAAATCCCAAAAAAAATAGAAATATTTTGTTTCTTCTTTCGAAAATTCATGAGAAAATTCAAGATACAAAAAATATCTTCCCTTTTATATAGAAGATTTTATAATAAAATTTAGAACAAAATAAAAAATCCACAAAAGAATATTTGCCTTTATTCTTTAAAAGTTTTTCTTTCAAAATTTTGAATAAAAAAAGAAGTATAAAAAAATATAAATATTTTAATTCTTCTTTAGAAAAGTGAAAAGAAAACTCAAGATTCTAAAATACTTTCTTTTTCATTAGAAGTACTTCTTTCCTAACTTCAAAATAAAAATCAATAAATCTAAAATATTTTTCTTTTTTCTTTAGAAGGTTTTTTGTCGAAATTCAAAAAAACAAAAGCAATAAAAGTCAAAAAAAATTTTAAAAAAAAACTTTCTTCTTTACAAGTATTTCTTTACGAAAATGTTGAAGCAAAATCAAGATCCAAAAATATTCTCTTTCTTTTTTATACGTCTTTCTTTTGAAAAAAAAGTAAAAAAAAAAAACAAGAGAAAATTCGAAATCCAGCAAAACATAATTTTATTTTACTTATTCTATTATTAATCTTCCTGAACTACGCAAGATCTAATTCTTGCGGGGTCATGATATGTATGTAATCCACATCAGGTTTGATCAACCATGGAAAAAAAATAAGAAAAATGAAAAAAACATGTAAAACAAGGAAGAAAAAGAAAAACAAGATTGAAAAAAATTGTTGATAATAGTAAGGACCGACTGAGTCCATTCTAACATGTCTTTTATTTTGAATTGTGAAGAAAGTTGAGGTGGTCGTTTTGTGGTAAGCAGCCAGCACAAGAGTCAAGGAAAAATGATAACTGGCAGCGAAGCTGTTACATGCGCCCAAGATACCCAAAGTCAAAGGGTTCGACAAGATTCCACTATAGCTAAGGAAAATAGAATATTGAAACATCAAATGGCCAAAATGTGTCAAGCATGAGCCAATGGCCAAGGAGAACCATGTCATAAGTCACAATTTGTTACACAACAAGAGAAATCCCACTCTCCTGAATACCACTCGTACCTATTTGATCTTCCTACGAAGATTTAGAAGTCCACCCAAAATATAGTACCAGAAGAAATGACCCAAAGGGTAAAAAGCTTAGAACAACGGTTGAAAAACATGCAAGGGTTGGCGGTTCAAAAGAGTGTTGCCTTGAAAGATCTACGTACGTTCCCCGATATCCACGTGCCGCCTGGTTTCAAGATTCCCAAATTTGAAAAGTATGATGGACATGGAGACCCTATTGCCTACCTGAAAAGGTATTGCAATTAGCTGAGAAATGTGGGAAGAAATGAAGAATTGGTAATACCTTATTTTGGGGAAAGCCTCACAGGAGAAGCATCCGAATGGTTTTGATCAAGACACTTCTCGGTGGTACGACTATGATGACCTGGCACAGGCTTTTTTCAAATAGTTTCAATACAATATTGACATTACCCCAGACCGCAATTCCCTTTAAAACATACAGAAGAAACCAAGTGAATGTTTTACGGAATAAGCCATTAGATGAAGAGTGCAAGTAGCTAAGGTTAAGCCGCCCATGGATGACCACGAGTTAATCACTTTCTTACTTCAAGAGCAAGAGCCAAATTACTTTCAAAACATGATGTCCGCAGTTGGCAAATCCTTTTCGGAAGCAATCAAAATGGGAGAAATGGTCTTGAGACAGGTAATATTTTAAGTAGCAATTCTTAAAGCCGCAAGTCAGATTGTCCAGGTTGAATCTGATAACTTTAGTGACATAAATGAGAAGGATGAAGAAATCATAATGACAACAGGGTCGAGAAGAGGTCTCAGGAGAGCACCTCGAAGGTATGCGCAACCTCATCAGGTTTTCCATGACTCCCCTGAGCATTACTATCCACCTTAGAACCCACCATACTCTGTTGACCCATCACAGTATGTTGTCCAGCCACCAAATCACCCAAGAAGACGAGCACGAGTATCACAAAATATCCACCGGCCTCCATAAAATTTTCAAGTGCCTTATAACCCACATCCAAGCCAGGGGTATAGAAGGGAACAAAGGTTGAAGGATAATTTTACACCAATAGGAGAGTCCTATGCAAGCTTATTTGAGAAGTTAAAGCATTGTGATATTATAGCACCCATTCCCCCAAACCATGTGGACCCACGTGCAAGAAGCTTTGACCCTTCTAAAAGGTGTGAATGCCATTCCAATGCCCAGGGGCACAATATTGGAAGTTGCAGGGATTTTAATAGAGAAATTGAAAGGATGATCCAGGAAAATCTGATTGTGATCCAAAATAGTGGCACTCAGAATATCACTCATAATCCTTTACCTGCACGTGATGATGCACATTTTGTGGGGATGATGCCTGGAGACGCAGAGTATGAGAATCCTCTCGGGAACTTGTCGACTAAATTTGAAGAAGGCCATGATGGTTTATGATGAGAAACTTTGTGGCCAAATGTCAAGCTTAGCAGTTGAAAAGTCACTCCATCTGTGTTATCTCAGGGTTGTGATCCAGATTATATTTGTTTTATTGAGTCAAATCCTTCTATCTTTCTATTGTTTGTATGAGTTATGTCTGTCCATTTTGTTTCTGTTTTTATTATCTGGGTTATATTAGGTTTTTAACTCGGATCTTAGGTTGCTTGTTTAGTCATTAAATCATTCCATCCTTATTCAATAAAATCCAGTTTGTTCTTTTGTGTCATTCTGTTCTTAGTTCTCTTCGCGCTAGTACTAATAACATGACATGCATGCGGAAATTTTGGATAGATCTTAGAAATTTATTTAATATGAAATTGGATAACTAAAAAAGAGAGAAACACTTTTGAGGATGAATAAAGAGTTGAAATACTTGGGAATTAAGGTAATGTAAAATTCACCTTAAATTATTGTGGAGATCGGGCTTGAGGATGTTTAATCAATTGAAGTATATTGGAAAGCTTGACACTAAGGGATGAAAAATGTCTTCTGACCACGACACACCAAGGAGACAGGCATGTTCATCAATGCCGTGATTGTGAAAGGATACTATGCTTGGCGTTCTCGAGGTATGGAGGACCTTTTCCTGCTACCCAGACACTTGGTACCTTTTGTCACCCCTTTGAGCCTGTGTTATTTTCATTGACCACCCTCTTTTGGAATCAACTTTAGAGTCAAGAGTCGAAAAGAAATGAAAAATAAAAAATGAAAGGAAGTCCATGTCACAAGAGTATAAACTCGGGTGCCACTTAGAAAGTTCTAAGCAAAAAAAAAAAGAAAACAAAAGAATTATCAAAGGTCCATGGCCTAAAAAATAGAAGATGGGGCAAACAAAAAAAAAAGAAAAATAAGGAAAAGGCAAAAAAACGAAAAAAAGAGATAAATGAAAATAGAAACAGAAAGAAAGATGAAAAATAGTTTAGGTTAGATGTTTGAACTGCACCGACCTGATTCCTTTTAAGGATAGGTTGGCAACGTCACGGTTCGATCCAACCAAATAAGAATTCAAGAAAAAAAATTCAAAAATCCCTAGTATGTGAAACTGGGGCAAACAAAATTATTTCACTTTTGGAAGAGTCGATTCCAAAAGTTGTAAGTCTATAACCCCTCATTTTAAGTCCACGTTGAGCCTTCATGCCGAACCTTCTATTCAACCCTATCAAAATATCTTCCAAATAAAGACATACTGATATGCCTTCAAGAATGCCAAGAAAAGCAGGCAATGAGCAACGGTTGTCACGCGAAAAAGAACATTGTCAAGTTGCTCGCAAAAAACAATGCGGGAACAAGCCCAACTTCGAAGGTCATAAGAATGGTGAAAGGGGAGATTGGATTAGTTGATAGATCATACCGTTAAATCCAAAATGTGTGTCATGACCATTAAGGCTAGTTATTGAAAGAAAAAATAAAAAACAATTCTTCTTTATATCCTTCCGACGGGGGAATTTTTTGTTCATATTTGTTTCTGTGCATCATCGTGTCCTTCTTTTTGAGTCCATCTTTGTCAAAACAAACAAGACAAAATTTCAAAATCTGAAACTAGCTTTTCAGTTGCACAAAGTAAATTTGGTCAGCACACTCAGCTGTTACTATCAGCATGCCTTGACGATTCATGCAAGGGCTCCCCCGAAAGACTCTTGTCAGCCTGCTTGGTGCACGCAAAGATAACTTTGTTATTCTCTCTGACAGGAAAATTTCTCAAAAAGAAGAAAGTCATTGAAGATATCAGAAAAGGATACATCAGCCAAGTTCTTTAATCGGGGTTGATTGAGCCTCAAATAAAAATTTTTCTGGATGCGAAACAATCAGAGTTGGTGCAGAACAAAGGTCTCATAAGACCGACTCGGGCTGATCGAGCAAAAGCCAAACTGCTCAAGACTCAAGGCCACAAACCGACCACCTATTTCAAAAATGACAAATTTTTCTTTGTTTGCAGCAAGAACAAAGCAGCGCAAGGTAAGTGATTCAACAAAAAAAACGAACAAAAACAACAATAAGAAAGAGAAGAAAAAGAGAAGAATAGTAGAGGCGACAAAGGTAAGTTTCTCAAATCTTGGTATTTATTTGTATGCATGGGCATAAAATCTTGCCATTGATTTTAACATTTTTTCCTCCTAGTCTGATGGATTGTGCTCCCAATAAAAATCTTAGTCCGATGAATATTTCTCCTAAGATACAAAAAAAAAGTGACCTAGTCTGATGAACTTTCTCCTAGTATCAAAATCTTAGTCTGATGAATCTTTCTCCTAAGATACCAAAAAAAGTGACCTAGTCTGATGAACTTTCTCCTAGGATCAAAATCTTAGTCTGATGAATCTTTCTCCTAAGATACCAAAAAATGACCTAGTCTGATGAACTTTCTCCTACAATCAAAACCTTAGTTTGATGAATCTTTCTCTTAAGATAGAAGACCTAGTCTGATAAACTTTCTCCTAGGATCAAAATCTTAGTCTGATGAATATTTCTCCTAAGATACCAAAAAAAAAAGAGACCTAGTCTAATGAACTTTCTCCTAGGATAAAAAACCTAGTCTGACGAATTTTCTCTTAGTATAATTCAAAAACAAAAAGAGTAAAAAAAATCTAAAATGATGGTAGCATAGGACCTTTTCATTTTTATCCCGGCATAACCCGTGGAGCTCCCCGCCATGACCCGAGGATCATCTTTCCTTTTTCTTTCCAACATAACCTGAGCGTCTTTTCTTTTCCTCCCCAGCTTAAGCTGAGGGTCTTCTTCTTTTCTGCCATGGCGTAACCCGAGGATCATCTTCTTTTTATCCCCAGTAGACCCTTTTCTTCCTATCCCGGTATAACCTGTGGACCCCTTGGCATAACCCAGGAACATTTTTCATTCATCCCCGCATAACCCGCGGATCTGCCTGGCGTAACCCAGGAATATTTTTTTCATTTCATCCCCGGGATAACCTGTGGATTTTTCCTTTCATCCCCAGCAGGAACCCTTCATTACAATCCTAGCATAACATGTGGATCCTCTTCTTATCTCCCAGCAGGGACCCCTTCTCCTTTCCAGCATAACCTGGCAATCTTTCCAAAGGATACACAATCCTGACTTTTATTGTTTTCAATAAAGAAATAGCTTAGATTTTTGTTGTAAATAACTCACGAAATTTTCCTAGTAAAAATTGGGGAAGAAAATTTAATTAATTTGTTTGTTTTGGTGTCCGAGCAGGTTTATCTGAAGGCGTGATCCGATATGACCGAAAGTGTGAGTCTCAATCTAGAATAAAGGAAAAGAAAAAAATAACAAAGAGAAGTGAATTTAAAATGTTGATGTGGAAAAGAACGCGGATTGCTAAAAATTTAACTGAAGTCACAAGTTTCAATGTCCCGCCTTAATCCAAAGGTGAAGAAAGAACCAGCACTTCCAGCTAACGAGCATCAAGATTCAGGTCAGGGTCCACAACAAAATCAGCTGAGACTCATGATCAAGCTTCAAGAGATTTATAGATAAGAATCTTGTAACTCGTAGATGATAGGCCTAGCTAGCTTAGCTCTTGATTTTTCATTTTGGTGTAATAAGGGGCTTTGCAAGCGGAAACAACAACAACAACAACAACAACAGTGAAATTACAGCTTCCCGGTAGTCCTAGCTACCAAAACTTCTAAGGTTCGGTCACGGTGAACCTATGAAGGATATGTTGGCAACCTTTGAAGCAATGTTTGGTCACGCTCTTTTCAAAAATGCTTCCCACGAAGTATTCAAACGGGCAAAAAATTGCTTGTATATGCTCACTTTCTCTTTGCACGAAAACTCTTCGTGTTTCCGAGCAAAAAGAGCAGCTGTGAGCACGTGATCTTTGCCCTACATTTGAATAACTCAAAAAAAATAGACCAAAAATAATTTTTATTAATTTAAAAATTTTTCTTTGTTTATTTGCATTATCATGGGTTTTCAGTATTTTTAAATCATAGAAAAAATCTTATAAGTTGTCACTTTTACGAATTTAATTTTTGGTGTTTAACATTAATATTTTTCTTTAGTTTTAAGTTAATTAGTTGTTTTAATATTAAAAATATATAAAGAATTTTTAATTTCTACCAAATAGATTAGTCTAAGATTTTAATTAAAAAGAAGAGAAAAAAAATTAGGAAGAATATATTTAGGTCTTGTTTCTTTTAAAATACTTGGCTTCACCCAATTCCAAAAAAGGGGATTCAATTTTCTTCTTTCTTGCCCAACCCAATACCATATTCAATACCCTCTTGGCCAAAACTTTGTTTTTATTATAAAGCTAGACATTGAAAATAAGAGAGGGGGCTAGACCTTTTTCCTTTCGGCAAAAAATGGGTGTCGCTCCTCCATCAAAGAGACCCATCCCCTGTTCATCTTCTTAGAGAACTAAGACCAAGACTCAACAAAACAAAATCGGACCCTTCTCTCTAAGAGCACACAACGTTGTTCCCCATTGGAGGACCTTCCTTATCTTCTCAAGCTTCAACACATAAGAGACTTAAAGTTCCCTCTCCATAAAACCTAGCAGCTTTTTCTCTTTTCCTCCAAGCCATACCCCTACTAAACACATACACAAGCACATGAAATAACTGGGTGAAGAGATTTCCATTTTTGAATAATTCAGATTCAGATTTTAATACCGGATTTAGCTTTGCTGAGCGGCTGCTGATTTCTAACTCATTAATTTAACCTCTATTTGATTTTCTTTTCTTCAAACATAATTCTAGAGAAATGAGGTATGTCTCTTCTCATATTTGTATTTTTAGTTTATGCATAACTATTTTTGCTCTGTACCCTTTGCTTGGTTGGATTTGCAACGTTGTATTAGTTCTGGCATGCATGAAACATCACTTGTGACTTGTCATAGTTAAAGATTCTTTATTCTCTTTTTTGAAAAAAATTGATGGATTGGGAGCATGATTTAGATACCAATTTTTGTGTTGTAAAATGAAGAATCTGCTATGGTCTACTTCTGTATTTTTTCTTTTTATTTAATTTAGAATATTCTGTTATTGCTCATTTCTGCACTGTTACACCGCCTATGTGAGTTTGATACCGAATAGTTTAGAATTATACTGTTGTTGATTCATTTATAATATGAGTGTCCTTTTAAATTTTGTATTAACGAAACTGCTCGTCGAACATTTCTTATTTTTTTCGACCTACATATTTGGGTTCATTTAGGACACAATAGGCTATAATCTTGGAGATTCAAAGGCAACAAATTTTGGTTTGCTCTCTTTATAAATGTAAACAATATTTGGTTTAGATTTCTTTTTTCTATTATTAATTGTGCCCCTTTGGAACTCGAGAGCAGTTGGTTTAGACATAATTCCTGACCTTCGACAATAATCTCGAAGTTGCTTAGAAAGGAAAAATTTTGAACATTTGTGGTTTACTTTAGTTGGATATATTCTTTTGGAATAAATTGAGGTGTGTTATTTAGTTGATGCAAATTTTAAAATGCGTAGTTGCTTTAGGCGCGTTATTTTAAAATATTTCCTTCCTCAACTCGAGTGCGCATTTATGTGACGCAAATCAAAATCCCAACAATGTTATAATATGTCAAAGACTGCGGGTGCATTTATGTGACGTGGTTTGAGACGTGCTTTAATAACGTTGCAATATTTCTTTAAATTAAATAAAAGCCTTAACTAATAAAATTGCACTATTGGATGAAACATTTATTAAAATCAGATATTAAGCCATTTATAATAGTTTGAGTGACCGTGCTAGAACCACGGAATCCGAGGGTGCCTAACACCTTCTTCGGGTTAATAAAATTCCTTACACAAGAATTTCTGTTTCGCAAAATTCATAAATGAAAGTTGAAATCTTCCACGATTTGGGATTTAAAATAAACCGGTGACTTGGGGCACCACAAAATAAAGCATCCCAAGTGGCAACTCTAAAAAGTAAATAATCTCATTTCGAATAATATCACTTTAAATGGAAAAACTCCATTATATGTTTGTCTTGGGGGTAGCCGTGTAAAATAAGAGGTGTGACAGTAATTATTTTTCACAATATAGAGAGCGGGGAGGGAGTTCTAGATTGACAAAAAGTAACATTCATCAAGCTGCCTCTAAATCCATGACCAATTACTTGAAGGTTGCTAATTGAGCTACTAGGTGTACCTCCTAACTGGTAATTACCTGTGCCCTCGCCAATAATTTCGAGCATTTCTGTTAAAGCAAGTAATTAGCAAGCCGGTGCAATGGGTACAAGACTAGAAATATTTAATGCTTAAAAAACAATAGGGTTTGGGAAGATCATGACTTTAAAAGACGGTTATTAGGGTAGAAAGTGAAAAAATCTCTCACAAAAAGGAACCAAAAACCACTATCTACACCTAATTTTTGTCGATATGCTCAAAGGAGCTCGGATCCTAATCGTATCTGACACATATTGTTGTAATTAATGCAGTTGTACTATATTGGATTTCCACCTCATATATAAAAGGGATCCTTGTCATTTTGTAGACAAATGATATTAAATACTAAATACACAAGAACATTCTCTCTGCTCATTATCATACTCTCTTGATCTGATTACTTCAATTTATGCTTATATTCGTTGTGTTCTATTTATTGATCTTCATTTATTATTTATAATTGTCCCTAAAGAGCCATTATTGATTTTATTATTATTATTAGTCTCGCATTGACTACCCTCAGCGAGACATCAAACTCTACCCCAACACTGCAAACACGCAGGCTCGAGGCCCCAATTATCAAACAGACGGTTTTGTTATCACCTACTCTCTATTCTTCTATTGCTTTTTAATCTTTTACTTAACATCCGTTGCCTAACAACTAGAATGAAAATCGAACACTTTTGTTTTTGGTAATCCACTAGGCAACAGCCTAGGGCTAGGTTTTTATTAATAGCAAACAAGAAAATACAACAAATAGGAAAAGTATAAATAAGGGGGCATTAGAACCGGAATTGTTACCCATATAACACATACCAGTCTAAACTTACCATACTAAATCCTATTGAGATTTGACAACCTCACTTATTAACAGGAATGTAACAATACGAACTTGACATGTCCAAATATGTTATGATCATCACAGAGATTGTAGCACACTCTATGATGAGATTACAAATGAGTATACTAACAAAGTGGCAGATTAAAATGATGAAATAATGTCCCTTTTTGTCGATCCTTGCAATTTCTTCAATTTGTATTTCTTTATCACCATCGTCCCAATTCATCAAGAAGTATTCAAAAATCATGATTTCTTTTTAGATTGATTGGACTTTGTTGACGTAGTTGGGGCAGCTTGCTTATGCTTGGCATTTCTCATCGGAGGTCGTGTAACATTGTCGTCCCTGCTCTTTTCCTTTGTTTGAGACTTTTGTTCCTTTATAGCGATAATTTGGTCTGTTTCAATGCATTATGGTAGCATTTCAATTATGTCACCTTCTTCTGCTGTCCGATGATTTTACATGTGTAAAACACATTGTGCATCCAACTTTAGTACATCTTGTGATTTAATATCACTTTGCTTGATTTGTTGTTGTACCTCATTCCTGCTCCTATTTGCACGTTTAGCGCTATAAGGATCACGACCCAAAATTTCAATGGGGTGTGCATTCAGCATTGCATCCAACAATTGTTTATCATGGGATAAAAATCTGTTGTATCGGTCATACTTATTGGTTTCTGCCCAGAATTGACGAGAAGTTGTGTATTACTACAGGATCCTACTTTCTCCCGTGTGCTAAATTCTTCATTACTTTCATATCCTCGATCATCACTGGCTCGAGACATCACCTTGTCCATAGAATCCAATAGTCTTCTTTCCTCTGCTGAAATTACTGCATTGGTTTGAACAACAGCTGTTTTGCCACTGCCTGGAATAGATGAGGCCAACGCTTGACCATTTAACTCAAGATTTCGTAATTTTTAAATATACATAGCTGGCCCACATGGTTATTATTAAAATTTTGCACAGAAGCATTGGCACTGTTTTGCCCAGAAGAGCCAACACCGAAAGCATAATGGTTCTCTTTCAAGTATTGTACTATTTCATCAAGTTTATTATTATTTATGGATATTGGATACCCATTTATTTTTCTTTATCCCACATGTTCATCTTTACCAAAAGTGACATTATCATCACTAATGGTCAAAAGACCAAGTTGGCCCGCCACCTTTTTCTCTTGTTTTTAGAACCACAAAATAAAATTTAATTGTTCAAACCCTTTTCATGATGAACAAACTCATAATATTATCAAGGCGAATGGCCCATTCCCAAAAGAACAGTTCGTAATACTTCCAAGGAGAGCAACCCGATCCCATAACAATAATGAAACTTTTAATTGGTCACTAGCCCAACACGCTATGATACAGACAGGGTTAGGTAATAATGGAACTACCTATCAAATAATCATTACACGAGGATATGAACGTAGGGGGAAAAATTACTCTAATTATAATCAAGTATCCCTTCAAATCTTAAAGTAACAATGCTTGGTCAACTACGTAAATTCGAGTCTCAAGGTCAATCATGAATTGAAGTTTTTAAACAGGCAACATTAATTCAAGTAATAGAGTTAAGGCACGATGTAAGTCTATGTCCTCTTGGACATGATCAAGAATCGAGCATGTTCACGGATGCTCGTCACCTCCTACGTGTATAGCTCCCATTTTAAATAGCTCATTGCAAATAGAAAACGTACGGGGAAAAGTTATACTAACTTCCATGGCTCTACAAGAATCTCCTAAATCTCCTAAGCCTTGAGAAAATAGGACGAATGAGCTATGTCCCGATGTTAAATCTTATGGTCTGCTCAAGCATACATCATCACGATAGCCAAACAAAACCTCAAGATTTTGAAGGTATACACTACCCATACCTAGTCCTGCCTTTTCATGTTCGCGGGCACCTAGTCACATTCGCGAAGGCCACTGCCACCCAACCGCTCGTGTTTGTGGTCTCCGTTGTTCCGCTCACAAATGCCAAGTCATGCAAGTCCCCTTATTTTCTTTCTTTCTTTGCATTCACGTAGGCTCCTTCAATTCACTATGAGGAGCCATGTTGTTTATCACATTTGTGGTTTCCATTTATACCCCGTCCAAACATACCAACAAGTGCAATAACATAATATGGTCCTACTCGTTGTCTCAAAACGCCTAAAATTACATCATAACCAATAATTGCATCCCAAAAAAAACTAATCAGTTTTTCAAAGTTCTATCTTCTTTCAACTAACTACGAACGCGACAAATCAAATTTAGACAACTCAGAATTGAACCAATTTCAGATTAAATCCCAATATAAAAATACGAACATATCTGATGCATGAAATAACCAACTCAATCTGATATTACTAAAGTCTACTAAAATCAAACTTAGCAAACTATAAAATCATTCAAATATCAATTTCAAACGATAAGCGTCAATCACTCCAGATATCCCGAAACTCGATACGAACGTATGATAAATAAAAAATTATACAAACCTATTAAATCCTTCAAATCCTATTTCCGAGATTGTTTACTGAATTTTTTAACTTAAGTCAAACTTGGCCACGTTAGGCTGCTACAATAGACAATGTCTTTAATATTAAACCCGAACACTTCCAAAACCAAACCGGCCTTCCTTGCGAGTAATAATATAGGGAAAGCATATATAGGAAGTATTAAAAAGGGAAAAACGATTCTTGAAACCAAGACAACCAATTTGGTCCTCCCAATTCCACCTTTTAAACAAATATTTTTTCTCAAACGGTTTTAGAATCATACTTCAAATTCTGGATAAGTGTTGATATCTTCTCTGCATATCCTCCTATGTCTCCCAAGCTCCTCCTTGACTGGCTGAGCACTCAATCGAAACCTTCACAGCTGAAATCTCCTTAGAGCTCAACTTCTACAGCATATTACAATGGTATTTCTAAATCATAAACATGTGATTAACCAGATGAACCCCGACTAGCCTTTGAGGAAAAGCAAGCGTGACCAAATCGCTCCAAAACCTCGAACGGACTGATGCACCCAGGACTTAACTTTCCTCTCCTCGCGAATCTCATGATATCCTTCATCAACGAGTCTTTTAAAAGTACCCTCTCACCTACCATAAACAATAAAACATACAATTTCTGATTTGCATAACTCTTCTACTTGGATAGACTTTGCGAAGATGCAACTAAATGAACATGACCTTATCAAAGGCATCCATTACCAAATCAGTACCATATAAGCTAGACTCATCGGGCTTAAATCAACCAATGATGGAACGATATTATCGGCCAAGCAAGGACTCAAATAGAGCCATCTCAACGCTAGATTGATAACTTTTGGTATGTGAAAACTCAACCAATAGTAAGAATCAATCCCATTTCCCTCCGAACTTAGTCACATATTCCTTGGGCATTCACATCCATAATTTGAACTGCTCGCTTCGACTACCCATCAGTCTGCAGATAAAAGGCTATGCTTAGCTCTACCCAGGTACCCAACTCCTTTGTAACTCTATTTAGAAATGCAAAGTGAACTAAGTACCTCGATCTACACAATATAAACCTAGGCCCACCTCTCAGAAGTATATGTAGTCATCATCGGACTAAAGTTTGCAAACATGGTCAGACTATCTACAGTGACCCAAAGAGTATCAAATTTCCTCATTTTTTGCAGAAAACTAGTCACAAAATCCATTGTGATGTGCTCCCATTTTTGCTGCCGTATAAACATCTACTAGAGTTAACTTTGTGGCCTTTAGTACTCATACTTAACCTTCTGGAAATTCAAACACCTTACCAAATGCTCAACTATGGACTTCTTCTTTCTTCGCGACCAGTAATGCTACCTTAGGTCACTGTACATAATTTGTGCACCTTGATGGATAGAATAACGTGAACTATGTGCCTCTACCAAAATCAATTCCCCAGGAAATCAACATTTGGAACGCATAAGTAACTTTGGAACCGTATATACCATCATCACATAAAGTCACCTCTTTGGTGTCACCTCATAACAGGGTCTCCCAAAGAATCAACAAATGTGGATCGTTATACTAACGAGCCTTATCCGCTTAAATAAAGAAAATTGAGCCACTGGGTAGGGGAAATCCTATGTCTAAAATAATCTCAACTAGGTAGTGGAGACCCTATGTTGGCAAAAGGCGACTAGAATGTGGAGACCATATTTCTAAAATAATCTAAACTAGGGAGTGGAGACCCTACACTGGAAAAGGCGACTAGGGAGTTAAGGCCCTGTGTCTAAAAGAATCCCAATTAATGAGTGGAGATCCTATATTGGAAAAAGGCGACTAGGGTATGGAGACCCTATGTCGAAAATAATCTCATTATGGGATGAGAAACCCTATGTTGGCTAAAGGAGACTAGGGAGTGGAGACCATATATAAATTTGAACTAAGGCAAGGGGACCATATGTCTAAAATAATGTTAACTACATAGTGGAGACCCCATGTTGGCAAAATACTATTAGGTATGCATAAAATACGGAGTTGCGACTCTATGTTTGCAAAGGCAATAAGGGGGTAGAGACCCTATTCGTAAAATAAATCTACACTATGGCATTGAGACCCTATGTTGGCAAAAGGTGACTATGGAGTGGAGACCGTATACCTAAAATAATATCAAATAGAGTATAGAGACTCTATATTGGCAAAAGACAACAAGGGACTTGAGACCCTATGTCTAAAATAAATCTTAACTAGGGAGAGGAGGCCCTATTTCTAAAATAATCAAAACTAGGAAGCGGAGACCCCATGAAGGATAAAGGAGACTAGGGACTTGAGACCCTATGTCTTAAATCAATCTCAACTAAAGAGAGGAGACCCTATGTCTAAAATTATCTCAACTTGGGAGTGGAGACCCTATGTTGGAAAAAGGCAACTAGGGAGTGGAGACCCTCTGAATAAAATAATATCAAATAGGCAGTGGAGACTTTATGCTTGAAAAATGCGATTAGGGGGTGGAGAACCTATGTATGAAATAATTTGAACTAGCGAGTCGAGACCTTATGTTGGCAAAAGGAAACTAGAGTGTGGAGACCCTATTTTGGAAATAGTGACTAGGGTGTGGAGACCATATGTCAAATATAACCTAAACTAGGGAATGGAGACCCTATGTTGACAAAAGACGACAAGGGAGTTAAGACCCTATGTCTAATATAAATCTCAACTAGGGAGTGGATATCCTATGTTGGAAAAGGTGATTACGAAGTTGAGGCCCTATGTCTAAAATAATACAATTTTAGGAGTGGAGACCCTATGTTGGAAAAAGGCGACTAGGGAGTGGAGACCGTATATCTGAAATAAATCTAACCTAGGAAGTTGAGACCCTATTTCTAAAATAATCTGATCTAGAGAGTGGTGACCCCATGTTGGCAAAGGGCGACTAGGGAGTCAAGACCCTATATCTAAAATAAATCTCAACTAGGGAGTGGAGACCCTATGATGGAAAAGGCTACTAAGGAGTGGTGAACCTATGTCTAAAATAATCTCATCTAGGGAGTGGAGACCCTATTTTGGCAAAAGACCACTAGAGAATAAAGGCCCAATGTCAAAAATAATCCCATAGAGGGATTGAAGACTCTAGGTTGGCAAAATACTACTAGGGAGTGGAGAACCTATCCATAAAATAATTCTCACTAGGGAGTGGAGACCCTATGTTTGCAAAAGGCGACTAGGGAGTTGAGGCCCTCCGTCTAAACTAATCTAAACTAAGGAGTCGAGACCCAATATTGGATAAGGCGACTAGAGAGTGGAGGCCCTTTGTCTAAAATAATCCCAATGAAGGAGTTGAGATCCTATGTTGGCAAAAGGTGACTAGGGCGTGGAGACCCTATGACGAAAATAATCTCAATTAGGGACGGGAGACCCTATGTTGGCAAAAGGCGACTAGGGAGTGGAGACCCTATATAAATCTCAACTAAGACGAGGGGACCGTATGTCAAAAATAATCTAAACTAGGGAGTGGAAACCCCATGTTGGCAAAAGGCGACTAGGGAGTGGAGGCCCTATGTCTAAAATTATCTCAAACAGGGAGTTGAGACCCTCTATTTGCAAAAGGCGATAAAGAAGTAGAGACCTATGTCTAAGATAAATCTAACCTAGGGATTGGAGACCCTGTGTTTGAAAAAGGCGAATAGAGAGTGGAAACCCTAAGTCTAAAATAATCTCAAATTGGGAATAGAGACTCGATATCGGCAAAAGGCGACAAGGGAGTGGAGACCCTATGTCGAAAATAAATATCAACTAAGTAGTGGAGACCCTATTTCTAAATAATATAAACTAGGGAGTGGAGACCCCATGTAGGCAAAAGGTGAATTAGGAGTGGAGACCATATTTGTAAAATAAATCTCAATTAGGGAGTGGAGACCCTATGTTTGAAAAGGCGACTAAGTAGTGGAAACCCTATGTCTAAAATAATCTCAAAAAGGGTGTGAAGACTTTATGTTGGTAAAAAGCGACTAGAGAGTGGAGACCATATGTATAATATAATCTCAACTAGCTCGTTGGGTCCTTATGTTGGCAAACAGCGACTAATTTTTGGAGACCCTATATCTAAAATATTGTTAACTAGGCAGTGGAGACCCTATATATGAAACGGTGACTATGGAGTAAAGGACCATATGTCTAAAATAATCTCAACTAGAGAGCGGAGATCCTATGTTACCAAATGGAAACAAGGGAGTGAAAACCCTAAGTCAAATATATCTCAAGTTCGGAGTGGAGACCCTATGTTTGAAAAGGCGACTAGGAAGTGGAAGCCTTATGTCTAATATAATCTCAACTAGGGAGTGGAGACCATATGTTGGAAAAATTGACTAGAGAGTGGAGACCCTATGTCCATAACAATCTCAAATAGGGAGTGAAGACTTTATGGTGGAAAAATGCGACTAGGTTAGTGGAGACCCTCTATATAAAATATTCTCAACGAGCGAGTGAAGTCCTTATGTTGGCAAAAGGCGACCAGTGTGTGGAGACCCTATGTCTAAAATGTTGTTAACTAGGGAGTGGAGACCGTATGTTTGAAATGGTGACTAGGGAGTGGAGACCATATATTTGAAAATGCGACTAGGGAGTGGAGACCCTTTGTTTAATCAAATCTCAATAAGGGAGTGGAGACCTTATGTTGGAAAAGGAAACTAGGGAGTGGAGATCCTATGTCTAAAATATTCCCAACAAGGGAGTGAGGACCCTATATTGGCAATGTGACTAGGCAGTTGAGACTCTATGTAAAAAATAATCTCAATTAGGAAATGGAGACCCTATGTTGCAAAAGGCAACTATGGAGTGGAGACTCTATGTCTAATATAATCTCAACATGGGAGTGGAGACCCTACGTTTGCAAAAAGAGACTAGGGAGTGAACACCCTATGTCTAAAATAACCTTAAATAGGGAGTAGAGACTCTATGATGGAAAAAGACGACAAGGGAGTGGAGACCGAATGTCTAAAATAAATCTCAAATAGGGAGTGGAGACCCTATGTTGGAAAAGTGGACTAGAGAGTGAAGGCCCTATGTCTTAAGTAATCCCAGATAAGGAGTGGAGACCTTATGTCTGCTAAAGGCGACTTGGGAGTGGAGACCCTATTTCCAAAATAATCTCAACTAAGGAGTGGAGACCTTATGTTGGAATAATGCGACTAGGGAGAGGGGACCCTATGTCTAAAATAAATCTCAACTAGGAAATACAGACCCTATTTTGGAAAAAGGCGACTAGGGAATGGATACCGTATGTTTGAAAAGGCGACTTGGGAGTGGAGATCCTATGTTTTAATAGGCGACTAGGGAGTGGAGATCCTATTGATTTAAATAATGTAAACTTTGTAGTGGCTGCCTTATGGTTGCAAAAGGCGACTAGGGAGTTGAGACCTTATGTCTAAAATAATCTCAAATAGGAAGTGGGGACTCTATGTTGGAAAAATACGAAAAGGGAGTGGGTACCTTGTGACAAAATAATCTTAAATAGGGAGTGATGGAAAAAGACGACAATGGAGTGGGTACACTACATCTAAAATAAATTTGAACTAGGTAGTGGAGACCCTATGGTAGAACAGGGGACGATGGAGTGGAGGCCCTATGTCTTAAGTAATCGCAGCTAAGGAGTGGAGACCTTATATTTTTATAAGTCGACTTTGGAGTGGAGACCCTATTTCGAAAATAATCTCAACGGGGAACTGGAGACCCTATCTTTGCAAAAGGTGACTAGGTAGTGGAGACCCTATGTATGAAATAAAACACAACTAGGGAGTTGAGACCCTATTTCTAAATTAATTTAAAGTAGGGAGTAGAGGCCTCGTGTTGGCAAAAGGTGACTAGGGAGTGGAGACCATATGTCTAAAATAATCTCAAATAGGGAGTAGAGACTCTATGTTGGCAAAAGGCGACAAGTGACTGGAGACCATTTGTCTAATATAAATCTCAACTACTGAGTGGAGGTCCTATGTTGGAAAAGGAAACTTGGAAGTGGAGGCCCTATGTCTAAAATAATCCTAAGTAAGGAGTGGGGACCCTATGTTGGCAAAAGGAGACTAGGGAATGAAGACCCTATGTCCAAAATATTGTTAACTAGGGATTAGAGACTTTATGTTGGCAAAGGCGACTAGGGAGTAGAGACCCTATGTTTAACATAAACCTCAACTTGGGAGTGGAGATCGTATTTTTAATTTAATTTGAAGTAGGAAGTGGAGACACCATGTTTCCAAAAGGCGAATAAATAATGGAGACCCTATGTCTAAAATAAATCTCAACTAGGGAGTGGAGACCCTATGTTGGAAAAGACGACTAGGGAGTGGAGACTCTTTGTCTAAAATAATCTCAATAAGGGAGTGGAGGCATGCTGGAAAAGGCAACTAAGTAGTGGAGATCCTAGGTTTAAATTATTTTTATCTAGGGAGTGAGGACCCTATTTTGGCAAAATGGGACTAGGGAGTTGAGAATCTATGTCTGAAATAATCTCCATTTGGAAATGGAGACCCTATATTGAAAAAGGAAACTAGGGAGTGGAGACCCTATGTCTAAAATAGTCTCAACTTAGGAGTGGAGACCCTATGTTGGAAAAAGGCGACTAGGGAGTGAACACTCTATGTCTAAGATAACCTTAAATAGGTAGTATAGACTCTATGATGGAAAAAGACGACAAGGGAATGGAGCCCGACTGTCTAAAATAAATCTCAAATAGGGAGTGGAGACCCTATGTTAGAAAAGTGTACTAGGGAGTGAAGGCCCTATCTCTTATGTAATCCCAGCTGAGGAGTGGAGACCTATGTCTGCAAAAGGAGACTTGGGAGTGGAGACCCTATTTCGAAAATAATCTCAACTAAGGACTGGAGACCTTATGTTGGAATAATGCGAGTAGGGAGAGGGGACCCTATGTCTAAAACAAATCTCAACTATGGAATGGAGACCCTATTTTGGAGAAGGAGACTACGGAATGGAGACCCTATATTTGAAAAGGCGACAAGGGAGTCGAGATCCTATGTTTGAAAAGGATATTAGGGAGTGGAGATCCTATCTATTAAAATAATCTCAACTTGGGAGTGGCGACCCTATGGTTGCAAAAGGAGACTATGGAGTTGAGACCTTATGTCTAAAATAATCTCAAATAGGAAGTGGGACTCCATGTTGGAAAAAGAAAACAAGGGAGTAGGTACCTTATGTCCAAAATAATCTTAAATATGGAGTGATGGAAAAAGACGAAAAGGGAGTGGATACCCTACGTCTAAAATAAATCTCAACTAGGTAGTGGAGACCCTATGATAGAACAGGGAAGGAGGGAGTGGAGGCCCTATGTCTTAAGTAATCCCAGCTAAGGAGTGGAGACTTTATATTTTCATAAGTCGACTTGGGAGTGGAGACCCTATTTCGAAAATAATCTCAATTGGGAACTGGAGACCCTCTGTTTGCAAAAGGTGACTACGCAATGGAGATCCTATATCTGAAATAAATATCAACTAGGGAGTTGAGACCCTATTTCTAAAATCATAAAAACTACGGAGTGGAAACCTCGTGTTGGCAAAAGGTGACTAGGGAGTGAGACCGTATAACTAAAATATTCTCAAATATTGAGTAGAGAGTCTATGTTGGCAAAAGGCGACAAGAGAGTGGAGACCCTATGTCTAAAATAAATCTCAACTAGGGAGTGGAGGTCCTATATTGGAAAAGGTAACTCAGGAGTGGAGGCCCTATGTCTAAAATAATCCCAACTAAGGAGTGGGGAATGTATATTGTCAAAAGGATACTAGGGAATGGAGACCCTATGTCAAAAATAATGTCAACTAGGGGCTGGACACTTTATGTTGGACAAAAGGCGACTAGGGAGTAGAGACCCTTTATGTTTAAAATAAATCTCAACTAGGGAGTGGAGACACCATATATCCAAAAGGCGGCTAAAGAATGGAGACCCTGTGTCTCAAATAAATCTCAACTAGGCAGTAGAGACCCTATGTTGGAAAAGGCGACTAGGTAGTGGAGACCCTTTGTCTAAATTAATGTATATAAGGGAGTGGAGACCTTATGTTGGAAAAGGCAACTAGGAAGTGGAGATTTTGTGTCTAAAATATTTCAAACTAGGGAGTGAGGACCCTATTTTTGGCAAAAGTCGACTAGGGAGTTATGTCTCTATGTCTAAAATAATCTCAATTAGGAAATGGAGACCCTATGTTGAAAAAGGCAACTAAGGAGTGGAGACCATATGTCTAAAATAATCTCAACTGCTGACTGGAAGACTCTACTGAGACAAAGATGGGCTGTCAAGAACGTAGAGGAGGTAGGATGGGCAGTTGGTTAGATCTAGTATGGATCGTACATGGACGGTAGTTGGAGCCGGCGGCTCTACCAGGGTTCCCTCATCTAAGATCTCTGGGGAAGAGGATCAAGTTGGCCCTTGCGAACAGCTTGATGCACTATCTCTCTTCAACCCTTTGAGCGAAATGCGGCAAAAGAGCATTTGTCCTATATGTAAAAGTGGAGATCCTATGTTGGCAAAAGGCGACTAGAGAGTGGACACCCTATGACTAAAATAACCTTAAATTGGGAGTAGAGACTCTATGATGTAAAAAGACGACAAGGAGTTGAGACCCTATGTCTAAAATAAATCTAAAATAGGGAGTGGAGACCCTATGTTGGAAAAGTGAACTATGGAGTGGAGGCCCTATGTCTTATGTAATCCCGGCTAAGGAGCGGAGACCCTATGTCTGCAATAGGCGACTTGGGAATAGAGAACCTATTTCAAAAATAGTCTCAACTAAGGACTGGAGACCATATGTTGGAACAATGCGACTAGGGAGAGGAGATCCTATGTCTAAAATAAATCTCAACTAGGTAATAGAGACCCTATGTTGGAAAAGGAAACTAGGGAATAGAGACCCAATGTTGGAAAAGGCGACTAGGTAGTTGAGATCATATGTTTGAAAAGGAGACTAGGGAGTGGGGATCCTATATATTAAAATAATCTCAACTTTAGAGTAGCAACCCTATGGTTGAAAAAGGCAACTAGGTAGTGGAGACCTTATGTCTAAAATAATCTCAAATAGGAAGTGGGACTCTGTGTTGGCAAAAGGAAACAAAGGAGAGGGTACCATATGTCCAAAATAATCTTAAATAGGGAGTGATGGAAAAAGTCGACAAGGGAGTGGGTACCCTACGTCTAAAATAAATCTCAACTAGGTAGTGGAGACCCTATGGTAGAACAGGAGACGAGGGAGTGGAGGCCCTGTGTCTTATGTAATCCCAGCTAAGGAGTGGAGACCTTATATTTGCATAAGTCGACTTTGGAGTGGAGACCCTATATAGAAAATAATCTCAACTGGGAACTGGAGACCCTTTGTTTGCAAAAGCCGACTACGCAGTGGAGACCCTGTCTGAAATAAATCTCAACTAGGGAGTTGAGAACCTATTTCTAAAATAAAAAGGCGACTACGGAGTGGAGACCTTGTGTTGGCTAAAGGTGACTAGGGAGTGGAGATCGTATGTATAAAATAAATCTCAACTAGGGAATGGAGACCCTATGTTGGAAAAGGCGACTACGGTGTTGAGACCCTATGTCTAAAATAATCTCAATAGGGATGTCGAGAC
The DNA here is from genome assembly GCA_034376525.1 of Nicotiana benthamiana. Taxonomy (NCBI): domain Eukaryota; kingdom Viridiplantae; phylum Streptophyta; class Magnoliopsida; order Solanales; family Solanaceae; genus Nicotiana; species Nicotiana benthamiana. The sequence goes on from CM067337.1 coordinate 97,081,154, forward strand.
CCTATGTTGGAAAACGTGACTATGGAGTGGAGATCCTATGTCTAAAATAATCCTAACTAGGGTGTGAGACCCTATGTTTGCAAAAGGCGACTAGGAATTAGAGACCTTATGTCTAAAATAATCTCAAATAGGAAGTAGATACTATATGTTGGCAAAGGGAGACAAGGGAGTTGATACACTATGTCTAAAATAATCTTGAATAGGGAGTAGAGATTGTATGATGGAAAAAGACGAAAAGGGAGTGGAGATCCTCTAAAATAAATCTCAACTAGGGAGTGGAGACCTTATGTTGGAAAAGGGGAATAAGGAGTGGAGGCCCTATGTCTTATGTAATCCCAGCTATGTAGTGGAGACCCTATCTTGGCAAAACGCGACTTGGGAGTGTAGACCGTATTTGGAAAATAATCTCAACTAAGGACTGGAGACCCTATGTTGGTAAACTGACACTAGGGAACAGAGACCATATGTCTAAAATAAATATCAATTATGTAATGGAGACCGTATGTTGGAAAGGTGACTAGGGAATAGAGACACTATGTTAAAAAAGGCGACTAGGGAATGGAGATTCTATGTCTAAAATAATCTAAACTGGGGAGTGGTGACCCTATGTTTGCCAAAGACGACTAGGGAGTGGAGACTCTATGTCAATAATAATATTAAATAAGAAGTAGAGACTCTATGTTTTCCAAAGGCGGCAAGGGAGTTGATACGCTATGTCTAAAATAATCTTAAATAGGGGTGGAGACTCTATGATGGAAGAAGACGACAAGGAATTGGATACCCTATGTCCAAAATAAATCTCAATTAGGGAGTGGAGACCCAGTGTTAGAAAACAGGACTAGGGAGTTGAGGTCCTATGTCTTAAGTAATCCTAACTATGGAGTGAAGACCCTATATTGGCTAAATGTGACTTGGGAGTGGAGACCCTATTTCGAAACTAATCTCAACAAGAGACTGGAGACCCTATGTTTGCAAAATGCGACTAGGGAGTGGATTCTCGATGTCTAATATAAATCTCAACAACGGAGTGGAGACCCTATTTCTAAAATAATATGAACTAGGGAGTGAAGACGTCATGTTGGAAAAAGGAAACAAGGGAGTGGAGACCTTATGTTTAAAATAATCTAAACAAATGAGTAGAGACCCAATGTCAAAAATATATCTCAACTAGGGAGTGGAGACCCTATGTTGGAAAAGGCGACTAGGATGTGGAGAACTTATCTCTAAAATAATCTCATATAGGGAGTGGAGACGCTATATAGACAAAAGGCGACTAGGGAGTGGAGACTATTTGTCTACAATAGTTTCAAACAGGGAGCAAATACTCTATGTTGGCCAAACGCGACAACGGGGTGGTGACCCTGTGAATAAAATAATCTTAAACAGGGATTAAAGACTCCATGATAAAATGACGAAAAGGGAGTAGAGACCCTAAGTCTAGAATAAATCTCAACTAAGGAGTGGAGACCCCATGTTTGGAAAAGGGACTAGGGAGTGGAGGCTCAATGTCTTCAGTAATCTCAGCTAAGGAGTGGAAATCCTATATTTGCAAAAGCTATCTTGGAAGTGGAGACCCTACTTCAGAAATAATCTCAACTAAAGACTGGAGACCTTAAGTTGGCCAAATGCGACTAGGAAGAGGAAACCCTATGTCTAATATAAATCTCAACTAGGGAATGGAGACCATATGTTTGAAAAGGCGACTAGGGAGTGGAGACCGTAAATGTAAAATAATTTGAACTAGGGAGTGGGAGACACCATGTTGGCAAAAAGGTACTAGGGTGTTGACACCCTATGTCTAAAATAAATCTCAACTAGGGAGTGGAGACTCTATATTGGAAATGACGTAAAAGGAGTGGTTACACTATGTCTAAAATAATCTCAACTAGGGATTGGAGACCCTATGTTGGCAAAAGGCCACTAGGGAATAGAGACCCTATGTCAAAAATAATTTCAAATGGGGAGTGTACATCCTGAATTGGGGAGTTGAGACACAATGTATAAAACAATTCTCATCAAGGGAGTGGATACCCTATAATGGAAAATGCGACTAGGGAGTAGAGACGTTATGTCTATAATAAATCTCAACTTGGGAGTGTAGTGGATATGTTGGAAAAGGTAACTAGGAGTGGAGACCCTATGTCTAAAATAATCTCAACTTGGGAATGAAGACTCTATGTTGGCAAAAGGTGACCAGGGAGTAGAGACTCTTTGTTGGTAAAAGGCGACAAGAGAGCGGAGAACCTATGTCTATAAAAAATCTTAACTAGGGACTGGAGACCCTACGTTGGAAAAGGCAACTAGGGAATGGAAGCGCTATGTCTATTATAATCCATTCTAAGGAGTGGAGACCTAGTGTTGGCAAAACGCGACTAGGGAATAGAGACCCTATGTCTAATATATATCTCAACTAGGGAGTATAGACCCTATTTCTAAAATAATATGAACTAGGGAATAGAGACTCCATGTTGGAAAAAGGCGACAAGGGAGTGGAGACCCTATGCGACAAGAGAGTTGAGACCTTATGTCTAAAATAATCTTATATATGGAGTAGAGATTCTACGATTGAAAAAGACGACAAGAGAATGGAGACCCTATGTCTAAAATAAATCTCAAATACGGAGTGGAGCCCATATATCTGCAAAGGGCGACTTGGGAGTGGAGACCCTATTTCGAAAATAATCTCAATTAAGGTATGGAGACCTTATGTTGGACAATGCGACTAGGGAAAGGAGACCCTATGTCTAAAATAAATCTCAACTAGGGAATAGCGACCCTTTGTTGGAAAAGGCGACTAGGGAATGGAGACTTTTGTTGGAAAAGGCAACTAGGTAGTTGAAACCCTATGATTGTAAAAGGCAACTAAGGAGTGGAGACTTTATGTCTAACGTAATCTCAAATAGGAAGTCGAGACTCTATGTTAGCAAAAGGCAACAAGGGAGTGGATACGCTATGTGCAAAATAATCTTAATTAAGTCGTGATGGAAAAAAATGACAAAGGAGTGGAAACCCTATGTCTAAAATAAATCTCAACGAGGGAGTTGAGAACATATGTTGGAAAAGGGGACTAGGAAGTGGAGTCCCTAGGTCTTAAGTAATCCCGGATAAGAAGTGGAGACCCTATGTTTGCAAAAGGGGACTTGCGAGTGGAGACCCTATTTGGAAAATAATCTCAACTAAGGACTGGAGATCCTATGTTGGAAAGATGAGACTAGGTAGTGCAGACCTTATGTCTAAAATAAATCTCAACTAGGGAGTTGAGACCCTATTTTAAAATAATATGAACTAGGGAGTGGAGACCTCATGTTGGAAAAAGGCCACTAAGGAGTGGAGACCCTATGTTGGTGTCACACCTCCTTTTTACACGACTACTCCGAAGGATAGTATGTAAGAGAGTTTTTCAGATTAATTTGACATTATTAGAAATGGGATTATTTATTTATTTAGAGTCACCACTTAGGATAGGTTTGACTTTTGGTGTCCCATGTCATCAGTTTATTTTAAAATCCAAAATCGAGAAAATTTTTCGACTGCCCAATTGGAGTCTGTGAACCAGAAATTCTAAGTAAGGAATTCTGTTGACTCGAGAGAAGTTGTTAGGCACCCCCGGACCCCGTGGTTCTAGCACGGTTGCTTAAACTATTATAAATGGGTAATTCACTGATTTTAATACATGTTCATCCTATAGTGCAATTATTAACCGCTTCATTCATTATAGGAATATTTCCAACATTATTAAAATATGTCTCGAACCATGTCAGATAAATGCATCCGGGTTCTCGACACATTTTAATATTATTGAGACTTCGATTTAGGTCGCACAAATGCGCACCCGAATATAGGAAGATATCATATAAAATATTGCGCCTATAGCAACTATGCATTTGAAAATTCGTGGAATGCCGTGAAATTCGCTAAGCAGAACCTCAAAATTTCTAGGCATTTTTTATTACATTTAAGGAGTCTACGTAGTGCATGATATTATTAGCGCATCTCACTTAATTTTATAAAGGCAACCTAATATGACTATTGTTTTTTATTATACGTGTCTCTAAAATATGTCCTAATTATTTCACGTGAATGATACATTCAACAACATGTTTAGTACCTATACTTTTCAGCTTCATTCATGGCTGGTTTTACAATTTAGGCCTCCATGGATATTGAGCCTAGGGAATTCATTTCTTCATATTTCGTAACTATTAGCAGTTTGGGCCTTCATTTGAGCCTAGTAACATTGGACTACAAGTCCATCACACGGACCGATAACAACATTTCTATTTGCTATACTACAGCTGTTGACATTGTATAACTGATCATTTTTAAAACATACTATTTTATATTAACAAATTAATAAGCTATAACTCCGATTTGGAATTGGCATCTATGGAAAGGAACTGATGTACTCATCGTTCACAGTACATTTACAAACATCAAATTCCTATTTTTTACACACTAAATCATAAACATCAAGCGAATTATAGACTTACCTACTTTAAAACTACTAAATCTAAACAGATTAAAGTCATAGTCTAAGCACACTCCAGCATTATTACACATTTATGTCTATTACAATATCAGAAATGGTACTGAAATTAATAACATTTATAATATGACATCGATACATAAAAAGTGAACATGAGATCATCTTCATTATCAATATTGGTCTCAAACATGCACAGTTATGCTTTCCATATTTGAGTGAGAATGATACGTGGAATTACAGCAGAAAAGAAGAACCTATGACCAAATTTAATCGAGTAGCAAGCAATCTCAATAGCTAAATAACCAGTAAACCCAGGAACTTTGGAAGTTTGAGGAGCAAATAATGAAAGCAGATCTCTCTTAACAGCTCAAAAATGCACATGCATCAATCCATCCTCCACTTATAATGAACAGAACTTCGATTATTAATGAAGACTCTATCAGAAGAAGAAAAATGGAATGGATTTCAGCTGAATATTATATGAAAGTGTTTCTTAATGTGTATCTATATCTGAAAATTTGCTATACAGCTCTAACCATAAAATCCCAAAAAATCCTCTTGAAAATGATCAGATGTTCCTTTTATAACAAAAGCCTTAAGGCAACCAAAAATGTTTTGTTTTCCTTTTAGTCCTTTATCCATTTTTAGTTTTGCCTAAATGATCCTTGATTTTCTAACTTATGTCTCAATTTTTGGGTCAGAATTAACGGAAATCGCACTTTGAACCTTCACTAGAATGTTTCAAGAGTTTGTTACAAGATTCCGTATGTTCAAATGCCCTAAATACCCCTATCCTCTTTCCCTAATTACTAGCCTAAGTGTTTTAAACCCCGGTTCCTATCTATTTGGTCAGAAACTGACCCTAGTTAATTATTTCAGGTTATAAACCAAGCTCAAATTTTGAATTGCAGACTGTATTATGTAAAGACAAACGACCAAGGGTTAAAATTTAATAAATGCAACATAGAGATTCAAGAAAATATCAAAATGTGGACATTAAATTACTCAGAAACAAAGATGAAACTAATTATCACAACCTTCATAAGCACATGGGTACTAATCGATTTTTGGACCAGAATGAATGAAAAATCAGAGCATGCTTATTCCGTGACCATTATGAATTTAAATATCAAGCAGATTATTTAGAAGCAAGTCATGCAATCTTAAAACCAAAATGTGGGGTGGAGAGGATGTCAAACCTAAAAGACAAGTAAATGGGCATGCATGCCTTTTCATTAGAAAATTGATGAAACATAGAAGCAAATGAAAGGAAGAAACAATCAGAAGAGAACCAAAAGCAACTATACAACAATTATAAGGACGGACAAATGAAAACACTCAGAAAAGAACTAAAGCAATTATAAGGAAGAATACGAGAAATTAAAGTATTTTGAAGACGAACAAGCAAGCAATTAAAAGATGCACAAAAGAAATTATTACGCTCAGAAAAGAACTAAGGAAGAACAATTAGACAATTATAAGGGCGAACAAATTAAAAAGAAAAACTTAGAAGAAAACTAAAGAAATTATATGGAGGAATACAGTAAATTAATGTAATTGGAGGATGAACAAAGGAAATTGAACACTCAGAAGAGATCTATGGAAGAACCCAAGAAATTAAAACAACTAAAAGACAGAACAAAGGACATTCGAACACTCAGAAGAGAAATAAAGAAGAATTCAAGAAATTAAAGCAATCAAAAGGTAGACAAACGAAATTTAAAACACTTAGAAGAGAAATAAGGAAACTTAGCTTTCTTTTCAATGTTATAACCCTAAAATCGGACTCCTTGAAGTCTCAAGGTTCTTCGACCTTTTATGAGATGATCTTTGGTCTTTTGAGACCCTTGTCTCGTTGTTGGAAAGGAAGAGGGGGTATTTAGGCTAGGGTTGAGTAACTTTAGGACGGGGTTGGGGCTTTAGACCTGACTTTGTTCATGTCTGGTTGCATTCGAGGGTCGTGGGTTGCAGGGTTGTGGATGGGAATGTGAGACAATAGCAACGGACCAGCTTTAGGTGGGTCCAGTGAGTTTAGGGTTTGGGACCAATCTTCAATTTGATGTTCGAATAGGTCTGTTAGGATTCGAAGGATGAGACCTAGATGGTTGGGTAGAGGGGAAAGAGGTGGTTTAGGGGTGTTATTTTGGGTCAGTTTAGGGTTGGTGTCACCGGAGACGGCGGAGCCGGCAACTCTTCTGTCGAATATTGAACGAGTTGGGGAGGTATTTGAGGGGAGCTAATTATGGGAGGGGAAGGAGGAGGTTGAGAAGATCTAGTGGTGTAAATCTGGGGCCATTTGGTGTTCAGCCGCCGCCGTGAGGCGATTTTCGGCGGTGGCGTTATGGGTGTTGAGGGGTGGTGGACGGTGGATTGATGGTAGCTAAGGGGTGGTGTTACACTGTTTAGTTAGGTATGAGGAAGACGGAGTTTAATGCTTTGGGCCACCCAGGATTGGCCCAATTGTGGCGAGACTGGGTTAACTAATTAAATCCCCATTTTTTGTTTGTTTTTATTTCTTAATTCTATTTTTAAAATTCCTAATTACGCTAACACACACTAATAACTACCTAATGTGCAAAATTAATCAAAAATGCAAAAAAAAAAAATTAACCAAAAAATACTAAACAATAAAATGCCAAAATAACACTTGATTTTTTCAAGATTTTATATTTTGAAAAATAAACCTTAATTACCAATTAATTTATCAAAACTATGTGAAATTAAATCCTACATGCTTATGCAATTTTTTTATTTTTTATGATTTATCATGCATGCATCAATGAAAACACATAATTAAGATTGAGAATTCTATAGGAGTAATTTCAACGAGGCAAAAACCACGGGAACACGAAGAGTTTTTGAGCAAAGATAAGTGTGCAGACACGAGCGATTTTCAACCGACTGAATACTCCGTGTGAAGCAGTTTGAAAATTTTCTGACCGAACCTTTTTTCAAAGGTTGCCTACATATTCTTGGCGATAAAGGAATCAGGTCAGTGTAGCTCTTGAAGTTTTGGTAGCTTGGACTACCGTGGGATGTCATTTCACTGTTGTTGTTGCTACTACCGCATACCGATTCTTTATTACACAAAAGAAATCAACAACCAAGCTAGCTAGGCCTATCAACTACGATTTACACGATTCCTATCTGTGAATCTCTTGAAACTCCATCTCGAGTCTTGGCTAGCTCTTGTAGTAGACTTCGATCTGAATCGTAATGCTCGTTAGGTGCGGTAGCTGGCTTATTCCTCAATTTTGAATTAAAGTTGGACGATTGAGTCTTGAGATTTCAATCAAAGCTGAACGGTCCGCGTCTCTATCCACTTCTTCATTTTGAATTCATTTTTGTTCTTTTCTTCTTTTCCTTATTTTGGATTGAGACTCCTACTTCTGGTCATCTCAAATTCTGTTCTTTGAGGTATAACCTGCTCGGACACCAAAACAAGCAAACAAATAAAATTTTCTGCCCCAGTTTTCACTGGAAAAATTTCGTGAGTTATTTGAATCATAAATCTAAACTATTATTTTATTAGAAATAACGAAAGTCAGGATTGTGTATCATTTGGTCTGATCTGCCAGGATATGCTGGGATAGAGAAAGGGTCTACGTGAGGGATAGGAGAAGGATCCGCGGGTTATGCCAGGATAAGAATGACGGGTACCTGCAAGGGGAAAGAGAAAGATCTGCGGGTTATGCCGGGATAGGAATAAAGAGTCTCTGTTTGGGACAAATGGAAAACCATGGGTTATGCCGGGATGAATAAGAATTCCTAGGTTATGCCGGGGTTGAAAGGAAAATTTTCTAGGTTATGCTAAGAGGAATCCGCGAGTTATGCCTGGATGAATGGAGGAATTCCTAGGTTATGCTAGCGTAATCCGCGGGTTATGCAAGGATGAATGAAACATTTCTCGGTTATGGCAAGGAAATCTGCGAGTTATGCCGGGATGAAGGGAGGAATTACTAGGTTATGCCGGGAAATGGAAGAATTTCTGGGTTGTGCCAGGGGAATCCGTAGGCTATGCCAGGATGAATGGAGGAATTCCTAGGTTATGCTAGGGGAATCCGTGGGTTATGCCGAGGTGAATGGAAGAATTCCCGGGTTATGCTAGGGGAATCCGCGGGAGATGTCGGGATAAATGAAAAAATTCCTTGGTTATGCTAGGTGAATCCGCGGGTTATGTCGGGATAAATTGAAGAATTCCTGGGTTATGCCAGGGGAATCCGCGTGTTATGCTTTGATAAATAGAAGAATTCCCAAGTTATTCTAGGAAGATCCATGGGTAATGCCGGGATGAATGGAAAATTCTTGGGTTACGCCAGGGGAATCCACGGGTTATGCCGGGATAAATGGAAGAATTCCTAGGTTATGCAAGGAAGATCCACGTGTTATGCTGGTATCAATGGAAAAACTCCTAGGATATACTAGAGAGATCCGCGGGTTATGTCGGGATGAATGGAAGAATTCCTAGGTTATGCCTAGGGAATCTGCGGGTTATGTCGGGATAAATGGATGAATTCCTAGGTTATGCAAGGAAGATCCACGGGTTATGCCGGGATCAAAATAAAAACTCCTAGGTTATGCTAGGGAGATCCACGGGTTATGCCAGGATGAATGGAAAATTCTTAGGTTATGCCAGGGGAATCTGCGGGTTATGCCGGAATTGAGGGAAAACTCCTAGGTTATGCTACAGAGTTATAAGGAAGCGAAGGGCCACTTAGATCCTTTAAATTATGCTGGGAATAGAAACGGGGAGGAGAAACCCTTAGGTTATGCTTAGTATAGAGGAGCTTTAACTCTCAGACTAAGCGGGGAGTAAAAATTGGGAGAAAAAGGGGGTCGTCAGGTTATGCTGCGGCTGTAAAGAGAAACTTCCTGGGTTTTGCCGGGGAGCAAATGAAGGAAATTTCTATGTCTATGCTGGAGGGGGTGGAATGCCTAGTTATGCCGGGATAAATAGTAGAATTCCTGGGTTATGACAGGGGAATCCGCGGGTTATACCAGGATGAATGGAATAATTCCTATGTTATGCTAGGAGAATCCGCGAGTTATGCCGTGATGAATGGAAGAATTCCTGGGTTATGCTATGGGAATTTACGGGTTATGCCGAGATAAATTGAAGAACTCCTACTTTATGCTAGGAAGATCCACGGGTTATGCCAGGATCGAAATAAAAACTCCTAGGTTATGCTAGGGAGATCCACGGGTTATGCCGGGATGAATGGAAAATTTAAGGGTTATGCTAGTGGAATCCGCGGGTTATGCCGGGATTGAGAGAAAACTCCTAGATTATTAGAGAGTTACAAGGAAGCGAAGGGCCACGATGATCTTTTGGACTATGCTGGGGATAGAGAAGGGAAGGAAAAACCCTTAGGTTATGCTAAGGATAGAGGAGCTTTAACTCTCAGACTATTCTGGGGAGTAAAAATTGGGAGAAAAAGAGGGTCCCCAGGTTATGCTGGGGCTATAAAGAGAAACTTCTTGGGTTATGCTGGGGAGCAAAGGAAGGAAATTTCTTGGTCTATGCTTGAGGGGGTGGAATGCAATCCTTGGGTTATGCCGAGGAAATCCACAAGTTGCACAGGGGGGAGCTAGGGATTGGAATCACATGCTATCTTGTTTATTTATGAGTTTTCAGGAAAAAAAATGAAAAGAAAACTTCCCTTCTTGTTATTGATGCAACCCCCTTTCTGATACCTTGTGCAATTCCTTCGGTTGCATTAGTTACGTGTTACTGCTGTCTTTAGATAATAGCTTTGTCAAAGCTCATTTCATAAATAAAGTAATTAGTTAGCTTGAACAGTGATTGGCTTGTGTCTTTGGTCTGACTGATTTCAACCTCATTATGCTGGACGATAAATCCTTGACTTCCGATCTTTGCCTCGTAGGTTGGCCCGGGGGTCCTCATTTTTGGGTTGGTTTTTTTGTTTACCAGGCCTTTGGTTATGAATTTTGTCCTGACTTCGATTTCAACGCTTGCCTTTGGGATCTTTGGTACGAACCATTTTCCTGCTTGGGCTTAAACTTTTAGATCTTGATTCATCTTCATGGACTCTTTAACTTTGAGTTTCTTTTCTTTCAATTTTCATGCTTTTGAAGTGATAGCCATCATGATCATCCAAGTTTGGCTAAATTCTCTTGTCGGTACCGGACATTCTTTTTAGCTCTTTCCAGTAGAGAAAGAAAAAAACTGTAACATCGGCCCTGCTACCTTTTCTTGCGGCATGGTCAGAACATCAAAATTGAAGGGGAAAGGAGTGGGAAACTATTAATATAAAACATGAATTTAGAGAGATATGTCTCTTTTGGAGGGAAAGGGAAGACTTATCTAGGAGTGCATGCCGGCTTTAAAATGGAAACGACATGCTTCTTGGACTGAATACCTAGCCCAGATCCATTTTTGCTTTCTGATTTCAAATCATTCAAAAGCAAGGAAACTTGTTCAGGCTTGAGTGGAAATATGTCCTCTTTTCGACCGACGATTCCCTTTTGTGGGTCTTCGCCAATCGGCCTCTCTCATTTCTCTTCTCACGTCGTTCGATAGCGCTGATTGCGAGTTTTTACTAAACGGACTCTCTCATTTTGTTTTTCTCTGGTCACCATCGCCTTATGGTGCCTAGAGGTTTTCACCGATAATACTCTCTCGTTTTATTTCTCTCAAAATTGAGTTATTCCGAATCCAAACAATGGTGTTTGTTACGTCCTTGTTTTAGTCAATTAATCATAAGGACTTGGACTAGGCTCTCGAGTAAAGGAAGTTGGATAGGAATCTACAAGTTGGAACCATTCGGGCGAGTTTGTAGCCGAACCAATTCATTTATGTCCCAGTTTTATTTTCTTGGGGAAATGGGGTTTTTATGATGATATGACTGAACCTCAGGGAGAGACTGCTTATGTATCCTTTCAGAATCAAGTCAGACGTAGTTCAGGAAGTGTTTCTAATCTAACTTTTTTGTTGTTTCTTTTACTATTTGTTTTCTTTGTCTTCCTTTTCATTTTTTTAATTTTTTTTTTCATTCACTTTTTTTTGAATAGAACTTCCGGGTTCCAAAGAGGGTGATCAAAGAAACGTAATCGGCTCAAAAGGTTTTCGAAGGATTGATAGTATTTAGGGTAGCAGGAAAGAAAAGTTTTCGTCATTGCAATCAACAGGAGTCATTTTCGCAGGGAGTTTAAACGTAATACCTTTTTACTGCATCTGGATTTACTGCTGCCTAGGGCTCATCTACATCAATGTCGCCTAGGTAGAGTTCTCCTTTGGTTAATATCTTTCTTATAATGTACGGACCTTTCAAGTTCAGAGCTAACTTGCCTTTGGCTTCCTGGTGGTGAGGAAGTATACGCCTCTATACCAACTGCCCGACTTCGAAATTCCTTGGGCGCACTTTCTTGTTGTAAACGCGGGTCATCCTTTGTTGGTACAATTGCCCATGACAAACCGCATCCATTTGTTTTTCATCAATTAATGACAACTGCTCCAAACAAGTTTTAACCCACTCACTATCCTAAATTTCTGCTTCGACAATTACTCAGAGCGAAGGGATTTCTACCTATGCGGGTATGACAGCTTCAGTCCCATAGACCAGCAAGTAGGGAGTTGCTCCTACCGATGTGCGCACTCTGTTGCGACATCCCAGCAATGCAAAAGGCAATTTTTCCTGCCATTTCCTTGAGCATAGAATCATTTTCCTCAAGTTCTTCTTGATGTTCTTGTTAGCTTCTTCGACGACACAATTAGCTTTGGTCTGGTAAGGGGTGGAGTTCCTATGTGTTATCTTGAATTGTTTACATATTTCTCCCATCAAACGACTGTTCAGATTGGGCAAAAATCCCAAAACGACAAATGATGTTGAAGAGAAAAAAATCCACCACAACTTTCTTGGTAACCGACTTAAGTGTGATGGCTTCAACCCATTTTGTGAAGTAAAAATAGCGACCAATCTGAATTATGTCCATTTGAGGCTTTCGGCTTAATCGTCCCAATTAAATCCATGACCCAAGCAGAAAATGGCCAAGGTGCTGACATAGGATGCAATTCAGTTGGCGGTGCATGAATCAAATCACCGTGCACCTGACATTGATGACATTTCCGAACGAAGCTAAAGCAATCTTTCTCCATGATCATCAAATAATACCCAGCTCGGAGTATTTTCTTTGCCAGTACGTACCCATTCATATGAGGCCCACACATTCCCACTTGTACTTCATGCATAATTCTCCCGGCTTCCTCGGTATCAACACATCTCAACAAATTAAGATCTAGAGTCTTTTTGTACAAGGTCTCACCGCTCAAAAAGAAGCTGCTTGCGTACTGTCAGATAGTTTGACGGCTTGCTCGGGATACTCATGTGTTTTCAGGAATCTCTCAATGTCATAATACTAGCACTATATGCTGGACTCTACTTCGGTCACATTACAATACCCATGCCTTTCTTTTATTTGAATTTTCAAATGATCAACGTAGGATTTTCCGGGGTAAGGCAACATGGAGGCCAAGGTTGTGAGTGCATCTGCTAGCTGATTGTGACAGTGAGGAATGTATACTGACTTGAATCGTTTGCTGAGGTCCTCCACATGCTGTCTATAAGGTATGAGTTTAACGTCTCTTGTTTCCCACTCTCTTTGATTATGTCGGATGATCAAATCTGAATACCCCATGATTGGCAATTCCTAAACATCTTGGTCAGTGTCCATGTTAATGCCCATGATGCAAGCCTCATATTCAACTGTATAATTGGTGCAAAAAAAACCAGAGACTGGCTGTAGCCGGATAATGCTGACCCGTTGTGACATTAAAATTGCCCCAATCCCTATGCCGTTTGCGTTTACTGCTCCGTTGAAGAACATTTTTCAAGCGGGGGTGTCTTCAGATGTTACCTATACCGAATTCACTTCTTCATCAAGGAAATAGGTATTCAAAGGCATATATTCATCATCAACGGGATTTTTGGCCAGATGATCTGCCAATGCTTGAGCCTTCGTTGAAGTATGAGTGACGTAAACTATGTCGAATTCGGTGAGCAAGATTTGCCATTTTCCCAATCGCCCTGTGGGCATCAGTTTTTGAAATATATACCTCAGTGGATCCAACCTAGTTATGAGGTAGGTGGTATTAGCTTGCAGGTAATGCCTCAACTTCTAAGCCACTTATCTCAAGGCGAAACATGTTCTTTCTAGCAGTGTGTACTTGGCCTCATAACTAGTAAACTTCCTGCTCATATAATAGATGGCTTGCTCTTTCTTTCCCGTGGCGTCATGCTACCCGAGAATACAACCAAAAGAGCTTTCCAGGACTGTTAGATAGAGAAATAGTGGCCTTCATGGTTCCGGCGGGACAAAAATTGGTGGGTTGGGCAAGTAGTGTTTGATTCTGTCAAAATCCTCTTCACACTCACCAATCCATTTATCTGTCGCATATTTTTTCAATAGCTTGAATATGGACTCACATGTGGAAGCCAGCTAGGGAATGAATTGGCTGATTTAATTCAGTATTCCCAATAATCTCATTACATCCTTTTTGGTCCTTGGAGGAGGTAGCTCTCGAATGGATTTTATCTTGGTCAGATCCAACTCGATACCTCTCCGGGAGACAATGAATCTTAGAAGTTTTCCTGATGGAACCCCAAATGCACACTTGGATGGATTCAATTTAATTATACTTGCGAAGCCATTCGAAGAACTTTCTTAAGTCCCTTAAATGGTCACCCTGAGTCTTGGACTTGATAATCACATCATTCACATATACTATTTATTGGTGCATCATGTCGTGGAAAATGGTTGTCATGGCCCTCATATATGTTTCCCCGGTATTCTTTTAACTGAAAGGCATAACTCTGTAAAAATAAGTTCCCCAAGGTGTGATGAAGGCGGTTTTCTCAGCATCTTTCTCATCCATCAACACTTGGTGGTATCCTGTGTGGCAATCTACAAAGGACTGTATCTCGTGTTTAACATAGATGTCAACAAGGATGTGGATGTTAGTTAGAGGGAAGTTGCCCTTGGGACTCGCCTTGTTTAAATCTCGGTAGTCTACACACACTCGAGTTTTTACATCTTTCTTCGGTATCGGGACCACATTGGCCAGCCATGTGGTGTATCGAACCACTCGGATTACCCCCGCCTCTAGCTATTTTGTGATCTCTTCTTCGATATTATCGATGACATCAGGTTTGAAGGTTCCTTGTTTTTCTTGGACCAGAAGGCATTCGGGGTATGTGGGCAACTTATAAACAACCAGATTAACACCTCAGCCCAGGCATATCATTGTAAGACCAAAAAAATACATCTTTGAACTCCAAAAGAAGTTGAACCAGTGAATTGCGTATTTCTTTATTCACATGGATGCTTATTTTAGTTTCCTTTATTTCACCGGTATCGCCTAGTTAACAAGTTCGGTATCGTTTATGTTCGGCTTAGGTTTATTTTAAATGTGTTCCAACTCTCAGTTAATTTCTTCTTCATCATATTCCGGTTCTTTGTTTATTATTTCACATATGGGCAGCTTGTTTGGTTCGTGGCATGAAGTCCGCGAGCATGTCATTTTATTTAAAGCCGCATTATTGGGACTGAAAGAAAAATGCAATAGAAGAAGAAAAGAAACAAAATTAGATAAAGATAGAGAAACGCAAACCATGAAATATTGAGTTTATTTCTTTGAAATTGTAAGATAACAGGGTTTGCATACGGACTTTAAAAGACAAAATGCTAATGGAAAAACACCCGAGTTACACCCTGAATTAACTCGCGATGCATAAAAAGGTAGCAAGGCAAGACCACCGGGCCTCCCGCCTGACTGGGTAAGGTGTGGTCTTCCAGTTTTGCAGCTTGGCATCCGGTCCCATTCACTAATGCTTGAGCCTTCTCCCAGCTGGACCATGTTGGCTTCATAAAATAATTTCCTCATGGCTCCACATATCTCCTCAATTTCTTCCGCTGTGAAAGTCTCATCTTATTCTTCCTCACTGTATTCTGGTTTTACAAATGTTATGTACAAGTTGGGTAGGGGTTGTGGCAAAGCGCATCTACGCCGGTTCCTACGGTTGCCTAGGTGATATCCTCTGAAGTTGGATGGAAGCCTATCACAAAAAAATTCTCTGCAGCAGGAAAAGCGATCGGATCATTTATTCCTTGCAGAGAACTTCCAAGTCCCTTTCCTAACTTAAACCCTTGGAGTGTCATCTCTCTTGCCACGATGATCGAGGCATTAGAGAGGAAAGGATGGAGGAATGGTTCACCTTCTTCGTATTGATCGGCTACCACAATTTAAAAGTCTTGGTAAACTATATGCTAACTTCCCTTTTTGGCTTCGGGGGAGGGGCAGAGGAATCCCGATAAATTGACTGTTCATCTTCTCCGTGGACCACAATCTCCTGGTTTTCATGTTCGAACTTCAGCATTTGGTGCATAGTAGAAGGCACCGCTCCTACAGCTTGAATCCACGGTCTCCCTAGGAGATAGTTAGAGGATGTGTCCATGTCCAATACTAGAAATGTCACTTCAAAATCGACCGGACCAATGGTCAGCACTAAGTCAATTTCTCCTATGGTGTCTCTCTTGATTCAATCAAAGGCTCCGACACACACATTGTTGGGACGGATCCTCTCTGCTCCGATCTCCATTCTTTACAATGTTGACAGTGGGCATATATCTACCCCTTCTGGGGTAAATGATTTTTCCTTAAAGGTAACCTGATTAATAGCAAAGAATCTTTCCGCCATTTTCTCTATTTCTCCCATGGAGGTTCCAACCGGTACATATGCTTCATTCAAGGTTTTGGCCAACACTTTCTGGTGCTCTGGAGATTTCATTAGTAATGAAAATAAAGAGACTTGCTCGGGAGACGTCTGGAGCTTGTCCACCAACTCATATGTTGGAATTATCAATTTTTGGAAGAAGGCTTCTGCTTCTTTAGCATTTACATGCTTTTTGGGTGGAAACCGCCATTTGGTGGTAGCGTTCACTTCATCCATATCCAAACATTTCTTCGTGGGATGGCCCTTTTTAGTTTCCCCAATGATATCTTAGCCTTTGTATGTGACTATGGTTTCTTGGTAATTCCATTGGACTGCAGAAGGGTTTGTCATTGGCTTCTTGAGGTGCGCAACCGATTAACACAAACTCATTCAGCCTTGGTGGTTTAATCAGCCCCCGTTCCCCATAAGCTCCTTTGGGTACATACATTGTTTTGCTCAACTCAAACCTTCTTGGGGGACTCAAAGTAGGGTGTTTTTATTGACGCTCCCGTGGGATGTAAAGTATTGTTTCCTTGATGGGTATCGTCTCAGTTTTTATTTCAGACTTCTTCTCTGCTTCTGGATGCTTAGCTTCACTCCTTTGCTTTTCTTCAACCTTCTTGGGGTTAACCTCCTGCTCTCTTTCCACATCAGCAATGGCTATTATGGCTTTTAGGGCAGGGTCAAATTCTTTGTCCTCACAAATCATTTTGATGACTGGCCCATTGTCGTAAGCCGGCAACGTGTTATTGGTTACGTTCGGGACCTCTTCATTTTTCATCACTATTTTATTTTGTTCTATTAAATCCTCCAACGCTCATTTCAAAGTCCAGCAGTATTCAGTGTCATGTCCTTCAGCACCTCAATGATAAGCACAGCGTACGCCTCTTTGATAGGAAGGTGACTACCTGTTTGTGGGCACGGGCTGCAGGAGACCCATGTGGACGAGTTTTGGGAATAAGCCGGTATAATATTCCCTTTCTGGAGTAAAGGTTTGTCTCCTGGGTGGTTCCCTGGGATGGCAATTATTTTATGGAGGGTAGAGATTATAGTGATTTTGGGGATGCTGATTTCTCGGGGCCTGGTTTCTGTTGCCCTGTTGTTGTGGTCGAGAAAATGGCTGGGCATTCATGAATGCATAGGGTTGAGGAACATAATGCATGTCTTGATGGGGATAGCAATGTTGCGAGGTCTTTTTTGAGAATACAAGTCTGTGAGCATGATGTCTTCTCATTCCGGAGGCTGCCATTGACACTTCATCTTTCTTTTTGTTTCTTGCAACCCCTCCTGCCACGCCATGGATGGCCCGGGAGGTTGCCCTTATGGCGGACAGGCTCAAAAATTTTTCTTGTTTTCAAGCCATTTTCTACCATCTCAGCGATCTTAATTGCGTCTGCAAAAGGTTTGCCCATTGTTGACATCATATTAATAAAATAATCTGCCTTTTTCTCCTGTAGGAAAACATTGACCATCTCTAGCTTGTCTGTCTTTTCTCTAGACGCTTGTCCACGCCAACTGGCAGCATATTCTCTAAAGCTTTCTGAAGGTTTCTTCTTCAAGTTGGCCAAATAACTCCAGTTACTAGCTATGTCAATGTAACACTGAAACTGCCTAACGAAATCCCAGGCAAGATCATCCCAAATATGCCATCGGGTGATATCCTTGTCAATATACGATTCAAAAACAATGCCTACAAGACTCTCCCCGAAATATGTAATCAATAGTGCTTCTTTTCCTCCAGCCCCACGCAGTTGATTGCAGTACTTTTTCAAATGAGCAATGGGGCCGCCGTGGCCATCGTACTTTTCAAACTTCAGTGTTTTGAATCCCACAGGGAGATGTACGTGTGGGAACATGCATAGGTCCTAGTAAGACACACTCTTCTGCCCATTTAATCCTTGAATGCTTTTCAGACTCTGTTCGAGGCTTTTCATCCTTCATCTAATTTCATCTTGTTCGGCTATTTTAGGGGTTTTGTCCTGCACTGGTGTGAGTTTGTATGGTGGTTGAGGATAGTTTTATGTGGGGTATGGGGGAGGCTCGGTTTGGTAGTTGGGAATTTGAAATGTGAACATTGTAGGATAAAACATGGGCCTCGGCACCGCAGGCTGTGTGGTGGCTGCATACGGAGGAGCTGTAAAAATATTAGGGACTGGACCAGATGTGAACATTGGAGGACGGACTTCAGAATGCGCTCCGACAATGTTGTATGATATAGGATGCCCCAAGAGGATATTTTGGTGGCTGATGGGGATAGTGGAGATACCCCCCGACCTTGGAAAAAGCTCAGGAAATCCGGGGATAGCACTAGGAGGTTCTTTCCCATCTGCCCAAGCGTCCCACATCTCCATAACTCTGAGTCAAAGGATCCTAGTTCCTTCAGCTGCTACAGATTCTGAGGCTGGGATCCTTGCAATCAGGTTGTCCTCTGTGATAGGAACTGCCGGTAGAGTCATTCCGGATGTCATCTCTACACTTCCTTTTGATCAAGTAAAGTATCTTTGCGATACCAGCTTACCACAAACCAATCACTGTTCTTTAAAAACCTGGACTGGAAACTTGAATCGCAAACATTAGATTGGGATAGATAACAAACAGAAAATCGCATGTTGGGTATGATGCACCTACGCATTTTAAAAGTTTCTATATGCTTGCAAGGGTCGCATGTGTCATCCCATAATTTATTCTGAACATCCCTTTTGGTTTCTACTTCTTATTTATTAGCTTTCCGCTTTTAAAGGATACGGTCGAATCTTATAAAGATTACCTACGTATCATGACACCACATGAATCAGACCGAGCGTAGTTCATGGTAAAATGTAATGGAAACAACATGATATTTTGGGATTTTCTATATTTGCAACGACGGAAAACTTTGATTACCAAAGCTAAACAAAATTAAAGGTAACTACAAAACTTGGACGCAATAAACTTACAGACTTGGATGGTGCGTAAAAGAACATACAAACAAACTCTTTTAAAAGAATAAAATTTATTTAGTACATTAAGGCTTCAACAGTTTTTGGAGCATGCGGGGTATCATCCGGCCTTGCCGCAGGCTTGCATCACTTGTCGAACAAATTCCATGGCAGCATCAAAGAACATAGATTGCATCATGTCCTCACAACAGTTGCACTTTATGGTAATATATTCCACGATTGCCCGTACCCTCTCCTTGATAACACCTTTTCCTTGTAATAGACGCCCTATTTGCTCGGCCCTTGCTTCTAGAGTTCGTTCTTCTACTGGTTCAGCTTTTGGGATTGTGGCAAATCCCTTTCTAATCCTGCTATTACTGTATAGTAATGTTCTCTTTCGGCTTTGAAGTCCCTAGCTTGTTTGGACATTTTTTTTAGTCATGATGACCCTTTGCTTTAAACCAACAATCTCATTGCCATTCCCTTCTTTTAATTGCTCCAGTATGCGGGCTCATTCCTTCGCACTTTTATCAATTGCTTCTGAATCCTAAATAGCGCACCCTCTGCCATATTTGGGTCTAACCCGTATTTCGTTACTTTCCGCCGCAAGTTTTCTATGAGTTTTTCATCTTTTGCACTTCTAGGAGGATTTTCTGTAGCTTCCTTCATTTTCTGGATTTGGGCTCGTAAGTCTTCGTTTCTATGGTCAATATCTTCTTTTCTGCCTCACTGGCTTCAGCTTGCAAACTGTTTTCAAATTGCAACTCTTTGACTTGCCTTTCCAGCCTTCCTATATTAGCCCTATATTAATTTTCCTTGGCTAACCAATCCCACTACCCTTGTGATGTCTCAACAAATTCTTGGAGATTTGGTCTCTTAGCCGGCCTCCCAGGCTCTATGTCTATTTTGTACCAAGCAACATACCCTGGAGCATCCTCATCTTTAGACATATCACATGCTTGAGTATCGACTGTCAAGTATTGACATTTTTTAAGGATGATCCTACTACTGGCCAAATTTTGGAAAATAATCCAAGGCAGCTATTTTTGCAAAAACAGTCTTCCGGTGCTCCTTTAAGGACACTCAACTAATTTTGACAAAAACTGCATTATTTATTAATCACAAACAAAATCTAATTCTTTCTGCGTAGCATGAACCAAAAGGCCATCCGGCTTTGTAACTTGTCCGAGCCTCTTTCTTATTTGAAGGTATGCCACTAAAAGAATAGGGAGTCCCTATCAGCGAGCACATCCCTGAAAATGAGAAGATAAGGGTTTCACAACAGTTTATATACATTCTAGATAATCTTAAAGAGGTAAAACAACACTTAACACATTGGACACAATAAGGCAATAAAATCAGATAATAATAAAGCCGGATACAAGAATCATTTAAAGCTTGAATTCTTGAACCCTGAACCAGCAATTCTGGGTTCGATCCCTAGCAGAGTCGCCAGAGCTGTCACACCTCCTATTTAACACTACTACCATACGAAGGGCGTAGATAAATGAGCTTTTCCAATTAAAGGAAAATCAAAACGGGATTTAGTTATTATAGAGTCGCCACTTTGGATAACTAATGATGTCCCAAGTCACCTATATCCCGAATCAAGGAAGGGTTTGACTCTGTTTACATTCTGCGAGTGTGAAATCCTAGTAAGGAATTATGTTAACCCGGGAGAAGGTGTTGGGCATTATCGTGTTCCGTGGTTCAAGAACGGTCGCTCAGTTGTTATATTCGGCTTAATTATTTGATTTTAATACCTATGTGAAAATTTTATCTTTAACCGCTTTTATTCATTTCTTCTAAGAGACTTGCATCGTTATAAAAACATGCCTCCAACCACATCACATAAATACACCCACTGTTTTTGACATATTTCAACATCGTTGAGATTTTGATTAGGGTAACATAAACGCGCACCAAAATTTAGAAAGGTAAATTATTTAACTAACGCGTCTAGGGTAATTGCGTGTTTCAAATTTGCGAGGGCCATGAAAATTCGCCAAGTGGTTCCCCTCGAATTCTACGAGTTAAAAATCAATTAAGCGATATCCATGCCACTATTATTGTTTTATTTGGGCATTGGACTATCTCCATTCTAAAAATAAAGGGATTAATTCTATTATACTTAGAGGGCCACAATTGTTTGTGCCACTAACGCGGGTTGCCTCTAATAATTAATGGACTTAGATTTTATAAATATTAATGGGTAAAGTTCGTACTATAGTCCAAATTAGAAAAAAGAGGTTGATGTTTCAAAATCAATAAGTAGGCCTACCATGAGGCCCAATAGCCTACCAAAACGAGCCTGTTGCAGCCAATAATTAGCATTAATCCACGCTGGGCCCAAAGAAGAACCCATAATGAAATGGACTTAGCTTCAACGATTAACACACTATAAACATTATTGCTCAAATAAATAACAAGTCAAAATTAATTAATTTATCACTGTATACAAGATGAAATAATAGCATGTAGCCCTACCTACATTAATTTCCAAATGGAAGCTCCTTACTCAATTACCAAACTTAAATGGCAAATGGTAGATGACAATCAAAACCATTACTAAGCTCACAATTCAAATGAAACTATAGTCAAAACTTTCAAATTAATCAGTATTCATAAAATATATGTATTAATCGTGCAACCTTTCCTAACATTTAACTTTAAATGCATTGAACACTCAAGACGATGTATCTAATGACCATGAGAACAAAGACTCATGCAGCTTATTAGCATATGCTAGCTTCTATGTCAATATTATGATTTACTGGATACAAACTAACTACATTTTCAATTAAACTACTATTGAGTTAAATGTTGGATTGTAGGATCTCCCAGAAATCAACTCCCTCGAACAGCATCAAATTATTACATCCACCTACAAATGGTAGATTCTAGCTTAAACCACCACTTCAACTAATAGTTGTGTATCGATACATGAATAGTGGGGAAGGAGTATAGTCAAGTTAGGAGTAGAATAATAAACCACAACTGCAATCAACCGTTACAAATATAACTTATACATAACAGAGTGCAAAATTGCTCATTATTAATCATAGACTACCCTATTACACTTCACATGCTTTCAAATGTTGAAACACACTTGGAAAATGAAATAAAAAGGGGTAAAGGAATAAGATCAATAGGCAAGAAATAGCTGGCCAAGAGTCAGCAGTAATGACAACCCATACAGACAAAATTTAAACTAGAAGAGATTAAAAAATAGACCAAAACTTGTTTGGAATCTCTAAAGCAACTCTTAAGATCTCAAAATTCGAATTTTTTCACCCAAAATAAACTAGAAGTTCCTTCAGGATGCTGAAAGTGAAAGAATTTCAAGCAAAATCAATCAAACAGTACCATCAATTGTATTATTCTTCTTTTTTTCTCTGTTCCCCCATTTTTGCCCTATGTAACAATGCCTTTTATATGCAAGTTGCTAGGGCAACTTCAGACTTTTAGTTTACCCCTTTTAGTCCTTTTTTATATAAGCTTTTGCTTAAAAACTAAAAAAGTACTGACCCGTTACCCAAGTTATACCCCTGAAATTCTTAAATTTAAATTGCAACTCAATCTAGAAGGTCCTAAGGGCTTCTATTTCCAGTTACTGCAAAATTCCTTAATTAAATTGCCCAAATTACCCTTAATATTACTTAAAATTATTAACCTAGGTTAGACTAAACCCAAGTCTTACTAGCCAACCCTTTTATCATGGTCAGTGATGACCATGGATATTTATAAGGGCTTTGGATTATTCAGTGATAGCCAAACGACATTCAATTATGGAAAAACCCCAAAACTCGTATACAAATCTGAACAACCCTAATTTAGGCCTGAATTCACTACTGAACTATGTCAATTATCACTCAAACGGAAAACAAACAAACTTAATTAATAACACGAGTCATGCTATAGCATTACGAAAATAGAGAAGAAACGAAATTAGAGACTTGAGATAAATTTAAGAAATTTGATCAAGACAACCATCAATGCACAAACTAGATTAAAATTCACATGCGAGGTGGAATGAAGAAAAATAAAATTAAGAAAACTTACCAATTAAACTTTGACCCAGACTGACCTCCGATTTGAGCCTAGAAATGATCTCAATCGTTTGCCTTTTTCCAAGAGCAAACGAACGATATTAATTTTTGGCTAAATCGAGCTCTAAACTTGTAAAGACATGAAATTAACTCTGGTTCTTATGACCCAGGTCTTTGAATTTTCAGGGTTAAACTAATTTCAAGATTCAACGGTTTTGGAGTTAATCGAACGAAATCAATGTGGTATTTGGCATAGGGAGGGATTGGTAGTCATTTGGTATTTGAAATTATGGGGGAGGATTCGAGGGAAACAACTCATGGATTTGGGTAGAGGATGTTGAGGGGGAGATGGTATTATCTTTGTGGGGTTTGAAACACTTCCGGCGGCGGTGGCAGTGGCGATTTCCGGCCGACAACGTTAGGGTTTTCTGTGAGAGATTGGATTGACAAGGTATGAAGTCTTCTAGGGCGTGGAGGTGGGTTTTTTGACAATTATATATGAAATACTACCAGCTCCAATACCATCCTATTAAAAGAAATAGACGACTGTAATTAGCCGTTACAAAAACGACATTGTATTGGGCGATGGACTGGACCGGTTTGAGGGTTGGGCTGCACCAGATCAAGGGTGCGTTTTGGCTGGGTTTTAATTCAAGTGGCCCAATGGTTTTACTCTTCTTTAAATAAATAAATTTTCAGATTTTTCACCTGTTTTTTAATTTTTCATTTTTTTTCATTCTAACAAATAACTAAAACTCCTAAAATAATTACAAAATCTCAATTTTACCTATTAAATGCAACCCAACACTATATACTTATTATCAAAATAAAATTAAAAGAAAGAAATAAATAAATTATCTAAAATTTATATTAAAAGAGCAAATTGAACCTATTTTTTATTTTTTTTTTCTTTTTATTAAATGACTCATTGCTAATTAATGCTTGAAAAATGTGAAAACTACTTCAAAATGCCCATCCGACATATTTTTGTATTTTTGATGAATATGTGTTAAATTAAAATGCACACAAAAATGCAAACAATTAACAAAAAGTTTCACGAAAATCCCACAAAATTGCAAACAAATAAAAAGACTGATTTTGTTTGAATTTGTAGGAGTAATTCATGTAGGGCAAAAATCACATGCTCACCGGCCTCGAATAGAAGGAGTCGTGGAAGCTGCCAACAAGAACATCAAGAAGATAGTAAGGAAAATTGTAGAGAATCACAAGCAATGGCATGCGAAGTTACCATTGCCTTACAAGGATACCGTACCACAGTCCGCACATTAATAAGGGTAACTCCCTATTTGTTGGTTTATGATACAGAAGTTGTTATTCCTGCCGAGGTCGAAATTCCTTCTTTAAGGATCATACAAGAAGACGAACTTATTGATGCAGAATGGATAAGAAGCTCCTGTGAGAAATTAGCCCACATAGATAGAAAAGGGATGAATGCATTGTGTCATGGTTAGCTTTATCAAAATAGAATGTCCAAAGCTTTCGACAAAAAGGAAAAACCAAGATAACTCACACGAAGGTAGCTGGTGCTCAAGCGAATCTTCCCGCATCAAGATTGTCAAACTTTCTTTTTTTACACCGCTACCCCAAAGGATAACCGTATTATGGAGTTTTTCTAATTAAAGTGACATTATTTGAAATGGGATTATTTATATATTTTTAGAGTCGCCACTTGGGATATGTTTGGCATTTTGGTTTCCCAAGTCACCGATTTATTTTAAATCCCAAATCGAGGAAAATTTGACTTTTCCTTTGAAGTCTGCGAACTAGAAATTTTAGATAAGGAATTCTGTTAATACGAGGGAAGGTGTTTGGCACCCTCGGATTCCGTGGTTCTAGTATGGTCTCTTAAACTATTATAAATGGCTGAAATTCTAATCTTTTATACCTGTTAAAAACTATAGTATTTTAAATTATTTTTACTGCTTTTATATTATTTTAAGGAAATTTGTGATGCCGCTAAAATATATCGTGAACCACATCACAGAAATACGCACGTAGTTTTTGATATCTTTCAACTTCATCGAGATTTGAATGTGGGTCACATAAATGTGCACCCGTAATTAAGGAGATGAAATTGTTAAGGGCGTGCTATGCTTCTAGCGCATAAATTTGTTTGCGAGAACGCCGTGAAATTTGAGTTTAATACATTTAAAGGGCCACACAGTGTAGTGCATCTCTTTCGTTATTCTACAGGGCCAAATCAAAGGGCTATACTCCCTATTTATGCATTGCTACTATTAAAAACATGCATAAAAATTGGGCCTCTGGTATACAAATTCCAAGACAAATCTGTTCCATGCACAAAAATACTTAATTTTGGCGTGTACGGGCCCAATGGTTAATTATTGGCGTCTTTATGAACCACCAATGACTGTAAGACTTAAATGAGCAATTATATATTCAATGTTTGAACCATAAAACCAAGTTGATCTAATATTGATATGAACCAACAATTTTTTTTTCTTATTTGAGTCCAATTCGAATTAGTGATTCCTTTTGAGTTCAACATCTACATGAACATGATACATACAACTGAATTAAAAGATGTTGAATTTGTTGTACTGCTAAAATTACATAACAACTTGAACGTTCAATGGTTTAGCCATAGATACATATTCATAGCTTCTAAATCAATCTCAGGCTCCTACCAATTTCTGTACAAACGTCAAGCAAGCACATAATGATCTAGCTTATGCAAAGACTAACGCTAAACATTAAACAAGACATCATCGAAATATCAAGCAGTCCAGATACGTTCCATATTACATAATTGTAAATCAAATTAAGATATTATAAATTGTCTACAACTACGCAATTCTACATTATCGAAAGCAACGGACTCAGATCAAAGGACGAATGAAATGCTTATCATTTTGATCTCCCAAACATGTTTACATCAGAGCAGATTCACGTGTATGTACCCGGAATAACAACAAACAAGAAAGCACCTATGAGCAATGTAAGCAAGAAGCAACAACCAGCATGAGAGTAACCAATTAAAACCCAGAAATAGTATCAGGAAGCCCAGGAAAGTTTCAAAAGACCAACAACACAACAAAATTCCACTCATATAGCTCGAACAAAACAATCCGGCCGGAGATCAATGCCCAAATAGGTTCTGAAGATTCTAATACTCTAAATACATATGCTTTAAGTTATCTTCATCTTATATGGTAGAATTCCGATTATCTGGGAGTTAATAGGAGATTTTTGACAGGAATTTTGGAACAAGAGAGATTGGAATGTTTCCATGGATTTTCCTGATGGGGTCCTCTCTTTTTGAAAGCAATAAGATGCTTTTTTATAGCCAAAGCCTTAGGGCAACTCTTTTTTTGTGTTTTCTTATTAGTCCTTCCCTATTTCTTAGAATTGCTTGATTAGTCACTTATTTTGTTGATTATGCCTCAAGTTTTATTAAAGAATTACAAGAAATTGGTCTTTGAACCTTCAACTAGAAGGTTCGAGGGGTTTGTTGCAAGATTCCTATTCCCTAATACCCCTATTACCCATGTCTTTTCTTTTCGGTTACTTAGCCTAAAATTTTCCAATATGATTCCTATTAATTTATTCAGAATTTAACCATAGTTAACAACTCGGGGAAATAAACAAAATTTTAATCTCATTATCAATTGGGGTTCAGTCCCTACTTGATATGCTATAAACTAATATTCAATTTAACCGAAACTAAACTATACTACCCTTTTTGACCAGAATCAAAACCCATATTAAATTAATCACACGAACCAACATAAATTCTAAAGAATCAGAATCAATGAGACACATAAACAGATTTGAGGCTAAATCAAATTAACACCTAGAAATGCGAGACTAAATTAATCACGAGCAAAACAAAACGAATCAAAACAATACTCAGAAGCAATGATAAACAGATGTCGGACAACTGAAATAAAGAAATAATCAAACCAGGAAAAGATAAGCAACTTTGAACTAATGTAAAATACATAATTACTCATTCTAAACAAGAAGAACCTAGAAATCCAATCAATAAGAAATAATTCAAAGCGAATTATTAACGACTTTAACAAAGGCACATAATTCTGAATGAAACAAAATTTCCGAATAACCTAACAAAAAATTATTATCTGATGAGCAAGTAGAAAAAATATATATTCACAAAAATGAAAAGAAAACAAAAAATAAACAGGGAACTTAGCTTACAGACCAGCACCATCAAAAAACACATGACCTTTGTTTTATTAGAGTTTTCGGCCATCTTTGATTTCAAGATTGAGAGGATATTTTTTAATTTGAGAGAGGCTGAGCAATCATTTGAGAGGAGAAGAGTACAAACAGTACCGGGTGTAAGATTTGCTGGGTTTGGGGTTCAGACCAATTTCTTTATTTGATTTTTTGCAAGGACCAGTTGTATTCGAGGGTTATTAGTTATAGCTTTATAGAGAGGGAGGTGAGGGGGTTGCCAGGTATCAACTTCAAGGAATTTCGGGGAAGTTGAGGATTTGGTCGAAGTTTTGGATGAATATTCGAAGCGATTGATGGAGGTTCAAAAGAAATTGAAGCCGGATGTGTCATGGGGATGGGGTGAGGAACCTGGGGAGTTATTTTTGGAGTGTTCCAATGGTGGCACCACTGTTGGCGGCGGAGGCGCCGTCCACAAATATCTATATTCGAGAAGTTTGGCTTATAGTTGAAGCTTGGTTTTTAGGGCATCGAAAAGATGGGGGAATGGTGGTTCAGGGGTGTATTTTTGGGAGGCATAAAAGAGTCGCCGGCGGCAGCGATGATTTTCGACTGGCGGCGGAGAGGGGGAGCTTTAGCTGAGATGATAGATACGAGGAAGGGGAGACTGGTCTATAGGGTTTGTGCTATATTCCGACAGTTTTATGTAATGCTCTCATCAAACTCAAGCCGTTGGATAATCGTATATGAATGGCTGAGATTATTGGCTCCAAAACGACGTCGTATTTGGGCGTCTCTTAATGAAACACCGGGTTAGGGACGGGTTTCGGCCGATTTTAGATTGGCTTGGACGGTTAGGGGTGTGTAGGCCATCCAGCTCTGGCCCAAATTGAGAGGCCAAGCCTGATTTTTCTCATTATTTCTTTAATTCTTTTTCTTTCATCAATTTTTCTTTTTAATTACCGATTATTCAATAAATAATTCAATTTATTTAAAAAATTAACTTTAGTTAAACCTGAAAAGCTATTCAAAATTATGATACTACTATAATTTAGAAAATTAAAACAAATCAAAGTTTTACATTGTGTAAAACCAAAAAAGTAATTACTAATTAATTCTAACATAATTATGTAAAAATTAAATCCTACAATGCTCATGTAATTTTTTGTATTTTTATGACTTATCATGCATGCACCAATAAAAACACATGCGCGATTAAATGCTAAAAATTGAATAACAAAGGAGAAAACCTCACTCTGGGAATTCTAACGAGGCAAAAATCACGTGCTCACAACTGCCCCTCTTTTTCCGAAAACATGAAGGTATTTTGGTCAAAGATAAATGAGCTCCATGAGGGGTTTTTGCCTGCTCAAAACTCTAGGAGAAGAATTTTTGAAAAGATGTCTGACCAAACTTCGCTTGAAAGGTTTACTACATATCCTTGGCTGTAAAGAAACCAGGTCAGTGTAGTTCTGAAGTGTTTGGTAGCTGGGACTACCATGAGCGATGATTTCACAGCTGGTGTTGCTGCTACTGCTTACTGACCCCTTATTACATCAAAAGAAAGTCAAAAGTTATGCTAGCTAGGCCTATCAGCTAGGGGTTACAAGATTCCTATATATACATCTCTTGACGCTACATCTTGAGTCTTAGCTGATATCGCTGTAGACCTTGATCTAAATCTTGACGCTCGCATGTTGTAGATGCTGGTTTTTGTTTCAGCATTGGACTGGAGCAGGACATACGAGACTTATGACTTCAATCAAAATTTTGAGTTGTCCGCATCCTTTCCTCTTTTGAACCTTCTGAGTTTGCATTTTTACTCTTTTTTTTATTGATACTTTACGCTCTTGGTCACCTTGAATCCTGTGTCTTGAGGTAAAACCTCTTGGACACCAAAAACAAAAGAACGAACGAAATTTTTTGCCCTAGTTTTTCCTGGAAAAATTTTGTGAGTTATCTGCAACACAAATTTAAGCTATTTCTTTATTGAAAAAAAATAAAAGTTGGGATTGTGTATCCTTTGGAAAGATTTCTACGTTATGCTGGGAAGGAGAAAGCTTCCTACTGGAGATAAGAGGAGGATTCACTGGTTTTGCCGGATGGGAATGGAAGGTTCTTCCTGGGGATAAAAAGAAAAATCCATGGGTTGTGCCGGGGATTGAAAGAGAGAAGGTTCCTGGCTTATGCCAGGGGATCCGCGGGTTATGCCGAGATTTAAAAGAGAAATTCCTGAGTTATGCCAGGGGAATCCGCGGGTTATGCCAGGATTTTAATGAGAAAATCCTAGGTTATGCGAGGGGAATCCTCGGGTTATGCCGGGATTTTAAGGAGAAATTCCTGGGTTATGCTAAGGGAATCCGCGGGTTATGCCAGGGGACTTTGCGGGTTATGCCGGGATTGAACAAAAAACTCCTACGTTATTCAAAGGAGATCCGTGGGTTATGCCGGCATTGAATTTAATATTCCTGGGTTATGCCAGGGTAATCCGCGGGTTATGCTGGGATTGAAAGAAAAACTCCTAGGTTATGCTAGGGAGATCCGGGGATTATACCTGGATTGAAAAGAGAAAATTCGTAGATTATGATAGGGAATGGTAGGGAGCGAGAGGCTAACGAAATCCTCCTGGCTATCCTGGGGATAGAGAAAGAAAAGAAAAGACCCTTAGGTTATGATAGGGGCAAAAGGGATATAACCCTTAGATTATGCTGGGGAACAAAGGAAGAAGAGAAGCCCTCGGGTTATGCTGGGGACAGAGAGAAGAAAAGGTTCCTCGGGTTATGCTGGGGAGGGTGGAGTTTGATCCTTGGGTTATGCCGAGGAGGTCCATGAGTTGTGCTGGGTAAGACTAGGTTTGTGGCCCTAAATCTGGGGAAAGGGTCAGGGATCAGAGTCCTAGACTATTACGTTTTATGATTATCTATTCTTTCTTTTTTTCTTCTCTCTCCTCTTTTATTTATAAAACTGCAGGAAAAGATGAAAAGAAAACTTTCCCTTTTGTTTGGTCGTTGGTGCAATACTATTCTTAGCTTTTTCTCCATTCCTTTGATTGCATTTTCCATAGGCCGCTATTTTTTTGGATTAAAGATGTTTTAAACTTTAACAAAAAAATCAATTCATTAGTTCGAACAGTGATTGGTTTTTTGCCTTGTTTTGCTTGATTCTGGCTCATTTCTTGTTGGGAGAAACTCTTGACTTCCGGACTTTGCCTCGTACGTTGGTTGGGAGGTCCTCGTCTTTCAGATTAGTTTCTTTTACAGGTCCATAGTTATGATTTTTTGCCTAATTTCCACTTCTGTGACTTCCTTTTAAGATCTTTGTGGGAACAATTAGCCCTCTCGGGCTTAACCTTTAAAATCGTCATTTACCTCTATGGCCTCTCGACTTTCAATTTCTTTTCGTCCTAGTTTCCTGGTTTTGATGCGTCAACCGTCATGGTCAACCTGGATTGGCTAAATGTGCTCGTAGATACCGGATATTTCTTTTGGTTCTTGGCAGGAGAAAAAAACCCATTAGACCGGTCTTACTACCTTCTCTTGCGGAATGGTTAGTAAATCAAAGTTAAACCGAAAAGGAGTGGGAATACTACAAGAGCCAACATATGGATTTAGAGAGAAATATCCCTTTTGGGAAAAAATGGAGGACTTATCTGGGGGTGCGTGCCAAATTTAGATGGAAATGACATGCTTCTTGGACTAGATGCCCGGACCAGATCCATTTCTACTTCTCACGATCCGTATTTTAATCTTTCAAACACCATGGAAACTTATTTGGGCTTGGATGGTGATACTTTCGCTTTTCGGCCGACGACGCCCTTTGCGGGTTTTCACCGATCGGCCTCTCTCATTTCTCTTTCCCCGTCGCCCGATAGTGCTCTTTTACGAGTTTTGACTAAGCTGGCTCTCTCATTTTCATTTTCCATACTCACCGTGTCCATATGGTGCCCAAAAGTTTTTACCGATAAAACTCTCTCATTTTATTTCTCTCAATTGAATTGTGCCGAATCCCGACAATGGTGTTTGTCGCATCCTTGTTTTGGCCAGTTGGTCGGAATGAGTTGGATCAGGCTCCTGAGTAAAGGAAATTGAATGGAAATTTACAACTTTAGAACCATTCTGGCGGGTTCATTACCAAACCAATACATCTCTGCCCCAGTTCTATTTCTTAGGGAACTGGGGGTTTTATTATGATATGACTGAACCTCAGGGAAAGGCTGCCTACGTATCCATTCGGAATCATGTCAGTCGTAGTTCGGGAAGTGTTTCCTGAACTAATTTGTTTGTTATTTATTTTATTTTCAATCATTTATTTTTCTTCCCCTTTTTTTGTTTCTTTTTCCTCTTTTTTTTTTCAAACTTTCTTCTTCTTCTTTCTTTAATTTTTTTTATTTTGAATAACAATTCATGGTTCCAAAAAGTGTAGACAAAGAAATGCGAGCGGCTCGAGGGGTTTTCGAAGGATTGGTAGTGTTTAGGGTAGCGGAAAATAAAGCCTTCGTCATTGCAACCGGCCGGAATCATTGCGCTAGGGAGTTCAAACATAATACCTTTTATTGCATCTACATTTACTGTTGTCTTGGGCTTATCTACTTCAACGTCACCCAGGTTCAATGCTCCTTTGGATAGTATCTTTCTAATAATGTCTGGACCTTTCCAGTTCGGAGAAAACTTTCCTTTAACTTCCTGATGGTGAGGGAGAATACGCCTCAATACCAGCTTTCCAACTTTGAAATTCTTGGGGAGCACTTTCCTGTTGTAAGCGCGGGCCATTCTTTTTTAGTACAACTGCCTGTGAAAAACTGCAGCCATTCGTTTATCATCGAGTAATGATAACTACTCCAACCGAGTCTTAACCCACTTGCTATCCTCAATTTTTGCTTCGACAATTACATGGAGTAAAGGGATTCCTACCTCTACGGGAAATGACGGCTTCAGTCCCATAGACCATATCGAATTGTCCCAACCGATGTGCGCACTGTTGTATCTTATCCTAGCGATGCAAAAGGCAGCTTTTCATGCCATTGTCTTGAATTTTGAATCATTTTTCTCAAAATCTTCTTGATGTTCTTGTTAGTTGCTTCGATAGAAACATTGGCTTTGGGCCACTATGAGGTGGAGTTTCTATGTGTTATCTTGAATTTCTCACATATTTCTTCCATCAGACGACTGCTCAGATTGGCCGAGTTGTCTGTAAGGGATATAACCCTTAGATTATGCTGGGGAACAAAGGAAGATGAGAAGCCCTCGGGTTATGCTGGGGACGGAGAGAAGAAAAGGTTCCTCAGGTTATGTTGGGGAGGGTAGAGTTTGATCCTTGGGTTATGCCGAGGAGGTCCATGAGTTGTGCTAGGTAAGACTAGGTTTGTGGCCCTAAATCTTGGGAAAGGGTCATGGATCAGAGTCCTAGGCTATTACGTTTTATGATTATCTATTCTTTCTTTTTTTTCTTCTCTCTCTCCTTTTATTTATAAAACTGCAGGAAAAGATGTAAAGAAAACTTCCCCTTTTGGTTGGTCGTTGGTGTAATACTATTCTTAGCCGTTGCTCCATTCCTTTGATTGCATTTTCCATCGGCCGCTATTTTTTTGGATTACAGATATTTTAAACTTCAACAAAAAAAACAATTCGTTAGTTCGAACACAGATTGGTTTTTCGCCTTGTTTTGCTTGATTCCGGCTCATTTCTGTTGGGAGAAACTCTTGACTTCCGGACTTTTCCTCCTAGGTTGGTTGGGAGGTCCTCGTCTTTCAGATTGGTTTCTTTTACAGGTCCTTAGTTATGATTTATTGCCTCCACTTCTGTGACTTCCTTTTAAGATCTTTGTGGGAACAATTAGCCCTCTTGGGCTTAACCTTTAAAATCATCATTTACCTCTGTGGCCTCTCGACATTCACTTTCATTTCTTTCTAGTTTCCTGGTTTTGATGCGTCAACCGTCATGGTCAACTTGGATTGGCTAAATGCACTCGCATATACCGGATATTTCTTTTGGTTCTTGCCAGGAGAAAAAAACCCATTAGACCGGTCTTACTACCTTCTCTTGTGGAATGGTTAGGAAATCAAAGTTCAACCGAAAAGGAGTAGGAAAACTACAAGAGCCAACATATGGATTTAGAGAGAAATATCCCTTTTGGGAAAAAATGGAGGACTTATCTGGGGGTGCGTGTCGAATTTAGATGGAAATGACATGCTTCTTGGACTAGATGCCTGGACCAGATCCATTTCTACTTCTCACGATCCGTAGTTTAATCTTTCAAACACCATGGAAACTTATTTGGGCTTGGATGGTGATACTTTCGCTTTTCGGCCGACGACGCCCTTTGCAGGTTTTCACAGATCGGCCTCTCTCATTTCTCTTCTCCCGTCGCCCGATAGTGCTCTTTTACGAGTTTTCACTAAACCGACTCTCTCATTTTCATTTTCTATTCTTGCCGTGGCCATATGGTGCCCGAAGGTTTTTACCGATAAAACTCTCTCATTTTATTTCTCTCAATCGAATTGTGCCGAATCCCGACAATGGTGTTTGTCGCTTCCTTATTTTGGCCAGTTGATCGGAAGGAGTTGGATCAGGCTCTTGAGTAAAGGTAATTGAATGGAAATTAATAACTTTGGAACCATTCTGGCAGGTTCATGACCAAACCAATACATCTCTGCCCCAGTTCTGTTTCTTAGGGAACCGAGGGTTTTATTATGATATGACTGAACCTCATGGAGAGGCTGCCAATGTATCTATTCGGAATCATGTTAGTCGTAGTTCAGGAAGTGTTTCCTAAACTAATTTTTTTGTTATTTATTTTGTTTTCAATTATTCATTTTTCTTCCTCTTTTTTTGTTTCTTTTCCTCTTTTTTTTCTTTTTTTCAAACTTTCTTCTTCTTCTTTCTTCAATTTTTTATTTTGAATAACAATTCAGGGTTCCAAAGAGAGTAGACAAAGAAATGCAAGCGGCTCGAGGGGTTTGCGAACGATTGGTAGTGTTTAGGGTAGCGAAAATAAAGCCTTCGTCATTTCAACCAGCCGGAATCATTGCGGTAGGGAGTTCAAACATAATACCTTTTTATTGCATCTACATTTACTGTTGTCTTGGGCTTATCTACTTCAACATCACCCAGGTGCAATGCTCCTTTGGGTAGTATCTTTCTAACAATGTATGGACCTTTCCAGTTCGGAGAAAACTTTCCTTTAACTTCCTGATGGT
The DNA here is from genome assembly GCA_034376525.1 of Nicotiana benthamiana. Taxonomy (NCBI): domain Eukaryota; kingdom Viridiplantae; phylum Streptophyta; class Magnoliopsida; order Solanales; family Solanaceae; genus Nicotiana; species Nicotiana benthamiana. The sequence goes on from CM067337.1 coordinate 97,115,710, forward strand.
GAGGGAGAATACGCCTCAATACTTGCTGTCTGGCTTCGAAATTCCTGGGGAGCACTTTCCTGTTGTAAGCGCGGGCCATTCTTTTTTAGTACAACTGCCTGTGACAAACTGCAGCCATTCGTTTTTCATCAATTAATGATAACTACTCCAACCGAGTCTTAACCCACTCGCTATCCTCAATTTTTGCTTCGACAATTACATGGAGTGAAGGGATTTCTACCTCTACGGGAAAAGACGGCTTCAGTCCCATAGACCATATCGAATTGTCCCAACCGATGTGCGCAGTTTTGTATGATATCCTAGAATTGCGAAAGGCAGCTTTTCATGCCATTGTCTTGAATTTTGAATAATTTTTCTCAAAATTTTCGTGATGTTCTTGTTAGTTGCTTCGACAGAAACATTGGTTTTGGGCCACTACGAGGTGGAGTTTCTATGTGTTATCTTGAATTGCTCACATATTTCTTCCATGATACGACTGCTCAGATTGGCCGCGTTGTCCGTAATAATGGTTTCTGGAATATCTAAGCGGCAAATGACATTGGAATGCACAAAATCAAAATCTACCAGAGCTTTCTTGGTGACAGACATAAGAGTGATGGCTTCAACCCATTTTGTGAAGTAGTTAATAGTAACCAATACAAATCTATGTCTGTTTGAGGCTTTTGGCTCAATCGGCCCAATGACATCCATGCCCCATGCAGCAAATGGCCAGGGTGCTGACGTAGTATGCAATTGAGTTGGTGGTGCAAGAATCAAATCACCGCGCATCTGACATTGATGACATTTCTGAAAAAACAATAAAACAATCTTTCTCCATGGTCATCCAGTAATAACCTGCCCGAAGTATTTCCTTTGTCGGTACATACCCGTTCATATGACGTCCACATATTCCCGCGTGTACCACAGGCATAATTCTCCCGTCTTCCTCGGCGTCAGCACATCTGAGCATGTTGAGATACGGGGTCCTCTTGAATAAGGTATCGCTACTCAAGAAGAAATCACGTATGACGAATTGTTTTCTTTTGCTCCCCGGTAGCCTGCTCGGGGTACTCTTGTGTCTTCAGAATTTTCTTGATTTCATAATTCCAGGGCTGGGTGCTGAATTCTGCCTCGGTCACATTATAATACACATGCATTTCTTTCATTTGGATTTCCAATGGGTCGACGTAGGCGTTTCCAGGGTAAGGCAACATGGAAGCCAAAGTTGCGAGTGCATCTGCTAATTCAGTGTGACAACGAGGGATGTACCTGAATTGTACCGACTTGAACTGTTTGCTGAGATCCTCCACATGCTGTTGATAGGGGATGAGTTTTATGTCTCTTGTCTCCCACTCTCCTTGGGCTTGGCGGATGATCAAACCTGAATCTCCCATGATTAATAATTCCTCAACGTCTTGGTCGGTGGCCATATTCATGCCCATGATGCAAGCCTCGTATTCTGCTGTATTGTTGGTGCAGAAGATTCGAAGCCTTACAATGGCAGGGTAATGTTGACCAGTGGGTGAGATTAAAATTTCCCCAATTCCTATGCCTTTCGAATTTACTTCTCCATCGAAAAACATTTTCCAAAAAGAAATGTCTTCATCGGGGAAATAGGCATTCAAAGGTTGATATCCATCGTCAACTGGATTCTCGGCCAGAGGATCTGCTAATGCTTGAGCCTTCATTGTAGTACAAGTGACATAGACTATGTTGAACTAGGCGAGCAGGATTTTCCATTTTCCCAATCGCCCTGTGGGCATTGGTTTTTGGAGTATATACCTCAACTGGTCAAGCCTGGTAATGAGTTAGGTTTTGTGGGCTTGCAAGTAATGTCTCAACTTTTGAGCCACCCATGTCAAAGCACAACAGGTTTTTTCTAGCAGTGTGTATTTGGACTCGTAACTAGTAACTTTCTTACTCAAATAATAGATGGCTTGCTCCTTTTTTCCCGTGGCGCCATGTTGCCCGAGAATGCAACCAAAAGAGCTTTCCAAGACAGTTAAATACTGAAACAATGGCCTTCCCGGCTCCGGCGGGACCAAGACTGGTGGGTTGGACAGGTAGCTCTTGATTCTGTCGAAAGCCTCTTGACACTCGTTGGTCCACTTAATTGCTGCATGCTTTTTCAATAGATTGAATATGGGCTCGCACGTAGAAGTTAACTGGGCCATGAATCGGCTAATGTAATTCAGTCTTCCCAGCAGGCTAATTACATCCTTCTTGGTTTTCGAAGGAGGTAGCTTTCGAATGGATTTTATCTTAACCGGATCCAGCTCAATGCCTCTTCTGCTGACAATGAATCCCAAAATTTTTCATGACGGGACCCCGAATGCACACTTGGTTGGATTCAATTTAAAATCATACTTGCGAAGCCTTTCAAAAAGCTTTCTTACGTCCCGTACATGATCACCCTGAGTCTTGGACTTGATAATCACATCATCCACATATACTTCTATCTCCTGATGCATCATGTCATTAAAAATTGTGGTCATAGCCCTCATATATGTATGCCTGGCATTCTTTAAACCAAAAGGCATAACCCTGTAACCATAAGTCCCCCAAGGTGTGGTAAGGCTGTTTTCTAGGCGTCTTCCTCATCCATTAACACTAAGTGGTATCTTTCGTAACAATCTACGAAGGGCTGTATCTCGTGTTTGGCACAATTGTCAACGAGGATGTGGATTTTACTCAAAGGAAAGTTGTCTTTGGGACTCGCCTTGTTCAAATCTATGTAGTCTACACATACTCGGGTTTTCGCATCTTTCTTCGGTACCGGGACCACATTGGTCAACCATGTGGTATATAAAACCACTCTTATTACCCCCGCCTCTAACTATTTTGTGATCTCCTCTTTGAACTTATCGCTGATATCATATTTGAACTTTCTTTGTTTTTGTTGGACTGGAGAGCATTCGGGGTATGTTGGAAACTTATGAACAACCAAATCAACACTCAACCCAGGTATATCTTCGTAAGACCAAGCAAAACCATCTTTGAATTCAAAAAAAAGTTGAATTAGTGAGTTCCAGATTTCTTTATCCACATAAATGCTTATTTTAGTTTCCCTGGTTTCGCCGGGGCCATCCAACTTATCTAGTTCGATATCATTTAAGTTCGGCTTAGGTTTATTTTCAAAATGTTCCAACTCTCGGTTGATTTCCTTAGACTCTTCTTCATCATACTTTTGTTATTGGTTCATTATTTCACAAATAGGCAGCATGTTCGGGTCATGGCATGAAGTCCGTGAGCATGTCATATTATTTAAGGCCGCATTATCGGAACTGAAAGAAAAATGAAATAGAACAAAAAACAAAATAAAAAATAGAGCAGTGTAGACGATGAAATATTCATATCATTTCTTTGAAATTATAAGATAACAGTGTTTACATTTGGAATTTAAAGGACAAAACACTAAAGGAAAAATACCCGAGCTACACCGTGAAATAACTCGTGATGCAAGAATAGGTGGCAAGGCAGGACTACCAGGCCTCCCTCCTGACTCGGAAAGGCGTAGCATTGTAATTTTGCAACTTGGCATCCGGTCCAATATAGATCACCTTACCAGTGCTTGCGCCTTCTCCAAGCAGGTCCATGTTTGCTTCATACAATAATTTCCTCATGGCCCCACATATCTTTTCAATTTCCTCCGCTGTGATGGTCTCATATTTTTCTTCCTCACTGTACTTTGACTTCACAAATGTTTTGTACAAGTGGGGTAGGGGTTGTGGTAAAGCCAATCCATGACATTTCCTGCGGTTGGCCCAAGTTATATCCCCTTGTGATAGGTGGAAACCTAGCCCAAAAAACTTCTCTATTGTAGGAAAAGTTATTGGCTCAGTTATGCCTTATAGAGAACTTCCAAGTACCTTGCTCGGTATAATCCCTAGACGTATCATCTGTCTTGCCACCATGATTGAGGCGTTGGATAGGAAAGGCTGGGGAAATAGTTTGCTTCTTCGTGTTGATCAGCTACCAGGATTTCAAAAACCTAGTGAACTTTATGCTCACTTCTATGGTATCTCTTTTAATGTCATCAAACGCTCAGACACACACATTGTTGGGACGGATCCTCTCTGTTCCGATTTCCATTCTTTGCAATGTCGACATTGGGCATATTTCCACCTCGGAACCTCCATCTATCATTACTCTTTTGACGTAATAGCCTTCGCATTTGACGGTGAGATGCAAGGCTTTGTTGTGGGCAACTCCCTCATGAGGCAAATCATTCTTGCTGGATGTAACTTGATTAATATCGACGAATCTTTCCACCATTCTCTCCAGTTGTTCCACGAAGGTTTGAACCGGCACATAAGCTTTATTCAAAGTTTTGGCCAACGCTTTCTAGTGCTCTGGAGAATTCACCATCAATGGTAATAAAGAGACTTGCTCGGGAGACTTCCGGAGCTGGTTCACATCCTCATAATCGGGCATTTTCATCTTTTGAAAGAAGGCCTCTGCCTTATCAGCAAATACGGGCTTTTTGGGTGGGAATTGCCTTTTGGTGGCATTGCTTAGTTCTTCCACGTCCTAAAATTTCTTTGCAGGGTGGCCCTTTGGAGTTTCCCCAGTGATCTCTTTGCCTTTGTGTGTTACTATTGTTTCTTTGTAGTTGCACTGGACTGCAAAAGGGTCTGTCATTGGCTTCTGAGGGGCGCGACTGATTAGCATGGGCTCATTCAGCCTTGGCGGTTTAATCGGTCCCCACATCACATATGCTCCCTTGGGTATGTATATAATCCTGTTCAACTCAAATCTTCTTGTGGGGCTCAAAGTTGGCTGTTTTTCTTGATGACCCCGTGGGATGTAAAGGTTGATTTCCTTGGAGGGTGCCGTCTCAGTTTTAATTTCAACATTCTTCTCTGCTTCCGGGTGCTTGGCTTCACTTATTTCATTTTCTTCAACCTTTTTTGGGGGTAACCTTTGGTTTTCTGTCTGCATCAGCAATGACTAGTATGGTTTTCAAAGCAGGGTCAAATTATTTGTCCTCAAAAATGATCCCGATGACTGGCCCATTGTTGTGAGCCGGTAACGGGTTGTTTGTTACGTTCGGGACATCTTCATCTCTCGACACTATTTTTCTTTTTTCTATTAGATCCTTCACAACTCGCTTTAGAGTCGAAAAATTTTTGGTGTCGTGTTCTTCGGCTCCTGAATGATAAGCAGAGCGTATACCCCATTGATAAGAAGGTAACTCAGGGTTCTACCTGGTCGGGGGCACGGGCTGCAAGAGACCCATCTGGACCAATTTTTGGAATAAGCTGGAATAAGTCTCCCCTATCGGTCTATAGTTTTGTCTTCAGGGCGGCTCCCTGGGATGGAAATTATTTTGAGGAGGGCGGGGATTATAGTTGTTTTGGGGAGGCTGATTTCTCGGGGCCTGGTTTCTGTTGACCTGTTGTTCTGCCTGTTCGGGGGCACGGGCTGCAAGAGACCCATCTTGACCAGTTTTTGGAATAAGCTGGAATAAGGCTCCACTATTGGTGTAAAGTTTTGTCTTCTGGGCGGCTCCCTGGTACGGAAATTATTTTGAGGAGGACGGGGATTATAGTGGTTTTGGGGAGGCTGATTTCTCGGGGCCTGGTTTCTGTTGACCTGTTGTTGTGGTCGAGCGAATGGTCGGGGATTCATAACAACATAAGGTTGGGCAACATAATGCGTGTCTTTATGGGGACAGTAGTGTTGAGAGGTTCTTTTCTGAGAACATTTGCCTAGGGGAATGGTGTCTTCTCATGTCGGAGTCTACCATTGAAGCTTTTTCTTTCTTGTTGTTTCTTGCGACTCCTCCTGCCCCACTTTGGATGGCCTGGGAGGTTGCCCTTATGGTTGACTAGCTTAGAATTCTTCTTGTTTTCAAGACATTCTCTATAATCTCGCCGATCTTGATTGCTTCCACAAAAGATTTGCCCATTGCTGACATTATATTGTAAAAATAATCCGCTTCCTGTGCCTGAAGAAAAACACTGACCATCTCTATCTCATCCATGGGCGGCTTTACTCTCGACGCTTGTTTGTTCCACTTGACAACATATTCTCTATAACTTTGTGACGGTTTCTATTTCAAGTTGGCCAAAGAATTTCTATCTGGGGCAATGTCAATGTTATACTGTAATTGCCTTATGAAATCTCGGGAAAGATCATCCCAGATATTCCATCGTGTGATATCTTGGTCCATGTACCATTCATACGCGATGCCTACCAAACTCTCCCTGAAGTATGTCATCAATAGTTCTTCTTTTCCACATACCCCATGCAATTGGTTGCTGTACTTTTCCAAATGAGTAATGGGGTCACCTTGACCATCGTACTTTTCAAACTTCGGCATTATAAATCCCAGGGGAAGAGGTACATGCGGGAACATGCACAGATCTTTTTAAGAAATGCTCTTTTGCCCACTATAGCCATGCATGTTCTGCAGGCTCTGCTCAATGCTTTTCATCCTTCTTGCTATCTCATCTTGTTCAGGTATTTTAGGAGTTTTATGTTGCACAGGTGTGAGCTCATACGCTGGTTAAGGATAAGTGTATGTCAGGTATAAGGGAGGCTAAATTTTGTAATTGGGAGTTTGAAATGTGAAAGTCGTTGTATCAAACATGGATCTTGGTACTGTGGGATGTGTGGTGGCTGGACATGGGGGAGCTTTCAAAATATTAGGAACTCTGCCAGAGGTGAACACTTGAGGACGGGCTCCAGAAGGTGCTCCGACAAAATTTGTTGGTATGGTTGGGTGTCCCAAGAGGATTATTGGGTGGCTAAAGGGAATAGTGGAAGTACCCCCGACCTTGGGAAGAGCTTGGAAAATCAAGGGATGGCACTCGGAGGCTCCTTTTCATTTGCCCATGCGCCCCACATCTCCATGACTCTGAGTCGAAGGATCCTATTTTCTTCAGCTGTCGCAGATTCTGAGGCTTTGATCCTTGCATTCGGGCTATCCCCTGAGATGCGAACTACTGGCAAAGTCATTTCGGATGACATTTCTGCGCTTCCTTTTGATCTGGTTATATATCGATGTGATGCCAGTTTACCGAAAAATATACATTGTTCTAAAAGCTTGTGACTAGAAACTGTGATTAAACAAACGGTTAGATTGGGATAGATAACAAACAGGAAATCGCATGTTGGGTGGGATGCACCTATATAGCTAACAGGTGTCTATATGTTTGCAGTGGTCGCATGTGTCATCTCGACATTTATTCCAAACTTCCTTTTGGTTTCAACTCTTTATTTTCTGGATTTGGTTTCCCCTTTTAAGAATACAGTCGAATCCTATGAAGATTGCATATCATGCCCCGCATGAATCAGACTGAGGGTAGTTCATGAAAAGTGCGATGAAAATAACAGGACATTTTGGAATCTTTAATTCATATAAATACAAAACTTTGTTTACAAAACTAGAAATGTTAAAAGCAACTAACACACTTGGACATAATAAAACATACAGATTCGAATAATGCCCAAAAGAAAACATAGACTGACAGACTCTTTTAAGAAAAATACAATTTTCTAAAATCATTAATACATTAAGACTTCAACTGCTTTTGGAGCTTGCGGGGCATCACTCGGCCTTGCTGCAGGCTTGTGTGCTAAACTCCCTTGGAGATGGTGGAGGTCTTCCATCACTTGCCAAACAAAAGTCATGACAGTGGCAAAGAATGTGGATCTCGTCATATCCTCGCAATGGTTGCACTTTGTGGTGATGTAATATGCGATTACCCGTATCCTTAGCTTAATAACACCTTTTTCTTGAAACAAATGCCCAATTTTCTTGGCCCTCGCCTCTAGAGTTTGCTCTGCTACCTGATTCAACTCCTGGAATTTCCACAAATCCATCTCCAACCTTGTTATCATTGCATAACAATGTTCTCTTTCGGCTTTGACGTCCCCGACTTGCTTGGCCCTTCTGTTCTCAGCAATGATGACCCTCCACTTTAAACCAGCAATCTCATCATTATGCCCTTCATTTAATTGCTCAAGAATGCGGGCTTGTTCCTCTGCAAATTTAGCAAATTGCTTCCGAACCCTAGATAGCTCACCTTCCACCCTATTTAAGTCAAACCCATACTCGATTACTTTCCGCCGCAAATTTTCAATGAGTTTTTCATCTTTTGTACTTGTGAGGGAATTTTCTGCGGATGCTCTCATTTTGTGGATTTGGGCTCTGCTTCATTTTATTTGGTTCATATCTTCTTTCTCCCTCATTGGCTGCGGCTTGCAAACTACTTTTGAATTGCATCTCTTAGATTTGCTTTTCCAATCTTCCTATGCTGGCCCTGTATTCATTCTCCTTGGATAGCCAATCCCATTGCTCTTGTGATGTTTCAACCAATTATTAGAGATGCGGTCTTTTAGCCGGCCTTCCAGGCTCTATTTCTTTTCCATAGCAAGCAATGTATCCCGATGCAACCTCGCCTTTAGATATGTCGCGTACTCGGGTACCCGCTGTCAAGTATTGGCATTCACTCCAAATCTGAAGTATGATTGCTTCAGGGAATTGACCATTAGGGCTTATCTCAACCGCATGGCGACTAATATCCTCGTCCCTGGGGATCATTTGGCATCTACATAATTGTCTTAGTACTCTGTATGGCGCATAGGTCTGGATACTTTTGAGACCCATTAGAAGGAAATGAGGCCCGGTGGTTGGCATATACACTATTTCATCCACAGGGAGCCACCCGAATGTCCATTCTATCTGATTTGCAGTGAAGACCCGAAGATCTGACACCCATTCTGTGACACTCTCAGGTACTCTGAACACTTAAACCCTGTTGCGATATTCTTCTATGCAGCTCTTTGTTGGTGACCTATAATTCATGAACTGAGGTCGGTGGCATAGATGCTCGATAATCCATATTTGAAACAACAGGTTACATCATTCGAAAAAGTCTCCTCCCTCTTCACAGGCGGTGAGAGCACGGAAGATTTCGGATTAGATCATCGGTGCGAGGGTGCTTTTGGCCTGAGTCAGTGAAGTGCTGACGACCCCTACTATCCGTATGTCAAAATTCTCGTCCTTTCACAGAAACACCAGAAGACCCAAGAAAAACACCATGAACGCAAAACATCGATGCTCCTCCCACTTGAGCTGATTTCCTTTGCTACAAATATGGTTTTGGGTTTATTGAATCCCCATATATGCCCGTACCTCTGGTATATAAACTTTGGGGTGTATAAGCTAGCCGACAGGTTCGGATTGTGAACCTTTCTACATATTTTTAAGGAGTCCACGAACTTGTGTATGACAAGCATTCGGGCAGCAATAAGGTAATGGTGTCTCAAAGGAATCGTAGGGGTCCCAATATATCAAGTTATTTCCTCCAATGTCGGTGTGACTTCAAAATCCGACAAATGGAAGACATTATGAGTCGGGTTCCAAAATGTTATCAATGCTTCTACGATATCTCCCCTTGGGATAATTTTCAGCAGCCTGCCCTGTTTTGCCCTGCTTCCCCCAGGTCATTCCACCACAGTCGCAGCTCCAAGGGAATTTTGTTCATTAACATTATCGTGCTCATTCTGCACATTTATTAAGGTGATTTAGTATTTCAAAATTTTGACTATTTGACTCCACAAAAATAGTAAAACTAGTTTAAATCTTAAAATCAGGGCCTAGCTTTACGAATACGCCCTTGCAACACTTCCGAAGGTAGGTTTTAAGGTTGTGCTTGCTTGCCAGTCAAAATAGATTTAGAGGTGGCCATTTGCGCAGAATCAGCCTTCCGGCATTCTGTTCGGTTGTTCCTGGTAGTAACGGCATTACCCGATTTATTTAAGAAAATAATTAAAAGTGGCCAATTGTTTTCCTTGTTTTGGTTGCAAAAGGGAGGTTGGACACGATGGGGGTTGCCGACGTATCTCGCTCCTTACAAGAATCAAATCGGCGTAGATCGGTGAAAGACAATTTATTAAAACCAATCTATTATTAATAGCCCCCTTTTCCTTATTTTTTTTGTTGTTTTTGTTTCTCGAAAATCCGGCAGCATTTCGGTGCTATTCGAGAATTGGTTTTACTAGACTGGTGGTTAACCATATTAAGCCCTAATACTGCTATTTTCTCAATTTTCTCTCCTTATTCAAAAGCCGGTCAACATGCGACTCCAAAGAAAACAAATGCGAAAGTAGCACGTAAAATGCATCATGCTGGTCTTTTATTTCTGGTCACCTGTCCTAGACGGACCCAACCCCTGTGTTGAGTCCCCCTAAGTCAAATGCATGATGTAAATAAATGTTCCTACTAGGTATCCGGCATGAGGTCAAGTTATTCTATGTTAAAAACCTTTGCATAGGGTCTAGACTACGCACCTGAGCGGACGACAACTCGAGTCGTGGAGGGGGCTACGTACTGGGAACCAAAAGGACATCCGGCTTAGTAACTTGTCCGGCCTCTTTCTCATTTTCAGGTATGACACTAACAGAATAGGGAGTCTCAACCTGAGGTGAGAAGTGAAGGGTTTCGTAGCAGTTTACATGTACAGTTCAGATTATATCAAAACGGTAAATAATGTATCACTTAGAATAGAACATGTAAGTAAATCAGAAGAAGCCAAATACAACAGTTATTCTAAGCTCAAATTCTTGAACCCTGAACCAGAGATTCTGGGTTCGATCCCCAGCAGAGTCGTCAGAGCTGTCACACCTCCCTTTTTACACGGCTACCCCGAAAAATGACACGTATAATGGAGTTTTTGCAATTAAAGTTACATAACAACTTGAATGTTCAATGGTTTAGCCACAGATACATATTCATATCTTCGAAATCAATCTCAGGCTCCTACAAATATGTACAAACGTCAAGCAAGCACACGATGATATATCTTATGCAAATACTAACGCTAAACACGAGAAATCATCCAAATATTAAGCAGTCCAGATACAGTCCATATTAAACAATTGTAAATCATAATTAGGATATTATAAATTGTCTAAGAGTACGCAATTCCACATTATCGAAAGCCATATAGACTCAATTAAATGAAGGAATGAAATGCTTATCATTTTGATCTCCCAAACATGTGTAAATCATTGCAGGTTCATGTGTATGTACCTGGAATTACAACAAAGAAGAAAGCACATATGAACAATGAAAGCAAGAAGCAACAATTAGCAACAGATCGACCAATTAAACCCAGAAATAGTATGAAGAAGCCAAGGAAAGTTTTAAAAGACCAACAAGACCAACAAATTCCACTCATATAGCTCGAACAAAACAATCCAGCCTGAGATCAATACCCAAAATAGGTTCTGAAGATTCTAATACCCTAAATACATATGCTTTATGTTATCTTCATCTTATATGGTAGAATTCTGATTATCTGGGACTTTATAGGCGACTTTTGCCAGTAATTTTATAACAAGAGAGTTTGGAATATTTCCTCAAGTTTTATTAGAGAATTACCAGAAATTGGTCTTTGAACCTTCAACTAGAAGGTTGCAAGGGTTTGTTGCAAGATTTCTATGCCTAAATACCCCCATTACCCCAGTACTTTCTTTTCAATTACTTAGCTAAACATTTCCAATCTAGTTCCTATTAATTTTGTTAGAATTTAGTCATATTTAACTACTCAGGGCAATAAACAAAATTCTATCTCATTTCACCATACCGTATGGCTCATAAGAAGTTGAAGGAGCTGAAGGGGCAGTTAGAGGAGTTGTTAGCAAAGGGGTTTTTCATGTCTAGTGTATCACCCTAGGGCGCACCGGTGCTATTTGTTAAGAAGTAAGATGGGACCATGCGGATATGCATTGATACCACCAGTTGAACAAGGTTACTATAAATAACAAGTAACCATTACCTCGTATTGATGATTTTTTGACCAGCTACAGAGTGCTAGGGTGTTCTCTAAGACTGACTTGAGGTCGGGTATCATCAACTGAAGATACGGGACTCAGATTTTTCGAAGACTGCATTCAGGACTACGTATGACCACTAGGAGTTTCTGGTAATATCGTTTGGCTTGACTAATGCTGGCATTTATGGACTTGATGAACATGGTGTTCAGGCCTTATATTTATTCCTTTGTTATTGTCTTCATTGATGATATCTTGATATACTCACGTAGCTTGGGGGAGCACGAGCAGCATTTGAGAGTAGTGCTTCAGACCTTGCGGAATGGATGATATATGCTAACTTCACCAAGTATGTGTTTTGGCTAGAGTCTTTGGCGTTCTTGGGGCATGTAGTGTCAGGAGATGGTATGAAAGTGGATCCTAAGAAGATTGAGTCAGTTCAGAGTTGTCCACGTCCTACTTCAATGATTGAGATTAGGAGCTTCCTGGGGTTTGCAGGGCTATTACCACTGATTTGTACATGGCTTTTCATCTATTGTAGCAACTTTAACCAGATTTACCCAGAAGTGTGCTCCTTTCCGTTTGTCCGATGATTGTGAGGAGAGCTTCCAGAAGCTCAAGACAGCTTTGACCACGGTACCAGTTCTTGTATTGCCTTCTGGTTTGGGGATCTATATGGTTTATGGAGACGCTTCGTGCGTTAGCTTGGGATGCGTATTGATGCTGGATTGGCGAGTTATTGCATATGCCTCACGTCGGTTGAAGGTTCATAAGAATAATTACCCTGTGCATGATCAAAATTGGAAGCGATTGTTCATGGTCTTAAGACATGGAGTCATTATTTTTATGGGGTACCATGTAAGTTTTATACCAATCATCGCAGTTTGAAGCATTTGTTCAGGCAAAGGGATCCTAATATGAGGTAGCACAGGTGGCTTGAACTACTAAAATATTATGACATCACCATTCTTTACCATCCAAGTAAGGCAAATGCAGTCGCGGATGCCCTCACCAGAAAGCCGAAGAGTATGGGTAGTTTGGAATTCATTTCAGCAGAGGAGATGCCACTAGCTTTGGACATTCAGTCCTTAGAAAAAAGACTCATGAGGTTGGACATTTCAGAGGCCAGCCAATTTTTTGCATGTGTTGTTGCACGGTCTTCTTTATTGGGGGAGATTAAGACTAGGAAGTTCGATGAACCACATTTGACATTTCTCAGAGAGAAGGTACTTTAGGGAGGTGCCCAGGAGTTTTCTATTGGCAAGGATGGTGTTTTGCGACTCTAGGGTTGTCTATGTGTTCCTAATGTTGATCGTTTGAGGAGGATGATTCTAGATTAGGTGCATAGTTCATGGCATTTCGTACATCTAGTTTCCAGAAAGATGTACCATGACTTGAGGCAGCATTGTTGGTTGTGGAGAATGAAGAAGGACATCATGAATTGTTAGCAGTTCAAGTATGAGCACTAGAGGTCGGGTGGCCTATTTCAATATATGCCTATTCCTGAGTGGAAGTGGGAGCGCATCACCATAGATTTCTTAGTTGGGTTGCCGCGGACTTTGCGGAAGGTTGATTCATTGTGGGTCATTGTGGATAGGTTAACCAAGTCGGCTCATTTCATTCCAGTGGCAACTACTTATAAAACAGAGAGGTATGCTCAGATCTACATTTCGGAAATAGTCTAATTGCATGGTGTGCCGTTATTCATTATATTAGACCGAGGCCCTTTGATCACTTTCCATTTCGAGAGGGCCGTCTAGAGTGAGTTGGGGACCCGGTTAGAGCATAGCACAACATTCCATCCTCGGGTGGACAGGTAGTCAAAGCGGACAGTTCAGATCATAGAGGATTTGCTTAGAGCATATGTGATAGACTTTGGAGGGCAGTGGGATCAGTTCCTGCTCTTAGCAGAGTTTGCGTACAACAACAACTACCAGTCTACCATAGAGATGGCTCCGTACGAGGCTTTATATGTTCGACGTTGTCATTCTCCTATCGGGTTGTTCGAGCCTGGTGAGGCTAAGTTGGTTGGCACAGATTTGGTACGGTATGCCTTGGATAAGGTAAAGTTGATTCAGGAGAGGCTCTTCAACAACGCAGTCAAGACAAAAGAGTTATGTGGATCAAAAGGCGCGTGAGGTATCTTTTATGATTAGCGAGAAGGTGGTCTTCAAAGTCTCGCTAATAAAGGGCATTATGAGGTTCGGGAAGAAGGGGAAGCTAAGCCGAAGATTTATTTTTCCCTTTGAGGTGTTAAGACGAGTTGGGGAGGTTGCCTATGAGCTTGATCTAACCCCCAGTTTATCGGAATTTCATCCTGTTTTTCATGTATTGATGCTTCGAAAGTATCATGCCGACCTATCACATGTGTTGGACTTCAGCACCATTCAGTTTGATGAGAGCTAGGGCTACGAAGAAGAGCCAGTTGCCATTATTGATAGACACGATCGCCATTTGAAAACCAATAGGATTTCTGCAATAAGGGTCCAATGGAGGGGTCAACTGGTTGAGAAGGTGACCTAGGAGTTCGAGAAGAATATGCGGAGCAGGTATCCCTATCTATTCAGCAGTCCAGGTACTTTTCTATGTCCTTTCGAAGACAAATGTTAATTTAAGAGATGGAGAATGTAACAACTTGACTGATCGTTTTCCATTTTTGAACCCCATTCCCCCAAATAAAACTTCCCGCACTTTCCTTAGCTAATTTATAACTTGCGGGGGCGGTTGTTCGGGAGTTGGAAGTGTTTTGCGTAAAAATATGTCTTATTATTTTTAAGATTCTCTTAAAAGGCCAATTTTGACTTCGATCAACTTTTTTGGAAAACGGACTCGGATTCGTGGTTTAACAATCCTAGAAGGTACGTGGAAAAATATGGGACCTGGGCGTATGCCTGGAATCGAATTCTGAGGTCCCTAGCCCGAGTAATGAGTGTTTATTGAAAATTGTTAAATAGAAATCCTAAGAGTTTAATAAAGAGAAAAAGTGTTGATCATATTTATATCGGGCAAGTATGTTGGTCTTGGAGCCTGGTACAAGTTTGGTATAATATTTTAGTATTATCTGTTAGATTTGGGGAGAAGACTGATTTTACGTCATTTAGACGTTCGGTTGAGAAGATAGGAATTTGGGTGTTTTTGAGTAATTCATGCATTTTGGGGCTAGATCTGTAATTTTTGGTGTAAATTAGGCGATCTGATTGCTTGAGCATGTCTGCACATTGTAGTAGGACTTGTGTAGGTGTTTGGAGTTGAGCCCTGAAGGCTCGGGTGAGATTCGGGCATGGTTGGAGGTAAGAAAACATAATAGTTTTTACTGGTATTTTGTTGCTGCTGCGCGTTTCGCAATTGCGAGAAGGCCATCGGAGAAATGGCCATCGGAGAAATGTTTCGCACTTCTGATATTGGCCGGGCTGGACCGTGTTCTCATTTGCAATTCTTTTCACATTGCAAACCCACCAGAGTCCGCATTTGCAATATTGGTCGGGCTGAGCAGTGTTCGCATTTGCGATCTTTTTCCACGCATTTGCGAACCCTGTAGGGTCCACATTGGCTACACACGCCTCGCATTTGCAATGAGGTAGGCCAGGGCTCAGTTCGCATTCGCAAACCTTTTGTTGCAATTGCGACCTTGCATTTGTGAGCCGCAAATGCCACATCGGAGGACTGGTTAGCGCTTTCATAAATGGGACTTAGAGCATTTATATCATTTCTACTCTACACTTAGGCGATGTGGGAGCTTCCAAAGAAGTGATTTCAACGTAGCATTGTGAGATAAGTAATTTTTATTCATTCTTAGTTTAAATACATGTATACTAGGTAGATTAAACACCAAAAACTTGGTAAAATCAAAGGGCTTAGAGATAGACCTAGGGTTTTTATAAAAATAAGATTTAACCACGAAACTTATTATGAAATGAACTATAATTCGTATATCATTGATCTTTAGGTTATAGCGAACGAATTTCTTGGAAAAATCTCAGAATCTGGGCACATGTGCCCGGGGTCGGAATTTAGGAAACTTGTGCAAAAGCTTGGGAGAAACGTAAAGAGTTAGAACTCAACCTTGTAAGCCTTTACTGACTAGTTCTTACTTTATTTTAACTGGTTTGTGATTTTTTGGCTCCGGATTGAGGGCTTGGATTGTTCGTAATAGTGGAGGTATGATTTGGAGCGAGGTGAGTGTTCTTTCTAACCTCTTAAGAGAGAAATGTCCCCATATGTATATTAATTGAGAAATTGCTACTAAAAGTAGGGCTACACATGTATTTGGTGATGAGGCTCTGTGCGTAGCTACTACAATATTAATTTCTTGGGCAATTTAGGACCCACATCATGTCTAATTTGGGATTCTCTTCTATTAAAATTGCCAATATGATCATCTATGATATGCTAGGGACTTGAGAGAAATACAACGAGAACATATGAACTTGTTGGACTTTGTAAGAGTTTTTTTGTATAGAAATGAGCCTTGTGAGCATTCTTGATGTTTACTTGATATTTATGGAGCGAGTCGATCACCTCGGTGAAAATAGATACATCTATGGTCCGTGCCGTTCGACCCTTGGAAGTGCACAAGTTAATTTCTGTTGGAGCAGGCAGTCGACCTCGGCGTTATTGTGCATGATATATACATGTTGATTCTTAAAACTGGCATGCCTACTTGCTAAGTAATTTAAAAATGTTAATGAAAATTGAAATAAGGCCAACAATTTGATTATGCTTTCTTTATAACTTGTAAAAATATTAGAGAATTCCATGCTCAGCATAGCATATTGATATCATATTATCTTGACCCTACTAAGTATCAAGTCGACCTCTCGTGTTTCCTTCTTCGAGATTAGGCAGGATACTTTCTGGATAGATGTTGTTTATGTACTCATGCTTCACTTCTGTACTTAAATGTAATGGGAGCGGGTGGTATGCCTACCACAGAAACATTGAGAAATGGCATCGGGTCGCACACCTCCAACGAGATGTGAACAGACAGTAAAATTTGCTTTTATTTTCCTTATCCGTGTTAGAGAGAATTTATTGATGTTCCTAATTATTCTCTTAAATTTCTATCTTATATGTTATCCTCGAAGCAGGTTCCCTTCCCATTTAAAATGGTTATTCTTGTAATTTTTCCGTACTACATATATATATATATATATATATATATATATATATATATATATATATATATATATATATATTACTGTACAGGTTTATGTGGTAATCTGTTCTAGCCTCGTCACTACTTCATCGGGGTTAGGCTAGGCACTTACATGCACATGGGGTCAGTTGTGCTGATACTACATTCTTCACTCTTTTGTGTAGACCCCAGTGTTGTAGAATTCATTCCATAGCGAGATTGTTGTATCTTATTCATCAAGCAACCCGAGGTAGCCCAACAGGCGTTCACTAGCCCTGGCATATCCTCTATCCTTACTTTAGATTGTTATCTCATTGTATTCGAGACAAATAGATTTATTTCTTTCAGACCATTTTGTGTTGTTTTCTTAGATCGGCAAGACTGTTGTATCTTATTCATCAAGCAACCCGAGGTAGCCCAACAGGCGTTCACTAGCCCTGGCATATCCTCTATCCTTTCTTTAGATTGTTATCTCATTGTATTCGAGACAAATAGATTTATTTCTTTCAGACCATTTTGTGTTGTTTTCTTAGACCGTCTATGAAGTTGTGACACCAGTTGTGGGTAGTCAAAATTCAAATGGCTGGATTAGAATTCATGTTCAGATATAAAAAAAATTGTTATCTTCTGCTTAATTATTCAAAGTTATGTTGATTTCATGTTATTGACTTATATTTGTTATAAGAGAAGCAATTTTTTAATGAAGTAAGTAGCTAAGGATTGGCTTTCCTAGCTCTTATTAGTAGGTGCCATAACGACTTTCAAGAGTGGGGAAATCTAGGTCGTGACATTGTTGCATCGCATTCGTAATTTTCTCAGAAAACCTCCATATTCCCCTAATAATTTCATGTGCATATCAAGAATGCGAACATCATGTTCCACCATCCAATTCGTTACTCCTTCCGAACTCATAAGAATTAATATAATCAACATAAGAAGGTATTGGAATAGGATAACAACACTTAGGACAAATTCCAATTTCTATTACAAATAGTACAAGATGGAAATGGTGCACACAACTTGGTACAGCGAATACTTTTATAATATTGCCACAAGTGAGTTCCTTTAACATATGGACAAGGATCACAAAAACAAGAATACTTACTATCCCAACACTTTTCGTTCAAATAAGTCATGTAAAAAATATATATAATACTAACAACACTAAAATAAAATTAAAAAATTAAATAGGAAAAAATTGAGAATCTAATCTAGTAAATAAGTTAATTTCTCATTCCCCGGCAACGGCGCCAAAACCTTGTTTATCCCAAACACACACGTAAGTATACGTGTTCGACAAGTAATATAGGAATGTAAGCACACAGGGACTTGTGAATAACTATCAACTAAATCAAACCAACCAATTAATCTATTCAAGTGAGTCTAACGTATGAATATTTAACCAAAATTAATCTAAAGTAATACACCAACAAAGTTAACGACGAATTCAATGTTTGTGAATATTCTAAATCTATGGGTTAGCTAACAATCTTATTGAGTTTTTCACTTAAATCGTCTAATTAATTTATCTAGTTTATTAATTGACGGGGATAATATTGCTAATAGCCTTCTCTCGAAGTACAATTTACCTTTTCATGCTAACCTAACGTCTATATTTCAACAGAATTAGGATTAAAAAGAAAACATTTCTAATTCCTGTATAATTACCAAGCAAGGCGATTAGGTATATTCCTATCCTAAGTGCAATTCGCTCCCCCTAAGGGTTAAGATTTTGTTATACTCAATTCTGTATGAAATCTATAATTCCCTCTCCCGTGCTCAACCCTAGATTCGTCGATAGTATTCAATTGGTGATCAAGAAATAAAATAATTAAGCACAATATTGAGTAAATAAACCAAATATTATAAAATAATATGATCAATTTAAGTTTGAAAAGTTCATGTAGCACCCAAAACTCTAGAACTAATTAACTATGAAATTAAATGAAGAGAAGAGAAGAAAAGTTAGTAATAAGCCTCCTTAAAGCGTAGTGTGTGTTCTTCCATAAGGATTCTCCTTCAAGGTGTGTTAGATATCACCAAAGTGGCATCTCCCTAAAAGTGGTGTTCTAGGATGTATTTATATGACCTAGGGTTGATGAGAGGCGGAATTATTCAATCAAACATCAGATTGAAGAACTAGAATCCGCGTTTGCCTTCGTGTCTAGATGCGAACTTTGACGCGGATCCAACTTATGAGATTCTACATTTCGCAAAGCTCTCCTTGCCTTTGCTTCGCTTCTCTATTTTGTGCCATAAATTAATTCCTTTTTCTCTTCTGACTTTGTTCCACGCATGAGAATAGACGAGCTCCCACTCCTTTAATTTCATCTTTTTGTGTCGAATTGTTGTCTATTTATCATTTATCATCAAAATAGTTCCTACACATAAAAAATAAATAATGAGTATATTTCACTTCGAAAATCAGTTAATCTCCCACGACACACAAAAGAATTAATATACAAATATACTCAAAAATATGCACTTTTCATCATTTATCAATTCCCTACTGTATGGGGCCTCATTTCTTTACCAGCTACTCATTTTAGGGATTACTTAACTTCCTTGACTCTAATGGAGAGTAGATTCTATGGATATCGAACCAAGACTGGTTCAAATCTCCAATTAAATGTTGTTTCAATCTATGTTCATCAGCTTTCCTATGTCAGTATGAATATTTTCATATCTTCTACTTATTCGTACCTAACCTAAAGTTAGGGATTTTAGATCTTTTATTCCAACCAATTTGGTGAAACATTAGTTTGTTTTAATGTTAATTTTTATCTATATTTACTTTTTTACTCAAAAATCTTCCTATTTTCCATTAAATCTTTTACTTACCAAAATTAGGGTTTTAATCTTCTTTAATCGAACCAGATTTGGTTCAAATCTTATATTTTCTTTAATTACCTTCTTTCTATGTTCTTTTATTAAAACAAACAATATTTTGGCTTTATTTCTCTATCATAATGTGCTTACTTAAAATTAGAATTTTTCTGATCTTAGTTGATTCTCTTATCTTTTAAAACTCCTACCTAGGTTCATTGTGTGATATGGTGCTATTTTTATTGTTTGCCTTTTGAATATTCTCTTTTCTATCTTATTTTACTCCAATGATTTTATTATTCACCAAAATATTAGGGTTTTTGAAATCTTTTACTGAGATTTTAATCTTTTATTTTATGGTACGATATTTCCTTATTTTGCTATATTTATTGTGCTCTCATTATTTCCTTACGCCAGTTTATCCGGCATTTGACTGTTGATTAATTATGTATGATACCTACATTAGTCTTAGTAGTACTTGCCTGATTACACGTTGTTATGTTTTGCCAATTGATTGAACTCGACTTCAAATTGATTCTAGAATTATTTTCATTCCTTATTTATGTATGTTACATTTATTCCCTTTTTTGTCTGGCTAATTGCACACTACTTAAACCCTTCTCCCCTCTTCCCATTGAGACATACTTGAACTTTCATACTTTGGGAAAATAAGCTCTCTTATTCTGATTTTGTGCTAATTGTCTCTAGTTTTGGACGACTGAAAGCCAAGGCCAAATTATTCTAGAACTTAACTATTGTGGCATATTTACTTGATTTATTACTTAACTGGTATGCCTTAATCCTTTATAATTTTATTTTCTATGCTTTTCTAGACGAGCATGCTCTAAGTAAAAGTATGATTCTATCGTCTTTATGTAATTTTATGATCTTATCTAGTACTGTGAGTGACAATATTAACTTAGGATTAAGCAATTTTTAATAATACGAATCCTCTTATAAGTTAGCGAAGTAACCAAATTTGTTTCATGCACTATTTGTTAATCGTACACTTGTTCTAAACTTAGTGTCCCTTTTATACGGTTAGCATGAAATTAGTTCAATAATCTTAACTCTACAAATGTTCGTATAGTTACTTAATTCATGTGTCTGGCCAACATAAATTTTTTGCCTAATTGCTTATGTGATTGTCCTTGGTACTAGCATTAACATTTAGCTTAACCATACTTTTAACTATGTGTTTGTGCATAACCTTGTTTGGTAAGATTTTTCCTGCAGCTCTATGTTATAAACCTTGTTTCTTCTAAATTAAACTGTCTTGAAATCCGCCCCTACTCCTTTTCACAACCTAATTTTAAAAACCTCACTCTTAGTCTTTTAGGTTCTCAACAACTCAAGTGTGAGAACTGCTCAGGTTTCACATAAGACTCTTGTGAACTCTGACACATTAGAGACTAGTTTCCCAATCTCGTATGAGCTATGTTATGAATATATGGTTCTTGTGATCATTTCCTTGGGTCCCTAAGGCCCTTGGGAACTTTGACACACTAGAAACCTGGTTCTAATGTGTTATGGATGAATCACTATGTTGTGCCTCAAAGTTGTTATGGTTTGAAGTCCTTTTTCCCTAGTTTATTTGGGCTTAATAAATGCTCTGATGAGTTCTATTCTGTTCTTAGAAATCCTGCCTATAGGATTTTCTTTGATGGTGTTAATTATGTGTTGCATATTAGAAGTTCTACCTATCGAGTTATCATTAAAATGGATAGTAGAAACCATATTTTTAGGACCTTCCAACTAATGTGCATTAGCAATCATGCCTATAGGACTTCGATATTTGATCTGATCGATTTTTTGGCAATCTGCATAATTTCTGCCCGTATTACTACTATGTAGATACCATGTCTACAGGACTAAAACCGAAATCATGCCTACAGTATTTAAATCAATTTAGAAGTAGATACCATGCCTATAGGATATAAATTAGTTCGATATTAGAAATCATGCCTATATGATTCTATCAATCGGTTCTAAACATAATCACCAATGTCATAACTTACAGTATGCCTATAGGACTTAATAACAATTCTGGATTTGCAACTATGATTCAATATGATTTCAAGTGTCCAGATAGTATTCATTAAAATTAGTCAGCAAATAATAGGTCCTAATACCCGCCTTAATGAAGTTGCTTCTACATAACAGTACTAGCCTATTTTCTCACGTAGATATCCTACCTATATGATCTTTAAGATCGATAAATATTGTTAATTTATTGCATGTATTTGCTGTTTATGTGCAGAGATTATCGTGAGCCCCTATTTGCTTCATATTTGCAAGTCCTAAAATGTTTTGTTTGTCGCATATTCATTAACATTTTAGAGCAACCTAGGTTTAGTCTAGAACAATCCTAAATAGAGGTCCTAATACCTCTACGGCCATAGGTAAGGGATAGGTAGTGCATGCACAAGGATCGAACTAGAATGAAATAAAGAGCTTTAGGTAACAACTTAAAGATTGTAATGGGGTAGCAGGAGATGATAGTCTGTGCCCACTGAATAATATGAGTAACACCCCGACGAGAGATAGCTACTAAGTATTATTTATGTTGCACGAGGTAATCCTTTAGGCTAAAAAAGATAGGACCCCTTATCCTTCTAAAATCTTTCTCTCACTTCTTTATTGGACTATTTTATTATTCAAGTTCGGCAAGGACCCACCATTGTGGACCTCGAGGGGTGCATAACACATTCTCCTCAATGTAATTTCGAGCCCTTACCCGATCTCTTGTGATGTAAACTGGTAACATGAGTTATCTACTCTAGGTGACCTAACACACCCTAATCCATCAGGTGGAAACTCTTTCAAATCCAATTCACATCCTCTAAAAAGGAGTTGTCCTAGAATTTCCAAATCCGATTTCGTGAGAAAACGATGGTGTGACAATGGGTAGGCTAATACTCGGTTACATTTTATGTCAAATACTCATAGAGGCTTTTTAGATAGATGTTAGTTTCATATAGTATGTTAGAGGCCTTAACCGCCCATACGTATTCATAATTTGAGAAGGATGTTTCATTGACACAATGATTTCCCACTTATAGTTGTACATTATGAGTTGTGTCCATGTTTGGCTAGTTACTAATGATAGTACAATAAAAGAGATATGTTACGTTCGAACTCGGTTGAGTAACGGACCGGGTGCCGGTCCTGACCGTTTAGTCTGGGTCATAACAGCAGTGGTATCAGAGTAGTTCTATCCAAGGGAGTCTGCAAGCCATGTCTAGTAGAGTCTTGTTTATGGGTGTGTTGTGCACCACACTTATAAGCAGGAGGCTATGGAGAATTTCGGACTATTACGCTTTCTTCTTACTCTAGATCGTGTGGTAGAGCTCAATTGTAAGAACTCAATTTCCTAAACTCTGTCTTATTCATATTACGAAGATGCCTATATCTAGAAAGATAGTTAGTAAAGGATTGATTGCGGCTATGGAAGAGTTGAGTTAGAGGAACTCAAATTTTCATCATGCTTATGATAAGAAATTTAAGGTCTCCAACAGATCATGTGTGCTAAGACATGTGAGCTTCTGGAAAAGGAGACCTAGGGAATGAATATCTATCCACCCATATGGTAAAAAACAACGAGAGTTTCAAAAGGTAGATGCAAGCTTCAACAAGTAAAAGGAGCAAGATAAGAAGAGTACAATATGCCTAGTTAATGAAGATTATCGGTATTAACAACTCACGAAAAAATATATAAACATTGTGAGTTACCTTCAACAGTAATAGAGTTATGTACAATTGGAAACACCAATCTCTATTATGTCTTATGGGGAGTATAAGAAAAGGACGGGATATAAAGATCCGGCTGGGGTTAGAGTAACCAAAAATAGGGAATGGATTGTTTGTGTTAGTTGACATTTCCGAAAGATATTACAAAGGTGCTAATAGATCTCCTTATGACACACCCAAAATAGTGCACTCTAGAATAGAATAGCTAGATATGAATACGAGAATGTTCAAAAAAATACAAAGATAGGCATTGGAATCAAGGAAAGGATAAATTTTACCTTAGTGTGGCTCCCATCCCTAGTAAAGAAAGAACGTTAGGCAACCTGTAGAGCCATAGGTGGAGCAAGGGGAGCTAAAAGCAAAAGAATGTCTTATTCAAATTTTCAATAAAATGATGGTTATAAACGTAAGCGATAAATAAGAAGAGAGTTAATATAGCATTATGAGTAAGATGTGATACATGGATGACAACGGTAGATAAAAAATATAGCAAAAGATAGCAGTACTATTACACCCTATTTTTTCGTACGTGAGAGTACGTATGGGAGCATATGCAGTAAGTTAATCATGTTACCTAGAGTTTATAAATATTAACTTCAAGAATAACATGTACCAAGATGGTTGGAAAGGCTTAGAAGCTAAGAAAATTGAAGGAAATAAGTTTCGTCGAAAGTCGATAAGTTTGAAATGTTATAACATGTACTTTGTGATGAGACTAAGGTTCTTAACATTATAATGAGGTTATAATATGAGTTATTTTAGTTGTATGATATTTATCTTCTACATTTTCAAGGCAAGCAAGTTGTGGAACAAGAGTTGGCAAAGGTCATCACAAGATACATTCATAAATTTGCTGAAATTTATGTCAAATGTTGATGCACTTTTGTCCCAATATACTAAAAATAAAGGGAAAATCTACATACCAAATTGAATATATATGAGTCTAGTTTCCAACGCATTAAACCGTTCATCTATACAATATTGGAGTAAAGAGATATTCACATTTTTGGGAGACTACGCAGCTAGTAGGTGACAAGTAGATGCATCACCTACTTGCCAAAAGGAAAGGCCTCAATTAATAGCCCTAAGTCGGCCAACATGGTACTTTTAAGAGCTGTTTAACTTTTTTCTTTCATTATCTTTCAGGCTAATATAAACTAATTGAACTCCTGCAACTCCTCCCCAAAAAACCCACACAAACCCTAGGTTATTTCGGATGCTACGACGCGATTCTAGTGCTGCAAAGTTCGGATAGCTTGCTAGTTTCTCTTTCTCCTTCTTGTAGCCGTGAGGAGGAACTTATTTTTGATGAAAAAGCACAAAGTTTCCGTGAGTTCTACTCAGTACAAGGTAATTTTATGCTTCTCCTTCCATTATCTATGCGTTTGCGAGTTGTAACTCGATCGTAAAGAATAGACCTAGCTAGTTTCGAAGTATGGTATGTTGTTTGTTCTTGTGTACTAGTGGGCTGGTTGTGAACTTATTTGTAGGTTGAATTCATGGCTGGTTTATCGGATAAGAGGTATCATGATTAGTTTTTTTTTTTTTCACAATATTAAACAAAAAGGCAAGTCGAAACATCTTTAAGTAAACCGAAAAATTATTTTTGAGTTGATGAACTTGTGGGACTGTTTTGTAGGTTGTTTCGTGATGGTATTGAGTTATCTCTTTTGCTACTGATTTTTTGGTGTTGAAAGGATGTAGGGTGTGTAGAAACACCACATATTGGCAAGGTTGTTTGTTGGTCGTTCGTCATAACATTTTCGGATTGTTTGACACTATTCTTGCTGTCGTATTGTGTATGAAGTGATCGGGGTATGTTGGGATGTTTGTGATTGTTTTGACTACTGTGAAGTCATATATATAGGGAAGGTGATGTCTGTTTTATTTTAAAATAGGTTGTTCTCAATACATAATTTTTACGACGCTTAAATGATAACGAGAGTGTCATTTTTCTTATTGTAGACTAAGGAGCCGTAAAATTGCATTGCCTAAGGTTGGGAAGAATATACAAGGTATGTTAAGGTACTTACTTCTTTCTTTTGGCATGATCAAAAGTGACATGAACATATACGTTACGCCAGTTCATAACGGATCTACTCCTAGAAATTTAAGTTGTTCATGTTGTTCTTTCCTTATAAAATTATTCTAAGAAAATGTGTATGATCCTTGAATCCGACTAAAGTTCATATTGAGGGTATAGATGTCCATAAGGTTCTTAACACACTCCAAAAGTTTAGAATGTGATTCCTTGAGTTGAGCATGCATTATATATATATATATATATATATATATATATATATATATATATATATATATATATATATATATATATATATATATATATCTATTTTACTCTACCGAGTCGCGCCATAGTTGGCCGGGTACGACACCTATTGTGCAACCACTGATCACTTGGGTTTTACTTAGCTCCACGTGGCCGGGTACGATTCTACCGAGCCATATGATGGCCAAGTACGTTTTTAGCGAGTCCTCTATGAGGTCGGGTACGATATGATGATGATGATGCCCACAGAGGCGAATGTTTTTCAAAGCTATGTATATATATGTATAATGCATTTCATGTCAGTAGCCTCGAAAGGCACTAAGATGTTATAGTTTGTATTTCCTCTATCTCTCTATCCATTACAGTTCTTATTTATGATATCATGTCTTACATACTCGGAACTTTATTCGTACCGATGTCCCTTTTTCCTTGAGACGTTGCATTTCATGCCCGTAGGTCCCGATAGACAGGTTGACATTCCTTCTAGTAGGCTATCAGCTCAACAAAGGTGTTGGTGCACTCCACTTGCTCCGGAGTTGCCTATTTGGTTAGTAATCTTTGATATGTATTGATTGGTAGGGCGGGGCCTTGTCAGACATATGTCAGGTGCATGGATATTTGTATGGCCTTTTCGACCTATGTTTTGAGTTACAAAAGCCCCGTATGTCACATGTGTCCGTTTTTATATCATGTTGGGTCTTCATATGTTGATACCCCTATTTTTCTTCTTGTTATCTCATGGAGAGTTTTCTAGCTCATTTACTCATGATAGTATGGTAAGAATGTTATGTTACGTTGATACTCGGTTGAGTAAGGCACCAAGTGCCCGTCGCGGCCCTTTGGTTTTGGTCGTGACAAAAGTGGTATCTGAGCAGTTTTGTCCTACGGTGTCTACAAGCCGTGTCTAGTCGAGTCTTGTTTATGGTTGTATAGTTCACCACACTAATAAGCAGGAGGCTACATGGCATTTAGGACTGTCACTCTTTCTTCATACTCTAGATCGTGCGGTAGAGCTTAGTTATAAGAACTCAATTTCCTAATATCTATCTTATTCATGATATGATGATTCCTATATCTAGAAAGACAGTTGGTAAGAGATTGAATGTGGACGTGAAAGAGTTTATCACAGGAACTCTATTTTGTATCATGCTTATGATGCGTAAATGATAGGTCTTCAGCAAATCATGTGTATACTATGATATGTGAGCCTCTTTTTAAGGAGCCCCAAGGCATGAATATCTATAAACCTATATGTTAAAGAGCAACGAGTGAATTAGGAGGTGGATATAAGTTTCAATAAGTGAAAGAAATAACATGAAAAAAATTTAGAGGAAGTACAAGGTACCTAGACAATGAAGATTATCAGTATTTGCAATTCAGGTAGAGAAATATAAGCATTCTGAGTTACTTTCAACAGTAACAAAGTTTCATGCAATTGACCACACCCACCTCAATTATTTCCTATGGGAACTGAAAAATATAGTCTAAGAGAATGATGTAACATAGGGATCAAGCTAAGGTTAGAGTAACAAAAAATTCAGGATAGGATGTTATTATTAGCTAACACTTTCGAAAGGTAGTGCAAATATGGTAATAGATCTCATTGTGAGGCACCTATATGGTGATCTCTAGAATAGTGCAAGCAGATATGAATAATAGAATATTCAGAATTTTCAGAAGATAGGCGGCGGGATCCTAAAAGGGATAAAATATTTACCTTAGTATGACTCCCGCCCTAAAGAGAGAGAGATAGAGAGAGAGAGAGAATTTTAGGCATCCTGAAGAACCAGTGAGATGAAGCAAGATGAGCTAAACGTGAAAGAACGTTTTGTTGACGTTTTCAAAATAAAGTGATAGATAGAAGTATTAGTCAGAGAATAAGAAGAGAGTAACTGAAATATTATGAGTAAGGTATAATAAATGGTACGTCAGGATGACGAAGTCTAAAGTCAACTGAAAGGGAAAGATAAAAGGACACATGTCATGATGAAATAAAAGTGTATAAGCAATAAAGCAATATCCCTATTTTGAGAAATAAGTTGGTGACTCCGACGTGATTACTAGAGGGAAAAGGTAGACCCTAGAGTAATAGAAATAAGAATGGGCATGGAATAAGATAAACTGAACATGAGTTAAGAATCGAATAATTTGATAATAGCCGCCACCATCAAAATTTTAGAGAATGAGTTCCGGTGATAATAGAATAGAGAACAGAAGAATAACCTTTAAAAGCTCATTTAGTAAGATGTTTCCCAAAGGCAAGCACTGTGAGCAGAGTTAATCATAAGGAACTAAGGGTGCCAGTTATACTAGATGTCGCCTTCATGCGTAAGAAATTTAGTTATCCCTGGTACATAAGATTACCATAAGGTAATTAAGGTTCATTGATGATGTGAGAAGACTCAAAAGATGAATGGATAAAACATCTATAGATACATCGTCGTAGTACTAAATCTTGGTACTCCCATAAAGGGCGGAATATGGTGTGATATGGTAGTAAGTCGGAGTTAAGTGGTTCAAGTAATTATAGAATGGTAAAGGAGGAATATGGTAAAAAGGATAGAGGGATGATGTTGCATTTATTTAATACCTACAGCTATGTTGCGATTCTAGAACATTGTACAAGCAAGACACTGGGGAGAGGCAGTAAAAGTTTCTGGCCAGGATGTTATTGATAAATAAGTGTGAATGAACACTTGATACATCAGGAGATAAAGGCTAGAGGTAAGTGAAGATAAAGGATATATCCCAAGAGAAATTATGTAATATTTATATATATATATATATATATATATATATATATATATATGAGTGTAGATCAACGAGTAATTTAGTAGTTGATTAAGGATGAGCCCGATTATGGTTAGACATGAGGTCACAAATAAATGAACAGGTCATGCAAGATAAATGTAGTGAACCGCAACACAATGAATTCAATCTCATAGATATGAGTCACAATTATTTGAAATATTTAAAAAGGATTTGAGATAGTTAATGGTATCATTTAAATATTAAGAAAATAAGAGTGAGTTCCACTATGGAGACAATCAAATTTTAGCCTAGAAGTAACCCTACGAGTACAAGGGCACAAGGTTATGTAACTTAGGACCATTATAGGAGAGTAAGAACAATGAATATTTTTTTCGGGTGCATGATATAACAAGCTCGCAAATTTTCAAGACCAAAAAGGTCTCCTGAAATACTGCAACAACAGACTAGCTGAGGGAAATAAGGGAGAAGGTTTCCACCTAAGTATAGCGAGCTAAAGAGTAAATGACCTCATAACAATAGTATCACTACAATATCGCATACACTCCTTAAGAAAGTAGCACCTATCATGGCTAATGAATGGAAAGAAAAAAATACAAGTATTTATGCGACAAGTGTTAGAACGACCAAGAAAAGTAATTGATTACATTTAAGGACAACTGAGAAGGAACGAAAGGAAATTTATGGTGCTAGAAAGTTAAAGGAAGGTTTCGAGTAATATAAAAAGATATGTATAGGTTGTAAGGAAAAGTATCGCAGAGAAACAAGGTTTTAGGTAGATACGACCAATGATATGAAAAAGTTAGTGAGAAAGTGACGAAAATATGCATGTCCTCGGGATTAAACCCATCAAAACAAAGGAGGTGATGATTTCCATATGTAATAAAAAGCTCGGTGCACCTGAATGAACACAAAGGAGGCTAAGACTCGGAGCATTTAAAAGAGATGAAATGCTTCCCCAGTTGTAGAATAAAGGTTCAATTGCGATAAATAAGAGTATGACATTTAGGCCCCTGATTGAGAAATAATTTAAAGAAAAGGGATTTTATGATTTGAACGGGATTGGAATACCCCCCCCCCCCATAAGATGAATCATGTTAGGATGCTATGAAATACAATTATGAAAATATAGTATCATCGCTAGGTTAATCTGACAAATTACTTCAGATATTCCCCGATGAGACGTGAGCCCTAGTGGCAATGTATCACGTAAGAGGTCTCAAGTTATGAGTGGTAGATTAAGATCAACATTAGGACTGTATCAACGATTGATGGATACAAGTTAAAAAGTATGAGAGGAGGTTAGGTTGTCATTCTTAAGATGAACAGTAAAGATGGAGCATTAAAGGATTAGATTTATACATATAGGACAAGCAACGAAAGATTATCCCAAAGCTGGGTGGCATACTTTGGTAATAATAAAATGATGTAAGAGTTAGGATATAGTATGAACTACCTAGATTTAGTAAAACCATAAGCATAGATAACTGAGGCTATGAAGCAAGGTATAGCAATAGTCATAAGTTCGACAAAATACCAAGTGAAGAACGTTAGTACTCGTATAGATGCCCAGAGTGACAACCAAAATACTATATATGATCACAAAATGAGGCCCGATGATTGGCTAAAATCTGGGAGGAAAAGGAGGGAAGTGTCGCATAGGTGCACATACAAGGACAGAATCGTACAGCCTACGTGAAAGGAGGTAAAAACAGTTACTAGATTGGAAGAAGTTCGACTACAAGTCATGATGTGAGAAACAAGCCTAAAGGGGGAACACCCTAGCCATTGGATTTGTTCGTTAAATAGCTCCTTAGATGGAAACGACAATAATAAAGTAGCCGTAAGAGCTATTTCTTGCGAAACGGATAAGTGCATCAGTCAACATTCGAGGAGGAATGTTCCAAAGGGGGGAATGATGTTACACCCCATTTTTTCGTACGTGAGAGTACATCTGGGAGAAAATGTAGTAAGTTAATCATGTTACCTTAAAGGTTATAAATATTTAAGGTCCTGAATAACAAGTACCAAGATGGTTGGAAAGGCTTAGAAGCTAAGCAAATTGAAGGAAATAAGTTTCGTCGAAAGTCGATAAGTTTGAAATATTATAACATGTACTTTGTGGTGAGACTAGGGTTCTTGACATTATAAGGAAGTTATTCTATGAGTTAGTTTAGTTGTATGATATTCATTTACTACATTTTTATGGAAAGCAAGTTGTGGAACAAGAGTTGGCAAAGGTCATCACATGTTACATTCATAAATTTGATGAAATTTTTGTCAAATGTAGATGCACTTTTCTCCCAATATATTAGGAATAAAGGTATGATATACATACGAAATTGAAGATATACGAGTTTATTTTCCAACGCATTAAACCGTTCATCCATAAGATATTGGAGTAGAGAGATATTCACAGTTTCACGAGACTGCGGAAGTAGTAGGTGACAAGTAGGTGCATCACCTACTTGCCAAAAGGAAAGGCCTCAATTAAAAGCCCTATGTCGGACATGAGGGTACTTTTAAGATCTATTAAACTCGTTATTTCATTATATTTCAGGCTAAGAAATACTAATTGAACCCCTGCAACGCCTCACCAAAAATCTCACACAAACCTTATGTTATTTCAGATGCTATGACGCGATTCTAGTGTTTGAAAGTTCGGACAGCTTCCTAGTTTCTCTTTCTCCTTCTTGTATCCGCGTGGA
Organism: Nicotiana benthamiana; assembly: GCA_034376525.1. Classification (NCBI taxonomy): domain Eukaryota; kingdom Viridiplantae; phylum Streptophyta; class Magnoliopsida; order Solanales; family Solanaceae; genus Nicotiana; species Nicotiana benthamiana. The sequence goes on from CM067337.1 coordinate 97,146,950, forward strand.
GGAACTTATTTTTTATGAAAAGGGACCAGGTTTCGTGAGTTCTAATCAGTAAAAGGTAATTTTATGCTTCTCCTTCCATTAGCTATGCGTTTGCGAGTTGTAACTCGATCTTAAAGAATAGACCTAGCTAGTTTCAAAAGTTTGTTTGTTCTTGTGTACTAGTTGGCTGGTTGTGAACTTATTCATTGGTTGAATTCATGGCTAATTTATTGTTAAAGAGGTATAGTGATGAGTTTTTGGTTGTTTTTCTCAATTTGAAAGAAAAGGCAAGTCAAAACATGTTTAAGTAAACCGAAAAGTTATTTTTGACTTGATGAACTTGTGGAACTGTTTATAGGTTGTTTCGTGATGGTATTGGGTTATCTCTTTTGCCACTGATTTTATGGATTTGAGAGGATGAAGAGTGTGGAGAAACACCACATAATGGCAAGGTTGTTCGTTGGACGTTCGCCATAACATTTTCGGATTGTTTGACACTATGATGGTTGTTGTATTGTGTATGAAGTGATAGGGGTATGTTAGGCTATTTGTGATTATTTTAACAAGTGTGAAGTCATATATATGGGGAAGGTGCAGCCCATTTTTTGTAAAATAGGATTTGGTTAATACATAATAGTTACGATGCTTAAATTATAACGAGAGTGTCATTTATGTTATTGTAGACTAAGGAGGCGTGAAATTGCATAGCCTGAGGTTGGGAAGAATAGATAAGGTATGTTAAGGCACTTACTTCTTTCTTTTGGTATGATCTAAAGTGAAATGAACGTAAGCGATATGAAAATTCATAACTGATCTACTCCTAGAAATTTAAGTTGTCCATGTTGTTCTTTCTTTATAAAATTATTCTAAGCAAATGTGTATTATACTTGAATCCACTAAGGTTCATATTGAGGGTATAAATGTCCATAAGGTTCATAAGACATTGCAAAAGGGTTAGAATGTGATTCCTTGAGTTGAGCATGCATGCATTATATATATGTATCTATTTTACTCTACCGAGTCACGCTATAGTCTGTCGGGTACGGCGCCAATTGTGCAACCACTGATCAGTTGGGTTTTACCGAGCCCCACGTGGCCGGGTACGATTCTACCGAGCCGTATGATGGCCGGGTACGTTTTTAGCAAGTCCTCTATGAGGCCGGGTACGATATTATGATGATGAATTCCCATAGAGGCAAATGTTTTTAAAAGTTTATGTATATATATGTATTATGCATTTCATGTCAGTAGCCCTCGGAGGCACTCACATGTTACAGGTTGTATTTCCTCTATCTTTCTTTACATTATAGTTCTTATTTATGCTATCATGTCTTACATACTCGGTACTTTATTCGTTCTGACATCGCTTTTGCCTGAGGACGGTGTGTTTCATGCCTCTAGGTCCTGATAGACAGGTTGACAGTCCTCCTAGTAGGCTATCAGCTCAGCGAAGGTGTTGGTGCACTCCACTTGCTCCGGAGTTTCCTATTTGGTCAGTATTCTTTAGATATGTAATGATTGGTAGGGCAGGGGCTTGTCATGATCTTTATGATTTTATGTACTCTTAGAGGCTTGTAAACAGATCTCAGGTGCATGGATACTTGTATGGCCTTGTCGGCCTATGTTTTTAGTCACAAAAGGCCCGTATGTCACATATATACGTTTTTATATTATGTTTGGTCTTCATATGTTGATACACTTATGTTTTATTATTGTTATCTCATGGAGAGTTTTCTAGCTCATTTACTCAGGATAGTATAGTAAGAATGTTATGTTACGTTGTTACTCAGTTAAGTAAGGCACCGGGTGCCCGTCGCGGCCCTTTGGTTTGGGTCATGACAAGTACAATAGAGTCTATTGTCAAGTGAAGGAAAAGACGAGAGGTGAAAGGCCTTGAAATAACAAAAGAATATAGACGATAAAGTCATATCGTCATTTTGATAAATAAGCTCGTGACTCCAACGCAACTACTATAAGGAAAGGTAGACTCCAGAGTAATAGAAATCAATATGGGTTAGTGAACAAGATAAACTAAATATGAATTATGGACTGAGTAATTTTGTAATAGTAGGTATTATGAGAATTTCAGATTTTGTTGTGGCGATAATAGAATTGAAAAACAAGAAGATTCATGAGAAATTCAGAGAATGGTCATTCGGGAAAGCGCTTCCCTAAAGCAAGCAATGTGAGCAAAGTAAATCTTAAGGGACTGTATATGCCAGTTATATTATGTGTCACCCTCACGATTAAGGAATTTTGTGATCCTTCGTATAGAAGGATTACCACAAGGCGATTATGTGAAAAAGACGCAAAAGACAAAAAGGTAAAACATCTATAGATAGATCATCGTGGCTCCAACTGTTAGTGCTCCCTTAAAGGGGGGAATATGGAGTGACGTGGCATTAAATCAGAACTAAGTGGTTCTAGTAACTATAGAATGGTAAAATAAGAATGCGATAAAAACTACAAAGGAATGAGATTGCACTAATCCAAATCCTGCATATATGCTACATTTCCGGAACACAATGCAAGCAGGACGTCAAGGAGAGGAATAAGGGTTCTGGATCGTGTGGTTTTTGATAAATAAGGAGCTAGTGTGAGAGGTAAGTGATGATAAAAGAAATAACCCAAGATAAATTACGCGAATATTGATATGAGAATAGGCCAACGAGTAGTTAGTAGTTGATTCAGGAAGAGGCTAGTTATGGCTAGACAATAGGATATATATAAATCAATAGATTGTACAACATAAACATAGTGAACCCCAAAAGAGGAATTCAGTCTCGCAGATATGACAATTTGATCCATGAGAAATATGCAGATAGGCTTTGGGGTAGTTAAAACTGTCGTGTAAGTGTTAAGAAAATAAAAGAGAGTGTCACTAGGTAAACAGTCAAAACATAACCCTACAAGCACAAGGGCATGGAGGTAATAACTGGGGATAATTATATGCGAGGAAGTACATCAAAAATTATCGTCAAGTATATGATGTAATAATCTCGTAGCTTTAAAAGAGTTAGAGGGTCCTCCTTAAGTACTACAATGAAATACTAGTTGAGGAAAAAACAAATAAGATTTCAACCGAAACATGGTAAGTTGAAGGAGAAATGGTCATGTAAAAATAGTCTCACTACAAAATTTTATGCACTCCAAAAGAAAGTAGCACCTACTCTGGCTAATGAACCGGGAGTAAAATCGAAAGTAATATTCGAGACCATATGAGTTGCAAAACAATTCTGGCATGCGAAGTAAGACAAGCTAAGTATGTATGCAACAAGGGGCAGAAACAACAGCAAATATAATTGCCTATGTTTAAAGAAAGATCAGATGGAATGAAAGTAATTATTCAATCAATGTTAAAGTGTTAGTTATGTTATGAACCCACTTAAGATTTCAAAATATTATTCATGCAGCATATATTTTTAAGAAAGAATTAGTCCAGGTAATAGCCAATGGACTGAATTGCTAAAATATTTTATCATAGATATTCCATAGCATCCATGAAATGCTAAACTAATAACTAATACGAAAAGTCGCAGATCAGATGATAGCATAAGCCTACATAAAGGCTAATTAGAGAAAGAGCAAAACTAAAGAGTTACATCAACTAAGTAAATTAGGAGTTTGAATATTTGACCGAGAAAATTATGGATTTCGTCATTGAGAACATTGCAAGATCACTCTTAATATTATAAGTGCAAGATAAAAAGTACAACAACTATATTCTATAACTTCTATACGAGAATGCCAGTTCGAAGAGTACTAGCCTCATATGAAGTGAGTATCAAGCTCACACTAGATTGTGTATACATTAGAGGTGCAAGTATTATAAAAGATCTTCAAGTTGTGGATGTGTATTATATTTATGTGGAAGGGAGCTCATGAAGGAGATATAATATATGATGTGATAATTTAAGGTAAGTGAGGTAAAGGTGAACAACGTACGAGATACTTAGGTGCATAAGGTTGTGAATTATCTATACTCCAGATAGAGGGCTAGTAGTGCTGGGATTTAGTATCCAGGAAAGATAGCAGCATCATTGGTGGCATATCCTTTTAGCCTATGGTTTTTGGTATCCAGAACTCTTGTTAAGATAGCAAAGAAGTGTTAAAGACAATGCAATGTCTCGGTTGATATTCCATAATAACACAAAAAAATCAATGGTGCAACAAAGTTGAAGTAAGGTTGCGAGTAGTATAAATAGATATGTGTAAGTCCAAAGCTAAGAACGGTAAAGTGACAGTGTTTAGGAAGAAAAATAAAGGGCGAGTGAGAAGGCGATGGGAATAGATAAGTCCTTGGGATTAAGCTAATGAAAACAAGAGAACTGATGGTTTCTCTAAGTTATAGAAAGTTCAGTATAGCCTGAATGAATTCAAATGAGTCTTAGACTAGTAGCATTTACAAAAGACGGAATGCTACTCTAGTTATAAAAATAGGGTGTAATTGTGATTGATAAAGGAGGACACTTGGGCCTTCGGTTGAATAATGACTTAAAAAAAAAAGAAAAAAGAAGAATAAAATATTTCATGGATGGCACAGGATTAGAATACCCCCATAAAGTGAATTGTATTGGGATACTATGAAATACGATTATGGAAAATACCATATATGTTCCCCAATGAGACGTGATCCCTAGTAGCAGTGCTACATAAGAGGTCAAGTTATGAACCCTTATAAGAGAGCTAGGCTGGCTAAAGGATGGAAAATTGTGCATTCTATATCTCATGGAGAAAATCATGAGCTTGCTAACGAATAGCTTACTACAATAGCGTAAAATACAATTCAAAGAGAATGCTACATACTTTCCCAAGAATATCATAAGGATATTGCCCTACTTCGATCTGTCGTTACATATTTTGTCGCAAAAGACATGTGTTAGAGGAATTGTCAAGACAATCGGTCCAAGTATGTTACGACTATTCCTTCTTTCCTTTTGGCATGATCTATACGATACAAATGAAATTAAAAAACTGCACAATTTCTATAAATGACTCTACTCATAGAAATGTTAGAGATACATATATTCTTGATGCCCCGTTTGTCCTATTATTCTATCATTTGTTCATGGGACTCAAAAAATGCGTACATTTATAAAGTTTACTTCATGAGATTATTCAAAGCCACAATGTTCTTATGATGTTTCAAGGGTTTTTATTGATGTAATTCTCATGCATTGCATTCATTTATACATATACATTAACCCATGACCAGATGGCCTAACATAAACATATATATGTGTCACGCCTCCTTCTTCACACACCACCCCAAATGGTAATGTATAAGGGAGTTTTTCCATTTGAAGTGACATTATTCGAATTGGGATTATTTATTTATTTTAGAGTTGCCACTTCGGATAGCTTTAGCTTTTGGTGTCCCGAGTCACCGGTTTTTCTTGAATCCTAACTTGAGAAAATTTTTGACTTTTCAAATGAAGAATGTGAACTAGAAATTCTTTACTAAGGAATTTTGTTAACCCGAGGGAAGGAGTTAGGCACCCTCGAATTCTGTTGTTCTATCATGTTTGCTTAAACTATCATATTGGCTAATTATCTGATTTTAAGCATGTTTATCCTATAGTGCAATTTTAAAATTACTTACCGCTTTTAATTGAATTTTTTAGGAAGATTGCAACAGTATTAAAATGCTGCTCAAACTACGTTACATTAATACACCCGGAATTTTTACATACTTTAACACCGTCGAGATTTGGATTTGGGTCACATAAATGCGCACATGAGTTTAAGAAAGTAGCATTATTTAATGCGCGCCTAAAGCGACCAGCGCCATTGATAACTTTGTAGGAGGCCATGAAAATTCGCTAAATGGCACATCCCGTGTTCTAAGGATGTAAGGTGAGTATTGAAAGAGGGACATGAGATTTATTAATTTTGTTAGGCGCGGCGCATCTCATTTTAATTTGTAAAACGATATCCTAAAGAGGAACTATTATTATCTATTGATGACTGTCTCTAAAAACCTTAATTGATTGGCTTTATTAATTAACTACTATTAAAAACATTTAATATAACTTGGACCTCAAGATCAAGTGCAAAATAAAACAAGAAGATCTTCATTATTGAAGTCCATTTCATTCAAGTTTGATACTTAACTTGAAAGACCCAAAGGCTGCATTACAATATTAAAACATGAATACAGGACTTCAACCTGTTTGGCTTCACAATCAGCCTAAGACAAATGGAAATGCCTTTCACTTTATAAGGCCTGACAAACGATTGGGATGTAGTACAAGCCCAATTTGAAGGGTCTTTAATGGACTGTAAAGGGCACTGGCTCAAGGCTACAAATACTTGGACTTCTCATTAAGCAACTGGGCCCGATGTTACGCCTAGTTTTCTTGGTCCAAGTAACATGAACAAATGTAGAGACAAAATCAGCATTAACATGAAAATGTATCAATCAAAATATATGATTACCTTTGTTTATTAGAATCAACTAAATGGTGATTCAACTTATAAGCTCACACTCTGGACTTTAACTCAAATCACAAGTAGATGGACAAACCACATTAATTAACAGGTTTGAAGCTAAAACACGAACAACGTGATATTTTGAATATTTTTGCAGATCTTTAAAACTCTAGAGTCTAGGTGAAAGGATTTTAACACTAAACATGAGTTATAAACATCCACAAGAATAAAATTAACACAAGTTACCTAATCACTTTATGATCTAACACCTGAATCATACAGAACTAAAATTGAAGTTTAAAAATAATTGATAATGAGCATTGGAGGTAAAAAGTCACATGCAAAAAAAAGGGGTAGGCACTAATAAAGCCCAACCCAATTTGTACACTTAAATTAACACTAGCTTATATAACCTATTTGAATTACTAAACTGGACAAACAAATAGAATACTGTTAAAGTTCATAGTCCATATTTAATATAATACGGTCTTAGCTAAATACTTGAAATACAATAAATAAACAAATCATTCAAAGGAAAAGAAAATACAATAGAACAATCTCTGCATCATTTTTATTCCACTTCTAAACGGAGAGCTACATCATGACAGATTCAGGATGTGTACCTGGAAATTAACACAAAATTAAGTGAAGTTGAAGTCAGCTAGGCAGCAATAAGCATACAACACTCAACAACAACTTGAGATCAATTTTTTTCCCAAGAGTGGTATCAAAATAGCCAGGAAAAGTTTCGAATGAATAGCAATAGTAAAAACCCAAAACCAAGCTCGAATGACCCCAAGATGAGCATATAATAACCTATAGAACTCTAAACTTCAAATACGATCTTCAATGCTTAGATACCTGAGATCTAAAACTCTAAATGCTCAAAACTCTCAGACTTTGCAGAACTTTAGTTGATTTTAAGTTTCCCTAGCAAACTTTCATATTTTAAAATTTTTTTTGGGGTTTTTTTTTTTTACTGCAATCTCAACTTTCAGATTCCATGGCTTTTAACATTTTAATTTCGAATTTCAGATCTCTTCTTGTTTTCATATAAGGCAAGGTGTTGCCCTTTTATAGACAAAGTTAGGGTAACATTCAGATTTCCCTTTTGCACCCTTGCCCTTTTACTAATTTTAAGTTTTTAGCTACTCATTCCTTTAGTTTATAACTTGTTGGTAAAGTTGTACACTTAATTCCTGAATTTCAAATTAAAACCCCCATGTAGAAGGTTCTAGAGGATTCCAAATAAATTACTAAGAGATTCCTTTATTGAAATACCCCAGTTACCCTTGATTTCCCCTGAAATTACTAGTCTAGGTTAAATTAAACTCAGCCTTCTTAGACTCGGTCAAAAACTGACCATGGTTAAACAAACCAATGCTAGAGTATACAGCTATATCAAAACAATTATTCAAATTAAACAACACATGTTTTAATCCCAAATCACTCCTTAACAGTTCTAATTAATCTATTATTGGTAAAAATGGGAATCAACAATACTAAATCATGAATTTAAACTGACATCAATATGAATCAGAGAAGGAATCAAAAACATAAACTAACTAAACTACAAAACCTAGAATACTAATTACTGCCAGACAAACACAAATAAAAATGAATCATAAAGAAAACAATGAATAGACTAACAGAAAAACAAATTTTAAAATCAATTATTAACAACAATGAATTTCAAATAATAAAGGAAACAGAAGGCTCAACTATGCATGGTCTAATAAGGCTGGAGCCCAATTCGAGCCTCAGAATGATGTTAATGATTTGTTCTTCACCAAGGACAAACGAAAACATTATTTCGTGACTCGAATCAAACTCTGGACTCAAGAAATTGGGAAGAATTTAAAGGACTTCAACATTCTGGGGTTCTGTCTTTGATTTAAAATTCGTGAATTTTGAGTGAGATTCGAAGGATACTAATGGTTTATTTGGAAAGAGGAGGGTGAGGAGGTCATACGGTGTTAATTTTGTGAGATTTGGCAGTGGCGTCGCCGGACACAGGGGAGGCGGTGACGACTATTTTGATTATTCTACAAGTTGGAGTGGGATTTGAAAGGAACGGAGCTTGGATCCGTAATAAGGAGGAGGAAAGGAGGCTGTAGTGTCAATTTGGGAGAATTTCGACTATCACTTCCAGCAGAGGCGATTTCCAGCAAGCGGTTTACGGCGGACGGAGGTGGTACTAGGGTTTGGGTGTGGGAGACGGTATGGGCAAGGGGGTTTTGGGAGGGGGGATGGTAATGTTTGGACACTTAAATACTTGGAGAGGGTGACTTCCAGACCGTTGGATGAGATAACCTCGACGCTGTTGATTTAAAATTGCCAAACAATGTCATTTTGATGGGAGAAGGGTTTGGACTGGGTTGGATTTTTGGTTGGGTCAAGGTTTGGACTGGTTTTGGCTCATTTGGGCTGCCAGTTTAATTAAAAAGTGGCCCAAAACATGGGTCTTTTAACAGGACACCTATTTTATTTTAGTTTTCTTTATTTTTTTCTTATTTTCATTTTTTTATTTTGTCAAATACAGAAATTAAAAATAACAAATACCTCTAAAATTGAACTAATTAATTTTTCAAAATTAAATCAAACCTAATTTAAAGAAAATTAAGGAAAACATCACACAATTAAAAGTAAAATGCAAAAGGACTATTTTTTTGTTATTTTCTTCCAATATGTATATTATAAGTATATGGGATATAGGAAAAGCATAGAAAGTTTATATACACAATACCACCTGATCAGCTGGTAAATGATAATTTTGTTCACAATAGCCGAGATGATATAATTGGATACCCCTCAGAGGCTTGATGATGAAATGAACATATGTACATATGCACGACATGACATTCATATGCATAAGCATGACACTATAAGTATTTCATTATTTATAGAGTTATCAGACTTACATGTTTTGTCATTTACTCTATGTTTCGTCCTTGTATTTTATATAGTTATTTATGTGCATTACAAACATGGTACATTATTCATAGAGATATTGGGTATGATTCATTCATGCATGCAAGTATAGAAAATTGATTTGACGAGCCCTCATAGTAGAGAATGTTAGCATTACATAAAGGATCGGTAAGACTCCACTTTATTCAGAGTGTAGTCGATTCTATGAGTCATCGTGACAAAATTTTGCTATGCTACAGACTTATAGGTTGGCCAGACCCGGTCCCATTTGATTTCAAATACTCTTAGAGGATTAATAGATAGAGGTTTATTTTGCATAATATGTTAGAGGCCTTAACGGCCCATACGTATTCATGTTTTATAAAATATAGTTCATTCTTACAATGCTTTCCCACTTATAGTTATACATTAATAGTTGTGTCCATGTTGCCCCAGTTACCAATGATAGTACGAGCAGAAAGATATATTATGTTGGTGCTTCATTGATTAAGGCACCGGGTGCCCATCGTAATCGTTCGGTTTTGGTCGTGACAACTTAGTTCTTTATTGATGCATAAGTTATGAGAATTTAATGTAGATTGACTTTTGTGTAGATGACTCCAACATTCTATTTTCATGGATCTAATAGCTTCTTATGGTGATTTTGGACATAGGTTGTCGGGATTTAGATTTTGATGTTCTTAGGTTGTTTTGGCTTAAATTGGCAGAAGTTGGAAAGTTGAAGGTTCGGAAGATTGATTGGTTTGACCAAGTGTTGACTTTATTGATATGGGGTTTAAATTGTAGTTCTAGGAGTCGTTATAGGTCTGTTGTGACATATGGGACTCACATGAAAATTTTGAGGTCATTTCGAGTTGATTTGATATGGTTGGACATGAGTTTTCGAAGTTGAAAGGTCATTAGTTTATGAGCTTGAATTGAGGTATGATTCGTAGTCTTGATATAGTTTGGCATGATTTGAGACTTCTAATAGGTTTGTGTTATTGTTTTGTATTGGTTCGGATTATTGGAAGGGTTCAAGAGGTCTCGGATGTAATTCGGATGGGTTTTGGATAATTTTTCATTATGTTTGACTACTGATGCTCGTGTGTGGTTTTGTTCATCTCAATCTCAATTGTGGCGGATATTTTGGTTGTAGTTGAGTTTTTTTTATACGTGTTTGTGAAGATGAGGTCATGTATCATGAGAATTAGTGGCCTTCACGTTGGCACCCCAGGCTCTATGTTCACATAGAAGGGGAGGTCAGACAGGTCAGTCAAGCGTTAAGCCTTCACGTTCATGGGAGAAGGAGTGTGTTCGTCTAGGCAGAGTTGAATTGGGCCTCGCATTCACATTTGGGATATTGCAGTCATTGGGTTAAGTTTGGTCTTCGTGATCTCGAAGGTTGTTCCGTGATAGCGATGTGTATACCTTGGCATACCAATTAGGTACTTTATTTTGAAGGTTTTTGTTATTTTATCATCTTTTGAGTTATAAAGCTCGGATTTGGACAATTTTGGAGGGGATTTCACTATTTGGATTAAGGTATTATTTTTTACCCAGATTGATATTTATTCATGATTCCAACATTGATTTTAGCGATTAATTGATGAATTAATGTGAAGAAATTGGAGGTTTTAGCAAAAGCTTTTCTAAAGTAAAAATTGATGATTTGACGGTTGATTTGAGGTCTGATTTACAGGAAGCACATATATTTGGACTCATAATTGAATGGGTATTCGGAATTTGTGAGTTTCTCTCGGGTATGACGGTGTGAGCCCGGGGTTGACTTTTTGGGCTGACTTTGCATAATTGAACCAAGATCATAGCTTTATCGTTTGGAATTGTCTATATATGGAATTTAGTGATACTGTTAAGTTATTTAGGCTAGATTTGACCCATCCGGAGGTTGATTCACTCCTTGCACCCTTATATTATTGTTAATATTCTTGTGCATATTGTTGTTGAGTCGTGGGATATATGTTGATGTGACATTTACATTGTTGTTTATGTGTTGTTTTGGAACATGTGTACTTGTTGTGTGGGTTGATTATATTGTGTGGAGTATAAGGGTGGCGCTATGCGCATGCGGCAGCATAATGGTGGAGCTGTTGATGTCTATGATGTGAGATAAGGATGCTTATGCGCGTGTTGCAAATAAGGGGATAATTTATTGTAATGCGCACATGACAAGATAAAGGGGCTTATTTGTATGTAGCTATATAAGGGAAAATATTTCATTGTGAAGCTCATACGGCATCATATTGATTGTTTGTGGATTATGTTATGTGATATTTTAGGGTGATTCTTGATAGTATTCTTGTGTTGGAACGGGTTGATAATTTGAACCTATCATTTTTTTGCTTAAATAATTTCACTTTGTGTTTTAAGAGTTGTTGTTTAATTTCTCATGTTATTTTAGGGTGATTCTTGATAGTATTCTTTCCGTTGTTTATTTTATATCGATATTCTGCATATGTTATTATACTAGTGAGTGTCTTAACTTTAACCTCGTCACTACTCCATCGAGATAAATCTTGATACATACTGGGTACAGGTTGTGGTGTACTCAAACTACGCTTATGCACAGTTTTAGCAGTTCTAGATACCTCAGAGAGTATCGGTCGTTGGTGGGTTGATCCGAGTTTCTTTGAAGACTTCAAGGTATACCTGCTATTTTGCTTGCAGGCTTCGGAGTCACCCTGTTTAGTTGTTTTATTACTTTTACAGTCATGTACACTTTGAGATTTATTATTTATTTCTTGTAAAGCTTATGACTTATTATTGTCGAGTTTGGGGTTTATGACTATTGTATTCCTATGATGGTCATATTACGACACTATTTAGCTTTCATCAATATTTAAGTTAGTAATTTCTATTGATTCTTTATGTGATAGGATTACCTAGTCTTAGGAAGTAGGTGTCATCAAGATCCTTAAGGTGGAATTTTTGTTCGTGACACTAGGCCACCTGAGGCCCAAACTAAACATACATACAAGTCTAAAATAATCATTGCGAACCTATTGGAACCTTTAATACGGGGTCATTTACCCTTAATGATGACTTTGGCAACCTCTTCTAATATTAAGCCTCAACTTAGGAATGAAGTGTTCCAAATCACTTCTGAACCTCTCGGAAACCAAATCACCCATCCCCACAAGTCATAAAACATCAAAACCATCTACAGTAAGCATCAAAAAGAGGAATACGGCTCTAGAACTAAAAAATGGTCGGTCATATTGTTACATTCTCCACCTCTTAATTAAATTTTTTTCCTCAAATGGTTTTTGAAATGTGCCTAGACTATTGAAATGGAATGGTCATCTGCTCTACATATTTGACTCGGTCACCCAAGTAGCCTCCTTGCTCATTTCAAAACACCTTCAACAAAGCGATCTCCTTTGACCTCAACTTCACAAATTTCCTGTCCTAAGTAGCTGTTAACTTTTCTTAATAGGCCAAATTCTCATGTAGATTCATAGAAACATAGAAAAACCTGATGTCCAAAACATACAACTTATCTTCCCCATACATTTGAAGAATAGAACATGAAATACCAGATGCACCCCGATAGGAGAGGAGGAAAAGAAAACCTATAAGCGACCTCACCAGTTCTCTCCAACACTTCAAATGGACCAAGAAACCTCAAAATAAACTTTCTTTTATTCCCAAACCTCATCATACTTCACATGTGAAACTTTCAAAACTACCTTCTTACCCTCCATAAATGTACATTACGGACCTTCTTATCCACATAGATCTTCTGCCTATTTTGAGTTATCTGATGTCGTTCTTCAATCAACTTCACCTTCTCCAAAGTATCACAAACCAAATTCATACCCAACAACCTAGCCTAACTGGGCTCAAAACAAACAAACAGGAAAACGACATTATGATAATACAAAGTATTATACAAAGCTATCTGTATGGTGGACTGATAATTATTATTGTAAGTAAACTCCGAAAAAGGTGAGAAATAATCTCAATGGACTCCAAAGTTAATCACAAAAGCTCACATGTCCTCAACCATATAGATAGACTTCTTGGACAGACCATTTGTCTATGTATGAAAAAAAATTGTAAATCTCGATCTATATACCCAACTCCCGGTGAACTGCTCTAGAAAAGTGAGATGTGAATTGAGTGACATGGCCCGAATTGATAGAAATATACGCACCATGAAAATAAACTGCCATGGGTATATTAATCTGAGTTAACTCCTCTAAATTATAAGTAGTAGACATTCGTGTGAAGTACAGGACTTGGTCAACTTATCCATAATGACCTAAATAGTATACAAATTCCTCAAGTTCGTGGTAATCCTACCACAAGGTCCATAGTGATACACTTCCACTTCTATCCTGATATAACCATCTTTTGAGTCAACCTATATAGTTTTATGTTCATACTTAACTTTCTAGCAATTCAAATGTCGTGAAACATGAACAATATTATCATTCTTCATCTTCCGCAACCAACAATGCTAGTTTATGTAATGGTAAATCTTGGTATCACTTAGATCGATGGAATACCAACAAAATGTGAGCCTCCTAGACTATCCAGCAAAATGTGAGCCTCCTAAGGTATCAAATCACTTTAGCTATAAACATTAGGAATATATAGTTTGGCATGAAGTCCGATAACACCATCATCTTCAATGACTACCTTCTTAGAACAATCTTTTTTCACCGTGTCCTTAAGCACTAACAAATGGGGATCATCATACCTGTGAATATTAATGCGCTCAAACAAGAACAACTGTGCAACAACACAAGAAAGAACTCTACTAGGCTCAAAAATATCTAGTCTCACAAGTTCATTGGCCAGAACCTGAACATTGATAGCCAAAGGCCTCTTCTTAGCTAGAATGAATGTCAAACTACCCATATATTCTGTCGTTCTACTCAACGAATCTGCTACCATATTCGCTAACTTTGATGATATAAGATAATCATATCATAATTGTTAAGAAACTAAAGCCACCTCATCTTCCTCAAATTCAAATCGTTCTACTTGAACAAGTGCGGAAGACTGCAATGATCAATATAAACCTCAATGACTCCAAATCCTAAGTGCACACACAATTAAAACAAAAATCTAAATCATGAACTAGACTATTCTTCTCGTGTTCCTTCAACTGCTACAACACATAAGCAATTACTCTATCCACCAACATCAATACTACACTAAGACCAATGTATACAAATTCACAATACATCGTGTGTAGTCCTAAACCTATAGGCAATAGCAATACCGGGGTTGTAGTCAAATAAACCTTGATATTTTTATATCTCTCCTCACACTCTTCAGATCATCCAAAAGGAATGTATTTCTAAGTCAACTTAGGAAATAGAGCTTTAATAGATGAAAACCCCTCTATAAAATGACAATAGTATATTGTCAAACACAAGAAACTCCTGGTCTCTATAGCTATAGTAGGTCTAGGACAATTGTTAACCATCTCAATCATCTTGGGTATAACCTTAATACCGTCACCAGAAATTATATGACCCAAGAATGCAATTGAGTCCAACCAAAATTCACACTTAGAAAGATTAGCATAAAGATGTTTCTCGTTTAAAGTATAAAGTACAATACTCAAATGATGCTCATGATGGTCCCTATTGCGAGAGTAAACCAATATATCATCAATGAACACTATCACAAAAGAGTTCGAACAAGGCTTGAATACATGGTTCATCAAATCCATGAATGACGTTGGAGAGTAGTCAAACCAAATTATATCACAACCTCATTATGACCATAACGAGTCCTAAAATCCCTCTTAACAATATTTGAAGCCTTAATCTTCACCTATACCCCATCAAAAGTCTTTATTTATTAACACCTTAACCCTTGAAGCTTACAAAATACTCAATACGAGGTAATGGATACTTTTTCTTCACAGTAACATTGTTTAAGTGCCAATAACCAATGCATACCCTCACTGTACTATCCTTCTAGTTCAGGAACAATACTAGTGCACTCCAAGGAGAGACAATCGGTCTAATAAACCTCTTTCTAAGAATATTTTGCAAATGCTCCTTTAAGTTCTGCAACTACCAGAGTCATGCGATATGGTGGAATAGATATTGGCTAAGTGTTTGGAATCAAAATGTTAAGGATCTATTTTGAAATTGATACATCCTCTTCTGCTCATCAACAGACATAGTAAACCTAACCTCTAGCCTAGCTACATTAATTGGTTGAGATACCCTAACTAGTGAAACAACTAAAACTCTTAGAGTTCGAATGTAACAATGGCTTGCTCCAGAGCATGATTAGTTGGGATATATGCTCCCCTCTATCTTGAGAAGTACTTGGGACCATGGGAATTATGCTGGCTGTGTCAATCTCTTGAAGCAACCCAAAATATGGACCATGGTGCTCCGAAGCACTAGAGTAGTAATAAAACCCTCAGGAACTTGAGCCGGTCCTGCTAGATTAACCTTATCCATAACTTAGTCCACCTCCAGAGCTATAGGTGGCTCCTTAGAAATGGCTCTAGCACAAGCATAAAAAGTTGTAGGTGCTCCATCTCTTGCTCTTGCGCGTGCCTTATCTCTGCCATGGCCTCTACCTCTAGTAGAGGCTACAACCTAGGGCACTGGATCCTGCTACCCATCTATAGATTAATGTGTCCATATCATATGTGAGCGAATAGAAGAGTAAAGATTCTAAATTCGGGATGAAACAAAGTCACATGACAGAGACAGAAAGATTATGAAGTTTCCTAAATGTCTCATATTCTCTCGAACATAAGTATATACGTCTCCCGACTGATCTACAGGACTATATTATACATGCTCATGACTTGTAGTTTCCAAGAACCTAAAGCAGTGATACTGAATTTATCACATCCCAAAAACCCACCATGGTCGTGATGGAACCTAACCTAACCCGCCAGGTAAGCTAATAGTTTTAATCAACAATAATTGAACATAACAAGATATAATAAGATGTCATGGCTTTAATAAAGAAATATAAGTCTCATAAAAACAACCCAAGAAGAAAATACTAGAAATAATTTTTGAACCCTGGCAGTATGAATTCATGACCTGCTAAGGGAATGGTTATTTGACCAAGGTAAGGGGGCTTGGGGTTAATTGACCTAGGGTAGTTAATACTAGGGTAATTCAGGGGTGTTTTAGGTGTTTTCTAGATTAGGTTTTAATTGGAATTTCATGAAGTTAGTAATATAACTTGGAAATCAAGCCAATAACAAAGGGACTAACTAGCTAAAACCTGAATTTAAAAGAGGGACCTATGGTGTAAATGAAAATCTGAAGGTTGCCCTAGGCTTTGCCTATAAAAGGCATACCCCTTGCCTTGCTTATCAGGTTCTGGAGAGGTCTAAAAGGGGAGAGGCATAAAATAATACTGGAAAGAGCTTTCTACAATTCTAGGCAGCAAAAACTCTAAAAAGAATCACTATTCCATTGAAATATTTAGGGTACTTACAAGGCTATCAGTTCCAAATTAAAACTCCAGCGTACACGGTGGAAAATGGCTTGAATATTCGGGTGTTTTGGTAGTTGAAGCTTCAGAGGTTCCTGCGTCGGTTTCAATTCAAATTTGGTCATTCAAGTTTTTTTGGGTTATTTATTGTTGATGTTCATTCAAATGTTTCTCCCAACTGCTTTGATTCTCTTTCTGGGCTAAACACTTGATTTAAAGTTGTCGATTAACTGTTGTTTGTTTTTTGCTGCCTAACTGGCTTCAATTTCACTTCTTTTTGTGCAAACTTCCAGGTACCTATTAACCTCAAGTGCGATGTGAAGGTTGAATCAATATGAACGCATTTGAAGAGAAATGTTGGATAATCATTTGTTCTTCATGAATTTAATATTGTTATTTAGCTTCGATGATTAGCTTAATAGTGTTATTTAGACGATCGTCTATTTTTGTATTAATACGATTGTACTAGACTGTTGGAACTTAATAGAATCAAATGCATGTCCGTTAATGGTGCTAGATTTAATGTACTTAGTTGTGTTACCATAAAACATAAAGATTAGAACATGATATTGGTTTAGTAGTGTTAGTTTTCGTCTTATTAATAGTATTAGAGTATGATTTGAGTCTAAAAGCAATAGGTATACTTACCACATTAATGATTGAATCATCTCCTTTAGCTTTATAAAGATTTGCTCTGGTAATTTGTTAATACATGAAATTCAAATGTAAAATTTAATATCAGTATTTATATTGTACTTCATATTAGCTTAAGGATTCATGAACCGCTTGAAATTGCTATCAAAAGACCAAATTAAGCATGTTCATTCATCAATATATCCATGAGTTAATTAATGAGTTTGACTGGCCTAGGTGAAAACATCTTTGATTTGAATAAAGTTAAGCTTTTCCTCTGTGTAAATACCATTAGGTCCCATTCATTTAAGAATCAGAACTCTAGGGACTCAATAAAATCGAAATTAGGTTTGCACTCATTCGTGAGTGTTAGGATTTATGCCCTTCACTAGAGGGGGGGTGAATAGTGAAGCACGAGAATGTCGATAAATATTGCGGAATTAAAATTGCAGGAATAAAGTAAGTGTGGTAATTAAAAAAGTAAGGAAAGGACACACCGAATTTATACTGGTTCACCACAACGTGTGGTTAGTCCAGTCCCCGAGAGACTCTCTCGAGTTTACACTAACTCCATTAAGCTTACGGGTGCCTAACAAACCTTTACACTTGCTCGTAGATGTACACTCTACAAGACTTCAACTTGCTCGAGGATACCTCACCTAAAGACTTCACAATGCTCGTAGATACCGCACCACAAGACTTCACACACTAAGATTGAAGGTACTTAGCAAACCCGACAGTCAATGAGAAGATATGGTCTTCTCAATAACCTTTCTCTTTTACAACAAGAACTCTCTAAGAAGAGTAGATAAAGAGATACAATATAAGCTCTATGAACAACACAAAATTGTCTCTCAAATGGCTCAACAAAAGCTCTAAATATGATGTAGAAATGCTATCAATATGTTCAAGAATAATGAGAGATATTGTTCATGTGAAATGAGTCAAAAAGACTTCTATTTATAGGTGGTAGAAGTTGTATGTCTGTTGCTTAATAGGCAATCAATCATGCTGATTTTATGCCAAGATAATCGATTATTCACTTTACATAATCGATTATCTTCTCAACGTTCATAAAACGGAACGTTGGGAAGGCAACGGTCAGTGAATAATCGATTATTCTTTAGGGGATAATCGATTATTGACCCTTGCGGAATTTCCAGTTTAAGCTGGAAATTGCCAGATAATCGATTATCCTCTAGGTATAATCGATTATGCAGCCTTGCTGGAATTTCCAGTTTTGCTGGAAACTCAGCATAATCGATTATCAGCTTAAGGATAATCGATTATCTGGCTGTTCTGTCCAGAATCGAAAACTTACTTCAAAAACCATTTTGGTTAAAATGAAAACGTTAAAATCATTTTGTTTGAAGTATTTGAAATATGTTTATGATAAATATGATTTGATAAAATGATTTTATGCATATTTATGATGACCTATGTTGAGCCAAAAGACGTGATAACATAAACGTTGCTCTTACATTGGTTCTACCTAACGACCTACGCCTTGGGTCTTTGGTCTTGAACTTTTGAGCTCGTCTTGGCTTTTCCATGCAATCCCTTCATCAATATTCTTCTCGGCATTCAGTCTTGATTGTTTGTCATATAATAACGTTCTTTGACACTTGACTTCATTGTTTTTCATTCATCAAAACCTATACCTGGAAATCATGCTAATACAACCAAAGCACGCATATCATGGATAGAATGATTTCCTACAATTTCCCCCTTTTGGATAATGACGAACAATAAGAGATATGCATATCGGATTCCCCCTAAGTTCATGCTATATCTCAACATATAAGTTATGCAAAACATTCCCCATAATTGAGTATTCCCCCTCAATTAAAGCATACTAGAAGGTGGAGACATTCCCCCTTATTAGATGCATATTAGATGCATATCGCCTAATTTCTTCCCCCTTTTGGCATTAGCAAAAAGAGAGTATACACAGGCTACTTTTCCCTTTTGACACTTCACCCTTTTGGGAAAACCAACTGTTAGTGTCAAACATAAGATAGGAAATACAATGAGAAATATACATGATGACGATTTAAAAAAAATCATACCATCATAAAATGATACCAAATGTTCGCAAAAACATAACAACCATAATAACGGTTATTTTTAGCAAATCATATTACTTAACAACATATCAACTGTTAATTTTTGACAAACCAATAGTTGTATTAAAAACATGAATCATTTATTTTTCAAGAATACACCGACTGTTATTCAAACCAAAAATAATATTCATCAAAACATGAATCAATCATTATTTTTAACAAAAATAATTGATACCAATTGATATTCAAAATAAAAGTTATCAAAACATGAATCAACAAAAATAATTGATACCAACTGTTAACAAACACATATCAATCGTTAACAAATATCACCTATTACGTTTTTATCAAAAATATGATAACTAACCGAAATTCCCCCCTCGATGCAATAAGGTTTCGTGCTTGGTGCATCTACTACGATATTGTAGTCTTCAAGCACACCTGCAAACGTACCTAAAAATAGGTTTTAGGTACCCAAGTACTTCTGGGTCCTTGGGAGTTAGGCAAATAATAATTATAGCTAAAAGATAAATCCCTATGTTTTGCAAAACATACGGGTGCTATGTGTCCTACCCGGTTTCAATAATGACATGTAACATTCATGTTGTGCATATGTCTTGGTTGAGCCAAAAACGTTCTAGGTGATCTAAAGTCGTTATTCCTAGAAGCTTTGAAATTCCTAGAGTCATTTCTAGGCGGTCTAAAATGATTAATTCTAGACTCATTAATAAAATTCCTAGAATTATTTCTAGGTTGTGCATCGCAATTTCTAACATGCTTCTTATTCTTTTTACGCCTTTTATTTTTCCTGGGCCTTTCCTTTTTAATTTCTTCAACTATTTTAGGATTGTCTATACTTCATTTTTCTAGTGTGTTCCTAAGTTCTATGTTCTCTAATTTCAAAGAATCACAAGATGAACAATTAGAATTTTGATCAATTGAAGAATCTTCATGCATCTCCTTAATTTTATTTCTAAGATCAATTTCATTTTCCAAAAATTTATTTTTCTCTTCTAAAACGTTAATTTTAGCCTTGGCCTCTTTGGAGATTTTTGAAGTCTTTTTCATTTCACCATATAATTCATGAAAAGCTTCTTGTAATTCTTCAAAAGAGTAAGAGTTAGGAGTACTTACCTCTTCTTCCTCGTTGGCCATGAAGCATAGGGCGGCAGTTTCATCACTCGAGCTGTCCGAATCCCATGTCACGCGCTTTTGGTGTTTCTTCTTCTTCTTGTCCTTGGGTTTTGGACAATGCGACTTGGTGTGGCCAAGTTTTCCACAATTTTGGCATGAAGGACTTGGTTCTTCCTTCTTTATTTCCTTCTTCATAAACTTATAAAACTTTTCAATTAAATCATTTGAAGAAGTATAGTCATCGCTTTCCGAATCACTTACTTCTACTATTTTAGAAGATGAGGCTTTGAAGGCAATAGTCGAACTTTTCTTATTTCAAAAGAAGGTCTAAGAATAGTGCTTTCATAAGTTTTGAGGTTACCTCGTAGTTCATCAATTGTGAAGTCCGAGATTCCTACCGATTCTTGGATGGCATTGGCTTTGGAGCGCCATTCGGGAGTGAGACTCCGTAGGATTTTTCGAACTAGATCTTTGTTCGAGTATACTTTTCCGAGAGCATGGAGATCGTTGATGATCATTGAGAACCGTTCAAACATATTATCGATGCTTTCCGGCTCCTTCATTCTAAAGAGTTCATATTCATGTGTTAGAAAATCAACTCTTGATTCTCGGACTTGAGGCGTACCTTCATAAGTGATTTCAAGCTTATCCCACATCTCCTTGGCGGTTTTGCAGCAAGAAATCTTCCGATAGTCATCCGGATTCACCACACAATATAACAAATTGACGGCCTTTCTGTTATTTTCAACCTTCTTGATGTCCTCGGCATTATATTCATCTTCCTCCTTTGGAACCATGGTTTCCCCAACTTTCTTTGTCGGCATTTGCTCACCGTTCTTGATGATTTGCCACAAGCGAAAGTTATTTGATTGGATGAAGATTCTCATCCGCTCTTTCCAATATGTGTAATTTGTTCCGTCAAATAGTGGAGGCCTATTGGTAGAGTGTCCTTCGCTCATCATACCTGCGTTCATTATTCTCAACAAAAAGATATATATCGTTCTCTCAACCGGCTAAGGCTTTCAGAGAGTTAGGCTCTGATACCAACTGTTAGGATTTATGCCCTTCACTAGAAGGGGGGGGTGAATTGTGAAGCACGAGAATGTCGATAAATATTGCGGAATTAAAATTGCAGGAGTAAAGTAAGTGCGGTAATTAAAAGAGTAAGGAAAGGACACACCGAATTTATACTGGTTCACCACAACGTGTGGTTAGTCCAGTCCCCGAGAGACTCTCTCGAGTTTACACTAACTCCGTTAAGCTTACGGGTGCCTAACAAACCGTTACACTTGCTCGTAGATGTACACTCTACAAGACTTCAACTTGCTCGAGGATACCTCACCTCAAGACTTCACAATGCTCGTGGATACCGCACCACAAGACTTCACACACTAAGATTGAAAGTACTTAGCAAACCCGACAGTCAATGAGAAGATATGGTCTTCTCAATAACCTTTCTCTTTTACAACAAGAACTCTCTAAGAAGAGTAGATAAAGAGATACAATATAAGCTCTATGAACAACACAAAATTGTCTCTCAAATGGCTCAACAAAAGCTCTAAATATGATGTAGAAATGTTATCAATATGTTCAAGAATAATGAGAGATATTGTTCATGTGAAATGAGTCAAAAAGACTTCTATTTATAGGTGGTAGAAGTTGTATGTACGTTGCTTAATAGGCAATCAATCATGCTGATTTTATGCCAAGATAATCGATTATTCACTTTACATAATCGATTATCTTCTCAACGTTCATAAAAAGGAACGTTGGGAAGGCAACGGTCAGTGAATAATCGATTATTCTCTAGGGGATAATCGATTATTGACCCTTGCGGAATTTCCAGTTTAAGCTGGAAATTGGCAGATAATCGATTATCCTCTAGGTGATAATCGATTATGCAGCCTTGCTGGAATTTCCAGTTTTGCAGGAAACCCAGCATAATCGATTATCAGCTTAAGGATAATCGATTATCTGGCTGTTCTGTCCAGAATCAAAAACTTACTTCAAAAACCATTTTGGTTAAAATGAAAACGTTAAAATCATTTTGTTTGAAGTATTTGAAATATGTTTATGATAAATATGATTTGATAAAATGATTTTATGCATATTTATGATGACCTATGTTGAGCCAAAAGACGAGATAACTTAAACGTTGCTCTTACATTGGTTCTACCTAACGACCTACGCCTTGGGTCTTTGGTCTTGAACTTTTGAGCTCGTCTTGGCTTTTCCATGCAATCCCTTCATCAATATGCTTCTCGGCATTCAATCTTGATTGTTTGTCATATAATAACGTTCTTTGACACTTGACTTCATTGTTTGTCATTCATCCTATACCTGGAAATCATGCTAATACAACCAAAGCACACATATCATGGATAGAATGATTTCCTACAGTGAGCCCATCATGATAGTTTATCATATAGATGAGATTTGGGCTTAATTACATGCTAACAAACCCAGAATCTCTTTGAATACTTTCAAAAAAATTAATTCATAATGCTAATTAATTAGGCCTTTTAGAGACAATCATTAATAAAGAATAATAGCTCCGTTTAGGATGGCCTTTAAAATAAATTATGGTGCGCCGCGCCAAACAAAATTCATAAATTGCGTGGACCTCTTAAAAAATTTACCATAAAATACATAGAAATCGGGCAGGCCATTTAGTGAATTTTCATGGCCTCCTATAAAGTTAATAATGCATTAGTCTATTGAGGAACACTCCTTAATAATTTTACCTTCTTAAATTCGGGTGTGCATTTATGTGACCCAAATCCAAATCTCAACGATGTTAAAATTTGTAAAAATCACGGGTGCATTTATGTGACATGATGCGAGATGCATTTTAATATTGTTGCAATCTTCCTCAAAAGTTCAATTTAAAGCGGTAAGTAGATTTAAAATTGCACTATAGGGTAAAAATGTCTAAAATTTGAAAATTAGCCAGATATGATAGTTTATGCGACCGTGCTAGAACCACGAATTCCGAGGGTGCCTAACACCTTCCCTCGGGTTAACAGAAATCCTTACTCAAGAATTTGTGGTTCGCAGACTTCAATCAGAAAGTCGAAAATTTCCTCGATTTGGATTCATGATAAACCGGTGACTTGGGACACAAAAGCCAAACCCTATCCTAAGTGGAGACTCTGAAATAAATAAATAATCCCAATTCAAATAATTTCACAATAAATGGAAAAGCTCCCTTATATATTATCCTACGGGATAGGTGTGTAAAAAACAAGGTGTGACAGCTCTGGCAACACTGCTAGGGATGCAAACCGAGAACTTCGGTTCAGATTTTAAGAATCCGATCTTAGAACGGCTGTTATACTTAGCTTTATTTATTATCTGATTTTCCTACATATTTTATCCTAACATGCTAAGAACCTTACCGCGTTGATATTATCTAGATTGTATATATAACATTGTTACGAAACCCTTCTCTTCTCATATCGGGGATGTGCTCGCTGGTCGAGACTCTCTATATTGTTAGTTTCATACCTTCAACTGAGAAAGAGACCAGACAAGTTACTAAGCCATATGGCCTTTTGGTTCCCGTACGTAGCCCCCTTATCGACTCGAGTTGTCCGCTCGGGTATACATTATAGAATATACCCAGCTTTTGAACCTAGAATTACACGACCTCATGCCTGATCCCTAGTAGGTACGCTTGCGTGCATCATGTGCATTTGACTTAGGGTACTCCATAGAGGGTTGGTTCCGTCAAGGACAGGTAACCTGAAATGGAAAGACCATGCTGATCATCCTACTTGCTATTTGTGCAGTTGTTTGCCTCAGATCTGCATGCTGACTGGTTTGTGAATAATGGGAGAAATTTGAAAAGAAAAAAAAAGAAATGAAAAAAAAATAGAAATGAATAATTGAGTTAAGGTTGAGCTAGTTAGTCACCTGTTTTTAACACCCAATACCTAAATGGTACGAAAACTCTACCAATTTTATTAAAAAGTCAACAAAAAAAAATCAAAATAGTTGGTTGTGTAAAATTTGCCCAAAATACGGCGGTTTGATTCACCCCGGATGTGAGATACGTAGGCGACCCTATCGGGTCCAACTTCCCTTTAGCAAAAATAACCCAAAAACAACAAAAAAACACTTTTTAATTTTGTAGGGTGATGCCATTCTTGTTAAAATAAGTCGAATAACCCAAAAAGGGCGCCCGAAGGCTATTCTGCACGAATAGCCACTTTGAGTCATTTTCAATGGTTAGGGGGGCACAGGATTAAAATCTCATTCCCCGAACTGCTAAAAGGTTGTATCTGCAAAGCCGGGTTTTTGTTTTGAAATTTTCAATAAAATAAAATGGAGTCAGTTTTTCTTAAAAATAAGTGATTAAATCACCTTATTAAATCTGCAGGATGAGCATGATTCAAAATGAAACTTTCTCAATCATGAACAAAATCCTTTTGGAGTTGCGTCTATGGTTGAATGATCTAGGTGAAGAAGGGCAAGACGAGGTTAAAAAATATTTGAAAGGTCTTAAGCCTCGGGGTGACATCATAAGGGCATTGGTCACATGCTGGGACCCAGCACACAACGCGTTCCATTTTTTAGATTTTGAACTCACTTTGACCCTAGAGGAAATAGCAAAATACATTGGGAGTGTTGAGGTTCCTTTAAGGCACAAATATTTGATTGCGCCGATAACTATAGTTGTGCATAGATTCTTATACTCACTGAAGATAAGCAGGACGGTCCACAACCCGGATTTGGAAGCTGGATTTTGTACTCCGCACAATATATACCTGAGATATGGCCACTTAGAAGGGTTCAACAATCCGCAAAGTAAAATATGTAGCAAAGAAAACTGCCAAAAATGGGTGGAACATAGAAATTTTGCTTTTACGGTGGTCTTCTTAGGACTTCTGGTATTCCCAAGGGAAGATTGAAATATCGATATAGAAATAGTCAGTGTCGCCATCACTTTAATTACCCAAGCCAAGAGCACCCTTGCGCCCACGATTAGTAGTTGAAATCTTTCGTGCTCCCACAGTCTGTAACGCCGGAAAAGGCTTTTGGAGGGGTGCAATTTGTTATTAAAAGGTGTATCACAAAAGGGGGAAAGCAAGAAAAATAAAGAGCGGAAATTAAAAGGGGGAGAAATATTGGAATGAAAGCCGGGATGACACCTGCAACCATTGCAAACATGTAGACATCTGTTAACTGTATAGGTGTATCACATCCCAATGTGCGATTCCCTATCTGTTTTCTGTCTCAAACTAACCGTTTGTTGTTGCACCAAATATCAGTCTCTGGTTTTAGAAATGGTGGTTGGTTTGTGGTGAACTGGCATCAGACCGGTATTTCACCAGATCGAAAGGAAGGGCGGAAATGTCATCTGAAATGCCTCTGCCGGCAATTCCCATCTCACAAGATAGCCTGTTTACAGGCATCCCGGCCTAAGATTTTGCGGCGGCCGAAGAAAATAGAATCCTACGACTTAGGGTCATGGAGATGTGGGATGCATTGACATATGGAAAAGAGCCTCCAAGTGCCATCCTTGGATTTCCTAAACTCTTCCCAAGGTCGGGGGTTACATCCACTGTTCCCATTAGCCATATCCACTTAGGACAACCTACCACACCGGCCAATTTTGTTGGAGCACTATCTGAAGTCCGACCTCAGGTATTCACCTCTGGCACAGTCCCCAACATTTTCAAGGCTTCCCTATGTGCAACCACCACATGTCTTGCGGTGCCAAGACCCATGTTTGATCCAACGGTTTTCACATTTCAAAGTCCCAATTACAAAATTGAGCCTCCCCCAAACCCCACATACAGTTATCCTCAACCACCATATGAACTTACATCAGTGCAGGATGAAACTCCTAGAGTGCCTGTACAAGATGAGATAACAAGAAGAATGAAGAGCCTTGAGTAGAGCTTAAAGAACATACATGGCTTGAGTTGGCAAAAGAGTGTTTTTTACACAGACCTACGCATGTTCCCGCATGTACATCTTCCCATGGGATTTAAAACGCCAATGTTTGAAAAGTATGATGGTCATGGCGATCCCATTGCTCATATGAAAAAAGTATTACAACCAACTGCGTGGGGCAGGCTGAAAAGAAGAACTGTTGATGGCATACTTCGGAGAGAGTCTGGTAGGCATTGCTTGAGAATGGTATATGGACAAAGAAGTCTCACGATGGCATATCTAGGAAGATCTTTCCAGGGATTTTGTAAGGCAATTTCAGTACAACATTGACATTGCGCCAGACAGGAACTCCTTGGCCAATTTAAAGAAGAAGCCTTCAGACAGTTTCAGAGAATATACAATTAAGTGGCGCGAACAGGCGTCAAGGGTAAAGCCGCCTATGGATGAGATAGAGATTGTCACTGTTTTTCTCCAGGCCAAGGAAGCGGATTATTTTGAAAACATGATGTAGGCCATGGGCAAACCTTCTGCGAAAGCAATCAATATTGGCGAGATGTTAGAAAATGGTTTGAAAATGGGATGAATTTTAAGTCAGTCAGCCATCAGAGCAACCTCGCAGACCATCCATGGCGGGGCAGGTGGAAGATGTCCTAAATTTGACTAACAACCCATTACCGGACCATAATAACAGACAATTAATCGAGATGATCTACGAAGTCAAAGAATTTGACCATGCTTTGAAAGCCATAATTGTTATTGCTGAAGCTAACAAAAAGCCAAAAGCAGCCTCCAAGAATGCCGAAGAAAATAAAATGAATGAAACCACGCACCCAGAAGCTGAAAAGAAGGTTGAGGCACCACCTTTCAAAGAAACTATCCTTTATGTCTCACGGGGTCGTCGGGAAACGTAGACGACTCTAAGTCCCCCAAAGAGATTTATGTTAAACAAGACTATGTATATACCCAAAGGAACCTATGTGGGGCAGGTGTCATACCTCCTTTTTTGCTATCCACAACTCGGTGAATGGCATAGATAATGGAGTTTTTCCAATGAAAGGACAATCAAAATGGGATTCAATTATTTAAGATAATTTTAGATTCACCACTTGGGAGATTTATGGTGTCCCAAGTCACTGTTCAGAATTCCCGAATCGAGGAAAGAAGGACTATGATTCACAGTCCACGAACCAGAAAATCCGGGTAAAGAATTTTGTTAAACCGGGAGAAGGTATTAGGCACTCCCAAATTTCGTGGTTCTAGCACGGTTGCTCAACTGTTATATTTGTTTTAAATTATCTGATTTTATACAATTATGAACCTATGTGCATTTTTAATTCTTCAGCCACTTTTATTATCATTTTAAAGAGAATTGCAATGTCGTTAAAATATGCCTCAAACCACGTCACATAAATGCACTAGTGGATCTTGACATATTTCAACTTTGTTGGGATTTACATTTGTGTCACATAAATGTGCCGCGCATTTAAGAAAGGTGAATTATTAAAGACGTTCCTAAGGCGACTAGCGCGTTATTATCTTCGTGAGAGGCCGTGAATATTCGCTAAACGACACGTCTCAAATTCTAAGTATGTTAAATTCTACATTTTACAGGGGATGACCCAAAGGAATATTTGATGTTGAAACTATTAGATCTTAAAAATTAACTACAAGGATTTATTGTTAATGCCACATCAGATGGCCTGGGTTCACGTATCAGCTGGGCCTCAAGGGAGCCCAGTTTAATAGCCTAAGCCTTGGGGTCCAAGGGAAACCCCTTTCACATCCACATAAAGTGAAGTTATATATATAAATGGACTACTGAAGTTAGTGGGCCAAGCAGCCCATCACTTAACCTCCAAAGAGGGGGGACCCTTATTCAATACTGCACTTTGGGTCATAAATTCCAATTTAATCTCAAGGGCCCCACATATATACAAATTGCTGAAGTTAGTGGGCCAAGTTGCCCAATCATCCCAAATAGGCTGGGTTTGCAGAAATAATTAAAGTTCTAGACGCAATGCATATTACCAACAGGTATCATGTATCCAAACAATTCCTCAAATTTATCCCAACCTAAATTGAAAATAAAAATAGGCCCGCATTCGTAAAATACTATTACCAACTCAGACGAAATCATTTGGGTCAGCTACGAGCACACATCAATTGTGTGAACATGAAGACTACGTTAATGACTAAATACACTATCACCACACTAATGTCCTAATAAACTAACCAAAAAAATTTTGCCTGGGATACATCACAGTTACAGGCTAACCTGCAATTCATGAGCACTTCAGAATTCACGCCAGGCCTAAACACAAGATCGGGAATCCATTTATTGCATTACTATTCCATTACAAGGGTCAACTACGGGAAAAACTAAGACAAAAGGGATTCCTAATTAAACATCACGTAAATGAGTTACACTTCTATACATTAAATAAACATTATTAGCTAAATGAGACAAGGGAAGGAATTTAATCACTCAACACTTGCATTCCAAAATCACAACTTCGTATTACATTTGTGTGAGATCCATAGGGCCAAAATATACCTGGAAAACGGAAAGAGAGTGAGGATGGAGATTCACCAAATAGGCAACAGAATAATAGTATCTTAACAACTCCAAATAATCCCATATTCCAGGTAATTAGAGATAGATGACAAGAATATTTTGAACTTGAAGAAATGAAGTGGAGGGAGCCAAAAAATGACTTCAAATCATCATATAACAAAACTAAAATCAAAGAGTGCCAAATAGCTCGAACCTTTTTAGAATGAGCAGTGCTTTTAGAAGGTTAATGATTGATTCAATATAAAAGTAAAATTTTCAGCAGTATGTATACATTTTCTAAAGTTTTTCCCAGCCCCCCTATCATTGAAGAGATCGTTGCCTTTATAGGCAAAGCTATAGGGCAACTTTATATTTCCCTTTTTTTCCATTAAGTCCTTCATGTTATGATTTTCTAGCCAAGTCACAACTAAAATATTTCTAATAGACCCCTACTAGAAGGTTCTTGAATTAACTATTAATGATTCCCTAAGCCTAAACACCCAAATTACCCTCCAGGACCCCTGTTTTTACCCTGACCTCCCTGGGCCAATTGGCTCAACTAATTGGGTCATAAAATCCTGAATTAACCACAATGAATGAGGCTGCTGTTGCAAATCAGGCCCAGACTCTTTACAAGACGCAAAGCAATCGTAGTAAACATAAAAGTTCCCCAAACCCAGTACACCATCACATCATTAATTCAAGGCCCATTGTAATACCATACTTAAACACATAAATGAAAGCTAACAAAGAAAGAGATGGAAGCCCTAAATTAGTATCAACCATTATATTAACATGACTTACTTGGAACGAGACAAGAAATTTAACGAACATATTCATGTATAGCACAAGTAACTTTTTCAGATTCTCCTAATGTAATCCTACAATGGGGCTTAATCACTTATTTGTTGCAACTGAACAATAATCACACAGTTCAGAACCTAAGCTAATTAACTTGAAACAAACAACTAAAGAGTAAGACCTATACAATTGATTCAACATGAACAGAATCCTAATTTGAGACTTGTCGTCTGAATCAAAAGAAAAGAACACGAAGAGGAGAGTCGACAAGAAAATAAAAAGAGGTTTACCTATTTGAGAATGCCTTGAGATGGAATTAATCACAACTCAAGACAGGACCTCCAAAAATCCGTTCAAGGTTGGGCTTCAGGAACCCTAGGTTCATGGAATGCATAGTTCTAGGTGGTTTTGAAGGTATTGGGTGGCAAATGGGGTTATAGGGGTGTCGATAAGTGGGTTTTAGAGTATTGGGTGGCAGCCACCACCGTGTATGGCTGAGGTGCCATATTCAGGCACATATTCGACGCGTTGTGGCTAGATTCTAGAGTAACCACTGGCAGGGCTAGGTTGAGGGTGCTGAGGGGAATTATTGGTGTTGTCTTGAGAGTGGTTTGCTACCGGCCACCGTCGTAGACAGCGGAGCAGCCGTGTTTTGATCGGATATTTGAGCATATCGGCGGTGATTCGAGGGATGACTTTCATGGGAATAGGCAGAGGAGAATGGGATGCTTCTATGGTGTAATTTTGCGAAGCATTAGGGTTACGCCTGCGGTGGTAGTGATTTTCAGCCGGCGGCGGATAGTGGGGTTAGGGTGGCTCATGGGCGGTGTTACACCGGTGAGGGACAGTACAAGGATGAGGGAGTTTGGTCTCTTAGGTTACTACACGCGTTTGGACATTTATATTTTGTTTGGGGGGAGTTGTAGGGCTGTTGGATGATGGGAGATGAACGACCCAGATGAGAAGTGACTAAACAGTGTCGTTTTGGCATCCCCGGAGCTGGACCGGGTTGGGGACAAACGGGCTGGGTATTTTGGGTTTGGGTTTCGATTAAAAATTACCCAGATGGACACATTTGGACTTGTATTTTAGGCTTCTTTAAATCTTTCCTTTATTTTATTCGATACCCATAACAAAATCCTAATTATTCCACAAGACTTAAACAACCAATGATTTTTATCAAATAAAAGATTAACAAAATACCAAAAATCAAACTTAGATACACATTAAGCCATTTTTTAATTTCGTTTTCCGATTACCAATTAATGTCTAAAAATGCAAAATTACTTCTAAATGCACATGCCTCATGTATCTTATATTTTTGTTGTTCAGAAAGACAGAGAAATAGAAACAATTAGTAGAATAATGCAACGAGAAATCAAATCTACAAGTAAACTAACAAAATTATTTTATTTTGAATTTGTAGGAGTAATTTGTATAGGGCAAAAATCACATGCTCATAGCAGCCCCTCTTTGTGCGGAAACACGAAGAGCTTTCGTGCAAAGATAAGTGAGCAAGCATGAGCGATTTTTGCCCGTTTGAGCCCTCTGTGAGAAGCATTTTTGAAAACTTTGACTGCACCCTACTTCAAAGGTTGCCTACATATCCTCGGATGAAGAGGAATCAGATCAGTGTAGTTCAGGAGTGTTTGGTAGCAGGGACTACCGAGGCTGTGATTTTACTGTTGCTGCTACTGCTACTGCTGCTACACCCCTTATTACCCCATTGTAAAATTAAAGAAGCTAGATTAAGCTATGAACTATGGATTACAAGAAAACCTATCTGTATCTTCCGACTTGCTCTAAGTCCTTGTTGCCTTGTTGTCTTGCATTTCTTGTTATTGAACTTCTTGTTGCTTTGTTGTTCGGTATTTATCTTCCTCTATGTTTTATGCCGATTTGTTGGTCTTAATATGTACTCCTTTGAAAGCATTCCCTCGTTCTAGAAGTGGGCGCTTGGTAGCTTGAACTCGAAATTTGAAAAATATTCCCTCATTCTACAGGTGGGCACCTAATCATCAAAAACTCGACTTCCGAGAGATATTCCCTTGTTCTCCAGGTGGGTTCCTGATTGATGAACTCGAATTGTGCTCCATTGTTCTCCATATGGGTGCCTGATTATCAAAACTTGACACCTGGAAGATATTCCCTTGTTCTACAGGTGGGCGCCTGATTACCAAACTTCCATCTCTTGAAAAATATTTCCTTTTTCTAGGGGTGAGCACCTGATTGCCAAAGCTTGAAATTTTGAAAAATATTCCCTTGTTCTACAGGTAGGCGCCTGAAACTTGAAATCAAAAATTTCAAAAATATTCCCTCGTTCTACATGTGGGCGCCTGATTTTGAAACAGAAAATCTTGAAAACTATTCCCTTATTCGACAAGTGATCGCCTCATTACTAAAACTTAAAATTTTGAAAAATATCCTTTTATTCTACATGTGGGCGCCTGATTACTAAAACTTGAAATTTTGAAAAATATTCCCTTGTTCTACAGGTGGGCGCCTGATTACTAAAGTTTAAAATTTTGAAAAATATTCCCTTATTCTAAAGGTGGGCGCCTGATTACTAAAACTTGAGATTTTGAAAAATATTCCCTTGTTCTACAGGTGGGCGCCTGATAACTGAAAATTTTGAAAAATATTCCCTTGTTTTACAAGAGGGCGCCAGATTTTGAAACTTAATAATCTTGAAAACTATTCTCTTGTTCTACAGGTGGGCGCTTGATTACTAAAACTTAAAATGTTGAAAAATATTCCCTGTTCGACAGGTGGGCGCTTGATTTTGAAACATAATATCTTGAAAACTATTCCCTTTTTTCCATAGGTGGGCGCCTGATTACTAAAACATAAAATTTTGAATACTATTCCCTTGTTCTACAGGTGAGTGCCTGATTACAAAATCTTGGAATTTTGAAAAATATTCCCATGTTGTACAGGTGGACGCCTGATTTTGCAACATAAAATTTCTGCAAGTGGGCGCCTAATTTTTAAAAACATAAAAATGTTGAAAAATATTCCCTTGTTCTACGAGTGGGCGCCTGATTACTAAAACATAAAAAAATTTAAAAAATTTCCCTTTTTCAATAGGTGGGCGCCTGATTACTAAAACTTGAAATTTTGAAAAATATTTCCTTGTTCTAGAGGTGGACGCCTGATTACTAAAAATTTTGAAAAATATTCCCTTGTTGTACAGGTGGGCGCCTATTTTTGAAACTTAAAAATCTTGAAAACTATTCCCTTATTCTACATGTGGGCGCCTAATTACTAATACTTAAAATTTTAAAAAATATTCCCATGTTCTATAGGTGGACGCCTGATTTTGAAACTTAATATCTTGAAAACTATTCCTTTTTTTTACAGGTGGGCGCCTGATTACTAAAACTTAAAATTTTGAAAAATATCCCCTTGGTCTATAGGTGGGCGCCTGATTTCTAAAACTTAAAATTTTGAAAAATATTCCCTTGTTCTACATGTGGGCGCCTGATTTTGAAACATAAAAATCTTGAAAACTATTCCCTTGTTCTACATGTTGGCGCCTGAATACTAAAACTTAAAATTTTGAAAAATATTCCCTTGTTCTACAGGTGGGTACCTGATAATTCTCAACTGCGGACAATTCCAAGACTATATTGTGTTTTTAAAAGGGTATTATTTTTCACTATGCCTTGTTATGAGTTGTATCTGTTGGGCATCTGCTGGTGACTAATGATTAAAACTACCTCCCACTATCCAGGCGGGTCATGACAACTCTTAATTTATGGCAGAAAGGTGACAACCTAGGGTTAGCATTTAGGGCTACGTCCCACTACCCAGAAGGGTCGTGACAGCTCTTGTTGCCTCTTGTTGTGGCAGTATCTAATCTATGTCCCATTTTTCAGGAGGGTCCTGTTGACACTTGCTGACTCTGCTGAGGAAATTTGAAATTTTCCTTCTAAATCCCATTTTACAGGAGGGTCCTGATGACTCTTCTTGGTTCTTATTTACTCTAGCTAGGGAAATTTTAAGTTTTCCTTCTAAATCCCATTTTCTAGGAGGGTCCTAATGACTCTTCTTGGTTCTTATTGACTCTAGCTGGGGAAATTTAAAATTTTCCTTCTAAATCCTATTTTCTATGAGGGTCATGATGGCTCTTCTTGGCACTTATTGACTCTAGCTGGGGAAATTTGAAATTTTCCTTCTAAATCCTATTTTCTAGGAGGGTCCAGATAACTCTTATCGACACTTGTTGGATCTGGCTAGGAAGCTTTCGGCTCCAAGTCCCATTTGTCAGGAGGGTCCTGATGATTCCTATCGACTCTTGTTAGGGAGATATCTAATCCAAGTCCCATTTTTCTGGAGGTTCCTAGTGACTGTTGCTGACTATGGTTGGGGAAGTATTTGGGTTTAACCATGCCACCCAAATTTTTTTGTTCTGAGCTAAGTCCTATTTTTCAGGATGGTCCTAACAACTCTAACTGAATCATACCTTGACATACAACTCGTTTATGTGCCATTTGTTATCCGTGATCACTCCTAACCTTGAAACGAGTCCCATTCTCCAGGAAGGTCCTGAGGGTTCCAACCTAAATGCCAGTTGTATTTTCTGGTTGTTTCTACGACTCTTATTGGGAAGGTGTTGATACTTGCCCATGTTACACGTACCTGTTTGAGTTCTAGAATGCGTTCCATCTCAACTTCTATGACTCTCTTAGTGCTCGGTTGTTTCATTTTTTTAAGCAAACACTAGGCAAAGCCTAGAGTTAGATTTTTACTGATAATATAAAATTAAAATTACAACATAATAACTTGAATGTCCGAAGTATAGCATGATCACCAAAGAGTTCGTAACACAACTCTGTGGTGATATTACATATAAGGATATTAAGATGATAAAATGAAAAATGAGGAAGCGAGTAATGTGCTGTCATTTCTCCAACTTTGTGATGAATTCGAAAAGATCTTCACAATTCATGCTTTGTTCTTTGTTTTACTGGGCTTTATAAAGGTATTTTGAGTAATTTGCTTTTGTTTTGCAATTCGCATTGGGAGCTTCCTTTTGTTTGCGTCTTCAGCCATCCTGCCGTCCCAGCTTCTATCCCATTGATGACTCTTTTTACTTGTATTACTGTGCGTTGGTGACAAATCCCCCATTCTCGCAGCATTCTTCCGGCATTGCGTTAAGATATCCTCTTCCTCTCCTTCTTCATATATGATTTTTCCGTCCATATCATTAATTTGGTCTGGGGATATTAGCATTGTCGGAGGTAGTTGTTTGTACTGTGCTACTTGTGAAAATGCTACTAATTTATTATCCATAGAAGTACAGTGCATTTGTGGCTGCCTGTTGTGTAAGACTATCTTCTGTTTTTGTCCACAAGTTGGAAATGTTGTTTTGTTTCCAACAATTGATGATTCTCCCGAGAATTGGATTGCTTTTTGTGTTGTTTCTATTTGGTCGATCTCTGTTGTTTTTACCTTCGAAGTGCCTGATGTTGTATCATTTTTTGGAATGAAAACTGGCACGTTATGGTTCAAATTGCTTACTGTATATGACAGTTTTACATTCCCATTCGTGTTTGCAGAATTCCTTTGAACTTTTGGCTTGATCGTAGCCTCACTGTCCTCTCCTATGCTGTTGCAATCATCATGTTGGCCTTCCTGATCAGATGACCAACAAACAGAGCCTTCATCCCAGGTCTCGTCTTCATCAGAATAACATTGGTCCCATAGTTTTGATTTAATTACAATATCTCTCATGTTATCTAGAATTTGTTGTTTATTCTTTCCATTGAGACTTAAGAATTCCCCACTATCGTTGATACCTCCCTCGGCATATATACTGGTTATAGAAATGGGAGTATAGCTTCGGACATTTTGAATGACCCTTCCAACTTCTTTTTCATCATCTTTACAGAAATTTGCAAGTGCGGCAGATGAATTGGAACTTATTGTTATTGTTGTAACCTTCTCTGCATTCTGTTTGTTACTACTTTTGATAGTTTCATTTCTATTGGACCTCGGTGAAGCCATCTTTGACGATAAACAGTCTGTATTGGCTGCTTCCTCTTCTGCTGTTAGTTGCTGACTCTTTTTCCTATTTTGTGTGGAATTGAATTCTGCTCAATGTCCTTATCTGAAGGTCTTGTTTTCTGTTGAAAAACAGCATCCGAGTTTTCATTATCAGATGCAGCTTGAGCAGAATGTTTCTGTCCAGATTTGATGGAATCATCAATGTTATTAGAAACTGATGCCTTCTCTCTTGGTTGCAAAGGCAAATCAGTGTGATCTGTGTCCATTGCGTCGATGTTTTTTCCAGTTGCTTGAGTAGGCAGATTAGCATTGTCATTGTTAGACATCATCTTAGCCTGCTGTTGTTCAGTCAGCTCTGCAGTTTTCAAATTTGATGCCTTTTCTCCATTTACTGCATTAACCGATCTTAGATACTGAAGATTGTTCCTGTGATGCTGTCCTTTAAGATAACTCATCTGTCCATCTTGTGCACACTGGCTACTATGGATTACATTGGTGTCTATTGTCTCAGCATTATTCTCAATCCTACAATGCATTTCCAATGGAACAGAGTTTTGCATTGTACCAAAAGATCCAGAAGTTCCTTCAGTTATTGGCACAGATTCTGCAAATGTAACAGTTGACAAAACTTACTGCTGCACATTGCATTTGGAGTGCTGTCCTTCCCTTTCACCTATTTGCTCAGCCCGTGTATTATTAGCAATATACTCTGCAGAGTCATATGCTCCAGCTTGAATAATAACCATTGGATTATCCAGATTCTGCACCTCCTTCACAAGTTCAACTGTAGGTTTAATATTAGAGGCATCTGGCATTTCAGTTTCTACAGCTACTTGTTGATCTGCCTCATTCCTATACATTACAGCAAAATGAGTAGAGTTAAGATCATCCTTCTGTATCAAAACATCTTTTCCAATGCCATGATGTACAATTGAATCACAAGGACAACAATTCTAATTCAAAACAGAATTGTTTTGTTTATTCACTGTATTAACAGAATGTGTGGTTTACTGTGCGATTTTTGATGATTCAACTCCTGTATTCTCCCATTTTTCTTGTAAATCATTATATCTTTGTCCAGCTCGTTTACCATTTAAATAGTCCCTTGTGTCCCCTTGTAGTTTGACAATTTCATTCCTATCATTCTGGAGCAGATCCTTAGCTAGATTCCTCTCTGTTACCTCGTCTGCTCCAGCATTTTCTTTTCTGATCTTGCAAGCCTTAATATCGTGCCCTTGATGTTTATAGAACTCACAATACTTAGGAAAATTGTCGAAAACAATTTGTTGATGAAACTCGACAGATTTACCTGAGGCAGCATCCAAAATCTGCAGCATGACCTTTTTTGGATGATTTTTCAAAAGGTCCACTATAATCTTAATTCTTGCCGCACCATGTCTCGATCTGTCCTGCGTCGCTTTGTCAATAGCAAGAGGTTTCCCCACTGCTGATGCTATAGACATTTGCGATCTATTAGAAAATTGGACGCAAGCCTGGCAGTGATATCCACACGACTGCCATTGATGTCTCTTCCCTCGGATTGAAACCGAAAGTCCATGGAAATGTTCTGAAGAAGAATTCTTCACCTTTGGATTTAAGAAATCCAGTTGACGTTGAGAGGAATCGAACATAATCATCATACAGATCGAATTTGATTAAAAGATGTCGATATTCCAACTGC
Organism: Nicotiana benthamiana; assembly: GCA_034376525.1. Lineage (NCBI taxonomy): Eukaryota > Viridiplantae > Streptophyta > Magnoliopsida > Solanales > Solanaceae > Nicotiana > Nicotiana benthamiana. The sequence continues at coordinate 97,184,508 of CM067337.1, forward strand.
CCGACATTATATTGACATTGCACATCAAATTGCGACGAAAACATCTTTCACACTTCTTTTAAATTAGGTCTGCCATAAGATAATTTTAAAACAACTGCTTGATGTAATCCTTCTTCCTTAGTGAAATTGTTAACCTCTTCCATGGTGAATTGAATTATTGGTTCATCATTGTCGTATATTACTGGACACAGCTCCACTTTAGTCGGAGTCGGCTGTTTAGCTTGTAAAGATGAAGCATATGATTGCTTGATCCTTTTGTTTGAAACTGATTTAGTCGTTTGTTGGACAGCCTCTCCCACAACCAAAGGCTGGGGAGAGGTCCTCGCAGACATGGCTCCCAAAATCAGAATGTGTTGATACAATACCAGCAATAGCTACTTCTTTTCTCCATAGTTGTTAAACCAGCTGAAGAAGAAAATTTTCGAGCTACAGTGATTTTAATCAAATTAAGATCTAGGAGAGATGGAGAAGGATTTGAGAATAAAACCAGTTGGAGCGTAATCACAAGGAGAAAGTGGTTCTTTGGACACCAAGATTGTAATTATCCATTGTCGGAATCCGGAGAACTGGTCGATGAATAGTGAAGAAGTTACTGTTCACGCCGCTACAGTACCCTTACGTACTTGATACTCTTAGCTAAGGTAAGAAAATTTCCATATGATAATCGGTTGTTTCTATTGCGTTTTCGTAGTAAAAAATTTTCCCCTTGTGCTCTTTGCTGGGGAGACTGTTTATGATGGCCTATATCCCTTTTGAGTTTTAACTGGGACCCCACTTCCAGGTGGACCCTGAGTTTTAGATCGTACCTGTCATGTGCCTGCCTTCTCCTATGGATGGCCAACCTTAGGTTCTTACTGCCCCTGTGTTAATCAAAGAAAACGTGTCAGTTTGAAAAATGGTGGTTGGCTCGCGGCATTTTGTTGAAGATAGTCTCCCGTTGTCGTGTTCCAAGGTGTTCAAATTTACGTATTGTTGATGAGTTGCTCAAAATGCTCAGCTGACCCCTCGACACCTTACAGCTTTACTTTGCTCCCCATAATTGTGATACATTTCTATCCCTTTTACAAGAATTCTTGCACCTTTCTCGAGACTTCCAAGTGAATGAATTATGCTTGGTTGATCCTCTGACCCCCGTGGCATTGTTTTGTTTCTCATCTTGGTGTTGCATTTCTGACCCTTTACCAGAATTCCCTGTTTCCTTTTCCCGATGATCGACGAGTTGATGTACCATGCTGGGTCAACTTTCATGGCCATTTTCACCTTTGTGTTACGCTTTTGCCCCTTTTGCTAGAAGCCTTATACCCTTCTTTGAGGACGTTGAGTTCGGGTGTTATGCTTGGCTGATCCATTGACCCTCGTGGATTTGTTTTGTTTCTCATCTTGGTGGTGCATTTCCGAGCCCCCGCCAGAAATACTTATCCCTTTCCTGAGACTACCCGGTCCATTTGGGATGCTCGACTGACTCTTGACCTTTATGCCCTCACCTCGATCCTTCACCGGAATTCTTTATGTTTTTCCCTGACAACTGATGTATTACGCTTGGAAGGCCCTGCGACCTTGTGACTTTTCCTGTTTTCGTGTTGTGCCCACTTTACGTTCCATCCGAGATAGCCCAATTAGTATATGACGCTTGCCAGACCCCATCATCTTTGTGGTTTCTTTTGCATACCCTTCTCTGTGTAGTACTCCTTCACTTTTCTGTTCCACACTTGTTATCATTTTTGCACCTTTGGGCAGCATGTGCCTTGTTCCTTTGGGAGTTTGATAATCGGCTTTGACATTCCTTTAGTCGGCTTAAAAAAAGTTTTTAGACTTGAAAGAAAATGAAATGCAAAGGCTCCAAACAGTATTTAGAGTAAAGAATTCCAGACTCGCTGACTAATGAAGATAAAAAAAAGAATACATATCTTAAGTGGAACAGCTGGTTTTCATGATCATGACATGCACTTCGGCTTAGTCGACCTAATTCATTTCGATGACCGACCTTCCACTGCCGTGCTTTTGTCTTTGTGACCTTTCCAAGCCAATCCTTTTGACCAAACCCTAACTCTTCTTGCCCTATAGTGTTCATCCATCAATAGACCCTTTCTGGGTTTTGCTTTTTTCTTTACCTTCGCCTCACAGTGCCTTTGAAGGTTTTTACCGATTTTGTTTTCTCTCAAACTTTTGTCGCCTTATGGTGCCCGTGAAGGTTCTCACCAATAAGACTCTCTTATTATCACTCTTATCTGGCTCAGAGCTTTGTCGCCGCCGTGAATACCTTCTACCTGCTCGACTCGGCATTTTAGAAGACTAATCGGAAGGTATTTCTTTGGACCGTAACGTAGACTTTTGGATAGGTTTAGAGAGAAAGGGTATCAGAGGCTCAAAATAACTCGAATGGGTTCAACCTTACATCTTTTGGAATCATATTTCTTACAACAACCACAACTTCTGCCCTATTTTCCTGCTTAGGGACTTTTGGATTTTTATTTTGATGAAAGCGAACCATGAGGCTGCCTACGTATCCTTTTACAGGTCCAACGTACTTCATGTCGATTGTTTTAGTTTTTCTTCTCCCCCTTTTCCTATTTTTCTTCTCTTCTTTTCTTTTTTCTTTTTCTCTGTTTTGTTTTCTTTTCCTTTTCTTGTTTTTCTTTTCCTTTTTTTCTTTATTATTTTTTTTTTTGAATTTTCCCGAAAGAGGGGTATGAAAAAAAATAATTAAAGCTCAAAGGCTTAGCAAAGGATAAAGTGTTTAGGTAGCAGAACAAAATACCTTCGTCATTTCAATCTTCGAAATTTTCCAAGGACAAACAGATGTCAAGTATAAACAATCTTCTAAAGAAAATCATACATAATATCTTTTAACAGCATCCGCATTGATAGACATTTCCACACATTTCCCTTCCACATCCATCAGATACAATGCGCATTGGACAACACTCTTGATACTGTGAATGGCTTGCAAGTTTGGAGCGAACTTGCCCTTTGCCTCGGCCTGGTGGGGTTGGATGCGCTTTAGTAACAATTGACCTACTTCAAACTTTATGGGGCGCACCTTCTTATTATATGCCCTGGCCATTCTCTATTGATACAACTGGCCGTGAAAGACCTCCGCCTAACGTTTCTCGTCAAGCAGGCTCAATTATTCTAAACGAGCTTTGACCCATTCTTCGTCATCGATTCCTGCTCCGGCAACGATTCTAAGAGAGGGGATTTCAATCTCGCCAAGATTACCGCCTCCGTGCCTTATACTAATAAGTATGGAGTGGCCCTCACTGAATTATGGACAGTGGTGCGATAACCTAACAATGCAAAAGGCAGCTTCTCATGCCACTGCCTGGATCCTTCCACCATTTTACGAAGTATATTGTTTATCTTCTTATTTGCTGCCTCGACTGCTTCATTTGTCTTGGGATATTAAGTCGTAGAGTTTCGATGTGCGATCTTGAACAGCTGGCTTACTTCCCTCATTAGGTGACCGTTGAGGTTTTCCCCATTATCGGTGATGAGCCATTTGGGGATCCCGAACCGACAAATAATGTTTGTGTGCACAAAATCGACCCACTTGGTCACTTCCTTGAAGTTTTTGGCTTCAACCCATTTGGTGAAATAGTCAATAGCAACCAGGATAAATCTGTGTCCATTAGAACCTGCGGGCTCGATGGGCCTGATGACGTCAATGCCCCAAGAAACAAAGGGCCATGGTGCCGACATTGCATGCAATTCAGACGGAGGAGAGTGAATTAGGTCTCCGTGTACCTAACACTGGTGGAATTTGCGCACAACGCTGATACAATCCCGCTCCATGGTAAGCCAATAATACCCTGCCTGGAGAATCTTCTTTGCCCAAACATATCCGGTCATGTGCAGCCCGCAGATGCCAGCATGCACCTCATTCATGATGACTTTCGCCTGCCCAATATCTTAGCAAACCCAGATCTGGCATTCTTTTGTATAATATTCCTCCACTGAAGAAAAACCCACTTGACAAACGATGGATTGTTCTCTTGTGGTCACTCGTGGCTTGTACCGGGTACACACCTCTCCTGATATGTCCCTCGATGTCGTGGAACCAAGGCTCGCCGTCAATCTCTTCTTCCACCACATTGCCATAAGCATGCTGATCGTAGACCCAGATGTGTATCATGTCAACATAAGCTTTGTCAGGATGATGTAACATTGATGCCAAAGTAGCCAGGGTATCGGCGACCTCGTTGTGAAATTTGGGGATATGCCTAAACTCTATTGATCGGAATCATTGACAGAGATCATGCAAGCATTGCCGGTATTGTATGAGCTTTGAATCCCTTGTCTCCCACTTTCTGGACAACCATGTTCTATGATAATCTCAAACCCAAAATGCACGCCTCTTACTCAGCCATGTTGTTGGTGCAATAGAAACGGAGTTGAGCTTTGACCGGGTAATGATGCCCTTCTTCAGAAATGAGCACTGCTCCTAACCCGACGCCTTTCATATTGACAGCCCCATCAAATAACATTTTCAATACGGACTTCTCATCTTTTTCTGTTTCATTGATGTGAATCACTTCCTCGTCCGGAAAATATGTATTCAAGGGTTCATATTTTTCATCTATGGGATTCTCTGCTAAATAGTCCGCCAATGATTGTGCCTTTATAGAAGTCCTAGTCATGTAGATGATGTCAAATTCAGTGAACAGGATTTGCCACTTTTCGAGCTTCCATGTGGCCATGGGCTTCTGCAAAATGTATTTCAATGGGTCTAGTCGTGAGATGCGATAAGTGGTGTATGATGACGAGTAATGCTTCAACTTTTAGGCTACCCACGTCAAGGCGCAGCATGTCCTTTCAAGGTGAGTGTACTTAACCTCATAGGCCGTAAATTTCTTGCTGAGGTAGAGTATGGCTTGCTCTTTTCTCTCAGTAACATCGTGCTGACCCAAAACACACCCAGACGAATTTTCGAGGATTGTCAAATAATAGATCAGAGGCCTTTCTACTTCCGGCAGGACTAGTACTGGTGGGTTTGACAAATATCCCTTTATCTAATCAAAAGCTTCCTGGAACTCTCCTGTTCATTTCACCACAACATCCTTCTTCAACAGCTAAAAGATGGGCGCACAGATGCATGAGAGCTGGGCGATGAATCAACTGATGTAATTCAGCCTTCATAGTAGACTCATTACTTCTGTTTCGTTTCTAGGTGGCGGTAACTCCTGTATAGCTTTGATTTTTGGTGGGTTTAGCTAGATGCCTCGGCGGCTGACTATGAACCCTAACAACTTCACAGAGAAAACCTCGAATGCACATTTTGCCGGTTTGAGTTTGAGGTCATATCTGCGTAGCCTCTAGAAGAATTTCCTTAGGTCTTTGGCATGATCAGACTGCTTCCTAGACTTGATTATTACATCATCCACATAGACCACAATTTTCTTCTGTATCAGCTCCGCTCCTTCGACTGATTGTTCGCAAATCTTGGAAGATGGTTGTCACAGCCCTCATGTATGTGGTCCTATCATTTTTCAATCCAAAAGGCATGGCTCTATAACAGTACGTCACCCATGGTGTGATCCATTAAAATATGGTGCTACCCGGCGTAACAATCCACGAATGACCCGATCTCATGCTTTGCGCAGTTGTCAATACATGCGTGGATGTTTGGAAATGGAAAGTTGTCCTTTGGACTTTCTTTGTTGAGGTCGCGATAATCGACACACACCCTGGTTTTTCTATCCTTTTTCGATACAGGCACAGCATTGGCTAACCAGGTGGGATATCGTGTTACACGAATGACTTTTGCCTCAAACTTCTTGGTCACCTCTTCTTTGATTTTCATGCTCACATCGGTTTTGAATTTCCTCAACCTTTTCTTAACAAGCGGGCAAGCCAAGTTAGTAGGTAATTTGTGGACCACGAAATCAGTGCTCAACCCGGGCATGTCGTCGTAGGACCATGCAAAGACATCTTTGTACAACAATACTTTGATTACTTCTTCTCTAAGCTGTGGTTCCAAAGGGACACTTATTTTGTTTCTCTAATATTATCCGGGCTTCCTAGATTGATTACCTCTGTATCATTCAGGTTTAGTTTGGGTTTCTCTTCGAATTGGGTCATCTCTTTACTAACCTCATCCCATGCCCCTCCCTCATCATACCCTGCTTCATCCTCGTTTTCTAATTCCTGAATTGTTATATCTGTAATAGACATGCTTTGAAGATTGGGCCGAGGAGTCCTTATGCATGTCAGATCACTGGAACCAACATAAAAATAACTGTACAAAAGAGGAAAGAAAGAAAGTAAAGAGAAAATAAAAACTATCAGCATTACTGAAAGGGAAATTGCATTTCATTATAATCAAAGATAACAGAGTTAGATTATCAAAGCGGACAGAAATAATAATTGAGTTGACGCTAATAAAAACTAGACTGAAATAAAAATCAAAGCCGACTGCCACAACTCTCTCCGAGTCGGAAGAAGAGTGGCTTCCCAGTTATTGATTTTTGTGCATGCTCCTACAAACTGCACGTCTGCCCCGCTCAATCCTCCTCTTGCCTCGGCCATATTTACCTCATTGAACATCCTTTCTAACCCCTTATAAAGATCTCCGTCCGCGTCGATCAGCGGGCCGAAAATCATGGGTTTGTGGCCATTACTGGGTTTGACAAATGATTTGGACAACCTTTGGATAGGCTTTGGGAGAACCCAGGCTTTCTGTCTCAGCTTCCTGGCTCTCCTTATGTCTTCGGCTGTGGGTTTGAACTCTAGACAAAAAGTGTCTAGATTCTTGGGAAGGGACACTGGTTGCGCAATGCCTTACAGGGAAGCTCTAAACCCTTTGTCGGGAATAAAGCCATATCGCAACATATCTGAAGCTACCATGACGGATGCGAGTGTTATCTTTGGGGTTACAACAACCTCACCTTCTGGGATCTTCTGAAGTGACAATGTATCAAACACCTGGTAAAACAATGGCCCTTCGTTGTCGTCAAATTCAATGAAAGGCACGATCGCGTCACCTGGGGTACACTAATTATCTTTTCCATGCACGACAATCTTTTGCATGTCCCATTCAAATTTGACCATCTAGTACAGTGTATGTGGTAGTGCTTTGGCTAAATGAATCTAGGGCCTGCCGAATAACAGATTATAGAAGACTGATACATCCAGCACTTGGAATTGCATAATGAACTTGACGGGCCCTCTAGTTACTTCCAGCACTATATCCTCTACGGTGTTTTTGTCAGATAAATAGCCATGTTTTTCTCCGTACCCTCGATAGGCAATTCATCATCAGAGAATGTGACCGGTTTACCTCGAATATCTTTTTTACCGTCTTTTCGAAGTGGTTCACCACGGTTTACGCCCGGGGTGCTCATCTGAGTAGATTAGTAAGAATAATAAAGAGATTTGGGCTGGTGTTTTCCTCAAGTGATCTATGATGGAGTAATCCTCGATTTTCATTTTCGAAAAGAATTCTTGTGCCTCTTCTTCTAATATAGCTTTATTCACTGATTCCAGGTTATCTTTAGAGATTCTGCCCTTTCTCAACTCTTTTGGGGAAAAGTATTTTCCTGATCGAGTTAAGCCTCGTGCCTTTCATACTTCCTCTCTAACGTCTTTCCCTTTGTACATTGTTATTGCTTGTTCATACCTCCAATGAACGGATTGGTGGCTGGATTACTAGTTTCACAATAACTAGCTCTATGCGAACACTTTCCACAACCACGACGGGTTCTCGAGCCGCCCCATTCACTATTACCTTTGCATGTTCTTGCGTTGGCGTAACCCCCCATGCTGAGCTTCCCTGAACTGTGACATTTTTACTGCCTTCTTTTCCTTGGTTACCAGCTTCTTGACGCTTGCAACCTTATTGGGCTCACTGGCTTTGATCATCATTACTGTTTGTGAAGGTCTTCTGGACTCTCCCCTTCTCTCCTCAATTTCAATCATGTTGGTTCCTGATGGGTCGGCAGCGGGTTTTGGTTTATATTGACCGCCTCCAGGGTTTGCACCTCAATTTTTTGGGAGTCAATAAGCTCTTGGATGACATTCTTTAATTGAAAACATTTTTCGGTGTCATGCCCAGGTGCACCAAAACAGTATTCACAGCTGATTGAATAATGCAAATTCTTTCGAGGAGGGTTTTGCATTTTCGGCTTAGTTGTTCTCAACATGTCCAGTTGTCGCAGCTTGTGGGATGGGCTAGTGTAAGATTCTCCCAGCAGAGTGAAAGTCTTCTTTTTCTGCACCCTCTCACTTCTCAAGGCCGGATTGCCTCGGAAGGTGGTCCTCGGGGTTTGATAATTAGCTCTTGGAGGCGGGAATTGATTTTGTGGATTTGGGAAAGTGTTTTGACAGGGCGGCACAAGCCATTGTACGTGAGCGGGAGGTGGGGTATATGCCTGTTCATGATGGACCGCGAGGCAAGGTTTTGGTGGTGGAAAGTAATGTTGTGATTGGCCATATGGGATGTGTGGGTATCTCAGGTGGTGAGGACGGGGCTGACCCTAATGAGATGGTGACCGAGGCCCGAACCAGGTTCCCGACTCCACTGTCGCTACTTCCTCCTTCTTCTTTTTCCTGAAAGTTCCCCAAGTTCCACCCTCGATGGCTTGAGTAGTTGCCTTTATTGGAAAGTAGCTCATGATTTTATTAGATTTGAGGCCTCCCTCAACAATACATCCCATCTCGACCACTTTATTGAAAGACTTCCCTACTGTTAATACCTATTGCCCAAAGTAGGTAGGTTCCAGAGCTTCCAGAAAATAATAAACCATCTCGCTCTCCTTCATGGGGGTATCACCTCTGGCTGCTTGTTCCCTCCACCGAAAACCATACTCCCTGAAACTCTCATTGTGTTTCTTCTCAAGCTTTGTCAGAGATAGATGATTCGGGACAATCTCGAGATTATATTGAAAGTGGCATGCAAAGGCTTGCACTAAGTCATCCCAGGTGTACCACTTATTGGGATCCTCTCGAGTATTCCACTCCAGTGCCTATCCACTCAAACTCTTGCTAAAGGACGCCATTAGCAATTCATCTTTTCCCGCTGCTCCCCTCATTTTACTACAAAACCCTCTCAGATGTGCGACTGGATCGTCGTGACCATCATATAAGTCAAATTTAGGCATTTTGAAACCTAGAGGAAACTATACGTCCAGGAATAAGAAAATATCCTAGAATGCCACGCTCACCTGGGCATGTAATCCCCGCATGTCCCTGAATGATTGTTCCATACTCCAAACCTTTCTGAGAATTTCGTCTTGCTCTAAATTTTTGATCGGATTTTCAGCTTCAATTGGGATTTCAGGATGAGGAGCATAAGAGAAAGGCTCCTAGGATTTGTAGGCAAGTTGTGGGCATAGTATTGAGGGTCATAAGCTTGAAGCAGTGGTTCGTTGGACGACCTATGCAACGTAGGGGGCGGGGGTGCCTCAAAGATAGGAGTGATTGGCGGGGGAGGGTGAGGAGTGACTTTGGGTAGTAGGGCTGGTGGCTTAGAGGTAGCACCCTGATGCTGTGAGTATATAGGGAAATTTGGACGAATTAGTGACGGACTGGTTAGGTGCTTGGGCTAGTGGCGAGATGAAGGTTGGGTTTGTAGTATAGGTCGGGGCGGATGTCCTCTTGCCCATGCCTGGTACATCTCGGCCATTTGGTATTTAAGCTTATACATTTCCTCCTTCATAGCATTAATGCCCAATTCATCGGCCTCCTTCGAGGGGTCAATAATGCTAACTTCAGCTTCTTGGTTGGCCATTATTTGTTCGCTTTTCGACCGCGTGTTGTACGAGTGAGTTCCTAGAATGCCGCGAGTACTAGTCACCTGTCTAATTTGGAACTGGAATCACAACACCAAAGAATCATTAGTGGTTAGTTCTTCACACATAAGTGACCACATATTACGTATGTATGCACATAAATGGCAATTGGTCCCTACATGCGTTGGTTTCTTGCTCAATGATGTGGCCCCGTTCCTCCGTATTTTTTGTTAATTGTCTTTGAATCTTAGACATCTCACCTTAGAACTTATTCAGGTCGAACCCATATTCGGTTACATTTTGCGTCAAATTGTCTATGAGCATTTCATCCTTTGTGCACCCGGCGGGACTTTCTAGGACTGCGTTTATCTTTTGGATTTGGGCTTGCAACGCCTCATTTTCTTTGGTTAATCTTTCCTTTTCTTCCTCATCTGCTACGGCTTGCAAACCATTTTTAAATTGTAGCTCTTCGACTTTCTTCTCTAATCTTCCTATTGTGGCTCTGTACTCATTTTCCTTGGCTAATCAATCTCATGTCTCATGTGATGTTTCAACAAATTCTTGGAGATATGCTCTTTTAGCTGGCCTCCTAGGCTCGGTCCCTTTTCTATTCCAAACAGTGTACCCTGGTGCAACCTCGCCTTTAGATATGTCACGTACTCAGGTATCCGCTGTCAAGTATTGACATTCGCTCCAGATTTGGCCCACGATAGCTTCAGGGAATTGACCATTAGGGCTAATCTCAACCGCCATGGCGACTAATGTCCTCATCTCGGGGAATTATTTGGCATCTACCCAATTGTCTTATAACTCGGTATGGCACATAGGGTTGGATACTATAGAGACCCATCAGAAGGAAGTAAAGCCTGGTGGCTGCCATATACACAATATCATCCACTGGGAGCCACCCAAATGTCCACTATATTTAACTTGCAGCGACGACCTGAAGACGCAACACCCATTCTGTGACACTCTTAGGTAGCATCAACCTATCAACTATGTTGTAGAATTCTTTTATGGAGCTCTTTGTTGGTGACCCATAACTCATGAACCGAGGCCGGTGGCATAAATGCTCGGTCATCCATATTTGAAACAATACGTTACATCCCTCAAAGAAATATCCTCCTGCTTTGAATATGGTAAGGGCACGGAAGATTTCGGACAAGATCATTGGAGCCAGGGTTCTCACTGCCTGAGTCATTAAAGAGCTGACGACCCCCGCTATCCATATGTCAATGCTTCCATTCTTCCACGGGAATACCAGAAGACCCAAGAAGAATACCATGAATGCTAAACATCGATGATCCTCCCATTTGAGTCGGTTCTCTTTTATACAAATATATTTGTCTGTGTTGTTGAACCCGCCTATATGCCTGTAGCTCTAATAAATGAACTACGCGGTGCAGAACCCAGCTGATAAGTCTGGGTTGTGAACCTTCCTACTGATTTTCAAGGTGTCCTGGAACTTGTGCATGGCGAGCGCTCTTGGTGCAATTAGGTATTGTTGTCTTAATGGAATTGTAGGTACCCCAATGTATCCAGTCATTTCTTCAAAGGTTGATATATGTTCAAAATGCAAAAAATGGAAGATATTGTGAGCCGAGTCCCAGAATGTGATCAATGCCTTTAGGATATCTGCCCTCGAGTTAATTTTTAGCAACCCGATAAGTTCTCCTAAATGCGCGTTGGCCCTTCTTAGTCCTGCTTCCCCATGTCATTCCACCACAAATGCAGCTCCAAGGGAATTTTGTTCATGAATGTATCATGCTCATTCTGCACATTTATTAAGGTGAATTAGTATCTCAAAATTTCACTACTTGCCTCCACAATGTGTCAAACCTGCCCTCTTCCTTTTTATCAATTTTATTTTCTTAAACCCTGGTGTGGCTTTGCAAACACGGCCTTTCAGCACTTCTAGAGAAAGTTTTGAGGTTGTGCTCGGTCGCCAGCCAAAACAAGACTCAGAGATGCCATTTGCATAGAATCAGCCTTCTGGCGTCCCTTGCGGTAACATTCGGCTGTTACTTGAAGTAACATCATCACCAGATTTATTTCGGAAAACAAACTGGATAAAATCAAACATTTGTTTTTCTTGTTTTGATTATTTTTGCAAAAAGAGGTTGGACCCGATGGGGGTTGCCTATGTATCTCTCTCCTGGTGAGAATCAAACCGACATAGTTCTTGCAAAACAATTTATCAACGCAAAAACTTTGTTGACAAGCCCCTCTTTTTCTTTTGTATTTTTTTTCTTTCTAGTTGTTCGTTTTTTCTTTCAAAAAATCCGGCAGCATTTTGGCGCCATTTGAGCATTGGTCTTACAAGACAAATAATTAATCACAACCAACCCTAGGACTACTTATTTTCTCAGCTTTCTTTCCTTATTCGCAAGCCGGTCAACATGCAAATCTAAAGCACCCAAATGCTCAAGTAACACGTAATATGCATCAAGATGGTCTTTGCATGTCGGATCACCAGTCCTAGACGGACCCAACCCCTGTATTGAGTCCCCTAAGTCAAATGCATGATTCATATAAGTGTTCCTACTAGGGTTCCGGCATGGGGCTGATTTATTCTAAGTTAAAACCCTTGGTATATATTCTAGACTGTGTACCCGTGCAGATAGCTCGAGTCGAGGAGAGGGCTACGTACCGGGAACCAAAAGGCCATCCAACTTAGTAACTTTTCCGGCCTCTTGCTTATTTCAGGGTATGAAACTAACAAAATAGGGAGTCTCAACTAGTAAGCACATCCTCGGAGGTGAGAAAAGAAGGGTTTCGTAGCAATTTATATGTACAGTTCAGATAATATCAAAGCGGTAAAATAATCATTTTGCACATTAATCCAACATGTAAAATCAGATAAAAAGACAAATACAACAATTATTCTAAGCTCGAATTCTTGGACCCTGAACCAGAGATTCTGGATCGCCTCCCCAGCAGAGTTGCCGGAGCTGTCACACCTCCTTTTTGGCTATCCACAACTCGGTGAAAGGCGTAGATAAGGGAGTTTTCACAATTAAATGACAATCGAAACGAGATTCAATTTTTTAAGAGAATTTTAAAGTCGCCACTTGAGAGATTTATGGTGTCCCAAGTCACCGGTCAGAGTTCCCGAATCGAGGAAAGAATGACTCTATTTAACAGTCTGCGAACTAGAAATCCACGTAAGGAATTCTGTTAACCTGGGAGAAGGAGTTACGCACTCCCGAATTTCGTGGTTCTAGCATGGTCGCTCAACAGTTATATTTGGATTAAATTATCTGATTTTATACAATTATGAACCTATGTGCATTTTTAATCCTTTAGCCACTTTTATTATTATTTTAAAGAGAATCGCGATGTCGTTAAATATGCCTCGAACCACGTCACATAAATGCACCCGTGGATCTTGACATATTTCAACTTTGTTGGGATTTAGATTTGGGTTACATAAGTGTGCACCCGCATTTAAGAAAAGTGAATTATTAAAGATGCTTCCTAAGGCAACTAGCGCGTTACTATCTTCGTGACAGGCCGTGAATATTCGCTAAACGACTCGTCTCATATTCTAAGTATGTTGAATTCTACATTTTACTAGGGATGACCCAAAGGAATGTTTGATGTTAAAACTATTTGATCCAAGAAATTAACTAGAATGATTTATTGTTAATGCCATATCGGATGCCTGGGTTCACGTATCAGTTGGGCCTCAATGGAGCCCATCTTTATAGCCCTATCCTTGGGATCCAAAGGCAAGCCCTTTCACATCCACATAAAGTGAAGTTATATATATAAATGTACTACTGAAGTTAGTGGGCTAAGGCGCCAAATCACTTGACCTCCAAATATGGGGAACCGTATTCAATACTGAACTTTGGGTCATAAATTCCAACTGAATCTGAGGGGCCGCACATATATTCAAATTGCTAATGTTAGTGGCCCAATCAGCCCAAACAGGCTTAGTTTGCACAAATAATTGAAGTTCTGGACGCAATGCATATTACTAACATGTATCATATATCCAAAAAATTCCTCAGATTTATCCAAACCTTAATTGAAATTAAAAATAGGCTTTCATTCGTTGAATACTATAACCAACTAAGACTAAAACATTTGGGTCAGCAACGAACACACATGAATTTTATGAATATGAAGACTACGTTAATGACTAAATACACTATCACCACACTAATGTCCTAATAAACTAACAAGCAAATTTTTGCCTGGGATACATCACAGTTACAAGCTAACCTGCAACTCATGAGAACTTCAGAATTCACGCCAGGCCTAAACACAAGATTAGGAATCCATTTATTACATTAATATTACATTAGAAGGGTCGATTGAAGGAATAACTAAGACAAAAGTGATTCCTAATTGAACACTATGTAAATGGGGTGCACAACTATACATTAAAAAATAAAATTATCAGCTAAATGAGACAAGGGAAGGAGATTTAATCACTAAACACTTGTATTCCAAAATCACAGCTTCGTATTACATTTGTATGAAATCCTTAGGGCCAAAATACTTGGAAAATGGAAAGAGGGTGAGGATGGAGGTTAAGCAAATAGGCAGCAGAATGATAGTAACTTAATCACTCCAAATAATCCCAGATCCCAGGTAATTAGAGATAGATGACGAGAATACTTTAAACTCGAAGAAATGAAGTAAAAGGAGCCAAAAAATGACTTCAAATCATCATATAACCAAACTCAAAATAGCTTGAAATTTTTCAGAATGAGAAGCTCTTTTAGAAGGTTAATGATTGATCCAATATAACAGTAAAATTTTCAGCAGTATGTATATGTTTTTCAAAGTTATTCCTATCCCCCTATCATTGAACAAATAGTTGCCTTTATACCATAGGGAAACTTCAGATTTCTCCTTTTTTCCTTTACGTCCTTGATGTTATGAATTACTAGCCAAGTCACAACTAACATTTTGCTAATAGACCCCTCCTCGAAGCTTCTTGAATTAACTACCAAAGATTCCCTAAGCCTAAACACCAAAATTACCCTCGCAGGACCCCCGTTTTTACCCTGACCTCCCTGGCCAATTGGCTCAACTAATTGGGTCATAAATCCCTGAATTAACACCCGATGAATGAGGGTGTTGTTGCCAATCGGGCCCTGAATATTTACAAGACTCAAAGCAATCGTAGTAAGCACAAAAGTTGTTGCCCAAACCCACTACACCATCACAACATTAATTCAAGATCCATTGCAACAACATACTTAAACACATAAAAGAAAGCTAACAGACAAAGTTATGGAAGCCCTGAATTAGTATCAACTATTATGTTAACATGACTTAATTGGAACAAGACAAGCAATTTAACGAACATATTCATGGATAGCACAAGTAACTTCTTCAGTGTCACCTAAACTAATCCTACAATGAAGCTTAATCACATATTTGTTGCAATTGAACAATAATCAAATAGTTCTGCTCCTAAGCTAATTAAATTGAAACAAACAAGTAAAGAGTAAGACCTATACAATTGATTCAACATGAATAGAATCCTAATTTCAGACTTGTCGTCTGAATCAAAAGAAAAGAAGACGAGGAGGAGAATTGACAAGAAAATAAAAAGAGGTTTACCTACTTGAGAACGCCTTGAGAAGGATTAATCAGAACTCGAGAAAGGACCTCCAAGACTCTATTCAAAGTTGGGGTTCAGAAACCCTAGATTCAGGGAATGCATGGTTCTTGGTGGTTTTGAAGGTATTTGATGGAAAATGAGGTTATGGGGGTGCCGACAGGGTGGTGTTTGAAGGTATTGGGTGGCATCCACCGCCAAGCATGGCAGAGTAACCATCTTCACGCACATATTCGACATGCTTTGGCTAGATGCGAGAGTAACCACTGGCAAGGATGGGGTAAGGGTTGTGAGGGGAATTATTGGTGTTGATTTGAGAGTGGTTTGCTACTCGCCTCCGCGTGTTTTGATCGGATATTTGATCATATCGGTGGTGATTCGAGGGATGACTTTCATTTGAATGGGGAGAGGATAATGTGATGCTTCTATGGTGTAATTTTGGGAAGCATTGGGGTTACGCCGGTGACAGTGATTTCCGGCAGGTGGAGGACGGTGGGGTTAGGGTGGCTCATGGGTGGTGTTACACCGGTGAGGGACTGTACGAGGATGAGGGAGTTTGGTCTCTGAGTTTACTACACGCATTTGTACATTTAAACCTTTCCTTTATTTTATTAGATTCCTAAAACAAAATCCTATTTATTCCATAAGACATAATCAACCAATGATTTTTATCAAATAAAAGATTAACAAAATACTTAAAATCAATGTTAGATACACATTAAGCCATTTTTTTAATTTTGTTTTCGGATTACAAATTAATGTCTAAAAATTATAATTACTTCCAAATACACATGCCTCATATATCTTGTATTTTTGTTGTTCAGAAATACATAGAAATGCAAGCAATTAGCAGAATAATGCCACGAGAAATCAAATTTGCAAGTAAACAAACGAATTATTTTATTTTGAATTTGTGGGAGTAATTCGTATAGGGCAAAAATCAGAAGCCTAAATGAACCCATGGTAGTTGGTCGGCACCTCAGAGGCCTATGGCAGACCCTTCTACAGTCCCTTCGAACTATCAAGAAACAGTGGTGACATACAAAGGCAAATAAAACACTGGGAAACTCAAGAAAGCCACCACATAGAGAAATACTCTTACTTGGAGGAAGTGAACAGTTCCACCAAAAGGCGATTGCCACCCAAGAAGCCAGTAAGAGCCGAAGAGGTAGAGGCCTTCTTTTGAAAGATTAAAATGCCGGACTATGAAGTAATTGACCAGCTTTGGAATTCCCCTGAAGATGTCCCTTTATTATCCTTACTGATGGATTCTCCGGAGCACCAGAAGGTGTTGCCAAAAATCTTAATGAGGCTTACGTGCCGGTTCAAACCTCTATGGAACAACTGGAGAAAATGGCAGAAAGATTCCTCTTTGTTAGTTAGATCACATTCAGTAAGAACGATTTGCCTCCAGAGGGAGCTGCCCACAACAAAGCCCTGTATCTCACCGTCAAATGTGAAGGCTATTACGTCAAAAGAGTAATGGTATATGAAGGCTCCGGGGTGGACATATGCCGACTATCAACATTACAGAGAATGGAAATAAGGACAGAGAGGATTCGCCCCAATAATGCATGTGTTCGGGCTTTCGATGGAATTAAAAAAGACACAACCGAAGAGATTGATCTGGTCTTAACAATTGGTCTGGTTGATTTTGAGGTAACATTTCAAGTGTTAGATATGGATACATCCTACAATTACCTCCTGGGAATGCCATGGATTCATGCAGTAGGGGCTGAGCCTTCTACTTTGCACTAGTTGTTGAAATTTGAACATGAGAACCAGGAAATCGTGATCCATGGTGAAGATGAATAGTAAATGTACCGCAATCCCTCCGTCCCCTGCCTTGAAGATAAAAAAGGAAGTGAGCATATAGTCTATCAGACTTTCGAAATCGTAGTAGCTGATTAACACGAAGAGGGAAAACCATGTCCCCAACCTTTCCTCTCCAATGCCTCAATCATGGCAGCTAGAGAAATTATATGTCTAGGATTCAAACAAGGGAAAGGGCTTGGAAGCTCTTTACATGGGATATTTTAGCCGATTGTTTTGCCCACTACAGAGAAGTTTTTCGTGTTAGGCTTCCGCCCAACACCAGAGGATATAACATGGGTGAATCACAGAAAGCGTAATGGATGGCCATTACCTAAAACCCTTACCCCACTTGTACAAACCATTTGTGAAGCCAAACTATGGGGATGAGGAAGAAGATGAGACATTCACAGCAGAAGAAATTGAAGACATATGTTGGGCCATAAGGAAACTATTGTATGAAGCTAACATGGTCCAGCTTGGACAAGGCTCGAGCACCGCTGAGTTTCTCTACATGGGACCGGATGCCAAATTTCAAAAATGGAAGGCTATGCATTTCCCTATCAGGCGGGAGACCAAGTGGTCCTGCCTTGCCATCTTTTCTTGCATGATGCGTTATTTTGGGTTGTAACTCGGGTGTCTTCCTTTAATATTTTGTCCTTTAATTTCAAAATGTAAACCTTGTTATCTTACAATTTAAAAGAAATGAAATCAATATTTCATTGTCTACAATTCTTTCTGATTTTGTTGTTTTCCTTTTATTTTATTAAGTACTAATAATGCACCTTTAAAATAATATGATATGATCGCAGACTTCATGCCCCGATCCAATCATGCCGCCTAATTATCAAATAATGAACCACGAACATGAGTATGATGAAGAAGAGGCTTTTCGAGAAATCAACCGAGAACTGGAACATTTTGAAAATAAACCTAAGCAAAATCTAAATGATACCGAACCGGTTAACTTGGGTGGTCCCGACGAAACCAAGGAAACCAAAATAAGCATTCATGTAAATGAGGAATTTCGTGACTCACTGATTCAACTTCTTTTTCAAATCCTAGACGTGTTTTCTTGGTCCTATGATGATATGCTAGGGCTGAGAGTTGATTTGGTGGTTCATAAGCTGCCTACATACCCCGAATGCCCTCCATTCAAACAATAGCAGAGAAAGTTCAAAGCTAATATCAGCGATAAGATCAAAGAGGGTATGACAAAGCAGTTGGAGGCGGGAGTAATTCGAGTGGTTCGGTACACCACGTTGTTGGCCAATGTAGTCTCAGTGCCAAAGAAAGACAGGAAAACCCGAGTTTGTGTAGACTACAGAGATCTTAACAAGGCTTGTCCCAAAGAAAATTTCTCTTTGCCAAATATCCACATCCTTGTTGACAACTACACCAAACACGAGATACAATCGTTCGTATTGTTACACAGGATATCACCAGGTGTTGATGGATGAGGAAGATGCTGAGAAAACCGCATTCACCATGCCTTGGGTTACTTATTGCTACAGGGTTATGTCTTTTTGTTTAAAGAATGCTAGGGAAACATAAATGAGGGCTATGACCACAATCTTCCACAACATGATACATCACGAGATAGAACTGTATGTAGACGACGTGATTATCATGCCCAAGATTCAGGGTGATCACGTACAGGACCTGAGAAAGTTCTTTGAAAGGCTTTGCAAGTATGAGTCAAAATTTAACCCAACCAAGTGTGCATTCAGGGTCCTATCGGGCAAGCTCTTGGGGTTCATCATTAGTCGGAGAGGTATTGAGCTGGATCCAAGAAAGATAAAATCCATTCGAGAGCTACCTCATCCGAAAACCAAGAAGGATGTAATAAGCCTGTTGGGAAGACTTAATTACATTAGCCGATTCAACGCCCATTTGACTTCTACATATGAGCCCATATTCAGGTTGTTAAAAAAGGATGCATGAATTAAATTGACTAATGAGTGTCAAGAAGCTTTTGACAAAATTAAAGATTACCTGTCTAATCCAACAGTCTTGGTTCCTCCAGAAACGGGAAGGCAATTGTTTGTATATTTGATGGTCCCGGAGAACTCTGTTGGTTGCATTCTTGGGTAGCATGATGTCACCGGAAAGAAGGAGCTGGCCATTTATTACCTGAGCGAGAAGATTACCAGTCACAAGGCCAAATACACCTTGCTAGAAAGAACCTGTTATTCCTTAACTTGGGTGGCCCGGAAGCTAAGGCATTACTTGCAAGCCCACACCACCTACCTCATAACTAGGCTGGATCCATTGAAGTACATATTCCAAAAACTGATGCCCTCAGGGAGATAGGCGAAATGGCAAATCATGTTCACCAAGTTCGACATAGTCTATGTCACTCACACGGCGAGAAAGTCCCAAGCATTAGCAGATCATCTAGCCGATAACCCGATTGACGATGAATATAAACCCTTGAACACCTATTTCCTAGGTGAAGAGGTGAATTCATTGGAGGTAACTTCTAAAGACATCACTGCTTTGAAAATGTTCTTCGATAGAGCAATAATTGTGAAAGGCGTAGCAGTTGGGCCAATCTTAATCTCACCCACTGGTCAATACTACCCATCCACGACTCGACTTCAATTTTTCTGCACCAATAACAGAGTCGAATACGAGGCTTGCATCATTTGCATGAATTTGGCTATTGCACAAGACGTCGTGGAATTATTGATTATGGGGGATTCAGATCTGATTATCCGGTAAGCCCAAGTGGAGTGAGAAACGAGAGATGTCAAACTCATCCTTTATCAACAACGTATGGACGATCTCAGCAAACGGCTAAACTTGGTATTGTTCAGGTACATTCCTCACTGTCACAATAAGCTAGCACATGCACTCGCCACTTTGGCCTCCACGTTGCCTTACCCCGGAAATGCCTACATGGATCCCTTGGAAATCCAAATCAGGGAAATATATGGGTATTGTAATGCGTCCGAGGTAGAATCCAGCACTCACCTATGGTATTATGGTATCAAGAAATTTCTAAAAACACAAGAGTATCCCGATGAGGCCAATGGGGATCAAAAGAGGACCATCCGACGGCACACAAATGACTTCTTCTTGAGTGATGATATCTTATATAAAAAGACCTCTGATCCCAACTAGTTAAGATGTGTTGATGCCGAGTAAGCCAAAAGGATTATGCACAAAGTACACGGGGGAGTGTGTGGGCCTCACATGAACGGGATTTATTGGCAAAGAAAGTAGTTCGGGCGGAATATTACTTGATGACCATGGAGAAAGACTACTTCAGCTTCGTTTGGAAATGTTATCATTGTGAGGTGCACAATGATTTAATTCGTGCACCGCCAACTGAATTGGATCCTATGTCAGCACCTTGGCCATTCGCTGCCTGGGGCATGGATGTCATTGGGCCCACTGAACCAAAAGCTTCAAATAGACATAGATTCATATTGGTTTCTATCGACTACTTTACAAAGTGGGTCGAATCCATCACAATTACGTCGGTCACCAAGAAAGTTGTGGTAGACTTTGTGTATTCCAACCTCATTTGCCACTTCGGTATTCCTGCAACCATCATTACAGAAATGCTTCCAATCTGAATAGTCGCATGATGGGAGATATATGTGAACAATTCAAGATAACACATAGAAATTCCACTCCATAACGGCCCGAATCAAATGGTGCCGTCGAAGCATCTAACAAGAACATCAAGAAGATTTTGAGAAAAATGATTCAAAGATCAAGAAAATGGCATGAAAAGCTGCCTTTTGCATTGCTTGGATATTGCACCACGGTGCGCACATTGGTAGGGGAAACTCCATATTTATTAGTCTATGGAACTGAAGCTGTTATTCCCGCATAGGAAGAAATCCCTTCGCTCCGGATAATCGTTGAAGCAGAAATTGAGGATAGTGAGTGGGCTAAGAATCGGCTGGAACAATTGTCATTAATTGACGAAAAACAAATGGTCGTGTTTTGTCATGGGCAGGTGTACCAACAAAGAATGGCCCGCGCTTACAACAAGAAAGTGCGCCCCAGGAATTTCGAAGTGGTACAGCTTGTATTGAGGCGTAGTCTCTCTTACCATCAGGAAGCTAAAAGAAAGTTTGCTCCGAACTAGAAAGGTCCCTACATTATCAGGAAGATACTGCCCCAACGAGCATTGTACATGGGTGACGTTGAAGGAGACGATCTTTAAACAGTAGTGAATGCAGATGCAGTAAAAAGGTATTACGTTTGAACTCCCTACAGCAATGATTCAGGCTGGTTTAAATGATGAAGTTTTTTCTTTCCCGCTACCCTAAACATTATCAATATTTCGCAAACCGTTTGAGTTGGATACGTTTCTTTGATCACCCTCATTGGAACCGGAAAGTGCTATTCAAAAAAAAACAAAAGAAAAAACAAAAAAAACAAAGAAAAAAACAAAATAAAAATGTAAAATTATATATAAAAAAAGGAAACAACCAAACAACACTAGTTTAGGAAACACTTTCTGAACTACGGCCGAGTTGATTCTGAAAGGATACGTAGGCAGCCTCTCCATGAGGTTTAGTCATATCAAAATAAAACCCCAATTCCCCACAATCGAAATTGGGACATATGATGTAATGGTTTGGCCATGAACCCGCCAAAATGGTTCCAAAGTTGTAGTTCTATCTGATTTCTTTTACCCAAAAACCTGGCCCAAGTCCCTCTGATTGATTGACAAAGGTAGGGACACGACAAACGTCATTATTGGGATTTCGCACATTTCACATTGAGATAAATAAAAAGAGAGAGTCTAATCGCTGAAATTCTTTGGGCACCATAGGGTGATAGTGAGTAGAGAACATAAAAATGGGAGAGTCTGTTTAGTGAAAACTTGTAAAGAGCACTATCGGGCGACAGGTGAAGAGAAATAAGAGAGGTCGATTAGCGAAAACCCGCAAAGGGCGATGTCAGCTGAAAAGAAGATATATCATCCACAAAAGTCCAGGTAAGTTTCCCTGGTTTCAAATGGTTGAGATACAGTTCACCAAAAGCTAGAAATGCGGTACGGGTCGGGCATCCAGTCCAAGAATAATGTCATGTCCATTTGAAGTCGGCATGCACCGTTAGATAAGTCCTTCTCTTTTTTCCGAAAGGGACACTTCTCTCTAAATCCATGTGATTGCTTTTGCTGATTCCTTGAATCCCTTTCAGCTTAACTTTCATTTCATGACTATTCCGCAAGAAAAAGGTGGTAAGACTTGTTCCACAAGGCTGGCCTGGCAAGGACAAAAAATGCCTAGTCTCAGCGGGTGCATCTAGCTGATCCCGGCTGGCCATGATGGCTGACGCTTCAGAAGCAGAAAAGTGGAAAGAAAGAAAATCCAAGTCCGATTCCCATAAAGGAAAAATGAAGATTAGAAAGGTCAAGCCCGAGTAGGCTAATTGCCTCAACCTGGTTTCATAAGGCAAGATACCCAAAGGCTCTGAAATGGAAATTGGGGTAAAGAAATCGTAAACAAAAGGCCTACGACGGTGAAATGAATCCGAAAGATATGATCTCCCGACCAACCAACAAGGCAAAGTTTTGAAATCCTAAGGTCTTCTCAATAGAAGTGAGGCCGGGATCAAGCAATCAAGGCCACAAAATCAACCACCGCTTTGAACTAACAAGTCATGCTTTGTTTGAAAATTTGAAGCAGTTCTAATCCAAAGCAATGGGATAAATAGCAAGTGCAACCAAAAGAAATGCGCATGAACTAAGAATATCCTATTACTGCCGATCAACCAAAAGGAAAGTTCTCTATACATCTTTTCTCTTAGTTTTTATAAAAGCAAAAAAGAAAAGGAGAATTACAAATATGGTAGCATAGAACTCCAATCCGCGACTCCATCTCCCCAAGATCTAGGACTATATCCCCTAGCTCTCTCCAGCATAACCTTTGGACCTCCACGGCATAACCCGAGGATCATACTCCATTCACCCCAGCATAACCTGAGGATTCCTTCCCTTAATTCCCCAGCATAACCTGAGGGTTCCTCTCTCCATCCCCATCATAACTTGAGGGACATTTCGTCCTGTCCATCCCCAGCATAACCTGAGGGACGTTTATCTCTGTCATTCCCCAACATAATCTGAGGACCAATTTACTTCTATCCCTAATATAACCTAAGGGTCTTTCCTTTCTCTCTATCCCCAGCATAACCTGAAGGACTTCCTTTTCTTTCATTCCTCAGCATTCCCCAGCATAACCTGAGAGTCTTTCTCTTTTCTTTCCCAACACGAGTCTTTTTCTTTCCAATCCCGGCATAACCTGTAGATTCTCCTGGCATAACCCAGGAATTCCTTCTTTCAATCCTAGCATAACCTGCGGATCCCCCTGGCATAACCCACGAGCCCTTTTCTTCCTATCCCAGCATAACCCGCGGGTTCCCCTGGCATAACCCAGGAGTCTTTTCTTTCAATCCTGGCATAACCCGCGGATTCCCCCTGGCATAACCCAGGAATCTTTTCTTTCAATCACGGCATAACTTACGGATCCCTCGGGCATAACCTAGGAGCCCTTTTCTCCCTATCCCAACATACCACATGGATTCCCCTGGCATAACCCAGGAGTCTTTTCTCTCAATCCCACCATAACCCGCGGATTCCCCTGGCATAACCCATGAATCTTTTCTTCCAAACCCGGCATAACCTGCGGATACCCCTGGCATAACCCAGGAGCCCTTTTCTTAATCACAGCATAACCCGCGAATCCCTCTAGCACAACCTAGGAGTCCTTTTCAAAATCATGGCATAACCTCCGGATTCCCTTGGAATAACCCATGAGTCTTTTTCAATCCCGACATAACCCGCAGATCCCCCTGGCATAACCCAGGAATCTTTGTCATACCTCCCGGCATAACCCGTGGATTTTTCTTCCTCTTCCCCAGCAGAGAGTCTTCATTCATATCCCTGCATAACCCGCGGATTCTCCTCTTATCCTCAGCAAGGACCCATTTCCTCTTCCGGCATAACCCGGCCATCTGCCAACATAACCTATTAATCTTTAAAAAAATAAATAAATAAATAATCCTGACTTTTATTGTTTTCAATAAAAATCGTCTAGATTTGTGCTACAAATAACTCGTGAAATTTATTAGTGAAAACTGGGGCAGAAAATTTCGTTCGTTTGTTTATTTTGGTGTCCGAACAGGATTTACCTCAAGGCGCAAGGTTTGAGATGACAGGAAAAGCGAATCTTAATCCTAGATAAAGGAAAAGAAGAAAAGGGAAAAAAGGAAACAAATCCAGAATGGTTGAAAAGAAAGATGTGGATGGCCCAAATTTGATTCAAAGTCATAAGTCATGCATGTCCCGCTTGGTTTCAATGCTGAAGAAAGAACCGGAACCTACAGTTTACCAGCATCAAGATTCAGATCGGAGTCCATGGAAAATCCAGCTAAGACTCAAGATCAATTTTCAAGAGATTTACTGATAGGAATCTTGTAACTCATAGTTGTTAGGCATAGATAGCTTAGCTTTTAATTTTCCTTTTTTGTGTAATAACGAGGTCAGCAAGCAGTAGCAGTAGCATCAACAGAGAAATCACAGCTCATGATAGTCTTAGCTACCAAACACTCCAGAACTACACTGACCTGATTTCTTTATAGCCAAGGATATGTAGGCAATCTTTGAAGCAGGGTTCGGTCAGATAGTTTTCAAAATACTTCTCGTGGAATGCAAAGCAGGCAAAAATCTCTCAGTTGCTCATTTATCTTTGCCCGTAAACCCTTCGTGTATCCGAGCAAAGAGGGGAAGCTGTGAGCACGTGATTTTTGCCTCGCTTGAAGTATTCCTCTAGAATCCATTAAAATTAGGATTTTTCTTTTATTATTTGAATTCTTAGGAATTAATTCTGTGATTTTGTGTTTATTTATAATTTACTTTAAATACTTATATTTTTACGAATTAGTTGCATGATTTTGTGTTTATTTGCATGTTGTGCATTTTTAGTCAATATAATTCATAAAAAATACAAAAATAGCATGTTTGCATTTAGGACATAATTTTACATTTTCTTTAGGTTATTAAATAATTAATATTGAAAATAAGGGAAAAAATAACAAAAATTGGTTGTTATAACATTTGTTTAATTTTCCTTTTAAATTTAGAATTTAGGGTATTTTAGAGGTTAATTGTTTTATTTCGTGGAAGGTAAATCTATTTTCGTTTATTTTTAGTTTTTATCTGAAAAATATATTAAAAAATATAAAAGAGAAAATACATAAATTTGGTCTTTTGTTAAAAACCTTTGATTTGGGCCAGTTCTTGTAATAAAACATGGCCCAGAACCCCTGAACCTGTTAAATTTAACGCAGACAGAAAGTCCCCTGCCCGGTCCAAAAATGCCCATGTTAAAACGGCATCGTTTACACCAGAGAAATTTGAGCCGTGGATTGATCTGGATCGAATGGTGAAGATGCGGGGGGAGGGGGGAGGTGCTTACACTATATATGTGTCTTATTACACCCCCCCCCCTTCCCGCCCACGAAACATCCTACCTTGTCCCATTAACTCTAATCCCTCCGGTGTACAACCACCGCAGACCACCACCTCTCCATTGTCCACCGACGGCCGAAAATCGCCGCCGCCGCCGGCGTAAATCCAAATCTACCCAAATTAACACTACTTCTTTCCCATACTCTCCTATTTCCAGCCGCCCAAAGATCAACCCTCGAATCCTAGCCATACGCTTCGAATTTCCGTTCAAAGGAACGGCTGCTTCGCCATCCACGGCGGTGCCGGCTCCAATGGCGACCAAAAACACACCCATACTCCCTTTTGCCTCCTCTACCAAAAAATGAACCGTGTTTCCTTCGAATAAACCTGACACATCTCGAATTTCAAATCTAAAAATTAATTTATTTTGAGACGTATTGTCAAAGCCATAGTTGAATTCCCAAATGAAGTTGCTTGTTCGTTTTGACCAAAAACAAACATGTAACTAAGTTTGGGGATTCAAGTCAAATCCAGCCAGGTTTTCTTTGAAGACCCAATCAGTGAGTTCACTTCATTTTTCGATTGTTCTCATCTTTATTTTGTTCCTCTTGTTTAATAATTAGGTTGTGTATCAACTCTGATTTTTTAGTTTAAGTTGAAAATTTCATCATGTTAAGTTTATGAGCTATTTTACTAGTCAATTCCTTTACACTTGGTTTCTGATTTTGTTTATAGTGCTTTATTTATTATTAGTTTATTTTATTTTCTGCAAATGATTTTGATTTTTGCATTGTTGTTTGATTTTCTTTTTAGTTTAATTAGAATTTCCTGCTTATCTTTACTTAAAAAGTTCCTTATTCGTTTCTTCAGTTTTGCTTAATTAAACTTGATATTGGTCTTGTTTTAGATTACATAGAAGTAATTTTCAGTCCGCTTAGTATTGTTTTGGTTATAGCAGAACTTCTAAGTTTTATTAATTTTAATGATAATTATGGTAATTCTTGAGTCTCTAATTGATGTTAGTGTGTTTGGATAAAGCTGTTAGCTAGCAATAATTAGTTTTTAAGATTTAGCTTAGTAAAAATGGTAATTTTAGTATACTAGAAGGGTAGTATAGGGTTAGGTTTAGTTCTGGTAATTTCAGAATAAAAATATGGATAATATAGGTATTCTATAAATAGAAAACAACGCTAGAATCCTTTAGACTCTTCTAGAAGGAGACCTTAGTCTAAAATTCAGTAGGTTCAGTGCATAGACTTGAGAAGCAAGTCATAAAATAAAGGACCAAGTAAGAAAAAACAAAAAATTGAAAGAGGGACTACACATTAAAAAAGAATAAAGGGGTCGCCCTAGGCTTTGGCTATGAAAAGGGCACCCTAGATCATTCAAAAAAAAAGCTTTACCCAATCTAAAATCTCTCCAAAATTCTCATAAATATTTGAAGTTAAAAACAACCCTTAAAATTCCTAAATGAACTCTAGTAGCTAAAACATTTTAAAATTCAGATCCATTTCCTGCAATTCTAACCTAATTTAAAGCAAAAATCAGAAATGTTTGCTTAGGTTTAATATTTGAGAGTTTCCTTCAAAATTAAGGTACTTAGAGCTTCAAAAACCAACAAAAATTTCAAAATAAAACTACTGTTTTAATGGAGGTCAAGTTGATTTAAGATTTTGATTTTGGATTTACATCATTTAGTCTAGCTTTAGTTATTGAAAATTTCTGCAGTTTTTCCAGGTTTGGCTTCAAGTTGTGTAAGGTCAATCAAAGGTTGTGTTGGTTCATTTTCAGGTTGGTACAAATCTGCGCTATCAGATTGGTCCAATTGCTGTGTGGCAGTTTTTTTCAACTGTTGTTGGCTTAAACTGCTACTGACTTCCCTTTATTCTTATTTGCATTCCAATTTCTAGGTATATTTTTGATATCCAATAATGTTGAAGTTTGAACTAAGTTAATTCTCAAAAATGGAAGATGAATCTGACTTGTACCTCCTTAAAATTTCATTATTATTTCTATAGTTATTGTAATTGAGACATTTATTTTGTATAATGGGACTGTTCTGGACTGTATAAACAATTGCTTTTGTTTTTTATTCCATGAGTAAAACATTGATAGTAGCATAGTTTCATTAGGTGTTAGAGTATTCAGTAGTGTAGTGGATTTATAGTTCAAATATATTACCAGCCTTGGTATGGTGACATGCTTGTGTTAGTTGATGTGTTTATATCATTGTTAAACTGAGGGTAAATGAGTATTTGTAATAGGTCTATTTAGGATTATTTCATGTGAACCTAAAAATTGGTTCTAATTCTGTCGTCCATTTGCATTATTTATCACTCACATGGTGTAATGTAAAATCTGGAAATTTGAAACTTACATGCATATTTACGAGACCTTCCTAGATTGGGCTTGATCGGCAGAAATATTTATCCAATATCGACCCATCTGCACTCTGTTCTCCATCTATCTTTCAGTTCTAGGCTTGCATTAAGGCCAAAAGACAAATAGTCGTTGCTGGCCAGCCTTAGCTGAAGGCATGCTGAATTAAATTTGGATTTTTCGAACTTGATAACACATTGAAATACAGACTCGAGTTTGAAAGCCCGGACTCCAACGCCAATTAGCTAAGTATTTTAGAGGCACATCTTGTAGAAAATAACAGTCCGTTCTAGGATCAGCCTTGAAAATGATAAAATGAGGTGCGCCGCGCCAAACGAAATTCAAAATTGTGTGGCTCTTTATTAATGTTCCTATTAAAATATTAGAATTTCGGGACGTGCTGTTTCGCAAACCTCACGGCCTCCTGCAAAGATAATAACACGTTAGTAGCTCGTAGGCGCGTCTTTAACAATTTTATCTTCTTAAGTATGGGTGCACATTTATGTGACCCAAATCCACATCTCAATGGAGTTG
Organism: Nicotiana benthamiana; assembly: GCA_034376525.1. Taxonomy (NCBI): domain Eukaryota; kingdom Viridiplantae; phylum Streptophyta; class Magnoliopsida; order Solanales; family Solanaceae; genus Nicotiana; species Nicotiana benthamiana. The sequence continues at coordinate 97,212,976 of CM067337.1, forward strand.
GAATATGTCAAAAACTATGGGTGCATTTATGTGACGTGGCTCGGGGCATGTTCAAACGACATTGCAAATATCTTTAAACAAATATTTAAAGCGGTAAATAAATAAATTGAAATTACACCATTGGTTGGACATGTATAAAAACCAGAGTCTTTAGCTAATTATAATAGTTTAGGCGACCATGCTAGAACCCCAGGATGTGAGGGTGCCTAACACCTTCCCTCGAGTCAGCAGAATTCCTTACTTAGAATATCTGGTTTGCAGAATCCATTTGGCAGTCGAAAAATTTCCTCGATTTGGGATTCTAAATAAACCAGTCCCTTGGGACACCAAAAGTCTAACATATCCCAAGTGGCAACTCGAAATAAATAAATAATACTATTTTGAATAAAGTCACTTTAATTGGGAAAACTCCCTTTTATGTTTTTATCCTTCGGGGTATTCGTGTAAAAAGGAGGTGTGACAGGATTTTGTCGAATCGTAACAAGAACAGTGGGCCGGGTTAACTAAGGAGAATTAATATAGGGCCAGAATAGGAGAGTTGGAAAAGTAGGTCTAGACCTTCAGTTTGAAAATAGCTTATAGGTCGTTGTCGATAAAGGTGAAAAAAAGAAATTAGCCAAAGAAAATGAAGCCTTACGAGCACAAATTCAAACGATGAAGATAGCAGTCATAGAGCCCAACAGGAATGCCAAAGACACAAAGCTTATATATAATCTGAGGCAAAAAAGTGAATGACTATAGTTTTGACCTTAACAAAGCATAAGAAGAATCAGCCGTAGTTCGAAGCAATTGGCTAAAAACGCTGAGGAATGAGCACGCCTGATTAAGCAGTTCAAAGAAGAATACAATATTGAGTTCACATGATTAAAGAAAAGGGTCATCATCATAGAAAACAAAATGATCAAACATGCGATAGAATTCAAGGTTGAAAGAGAGCATTGCAACATGGCCTTGGTGCAATTAGAAATGGATTTGCAGTAACTTGAAGAAGAAAACCAAATAGCCGAGCATACTTTGGGGCTAGCGCCCAACAGATAGGGTGGTTGCTTCAAGAAAAGGGTAGAATCGGAGAGAGGATTCTGGCCATTGCTCACTACATTACTAGGGAATGCCAAGCGTGCGAAAACATGACTCGCACCACCTTTTTTGCGGCAGTAATGATATTTGTTAAACAAATAATGAATGACTTGGATAGGCTTCAAAAGGATAATGCATATAGGTCTGTAGCGAGGCGGAAAGATGTCCCGCAGGCACTAGGGACTTTAATTTTTTCATGATTTTCATATTGAGTCTGTATTTCCTTTTCCACCAGAAACTGTATTTTATTTACGCTAGAGTCTGTCAAAACTGTTCGAGTCTGTATTTTCTTTAGAAGAAAGATAGTTCACTTTGGAGTCTGTATTTCTTTTGTTCATCAAAGTCTATTAGATGTTTTAGTCCGTCATCTTTGAGTCTTTGTAATCAAAATATTTGCTATCTATGAAAATCAAAAAATTTAAAACATTTTGCTTCTAGTTACATTTATTTTCACGAACTACGCTTGGTCTGATTCATGCAGAGTCACGTAGGCAATCTCTATAGGATCCGACTGTAATCCTAAGAGAAAAGAAAAAAGAAAAGAAAGAAAGAAAAAAATGAAATAAAGAAAATAAGAAGATCGCCAGAGAGAGATGATGGCAAAAGCAAAGCCAAGAATGAAAGAAACGAGAGTGAAAATCAAGTGGGTGAGGAAAGTCCAGATGATGCATCCAGTCGAGGCAAAACACGTAGAAACCTATTTAACTGTATAGCTGCATCACACCCACACGTGCGATTACCTATACGTTATTTGTCTCGAACTAAGCATTTGATGATGTCAATTCCAGTCTAGGTTTCATAGAAACAGTGGGTGGTTCTTGGTACACTAGCTTCATATCCCTACATCACCGTATAAGAGGGTAGCATAGAAATGTCTTTAGAAATCACTCTGCCAGCCATTCCCATCACATACAAAAGCCCAATCTCTGGCCTCCCGGCATAAGAGTTAGCTACCGCCGAGGAAAACCGGCTATTGTGTATCCGCATGATTGAGATGTGGGACACCTGGTCAAATGGACAAGAGCCGCCTTGTGCAATTTCCGGATTTCCCATGCTTTTCCCAAGAACGGGGGGAACGTCCACTTTCCCAATCAGTCATCCCAGCATCCCACTAGGACACCCAACCATCTCAACTCATTTTAGTTGGAACACCTTCGGAGGTTCGCCCCCAGATGTCTATATCCAATGCAATCCCAAACATCTGTACTAATCCACCATGCACAACTATAGCACAGCGTGCATTGCCAAGGCCTGCCTTAGATCCTTCAACGTTTACATCAAACACTTACTCCCCAAATGGAGCCTCTTCAGTATCCCACCTATACTTATTCGCGGACACATCCATATGAGTTCACAATGGGACAGGAAAAAGACCCCGAAAACTCCGAAAAAGGAAAAAATGGCAAAGTGGATGAGAAGCCTGGAGCAAAGCCTCAAAAACATGCAGGTGCTAAGTGGACAGAAAAGTGTGTCATATATTGACTTGTGCATGTTCCCTCACGTTGGGATTCAAAACTCCGAAGTTCGAGAAGTACGATGGTCAAGGTGACCCTATTGCCCATCTTAAGAAATACTGTAATCAATTGCGTGGAGCTGGAGGAAAAGAAGTATTGCTCAGGGCTTACTTTGGGGAAAGCTTGGTGGGTATCACCTCCAAATGGTATATGGATCAGGATATTTCTCGGTAGCACATTTGGCATGATCTTGCAAGAGATATCGTTTGAAAGGTCCAGTACAATATCGATATTTCTCCACACCGGAACTCGCTGGCCAATCTAAAGAAGAAGCCCTCGGAAAGTTTTTGCGAGTATGCGATCAAATAATGTAAACAGGTGTCAAGGGTAAAACCTCCAATGGATGAAATGGAAATGTTCATTGCATTTCTTCAGGATCAGGAGGCTGATTATTTCAAGAATATGATGTCAGCCATGGAGGCCATTTTAATTGGTGAGATGGAAGAGAATGGCCTGAAAATAGGCAGAATTTTGAGCTAATCAACTATTAGAGAAAACTCTCAAGCCATCTAATGAGGGTCTGGAAGAGTGGCCAAAAGTAAGAAGATAGAAGAAATAGCCATGGCTGCTTCAGGTGCAAGGGGACACCGGGCTCCTACACCCATGTTCTCAAACAGATCCCCTCGGCATTATTACCCTCATGAAGACATAGCGTATGCTCCTCAACCGTATACGGTTATGAATTCCAAGAAATTGTTGAAGAATCTGAAAAAAATTCTTCAAGCTACAATGATTTGTAAAATAAAATTAATATCTTGAAGAAATGGTTAAGGATTTGGATAAGAAACAACTGGGGATTGATCGCAATGAGAAGGGGGTTATTATGACACCACGTTTGCTACCATCCACCGCCGGATTTTGGAAATATGCCCGATGAATAGTGACGGAATCACTATTAAGAGGGAGGGAAAATGTAGCTTCAGATTCCTTATCCAAAGTTCAAGGAGCATCGCTGATAGCTATTCTAATCTCTTCAGTACAGGCTGACTTGTGGAAGGACATTCAAATCTGCTTGTATTCAGACCCTGAGTTGTAGGCTCTTATCACCATTGCAGTAGCAACCCAAGAAACATTTAACTTGGGTGGATTAATAGCTTAGAAGGAAGGAAAATTACTAGTGGGAAATAATTCCACTTTGAGAAACAAGATACTCACAATGTGGCATTCTACTCCTTCTCAGGGAGGGGTAACTCTAGTATCGATGCTACTATAAGGAAGGTGTTGACTTACTTTTATTAGAAGGGAATCAAAACTGACATTATGGACTTTGTCCATATATGTTCTGTGTTTCAAAGGAATAAGTATGACACTGGGTCTTTCCCTTGATTTCTGCAGCCTTTGCCTATTCCTGCTCTTCCTTAGATAGACATCACAATGTGATGGTAGGCTAGAAACTCACGTTTTTAGCACCACTCTAATTACAACATTTTGAATATAATTGAGCCTAATTTTTAGTACTTTGTACTTATTACGTGTGCTATGTTGTATATTATGTGATTGCAAGTTAAGAAGATAATTTGAAACTAAATCAAATAATGTAGAGCTTTAAAGTATGAGTAGAAGCCAAGAAAGTAAATCCAAATTGTGATTGAGGATCGACGACCAAATACACATATAAAAGATAGAGGAAAAATTCTCAAGGCCATTTAATGGACTATTATGGTGTAGTGGGCAAAATGGGGGACAATGTGACTACAATATGACGTTTGGCCAACTTATCCAACAAATGGATCTTCCTATTTAGTTGTTTTGGAAGAAAAGAAAGTTCTCTGCTTTTGTCCATTAGTGCAGCCCATGGGTCGCCGCAGGGCGTGCCACGCTTGTACAATTTTGTCAGAGTATTTTTTCACTTTGCCACAGACAAGATAGTTTCGTTCCGGCCCATTCCTACTTAATATAAATACACTCGAAATACATTTTTGAAAGGGGGTTTCGACCTACGAGACTTTTAGAGATCCACCACGACTTGAAGACAAAAGATTTCATCAATTATCTTGCCAATAATCGATGTAATACGGGAGTTTGTATCGTAAAGTTATCTTTGATATTTTTTATATTCTTAAACTTATTTGTAATGACTCTCTCCATATCTATGGAGTAATGTCTCTATACGGTTTTGATGCATATGATATTTGAGTGTTTTTTGTAGATTTAACTCTAATTTAATTGCATGAATTTATTTATGGTGCTTTGAATTGATTGTGAATCTGTTCATTGGATTATTTAATCGAAAGAGAAATATTTCGGTAAATAATTTTTTATTATCTGTTTTGGTTTAATCTATTGATTCTTCTATGTAATCGAGAAAGCTTTCTGAATTATTGATTAAACCAAGTTAGAAGAATATTCAAGAGATATTTTCCTAAACACTAGCCTATTATCATGTTCTTGTATATCTTCACAGTGCTTTAAATTAGTCTATTTTATAGAGTTAATATTTAATCAAGAGTGGAATCTTGACCTTACGTTTAAACTAATCATCGACTGAATTTATGAGAATCATTAGAACATTAGAAGTGAATTAAAATAGAGTTAAATCCTGAATAACTGTATTGCACTTATCTTGTCATGGCCCTTATTTCTCATATTGCTTACAATCCATTTTAGTTCAACTCTCACTCTCTGTGATCAAATATAATTAGTTGTATTATTAATTTAGCAGTTATTGTAGTTAGTAATTACCTCAAATCAAGTGTTGATCATCCTGAATAGCATTAAACCATAGGTTATTTGATCACTGATTAAAACTAGTCCCCATGGAGACAATAATTTTATTATACTATCTTTGGCTAGTGAACATTTATTTCATATTATGTTTTGCACTCATCAATTTTTTGCGGCATTGCGAGGATTGATAATCAATAATATTCAAAATAAATTTTTGTGCTAATTCGAGAATTAAGATTTTTCCTTTTTGTTTTTTATTTTTATTAGTTAACTTCTCTTTAAAATTTCCTTTATATTACTTGACAAGTTCTAGGAAGAAAACTTGAAGAAAATATTCTTGATATTGAACTCCAATTGCTGTTGAAGATGGAGTACAACACTATCACAAGTCTGCTATTTATTTTAAATGTAGTTAAAATCATCTATGGGTTGACTGTCAAGCATATAATTATTCCTCCTAAGGTTTATATTTTGAAAAGTCTCACTCTGTTTCTAGTCCTTACAGGTATGACATTTCATATGGGCTCACTTTTAACTCTAGATGGAACGAATATCCTTACAATGACTAGGGTGAAAGTGAAGTTAGACAACCACCTCAAGAGGAGAATTATAGTTTAGAAAAGCTTATGTTTAAGTGCATGAATGGTGTTGAAAAGAGACTTATACAAAATGATGAAGTCATTAAGAACCTAACAACGCAAGTGAGTCAAATAGTAAATATACTTTCAAAAATCTCATTGCGTTATAATGGTATATATATATATATATGGAGGAGATACCTATGATGATGAGCCTACCCAACAAGATGAGTATCCACAGAGAAAACTTGTCACTCTGTAAGGATATTCTAATTTAATTGAGATGACTGAAATGAGGGTATGGTTGATTGTGAAGCAATAAAGGAAGAGTTCAAACCTTCATCCACATTTACAACCTTTAATAGAAGAGAATGAGAAAGAAATAGTCTTGGATATACCAGCGAAATATTCACATGACCTTTCTTATTTGTTTTCTTATTCTAACCTTAATATTATGGATTTTATTTTTGGAGATTTGCAGGAAGATGCAAGAATTGATCTTGTAAAAGAATGCAGGAACAAGTTGAGGATGATCCTATAAGAACAATTCACCACTCAAAAAGAGGCCAAAAAAGAAAAAAAAGAGCGGGTCTTGCACATATCTTCAGACGACTTTGGCCTAAAGCGTTCCATAAATAATCTCAAGGGGCAAAAATAAAGAATGGATTCAGAATTAAGTACATAAGTTCTCGAAAATGAAAACAAAATCAAGGGAATTTCCTTTACCTCTTACTTTTACTTTGTGTGTCATGAGGACATGCCTCAATTTAAAGTGTGGAGTAGGGAATGTAAAAATGTATGTGTGTGGGTGTGTTACATTGTTTGATCTCCTTACAAAAATAGACTTTTCCCGATGGTTGATTTCCTAGACTGTCTTCTTGAGGGATCAAAGTCAGAAAAAAAGACTTTTATTTTTCTTTTATTTTCTTTGGTATTGTAAACATTCCTTCTTGATTTTTCTTTGTGCCGCGGTTTGTTTCCAAGGTTTTTGTTTGAACCAGGTGTAGTTAGTATTTCTTTTGATAGGAATAGAGAAGTCTTTTTCTATTGTGTTAATTGGAGGCAATTTTCTTGACTTTGTGTGCCTTGAGAGTGGTGAGTACCTTAGTTGTGATGCATAGGCTCATCTCTTGACTCATATATAAGTGTCTTAAATTATTTGATTGTGAATATACTTAAGTGCTTTGACTAGAGAGTCGGGAGAGATCCGATCCCAAGTGAGTTATGTGCTATGTGTGTATGAGATTTTTTTAATATCCTGTGCATACCATTTAATGTCTATAACTTGTTTTATGTGTTTACAAAGAAACCTTATAGTCTTGTTCAGTCTAGGAAGTTATAGCATTTCTTTATTGAGCCAATTATATGTTTGTGACCCGTCTGATTGTTGTGTATCCAAGTTAGTCCTTTTCAGCCGATAATCCGTTCTTTGACAACCATAATACAAGCCTGGCCCATTTCTTTTAATTAAATATCCATTTGAATCTCTTATGTCTTTTGAACACTTGAATTTATTATGATCTTGTTAAAAGCTAAGTAGAGGTATGGTTGGATTTATGAGTGGAACTATAGAAAAGGGAAAAAGTGCATTGTCTAAAAAATTTTGAGAGCCACTTGTAGGGAATCAGAAAAAATCAGAGTTACAAAAAAAAAAGTTAGTGCATGTATATATTATAAAATTATTCCTTGCTAGTGGTAAATCTCGTTGTGTTTGTGCTTAAATAAATTGGAAGATTGGTGCTAATATGATATTAAGGTTGGGGTTTGGTTCAACATAAATGTTGGCATTGAATTGGTTAAATTGTATATATTAAATTGCTCAGAGAGGTGTCGTGACTATTATCCAAAATGTATCCTACCCGTTTCCTAACCTATATTATAATCAAATTAAGTCCTACTTGATCTTGGACTAAATGAGATCAATTAGTAGAGTATTAAACTTCGGGCAAGCTTATGGTACATCTTGTGTGGCACGTGAATTTTAAAGTGACTTAATTCTCTCTAGCTTGAATCTTAATTTTTCTTGAATTGTATTATGTGTATAACAACTCTCTATTGATTGTGTGAGGGCATATGACTCCTGAAGGAAAGGTAATCTCTTTGGATTCTTTGTTAGAGTAATTGTGTGAGTTTAAATGCTCAAGAGCATTTAAATGGCCTATTATGGCATAGTCGACAAAATAAGAGACAATGTAACTATAATATGTCACCAGATTCTATTTAGAAAATTTCTCAAGACATGGCTTGATATGATGTTTGGCCAACATTTCCAACAAATGGATCCTCCTATTTAGTTTCTTAGGCAAAAATGCAAGTTCTCTACTTTTGTCCATTGGTGCGGCGCATGGGACGTTGTAGGGCTCCTGTGCAATTTTGTCAGAGTATGTTTCCACTTCAGCTAAGAGAGAGTAGTTTCATCCCGGTCCGTTCCTACTTGATATAATACAATAGAAACACATTTTTAAGGAGGATTCGGCCTAGGAGAGTTTTAGAGAGCTTCCACAGCTTGAAGACGCAAGATTTCATCAATTCTCTTGCCAATAACCGATACAATATGAGAGTTAGTATCGTAATGTTGTCTTTGATAATTTCTATGTTATTAAACTTATTTGTGATGACTTTCTCTATATCTATGGAGTGGTGTTTCCTTATGGTTTTGACACATATAGTATTTTGAGTGTTGGTTTGTTGATTCAACTATAGTTTAATTGTATGAATTCGTTTATGGTGCTTTCACTTGATTGTGAATCTATTCACCAGTTTATTTAATCAAAAGAGAAATATTTTGGTGATCAATTTCTTATTACTTGGTTTGGTTTAATTTAGTGATTCTTCTAAGTAATTGAGAGAGCATTTTTAATTGTTGGGTAAACCAAGTTAGGAGAATATTCGAGAGACATTTTCCTGAAGACTAGACTATTAACGTGTTCTAGCATATCTTCACAATGCTTCATATGTTTTACTTTGTAGAGTTCAGATTTAATCGAGAGAAGAATCTTGACATTACTATTAAACTAATAATCTCAGGAATTTGGGAGAATCATTAGAACATTAGAAGTGAATTAAAATAGAGCTAAACCTTGAATAACTATATTGCACTTATCTTGTCATGGCCCTTATTTATCATATTACTTACAATCCATTTTTGTTAACCTCTCACTCTCTATGAGCAAATCTAGTGAAGGTCGAGCAGAAGCTAACTCAGGTCATTACTTATGCATGTGCACAAGTGAGGAGGCAGACTTTTGAGGAAGTGAGTGACAAGGGTGCCGATCTCTCAACTGAGATCGAGGAAAGCCAAACCTTGAAGGAAGAGTCTACTTTTCCGGATACTCCAGATGAGGGTTCCGATGGTGGTTCTGAGGGTAGTGTGGGTGAGGAGTAGAAGTAGGTCGTCTTTTTTCCTTTTTGTGCACGAGTTTCCTACGGGAAGTCTTTGTAAATGCTCCCCTATTGTAAATACATTTTTGGAAATATAACAATTTCTCTACTTCAAGTATTTCTTGTTCCATGTTTTAATGTTTTTTGCCTTCGAAATCTGATGTTTGTTCTTCGGGGAATATAGTTGGAGCAATTGAGGCTTTTGAGATCCGGCACCATCTCAAAATTAGGCCGATAGTTTCTATAGGTCGATGCTAGCAATAGTGAAAATTCTCGGGGTATAGAGACTTACGAGCGGTTGCATGATAGTGTCATTTATATGGCATGGTTGTGAAGTGACCGAGGTGGCCCCACCGGTGCGCTTCCTAAAAAAGTGCTACTGACATGGACAGATTTCATTGGTCCCCAGGTCAGGCAAATAGTCGTCGCCTGCCTTATATATGTACTTGTTTTCCCTTTATTTGAAGATACTGTTGCATTGAGCGACTGTCTTCCTTATAGGGTTCTCCTTTCTTGCACCAATTTCCATTTACCTCAAAGCTTTCGCCTGAGTATTTCATTTTCGCTTTCTTTGTTTTACCATAACCATGTCTATTGTGCCCACATCCGCTTTCCAAAAGAGGAGGGTTCTTCCCTAGTTCTGCACTCGGTTGGTGGTACTTCGCCGGCATACGGTGAGCTAACGCCGAGGTGCTTTATCTTGAAGAGGGATTTTACATTAGAGAATCCTCCCAATGTTCTGGGCTGTCTGGAGCATGCGTCGAGGTTTATCTCCTCAATATGGGAAAAGCATCTTGAGGCAACTAGAAAAGATTACGGATAAGAAAGAAAAGGTGGTGTTGCAGGTCCCTTCCCCGTAGGAAATCATTATGGCCCATGTCGATGGATTTCTGAATACGTACTTTTTGCATCAGACCCTCTCGATATTGTCGTGGTTGAGTTTTGTAGAATGTATCATGTTACCTTGGTGCAGGCTCACCCATCCTTTTGGAAGATAGTGCTGATGATAAGGTACTTTCCGAATAAGGTCGGTCTTCAATTCACCCTTTGTCATCTCATTAGGTCATACCAGCCCTTGCATTTACCGGGGCCTGATTACTCTACGGTGTCAATCCACCCAGCCCCTTGCCATTAACAATGAAGAGGATGAGGACCGGGGGTGGATGAGCTGATTGTTCGAGCACGGACATTTGATATTACCATTGGAGAGTTTGTGCCATTTGCTAAGAAATGGAATTTCACACGTAAGTGGTACAATCGTGTATTTCTTATTCTTATCCGTAGTGGAGGCGGGCTCCGTAAATGTGTTTTCCTTTTTATTTTCTATAACAATCCTTTAGCCGCTGAATGAAGTTCCTGACCCGGCTGAATGGTCTCGTAAGCTAGTGGCTTGCTCGACTTATGATAAGTGCAACTGGCGAGACCTGTCCAAGGGAAGATGGGAGGAAAAACATCATGTCAGGCGCTTAGTGGTGCGTTTTCTCAAAAATTTACTTTCTTTTTAGTGCACTAACTCTGCCATCGCATACGTTGGAGAATTTTCCAAGATGAAGCCATGTCCCCTTGGGGAGGATGAAATATTGCCAACCTCGGGGGAAAGGATTGATAACAAATGGAAGGAGTCATCGGAGGGCGAGGATGCTCGCAGCGGGGCGAGCCCTGTTCGGAGGTTCAAAAAGAGACGTGTCGCCCGAACGTGCAGCTTTGAATCCTTTACTTTAGGAAAGGCGGTTGCTTTCTTGCTGCCGCCTCCCATTCCCGTCGAAGGTACTTCGAGAGACAATGGTTTTCTGTCGCCTTCCTCTTCCCCTGCCGAAGTCACTTCGTAGGAAGTTCAAGGCCATGAGCCGACTGAATCGAGTGGAACATCAGGAGACCGTGCTCCCACCTGGAGTAGTTTTACTGGGGCCAATGAGGCCAAGCCAGTAGATGTGTGCTCGACTTTTATTGATGCTCAGCGATTTAGTTCCATGGTGAGCTTTGACAGCCGGTACAGGATTTTTTTAGTTTTATGCTTTCCCTTTCATATTGAGCTCCCTTTTCGTAGGCCTTTGAAAAGCTTAAGTCTGAGCTACTTCGTCTTGAAGCCAGGTTGAATAAATCTTTGGATAGGAGAAATCCTTCAGGCTTCCTGGAAGATGGGAGATGAGTTGGATTACCTTCGGTACGAGGCGGATCAAATTCGAAACTATGAAAGCTATCCCAAAAGAGAGGTAAACTTATTGAGTCGATGTATGCTCCTACTTTCTACTTTCGTAGATTAATATTTCAGTATTCCAGTTGCAGAGTAAAATGGATGACCTAGAAATACTTTGGGGCTACGTTGGCCAGGTTAAGTATGAATGTAAAGAGCTAAAGGCTCAGGTATATACCCAAGTTGTGGCCAAAAGGGATGCTAAACTTTCCGGACCCACAAATATCATAAACTTTCGAACTGCTAAACTTTGAAAATCGCAGAATTTCGAACGCGTAAACTTTATAATTTCTAAACTAGTAAACTTCCAAACACATAAACCTCCGAACTCATAATATTGGAACTCTTAAAATTTTAAGCCTTTACACCGATAATAAGAAAATTAAAACTAAAAAATATATTTAAAATTTTTTCCCGGGAGGGGGGAGGGGGGATGGGGCGGGTTGGAGGTAGGTGGTTGCTGGCGCAGAAAAATAAAAAAACAAAAATTTATAATACAAAAGAAATTTTTTTTTTGCATGAGGGGAGGGGAATGGAGGGGTAGTAGAGTAGGTGGTAATGAAAAAACTGAAATTTGAAAAAAAAATCCGTAGAGGGGTTGGGGTGGATTGGTGAGGCAAGGGAAGGTTGAGAATGAGCTTTGGAAAAATGTTTTCCCTTCTCTTGGTAAGGAAAATATTGTCCTCCAATTTTAGGAAAATGAACAAGGAAAATATTTTCCAAAAAATTAAGCCAACCAAACATGGGAAAATTGGAAAATATTTTCCGAAAAATAATTTTCTTCATACCAAACACACACTAAGTTCCTTCTGTCCGATGCCGAAGATAGCGAGAAAGAGGCTGACGGGCCATAGTCCTCGAGGGAGACGTAGATTAGGCCTTCCTTTTATGATTTTGAGAATAGTTATTTCAAAGAACATTGTAAATGAACATTGTATCTTTTCACATATATGTATAAAAGGAATCCTTGTGGTTTCATTTTTCGCACTTCCCTTTGCTTCGATGTTTGTTGGTCATTAACCAGATGAAAATGTCTTTGAATTAAATGAACCCTTAGATTTATAGTACAGCCATGGGGTTTGTTGGGCTAGCATGTAGGCTCTTACACGTTTGGTCGGTACAACCTTTTAGTGTAAGCTGACGTTTGAGCTCTTATGCTTTTTGCTCTTAGGCGTATCTAGTAAAAATTTTCGAGCTCAGTCTCTAAGTGGGGTTTCGACTCAAGCTCATTGACCCTTAAGTTTTTGAATTTAAAGTTGGCCCTTAGGCTCTTACGCGTTAGATTGGTACAACCTTTCATAGGTGCTGGCAGCATAGGCTCTAACACATTGGGTCGGCACGACCTTTAATATGGGTTGGCGAAAATTACTCTTACGCATTGGGTCGATACGACCATTATATGGGCTGGCGGCAGTGGCTCTTACGCATTAGGTCGGTACGACCTCAAATATAGGCTTATTTTTCCCTCGTTAAGGAGTTGTATTTTCTTGACTCTTCGACAATTCGATAAAAGACCTTGATTATAAGTCATTATGAGGTGAAGAACAAGCACCTCGGGAGGTTTAGCTTGATGGCTAAGTATCTCAAAGCCTATAGTTTGGAGCTGATATGGTCGAAGATCTTTTGCCTATTGTCGGGGGTAGCATGTTTAACCAGTTTTTTCGATGTACTTTTGAAGTAATTGAAGGCATGTGATTTTATAGTAATGGTCAGACATCCCCGAGTCGTGTTAGTTTGGCTAGTATAGCCTTGCGACCGTAGTCATTGTGTTTGGATGGATCCTTTCAGTCCCCGATAGAAGTAGTTTCGGCGTCTATATCGAGGGTATGCCTTTTTAAGGGTCTTATAAGTTTGATGTATAGCCTTAACTTTAAGATCAGGATTATGCCTTTTGTAAGGTCTTACAAATTTTTACATGTCTTACTTGAGGTCTTACAGTTTTGGTTACTTGGTACAGTATGGTTCATGCCTTGCATGAGGTCTTACAATTTTGGTGTTGTGTTATAAAGGCGAGGTCAAGGTCGCCCATATACGGTCTTATGGCTTCGGGTTTTTATAAGTTGATGGGATGGCAAGTGGCTGCAATACTTGAGACATTGAAAGTTTTCTTGGCTGTGGAGCCGTTTTTGTAACCTTCATGTTGCCTCATTGAGAGCTTACAAGTTCGAAGCTTCCGACCCCGAGGTCATATGTCCTTGCATTTTTACGTCAACCCCCGAGTGTTCGGTACGTTTTTGGCTGTGGAACCATTTTTATAAAAAATACTAAACTTCTTTGAAATGCAAAATGCTTTGGTAGAGGAGAAAGTATTCTTTGATTACTTGGTACAAGTTTACACATTTTTGTTGCCAAGGGCTCGGTCATTCTATATGGACATTGTTAGTTCGACCGTTTGGCCTGGTATATTGTTTTCCTATCGAGACCCTATTTAGCACATCTTGGATTCTTTAAGGAGGTGACCTTCCGAGGTGATGCCCCCCAGTATTCAAGGTTGATAGAAGAGAAGCCTTGAATACTTGTTGAGTCTTCCATAGGTAGCATATAGATGTTGCCTCGTCAAAAACCTTGCCAGTAAAAGCCTTCTTGGGATAAAAATCCGGTCGAAGGAAAAGAGTGCAACATACGCTTTTAAAACCTAAGGCTTTCGAGTTGGAAACTGTTTCGGTTGTTTCGATCGAATACCTGCACATAGGTTAGTGAAAAATGTAAATAAAAAGGTAGATGATACTATAAGGAAGGTGTTGACTTACTTTTATTAGAAGGGAATCAAAACTGACATTATGGACTTTGTCCATATATGTTCTGTGTGTCAAAGGAATAAGTATGACACTGGGTCATTCCCTGGATTTCTGCAGCCCTTGCCTATTCCTGCTCTTCCTTAGATAGACATCACAATGTGATGGTAGGCTAGAACTCAGGTTTTTAGCAACACTCGAATTGCTACATTTTGAATATAATTGAGCCTAAGTTTTAGTACTTTGTACTTATTACGTTTGCTATGTTGTATATTATTTAATTCCAAGTTTAGAAGATAATTTGAAACTAAATCAAATAATGTAGAGCTTTAAAGTATGAGTAGAAGCCAAGAAAGTAAATCCAATATTGTGTTTGAGGATCGAGGACCGGATACACATATAAAAGATAGAGGAAAAATTCTCAAGGCCATTTAATGGCCTATTATGGTGTAGTGGGCAAAATGGGGGACAATGTGACTACAATATGACGTTTGGCCAACTGATCCAACAAATGGATCTTCCTATTTAGTTGTTTAGGAAGAAAAGAAAGTTCTCTGCTTTTGTCCATTAGCGCAGCTCATGGGTCTCCGCAAGGCGTGCCGCGCTTGTACAATTTTGTCAGAGTATTTCTTTCACTTTGCCACAAACAAGATAGTTTCGTCCCGTCCCGTTCCTACTTAATATAAATACACTCGAAACAAATTTTTGAAGGGGGGTTCGACCTCGGAGACTTTTAGAGATCCATTACGACTTGAAGACAAAAGATTTCATCAATTCTCTTGCCAATAATCGATGTAATACGGGAGTTTGTATCGTAAAGTTATCTTTTATATTTTTAATATTCTTAAACTTATTTGTAATGACTCTCTCCATATCAGTGGAGTAATTTTTCTATAGGGTTTTGATGGATATAATATTTTGAGTGTTGTTTGTAGATTTAACTCTAATTTAGTTACATGAATTCATTTATGGTGCTTTGAATTGATTGTGAATTTGTTCATTAGTTTATTTAATCGAAAGAGAAATACTTCGGTAAATAATTTTGTATTATTTGTTTTGGTTTAATCTTTTGATTTATCTATATAATCGAGAAAGCTTTCTGAATTGTTGAATAAACCAAGTTAGAAGAATATTCAAGAGATATTGTCCTAAACACTAGCCTATTATCATGTTCTTGTATATCTTCACAATGCTTCAAATTAGTTTATTTTATAGAGTTAATATTTAATCAAGAGAGGAATCTTGACCTTACGTTTAAACTAATCATCGAGTAATTTATGAGAATCATTAGAACAATAGAAGTAAATTAAAATAGAGTTAAATCCTGAATAACTATATTGCACTTATCCTGTCATGGCCCTTATTTCTCATATTGCTTACAATCCATTTTAGTTCAACTCTCACTCTCTGTGATCAAATATAATTAGTCGTAGTATTAATTTAGTAGTTATTGTAGTTAGTAATTACCTCAAATCAAGTGTTGATCTCCTGAATAGCATTAAACCATAGGTTATTTGAACACTAATTAAAATTAGTCCCTATAGAGACGATAATTTTATTATACTGTCTTTGGCTAGTGAACATTTATTTCATATTGTGTTTTGCACTCGTCAAATTTTTGCGGCATTGCGAGGAGTGATAATCAATAGTATTCAATATAAATTTTTGTATTAATTCGAGAATTAGATTTTTCCCTTTTGTTTTTTATTTTTATCAGTTAACTTCTCTTTAAAATTTCTTTTATATTACTTGACAAGTTCTAGGAAGAAAACTTGAAGAAAATATTCTTGATATTTAACTCCAGTTGTTGTTGAAGATGGAGTACAACCAGCATAAGAAAACAATTTAAGAGTTAGCAGCTGAACATTATCACAAGTCTGCTATTATTTTAAATGTAGTTAAAATCTTCTATGGGTTGACTGTCAAGCATATAATTATTCCTCCTAAGGTTTATATATTGAAAATTCTCACTCTGTTTCTAGTCCTTACAGTTATGACATTTCATATGGGCACACTTTTAACTCTGGATGGAACGAATATCCTTACTATGACTAGGGTCAAAGTGAAGTGAGACAACCACCTCAAGAGGAGAATTATAGTTTAGAAGATCTTATGTTTAAGTTCATGAATGGTGTTGAAAATAGACTTATACAAAATGATGAAGACATTAAGCACCTAACAACGCAAGTGAGTCAAATAGTAAGTATACTTTCAAAAATCTCATTGCGTTATGATGGTATATATATATGGAGATACTTATGATGATGAGCCTACCCAACAAGATGAGTAACCACAGAGAGAACTTGTCACTCTGCAAGTATATTCTGTTTTGATTGAGATGACTAAAATGAGGGTATGGTTGATTGTGAAGCAATAAAGGAAGAGTTCTAACCTTCATCCACATTTACAACCTTTAATAGAAGAGAATGAGAAAGAATTAGTCTTGGATATACCAGAGAAATATTCACATGACCTTTCTTATTTGTTTTCTTATTCTAACCTTAATATTATGGATTTTATTTTTGGAGATTTGCAGGAAGACGCAAGAATTGATCTTGTAAAAGAATGCAGGAACAAGTTGAGGATGATCCTACAAGAACGATTCACCACTCAAAAAGAGGCCAAAAAAGAAGGAAAAGAGTGGCTCTTGCACATATCTTCAGATGACTTTGGCCTAATGTGTTCCAAAAATAATCTCAAGGGGCAAAAATAAATAATGGATTCAGAATTACGTACATAAGTTCTCGAAAATGAAAACAAAATCGAGGGAATTTTCTTTACCTCTTGCTTTTACTTTGTGTGTCATGAGGACATGCCTCAATTTAAAGTGTGGAGTAGGGAATGTAAATATTTATGTGTGTGTGTGTGTGTTACATTGTTTATCTCCTTACAAAAATAGACTTTTCCTGATGATTGATTTCCTCGACTGTCTTCTTGAGGGATCAAAGTCGGAAAAAAAACTTTTCTTTTTCTTTTATTTTCTTAGGTATTGTAAACATTCCTTCTTGATTTTTCTTTGTGCCGCGGTTTGTTTCCAAGGTTTTTGTTTGAACCAGGTGTAGTTAGTTTTTCTTTTATTAGGAATAGAGAAGTCTTTTTTTATGGTGTTAATTGGAGGCAATTTTCTTGACTTTGTGTGCCTTGAGAGTGGTGAGTACCTTAGTTGTGATGCATAGGCTCATCTCTTGACTCATATAATAAGTGTCTTAAATTATTTGATTGTGAATATACTTAAGTGCTTTGACTAAAGAGTCAGGAGAGATCCGATCCCAAGTGAGTTATGTGCTAATGTGTGTATGAGATTTTTGTAATATTCTATGCATATTATTTGATGTCTAGAACTTGTTTTGTGTGTTTCCAAAGACAAATTATTGTCTTGTTCAGTCTAGGAAGTTATATAGCATTTCTTTGTTGAGCCAATTGTATGTTTGTGACCCGTCTGATTGTTGTGTATCCAAGCTAGTCCTTTTGAGCCGATAATCCGTTCTTTGACAACCATATTACAAGCTTGGCCCATTTCTTTGAATTAAATATCCATTTGAATCTCTTATGTCTTTTGAACACTTGAATTTATTATGATCTTGTTAAAAGCTAAGTAGAGGTATGGTTGGATTTATGAGTGGAACTATAGAAAAGGGAAAAAGTGCGTTGTATAAAAAATTGTGAGAGCCACTTGTAGGGAATTGAAAAAAATCAGAGTTACAAAAAAAAAGTTAGTGCATGTATATATTATAAAATTATTCTTTGCTAGTGGCAAATCTCGTTGTGTTTGTGCTTAAAGAAATTGGAAGATTGGTGCTAATATGATATGAAGGTTGGGGTTTGGTTCAACCTAAATGTTGGCATTGAATTGGTTAAATTGTATATATTAAATTGTGTAGAGAGGTGTAGTGACTATTATCCAAAATGTATCCTACCCGTTCCCTAACCTATATAATAATCAAATAAAGTCCTACTTGATCTTTGACTAAATGAGCTCAATTAGTAGAGTATTACACTTCGGGCAAGCTCATGGTACATCTTGTGTGGCACGTGAACTTTAGAGTGGGTTAATTCTCTCTAGCTTGAGTCTTAATTTTTCTTGAATTGTATTATGTGTATAACAACTCTCTATTGATTGGGTGAGGGCATATGACTCCAAAGGTAATCTCTTTGGATTCTCTGTTAGAGTAATTGTGTGATTTTAAAAAATACCTGATGTTTTTATTTGAGTCTTGAGTCTAGGATGTTATGATATGGTGGTTAGTCTGCTTCAAATATTTTTGGAACTATGGGTAGGGAAGTTGTTTGATGAAAAGTCATCTCTATGTGAATTGTAGTTTGATTGCTCGGGGACGAGCAATTGTTAAGTGTGGAGTGTTGATGGTAGGATAGGAACTAATTTTAGCTATATTTTACACTCTAATTACTACACTTTGAATGTAATTGAGCCTAATTGTTAGTATTTTGTACTTATTATGTATGTTATATTGTGTGGGATGTGATTCTGAGTTAAAAAGATAATTTGGAGCTAAATCGAACAATTTAGAGCTTTGAAGTCTGAATAGAAGTCCAAGAAAATAAACCGAAATTGCGTTCGAGGATTGAGGATTGGATGCACATATAAAAGATAGAGGAAAAATGCTCAAGAGCATTTAAATGGCCTATTATGGCATAGTCGACAAAATAAGAGACAATGTAACTATAATATGTCACCAGATTCTATTTAGAAAATATCTCAAGACATGGCTTGATATGATGTTTGGCCAACATATCCAACAAATGGATCCTCTTATTTAGTTTCTTAGGCAGAAATGCAAATTCTCTACTTTTGTCCATTGGTGCGGCGCATGGGACGTTGTACTGTGCAATTTTGTCAGAGTATGTTTCCACTTAGGCTAAGAGAGGTTAGTTTCATCCCGGCCCGTTCCTATTTGATATAATACAATAAAAACACATTTTTAAGGAGGATTCGACCTAGGAGAGTTTTAGAGAGCTCCCACAGCTTGAAGACACAAGATTTCATCAATTCACTTGCCAATAATCGATACAATACGAGAGTTAGTATCGTAAGGTTGTCTTTGATATTTTTTATGTTACTAAACTTATTTGTGATGACTTTCTCCATATCTATGGAGTGGTTTTTCCCTAGGGTTTTGACACATATAGTATTTTGAGTGTTGTTTGTTGATTTAACTATAGTTTAATTGTATGAATTTGTTTATGGTGCTTTCACTTGATTGTGAATCTGTTCACCAATTTATTTAATCGAAAGAGAAATATTTTGGTGATTAATTTCTTATTATTTGGTTTGGTTTAATTTAGTGATTCTTCTAAGTAATTGAGAGAGCGTTTTTAATTGTTGGTTAAACCAAGTTAGGAGAATATTCGAGAGGCATTTTCCTAAAGACTAGCTTATTAACTTTTTCTAGCATATCTTCACAGTGCTTCATATGTTTTACTTTGTAGAGTTCAGATTTAATCGAGAGAAAAATCTTGACATTACGTTTAAACTAATAATCCAAGGAATTTGTGGGAATCATTAGAACATTAGAAGTGAATTAAAATAGATTTAAATCCTGAATAACTATATTGCACTTATCCTGTCATGGCCCTTATTTCTCATATTACTTACAATCCATTTTAGTTCAACTCTCACTCTCTATGTGCAATCTAGTTAGTCGTAATATTAATTTACTAGTTATTGTAGTTAGTAATTACCTCAAATCAAGTGTTGATCATCCCGAATAGCTTTAAATCATAAGATATTTGAACATTCTTTAAGACCAATCCCTGTGGATATGATAACTTACTATACTATCTTTGGCTAGTAAGCATTAATTTCATGTTCTGATTTGCGCTCGTCATATTGGACTTTATTGAAGGCTTGCCTAAATCTTGAAAAAAAACTATTATATGGGTCATAGTTTATTGCTTAACAAAGCGTGCTCACTTTATTGCTTTGGCTCACCCTTGCACTATTCAATCTCTTGTCCTTATTTTTCTCGACAAGATCTTCAAAATTCATGGATTCCCTGCATCTATTACAAGTGATAGAGATCCGATCTTCATTAGCTATTTTGAAAAGAGCTTCTTAAAGCTCAAGGAGTCACTTTGAACATTTCTACTGCTTACCACTCTCAAACTAATGGTCAAATAGAGGTCCCTAATCGCTGCTTGGAGAATTATTTAAGATATTTCTGTATTGATTCTCCTTCCGATTAGTCTCTCTTCCTCGCCTAGCTGAATGGTTATACAACATCAGCCCAATTCTGCTACTATGACTTCCCTTTTGAGCTCTTTTATGGTTATCCTCCCCCAGTACATTTGCCATAGTTACCAGGGTACTCTGGGGTTGAGTCTATTGAGGAAATAGCTTTTTTTATGTGAATTCAAACTCCAGCTAGCAAAGTTTTATCTCACACAAGCATAGCAAAGAATGCAAGATCAAGCCAATGCCCACATATTTCATAAGAAATTCCACATTGGAGATTGGGTCTTTGTAAAGCTACAACCATACAGGGAATCTTCTTTGTTCACCTTTCCATATCACAAGTTAACTTCCTGCAATTTTGGACCATATCCAATTGTTGAGAAAATTGGAGCTATTTCTTACAATCTATTGCTTCCAGCTGAAGTTTTGATCTGACATTTCATGTCTCCTAGCTCAAATCCTATCATGAGATCCCATTCGAAATTATCCACTCTCATGTGGTGGATTTGGCCAGTCAATTCCGCCCTACCCCTGAGTTGATATTAGAGAGAGTTTTGATCAAGAAGGGTAATAAGGTTGTTACTCAATGTTTTGTGGAAGGGACAGGTTTGGATGCATCCTATGCTACTACTTGGGAGT
Organism: Nicotiana benthamiana; assembly: GCA_034376525.1. Classification (NCBI taxonomy): domain Eukaryota; kingdom Viridiplantae; phylum Streptophyta; class Magnoliopsida; order Solanales; family Solanaceae; genus Nicotiana; species Nicotiana benthamiana. The sequence goes on from CM067337.1 coordinate 97,233,954, forward strand.
TGGATTTTGCTCTTCAAGCTTGTTTTCCTTCTTTTCTCTTGAATAAAAGGGCGTTGTTCAATGGGGGGTTATTGATACACATATTAGCCATCAGAATTTGAAAGGTTAGTTAATGAGTTTTGGCGGGAAAAGTCGTTTGTTTACCTTGAAAATGGTAATAACATTTAGATATAATTTTGTGATTGTAAAAATATGTGATCTATTTTTATGCTAGTTATTAGGCAATAGAGGCTAAGTGAAAGACTAGAAGACAACATAAGCGCTTGTAGATAGTGTAATAACCAAACCGAATGGTTGGAAACTGAGGCCTCGAGCTGGCATATACGAGGCCTCGAGGTCGAGTCGGATGCCCGGCTAAGGGTAGTTGAGGGTAGATTAACAGTTATGAGAGCTGCAATGGTGGCTCTATATGATCAATAATAAGCAATGAATTATGAACAATAAATAAACATAATGAATATAAATAATGTAAATAATGATTCAACGGGAATATTTTTAAGTTAGAGAGCACAAAATGTTTTTGTATTGGATATAGTGTATAGTATATTGTGACTTGACTTTACAAAATAAGAAAGGTTCTTTTTATAGATTAAGGGGAATTCCAAAACAGTACAAATGCATTTATTACAAAGATATGGAGCTGGTATAACCATTTAATGCCATGGTACGGCTTGAACTATCCTAATAGACTTGGTCAGCTTTAATCATGTGCCTTGGGAACTCCGCACTAGTGTGTTATAGCTGCTGGTATGCACTGCCTCAAGGTCAATAATTACAAACCCTTGAGGGAAAACTCTGAGCAAAACTTTGAGCCTTCTGTGAGTGCTTTTTATGAGGCGCCTTAATGATCATAAAATTGGACTGCCGATTTTCATCGGAATACAGATAGTCCTCGCGTTTCCTAGAATAAAATAATTGGAAACAATTTTGAACTCCTACTACCATCATGACGACATCCTAATTAGAGCATTAAACGCCATAACTCAAAAGGCTGCATAAAGGTCACTGTCAACATGACTATCGAGAAGCCCACGAACCGCTAATAGTTAATCATTTCCACTACCTATATGGCTTCTATAAATACTTCAATCGTTCAGTGATTCACACTTTTACAACATCTTCAAACTTTCATAGCCAAGGTCATCCATTTTTCATACTCTTCTTTCTTCTATTCTTGGTTCCTCCCTTCCTTTCTCCGAAAGACCTTTCTACCACCATGGATAGAACCTCTAAAATGGTGCCCTGAAAAGAGGGTACTGCCTTTTCGTCATGAACATCCAAGGGCAAACCCAAAGTGGCCCCCACTGTTGAATAGTGCACCCCACCGAGTTCAACACTGTGAATGATTTTCTATTGAGATACGTCATCGACAACGGGCCTATACCAACACATGTCCAGTTATATTAGCGTCATGACTAATATACAAAAAGTGAAGGAAGACTGTCAATTGGAAAGGACAATGGTAGTTGAGATTCCATGTTCTAATGAGAGCATAATCGACCACATGGCTAGCTTTCTTCATGTATATACGTACCCATTCACTCTGGGTCCTGTTGATTCCTCAGATCCTTCTTCCTGGTGATAGATCTAGTTATTCTCGACTTCTGTCAAAAATACCAAGTGATGCTCCGCCAAATTTACCCATCTTTCTAGAGGATAGTCAATATGATTTGTTATTTCTCCAACATGATCGAGGGTATGACTCTCACCCTTGACCTCTTAATTAGACTATATATCCCGCATCTTTATTGACGTTTGATTAAGCTTCACCCTCGATCGTCGAAGCTGTTTTTCTCGAGCATTGATGAGAATAAGGATCAAGGATGGATGAGCAGGTTTGTCCGAGTGAGGACCTCTAACGTCATCCCGGCCAAAAGTATGCCATTCCCAAAGAAGTTGAATATGGAGAATAAGTACCTCCCCCTCTAACATACCTTACTGTTTTGTTAACTTCTTCGAAAAAAATGTTCTTTCATTTGTTTATGCAGCTACCATTTCGTATTCCGAAGAGGTTCAGGACTTGTCAAATTAGATTATTCAACTAAATACTTTGTTCCCTTATCTCAAGAGTTCTTGGCCCGACTTGGCTAAAATGCGGTGGCCGAGGTTCAAGACTTGTCAAATTAGATTAGTCAACTAAATACTTTGTTCCCTTATCTCAAGAGTTCTTGGCCCGACTTGGCTAAAATGCGGTGGCCGACAAGAATCACGGTAAGCCTTTTGTTTCCTCTTCTACCATGTTTCAATATCTCTTTCGCATACCCTTCGTGTTGGTAATATTTGAGTATTATGCTTGTGCATGGCTTGGTAATAGGTTGTTGATGAAACCGCCTCCCGATGGTGAGGAAAATATCTCGAAGCTCGATAAAGGTACGAAAAGGAAGAAGGAGGAGGTTGCTCAATCTACTATGTCAAAGAAACCCATACCACGTAGGCTCGAGCTGATGCCAAGTTCTCGACTTTATCTATTGGGGAAAGTCCCGGTACTGAGGATGAAGATGACGACAATGATAAGACATGTTGGTACAAAGGACGAGGTCGAGCACGGATATCCTGCAGGTGGCTGGGTTGAGGGCCTCTCGAGCCCATGTTATGGAGGCCCTCAAAGAGGGTGTGGATACGGTCCCCGAGTTCCTAGACGGATGTGGTACAGTCCCTATTAAGGAACCCATTGTTGATGGCTCCAAAGGGACTAAGATGGAGCTTTTTTGGGAAAGGATTTGCCTTTTGGAGAAATCGAAGTCGTGGATGGCCTTAATTTGGGTCCTCGATTCTTACCTGGGGAATTCAGGGATGTGCAGAACACAAATGTCACCAATGTGGGAGGCCCTCATGAGGGGGGAGGTGTCCTTGGAAACTTCCTCAGTGGTGTCGGTAAAGACATCGATCTTGACGCTCCTGATGCTATCAAGAAGGAGGAGAGACTCCAACAGCAGGTGATACCTTTCTCTGCCTAATTTTTGTGTTTCAAGCATTTTTCTTCATTTTTCTAACTCTTCTGTTTTGTTGTAGGCTGAAAATATATATGATCATGCTATCTCTAAGCTGTGAGATGAGCTTATCCACTGTGGGAAGGAGGTTGAGGATTCACCTCGGGTTTAAAGGAGTTAGAGACCTCTTCTTCCCGAAAAGAGGAGGAGTTGAGTGGGCTCCGGGCGAGATTAAATGGAATGCTCCGAGAAAAAGATGACCTTGTTGAGCAAGTAATATCGTATTTGTGAACTCGCCCTTAGTCCTTGTAACTTGGTATTTTATCAATTTTCTTTTTTCGTTGCAGGTCAAGAAACATAATGTCCTCATGTAGCAGCTCCGAGAGGAGGCAGTTGCCAAGGATGCAGAGGTCCTCCATTTGAGAGGATAAAATGGGATTGTGGCCTCAGAGAAGTACCTTCTGCGGATGGAGTTGGCACCAACCGATGACCTTATGCAGAGTGCCAAGGAGGAGGCTGTCACATTATTGTCGCCAAAGTCTAAGGCAGAAGAAAAGGCGTCCTCATATAAGAAATATTCCACCATTGCAAATGAACGAGCTCGAGAGATACTAGTGAAGGCCGAGCAAAAACTAGTAAAGGTCGAACATAAGCTAACTCAGGCCGTTACTTATGCTTGTGCGCAAGTAAGGAGGCAGACTTTTGAGGAAGTGAGTGACAAGGGCGCCGATCTCTCAGCTGAGATCGAGGAAACCCAAACCTTGAAGGAAGAGTCTACTTTTTCGGCTACTCCAGATGAGGGTTCCGACAGTGGTTCTGAGGGTAGTGGGGGTGAGGAGTAGAAGTAGGTCATCTTTTTTCCTTTTTGTGCAAGAGTTTCCTAGGGGGAAGTCTTTGTAAATGCTCCCCTGTTGTAAATGCATTTTTGGAAATATAACAATTTCTCTACTTCAAGTATTTCTCATTCCATGTTTTAATATTTTTTTCCTTCGAACTCTGATATTGGTTCTTCGGGGCATATAGTTGGAGTAATCGAGGCTTTTGAGATCCGGCACCATCTCAAAATTGTGCCGATAGTTAAATTCTTGACATGTGATTCGCAGACCGGTCGCAGAATGGCCCTCAAAAATGGGCTAAAACTAAAACACATTGTGCCGTTATGTGACCATTATGCGTTCCGCATACACGTTATACGATTGCATAGTACATCGCATAACCTCCCTCACCAAAATTCAATGGGAAAAAATGCGATAACTATGTGGTCTGCATACCCAGAATGTGATCGCCTTCTGGACCGCATAGTTGTCCTCCAATTGGGCAGTGGCCTGCCCAGGTATACGACCATTATGCGATCTGCATACTCATTATGCGATCGCATAATGTGTGGCATAATGCCCTATTTCTAGAAAATTTTATCTTTCAAATTCCTGGGTACTTTTCACCCAAAAGGTTTGACTCGCAGCTCGCAAGCTTTCCGTGAAGAAAATATACAGTTATAACAACACAGGGACTTACCCAACATTATGTTAGGAAAGAAATTTTATGGGTCTTTGCAGACGAATTCGATCTCATCATCCTTTAGGTCGTTTCCCTTCACTACATAAGTGTAAGCAGTGATGTGCTCATAGGAGTCCGAGGTTTCGTTACTTCATAAGGTCGGGCATTCTGAACTTCTTTAGAATGGGTTTTGGGTCCGCTTCCTGTGGGAACGGCTTTTGTACGAACTTCTTCGAATCTACATCTTTCAGGATCTGGGTGCGCCTGAAATTTAATCGACCCTATATTTGCAGGTCTCTACCTTCTTATCGTTGGCTTCTATCTTCTTCTCGCCTGACTCGATTCTTTTTGTGAGGTCCTCGAGCATCTTTATGATGGCAGGGTCAGCTGCCGACCCATTGTTACTTGATCTTTCTGGTACCTGTTCAGCTCAAGAAGCCATTTCTGGTGCTACTGTGCTGGGAGTTTTTTGGTAGCTTTGCAACTGAGCAATCGCCATCTATTATGCTTGTAAAATCTCGAATATGACATGAAGGCTAACCCTTTGTTCTTCCTGAGCCGGGGTTTTTTGAGCTTCGTGTTGATCTCCTTGGTGTATGTTTCTTTTGGTGTGGGGGCTTATTTCGACGTGTTGAGCATTGCATGAGACCACATCCACGGGAATTGATTCTGGTGCATCCTCAAGGTTTTGTGGTGGTACACCAACACCTGGAACAGCCACTCCATTTCCTCCATGGTCCTCAAGATTGTTGTTTTCGTGTGCGTTTACTGAGTTAGATATTTTGACCTAAAATCAAAGATCTTGGACAAGAAAAATATGAAAGGTAACTTGTGTTATGTAGTATACTAGCAAAAACATAATCACTATTATTTTTAGCCCCGCGGTAGGAACCAAACTGTATACCTTGAAAATGAAAATAACAATTAGATTCGGTTTTGTGGTTCTTAAAATATGTGATCTATTTTTATGATAGTTGTTAGGCAATAGTCGTTAACTGAAAGACTAGAAAATAAGATAAGAGCTTGTAGATAGTGTAACAACTAAACTGAATGGTTGGAAATCGGGGCCTCGAGCTGGCGTATATAGGGCCTCGAAGTCGAGTCGGATGTCCGGCTAAGGGCAGTCGAGGGAGGATTAATAGTTAGTAGAGTTGTGATGACAGCTCTATATGATCAATAGTGAGCAATAAATGATGAACCATAAATAGAACACAATAAATATAAGCAATAAATATAAATAATGAAAACGAGAGAATATGTTTAAGTTAGAGAGCGGAGAATGTTCTTGTATTGGATATAGTGTATAGTCTATTGTGACTTGCCTTTACAAAATAACAAAAGTCCCTTTTATATATCAAGGGAATTCCAATACAGTACAAATGCATTTATTACAAAGATATGGAGCTGGTATAGCCGTTAATGCCATAATACGGGCTTGAACTAGTCTAATAGATTTGGTTAGCTTTAATCATGTGCCTTGAAAATTCCCCGCTAGTATGTCGTAGCTGCTGGTTTGCACTGTCTCGAGGTCAATCATTACGAACCCTCGGGGCGAACTCCGAGCGAGACTTCGAGCCTTCTGTGGGTGATCTTTACAAGATGCTTTAAAGATCATAAAATCGCACCATTGATTTTTACCACCGTATACATCGTTATTCTATTAGCATACATTTGGCATGCATGTATTTTGCTTTTTCTTTATTTCAACATTTTAGTCTCATTTCAGTCTTATAAATAGGAGGAAAAACAATGGTAAAGTCATCGAGATTGATATATGAATTGAACTCCTTTCTCTCTTATTCCTTTCTCTCTAGTTCTGCTTCTTCTCGCTCAAACTCTTCTCTTCTTCTCTCAATTTTGTTGCTTGTGTACTGTTCCATTGGCAATGATACCTCAATTTGGTATCAGAGTAAACGTTCATATAAAACTTTTTGTTGTTTTTTGGATTTATGAACAACATGAACCTTGCTCCTTTTTTTGGTTTGATATCTGATACTGCTTCTGCGAAGTCATCATCAACAGAGACTTCATTGCCCTTCCTATTTTTACAGGTGTTGCATGACGAAATTTTGATTTCTTACTTTGTTCTTCTTGTGTAAATATATTTAATTCGAAATAAGGTATACCGTCAATACTCGATTAACTACATTTTCATGAACTTCTCCTTACTGAAGCTTTCTTCGGCATTATTAGTCGAAATGTCAGACAAATAAAAGATGGACCAAATTGGAAACTGTATATTTCCAAGTTCTGATTCGGTGTTTGTTGTTTAAGAGATGAAGACTGTAACAAAGCTTGTCAATTGTGTTAAATACACAGAGAGAAACAACTAATTTTTAGAAAGAGAAAGGGGTTTTGAATTGATGTTCAAAAGATGAAGACAAATTGGGAATTATATGGCTGGGATAGGCTGAGAGGTGTGAGGGATAGGATGGGTTAGATGAGAGACGTGGAGGAGGAGGGTCGTCGGTAGGCGTTGGTATAGACTATTACCGATTTAATTACCTATGATTAAGAAAATACTCAATTATCACTAATTTGTATATTAGTTGGTGGTTCTGTATAATAGAAGTAATTAAACGATAATAAAGTTTATAATTTCACCTCTTTTTTTGCTATTTCTGTCACCACTACCACCAACACATGCACTTCATCCTTCTTCGAGTTTGGCCTCTGCCATTGCCAGAACATTTATTATCCTTAGAACAAATTTCTATATTGGATTATTGAATAAGAGCATGTTTAGCCACCTGCTAAAAATTACTTATTTTAAAAAATGATTTTCGGAAAAGTACTTTTAAAAATTAGAAATTTATATTTGGTCAATTTATTTGAAAATACTTTTTGCAAAATTTGATAAGCAAGTTGTGTTTGGTCAATCTTTTCAAAAAGTATTTTTAATTGTCAAATTAGTATAAAAGACAGCAAAAGTTTATTTACAATTAGAATTATTTAAAAAGAGAAATTTTAATTTTTTATTATAAAATAATTAACTAATTTTTATTTTTGTGTTATATAATATAAAAATATAAAGTAATATGTATTATAAATTTTAATCAATATAAAATATAAGTATATAAAAGCAATAATATCGGTAAGAACATAATGCTTACAGTTACCTGTACGAAAAACATTATTAATTCTTGAGAAAATAACAAACTACGTATTATTGCATTATGTTAATTATATAATATGCATGCATACAAAAGAAAGGTACAAATAAATTACAAACCGGAGATAATATAATATTGGTATACCTAAAAAAAATTAATATTTAATGAAGAAGGTGTTTGAATCTAGTGATTAGCCTTATTATTTCAAAGAGTAATAGAAGACGTAAAAAAAATAACAAAAGAGAAAAGAAGAGATCTGTTTATATTAGAGAGATTATTTCAAATAGGGACAAGAGAAGAAGGAAAAAAATACGATAAAAATAGAAACGAGAAGTTGGTAGAGATAAAAAAAATGTAAAGCTTAAATTGATAAGGGATAATTTAGGAAATATAATTTTATGTTAAGAATATTTTTGTTTTGAATATATTAGTTTTTTGCTTCTACTTCATAGAAAAAGTCAGAATTTGTAGTTTTTTCTAAATGTAGAAAAACTGTTTTGCTGCTCAAAAGTACTTTTTTGTTTTGGCCAAACAACTCATATTTTCAAATAATTATTTTTTTTAGCAAAAAAAAATTTTTTACCTCCGAGAAGCTTGGACTCCAAAAACGATGACAAGTCCGTTTCGGGCAAACGTTTGAATAACCCATGTTCATTAGTAAGATATAGTGCTTTACTGAAAGTAAAAAAATGCATGGCCTCTTTTGTTGAAACTTGAAAGCAATAATCTTAAAAGCAAATTTTGTTTGAATAACCCATGCATGTCTCCCATCAAATTGTTGTAATGCAACGTTCTGACAAAAGGGTAGAACAGGGGGGGGGGGGTGGGGGGGTTACAATGACACCGACCAACAGCTTTCAGATGCTATGGTTGTGAAGATGAATCGACGCCATTTATGGTGGAAGAGTTAACCCAAAGTCCCGACTTTCCGACATAGCCAATATTGCCTTGAGATTTAAGAGCAATTCTTCGGTACCTGGTCACGTTTCACGATTCATGGTTCACGGTTCTGGCCACTTTTGCTGACTTTGGACTTGTAGCTAGTTTGGACATATCTTGGTCCTTTCTTTTATTTTATTTTTTGCTGATGTGTAACTTGTAGATTGATTTAATCCATGTCAAAGAGTAACAGGAGAGTGTGATACACACTTTTGTTGGTTTGGAGAGCTCTAATAGGCACATCTTTAATACACTTGAGGTGTCTAATAACCCCAGTTAAAGTATCTAAACGAAAATTTGTGACAACTTTAAGTGAATTTGGCCTGGTTAAAACGAATAGTGAAGTATCCATGAGGCATAAGTAGTTAAAAGACAAGGACCAAATAACTACCAATCATATTCACACTGTTCTACTGACTTGAAAGAGCGTGGATTGTAATATAGATTTTGTTAAATGCTCAGATCCTTTTTACGGTAATACCACTTATTTGGGACAAGCAAGTGAAGTCCCATACTTTCCTGTTTCGGTAATCGGAAGCCCTCAAGAAGACAGCCCATTCCAAAAGGTCCGCTGCTACGTCTTTCCAACTTCACACTATATACAATATACTAATAACTTTTTTCTTCCTACCATACATAAAATCTTATTATTAAAAATATGTATAGTTTCATATTTATATGTCATGTTCACAATTATTCTACAAAATATATATCATTCATTAAACATCAATTATTATGAGTTAATTCCTTCCTAATTAGGCGCGCTACAAATCTATAATTAAATATTCTTCTAGATATTCCTATTTAGACACGCTATAATTATGGAAGTAAATATTTTTTAAAATATTTTCCACTATTGACAGCAATTAAAAAGCTTGAAAGCTTTAAATTCAAATTTGAATTTTCAAAAATCATTATTTGTTTGGATTGGGTATTGTTGAAAATAATAGGGAATATGATTTGGAGTTTATATCTCAATTTTGACGTGTTTTGGTGAAGATTGGACTTGATTTTGATTGAATTTCAGATAGAAACTCGAAAAAGAAGAATAAGAAGAAGACATATTGCAGAAATTGTAGATTATTTGTATTCTGATTGTAGATACTTTATTTTCTGTTTTCACAAATAAAGAACGGCTAAACTTCTACAAATCTTCCGAAAAACACTATTATGTCAAGAATCTCAATTATGCTATAATTGAAATGAAATTGGGATATTAAAATTCAATGTACCCAGATTACAGATATTTTATAGATAAATTGTAGATTATTTGTATTGTGATTGTAGGTGTATTGTTTTCTGTTTTCACAAATCTAAAATGACTAAAACTTCTACAAAATCTTATGAAAAAATATAATTATATCGAAAATACCAATTAAGCTACAATTGAATGGGAATTGGTATATTAAAATTCAATGTACCCAATTTGTAGATATTTTGTAGATAAATTGCATATTATTTGTATTCTGTTTGTAGATGCATTGTTTTCTATTTTCACATATCCAAAACGACTAAAACTTCTACAATATCTTCTGCAAAAAATGCAATTATGTCGAAAATATCAATTAAGCTACAATTGAATGGGAATTGGGATATTAAAATTCAATGTACCCAGTTTGTAGATAAATTGTAGATTATTTGTATTCTGATTGTAGATGCTTTGTTTTCTGTTTTCACAAATCAAAAACAACTAAAACTTCTACAGAATCACAAGATTATCGTAAATGCAAGACCAGTTATGACACTTGACCCAAATAAAAACCACTTCACAACAAACGTACCTCAAAATAACCTCTTGCAAGTTTATGCATATGATAATGTAATGACTAACTAATTACTTGCATTAATGCTAGTCAATTAATTTTCTGCAGAACAATACTATGCGACAAGTATATTACTCATATCTCAGTTACAACTATCAAATTTATTGAGAACATTAATCAATCAAACAGTCCTGGAGGTTTGTACTGCGTACACAGTGCACATTATGTTCTCAAGGTAAATACACGATTGAGGGGCTGAATGCTTTTTTGGTTCACATAACCGGTTCTCTTATATGCTGTCAAAACAGGACCAACATCTTCTGCAAAAAACTTAAATTGAACTTTAATGGTAGGTTAACGATATTTTTACGGTTTAGAAGAGGAAAAAGAGGTAAAAAGAATGTGTGTTTGAGTAAAACGTGGGTGAGGGTGAAGCTTTTGGTGAGAGAAATATGGGAGGGGGATATACGGTACCTTGAATTAAAAAGGGATATATATTGCGTTAATTATACCTTTAAAATATACTATGGTACAGAATTGATAATTCGGTATACTAAATATAATTACATCAAATCTTAAACATTGATGGTAATAAGGTTTCCTATATGATATAGGAATATAAAAATTTCTATATACAAGATGAAGAAAAAAAAGGATAGACAAAGTTAGGAGTCCAATATATAAAAAAATCAACTAGGCGAAGAATGAAATTATGCAACTGTTACAGGTAGTACTTGATTTGTAAACATAAAAAAGAATCTTTATCATATAAAAGGAGATTACTCTCTTCGTTTCATATTGCTTGAGCTAATTTAATTCGAGTTTAAGAAAAGAAATATTGAAACTTGTGATCTTAAAAGATTAAAGGGTAAAAGATTTGTAAAACCATGTCATTTATGTGCTATAAAAGCTTCTCATTAAGGATAAAAATAATAAAATATAAAATTTAAAGTTGAATTATTTTCAAATTTTCAAATATATCATTTATTTTGAAACAGACAAAAAATATAACTCATTTAATATGAAACAGTAGTAGTATGAAATTACTAAAATGTAGAACGTTATGAGAAAGGATAAAAGACAGCAAGGGAAAAAATTCTATGTATTTATTCATGTAGTCTCGAGCCAAAAAAAGCCGCAGCTACAGAAAGAATAACGAACCCTAACTAGGAAGGCAGCAGAGGGCTTGTGGAAATACCCATTTGCACCTCGTAAGAATTGATCAATTTGTTAAAATAAAATGTACATGAGAGAATTCACTAATAACCCGAAATCTACTATCTGGATGTGGAATGGAAGGAGAGAGGTTCTCCTGCCAAAGACAGAAAAACACCATAAGAATCACCAGTGTGCTACTTGTTGCCCCACTTTAGAGGCCTGCACAAAGAATATACCTCTTTAAACTAAAGATTGGGTTAAAAGTTGCACTGCTGCTGCCTCCTAAATGCTTAGCTTTTTTATCGTGTTGTTAGCTCCCCGTTAGAGAATAAGGTGTTAGCAAAGTCAGGTTCTATAAGCCACTCCAGAGGCAAGCAAGCCAAGCTGCTCTTTTGCTTGTCAGCTAGCTATCTATTCACTCCATACTACCTCCAAACCCTAAAACTGAAGGACCTCTGACTTTCAGACGCTTCGATCCACTCTCTATTCTGGGTGGTTCCCTCATATTTTGCCCCAATTCAAACTGGAACTTGTGATCTCTCTTGTACTCGTCCTGCTTGCTCATTGGTTGTTCATTCGCAGCCACCTTCTTCAACTTAATGGATACCGGAACTGTACCACCTCTGAGGGACTTGTCTCTGGGACGAAAGTCCAGTGCTTCTTTGGATTGACTTGAATTAGCAATGGAACCATGAATTGCATCATTAGCCGTAGAACACTCTGGAAAAGACAATGGCCCAAGCCGCCCTTCTGATTGACGTTTCTTTAATCTTTTGAAACTCTGCAAAAATACATGCCAAAAGTACTTATTTAGATTTTTCGATAATTGGTCGTCGTTCCCAAAACAAGAACTTCAATGCTGAAGGAAATTGACATGAATGTACACTATATTTTGTCAATGAAATAAAATTCATATTTGAAAGCATACTAAGTTAATATTAGGTGGTCAATAACTATCTTCCAAATACCAATTAGTTTCACTTGCTAATGAATCCCGCGTACTGAAACACATTTGCAATCTACCAATAAGCCATCTATACAAAATTGAATATGATGAATCCTTGTATAGCGAAATTAAAAATAAATCCATAACCCACTGGAGCTGGATAAGAAAAGAAAACAGAAAGTCCCAATGACAAGCAATGGGCACAAATATACAAGGACGGAAGCAATAATTAGAACTTTGCTCTTGTACTAATAATTACAAGTATCAGTTCACAGAACTTTGTTCTTGCACTGACACAATTAGAGAAGTATCAATTGTGGAAGATACGGAACAAAGAAAAGAGAATAAAGTATTTAATCACACACCTTTCACCCTCTTTGCAAACTAATTAATAAAACTTAAACGTGTTAACGTCTCTATTAAGCTATACCTGGTGCTCAATGTTGATAGAGACTGAATCATATCCGTTTCTATGTTCTGCTCTGGGACGTCTCTTCACCCTGAAAATTTCTGTATCAGACTCATCACTGCCTTGATCTACAACAGTTCTACAATCTGTCTCATGAGCTACTTTCTGATGGACTTTAAAATTGTTATCACTTGATGAACTCTCCGATCTTTCACTCCGACAACTAGAAAAATCACCATGGAACCTCATTGATGCAGTATCTAAGTTACAGATTGTATTTCCCTGTACCTGCAGTTGGGGGCTGGATTAGCTTGAGACCAAACAAAGCAGTTCTTTTTCAGCAAGGCAGAACTCAAAGAAAGTAGGCATATATAGAATTACAGACCAAAGACCACTTACATTAACACCGGCAGAAGGGTTATCTGGAGAGTCAAGATCAGACACAAGTGAGGAAGAAGCATTAAGTACTGACTCATGAATTGTCTGTTCAACCGAGTCCTCCGACCATTCAAAATTGATTTCACAATATGGAACATAGCCATCTTCCTCAGCTTGCGGAAACATGTTTAAAAGGAGAGAAAAGTCATCAGTTTTTCTATATCGCTGTTGAACTTCATGCAAAACCACCTTATCCTGCTCAAACTGTCTAGCTGCAGTTTCCATGTCCAATATATCTTCCCTTAGGCAAAGCGTTCTACTGCTGCCACAAGGAAAATCAAGTGACCTGGGATCTGATGAGCAATCACGCAACCAATCATCAGTTACAACGAGCATTGCCAACATAATAGACAATTAAAAGAAGAGAAAAAATTCAGTTTAAAAATTGCTAACATAATAGACAGTTAAAAGAAGAGAAAAAATTAAGTTTGAAAATACCGTGGCGAAGGCACACTGCATGTGCATAGCAGCTGCAATTAAGATATGCGACATAACAGTCACGCTTGCATATGCTGCAAAGAATTGTACCATGTGTGAATAAGGATATGCCTGAAAATGCTATTAACCTCGCGAGGCACCAACGAGCACAGTGCTGAAAACGCATCAAATTCAGAAAAGAAACTTTTATGCTATGATGGGTCGTCAAATCTGCAGAGGAATAGTCAGGATCTTCCAGTTCAAATCTCGTACATAGAAGCATAGCTTCTTTGCAGAGAAGTTCCTCGTGAGGAAGTAGAGGCACCCTGTTCAGGAGTGCATAGCGACGGCTGGCAATTGAACCCATAGAAAACCAATCGCCTGTTGCAAAGTTAACGGCCTCCCCACAATTGAAACCTACATATAAAGAAAAGATTTGAGAGTCCAAGCTTTTACATCCTCAGAGAAACAGAACAACAATCAAGCGTAAATCAGTGGAGGATGAGATAACATCTGTCTGGGATGTGTGAATAAGCAGTTGTGCACATATGCTTCGTTGCACTAAACTCAAAACAAAGCAGACCATTTGTTTTCAGAGTAAACAAAGGCAGGCTCTTACCATGACTAAATCCTGCATGATACGCTCTAGGAAAAGTTACTACGAACTCCCCCGGTTTCTGAACTGCTTTATAGACAGGAACACCATGCTCTGACAGAATGTTAGGAGGAAACAATGTTGTCTTCCCCAAAAGCACATCAAAAGCTCCATCCTCTCCATCAGCTGATAAGATATCATTGGTATAAACATGCTCTCGGACAACCTTCTCGAATTCAAGTGCTGCATGACCTGGAATGCCATACCAAGTTTTTGCGGCCCCACAATGCTGATAATTGATACTACAAACAGATTAAAAAATGTTCAGCCCTGGAAATAGCAAGGATTAACAGGGTTCAAATTAAAAAACACATACCTATATAAGTAGTGGTCTTCCACATGCCAAGCAAACATACTGAAAAGCATTCCAATATACAACATAGGTTCAGTAACTCCCTGGAGAATAACAATTGTATCAATAAACTGCGACACATTTTCTGATTCACCATATTCTCAATAGAAGATGTGATAAGATAATTACTGTACCGGGATCGATTTCTCAAGGAGTCGCAGTACTGATTTAGGCAACCGAGAAAGCCCCTGGAAACACAAATAAAAGCACATATAGAATATCATAAGTGGTTATTTCAAACAATATGGCCAACATAGACCACCTTAAGACTAAATGTTGACGGGGAGAGTTATGGTCTAAGATAACTACGCAGGAAATGAAGTAGGCGATTCATTATTTGTCTTGAGACAAGCAAGGAAGGAAAAGAAGGAAGACCATAAGAACAGAGAAGCAACCTAAAGAGGACTTTGAGGAAATATCTCCCTGTCTATAAAACAGTAACCACATTAGCATCATAGAAGTTTCAGACATAAAAATAGCAAGAATCAATATGCATCCAAAAAAACAATACAACTTGACTCTTTCATACAACAATTTGACATGATATCCAGATCGGAGAAAAGGGGGAGACGGCACAGTAAAGAAAAATACTTTTTAATAGAATTCACACCTTCATATTCCATTTGCTTTTTCCAAGTTGATCATTGGGAGAAGAGGAAAATGCACTACCATCAACATCACAGGCATATTCCACGCTCTCAGTCTTTCCACAAGCTATCTCATGCCAAAATTCTTTTTCTAAGTATGTCGGAGGAAGGCATCCAGCACTATAATATCGACGAGCAAATACCTTGTTCGCCATTTTCTCGAAATCTCGAAATGTATAGTTTCTGAAAGACCGACTAGTCAAAAACGAGGCAAGCAACTAAATTCATAGTAGCAATTACCAACTACAATTAAAAACTAACCTCCCACTCATAAAAAAGGTGACCTTGTCATCTGTGTCCCATTCAGCTAGGCGAAGTGGCTGTACCCTAGTAGTAAATTTAAAACCAGTGTTCTCTTTATTCAGAACAACTCCAGCAGGAACAGAAGCTGTTATGGGGGAAACAATCTTGCATATACCTGTTACATTTCAAACATAGTATCAGCTCTTATCAATCAATGAAGCTACCAGCAGCATAAAATGTCTTTAGAAACAAGAACACAGCCTGAATAATCAATATCATATATATAATTTACACAGCCGTTAAATTGCAAGAAGAGCTGGGATAGAATTTTCATTTTTTTAGAGCAACTCCAAAATAAAAGGCCAAAGATTCTAGAGAGAGGCAGAATGCATAACAGTAATTGAATTACCTGAAGCAGAGAGTCATAGCAAAATCACTTCAATCACTTAATTTGTTTGACAAACAAAGAAAATTGATGAAGCCTTACCATATTTAGAAGCTTCAGGAGCTAACTTCTGGAGATAAACTAAAGGATCCTCAAACTCCTCTTTATTTGGATAGTACACTGGACATTCTGGAATTTTATCAATCCAGTCCAGATTTGAAGTGTCAAACTTTGCAACCTTGTGTTTTGAGAAAACATCTTTCCCATTATAAGAAGAAGACCCAGATCCTGGATATGAATCACTATTAACATGGATTCTAACACCACATGAAGCAGAAGATCTTATAGCATCTCCTCCGCTTCTACGCAGCATGTTGCTGACACAATTGAGATCATTCATAGATTCTGTCTTCATTCTTTGAAGCCTTTTTTGCTTCAAAAATTCCAATTTAGCCTCCCTCGACATGCAGACTCTCCCTTCCACCTGCCATAGTGAAAATAAGCTCATTAAGATTGAACAAGTAAACCGAACAGTATCACAAACCCTATACAATGGTTGCATGTTTCAATTCCATTATCGAATTAAGAAAGTGAAAGAATCTCACACAGCTCATCTAAGAATACAAATTCTCTTATAATCAACGGTAAGAAAAACAGTCTCATAACAAGGCTAGACCAAAACTACCAGACATTTATCTGGAAATCAGATCATACAATCAGAGCAAGGGTTCTATGAGAAACATCCTCTCTGCCTTCACAAGATAGGGATAAGAAAGTGTATAAAAATCTCGCACAGCTCAACTAGGAATACAAATTCTCTTACAATCAACAGTAAGAAAAACAGTCTCATATCAAGGCCAAACCAAAACAACCAAGAGAATTTAGCAAAAAACTTACCCGCGCCGGGTGTTTACACCAAACCAATACATACATGACATGTATTGCATATGAACTCCAATCATTTAACCATGGTAAATTATATGCATTCTCATCGAATTAAATTTATTAACCGTGGTAAGTTAATATAGTTTGGTGGAAACACCCGGTGTGGGTATGTTTTTTCCGAGAATTTATCAAAAAATCAGATTAGACAATCAAAAATAGCCAAGGGTATATTGGAACCAACCTCTCTACCTTCACAAGGCAGGGGTTAGGTGTGCGAACACACTAACCTCCATGGACCCTATTTGTAGGATTTTACTGGGTTTGTTGTTGTATTTGTTGTTGTTGTTGTTGTTGCAGAACAAACAATCAATAATTTGATGCTTTAGTCTGACTTATACAGTAGTAAATGTCATGAGGCAACACGGAACCCACAACAACGCGAGGAAAGAGTATGACCATGAGTGAAGTATATGGTATAGAATTATTGATAAATCCAAGCATGTTCATTCAGAAAAGCCAGCTCTCACAAGCCCTCAACCTAAAGGCAGGCACGGGGTTTTTTATAGTCAAAATCCACTCAACTGCATGTAGCTAACCATCCCCTTGCCTTCTGAAGGACTATATATTAATAACACGAGAACACTAGTTATTAACCAAAGAAACAGTAAAAAAGTTACTCACGCTAGCTAACCGCACAAATTATGAAAAAGTTTTTAAAGGTGTGAAACACAACTTCCCCCACCCCAAAAAAAAATATAAACAAAAGGTGTGAACACAGAAAGCAGAAATTTTTTCAAAATTTTATACATCTCAAAATTTGACGACTCTAACCATTCAAATTTGGAACCAAATCATACGTTCCAAGAGCGTAAATGAACAAAAATTTATAATTTTCTTTAACATTTATTTCTGTGCGACAAAAGGGGATAAAAGACAGAAGAAAGAATAACTACCAAAACCAGACGACGTATTCAAAAAAAATTGAGCCAATCCATAAACAGATACCGCTAACAAACCGCCCAAAATGTAACTCGTAAGATCTGAAACAATAAGGAAACAGTTACTACAATACAGAGACGAATTTTGAGAGTTTTTCATCAGAAATAGGGAGAAAATCGGTGATATCAAAAATTCAACTATGAATACTGAAAAAATCAGCTCAAAATTTCCATTAAGAATTATCTTCATTCTATTTTCTCTAAGAAAATAACAGGAACAAATGTTCATTTCAATATATGCAATTAATTCAGATTAAGCATATGAAATCGCTGAGAAAAGATAATGCAAAAAAAAGGAAAAAACCCTTCAATTTTCACTACAATCCTAAGAATACTTCAGAGATCCAAACTTCCAAGGAAAAAAAATAGAATAACATTCACAACTTAAAACTTTACAAAGAAATACACAATACATCCAACTGATAATAACATACCATCTCATTACGAAGCTTTTCTCTATTCTTCGTTGTCTTTCCACTCTTCACAGACAAAAACAAAACCAAAAAAAACTACCAACAAACAACAACACAAGCGTCAGTCAAGCCCTAGATCCTGATCTAGGGCACAAGGAACCAGAAAAACAGCCTTAGACTCGCCACATTCCCTTAGCACCGCATGGAACGAGTCAAACTCAGAGATCAGAGCAATTCTACCAACCGAGTGACTCAGTTACACGCAAAAAACGGGAAGCACTAATCAAAGCGAACAAAACATGTAAAGTGAGTGCGTGTGAATTCTCCGGCGACTCGGTTTGCCGGCAAACGAAAAAGCGGTTTCCCGGGGATGGAAGAGGTTTGCCGGTAGTAGAAAGAGAGAAAAAGGGAAGAGAGAGGGGGTGAGAAAGGGGAACAGTAGATGGGGAAATCCAGTAGTATTGGATTTTAGCAAACGGGAAAAAGAGAACGAAGGAAAATTTATAGTTTTATATATAGGGCAAATGCTGGAAATTCGATTGCTTTTTATTTTTTCTTTTGAGATTGTTATTTTATCTAAAGATGGAAACTAATAAATAATATTAAAATGAACAATAAGGCTGCCTTTTTTTAATTAGTTTATTTGGTAAAAGCTAAGAAGAGCGAAGGAAAGTGGTTGTTGTGAGGTTGGTTCAACCAAACGCCAAGCCGTCCTTCAAACGCCCGTTTTGAGCAGTCACGGACGCCTGCTTTCCCAATAATACCCCTATTGCGATATACACAGTGACATGGGATGTGTAATTTTCTTCCAAAACTTTGCTTAGGATGGTTTGAGCTTTTTCTGGATTCTTTTCTAAACATATTACTTTAGTGCACGTAGCATATATACCTCGCGTCAACTGAAATACTAAATATATATATACAAAAATAATGTGATTGACTACAAATACTTCTTCCGATTTTATTTTTTTTTTCTTATCAACTTAGCATTGATATATTTGTGATAATTTCCATGTCTACTATTTTAGCTTGTACTGTCTTATCAATTATTGTAATTTCTATGAAGCAAACAAATTAGAAAATAATATGGAAAATTAGAGTTTTGGAATAAGAAAAATGAATCTGGTCATCTAAAAAATTTTAGGGTTTTTCTCATCATTTTATTCCTTTCTTTTGAGTCGTCTGTTTATTCTAATCTCATAAAAGTTTGTACACCCAAAACTGATACAAGAACAATATACAAATAATATCAAATATGTCAATAAAATTACAGACCGAATATAAAAAATATTAAGCGGCATGAAGTTTAAATTAATAATTAAATCTTGGATCATAAATTAATAGGATTATGTTACTATGCCAATAAATTGTATACAATAACTATGAAATACACGGCACACTGAAAAAAGATTAAAAGACTAAACAAATTCATTCCTCCTAATCTCGTCCAAAAATCATATGAATACTATATTCATCAGATAAATAAATATCAAATACAAACATATAATAGAAAAAAATCAAACTTTTCTATAAAAATCTATAGAAAGAGAACTAAATAACTTTCAATAGCGTATCCAACAATTAATAACCAATCATGGAAGCTTACGAACAAACAAAATATTGAAATTACAATACATGTGTAGAAATAAATAAAAGTTTTAAACCCAAAGAGAGAAAAAAAGAGGTTTTGAACGTGAAATCAATAGGTAATTTGACTTCAGGTTATAGTTTTACGGCAGTCAAATATATGCTTATGGTATTATTTTCCAACTTTTCTCTCAAATAAAGTTTACTACATTCGAAATGTTAAAAAGTAAAATTACTACAACATATTTTCATAAAGAAATCAATTCAAACCATTAGATCTTGATAAATAGTGGATTGAATTTAAATTCGGATTTTCTTTTTTGGCCATGAATTAGAGCTTTATGTAGATGCTATATATGTATGTTCGACAATAATATCTTCTTAATAGATCCACCACTTTTTAAATTGCGAATGCTTCTTATACGCATTTGTTAAAAGATCCTGATGTTAAATTGAAGAAAACAGATGATGAATGCTTCTTATAAGTATTTGTTGGTCTTTGTACATCAATAAGTGGTTGGCAATATTGTAGGCCAGTAGTAATTGTTGATGGGACATTTTTAAAACCAGCCTACAAATGGATTATGCTGACAGTAAGCACCATGGATACAGCAGGTAAAAAGAATAAAAATTTTGTAGTTATTTTGTAGGCAGTCTATAAAATGTAGAAACATTATAGTAATTTTGTAGTTATTTTGTAGCTATTACACGAAATGTAGATAAATTGCCTACATTATGAAGATATATTGTAGTTGTTATGTATTTATATTTTTATATACATTTTTAAAGCTATCAATTAATATTTTATGAATTAATAATGTAGGTACAATATTGCCCTTGGCATATATTTTTGTTGATCTGAAAACGACGCATCTTGGAAAAGGTTCCTTGAGCAATTCAAGAAGGCATATGGTGAAAGACCTTCAATGTTTGTTGTTTCATATAGGAATGAGAGTATACTGAAGGCAACATCAATTATTTATCCGGGAGTGCCACACTACTCTTGCGTGTGGCATATTTGGACAAATATAAGGGCAAAGTTCAATAAGGGTCATCTACAATTAAATAAATTGTACTTTGCTACAGCATGGTAATCACTACGAATGAATTTAATGAAAGGATATCAAAGATTGAAGAGATAGACCCTCGTGTTAAATCATACCTCTATGATATTGGCTATCATAGATGGTCAAGAATACATGCAACAGTGAATAGAACATAGACTATGACATCAAACATTGCAGAGTCGCTGAATGCTGTAACAAAATATGCAAGAGAGTTGCTAATATTTGACCTATTAGATATATGAGGATACTTCTTGAACGTTGGACGAAAGAGAAGTTGTTGATGGAAAATGATACTATGGATAAGGCAACTCAAGATAGATCGAGACCTAGCGCGGCAAGAGTTAAGGTGATAGTTGATCTTTTGGATAAACATCCTAAAAAGGTTAAGCTGCAGATTTTAGATAGAGTCTCAAGTAAATCTGTCGAAATTCATCAAGAAATAGTGTTCGACAACCTGCCTAAGTATTGTGCTTATTGCAAGCATCAAGGTCATGATGACAAGGCTTGTAGAGTTAAAAAACAAAAAATTGCAGCAGAGGCGCTGTCAGAGACAAATTTGGGCAGTGATCTACCTGGTCGCGAGGTCGAACATTTAGACAACTTAAAAGCGGATGCAAGGAACTTTTTAAATGCTAAAAGAGCTGGACTAGGAGCAATGGATTCACAAGAAAAAGATGGTAATCCAGGAATTCAATTACCAAAAGTCTCACAGCACACTGTACAACATGCAGAAGGACTGACTGTGGAAATTAATGCACGTGTCAAGGATGTTGTTGCTCCAATTGTTTCTGCTACAAAAACGGGTATGGTAAAGGATGTTACCAAAATGATTGCTGATTTGAAGCCTACACAACTTAATGTGAATGGAAGGGGTGATGCTGATCAACATGAAATGGCTAGGAGTCCTGATATTACTGGAGTATCAAATGCACCTCATGAATCAGCTCCAATTTAATATATGGAGGAGGTACTGAAGTTGGATAAAGGACCTCCTAAGCCTTCTAGAGATGTACCTGCTTCTACTATCTATGCACGATCTTATGTGCCTACTGCTGGGGCAATGCAGCCTACTGCAGATACTATGTCTTCTAGTGCACAGGCTGGGCAGCTGTTTGTTTCTGAGGGTGAGGCAGTAAATCTGATTTCATCATCAGTTGTGGTTCCTTTTGAGCATACCAAATTAGAGGATATTCACAAAGGACATAAACAATGTTGCAATGTCATTCAGATAGAAAGTGAGGCCAGAAAGTACTGTGTTGAAGCAGCACAATCCAATGTTACACTTGCAGACACGATCTCAAGGCCAAAGGGTGATTCTGCCAATTTTTCAAAAATTCAATATACTGTTCCATTGAATTTGCCTTCAACTGTAGTGACTGTGCATAATAATGCAGTCTTGAAGGAGGGTGTTGGTCGAATTAATTCAGCAGTACAACATGCTATGGTAAATGGTGTTTTGAAACAGAATGTTGAACCTAAGACTTCCAATCTGTTGTGATTGATAAAGGAAACACATAGCAACATATAATGCTGAAGACTGCTGTGATTACTAATGTTTCAGAAGTGTCACAGGCAGCAGCGCCAGAGAAGTCTATAGATGAGTTACTGATTGTGGACAATCGACCTCCTATTATTGCTAGGGATGTACCTGTTTCATATGTGGATAGTGCTGGGACACTTCTGACCTCTACATATCATATCACATCTAGTGCACACACTGGACAGTTGTTTGATCATGCTGGACAATCAGATAAGGATAAATCCATCGGGCAGCAGCTCTTGATACAAAATAGTATGGCTCACAACTGTGCATCTTCTGATCAAAGAAATGGTACAATTGCAGAGGATTCTGTTTTGAATGTCAATACAGATTCAACTGTTATATCTGCTTAACCTGTAGAGAAGCCAACAGTGCTAATTCTGTTAGATGATTCAAAAAAGGAGCTTTCAAGTTTGGTTACTGTGAAAACAAATGACAATGCAAAAAGGCAGGAAAATGTTTTGATCGACCAGCAGCACATTTCGCAGAATTCTATTCTGTTGGATCAAACATCTGGCGCAAAGGACAGCAATATAATTGCACTATCCAAAGGACAAGAAAACTGGAATAAGGTTCAGCAACTAATAGCAGAAGAGGTACATGTCCTGACTACTGTGCAGTCAACTCCAGCATTGGATGCCATTAAAGCATCTGTTACTGAGGTTAACAACAGCTCCAATAGGTCATTGCATAATGAAGCAGCCACTGCAGTCTGTATTCTGCCAAATATGGATTCTACACTGCAAAGTGTTGTAGATCAAGCTAAAACTGTGACTGATGATGCTGTCACAACAGCAAGTCCTTCAGATGACGATATTGCGCAAAATTCATCTCGACAGGATATACATCACAAGCCAGAGATGGATCAACAAAGCAATTTGAACATTTCAATAAATAACACAGCTGCAATTGTCTCTAACACTATTGTGCATCAAAGTGATCTTGATACACATCCTTCAGATGATTCACAACAATCAAAGGCAACTGGACATTATAATGCAAGGAACAATTGGTCATCAAGATCCAACAGAAATGAAACTTCAAAAAACAAAATAAATAAGCAGATCGCAGAGAAGAGCCCAGCTCTAATAACAAGCTCTAATTCATTTAATGCGCTTGCCAATGTCAGTAAAAATGATGGAAAAGTGGTTGGAGGAAATTTAAATATGGTTAAAAGTTATCCTCCTCTTCATTTATCCAGTACACTTGTAGAGAAAGGTACCAATTATTATGGGGAATTTTCAAGCTTCAATGGAAAGAACAAACATCTAGTTCTAGCTAATATGAGATATATGGTAATTAAATCGAAACTCTGGGATCAACGACATTATGAGGATGAAGAGAGCTGGGACGAAGGTTCTGCTGGTTGCTCATCTGCAGAAGAAGACCAAAAAGATGGTTACGATAGCTCAGGAGAGGACATTGAAGCTCCAATCAAGCCAAAATTTCAAGGGAAACCTGCAACTATAAATTGGAATGCAAAAATGCCAGCAGCAAATCCAAATAGCATTTTAAACCATAATGCTCCAGTTTTCATTCCAAAAACTAATACACAGCAGGTACTTCAAGGATAACAACTGCAAAGATCGACCAAAAAGAAACAACACAAAATGTAATCCAATTCTCGGGTGAAACATCAGCTGTTGGAAACAAAACAGCATTGCAAAACTGTAGAAGAAATCAGATTATACCTATACACACTGGAAAGCGGCAACAAATGAATGAAAATACACCAATGAACTGCCTTGTTGGACAGTTCCAGCATGAATCTTCTGCTCCGCTAATCTCTTCAGAGCAAAGACAACTCCAGAATGATATGGAAGAAAGACATATATATAAAAAAGGAGAGGAAGAGGATATCTTAACGCAATATCGTAAAGATGCTGCAAGAATAGGGGATTTGTCACCAACGCACAGTAAAACAAGTAAAAAGTGTCGCCAAAGGGACAGAAGTTGGGACGGCAGGGTGGTAGAAGACGCAAACATAAGGAGGCCCCCAATGAGAATTGCAAAACAAAAACAGGTTACCCAAAGAACAAAGAACAAAGCAAGAATTTTGAAGATATTTTGAGAAAATTTGTGGATGAAATCAATATTTCTTTTTGAATTCATCACAAAGTTGGAGAAAGGACAGCAACTTCGTCGCTTCATCATATTTATATTTAACCATCTTAATATCCTCATATGTAATATCACCACAGAGTATGTTATAAACTATGTGATGATCATAACTTATTTGGCACGATCAAGTTCTTATATTGTAATTTTTATTTTCTGTTATTAATAAAAACCTAACCTTAGGCTACGCCTAGTGGATTGCCAAAAAAAAATAAATTAAGAATTTGAGAAAAATGGTACATCATCTCAAAAACATAGGGTAAGATCTCTTTATTTTGTGTAGAATAATAATATTTTAATATACAATATTTCTTGATTGTATATAAATTGTAAATAATTGTAGGTTGTAGATAAGGTGTAGAATATTTGTAGATAAGTTGTAGATAATCTATTTTTATGGTTGAGATAATATTTTTTCCGTTTGTTTTGTAATTGTAGGTGAGAGCTTCAACATATCATATACATATTGTGTTAGATGGTGTGAAGTGGTATATTGTGTGTCTAGAAAACAAGAAATGTGGCTTTGACCAATTCCAACTTGAAGAACTTCCATGTCGCATGCTTTGGCAGCATTAAGGCACATGAATAAACATATAAAAATTATTGCTCTCCATATTACACAAGGGAGAGCTCTCTGCATACGTATGAAATACCAGTAAATCATCTTCCTGATGAAAGCAAATAGAATGTGCCAGAACATATTTTGGATGTGGTAGTAAATCCACCAACAGGAGACAAAAGGCAGCCAGGAAGACTTCAAAAGGAAAGATATAAACATATGATGAAAGGAAAAAGAAACATGAGGAGGGGGAGGGGGGGTTAAACTGAAAGGAAAAAGAAACATGGGAATATACGGTCCTATAATTATGGTATATAAATGATAATTTAGTATATTAAATATAATTATTTATAACCTTAAACATTTAAGGGAATACGATTTCATATATGACATAGAAATATAAAAATTTTAAAAAAATTATATTTGCTTCCTCTATTTATGTTGAGGAATAAAAAAAATGCCCAAAAATGTCTCTCGATTATGAGAAATATAGCAAATTTGACCTTATTTTGAATTTAGTCTCACACATCGCTTTTCCTTTGCTGGATTGGTTCATATTTATCCCTCAACTAAGGAAATTTTTATCTTGTGGTAGATTGTAATCTCAACTATACCCTTATCATGAATGAACTGCCTTTATTTGCCTTTTAAAATTAATGGACTTTCAACCTCTTATTTTTACTCATTAAAACATATTTTATTATCAAAATAGATTACCATTTATAAGATACTCTTAACCCCAATTTTTTTCTTGTAAAAATATTAACTAGAAAATTGTACAGATCCAAGATGGTTAACAAGAATTGATAAAATTATATAGATCCCAATTTTTTGCCCTTTTCTATAATTAAAAAAAGAGGACAAAAATTAAATAAAAACTGAATAAGTGATATTAAATCTAATAAAGATGAATGATACATCGCCCTAAGATTTTACCAACAAGGATTATAATTGGAGGAGAAAAAAAAGTTCACTCGTAATTAGAATCTTAACTTTGAACGCCTTTAATTAAAAAAATTTTATTTATAGAGCACTTTTTCTTTTATAGGTCTTACGCTCCATAAAATTTAATTAATCAAATACTGTTATAAATAGACTTCTATTTAAGGTGAATGTCTATAATTAGAGAGATTCTAGAGTTCTATTCTTGGTAGATAAGTCACTACCTCCCTATAAATAAAGGTGTCTTCTACCATTGTAAATTACCCCTAACAATCTCTAAGTATCAATGAGAATACTACTCTCTCTACTTTTCTCTCTATTGTTCTTGTTCTCGTTCTATTGCTATTGTTCTTATATTATTTCATAACACGTTATCAGCACGAGACTCTAACCAATTGGGTAGAAGCTTTGAGATTGAGCATAATAATTTGCAATTCCTACGTTGGTTGCTGTGCGGACAATTCCTTGGGCAAAGGCAAAAGGCAGAAGCCTTATTCAGAAAAGAAACAAAAAGGCAGAAGCCTTATTCGATAAACAAAACAAAAACGAAAAAAAAAGGAAAGAAGCAAAGCAAACACAAACCTACGAAGCAGAGGCAGCGGCGCTTACTCACGGAGGCCACGAAAAGATTTTAGGGTTCTTGGCAAATCATTAATTCTTGAATTAAGAATTTTTATACAGACAGAAAGAGAAAAACGTGAGATAAAGAAAGGAATTTACACAAGAGGTATATTTGATTTATTGATATACCTTAAAGGTAAGTAATTTACTTTTCCCTTTCAAATTCTTGAAATTCTACGATTTGATTTTATATACAAACAAAGACAACAAAGTTTGATTATAACTCTAATAGAGTTTGTAAGAAATTATAACCACGTGAAGTGGTAAAATCTCTATGTCCTGCGATGATTAAATTCATGTATGATTGTGGGCAAAGAATTGAAAATCCGTCCCATTGAATTTGCTCCATTCCCTTTAGAGAATGTGGAAGCAGTATATGATAAGTCTTGAAGAAGACAAAAATTATTACCATGAAGGTATCAATGAATGTGGACGTGGCAAAGAATTCCGTCCAATTGAATTTGCCCCCATTCCCTTTAGAGAATGTGGTAGCAGTATGTGATAAGTCTGAAAGAAGACAAAATTATTACTGTAAAGGTATCAATGGATGTGGACGTGGCAATAGACGAAATTATAATCGTCATTATTGTGATAATGAGAATAATAAAGATTCTCAAAATAATCTTTCACTTTATGAAAGTAATATTTGACATGAGATTGTGTAAAGCACATGATTATGATCCATTCCCTGAAGTGAATGTGATAATTGTAATAGAGCCCGTAAGTATGAACACGCTCTTGATGTAAATTTGTTTTATGTCTGACATTATGAAAAGAAAGTTCGTTGCCCTTGAAATTTCGGGCAAGAACTATATGACATGGGTGTTGGATGCTGAAATCCACTTAGATGCTATGGGTCTTGGAGACGCCATTAAAAACAGAAATAATGCATCCACCCAAAACTATACTAAGGCGTTGATTTTCTTGCGCCATCACCTTGATGAAGGTTTGAAACTATGCTAAGGCCTTGATTTTCTTGTGCCATCACCTTGATGAAGGTTTGAAAATTGAATATATCACAGTCAAAGATCCACCCATCTTGTGGAATGGCTTAAAGAAGAGATATGACAACCTGAAGTTGGTCACTCTGCCACAAGCACGATACGATAAGAATCCAAAAGCAAATAGTTTATAAATTATATATTATCGTTGCGGTGGAAACGGGCACTGGTCAAAGGCTTGCCGTATACCATGACATTTGGTTGACCTTTATCAAGCATCTCGAAAGAGTAAACGCCCTGAAACGAATTTTGTCTCTGACGACAACTTTGACGTCACCCACTTGGATGAGGCAGACTTCTTTGAGCAACCCGAGGGGAAGATAGACCACCTAATCGGTGATGGATCCGTGATGAAAGAAGATAGAGCTATTTGATTTTATTTTACTTATTTGTATTAGTTAATGAATAAACTAATAGTCATTAGTACTAACTCGTATTAGTTAATTTATGATATAATGTTAGTATTAGTTCTTTAGAATGTTTCAATATGCTAAAACATCAATAATATTTTTAATTTCCAGTAGAGGTAATCGACTAACCTGAAAAACTAGTCGATTATCTAATATTTTCACATTAAAGCTGAAAAACAATTGATCGACAATCGATTGTCTATGTCTAACAATCGATTGTCGTTAGACAGTGTAATCTGGAATTTTTCAAAAATCATCCACAATCGATTGTCTATGTCTAACAATGGATTGTCGTTAGACAGTGTAATCTAGAATTTTTCAAAAATCATCCACAATCGATTGTCTATGTCTAACAATCGATTGTCGTTAGACAGTGTAATCTGAAATTTTTCAAAAATCATCCACAATCGATTGTCTATGTCTAACAATCGATTGTCGTTAGACAGTGTGATCCGGAATTTTTCAAAATTAATCAACAATCGATTGTCAATGTTAAACAATCGATTGTGTGTGAAAAATGCTTAAACTGAAAATTTTCAAGCTGCATAGTAATCGATTATGGATAACATATCTGATTTTGTTAGTCAACTGTTAGCAGCAGATTTTGAAAATATTATGTGACACAAACGGATTGAAGTTGTTTATTCTCATGTTCGTATATTTTCTTTTATATGTCAAACCATGGGAAGTAAATTGATTGAAGGCTCCGGAAGAGCAACTGTAAACTCTGCCCAAAGGCACGACGTTTATCTTAGAGAATGCAATATTCTCCTCCAAGTCTAAGAAGAACTTGTTGAGTTTTAATGATATCAATCGCAATGTTTTCCTCCAAGTCTAAAAGGAACTTGTTGAGTTTTAAAGATATCATTCAAAATGGATATCATATTGAGACAATAGATGAGAATAATCTTGAATTCTTCATGAAAACGAGGCTGCCCATTTCGGTTTGGGTTCACGCCATTTTGCATGCAGCAATACTAGTTCGTCGGCTGCCCACTTCGGTTTGGGGTCACGGCATTTTGCATGCAGCAATGCTAGTTCGTCGGCTGCCCACTTTAGCTTGGGGTCACGCCATTTTGCATGCAGCAATACTAGTTCGTCGGCTGCCCACTTTGGTTTGGGGACACGCCATTTTGCATACAGCAATGCTAGTTCGTCTCTGACTGACAAATTGACACAAATATTCCCCGTTGCAATTGGTTTTGGGTCATGGACCCAATATATCCCATTTAAGAATCTTTGGATGCGCAGTATATGTGCCTATAGCACCGCCATCCCGCACCAAAATGGGTCTGCAAAGAAGGTTAGGAATATATGTTAAGGTTGAATCGCCATCCATTATTCGCTACCTTGAAACATTGACAGGAGATTTGTTCACTGCACGATTTGCAGACTGTCAATTTGATGAGACACTTTTCCCAAAATTAGGGGGAGAAGTTGGTGAAACCAAAAGGGAAATTTTGTGAAAAAATGCATCTTTATCTCATCTTGATCCACATACCTCTATTTGTGAAAGAGGCACAAAAGATTATCCATTTGCAAAGAATAGCAAATCAAATGCCTGATGCATTTATAGATTTGAAAAGGATAACAAAATCACATATCCCCGAAGTGAATGTGACAACATCTGGTTCACGAATACATATTCATTATTGGAAGAATATGAACATGAAATTGGTATTAAATATACCACACTCACCCCTAAAAGGAGGTTTGAGATGATATATGGTATGAATGATCGTTGGTCACGTACCTATTGTACGCCAAAGTATTTTGGAAATATGACTATTAAAGGACAACGATAATGCAAGAAACATATCTTGCATATAAGTTTGACATGACCATAATGGTATAACTTTCTCTTTAAGAAAGATATTCACCACATGGATGTTGATGAATCTGTGGCAGTACAAAAGAGCTCTAGAAGAGCCAATTATTACTATGTTGGAGAAACACAATTGAGTATTGTGCTGCAGTAAGTCTCAAAGAAACTTATTCAGTTTCCAAAGTACACGCGAAAGCGATTGATTATATTGAGACTATAAATAAAGGAAGGCTTTGATATCTCCTATTATACAACTTGTAGCGGGGTAATTTGCATATGAAAAACTACCCGCTTTGTTCTCCAGTTTGTACTACACAAAAGAAAGAATGCCACAATAAAATGGATATCTATTGGTATAAAAACCCATGTCATAATAAACCTCAAGTTTATTGATAAGTGCACATGTCATGGTGTAAATTTGAAGTTTACCAATATTGATAATTTGTTCAGTTAACATTCGTATTAGCCATCTCATTTTAAGTATGATATGCAAATTCACACAGGTGAATATCAAAGAACTAGAAAGTTCTTTACGAATTCTCTTGTATCACTTGTTCTCATTAATGAACTGACCAACTAAAGAGTTCGGGTTGAAGCCCATAAATTCTGGAAATATCAAAGGTGAATATGGGCCCATTCACCTGCCATGTATACCATATATGATGCATCTATGATATGGTTACATGCGCAATTGTTAACCCGCAGCCTGGCCGGTGCTTGCGAGGTAAATTGCTCAGTAATCTAACTTCGAGCATAATTTCCAGATTTTCTACTCAAGATAGTTCATCTTGATAAGTTGGTTTATATCAAAGTTGGTTTAGCAAGATAATTATTGAGTGCTTCCACTTAATAGCTAAACTGTTTCTTATGAGAACAAAGTTATATATATCAGTTTGATATACGTTGTATACGAGAGTATATTATATTCTCCCCTCACAAGTGGTTCAGGGTCAGGAACCAAATAATTTTATCTTATTATTAATGTGCCATGTATATTGACATGATAATGCACAAAGATGATTTCCCAAAGTTGAGGAAACAAGTTAGCTTTTCTAACATGAGGGGGAGACATGATAAACAATTGAGAAAAGGTTACATGGGAAGAATTATCATTTGTATATGTAGATCCCCGAATATCATGATATGAACCTGAAGTTCATAAAATGGATAATTCAATTGCAACATATTGCAAAGCATGCTATACGCATTTGCTGACCCAAAGAAAGTGACTATATTCTCACTACAAATACTCATATTAAGTCCCAGAAGGACAAAGTCTTTGATACGCTTAAAGCGTATAGACAAATACTTGATTCCATGTGAAAGACATGTAGATTTGAACATGTAGTTCAAATACTTGAGAGTATAAAAGTCAAAGGTATGTATAATCAGTTTTCGATATCTTATTTGTTTAGCATGACGTGAAAATTTGATATGCATCTAAAGTCTATTATGTGACTTACATGACTTAACTTGAAAGATTTAAGTTGCTTGAAGCATATGCAATTCTTGGTCCTGAAGTACCACATCCCAAGTACAATTTGTGTACATATGAATCTTGCTATAACTATAAGCATGATGGCATTGAGAATACATCTATGAAGATATTGAAGAGTCATTCCGCGACATTATATGAAGATGTTCATATCTATCGAGAATGATGATTTCAAGATGCGGAATATTTATTCAAGTCAATGTGGTTTATTTATCAAACATCTACCAAAGATCGTTTTGAAGATGGTGCACAAGATTGGAATGCAAATGCTCAAGGATATAAATTGATGTTCTTATTAGGGGGAGTTAATGCGCGTTGCCCTCTTTTTCCCTTACAAGGTTTTGTCCCAAATGGGTTTTCCTTGTGAGGTTTTTAACGAGGCAACCAATAGGCGCATATTCAAACATGTGTACTCTTTTTCCTTCTCTTTAATTTTTCCCATTGGGTTTTGGTTTTAAGGTTTTAACGAGACACATTGTTGAATAGACATTCAAGGGGGAGTGTTATAAATAGACTTCTATTTAAGGTGAATGTCTATAATTAGAGAGATTCTAGAGTTTTATTCTTGGTAGATAAGTCACTACCTCCCTATAAATAAAGGGGTCTTCTACCATTGTAAATTACCCCTAACAATCTCTAAGTATCAATGAGAATACTACTCTCTACTTTTCTCTCTATTGTTCTTGTTCTCGTTCTATTGCTATTGTTCTTATATTATTTCATAACAAATACGCATAAATAGCGGGTAAAATTAAAAATAATATAATTCTTTCGGTTCATAATAAGTGATCAGTTTAATTTTATGTTGGTTCAAAATAAGTATTTAGTTATATAATCAAGAAAAAATTTATTTTATTTAAAATAACCCTTATATACACGTATTACTAAGTTATTTACTCTTTACATTTGAGAAAAAAGTAAGTGCTACTATAATTATCATGCAATATTTAATAAAAAATAATTTAGTTACAATAATTGTTTTTATCTAAAATTTAATATTTTTTTAACAATTAAGGTTAAAGTAAAATAATTACCTATTATGAATATTAGAGTTAATTATGAGTGAGTATATGTTTTCTGACATTTTCTTTTCCCACGGGTGGTTTTGAAACTAGAAAAGGAAAACGGCAATTATAGAATCAGGATTAACGGTGTTACTGAAGAGTTTCGATTTCTGTTGCGGTCAAAGGAGGGAAAGAAGGAAGAAGTGGGAGAAAAAGTAATGCTCAGTGCTACGGTATATGAAAGAAGTTTGTGGACTATAAATAAACTATAAATAAAGCATTCCAATTACTGTATATAGGCTAGAAATTAAGAGCACATTTGAATTGGCTTTAAAAAATGATTTTTAGTAGAAATAATTTTTAAGTTAAAAATAATAAGTTAGGATTATCTTAATTTATTGCTTTTGATTTGTTTTAAGTAGTTTTTTAGTTATTTTAAATATTTTTTTATTTTATCAAATACTGAAAAAATTTAAAAAAAGCTTAAAAATTTTAATCAACTTAAAAGTCAATCTAACACTCTCTAGTTCATCTATGTTTGGCCGTGAAATTAAAGACCCGATAAAGAATTTAAGAAAAAAGGAAAAGATTATTTGTACAATTATAAAAATTTCTCATTAAAAATAAGAAATAAAAATAAAAAATTTAAAATTAAATTATTTTTAAATTTAAAAATATACTATTTATTTGATATAAAATGAAAAAAAAGTAATTTATTTAACATGAAACAAAAAAGTATTTTTTTTTTAGTTATACATGGTCCAACTCAAAAGATATCTTTCTCCTTGTTCCATCCTAGTTAGAAGCGTTGGGAGAGGGGTGAATAAGTCATTTGATTAGAATATTCAGAAACGGCAAATAGGAGTTGTCTAAGGTGGGCGTAGGTTTCTCATTAGCAAGCGAAACGTGGAGTGGTTCATGTGAAATGTGGACCAATGAGGAGAGAGGGGAAATACGTAGCACGAGGCTGAGGTGTCATGAAATTTGCTTTGCTTCTCAAGAACAAGAATTGCCAGAACGATATTACCTGGCTCTTCCTGGAGGTTTCTCGCTCCCTTGTGATCAACTCCGTCAAGAAGATGAACATTTTCTCTCTTCGGGGTTGAATTTAGTGCTTCTTAAATTTTATATTAAATGAGATAACTTGACTCGATATGAAATTTTTAATTTTCTTTTTAGGAATTAACTTTTAAAAATTTAAGGGACAAAAATTTATGGGACCATAATATTTGTGTGATTGTAAAAATTTATTATTAAAGATAAATATATAAAATAAAAGAATTTAAAATTAAATTATTTTTAAATTAAAAAATATATAATTTATTTTAAAACAAATTAAAAAGATACCTTATTTAATATGGAACATAGGGACTACGTGTTAGTTCTAACGTTCTCGTTTTACATTTATCGCACTCGCTTAACATTAACATGACATGTTAATATTACTAAATTCATATGATATTTTTAGTATATTATATAAAACTCTCTCCTCCATTGATTAGAGATTTCATATTTGAATTATGCAAATAAAAAAAAATTTGATCGAAACACTCCCCCTTTTAATATATATTATACGATGCAATTCGAATTACTCAAGATTCAAAATGTATAGGACACCAAATGAGAATTCAAAAATAATTTTTACATTCTTAGCGTTATGTTTAGTTGAATACGACACATAAATAATCAAAACGGAGTGTATATTTATTGGAGGAGACTGGAGAGCATGCACCCCGTGGGGAAGGGGTAGATAGCTATGGGGGAATCTTTTTATCTTTTGATTACGCGGAGGCTGGAAGAAACTAATGATTAGAATTCAACAGTCAGCGAAAACGAAGTTTTGAAGGATAGAAGAAACAAATTGGAGAAATGGTCTTCTCTTTCGTTGGCGGCTCGTCTTCTTTTGGACTCAATTAATGGACGGTCAACAGTTTCTACTGTTCATGTTTACGGCTATGTGGCTTAGTTTACTTTCAGCCGGGCTAGCTGAGCTGAGCTGAGCTGAGCTGAGCTTGCTTTTCCCAAGACTCTTTCAGTTACTACTATTTAATCACATGAAATTACTGCTATAATGCTCGTCTAAATTATTGATTTTGTTGTATGACTTGGAAAACAACAATAGATGCTTTTCTAGCCCCTTTTTAATTTTATTGAGTATTAGTTGTGTTGCCAATATTATTAAAACAAATCGATGTATGTAGAAACTCTTGGTCAATTATTTGAGTAAAATCTCTAATGTACTAAAACGAGTTTAAACGCAATGAAATATTGACCTAATTATGATCTTTTAATTACTCTTCACTCTGTTGATCTTGAAACGTTACTGTTTAAAATATATCTTTCCAAATTTTTAGTGTCCAGGTTTTGTTTTAGAATTAAATTATTTCATCCAAGATGGACGAGCAAATTCAGAAACTCTACCAAAAAGTTTATGACACAATTTTATTTGTTTAATTAATGAGATCTTATTGTACCGAATAATTTGTAGGCGAAATATATATTTTACCCATTTAACTTACGATCAAATCCATGTTACACATTTATTGATCACATGTTTCATTTTACACATCAAACCTTTCAAAACTGTGTCAATTACATACTAATTTTGACCAGCCTCATTAATATCAATGCGTTGGTTACACGCGCTTTTTTAAATTAAAAAAACCAATGATTCTTTAATTGAAATAGCTAACCCGACCATTTTCTTAAATCAGACCCATGAAAGACCCGACCCGGTTGCATAAAAACACCTACACGACCAAATTAACAAGCAGAAACCCAATTTCAAAATCATGTTCTTCATCCCTAACCTACGAAGCTAATCTGATGAGCATAAATTTGCTAATTATTGTTTCTTCTTCAGATACAGTTCTTTGGTCGAGATAGGAATGTCACGTCAAAGAGCTAGGACATGGAGTCCAGACCAAGGTCGAGATCGATTGTGGCTAGAAAGAGACAGACTTTGAGTGACATCGACGTAGCTTGATAACGGAGAAGGCGAGATATCCGCGATTGGTCGATGGTTGTAGCGTGAATCTCGGAATGGATCAATCTACATCGGTTTAGATGTTAATATAGTTTCCTATTTTAATTAGAAGTGTACCTCATTTAGGACTCCTTTATTATATAAAGAGGGATCCCATTCATTGTAGACTTCATCATTGTCCACTGATGAGAATATATACACTCATTACTTTCCTACTATTTCACTTATCGTTCATTAGATTTGCTTTATCATTTACTATTCTTACTATCTCACCTCGAGACTACCCCAAGTGGAGGTGACCTGGCTAGTATACTGGTTTGCTTTATTTTATTCCCTAATTTATTCATTTATTTTCTTGCTTATGAATTAGTATTGAATGAAATCACATATCTTTAAAACCATAATATAAGTTCAATTGTTATCCGAATTTGAGGCTAAACAGTTTGGCGCCCATCATGGGGCTAAAGATAATAGTGCTTGTTCGGTGATGATTCTGATAACAAACATTATTTCATGCTCGTTCTCGTCAATATTTTTGCTCTCAAGTTAAAATATGTCAAACTCACAAACACACCCACACATGGTGACGATGGTCTCGGGTTTCACAGGGAAAATAACAATGTAATTACTTTAGGATCTGAGGTGCTAGCGACTATTCTCGGGGGAGCATCGGTTTCCAATCCAGTTGATGTCAGTTCGCATGTTGCTTTAAATGTGTACCTAGGCGTGGACCCCGAAATGAGCGTACACAGAGGAGGCCAATCTGGTGGCCAAGGTACATAGGCAGATGAGACGGAGGAGTTAGTCTCCAGGTGATATTCGAGATGCTACAGGCCTAACATGTCGTTATTGCTCAGTTACAAAATCAACATATAATTCCGAGTTGGGTTGAGCTAGAAATCACTCATCGTACCGAGCCACTGCCAGAAAGGTCGAATGGTAACGAATCGGGGACTGATCCTGCGCTCACCAAAAGAATTGAGTTAGGAGAGAAGAAACTCAAAGCTAATGATAAAAAATGGAAACATAAAATTCTTGAGTTAATCAGATAATGGGGGCACCACCAATATTGAAAGGGATGGATTCGAAGAAATTTTCACAAAAGTTGTTCCCTTCAAGTGCAGGTCCGAAACCCATTCTAAAGAAGTTTCGTATGCCAGACATACCTAAATACAATGGACCGATCCCAACGAGCATGTCACCTCCTATACATGTGCCATCAAGGAAAACGATTTGGAAGATGATGAGATCGAATCTGTTTTATTGAAGAAGTTCAGGGAAACCCTATCGAAGGAAGCAATGATTTGGTACCATAATCAACCAGCGAATTCTATCGACTCGTTTGCCATGTTGGCAGACTCTTTCATAAAGGCATGCCAGAGCCATAAAGGTTGCGACAAGGAAATCCAACCTTTCAATGTAAGACATAGGGATAATAAAACGCTGAGGAAATTTGTATCCCAATTTCAAATGGAACACATGGAGTTGCCACGGGTTATAGATGATTGGGCCGTTCAATGTTTCACTCAAGGACTGAATAAACGAAGTTCGATAGCATCACGTCAACTGAAGAAAAATCTGATTGAATATTCGAATGTAACATGGATATGTAAGCAATCGGTACCAATCAAAGATCAGAGTTGAGGATGACCAATTAGGAGCTCCCTTCCGGTTCAGTGCACCTGAACAGGTCAGCCGCCCAAAATCAGAGGGACATCGATAGAGATCCAGGACCGAACAAAGATCGATATCAAGCGTATGCCTCAGATTGCAGGAATATTGGTCTAGGACGCAACCACACCCAGAACGATCGGAGAAGTGATTGAGGATATAATTCTTGGGGACTTATGAGCAAAATTGGTTTTGACAAGTACACCGAACCCAAAAAGGCACCTCGATTATCAAAGTATAATTTTAGTATTGATGCGTCATGTATTATATTAGCAATTGGAATAATTAAAGACACCAGATTGCTTGTGTCACACATCTTTTGTTTTTGACTACATCACCCCTGAAGGGATAGTGTATAAGGGAGTTTTTCCAATTTAAGTGACATTATTCGAAATGGGATTATTTATATAATTTTTTAGATTCGCCACTTGGGATAGGTTTGTTTTCTAGTGTCCCAAGTCACCGATTTATTTTAAATCCAAATTGAGGAAGATTTTGACTTTTCTTATAAAGTCTGCGAACCAGAAATTCTGAATAAGGAATTCTGTTAACCCGACGGAAGGAGTTAGGTACCCCCGGATTCCGTGGTTCTAGCACGGTCGCTTAAACTATTACAATTGACCTATTATATGATTTTAATACATGTTTAGCTTATGGTGCATTTTAAACTTATTAACCGCTTTTAATTAGTTTTAAGAAGATTTCAACGTCATCTAAAACACATCTTTGGACCATGCCACATGAAATGTACCCGCGTCCGAGACATATTTTTTTAACGTTGTGAGATGGATTTGGGTCACATGAAATGTGCACCCGAATTTAGGAGGGTAATTTATTAAAATAACGCGCCTAAAGCAACTACCGTTTTTAATTTTGCTAGGGCCATGGAAAATTTACTAAATGTCACACCTCGAGCTCTAAGGATTTAAAATGTTAACTAAGTGAGTGCCGTGCATTTTCATATTTTGTCGGCACGACGCGCCTCGATTCCATTTTAAAAGAGAGTTCAAACTAAGATTTGGAGGGCCATAAGCTATTGCTGTTGTTTAATATGGCATGCCCCAACTAATTAACAACCTAACTAATCAAAACTAAACATAATTAAAGGTTCCACTCAAACTAACTAAAAGGCTTACATGAAAAAAAGCTAATCAATCAAACAAAAGGGGCTTGAACCAGCACAAGCAGATTGATAGCCCAACAGGAGAGAAATGACACAGATCTAATTCGGAGGAAACTTTCAGATTTGGGTCCCAGGATGAGCCCAAATTTTGGAGCCCTGCAGTTATTGAGCACAAGAATTAGTATCTGAGTCCCCTCAATGCATGAATAACGTTTGAAGTTGCAAATGACCCGCATGAGTTAAAAAGGGCTAACAATGGGACCAAGATATATGCAAGAAAACATTGGAATCATTTTCTAACTTATCAAAAGACAATTATATGACATCCAACAACGACTTGATTTTGAAAGCAATTGTAAGTCCAATTTTAATAATTAGCAGTAGGAAGTGTAGTTTCTAAATTTTAACAATTTCAACTCATATTAACACAACTAGTCATTCATACTTCAACTCTGCCATAACACACTCATATACTACCAATTATAAGACTTCTTAAAAGTATCCTTAATCGTTTTTCCTTTTTCTTTTAACATGGATTCACACTGCCTAACTACCTGTCCACCTGAATTCAAACATGCTTGTCTCCACACTACATGAAATAAGAAATTGTCATGCAGATTACTTGAAAGTGAATTGACTACCCAATCTTATGAACAATATCACATTCAAACATTACCAATCTATAACCACAATTAAATGAAAGTGCATAGCCAAAATGTTTCAATGCAACCTATATATTCAAGCCTTCATGACTATCCAACCAAACAAATCATTCTCCCAATCTAGATAATAGTCCCAAACAAACAAAATAACATAAAAAACTGATTATTCAAGCAGAAACTTGGTTAAATGATACAACACATCAAGTAAAAGAAAACAAAATTCAGAAGACACATGATTGGATCAGTAAAAAAACTAATGTTATTCATCAAAATTTCTGCTTCTCATATCATTTCTTCATATCAGGACTTCATAAAAAACAAGTTACATGATTGTGTACCTGGAAATAAGGAAAAACAAAAAGGGAGTACGGAAACAGCAATCCGCAGCAGCTAGACCAGTGTAATCCTTATCAATGTAACAGTAACCTCGGAAATCAAAACAACCTTGAACTAGAACTTTCTACGCCCTGATTCAATCCATTTAGACCAATAATCATGATTAGAAGACCAGAAACTAAGCCAATTTTTAGTAGTTTTTCCAAACAAAATGTAAAAAATTCAAAATTTTCCAAAGGACTCAGCCGTTTTATATTTTTCAGATTCTCTTCTTCAACGTCTCTAAAATATCTAAAATCTCTAAAATCTGCTCTAAAGTATGTAACATCTCTAAAGTCTGAAATCTATTCTCTGAACCTCCTCTTTTAGCTTCATTTAGCAATGACTTTATAGGCAAACTATTAAGGCAACAGAAATAGCCCGAGTTTTGCCCTTTAATCCTTTCCGATTTTCATTTTTTGCTTAAAAGTCCCTATATTATTGCCTTGATTGCCAAGTAAGGCTGTTTTCAGCTTTTAAGAAGCTTTCTAAGGTAGTTATTCAGAGATTCTTTACCTAGACTACCCAAATTACCCTTAGTTACCCCTAAAATTACCTTGACAGACCAACCTGGGTCAAATTGACCCAAGCAAACCAGACATGGGCCTTTAACCAAATTGAATTAATCCCTTTCTTTGGGTTTTCAAACGAGTCTGGATTTCAAAGCCCAAAACCAAACAAATGACAGAATTTTAGCGCAAACCTTTAAAAAATGACCAAAACACTTTGAAATCGAAGAGGACCTCTGAAGTACCTAGTCTCTTTAGATTGAAATTAAAAGAAAACCAATCAAACTAAACCAAGTTAAAGGGAAGACAAATTAACTATTAACCTAGATAAAAAGAATACATGGAGAGACAATTTCGATAAACAGATGAAGAGAAGATAAAAATGTACAGTAAATAAATAAAAATGAAATCAAAATGATCAAAGAAAAGCATGCAAAAACCATAGCAGAAATACCTAAAAGGAGGGCCAACCTTGAAATTCTTCTTTAAAATCACGATTCTGACCAAAAGAGGCCTCGATCATGTGTTCTCAGATGAAAACACACGACCATTGTCCGTTTTGGCCCCAATCTGTCCAACTATGGTATTGACACTTTTAAACCTCAACTTCAAATTAATATTCGACGGGTTCTGGGGATATTCGAGGGATATTAGTAATGGATTGAGGGTCAGGGGTGACTTAGGGTCTTGGGGTGTTAATTTCGGGCTCATTGGTGGTGGCGCCACCACTGGAGAAAACTATGGCCGCGCTAGGTTTCCGAGCTTTGATGGGAAATTTGAAGAATTCTGGGCGGATTTGAGGGAAAGTGGTTACATATTTGGGAATAGGGGTCGAGGAGAGTTGGTGGTGTAATTTTGGGCGTGATTGGCCGCCGGCCACTGCCATGGGCGATTTCCGGCGGGCGGCGGACGGTAGCCCAAGGCAGAGTTTGGTCGGAGTCTCTAGGGGCTGTGTGAGAGACGGTTTGGGGGGAGAGGTAGGGGCGTTTGGACATATTTACATTTAATGTACCCCTACTTACGGACCGTATGATCCAACGGTTGAGATTGGACGTATACAAAATGGTGTTGTTTGGTTATAAGGGAATGCTGGACCGGGTTTTGGATCGGGTTTTTGGGGGGTTTTGGACCGGGTTTGAGACCAGTTGGAAGGGTATATCGATTGGGTTGAGTAATATTAGAGATGGTCGAAACAGATTTTACTCTTCTTTCTTTTCTTTTTTTCTTTCTTTCATTTTTCTAATTTCCTTTTTGTTTTCTTCTTTTCTTTTTTCTTTTCAAAAATTGAAACTAAAATCCTATATTAAATTATAAAACCAAATTAGCCTATCAAAAATACTAACTAATTCTAAATAATTATTGTCACAATTAATCGAGATCTAAATTAAAAGGAAAAATTACCAATATTCCAAAATTAAATTAAAAAATAAAACATAAACTATTTGTTTTTGTGATTTTTACATTTTTAAAATGACTAATTAATTAATTAATCCTAAAATGCAGACTTAAGTCCTAAATGCAAAGACAACATATTTTGTTTTGGTATTTTTTATGAATTAAACATAAGATTAAGTATACATGGAAAAATGCAAACAAACAAGAAAAATTGTGTAGTAATTCTTATAAAATAAATAATTAAAAGAAAAATCCTAAATTTGGAAATTCTATAGGAGTAATTCATTCGAGGCAAAAGTTACATGCTCACAACCTGAGCCTTTACAAACTGATCATTCCCGAAGAAACTCCAACCAGATGTGTAAATATTATGGCATGCATGGTCACATGTGCTAGGATTGCAGGAAATTGAAAGAGGAGGTAGCTTGTTTATTCAATGAGGGCCACTTTCGATAATTTTTAAGTGATTAAACCAAGAATCATTTTAGGGAAAGGGACGCCAACAAGAAAATTGAAGGGGAAGAGCCACATTATATAATTCATATAATCGTCGGAGGGGTCGATATTCCGTAAGGGCTGTGTTCAAACGCAATAAGGTATCAATTACTAAGGAGAAACAAACCCGAGATTATATGCCAGAAGGCACTGTGTTATTCAACGACGATGAGGCAAAAGCAATTTCTCAACCTCACCTCGACGCTTTGCTAATCTCTGTCTCATTAAATAAACTTGAAGTTATGCGTACTTTAGAGGATCCAGGTAGCTTAGAAAATATCATCCAATCGAGGGTTGTGGAGAAACTCGGATAACAAGATCAGATCATGCCCCTAGATCAGGTCTTGAAAGGTTTCAATGTGGCCAGTGAAACAACTAAATGAGAGATTATCCTACCGGTGAACGTAGCTAGAACTATCCAAGATACCAAGTTTCACGTGATCGAGGGTGACATGAGGTGCAACTCCCTACTTGAGAGCCTTGGATCCAAAACATGAGGGCAGCCCTTTGACTCTGCACCAAATGATAAAATTCTTGACGTCGGAGGGGATAAAAATAGTGTACGAGGAGCAGCATGCGATTAATGAGGTAATACCGATTTTGGCGCTATCAACATTGGAAAAATCAGGAATCAAGGGCAAACAGGAATCCAAATAGTAATCACCGCCACCAGTCTCGATCGAATTGGAGAAGCAGGAAATGGAAGAGGAAGAGGAAGATTTTACCCCTCGAACTTTTGTTGTTCCCGAAGATTCCGACTCCACCAAATCAACGGTCGAAGAGCTAGAACAGAATATATTGATGGAGAACCTCCTTGAGCGAAAGGTATATGATGTTCCAAACGTCAATACCACAACAAGAGGGGGGAGGGGGGGTGATTTTTGTGGTACCCAATTTTCGATCTAGAACAACTTGGTTCTTCTAGGTGTTCTAATTACTACTGTTTGTGGAAATAAAAGTACACAAATTAAAGAACACAGAGATTTATACGTGGAAAACACCTGGATCAAAAGGTGAAAAAACCACGACCTACAACCCAGTAGGATTTTTCTAAACATCCACTAAATCACTGAGCCAAAACAACATTTACAAAACTCTTTGTAAACCAAAGGATTAAATCTAATCCCACTGTGGCACATAACCTCAATTATTGC
Source organism: Nicotiana benthamiana (assembly GCA_034376525.1). Taxonomy (NCBI): domain Eukaryota; kingdom Viridiplantae; phylum Streptophyta; class Magnoliopsida; order Solanales; family Solanaceae; genus Nicotiana; species Nicotiana benthamiana. The sequence goes on from CM067337.1 coordinate 97,276,681, forward strand.
GACACCTTCAAGTTAACTCTAACTTGAATACTCAAAGTACCTAATATAGTTGCTTCTGTGAAAGCTGGAAAGGTATAATTGAAATAGACTAATAATAAACACAATGGAACTTGTTCTTCTATCTCGTTCAAGTAGCTTCAGGAGTGCACACTTTAATCTCACATAAATTGCTTGCAAAATTGCCTTGCTCTTTTGCTCTCAATTTAGTTTAACTTCTGCGTATGTGCATCCCTATAAAGGAAAACAAACTTTGTTATTTATTAAGTTAGTAATCAGAGTTTGATGTAGACTCAATTGCTGATCCTCCATCAAATTTGAGTCCTACACCAATACAAACTACAACCCTTATCCTTGATCCAGATTGTGTTATCTTCTCATAAGGAGACTTGTTCTCCTTATCCCATATGAAATCTTTTCGATCGGTTCAGAAGATATTCAGAAGATATTGTTGCTTGATCCCTAAGACTTATCTTCTTCACGTACATCTCATGTGTATAGGTTGATAACCACTGTGCCTCATAATATAGACCTGGTCCATCACTAAGTTCATTTGTTATTCTTCAAAACTTCAACTGAAATATGGCCAACAAATTCCCCCTTTTTGATGATGACAAACTCTGTACTTTTGCTGATAAGAGAACCAGTGGAACTCAGCTAAATTATCAACACTTTTACTTAGAATTGTAACTCATCATTAAGGACTAGATTTAATCAGGTTACAAATATCACTTTTTTAGAATATAAAGTAAGCACAATATCTCTTCCCCCTTTTGTCATCATAAAAAAGTTGCATATAATGTGAATCCTAGATTGTAATAGTTACTCATGGCCACTGGGGAAACTACAGGTGAAAGTATGGTTTAATGAAGCAATAATCAATCTTGACAAACTTAATTATTAAGAACAAAATCTTTACAAAGAAAGAGAAAAGAAAATTGTCATTGATAAGGAGATGCTTCTACAAAACAGTCCACAAAAAGAAAGAAAAAACATCCAACCCCGAGCAAAAAACAACCAAAGAAAAATCCCTAATTTGGGTCTCTAGGGGGGTTACTAGACTGGTTCAAGGATAGTGCTGGAGGACCTAAGTCTTAGAGGAACTAGGGTTGGGATTGGAGAAGATTGAGCATTGTTTGAAGCATACCTTCACCCTTTTCCTTTTTCCTTTGCTAGCTTATCTTTCAGGCTATTCCTCTCATTTTCCAGTTCAGCAACACGAGCCTGGAGCCTAGCAATCTCAGCATCCTTTATCCCGCACTTTTGAACCAAGGCCCTAACCTTGCTATTCAAAGGAGTCTTCAAAGATGAACCAGGTTCAACTGGGGCTACATTGAGGAGATATTCACAAGCCTGCAAGTTTTTTACACCAAAATGGTCCTTGCTGGAGGCCATTTCCCATTTCTTCAAGGGAAAATTCAACATATCCAGCATAGTCGTCAGTATGAAACCATAAAGGGTGGCATGAGCCTTGGATCCATTTATGACCCTGTCCAGCAGCTTGACAATGAAGGCATGCCAGTTAATCTGCTTTCCTTTCATAAGGCATTCAAGAAGAACCAAGTCTATGTAGTGAGCAATATGCCTTCTCTCCTGTCTGGGCAGCAGACACTTGTTCACAAATTCAAATAGCACCTTGTGCTCAGGCTTCATCTCACTCTTCTGCACGAATCTGGCCTCTGGCACATCTTTAGTAGACTCTGTATCACAAAAGTTCCTAGTGATTTGGAGAGCACTAGGAACATCATATAGACAAGGCCACCTCTGCCTATTGTAGTCATCATAACCCTTACATTGTATGTCTAGAATCTTGCCCAATTTAGGTGCATCAAACTATGCCTTCATTCCCCTAACCACACTGGTGACTACCCCATTTTTCACAGTGGCATTAGCCATGAAGTCGATCAGCTCCTTTCTTGCTAGCCTTCCATCCAATTGAAGAACCATGTCTTCCATCCCTATACATCTAGGGCATCTACCAATCTAATCATGCCTAGATCCTCCAAGTCTTTCAGCAACCTCCCCTTCAGAATCTTCTTCCTGCCAAAGATGGAAAATCGATCTTGTTCCTTTTCAGACTCATACCCTTCTTCTTCCCCACTTCATTCTTCTTCTTCTTCTTCAGTAAACTTTACCTATTTTCCTTTCACTGCCGACCTAGTTCTTTTGGCCAAGGAGGGTCAGTAGATACTGATTTTGAAGACTTCTTTGCAGGAGTCTTGGTTCCTTTTGGTTTGGCGATGGGAACCTCCACAGTTGTACCTCTTTCTTGATGGATTAGTTCCATCTCCTCCTTTTCTTATTCAGTAGCCTCAAAACATTCTATGACTTTTGCCTTTCCTCTTTCCTTCTTCCTTTTCTTACTTTCTCTAAAGCTTTTATGTAGTTTTGCCTCTCTTTGCTTGACCTCGGTCCTTGTTGCTCTTCCTTTAGGTAGTGAATGAACAGCAGACTTGGAATATGACACCTTGCTTTTCTTCGTTGGTTTGGAAGCAGTTGGGGTCTTTTGGGAAGAAGCCTTGTGCTTCTTTGGATCATAGCTAGCCCCAACCTTCTTCAAGATGTCAGCCGGGATTTCCTCCACATATGAACCAGGTTCATCTTGCTGCCCACTCAGATGAACAAGGCCTTTAGCAGCCTCTCTAGAACTACTTCCTCCTGACTTGATGCCACCCTCTTTTACGCTACCACAGATAGCAAGAAACTCTCATTTATTTTTCTTTCCCCTTCTACTAGACCCAACCCCTTCTACATTTTTTACAGATCCAACCAACACAAACCTATTTTCTTCCCTTTCTACCATATAAGAAAATTTAAAATACGTATTTACCTCTCCTGGGGTTTCTTGATTTTTTTCAGTGTCAGATGACCAATCTTCTTCTCTTTCGCTGGCATAGATAAATGCCTCAGACTTAGAGCTTGGGTCAGATCCTCGGCTTTCTTTCTTTTGTCCAGCTTTTGGTTTTTCATGTAAGGATTTTCTCAAAGAAGAAGAAGCTATAGTTTTTCTGACCAACATTTTTTGGCGATGAAACCTAGGTTTTGGGGTTTCAATAGGAGGTGTTGATGATGAAGTATTAGGAGATACTGGTGGGGGAGTACCTGGATTGTCTTGAGGATTTGTCATGGTAGAGTATTTCTGGGACATTTGGGAATTTTGGAGATGAAGGGGATTACCAAAATTTTGGAAGAGGTGAATGACGGTTATGAACAAAAAGAAGGGATGTGGTGTGTATTTAAAGAGGGGTTATGATTAAGTGTAGTAACGACATGCTTTTTCATTAGTCAATTAGAGGGCTAATCACATTAGAATTCCGGTCTCTTGGTGATTATTGGACGGCGCTGGTTTTTAGGAAAAAGTCCTGTTATATTTAGACTGCTAAGATAATGAAACTGGTTCAATGCTCACGGATAGAATTTCTGGAAGTTTGGTGTAATTAGGACTTTTTGCTCAAGATTGGAAAATTTAACTTTCTAATTGTGCAAAGTATAGAAACATACCTGAACTTTCTCATGAGCATATACTGATGAATCAGGTTCTTCAAGTAAAACTTTTCTTGATCATGCCTCAAATGCCAGAATAGAAAAACTTTGTAAGAGATTAGTGAGTCATATAAATACATATCACAGGAGTATACTAACTAAATCATGAAACTAAGTAAGGATTAGTCTAGATATTTACATAATATTAAGAACTCCAAACCAAAAAAATAATTTTCATTTATTTATTATTTTTTCATTGTGCATTATGAACTAGACCTTTTTAGGTGATCTAATCATCCCTAATTCCAACCTGTTCCTTTCAAAGTTTTCTACTTAGTGCTTTAGTGAGGATGTCAGCTATTTGTTTATTAGTAACACAAAATTCTATTGAGGTTAACCCTTTCTCATAGTTATCTCTTAAGAAGGGGTGTCTAACATCTATGGGCTCGGTCCTTTTATGATAACGGAGTTCTTTGTCATACTTATAGCACTAGTGTTATCACAAAATATTGGAATACATCCCACTTCAATTCCAAAGTCTACCAGCTGTTGCTTGATCCATAGAAATTGAGCACAACAAGAAGAAGCAACAACATATTCAGCTTCAGCAGTAGATATGGCTACCAAATTTTGCTTTTTGGTAGCCTATGACACAAGACACGAACCCAGGAAATGTGCCATACCTGAAGTGCTCTTCCTGTCCACTAGGAAACCTGCATAATCAGCATCAGCATATCCTACTAGATCAAAATTACTACCTATAGGATACCAAAGACATAGATTAGTAGTGCCTTTCAGATATCTCAATATCCTCTTGACAATAGTCAAGTGTGACTCTTTTGGATTTTCCTGGAAACGAGCACAAAGCCCTACACTGAAAACAATGTTAGGTCTGCTGGAAGTGAGATACAAGAGTGAACCAATCATACCCTTATACAACTTTTGACCAACTAATGAGCTAGGTTCATCAATATCTAATTTAGTGGCAGTTGCAATATGTGTATCTATTTCTTTGGAGTCCTCCATTTTAAACTTTTTGATTAGTTCTTTCGTATGCTTTTGCTGATGGATCATGGTCACATTTGGGCTTTGTTTGATCTGCAAACCTAAGAAGAAGTTTAGTTAACCCGTCATACTCATTTCAAACTCACTTCCCATTAGTTTTGCAAAGTCCTTACATAACCTATCAGTAGTGGCCCCAAATATTATGTCATCAATTTGCACAACAAGGAGGTCTTTACCTTTTTCCCTTAGGAACAAAATGCTATCAATTTTACCTCCTTTGTACCCATGCTCCAGTAGGAATTTTGATAGTCGTTCATACCAAGCTCTTAAGGCCTGCTTGAGCCCATATAGAGCATTGTCCAGCTTGTACACATGCTCAGGACATTCCTTGCTTTCAAGGAGGTTGTTTCACAAACACTTCTTCCTTGAGGTAGCAATTTAGGAAAGCACTTTGACATCCATCTGATGGAGAGTGAATTCATATGTGATGCAAAGGCTATGAGGAGTCTGACTACCTCTAGTCTTGCAACTGGAGCAAAGGTCTCATCATAGTCAATACCTTCCTCTTGGCTGTAGCCCTGAACCACCATTCTTGCCTTGTTTCTTGTAACTGTTCCATCTTCATCAAGTTTGTTCCAGAAGACCCATTTTGAACCAATGACTGATCTGTCCTTGGGTCTTGGAACTAGATGCCAGACTTGACTTCTTCTGAATTGGTTGAGTTCCTCCTGCATAGCATTGATCCAATCTGCATCCTGCAAAGCCTCAACAACATTTTTAGGTTCAATAAGAGATAGAAAAGTATCAATTGCACACAGATTCTTTAGTTGTGATCTAGTTTTGACTCCAGATGTTGGATCAGTAATGATGTTCTCAATGGGATGAGAACTATGATACTTTTGGAATTTCACCACCAACTCGTTTCTACTAGATGATTCTCCTGCGTTCTGTTGCTGAGGAACAAGTTCATAGACAGGTTCTTGTAGAGAGTTTGTTTCAATTTCTCCCTGATTAGTTCCCCTTGTTAGGTTGCCCTGAGTGGAAAAACTTGTTCCATCACCTGTTCCTTCTTTTGATGCTACTTCAATCAATTCTTTTATCAGTCCAATGGCTTTATCTTCATGTTCTTGTATCTGAGAAAGAAATTTAGTTTCATCAAATACAACATGCACACTTTCTTCTACACACAAAGTTCTTTTATTGAACACTTTATATGTTTTGCTATGTGAAGTATATCCCAAGAATGCTCCCTCATCACTTTTGGGATCACACTTACCTAGGGAGTCTTTTCCATTATTGTGCACATACACTTGCAACCAAATGCCCTAAGATGGGATATGTTTGGGTTTCTACCTTTAAGTAACTCATAGGGACTTTTCTCAACAAGAGGTCTAGTCATGCATCTATTGATTATGTAACATGCAGTGTTTACAGCCTCTGCCCAGAAGCTGTGAGGTAATTTACTAGAGAGAAGCATGGTCCTTGCCATATCCTCAACGGTCATGTTCTTTATTTCAACTACTCCATTTTGTTGAGGAGTCCTAGGGGCAGAGAAGTTGTGATATATACCATTTACATCACAATATTCAAGAAATTTTGCATTTTCAATTTCAGTTCCATGATCAGACCTAATGGATGCAAGTTGATTTCCTAATTATTTATGAGTTTTTCTAACAAAAGCAGTGAACATTTCAAATGCCTCATTTTTAGATTTCAGAAATAGTACCCAGGTAAATCTAGAATAATCATCAACAAGCACCATCTCATATTTCTTTCCACCCCTGCTCATGGTTCTCATTGGACCACAGAGATCCATAAAAACCAGTTCCAACGTCTTGGACGTACTTACCATTTTCTTGGATTTGAAGGATGACCTTACCTGCCCCCCTGCACATGCCTCAAAAACTTTGTCTTCCTTGAACTTGATATTAGGTAACCCTATCACCAAGTCATTGGAGACTAATTTGTTTAGCTGATTTAGACTGGCATGGCCAAGTCTTTTGTGCCACAGGAGGGGATCATTGACTAACACACTTAAACAAATGAGTTCATTTTTTGAAAGAGTTGACAAATCTACAATGTAAATATTGTTAACTCTTTTTCACTGTAAAACAATCTTGTCAGTGGTAAAGTTAATCACAAAGCATTTGGTAGAGGTGAAAGATACAAGGTTACCTCTGTCACAAAGTTGTGACACACTGATTAGGCTATATTTCAAGCCATCTATCAAGTGGACATTCTCAATGGAATGAGAGTCTATCTTACCTACCTTTCCAACACCAATGAGCTTACCTTTCTTTCCATTACCAACCTCATTTTAGGTTCTCAAGTGAAAGGAACTGGTCCTTGTTCCTAGTCATGTGTTTTGAGGAGATACTATCTATGTACCATATTTGGCTACTCCCTTTCACTTGAACCTGCAAAAGAAATCAGGGGTTAGTATTAGGAACCCAAACTAGTTTGGGTCCCTTTCTATGGGCAAAAGGATGAATCAGATTCTTTCTTGCCCAACCAGGCAGCTTGTGTTTCTCTTGAACAAAAGCTTTACTCTTTTGACTGGCATTTTCTTTTGCATTGCATTCATTTTTATAATGGCCAGTCTTACCATAGTGTGTGCAGATCTAATTCTCAGGAAGTGTGAGGTACTTGTTTTTGGGGTCCCATTTTGGAGTTTGTTCCATAACCAAGTCCTCTTTTGTTGCTATTGTGATACTCTTGCAACCAGCAGAGTGCATCAGAAGCTTTGTTCCATTTGCAAGTTCTATCTAGTTCATGTTTCACCTTTCCTAGATCTTCTTTTAGGACCTTAATCAATTCATATTTCTTATACAATTCATCTTTCATTTTTCCTAGATTATTTTCTAGAGTGAGAAATGAGTGATCAGCTATTTTGTTTCCTATTCCTAGTTTCAGTTTTAGGTTTTCAGACCTAAGTTCTAGAACACTATTGTCAAGTTCAAGAACCTGGTTATTCAACTTAGCATTTTTGTTATCACTCTCATCAGCCCTAGATTCTAGACTTTTGCATTTTGCTTTTAGGATAAGACATTCCCTAGACAGAACTTCCTTTTCATTATTAACTATCTCAGACTCATCAATGAAGTCTAATAATAGCTCAGCCAACCTTGACAAAAATTTAATTTTGTCTTTGATATACAAAATACTTACCTCTTGCTCATACTCTGATTCTCCAATGGCCATAAGAGCTTGCTCTTCTTCAGCTTCATCTTCTGAGTCTTCCTCAGAGGTTTCACCCCAAGTAGCAACCATAGCCTTGGTTGATCCTTTGTTTCTTTTGGGTTGAACCTATTCCTTCTTCCTGTTTCTTTATTCAACCCTTTCTTTCTTCCACTTAATTTTTCATTGAGGGCAATTCTAGATCATGTGGTCACTCTTACCACACTAATAGTAGCCATCATTCGTCTGTTTCTGAGGTCTTGTTGAAATTTGTACCTCTTGATGAACCCTTTCTTCTCATCAGATACTTTTTGAAATCTCTAGTGATCATAGCCATCTCATCATCTTCCAGATCTGAACCTTCTGTAATTTTGAGAGCTAGCCTTCTCTCCTTCTTGGTTGTATCCATCTTCCTAGTTTGCCTTCTTAGTTCATAAGCGGTAAGATTTTCAATCAGTTCATCCAGTCTAAGAGTAGCCATGTTCTTAGATTCCTGAATAGCAGTGATTTTGCTTTCCCAAGCAACTGGAAGAACTTTTGCCAAGATTTTCTCAACCTTGTCTTCTTCAAGAATAACCCTTCCAAGATACTTAAGTTCATTTGTCAGTTTAGTGAACCTAGTATACATATCTTGGATAGTGTCTCCATCTTTCATAGTAAAATTCTCATATTGAGAATACAATAGTGTTCCTCTGTATCTCTTCACTTGAGGTGTTCCTTCATGAGTCACTTGCAAAGTGTGCCATATCTCTTTGTCAGTAGTATAGCTTTGGATCCTGCTGTACTCATCTGGACCCAGTCCACATACACGCCATTTCTTGACATTAGAATTTTTCTCTCACTTTTTCAAGTCTTCAGCAGTGCAGTCAACCTTTGTCTTTGGCACATCCAATGCTTCCTTTTCCATTGTAGTTGCCTAAGGACCATAAGTGACTATGTCCCAGAGTTCATAGTCTTCCATTATGATGTGATATTTCATTTTGTTATTCCACCAGAAGTAATACTGTCCATTGAACAGTGGAGGCCTGGTGGTGGATTGCCCTTCCCAGTTCCAAGCCGGTGCACTCATGTTGATCTTTTCCTAAGGTGTTAGCCTCTTCAAGGATAACCTGTTCTGATACCAATTGATGTTCCAAACATCAATACCACACAAGAGAAGGGGGGGGGGGGTGATTTGTGTGATACCCAATTTTCGATCTAGAAGAACCCGGTTTTTCTAGGTGTTTTAATTACTAACTTTTTGCGGAAATAAAACTACATTAATCAAAGAACACAAAGATTTTTACGTGAAAACACCTGGCTCAAAAGGTGAAAAAACCACGACCAGCTACCCAGTAGGATTTTCCCAAACATCCACTAAAATCACTGAGCCAAAACGTCATTTAAAAAACTCTTTGTAAATCAAAGGATTAACTCTAATCCCAGTGTGGCACACAACCTCAACTGTTGCGACACCTTCAAGTTAAATCTAACTTGAATACTCAAAGTACGTAATACAATTGCTTCTATGAAAGCTGGAAAGTATAATTTTAAACCACCTACTATAGTTGAACTATACTAAGAACAAATACAGTGGAACTGGTTCTTCTATCTTGTTCAAGTAGCTGCAGGAGTGCACACTTTAATCTCACATAAATTGCTTGCAAAATTGCCTTGCTCTTTTGCTCTCAATTTAGTTTAACTTCTGCGTTTGTGCATCTCTGTTTAGCCTAGAATTGCATTCGTACTTCTAATTGCACTCCTAAAAATTTTAGGTTTTCTTTGTATTAATAGCTACTATTATGAATGAAAGATTAAGACTTAAATTATGCTAAGGAAAATTTCTAGGTTATAGCTAATAGGGAGAAAGGCACTAGGGTCGTTGCATCACCTAGGTGGTTAAATAATGGGTAGAAACTATTAAGATACATTGACGTATTTGGGGTTTACGCTATAGCCGTTGCACAATTATACCCACTCTCACACCTCTCGGTAGAGAGAGTGATTTTGCCCAGTTAACTCTCTCGAGACCAATTGGGTAGGTCAATTAGACCAAGCAACTAGAGTTCAAGTAGTATGTTTACTCTCTCGAGATTTAACCCATTAATTGGGACTACCATTTCTCATGGGTCCATCCCAATTCCTTGTTGGGTCAATTTTTGGGTCATAGACTTTCTTTCTCAAGAAGAGTCAAAACCCACTAAGCTAGAATCAATGTTTGCAACTAATCCTTAATTGAAGCATAAAATTAACCCAAATAACAAATTCCCAACATTAATCTATCATTAGAAAGCAACACCTTTTTATTACCCACACTAGGGTTGAGCCATAACCCTAGCTAATGGGTTTAGCTTGACATAATTGAAGAAGAAACAGAAGAAGAACTAAACATATTAATTAATAACTAAAGAGAAACTACAAGAATATATGGAGAAAATAATGCTAAAATGCCAAAATAGGCTAAAAGTTGGTCCTCACGAGCGCTACTCTTTTCTCCAAAATACTTCTCTCTTATAAATGGTAAAATGTTCTATTTATAGTGGACTGGAAAAACTGGACAAAATTGCTGCTACGGGGTCAGTGCGGGCGGCACAATTATAACCGCGGCCGCAGTGGCTGTTTGACTTCCATTTTCAAGCTCTCTGAAATATCTAGCATGGACCGCGTATATGTTTAGCGCGACCACGAGGAGGTTTGACATGGACCGCGTGAAAGTGACCGCGACCGGTGGCTTGCAATTGCCCAAATCTCCAACTCTCTGAATCTCTTGGCTCGAACTGCATGACACAATGGCGCGGCCGCGTGAGCTGAACGCGGGCCGCATAAATACAACTGTGGCCACGTGGTGAGGGCCCTGATTATGCACTTCTCTGAATCCCTCAGTGGGGTTGCATGCACAATTGATCGATCCGCACTAGGCTCCTTTTTCCACCAATTCACTTGGCCTTTGATACTTGAGCAGGTTTCACTCTGTTTTGAGTTGATCTTTGACATTTTGTCACTTTGTCACTGAAACCTGCAATCAAGCACAATCTATGAGCATTTTTGGGTCTATTTTGTATCAAATTATACTCAAAGCATAGGCAATTAGGGGCATAAAACACGTTAAAATCCTACTTATCAACTCCCCCAAACTTAAACATTTTCTTGTCCTCAAGCAAACAAAATAAGACCCACCCCTTAAAGGAAACATCCAAGGAATTCCAACATCCTAGAGTAACCTCAACAAGCATCAATTGAAACTAACAATTGACCTCAAGACAAATGCATCATTTAACACATTTAGACTTTTAAAGCTGTGGAACAAGTATGACACAAGAGCCTCAAGAGTTGACACGTTTCATCAAGGAACTTCTCTCAATTACTTTGGTCATTGTGGAACCCAAAATCCCACATCCTCAACTTCTCTAAGCGAACCTCATCTTTAAGAGTATTGATACACAAATCGAGGTTGATGGACTTCCACTCATCTCTCTCAAGAAGAGGGTCACAAGTCCGACTCTAAGTACCATATGCTTGCCCCTTATGTAAGTATCCACTAATGTAGGTTCCTTTCAACTCAAGATCATATAGGGCTTTTGTGGAGTCATTGTGAAGGCTCTTAGGTAAGGGTAGGACATGTTTTTGTTCAAGTGGGTTCAGTCTTCCGTAAAGCACTTCTTTTGATTCATTTTGGCACACTTTCTTGACTCATTTGAGTATTTCACTTCTTTTCAAGGGGTTAGAGGGACATATTATCGCTCTTTCTTATGCAGTTCAAATATTTCTCCTTTTTCTACTTTTTCCACACCTTTTTCGCTATTGTTTTCCTTGAATCCCTTTTTGTTCTTATTCACATTGGTATTTCTTTTTTAGTCTTTTTCTTTTCTTTCTTTTTCATTGTCTTCCTTTTCTTTTGCTTTTGTACCTTTTACCACTTTGTTTCCTTTCTTGTCTCCCGCCCAAACTTAGACCTTTGCTATTATTAAAGGGAAGATTCGGGTGCCTTGAGAGGGTATCAGTAAGAACGGGTATAGGCTTGTACTTTGGTTCTCGAAAGAAAAACGTTCAAGGCTCAAAAGAGTTAACTAAGTGTCATTTCATTGGTAGGCCATGGAATTGTTGAACTTAGCATTTGGATCAAGGAGAGCCTATAATCACTTCTCAAGTCAAATTTCACCTAGGATTTCGCCTCAACAAACATTCAGGGCAAGTTCTAGACCACCGGCTCGGGACTTGGACTCATAATTTGAATTCTCACCTCACACACTCAAGGATTGCAAAAGACATCGAGTCGAGGGCCCACAATGACGTTACTATGATTCAAGCACACAATGGTCCTTGCCTGAGGTACCCTTAACTACAAAATATCAAAATCAAAAGAAAAATAAAAAACAGACTCAAACCCTTAAGAAGGTTGTCACGCCATCTATCATTGGGAAAAGCCACCCGGTTCGCACAACAATCCACCATCGGAAAGAATCATGGCACTAAGAAAACCAATGGCTTATTGAAAACGCAATAAAAAAAACAAAAGACTACGAGCCTATCTACGAAGCTGAAAACGAATTTTTTTTTGCGAAAATAAAAATCGAATGAATATGTACAATAAGGGAGTAGAATATACAACGGGGGATGAATATATACATAAAGTAACTTTATATACATACCATGAGATAATAAAAAGTACGAGAAAAGTAGCTAAAATGTAAAGTTTGTACAGACCAACTAGAAAATCAAATCAAAAGAACATAAAAGAAGTATCAATATGTACAATCATCCAAATAACAGTAGGGAGGACCCCCATGAATAAGATATGGCATTGTCCTTAATGTCAACTACCAAAAAAAATATCAAAATAAAGGATATAGAGGAGCTCCCTAGGCCTTGTCCGTATGCATGGGATCCTCAATGGTCCCCTGGTCCTCTGTGTGGGCGGGAACCTCAGACTGGTTCCCAGCTTCCTGCTGCTCGGCTGCTAGGACTAGGGACTGATCATGGATCGCCTGAATGCTGGGTGCATCACCGGAGGGAATCTCCTGAATCTCTGCAAGCTCAATCACTACACCCTCAGTACTGGGCAGCTTCCTCTTCTTCCTCGAGGGTCTGGGTGCCTGCTCTTGCTGTGGCTCTAGCACTGTGCTGCTGCTGGAGGGGCGGACTTCTCAAATAACAAGTCCAAAGGCAGCTGAACTGCCAATAGCTTGTTCACATCTGCTCGAAGCACCTTCACTAACTCATTGGACGCCCCTGTCATTCTCATCTTTTTGTACTTTCGGGCGAGCTTTTATAGAGCTACGCTATGTGAATCTACTGCCTTAGACAAGGTGGCATGAGTCTCTATTATCTTCTCCTAGTTGGCCAGGAGCTTCTTCAATTTTTCCTTAATAGACTAAGGAATCTGGACAATGGCTAGTGCAGAGTGGGCCTCAACTGAAGTGGCCAAAGTGGACAACTTAGATGTCGCAACCGACATTCAGTTGTTTAAGCTTGAAAGGGTCTTGGTCAACTGCTGGGCCGTTAGAGGATTGGTCCAGGAAGAAGGAACTCCCAGACCCGCTGATGTGCTAGGACCCGTAAAGGAGGAGGTCATATAATGAATAGTAGTGGAAGCTAGAATGGAGGGCTCAACAATGGACTCTACTGCAACTGGCTCCTTAGACTGCTAGTCAGGGCAGAGGTGGATGCCTTACGTTTTTATCCTTTGGGTTGTCCGGAGCCTAATTACTGAACCAAGAGAATGGCGTCAGCGGTCAAAATTTCACATTATAGGGCTTTTCCTTTACCATTGCATCCCGGAAGTACATGGTGAGAGTGTTGGGACATGGATAGTTCCGGTCAGTGTCAACACCCATCGAAGTGATCACCTTGTACATCACATTCCTTACATTGATAGGGAAACCCGCCATGATATAGGCAATCATCACTGCATGGGGGAGTAGAATGGTCGGGTCAAGCCTGTTGCACACAAACGTAAGCCACCCTCTAGCTTCGAAGTTCAAATTCTTTCTCAAAATTTTTACCCCCGCATGTATCCAATTCGGAATAGTACCCGGATGACAGAAATATTCAGCCAACCATGGGCGAGCCTCCTCCTTCATCTCCAACTTTTCATTGTATTAGGTCTCGTCTTCATCGTCAAAACCCAAATGTTCATTAAGCAGGCGTCCCAGAAAACACTATGTTCTTGTCATGCACTTTGGTCGCAGTTGCGCCCTTTTTAGCGTGGGCTACACTACAATAAAATTCTTTAATCATATGCTCGTTGGCATCCTCCATATCATCTCGAAAGTACTCCCAACCGACTCTGGTAGGAAATAGCTCGTGTACATTGGGGAGTATGGGCAACAGTTCTCTTATGACTATGCTCCTCTCTGTAATCAGTTTTCGTTTTGGCCACATTTCTCTTAATTTATGGAAGGCCACTTGACTAACAAAGTGGTCCTCCTAAACATCAGCTTTTCTTGTTCGTTCAATACAACCAACCTCGGGCACCCCACTCCCCGGAACCTTATCATCACTGTTGGCACCACCTACTGCACTCTCCCCAGATACTGAAGCTATGGGGGAGGTGGAGTATTCGCCGCTACCCGCTGCTAAGCCATCCGACGACTCAGACTGTACATTCTGTGGAGCTTGGGCTGTAGATGGGGCTGGGACTAAAGGAGCTCGCCCGGAGTCCGCTGAGAGGTCCTGAGAAGGGAGGTACTCACTCCGCGACTGATCATCATCAGTCACGACCTATTTCCTTGTTTTCAATTTTGGTCGGGGAGTGAGTTTGGTTTGTTTAGCTTTTCCTCCCTAGGAGGAGTCACCTCATCCGAGATGTTTTGCACATCGTTCTCTTTGTTTTACCATTTTCTGCAAAAAGACATGTCTAACTTTGTTAGTATAAGCACATGTAGTGTATCAGTTGATGAAATCAATTGCAGAATAATAGTAGGAAAATAATTGCAGAACACAGTTCAAACAGGTCATTGCGGACCGCACACTCTAGGGCGCGGTCGCGTGGGAGGCACCGCGGGCTGCGTGAAAGAGACCGTGGGCCGCACTGATCAAACTTGAAAATTCCACCCTCTCTGAATCTCCCAACGCGGACCGCATAAAAAGGGGGCGCGGCCACGTCGGACCAGCGCGGACCGCACAAATACGGACGAGGCCGTATTGGAAACAAATATCATTTCATATCAAGGCCCATCGTAGATCGTGCCATCAGTAGTGCAGCCGCGTCAAGGCCATGCGGACCTCATAAAAATAACTGCGGCCGCGCTGAGTCAACAGTTCGGGATTGAGCTAGGGTTTAACATATTTGTCCATTTTTTGTTCAAGTATTTGCATCATTATTGTCCCTACTCAATTAGCCATCATAAAAATCATGCCCAACATTTAAAAGCACAAATAAACTAACCTAAACATTAAATCTAAGAGAAACATGAAGAAAGAAGAAGCTACATTTACCGGAAAACAAACAAAAATTTAAAATGCAAACTAATTAATGATACTTGTAAGAAATTGTTACAGGAATGTGAAAAATTAAAGTAGTTATGGACGCACACAAGAGATTTTCTCATAGGCATATGAACAATAGAAATTTTAGGGCTCAGGCTTTCAATTGGCGAAAAGTGTAAAATGAGGCACTACGTCTCTATATATAGAAAACGTGGGCCCCCTTTACACACCCACTAGCGTGGCCGCGTGAAGTTGACCGTGGACCGCCCTGGGTTTAGTTTTGAACCCTTTGCAGGAAGAAACCCACGCGGGCTGCACAAAATGGAGCGACCGCGTATGACCACTGCTGACCACAGAAACATGACCGCGGCCGCATGGAAAAAACTTCAGAGAACCTTCACCTTCAGCTCATGCCAGTGCAGACCGCACAAAGCTTACTGCGGTTGCACTGGTAATATTCAGAGACTGCATTTTTACACTTAGTTTTGCACTGCCTTGACGCAATCCATGCAACATCTCAAAAAACCATTAGCTCAAAAATCCTAATCTACAAAGAAAATCAAAGAGAAAGAAAAATACATGGGCTGCCTCCAAAGAAGCGCCTGATTTAACGTCTGCAGCACGACGCATCTTACCATCCTATCCCATCAAATCAAGAAATGCACACCACGTGGCTCTCATCAAATTCTTCAAGAAGCAATAAAACGCACATCTAGAAAGTTTGTTAACCATCTGATCAACAATTGGTAAGGGATAATAGCACCGCGGGGAACTTTTTTTAAATCATCATAGTTCATGCAAAACTGCCAACCTGTGTCGAGTCTTGTAGAAAGACACATATTATAAAGATTAGGCATCATTTCATGCTCTGCTACCGACAGTTCCCCTTGAAACTCCAAAAGAGGTGTTGCATCATTCTTTGAGATAATATCGGGCTCAAAGATTGTGAGGCACATGTGTGGCTCAACTTGTTTTATCTCCAACACAGGAAGAACCTTATTTGCTGGATTTTCTAGAGGAGTTTCCCAATTATCAAGGTTTAATGACAACTTACTGGCCTTACACGATTCTATGACATGTAAAGAATCTATGCACATCACTCTACCTGAATCATCATTCACTTCTCAATCTAGAGGTGCGAACATAAGTTGATCTTCAACATTAATCACAACACTTGTCTCATCCATTATCACAGTTGTGACAATGTCAACAAATGAGCATACCTAGGTGCCATCAGGTTGCTGCATGGACTTACAGACAGGGAAAACAACCTTCTCATCACCCACTTGAAATGTCAATTCTCCAACCTCGGCATCAACCAATGCCTTCCCCGTAGCAAGGAAAGGTCTCCCAAGAATAATTGGCACTTCAATGTCTACCTCACAATCTAATATGACAAAGTCGGCCGACAATATGAATTTATTAACGCGAACAAGGACGTCATCAATTATACCCAAAGGTCGCTTCATTGACGGATCTGCCATTTGGAGCCTCATTGAAGTTGGCCTAGGTTGCCCGATTCCCAAAGTCTTGAAAATAAAATAAGGCATTGAATTTATACTAGCCCCAAGTCACAAATGGCTTTTTTCAAAGTCGACACTTCCAATGGTACATGGGATAGCAAATGCACCGGTGTCCTCAAGTTTTGGAGCCATAGAATGTACAATTGTGCTAACTTGATGAGTCATTGTGATTGTGTCACACTCCATTGACCTCTTTTTCATAACCAAATCCTTCATGAACTTTGCGTACCCCGGCATTTTCTCGAGTGCCTCCACTAAAGGCATGTTGATAGTTAGATTCTTCATCATCTCAATGAATTTCTTGAATTGGTTGTCACCCTTTTGCTTGGCAAACTGTTGAGGATAGGGCGAAGGAGGCCTAGGCAAGGGTGCCTTGGCTTTGGGCACTACCGGCTGGGGCATATCAATCACGTGTTCCCTAGACGGGTTCACGACCTCTTGTGTCTCCTCCTCAACCTCATTAATATGAATCCGCACATCATTTTTCACATTGGGTTCCACTACATCCTCAACCACCAATGGCATATCATCATATTGCAACTCATCCTCATCTACCATAACTTGATTTCCTCTTGAGATATGCACATCACTGCCTCTTCCACTTCGCGTTGTCACCGCCATCACATGATTGTTGTGCCCACTCTTAGGGTTTACTACCGTATCACTTGGTAGAGTACCCTTCGGGCGAGTATTTAAGGATTGAGAAATTTGGCCAAGTTGCACCTCCAAGTTATGAATAGAAGTGTTGTGGGAAGCCAATTGAGCATCGAAGTCTTGGTTCTTCTTCATCATTTGCTCAAACATAGATTCAATTCGACCCATATCGTTACCCAAAAAACTAGACCATTGAGATTGAAATGGTGGCGGGTTGTTCGGTTGTTTATACATTGGACGCCTTTGAAAGCCTTGCCCCAGATTACCTTGACCACCATTGTTATTCCACCCACGTTGGACATTTTTGTTATTCCAATTATTGTTGTTGTTCCTGTTCCAGTGCCCTTGATTACCCGAATTATTGTTCCCCCAATTTCCACCTTGGTTGTTGTTATTGTTCCAATTACCACCTTGTTGATTGCCCCAATTTTCGGAGGGTCGCCTTTGCTGGTTCCCTTGATTTCCTCTAGTCCCTTGGTAGTTATTGACGTATTGGACTTCCCCGCTTTGATCATCATAGAATTCATTCAAATAACCACCACCATCATCATAGTTATCAAATTTTCCTTGAGGTTTTTGCCCTCTTTGCCTCCTTTTTATCATATTCACTCCTTTCATGGCATAGACTTGGCGCGGGTTTTGAACTTGTTGCAGTTGCACCTTCGCCATTGATTCATTTTTGTTGTGACTTCGGCAATGGCTTGGCCTTGATCATGCAACTCCCTATGCAAATGTATAACATTAGGGTCACCTTGAGGAATGTTTGCTCGGCTTTGCCATGCCGAAGAAGTATCGACCATTTCATCTAAAACATCATAAGCTTCATTGTAGGGAAGGTTCATGTAATTTCCTCCGGCCAATTGGTTCACAATACATTGGTTGGTCATGTTGATGCCCCTATAGAACGTTTGTTGAATCATCACATCGTTCATGTCATTGTTTGGGAACTCTTTCACCATAGTTCCAAATCTCTCCCATATTTCATGCAAGGGTTCCATTGGCTATTGATTGAAATCCAAAATTTCATCACGGAGCGCTGCCACGTGACATGGAGAAAAGAACTTAGCGATGAACTTGTCCACCAATTCATCCCATGTGGTGATGAAATGATTGGGGAGCCTATCTAACCAATCCAATGCTTTTCCCTAGGAGAGAATGGGAAAATCCTCAATCGCAAAGCATCCTCGGATACATTTGTTTGCCTGCTACCCCAACATGTATCAACAAACCCCTTCAAGTGATTGTATGCATTTTGATCGGAGGCACCCGTAAAATACCCTCTTTGCTCGAGCAAGGTCAACATGACATTTGTGATTTGAAAGTTCCTCGCCCGGATTGGGGGAGGAACGATGGCACTCGCATATCCTTGATTCGGGAGTACTCTCAGAGGCACTCTTGGAGGTGGTGGAGGAGGGTCTGTAATATTCTCATATGGATTCGCATTTGCATTGGCATTTCTACGTCTTCATGGAGCTTGAGGTATAAGTTCGTCTTGATCAATATCTTCAACCTCCACCCTACCCATGGCATTTCCAAGAGGGTCATTTGTATTGAGAGCCATTTGTACCTGATTGATTGACACAAACAAAATTAGTAAACAAGAAGGAAAGAGAAGCAAAACACAAAACTAGCTAAACAGATAGTCAACACCATAAGCTCCCCGACAACGGCACCAAAAAGAGGTCGCTATCAACTCAACGCTACACGAATATAGGGAGAGCGGGTCGTTCCAGCTTTTACCCGAATAGTGGTTCGGGATCGAATTTCCACAGGGAGCTTGGAGTGGAGTTGTATTGTCTATTTAGCCTAGAATTGTGTTCTTTCTTCTAATTGCACTCCTAACGTTTTTGGGTTTTCCTTGTATTGACAACTACTATTATGAACTAAAGACTAAGACTAAATTATGCTAAGGAAATATTTCTAGGTTGTATCTAATAGGGAGAAAGGCACTAGGGTTGTGGCATCACCTAGGTGGTTAACTATTGGGTAGAAACTATTAAGAATAGATTGACGTATGTAGGGTTTATGCTATAACCGTTGCACAATTGTACCACTCTCACACCTCTCAGTAGAGAGAGTGATTTTGCCCAATTAACTCTCTCGAGACCAATTGGGTAGGCTAATTAGACCAAGCAACTAGAGTTCAAGTAGGGTGTTTACTCTTTCGAGATTTAACCCGTTAATTGGGACTACCATTTCTCATGGGTCCATCCCAATTCCTTGTTGGGTCAATTTTGGGTCATAGACTCTCTTTCTCAAGAAGAGTCAAAACCCACTAAGCTAGAATCATTGTTTGCAACCACCAATCCTTAATTATAGCATAAAATTAACCCAAATAACAAATCCCCAAGTCAATCTATCATTAGAAAGCAATAACCATTAATTACCCACACAAGGGTGAGCCACAACCCTAGCTAATGGGTTTAACTAGACATAATTGAAGAAGAAATAGAAGAAGAACTAAACATATTAATTAATAACTAAAGAGAAACTACAAGAATCTATGAAGAAATTAATGCTAAAATGCAAAAATAGGCTAAAACGTTGGTCCTAATGAGCGCAACTCTGTTCTGCAAAATACTCCCCTCCTAAAAATGGTAAAATGTTCTATTTAGAGCGGGCTGAAAAAACCAGACAAAATTGCCCCTACGGGGTCAGTGCGGGCTGCACAATTATAACCTCGGCCGCACGGGCTTTTTGACTTCCATTTTCAAGCTCTCTGAAGTATCTGGCGCGGACCGCGTAAAGGTGTAGCGCGAATGCGAGGAGGCCTGACGCGGACCGCGTGAAAGTGGCTACGGCCGCGTGGCTTGTAATTGCCCAAATCTCCAACTCTTTGAATCTCATGGCGCGGATCGTGTGGCACAATGACGCAGTCACGTGAGCTGAATACGGGCCACATAAATCCAACCACGGCCGCATGGTGAGGGCCCTGATTATGCACTTCTCTGAATCCCCTGGTGCGGCCGCATGCATAATTGGTTCGCACTAGGCTCCTTTTTCCACCACTTCTATTGGGCTTTGATACTTGAGCATGTTTCACTCCATTTTGAGCCGATCTTTGAGATTTTTTCACTTTGTTGCTCAAACCTGCAATCAAGCACAATCTGTGAGCATTTTGGGTCTATTTTGTAGCAAATTATACTCAAAGCATAGGCAAGTAGGAGCATAAAACACGTTAAATCCTACTTATCAAGTTCCTCAAATGGTTAGCTAATATAGTCATAGTTCCTAAAAAAGGGAACAAACTTAGGATGTGTGTAGATTATAAGGATTTTACAAGGTAAAGATTCTTTTCCATTTCATAACATTGATCGCATGATCGGCGCCATGACCGACCACGAGATCCCTAGTTTTCTCGATGCCTATTCTGTGTACAATCAATTTCAAATGAACCTGGAAGACCAAGAAAAGACTTCATTCATCACCAAGTATGGAACATATTGTTATAATGTAATGCCCTTTGGGCTTAAAAATGCGGTAGCTACCTACCAACGCCTAGTAAATGAAATGTTTGAATAACGGATAGGTAAATCAATGGAAGCATATATTGGTGGTATGCTAGTTAAATCTCTGCGTGCCAGGGACCATTTGACACATTTGTAGGAAACATTCAAGATGCTTTGAAAATAAAACATGATGCTCAACCCCGAGAAATATGTTTTTGGGTCGGTTCGGGCAAGTTCCTTGGCTTCATGGTGTCAAATCGGAGAATCGATATCAAACCCGATAAAATCAAGGATATCAAAGACATCATTATCGTAGACAGCGTTAAGCCGTGTAAAGGCTGACAGGGTAGATAGCTGCCTTAGGCCGATTCATATTGATATCGTAGATCGGAGTCATAGCTTCTTATCTCTACTCAAAAAGAAGAACAATTTTACCTGGACCCCTGAATACCAGTTAGGCGTTAGAAGAATTGAAGCGATACCTATCGAGCCCACCATTGCTTCATACCCCAAAGGCAGATGAAAAACTCTACTTATACTAGGTAGTCTTGGAGATCGCAGTAAGTGGTGTCCTGGTTCGAGAAGCCAAGGTACGTGATTTCCTGTTTATTATGTAAGTCAAACTCTAGGAGAAGAAGAAACTAGATATCCACACTTAGAGCAATTGGCACTTGCATTGATAAGCGCCTCTAGGAAGCTAAAACTGTATTTTCAATGTCACCCCATATGTGTACTAACCACTTACCCACTTGGTAATGTTTTGCATAAGCATGAGCTATCGGGCCGATTGGCCAAATAGGCCATCAAACTCAGTGAGTACAATATCGAATATCAACTCCGAACAGCCATCAAGTCTCAAATTTAAGGATTCTTCGTTGTCAATTTCACGCCAACCCTCATACCCGAAGTCGAGAAGGAACTCTTGTTAAAATCAGGTACATCGTTGGAGGTGTGGACCCTTTTTACAGATGGCGCCTCGAATGTGAAGGGGTCTGGGATATGCATTGTTTTGAAGTCTCCCACGTGTAACGCTATTGGAGAATCTATCAAAACTTCTTAGCTAAATAACAATTAGGCCGAGTACGAGGCCATAGTTGTAGGTCTCGAACTAGATAAAAACTTGGGTGTGGAAGTTATTGAAGCCAAGTGCGACTCTATGCAGACTAAGTAAAAAAAACCTTCGAGGTTCGAAAGGATAGAGTGCAAAGGTATTTGGACAAGCTACAAGTGACTTTGTACCGTTTTTAAGAACGGACCTTGCAACATGTACCTCACAAGTAGAACAACAAAGTGGATGCTCTCGCAAATTCAGGGTCATCAGTCGAGGAGGACAAATTAGCTCAAGGACTATTCTCGAGATCAGTGATCAAAGAAGGCCATGCTGAGATAAAATCCATAAGCTTAACTTAGGATTGGAGGAATAAATATATCGAGTTCTTGAAAAATGGAAAGCTCCCATCAGACCCTAAATTATTGAGGGCCCTACGAATAAAAGCTACTCGATTCGCATTGACGAAAGATGGAACATTATACAGGAGGACGTTTGATGGACCATTAGCAGTATGTTTGGGACCATGGGATACAAATTATGTTCTATGAGATGTCCATGAAAGTACTTGTGGGAACAACTCCGGTGCCGAATCACTAGTTCACAAGGTCATCACACAGGATACTATTGGGATAGTATGGAAAAAGACGCTGAGGAGTTTGTTCGAAAATGTGATAAATGCCAAAGGTATGCGCCAATGATCCATCAGACCAGGGAAAAACTTCATTCGGTCCTATCCCCATGGCCATTCATGAAATAGGGGATAGATATTGCCGGCCCTCTGCCATCGGCTCCAGGTAAAGCTAAATTCATTTCGTTTATGACTAACTACTTCTATAAATGGGTGGAAGCACAGGCCTTCGAGAAAGTCAGAGAAAAAAACGTTATAGACTTCATCTGGGATCACATCATATGCCGATACGGGTTACCTACCAAAATCATATGCGACAAAGAAAAGTAATTCATCGGCAGCAAGATAACAAAGTTTCTCAAAGAAATATAAAATAAAAAGGATCTTACCAACACCGTATCATCCAAGTGGAAATGTATAGGCCGATTCAATAAATAAAACTATCATTCAGAAAATAAAGAAAAGATTGGACGACATCAAGGGAAAATGGAGAGAAATTCCACCCGAGCTCGTTTAGGCATATCGAACAACCTCGAAGTCCAAAATGGGGGCAAAACCATTTTCCTTAATATATGGCTGTGAAGCCTTAATTCCAGTCGAAGTCAGGGAACCAATTGCCAAATTTCGACATACAATTGAAGGATCAAATCACGAGGCTATGAATACTAGCCTCAAACTATTGGATGAAAAATGAGAAGCTCAATCATTCGGATCGCTGCGCAAAAACAAAGAATTGAGAGATATTATAATAGAAGAACTAACCTTTGCCACTTTAGAATCGGGGACTTAGTCTTAAGGAAAGTCACAATCAACACTCGAGATCCTAATGAAGGAAAACTCGGCCAAAATTGGGAAGGACCCTATCAAGTCCTCGATATCGTTGGGAAGGGATCTTACAAACTTGGCATAGTGGAGGGAGAACAATTTCCAAACAATTGGAATATATCACTCCTAAAATGATATTATTGCTAAGGTATGACTTTCTCACTTTTCATTTGTATTTGATACTAACTTATTGCAGACGTTCAATCGAAGATGTCAAAGAAGCTCTTCAACATGAGGACCTTAGGTTTTAAAGCACACATGACACTCTTTTTCCCTTAGATCAGTTTTTATCCCAAATGGGTTTTTCAGGTGAGATTTTAATGAGGCAACAGTTATATATGCTACCTGGGGAGAAATCAACAGTATCAGACGCTTCTCTAAATTCAACCTTGATTACTAGGGGGCTTCACTATCGGATGATTTATTTTCAAGGGAAAATACTTCGTGTCAAAAGGGCCTCGATAGGGAAAAAAACCCGTGTCCATGTTGATTAATCAAGACCAATGGCGAAACATGTACGCATGTATAAATTATTTAAGGAAGCACTTTTCCTTATCAAATACCTTGTGCCTCAAAGAAAATTTTCTACTATACAAGCTCCATACTTATGATTTTTGAGAAAAACTGGCTCAACGGCCAAGTATAAATACACCTCGAATGAATTGAGTCCCCTACTCGAGGGTTGCCGTCGAAAATCAACATGTTCGAATTATCTAAAGACCTCAAAGACGCACCCCTCGATTTATAGGCCAAGGCCATCATTCTCGGGAACTAACACTTCGGCAAGTTCGAAGTGTTGATTAGAAAGTAAGACCAAGAGTCACACTCAAAGGCTATGGACAAACTAACGCGACTCAGAGACGTTCGAATCCCGCAATAAATATAGGCCTTCGAATTCTCCAAAAACCGGTTAAAAAAGACTTCCCTAGGAAAAATAATCAATTTATTTGATAAAATCAGCCCTTCAAAAAACATTAAGAGGTATCAAATTATTCAAATACAAACTTTTGTTGAGACACAAAAACAAAGGGGTTTCGATCAACACTAAACCCTCAAGAAACCCACTGGGTACAAAAAATACATATACATGCTAAGGCCTAAGAAAATTCCACTAAGTGTTTGAGCCGAAAGAGGGAAAAATAGCCATCATTTAGAGGCTATATAGACCCAATTCAAAGAGACTAAGGGCCAACAAACTTTGAGTTTGAGAACATGTTTTCACTCAATTCGAATCTAAGGGTCCCGCTATCCCGAATTCGAACAGGAACCTACTCGACTACAGATCAAGGATCCCGTGTCATTCAAAACTAACCTAAGGGTCTTTTTCCTTTGAATTAAGGTTTCACTCAAATCAGACTGTAAAAATAGTATTATTATTGTGGTTTTGATCAAGTCATTTGAAACCCAAACCTCGAACATGTTGTTGAAGAATAAAAATGTGCTAAAATTGTACAAGGCACGAAACAAGTTTGAAGATAGAATTTGAGAAGGAATACAAAGGAGAAATTTCTTTATACATATGGGCAAAAATATGTACAAAGGACCGACAAGGGTCTTAGACAAGAGAAAAATAAAATCCTAACTATGGCCGAGGTTGATTTCTCTCTCAGGGGGAGCTTCTCCTTTGGGACCTTCGCCATTATCAGACCTGCCTTTGCAGCCATCATCATTGTCATCATCGGAGGAGGCAAGAAACCTGTCATCGACTTCAAGCACCTTAGCTTGAGATATCTCTTTGGAGGTTCCTTACCAATGATCCGAGGTGTAAGCATGGTTGACGTTGAATCTAAAGGATCTACTACTGGATAAATACCTTTGGCAGCCAATCTATGAAAAAGGGAACAAGGAGTCTGAATGAGCGAGAGTACAGAAGTATAGAGCTCCGATCATAATGCTTTTTGCCCCAAATTTAAATATCACGAGAGAGGAAACAACATAGAGAATAGGGGATAGGGAACATGGATTTATTGAACTATTTTCAACTCATTTCATTTCTTTATGTCTCCTCTTTTCTTTGTCGAATGAGACTAAATTATTTAGATCAGGAAAATTCCTAGGATACATGGCATCCAAAAATGGGATGGAGGTAAATCCAGATAGGGTAGTGACTGTTTATTAAAAACACAGGACTCTGCTAAGTGGTAACACGATGTATGTGTCTGACACATGCCTGGTGCTGGAAGAGGCCTTGTGTACCCTACAAGAGATTACCGGGGTTCTCGGAACCAGGGGGTAAAGGAACAAGAAACTCCAGTAAATAAAAGAAAGAAAATAGGAGTCCTCTCAATAGCCGAGGGCTCTCGCCCCTCCTCTTGTACCAATGTCTCAGTTTTATGGTTTAAGGAATAAGGTAATGAAATTCCGGTATGGACTTTTGTTGTTGTTATGACAGATGGAGAGCAGTACCCTATTGGTCTAATTCCTGCTTCCCTTTTGTATCGGTAAAGGGACTGGTAAGCGCTTACCGAATAGATTCATTTCTCTTCCCCCATCGTAAACGGATGCGCTATCTGATCTATTTCAAATCTAGCCAGAGGTCTTCGAGCCTTGTTACAGACTAAAGACCTAAAGAAAAGTGACCCCAATCCCTCCTCAGCCTAGGTTAAAGGTCTTCCCGCCCTTTTTTCAGGGGCAGAGTCACAATCCCTCCTCAACCTAGGTTAAAGGTCTTCCCGCCCTTTTTTCAGGGGCAGAGTCAAGTTCGTTACAATCAACAAATCAGCCCGAGTCAGCTGAAGCTTATTCAGGATTAATCTTTCTTATCCGAGAGTCTTATCAAACTCTCTGCCGATGTAGGTGCGACACAAGTAGTAACTGACAGAGCCGATGCGGCATGATCGTGATTATAAGCGTCCTATTTAGTTTAGGGATTTAGGGACTAGGCTTGTTGAGGAATTGAGATGATTCATCTTAGTCTTAGTATGTCGAGTATGTCTCTTGCTAAGCCCAAGGATTGACAAATCTATAGTGGCAGGTCTATATTCTTCTGGGTGAGATGCGGAGCTACTTTTTCTTTCTTTCATCCCACTTGTCTTGCTTAATTGGTTAAAGAGAGCGCTTTGATAAAACTGTTCTGCAGAGAGTGTGGCTAAACACTTCTTCACCTTTCGGCCTTCAAAGAAATGGTCGGAATTGTGATCCCGATCAGATAGTTGCATTTTTCGTATTTAGTTCTATCTGGAATGAATTTCCCACCTATCTTGGGATAAGTGGTTACCGGAAGTTTGAAGCTGACTTTAATAAGCAACACTTCCTCATAGGGTTACCAAAGCAGGATTCTTTAGTCGCTTTGATTGTTAGAGCTCATTGAACACCAACATAATCGTAAGCTTTCTTCTCCGCCTCAGCTTGACAACTCATTTCTACATCAAGATCTTGCCCTTTCCCAAGATAGGTAAGTTTATCCTCACTCGATCGACTTTGGGTGGTTAGAAATAGGTTATCCAAGAAGGCTCCACTACAAAGGGGAGAATATCATTTTACATCTGATGAAATTGAAACAGCTAATCTACAAGTATATCATATATAGTTTCATCATCTTGTAGATTTACTTAATAGATGCACTATAATTTTTCGATAGAACCCTAAAAAAGGTGATTTTCGGTCACCATTGGCTTGGGACATCCTCCTCTAACTGAATAGCTTCCAAGTCAACCTTCTTTGTTTAAGCGCTTCTCTTCTCTGGACGGCTCTCCCATTGGGAATTTTATATCCTCGTACCACTGAAGGGCTCTGGCTCTCTCAATCAAAGGATGGCTCTATCAATCTCCTGGCTGAAGTAAGTTTTCAACTCTGAGGGGGTTTCCAAGTCCAATTTGAGTATTCGCGCCTAAAGACTCCTCTTTTGAGCTTAAACCCTCAAGCATGGATTTCCTTTAGGGTCTCCCTCCGAGATTGGTACTTGGCCAGATTATTATTGAAATGTGCTCGATCAGAAGCCTCCCTCAGTTGAGTTTCGGCAGCCTCGGCATCAGCCATGTATACGGCTATGGACTTGTCAGCTAAGACCTTTCCCTTTTCAACCTCCGCCTTAGAATCGGCAAGATCGGCCTCGAGCTCTTCGATCCTTTTGGCTTGGAATGAGATCTTCTCCTTAGTCAACTGATGAAACTCACACCAAGGAAGCCTCTTTATCCGCATCTAGGTGGTCCATGTTCTCTTTCCCTCGATTGCAGTCAGCATTAACTTGATCGACTTTCCCCCGAAAAAGCTCGATCCTTTCAATCTTTTGATGAAATTTAAACATCAAGGTATTAGACTCCACTCTTGGGTTTTTATGCCCGTCACTAGAGGGGGGTGAATAGTGCGGCACAAGAATATTGATAAATATTGCGGAATTAAAAATTGCAGGAATAAAATAAATTTGGTAATTAAAATAGCAAGGAAAGAACACACCGAATTTATCCTGGTTCACCACAACTTGTGGTTAGTCCAGTCCCCGAGAGACTCTCTCGAGATTCCACTAACTCCGTTAAGCTTTCGGGTGCCTAACAAACCGTTACACTTGCTCGTAGATGTACACTCTACAAGACTTCAACTTGCTCGAAGATACAGCACCTCAAGACTTCAACCTTGCTCGTGGATACCGCACCACAAGACTTCACACACTAAGACTTAGGGTACTTAGCGAACCCGACAATCAATGAGAAGATATGTTCTTCTCAAACACCTTTCTCTTTTACAACAAGAACTCTCTCAAAAGAGTAGATAAAGAGATACAAATTTAGCTCTATGAACAACTCAAAGTTGTCTCTCAAATGGCTCAACAAAAGCTCTAAAATGATGCTCAAATAATGTCAATATGTATATCAATATTGGGAGGTGTTGTGTGTTTAAAATCAGCTCAAAAGACCTCTTTTTATAGGTGAAAAATGGTGTATGTCCGTTGCTTAATTGGCAATCAATTATGCTGATTTTGTGCCAAGATAACCGATTATTCAGTATCTGATAATCGATTATTCTCCAACGTTCAGAAAATCAGAAGCTGATTTTCTGCTGAATAATCGATTATCTGATACTGCATAATCGATTATTCTGTGGCAGTGTTCAAACACTGGCAACGGTCTACAGCATAATCGATTATGCATATACTGATAATCGATTATTCTGAGGCAGAATTGAAAACTTACTTCAAAAACCATTTTGGTTAAGATGAAAACTTTAACATCATTTTGTTTGAAGTATTTAAAATATGTTTATGATAAATATGATTTAATAAAATATGTTTATGATAAATATGATTTAATAAAATATGTTTATGATAAATATGATTTAATAAAATGATTTTATGCATATTTATGATGACCTATGTTGAGCCAAAAGACGAGATAACTTAAGCGTTGCTCTTACATTTGTTCTACCTAACGACCTACGCCTTGGGTCTTCGGTCTTGAACATTTGAGCTCGTCTTTGGCTTTTCCATTGCAATCCGTTCATCAATATGCTTCTCGCGTTCAAGCTTGATTGTTTGTCATATCTTTTCAATTGTTTGACCCTTGACTTCATTGTTTGTCATTCATCAAAACCTATACCTGAAAATCATGCTCATACAACCAAAGCGCACATATCATAGATAGAGTGATTTTCTACAATTTCCCCCTTTTTGATAATGACAAACTACAGGAGATATGCATATTGGATTCCCCCTAAATTCATGCTATATCTCAACATACAATTTATGCAAACAATAATTCAATATAATTCCCCCTTAATTGAATATTCCCCCTCAATTAAAGCATACTAGAAGGTGAAGACATTTCCCCTTATTTGATGCATATTGCCTAAATTCTTCCCCCTTTTGGCATTAACAAAAAGAGTATACTCAACATACAATTTATGCAAACAATAATTCAATATAATTCCCCCTTAATTGAATATTCCCCCTCAATTAAAGCATACTAGAAGGTGAAGACATTTCCCCTTATTTGATGCATATCGCCTAAATTCTTCCCCCTTTTGGCATTAACAAAAAGAGTATACCAATTGTTATTTAAACTATTGACGATACCAATTGTTAGAAAAAAATCATATCAGCATCGAATAGTACAAACGTTAGTAAAAGCATACCAACTATAATAACGGTCATTTTTCGCAAATATACCAACTGTAATTTAAACTAAAAATATTCATCAAAACATGAATCAATCATTTAATATTAAAATAATTGATACTAATTGTTATTCAAAATAAAATTTATCAAAACATGAATCAATAATTAATATCAATTGTTAGCACATATCAACTATTACGTTTTTATCAAAAATACGATAACTAACCGACATTCCCCCTCGATGCAGTAAGGTTTCGTGCTTGGTGCATCTACTACAATATTGTAGTCTTCAAGCACACCTGCAAAAAGTACATAAAAATAGGTTTTCGGTACCCAACTTCTTTTGGGTCCTTGGGGGTTAGGCAAATAATAATCATAATCAAAATATGAATCTCTATGTTTAGCAAAACATACGGGTGCAATGTGTCCTACCCGGTTACAATAATGACATATGACATTAGGATTGTGCATATGTCTAGGTTGAGCCAATATTGGGAGGTGTTGTATGTTTAAAATCAGCTCAAAAGATCTCTTTTTATAGGTGAAAAATGGTGTATGTCCGTTGCTTAATTGGCAATCAATTATGCTGATTTTGTGCCAAGATAACCGATTATTCAGTATCTGATAATCGATTATTCTCCAACGTTCAGAAAATCAGAAGCTGATTTTCTGCTGAATAATCGATTATCTGATACTGCATAATCGATTATTCTGTGGCAGTGTTCAAACACTGGCAACGGTCTACAGCATAATCGATTATGCATATACTGATAATCGATTATTCTGAGGCAGAATTGAGAACTTACTTCAAAAACCATTTTGGTTAAGATGAAAACTTTAACATCATTTTGTTTGAAGTACTTAAAATATGTTTATGATAAATATGATTTAATAAAATATGTTTATGATAAATATGATTTAATAAAATATGTTTATGATAAATATGATTTAATAAAATGATTTTATGCATATTTATGATGACCTATGTTGAGCCAAAAGACGAGATAACTTAAGCGTTGCTCTTACATTTGTTCTACCTAACGACCTACGCCTTGGGTCTTCGGTCTTGAACATTTGAGCTCGTCTTTGGATTTTCCATTGCAATCCGTTCATCAATATGCTTCTCGGCATTCAAGCTTGATTATTTGTCATATCTTTTCAATTGTTTGACACTTGACTTCATTGTTTGTCATTCATCAAAACCTATACCTGAAAATCATGCTCATACAACCAAAGCGCACATATCATAGATAGAGTGATTTTCTACACATATGTTCTCAAAAGGACATTTACCTACTCATTCAGCTCTGCCTCTTCCTTATGAGCCTGGGCCAAGTCTGCCCGAAAATCCCTGAGCTCTTCATCCTTTCACCGCAAAGGAGCTTCAAAGCATTCCTCTCATGAGAGGTCTTCTGGAGCTCGACCTCGCATTGGCTTAGGTCGACTCGAGACTTGGTAAAAGCCTACCTGACAAGAAGGATACAAGTTACGTCAAAAGGAGAAGAAGGAAAAGAAAATTACAACAACATGGATTAGTACTTACTCAAGATAAAAGGCATTGGGCCTCTTCATCAAGATCATGGGCATTATCAACCCCGGTAAAATAATCCCGAAAAGGATGCTCTTCACTGGGGATCCCACCTATGTCAGGGGTAAGTAGAGCCCGAGCATCCCTTATAGCCTTCTCAGAAAAGGCTGGTAGAGAAGGAGAGTGACCTACTATTACAACCTCGAGTGAATAGCTCGAGGCGCACTATTTAGCCCTAGGGGTATCAGAACTAGTCCCTTCCGGTATGTTCATTGATGGACGAGGATAACCTCAACCTTAGACAATTTGGGGCTTTGCCTAAATCTTTCTTCTAGGCCTCCTCATCACAAGTCCGGGTTTCAAAAATTGGCTCCGGCTTTGAAGGCTTGGCGGCCTCAACCAACTTTCTTGCTCGAACCACCAGCGCCGAGTCATCGCCCTTATTTTCCTCTTATTCTTCCCCTAGTGGGCGGACCGACTCTATAGTAGAGGGACGACAGTTCTCCTACGTCTTTGAGTTGGAGCCTCTTTTGGTTGGGGGTCCTTGGATTTCGAGACCCTCTTCCTCTTGTTGTTTTTTCCCGACTTTGGAATCGGGGACTCGACATCTTCCGCATGCGATGCCGCCCTCATTTCAACAATATCACTAAGGCCCGCATAAAAGGGAGTCGTGTATGGATATAAAGAAACATTATAGAAAAAGGCATCAAAAGCATACATGATAAGCTGAACATGATTCTTGGCTTCCCATATGCCCTTTGCAAGGTCACACCAACAACGCTCGGCATGGGAGAAAGTTGAGGTCAACTTCTGAACCCAGTCTTCGAGGTCAGGGACCGTATGAGGCATCCAGGCAATTGCCGCATAATAGATGAAAGTATTACATAGAGCAAAAAAGTAGAGTATGAAGACTAATGGGTAATATGTTACTTACAATCAGGGTTCCACTTTTCGGGGAACAACAGTTTCTCCTTTGGGATGAGGTCTCAGGTCCTTACCCGCCGGCTCATCTAACCATAATCCATGTCCTTATCAATGCTCGCAAATAAGGCCTTCGTCTCTCGATATTGGAGCTTGATCAACCCTAAAATATCCAAGGCCATATAACCGTATGAAGTGGCTAAGAGTGAACTCCATCCCCTCGACCTTGCTAGAAAAGAAGCATAGCATGATCACTATACGCCAGAATAACGGGTGAACCTGCCCGAGGGTGACCTGGTACCTCTTGAAAAAGTCGATAATGACTCGGTCGAGAGGATCCATTGTGTAAAGGTAAGTGTAGACACTTATAAACCCCTATGCATAGGTGGTAATTCTCTCTTGATGAGCAGGTATTTGTCCACGACCTCGGCCCCCCAATTAGACTCTCTCTTCATAGCTTCGAGATGGCCTGTCATTATTGAGCAGATTTCTCGACACGTGTTCGCATCGGCCAGGGATTGATGGAGGGTTCTCGACTTTGAAGTCAAAATTTTAAAAACAAGGACCGGGAATGTACTCGTGAGGGAGGGGTTCCACTGACGTTTTGTCTTCGGCTGGCCGGGAAGAAGAGGAGGAAGCTTTCTCCTTTTGTGGGATGGTCTTGGAGGTTTTTGCTATTGATTCACGTAGAAGGAAGCGAAACGAGGTAAAATTTTGTATTTTTGGTACTAACAAAGTTGACCCAACGAGTGGTGAAAGATAAGAGATGGAGAGAGTAAGAGACTTAGAAAACTTGGTGTAGGTGAAGGTAAAATTTTTATTTAATCAAAGAGCCTTTATTTATAGATTCACGCTGATGGTAGGGTGGTGCTAATGGCCGACTGTCCACTAGCAAGCATTAATGATTTGTGGAACTATACCGACGGGACGCTTCGGTCACCTCGGTCATTTATGTCACAAGGATGACATCATTATCGGGGTCTCTATAAAATTAAGGCTCAAGTCGTTTCTTACCCTTTTACTCTAAGAAACAAGGAGACTATCAATATACGGTAAAAATTAAGCCTACCCGATTTTATTCTTTGGTCGAGATAAGAATGTCACATCAAAGAGTCAGCTTGATAATGGAAAAGACGAGATATCCACGATTGGTCAAGGATCGTGGCGTGAATTTCAGAATGGATCAATCTACAACAGTTAATTAGATGTTAGTATGGTTTCCTACCATAATTAGAAGTGTACCTTATTTAGGAGTCTTTTACTATATAAAGAGGGATCCCATTCATTGTAGGCATCATCATTGTCCACTAATAAGAATATATACACTCATTATTTTTCTGCTATTTCACTTATTGTTCATCAATGTTGCTTTATCATTTACTATTTTTACTATCCCACCTTGAGACTACCCCAAGTCGAGGTCGAAACCTTGCTAGCATACTGGTTTGATTTATTTTATTCTCTAATTTAATGATTTATTTTTTGCTTATTAATTAGTATTGAAGAAAATCACATATCTTTAAAATTATCATATAAGTTTAATTGTTATTCGAATTTGAGGGTAAGCATAGATAAAGACATAATTTATAGTCGGCTTTGAGGTTAAGAGCTTATATATAGTGCCAAAAATATTATATTCACATACATGATTGTATTGAAAAAAGTGAATACATGTTTCGGTAAAAGGGGGAGTGTTATACTATAATAATTTAAGGTTAATGACATTAATCTATTTAAATGAATATGGATTGTGGACATAATGTATTTTAAGATTAAAAAGTCGTTTATATTGGGATAAACGAAGTAACGATTAGATCAACCACACATTCAGAACTTTTTATCTCATTTCATTCCGTGAATGAACATATACACAAAACGTCCAATATATGTTAGTGACAAAAATAACTTTCACAATTAGTGGTTTTCTTTAACTCCATATCGATCACATCATAATCCTACCATATAAAACATGAGCTTAAATATTCTTGGATAAATGATTGATTATTCTATACGGTTAAAATTGAACTTTCCTGATTCTGCTATTTGATCGAGACCAGAAAATTGGGTCGAGAGTCAGCCTCATAATGGATCAGATCAGAATACAAACACAAGGTAGCCAATTCGAGGATCGAGGTGCCTATCGAGATCGAGTCCATTAGCGATTGAGACCAAATATGATAGACTTCGAGCGAAGCGCAGTAAGAGAAAAGTTAAACATCTGTAACCGGTCGAAAGTTACGGCGGAGATTCCGGAATGGATCAAATCAAGGGTGATTGTTTACCCTAATTATGGGATTTACTTCCGTAGTTAGAATTGTACTATAACTAGGACTCCTCTGCTACATAAAGAATGCCATAATCATTTTATAACCATCTTACACTCACTCATATCAAAGCAATACAATATTCCCTCTTTAATTCTCTATCTCTTGTTTATCATCTTGCTGTATTTTAATTATTCTTGCATAACTAGCTCGAGGGTACTCAAGCTCGAGGGCTATGTCCAAATGCCGGTTTGCTTTATATTATTATCAATTTCCATCATTTATCATTACGCTTATCAATAGATATAGGGTGAAATCACATATCCCTAAATCTACATTATAAGTTTTATTATTATTCAATTATTAGGGTAAATAGTTTGGCACTGGGGTAAGGATAATATTGATTGCTTAGTATTAACTCTCATATCATACACTGCTTTTACGCTTGTTCTCGTAAGTGTTTTTGATTTCAGGAATCAACATGTTGAACCTCAAGCAATGCCCGCTCACACAAATACCGATCTTGGTTTTCATGGAAAAAACGAGCACATAGTCGCCTCGGGAAACGTACTACCTCCAATCAATCCCGATGTACCACATGTCGTAGATCCAGTCGATGTCAGTTCTCGTGGAGATTTAGGCACCGACCCTGAAAATAACATCCGCAGAGATGTCCGCGGCAGTTTAGGACGCGCAAAATGCTGAAGAAGGCAAGATTAGCCTTCAGATGATATTTGACATGTTACAAACTCAGGAGGTTGCGATAACACAACTCTAAATCAGAATCGAGCACCTAGCAGAATCGAACTCGATACATCACAGGAAGTTGTTCACATGGTCGAACTTGTACATGAGAAATTGGATGATAATGGATTGGGAACTGACCATGCCATCATGAAAATGCTTGAGGAACTCACTAAACAGATTGAATTGGGAGAAAAGTAAATCGAGGCTAATGATAAAAAGATATAAACATACAACTCATAGGTTGATCAAATACCGGGGGCACCCCCCATGCTAAAGGTTTTGGATTCAAAGAAGATTATACAGAAGCCCTTTCCACCAAGTGTGGCTCTGAAGCCCATCCAAAGAAGTTCCGCATGCCAGAAATTTTCAAGTACAATGGGACCATTGATCCTAATGAGCATGTCACTTCTTATACATGTGAAATAAAATGAAATGACTTAGAAGATGATGAAATTGAATCCGTTATGTTGAAAATGTTTGGATAAACTTTATTGAAGGGGGCAATGATATGGTACCACAATTTTCCGCCCAATTCCATCTATTCCTTCACCATGCTTACTGATTCGTTCATAAAGGCACATGCCGGAGCGATAAAGGTTATGACTAGAAAGTTGGACCTTTTGAAAGTGAGACAAAAGGACAATGAAATTCTAAGGGAATTCGTATCTCGGTTTCAGATGGAACTCCTGGACCTACCCTCAGTTACTGAAAATTGGGATGTCCAAGCTTTCACCCAAGGTTTGAACAAGCGAACTTCGATACGTCAGCTAAAGTAGAATTTGATCAAATATCCAGCAGCGACCTGGGGGACGATGTGCATAACCGATTCCAGTAAGAGATCAAAGCCGAGGATGATCAGCTGGGAGCCTCTTCCGGTTGCATTTACCCAAATAGACCCGATGGCGGGATTCAAACAGACATCGACAGAGAGCCCCGATCAAATAGGGACTGATACCAATCATATAGCGTGGATCATAGAAATAATAGGCTGAGACATAATCCTATTCGAAGTGACCGAAAGAGTGGTCGAGATCAAAGTCCCCGAGGGATCATGAGTAAGAGTGGCTTCGATAAACACGTCGATCCTAAAGAAGCTCCACAAATATTGAAATACAACTTCAATGTCGATGCTTTGGGTATTGTGTTAGTAATTGGATGAATCAAGGATACTAGGTGGACCAGACCCCTATAGAAGGATCCATCTCAAAGGAATCCAAATCAAATATGCAAGTATCATGGAACCCATGGCTACGGAAATGAAAACTGCAGACAGTTAAGGGAGGAGGTAGCTCGATTATTCAACGAGGGCCACATTCGAGAGTGCTTGAGTGATCGAGCTAAAAATCACTTTAAAGACAGGGATGCAAATAGGAAAAAATGAACAGGAAGAATCGTAGCATGTGAATCATATGATTATTAGTGGGGTCGATATCCTCAAGGCCCGATATTCAAACGCACCAAAGTGACAATCATAAGGGAAAAAACGTACCTGAGACTACTTACTAGAGAACACCTTGTCTTTCAACAATGATGATGTAGAAGGGATCGAAAACCTTACAATGACGCACTGGTAATATCTATCCTTATGAATAGAATTCAAGTTAAGCGTGTGTTAGTTGATCCAGGAAGCTCGACAAACATTATCCAATTGAGGGTTGTAGAGCAACTCGGCCTCCAGGATCAAATCGTGCCTGCAGCTCAGGTGCTCAACAGTTCCAAAATGGCAAGTGAAACCACCAACGGGAAATCATGTTTCCAGTAAACATGGTTGGAACTGTCCAGGAAACAAAGTTCCATGTAATTGAAGGTGATATGAGATACAACGTCGCTGCTTGGGATACCTTGGATCCGTAATATGAGGGCGGTACATTCAACATTTCATCAAGTCTTGAAATTTCCAACATCGGAGGGAATCAAAATGGGTATGGTGAAAACTCAACAGCTAAAGAGATGTTTTCAATTGTTGAGGTGATACGACTATCGGCACTAACATCAACAAAAGGACTAGAATCAATAGAAAAGCAGAAAGTCAAATAGCAACCATAGTTGCCGGCCTTAACCAGATTCAAAACATCAGGAAGCTATCGAGGGTGATGATTATGTGATACCTCGAACCTTCATAATTCTTGATGATTCGTATGCCACAACAATCAATGGTCGAAGAGTTAGAACAAGTCATATTGATCGAGAATCTGCCCGATAGAAAGGTATACTTGGGCACAGGGTTAACTCCCGAGCTCAGGGAACAAATCATTAGATTCCTTGTTAAATATAAGGATTATTTTTCTTGGTCCCACCTTGACATGACAGGGATCATGTCGGAGCTTACCACTTATCGATTGAGTTTAGACCCAAAGCATAGGCCGATAAAGCAAAAGAGAAGGCCACAGTCCGAGGTAAAGAATGTGTTCATCAAGGATGAGGTAACCAAACTTCTCAAATAGGATCCATCCGGGAAGTAAAATATACTGGATGGTTATCAAACGT
This sequence comes from Nicotiana benthamiana, assembly GCA_034376525.1. Classification (NCBI taxonomy): domain Eukaryota; kingdom Viridiplantae; phylum Streptophyta; class Magnoliopsida; order Solanales; family Solanaceae; genus Nicotiana; species Nicotiana benthamiana. The sequence continues at coordinate 97,313,876 of CM067337.1, forward strand.
AGTTGTAGTCCCCAAGAAGGGGAATAAACCTAGAATGTGCCTAGACTACAAAGACTTAAATAAAGCATGCCCTAAGGACTCCTTTCCTTTGTCGAAAATCGATCGTAAGATCGATGCCACGCCCGACCACAAGATCCTCAGCTTTCTCGATGCCTACGCCGGGTACAAGCAAATGAAAATGAGCATGGTGGATCAGGTAAAGACTTTGTTTATTACTAAGTATGATAAATATTGCTATAATGTAATAGCGTTTGGGCTAAAAAATGCTGGTGCTACTTATAGACGACAGTAAACTGAATTTTCAAAGAAAAAATAGGTAAATCAATGGAGGTTTATATTGATGACATGTTAGTTAAGTCCCTGTGCAGAAGATCATTTGACACATTTGCAGAAAACCTTCAACATATTAAGAAAAAACAACATAAAGCTTAACCTCGAGAAATGTGCATTTGGGGTCAGTTTAGGCAAGTTTCGCGGCTTTATGGTGTCAAATCAAAGAATCTAGATCAACCCCGATAAAATCAAGGCAATCAAAGATATCACAATCGTGGACAATGTTAAGTCCGTACAAAGATTAATAGGGTGGACAACTGCTTTAGGCTGGTCTATCGCGACGTCTTTGGATCGAAGTCACAAGTTCTTCTCATTTCTCAAAGAGAAGAACATTTCACTTGGACTCCAGAATACCAACAAGCATTGGAAGAATTAAAGTGGTATCTTTTGAGCCTACCATTGCTTCGTACTCCAAAAGCGGACAAGCAACACTACATATATTTGGCAGTCTCAGAAGGTGTGGTAAGTGGTGTCCTATTTTGTGAAGAGAAAGGTGCACAATTTTCTATTTACTACGTTAGCCGAACTTTAGGTGAAACTGAGACCCAATACCCACACTTAGAAAAAACTAGTTCTTGCGTTAATAAGCGCCTATATGAAATTAAAACTGTATTTTCAATGTCACCCAATTTGTGTTGTTGCCACTTACTCCCTTCACAATATTTTTTACAAGCCTGAACTCTCGGGCCAACTGGCCAAATAGGCTGTCAAAATTAGTGTGTAAAATATCGAGTATCAAACCCAAACTACTATCAAGTCTCAAATATTAGCTGAGTTTGTGTCCGACTTCATGCTGTCCCTCGTACCCGAGGTTGAAAGGGAACTATTGATAAAATGAGGTATGTCTTTAGGTGCTAACCATTTTAACGGATGGTGCTTCATATGTGAAGGGTTTCCATCTAGGCATAGTTTTGAAGCTGTCCACAGGCAATACAATTAGACAATATATAGAAACCCCTAAGTTTACTAACAATGAGGCTGAGTATGAGGCCATGATTGCAGATCTCAAGCTGGCTAAAAACCTGGGCCTAGAGGTCATCGAGGCCAAGTGTGATATCCTACTTATGGTTAACCAAGTCAATAATATCTTCGAAGTTCGAGAGGATCGAATGCAGATGTACTTGGACAAACAGCAGGTAACCCTACACCGATTCAAAGAATGGACCCTAAAACATGTACCTCGAGAGAAAAAAGTGAGGCCGATGCCCTTGCAAATTTGGGGTCATTAGTCGAAGACGATGAAATTAGTTTGAGGACTGTCCTAAAACTTTCAAAGTCAGTGGTTGAAGAAGGCCACGTCAAAATAAACTCCACAAGACTAACTTCAGATTGGAAGAAGAAATGCATCGAGTATTTAAAGAATGGGAAGCATCCATTGGACCCTAAGGAATCAAGGTCTCTAAGAACGAAAGTTGCACGATTCACAAATGTCAAAGATGGAACGTTGTACAGAAGGATGTCGATGGGCCGTTGGAAATATTTTTGGGTCCAGAAGATACCGACTACGTCTTATGAGAAATTCACAAGTGTACTTGCGGGAACCATTCTAGTGCCGAATCAATTGTTCGCAACATCATCTGAGTAGGGTATTATTGGGTCAATATGGAAAAAGATGCTAAGGTGTTCATTCAAAAATTTGACAAATGCCAAAGATATGCACCGATGATCCACCGGCCAGGGGAACAACTTTATTCAGTCCTATCCCCATGGTCATTCATGAAATGGGGAATGGATGTCATTCGCCCTCTGGCATCAGCTTCAGGTAAATCTAAATTTATTTTATTTATGACTGACTATTTCTCTAAGTGGGTTGAAGCACAAACCTTTGAGAAAGTCGGAGAAAAGCAAGTCATAGAATTCATTTGGGATCACGTCATATTCCAATTCATGATATTTACCGAGATCGTATGCGACAATGCAAAATAATTCGTCCGACAGCAAAATAACAAAGTTCCTCAAAAATCACAAGATAAAAAGGATCTTGTCGACGCCATATAATCCTAGCCGGAGCGGACAGGCTGAATCAACAAACAATACCATCATTCGAACCTAATGAAAAGATTGAACGACACTAAGGGGAAATAGAGAGGTATTATTCCCGAATTCCTTTAGGTATATCATACAATAACAAAATCCAGTACTAGGGCAACGCTGTTCTCCTTAGTATATGGCACCGAAGCTTTGATCCCGGTCGAAGTCGGGGAACCAAGCGTCAAGTTTTGATAAACAACAGAAGAATTGAATCACGAGGTTATGAACATAAGCCTCGAATTGCTAGATGAAAAACGAGAAGCATCCCCCTTTTGAATGGCCACCCAGAAATAGCAAATCGAAAGATATTACAATCAAAGAGCCAATCTCGGACACTTCAAAATTGGGAACTTAGTTCTAAGAAAAGTCACCATCAACACTCGAGACCCAAATAAGGGAAAGCTTGGTCCAAATTGGGGGGGGGGGGGAGGGGACCATATTAGGTTCTCGACATCATCAGAAAAGGGTCTTACAAACTTGCACGACGAAAGACGAACAATTGCCGAATAGTTGGCGTATCACTCCTCAAACGATATTATTTCTAAGGCATGATTTTTCTCCTTTTCATTTGTATTTATACTAACATATTGTAGGTGTTTGGTCGAAGACATCAATGTTCTCTCTAAAAACGAAGTCCTTAGGACTGAAAACACGCGTTGCACTCTTTTTCCCTTCGATCGGTTTTTATACCCTTGACATTTTCCAGTAAGGTTTTTATGAAGAAACCATTGTTCGTGCTAACTTAGAGCAATTCAATAGTATCCGAGGCTCCTTTACAATTAACCTCAAATACTAGGGAGGAATCACCATCGGATGTTATGTCTTTGATGAAAATGTTTCGTGTCAATGGGTTCTCGGTAGGTAAATTTTATAATGGGCCAAATGGTTAAATGAACCGTGTCCATGTAGAGTGCCCGAGCCCTAATGAAAAATCATGTACGCATGAATAAGGCTGGCATGTGGGCCGGGCCCGGGCCTAAGAGGGCTTCGTGGGCTGGTTCTAAGTGGGCCCGGTCCCAACTTAAATGGGATTTGTGGGCCCGTGATTCGTGGGCTTGTGGTAGGAATCGGCCATAAACTAATGGTCCTATGCTAAGTGGGTCAATCCCGGGCCTAAGTGGGCCCAACAGATACTTTTTTTTTTAATTTTATAGAAGTATGAGAAAAAAATGGTACTGAAAATATCTTAGGCAATTCCTTGTAAAATATATTATAGAATTGTGACCTAAATTTTTTAACTCAAATTTAAAGACAAAAATATTATTAAGAGATATTCAAAGAAATGCGTTATAATTTTATTATAACATTAAAAAAATATGGCAATATGTTTCTTTGTCTTCCTCCCCCTTATAGAATGAGCATAACAAAGTGCTAATACCACCATTGAGAAGAAAAAGATACTAATCAAGATGTACCAAAATACAAGTTACATATTACTTTTTCTTCATACAAGTTATATGGTATCTCTTACAAATTTCATAAATCCGTCAAGGTCTGGAGGAATTTCTGTTGGTGGTGGCAGCAAAGAAGCTTGGTCATCATTGCTTTCGGGTGAAGCAACATCCTTCGCAAGTTCAGCTAGCATTTTTTCATAAGCTTTGTCTATCTCTGGTTGTAATTCAGCAAGTCCAAAATTTCTTTTTTCTGAACGGATTCGATCTCGGAAAAGTACAGATTTTTCCAAGCTCTCCCTCATAGACGGTCTATAATCACTGAGTTGAAGTCTTGCTTGACTGAAAGCGCTCTCCGGTGCCACTGTTGAAGCTTGAAAAGTTAAAATATCTCGATCCATCCTTGAAAGAATCGGAAAGTGTTTTTCTTTGTCCTTCCACCATTCCAAATTTAAAGGAGCCGTCGGGATTCACTTCCTCAATTCCCACTAAAAAATAAACTTCAATCTCATTTAGTTGTGAAAAATCACTAGTAGTAGAACCCTTGAACCCAGCCTAAGCACTAAGTGCTCTTACTCCCACAACTCTTTTAGATGATTGAGAATCCGAAAGAGAAGGAGTTGGAATATTTTGTCTAGCTTGATCTAATGCAACTTGATAAGCATTATAAATAGTTTGATCATTTATTTTAATTGAGGCTATTACTTCTAAAAGTTTAGAAAACTCCTATTCTTCAGGTGCTAAACCATTATAAATAATTTCATTCTAAAATTGAGGATCTCCTAATTTCGTAGTAAGATTTAACGAGGCAGCAACACCATAAATAGGGGGAATAGGGAAAAAATATTTTTAGAACTTTTTTCTCATAGAATCTATAGCAAGTTGATAAATTTTGCCACCCTTTGAAATATGAGCAAATAAATTTGCAAGTTCTGCAATATAAACTAAACAGTTCGGAATAGTAGGACAATATTTCCCAAAAAATTTATTTGTAGCAATATAAAATTTCTTAAAAAAATCTACAAGTATTTTAACATTATCACAATCCGCATTTGTAAGGTGCTCATTGTCATCACTTACATGAACATTAAACGTTGAGTTTATGGGGTTTCTGTATTCATATGTAATAACTAATCTTTTATACATGTAATTCCATATAGTTGGATAAGCTTTAGGAGCCTTTCTTTCTCTTAGGCCAAATGCATCGCATCTTTTAAAATATTCTTTAAGTCTACTTCTACGGTTTAAATAAAAAACTAGTTAAGAGCCATTTTAACCTTTTCAATTTCAATATTTAAAATTTTCATACCATCACTCACAATTAAATGGTAAATATGACAAATACATCTAAAATGAATTTTTTTTAACTAAATGCAGGACTTAGTGTAGTGGTAAGCAAAGCTACATCATTTGTGTTACTAAATAGCATTATCCATTGAAATTGACATGATTTTATCAATTGCGAAAAATATCTACAAATTTCCATGACTATGCGAACAATAAACTGCCATGTGTGACGTGAATTAATTACTCAATAAGCAATAATGCACTTTTGCATTATCCAATACTCATCAATCCAATGACTGGTAACAGTAAGGTAATCACAGTCATTACCACTTCTACCAATATTAGTTGTAATAACAAGGCGGCAATTTATATGAGTAAACAAATAGCGCAAATATTGTTCATATTCATGTTTATAAATATAAATATCACTTTTTATGGTTGTGAGAGGAAAACCTTTATAAGTAGGATTCCAAAATTTTCTAATAAAACGCACAACGTGAGGGTTAGAAAGAAAACTATATGGTAAGCACATAATAATAACCATTTTTTCCAATTCTTCCCGATTTTTTGGATCATAATATAAAATACCACTGGTAACAGTGTTAATTCTCGGTTGAAATTGATTTGGCCCAGTACTAAGGTCAGCCTGACTGGGTACACTTGTCCCTTCGACCAAAGCTTTCATATGAAGATATATAACTTTATCTTGAGGGTGTAGCAATATGTGTCAAGTCAAACTTCCCATCCCCCATCCGAACTCCAAAATATTTAAAAGCTAAATCTTTGTCACAAGTTTTACAATTAGCCCTATTTTTTCCTATTAGTTAAGTAAAAAATGACCAATCAATAGATGTTTCTGTCCGTTTAGAAGGTTTTCTAGAAAAAGTAGGGGCAGTAACAAGAGGGTCAGACGGGGCATCATTTGGATTATTATTAGTTGGGCAGGACTAGTGGGTGTATCATCATCTGCTTGCGTTTCATCAAAATCTATTTCTTCATCATCATTTTCATCAATAGTTGGATTACCATAAAGAACATTCATATATTCATGATTTAATTGTTCATCGGGTGCAACATTATGGCAAAATTGACTCTCGATAAATTGTAATAAACTATTATCACTATCAAGAATAGCATGTGTAGGACGGGTAACAGGTTTGGGTCGGGGAGACGAGGGAAGTGGAGGAGGAATAGATTAGCCACTAGATTCACCACTCTTGAATTTTTCCTTAATTTTACTAAACATTTTTTAAGGATTAGACATCTTAATTAATCAAGCAATACAAAGTAAATAAAACAAACAAAACTATAATATTAAAATTTAAGAGTTAGAACGAGTTTACCGAATTGACGAACAACTTGTTGAAAATTAATTATCGTTGAAGACTTCAATTCACCAACTTCACAAATTGTAACAACAAAGTAAGAAATTATAGAAGAAAATTAGAGAGAGATTTATGATTTGTGAAAAAAATGAATGAATGAGGGGATATTCATAGTTGAAAATAGGGAAAAAGTATAATTATAAAACGTTTGGGGTTAAAACAAAGTTGGGGGGATGGGGAGGGGGTTAAATATCTATTTCGTAAATAGCCAATGACTATTTTGGCAGAGGAAACGACTAGATTTTAATTGCCCAAATGGGCAGCTTTGTTTTATTGTAATTATGGCCATTGGGACCGTTTAGGGCTGCTAGGACCGTTTCGGTCCGGTCCAAATCTCGAATGGCCAATCTCGCGAGCCTCAAGCAAAGGACTGAACCATTTTCCAGGCCCACCTCCCCCTGTCCCGGTCTAAAATGGTTAAGCCCATTTAGGCCTACTATCACATGGGCCACGGTACTGGGCCGGTACCGGTCATGGATCGGTCCACTTGCAAGTGTTACGCATGAATGATCTATTGAAAGAGGTGCTTTTTCATTATCACATGTTCCATGCCTTAGTGAAATTTCTACTTTATAGTTTCATCCTTATGATTTATCACCAAAACTAGCTCAAGCTCGATCGAAACTAAAAGCTCGAGAAATCAACCCCGTACACGGGAACTGCCGTCCAAAAATCGACATGCCCGAATTATTAAACATCGAAATCATAAGACCTTAAAAAGCCAATCCTCAATTTTTTTAGCCAAGGCCGCCCCACTCAAGGAATGATACTTCGAACAAGTTTGAAGTACAATGAGGAAATAAGCCCAAGAGGCAAATCCAAAGGCCACAACCAAACTAACACGGTTCGGATATGTCCAAGTTCTTTAATAAAAATAGGCCTTATAATATCTTCACAAAACCTCATAGAAAAGGCTACCTACGGCAAAGTTAAAAAAAGGGTTTCAATAGTATCCATCCTCGGAACACCCCAAAGGGATACCGAATACCGGATTGTTAAAACTCTCGAAACAATCTTATTCTAAGGCACAACAAATCTTTATATGATTAATTCTTTTAAGTCAAAAAGGGAAATAAACAATTATTTTAAGGCCATATTCGCTTAAATTAAAGAGCCTAGGGACCGTTTTACTTTTGAGTTTGAAAAGTTATCCTCACTCAACTAAAACCTAGGGGTCATTATACTTTGAGAAAATGCTTGCTCGACTATAGAGACTGCACAAGACTGATTTTGATCAAATTGGCCAAGCCTCACACTGCTCAAAATTTCCAAGACACGGTCGAAACAAAATTTGTACGAGGCGGAAATTTAAATAAAACAAGTCAAGACAAAATAACGAGAATTCAGAAAGGAAAATTTTATATACCAAAATATTTCTTACAAGCACCATTTGGTTCGATCTAAAACTTTTAATAAAGTCCCGGGACAACCTTAAAAGAAATACTACTAATCCTAAGGGCCTAGTTTTTTTCGGAGATAGCTTCTTCGCCCTCAGAATCTTCTCCACCAGATCCGCTCGCATCCTCAAAATCCTCATCGGGGAACAATAATTTCCAAGCCCATTGCTTCCTCAACCTTGGTGATCTAAATCACAAGGGATATGTAGACACTACGCACTAGGATGTCCTCGAGAACCTCCCTTCGAGCTTGCCACTTCTAATGATTGAAAATCCCTCTAGACTTATTGAGGGTGTCCTCAACATGAACTTTATATTGATCCGCAATATCCTGGGCCTTATTATTGGCCACAACCACTTTGGATCTGGCGACCTCGAGTTCCTCGGCAACCTTGGCTAGGTTGGTTTCGAGTTCCTCAGCCTTCTTCACTTGGACCGAGGTGTTGTCATTTGCCTAACAAAGTTATGACTTGGAATTATCTAGTTCTGCCTCAATGGCCTCCTTCTGTGCGCCCAGGATGTCCATACATCCCTTGAACCGCTCGGCCTTAGCTCGCATTTCATCTATTTGACCTTGAAAGACTTTGATCTGTTTGAGCCTGCAGATAGGATTGTTAGACGTTATCTTTGACTCATCCTCACTATCATGAAGAATTCAGAATACCTGCTTGACCATCTCTTCATGTGCTTTCCAGCCCTCCAACAGGTCCTCCTGAAGCTTCTTAATTAGAATCTTATATGTGTTGCACTTCTCAGTAAGGCCTTGAACCTCGACCTTGCATTTCTCTCGGGCTCAAAGAGAGGCCTCGTGGTGCAATATCAAAGCCTTCAAGAAACAAGTAACGTTAGGAATATTTATGAGACAAAAATTATGAAAAGGCAATGACCCTTGAACTTACCCGATTCAGGGCATGCTAGGCCTCGTTGAATAAGCAGGCAACATCCACTGTGTCCATTTTTTCTTGGTCCTCCTTAGTGACCAAACATTGAAGATAGCTTGCTACCCCTACGGGGGCAAAACAAAATTGTGTATCCTCCAGGATTGAGATGATAAGAGGCTGTTTTCCAGTATGGATCTGGGATATAGGAACTGATTGGTCAATATGTACCTCAAGGAAGCTTCATTCGATCTTTTCTTTGGTACAACCAAACCACCGAAATGAGTGACGAATTCCACGTCAGCAAAATAGCCACGAAAAAGTCTTCCTCCTCCTGGTCCCCCTCTCCGTGACAAGTCTTTGCAGCATGGGCATCACAAATCTTTGAATTCGGGACTGGAGGAAATATGGAGGAGTCCCCGACAACTATTACCTTTAGTGGAGCTTTGGAGGCATCACCTTCATTCTAGGGAGCCTCAAGCTCGGTTTCATCCTCAGTCTCAACTGTCTCCTCGATGGCCTCTGTATCTTGAGGTGAGGCATCTTAAACTCTCGTTGACTCAGTTGATCAGGTCAAAGCATCTTGGACTCTCGCCTGACCAGTGGTTATTTGAACCTCAGTGTCAGCCCATAAATGATGCATCAAAATATAATCTTCTTCTTCATCCTCATCTTCGGTCTCATCCGCTAACTCGTGGAAAAACTCAAAAGTTAAAGGGATGACCTCCCTCTTTGGTTTGTGGGGCATTCTAGTTGTTTTTTCTTCTCCAGGCTTGAGGAGCTCGGAGACTCTTTTCTTTTATTCTCCTTGCCTTGCTTTGGGGTAGATGCTGAAAGAAGCGCTATTTCTTCAGCAGAAGGGGGCCTCATTGGCACATCCTTCCCAAGACCTGTAAAATGAGAAAAATGAATAAGTACAGAAATAAAGTACGAATAGAAACATTGCAAAGAAGAAAGAAAATTACCGTGGTTTCGAGCCTGCCATCAGCCTCTCAACAACTCCATCCAGACACGCTCGGATTAGACTTTGAGACACTAATCCCTCAACCCATTGCCTCAGGTCGGGCACCACTTCTAGCATTAACATCCTTGGTTGCAACACAAAAACAATTAAGAAGAGGGGAAAAGAAGAAAGGAGGAACTACAATAATAGGTACTCGGAAGGCTAAGTAAACACGTATGTTCCATGTTCCACCTCTCGGGGAACGGTATATCTCCGGCGGGGATCAGGTCCGAGGTCCTTATTCCTACGAACCTGCCCATCCAGCCTCAATCTTAACTTTCATCTATACTTATTCAAGTCTCGAGAATGGGGGTTTAGTAGCTCGACGATAAAGCTTGATCATGTCTCCTTGAAAAAGCAAAGGGTAGTAGAGGCGTATGAGATAATCGAGGGTAAAAGGATGCCCCTACTTGAGCACGATCCTCCAAAATGATGGATGGATATGGCCTGGAGTGAATCGCATTAAAGAAGGCAATGATGATAGGGTCCAAGGGACTTATTATGAAGGGGTAGGTGTAGACAGTCAAATACCCCTCCTTGTAAATAATGATTGATTTTTCAGGGTTAGGCACTACAACATCCTTGCCAACTCATTTGCACTTTACCTTCTCATGGAGACGCTCAATAATTGTACACATGTACCTCGACATAGGCTCACATCGCCCTAGTTTTGAGGGTGTGTTTTCCACCTTGAAATGGAGGCAGTCGCACACTTCGTCGAAACAAAGTCATCGAGAGGATATTCCACTACGGCACCGGTGGGTTTTGATGGAGAGGAATTTTCTTTATGAGGGATAGTTTTGGAAGTCTTAGCCAATTTTTAAATAGGTAAGAACCTAGAGTGGGAGATTTGGCATATTAAGAAGTGGTTAGCAAAGAAACATGATAATTTATAGACGAAGAACTTGGAAAATGCGAGATTTCTGAAGATTAGAGCGGAAGAAATTGAAGGTAAAAGTTAAAAAATGGAAAAGGGATCTATTTATGGGTTTCATGTCGAAATTTCAATGTTGCTAATGGCCGACCAGCAAGTGACACGCCCTAAATGCCGGGGAAGTTGAACAGATGGGAAATTTCTATCACCTCTGCCATGTACGTAACGATGCTTACATCACGGTAAATCCGAGGACAAGTTCAAAAGCCTCAATTTATTTCTTATCATTACATTCCATAAAATGAGGGGACTATCTGTATATGGTTAAAATGGGCTTACCCGATTTTGCTATTTGTCAAGAACACAGAATTGAGTCGAGGGTCAGCCTCATAATGTATCAGACCAGAGCACGAAGATAAGGTAGCTAATTCGAGGATCGAGGTGCCTATCGAGATCGAGACCAACTGCGATCGAGACCAAATATTATAGACTTCGAGTGAAACACAGTAGTAGAAAAGCAAAACATCTGTAGCTGATCGAAAATCACTGCAGACATCCCGGAATGGATCAAATTAAGGGCGATTGTTTAGGCTAATCATGGAATTTACTTCTGTAATTAGAATTGTACCATAACTAGGACTCCTTTGCTATATAAAGAGGGACCTAATCACTGTGTAACCATTTACATTCACTAATATCAAAGCAATTATATATTCTCTCTTTAATTTGCATTCTCTTATTTATCAGCTTGCGACATTTTAATTGTTCTTGCATAACCAGCTCGAGGGTACCCAAGCTCGAGGGCTCTGTCCAAGCGCTAGTATGCTTTATATTATTATCAATTTCCATCATTTATCTTTACGTTTATCAATTGGTATTGGGTGAAATTACATATCATTAAAACCACATTATAAGTTCAATTCTTATCCAATTTGTAAGGTAAACAAACATTAATCTAGAGATTTTGTAATAACAATTACGGTATTATACTTTGACATAGAAATAAATGACCCGACGGCTTCCATAAACGAAGGAAATCTTAAACATTATTACATACAGTCAAAATCGAGGAGTATGATTTTGGGTCTTAAATAAGGCTATAGGCACGAGTTTAGGACACTCGAGGCGTGGGGCAGATCCGACTAAGGGACACCTACATCGAGGAAGTTAATCAAAGGGATGTTACAGCCTGTATCGAGGATAGCATAATCTCGAAGTCAATCAAGCAAGAGCGTAAATTTCTCAAGGACACGTGGATCTCGGCATTAATTATAGGATAAGGGTTTTACAAAATAGTACAGGTTCGTACTAGGTCGTTATCCACCTGTGCCAATAAATTCCTTTACTTTTAGGAGGAATGTACTATATTGGGGTTTTCCCCTCCTATATAAAATGGACCCTAATCATTTTTGTGGAGACCAGATAATTCATTGCAATAGAATTTTCTTGTTCTTCTTGTTTAACGTGCTCTCTAACTATTCTTTAGCTTTATTGCCTTTACTTTATTGTTCATACCTTATTACTCTTAACTGACCACGAGGCCCCCTATTGCCTCAACAACTCTGATTTGATTCTTTATTTCTTCTTACTTACGCTCAATATTACTTTTATAATCACTAGTATTAGAATATATCACGTGTCTTTTAAAAACACAAAATATCTTTAGTTGTTAAACTCGTTTTTAGGTAAACAGTTTGGCACCTGCTGTGGGGCTAGATAATAGTGATTATTTTAGTGCTAGTTTTCTTATAACACACTTTATTCATCACACTTTTTCTTGTCAAAGATTCTTTGATTTCAGGCTTAATTGTGTTTAGCACATAAAATGCACCTGTTCACAACAGTGAGGGACTTGGAGAAAAATAGTGACATAGGGCTCAGTGTACCACCCGAAACCCTAGGGGAGTACCAAACACGGAGCTAGTTGATATCATCTCCCACAACGCTTTAAACACGGTTGCAGGCACAAAATTCGTGAGAAATGCATATAGGGAAACCTAGGCCAGAGGCCAAGAAGCACGAGGACTTGAAGAAGGAGGAGTCAGCCTCCAAGTGATATTCAAGATGCTTCAAGATCAGCAAGTCGCCATCGCTCAACTTCAAAGTCAAAACAAGACTCTTAACACCGCCGAACCAGTAAACATGTAGCATGAACCGGTGCTAGAAAGACCCGATAAAAGCGGCTCGGGGACTTGCCCCCTGTCATGAAAATGCTCGAAGAACAGACTAAAAGGATCGAGTTAAGAGAAAAGAAGATAGATGGCAATGACAAAAGGGCGGAAACTTACATCCCATGGGTAGATTAGTTACCGGGAGCGCCTCTAGTTTTGAAAGGCCTAGATGCCCAAAAATTTATATAGAAACCTTTCCAGTCAAGTGCGGCTATGATGCCCATTTCCATGAAGTCTGGCATGCCCGATATATCGACGTACAACAGGACAACGGACCCTAACGAACATATTACTTCATACACTTTTGGGATCAAATAAAATAACTTGAGTGATGCCGAAATCGAGTCAGTATTATTCAAAAATTTCGGAGCAACACTATCAAAAGGAGCTATGATATGGTATCACAACTTAGCTCCTAACACAATTGATTCATTTGCTATGTTGGCAGACGCCTTCGTAAAAGAGCACGCCGAGGCCATATAGGTGGCCACAAGAAAATTGGACGTATTCAAGATAAGACAGAGATGACAAAATGCTAAGGGAGTTTGTGTCTCAGTTCCAGATGGAAAGAATGGAATTACCCCCAGTCTTCGATGACTGGGCAGTTCATGCCTTTGTGCAAGGTTTAAATGAAAGAAGCTCTATACCGTCTCGAAAGCTAAAGCAAAACTTGATCGAGTATCTAGCTATGACATGGTAAGATGTGCATGATCGGTATCAGCCAAAAATTTGGGTCGAGGATGACCAGTCGGGAATCCCCTCGGGCTCAGTTCACCAAAAGAGGTTCACATCCAAGCCTCTGAGGGACACATACCGAAGATCATGATTCAACAAGAAATGGTTTCGACCATATGATCAAAGAAACGCTGTCCAAGCCACAATACCTCTCGGGGAGATCGAACAAATGACCAAGGTGTAGGTTTTCAGGGGCTCATGAGCAAGAGCTGGTTTGATAAGAACATCTACCCTACCGAATCCCCTCGATTATCATAGTACAATTTCAACATAGATGCATCAGGAATCGTCTCGGCTTGTTGGGAGGATTAAAGATACTAAGTGGCTCAGGCCAATGCAGACCGATACCTCCCAAAGGAATCCAAACCTAATGTGCAAGTATCATGGCACGCATGGTCACAGAACGGAGGACTGCAGATAGCTAAGGGAGGAAGTGGCTAAGTTATTCAATGAGGGCCACCTTCGAGAATTCGTAAGTGATCAGCTTATGAATCACTTCAGAGAGAGAGATGCAGGTAGGGAGAGTAAACCATAAGAGCCCCAACATGTCATTAACATGATCATCGACAGAGTTGACGTCCCCTAGGGACCAATATTCAAACATACAAAAGTATCCATTACCAGGGAAAAGCGAACTCGGGATTATTTTCTTGAGGACGCCCTTGCATTCAGCAAGGAAGACATCGAGGCTTTATCTCAACATCACAACGATGCACTGGTAATTTCTATACTTTTGAATAAAGTTTAAGTTAAACGTGTTCTCATGGATCTAGGTAGCACGACGAATATAATCAAGTCCAGGGTCATGGAGAAGCTTGGGCTGCTCGATCAAATCATACAAGCACCTCGGGTCTTGACTGGCTTTAACATGGCTAGCGAGACAATATAGGTGGAAATCATCCTCCCAGTAAATATGTTCGGAACCATATAAAACACCAAAGTTCATGTTATTGAAGGTGACATGAGATGCAATTCTTTGCTCAAAAGGCCGTGGATCCATAGAATGAGGGCGGTACAATAGACCCTCCACCAAATGATGAAGTTCCCAATGAAGGATAGCATGAAAATAGTATACGGAGAGCAACATGCAACCAAGGAAATGTTTCTGTGAACAACTCAGCACCGGTGTTGACTCCATCCACATCGAAAAAATTGAAAGACGAACAGATGGCCAAATAGCAATTACATCTCGGGCCCTCGGTTGATCCTAAGGTAAATATGTCCAATAAACAGATAGCTGGAAACGAGGAAGAAGATTTCCTCATTCCCCGAACCTTCATTACCCCTAAGAATCAGATGCGACAAAATCAATAATCGAAGAGCTCGAATAGGTCATATTAATCGAGTATCTTCTGGAACAAAAGCTATACCTGGGGATGGGATTAACCCCCGAACTCAGAAAAAAAACTCTTTCAATTTCTCATTGATAATATTGATAGCTTTGCTTGTCCCATTTAGATATGACAGAAATCCTACCGGAAATAACTACCTGTCGACTAAGTGTTGATCCCAGATTCAAACCATTGAAACAAAAGAGGAGACCTCAGTTTGAGGTAAAGCATACATTTATCAAGGAAAAGGTAACCAAACTCTTGAAAATAGGATCCATAAGGGAAGTAAAATATCCTGAATGGCTAGCTAACATAGCTGTAGTCCCTAAAAAGGGGAATAAACTTAGAATGTGTGTACATTACAAAGATTTAAAAAGGCATTCCCTAAGGATTCTTTCCCATTACCTAGCATCCATCGTTTGATCGATGCCACAGCTGGCCACGAGATCTTTACCTTTCTCGATGCCAACTCTAGGTACAACCAATTTCAAATGAACCTAGAGGACCGGGAAAAAAATTTATTCATCACCAAGTATGGAAGGTATTATTATAATGTAATGCCCTTCGGGCTAAAAAATGCAGGAGCCACATATTAACGCTTAGTTAATAAGATGTTTGAACATCAAATAGGCAAATCCATGGAAGTATGTTTTGATGATATGCTAGTTAAGCCCCTGCGCGCAGAGGACCATTTGACCCATTTGCAGGTAACATTCGACATCCTCAGAAAGTATAACATGAAGCGTAACCCCGAGAAGTGCACTTTTGGAGCTGGCTCAGGCAAGTCCTTGGGCTTCATGGTGTTGAACAGAGGCATCGAGATCAATCCTGATAAAATCAAAGCCATTGAGGAAATTACTTGTGGTAAACAATGTTAAAGCTGTCCAACAATTGTGTTTACCATAAAAATGGTAATGACAATTAAATTTGTAACATGGGACTCTAAAAATACGTGATCTATTATCGAACTAGTATGTTAAAGTAGTTGATGCTAATGATGTGAAACTTAACGATAGAGCGCACGCTAAAACGAGATAGTGATCGAATCGAAGGGCCTACTGCCCGGATGTAGGCCTGGCCGATGGGGACTTTGGGGTCAACTTCGAGGTCAAGCTTGAGCTATCGGGGATACTCGAGGATGGTATAACAGTTAGAGATATAATCAAAAAGGGTTCTTTATAGCCAAAACTAAGTTATATTATAAAGAACAGATATAAAGCAATGGATATCAAGGGATCCTTGGATTAGTGAGAGCCAATAGCTTCCTTTTCGGCCTGAGCCAAACCTTTCGCTTCAGCACCACGGAGTTGAGCCTCAACCGACGTCAGTTGAGCCTTAATAGCTTCCTTTTTGGCAGTGGGTTAATGCATGTTCTCCTTCCACCGGTGGAAATCATCTCGAACTTGGTTTACCTCACCCCAGAGCTGCCTAATCATGTCCAGCTTTTGCTGCAGTCGAGACATCGAAGTATTAGCCTTCAAAGCAAGGCCAAGAAGCCCGAACTTTGTTAAAATCAGAGTTACCTGCTCGTCCAGATCAGATTTGCTTTTTTGAGCTTTGACCAAATCAGCTCGAAGGTCCTTAAGCTCCTCTTCCTTTTGACTACAAAGGAGCCTCAAGGCCTTCTCTTCGCTCGAGACTCTCTTGAGCTTGACCGCACATTGTTTTAGCTTGTTCTTAAACTTTGCAGCAGCCTATACGCGAAATAAGGTTGCGTCAGTAGAAGAGGAAAGTAAAGTGAGAAAAACTTGTAATAAATAGGGCAGATCCTTAACTGGAGAAAGAGACGCCGAGCCTTTTCAAAAATGGAGGATGCATCATTGAAGTCATCGACACCCTCAACCCCAGCGTAGCAACTCTGGAAAGGATCATCCGCGATGACCTTATTTAGATCGGGCATATGCAAAGTGTTGGCTTCATTGATTGTCTCCCCAGAATAAGTTAGCAATGAAAGAGAATGACATGTTGTCGCTTCTCCAAGCTCTTCACTCAAGGCATTCTCATTAACCTTGGAGGCATTAGCATTTACTCCATACTTTATAGTTGTTGAAGATGGAGGAACAATCTGAACCTCCGGGAACATAGGGGCCTTGCTCGTCTATTCCCTTCGGGCATCCTCGCAAGGTGGATTTTATAGTTTGGAAGGCTTGGCGGCCTCGATTGGCTTCCCGGTCCTAGTTACCAATGCCGGTTCCTCCTCATCATTTTCCTCACCATGCAGGGAGTCATGGGCTCAATCTGTTCCCGTTTGAGCAAAACTTTTTCGTAGCCTTCGATGGGAAGTTTTCTGGTCCTGGGGATCTTCGGGTTGCGAGACCCTCTTTCTTTTATTATCCTTCTTGGGCTTCAAATTTGAAGTCTTGGCCATTTTCCCAGACGGGACTGACCATCTCATACGTATCCCTAAGGCCGTGGTCTTTAGCATCCCATTGGCCCTTCGCCGATTCACGCCATCTATGCTTGTTATAAAAGGATGTGGCAGCTAGTTTCCTAACCCAAGCCTCGAGGTCAGGCACCTCCAAGGGCGCCCAAGCAGCTGCCAAAAGAAAGGTAAGTAAGATATGAAAAAAATAAAAGAACAAGAATAGATGCAAAGGGAAAAGCAACTCCATTACGGTTAAAATTCCACCTCTCTGGGAACGATGTTTTTTTTTTTGGGATGATGTTTGAAGTCCCGACTCTAACAAATCGTCTCATCTAACCTCGATCTTTTGTTTCATCGGTATTGGTAAAGAAGGAGTTCATGGTTTGATGCTGTAGCTTGATAAGCCCTCGGAATAACCGGGGTCGATACAGTCAAACTAAGTGGCTGAGGGTGAACTCTAAATCTTTTACCTTCTAAGGAAGTACCGCAACATGATCATGATACACCAAAATGAGAGATGGATTTGGCCAAAGTGACATCGTATGTCTTGCAGAAGTCGATCACCACCGGATCGAGGGGGCCTATTATGAAGGGGTAGTGCAAACACTAAAAAAACCCTCATTGTGTGTAGTTATGCATTCGTCAGGCTCTGGGAATTGAATCTCGACCTCGTTCCCCCATCGACAATCCCTCCTAACTTCTTTGTTGAGCCTCTCTGTTACCAGGCTAATGTATCGAGATACGTTCTCATATCGGCCTTCGACATTGGGAGGATTCTCGAAATTGAAGTCCTTTTTGATGATACAATCACCAGGAATGATCTCTTCAAGTGTCGATGGCACCACCGGTTTGGCCGGCCGGGAGGCAGAGAAAGATGATGCTGCATTTTTTAGGGACCGTCTACGAAGTTTTGGCCATGGTTGTAAGGTAAAGAATGTGGGTAAATAAGGATGAAGTGTTTCCAGTTAGAGCACGATATTTAACGACGATTAAAGAGGTGAAGGAAATAGGCGACTGAAGAAAGAGATGAGGATTGGTATAGATTGAAGAAATGTAAAATTATCTACTAAAGGAAGACTCCCCATATTTATAGAGGAGCAATGATGGTTCGGAGGCATCGGTGGCCAACCAGCACTGACGTGCATTTGATATTTTTAGGGAAGTAGGCCGATAGGACGTTTCGGTCACTTCATACGTTAGCTTCACAAGGATGACATCATACCTTGAGGTTCAATAAAATCAAGGTCAAAATCATTTCATTCTAAAGAAATGCGGGACTATTTATATACGGTCAAAATCGAGGAGTATGATTTTGGAGTCTTAACGGGCTATAGGCTCGAGTCCGGGAGATTCGAGGCGTGGGGCAGATGCGGCTAAGGCATACCTACCTCGAGAAAGCTGATCAAAGGCCTGATACAACCTGTATCGAGGATAGCATAATCTTGAAGTCAATCAAGAAAGAGTGAGAATTTATCAAGGACATGTGGATCTGGACATTAATTATAGGATAAGGGTTATACAAAATCGTACAGATCCGTACTAGGCCATTATACACCTGTGTCAATAACATCCTTTACTTTTAAGAGGAATGTACTATAATGGAGTTTTCACCTCTTATATAAAGGGTACCCTGATCATTTTTGTGGAGACCAGATCATTCATTGCAATAGAATATTCTTATTCTTCTAGTTTAACGTGCTCTCTAACTATTCTTTAGCTTTATTGTCTTTACTTTATTGTTCATACTTTATTGCTCTTAATTGACCTCGAGGTCCCTGGATAAGTCAAGCTCGAGCCTCCTATTGCCTCAACAACATTGATTTAGTTCTTTATTTTTTTCTTATTTAAGCTCAATATTACTTGTATAATCACTATTATTAGATATATCACGTATATTTAAAACCACAAAATATCTTTAATTGTGAAACTCAGTTTTTGAGGTAAAAAATTATTAGAACTTATTTGTTTAGTAAAAAATTCACATGCTTTTTCTCATTTTCACAAATACAACATGTAAAATGCTTATTTCCATTTCTTTGCTTGCACCCCTCCTTTGAGGGAAAAATCCAACAACAATTCACTCAAGTTCCGCCTACGACCTAGTTCACCGGGAGTAAAATTATGCTAAATCAGATAAAATGGAATTGAGAACTCACAAATTCGAACCTAACCATTCGAGTTTCTTTCTTTATTATTCGTTTAATTATAAAAAAAAATCCATGTTGGGTTATTAATAGTGAAACTATTCCTGAGTTGTTCACACTACCAATCTCCTCCTACATTTATTAAGGAGTTATTTGACCATAAAGCGTTTACTTTCTTCTTTACAAAATGAGCTAAGAATTAAGTCAACTAACACAAAAGTTAAGAAATGACCAATGCCTCAGCCGTGAAGATTAAGTCGTTTTCTATTAGAGTTGTGGTGGAGAGAGGTGTATTTCTTTTCCTTATTATAAATTTCAAATTTAAATCTTGAGTATGAAATTATTTTTTTAGCAAGCGCTTTAATTCTAATTAAACTTTCTGTCATGAATTCAGAATTAATAGAGTCTCGATATCGGAAAGGAATAACAGGTGAAAAAAAGAGAGAGTAAACCCAAAAAAATAAAAAAGACACCTCTACACTCTTTGCAGCAAATGACAAAATATCCCTTTTTTATAATTGAAGTAACTAGCAACTACCTATCAAGTATCAACTAAAAAGGACCGCTTGGCCGTACAACTGCAACAGCATAATTCACTCAACTAACTGCAAACAATTTGATTGGCTCAAAGTCTAATCGGATGTCACTTTTACTGTGATTTGAGGGATACTTTTGGAATCAGAGAGTACAGATGGCGCTTCCTCCTTTTGACAAGAAAGCCTGCGCCGTGATAAGACCCAGGTACGGTCAAGTTCTTTGATTAGAAATTTTACCAAAGGACGAAATTGCCTTGACGATTAGCCATAATCACGGAAATTACCAGACGCTTGCGCTTTTTCAGATTTCAATCAATTGCTTTTCTGGGTTTGTACTGTCCCCTTCGTAGGACCATCCTTGCCTTGTGAAACGGTGGGAATCCTATGCGATTAATTCAATTAATCTTTCCGTTATAGTAACTTATTTTCTTTTTGATTTATTTTAAAAAATATTATTTTTTTAAATTTAAAAATAATTTAGTTTAAACTTACAATTTTATCCTTAATAAAAAGTTTACAATCACTTTTTGAACCCATTTTTTATTTGTTTAGGACCACGAAGTCAAAATATTTTTATTTTTTCTTAATTTTCATTTTCATTCAAACAAGTTCAGTTCACATAAATTAAAAAGGATCGAGTATATTTTATACTCACTCTAGGACCCTTGTCTTTGAGGGGACAATGCTGAATCCAACACTTATAATGTTAACTTATTCCTAACATTTTATGTGATATACTACTTAATTAAATACGAAGTCTAAGAAATAATGAAAAGATTTTAACCCATAAAGTATGTGCAAGGTACTCATATAATTCTTACTATAATTATTAATTAGAGAAAATGGAAAGTCACGAAGGCAAATATGTTTCTAAAGAAAGTGGTTCAAGTCCATGCGTCAAAACTTTGTTTCCATCAACTTCCTTTCCCTAATTTTTCTACGAATAATAATAAAACATTTATTTCTAATAAGATAAGATAATGTAAAGGATTTGGTATCGGCTTAATATAAGAATCTCATTTTCATCATGTAGATCTCAAATTGTAACGTTTTTATTAAAGGGGTGAATGAGAAATAAAAGAAGCACCTCTTGGATGCATATCTTATCTCACCCTTTTTATTGTTTATAAACTTAGAGGTTTGGCTTTATTTTTCAGACAAGGAAAATTTGAAATTTTTTCCCTTCTTTTCTATATTGTTGCATTATTTCCAAAATAAACATAAGTATAATGTGTGATTTGCTCCATTTGTTGAGTTCGCTGAAGTTCTGTAATTTGAAGTGCCACTATCACATAATAGTTCTTTCGTTCTATCCTGCGAGAAATTAATCCGTTTACCTTGGATAACAATGAGGGGATTAAATTTTTTAAGGACACACTATGCATTCAGTGAACTCGAAATTATATTACGATTTGTTTATTGAACTAATGTTTGTTTGCGTCTCTGATTTTTTAAATTTTTAACACACTATTACCAACAATTTTAAGGAATTTAATGAATTACTCTGATGGTTCACAAAAGAAAAAGAAAATTAAAGGATCGTGAATTCTGTAGCAAAAACATGACTTTGAAAGGAGAAATCAGAAGTGAAGATGGAATTAGTCTAACATGGTTGTGATGACGTTATACATTCAATGGAATGGTTTGCCATGGTTGATTAATAATTTTGGCAATTCTCAGGCCCCTACCCACATATACTGCCTAGTTCGGAGAATGAGATTTGTTCAAGATTGAATCCAGAATTACATCCATGAGGATTAAATGGCTATTAGAGACGCCTTTTTACGATGTTAGAACTGATAGGCATTACTTTAGTCGAAGAATGCTTCATACCGTGGCTTTGCATCAAAATTAGCCCAATACAACCTGGTGGACTTTTGATACAACCAGGTCATATGACTTCTTTCTGACCTTTGAAAAAATATGTAAATCTACTTCCTCATCGATTGATGAGAAAGAGAATGTCGAATCTTAATAACATCAATCATATCTCTTTCATCTCATATGCAGTCATTGTTGTTAACCATTCGATCTGGAATTAATTATGTTTGACTAAGATTTACCCCTTCCTTTTTGATTGATTTGTTCAAAAAGGATCTAGTATCCAAATAATTTTACGCTATCTGTGGGAATTTCTTAGCAAAAATTTCTTAGTTTCTCCCAGATCAAAACCAGGAAATAAAATCACTCACCAAAAGGAGCGCGGAGGGAAGACCCAACCCAAGGGGGACACATGAGCAGCACAGAAGAGGAAGAAGAGCCAAGCAAGATCACCGGGCTCAGGATTCTTCCCCCCATCAACCAGTGATAATACCAAACAAGACAAATGGTATTACCAACATGTTTTCCCCTACCGGACCATTGAACGAGGAAAAGGAAAATATCATTCTCACCTCGTGCTTTCTATTCAAACAAGAACATAAAACCCGTGCGGGCAAACGGATAAAGAAACATCCTAATTGAAGAACAAAGATAACTTCAGCACAGTCGAAGCAACACTGGCTGGAGACATTCCTGAAGCCAAACGGCATGGAATCAGATAGGAAAACTATAATGCGCACACAACACGGACCTAAGAGACACGCCAACATATCGTATTCACCGGCGTTGCACCTTCTAATGCGAGTAATATCAAATGGACTGGGACTCTCACAGAAGATGTCCAGCTTATCGGAAACTGGACCGATGACAGGTTATTTCGACAAGTCGAAATAACACCCTTTAAGGCCAAGGGCCTTCACCAAAAGAAAATGAATGGTTCGACCTCACTCGAACAACGATGAGAAGTTATTTCGACAAGTCGAAATAACACCCTTTGAGGCCAAGGGCCTTAGCCAAAAGAAAAAGAAGAGTTCGACCTTGCTCGAAAGGCGACGGGCGGTTATTTCGACAAGTCGAAATGACACCATTTAAGGCCAAGGGTCTTTGCTGAAAGAAAAAAAAAGTTCGAACTCGCTCGAACAATGACTGGCTGTTATTTCAACAAGTCGAAATAACACCCTATAAGGCAAAAGGCCTTTGCCAAAAGAAAAATAAGAGTTCAACTTCGCGCGAATGATGATGGGTCGTTATTTCGACAAGTCAAAATAACACCCTTTAAGGCCAAGGGCCTTCGCCAAAAGAAAAGAGTTTGAACTCCCTCAAATGATAACGGGCCTTTATTTCGGCAAGTCGATATAACACCATTTAAGGCCAAAGGCATTCGCCAAATAAAAAGAAGAGTTCGGCCCTGCTCGAATGATGGCGGACTGTTATTTCGACAAGTCGAAATAACATCCTTTAAGGCCATGAGCCATCGGCTAAAGAAAAAGAAGAGTTCGACCGCGCTCGAACGACGACGGGCCATTATTTCGGCAAGTCGAAATAACACCCTTTAAGGCCAACGGCCTTCACCAAAAGAAAAAGAAGAGTTTGACCTCGTTCGAATGACGGCGAGCCGTTATTTCGACTAGTCGAAATAATACCCTTTAAGGCCAAGTGCTTTTGCCAAAAGAAAAAGAAGAGTTCGACCTCGCTTGAACGACGACAGGCCTTTATTTCGACAAGTCGAAATAACACACTTTAAGGCCAAGGGCCTTAGCCAAAAGAAAAAGAAGATTTCGACCTCGCTCGAATGACAACGGTCCGTTATTTCGACAAGTCGAAATAATACCCTTTAAGGCCAAGGGCCATCTCCAAAAGAAAAAAGAAAAAAGAAGAGTTCAACCTCACTTGAACGACAACGGGTCGTTATTTTGGCATGTGTAAATAACACCCTTTGAGGCCAAGGGCCTTCGCCAAAAGAAAAAGAAGAGTTCGACCTCGCTCGAACAACAACGGGCCTTTATTTCGACAAGTTGAAATAACACACTTTAAGGCCAAGGGCCTTCACCAAAAGAAAAAGAGAGTTTGACCTCGCTCGAATGATGACGGCCAGTTATTTTGACAGGTCGAAATAACACCCTTTAAGGCCAAGGGGTTTTGCCAAAAGAAAAAGAAGAGTTCGACCTCGCTCGAACGACGACAAGACATTATTTCGACAAGTCTAAATAACACCCATTAAGTCCAAGGGCCTTCCCCAAAAGAAAAAGAAGAGTTCTACCTCGCTTGAACAACGACGGGCCGTTATTTCAACAAGTCAAAATTGTCACACCTCTTTTTGAATTACTACACCTCGAAAATGGTATAATAAAGGGAGTTTTTTCCAATTTAAGTGAGAATCGAAATGGGATTAATTAAAAATCAGAGCTTCAGACTCTATTATTATAGTCTGCGAATAAAAAATCTGGTTAAGGAATTCTGTTAACCCGGGAAAAGGTGTTAGGCACTCCCGAATTCCGTGGTTCTAGCACGGTCGCTTTGATTCTGCTTGGCTTGTTATATTGTTTAATTATTGATTTTTAAACCTATGTGCTTTTGCTTCTTTTACCGCTTTTAATTAGAAAATTATCTTGAAACGGGTTACGCGTACGTATACCCACTTGTTTGGCGCGTCAAAAATTATGTCACGCAAACGTGTCCATAATTAATAACACTTTATTATTTTTAAAGAAAAGTTTGGGACGAAGTTGCGCAAACGCATACTCCAGTTTTGTTTTTATAAGTGTAATTGTGTTACGCGAACGTATACGCAATCAACACTAGTGTTTTAAGCGGCCCTAAAGTGTATTCTACGAAATATTATATTTTACCTAACCTAGGAAATTGCTAAAAGGCCATATGCGATTCTAATGAAGTTACGCAAACTAAAATAATTTAAAAACTTGTAACCTACTTCGTTATATAAGAAAAGAGTGTTCGAAGTTGTGTGAACACATACTCCAAATTAATTTAGAATCATGGTTGTATTACGCGAACGTATACGCAACCACAATTGTATTTTAAACGGTCCTAAAGGCTTGCTACGAATATTAATCAATTTTATATCTAATTTATAAAATTAATACGGGGCTATATGTGATTTAATGAACCTATATAAGCTGAGAATAATTAAAACTTTTAACCTATTTGATTATTAAGAAAAGATTAAGCGAAGTTGTGCGAACGCATAATCCGAATTAATTTAGAATTATGATCGTATTACGCGAATGTATACGCAATCACAATTGTATTAATTCCCAAAGGCAAACTAACATCGAGCAAATATACAAAAGCCACAGGATGTAAGGTAATGGGCGTCTTAGGTTCAAGAAGTAAATTAATATAACAGAACATCCCAGCGACTTACAAGCAAACTATCAGCTGAAGGAAAGCCAACATATAAAGATGAAATTTTAATGGATACTCCTTTCACCAGCACAACAAACACCAAACCAATAAGACTTAACAAAGTAAGAAGTTAGGCGATTTCTAATCATTTGGAACTTAAACAATGAAAAAGCTTATCAAAGGAATAGGTTGTGTCGGCCAACAACAAAGACTGCAAAGTACATATTTCTTGTTACTGAGTTAATGTGTTGCCATGTGCATAACAAAGGATTAACAGTGCAATTTTCTTATACTAAAGTTCGTATATCCCTTCTGGGATCTAAAATAGGTTTTGGCTAGCCTATTCCTTTACTCGACTCTCGTAATCCTAATCCTATGCAGCAGAGATAATGGGTAATGCTTGAGAGAAACTAAGAAGCGCGATGAAGGATCAATCAAGGAAAACTGGGCGTGTGAAAGCTAACAAGTTCCCGCTGATTTTTGGACCATCATGAAAATAACACAATTCTATGATTTCATAAAAAACAGTAAAATAGGAGAAAACCAAACAAACAAATCAAACATACGCACTATTTTCATATATAAAAAATCAAACACATAGTAACACGGACAGAAATGAAACTTGAACCAACTGACCGGATTGAAACCACGACGCCAATGACCTCGACCAGAATTCAAATCGTAAACGCCAAGGGACATGTAACGCAATGACAGTCGCACTTAATTTCCAGCTTTAATCAAATTTCGGACATAAAACAGAGATATAAAGGAGATGGGATTGACCTGAGCAATATTACTTTAACTAGTTTGATTTGCAAAGCAGTTACAAGCCGAATCCAAACTGTAACAGCAACGAAGAATTCGACCATGAACCTCGGACGACGACGAACCAGCTTCAAACCTCAAACTCGCATCCATTTTTGAAACCAAATCCGAAATCAGAGATGATAAACAACACTTTTGAGAAAACGACCACATGTAATCGGAACCTCAACGACAAGAGTTTGGGTTTGCTGCTATTTTTAACGGACGATGAGAGAACGAGAACTGCCGGTTTGAACCTCTGCTTCGCCATTCAATAAAAGGCCATTGAAACTACATGTTTTCCGGTGAGCTGGGTTTGGGTTGACGAGGCAGAACGTTGGAGATGGTTGGGTCATTAGGAGAAGATGATCCAGAGGGGGGGGGGGGGGTTCGAAAATTGTACTGCTGCGCTTCTTTCCAGGCATGTCTCTCTTCGTGCGTATAGGCGTGTGGATCCGCCTCTGTATAGGCGTGTGTATCCGCCTCTATTCTATAGTGTATATCCGTGTGTTGCAATGTGTATTCGGTTTTTAGGTGGGGAAATGGGTTTGGGTATTGGGTCAGGCGGTCGACCCAGTTCGGGTTGGGTTTAAAAATTGTATTGGGTTTAAAAATGGAAGTAAAGATCAACCCAAAAATATGATTCACCTCTTTTGTTTCATATTTTTCTAAATTCTTTTAAATTAAAACTAAAAATAACACCTAAAATAATTTCTAGTCAAATTATTTTTAAATTAAACTAATTACTACAACTAATACTTATTGCAACTAATTAAAATTAAATTAAACGAAAAACTACCGAAATTCAAAGACTAAAATTAAAAGTGCAAAATTAACTATTTTTTATGATTATTTTCTTTTTTAACACAATTAACTCAATGTAATTAATTCCTAAATACAAATTGAATCTAAGGTGGCATAAAACTAAAATGTGACACTTTTATGGGTTTTCTATGATTTTTTAAAAAATATTAAAAATGCATGAACTGCAACTAAGTAAAGAAAAATACCTAAAAATCAATTAAAATTATTTTGCTCTATTTTTAGGAGTTATTTTCATGTAGGAAAAAAACCATGTGCTCACAGCTGCCCTCCTTTGCGGAAACACGAAGAGTTTTCGTGCAAAGATAAGTGAGAGAATACGAGCGATTCTTGCCCGTTTAAATACTCCGTGAGAAGCATATTGAAAAAAAATTGACCGCACCCTGCTTTTGAGGTTTCCTTCATATCCTTGGCTATAAAGGAATCCAGTCAGTGTAGTTCAGGAGTGAGTGAGATGAATGAGTATGCTGAGGTGAAGATCAGGTCGAGGTGCCGTTCCGTTGAGGTTCCGGTCCGCGGCCCTGTTATTACCTCAAAATCTAAAGAATGAAAAAGACTAGCTAAACCTGTCAACTACGAGTTACAAGGTTCCTATCTATAAGTTTTCTGAAGATTGATCTTGAGTCTTGAGTGGTTCTTCATTCAGACTTTAGATTTCAACCTTCACGCTTGTTATGTACAGGTACTAACTCGTTCTTCTTCATCTTTTCTTAATTAAGACCGGACATGTAGCGCTTGCGACCTCACCCATGCCTTGAGAAATTCACATCTTTCATCTGCTTTTATTTGGATTAACTTCTTTCTTGCCTTCCTTTTTCTTCTTCTTTTTCTTTATTGTGACTAACTTTTGTTGATTACCTCGGGCTGTTGACTCGCATTCTTGCCGCGAGCTTCTTTTGTTGCTGACTTGAATTGTAATCTGAGATATTTTCCCTTTCTTCAGGTGTATGCCTGATTGTTGAACTCGAATTGTATTCCCTTGCTCTCCAGGTGGGTGCCTGATTATCAAAACTTGACATTTGAAAGATATTCCCTTATTTTAACAGGTGGGCGCCTGATTATCAAAATATTTTGAAAAATATTCCGTTGTTCTATGGGTGGGCGCCTGATTACCAAGACTTGAATTTTGAAAAATATTCCCTTGTTCTATAGGTGGACGCCTGATTACTGAGACTTGAATTTTGAAAAATATTCCCTTGTTCTACAGGTGGGCGCCTGATTACCAAAACTTGAAATTTTGAAAAATATTCCCTTGTTCTCTAGGTGGGTGCCTCATTGCCAAGACTTGAATTTTAAAAAATATTCCCTTGTTCTACAGGTGGAACTTGATTGCCAAAACTTGAAATTTTGAAAAATATTCCCTTGTTCTCCAGGTGGGTGCCTCATTGCCAAGACGTGAATTTTAAAAAATATTCCCTTGTTCTACAGGTGGAACTTGATTGCCAAAACTTGAAACTTGAAAGATATTTCCTTGTTCTACAAGTGGGCGCCTGATTACTAAAACTTGAAATTTTGAAAGTTTTTCCCTTGTTCTCCAGGTGAGCGCCTGATTACCAAAACTTGTATTTTTGAAAAATATTCCCTTGTTCTCTAGATGGGTTCCTGATTAACAAGACTTGAATTTTAAAAAATATTCCCTTGTTCTACAGGTGGGCGCCTGATTGCCAAAAATTGAAATTTGAAAGATATTCCCTTGTTCTATAGGCGGGCGCCTGATTACCAAAACTTGAAAATTTGAAAATATTCCCTAGTTCTCCAGGTGGACGCCTGATTACCGAAACTTGCAATTTTTAAAAATATTCCCTTTTTCTCCTGGTGGGCGCCTGATTACCAAAACATGAATTTTGAAAACTATTCCCTTGTTCTACAGGTGGACACCTGATTTCCAAAACTTGAAAATTTGAAAAATATTCCTTTGTTCTACAGGTGGACACCTGATTACTAAAACTTGAAAATTTAAAATATTCCCTTGTTCTGCAGGTGGGTGCCTGATTTCCTAAACATGAATTTTTTTTAAAATAATTCCCTAAGACTGCTGCATGTCTACCTGATTACAACAAATCGAACAAAACACAATAAATTCCTTTTGCCCCAGTTTGGTGCTGGGTGGATCTGTGAGTGTATTTCTCTAAATCTAAGCTAAGTCCCATTATCCAGGAGGGTCCTGACAATTTTTAACTGATGACAACTTTAGGACTATGTTATGTTTCTTAAAAGTATTATTTTCCACTATATCTTGTTATGAGTTATATCTGCTAGGGGTCTGTTGGTGACTGGTGAATAAAACTACTTCCCATTGTCCAGGCGGGTCCTGGCAACTCTTAATTTGATGGCAAAATGAGTCTGATGGGGGTTAGTATTTAGAGCGACGTCCCATTATCTAGGGGGGGTTCTAACAACTCCTACAACTAAATCCCATTATCTAGGCGGATCCTGATGACTCTTGTTGGGGAAGTATTTGGGTTTGACCATGCCACCCGACTGTTTGTGTTCTAAGCTAAGTCCCATTTTTTAGGAGTGTCCTGACAACCTCTAACTGAATCCTATGCAAGTCGCTTTATGCTCTTTGTTATCCATGACTACCTCTAACCTTTAAATAAGTCCCATTTCCTAGAAGGGTGTTGAGGACTCCAGCTTAAATGCCAACTATTACTTCCAATTGTTTCTACTAGTGATCATTGTTCAGGAGGGCTTCTACGACTCTTACTGGGGAAGGTATTGGTGCTTGCCCCTGTTACCCGACTGTTTGTGTTTTTGACTAAGTCTTATTTTTTAGGAAGGTCCTGAAAATTCTTATCTGAAACCTACTTCAACATGCAAGTCATTTTATGATCTTTGCTATCCATGATTATCTCTAACCTTCAAATAAGTCCCATTTTCCAGGAGGGTCCTGAAGGTTCCAGATTAAATGCCAATTCTAACTTCTGGTTGTTTCTGCTAGGGGTTGCTAATTAAAGTTTGGTCCTATTGTGCTCTCGCCGGGGAGAATATTTAAGGTGGACTACGTTCCTTTTGAGTTTTAACTGGCCCCACTTCTACATGGGCCCTGAGATTTTTATCATACCTGCCATGTGCCTGCCTTCCCCTGTGGATAGGCCCCCTTAAACTCTTCTGGATTTTTTCTGCCCCTGTGTCAAATCAAAGAAAACTTGTCAGTTTGAAAAGTGGTGGTTAGGCTTGCGGCATTCTCGTTAGAGGCGGCCTCCTCACTTTTGTGTTCCGTTATGTTCAAATTTCCATGTTGATGATGAGTTGCTTGAGTTAGCTGGCTGACCCCCGAACCTTTATGGCTTTACTTTGCTTGCCCATTACTGTGTTACATTCCTAGCCCTTTTGCCAAAATTCTTGCACATTTCCCGAGATTACCAAGTCAATATATTATTCTTGGATGACCCTCTGACCCTTGTGTCTTTACTCTACTCCCCCATCTTTGTGTTTCACTTTCGACCCTCTTGCTAGAACCTTTACATCATTTCCTGAGGTTGCTGAGTTAACGTATTATGCTTGGTTAATCCTTGTGGCCTTTCCTACTTCGTGTTTCACTTTTGACTCTTTCGCCAGAATCCTTACATCCTTTATGAGATTGCCCGGTCAGTGCGTTATGCTCGGCCGTCCTTCGAGCCTTGTGGCTTTACTCTGCTTCCTTTCTTTGTGTTATATTTCTGACCTTTTTCCAGAACCCTTACATCTTTCCTAAGATTGCTGAGTCAGTTTACTATGCTTGGCTAACCTTTGTGGCCTTTCCCATCTTTCAGTTATGCTCCTTCACTTGCCACGGTAACTTTGATTTCATCTTGAAAGACATTGCCTGCTTATTGGCTAACCAATTTCTCTGTCACTCTTATCGCAGAAAATAACCCTTCTCCATTCAGACCCCATATCCTCTATTCGTTTCATTGCTTATGAACTGACATCTTTCCATCCTTTGTGTTTCACATGACCCCCAAAGCACGTCCGTCGCCCCCACTTCGTGTGTATGCTGTTTTTATTGACTTAAACCACTGGCCTTGACCTTGAGGTCTGTTGCTCCTTCACTTGTCATGATGATTGATTTTCATTTGAAGACCCTGTTTTCCCCTTGACTAACCACTTCCTTTGTAAACCTTAACCCATAAAATACCTCTTCTCATTCGAACCCAATACCTTCCATCTGTTGCATTGTTCGTGAACCGACATCTGCCAAACCCTTGTGTTTCACCTGATCCCTAAAAGCATAGTTACCAACCACATTGTATATGATGTTCTTTCCTGACCCAAATCACTACCCCTGACCTTGAGGTCTACTGCTCCATCGCTAGCCATGATAACTTCGATTTCTTCTTGGAACACTTTGGATCCGTTCACCCTAGCCCTCATTCTGTTGCATTGACCATGATTTAATATATACCCAGCCTTTGTATTTCAAGCGAATCCCAAAGCATGTTAATTGTTACCAGCTCAGTATGCCTGTTGTTCCTTCCTGACTTATGCTGCTTTGATGTGACAAACATATCTCGTTTTGTGCAATTGGAAAGATAGTGGAAGATTTTGAAGTCATTCCTCACTTGTTTTGACCCAATAGACTCAGGAAGAGGGAATAAACAAGACAAAAGGAACAGAGTAGAGGACAAGGAAATGAGATTGATTCCTAACAAAAACCTAAAAAGTAGATACCTATAAAATGCGGGTACCAACTCTAATGACCATGACATGCACATGCGGCCTATTCTGTTAAGCAAATCTGGTGTTCAACTCTTGTTCTACCCACCATACTGTGATGCTGGGCTTCAATGCTCCGATTGTCCAATCTGATTCATAATCCTTATTCGACTTGTAGTGCCCAAAGGGTTTTCACCGTCAAGCCTCTGTGATTTTGTTCTTTTCTCTCAACTTACAGGCGCCTCAAGGTGCCCATGAGGGTTTTCACCAATAAGACTCTCTCATTTTTCAATTTTTTATTTCTCTTAGCTCCGGTCGCCTTACGGTGCCCGTGATTGTTTTAACCAATAAGACTCCCTCATTTTCGTTATCTTTCCTGCTTGGACCGGAGTGTTGCCCCTGACATGAATCACCTCTACTTGTTCAACTTGGCATCTCTTGAAGACTGATCCGAAGGTCTTTCTTTGGACCATAACATGGGCTTTTGGATAGGGTTAGAAAGAAAGCGTATCAAAGGCTCAAAACAAGTCAAATGGGTTTAAAACTACACCTTTTTTTTAACTGTTATATTTCATTAATATCAAAGAAATGTACAAGGTAAAGTTTTATAGTAGTTGCTTGGACTAGCTGCTACTCATTTACAGACAATCATCTATACTAAGCCAACTACCAATATGCACTAATGACAACTCAGTATAGGATATCTAATTAGACTTAGCTATGGAAAACTATTAAGTTGCCGCAAGCCATTTTGCCATCGACTACAGTTCCTGCCTCGAATATGAATAAGTAGTGCAATTTCTCTGCATATCTGATCTTCCACATATACTTTCCTGTCAAATCTGATGCTATTCCTCTCCCTCCAGATAAGTGCAATATTATTGACAAATACAAAGGCTGTTATAGCATTGAGCTCCATTCTGCTCCTTGCTTTGCTGCAAATCCATTTTAATTCTGTTTCCCAATCACCAACAGATCTGTGGTGCCTCAGCCAAAAACAGAGTCTGGACCACAGTCTTCTAGTAATAGAACACTCAAAGAACAAATGATTAAAAACTTCTGCATTTTGATTACAGAACACACAAGTTACAGGAACTTGTATGACAAATTTCTGCAATCTGTCTACTGTTGGAAGCCATTGATGTGCAGATAACCACACAGTGAATTTATGCCGAGGGTGAACATTTGCAGTCATCATTAGATTCTTCCATTCAACCTTGCTGAAGCTGGGAATCATTGTGAGATATAGTTGCTGAATCTGGAAATGATCCAGTTTGCATACTCCTTTCAATCTGCCAAGAAGATTCCCCCGGAGCACATGATTCCCCATGATAGCAGTTCTGCTGTCCAGTATTTTCCTAACAACCCAAGTGGCTGACTTAGGAATGGTCATTGTTTCAATGTCACCCTGCTTGATATAGTAACAGTGCACCCATTTAATCCAAAGACAGTCTTTCTTTCTGGCTAAATCCCAGAGATGCTTACTAATAGCTGCTTTATTCCATACAGTCATATCTAATATGTTGAGCCCTCCAGCTGTTATTGGTCTACAAACCCTTTCTCAAGCAACTAGAGCTCTTTTAGAGAGATTAGTAGCTCCAGCAACAAAAAGGTTCTGCATATTGCTTCAATGGCTTTCAAAACTTTTTTGGCAGAATGAAAACTTGAGCCCCAGTATGTTTGGATACCAAAAATGGCAGCTTTGATCAATTGACATCTCCCTGCATAAGAGAGCAATGTAGCTGACCAACATGTAATCTTAGCTGTAATCTTCTCTATCAAAGGTAGGGAAGTGATGGATGGAAACCTTTTTGGAATCAAGGGGTATCCCCAAGTATTTGAATGGAAGTTGGCCCTCATTGAACCCCAATGCCTCAATGATATCTTCTCTGGTACTCTGCTGCACTCCAGTCAAGTATATTGCAACTTTGCTAATATTATCTTGTAATCCAGAAGCTTCACAGAATTTTAGGAAAGCCTCCTGTAAAATCTGGATGGAAACAAGATCTGCTCGACAGATCATTAGGAGATCATCAGCAAAACATACATGAGTACAATTAATCTTTCTGCATTTGGGGTGAAAATTGAAGTCCCCATTCTTGTGCAACTGTCCCAGTACCCTATTCAGGTATTCCATAGCCAGCACAAATAGATATGATGACATAGGATCACCCTGTCTAATACCTCTCTTGGGAGTGAAGGGCTTTGTTAATCCACCATTCAGTACTAGGGAGTAAGAAACAGAAGTGACACATGAAATTGTCCACTGAATAAATTTAGCAGGGAACCCAAGATCAATGAGGATCTGTTTAAGAAAACTCTATTTAAGAGTATCATAAGCCTTCCTCAAATCCACTTTCAAGACACATCTGGGGGAAACTCCTTTCCTTGAATAACCTTTGAAGATTTCATGACTAAGCAGAATGTTATCAACAATGCTTCTCCCTTAAATAAAAACTGACTAAGCCTGCCCAACCAATTCACCAATCACAGCTTTCATTCTCCTAGTAATGACTTTGGAGATGATCTTATACAAAGTAGTACAACAAGCTATGGGTCTATAATCTTTAACAGTTGTAGGAGCTCTGACTTTAGGAACAAGTGCGATAGCAGTGGTATTGATCATGTGAGGCATTTTGCTTGTGGAGAAGAAGTCTTTTGTAGCAGCTAGTATATCATCCTTTACTATCTCACAGTTTCTAGTATAGAATTCCATAGGGAATCCATCCACATCTGGTGCTTTGTCCTTTGGCATCTATTTTAGTTCTTCTGTAATTTCTTCCAAAGTAACCTCCTGAATTAGCATTCTTTTCTGTGATAAAGTTAGACACTTTCCTTCTTTAATAACAGCAGTGTTAACACAAGGCAGCTCACCAGCACAGTCTCCCATCAATGATTGGAAAACCTTTATAAACTCCTATTCCACAGATAAGGGATCTGAGAATTTCAGACCTGTATCAGTATAGATGGAAGTTATGCTATTCTGGCATGTTCTGATCTTCCACTGGGCATGGAAATATCTTGTATTGGCATCACCACATTCAATCCAGCAAGCCTTGGATTTTTGTCTCATAATTTGTTCCTCCACACAACTCCATTTCTCGATTTCTTCTAATGCTGCTTTTTCCTCATTAAACAGAGGTTGTGATAGTGGACAACGCTGCAACTGAGTCTGGATAATACCCAGTGTCTCCCTAGCCTGGACAAGTTTCTGCTTGTATGAAGCCATATAAACATTTGTCTCCTTTAATTGCTGTGTCATCGTCTTCAATTTATTCCATATCTGTTGCATAGGTGTTCCTTCACATTCCTGTCTCCAGACCTCTTGTAGTATGGTTTGAAACTGAGGACTCTCCATAATAGTAAGATAAAGTCTGAAAGGCTTAGGGTGCAAAAGTTTTTGATCTCCAAATTTGATAAGAACTGGAGAGTGATCAGAAACTGATGGATCCATGAAGTCAGCTTCTAGGTGACCATATTGCTGTATCCACTGGAAGTTTCCCAATGCCCAATCAATCTTGCTATAGACCCTAGTTGTAGTAATCTACTTGTTAGTCCAAGTATAATGCCACCCTTTAACTCTAAGAGGAGTGAGTTGAAGGTCAGCAATGACATCTTTAAAGCCTTTAACTTCAGTATCAGTACCAGGAGATCCAATTCTATCTTTAGAGCATAAGACAGAGTTAAAATCCCCGCTCAACAACCAAGAGTCTTGACTGGGTACATATACTTTCCTCAGATCACTCCACAGCTGGTCTCTTAGGTTTGCAGTATTATGAGCATAGATGACACTTAAGTGAGTTTTGATTTGACTATTAGAGTCTTTTAAGAAGCACTGAATTAACTGGTCAGTCACACAGGAGATTTGAACCTGGATGTGAGGTTTCCAGAGTAGCCATATCCTCCCATTTACAGCTTTAGAATAGTTGCATTGGACCTTCCATCCCTTTGCAATCTTATCTTGAATCTTCTTTACTTTATGTTCCTTCACTCTAGTCTCAAGACATCCCATAACATCTACTTTATTTACAGCAAGAAAGGTTTTCAACTCTTTCTGCTTATGGGCTAGGTTTAGCCCCCTAATGTTCCAAGTGACAATAATCATAGAACATTAGGAAATAGGTTCTGAGAAGGCCCATGATCAATCTGTTGGCCCCTTCTGCCAGCATCTAACACATCAATAATTGCCTCACCCTTATTGCATTTGTCTACCATAACTTCACTGTTGCCATTGGGCTCCTTCATTACTATCTCATTCCTTTCCTGAATGTCAGGGCCTTGCTGTGCATTCTGTTGAGTAATAACCATACGAGCAGTGTTATTCCCTAACCTCTCATTCTCCTTGTTATGTTCTGATTGCACTGGAAAGTTTTCCTGTGATTCTGTACTAACTAGAGGCTGTTTAACAAGCCACTCTTGCTTTGTAACTTTTGCCTGCTTTTTCAATCTGGTCCTCTGTCTCCTTGTCTTACCCTCTTCCCCCATTTCCTTCTCTATACCATTGATAGCATTATACCAACAATCAATAGAATCATGTCCAAATTTCAGACAGTGATTGCAGAAACTAGGCTTCCAATCATATTCAATCAACTGAATCATAGGACCAAATGGAGTCTCAATCTCTATCTGATCAGGGAGAGGATGGACAACATCAACCTCCACTAGAGCACGAGCAAAAGAAATTTTCTCATGGTGAGCTGTGAACTTGTCTATGTACAATGGTTTACCCACTGCACTAGCCATTTTACTCAATGCTTCAATAGACCAATAGCCCACCGGTAGTCCAGGAAATCGAATCCACACAGGGATAGTACTCAATATATCATTCTGAAAGGAGAAGTCAATTTCCCAAGGCTTCAATACCATAGGTTTATTCCTGTATGAATAAGGTTCAGATTGAATGACTTGGTCTCTGTCCTCTATAGTATTGAATCGGAAGATGCAATAGCCCTCAGAATGAATCAAAATTTGGGTTTTAGAAACAAAGTTCCACACATGCAACACCCCCAAAATTTTCCATCGCTTTCTCATAGGGATTGTCTCCAATTGTGTAACCAATTAAGGAAGTATTCCAATAATCCACCTGAGATTTCAAATCATCTTCGCTAATTTTGACAATCTTCTTACCATCTCTGTCAGTAAGAGGCAAAAACGAGAGTTGTTTACCCATTTGAGCACTGCGATTACCTTGCACAACCTCGGCAGTAGACATAATAGATTCCTAAGATCCACTAGTATCTGAGAACTGTAAGCGTCTCACAGCGAGGCTAGTAGGCACTTTGATTTTACTCATCGGAGGAAGTAATACATTTGCAGCACCATCTTCATGTTCATTCGATTGGAACTTCTGGGGGAGCAAAATTACCAAATGTCAGCGGTTCTACCTCCTTTGTAACACCATGAGTTGGGGTAACAATCTGAGCAGTAGTGACGGCCAAATTCCTCCGGCGACGAGCCATTTTCCGGGCATAATGGCGGTCTTGCTATCATGCGCCTGAGAGGTTTGAGATGATATTTACCTTGCCAAAACCTCGATCGAAAGGGCTAGTTTTAAAACTACAACTTTCTGAATCAGATTTCTTACAACAACCACCATTTCTGCTCGAGTTCCTTGCTTGGGGATTTTTGGATTTTTATTTTGATGAGACCAAACCGTGAGGCTGCCTACGTATCCTTAAAAGGAATCAGGTCAAACGTAGTTCATAATGATTCCTTGTTATTTGTTTTTGTTTTTCTTCTCTTTTTTTGTTTTCTTTTCTTTCTTTCTTTCTTTCTTTTGTTTCCTTTCTTTTCATTCTTTCCTTTCTTTTCCTTTCACCGCCTTCTCACACTTGCGTTTCTGACTTTTGTTACCGATTCCGAAAGAGGGCTATGAAATAAAATAATTAAAGCTCAAAAGGGTTAGCAAAGGATAAAGTGTTTAGATCGCAGGATAAAATGCCTTCGTCATTTCAATTTTCAAAATATGCCAAGACAAGCAAGTACAATCAGACAAAGGAATCATACATAGCATCTCATGACTGCGTCAGAATTGATAGCCATTTATACACATTTCCCTTCCTCATCTGTCAAATATATTGCACCATTGGACAATACTCTAGCTACAACAAATGGTCCATGCTAGTTCGGTAAACTTGCTTCCAGGATTCTTTAGTTCTATCCGCCCGTGGTTCGGGCTTCAAAGATCTCCAAGGGTCCAAATCTATTCTTATTTCCCATAAGTGTCTCGACTGACTTATGAGTAATCTTTTATGACCAGGCCTGGGGTTATGCATGCATGTCATGTTATTAAAGCCAAAAGAGAAAAGAATTGTATAAAGAAAAGAAAGCTAAGCCAAATTTCTGGAAATAACGAAAAGTAGAAAATTGCATTAGACAGATGGTGAAAGAGCTTGGACACCAAAACAAGTAAAAAGACTGGGGTTAAAGCACTGGAACGAACCTAGACGACACCAAGCAAAACTAGAAAAAATAAAAGGAAAGAAGGGTTTGAATCACAAAACAATATCCAGATTACAACCCTGAAAATAACCCGGACAACAGAAATGACAATAAAATAAACCACCAAAACTCCTCTCTGGCTGACCAAGAAATGGAGCGTCTTCCCAATTAGCGATCACGACATAGTAGCCACTGGGTTCCATATCAATAACACTAGGCACTTCACAAACCTTCGTCACATTGTTCTTAACAGATTGCTTTTGGGTTCCTTTCGCTGGCTCGTTTACAAAGATCAAACTCTAATAGCGCTGAAAGCTTAGCAGCAGTTGTGCCTCCGAGGCTCCCAAAAGAATTCTCACCTTCCAACATGTGCATTTCATTATGCACAGGCGATGGACTTTAGTGTCTGCTGTATCCGAATTTTGCACGACAATGTCACCTGCATTAATAAGCTTCTGAATTTCTTTCTTTAGACTCCAGCACTTCTCTGTGTCATGCCCCGGGGCATCTGAGCAATATGCGCACCTTTGAGAAACATCAAACTTCTTTGACAGAGGGTTTGGCATTTTTATCTGAATCGGCTTCAACATGTCCAATTGCTTCAACCTTTGGAACAAACTGGCATATGATACTCCCATAGGGGTGAAAGCCTTTAATTTTTTCAGTAGCCTCTCATTCTTACATGCTTGGCTGGGTTGGAAACCTGATCCAGGAGGTTTTCGGTATGCTCGTGGGGGCGGGCGGGCATTATGTGGAGCTAGTGATGTACGCGTTTGGGAGTTCTTTGGAGAGAAGCAGTGTTGGGGAGGATCATCTAGTACGCAAGGATATCCACGAGGATGATGTTGAGGCTGGAAATGCTGATCATCTTTTCTATTTCTCTTTCTTCCGCCGAAGCTTACTTGGATGTTCTGAATGTCTTTTGAACAACTCATGATTTTTCCTGACTCGATTCCCTCTTCTACTTGCTCCCCTATTTTTAACACATCATTGAAAGGTCCTTCCAAAGCCGGGATCAAATAACTGAAGTAAGTGGGCTCCTGGGCTTGTTGGAAAAGCTCAACCATTTCTTTTTCACCTATTGGGGTACTGACTCGAGCAGCTTGCTCCCTCCATCTGAGCCCAAACTCCCTAAATCTTTCCTCCGGCTTTTTTTTCATTTTAGATTGGGAAGATCAATATGGGGTAATACTTGACTTGTATTGAAAGTATTGAACAAAATCTTGAGCCATGTCATCCAATGTAGGCCATTTACCGACATGTTGATGAGTATGCCAGTCCAATGCTGCCCCAGTCAGGCTCTTGCTGAAATATGCTATCAACAGGTCATCTTTCTCTCCGACGCCTCTCATTTCACTGCAATAAACCCTCAGGTGAGCTACCGGATCTCCACACCCATTGTATAATTTAAATTTTGGCACTTTGAACCCTACGGGTGGGTGAACGTCAGGGGATACAAACAATTCTTCGCAAGCTATATTACCCTGGTCTCGCATTCCTTGCTTATTCTTCAAGGACTGTTTTATACCTTCTAGCCTCTGTGGTATTCCACTCCGCCCTTCTTTTCCTGTGAACTTTTCATTCTCAACATGAGGCTCATCCTGCAGGCTCTGCTTGTACGAGTCAGGAACACTGTGGGCCACCTTTGCGGGATAGTATTAGATATCATGAGCTCTGAATAAATATTCATTGTTGGGGATAGTTGGAGGGCAAGTGACAAAGCTACTGGGGTGGTTGGGAAAACTGTAATAAGCGGATACATCTGGAGAGTATGGAGGATCGTTCGAAACCATGATCGGAGTTTGGAGAAGGGTAACATCTAAGCAGCTGGGTGGTGGCAGGGGTGGTGCTGTCCCGGTCATCCAAGCCTAATACATTTCTGCCATGTGTTGTCTCAACCTGTGTACGTCTTCAATTAACCCACTGTTCTGGTCAACCAACTACTTTCGGGCCCCAGTATCGACCAACCCAGCTTTGTTGTTGTCTGCCATTGCCTTTGAATTTGTGTTGTATAGGAGAGTTACTTTTTTAAAAATTAAAAACCAACCACCTTTCTGCTATGAGTACAACAAAATAAAGCCATCATGTTAGCGTTAGGGCATTAAACAACTAAAATATCATATTGCGTGCAGTGCACCTAGTCCCAGTTACCGGTT
The DNA here is from genome assembly GCA_034376525.1 of Nicotiana benthamiana. Lineage (NCBI taxonomy): Eukaryota > Viridiplantae > Streptophyta > Magnoliopsida > Solanales > Solanaceae > Nicotiana > Nicotiana benthamiana. The sequence goes on from CM067337.1 coordinate 97,353,785, forward strand.
CTAACATGATTTCGAGGGTATGAAGGTCATATGGCATCATCCCAATTTTGTTTTTTTCAACCTCTCTTTTCTTTTCTTTTCTAGCACTTTCTTGCTCATTTTCTTTCCTCTTTTTCTACTTATTACTCTTTTCATTCCTCTAATTTTCATGTCCCATAATTACACCCTTTTCTTCTTTTTTATTTCTTTTTGCTTCTCTTTTTAATATTTTTTCTTTTTTTTCCTCTTTTTAATAAAACAAAATGATTCGATCGAACCCCATGTAGGTTGCTTGTGTATCATGACTGCATGAATGAGATCTTTGCATAGTTCTGGAAGGTCAAGAATGGAGAAAATAAACTAACTCATTTTTTGTTTATTTTTATACAACTCAAACTATAAAAGCTCTAAGAAACAAAAAAACCATTTTTTCTTTTCTTTTTTTTTTTTAAAAATCAACTCGAAACCATTTCAATACCACCAAAACCATATGATACTAAGCAACAAAGATACAAATCTGACCTTATCTAACTCTTGACCATTTTTAAATATAAGCTACTAGCTGACGGCCAAAACATTTACAAAAGATGGTCATATATGAAATAATTGGTCAATTCTACAATTCTATAAATCCTCACAATAACTGACAAAGTTGCAGCCTAATGGTAATCTTTCGAGCCATGTTCTTGAACAATTGAAGCAATGGTAATTCAACCAAACAACTTTGCTGCCTCAATACACTTTAAGAAATTTCCATAAACATTTGCTAACCTCAACAAATCACCCAAAAATAGTAATTCCAAAAAAACTTATTCTTTTCATTCTCTACTTCCTGCTTTCTCTTCTTCTTTTCATCATTTTTAATTTGTTTTAAGGACAATCCAAAGTAACAAAACTAAAAATTAAATACTACTAAATTAAATTAGCAAAAATCAGACAGTAAAATATAAAAAAATCACTATACTAGATAAGACTATATTTTTGGACACTCTACTTTCTTTGTACATAAAAATAAAGTTAATACTCTAAAAACTGTAACTCTTTTTTTAGTTTTTTTAAAAAATATTGTTAAATAAACCAACTACAAAGTGAAATAAAGACTAAAATATCGAGATTAAACTTAATAAATATATTTACATGCTAAAAAGTGAGTGAAAATCCAAATAACATGGTTGTAACTTGACTGCTAATTGAAACTCAGCAACTGTGCATGATCAACCTCAAAATGCAATTAAAATTTAGAACCAAGAAGAAAATTGTGGTACACACAACTCTGCAGATTTACATTTATAGCATGTTAGACCAACTGACACCAAACTAAACTAGCAGCAACAAACAAGGTAACTTTAAAAAATATTTTTCAGCTTGTAATTCCCTGTTAACTCAATCACCAAAACATTTGTAATCAACTGAATTCAACTGTGTAGAAAAATCAGCTTGCACTCACTATACACTGGTGCAAAAAGTGCAAATTTTCAAGGTTGTTTCAACACCTTTCAATAGCAGTCCAAAACACTCTTATTTGAGTTCAAAGTTCTTCAAACAAGCTCTAATGTCCAAACCCAATTTCAGGTTCACAAAATATTGTAGAAAATACAAATAATGCTTAGAGAACTTGTATTACATCAACAGATTTCATTTAAATCCAAAATTCGATGATTCAAACTAGCTGGCAGGTTCGCTATTCAATGTCTTCTCAAAACTCAAAACTTCAGCAACACCTTAAGCACTAAATTCAGCAGCAGTAGGCATAGAATTGTTTGTCCCAGATTGATGACCTCAACTGTAGAAACAACGCATTACAATCACAGCAATAATGAGTCAGAATAACCGCAAAGTACACCTGAATAGTGCAGGATCTGCTTTCAAAAAAACAGCTCAAAACTTGAATTTCAATAGTGTATTGTTGGCATATAAACTGAAGTAACGCAAGTGAATTAACTGAAGCAAAAACCTTTTCAAAATTCCCTCAACTGTTAAGAAAAACGATAGTAACAACAATCAATTAAAGAAATGTGAAAATCTCCATTGTTGAGCGAAAAATGAACAATTCAGGGCTGTGGACAACAAGTATGAAATCCTTTTCAGCAACAGAAAACAAGCAACAAATTATTTTCCAGCAAACATGCAACTTCTGTCAGCAGATTCTACACAACTTGACATTAGTTTATGTAACAAGAGCACTCAATTCAACAAGGAAAACATTTTAGAAGTAAAAACCAAATTTCAAGCTATCACTGCTAAACTCGAGCACAATCTCAACATACACAAATTTTCGGCAGATTAAGCTTACTGTATGCTCAACCAAATCACAATTCAAGCTGCTCAATCTCTAATCCAACTGAATCCCCTCTATTAAACTCAATGACAACAACAACTATTATAAACCAATGGTAACAAGGTTCAAGCGAGGAGAAATTCAGCTATCAATTCACTCCAGAAACTTTTCTATAAATAGTGGCAAAATTTCAACAAACAAGCTTCAGAATTTCGAAGTCATAGCACAAAGATAACTGGTGTACAATGCATGATTTACTTTACAACATGGCCCCACCAACAATTCATAGATTGAGTTAAAATCACAAAATAGTGCTCCAACAAACAAAAACTGATCTAAACAGAACTTTCGTCAGCATAAAAGAAGTTTTACAATAGAATTCCAACTTGAACTCTAAGAATTTCAATAGTAGAGTCCATTGACACAACTCAATTCACACAATTCCCAACAAGCAGCTTCTTAATTCTAAAACTAACCTGTGTGGCTAAAAGTGATTAGAAGTGCAAAATTTGGCTATGACCCTGCAAATCCGAGAACCTAAGACTTAAAAGGAAGATCGGACCCTATGTGGGTTGCCTACGTATCACGCCTCGAAAGATGAGAATCAGGTTTGCGTAGTTCGGGAAATTTGGATACGGGCAAGAATAAAATAAACAACTAATTTGGAGAAAACATATTTTTTTAGCTTTTCTTGTAAGATGTTGAAATATGCAAAATCTTTTGTATTTTCTTTTTCGCTCTTTTTTTATTTTTTCAAAAATAATAAAAAGTTCAAAATTTTTTTTTTTGAATTTTTCATGTATATCTATCTTTTCCTTTTTTCAAATAAAAAAGTAACAAAAACATAACTAGATCCTGCTTGTTTTATTTTCGCACTTCACCCTCTCTTTTTTTTCATTGTTTTTCTCTTTTTTTTTTCATTTTTTCATTTACCCTCAGCTGTCATTGGTTCTCCAAATGACCCTTTTACCCTTGAATAAATTCAACATGTAGCATATATGATGGATCAAGATGGTCTTTTATTTTGGGCTACACATGTCCTAGACGGACCCAATCCCCGCGTTGAGTCCCCTAAGTCAAATGCACAATGCAGATAAGCGTTCCTACTAGGGATCCGATATGAGGTTGTGTGTTTCTAAGTTTAAATCCTGAGATTATGATCTAGACATGGGATACCCGAGGGAACACTTGGGGCCGAGGAGGGGGCGACATACCGAGAGCACTAAAGTCTGCCCGGCCTTGTTGCTTGCCCAACCTCACTCTATTTGGTATAACTTCTACAGAAAAAGCGGGCTACGCAAACGTATGCACCATTTTCCAGAAGACTCAAAAGGGGTGGTGTAAGGAGACAATCATATACAATTCAACAATATTAAAGCGATAAACAGTTAGCATTTTAGCACAAAGGTTCAAAAAAGTACAATAATATCAACTATAAATAATCCAAGTAAAAATCATGAAAAAGCTCGAATTCTTGAGCCCTGAACCAGGGTATCTGGGAGCAAGTCCACAGTAGAGTCGATAGAGCTGTCACACCTCCTTTTGCATCACTACATGGTATAATAAATGGAGTTTTTTCCAATTTAAGTGACAATCGAAACGGGATTAATTAAAAATCAGAGTCGTCACCTGGGAAAATTTATGGTATCCCAAGTCATCGGTTTAAAATCTCGAATCCAGGAAAGAATGACTTTGTTATTATAGTCTGCGAATCAGAAATCCGGGTAAGGAATTCTGTTATCCCTGGAGAAGGTGTTAGGTACTTCCGAATTTCGTGGTTCTAAAACTGTTGCTTTGATTCTACTTCGCATGTTATATTGTTTAATTACTAATTTTTAAACCTATGTGCTTTTGCTTCTTTTACCACTTTTAATTAGAAAATCATCTTAAAACGGGTTAATCATACATATACGTGCTTGTTTGGCGTGTCAAAAATCATGTCATGCGAACGTGTCCATAATTAATAACGCATTATTATTTTTAAAGAAAAGTTTGGGCCGAAGTTGCGCGAACGCATACTCCAATTTTGTTTTTATAAGTGTAATTGTGTTACGCGAACGTATATGCAATCAACACTAGTGTTTTAAGCGGCCCTAAAGTGTATTTCTACGAAATATTATATTTTACTTAACCTAAGAAATTTCTAAAAGGCCATATGTGATTCTGATGAAGTTACGCAAACTAAAATAATTTAAAAACTTGAAACCTACTTCATTATTTAAGAAAAGAGGGGTCGAAGTTGCGCGAACACATACTTAAAATTAATTTAGAATCATGGTTGTGCAATTTTCTTATACTAAAGTTCGTATATCCCTTCTGGGATCTAAAATAGGTTTTGGCTAGCCTATTCCTTTACTCGACTCTCGTAATCCTAATCCAATGCAGCAGTGATAATGGGTAATGCTTGAGAGAAACTAAGAAGCGCGATGAAGGGGCAATCAAGGAAAACTGGGCGTGGGAAAGCTAACAAGTTCCCGCTGATTTTTGGACCATCATGGAAATAACACTATTCTATGATTTCATAAAAAACAGTAAAATAGGAGAAAACCAAACAAACAAATCAAACATATGCACTATTTTCATATTAAAAATCAAACAAATAGTAACACAGACAGATATGAAACTTGAAACAACTGATCGGATCGAAACCACGACGCCAATGACCTTGACAAGAATTCAAATCGTAAACGCCAACAGAAATGTAACGCAATGACAGTTGCACTTACTTTTCGAGATTTAATCAAATTTCGGACATAAAACAGAGATATAAAGGAGAGGGGATTGACCTGAGCAATATTACTTTAACTAGTTTGATTTGCAAAGCAATTACAAGCCGAATCCAAACTGTAACAGCAACGAAGAATTCGACCATGAACCTCGGACGGCGACGAACCAGCTTCAAACCTCAAACTCGCATCCATTTTTGAAACCAAATCCGAAATCAGAGATGATAAACAACACTTTTGAGAAAACGACCACATGTAATCGGAACCTCAACGACAAGAGTTTGGGTTTGCTGCTATTAATAACGGACGATGGGAGAACGAGAACTGCCGGTTTGAACCTCTGCTTCGCCATTCAATAAAAGGCTATTGAAACTACATGTTTTCCGGTGAGCTGGGTTTGGGTTGAAGAGGCAGAACATTGGATATGGTTGGGTCGTTTGGAGAAGATGATCGAGAGGGGTGGGTTCGAAAATTGTACAGCTGCGCAACTTTTTAGGCGTGTCTCTCTTCGTGCGTATAGGCGTGTTTATCCGCCTCTATTCTATCGTGTATATCCGTGTGTTGTAATGTGTATTAGGTTTTTAGGTGGGGAAATGGGTTTGGGTATTGGGTCAGGGGGGTCGACCCAGCTTGAGTTGGGCAGGGGCTGGTTTGGGTTGTGTTTAAAAATGGCATTTGGGCTTAAAAATAGAAATAAAGATCAGCCCAAAAATATGATTCAGCTCTTTTGTTTTCATATTTTTCTATTTTATTTTAAATTAAGACTAATAATAACACCTTATCTAATTCCTAGTCAAATTATTTTCAAATTAAACTAATTACTACAACTAATACTTATTACAACTAATTAAAACCAAATTAAACGGAAAACTACCGAAATTCAAAGACTAAAATTAAAAGTGCAAAATTAACCATTTTTTATGATTCTTTTCTTTTTTCTTTTAACAATATTAACTCAATGTAATTAATTCCTAAATGCAAATTGAATCTAAGGTGGCATAAAATTAAAATGTGACACTTTTATGGTTTTTTATGATTTTTTAAAAATATTAAAAGTGCATAAAATGCAACTAAGTAAAGAAAAACACCTAAAAATCAATTAAAATTATTTTGGTCTATTTTTAGGAGTTATTTTCATGTAGGGAAAAAATCACGTGCTAACAGAAATAACACCCTCTAAGGCCATGGGCCTTCGCTAAAAGAAAAAGAAGAGTTCAACCTCGCTCGAACGACGATGGGATGTTATTTCGACAATTCGAGATTACAACCTTTAAGGCTAATGGACTTTGAAAAAAGAAAAAGAAGAGCTTGACCGTGCTTGAACGACAACAAGTTGTTATTTTGACAAGTTGAAATGACACCATTTAACACCAAGGGCCTTCGCCAAAGGAAAATGAAGAGTTCGAACTCGCTCTAACGACGACTGGCTGTTATTTCTACAAGTCAAAATAACAACCTTTAAGCCCAAAGGCCTTCGTCAAAAGAAAAAGAAGAGTTTGACCTCGCTCGAACAACGACATGCCTTTATTTTGGCAAGTCGAAAGAATACCCTTTAACGCCAAGGGTCTTCGCCAAAATAAAAAGAAGAGTTCGACCTCGCTAGACCGACGATGAGCCGTTATTTCGACTAGTCGAAATAATACCTTTTAAGGCCAAAGGCATTTTCCAAAAGAAAAAGAAGAGTTCGACCTACTTGAAAGACAACGGGCCTTTATTTTGACAATTCGAAATAACACATATTAAGGCCAAGAGCCTTCGCCAAAAGAAAAAGAAGAGTTCGACCTTGCTCGAACGACGACGGGTCGTTATTTTGAGAAGTTAAAATAACACCCTTTAAGGCCAAGGGCCATTGCCAAAAGAACAAGAGGAGTTCTACCTTGCTCGAAAAACGATGGGCCTCTATTTAGCAATTCTAAATAACATCCTTTGAGGCCAAGGGCCTTCGCCAAATGAAAAAGATTAGTTCGACCTCGCTCGAACGATGACGAGCGGTTATTTCAAAAAGTTGAAATAACACCCTTTAAGGCCAAGACCCTTCGCCAAAAGAAAAAGAGGAGTTCAAACTTGCTCGAACAACGACGGGCCTTTCTTTTGGCAAATCAAAATAAAACCCTTTGAGGCCAAGGGCCTTCACTAAAATATAAAGAAGAGTTCCAATTCGCTCGAATGACAATGAGCCATTATTTAGACAAGTCGAAATAATAACTTATAAGTCCAAAGGCCTTTGCCAAAAGAAAAAGAAGAGTTCGACCTCCCTCAAACCACGACCAGCCTTTATTTCGACAAGTTAAACTAACACACCTTAAGGCCAAGGGACTTCCCTAAAAGAAAAAGAAGCGTTTCACCTCGCTCGAATGATGTCGGGCAGTTATTTCGACAGGTCGAAAGAACACCCTTTAAGGAAAATGGGCTAAACCAATAGAAAAATCTGAGTTCGACCTCGCTCGAATGATGATGGGCCGTTATTTCAGCAACTCAAAATAACACCCTTTGATGCAAAGGGCCTTCGCCAAAAGAAAAAGAAGATTTAGACCCCGCTTCACTGACGACGGGCCGTTATTTTTGAAAGTCAATATAACACCCTTTAAGGTCAAAGGCCTTTTCCAAAAGAAAAAGAAGATTTTCAACTCGCTAGAACGACGATGGCCTGTTATTTCGACAAGTCAAAATAACACCCTTTAAGGCGAAGGGCCGTAACCAAAAGAAAAAGATGAGTTTGACCTCGCTCAAACGACGACGGGCCGTTATTTTGGCAAGTTAATATAATACCCTTTGAGGCTAAGGGCCTTCGCCAAAAGTAAAACACGAGTTCGACCTCACTCAAATGACGACGAGCTGTTATTTCGACAAGTCAAAATAATACTCTTTAAGGCCAAAGGCCTTTGCCAAAAGAAAAAGAAGAGTTCGACCTCGCTCGAATGACGACGGACCATTATTTTGAAAAGTCAAAATGATACACTTTAAGGCTAAGGTCCTTTGCCAAAAGAAATAGAAGAGTTCGGCCTCGCTCAGACGATGATGGGCAGTTATTTCGAAAGGTCGAATGAACACCCTTTAAGGCCAAGGGGCTTCGCCAAAAGAAAAAGAAGAATTCGACCTCGCTCAAACAACGACGAGGCGTTATTTCGGCAAGTTGAAATAACACCCTTTAAGGCCAAGGGCCTTCCCCTAAATAAAAAGAAGAGTTCAACCTCTCTCGAACAATGACATGCAACTATTTCGACAAGTTGAAATAACACTCTTTAAGTCCAAGGGCCTTCGGCAAAAGAAAAATAAGTGTTCGACCTCGCTCGAACGACTACAGGTTTTTATTTCGACAAGTTGAAATAACACCCTTTAAGGCCAAAGACATTTTTCCAAAAGAAAAAGAAGAGTTTGTCCACGTTTGAACAACGATGGGCTGTTATTTCAACAAGTCGAAATAACACCCTTTAAGGCGAAGGGTCTTCGCCAAAATAAAAAGAAGAGTTCGACCTCACTCGAATGACGATGGGCCGTTATTTTGAGAAGTGGAAATAACACTCTTTAAGGCCAAGGGACTTCGTCAAAAGAAAAAGAAGAGTTGGACCTCGCTGGAACGATGATGGACCGTTATTTAGACAAGTCAAAATAACACCCTTTAAGACCAAAGGCCTTCTCCAAATGAAAAAAAAGAGCTCGACCTCGCTCGAATGACTAGGGGCCGTTATTTTGACAAGTCAAAATTACACCCTTTAAGGCCTAGGGCCTTCGCCAAAAGAAAAAAAAGAGTTTAACCTCGCTCGAATGACGACGGGCTGTTATTCTGGCAAGTCGAAGTTACACCATTTAAGGCCAAGGGCCTTGGCCAAAAGAAAAAGAAGAGTTCGACCTTGCTCAGACGAGGGCGGGCCATGATTTTGGCAAGTCGAATACCTTATAAGGCCAAGAGCCTTTGCTAGAAAAAAAGAAGAGTTTGACCTCGCTCGACTGACGAACCTTTTATGGCCAAGGTCCTTCAACAAAAGAAAAAGAAGAATTCGAACTCGTTCGAATGACTATGGATCATTATTTCGGAAAGTAAATATAATACCCTTTAAGGCCAAGGGCTGCTAAATGAAAAAGAAGAGTTTGACCACGCTCGAATGATGACGAGCTATTATTTCGACAAGTCGAAATAACACCCTTTAAGATTAAGGGCCATCACCCAAAGAAAAAGAGGAGTTCGGCCTCGCTCGAACGACGACGAGCTGTTATTTTGAAAACTCGAAATAACACCCTTGAAGGCCAAGGGCCTTATCCAAAAGAAAAAGAAGAGTTTGACCTCGCTCGATTGATAACGAGCCGTTATTTCAGCAAGTCAAAATAACACCCTTTAAGGCCAAGGGCCTTCGCCAAAAGAAAAAGAAGAGTTTGACCTCGCTCAAATGACGATGGGCCATTATTTCGGCAAGTCAAATAATAACCTTTAAGGCCATTGGACTTCGCCAAAAGAAAAAGAAGAGTTCGACCTTGCTTGAATGACGACGAGCCATTATTTCAATAACTCAAACTAATACCCTTTAAGGCCACGGGCCTTCACTAAAAGAAAAAGAAGAGTTCGACCTTGCTCGAATGAAGATGGGCTATAATTTCGACAAGTCTTAATAACATCCTTTAAGGCCAAGGGACTTGTCCAAAAAAAAAAGAGTTTTACCTCGCTCAAACGATGACATGCCATTATTTTGGCAAGTCAAAATAACACCTTTAAGGCCAAGGGCCTTCGCCAAAAGAAAAAGAAGAGTTCGACCTTTCTTGAATGACGATAGGCTATTATTTTGGCAAGTCGAAATAATATCCTTTAAGGCAAATGGCCTTCACCAAAAGAAAAAGAAGAGTTTGACCTCGATCAAACAATTACCGACCGTTATCTTAGCAAGTCGAAATAACAACCTTTCAGGCCAAGGGCTTTTACCAAAAGAAAAAGAAGATTTCGACCTCGCTCGAATGACGACACGCCATTATTATAACAAGTCAAATAACACCCTTTAAGGCCAAGGGCCCTCACCAAAAAAAGAAGAAGAAGTGAACCTCAATTGTAAAATGACGGATTACTATTTTGACAAGTTCGAAATAACATCCAATGAGGCCAAGGGCCTTTAGCAACACGAGAGGGTCTCAACCTCAACCGAACACTAATGAGACATTATTTTTATTAAATCGAAATACTTATGAGGCTAATAGAATTCAGATGGAAAGAAAGACCATGACTTACCATATACGTAGAATGGATCTAAAGGACACCGACCGAGCCCCTCTCATGAACCACCGAGTGAGTAATTCCCTCTTCAAACATTTTGACATCATCAGGGTTCAAGTCTCACTCAGATTCGTAGTCATCAGCTACCACACCTTTTCCCTTTTCTGCAGTTGAAGAGGAAGCACAACCCCAAGATGAGGGAATGTTCGAAATTGGGCGGTCCCAGAAGTCCGATTCTCAACCTTGGTAGGTTGTTGATCACCGAACAACAAGAATTTCTGATTGAGCCAAGGCAACAGTAGGAATTTTTGATTGTTGGTCACATACACCAACAACTCTGACAACGAGTTTTGCCTCAGCCGGGGGAGCCACAAAAATTCCCTCGCTAGAGCCTGTCGTGGGCGAGTCATCTGGATAAATCACCATTGGGGCGAAGTCTCAAACTCTACTATCAGTCTCTTCGACGAACCATTCTCTTCCCTAGTAGGCAGTGATTCCCCAGTCGAACGAATCATATCGGTAGGGACTTCATCCTAAGCAGTGGTCCTCACAGGAGTGAATACGACCGTAGACTTAATTGAAGCCACCCTTTATAAAGGTCGGGCGACGGGTACCACAACGAGGCTAGCAGATGTGGCCGACTAGCAAAAAGCTAACGTAAGGGACCTGGTTCTTCTCACTTTCCCTAAAATTGACAAACGACACATAAGGAGCTAAGCAAAAAGAGAGAACATCTGACAGAAACACTATCTCACATGTAAGAAGCCTACGCCCGAACCTCTCGAGAAAGGTCAACAATGTGCGAATCCCCATTGTATGGGGGAGAATAGAATACGCCTATTCATGAATATCTTCGATGGGTGGAGGGAGAAACCTCTCAGTTGCAAAGGCATGCTATACTTGAGTACCATAGCAGAAAACAATTAGGCATTCCGCCATTCAGGAAAAAGAAACTTACGCGCAAAGTTCCACTTCTTAGGGAGGCCCGTCGGGTCCACCACAATGTGCTCAATCTGCACATAAAAGTAGTTCTCATAGAAATGATGGTTGGCCCTATCATCCATCTTCACCACCAAACTTCTAGACCCAGAGGATGTAATTGAATTATTGAACCTCAAATAAGCTGAGGAGAAAAGATGCTGAGCATGTTTTCAGAAGTGATCTCACGACTGGCAATTTATGAATACTTAAGCAACATCATGAATAACTTGTACACGTATGGTGAAAGTTGGGATGGGGGGGGGGGGGGCATACCATATGAAAAGGCAAAGTTAAGTACTAGAAAAGAAATGGGAAGTTTATACCCTATTAGAAAGGGACATGCATAGAACACGCAATATCAGGGGCGGTCGAAGTGAACTATGTCATTCCCCACCGCCGGTCGCATATCAACATTATTGGGAATTCCCCACCTTTGTTTCAAATCTATAATCCCCCTTTCCCTCATGATGGAGGGTACAAGTTCCGATTTTGCTCCTCCGCTTACACTGAAGTCAGTCATCTCTCTTCCGGGGTGAGGCAAGATCTCGATCACTAAAGGCATTTCCTCATCTTCTGCCGCATCTGCCCTTCCGGCAACCTGAGTAGTACTTTCTAGTACCGTATTAGCAACAGGGAGTTTGTCGCGAGAAGAATCACCTACCATTTTTAGCAAAAAATACGCCAAATAAATAATAAAAAAGAGATGACATATTTTAGTGAGCAAGACGGCAAGAAGAGAATCGAGGTATCAGAAAGAAGGATATATCTACAGAACTCTCCCAAGCATAAGATGAAGAAATGTGTCAGTCGGATAACCGGCAAAACCTATTTATAAGACATAAATTCCCTATGCACAAAACCCAAGAGCCACCAATTGAATCTGATAGGGCACAAAACGTTTCATTTCCCCAGTCTGGCGTAATAATGTCCATAACCACAAGCAATATGTCGATATTTAACGACGTATCTGTTCTAAAATCATCGTGACAATCCATGGGGATTGACATAACGCCACCAATCTGCCTAAAGCCTACAAAGCATAGGTATGGAGTGAATGGAATATGAAATTATTCACCAAACGATCGCCTAGTCAACACAATCTAATGGAATTGTAGAAAGAAAGAATTGAACGTCAAAGGAGACAATAAATGCTTAGTTGAGAAGTTCTGGTTTACCAGAAATTTAGCGGGGGGGGGGGGGGGGGGGAAGGAAGCTATGCTTATAGCTAACTGAATACTCATTTTCATTCCCAATAACAACACACAATCCGTTTCATATGAAAAAACGGAAAGGAAGAAAACACAACCTGAAATATTTCAAAGTTTGGGGTATTTGGGTAAAGTGAAAGTTTTAAAACCCAAAATGATAAAAATCAGATAAAAAACTGTTGATTCACTTTTAATAAGATAGGGAACAAATAGTAAGGTATACCTTTTTTTGATTCATAAATTAAAAAATCCCGACATTCATATTAATACGGCAATCGAATCAAATAATGCTGAATTATTTGAGAATATTTATCCGTAAAAAAAGGAATGTGAGTCGTCTAGTAAAATATCTAAGCAACCTCGGAAAGAGGCAAAGAAAAGTACACCTAGTGAGGTGAATCCAAGACGTAGCAAGTGTCAAAGGAGAACTACACCTTTGAACCCTATTTTATGACATTCTTGTTGGAAAGTGAGCCTCAAACATTTAAAGAAGCAATGCTTTCTCGAAAGCACAATGTTAGAAAGAGTTAGTCAATAGTGATATAGAACCCATATTAAGTAATCATACTTGGGAATTGGTTAATCTTCCTCCAGGAAATAAATCTTTGGGTTCGAAGTAGATTTTCAGAAGGAAAATGAAAGTTGATGGTACTATTGACAAATATAAGGTAAGATTGATTTCCAAAGGATTAAGACAACATGAAGGTCTTGATTACTCTGACACATACTTACCGGTAACGAGAAATACATCTATTTAGATGGTAATAACATTTGCCTCCGTATATGGCCTTGAAATCCATTAGATGGACACAAAGGCATCCTTCTTAAATAGAGTTTGGTGGAAGACATTTATATGGAACAATCTAAAGGGTTCGTGGTTCCTGGAAAAGAAAGAAGGTATGTCGACTTGTTAAGTCCCTTTACGGACTAAAATAAGCACTCAAACAATAGCGTGCGAAATTTGACTAGAAAATGTTTTCAAATGAAACATGTGAAATGTTGGATGATTTAGCTTATGCATAACAAAAGCTAATGTTAGACGGGATGTATATATTATCTAGAAGAATTAGATGATATGATTCTTCGAACCCCACAAATCCTTAGTGTTTATCTTGAAAATGGGATCTATAATTATATTTGATTTTGTGGTTCTAAAAATACGCGATTTATCTCAACACTAGTTATTAGGCAAGAGATGCTAAGTTCGAGTAAAGAAAATAAGAAATATAAACCGATAGGGTTACAAGACTGGGCATCAAGCTAGCTGGAGGAGGGCCTCGAGGTCTAGATGAGGCTAATGATAATGAAAAATTGATGAAGAATCAATGATAAGGAGGTCCTTAAAGATAGCCTTTTGTGGTTAATAATAAGCAATAAATGAAGAACAATAAATGAACAATGAAAGAATAAGAAATAAATGCGTAGAACAACTGTTTAAACAAAGTGCAGAGAATGTCGCATTGATTCAATATGTGGTGTAATAATCCGAATGCCCTACAAAATGACAAGGGTCCCCTTTATATAGGAGGGGTGCATCCCAATCCTAGTAAAATTTCTAATTAATGACGAAGAAAAGCTACTAGTCTGCTATACAACAGCTCAGTACAGACTTGTACTATTCTTGCAGGCCTGGTCAATTCTAAGCACGTGTATTTGTGAATTTTCCAACCTTTCCATGATGATCATTGATCATATTACTCCGAGGTCGACCAAGGTGAGCCTTCGATGTGCTCCCTCAAGACACACCTCGGGGTCCCACCTCAAGTTCTACTTCGGGCTTCTTTGAGGCTAGGCGTGGAGCGACATAGTAGCCCCAAAGTCGACGTCTAGAAATCATGGTAGGTATTTACCACTGTCACTTCTAAATTCCTTATGCATGGATTTTTTTGTTGTATTTTCGACATTTTACACTTGTGCTGGTCTCGGGGAAGCTGTTTTAAGGAGATCTCCACCTTTTAGAGAAGAAGATACCCAAAAACCCGTCAAAGATAGAAAGAGAAAGAAGAAAATGCCCGCGGAGTCCCTGATACCGAAAAGAGCTAGAGCTGGAAAGCCCAGAACGGATACAACGTTTCTAACTATGGTAGCAGTTGAGAGTCTTTGTGTTGAAGATGATAATGGCTACCCACTGGTTCATAGGGCAAGACAAGGCACTGATGCTTCGACGATTTTCAGGCAGGAAACTACCGAGCCAGAGGTGGCCGATGTGGTCCCACCTTGTTTTGAGGAATCTCTCTAGGAGGGATCGGATGTAGTCCCCGAGCCGAACACTGAACATGATACATCGTTTGCCGAGGAACACTTGCTTGGTGCATTTAGAGGATCCTGCTATGAGGCTATTCAAGGGCAAAAAGAAACCTCAATAGAGGTTGATGTTGTATGTGGTCTTCAGTCAGGCCCATCGTTTTCCCTAAGGGCAAATACGGGACGCCTAGAACAGGGAGGCTACCGATGCAGGGGCATGCTAGGGGGAGGATGATGTAGTTGGAGCATTTAGGGATGTTTTTTCTAGTGTTGAAGAGGATGCTAATCTCGATGCTCCAGCCATTCATGAGGAGACTGCGAAACTCCAAAAATAGGTGACTTATGACATAACCCTTATGCCTTGAATTTTGATCTTTGTTTTTTCTAATTTCTTTCCTTTGTGTACATGTCACGATAAAGTATGATCAAGCCTTCTCCAAGTTAAATGTTGAACTGAATCATAATGAGAAGGAGTTCGAGAAGCTTGCCATAGAGTCAAAAGAACTAAAAACTCTATACGCCCGAAGGGAGGGGGAACAGAATAGCCTCCGAGCGAACCCGGAGAAAGTTCTCATGAGCGGGCTTAATTCATTGAGTAAGTAGTTTGGTATTCATGAGCTTGTTTGTTTTTTTAATAACTTGGTGTTTTACTATCTTGGCTCGGTATTTGCAGATCGAGTGAATGGATGCCTTTGCGGAGAAGCTTTGGGAAGAAATTGCTGCTAAAGATGTCGATATACTTGAGCTGAAGTAGTGGAAGGATATCATGGCTTTGGAAAGGGACGCCCTCTGAGGGGAGTTGGCCTTGACCCAGGATCTTCTTCAAGGTGCTAAGGAGGAAGCTCTCATATTCTAGGTACTTTATTCCATGTCGACTGCCGCATTAGTCACAGTAAAATTTGAAGCCGAAGAGCTCATGTCCTCATACTTAAAAGATGCGGCTACTACAAATGCTCATGCTAAGGAGATATTTGTCGAGGCTGAACTCAAAATGGCTCGTGCCCTTGCACAGGATCGATTAGAAGCTCAAAGGAAGGCCTTCGAAGAAGTGCACGCCAGGGGTTTTGACTTTTCTGCCGAGATCGAAGAAGTGAAGGCCACGAGGAATCAGCAGCTCTGACTACTTCGGATGAGTTCTATTTGAGTAGCTCGGGGAGTAGTGAAGATGAAGGCTAGGCCGTCTTTGCTCGTTTTACTTCTTCTTCTTCTTTTGTATGCGGCTCTGTATGCGAGTTTTTTGTAAATGCGCTCCTATAAATGCACTTTTTAAATATATTCCTGGAATGCAAAGGATTTTATTTTTTAATGTCTTCAGAGTATTGCTTTTTAGTGTTCATGCCAAAGTAGGGCCTCGACCTTAAACTTAACACCTTTGTGCTCGGTATTGAAATGACAGACACCTTTTGTTGAAACATGTTCTCAAGGCACTAAACTAAACGTGTGTTCATATTTGTAGGTTTTGATAAA
Organism: Nicotiana benthamiana; assembly: GCA_034376525.1. Classification (NCBI taxonomy): domain Eukaryota; kingdom Viridiplantae; phylum Streptophyta; class Magnoliopsida; order Solanales; family Solanaceae; genus Nicotiana; species Nicotiana benthamiana. Next base: position 97,369,865 of record CM067337.1, read on the forward strand.
TGACAAACGATGCGCAATTGACATATGACGAGGTCCAAGCACAAGCGCGCAAATGTCACGTAACGAAGTTCAAGCACAAGACAAACAAAGATCAAGATTAAACAAAGTTATACATGAGTCGCTCTTTAATTGTGATCTTGATCCGACAATTTAACTCAAGACTTGGCTTCTCTCGTAAAAACATTTTTATCAAATCATGCATATTTAATTTAGAGCAAAATGATTTTAAATCATGCATATTTATTTTAGCAAAATGATTTTCTAAACATGCCTCTAAATCTGGACAAAGATAATCGATTATGTACTTATGATAATCGATTATGTTAAGGCAGCTGCAAGACAATCGATTGTGTACCTTATGACAATCGATTGTGTTGAAGCAGTGTCCATCAGATTTTTGAAATCTGCATGACAATCGATTGTGTACCTTATGAAAATCGATTGCGTTGAGACAGTGTCCATCAGATTTTTCAAAGCTAAAAATAATCGATTGTGAACCTTATGACAATCGATTGTGTTGAGGCAGTGTCTATCAGATTTTTCAAAGATACAAAATAATCGATTGTGAACCTTATGACAATCGATTGTGTTGAGGCAGTGTCTATTAGATTTTTCAAGACTGAAAAATAATCGATTGTCCATATAGCATAATCGATTATGTAAATGACCGTTGCCAAAATATTTTCAAACTCCGTCAGATAATCGATTATAGGATTTTAATAATCGATTGTTTGAAGTAAAATCTGAAAAAGATTTTTTGAACGTTGCCAAGTAATCGATTGTATATTTCTGATAATCGATTGTTTTAAGTAAAATCTGGAAATGATTTTTTGAACGTTGCCAGTAATCGATTATACGTCTTAGATAATCGATTATGCTGCGTAAATCTGGGAATGATTTTTGGAAAGATTGGAAAACAATCGATTGTGCTAATCTGACAATCGATTGTCGCAGCACAAAATCAGCAATTCTTGATTGGCAATTAGGCAACGGTTATGCATGTTTTTGACACTATAAATACATCTTCAAATCAGTCTTCTAAGCACAACAACTGATCATATTATTGCTAAAGCTTGCATACTCTCTTATTCGTCATTTTCTATTCATTACATAAGTTTTTGAGAGCTAAATTCTTGACGAAAGTTGTTGCGTTCTTGAGCGTATTTATTTTTACTCATATCTACTCTTAAGGAGAGTCTTGTTTTGAGTGCAAAGTGTTTTTATACACTTGAAGGGAAGTGTTAATCCCTTGTATTGTAAGAAGGAACGTTGTGATTCCTTTGGTTGAAGTCTTGAAGTGTGGTATCTTCGAGCAAAGGTTGTTGAGGCTTGTGTGACTCAAGTTCTCAGTTTGTAACGGTTTGTTAAGCACCCGTAAGCTTAACGAAGTTAGTGGAAATCTCGAGAGAGTCTCTCGGGGACTGGACTAGCCACGGGTTGTGGTGAACCAGGATACATCGGTGCGTTCATTCCTTATTATTTACTTATCGCACTTATTTCATTCCTGCAAATTTTAAATTCCGCAAGTTTACGCTGTTTTTTATCATAACGCTATTCACCCCCCCTCTAGCTAACAATTGGTATCAGAGCCCAACTCTCTGAAAAACTTAACCGTTTGAGAGAAACAATCCATGGCTTCTACTCGTGATTCTTTTGCAGGAATAGGTGAAGGACAATGCTCCACCCGACCACCACTATTCGATGACACAAACTATTCGTACTGGAAGGAGAGGATGAGAATATTCATTCAATCGAATAATTTTCATCTGTGGAAGGTATATAATGAAGGGAGAACAAATTCCAACCAAAAAGGTTGAAAATGAATGGGTTCCAAAATCCGAAGAAGAATACGATGCGGATGATATCCGAAAAGTGCAGAACAACGCTAAAGCCATCAACTTATTATATTGTGCTGTAAACGCTGATGATTACAGAAAAATATCATGTTGCACAATGGCGAAGCAAATATGGGATAAGCTGGAAATCACGTACGAAGGTACGGACCAAGTAAGAGAGGCTAAAGTTGATTTTCTAACCTATGCATATGAACTGTTTCACATGAAGGAAGGCGAAAGGGTCGATGACATGTTCGAACGATTTTCAAAAATCGTTAATGACTTACATGCTCTTAAGAAGACCTTTACGGATAAGGAACTTGCCCGAAAAATTCTCCGAAGTCTCACTCCGGAATGGCGCTCCAAGGCCGACGCGATTCAAGAGTCTATTGGCATTTCAAATGTCACCATCGACGGATTAAGAGGTAACCTTAAAACTTATGAATCTACTATACTTAACCCTCTTGTTAATGATCAAAGGAAACAAAGAATCGCCCTCAAGGCAAGCACAAGTCAACCTCAAAATGATGAGGACGGAGATAACGAGTTCGGACTCGTTATTAAGAGATTTCAAAAGTTCATGCGAAAAGAGTATGAACGAAAAGGCAAACAACAAGGAGATCAAGTAAAGTGCTATGGGTGCGGAGAAATCGGGCACATTAAATCAAATTTCCCAAATGTCAAAAAGGAGAAGAAACCCTTCAAGAAACAACGAGCATACATATCTTGGGGAGGCGACTCCGGAGACGAGTCAAGTGAGGAAGAAGAAGACAAAACCGCAAATCTTTGTCTTATGGCACACGAAGACAATCAAGAAGAGGTATGTCAAATTTCTTCCAAAAACATCTATTCTCTTGAGGAAATGCAAAATGCCTTTGATGAGTTGTATAGTGAATTCATTAAAGCTTCCAAAACTGTTAAAAACACTAAGGAAAATGCTTCTTTGAAAGAAAAAGATTTTGAAAGACAACTCCTTAAAGAAAAAGATTTTGAAAAATTGATTTTGGAAAATGAGAAGTTGAAAGAAGAAAACAAATTTTTCGGCAAGAGAAGCGCCGACAAACCCGAGAGTTCTAGTAAAAATTGTACTTCTTGCATGCATCTAAAAGATGAGGTAGAAGACTTATGGGCACCTTAGATAAGTTTAATTCTTCTTATAAAAATTTGAATGAGGTTCTTGTTAATTTGAAATCGACCAAACATGGGATAGGTTTTAAAAACGAGCCTAAAGAAAAAGTTGAAGCCAAACCCCAACCACCTAAGGCTCAACCTAGGACAAATAAAACAAATGTTCATCCTAGAGATAACAATCCTAGAATCAACATGCATGCTAGACCAAACACTAGAAGAAACTTTGAACATTTTAGGACACCTAGAAATGGCCTTCAACCTAGAAATAACTATTCTAGAAATGATGCATATCCTAGACCAAACACTAGAAGAAATGTTGAACACTTTAGGACACCTAGAAATGGCTTTCAACCTAGAAATAACTATTCTAGAAATGCTGCATATCCTAGAACAAATAGTAGGAGAAATGATTTTCATGAAATGCGCAATAGTCATATTGTCGAAAATAGAGTAAACAATTTTCGTCCGTCCAACTACTATCAACCTAGACGAATGCATAATCCTAATGTCATTTGTCATTATTGCAATCAAATTGGACATATTGCTCCTTCTTGTTTAACTAGACATAGACACTTAACTGCATGTCAAGCACAACAGCATGTTACACCTAACTCTCAAGGACCCAAAACAGCTTGGGTACCAAAGACTCATTAATTTGTCTTGTAGGTATGTTTGAAGGGATCAAGTGTACTTTGGTACCTTGATAGTGGATGCTCCAAACAAATGACCGGAGACGAATCCAAGTTCCTTCAACTAGAACACAAGGAAGGAGGAAGCGTTATTTTTCGAGATAACAACAAAGGAAAAATTATCGGCATTGGATCGGTCGGTAAGGATGAACCTTCTTCCATTAAGCATATATTGCTAGTTAATGGTCTAAAACATAATCTTTTGAGCATAAGTCAATTGTGTGACAAGGGAAATCTTGTTTTATTTGATTCGGATGAATGCTTAGTTTTTCGCCGTAGCGATTTTAAAATTATCCTTCGTGGTTTTAGAATGGATAACATCTATATGGTTGATCTCGAAAATTCTTCATCTGAGTATGTGAATTGTCTTATGAGCAAAGAAGATGATATGTGGTTATGGCATCGTAGAGTAGCGCACATCAACATGCATCTTTTAAACAAATTGGTTTCACAAAATTTAGTTATTGGTCTTCCAAATTTGAAATTTGAAAAAGACTCCATTTGCGATTCTTGTCAAAAAGGGAAGCAAACAAAAGCATCTTTTAAATCAAAAAATATTGTTTCAACTACTAGACCATTGCAACTTCTTCACATGGACCTTTTTGGACCATCTCGCATTGAAAGTCTTGGTAGAAATCGTTATGCTTTTGTTATCGTTGATGATTATTTGAGATTTACATGGACACTATTTCTTGCTCATAAAAGCGAAGCATTTCATAATTTTAAATGTTTTCTTAAACGTGTTCAAAATAAAAGGACACAACCGTCACTTAAATAAGAAGTGATCATGGGGGAGAGTTCGATCACAATCTCTTCGCAGATTTTTGTGACGAACTCGGTATCGAGCACACCTTCTCTGCTCCACGCACACCACAACAAAATGGAGTGGTGGAAAGGAAAAATAGGTGTCTCAAAGAGATGGCTAGAACCATGCTCGATGAGGCTAAGATTCCCAAACTTTTTTGGGCGGATGCCGTGAGTACCGCATGCTACGTTTTAAGCAGAGTAGTCATAAGGCCCAGAGTAGTCATAAGGCCAATACTCATGAAAACTCCCTATGAACTCTACAAGGGAAGGAAACCAAATATCTCCCATCTTAGAGTATTCGGTTGTAAATGTTTTATTCATAACAATGGTAAAGATAATTTGGGAAAGTTTGATGCCAAATCCGATGAAGGAATTTTTATTGGTTACTCTTCACATAGCAAAGCATGTAGAGTATTCAATAAAGAACCAAAACTGTGGAGAAATCCCCTCATATTGTGTTTTCCGAAAATAATGCTCGCTTGGCGAGAAAGGATTCTGGTTTTGAACTTGCAGGTAGTTTAAACTCAATGAGTCCTCAAGACAAAGTACTAGAGGAAACTCCTAAGGAAATTCAAGATGAAATCTTGGAACAATTATCGGAGGAAGCGCCACAACTGGAAAAAGAAACGAAACTGCCTAACGCGTTGAGGACAATCAAAGACCATCCTCTCGAACAGGTAATTGGCGACATTGAACAACAGGTAAGTACTCGAAACACTCTTAAGAACACCTTAGGACATACTGCTTTCGTTTCTCAAATTGAACCTTCAACCGTCTCCGAAGCAATTGGGGATGAATTTTGGACCTTGGCAATGCAAGAGGAGCTTAACCAATTCAAACGAAATGACGTTTGGGATTTGGTGCCAAGACCCGAAAATCATACCATAATTGGTACGAAATGGGTTTTTCGAAACAAACTAGATGAAAAATGGCGTAATCACTAGAAACAAAGCTAGGCTTGTAGCAAAAGGCTATAATCAAGAAGAGGGAATTGACTATGAAGAAACATATGCACCCGTAGCAAGGTTAGAAGCTATTCGTTTATTGCTTGCTTTTGCCTCTTCTATGAATTTCAATTTATATCAAATGGATGTAAAAAGTGCTTTTCTAAATGGTGTTATTCAAGAAGAAGTTTATGTAGAACAACCCCCGGGCTTTGAAGATTTTAAATCTCCCAATCATGTTTTCAAACTTAAAAAGGCGCTTTATGGTCTCAAACAAGCTCCCCGAGCTTGGTATGAACGATTGAGCAAATTTCTTTTGGAAAATGAATTCATTAGGGGGAAAGTAGACACCACTCTATTTGATAAGCATAAAAATAATGATATTTTATTAGTTCAAATCTATGTGGATGATATTATTTTTGGTGCTACTAACAATGCTTTGTGCAAGGAATTTTCTGACTTAATGACAAGAGAATTTGAGATGTCTATGATGGGTGAGCTAACCTTCTTTTTGGGGCTGCAAGTAAAGCAAATGAAAGAAGGAACCTTCATTTGTCAAGCTAAATATTGCAAAGAATTGCTAAAACGATTTGAAATGAGAAACGCAAAAGCAATGGCCACTCCCACGAGCACATCCGACCATCTAGACAAAGATGAGAAAGGTATGGAAGTCGACACCAAGAAGTATCGAGGTATGATTGGATCTCTCCTTTATCTTACTGCTAGTAGACCGGACATCATGTTTAGCGTGTGCTTATGCGCTCGTTATCAATCATGTCCTAAGGAGTCTCACCTAACTGCGGTGAAACGGATATTGAAGTATCTTGTTGGTACTGTAAATGTGGGTCTATGGTACCCCAAAGGTTCTTCATGCCAACTTGTTGGCTATTCCGATTCCGATTTTGCTGGATGCAAATTGGACCGCAAGAGCACTAGTGGCACTTGCCATTTGCTCGGCAGCTCTCTAGTTTCTTGGTTTAGCAAGAAACAAGTAAGTGTTGCATTGTCCACAACCGACGCTGAATATGTAGCCGTGGGGAGTTGTTGCGCTCAAATCCTTTAGATGAAACAGCAACTCTTGGACTACGGCCTAAGTATCGATCATATCCCTCTTAGATGTGACCATACTAGCGCCATATGCTTGACGAAGAACCCCGTTCTTCATTCAAGAACAAAACACCTTGAGATTAGGCATCATTTTATAAGAGATCACGTTCTCAAAGGTGATGTCGAAATTGAATTTGTTGAAACCAAAGATCAATTGGCCGACATCTTTACAAAACCTTTAGAGAAAGATTCCTTCTTCCGAATTCGTAGTGAACTCGGGATTCTTGACTCCACATTGATCTAAGTCATGCATTGCATTTTCCCTTTCACATGATTACTAACTTGAGCGTCGGAGGCGTCTAACGTATTTTTGCAGGTATCGCCCTAAAAGCAGGGGGAATTATAAAGACTGGTGCAGAATAATCGATTTCTCTTTAGTATATAATCGATCATCAAGTATCAATAATTGATTATGTTGACATTATTTGCTTTATTATCCCTTTTATGAAGTTGAAATTTTTGATTAATCAATAAACAAGTTATTTACCAATTTTTTTGCTAATGTCAAAAGGGGGAAGAATAAGGGCTATGCACTTAATATTTATTCGCATAAATTGAGGGGGAATTCATATGTTGAGGGGGAACTAATTGAATATATATATACTTGTCTGGGATCGTCATTATGAATTACCTAATATGCATATCCCGATTAAGGTTTGCCATTATCAAAAAGGGGGAAATTGTTGAAACACGTTCTCAGGGCACTAAACTAAACGAGTGTTCATATTTTTAGGTTTTGATAAATGAAAAATGATGCGCAATTGACATATGACGAGGTCCAAGCACAAGCGCGCAAATGTCACGTAACGAAGTTCAAGCACAAGACAAACAAAGATAAAGATTAAACAAAGTTATACATGAGTCGCTCTTTAATTGTGATCTTGATCCGACAATTTAACTCAAGACTTGGCTTCTCTCGTAGAAACATTTTTATCAAATCATGCATGTTTAATTTAGAGCAAAATGATTTTAAATCATGCATATTTATTTTAGCAAAATGATTTTTTAAACATGCCTCTAAATCTGGACAAAGATAATCGATTATGTACTTATGATAATCGATTATGTTAAGGCAGCTGCAACACAATCGATTGTGTACCTTATGACAATCGATTGTGTTGAAGCAGTGTCCATCAGATTTTTGAAATCTGCATGACAATCGATTGTGTACCTTATGACAATCGATTGCGTTGAGACAGTGTCCATCAAATTTTTCAAAGCTAAAAATAATCAATTGTGAACCTTATGACAATCGATTGTGTTGAGGCAGTGTCTATCAGATTTTTCAAAGATACAAAATAATCGATTGTGAACCTTATGACAATCGATTGTGTTGAGGCAGTGTCTATTAGATTTTTCAGTCCTTTCAAGACTGAAAAATAATCGATTGTCCATATAGCATAATCGATTATGTAAATGACCGTTGCCAAAATATTTTCAAACTCCGTCAGATAATCGATTATAGGATTTTAATAATCGATTGTTTGAAGTAAAATCTGAAAAAGATTTTTTGAACGTTGCTAGGTAATCGATTGTATATTTCTGATAATCGATTGTTTTAAGTAAAATCTGGAAATGATTTTTTGAACGTTGCCAGTAATCGATTATACGTCTTAGATAATCGATTATGCTGCGTAAAATCTGGGAATGATTTTTGGAAAGATTGGAAAACAATCGATTGTGCTAATCTGACAATCGATTGTCGCAGCACAAAATCAGCAATTCTTGATTGGCAATTAGGCGACGGTTATGCATGTTTTTGACACTATAAATACATCTTCAAATCAGTCTTCTAAGCACAACGACTGATCATATTATTGCTAAAGCTTGCATACTCTCTTATTCATCATTTTCTATTAATTACATAAGTTTTTGAGAGCTAAATTCTTGACGAAAGTTGTTGCGTTCTTGAGCGTATTTATTTTTACTCATATCTACTCTTAAGGAGAGTCTTGTGTTGAGTGCAAAGTGTTTTTATACACTTGAAGGGAAGTGTTAATCCCTTGTATTTTAAGAAGGAACGTTGTGATTCCTTTGGTTGAAGTCTTGAAGTGTGGTATCTTCGAGCAAAGGTTGTTGAGGCTTGTGTGACTCAAGTTCTCAGTTTGTAACGGTTTGTTAAGCACCCGTAAGCTTAACGAAGTTAGTGGAAATCTCGAGAGAATCTCTCAGGGACTGGACTAGCCACGGGTTGTGGTGAACCAGGATACATCGGTGCGTTCGTTCCTTATTATTTACTTATCGCACTTATTTCATTCCTGCAATTTTTAAATTCCGCAAGTTTACGCTGTTTTTTATCATAACGCTATTTACCCCCCTCTAGCGTTAAGCGCATATTCTAACACCTTTGAGGTCGGGTTATTCTGGTTTTGATAGCACCTTCCCGCAATTAGGTTGACAAGGACTCAATTTAACTCCTCGATCCCTCGATCACCGTACGATAGAATCATTCCTGCATATGACTGTGACTTCATGGAAATGATCCCGTCGGTATATTTCGCCAGAAGGTCATAAGTTCTTTGTCAGAGCATATTGGCTATCAAAGTTAATGAATACTTGTCGCTTTTCTTTATATATACTCGCTTTATTTTTGTTGAGGTCCTTGTCGCTCTGTGCATCTACATTTCTCTATGGAGTTCCTTTCCCTGGGTTTCCGTCATCCCTTTCCTGTTTTGAGGGAGTCATGGCCACCACACCCAACTCCGCTTGCCAAAAAGAGGGAAAACCTACCTCTGCTCTCCGCCCAGCTGGTGGTACACTATCGGCGTTTGGCTAGCCAACTTCAAACTGTTTCATCACGATAAGAAACTTTATGATGGAGAAACCTCTCGATATTTCTGGCCATCGAGAACATGCATCGAGATTTATTTTCTCAATAGAAGAGAGACACCTTGAAGCTATGAGGAGAGACTGCGAATGGGGGGAAATGGTGAGGCTTCAGATACCCTCCCGAGAAGAGGATATTATGGCCCCTTAGAAGGCTTTCTGGACATGTATACGTACCCTTTTACGTTGGGTCCTCTCAACCGACTCGTGCTCGAGTTCTGTCAAAGATGTTGAGTTACGTTGGCTCAGATCCATCCATCTTTTTGGTAGATCGTGTTGATGATGGGATTCTTTGCTGAAATCTAGGTCGAGTTCACTCTCAGCCACCTCGTTAGATTATATCGGCCCTTGCATTATCAAGGTCTAATTACTATACGACATAAATCCACCAAGCCTTTCATTGCTAGTGCTAACGAGGACATGGATCAAAGGTGGATGGTTTGTTTTTTCCGAGTGAGGGCCATCTATTCCAGTGGAATTTCAAACATATCCTAAGAAATGGAATCTCAAGTGTAAGTGACATACTGAACTCTATTATTTTTGTTCTTGGTGGAGCCAAACTTCGTAAGGACGTGTTCTTTCCTTTTCTACAGTGATCATGCAGATGCCAAATGAGGTCCCCGATTTTGCCGGCTAGGCCCATGAACTGGCTTCCTCTTCGATTTATGATAAGCGCAAGTGGTGGGATATGTCAAAGGGAAAATGGGAGGCTAAGAACCATGGTATGTGCTATACAGTCCTTCTCTTGAGGAGTTCTTTATTTTTCCTATACTAATTTCTTTACTGCAGGTATTAGTGAGTTTTCTGAGGTGAGACCGTCCCCTTTCAAGGAGGAGGAAGAGCTTTCGACTTTTGAGACAAGGAAGGAAAATAAAAGAAAGAGACTCTCGAAGGACGAGGATTATCATATTAGGGAAAGATGTGTCTGGGATACGAGGAGGACATTGCCGCGTATGACGATCTCATTTTTATCGTTAGCTCCGTGGACATCAATGCACCTAGAGAGGATGATCATTCATTGATAGCTCGGACCGGAAGACTTCTCGAGACTATTAATCCTACTGGGCTCGAGGCCCCTAGTCTCAAGGAAGAGATTCCCCAAGAGAGGAAGATTGAAGGTCCTTCCTTACCTGATTTGGCAACCGGTTCTCGGACGCGGGAGATACTCCGAGGGAGATGGGTTTCGATGTATCTCCTACTGATTAGAGTGCCTCGAGTATCCCTACTGGGGTCAATGAGATCGAGCCGATGGATGCAAAATCGACTTTCGAAGAAGCTCAACGACTCTGCTCGATTGTGAGTTTTGGAGTCACTGCTAATTTTTTTTGAGTTCACATTTTCTTCTTTTCAACTGAAACTTATTTCACGTAGGCCGTTGATAAGGTCAAGTCTGGGTTGCTTCACTATGATTTTAAGCTATGTAAATCATTTAATGGGGAGAAATCCCTCAGTGTGATAAGAAGACCAGAGATATGATACATCTTCGATCGGAGTTAAAACGAAGTAGTGATTGAGAATGCTACCTTAAGGTACATGTAGTCTCTATCTTGAGGGACTATAGGTTTCTCCTCCCATCTTCAGGAACTAATGTGTTGGTATCTTAGTTGTAAAGAAAGATAGGGGCATCAGAACACCTTCAAGGCGAAGCCAACTAGGTTACTTCATAATGCAACGAATTGAGGGTACAAATAGATGCTAATGTTGTGGCCAAAAGGAATGCTTTGGATAAGGCCTCTACCCTCGAGATACAAATTTGTAATGCTCGAGAAAAGAACTCTATCCAGACTAGAGTGTTGCTAAACGTGAAACATATATTTTGGAGATGAAAGCCGAGGTTGTGGATGCTCCGTTCGAAGCCGAAGAGGTCCGAGAAAATTCGATAATAAGGTTCCCATCTATATGAAAGATGCTCTTGAAGCCTGTACGAAGTTGAGGGGGGCTTTTGATCGGGAGAGGAAGATCAATGAATATGTTTGGTGCAAATCCCGAAGGGAAACTCTCGAGAAGATTCATGGCAAGGGCTTCGATCTCTCGAGGAGATAGAGTAGGCGAAGAAGAATGAGTTCGATGCCAAGTTCCTAGTTTCTGATACTGAAGACAACGAGGAGGAGGTCGATGAAATAGCTGGTCCTGCGGGAGCCGATTGAGATATAGTCCTGTTAGGCTCTTACTCATTAGCCCATAGGCTTTTACGCAATTTCCCTTAAGCTCTTTAGGCTGGCTCTTAGGCTCATACACATTGGCCCTTAGGCTCTTTTTTAGATTGGGTCGATGCGACCTCTAATATGACTATAGTTTTCCCTCTTTTGGATAAAGATTTTACTATGCATTGGGAAGTTTTATGTTCATCCTAGTTTTCGACAGCGCAAAAAAGAACCTCGATTATAAGTCAATATGTGATGATAATTGTGTATCTCGAGAGGTTCTCTTGAAAGCCGATTTTTTTGAAGCCTTTTTGCTAAAGGCTGATTGTCTCGAAGCCTTTTTATTATTTGGAGCTGATATGATCGAAACACTTTTGTTTGTGCCGAGACCAGCCTTATTAATCGGTTCTTTTCGAAGTATATCTGAAGTATTTGGAGCCCTTTAGTTTTACGGAGGCACTCAGACATTTCCGAGTCGCGTTAATTCGGCCGTTGCCTTTTAGTTTGATCATAGTCTTTAGTATCCGAATGCGGTGACCTTGATGTCTATATCGAGGGTATGCCTTATTAGGGGTCTAACATGTTCGATATATATCTTCGGCCTTAATATCGGGGTTATGCCTTTTAAGGAATTATAAATTTGAACACGCGTTGTGAAGGTCCTACAGATTTTATGGTTCCTCATTGAGGTCTTATGAATTCGAGTTTATTAGGGCCCGATGAGCTGGTTTTCGATGACAGTCCCCAAATGTTTGAGCGTTTCTGGCCCTTATGTCGTTTTATGCGAAAGAGGTAGAATATTTTGAGCCGTGAAGTGTTTTGACAAGCTAAGGGTCTTCCTCAATTACTTTATCTAAGGATATATGTTTTTCAACCTTCGGAGGCTCGATTATCCTATATGGACCCGGTTCATTTGACCGTTTGGCCCAATATAATATTCTCTTGGCGAGGTCCTCCTAGGCGTACTTTGGTTTCTTACAAGAGGTAACCTCTTGGGATGATTCCCCCCTCCCCCTATATTTGAGGTTGATTGAAGAGAAAACTTGAATACTTGATGAGTTCTCCTAAGGTAGAATATGGATGTTGCGTCGTCAAAAACCTCGCCGGTAAAATCCGTGCGAGATAAAATCCGATCTAAGAAAAAAATAGCGCAACACATTCTTTCAAACACAAGGTCTTCGAGTTGGCGGGCTCTTCAATTCCTCTTTATAGGACACTTGCAGTAAGTAAGTATAAAACATAAGATAAATTCCAACTGCATGTTCCGGGGACGCGGCACAATCCTTTACTCATTCATTTGGATATAGCCGAGAATGTAGGTTGTAGTTGCTAGCTAATTTTTTACTTGTCTTTTGGACTCTTTTATGTAGAGGGAATCGATGATGGTGCCATGTCGTGCTCCTTGAACATCTCTCTTATTGTATGCTTCTCCCTATATACTGCCTTTACTCCATTCTTGGTTGGAAATTTCATCGTTTGATAGAGGGTCGAGGGTACTGCCCTTATACTGTGGATCCATGGACTTCCAAGTAAGGCATTGCATCTTATGTCACTTTCGATGACATGAAACTTGGTATCTTGGATCGTACCAGCTACGTTAACTGGGAGGATAATTTCCTCTTTTGTTTTTTCATTCACCATGTTGAATCCATTGAGGACTCGAGAGGCGGATATGATCTGGTTGAGCGGTCCGAACTGCTCCACCACTCTCTACTTGATTATGTTGGCCAAGCTACCTGAATCCACGAGCACACGTTTAATCTGAATTTTATTAAAAATAAAAAACATTACCAGCACATCATTATGAGGTTGAGACAAGGTCTCGATGTCCTTTTCACTGAATGTGAGAGCATCCTGTGGTATGAAACTCCAAGTTTGCCTTTTCCCGGTGATGGATATCCTTATCCGTTTAAAAACGGGTTCCTGTGGGGAATCGACCCCTCCAACGATCATGTGGATGACGTGCTGTGGTTTTTGTGGTTTGTTTTTATGTGTGCCTCTCTTTACCGAAATTGATTTTTAGCTCGATATCTGAGGAATTCTCGAAGGTGCCTTTCGCTGATAAGTGAGCTACCTCTTTGCTAAGTTGTCTGCAGTCTTCGGTCCTATGACCATGAGTGCCGTGATATTTACACATAAAGTTAGGGTTCCTTTGTTAAGGGTCTGATAGTATAGGTTTTGGCCGCCTGGTATCTTTGATTTTACATTTTACCTATGGCCGATACGATATTTGAGACATCGACGTTGAAGTTGTACTCATATAGTCGGGGTGCCTCTATCGGCCCAGTGTGCCATTCAAAACTGGCTTTAATCATGAGTCCCCAGGAATTAAGACCTTGATCTGCCCTCCGATCATTGTAGACATATGATTTTTGACCCTCCCAAAGATTTTCCACATTTTAGCACGTAAATATTTAATTTAGGCCTAATATAGCTATTTCAACTACTTTTGACTTCTTTACTTCATTTTTCGTCATAAAAATGAAACTTACAAAAAGTATATATATATATATATATATATATATATATATATATATATATATATATATATATATATATATATATCTTAGTTTTCGTATTTTTCATAAACTTTAAGAAATACGAAAAATAGTACCTTATTTTTATCTTTATATAATTTTGAAAAAACAACGAAATAGTTTCACGTTTAGTTTAACTAATTAGGATTAGCTTTGGCATTGTACAATATTTCTATCTTATTGTGTAGTTTAGGAACCTTCTAGACTCTTCTTTGGAAAAAAAAAATGAAAAAGACCCTAAGGACTTAACACAAAAGACCTAGGTACTACTGAGTAATATATAAAAAATACACCCTAAACATATACTCCACCTATAAAGGAACACAAAAATAACGCTTGAAAAGAAATGCCAAAGATATTTAGAGAATTGAAGACCTGATAGTTGCATACACATCTCTCTTGAAGCTAGTTCCAAAATTGAGAGAATCTCAAAAAATTAATCATCTTCCCCAATTTTGCTCCACAAAACGCTCCAAACCCTCTGCTAAAGAAGTTTGATTTTTCTCAAAGGTTGCATATTTCTCCAATGCCCCGAGTCACATTATAGAAAAGTGTTGGCAACTAAAGAAAGCAGTTCAGAAGCTTATTGATGCAAGTGATATAGTCGTGTCAAATCAGAAGCAGCAGACACTCACCAAAGTCCATCGCCTGTTCGTAATAAGGGGCATATGGTGGGTATGATTTATTTTGAAAAGATATATGAGAACTATTCTGAGATCCTTGGAGGTCCACATGCTATGAAGATTTCGATTCTATCGAAGGTTAATCTTAAGAACGATCCCGCAATAGGGACCCAAACACAAATTGCCAAACTCAATGTGATAAAGAGTTGTGAAGGTCCCAATAATGTTGATGCGAAACTCAATGGCTAAGATGCCATGCTTGGTAATTGGAAAGATGCCCCATCTCTTGGTTAGCTGGGGAGGAGTCATGGATGTTTATTTTGGTGTCATTTCTGTTGTCCGGGTTATTTTTGGGATTGGAATCTAGATATTTTCTTGTGACTAAAACCCATATATCCTTTTATTTTGTTAGTTCGTGTATTCGTAGTAATTCATTTTGTGTTGTCTAGGTTTGTTCCAGAGTTTTAACTCCAGTTTATCTTGCTTGTTTTGTTGTTCAAAAAATTCCACTTTCTGTCTAATGCTATTTGTTGTCTTCTGTTATTTCCACTCATTTTTATTTAGTTTTTTTTTCCTTTCATAGTTCTTTTCATGCAAGTTCTAGTGACATGACATACATGCATAATCTTAGGCCCGGTCTTAAAAGTTAGTTTACTCACAAAGGAATGAAGTAATGTTGAAGGAAATAAGTACATAATTTTGACAGAATTTGAAGCCTTAATTGTGTGAAACTGGGGCAGATAGAACACAAAGAAAATACTATTGAAACGCATCCTGCTGCATCAGGTTGAAGCTAAAAGCAAGTTCGTCCCAAATTGGCAGGGGCCGTTCATTGTGACGAGAGTGTTGTTCAATGGTGCTTTGTATTTAACAGATGTAGAAGGCAAATGTGTAGAAATGACCATCAATTATGACGTAATAATGAGATATTACGTATGATCTTTGATTAAGTTGTATTTGTTTGTACTTGGCATGTTTTGGAGAATGAAATGACGAAGGCATTTTGTTCTGCTATCTAAACACTTTATCCCTTGCTCCCCTCTATGAGGCTTATTTATTTTATTTCATACCCCTCTTTCGGAATCACTAGCAAAGATTAGAAACACAAGTGTGACAAATAAGTAAATGAGAGGGAGAAAAGAAAAGAATGGAAAGAAAGAAAAAAACAAAATAGAAAAAGAAAAAAACAAAGGAAAAAAAGGAAAGAAAAAAAAGAGAAAAGAGGAAAAGAAAAAAAAACAACAAAACAACAAAAAAGAAAAAAAAAACAAAGGAAACAAAGAAGAGAAAGAAAAGAAAGAAAAGAAAGAGAAAAGAGAAAATCACAACAAAACAAAGCAATTCCTATGACTTGAACTACATTTGACCTGATTCCTCTTAAGAATATGTAGGCAGCCTTACGGTTCGGTCTCATTAAAACGAAACTCTAAAAGTCTCCAAGAAAAAAACAGGGGCATAAGTTGCGGCTGTTGTAAGAAATCTGGTTCCAAAAGTGGTAATTTTGAACCCATTTTAATTGTTTTGAGCCTTTAATACTCTTTTTTGGCAACCCCACCCAAAAGCCGACATTACGCTGCAAAGAAAGACCTTCCGATCAGTCTTCGGTAGATGCCAAGTCAAGCAAGTTGAAGTGATTCATATCAGGGGCAACACTCCGGTCCAAGCAGGAAAAATAATGAAAATTAGAGAATCTTATTGGTGAATACCCTCATGGGCACCGTAAGGCGGCTGTGAGTTGAGAAAAAAGAACAAAATGAGAGAGGCTTGATGGTGAAAACCCTTCAGGCACTACAAATCGAATAAGGATTGAGAATCAGATGGGAAATCACTAGAAGGAGATTGTGAAAGATGACTAACGACGGAGCATCAACGCCCAATTTCATGGTTTGGGGGGTACAACAGGAGTTGAAAATCAGACTTTCTTGACAGAATAGACCACAAGTGCATGTCATGGGCATTAGAGTTGGTTCCCACATCTGATAGGTTTTACTTTACAGTTTTCTTGTTAGGATCATCTCTATCCTTTGTCTTTTACTCTGTTCCTTTTGTCCTATTTACTTCCTCTTCCTGAGTCTGGTTTGGTCAGAACAAGTGAAAAATGACTTAAAATTTGCCACTAGCTTTCCAATCGCACGAAACGGGATCTAGCTAGCACATCAAAGTGGCATAAGTTAGGAAAGAACAATGCGACACTGAGTTGGTAACAATCAACATGTTTCGGGATTCATGTGAAATATAAAGGTTTGGTATATATCAATCCATGAACAATACAAAAAATACAGGATGTTGGATAAATGGATCACGAGTATTCTCTGTGATGAGGTTGACGGAGAAAGTGGTTAACAAATGAAAAGCAATGTCTTCCAAGTGAAAATCAAAGTTATCATGGAAAGTGAGGGAGCAATAGACCTCAAGACCAAGCCAGTGGTTTGAGTCAAGAAAGAACAGCATATACACTAAGTGGGTGGCAATTGACGTGCTTTGGGATTCATATGACACCAAACGGTTTGGTAAAGGTAAGTTCATGAAGGGTATTGGGTATGAAAGGAGAAGAGGTATTTTCTATGGTAAGGGTGATAGAGAAAATGGTTATTTAATAAGCAAGCAATGTCTTTCAAGGTGAAAATCAAAGTTACCATGGTAAAAAGGAGTAATAATCTCAAAATCAAGGCCATAAACCAACCACCACATTTTAAACTGACAAGCCTTTTCTTTGATTGGAACAGGGGCAGAAATCCGGTTGTCTAGGAGAAACCCTCTGTAAGGGAAAAGCAAGCACGAAGCAGGTATGAACGTAAAATTTCACGACCCTCCTGGAAAATGGGACTTAGTTAAAGATCAAAATAATCGAGAATGGTATAGAAGCATAAATATATTAAGAGTTCGCATGTTGAAATAAGATTCAACTAGGAGCCGTCAGGACCCTCCGGTAAAATGGCGCTCGGCTTAAAATTCAAACAGTCACGGGTAACATAATATGGCTTAAACATCTCCCAAATGAATACAAGAGATAGGGTTCACATAGTAGTTGTCAGGACCCTCATAGATAATGGGATGTAACTTTAATTGGCAATCCCAAACAGAGACAACCGAGAGTTAAAATTGGATTTTACTTTGAAATTCTAAGGACCCTCATGGATAACGAGATTTAATT
The DNA here is from genome assembly GCA_034376525.1 of Nicotiana benthamiana. NCBI lineage: Eukaryota > Viridiplantae > Streptophyta > Magnoliopsida > Solanales > Solanaceae > Nicotiana > Nicotiana benthamiana. Next base: position 97,387,662 of record CM067337.1, read on the forward strand.
TGGAATTTTCAGGACTCTCCTAGATAGTGGGATGTAGCATTAGTTGCTGAACCCCAACAGATATAACTTAGATTTAAAATTGTCATTTAATAAAGAGTTGTTAGGACTTTCCTGGATAAAGGGATGTTACTTTAATTACCGATCCCCAGCAGATTTAACTTAAATTTAAAACTATCATTTAATTATTAGTTGTCGGGACCCTCCCATATAATGGGATTTAGTTTTTAAATCTTTAGAGATTTGGTAATGGGATTTAATTAACACTAACAGATGCTCCCAACACCAAGCTGGGGCAGGAAAATATTTTTTATTTTGTTTGTTTTGTCGTAATCAGGTTTGGAGGTAGCAGTTTCAGGGAATACATTTCAAGTTTTGGTAATTAGGCGCCCACTTGGAGAACAAGGGAATACATTTCAAGTTTTTGGCAATCAGGCGCCTACCTGGAGAACAAGGGAATACATTTCAAGTTTCGGTAATCAGGCACCCACCTGGAGAAAACGAATACATTTTTAGTTTCGGTAATCAGGCGCCCACCTGGAGAACAAGGGAATACATTTCAAGTTTTGGTAATACGGCATCCACCTGTAGAACAAGGGAATACATTTCAAGTTTATATAATCAGGAGCCCACCTGGAGAACAAGGGAATACATTTCAAGTTTTGGTAATCAGGCGCCCACCTGGAGAACAAGTGAACACATTTTAATAATCAAGAGCCCTGGAAAATAAGGGAATACATTTCAAGTTTTGGTAATCGGGTGCCCACCTGGAGAACAAGTGAATACATTTCAAGAATAAGACGCCTACCTGGAAAATAAGAGAATACATTTCAAGTTTTGGTAATCAGGCGCCCACCTGGAGAACAAGGGAATACATTTCAAGTTTTGGTAATCAGGCGCCCATGTGGAGAACAGGGGGATAAATTTCAAGTTTTGGTACTCAGGACCCCACCTGGAGAATGAAAGAATATAGTTCAAGTTTCTGGCAATCAGGCGCCCACCTGGAGAACGAGGGAATATAGTTCAAGTTTTGGTAATCAAGCATGTACTTGGAGAACAAGCGAATACATTTAAAGTTTTTGTAATCAGGCGCCCACTTGGAGAACAAGGGAATACATTTCATGTTTTGGTAATCAGACACCCACCTGGAGAACAAGTGAATACATTTCATGTATTAGGCGCCCCCTAGAAAATAAGGGAATACATCTACAGTTTTGGTAATCAGGCGCCCACCTGGAGAACAAGTGAATACATTTCAAGAATCAGGCGCCCACCTGGAAATAAGGGAATACATTTCAAGTTTTGGTAATCAGCGTCCACCTGAAGAACAAGGGAATACATTTCAGGTTCTGGTAATCAAGCGCCCATTTGGAGAACAAGGGGATCAATTTCAAGTTTTGGTAATCATGCGCCCACTTGGAGAATGAGGGAATATAGTTCAAGTTTCTGGCAATCAGGCGCCTACATTGAGAACGAGGGAATATAGTTCAAGTTTCTGGCAATCGGGCGCCCACTTGGAGAACAAGGGAATATTATTCCGGTTTTGGTAATCAGGCGCCCACTTGGAAAACAAGGGAATACAATTCAAGTTTTGGTAATCAGGCGCCCACCGGGAGAACAAGAGAATACAATTCAAGTTTTTGGTAATCAGGCGCCCACATGGAGAACAAGGGAATACATTTCAAGTTTTGGTAATCAGGTGCCCATTTGGAGAACAAGGGGATAAATTTCAAGTTTTGGTACTCAGGCCCCCACCTGGAGACTGAGAGAATATAGTTCAAGTTTCTGGCAATGAGGCGCCCACCTGGAGAACGAGGGAATATAGTTCAAGTTTTGGTAATCAGGCATGTACTTGGAGAACAAGGGAATACATTTAAAATTTTTGTAATCAGGCGCCCACCTGGAGAACAAGGGAATACATTTCATCTTTTGGTAATCAGACACCCACCTGGAGAACAAGTGAGGACATTTAATGTATCAGGAGCCCCCTGGAAAATAAGGGAATACATCTAGAGTTTTGGTAATCAGGCGCCCACCTGGAGAACAAGTGAATACGTTTCAAGAATCTGGCGCCCACCTGGAAATAAGGGAATACATTTCAAGTTTTGGTAATCAGGCGTTCACCTGGAGAACAAGGGAATACATTTCAAGTTCTGGTAATCAAGCGCCCATTTGGAGAACAAGGGGATATATTTCATGTTTTGGTAATCATGCGCCCACTTGGAGAATGAGGGAATATAGTTCAAGTTTCTGGCAATCGGGCGCTTACCTGGAGAACGAGGGAATATAGTTCAAGTTTCTGGCAATCGGGCGCCCACCTGGAGAACAAGGGAATATTATTCTAGTTTTGTTAATCAGGCGCCCACTTGGAGAATAAGGGAATACAATTCAAGTTTTGGTAATCAGGCGCCCACCCGGAGAACAAGGGAATACAGTTCAAGTTTTTGGTAATCAGGCGCCCACCTGGAGAACAAGGTATACAGTTCAAGTTTTGGTAATTAGGCGCCCACCTGGAGAACAAGGGAATACATTTCAAGTTTTGGTAATCAGGCGCCCACCTGGAGAACAAGGGAATGTAATTCAAGTTTTGGAAATCAGGCGTGAACTTGGAGAACAAGAGAATATAATTCAAGATAAGCAATCAAGCATCTTCCAAGAGAAAAGGAAAACATCAGAGTATAATTCAAGTCAGCAATAAAAGAAGCTCGCGAAAAGAATGCGAATCAACGGTACGAGGTATTCAATTGAAGTTAGTCACTATAAATAAAAAGGAGATGGGCAAGAAGCTAATCCAAATGCAGAAGTTGATGAAAGATGTGAGCTTCTTAAGACATGAGTGCAGTGACAAGCATGGTATGGTTTCTGGGTTTGGTCCAAAAAGCTAAGGAGGAATGAACTAGCATCTTCAACTAGCAAGCGTCAAGGTGTAAATTCAAATTCCGCATGAAGAACCATTCTAGACTCAAGATCAAGCTTCAGAAGACTTATAGATAGAAATCTTGTAACTCATAGTTGACAGGCTTAGTTAGTCTTTTCATTTCTTTTGATTCGGATGTAATAACATGACCGCGGACCGGCACCTCGATTGGCTCTCCACCTCGACATACTCCATCATCTCACTCACCTCTAAACTACACATGGCTTGATTACTTGATAGCCAATGATATGTAGGCAGCTCAGATACGATGACTCAGCCACATTCCTTTTTTCTCTTAGTTTTGTCTCTTTAAATAAGGGCCGGTTCAAAAAAAACCTGTCTAGTCGTTCTTTGTCTAAAAACTCTTCACATTTTCAGTCAAAGAGGGGCAGCTGTAGACATGTGATTTTTGACTCTCCCCAAGATTTTCTATATATTAGCACGTAAATATTCAATTTAGGCCTAATATAGCTATTTCAACTATTTTTGACTTCTCTACTTCATTTTTCGTCATAAAAATGAAAATTACAAATATATATATATATATATACAAAAAATATGATTTCGTATTTTTATTACCATATTTTTATCTTTATATGATTTCGAAAACTTACAAAAATAGTTTCACATTTAGTTTATTTAATTAGAATTAGCTTTGGCATTGTATAATATTTCTATCATATTGTGTAGTCTTGAGACCCTTCTAGACTCTTCTTTGAAAAAAAATAAAATAAAAAAATCCCCTAAGGACTTAACATAAAAGACCTAGGGATTAATGGGCAAAATACACAAAATACACCCTAAACCTAGACTCCACCAATAAAGGAACACTAAAATAACGCGTGGAAAAAATGCCGAAGAAATATAGAGAATTGAAGAGCAGATAGCTCTATACACACCTCTGTTGAACCTAGTTCCAAATTTGAGAGAATCTCAAAGAATTAATTATTTTCTCCGAATAAATTCTAAAGCCAGCAGCGATCTACCTTCGAAACTTCTCAAAAATTGCCGGAAAATCGACCACCCACACCCCACTACAACAAAAAACCCTCGAACTCGCTGAACTTCCAACACTACACACCCAAAACACCCTTCTCCTTTCGAAGCAACAACCAACAAGCAGCCGCTGCTACTGCTTCAACTCACTCACGAACACCACAACAACCAGAACACAACCGCGACTCCTAGGAAAACATAACTCCTTCACCCCTTCCTCCGAAAATCAGTCCAAAACAACACCTGACAATACAAATTCCGATTGAGCTTGAGTTTGCCTCGATGGTTGATCCATCGACATAATCAGAGAAAAAAAACTTGACTTTAGGTCGTCGTTTGTAGCTCTGAGTTCGTCGCCATTCGAGGTTCGCGGTGGAGTTCCCTTTTACTGTTACAGCTCGAATTTGACTTGTAACTGTTTTTCAAATCAAGATAATTAATGAAATATTTCTCAGGTCAATCCTTTCTCCTTTCTATCTCTATTTCTATGTTCGAAAGTTAATTGATTAAGATTATGTGGTTTGAGTATTATCAGTGATTTTGATTCATTAGTCTTTGTTATTGAGCTTATAATTGTAAAGTGCTGTTCCAAACATGGACTTTAAAGTTGAAAGAAATGCATTCACTTCAAAACCAGCTTCTGTATGTCCGCATTCCTATGATTCAATACATATTTTCATAGTCTTTCTAAGTAAACAATTGTTTTAGTTTTTCAAGTGGTTACTTTCACAATTCTTAATTTAACTAGCACCTTCATGTCTTTGGTTTGTTTGGATGACAAAAAGGCATTATCCTGCTAAAAATAAACTATAGTTGTTCCACTAGAACTATAATGGGTTGGTTTGACGAGAGTTAAGATGGAACTTTTAAAGATTGAAATTGGATTGCAACTGTTTGCGTGTTCCTTTGGCTGTATTGAGCCGCGAGGTGATGTTAGATGTAAATAATCAGACTGTGAACTTTTGGGCGATTTAATCTATTATCGTTATTGTGTATACGTTCGCGTAACATAGTTATTATTTTTTTTTTCAGAATAATTTGAGGTGCGCCGCACCAAATAAAATCCAAATGTGTGGCCCTCTTTGAACTATTCCTCTGAAATCCATAGAATTCTAGGCATGCTATTTAGCAAATTCCCATGGCACTCGCAAAGTTAAAAACGCATAGTTGTTCTAGGCGCGTCCTTTAAATAATATTATCTTCCTAAATTCGGGTGGGCATTTATGTGAACCAAATCCAAATCTCAACAATGTCAAAATATTTCGAAGACCGTGGGTGCATTTATGTGATGTGGTACAAGACGTTTTGATAGTGTTGCAATATTTTTAAAACCAATAAAGCAGTTGAAGTCTTAAAAAAGTACACATAGGTTCAAAATTGTTCTAACGTCAGATAATTAAGCCGAATATAACAATTGAGCGACCATGCTTGAACCACGGAACTCAGGGATGCCTAACACCTTCTCCCGGGTTAAAAAAATTACTTAACCGGATTTCTGGCTCGCAGACTGTATAACAGAGTTAAACCTTCATCGATTTGGGATTTTAAACTGGTGACTTAAGACACCATTAATTATCCCAAGTGGCGACTCTAAAATTTTTTGATAAGTAAATCCCATTTTGATTGTCATTTAATTGGAAAAAATCCCTTTCTATGCCCTTCGCGGGGTGTAGTGATAAAAAGGGAGGTGTGACAATCACCCGAGGTATATTACGGCTTGGGGAGTTTCTTCGATCTGGACTATATTTTGTTAAACCTTTGTTCCTCCGTTAAGAGTCTGCCGGGATATACATAGCCCTAGGGGGCTCCTAGTTGGCCGTCTTCGGCCCCGATCTTTGATTGGTATCCGTTGTGTATATCCTCCAGGTCACGGCAGGATATTTGACCAAATTTTGTTTTAACTGCCTTGAAGCTACCAAGCTTCGCTCGTTCAAGCCTTGAGTGAATTCTTGTACTGCCTAGTCATTAGAGACTGGTGTTAATTCTATTTGCTCCAATTAAAAAGAGATACCAATTCCCTTAGCATCTCGTTCTCTCTCCTTTTGATTTTGAAGACATCGGAATTCCTAGTTGTGACTTGATGGCACCTCGATTTGCCATCCGATCTCCCCAAGGTATATTACGCCTTAGAGAGTTTCTTCGATCTTCTTTATACGGCTAGTATCTTTCCTTGTTTAATCTTGACTCTATTTCTGTAAATTTTTGTTCCTTCGTTAAGAGCCTGCTAGGATATACTGTACCCCGGGTTTTCCTAGTTGGCCGTCTTCGACCCCAATCTTTGATTGGTATCTGTTGTGTATATGCTCCCAGGTCATGGCAGGATATTCAACCAAATTTTGTTTTAACTGCGTTGAAGCTACCGAGCTTGGATCGTTCAAGGCTTGAGTCAAGGCTTGTACTGGCCAGTCATCTGAGACTGGTGGTAATTCCATTTGTTCCAATTGAAAACGAGATACAAATTCCCATAGAATCTTGTTCTTTCCCTGTTTGATTTTGAAAACGTCTGACTTCCTGGTTGCGACCTTGATGGCACCAGCGTGTTCCCTCATGAAAGAATCTACCAATATGGAAAGTAAATCTATCAAATTTGGAGGTAGGGTATGATACCACATCATAACCCCTTTCGATAACGTTTCTCCAAATTTCTTCAATAAGATAGACTTTATCTCGTCGTCCCTTAAGTCATTTCCTTTTACAGCACAAGTATAAGCGGTGATGTGCTCGTTGGGGTCTGTGGTCCTGTTATATGTTGGGATGTTGGGCATTTAGAACTTCTTCAGGATGGGCTTTGGAGCCGTACTCGGTGGGAATGATTTTTTTATAAACTATATTGAATCTACGCCTTTAAACTTGGGGGCGCCCGGGATCTGATCGACCCTCGAGTTATAACTCTCCACTCTTTTATCGCTATCTTCTATCTTCTTTTTTCCCAATTCGATTCTTTTGGTGAGGTCCTCGAGCATCTTCATAATAGCGGGGTCTGTTACTGACTCGTTATTGCTTGATATCTCCGGTACTTGTTCAACTCGAGGAGCTATTTCCGGTGCTACTATGCTTGGGATTTTTTGTGGCTTTGTAGATGAGAAATAGTCATCTGTGTGCTTGCAACATTTCAAAAATGACCACAAGACTAATGCCCTTTTCCTTACCGTGCACACTTTCGTCGGTAGGAGAGCTTATTATAAAGACCCGTAAAAATTTTTTTTTTTGCTTAAAATAATGTCGGCCAGTCCCCGCGTTGTTAAAATAGTAGAAAAGTACCTCGGAACTCGAAAGATAAAACTTTTCTAGAAATTGGCCGTTATGTGACGCACTATGCAATCACATAACAAGTGTACGGACCGCATAATGATCGCATACGTGTGTAGGCCATTGCCCAATTGGAGGAAAACTATACGTTCCATAATGCGATCATATTTTGGTTACTTGGACCGCATAGTTATTGCATTTTTGCCCATTGACTTTTAGTGAGGGATGTTATGTGATGCACTATGCAATCACATAACGTGCATGCAGACCGCATAATGGTCGCATGCATGCATAGTGTATTTTAATTTTTTCCCATTTTTGAGGGCCAATCTGCAGCCGGTCTGCGGACCACATGTCAGGAATGTGATCGCATTCCGTGCGGGGATCCTATTTTTCTAATTTTTCAACCCGACTCCTTCTTCAATAAAACACCCTAACCCTTCATTTTAACACATTTTCTAAACAAAACTAGAGAGAGGGAAGAGAGGATTCTTGAGAGAGAAAGCTCATCTCTATCAATTTGATTTTTTCAAAGTCACCCAGGCCGAGAAATTTTGAGTAATTATCTTCTTCTTCTTCTTCGTTCTTGCAGGTAAAATCCCAAACCCTTTTTCTTTGGTTTTGAGATTTAAACAAAAAGGGGGTTCTCATGAATAGATGCTTGAAAATATAAGTTGAACCATGCATGCATGTTCTTGAATACCTAAAACCTAGTAAGAGGAATTGGATAGGAGTAAAGATTTGCAAAAAGGAGCGGTTGATAACCTAAGTAAGTTTAGGTTGTATTTGTGAACTTCAATTCTAAGATATATGTAAAAACTTGTGAACTAGATTGACGATACTAGGAAGTTTGGTGAATTGAAAGTAGGAGTTAAAAAGGAAATTCGATTCCAAGTATGTATGGCTAACTTTAGCCTTTGTTAGGTCACCCTTTTTGGTGTACAAGTAATCGGTATGTGTAACTTACATGGACTATTTGTGAATTTTTGTTGTTTCACGGTTGTTAAGGCAAGATGGCCTATTTCATGAACTCTTATGATAAATATGCCTTGAACATTGTTAGTAAAATGTCCCGATATGATTGGTGTAAATAAATGGCAACAAACCAAGTGTGTATGTGAATGTATTTATGTGGTAAGGGCTATGTATGAATGACGAAAAGAAGAAGAAATCGATGCAATTGCAATAACTATGGTACTATCATGTATGGCTTATCGTGGGAAATTATCATTGTGGCTTGAATTGTATATGGACTGTTGTATATAATGGAAATGGTACTGATGTTAATGAAAACTCTTTGTGAATTGTTATTGTAGTTGTGAAATGTTATTCTAGATGGCCTGAAGCCATCTGCTAGAACTGTGAACTATTATTGTTGTGTGAAATGTGATTTCCCGGTGGGATCGGGTTGCGTGCCGCAACACACAATGATAAATGTTGGGTTAGGGTGAGAAGGGTTGCCGGGGTATCAATGGTGGATGATGTAATAAGGGTGGCCGAGGTAACAAGGATGGAAAGGGCATCATTATCACTATTGAAATGAAAGTTTGTGTAATCATTGATATGATGAAATGATGTTGAAAAGGGAAAAGAGAGATTGTGAAACTTGTTTGGCCATGGTTGTTCCTTTCTTGTGCATTGATTGTTGATTATATTGCTGTTCATTTTCTGTGTATTGATTGATTTACTTGGGATAAAGTTTGTTTATACATACCAGTACAATTCAAATGTACTGATGTCCCTTTTGAAGGGGGCGCTACATTCTTGTTATGATTGTAGGTGGTTCTATATCAGGTACTCCAGTCTACTAACAATAGCACCTTCTCAACTTTTCATCAACTGTATTGGTGATCCCCTTTCCTCTCGGGGCCCTGTATGGCTCATGCCACTTTTCTTCCCAGGTATAGCGGGAGTCTTGTTACCGCCAAGTATTGTAACACTCTTTTGTATCCTTAGAGGCTCTGTAGACAGGAAACATTTGTTATGTAATTATGTATTTTGTATTTGGGTAGTATAATTTGTAGACCACGCAAAGTAAGCATGTACGTTATTATGACTCGTAAGAATGTGTTTCATTATAAATGGTTATTTCACTTGAATAATGAGTATTGAAATCACGGGGTAACACGTGGGATAGGAATGGCACCCGGTCCGCTTGACTGAGGCTACCCGGTCGAGCGCCGGTCGTGTCCCTCGATTTGGGGCGTGACAAACTTGGTTGAAAGAGCCCTTGGATGTCTTGGAGCCGTGTCTAGTAGAGCCCTTCTTATCGGTGTGTTGTCGACCGCATTTATAAGTAGGGGAATACATGGACATTTAGGAAATTACCCTCCTATTTGTTATTCTATATCGTGCGGTGAAGTGAAAAGTGAAAGTATTTATGTCTAACTCGTTCTCTGTTCGGAAATTTTCAGTAATGGCACCTAGGAAGAGAGCTAGACTCGGCCTTGAGGCAAATGCCACCCCAAGTGTGGCTATGAACCATGTACCTGATACCGTGAGTGAGAGTTATTCCCCGGTCTTGAATCTACCTGGCCCATCTATCCTACATAAAAGTGTTCCTATTCCTGCTGTGACAGAGGGTGCTACCATCCCTCCCGTCGATATTCCTGATCCTGATGCAGTTCCAGACTTTGGTCCCGGAGTTTCTGAAGGGGGCCTTAGGGGAGACATCCACATTTTGACCCAATTAGTGGCCGCCGAGGTCCAGAGATGTCATGATGCCCGTGCGTCCTCCTGGTGACATTGAGATTATGCCAGCTCCAGAGTCAACCAGTTTCTGCGGTTGGCCGTTCGACAGTTCACGGGCACATACCTAGAGGCCAATCCGAAGGATTTCATTGACGAAATATGTAAGATCCTTCTAGTGATGAGGGCTACAGAGATAGAGGGAGTTGAGTTGACTTCATATAGGTTGAAGGGAGCAGCGTATTTGTGGTTTGAGATGTGGGAGGATTCCTGTGGGAAGGGAAGACTCCGGCTAGATGTGATGAGTTTGTAGATGCATTTATGGACCACTACTTGCCAGCCGAGACAATGGCAGCCCGTGCCACTGAGTTTGAGGTCCTCTAGTAGGGCAGTATGAGTGTTTGCGAGTACCACATTGAGTTCGTGAGATTGTCCAAGTATGCTCCTCAGTTAGTGTCGACCATGAAATCTCGAGTTTTGGGATTCGATCAGGGTCTTAGTCCTTTGGTGGTGAATGGGGCTGCTACAACAGCCATACACTCGAATATGAATTATGGATAGATTGTGGGATTTTCTCAGACCACAGAGGTTGGAAAGTTAAATATACGGGCGGAAAGGGAGAGTAGCAGCATGGCCCGATCTGTGAGTCATGCTATCACGGCCATCTTACTCATATGCTCAGTCTTCAGCAAGTGCACTGCCATTTGTGCAATATTATTAGCAAAGTAGTCACTTGAGACCAGGTTTAGACAGTAGGTGATCCCATCAATCTGGTAGTCCAGGAGGGAAATTACAGCAGCAAAGGAAGGCTCCATACCCCAAGTGTGGGAGGTTTCATCCAGAGACTATTTATTTAGATATCCTGGTGTTCTATAGATGAGAAGTGAGAGGTCATATCCAGCGGCAATGTCATGCGCCCAGTCAGGGCATGGGTTGGGGATTTTCTCAGTCATCCGATTCTTCAACCGCCCTAACATTCGTGCGTCCTCCAGCTCCAGTAAGGCGTGGTGTCGTTAGGAATGGAGATCACGGTAGAGGTGGACCCAGTCAGTTTTATGCTTTTATTGGTTGCTGTCACACCTCCTTTTGGCTATCCACAACCCGGCAAAGGGTGTAGATAAGGGAGTTTGTCCAATTAAAGGACAATCAAAACAAGATTCAATTATTCAAGAGAACTTCAGAGTCTCCACTTGGGAGATTTATGGTGTCCCAAGTCATCGATTAGATTCGCAATTCGATGAAAGAATGACTCTATTTAATAGTCCGCGAACCAGAAATCTGGGTAAGGAATTCTGTTAACCCAGGAGAAGGTGTTAGGCATTCTTGAGCTCCGTGGTTCTAGCACGGTCGCTCAACTATTACACTTGGATTAAATCATCTTATTTTACAATTATGAACCTATGCGCATTTTTAGTCTTTTAACCACTTTTATTATTATTCTTTAAGAAAATTGCAACGTCATCAAAACATGCATCGAACCACGTCACATAAATGCACCCATGGATTTTGACATATTCGAACTTCGTTGGGATTTAAATTTGGGTCACATAAATTTGCACCCGCATTTAAGAAAGGTGAATTATTAAAGACGCTTCATAAGGCGACTAGCGCGTTATTATCTTCGTGAGAGGCTGTGAATATTCGGTAAAGGACTCTTCTCAAATTCTAAATATGTTAAATTATGTGTTTTACAGGAGATGACCTAAAGTAATATTTGATCTTAAAACTATTTGATACTAAAAATTAACTACGAGGGTTTATCGTCAATGCCTTATTCGAATGGCCTGGGTTCATGTATCAGCTGGGTCTCAATGGAGCCCAGCTTGACAACCCTAATCATGGGTCCAAGGTAAACCCTTTCACTTAACCTTCAAATGAGAAGGGTCATTATTCATTACTGTACTTTGGGCCCTAACATACATCGAAGCTGAATCGCAGGGATTATATATATAAACTACTGAAGTTGGAGGGCCAAGTGGCCCAATAAACTCAAATAGGATTGGATTGCACAAATAATTGTTACATGCTTGCTTATATCACGCAAGTGATGAGACCAAAATCACTTGCACAACCAACTATCAAGTTCGAATTTAGCTAACACTTAGGAAATCTTAGACTCAATTATAATTCTAACAAGTATCATATAAGGAATTTTAACAGTCCAAACAGTTCTTCATATTTGTTCAACCCTTAAGAAACCCAGAACCAAATTGCAACTACTAACAATTATATCGTTAATCTAGCAGTTCAATAGTCCCAGATTTTGTTTACATTCATAGAACTTAACCAAATCAAAGAACCTACTCAAAACATAAGAATAATAGACAACAATTTTAACAAAATTGCAGCTGATTTCATTTCAATTATCAACTGGACTTCTACATTTGTATCAGGCTTGGTAAATGTACCTGGAAATTGTAAATAGGAAATGCAAGTGAGACCAGTAGCAATAGAGGGGAAAGCAATATATCACAGCCATGGTGAAGCCATCTAAGCCCAGCAGAATACCAGTAAGAGATACAATCAATGAAGCAAACACTCCATTTGTTCCAACAAAAACCCCAGGACTCAATCTAATAGCAACTCTTAAACTTTTATCTGAGCAGGAAGCTATTGGAAATAAATCAATGGAACAATAGTAATTTGATCGGATGTATACATGCTTAATTCTGGCAATCCAGCCTCTGTCCTCTGTTTTTCCAGGGCATGAATATGTCCCTTTTATAATTAAAGTGAGTAGGGAAACCCTTATGCCTATTTTTGCAGTTTGGTCCCTTTATTTTTACCTTGTGGACCAAGTCTTACTACCTCAAAATCTGAAAACCCAATTTTGAATGCTCATACTAGAAAATTCCAGATATTTCTATTCCATTACTAAACACTTACACTACCCATTTACCCTCCAATAGCCCTGTAATTTGCACTGAACCTTACAAGGCTTCTACAAATAAATTGAGTCAATTTGAACCAAAACCCCAACCCAAACCCCCTGGGCGTGCATACTCTGGCCTAACCTTGCAAACTCCACCCCAATACTCAATTAGTCATGATGCTCCAGAGGGTGAGGTTATTTAAGCCAAACAAACAAAACAAATAACAAATAGAGGAGGAAAATAACTGGTCCAAAACACTTAGTTGATTTAATCAAAACAAAACAACGAGGAGAATAATCACAGAAATTGATAAGCAACATGGAATAAAATCAAACCTATTTTCATGCCTAATAAACCTAAGCTATATGGTAAGAAGCAGAAGATTAAAATTCTAAACTAGCCGCGGAGATTGTAACTAAACGAGAAATAAGAATGGAATCATATATAATCAGATACATAAAGAAGAAACCTTCTATTTTGAAACCGACTAATGTACCTCATGGCGTCATTTGGGTAAAATCGCCTTTAATACTGTGTTTTCTACCATAAAACACAAAACTAAAGGTGATTAAAACCCCAAAACAAAAAGTATTCTTGAATTCTGCCAATTAGGGCTCAGGACCAAATTTGATTTGAACTTCGAGCTAAACAAGAAAGATTTGAGTGTGAAGGCCTGTGGATTTGAGGTGAGGGATGTGAGCACCAATTTGGTGGATTTTGGGCAAAGTTTTATTTTGGCCGACTAGTTTAAAATGAAATTAGAAAAGTTACAACACAATCCGAGCCTGAACGACTGTAAGAATGGGAAGGGGAGGTTAATAGGGTGCAAGGGTGTAAAATTGTGGTCATTAGGAGGTGGTACCGCTGTGGGTGGCGGAGGCTTAATATTCAGTACGCTGTTGTAAGATTCTAAGGCTGTAAGTTACAAATTTGGAATGAGGGAGACAAGGGGTTTTCGTGGTGTAACTTTGGAGTCGTTTGGTGGCCGTTCGTTACCGTAAGGCAATTTCCGGCAACGGTTTTAGGGTGGGAGACAGTGGTATTAGGGTGGCTCGATGGTGGTGTTAGTCTGGTGTTGAACTGTACGTGGATGAAACATTTGTCTCTAATGTTATAACACAAATTCGAACCATTTTATTTGAAATGCAATGTCTCATGTGGACCATTGAATGATGGGCGATGGAAGATCAAGATGGAAGGTAACCAAACGACGTCGTTTGGCACCCCTAGGGTTGGACCGGGTAGGGGGACAATTGGACTGGGCATTTGGGCCTGGGTTCTATCAAACTGGCCCAAAGAGTATATATATTTAGCTTGAATTTTCAGCTGTTCTTTTAATATTTTTCTTTATATTTCAATTCCTAAAAACAAAATCCTAATTAATCTATAAAATTAATTAACCATAAAATTATTATCAAATAAAAAAATTGAAAGGAAAAACAAAATTACTTAATATAAATCTTAAATGCACATTAAGCCATTTTTTGAATTTCGTTTTCAAATTACTAATTAATTTCTAAGAATGCAAAATTACTCTTAAGTGCACATGCCTCATGTATTTTTGTTATTTAAAAATGCACAAAATGCAAACAATTAACAGAATAATGCCACGATAATTCAAAATTGCAAATAAAAAAACAATATTATTTTGTTTTGAATTTATGGGAGTAATTCGTATAGGGCAAATATCACATGCTCACAGTCGCTAGGTGCAGAGGCTTCTCTAGATGTTGTTACAGGTATCCTATCTATTCAGGCCATTGATTGTTATGCTCTTATTGATTCGGGGTCCTCTTTGACTTATTTCACCCCATAAATTGCTTCATGTTTTGGGATAGAACCCTAACAGCTTCATGAGCCGTTCTCCGTATAGACTCCGATTGGTGATTCTATTACAACCGCATTAGTTTATGGGAATTATGTTGTTGTGATATATGGTCGCGTTACCACCATCGATCTTATCGAGCTTGGAATGGTGGATTTGATGTGATTATGGGAAAGGACTGGCTTTATTCGTGCTTTGTTAAACATGACTGCCGAATGAGAGTCATGAGACTCGAAGTTCCCTAATGAGCCGGTTATTGAGTGGAAGGGAAATAGTGTGTGTCACACCTCCTTTTTCACACACCATCTCGAAGGATAGCGTATAAGGGAGTTTTTCCAATTTAAGTGACATTATTCGAAACGGGATTATTTATTTATTATTTTTCACAGTCGCCACTTGGAATGTTTTATTTTTTGATGTCCCAAGTCACTGGTTTATTTTCGAGGAAAATTTTGCCTTGTGAAGTCTGTGAACCAGAAATTTTGAGTAAGGAATTCTGTTAACCCGAGGGAAGGTGTTAGGCACCCCTGGATTCCGTGGTTCTAGTACGGTCACTTAAACTATCATAATTGGCTTATTATCTAATTTTAATATATTTTAAAACCTATAGTGCAATTTTAAATTATTTACTGCTTTTATTAATATTTAAGAAAATTTAACATCGTTTGAAACATGTATTAGGATTGCGTCACATGAAATGCACCCGCCATCCGGAACACGTCTTATCCAAAGTTTTGAGATTTGGATTAGCGTCGCAATAAATGCGCACCCGAGTTTAGGAATGTAAAAATATTGAAGAACGCGACTAAAGTGTCTAACGCGTTGTTAACTTTGCGGGAGGCTATGATAACTTTCTAAATTCCGCGTCCCATATTCTGAGTGCTTTAAGAAGCTAATTTAAATGAGGGCCACGTATTTGTAATTTTTTTGGTGTGGTGCACCTCATTTTATTTTAATGGATGTCCTCAACAAAAATTCAGAGAGTCATAAACTATTATTTGTCAATGATGGTTCATTCCAATAGGGATGTTGATCATTTTGGGCAAATAAAATAAAAAAACGTTAACTTCAATAAAAGGCCAAAGCATGAAGGTGGAAAAGAACAAGTTGGGCTAGGCATGAAGCATAACAGCCTGTTGTGGCTAGTCTAGCCAGTTAGTTTCCATTGATATAGACTCGTGGTCCAGGTCCCATAAGATGGCCCAAAACATTGAAGAGTTAAAAGCTGGAGATGTTCGAATTCTAATCCCTTTCTCACTCATAATGTATGAAATCAACACATTGACATGACCTTTGATTCACAGTTCTCCAGCGTTTAAAAACTCAGGTGAAAATAAAGCAGTACCAAGCTAGCATGTTATTAAAGCTACAAAATACTAAGGTCCAAATAAGGAAGTCTAGAACTACGTTCATGTTCAAACAAAACGCATGCTGATGAACCAGCTAATTATATGTTGTGAAGACTAAATGCGACATACTCGTTTTCTGAAACTTCAATTCCAAAACAATCAGTTCAATTCTAGCCTAATCTTAGTCTAACACATTTTCATGGTGCTTATTCACATAAGACTAAAAAAACTTCATAATTACATGGATAACATAACTTTAAGCATATTCTTTTCAGCAACTAGAATCTAAAAGCTAACCTATATGCTGATTATCAAACCAACCAATAATCCAATCTCTTGGACAACTTCAAAACAATGCCAAATCATAACTATTATAGCAGTCCATATTCAGAATAGTCATAAAGAAATAAAAAAAAAAGGTTAGGCTAATCTAAACAACTTCGAAGGTGCAGAATAATTGAATAACAACTACATTAGTATAAGTCTCCTTTGCAATGAGATGATCTTCATATTCATCCATTTATATACATTGGTAAGATGAGTACTTGGAATAATAGAAAAAAGGAGGTGACGTTCAGCAAATGAAATAGCAGCAGTAATCAGCAGCTTTGACCCTGTTATGAACCCAAAGAGTGAAGCAAAACAGTCCAGAAAATCACTTTTGAACCCAAAAAAGAGCCAGAAAACCCAAAGTGCACATGCCTCATGTATTTTTGTATTTTTTGTTATTTAAAATGCACAAAATGCAAACAATTAATAGAATAATGCCACGAAAAGTCAAAACTGCAAATAAACAAACGAAGTTATTTTGTTTTGAATTTATGGGAGTAATTCGTATAGGGAAAAAATTACATGCTCACAGCTGCCCCTCTTTGCGCGAAAACATGAAGAGCTTTCGTGCAAAGATAAGTGAGCAAACATGAGCAATTTTCGCCCATTTCAATACTCCGTGAGAAGTACTTTTTGAAAAGTTCGACCGCACCCTTCTTCAAAGGTTGCCTACATATCCTCGGCTGAAGAGGAATCTAGTCAGTGTAGTTCACGAGTGTTTGGTAGCTGGGACTATCGAGGCTATGATTTTACCGTTGTTGCTGCTGCTACTGCTACTAGACCCCCTTATTACACCATTGTGAAAAATAAAGAAGCTAGACTCAGCTATGAACTATGGATTACAAGCAAACCTATATGTATCTTCCGACTTGCTCTAAATACTTGTTGCTTTGCTGTATTGCATTTCTTGCTGTGGGACATCTTGTTACTTTATTAACTGGTATTTCCTCATGTGGAACTTCTTGTTGTCTTGTTGTCTAGTACTTTGCTCCGGTGGAACTTATTGTTGCCTTGTTGGCTTCTTGTGTTCTCTTCTATGTTTGGCGCTGAATTGCTGGTCTTGAGATGTTTCTTTTGAAAGCATTCCCTCGTTCTACAGGTGGGTGCCTGACTACTTGAACTTGCAACTTGAAAGATATTTCCTTGTTCTGCAGGTGGACGCCTGATCAACAAGACTTGACTTCTGAAGGATATGCCCTTGTTTTCCAGGTGGTTGCCTGGTTTCCAACACTTGAAATTTTGAAATATATTCCCCCGTTCTATAGGTGGGTGCCTGATTACCAAAACTTATAACGTTGAGAAATATTCCCTTGTTATACAGGTGGGCGCCTGATTACAAAACTTAGAATTTTGACAAATATTCCCTTGTTCTACAGGTGGGCGCCCGATCGTAAAAACTTGAATTTTGTAAAATATTTCCTTGTTCTATAGATGGGGGCTTGATTACAAAACTTGGAATTTTGGTAAATATTCCCTTGTTCTACAGGTGGGCGCCTGATCGCAAAAACTTGAATTTTGTAAAGTATTCCCTTGTTCAACAGGTGGGCGCCTGATTGCAAAAACTTGAATTTTGTAAAATATTCCCTTGTTCTACAGGTTGGCGCCTAATTACCAAGACTTGAAATTCTGAAAAATATTCTCTTGTTATACAGGTGGGGGCATGATTACCAAAACTTATAATTTTGTGAAGTATTCCCTTGTTCTACAGGTAGGCTCCTGATTACAAAACTTGGAATTTTGAAAAATATTCCCATGTTCTACAGGTAGGCGCCTGATTATAAATACAAAGAAAATAGGAAAATATTCCCTTGTTCTACAGGTGGGCGCCTGATTGCAAAAACTTGAAATTTGAATAATATTCCATTGTTCTCCAGGTTGGCGCCTGATTACCAAGAAAATATTTTGAAACTATTCCCTTGTTCTCCAGGCGGGCGCCTGATTACAAAACTTAGAAATTTGGAAAAGTATTCCCTTGTTTTACAGGTGGGGTGCTTGATTACCAAGACTTAAAA
Organism: Nicotiana benthamiana; assembly: GCA_034376525.1. NCBI lineage: Eukaryota > Viridiplantae > Streptophyta > Magnoliopsida > Solanales > Solanaceae > Nicotiana > Nicotiana benthamiana. The sequence continues at coordinate 97,405,898 of CM067337.1, forward strand.
TTGAAAAATATTCCCTTGTTCTGCAGGTTGGCACCTGATCACAAAGACTTAGAAATTTGGAAAATATTCCCTTATTCTACAGGTGGGCGCCTGATTGCAAAAACATGACATTTGAAAAATATTCCCTTGTTCTACAGGTGGGCGTTTGATTGCAAAAACTTTAAATTTGAAAATTATTCTCTTGTTCTCCAGGTGGACGCCTGATTACAAAACTTGAAATTTGGAAAAGTATTCCCTTGTTTTACAGGTGGGCGCCTGATTCCAAGACTTAAAATTTAAAAATATTTCCTTGTTCTACAGGTGGGTGCCTGATCATAAAAACATAGAAATTTGGAAAATATTACCTTGTTCTATAGGTGGGCGCCTGATTGCCAAAACTTGACATTTGTAAAATATTTCCTTGTTCTACAGGTGGGCGCCTGATTGCAAAAACTTGAAATTTGAAAAATATTCCATTGTTCTCCAGGTTGGTGCCTAATTACCAAGAAAATATTTTGAAACTATTCCCTTGTTCTCCAGGCGGGCCCCTGATTACAAAACTTAGAAATTTGGAAAAGTATTCCCTTGTTTTACAGGTGGGTGCTTGATTACCAAGACTTAAAATTTGAAAAATATTCCCTTGTTCTGCAGGTTGGCACCTGATCACAAAAACTTAGAAATTTGGAAAATATTCCTTTGTTCTACAGGTGGGCGCCTGATTGCCAAAACATGACATTTGAAAAATATTCCCTTGTTCTACAGGTGGGCGTTTGATTGCAAAAACTTTAAATTTGAAAATATTCCCTTGTTCTCCATGTGGACGCTTGATTTCAAAACTTGAAATTTGGAAAAGTATTCCCTTGTTTTACAGGTGGGCGCCTGATTCCAAGACTTAAAATATGAAAAATATTTCCTTGTTGTACAGGTGGGTGCTTGATCATAAAAACATAGAAACTTGGAAATTATTACCTTGTTCTATAGGTGGGCACCTGATTGCAAAAACTTGACAAATGAAAAATATTTCCTTGTTATACAGGTGGGCGCCTGATTGCAAAAACTTGATTTCGAAAAATATTCCCTTGTTTTATAGGTGGATGCCTGATTACCAAAACTTATAATTTTGTGAAATATTCCCTTGTTCTACAGGTAGACTCCTAATTACAAAAGTTGGCATTTTGAAAAATATTCCCTTTTTCTACAGGTGGACGCCTGATCACAAATACTAAGAAATTAGGAAAATATTCCCTTGTTCTATAGGTGGGCGCCTGATTGCAAAAAATTAAAATTTGGAAAATATTCCCTTGTTCTACAGGTGGGCGCCTGATTGCAAAAACTTGAAATTTGAAAGATATTTCCTTGTTCTCCATGTGGGTTCCTGGTTACGAAGAAAATATTTTGAAAATATTCCCTTGCTCTCCAGGTGGGCGCCTGATTACAAAACTTAGAAATTTGGAAAAGTATTCCCTTGTTTTACAGGTGGGCACTTGATTACCAAGACTTAAAATTTGAAAAATATTCCCCTATTCTACAGGTGGGTTCCTGATTACCAAGAAAATATTTCGAAAATATTTCCTTGTTCTCCAGGTGGGCGCCTGATTGCAAAAACTTGACATTTGAAAAATATTCCGTTGTTCTACAGGTTGGCGCCAGATTGCAAAAACTTAAAATTTGAAAAAATATTCCCTTGTTCTCCAGGTGGGTGCCTGATTACCAATAAAATATATTGAAAATATTCCCTTCTTCTCCAGGTGGCGCCCGATTACATAACTTAGATATTTGGAAAAGTATTCCCTTGTTTTACAGGTGGACGCCTGATTACAGACTTAAAATTTGAAAAATATTTCCTTGTTCTATAGGTGGGCGCCTAATTGCAAAAACTTGACATTTGAAAAATATTTCCTTGTTCTACAGGTGGGCGCCTGATTGCAAAAATTAGAAATTTTAAAAAATATTCCCTTGTTCTCTAGGTGGGTGCCTGATTACCAAGAAAATACTTTGAATATATTCCTTTGTTCTCCAGATGGGTGCCTGATTACAAAACTTAGAAATTTGGAAAAGTTTTCCCTTGTTTTATACGTGGGTGCCTGATTACCAAGACTTAAAATTTGAAAAAATATTCCCTTGTTCTACAGGTGGACGCCTAATCATCAAGACATAAAATTTGAAAAATATTCTCTTGTTATCCAGGTGGGCGCCTGATTACAAAACTTAGAAATTTGGAAAAGTATTCCCTTGTTCTACAAGTGAGTGCCTGATTACCAAGACTGGTCCTGACAATTCTTAACTGCTGACAATTTCAAGACTATGCTGTGTTTCTGAAAAAGGTATTATTTTCCACTATGTATTTCTATGGGCTATATCTGCTGGGGATATGTTGGTGACTAGTGATTAAAACTACCTCCCATTATCCAGGCGGGTCCTAACAACTCCTAATTCGATGACAAAAGGTGACAGATAGGGGTTAGTATTAGGGCTACATCCCACTACCCGGTGGGGGGGGGGAGGTCCAAATAACTATTGTTGACTTTTGCTGAGGTAGTATCTAATCTAAGTCCCATTTTTTAGGAGGGTCCTGATGACCGTTCTTGGTTCTTATTGACCCTAGCTGAGGGAATGTTTGCTCTAAGTCCCATTTTTCAGGAGGGTCCTGATGAATCTTATTGACTCTTGTTGACTCTGGCTGGGGATATTTTTTGGCTCAAAATTCCATTTTTCAGGAGGGTCCTGATGACTTTATCGACTCTTGTTGTGGAAATATCTAATCTAAGTCCTATTTTTGAGGGTCCTGATGACTGTAGCTGAATCCTACTTTGACATACATGTCATTTCTGTGCCTCTTGTTATCTATGATTACTCCTAACCTTGAAATCAATTCCATTCTCTAGGAGGGTCCTGAGGGTTCCAACCTAAATGCCAGTTCTAATTGCTGGTTGTTTCTACGACTCTTACTGGGGAGAGTTGATGCTTGCCCATGTTACCCGCACCTATTTAAGTTTTAAACCGTGTCCACTCAACTTTTATGCCTCTTTTAATCCTCAGTTGTTCCAGTTTTGTATTGCTAGTTAAAGCTTGTCCCGTTATGCTCTTTATTGGGGAGGGTGTTTATGGCAGACCATGTCCCTTTTGAACTTTAACTAAATTCCACTTCCAGGTGGGTTATGAGACTTTGATCATACGTGCTGCGTGCTAGCCTTCTCATATGGACGACACCCCCTTAGGCTCTTCTAGAATTTTCTGCCCCTGTATCAATCAAAGAAAACATGTCCGTTTGAAAAATAGTGGTTGGATCGTGGTATTCTTGTTGGAAGCAGCCTCCTCACCATCATGTTCTGTTGTGTTCAAATTTACATGTTGATGATGAGTTGCTTGAGTTAGCTGGCTCACCCCTCGAACCTTTACAACTTTACTTTGCCCCTCGAACCTTTACAACTTTACTTTGCTCCCCATGATTGTGTTACATTTCTAGCTCCTTTTGCGAAAATCCTTGCACCTTTCTTGAGATTGCCAAGTCAATGTATTACACTTGGCTGATCCCCTGATCCTTGTGGCTTTGTTTTGTTTGTCACCTTGGTGTTACATTTTTGAGACTTTGCCAAAATCCTTATGCCTTTTCTTTGAATCACCCAATCTATTTATGATGTTACGTTGACACTTGACCTTTGTGCTCTTCCATGGAATTCCTTATGTTCTTCCCTAACGGCTGATGCATTATGCTTGGTCAAACCCTGCGGCCTTGTGACTTTTCCCGTTTTCGTGTTGTGCCAACTTTACGTTCCATCTCAGATAGCCCAATCGGTGTATGACGCTCGACTGACCCTAGAATCTTTATGGTTTCATTTGCATACCCTTTTCTGTGTGGTACTCTTTCACTTTGCCGATTCTTGTCTCAGAATCTTTGTGGTTTCATTTTCATAGCCTTTTCTGTGTGGTACTTCTTCACTTAGCAAAGGATAAAGTTTTTAGGTTGCAAAACAAAATGCCTTCGTCATTTCAATCTTCAAAATTTACCAAGTACAAACAGATGTCGAGTACGAACAATGTTTTAACGCAAATCAGGCATAATATCTTTTGACAGCATCCGTGTTGATAGCCATTTCCACACATTTCCCTTCCACATCTATCAGATACAATGCACCATTGGACAACACTCTTGATATGATTAATGGCCCTTTCCAGTTTGGAGAGAACTTGCCTTTTGCCTCGGCATGGTACAGATGGATGCGCTTTAGTACCAGTAATCGATCTTAAACTTTCTAGGATGCACTTTCTTATTATATGCCCTGCCTATTCTTTGTTGATACAACTGACCTTAACAGACTGCCGCCAATATTTTCTGGTCAATAAGACTCAATTTTTCCAAACGGGTTTTGACCCATTCTTCGTCGTCGATTCCTGCTTTGTCCATGATCCGAAGAGAGAGGATTTCAATCTCGGCGAGGATCACCGCCTACGTGCCATAGACCAATAAGTATTGACTAGCCCCCAGTGAAGTGCGGACAATGGTGCGATAGCCAAACAATGCAAAAGGCAACTTCTCATGCCACTGCCTTGATCCTTCCACCATTTTACGAATTTTATTCTTTATGTTCTTATTGGCCTCTTCGACCGCTTTGTTTGACTTAGGGCGGTACGGGGTAGAGTTTTGATGTGCTATCTTGAACTGATGGCATACCTCTCTCATTAGGTGGCTGTTGAGGTTTTCCCAATTATCGGTGATGAGTGTTTTGGGGATCCAGAACCGACAAATAATGTTCGTGTGCACGAAATCGACCACGGCCTTCTTGGTTACTGCCTTGAAGGTTTTGGCTTCAACCCATTTGGTGAAATAGTCAATAGCAACCAGGATAAATCTATGCTGGTTAGAAGCTAGTGGCTCGATGGGCTCGATGACATCCATGCCCCAAGCGACAAAAGTCCATGGTGCCGACATCGTATGTAATTTAGACGAATGAGTGTGAATTAGGTCTCCGTGTACTTGACACTGGTGGAATTTGCGCACAAAGCTGATACAATCCCACTCCATGGTAAGCCAATAATACCCTGCCCGGAGAATATTCTTTGCCAAAACATGTCCGCAGATGTGCGGCCCGCAGACGCCAGCATTCACCTCATTCATGATGATTGTCGCCTGCCCAGCATCTATGCATCTTAGCAAACCAAGACGTGGCGTACTTTTGTATAATATCCCTCCATTGAAGAAAAATCCACTTGACTAACGACGGATTGTTCTCTTCTGATCACTCGTGGGTTGAATCGGGTACACACCTTTCCTGATATATTCCTCGAAGTCGTGGAACCAAGGCTCGCCGTCGAGCTCTTCTTCCACCTTGCTGCAATAAGAATTTTGATCATGGACCCGGATATGTATCGGGTCAACATAAGCCTTGTCTTGGTGATGTAACATTGACGCCAAAGAGCCAAAGCATCGTCAACCTCATTAATCTGGTGTATCAGAAGGTCTGAGTCTTCCAAGACCAAGACTTCCTGGACACCCATGTCCTCCGCTAGTCTCAAACCCAAAATGCAAGCCTCATATTCATCCATGTTTTTGGTGCAATAGAAGCCGAGTTGAGCGGTTACTTGTTAATTATGCCCTTCTTTTGAAATGAGTACTGTTCCTATTGCTATGCCTTTCATGTTGGTAGCCCCATCGAAGAACAATTTCCATCCCGACTTCTCATCCCATGCCATTTCATCGATGTACATCACTTCCTCGTCTGGGAAATATATGTTCAAGGGCTGATATTCTTAATCTATGAGATTCTTTGCTAAATCTTCTACCAATGCCTGAGCCGTTATAGTGGTCCTGGTCATATAAGCAATGTCGAATTTAGTGAGCAAGATTTTACACTTTGCGAGCCTCCCTATGGGCATGGGCTTCTGGAAAATGTATTTCAACGGGTCCAGTCGCGAGATGAGATAAATGGTTTATAATGATAGATAATATTTCAACTTCTGAGCTACCCACGTCAAGGTGCAGCATGTCATTTCAAGATGAGTGTACTTAACCTTATAGGCCATAAATTTCTTGCTGAGGTAGTATATGGCCTGCTCTTTTCTCCCTGTAACATCGTGCTGACCCAACAAGCACCTAACTGAGTTGTCCAGGACCGTCAAATATAAGATTAGAGGCCTTCCTGGTTCTGGCGGGACCAATAGTGGTGGGTTTGACAAATATTTCTTTATCTAATCAAAAGCTTCCTGGCACTCTCCCGTCCATTTCACCGCAGCATTCTTCTTTAACAGCTTAAAGATAGGGTCACAGAAGGTTGTGAGATGGGTGATGAATCGACTGATGTAATTCAATCTTCCTAGTAGACTCATTACTTCCGTTTTGTTTCTGGGTGGTGGCAACTCCTGTATAGCTTTTATTTTTGATAGGTCTAACTCGATACCTCGGCGTCTGACTATGAACCCTAACAACTTTCCCGAGGTGACCCCGAATGCACATTTTGCTGGGTTGAGTTTAAGGTCATACCTGCGGAGCCTCTTGAAGAATTTCCTCAGGTCTTTGGCATGATCAGACTGCTTCCTAGAGTTGATTATTACTTTATCCACACAGACCTCAATTTCTTTATGTATCATATCATGGAAAATGGTTGTCATAGCCCTCATGTATGTGGCCCCATCGTTTTTCAAACCAAAAGGAATGACTCTATAATAGTACACCCCCACATCGTGATGTACGCCATTTTCTCCGCATCTTCTTCGTACATTAAAATCTAGTGGTACCCGTCGTAGCAATCCACGAATGAACCGATCTCATGCTTTGTGCAATTACCAATCAATATGTGGATTTTTGGCAAGGGAAAGTTGTCATTTGGACTTGCTTTGTTGAGGTCGCGATAATTGACACACACCCTGGGTCTTCCGTCCTTTTTTGGCACAGACACACCATTGGCTAACCAGGTGGGATATCGTGTGAAGCGAATGACTTTTGCCTCAAAATGCTTGGTCACCTCTTCTTTGATTTTCACACTCACATCAGTTTGGATTTCCTCAACTTTTTCTTAACAGGCGGGCAAGCTGGGTCAGTAGGTAACTTGTTGACAACCAAATCAGTGCTTAATCCGGGCATGTCATCATAGGAGAATACAAAGACATCTTTGTACTCTAGGAATACTTTGATTATTTCTTCCCTTAGTTCTGGCTCCAGATGGACACTTATTTTTATTCCTCTGATATCATCTGGACTTGCTAGATTGATTGTCTCTGTATCATTCAGGTTTGGTTTGGGTTTCTGTTCGAGTTGGGTCATCTATTTACTTACCTTATCTCATGCCTCTTCCTCATCATACCCTGGTTCATTCTCATGTTCTATTTACTGAATTATTATTTACGGACTAGACCTGTTTGAAGATTAGGCGAGGAGTCCTTATGCATGTAAGATCACTGGAACCAGCATCAAAATAACTGTACAAAAGATAAAAGAAAGAAAAATAAAGAGAAATGGAAACGATCAGCATTGCTGAAAGGGAAATTGCGTTTCATTGGAATCGAAGACAACATCGTCTGCACATCCAAAACGGACGAAAATAACAACTGAGTTGACAACTTGACGCTAATACAAACTTGACTGAAAGGAAAATCAAAGCCGACTACCATGACTCCCTCCAAGTGGGAAGGATAGTGGCTTCCCAGTTATTAATTTTTGTGTGTGTTCCCACAAACTGCACGTCTGCCCCGCTCGATCCTTCTGCTTCCTCAACCATATTCACCTCATTGAACAACCTTTCTAACCCCTTATATAGATCTTCGTCCGCGTCGATCAGCGGGCCATAAATCTTGGGTCTGGGGCCATTATTGGATTTGACGAATGATTTGGAAAACCTTGGGATAGGTTTCAGGAGAATCTCTGCTTTCTGTCTTAGCTTCCTAGCTCGCCTTATGTCTGGGGCTATGGGCTTGAACCCCAAGCCAAATGTGTCCAGGTTTTTGGGAAGGGACACTGATTGCACAATGCCTTGCAGAGCAACTCCCAACCCTTTGCCGGGTATAAAACAATTTCTCAACATATCTGAAGCTAACATGACAGATGCAGTTGTTATCTTTGGGGTTGCAACAATCTCACCTTCTGGGGCCTTCTGAACTGATACCGCATCAAACACCTGGTAAACCCATGGCCCTTTGCGGTCCTCGAATTCAATGAAAGGCACGATCGCGTCACCTGGGGCACACTGATTATCTTCTCCATGCACGACAATCTCATTCAAATCTGACAATCTGGTGCAGTGTCGACGACACTGCTTTTGCTGTATGAATCCAGGGCCTGCCCAATAATAGATTATAGGAGACTGATACATCCAACGCTTAGAATTCGATAATGAACTCAACGAGCCCTATATTTACCTCCAGCACTATATCCCTTATGGTGTTTTTACCTCCGCCATCGAAGCCTCGAACATAGATGTTATTCTTGCGCACCCTTTCATTTTCAACCTTTTGCTTGGTCAATGTGGATATAGGACAATTATTTGCACTGGACCCGTTGTCGACCAAAACTCGGGTGACCACGACATCTTCACACTTCACAATCTTATAAAGAGCCCGGTTGTGCTCAGTACCCTCCATAGGAAACTCATCGTCAGAAAATGTGACCCGGTTTACCTCGAATATCTTGTTTGCAATCTTCTCCAAATGGTTCACCGTTATCTTATCTGGGACATGAGCTTCATTCAAAATCTTAATCAACGCCCGCCGGTGATCATCTGAGTGGATTAGTAAGGATAACAAAGAGATTTGGGCTGGTGTCTTCCTCGACTGTTCTATGATGGAGTAGTCCTGTATATTTATTTTCTTCAAGAATTCCTCCGCCTCTTCTTCTGATAAAACTTTCTTCACTGTTTCAGGGTTATCTTTGGATATTCTGCCCTTTCTCAACTCTTCTGGGGAAAAGTACCTTCCTGACCAAGTTAGACCTCGTGCTTCACATACTTCCTCCCTAACTTCTTTCCTTTTTGTACACCACTATGGCTTGTTCTTATCTCCAAGGTACGGCTTTGTTGGTGATGATTCGGGGCTGAATTACTAGTTTCACAATAACTGGCTCTATGCGGACACCTTCCACAACCACGACGGGTTCTCAAGCTGCCCCATGTACTGTTACCTTTGCCTGCTCTTGCTTTAGTGCAACCGCGCATGATGAGTTCCCCTGAACTACGACAGCTTTATTGCCTTCTTTTGCCCCGGTTACCAGATTCTCACTACTTGGGACCTTGATCACTAGCTTTGATCATCATTACTGTTTGTGAAGGCTTTCTGGACTCTCCCCTTTTCTTCTTAATATCAATCATGTTGGTTTCCTGGTGGCTCGGCAGTGGGTTTTTGTTAATATTGGGCACCTCCGGAGTCTGCACATCGATCATGCAGGAGTCAATAAGTTCTTGGATATTGTTCTTTAAATGCCATCATTTTTCAGTGTCATGCCCAGGTGCACCAGAATAGTATTCACAGCTGACTGAATAATCTAAATTCTTTGGAGGAGGGTTTGGCAGTTTCGGCTCAATAGGTCTCAACATGTCCAGTTGTCGCAGCCTGTGGAATAGGCTAGTGTAGGATTCTCTCAGCGGAGTGAAAGTCTTATTTTTCTACACCATCTCATTTCTCAGTGCTGGATTTCCTCAGAAGGAGGGCCTTGGGGGTTGTTGGTAAGCTCTTGGAGACAGGTATTGATTGTTTGGATTTGGGTAAGTGTTTTGATGGGGTGGCGCATTCCATCCTACTTACGCGGGAGGTTGGGTATATGCTTGAGCGTGATGGACCACGAAGCGAGGTTCTGGTGGTGGAAAGTAAAGCTGTGGCGGGCCATATGGAGTGTGTGGATATGTTTGGTGGTGAGGACGGGGCTGGCCGTAATGAGATGGTGCCCGAGGCCGGAACCAAGTTCCCAACTCCACTGTCGCTACTTCCTCCTTCTTCTTTTTCCTGAAAGCTCCTCCAGCTCCACCCTGGATGGCTTGAGTAGTTGCCTTGATTGTAGAGTAGCTCATGATTTTATTGGATTTGAGGCCTTCCTCAACCATTCTTCCCATCTTGACCACTTCGTAGAAAGACTTCCCTACCGCTGATACCAAATGCCCAAAGTAGGTAGGTTCCAGAGCTTGTAGAAAATAGTCAACCATCTCACTCTCCTCCATGGGAGAACCGACTTTGGCTGCTAGTTCCCTCCACCGGAAACCGTAATCCCTGAAACTCTCGTTGTGTTTCTTCTCCAGCTTTGTCAGAGATAGACGATGCGGGACAATCTCGAGATTATATTGAAAGTGGCATGCAAATACTTGTGTTAAATCATCCCAAGTATACCACCGATTGAGTCCTGTCGATTATACCACTCCAATGCCGATCCACTCAAAATCTGGCTAAAGTTTGCCATTCGCAGTTCATCTTTTCCCCCCTGCTCCACTCATTTTGCTGCAAAACCATTTCAAATGTGCGACTGGATCGTCGTGACCATCGTATAAGTAAAATTTAGGCATTTTAAAACCTGGAGGCAACTGTACGTCTGAGAATAAGAAAAGATCCTTGAATGCCACACTCACCTGGCTGCCTAATCCCCGCATGTCTCTAAGGGATTGTTATAGACTTCGGACCATTCAAAGCATCTCTTCCTGTTCGGAATTTTTGATCGGTTGTTCAGCCCCTATTGGGATTTCAGGATGAGGAGCGTAGGAGTAAGGCTCATGCGCCTTGTAGGCAGGTTTTGAGGGATAGTATTGACGGTCATAGCCTTGAAGCAGAGGCTCACTTGACGACCTATGCAGTGCAGGAGGTGGAGGTGCCACATAGATAGGAGCGATTGGCGGGGGAGAGTGAGGAGTCACTTTGGGTAGTGCTTCTGGTGGCTGGGATGTAGCACCCTGATGCTGTGAGTACATAGGAAAACTTGGCGGCGAATCGGTGACGGACTGGTCAGGTGCTTGGGCCAGTGGCTTGATGAAGGTTGGGTTGGCAGGATAGATCAGGGGCGGATTTTCTCTTGCCCAATCCTGGTACATCTCGCCCATTTGGTGTTAAAGCTTATACATTTCCTCCTTCATAGAATTAATATCCAATTCATCTTCCTCCTTCGAGGGGTCAATAATGCTGACATCAGCTTCTTGGTTGGCCATGATTTGTTTGCTTTTCGACCGAGTGTTGTGGGAGTGAGTTGCCAGAATTCCGCGAGTACTAGTCACCTGTCTAATTTGGAACTGGAAATCACAACACCAAGGACCTGTTAGTGATTAGGTTCTTGACACATAAGTTGCATACATATTGGGTATGTATGCACATAAATGACAATTGGTCCCTATATGCATTGGTTGCTTGCAGCATCCCAGCTTTTATTTGCGACGCTCCCTTTTGTTTTAGCCTTTTTCTCTCCCTCTCCCATATTTATTCAATTTCCAATTTTATTAAATTATGGTCGAATCCTATGTAGATTGAATACACATCAAGTCCCCGTATGAATCAGGCCGAGCATAGTTCTTGCAAATAAAAGCGGAGAATAACATATTTGGGAAATTTCTATAACAACAGACTTTAATTACAAAGACTCAAAAGTTGACAGATTAACCAAATGCTGATAAATAAACTACAGACTCGAAGGACAACCAACTATGCATAAAGAAAATACTGACTCGGTTAAATTAATGGACTTTAAAAACTAATTAATAGTGTAATCTTTAGGAGTATATTAATGTCTCAAGTGCTCCTGGGCCTCGTGGGGCGTCGTTCGGCCTTGCCGCTGGCTTACGTGCTAAACACCTTTGGAAGTGGTGGAGGTATTCCATCACTTGTCGGATAAAAGTCATGGCGGTAGGAAAGAACATGGATTTTGTCATATCCTGGATAGCTCACCTTCCACCTTATTCAGGTCGAACCCATATTCGATTATTTTTTGCCTCAAATTATCTATGAGTTTTTCATCCATTAAGCTCCTGGGAGGATTTTCTGCGGCTGCTTTCATCTTCTGGATTTGGGCTCGCAGCGTCTCATTTTCTTTGGTTAGTCTTTTCTTTTCTCCCTCATCTGTTGCGGCTTGCAAGCCAATTTCAAATTGCAGTTCTCGGACTTGCCTTTCCAATCTTCTTATGGTGGCCTTGTACTCATTTTCCTTGGCTAGCCAGTCCCATTGTTCCCGTGACGTTTCAATGAATTCCTGGAGGTGAGGCCTTTTGGGCGGCCTCTCAAACTAAATTTCTCTCTTATACCAGGCAAGGTAACTTGGTGAAACTTCGCCTATGGCCCGATCTTGTACGCAAGTGCTGGCTGTCAGGTATTGGCATTCATTCCAAATCTTGCGGACCATTGCTTTGGGGAAGTGACCATTGGGCCCAATATCAACTACCCGGATGCTGAGTAAAAATCTAATGTCCATTGTATTTGACTGGCAGTGAGGGACTAGAGGTAAGAAGGCCATTTTGCTGCACCTTCGGGTAAGCTGAGCTTTTCAATTCTCGTGTGAAACTCCTCTATGCAAGTTTTCTCGGTAGACCCATAACTCATGAATCGAGAGTGTTGGCATAGATGATCCATCATCCACATTTGCAATAATAGATTACACCCCTCAAAGAAATCGTTTCCGGCCTTGAAAGTTGTGAGAGCGCGAAAGATCTCGGCTACTATTATGGGCACGAGTGTGCACTTGGCCTGCATGCATAGAGTGCTGGCAACCCTTGCTATCTTTGTGTCAATGTTCCCATCCTTTCTTGGAGATATCAGAAGCCCCATAAAAGCCACCATAAAAGCGAAGCGTCTGTGTTCTTCCCATTTGACACGGTTTCCCTTATTACAGACTTTGTTATCTGGATTGTTGAATCCCCCTATGTGACTGTATCTGGAATATAGGAATGAAAACGTGCAGAACTCTACCGACAAGTTCCAATCATGTACCACTCTGCTTATCTTCAAGGTATCTAAGAATTTATGCACCATTTTCACTCTTGGAGCAACCAGATACGTGTGTCTCAAAGGAAGCTCCCCATTTCAAATATATCCTGCTATTTCTTCAAACGTCAGAGTAAGTTCAAATTCTGAGAAGTGAAACACATTGTGTGCCGGGTCCCAGCATGTAACCGATGCTCTTATCATGTCTCCCCGGGGCACCATCTCCAATGACCCGGGGAGGCCCCCAAGTACTTCTTTATCTCGTCTTGTCCTTCCCTGCCTAAAAGGTTTAATTTGGATTGTGCTCCTCCTGCACATTTATTGAGGTGAATTAGTGACGTGTATATTTATCCCTGTTTGACATCAAAATCGAAAAGAATTTTCTTTTGAAATTTATTTTCTAAAACCATAAGTCCAATTTTGCGAACACGGCCTTTTAGAACTTACGAAGGAAGCTTTCAAGGCTGTGTCCGCTAGCCGACCAAAAATACAATAAAGATCTAAAGGTGGCCGTTCGTGCAAAATTAGCCCTCTGGTGTCCCGTTTGGGAGCATTTGGCTATTTTTGACAATAATAACGTCATCCGATTCGTTTAAAGCGACAAATAAAACTTTGAAAATTATTTTGGCCATTTTTGTACAAGGGTGGTTGGACCCGATGGGGATTGCCTACGTTTCCTACACTCGGTGAGCATCAAACGGGCATAGTTCGGGCAAACAACTAATCAAAACCAAAAACTTTGTTGAAAAGCCTTTTTTTCTTTTGTTTTTCCTTTTTCCCTCTTTTTTTAAAAAAAAAATCCGGCACTTCGGCGCTACTTGAGCAATGGTTTTACAAGACAAATGATTGATCTCAGTCAACCTAGTACCACTTATTTTCTTAATTTTTTCTCTTATTCACAAACAGGTCAGCATGCAAATCTACAACGACATAGCACAAATGGCACATAATATGTATCAGGATGGTCTTTGCATTTCGTGTCACCTGTCCTAGACAGACCCAACACCTGTGTTGAGTCTCCTATCTTAAATGCATGATGTAGATAAACGTTGGGATCCGGCATGAGGTTTTGTTATTCTAAGTTTAAGCCTGGGTATTTGTTCTAGACTGTATACCCAAGCAGACAACTCGAGTCGATGAGGGGGCCACGTACCAGGGACCCGCAGGATCGTCCGACTTTGTAACATGTATGAGCCTCTTTCTTATTTTATGGTATGACTCTAAGAGAATAGGGAGTTTCGGCCAGCGAGCACATCCCTGAAGACAAGAAGGGAAGGATTTCGTAACAGTTTTCTATGTACAATTTAGATAATATCGAAGCGGTAAAAGCATCATTTTGCACATTAATCCAACATATAAAACTCAAATAATAAAGAAAGCCAAATACAACGATTATTCTAAGCTCGAATCCTTGAACCCTGAATCATAGATTGTAGGTTTAATCCCCAACAGAGTCGCCAGAGCTCTCAAAACTCGTTTTGGCTATCCACAACCCGGTGAAGGGCGTAGATAAGGGAGATTTTCCAATTAAAGGACAATCGAAACAAGATTCAATTATTTAAGAGAATTTCAGAGTCGCCACTTGGGAGATTTATGGTGTCCCAAGTCATCGTTTTGAATCCCGAATTGAGGAAAGAATGACTCTGTTTACCAATCCGCGAACAAGAAATCCGGGTAAGGAATGCTATTAACCCAGGAGAAGGTGTTAGGCACTCACGAGTTCCGTGGTTCTAGCACGGTCGCTCAACTGTTACATTTGGCTTAAATCATCTGATTTTACAATTATGAACCTATGCGCATTTTTAGTCTTTTAACCACTTTTATTATTATTCTTTTAAGAAAATTTCAACGTCGTTAAAACATGCCTCGAACGACGTAACATTAATGCACCCGTAGATTTTGACATATTCCAACTTCGTTGGGATCTAGATTTGGGTCACAAAAATGTGCACCCACATTAAAGAAAGGTTAATTATTAAAGACGCTTCCTAAGGCGACTAACGCGTTATTATCTTCGTGAGAGGCCGTGAATATTCGCTAAATGACTCGTCTCAAGTTCTAATTATGTTAAATTCTACGTTTTCCAGGAGATGACCCAAAGGAATAATTTATCCTAAAACTATTTAATCCTAAAAATTAACTACGAGGGTTTATTGCAATGCCACATTCGAATGGCCTGAGTTCATGTATCATCTGGGCCTCAATGGAGCCCAGCTTGATAGCCCCAATCTTGGGTCCAAGGGCAACCCTTTCTCTTAACCTTCAAATGAGAAGGGTCATCATTCATTACTTGGCCCTAACATAAATTCGAGCTGAATCGCAGGGACTATATATATAAACTACTGAAGATGGTGGGCCAAGTAGATACATGCTTGCTTATATCACGCAAGCGATGAGACCAAAATCACCTGCACAACCAACTATCTTGTTCGAATTTAGCTAACATTTAGGAAACTTTGACGCAATTATATTACAAACAAGTATCATATAAGGAATTTTAACAGTCCAAACGTTCTTCAGATTTGGCCAACCCTTAAGAAACCCAGAACCATATTGGAACTACTAATAATTATATAGCTAATCTAGCAGTCCAAACAGTCGCAACTTTTGTTTACATTCAGAGAACTTAACCAAATCAAAGAACCTACTCAAAACATATGATCAATCGACAACAATTTTAACAAAATTGCACCTGACTTTTTCAATTATCAACTGGCTTCTACATTTGTATCAGACTTGATAAATGTACATGGAAAGTGCAAGTAGGAATGAGATCAGTAGCAATAGAGGGCAAAGAAAAAGATTACAGCCATGGTGAAGCCATCTAAACCCAACAGAATACCAGTAAACGATACAATAAATGAAGCAAACACTCCAACTGTGCCAACAAAAAGCCCAGGACTCAATTTAATAGCAACTCTTAAACTTCTATCTGAGCAAGAAGCTTTTGGAAATAAATCAATGAAACAGTAGTAATTTGATTGGATGTATATATGCCTAATTTTCACAATCCAGCCTCTCTCCTCTTTTTTTCCAGGGCAAAAATAGGTCCTTTTAAAGTGAGCAGCGCAACCCTTATGCCTAGCTTTGCAGTTTG
Organism: Nicotiana benthamiana; assembly: GCA_034376525.1. Classification (NCBI taxonomy): domain Eukaryota; kingdom Viridiplantae; phylum Streptophyta; class Magnoliopsida; order Solanales; family Solanaceae; genus Nicotiana; species Nicotiana benthamiana. The sequence goes on from CM067337.1 coordinate 97,421,841, forward strand.
GTCCCTTTGTTTTTAATTTGTTGACCAAGTCTTACTACCCCAAAATCTGAAAACCCCATTTTGAATCCTCCCACTAGAAAATTCTGGATGTTTCTATTCCATTACTAAAGACTTACACTACCCCATTTACCCTCCAATAGCCCTGTTATTTTCAGTTAACCTTACAAGGCTTTAAACAAATCAATTGGGTCAATTTGAACCAAAACCCCAACCTAAACCCCCCTGAGCGTGCATACTCTGGCCTAACCTTGCAAACTCCACCCCAATATCTAATGAGCCATTAAGCTCCAGTGGGTGAGGTTATTTAAGCCAAACAAACAAAATAAATAACAAATAGAGGAGGAAAAAAACTGAGCCAAAACACTTAAATAATTTAATCAAAACAAAACAACGACGACAACAATCATAGAAACTGTTAAGCAACATGGAATCAAATCAAACCTATATTCATGCCTAATGAACCTAAGCTATATGGTAAGAAGTAGAAGATTGAAATTCTAATCTAGACGCGCAGATTGTAATTAAACGAGAAATAAGAATGGAATCATATATAATCAGATAAATAAAGAAGAACAAAGTACCTTCGATTTTGGACCGGACTAATTAACCTCATGGCATCATTTGGGGTCCAATCACCTTTAATAATGCGTTTTCTACCAGAAAACACAAACCTAAAGGTGATTAAAACCCCAAAACCAAAAGTATTATAGAGTTTCCTCCAATTAGGGTTCCAGACCAAATTTGATTTTAACTTCGAGCTAAACAAGAAAGATTTGAGGGTGAAGGGTTGTGGATTTGAGGTGAGGGATGTGAGGAGGGTACATGGCACAAATTTGGTTGATTTTGGGCAAAGTTTTAATTTGGCTGCCAGTTTAAATTGAAATTCGAAGAGTTACAACACTTCGAGCCTGAACGATTGTCGGAATGGGAAGGGAGGTCAAGGGGGTGCATGGGTGTAAAACTGAGGTCATTCGGAGGTGGCGCCACCGTGGGCGGCGGAGACGACATACCCAAAACATAATATTCAGCTGTGGTAAGATTCGAAGGCTGTAAGTTACAAATTTTGAATGAGGGAGACGAGGGGTTTTTGTGGTGTGACTTTGGAGTCGTTTGGTGGCCGGCCGCTGCCGTGAGGCGATTTTCGGTGGCGGTTTTTGGGTAGGAGACGGTGGTATTAGGGTGGCTCGATGGTGGTGTTACTCTGGTGTGGAACTATACGAGGAGGAAACATTTGTCTCTAATGTTATAATACAAATTCGGACCATTTTATTTGAAATGTAATGTCTCCTGTGAACCGTTGGATGATGGGTGATGGACGACCAAGATGGAAGGCAACCAAACGACGTCATTTCACACCCCTAGGGTTGGAACGGGTAGGGGGACAATTGGACTGGGCATTTGGGCCTAGGTCTTCTATAAAACTGGCCCAAAGAGTATATATATTTAGTTTGAATTTTCAGGTGTTCTTTTAATCTTTTTCTTTATTATTTCAATTCTTAAAAACAAAATCCATATTATTCTATAAAACATAATTAACCATACAATTCTTATCAAATAAAAATATTAAAAGGAAAAAAAAATTACTTAAATCAATCTTAAATGCACATTAAGCCATTTTTTGAATTGAGTTTTCCAATTACTAATTAATTTCTAAGAATGCAAAATTACTCCTAAGTGCACATGCCTTATGTTGTATTTTTGTTATTTAATAATGCACAAAACGCAAAAAATAAACAAAATAATGCCATGAAAAATCAAAATTGCATATAAAAAAACAAAATTATTTTGTTTGAATTTATGGGAGTAATTCGTATAGGGCAAAAATCAGATGCTCATAGTCTTTAGAGTGCAGTGGCTTCTCTAGATGTTGTCACAAGTATCCTATCGATTGAGGCCATTGATTTTTATGATATTATTGATCCGGGGTCCTCTTTGTCTTATCCACCCCATTCATTGCTTCACGTTTTGGGATAGAACCCTAACAGCCGCATGATTTTGTAGGAATTATGTTGTCGCGATATGTGGTCCTGTTACCACGCCCGATCTTATCGAACTTAGAATGGTGGATTTTGATGTGATTATGGGAATGAACTGGATTTATTCGTGCTTTGCTAAACATGATTACCGAACGATATTTATGAGACTCGAGTTCCCTAATGAGCTGGTTATTGAGTGGAAGGGAAATAGTATGTGTCACACCTCCTTTTTCACACACCACCCCGAATGATTGCGTATAAGGGGGTTTTTCCAATTTAAGTGATATTATTCGAAATGAGATTATTTATTTATTATTTTTTAGAGTCGCCACTTGGAATGGTTTATTTTTTGGTGTCCCATGTCCCCGGTGTATTTTAAAATCCCAAATCGAGGAATATTTTGACTTACCTTGTAAAGTCTGTGAACCAGGAATAAGATGGCCCAAAACGTTTAAGAGTTAAAAGCTCGTGCTGTTCGAATTCTAATCCCCTTCTCACACATAATGTATGAAATCAAGACATTGACATGACCTTTGATTCACAAATTTCAGCGTTCAAAAACTCAGGTGGAAATAAAGCAGTACCAAGCTAGCATATTATTAAAGCTGCAAAATACTAAGGTCCAAATAAAGAAGTCTAGACCTACAGTCATGTTCAAACTAAATGCATGCTGATGAACAAACTAATTAGATGTTATAAAGACTAAATGCAACATTCTTGTTTTCTGAAACTTCAATTCCAAAACAAACAGTTCAATCCTAGCCTAATCTTAGTCTAACACATTTTCATGGTGCTTATTCACATAAGACTAAAATACTACATAATTACAGGGATAACATAACTTTAAGCATATTCTTTTCAGCAACTAGAATCTAAAAGCTATCCTATATGCTGATTATCAAATAGACAAATCATCCAATCTCATGGACAACTTCAAAACAATGCCAAATCATAACTATTATAGCAGTCCATATTCAGAATAGTCATAAAGAAATGTAACAAAATATTATGCTAATCTAAACAACTTCGAAGGTGCAGAATTATTGTATAACAACTACATTGATATTAGTCTCCATTCCAATGAGCCGATCTTCATATTCATCCATTTTTATACATTGCTAAAATGAGTACTTGGAATAATAGAAAAATGGAGGTGAGGTTCAGCGAATGAAATAACAGCAGCTTTGACCCAGTTATGAACCCAAAGAGTGAAGCAAAAATGTCCAGAAAATCAATTTTTAGCCCAACAAATAACCAGAAAACCCAAAATAGACTTGATTTCAATTTTTTTCAACTATCAGTTACTCAAATGTTGATTAGCACTAGAAATCAACAGCAAGGATCAATGGAACAACATTTTTTGAAGAAAATCTCTCAATTTCCTGAAAATCTCTCTACAATCTAAACTCTCAAATTTCAGGTTCTCAAAAAGGACTTCAAAGAAGTCTGCACGCTCTCTAAACTTATTAGGCTATCCAAAAAACTTACTTCTAAGGTAAGGGTGTGATGCATTTATAGTCAAACAATTAGGGTACTTTTCAAGCTTTATTTTTGCACTTAGGTCCCTTGTTAACTTTTGTTTTAGCTTTGGAAACCCTAAAATTGTTACTTCCTACCCAAGTCAACCCATCCCAAAGCTGAAAATGAGATTAAAACCACATACTAGAAATTTCTTGGGGCTTCCCATTCTGTCATTGCAAGATTCTCTAAGGTTATTCCCTAATTTACCCCTTTAATCACTTGTTATTTCGATTTTTCCCTATGTTCTGATTTTAAATTACTTAAAACCATTTAAAGACCCTCAGTTAAATGATACTGCATTTCGACATTTGACATTAAACTATGTTTCAAATCACACTCAGAAACTTTAACTTAAAATTAAGATTAGCTAAACGTGATTAATCGAGCCTGTGAGCAGGCCATATAGATGAACTCAGATTCGAACAACTAAACATCATCCAAATTAACCTAATAACTAAAGAATCTTGGGAAAAAGATAAATCAATACAAGAGATTATCCGAAGTAAAAAATGGAACCTCTTGGCAAATAAGAAGTCAAATTATCTTAGAAAGTGGAATGCAAAAACTAACCTAAATAGACTAATCTAAATCATTACAACTTGACACATATAGAAGCAAGGAAACCATCAGAATTTGACCAAAAAAATATGAAAGAATAAGAAATCATAATTAGAGGCAAACAACACAAAACAAAAAGAGAAAGGAAAAAGAAAGGTATTGTGAGCTAAGAGAGACACAACCTGGCCATGCATCAGTGGTAACCTCGGGCCAGGGTCTCTTCTGAATCACAAACCTTTAACCCTAGAGTTTTGGAGTGATTTTTAGGGTAATTGCTAAGAGATACGAGGTGAGGGGGGTGTAGTGGTTATCTGGTGTAATTTTGGGATTGATTGGTGGTGGTTAGGTTTTGGCCGTCTCCTTTGAATCATATTTGAAGGGTTTGGGTTGGATTCAAAAGGACATAATAGCGGATTCATGTTGAGGAGGGCTAGGAGAACCTTTGGTGTCAGTTTGGGGGCGATTGGGTAGTAGCGCCGCCTATCACGACGGAGGGTCAGAGTTTCTGAGCCATATTCGAAAAGCTCAGGCGGGATTTGAGGAACGGGGTTTGGAGATTTGAAAAGAGGTGAAGGAGAGGAATCTTGGGTGTTATTGTGGTGGCCATTAAAGACCCGCAGCCGCCGTGGGCAATTTTCGGCCGACGACAAATGGCGGTAAGTGGTGGAGTTTAGAGTGGTCTATAGGGTTTGGATGTGAGAGAAGGGATGAGAAGGATAGGGAGTTCTGAGGGGGTAGGGTCCGTTTGGACATATATATATATATATTTATTGGCTTAGGCTTCACAACCCTTAGATCGATGAACCTAGACGGCTAGGATTTATTTTCCACAAACGACGTCGTTTGGCTGTCTTATTGGGAGACCAGGTTGGGGCATGGGTTTTGGGTCAGTTCAGGGGGAATTTGGACCGGGTTTAGGGGTTTTGGTTTGGGCTTGGACGGATTAGGCCCAAATTAGGCATTTCTATTAGACTTAATTCTTTTAATTTCCTTTTCTTTTCCTTTTAAAAATAAAAATAAAAATAAAATTGAATAAAAATTAAATTAAATCCTAATATTAAATTAACTTACCTAATTATATTAAGCACTAATTAATAATTAACACAATTAACTAAACATCAATTTAAAAGAACTAATAAAAATCCAAATTAAATAAAGCAAAAATAAATCATAAATTTTGATTTTTGTATTTTTTGTAAAATGCTAATTACCAATTAATTTAAAAGTATGTAAAATCAAAATTCTAAATGCAAATGCAATATTTTTTTTATGAATTATCTAAATAAATAATGCATACAAAAATGTAAACAAACATGAAAATTATGTGATTAATCCTAAAAATCAAATAATTAATGGAAAAAATCCTAAATCTAAGAATTATGTAGGAGTAATTCACGCGAGGCAAAAATCACATGCTCACAACTGCCCCTCTTTCTTGGAGACACGAAGGGTTTTCGGACAAAGATAACTAAGCAATTATGAGGGAATTTTGCCCGCTTCGCACTCCATGGAAGCATTTGTCGAAAAATGTCTAACCAAACCTTGCTTCAGAGGTTGCCTACATATCCTTGGCTGTAAAGGAATCATGTTAGTGTAGTTTTGGAAATTTTTGTGATTAGGACTACCAGGAGCTGTGGTTTTACTGCTGATGCTACTGCTATTGGTTGTTGACCTCCTTATTACACCAAAAAGGAAAATCAAAAGCTAAGCTAGCTTATGCCTATCAACTACGAGTTACAAGATTCCTATCTATAAATTTCTTGAAGGTTGATCTTGAGTCTTAGCTGATTTTGCTTTGGACCCCGATTTGAATCTTGATGCTCTCCAGTTGTAGGTGCTGGTTCTTTTTCCAACATTGGATTAGAGCGGGACATGCGAAGCTTGTGACTTTGGTCAAATTTAAGCAGTCCACATCCTTCTCTTCTTCAAACACTTTGAGTTCGCTTCTTTTTTTTCTTTTCTTCTTTTCTTTATTCTGGATTGAGACTCACTCTTTTGATCATCTCGAATCCTGTGCCTTGAGTAAAAACCTATTCGGACAGCAATACAAACAAACAAACAAAAATTTTCTGCCCCAGTATTCACTAGGAAAATTTTGTGAGTTATTTGCAACAAAAAATCTAAACTACTCTTCATTAAGAACAATAAAAATCAGGATTGTGTATTCTTGGGAGTGAATCTTTAAATCCAGAAGTTATACTGGGATGGGAAAACAGAACCTCGTGTTATGCCTAGGAGATCTACGAGTTATGTTGGGATAAAAGAAAAAGGGTTCCTACTGGGGATAAAAGGGAAGTCCACGGGTTATGCATGGATAAAATGAAAATGGGGTCCTTGGGTTATGCTAGGTATGTCCAAGAGTTATACCGCGATTGAAGAAAAAGATCTTTGGGTTATGGCAGGGATGTCCACGGGTTTTGCCAAATGAATGAAAAAGATCCTTGGGTTATGCCAGGGATATGTATGGGTTATGCTGGGATAAAAGAAAAAGGTCCTTAGGTTATGCCAGGAAGATCCACGGGTTATGCTGGGATAAAAGGAAAAGGGTCCTTGGGTTATTCCAGGGATGTCCACGGGTTATGCCGGGATACAAGAAAATGGTCTTTGGGTTATGCAAGGGAGATTCACGGGTATGCCGGGATAAAAGGAAAAGGGTCCTTGGTTTATGCTAGGGATGTCAATGGGTTATGCCGAGATATAATAAAAAGGTCCTTGGGTTATGACAGGGAGATCCACGGGTTATGCCGGGATTAAAGGAAAGGGTTCCTTGGGTTATGCCAAGGATGTCAATGGGTTATGCCGGGATAAGCAAGAATAAGGCTCATTGAGATATGTCAGGAAGATCCACCGGTTATGCCGGGATAAAGAAAAAGGTCCTTGGGTTATGCCTGGGAGATCCATGGGTTAAGCCGGGATAAAGAAAAAGGTCCCTAGGTTATGCCATGGAGATCCACGGGTTATGCTGGGATGAAAGAAAACGTTCATTGGGTTGTGCCAGGGAGATCCACGGGTTATGCCGAGATACAAGAAAAAGGATCCTTGGATTATTCCAGGGAGATCCATGGTTTATGCCGGATAAAGAAAAAGGTTTCTTGGGTTATGCTAGGGAGATCCACGGGTTATGCCAAAATATAAGAATAAAGGTCCTTGGGTTATGCCAGGGAGATCCATGGGTTATGCCGGGATAAAAGAAAAAAATTATACTGGGGATAAAAGAGAAAATGATCCTTGGGTTATGCCAGGGAAAGAATAGATCCTCAGGTTAAGCTAGGGAGAAAAGGAAAATGATCCTTGGGTTATGCCGGGGAGAAAAGGAAAAAGATACTCAAGTTATGCTAGGGACAAAAAAGGAAAATGACCCTTGGGTTATGCCGGGGAAGGAAAGAAAAGATCCTCGGGTTATGCTAGGGAGAAAAAAGAACATGATCCTCGGGTTATGCTGGGGAGAAGAAGAAAAGGATCCTCAGGTTATGCTGGGGAAAAAAGGAAAATGATCCTTGGATTATGATGGGGAGAAGAAGAAAAGGATCCTCAAGTTATGCTGGGGATGAGAAGAAAACAATTCCTGGGGTTATGCGGGGGAGAAAAAGAAAAATTGATCCTCGGGTTATGCCGGGGATAAGAAGGCAAATGTTCCTCAAGTTATGACGAGGAGATCCACGGGTTATGCCGGGGACAATTAGGGAATGTGGTCCTAGGTGAAAAAGGATACAGCTAGAGATTGGAGGCCCTATGCTACCATGACTTTTGGGATTTTCCCCTTCTTTTTTTCTTTACAAAATACAAGAAAGAATTTGGAGGAAACTTCCCTTTTGGGTTGATTATTGCTGCGAAGATGCTCCTAACTCCTGCATATATCTTTTTTTGGTTGCACCTGCTCTTTGCACGGTTTCTTTGGATTAAATATATTTCAAATTTTTAAATTGAAACAATTGTTAGTTTGGAACGATGGTCGGTTTTGCGGCTTTGGTTGTTTGATGACCGAGTCTTGGCCCAACTTTTTGTGAGAACTTCCGCTGCTTGCTGGCTTTTCTGGAGATTTATCTCTCTCCTAATATCGAGGTACTTAGATTTTCAAAATTTCTCATGAATGCTTGCCTGCATGGGGCTTTGATGTTTTCACTTTATTTGGCCTTTAGGACCTTTGTCCTTGGATTTCTTTTCATTTTCAACAACTTTGATTTCAGAACGACGTGATCCCTTGGTTTTTCAGATCCTTGCCAAGATAGTTAGCCGCGTGGGACTCAATTCTTTTTAATTTTATTTTGCCTTTGTGGCTTTTGAATTTAACTTCCTTTCCTTTGAAATCTTTCAATTTCAAAAAACATCAGCCATCATGGTCTGCCGAGATCAGCTTGATGCACCCCCTGAGGCTGGGTACCTTTCTTCAGCTTTTGTCAGGCCAAAAGCCTGTAAAGCTATTCTTGCCACCTTTTCTTTGTTTTGGGAAGAGAGTTAGGCCGAAAGGTACTCAAAGAAAAAGTAATCAAAAGGCAAGCAAAGGAATTTAAAGAGAAGCATCCCTTTCAAGAATAAAAGAAGAACTTATCTGGGGTACATGCAGTCTTTGAATAGACATGCCATGCTTCTTGGACTGGTTATCCTACCCGCACAAACTTTTTCATCTTATCATAACTCATTGACCTATGTTCCAAAACAGGGAATCCTGCCGGGACTCTAGCAATGGTGGCAAATGCTTCCTTTTCAATTAACGGTGCCCCTTGCGGATTTTCGCCTATCGACCACTCTCATTTCTCTTCTCACCATCGCGCGATAGTGCCCTTTACAAGTTTTCACTAAATGGACTCTTTGATTCTCAATTTTTTTGCTCACCGTCTCCTTATGGTGCCCGTAGGTTTTAACCAATTATACTCTCTTATTTAATTTCTCTCCGTTTGATTGCATCAAATTCCAACAATGGTATTTTTTGGCTCTCATTCCTTTGCCAATTGATCTGAAGACTTGGACAAGGTTTGGGTAATAGAATCTAGAAGGAATTACAACTTTGGAACCATCTTGGTGGGCCCCTTGCCGAGACATTATATCATCTTCCCCAGTTTCACTTTCTTGGCGGACTTGTGATTTTTGTTTTGGTGTGACTAATCCCTTGAGAGAGGCTGCCTACGTATCCTTTTGGAATCAAGTCAGACGTAGTTCAGGAAACTTTGTTTATGGTATTCTTTTTGTTGTTTTATTTTGATTTGTTTTTTTTCTTCTTTTTTTGTGTTTTATTTTATTTTTTTTCTCTTTTTTTCATTTCTTTTTTTCAATAATACTTTTCGGTTCCAAAGAGGGTAATCAAGAAGAGATAACCGGCTCAAATGGGTTTGCAAAGGGTTGATAGTATTTGAATAGTAGGAATGCAAGCCTTCGTCATCTCAATTGAACAAAGTCATTGCTATAGAATGCCTAGACATAATATGTTTTTACTGCGTCTGCATTCACAACTGTTCAAGATCATTCCCCTTGATATCGCTCAGAAACAATGCTCCTCTCAAAAATATCTTTCTGATAATGTACGGGCCATTCCAGTTAGGAGCAAATTTTCTTTTAGATTCCTGGTGATGAGGAAGAATGCGCCTTAACACAAGTTGTCCCACTTCAAATTTTCTAGGCCATACATTCTTGTTATAAGCACGGGCCATTCTTTGTTGGTATAACTGGTCGTGGCGGACAGCATCCATTCATTTTTCATTAATTAAGTTTAGTTATTCCGAACGAGTCTTGACCCATTCAGTGTCATCAATCTCGGCTTCAATGATGATCATGAGAGAAGGGATTTCCACCTCTGCGGGTATCACATCCTCAGTTCCATAGACTAAGAGATATGGGGTCGCTCCTATTGTCGTGCGCACTATGGTGCGGTATCCCAGTAATGCAAAAGGAAACTTTTCATGCCATTGCCTAGAGCTCTGAATCATCTTTCTCAAAATCGTATTGATGTTTTTTTTCTTCGATGGTGCCATTAGCCTTGGGTCGATAAGGAGTAGAGTTCCTATGCATTATCTTGAATTTTTTGCATATCTCCTACATCAAACGACTATTCAAGTTTGCCGCATTATCTGTGATTATTGTTGCGGGAATACCAAATCGACAGATAATACTGGCGTGCACAAAATCTGTCATGACTTTCTTGGTGACCGATTTGAGAGTGGTGGCTTCAACCCACTTTGTGAAGTAATCAATGGCAACTAGTATGAACCGGTGCCCGTTTGAAGCTTTTGGCTCGATCAACCCAATGATGTCCATGCCCCAAGCGACGAATGGCCAGGGTGCTGACATGGGATGCAGTTCCATGGGCTTTGCATGAATCAAATCACCATGCACCTGACACTAATGGCACTTTCGGAGAAAGCTAAAACAGTCCTTTTCTATAGTTATCCAGTAATATCCTGGTCAAAGGATTTTTCAACACATCTTAATAAATTGAGATCCAGGGTCCTTTTGTACAAGAGATCACAACTCAAGAAGAAACCACTTGCGTGCTGTCTAATGGTTCTCTTTTGATATCCAGTGGCTTGATCGGGGTATTCTAGTGTTTTCAAAGATCATTTAATGTCATGGTACAATGGCTAAATACTTGGTTCTGTCTCAGTTGTATTACAGTAACCATGCCTTTCCTTGATTTAGATATACAAGGGATCAATATTGGTATTTCCTGGGTAGGGCAACGTCGAGGCTAGAGTGGCGAGTGCATCAGCTAGTTCATTGTGACAAGAAGGGATGTATCTGAATTCTATTGATTTGAACCTCTTGCTAAGGTCTTACACATGTTGCCGATAGGGAATGTGTTTAACATCTCGGATTTCTCATTCTTCTTGGGCTTGCCAAATAATCAAATCTAAATCTCCCAAAATCAACAACTCTTCGACATCTTGGTCGATTGCCATGTTCATACCTATCATGTAGGCTACATACTCAGCGTGTTATTTGTGCAGAAATACCGAATTCGGGCGGTGCACAGGTAGTGCTGACCAATGGGTAAGATCAATATTGCTCCAATTCCCACACCTTTTGCATTTAGTGCTCCATCAAAGATCATTTTCTAAGTAGTCGTATCCTCAGATATTGCCTCAACCGAGTTTACCTCTTCATCTAGGAAATAAGTGTTTAGAGGTTTCTATTCATCATCAACAAGGTTTTCGGCCAAATGATCTGGTAATTCCTAGGCTTTCATAGAAGTTCGAGTGACATAGACTATGTCAATTTCGGTGAGAAGGATCTGCCATTTAGCTAATCTTCCCGTGGGCATTGGCTTCTGGAATATGTATTTCAAAGGATACAGCCTGGTAATGAGGTAGGTGAAATAAGCTTGCAGATAATGTCTCAACTTCTGAGCGACCCAAGATAAAGCACAGCAGGTTCGTTCCAGCGGAGTATACTTGGCATCGTAGCCGGTGAACTTCTTGCTCAACTAGTATATTGCCTATTCTTTCTTTCCGATAACATCATGTTGCTCGAGAACACAACCCAAAGAGTTTTCCAAAACGGTTAGGTACAAGAACAGAGGCCTCCCTGGTTTAGGTGGGACCAAGACCACTGGGTTGGATAGATACTCTTTGATCTTATCGAAAGCTTCCTGACATTCATCTGTCCATTTGATTGCTGCATTTTTTTCCAGTTATTTGAATATTCACACGTGGAGATCAGCTGAGCAATGAACCTACTGATATAGTTTAATCTTCCCAACAAGCTCCTCACATCTTTCATGGTTTTTTAGAGGAGGTGATTCCCGAACACATTTGGCTGGGTTTAATTTTAAATCATATATGCGCAACCGCTCAAAGAACTTCCTCATATTCCGCACATGGCCGTCCTGAGTTTTGGAATTGATGATCACATCGTCCACATATACCTCTATCTCTAGATGCTTCAGATCATGAAAGATGGTTGTCATGGCTCTCATGTAGGTTTCCCAACAATTCTTTAGATCAAAAGGCAAGACCCTAGCAATAGGTTCCCTAGGGTGTGGTAAAGGCTGTCTTCTCTGCCGTCTTCTTCATCCAACAACACCTGGTGATATTCTGTGTAACAGTCCACGAAGGACTGTATCTCATGCTTGGTGCAGTTATCAACAAGAATGTGGATGTTTGGCAAAGGAAAATTATCCTTGGGGCTTGCCCCGTTCAAATCTCTATAATCCACACACACTCGGGTTTTCGCATCTTTCTTTGGCATTTAAACTACATTGGCTAACCATGTGGTGTACCGGATTACTCGGATCACCCCTACTTCTAACTGTTTCGAGATCTCTTCTTTGGGTTTATCACTAATATCAGTTTTGAATTTCTTCTACTTTTGCTGGATTATCGGGAAATTTGGATAAGTTGGCAATTTATGCACCACCAAATCAACACTCAGTCCTAGAATGTCATCATATGACCATGCAAACACATATTTGAACTCAATCAGGAGTTGGATTAATGTGTCCTAAGTTTTCTCGTTGGCGTGGATGCTTATTTTGATTTCTCTGATTTCTTTGAAACTACCCAATTTAACAAGCTCAGCGTCATTTAGGTTAGGGTTAGGTTTATTTTCGAAATGTTCTAGTTGTCGATTTATTTCTCTAAAATCCTCTTCTTCATCATATTCCGGTTCTTAGTTTATTATTTCATAATTAGACGGTATGTTTGTATTTGGGCACGAATTCTGCAAGCATGTCTTGTTAGGTAAAGCCGCATTATTAGAATTGAAAGAAAAAATAAAAGAGAAAATAGCAAAGACTGGAAAGAATGAAGGAAAATTAACGATGAAATATTGATTTCATTTCTCAGAATTTTGAAGATAATAGGGTTTACATTCAGAAAATAAAAGACAAGAAACTAAAGAAAACATCTGAGTTACACCCTATGATAACTCGTTATGCAGACAAAGTGGCAAGACTAGTCTATCGTTACTCCCTCCTGATGGGGAACGACGTAGTCTTCCAATTCTGCAATTTGGCCTTGAACCCCATGTACAGCCCCTTAGTGGTTCTTGAGTACTTTCCTGGCTGAACCATGTGGGTTTCATATAGTATCTTTCTCATTGCCCCACATATTTCCTCAATCTCTTCGGTCGTAAAAGCCTCCTCTTTTTCTTCTTCATTGTATTTTGGCCTAACAAATATTTCGTACAGATGTGGCAGTGGTTGAGGCAGGACCCATCGATCATGTTTCCTGTCTTTTGCCAATTTTATGACATCTGGAGTAGGTCGGAAGCCTATCGCGAAGAACTTCTCAGTGGCTGGCAAAGTAACTGGTTCAACTATTTCTTGTAGGGATTTCCCAAGTCCCTTTCCTAGTTTGAAACCATGTCGTATCATTTCTTTACCCTCCATTATTGATGGGTTGGAAGGAAGGGCAGAGGAAGGGATTTCCCTCTTCGTACTTGTCTACCACCACAACGTTAAAGGCCTGATAAACTAAGTGCTCGCTTCCTTCTCTCGATACAAGGCATGGGACTGAGGGATCTCGAGAAATTGATTGTTAGTCCTCCCCATGGACCACAATATCTTGATCCTCATGCTCAAACTTTACCATCAGTTAAAGAGTGTAAGGTACAGCCCCTCCTGCGTAGATCCATGGTCTCCCCAAAAGAAGGTTATAGGACATATCCATGTCTAGAACTTTGAAAGTCACCTTAAAGTTGACTGGTCCGATGGTCAAAATTAGATCAATCTCTCCAATCGTATCCCTTTTGATAGCATCGAAAGCTTGTACGCAAACATTGTTGGGATGAATCCTTCCAGTTCCAATTTCCATGCGTTGTAGTGTTGAGAGTGGGCATATATCCACCGCAGAACCTCCGTCTACCATTAGTCCTTTCACATTATACTTTTCACATTTGGCAGTTATGTGTAGGGCTTTGTTGTGTACAGCCCCTTCCGGAGGCAAGTCATTTCTGCTGAATGAAATCTGGTTGATAGAGAAAAATCTTTCCACCATTCTTTCTAATGCTCCACTGAGGTCTCAGCTGGCACGTATGCCTCATTTAGGGTCTTGATTAGTACCTTCTGGTGTTCTGGGGATTTCATCAACACATATAGCAAGGAGACTTGTTCAGGAAACTTTCAAAGCTGGTCAACCACTTCATAATCTGCCATTTTAAATTTTTGAAAGAAAGCTTTTGCCTCCTCGGCACTCCCTTTTTTATTAGCACGGAAACACTTCCTTCTGGCATTGTGTATTTCTTCCCAATTGGAGTACTTATCCAACGGGTAGTTTTCTTCTCCTGAGTTTTCTTTTCCTTTATATGTCACTAGTGTTTTATGGTAATTCCAAGGCACTAAGGAAGGATCTGTCATGGGCCTCTGTGGCGTGCGACCAATAACTAAGGGCTCACTTAGGTTGGTGGATTAATTGGCCCCGACACTACATAAGCTCCCTTAGTTGCATACATCGGGTGGTTTTATTCAGTTCGAATCTCTTGGGAGGACTCAAAATAAACAACTTTTCCTTGCGGCCCCGTGGGACATAGAGAACAACGTCTTTGGCGGGCGTTGCCCCAGTTTCTACCTCAAGTTTGTTTTTTAATTTGGGGTGCATGGTTTTGTCCTTTTTCTCCCCTTCATCTTGCTTCGGGGAAGTATTTGGATTTCTCTCCACATCAGCAATGGCAATTATGTCCTTCAATACCGGGTTGAATTCCTTGTCTTCACTGATCATTCTGATTCCAACACGTTGCTGTGGGCCGGCAGTGGGTTGTTTGTCACGTTAGGGATGTCCTTGTCCCTTAACACAATTGTCTTTTGTTCTATTAGATCCTCCTTGGCTCGTTTCAAGGTCCAACAATTTTCTGTATCATGTCCCTCAGCTCCTGAGTGATAGGCGCATCGGGTGCCCCGCTGGTAAGAGGGTGGTTCCGAGTTTTTCCTGTTTGGAGGTACAGGCTATAGCAGGCTTATTTGGACAAGATTTGGAAATAATCTTGAGTAGTATTCTCCAATTAGTGTAAAATTTGTATGTCTAGGTGGTTCACAAGTACAAAAGTTATTTTGCGGAGGACGGGGATTGTAGTGGTTTTCGTGAACAGGCTGCTTTCTTGGGAATAGAGCTTGATTCCTATTGGCTTTTTACTATGGCCGGACAAAAGGTGAAGCATTCGTGACCGCATACGGCTGAGGAGCATAGGCCATATCCTGGGGAGGATAATATTGATTAGGGGTTCTTTCTGAGAACATGGATTTGGGAGCATGGTTTCTTCTCACACCTGATGTTGCCATGGATGTTTCTTATTTATTCTTGCCCCTTGGTACTCCTCCAGACCCACTCCGAATGGCTTGGGAGGTTGCTCTGATAGCGGATTGTCTTAGAATTTTACCTGTTTTAATCCATTTTCTACCATTTCCCCGATTTTGATAGTTTCCGCGAACGGCTTACCCAAAGCTGACATCATATTCTGGAAGTAGTCAACTTCTTTTGCTTGAAGAATTATTGTGACCATTTCGACATATCCATCAGATGTTGTACTCTAGATGCTTGTTCACTCCATTTGATTGTGTATTCCCTAAAGCTTCCCGAGGACTTCTTTTTCAAGTTTTCCAATGAGTTTCTGTCTGGAGCAATGTCTATATTGTACTGGAACTGTCTGACAAAGTCTCCATCAAGGTCATCCCAAATGTGCCAACGAGACATGTCTTGATCCATGTACCACTCGGAGGCAAAATAGGCCATGAGTACTTTTTCATTTCTTCTGGCCCCTTGCAACTAATAGCAGTATTTCTTGAAATAAGCAATAGGATCACCGTGCCAATCGTACTTCTCAAATTTTATAGTCTTGAATCCTAAGGGCAAGTGCACATGGGGGAACATGCATATATCAGCATAAGACACACTTTTCTGCCAGCTCAAACCTTGGATGTTCTTCAGGCTATGTTCTATACTCCTCATCTTTCTTGCGATCTCTTCTTGCTCTTGAGTTTTCGGAGTCTTTTCTTGTCCCGGAGTGAACTCAAATTGAGGTGGCTGAGTATAAGTATAAGTAGGGAATTGAGAAGGCTCCATTTGGAGGTTAGGTATTTGGAATGTAAAGGCTGAAGGATCAAAAGTAGGCCTAGGCAGTGGAGGCGGTGTTGTGACCGAGCATGGGGGAGCGGTGAAAATGTTTCGGGCCACACTGGATATGAACACCTAGGGACGAACCTCAGAAGGCGTTCCCACAAAATGAGCTGATATAATTGGATGTCCCCGTGGAAATTTTGGGTGACTGATTGGGACAATGGAGATGACACTCGTTCTAGGGAAATGTTCGGGGAACCCCGAGATTGTGCTTGGTGGCTCTCTTCCGTTTGCCCAAGCATCCAACATTTCTATAACCCTATGATGCAGGATTCTTTTCTCTTCGATAGCTGCAGATTCGGAGGTCGGGATGCCCGAGATGGGGCCATCATCTGCAATGCAAACCGTTGGTAGGGTCATTTCTGAAGAAATTCCAATGCTCCCCTTTGATCTAGTAATGTATGGGTGTGAAGCCAGTTACCACTAAAACCAACCACCATTCTATAAAACCTTAGAACTGGAAGGGACAACAACAAACAGTTAGTTTGTGGCAAATAACATATAGGTAATCGCACGTTGGGGTGTGATGTACCTATGTAGTTAAATGGGTTTTTACATGTTTCACAACGGTTGCATGCTTCGTCCTGGTTTTTCTCATTCTTTCCCATTTTCCCTCTTTTTGATTTTACTCTCTTTTCTTGTTTTTCCCTTCCTCTATACCTTTCTCATTTATATTTTTCTTGTTATTGTAGTTATTTACAAGATTATGACTGCATCCGACGAGGAATGCCTACGTATCACGATGCCGCATGAATCAGATCATGCAAAGTTTGGGAGAAATAGATACAAAAAGTAAAGAAACAATTTTTGGGGATTTTCAATTTTTATTAATAAAACTTCTATTACAAAATATGTTAAATACTCTTTTTCTTAGAAATAAAACTACTGACTCGATATAAAACTAAAATATAGACTCAAGGAATACATTAATGCCTCCACAATTGGGGCCCGCAGGGCATCAGTCGGCCTCGTCGTGAGCTTATGTGCGAGACCCCCTTGTAATTGCTACAACAAAGAAGGTGGTACAAATCATGTCCTGGGCTCGCCCCTATCTATAAAGGGGCATACGAACGAGCGGAGTGCTTACGGCCGTAGTAGCTGCGAGCCTCCTGCACGTTTGGCACTTCATGGTAATGTAGTCAGTGATGGTTCTGATCTTTCTCTAGTTCTGCCTATTTCCTGAAGTAGTCGCCCTATCTGCCGGTTTTGGGTTTCAAACACTTGGGAGTTGTGAAAGTGTTGATCTTGAATTTTCTATATTTCTTCCTCCATTTTAGCCATCAGATTATAATAGTGCTCCCTATCAGCCTTAAATTCTTTAGTTCGTTTGGTTTTCTCATCCTCAAGAGTAGTTATCTTTTTTCTTAGGTTGGAAATGGCCGCTTCATAATTTCTCTGTATTAGTTTCACAAATGGCGCTCGTTTTTCTGCTTCCTTTGTCCATATTCCCGTATTTTTACTAGACTATCTTCTGATTTTTCCCGGTCATATTTTGATTCGAAGACTTCATTTTTTAGTCCACTTATAAGTCACTCATCAGCCCGACTTCTTTCATGGTTAGTTGTTGCTGTTTTCATCTTTCTGATATATGCTTTAAGGGCCTCATTTTCCTAGGTAAGTTTCTTCTTTTGTCACTCGTCGGCTGCGGTTTGAAGATTATTTTCAAATTGAAGTTCCATGATTTGCCTTTCCAATTTTCTCATTGTCGCTTTGTATTCATTCTCTATGGTCAACTAGTCCCATTGCGGTTGTACCTCAATTGTGAATTCTAGGACATGTGATCTTTTTGCAGGCCTTTCAGGAAGTTGGAATTTCTTGCCGAACCAATAAGGGTACTTAGGGTCAAATTCACCTCTAGCTCGGTCTTGCACTATGGTCATGGGTTCAAGAAACCTATACTCATTCCACACTTGGCGAATTTTCCCTTATGGGAATGGAGCTTTTGAGCCCAACTCAATGACATGTTTACTCAAATCTTTATCATTGTGGATGGTTTGAAATCTTCCTAACTGCTGCAACAGTTTGTATGGAGCACAAAGTTTGATGCTCCGAATGCTCATCGAGAGGATATATGGTAGGTCAACCGACATGTACACCACTTCGGTGATAGGAAGCCATCCAAATGCTCACTCAATTTTTTTGGCAGTCGAGGATCTCAAATGTATAAGGCAAGCTTCAGTACCCGTAGGGAATTCAATACCTACTACCCGGCTTTCAAACTCTTTAATGCAGCTCAGACCGGTCAAACCTTTAATTCATGTACCCAACCCGATGACAGAGGTTTTCCTGCATACATAATTGAAGTAACAAATTGCAACCCTGGAAGAACTTCCCCTATCCCGACAAATAGTCAAGGCTCGGTAGATTTCAGCAACGATCAGAGGAACAACAGTGCTGTTGGCTTTCTTGATTGCATCATCGATCATTCTCACAAGACCTATCTTTATATTCTCATCTTTCCGAGGACATACCACTACACCCAAGAAAGCTACCATAAAACCCAAACCCCACCTTGCCTCCCACTTGTCTTAATTTCCAGCGTGGGCTAGACCAGTGTTTAGCTCTTCAAAACCTCGGGGGTTACCATATCGATTATACAAGAAATGGAATATGCAATACCCTTCAGATAAATTTCTATTCTAAACATCTCGACAAATCTAGAAACATGTGGGGGGTGGGGGTGGGGTAGAGCACTAGTTTTGGTAACATCGGATATTGACTTCTAAGATTACTATTGAGGCCCGCATAACCCGCAACTTCCTCCAATGTAGGTTTGAGCTCAAAAATAGAGAAATGAAATACATTAAAAGTCGGTCCTAAAAAGATATTAAAGCTTCAATTATGTCCGACCTCGGCTTGATGTTTAATAGTCCAACAAGGCCTCCCAGAGCTTTCACCATTATTTCTTTACTGCCCTTTGCTAGATCATTCCATCACATGTGGAGCTTCAGAGGGATCTCATTAAGGACTGTAAAGGGTTCAATTTCATTCGTGCTCATCTTGCACATTTATGAAGGCGATTTAATGACTTATTTTAACCTAATAGAAGAGGCAACATCATTTTTTTGTTTTTCATATATATATTTTGTATCAAAAATTTCATTTCAAAATAAAGCTTCGGCTTTGTAGATACAACCTTTTAGCACTTAGGGGAAGATCTAAAGGTTGTGCCTGCTAGCCATTGAAAATGATCCAATGTGGCTGATCTTGCAAAAACAGCCTTCCGGCGCCTTTTTGGGGACATTTGGCTTATTTTAAACAAGGATGGCATCACCCGACTTATTTGTGACTAAGAATTAACTTTTTTGTTGTTTTGGGCTATTTTTAAAACAAGGGAAGTTGGACCCGATCGGGGTTGCCTACGTATTCCACATCGGTGAGAATCAAACTGGCATAGTTCGGGCAGATTTGACAAAACCAACTATTGTTAGAAACAAAAACCTTTCTTTTTCCTTTTTCTTCATTTCCATGTTACACACTTTTTATTTCTTTCTCTTTTCTCTATTGAAATATCGGTAGAGTTTCGATATGATTTTGGTATTGGTTTTTCTTAAAAAAGGTGATCACCCTATGATATTCTCTTTTCAACTCTCTCCCTTCATTAATAATAAAGTCACATGAAGATCCGAAGCAAATAAATAAACAAGTAGCAAGTAAAATGCATCAGGATGGTCTTTTTATTTTAGGTACCTGTCCTAGACGTACGTAACCCTTGTGTTGAGTTTCCTAAGTCAAATGCACATGATGCAAATAGACGTTCCTACTAGGGATCCAGAATGAGGCTTTGTTATACTAGGTTGAAGACCTGGGTTTATTGTTCTAGAAATGGCTTACCCGAGCGGACAACTCGAGCCGGGGGAAGGGGCAGCATACCGAGGATACAGAAGTTTCTCCGGCTTAGCAACTTGTCCGAACCTCGTTCTAAATGGGATAAGACTCTGAATATATGAGAAGTCACACGAAGTGCACCCTTCTCCATAATGTAGACGACTGAGAGAGAGGAAGCGTTTCGAAGCAGTTTATATATACAATTCACCGAATATCAAAACGTTAAAACATTAAGTTCATTAGGCTCGCAACATGTTGGAAAGTCAGATAAAGCCAATCATAATAGTTATTCTAATCTCGAATTGTTGAACACTGAACCAGAGATTTTGGGTTTTATCCCCCAGCAGAGTTGCCAGAGCTGTCACACCTCCTTTTTTACACACTACCTCGAAGGATAGTGCTTAAGGGAGTTTTTCCAATTTAAGTAACATTATTTGAAAGGGGATTACTCTTTTTCAAGAATCGCCACTTGGGATGGTTTATTTTTTGGTGTCCCAAGTTACTGGTTGACTTTAAAATCCCATATTGAGGAAAAATTCGACTTTATTGGTGAAGTATGCGAGCCAAAAATTTTGAGAAAGAAATTCTGTTAACCCGAGGGAAGGTGTTAGGCACCCCCGGATTCCGTGGTTCTAGCACAGTCGCTTAAACTATCATTATTGGCTTATGATTTTAATACATGTTTAAGCCTATAGTGCAATTTTAAATTATTTATAGCTTTTATTAATTTTTAAGGAAATTGAACGTCATTTAAAACATGTCTTTGGATCGCGTCACATGAAATAGACCCGTCATGAAATGCGCACCTGAGTTTACGAATGTAAAATTATTAAAGAACGTGCCTAAAGCGACTAACACGTTGTTAACTTTGCGTGAGGCCATAAAATTTTCTAAATGGCGCATCCGAATTCCAAGTGTTTTAAGAAGCTAATTTAAACGAGGGTCACGCATTTGTGATTTTATTTGGAGCGGTGCACGTCAGTTTTTTTTAAGGGATGTCCTCAACAAAAATTCAGAGAGTCATAAACTATTATTGTCTATGATGATTAAATCGTATGGGGATGATGATCATTTTGGGAATATAAAAAAAATGTTTTCAATAAAAGGCCAAAGCATGAAGGTGTAAAAGAACAAGTTGAGCTAGGTGTGAAGCTTAACAGCCTATTGTGGCTAGTCTAGCCAGTCAGTTTCTATTGATATAGACTCGTGGTCTTGGTCCCATATGATGGCCCAAAACTATTAAGACTTAAAAGCAGGAGCTGTTCAAATTCTAATCCCCTTCTCACATATAATGTATGAAATCAACACATTGATAGGACCTTTGATTCACAGCTTTCCAGCGTTCAAAAACTAAGGTGGAAATAAACCAGTACCAAGCTAGCATGTTATTAAAGTTGCAAAATACTAAGGTCCAAATAAGGAAGTCTAGACGTACATTCATGTTCAAACAAAATGCATGCTGATGAACCAGCTAATTAGATGTTGTGAAGACTAAATGCGGCATACTTGTTTTATGAAACTTCAATTCAAAAACAAACAGTTCAATCCTAGCCTAATCTTAGTCTAAAACAATTTCATGGTGCTTATTCACATAAGACTAAAAAAACTTAATAATTACATGGATAACATAGCTTTAAGCATATTCTTTTCAGCAACTAGAAACCCCAAAATAGACTTGATTTCAATTTGTTTCAACTATTAGTTACTCAAATGTTGTTTTAGCACTAGAAATCAACAGCAAGGATCAATGGAAAAGTATTTTCTGAAGAAAAACTCTCAAGTTCTTGAATCAGAGATTCTCGGTTCGATCCCCAGCAGAGTCGCCAGAGTTGTTACACCTCCTCTTTTTGGTTATCCACAACCCGGCGAAGGGCGTAGATAAGAGGGTTTTTCCAATGAAACGACAATCAAAACGAGATCCAATTATTTAAGAAAATTTCAGAGTCGCAGCTTAGGAGATATATGGTGTCCTAAGTCACCGATTAGGACCCCGAATCGAGGGAAGAATGACTCTGTTTAACAGTCCGTGAACTTGAAATTCGGGTAAGGAGTTCTGTTAACCCGGGAGAAGGTGTTAGGTATTTTCGAATTTCGTGGTTCTAGCACGGTCGATCAACTGTTACATTTGGCTTAAATCATCTGATTTTACAATTATGAACCTATGCACATTTTTATTCTTTTAACTACTTTTATTATTATTCTTTAAGAAAGATGCAACGTCGTTAAAACATGCTTCTAACCACGTCACATAAATGCACCCGTGAATTTTGACATATTCCAACTTTGTTGGGATTTAGATTTGGGTCACATAAATGTGCACCCGCATTTACGAAACGTGAATTATTAAAGACGCTTCCTAAGGCGACTAGCGCGTTATTATCTTTGTGAGAGGCCATGAATATTCGCTTAACGACTCGTCTCAAATTTTAAGTATGTTAAATTCTGCGCTTTATAGGAGATGACCCAAAGGAATATTTGATCCTAAAACTACTTGATCCTAAACATTAACTACGAGGATTTAATGTGAATGCAACATTTGAATGACCTAGGTTCATGTATCAGCTGGACCTCAATGGAGCCTATCTTGACAGCCCTAATCTTGGGTCCAAGGGCAACCCTTTCGCTTAACTTTCAAATGAGAAGGGTCATTATTCATTACTGTACTTGGGGCCCTAACATAAATCCGAGCTAAATCGTAGGGACTATATATATAAAGTACTGAAGTTGGTGGGCCAAGTGGCCGAATGAGACAAAATAGGCTTGGCTTGCACAAATAATTGTTACATGCTTGCTTATATCATGCAAGTGATGAGACCAAAGTCACCTGCACAACCAACTATCAAGTTCGAATTCAGCTAACACTTAGGAAATCTTAGACACAATTATATTATTAACAAGTATCATATAAGGAATTTTAACAACCCAAACTATTCTTCAGATTTGTCCAACCCTTAAGAAACTCAAAACTAAATTTCAACTACTAACAATTATATCGCTAATCTAGCAGTCCAAACAGTTACATATTTTGTTTACATTCAGAGAACTTAACCGAATGAAAGAACATACTCAAAACATAAGAACAATAGACTACAAGTTTAACAAAATTGCAGCTGACTTCATTTTCAATTATCAACTGGACTTCTACATTTGTATCAGCTCGGTAAATGTACCTAGAAAGTGCAAATAGGAAAGGCAAGTGAGATCAGTAGCAATATAGGGCAAAGCCATAGACCACATCCATGGTAAATCCATCTAAACCTAGGAGAATACTAGTAAACGTTACAATCAATGAAGCTAACACTCCAATTGAGCAAACAAAAACTCCATGACTCAATCTAATAGCAACTCTTAAACTTCTATCTGAGGAGGAAGCTTTTGGAAATAAATCAATGGAACAGTAGGTGGCATCGCCGTGGGCGGCAGAGGGGCCATCAACAAAACTTAATATTCGACACGCTATGGTATGATTCGAAGGATGTAAGTTACAGATTTGGAATGAGGGAGACGAGGGGTTTTTGTGGTGTAACATTGGAGTCATTTGGTAACCGGCCGCCACCGTGAGGCGATTTACGACAGCGGTTTTAGGGTGGGATATGGTGGTATTATGGTGGCTCGATGGTGGTGTTACTCTGGTGTGGACCTGTACGAGGAAGAAACATTTGTCTCTAATGTTGTATCACAAGTTCGGACAATTTTATTTGAAATGCAATGTCTCCTGTGGACCGTTGGATGATATGCGATGGACGGCTAAGATGAAAGGCAACCAAACGATGTCTTTTGGCACCCTTGGGGTTGGACCGGGTAGGGGGCACAATTGGAGTGGGCATTTGGGCCTCGGTCTTCTATCGAACTGGCCTAAAGAGTATATATATTTATCTTGAATTTTCAGGTGTTCTTTTTATCTTTTTCTTTACTACTTCAATTCCAAAAATAAAATCCTAATTAATCTATCAAACTTAATTAACCATACGATTAAATAAAAAGATTAAAAGGAAAAATAAAATTACTTAAAATAAATCTTAAATGCACATTGAGCCATTTTTTGAATTTTGTTTTCCAATTACTAATTAATTTCTATGAATACAAAATTTCTCCTAAGTGCACATGCCTCATGTATTTTCGTTATTTAAAAATGCACAAAATGCAAACGATTTACAGAATAATGCATGAAAATGAAAATTGCAAATAAACAAATGAAATTATTTTGTTATGGGAGTAATTCGTATAGGGAAAAAATCACTGCTCACAGTCGCTATAGTGCAGAGGCTTCTCTTGATGTTGTTACATGTATCCTATCTATTTAGGCTATTGATTGTTATGGTCTTATTGATCTGGGGTCCCCTTTGTCTTATGTCACCCCATTTTTTTCTTCATGTTTTGGGATAGAACCCAAACAACTTCATGAGCTGTTATCCGTATAAAACCCGATTAGTGATTCTATTATAGTTGTACGAGTTAATAGTAGTTATGTTGTCGTGATATGTGGTCGTGTTACCACGGTCGATCTTATCGAGCTTGAAATGGTGGATTTTGACGTGATTATGGGAACGGACTGGCTTTATTCGTGCCTTGCTAAACTTGACTGCCGAACGATATTCATGAGACTCGAGTTCCTTAATGAGTCGGTTATTGAGTGGAAGGGAAATGGTGTGTGTCACACCTCCTTTTTCACACACCACCCCGAAGGATAGCGTATAAGGGAGTTTTTCCAATTTAAGTGACATTATTCAAAATGAGATTATTTATTTATTATTTTTTAGAGTCCCCACTTGGAATGGTTTAGTTTTTGGTTTCCCACGTCACCGGTTTATTTTAAAATCCCAAATCAAGGAAAATTTTGACTTTTCTTGTGAAGTCTGCCAACCAGAAAATTTGAGAAAGGAATTCTGTTAACGCGAGGGAAGGTGTTAGGCACCCCCCGATTCTCTGGTTCTAGCAGGTTACTTAAACTATCATAATTGGCTTATTATCCAATTCTAATATATTTTAAAACCTATAGTGGAATTTTAAATTATTTATCGCTTTTATTAATTTTGAAGGAAATTGAACATCGTCTAGACATGTCTTTGGTTTGCGTCACATGAAATGCACCACCATCCGGAACACGTCTTATTCAACATTTTGAGATTTGGATTTGGGTAGCATGAAATGCGCACCTGAGTTTAGGAATGTAATAATATTAAGGAACGCACCTAAAGCGACTAACGCGTTGTTTACTTTGCGGGAGGCTATGAAAATTTTCTAAATGGCGTGTTCTAAATTCTAAGTATTTTAAGAAGCTAATTTAATTGAGGGCCGCGTATTTCTGATTTTATTTGGTATGGTGCACCTCATTTTATTTTAAGGGATGTCCTAAAAAAAATTCAGAGAGTCCTAAACTAGTATTGTCTATGATGATTCAATCCTATAGGATTGCTGATCATTTTGGGAAAATAAAATTAAAATAAAAACGTTAACTTTAATAAAAGGCCGAAGCATGAAGGTGCAAAAGAACAAGTTGGGCTAGGCATGAAGCATGACAGCCTGTTGTGGCTAGTCTAGCCAGCCAGTTTCTATTCATATAGACTCGCGGTCCAGGTCCCATAAGATGGGCCAAAACGTTTAAGAGTTAAAAGCTGAAGCTGTTTGAATTCTAATCCCGTTCTCACATATATTGTATGAAATCAACATATTGACACGACATTTGATTCTCAGTTTTCCAGCGTTCAAAATCTTAGACGGAAATAAAGTAGTACCAAGCTAGCATGTTATTAAAGCTGCAAAATACTCATGTCCAAATAAGGAAGTCTAAACCTTCATTCATGTACAAACAAAACTCATGCTAATGAACCAGCTAATTAGATGTTTTGAAGACTAAATGCAACATACTTGTTTTCTGAATCTTCAATTCCAAAACAAACAGTTCAATCCTAGCCTAATCTTAGTCAATACATTTTCATGGTGCTTATTCACATATTTAGACTTAAAACTACATAATTACATGGATAACTTAACTTTAAGCATATTCCTTTCAACAATTAGTATCTAAATACTAACCTACATGTTGATTATCAAACAGACCAATAATCCAATCTCATTAACAACTTCAAAACAATGCCAAATCTTAACTATTACAACAGCCCATATTAAGAATAGGCATAAAGAAATACAAAAAAACTTAAGATATTCTAAACAACTTCGAATTTGCAGAATCATTGAATAACAACTTCATTAGTATAAGTCTCCATTCCAATAAGCTGATCTTCATATTCATCCATTTTTATACATTGGGTAAGATGATACCTGGAATAATAGAAACAAGGAGGTGAGGTTCAGCAAATGAAACAGCAGCAATAATCAGCAACAGTCTAGAAAATCAATTTTGAACCCATCAAAGAACCAGAAATCCTAAAATAGACTTGATTTCAATTTGTTTCAACTATCAGTTACTCAAATGTTGTTTTAGCACAGAAATCAACAACATGGCTCAATGGAACAATATTTTTTGAAGAAAATCTCAAGTTCCTGAAAATCTCTATCCAATCTAGACTCTGAAATGTCAGGTTCTCAAAAAGGACTCAAAAGAAGTCTATGGACACTCTAAACATTTTTAGGCTCTCCAAAAACTTACTTCTAAGGCAAGGGCGTGATAGCTTTATAGGAAAATAATTAGGGCACCTTTCAGGCTTTATTTTAGAACTTAGGTCCCTTTTTAACTTTTGTCCTAACTTAGGAAAGCCTGAAATTGTTACTTGCTACCCAAGTAAACCCGTCCCAAAGTTGAAAATGAGATTAAAATCCCATTGCAGAAGCTTCTACGGGCTTCCCGTTCTGTTATTGCAAGATTCTCTAAGGTTATTCCATGATTTACTCTTTTAATCATTGGTTATTTCAAGTTTGCCCTATGTTCTGATTTTAAATTACTTAAAACCATTTTAGGATCCTCAGTTAAATGGTACTGCATTTCAATTTTTAATTTAAACTAAGTTTCAAATCACACTTAGAAACTTTAACTTAAAATTAGGATTAGATAAACATGATTAATCGAGCCTGTGAGCAGACCATATAGATCAACTCAGATTTGAAGACTAAACATCATCCAAATTAACCTAATACTAATAAATACTGGGAGTAAAGATAAATCAATACAGGAGATTATCCGAAACTAAAAATGCCACCTCTTGGCAAATGAGAAGCCAAATTATCTTAGATAGTGGAATGCACAAATTAACCTAATCAGAATAATCTAAATCATTACAACTTGACACTCATTCAAGCAAGGAAACCATCAGAATTTGACCAAAACAAAATGAAAGAAGAAGAAATAAGAATTAGAGGCAACCAACACAAAACAAAAAGAGAAAGGAAAAAGAAAGGTATTGTGAGCAAAGAGAGACACAAGCAGGCCATGCATCAGTGGTAACCACGAGCCAGGGTCTCTTCTAAATCATAGATCTTGAACCCAATAGTTTTGGAGGGACTTTTAGGGTAATTTGTAAGATATCCGAGGTGGGGGACGGGTGGTGTGGTGGTTATCTGGTGTAATTTTGGGGTCGATTGGTTGTGAGGTTTTGGCCCTCTCCTTTGAATCAATATTTGAACGGTTTGGGTAGGATTCTAAAAGAGATGATATCGGATTCATGGCGAGGGAGGTTAGGAGAACCTATGGTGTTAGTATGGTGGTGATTGGATGGTGGCGCCGCCGGTCACGGCGGAGTGTCATATTTTCCGAGCCATATTCGAGAAGCTCAGGCGGGATTTAAGGGACGGGGGTTTGGAGATTTGTAAAGAGGAGAAGGAGAGTAACCCGGGGGTGTTAATTTGATGGCCATCGGAGACCTACCGCCTCCATGGATGATTTTCAGCCGGCGGAGGACGGTGGTGGACGACGAAGTTTAGTATGGTCTCTAGGGTTTTGCTGTGAGAGAGGAGATGAGAAGGGTAAGGGGTTCTGAGATATATATATATATATATATATATATATATATATATATATATATATATATTGACTCAGGCTTTCCAGCTATTAGATCGATGAACCTAGACGGCTCGAATAAATTTGCCCACAAACGATGTCGTTTGGCCGTCTTAATGGGAGACTAGGTCGGCGCATAGGTTTTGGGTTGGATTAGGGGGAATTTCGACCAGGTTTGGGTTTTTTTAAGGCTTGGATGGATTTGGCCCAAATTTGGGCATTTCTACTAGACTTAATTTCTTTTAATTTCCTTTTCTTTTCTTTTTCAAAAAGAAAAATAAAAATAAAAATAAAATTGAAAATCAAAATTGAATTAAATCCTAAAATGAAATTAACTTACCTAATTATATTAAGACCTAATTAATAAATAACAAAATTAATTAAACATCAATTTAACAGAAACTAAGAAAATCGAAATTAAACAAAGCAAATTTTTTATTTTTTTATTTATTGTAAAATTCTAACTACCAATTAATTTAAAAGTATGTAAAATCAAATCCTATATTCAAATGAAATATTTTTCTATTTTTTATGTATTATCTAAATTTAAAATGCAGACAAAAATGCAAAAAACACAAAACATATGCAATTAATCCTAAAAATCAAATAATTAAAGAGAAAAATCATAAATCTAGGAATTTTGTATGAGTAATTTACGCTAGACAAAAATGACATGCTCACAGTGTGGTGCCGAAGGGTTGGTTTATTTCTTACCGTAAGGCTTCGAAGATGATTAAGAAGGGGTGTATCTATTATTTGGTTTGTTGGCGGATTCAGAAATGTCTGCCCCGAGTCCGTGCCAATTGTGAATGAGTTTCTTGAAGTGTTTCCGGACGAGCTTCCAAGGATTCCACCAGATAGGGAGATTGGTTTCGGGATTAATTAATTGCCAGATACGCAGCCATTATCTATTCCACCGTACAGAATGGTGCCAACGGAGTTAATGGAGTTAAAGGAGTAGCTGAAGGATTTATTAGAAAAGTGGTTCATGTGTCGCCGTGGGGTGCTCCGGTTCTTTTTGTTAGAAAGAAGGATGGGACGCTCCAGATGTGTATTGTTTATCGGAAGCTCAACAAAGTCACCATCAAGAATAGATATCCTTTTCCTCGGATAGAGGATTAGTTCGACCAATTGCATGGTGCAAGGTTCTTCTGCAAAATTGATCTATGGTCCGGGTATCACCAATTGAGGATCAGATAGCAGGATATTCCTAAGGCTACTTTCAGAACTTGCTATGGTCACTTTGAATTCTTTGTCATGTATTTTGGGCTAATCAACAGCCCGGCAGCTTTTATGGATCTTATGAATCGGGTCATCAAGCCATTTCTAGACTCCTTCATGCCGATCACCTCATGGCAGTTCTGCAGACTCTTCATCAGCACCAGTTGTATGCCAAATTTTTGAAATGTGAATTTTGTTTGGAGTCTGTTACCTTTCTGGGTCATGTTGTTTCAAGTAAAGGAATTCAGGTGGATCCCCAAAAGATTGCAGCAGTGAAAGATTGGTCTAGACCCACGACCCCGACGAAAATCCGTATTTTCCTGAGTTTAGCAGGGTATTATCGGAGGTTTGTGAGGGATTCTCTACCCTCGCCTCCCCATTGACTAAGTTGACGCAGAAAGTAATTAAGTTCCAATGGTACGACACTTGTGAGAATAGTTTTCAGGAATGGAAGTCCTGGTTGACCTCGGTGCCGATATTGACCTTGCCAGAAGGCACGGAAGGATTGGTGTCTTATTGCGATGCCTCCAAGGTCGGTTTGTGGTGTGTGTTGATGCAACATGGGAAGGTTATAGCATATGTTTGAAGGCAACCTAAGAATTAGGAGAAGAATTATTTGACGCATCATTTGGACCTTGCAGCAGTTGTGTTTGCCTTGAAAATATGGCGGCATTATCTGTATGGGGTCCATGAGGATCTGTTCTTAGACCACAAGAGTATCCAATATTCGTTCAAGCGGAATGAGTTGAATTTATGGCAACGACGGTTGTTAGAATTGCTCAAGGATAATGATATAAACATTTTGTACCATCCATGGAAGGCGAATGTGGTGGCTGACGCTCTTAGTCGGAAGTCTATGGTAGATTGGCTCATTTAGGAGCAGATCAGAGGCCCTTGGCTTGGGAGGTTTATAAATTGGCCAGTCTGGAGGTTTGTATTTCGACCTCAGACAAGGGGAATGTTATGGTGCATAATGGAGCTGAATTTTCACTTGTAGCAGAACTTAAGGAAAAGCAGTTTATTGATCTAGCATTGGCACAGATGAAGGAGGCAGTTTTGAATAACAAGACTTCGGCATTTTTGCTCGACTATGATGATGGTGTTTTGCGATGTCAAGGTAGGCTATGTGTTCCAAATGTGGGTAATCTCTGGGAGAGGGTAATGGCGGAGACTCATAATTTCAGGTATTCTGTGCACCCAGGTTCTAAAAAAATGTATCATGATCTCAAGTAAATTTATTGGGGGAACGTATGAAGAGCAGTATGGCAGACTTTGTATCTAAATGTCCGAGTTTTCAGCAAGTAAAAGTTGAGCATCAGTAGCTCGGTGGTTTAACTCAGGTTATGGAAATACCAATATCTAAATGGGAGTTGATCAATATGGATTTCGTGGTAGGGTTAACTCGCACTAAGCACAAGTTCAAGTCAATTTGGGTAATAGTGGATCGACTCACGAAATCAACTCATTTTTTGCATGTCAAGTCCACTGGTATTGCAGAACGGTATGCTCAGTTAACTATCAAGGAAATAGTAAGGCTTCATGGCACTCCACTTTCTATTATCTCGGATTGAGGGGCCCAGTTCATAGCTAATTTTTGGAATAAATTTAAGAAATATTTGGGTACTCAGGTGAATCTCAACAAGAGTTTCCATCCACGGACTAATAGTCAAGCACATTGGACTATTCATAGGCTTGAAGATATGTTGCGGGCTTGTGTCTATGATTTCAAAGGTAATTGTGATGATCACTTGCCACTTACAGAATATACTTACAATAACAGCTTTCATGCTAGTGTTCAAATGGCCCCATTTGAGGCATTATTAGGAAGGAGGTGTAGGTCTCCAATTGCATGGTTCGAAGTGGGTGAAAAAGAATTGATGGTCCAGATCTCGTGCACCAGACTATGGAAAGGCTAATGTCATTCAGGAGAGGATGAAAACTGCTCAGCGTCGCCACATATCCTATGTGGACATACGTCGAAGAGAATTGGAATTCCAAGTTGACGATTGGGTGTTCTTGAGGGTATCTCCTATGAAGGAAGAAATGCAATTTGGGAAGAAATGGAAGTTGAGTCCTTGATATTTTGGGTCATATCGGGTCACTCAAAGGATATGGCGAGTGGCTTTAGTATGGTCTCTAGGGTTTTGCTGTGAGAGAGGAGATGAGCAGGGTAAGGGGTTATATATATATATATATATATATATATATATATATATATATATATATATATATATATATATATATATATATATATTGACTTAGGCTTTCCAGTTATTAGATCAATGAACCTAGACGGCTCGAATTAATTTGCCTACAAACAATGTCTTTTGGCTGTCTTAATGGGAGACTGGGTCGGCGCATAGGTTTTGGGTCTATTTTGGGGGAATTTCGACCGGGTTTGGGGTTTCTTAAGGCTTGGATGGATTTGGCCCAAATTTGGGCATTTCTATTAGACTTAATTTCTTTTAATTTCCTTTTCTTTTCTTTTTCAAAATAAAAATAAAAATATTATTGAAAATCAAAATTGAATTAAATCCTAAAATTAAATTAATTTACCTAATTATATTAAGACCTAATTAATAATTAACAAAATTAATTAAACATCAATTTAACAGAAACTAAGAAAATTGAAATTAAACAAACAAATTTTTTATTTTTGTATTTATTGTAAAATTCTAACTACCAATTAATTTAAAAGTATGTAAAATCAAATCCTATATTCAAATGAAATATTTTTCTATTTTTTATGAATTATCTAAATTTAAAATGCAGACAAAAATGCAAAAAACACAAAAAATATGCAATTAATCCTAAAAATCAAATAGTTAAAGGGAAAAATCATAAATCTAGGAATTTTGTATGAGTAATTTATGCGAGACAAAAATGACATGCTCACAGTGTGGTGCCGAAGAGTTGGTTTATTTCTTACCTTAAGGCTTCGAAGATGATTATGAAGGGGTGTCTATTATTTGGTTTGCTGGCGGATTTACAAGTGTCTGTCCCCGAGTCCGTGCCAATTGTGAATGAGTTTCTTGAAGTGTTTCCGGACGAGCTTCCAAGGATTCCGCCAGATAGGGAGATTGATTTCGGGATTAATGTACTGCCAGATACGTAGCCATTATGTATTCCACCATACAGAATGGTGCCAACGGAGTTAATGGAGTTAAAGGAGTAGCTGAAGGATTTATTAGAAAAGTGGTTCGTGTGTCGCCGTGGGGTGCTCCGGTTCTTTTTGTCAGAAAGAAGGATGGGACGCTCCAGATGTGTATTGTTTATCGGAAGCTCAACAAAGTCACCATCAAGAATAGATATCCTTTTCCTCGGATAGAGGATTAGTTCGACCAATTGCATGGTGCAAGGTTCTTCTGCAAAATTGATCTATGGTCCGGGTATCACCAATTGAGGATCAGATAGCAGGATATTCCTAAGGCTACTTTCAGAACTTGCTATGGTCACTTTGAATTCTTTGTCATGTATTTTGGGCTAATCAACAGCCCGACAGCTTTTTCGGATCTTATGAATCGGGTCATCAAGCCATTTCTAGACTCCTTCATAATTGTTTTCATTGATGACATCCTTGTTTATTCGGGGAGCCGTTAGGATCATGTCGATCACCTCATGTCAGTTCTGCAGACTCTTCATCAGCACCAGTTGTATGCCAAATTTTTGAAATGTGAATTTTGTTTGGAGTCTGTTACCTTTCTGGGTCATGTTGTTTCAAGTAAAGGAATTCAGGTGGATCCCCAAAAGATTGCAGCAGTGAAAGGTTGGGCTAGACCCACGACACCGACAGAAATCCGTAGTTTCTTGGGTTTAGCAGGGTATTATCGGAGGTTTGTGAGGAATCCTCTACCCTCGCCTCCCCATTGACTAAGTTGACGCAGAAAGTAATTAAGTTCCAATGGTACGACACTTGTGAGACTAGTTTTCAGGAATTGAAGTCCTGGTTGACCTCGGCGCCGATATTGACCTTGCCAGAAGGCACGGAAGGATTGGTGTCTTATTGCGATGCCTCCAAGGTCGGTTTGTGGTGTGTGTTGATGCAACATGGGAAGGTTATAGCATATGTTTGAAGGCAACCTAAGAATTAGGAGAAGAATTATTTGACGCATCATTTGGAGCTTGCAGTAGTTGTGTTTGCCTTGAAAATATGGCGGCATTATCTTTATGGGGTCCATGAGGATCTGTTCTTAGACCACAAGAATATCCAATATTCTTTCAAGCGGAATGAGTTGAATTTATGGGAACGACGGTGGTTAGAATTGCTCAAGGATTATGATATAAACATTTTGTACCATCCATGGAAGGCGAATGTGGTGGCTGACGCTCTTAGTTGGAAGTCTATGGTAGATTGGCTCATTTAGGAGCAGATCAGAGGCCCTTGGCTTGGGAGGTTTATAAATTGGCCAGTCTGGAGGTTTGTATTTCGACCTCAGACAAGGGGAATGTTATGGTGCATAATGGAGCTGAATTTTCACTTGTAGCAGTAGTCAAGGAAAAGCAGTTTATTGATCCGGCATTGGCACAGATGAAGGAGGCAGTTTTGAATAACAAGACTTCGACATTTTTGCTCGACTATGATGATGGTGTGTTGCGATGTCAAGATAGGCTATGTGTTCCAAATGTGGGTAATCTCTGGGAGAGGGTAATGGCGGAGACTCATAATTTCAGGTACTCTGTGCACCCAGGTTCTAAAAAAGTGTATCATGATCTCAAGGAAATTTATTGGTGGAATGTATGAAGAGCAGTATGGCAGACTTTGTATCTAAATGTCCGTATTTTCAGCAAGTAAAAGTTGAGCATCAGTAGCTCGGTGGGTTAACTCAGGTTATGGAAATACTAATATGTAAATGGGAGTTGATCAATATGGATTTCGTGGTAGGGTTAACTCGCACTCAGCACAAGTTCAAGTCAATTTGGGTAATAGTGGATCGACTCACGAAATCAACTCATTTTTTGCATGTCAAGTCCACCGATATTGCAGAACGGTATGCTCAGTTAACTATCAAGGAAATAGTAAGGCTTCATGGCACTCCACTTTCTATTATCTCGGATCGAGGGGCCCAGTTCATAGCTAATTTTTGGAAGAAATTTAAGAAAGGTTTGGGTACTCAGGTGAATCTCAACAAGAGTTTCCATCCACTGACTAATGGTCAAGCACATTGGACTATTCATAGGCTTGAAGATATGTTGCGGGCTTGTGTCTATGATTTCAAAGGTAATTGTGATGATTACTTGCCACTTACAGAATTCACTTACAATAACAGCTTTCATGCTAGTGTTCAAATGGCCCCATTTGAGGCATTATTAGGAAGGAGGTGTAGGTCTCCAATTGCATGGTTCGAAGTGGGTGAAAAAGAATTGATGGTCCAGATCTCGTGCACCAGACTATGGAAAGGCTAAAGTCATTCAGGAGAGGATGAAAACTGCTCAGAGTGGCCACAAATCCTATGTGGACATACGTCGAAGAGAATTGGAATTCCAAGTTGACGATGGGGTGTTCTTGAGGGTATCTCCTATGAAGGGAGACATGCAATTTGGGAAGAAATGGAAGTTGAGTCCTAGATATTTTGGGTCGTATAGGGTCACTCAAAGGATATGGCGAGTGGCTTATAGGCTAGAATTGCCCCCTGAAATATCGTTAGTGCACCCGGTGTTCCATGTGTCTATGTCAAAGAAAGTGGTTGGAGATCCATCCACCATCGTGCCAGCTGAGACTATCGAGGTTAATGAAAAGTTATTGTATATAGAAATTTTGCTTGCTATTCATGATAGGCAATTCCATAAATTGAGGAACAAGGAAATTGTTTCAGTTA
Organism: Nicotiana benthamiana; assembly: GCA_034376525.1. Taxonomy (NCBI): domain Eukaryota; kingdom Viridiplantae; phylum Streptophyta; class Magnoliopsida; order Solanales; family Solanaceae; genus Nicotiana; species Nicotiana benthamiana. The sequence goes on from CM067337.1 coordinate 97,456,753, forward strand.
AAGAATTATGGCGAAGTCTGGAGTCGAGGAAGCCATGTGGGAAGCGAAAAATGAAATGAAAGAAAAATCTCCCTACATGTTAAAACAAGTATAGTAGTGATCGTGCGAACTCTTATCTCTAAGCAAACAGATGTTGTGTTCAATTTGGTGCAAAGACACCCCATTTCCCCCTAATTACTTTACTATTGTAAATCCTCAAATAGTGCAAGAATTGTATGTGTTATGATTATTTCAGTCATGTGCAACCCCTTTTGATAGATGAAGGTTTTGTAAAAAAAGAAACTCATATGATAAGTGAATGATTAATGGTAGTGTAGATTGGTAATAATTAATTGAAATGCATATAGTGTATTGAAGTAGTAGGACTGTATGGGACCCATTGAAGTGACCAATATATCTGAATAAATGTGACAAGTGATTGAATATGTGCAAGTTGTTGAGGTAATGAATTGTATACCAGTGGTAGAGATAATAGGAATTGTATAATGGTGCTTGGAAATATGTTTCGGGGGCTCATTAGTCTAATTACAAAGGAGATTCTGGAAAATTCTTCTAAAAATATGGTTGTTAGTGAAAATTGGGAGTTTGCATATCATGTATCCAGAACCAATTGATTTCCAAAATCCACATTTGAGGACGAATGATTTTAAGTGGGGGTGGATGTAAAGACTTGTAAAATTATTTTTTTGCTTAAAATAATGCCGGGAAGGTCCCTGTGTTGTTACAACTGTAGAAAAGTACCCCGAAATTTGAAAGATTAAAATTTTCCAGAAATTGGGTGTTGTGTGACGCACTATGCGATCGCATAACGAGTATGCAAACTGTATAATGGTTGCATGCCTGGAAAGGCCACTACCCAATTAGAGGACAACTATGCGGTCCAGAATGTGATCTAATTCTGGTTATGCGGCCGCAGAGTTATCGCATTTTTCCCATTGACTTTTGGTGAGGGAGGTAATGCGACGCACTATGTGATCACATAACGTGAATGCGGACCGCAGAATGGTCGCATATCTGCACAGTGTGTTTTAATATTTACCCTTTTTGAGGGCCAATCTGTGACTCGTCTGCAGACCACATGTCAGGAGTATGATCGAATTCCGTGTCGGGACTCCTATTTTTCTAATTTTTGAACCCAACCCCTTCTTCAATAGAACACCCCAACCTTCGTATAAGCACATTTTCTTAACAAACTAGCGAGAGGGAAAGGATGATTCTTGAGCTCATCTCTATTAATTTGATTTTTCAATGTCAGCCAAGCTGGGAAATTTCGAATAATTATCTTCTTTTTGGTTCTTGCAGGTAAAATCCCCAACCCATTTTCATTGGTTTTTAGATTTAAACAAAAGAGGTTTCTCATGAATAGATTCTTGAAAATATAAGTTGAACCATGCATGCATGTTCTTAAATACTTATAATCTAGTAAGACGAATCAGCTAGGAGTAAAGATTTACAAAAAGGTGCGGTGTGATAACCTAAGTAAGTTCGGTTTGTATTTGTGAACTTCAATCCTAACATATATGTGTTAACTTGTAAACTAGACTGACGATACTAGGTAGTTTGGTGAATTGAAAGTAAGAGTTAAAAAGGAAATTCGACTCCAAGTATGTATGGCTTAATTTAACCTTTGTATAGTCACCCTTTTTGGTGTACAAGTAATCGGTATGTATTACTTACGTGGACTATTTGTGAATTTTGGTTGTTTCACGGTTGTTTAAGGCAAGATGGCTTATTTTATGAATTCATGTGATTAATATGCCTTGAAAATTGTTGGTAAAATGTCCCGATATGATGTGTAAATAAATTGCAAAAAACCAAGTGTGTGTGTGAATGTGTTTATGTGGTAAGGGTTGTGTAATAAATAACGAAAAGAAGAAGTAATCGATAAAATTGAAATAATAATGGTAATATCATCTATGGCTTTTCGTGGGCAATTATCGTTGTGACTTGAATTGTATAGGGGTTGTTGTATGTGATGGAAATGGTACTGATGTTAATGAAAAGTCTTTGTGAATTGTTATTTTAGTTATGAAATGATATTTGGATGGCCTAAAGCCATGTGCTTGAACTGTGAAGTATTGTTGTTATGTGAAATCTGGTTGTCTATTCGGATCGGGTTGCGCGCCGTGACACAAAAGGATAAATTGTGGGTTGGGGTAATAAGGGCGGCTGAGGTAACAAGGGTGGACGAGGTAATAAGGGTGGCCGATGTAATAAGGATTGAAATGTGAACATTATCACTATTGAAATGAAAGTTTGTGAAATCATTGATATGATGAAATGATGTTGAAAGGGGAAAAGGAGATTTGTGAAACTTGTTTGGCCTTGGATATTCCTTTCTTTTGCATTTATTCTTGATTCTACTACTGTTCATTTTCTGTGCATTGATTGATTTACTTGGGGTAATGTTTGTTCATACACACCAGTACAATTCAAATGTACGGACATCCCTTATGCTAGGGGCGCTACATTCTTGTTATGATTGTAGGTGGTTCTATAGCAGGTACTCCAGTCCACTAAAAGTAGCACCCCTTCCACTTTCCGTCAGTTGTATTGGGGAGCCCCTTTCATCTCGGGGCCCTGCGTAGCTCATGCTGTTTTTCTTTTCGGAGTCTTATTTTGGTGTTTGTGTAAGGAATAGCTGGAGCCTTGTTACGGGAAGTATTGTAACACTATTTTGTATCCCTACAGGCTCCGTATATAGGAAACGTGGGTTATCTATATCTATATTTTGTATTTGGACAGTATAACTTGTTGACTACACAAAGTAAGCATGTATGTTATTGTGTCTCATAAGAATGACTTTAATTATAAATGGCTATTTTACTTGAAAAATGAGTATTGGAATCTCAGGGTAACACGTGGGATAGGAAAGGCCCAAGGTCCGCTAGACTGGGACTACCCGGTCAAGCGCAGGTCGTGTCCCTCAGTTTCGGGGCGTGACACTCACATCAATATGTATATCGTTTCATGAGTTCATATCGATGTGTATTTGTGCTATTGCCTCCCCTGGGTTTTTCTGTTGTATACAGATATAACCAAAGTTTTCTTCTTACTGACCAATGCCGTTGTTTTCACGTGCATTTGCTGAGTTAGAAATTTTTGACCTGAAATAATAGATACTTTGACAAGAAAAAGTGTGAAAACTAACTTTGTGTTTTCAGAAAACTACCACCAGAACATTTACCTTGAAAATGACAACTAAAATTATATTTGATTTTTTGATTCTAAAAATACGTGAGTTATCTTAGCACTAGTTGTTAGGCAATAGATGCAAAGTGTGAGTAAAGAAAATAAGAAATGCAAACTAATAGGATTACAAGGCTGGGCCTCGAGCTAGTTGGAGGAAGGCCTCGAGGTCTAGATGAGGCTTATGACAATGAATAATTGATGAAGAATCAATGATAATAAAGGCCTTAAAGACGACCTTTCGCGATTAATAATGATCAATAAATAAAGAACAATTTATAAACAATGAAAGAATAAGCAATAAATGTGTAGGACAAATATTTAAGCAAAAAGCATAGAATGTTGTATTGTATTCAATATGCGGTGTAATAATCCGAATGTCCTATAAAATGACAAGGATCCCTTTATATAGGAGGGGTAAATCCCAATCACAGTACAACATCTAATTAATGATGAATAAGCGCTACTAGTACAGCTATACAATGGCTTAGTGCAGACTTGTACCATTCTTGCAAACCTGGTCAGTTCTAACCACGTGTATTTGGGATCCTGCCTTTCTATGATGATCATCGATTATACTTCTCTTGAGGGACACACCTCGGGGTTGTACCTCACGTTTTACTTTGGGCTTCTTCAAGGTTAGGCGCGGAGCGACATAGTAGCCCCAAAGTCGAACTCGTCCGATTTTGGCTGCATACACTTAGGGATACTAATATTGTAGTCGATGAACTCATTATTTGTTCAGTCTTAGTGATGACTAGTGATGAAACTACAAATATGAAAGTTTTTTACATGCCGTAATAGAAACGATTTGTTCTTTCTTGAACATTTATAATGTTTAGCTCTTTTGTGAAAGGGTATCACCTGGAAGGTTTTGACTTTTCATGAAAAGTGCATTTACATGCTTTGTATAAATATTATCGTTCATGAACAAATCTATTAGTACGTTGGTCTATAATGAGGTGAACCAACCGATGGACATGACCAAAATCCATTCCCAGTTCAATTTTATTTTTGATTAATTAAGGTGTTGTAATTTGCATATCATAGTGGTAGTGTGTATCTAATACCTTTTGCTTATAGTGGTGGTAGTGGGCGATGTAAGAGTAAGGTCATGTCCTTGAGTGGGGCTGGGGATGAGGTGCAGGGGTTGGAAGGAGGGTAAGAAAGCCTCTAGGTTGAGAATTGGGTATTGGAACATTGAGACGTTGACGGGGAAGTCTATAGAATTAGGTAAGATCTTCAGAAGAGGAAGATTAACATAGCGTCTGTTCAGGAGACTAGATGGAAGGGTACTAGGGAACGAGATGTAGACGTCTATAAATCGTGGTACTCAGGGAGCGCTGGGGGTAAGGATTGGGTAGGTAATTTAGTAGACATGGACCTTAAGGAGCTCGTGATTGAGGTTTGAGGGCAAATGATAGGTTGATAAGTATTAAGCTGGTTGTTGATGGGTTTAATGTAAATATAATTAGTGCTTATGCCCCTCAGGTAGGTTTGGACTAGGAGGTCAAGAAGCAATTCTGGGAGGATTTGGACGAGATGGTGCGTAGTATCCCGCACACAGAGAAATTGTCAATTCACGAAGATTTCAATGGTCATATTGGGGCTAGTACGAGGGGTTATGATGATGTGTATGGCGGGTATGGTTTTGGGGTTAGGAATGTGGGAGGAAATTCACTATTGTATTTTGCTAGAGCTTTTTATTTGGTTATAGCTAGCTTGAGTTTCCTGAAGAGGGAAGAGAACCTGGTTATTTTCCGAAATTCGATAGGTAAGACTCAAATTGATTATCTTCTTTCCACGAAGTGTGAGAAAGGTCAATGCATTGACTACAGGGTCATTCGAAGTGAGCACCTCACGACTCTACATAGGCTCCTAGTTATGGACCTGGATATCAAGAGGAGTAGGAGGAAAACAGCATGGTGTAGGCAAACTAAGATCAAGTGGGGTAACCTGACCAAGGACAAAGCTCAGGAGTAAGGGGAGACGTTGTTGTCGATGAGGACCCGGATGAGTAAGGGGACGCGTCTAGTGTGTGGTGCACTACTGCGGATTGCATTAGTGTAGCCGCTAGAGAGGTCTTAGGGGTCACGAAGGGCTTTCCTGGGTGTCATAAAGGGGAATGGTGGTGGAATGGAGAGGTTCAAGGTAAAGTGGAAGCTAAGAAAGCTGCTTATTTGAAGCTAGTGGAGCGTACAAACAAGGAGGAAAAAAGAACTTATCGGGAATGCTACAGAAAGGCAAAGAAAGAGGCAAAGTTAGAAGTTATGACGGCTAAGAACGCGGTGTTTGCTCATTTGTACGAGGAGATCGAGGGCAAGGCGAGGGAGAGGATAGCTCGCCATTTAGACCAAGTCAAGTGTATCAAGGACGATGATGGAAAAGTGTTATTAGATGACGAACTTATTAGGAGAAGATGGCAGGCATACTTCCACAAATTGTTGAATAAGGAGGGGGATAGACGCATTGTGCTAGGTGAGCTGGAGCACTCATAGATTCAGAAGGATTTTAGGTATTGTAGGCGGATTACGATAGAGGAGATGGAAGGGACGATGCGTAAGATGTGCATGGGTATAGCGACGGGCCAGATGAAATCCTGGTGGAATTTTGGAAGAGCACGGGCAGGCAGGTTTTGAGTGGCTCATTGGGCTGTTTAATGTTATTCTTAAGAAAAAGAAGATGCTCAAAGAATGGAGGTGGAGTACGATGGTTCCGCTTTACAGAACAAGGGTGATATCCAAAATTGCAATAATTATTGGGGTATCAAGCTGCTGAGTCACACTATGAAGGTTTGGCAGAGGGTGGTAAAGCCCACGGTGAGGAGGTGCGTGTCTATTAACTTGAATCAGTTTGGATTTACCGGCACGTTCGACTATGGAAGCGATTCATCCGGTTAGGAGACTAGTAGAGCACTACAGGGAGAGGAAGAAGCATTTGCATATGGTGTTTATTGACCTTGCGAAAGCATATGATAAAGTTTTGAGTGAGTTCATGTGGAGGTGTTTGGAGGTTAGCTGTGTGCCGAAAGCATACATTAGTGTGATTAAAGATATGTATTGTAATACTAAGACTCGGGTAAGGACTTAGGGTGGCAACTCAGAGCATTTCCCTATGGTGATGGGGTTGAACCAGGATTTGCTCTTAGCCCATTTTTATTTGCCATGGATATGGATGTATTGTCGCATCACATTCAAGGGGAAGTGCCTTAGTGCAAGCTATTTGCCGATGATATAGTGTTGATTGACGAGATGCATAGGGGAGATAACTTGAGGTTGGTGGTTTGGAGACAAACCTAGGAGTCTAAACGTAGCACGTATCTAATAGATGTACGCTCGAGATGGCTCGAACGCCGTCATATTTAAAAGAAAAAGGTAAATGGAGTTGGAGTTTTGTACTGCTGTTAGTTGCACACTAGACCATTGGTGTCTCTGCATCATACGGAGTTTATTGATCCCTTATTCCAAATGTGAAAAAGATATATGAAGGGGTGAGAAGCATATGCGCTAGAATGATTCCTTTCCCACAGGTTCTTATAGCAAATATTGGTTTACTGGACTTAGCGATGAGCAACGGAACAAGTTGATTGTGACGTTGAGTATACACAAAAATAGCTGATGAAAGGAGGCCAGAATATTTTTTTTTGGTCTTGGATTATTGATAGTTGAGCTTCTCATAATATGACAAGACAATATGGTTACCTAAAAAACGTCCATAATATAAAATTATGGACAGTTAATTTACCCAATGAAAAAAATGTGTTAGTTGTCAAAGGAGGATTTTTGACTCTTGGAAGAGATTTAAAATTACAACATATCCTTTTTGTACCTAATTTGAATTTCAACTTAATGTCTGTATAAAAGAATCTACATAATTCGAAGTTGGTGGCTCAATTTATTGGTAAAATTTATGTTATAGACCTAAATACGAAGAGACTCATTAGAGCGGCAAAACAACTTGAGGGGCTTTATTGGCTCAAAGGAGTAGCATCAACTCGTGCTTACAAGACAACCTTCGCTGCATCCTATGAACTGTGGCATAGGAGGTTGGGCCATTCTTCTTCGAAGGATAATTCATGATCTTAGTTTATGAGCAAAACATATCAGAGATGTTTTATTTTCTTGTGACAATAGAACTAAAGAATGTTTTGATTTGACATAATGTAATTTGTGGGGACCTTATAGAGTTCCATACTGTTGTGGTGCAAATTTTTTTTAACAACAGTTGATAATTGCTCTCATGTAAGGGCGTGCATCCGAATCGGTTTATTAATAAATCGAATAGATTATTTGTTGTCGGTTAATTAATTTATCGATTTCGATTTTGAAATTTTCCTTGTTGAGTTATCGATTTCAATTCCGATTTTGTCCTCTTTGATTATTGGTTTATCAATAAATTGATAAAATATACTAAAAAGATAAATATACCCTTATTCTATAATATTATTTCCTTTACCTTAAGTCCCTAATATACTTTTCATGGAATCCCTATCAAATATCTTTATGTCCAAGAATATGTTCCCAAGTCAAATAAAAACAATGATTCCTATCAAATATCCTTAAAGATGATTCCTCTTTAGACTAACAAAGATTAACCTTCATAGAATTTTCTTTAATTTGGAAACTGAATATTGATTCATGGAAACTATTCGTTTTAGGTGGAGAAGGCGATGTCAGATAGAAAACAGAGAGTGTTTGCAGGGCACTCGTCGGGTGGCCCTATTGAGATTTTGGCAGCATGTGGTGTCTCGAACATTGTTGCACAAGACCAAACGACAACTTGGTTTATCCATACTGTATCAATTTTGGATTCCCTCCTGTTACTGACAAAATATGGTCTCATGCCCTCAAGCGTGAACCCCTTGGCTCGCTACTTCATATATTTTGTCATGAAGTATGATATCGTTCCTCAGATGATGCTTGCTTCCCTTTCATCGATTCAAGAATGTCTTCAAGCAATTCTTGACTTCATCAACCAAAAATCCCGAAATTATCAACACGAGGCAGTTGTAAGATCAAATGATGCATCGAAAGCGAGTCGTGAAATCTCGTAAATTTTCTTATTGGTGTAATCGATAACCGAATCTATAAGCCCCAAAAATCGATAAATCAAAATCGAAACCTTATTGAAATAATAACGATAAGCATATGTACAAATTGATAATCGATAAGTAATTATCGATAAGGGTCAAAATCGAATCGATAAATCAAATGTGCACCATACTCACATGTTGTTTAGATATATTTGCTGACTGACAAAGTATGGTTGCTTCTATTATTAGATAATATTAAGGTGATGATTGAAAGACAATTTGAGAAAATATTGTAACAACTATATGTCATTTTGAGTACAAGCTCTCCTTTAGTATGTCGATACCTTTCATATATGACTTGCGTGCGTGGTCCATGTTGATTTTCGAAAAGTCTAAAATGTGAATTTTTAAAGAAACATGATTTTGATATCGAGAGTAGCTAGAGTTGACCATGGTTAAGATTTTTATTAAACGATCTTGGATCGGTATTTTGATGATTCTGGAAGGTCTGTATAGTGATTTTAGACATGTACGCATGTTTGGTTGGGGTTTCGGTGACGTAAGACCATTTCGGTGCTATATGTAAACATTTTAGGAATTTGTGTTTGAACAAGGAAAATCTTGAATTTTGGTGATTGATTCTAGATGTTATTGATATGATTTGAGCATATGAGCGAGTTTGATTGATGTTAATATACTTGTGTGAATGATCATATTGGAGTCCGAGGGACTTGGGTGAGTTTAGGATAGGTTGCAAGCTATTGGGAATAGTTGTTGTGTTTGCTGGTATTGTTGGACTGCAGATCTCGCATTTGTAAGGATGTATTCCTAAATGCGAGCCTCGCATTTTGCTAATGCTAGGTCACATTTGGGAAGTTGGGGAGGAACTGGGAATCTTCACTTTTTCAAGGTATTGATCATTTTTGCATGGTGGTCGGATATCGCAAATGCGAGACTTGTATCGCAGTTGCGACACTGGTGAGTGGTAGGACAACTTCGCTTTTGCGAAGCTTAGTTCGCTTTTGCAAGGGGTTGGACCATCATAAATGCGAAGGATTAGTCGAATTTGCAACACTCTTAGAGGCTCATATGCTAATTCAATTTGCGATTAGTAGTTTATTTTTGCTAACATCACATTTTACAAATAGATGTTTGCAATTGCGATACCTGCAAATGGGCAAAGATTGGGATTTCAGCACTTAGCTCATTTCATATAATTTTTGAGATCTAGACTCAAGAGAGGTGATTTTTAGAGAGAAATTTCTTCCTAACTTCATATGTTAGTAACTTTAACTTGTACTCATTCAATTTTCATTTGTTATTCATAAATTTTTACGATAAATTATAAGATTTCATAGAGTAGAAATAGAATTTTGGGTTGAAATTAGGAATTTTCTAAATTTAAGAGTTACACCTCAAATTGAGTTCGGATCTCTAAACAAATGACATACTTGAACTCAGGAATGAATGGGCAATTGGGATTTGGTCTTAATTTTAAATTTCGAGCACATGAGCCATTGTTGACTTTTATAAATATGTTACAGATCAAACCCTTTTCATACGAGGGTAGTTTCTAAAGCTTATTTTAATTTGTTTGAATAATAAGTTACTAGATTCGGTTGGTTTGGAGGCTTGTTCTAAAGGAAAAGTCATCTTGAATTGTTGATCTTATTTCGGAAAGTTGTAAGTATCATGGTTAACCTTGATTTGAGGGAATCAAGACATTATTGGTCTATTTCTATGTCATCTATATATGGTGACGGCATATATGCAAGGTGTCGAGTATGTATGCGTTGTCATGGGTTTAAGCACGCAGGTGTATTACTTTATTTGACGTCTTTATTGATACTATTTCTTTACTTATTTCATGTTTTACTTGTTAGGTGTTCAACTTGATACATGTTTTACTCGATATATGTGTCTTCACTTGTTACATTTCTTTAATTGTTAGATGTTCTAGCTTTTTTTATACCTTTAGTTATTGTACACCTTTATTTGTTACATTCTCTTATATGTTATAAGATAGATATTTTTAAATGTCTCGTGCCTTTACTTTCTTTATTGCCTTTACTTGTTTTTTAGTTCACTCTATTATGTTATATCTAATTGCATGATGTTTAGATTGTTCTTGTGTTTATGACTTGTAGAAGTTCTTGTTCGCATATATTGTGAAGCTAGTTATGAACATTAATCTGTTTAACCTTCTTTGTTCTTATTTGTATTTTCTTGGTGAATTTTGCGTTTTAGTTTTCTTTTATGTTATAACGTGAGATTTTCTTTGATTTGGTTGCTATTGATATATTTGATCGGGTTTATATGCCTCAGTAATATAAGGATTGGGTTTTGCACCACAATGGTATTGTTATTAATATATTAAATTGGGTTGCACATTGCAACACCTTTTTATTAATATATAAGATTGTGTTGCACCCGTAATGGTATTGTTATTAATGCTAGGACCAGGTTATACACTGCTACAATGTTGTTATTGATATTTGGGATTGGGTTGAAAAGGATGACATATAGTTGTTGTTGGTTTTTATGTCCCATTACCGTGTTGTGTTATTAGGTTGTGATGAGATGTCATTCTGGGATCCTCTGTTATCTACTCCTTTAGTTCTATTTGTTATGTAATTACCCGTTTTTCTAGATTGTAATTATTTCTCTTGTTATTACTCGTATAGGTTTACAATGAGGGTTCCAGCAAAATTACCTATTCAGTTTTGGCGTATTAACAAAACTCCCTTAATTCACGACCCTAAAATTTTATCAGTAGGATATCGTGATGGCACCTAGACTCTAAGGCTAGTTAAGCCTAAAAAATACTGAGATATTAACAGGTTTAAACCAATCAACTAGTAAACATGAACCAAAAATATTTCTACATACCCATCAACCATTTATAGATGTACAATATACCAATATCGATAGCATAAGTCATAAGCACTGCTAAATTCACTAGAATATCTCTGAGTAAAACTATTCCGGAATAAAAATAAATAGCGATAGAAAAAGACGAAGGATGTGACTTCTGTCACACCTCCTTTTAACACGGCTATCCCGAAGGATGACACGTATAATGAAGTTTTTCCAATTAAAGTGACATTATTCGAGCTGGGATTATTTATTTACTTAGAGTCACCACTTTGATAGGTTTGGCTTTTGGTGTCCCAAGTCACCGATTTATTTAAGATCCAAAATCGAGGAAATTTTTCCGACTGCCCAATTAGAGTCTGCGAACCAAAAATTCTTGAGTAACAAATTCTGTTAACCCGAGGGAATGTGTTAGGCATCCTCGGTTTCCGTATTCTAGCGCAGTCTCTTACACTATCATAAATGGCTGATTTCCTGATTTTTATACATGTTCATCCTACAGTTAGATTTTAAAATTATTAACCGTTTTATTCACTTTTAGGAATATTTGCAACGTTATTAAAACATATCTCGAACCGCGTCACATAAATGCAACCGGGTTCTCGACACACTTTAAAATCGTTGGGATTAGGATTTTGGTCACATAAATGTGCACCCGAAATTAGGAAGATACATTATTAAAATAACGCGCCAATAGCAACTGCTCGTTTAAATATTTGCGGAAAAGCCGTGAAATTCACTAAACGGTGCCTCCAAATTTCTATGCATTTTATTAGAATTAGAGGGCCACATAATGAACGATTTTGTTAGCGTGGCTTACTCAATTTATTATTAGAAGGGCAACCTAAAAGACTATAATTCTCCATTACTCGTGTCTCTAAATAACAGAGAAAGTCTTAATTGATTCATTCGTTAATGGTTATGCCGGGATTGAATGAAAAGTTCCTGGGTTATGCCAAGGGAATCCACAGGTTATGCCGGGCTTAAAAGAAAACTCCTAGGTTATGCTAGGGAGATCCACGGGTTATGCCAGGATTGAATGAAAAATTCCTGGGTTATACCAAGGGGATCCGTGGGTTATGCCGGGAATTAATGGAAAATTTCTGCGTTATGCTAGGGAGATCTACGGTTTATGCTGGGATTGAATGAAAAATTGCTGGGTTATGTCAGGGGATCCGCGGGTTATGCCGGGGTTGAATGGAGAATTCCTGGGTTATGCCAGGGGAATCCACGGGTTATGCCGGGATTGCCAGAAAACTCCTAGGTTATGCTACGGAGATCCGCGGGTTATGCCGGGATTAAATTTAAAATTCCTGGGTTAAGCCAGATGAATCCACGGGTTATGCCGGGATTGCAAGAAAACTCCTAGGTTATGCTAGGGAGATCTACAGGTTATGCCGGGATTGAATGAAAATTTCTTGGGTTATGCGAGGGGAATCCACAGTTTATGCCAGGATTGAAAGAAAAAATCATTGGTTATGGTAGGGAGATCCGCGGGTTATGCCGGGACTAAATGAAAAATTCCTGGGTTATGCCGGGGGATTTCAAGGAAGTGGAGGGTCAGGTAGATCCTTTAACTCTTAGACTATGATGGGAATAAAGGTCAAAAAAGGGGTTCCTCATGTTATGTTGGGGGTATAAAGAGAAGCCCCCTGGGTTATTCCGGGAAGCAAAAGAAAGCAATTTCTCGGTCTGTGGTAGAGAGAGTGTAGTTCGACCTTAGGTTATGCCGAGGAAGTCCACAAGTTGCACAGGGGAAGGCTATGGATATGTCCCTAAGGTTGGGGAAGGAGTCAGGGATCGGAGTTTATGAAACTTGCAGGAAAAGAATGTAAAGAAAACTACCCCTTTTGATGGTTATTTATAGAATATTATTCTTAGTCTTTGTGCCATTCCTTTGGTTGCATTTGTCACGTGTTCCCTTTGTATTTTGGTTATACCTATGTCAAATTTTAATTCAAAAAACAAGCAATTTGTTAGTTTGAATAGTGATTGGTTTGTGCCCTTGTTTTGCTTGATTTAGGCCTCAGTTCTACTGGAGGAAACCCCTGATTTCCAAGCTTCGCCTCGTAGGTTGGTTGGGGGGTCCTTTCAGATTGGTTTTTGTTTTACAGGGCCATGGTTATGATTTTGTCCCGATTTCCACTTCGGAGTTCGCCTTTTGGGAACTTTTGTAGGAACCATTAACCCGTTTTGGCTTAACTTTTCTGATCTTTATTATCCTCCGTGGGCTTTCGACTTTGAATTTATTTTCTTTCTACTTTCCTGCTTTTGAAGCGTTAGCTCTCATGATCAGCTGGGGTTGGCAAAATGATTTCTCTGAGACTGGATATTCCTTTTAGTTATTGCCAGGAGAGGACTCGTGAGACCGCTCTTGCTACCTTCTCTTGAGGAATGGTCAGAACATCAAAGTTAAAAAAGAGAAAGAATGGGAGAAATAACAAAATCAAACACATGGATTTAGAGATGTATATCTCATTTGGAGAAAATGGAGGATTTATTTGGGAGTGTGTGCCAACTTTAAATGGAAACGACATGCTTCTTGGACTAGATGCCCGGCCCAGATCCAATTTTGCTTTCTGATTTTAATCTTTCAAAACCTAGGAAACTTGCTCAAGATTGGGGTGGTGATTTTTCCTCTTTTCGGTCGCCGACGCCCTTTGCGGATTTTCGCCAATCGTCCTCTCTCATTTCTCTTCTCCCGTCGTCCGATAGTGCTCTCTACGAGTTTTTACTAAACAGACTCTCTCATTTTGTTTTTCTCTACTCCCCGTCGCCATATGGTGCATGAAGGTTTTCATCGATAAGACTCTCTCACTTTATTTCTCTCAATTTGAATTGTGCTAAATCCCAACAATGGTGTTTGCCACGTCCCTGTTTTGGTCAATTGATCGGAAGGACTTGAATCAGGCTCTTGAGCCAAGGGAGCTGGATGAATATTTACAGCTTTGGAACCATTCTGGAGGGTTTATGGCCGAACCAATACATCTCTGCCCCATTTTTATTTCTTGGGGAACTGGGGTTTTATTTTGATTTTATTGAACCTCACGTAGAGGCTGCCAACGTATCCTTTCGGAATCAAGTCAGACGTAGTTCAGGAAGTGTTTCCTAAACTTATTTGTTTGTCGTTTCTTTTGTTTTTCTTCATTCATTTTTTCCTACTTCTTTTTTTTTTTTTGTTTCTTTTCTCTTTTTTTGTTTTACTCTTCTTTTTTTTTTTATCATTCATGCTTTCTTCTTCTTTTTTCTCTCATTGTTTATTTTGAATAGAAATTCTGGGTTCCAAAGAGGGTGAACAAAGAGACACGATCGGATCAAGGGGTTTGCGAAGGCTTGGTAGTGTTTAGGGTAGCGGGAAGAAAAGCGTTTGACATTTCTACCGGCCGGAATCATTGCTATAAGGAGTTCAAACGTAATACCTTTTTACTACATCTTCATTCACTGCTATCTCGGGCTCGTCTCCTTCAACGTCACCCATGTACAATGCTCATTTGGGCAGTATCTTTCTAATAATGTATGGACCTTTTAAGTTCGAAGCAAACTTTCCCTTATCTTCCTAATAGTGCGGGATAATACGCCTCAATACCAGCTGTCCGACTTCGAAATTCCTAGGGAGAACTTTCTTGTTATAAGCGCGGGCCATTCTTTGTTGGCATAGCTGCCCGTGACAAAGTACGACCATCCGTTTTTCATCAATTAATGACAACTGCTCCAAATGAGTTTTAGCCCGTTCGCTCTCCTTAATTTATGCTTCGCCAATTACTGGGAGCGAATGGATTTCTAACTCTGGGGGTATGACAGCTTCAGTCCCTGACCAGTAAATACGGGGTTGCTCCTACCCACATGCGCACTGTGGTGCGATATCCCAGCAATGCAAAAGCCAATTTTTCATGCCATTGTCTTGAGCTTTGAATCATTTTTCTCAAAATCTTCTTGATGTTCTTCTTAGCTTCTTCGACGGAACCATTAGCATTAGGCCGGTAAGGGGTGGAGTTTCTATGTATTATCTCCAAATGTTCACATATTTCTTCCATCAGGCGACTTTTCAGATTGGATGCGTTGTCTGTAATGATGGTTGCAGGGATACCGAAACAACAGATGATATTGGAGTGCACACAATATGAATCTATGTCCATTTGAGTCTTTTGGCTCAATCGGCCAAATGACATCCATGTCCTAGGCAGCGAATGGACAGGGTGCTAACATATAATGCAATCTGGCTGGCGGTGCATGAATCAAATCACCGTGCACCTGACATTGATGAAATTTTCTAACGAAGCAGAAACAATCTTTCTCCATGGTCATCCAATAATACCCGAGTCGAAGTATTTTATTTGCTAGTACATATCCGTTCATATGAGGTCCACACACTCCTGCGTGTACTTCATGCATAATTCTTCCGGCTTCCTTAATGTCAACACATCTCAACAAATTGAGATCTGGGGTCCTTGCGTATAAAGTATCACCACTTATGAAGAAATTGCTCGTGTGCCATCGGATGGTTTTCTGTTGCTCCCCGGTAGCTTGCTCGGGATACTCTTGGGTTTTTAGAAATATCTTGATGTCATAATACCAGGGGCTGGGTGGTGGAATCCGCCTCGGCCATATTACAATACCCATGCCTTTCTTTGATTAATATTTCCAAAGGATCAACATAAGCATTTCCGGGGTAAGGCAACATGGAAGCCAGAGTTGCAAGTGTGTCTGCTAGCTCATTGTGACAACGAGGAATGTACCAGAATTGTACTGACTTGAACTGTTTGCTGAGGTTCTCCACATGCTGTCGATAGGGGATAAGCTTAACGTCTCTTGTTTCCCATTCTCCTTAAGCATGTCGGATGATCAAATCTGAATCCCCCATGATTAACAATTCCTCAACATCTTTGTGAATGGCAATGTTAATGCCCATGATGAAAGCCTCGTATTCAGTTGTATTATTGCTGCAAAAAAATCGGAGCCTGGCTGTAGTCGGGTAATGCTGACCTGTGGGTGAGATTAGAATTTCCCCAAGCCCTATGCCTTTTGCATTTACTGCTCCGTCGAAGGACATTTTCCAAGCGGGGATGTTTTCGGATGTTACTTACACCAAATTCACTTCTTCATCAGGGAAATAGGTATTCAAAGGTTGATACTCATCGTCAACTGGATTCTCGACCGGATGATCTGCTAATGCTTGAGCCTTCATTGCGGTATGAGTGACATAAACTATGTCAAACTCGGTGAGCAGGATTTGCCATTTTGCCAATCGCGCTGTGGGCATCGGCTTTTGGAATATATACCTCAACGGGTCTAGCCTAGTAATAAGGTAGGTGGTATGAGCATGCAGGTAATGCCTCAACTTCTGGGCCACCCACATCAAGGCACAACAAGTCCTTTCTAGTAGCGTGTACTTGACCTCGTAACTGGTAAACTTCTTTCTCAAATAATAGATAGCTTTTTCCTTCTTTCCCGTGGTGTCATGCTGCCCGAGAATACAACCAAAAGTGCTCTCCAAGACTGTTAGATAAAGTCCTTCTCGGTTATGGAGGGACCAAGACTGGTGGGTTGGACAAGTAATTTTTGATTCTGTCGAATGCCTCTTGACACTCGCCAGTCCATTTAATTGCTGCGTCCTTTTTCAACTGGGCGATGAATCGGCTGATATAATTCAATCTTCCCAGCAGGCTCATTACATCATTCATAGTTTTTGGAGGAGGTAGCTCTCGATTGGATTTTATCTTGGCCGGATCCAACTCGATACCTTGTTGGCTGGCAATGAATCCCAGAAGTTTGCGTGACGGCACCCCAAATGCACACTTTGCTGGGTTCAATTTCAAATCATACTTGCGAAGCCTTTCGAAAAACTTTCTTAAGTTGCTTACATGATCACCCTGAGTGTTGAACTTGATAATCATATCGTCCACATATACACCTGATGCATCATGTCATGGAAATGGTGGTCATAGCCCTCATATATGTTGCATAAACATTCTTTAAACCGAAAGGCATAACTCTGTAACAGTAAGTCCCCCAAGGTGTGGTGAAGGCGGTTTTCTCAGCATCTTCCTCATCCATCAACACTTGGAGGTATCCTCCATATCAATATACAAAGGATTGTATCTCGTGTTTGGCACAACTGTCAACAAGAATGTGGATGTTAGGCAAAGAGAAGTTGTCTTTGGGACTTGCCTTGTTTAAATCTCTGTATTCTACACACATTTGAGTTTTCCCATCTTTCTTCAGTACCAGAACCACATTGGCCAACCATGTGGTGTATCGAACCACTCGGATTACCCCACCTCTAATTGATTTGTAATATCTTCTTTGATCTTATCGCTGACATCGAGTTTGAACTTCCTTTGTCTTTGTTGGACTGGAGAGAATGCGGGGTATGTGGGCAACAAATGAACCACCACATCTACACTCAGCCCACGCATATCATCGTAAGACCAAGAAAATACATCTTTAAATTCAAGAAAAGTTGAATTATTGAATCCCGGATTTCCTTATTCACATAGATGCTTATTTTAGTTTATTTGGTTTTGCCGGGACCACCCAAATTAACTGGTTCAGTATCATTGAAGTTCGGCTTAGGCTTATTTTCGAAATGTTCCAACTCTCGGTTGATTTCTCTAAATGCCTCTTCTTCATCATACACTGGTTCTTGGTTCACTATTTCACAAATAGGCAGCTTGTTCGGTTCAGGGCATGAAGCCGCAAGCATGTCATATTATTTCAAGCGGCAATATTGGGACTGAAAGAAAAGATGAAAATAGAAGAAAAACGAAATCAGCAAAAATAGAGAAGTGCAAACGATGAAATATTGATTTCATTTCTTTGATACTGTAAGATAACACGGTTTACATCTGAAATTTAAAGGACAAAATACTAAAGAGAAACACTCGAGTTACACCCTGAAAAAACCCGTGATGCATGAAAAGGTGGCAAGGCAGGACTACCAGGCCTTCGCCTGACTCGAAAAGGCTTGAACTTCCTGTTTTGCAGCTTGGCATCCGGTCCCGTGTAGAGCACCTCAGTAGTGGTTGAACCTTCTCCCATTGGACCATGTTGGCTTCATATAATAATTTCCTCATGGCCCCACATATCTCTTCAGTTTCTTCCACTATGAAGGTCTCGTCTTCTTCTTTCCCACTGTATTTTTGTTTCACAAATGTTTTTTATAAGTAGGGTAGGGGTTTGTGCAAATCCCATCCATGAAGTTTCTAATGGATGGCCCAGGTGATATCCTCCGGTGTGGGACGGAAAGCTAGCCCAAAAAACTTCTCTGCGGTAGGCAAAACGATCGGCTCAGTTATTCCTTGTAGAGAACTTCCAAGTCCATTATCTTTCTCGAACCCTTGGTTCATCTCTCTTGCAACCATGATTGAGGCATCAGAGAGGAAAGGATGGGGGAATGGTTGCCTTTTTGTGTTGATCAGCTACCACAATTTTAAAACCCTAGTAGACTATATGCTCACTTCCCTCCTGAGCTTCGAGGCAGGGAACATATGGATCACGGTAGATTGACTGTTCGTCTTCTCCATGGAGCATAATCTTGTTGTTCTCATGTTCGAATTTCAACGTTTGGTGCATAGTAGAAGGCACCGCTCCTGCTGTGTGAATCCATTGTCTTCCTAGGAGATAGTGATAGGATGTGTCCATATCTAATACTTGAAATGTCACTTCAAAATCAACTGGACCGATTGTCAATACTAAGTATACTTCCCCTATGGTCTCTCTCTTGATTCCATCAAAGGCTCGAACACATACATTGTTAGGACGGATCCTCTCTGTTCCGATCAACATTCTTTGCAACGTGGACAGTGGGAATATATCCACCCCAGAACTTCCATCTATCATTACTCTTTTGACATAATAGCCTTCGCATTTGACGATGAGGTGCAAGGCTTTGTTGTGGGCAACTCCCTCTGGAGGCAAATCATTTTTGCTGAATGTGACCTGATTAATAGCAAAGAATCTTTCCGCCATTTTCTCCAGTTGTTCCACGGATGTTTGAACCATCAAGCTTTATTCTAGAATTCGGCCAACACTTTCTGGTGCTCTGGAGAGTTCATCAGCAATGATAATGATGAGACTTGCTCGGGAAATTTCCAGCGATGGTCTACTACCTCATATTCTGGCATTTTCATTTATTCAAAGAGGGCCTCTGCCTCTTCAACATTTTACGGGATTTTTGGGTGGAAGTTGCCTTTTTGTGGTAGTGTTCACTTCTTCCATGTCCGAATATTTCTTTGCGGGATGGCTCTTTTGAGTTTCCCCTGTGATCTCTTTGCCCTTGTGTATTACAATGGTTTCCTGGTAGTTCCATGGGTCCTCGGAAGGGTCTGTCATTGGCTTCAGAGGCGCGCGACCGATTACCATGGGCTCATTTGGACTTGGTGGTTTAATCGATCCCCGTACCACATAAGCTCCCTTGGGTGCATACATCGTCTTGTTCAACTCAAACCTTCTTAGGGGACTCAGAGCAGGGTGTTTTTCTTGACGCCCCCGTTGGATGTAAAGTGTGGTTTCCTTGGTGGGTGCCGTCTTAGTTTTAATTTCAAACTTCTTCTCTGCTTCTGGATGCTTGGCTTTACTCATTTCTTTTTCTTCAAACTTCTTGGGGTAACCTTCAGCGATGGCTATTATGGGCCATCCCATTGATAGGAAGGTGACTCAGGGTTCTGACTATTCGGGGGCACGGCTGCAAGAGACCCATATGGACCAATTTTGGGAATAAGTTGGATAGGACTCCCCTATTGGTGTAATGTTTTGTCTCTTGGGTGGCTCCCTGGGACGGAAATTGTTTTGTCGAGGGTGGGGATTATAGTGGTTTTGGGGAGGCTGATTTCTTCGGTCTTGGTTTCTGTTCCCCTGTTGTCGTGGTCGAACAAATGGCTAAGCATTCATAACTGCATATGGTTGGGGAACATAATGCATGTCTTGATGAAAATAGTAGTGTGAAGAGGCCATTTCTGAAAATACAAGTGTATGAGCATGATGTCTTCTTATTTTGGAGGCTGCCATTGACACTTCCTCTTTCTTTTTGTTTCTTGCGACCCTTGATGCCCCACCTTGGATGGCCTGGGAGGTTGCCCTTATGGCGGACTGGCTTAGAATTCTTCCTATTTTCAGGCCATTTTCTACAATCTCGCCGATATTGATTGCTTACGCAAAAGGTTTTCCCATTGCAATCATCATATTATTAAAATAATCCGCCCCTTGCGTGTGTAGGAAGACAATGACCATCTTTATCTCATCCATGGGTGGCTTTACTCTTGACACTTGTTCGCCACTTGACAACATTCTCTAAAACCTTTAGAATGTTTCTTTTTCAAGTTGGCCAAAGAATTCCTATCCGGGTAAATCTCAATATTATACTGGAACTGCCTGATGAAATCTTGAGCGAGATCATCCCAAATATGCCATCGAGTGATGTCTTGGTCCATGTACTATTAAGAAGCAATGCCTACCAAACTCTCCCCGAAATATGTCATCAATAGTTCTTCTTTTCCACCTTCCCCACGCAATTAATTGCAGTATTTTTTCAAATGAGCAATGGGGTCGCCATGACCATCCTACTTTTAAAACTTTGGCATTTTGAATCCCAAGGAAAGATGTGTGTTCGGGAACATGCATAAGTCCGAGTAAGACACACACTTATGCTCACTCAAGCCTTGCATGTTTTTCAAACTATGCTTAAGGCTTTTCATCCTTCATGTTATCTCATTTTGTTCAGGTGTCTTTGGAGTTTTATCCTGCACCGGTGTGAGTTCGTATGCTGGTTGGAGATAGGTGTATGCGAGGTATGAGGGAGGCTCGGTTTGGTCGTTGGGAGTTTGAAATGTGAAAGCTGTAGTATCTAACGTGGGTCTCAACACTGTGAGCTGTGTGTTGGATGCACATGGAGGAGCCGTAAAAAATATTTGGATCCGGGAAAGATTGAAGATCAGAGGATGGGCTTTAGAGGGTGCTACGACAAAGTTGACTTATATAGTAGGTTGCCCCAAGAGGACATTTGGGTGGTTGATGGGAGTAGTGGAGGTACCCCTTGACCTTGGGAAGAGCTCAGGAAATCCAGGCATGGAACTTGGAGGTTCTTTTCAATTTTTTCAATAGTCCCACATATCCATAACTCTGAGTCGAAGGATCCTATTTTCTTCAGCTGCCGCAGATTCTGAGGCTGGGATCCCCGCAATCGGGTTGTCCTCTGGAATGGGAACTGCTGGTAGAGTCATTTCACATGACATTTCTGCGCTTCCTTTTGATCTGGTGAAGTATATACGTGATGCCAACTTACCACAAACCAATCACTGTTCTCTAAAAACCTAGACTGGAAACTGGAATTACAGCGGTTTGGTTGGGATATATAACAAACAAGAAATCGCATGTTGGGAATGATGCACCTATACAATTAACGGGTGTCTATATGTATTCAATGGTTGCATGTGTCATCCCGACGTCTATTCAGAACTTACTTTTGCTTTCTACTCTTTGTTTCTTTGCTTGGTTTTCCATTTTAAGAATACAGTCGAATCCTATGAAGATTGCCTACGTATCATGACGCCACATGAATCAGACCGAGCGTAGTTCATGGAAAGATATAGTGGAAATAATAGGATGTTTTGGGATTTTCAATTTTATAAAGACAAAACTTCGGTTACAAAAGCTAAAAAATTTAAAGGCAACTAACAGACTTGTACACAATAAGACTTACAGACTCGAACGGTGCGTAAAATACATACAGACTAACAGACCTTTTAAGAAAAATACAATTTTTTCAAAAATTATGAATACATTAATACATTAACTACTTTTGGAGCTTGTGGGGTATCATTCACCCTTGCCGTAGGGTTGCGTGCTAAACTTCCTTGGAGGTGGTTGAGGTCTTCCATCACTTCACAAGAAAATGTCATGGCCGTAACAAAGAACATGGATTTCGTCATATCCTCGCAGTAGTTGCACCTTGTGGTAATGTAATCTGCAATTGCCCGTATCGTTTCCCTAATAACACCTTTTTCTTGCAAAAAACGTCCGATTTAATCGGCCGTTGCCTCTAGAGTTTGTTCTTCTACCTGATTCAGCTTCTGGAATTGCTACAATTCCCTTTCTAATCCTACTATTACTGCATAACAATGTTCTCTTTCACCTTTGAAGTCCCCGGCTTGCTTGGTCATTCTGTTTTCAGTCATGATGGCCCTCCGCATTAAACCAACAATCTCATCGTTATTCCCTTCCATTAACTGCTCAAGGATGCGGGCTCGTTCCTCCGCACTTTTAGCCAATTGCTTCCGAACCCTAGATAGCTCACCTTCCGCCTTATTCAATTCGAACCCATACTTGGTTACTTTGCGCGGCAAATTTTCTTTGAGCTTTTCATCTCTTGTACTTCTGGGGGGATTTTCTGTGGCTGCCTCCGTTTTCTGGATTTGGGCTCACAAGGCTTCGTTTTCTCTGGTTAGTATCTTCTTATCTCCCTCACTAGCTGCGGTCTGCAAATTATTTCAAATTGAAACTCTTGGATTTTCTTTCCAACCTTCTGATAGTGGCCCTATTTTAATTTTCCTTGGCTAACCAATCCCATTGCTCTTGCGAAGTCTCAGCAAATTCTTTGGAGATGCGGTCTCTTAGGCGGCCTACCAAGCTCTATTTCTCTTTTTTACCAAGCAAAATACCCTAGTGCAACCAGGCATTTAGATATGTCGCGCGCTCGAGTACCTGCTGTCGAGTATTGACATTCACTCCAGATTTGATGCACGATGGCTTCAGGGAATTGACCATTTGGGCTTATCTCAACTGCATGACGACTAATATCTTCGTCCTTGGGGATTATTTGGCATCTACCCAATTGTCTTAGCCTATATATGGCGCATAGGGTTGGATACTTCGGAGACCCATCAGAAGGAAATGAGGCTTGGTAGCTGGCATATGCACAAGTTCATCCACAGGGAGCCACCCAAATGTCCACTCTATCTGATTTGTAGCAATGAACCAGAGATACGACACCCATTCTGTGACACCCTCAGGTACTCTAAACCAATCAACCCTATTGCAGAATTACTATCCTTTGTTGGTGACCCATAATTCATGAACCGAGGCCGGTGGCATATATGCAAGATCATCCATATTTGTAGCACTAAGTTACATCCTTCAAAGAAGTTTCCTCCTACTTTACAGGTGGTGAGAGCACGGAAAATTTCGGATAAGATCATTGGAGCAAGGGTACTTTTAGCCTAGGTCATAAAAGTGCTAACGATGCCTGCTATCCTTATGTCAATATTCCCATCCTTGCGCGAAAACACCAGAAGACCCAAGAAAAATACCATGAGTGCAAAAAATTGATGCTCCACACATCTGAGCTGATTTCCATTGCTACAAATATGATTTTCGGGGTTATTAAATCCCCTGATATGTACGTACCTCTGATATATAAATTGCAGGGTGAAAAAGCCAGCTGATAAGTCTGGATTGTGAACCTTCATACTAATTTTGAAAGTGTCTAGGAATCTGTGCACTACAAGGGCTCTTGGTGCAATCAGGTATTGGTGTCTCAAAGGAATTGTAGGAATCCCAATATATCCAGTTATTTCCTCCAATGTCGGGGTGAGTTCAAAGTCCGAGAAGTGGAAGACATTGTGAGCCGAGTCCCAAAATGCGATTAATGATTTTAGGATGTCTCCCCTTGGGTTAAGTTTTAACAAACCAGTGAGGCCTCCCAGATATGTATTGGCTCTTTTTGCCCTACTTCCCCCAGATCACTCCACCATAGTCGCAACTCCTAGGGAATTTTGTTCATGAACATTATAATTATCATTCCGCACTTTTATTAAGGTGAATTAGTATCCGCAAAATATAAAAACCAGTATTTTATGAAATTCATTTCTTCAAATCAGGGTCAGACTTTGCGAATACGGCCTTGCAACACTTCCGAGGGAAGGGTTTTTAGGGTGTTCTTGCTTGACGGTCAAAATAAGACTCAGAGGTGGTCAGTTGTGCAGGATCAACCTTCCGGCATCCTTTGCGGTGACATTCGACTATTTCCGGTAGTATTGGCATCACCTGATTTATTCCGAAATAAGTGGATAAAATCGGACATTTGATTTTCTTGTTTTGGTTATTTTTGCGAAAGAGAGATTGAACCCGACAAAACAAAAAACCCCGAAATATTATTGAAAAACTTTCCCAATTTATTTTCCTTTTTTTTTGTCTTTTTGTTTTCTTATTTTTTTAAAAAAAATCCGGAATCATTTCGGCTCTATTTGAACATTAGTTTTACAAACAATTTACCTCGGTAACTCTCAAATTTCCTTTTTATTCACAAGTCGGTCAACATGCAAACCCAAAGCAAATGAATGCGCAAGTAGCACGTAATATGCATCAGGATGGACTTTTCATTTCGGGTCAACTGTCCTAGATGGACCTAATAACTGTGTTTAGTCCCCTAAGTCAAATGCATGATGCAAATAATCGTTCCTACTAGGGATCCAAAATGAGGTAAAGTTGTTCTATGTTAAAAAACTAGGTAAAGGGTCTAGACTGTACACCCGAGCGGACAACTGGAGTCGAGGAGGGGGCTACGTACGGGGAACCATAAGGCCATCCGGCTTAGCAACTTGTTCGGCTTCTTTCTTATTTTCAGGTATGGCGCTAACAGTATGGGGAGTCTCAACAAGTAAGCACATCCCCGAAGGTTAAAAGAGAAGGGTTTCGTAGAAGTTTATATGTACAATTCATCTAATATCAATGTAATAAAAACATTTAGCTCTTAGCACAGAACATGTCAGAAAATCAGAAGAGGCCAAATACAACGGATATTCTAAGCTTGAATTCTTGAACCCTGAACAAGAGATTCAAGGTTCGTTCCCCAGCGGAGTCGCCAGAGCTGTCACGCCTCTTTTTTACACGGCTACCCCGAAGGATGACACGTATAATGGAGTTTTTCCAATTAAAATAACATTATCCGAACTGGGATAATTTATTTACTTAGAGTTGCCACTTGGGATAGATTTGGCTATTGGTGTCTCAAGTCACAGATTTATTTAAGATCCCAAATCAAGAAAATTTTTCCGATTGCCCAATTGGAATCTGCGAACCTGAAATTCTTGAGTAAGGAATTATGTTAACCCTAGGGAAAGTGTTAGGCATCCTCGGATTCCGTGGTTCTAGCACGGTCGCTTAGACTATTATAAATGGCTAATTTCTTGATTTTTATGCATGTTCATCCTGCAGTGTAATTTCAAAAATTAACCGCTTTATTAACTTTTAGGAATATTTGCAACGTTAGTAAACATATCTCGAACCGCATCACATAAATGAACCCGGGTTCTCGACACACTTTAAAATCATTGGGATTTGGATTTTGGTCACATAAATGCGCACCCGAATTTAGGAAGATATATTATTAAAATAACGCGTCTATAACAACCACGCATTTTAAAATTTGTGGAAAAGACGTGAAATTCACTAAACGGCGCCTCCAGATTTCTATGCATTTTATTACAATTAGAGGGCCACATAATGGATAATTTTGTTTCCGCGGCTTACTCAATTTATTTTGAGAGAAGCAACCTAAAACACTTTAGTTCTCTATTACTCGTTTCTTTAAGCAAAATAGAAAGTCTTAATTGATTCATACATTAATGGTTCGTCCAAGTGAAACAATCGCTATGCATATTTTCAGCATTTGTATGGCTGATTTCTGCCATGTGGGCTTTATCAACGAAAACAGCCCAGAAGCATATTTTATACTTCACCATTATAACAACTTAGGCCTTCAATTGAGCCCAGAAATTTGGACTACGAATTAATCACAAGGATAGGGATAGCATTTCCAGATTGCTACACTACAACTGTTGATATTATTCATAATTGATCATTACACACTAAAGACATTTGACAAAAGTAAATTCTGGTAGTGATATAGTAAATTAATAAGTTACAACTCAAGGTTCGAATTTAGCATCTAAAAAACTAATGTACTCGTCAATCATAGTACATATACATAAAACGACTTCATATTATCGAATCCAACCTGAAAAATCAAGCAAGTTATTGACTACTCTATTTTAAACCTACTGAAATTTAAACAAATTAGAGTTCACAGTCCAGATACAGTCCGACATAGTTTAGGTGTTTATACACATTACAGCATCCAAGATAAAATCAATATCTGAAATACTACTAAATTAGTAACATGTATTATAACGTTACCATAAAAATGTAAGCATCTTCATAATCACACATATACACAGTTGTTGCATTTCCATATTTTCCTGAGTGAGAGTAGTACCTGGAATTACAATAAAGAGGAAAACCTATGAGTGACGTAAAAGAGAAGCAACAAACAGTAGCCAAATCGACCAGTTAAACCCAGGAATAGTATCAGGAACTCAGTAAAGTTTTGAAAAGCAAATAACAACACAAGTTTCGATCCCAAGCTTGAACAAAGCAAACTAGCCTAAGATTAATGCCTAAAATTGCTTCTGAAGAACTCAAAAACCTCAAAAGCATATGCCTCAAGTGATCTTCAACTTCTAATGAACAGGATTTGATTTTTTTTTTTAGAAAAATTTTGCCGGAAAACTTAGGATTTTCATGAAATTTTTTTTCAGATACTGTTCTCGACCTTTCTCTTAGAATAAATTTCTCCCCTTTTCTAAATAATCAGATACCCTTTTATATTTAAGGCCTTAGGGTAACAAAATCTTTTTGTTTTCTTATTAGTCCTTTACCCATTTTCAGATTTGCTTAATTGATCCCTTATTTTTTAATTTCTGCCTCAAGTTTTGGGAAAGAATTAACAGAAATTGCATTTCGAACCTCCACTAGAATGTTCCAGTGGTTTGTTACAAGATTCTTATGCTCAAATATCCCCATTACCCCTGTCTTCCCTTCTTAATTACTAGTCTAGATGTTTTATCCCCTTGTGCCAATCCATTTGGTTATAAATTGACCCTAGTTAACAAGTCAAGGTCATAAACCAGTGTTACATTATCAGCTGGGGTCGAATTTTGAGAAAGCTAGGCATCGCCAACTATTCAATTTGAGACTATACTATACTTATGTAAAAGAAAACAAACAAGGGTCCAAAATTGATAAGTAACAAATCGATGCAACACATATATACAGGCGGATTTAGACAAGTATCAAAATATGGAACTAAATTACTCAGAAGCAAAGATAAAGCATTACTTTCAGAAACAAGATTTATCACACATGGACATTGATCAATTTGAAACAAAAATGGAAAGTTAAACCAGGGAAGACGAACAATTTAAGCTTGACAGAATTAGTCGAAAGAAGCATCTGTGACTTCAACTAGTAAGAGGATCATTCAGAAACATATTATCAAGACTTAAGAACAAAAAGCATGTGATGGAAACAAAGTAACTAATCGAAAATTGTTACAGATGAGCAAATGGACATTCATACATTTACACAAACGAGAACAAAGAAAAATTAAAAAGCAATCAAAAGAAGAGAAGGTACTTAGCTTAATCACTGCAACCGTAGAATTTTGGACGTTTCAAGTCCAATGGTTTTCAACAATTTATGGGATGGTTTGTTGGCCATTTGAGACCCTTGTACCATCATTTGAGAGGGTGGGAGAGTATCAAGTGTAGGATTATTCAGTTTGGGGTGGGTCTGTGTTTCAATTCAATTTTTGGGCAGGTTCTGGTTGTATTCGGAGGCTATTGGTTGAGGTTTGTGGAGGGGAAGGTGAGGAGATCACCTGGTCCAATTTTTGAAGGGTTCCGCTGAGGTTGGGGGTTTGGGTCAGTACTTCCAACTAATATTAAAAGCGATGGGTAGGGGTTTGGAGGAATATAACCATGGATTCGTCATGGGATGGGGTGAGGAATGTATGGTGTTATTTTGGGCAGGTAACGGCGACGGCGACGCCGTGGACGGCGGTGCCGGCGTCCAAAGATTCTAATATTCGAGAGGATTGGCTTGTATTCGAGACTTGGTTTTTTGGGAATCAGAAAGAGGAGGGTACGGGGAATCAGTGTTGTATTTTTGGGAGGAATCTGAGCTTTGCCACCGGCGGAGACGACTTTCGGGCGGCAGCAGTCGGTGGGTCTGTGGTGGCTCCTGGACGGTGTTACACCAGTGAAGGTTTGTACGAAGAGGGAAGGGTTTGTCTCTGAGTGTACTCCACACATTTGGACATTTATATTGGTTTTGGGAGGGGGTTTTAGGACCGTTGGATCATCGTTGATGGATGGCTGAGATTGATGATCCAAAACGACGTCGTTTTGTGGCATCTCTCATATCAATTGGGTCAGAGATGGGTTATGGGCTGGTTTTGGGCATTTTTAAACTAGTGAAGGGGATCTGGGCCACCCAGGCTTGTGCCCAATTGTGGCCAGCCTATCTTAATCACCTTTTTTTCCTACTTCTTTTTTCATTTTCATGTTTTAATACTTCCTAAATTTATTTTAAGAAATCTTATTAGAGTAAATTCAGCTAAACTAGGCTAATAACCTCCTAAACTAAACAAATATGAAAATTAAAAAAAAATTAAAAAATAAAAATTAACAATAAAAGACAAAAATAAACTACTTATTTTTTGTGATTTTTGTATTTCAAAAAACAAAACCTTAATTACCAGTTAATTTTAACAAAATATGTGAAATTAAATCTTAAATGCTTATGTAATTTTTTGTTTTGTATTTTTATGACTGGTCATGCATGCACCAATAAAAACACACACTAATATGCGTAATTAAATCCTAAAAATAAATAATAAAAAGGAGAAATCCTAAGTCTGAGAATCCTGTAGGAGTAATTTTAACAAGGCTAAAATCACGTGCTCACAACTTCAAGGACAACGAACGAGATATAAATGTGCAGCAAGCATAGCATAAGCACACCACATCGGTACCTAGGAAGTATTCAATATAACCTCGATAGAACAGTGAAGAGGTCAGATCAAGACACCTATTAGACATAAAAACCTAGGCAGGATATTGAGAAAATCTAACCATGGAAAAATAAAGACAGTTAAAGGACAATTAAGCAATATCCATACAAGAATAACGTCGATAATAAGGCAACAAATGATGGTAAAAGAGTACATGTGGTAAAGACAAGTAACCAAGTGCTATCAAAATACTAATAGAAGGAAATAAGGAAAAAAGAATAACGACCGTCCAACTCATCATGCTTTTCAACATAAAAAAGTATAACAACAATCATACCGCTATTCCCAACTAACAAATCATAATCATACGGCATCTCGTACCCACTTTATAAACGACAATTACACGGACTGGATGACTCACGTGTTGATTCTATTAAAAGTAACTTCACACCTGTACGTACAACTCACGTGCTAATCATAATAATAATATTTTGTATTTGCATAGATAATTCAAATTCCAATAGTAATAATATCTTATATTTGCGTGGACATCTCATGGGCCACCAGTAACAATATCTTATATCCACACGGACAACTCATATGCCAACAATTCAATTCCCACATAGAAGAAAGGCATACAAGAATACACTTACATGATCAATGAACATCAAGAATGATATTCATGGACTGATATAGAAGGAAGCATGCAGAATATGTTTCTGATATTGTACTATCATAGCTCGAGTAAGTAAGACCAAGGACACTAAATAGCATATGGGAAACAACAGAAACAAAACCCACAATATGCATGACGCAAAGAAGATAGTCACACAACCACGCAAATGCCATTAATGACAATATCCGCAGGCCATAATAAATCATCCCCACATAGCCCACCTTATCTCGTCATGTGTACAATAGTAAAGTAACTGCCCGTCTTGTCTCGCCATACCTGTACCAATAATTATCCCGCCTTGGCTTGCCACATGCGCAAACCACAATATATATACCAATAGATTTGCTTGTTCCAAATATCAATAATAACAATAGCACAGATAACTCATGTGCAAACCCCAGACAATCATCTCAACAGTTCCACACTTGCCAACAATATAACAACACAATATAACAATTAGCACCACATATGCCCATTTACCACAACGCTTACATATCAAAGATCTTAATACCACATCCAATCAAAACCCTTGGCTCAATAATAGTGATTCCAACAACAACATAAATAACACGAGAGTACAACAAGTAAATTAATACAAAAATTACAAGGAAACGATGAAATGGGAGAATAAACTGCACAATTAAAGACATAACAAGTAATAATGACTTCAAATAATAATAAATCAACAATGAGATAGACAATAAAAAGACTATTAACATGATAGTACGAAAAGTAGATCAACACACGAATTACAATAAACAAATGAAACGGGAGAATAAACTGAACAATGAAAGACATAACAAGTAATAATGACTTCAAAAAAGAATAACTCAACAATGAGATAGACAACATATAGCAACTACGTCAAATACGAATAAATAATTTACGTAAGAGATACATGACCATGAAAGAGTCAACAATTTCGATTAAAGTGTATAAGAGTAAATTTGGCAATAAAAGATAAAATATGGACTAACAGCTTCAATTAGAGAATGTGAGAGTAAATTCATCAGTGAAGAATATAACATGTTATGATAAGTTCAATTAAGTGCATGGAAGGAGTCGAGAAGTCTACATAAGTCAAAATACCATATATATCCCGTGTACACAATCGTCACCTCGTGTACACGTCTTCTGCATAATACACATAATATAATCAAATCTATCTGTACAGTGTAGTTCCCCCAAAAGTTAGGCAAGATACTTACCTCAACTACGTCAAATCAACAATCAAAAATAGCTTTTCCTTTACAATTCACCTCTGCTCAGCTCGAACATAATAAAAATCGAATTGATAACATCAAATAATGCAAGAGAAACAAATTCCAACAAGTAAAGCTATGATGTTTATACAAATTCAAAAAACTCAACAAAAGTCAACACCAGATTTGCCCGAACAAAACCCGGAGCCAAAAGAGGTCTTGACTACCCATAGCCCCATGAGTCAATATATGTGGTTTATTTCGAAATCCGAGTCCAATTTGACTCTCAAAACTCAAATCTTTATTTTTCAAAACATTGACAATAATCCTCAATTTTCCTATGTGATTCTCATAAATCTGATGTAAAATCATGAAATAGGGTTCGAAATTGGTTAGAATTACTCACCCAATGTTTGTAGATGAAAATACCTCCTCAAAATTTCTTCCTACCTACTCTAGCCATTATCTCAAATGTGAACAGATCAATGCCCAGCCATCATCGCAAATGCAACTAGGGCTAGGCAAAAGCAACATCGTAAATGTGGAGCCCTTATCCCAAATACAAAGACAACCAACAACATTAGACCTCGCATAAGCAATTCCCATATCGCAAAGGCGAGGTTCGCTAATGCGAGATATGTTGTTGCACCTGAACAAAACCAGCAACCCGGAATTCTTTCTAACACCCAAAAATATGTTCGTAACTCACCTTAGCCCTTGGGGCTCCATATGAAACATAACTTCAAACTAGAAAAATAAAACAAACTTGCTCATGTGATCGAATCATCAAAATAACATCCCAAGCCATGATTCGTAACCCTCAAGGATATGATATGAACATGAAACTCAAGAACTCCTAAAAATATAACTGTGCATCAGATTCCTATCACATTACCTCAGAATGACGCTAATTTTTGAAGACAAGTTTCGAATAGCATAACAGACATAGTCCAAGTCCCAAAACCAAATTCCAAATCTAATAGCCATAAAGTAAACCTACAGTCAAACTTGAGAAATATTCTAAACCACAAATGCAAACATTCGGCGAAACAACACAAATCAACTCGCGTACCTCTGAATTCGATTCCGGTCACCTGACCAAGTCAAAAATCATGATACAAACCTATCAGATCCATTAGAACAATATTTTGGGGTCGTTTTCAGAAAATTCAAAAGTCCATCAACATTTCCAATTTAAGTTTTTAGAATGGGAACCACTTATCTAATTCCATATCGAAACATCTGAACAGTCGAGTCCGACCATAAATGCAAGTCATAATATAAAATATGAAGCCACTCAAGACTTCAAACCACTAAATGGAGCGCTAAAGCTCAAAATGATCTGTCGGGTCATTACATTTTTATCCTCTTAAACAAGCATTCATCCCCGAACATGCCAAGAGTCTTTCCAAAGCTATCAAATCACTATATCAACTCACTGCACATACATACACACACAGGTGATCCCATGTAACTTCAAACACATACACTAAGCAATGTCATCTCAACCGAGGACTATTCCTTCCACTCAAGCCAATTAGCCTTATAATACCTCTACTTATATCTACCAGGGGCCTATAATCACACCAACACACTATAAAATTTTCAACTAGCTGTAACAGTTCATGCATACATCCACGGGTTATAACCACCTAACGTAACACCATCGTCCTTAGGCCCGTAATAATAACTCTTACCACAATAGCTGCCCGTTACTAAACTCGATACCGGTAAATAGTCCCATATCGACTAGAACCTTTATACAGACATTCCCATAGCTGATAGTAATGCAAGAAACATGTAAAAATCATAGCTACTCACTCGAGCAACGAACCACATCAAATGCTATGTGGGCACATACATCACATTCTAGTTCCTAGAATCACAACCTGAATATGACTGAACCTAGAAGAAGAAACATATGATAGAACTATCAAACAAGTCCATCCCAAAATCGATACCATTCTATGGACCCAATCCAGAAGGAAGAAACAAGACACACGCAACAACTACAACAAATTTTACCCCAACATAACCTCACAACGGCACATAGCCTAGTAAAAACACACCTATCCATAAAGAACACCAAATCCCCATTCTCCACTCATAATGACAAGTAAGATAAGCTCACAAAAACTAAAACACTTTACTAACTCAATTTCATGAAACAAAACACCACAACACGTAACAGACTTCCCACACCTGTAGAGTACCCAAATCAAAAGTTGGACCGAACCATCTAGAAATCATGTTAAAACCTACCATATTAACTAATATGAGTCCACCCATGCCTCACGGACCTCATGTGACCAAACCAGATGATAGACACGGGCTATCACAATAGAATTTCCCCAACTGTATACACATAAACATAGTACTAGAATCATGAAACACAACTGCACATGAAGCAAGGTAGAACAAATCTTACCAATAACTAGAACCAGATTGAAATAATATTGATGCATCTCAATAACCAACTAAAACTATACCTACAATGACATCATCTGGTGCAGTTGTCTCAGTCCAACCAGGAAAAGCATAACATCGGGCCCAACCTCCATCTTTAGCTGGTGATGCAGGTCTAGCAACAACAAGAACGATACACATAGACTAAATACTCTGCAATGGTATACCCATCCGGAGCATAGGATAATCTCCCACCATGTGGCTGGTATTCCCACACTCAAAGCAGCCTCTCTACTAACGTGGTTGTGGAAGCTGTGCAGTATGGATACTCTAGGAACCATAGATATCTGGAGCACCACATAAAGCCTGAAGTGCAAAATGAACTAGTTGACCCACAAAGCCTCTACCGTGTCGTACCCTGCCTCCAGAATAGGGATCAGTAGATCCTCCCAATCTATGAGGGTTCATAGCCTCCCTATCCTATATCTCTCGGCCCTGCATACCCTTTACCTTCTGAGCAATCTCTACAACCTGCTAAAATGGAGTATTTGTCTAGAAATCTTGAGCCATAATGAACCAAAGACAATAAATGAGCATCTAGATAAATCTACAGACTCATACTCTAACTGTAGGAACCAAAGGTCGGTTCATGTTGAGAAAACTCTTTGAGTCGATGGCATATTCTAAAACTATAATACTGCCCTGTCGGAGCTGCTCAACTTTTGTGTGCCACGTATCTTGGAGAGTCTGGGAACAAACTGCCTCAAAAACATATTTGAAAAATGAGTCCAAGTAAGTGGAGCTGCATTAGCTAGCATACCCTCCTCTTAAACTAGCCACGACTAATACACTGCTTCTCATAAATCCAATGTAGTGAAAGAAACTTTTCTTACCTCCACAATACCTATGGTGTGGAGAACATGATGACACTTCTCCAGAAAACCCTATGCATCCTCAATAACTATGCCAGTGAAAGTAAGTGGATCATACTTCTTGAACTTTATAAGCCTCATCTACTCTTCCTTTGATCCTCTAGCCTGACCTCGGGCTGGAACAGATTAACAAGCTATACTGGTATAGCACCTAAAATCTGTTAGATGTGAGCCCTTTGCAATGGAGTACAG
The DNA here is from genome assembly GCA_034376525.1 of Nicotiana benthamiana. Taxonomy (NCBI): domain Eukaryota; kingdom Viridiplantae; phylum Streptophyta; class Magnoliopsida; order Solanales; family Solanaceae; genus Nicotiana; species Nicotiana benthamiana. The sequence continues at coordinate 97,491,101 of CM067337.1, forward strand.
GTGGCAGGACTCCTGCCCCTCCCCAATATGTAAAGTTGTTGGTACAGCTGGGATCAATCCCTCCGGAGCCAATGTACTAAACATTCTCAGGGACTATGCTAAAGTCTCCTAGAGTGTAGGGTAGCAACAGGCGCCTCCGGAGCCTATCGCCCAGCTGGAGCTACTGGTGGCTCCTCAGCTGCTGCCTGGGCTGGTGCTCTAGCTGTTGCACGTGCTTCTCCTTGGCCTCTACTCCGACCCCTAGCAACAACGACTCTAAGGGCACCATCATGAATAACTGCAGCTCGTGTCTTTACCATCTATGAGAGAATAGGATGACAAGGCAACTCCAAAATCAATAAACTCGCATGATAGGAATGGAAGAAGTGAAGTTTCCTAATAGTTCCATAGCCTCCCGAAGATAAGTACAGACGTTTCCGTAAAGAGAGATAAGACTCCACTAATCTTTCTTAAGACTCGTACCACCTATAAACCTAGAGCTTTGATACCAACTTGTCATGATCCCAAATTTTCTCCTTAGGATGTCATGATGGAACCTAGTCCATAATACTAGGTAAGCCTAACACGTACTGAGATATTAACAGATTTAAACTAATCAACTATTAAACATGTTTGATGCATAACCAACTATTATTAATAGATGCACAATATCCCCAAATTGGTAGTACAACTCATAAGCTCTGCTGAGTTCACTAGAATATCTCTAAGTACTATTGTCCCGTAATAGAAAAAATAGTAAAGAAAGACAATATGAGATGATTTTGAGGCCTGTGAAAGGGATGAGAGATATACCTTGAAGTCCCCACAGTATCTCACGATCAACTAACAAACGACCAACACACTCCGAGGTACCAAGATCAGCACAAAAACGTGCAGCAAGCGTAGCATGAGCAAACGATAATGGTACCTAGTAAGTATCAAGCCTAATCTCAGTAGATTAGTAACGCGGTCAGGTTGAGACACCTACTAGAAAAATAAGGCTAACATCAATAATGAGGCAACAAATGATGGTAAGAGAGTGCATCTGGTAACGATAATAGATAACCTAGTTGAAGGAAATAAGGAAACAAAAATAACAATCGTTCAACTCATCAAGCTTTTTAGCATAAAAATGTACAGTAAGAATAATACTGAAGTACCACAAATTCACAATTCCCAACTTACAAATCATTATCACACGGCATCTCACGACCACTACATAAATCACAACTGCATCGACAATCTACATGCTATATGGACAATTCACTTTCTAATTCTATTAACAATAACATCATACCCGCACTGATAACTCACGTTCCAGCAATAATAATATCTCATATCGCATGGATAACTCACATGTCAATAGTTCAGTTCTCACATAGAAGGCATGTATACAAGAATACACGTACACTTGATCAATGGACATCATGAATTATACTCATGGACTGGTATATGTGGCAAATACGATGTATGCTTGTGCTAGTGTAATATCACAGATCGAGTCAAAAAGAAAGATCAAGGATACCAAATGGCACATTGGAAACAACATAAATAAACCCGCAATATGAATGATGAACACAAGACAATCACACCACCACACAAATACCATTAATGACATGGCCCCCAGGCCATCACAAATAATCCCTGACATAGCCCACCTTCTATCACCTCGTGCATATTAGTAAAGTAAATATCCATCTTATCTGCATCAATAATTATCTTTACTTGTCGTGCCACATGCACAAAACCAACATATATATATATATATATATATATATATATATATATATATATATCCCACCTTATTATGTCACATGTGCAAATATTATTAATAGCAATAGCACAAACAACTCACTTGTAAACACTCCAACAATCATGTCAACGATTTACATGTGCCAAAAAACAACAACACAATATAACAACTCGCACAACATGTGCACATATACAACAAAACTTCCATATCAAATACCACATTCACATATAGCACACAACTCAATAATATTGAGTACAACAACAATAATAATAATATGAGAGTGCGACAAGTAAATCAATGCAATAATTACAACACAATAAAATGGGAGAATAAACTCAAAAATAAAATAGATAATGGTTAGTAATAATTTCAAATAAGAGAAACCCAACAATGAGATATATAACATGAATTAATGACTACAAATAAGAATAAATCATTTATGGAAGAGATACGTGACAATGAAAGAGACAACAATTTCGATTAAAGCATATAGGAGTTGATTTGGCAATAAAAGATGGAACATGTACCAACAACTTTAATTAGAGTACGTGAGAGTAAATTCATCAATGAAGGAAGGTTTTGGGTGGATTTGGACCCTTTGGATCATGGCTTAGAAGCCTACGATAGAAATGTTGACCAAACTTTAACTTTTTTAAAAATGACACTGTAACGGTATTTTAATGGCTCCAATAGATTTATATTTTGATTTTAGACTTGGGCATAGGCTCGGAATCGAATGCAGAGATCCATAGTTTGGTTTACTGAAAATTAGCAATTTGAGGTTTATAAGTTTGACTGTAGGTTGGCTTTTGACTATCGAGTTTGGAATCTGGTTTTGGGACTTAAAATAAGTCGGACATGTTATTTAGAACTTGTCTACAAAATTTGATATCATTTGGAGTTGAATTTATGGGACTCAAATTCTTAGTTGAAGTTTTAGAAGTACTTGAACTTTACTTTGAAATTCATGTGTTTGGTTGTCCGGTTCGTAGTTCTAGATGTTGTTTTGTGTTTTGATCGCTTGAGCGAGTTTTTTTTTTATGTTTCTGACTTGTGTGGATTTTTTTGAAGGAAGCGTGCTTGGATGAATTTCAGACGTGATTCAGTATGGTTTGGACTGAAAACATAACTACCGGTGGGTTGATGCCTCATGTGTCGCAATTGTGAATACCATCATCGTAATTGCGATCTTAGAAGGGGGTCTTAGGTTTCCCAATTGTGGTACCCGGTAACAATTGCAAATAGTGTTAGGATTTGTGTAGGATTGCATTTGGGACAAAAGTATCTCATTTGTGATAAGGACATGTTTCGATAAAGTAGTCAGTGTTGCATTTACGGCTTCTCTTAGACTGTCATTGGCCATATTTGCAAGATTCTTTCACAATTTCCAACTTTCACAATTGCGAACCCAATCTAACAATTACAATATCGGCAATAGAACATATGGTTAGAAAGTTGAAATTTCATATCATTTTATCATGTTTTAGAACCCTAGGCTCGGCATGAGGCTATATGGAGAGGGAATTTTTATCTAGAAACCTTAGGCAAGTGATTCTAATTAATTTACAACTAATTTCATGATTACATATTAGATTTAAGAACAAATATGTGTGAATCAAAGAGGAAAATTAGAAAATATTTTCAAGTTTTTGAAAAATTAAGAATTGAGTTTGAGAGCCGATTTGGACTCGGATTTGAAATTAAAGAACATGTATGGACTCGTGGGGTTATGGGTAGTAAGTGCACGTTTCCGGAAAATTTTACTAAGTAATCTAGGATTTCGTGATGCCACGTAGGCTAATTATAATATTTTATGTGCTATTAACATGGTGGGAATAAATTCAATTTGGTAAACAAGTGTATGAGTCATATATTAGGTAAGTTGGGTTAGAAGGAGAGGCCGAAGTGTAAGACAAATAGGAAAGATTTCGTAATAGGCTAAGATTCCAAAGGTACTTAAACTAGTCTATACTTTGATCGAGCATATCTAAATATGTATAAGGTTTTATGTGATGAATAACATATCAAATGAAAAGTATTTGAGTCTAGTTTGTAACTCTTCAAACTATTCATCATTTGGACACTACTACACAAAGTTACGATCAAATTGTCAAAGTCTAGAAAAATGTGATACTGTGTCGAATCTGCGATCGCAAATCTGTCACATTTTTTACTTTGCGATCGCAATTTGGGTCAGTGTTGCCAATTTTGGGCACTTATTTGCGATGCCTTCTACGGCCCATATTCTGCGATCGTACACCTAGTTTCAGAGAGTTATTTTTCCTGTTTTTATATCCCAACCCCATTTTAATATATAGGCTTTGGGGTTCATTTTGGGGTAATTTCCTACTGATTTTAGAGAGAGACGAGATCATATAAAGAGAGAAAGGAGGGGCCTAGTTTCATAATCACCCATCTCTTGCTAGTGTCTTCAAGAATCAAAGAACCCTATCATATGTTCTTTATCTAAGAGGTAAGGTTCTATACGTTAGACATTAATTTCGAGTTTTGGTATAAGTTGGGTTATTGAGGTATGATTCTTAGGTGTGATAGTATTATGCATAGATGCATGAACAAATTAGGTTTTTGGGAAGATTTTTGAACATAAATAAGTAAGGATTGGGTTAGGGGGATGAAGGAAACCTTGTAAAAGAGATTTGAAATCAAGGTGCTCAACTAGTATTTAATAAAATGCTCAAATGAGCTGAAACAATGAATACCTTCCTAATTTGTGTTCAATTTTGTTATATCTCAAAGTAGATAGAGATTTCTAGAATGTTTGAAACGTCGCAGTAACTTAATGAATGCTTAAACGAGGTATGTATGGCTAAAATACCCTCTTCTTAGAAATTGAGCTCCCATGGTGTCCATGTAAAATTGTAAGTCCAACATTTGATTGACATAGTATTTGTTGCTTCAAAGGAATTAGCGTTGCCAGAATATATATGAAAAGTGTCTCCCAATATGTTCAATGAGCTATTCTTTGTAATTGGGGATATGTGAAGAATGTGAACTATATGCTAAATTGTCTAGATTTCAAGAAAAGTTAAATCGTGATTATTATTCCGTATCATGAGAAGTCCTCCCTATGCTTATAACTTCAATTTCTCTTGTATGTGCCCATTATTTTAAATTGCAAGTTATATGTTGAAAGTGAAAGTGGTGCGGAATGAGAGTTATGGAATATGGCCTAGGGCCAAGTATGATGCAATAATCGTGGCCCCGAGTGCATATGAACTAATACATGGCAAACCAAAGATTAGTGTGAGATGAACAATAGAAAGTGGTAAAGTCTTGGGGAGACATCTTTGCCATTCGGGCCATAATCGGATGCCATGATATATATACACATGATGGTAATGTATTGATGATGGAAATCAAAAAATGTGAAAGAAATTATGGTAACATCACGGGTAGATGGGTTTTACGATCGGGCTATGATCGGACTCCGCTCAAGAAGCGGTGGTATTCTGAATAATGATGAAGAGTAGTAAAAGCCCCGAACTAAAGCTATAGAAGGTATGTAAGAGCTATGTGAATTCTTTTATTTGATGATGTAGTGATCGTTTAAAGCTTTTGTTGAATCCATATGATTTCTTTGTCCTCTATGGTTGTTCTTTCTAATGAGAATGTGTTTTGTTACACATACTACTGCTATTCGATGGCACTACCATCCCATTAGCCATGGGCGCTATGTCTTTAAATGGATGTAGGTATTTCTATAGCATGCAGCGTTGGTCGTAGTTAGCGCTGCATCATTCTTTCAGCTGACTTGGTGAGCCCTACTTCATTTCGGGGTCCTGTTTCATCTGTTAATCATGTAATTTGTATTTGAGGTATAGCCGGAGCCTTGTTACTGACATTTCCATGTTATTCTTCAGTTGTATTTAGAGGCTCCGTTGACAGGTTGTGGGTAGTGTCGGGTATTGGAATAAAAATAGAAATACTAATGTTTGGCAATGATGTATAAAACTTGTAATATCTTCAAAATTATGATTGGAGTTGCTAATAAAAATAAAATGGAAATCGTTAATTACATGTTTATAGAATTTGATTAATGGAGTCCATCTCCTCTTTATTCATGAATTAGTTTGGGTAGAATGAAACCTAACATGCTTGCTCAGTCGAGTTTACTCGATTGAGCGTCGGTCGCGCTCCTCCAATTTTGGGGTTTGACAGTAAGAATCTACATTTGGACTCGGGTTCTGAGCGAGCGAGCCCAAGGTTAAATTTTGTTGACTTTCTAGGAATTTTGTAAAGATCAAAGTTTTATCAATTGAAATTGTTTTCTCTTGCATTATTTGATGTTATTAAGAAAATTTTTGTTGGATTGGAGCCGTCTGAAGGCGTGTTTTAGCGGAAAAGCTATATTCGAGGGTTGATTTTCCCTAGTTGAGGTAAATATCTTTTCTAACACTGTGTGCGGGAATTACCCCTTATGATGTAGGTTGATTGTGCTATTTATGCTATGTGAAAGCTATGTATGCAAGGTGACGAGTGGGTGGGCTATATGTGATATTTGACTGGTTTAGGTTATTTAGACTAGTTCCATGCCTTTACTTGAATTTTCATTAACATTTTATGTCACTCATTGTTAATATACTCTTATATGTTAATCTACTCTTACATGCTCTAGACGTTGTTAGCACTTGTTCTACCTCTTGCTTGTGATCTTTCTCTTATATGCTTTATTAGAAGTTAGTGATTTCTTTATTATCTTGTTAACTTTTTAATGGTTGAATCACTTTCAATTGATGTTTTTATTTCGTGAAACAACATCTTGATGAGCTATTGGTATTGAAGTTGTAGTAGTCGTCGACATTTACGTGAAGTTATTAATTATTGACATACATTTCCTTGTTGAGCATTCTCATTCATTTTGTTATTGTTGAAATTGTTGTATACAAATGAAGAAAAAGATCACAAATGCGAATAGACCACTGCTCAGCCGTTGTCGCAAATGAGACTAGGGCTTTGCAAAACTGACATCGCAAATGCAAAGCCCTTATCGCGAATGCAAAGACAAAAAACAACATCAGACCTTGCAAAAGTGATTCCCAAGTCGCAAATGCAAGGTCTGCAAATTCGAACCATATCTTGCATTTGCGAGAATTGCAACAAACCACAACCACCAACCTGAAACTCTTTCTAACACCCCGAAATGCATTCGAAACTCACCCGAGCCCTCGGGGCTCCACACCAAACATCAATACAAGTCTAAAAACAAAATAATAAATTGATTGCATGATCAAACAATCAAAGTAATTTTCCAAACCATGAAACGGACCCCAAGATACATAAAATTTAGATGAAACTCAAGAACTTCTGAAAATATAACTACGCATCCGATTCTTATCAAATAAACTTGAAATGACACTAAACTTTGTAGAGAAGTTTCGAAGAGATAAAAAAACCTATTCCAAATCCAAAACTAAATTTCGAACATGATAACCATAAAATCAACCTACGATAAAACTTGAGAAATCTTCTAAATCTCAAATTGCCAACTTTCCGCAGAATAACAAAATCAACTTACGAACCTTCGAATTTGAAGTCAAAAATCATGATACAAACTTGTCAGAGCCATCAAAAAATCGTTTCTAGGTCATTTATACAAAAGTCAAATCTCGGTCAATATTTTCAATTTAAGTTTCTTGAATGAGAACAACTTATCCAATTCCATCCAGAAACCTCCAAAAATTTGAGTCCAACAATGCCCACAATTCATAATACACAATATGAAGTCACTTAAGACTTCGAACCACAGAACGAAATTCTAAATCTCAAAAAAATCGGCCCGGTCATTACAGTTTTAGATGGTAAAACTCCTTTTGAGGTTCTTTTTTGACAATGTTCCTCTTGTAATCATTTAGAAACTTCAGATGCTTCTGTTGTGAACTTAATTTCAATCGAGATAAAGATAATAAAACTAAAAGTATAAAGTGTATGTTTGTAGGATACCCATTTTTTTTTTAAATTTAGGATTATTTCATTGATTTCAAAGATATGTACAATGCAGTGCTATAGTAGTAGTATGGACAGCCTACTACTCATTTACAGTTAGCTCTAAACTAATACAAACTCATATAAGCTATCCTTATATGTATCTATTTATCTAAAGCTAAGGATAACAGTTGAGTTGACTCAGCCCCTCATGCCATCTTTTACATTTCCTGCGTCAAGTATGAATCAGCAATGCCACTTCTTTACAGAACTGATCTTCAGCAAAAATCTTGCTATCAAAACGAATAGAATTTCTGGCTCTCCAGATCAATGCAACAGTAGTGACAAAAGCAGTAGCAGTGAGTGCTTTATGCCAGTTTCTGCTTCGAGCCTTACTGCATATCCACTTTAGTTCATTCTCCCAAGTACTAACAACTCAATTGTACCCCCAATAACATATTCTAAGCCATAACCGATTAGTGATTGGGCATGCAAAGAATCGATTAGTGTAGGATACCCATTAAAAAATAAAAGATGGAGATTACTTCTAGGGATTTGGTATTTGTAGAAATCAAAATTTTATATGACATAAAGACCATTAGAGATACAAAGTCAATAGAAAATAAATTTCAAACTGGAATTTTAATGTCGTTGAGGAACATAAGGATCATAGGATAGAGGTAGGAGGAGAATATGAGAAACTAATTGCTGTCAATGCATAAAATAGAGATAATACAGAAAATAATGATGTTGGTGTAGCAGGGATGATGATGCAGAAGAGCAACTCGGTACATGACTAAGGAAAAAACAACCTTCAATTTTTTGGCAGGATTATGTAACTCATGCTGTCCAAGTAATCCCCTCAATGAGTTTATTATATTAATTAAATTCCTTTGTATTCCTCACTCTATAATATATTTTATGAGTCTAAATAAATTCTACTTGCAACATCACTCTTTCTTGGCTAGTGTAACTGTAGGACGTGAATCGAGTACATATTCAGAGGCAATGAAAAAGGAATAATGGAGAATGGTTATGAAGAGTAGAATACATGCTCTTGGACAGAAGCGATACAACACAAGTTGGTCGATAACACTAGACATAATATGAATGAAAGTATAAATGTAACGACCCAACTGATCATTTTGAGCTCTAGCATGTTGTTCGGCAGTTTAGGTCTTGAGTATATTCACTTGCTATTTTATGACCTTTATGCGTACTCGGAATCAAATTTTGGGAAGTTCAGAGTTAATTCGGATAGAAAATTATAAATTCGGAAGCTTTAGGTTGGAAGAGTTGACTAAGATTTGATTATTGAGTAAACAATCTCGGAATCAGGATTTAGAGATTCCGACATGTTTATATGATGATTTCAAACTTAGTTATATGTCTAGGTTTCGTATCGGGTAGATCGGAATCATTTCGACGGTTATTTTGGAAAATTGGCATTTTGAAAATTTAAAAATTTCTTATGTTTCATTTGAAGTGGAATTGGGTGTTATCTATGTCCATTTGAGGTTTTAAGCATTCAGATAGGTTCGTATCTTAATTTGTGACTTGTGTGTGAAGTTTGATGAAATTCCAGAATATTTAAGTATGAATTCGTGTTCGTCAAAGTTTGAATGTTTGAAAGCTGAAAGAAGGTTTCGATCATAAATTAATTTATTTGATGTTGTTTTGTGTGATTTGTGGCCTCGAGTAAGTTCGTTTTATGTGTTGGGACTTGATGGTGTGATTTGATAGGGTCCTGAGGGCCTAGGGTGTATTTGGGGATGGTTTTGAACCATGTTTAGAGGAATTGCTATATCTGATACTGGTTTTGTTCTTCATGAACGCGAGGTAAAGACGCGTTTGGAAGAATGTTTTGGACTGGAGGCCTTATTGTTCAATGCATTAACGCTAAGGTAGTCACACTCAAGAATGATGGTTAGTTGTGCTCCACATTTTGCAATTTAGTGGTCACGTTCGCGAAAGGGGAGCTGGACCTGGGAGTTTTGGCCTACGCGTTCGCGAAGATTGTGCCGCCTTCGTGATTGTCAGGTCAAATAAGACATCACATTCGCGAGCCTATCTTTGCGATCGTGAAGAAGGATCTTGGAGTTGAAGTAGGTTGTGCTTCATGAACGCGAGGGATGTGTCACCTTCACGATGGTCGTCTAGACAGTGTATAAGTAAGCAAAGAAGGGATTTGGCGCATTTTATCTTAATTCATTCATTGGAGGCCGAGCTTGGGGAGATTTTTTGAGGAGCTTTTTCATCATCCTCCATCGGGTAACTGATTCCTTCAAATTTTGACTTAAAAACATTAACTATACATGGATTTGAACATGAAAATTGATGAAAATTGTGTGATTTTGAATAAATCCTAGAATTTGGTATTTTTGAATTTTTACCACGAAATTGGACATAATATTAGGAATAAACTATATATTCGAGTCCGTGGTGTTATGAGTAATTATTATCTTCAAGAATTTTGGAATCCGGGTACGTGGGCCCGAGTGTTGAATTTGTTTAATTATTGAGCATAATTAAGAAATTTTATATATTATTAAATTATCCGCATTGGAGTGTATTTTGATTGATTTTCACCTTTTTTTGATTCTTTACAGATCGATGGACTAGGGTTTGAGGTGTTAGAGAGGCATTGGAGCCAGTTATGGAATTTTTGAGTTATGTAAGTCTCCTGTCTAACCTTGTGAGGGGGACACTACTCCTTGGTGATGTAATTGTTATGTGCTACTAGTTGTGGGTTCTACTTATGCACAAGGTGATGAGAGTTCGCAGTAGCTAAAGCATGTTATGATCAAGTAGAGTTAGGACTTTATCATGTCAAATTTGTATTGCTGGGACTCGTTTTGCTATCTTACTTAATCGAAATTATTATTGAGATTTATTTGGAAACACACACACATACAAACATATACATACATACACACATACAAACATATACATACATACATATATATATATATATATACATACATATATATATATATACATACATATATATATATATATACATACATATATATATATATATATATATATATATATATATCCATACATACATACATATATATAGACACACACACACACACACACACACACACATATATATATATACATACATACATACATACATATATATATAATACATACATAAAATATGCCGAGCTATATCACCTTGAATTGTTGCTATGATATTTTCTAAACGTAACGGGGTATATTCACTATTATACACCTGTATCCGTGTTGTGAGAACGCCAGTTCTAATTCGATAAGTTTCTTCCTTTCTTCTGGAGCGGGCCGAACGCCTCGGCAGTATAATAATTGAATCTACGGTTCGTGCCAGTCGACCCTCAGCAGCGTACACATTACTTTGGATTGGGCCGTACGAATTCAGCATAATCGTACATTATATTGCTAGTAATTCGAATATTCACGATCCACTGATACCTGGCATTTTTTATGGTATTACTTATCCGTTTGATACTGGCGCTTGATACATCGAAGCCATTGAGATAGAGTACGAGACTACGGAATCGTATCTTGAAAATAAGTTTGTGGAAGATTATGTAACTAATAGTTTTAACCATTATTGTTGTTTTGCTTCATATTTGCTTATGCTTTATTGGACCTCTAGTAAGTGTCGATGTTGACCCCTCATCACTACTTCTACGAAACTAGTCTAGATACTTACTAAGTACACAGAGATTTACTTACTCTTGTGGCACTTCTGCACTATATCTGCATGATGTGATAGGTTTATTTGGGGGTCATCTTGGCGCATAGCCGCAGCTCCTGAGGAGACTTTATGGTGAGCTGCAATTCCAGGCTACGTATTCCAGCCCAAAGAGCTTCCATCGTACTATTTATGTTCTCCTGTCTTATTTAAATTCCAGACATATGTTGTATTATTATTGTGCTCCATACTAAATGCTCATGCACTTATGACAACAGATTTTGGGATGTTCCAGAAATTGTTTATGGTTTGCTTAACCTCAATACAGTTTTACTTGTATTATATTTAAATTGTATTTATCTAAGACTTTAACGGAATTATGTCTCTACCTAAGAAGATTCATGATTTCAAAAATATTAAAATTAATATCAAAGTTGTTAATTCACCATTTGCTTTCCCAACAACAACGTTGGGCGCCATCACAAACTATTACGGAATTTAGTTTGTCACATCTTGGTACCAGAGCTCTAGGTTCATTTAGGTGTCATAAGTGATGAGCGAGTCTAGCATAGGCTTGCTGATTGGCATGGAGACGTCTGTACTTATCTTTGAGAGACGACATAGTTGTTAGGAGAACTTCCATTCTTGATTTCTCGTCATGTGATTTGATTCCATTTAAGCCTATGCCTTCATTTTCCGTCATGCTCATTCCTATATGATTTTGAGCGCTTGTTATCATTTAGGAATTGAGGAGTTGTAATAATACTGGAGATGCAATGCAAGATGTTTGTAACAACCAGATTGGTCATTTTGCTTTTTAGAACATCGTTCCCTTAAATAAGAGTTCCCGTACGAGTGTTTACAGTTGTACTACTTTCATGGATGGTTAGTTTGGGATTTGAAATCGGAACACTTGGTTCCTTAATGTTGGCTAAAAAGGCTAAGTTTGACTTTGGATTATGTTTTGAGAAAACAATCTCATTGTTTGAATTTGACGGTTCCAATAGGTTTATACAATAATTTTTGACTTGGGCATAGGTTTGGATCGGATTTTGGATGACCCTGGAGCATTTCAGCGCCTAATAATGAAAGTTGGCTCTTTAGAGGTTTTGAAGTACTTTGAATTTGGTTTGGAGTATGTTTTTGTGATATCGAGGTCCAAATGGGATTCCGACAGCGACAGTAGTTCTGTAATGTCATTAAAGACTTGTACGCAAAATTTAGTTTCATTCCGAGTAATCTAAGTATGATTCGATATGTTCGGAGCAATTTGGAAACTTGATTAACACCCCGTAAATTTGAATTAGTTGTGGATGTATTAAATGAGTTTTAATGTGATGGTTATCAACTGGATATGATACTCATTTAATGTGATGGTTATCAACTGGATATTGTACTAAGTGTTAGGCATATCATAGGTGATTTAGGTTTCAAGGAGAGGCCTAAGTCTAATCCAAGTTTGAAAATTATATGATAGACTAAAATTCCAAATGAGTACGCACAAGACCACTCTTTGGACGAACATGTCTACATTTATATAAGTTGTTATGTGATGCATAACCTATCAAATGAAATATCTTTGAGCTTGGTTTCTAACTATTTAAGCCGTTCATCATTTGGAGACTCCTACCAGAAGTTATCACCAAATTACAAAGAGCTGGCAGATGTTTAAACTACCGTACCAACCTATGCGTTACCATGTGCGGCGCAGCGTTGTAGATTTATAGAAAACTTCCAAATTTCTTTTCCAGACACATTTTGCATTACTGCGTCCCCTCAAGTGACGGTCCATGCGCTGTCACACCTCCTTTTGGGTATCCACAACCCGGCGAATGGCGTAGATGAGGGAGTTTTTACAATTAGAGGAAAATCGAAATGGGATTCATTTGTTAAAGAGAAGTTCAGAGTCGCCACTTGAAAGATTTATGGTGTCCCAAGTCTTCGGTTAGAATAATAATTCGAGGAAAGAATGACTCTATTTAAATGTCTGCGAACCAGAAATCCGAGTAAGGAATTATGTTAACCCGGGAGAAGGTGTTAGGCATTCACGGGTTCCGTGGTTCTAGCACGGCCGCTCAACTGTCATATTTGGCTTAAATTATATGATTTTAGAACATGTTTTAACTTATGTTGTTTTTAACATTAAACCACTTTATTGTTATTTTAAAGAGAATTGCAACATTGTTAAAACATGCTCGAACCACGTCACATAAATGCAGCCGTGAATTTTGACACATTCCAACTTCGTTGAGATTTAGATTTGGGTCACATAAATGTGCACCCGTATTTAGGAAGGCATTATATTAACACGCGCCTATAGCAACTATTTCCTTGATATTTATGGGAAGGCCGTAAAATTTGCTAAACGGCACCTCCTATTCTTTCTATATGTTTTAATGAATTAACGATCCTATGCGAGGTATTTATTTGCATCAACATGGCTCAATTTATTTTTTTATAAAGGTATTCTAACGCATGCTAAATTTCTACTATTGCGAGTGTTTAAATGCACTAATCAACTTACGTGCAGATTGTGTACCAAAGGAAGTAGTATTCATATTTAGCCTCATTCATGGCTAATTGTGTGCATGGACTCAAATCTGGGCCAGCCTAAAACATGCTGCATTAACACTGCCCAACCGCTATTGGGCCTGGTTCATTGTTGGCCCAAACCTTTGAGTCCTCCCATTGAGGAACACGTAACATTATAATTTCCTAATGTTTTCTAGGCCTTTTCAAACGAGCCGAATATTGGTTTAAACGGAAGAGTCGAGCTATTAGTGACCAATTTTGGTTTTGGAATTATACAAAAAGCTGAATCTCTATTCATTCATGAGGGAGATAATAACAACAATTCTTTGTATTAATTTGTAACATTAGATTTGAATCGTATAGTCTTCTGTCAGAGTATATGAATCTAATAGCAAAAATTCAACTACATTTCAGGTCCTACTATATGAAAAAGTCTAAAATAAGCTATTAATAAACATCATGAATCTAAAACTATTGACTATACTACTCTCCAAGTTTGGTAGCTCTAAGCGCACAATTTCAACAGTTGAACCGACCAGACTAAAACTGAAATTTACTATCACTTAGACATATTCAAAATTTGAGTTGAAAGTCTAATTATTACACATGAAAATCAGTCCCTAAATATCCAATTATTCAAAAATAGATAAGTCCAATACTATGCTATAACACGATGATCATTTTACTAGTATTCCAATATTCAAACTAAGTAGGGAAGATGGGTGAAATGATACTAGAGTAAAAATAGCAAGTGAAGGTCTTCATATTGAGAATATATTTTCACTTTGAACATCATATACATGAGTGCTGAGTTGATATCCGTAAGACAGCAGAAAACCAAGCCTATGAGCAAATATGGAGGTCAGCTAGCAAACAACAGCCAATGAAACAGTATGCCAAAGGTTTCAACAGGATTGTGAGAAATTTAAGCTCAAAAGGATCAAAATTCAAACACATGGTATTTTTCAGCTATGAAATGAGTATTTTAGCTCTAATATTGAAGAGAACAGTTCTGGATCAAGTATTTCTAGCTCAAGTATTAAGGAGAAAGGTTTCTCTTCACCCTCTAATGCCCCCAAATGGTTCAATTTATAGCAAAACTGTTAAGGCATCAGATTCTACTAGTTTTCTTTTTAGTCCTCAACTCAGCCTGTATTTGTTTCCCAAGTGATCCTTCAATTCTTAACTTGTGCCTCAAGTTCGAGGCTGGAATTATATAATAGTCCCTGCTAGAAGGTTCCACCGGATTCTTTTCAGATTTTAATATGTTCAAAACCCTTTTATGCCCTCACTAGCTTTCCTAAATTACCGTACCCCTGAATTTGAACTTGGTCAGTTCTTCTAACCCTAATTCAGTCCAATTAGCCTTGGTTTGTCAAATTCTGGTCACATTTAGATCAACAGGCTCATAAAGATCAGATGTAGCCAAAGAATTAACAAGGTTCAACATTTGCATACTTCCACAAACACTATACACACTTAAAAATCAAAATGAATACTGAGGACAAAAACTATCATGAATTACTAATCAAGCATTCAGTAACACAATCAAGCAGTCAAACCAATCAGAAAATCAATAAATCAATAAAAATTCATCAAAGTATGAGAATCATATCACTTAAAAGTGAATAATAACAGGATACTGAACTAATGACAAACAACAAACTTATGAACTTTAAGCCCTAATTCCAGAAGAATAAGTAGAATCAAATAACATGAGTTCAGAATTTAATTATTTAACCCAATCAGTTATCAAAAAGCTAATGGAAAATGAAAAACAAGAAGAAAACACAGCTCTCATCTTTGTTCTTGTTTAAATCAAGTCAGCTGGACCCTTGCTCTTTCCATATGGTTCTTAGCCTCCTTGGTTAGAATGCAACCAGTCAGAAGGGTCCGCGAGGGGTTTCACAGTTCTGAGACCTCAATAGGTCTCAGATTTGGAATTTTAAGTGGTTGGGGATTGTTTGAGACTTATGGGTGGCACGGTTAGGGTCAAAATGGTCAGGGGCTATCTGGGAGGGCTTAGGGTCTTTTCTTGCATATTTGGGGATTTAGGGTTGGGCTTCAGACTAAGATTCGAAGCGTTTCAAGGTGATTTGAGAGTGGTGGTGTGCATGGTTAGAACGAGGATGTCGAGGTGTCTTGGTGGTGTATTTTTGGAAGGCTTTGGGATGGGGGTCGCCGGAGGGATGGTATTCGAGGGAAACCAATTACATGGTGAGATAGGGGAGGTCATGCTGGTTAAGGTGTGTAATTTTGCGGCTGTTTATTTGCCGATCGTTACTGTGAGGAAATTTCCTGCGGCGACAGTAGGGTGGTCAGCCGGTGGTCAACGGTGGTGACCGGGTTGGTCAATGGTCGACGATGGAGATACGAGAAGGGTGAGTTTGGTCGAGTGTATACTGAAGGTGATTGGAAATATGTATACATAAGTGGAGATGCTTTTGTGGCTGTTGGATCATGTGGGGATCGACGATTGTGATGGAAGGGACACAAACGGTGTAGTTTTGTTAGTGGATGTGTGGACTTGGTTGGTTGGTCGTTTGGGCTGGGTTATGGCTTATTTTAAACAGCAAGAACAGATTGGGCCACTCAGGTCTGGCCAAATTGTGGCCAGCCCGAGTGGCTGCCTATATATATGTATTGTATATTTTTTGTTTCTTTTCTTATTTTTTAATTTAATTAATAAAAGTAATTTCTAATTTTACTAGAAGTTCCTAAAAAAGAAAAACCAAGTTAAAAAAAGAAAGAAAATTAAACCCACAACAATTTAAAATGCCAGACATACACCTATGTACATTTTTGTATTTTAATTTGTAAAAAAACTTTATTTAACAGTCAAATCCTAGTTAATCCTAAACACGCAGTAAAGAACATGCATATGCGGTCAGATCATAAAAATTAAAATGGTAACATTTACAAGAAAAATCCTACTCTTTTAGAGTTCTATAGGACTTTGTTTCGACCGGTAGAAAATCATATGCTCACACGCGCGACAGTGTAGATTTAGAGAATATTTCCAAATTTTTTTTCTAGACATATTTTCCATTACCGTGTCACCCCATGCGATGCCCCATATGTCGCGGCTATACAGATCTTGGTTTTTTTTTTCAACCCGACCCTATTTCGATATAAAACCTTCATGGATTATTTTCCTCACTTCATTTGGACGACTTTTAGTGTTTTCCTCCACTCTCTCAAGACCTCCAACCCCTGCCATCTTCAAGGTACGCAATCCCCATTATCTTGGTGTTAATTCCATCATTTATATGCTAGTATTGATGAAATCTACACATGAAATACTTTAATCTTCAAGAGATTTCTTCAAGAACTCAAAGGAAAGTTTTTCAAGATTTCTTCCAAAATGGTAATCCTACACGATTAGAGTTACATATATGGATTTATTAAGTGAATATGAGTATGAATAAGTATTGGAACTCTTGGTATAGTGATTGGAAGCCATAAAACCCCATTTAATTATATAACTATTGTAGAGATTGAAAGATGATTATTTGATGGTCCTTTTGATTTGATGTGGATGGATGGACATGTATGTGATGTTAGAAGTTATAGAAATGTTAAACATGATGGTCAGATAAATTGTTGGCAATGGTGGTAGTTAGATGGACTAAATATATGGTGATGTAGAAATTTATTCCTACAAGGTGTTTGATAATATGCCTAATTAACTTAAGCTATGGAATCTGTTACTAATATTTGGCTCCATTGGATATTGCTATTGTAGATTGAAGGTTCTTAGTATTGTGGATCATTGTAGTATCAGTAAGGGGAAAAATTGAGGTATGTAAAGCAAACTCTTTATGTTTGTGAATGTTAATGATTCTCCCTACACTATGTTTCTTTTACCACGTTACCAATTTCCCCAGAAATATCGTTAAGCCTAGTTCCTTCAATAGTTGCAGAACTTCTATTCTCTAGTTTCGTAACTCGTTCATGAATTTAATTCTAAAATTTGTGAAATCATTGTGTAATAAATATAGACTTGTGTTTGATTCCCATGAGTCTCAGTCTAAACTATTCAGAATGTCATAAATAGTTGAAGTTTCAATTTTCATAATAAGTTCATGAGTATATGTCTGGGTCTAGCTCTATTCAACATTCAAATAACATGTAACTCGGTATGGTTAAGTATTTTAGCATCATGTATTTCAGTATGATTCTCAGTTCCTAAATCTTGAACACCTGTATTTGGGCCTGAGGCAATATTTTATGCTTTATGCATTTTTAGGCTTGAGGTTGTATGTCACGACCCAAACTGATAGGCCGCGACGGGCACTCCGTACTTTACTCAATTGAGAAATAAGATAACGTGTGTTTTCACGTCGTACTATCATAGACAATTGATCTGGAAGGCTACTGTGAGATAAGTAGAATACAACATGTGATAGCAAATTATACATAAGACATATGGGCCTATAAGGAAAAAATAACCCCCTTGTACACTGAACATAGGCTGACAAGGACACATAGTATTTTACGTACATGACATCTATCTACAAGCCTCTAAGAATAAATAATATTCATGAAGTTCAGGATAGAGTCTCGCCATACAAAAAAATACACCCCTAAGACATACTAACCAAACATGCAACTCTAAAACAAATGGAGTACACCAACATTTTTCGCTAAGCGGATAGCCTACTTGGAGGGCCCTCGACTTATCTATCGGGACCTGTGGGCATGAAATGCAGCTTCTCCAGGAAAAAAAGGGAAATTATTACGAATAATGTACTGAGTATCAAGGCACAAAAATATGTAAATAGCATACATAGAAGAAATTTGGAGTAGTTGACTTAACCAGTAAGTCTTGATGACTCTGTAATTCATGAAATACTTATAGTTTCATGCATATGCATATGAGTATCATGTCGTGCATAGGTGCATGCGCTCATAACGTCATCAAGCCTCTAAGGGAATCTTATTATATCATCTTGGCATCTCTGGGCAACATCATCAACGTATACCAGCTGATCAGATGGTGGTGCATATAAAATTCCATAACCTTTCCCATATCCCATAAACATATATATATATATATATATATATATATATATATATATATATATATATATATATATATATACATATAAACACGTGGATATAACTCCCTCTGGTCATAGGTCAACGTGCATGTGTAACTGCATGAAATGTATATGAATTATGTTAATAAAAGATCTCTATCTACGCCATAAGACCATTATGCCTCTAATGAACATCACGAAACGAACAATATCAACTTACATTTATTCTAAGACCCATGAACAGATGATAGAATAATATGATACTTGGGGAATCAAGAACATGAGCATCTTTTGTATTACCATGAATAGAATCATTTATGGAAGTTATGCATTTGCTTGTTTCATTCATGTCGCATCGATCATGCCGAAAATAAAGAAAGGATAGCCTTAATATACGTGGAGAAGGGTAAAATCCATATGATATTCTTGGAAAAAGTTGCACCGTACTCCGAACATTAATAAGTCTTATATGTAGGTGTCTTTATGTGTCTCACTTTAGATGGCCACCTAAGACAATATGACTACGATTCACATGTCTCACTAGTTGCTTGCTGCCACGTGGTCGTAGGGGTTGTTTTAATCTTATCTTGTAACTAATTAATTAATTAGGTAATGTTCCATTACCAGATAATTAACAAATTAACCCATATAATAAAGAATTATCTCAAATTACTTAAAATATTACTCATTTTTATATATTTTGTACATCATATTATCATGAAAATATGCTACCTTGTATGGTACAAGTCCATTAATATTGGGTACTAACGCTTGGCCCATATTTTATCCCAAGATGCCAAACTTGGACGAAAAGTTATTATCTTTGACTTGCTTCTACTTTGATCTTCACGAATTTACTCGTCACTTATGAAATAGCATAATCCTTATAATCTCTGAATAATCTTTTCCTTGAACTGATGTAAATTACTTTACGACAAATTCAACATACAATACAACAGGGTGCAACATCGTCGTAATTTAATATTGCAAAGCATAGCATTATCATAATGTAATATTGCAAGGTGTAGAATCATCGCAATATAATATTGCACGACGTAATATCATTCCCCCATTTGGAACATTCCTCTTTGAATGTTGACTGATGCGCGTATCATTTTCATAACTTATAGCTCTCGTGAATACTTACTCTCCTTGCTATTTCGGAAGTTCTTCAGTGAATAAATAAAAAGTCCAGGGTATTCCCCCATTTAGGCATCTTTCTCATGCCATGTTTTGTTTTCAAATTCCTTCCAATCTCACAATGTTGCAACCTTCTATCTTGCAGCCTCTACGATACTGACCTTGTAAGTGTGCCTATGCAATTCTTCCCTCCTTTTTCCTCCTGCTCTTAGCCAATCTCTAGCCCTTGCTTTGTAAGCATATACAAGGCTTAATAGGATGCCTCTCTGGGCATCTGTAGCTGTACCGAAGTTCTTCGATCGTTACTTTGTAGAAGTTGTGAATATGTCCATATCTTATTTTATAGATCTGGTTATCCATTCGTCTAACATTATCGTTACTGAGGTCTGCCATTGAACTACAGGTTACCTTTGGACTTATGTCATATGTATATATATAAGTCCTTTAATGCTTCATCATTACTTGTTCATCTTAAGAATGACGGCCTAATCTCACCTCACACTTTGTGACTTGTCTCCATCTATTATTGATTCACCTTAATATTCATCTACAATATACCACTAATAACTTGGGACCTGTTATCTATCACTAGGTATCATGTTTTATCGTGGAACAGTTGAGGTGATTTTTCTGATCCATCTGGGTGATACGATACTATACTTCCATAACTGTATTTCATACTATCCCAATATGAGTCACCTTACGTGGCTATTTTAATCATGTCAAATTCATGAAACTCTTTTCTTTTCTTCTTTATACCATTACTCAATCGAAGGTCCAAACATCATCCTTTATCTATCACAATCACACCCTTATTCTACTAACATGGCAACATTCCATCTCTTCTAATTGCTAGTAGTCTTAAACTCTTTTGAGTTCATTCCGGATACAATGAGTTTCGTATAACTTAGAGAAACAATTTACTTTTCTTGTTTTCATGGGCTTAATCCGGAGGAGGACTTATCTATTTTCGTTGCCTTCTCACTCGCCCTTTCTTATCTTTACTCCTATCTTTTAGAACATTGTCACTTCAACATACAATAGCTTGTGACCTACACATATCTATTTATATTACTTGCAGCCTTTCAACTTGGTTGCATCATATAGTTCCTTATGCCCTTCTGGAATATCAAGCAAGATATCGCATCGTCTCTAACTCTTCATTACTCTCTTAATCAGGATTCTCAATACCTAAACCATAGGCGGGAGAATATGCTACTGATAATATCGCTAGTATTCCTAGATATTGAATCCCCCGTACTTCCAGCATTCTATCCAAAGTAAGGACTATTTTCAATCTTCTGTATTTTAAGAGTCGCCACCTCATTATTTTAAGGTGTGTTAGGGAACCTATATAGTATATTGCTAATAATGTTTGATAACCAGAGACAATGTAAGGGCTTGAATTTATCCTAAGGGGATGGTGCTAGGCACCTCTCAGGATCAACTAGTGTGGTTCCAGGCTAGACAATTTTTTGTGAATTTGTCCAATTTAGTAAATAGAAAAGTAAGGCTCAGTTATAGGAGATTCAAGTTTAAGTACATAAGTGTTTGAAAAGTATTAGTGAAAAGCAATATTTTTAGAAGGTTTACAATCTAAGCCTAAAAGAGGAGGAGCTCCTAGGTTTGTTTATAATATGGATCACATTAATGCAATACCCGGTATGACACTACTCAAAGAGGGGCTACACGTAGTATTAGCACACCGGTCATCATATCCATATCTACCCTTTCCCACCCCATGAAGGTATATATAGCGAGGGTTGGTCTCAACCCTTATCACATGCTATTACCCGTCACTTCCTATTAGTACCAGAGGAATTTAAGACTCGAATCCAATAAGAATGCGGTTCTAGACAGAATCTCAGGTTTAAAGGCAAAATACTAAGTGACAAAGAAGAATATATAAGATTGCATTTAAAGGGGAAAACGCAGAAACAAGTAGAAGTCTTAAATATTCCTCCACATAGAATGCACATAGACAACGTGATTCATACGCAATTAAGGTCCGTATTTGAATTTTAAATTATGGTATCTAAGTGATAATTGCAGAACAAGATTTATTACACCACTTAGAAAAAAAGTTCGAATCAGGCTTACCTACTGATTTTAACAAGTTGAAAGTAAAACAAGGATAGTTCTGGTTTTTATTCAAGTTATTACGTAAGGCTTCCCTAGGCATAAAGCAATATTCATCAATTTTTCAGAATTATTAAAAAAGAATTTAGAAATTATATTTACCTTAAGAGCATGTTGTTCTAGATGATACAAATGCAGGTATTATTACTAGTTTTATTCAGAAAACAAAACGATGTGAAAATTATTATTTTATTAGCTTTTCATGAACCAGTAATTAACTAGGCATTTTAAAAAAATGCAAATAGGATCTTAGAACAGGATATATAATATGTACATGCAAATGGTACGGTTGTTGAATACAGAGTCCCTAAGGCATGATTTCTCAATGTACACAAGGGCTTCAGAATCATTGAGCCTAAGAGCAGGATTTCTATGTGATTGACATAAAACAGGGATTGATGAATGAGATGCGAAGCAATAAGCATGGGTACTAAGAGCATGATTTCTAATGTATGTATGAATTCTAAGCATGGTTTATATTGCAGAAATAGAAATATAACCCCAATAATATGTTTTCTACCCTTAACAATGATAGTGTGCATACTCACCCTGTCCTTTTTTACTAGCCACCCTAATGCTTGTTTACAAATTATTACAGACCATGTGAGTGAATTACATTAGTAGAAATGAAAAAAAGTAAGATGCTATACTATTGGGAGACTAATTAGGACTTTCACTCTGAGATATGTAATAAACCACCTCAAGTGCCAATATTGTTCCATAGCCTCTCTATTATCTGGGTGTGTCAGAGTTCCCTAAGGACCTCCAGGTATCCCGGGCACTGCTCACACCCAGATTGCATAACCAAGAGTAAGTGCAGTGTGGAAGGGTTAGCTCTTATGTGTCCAGGTTGTAATGGAGCTCAAGGATCCCAAAGCAAGGCACACACAAAAGGGGCAAAACCTAGTAATCTATAAGTGTATATGAGAGTGCCTTTAAAGGAGTTGGGTTGGAAAATAGTTTTGAAAAAAATCATGTTTGAAGTGAGTTTGCAAAAGACAACAAGACAGATCTTGCAAAGGAGAAGGGAATAAAAGCAACAATAATTTGGAACAAGATATCACACACAGAATAATTCCAAAGAACAATATCATTCGTGCATTCACAAGCAGAGAACTAAGGGGTTGGGGACATAGAGAACCCAACACAAAAACACATAAACATGGTTGGGAAGAGATTCATATAGAGCAGCAAGTGCAATAGACCAGTATGGCCTTATTGGTTTTTAGGACACAAGCAATTACTCCAAAGAGCTAACAATGGAATCATGGTTGAAATTATAACAGTAATAAAACATAGGGACATGGTATGGGAGTAGTCATGCAAGTGGCCTATTACACATATTCAGTCATGAAATAGTGTTAATCAGGTACATTAAGAGACATACTAGTTGAGGAACATAAAAAAGAACAAGTAAACATGATGATTACATTTGAACAAGGGAGGGAAAATTTTAAGCGTATTGGGTAAAGCATTAGTGTAGAAAGAGACAGAGATTGGCTAACAAGGGAACTCATAGAGTTTAGTTTCAGGATTTGAACTAGGAACATACCATATAAAGAAGCAAAGTGCAGAAAAAATAAAGCAATTAGAGTTCCATAGTCTCGCCTTGGTTTTCAACCAGCTAGACAAAGCAGTAGCACAAGTAGTATAGAAAGAAGAGAGAGTTTGAGTTAATATATGTGTGTTCTGAACTATTGTTTGTATATTATGCTAAAGGGATGGTAGAGTATTTATTAGTTTTTCGAGAACATGTAGAAAATCAAGTAATAAGTACTAACTTAGCGTAATTGTAGAAATAATACAAATCAGAATTAATTCAAGACCCGGACTTCCTTCCAGGGAATCATAGTTCAAATGGGTATAAGTTGTATCAAATAAGGAAAAAAATTACTTGTAAGACTGATTTTTCCCTAATAGGAATAATAAATGCATGTAGCATGTAACAAGGTCAAACTACAGAATAGTTTCAACATAAGAAAAGTGCATGTTAATTAATAACGTATTTGTGCACATAGAATGAATAAAGGTAAGGGTAGTTATTGGCCGTTGATTTGAATGATCAACAGCCTGGATTAAAACGGGCAAGTGGGCGGGCCATAAAGATGGGATTGGGACGGTTTAATTATCAAATTTGGCTATAATCGAAATGAAATAGGGGTAACATTTAAATAGCAAATTTTCCCTAGTTAAATTGTAAGAAAATAAAAAAAATAATTTCTAAAACAAAAATTAAAGGTAACAAAATGATTTATACCACATAATTAACTATTTAAAAATACCACACATAATTTTTATAAATACTAACGTAATTAAATCCTAAGAAGGCTATTATTGTAATTATATGCAAATTAGCATTAAAAATACTAAATAATTTTGTAAAAATTTGTAAAAATCCCTTGGCAGTATTTTATCATAAACATAAACGTTGAACAATTAAATCACCAAAAATGATAGTTTTATAAATAATTATTGGATTTTTATGGATAAAAATAGGAGAATAAATCTATTTAAAGATCTTTAGCACATCAAGCCGCAGTAGAGAGGTGATCGGCGATGTATATTCTGAACACCCTCTTGAGGAGCGGTGTAGAGTCCAAACATCTTCCTAAGTTGGAAGAAATCAGCCCCCTATCCTATTGCCTCGAGCCAACAACAACAACAACAATGACAACAAGGCTATGCAATCTCGCTCGACAAGGTAAAGCCCTGGAAAAATTCCATGGCGTGATTGATAAGGACATCTCCATGTAACCATAAGGTCATGGGACTCAAACATGAGAAATAACAATGGATGAGGATGAACAGAAAAAAGGGATGAAAGGCTACTTGAGAAAACCTAAATGAAGAATTGATTCGAGAAAGCTCCCATTTATATAAAAGAGGTAGGGTAACCCACATTAACAATCAATACTCTTTGGAAAATGTAACTGACGGCGCGTCATAAGTATGACATCATCAGTATAGCATCATCAGTGTAACATTACCACGGGAAACTCGAAGAGATGGATGTCAATGTCAATTTTTATTGTTCCACTCAAATAAATGCGGGGATTATCTGTATATAGTGAAATCGGAGGGTTTTTGTCGTTACGATACCTCGTATGCACGTCTCATAGGCTCGAGACTACGGTTGATTTTTCTCCCTTGAAGTCTATCGATGATCGACTTCGAGGTAGTATAGACCAATGGTCATGGTAAAAGTGGGGAGATCTCAAGGTGCGTAAATAGGACTAATAATGTCTAGTGGGCTAGTCTAAAGACGAATCAAGGCATTAAATGCATGTACCAGCCCCATATCCTTGTAATTAATGCATTTGTACTATGTTGGGATTTCCACTCATATATAAAGGGGATGCTTGTCATTTATTAGACATCCGATGATCAATACAAAATAGACAAGAACATTGTCTCTACTCTCTAATATATTCTCTTGATCTTATTACTTCCATTTTTTGCTTGTATTCATTGTGTTCCATTTATTTTTGATCATTTATTTCCTATCATTGGCCATAATGAACCATCATTGGTTTTATCGAAATTTTCAAGTCCTCTCTCAATCGGTCCAAGTCGGCCATCCAACTCGAACTCGAGTCCACATATACAACAGCTCGAGGGCCCGATCTTTAGTCATTTAGCTGGACTTTTGCATCAATTTTAAGCTATACACTTGCCTTTTGATCATTAACTTAGTATCCATAGCCTAAAAACTAGCATAAAAATAGATTGTGTATTTGTAGAACCACATAATCAAATTGAATTGTTTTTACCTGTTTTCACGGTAAACAGAAGCCAATAGAGACCTTCCACGAGTATGCTACTCGGTGGAGGTCAGAAGCGAAAAGGCCAGACCGGCACTAGAAGAAGAACAAATGAACAAGTTCTTCGTCAAGGAACAAGACCCACAATATGTACTGAGTATGTATGGCACAAAAATAAGTAAATAGCATACATAGAAGAAAAATGGAGTAATTGACTAAACCTGTAAGTCTTGATAACTCTGTAATTCATGAAATACTTATAGTGTCATCTATATGCATATGAGTATCATGTTGTGCATAGGTGCATGCACTCATAACATAATCAAGCCTCTGAGGGAATCCCATTCCATTACCCCAGTCACTGTGGGCAAAATCATCAACATATACAAGCTGATGAGATGGTGGTACGTATTAAATGCCATAAGCTTTCTCATATCCCATAAACATATATATACATATAAATACGTGTATATAATGCCATCTGGTCATAGGTCAGTGTGTATGTGTAAATGCATGAAATGTATATGTATTATGTTAATAAAAAATCTCTCTGTACGTCATAAGACCATTATGCCTCTAATTAATATCCCGAAATGAACTATATCAACTTACGTATCTTGTAAGACCCATGAACAATTGATAGCATAATATGACACTTGGGGAATCAAGAACGTGAGAATCTATAGTATTACTATTAATAGAGTCATTTATAAAAGTTGTGCATTCGCTTGTTTCATTCATGTCGTATCGATCATACCAAAAAGAAAGAAAGGACAGGCTTAACATACTAGGAGTAGGGTAAAATCCATATGATATTCTTGAAAAAAGTTGCACCGTACTCAAAACATTAATATGTCTTATACGTAGGTGTCCTTATGTGTCTTACTTTAGATGGCCACCTAAGATAATATGACTAAGAGTCACATGTCTTAGTAGTGGCTTGCTGCCACGTGGTCGTAAGGGTTGTTTTAATCTTATCTTGTAACTAATTAATTAATTAGGTAATGTTCCATTACCTGGTAATTAACTAATTACCCCATATAATTAATAATAATCTCAAATTACTTAAAATATTACACATTTTTGATATATTTCATACATCATATTATCATGGCCATATGCTACCTTGAATGGTACTAGTCCATAAATATCGGATATTAACGCTTGGCCCGTATTTTATCCAAAGATGCCAAACTTGGATGAAAATTCGTTTTCTTTGACTTGCTTCTTCTTTGATCTTCAAAAATTTACTCATCACTTATGAAATAGCATAATTCTTATAATCTTCGCATAATATTTTCCTTGGACTGATGTCAATTACTTTATGACTAATTCAACGTACAATACAACAGGGTGCAACATCGTCGTAATTTAATATTGCGAAGCATAGCATTATCACAATGTAATACTTCAAGGTGTAGAATCATCGTATATAATATTGCAGGACATAACATCATCGTAATATAATATTAGGGGACATAATATCAACGTAATATTGCAAGGCGTAACATCATTCCCCCATTTGGAACATTCGTCCTCGAATGTTGACTGATGCTCTTATCATTTTCATAACTTTTAGCTCTCGTGAATAGTTACTCTCCTTGCCATTTCGGAAGTTCTTTTGTGTATAAATCCAAAGGCCAGGGCATTCCCCTATTTAGGCCTCTTTCCCACGCCATGACTTGTGATCGAATTCCTTCCAATCTCATAAAGTTGCTACCTTCAATCCTGCAGCCTCTACAATACAAACCTTGTATGTGTTCCTATACAACTCTTCCCTCCTTTTTCCTCCAGCTCTTAGCCAATCTCTACGTCTTACTTTGTAAACATATACAAGGCTTAATAGGATGTCTCTCTGGGCATCTGTAGCTGTACTGATGTACTTCGCTTGTTTTTTTATAGAAGTTGTGAATATGTCCATATCTTATTTTATAGATCTGTTATCCATTCGTATGACTTTATCATTACCGAGGTCTGCCATTGAACTACAAATTACTTTTGGACTTATCTCATATGTATATATCTAAGTCCTTTAATGCTTCCTCATTACTTGTTCATCTTATGAATGACGGCCTAATCTCACCTCGCACTTTGTGACTTGTGTCCATCTATTATTAATTCACCTTAATAATCATCTACAATATACCACTGATAACTTGGGACCTGTTATGTATTACTAGGTCTCTTGTTTTATCGTGGAACATTTGCAGTGATTTTTCTGATCCATCTGGGTGATGTGATACTATACTTCCATAACTGTATTTCATAGCATCCCAATATGACTCACCTTGCGTGGCCATTTTAATCATGTCAAATTTATGAAACCCCTTTCTTTTCTTCTTTAGACCATTGCATAATCGAAGGCCCAAACATCGTCTTTTATCTATCACAATCACACCCCTATTCTACTACCATGGCAGCATTCCGTCTCTTCTAATTGCTATTAGTCTAAAACTCTTTTGAGTTCATTTAGTCTATAATGAGTTTTGTATAACTTAGAGAAACCATCAACTTTTTTTTTACATGGGCTTAATCCCGAGGACTTATCTATTTTTGTTGCCTTCTCACTCGCCCTTTCTTATCTTTACTCCCGTCTTCTAGAACATTGTCGCTTCAACATACAATACTTTGTGACCTACATATATCTATTTATATTACTTGCAGCCTTTCAACTTGGTTGCACCATAGATTTCCTTATGCCCTTCTGGAATATCAAGCGAGATATCACATCGTCTATAACTCTTCTTTACTCTCTTAATCAGGCTTTTGATGCCTAAACCATAGGCTGGAGAATATGCTACTGACAATGACGCTATTATTCCTAGATATTTAGTCGCCGCACTTCTAGTCTTGTATCTGATGAAAGGACTATTTTCAATATTCTGTATTTGAATATCTAATATGTTGTCCACATTTACCTTATGGCGTGCCCCATTTTTCTCGTGAAAACAGGTTTATGACATTTTCGATTGGGACAACTCTTTCTTTTTGGGAAATGGTGTTTGCGTTTTTGAAGAGTCGCCATCTCACGATTTTAAGATGCGTTGGCGCACCTATATATTTTATTTCTAACTTTGTTTGATAACCAGAAAACAAGGTAAGGTCTTGAAATTATCCTAAAGGGAAGGTGTAAGGCACCTCTCAGGATCAACTATTGTGGTTCTCGGCTAGACAACTTTTGCGAATTTGTGCAATTTAGCAAATATAAAAGTAGGGCTCAAATAATAGGAGATGTAAGTTATAGTACATAGGTGTTTGAAAACAATTAGTGAAAAGCAAGATTTTGAGAAGGTTTACAATTTTAATATGGGAGGGGCTCCTAAGTTAGTTTATAATATGGATAACATAAACACATACCCGGTATGACACTACTCAAAGAGGGGCTACACGTAATATTAGCACACCAGTCATCATATACATATCTACCCTTTCCCACCCCGTGAAGGTAATTAATGCGAGGATTGGTCTCGACCCTTATTTCATGTTATTACCCGTCACTTCCTATTAGTCCTAGAGGATTTTAGGACTCCTATCTTAAAAGAAGGAAGTTCTAGGCAGTCTCTTTTGGTAAAAGGCAAAATACTAAGTGAAAAACAAAAATATATAAGACTTCATTTAAAGAGGAAAACATAGAAACAAGTAGAAGTCTCATTTATTCCTCCACAAAGAATGCACACAGACAACGTGACTCATACACAATTAAGGTCCATATTTGAATTTTGAAGTATGGTATCTAAATGATAATAGCATAACCAGATTTATTATAACACTCAGGAAGATGTTCCAATCAAGCTTACCTACTAATTTTGACAAGTTGACAGTTAAACAAGGATAGTTCTGGTTTTTATTCAAATTATTACCTAAGGCTTGCATAGGCATAAAGCAATATGCATCAATTATTTAGAATTATTAAAAAACAGTTTAGAAATTAGTTTTACCGTAAGAGCATGTTGTTCTAGATGATACAGATGCATGGATTATTACTAGTTTTATTCAGAAACAAAACGATGTGAAAACAATTATCTTATTAGCTTTTCATGAACCAGTAATTAACTAGGCATTTTAAACAAAATACAAATAGGATCTTAGAACATGATATATAATATGTACATGCAAATGGTACGGTTGTTAAATACAGAGTCCCTAAGGCATGATTTCTAAATGTACACAAGGGCTGCAGAATCCAAAGTTGTTACTGTTCTAAGGGCAGGATTTCTATGTGATTGACATAAAACAGGGATTGATAAATAAGATGCAAAGCAAGAAGCATGGTTCCTAAGAGCCTAGTTTCTAATGTATGTATGAATTCGAAGCATGGTTTCTATTGCAGAATTGCAAATATAACGCTAATATTATGTTTTCTACCCTTAACAATGATAGTGTGCATACTCGCCCTGTCCTTTTTCTCTGGCCACCCTAATTCTTGTTTACAAATTATTACAGACCATATGAGTGAATTACATAAGTAGAAATGAAAAAAAACGATGCAATACTATCAGAAGCCTGGTTAGGACTTTCTCTCTATGATATGCAATAAACTACCTCAAGTGCCAATATTGATCCATAGCCTTTCTCATATCTGGGTGTGTCAGAGTTCCCTAAAGACCTCCAGGTATCCGGGGAAGTGCTCACACCCAGCTTGCATAACCAAGAGAAAGTGTAGTCTGGAAGGTCCAGCTCTTACACGTCCAGGTTCAAAGGGAGCTCAAGGATCCCAAAGCAAGGCACACAGAAAATGGGCAAAAACTAGTAATCTATAAGTGTATATGAGAGTGCTTGACATAGATTTAAAGGAGTTGAGTTGGAAAATAATTTTTAAAAAAATCATGTTTGAAGCGAGTTTGCAAAAGACAACAGAACAGATTTTTAAAAGGAGAAGGGAGTAAGAACAATAATTACTTGGAACAAGATATCACACACAGAACAAATCCAAAGGACAGTATCATTCGTGCATTCACAAGCATAGAAGTAAGGGGTTGGGGACATTGAGAACCCAAAACAAAAACACATAAACATGGTTGGGAAGAGATGCATATAGACAAGCAAGTGCGATGGACAGGTATGTACTTATTGGTTTTTAGGACACAAGCAACTATTTCAAAGAGTTAAAAAGGGAATCATAGTTGAAATTATAATAGTAATAAAACATAGGGACAGGGTATCGGAATAGTCATGTATGGGGCCTATTATACATATTCAGTCATGAATTAGTGTTAATCAAGTCTATTAGGTGACATAGTAGTTGAGGGACATAAATTGGAACAAGTAAACATGATGATTACATTTAACAAGGGAGGGTAAAATTTTACGCATGTTGAGTAAAGCGTTAGTGTAGAAAAAGACCGGGAACAAGTAAATCATGTTTGATGATTAGATAGAGTTTAGTTTCAGGATTTGAACTAAGAACATAGAAATTGAAGAAGCAAAGTGTAGAA
This sequence comes from Nicotiana benthamiana, assembly GCA_034376525.1. Lineage (NCBI taxonomy): Eukaryota > Viridiplantae > Streptophyta > Magnoliopsida > Solanales > Solanaceae > Nicotiana > Nicotiana benthamiana. Next base: position 97,522,507 of record CM067337.1, read on the forward strand.
AAAGTAATGCAATTAGAGTTCCACCGTGTAGCCTTGGCATTCAGCCGGCTACACAACGCAGTAAGACAAGTTGTAGAGAAAGAAGAGAGAGTTTGAGTGTATATATGTGTGTTTTGAGCTATTGTTCGTGTGTTATGCTAAAGGGATGGTAGAGTATTTAGTGTTTTTTCGAGAACATGTAGAAAAATAAAGTAATAAGTACTGACTTAGCGTAATTGAAAAAATAATACAAATCAGAATCAATTAAAGACCCGGACTTCCTTCAACCAGGGATACATAGTTTAAATGGTACAAGTTCTATCAAATAAGGAAAAAAATTACTTGTAAGACTGATTTTTCCCTAATAGGAATAGTAAAAGCATGTAGCATGTAATAAGGTCTAAGTATAGAATAGTTTCAACATAAGAAAAGTGCATGTTAATTAACAACATATTTGTGCACATAGAATTAATTAAGGTAAGGGTAGTTATTCGCTTTGATTTGAATGATCAACGACCTGGATTAAAACGGGCAAGTGGGCGGGTTATAAAGATAGGTTTGGGACAGTTTAAGTATGAAATTGGGATGGGGTAATTGGGATTCAATGGGATCAAATTTGGCTATAATAGAAATGAAATAGGGGTAACATTTAAATAGAAGATTTTCCTTATTTAAATTGTATGAAATAAAAAAATAATTTCTAAAAATAAATTAAAGGTACTAAAACTATTTATAACACATAAATAACTATTTAAAATACCATACTTAATTTTTATAAATACAAACGTAATTAAATCCTAAAAAGGCTATTATTGTAATTATATGCAATTTAGCTTTAAAATACTAAATAATTTCTTAAAAATATGTAAAAATCCCTTGGTATTATTTTATCATAAACATAAAAGTTCAACAATTGAATCACCAAAATTCATAGTTTTAGAAATAATTATTGGATTTTTATGGGTAAAAATAGGGGAATAAATTGATTTAAAAATCTTTAGCACACCAAGCCGCACTAGAGAGGTGATCGGCGATGTCTAGTCTGAACGCCCTCTTGAGCAGCGGTGTAGAGTCCAAACATCTTCCTAAGTTGGAAAAAATCAGCCCCCCCTATCCTATTGCCTCGAGCCAACAACAACAACAACAATGAAAACAAGGCTATATAATCACGCTCGGTAAGGGAAAGCCCTGGAAAAGGGCCATGGCGTGATTGATAAGGACGTTGCCATGTAACTTAAGGTCGCGGGACTCAAACATGAGAAATAATAATGGATGAGGATGAATAGAAAAAGGGGGTGAATGTCTACTTGAGAAAACCTAAATGAAGAATTGATTCGAGAAAAGTCCCATTTATATAAAAGGGGTAGTTAACCCACATGCACAATCAATACTTTTTGGAAATGTAACCAACTGCGTGTCATAAGTATGACATCATCAGCATAACATTACCACGGTAAGCTTGAAGGGATGGATATCAAAGTCGTTTCTTATTGTTCCACTTTAATAATGCGGGGACTACTTGTATGTAGTGAAATCGGAGGGTCCAATTTCATCGTTACGATACCTCGTAAGCACGTCTCATAGGCTCGAGACTACTGCTGATTTTTCTCCCTCGAGGTCTATCGATGCTCGACTTCGAGGTAGTATAGACCAATGGTTATCATAAAAGTGGGGTGTTCTCAAGGTGTGTAAATAGGACTAACAATGTCTAGTGGGCTAGTCTAAATATGAATCAAGGCATTAAATGCATGTATCAACCCCATATCTTCATAATTAATGCATTTGTACTATCTTTGGATTTCCACTCATATATAAAGGGGATCCTTGTCATTTATTAGACATCCGGTGCTCAATACAAAATAGAAAATAACATTCTCTCTACTCTTTAACATATTCTCTTGATCGCATTACTTCCATTTTTTGCTTGTATTCATTGTGTTCCATTTATTTTTCATTATTTATTGCCTATCATTGACCATAAAGAACCATCATTGGTTTTATTGTAATTGTTAGGTCCTCTCTTAATCGCTCCAAGTCGGCCACCCAACTCGACCTCGAGTCCACATATACAACAACTCGAGGCCTTGATCTCTAGTCATTTGGTTGGACTTTTGCATCAATTTTAAGCTATACACTTTCCTTCTCATATTTAACTTAGTATCCATAGCCTAACAACTAGCATAACAATAGATTGTATATTTATAGAACCACATAATCAAATGAAATTGTTATTACCTTTTTCACAGTAAACAGAAGCCAACTGAGACCTACCACGAGTATGCTACTCGGTGGAGGTCAGAAGCGGAAAGGTCAGACCGGCACTAGAAGAAAAACAAATGAACAAGTTCTTTGTCAAGGCACAAGACCCAAAGTATGTACTGAGTATGTAAGGCACAAAAAAGTAAATAGCATACATAGAAGAAATATGGAGTGATTGACTTAACTTGTAAGTCTTGGTAACTTTGTAATTCATGAAATACTTATAGTGTCATGCATATGCATATGAGTATCATGCCGTGCATAGGTGAATGCGCTCATATCATCATCAAACCTCCGAGGGAATCACTTTCTATCATCTTGGCCACTATGGGCAAAATCGTCAGCATATACCAACTGACCAGATGGTGGTAGGTATAAATGCCATAACCTTTCCCAAATCCCATATACATATAAATACATGAATATAACGCCGTCTGGTCATAGGTCAACATGCATGTGTAAATGCATGAAATGTATATGAATTATGTTAATAAAAAATCTCTTTATACGTCATATGAGCATTATGCCTCTGATTAATATCACGAAGTTAACTACATCAACTTACGTATCTTCTAAGACCCATGAACAGAAGATAGAATAATACGACACTTAGGGAATCAAGAACATGAGCATCTATAGTATTACAATGAATAGAGTCATTTATGAGAGTTGTGAATTACTTGTTTCATTCATGTCATATCAATCATGCCAAAAAGAAAGAAAATATGGCATTAACATACCAGGAGTAGGGTAAAATCCATATGATATTCTTTGAAAAGGTTGTACCGTACTCGAAACATTAATAAGTCTTATACGTAGGTGTCTTTATGTGTCTTACTTTAGATGGACACCTAAGACAATATGACTAAGAGTCACATGTCTTAGTAGTGGCTTGCTGCCCCGTGGTCGTAGGGGTTGTTTTAATCTTATCTTGTAACTAATTTATTAATTGGGTACCATTACCTAATAATTAACTAATTACCCCATATAATTAAGAATTATCTAAAATTACTTAATGTATTACTCATTATTTATTTATTTTATACATCATATTATCATGGTCATATGCTACCTTATATTGTACTAGTTCATAAATATCGGGTATTAACGCTTGGCCCGTATGTTATCCCAAGATGCTAAACTTGGAAGAAAATTTATTTTCTTCGACTTGCTTCTCCTTTCATCTTCACGAATTTATTCATCACTTGTGACATAGCATAATCCCTATAATCTCCGAATAATCATTTCTTTGGACTGATGTCAATTACTTCACGACAAATTCGGCGTACAATACTAAAGGGTGCAACATTGTCGTAATTTAATATTGCGAAGCATAACACGATCATAATGTAATACTTCAAGGTGTAGCATCATCGTAATATAATATTGCAGGACGTAACATCATCGTAATAGAATATCACAGGACATAATATCGACGTAATATTGCAAGGAGTAACATTATTCCCTTATTTGGAACATTCGTCTTCGAATGTTGACTAATGCTCTTATCATTATCATAACTTTTAGCTCTCGTGAATACTTACTCTCCTTGCCATTTCGGAAATTCTTCTATGTATAAGCCCAAAGGCCAGGGCATTCCCCCATTTAGGCCTCTTTCCCACGTCATGACTTATTATCAAATTCCTTCCTATCTCGTAACGTTGCTACCTTCAATCTTGCAGCCTCTACGATACTAACCTTGTAAGTGTGCCTATCGAACTCTTCCCTCATTTTTCCTCCAGATTTTAGCAAATCTCTAGGCCTTACATTGTAAACATATAAAAGGCTTAATAGGATGCCTCTCTGGGCATCTGTAGCTGTACTGAAGTACTTCGCTAGTTACTTTGTAGAAGTTGTGAATATGTCCATATCTTATTTTATTGATCTGGTTATCCATTCGTATGACTTTATCATTACTCAGGAATGCCATTGAACTACAGGTTACATTTAGACTTATGTCATATGTATATATCTACGTCCTTTAATGCTTCCTCATTACTTTTTCATCTTAAGAATGACGGTCTAATCTCACCTCACACTTACCACGGGAAGATTGAAGAGATGGATATCAAAGTCATTTTTTATTGTTCCACTCTAATAAATGCGGGGACTATCTGTATATAGTGAAATCGAAGGGTCCAATTTTTGTCGTTACGATACATCGTAAGCACGTCTCATAGACTCGAGCCTAGGTTGATGTTTTTCCCTCGAGGTCTATCGATGCTCAACTTCGGGGAAGTACAGACCAATGGCTATGGTAAAAGTGGGGAGTTCTCAAGGTGTGTAAATAGGACTAACAAAGTCTACTGGGCTAGTCTAAAGACGAATCAAGGCATTAAATGCACGTACCAGCCTCATATCTTTGTAATTAATGCATTTGTACTATGTTGGGATTTCCACTCATATATAAAGGGGATCCTTTTCATTTATTAGACATCCGATGCTAAATACAAAATAGACCAGAACATTTTCTCTGCTCTCTACCATATTTTCTTGATCTCATTACTTCCATTTTTGATTTTATTCATTGTGTTCCATTTATTTTTCATCATTTATTGCCTATCATTGGCCATAAAGAACCATCATTGGTTTTATCGTAATTGTTAGGTCCTCCCTCAATCGCTCCAAGTCGTCCATCCAACTCGACCGTGAGTCCACATATACAACAGCTCAAGGCCTCAAACCCTAGTCATTTCGTGGGGCTTTTGCATCGTTTTTAAACTATACTCTTGCCTTATGATCTTTAACTTAGCATCCATAGCCTAACAACTACCATAAAAATAGATTGTGTATTTTTAGAACCACAATCAAATTAAATTTTTATTACCTTTTTTGCGGTAAACAGAAGCCCACTGAGACCTTCCATGAGTATGCAACTTGGTGGAGGTTAGAAGAGGAAAAGTCAGACAGGCACTAGAAAAAGAACAAATGAACAAGTTTTTTGTCAAGGCACAAGACCCACAATATTATGAAAGGCTCATGGCCATATAGAATCACAAGTTCTCCAATATCATCAAACTAGGAGAAAGTTCGTGGCATTACACGCCATGAACAAAGCATTAGAATAAGGCGGAATATCAAAGGAAAGAGAAGTGGGGTAGTAATGGTGGCTCAAGGCCCAAACACATCCTCTCACATACCAAACATCTCCACCCAAATACCAACCCTCATCTCTATGATATTCTCAGTTTGCAACTGCCTATCGTACATATAACACCTATCCAGCCTACTGTCATTAACTTCTAACTCATCCAAATTACTAGAAACCTTGATCTAATTTAGATCACAAACCACCTAAACAATATACCGCTACTGCTGAACCCATTGACCAGTTGTACGAAAGGTTGAAAGCCACAAGATATGTCACTCCAATTCCTGTTATGGAAGTAGATAACTCATATCAAAGGGTCAACCAAAAAAAACTACCGAGCTTAATGCAATAAGTACACCTTGGCATTTTTCTGCCTGAGGAATATATGCCATCGATCTGATCAAGCCCACTGCTTCAAACGGGAACAAGTTCATTTTAGTGGCCATTGATTACTTCACAAAATAGGTAGAGACTACATCCTACAAAGCAATAGTCAAGAAAGTTTTCGCGAACTTTGTCAAGGATCATATTGTTTGTCGATTCGGAGTTCTTGAGTCCATTATCACCGATAATGCTGCCAATCTCAATTGTGATCTGATGAAAGCCATGCGTGAAACCTCAAAAATCAAGCACAAGAACTCCACAGCATGCGCGCCTCAAATGAATGGACTCGTGGACGCTGCCAATAAGAACATCAAGAAGATACTAAGGAAGAGGGTAGAAACCAAAAAAAAGGGCACGAGAAGTTACCCTTTGCCCTATTTGTCTACCGCACTATAGTTCGCGGATCAACAAGAGAAACTCCCTATTTACTGGTTTATGGTACCAAACTTATCATCCCAACTGATGTAGAGATTCCATATTTAAAGATTGTACGGGAAGCCGAACTCAGCGATGAAGAATGGATAAAGAGCTACTGTGAGCACTTGGTTCTCATAGATGGAAAAAAAATAAACACACGATGCCACATTAAGGTTTATCAGAACAGAATGCCAAGAGCTTTCAAAAAAAGGGCCAAACTAAGATAGTTTGCATCGGGATAGCTGGTGCTGAAGAAGATCTTCCTACATAAAGATGAAGCCAAAGGGAAATTCTCTCCAAACTAGCAAGGTCCTTGCGTGGTTCTCTGGGTGCTAACAGGGGGAACACTAATACTTGCAGAAATGGACAAAGAAGATTTGCTGAAACAATTCAATTTAGACGCAGTCAAGAAATACTATGCTTAGACTACTTACATTTATTCATCTGATGTAGTTGAACTACGCTTGACGTAATTCATGTTTAAGAGGGAATACGTAGGCAGCCCTGTGGTTTTGGTCATATCTAATAAAATATCATTTTTCCTAGCACTAGAAAGTTAGGTATAATTTTAGGAGGACCCTCAAAATTCCAGAGCATGTCTAGCCAACGCCAGCATATTCCAAATAGTCAAAAATTGATTAAGAAAGTGGGGAAGAATTTTGAGAAGGATTCTTAAAATTTTGGGAGAGGTTCAGCAAGTTTCGTGACCCACAAAATGGCCAAAGGATCATTTACCAAACTGGTATAGAATTTTAAAGAGGAGCCTTAAAATTCTAAAATAAGATAAGTTGCAATGTCTCTGAAATGTTTTACAGTCACAAATTCATCTAAATTACTTGACATTTCACTATGTTTTATAAAATGTAACTCCATTTTTATCAATAAATGCATATTTTCGAAAACTTTATTTCCGTGATAGTCAAGTTCTACCCAGGGCAACTCAAACCAAGCCTCCAAAATAGAACGAAGAAAAGCTATTTGACAAAGGCACGAGCTGACATCCCTTAAAAAACATACAAATTTTCTTTAGATGCAAGCATGGTGAACATAATAGAAGCATATGAAAATATACACGTACTAAGGTTCTAACAATCAGGTGACCAGACACCAAATATATCTCCAGCTAAGACACATTTTACTCCTACTTCCTACTTGTTCTTTGCATAAGGCTAAGCATTGTATTCTCTTTGCATAAGGCAAAGTTTTCTCTACAAGCTTGCATATGGCTAAGCCTTGCGCTCATATTTGTATACGGCTAACCATTGTTTTCTCTTTGAATGAAAATAAGCTATGTCTGAAATCTTGCATGAGGCTAAGTCATGTTTCCATATTTTCATAAGGTTAAGAATTGCCTTCTATCTGCATGAGACTAAGTTCTGTCTTAAATCTTGCATAAGTGTATGCCCGACCTCTTATCTATATAAGGCTAAGCATAGCCTTCTATTTTTCATGAGACTAAGCCATGTCTCGAATCTTGCATGAGGCTAATCCTTTCCTTCATATTTGCATAAGGCTAAGCATTTTCTCCTAGTTGCATGAGAGTAAGCTCTTTCTTGAATCTTGCATGAGGCTAAGCCTTGGCTCCATATTTGCATAAGGCTAAACATTGCCTTCTCTTTTGTATGAGACTAAGCCCTGCCTACATATTTGCGTAAGGCTAAGCATTGCATTCTCGTTGCATAAGACAAAGCTTTTTCTCAAATCTTGCATGAGGCTAAGCCCTGCCTCTATATTTCGATAACTCTAAGCATTGTCTTATATTTTGCATTAGACTAAGCCATGTCTACAATATTGCATGAGGCTAAGCCCTACCTTGATATTTGTATAAGGCTAAGGAGCCTTCTCCTTGCATGAGACTAAGCTTTGTCTCGAATCTTGCATGAGGCTATGCCCTGCCTCCATATCTGCATAAGGCTAAGCATGGCTTCTTCTTGCATGAGGCTATCACCTGCCTTCATATTTGCGTAAGTCCAAACGTTTCTTTCTCCTTGCATGAGATGAAGCCATGTCACCAATCTTGCATGAGGCTAAGCCGTACCTCCATATTTGCATAAGATTAAACATTTCCTTCTCATGGGACTAAGCATTTTCCCTCATTGCATAAATGTTGCTCTATCCTTGTCACTATCTTCTCCTATCGAGCTAAGCTCTACCCTGAACCCCGCACAAGACTACACTTTGTCTAGCTATCTCTTTCAATATCAGATCTCTACATATCATGGGTTGACATATAACCAACTTGTCCAAAGGTGTCATAGTTCGATGGCATCATCCTTATAGCCTGAAGACACCATGTCATTGCCTGAGGATCTTTCAATGTTTGCACATCATTATTCAAAGGCGCCATGGTTCAAAGGCACCATCACCATGGACCAAAAATATTATTTCATTGCCTACGAATCTCCTATCTGACATTTCATGGCCAGGGACATCATAGTCTAAGGACGTCATCTGCACTGTTCAAAGACAATCTTTCAAGGTCCGAAGGGAATTTTCATCATCTATATGCTTTCATGCATTGTGTTTTATATTTTGTAGGTAATTCAGGTGGTAATTATTCTTCAAACCGGATTAGACTTCGATTCGGTTTCCGTTCATGCCATTTTCACTTTGCCATTCATAAGTGATTCTCATCAATTACCCATCCTACTATGTTATATCCAGCTATCTTCCCTATAATATATATATATATATTTAGAATCCAGTCTCGCAACCATAACTCCATCCAACATTACCCTTCACAAAAAAAATCTTAACTAAAACTGGATACCATATCTATAACAATTCCATTAGCTTCATTCACTACTGAGTCTAGAACTACACATGGCTGATTCATGTAAAACTAATGATATGTAGGCATCTCAAAGACCAGGGTTTCACCAATATTATTCAAAGCACCCATTCGATCAACATCAGTAATCAGTTCTTTACCCGAAAGCTCTTTCATCCTTCCCGAGTAAAGAGGGGTAGCTGTTGATAACCAATTTTTTCATCACATATTCTAAATATGCAAAAACACTTTCAAAGTATTGTACAACATTTATAAACATGCACAGGTATCTTACAATTTTTCTACAATTTTTAGATGCCCTAAATCGATTTTTTTCTGCATTTTCAATTACATAAATGTTCAAAACTATACCTCAAATTATTTTATGATGATTTAATCATCTAAATTCATCATTTATTTTCATATTAGTGTTCAAATTTTAATTGTATTTTTTACAATTACATTTGCATGTTTAAGACTATAATTGCATATTTAGCAAATATAGCGCCTACATAGGCATAACTATATTATCAATATATAAAATGATTTTTTATTTTTAATAATATTGACTAATTAATTTTAATGACCTACATGCTTGAAAATAATTTTTTATCATTTTATTAGCTATTTTTAAAATGATTTTAATTAGTAAAATGGGTATTTATATAACAACCCCCAAAATCGGACCCCCCCACCCCCCCCCCCCCCAATCCAATTTATTAAACCCACGGCCAATTTAAAACAACCTTAGCCCAATTAAACCTACCCGACCTAATAACCCCGTTTAATCATGGGCGTTGATCTTTTAGATCAACAGTCTACAATTAAACTTACCACATTAATCCCAAACAACCCGCTAAACCCGTTTATTTTTTCATTTTCCGCGTCATTTGTCCCTTACCTCTCAAACTCTCTCTCAAATTCACCCCTAACCCTAATTACCATCACCGGCGGATCTCTTTTCCATGGTGTTCCTGTGCATTCTTTGACCACCACCGGTTCCTTATACTCTCTAGCTGCTTGATTTCATGAGTCCTTGAGATGATCTCATGGAAACCCAACATGTTGCGACTTGAAAGTTGTTTACCGGCTTGTCTTAAGCCACTTTCATTTGTTAGTATGGATTTCCTATTGTTTCTAGTACGAATCCATGGGTTTTCGACCGATTCTTTTCATCTATACAATTTTCTGAAAAAACCTAGTTTTACTACTATTCGAATCTCCTCAGGTCTTTATAGATCTAAAGTGATTTGAGTATTATTGGGTATTTTCCTTTAAAATCTCTTAGTTTGATTAATTGTTTCAACTTAATTTACTCTCTCTAAAGATAGGGTTCCTGCCAGACTTCTTCTCAAAGATTGTTCTAAATCTTTCGGTGTTAAACTAATGGTTTATTTACACGATTGATTAACTTTGGTGTATATGTTTAAACCCTAGATGTTCCTGTTTGTGACACTAATTTCTTTATTTTTTTGTTATTGTGTTTATTTCAGTAAACCCGTTGTATTGAATGTGTCTATTCTTTAGTCTTGAATAAATTTCCTGTTGAAACCAGTATTCTTTGGGATTTCTTTGTACTTAATTGATTTCTATTAAGTATTTGAACGAATTCCTCCCGTTAAGATTAGTACTTCTCTGCGATTTACCTATTTTCCTTATTTATGACTTTAATTTGTATTGCTTGCCTTAATTAGATAATTAGTCTGATTTAGGGATCTAATTAACTCATGTGTGGTATATGATTGATTTGTTTACCTTATTTGAATCTCAATTTGAATCATTAAGGGATTCCCCAAATTTAAGGGGTTCCTTTTTTGGATTCTTCTGTGGAAATTGATCGAGTTAAGTCCCCAACTAACGGATTGATTTATTCTGATTACCTTATTTTATGAACTCTAATTTATTATTTAACTTATTTGTCCTACCTTAATAAGTGCTATATAAACTGTCATTTTGATTTCTTTAAACACTGATAAAAGTTTACAAATACACACTCAAACACAAACTTTGTTCTATCTCTCTCTACTACTTGTGTTTATTGTTTGTCTAGTCAGTCGAAAGCTAAGACTAGACTGTTGAATATTGCCTACTTTACTTCTGCTTCTACTTCTTCATCAGGTATGCTCCCTCTTTACTACCATATAAAGGTCTGTATGATTTGATTTGGTGTACTTCTTTTTCCTAGCATGTCCATTTTATGTTACTAAATTACTATAATCTTTTTATATTAACATGTTAATCTTTGACTAGACATATGTGATTCATGCTCTTTATTCCTAGTCATCATATGTACTACCATTCAATTTGACGATATGCTTATTGTGATTCAATTTAACCTATATGATTCCTTATAAGTAGCATGCCCTTCTTATGTCTTAATCGAACTTATGTGTCTACTTTAATAACATGTTTACTTTTATGTTTTCTGCAATAATATGTCTACTTCGGCCTGATTGAATCCATGTGTTCTTGCTCTCAATATTTTTAGTCCTACTTTAGCTACACTTATGTGTTTCGATATGAATACCACTCGTGCTTATTTTTCTTCATTAGCATGTCCCTTCTATCTTATGTTCACATCGGACTAACATTGCTCCTAAGCCCGGCTATCCCTTTTTTTTTTTTTTTTTAGTTGAACGATTGCTTCTATTAATATCAACAATTATACAATAGAGTGTTCTTTTGTGATAGTATAGACTAACTATCACATCCTAATCCTTTAATCATGCTATACAATTCTCACTGCTATCAAGCTAAATTATTACAAATCACCTATAAACTGACAATAACTAAGGATAGTAATTGAGTTGTCGTAATCCTTTTAACCAAGTCTTGCATCTCCTACCTCGTGCATGAATGAGGATAGCAATTTCTCTGCACAATTTGTGTTCATCAAAAGGCTGTTTCTGAAATCGTAATGCATTCCTCCCTCTCCAAATCAATGAAACAGTCGTAACAAATGCAGTAGCTACCACAGCTTTTTTGAACTGTTTACTCCTTGCATTGCTACATATCCAAGTTAATTCAGCTTCCCAACAGGCAGGTCTTCTATGATATCCCAGCCAATGACAAATCTTGCACCAAATTCTGTTAGTGACTGAGCAATTAAAAAACAGATGTTCAAAATCTTCACTGTGATGGTTACAAAACACACATGCTGCATCCCTTTGCATATGACTATATGCTCATCTAGTAATAGTTAATAAATATATGAGTCTTTGCTCTGATGTTTTATGACTATGTTCTGTGTGTTTTTGGTTTGATGAACCTTTAGTTCTGATGTTTCCTAAACTATTTCTCACTCCTGATACGTCTTTACCTCTAAAATATTTAACACTTCTAACATTGCTTTCACTTTAAAATTATTTTTCACTCCTAAGTGTTTTCCCCTGTAAAACTATGTTCATCTCTGAATTGTTTTACTTCTTGACTATTTCTTAAAATGGTTTTCCACTCCTTCAAACACTATCTCACACTCTTCCTCTTACAATACTTAGGATCCTGCCCCTCCAGTGTTTGTACTCCTATGAATCTATGAGGTTTCTCTGAAGTCTAGCACGCTAGGACTAGCCTCCCCACACTGCACAAATAACTACTCCTCTTTAAAAAGGATCTTGGTGTAAGCATAGTAGGTGCAAAGTTCCAAAAACTTGTATTTTTAGCTTACCAGCAGGGAGGACAAGATGTGAGAGTCGAGGGTGAGATGGTGCGAGCACGTTAAAAGGAGAAGCATTGATACTCATGTTATGAGATGCGAGAATATGGCATCCCAAAGGTCCTTGAGGCCCTTTGGGATCTTTAACACAGCAGGATACTATTTGGTGCACTATGAGAATATGGTATTTTGGTCTGTTTAAAAGCCTGAAACTTCCACGTGCATGTTCGTCCTATTTAGACTCTATATAGCATAGCTTGGGTTATTTTGTAATTCATTTGTTCTATGGTCTGTAATAATTATTGTAAACACATATTGAGGAAATTTGTAAAAAAGGAGATATTCTTATAGAATTTTAGGGAAATTAGGTAGAAATCATATCTTTAGGTTTATTATAGTTAATTCTTGCATTAGAGACCATGTTCTTAGGATTATTTACTTGTATTAGATACCATGGCAATAGGCATAGTAATATTGCTTTACTTATAAACCATGCTTATAAGTTCTTGCAATGTTTGTCCATTTAGGTGCCATGCCTATAGGGTTCGAAAAACCGATCATACATTCTAGACACCATGCATATAGGGTTTATAAAATCAATCGTGCATTTTTGACACCATGCCTGTAAATCAATCTTTGTATGCTGATAATGTTTAGGTGAATTTCACATGTTAATAAGGTTTTAAATCTGAAAGCTGCATGTCGATGCCATGCCAATTTTATCCTAAATCTATTTCAGAATTTTATTCCATTCTAATGTCTAAAAACAGTCATTACGCCAAACATGCCAATAGGACAAAAACCGCCTGCTTAAAATTGTTTATTGGTTTATTGTTCTCCTGATTAAGGATTAGATACCATGATTATAGGACATCACTATTACACGCCTAGGCAAACCTGTAGGGCGACTAAATCCTACAAGTGAACTGCCAAGATTCAAGATGTCGTAAAATTAATAAGGCAAAGAAATTAGGTCTTTATCGCCTGACATTAACGCAATGCTATATATTCTGTTTGTCATGCTCACCTAGATATTCTGCTCTAGGATCCTTTGAGATATCTAAAATCTTTTTGTTTGAGGCGTTCTTTTATCTGCTTATGTGAGGAGGGAAAAACTGAGCCTTTAATTTCCTTTATGTGAATGTCCTAATTGTTCTTGCTTGTCGCCTAGATTTTTCTCCTTTAAGTACCTTAGGAATGTCTAGAACTGCTTAAATAAGAGAACCTAAATACCTCCAGGGCCACCGGGAAGGGATGGGTAATGCAGGCATAGAGTCCATTCAATTAAAAGCGCTTATATAACCACTAAGGGGAGGGTACTTGGATAATTAAAGGATACGATGACTTGTGCGCTAATGCCACATGTAATCCCTCGAGTTAAGGAAGGTTTACCGAGTATTGTAGAACCTAAGGCCCCACTTACCCTTTGTTTTAAATGTAATATCAATTTGTCTAAATTTCTTTATTTGTAAGACTAATTCACGTAATTTGAGTTCGGCCAGGATCTACCGTTATTTACTGGGAGGGGTGACTAACACCTTCCCCTAGAGGTTATTTCGAGCCTTTACTCAAGTTTCTAATAATGCAAACCAGTTTTATGATTTATTTTCTCTAGATGGCCTAACGCACCTTAAATTCGTTTTGTGGTGGCTCTTCAAATTCAAGTACCCAGTTATCGAAAGGAAATGAGTTGGTACTAATGAATTTCAAAACTAGGACTCCGCAAGTAAAAAGGGCGCGTGACAATTGGTAATGATTATCTTGAAGAATTTTCAAAATCCGGGCTCGTGGGCTCGAGGGTTGACTTTATTGACTTTTTGAGTGGAGTTGAGAATTTTTATAAATCATTAATTTTTCTACATTTGAGTATATTTTGATTTATTTTCACCTTGTTTAATTAGTTTCAGATTGATGGGCTTAGATTTGAGGTGTTAGAGAGGCATTGGAGCCGGTTATGGAACTTCGGAGCAAGGTATGTCATATATCTTACCTTCTGAGGGGGAAATTACCCTTAGGTGACGTAATTATTATGTTCTACTAATTGTAGGTGCTACATACGCATGAGGTGATGAGTGTCTGCACGTAGCGAAATCATGTTATGTCTGAGTTGACTTAGGACTTTATCATGTAATATTTTAATTGTTGGGACTCATTTTGCAAGCTTAATTAATTGAAATTATAATTGAAATTGAAATTGATTTAGAAACATATACATACACACACACATATATACATACACACACACACACTATTATGCACCTGTATCATTGTTATAAGCATGTGACTCATAATTCGATAAGTTTATTCATTTCTTGTGGAGTGGATCAAACGTCTTAGCAGTATAATAGATGAATCCATGGTTCCTGTTGGTCGGCCCTCAGAAATTTACGCGTTATTCTGGATCGAACCATACGACCTCGGCATAATTATGCGTTATATTGCTAGAAGTCCGAGTATTTATGAGATTATCCTTCCATTGATGCTTAGCATTTTATATGGTATTCCTTATCTATTTGATACTGACATTTGATACATATGAGTTGTTGAGATAGAATTCGAGACTTAGAAATTCATATCTTTCAATGAAATTTTTGGAAGATTATGTAACTTACGGTTTTATCCATTATTGTTGTTGTGATTTATATCTTCTTATGATTTATCATATTGCCTTATTGGACCTCTAGTAAGTGTCAATGTCGACCCCTCGTTACTACTTTTCGGGATTAGGCTAGATACTTACTGGTTACGCGTTGATTTTCCATACTCATGCTGCACCTCTGCACTATATGTGCAACATGTGACATGTTTATTCGGTGGTCAACTTGGCGCATAGGTGCAGTTGCTGAGGAGACTTTATGATGAGCTACAATTCTAAGCTACGTATCGCAATTCACAGAATCTCCATCATACTATTTACATTATCCTATCTTATTTATATTCCAGAGAGATATTGTATTATTATTGTACTCTTTAGTAAATGCTCATGTACTTGCGGCAACGAATTTTGAGATGTTCTAGAATTTATTTATGGTTTCTATAACCTCGATACACTTTTACTTGTATAATATTTAAATTGTATTTTTCTACGACTTTAATGCATTTATGTTTCTATCTAACAAGATTCATGATTTCAAAAATACTAAAATGAATAACTAAGTTGTTAGTTCATTATTGGCTTACCCTACGGGACGATATTGGACGCCATCACCATCGATAATGAGCTTTGGATCATAAAAATACAGCGGTGTATTGTAAGTATAGCGAAACTTGGTAATAATTAATTTAAAGTAATTGATTATCATGAAATAGTTTCTCCGAAAGGCAAAGATGACTATTGCTAGTACTTTTCTGCGGTTGGAACTAAAATAAGATAGGGTCTTCGTTAAATGGAACTAAAATGACTCATGTCTTTGTTTCTTCAAAACTAGGAAAGGTTTGTCGCCTTTGAAAATTATATTATGAATTGCGATAAGCACCTCGATATTAGTTTGATAAACTAGCTGCTTCGTTCGGAAGGTGTGAATTCAAAATATCTTGTTCAGATAACTCTTATTCATATTTATTGATGGTCCAGTTTAATTACATATTCTCATCTATATTGATGACCTCATTTTTTGGTAGTGACAAGACAATAATAATAACAAATTTAATATATTTTTATAGGTAAATCAAGAAAAAATTATATAAATATAAATCTTATCCCTGTCTAGTAAAAAATAAAGAATCTGTTTTCATTAAACACTCGGCTTAAAAAGGGAAGAAGAATACAAAGAAGAAAGAAAGAAAGATAAAGAAGAGAAAAAAGAAGTACATAACAGTAATAACAGAGAAATACAATAACTTAAAGCGAACTAAACAATATGACATAATATACATATAAGAATATAAAGATATATGAGTGTTGTTTATACTATTGGAAAGAAAAAAGAGAAACTTTCAGCTACTTACTAGCCTTTTATCTTAATTTTCAACCTTCATACCCTCCTATCAATGATCATGTCCTCAGTAAGTCGACGCAACACCATATTCCGCCTAATCGCCTCTTTCAGTACTTCTTTGGCCTATCTCAACTTCTTCTCAAACCCGTCATGGCCAGTCTCTCGCATCTCATAACATGAGTATCAATGCTTCTCCTTTTAACGTGCTCGCACCATCTCACCCTCGACTCTCACATCTTGTCCTCCCTGCTGGTAAGCTAAAAAATACAAGTTTTTGGACTTTTACGCCTACTATTCAACAACACTTTAATTATGTTTAAGCTAAAATATGAATAATTCGAGCTAAAATGAGTAAAAGAGAACTTTAAAGTATGAGTAGAAGTTTGAGAATTAAAACTAAAATCGAGTTCTGAGTCGAGAACAGAGTATACATATGAAAAAAAAAGAAAAAATCTTTCATGATGTGAGCGTGGCTTTGAGTAGACGTTTCAAATTTAAAGCATAAATCGTGTTCAGAGTCGAGAACCGAGTATATATACTTTCCCGTTTTAAATTAAATGAGGTAGTTTAACATAGTACGAAATTCAAGAAAAAAAAAAATACTTTTAATATTTGTGTTTTTAAAATCATAAGTTGTAAAGTTTTGTGGGACTATGACTTTTGTGTGGTTATAAAAACTTATTATTAAGGTTACAGTGAGCAAATATAAAGAATTTGATGTTGAATTATTTTTAAATTTGAACATGTATTATTTATTTTAAAATAAACAAAAAATAAAAGTATCTCATCTAATATGAAATGGAGTACGAAAAAGGAAAGAAAATCGTTAATGATATGAGCTTTGCTATGATTCAATTGCATTTTACCAACTTTGTGAATTTGTGGCTTAATACGTCATATGGCCATTGAGATGATTGGCCAATGTTAGGCAGCCACCAAGAAAACAAGATTCTAAAGAACCCCACATGCGCGACGTGCAGCGAGTCCCTCAGTGCGGCGCGCCTACGCAATTTTCGCTAATTAATCCTATTTTACCTCAAATATGGTATATTAGTCCAGATCCATTCATATTCGGTATAAATATATTGTAAGCACAATTGTTTTAAGGAGATTAGACCTCGGAGAATTTTGGAGCTACCATGGCTCAAAGGCACAATATTTTATTAATTTTCTTGCCAACAATCGGTGCAAAATGAAAATTCGTATCGTAAGGTTCTATTTGATATTTTCTATTTCTTCAAACTTATTTATTATAAATTTCTTCTTTTTTTATAGAGTAGTTTATTATAGGATTTAATGAATATATTGTTTTGATTGTTATTTATAGATTTAATTCCGGTTTAATTGCATGAATTACATTATGGAACTTTTAATTAATTGCAAATTTGTTCACCGATTTAGTTAAATGAAAGAGGAATTATAAGGGTTATCTTTGTATTTTTTTCTTTTGGCTAATTTAGTGATTCTTCTAAGTAATTAATAGAGCTCTTTGATTTGTTGTTTAAACCAAATTAGGAGAACATACAAGAGATGTTTTCCTAAACACTAGAACATTTAGGTATTTTTGCATACTTCACGGTGGTTCATATCAATTTATCTCGTAGAGTCCATATTTAATCTAGAGAGAAATCTTTTGCCTTTTATTTAAACTACATGATAATCATTATAATACTAGAAGTGAATTTAAGTAGAATTAAGTATCAAATAAATATCATGCACCTATCCTGTCATGGCTCTTATTTCTCATATTGATGGTTATCCATTTTTGCTCAACTCTTCCACTCTATGTGATCAAGTCTAATTAATCGTAACCTTAATTTAGAAGTTATTTGTATTTGTTAGACCTCCTTTTTACATGGATAACCCGAAGGATAAAACGTATAAGTGAGCTTTTCCAATTAAAGTGGTGTTATTCGAAATGGGTTATTTATTTATTTAGAGTCGCCACTTGGGATAAGCTTAGCTTTTGCTCTCCCAAGTCACCGGTTTGTTTTGAATCCCAAATCGAGGAAATTTATCGACTTCCCAAATGGAGTATGCGAATCAGAAATTCTAAGTAAGGAATTTTGTTGACCCACGTGAAGGTGTTAGGCACCCTCGAATTCTGTACTTCTACCAAATTGACTAAAATTCTGATTTTTCGTACCTATTCATCCTATAGTGCAATTTTAAATTATTTTTATGCCGCTTTTAATATTTTTAAGGGAATTGCAATGTCGTTAAAAATATGCCGCGCACCACGTCACATAAATGCACCAGCGGTTTTTGACATATTTTAACTTTATTGAGGTTATCACATTAATGTGCACCCGTACTTAGGAAGATAAAATTATTAAAGACGCGCGTAAAGCGGCTAACGTGTTACTATCTTTGCGGAAACCCGTAAAATTCGCTAAACGGCATATCCCGAATTAATAAGTATTTTAATATGAATATTTAAGGAGGGCCATGCACTTTTTGGGTTTCGTTTGGCATGTCGTACTTTATTTATTATTTTAAAGAGCAATTCTAGAGCCGACTTTATTTTTTTGTTGAGTTTGTCTCTAGTTGGGCCTAATGACTTGAGGATACATTACTTGGAGATTCTAAACATACAATTCAATTTTACATTATCAGAATCTCACAAAATCCGCTAAGCGAACGAATCTTGCAACATGTCGGGTTTTAATACAACATATGGGAGAAGGTTGCATTTCAGCTATTTGAATAACTCTTCAGAATTTGGGCTTAATCACAAGCCCAAACCTTATTTGTACAAAAGAGTGAGGTGCTTGGGCTTACAACAGGCCAAAAAAATCAAATAAACTTGGGTCTACAAGTTTGCCATCAAATATCCTATTTATTTAATCAACCACCAAATCTCAAACACTTAATTAGCGTAACTTACTCAAACTCATTAATACACATTCGAAATTAACGTGTAATGCCATATAAATCTGAAGCATCAAACTATTTTGAATTAAAAGTGCACTTCTTTAAATCCTACTTTTTACAAACACACGGTGATTAAATCCACATAACATGCAATTATACACTTACAGGAGATACTGATCTTCTGTTAATAAAGAGGATCAGGCTATTTTAAAAAAACATCTCACTCTAAGTCGAGTTTTTTAAATAGAATAGCATAAAAACATTTGAATCGATTACACTACTGGCTATCCTTAGTAATGACTACTGTATAAACTTGAAGTATCAGTCAAAATGTCCCATTCTACATAACAACTGTCTCAGCTACGATAAACATAGAAATGAAAATAACATTTGATGGAGGAACAAGTAATATTCATCTTCAAACTTGAGAATTCACTTAATTTAAGCTTCATACATAATTGGATATCGAAAGTGTACCTGGAATTCGAGTAAAACAAAAACTGAGAGTCAGCAAACTCTAACAACAATATGATCACATGGATCAACAGCTCATGATTAGCTGTGAACCCAGGAATAGTATCTAAAAACCCAGGGGAATCTAATACCCATATAAAGTCAGCAAACCAACTCAAACAGCTTGAATTAACCCCAAACTATCTTAAAATCAAATCAGAACAATTTCTGAAGAGTTTATCACTTCAAACACCCATATTTCAAGTCGTTTTCAGCTTTTATAACTAAAATTCTAATTGACAGCTGAGAATTAGAATTATTCTAAAGAAAAAGGCTCTAATGGAACAGTAAAACCTCTGGAATTTCAAAAAATTTCAGGATTTTATGAACTTGGAATATTTGGAAGTTTTTTGGGAATTTTTGAAATTTTTTCAGGCTTTAAAATTAGAAGTTTCCGATTGTACCCCAAACTTGTGAATGAAGGCACTAGGGTTTTATAGCCAAAACTTAGGGCAACCCTCTTATTTTTGTTTTAACCATTAGTCCCTCTTTTATCTTTTAGTTTTACTCAATTGTCCTTTATTTTCTGACTTGTTGGCCAAGTCTTAACATGAAGCCTTAGAATTGTAACTACAAACCTATTCTAGAAGGATATATGGTGTTCTTGCTAACAAATTCTTTAAGTAAACATCCAAACTACCCTTAAAATATACCCTGAATTACTACAACAACACAGACAAACCCCAGCCCCTTTTACTCTAACAAAGTTAATCATGGTTGATTGATTGCAAGACTAGAAGCTATTCAGCTATTACTTAACCACGATTAAAATCTGAACTACTAACCTAAGCTAATCTGAAATATAACTAGGAATTTTAAGACTAGTGGATTATTAAACTAACACAACTGCAAAATTAATAAACCAGTTTCAAACAAAAGGGCTTAAATTAACACAATCAAAAAGAAAAATTCAAAGCTACGGCTAAACATGCAATCCTATTATTGATATCCAATCAAGACAAAAAACTAGTTCTAGTTCATTCTACTATCAAACTATCAATTAAACTAAATTGACGTTAAACTAAGGTAAACTAAACTAAAAACTAGATTAACTATTCAGAGATTCGATCAAAACTAAAGCTACGCGAAAAATGAAACTAATGCAAAAGAGTCATCAAACAAAAATTAGTAAAAATCATTATAAACAGAAATCAGAAGTCGATGTTATTTAAGCTAACCAAAGCAGAAAAAAAACAGTGTCGGAAACTAAAATACATAGAATCATCAGAAAATAAAAATGCAATCAAAATAAGGGGTAACCTTAAACAAAAAAAAAAATCTAATTGAATTGACTAAGGAATACTAATTATGATCAACATTCCCAATTAAACTATAAAATAAATAATCAGAAATAGCGCAAAACATAATCGTCAAACAAAAGAAGTAAAAATAAAAACCATCGAATGAAAGTAAAAACTCACTGATTTGGTCTTCAAAAACTTGACTAGATTCAAAGTGAATCCCAAAATGGAGTTACATGTTTGTTCTTGGTAAGAACAAACATTAAACTTCATTTGGCAACCCAAATCGGGTTTTGACAGCCTTCTAAAAATTAGTAGATTTTTGAGATCTAAATTTCGAGAAGTTTCAGAGCTGTTCGAAGGAACAAGGGTTCAGTTTAGGGTAGAGAAGGCAAAGGGGAGTATATGGTGTGTTTTTGGTGGCCATTGGAGCTGGCACCGTCGTAGACAGTGGAGCAGATGCTCCTTTGAATGAATATTCAAAGAGTTTGGCCGAGATTTGAGGGTTGATCTTTGGGGGGTTGGAAAGAGTAGAAGACGAGGAGCAGATAGTGTTAATTTAGGTGGATTTGGAGTTACGCCGCTACTGCCCGGTGGAGATGAGGCGAAGGGTGGAGGTTTGCGGTGGTGTTACATCAGTGATCAGTGTGTACAAGGAGGGTAGGAAATGTCTCTAGGGTTTCTGAGAGTTTTCAGACCGTTTTATTAAAAGTGTGAGATTGAGTCTGGGCCGTTGAATCAAAGTGGATGAATGGCTGAGATTAACTGAATGCCAAACGACATCGTTTTGAGGTCTCTTCAGGCTAAACCGGGTATAGGGTTTGGGTTTGAGCCAATTTTGATGGGTTTAGAGGCTTTGGGCAAGATTTCATGGCAAGAAATGGCCCAAATTAACATGTCTTTCATTATTTCTCTTAATTCTTTTCTTTTATTTGTTTTTCTTCCTTTTCTTTTCTTTTTCTTTGTGTTTTTAATTTTGTATTATATGCGCAAAATTAAAAATGAAGATCAAGATTGATACTAAAATTACCCTAATTAATTTCCAATTTAACTAACTCCTAATTTAAAGAAAACTAGGACAAATTTAAAGAATAACTGTGAAAGAAAATTTTTTGTTATTATTATTTTTTTCATTAGTTAATTAACAATCCTAAATAATGTGAAAATTAAGTCGTAAATGCAAACATGCTATGTTTTGTATTTTTATGAATTATATTAATTAAAAATACACAAAATGCAAATAAACACATAATCACACAATTAATTCCTAAAAATTCAAATAATAAAAGAAAAAAAATCCTAATTTTAAGGATTCTTAAGGAACATTTTATGCGAGGCAAAATCACGTGCTCACAGCTGCCCCTCTTTGCTCAGAGACACGAAATGATTCCGGGCAAAGATTAATGAGCAACAGAGAGATTTTTGCATGCTTTGCTTTCCATGAGAAGCATTTTTAAAACTGTGTGACCGAACCTTGCTTCAAAGGTTGCCTACATATTCTTGGCTATAAAGGAATCAGATTAGTGTAGCTCTGGAGTGTTTTGATAGCTGGGACTACCATGAGTTGTGATTTTAATTCTGATGTTGCTGCTACTGCTTGTTGACCTCCTTATTACACGAAAGGAAAATCAAAAGCTAAGCTAGCTATGCCTATCAAC
The DNA here is from genome assembly GCA_034376525.1 of Nicotiana benthamiana. Lineage (NCBI taxonomy): Eukaryota > Viridiplantae > Streptophyta > Magnoliopsida > Solanales > Solanaceae > Nicotiana > Nicotiana benthamiana. The sequence goes on from CM067337.1 coordinate 97,545,286, forward strand.
TATGACTTACAAGATTCCAATCAATAATTATCTATGGAGCTTGATCTTGAGTCTTAGCTTGATTCTCCATGGACCTCAATCTGAATGTCGATGCTCGTAAGCTGTAGGGGCCGGTTCTTTCTTCAGCATTGAAGCCAAACTGGACATGCATGACTGGTGATTTTGAATCAAATTTGGACATTCCGCATCTTTCTTTTCAACCATTCTGAGTTTGTTTTTCCTCTTTGTTCTTTTATTCTTTTCCTTTATTCTGGATTAAGATTTGCTCTTCAGGTCATCTCAAATCCTGTGCCATGAGGTAAAACCTGTTTGGATGCCAAAATAAACGAACGAACGAAATTTTCTGCCCCAGGTTTTACTAGGAAAATTTTGTGAGTTATTTGTAACACAAATCTAAGTTGTTTCTATTGAAAAGAATAAAAATCAGGATTGTTTATTTTTGAAAGATTGCCAGGCTTTGCTTGGCAGATGACCGGGGTATGCCAGGAAAGAAAATGGGTCCCTGCTAGGGATAAAAGGAGGATCCACGGGTTATGACGGTATAGGAATAGAGAGTACCTACTGGGAGGAAGAATAAAAATCCACTGGTTATGCCAGGGTAGGAAGAAAAGACTCATGGGTTATGCCATGGGGGATCCGCGGGTTATGCAGGGATTTGAGAGCAAAAGACTTCTGGTTTATGCCAGGGAATCCGCGGGTCATGCAGAGATTTGGGATGAAAAGACTCTGGTGTTATGCTAGGGGATCCACGGGTTATGCTTGGATAAGCAGAAAGGCTCCTAGGTTACGCTAGGGGGATATGTGAGTTATGCCGGAATTGAAAGAAAATGCTCCTGGGTTATGCCAGGGGGATCCACGGGTTATGCCGGGATTGAAAGAAAAGGCCTATGGGTTATGCCAGGGGAATCTGCGGGTTATGCCGGGATTTGGGAAGAAAAAAATCTTGGGTTTTTCAGGGGATCCACGGGTTATGACGGGAATGAAAGACAAGACTCCTAGATTATTCTAGGGGAAACCGCGGGTTATACCTGGATGGGAGGAAAAGGCTCCTGGGTTATGCCAGGGGAATCTACGGGTTATGCCGGGATTTGGGAAGAAAAAGACTCATGGATTATGCCAGGGGATCCACAGGTTATGTCGAGGTTGAAAGACAAGACTGCTGGGTTATGCCAGGGGAATCTGCGGGTTATACCGAGATGGGAGGAAAAGGCTCCTGGGTTATGCTGAGATTGAAAGAAGAATCTCCTGGGTTATGCTAGGGGAATTCGAGGGTTATGCAGGGATTGAAAGAAAGAAATCCTGGGTTATGCTAGGGGAATCCGCGGGTTATGCAGGATTTGGAAAAAGAATCGTGCTAGGGAAGAAAAGAAAAAGATTCGCAGGTTATGCTGGGGAATGCTGGGGAATGACAGAAAGAAACGTCCATCAAGTTATGCTGGGGATAGAGACAAAGGAACCCTCGGTTTATGTCGGGGAGAACAGAGCATGGTCCTCGGGTTTATGCCGGGGAGGTCCACAGTTATGCTGGCGAGAGAGGAGCATGATCCTCGATTTAGAGGAATGGAGTCGAGGATCCGGGTCCTATGCTACCATGGTTTGTGATTCTCATTTTCTTCTTTTCTTTTATAAACATTGTGGGAAAAAGATGTAAAGAGAACTTCCCTTTTGGCTGATCCTTGCTGCAAGGCTATCTTAGCTCTTGTGCATTTCATTTGGTTGCATTTGCTATTTATCCCATTTCTTTGGATACAGTTGTTTCAGATTCTCAAACAAAGCACAACTGGTTAGTTTGAAATGGTGATCGGTATTGTGGCATTAATTTGCTTGATCCTGGCCTCACTTCTGTTGAGAAGACCTTTGGCTTTCAAGACTTTTCCTTGTTGGTTGGTCAGTATATTTCATATTTCAGATTTGTTTCGCCTTCGTAGGACTTTTGCGTACGATTTTTTTGCCCCGATTTCAATTTTCTAACCTTTCAGTATTTTGCCTTCTTAAACTGTGTTGAGACATTTAGCCCACTCGGGCTTAACCTTTCTTATCTTCATTTTGGTTTCATAGGAAGTTGATTTCGATTTTATTACTTTCCCCCTTTCTGCTTCTGAAGCGTTAGACATCATGGTCATCCGGGATCGGCTATATGCACCCGATGAGACTGGGTATATTCTTTAGTCCTTGCCAGGCTAGCCCAATGAAACCAGTCTTACCACCTTTTCTTGCGAGATAGTCATGAAATCAAAGTTAAGCTGAAAGGGATTCAAAGAAGCATCAAAAGCAATCATATAGATGTAGAGAGAAGTGACCCTTTAGGGGAAAAGAGAAGGACTTATCTGGGGGTGCATGCCGACTTCAAATGGACATTACATGCTTCTCGAATGGGATGCCCGACCCATACCATATTTCAAGCTTCTTGTGAACTGTACTTCAACTTTTCGAAACCAGGGTATTTTACCTGGATATTGACAATGATATATCTTCTTTTCGGCCGACGCCGCCCTTTGCGGGTTTCGCCAATCGACCTCTCCCATTTCTCTTTCTCCCGTCACCTGATAGTGCTCTTTATGAGTTTTCACTAAACGGACTCTCTCATTGTCATTTTCTCTACTCACTATCGCCTTATGGTGCCCGAAGGTTTTTACCGATAAGACTCTCTCCTTTATTTCTCTTAATTTGAATTGTGTCCAATCCCAACAATGACGTTTGTCCTTTCCTTGCCTTTGCCAATCGATCGAAAGGACTTGGGCCTGGTTTTTAGGTAATGGAAATTGGATGGAACTACAACTTTGGAACCATTTGGGCGGGTTCATGGCCGAATCATTACATCATCTGCCCCAGTTTCAGTTTTGGGGAATTGGGTTTTTTATTTTGATATGACTGAACTTCAAGGAGAGGCAGCCTACGTATCCTTTCGGAATCAAGTCAGACATAGTTCGGGAAGTATTTCCTAAAGTAATTTTGTTTCGTTGTTTCTTTCTTCCTTTTTCATCATTTTCTTTCATTTTTTCTTTTGTTTTATTTTTCTTTTGTTTTTTTCCTTTTGTTTTCTTTTGCTTTTCTTTTCCTTTTATTCCTTTTTTTTCTTTTTTTTCTTTGATCGTTTTCTCTTTTCTTTTTGAATAGCACTTCCGGGTTCCAAAGAGGGTGATCAAAGAAGCGTAACCGACTCAAAGGGTTGGTTTTGTTTAGGGTAACGGGAAAGAAAAGTCTTCGTCATTTCAACCAGACTGAATCATTGTTGCAAGAAGTTAAAACATAGTACCTTTTTACAGCATCTGTATTGGCTGCTGTTTCAGAATCGTCTCCTGCGACATCACCCAAGAATAATGGTCCTTTGGGGAGTATCTTTCTGATAATGTATGGACCTTTCCATTTTGGAGAAAACTTTCTTTTAGCTTCCTGATGGTGAGGGAGAATACGCCTCAATACAAGATGAACGACTTTGAAATTCTTGGTGTGAGCATGTGGTTTTTGCCCTGTTATGACGACTCGTATAGGACTCTTAGGTTTAGGATTTTCCTTTTAATATTTGCTTTAGGATTTTATTTTAGTATTTAATTGCGTGTGCCCATGTGTCTTCATGCTTCAGGTTTAATTTCATATTTTTGCTAAAATAATTGTTAATTAGGGTTATTGTTGCGAAGATCAAATTCAAAAAAATATGCAAGTAGTATTTCTTGCATTTTGATCATTTTTGTTTAACTTTAATTTGTTGCATTTTTTGTTTGTGTTAATTAGGAACTAAATAATAAATAAAAGAAACAAAACAAAAAAAATATACATATATATATAACCACCCAGGCTGGCCACAATTGGGCCAGACCTGGGTGGCCCAAAATTATTTTCCCTGTAAATAACACCTAGATACCAGCCCCAACCCATTCCACACACTACGCCCCAAAACAACACCGTATTGGGCAGGCCATCGTAAGAGTCCATTACAAACCATCCAACGACAATGGAACTCCCCACCGAAATAAAATAAATATGTCCAAATCTCTATATAGATACAGAGAAAAACTCTTCGCCTTCCTCGTACCAAGCCGACCGCTGTAACACCTCCCCTCGACCGCCCTATGACCACCTCTGACCACCTAGCAACAACCGTAACGTCACTGTCGGAAATCGCCTCACGGTGGTGGTGGCTACCAAAACCACCCTAACTTTACACCACAAGAACACCATGACCTCCTCTTCCCCTTTTTGTAGCTGGTTTCTTTCGAACGAATGCCGATCTTGTCGAATATTCAAAACAAGGATCGCCGGAACCACCCTCTGCAGCGAACCAATCCCAAACCGCCCCAAATTTACACCATAGGACCACCTAGACCTCCCCTTCCCAGTCCTGAAATCATCTCGAATATCGATACGAAGCCTACCCTAAAAATAAAACCCCACCGGATACCGGTCAAACGGACCTCAGACAATCCTAGTCCATTCCCGTCCCCAACCATGCCATCCACAACCCTCATACCCTGCGAACCACAACAAAAACTTAGATCAGACCTTGCTGGGTCTTAGAAGCATCAGACCCCCCCCCCCCCCCCCCCCGAACTCGTGTTCTTCTTTAAACACGTAAGGAAAATGCCTTAGAGCTTAAAAAACCTCCCAAAAGAGGTCAGAAACAAACGGAACGGATTCAAGTTAGTTGGTTTTCATACCATTCATATTTCTGTCCTATTGATTGTGATCTTCAGTATTTGCACAGTTTAGGATAAATCGCTTTTCTGAATATTGTAATTACTGATATTAGCTTTGTTTTAATTTCTTGGTTTTTACTTCTAAGTTTTTTACTAAGTGTTATATTTTGCCCATTTTTCCTACGTAGTCAATTAGGGTTCCTTTTGATTGTTATGGTTCATCTTGACGTATTCATAGTCCTTAAGTTATGATAATTGTTGGCCTGAATCCATGAGGTGCATTGTTTAGTCCTTAAACTCTTTAAGTTTCCAAGTCCACATAATAAGCCTATATTCCAGACAAAATTTGGCTCATAACTCAAACACAATTGACAAGGGTCAATTTTGACCAAACCAAATGAAAAAAACCAAGGTTAAAAACTTCAGGTTAGTTAATTAGGAAAAGAAATAGTGGAATAAGGGGTATTTGAGGCTGAATGAATCTTGTAGCAACCCCTAGAACATTCTAGTGAGGGACTTAGGCGTAATTTATGCCTCAAACTTGAGGCAAAAGTCAGAAAAATAAGGACTGTTTAGGTATAAAATGAAATTTGACTAAGGGACTAAAAGGAAAAGTGATGGTCTAAGGCTTCAATATAGAGCAATCTGAAAATTTTGAGAGATGATTTTTTTAGACTTTTGGCTATATCCTTGAAAAGACTTTCCTTCTGAAACTCCAAGTAATAAAAGATACATATAAATACATATTAGTTTCCCCTTTATTCTTCAGAAATCGTTAGTTATGTTTTTATTTCCTATGAAATTTTGATTCTATCAAATGCCTTTTGAAATTCTAGGTGTTCACTAATCGATAGACTGTTGTTGCTTGCTAGTTGCTTCAATTTACTCATAGGTTCCCTTTTCTTGTTGAATTCTACATATTCATCTTCACTCAAAAAGCTGAGAAGTAATGTTCATATTTATGCAAGATTCTCGTTGATAATGAGAAGATAGTGCTTTGGTTTTAATTCCCTATTGTAACTATATTTATTTTCTTAGAATTTTTCTGATGTTTGTACTAAACCTAAGCGTGTATTAATAATGGACTGTATCAGGACTTCTTTTTGCTTGTTTAAGTTTTCTGTAGCAATAGTCGAATAAAAAGTTAGCTTAGTATTTTCCATTCGAGCTACATGTTAAGAACTCAACCACTGAACCTACACATGTACTTTGAATGATGAGTGCTTAAATTGTTTTCTCCAAATATTAAAGATCAAAATCTGATATGAAACCATTCTCGATGTCTTCCTGAAATACTTCTGGTCTATTGTATAATAATTCTGTGTACAATTTTGATGGCTGTAATATAAATGAAAGAAAATCTGACTGTTGTTCCCTTATAATGGACTCGTAGTCCACTATCTTTGGGCCTAATTGGAAGGCCCAACAGTTATCAGTTGTAATGTAGCAACACATGTTCCTGGGCTAACTAAAGATAAAGCCCAATGCATAATCAGCCACGAATGAGGCTAAAATGCGATTACTGAATTTGCAAGTGTATTACTAATCAATAAATTATCAGGACATCCCTATATATAAGAATAATAAAACATTTAATGTGCTTTAGGTTATCCTTATAAAATGAAATGAGCCTCGTTAACCAAATAAAAAATCACGAGGCTCCTTAATTTAATAAAATACTTAGAAAATCGGAATGTGTCGTTTAATAAAATTCATGGACACACACAAATTTTCGAAGAAGTAGTTGCTATAGGCGCGAACTTTTTAAAAATACCTTCCTAAATCCGGGTGTGCATTTATGTGACCCAAATCTAAATTTCAATGGAATTAAAATATATCTAAAATTGTGTGCGCATTTATGTAACACGATTCACGACGTATTTTAATAACATTGCAAATTTCCTAATAGAAGGATACTAAAAACGGTTAACCATTTAAAATTGAACCATAGGTATGAACGTGTGTAACAAATCAGATTTCAACAATATATAATAAGTTTAAGCGACCGTGCTAGAACCACGGGATTCGAGGGTGCCTAACACCTTCCCTCGGGTCAACAAAATTCCTTACTCAAGATTTTTTGGTTAGTAGACTTCGATCGGGAAGTCAAAATTTCCTAGATTTGGGATTTTAAACAAACTGGTGACTTGGGACACCAAAAGTCAAACCTATCCCAAGTGGCGACTCTTGATTAAATAATTAAACCCATTTCGAATAATTTCACTTTAATTGGAAAAACTCCATTACACGTGTCATCCTTCGGGGTAGGTATGTAAAAAGGAGGTGTGACAGCTCTGGCGACTCTGTAGGGGAGTAAAATGACCCAAAATCTCTGCTTCAGGATTAAAGAATTCGAGCTTAGAATAACTGCTATATTTGGTTCTTCTGATCTGTTTACATGTTTTGTGCTAAATACCACATGTTTTACCGCTTTGATTTTATCTGAACTGTGTATATAAACTACTATTAAATCATTCACTTCTCACCTCCAGGGATGTGGTTACTGGTTGAGACTCCCTATTATGTTTGTGTCCTACCCTGAAATAAGAAAAGAGGCTGGACAAGTTACTAAGCCGGAGGGCCTTTTGGTTTCCATTACGTAACCCCATCCTCGACTCGAGTTGTCCGCTGGGGTACAAAGTCTAGACCCTATACCGAGATTGTCAACTTAGTATAACAAAACCTCATGTCGAATCTCCAGTAGGAATGTTTTTTTGCATCTTTCATTTGGCTTAGGGGGCTCAACATAGGGTTTGTGTCTGTCTAGGACAGGTGCCCTAAAATAAAAGACCATCCTGATGCATTTTACGTGCTACTTGTGCATTTATTTGCCTTGGATCCGCATTTTGACCGGTTGCGAACAAAAGAGAATACATTGAGGAAAACATTAGTGTTAGGGTGATCACTTGTATAACCAATGTTTAAAATAGCGCCGAAATGCTGCCGGATTTTTCCCAAACAAAAATAGAACAAAACAAAACAAAAAAACAAAAGAATTTGGAGTTTTTCAAAAATATTTGTGGGTTTTAATATATTATTTTGGCCAAGTCTAACCCATATTCCAAAATGTCAAAAAAGATGTCCGAGTGTATTCACTTGTTTGGAAATATGTCAGATGGCGCCATTACTGCTGGTAGTAAAAGAATGTTACCACAAGGGATGCCGGAAGGCTGATCTTCCACAAATGGCCACCTCTGAATTTTATTTTAACTGGCAAGCAACCATATCCTAGAAAACCTTCTCTCCGAAATGTTGAAAGGCCGTATTTGCAAAGCCGGCCCTGTTTTTAAAATAAATTTCATCAAATGTCAGTTTTAATGTTTTGATACTACTAATTCACCTTTAATAAATGTGCAAAATGAGCACAATAATGAACACAATTCACTTGTAGTTGTGACTGTGGTAGAAAGATCTCAGGTAAGCAGGACAGAAAAAGGTCGACACACATATGGGAAACGTCACCGGTTTATTTAAAATTATCCTCAGGGGAGACATCATAATGGCCTTAATTACTTTTTGGGACTCGGCCCGCAATGTCTTCTACTTCTCGCACTTTGAGTTAACCCCGAAGTTCGAAGAAATGATCGGATATATCGGGACCCATACAATCCCTTTGAGAAATCAATACTTGATAGCACCCAAAGCCCTCGCCCTGCATAAATTCGTGGATACCCTGAAAATCATCTGAAAAGTTCACAATCCGACTTATCGGCTGGCTTTCGCACCTTGTAATTTATATACAAAAGATATGGCCACATTGGAGGATTCTACAACAGTGAAAATCCTATTTATAGCAAGGGTAGTCGGCTCAAGTGGGAGGAGCATCGATGCTTCGCGTTCATGGTGTCTTTCTCGGGTCATTTAGTATTCTAGTGAAAGGACGGGAACATCTAAATACGGATAGCAGGGGTCGGTAGTACTTTGATGACCCAAGCAAAGAGTATCCTCGCTTGAATGATCTTGTCATACATCTTCCGAGCTCTTACCATCTGTAAAGCCGGAGGAGATTTCTTCGAGGGTGGTAACTTGCTGCAAAAAATCTGAATGATTGAGCATATATGTCACCGGCCTCAATTCATGAATTACGGGTAGCCAAAAAGAGCTGCATAGAAGAATTTGGCAGCATATTTTATGGGTATAAATTCCGAGAGGGTGTCACAGAATGGGTGGCGCATCTCCGCGTCATCTCCACAAATCAAATAGAATGGACATTTGGTTTGCTCTCTATGAACGAAATTGTGTATATGCCCGCCACCGGACCTCATTTCCTTTGATGGGCATCCAAAGCATCCAGCCTTATGTGCTGTATAGATTACTCAAACAATTAGGTATATGTCAAATGATCCCCAAAAATGTTGATATTAGCCACCATGTGGTTGTGATAAGCCCGAAAGGTCAATTCCCCGAAGCTGCTATATGCCAAATCTGGAGTGAGTGCCAATATTTGACAACCGATACTTGAGTACGTAACGTATCTAAGGGTGAGGTTGCACTACAGTATTTTGCCTGGTACCAGAGAGATATAGAGCTTGGGAGGCCAGCAAAGAGACCCCATCTCCAGGAATTTGCGGACATCACAAGAGCAGTGGGATTGGTTAGCAAAAGAAAATGAATACTGGGCTAATATAGGAAGGCTGGAAAAGAAGAATCAAGAATTGAAATTTGAAAACAGTCTGCAAGTTGCAGCCAGTGAGGGAGAAAATAAGGTATTGATTATAGAAAACGAAGCCTTACGAGCCCAGATCGAGAAAATGAAGGCATCCATAGAAAATCCTCTGAGGAGTACAAAAGATGAAAAGATCATAGATAACATGTGACGAAAAGTAACTGAATAGGGGTTCGACCTGAGTAAGGCAAAGGGTGAACTTTCTAGGGCTCAATCCAACTAATTAAATGTGCAAAAGAAAGAGCCTGCATCCTGGAGCAATTAAAAGAAGGAAGTGCCAATGAAAGAGATTGTTTAAAAAAGAGTGTTGTCATAGCTTAAAACAAAATGGCCAAACAATCTAGGGATTTCAAAGCCGAGAGAGAGAATCGCTATGCGGTAATAGCGGGATTGGAAAGTGATTTGCGGCAGTTCCAAAAGCTGAATCAAGCAGCCAAATGGACTTTAGAAGCACGGGCTGAGCAAATAGGGCGTCTACTATAAGAAAAATGAGTTATCATAGAAAAGGTGCGGGAAATCACATAATATATTACCAAGAAGTGCAATCACTGTGAGGACATGACAAAATCAATGTTTCTCGCCGCGACCATGACACTTGTCCGTAAAGTGATGGAAGATCTCCGCTATCTCCAGGGAATTTTAGCGCGCCCGCAAGCTCTAAAAGCATTTTGAAGTTTTAATGTAGTCATAAACTTGTATCTTTCTTGAAAAAAAAAAGAAAAAAAGAAGAAGTCAGGCTTATGTTCTATTACATACTTTTCGAGTACTTAAGATTATTAATTCCAAGTTTGGTAGTTGCTTTTCATTTTGCTAGCGTATGTAATCAAAGTTTATGTCTTTGTAAAAATTGAAAATCACAAAAACATTTTGTTGTGTACATATCATTTACTCATGAACTACCTTTGGTCTGATTCATACAAAGTTATGATACGTAGGCAATCTCTATATGATTCGACCGAATTCTTTAAAAAGTAAAAAATAGGGGGAATAAGAGGTAGGAAACAAAAAGAAAATAAGGAATACATGCCGAGATGACACAAGTGACCAGTGCAAGCATATAGAAACTCGTTATCAGCTTAGATGCATCATACATGACGTGTGATTTCCTATTTGTTATCTGCCCCAATTTATTTGCATTTTCGAGTGTCCGGTTCAAGTGTTTGTAGAACAGTGATTGGTTTGCGGTAAGCTGGCGTCACACAGATACTTCACTAGTTGAAAGGGAAGCACATATATGTCGATTGAAATGATTGTACCAACAATCCCTATCCTTGAAGACAACCCACTTAGAGGAGCACGAACCTCTGAATCTGCAGTGGCTGAAAAGAACAGGATCCTGTGGCTCCGTGTCATGGAGATACGGGATGCCAAAAAAAATTGAAAAGAACCTCCAAGCTCTATCCCCGAATTTCCCGAGATTTTTCTAAGGTCAGGGGTACCTCCACCATCTCTATCAGCCACCCAAATATTCTCCTAGGGCAGCCACCATATTAAAAAATTTTGTCGGGGCACACTCTGAAAGCCGCACTCTGATGTTTGCATCCGGGCTAGTTCCCAACATCTTTACGCCCCTTCCGTGCGCTACTACGACACAATCTGCGGTCCCAAGGCCCATGTTTGACCCCACAGCTTTTACATTCCAGACTCCTAACTACCAAAACGAGCCTCCCCCGTACCCCACGTACAACTACCCTCAGCCAGCATATGAACTACAAAACCCCAAAAACGCCCGAACAAGATGAAACCACAAGGAGCATGCAGAGTCTTGAACAAAGCTTGAGGAACATGCAAGGACTATGTGGACAAAATAGTGTATCTTACCCATACGTGTGCATATTCCCACGCGTACATCTTCATTTGAGGTTTAAAACGCTGAAGTTTGAGAAATACGATGACCACGACGACCCCATCGATCATTATGCATGAATTTTTGTGGGCCTCATATGAACGGCTATGTACTAGCAAAGAAGATACACCGAGCTGGCTACTACTGGATGACCATGGAGAAAGACTGCTTTGGCTTCGTTCGAAAATGTCATCAATTCCAGGTTCACGATCATTTGGTCCATGCACCGCCAAATGAACTGCATCCTATGTCAGCACCCTGGCCATTTGGCGCCTGGGGCATGGATGTCATCAGGCCGATTAAGCCAAAAGCCTCAAGTGGACACAGATTGATATTTGTCGCCATTGACTACTTCACAAAGTGGGTTGAGGCCATTACCCTTAAGTATGTTACCAATAAGGCGGTGGTAGATTTTGCGCACTCTAACATCATTTTACGTTTTGGGATTCCTGCTACCATCATTACAGAAAACGCATCTAATTAGTCGACTAATGGGAAAGATATGTGAACAATTCAAGATAACACATAGAAAATCCACTCCCTATCGGCCCAAAGCTAATGGTGCGGTCGAAGAATCTCGCAAGAACATCAAGAAGATCTTGAGGAAAATTATTCAAAGCTCGAGATAATGACATGAAAAGTTGCCTTTTGCAGTGATGGGTCATCGTACCACAATACGCACATCGGTAGGAAAAACCCTTTATTTGATGGTCTATGGGACTGAGGTCGTCATAACCGTCGAGGTGCAAATCCCTTTGCTCCGAGTGATTGGCGAAGCAGAAATTGAAGATTGTGAATGGGTCAAAACCCGTTTGGAGCTGCTGGCATTAATTGATGAAAGAAGAATGGCTCTGGTTTTCCACAGGTAGTTGTACTAATAGAGAATTTCCCGTGCTAACAACAAGAAACTGCGCCCAGGAATTACGAAGTTGGGCAACTGGTATTGAGACGGATACTTCCTCATAATCAGGAAGCCAAAGGAAAATTCGCTCCAAATTTGAAAGGTCCATACATTATAAGAAAGATATTTCCTAAACGAGCATTGCACCTGGACGACGTTGAAGGAGACGAGCCCGAGGCAGTAGTAAATGCATATACAGTAAAGAGGTATTATGTTTGAACCCCCTAATGCAATGACCCCGGTTGATTGAAATAAAGAAGGCATTGCTTTCCTGCTACCCTCACCCTTTTTCTAACATGGGAATTTTATTATATAAGAGAAACAAAAAAGAAAAAAAATACAAACAAAATTAGATTAGGAAAATTTCTTGAAGTATGTCTGGCTTGATTCCGAAAGGATACGTAGGCTGACTCTCCATGAGGTTTAGTCATATAAAAATAAAAACCCCATTTACCTAAGAAAATCAAAACTGGGGCAAAAATGTATTGGTTCGGTTACAAATCCGTCTGACTGGTTCTACAGCTATTGATGCCCTGGGATATGAAAAATACTGTTATGGGGATTCGGCGCAAATTAGATTTTGGGAGTAATAAAATGAGAGTGTCTTATCGGTAAATACCTCCGGGCACCATATGGCGACAACAAGCAGAGAAAAATAAAATGAGAGAGTCTGTTTAGCGAAAACTCGCACGGGAGAGAAGAAATGAGAGAAGTTGATTGGCGAAAACCCGAAAATGAAGTCGTCATCCTAAAAGAGAAAATATTGTTGCTCAAGTGTGCCTCAGTTTCTTTGATCTTGAAAAAGCTCAAACCAGAAAGCAGATATGGATCTAGGCCAGGAATTCAGTCCAAGAAGCATATCGCTGCCATTTAAAGCCGATATATACTTCCAGATAAGTCCCCGCTTTTCCCTGAAAAGAACATAACTTTCTAAAATTCATGCTTCAACCCTTTCCACTTTAATTTTGATGTCCTGACCATTCCGTAAGAAAGGTAGCAGGGCCGGTCTTACCGGTTTCTCCTGGAAAGAACTAAGGGAATGCCCGACATCGTCAAGCGCGCTTAGCCAATCCCTATTGATCATGACGGTTAATGCTTAAAAAGTAGGAAAATAAAATAAAGGAGAGTCAAATTAGATAATCCATGAAGGAAAAGCCAAAGCGGAAGGTTTTAAGTCAGGTAGGATATTGATTCTCATCAAAAGCGAAAAAAAGCAAGACTCAAAATCAAAATCAGCGCAAAATCAATAACAAAAGGCCCAGAAAACAAAAATCGACCCAAAGATTAGGACCTCCTGGCCAACCTACAACGCAAAGACTGGAAGTAGAGGGTTTTGTCCTCTAATAGGAAGGAAGCTGAAATCAAGCATGGCAAGGCCGCAAAACCAATAACCGTTCAAACTAACAATTTGTTTTGTTTCTAAACTAAAATAGGCGCAGGTGCAACCTAGAAAAACAGAAGGAACATGGGGCAAAAAAAACCAAAGGATTGGCGCAGGGACAAAAGATGGTGTTGTTTCAATAACAAAAGGGAAGTTTTCTTTTAATTTTCCTGAAAACTCGTAAATAAGCATGATCGCACAGGATTCCAATCCCTAGTTTCCCCCTATGCAGCTGGTGGTTTTCCTAGGCATGACCCAAGGATTGCATTCCACCTCTTCCAGCATAGACCAAGAAGTCTCCTTCCATCACATCCCGGCATAACCCGGAAGTTCCTCTTCACATACCCAGCATAACCTGAGGATTAACTTTCCTACACTTTGTACTCTCCAGCGTAGTCTAATAAGTTAACGCTACCCTATCCTTAACATAACTTAAGAGTTGTTCCTTCCCCTCAACCCCCAGAATAGTCAAAAGGATCTCTCCGGTCCCTAGCATAACATAGGATATTTTCATTTATCCCGGCATAACCCGCGGACCCCCCTGGCATAAACAAGGAATTCACATATATCCGGGCATTACCCCTGGATCTCCCTAGCATAACCTGGGAATTTTCATTCATCCCTGCATAACTCGTGCATTCTCCTAGAATAACCTAGGAATTTTCGTTTATCCTGACATAACCCATGGACCTCCCTAGTATAACCTAGGAATTTTCATTCATCCCAGCATAACCCGCGGATCTCCCTAGCATAACCTATGAATTTTCATTCATCCCGGCATAACCCGCGGATTCCCCTAGCATAATCTAAGAATTTTCATTCATCCCGACATAACCCGCGGATCCCCCTGCATAACCCAGGAATTCTCTTTCATCACGGCATAACCCGCGGATTCCCCTGGCATAACCCATGAATTTTCATTTATGCCGGCATAACCCGCGGATCCCCGTGGCATAACCCAGGAATTCTCATTTATCCCGGCATAACCAGTGGATCTCCTTAGCATAACCCAGGAATATTCTTTCATCTATGCATACCCCGGAAATTTCTTCATAACCCATGAATCTCATCCCCTCTACAGCAATGACCCTTTTCTTCCAATCCCGACATAACCCGTTAATCTTTCTTTATCACCAGCCGGGACTTTTTCATTTCTATCCTGGCATAACTCGCGTATCCTCCTGTAATCCCCAACAAGGACCTTTTCTCCTTACCAGCATAACCTGGCGATCTTTCCAAGGGATACACCATCCAAATTTTTATTGTTTTCAATAAAGAATAGCTTGGATTTGTGTTGCAAATGACTCGCGAAATTGTTCTAGTGAAAACTGGGGCAGAAATTTTGTTCGTTTGTTTGTATTGGTGTCTGAGCAGGTTCTACCATAAGGCAGAAGATTCGAAATGATCGAAAGGATGAGTCTCAATTCAGAATAGAAGAAAAGAGCAAAAGAACAAAACAAGTGAATTCAAAATGATGAATCGGATAGAGATGCAGATAGCTCAAAATTGGGATAACGTCACAAACTACGCATGTCCTGCGTTGTTTCAAAAACATATGAATAAACCAACGGTTTGAGCTAATGGGCGTCAAGATTCAGATCAAGGTCTAGAACAAAATCAGCTAAGATTCAAGATCGAGATCGCAGAGATTTATGCATAGGAACCTTGTATATAGTGGTTGACATGCCTAGCTAGTTTAGCTTTTGTTTTTCTTTTGTGTAATAAGGAGTTGGTAAGCGCTAGAGTAGCAACAGCAGTAAAATCACAGCCAATGGTAGTCCCAGGTACTAAAACTTCCTGAACTACACTGACTTGATTCCTTTATCGCCAAGGATATGTAGGCAACCTTTGAAGTAAGGTTCGGTCAGAAAATTTTAATTTGATTCACATGGAGTATTCGATCGATGAAAATTGCTCATATTTGCTCACTTGTCTTTCCACGAAAACTCTTCGTGTTCCCGTGCAAAGAGGGCCAGCTTTGAGCATGTGATTTTTGCCCTGTTAAGACGACTCCTATAGGACTCTCAGGTCTAGGATTTTCCTTTTAATGTTTGCTTTGGGATTTAATTTTAGGATTTAATTGCATGTGCCTGTGTGACTTCATGCTTGAGGTCAATTAGGATGTAATTTCATATTATTGCTAAAATAATTGTTAATTAGGGTTATTTTTGCGAATATAAAATTAAAATAAAATATGCCAGTAGTATTTCTGGCATTTTAATCATTTTTTGTTTAACTTTAATTAGTTGCATTTTTCGTTTGCGTTAATTAGGAATTTTTAAAATAGAATTAGGAACTAAATAATAAAAAAAAGAAAGAAAACAAAAACAAAAATATGCATATATATATATAACCACCCAAGCTGACCATGATTGGGCCAGACCTGAGTGGCCCAATATGATTTTTCCCTGTAAATAACACCTTTGGCCAGGCCAAACACCAGCCCCGACCAGTCCACACACTATGCCCCAAAACGACACTGCATTGGGGCAGTCAATCCTAACCATCCATTACAAACCATCATACGGCCATGAAACTCCCCACCCAAATTAAATAAATATGTCCAAATATCTGAATAGATACAGAGACAAAATCTTTGCCTTCCTCGTACCAAGCCCACCTCTTTAGCACCTCCCCTTGACCACCCTATGACCACCCCTGACCACCCACCAACCACCCTAATGCCGCTGACGGAAATCGCCTCACGACGGCGGCGGGTCACCAAACCACCCCAACTTTACACCACCAGACCACATTACCCCCTCGTCCCCTCTCTGTAGCTCGTTTCTTTCGAACGAACGCCGATCTGCTCGAATATTTAAAACAAGTTTCGCTGGAACCACCATATCCGGTGAACCAATCCCAAACCCTCCCAAATTTACACTATAGGACAACCTAGACCTCCCCTTCCCCGTCCTGCAATCCTTCATTTAAAACAACTCTCCATCGCCTCGAATATCGATTTGAAGTCTACCCTAAAACCCAAACCCAACCGTATTCTTGTCAAACTGACCTCAGACAATCCCCGTCCGTTCCCCTCCCCAACCATGCCATCCACAACCCTCATACCTTGCTAACCACAAAAAAAAACTTACATCATAGACCTTGCTGGGTCTCAAAAGCATCGAACCCCCTTGAACCGTTGTTTTTCCTTAAACACGCAAGGCAAATGCCTTAGAGGTTAAGAAACCTCCCAAAAGAGGTAAAAAACCAACGGAATAGATTCAAGTTAGGGTTGCATGCGTACAAGCTAAGTATTCTAATTTTTAAATCACTTTCGTTCCATGTATATAATTTATTTGTTTCTTTTTAATGTTAGTTGTTATGTTTCTTTTAAATTTTAGTTGGTTTCCACTATCTCATCCTGAAGTAGGTTAAGTAGTCGTCTCTACTTGTTATATACCTCATTTTCTTTGGTTGTCACTGGTTTGAATCCCTTCATCTTTTGAGTGGTCTGATATCATATTGATCTTAGCCTCCTGATTATGAAAATTTACATGGCTTGTGATCCTTGCCTTTTGACTTTTCAGTAATGTGATCTCTAAAATTATTATATGGTTTGTTGATCCTCGTCTCTTGATTCTGCATTGGCTTCATTTCTAAGGTTCTGAATGGTTTTGTGATCATACCTGTGTTATATCATGATTATTTTTTGGTTGTCCTCTTTAAGATTTTCATACCATTCATATTTCTATCCTATTGATTGTGACCTTCAGTATAGTCACAGTTTCGGATAAATTGCTTTTCTGAATATTGTAATTACTGATATTAGCTTTGTTTTAATTTCTTGGTTTTTACTTCTAAGTTTTTTACTAAGTGTTATAGTTTGCCCATTGTTCCTGCATTGTCAATTGGGTTTCCTTTTGATTTTATGGTTCATCTTAACATATTCATAGTCCTGAAGTTATGATTATTGTTGGCCTGAATCCATGAGGTGCATTGTTTAGTCCATAAACTCTTTAAATGTCCTAGTCCACATAATAAGCCCATATTGCAGACCAAATTTGTCCCATAACTCAAACACAATTGACCAAACAAAATTAAAAAACCAAGGTTAAAAATTTCAGGTTAGTTAATTAGGAAAGGAAATAGGGGTATAGGGGGTATTTGAGCCTGAATGAATCTTATAACAACCCCTAGAACATTCTAGTGAGGGGCTTAGGCATAATTTCAGCCTCAAACTTGAGGCACAAGTAAAAAAACTAAGGACTTTTTAGGTAAAAACTGAAATTTGAATAAAGGACTAAAAGGAAAAGTGTTGGCCTAAGGCTTCAATATAAAAAAGAGCAATCTGAACATTTTGAGAGAGGATTTTTTTAGACTTTGGGCTATATCTTCGAACATACTTTCCCTCTAATACTTTGAGTAAATGAAGATACATGTAAATACATATTAGTTTAACCTATATTCTTCTGAAATCATTAGAGTTGTTTTTATTTCCTGTTAAATTTTGATTCTCTCAAAAGCCTTCAGAAATTCTGGGTGTTCACTGATCGATAGACTGTTGTTGCTTGCTAATTTCTTCAATGTACTCATAGGTTCCCTTTTCTTGTTGAATTCCAGGTATTCATCTTCACTCAAAAAGCTGAGAAGTAATGGTCATATGTATGCGAGATTCTGGCTGATCATGAGAAGATAGTGCATTGGTTTTAATTACCTGTTGTAACTATATTTATTTTCGTAGAATTTTTCTGATGTTTGTACTAAACCCAAGCATGTATTAACAATGGACTATATAAGGACTATTTTTTTCTTGTTCAAGTTTTCAGTAGCAATAGTCGAATCAAACGTTAGCTTAGTATTTGCCATTCGAGCTACATGTTAAGAACTCAACCACTGAACCTACACATGTACTCTGAAGGATGAGTGTTTAAATTATTTTCTCCAAATATTAAAGCTCAAAATATTATATGAAAGCATTCTCGATGTCTTCCTCATTTTAATACTTCTGGTCAATCGTATAATAATCCTGTGTATAATTTTGATGGCTGTAATATAACTGAAATAAAAGCTCACTGTTTTTCCCTTATAATTGACCCATAGTCCACTATCTCTTGGCCTAATTGGAAGGCGCAGCAGTTATCAGTATTAATGAAGCAACACATGTTTGTGGGCTAACTAAAAATGACGCCCAATGCATAATCAGCCACGAATGAGGCTAAAGTGCGAATATTGAATTTCCAAGTGTATTACTCATCCATAAATTATTAGAACATCTCAAGATATAAGAATAATAGAACATTTACTGTGCTTTAGGATATCCTTATAAAATGAAATGAGCGTCGTTAACCAAATCAAACATCATGAGGCTCTTTAATTTAATAAAATACTTAGAAAATTGGGAAATGTCGTTTAGTAAATTTTACGGCCTCCCACGAGTTTTCGAAGACGTAGTTGCTATAGGCGCGAACTTATTAAAAATACCTTCTTAAATCCGGGTGCACATTTATGTGAATCAAATCTAAATCTCAATTGAATTGAAATATGTCTAAAATTGCGTGTGCATTTATGTGACGTGATTCGTGATGTGTTTTAATAACATTGCAAATTTCCTAAAAGAAGGATATTAGAAGCGGTTAACCATTTAAAATTGAAACATAGGTAACAAAATTAGCAGACTCCAATTGGGCAGTCGAAATTTCCTCGGTTTGGGACTTTAAATAAATCGGTGACTTGGGATGCCAAAATCCAAACCTATCCCAATTTGCGGCTCTTGAATAAGTAATTAATCCCATTTCGAATAATGTCACTTTAATTGGAAAAACTCCATTATATGTGTCATCCTTCGGGGTAGGTATGTAAAAAGGAGGTGTGACACCTGGGGGCACATTCTTGTTGTAAGCGTGAGCTATTCTTTGTTGGTACAATTGACCGTGACAAACCGCGGCCATTCGTTTTTCGTCAATTAATGACTACTGCTCCAGCCGAGTCTTAACCCACTCACTATCTTCAATTTCTTCTTTGACAATTATCCGGAGCAAAGGGATTTCTTCCCTTGCGGGTATAACAGCTTCAGTTCCATAGACTAATAAGTATGGAGTTTCCCCTACTGATATGCGCACCGTGGTGCGATATCCAAGAAATGCAAAACGCATATTTTCATGCCATTGACTTGAGCTTTGAATTATTTCTCTAAAATCTTCTCGATGCTATTGTTAGCTGCTTCGACGTCACCGTTGGCTTTGGGCTTAATGATGGTTACAGGAATGCCAAAGAGGCAAATCAGGTTTCAATAAACAAAGTCTACCATAGCTTTCTTGGTGACTAACTTAAGTGTGATGGCTTCTACCCACTTTTTAAAGTAATCAATAGCAACCAAAATGAATCTATGTCCATTCGAGGCTTTTGGTTCGATTGGCCCAATAACCTCCATGCCCCAGGCAGCAAATGGCCAAGGTGCTGACATAGGATGCAATTCAGTTGGCGGTGCATGAATCAAATCACCATGCACCTGACATTGATGACATTTTCGAACGAAGATGAAGCAGTCTTTTTCCATGGTTATCCAATAATATCCCTTCCGAAGTATTTTTTTGCAAACACATACCCGTTCATATGAGTCCCACACACTCCCGCGTGTACTTCGTGAAAAATCCTTCCGGCTTCCTTGGTATCGACACATCTTAGCAAGTTGAGATCCGGGGTACTTTTACACAAGATACATATGCTCAAGAAGAAACCACTCGCGTGCCATCGGATGGTTCTCGTTTGATCCCCATTGGCCCGCTCAGGATACTCTTGTGTTTTAAAAAATTTCTTGGCATCATAATATCATGGTTGAGTGCTGGATTCTGCCTCAGTCGAATTACAATACCCATGCCTTTCCCTGGTTTGGATTTCCGAGGGATCGATGTAGGCAATTCAAGGGTAAGGCAACATAAAGGTAAAAGTAGCGAGTGCATTTGCTAACTCATTGTTAAAGTAAGCAATGTACCTGAACTATACCAACCTGAACTATTTGCTGAGATCCTCCACGTGCTATTGATAAGGGATGAGTTTGACATCTCTCGTTTCCCACTCTCCTTGGGCTTTTTTGATAATTAGATCTGAATCTCCCATAATCAATAATTCCTCGACGTCTTGGTCAATAGCTATATTCATTCCAATGATGAAGGCCTCGTACTCAACTATGTCGTTGGTGCAGAAACATCGAATCCGAGCCGTGGCTGGGTTGTGTTGACCAGTGGGTGAGATTAAGATTTCCCCAATTCCTACGCCTTCTGCATTTACTGCTCCATCGAAGAACATTTTCCAAACGGTGATGTGTTCATATGTTACCTGCATCGAATTCACATCTCCATTCGGGAAATAGGTATTCAAGGGTTGATATTCATCATCAACCAGATTCTAGGCTAGATGATCTACTAATGCTTGGGCCTTCATCGCGGTGCGAATGACATAGACTATGTCGAACTCGGTGAGTAGGATTTGCCATTTTGCCAATATCCATGTGGGCATCGATTTTCGGAATATGTATTTCAAAGGATCCAGCCTAGTTATGAGGTAGGTGGTGTGGGCTTGCAGGTATGCCTCAGCTTCTAAGCCACCAAAGTTAAGGCAATACAGGTTCTTTCTAGCAAGGTGTATTTGGCCTCGTATCTGGAAAACTTCTTGCTCAGGTAATAGATAGTCTGATCCTTCTTTCTAGTGATATCATGCTTCCTGAGAATACAACCAAAGGAGTTCTCCAGCACCGTCAGATGTAGAAATAATGGCCTTCCCGGTTGCAACACGACCAAGACAAGTTGATTGGATAGGTAATCTTTAATTTTGTCAAAAGCTTCCTGACACTTACCAGCCAATTTAATTGCTATATATTTTTTTAACAACTTAAATATGGGCTCACACGTAGAATTAAACTGGGCGATGAATCAGCTAATTTAATTCAGTCTTCTCAATAGGCTTATTACATCCTTCTTGTTTTTCGGAGGAGGTAGTTCTCGAATGGATTTTATCATCGTTGGATCCAGCTCAATACCTATTCGGCTGACGGTCAACCCTAGGAGCTTGCCCGATGGGACCACTAATGCACACTTGGATGGGTTTAATTTCAAATCATATTTGCGAGGCCTTTCAAAGAACTTTATTAGGCCCCGTACATGATCATCTTGATTCTTGGACTTGATAATCATGTTGTCCACTAACACTTCTATCTCCTGATGCATCATGTCATGGAAGATAGTGGTCATAGCCCTCATATATTTTGCCCCACCATTCTTTAAACCAAAAGGCATAACCCTGTAGCAATAAGTACCCCAAGGCGCTGTGAAGGCAGTTTTCTCGGTGTCTTCCTCATCCATCAACACCTGGTGATATTTTGCATAGCAGTTCACGAAAGGCTGTATCTTGTGTTTGGCCCAGTTTTCAACAAGGATATGGATATTGGGCAGAAGGAAATTATCTTTAGGACTTGCCTTGTTCAAATCTCTGTAGTCCATGCACACTCAAGTTTTCCCGTCTTTCTTTGGCACCGGGACTACATTGGCAAGCCATGTGGTGTATCCAAGTACTCGGATTACTCCCGTCTTCAACTTCTTTGTGATCTCTTCTTTGATCTTATCACTGATATCGGGTTTGAACTTTCTTTGTTTTTGTGGAACGGCAGGGAATTCGGGGTATGTGGGAAACTTATAAACCACAAATTCAACACTCAACCCTGACATATCGTCATTGGACAAAGCAAACACATCTTTGAATTCAAAAAGAAGTTGAATCAGTGAGATCTTGATTTCCTCATTTACATGGATGCTTATTTTGGTTTCCCTGACTTTGGAAGGACCACCCAAGTTAACCGGTTCGGTATCATTTAGATTTGGCTTAGGTTTATTTTTAAATGTTCCAGTTATCGATTGATCTCCCTAAAAGCATATTCATCTTCATACTCTGGTTCTTGGTTCATTATTTCACAATTAAGCGGCATGTTTGGATCGGGGCATGAAGTTCGCGAGCATGTCATATTATTAAAAGCCGCATTATTGGAACTGAAAGAAATAAATGAAAAGAAAATAGCAAAATCAGAAATAATAAAGGAATATAAACGACCATATATTGATTTTCTTAATTTAAAGTTGTCAGATAACATGGTTCACATTTGGAAATTAAAGGACAAAACCACTAAAGGAAAATACTCGAGTTACACCCTCAAATAACTCGTGATGCAAGAAAAGATGGCAAGACAAGACTACCGGGCCTTCCGCCTTACTGGGAAAGGCGTATCCTTCCAATTTTGAATCAGGTCCCATGTAGAGTACCTTAGCGGTGCTCGAGCCTTCTCCAAGCTGACCATGTTAGCTTCATACAATATTTTCCATATGGCCCCACAAATGTCTTCGATTTCTTGCACTGTGAAAGTCTCATCTTCTTCTCATCACTGTACTTTGGCTTCACAAATGTTTCATACATGTGGGGTAAGGGTTGAGGTAAAGCTCATCCATCATGCTTTCTGCGATTCCCCCATGTTATATCCTCTGGTGTCTGGTTGAAGCCAAACCTGAAAACTTCTCTACATTGGGCAAAGCAACTGGCTCAACTATCCCTTTTAAAGAACTTCTGAGTCCCTTCCCCGATTTGAATCCTTGACGTCATATCTCTCTAGCTACCATGATTGAGGCATTAGAGAGGAAAGGATAGGGACATGGTCTGCCTTCTGCATGTTGAATAACTACCACGATTTCGAAAGAATGATAAACTATATGGTCAGTCCCTTCTTTAGCTTCGAGGCATGGGACAGAGGGATCACGGTAAATTGACTATTCATCTTCACCATGGACAGAGAATTCCTGGTTCTCATGATAAAATTTCAACATCTGGTGCAGAGTACAAGGCACGGCCCCCAGTGCATGAATCCATGGCCTTCCCCATAGGTAATTGTAGAAAGTGTCCATATCTTACACTTGAAATGTTACCTCAAAATAAACCGGGCCAAAGGTCAAGACCAGATCAATCTCTCTGATTGTGTCTCTTTTAATTCCTTCGAAAGCCCAGACCCAGACATTACTGGGGCGGATCCTCTCCGTCCCGATTTCCATTCTTTGCCTTTTTTTATAGTGGGCGTATATCCACCTCGGAGCCTTCATCTACCATTACTCTTTTGACATAATAGCCTTCACATTTGACGGTGAGATACAAGGCTTTGTTTTGGGCGGCTACCTTTGGAGGAAAATCATTCTTAATGAATCTGGTATGACTAAAAGCGAAGAATCTTTCCGCCATTCTCTCCAATTGTTCCACAAAGGTTTGAGTCGGCACGTAAGCCAAATTGAGAGTTTTGGCTAACACCTTCTGGTGCTCCGGAGAAACCATCAGCAAGGATAATAAAGTTACTTGTTCAGGGGACTTTCAGAGCTGGTCCGCTACATCATAGTCCGGCATTTTCATCTTTTGAAAGAAGGCCTCTGCCTTTTCAGCACTTACTGGCTTCTTGGATGGGAATCGCCTTTTGGTAGCACTGTTTATTTCATCTAAGTCAGAGTATTTCTTTGCAGGGTCACTTTCTTGAGCTTCTTAGCAACTTCTTTGCCTTTATATGTTACCGCTCTTTCTTGATAGTTCCAAGGGACAACAGAAGGATCTGTCATAGGCCTCTGAGGTGCGCGACCAATTACCACAGGCTCATTTAGCCTTGGCGGTTTAGTTGGTCCCCACACCGCATAGGTTCCTTAAAGTAACTACATAGTCATGTTTAACTCAAATCTCTTTAGGGGACTCAGAGTTGGCTTCTTTTCCTGTCCACCCCGTGGGACATAAAGGATAGTTTCTTTGACAAGTGCCGCCTCAGTTTTAGCCTCAACCTTATTTTTAGCTTCTGGGTGTGTGGTTTAATTCGTTTTCTCTCCTTCGAGTTTCTTGGAGGTCACTATTGGCTTTTTATTTACGTCGGCAATAGCAATTACGGATTTGAAAGCAGGGTCGAATTCTTTGTCTTTGCAGATCATCCCTATTATTGGTCAATTATTATGGGCTGGTAACGGGTAGTTTGTCACATTTGGGACATCTTCATCTCTCAACACTATTTTCCTTTGTTCTATTCGATCTTCTACAGCTCGCTTTAGAGTCCGACAATTTTCTTTGTCGTGCCCTTCAGCCCCTGAATGATAAGCACACCAGACACCCCGGTTGTAAGAAGGTGACTCCGGGTTCTGTCTATTCGGCGGCACAGACTGCAAGAGACCCAACTGGACCAGCTTTAGGAAAAGGCTAGAATAAGACTCCCCAATTGGCATAAAGTTTTGCCTTCTAGGTGGCTCCCTGGGATGGAAATTGTTTTGAGGAGGGCAGGGATTTTGGGGAGGCTGGTTTCTCGGAGCTTGGTTCCTGTTGACCTTCTGCTGCGGTCATGCAAATGGTTGAGAATTTGTAACTACATAGGTTTGGGGAGAATAATGCATGTCTTGATGGGGATAATAGTGGTTAGAGGTTCTTTCCTAGAACATGGGCCTATGAGCATGATGTCTTCACAAACCGAAGGCTTCCATCGAAGCTTCCTCTTTCTTTTTGTTCCTTGCGAATCCTCCTGCCCTACCTTGGATAGTCTGGGAGGTTGCTCTAATTGCTGACCGACTTAAATTTCTTCCCGTTTTCAAACCATTTTCTACCATTTCGACAATCTTGATTACTTCCGCAAAAGGCTAGCCCCTGGCCGACATTATTTTTGGAAATAATCTGCTTCCTAGGCCTGGAGAAAAGCAATAACCATCTCTATTTCATCCATAGGAAGCTTCACTCTCGACGCCTGTCTGTGCCACTTAATATCATATTCTCTGAAACTCTCTGAAGGCTTCTTCTTCAAATTAGCAAGGGAATTCTTATCTGGGGAAATGTCAATGTTGTACTGAAATTGCCTCACAAAATCTCTGGCAAGATCATCCCAAATATGACATCACGAGACATGTTGGTCCATGTACCATTCTGAAGCAATGCCTACTAAACTCTCTACGAAGTATGCCATCAACTATTATTTTTTTCCGCCTGCCCCACGCAATTGGTTGCAATACTTTTTTAGGTGAGCGATAGGGTCGCTATGACCATCACACTTTTCAATATTTGGAATTTTAAATCCCATGGGAAGATGTACGTGCGGGAACATGCACAGTTCTGTGTAAGAAACATTCTTTTGCCCACTGAAGCCCTGCATGTTCTTCAAGCTGTGCTCAAGGATCTTCATTCTTCTTGCTATCTAATGTTGTTTAGGCACTTTAAGAGTTTTATCTTCCACTGGTGTAAGCTCATGTGATGGTTGAGGATAAGTGTATGTGGGGTATGGAGAAGGCTCAGCTTGGTAATTGGGAGTTTGAATAGTAAAACTCGTTAGATCAAACATGGGTCTTGGCACTGCGGGCTATGTGGTTGTTTCATATGGGTGAGCCGTAAAAATATTGGGGACTCTACCAGAGGTGAACACCTGAGGGCGGACTTCAGAAGGTGCTCCGACAAAATTGGTCGATATGGTAGGTTGTACCTAGGGGATGTTTGGATGGCTAATGGGAATGGTGGAAGTACCGCAAGAGCATAGGAAACCCATGAATGGCACTCGGAGGCTCTTTTCCATTTGTCCATGCATCCCACATCTCCATGATCCTAAGTTGTAAGATCCTATTTTCTTGGGCCGCCGCAGAATTTGAGGCCGGGATGCCTGTAATTAGGCTATCTTCTGAGAGGAAAATTGCCCGTAAAGTCATTTCAGTTGACATTTCTTATATTTCTTTAGATCTGGTGAAATATCAATGTGATGCCAGTTTACCAAAAACCAACAATCCTTTCCAAAACCTGGAATTTGAGTTTTAACAGCAACAAACGGTTAGTTTGAGACAAATAACAGATAGGGAATCCCACATTGGGGCATGATGTACCTATACAGTTAATAGATTTTTACATGTTTGCAATGATTGCATGTGTCATCCCGGCTTTTATTCCAATTTTGTTCCTTTTGATTTCCCCTCTTTGTTTTTCTTGCTTTCCCCTTTTTGTATTTTGCTTCCTCTTTGTTTTTTCTATTGTTTTGGGTTTTCTCTTCTTCTTTCTTTTCATTCCTCCCTCTTTCCTTTTTGTGGATTTTGTTTTTGTTTTTGAGATTATGATCGAATCCTATGAAGATCGCCTATGTCTCATGCCCCGCATGAACCAGACCGAGTGCAGTTCTTGGAAAATAAAAGTGAAGAAACAAAAATAGTTTGGAATTTTCAATTTCATAATAACAAACTCTGATTACAAAGACTGGCGGATTTAAATAGGCAACTAGCAGACTCTGACATAAGAAGAGCTACACACTCGAAGAACAACTAACCATGCGTAAAGTAAAATACAAACTCTAGAACATACATTAAGAAAAATACACTCTCAATAAATCACGAATAAATTAAGGCTGCAATTGTTCCAGGGACCAGCAAGGCACCGTTCGGCGTTGCCGTAGATCGACTAGCTAAATCCCCTAGGAGAATATTAAGATCTTCCATTACACGGCGAATAAAAAGCATCACGGTGGCAAAGAACATAGATCTAGGCATGTCCTCACAGTTGTTACATTTCATTATGATATAGTGAGCAATTCCTTTGATTCTTTCTTGTATGATACCTTTCTCTTGCAATAACCGCCTAATCTGCTCAGTTCCGTCCCCAAAATTTGTTCGGCTACTTGATTCAGCTTTTGAAGATGCTGCAAATCCAATTCTAATTGTTCCAATTATATGTAACAATGTTCCATTTCAATTTTGAACTCTTTTGCTTGTCTGAGCATTTTATTTTCTACTATGAAGACCCTTTTCTTTAACCCTGTCACCTCACCGTCGAACTCTTCATTTAATTCATGACCAGACGTGCTCGCTCTTCCACATATTCAGCCAATTGTTTTCGAGCCCTGGCTAGTTTCTTTTCTCCATTATTCAAATCGAAACTGTAGTCATCCACCTTCTATCTCAAGCTATCTATAAGTTTTGCATCCTTGGCACTCCAGACAAGGTTTTCCGCTGCTACTTTCATCTTCTGAATTTTGGCCCGAAGGGCTTTATTTTATTTGACCAGTTTCTTCTTTTTGCCCTCATCTGCGGTGGCATTCAAATATTTCTCTAATTGCAGATTCATGACATGTTTCTTTAGTTTGCTTATCATAGCCTGTACTCGTTTTCTTTAGCCAACAACTCCCATTGCTCCTAAGATGCTTCAATAAATTCCCGGAGATGGGGCTTTTTGGCCGAACTTTCTCTTGTAAAAAGCAAAGTATCCTGGTGAGACTTCGCCATTGGACCAATCCCGCACACAAGTGCTTGCCCTTAGGTATTGGCATTCATTCAAAATTTTGCAGACTGTTGCTTCAGGGAACTGACCATCAGGTCTAATCTCGACTACCTGGATACTGAGATCTTTGTCCTTCGGCACTATCTTTCACCTTCCAAGTTATATTTAAATCCGGTGCGGGGCATATGGCCGGATACTCGTAAGACCCATCAAGAGGAAATGAGGTTATGTTGCCGGCATGCATATGATATCGTCCACAGATAACCATCCCAGCGTCCACTCTATTAGATCGGCAGTGAGGGACTTATACTAAGATATCCATCTTGCTACCCCTTCGGGCAAATTGAGCCCTTCAATTCTTGTTTAATACTCCTCTATGCAAGTTTTCTCTGTGGACCCATAGCTCATAAATTGGGGACGGTTGCATAGATGCTAGGTCATCTACATTCGCAATAACAGATTGTATCCCTCAAAGAAATCTTTCCCATCCTTTCTAGTTGTGAGAGCGCGAAAGATACCAGCTACTATCATAGGTGTGAGTGTGCACTAGGCTTGGGTGCGCAGAGTGCTAACAACCCGTGCTATTTTTATGTCACTATTCCTGTCTTTCCTTGGAAACACTAGAAGCCCTAGGAAAGCCACAATAAAAGCGAAATGTCTATGCTCTTCCCATTTGACGTGGTTTCCTTTGCTGTAGCTTTTGTTCTCTAGATTGTTGAACCCCCATATGTGACCATATCTGCTATGCATGAATGAAAAGTTGCAAAACCCTACCGCCAGGTTTGAGTCGTGTAAAACTTATCTTATTTTCAGGGTATCTAAGATTTATGCACAGCTAAAACTCTTGGAGCTGCCAAATACTTGTGTCTCAGAGGAAGCTCAACATTTCCAATGTTCCCAGCTATTTCTTCTAGAGTCAGAGTAAGTTCAAAATCTGAGAAGTGGAACAAATTGTGCGTCGGGTCCCAGCACGTGACCAACGCTCTTATGATGTCCCATTGTGGTACAATTTCCAATAACCCGGGAAGGACCTCCAAATATTTCTTTACCTCGTCTTGCCCTTCTATACCTAGATCATTCCACCACAGCCGCAACTCCAAAGGGACTCTGCTTACGAATGAAAAAGGTTCATTTTGGATTGTGCTCATCCTGCACACTTATTAAGGTGAATTTAACTTATGTCTTTATTCATATTTGACTTCAAAAATAAAAAATTGACCCCTTTATTTTATGGAATTTATTTTCTAAAACCAAGAGCCTGTCTTTGCAAATATAGCCTTTCAGCACTTCCGGATGAAAATTTTAAGGCTGTTCCTGCTAACTGGCCAAAAATAAAGTAAAGTCCCAAAGGTGGCTGTTTT
The DNA here is from genome assembly GCA_034376525.1 of Nicotiana benthamiana. Classification (NCBI taxonomy): domain Eukaryota; kingdom Viridiplantae; phylum Streptophyta; class Magnoliopsida; order Solanales; family Solanaceae; genus Nicotiana; species Nicotiana benthamiana. The sequence continues at coordinate 97,574,304 of CM067337.1, forward strand.
TGCAAAATCAGCCTTCCGGTGTCCTTTTCGGGAATATTCGGCTATTCTCAACAACTACGGCATCACCTTATCTATTTAGAACTCCAAATAAAAATTTGACAGTTGATTTTCTTTCTTTTGGCTATTTTGCTTTGTTTCATAGTTCGGTAAAAATATTTGTCAAAACCAAAGTTAGTTGAAAAGGCCTCTTGTTTTTTCTTTGTTTTGTTTTTTCCTTTTTGTCTTTTTTTCTTGTTTTTTTTTCAAAAATCCAGAAACATTTCGGTTCTATTTGAGCATTGGTTTTTGCAAAAAAATGGTTACTCTCATTCAGCCCTAATACCTCTTATTTTCTCATCTTATTCACAAGCCGGTCAACATTCAAATCCAAAGCAAATAAATGCACAAGTAGCACGTAATATACATCAGGATAGTCTTTTCATTTCGGGTTACCTGTCATAGACGGATCAAACCCCTGTGTTGAGTCCCCTAAGTCAAATTCATGTGATGCAAAAAAACATTCATACTAGGGATCCAGCGTAAGACTTTGTTATACTAAGTCTAGACATGGGAAATTGTTCTACATTGTGTACCCAAGAGGACAACTCGAGTCGAGGAGTGCACTACGTACCGGGGACCCGAAAGATCGTCTGGCTTAGTAACTTGTCTGAGCCTCTTTCTTTTTTCAAGGTATGACACTAATAGAATAAGGAGTCTTGACCAGCGAGCACATCCCCGTAGATAAACAGAGAAGGGTTTCGTAACAGTTTATATACAATTCATTCAATATCAAAGCGGTAAAGCATTTAGCGCTTATATCATGGAACATGTAATAAAATAAGAAAAGCCAAATATAACTGTTATTCTAAGCTCGAATTCTCAAACTCTGAACCGGAGATTGTGTGTTGGATCCCCAGCAGAGTCGCCAGAGCTGTCACACCTCCTTTTTACATGGATACCCCGAAGGATAAAATGTAGAAGGGGGCTTTCTCAATTAACGTGACATTATTTGAAATGAGATTATTAATTTATTAAGAGTCGCCACTTGGGATGTGCTTAGATTTTGCTATCCCAAGTCACCGATTTGTTTTGAATCCTAAACCGAGGAAATTTAAGGACTGCCCAAATGGAGTCTGCTAACCAGAAATTCCATGTAAGGAATTCTGTTGACCCGAGGGAAAGTGTTAGGCACCCTTGGATCCCGTGATTCTAGCATGGGCACTTAAACTATTATAATTCGCTAAAATTCTGAGTTTTCGTACATATTCATCCTATAGTGCAATTTTAAATTATTTTTATACCACAATTAATATTTTTTAAGGGATTTGCAATGTCATTAAAAACATGCCGCGGACCACGTCACATAAATGCACCCGCGATTTTCGACATATTTAACTTCATTGAGATTTGGATTTGGGTCACATAAACGTGCACCCGTACTTAGGAAGATAAACTTATTAAAGACGCGCCTAAAGAGGCTAACGTGTTATTATCCTTGCATAAAGCCATGAAATTTTCTAAATGGCATATCCCAAAATTCTAGGTATTTTAATATGAACATTTAAGGAGGGCCATGCAATTTATGGGTTCCGTTTGGCGCCACGCACCTTATTTTATTATTTTAAAGGGAAATTATAGAGCCAACTATTATTTTTTTGTTGGGTTTGTTTCTACTTGGGCCTATTGACTTGAGGATACATTACTGGGAGAATTTAAACTTACAATTCAATTTTACATTATCCGAATCGCACCAAATCTGTTAGGCGAACGAATCCTCCTGCAAGTCGGAGCTTAAAACAACATATGAGAGAAGGGTGAATTTCAGCTGTTCAAATAACTCTTGAGAATCTGGGCTTAATCACATGGCCAAACCATATTTGTACAAAAGAGTGAGCTGCTTGGGCTCATAGCAGGCCAAAACAAAATCGAATAAACTTGGGTCTGTTAGCAAGTTTGCCATCAAATATCCTATTTATTTAATCAACCAGCAAATCTCAAACACTTAATCAGCCTAACTTACTCAAACTCATTAATACACAGCACGTATAGACATTTAAATAACCATTTAACGCTGACTTACAATTTAACGTGTAATGCCATATGAATCTGAAGCATCGAACTATTTTGAATTAAATGTGCACTGCCTTGAATCCAACTTTTTACAAATACACGGTGATTAAATCCACATAAAATGGAATTATACATTTACAGGAGATACTGATTTACTGTTAATAAAGAGGTTCAGGCTATTTTAAAACAACATCTCACTTTAAGTCCGAGTTTTCAAATAGAATAGGATAGAAATATTCAAATCAATTAGACTACTCGCTATCCTTAGTACTGAATACTATATAAACTTAAAGTATCAGTCCAAATATCCCATTATACAGAACAATTGTCTAAGTTATGATTGTGAGCATGTGATTTATACCCTGTTGGGACGACTCCTACAGGACTCTCAAGTTTAGGTTTTTTCCTTTTAAATATTTATTTTTTTAGGATTCAATTGCGCGTGCCACTGTGTTTTTAATAATGCATGCATAAAGTCGTAAAATATACAACATTGCATATGAATTTAGGATTTAATTTCATATTTTTCTAGATTAGTTGGTAGTTAGGTTTATTTTTGGAAATACAAAAATCACAAAAATTAAGTGGGTTTTCCGGCAATTTAATTGTTTTGCATTTTCACGTTTAATTTTTTATTTGTGTCATTTTATTTATTTTTGTGCAATGGTTATTTATTAGGTTATTTAGCTATATAATTTTCAAAATACAATTAGGATTTAAAAATAAATAAATATACAAAAACAAAAAAAAGGTTCTCTAATAAACCACCCAAGCTGGCCACAATTGGGCCAGACCAAGGTGGCCCAAGTCTTTTTGAAACCTTGTAAAAACACCCATACCCAGCCCAACAATTGACCTCTGACCCGATCCAAAAAGGGACGCTCCTAAGCGACACTATTTTGGGGAGGATTCATCACAACTGTTGATCAGAGGCCATCCAACGGCCCTAAGTCAATCCCAAGCCCCATATATATGTCCAAAGGTCTCTGTATATTCAGAGACCAACACCTTTACCCTCGTACATATATCTCTGATGTATCACCACCTCACCACCGCCATAAGATCACCGTTGACCACCCATCAGCCACCCTAACGCCGCCGCCGGAAATTCCTTCACAGCGGCGGTCGGTCACCAAACAGCCACAGATTTACACAACCGGACCACCTCGACCCCCTCTTTCCCTTCCCGTGGTAAAATTTCTTCGAACAAGTGCCTAACTCCTCGAATATTCGAAAGAAGATTCGCCGACATCACTGTCTCCGATGACCCAACACCAAACCAACCCAAAATAACACTCTTGAACCACGTCCCCTCCCTTTTTCCAACCGTCTAAGCCATACCCGTCAAATCCTAACAGACCGGCTCGAATATCTAATCAAAACTAACCCTAAATCCCAAAAACTCACCAGAACCCGGTCAAATTGGTTCCAGATGACCCCCTCTTATCCCTATCCCCAACCCTACAACCCACAACCCTCAAAAAGAGCTGAGTACAAGGGAAACCCAAATCTGAGACCTCACCTTGTCTCAAAATCAATGAACCCTCCTCTGAACCCTTCTTCCATCTTCAAATACTCAAGGCCAAAGCCTTAGATGATTAAAAGACCTCTCAAAAGGGGTCAGAGAATCATGGAACTGGAAGAGTTCCAAGTTAAGGATTGCATGCACGAAAGCTATGTGTCCTGTGCTCTAATTACTGTCAATGCTTGTTTATATTCCTGTTTAATTGCTTTGTTTCTTTAAATTTTAGTTGTCTTATACATTCTCATCCTGAAGTGTTTTGAGTAGTCATCCTTGCCTACTATATTCTTTAGGTTCCATTTGGTTTTACTGGCTCAAATTCATTTGTCTTTTATGTTCCAGCTTAAAGATATTCTGCGTAGTCTGATCTGTTGCTCATCCTTGTCTCTTGACTCTTCATTTGTTTCATCTCTGAAATTCTAAATTGTTTGTTAAATGCTTATCTTCGTTGATCCTATTTGTTTTGCATCACGTTTGAATATTCTGAGTAGGTGTCTCCTTTTAGAGTCTCATATCTGTCATAGTTCTTTTTTTAGTAATTTTGATTATCTGTATTTGCATGTGTTAGGCTAAGTTTCTTTTCTGAATGTTTTAACCACTGATACTAGCCTTGTTTTAATTTCTTGGTTTTATTCACGCATATCCTAAGTATTTAATCACTATTACCCATTTATTGCCATTTAGTTCTCTCCTAGGTGGTTGTCCCTTTTATAAATTCTACATAATTAATTGTGTCCCTTTTCTGATTTGTTTTGTTTCATTGTTCTTGATATATAAAAACATGCATATCCACGCATTTGATGTCTAGTTTTCATGAGTATTCATATGATTCGGAAAGTTGTGATAATTGGTTTTATCCCTTGTTATTGAATAGTGTAAATTTCATATTAAGATGCTTGTTTGAACCTATGAGCTGCATTGATTATTAAACTCTTTGATTGATTAGTTTTACATAATCGAGTCTATAGTTCAGACCTTGATTTTTACCCATAACCTGAATGCAACTAACTAGGGTCAGATTTGACCAAATAAATGAGAACTGAAATTAAAGAATCCTAGCTCAGTAATTAGGAAAAGGGACATGGGTATTAAGGGTATTTGAATATAAAGAATCGTGTAATAAACTCCTAGAACATTCTAGTGAGGAGTTTAAGTGTAATTTCTGTCTCAAATTTGAGACACAAGGCAGAAAACCAAGGATTATTAGGCAAAACTGAGAATTGGATAAGGAACTAAAAGAAAAACAAATAAATTGATGTTGCCCTAAGGCTTCAATTTGAAAAGGGGGCAATCTGATCATTTCAAGAGTAGATTTTTTTTCGAGCTGATTTTTTATTCTAACCTCTTAGCGAATTACAATATATAAAATATATATTAGTCTCTTATATATTCTTCAGAAATCCATTGGTGTTGTTCTCTTCCGATTGAATTTTCCTTTGATAACAAATTAACAATGAACTAAATCTGCATATTGACCTGCTCTAGGGATCAATTCATACTATTTGCTTTTTCTCAAAACCTCCTAAATTTCTGGATGTTTACTGATTGACTGGGTATTGCTTGCTTGCTACTTGATCCATTTTGCTCATAGGCTCTCTTTCCTGTTGACACACCAGGTGTCACACCTTCATTTTTGGCTATCCACAACCCGGTAGAGGGCATAGATAAGGGATTTTTTCCAATCAAAGGACAATCAAAACGGGATTCAGTTTTTAAGAGTGTTTTAAAGTCGCCACATGGGAGATTTATGGTGTCCCAAGTCACCGGTTAGAATACCTAATCGAGGAAAAGAATGACTCTGTTGAAAGTCCGCGAACCAGATATCCAAGTAAGGAATTCTGTTTACCCGGGAGAAGGTGTTAGGCATTTTCGGGTTCCGTGGTTCTAGCACGGTCACTCAACTGTCATATTTGTCTTAAATGATCTTATTTTAGGACATGTTTTGACTTATGCGCTTTTTAACTTGAAACCGCTTTTATTATTACATTAAAGAGAGTTGCAACGTCGTTAAAACACGCCTCAAACTACGTCACATAAATGCACCCATGGATTTTGACTCATTCCAACTTCGTTGAGATTTGGATTTGGGTCACATAAATGTGTACCCGAATTTAGGAAGGTATTTTTTAAACACGCGCCTATTGAAACTACGTCTTTGATATTTATGAAAATGCCGTGAAATTCGCTAATCGACACTTCCAATTTTCTAAGTGTTTTCTTGAGTCAAGGAGCCTCGTGTAGTGCTTGATTTAGTTAACAAGGATCGTTTTATTTTTCATAAGGACGTCCCAATCCATGCTAAATTTTCAATCTTAAATGCCTTAATTGTTTTATGTATAAACTATGTACGCGGGAAACACCACATAGTTTTGGTCTCATTCATGGCCAATTACCAAGTAATAAACCAATTTTGGGCCAGCCCAGGAGCAAATATTGCTCAGGCTGTGTTGAGAATTATTGTGACTGTTTTTGTAATTTAATTACCCAGCCCAGAAAAAAATGTTGCATTTGAATGATCGAGCACGTACTAGGCCTCGTGAATGAGCCCAGTGCTGATTTAAATGAAGGACCCCAATTGTTCATAACCTTCTTTGTTTGACTTTATATATGCAAAATCAAATCTCTACAAATTCACGAGGGGAATATTAAAAACCATTTTTGTACCAATTTCTAACATTAGATTTGAATGAAACGATTCATATACCGATCAGTCAGAGTATATGAACCTAACTTTTCAATATTTGAGTATGACATAGATTAACAGCTTAGAGGTCAGGAAAACACTACTAATATGTTGAAAGTTAAATTAGACAACACAATGCATGATATTGAGGTTTTAAGTATTTACTAAGCTATCATTTTTGGACTCCTCATTTTAAAGAAAACATGACATATACGTTTGAGTAAGCAGCATCAGCTAGTTTATTATACAATCAGCTATTCATGTGAACCAGCCAGACTAAGATTGAAACTAGTTATTAATTATAAACATGAAAGGAGAAAATTCGGTCAAACGTTCAAATTATTACATATTGATACAGTCCCAGATGTCCATTTATTACAAAAGTGGGTCAGTCTCTGGAGTCCACTAATTACAAAATGAGACAGTCCAATTTAACAACAACATAAGGACTATTTATTCAATATAGCTATAACTAACTGAATATGGGGAAGCTGGCAAGTGGTTTTGAATAATACAATGGAACTAAATTTTGCACATTCACAGATATCTTATACTTGAACTTTAATAGATGAGATGGACAAGGAAATGTACCTCTATTGCAAGTAAACAAGTGCGTATGAGTAACATAAGAGACCAGCTAGACAAATGAACAGCCAATTGCACAGTATACCCAGAGCTTCAACAGAATTGTGAGAAAAATAGACTCAAAGTGATCAAATTCAGCACTGATAGTATTTTCAGATATGAAATGAGTATTTTAACTCTAGTATTGAAGAGAAAAGTTCCCCACCCTATCCAATGGCCCAAATTGTTCATTTCATAGTAAACTTATCAGGGCACCAGATTTTACTTTGTTTTCTTTTTGGTTCTCAACTCAAATTGTATTTTTCCTTAAGTACTCCTTCAATTTCTGACTTGTGCCTCAAGTTTGAGGCTGGGATTATGTAATAGTCCTTGCTAGAAAGTTTTAATAGATTCCTATCAGATTTTTACAAGTTCTAATTCCTTTTGTAACCTCATATTATTTCCTATATTACCTACCCCTGGATTTTGACCCCAGTCAGTTCTTTTAACCCTAGTTTAGTCACAATAAACCTTTGTTAGTTCTTTGACCCTAATTCGGTCATAATTGAATTTGGTTGATAAAACTTGGGTCACAGTTAGATTAACAGAGTCATGAAGATAAGAATTTGCCAACATTAACAAACTTCCAAGCAGGATTAACAGAATAAAAGATCAAATATCTATCAATCTTAGCTTTCAAAAATAGTTCCAATCAAAATACTTCAGAAATACTTAACACACAACAGTTTTAATTCAGGAATCACCTTAGAAGGAAGTAAAGACTAACAATGAATCAACTAAGGATCCCAACCCCCAGATCAACTTAAAACCAACGTCAATTCTGAAAAAGCAAAGTCATCATGACAATGAAGCGCTTAGGGGTGAACCAGAAATCCTAGAATCAGAAGGTATATGTCAATTAAGCCTAAAAATCACATTACTGAGGAGCTAACTAATATTTCCAGGTCAAGAAGTTGAATATACAACTATCCAAAAGATGAAGGGATTTCCGGACTAGTGTCAAAAAAATCACATGAACATTGAAACCCTTTTTCAGAAGAACTTGTGGATAATCAAGAAAAACAATCAAAAGAAAATCACATAAAAGAAATCCAACATTCAAAGCTAAAGAAATATGGAAAATAGGCCGGAAAATTTAGCTCTTATTCTTGTTCGCATTTTAAACAATTCAACCGGACCTTTATTCTTCCACAGGGGTTCTGGACCTCCGCGGACATTATACAATAAATTTACAAGCTCAGGGGAGGGTTTTTTCTCAAACTTCTGATACCTCAATAGGTCTCGAATTTGGAATTTCGAGTGGTTGCAGGTTGTTTGAGACTCAAGGGGTGGCATGGTTAGTGTAATGGGGATTAGGGACTTCCCAAGAGAGGTTTGAACCCTTTTTGGAAAGTCTGGGATTTAGGGTTATGCTTCAGATTAAGATTTGAGGATTTTCAGGATAATTTGAGAGGGGTGGTATTCATGGTTGGAACGGGGAGGGTGAGGTTCCTTAGTTGTGTAAATATGGAAGGCTTTGGGATGGGGTTGCCGGAGGTAGGGTTTCCGGCCACCTTTCAGGGGATATTCGAAACGGAGGGGCTATATTCGAGGGTAACTGGCTATGGGACGTGGTAGAGGAGGTCATGATGGTTGAGGGGTGTAACTTTAGGGCGCTTTGGTTGCTGGTCACCGCCATGAGGCGATTTCTGGTGGCGGCAGTAGGGTGGTAAGCATGTGGTCAAGGGTGCTGACAGGGTTGTCAACGGGAGGCGTTACTATTCAAGAAAGATGGTACGAGGACGTTGGTTTGGTCTCTGATCTGTATTAGAGACGTTTGGACATATATGTATGGTATTAGGATGGGTTTTATTGGCCGTTATATTGGTGTGAGATCAACGGTTGCTATGATGGGGCCATAAACGGTGTCGTTTTGTTTAGTGGGTCTGGATTGGGGTCAGGCTGGTCGTTTTTTTGAGCGGGGAAGGCCGGTTGGGCCACTTAGGTCTGGGCCAATTATTGCCAGCCTGAGCGGTTGTTTATATACATGTGTATGTATTGCATTCTTGTCTTTTTTTTTATTGAAATTAATTACTAATTTTATATAAAACCACAAATCACAAATAAAAGTAAAACAAGTCAAAGTTAAAAAAACATAATTTCAAATGCTGGAGATATATATATATATATATATATATATATATATATATATATATATATATATATATATTTATTTGTAAAACTAAATTATTATAAAAACTTAAATATTAAACCATTTTAAACATGCAGTAATGAACATGCACATGCAGTCAGACCCTAAAATTAAAATCCTAACATTGAAAAGAAAAATTCTAAACATTAAGAGTACTATAAAAGCTTCTTTCTACTGGTCAAAAATCATATGCTCACACCAGGTACCAATCCTTACTCAAATAATTTAAGCTATAACCCTGTACATTCGAGTTTGTAGCTGATCATGAAGAAAATAACACCTTGTTTCAATTTCATACGATGACTGTTGTTTAGTATTAGTAGTATTTTTGATGTTGTAGTAAACATGACGTGTATATTGATTACGGACTGTATCAGAACTATGCTCTTAATTCATTTAAGTTCCAGAACATTTTGACATAGTTTGATCCAAAATTAGCTTAGTGTTTGCAGTTTGAGTTATATAAGAAATTCGACAACTGAATATACGTATACTCTGTATGATGAGTACTTCAAATTTTCCCTTCAAATAAACATGAAATCCATCTCAGTATCTTCCTTGTTTAAAATACCTTTTGTATACTTTTTAATAATCATGTTATAGTCTTAATTACTGTGGTATAATCGAAAGAAGCGGCCATTGTCGTTTTCCTATAATGGACTCATTAGTCCAGCGTTTCTGGGCCCAATTGGAAGGTCCAATAGCTGTAAGTTGTAGCATAAAGAATACATATTCCTGGGCCAGCTCACAATAAAGCCCAATGCACATAATCAGTAACGAATGAGGCTGAAAAATGCAAGTACTGAATTCCCCCAAATGCATTACCCATGTGTAAATCATTAGGACATATTTTAGATACATGCACAATAGAAAACTTAGCATACTTTAGGTTTGCCCTTATAAAATTGAGTGAGCCACGTTAACTTAATCAAACACCACGCGAGGCTCCTTACCATAATAAAATTCATAGAAAATTGAAAGTGCTATTTAGCGAATTTCACGGCCGTCCATGAATTTCTAATGATGTAGTATATATATAGGCATGAATTTATCAATAAAAATATCTTCATAAACTCCGGTGTGCATTTATGTGATCCAAGTCCAAGTCTCACCGATGTTAAAACGTGTTGAAAACACGGGTGCATTTATGTGATGTGGTTCGAGGTATGTTTTAACAACGTTTCAAATATCTTTAAAACCAATAAAGCGGTTAATAATTTAAAAATTGCACTATAGGATGAACGTGTATCAAAAATAAGAATTTTTGCCAGTTGTAATAGTTTAAACCGTCCAAGAACCACAAGATCCGAAAATGCCTAAAAACTTCCCTCAGGTCAACAGAATTCCTCGATTTGGGATTCTAAATAAACCGTTGACTTGGGACACCAAAAGCTAAACCTATCCCAAGTGGCAACTCTTAAATATATAATTAATTCCATTTTGAATAATGTCACTTTAATTGGAAATACTCCCCTATACCTGTCATCCTTCAGGGTAGCCGTGCAAAAATAAAGAAGGAGGTGTGACAGCTCCAGCAAATATGCTGGGGATAGAAAGAAAACCAAAAATCTCTAGTTCAGGGTTCATGAATTCGAGCTTACAATAAATGTTATATTTGGCTTCTTCTGATTTGCTCACATGTTTTGTGCTAAATGCCACATGTTTTAACGCTTTGATATTATCTGAACTTTGTATATAAACTGCTATGAAACCCTTCACGTTTCACCTCCATGGATGTGCTTACTGGCTGAGACTCCTCATTCTGTTAGTGCCTTACCCTAAAATAAGAAAGAGGTCGGACAAGTTACTAAGCCGGATGGCCTTTTGGTTCCTGGTACGTAGCCCCCTCCTCGACCCGAGTTGTCCGCTCGGGTGCACTGTCTTGACCTTATACCGAGGTTCTAAACTTAGAGGGCTAAAAACAATGGTGGGGTCCGTCGGTAAGGTTCCCTTAAATAAAAGACCCTCCCGATGCATTTTACGTGCATTTGTTTGCCTTGGATTCGCATGTTGATCGGCTTTTGAACAAGGAGAATAGTTTTAAAATTGCAGTGCTAGGGTGATCACTAGTTAAACCAATACTTAAAATAGCACCGAAATGTTGTCGGATGTTTCAAACAAAAACAATCAAAAACACAAAAAATAAAAAAACAAAAGTAAAAGAATTTTGGAGTTTTTCAACAATAAATTCGGGTTTTGATAAATTATTTTGCCAAATCCAACCCTTTTTGCAAAAATGCCAAAACAAAGGTCCGAGTTTATTCACTTGTTTCAAAATAATTTAGGTGATTCGATTACTACCGGTAATAGCCGAACGTTACCGCAAGGGACGCCGAAAGGCTGATCTTGCACAAATGGCCACCTCTGAATTTTATTCTGACTGGTAGCAAGCACAGCCTGAAAAATCTTCTGTACAAAGTGTTGAAAGGTTATTCGCATAGATGTTCCTTGTTTTAAAAATAAATTTCATAAATGTCGGTTTTAATATTTTGAGAATACTAATCCGCCTAATAAATGTGCAAAATGAGCACGATAATGAACAAAATTCCCTTGGAGTTGCGACTATGGTGGAATGATCTCGGGGAAGCAGGGCAGAAAAGGGTCAACGCACATGTGGGAGGCCTCACTAGTTTATTTAAAATTAGCCCAAGGGGGGACATCATAAAGGCCTTAATCACATTCTAGGACTGGTCCATAATGTCTTCCACTTCTCATACCTTGAGCCCCGACTTTAGAAGAAATGACCGGATCTATCCGGACCCATACAATCCCTTTGAGAAATCAATACTTGATCGCACCCAGAGCCCTCGCTGTGCAAAAATTTGTGGATTCCTTGAAAATCAGCAGAAAAGTTCACAATCCCTACTTATCGGCCGACTTTTGCACCCTGCAATTTATATATCAGAGATATGGCCACATCGGAAAATTCTACAGCCCTGAAAATCTTATTTATAGCAAGGGTAATCGGCTCAAGTGGGAAGAGCATCGATGTTTTGCGTCCACGGTGTAAATTTATTGAGGTTTCATCGAGGTATGTTGCTTGGTAAAAGTAGATATAGATCCCGCGAGGCCGGCACAAAGACCCCATTTCCAAGAATTTGATGAGGCATCAATGAAGCAGTGGGATAGGCTAGCAAAAGAGAATGAATATCGGGCTACTATAGGAAGGCTGGAAAAGAAAATTCAAAAATTGCAATTCGAGAAATGTTTGCAGGCTGCAGCCAGTGAGGGAGAAAAGAAGGTATTGATTAAAGAAAATGAAGCCCTACGAGCCCAAATCTAGAAATGAAGGCCGACGCAGAAGTTCCTTATAGGAGCACAAAAGATGAAAAGCTCATAGAAAACCTACGGTGGAAAGTGACCGAATACTGGTTCGATCTGAATAAGGTGAAGGGTGAACTGTCTAGGGTTCGGTAGCAATAAATCAAAGGTGCAGAGGAACGAGCCCGCATACAGGAGAAATTAAAAGAAGAAAGTGGCAATGAGATCGTCAGTTTAAAACAAAGGGTTGTCATAGCTGAAAACAAAAAGACCAGGGATTTCAAAGCCGAAAAAGAGCATTGCTATGCGATAATAGCAGAATTAGAAAGGGATTTACGACAATTCCAAAAGCTGAATCAAGTTGCCAAACGAACTCTAGAAGCAAGGGCCGAGATAATTGAGCGTCTATTACAAGAAAAAGGGGTTATCAGGGAAAGGGTGCGAGCAATCGCATAATATATTATCACAAAGTGCAACCATTGTGAAGACATGACAAAATCTATTTTCTTTGTTTCTCCCATAACATTTGTCCATCAAGTGATTAAAGATCTCCACTACCTCCAGGGAAGTTTAGCACACAAACCTGAGGCAAGGCCGGAGGATGCCCCGCAAGCTCCAAAAACACTCGCAGTTTTAATGTACACATAAATTGGTATTGCCTTAAACGAATTTGTCTATATGTTTATTTACTCAGCTTTCGAATAAGTAATATTATTGAGTCTCAGTTTGGTAGTTGCCTTTCATTATTTTAGATTTTGTAATAAAAGTTTATATATTTATAAAAATTGAATATCCCAAAATATTCTATTGTGTACGTAACATTTTTTCATGAACTACGCTCGGTCTGATTCATGTGATGTCATGATACGTAGGCAATCTTTGTAGGATTCGACCGTATCCTTAAAAATGGAAAGCTAACAAGGAATAAGAAGTAGGAAACAAAAGGAAATTAAGAATAAAAGCTGGGATGATACATGCAACCATGGAAAGCATATAAAACCCGGTGACTGCATAGGTGCATCATACCCAACATGCGATTTCGTATTTTATTATCTACTTCAACCTAACCTTTTGAAACTCCAGTGTCCATCATAGGTGTATTAAGAACAATGATTGGTTTGCGGTAAACTAGCTTCGCACGGATACTTTACTAGATCAAAATGGAGCGCAGAAATGTCGACCAAAACGACTCTACCAGCAGTGCCTATCCTTGAGCACAGCCCAGTTACAAGAATCCCAACCTCCGAATTTGCGGCGGCTGAAGAGAATAGGATCCTTCAACTCTGAGTTATGGAGATGTGGGACGCTTGGAGAAATAGGAAAAAACCTCCAAGTGCTATCCCCGGATTTCCCGAGCTTTTTCCAAGGTCAGGGGGTACCTCCACCAACCCTGTCAGTCACCCTAATATCCTCCTGGGGCAGCCCACCATATAATCCAACTTTGTCAGAGCACCATCTAAAACTCGCCCTCCGATGTCCACATCTGGTCCATTTCCCAACAATTTTACGGCTCCTCCGTGCGCAGCCACCGCACTGCTTGCGGTGCCGAGGCCCATATTTGACCCAACAGCTTTCACATTCCAAACACCCAACTACCAAACCGAGCCTCCCCCATACGTCGTATACAAATACCCTCAACCAGCGTACAAACTCTCCCATATGCAAGACAAATCCCTTAAGACACCCGAAGAAGATGAAATGACAAGAAGAAAGGACAGCCTCGAACAAAGTCTGAAAAACATGCAAGGATTAAGTGGGCAGAAGACTGTATCTTACTCATACCTATACATAGTCCAACATGTACATCTCCTTATGGAGTTCGAAACGCCAAAATTTGAAAAATACGATGGCCACGGTGACCCCGTCGCTCATTTGAAAAAGTGCTGCTATCAAATGCATGGAGCAGGTGGAAAAAAAGAACTCTTGATGGCATATTTTGGGGAGAACTTAGTGGGTATTGCTTCTGAATGTTACATGGACCAAGACCCGATGGCATATCTAGGATGACGTCGCCCGGGATTTCATAAGGCAATTCCACTATAACATTGATATTGCCCCGGACAGAAACTTTTTAACCAACTTGAAAAAGATAACTTTAGAAAGCTTCAGAAAATATGCTGTTAAGTGGAGCGAGCAAGCGTCGAGAGTAAAGCCACCCATGGATGAGAGGGAGATGGTCACCGTCTTCCTACAAGCGCAAGAGGCAACTTATTTTCAAAATATGATGTCAGTAATTAAGATCGGTGATATGGTAGAGAATGGCCTGAAGACAAGGATAATTCTCAGTCAATCCGCCATAAGAGCAACCTCCCAGGCCATACAAGTCAGGGCTGGAGGTATCACAAGAAATAAAAAGAAAGGGAAGTGTCAATGTAGCATCCGGAATGAGAAAACATCAAGCTCTCAGACATGTATTCTCAGAAAGGGCATCTCAACATTACTATCCCGACAAATACATGCTCGATGTTCCTCAACCTTATGCAATAATGAATGCCCAGCCCTTTGCTCGACCACAACAGCAGAACAACAGAAACCAAGCCCCAATAAATTAGCCTGCCCTGAATCACTATAATCTGCACCCTCCACAAAATAATTACCGTCCCAAGGAACAACCCAAGAGACAGAACTTTACTCCAATAGGGGAATCTTATGCCAGTCTATTCCCAAAATTGGTCCACATGGGTCTCTTGCAGTCTGTGCCCCCGAACAGGAAAAACCCCGAGTCGCCTCACTATCAAAGGGGTGTACATTGTGCTTATCATTCCGGGGCAGAAGGATATGACACCGAAAGTATCTTGACTCTGAAACGAGCGGTGGAGGATTTGATAAAGGAAAATAAAATAGTAGTGAGAGAATAAGAGGTCCCAAACGTAACCAATAATCCGTTGCTTGCTCACAACAACGGGCCAATCATCGGATTGATATGTGAGGACAAAGAATATGACCCTGCCCTAAAATCCATAATAGCCATTGTTGAGGTAGACCGAAAATCGAAAACTTCCCCAAAGAAGGTTGAATAAAGTAAAATGAATGAAGCCAAGCGCCCAGAAGCAGAGAAGAAGTCTGAAATCAAAACTGAGACGACCCCTACCAAGGAAACAATACTTTACATCCCACGAGGGAGTCAAGAAAAATAGCCCACTTTGAGTCCCCCAAGAAGGTTCGTGCTGAACAAAACCATGTATGTACCCAAGAATGGCTGTGTGGTACAGAGACCGATTAAACCACCGGTGCTGAATGAGGCCGTGGTAATCGGTTGCGCACTACAGAAGCCCATGAAAAACCCTTCTACTGTCCCGTGGAATTACCAAGAAACCATAGTTACATACATGGGAAAAGAAATCATCGGGGAAACTCAAAAAAGCTAGCCCACAAAGAAATACTCAGGAAGAGGTGAACACTACTACCAAACGGCGATTTCCACATAAGAGGCTAGTGAATGCTGAAGAGGCAGAAGCCTTCTTCTAAAAAATTAAAATGCCAGAATACGAGGTGATGGACCACCTCCGAATGTCTCCTGAGCAGGTCTTTTTATTGTCACTCTTGATGAAATCTCCCGAGCACCAGCAGGTGTTGGCCGAAACTTTGAACGAAGCTTACGTACCGGCTGGAACCTCCATCGAGCAACTAGAGAAAAGGGCGGAGAGATTCATTGCCATTAATCAGGATACGTTCAGCAAGAATGACCTACCTACGGAGGGAGCTACCCATAACAATGTCTTGCACCTCACCGTCAAATGTGAGGGGTATTATGTCAAAAGAGTAATGATAGACGGTTCTGGAGTAGATATATGCCCACTATCTACATTGCAAAGAATGGAGATTGGGAAAGAGAGGATCCTTCCTAATAATCTGTGTGTCCGAGACTTTGATGGAATCAAGAGAGACACTATAAGGAAAAATTGACTGAGTGCTGACCATTGGTCCCGTCGACTTTGAAGTGATGTTTCAAGTGTTTTACATGGACAGATCTTATAACTACCCCCTAGGAAGATCGTGGATTCACGCAGTAGGAGCGGTGCCTTCTACTCTGCACCAAATGCTGAAGTTCGAACATGAAAACCAGGAGAATGTTGTTCACGAAGAAGACGAATAGTCAATTTACGCAGAAGGCGAACAGTCAAAAAGGGAAATGAGCACATAGTATACCAAGCTTTTGAAACCGTGGTAGCCGATCAACACGAAGAAGGCAAGGCACTCCCCCAGCCTTTCCTCTCAAATGCTTCAATTATGGTGGCAACGGAGATGACGCGCCAAGGTTTTAAGCTAGTCAAGGG
The DNA here is from genome assembly GCA_034376525.1 of Nicotiana benthamiana. NCBI lineage: Eukaryota > Viridiplantae > Streptophyta > Magnoliopsida > Solanales > Solanaceae > Nicotiana > Nicotiana benthamiana. The sequence goes on from CM067337.1 coordinate 97,590,872, forward strand.
ACTTGGAAGCTCCCTACAAGGCATAACTGAGCTGGTAGCTTTTCCTGCCGCAGAAAATTTCTTTGGGAAAGACTTTCATCTAACATCAGAAGATATCACCTGGGCTAATCGCATAAAGCGTCATGGATGGGTTTTGCCACAACCCCTACCCCAGATATACAAAATATTTGTAAAACCAAAGTACAGTGAGGAAGAGAAAGAAGAAACCTTCACAACAGAAGAAATTGATGAGATATGCAGAGCCATGAGAAAATTATTGTATGAAGCCAACATGGTCCAGCTAGGGAAGGTTCAAACTGCTAAAGTGCTCTATATGGGACCGGATTTCAAGCTGAAAAATTGAAAGGATACGCCTTTTCCAGTCAGGCGGGAGGCCCGTAGTCCTGCCTTGCTACCTTCATTTGCATCACGAGCTATTTAAGGGTGTAGCTCGGTTAATTTTCTTTAGCATTTTGTCCTTTAAGTTTCAGCTGTAAACACTGTTATCTTACAATTTCAAAGAAATGAATTCAATATTTCATCATTTGCATTCCTATGTCTTTTTCTGATTTTGTCTTTCTTTTATTTTTTTTATGTTTTCTTTCCGTCCCAATAATGAGGCTTTAAATAAAACGACATGCTCGTGGACTTCATGCCATGACACAAACATGCTGCCAATTTTTGAAATAATGAACCAAGAACCGGAATATGATGAAGAAGAGTCTTTTGGGGAAATCAAGCGAGAGGTGGAAAATTTTAAAAACAAAACTAATCCAAACAAACGATACTGAATCGGTTAATTTGGGCGATCCCGGTAAAGTCAAAGAAACTAAAATAAGCATCCATGTAAACAAGGAAATACGAGATTTATTGGTTCAACTCCTTTTGGAACTCTAAGATGTATTTGCGTAATCCTACGATGATATGGCTAGTTTGAGTATGGATCTGGTGGTTCATATGTTGCCGACATACCCTCAATGCCCTTCGGTCCAACAAAAACAAAGAAAGTTCAAGCTTGATGTCAGTGATAAAATCAAAGCAGAGATTACAGAACAGCTAGAGGCGGGGGTAATCCGATTGGTTTGATACACCACATGGTTGGCCAATGTGGTTCAGTACCAAAGAATGAAGATAAAACTCGAGTTTAGGTGGATTACAGAGACTTAAACAAGGCGAGTCCCAAGGATAACATCCCTCTACCCAACATCCACATCCTTATCAATAACTGTGCCAAACTTGAAATTTAGTCCTTTGTAGACTGCTACGCAGGATACCACCAAGTGTTGATGGATGAGGAAGATGCTGAGAAAACCGCCTTCACCGCAAATTGGGGAACTTATTGTTACAGAGTTATGGCTTTAGGATTGAAAAATGCTGGGGCAATGTACATAAGGGCCATGACGACCATTTTCCACAACATGATGCATCAAGAAATAGAAGTATATGTTGATGATGTTATTATCAAGTCCAAAACTCAGGGTGATCATGCAAAGGACTTGAGGAAGTTCTTTGAAAGGCTTCGCAAATATGATTTGAAATTGAATCTTGCCAAATGTGCATTTGGAGTCTCGTCAGGCAAAATTCTGGGGTTCACTGTCAGGCGAAGAGGTATCGAGTTGGATCCGACCAAGCTATAATCCATTCGAGAGCTACCTCCGCCAAGGACTAAAAAGGATGTAATGAGTTTATTGGGAAGATTTAATTACCTCAGCCAATTCATCGCCTAGTTAATCTATACGTGCAAACCCATATTCAAGCTATTGAAAAAGGACACGGTTGTTAAATGGACTGTTGAGTGTCAAGAATCGTTTGACAGAATCAAACAATACTTGTCCAATACACTAGTTATGGTCCAGTCGGAAGCGGGAATGCCACCATTTCTCTATCTAACAGTCCTGGAAAGCTCTTTTGGTTGTTTTCTCGTGCATCATGATGCCACGAGAAAGAAAGAACAGGCCGTCTATTATCTGAGCAAAAGTTTAGTAGTTACGAGGCCAAGTACACACAGCTAGAAAGAACTTCTTGCGCCTAGACGTGGGTGGCTCAGAAGTTAAGCCATTATCTGCAAGCTCATACCACTTACCTCATAACCAGGATGGATCTACAAAGGTACATATTCCAAAAACCAATGCCCATAGGGCGACTTGCCAAATGGCAAATCTTGCTCACCGAGTTCGACATAGTTTATGTCACTCGTACTCCAATGAAGGCACAAGCATTGGCAGATTATTTGGCTGAGAATCAAGTTGATGATAAATATTAGCCTTTAAACACCTATTTCCCTGATGAGGAAGTGAATTCGGTGGAAGTAACACCCGAAGACATATCCGCTTGGAAAATGTTCATCGACGGAGCAGTGAAAGCAAATGGCGTAGGGATTAGGGAAATTCTAAGCTCACCCACAGGTCAGCATTATCCAGCCACAGCCAACCTCCGATTCTTCTACACCAATAATACGGCCGAATATGAGGCTTGCATGATGGGCGCGGACATTGCCATTAACGAAGATGTTGAAGAATTGTTAATCAAGGGATATTCCGATCTGATTATACAACAGGCTCAAGGAGAGTGGGAAACACGAGACGTTAAACTCATCCCCTATTGACACCATATGGAGGATCTCAGCAAACCGTTCAAGTCGGTAAAATTTAGGTACATTCCTCGATGTCACAATGAGTTAGCAGATGCACTCGCAACCTTGGCTTCCACGTTGCCTTACCCCGGAAACGCCTGCGTTGATCTTTTGGAAATCCAAATCAAAGAAAGGCATGGGTGTTGTAATCTTGCCGAAGAAGAGTCTAGCACACAACCCTGGTATGATGACATCAAGAGATTCATAAAAACGCAGGAGTATCCCGAGCAAGCCAACGGGGAACAAAAGAAAACCATCTGACGACATGCAAGCAATTTATTTTTGAGCGGTGATACTTTGTATATAAGGACTCCGGATCCTAATTTGCTGAGATGTGTTGACGCCGAGGAAGCCGGGCAAATTATGCACCAAGTACATGAAGGAGTTTGTGGGCCCCATATAAACGGATATGTACTGGCAAAGAAGATACTCCGAGCCGGGTATTACTGGATGACCACGGAAAAAGATTGCTTGAGCTTCGTTTGGAAATGTTATCAATTTCAGGTGCACGGTGATTTGATTCATGCACCGCCAAATGAATTACACCCTAGCCATTTGCCGCCTGGGGCATGGATGTGATTGGGCTGAATGAGCCAAAAGCCTCAAATGGATACGGATTCATAGTAGCCGCTATTGATTACTTCACAAAATGTGTCGAGGCCGTCACTCTTAAGTCTTTTACCAAGAAGGGAGTTGTGGATTTTGTGCATTCAAACATCAATTTTTTTTTGGGGTTCCTGCTACTATCATTACAGACAACGCAACTATTCTAAACATTCTTCTAATGGGAGAAATATGTTAACAATTGAAGATAACGCATAGAAACTCCACTTCTAACCAGCTCAAATCTAATAGTGCCATCGAAGCAGCTAACAAGAACATCAAGAAGATCTTGAGGAAAATGATTCAAATCTCGAGGCAATGGCATGAAAAATTTCCTTTCGCATTGATGGGATATTGTGCCACAGTAAGCACATCGGTAATTTGTTGGTCTATGGGACTGAAGCTGTCACACCCGCCGAGGTAGAAATCCCTTCGCTCTGAGTGATTGTTGAAGCAGAAATTGAAGATAGTGAGTGGGTTTAAACTTGTTTAGAACAGTTTGCATTAATTGATGGAAAATGAATGACTGTAGTGTGACACAGGCAGTTGTACAAACAAAGAATGGCCCGCGCTTACAAAAAGAAAGTGCGCCCTAGAAATTTCGAAGTCGGGCAGCTGGTATTGAGGCGGATACATCGTCACCATCAGAAAGCTAAAGAAAAATTTGCTCCAAACTGGAAAGGTCCATAAATTATCAGAATGATACTGCCTAAAGGAGCATTGTACCTGGGAGACGTTGAAGTAGACGAACTCGAGGCAGCAGTAAATGCAGATACAGTGAAAAGGTATTACGTTTTAACCCCCTACAACAATGACCCCGGTTGATTGAAATGACGAAGGCTTTCTCTTTCCCGCAACAATAAACACTATCAATCCCTCGCAAACCCTTTAAGCCGGTTTCGTTTCTTTGATCATCCTCTTTTGAACCCGAAAATGCTATTGAAAATAATGAAAAAAAAGAATGAAAAAAAGAAAAGAAAAAAAAAGAAAAAAGTAAAAAGGAATGCCATTAAAAAAAGGAGAAGAAGCATCATAAAAAAATTAGTTCAGGACCAAAACTTCCTGAACTACGTCTGACTTGATTCCGAAAGGATACGTAGGCAAGCTCTCCCTGAGGCTCAGTCATATCAAAATAAAAACCCAATTTACCAACAAGAAAAAAACCAAAACTGGGGCAGAAATGTATTGCTTCGGTCATAAATCCGTCCTAATGGTTCCAAAGTTGTAGATTACCGTCTACTTCCTTTATATAAAAATCCTAGTCCAAGTTCGTCCGATCAGTTGACCAACACGGGGACATGAAAAACGCCTTTGTTGGGATTTGGCACAACTAAAATATTTGAGAGAAGTAAATAAGATAGTCTTATTGACGAAAACCTCTGAGCACCATAAGGCGACGACAAGCAGAGAAAAACAAAATGTGAGAGTCCGTTTAGCGAAAACTCGCAAAGAGCGCTATCGCCCGACAGGAGAAGAGAAATGTGAGAGTCCGATTGGTGAAAACCCAAAAAGGGCGCAGTCGGCCAAAAAGGGGAAATATATCCGCTCAAGTCAGAAAAAGTTTCTTTTGTTTAGAAAGAGCTGAAATCAGAAAGCAGAAACGGACCTAGGCCGGGTATTCAGTCCAAGAAGCATGTCGTTTCCATTTACAGCCAGCTCATATTTCCAGATAAGTCCCCTAATCATTCCTTAAGAAAGGTACCAGCGCTGGTGTCACGGTTTTATCGTTGGAAGAAGTAAAGAAAAGATGGCATCGTCAAGCGTGCTTAGCTAATCCCGACTGCTTATGACTGCTAACGCCTCAAATGCTGGGAAATAAGAGAAAGGAAATTAAAAATTAAAAAGTTCATGAAGGTGAAGCAAAATCGAAAGGTTTTATGCCAAGATGGACAATGGTTACTATTAAAGTTCCCAAAGGCAAGCCCTGAAATCAAAATCGAGACAAAACTCATAACCAATGGCCTGGAAAACCAAAATCAACCTGAAAATGAGGACCCCCGACCAACCTTCGAAGCAAAGATCGAAAGTCAAGGGTTCGTCCTCTGATAGAAAGGAAGCTGAAATCAAGCATAACAAGGCCGCAAACCCAATCATTGTTCAAACTAACAGTTTGTTTTGTTTTTGAATTGAAATAGATGCAGGTGTAATCTTGGAAAACAAAAGGAACACGGGGAAAACACAACAAAAGGAATAGCGCAAGGACCAAGAATGGTGTTGCATCAATAAGAAAAGGGGAGTTTTTCTTTCATCATTTTTCTGCAAACTCATAAATAAGCATGATATCATGGAACTCCAATCCCTACTTTCCCCTTACGAAGCTTGTAGATTTCCTCGTACACCGAGAAATTTCCTTCCTTTGCTCCCCGGCATAACCCGGGAAGTTCGTTTTCACATCCCCACCATAACATGAGGACTCATTTTCTCCCACTTTTTTACTCCCCAACAAAGTGTAAAAGCTAACGCTTCTTTGTCCTTAGCATAACCTAGGGGTGTCTCCTTTTCTTCTTTATCCCTAGCACAGTAAAAAGGATCTCTGTGATCCTCAACTTCCGTTGATCTCCCTAGCATAACTAGGAATTTTCTATCATCACGGCATAACCCGTGGATCTCCCTAGCATAACCTAGGAATTTTCATTCATCCCGGCATAACCCGCGGATCTCCTTGGCATAACCCAGAAATTTTCCATTCATCCCTGCATAACCGACGGATTCCCCGTGCCTAACCCACAAATTTTCTTTCAATCCCATCATAACCCATGGATTCCCCAAGCATAGACTATGAATTTTCATTCTATTCTGGCATAACCCGTGGATTCCCCTGGCATAACCTAGGAATTTTCTTTCATCCCAGCATAACCCGTGGATCTCCATGGCATAACCTAGGAATTTCCATTCATCTCGGCATAATCCACGGATCTCCCTAGCAGAACCTAGGAATTTTCTTTTAATCCCGACATAACACACGGATTCCCCTGGCATAACCCAACCTAGGAATTTTCTTTCAATCTCGACATAACCCACGGATTCCCCTGGCATAACCCATGAATTTTCTTTCAATCCCAGCATAACCCGGGGATTCCCCTTGCATAAACGAGGAATTTTCTTTCAATCTTGTCATAACCCGTGGATTCCCCTGGCATAACCTAGGAATTTTCTATTCATCCTGGCGTAACTCGCGGATTCCCCTGGCATAACCGAAAATTTTTCTTTCAATCCCGGCATGACCCGCGAATTCACCTAGATACCCAGAAATTTTCCATTAATCCCGGCGTAACCCATGGATCTCCCTAGAATAACCTAGGAATTTTCTTTTTCATTTCAATCCCGGCATAACCCACGGAATCCCCTGGCATAACCTAGGAATTTTCTTTCCATCCCGGCATAACCCGCGGATCCCTATAATAACCCAGGAATTTCTTCATAACCCGTGGATCTCCTTCCATCCCCAGCAGGAACTTTTTTCTTTCGATCATTGAGTAACTCGCGGATCTTTTCTTTCCCCCAGCAGGGACTTTTTCATTTCTATCCCGGCATAACCCGTGGATCCTTCTCCTATCCCTCGGGGGGACCCTTGTTCCTTCCCATTATAACTTGTCAACCAAGCCAAGGATACACAATCCTGTCTTTTGTTGCTCTCAATAAAGAAATAGCTTAGATATTTTTTTCAAATAACTCACAAAATTTTCCCAGTGAAAATCGGGGCAGAAAATTCTGTTCGTTTGTTTTGGTGACCGAGCAGGTTTTACCTCAAGGCACAGGATTCGAGATGACCGGAAGCATGAGTCTCAATTCAGAATAAAGGAAAAGAACAAAAGAAGTGAATGTTGAAACAGGCAAGGTTATGGGCAACTCAAAGCTTGATAGAAGTCACAAAGCCTCGTATGTCTCGCTCCAGTCCAATGCTGAAAAAAGAACCAACACCCACAACTTGCGAGCATCAAGATTCTGATCGAGGTCTACATTGGAATCAACCAAGATTCAAGATCAAACTCCAAGATATTCCTACAAGACTCTCAAGTTTAGCATTTTTTCTTTTAAATATTTATTTTTATAGGATTTAATTGCACGTGTCAGTATGTTTTCATTAATGCATGCATAAAGTCGTAAAATGTACAAAGTTGCGAAAGCATTAAGGATTTTATTTCATATTTTTCTAGATTAATTGGTAATTAGGTTTATTTTTTCAAATACAAAAAATCACAAAAATTAAGTGGCATTTCCGGTATTTTAATTGTTTTGCATTTTTTGAGTTTAATTTTTCATTTGTGGCATTTTATTTATTTTTGCACGATGGTTAGTTATTAGGTTATTTAGCTCAATTAGAATTTTAAAAATACAACTAGGATTTAAAAATAAATAATAATACAATAAAAAAGGTTCTCTAATAAACCACCCTGGCTGGCCACAATTGGGCCACACCTAGGTGGCCCAAGTCTTTTTAAAACCTTGAAAAACACCCATACCTAGCAATTCAATTGACCCATGACCCAGTCCAATAAGAGACGCCCCAAGCGTCACCGTTCTGGGGACGGTTCATCACAGCCGCTGATCATACGCCATTCAACGACCCTGAATCATTCCCAAGCCCCCATATATACGTCCAAATGTCTATGTATATTTAGATACCAACACCTTCTTCCTCGTACATATATCTCTGGTGTATCACCACCTCACCACCTCCAAATGACCACTGTTGACCACCCATCAACCACCGTAACGCCGCCGACAGAAATCACCTCGCGGCAGCGTCTGGTCACCAAACAGCCTCAGATCTATACCACCAGACCACCTCAACCCCCTCTTTCCCTTCCCGTGGTAAGTTTTCTTCAACCAAGGTCAAAAATCCTCGAATAATCCAAGGAAGATTCGCCGGCACCACCGTCTCCGGCGACCCAACCCGAAACCGACCCAAAACAACAGCCTTGAACCACCTCCCCTCCCTCTTTACAACCGTCTAAACCATACCTTTCAAACCCTAACAGACCGGCTCGTATATCAAATCAAAACTAACCCTAAATCCTAAAACTCACCTGTACCCGGTCAAATTGGTCCCAGATGACCCCCTCCTATCCCTATCCCCAACTCTACCACTCACAACCCTCAAACACAATTTAGTACAAGGGAAAACCAAATCAGAGACCTCACCTGGTCTTATAATCAATGAACCCTCCTCTGAACCCTTCTTCCCTCTTCAAATATTAAAAGAGAAAGCCGTAGAAGATTAAAAAACCTCTCAAAAGGGGTCAGAGAATCATGGAAATGGAAGAGTTCCAAATTAAGGATTGCATGCACAAAGGCTAAGTGTCCTGTGCTCTAATTACTGTCAATGCTTGTGTATAAAATTCCTGTTTAATTGCTTTGTTTCTTTATACTTTACTTGTTTAATACATTCTCATCCTAAAGTGTTTTGAGTAGTCATCCTTGCCTGCTATATTCTTTTGGTTGCCTTTGATTTTACTAGCTCGAATTCATTTGTCTTCTATGTTCCACCTTAAAGATCTTCTGAGTAGTCTGATCTCATGCTCATCCTTTCTTTTGACTATTCATTTGTTTTATGTCTAAATATTAAATGGTTTGTTTAATTCCTATCTTCGTTGATCCTATTTGTTTTACATCACGTTTGACGATTCTCAGTAGGTGTCTCCTTTTAGAATGTCATACCTATTATAAATCCTTTTTTTAGTAATTTTGATCATTTGTATTTTCATGTGTTAGGCTAAGTTTTTTTTTTTGAATGTTTTAACTACTGATACCAGCCTTGTTTTAATTTCTTGGTTTTATTCACGCATATCCGAGTATTTAATCATTGTTTCCCATTTATTTCCATTTAGTTCTCTACTGAGTGTTGGTCACTTTTTTAAATCCTGCATAGTTGATTGGGTTCCTTTTTTGATTTGTTTTGGTTCATTGGTGTTGACATATAAAAACATGCTTATCAACCCATTAGTTGTCTTGTTTTCATGAGTATTCATATGATTGTGAAAGTTGTGATAAATGGTTTCATCCCTTGTTACTGAATAGTGTAAAATTCACATTATGATGCTTGTTTGAACCCATGAGTTGCATTGATTTTTAAACTCATTGATTGGTTATTTTTACATAATCGAGACTATAGTTCAGACCTTGATTTTTGACGCATAACCTGAATGCAACTAACTAGGGTCAGATTTGACCAAATAAATGAGAACTAAGGTTAAAGAATCTTAGCTCAGTAATTAGGAATGACATGGGTATTAAGGGTATTTGAATATATAGAATCTTGTAACAAACTCCTAGAACATTCTAGTGAGGAGTTTAAGTGTAATTTCTTTCTCAAATTTTAGACACAAGGCAGAAAACCAAGGTCTATTAGGATAAGTTGAAAATTGGATAAGGGACTAAAAGGAAAACAAACAAATTGATGTTGCCCTAAGACTTCATTTATAAAAGGGGGCAAGCTGATCATTTCAAGAGTAGATTTTTTTTCCGAGCAGATTTTTCCTTCAAAGCTCTTAGTGAATTAGAATATATGAAATACATATTAGTCTCTTATATATTCTTCAGAAATCCTTTGGTGTTGTTCTCTTCCGATTGAATTTTCCTTTGATAACAAATTGACAATAAACTAAATGTGCATATTGACCTGCTCTAGAGATCAATTCATACTCTTTGTTTTTTCTCAAAACCTCTTGAATTTCTAGGTATTTACTGATTGAGTGCTTGTTGCTTGCTTGATACTTGCTCCGTTTTGCTCATATGCTTTCTTTCCTGTTGACACACCACGTACCAATCCATACTCAAAAATTGAAGCCATAGCCCTGTTCATTCGAGTTTATAGCTGATCATGAAGACAATAACATCTTGTTTCAATTTCATGCGATTATTGTTGTTTATTTTTAGTAGTATTTCTAATGTTGTAGTAAACATGACATTTATATTGATCATGGAATGTCTCGGGACTATGCCCTTAATTTATTTAAGTTCCAGCATATTTTAAAATTGTTTGATCCAAAATTAGCTTAGTGTTTGCAATTTGAGTTATATTAGAAATTCGACAACTGAATATACGTATACTCTGTATGATGAGTACTTCAAATTTTCCCGTCAAATAAAAATGAAATCCATCTCAGTATCATCCGTGTTTAAAATACCTTTAGTTTATTTTATAATGATCATATGTATAGTTTTAATGACTGTGGTATAATCGAAAGAAGCGGCCATTGTAATTTCCTATAATGGACTCATTAGTCCAACGTTTCTGGGCCCAATTGGAAGGTCCAATAAATGTCATTTGTAGCATAAACAATACATATTCCTAGGCCAGCTAAAAATGAAGCCCAATGCACATAACCAGCCTCGAATGAGGCTGGAAAATTCAAGTACTGAATTCCCCCAAATGCATTACCCATGTATAAATTATTAGGACATATTTTAGATACATGCACAATAGAAAACTTAGTATACTTTAGGTTTTCCCTTATGAAATATAGTGAGCCACGATTACTTAATCAAACACCACGGAGGCTCCTTAACTTAATAAAATACATAGAACATTGAAAGTGCTATTTAGCGAATTTCACGGCCTTTCATGAATTTCTAAAGACGTAGTTGCTGTAGGCACGAATTTATTAATAAAAATATCTTCCAAAACTAGGGTGCAAATTTATGTGACCCAAATCAAAGTCTCAACGATGTTAAAACCTGTCGAAATCCCGGGTGCTTTTATGTGACATGGTTCGAGGCATGCAACGTTGCAAATATCTCTAAAATGAATAAAGCGGTTAATAATTCAAAAATTGAACTGTAGGATGAATATGTATCAAAAATAAGAATTTTGGCCAATTGTGATAGTTTAAGCGACCGTGCTAGAACCACGGGATATGAGGGTGGCTAACACCTTCCCTCGGGTCAACAAAATTCCTTAGTCAAGAATTTCTGGTTCGCAGACTCAAATTGGGCAGTCGAAAATTTCCTTGATTTGGGATTCTAAGTAAACGGGTGACTTGGGACACGAAAAGCTAAACCTATCTCAAGTGGAAACTATTAAATAAATAATTAATCCCATTTTAAATAACGTCACTTAATTTGAAAATTCCACTGTACATGCCATCCTTCGGTGTATCCGTGTAACAAAAACAAGGAGGTGTGACAACGACAAACATAGAAATAACAATAACATTTGATAGAGGAACAAGTAATACTCATCATCAAACTTGAGAATTCACTTAATTTAAGCTTCATACATCATTGGATATCGAAAGTGTACCTGCAATTCGAGTAAAACAAAAACTGAGAGTCAGCAAACTCAAACAACAATATGATCACAGGAATCAACAGCTCATGGTTAGTTGTGAACCTAGGAATAGTGTCAAACAACCCAGGAGAATCTCATACCCAAATAAAATCAACGAACCAACTCAAACAACTTGACCAAACTATCTTAAAATCAAAGCAAAAAAATTTCTATAGAGTTTATCACTTCAAACACCCATATTTCAAGTTGTTTTCAACTTAGCAAAAATGAAACTATTTAAAAAGAATCATCAAACAAAAAATAGTAATACATTACAAACACAAATCAGAAGTCGATTTAATTAAGCTAACCAAAGCAGAAAAACAATGGTCAGAAACTAAAATTCATAGAATCATCAGAAAATAAAACTGCAATCAAATTAAAAGGGTAACCAAAAACCAAAACCAAATATAAATGAATTAATGAAGGAATACTAATAATGATCAATATTCCAATTAAACAAAAAATATATCAGAAATAGTGCATAACATAATCGTCAAACAAAAGAAGTAAAAATAAAAACAATAGAAGGAAAGTAGAAACTCACTTATTTGGTCATCAAAAACATTACTAGGTACAAATTTAATCCCCAAATAGAGTTACATGTTTGTTCTTGGTAAGAACAAACATGCAACTTCATTTGGGAACTTCAATCTGGTTTTGTAAGCCTTCAAAAAATTACTCAATTTTACAGATCTAAAATTCGAGAAATATCAGGCTGTTCAAAGGAAGTAGGGTTAAGTTTTGGGTAGAGGAGGCAAAGGGGAGTATAGGGTGTGTTTTTGGTAGCCATTGGAGCCGGCACTGCCGTAGACAACGGAGCATACGCTCCTTTGACGAATATTCGTAGAGTTTTGCCGGGATTTGAGGGTTAATCTTTGGGTGGTTAGAAAGAGGAGAAGACGAGGAGCAGATAGTTTTAATTTGGGTGTATTTGAAGCTACGCCTTCGCTGGCCGGAAATCGCCGGCCGGCGGCGATGTGGTGGAGGGTGGAGGTTTGTGGTGGTGTTACACCGGTGATAAGTTTGTACGAGGAGGGTAGAAAATGTCTCTAGGGTTTCTAAGAGTTTTCAGACTGTTTTATTAAAAGTGTGAGATTGAGTCTGGGCTGTTGTATCAAAGTGGATGAATGGCTTAGATTAACTTGACGACAAACGACGTCGTTTTGAGGTCTCTTCAGGCTGGACCGAGTATGGAGTTTGGGTTTGGGCCAATTTTGATGGGTTCAGGGGTTTTGGGCTAGATTTAATGGCAAGAAATGGCAAAAATTTACATCTCTTTTATTATTTCTCTTAATCTTTTTCTTTTATTTGTTTTTCTTCCCTTTCATTTCTTTTTCTTTTTTTATTTCGTATTATATATGCAAAATTAAAAATGAAGATCAAAGTTGATCCTAATATTACCCTAATAAATTTCCAATTTAATTAACTTCTAATTAAAAGAAAACTAAGACAAATTAAAAGAATAAATGTGAATGAACCATTTTTGTTATTATTATTTTTTCCCTAATTAATTATTAAACCTAAAAAATATAAAATTAATTCCTAAATGGAAACATGCCATTTTTTGTATTTTATGAATTATATTAATTAAAAATTTACAAAAATAAAAGTAAACACAAAATCACGCAATGAATTCCTAAAAATTCAAATAATTAAAGATAAAAATCCAAATTTTAATTATTCTATAGGAACATTTCGAGCGAGGCAAAAATCACGTTCTCACAGTACTTAGTAATTACCAAAGGTCAAGTGTTGATCATCCTGAATAGTGCTAAATCTGATGTTATACGAACGATATTTACATCCAGTCCTTTTGGAGATGATGATTTTATTATACTATATTTGGTTAGCGAACATTAATTTTCGTGTTGTGTTTTGTGCTCGTCATTCCACGGAGCCTATTCCCTCTTCCTCCCGAATAATTTTATTCCTAATCTTATCTCTTCCGGTACACTCACTAATCCATTTCAATATCTTTCTTTCTGCTACTTTCATCTTTTGAATATTGGTATTCTTGACAGGCCAATACTCAACCCCATACTTCGTAGTAGTGAGATAATAGTACAAAAATTTAAAAGTTATTTGAATAGATTTTTCATATGAAGGACTTCAAAAATTGAAATACTTTATCACTATTGAAGTAGCAGATATAAGAGACCCGTCTGCTTGCAGCTAAACCAGATAATGCTCCTCTGGAAAAAAATCATAAGCTAGCTCTAGCTACAAGGATGACATTAATAATTGTATGAGGTCGAATTTGACCAATCACATCCCACAGTCAATATAACCAACCACTGAATGCTTGCAAGTAGATATAAGGGGACGAACCATGGGCCAAAGGAGAAACGAGATCAACTTTTCATCGGCTATGTTATAGCATGTACTTTGATTTCATCCTTCCTGTGACTTAACTCGGATCCCCCTATTATATAAAGGGGATCCAAGCCTTGTAATAGGGGAGAAATTTTGAATAGAAAATTCATTCTCTCTCTAATATTTATCTCTGTACTATTCTCTCACTCTCTCTCTCTCTCTCCTTTATTGTTACTACAGCTATGATTACCGAAACGATCCTAGGCTTTATTATCTTCGATTACGATTTACACATTCATCTCTTTTGATCAATTTTCTTAAAAAGAGTTTAACATCTTTTTAGTCAAATAATTTGGCGTTGTCAGTAGAGATTTTTGTAGTCGAAATCATAGTTCTCATATAGGATATCAAAAGCAACGATATTTGTTCTTCGCACTCAATAGAAACTAACGACGGCGGAGAAAGAAGCAAGGTTGAAGGCGATAGCGAATGTCTCCAACAACTTCTTTCACTTCCTCAATGAAGCCAGTATATAAGATATCGATAATTAAACCCCAAAAGGTACACCGGAAGGGGGGAGATCTCACCTTCTACCCTCGAGGATCTCACAATCTTGCACGAAAGCAGAGCTTCGACGTCCATGGTAAAGGATCTCAACCAACACTAAAAAAACTGTTAGAGGAGTGGTTGACGAGCGTTTTAAACAGCATACTCGAAAAACCCCCTCAAAAAAATACCGAAAATTCACCTACATCAGAAATTGCTACTGTCACCGGCGAGCCAAATACTGTACGAACAAGCAACATCCGCACTACCATCTGTCCCACCTTTTTTTGCCTACTACAACCCGGCGAAGGGCGTATATAAGGGAGTTTTTCAAATTATAGGACAATCGAAATGGGATTTATATATTAAGAGATTTCCAGAGTCGCCACTTGGGATATTTATGGTGTCTCAAGTCACCGGTTGAAATCCTGAATCGACGAAAGAATGACTATGTTTACAACTCGTGAACCAGAAATCCAAGTAAGGAATTACGTTATCCCGGGAGAAGGAATTAGGCATTCCCGGGTTCCGTGGTTCTAGCACCGGCAATCAACTATTATATTTGGCTTAAATTATGTGATTTCTACAATTAAGAACCTATGTGAATTTTAATTCTTTTAACATATTTTATTATAATTATTTTTTTAAAGATAATTGCAATGTCGTAAAAGCATGTCTCGAACCATGTCACATAAATGCATCCGTGGTTTTTGACACATTTCAACTCAATTGAGATTTTGGATTTGATTCACATACCTGTACTGAAGAAGATAAAATTATTAATCACGCACCTAAGAGCGACTAACGAGTTATTATCGTATAGGGAATACCGTGAAATTCGCTAAACGACGTGTCCCGAGTCTCTAAATATTATAATATAAAAACTTCACGAGGGCCACACGATTTATGGATTCTATTTGGCATGGCACACCTCGTTGTTATCTCTTTTATTTAAAGGCCAAACCTAAATGAACTACTACATTTCTTCACTTTTGTCTCTAAAAGCTCTGATCAATTATTAAGAGATCCAAGTCTCCAATTCAAAACTAGATCTGGACAAAAGCATTGTATTGTCAAACTAATCACTGGGCGTATAAATCAACCCAATGGAGATGAATTTCAACCAAGTCCATTAACAAATTTCACCTATTATTCCAGATGTATGCCTGGACCGAACTAATAACTGATAAATTGTTCAAGATTTTTAGGAAAGGAAAAGCATTGAATCAAATTAACATCCCTTAATTTGCTGCAAATTCGTAAAAAATCAAAGGACACCAATTAAAATATTAACATGTCTACCAATTATGCATGAAATATTGAAATCACAAGAA
This sequence comes from Nicotiana benthamiana, assembly GCA_034376525.1. Lineage (NCBI taxonomy): Eukaryota > Viridiplantae > Streptophyta > Magnoliopsida > Solanales > Solanaceae > Nicotiana > Nicotiana benthamiana. Next base: position 97,606,554 of record CM067337.1, read on the forward strand.
GTTTGTACTAACATATTAAAACACTGTTCTCACAATTTGAAGACTAAAATGATGAAATGACACTGAGGTTCATATAGTAACTATATCGCAACTGTAAAAATTAATTTTGAAATTTATAACACCATAACTTTGAACTAACAAACTAACCTGATAGATTTCTACTACTAAAACAACTAGACGAACTTGCTCAACAAGAGGTAAAATAGTCTAGATTTAGTAATCATAAATCTTAGTGGGATGAAAGTCACAACTAGCACAAATGAGAGTCAATATAGTCCATATGAACAGTCATGTTACATACAATTGATGCCAGGCACTACTGCTACTCAGTTATCATATGAATTACAAGTATGAATGGAAATTAACACAGAAATCAACATGAGTAAATTAATTATTCATCCAGCACAGTAAATGAAGTTGTTGATATGATCCTTTATAAATTTATAGCTGAGGAGTACCTGGTAACAAAAATAAAAGGGGAGTAAGGAATCAGCAGCAGCTTTTAGAGGCCAGCAGCAAATTGTAAGCAACACAACGATAATAACCAGATCCAGACAGAATAGGCCACACACTGCTTTTAAAATGACCTCGAGTCATTTAAAATACACCCAAGACCTCCAGATATAACAAAACCCAAATTAAGTAATGCAAAACCCTAGAAAACAAGACAAAATCAACTCAAATTGAACCCAGGACAAATGCTGTAATCTCAGCTCTTTAAATGTATGTTTTTCATGCCATTTTTCTATTTTTATACAGCTAAATTTCTACAGGACAGCTGAGACTTGGATTGTTTCCTTGAAAAAGAGACCTAATGGAAGAGTAATTACACAATTGAATTTAATGGGTACAATAACTTTGAATAAGCTTTGGATTTTCTGGAAGTTTTCTAGGATTTTTTAGAATTTTAGACTCCGAAACATTTCGAATTTTTCAGAATATTTTTCAGACAATGTAACCCTTTTTTTATAAATTGGGGTGCCCTTTTATAGCGAAAGGCTAGGGCAACCCTTTAATTTGATTTTAACCTATAGTCCCTCTTTTAATTTTAAGATTTTACCTACTTGGTCGTTCATTTCATGACTTGTTTCCCAAGTTACTACACTAAACTGTTATTTTTTAGACTAAAGTCCCCTTCTAGAAGAGTCTAAAAGATTCTAGCATTGTTTCTTGTATATATGGTACCTATACTACCCTTATTACAATCCTAAAACTGGCAGAACCAATAAAAACCTTATATTACCCTCTTAGTGTATCAGAATTACTATTTTACTAAGATAAATCATAAAATTAACTACTAGCTATCTAACAGTTTTAACCAATCCACCATTAAACGTGAACCATTAATTATTGATAATAAGAAATCTAATCCAAAATTCAAGAGAAAGCTACTAGACTATAAAATCGAGCAAAACTGAAATTATGATAATTAAACGAAATCATGCAAAGCTGTCACTACTATGCCACTTCTACTTGAAACAATAAACATTGAAAACTACCAGATTATTTGACCATTAGACTAGGCTGTCAGGAATTAAAACTAGGCTAAGAAAAATTGGAACCAATGCAACATATCAAAAGTGGAAATTTGTCTTAGAAAACATGGTGAAAGAGAACTAAACATAGGGAAATGCTATCATACTGAATGTTAACAAAATCTAAAACTGGAACTAGTCATGATTCCTAAAACTAATAATCAAACTAGAGCAAAGCAAGTCGTCTATAAAGAAGTAAAACAATAATGAACAAAAACAAACAGAAGAAAAGAAATGAAACTTACTGATTGAATCGTTAATTAGTCTTGCTGATTTTAATTTAAATCTCCAAACGGAGTTACATGTTTGTTTTTTTGCCAAAAAAAACATGCAACTCCATTTTAAAATTCAAGCGGCTTTGAAAAACTTGTCCCAAAGTTTAGGTCAAATCTCAGATGTGAAATTCAAAGAGAATGGGAATTGTTCGAAGGAAATAGGGGTTGTTTTTGGGTAGGAGAGGCCGAGAGGGGTGCGGGGTGTTAATTTGGACGCCATTGGAGCCGGCGTCACCGTGGACGGCGGAGCACGCGCTCCTTTGTAGGGATATTCGACGGTTTGGCTGGGTTTTGAGGTGTGAATTTTGGGGGGGTTGGAAAGAGGATATCATGGAGGTTAAGTTGTTTAAATTAGGGTTGACCTAGGGATACGCCGCCGGCGATGGCGATTTGCGGCAAGCGACGGGCGGTGGTGATATGGCGGAGGCAAGACGGTGGTGTGGTGGTGTTACACTGATAGATTTAGTGTTTGTATAGGACATGATACGAGGTTTGTTGTGGATGGGGGTGTTATCCGGCATTTATATAGTCAAACACCGTTTCATCTTGACTGTTTGATCAATGTGGATCAATGGCTCTGATCTCCTTGGCGTAAAACGACGTTGTTTTGCTTCTAGGGCTTTTTGATCGGGCAGGGGTGTTGGGTTTGAGTCCATTTAATGGGTCAGGTGGATTTTACGCAAAATTTTTGTTAGGATTTATGCCCGTCACTAGGGGGGGGGGGTGAATAGTGAGCCACGAGAATGTCAATAAATGTTGCGGAATTAAGATTGCATGAGTAAAGTAAGTGCAGTAATTAAAAGAGTAAGGGGAGGACACACCGAATTTATACTGGTTCACCACAACGTGTGGTTAGTCCAGTCTCCCGAGAGACTCTCTCGAGTTTACACTAACTCCATTAAGCTTACGGGTGTCTAATAAACCGTTGCACTTGCTCGTAGATGTACGCTCTACAAGACTTCAACTTGCTCGAGGATACCTCACCTCAAGACTTCACCTTGCTCGTGGATACCGCACCTCAAGACTTCACACACTAAGATTGAAGGTACTTAGCAAAACCAACGCTCAATGAGAAGGTATGGTCTTCTCAAGAACCTTTGTCTTTTACAACAAGAACTCTCTAAGAAGAGTAGATAAAGAGATACAATATAAGCTCTATGAACAACACAAAGTTGTCTCTCAAATGGCTCAACAAAATCTCTAAATATGATGCATAAATGTTATCAATATGTTCAAGAATAATGAGAGATGTTGTTTTTCTAAAATCAACTCCAAAGACCTCTATTTATAGGGTGTGGAGGTGATATAGCCGTTGCCCAATGTTCAAACACTAAATCTGATTTTCCAACAGAATAATCGATTATTGACTTTGCATAATCGACTATGTGACTTTAACGTTCAGAAAACTAGTCGTTGGAAGGCAACGGATACAAGATAATCGATTATGCACAACGTGATAATCGATTATTTTGTGGGACTAGCCCAATAATCGATTATCACCTTATGCATAATCGATTATTGTGGTTTGCTGGAATTTCCAGATTCCAAATAATCGATTATCAAGTTGTGAATAATCGATTATTTGCCCATTCTGTCCAGAAGTGAAAACTTACTTCAAAAACCATTTTGGTTAAAATGAAAACGTTAAAATCATTTTGTTTGAAGTGTATGGAATATGTTTTTGATAAATATGATTTGATAAAATGATTTTATGCATATTTATGATGACCTATGTTGAGCCAAAAGACAAGATAACTTAAAGGTTGCTCTTACATTGGTTCTACCTAACGACCTATGCCTTGGGTCTTCGGTCTTGAACTTTCTAGCTCGTCTTGGCTTGTCTATGCAATCCCTTCATCAATATTCTTCTTGGAATTCAATCTTGATTGTTTGATTCATCATCATTGATTTGTCAACCATCTCGATTGTTTGCTAATGCATCTTCATCGTTTGTCATACAATATCGTTATTTGACAATTGACTTCATTGTTTGTCATTCATCAAACCCTATTCCTGGAAATCATGCTAATACAACCAAAGCACACATATCAAATATATCAATGATTTCCAAACGAGGTTAAACGAGGTCTTACAATTTCCCCCTTTTTGATAATGACAAACAATAGGAGATATGCATATCGGATTCCCCCTAAAGACATGCTATTTCTCAACATATAATTCATGCAAAATATTCCCCCTTAATTGAGTATTCCCCCTCAAATAAGGCATACTAAAAGGTAGAGACATTCCTCCTTATTAGATGCATATCGCCTAAGCTCTTCCCCCTTTTGGCATTAGCAAAAAGATTATACAAAGCTTACTTCCCCCTTTTGACACTTCCCCCTTTTGGGTATACCAACTGTTAGTGTCAAAAATAAAATAGGAAATACAATGAGGAATACACATGATGACGATTTTCAAATAATTAATAATCATACCAACATAAAATGATACCAAATGTTAGTAAAAACATAACAACCATATTAAAGGTTATTTTTAGCAAATCATATTACTTAAAAACATATCAACTGTTAATTTTTAACAAACCAATAGTTGTATTAAAAACATGAATCATTTATTTTTCAAGAATATACCAAGTGTTATTCAAACCAAAAATAATATTCATCAAAGCATGAATCAATCATTATTTTTAACAAAAACAATTGATACCAATTGTTATTCAAAATAAAGTTATCAAAACATGAATCAACAAGAATAATTGATACCAATTGTAAACAAAGACATATCAATCGTTAACACATATCAACTATTACGTTTTTATCAAAAATATGATAACTAACCGAAATTCCCCCTCGATGCAATAAGGTTTAGTGCTTGGTGCATCTACTACGATATTGTAGTCTTCAAGCACACCTACAAACGTACCTAAAAATTGGTTTTAGGTACCCAAACACTTTTGGGTCCTTGGGGGTTAGGCCAATAATAATCATAGCTAAAAGATAGATTCCTATGTTTTGCAAAACATATGGGTGCTATGTGTCCTACCCGGTTGCAATAATGACATATAACATTCGAGTTGTGCATATGTCTTGGTTGAGCCAAAAACGTTCTAGGTGATCTAAAGTCGTTATTCCTAGAAGCGTTGAGCTTCCTAGAGTCATTTCTAGGCGGTCTAAAATGATTAATTCTAGACTCATTAATAAAATTCCTAGAATCATTTCTAGGTGGTCTAAAATGATTAATTCTATACTCATTTACAAAATTCCTAGAATAATTTCTAGGTTGTGCATCGCAATTTCTAACATGATTCTTATTTTTTTGACGCCTTTTATTTTTCCAGGGCCTTTTCTTTTTAATTTCTTCAACTATTTTAGGATTGTCTACACTACGTTTTTCTAGTGTGTTCCTATGTTCTATGTTTTCTGATTTCAAAGAATCACAAGATGAACAATTAGAATTTTGATCAATTGAAGAAGTTTCATTCATCTCCTTAATTTTATTTCTAAGATCAATATTGTCATTTTCCAAAAAATTATTTTTCTCTTCTAAAACTTTAATTTTAGCCTTGTCTCTTTGGAGATTTTTGAAGACTTTTTCAATTCATCATATAATTCTTGAAAAGCTTCTTGTAATTCTTCATAAGAGTAAGAGTTAGGAGTACTTACCTCTTCTTTCTCGTTGGCCATGAGGCATAGTGCGGCAGTTTCATCACCCGAGCTGTCCGAATCCCATGTCACGCGCCTTTGGTGTTTCTTCTTCTTCTTGTCCTTGGGTTTTGGACAACGTGACTTGGTGTGGCCAAGTTTTCCACAATAATGGCATGAAGGACTTGGTTCTTCCTTCTTCATTTCCTTCTTCATAAACTTATAAAATTTTTCAATTAAATCGTTGGAAATAGTTTCATCATCGCTTTCCGAATCACTTACTTCTACTCTTTTAGACGATGAGGCTTTGAAGTCAATACCTGTACTTTTCTTATTTCCAAATGAATAGTGCTTTCATAAGTTTTGAGGTTACCTCTTAGTCCATCAATTGTGACATCCGTGATTCCCATCGACTCTTGGATGGCATTGGCTTTGGAACGCCATTCCGGAGTGAGACTCCGCAGGATTTTTCGAACATCATCTTTGTTTAAATATACTTTCCCAAGAGCATGGAGATCGTTGATGATCATTGAGAATCGATCAAACATATCATCGATGCTTTCATGCTCCTTCATTCTAAAGAGTTCATATTCATGTGTTAGAAAATCAACTCTAGCTTCTCGGACTTGAGGCGTACCTTCATAAGTGATTTCAAGCTTATCCCACATCTCTTTGGCGATTGTGCAGCAAGAGATCTTCCGATAGTCATACAGATTCACGGCACAATACAACATATTGATGGCCTTTGCGTTATTTTCAACCTTCTTGATATCTTCGACATTATATTCATCTTCCTCCTTTGGAACCATGATTTCCCCAACTTTCTTTGTCGGCATTTGTTCACCGTTCTTGATGATGTGCCATAATCGAAAGTTATTTGATTGGATGAATATTCTCATCCTCTCTTTCCAATATGTATAATTGGCTCCATCAAATAGTGGAGGCCTAATGGTAGAGTGTCCTTCGCTCATCATACCTGCATTCAACATTCTCAACAAAAAAATATATATCGTTCTCTCAACCGGTTAAGGCTTTCAGAGAGTTTGGCTCTGATACCAACTGTTAGGATTTATGCCCGTCACTAGAGGGGGGGGGGTGAATAGTGAGGCACGAGAATGTCGATAAATTATGCGGAATTAAGATTGCAGGAGTAAAGTAAGTGCAGTAATTAAAAGAGCAAGGAGAGGACACACCAAATTTATACTGGTTCACCACAACGTGTGGTTAGTCCAGTCTCCCAAGAGACTCTCTCGAGTTTACGCTAACTCCGTTAAGCTTACGGGTGCCTAACAAACCGTTACACTTGCTCGTAGATATACGCTCTACAAGACTTCAACTTGCTCAAGGATACCTCACCTCAAGACTTCACCTTGCTCGTGGATACCGCACCTCAAGACTTCACACACTAAGATTGAAGGTACTTAGCAAACCCAACGCTCAATGAGAAGGTATGGTCTTCTCAAGAACCTTTTTTTTTTACATCAAGAACTCTCTATGAAGAGTAGATAAAGAGATACAATATAAGCTCTATGAACAACAGCTCTAAATATCATGTATAAATTTTATCAATATGTTCAAGAATAATGAGAGATGTCGTTTTTCTAAAATCAGCTCCAAAGACCTCTATATATAGGGTGTGGAGGTGATATAGCCGTTGCCCAACGTTCAAACACTAAATCTGATTTTCCAACAGAATAATCGATTATTGACTTTGCATAATCGATTATGTGACTTTAACGTTCAGAAAACTAGTCGTTGGAAGGCAACGGATACAAGATAATCGATTATGCACAAGGTGATAATCGATTATTGGGCTAGTCCCACAAAATAATCGATTATCACCTTGTGCATAATCGATTATTGTGGTTTGCTGGAATTTCCAGATTCCAAATAATCGATTATCAAGTTGTGAATAATCGATTATTTGCCCATTCTGTCCAGAAGTGAAAACTTACTTCAAAAACCATTTTGGTTAAAATGAAAACGTTAAAATCATTTTGTTTGAAGTCTATGGAATATGTTTATGATAAATACGATTTGATAAAATGATTTTATTCATATTTATGATGACCTATGTTGAGCCAAAAGATGAGATAACTTAAACGTTGCTCTTACATTGGTTCTACCTAACGACCTACGCCTTGGGTCTTCGGTCTTGAACTTTTGAGCTCGTCTTGGCTTGTCTATGCAATACCTTCATCAATATGCTTCTTGGCATTCAATCTTGATTGTTTGATTCATCATCATTGATTTTTCTATCATCTCGATTGTTTGCTAATGCATCTTCATCGTTTGTTATACAATACCGTTGTTTGACAATTGACTTCATTGTTTGTCATTCATCAAAACCTATGCCTGGAAATCATGCTAATACAACCAAAGCACACATATCAAATATATCAATGATTTCCAAACGAGGTTAAACGAGGTCTTACAATTTTATCAACAAAGTGGGCCAAATCTTAGTATTTACAAAGTCAATATTATATACAATCAATTATTTTCTTTTTGTATATTTTTGTTTTATTATTTTTTTCAGATTTTTAATAACAAAAATATAAATAACCAAAAACATTTTTAACATGAAATAAACTAAATAGAATCCTACAATAACCTCGGCTCTAAATTTCAAAGAAAATTAACCAATTTTCTATTGTTGTTTTTATTCTTATTTTCAATATTAACTAATTAATTACCTAAAAAATGTAAAAATTAAATCCTTAATACAAACATGTAATTTTTATATTTTTTATGAATTGTATTAGTTGCAACATGCAAATAAAAACAAAATTATTCAATTAATTCCTAAAATTCAAACAAACACAAAATCACGCAAAATAAATTCTAAAAATTCAAATAATAGAAGAAAGATGCAAATAAACACAAAGTCACACAATTAATTCCCAAAAATTTAAATAATAACAGAAAAATACTAATTTAATGAGTTTATAGTAACATTTCAAGTGAGGCAAAAATCACGTGCACACAGCTGGCCATCTTTGCTCGAAGACACGAAGGGTTTCTGGGCAAAGATAAATGAGAAAATGAGAGATTTTTGCCTGCTTTGCATTCAATGAGAAGGGTTTTGAAAACTGTCTGACCGCACCCTGCTTTAATTGTTGCCTACATATCCTTGGCTATAAAGGGATCAAGTCATTGTAGTTCTGGAGTGTTTGTTATCTGGGACTACTGAGAGCTGTGATTTCATTGTTGCTGTTGATGATGCTACTTGCTCACCTCATTATTACACCTTGTAAAAAATAAAGAAGCTAGATTAAGCTATCAACTACGGATTACAAAAGAACCTATCTATGTCTTCTCTCTTCCTCTAAATCCTTCTTAATTTGTTGCCTTGTATTTCCTTATGTGACCTCCTTGTTACCCTGTTGACTAGCATTCCTTCCTGTAAACTCATTGTTTCCTAGTTGACTTCTAGTTTTCTCTTCGTGTATGTTTGGTGCCAAATTGTTGGACTTGACATGTATTCCCTTGAAAAACATTCCATTGTTCTATAGGTCGGCGCGTGATCACAAAAACATGAATCTTGAAAAATGATCCCTTGTTCTGCATGTGGGCGCCTAATCACCGAACTTGAAACATGAAAATATTCCCTCATTCTGACAGGTGGATGCCTGATTACCAAACTTGAAACTTGAAAAATATTCCCTTGTTCTGATAGGTGAGCGCCTGATTACCCAACTTGAGGGAATATTCCAAACTTGAGACTTGAAAAATATTCCCTTGTTCTGATAGGTGAGCGCTTGATTACCCAATTTGAGGGAATATACCAAACTTGAAACTTGAAAAATATTCCCTTGTTCTGGCATGTTGGCGCCTTATTACCCAACTTGAAACTTGAAAATATTCCCTTGTTCTACAGGCGGGCGCTTGATTACCCAACTTGAAACTTTAAAATATTTCCTTGTTCTGACAGATGGGCGCCTGATTACCAAAGTTGAAACATGATAAATATTCCCTTGTTCTATAGGTGGGCGCCTGATTTCCAAAACATGAATCTTAGAAAATAAGTATTCCCTGAGACTGCTGCCTGTCTACCTGATCAGGACAAGACAAACAAAACATAAAAAATTCTTCATGTCCCAGTTTGATGCTGGGCGGATCCATGAGTGTTGATAATATCTCCCTACCAAATATCTCTAAAGCTAAGTCACATCATCCAGGAGGGTCTTGACAATTCTTTAGTGATGACAACTTTAAGACCATGCTATGTTTCGGCAGGTATTATTTTCCACTATGTCTTGTTATGAGTTATATCTGTTGGGGGTCTGTTGGTGACTGGTGATTAACACTACTTCCCATTATCTAGGCGGGTCTTGAAAACTCTTAATTTGATGACAAAATGTTACTGTTAGGGGTTAGTATTTAGAGCTACGTCCCATTGTCCAGGGGGTCCTGACAACTCATACGATTAAATCCCATTATCCGGGCGGATCCTGATGACTCTTATTGGGGAAGTATTTGGGTTTGACCATGCCACCCAACTGTTTGTGTCCTAAGCTAAGTCCCATTTTTCACGAGGGTCCTGATAACTCTTAACTGGATCCTACTGTAACATGCAAGTCTTTTTATGCTATTTGTTTTCCATGATTACTCCTAATCTTAAATGAGTCCCATTTGCCAGGACGGTCTTTAGGGTTCTTGCTTAAATGTCAACTCTAACTCCTGCTTGTTTCCGCTAGTGATAATTGTTCAGGAGGGTTTCTGCGACTCTTATAAGGGAATGTGTTAGTGCTTGCCCCTATCACCTGCTCCTGTTTGACTTTGAAACTGCGTTGTATCTCAACTTTCATGCCTCTTTTAACCCTCAATTTTTCCTATTGGGGCTTTCTAGTTAGAGTTGATACTCTTGCACTCTTTCTTGGGGAGGATATTTATGACGGCCCGTGCCTCTTTTGAGTTTGAGCTAAGCCCCATTTTTAGGTGGGCAATTAGGTCTTGATCATACATGCCGGGTGCCAACTTTCCTCTGCGGAAGGTTTCCCTTAGGCTCTTCTGGAATTTTTCTGCCCCTGTGTCAATCAAAGAAAACTACATAGTTTGAAAAGTGGTGGTTAGCTTGCGACATTCTTGTTGGAAGTAGCCTCCTCACTATCATGTTCCGTTGTGTTGAAATGTCCATATTGATGATGAGTTCCTGAGTTTATTTGCTTACCACCAAAGCTTTATGGATTTCCTTTGCTCTCCCATTAATGTGTTACATTCCTATCCTTTTTGCCATAATCCTTGCACCTTTCCGTAAATTACCAAATCAATGTATTATGCTTGGATGATCCTCTAACCCTTGTGTCTTTTCTTTGTTTCTCATCATTGTGTTCCATTTTTGAGCCTTTGCTAAATTCCTAACACCCTTTCTTGAGATCATCCGGTCTGTTTATGATGTTTGGCTGGCCCTTGACCTTTGTGTCTTCACATTGCTCCCCACCTTGTGTTGCACTTCCGACCCTTTGGCAGAATTCTTTATGCCATTCCCCGAAGATTGATGAGTTTATGTATCAGGTTGGGTCAACCCTCATGACCTTTCCCATCTTTGTGTTGTGCTAACCTTGCATCCCTTCTGAGATTGCGCAGTCAGTGTGTTATGCCTGGCTGAGCCCCGAGCCTTGTGTCTTTACTCTGCTTCCCATCTTTGTGTTGCATTTTCGACCCTTTTGTCAGAACTCTTACATTTTTCTTTAGATTGCTGAGTCAGTCTACTATGTTTGGCTAACCTTTGTAGCCCTTCCCATCTTTTAGTTGTTCTAACCTTACGTCCCTTCCGAGATTACCCGGTCGGTGTATTATGCTCGGCTGTCTGCAAAACCTTTGCAGTTTTACTTTGCATGCCCATCTCTGTGTGGTGATCCTTTACTTTGCTGTCTCTTGTCCCTTCCATCAATTAAATTTCTTCTGAACCCTTCCCCTTGCTATTTCAAACTTTGTTATCTTTGTTACGCTTTTGTGTGCCATGCGCTTTGTAACTTTGGGAGTTGATAATAGGCTTTGAAATTCCTCTTTTTGGTTAAAAAATACTTTGGAGACTCAAAAGAAAAATGAAAAGCAATGACTCCGAACGGTATTTAGGGTAAAGAATTCCAGCTTCACTGACTGTTTAAAGGAAGAGAAAGAAATCTTATCCGAGGAAGAGTAGATGATTTTTCATGATCATGACATGCACTTCTGCCTAATTAACCTAGTCTTTCCCGATGACTGACCTTCGGTTACCATGCTTTTGTTTTTGGGACCATTTCTAACCCAATCCCTTCAACAAAACCCTATATTTGCTTGCCGTGCAATGTTCTTAACCGAATTTTCACCCATAGCCCCTTTTTAAGCGTTGCTTCTTGCCTGACCTTTGCTTCACGTTGCCTGTGATGGTTTTCACCAACGAGCCTCTATCGTTTTTATTTCTCTCAACTCTTGTCCCCTTAGGCTGCCCGTGAGGGTTTTCACCAATATGACTATCTCATTTTTATTTCTCTCAACTATCGTAGCCTTAGGGTGCCCGTGAGGGTTTTCACCCGTATGACTCTCTCATTTTGTTATTTTTTTGTAGGAACTAAAGTGCAGCCCTGAGGTGTGGTCCATTTCTCCTTGCTTTCCCCGCAATTCGTTACATATTGATCTGAAGGTCTTTCTTTGGACTATTATGTAGGCTTTTTACAAGGTTAGAAGAATATGGTGTAAAAGGCTCAAAAATCGCTTCTATGGGTTCGAAATTTACAACCTTCAGAATCCAAACCAACGCAATTTCTGCTCCAGTTTCTTGCTTGGGACTTTTGGATGTATTTGAATATGATTGAGTTGTGAGGCTGGCTACATATCCTTAAAAGGAATCAGGTCAAACGTAGTTCCTGCTGATTCCTTACTTTCATTATTGTTTGTTTTCCTTTTACTCCTTTTTTTCCGCTGTTTCTTTCTAATTTTTCTCTTTTTATTTTTCCCTTTTTCTTTTTCCTTCTTTGTTTTCCTTCTCATTTCTTTTCTTTTCTTTTATTTTTCTTTCTTTCTTTTTTTTTTCCTTTCTTTTCTTTTCTTTCTTTCCTTTCTCTTTTCTCTTTCGTTTTGCTTTACTTGCTTTTTCCTTTATGGCAGGTTCGCCGCTTTTATAATTGCATGCTTGACACTTGTTATGGATTTCGTAAGAGGGGAGATGAGAATGAAAAGAGCGGAAGCTCAAATGGGTTAACAAAGGGTGAAATGTTCAGATAGATGAATAAAATGCCTTCATCATTCCAATTTATAAAACCTACCAGGTAGAAACAAATGCCAAGTATAGGTAATGATACAAAAGAAAATCATACATAATATCTTTTGACAGCATATGAATTGATAGAAATTTCCTCACATTTCTCTTCGACATCTGTCAGGTACAATGCCCCATTAGATAGCACTATTGATACGATAAATGGTCCTTGCCAGTTCGCAGCGAACTTTCCCTTTGCGTCGGCCTGGTAAGGGTAGATGAGCTTCAATAACAATTGATCTACTTCAAAATTTATTGGACGCACTTTCTTATTATATTCCCTGGCCATCCTTTGTTGATACAACTGACCATGACATATCGCCGCAATCTTTTCTGGTCAATCAAAATCTATAGCTCCAAACGGGTTTTGACCCATTCTTTATCATCGATTCCTGCTTCGAGCACAATTCAAATAGAGGAGATTTCAATTTCAGCCGGTATTGCAGCCTCTGTGCCGTATACCAACAAGTATGTAGTTGCCCCTACATAAGTGCGGACGGTGGTGTGATAGCCTAACACTGCAATGGGTAGCTTCTCATGCCACTGCCGGGACCCTTCCATCATTTTTTGGAGTATTTTCTTTATGTTCTTATTAGCCGCCTCAACTGCTCGATTTTCCTTGGGGCGGTATGGGGTAGAATTTCGATGTTTGATCTTGAACTGCTGACGTGCTTCTCTCATTAAGTGACATTAGAGATTTTCCCCATTGTCAGTGATGAGACTCTAGGGGATTTCGAACCGATAAATGATATTTGCATGTACAAAGTCGACCACAGCATTTTTGGTTACTGCCTTGAAGGTTTTGGCATCAGCCCATTTGGTGAAATAGTCAATAGCAATAAGGATAAATCTTTGTCCGTTAGAGGCTGTTGTTTTGATGGTCCCGATGACGTCCCTGCCCCGAGGAACGAAAGGCCATGGTGGAGACATCGTATACAATTCAGATAACAAAGCGTGAATTAAGTCTTTATGCACCTGACATTGCTAACAATTGCGTACAAAGCTGATACAATCTCGCTCCATGGTCAGCCAACAATATTCTGCCTGTAGAATCTTCTTTGCCAAAAAATATCCACTCATGTGTGGCCCAAAGACGCTAGCATGCACCTCATTCATGATTGTTGTTGCCTGCCCAGCATCTACACATCTTAGCAAATGAAGATTTGGCGTTCTTTTGAATAATATTCCTCCACTGAAGAAAACCGCATTTGACAGACCACGAATTGTTCTTTTCTGGTCACTCGTGGCTTGTACCAGGTATACACCACTCCATATATATTCCTTGATTTCATGGAACTAAAACTCCCCGTTAAGCTCTTCTTCCACAATGTTGCTATAAGTATGTTGATCATGGACCTGGATATGTTGCAGGTAAACTTAAGTCTTGTCCGGGTGATGTAGCATTGATGCCAGAGTAGCCAAGGCGTCAGCAACTTCATTGTGGATTCTGGGGATGTCCCTGAACTCCATTGACTTGAATCTTTGGCAAAGATTATGCAAGCATTGCCGGTATGGTATGAGATTTAAGTCTCTTGTTTCACACTGCCCTTAGATCTGGTGTACCAGAAGGTCCGAGTCCATCAAGACCAAGACCTCCTGGACACCTATGTCTAATACTAATCTCAGACCGAAAATGCATGCCTCATATTCTACCATGTAGGTTGTGAAATATAAGTGGAGTTGAGGTATGACTGGGTAATGATGCCCTTCTTCAGAAATGAGCATTGTTCCTATCCCAACTCTTTTCATGTTGGAAGACCTATCGAAGAACAATTTCCATACTGATCTCTCATCCCATTCTACGTCATCAATATGCATCACTTCCTCGTCCGGGAAGTATGTGTACAAGGGATCATATTCTTACTCTATCGGATTCTCAGCTAAATTATTTGCCAATGCCTGTGCCTTCATGGCAGTTGTAGTCACGTAGATAATGTCAAACTCCATGAGCAAGATTTGCCATTTCGCGAGTCTTCCTGTGGGTATGGGCTTCTTGAAAATATACTTCAATGGGTCCAGACGTGAGATGAGATAATTGGTATATGATGAAAAGTAATGCTTTAACTTTTTGTCTATTTACGCCAAGGCGCAGCACGTCCTTTCAAGATGAGGATACTTAACCTCGTAGGCCGTAAATTTCTTGCTGAGGTAGTATATGGCCTGCTCTTTTCTCCCGGTGACATCGTGCAGACCCAACACGCACCCAAATGAGTTGTCCAAGACTGTCAAATATAATATCAAGGGCCTTCCTAGTTCTGACAGGACCAATACCGGTGGGTTCGACAAATACTCCTTTATCTTATCAAAAGCTTCCTGGAACTTTCCCGTCCAATAGCTAAATGGTGGGCTTGCAGATGGTTTTGAGCTGAGCAATGAACCGATTGAAGTAATTCAATCTTCCCGGTAGACTCATTACTTCTTTTTTATTCCTTGGTGGCGGTAGCTCCTGTATAGCTTCGATCTTTGATGGGCCTAGTTCGATGACTCGGCGGGTGACTATGAACCCTAAAAACTTCCCTGAAGGGACATTTAATGCACATTTTTCAGGATTGAGTTTGAGGTCATTCCTACGGATCCTTTGAAAGAATTTCCTCGGGACTTTGACATGATCGGATTGCTTATTGGACTTTACTATCACATCATCCACACTAACTTCCTTATGTATCATATCATGAAAAATGGTTGTCATGGCCCTCATGTATGTTGAACCGACATTTTTCAAACCAAAAGGCATGACTCTATAGAAATATGTCCCCCACGGCGTGATGAATGTTGTTTTTTCCGCATCTTATTCATCCATTAAGATCTAGTGGTAGCCTGCATAACAATCCGTGAACAACCCGATCTCATGCTTCGTGCAATTGTCAATCAATATGTGATTGTTTGGCAGAGGGAAGTTGTCATTCAGACTTGATTTATTGAGCTCACAGTAATCGACACACACTCTAGTTTTACCATCCTTCTTTGTTACAGACACAACATTAGCTAACCAGGTGGGACATCATGTGACTCGGATGACTTTTTCCTCAAATTGGTTGGTCACTTCCTCTTTAATTTTCATGCTCGCATCAGTTTTAAACTTTCTCAACTTTTGCTTGACATGAGGGCAGGCTTGGTCAATGGGTAACTTGTGAACCACCAAGTTGGTGCTCAAACCGGGCATGTCATTGTTAGACCATGAAAAGTCATCTTTGTATTCAAGAAGCACTTCAATAATTTCTTTTCTAAGTTGTGGCTTCCTAAATTAATTGCTTCGTATCGTTCAGGTTTGTTTTGGGTTTCTCTTCAAATTAGCTCAACTCTTTACTAATCTTATCCCATGCCCATTCCTCGTAGTATTTTTGTTTATCTTCATGTTCTATTT
The DNA here is from genome assembly GCA_034376525.1 of Nicotiana benthamiana. Taxonomy (NCBI): domain Eukaryota; kingdom Viridiplantae; phylum Streptophyta; class Magnoliopsida; order Solanales; family Solanaceae; genus Nicotiana; species Nicotiana benthamiana. Next base: position 97,622,576 of record CM067337.1, read on the forward strand.
CGTGAATTATTATTTCTGATCTAGGTAGGTTTTGAAGAACGGTCTAAGGAGTCCATATGCATACTAGATCACTACAACCGACATAAAATAATTGTACAAAGGAGAAATGAAAGAGAGGTGAAGAGAAATGCAAACTATTAGCACTATTGAAAGGGAAATAGCATTTCATTCGAATCAAAGATAACATAGTTTACACATCCGAAAGGATGAAAATAACAACTATATAAACAACTCTGAAGCTAATCCAATCATTAATGAAAGGAAAATCAAAGACGATTACCACGACTCTCTACGAGTGGGAAGAGGAGTGGCTTCCCAATTATTGACTTTTGCGCATGCTCCCATAAACTGCACATCTGCCGTGCTTGACCTTTCTCCTACCTTGACCATATTCACCTCATTGAACACCCTTTCTAACCCCTTATCATGATCCGCGTTCGCGTTGATCAGTAGGCTAGGAATTCTTGGTGCAAAGCCATTGCTAATACGGTGCTTGACGAACAATTTGGACAACCTCGCGATGGGCTTTGGAAGAGCCCAAGCGTTCTGTCTTAGCTTCCTGGCTTGCCATATGACTATAGTCGTAGTCTTGAATCATAGGCTAAAAGTATCAAGATTTTTGGGGAGGGATACTGGTTTCACAATGCCTTGTAGAGAAGCACCCAACCCCTTGCTGGGCATAAAACCATTCTCCAACATTTCTAAAGCTATAATGACTGACGCAGTTGCTATCTCTGGGGTCATGACTGTTAGAATATACGCTTAACGCTAGAGGGGGGGTGAATAGCGTTATAATAAAAAATAATATAAACTTGCGGAATTAAAAATTGCAGGATTGAAATAAGTGCGGTAAGTAAATAATAAGGAACGAACGCACCGAAATTATCCTGGTTCACCACAACCTGTGGCTAGTCCAGTCCCCGAGAGACTCTCTCAAGATTCCACTAACTTCGTTAAGCTTACGGGTGCTTAACAAACCGTTACAAACTGAGAACTTGAGTCACACAAGCCTCAACAACCTTTGCTCGAAGATACCACACTTCAAGACTTCAACCGAAGGAATGAAAACGCTCCTTCTTACAACCACAAGGGATTAACACTTCCCTTCAAGTGTATACAAACACTTAGCACTCAAGACAAGACTCTCTTTAAGAGTAGATATGAGTAAAATAAATACGCTCAAGAACACAACAACTTTTGTCAAGAGTTTGGCTCTGAAAAATATATGAAATGAATAGAAAATGATGAATATGAGAGTATGCAAGCTTTAGCAAGAATATGATCAGTTGTTGTACTCAGTAGACTGATTTTGAGTTGTATTTATAGTGTTCAAAACCCCCACAACCGTTGCCTAATTGCCAATCAAAAATTGCTGATTTTGTGCTAAGATAATCGATTATCTGATTTGCATAATCGATTATTTTCCAATTGTTCAAAAATCATTCCCAGATTATAAGCAGAATAATCGATTATCCAAATCGTATAATCGATTACCTGACAACAATCAAAAAATCATATTCAGATTTTACTTAGTATAATCGATTATTAGATTGTGTATAATCGGTTATCTGACAACGTTCAAAAAATCATATTCAGATTATACTTAGCATAATCGATTATCAGATTTTGTATATTCGATTATCTTTCAGAGTTTAAAAATACTTTGGCAACGGTCATTTGCATAATCGATTATGCTATAAGGATAATCGATTATCTTTTGTATTTTGAAAACTTCGGACTACACTGTCTTAACATAATCGATTATCATAAAGTACATAATCGATTATTTTACAGTCTTGTAAAATTTGATAGACACTGCCTCAACATAATCAATTATCATAATGTGCATAATCGATTATTTTATAGCTTTGAAAAATCTGATGGACACTGCCTCAACATAATTGACTATCGTAACGTACATAATCGATTATCTTGTAGCTTTGAAAAATCTAATGTACACTACCTTAACATAATCGATTATCATAAGGTACATAATCGATTATTGTTCAGCTTTGTAAATCTGGTGTACATTGTCTTAACATAATCGATTATCATAAAGTACATAATCGATTATCTTTATCCAGATTTGAGAGGCATGTTTAAAAATCATTTTGGCTAAAATAAAATGTTTGAAAATCATTTTGCTTTAAATTAAATATGCATGATTTGATAAAAATTATTTTACGAGAGAAGCCAAGTATTGAGTCAATTGTCGGATCAAGATCACAATTAAAGAACGACTCATGTATAACTTTATTTCTTTGCTTGATCATGATCTTTGTTCGTCTTGTGCTTGAACCTCGTTATGTGTCAATAGCGCGCTTGTGCTTGGACCTCGTCATATGTCAATTGCGCATCGTTTGTCATTTATCAAAACCTACAAATATGAACACACGTTTAGTTTAGTGCCTTGAGAACGTGTTTCAACAATGTCCCCCTTTTTGATAATGGCAAACCAATATCGGGATATGCATATTAGATAATTCATAATGACGATCCAAGACAAGTGTATAGATATGCAATTAGTTCCCCCTCAACATATGAATTCCCCCTCAATTTATGCCCATAAATATTAAGTGCATAGCCCTTATTCTTCCCCCTTTTGACATTAGCAAAAAAACATAAGTAAATAACTTGCTAATTGATTAACCAAAAATCCGAGTACATAAAAACGAGACAATGAAACATAGAACAACAAGCTAGAAAAAACAAAGAAATTATCATTATCATTATTAATTTCCGGCTCGGCATCCGGTACATCTTCCCGAAGGACAGTTTGGGCATATGGATAATTGACATGGTCAAAGTATCCATGAAGTTCATGGGTGAGAAGAGTGACATTCATATCGATGCGATTCATGGAGGTGGACAGAGACGCAATTTGCTCGGAAATGGTATTGGGGGATACATCGGACGGGGTCGGAGGACGACGTCGCTGAGTTGGAGGAGGAGGTGGATGCTCACCGATATTGGGAAATGAAGATTCTTGTATTTCCCAATGTTTCGTCGCCTTTTTGAGAGGGCCGACGGAAGTGTCGACACCCGATGCAACAAGAAGGGTCATAACGACAAAAGCATAAGGGAGAGGCTTATCTTCCCCAATAGCATCAAACATATGAGTCGTAACGAACTTGCACCAATTGATGCGAGCTCCGGTGATGATGGCATGCATGAGTTTTGAATCCTCATGAGATATAGTTGTATGATTGAATTTCCGCGGTTTTAGAACGCGGGTGATGAAATAAAAAATTAACCGGTATTCGGGGAGCATGTTTGTGATGGTGGGACGACGATGGTCCGGAGTTGGAGAAAATTCACCGATGCCGATTTGAGTAAAAAGAAGTTGTTCATCAAACAGAGCGCCTTCTTCCCTAGTATAGCGTAAAATGTCTTCCCCATTGCGTGGAAGTTTAGTGATGGCTTGAATATTTGCCTCAGATACAGGGATGTGAATTCCATTTACGATCGAGAAGAGTTCATCATCTTCGTCTTTCTCGAGGTTTGAATAGAAGGCCTGAATTAAGGAAGGATGAATGTAAGGGGTGTGAAGGTATAGGAGATCAAGGAGTAGGCTTTGTAGGAGCATATTTTCTGTGGATGGAGGGGCGCTTTGAGTAAGAAATCGATTAGTGGAATATCGAGGAGGGAGGATTTCTCGATTTTCAAACTTTTCAATGAAGCGCATAAGTTGTTCTTCACTGTTGAATCGTAAGAAGGAGCCATCTTTATAACAATAAACTGGTGGACGAGTGGCGGAAGAGGAGGCAACATTTTTGCCGGCACGAGCACATTTGGAGTTTCTGCCCGACACTTTGAATAAGTCGTAATAGCCTTTGCAAGAAATTTGAGAAATTTTTAGAGTTTGGGAGATGATTTTGATGTTTGAGTGATGAAATTGAAGACTTATAGTACCTATTTATAGTGAGAAGGATGGCATTGCATTTAAGATGAAAATCTGCAGAAATTTAAGAGACAAAACGGTCAGAAACGGTAACAATTTTGAAATACTGACTGAGGATAATCGATTATTGAATTATGGTAATCGATTATTCTGACACAGAGTGCACAGTACTTTTCTGACTAGGGAGATAATCGATTATACTTTTGAGATAATCAATTATTTTAGGAAGTGCAGTAATGACTAGCCAAGACGGTAATCGATAAACAGTTTTAAGAAATCGATTATTGTGACAATTAACACCTGAAAAATAATGTCAACAAAATCGATTATAAAAATTGATAATCGATTTTTATATTTACCATCCGAACACCTGCAAAGCAAAAAACTGTTAGATAATCGATTGTAGTGTTGCATAATCGATTATGTTAATTTTCCAGCTTAATAGACATAAAACGTAAATAATCGATTAGTGATACTTGCTAATCGATTTTCAGGCATTGTAAGCATAAGACAAAAAGAAGTGATAATCGATTATCGACTTTAGAGAAATCGATTATTCTACACCATTGCCTAATAATTCCCCCTGCCTTTAGGGCGATACCTTTTGTTCAATGTCGCCAATTACCTTGTCGAGAGGATGGTCTTTGATTGTCCTCCATGCGTTGGGCAGTTTCGTTTCTTTCACTAGTGGTGGCGCTTCCTCCGATGATTGTTCCAAGATTTCATCTTGAATTTCCTTTGGATTTTCCTCTTGTGCTTTCTCTTGAGGACTTATTGTGTTTAAAATACGTGCAAGATCAAAACCAGAATCCTTTCTCGCCAAGCAAGCATTATTTTCGGAAAACACAATATGAGGGGATTCCTCAACAGTTTCGGTTCTATTATTGGATACTTTATATGCTTTGCTACGTGATGAATAACCAAGAAAAATTCCTTCATCCGATTTGGCATCAAATTTTCCCAAATTATCTTTTCCGTTGTTATGAATAAAGCATTTACAACCGAATACTCTAAGATGGGAGAGATTAGGTTTCCTTCCCTTATAGAGTTCATAGGGAGTTTTCATGAGTATTGGCCTTATGACTACTCTGTTTAAAACGTAGCATGCGGTACTCACGGCATCCGCCCAAAATTGTTTGGGAATCTTTGCCTCATCGAGCATGGTTCTAGCCATCTCTAAGAGACACCTATTTTTCCGTTCCACCACTCCATTTTGTTGTGGTGTACATGGAGCAGAGAAGGTGTGCTTAATACCGAGTTCGTCACAAAAGTCCGCGAAGAGATTGTGATCGAACTCTCCCCCATGATCACTTCTTGTGGAAGTGACGGTTGTGTCCTTTTCATTTTGAACACGTTTAAGAAAACATTTAAAATTTTGAAAAGCCTCACTTTTGTGAGCAAGAAATAGTGTCCATGTAAATCTAGAATAATCATCAACAATAACAAAAGCATAATGATTTCTACCAAGACTTTCAATGCGAGATGGTCCAAAGAGATCCATGTGAAGAAGTTGCAAAGGTCTTGTAGTTGAAACAATATTCTTAGTTTTAAAAGATGCTTTTGTTTGCTTCCCTTTTTGACAAGAATCACAAATAGTGTCATTTTCAAATTTCAAATTTGGAAGACCAATAACTAAATTTTGTGAAACCAATTTGTTTATAAGATGCATGTTGATATGAGCTACTCTACGATGCCATAACCAGATATCATCTTCTTTACTCATAAGACAATTCACATACTCTGATGAAGAGTCTTCAAGATCAACCATATAGATGTTATCAATTCTGAAACCACGAAGAATAATTTTAAAATCATTACGACGAAAAACTAAGCATTCTTCCGAATCAAACAAAACAAGATTTCCCTTGTCACATAATTGACTTATGCTCAAGAGATTATGTTTTAGACCTTTAACTAGCAATATATGCTTAATGGAAGAACATTCATTCTTACCGACCGAGCCAATGCCGATAATTTTTCCCTTGTTGTTATCTCCGAAAATAACGTTTCCTCCTTCCTTGTGTTCTAGTTGAAGGAACTTGGATGTGTCTCCGGTCATGTGTTTGGAGCATCCACTATCAAGGTACCAAAGTACACGTGATCCCTTCAAACATACCTACAAGACAAATTAATGAGTTTTTGGTACCCAAGCTGTTTTGGGTCCTTGAGAGTTAGGTGTAAAATACTGTTGTGCGTGACATGCAGTTAAGTGTCTGTGTCTGGTAAAACAAGCAGGAGCAATATGTCCTATTCGACTACAATAATGACAAATGACATTAGGATTATGCATTCTTCTAGGTTGGTAGTAGTTGGAGGTACAAATGACATTTTTGCTCTATTTTTGACAATATGGCTATTGCGCAATTCTTGAAAATCATTTCTCCTACTGTTTATTCTAGGATATGCAGCATTTCTAGAATAATTATTTCTAGGTCGAGTGTGTCTAGATTGCGATTGTTGAAAGCCATTTCTAGGCGTTCTAAAATGTTCAACGTTTCTTCTAGTGTTTGGTCTAGCATGCATGTTGATTCTAGGATTGTTATACCTAGGTTGAACGTTTACTTTATTTATCCTAGGTTGAGCCTTGGGTTGTTGGGGGATGGCTTCAACCTTTTCTTTAGGCTCATTTTTGAAACCTATGCCATGTTTGGTCGATTTCAAATTGACAAGAACATCATTCAAATTATTATGAGAAGAATTGAACTTATCTAGGGTGCCCATAAGTCTTTCTACTTCATCTTTTAGATGCATGCAAGAAATACAATTTTTACTAAATCTCTCGGGTTTGTCGGCGCTTCTCTTGCCGAAAAAATTGTTTTCTTCTTTCAACTTCTCATTTTCCAAAATCAATTTTTCCAAATCTTTTTCTTTCAAAGAGAGTTTTTTTTCAAAATCTTTTTCTTTCAAAGAAGAATTTTTCTTTACGTCTCTAACAGTTTTTGAAGCTCTAATGAATTCACTATACAATTCATCAAAAGCATTTTGCATTTCCTCAAGAGAGAAGAAATTTTTAGAAGAAATTTGACATACCTCTTCTTGATTGTCTTTGTGTGCCATGAGACATAGATTTCCGGCTTCGTCTTCTTCATTGTCGCTTGATTCGTCTCCGGAGTCACCTCCCCAAGATATGTATGCTCGTTGTTTCTTGAAGGGTTTCTTCTCCTTTTTGACATTCGGGCAATTTGATTTAATGTGCCCGATTTCTCCGCATCCATAGCACTTTACTTGATCTCCTTGTTGTTTGCCTTTTCGTTCATACTATTTTCGCATGAACTTTTGAAACCTCTTAATAACAAGTCCGAACTCGTTATCTCTGTTGTTTGAGTCCTCATCATTTTGAGGTTGAGCCGTGCTTGCCTTGAGGGCGATTCTTTGTTTCCTTTGATCATTAAACGGAGGGTTAAGTATAGTAGATTCATAGGTTTTAAGATTACCTTTTAGTCCATCGATGGTGACATTTGAAACGGCGATAGACTGTTGAATCGCGTCGGCCTTGGAGCGCCATTCCGGAGTGAGACTTCGGAGAATTTTTCGGACAAGTTCCTTATCCGTGAAGGTAATCTTAAGAGCATGTAGGTCATTGACGATTTTTGAAAATCGTTCGAACATGTCATCGATCCTCTCGCCTTCCTTCATGTGAAACAGTTCATATGCATGGGTTAGAAAATAGATTTTAGCTTCTTTTACCTGGTCCGTACCTTCGTACGTGATTTCCAGATTATCCCACATTTGCTTAGCCTTTGTGCAACATGATATTTTTCTGTAATCATCAGCATTTACAGCACAATACAATAAGTTGATGGCTCTAGCATTGTTTTGCACTTTTCGGATATCATCCGCATCGTATTCATCTTCGGATTTTGGAACCCATTCATTTTAAACCTTTTTGGTTGGAATTTGTTCTCCCTTTGTTACAACCTTCCATAGATGAAAATTATTCGATTGGATGAATATTCTCATCCTTTCCTTCCAGTACGTATAGTTTGTGCCGTCGAACAGTGGTAGTCTGGTGGAGCATTATCCCTCACCTATTCCTGCATTAAAGTCACGAGTAGAAGCCATGGATTGTTTCTCTCAAACGGTTAAGTCTTTAAGAGAGTTCGGCTCATATACCAGTTGTTAGAATATACGCTTAACGCTAGAGGGGGGGTGAATAGCGTTATAATAAAAAACAATATAAACTTGCGGAATTAAAAATTGCAGGATTGAAATAAGTGCGGTAAGTATATAATAAGGAACGAACGCACCGAAATTATCCTGGTTCACCATAACCTGTGGCTAGTTCAGTCCCCGAGAGACTCTCTCGAGGTTCCACTAACTTCGTTAAGCTTACGGGTGCTTAAAAAACCGTTACAAACTGAGAACTTGAGTCACACAAGCCTCAACAACCTTTGCTCAAAGATACCACACTTCAAGACTTCAACCGAAGGAATGAAAACGTTCCTTCTTACAACCACAAGGGATTAACACTTCCCTTCAAGTGTATACAAACACTTAGCACTCAAGACAAGACTCTATTTAAGAGTAGATATGAGTAAAATAAATACGCTCAAGAACACAACAACTTTTGTCAAGTGTTTGGCTCTCAAAAACTTATGAAATGAATAGAAAATGATGAATATGAGAGTATGCAAGCTTTAGAAAGAATATGATCAGTTGTTGTACTCAGAAGACTGATTTTGAGTTGTATTTATAGTGTTCAAAACCCCCACAACCGTTGCCTAATTGCCAATCAAGAATTGCTGATTTTGTGCTAAGATAATCGATTATCTGGTTTGCATAATCGATTATTTTCCAATCGTTCAAAAATCATTCCCAGATTTTAAGCAGAATAATCGATTATCCAAATCGTATAATCGATTACTTGACAACGTTCAAAAAATCATATTCAGATTTTACTTAGCATAATCGATTATCAGATTGTGTATAATCGATTATCTGACAACGTTCAAAAAATCATATTCAGATTATACTTAGCATAATCGATTATCAGATTGTGTATAATCGATTGTCTTTCAGAGTTTAAAAATACTTTGGCAACGGTCATTTGCATAACCGATTATGCTATAAGGATAATCGATTATCTTTTGTATTTTGAAAACTTCGGACTACACTGTCTTAACATAATCGATTATCATAAAGTACATAATCGATTATTTTACAGTCTTGTAAAATTTGATAGACACTGCCTCAACATAATCGATTATCATAATGTGCATAATCGATTATTTTATAGCTTTGAAAAATCTGATGGACACTGCCTTAACATAATCGATTATCATAAGGTACATAATCGATTACCTTATAGCTTTGAAAAATCTAATGTACACTGCTTTAACATAATCGATTATCATAAGGTACATAATTGATTATTGTTCAGCTTTGTAAATCTGGTGTACATTGTCTTAACATAATCGATTATCATAAAGTACATAATCGATTATCTTTGTCCAGATTTGAGAGGCAAGTTTAAAAATCATTTTGGCTAAAATAAAATGTTTGAAAATCATTTTGCTTTAAATTAAATATGCATGATTTGATAAAAATGATTTTACGAGAGAAGCCAAGTCTTGAGTCAATTGTCGGATCAAGATCACAATTAAAGAACGACTCATGTATAACTTTATTTCTTTGCTTGATCATGATCTTTGTTCGTCTTGTGCTTGAACCTCGTTATGTGTCAATTGCGCGCTTGTGCTTGGAACTCGTCATATGTCAATTGCGCGTCGTTTGTCATTTATCAAAACATACAAATATGAACTCACGTTTAGTTTAGTGCCCTGAGAACGAGTTTCAACAATGACAACCTCACCTTCTGGGATTTTCTGAACTGACATAGTATCAAATACCTGGTAGACCCATGGACCTTTGCTATCTTCAGGTTCAATAAAAGGTATGATTGCATCACCTGAAACACACTGATTGTCTTATCCGTGCACCACAATCTCTTGCATGTCCCATTCAAATTTGACCATCTGATGCAACAAAGATGGCACTTCTTTGGCTGCGTGAATCTAGGGCCTACCCAACAATAAGTTATAAGAGACTACCACGTCCAGCACTTGCAATTCCATGTCGAACTCAACGGGCCCTATTGTCACTTCCAGCAATATGTCTCGCACGGTGTCTTTGCCTCCGCCATCAAAACCTCGAACACAAATGTTATTCTTGTGAACCCTTTCATTCTCCACCTTCAGCTTGGTTAATGTGGAGAGTGGACAAATATTTGCACTGGACTCGTTGTCAACCTGAACTTGGGTGACTACAACATCTTCAGAATTCACAGTTAGATAAAGAGCCCGGTTTTGCTCAGTGACCATTATGGGCAATTCATCGTCGGAGAAGGTGACCCAGTTTATCTTGAATATTTTGTTTGCAATATTTTCCAAATGATCCAATCTTATCTTGTCAGGGATGTCGGCTTCATTCAAAATCTTCATCAGCGTCTGGCGGTGTTCATCTGAATGGATTATTAAGGATAATAAGGAGATCTGAGCTGGTGTCTTCCTCTACTGCTCTATGTTGGAGTAGTCCTGCATTTTCATTTTCTTCAAGAATTCCTCTGCCTCTTTTTCCGACACATCTTTCTTTACTGATTCTGGGTTATCTTTAGAGATCCTACTTTTTTCTCAACTCCTCAGGGGAGAAATACCTCCCTGGCCGAGTTAAACCCCGAGCTTCACAAACTTTTTCCCTAACTTCCTTCCCTTTCTACATAACTATTGTTTGTTCATATCTCCAAAGAACGTCTTTGTTATTGATTACTGGTGGCTGTATTATTGGTTTCACAATGATAGGCTCTGTGTGAACAGCTTCCACAACCACGACATCCTCTCTATCAGCCCCGTGTACTATTACTTTTGCATGTTTCTACTTTGGCGCAATCGTGCATGCTGGCCCCACTTGAACTACGAAAGGCATGGTTCTTCTTCCTTTTACCTAGATCAAAATTTTCCCACTGCATGTGTTCTTAGTTGGCTTAACTTCATTGGACTTGATCATCATTACTGTCTATAAAGGCCTCTTGGACTCTCCCCTTTTCCACGATCTCAATCATGGTTGTCTCCTGATGGGCCGTCAGCAGGTTTTAGTTAGTACTGGGTACCTCTGGGGTCGGTACCTCAATATGGTGGGAGTCAATAAGTTCTTGGATAGTGTTCTTTAAATGCAAACACTTTTCGGTATCATGCCATGGTGCACCGGAACAATATTCTCAGCTTACGGAATAATCTAGATTCTTCGGGGGAGGATTTGGCAATTTTTCTTCGATTGGTCTTAACATATCCAGTTGTCACAGCCTGTGGAAATAAACTAGTGTAGGATTCTCCCAGTGGAGTTAAAGTCTTCTTCTTCTGCACCCTTTCACTTCTCAAGTATGGATTGGCTCGAGAAGCAGGTTACGGGGGTTGTTGCTAGGCTCTTAGAGGTGGGTAATGATTTTGTGAAGTTGAGTAGGTATTTTATGGGGCTGCGCATGAGCGGGAGATTGGGTATACACTTGTGCATGATTGATTAAGAAGCGAGGTTTTAATGGTGAATAGCAATGTTGTGGTGGGACGTATGGAGTGTGTGGGTATGTTTTGTGGTGAGGATGAGGTTGGGCATGATGTGATAGAGCCCGAGGCCTGAACAAAGTTCCCGACTCCACTGTCGTTGCTTCTTACTTCTTCTTCTTTACCAATGTTCTCCCAGCTCTGCGTTAGATGATATGAGTGGTTGCCTTAGTTTCAGAGTAGCTCATGATTTTATTGGATTTGAGGCCTTCCTCGACCATACTTCCCATCTTGACTATTTCGTTGAAAGACTTACCCAATGCTGACACCAAATGTCCAAAATAGGTAGGTTCCGGAACCTGTAGAAAATAGTCAACTATCTCGCTCTCATTCATAGTAGGATAAACTCTGGCATCTTGTTCCTCCACCATAAAACATATTCACTGAAGCTCACGTTGTGTTTCTTCTCCGGTTTCGTCAGAGATAGGTGATCCGGGACAATCTCGAGATTATATTGAAAGTGGCAAGCAAACACCTATGCCAGGTCATCCCAAGAATACCACCGATTGTGATCCTGCCAAATGTACCAATCTAGTGCCGACCCACTTATTCTATGGCTAAAGTACACCATTAGCATTTCATCTTTTCCCCATGATCCTCTCATTTTTCTGCAAAACCCCATTTGGTGCGCGACTTGATTGTTGTGTCCATCATATAAGTCAAATTTAGGCATCTTCAAACCTCGAAGCAACTGAACATCTGGAATTAAACAGAGGTCCTTCAACTCCACGCTCACTTGGCCACATATACCGGCATGTCCCGGATGATTGTTTTAGACTTCTGACTTTTCCAAGCATCTCTTCCTGCTCAGGATTTTTGATTGGCTTCTCAACTCCAGCCAGGATTTCGAGACGGGGAGCATAAAAGTAGGGCTCATGGGCCTTGTAAGCAGGTTCAGGTGGATCATATTGGGTGTCATAAGCTTGAAGCAAGGGTTTACTTGACGACCTATGGAGTGTACAAGACGGAGGTGCCATATAGATGGGGGCAATTGGCGGAGGAGAGTGAGAAGCGACTTTGGGTAGCGGAGATGGTGGTGGTTGAGAGGTTGTACCCTGATGTTTTGAATTGATAGGAAAACTTAAGGGTGGATGAGTGGTGGACTGGTTAGGTGCTTGGGCTAGTGGTTGGATGAAGGTTGGATTAGTAGGATAGGCCGGGGGTGGCTATCCTCCTGCCCATGCCTGGTACATCTCAGCCATTTAGTGCATTAGCTTATACATTTCCTCTTTCTTGGCATTAACGTCCAATTCCTCTACTTCTTTCGAGGGGTGAATAATTCTGACATCGGTTTCCTGATTGGCCATGACTTACTTGATCTTAGACCGCGTGTTGTAGGAGTGGGTTGCCTGAATGCCACAAGTACTAACCAAAAGTCTAGTCTGGAATTGACACAACACCAAAAACTCGTTATTGGTTAGGTTCTAACACGTAAGTGGCCACATATTGGGCATGAATGCACCTAGATCATTATCGGTTCCTACATGAATCGGTTGGTTGCGTCATCCCGGCTTTCAATTTCTTTATTTGCGAAGCCCCTTTGTTTTATCTTTATTCTCTCCATCTCTCCTATTTATTCTATTATGGTCGAATCCTATGTAGATTTCCTACGTATCATGACCCCGCATAAATCGACCGAGCGTAGTTCTTGCAAATAAAAAGCGAAGCATAAAATATGTTAGGAAATTTCCATTTTCATAATGGCAAACATCAGTTACAAGGACTCAAAAGACTGACCGATTTAAACAATAAACTAACTAGCTCTGATGAAAGACAAACTACAGACTCGAAGAACAACTAACTATGCATAAAAGAAAGTACGGACTCTAGGTTAAACTGACAGACTATTATATATATTTTTTTGACAAAAAGTAAATGCAATCTTCATGAATAAATTAGTGTTTCAAGTGCTCCAGGGCCCTGCGAGGCATCGTTCGACCTAATTGAGGCTTGCGTGCTAAGATCCCTTGGAGGTGGTGGAGGTCTTCCATTACTTGCCGAACAAAGGTCATTGCGGTGGCGAAGGACATGGATTTTGTCATATCCTCGCAATGGCTGCAATTTGCGGTGACGTAGTCTGGGATCGTCCGTACTCTCTCTCTGATAACACCCTTTTCTTGCAATAATCTCCCAATTTGCTCGGCCCTTGCCTCTAGAGTTTGCTTGGCTACCTGATTCAATTCTTGGAGTTGCTCCAAATCTATCTCAATCCTTGCTATCACAGCATAACAATGTTCCCTCTTGGCTTTGAAGTCCCTCGCTTGCTTGGACACTTTATTCTCAGCCATGATGACTTTTCTTTTCAACCCAACAACCTCACTGTCATGCCTTTCTTTTAATTGCTCAATGATATGTGCTCATTCCTTCGCATTTTTAGCCAATTGTTTCCGATCCCTGGATAGCTCACCTTCTGCTTTATTCAAGTCAAACCCATACTCGGTTACTTTTTGCTTTAAATTGGCTATAAACTTTTAATCCTTCGCGCTCCTGGGGGAATCTTCCACGGCAATTTTAGTTTTCTTGATTCGGGCTCGTTGCGCTTCGTTTTCTTTGGCTAATCTTTTTTTTCCCCTCATCTCAGGAGCTTGCAAACCATTTTCAAATTGAAGGTCTTTGACTTGTTTTTCTAATTTTCCTATTGTAACCCTGTATTAAATTTTCTTTGGCTAGCCAGTTCCATTGTTCTTGTGACATTTCAGCGAATTCTTGGAGGTGTGGCTTTTTAGCCGGTCTTCCGAACTCCAAGTCCTTCTTGTACCAAGAAATGTATCCTGCCACAACCTCTCATTTATATGTGTTGCGTAATCGAGTGTCTACCGTCAAGTATTGACATTCGCTCCAAATTTGTCGGGCAACAAATTCGGGAAAGTTACCATTTGGACTAATCTCCACCACGTGGCGACTAATATCCTCGTCCCTGGGAATCATTTGGCACCTCCCTAATTGTCTTAACATCCATTTGGCAGTGATAGCCTGAAGATGCGACATCCATTATGTAACAGCCTCGGGTAACCTACACCCATTAACCATGTTATAGAATTCTTCTATGAAGCTCTTTGTTGGCGCCCCGTTATTCATGAATTAAGGCCGATGGCGTAAGTGTTCGATCATCCATATTTTTGAACAATAGGTTACATCCTTCAAAGAAGTCTCCCCCTGCTTTACAAAAAGAGAGAGAATGGAGGATTTCGGATCAAATCATGGGAGCGAGGCCTGTGTTATTAAAGTGCTGACAACCCCTGCTATCCGTATGTCAATATTTCCATCCGTTCGTGGAAACACCAAAAGACCCATAAAGAATACCATGAATGCGAAGCAACGATACTCCTCCCATTTTAGTTGGTTTCCTTTGCTACAAATATGGTTTTACGGATTATTCAATCCCCCTATTCCCATACCTTTGATATATAAACAATAGGGTGCAAAAGGCGGCTGATAGGTTTGGGTTATGAACCTTCCTACTGATTTTAAAGGAGTCCATGAACTTGTGCAAGGTGAGGGCTCTTGGCGCAATCAAGTATTTGTGCCTCAGGGGGGATTGTAGGGGTCCCAATATATCCATTTATCTCCTCCAATGTCGGCATGAGTTCTATATCCGAGGAATGGAATACATTGTTGGCCGGGTCCCAGAATGTGATTAGTGCCTTTACGATATCTCCCCTCGGGTTAATCTATAACAGCTCAGTAAGTCATCCCAAATACGCATTGACCCTGTATTACACCACTTTACCCAGGTCATTCCACCACATGTGTAATTCTAAAGGAATTTTGTTCATGAATGTTATCAGCAAATGATGATCCGTGCTCGTTCTGCACATTTATTAAGGTGAATTAGTAACTCGATATTTTATTATGTTTGACTAAAAAAAACATTAAAATGACCTCTTTCTTTTATGAATTTTGTTTTCTTAAACCAAGGCTCAGCTTTGCAAATACGACCTTTCAGCACTTCCGAAGGAAGATTTTAAGGTTGTGCCCACTAGCGACAAAAAATAAAACCCAGAGGTGGCCACTTAAGCAAATCAGTCTTCTAGCATCCGTTTCGGCAACATTCGGCTGTTCTTGGCAATAACTGCATCACCCGACTTTATTAGGATAACAAACAAAAATTGGACATTTGGTCTTCTTTATTCGGTTGTTTTTGCAAAGAGAGGTTGGACCCGAACGGGGTTTCCTATGTATATCGTACTTGACGAGAATCAAACCGGCATAGTTCGGACTGTTAGAAACTACGCTTTACGCTAGAGGGGGGGTGAATAGCGTATTAATAGAATTTAGCGTTTTCTTGCGGAATTTAAACTATGCAAGAAGTAAAATAAATGCAGAAAAATAAACTTACACAAAGATGTATACTGGTTGGCCACCAACGTGGTTAGTCCAGTCCCCGAGAGACTCTCTCGAGATTTTTCACTATCTTGTTAAGCTTAAGGGTGCTCAACAAACCATTACACACTTGAGGACACAAGCCTCAAACAGTTGCTCGGAGATCGCAATCTCAAAGACTTCACCCAAGGAAACGCAAGTTCCTTGAAACAAGAGAATCGCAATTCTCTTACAAGTATATCAAATACTTGGACACTCACTTAACTAAAGTACTCCTTATTGAGTAGATATGAGTAAAAGAATATGTTCAAGATCACAACAACTTTAAGCAATAATATGGCTCTCAAAAGCTTTATGAAATGAGTAGAAAATGAAGAACAATTGAATGAAAGCTTATAGCAATGTAATGATCAGTTTGTGTATGTTGTTGTTTTTAAAACACTGAAATGAAGCTGTATTTATAGTTGAAAAAGTTGGTTCAACCGTTGTCTAATTGCCAATTAAGAGTTGCTGAAATTACTCAGTGATAATCGATTATTAAGACCAAACAATCGATTATCTGCCAATCAGTTTAAAAATCAATCCCAGATTTAACGCTTCACAATTGATTATACATAATCTATAATCGATTACTGGCAATATTAAAAATCAGATAATCTATTACACTAAGTTCATAATCGATTACTTTAGCAACGTTCTAAAAATCATTTCCATTTAAGCAAAACATCGATTATATAAAATCAATAATCGATTACTTCAGCAACGTTCTGAAAATCATTTCCAGATTTTAAGCAAAACATCGATTATATAAAATCAATAATCGATTACTTCAGCAACGTTCTAAAAATCATTTCCGGATTTTAAGCAGAACATCGATTATCTAGAATCAATAATCGATTACCTTATGGTATTTGAAAATCATTTGACAACGGACAGCTTCAACAATCGATTGTCCTTTGCAACAATCGATTACTTGTTATTTTCTGAAAATCATAAAACTTACTGTCTCAGTGATAATCGATTATCTAAAGACATAATCGATTACTTAATTAAATTTAAAATCACTGGAAGACATCAACTCAACACAATCGATCACCATTAGTTCATAATCGATTATTTTGAGTATTGAAAAACTTTACCTCAACAAAAATCGATTGTCATTTGTTCACAATCGATTATCATGCAGATTTGGAAAAACTTGATGTTCACTGTCTTACTCACAATCGATTACCATTAATTCATAATCGATTGTCATGCAGTCTTGGCTCAGAAACAATCGATTATCATAAGTACATAATCGATTATTTTAGCCCAGATTTTTGAGGCATGTTTAGAAAACATTTTGTCTAATGTAAATATGCATGATTTAAAATCTTTTTGACACAGAACTAAATATGCATGATTTTGGAAAATTGTTTTATGAGAGAGGCCATACTATGAGTCAAGTAATAGGATCGAGATTACAATTTAGAACAACTCAATAACAATTAAAAGCTATATCTTGAACTTCAATATTATTCGCAACCATTGTGCGCTTGTACTTGAATTCCGTCATATATCAATTTTTGCTTCGTTTGTCATTCATCAAAACCTACAAAAGAGTACACGTTTAGTATATTGCATTGAGAACGTGTTTCTAACAATTTCCCCCTTTTTGATAATGGCAAACATTAAGCGGGATATGCAATTTAGGCAAAAGATATTGACAATTCAAGACAAGTAACAATTATGCAATTTTGTTCTTGTTCCCCCTCAATTTAAGAGTTCCCCCTCAATTTTAACTTATAAGCAATCAATGAATTAAGAGGTGGTGCATACCCGATATCCCGTTTTCTTCCCCCTTTTTCCATTAGCAAAAAAATAGTAAGGAAAGATGCAAAAAGATGAAATAAACAAGGTTTATTTATTGGAAAAAAAAAGAGGGTACATCAATGGGAACCAAAGAGAACAACAGCAAAAACCACACAAAACACAAAAAAAATTTATTCATTTCCGTCGATGTCCGCCTCGTTATCCGGCGCTGCTTCAAAAGGAACGAGAGCTGCATATGGATAATTGACATGATCAAAGTATCCATGGATCTCATGAGTGAGTTGAGCAAGCTGGTCGGATATGGTTTGGAGAGTAGGCTCTTGGGACGAACGAGCACGACGGGGTGGACGACTTGAAGAAGGAGCTGGAGCATGATCACCATCATGATGGAAAGAAGACTCCGAGATTTCCCAAATTTTGGTACTCCTTTTGAGAGGACCATTTTCCGTGACAAATCCGGATGCTTCAAGGAAGTTCATAATGAGGAGGGCATAAGGAAGAGGCATGTCATCACCGATGGCATCGAGCATATGAATTTTGATGAGCCGACACAAATTTATTTTGGCTCCGGTGACAATGGCATGCAGAAATTTGGTATCCTCCTGGGAGATGGTGGTGTGATTGTGCCGTCTAGGCTTGAGGACTCGGGTGATGAAGTAAAGAATCAACCGGTAGTTTGGATCCATTCCCGTTATGGTAGGATGACGGGTAGAGATAGATGGATCATAGGAGGTTATACCGGCTTGGTGGAGAAGGATGGTTTCATCAAAGAGAGCCCCGGCCTTATCAATATACCGGTAAAGGTCTTCACCTTCATTTGGAAGGCGGGCAATGGTGTGGAGATTCTCTTCAGTGAGAAGAATTTGAACCCCATTAATGGAGGTGACAAGTTCGCCATCTTCATCTTTATGGAGGTTTGAGTAAAAAGCTTGAACGAGAGTTGTGTTTATGTGAGGATGAGTGAGAAGCAAGAAGTCATATAGTTGACACTCCTTTAACATATTTGCGGCAGGGGTGAAAGGCTCAAGGAGTTTACTATTTGAGAACCGAGGAGGAAGAATGGTGCGTTTCTCAAATTTTGATAGGAACCTTGTGAGTTTATTTTCAGTTTCAAAGAACAAGACGGAACCGTCTTGGTATGGAAAATTTAAAGGAGGAGGGGCGGTTGAGGCTGATGCGCCATGTTTGGATCGGGAACATTTTGAAGATCGTCCAGACATGTTAGGAGAAAGACTGCTGGAATTTGGCAAAGAAAATAGAAGAGATTTAGCTTTTGAATACTAGAGATAGTGCTTGAGTGGGTGAATGTGAGCTCTTATGATGCCTATTTATAGAGGAAAGGATTATCAAGCATTGAATGGAGACATTTGCTGAGATTTTGGTTTAGGAGCAGTCAGAAAACGGTAAGAATTAAAATTACTGACCGTTAGATAATCGATTATTGAACTGAAATAATCGATTGTATTTACTGTTTGATTGAGATTTTGAATCTGACAAATCGATTCTTGAGTCAAACGGTAAAAAATTTGAATGAAATAATCGATTGTTAAATTTTGGTAATCGATTATGGAGCATTTAAGACCTGACAGGAATCGATTGAGGAGCCAAACGGTAACAAAAAATTAATATGAAGTAATCGATTGTCAATTCTTGGTAATCGATTATTTAGGGAACTAATTTGATACAGTGAACTTGGAGAATATCAGAACTTGTCAAATAATCGATTGTATGAAAAAAATAATCGATTGTTGTAGAAAGCATTGCTGAATGACTGAGGCGGAAATTGATTATGCAATTTAGGAAGTAAAAAATTAAACACAGATGCATTATAGTAATAATCAGTCATAAACAATCGATTATTGATACTGATAATCGATGTACTGCACAGAAAATAATCGATTAGTGGCTTGAAATAGTCGATTATTTTGTGCTAAAACTTCATAATTCCCCCTACCTTTGGGTGGTACCTGCAAAATAGATTTAAACGTCTCCGACGCTCAAGTTAGTAATTTATAGCGAAATTAATAAATTACACTAGTGTTAACAAGTAATGCCGTTAACTCTTATGAATTGTGTCCTAGAGTGTTCTTAAGAGAGTTTCGGGTACTTACCTTTTCTCCAACATCGCCGATTACCTGTTCGAGAGGATGATCCTTGATCGTTGTCCACTCGTTAGGCGTACTTATTCCTTTTTCTAATTGTGGCGCTTCTTCCGTTGGTTGTTCCCCAATTTCATTTTTTTTTTTCCTTTGAAGGTTCTTCTTGGATTTTATCTTTCAAGCTATCCAAGATACCTGCAAGATCAAAACTGGATTCCTTTCTCGCCAAGCGAGTATTATCTTCGGAAAACACAACATGAGGGGATTCCTCCACAATTTGGGTTCTTTTGTTAAAGATCCTATATGCTTTGCTACGTGAGGAATAACCAATGAAAATACCTTCATCCGATTTAGCATCAAACTTACCCAATTGGTCCTTGCCATTATTATGAACAAAACATTTACAACCAAAAACACGTAAATGAGAAATGTTGGGTTTTCTACCCTTATAAAGTTCATATGGGGTTTTCATGAGTATCGGCCGAATTGCTACTCTATTTAAAACATAGCAAGCGGTACTCACGGCGTCCGCCCAAAAGTATTTGGGAATCTTAGCTTCGTCGAGCATGGTTCTAGCCATCTCTTCGAGACACCTATTTTTCCTTTCCACCACCCCATTTTGTTGTGGTGTCCGTGGAGCGGAAAAGGTGTGTTCGATTCCGAGTTCGTCACAAAAATCCGCAAAGAGATTGTGATCAAACTCTCCCCCATGATCACTTCTAATCGAAGTGACGGTCGATTCCTTTTCGTTTTGAACACGCTTAAGGAAATACTTGAAATTTTGAAAAGCATCACTTTTATTTGCAAGAAATAGAGTCCAAGTAAATCTAGAAAAGTCATCAACAATTACAAAAACATATTTATTTTTACCAAGACTTTCAATACGAGAGGGACCAAATAAATCCATGTGAAGTAATTGCAAAGGTCTAGACGTTGAAAGAATATTCTTGGATTTAAAAGATGCTTTGGTTTGCTTCCCTTTTTGACAAGAATCGCAAATAGAATCATTTTCAAACTTTAAACTGGGAAGACCAACTACTAAGTTTTGAGAAAGAAGCTTGTTCAAAAGATGCATGTTCATGTGTGCTACTCTACGATGCCATAGCCAAGAGTTATCCTCTTTGCTTACTAAACAATCAACATATTCGGGTGAGGAGTTTGCAAGATCAACCATATAGATATTATCAATTCTAAAACCACGAAGTATGATCTTGAAATCACTACGTCTAAATACAAGACATTCATCCGAATTAAATAGAGTAAGATTTCCCTTGTCACATAATTGGCTTATGCTCAAGAGATTATGCTTCAAACCTTTCACAAGTAGTATATGTTTAATAGAGGAGTTTTCGTCCTTACCGACCGAACCAATGCCGATGATTTTTCCTTTATTGTTATCACCAAATGTGACACTTCCTCCTTCTTTGTGCTCTAGTTGAAGGAATTTGGATTCATCTCCCGTCATGTGTTTGGAGCATCCACTATCAAGGTACCATAGTACACTTGATCCCTTCAAGCACACCTACAAAACAAATTAATGTTCTTTAGGTACCCATTCCATCTTGGGTCCTTGAGGGTTAGGCATGTTATAATGATGCAATTGATTTATATGTCTATGACGAGTAAAGCAAGCGGGAGCAATATGACCAATACGTCTACAATAATGACAAGTCACGTTGGGATTATGCATTTTTCTAGGTACATATTAACTAGATGAATGAAGGTTGCTTACTCTACTTTGAACACCATTGTTTCTCCTATTATGAGTTCTAGGAGGTTCACAAGTTTGTCTAAAATATGCATCATTTCTAGAATATCTATTTCTAGGTGGAGGGTCATTTCTTGGTCTTCTAAATTGTTCAAGGTTTGGCCTAAAATATGCATCATTTCTAGGTCTTCTAGCATTTTCACTATTTGGTCTAACATGCAAGTTATTTCTAGGATTTCTACTTCTAGGATAAGCATTTTGGTTATTAGTCCTAGGTTGAGCTCTAGGTTGTTGTGGTTTAGCACCAACCTTTTCTTCATTCTTGAATCCTGTTCCATGTTTAGTTGATTTTAGATTAACAAGCACATCATTCAAGTTTTTATGCGAAGAATTAAACTTATCTAATGTGCCTTTAAGTCTAGCTACTTCATTCTTAAGAAGCACACAAGAAGAACAGTTTCTAGTAGAACCTTCAGGTTTATCAGCACTTCTTTTTCCATAAAACTTGTTTTCCTCTTTTAGCTTCTCATTTTCGAAAACCAGTTTTTCTAATTCTTTTTCTTTTAATGAAAGCTGTGTTTGAAAATCTTTTTCTTTTAGAGAAGCGCTTTCTTTGACACTTTTGACAGTTTTTGAAGCTTTGATAAATTCAGCATATAGTTCATCAAAAGCATTTCTCATTTCATCAAGAGTAAAGAAATTTTGAGAAGAGATTTGACTTACCTCGTCTTTGCCGTCTTCTTGAGCCATGAGACATAAATTTGCTGCTTCATCGTCTTCTTCTTCGCTTGCTTCATCTCCGGAATCTCCTCAACAAGAGATGTATGGACGTTGCTTTTTGAAGGGTTTCTTCTCCTTTTTGATGTTAGGGCAATTTGATTTTATGTGCCCGGTTTCTCCGCATTCATAGCATTTTAGTTGATCGCCTTGCTTTTTGTTCTTGCGTTCATACTCTTTGCGCATGAATTTTTGAAACCTTTTGACAACGAGTCCAAACTCGTTGTCACCTTCCTCATCAATTTGTGGTTGGCTAGCCTTTAGAGCAATCCTTTGCCTTCTTTGATCATCAACAAACGGGTTAAGTATAGTTGATTCATAGGTTTTGAGATTACCTCTTAATGCGTCAATTGTGACATTTGTGATGCCAATGGATTCTTGGATTGCATCGGCCTTTGATCGCCATGCAGGAGTGAGACTTCTGAGGATCTTCCGGACAAGTTCTCTATCCGTAAACGTCTTTTTGAGGGCGTGTAGATCATTCACGATCATTGAGAATCGCTCAAACATTTCGTCTACTTTCTCTCCTTCCTTCATGTGGAATAGTTCATAAGAGTGAGTTAAGAAATCAATTTTAGCTTCTCGTACCTGGTCGGTTCCTTCGTATGTCACTTCAAGCTTATCCCACATTTCTTTTGCTGTTTTGCAACATGATATCTTCCTGTAGTCGTTAGCATTAACAGCACAATATAATAAATTTATAGCTTTGGCATTATTTTGAACCTTACGAATATCCTCCGCGGTATATTCCTCTTCGATCTTTGGAACCCATTCGTCTTCCACCTTCTTGGTTGGGATTTGGTTTCCATTGGTGAATACTTTCCACAAATGAAAGCTATTTGATTGCACAAAGATTTGCATCCTCTCCTTCCAGTATGAGTAGTTTGTGCCGTTGAATAGAGGAGGTCGTGTAGAGCATTGTCCTTCTTCAATTCCTGCAAAAGAGTCAAGAGTAGAAGCCATGGATGGTTCTCTCAAACGGTTAAGTTTTCAGAGAGTTGGGCTCTGATACCAATTGTTAGAAACTACGCTTTACGCTAGAGGGGGGGTGAATAGCGTATTAATAGAATTTAGCGTTTTCTTGCGGAATTTAAACTTTGCAGGAAGTAAAATAAATGCAGAAAAATAAACTTACACAAAGATGTATACTGGTTGGCCACCAACGTGGTTAGTCCAGTCCCCGAGAGACTCATTAAGCTTAAGGGTGCTCAACAAACCGTTACACACTTGAGGACACAAGCCTCAAACAGTTGCTCGGAGATCGCAATCTCAAAGACTTCACCCAAGGAAACGCAAGTTCCTTGAAACAAGAGAATCGCAATTCTCTTACAAGTATATCAAATACTTGGACACTCACTTAACTAAAGTACTCCTTATTGAGTAGATATGAGTAAAAGAATATGTTCAAGATCACAACAACTTTAAGCAATAATATGGCTCTCAAAAGCTTTATGAAATGAGTAGAAAATGAAGAACAATTGAATGAAAGCTTATAGCAATGTAATGATCAGTTTGTGTATGTTGTTGTTTTTAAAACACTGAAATGAAGCTGTATTTATAGTTGAAAAAGTTGGTTCAACCGTTGTCTAATTGCCAATTAAGAGTTGCTGAAATTACTCAGTGATAATCGATTATTAAGACCAAACAATCGATTATCTGCCAATCAGTTTAAAAATCAATCCCAGATTTAACGCTTCACAATTGATTATACATAATCTATAATCGATTATTGGCAATATTAAAAATTAGATAATCGATTACACTAAGTTCATAATCGATTACTTTAGCAACGTTCTAAAAATCATTTCCAGATTTTAAGCAAAACATCGATTATATAAAATCAATAATCGATTACTTCAGCAACGTTCTAAAAATCATTTCCAGATTTTATGCAAAACATCGATTATATAAAATCAATAATCGATTACTTCAGCAACGTTCTAAAAATCATTTCCGGATTTTAAGCAGAACATCGATTATCTAGAATCAATAATCGATTACCTTATGGTATTTGAAAATCATTTGACAACGGACAGCTTCAACAATCGATTGTCCTTTGCAACAATCGATTACTTGTTATTTCTGAAAATCATAAAACTTACTGTCTCAGTGATAATCGATTATCTAAAGACATAATCGATTACTTAATTAAATTTAAAATCACTGGAAGACATCAACTCAACACAATCGATCACCATTAGTTCATAATCGATTATTTTGAGTATTGAAAAACTTTACCTCACCAACAATCGATTATCATGCAGATTTGGAAAAACCTGATGTTCACTGTCTTACTCACAATCGATTACCATTAATTCATAATCGATTGTCATGCAGTCTTGGCTCAGAAACAATCGATTATCATAAGTACATAATCGATTATTTTAGCCCAGATTTTTGAGGCATGTTTAGAAAACATTTTGTCTAATGTAAATATGCATGATTTAAAATCTTTTTGACATAGAATTAAATATGCATGATTTTGGAAAATAGTTTTATGAGAGAGGCCATACTATGAGTCAAGTTATAGGATCGAGATTACAATTTAGAACAACTCAATAACAATTAAAAGCTATATCTTGAACTTCAATCTTATTCGCAACCATTGTGCGCTTGTACTTGAATTCCGTCATATATCAATTTTTGCTTCGTTTGTCATTCATCAAAACCTACAAAAGAGTACACGTTTAGTATATTGCATTGAGAACGTGTTTCTAACAGGGACAAATTGGATACGGGCTAGAATTAAAAAAACCAGCTAATTTAGAGAAAACATTCTTCTCTTTCCTTTTTCATGCAAAAACGTTGAAATATGCAAAATCTTTTGAAGTGCAAAATCTTTTTGAATTTCCATGTATACCTTTTTTATTTTCTCTTTATTTTGGTAAAAAAAATATAACCAAACAAGCCATTGTTTAGAATGAGCTGTTTTTACAAACAAGACTCCTTTCTTTTTATTGGTAAGTAAAACAATCTATTTTTGAAGAAAGAAATTCGACAGTGTTTCGACACTATTTCGGCATTGGTTTTTCAAAATGGGTGATTAACTCTCCTTACCCTCTCCGCTGCATCTTTTCTTGACTTTTTCCCATATTCATAAGCCGGTCAACATGCCAATATGAAATAAATGCACAAGTAGGACCAAAAGGCCATCTGGCTTAGTAACTTGTCCAGCCTATTTCATTTTTCAGGTTATGACACTAACATAGTAGAGAGTCTCAACTATTAAGCACATCCCCAAAGGTGACAGAGAAGGGTTTCATAGCAGTAAGCCATTTTCTTGAACCCTGAACTAGAGATTCTGGGTTCGATCCCCAATAGAGTCGCCAGAGCTGTCACACCTCCTTTTTGCTACTACAACCCGGCAAAGGGCGTAGATAAGGAAGTTTTTCAAATAAAAGGACAATCAAAATGGGATTTATTTATTAAGAGATTTCCAAAGTCGCCACTTGGGATATTTATGGTGTCTCAAGTCACTAGTTTAAATCCCGAATCGAGGAAAGAATGACTCTGTTAACAGTCCGCAAACCATAAATCCGAGTAAGGAATTCTGTTAATCCGGGAGAAGGTGTTAGGCATTCTCAGGTTCCGTGGTAATAGCACGGTCGCTCAACTATTATATTTGGCCTAAATTATCTAATTTCTACAATTATGAACCTATGTGCATTTTAAATCATTTAACCACTTTTATTATCACTATTTTTAAGAGAATTGTGATGTAGTTAAAGCATCTATCGAACAACGTCACATAAATGTACCAATGGTTTTTGACACATTTCAACTTCGTTAAGATTTTGGATTTGGGTCACATAAATGCGCACCCATACTTAACTATATAAAATAATTAAAGATGCACCTAAGATCGACTAACGCGTTATTATCTTTGAGGGAACAACTTGTAATTCCCTAATCGACATGTCCCGAATCTATAAATATTTTAATATAAACATTACACGAGGGCCAGGTGATTTATGGATTCTGTTTGGCACGGCACACCTCGTTGTTATTTCTTTTATTTAAAGGCCAAACCTAAACGAACTAATACTTTTCTACACTTTTGTCTCTATAAGCTTTGCGCACCTATTAAGAGATCCAAGTCTCCAATTCGAAACTAGATCTGGACAGAAGCATTCTATTGTTCAAAGTAATTGCGGGGCCTAAAAATCAGCCCAATAGGGATGAATTTAAACCAAGTCCATTAAAAAATTGCACCTATTATTCCAGGTGCATGCTTGGACCGAACTAATAATTGATAAATTGTTCCAGATATTTAGAAAAGGAAAAGCATTGAATCAAATTAACATCCCTTAATTTGCTGCAAATTCTTAGGAAATCAAAGGACAACATTGAACAAATTAACTTGGATACCAACTATACATGAAATATTGAACTCACATGATGTCTGTACTAACATATTAAAACACTGTTTTCACAATTTCAAGACACAAATTCTGAAATGACACTGAGGTTCATATATTTACTCTATTTTTACTGTACAAACTAATTTCAAAATTTATAACACCATAACTTTGAACTAACAAACAAATCTGATAGATTTCTACTAGTAAAACAACTACCCAAACATGCTCAAAAACAGTAAAAACAATCCAGATTTACTAATCATAAATCCTAGTGGAATGAAAGTCACAACTAGCACAAATGAGAGTCTATGTAGTCCATATGAATAGTGATGTTACATACAATTGATGACAGGCACTACTACTACTCAATTCTCATATGAATTACAAGTTTGTAATGGAAATTAACACAAAAATCAACAGAAGTAAATTAATTATCATCCAGCACAGTAAAAGAAGTTGTTGATCTGATCATTTACACATTTAAGTATGAGGAGTACCTGCTAAAAAATATAAGAAAGGGGAGTAAGGAGTCAACAATAGTTTTCAGAGATCAGCAGGCAAATTGTAAGCAACACAGCAGTAATAACCATATCCAAACAGAATAGGCCACACACAACTTTTAGATAGACCTCGACTCACTTGAAAATACACCCAAGAGCTCCAGAAATAACCAAACACAAATTAAGTAATGCAAAACCCCAGAAAACAAGACCAAATCAACCCAAGTTGAACCCAAGACAAATGGTGGAAACTCAACTCTTTAAATGTATGTTTTTCAGGTCATTTTTTAATTCTTATAAAGAAATATTCCTATAAGACAGTTGAGATATGGATTGTTTCCACGAAAAAGAGACCTAATGGAACAATAATTACACTACTAAATTTTAGGGGTTTAATAACTTTGAATAAGCTTTGGATTTTCAGGGAGTTTTCTGGGATTTTTGATATTTTTAGACTCCAAAGTATAATTTTTTAGGCTGTGTTACCCATATTTTTTGAATGAATTGGGGTGCCCTTTAATAGCCAAAGGGTAGGGCAACCCTTTTATTTCATTTTAACCTATAGTCCCTCTTTCAATTTTTAGATTTTACCTGCTTAGTCCTTCATTTCCTAACTTGTTTCCCAAGTTACTGCACTAAACTATTATTTTGAGACTAAAGTAGCCTTCTAGAAGAGTCTAATAAATTCTATCATTGTTTCTTATTTATAAGAAACCTATTCTACCCTTATTACAATCCTAAAACTACCAGAAGCAATTAACACATTATATTACCAAGCAAAAATGATTGAATTTCTACCCACCACAAACTATATATTTAGCCCTGAAATAGCCCAACCAGAGATACAACCATATCTCATGTTCTTTCAAGTGCTATCTTATAATGTTTCTCTCAAATAACACAATCAACACAAGATTAGTCTTAGGAACAATCAACAAGATGTTATACATACCTCGTACAACATTTACAAATCTATAATCTATCTCAACATAGCACATAATAGCACTCAATCACACCACAATATCATACAAGCATTCTCTTGTAATTTTTAACACCTTTGATGATGATTTGAGTTAATTTTCTTCTAGTTTGGTTATTGGGATCTTGGACCAGCTATTGCAGAGAATTAAGAGTGTTTTGGTGTAGTTATTCTGTGTATAATGACGACATATACAATGGATGAGATAACTTATAATCATAGCACATCAATTCTCCAAGTAGGTGGGTAAGCCTGCTTGGCAGCTTTAGCGCTGCAACTTCATATGCTTGTATCTCTTGAATTCGACATATTATTAACAAACGATTTGAAGAATTTGAAATTAGACACACAATTCTTTAAATATGTATAAATATCTCCATGTAACACTCAATAAATTTGAGAAAACCACATCGAAACTGGCCTACAAAACTGCTAGTTTCAACGAAGTGCAGCGACGTGACTCAGCGACTCTACTATATAAATTCATATTTCTCTACTCCGATGTTCTATAAATAAATGGTTTGGATAGTTAGAAATTAAGTTTAAAGACCTTCATATTATTATATAATATTTTCCAAAACGACCTCATATAATACATGAAATATATTTCTCAAAATGCATATTATAAGGCAAATCCTTAGTC
The DNA here is from genome assembly GCA_034376525.1 of Nicotiana benthamiana. Lineage (NCBI taxonomy): Eukaryota > Viridiplantae > Streptophyta > Magnoliopsida > Solanales > Solanaceae > Nicotiana > Nicotiana benthamiana. The sequence goes on from CM067337.1 coordinate 97,651,232, forward strand.
GGTTTTTTTCCGCAACTTAAATCTGATTTTTTCCAAGCTTTATATTTCATATAAAAACATAATGTATATTCATATATTCACTTTAAACACATTTAAGTCATCATTAACAAGTATCATAATCATCATAACTTGCTTAACACTTCAGTAAATATTTCTTATCTTTGTAAAAGGATTTCATCCTTTTTTGAGTTTACATTAAATAATCCTATAATGACACAAACGTCTGAAGTACGGGGTGAAACAACGTTGAAGAAATTTATATACTATAAAGGAAGATCTCATTTCCGAGCATACGTCAATTAACTTACGACATACTTTCACATACAAAAATATGGGGTGTAATATCATCCCCCCTTTTGAACATTCGTCCACGAATGTTGACTGGTGTGCTAATTAGTGTTGTATACTATAGATCTAATGAATACATTAATATTGTCAACAATCTAGGCAATTATTGTGTGAATAAATTCAAAGACCAGGGCATTCCCCCCTTTAGGCCTCTTCTCACATCACGACTTGTGATCGGAATTCTTCCAATCCCGTAACTTTGACTTCATTCTTGTTGTAGTATGTATGACTATTTCCTTTTATGTGCGGATCTTCTATCTCTTTTTTCTATATTTTTGCCAATCTATTTACCTCACATTATGAACATATATAGAACTATTACAAGTTGTCCCGGGGAGCATATATTGGTGTATGGAAGTTCTTTTCTTGGTACTTTACAGAATTTACAACTTTTTCTATATTTTATTTCCTAGTCTTGGTAATCTATCACTATGGACTTAGAGCATCTAAGTGGATCTTACCATACTATTACACTTACATTGGTTTAATATTACGGAGGTATGCTACACAACATTATGTTACTTTCTCACTGCTTATCCCATAACCTGTTTGGCACAATATTGCCATTTCAGGAATACATAATCGACCCCGATATCTGAGAACTCCTTCTCCTGTATTCTCAAATGGTATCTTCTCCTTTAGAGGGGTTTTATCTCTGTAATGATCTAGAATAAGATCTTCATACTGGCATCCCTTCACTCCAGTTACTAAAGAAGAAGTTGTAATGCCCTATATAGTAACTCTAATACCACCTGAATCTAGTGAGTGAATTTCAAGATTAGCTAGCTAATGAATTTCATAATGTCACTCTTCTCTAACTGTAAATATGATAAGCTACTCATAGATCTGCGGATGGGGGCGTCGACTACTACATTCGCCTTTCTTAGACAATATAAAATATCAATGTCATAGTCTTTCAACTGCTCCGTCCATCACTTTGATGTAATACCTTCTCACTAGGGCTCATGTCTCAATGGGAACAACTGAAGTTATTTTCCTGGTCAACCTAGGAGTGATACAATACTTAAGTAATCATACACAATATCATCCTAACGTGATTAATCTTATGGGGTAATTATAATCTTGTCCCATCTATAAAATCCATTTTCTTTAAACCAATACTCAATTAAAGGCTCAGACGTTATCTTTTTATTAATCACAATTACACTATTACTCTACTACCAGGGCCGCATTTCATCTCTTATAATTTCTCATATTCTTAGATTCCCTTGAATTCATTCAGACTGTACCGAGCTTTCTATAGCTTATGGAGACCATCAGCTCTCTTGTTTTGATGGGCTCAATCTGAATGTCTTCCTTGTTCTTGTTACCTTCTCAATCAACATTCAACTTTACTCCTATCTGTCTATAACCTTGTCATTATGGGATACTTTAGTGTGCCACCTGCACATATCGATTCATACTAGTCAAAACCTTCATTTACTTGGTAGCATCATATATTTCCTTTCATGCATTCTTAGTTGTTTTTAAATGTAAGTAATAGCATTTTTTGGGTCGTTCCGCCACTTGTTTTGTTAATACTTGGCACATCTTAGTGCCCTCATATATTGGAGTTCGATGCAACCCATATCATATTGAATACAACCTTTTGATTTTTTATTGTTGTCATTCATTATCCAACATAGATGCCACTTACTTATGGATCGCGTACAATGTTGTTACAGGACCACATCCTCTATATGTCACTATGCTTAAATTGAAGTCTACTTTCTTATTTCCTCAACTAGTCATAACTTACATCACACAATCGCGCCCTATGTATCAAGTGTTTATTTTCACTTATCTATCAATCACATTTTGTGCTACAACCCTTATTTCCCCTCCCCGGTATCGTGCTAGCATAATGTTCCGGAGTCGTATCCTATCAATAGGATTTGAATAGATGCAATCTCATTCCTTTCACCTTCTTACTGCATTCTTTTTTTACTATTCCATTGTTACATCTTAACCTTGGATTCTTTTCACATCTTCATGGAATCTTACATACCTTGCGGTAATTCTTCTTGACTGGCGATAATTGAATTCTTTACTCGCAAGGCGATATCTAGTGTAACTGGCATACCTAGTCCATTAAGCATAGCGTTTCTTACAGTGCTCGCTTTAGGGAAACATCTTCTTGAATTACCTTGAAATGTTATTCTTCCACCGTCCACTATATTATTGCTGGAATGTAATCTCTAAAATTCTCTTGATGCCGACAATTATCAAATCATGCAGTCCCTAATTCATATTCAACTTATGTTGTTCACTAGCCCATACTTATTTCTATTATTCTGAGGGTCTAACTTTCCCTTTTGGTAATCCAACAGTCTTTTTGAAATAGGAATATGACTTTATGGCTAATACTATTTTATTTCCTCAAGGCATGTCACATCTTATCTTTTCCTTTACTGACTATAGACTTTGTCTATGTGTCATATTTTCATTTACGTTATCATGTATTTATCACATCTTACTCATATTACTTTATTCACTATTTTATTCTCAAGCTAATTTTTTTGTCTATCACTTTATTCTAAAAACATTAACCAAACATTCTTTCACTTTTAGCTCCCCTTATTTCATCTCACTAGCTCTTAGGTCTGCCTTTATTTTTTTTTTACTTGAGGCTGGAGTCATACTAAAGTAAGTATTCATCCCTTCTAGGATCCACTACCTTCCTTCTTTATTACTCAACTAAGCTCGACACAATGTCTTGCATCTACAATAAGTGAAATGATATTGCTGTTTGCATATAATGTCATACCATCGTATTTTGCTAGTCCTATAGCTAAGGAAAATTTAACAAAATGTCCCTTCTTTTAAATACATCCAAAAGACCACTAAAGGTCATCAAAAAACCAGTAACGACAACTATAACCAATAATTGCAACAACGGCAATGCAAACTAATACGAGTTTCTCCTATTATCTTAACAATCATATTGAGTGACAAGCTCATTTATACTTATAACAAGATACGAATTGTATCCAAATATTATTTCATAAATTAGTTTAAAACCTTCACAAAATCATACTTATATGTATCATATTAGTTTTACAGTAAAACATCAACAAAATACGTTCCAAAACAGCCCCACACATCTAGCAACTTAATTTTAACTGTCAGTTACTTATTTTTCATCTTTTATTCTTCAATAAACTTAATTAACACCTATAAAAGCTTAACAACTGAAGCTAAAACATAATCAAATTATTTCTCATAATTTTAAGCCACCACAAACCATATATTTATCCACAAAACAACCCAACAAAAGAAATAATCATATCTCATGTTCTTTCAAGTTCTATCTTATGGTTTCTCACTCAATCAACACAACCAACACTTGATTAGCCTTAGGCACATCCAAGAAGATGTTACACATAACTTGTACAGTATCTACTCTAAACCCTATCCCAATCTAGCTCACAATACCCCTCAATTACGCAACCACATCATAGAAGCATTCTCTTGTAGTCTTTAACACCTTTGATGACGATTTGAGTTGATTTCCCTTTAGTTTAGTTATTGGGATCTTGGACCAACTCGTATAGATTATTGAGAGTAATTTTGGTGTAGGTTTTCTGTATATAATGACGAGATATACAAGTGAGAAGATAATCCATAAGCCTACCGCATCAATTCTCCAAGTAGGTGGGTAAGCTCCTTGCTTAGCAGCTTTAACGGTGCAACTTCAGACGCTTGTATCTCTCGAATACGACTTTGTATTGACAAACGGTTTGCATTGTTTGAAACCAGACTCACCGAGATTTAATTTCATATGAATATATCACTGTAAATCTGAATAGATTGGGAGAAAACTGCATCACAACTGGCCTATAAAATTGCCAGCTTCTCCGAAGTGCGGCGACATGACTCGGCGACCCTACTGTATAAATTCATATTTCTCTACCCCGATATCGTATGAATAAATGGTTTGAACTATTGGAAACAAGGTTCCAAGATTTTCATTTTGTAAAATAATATGTCCCAAAATGACCTTGATATAACAAATGAAACATATTGCTCAAAATGCTTCATTACAAGGCAAATCCTCTGTCGGTTTTTTCCGCACCTTAAATATGATTTTTTCCAAACTTTATATTTCCTATCAAAATATCATATTTAGTCATATCTTCATATTAAACATATTTAAGTCATAATTAACAAGTCTCATTTTCATCTTATCTCCCTTCACACTTCAACAAACCTTTCTTATCCTTGTCGAAGGATTTCGTCCTTTTCGAGTTTACATTAGATTATCCTATAATAAATGTGACATCTAATGTACGGGGTGTAACAAAATTAAGTGACTTTATATAATTCCAAAGAAGAAGTCATTTTGGAGCTTACATCAATTGACTTACGACATACTTCCATGTACAAAAACATAAGCTGTAACATCAATACATGAATGTGAATCCACACGCTCAACAAATGTCTCAATCAGGAAAGTGAAACCACATGCCCAAACAAATTCCTTCAAATAGAAAAATGAATCTAAATGCCCAAATTGTCTAATATGAATGATGGAAACTATACTTATATGCTAATATAGTACATATAATGAAATACTATATAACTACACATTTCTACCATATAACTCAAGTACATAAATGTGATGTCACGATAAATCTTCTCAAATTTAAAATTTAATTTTGTGATTCGAAACCTTGAAAATAATATTTTGACCTTTCTCGATTTGTGTGCACAGTGCGGGTGTCTTCTTGGAAAGCTTTTATGTTTAAAATAAGAAAATTTGCCTAAAACATCATTTGAGTTGACTCCGATAAACATTTTAGATAAACGGACCCGGATTCATATTTCAACGGTCACAATGGGTGTATAATAATTTGGCACTTTGCGTATCCTTGGAGTCATAATTGGAAGTTCCTAGCTCGAGATCTAGGACTTTGTCGAAATTTTATAGTTAAAGGCTAAATGCATTTGAGATGTTTGACCAATGTTTGAGTTCATGGATAACAGGTCTGTATTTTGGTATATGTATATGATATAGGTCCACTATCACATTTATGACTTGTCCGTGAAATTAAATGATAAATGAAGTTGATTTCACGTGATTAAGATGTCTGATTGTGAAAAAAGAAGTTTCAAAGTTTTCTCGAAATTCTCATTTGATCTAGTGCTAAATTCGTAGTTGAACTGTTATTTTTTCGATATCGTGCAAGCAAGTTGGTATGATATTATTGGACTAGTGTGCAATTTTTGTTTAGTTATCTAATGTAACGACTCAACTGGTCATTTTTAGCATTTGAACTTTGGTATGTTGTTTGAGGGCACGAGTAACTCCATCTGATCTATAATGACTTTTGTGAATCATCAGTTTTGATTTTGTGGTTATTTTAATTTAGTTGGAAGAATGATTCTCAGCCTGAAGCTTTAAATTTGAAAAGTTTGACCAAGTTTTATTCTTTATATTTGACCTCATATTTGATTTCTGATGGTTACAATAGCTCTGCTATGTGATTTTTGACTTAGGAGCGTGTACGGATCGTGATTCAAAACTCCGTAGGGAAATTTGGCTTGAAATGGTGAAAGATAGAATTTCGGAAAGTTTTAATAGGAGTAGACTTTTTGATATGGGGAATCGGATTTTGACGTTGAAAGCTAAAGCTAGTCCGTAATGTAAAATATGACATGTATGCAATATTTAAGGTCAATCAAATGTGATTTGTTAGGTTTCAGCATTAGTTGTTGAAGTTGAAGTTTGAATGTTAAATGATTTTGAATTGAGGGGTGATTTTTCGTTTCGATGTTGTTCTGGGTGTTTTCAGGCCTCGAATAGGTCCCTGTTATGTTATCGGACTTGTTGGTATAATTGGATGTGATCGGGCGTGTTTCAGATTGATATTACATCATTTTCTTCAATAGTGTTATTGTTGGTTTTAATTTGACCGCAAATATGGTAAGTATACATAAGTGTGGTGGTCGTAGAAACGACAAAGTGACAGTAGGATCATGAATTTGAGCTCGGTGAAAAAGAGCGCAGAAGCGGAGATTTAGGCGCATATGCGGGGGCGTAAGTGCAATATGATAGAGTGTAGGAGCAAGTTATTTTGGCAGGTGTGAATGGTGACTCGCACTTGCAATGTCTCAAAAGTCGGTCTATTGTCCTCAGGTGCGAGGTTCGAGTCCTTAGTCGATTCTACAAAAGCGAAGTATATGTCGTAGAAGTGATGCTACAGAAGCGATGCCGCAGAAGTGACTCATGTGTCTGCAGATGCGGAAGTGCTGGACAAGATGTTAAATACAAAGTTTTGCAATTTTGACTTCACTTTTACATTTCCATGAGTGTATTGGGGCAATTGTGGAGTATTTTTATCACAAGGATTGGGACAAGTGTTCTACTCTTGGTGTTGGTTATATTTCATGAATCTATCTTTGATTTTAGCTTTTGGTTAATGAATTTTAAAGAGGAAATTGGGGGTTTTGGCCTAATGTTTCAAAATATGAATTTTTTAGTGTTGAACACCGATTTGGAGTCGGATTTGAGTGAATCTATTATGGTGGAACTCGTTAATGAATAGATTGTCGGATTTTCTGAGATTTCTTGAGTTTCGAGACATGGGCCCGGGTGAATTTTTTGCCGAATTTGGGATTTGATGTAGAATTTGATATTTATCATTTGAAATTGCTTCCTTGGGCCTTATGTGATGCATTTAAGTTACTTTTGGCTAGTTTTAATTCGTTTGGTGGTCGCTGCGCACACGATGGCATCTTGGAGTTTTGCTTGGCTTGCTCGGTATCGAAATTGTCTTGTTTAAGATAAGTAGCTCTGTTAAGCATATTTCCGAGGGTATGAAACCCTGAATTATATGTTATGTGTTTTGTATCAAGGTTACGCACATGCTCGGTGACGCGCGTGTTGACATGCACCTAAATGAATTTGGACTTTGTTGGTGGTCTGATTTTGTTGGTATTTGTCTTTTTACCAGGTGATAAAATATTAGAGCTGTTATTCCTGGTATATATCATGTTTAGGCTTTATCGCTGATATTGCTAGGACATAAAGTGTTTGCTTCTTGTTGTCATTCATATCATATCTCAGTCTCAGTTATTATTTTGTTGATACTTCATACCTTTATTGACGGGCTAGTTTCATGACCTTGAGAGCCCGAGAGACTGGGGAGATTGATTACTGAGTGAGGCCGATGGCGTGAGATGAGGATATTTGTAGAATCGGGATGTGCCCCGAAATATGTTTTATCAGTTTATGATAGAGTGACGCTGAGGGCTTTATTGAAAGGATATCTATGGGATCAGGTTGCACGCTTCATCATGTTTTATTGATTGTGACTGAGTGAGGTCAACGGCCTGGTTGGTATATGCCATCATTGGCTTGTTATAGCGCTTGGCTGAAGGATCCTATCCGGAGTATGCATACTCCCACTGAACGCTAGTACCTACTGAGTGCTAGTGCCGAGTGTTGAATGATTGTTGTGAGACCTTCGCATGCTTTTGAAACTCTATGCTTTCCTCACTATTGATTAACCATTATTTGACCTAATGGGCTATCATGTTTCAAATATTGCTATGCACTGAATATTTTTCATGCAACTATTGCATGTTATTTTTTTGCCGATAAGTTTGGCTTTGAATGTATAATGTTTGTGTAATCTATTTATATGTTGCGATTGCCTCTTTGAGTGATCTTTATTCTTGTGACTGAAATCAACATTTCCTTTTGTGAAAACCTTATTTGACTCGCCTGCTAAGGTTAATTGATTCCTTTCCTTGTTTTGTCTTGGCGAATCCTTTCCCAAAATAAATACATTTATGTACGTAGACTCGATTACTTACTCAGTTTTTTTAATACTTCTTTTATGGCAACTATTAGTTTCGTTAGAAATTGATTTCTTTCCATATTATGAACATGTCATTACCCGTTAGGCAAGTGATCCCTTAACTAATAGCAATCATTTGTATAGTTGATTCTGAATTATGATTGTTTCCATATTTGTAGCTTATTACTTCTCTTTTACTAGTTTTAGAAAGGCCATAAATACCCTATGCTTCTCTTCTTTCAACCAAACGAACTACTATAGAACACACACTTCATCTAAAAACACGCTCTCTTCCTTAGCTTTGTTATTACTTGTGGTGGTGCCTTACCTAGTCGGCTGAAAGCCAAGGGTAGGTCGTGTGAAATTTTTTTACTTTCTTTTTGCATTTGCTTCTTTATTAGTATGTTCTGATTAGTCTTCAGCATCAAGAAAAAACATGTTCATACTATTTCCTGCACTCTTACCTACTTCCTACTTGTGTTTTATCGAATTTCATTCCTTCGCATGCTATAATCTACAACCCCTCGCCACCTTTCGTTTCGTTTGATTTATGTTTCCTCTATGTATGAACTCTATCACACACTTATGAATCCCAAACCTCACATCCCCTATGTGTTTTGTATTTTTGGTTTGTTCTGGTCATAAAAGCATTGGAAATTGTTGTGCATGACTCAACCCTGAATCCTTGGGATTATAACGCTGTGTGTTTTTGCTAATTTATGGGCATTTCACCTTCACTTATTGTTGTGCATGTCCATACTTGACCCTTGTCAAGGTTACATGCAGTGTTCACACACCCCTGCCCATTTGTGAACTTGCTAATAGTGCATAATTTTAGCTATTGTATTCAAACCACCCTTATCCCTTGCTACTCTTAATTAAGTTTTAAATAACTTTACGCTCCTGCACTTCCACTGTACTCTTAGATTTAGATTTTTCCCCTCTTGTGTAAGCATTGCTTTTGGACCATGAGCTCCCCCAAAACTTTGACACATAGGGGCTGAGCCTTCTACACTGCACTCATCTCTATCTGGCTACACAACTTAGGTGTAAGCACTGCTCGGGTTCCTTTGAGACTCATACGGAACATTCACATACCCAAGTCTGAGAAAGGATTTGAAATCAATGGAATTGGCAATAATATGTTTCATTGCATATCTCCGATAGGAAGTCAAACTAGGATTTCCTATCGTTGTAGCTTTTTCTTTCATTCTTTCTTTTCTAAATAAGTCTTTCTGGTTTATGATATGTTGTAATAAACACTTGGGGTTGGCTAGTCAAAAAGGGTTGTGTAATTATGCATGGCTAAGTGTAGAAATCATGCATACATGATCCCTTCTTTAAATTCTACACGTTTTATGTTCAAGTTGCATTTCTAAACCATGTCTATAGGAATGCTACTAATTTTGCATGTTCAAGTTGTATTTATAAACCATGTCTATAGAATCTTGCATGTTCAATTTTCATTAAGATACCATGTCTATAGGACTCACTCGAAATCATGCACGTTCAATTTCACATCTAGATAACCCGCCTATATGAATTATCTAAATTTCTGCATGTTTGTCACCAATTAGATATCATTATTTAAAGGTCCAATAAGTTATAATCTAGCATCATGCTCAAATAAGTGTAATATACAAAAATAATGCCTATAGGAATTCCTATAAAAAATCTCGCTTGCTCCCATATTCACCTAGACATCATGTCTATGCGGATTAAATCGGTGAGTAGATATCGTGTCGATAAAAGTTTCTTTTGCAATCCATTAGGCGTAGCCTAGGGCTAATTCTTATTTATATATAAAAACCAAATAAAAAATGTGTTAATGTTCTAAGACATGTAACCAATAATCTATATATATTACATGTAGCCTATTATCAAATTGAGATGACAAACACTCTACTAAAATTGTATAATAAAACTAGCCCATGGAAAATAAAATATCCAAATTCCTAAAAGGCACAGTCCAATTGTGAGCACACATAGCCCATTGCATAGCAGCCAAAGTCAATGTGTATAGCTTGCATGAATAGCTACCATTAACTTGCACATATAGCCCCATTTCTTGTATTCTTGCCACTGTACACATGTAGTTTTGTATTGGCCTATTTTTACACTTCCATAATGTATCCATTCCTATTAGTATACACCTTATATCTGTTTGATCCCACTTGTATCTGTCATAGATAATATTTATTTCCCAACTGACCCCTTTGAAGCTCATTCTCATTCCAGCTTTGTCAAGTATTCTCTGCCTATGCTTTCTTGTTAAATTCCTTGGTTGAATTATCATATTGATACACCATGTTCTCCTTTGATCATATGTGTCCTAGTATCTGCTATGGCCTTCTGCATGTGTGTATTGTACTACCCTTGTGCCTGGGATAATTTTGCTCTATCCTGTCTACTGAATTTTCGATGATGATAAAAGTTGGGTTGTCCAGTTCTGTATGTACTGCTACTGATCTGTCGAATGCCCTTCTTTTCCTCATTTGTGTTGCATGTTGATGCTCCAGTCGAGTGTGCCTGGAAACGCTTGCCAAGCACTGTGAGCAGTGCTACTGACCAGCAGTATGTCCTGTGTTGCCTCATTTGTATTTAACCATCAGTCGACTTTGCTACATTACTGCCCCTGCAGTTATTCATATGGACAAATATCTTCATCATCTCTTCTTGTTGTATCTTACTTTCTTTGTTTGATTTTACTGACTCCCTGTATACAATTTCTCGTATCCTTTCTTATGTTTTGCTATTTTTACAATTTTGTGATGCGCTAACTGATTTAGATTTACTGTGATCCAGGTAATCCTTCTCATGCTTGAGCTTGTTACCTTTCCTCCTTTAAGCGACTGAGCATAAAGTGTTAATTCACCCATATAAGTCGTATTTGATAACAAGGCATGAGTACAGAAGAGTTCCCTGCAAAAAGGAACAAACAATTATAGAAAAAAGGCATTCTAATGTTCTTGTCCATAAGGATTTGAACATCAGCAGTAATGGATACTATCATATAGAGAAACTGAAACTAGTTTAATTTAAAATTCGTCAATTCAGAACCAGTTTTATTAGTAATTTAATATCTTCTTATTAACACGACTTAGCAAGCATGCCTGTTAGGTTTCAAACCATTTATTATAAATTGTTACTACTTTTGCACATTCAAAATCAGCAATAGATACCACATTCCTAATGGTCTCACTTAAATACATAGGCTAGCCTTAGGTAATAACAACAATAAAACTGAATTCGCCTTTGTTAATTAATAATTTCTCTAACCAGCAGGCAGGCATGCCTGATTTGAACTTCTTATTTTTGGTATCTAATCAATCTGGCTCAGACTCAAAATCCCTTGTTTTTGGACTTCTAAATATTGAGAATTTGCTTTATGTTTGAGTCATGCTATCTAATAGCTTCGTTTGAGGTGGTATATTTGAGCCTTCACTGTTTGTGTAGTTCCCCATAACATACAATTCAAATGTTTTGTATGTCGCCTTAGATTTTTTACCTATAAAACCCAAAGTATGCCTACTATCCCTCCATTTAGGAATAAAAGTACTAAGTGCTTCCAGGATTCATAGGAATGGGGCGGGTAATAGAATGCAATAGTAGTCAAGACCAATCCACACTTTAATACCTTAAATAGGGCGGGAAAGGGTAGATATGGATATAATGACCGGCGCGCTAATGCCACATCTAGCCACTCTTTTGAGGAGTACTTACCGGGTATTGCATTAATATAATCCTTATTAGAAATAAACCTAGGACCCCTTCCCTTAATTTTTTTATTTTATAAGTATTGTAAATCCTTGTTTAAAAATCAGCCCTTTTAGTATCTCTTTCAAACTTTGTTTAATTTTAAACCATTGTGAAATAAAGTTCCCTCTTATTTGAGCCTTATCATTTTAAATGTTAATTGCACACCAAATTCACGCGGATCTATTTGACCGAAAACCAAACTACTAGATCTTGAGGGGTGCCTAACACCTTCCTCTTATGCTAATTTCAAGTCCTTTCCCTACATGAAGTTATCAAACAATTTTTGAAATAAACCTTTTAGGTGTCCTAATGCACCAAAAATCATTGGGTGGCGACTCTTCACAAATGAAAAACCCAGTTCCCAAAAGGAACGAGTTGTCTTATACCCAAAATGTCGTGAACCCGATTCTCCCGACATGATGACGGAAAAAAAGGGGGCGGGATACTTAATAGGAGGACATCTGAATCCCCCATAAATTAAAATTTAACTGTCCAAACCACCTCCTCCCAAAACACATCATCCTTAAAACCTCAAAGACCCAAACCCTAACACCACACCCTTCACCCCAAACCGCCGGCCAAAAATTGCCTCGACCGGCGACGATTCTCATATGGCCCTGAATATAACCCCACCCGACCACCTCAACTTCCACTTTCTAAATTTACCATTACCAGCCTTCAAACCTTATCCAAAAGCCTCAGATATTCATTTGAAAGGCTGGCTCTGCCACCTTGCACGTCGACATTAACGCCAAATGACCCCAAATTAACACCACATGGCCACCAAACATCTCGAATTTTAACTCTAAATCTTGACCGGAACCCTAACTCCTCCAATCACCAACAAAATATACATCAATGCCTCCCCTTCACCTCCTCATCTCGAATCCATGACTGGCTTTCTTCGAATTTTTGCTAAACTCCTAAAAAGTTGAATCTAGGGTTCCTGGAGTGGTGCACGAAGATTTCCAGGGTTCAACAAGTTGTTTTAAGCTAAGTGTTCCATTTACCTATTAGTTTCATTTTTTGCATATTTATTTGTTTATATTAGGTTTTAGTTTGATTTGATTAAATTGCACTAGCCTTTTCTTATAGTTTGCTCTTCACGCGTGATTTCTGAGCTAGGTCAGTTACGATTTTCCTATATGAGTTTGCATGGCTGATTGTTAGACAGATGCTTTTATAGTTCAGATTTGTTTGATTTGTTTGTTTATCATCGTTTAAACACAACTATTGTCGAAAAACCCTATGTCTGTTTGTCTGAAACAGTTCATTAAAATATTTGACTCGATTTGAAGTTCCTTGTTTCATAACCTCTTTCTCTTTTACGTGATCCATCAGACTCTGGGTTTCTATTGTCTTCAAAAAATGATTGTGATTGAAACCCTAATTTTTTTTTTCAAATGGGTTTCCTTACTTGCTGTTGTGAGACCTTCACATGCTTTTGATTATCTATGGTTTACTCGCTATTGATTCAACATTATTTGACCTAATGGGCTATCATGTTTCGAATTTTGCTATCTACTGAATATTTTTCGTGCTACTATTGCATGTTATTTGTTTTGCCGATAAGTTTGGCTTTGAATGTATAGTGTTTGTGTACTCTATTTATATGTTGAGATTACCTCTTTGAGTGATCTTCAATCTTGTGACTGAATTTAAACTTTCCTTTTGTGAAAACATGATTTGACTCGCCTGCTAAGGTTAATTGATTCCTTTCCTTGTTTTGTCTTAACAAATCCTTTCCCAAAATAAATACATTTTTGTACATAGACTTGATTACTTACTCAGTTTTTTAATACTTCTTTTATGGCAACTATGAGTTTCCTTAGAAATTGATTTCTCTCCATATTATGAACCTGTCATTACGCGTTAGGCAAGTTATCCCTTAACTAAAGGCAATCATTTGTATAGTTGATTCTGAATTATGATTGTTTCCGTATTTGTAGCTTATTACTTTCTCTTACTAGTTTAAACAAAGCTATAAATACCCAATACTTCTCTTCTTTCAAACAAACGAACTACTACAGAACACACACTTCACTCTAAAAACTCTCTCCCTTTCTTAGCTCTGTTATTACTTGTGGTGATGCCTTACCTAGTCGACTGAAAGCCAACGGTAGGCTCTGTGAAATTTGTTTACTTTCTTTCTGCATTTTCTTCTTTACTGGTATGTTCTGATCCGCATCAAGAAAAAACATGTTCATTTACTATTTACTGCACTCTTTCCTACTCCCTGCTTGTGTTTAATCGAATTTCATTCCAACGCATGCTATAGTTTACCACCCCTCAAAACTTGGACAGATAAGGGCTGACCCTTCTTCACTGCACTCATCTCTTTGCTACTAAACTTAGGTGTAAGCACTGCTCGGGTTCCTTTGAGACTCATAGATAACTCTAACATACCCAAGTCTGAGAAAGGATTTGAAATAAATTGAATTATCAATAATATGTTTCATTGCATATCTCAGATAGGAAGTCAAACTAGGATTTCCTATGGTTGTAGCTTTTTCTTTCATTCTTTCTTTTCTAATTAAGTATTTCTGGTTAATATCTTCTTATTAACACGACTTAGCAAGGATGCCTATTAGGTTTCTAACTATTCATTTTAAATTGTTACTACATTTGCGCATTCAAAATCAGCAATAGGTACCACATTCCTAATGGTCTCACTTAAATACATAGGCTAGCCTTAGGTAATAACAATAGTAATACTGAATTTGCCTCTATTTAATTAATAATTGCTCTAACCAGCAGGCAGGCATGGCTAATTTGAACTTCTTATATGAGGTATCTGATGAATCTGGCTCTGACTCAAAATCCCCTGTTCTCGGACTTCTATGTATTCGAATTTGCTTTTTGTTTGAGTCATGCTATATAATTTCTTTGTTTGAGGTGGTATAGTTTAGCCTTCACTATTTATGTGCTTCCCCATAATGTGCAGTCCAAATCTTTTGTATGTCGCCTTAGATTTTTTACCTTTTACACCCAAAGTCAGCCTAATATCCCTCCTTTTAGGAATAAAAGTACTAAGTGCCTCCGAGATTGATAGGAATGGGGCGGGCAATAGAATACAAGAGTAGTCAAGACCAATCCACATTTTAATACGTTAAATAAGGTGGGAAATGGTGGATATGGATATAAAAACCGGCGCGCTAATACCTCGTCTAGACACTCTTTTGAGGAGTACTTACCGGGTATTGCATTAATATGATCCATATTATAAATAAACTTAGGACCCCCTTCCTTTTATTTTTGTTTTTTTTTTGTTTTTTTTTTTGTTATTTTATGTATTGCAAATCCTTGTTTAAAAGTCAGCCCTATTAGTATCTCTTCCAAACTTTGTTCAATTTCAAACCATTGTGTATTAAAATTCCCTCTTATTTGAGCCTTATCTTTTTATATGTTAATTGCACCCCAAATTCATAAAGATCTATTTGACCGAAAACCAAACTACTAGATCTTGAGGGGTGACTAACACCTTCTTCCTATGATAATTTCAAGCCCTTTTCCTAGATCTAGTTATCAAACAATTTTTGAAATAAACCTTTTAGGTGTCCTAATGCACTATAAATCATTGGGTGGTGACTCTTCACAAATGAAAAACCCAGTTCCCAAAAGGAATGAGTTGTCTTATTCCCAAAATGTCATGAACCCAAATCTCCCGACATGATGAGGCAAAAAAAGTGGTGTGACACCTAATTGGAGGACTCCTGAAGCCCCCATATATCAGTAGTTAACAATCCAAACCACCCCCACCCCAAAAAAATCGTCCCTAACACCTCAAAGACCCAAACCTTAACGCCACACCCTTCGCCGCAAGCCGCCAGCCGAAAATTGCCTCCGCCGGCGACGATTCTCGTATGGCCTTGAAAATAACACCACCTGACCACCTAAACCTCCTCTTTCAAAAGTAACCATTACTAGCCTTCAATCCAATAGCCTCGAATATTCATTTGAAAGGATGGCTCTACCGCCTTGCACATCGACACTAACGCCAAAAGGCCCCAAAATAACACCCCATGTCAACTAAATATCTCGAATTTTAAATCAAAATCTTGACCGGAACCCTAACTCCTCCAATAACCAACATAATTTACATCACAACCTCCCCTTTCTCCACATCTCGAATCTGTGACTGGCTTCCTTCGAATTTTTGCTAAACACGTCAAGAGTTGAATCTAGGGTTCCAGGAGTGGTGCGTGAAGATTTCGAGGGTTCAACAAGTTTTTTTATTCTAAGTGTTCCATTTACCTATTAGTTTCAGTTTTTGCATATTTATTTATTTATATTAGGTTTTAGTTGATTTGATAAATTTGCACTTTCTTATAGTTTGTTCTTCACGCTTGATGTCTGAGCTAGGTCAGTTAGGTTTATCCTAAATAATAGGAATTAGATTTTTGTTTAGAGATGAGCACATGCAAGTATATTGTCAATTTCTCTTTTAGACCTTTTTCCCTATTTAAGACAATTGATGCATTTAACATTGCTCGCCAGTCATCTCAAGATCATTTGAGCTTTTAATTTCCTTGGTTCACACTAATAACATGAGCTTGAATGTTGATGGTTTTCTTATATTTTTGTTGATTAATAACAAGTAATAATACATTTAGATCTGATTTTTCAAACTTAAAATAGGCGTAGTTGAATTAAGTAGTTTAATTTTGGGGGTTTGGTTAAATTTAGAGGGTTTTCAAAAGCTCATGACCTGGTAATTAACCATGGTCATAGGCTTCGTCTAACCCGGGCCAGCAATTTCAAGGTAAATAACAGTGGTGGTCAGGGTAGTTTAAGTAATTGAGTTTAGGGAATCTCTGCATCAGTGAAATAAGAAGCTTCTAGGTTAGGGTGTCAATTTGAATTTCAGCCTTTGGGTAGTTCAAGTTGGGTAGAAAGTCATGAATTGAGGGACTAAGTGTTAAAAATATAGGTTTGATGTTTGCCCTAGTAAATTGCTGATAATGTCTTTGTTACTTGGGATTCTATAAAGATTTTTAAAAAGAGAGGAGAGGAGTATTAAAAACACTGAAAATTTTGAGTAGCTCAATCTTAAAGAACTCACTAAGGTCTATTGTTCCATTGAAAAGATTCTGAAAATTCTATCAGTCCTGACTATAATATGAATATGAAACAGGTGAGGGCATAAAAATGAGTTGAACATCGTTTGTTGTTCGAGGGTTGGGTTTCAGGTTCAGATTGCACTCGATCTAGGGATTAGATATTGTGGCTGCGAATCCAAACTTTGTTTAGAATGGTTTCTCACTGATTATTCCTAGGCTTATTTTGATTTTGGGCCACTGTCTTGCTACTGTTGTGTTGGTAATCCTTCTCCATCATTGTGATTGAAACTCCATGTACTGCCTGATTCTCTAGGAGATGAAGTGCAAGCATGGAAGTTGTAACTTCTTGAAATCATATGAATGCAAACTGTCTTCCTTAAATTTCTAATATCAATTACATACTTAGCATATCTAATATTCAACGTTTGCTCTTCAGTTTTGTATTTTGCTGAGAATATGAAGTATATTAGTCTATTCATATGTATGTAACTTTGAACATTTGGACATCAGATATCTTGTGTTCTATCTCTATGAGCATTGAGAGGTCAAAAATGATTTTCATACATGTTGTATTTTTATCTGCTTTTTGATCCTCATGTGGAATATGGTAATCAAAATAATGATGGGCTAAAAGTAGCATGAAGCGTATTTGTTAGTTTCTTTTACTTTATTCATAGCTAATAACAATTGTGTTTCCTCAAAGTCAGCATACCTTTAAACATATGTTGGTTGTATTCTCCGTAGTCCAGTTTGTTTGTTGTTAGTTGATAAATAAGATTGCTAGTTGCTTGAAAAGAAAATCAATGTAAAAATGTAATATAATTGTCCATCAAGGAAAGAAAATGACCCCATATTTAATTATACACGTATTGGTCTCTATGTCTGACTTTGTATCCAAATATTTGCCAATTCAGACACTCCTTTGTGCATTATGGAGAATCGTCATTGAGTCTATCACCCAGAGGCAACAAGTTTGCGAGTTTGGGCGCTCTCTAGAGCCCAGACGTGACAATCCTTTTCTAAAGGGACTCGGGCCATTTCCTTCTTTTTGGGCAACTGGTTCTTTTGGGTTGGGGTCAGACCATTTGCTCAAAATAATAAACTTTTTCTCATGTGAGCTTTTAGGTTGTCTGGGTGAAACAATTGAATGAATTTTGTATTTTGCAAATAAGCCTATTAACTAGATTAGATGTGGGCCGCATTAGATAATACGAATAATTATGGTCATTCGAATCATAGTTTAGACATCCTTTAACAATGGAATGGAGGTGCACCGTGAAAAATAAAATCACAAACAAGTGGCCCTTTTTAATTATTTTCTTCAAATTTCCATAGAATTCGGGATGTGCCATTTAGTGAATTTTCATGGCCTCCCACAAAGATAACAACGCGCTAGTTTCTTTAGAGGTGCATTTTAATAAAACTACTTCCTTAAACTCGGGTGCACATTTCATTTGACCCAAATCCAAATCATAAATGTAGGAATAAAATGTGTTTTGGATCAAGGGGCATTTTATGTGACGTGATCCACAAACACATTTTAAACAACATTCAATCTTCCTTAAAAATTAACTAAAAGCGGTAAATAATTTAAAATTACACTATGGGATGAACATGTTGTAAAATCAAATATTAGGCCAACTATGATAGTTTAAGCGACCTTGCTAGAACCACGGAATCTGAGGGTGCCTAAAACCTTCCCCTGCGTTAACAGGATTTCTTATCTTGAATTTCTGGTTCGCAGACTTAAAAATTAAAGCCAAATTTTCCTCGATTTTGGATTTTAAAATAAATCGGTGACATAGGACACCGGAAAACAAACCATCCCAAGTGGAGACCATGAACAAAATTGAATAAATAATCTCACTTTGAATAATGTCACTTAAATTGAAAAACTCCCTTATACACTACCCTCCACGGTGGTGTGTAAGAAGGAGGTGTGACAGCTATGGCGACTATGCTAAGGAAACAAGGACCCAGAACTTCGCTTCAGGGTTCAAGAATTCTAGCTTTGAATATCTATGATATTTGGCTTTATCTGATTTTCCTACATGTTTCATGCGTAATGTGCTAAATGCTTTACTGCTCTGATATTTGGTCGAATGTATATATAAACTGCTACGAAACCATTCCTCTCTGTGAGTCTTCCAAATCATGGAGAAGACTCATGATGCGCCGGGTGGCTTCAAATTGGGCACTTCGTTTTCAACAGGGGAAATTAGGGATGCCCAAGACTCGAGTATCGCTAGTGTGGGGGCCTATCTTAGATATTAAGATATGCTCGAGGACTACTTTGCCGGTATTAATGTGGAGACAGAATGTGATGCCCCCCGTCACTCTATAGGAGATTGAGGAACTTCAACAGCAAGTAATGATCTCGACTACCATTTTCACTTCAAGTTTTTTCCTTGTCTTTCGAACTCCTCCATTTTTGTTGTTGGCCAAAAAATTATATGACCACGCCTTCTCTAAGTTTTGAGATGAGCTATCATGCTGTGGGAAGGAGCTCGAGAAGGTCACCTTCGAGCTGAAAGAGTGGAAGGGCTTATCTTCCCAAAAGGGGGAGGAGTTGAGCAGGCTTCGGGCGAGTTTAGAGGGTGTGCGCTAGGAAAGGGCTGGCCTTGCTGAGCAGGTAACACAACATACATGAACTCATCTTTTTAATCTCATAACTCGATACTCATCATAGTATTTTGCCTTTGCTGATTGGACAAAAGGATTCCTTGGAGGGACAACTTCACGAAGAGGTTGCAGTCAAGGATGCGGAGACCCTCGAACTAAAGAGGCAGAACGAGGACGTGACCTTTGATAAAGACCTTTTATGATAGAATTGGGCTCGACGCAGGATCTTCTTCAAAATGCTCCGAAGGAGGTCGCTGCATTATCTGTGGCCAAGGCTGAGGCTGTTGATGATGCATCCTCATACAAGAGAGATGTCACTACCTCAAAATATCGAGTCGGAGAGATATCCGAGAAGGTCGAGCAGAAGCTGGCACGGGCCGTTTCTTATGCCCATTTGCAAGCTATAGGGAAGGCTCTCAAGGAAGCAAGTATCAAAGGGGTCGATCTCTCAGCTGAGATTCAGGAAGCCCGAACCTTGGAGGAAGAATCAGCATTTTCGGCCACTTTGGATGAGGGTTCCTAAGGTGATCCTGATAGTAGGGAGGGTAAAGAATAATCACATTGTGTTCCCTTTTCTTTTTTTATATATGGATTTCTCGTAAAAGGTCTTTGTAAAGATACCCCTTGTAAATATGTTTTTGGGAATGTAAAAATAAAATTTTTCTTCAAGTCAATTTTATATTTCAGCATTTACACGAATTTGGCCTTTGAATATTAGCGTTGGCTCTTCGGAACCGATATGTGGAGAAATCTGGATCCTCAAGATTAGACAGTATCATAGGAATAGACCGTTAGCTTTAATAGAGTTGATTGTTGTAATAATAGAGATCCTCGGGATTCCAATGGCTCCCAAGCGGCGTATGACAGTGTCATTCATATTGCACAATTGTAAAGTGACAAGGGGTGGTCCCACGGTACACTTCCCCAAAAGTGACACTGATATACTCTGAATTATTTGGCCTTCAATATAGGCGAATAGTCGCCGCTTGCTCTATGTATGTATATGCTTTCTTCTTTTTTGAGGATCCCGCAACTTTGAGAAACTATCCCTTTTATAGAGTTATTTTTCCTTGCATTAATTCCATTATCATTACAATATACATCTTTTTCCAAAGTCCTCATATTTTTTCTCTTGTTTCGCCATATCCATGGCTGCTACGCCCAAATCCATTCACTAAGGAGAAGAGTGTTCTGCCTTTGCTCGTGCTCGGTCGTTTGTACACCCCCGATGTTTGGTCAGTAACCTTGAGGTCCTTTGACTCGAGGAGGTACTTTACATTGGAGATACCTTCTAATTTTTTAGGCCATGTGGAGCATGCATCGAGGTTTATCTCGTCAATAAGGGAGGAACACCTTGAGGTAGTTAGGAGAGACTGCATATTATGGCAAAAGGTGGTATTACAGGTACCCCCCCCCCCCAAGAGAGCATCATGGCTCATGTCAAGGGGTTTTCGAACATATATACGTGTCCTTTTACATTGGGCCTTCTCGATAGAGTTGTGCTTGATTTTTGTAGAAGACGTCAGGTTACCATAGAATAGGTTCGCTCGTCATTTTGGAAGATAGAGTTGAATATATGGTACTTTGCTAATAAAGTCGGGCTCGAGTTCACCCTCAGCCATCTTGTTTAATAATATCAGCCTTTGCATTATCGATGACTGATTACCTTTCCTTTTGTTGGAGGCGGACTCCCTAAACACGTTTTCTTTAGCAATCTCGTGGCTGACACACAAGGTTCCAGATGTGGAAGATTGGACTCGGAGTCTTGAATCTTGCTCGACTTATGATGAGTGTAAGTGGAGAGATCTATCCAAGGGTAGATGGAGGCAAAACACCACAATATGAGCTATGTGATTTGTTTTCTTTGAAAGGTGCTTTCTTTTATGTGTATTAATTCTACCATATTAGTCATTGGAGAATTTTCTGAAATGAGACCGTTCCCTCTCGGGAGGGAGGAAGGATTGTTGGGATTGGGGCCGAGAAATAATAACAAATGCAAGGAACCATCGATGGACGAAGGCGCTCAAAGTGAGGGAAGCCCTGCTCAGAGGTTCATGGAAGATGTATCAATTAAACCTGCGGCTTCTGAGGATTCTATCCTCGGAAAAATGGTTCCCTCATTACCGCCATCTTCTTTTCCCATCGAAGCTACTTCAAGGGATAAAGATTTTCTGTCACCTCGTTCTTCCCCCACCTAAGGTACTTCCAGGGAAATTTAAGGCTAGAAGCCACCTAATCAAGCTGGGTGTCAAGCGACTGTATTCCTATTGGTAGTGGTTCTACTAGGGCCAATGTCACCAAGACAATCGATGTCCTCTCAACTTTAGAGAAATCTTAGCGGCTCAATTTTATGGTGAGTTTTGGTCGATTGTATTGGAGATTAAGTTTTGCACTTTCATTTTCTAATTGAGCTTTTTTTCATTGGCATTTGACAAGCTCAAATAGGAGTTGCTCCATCATGAATCCAGGTTGTGAAAAGCCATGGACGAGGAAAAATTCCTCAGGCTTCTTGGTGATAAAAGGAAAAAGAGTTGGTATACCTCCGACGAGTCAAAGCCGAAACTACGAAGGCTTTCTTGAGAGAAATGTAACCTTTATTTTGAAGGGATGCATGTTTCTTCTTCAACCCTGGAATATTAATTTATGCTGGCGACAATGGCTCTTATGCCTAGGGTCAGTACAATCACTAGTATATGCTTTATTTTTCACTTATTGGAGTTTTTGTGTTTGTTTTACTCTGTGATAGTTTGATAAGAACCTCGATCATGAGCCAGTATGTAATGATAGACGAGAACCTTGGGTGGTTTTGCTCGATGGATGAATTGTTTCGAAGCCTTTTATTATTTGGAGCTAATGTGGCCGAAGCTCTTTTGCTTATGCTGAGGGTAGGCTTTATGTTTCCCTTGTTTATGTCTCGTGCCTTGCTTGAGGTCTTAAAAATTTGGTACTGCCTTATGGAGGCCATTCGAGCTCGAGGCTTCCCACTTAGGTTTTACGGCCTCGAGTTTGATTGATGAGGCGACAATCAGCAAAAGTCCTCGAGACATCAAGACTTTTCTTGCTCTGGAGCCATCTTTTGATGTTGCAGTATTGAGGGATTATGAGGTTATAGTTTTACGGCCTCGAGGTCATATGGGTTTGAATTTTTGATGTCAGTTCCTCAGAGTTCGAGAAGTTTCTTCCAGTAGGACTTTTTTTTGTAAAAATATCAAAGTTCTTTGATGTGCGATGTTTTTTAAATTGTAATAGAGGCTCCTTTTATTACTTGGTAATCATATACATGTATTAGTAATCAAGGGTTTGATTATTCTATGCATACACGGTTCATTTAACTGTTTTGACTTGTACATCATTTTTTTATCGAGACCCTCTTGGGCTTATCATGATTTCTCTGGAGAGGAGATCTCCCGGGGGGACACCCCAAGTATCCAAGGTTGATTGAAGAGAAGCCTTGAATACTTGTTAAGTTCTCCGTACGTAGAATATAGATGTTTCCTCATTAAAACATTTGCGGTAAAACCTTTCTTAGGATAAAATCTGTTAGAAGGAAGAGAGTGCAATGCATGCTTTAAAACCCAAAGTCTTCAAGCTAGAAAGTTCTATAATTGGTCTAACCAGGCTCCCGCACATAGTTTAGTGTATGGTGTAAATAACAAGGGAGATGATTATACCTTAGTCCAGGTGGCGCTTCAAGCCTAGATATGCTCCAACCACTTGCTCTTGATCATTTATTTGAATGCAACCGATAATATATGTTATGACTGGTACTTTACTTTTTGCTCATCATTTGGTTCCTCCAATATTGAAGGCGTCGGTGCTGGTGCCACATGGTGCACTGAGAATATCTCTTTTTCTCTAAGTTGTTCCCCGTACACATTTTCTATTCAGATCTTTATCGGAAACATCATCATTTGATGAAGTGTTGATGGTATTGATCTCATTCAGCGTATCCATGGCCTCCCGATCAAGGCATTGTGTCTCATATCTCTTTCGGTAACATTAAATTTGAGGTTTTGAATTATGCTGTCCACGCTTACCAGGAGGTGGTTTCGCGATATGATTTTGCTCTCGCCATACTTAATCCGTTGAGGAGTTATAGAAGTGGGCACGATCTGGTCAAGCAGTTCAAGTTGCTCCACCACCCTTGACTTGATAATATTGGTCGAGCTACCCAGATACACAAGCACACATTTCATTTGAAACGTATTCACAATATACAAAATTACCAATGTGACATTATATGGCTGAGACAGGGTCTCTATGTCCTTGTTGCGGAATGTGAGAGCGTCCTCGAGTACGTAACCTCGAGTTCACTTTTACCTAGTGATGGATATTTGTGTTTGTTTGACAATGGTTTCATACAGGGTGTTTATTCCTTCAACAATCATGTGGGTGACATTTTGTGGCTCATCTGTTTAGTTTTTCTTATTGCTTTCTTTTTCCTGAAATTGATTCTTCGCTCAGCTGTAAAGAAAGTCTCGTATGTGTAGTTTGTTGATTAGTCGGGCTACTTCTTCTCCGAACTGACTTCAATCTTCGGCCCTTTGAGCGCGTGTGTTGTAAAATTAGCACACCATGTTAGGGTTCCTTTTAAATAGATCTAATAGTACATGTTTTTTGCCACCAGGGGTCTCTTATTTTACCAATTGCAAATACGATGTGCGATACATCAACATTCATGTTGTTTTCAGGAAATTGGGGTGCCTCTATTGGTCATTCATGTCTGTCAATTCCAGCTCTATTCACGAGTCCTTGAGAATTCTGGCCTCGATCTGTCATTCTGTCATTTTGGGGTATGTTGCCCTTTGGGGACTTTCTTCGATCTTTACTGGATGGTTGATACCTTTTATTGTTTAGTCTGGGTCCTTTTGCCAAGATCCTGCTAGGATATACTAAGCCTGAGGGGAACCTAGTAGGTCGACTTCGAACCTAATTTTTGATTGATATCAATTGTTGACGTCTGACTAAGTCACAGTAGGATACTCAACAAAATTGTGCTTTTGCTTTTTGAAGCTACCGTGCTTCATTCACTCAAACCTTAATCTAATGGACGTATTGCCCAATAATCAAGGACTGGAGGTAACTCCATTTGCTCCATTTCACAGAGAGATGTAAACTCTTGTAGCATCTAATTTTTTCTTTGTTTGATTTTGATGACACGGATTTCCTTGTTGAAACCGTGATGGCAACAGTATATTCCATTAAAAAAGAATCTCCTACCAAGGCAAATAATTATATGGAATTCGGGCCTACATTGTGATACCACATCATGGACTCTTTTTGAAAGTGTTTCCCAAAAGTTTTTTTAGCAGGACAGATTCAATCTCGTCGTCCTTCAGGTCATTGCCCTTCACTGTACAAGTGTAAACAGTGACGTGCTCCTTGGGTTTCGATGTTCCATTGTACTTTGGAAGATCGAGCATTCTAAATTTCATTAGGATGGGCTTATGAGCGGCATTTTGTTGGAAGGGCTTTTGTACGAATTTCATCGATCTACACCTTTCAAAATCGATGGTGTGCCCTGGATTTGGTTGACCCTTGAATTGTAAGTCTCTACCTTTTTGTTGTTAGCTTCTATCACATTCTATTCAATCCTTTTTGGGAGGTTCTCGAGCATCTTAATAATAGTGAAGTCAGCTTCTGACCCGTTGTTGCTTGATCTTTTTGGTACCTGTCTGGCTTAGAGAGTGATTTTTGATGCTGCTATGCTTGGTGTTTTTAGTGGCTTTGCAGCTAAGGAATCACATGCTGTTGTGCCTGTAAATTTCAAAAATCTCTTGAAGGCTAACCTCCTGTTCCTCCTAAGATGAGGTCTTTTGAGCTTCATGTTGGTTTTCTTGGTGTATACTCCTATTTGTATGGGATTTTATATCGACGTATTCGGTGTTGCCTGAGACAACATATATCAGAATTGGCTATTGTGAATCCTCATAGTTTCATGGTGGTACACCCATACGTAGAACTCCTACCCCATTCTATCCATGGTCCTCATGACTGTTGTTTTTTACATGCATTCATTGAGTTAGACATTTTCACCAGAAATCAAAGATACTTGGGCAAGACAAAGTGTAAAGAACAACTTATGCTTTCAATAAACCGGCACGAAAACAAACAATGATTATTATTTTTAGCCCCACTGTGGGCATCAAACCGTTTACCTTGAAAATAGTAATTACAATTAGTTCTGATTTTGTGGTTCTAAAAATAGGTGATCTATTTATATTCTTGTTGTTTGGCAATAAATTCAATGTGTGAGCTAGAAAAGCAAATTTAGAGAAAGGGTGAGTGCTATTGTTCAAACAAAACAATCAGTGATATGGGGAATAGGGGCCCCAAGCTGGCGTAAGCTGGGCCGCAGGGTCGAGTTTGTAAGCTCAACTGGAGATGATCGATAGAGAACTAACAATTTTAAGAACTTTGATGATTGCTCTTTGTGATAAATAAGGAGTAATATATGAAGAACAATCAACAAAACGCAATAAATCTGAGCAACATAATAAATCTAAGTAATGAAATAAAGGGAGAATAGTGTGTAGCATAATCTTGTAAGGAATTTCATATCTTACAATAATGTTTGAAGTCACTATTTAGAGCTGTGCTTAGGGAGCAAGGTCCTACGATCATACACCTCTTAAATGACAATAATGGGGGCCATTAACGAATATATAACGGAAGGTCATGAATGCCAAAATTCCCTATAATGGATGTGCATGTAATAGTGAGGAATATTCTTTATTGAATGTAATCTGGTGACAAACATTTGTTTTCTCTTGTTGATAATATTACCTTTGGGGTCTACCTGATGCCAATCGAAGCTGTTGTCCTCGGTATTGGTTTCAATCTGAGCCCATGATCCATGTGTCACTTGATCATTCGAGAATTTAGTGTGAATCGATTTTACCCTATACAGATAGTCCCCCTTACTTTCCGGTGGTATACTTTTGTGTCACCGAGAAGTTGGTGAAGAATTCTTTCTTGGCGGGAGCTTTTTGGACCTTTTTGAAAAGTTTTTGACGCTTGATTAAATGAACGTCTCTTTGTACTTAATACCTCGAACCTTTGTTACTCCACAATTTAGCAATATGTTTGCCAGTTCTCGAGGTAATCATGGCCATGATTTTAGCCGCCTATTCCACTACTTTACTCCTCATTATTCTTTTTTTACACTTTGCAGTTTCACTAACTCTCTCAACTCTTTTGGAGTTAACTCGTTTCTGATTTGTCCTTTCATTAATCTTCTTCAAAGAACAATTATCACCTTATGATGATCATGTCTTCTTTCACTAACTCTTTCAAGAACTCTGGTCTTCTCTTCAATGGGGGCCCGAAGAAGAGTAATGACAAAGAAATCGACATTGATACTGACGCTCCCATGGTGAGCACCTTCATTACCAAATATCTCAACATAGCCAAGTAGTTAGAAAATAAGATCCCTTCTTGAAACTCAAGCACTTGGGATCTTGCCAAACAATGTTATGATATTCTCTCTTCTAGCATTCTATTTATGAAAGAGGAGTATGATTGCCATGACTAGAAGATCATCGTTCCCAATCTGGTTGAGCGACTAACATTAACAAAGAAGGGCTTCACATATGTTTACACGTACTCATTCTCTCTAGGTAAGTTTTCTTTGAGCGGGGGACTTAACCCTATGAATTTTGAGTCGTGCCACCGTTTTTTTGGCACTGGTGGGCTCTTTGATGAGGAGAGTAGTGGCCCTTCTACAGTGGTTATGCCAAGAAATAAATGAGGACCTCACCTTGGCTCGTATGGTGAACCTCCACTCCCTCAAGATATTATGTAGGTGATTAATGAACATCATCAAACGTGTCCACCATGCTTTTCTCACAAACATGGATGATGACAATGACCGTGGGTAGATGTAGAAGTTTATCATCATTGCTGCCAGGGACATCATTCCGGCAACAATTATGAAAAATGTTGTTTCATGTTGTTGTTTATTCTTCTCCTTTAATTAGCTCAGCAGCTGAGTGGACACCACGTTTTGTTGTAAGGCCTGGATCATTGGGTTCAGTAGATTATGGATACAACTATGACTGAGACTTGTCGGTGAAAAGAATTTGCCCCAAGTACAGGCGGAGGGCCAAGAACCACGGTAAACTAACTTTTCCTTCATTTTATCTTTGTGCATAGAAATATTGGCTAAACTTGCCCCTTTTCTTTTGTTGGATCTAGTCACCTGCAGCGTTTTATTATCATTGCTAAGAAGGATATTTTCGTTGATCCTATAGAGGCTGCGAGTTTGCTGAAGGATGCTCTCACCCAAAATGGTGTTATCAGATCTGCTTCCGGTGCAAGCACTTCCTCTCATTGTCCCCTTCGAAGAACAAGTTACCAAAAAGGCAATGTTCTTCTTCGGACGAGGGAAAGAATAAGAATGTAAAGAAAGCCACCTAAGCAAGACGCGTCCACTATGGTTATTGATAATGATGGGGCAGCCAATGATGAAGGGTCTTCCCTACAAAGGAGAAAATGACCTTCATCATCTCAACAGAATGCTCAATTTGAGGAGCATATCACCCCAAGCGAGGACGACGCTCGAGTGCTCTAGGTTGCTGCTCCATGTACAATAAGGTCGAGTACCAGGCCCTTTCTGCCTTTGATTAGTTAAAAACCAACAAACAACACTAACTCTACAACAACTGCTTCTCAACCTAAAACAGAACCAAATTTATCTCCTTCTACGCTGGCTCTACCTCCGACACCAGCAACTACTACATCACCCCTCTGGTTTCAGACGCTCGAGAAGAGGATGTCCCTCTTCCCCAGTTCCCAAACTAGGGTAATTTGGGGAATAACTACTCGCCCCATTCTGCAGATCCCTAGATAAGGAGGATTGTCTCCCACTTGGTGCCTATGGAGTGGCACATGCTATCCCCACTAGTGGAACATGATAAATATCTTAAGCCACTGCCTTCAAAAAAAGGATACAAGGAAAATAAACTCTTTTTTGGGAGAATGTTTGTTAAATAATTCCATGCAATCTGCGGAAGAGTTACAAAACTAGCTCTATTATTGCTTAGTTTTTCTTAATTTATCGCGACAAGGTTTCTAACTTTTTTATTTGCTTCACATGCCAACTTCCTTACTTCCGTGGGCCTTCAAAAATTTATCCTTAATAAAGAACGAATCAATTCCGAGCAGGATCGGTTGTTGGCCGAGAGGAACAAAATTGATGCTTGCCTCCTTGTGCTGGAAGGAAAAGTTGCTGAGGCGAGTGAATGAGAGGCTCGGTTGCAATAGAGTGAGCGGGATGTGATGGACCTTCACCACGCAGCCTCTCAGCTAAATGTAAAGTTATAAGAAGCTAAGGCAAATTGGTTTGAGGTCCATGATGTCATGCTCGCTGATGTCAAGCGCAAATATGTCTCTATTAAGATGGTGAATAACTTGAGGGAAGTTTTGAACTCAAGACTAAAGGAGGTTGTTTCTACCAAGGAGAAGCATGTTTGGCTGGAGGATAGGTATAAGAAGATAATGAAACATAATAGGGTTTATATAACCACTATTTGTAATCTTGATCTTAGCTTTAGCACCACGAGATCCGAGCTAATACCATTCTGGCCGAGGTTGATCGGCTTAAATAAAAAATTCAGCGCCGAGTGGATTCCCCCATCCTTAATAACACACATTCTATGTATAATATAAGGAGAAAACCTTGGAAGAGGCCAAAGGGGGCGTCATTAATATTGACGAGGAGATTGCCGTGGTCCAAGAGCTGGAGTTAATTACTCGAAAATGACTCCCGGCTCAGCCTTATGTATTATACTCTTCTAGTTCCAGTATCGAATTCTTAGAAACCGAGGAGGAACTTGAAGAGAATGACGATGAAGTCCACGATCCAGAGCTGACGGCAAGTCTTCTTACTTCTCTCGGGGGCACTGATTCCTCTCTTCTCCTAGTTCTGGTGGCGACATAGTTTAGATTTTTGATTTCTTTTACTTTGTTGTTTACCTTTTGTATTTTGGTACTCGAGCTGCTTGGCATAATTGATAAATAAAAGTGCTTATTGTTTAAGCATTGCACAACGTTTATTTATAATGCGCTTAATTATTTAAGGATTCAGGTGTAGTTTTTCCCCGATAGCAATTGGATCCCGTGGATATACTTTTCTTGAACCAACCCTTTAGTGTGAGGGTTTCATAAGAGAGGGCCCTCTTATTTTAATGGTGCTCTTAAAGAGGATGTCGCCTATTCATTCTGGCACTAGCATTTGTAATACTTGGT
The DNA here is from genome assembly GCA_034376525.1 of Nicotiana benthamiana. NCBI lineage: Eukaryota > Viridiplantae > Streptophyta > Magnoliopsida > Solanales > Solanaceae > Nicotiana > Nicotiana benthamiana. The sequence continues at coordinate 97,681,074 of CM067337.1, forward strand.
TAACTTTAAAATAGCAAAATAAATTCATCGTTTGGGCAAGAAACAAGATTAAAATAAGAGGAATTTATTTTATTCCTTCTATCTTCAAAAGTACATAAGCATTTGTTCTGCTGAAAGAAAAGAAATTTCAATTATATGTGGCTAATTTGTGCAACTTATTTCTACGGGGATAGTTGTGCAGTCCCCGATGCTCATGCGGCATATTTGTTTCGAGATTTCGTAGACCCAGGTTCTATGGCAACAACGTTTCCATTGTCTCATACTATTCCCCCTAGTGTTCGGATGTAAAGTATGCGAATTTGAACTCTTGAAGTCTTGTTCCTTTGAGGATTCCACTTGTAAATGGTTTGATAATATTTTGTTTGATAGCAAGCTTCCTTTCCCATTAGGAACATTGATCTTTAGCAAAAGATTACCTAACCACCCCCTAGTCTCTTGTAGGAATTATAACTCATGTATGGTTGAATAGCCTAACCATCCCGCAATAGTTTTTTATTCCATGCCTTATCATTTGAAGGTATTATATTTGTAGATGATGTTCTTTTCCTAGTATACTTTCTACTGCTGCCTCGTTAAAAATATTTCTAGAAAAATCCAATTGGAACAAAAAGTGGACGACAGGAAAAGAAAGTGCAATAGATACTTTCAGTACAAGCGGTGCTCATCAACAATAATACCTTATGAGGTGGTCATATTCTAGTTTTTTTGAAACTCCGTCTTAGTTTACTAGTTCATATGATTCTTTCCTTGTGGCAACTAACACTTGATAGGCCCTTCCTAAGTCGGACCTAGCTTCCTGTGTTGAGCTCTTGAGTGATTGAGTCACTTTCCTTTAAACCAAGTGTCCCAGTTTTAAATAACACAGATTATCCTTTCTATTATAGTATCTTTCTATTCTTTCTTTCTAGGCCACCATTCTTATGTGCTCAAATTTGACTAGCAATGTGTCAATGTTTATTTATTTCAGCATCTCCCGCAAGGTCGTTTCTCCTACTTTCACCTGGATTAAAGCTTATGTGCCGTATATAAGAGAGAAAGGAGTCTCTCCTAAGCTTGATGTGGTCTTCGTCTAGTATTCCCACAACACTCTAGGTAATTCTTCAAGGTGACTTGCCTTTGGCAACTTCCAAACTCTTTTTGATGTTTTGAATAAGCACCCTTTTGGTTTATTCCGCTTGTACGGTATGGCAAAGATGTAATTTTTTTAATCTTAAAGTCTTTAAGGAGTTTTGTTACCTTTAAGCCTATGAATTGTGGCCCGTTGTCGCAAGCAATCTCTTTAGGTATTTCAAACCGGAAAATTCTGTTTTCCTATAGGAAATGGACTACGTCGTGCTTGCCGATTTTCTGGTAAGGACCTTCTTCTAACCACTTAGTGTAGTAATCAGTTAAAACTAAAGGAAATCTTGCCTTCCGACGAGCCGGTGGCAGTGGACCTACTATATCCATCCCCTGTTTTATGTATGGCTATGAGGATACTACCGAATGCAGCAGTTCTGCCAGTTGGTTCACTAATGGTGCATGGCGCTGACACTTGTAGAATTTCTGTATGAATCCTTAGTGTCTTGTTCAATCATGGGGCAGTAGTATCTTTTTCTAACTAATTTTAGCACCAACAAATCAGCACCTGAATGATTTCTATAAATTATTTTGTGAACTTATCACATGATGCAATTAGCCTCAAAGGCTCCTAGGCATCGGCCAAAAGGTCTTTAATGACCTTCTGTATGACTATCCTCTATAGAAGCTATAACGAGCTACTTTGGTGAGGAGTTCCCGAGATGCCTTCTAGTCTTCGTCAGTTGGTCGTGCTCAAGGTAGTCGATGATCTCATTCCTCCAGTCCCAAACGAAGTCGGTTGCATTTACTTTATAATAATCGTCCATGTGTCTGCTTCGGTGTTTTCTTCTCTCAATATGTAAGTAATTGTCCATTCCCTAAACGGTACAACCAAAGTTTGGACTTTACCCATATATTGTTTCATGCGTTCCTCTTTGGTGTCGAAGATTCCATATATTTTATTTACCACTAGTTGGAAATCATATTTGATTTCAATGACCTCAGAATCTAGTCCACGAACAATGTCAAATCTTGCAATCAAATCATCGTACTCGTCTTTATTGTTAGTGTGAGCACGTGATTTTTGCCTCGCTCGAAATATTCATATAGAATTCAATAAAATTAGGATTTTTTTCTTTCATTACTTGAATTTTTAGGAATTAATTGCATGATTTGGTGTTCATTTGCATTATTTCTTTGTGCATTTTTTAAATTTATATAACCCGTAAAAAATACAAAAAAAGTATATTTGCATTTAGGACTCAAATTTCACATTTTTTTCTTAGGTTTATTAGTTAATTAATATTGCAAAAATAAAAGAATAATAAAAATTTGTCACTTTTACATTTGTTTAATTTTCTTCTTAAATTTGGGAATTAGATTATTTTTAGAAATTAATTACTTTTAATAAGTAGAGTTGAAATTTGGTCTTGTCTTTTTATTTTTTACATTTGATAAATCCTTAAAATAATAAAACATAAAAGGGGATAATTAATTGATCAAAGAGAGAAAAACGAGGGAAAACAGTAGAGGACCAGGTCTACGCCAGTTTGCAGCCCAAAAGTCCAAAAAATCCGTTCAAATATATGCCCAGCACAAAAATCTACCCGGTCCAAACCCTCCCCACCTGAAATGACACGGTTCGGTGCCCAATTCATCTGGGCCATCCATCCACTCTAATCCAACGGTCCATATTAGTTTGAAGGGTTAAATAAAACTGTCTGAACTAAAATCAACCCTAGAGACAGTTGTTCGTCTTCCTCTTACCTCCGCCCTCCGCCTTGCCGCTGCCGGTCGGCATCTCATTGACCCCAAACTAACACCAGCTTCCTCCTCTTTTAAATAATCCAAGTCCCAACCTACGAATCTCAGCCGATGTAGTTGAATATTCATTTAAAGATCAATGTTGTTCCGCCATCCACGGTGGCGCCGGCTCAGACAGCTACCAACAATACACCATAACATCCCCTTTCCACCATCGTCACAAATCTAGCACCAATTCCCCTGGAATCATAGTCCACCAACTCAAATATCGATTTGAAATCCGACAACGAATTCCCCCAACTTTCGAATCAAATCAAACTCACACCTTGAGTCACCCTCACCTTCCTCACCACAAAGACAAGATTATGTGCCCTCGAATGCCTCCTCAGCCTTTCCAAGTTAGAATTAGGGTTCCCGGAGCCCTCTAAGTGATGCATCTCAATCCCTGAGCTTCGAGCAGTTTAAGCTAATTTTTTTCTAGTCTATCTGTTAATTATTAGTTTTATTCTAAACATAGTCTTCAATAATTCTATTCTGGCCTGCGTCTCTCCTTTGTTTGTTTTAGTCTAGTCTTTTAATTTTAGTTTTTATTGGTAAGTTATTCTGAAGGTATTTTTTTTTTGTTCTTGTTAATTTATTCGCGGTTTTGTTTCTTTTTCTATCCTTGCCTTAATACATTCTTCATTTGTTTTGATTGAAGTTTGGTTGATATTCAGTTTTGGGATCTCTTGCTTGTGTTTATTGTTCATTGTTTCTACTTGTTAAATGACAATTGCATGATTTGGTGTGGTAAAGATTCACTAAAGGTTACGATAAATAGGCTTGATCTTTTGATAATGTTGTTCTCTTGTGGCTGTTACTTTAATGTCAGGCTTGGATTTAGGATATTATAATTACATCTGGTACATTTGGTTCAATTGCTGGGATTTCTTTAGGTCGAAATTTGATATAGCTGACTAGTTTAATTCTAGTTAGTGTTAAAGCTATTGATAAAAAAGTTTGGAAAGTTAAAATAGTAAAAATACTAATTTCAGTAGATTAGAAGGGTAATATAGGTCTTGGATTAAAGGAATCTCACTTGAAACTGATTTGAAAACCCCTAGAACATTCCAGATGGGGTTCCAATAAGATTTATGAGATAACAATGCAGTAACTTGGCCAGCAAGTTAAGAATTGAGGGAATAACTAATAATACCTGAAAAATAAGAAGAAGGACTAAGGGGTAAACACAAACAAAAGGTTGCCCTATGTTTTGGCTATAAATAGGCATGTTAATACCTTCATTCACAGGTTTTTTTTTTGGAAGTCTAAAATCTCTGAAAAATTTCCCAATATTTTGAAGTCTCAAAAAGTCCTAAAAACCCTTAAATTCCAAAATTACTAAAAAGGATAAATAATACTAAGGAAAATTTTCAATAGTCTAGAAAATCCTGGAATTCCCTAATATTCAAGAGATTCTATTGTTCCAATAGAGCATTTTCTTCAGAATAATCTCAATCCTCAGCTATCAAATGGAATTTCTAGCTATATAAGATGAAAACAACCTTAAATATGTGTATTCAGGGTTGTTTGGGTTTATTCAAGCTGCTTGGAATTGTTTGTTTATGTTGTTTGGTTTAAAATTTTCTTGGGTTGTTTGATGCTATTTCTGGGTTCATAATAGACTCGAGCTGTTGATTTTTGTCACTATACTATTGTTTGAATTTGCTGAACACCTGCTGACTCCTTTTCTCCTTTGATATTTGTAACTTCAGGTACCGTTTAAAACTTCAAGTGTTGGATTCATGTGTACGACTGTCTGTTGTGAAGAGTAATATTGAAGAACCTTTTCTTGCATTATTATGTTACACAAATTTGTTTTGATGGATGTTTTTGTATGTTTCTTTTGATAGCATTAATTAGACTATTACATATTCTATATAAATGGACTGTATAACCAATTGTCTTGGATTGTATGAGAAAAGTACTAGTTGTAGCATAATTTCCTTTAGGTGGTAGAGTTGACAGAAGTAAAATAGATATTGTAGTTCAAACATACTATCAGCATGGCATGGTCAAATTCGTATGTTAGTTAATGTGCTCATATTATTATTATATTGAGGGTAAACGAGTCTTTGTAACAGGTCCATTTAGAGTTAGTCATGTAAACCATAATAAAGCATAGAATTACTGATTACGTATGAACCTAATATTTTGTTTTACTTCTGCACGTCACTTTGTCTTATCTATCATTTACATGTAAAGAAAATGAAGTTGAGTCTCAAGTATGGTGTACCATGGAAATCTGGATTTTCAAAGCAATTTGCATATTTGTTGGACCTCGGTAGTTTGGGTTTGATTAGGCAATAATATTAAGTCTTGTGTTGACCCATTCACACAGTAGTGAATTTAAGATACCATCTCACTAATTACTTTGGGTTAATTGTGTCATGAATCCCGTTTCATTTGTCTTCCAGCTTTGGGCTTGCTTTAAGGCCCAAACATAAATAATCATTACTGGTATGTCTTAATTGAAGACACAAATGGGTTAATTTTTGGTTTCAATGCTAATTAACTAAATCTTTTAGAGACAAATCTTGTAGAAAATCCTAGTTTGCATTACGTTGACCTTTAAATAATAAAACAAGGTGCGTCGCGCCAAATAAAACCCATGAATTGCGTGGCCCTCTTTAAATGCTCATACTAAAATACTTAGAAATTCGGGACGTGCTGTTTAGCAAACTTCACGGCTTCACGCAACGATAATGACACGTTAGCCTCTATGGGCGCGTCTTTAATAATTTGACCTTCTTAAGTACGGGTGTGAATTTTATGTGACCTGAATACAAATCCTAAAACGTTGAATAAAATGTGTTTTGGATCTGGGTGAATTTCATGTGACGTGATCCAAAGGAATGTTTTAAATGACGGTCACATTGTTAAAGTTCAGTTAAAAGCGGTAAACAATTTTAAAATTACACAATAGGATGAACATGTATAAAAATCACAATTTTAGCCAATTGTAATAGTTTAAGCGACCACTCTAGAACCACGGGATCCGAGGGTGCCTAATACATTCCCTCAGTTAAAGAAAATTCCTTACTTACAATTTCTGGTTCGCAAACTCCATTTGGGTAGTCAAAATTTTCCTCGAAATGGGATTCAAACAAACCGGTGACTTGGGACACCAAAATCCAAGCCTATCCCAAGAGACGACTCTAAACTAATAAATAATCCCATTTCGAATAATGTCACTTTAATTGGAAAAATACCATTATACGTTTATCCTTCGGGGTAGCTGTGTAAAAAGGAGGTGTGACAGCCTTGGTGACTATGCTGGGTAGCGAACCCAGAATCTTCTGTTCAGGGTTCAAAAATTTGAGCTTAGTATTATTGTTATTATCTAATTTCTTTACATGTTCCATGCTATAAATGCTAAATGTTATACATTTATTGGATGAATTCTGTCACGAAACCCTTCTCTTCTTGTCCTCATGGATGTGCTCGCTTGTCAAGACTCACTATTATGTTAGTGTCGTACCTTGAAATAAAAAAGAGGCACTGACAAGTAACTAAGCCGGACGATCTTGCGGCTCCCCGGTACGTAGCCCCCTCATCGACTCGAGTTGTTCGCTCGGGTGCATAGTCTAGAATAAATACCCAAGTTCTGAACCTAGTATAACAAATCCTCACATCGGATCCCTAGTAGGAGAGTTTGTTTACATCACGTGCATTTAAATTAAGGGACACAACACAGGGGTTGGTTCTGTCTAGGGCAGGTGACCTGAAATGGAAAGACCATCCTGATGCATATTACGTGCTACTTGTTTTGCATAACCAATGTTCAAATAGCGCCGAAATGCTGCTGCATTTTTTGAAGAGAAAACAAAAGAGACCTTTCTAACAATTATTTATTTTGGTTTTGGCAAAATGTTTTGCCCGAACTACGCCAGTTTGATTTATCATCAGGTGCAAGATACATAGGCAACCCCCATCGGGTCCAACCTTTCTTTTGCAAAAATAGCCAAAGAAAAAAATAAATGTCAAATTTTATTTGTTATCCTAAATAACTTAAGTGATGCCGTTGTTGTCAAGAATATTGACGTCGGAAGGCTGATTTTGCAAAAACGGCCACCTTGGGGCTGTTATTTTATTTTTGGCCAGTTAGCGGGCACATCCTTAAAAACTTCCTCCGGAAGTGCTTAAAGGGCGTGTTTGCAAAACTGGGCTTTGATTTTAAAACACAAATTTCGTAAAACAAAGGAGTCAATTTTGATTTTGATGTCCAATAGTAATTTGCCTTAATAAATGTGCAGATTGAGCACAATCCCAAACGAAGTTCTCTCATTCATGGGCAGAATACCTTTGTAGTCACGTGCTGGGACCCGGCGCACAATGTGTTCCACTTCTCAAATTTTGAACTTACCCTAACCTTAGAAGAAATAACCAAGATCATTAAGGATGCTGATCTTTCTTTGAGACATAACTATTTTCTTGCCCCAAGAATGGTAGCTGTACTTAAATTCTTATGTACCTTCAAAATAAGCAAAGTGGTACACGATTCGAACTTGGCAGTAGGGTTTGGCACATTTTCATTCCTGTACAGCTTATATGGTCAAATAGGTGGATTCAACAAACCAGAGAATAAAATCTACAGCAAAGGAAAACGCGTTAAATGGGATGAACATAGACGTTTCGCTTCTATATTGGCTTTCCTAGGGCTATTGGTGTTTCGAGGAAGGATGCGAACATCAAAATAAAAATAGCAGGGTTGTCAGCACTCTACGCACCCAAGTCCGGTGCACACTCGTGCCTATGATAGTAGCTGAGTTCTTTCGTTCTCTCACAGCTTCCAAGGTAGGGAAATATTTCTTGAGGGGTGCAATCTGTTGTTGCAAATGTGGATGACCAAATACCTATGCCATCGTCCCCAGTTTATGAGCTATGGGTCAGCAAAGAAATCTTTCATAGAAGAATTTTCATCAAGGGTGGAAGGGCTCAGTTCGCCTAAAGAAGTAATAGGATGGCTATCTTACTTTCGGTCCCTCACTACCGGTCAAATAGAGAGGTTGCTTGTGGACGAGATCATATACATGCCGGCAACGAAGCCTCACTTCCTTCTAATGGTTCTTAGGAGCATCCATCCTTTTGCCCCGTATCAGGTTTTGAGACTGCTAGGGAGGAGCAGATAATGCCAAAAGACGAAGATATAAGTATCCGGGAAGTCGAGATTGGTCCTGATATTCAGTTCCTCGAAGCAACGGTCCGCAAAATATGGTATGAATACCAATACCTAACAGAAAACACTTGTGTACGGGATCGGCCCAAAGGCGAAGTGCATCAGGGATATCTTTCCTGGTACATGAGAGAAATTGAGTTCGAGAGGCCAGCCAAAAGGCCCTATCTCTAGGAACTCGTTGAGGTACAAGAACATTGGAACTGGTTGGCTGAAAAACATGATTATAGGGATATGACAGGAAAACTAGAGAAGCAGGTCATCAAATTACAATTCGAGAAAGATTTGCAGGCCGCTGTAGATAAGGGTGAAAAGTCGAAACTGGTCAAAAAAAATGAGGCTCTTCCGGCCCAAATTAAGAAAATGAAAGTAGCAGCAGAAAACCCTGTCCGAAATGCCAAAGATATAAAACTTATAGATGGTTTGAGATAGAATTTGAGGGACTATAGTTTGGATTTGAACAAAATCGAAAGGGAACTGGCCAGTGCTCGGAAACAATTGGCTGAAAGTGTGGCATAACAAGTACATCTGGTTGAGAAATTAAAAGAAGAGTTTGATAGTAAGGTGGCTGGATTAAAGAAAATGGTCAATATCACAGAATACAGAATGCTCAAATAGGCAAAAGAGTTCAAAATTGAAAGGGAACATTGTTACACAGGATTAGCACAATTAGAATTCGATTTGCAACAGCTTCAAAAGTAGAATCAAGTAGCCGACCAAATTTTGGGAGCCAGAACAGAGCAGATTGGGCGGTTATTGCAGGAGAAAGTTTTCATACGAGAAAGAAGAAAAAGAATCGCCCATTATATTGCAATGAAGTGTAGCAGCTATGAGGATATTCCTAGATATATGTTCTTTGCCACCGCGATGCTTTTTGTTCTCCGCGTAATGGAAGATCTTCATTACCTCCAACGGCATTTAGCTTGTCGACCCTCAGCAAGGCCGAACGATGCCTCGCGGTTCGGAAGAGAAATTGAAGCCCTTCTGTAGTCATGATTTCTTGAGATTTCATTTTTTTTGAAGTCTATCAGTTTGTCTTAGAGTCTGTATTTTCTTTTACGCATGGTTAGCTATTCTTCGAGTCAGTAGTTCATCCTTCATCAGAGTCTGTCTGTTTTCAAGTCTTTGTAACCAAAGTTTGTTATTATGATAATTGAAAATTCAAAAATATTTTATGCTTCACTTTTTATTTGCATGAATTACGCTCTTTCTGATTCATGTGGGGCATGATGCGTATGCAATCTTCATAGGATTCGACCGTAATCTTGAAAACAAAAACAAAAAGCAACAAAAGAAGAGAAGGGGAGGAATGAAAAAAGAAAGGAGAGAAAAACCCTAAGAGAGAAAACTCCAAACAAGAAAAGAGGAAGCAAAAAAAAAAGAAGAACTAGAGAGGGAGAAAAACAAAAGAGGGAAAATCTAGAAAAACGAAGAGTGTAAATCAAAATAAAGGAAATGGAGTAAAAGCCGGGACGACACATGCGACCATTGCAAACATGTAGACATCCGTTAACTGTATTGGTGCATCACAACCTAATGTGTGGTTCCCTATCTATTAGTTGTCATCACATTGGACATGCGACCAGTCCAGGTTTTACAAATGGTGGTTGGTTTGTGGTAAGCTGGCATCACATTGGTATTTAACCATATCGAAAGGTAGCGTAGGAATGTCGTCTGAAATGACCTTACCGGCAATTCCCATCTCAGAACATAGCCTGATTGCAGGAATCCTGGCCTCAGAGTCTGTAGTAGTAGAGGAAAACAAGATCCTACGAATGGAAAAGAGGCTCCGAGCGCCATCCCGGGATTTCCTGAGCTCTTCCCAAGATCGGGAGGAAGGGGGGGTACTTCCACTGTATCCATTAGCCATACAAAGATCCTATTAGGACAGCCCACCATACTGGCAAATTTTGTTGGAGCACCTTCTGAAGTCCGCCCTAAGGTGTTCACGTCTGGCACAATCCCTAATATCATTACGGTTCCCCAATTTGCAGCCACCACACAACCCACAGTGCCGAGACCCAAGTTTAATCCAACGGCCTTCATATTCCAAACCCTTAATTACCAAACAGAGCCACCTTTATGCTCCACCTACACTTATCCTCAACCCTCATATGAGCTTACACCAGTACAACATAAAACCCTCCAAAGTTCCTAAACAAGATGAGATAGCAAGAAGAATGGGAAGCCTTGAGCAGAGCTTAAAGAATATGTAGGGTCTGAGTGGGAAAAAGAGTACTTCTTATGCAGATCTGTGCATATTCCCGTATGTACATCTTCCCATGGGATTTAAAACGCCAAAGTTCGAAAAGTATTATGGTCGTGGTGACCCTATTGCTTACCTGAAAAAGTAGAACAATCAATTGCGCGGGGTGGGAGGAAAAGAAGAGTTGTTGATGGCATACTTCGGAGAAAGCCTGGAAGGCATTGCGTCAGAGTGGTATATGGACCAAGATGTCTCACGGTGGCACATTTGGGACAATTTTTCCAGAGATTTTGTAAGGCAATTTCAATACAACATTGACGTCGCACCTGACAAGAATTCCTTGGCAAATTTGAAGAAAAAGCCTTTAGAGAGTTTCAGAGAATATGCTACTAAGTCGCGCGAATAGGGATCGAGGATGAAGCCTCCCATGGATGAAATAGAATTGGTCAATGATTTTCTCCAGGCCCAGGAAGTGTATTACTTTTAAAACATGATGTCGGCCATGGGCAAGCCTTTTGTGGAAGCAATCAATATTGGCGAGATGGTAGAAAATGGTTTGAAAATGGGAAGAATTTTAATTCATTCCGCATTCTGAGCAACGTCCCAGGCCATCCAAAGCGGGGTGGGAGGAGTCGCAAGTAACAAAAAGAAAGAAAAAGCCTAGATGGCAGCATCCGGTATGAGAAGACATCATGCTCATAGTCCCATGATCTCGGAAAGAACCCCTTAACACTATTATCCTAATTAAGACGTGCATTATGATACCCAACCTTATGCAGTTATGAACGCCCAACCATTTGCACGACGGCAGCAACAGGCCAACAGGAACCAGGCTCTGAGAAACCAGCCTCCCATCAAAACAATTATAATCTCGCCCTATTCAAAACAATATCCATCCCATGGAGCCACCTAGAATGCAAAACTTTACGCCAATCGGGGAATCCTATTCCAACCTTTTTCCAAAGCTTTTCCAGTTGGGTCTATTGCAGCATGTACCTTCGAATAGACAGAACTTTGAGTCACCTTCTTACCAACGAGGTTTCTGGTGTGCTTATCAATAAGGGGATAACGGACACGACACAGATAATTATTGGACCCTAAAGCGAGCCGTGGACGATCTAATAGAGCAAATGAAAATAGTGTTGAGGGATAAATATGTATCGAATGTGACTAACAACCCATTGTTGGCTCACAACAATGGACCGGTGATCGGGATGATCTGGAAGGACAAAGAATTCGACCCGGCTTTGAAAGCCATAATTGCTATTATTCATGCAGATAAAAATCCAAGAGCGGCCTCCAAGAAAGCTAAAGAAGAAAAGGAGAATAAAACGACACACCAGAAACTAAAAATATGGTTGAAGTTAAAACCGAGGCGGTACCTATCAATGAAGCTATCCTTTACATCCCATGGGGTTTCCGCGAGAAGCAGTTGACTTTGAGTCTTCCAAGAAGATTTATGTTGAATAGGAATGTGTACGTACCCAAAAGAACCTATGTGGTGCAGGTACAAACTAATGTGCCAAGGCTGAATGAATCCGTGGTGGTTGGTCGGGCACCTCAGAGGCCGATGACAGACCCGTGGTAGTTTCCTAGAACTATCAAGAAACGGTGGTGACATATAAAGGAAAAGAAGTCATTGGTGACATTCAGGGAAGCTAGCTTATGAAGGAATACACTAACTTGGAGGAAGTGAAGAGTGCCACCAAGAGGAGATTCCCACCCAACAAGCTAGTAAGCGCAGAGGAGGCGGAAGTTTTCTTCCGAAAAGCCATGGATTCATTCAACAGGAGTTATTCCTTCAACTCTGCGCCTGGTGTTGAAATTTGAACATGAGAACCAAGAAATCGTGGTCCATGGTAAAGATAAAGTGTCAATTTATCGTGATCCCTCGTCCCCTGCCGCGAAGCTATAAAAGGTAGTGAGCATGTAGTCTATCAGGCTTTCGAAGTTGTGGTGGCAAATCAACATGAATAAGGGAAAACCTTGTCCCCAACCTTTCCTCTCGAATGCCTCAATCATGGTTGCTAGAGAGACTATATGACAAGGAATAAAACAAGGGAAGGGACTCGGAAGATCTTTACAAGAGATAGCTCAGCGGATTGCCTTGCCAATTGTAGAGAAGTTTTTTGAGTTAGGCTTCCACCCAACACCAATGGATATAACATGGGCAAATCGCAGAAAGTATAATGGACGGGCTTTACCTCAACCCTTACCCCACTTGTATGAAACATTTGTGAAGCCCAAGTACAGTGAGGAAAAAGAAGATGATACCTTCACAGCTAAAGTAATCGAGGAAAAATGTGGGGCCATAAAAAAACTATTGTATGAAGCCAATATGGTTCATCTTGGAGAAGGCTCGAGCACCGCTGAGGTGCTCTATATGGGGCCGGATGCCACATTACCAATTTGAAGGCTACGCCATTCCCAATCAGGTGGGAGGGCCCGTAGTCCTGTCTTGCCATCTTTTCTGCATCATGAGTTATCTCAGGGTGTAACTCGTGTATTTTCCTTTAGTGTTTTGTCCTTTTAGTTTTGCAATGTAAAACCTCTTATCTTACAATTCCAAAGAAATGAAATCAATGTTTCATCGGCTATATTCTTTTATTTTTTCTGATTTTGCTATTTTCTTTTTATTTGTTTCTTTCAGTTCCAATAATGCGGCATTAAATAACATGACATGCTCGCGGACTTCATGCACCGATCCAAACATGCCGCCTAATTGCGAATAAATAACCAAAAACCGGAGTTTGACGTAGAAGGGGATTTTAGGGAAATCAATTGGGAATTGGAACATTTTCAAAACAAACCTAAGAAAAATCTAAATGATACTGAACCAGTGAACTTGGGTGGTCCCGACAAAACCAGGGAAAACAAGATAAGCATCCACGCAAATTAAGAAATCTAGCACTCAGTGATTCAACTCCTTTTTGAGTTCAAGGATGTGTTTTCTTGGTCTTACGCCGATATACCAGGACAGAGTGTTGATTTGGTTGTTAATAAGTTGCCTACATACCCCGAATGCTCTCCAGTCCAACAAAAATAGAGAAAGTTCCAGCCCAACAACAGTGATAAGATCAAAGAAGAAATCGCAAAACAACTGGGGGCTGGAGTAATCCGAGTGGTTCGATACACTACATGGCTGGCCAATGTAGTCCCAATGCCAAAGAAATATGGGAAAACCCGAGTGCATGTGGACTACAAAAATTTGAACAAGGCAAGTTCCGAAGAAAATTTCCCTTTGCCCAATGTCCACATCCTTGTTGATAATTGTGCCAAACAAAAGATACACTCTTTCGTGGACTGCTACGTAGGATATCACAAGGTATTGATGGATGAGGAGGATGCCGAGAAAAGTGCCTTCACCACACCTTGGGGTACTTATTGCTACAGGGTTATACCTTTCGGTCTAAAGAATGCTGGGGCAACGTATATGATGGCTAAGACCACTATCTTCCACAACATGATGCATCAGGAGATAGAAGTATATGTGGACGACATGATTATCAAGTCCAAGACTCAAGGTAATCATGTGCAGGGCCTAAGAAAGTTCATTGAAAGGCTGCGCAAGTACGATTTGAAATTAAATCTAGCCAAATGTGCATTTGGGTTCCCGTCAGGCATGCTCCTAGGGTTCATCATGAGCCGGAGGGGTATTGACCTGGATCCAACAAAGATAAAATCCATTTGAGATTTACCTCCTCCAAAAACCAAGAAGGATGTAATGAGACTGTTGGGAAGACTGACTTATATTACTCGATTCATCGCCCAGTTGACTTCTACGAGCGAGCCCATATTCAGGTTGTTATAAAAGGATACAGCAATCAAGTGGAAGGATGAGCGTCAAGAGGCTTTTGACAAGATTTTACCTGTCCAATCCACCGGTCTTGGTCCCGCCAGAACCGGGAATGCCATTGCTTCTATATTTGATGGTCTTGAAGAACTCTTTTGGTTGTATTCTCTGGAAGCATGATGTCACCGCAAAAAAGGAGCAGGCCATCTATTACCTGAGCAAGAAGGTTACCAGTTACAAGGCCAAATACACCTTACTAGAAAGAACCTGTTATGCCTTAACTTGGGTGGCCCAGAAACACCAACATTACCTGCAAGTCAAAACCACCTACCTCATAACCATGTTGGATCCTTTGAAGTACATGCTTCAAAAACCGATGCCCACAAGGAGATTGGAAAAATGGAAAATCCTGTTCACCAAGTTCGATATAGTCTATGTCAGTCGCACAACAATGAAAGCCCAAGTATTAGCAGAGCATCTAGCCGAGAACCCGGTTGATGATGAATATCAACCCCTGAATACATATTTCATGGATAAAGAGGTGAATTTGGTGGAGGTAACGTCTGAGGAAATCGCATCTTGGAAAGTGTTCTTCGATGGAGCGGTAAATTCAAAAGATTTAGGAATTACGGCAATCTTAATTTCACCCACCGGTAAACACTACCCAGCCATGGCTCGGTCCAGGTTTTCTGCACCAACAACAGAACTGAATATGAAGCCTGCATCATGGGAATGAATATGGCTATCTACCAAGACGTAGATGAACTATTGATCATGTGAGATTCACATCTAATTATCATGCAAGCCCAAGGGGAGTGGGAAACTCGAGATATCCAACTTATCCTTTATCGGCAGCATGTGGAGGATCTCAGCAAGCGGTTCAAGTTGGTAGAGTTCATGTATATTCCTCACTACCACAATGAGTTAGCTGACGCGCTCACTACTTTGGCGTCCATGTTGCCTTACCCTAGAAACGCCAACATCGATCCCTTGGAAATCAAAATCAGGGAAAGGAATGGGTATTGTAATGTGACCGAGACTGAATCTCTTATCGTCCATGGTATTATGATATCAAGAAATTTCTTAAAACACAAGAATTTCCTGAGTAGGCAATGAGGGATCATAAGAGAACCATCCGACGGCGTGCGAATGGTTTCTTCTTGAACGGAGATATCTTATACAAAAAAACCCCAGATCTCAACTTGCTAAGATGTGTTGATGCCGAGGAAGTCGGGAGAATTATGCATGAAGTACACGCGGGAATGTGCGGGCCTCATTTGAACGGGTATGTATTGGCAAAGAAAATACTTCGGCCAGGGTACAACGGGATAACCATGGAGAAATACTGTTTCAGCTTTGTGCGAACATGTCATTAATGTCAGGTGCACGGTGACTTGATTCATCCACCACCAGCTGATCTGCATCCTATGTCAGCTGCTTGGTCATTTGCTGCTTAGCGTATGGACGCCATTGCGCCTATTGAAACAAAAGCCTCAAATGGACATAGATTCATATTAATTACTATTGACTACTTTACTAAGTGGGTAGAAGCCAACATACTAAAGTCAGTCTCCAATAAATCTGTGGTAGACGTTATGCATTCCATCTGCATTTGCCGCTTCGGTATTCCTGAAACCATCATCACAGATAATGCTACCAACCTAAATAGTCGTCCGATGGGAAATATATGTGAACAATTCAATATAACACATAGAAACTCCACTCCTTACCAGCCCAAAGCCAATGGTGTCATCAAAGTAGCTAACAAGAACATCAAGAAGATTCTAAGAAAAATGATTTGAAGCTCAAGACAGTGGCATGAAAATCCGCCTTTTGCATTGCTTAGACATCGCACCACGGTGCGCACATCGGTAAGAGCAACCCCATACTTATTGGTCTATGGAATTGAAGCTGCTATAACCGCATAGGTAGAAATTCCTTCACACCGAATAATATTCAAAGCAGAAATTATGGATAGTGAGTGGGTTAAGACTCAGCTGGAGCAGTTGTCATTAATTGACGAAAAACGAATGGCCGCGGTATGTCATGGGCAGTTCTACAAACAAACAATGTCCTGCACTTACAACAAGAAAGTGTGCCCCAGGAATTTAGAGGTTGGACAGTTTGTATTGAGACATTTTTTCCCTCTACATTAGGAAACTAAAGGGAAATTCGCTCCTAACTGGAAAGGCCCATACATTATTAGACAAAATACTGCCTAGAGGAGCGTTATATCTGGGTGACATCGAAGGAGACGATACCGAGTCAACCGTGAATGCAAATGCATTAAAAAGGTATTGCGTTTAGCCCTCCCTGCAACAACATTTTAGTCTGGTTGAAATGACAAAGGTTTTTCTTTCATGCTACGCCAAACACAATCAATCATTCGCTAAACTATTTGAGTCGGTTATGTTTCTTTGATTAACCTATTTAGAATGTGGAAATGCTATTCAAAAAAATAAAGAAAAGAAAAATAAAAAAAAAGAAAAAGGAAAAGAAAAGAAAAAGAAAGAAACGGAACGAAAATGAGAGCGTTCGTTTAGTAAAAACTCGTAAAGAGCACTATCAGGCGACGTGAGAAGAGAAATGAGATAGGTAGATCGGCGAAAATTTGCAAAGGGCGCTGTTGGCCGAAAAGAAGCTGGAAATGTTATACGGGTTTGGCATCCAGTATGAGAAGCATGTCATGTCCATTTGAAGTAAGCATGCACCCCCATATAAGTCTTTCTCTTTTTCCTGAAAGGGACGCTTCTCCATAAACCCATATGATTTCCTTTGTCTATTACTTCCTTGAATCCTTTCTGTTTAACTTTGATTCCATGATTATTCCACAAGAAAAGGTGGTAAGACCGGTTTCACAGGGCTAGCATGGCAATGACAAAAGAAAATACTTAGTCTCAGCGGGCGCGTCTAGCCAACTCATATTAGACTTGATGGTTGACGCTTCAGAAATAGAAAAGGATGGAAAGAATGAAAATCAAAATCAAATGCCCACAAAGGAAAAATGAAGATCAGAAAGGTTAAGCCGAGGTGGGCTATTTGTCTCAACAAAGTTTCAAAAGGCAAGATACCTAAAGGTTCAGAAAATGGAAATCGGGGCAAAGAACCAAAAAGGTTTTCTCCACAGACGTAAGGATGGGAACAAGCAATCAAGGTTACAAAACCGAGCACCGTTTCGAACTAACAATCGTGCTTTGTTTGAAAATCTCAACAGATGTAATCTAAAGAAACTGGATAATAGCAGATGCTACCAAAGGAAAGCACATGACCTAAGAATAGCTTTGCACCAATGATCAACCAAAAGGGAAGTTCTCTTAAAATCCTTTCCTGTAGTTTACATAAAAGAAAAGAAGAAAATTAGAATCACACAAATCATGGTAGCATAAGACCCCCGATCCTTAACTCCATCGCTCAAAATCTAGGACTATGTCCCTTAGCTTTCCTAGCATAACCTGTCGACCTCCCCGGCATAACCTGAGGATCATTCTTTTTTTATTCCCCGGCATGAAAGAGGGTTCTTTTATCTCTAATCCCCGGCATAACTCGAGGACTAATTTCCTTCTATCCCTAGCATACCCGAGGGTCTTTATATTTCTTTCATTCCCCGGCATAACCTCAGGGTTCTTTACTTTCTATTCCCCAGCATAACCCGAGAGTTCCTTTCTCTCTATCCCTAGCATAACCTTGGGACCTCCCCATCATAACCCAAGGATCATTTTCTAGTATCCTCGGAATAACCCTAGGACTATTTTTCTTTTATCCCCAGCATAACCTGAGGGTCTTTTTCTTTTCTTCCCCGGCACAAGTCTTTTATTCCCATACCGGCATAACCCACGGTTTCCCCTGGCATAACTCAAGAGACTTTTTCTTCCCCTCCTGGAATAACCCGTGGATCCCCTAGCATAACCTAGGAGTCTTTTTTTCCCAAATTCCAGCATAACCCAGGAGTCCTTTCTTCCCAAATCCGGCATAACCCGCAGATCCCCTAACATAACCTAGGAGTCTTTTCTTCCTATCATGGAATAACCCACAGATTCCTTGGTATAACCCATGAGTCTTTTCATCCCATCGAGGCATAACCCGCAGACTCCCTTGGTATAGCCCTGGAATGTTTTCTTCCAAATCCTGGCATAACCCGCGGGTCCCCCTAGCATAACCCAGGAGTCTTTTCTCCCTATCCCGGCATAACCCACGGATCCCCCTGGCATAACCCATGAGTATTTTCTCCCCAAATCCCAGTATAACATGCACATCCCCCAGCATAACCCAGGATTCTTTTCATCTTATCCCGGCATAACCCGTGGATCCCCTTGCATAACCCAGTAGCCTTTCTTCCCATCCCGACATAGCCTGCAGATTCCCCTGGCATGACCCAGTAGCCTTTTTTCCTATCCCGGCATAACCGGAGGATCTCCTTAGCATAACTCAGGAATATTTGTCTTGTAATCCCGACATAACCCGTGGATTTTTCTTCTTCATCCCCAGCAGGGACTTCTTATTCCTATCCCGGCATAGCCCATCGATCCTCCTCTTATCCCCATCAAGGACCCATTTTCTTTCCCAACATAACCTGGCAATCCCTCCAAAAGTTACACCAATCTCGATTTTATTGAGCTCTATAAATAAATAAATTAGATATGTTTTGAAAATAACATAAGAAATTTTCCCAGTCAAAACTGGGGCAGAAATTATTGTTCGTTTGTTTGTTTTGGTGTCCGAATAAGCTTTACCTCAAGGCGCATGATTCAAGATGCCTGGAAGAGAGAATCTCAATCCATAATAAAAGACAAGAAGAAAATAACAAAAAGAAACAAATCTGGAATGGTTGAAAAGAAAGATGCAGACTGCTCAAATTTGATTCAAAATCACAAGTCGCGCATGTCCCGTTTGGTTTCAATGCTAAAGAAAGAACCGGCACCTGCAGCTTACGAGCATCGATATTCATATCGGGGTCCACGGCGAATCCAGCTAAGGCTCAATATCAAGCTCCAATGGATTTATAGATAGGAATCTTGTAACTCATAGTTGATAGGCATAGCTAGCTTAGCTTTTGGTTTTTCTTTTGGTGTAATAAGGAGGTCAGCAAGAAGTAGCAGCAGCATCAGCAGTGAAATCAAATCTTCAAGTAGTCCTTCAGAACTACACTGATCTGATTCCTTTATATCCAAGGATATGTAGGCAACCTTGAAACAGGGTTCGGTCAGATAGTTTCCAAAAACGGTTCTAACAGAATGTCAAGCAGGGAAAACTTTGTCAGTTGCTCAGTTGTCATTGCCCGAAAATCCTTCGTGTCTTCGAGCAAAGAGGGACAGCTGTGAGTACGTGATATTTGCCTCGGTTGAAATATTCCTTTAGAATTCATTAAATTAGGATTTTTTTCTTTTATTATTTGAATTTTTAGGAATTAATTGCATGATTTGGTGTTTGTTTGCATTTGTTCTTTGTGCATTTTTGAAATTGATGTATTTCATAAACAATACAAAAATAGTACATTTGCATTTAGGACTCAAATTTCCCATTGTTTTTTCTTATGTTTATTAATTAACTAGTATTGCAAAAATAAAGGAATAACAAAAATTTATCAATTTTACATTTGTTTAGCTGTCCTATTAAATGTGGGAATTAGATTTTTTAGTACTTTATTAGTTTTAATTAGTAGAGTTTAAATTTGGTCTTATCTTTTTATTTCTTACATTTGATAAAACCTGAAAATAAAAACAAATTAAAAAAGGGAGAATGAATTGATTAAAGAGAGAAAAAGAGGAAAAACATTAGAGTACCGGGTTTGTGCCAGTTTGGAGCCCGAAAATCTCAAAAATCCATATAAACATATGCCCAACCCAAAACTCTACCCTGTCCAATCCTTCCCCACCTGAAACGACAGCGTTTGGTGCCCAATTCATCTGGGTCATCGATCCACTCTAATCCAATGGTCCATATTAGTTTGAAGGGTTAAATAAAACTGTCCGAACTGAAATGAACCCAAGAGACAGTTGTTCTTCTTCCTGTACCTCCGCCCTCTGCCTCGCCACCGCCGGCTGGAAATCACTGACGCCGGCCATCCTCCAATCAACACCAAATTATCACCAGTTTTCCCCCTTCTCCTCTTATTTCGAATAACCTAAGTACCAGCCTTCAAATACCAGCCGATGTTGTCGAATATTCATTTAAAGGCAAAGTTGTTCCGCGGTCCACAATAGCGTCGGTTCAAACAGCCGTTAAAAAAACACAATAATTTCTCCTTTCCACCCTTGTCACAAATCTAACACCAGCGCCCCTCGAATCATAGTCCAACGACTCAAATATCGATTTGAAATCCGACCAAAAATTACACTGAGTCACCCTCACCTTCCTCGCCCTGAGTCACCCTTACCTTCCTCACCACACAGAAAAGATTAGTGATACATGCCAATTACTGAGATTCGAGCAGTTTAAGCTAAGCTTTTTCTAGTCTCTCTGTTAATTTTTTTTTTTAATTATCATTTTATAAGCCGTTTTGTTTTAATTTAAACAGAGTCTTCATTACTTCTATTCTGGCCCGGGCCTATGCTTCGTTTGTTTTAATCTAGACTTTTTATTTTAGTTTTTACTAGTAAGTTATTCTGAAGGTAGTTTTTTAGTTTTATTTAATTTATTCACGATTTATCTTTCTTTTTCTCTCCTGACCTTAATACATGCTTCATATTTTTTGATTTATCTTTGGTTGATATTTAGTTTTATGATCCCTTGCTTGTGTTTATTGATCACTGTTTTTACTTGTTAAATGACAATTGCAAGATTTTGAGTGGTAAAGATTCCTTTATGCTTAGGAAAAATAGAAAAGATCTTTGGATATCGCTGTTCTATTGTGGTTGTTAGTTTAATGCCAGGCTTGGCTTTAGGATATTAGAATTAAATCTGGTACATTTGGTTTAGTTGCTGGGATATCTTTAGGTTGGAATTGGATATAGATGACTAGTTTAATTATGGTTAGGGTTAAATTTATTGATAAACAAGTTAGGAAAGTTAATATAGTAAACATGGTAATTTCAGTAGATTAGAAGGGTAGTATAGGTCTTGGATGAAAGGAATCTCACTTGAAACTTATTTGGAAACCCCTAAACATTCTAGATGAGCTCCCAATCAGAATTTTTAGATTAGAATGCAGTAAACTGGCCTGCAAGTTAAAAATTGAGGGACTAACCAATAAAATTTGAAAAATGGGAAGAAGGACTAAAGGGTAAACACAAATAAAAGGGTTGCCCTAAGTTTTGGCTATCAATAGGAAAGTAAATGCCTTCATTCACAAGTACTTTTTTTTTTTGGCAGTCTGAAATCCCTGAAAAATTTCCAAAGTTTTGAAGTCTGTCATTAATTTGACGAAAAAAAATGGTCGCGATATGTCGCAGTTGTACATACAAAGAATGGCCCGCGCTTACAACAATAAAGTGTGCCCCAGGAATTTTTAGGTTGGACAACTTGTATTGAGACGTATTCTCCCTTACCATCTAGAAGCTAAAGGGAAATATCCTCCTAACTGGAAAGGCCCATACATTATCAAAAAAATACTGCCTTAAGGAGCGTTATATTTAGGTGACGTCGAAGGAGACGATCCCGAGGTAGCCGTTAATGCAGATGAAGTAAAAGGGTATTACGTTTAGCCCCCCAGCAGCAGTGTTTCAGTTTGGTTAAAATGACTAAGATTTTTCTTTCCCGCTATCCCAAACACTATCAATCCTTCGCCAAACTCTTTGAGCCGGTTACATTTCTTTGATCGCCCTCTCTGGAACCCGCAAATGCTATTCAAAAAAAAGAAGAAAGAAAAGAAAAACAAATGAAAAGGAAAAGAAAAGAAAAAAAAAGAACAGGAATGAAAAAAAATAAAACGAAACAAAATTAGTTTAGGAAACGCTTCCTGAACTACGTCTGACTTGATTCCGAAAGGATACCTAGGCAGCCTATCCATGAGGTTAAGTCACACCAAAACAAAAATCCAATTCCCCAAAGATTGAAAACACCGGCTGATGATGTAATGGTTCGGCCATGAACCCGTCAAAACGGTTCCAAAGATCTAGTTTTATCCAAGCTCCTTTTACCCAAAACCTGGCCCAAGTCCTTTCAATCAATTGGCAAAGAGAGGGGAGCGACAAACGCCATCGTTGGGATTTGATACAATTCAAATTGAGAGAAATAAAATGAAAGAGTCTTATTTGTGAAAACCATCGGGCACCATAAAGTGATGGTGAGTAGATAAATTTAAAATGAGATAGTTTGTTTAGTGAAAATTCATAAAGAGCACTATCAGGCAACGGTAGAAGAGAAATGAGAGAGCTCGATTGGCGAAAACCCGCAAAGCACGTTATCGGCCGAAAAGAAGATATATCATCAATATCCCAAGCAAGGTTCTTTGGTTTTGTAATTTTTAAATACGGTCCACGAGAAGCTGGAAATGTTGTACGAGTCGTGCATCCAAGCCGAGCAGCATGTCATGTCCATTTCAAGTAAGCATCTACCCCCAGACAAGTCCTTCTCTTTTCACCGAAAGGGACGCTTCTCCTTAAGACCATATGATTGCCTTTGTGTACTGCTTCCTTAAATCCTTTCGGTTTAATTTTGATTCCATGATTATTCCACAAGAAAAGGTGGTAAGATTGGATTCACAGAGCTTGCCAGGCAAGGACTAAGGAAAATACTCAGTTACAGCGGGTGCCTCTAGCCGATTCTTGTTGGCCATGATAGCTGACCCTTCAGAAACCCAAACACTTGGAAAGAAAGAAAATTGAATTCAAATGCCCACGAAAGCAAAATGATGATCGGAAAGGTTAACCCCAGGTGGGCTAATCGTATCAACAATGTTCAAACGGCAAGATACTTAAAGGTTCTGAAAATTGAAATCGGGGCAAAGAAATCGCAACCGAAAGGCCTATGAAGGCGAAATGGATATGAAAGATGAGTTCTCCCCACCAACAAACAAGGAAAAGTCTGGAAAGCCAAATGTTTACTCCACAAAACTGAGGCCGGGATCAAGTAATCAGTAACCCAAACCGACCACTGTTTTGAACTAACATTCATGCTTTGTTTGAAAATCTAAAACAAGTGTAGTCCAAAGTAATTGGATAAAGAGCAGATGCAACCGAAGGAAATGCACAGGAGCTAAGAATAGAATTGCAGCAAGGATCAACAAAAAGGGAAGTTCTCTTTAAATCTTTTCCCGCAATTTTCGTAAAAGAAAAGTAGAAAAGCAGAATCACAAAAATCATGGTAGCATATGACCACCGATCCTTCACTCCATCCCTCCAAATCAAGGACTATATCCCCTAACTTTCCTAGCATAACATGTGGACCTCCCCTGCATAACACGAGGATCCTTCTTTCTTCATTCCCCGTAGTAACCCAAGGGTTCTTCTCTCTCTATTCCCCGGAATAACCCGAGGACCAGTTCCCTTTTATCCCCAGCATAAAGTGAGGGTCTTTTTCTTTCTTTCATTCCTCGGCATAACCCGAGGGTTCTTTTCTCTTTATTCCCCAGCATGACCTTAGGATTCCTTTTTTTTATTCCTCGGAATAACCCGAGGGTTCCTTTCTCTATCCCTAGCATAACCTGTGGACCTCCCCGGCATAACTCGAGGATCATTTTCCAGTCTCCAGGGCATAACTTGAGGGCCATTTCCCTTTTATCCCCAGCATAACCTGAGGGTCATTTTCTTTTCTCTCCAGCACGAGTTTTTTCTTCCCATCCCGGCATAACTTGCGAATTCCACTAGCATAACCCCGGAGCCTTTTTCTTCCCATCCCGGCATAACCTGTGGATCCCCGGCATAACCCAGGAGCCTTTTCTTCCCAAATCCCGAAATAAATTATGGATCCCCTGGCATAACCCAGGAATCTTTTCTTTCCATCCAGGAATAACCCGCGAATTCCCCTAGCATAACCCATGAGTGTTTTCTTCTAAATCCTGGCATAATCCCGAATCCCCCTTGCATAACCCAGGAGTCTTTTCTCCCTA
Source organism: Nicotiana benthamiana (assembly GCA_034376525.1). NCBI lineage: Eukaryota > Viridiplantae > Streptophyta > Magnoliopsida > Solanales > Solanaceae > Nicotiana > Nicotiana benthamiana. The sequence goes on from CM067337.1 coordinate 97,705,096, forward strand.
TCTTGACATAACCTGGATCCCCCTAGCATAACCCAGGACTCATTTCTTCCAAAATCCCGCATAACCCGCAGATCCCCTTGGCATAACCCATAAGTCTTTTCTCCTTATCCCGGCATAACCCGCCGATCCCCCTGGCATAACCTAGGAGTCTTTTCATCCAAAATCGCGACATAACATGCGGATCCCCCTTGCACTACCCGGGAGTATTTTCTTCTTATCTCGGCATTACCCGTGGATCCCCTAACATAACCCAGGAGCCTTTCTTCCCATCCTTGCATAACCTGCTGATTCTGATGGCATAACCTAGGAGCCTTTTTTCCTTTCCTGGCATAACCCATGGATCTCCCTAGCATAACTCAGGAATCTTTGTCATGTCATCCCCGCATAACCTGTGGATATTGGTTCTTCATCCCCAGTGGGTACTCTTTATACCTATCCCGGCATAACCCGTAGATCTTCCTCTTATCCCCAACAGGGATGCGTTATCTTTCCCAACATAACCTAGCAACCCCTCCAAAAGATACATAATCTCGATATTATTGTTCTTAATAAAGAAATATCTTAGATTTATTTTGCAAATAACTCATGAAATTTTCCCAATAAACACTGGTGCAAAAAATTTCGTTTGTTTGTTTGTTTTGGTGTCCAAACAGGCTTTACGTCAAGGCGCAGGATTCGAGATGCCTGGAAGAGCGAATCTCAATCTAGAATAAAATGCAAGGAGAAAATAACAAAAAGAAACAAATCCGGAATGATTGAAAAGAATGATGCGAACTGCTAAAATTTGATTCGTAATCACAAGTCCCGCATATCCCGTTTGGTTTCAATGTTGAAGAAAGAACTGCTTCTGCAGCTTACGAGCATCAAGATTTAGATCGGGGACCACGGGGAATCTAGCTAAGATTCAAGATCAAGCTTTAAGAGATTTATGGATAGGAATCTTGTAACTCATAGTTGATAGGCAAAGCTAGCTTAGCTTTTGATTTCCCGTTTCCTGCAATAAGGAGGTCAGCAGGCAGTAGCAAGAACATCAGCAGTGAAATGACTACTCCTGGTAGTCCCATCTACCAAAACACTCGATAACTACACTTAAATGATTCCTGTAGAGCCAAGGATATGTAGGCAATCTTTGAAGCAGGGTTCGGTCAGATAGTTTCCAAAAACGCTTCTCACGTAATACCAACCAGGTAAAACTCTCTCAGTTGCTCACTTATCTTTTCCAGAAAACCCTTCATGTCTCCGAGCAAAGAGGGGAAGTTGTGAGCACGTGATTTTTGCATCGCTTTAAATATTCCTATAGAATACATTAAAATTATGATTTTTTCTTTCATTATTTGAATTTTTACGAATTAATTGCATGATTTGGTGTTTGTTTGGATTTTCTCTTTGTGCATTTTTTAAATTGATATAATTAATAAAAAATAAAAAAATAGTAAATTTTCATTTAGGACTCAAATTTCACATTTTTTTTCTTCGGTTTATTAGTAAATTAATATTGCAGAAATAAAGGAATAACAAAAATTGGTGACTTTTATATTTGTTTATTTTTCTTTATAAATTTGGGAATTAGATTATTTTTAGAAACTAATTAGTTTTATTTAGTCGAGTTTAAGAGAGAAATAGAGGAAAAACATTAGAGGACCTAGTTTGGGCCAGATTAGAGACCAAAAATCACAAAAATCAATTCAAATATACGCCAAGCCCAAAACTCTACCCTGTCCAAACCCTTCGCACATGAAACGACACCGTTTGGTGCCCCATTCATCTGGGTCATCCATCCACTCTAATCCAACGGTCCATATTAGTTTGAAAGTTTAAATAAAAGTGTCAAAACTAAAATAAACCCTAGATACAATTGTTCATGTTCCTCGTACCTCCGCCCTCCGGCTCGCCGCCGCTGGTCGGAAATCGCTTCCTTCGCCGACCGGCCTCCAATCAACCCCAATCTAACACCAGTGGTTCACTTCTCCTCCTCATAGCAATAATTCAAGTCCCAACCTTCGAATCCCAGCCAATGTTTTCGAATATTCATTTAAACTCAAAAGTGTTCCGTCTTCCACGGCGGCATCGGCTCAGACGGCTACAAAAAATAAACCATAAGTTTCCCTTTCCACCCTCGTCACAAATATAAAACCATCTCCCCTCGAATCATAGCCTAATGACTCAAATATCGAATTGAAATCCGACAAAAAATTCCCCCATCTTCTGAATCAAATCAAACTCACACCCTCACCTTCCTCACCACAAAGACAAGATTATGTGCCCTCGAATGCCTCCTCAGCCTCTCCAAGTTAGAATTAGGGTTCCCGGAGTCCTCTCAGTGATGCATGTCAATCCCTGAGCTTCGAGCAGTTAAATAAATTATATTCTTGCGTGGGTCTATGCTTCGTTTGTTTTTGTCTAGTATTTTAATTTTAGTTTTTGTTGGTAGGAATTTTGAATGTAGTGTCTGTTTAGTGTTTGTTAGTTTATTCACGATTTTTCTTTCTTTTTGTATCATTGCCTTAATACATGCTTAATTTATTTTGATTTAGTTTGGTTGATATTTAGTTTTGTGATCCCTTGCTTGTGTTTATAGTTCATTGTTTTTACTTGTTAAATGACAATTGCCTGATTTTGAGTGGTAAAGATGCGTTTAGGGTTAGGATAAATAGACTCTATCTTTGATAATGCTATTCTCTTGTGGCTTGTAGCTTAATGGCAGGCTTGGCTTTAGGATATAAGAATTAAATCTGGTGCATTTGGTTCAATTGCTGGAATTTTCTTAGGTTGGAATTTGACATAGTGACTACTTTAATTCTAGTTAGTGTTAAACCTATTGATAAAAAAGTGTGGAAAGTTAATATGGTAAAAATGCTAATTTCATTTGATTACAAGGGTGATATAGGTCTTGGATGAAAGGAATCTCACGTGAAACTGATTTGGAAACCCCTAGAACATTCTAGATGGGGTTCCAATCAGATTTTTGAGATAACAATGAAGTAACTTGCAAGAAAGTTAAGAATTGAGGTACTAACTAATAAGATATGAAAAATAAGAAGGACTAAGGGGTAAACACAAATAAAAGGGTTGCCCTATGTTTTGGCTATAAATAGGCATGTTAATGCCTTCATTCTCAAGTTTTTTTTTTGCCAGTCTGAAATCCTTGGAAAATCCCCAAAGTTTTGAAGTATGAAAAAGTCCTATAAAATCCCTAAACTTTTGCCGAAGATCCAAACGTTTTAAAAAAAAGGTTAAATAATTCTAAGGAAAATTTTCAATAGTCTCGAAAGTCCGAAAATTCGCTAAAATTGCAGAGATTCTACTGTTCCATTAGAGCATTATCTTCATAATAGTCCCAATCCTCAGCAATAAACTGGAATTTCTAGATATATAAGATGAAAAAACTTGAAATATATGTGTTTGAAGTGCTAAATCCTTCAGAAACTATTCAGGGTTTGATTTCAAGGTTGTTTGGGTTTATTCAAGATTTTTGGATTGGTTTGCTGATGTTTTTTGGTTTAAAATTTTCTTGGGTTGTTCGATGCTATTTCTGGGTTAATAATAGACTTGAGCTGATGATTTCTGTCAGTATACTACTGTTTGAATTTTTTGAACTTATGCTAACTCCTTTTCTCCTTTGATAATGGAAACTCGAAGTACACTTTACTTCAACTGTTGGATTCATGTGTACGACTGTCTATTTTGAAGAACCTTTTCTTGCCTATATTATGTTACACGAATTTGTTTTGATGGATATTTTTATATGTTTCATTCGATAGCATTGATTAAACTATTACATATTCTGTATAAATGGACTATATAAACAATTGTCTTGGATTCTATGAGTAAAGTACTAGTTGTAGCATAATTTCCTTTAGGTGGTAGAGTAGACAGAAGTAAAATGGATATTGTAGTTCAAACATAATATCAGCATGACATGGTCAATTTCCTGTGTTAGTTAATGTGCTCATAACCTTATTAAATTTAGGGTAAACAAGTCTTTGTAGCAGGTCAATTTAGAGTTAGTCTTGTAAGCCATAATAAAGCATAGAATTACTGATTATGTATGAACCTGAAATTTGGTTTTGTTTATGCACGTGACTTTATGTCATCTATCATTTACATGTGAAGAAAAATGAAGTTGAGTCTCAAGTATGGTGTAACATGGAAATCTGGATTTTCAAAGCAATTTGCATATTTGTTGGACCTCACAAGTTTGGGCTGATTAGGCAACGATATTGAGTCTTGTATTGACTCATTCACACAACAGTTAATTTACGGTACAATCTCAATAAATAATTTGGGTTAATTGTGTCATGAACCCTGTTTCATGTGTCTTCCAACTTTGAGCTTGGTTTAAGGCCCAAACATAAATAGTCATTGCTGGTCAATGCTAATTAACTAAGTCTTTTTGAGACAAATCTTGTAGAAAATGCTATTTTTCTTTAGGTTGACCTTTAAATAATAAAACGAGATGCGTCGCGCCAAAAAAAAACCATAGATTGCGTATCCCTCTTTAAATTCCCATACTAAAATACATAAAAATTTGAGACATGCCGTTTAGCAAACTCTACGGCTTCCCGCAAAGATAATAACCCGTTCGTTGCTTTAGGTGTGTCTTTAATAATTTTACCTTCTTAAATACGGGTGTGCATTTTATGTGACCCAAATCAAAATCCTAATACGTCGAATAAAATGTGTTTCGGATCCGGGTGTATTTCATGTGATGCGATCCAAAGACATATTTTAAACGACGTTCACATTCTTAAAATTTAGTTAAAAGCGGTGAACAATTTTAATATTACACAATAGGATGAACACGTATAAAAATCAGAATTTTAGCCAATCGTAAAAGTATAAGAGATCGTGCTAGAACCACGGGATCCGAGGGTTCCTAAAACCTTTCCACCGCTCAGCAGAATTCCTTACTTAGAATTTCTAGTTCGTAAACTCCATTTGGGCAGCCAAAATTTTCCTCGATCTTGGATTCAAACAAACCGGTGACTTGGGATAACAAAAGCAGGCCTATCCCAAGTTTCGACTATAAACAAATAAATAATCTCATTTCGTATAATGTCACTTTAATTAATAAAACTCATTTATACGTTTATCTTTCAGGGTAGCCGTGTAAAAAGGAGGTATGACAATTTGGCAAGGGAAAAATTGTTATGGCCTGCCTCGGGATTTCTCTCGAGGGCGTGAAGACTACCCCGAGACCAGACCCTTTCTCATTGGAGGCTCTGTTCGTCAATAAGGTCCTAACTTTTGAAGTTGTTGTTGACATTATCACCAATTCAATTGTGGCAAAAGGCAGTAAGTTGGGACTAAAATTGGCCACGAAGTTGGCCAAAACATGTGATTTGATCGCAGTACTAGGATTATATTCGAAATAAAATTCACTAATCTCAACTACTCATTTGGTTAATCGACCTGAAAGCTCATGTTTATGAAGGACATTCTGTAGGGGAAAAGTTTTCACCGCGGCTATCTGGTGGCACTGAAACTACGGCCTAAGCTTTCGAGCAGTGAGTACAAGAGCTAAGTAAAATTTTTCAAGGTGCAGATAACAAACAAATTCTCCTGATAAAATTCTGCTAACATAATAGATAGGAGATTGCATACATTCATAAGCAACTGTTCGCCTTTCTTCGATTTTGATAGTAATTGAAGGCTTGGTTGATAAAGTTTAAGGTCATTAGATCCCGTTGCCATTCTGGAGTCCATTTAAAGTTGTTCTTCTACATAAGTGAGAAAAACTGATGGAATTTTTTCGAAGACCGAGAAATGAACCTCCGTAGGGCGGCTAGTATTCTAATTAGTCTTTAGACTTCTTTCACGTTTTTCATCTGGAATTGAATATCCTCAATGTCTTTAATCTTGTCTAGATTGACTTCGATTCTCATATGTGACACTAGGAAGCCCAAAACGTTACCAGAGCTGACTGTGTTCGCACACTTTTTGGGGTTATACTTTATGTTATGCTTCATTAGGATGAGAAAGATTTTGTGGAGGTGTTTCAAATGGTTACCTATGTTCAAATACTTAACAACCATATCATCTATTTAAAATTCCATTATTTTCCCAATTTTATTTTCGAACACTTTGTTCACTAGCCTCTGATAAGTGGCTTCGGCAATTTTTACCCGACGGGCATCACATTGTAGAAATATATGCCAATGTTCGTTATGAATGACGTTAAATCCTTATCCTCTAGGTTCATCTAAATTTGGTTGTACTTTCAATCCTGTCATGACCTAAATTTCATCGTATTTGTGATAACCCGCTAGTCAAGCCATAAATATAGTTCAAATCTGTACCTCCAACAAATATATCAATTATCACGATCTAAATAGATCGGTTGCGACAGGGATTCGGTACCTCACTCAACCGAATACCAACGTAATATATCATTCATAATATTATACCATAGGTAAATTAGTCGGAGTAAAGCGTGAGAGAATAAAAACTTATATATATGAAGTAAGGGCCTATAAGACCAAAATAACCACTCGTTTATTGAACATAGGTCGACAAGGACATGCAATCTCTTACGTACATAACATCTGTCTACAAGCCTATAGGATATACAATTTTCATAAAAATTAGGACAGAGTCGCGCCATACAAAACAATACATGTCCAAATCGTACTAATCAAACAAGCAACTCCAAAGCAAATGGAGCACTCCAACATCTTCCCTAGAGCTTATTGCCTACTTAGAGAGCTCTCGACCTGTCTATCGGGACCTGTGGGCATGAAATGCAGCATCTCCAAGTAAAAAGGACATCAATACGAATAATGTACATAGTATGTGAGGCACATAAATAAGTACATAACAGACATTGAAGAAAAATAGAGTGAATGACTCAACTTATAAGTCTGGATAGCTCTGTAAATCATGAACTACTTATAGTTGCATGCATATGCATTTGAATGTCATGTTGTACGTAGGTACATGTGTTCATAACAGTATCAAGCCTTTGAGGGCATCCCATCATATCATCTTAGCTACTGTAGACAAAAGCATCAACGTATACCATCTGATCAGGTGGTGGTGTATATGTAAAGCCATATGCCATAAGCATATATATATATATATATATATATATATATATATATATATATATATATATATGCGTATATATATATATATGTATATATATATGTATATATATATGTATATATATATGTGTATATGTATATAAATATAAATACATATATATATACATATATATACATATGTATATACTTATATATATACATATATATATATATATATATATATATATATATATATATATATATAAAACTCCATCTAGTCATAGATAAATGTCCATGGATAAATGCATATGAAATATGTTAATAAAATCTCTCAGTACGTCATAAGACCATTATGCCTCTAATTAATATCATGAAACAAACTTTACCAATTTACGTATTTTTGAGACTCATGAATAGAAGATACAATAATATATCACATGAGGAATCTAGAACGTAGACACCCCTAGTACTCCTATGAATAGAGTAATTTATGGAAATTGCCCGTTTGCTCGTTTTGTTTATATCATTTGGAACATATCAAAAAGAAAGAAGGGATAGCTTTCACAAACCTGCATGAAATCTTCCTTATTACGTAACAAACCGTGACACAGTGTCTTGCATCTACAATAACTGTAAGTATACTGTCGTTAACATATAATGTTGTACCCTCCTATTTGGCTAGTCGTATACCTTATGCAAAATCAGGCAAAACCTCTCCTATTTTTAATACATCCCAAAGACTACTAATGGCCATCAATAACCCAGCAACAACATCTACAACCAACAATAGCAACTACAATAATGCAATCGAACATGAGTTTTTCTTATTATCTCAACAATCATATTGTATTGCAAGCTCATTTATACTCATAAAATGATATGATTGAATTTCTACCCACCACAAACTATATATTTAGCCATGAAATAGCCCAACCAGAGATACAACCGTATCTCATGTTCTTTCCAGTGCTATCTTATAATGTTTCTCTCAAATAACACAATCAACACAAGATTAGTCTTAGGAACAATCAACAAGATGTTATACATACCTTGTACAACATTTAAAAATCGATAATCTATCTCAACATAGCACATAATAGCACTCAATCACACCACAATATCATACAAGCATTCTCTTGTAGTTTTTAACACCTTTGATGATGATTTGAGTTAATTTTCTTCTAGTTTGGTTATTGGGATCTTGGACCAGCTATTGCAGAGAATTAAGAGTGTTTTGGTGTAGTTTTTCTGTGTATAATGACGACATATACAAGGGATGGGATAACTTATAATCATAGCACCTCAATTTTCATAGTAGGTGGGTAAGCCTGCTTGGCAGCTCTACCAGTGCAACTTCGGATGCTTGTATGTCTTGAATTCGACATATATAAGTTACAAAAGATTTGAAGAATTTGAAATTAGACACACAATTATTTAATTATGTATACATAGCCCCATGTAACACTCAATAAATTTGAGAAAACCACATCGAAACTGGCCTACAAAACTGCTAGTTTCAACAAAGTGCAGCGACGTGATTCAGCGGCTCTACTATATAAATTCATATTTCTCTACTCCCATGTTCAATGAATAAATGGTTTGGATATTTAGAAATTAAGTTTAAAGACCTTCATATTGTTATATAATATTTTCCAAAACGACCTCATATAATACATGAAATATATTTCTCAAAATGCTTTATTATAAGGCAAATCCTTAGTCGGTTTTTTTCCGCAACTTAAATCCGATTTTTTCCAAACTTTATACTTCATATAAAAACATAATATATAGTCATATATTCACTTTAAACACATTTAAATCATCATTAACAAGTATCATAATCATGTTAACTTGCTTAACACTTCAGTAAATATTTCTTATCTTTGTAGAAGGATTTCATCCTTTTTTGAGTTTACATTAGATAATCTTCTTTTATATACTATAAAAGAAGATCTCATTTCCGAGCTTACATCAATTAACTTACGGTATACTTTCACATACAAAAATATGGGGTGTAGTATCATCCCCCTTTTGAACATTCGTCCACGAATGTTGACTGATGTGCTAATTAGTGTTGTATTCTATAGATCTAATGAATACATTAATATTTTCAACAATCTAGGCAATTATTGTGTGAATAAATTCAAAGACCAGGGCATTCCCCCCTGTAAGCCTCCTCTCACATCACGACTTGTGATCAGAATTGTTCCAATCCCGTAACTTTGACTTCCTTCTTGTTGTAGTATGCATTACTATTTCCTTTTATGTGCGGATCTTCTCTCTCTTTTTTCCAACTTTTTGCCAATCTATATACCTCACATTATGAACATATATAGAACTATGACAAGATGTCCCGGGGAGCATATATTGGTGTATGGAAGTTCTTTTCTTGGTACTTTACAGAATTTACAACTGTTTCAATATTTTCTTTCCTAGTCTTGGTAATCTATCATTATGGATTTAGAGCATCTATGTGGATCTTACCATAATATTACACTTACATTGGATTAATATTATGGAGGTATGCTACACAACTTTATGTTACTTTCTCACTGCTTATCCCATAACCTGTTTGGCACAATACTGCCATTTTGGGAACACATAATCGACCCCGATATCTGAGAACTCCTTCTCCTGTAATCTCAAATGGTAACTTCACCTTTAGAGGGGTATTATCTCTGTAATGATCTAGAATAAGATCTTCATACTGGCATCCCTTCACTCCAGTTACTAAAGAGGAAGTTGTAATGCCCTATATAGTAACTCTAATACCACCTGAATCTAAAAATTTAATTTCAAGTTTAGCTACCTAATGAATCTCACAATGTCACTCTTCTCTAACTGTAAATATGATAAGCAACTCATAGATCTACTGATGGGGGCGTCGACTACTACATTCGCCTTTCTTGGACTATATAAAATATCAACGTCATAGTCTTTCAACAGCTCCGTCCATCACTTTGATGTAATACCTTCTCACTAGGGCTCATGTCTCAATGGGAACAACTGAAGTTATTTTCCTGGTCAACCTAAGGGTGATACAATACTTCAATAATCATATATAATATCATCCTAACGTGGTTAATCTTATGGGGTAATTATAGTGTTGTCCCATCTATAAAATCCATTTTCTTTAAACCAGTACTCAATTAAAGGATCAGACGTAATCCTTTTATTTATCACAATTACACTATTACTCTACTACCAGAGCAGCATTTCATCTCTTCTAATTTCTCATATTCTTTGATTCCCTTGAATTCAATCAGACTGTACCGAGCTTTCTATAGCTTATGGAGACCATCAGCTCTCTTGTTTTGATGGGCTCAATCTGAAGGTCTTCCTTGTTCTTGTTACCTTCTCAATAAACATTTCACAACTTTACTCCTATCTGTCTATAACCTTGTCATTATGGGATACTTTAGTGTGCCACCTGCACATATCGATTCATACAAGTCAAAACCTTCATTTACTTGGTAGCATCATATATTTCCTTTCATGCCTTCTTAGTTGTTTTTAAATGTAAGCAATAGCATTTTTTGGGTTGTTCTGCCACTTATTGTGTTAATACTTGGCACATCTTAGTGCCCTCATATATTGGAGTTCGATGCAACCAATATCATATTGAATATATCCTTTTGATGTTTTATTCTTGTCATTCATTATCCAACGTAGATGCCACTTACTTATAGAGCGCGTACAATGTTGTTACAGGGCCACATCTTCTGTATGTCACTATGCTTAAATTGAAGTCTACTTTCTTATTTCCTCAACTAGTCATTACTTACATCACACAATCGCTCCCTATGTATCAAGTGTTTATTTGCACTTATCTATCAATAACATTTTGTGCTACAACCCTTATTTCCTCTTCCCGGTATCGTGCTTGCATAATGTTCCGGAGTCGTATCATATCAATAGGATCTGAATAGATGCAATCTCATTCCTTTCACCTTCTTACTGCATTCTTTCTTTACTATTCCATTGTTACTTCTTAACCTTGGATTCTTTTCACATCTTCATGGATTCTTACTTACCTTGCAGTATTTCTTCTGTACTGATGATAATTGAATTCTTTACTCGCAAGGCGATATCAAGTGTAACTGGCATACTTAGTCCATTAAGCATAACGTTTCTTACAGTGCTCGCTTTAGGGAAACATCTTCTTGAATTACCTTGAAATGTTATTCTTCCACCGTCCACTATATTATTGCTGGAATGTAATCTCTAAAATTCTCTTGATGCCGACAATTATCAAATCATGCAGTTCCTAATTCATATTCAACATATGTTGTTCACTAGCCCATACTTATTTCTATTATTCTGAGGGTCTAACTTTCCCTTTTGGTAATCCAACTTAGTCTTTTTGAAATAGGAATATGACTTTATGGCTAATACTATTTTATAACCTCAAGGCATGTCACATCTTGTCTTTTCCTTTACTGACTATAGACTTTGTCTACGTGCCATATTTTTATTTACGTTATCATTTATTTATCACAACTTAGTCATATTACTTTATTCACTATCTTTTTATTGTCAAGCTAATTTTTTTGTCTCACTTCGTTCTAAAAACTTTAACCTAACATTCTTTCACTTTTAGCTCCCCTTATTTCATCTCACTAGCTCTTAGGATTGTCTAGCATTCTGCCTTTATTTTTTTTTTACTTGAGGCTGGAGTCATACTAAAGTAAATATTCATCCCTTCTAGGATCTACTACCTTTCTTCCTTATTACTCAACTAAGCTCGACACAATGTCTTGCATCTACAATAAGTGAAATGATATTGCTGTTAGCATATAATGTCATACCATCGTATTTTGCTAGTCCTATCGCTAAGGAAAATATAACAGAATGTCCCTTATTTTAAATACATCCAAAAGACCACAAAAGGTCATCAAAAACCCAGTAACGAAAACTATAACAAATAATTGCTATCTTAAAAATCATATTGAGCGACAAGCTCATTTATGCTCATAACAAGATACGAATTGTGTCCAAATATTTTACATAAATTAGTTTAAAACCTTCATAAAATCATACTTATATGTATCATATTTGTTTTACAGTAAAACATCCACAAAATACGTTCCAAAACAGCCCCACACATCTAGCAAATTAATTTTAACTGTCAGTCACTTATTTTTCATCTTTTATTCTTCAATTAACTTATTTAACACCTATAAAAGCTTAAAAACAGAAGCTAAAAAATTATCAAATTATTTCTCATAATTTTATGCCACCACAAACCATATATTTATCCACAAAACGATCCAACAAAAGAAATAATCATATCTCATGTTCTTTCAACTTCTATCTTATGGTTTCTCACTCAATCAGCACAACCAACACTTGATTAGCCTTAGGCACATCCAAGAAGATGTTATACATAACTTGTACAGTATCTACTCTAAACCCTATCCCAATCTAGCTCACAATACCCCTCAATTATGCTACCACATCATAGAAGCATTCTCTTGTAGTCTTTAACACCTTTGATGATGATTTGAGTTGATTTCCCTTTAGTTTAGTTATTGCGATCTTGGACCAACTCGTATAGATTATTGAGAGTACTTTTGGTGTAGGTTTTCTGCATATAATGACGAGATATACAAGGGAGAAGATAACTTATACGCTGATATCCTTTTAGTTTAGTTATTGGGATTTTTGACCAGCTCGTATAGAATATTGAGAGTATTTTGTTGTAGGTTATCTATATAATGACGAGATATACAAGGGAGAAGATAATCTATAAGCCTACCGCATCAATTCTCCAAGTAGGTGGGTAAGCTCCTTGCTTAGCAGCTTTAACGGTGCAACTTCAGATGCTTGTATCTCTCGAATACGACTTTGTATTGACAAACAGTTTGCATTGTTTGAAACCAGACTCATAGAGATTTAATTTCATATGAATATATCACTGTAAATCTGAATAGATTGGGAGAAAACTGCATCACAACTGCCCTATGAAATTGCCAGTTTCTCCGAAGTGCGGCGACATGACTCGGCGACCCTACTGTACAAATTCATATTTCTCTACCCTGATGTCTTATGAATAAATGGTTTGGACTATTGGAAACTAGGTTCCAAGATTTTCATTTTGTAATATAATATGTCCCAAAATGACCTAGATATATCAACTGAAACATATTGCTCAAAATACTTCATTACAAGGCAAATCCTCTGTCGGTTTTTTCCGCACCTTAAATATGATTTTTTCCAAACTTTGTATTTCCTATACAAATATCATAATTAGTCATGTCTTGATATTAAACATATTTAAGTCATAATTAACAAGTCTCATTTCATCTTAACTCCCTTAACACTTCAACAAACCTTTCTTATCCTTGTCGAAGGATTTCGTCCTTTTCGAGTTTACATTAGATTATCCTATAATAAATGTGACATCTAATGTCGGGGTGTAACTAAATTAAGTGAATTTATATACTTTCAAAGAAGAACTCATTTTCGAGCTTACATCAATTGACTTACGACATACTCCCATGTACAAAAACATAAGGTGTAACATCAATACATGAATGTGAATCCACACGCTCAACAAATGTCTCAATCAGGAAAGTGAAACCACATGCCCAAAAGAATTTCTTGAAATAGAAAAATGAATCTAAATGCCCAAATTGTCTAATATGAATGATGGAAACAATACATATATGCTAATATAGTACATATAATGAAATACTATATAACTACACATTTCTACCATATAACTCAGGTACATAAATGTGATGACATGATAAATCTTCTCAAATTTAAAATTTTATTTTGTGATTCGAAACCTTGAAAATAATATTTTGACCTTTCTCGATTTGTGTGCTCAGTGCGGGTGTCTCCTTGGAAAGCTTTTACGCTTAGAATAAGAAAATTTGCCTAAAACATCATTTGAGTTGACTCCGGTAAACATTTTAGATAAACGGACCCGGATTCATATTTCGACGGTCACAATGGGTGTATAATAATTTGGGACTTTGGCGTATCCTTGGAGTCATAATTGGAAGTTCCTAGCTCGGGATCTAGGACTTTGTCAAAATTTAATAGTTAAAGGCTAAATGCATTTGAGATGTTTTGACCAATGTTTGAGTTCATGGATAACAGGTCTGTATTTTGGTACCTGTATATGGTATAGGTCCACTATCACATTTATGACTTGTCTATGAAATTAAATGATAAATGAAGTTGATTTTACGTGATTAAGATGTCTGATTGTGAAAAAAGAAGTTTCAAAGTTTTCTCGAAATTCTCATTTGATCTACTGCTAAATTCGTAGTTGAACTGTTATTTTTTCGATATCGTGCAAGCAAGTTGATATGATATTTTTAGACTAGTGTGGAATTTTTGTTTAGTTATCTAATGTAACGACTTGACTGGTCAATTTTTAGCATTTGCACTTTGGTCGGTTGTTTGAGGGCACGAGTAACTCCATCTGATGTATAATGACTTTTGTGAATCATCGGTTTTTATTTTGTGGTTATTCGAATTGAGTTGGAAGAATGATTCTCAGCCTGAAGCATTAAATTTGAAAAGTTTGACCAAGTTTTATTCTTTATATTTGACCTCATATTTTATTTCTGATGGTTCCAATAGCTCTGCTGTGTGATTTTTGACTTAGGAGCGTGTACGGATCGTGATTCAAAACTCCGTAGGGAAATTTGGCTTGAAATGGTGAAAGATGGAATTTCGGAAAGTTTGAAAGGGAGTAGACTTTTTGATATGGGGAATCGGAGTTTGACGTTGAAAGTTGAAGCTAGTCTGTACTGTAAAATATGACATGTATGCAATATTTAAGGTCAATCGAATGTGATTTGTTAGGTTTCAGCATTAGTTGTTGAAGTTGAAGTTTGAATGTTAAATGATTTTGAGTTGAGGTATGATTTTTCGTTTCGATGTTGTTCTGGGTGTTTTGAGGCCTCGAATAGGTCCCTGTTATGTTATCGGACTTGTTGGTATATTTGGATGTGGAGCGTGTTTCAGATTGATATTAGATCATTTTCTTCAATAGTGCTATTGTTTGTTTTAATTTTACCGCAAATACAGCAAGTATACATAAGTGTGGTCGTAGAAACGACAAAGTGACCGTAGGAGCATGAATTTGAGCTTGGTGAAAAAGAGCGCAGAAGCGGAGATTTAGGCGCATATGCGGGGGCGTAAGTGCAATATGATAGAGTGTAGGAGCAAGTTTTTTCGGCAAGTGTGAATGGTGACTCGCACCTGCAATGTCGCAAAATTCGGTCTATTGTCCTCAGGTGCGAGGTTCGAGTCCTCAGTTTATTCTTCAAAAGCAAAGGATATGTCACAGAAGTGATGCTACAGAAGCGATGCCACAGAAGCGACTCATGTGTCTGCAGATGCGGAAGAGCTGGACAGGATGTTAAATACAAAGTTCTGCAATTTTTGCTTCACTTTTACATTTCCATGTGTGTATTGGGGAAATTCTGGAGTATTTTCATAACAAGGATTGGGATAAGTGTTCTACACTTGGTGTTGGTTATATTTCATGAATCTATCTTTGATTTTAGCTTTTGGTTAATGAATTTTAAAGAGGAAATTGGGGGTTTTGGCCTAAAGTTTCATAATATGAATTTTTTAGTGTTGAACACCGATTTGGAGTCGGATTTGAGTGAATCTATTATGGTGGAAATAGTTAATGAATAGATTTTCGGATTTTGTGAGATTTCTTGAGTTTCGAGACATGGGCCCGGGTGTATTTTTTGCCGAATTTGGGATTTGATGTAGAATTTGATCTTTATCATTTGAAATTGCTTCCTTGGGCCTTATGTGATGTATTTGAGTTATTTTTGGCTAGTTTTAAGTCGTTTGGTGGTCGCTGCGCGCACGATGGCATCTTGGAGTTTTGCTTGGCTAGCTCGGTATTGAAATTGTCTTGTTTAAGCTAAGTAGCTCTGCTAAACATATTTCCGAGGGTATGAAACCCTTAATTATATGTTATGTATTTTGTATCAAGGTTACGCACATGCTCGGTGACGCGCGTGTGGGCATGCCCTTATGAATTTGGACTTTGTTGGTGGTCCGATTTTGTTGGTATTTGTCTTTTTACCAGGTGATAAAATATTAGAGCTGTTATTCCTGGTATATATCATGTTTAGTCTTTATCGCTAATATTTCTAGGACACAAAGTGTTTGCTTCTTGTTGTCATTCATATCATATCTCAGTCTCAGTTATTATTTTGTTGATACTTCCTACCTTTATTGACGGGCTAGTTTCATGACCTTGAGAGCCCGAGAGACTGGAGAGATTGAATACTGAGTGAGGCCGATGGCCTGAGATAAGGATATTTATAGAATCGGGTTGTACGCCGAAATATGATTTATCAATTTATGAGAGAGTGACGCAGAGGGCCTTATTACAAGGATATCTATGGGATCAGGCTGCACGCTTCATCATGTTTTATTGATTATGACTGAGTTAGGTTAAGGGCCTGGTTGGTATATGCCATCATTGGCTTGTTATAACGCTTGGCTGAAGGATCCTCTCCGGAGTATGCATACTCCCACTGAACGCTAGTACCTACTGAGTGCCAGTGCCGAGTGTTGAATGAATGTTGTGAGACCTTCGCATGCTTTTGAAACCCTATGCTTTCCTCACTATTGATTAACCATTATTTGACCTAATGGGCTATCATGTTTCAAATATTGCTATGTACTGAATATTTTTCATGCTACTATTGAATGTTATTTTTTTTGCCAATAAGTTTGGCTTTGAATGTATAATGTTTGTGTAATCTATTTATATATTGCAACTACCTCTTTGAGTGATCTTTAATCTTGTTACTGAATTCAAACTTTCCTTTTGTGAAAACCTGATTTACTCGCCTGCTAAGGTTAATTGATTCCTTTCCTTGTTTTGTCTTAGCGAACCCTTTCCCAAAATAAATACATTTATGTACGTAGACTCGATTACTTACTGAGTTTTTTTAATACTTCTTTTATGGCAACTATCGTTTCGTTAGAAATTGATTTCTTTCCATATTATGAACATGTCATTACCCGTTAAGCAAGTGATCCCTTAACTAATAGCAATCATTTGTATAGTTGATTCTGAATTATGATTGTTTCCATATTTGTAGCTTATTACTTTTCTTTTACTAGTTTTAAAAAAGCAATAAATACCCTATGCTTCTCTTCTTTCAAACAAATGAACTACTAGAGAACACACACTTCATCTAAAAACTCTCTCTCTTTCTTAGATTTGTTATTACTTGTGGTGGTGCCTTACGTAGTCGGCTGAAAGCCAAGGGTAGGTTGTGTGAAATTTTTTTACTTTCTTTTTGCATTTGCTTCTTTAGTAGTATGTTCTGATTATTCTTCAGCATCAAGAAAAAACATGTTCATACTATTTCCCGCACTCTTGCCTACTCCCTGCTTGTGTTTAATCGAATTTCATTCCTACGCATGCTATAGTCTACAACCCCTCGCCACCTTTCGTTTTGTTTGATATATGTTTCCTCTACGTATGAACTCTATCACTCACTTATGAATACCAAACCTCGCATCCCCTATGTGTTTTTTATCTTTGGTTTGTTCTGGTAATAAAAGCATTGAAAATTGTTGTGCATGACCCAAACCTGAATCCTTGGGATCATAACGCTGTGTGTTTTTGCTAATTTATGGGCATTCCACCTTCACTTATTGTTGTGCATGTCCATACTTTACCCTTCTCAAGGTTACATGCCATCTGCAATGTGTTCACACACCCCTGCCCATTTGTGAACTTGCTAATAGTGCATAATTTTAGCCATTGTATTTAAAACCACCCTTATCCCCTGCTACTCTTAATTAAGTTTTAGATAAGTTTCCGCTCCTGCACTTCCACTGTACTCTTAGACTTAGGTTTTTCCCCTCTTGTGTAAGCACTACTTTGGGACCACGAGCTCTCCCAAAACTTGGACACATAAGGGCTGACCCTTCTGCACTGCACTCATCTCTATCTGGCTACACCAACATATGTGTAAGCACTGCTCGGGTTCCTTTCGGACTCTTAGGGAACATTCACATACCCAAGTCTGAGAAAGGATTTGAAATCAATGGAATTGGCAATAATACGTTTCATTGCATATCTCCGATAGGAAGTCAAACTAGTATTTCCTATCGTTGTAGCTTTTTCTTTCATTCTTTTTTTTCTAAATAAGTCTTTCTGGTTTATGATATGTTGTAATAAACACTTGGGGTTGGCTAGTCAAAAACGGCTGGGTAATTATGCATGGTTAAGTGTAGAAATTATGCATATATGTTCTGTTCTTTAAATTCTACACGTTTTATGTTCGAGTTGCATTTCTAAACCATGTCTATAGGACTACTACTAATTTTGCATGTTCAAGTTGCATTTATAAACTATGTCTATAGGATCTTGCATGTTCAAGTTTCATTAAGAAACCATGTCAATAGGACTCACTCGAAATCATGCACGTTCAATTTCACATCTAGATAACCCGCCTATGCGAATTATCTAAATTTCTGCATGTTTGTCACCATTTAGATATAATGATTTAAAGGTCCAATTAGATATAATCTGGCATCATGCTCAAATCAGTGTAATATACAAAAATGATGCCAATAGGAATTCCTATTAAAAATCTCGCCTGCTCCCATATTCACCTGGATATCATGTCTATGCGGATTAAATCGGTGACTAGATATCGTGTCTATAAAAGTTTTTTCTGCAATCCACTAGGCGTAGCCTAGGGCTAGTTCTTATTTATATATAAAAACCAAATACAAAATGTGTTAATGTTCTAAAACATGTTGCTAATAATGTATGTATATTACATGTAGCCTATTATCAAATTGATATGACAAACACTACTAAAATTGTATAATAAATCTAGCCCATGGAAAATAAAATATCCTAATTCCTAAAAGGCACGGTCCAATTGTGAGCACACATAGCCCATTGCAAAGCAGCCAAAGTCAACGTGTATAGCTTGCATGAATAGCGACCATTAAATTGCACTTATAGCCCCATTTCTTGTATTTTGCCACTGTAGACATGTAGTTTTGTATTGGCCTATTTTTACACTTCAATAATGTACTCATTCCTATCATTATACACCTTATATCTGTTTGATCCCACTTGTATCTGTCATAGATAATATTTATTTCCCAATTGACCTATTTGAAGCTCATTTTCATTCCAGCTTTGTCAAGTATTCTCTGCCTATGCTTTCTTGTTAAATTACTTGGTTGAATCATCACATTGATACACCATGTTCTCCTTTGATCATATGTGTCCCAGTATCTGCTATGGCCTTCTGCATGTGTGTATTGTATTACCCTTGTGCCTAGGATTATTTTGCTCTATCCTGTCTACTGAATTTGCGATGATGATAGAAGTTGGGTTGTCCAGATGTATGAACTGCTAGTGATCTGTCGAATGCCCTTCTTTTCCTCATTTGTGTTGCATGTTGATGCTCCAGTCGAGTGTGCCTGGAAACGCTTGCCAAGCACTGTGTGCAGTGCTACTGACCAGCAGTATGTCCTGCGCTGCCTCATTTGTATTTAAGCATCAGTCGACTTTGCTACATTACTGCCCCTGCAGTTTTTCATAAGGACAGATATCTTCATCATCTTTTCTTGTTGTATCTTACTTTCTTTGTTTGATTTTACTGACTCCCTGTATACAATTCCTCGTATCCTTTCTTATGTTTTGCTATTTTTACCATTTTGTGATACTGATTTAGATTTACTGTGATCCAGGTAATCCTTCTCATGCTTGAGCTTGTTACCTTTCCTCCTTTAAGCGAGTGAGCATAAAGTGTTAAATCACCCAAATAAGTCGTATTTGATAGCAAGGCATGAGTACAGAAGAGTTTCCCGCAAAAAGGAACAAACAATTACAGAAAAAAGGCATTCTAATGTTCTTGTCCATAAGGATTTGAACATCAGCAGTAATGGATACTATCATATAGACAAACTGAAACTAGTTTAATTTAAAATTCGTCAATTCAGAACCAGTTTTTTTTAGTAATTTAATATCTTCTTATTAACACGACTTAGCAAGCATGCCTATTAGGTTTCAAACCATTCATTTTAAATTGTTAATACTTTTGCACATTTAAAATCAGCAATAGATATCACATTCCTAATGGTCTCACTTAAATACATAGGCTAGCCTTAGGTAATAAAAACAATAAAACTGAATTCGCCTCTGTTAATTAATAATTGCTCTAACTAGCGGGCAGGCATGCCTGATTTGAACTTCTTATTTTAGGTATCTGATGAATCTGGCTCTGACTCAAAATCCCCTGTTTTTGGACTTCTAAATATTGAGAATTTGATTTATGTTTGAGTCATGCTATCTAATAGCTTTGTTTGAGGTGGTATATTTGAGCCTTCACTGTTTGTGTGCTTCCCCATAATATGCAATCCAACTGTTTTGTATGTCGCCTTAGATTTTTTACCTTTAAGACCCAAAGTAAGCCTACTATCCCTCCCTTTAGGAATAAAAGTACTAAGTCCTTCCGGGATTCATAGGAATGGGGTGGGTAATAGAATGCAATAGTAGTCAAGACCAATCCACGCTTTAATACCTTAAATAGGCGGGAAATGGTAGATATGGATATAATGACCAGTGCGCAAATGCCACGTCTAGCCACTCTTTTGAGGAGTACTTACCGAGAATAGCATTAATATAATCCTTATTATAAATATACCTAGGATCCCCTTCCTTTAATTTTTTTTATTTTTTAAGAATTGTAAATCCTTGTTTAAAAATCAGTTTAGTATCTCTTTAAAACTTTGTTTAATTTCAAACCATTGTGCATTAAAATTCCCTCTTATTTGAGCCTTATCATTTTATATTTTAATTTCACACCAAATTCACAAGGATCCATTTGACCGAAAACAAAATTACTAGATCTTGAGGGGTGCCTAACACCTTCCTCTTATGCTAATTTCAAGCCCTTTCCCTACATCTAGTTATCAAGAAATTTTTGAAATAAACCTTTTCGGTGTCCTAATGCACCATAAATCATTGGGTGGCGACTCTTCACAAATGAAAAACCCAGTTCCCAAAAGGAACGAGTTGTCTTATACCCAAAATGTCATGAACCCGATTCTGCCGACATGATGAGGGAAAAAAAGGGGGCGCGACACCTAATTGGAGGACTCCTGAAGCCCCCATAAATTAATATTTAACTGTCAAAACCACCCCCACCCAAAACACATCGTCCCTAAAACCTCAATGACCCAAACCCTAACACCACACCCTTCACCCCAAACCGCCGGCCGAAAATTGCCTCCGCCAGCGGCGATTCTCATATGGCCCTGAATATAACCCAACCCGACCACCTCAACCTCCTCTTTCTAAATTTACCATTACCAGCCTTCAAAACTTATCCAAAAGCCTCGAATATTCATTTGAAAGGCTGGCTCTGCCCCCTTGCACATCGACATTAACGCCAAACGACCCAAAATTAACACCACATGGCCACCAAATATCTCGGATTTTAACTCAAAATCTTGACCAGAACCCTAACTCCTCCAATCACCAACAAAATTTACATCACAGCCTCCCCTTCACCTCCTCATCTTGAATCCCTGACTGGCTTTCTTCGAATTTTTGCTAAACTCCTAAAAAGTTTAATCTAGGGTTCCCGGAGTGGTGCGCGAAGATTTCCAGGGTTCAACAAGTTGTTTTAATCTAAGTGTTCCATTTACCTATTAATTTCCGTTTTTGCATATTTGTTTGTTTATATTAAGTTTTAGTTTGATTTGATTAAATTGCACTAGCCTTTTCTTATAGTTTGTTCTTCACGCTTGATTTCTGAGCTAGGTCAGCTAGGATTTTCCTATATGAGTTTGCACGATAAAAGCCCTAATTTCTTTTTGGCTGATTGTTAGACGGATGCTTTTATTGTTCAGTTTTGTTTGATTTATTTGTTTATCATCGTTTAAAACAACTATTGTCGAAAAACCCTATGTCTTTTTGTCTGAAATAGTTCATTTAAATACTTGACTCGATTTGAAGTTCCTTGTTTCATAACCTCTTTCTCTTTTATATGATCCCTCTGATTCTGGGTTTCTATTGTCTTCACAAATGATTGTGATTGAAACCCTAAGTTTTTTTTTTCAAATGGGTTTCCTTACTTGCTGTTGTGAGACCTTCACATGCTTTTGATACTCTATGCTTTACTCACTATTGATTCAACATTATTTGACCTAATGGGCTATCATGTTTCGAATTTTTCTATCTACTGAATATTTTTCGTGCTACTATTGCATGTTATTTGTTTTTCCGATAAGTTTGGCTTTGAATGTATAGTGTTCGTGTACTCTATTTATTTGTTGAGATTACCTCTTTGAGTGATCTTCAATCTTGTGACTGAATTCAAACTTTCCTTTTTTGAAAACATGATTTGACTCGCCTGCTAAGGTTAATTGATTCCTTTCCTTGTTTTGTCTTAACAAATCCTTTCCCAAAATAAATACATTTTTGTACATAGACTTGATTACTTACTCAGTTTTTTAATACTTCCTTTATGGCAACTATCAGTTTCCATAGAAATTGATTTCTTTCCACATTATGAACCTATCATTACCCGTTAGGCAAGTGATCCCTTAACTAAAGGCAATCATTTGTATAGTTGATTCTGAATTATGATTGTTTCCATATTTGTAGCTTATTACTTTTCTTATACGAGTTTTATCGAAGCTATAAATACCCTGTGCTCTTCTATCAAACAAACGAACTACTACAGAACACACACATCAGTCTAAAACTCTCTCTCTTTCTTAGCTATTATTACTTGTGGTGATGCCTTACCTAATCGACTGAAAGCCAACGGTAGGCTGTGTGAAATTTGTTTACATTCTTTCTGCATTTTCTTCTTTACTGGAATGTTCTGATTAATCTTCCGCATCAAGAAAAAACATGTTCATTTACTATTTACTGCACTCTTGCCTACTCCCTGCTTAATCGAATTCCATTCCGACGCATGCTATAGTTTATCACCCCTCACCACCTTTCGTTTTTTGTTTGATTTATGTTTCCCCATATGTATGAACTCTATCACTCACTTATGAATCACAAACCTCAAATCCGCTATGTGTTTTGTATCTTTGGGTTGTTCTGGTCATAAAAGCATTGAAAATTGTTGTGCGTGACCCAAACCAAAATCCTTGGGATCATAACGCTGTGTGTTTTTGCTAATTTATGGCCATTCCAGCTTCACTTATTGTTGTGCATGTCCATTCCTTACCCTTCTCAATGTCACATGCCATCTGCAATGTGTTCACACACCCCTGCCCCTTTGTGCACTTGCTAATACTGCATAATTTTAGCTATTTATTTCAAACCACCCTTATCCCCTGCTACACTTAATTAAGTTTTAAATAACATTCCTCTCCTGCACTTCCACTGTACTGTTAGACTTAGGTTTTTCCCCTCTTGTGTAAGCACTGCTTTGGGATCATGAGCTCCCTCAAAACATGGACGGATAAGGGCTGACCGTTCTTCACTGCACTCATCTCTATCCGGATACACAACTTAGGTGTAAGCACTGCTCGGGTTCCTTTGAGAATCATTGATAACTCTAACATACCCAAGTCTGAGAAAGGATTTGAAATCAATGGAATTGTCAATAAACGTTTCATTGCATATCTTAGATAGGAAGTCAAACAAGGATTTCGTATGGTTGTAGCTTTTTCTTTCATTCTTTCTTTTCTAATTAAGTATTTCTGGTTAATATCTTCTTATTAACACAATTCAGCAAGGATGCCTATTAGGTTTCAAACCATTCAGTTTAAATTGTTACTACTTTTGCGCATTCAAAATCATCAATAGATACTACATTCCTAATGGTATCACTTAAATACATAGGGTAGCCTTAGGTAATAACAATAGAAAAACTGAATTTGCCTCTATTAATTAATAATTGCTCCAACCAGCAGGCAGGCATGCCTAATTTGAACTTCTTATCCGAGGTATCTGATGAATCTGGCTCTGACTCAAAATCCCCTATTTTCGGACTTCTAAAAATTCGAATTTGCTTTTTGTTTGAGTCACGCTATTTAATTTCTTTGTTTGAGGTGGTATAGATTAGCCTTCACTGTTTATGTGCTTCCCCATAATGTGCAGTCCAAATCTTTTGAATGTCGCCTTAGATTTTTTACCTTTGACACCCAAAGTCAGCCTAATATCCCTCCCTTAAGGAATAAAAGTACTAATTGCCTCCGAGATTGATAGGAATGGGGCAGGTAATAGAATACAAGAGTAGTCAAGACCAATCCACGTTTTAATACGTTAAATAAGGTGGGAAATGGTGGACAAGGATATAATGACCGCGCGCTAATACCACGTCTAGCCACTCTTTTGAGGAGTACTTACCGGGTATTCCATTAATATGATCCATATTATAAATAAACCTAGGACCCCTTCCTTTTATTTTTGTTTTTTTTTTGTTTTTTGTTTTTTTTTTTTGTTTTTTAAGTATTGTACATCCTTGTTTAAAAATCAGCCCTTTTAGGATCTCTTTCAAAATTTGTTTAATTTCAAACCATTGTGTATTAAAATTCCCTCTTAGTTGAGCCTTATCTGTTTATATGTTAATTGCACCCCAAATTCTCAAAGATCTATTAGACCGAAAACCAAACTACTTGATCTTGAGGGGTGCTTAACACCTTCCTCTTATGATAATTTCAAGCCCTTTTCCTAGATCTAGTTATCAAACAATTTTTGAAATAAACCTTTTTGGTGTCCTAATGCACGATAAATCATTGGGTGGTGACTCTTCACAAATGAAAAACCCAGTTCCCAAAAGGAATGAGTTGTCTTATTCCCAAAATGTCATGAACCCGAATCTCCCGACATGATGAGGGAAAAAGGGAGCGCGACACCTAATTGGAGGATTCCTGAAGCCCACATAAATTAATATTTAACTGTCCAAACCACCCCCACCCCAAACAAATCGTCCCTAACACCTCAAAGACCCAAACCTTAGCGCTACACCCTTCACCGCAAACCGCCAGCCGAAAATTGCCTCCACCGGTGGCGATTCTCATATGGCCCTAAAAATAACACCACCTGACCACCTAAACCTCCTCTTTCAAAATTCACCATTACCAGCCTTCAAACCTTATCCAAAAGCCTTGAATATTCATTTGAAGGGATGGCTCTACCGCCTTGCACGTCGACACTAACGCAAAATGGCCCCAAATTAACACCCCATGTCCACTAAATATCTCGAATTTTAAATCAAAATCTTGACTGGAATCCTAACTCCTCCAATAACCAACATAATTTACATCACAGCCTCCCCTTTCTCCAAATCTCGAATCCGTGACTGGCTTCCTTCGAATTTTTGCTAAACTTGTCAAGAGTTGAATCTAGGGTTCTAGGAGTGGTGCGTGAAGATTTCGAGGGTTCAACAAGTTTTTTAATCTAAGTGTTCCATTTACCTATTAGTTTCAGTATTTGCATATTTATTTATTTATATTAGGTTTAATTTGATTTGATAAATTTGCACTAGCCTTTTCTTATAGTTTGTTCTTCACGCTTGATTTCTGAGCTAGGTCAGTTAGGATTATCCTAATTAATAGGAATTAGATTTTTGTATAGAGATGAGCACATGCAAGTATATTGTCAATTTCTCTTATTGACCTTTTTCCCTGTTTAAGACAATTGATGCCTTTAACATTGCTCGCCAGTCATCTCAAGATCATTTGAGCTTTTAATTTCCTTGGTTTACACTGATAACATGACATTGCATGTTGATGGTTTTCTTATATTTTTGTTGATTAATAACTAGTAATAATAGAGTTAACTCTGATTTTTCTATCTTAAAATAGGTGTAGTTGAATTAAGTAGTTTGATTTTGGGGTTTTGGTTAAATTCAGAGGTTTTTCAAAAGCTCATGACCTGGTAATTAACCATGGTCATAGGCTTCGTCAAACCTGGGTCAGCAATTTCAAGGTAAATAACAGTGCTGGTCAGGGTAGTGCAAGTAATTGAGTTTAGGGAATCTGTGCATCACTGAAATAAGAAGCTTCTAGGTTAGGGTGTCAATTTGAATTTCAGCCTTTCGGTAGTCCAAGTTGGGTAGAAAGTCATGAATTGAGGGACTAAGTGTTAGAAACATAGGTTTGATGTTTGCCCTAGTAAATTGTTGATAAAGTCTTTGTTACTTGGGATTCAATAAAGATATTTAGAGAGAGAGGGGAGGAGCATTAACTCTGCAAATTTGGAGTGGCTCAATCTGAATGAACTCACTAAGGTCAATTGTTCCATTGAAAAGATTTCTGAAAATTCTATCTATCTGACTATAATATGAATATGAAACAGGTGATGGCTTAAAAATGAGTTGAATATTGTTTTTTGTTCGAGGGCTGGGTTTCATGTTTAGATTGCACTCGATCTAAGGCTTAGATATTGTTGCTGCGAACAAAACTTTGTTTAGAATGGTTTCTCACTGATTATTTCTGGGCTGATTTTTTGGTTGGGACACTATCTTGCTACTGTTGTGTTGGTAATCCTTCTCCTTCATTGTGTTTGAAACTCCATGTATTGCCTGATTCTCTAGGAGATGAAGTGCAAGCATGGAAGTTGTAACTGCTTGAAATCTTATGAATACAAACTGTCTTCCTTAAATTTCCAATATTAATTACTTACTTAGCATTTCTAATATTCAACGTTTGCTATTCAATTTTTATATTTTGCTGAGAATATGAAGTATATTAGTCTACTCATGTGTATGTAACTTTGAACATTTGGACATCAGATATCTTGTGTTCTATCTCTATGAGCATTGAGAGGTCAAAAATGATTTTCATACGTGTTGTATTTTTATCTGCTTTTTGATCCTCATGTGGAATATGGTAATCAAAATAATGATGGGCTAAAAGTAGCATGAAGCGTATTTGTTAGTTTCTTTTAATTTATTCATAGTTAATAACAATTGTGTTTCCTCAAAGTCAGCATAGCTTAAAACATATGTTGGTTGTATTCTCCGTAGTCCAGTTTGTTTGTTGTTAGTTGATGAATAAGATTGCTAATCGCTTGCAAACCAAATCAGCGTAAAAATGTAATATAATTGTCCATCAAGGAAAAACATGACCCCATATTTAATTATACACGTATTGGTCTCTATGTCTGGCTTTGTATCCAAATATTAGCCAATCCAGACACTTCTTTGTGCATTATGGAGAATCGTCATTGAGTCTATCACCCAGAGGCAACAAGTTTACGAGTTTGAGCTCTCTCTAGAGCCTAGACGTGACAGTCCTTTTCTAAAGGGACTCGGGCCATTTCCTTCTTTTTGGGCAACTGGTTCATTCGGGTTGGGGTCAGACCATTTGCTTAAAATAATAAACTTTTTCTCATGTGAGCTTTTAGGTCGTCTGGGTGAAACTATTGAATGAATTTTGTATTTTGCAAATTAAGCCTATTAACTAGATTAGATGTGGGCCGCATTAGATAATACGAATAATTATGGTCCTTCGGATCATAGTTTAGACATCCTTTAACAATGGAATGGAGGTGCATCGTGACAAATAAAATCACAAACACATGGCCCTTTTTAATTATTTTCTTCAAATTTCCTTTGAATTTGGGATGTGCCATTTAGTGAATTTTCATGGCCTCCCACAAAGATAACAATGCGCTAGTTTCTTTAGAGGTGCATTTTAATAAAACTACTTGCTTAAACTCGGGTGAGCATTTCATGTGACCCAAATCCAAATCATAAATGTATGAATAAAATGTGTTTTGGATCAAGGGGCATTTTATGTGACGTTATCCAAAAACACGTTTTAAACAACATTCAATCTTCCTTAAAAATTAATTAAAAGCGGTAAAAATTTAAAATTGCACTATAGGATGAACATGTTGTAAAATCAGATATTAGGCCAACTATGATAGTTTGAGCGACCTTGCTAGAACCACGGAATCTGAGGGTGCCTAAAAACTTCCCCCGTGTTAACAGAATTTCTTATATTGAATTTCTAGTTCGCAAACTTCAAAATGAAAGTCAAATTTTCCTCGATTTTGGATTTTAAAATAAATTGGTGACATAGGACACCGGAATACAAACCATCGCAAGTTGAGACTCTGAACAAAATTGAATAAATAATCTCACTTTGAATAATGTCACTTAAATTGGAAAAACTCTCTGATACACTACCCTCCACGGTGGTGTGTAAGAAGGAGGTGTGATAGCTCTGGCGACTATGCTAAGGAAACAAGGACCTAGATCTTCGTTTCAGGGTTCAAGAATTCTAGATTAGAATAGCTATGATATTTGGCTTTATCTGATTTTCCTATATATTTCATGCGTAATGTGCTAAATGCTTTACTGCTCTGATATTTGGTCGAATGTATATATAAACTGCAATAAAACCCTTCCTCTCTGTGAGTCTTCCAAATCATGGAGAGGACTCATGATGCCTCGGGTGGCTTTAAATTGTGCACTTTCTTTTTCAACAGGGGAAATTAGGGATGCCCAAGACTCGAGTATCGCTAGTGTGGGGGCCTCTCCTAGATATTAAGATATGCTCGAGGACTAGTTTGCCAGTATTAATGTGGAGACAGAATGTGATGCCCCCCGTCACTCTATAGGGGACTGAGGAGCTTCAACAACAGGTAATGTTCTCGACATACCATTTTCACTTCAAGTTTTTTCCTTGTCTTTCTAACTCCTCCATTTTTGTTGTTGGCCAACATATTATATGACCACGCCTTCTATTAGTTTTGAGGTGAGCTTTCATGCTGTGGGAAGGAGCTTGAGAAGTCACCTTCGAGCTAAAAGAGTGAAAGGGCTTATCTTCCCCAAAGGGGGAGGAGTTGAGCGGGCTTCGGGCGAGTTTAGAGGGTGTGCGCTAGGAAAGGGCTGTCCTTGCTGAGCAGGTAACACAACATATATGAACTCATCTTTTTAATCTCATAACTCGATACTCATCATAGTATTTTGCCTTTTCTGATTGGACAAAAGGATTGCTTGGAGGGACAACTTCACGAAGAGGTTGCAGTCAAGGATGCGGAGACCCTCGAACTATTGAGGCAGAACGAGGACGTGACCTTTGATAAAGACCTTTTATGGTAGACTTGGGCTCGACCCAGGATCTTCTTTGAAATGCTCCGAAGGAGGTCGTTGCAGTATCTGTGGCCAAGGCTGAGGCTGTTGAAGATGAATCCTCATACAAGAGAGATGTCACTACCTCAAAATATCGAGTCGGAGAGATATCCGAGAAGGTCGAGCAGAAGCTGGCACGAGCCGTTTCTTATGCCCATTGGCAAGCTATGGGGAAGGCTCTCAAGGAAGCAAGTATCAAAGGGGTCGATCTCTCAGTTGAGATTGAGGAAGCCCGAACCTTGAAGGAAGAATCAGCATTTTCGGCCACTTTGGATGAGGATTCCTAAGATGATCCTGACAGTAGGGAGGGTAATGAATAATCACATTGTGTTCCCTTTTCTTTTTTTTACATATGGATTTCTCGAAAAAGGTCTTTTCAAAGATACCCCTTGTAAATATGTTTTGGGGAATGTAAAAAGATTATTTTTCTTCAAGTCAATTTTATATTTCAGCATTTACACGAATTCAGCCTTTGAATTTTGGTGTTGGCTCTTCGGAACCAATACGTGGAGAAATCTGGATCCTAAAGATTAGACGCCATATTAGGAATAGGCTGTTAGCTTTTATAGAGTTGATTGTTGTAATAATAGAGATTCTTGGGATTCTAATGGCTCCCAAGCGTCGTATGACAGTGTCATTCATATTGCACGATTGTAAAGTTACAAGGGGTGGTCCCACGGTACACCTCCACAAAAGTTACACTGATATAGTCTGAATTATTTGGCCTTCAAAATAGGCGAATAGTCGCCGCTTGCTCTATATATGTATTTGCTTTCTTCTTTTTTGAGGATTCCGCAACTTTGAGCAACTATCCCTTTTATAGTGTTATTTTTCCTTGCATTAATTCCATTATCATTACAATATACATCTTTTTCCAAAGTCTTCATATTTCTTCTCTTGTTTCGCCATATCCATGGCTGCTACGCCCAAATCCATTCACTAAGGAGAAGAGTGTTCTACCTTTGCTCGTGCTCGGTCGTTTGTACATCCCCGACATCTGGTGAGTAACCTCGAGGTCCTTTGACTCGAGGAGGTACTTTACATTGGAGATACCTTCTAATTTTTTAGGCCATGTGGAGCATGCATCGAGTTTTATCTCGTCAATAAGGTAGGAACACCTTGAGGTAGTTAGGAGAGACTGCATATTATGGCAAAATGAGGTATTACAGGTACCTTCCCCGGAAGAGTGCACATGGCTCATGTCAAGGGGTTTTTGAACATATATACGTGTCCTTTTACAATGGGCCCTCTCGATAGAGTTGTGCTTGATTTTTGTAGAAGACATCAGGTTACCCTAGAACAGGTTCGCTCGTCGTTTTGGAAGATAGAGTTGAATATATGGTACTTTGCAAATAAAATCGGGCTCGAGTTCACCCTCAGCCATCTTATTTAATTATATCGTCCTTTACATTATCGAGAACTGATTACCTTTTCCTTTTGTTGGAGGCAGACTCCCTAAACACGTTTTCTTTTGTTTTCATTAGCAATCTCGTGGCTGACACACAAGGTTCCAGATGTGGAAGATTGAACTCGGAGCCTTGAATCTTGTTCGACTTACGATGAGTGTAAGTGGAGAGATTTGTCCAAGGGTAGATGCAGGCAAAACACCACAATATGAGCTATGTGGTTTGTTTTCTTTGAAAGGTTCTTTCTTTTATGTGTATTAATTCTACCACATTAGTCGTTGGAGAATTTTCTGAGATGAGACCATTCCCTTTCGAGAGGGAGGAAGGATTGTTAACAAATGCAAGGAACCATCGATGGACGAGGGCGCTCAAAGTGTTGGAAGTCCTGCTCGGAGGTTCATGGAAGATGTATCAGTTAAGCCTGCGGCATCTGAGGATTCTATCCTCGGAAAAATGGTTCCCTCTTTACCGCCATCTTCGTTTACCATCGAAGCTACTTCCAGGGTAAAGATTTTCTGTCACCTCGTTCTTCCCCCACCTAAAGTACTTCCAGGGAAATTTAAGGCTAGAAGCCACCTAATCAAGCTGGGTGTCAAGCGACTGTATTCCTATTGGTAGTGTATCTACTAGGGCCAATGTCACCAAGACAATCGATGTCCTCTCAATTTTTGAGAAGTCTTAGCGGCTCGATTTTATGTTGAGTTTTGGTCGATTGTATTGGAGATTAAGTTTTGCACTTCCATTTTCTAGTTGAGCTTTTTATCATTGGCATTTGACAAGCTCAAATAGGAGCTGCTCCATCATGAATCCAGGTTGTGAAAAGTCTTGGACGAGGAAAAATCCCTCAGGCTTCTTGGTGATAAATGGAAAAAGAGTGTGTATACCTGCGGCGAGTCAAAGCCGAAACTACGAAGGCTTTCTTGAGTGAAAAGTAACCTTTATTTTGAGGGGATGCATGTTTCTTCTTCAACCCTGGAATATTAATTTATGCTACCGACAATAGCTCTTATGCCTAGGGTCAGTAAAATCACTAGTATATACTTTATTTTTCCATTACTGAAGTTTAAGTGTTAGTTATACTCTATGATAGTTTGATAAGAACCTCGATCATGAGCCAGTATGTAATGATATGCGAGCACCTTGGGAGGTTTTGCTCGATGGCTGAATTGTTTCGAAGCCTTTTATTTTTTGGAGCTGATGTGACCGAAGCTCTTTTGCTTATGCCGAGGGTAGGCTTTATTTTTCCCTTGTTTATGTCTCGTGCCTTCCTTGAGGTCTTACAAATTTGGTACTACCTTATGGAGGCCATTCGAGCTCGAGGTTTCCCCCTTAGGTTTTACGGCCTCGAGTTTTGATTGATGAGGCCACAATCAGCAAAAGTCCTCGACACATCAAGACTTTTTTTTGCTCTGGAGCCATCTTTTGATGTTACATATTGAGGGCTTATGAATTAATAGTTTTCCGGCCTCCAGGTCTTATGGGTTCGAATGTTTGATGTCAGTTCCTCAGAGTTCGAGAAGTTTCTTGTAGGACCTTTTTTTGTAAAAATATCAAATTTCTTTGATGTGCGAAGTTTTTTATTGTAATAGATGCTCCTTTTATAATTTGGTAATCATATACATGTTTTAGTAATCAAGGGTTTGATTATTCTATGCATACACGGTTCATTTAACCGTTTTGACTTGTACATCATTTTTTTATCGAGACCCTCTTGGGCTTATCTTGATTTCTCTGGAGAGGAGATCTCCCGGGGGGACACCCCAAGTATTCAAGGTTGATTGAAGAGAATCCTTGAATACTTGTTAAGTTCTCCTTACGTAGAATATAGATGTTACCTCGTTAAAACATTTGCGGTAAAACCTTTCTTGGGATAAAATCTGATAGAAGGAAAAGAGTGCAATGCATGCTTTAAAACCCAAAGTCTTCAAGCTAGAAAGTGCTTTAATTGGTCTAACCAGGCTCCCGCACATAGTTTAGTGTATGGTGTAAATAACAAGGGAGACGATTATACCTTAGTCCAGGTGGTGCTTCAAGCCTCGATATGCTCCAACCACTTGCTCCAGGGATGTGGAACGGTCCTTTGATCGTTTATTTGAATGCAACCAATAATATATGTTATGACTGGTACTTTACTTTTTGCTCATCATTTGGTTCCATCAATATTGAAGGCGTCGGTGCCGGTGCCACATGGTGCACCACGAATATCTCTCTTTCTCTATGTTGTTCCCCGTACACATTTTTTATTCAGATCTTTATCGGAAACATCATCATTTGATGAAGGGTTGATGGTATTGCTCTCATTCAGCGTATCCATGGCCTCCCGATCAAGGCATTGTGTCTCATATCTCCTTCGGTAACATTAAATTTGAGGTTTTGAATTATGCTGTCCACGATTACCAGGAGGTGGTTTCGTGTAATGATTTTGCGCTCGCCATACTTAATCCGTTGAGGACTTATAGAAGTGGGCACGATCTGGTCAAGCAGTTCGAGTTGCTCTACCACCCTTGACTTGATAATATTGGTCGATCTACCCAGATACACAAGCACACATTTCATTTGAAATGTACTCACAATATACAAAATTACCAATGTGACATTATACGGCTGAGACAGGGTCTCTATGTCCTTGTTGCTGAATGTGAGAGCGTCCTCGAGTACGTAACCTCGAGTTCACTTTTAACTGGTGATGGATATTTTTGTTTGTTTGACAATGGTTTCATGCAGGGTGTTATTCCCCCAACAATCATATGGGTGACATGTTGTGGCTCATCTGTTTAGTTTTTCTTATTTGTTTCTCTTTCCTGAAATTGATTCTTCACTCAGCTGTAAAGAAAGTCTCGGAGGTGTAGTTTGTTGATTAGTCGGGCTACTTCTTCTCAAAACTGACTTCAATCTTCGGCCCTTGTGTGTTGTAAAATTAGCACACCATGTTAGGGTTCCTTTTAAACAGATCTAATAGTACAGGTTTTTGCCATCAGGAGTCTCTGATTTTACCAATTACAAGTACGATGTACGAAACATCAACATTCATGTTGTATTCAGGAAATTGGGGTGCCTCCATTGGTCATGCATGTCTGTCAATTCCAGCTCTATTCACGAGTCCTCGAGAATTCTGGCCTCGATCTGTCATTCTGTCATTTTTGGGTATGTTGCCCTTTGGGGAATTTCTTCGATCTTTACTGGATGGTTGATACCTTTTCTTGTTTGGTCTGGGTCCTTTTGCCAAGAGCCTGCTAGGATATACTAAGCCTGAGGGGGAACCTAGTAGGTCGACTTCGAACCTAATTTTTGATTGATATCTATTGTTGACATCTGACCAAGTCACGGTAGGATATTCAACCAAATTCTACTTTTTTTAAGCTACCGTGCTTCATTCGTTCAAACCTTAAGCTAAAGGATGTATTGCCCAATCATCAAGGACTTGAGGTAACTCCATTTGCTCCATTTCACAGAGAGATATAAACTCCTGTAGCATCTCTTTTTTTCTTTGTTTGATTTTGAAGACGTCGGATTTCCTTGTTGCAACCGTGATGGCAACAGTATACTCCATTATAAAAGAATCTCCTAGCAAGGCAAATAATTATATGTAATTCGGGCCTACATTGTGATACCACATCATGGACCCTTTTGAAAGTTTTTCCCAAACGTTTTTTTAGCAGGACAGATTCAATCTCATCGTCCTTCGGGTCATTTCCCTTCACCGTACAAGTGTAAACAGTGATGTGCTCCTTGGGTTTCGAGGTTCCATTGTACTTTGGAAGATCGAGCCTTCTAAATTTCTTTAGGATGGGCTTATGAGAGGCATTTTGTGGGAAGGGCTTTTGTACGAATTTCATCGATCTACACCTTTCAAAATCGAGGGTGTGCCCTGGATTTGGTTGACCCTTGAATTGTAAGTCTCTACCTATTTGTTGTTAGCTTCTATCACTTTCTATTCAATCCTTTTTGGGAGGTTCTCGAGCATCTTCATAATAGTGGGGTCGGCTTCTGACCCGTTGTTGCTTGATCGTTCCGATACCTATCTGGCTTAGAGAGTCATTTCTGATGCTGCTATGGTTGGTGTTTTTAGTGGCTTTGCAGCTAAGGAATAACATGCTTTTGTGCCTATAACATTTCAAAAATCTCTTGAAGGCTAACCTCCTGTTCCTCCTAAGATGAGGCCTTTTGAGCTTTATGTTGGTTTTCTTGGTGTATACTCCTATTTTTATGGGATTTCATATCGACGTATTGGGTATTGCATGAAACCACATATATCACAATTGGCAATTGTGAATCCTCATGGTTTCATGGTGGTACACCCATACGTAGAACAACTACCCCATTTTTTCCTTGGTCCTCATGACCGTTGTTTTCACATGCATTCATTGAGTTAGACATTTTCACCAGAAATCAAAGATACTTGGACAAGACAAAGTGTAAAGAACAACTTGTGCTTTTAGTAAACCGGCACGAAAACAAACAATAATTATTATTTTTAGCCCCACAGTGGGCATCAAACCGTTTACCTTGAAAATAGTAATTACAATTAGTTTTGATTTTGTGGTTCTAAAAATAGGTGATCTATTTATATTCTTGTTGTTAGGCAATAAATGCTATGTGTGAGCTAGAAAAGCAAATTTAGAGTAAGGGTGAGTGCTGTTGTTCAAACAAAACAATCAATGATATGGGGAATAGGGGCCCCAAGCTGGCCTAAGCTGTCGACTTTGTATGCTCGACTACAGTTGATCGATAGAGAACTAAAAATTTTAAGAACATTGATGATTGCTCTTTGTGATAAATAAGGAGTAATAAATGAAGAACAATCAACAAAGCGCAATAAATCTGAGCAACATAATAAATCTAAGTAATGAAATAAAGGGAGAATATATTTAAATTAGAGAGCAGAGAATGTTCTTTTTAATTTATTGAATGTCATGTGTGCAAAAACTGAAAAGGTGACCCTTTATATAGGAACGAAATCCTAATACAGTACATACAGATTTATTACAAATAAACTTGTTGATACAACTATTTGTCACGGTACGGACTTGTACTATCCTTATAGATCTGGTTAGCTTCAACCATATGCCATTTGAGAATTCCATGCTTTTTGAAGATAACCACCAATTTGCACTTACTCGAGGTTGGTGATTAAGAACCCTCTTGCCTCAACGTTACTTAAGACAGGCCATGAAATGCAATAATAACTATAAAATCAGACTCCCCATTTTTAGCTGTAGAAAGTTCTTCACCTTTTAAATTTTACAAGATGTCGAGCCCTTAAGGAACCATTTGAACCATCCATTCAAGGCCAAATAACACACATGGACCTATTTTAAGGCTCGAAATCTGAAATAAAATGCAATAACATAAAACTCAATCCCAAGTCAAACTTTTGAAATCTAAAGTTCTTCGAATTTACAACTTTCACACAAAGCGTAGAATCTTTTACGGGCGACCCGAGACCCAATCCAGATATGCGTACAAGTCCTAATCATCATTTGAACCTAACGAAATCTTCAAAACATCAATCCAAGTCTAATTAGCTAAAACAAAATTCTTTAGTCAACTCTATTAATTTAAGGCCACATGTTATGAACTAAGTGTTCTAAATCACTCCCAAACCTCTCGAAACCCAACTCAACTATTCATTCCAATCATAGAATGTCATTTGAATAAAATCGAGGTATCAAGTAACAAAATGCGATGTTCGAACTAAACAGTGCCGGCTAAGTCGTTACAACTCCTCATGCTCCAATTTAGAGGGAAGGGGGAGGGGAAGGGGAAGGGGAAGGGGATATTGAGAAAATAGTTGTAGTTTTTCATGTAATGAATTTTATTTTATTTTTGGACTACTATGCATTTTCTTATATATCATATATACATATAAATATATATATGTATATATATATATGTATATATATATGTATATATATATATATGTATATATATATATATGTATATATATATATGTATATATATATATGTATATATATGTATGTATGTATATATATATGTATATATATGTATGTATGTATATATATATGTATATATATGTATGTATGTATATATATATGTATGTATATTCTTTAATTGTGAATGAAAGATTGATACTTGGAACCTATTAAAGAAATATACCTTGGGGATAACTCAGTCTGAAAAGCTATGTGGGAGTCAATATCCCCTCAAACACCCAGGACTGGACATCTACATCTGGGTCATGGACAATGTTAATGGTGCTCAACATTTAGTAAATTAGGATGAACATTGGATCTACTACAATGTCAATAAGGAAACCTTCAACCTAACTCAATTATGTAAGCTAGCTTATCATTTAGTGGAAAATGATTAGTAAATTAGTATTGAAATCGAGATAAATAGCAGACATATTGGTTCCACAAGCAATGATTCGATGGCAGCAACAAGAACAACATTCGACAAAAAATAAAATATAATGGAGCTTGGAATAGTGTGTAGCATAATCTTGTCAGGAATCTCATATCATACAATAATGTTTGAAGTCACTATTTATTGCTGTGCTTAGGGAGCAATGTCCTACGATCATACACCTCTTAAATGATAATAATGGGCGCCATTAATGAATATATAACGACAGGTCATGAATGCCAAAATTCCCTATAATGGATGTGCATGTAATAGTGAGGAATACTCTTTATTGAATGTAATCTGGTGACAAACATTTGTTTTCTCTTGTTGATAATATTACCTTTGGGGTCTACCTGATGCCAACCGAAGCTGTTGTCCTCGGTATTGGTTTCCACTCATTTAATATTCCATCTGACCCCATGTTCCATGTGTCACTTGATCATTCGAGCATTTAGTGTGAATCGATTTTACCCTATACAGATAGTCCCCTTTGATTTCCGGTGGTATATCTTTGTGCCACAGAGAAATTGGTGAAGAATTCTTTCTTGGCGGGAGCTTTTTGGACCATTTTGAAAAGTTTTTGATGCTTGATAAAATGAACATCACTTTGTACTTAATACCCCGAACACTTGTTATTCCACAAATTAGCAATATGTTTGTCAGTTCTCGAGGTAATCATGGCCATTATTTTAGCCGCCTATTTCTTTACTTTAGTCCTCATTATTCTTCTTTTACACTTTGCAATTTCACTAACTCTCTCATCTTTTTTGGAGTTAACTCTTTTGCTTTGTCCTTTCTTTAATCTTCTTTAAAGAACTATTATCACCTTATGCTGATCATGTCTTCTTTCACTAACTCTTTCAATAACTCCGGTGTTCTCTTCAATGGGGGCCCGAAGAGCAATGACAAAGAAATGGACATCGATACTGACACTCCCATGGTGAGCACCTTCATTGCCAAATATCTCAACATTGCCAAGGACTTAGAAAAGAAGATCCCTTCTTGAAACTCCAGCACTTGGGATCTTGCCAAATAATGTTATGATATTCTCTCTTCTAGCATTCCCACTGTGAAAGAGGACTATGATTGCCATGACTAGAAGATCATCGTTCCCAATCTGGTTGAGCGACTAACATTAACAAAGAAGGGCTTCACATACGTTTACACATACTCATTCTCTCTAGGTAAGTTTCCTTGAGCGGGGGACTTAACCCTATGAATTTTGAGTCGTGCCACCGTTTGTTTGGCACTGGTGGGCTCTTTGATGAGGAGAATAGTGGCCCTTCTACAGTGGTTATGCCAAGAAATGAATGAGGACCTCACCTTGGCTCGTATGATGAACCTCCACTCCCCCAAGATATTATGTAGGTGATTAATGAATATCATCAAACGTGTCCACCATGCTTTTCTCACCAACGTGGATGATGACAATGACCGTGGGTAGATGGAGAAGTTTGTTGTTTCATGTTGTTGTTTATCCTTCTCCTTTCATTAGCTCAGCAACTGAGTGGACACCACGTTTTGTTGTAAGGCCTGGACCATTGGGTTAAGTAGATTATGGATACCACTATGACTGAGACTTGTCAGTGAAAAGAATTTGCCCCAAGTACAAGCGGAGGGCCAAGAACCACGGTAAACTAACTTTTC
Organism: Nicotiana benthamiana; assembly: GCA_034376525.1. Lineage (NCBI taxonomy): Eukaryota > Viridiplantae > Streptophyta > Magnoliopsida > Solanales > Solanaceae > Nicotiana > Nicotiana benthamiana. Next base: position 97,743,631 of record CM067337.1, read on the forward strand.
CTTCATTTTATCTTTGTACGTAGAAATATTGGCTAAACTTGCCCTTTTTCTTTTGTTGGATCAAGTCACCTGCAGCGTTCTATTATTATTGCTAAGAAGGATATTTTTGTTGACCCTATAGAGGCTGCGAGGTTGCTGAAGGATGCTCTCTCCCAAAAAGGTGTTATCAGATCTGCTTCCGGTGCAAGCACTTCCTCTCATTGTCCCCTTCCGAAGAACAAGTTACCAAAAAGGAAATGTTATTCTTCGGACGAGGGAAAGAATAAAAAAGTGAAGAAAGCCACCTATGCAAGACGCGTCAACTATTGTTATTGATAATGATGGGGCAGCCAATGGTGAAGGGTCTTCCCTACAAAGGAGAAAATGACCTTCATCATCTCAACAGAATGCTCAATCTGAGGAGCATATCACCCCAAGCGAGGACGATGCTCGAGTGCTCTAGTTTGCTTCTCCATGTACAATAAGGTCGAGTACCGCGTCGTTTCTGCCTTCGATTAGTGAAAAACCAACAAACAACACTAACTCTATAGCAACTGCTTCTCAACCTAAAACATAATCAAATTTATCTCCTTCTACGCTGGCTCTACCTCCGACACCAGACACTACTACATCACCCCCACTGGTTTCAGACGCTCGAGAAGAGGATGTCCATCTTCCCCAGTTCCCAAACTAGGGTAATTTGGGGAATAACTACTTGCCCCATTCTGCAGATCCCTAGATAAGGAGGAATGTCTCCTACTTGGTGCCTATGGAGTGCCACATGCTATCCCCACTAGTGGAACATGATAAATATCTTAAGCCAGTACCTTCAAAAAAAGGATACAAGGAAAATAAACTCTTTTTTGGGAGAATGTTTGTTAGATAATGCCATGTAAACTGCGGAAGCATTAAATAACTAGCTCTTTTATTGCTTAGTTTTTCTTCATTTATCGCTACAAGGTTTCTAACTTTTTTATTTACTTCACATGCCAACTTCCTTGCTTCCGTGGGTAGATTGAATCAATTCCGAGCGGAATCGGTTGTTGGCCGAGAGGAACAAAATTGATGCTCGCCTCGTTGTGCTGGAAGAAAAAGTTGCTGAGGCGAATGAATTAGAGGCTCGGTTGCAATAGATTGAGCGGGATGTGATGGACCTTCACCACGCAGCCTCTCAGCTAAATGTAAATTTATAAGAAGCTAAGGCAAATTGGGTTGAGGTCCATGATGTCATGCTCGCTGATGTCAAGCGCAAATATGTCTCTATTGAGATGGTGAATAACTTGAGGAAAGCTTTGAACTCAAGAGTAAAGGAGGGTGTGTTACCAAAGAGAAGCGTGCTTGGCTGGAGGATAGGCATAAGAAGATCATGAAACATAATAGGGTTTATATAACCACTATTTGTGATCTTGATCTTAGCCTTAGCACCACGAGATACGAGTTGATACCATTCTGGCAGAGGTTGATAGGCTTAAATAAAAAATTCAGCATCGAGGGGATTTCCTCATCGTTAAAAACACACATTCTATGTAAAATATGAGGAGAAAACCTTGGAAGAGGCCAAAGGGGGCGTCATTGATATTGACGAGGAGATTGCCGTGGTCCAAGAGCTGGAGTTAATTACTCGAGATGACTCCCAGCTCAGCCTTATGTATCAGACTCTTCTAGTTCCAGATTCGAATTCTTAGAAACCGAGGAGGAACTTGAAGAGAATGACGATGAAGTCCATGATCAAGAGCTGACGGCAGGTCTTCTTACTTCTCTCGGGGGCACTGATTCCTCTCTTCTCCTAGTTCTGGTGGCGACATAGTTTAGATTTTTGATTTCTTTTACTTTGTTGTTTACCTTTTGTATTTTGGTACTCGAGCTGCTTGGCATATTTGATATATAATAGTGCTTCTTGTTTAAGCATTGCACAACGTTTATTTATTTTGCGTTTAATTATTCAAGGATTCAGGTGTATTCTTTCCCCGATAGCAATTGGATCCCGTGGATATACTTTTCTTGAACCAACCTTTTAGTGTGAGGGTTTCATAAGAGAGGGCCCTCTTATTTTTACGGTGCTCTTAAATAGGATGTCGCCTATTCATTCCGGCACTAGCATTTCTAATACTTGGTTAACTTTAAAATAACAAAATAAATTCATCGTTTGGGCAAGAAACAAGATTAAAATAAGAGGAATTTATTTTATCACTTCTATATTCAAAAGTACATAAGCATTTGTTCTGTTGAAAGAAAAGAAATTTCAATTTTATGTGGCTAATTTGTGCAACTTATTTCTACGGGGATAGTTGTGCAGTCCCCGATGCCGATGCGGCATATTTGTTTCGAGATTTCATAGACCTAGGTTCTATGGCAACAACGTTTCCATAGTCTCATATTATTCACCCTAGTGTTCGGATGTAAAGACTGCGAATTTGAACTCTTGAAGTCTTGCTCCTTTGAGGATTCCACTTGTAAATGGTTTGATAATATTTTGTTTGATAGCAAGCTTCCTTTCCCGTTAGGAACATTGATCTTTAGCAAAAGATTACCTAACCACCCCCTAGTGGCTTGCAGGAATTAGAACGCATGTATGGTTGAATAGCCTAACCATCCCGCAATGGCTTGTTATTCCATGCCATATCATTTGAAGGTATTATATTTGTGGATGATGTTCTTTTCCTAGTATACTTTCTACTACTGCCTCGTTAAAAATATTTCTAGAAAATTCCAATTGGAACAAAAAGTGGACGACAGGAAAAAAAAGTGCAATAGATACTTTCAGTACAAGTGGTGCTCATCAACAATAATACCCTTTGAGGTGGGTCATATTCTAGTTTTTTTGAAACTCCGTCTTAGTTTACTAGTTCCTATGATCCTTTTCTTGTGGCAACTAACACCTGATAGGCACTTCCTAAGTCAGACCTAGCTTTCCTGTGTTGAGCTTTGTGATTGAGTCACTTTCCTTTAAACCAAGTGTCCCACTTTTAAATAACAAAGATTATCCTTTAGATCATAGTACCTTTTTATTCTTTCTTTCTAGGCTACCATTCTTATGTGCTCCAATTTGACTAGCAATGTGTCAATGTTTATTTCTTTGATCATCTAGAAGTCCCGTAAAGTCGTTTCTCCTACTTTCACCTGGATTAAAGCTTATGTGCCGTATATAAGAGAGAAAGGAGTCTCTCCTAAGCTTGATGTGGTCTTCAAGTATTCCCACAACGCTCTAGGTAATTCTTCAAGGTGACTTGCCTTTGGCAACTTCCAAACTCTTATTGAGGTTTTGAATAATCACCCTTTAGGTTTATTCCGCTTGTATGGTATGGCAAAGATGTAATTTTTTTAATCTTAAAGTCTTTAAGGAGTTTTATTACCTTTGAGCCTATGAATTGTGGCCCGTTGTCGCAAGAAATCTCTTTAGGTATTTCAAACCGGAAAATTCTGTTTTCCTATAGGAAATTGACTACGTCGTGCTCGCCGATTTTCTGGTAAGGACCTTCTTCAAACAACTTTGTGTAGTAATCAGTTAAAACTAAAAGAAATCTTGCCTTCCTAGGAGCCGGTGGCAGTGGACCGACTATATCTATCCCCCGTTTTATGTATGGCCATAGGGATACTACCGAATGCAGCGGTTCTGCCAGTTGGTTCACTAATGGTGCATGGCACTGACACTTGTTGAATTTCTGAATGAATCCTTGGTGTCTTGTTGAATCTTGGGGCAGTAGTATGTTGTTCTAACTAATTTTAGCACCAACAAATCAGCACCTGAAGGATTTCCGCAAATTATTTTGTGAACTTATCACATGCTGCAATTAGCCTCAAAGGCTCCTAGGCATTGGGCCAAAAGGCCTTGAATGACCTTCTGTATAACTATCCTCTCTAGAAGCTATAACGAGCTACTTTGGTGAGGAGTTCTCGAGATGCCTTTTAGTCTTCGTCAGTTTGCCGTGCTCAAGGTAGTCGATGATCTCATTCCTCCAGTCCCAAACCAAGTCGGTTGCATTTACTTTATTATAACCGTCCATGTGTCTGCTTCGGTGTTTTCTTCTCTCAATATGTAAGTAATTGGCCATTCCCTAAACTGTACAACCAAAGTTTGGACTTAAACGATATATTGTTACGTGCGTTCCTCTTTGGTGTCAAAGATTCCATATATTTTATTTACCACTAGTTGGGAATCATATTTGATTTTAATGACCTCAGAATCTAGTCCTCGAACCATGTCAAGTCTTGATATTGAACCCAGTCAACATTTATTGAAGGCAGGAGCATCATTGATAATATACTGCTCAACCATGAAATTTTCAAGGGATATACAAGAAAAGGTGTATCCCCTAGATGTGTTCTTAAGGTGGACTTAAGGAAGGCCTATGATACTCTGGAATGGGGCTTCCTTATGCAGGTCTTCACTGACATTGGATTCCCAGCAAAGTTCCTTAATTGGATAATGGCATGTGTAACTTCTGTCTCATACTCCTTGGTGCTGAAAGGGGGCCTCACTAAACCTTTCACTGCAAGGAGGGGTAATAGACAGGGAGATCCTATGTCTCCTTATTTGTTTGTTCTTGCAATGGAGTACTTAAATAGGATACTGCACCAGTTACACAGGAATGGAGATTTCTATTTCCATCCTAAGTGCAGAAAGTTAAACTGTGTGCATATTTGTTTTGCTGATGATCTTATCATGTTTTGCCGAGCTGATAGGATTTCTATCCAGATTTTACAAGAGGCATTCCACAAGTTTTCTGAAGCTTCTGGCTTGAAAGCAAACATCAACAAGAGTGCTGTTTATTAGGCTGGTGTACAACAATCTGTTAGAGATGAAATCATGAAGCAGTTGGGGTTCATTGAGGGTCAGCTTCCTTTTAAGTATATGGGGATTCTTCTTAGCTCTAAAAAACATTCTATACATCAATACTCCCCACTGATTGAGAAGATAAATACCATACTCTCTCAAAAATATCAAAAGATCTAGCATCAACTAAGGAACTAATGGAGCAAAATAAGGTACGCAATTCTATGGCAAGCTAAATTTCCTATGGCAAGGTTTTAGGAAAGTAGTAATAATACTAAAAAAAAAATAATCCTGTGAACACCGGAATAACATTAGTATAAAAGTTTAATAATAGCCAGTAATGAAAGCTAATGGGGATCTAGCCGTGCACTTTCTCCGCGCCAGGCAGGTGGCCGTTATGCGGTGTTGTGGTGCTTAAATTGGCTTGGGATCCTTACCTGCTTGACTTACTGCTACTGATATTGTCAACTTTAGCCCAATGTTATTCCGTTCCCTTCCCCTTTGGTATCAGAGCCTCTGTATCAATTAGTATTGTCATTATAGTCCAAAAAACTTGCCTTATTGAAAAATTTGATTTAGTTTTGCCTTATTAATTATTTTAACATGGATTTAAATGCCTGTTTGTATGCTTACAACAAAATATTTGTTTATACTGGAGACATAGAATTTTCTAAAACTACAGGGAAATTAATGGAAGAATATCCTATTACATTCCAGATTGGATTAGCAACTACTCCTTATTTACCTCAATTAGAGAGTAACTTTAAAAAATATTTAATACACTTAAAGAGTGGAATAGAATATTTATGTATACATCAAATAGTTGGAAAATATTTAGGAACCCGATCTAGACATATTGGAATAAGTAATGATTATTTTACATACTGTCAAAGTATATTTAGTTTCCTTAACCTACAGGATAAAAATAAAGAACATAAGATTAAAGAAATATTTCATAAATATTTTAGAAATCATACAGTAGATGAAAAAGATATAAAGTTTTTCATTGATATTGTTTATAAATATACTCTAGAAAAATTAACTATGGATGAAAAAGGAGAAGATAAATTAGTAGAAGAACATATAGAAATACTATATAATATTATAGAAAATATGGAACATATAGATGACACCACTACCTCAGTATCTATTGAAGACTACCTAAGTGATGGTTAAAATGGAAGCCATAAATAATAAAATGGAAATAATAAATAATAATATTTTGGAATCAAATAAAGTAACATTAGAACAGATAAAAAAATAAGAAAAAGGATAGAAAATATAGAAACAGAAATTAAAAATATAAAGTTAAGAATATTACAAGAAAATAATTAAAAAAAGAACCTATAAATAAAACTAGCTATGTCAATATAGCAGGATTAGGAGGGATGCCAATTAAAGTACAAATAACTACTGAAAAAATAAAAGAAGAGTTATGAAAAGAGGAGAATATGTAAAAATTACATATATGGAAAAAAACAAAATAAAAGAAATGTCAAATTTGAATCGAATATTTATTAAGCTAAATGATAATTATAGACTTATGCAAAAACAAGATAATACTATAGAATCACCTTTAGAACAAATAGTAAGATTAACCAGAGAAAATAATGAGGAAAACAATAACGAATCATATAGTAATAATAGTGATAGTAGTACAATTAGTTATGACATCACTAAAAGAATGAATATGAGAAAGAAAAAGTTAACCCTGAAAGATATTTATGAAAATTTAGATAAAATGGAAAAACGAGTACAAAAATTAGAAAAACATGTATTTAAAAAGAAAAAACAAACAATAAATTCTGACCCTGAAGTATCTAAAAATAGATTAGATTCAGATACAACAACATATATAAGTTCAGAAGAAGGAAAAGATGATAAGATATTAGTAGTAGAAGTAATAGATAAAATAGAATATGATTCAGATATTAATATGGACAAAGATAGCAATTCAGATACCTATACTGACTTAATAAAGAAAACAAATAAATTATATATTGAAACTAATAAATTAAAAGATACAATTAAAGATGAAGATATAATAACAAATCATATAAATATGACTAAACCAGATAGCCTAGAAAATAGAAAAGGATTTTATACAACTTTCGCAACAGGAAGAGATAAAGGTTATAAAAAAGAAGTTATTATGTAAAATACAGATTATTCAAAACAACATAGAAATGATAAAATATGAGGATCAAGATTAATAAGAGGAATAGCAGAAATAGTAAAAACATCTACAGGAGAAAATACTAACTCTTTTTTAGACATAGACTACTCTGATGATATAACTAAAGAAATACAAAAATGGTCAGCAAAAACAGAGAAAACGATTTTAGAAACAAAATTACCCATAGAAAAGTAGGACAATATATTGCAACCACCTTAGCAGGAAATGCTAAAGAATGGTATGAAAATTTAGGATAAGAAATGATAAAAGCATTACATGCAGCTACAGATGCTAATGCACAGCCTACAACAGATGTAAGTAAAATACTTCAAAAATTTGTAATATCAATTACAGCCGAATTTAGTACGCAGGAGCAGAAAATTCAATGATTCGTAAAAATGTAGAAAAAGCAAGAAATAATCTATTAAATTTAGTTATTTGTAATTTATGCTACTATGAAGAATATGTATGTGAATATAGTAATTATTTTCATAAAGGAAGATTTAATAATAATGAGAAACCTATGATCTTAGACTTATTCCTACATAAATTACCATATCCATCTAATTTATTAGTATTTAAAGACTATAAAATAGAAGCTAAATCAATAGACACCTTAGGAACTAGGATAGAATATGTATGAAATTGGATAAATGATAGATGTACTCAAGCGACAAATATTAGAAATTTATTACAATCAGATATACAGTTATGTTGTACAAAAGATAAACCAAGTAAATATGAATGTAGTAAAAATTATCCTAAACAAATAAGAAAACACTATAAGAAAAGAAATAAGAAATACATTAGAAGAAATTATAATTTAAGGAATTTTACAAATAACAAAAAACGAAGATATATAAATAAAAGAAAATATAGAAATTATTTCAAAAAGAATCCTAAAAAATGTAAATGTTATAATTGTGGAAAAATATGACACATATCCACAGAATGCAAAGAACCTAGACAAAAATAAATAAAAGAAATCCAGTTAGATAATGATGAATTTATAGATATAGATATAGTTAAGCAAGAAATAGATACAGACAACTTTTCTAGTGAAGATGAAATAATTGAATCAGATATAACAAGTGAAGAAGATGATGAATCAGACTGAAATAGGAGAAACAAGTGATAAAGATATAATAATAAACTATACACAAGACATAGATTATGAGAAAAAACAGATAATATTTGATGAAAAAATTTATGAGAAAATTAGGAAAGAATAATTAGACCTTACACCAGACTTTGTTTTTAAAAATCAATTTTGGAATAAAACTTTAAAAATTTAAAAACAAAATTATTATATAATCACTAAAAAAGAATTTGTATTAGACATAAAACATCTAAATGGAAAAACAATGATACCTTTAGTATCTAAATATCTAATTGAAGAAGAAACTAAAAGTATTAAAAATAAACATAATCTAAGATATTGCTATTTTGGAGGAATACAAATTATGTTATATGCATATTTTCAAGAAGGTATAGATACACCAATAGAAATATATTTACCAGATGGTAGAATAACTCATCCTATAGAACAATCCATATTAACACAATTAACAGGAAATCTGAATGGAATCATTTAACAGCTTTCTCAATACCCAATGGATTCCATTCATAAAATCCATTGTGTTAATTGTGTTAATTGTTTTATTGGTTTATCTTTTGTACAGCATAACTGTATATCTGATTGAAATAAATTTATAATATTTGTCGCTTGAGTACATCTATCATTTATCCAATTTCTTACATATTCTATCGTAGTTCCTAAGGTGTCTATTTATTTAGCTTCTATTTTATAGTCTTTAAATACTGATAAATTAGTTGGATATGGTAATTTATGTAGGAATAAGTCTAAGATCATAGGTTTCTCATTATTATTAAATCTTCCTTTATAAAAATAATTACTAAATTCACATACATATTCTTCATAGTAGCATAAATCACAAATAACAAAATTTAATAGATTATTTCTTGCTTTTTCTATATTTTTACGAATCATTCTGCTCCTGGCGTACTAAATTCGGCTGTAATTGATATACAAATTTTTGAAGTATTTTACTTACATCTGTTGTAGGCTGTGCATTAGCATCTGTAGCTGCATGTAATGCTTTTATCATTTCTTCTCCTAAATTTTCATACCATTCTTTAACATTTCCTACTAAGGTGGTTACAATATATTGTCCTACTTTTTCTATGGGTAATTTCGTTTCTAAAAACGTTTTCTCTGTTTTTGCTGACCATTTTTGTATTTCTTTAGTTATATCTTCAGAGTAGTCTAAGTCTAAAAAAGAGTTAGTATTTTCTCCTGTCGATGTTTTTACTATTTCTGCTATTCCTCTTATTAATCTTGATCCCCATATTTTATCATTCCTATGTTGTTTTGAATAATCTGTTTTTTCATAATAACTTCTTTTTTTATAACCTTTATCTCTTCCTGTTGCGAAAGTTGTATAAAATCTTTTTCTATTTTCTAAGATATCTGGTTTAGTCATATTTATATGATTTGTTATTATATCTTCATAGTTAATTGTATCTTTTAATTCATTAGTTTCTATATACAATTTATTTGTTTTCTTTATTAAGTCAGTAAAGGTATCTGAATTGCTATCTTCGTCCATATTAATATCTGAATCATTTTCCATTTTATTTATTACTTCTACTACTAATTTCTTATCATCTTTTCCTTCTTCTGAACTTATATATGTGGTTGTATCTGAATCTAATCTATTTTTAGATACTTCAGGGTCAGAATTTATTGTTTGTTTTTTCTTTTTAAATACATGTTTTTCTAATTTTTGTACTCGTTTATCCATTTTATCTAATTTTTCATAAATATCTTTCAGGGTTAACTTTTTCTTTCTCATATTCTTTCTTTTAGTGATGTCATAACTAATTGTACTACTATCACTATTATTACTATATGATTCGTTATTGTTTTCCTCATTATTTTCTCTGGTTAATCTTACTATTTGTTCTAAAGGTGATTCTATAGTATTATCTTGTTTTTGCATAAGTCTATAATTATCATTTAGCTTAATAAATATTCTATTCAAATTTGAAATTTCTTTTAGTTTGTATTTTCCATATATGTAATTTTTACATATTCTCCTCTTTTCATAACTCTTCTTTTATTTTTTCAGTAGTTATTGGTACTTTAATTGGTATCCATCCTAATCCAGGTATATTGACATTGCCAGTTTTATTTATAGGTTCTTTTTCTTTTTTATTATTTTCAAGTAATATTTTTAACTTTATATTTTTAATTTCTGTTTCTATATTTTCTATCCTTTTTCTTATTTCTTTTATATGTTCTAATGTTACTTTATTTGATTCCAAAATATTAATATTTATTATTTCCATTTTATTATTTATGCCTTCCATTTTAACCATCACTTAGGTAGTCTTCAGTAGATACTGAGGTAGTGGTGTCATCTGTATGTTCCATATTTTCTATAATATTATATAGCATTTCTATATGTTCTTCTACTAATTTATCTTCACCTTTTTCATCCATAGTTATTTTTTCTAGAGTATATTTATAAATAATATCAATGAAAAATTTATATCTTTTTCATCTACTGTATGATTTCTAAAATATTTATGAAATATTTCTTTAATCTTATGTTCTTTATTTTTATCCTGTAGGTTAAGGAAACTAAATATACTTTGACAGTATGTAAAATAATCATTAGTTATTCCAATATGTTTAGGTCGGGTTCCTAAATATATTCCAACTATTTGATGTATACCTAAATATTCTATTCCACTCTTTAAGTGTATTAAAAATTTTCCAAAGTTACTCTCTAATTGAGGTAAATGAGGAGTAGTTTCTAATCCATTCTGGAAAGTAATAGGATATTCTTCAATTAATTTTCCTGTTGTTTTAGCGAACTTTTTTTGGATCTGGCCAGCAAAAAAGATTGCAATGGCTGCAATGCTATTACATAAAGCACTATGATATTAGCTTTATACCTCTGCCAAAAAATGCCTTTTGGATTGTTAGGAAGATTTTGGATTGCAGGGATGCTGTTATGGAGAACCAACAGTTGCAAGGCAATCTCTTTAGCAAACTGAAATCATTGTGCAAACTGGACAAGTTTCAAATCTAAAAGTTATACCTTACAATGCTGCCTAATTACAGTAAGGTAGATTGGAGAAATGTGATGCTGACTGTTAATGTACAACCAAGACACAAATTCACAGTATGGTTAGCTGCTCAACAAAGGCTGCCTACTATTGACAGACTGCAGAAGTTTGGAGTTGATATACCTGTTGAATGTGCATTTTGTAAACAGCAGGAAGAAAGGTTTGAGCATCGATTCTTTGCATGCCCATTCACTAATCGATTATGGCTTAGAATATGCTATTGGATGGGGTACAATCGAGTTGTTAGTACTTGGGAGAATGAACTAAAGTGGATATGCAGTAAGGCTCGAAGCAGAAACTGGCATAAAGCACTCACTGCTACTGCTTTTGTCACTACTGTTGCATTGATCTGGAGAGCCAGAAATTCTATTCGTTTTGATAGCAAGATTTTTGCGGAAGATCAGTTTTGTATAGAAGTGGCGTTGCTGATTCATAGTCGAAGCAGGAAATGTAAAAGATGGCATGAGGGGCTGAGTCAACTCAACTGTTATCCTTAGCTTTAGATAAATAGATACATATTAGGATAGCTTGTATGAGATTGTATTAGTTTAGAGCTAACTGTAAATGAGTAGTAGGCTGTCCATACTACTATATAGCATTGCATTGTACATATCTTTGCAATAAATGAAATAATCCTAAATTAAAAAAAAATTCCATAGTCTAGAAAATCCTGGAATTCCCTAAAATTCAAGAGATTCTACTGTTCCATTAGAGCATTTTCTTCAGAATTATCTCAATCCTCAGCTATCAATTGGAATTTCTACCTATATAAGATGAAAACAACCTGAAATATGTGTATTCAGGGTTGTTTGGGTTTATTCAAGCTTCTTGGATTGGTTTAGTGATGTTGTTTGGTTTAGTATTTTCTTGGGTTGTTTGATGCTATTTCTGGGTTCATAATAGACTCGAGCTGCTGATTTCTGTCACTATACTATTGTTTGAATTTGCTGAACTCCTGCTGACTCCTTTTCTCCTTTGATATTTGTAACTCCAGGTACAATTTAAAACTTCAAGAGTTGGATTCATGTGTACGACTGCCTGTTGTGAATAGGAATATTGAAGAACCTTTTCTTGCATATATTATGTTACACGAATTTGTTTTGATGGATATTGTTGTATGTTTCTTTTATAGCATTAATTAGACTATTACCTATTCTGTGTAAATGGACTGTATAAACAATTGTCTTGGATTGTATGAGTAAAGTACTAGTTGTAGCATAATTTCCTTTAGGTGGTAGAGTTGACAGAAGTAAAATAGATATTGTAGTTCAAACATAATATTGGCATGGCATGGTCAAATTCGTATGTTAGTTAATGTGCTCATATTATTATTATATTGAGGGTAAACGAGTCTTTGTAACAGGTCCATTTAGAGTTAGTCATGTAAACCATAATAAAGCATAGAATTACCGATTACGTATGAACCTGAAATTTGGTTTTACTTCTGCACGTCACTTTGAGTTATCTATCATATACATGTACAGAAAAATGAAGTTGAGTCTCAAGTATGGTGTAACATGGAAATCTGGATTTTCAAAGCAATTTGCATATTTGTTGGACCTCGCTAGTTTGGGGTTGATTAGGAAATAATATTAAGTCTTGTGTTGACCCATTCACACAGTAGTGAATTTAAGATACAATCTCACTAAATACTTTAGGTTAATTGCGTCATGAACCCCGTTTCATATGTCTTCCAGCTTTGGGCTTGCTTTAAGGCCCAAACGTAAATAATCATTACTGGTATGTCATAATTGAAGACACAATTGGATTCATTTTTGGTTTGAATGCTAATTAACTAAATCATTTAGAGACAAATCTTGTAGAAAATCCTAGTTTGCGTTAGGTTGACCTTTAATTAATAAAACAAGGTGCGTCGCGCCACATAAGACTCGTGAATTGCGTGGCCCTCTTTAAATGCTCATACTAAATACTTAGAAATTCAGGACGTGGTGTTTAGCAAACTTCACGGCTTCACGCAACGATAATGACACGCTAGTCTCTATGGGCGCGTCTTTAATAATTTGACCTTCTTAAGTACGGGTGTGAATTTTATGTGAACCGAATACAAATCCTAAAACGTTGAATAAAATGTGTTTAAGATCTGGGTGAATTTCATGTGACATGATCCAAAGGCATGTTTTAAATGGCGGTCACATTCTTAAAATTAAGTTAAAAGCGGTTAACAATTTAAAAATTACACTATAGGATGAACATGTATAAAAATTACAATTTTAGCCAATTGTAATAGTTTAAGCGACCACGCTAGAACCACGGGATCCGAGGGTGCCTAATACCTTCCCTCAGTTCAACAAAATTCCTTACTTACAATTTCTGGTTCGCAAACTCCATTTGGGTAGTCGAATTTTTCCTCGAAATGGGATTCAAACAAACCGGTGACTTGGGACACCAAAAGCCAAGCCTATCCCAAGCGACGACTCTAAACTAATAAATAATCTCAAATTTAATTTGTTATCCTAAATAAATTAAGTGATGCCGTTGTTGTCAATAATAGTGACGTCGGAAGGCTTATTTTTCAAAAACAGCCACATTGGGGCTGTTATTTTAGTTTTGGCCAGTTAGCGGGCACAACCTTAAAAACTTCCTCCGGAAGTACTTAAAGGGAGTATTTGCAAAACTGGGCTTTGATTTAAAAACAAAAATTTCATAAAAGAAATGTGTCAATTTTGATTTTGAAGTCCAAACAGAATAAAGTTATAAGTTAGTAATTCGCCTTAATAAATGTGCAGATTGAGCACAATCCCAAACGAAGTTCTCTCATTCATGGGCTGAATACCTTTGTAGTCACGTGCTGGGACCCGACGCACAATGTGTTCCACTTCTCAAGTCTTGAACTTACCCTAACCTTAGAAGAAATAATCAAGAACATTAGGGATGCTGATCTTCCTTTGAGACATAAGTAATTTCTTTCCCCAAGAATGGTAGCTGCACTTAAATTCTTATATACCTTGAAAATAAGCAGAGTGGTAAACGATTCGAACTTGGCAGCAGGGTTTGGCACATTTTAATTCCCGTACTGCTGATATGGTCAAATAGGTAGATTCAACAAACTAGAGAATAAAATCTACAGCAAAGGAAAACGCATTAAATGGGAAGAACATAGACGTTTCTCTTTTATGGTGGCATTCCTAGGGCTATTGGTGTTTCCGAGGATGGATGGGAATATCGAAACAAAATAGCAGGGGTTGTCAGCACTCTGCCCACCCAAGTCCGGTGCACACTCGCGCCTATGATAGTAGCTGAGTTCTTTCGTGCTCTTACAGCTTCCAAGGTCGGGAAATATTTCTTGAGGGGGGCAATCTACTGTTGCAAATGTGGATGACCGTCCCCAGTTTATGAGCTATGGGTCAGCAGAGAAATCTTACATAGAAGAATTTTCATTAAGGGTGGAAGGGCTCAGTTCGCCAGAAGAAGTAACAGGATGTCTATCTTACTTTCGGTCCCTCACCGCCGGTCAAATAGAGTAGACACTGGGATGGTTGCTTGTGGACGAGATCATATACATGCCGCCAACGAAGCCTCACTTCCTTCTAATGGTTCTTAGGAGCATCAGTCCTTTTGCCCCGTATCAGGTTTTGAGACAGCTAGGGAGGTGCAGATAATGCCAAAAGACGAAGATATCACTATCCGGGAAGTCGAGATTGGTCCTGATGTTTCAGTTCCTCGAAGCAACAGTCCGCAAAATTTGGATTGAATACCAATACCTAACAGAAAACACATGTGTACGGGATCGGTCCAGAGGCAAAGTGTATCAGGGATATCTTTCTTGGTACAGGAGAGAAATTGAGTTCGAGAGGCAAGCCAAAACGCCCCATCTCTAGGAACGCGTTGAGGCATTGCAAGAATAGTGGAACTTGTAGGCTAAAAAACATGAGTATAGGTATACGATAGGAAAACTACAAAAGCAGGTCATGAATTTACAATTCGAGAAAGATTTGTAGGCGCTGTATATAAGGGTGAAGAGTAGAAACTGGTCAAGAAAAATGAGGCTCTTCCGGCACAAATTCAGAAAATGAAAGTAGCAGCAGAAAACCTCGTCCGGAATGCCAAAGATATAAAACTTATAGATGGCTTGAGATGGAATGTGAGTGACTATAGTTTGGATTTGAACAAAACAGAAAGGGAACTGGCCACTGCTCGGAAACAATTGGCTGAAAGTGTGGCATAACAAGTACATCTGGTTGAGAAATTAAAAGAAGAGTTTGATGGTAAGGTGGCTGGATTAAAGAAAATGGTCAATATCACAGAATACAGAATGCTCAAATAGGCAAAAGAGTTCAAAATTGGAAGGGAACATTGTTACACAACATTAGCACAATTAGAATTCGATTTGCAACAGCTTCAAAAGTGTAATCAAGTAGACGACCAAATTTTAGGAGCCAGAACAGAGCAGATTGGGCGTTTATTGAAGGAGAAATTTTTCATTCGAGAGAGAATTAAAAGAATCGCCCACTATATTGCAATGAAGTGTAGCATCTATGAGGATATTCCTAGATCTATGTTCTTTGCCACCGTGATGCTTTTTGTTTGCCGCGTAATGGAAGATCTTCATTACCTCCAAGGGCATTTAGCTAGTCGACCCTCGGCAAGGTCGAACGATGCCTCACGGGTCGCAAGAGAAATTGAAGCCCTTATGTATTCATGATTTCTTGAGATTTCATTTTTTTTAAAGACTATCAGTTTGTCTTAGAGTCTGCATTTTCTTTTACGCATGGTTAGCTGTTCTTCGAGTCAGTAGTTAATCCTTCATCAGAGTCTGTCTGTTTTCGAGTCTTTGTAACAAAAGTTTGTTATTATGATAATTGAAAATTCAAAAATATTTTATGCTTCACTTTTTATTTGCATGAACTACGCTCGTTCTGATTTATGTGGGGCAGGATGCCTAGGCAATCTTCATAGGATTCGACCGCAATCTTGAAAACAAAAACAAAAAGCAACAAAAGAAGAGAAGGGGAGGAATAAAAAAGAAAGGAGAGAAAAACCCTAAGAGAGAAAACTCCAAACAAGAAAAGATGGAGGAAAGTAAACGAAGAACTAGAGAGGGAGACAAACAAAATAGGGAAAAGCTAGAAAAACGGAGAGTGTAAATCAAAAGAAAGGAAATGGAGTAAAAGCCGGGACGACACATGCGACCATTGCAAACATGTAGACATCCGTTAACTGTATTGGTGCATCACAACCTAATCTGTGATTCCCTATCTATTATCTGTCTTAAAACCGTTTGTTGCTGCCATAATTCCAGTCTAGGTTATACAAATGGTGGTTGGTTTGTGGTAAGCTGGCATCACATTGGTATTTCACCATATCGAAAGGTAGCGTAGGAATGTCGTCTGAAATGACTTTACCGGCAATTCCAATCTCAGAAGATAGCCTGATTACAGGCATCCTGGCCACAGAGTATGTAGTAGTAGAGGAAAACAAGATCCTACGAATAAAAAGAGGCTCCGAGCGCCATCCCGGGATTTCCTGAGCTCTTCCCAAGATCGGGGGGTACTTCCACTGTATCCATTAGCCATACAAAGATCCTATTGGGACAGCCCACCATACCGGCAAATTTTGTTGGAGTACCTTCTAAAGTCCGCCCTAAGGTGTTCACGTCTGGCACAATCCCTAGTATCTTTACGGTTCCCTGTGCAGCCACCACACAGCCCATAGTGCCGAGACCCATGTTTAATCCAACGGCCTTCATATTCCAAACCCCTAATTACCAAACTGAGCCTCTATGATCCACCTACATTTATCCTCTACCGTCATATGAGATTAAACAAGTACAACATAAAACCCCCCAAAGTTCCTGAACAAGATGAGATAGCAAGAAGAATGGGGGAGCCTTAAGCAGAGCTTAAAGAATATGTAGGGTCTGAGTGGGCCAAAGAGTGTTTCTTATGTAGATCTGTGCACGTTCCTGTATGTACATCTTGCCGTGGGATTTAAAATGCCAAAGTTGGAAAAGTATTATGGTCATGGTGACCCTATTGCTTACCTGAAAAAGTAGTGCAATCAATTGCGCGGGGTGGGAGGAAAAGAAGAGTTGTTGATGGCATACTTCGGAGAAAGCCTGGCAGGCATTACGTCAAAGTGGTATATGGACCAAGATGTCTCACGGTGGCACATTTGGGACAATTTTGCCAGAGATTTTGTAAGGCAATTTCAATACAACATTGACGTCGCACCTGACAGGAATTCCTTGGCAAATTTGAAGAAAAAGCCTTTAGAGAGTTTCAGAGAATATGCTACTAAGTGGCGCGAATAGGGATCGAGGATGAAGCCTCCCATGGATGAAATAGAATTGGTCACTGATTATCTCCAGGCCCAGGAAGTGGATTACTTTCAAAACATGATGTCGGCCATGGGCAAGCCTTTTGTGGAAGCAATGAAGATTGGCGAGATAGTAGAAAATGGTTTGAAAACGGGAAGAATTTTAAGTCATTCAGTTTTGAGAGCAACCTCCCAGGCCATCCACAGTGGGGTGGGAGGAGTCGCAAGTAACAAATAGAAAGAAAAAGCCTAGATGGCAGCATCCGGTATGAGAATACATCATGCTCATAGTCCTATGTTCTCGGAAAGAACCCCTTAACACTATTATAATAACTAAGATATGCGTTATTCTACCCAACCTTATGCAGTTATGAACACGCAACCATTTGCACGACCGCAGCAATAGGCCAACAGGATCCAGGCTCTAAGAAACCAGCCTCCCCATCAAAACCATTATAATCCCCGCCCAATTCAAAACAATTTCCATCCCATGGAGCCACCTAGAAGGCAAAACATTACGCCAATCGGGGAATCCTATTCCAACCTATTCCCAAAGCTTTTCCAGTTGGGTCTATTGCAGCATGTACCTACGAATAGACAAAACCTAGAGTCACCTTCTTACCAACGAGGTTTCTGGTGTGCTTATCAGTATGGGGCTCAAGGACACGACACATATAATTGAAGCGAGCCCTGGAAGATCTTATAGAGCAAAGGAAAATAGTGTTGAAGGATAAATAAGTCTCGAATGTGACTAACAACCCATTGTTGGCTCACAACAATGGATCGGTGATCGGGATTATCTGGAAGGACAAAGAATTCGACCCGGCTTTGAAAGCCATAATTGCTATTATTGATGCAGATAAAAATCCAAGAGCTGCCTCCAAGAAAGCTGAAGAAGAAAAGGAGAATAAAACGACACACTAGAAACTAAAAATATGGTTGAAGTTAAAACCGAGGCGGTACCTGTCAATGAAGTTATCCTTTACATCCTATGGGGTTGCCGAGAGAACCAGTTGACTTTGAGTCCTCCAAGAGGATTTATGTTGAATAGGAATGTGTACCTACCCAAACGAACCTATGTGGTGCAGGTACAAACTAATCCGCCAAGGCTGAATGAACCCGTGGTGGTTGGTCGGGCACCTCAGAGGCCGATGACAGACCCGTGGTGGTTTCATGGAACTATCAAGAAATGGTGGTGACATATAAAGGAAAAGAAGTCACTGGTGACATTCAGGGAAGCTACCTTGTGAAGGAATACTCTAACTTGGAGGAAGTGAACAGTGCCACCAAGACGAGATTCCCACCCAACAAGCTTGTAAGCGCCGAGGAGGCGGAAGTTTTCTTCCGAAAGGCCATGGATTCATGCAACAGGAATTATTCATTCTACTCTACGCCTGCTGTTGAAATTTGAACATGAGTACCAAGAAATCGTGGTCCATGGTAAAGATAAACTGTAAATTTATCGTGATACCTCGTCCCCTGCCGCGAAGCTATAGAAGGTAGTGAGCATGTAGTCTATCAGGCTTTCGAAGTTGTGGTGGCTAATCAACATGAAAAGGGCAAACCCTGTCCCCAACCTTTCCTCTCGAATGCCTCAATCATGGTTGCTAAAGAGAAGATATGACAAGGAATAAAACCAGGGAAGGGACTCAGAAGATCTATTCAAGAGATAGCTCAGCCGATTGCCTTGCCAACTGCAGAGAAGTTTTTTGAGTTAGGCTTCCACCCAACACCAAGGATATAACATGGGCAAATCGCAAAAAGTATAATTGAAAGGATTTACCTCAACCCTTACCCCACTTGTATGAAACATTTGTGAAGCCCAAGTACAGTGAGGAAGAAGAAGATGATACCTTCACAGCTGAAGTAATCAAGGAAAAATGTGGGGCCATAAAAAACTATTGTATGAAGCCAATATGGTTCATATTGGAGAAGGCTCGAGCACCGCTGAGGTGCTCTACATGGGGCCGGATGCCAAATTACCAAATTTGAAGGCTACGCCATTCCCGATCAGGCGGGAGGGCCGGTAGTCCTTTCTTGCCATCTTTTCTGCATCATGAGTTATCTCAGGGTGTAACTCGGGTATTTTCCATTAGTGTTTTGTCCTTTTAGTTTTGCAATGTAAACCCTGTTATCTTACAATTCCAAAGAAATGAAATCATTATTTCATCGCCTATATTATTTTATTTTTTCTGACTTTGCTATTTTCTTTTTATTCGTTTCTTTCAGCTCCAATAATGCGGCTTTAAATAACACGACATGCTCGCGGACTTCAGGCACTTATCCAAACATGCCGCCTAATTGCGAAATAAAGAACCAAGAACCGGAGTATGACGTAGAAGAGGATTTTAGGGAAATAAATTGGGAATTGGAACATTTTCAAAATAAACCTAAGAAAAATCTAAATGATACTGAACCGGTTAACTTGGGTGGTCCCGACGAAACCAGGGAAACAAAAATAAGCATCCACGCAAATTAGGAAATCTTGCACTCACTGATTCAACTCCTTTTTGAATTCAAGGACTTGTTTTCTTTGTCTTACGCTGATATACCAGGACATAGTGTTGATTTGGTTGTAAATAAGTTGCCTACATACCCCGAATGCTCTCTAGTCCAACAAAAATAGAGAAAGTTCAAGCCCAACGACAGTGATAAGATCAAAGAAGAAATCACAAACAACTGGGGGCGGGAGTAATCTGAGTGGTTCGATACACCACATGGCTGGCCAATGTAGTCCCAATGCCAAAGAAATATGGGAAAACCCGAGTGTGTGTGGACTACAAAGATTTTAACAAGGCAACTCCCGAAGAAAATTTCCCTTTGCCCAATATCCACGTCCTTGTTGATAATTGTGCCAAACAAAAGATACACTCTCTCGTTGACTGCTACGTAGGATATCACCGGGTATTGATGGATGAGGAGGATGCCGAGAAAAATGCCTTCACCACACCTTGGGGTACTTATTGCTACAGGGTTATGCCTTTCGGTTTAAAGAATACTGGGGCAACGTATATGATGGCTAAGACCACTATCTTCCACGATATGATGCATCAGGAGATAGAAGTATATGTGGACGACATGATTATCAAGTCCAAGACTCAAGGTAATCATGCGCATGGCCTAAGAATGTTCTTTGAAAGGCTGCGCAAGTAAGATTTGAAATTAAATCTAGCCAAATGCGCATTTGGGTTCCCGTCAGGCATGCTCCTAAGGTTTATCGTGAGCCGGAGGGGTATTGACCTGGATCCAACAAAGATAAAATCCATTCGAGATTTACCTCCTCCAAAAACCAAAAAGGATGTATTGATACTGTTGGGAAGACTGACTTATATTAGTCGATTCGTCGCCTAGTTGACTTCTACGAGCGAGCCCATATTCAGGTTGTTAAAAAAGGATACAGCAATCAAGTGGACGGATGAGCGTCAAGAGGGTTTTGACAAGATTTTACCTGTCCAATCAACCGGTCTTGGTCCCGCCAGAACCGGGAATGCCATTGCTTCTATATTTGATGGTCTTGAAGAACTCTTTTGGTTGCATTCTCTGGAAGCATGATGTCACCGGAAAAAAGGAGCAGGCCATCTATTACCTGAGCAAGAAGTTTACCAGTTACAAGGCCAAATACACCTTACTAGAAAAAACCTGTTATGCCTTTACTTGTGTGGCCCAGAAACTGCAACATTACGTGCAAGCCCTACCTCATAACCATGTTGCATCCTCTGAAGTACATGTTTCAAAAATCGATGCCCACAAGGAGATTGGAAAAATGGAAAATCCTTCTCACCAAGTTCGATATAGTCTATGTCACTCGCACAACAATGAAAGCCCAAGCATTAGCAGAGCATCTAGCCGAGAACTCGGTTGATGATGAATATCAACCCCTGAATACATATTTCCTGGATGAAGAGGTGAATTTGGTGGAGGTAACGTCTGAGGAAATTGCGTTTTGGAAAGATTTCTTCGATGGAGCGGTAAATTCAAAATATTTAGGAATTAGGGTAATCTTAATTTCACCCACCGGTCAACACTACCCAGCCATGGCTCGGTCCAAGTTTTTTGCACCAACAACACAACTGAATATGAAGCCTGCATCATGGGCATGAATATGGCTATCGACCAAGACCTAGATGAATTATTGATCATGTGAGATTCACATCTAATTATCAAGCAAGCCCAAGGGGAGCGGGAAACTCGAGATATCCAACTTATCCTTTATCGGCAGCATGTGGTGGATCTCAACAAACAGTTCAAGTTGGTACAGTTCAGGTATATTCCTCACTACCACAATGAGTTAGCTGACGCGCTCACTACTTTGGCGTCCATGTTGCCTTACCCTAGAAACGCCAACATCGATCCCTTGGAAATCCAAATCAGGGAAAGGAATGGGTATTGTAATGTGACCGAGGCAGAATCTAGCACTCAGCCATGGTATTGTGATATCAAGAAATTTCTGAAACCACAAGAATATCTTGAGCAAGCCATGGGGGATCATAAGAGAACCATCCGACGGCATGTAAATGGTTTCTTCTTGAGCGGAGGTATCTTATACAAAAAAACCCCAGAACTCAACTTGCTAAGATTTGTTGATGCCGAGGAAGTCGGTAGGATTATGCATGAAGTACACGTAGGAATGTGCGGGCCTCATTTGAACGGGTATGTATTGGCAAAGAAAATACTTTGGCCAGGGTACAACTGGATAACCATGAAGAAATACTGTTTCAGCTTCGTGCGAAAATGTCCTAAATTTCAGGTGCACGGTGACTTGATTCATGCGCCACCAGCTGATCTGCATCCTATGTCAGCTCCTTGGCCATCTGCTGCTTAGTGTATGGACGCCATAGGGCCGATTGAACCAAAAGCCTCAAATGGACATAGATTCATATTAATTACTACTGACTACTTTACAAAGTGGGTAGAAGCCAACATACTAAAGTCAGTTACCAATAAATCTGTGGTAGACGTTGTGAATTCCAACCTCATTTGCTGCTTCGGTATTCCTGAAACCATCATCGCAGATAATGCTGCCAACCTGAATAGTCGTCTGATGGGAAAAATATGTGAACAATTCAATATAACACCTAGAAACTCCACTCCTTACCAGCCCAAAGTCAATGGTGTCATCGAAGTAGCTATCAAGAACATCGAGAAGATTCTAAGAAAAATTATTTGAAGCTCAAGACAGTGGCATGAAAATCCTCCTTTTGCATTGCTTAGACATCGCACCACGATGCGCACATCGTGAAGAGCAACTCCATGCTTATTAGTCTATGAAACTAAAGCTGTTATACCTGCATAGGTAGAAATTCCTTCACACCGAATAATATTCAAAGCAGAAATTAAGGATAGTGAGTGGGTTATGACACAGCTGGAGCAGTTGTCATTAATTGACGAAAAACGAATGGCCGCGGTATGTCATGGGCAGTTCTACAAACAAAGAATTGCCTGCGCTTACAACAAGAAAGTGTTCCCCAGAAATTTAGAGGTTGGACAGTTTGTATTGAGACATTTTTTCCCTCTACATTAAGAAACTAAAGGGAAATTCGCTCCTAACTGGAAAGGACCATACATTATCAGACAAAATACTGCCCAGAGGAGCGTTATATCTGGGTGACATCAAAGGAGACGATTCCGAGTCAACCGTGAATGCAGATGGATTAAAAAGGTATTGCGTTTAGCCCTCCCTACATCAACGTTTTAGTCTGGTTGAAATGTCAAAGGTTTTTCTTTCATGCTACGCCAAAAACACAATCAATCATTCGCTAAACTATTTGAGTCGGTTATGTTTCTTTAATTAACCTATTTAGAATGCGGAAATGCTATTCAAAAAAATAATGAAAAGAAAAATAAAAAAGAATAAAAAGGAAAAGAAAAGAAAAAGAAAGAAACGGAATGAAAAAACAAACAAAACTAAATTAGTTTAGGAAACGCTTCCGAAACTACGTCTGACTTGATTCTGAAAGGATACGTTGGCAGCCTCTCCCTGAGGTTCTGTCACAAAAAAACAAAAACCCCAATTCCCCAAAGATTGAAAACTAGGGCACATGATGTAATGGTTCAGCCAGGAACCCGCCAAAACGGTTCCAAAGTTGTAGTTCTATCCAAACTCCTTTTATCCAAAACCTGGCCCAAGTCCTTTTGATCAATTAGCAAAGAAAGGGGAGCGACAAACGCCATCGTCGGGATTTGATACAATTCAAATTGAGAGAAATAAAATGGAGGAGTCTAATCGGTGAAAACCTTCGGGAACCATAAGGAGATGGGGAGTAGAGAAAATGAAAATGAGAGAGTTCGTTTAGTAAAAACTCGTAAAGAGCACTATCAGGCGACGTGAGAAGAGAAATGAGATAGGTAGATTGGCGAAAATTTGCAAAGGGCGTTGTTGGCCGAAAAGAAGCCGGAATTGTTGTACGAGTTTGGCATCCAGTATGAGAAGCATGTCATGTCCATTTGAAGTCAGCATGCACCCCCTTATAAGTCTTTCTCTTTTTCTTGAAAGGGACGCTTCTCCTTAAACCCATATGATTTCCTTTGTATACTACTTCCTTGAATACTTTCTGTTTAACTTTGATTCCATGATTATTCCACAAGAAAAGGTGGTAAGACCGGTTTCACAGGGCTCACCTGGCAAGGACTAAAGAAAATACTTACTCTCAGCGGGCGCGTCTAGCCGATTCCGGTTGGCCTTGATGGTTGACGCTTCAGAAATAGAAAAGGATGGAAAGAAAGAAAATCAAAATCAAATGCCCACGAAGGAAAAATGAAAATTAGAAAGGTTAAGCCTAGGACGGCTTTTTGTCTCAACAAAGTTTCAAAAGGCAAGATACCTAAAGGTTCTGAAAATGGAAATCGGGGCAAAGAACCAACAAGGTCTTTTCCATAGACGTGAGGACGGGAACAAGCAATCAAGGTTACAAAACCTAGCATTCGAACTAACAATCGTGCTTTGTTTGAAAATCTCAAACAGATGTAATCTAAAGCAATTTGATAATAGCAGATGCTACTGAAGGAAAGCACATGAGCTAAGAATAGCTTTGCACCAATGATCAACCAAAAGGGAAGTTCTCTTTAAATCCTTTCCTGTAGTTTTTGTAAAAGAAAAGAAGAAAATTAGAATCACACAAATCATGGTAGCATAACCACGGTTTCCCCTGGCATAACTCAAGAGACTTTTTCTTCCCCTCCCGGCATAACCCGTGGATCCCCTAGCATAACCTAGGAGTCTTTTTTTCCCAAATTCCGGCATAACCCGTGGATCCCCTAGCATAACCCAAGAGTCCTTTCTTCCCAAATCCGGCATAACCCGTAGATTCCCTAACATAACCCATGAGTCTTTTCTTCCCATCATGGAATAGCCCACAGATTCCTTGGTATAACCCATGAGTCCTTTCTTCCCATCGAGGCATAACCCGCAGACTCCATTGGTATAACTCAGGAGTTTTTTCTTCCAAATCCTGGCATAACCTGCGGGTCCCCGTAGCATAACCCAGGAGTCTTTTCTCCATATCCCGACATAACCCATGGATCCCCCTAGCATAAACCAGGAGTATTTTCTCCCAAATCCCAGTATAACATGCCCATCCCCCAGCATAACCCGGGATTCTTTTCTTCATATCCCGTCTTAACCCGTGGATCCCCTTGCATAACCCAGTAGCCTTTCTTCCCATCCCGGCATAGCCCGCAGATTCCCCTGGCATAACCCAGGAGCCTTTTCTCCTATCCCGGAATCACCCGAGGATCTCCCTAGCATAACTCGGGAATCTTTGTCTTGTAATCCCGACATAACCCGTGGATTTTTCTTCTTCATCCCCAGCAGGGAATTCTTATTCCTATCCCGGCATAGCCCATCGATCCTCCTCTTATCCCATCAAGGACCCATTTTCTTTCCCAGCATAACCTGGCAATCCCTCAAAAGTTACACCAATCTCGATTTTATTGTTCTCTATAAATAAATAACTTAGATATGTTTTGAAAATAACTTACGAAATTTTCCCAGTAAAAATAGGGGCCGAATTTTTTGTTCGTTTGTTTGTTTTGGTGTCCGAATAGGCTTTACCTCAAGGCGCATGATTCAAGATGCCTGGAAGAGCGAATCTCAATTCATAATAAAAGACAAGAAGAAAATAACAAAAAGAAACAAATCTGGAATGGTTGAAAAGAAAGATGCAGACTGCTCAAATTTGATTCAAAATCACAAGTCGTGCATTTCCCGTTTTGTTTCAATGCTAAAGAAACAACCGGCACCTGCAGCTTACGAGCATCAATATTCATATCGGGGTCCGCGGCGAATCCAGCTAAGGCTCAATATCAAGCTCCAGTAGATTTTTAGATAGGAATCTTGTAACTCATAGTTGATAGGCATAGCTAGCTTAGCTTTTGGTTTTTCTTTTGGTGTAATAAGGAGGTCAGCAAGCAGTAGCAGCAGCATCAACAGTGAAATCAAATCTTCTAGTAGTCCTTCCGAACTACACTGATTTGATTCCTTTATATCCAAGGATATGTAGGCAACCTTGAAACAGGGTTCAGTCAAATAGTTTCCAAAAACGGTTCTAACGGAATGTCAAGCAGGGAAAACTTTGTCAGTTGCTCAGTTATCATTGCCCTAATATCCTTCGTGTCTTCGAGCAAAGAAGACAGCTGTGAGTACGTGATATTTGCATCGGTTGAAATATTCCTATAGAATTCATTAAAATTAGGATTCTTTTATTTTATTGTTTGAATTTTTTGGAATTAATTGCATGATTTGGTGTTTGTTTGTTTTTTTCTTTGTGAATTTTTCAAATTGATATATTTCATAAACAATACAAAATAGTACATTTGCATTTAGGACTCAAATTTCCCATTGTTTTTTCTTAGGTTTATTAATTAACTAGTATTGCAAAAATAAAGGAATAACAAAAATTTGTCACTTTTACATTTTTTTGGCTGTCTTTTTAAATATGGGAATTAGATTTTATTAGAAATTTATTAGTTTTAATTAGTAGAGTTTAAATTTGGTCTTGTCTTTTTATTTGTTACATTTGATAAAACCTGAAAATAAAAACAAATAAAAAAGGGGAGAATGAATTGACTAAAGAGAGAAAAAGAGGAAAAACATTAGAGGACCGGGTCTGTGCCAGTTTGCAGCCCAAAAATCTCAAAAATCCATTAAAACATATGCCCAGCCCAAAACTCTACCCTGTCCAAACCTTCCCCACCTGAAACGACAACGTTTGGTGCCCAATTCATCTGGGTCATCGATCCACTCTAATCCAATGGTCCATATTAGTTTGAAGGGTTAAATTAAACTGTACGAACTAAAATGAACCCGAGAGACAGTTGTTCTTCTTCCCGTACCTCCGCCCTCCGCCTCGCCACCGCCGGCTGGAAATCGCCGCCGCCGGCCAGCCTCCAGTAAACACCAAATTAACACCAGGTTTCCCCCTTCTCCTCCAATTTCGAATAACCCAAGTCCCAGCCTTCGAATACCAGCCGATGTTGTCGAATATTCATTTAATGTCAAAGTTGTTCCGCCGTCCACAACAGCGTCGGTTCAAACAACCGTTAAATAAACACAATAATTTCTCCTTTCCACCCTCGTCACAAATCTAACACCAGCGCCCCTCGAATAATAGTCCAACGACTCAAATATCGATTTGAAATCCAACCAAAAATTACCCTGAGTCACCCTCACCTTCCTCGCCCTGAGTGACCCTTATCTTCCTCACCACACAGACAAGATTAGTGATACATGCCAATTCCTGAGATTCGAGCAGTTTAAGCTAAGTTTTTTCTAATCTCTCTGTTAATTTTTTGTTTTAATTATCATTTTATAAGCCGTTTTAATTTAATTTAAACATAGTCTTCATTAATTCTATTCTGGCCCGGGTCTATGCTTCGTTTGTTTTAATCTAATCTTTTATTTTAGTTTTTACTGATAAGTTATTCTGAAGGTAGTTTTTTAGTTTTATTTAATTTATTCACGATTTATCTTTCTTTTTCTCTTCTGACCTTAATACATGCTTCATATTTTTTTATTTAAGTTTGGTTGATATTTAGTTTTATGATCCCTTGCTTGTGTTTATTGATCATTGTTTTTACTTGTTAAATGACAATTGCCAGATTATGAGTGGTAAAGATTCCTTTATGCTTAGGAAAAATAGAATAGATCTTTGGATACTGCTGTTCTATTGTGGCTGTTAGTTTAATGCCAGGCTTGGCTTTAGGATATTAGAATTAAATCTGGTACATTTGGTTTAGTTGCTGGGATTTCTTTAGGTTGGAATTGGATATAGATGACTAGTTTAATTCTGGTTAGAGTTAAATCTATTGATAAACAAGTTTGGAAAGTTAATATAGTAAAAATGGTAATTTCAGTAGATTAGAAGGGTAGTATAGGTCTTGGATGAAAGGAATCTCACTTGAAACTTATTTGGAAACCCCTAAACATTCTAGATGGGCTTCCAATCAGAATTTTTAGATAAGAATGCAGTAAACTGTCCTGCAAGTTAAGAATTGAGGGACTAACTAATAAAATTTGAAAAATGGGAAGAAGGACTAAGGGGTAAACACAAATAAAAGGATTGCCCTAAGTTTTGGCTATAAATAGGCAAGTAAATGCCTTCATTCACAAGTATTTTTTTTTTGCTGTCTGAAATCCCTGAAAAATTTCCAAAGTTTTGAAGTCTTAAAAAGTCCTAATAAATCCCTAATAATTTCCAGAAATTCCAAATTACCAAAATAGTTAAATATTTCTAAGGAAAATTTTCAATAGTCTAGAAAAACCTTGCCATTCCCTAAAATTCACGAGATGCTAGTGTTCCATTAGATCATTTTCTTCAGAATAATACCAATCCTCAGCTATCAACGGCAATTTCTAGCTAGATAAGATTAAAACGACCTGAAATATGTGTGTTTGAAGTGCTAAACCCTTCAGAAACTGTTTTGGGTTTGATTTCAATTTGGTTTGGGTTTATTCAAGCTATTTGGATTGGTTCGCTTATGTTGTTTGGTTTAAAATTTTCATGGGTTGTTTGATGCTATTTCTTGGTTCATCATAGACTCGAGCTACTGATTTCTTTCACTATATTGTTGTTTGAATTTGATGAACTCCTGCTGACTCCTTTTCTCCTTTGATAATAGTAACTCCAGGACCACTTTAAAACTTCAAGTGTTGGATTCATGTGTACGACTGTCTGATTTGATGAGGAATATTGAAGAACCTTTTCTTGCCTATATTATGTTACACGAATTTGTTTTGATGTATGTTTTTGTACATTTCATTTGATAAAATTAATTAGACTATTACCTATTCTTTATAAATAAAGACTGTATAAACATTTGTCTTGGATTCTCTGAGTAAAGTACTAGTTGTACCATTATTTCCTTTAGGTGGTAGAGTAGGGAGAACTAAAATGGATATTGTAGTTCAAACATATTATCAGCATGGCATGGACAAATTCATGTGCTCATATCATTATTAAATTCAGGGTAAACGAGTTTTTGTAACAGGTCCATTTGAAGTTACTCCAATAAGCCTTTATAAAGCAAAGCTCAAGACAATGGCATGAAAAGCTGCCTTTTGCTATTCTTGGATATTGCACCACGGTGCGCACATCGGTAGGAGAAAACCCATACGTATTGATCTATGGAATTGAAGCTATTTTACCCATAGAGGTGGAAGTTTCTTCACCCCGAATATATGTCGAAGCAGAAATTAAGGGTAGCGTGTAGGATAAGACTCGGTTGGAGCAAGTGTCATTAATTTGACGGAAAGCAAATGGTCGCGATATGTCGCAGGCAGTTGTACATAAAAAGAATGGCCCGCGCTTACACAATAAAGTGCGGCCCAGGAATTTTGAGGTTGCACAACTTGTATTGAGACGTATTCTCCCTTACCATCTGGAAGCTAAAGGGATATATCCTCCTAACTGGAAAGGCCCATACATTATCACAAAAAGACTGCCTTGAGGAGCGTTATATATAGGTGACGTCGAAGGAGACGATCCCGAGGCAGCCGTTAATGCAGATGAAGTAAAAGGGTATTACATTTAGCCCACCAGCAGCAGTGTTTCAGTCTGGTTAAAATGACGAAGGTTTTTCTTTCCCGCTATCCCAAACACTATCAATCCTTCGCCAAACTCTTTGAGCCGGTTACATTTCTTTGATCACCCTCTTTGGAACCCGGAAATGCTATTCAAAAAAAAAAGAAGAAAGAAAAGAAAAACAAATGAAAAGGAAAAGAAAAGAAAAAAAAAGAACAGGAATGAAAAAAAATAAAACGAAACAAAATTAGTTTAGGAAACGCTTCCTGAACTACATCTGACTTGATTCCGGAAGGATACCTAGGCAGCCTATCCCTGAAGTTAAGTCACACCAAAACTAAAACCCAATTCCCCAAAGATTGAAAACACGGGCTGATGAGGTAATGGTTCGGCCATGAACCCGTCAAAATGGTTCAAAAGATCTAGTTCTATCCAAGCTCCTTTTACCCAAAACCTGTCCCAAGTCCTTTCAATCAATTGACAAAGACAGGGGAGCGACAAACGCCATCGTTGGTATTTGATACAATTCAAATTGAGAGAAATAAAATGAGAGAGTCTTATTTGTGAAAACCATCGGGCACCATAAGGTGATGGTGAGTAGATAAAATTAAAACGAGATAGTTTGTTTAGTGAAAACTCATAAAGAGCACTATCAGGCAACGGTAGAAGAGAAATGAGAGAGGTCGATTGGCGAAAACAAGCAAAGGACGTTGTCGGCCGAAAAGAAGATATATCACCGTCAATATCCCAGGCAAGGTTCTTTGGTTTTGCAATTTTTAATTACGGTCCACGAGAAGCTTTAAATTTTGTACGAGTCGGGCATCCAGGCTGAGAAGCATGTCATGTCCATTTCAAGTAAGCATCTACCCCCAGACAAGTCCTTCTCTTTTCCCCGAAAGGGACAATTCTCCTTAAGACCATATGATTACCTTTGTATACTGCTTCCTTAAATCCTTTCGGTTTAACTTTGATTTCGTGATTATTCCACAAGAAAAGGTTGTAAGATCGGATTCATAGGGCTTGCCAGGCAAGGACTAAAGAAAATACTAAGTCTTAGCGGGCGCCTCTAGTCGATTCTGGTTGGCCATGATAGCTGACCCTTCAGAAACACAAAAGCTTGGAAAGAAAGAAAATTGAATTCAAATGCCCACAAAGGCAAAATGATGATCGGAAAGGTTAACCCCAGGTGGGCTAATCGTATCAACGATGTTCAAAAGGCAAGATACCTAAAGGTTCTATAAATTGATATCGGGGCAATGAAATCGCAACCGAAAAGCCTATGAAGGCGAAATGGATATGAAAGATGAGTTCTCCCCACCAACAAACAAGGAAAAGTCTGGAAAGCCAAATGTCTACTCCACAAAAGTGAGGCCGGGATCCAGCAATCAAGGCCACAAAACCGACCACTGTTTTGAACTAACAATCATGCTTTGTTTGAAAATCTAAAACAGGTGTAGTCCAAAGTAATTTGATAAATAGTAGATGCAACCGAAGGAAATGCAGAGGAGCTAAGAATAGCATTGCAGCAATGATCAACCAAAAGGGAAGTTCTCTTTAAATCCTTTCCCACAATTTTCATAAAAGAAAAGAAGAAAAGGAGAAGAACAAAAATCATGGTAGCATACGACCACCGATCCTTCACTCCATCCCTCCAATTCAAGGACTATATCCCGTAGCTGTCCTAGCATAACCTGAGGACCTCCCCTGCATAACACGAGGATCCTTCATTTTTCATTCCCCGTAGTAACCCGAGGGTTCTTTTCTCTATATTCCCCATCATATCCCGAGGACCAGTTTCCTTTTATCCCCAGCATAACCTGAGGGTCTTTTTCTTTCTTTCATTCCCCGGCATAACCCGAGGGTTCTTTTCTATTAATTCCCCAGCATAACCTTAGGATTCCTTTTTTTTATTCCTCGGAATAACCCGAGGGTTCCTTTCTCTCTATCCCTAGCATATCCTGTGGACCTCCCCGGCAAAACTCGAGGATCATTTTCTAGTCTCCCGGGCATAACTTGAGGGCCATTTCCCTTTTATCCCCAGCATAACCTGAGGGTAATTTTCTTTTCTATTCAGCACGAGTCTTTTCTTCCCATCCCGGCATAACTCGCGAATTCTACTAGCATAACCCTGTAGCCTTTTTCTTCGAATCCCGGCATAACCCGTGGATCCCCGGCATAACCCAGGAGCCTTTTCTTCCCAAATCGTGAAATAATTTGTGGATACACTGGCATAACCCAGGAGCCTTTTCTTCCTATCCCGGAATAACCCGCAAATTCCGCTGGCATAACCCATAAGTGTTTTCTTCTAAATCCGGGCGTAATCCGCGAATCCCCCTGGCATAACCCAGGAGTCTTTTCTCCCTATCTTGACATAACCCGTGGATCCCCCTGGTATAACCCAGGACTCTTTTCTTCCAAAATCCCGGCATAACCCGCAGATCCCCTTGGCATAACCCAGAAGTCTTTTCTCCTTATCCCGGCATAACCCGTCAATTCCCCTGGCATAACCTAGGAGTCTTTTCTTCCAAAATCCCGGCATAACATGCGGATCCCCCTTGCACCACCCAGGAGTATTTTCTTCTTATCTCGGCATAACCCGTGGATCCCCTAACATAATGCAGGAGCCTTTCTTCCCATCCTTGCATAACCTGCTGATTCCGATGGCATAACCTAGGAGCCTTTTTTCCTTTCCTGGCATAACCCATGGATCTCCCTAGCATAACTCAGGAATCTTTGTCATGTCATCCCGGCATAACCTGCAGATATTTGTTCTTCATCCCCAGCAGGTACTATTTATTCCTATCCCGGCATAACCCGTAGATCTTCCTCTTATCCCCAATAGAGACGCGTTATCTTTCCCAGCATAACCTAGCAAGCCCTCCAAAAGATACACAATCTCGATATTATTGTTCTCAACAAAGAAATAGCTTAGATTTGTTTTGTAAATAACTCATGAAATTTTCCAAATAAACACAAGTGCAAAAAATTTGTTTGTTTGTTTGTTTTGGGGTCCAAACAGGCTTTACGTCAAGGCGCAGGATACAAGATGCCTGGAAGAGCGAATCTCCATCCAGAATAAAACGCAAGGAGAAAATAACAAAGAGAAACAAATCCGGAATGGTTGAATAGAATGATGCGAACTGCTAAAATTTGATTCTAAATCACAAGTCGCGAATATCCCGTTCGGTTTCAATGTTGAAAAAAGAACCGCTTCTGCATCTTACAAGCATCAAGATTTAGATCGGGGACCACTGGGAATCTAGCTAAGATTCAAGGTCAAGCTTTAAGAGATTTATAGATAGGAATCTTCTAACTCTTAGTTGATAGGCATAGCTAGCTTAGCTTTTGATTTTCTTTTTGCTGTAATAAGGAGGTCAGCTAGCAGTAGCAACAACATCAGCAGTGAAATGACTGCTCCTGGTAGTCCCATCTACCAAAACACTCGATAACTACACTTAAATGATTCCTTTAGAGCCAAGGATATGTAGGCTACCTTTGAAGCAGGGTTCGGTCAGATAGTTTCCAAAAACGCTTCTCCCGGAATACCAAGCAGGCAAATCTCTCTCAGTTGCATACTTACCTTTTCCCAAAAACCCTTTATGTC
This sequence comes from Nicotiana benthamiana, assembly GCA_034376525.1. NCBI lineage: Eukaryota > Viridiplantae > Streptophyta > Magnoliopsida > Solanales > Solanaceae > Nicotiana > Nicotiana benthamiana. The sequence continues at coordinate 97,776,615 of CM067337.1, forward strand.
TCTGAGCAAAGAGGGGAAGCTGTGAGCACGTGATTTTGGCATCGCTTTATATATTCCAATAGAATTCATTGAAATAATGATTTTTTCTTTTATTATTTGAATTTTTACGAATTAATTGCATGATTTGGTGTTTGTATGGATTTTCTCTTTGTGCATTTTTTAAATTGATATAATTAATAAAAATATTAAAAATTAGTAAATTTTCATTTAGGACTCAAATTTCACATTTTTTTTCTTAGGTTTATTAGTTAATTAATATTGCAAAAATAAAGGAATAACAACAATTAGTGACTTTTATATTTGTTTAGTTTTCTTTTTAAATGTGGGAATTAGATTATTTTTAGAAATTAATTAGTTTTACTTAGTAGAGTTTAAATTTGGTCTTGTCTTTTTATTATTTACATTTGATAAAATAAAAATAAAAACAAATGAAAAATGGGAGAATTAATTGATTAAAGAGAGAAATAGAGGAAAAACATTAGAGGACCTAGTCTGGGCCAGTTTACTGCCCAAATATCCGAAAAATCCATTCAAATACATGCCCAGCCGAAAACTCTACCCTGTCCAAACCCTCCCCACATGAAACGACACCGTTTGGTACCCAATTCATCTGGGTCATCCATCCACTCTAATCCAACGGTCCATCTTAGTTAGAAAGTTTAAATAATAGTGTCCAAACTAAAATAAACCCTAGAGACAGCTGTTCATGTTCCTCGTACCTCCGCCCTCCGGCTCGCCGCCACTAGTCGGAAATCGCTGCCTTCGCTGACCGGCCTCCAATCGACCCCAAACTAACACCAGTTGTTAACTTCTCTTCCTCTTTCCAATAATAAAAGTCCCCAGCCTTCGAATCCCAATGTTTTCGAATATTCATTTAAAGTCAAAACTGTTCCGTCGTCCACGGCAGCACCTGCTCAGACGGCTACCAAAAATAAACCATAAGTTCCCCTTTCCACCCTCGTCACAAATATAACAACATCTCCCCTTGAATCATAGTCTAACGACTTAAATATCGAATTGAAATTTGACCAAAAATTCCCCCATCTTCTGAATCAAATCAAACTCACACCCTCACCTTCCTCACCACAAAGACAAGATTATGTGCCCTCGAATGCCTCCTCAGCCTCTCCAAGTTAGAATTAGGGTTCCCGGAGCCCTCTCAGTGATGCATGTCAATCCCTGAGCTTCGAGCAGTTAAATTAATTCTATTATTGCATGGATCTATGCTTCGTTTGTTTTAGTCTAGCATTTTAATTTTAGTTTTTGTTGGTAGGTGTTTTGAATGTAGTTTCTGTTTAGTGTTTGTTAATTTATTCATGATTTTTCTTTCTTTTTCTATCATTTCCTTAATATATGCTTAATTTATTTTGATTTAGTTTGGTTGATATTTTGTTTTGTGATCCCTTGCTTGTGTTTATTGTTCATTGTTTTTACTTGTTAAATACAATTGCCTGATTTGGAGTGGTAAAGATTCGTTTAGGGGTAGGATAAATAGACTCTATCTTTTGATAATGCTATTCTCTTGTGGCTGTTAGTTTAATGCTAGGCTTGGCTTTAGGATATAAGAATGAAATCTGGTGCATTTGGTTCAATTGCTGGAATTTTCTTAGGTTGGAATTTGACATAGTGACTAGTTTAATTCTAGTTAGTGTTAGGAAAGTTAATATAGTAAAATGCTAATTTCAAATGATTACAAGGGTGATATAGGTCTTGGATGAAATGAATCTCACGTGAAATTGATTTGGAAACCCCTAGAACATTCTAGATGGGGTTCCAATCATATTTTTTAGATAACAATGCAGTAACTTCGCAAGCAAGTTAAGAATTGAGGGACTAACTAATAAGAGCTGAAAAAAAGAAGGACTAAGGGGTAAACACAAATAAAAGGGTTGCCCTAAGATTTGGCTATAAATAGGCATGTTAATGCCTTCATTCTCAAGTTTTTTTTCCCAGTCTGAAATCCTTGAAAAATTCCCAAAGTTTTAAAGTATGAAAATGTCCTATAAAATCCCTAAAATTTTCCCGAAATTCAAAATTTCTAAAAAAAGGTTAAATAATTCAAAGGAAAATTTTCAATAATCTCGAAAGTCTGAAAATTCGCTAAACTTGCAGAGATTCTACTGTTCCATTAGAGCATTATCTTCATAATAGTCCCAATCCTCAGCTATCAACTGGAATTTCTAGATATATAAGATGAAAAAACTTGAAATATATGTGTTTGAACTGCTAAATCCTTCAGAAACTATTCAGGGTTTGATTTCAAGGTTGTTTGGGTTTATTCAAGAATTTTGGATTGGTTTGCTGATGTTTTTTGGTTTAAAATTTTCTTGGGTTGTTCGATGCGATCTCTGGGTTCATAATAGACTTGAGCTGCTGATTTCTGTCATTATATTACTGTTTGAATTTTTTGAACTCATGCAGACTCCTTTACTCCTTTGATAATTGTAACTCGAAGTACACTTTAAAACTTCAAGTGTCGGATTCATGTGTACGACTGTCTGTTTTGAAGAACCTTTTCTTTCCTATATATGTTACGCGAATTTATTTTGATGGATATTTTTATATGTTGCATTTGATAGCATTAATTAGACTATTACATATTCTGTATAAATGGACTATATAAACAATTGTCTGTGATTCTATGAGTAAAGTACTAGTTGTAGCATAATTTCCTTTAGGTGGTAGAGTAGACATAAGTAAAATGGATATTGTAGTTCAAACATAATATCAGCATGACATGGTCAATTTCCTATGTTAGTTAATGTGCTGATAACATTATTAAATTCAGGGTAAACGAGTCTTTGTAGCAGGTCAATTTAGAGTTAGTCTTGTAAGCCATAATAAAGCATAGAATTATTGATTATGTATGAACCGGAACTTTTGTTTTATTTATGCACGTGACTTTGTGTCATCTATCATTTACATGTGAAGAAGAATGAAGTTGAGTCTCAAGTATGGTGCAACATGGAAACTTGGATTTTCAAAGCAATTTGCATATTTGTTGGACGTCACAAGTTTGGGCTGATTAGGCAACGATATTGAGTCTTGTATTACCCATTCACACAAGAGTTTATTTAAGGTAAAATCTCAATAAATAATTTGGGTTTATTGTGTCATGAACCCTGTTTCATGTGTCTTCCAACTTTGAGCTTGGTTTAAGGCCCAAACATAAATAGTCATTACTGGTCAATGCCAATTAACTAAGTCTTTCTGAGACAAATCTTGTAGAAAATTCTATTTTTCTTTAGGTTGACCTTTAAATAATAAAACGAGATGCGTCACGCCAAATAAAACCCATGGATTGCGTATCCCTCTTTAAATTCCCATACTAAAATACTTAAAAATTCGAGACATGCCGTTTAGCGAACTCCACGGCTTCCCGCAAAGATAATAACACGTTCGTTGCTTTAGGCCTGCCTTTAATAATTTTACCTTCTTAAATACGGGTGTGCATTTTATGTGACCCAAATCAAAATCCTAAAACGTCGAATAAAATGTGTTTCGGATCCGGGTGTATTTCATGTGACGCGATCCAAAGACATATTTTAAACGACGTTCACATTCTTAATATTTAGTTAAAAGCGGTTAACAATTTTAAAATTACACTATAGGATGAACACGTATAAAAATAAGAATTTTAGCCAATCGTAAAAGTTTAAGAGACCGTGCTAGAACCACGGGATCCGAGGATTCCTAATACCTTTCCACCGATCAACAGAATTCCTTACTTAGAATTTCTAGTTCGTAAACTCCATTTGGGCAGTCGAAATTTTCCTCGATCTCGGATTCAAACAAACCGGTGACTTGGAATAACAAAAGCAAGCCTATCCCAAGTGTCAACTATAAACAAATAAATAATCTCATTTCGTATAATACTTTAATTCAAGAAACTCATTTATGCATTTATCCTTCAGGGTAGCCGTGTAAAAAGGAGGTATGAGAGTTTCGCAAGGGAAAAATTGTTATGGCCTGCCTTGGGATTTCTCTGGAGGGCGTGAAGACTACCCCGAGACCAGACCCTTTCACATTGGAGGCTCTGTTCGTCAATAAGGTCCTAACTTTTGATGTTGTTGTTGACATTATCACCACTTGCATTGTGGCAAAAGGCAGTAAGTTGGGACTTAAATTGGCCACGAAGTTGGCCAAAACTTGTGATTTGATCGCTGTACTAGGATTATATTCGATATAAAATTCACTAATCTCAACTACCCATTTTGCCAATCGACCTGAAAACTCATGTTTGTGAAGGACACTCTGTAGGGGAAAAGTTTTCACTAGGCTATTGGGTGGCACTTAAACTAAGACCTAAGCTTTCGAGCAGTATGTACGGGAGCTAAGTAAAATTTTTCAAGGTGCAGATAACAAACGTCTGCTCCTGATAAAATTCTACTAACATAATAGATAGGAGATTGCATACATTCATAAGCAATTGTTCTCCTTTCTCCGATTTTGATAGTAATAGAAGGCTTGGTAGATAGAGTTTAATGTCATTTAGATCCTGTTGCCATTCTGGAGTCCATTTAAAGTTGTTCTTCTTCATAAGTGAGAAAAATTGATGGAATTTTTTCGAAGACCGAGAAATGAACCTCTGTAGGGCGGCTAGTATTCTAATTAGCCTTTAGAATTCTTTCACGTTTGTCATCTGGTATTGAATATCCTCAATCTCTTTAATCTTGCCGAGATTGACTTCGATGCTCATATGTGACACTAGGAAGCGCAAAACGTTACCAGAGCTGACTGTGTTCGCACACTTTTTGGGGTTATGCTTCATGTTATGCTTTATTAGGATGAGAAAGATTTCCTTGAGGTGTTTCAAATGGTCACCTATGTTAAAATACTTAACAACGATATCATCTATTAACACTTCCATATTTTCCCAATTTTTTTTTCGAACATTTTGTTCACTAGCCTCTGATAAGTGGCTTCGGCATTTTTTACCCGACGGGCATCACATTGTAGAAATATATGCCAATGTTCGTTATGAATGACGTTTATTCCTGATCCTCCAAGTTCATCTAAATTTGGTTGTACTTGAAATAGGCATGAAGGAAACTCATCAACTCGTGTCTGCCAATTGCATCAATCATTTGATCAATGTTAAGCAATGGGAATCAGTTTTTCGGGCAAGCCTTATTCAAGTTCTTATAATCTATGGACATATAGATTTCTTATGGAACTACTACTATGTTTGCTAGACAGTGAGGATACATTACCTCCCAGATTGAACCGATATCGAGAATTGAGTTACCTCTTTTTTAACAAACCTATTTCTTACCAAAACAATTGGGCCCTTCTTTTGCCTTACCCGCAGGATGCTTGTGTCCAAGCTTAGATTTTGTACGACTACCTCTAATAGGATACCTTTCATATCCACCTACAACCATTCAAAACAATCCATGTTAGCTATAAGAAATTTAGTAAATCGTGACCTAAGCTCGATGTTTAGTCCAGTCTCTAAAGGAAACTTCCTTCTTAGAAAATGTTTTAACAATACCACTTATCCGAGTTCGTCCTTCATGGAATTGCTTGCGTTTGTTTTTTTTGGCACATTGAACTAGGTTGGTACCTAGTTAACTTCTGACTGCTCCTCTATGTTGACATCTTCGTTTGGTTCGAGTGCAGCCGTCAGTTTCTGCAATTGCTATACCACATGTTCCTTCCGTTTACTACTTAAAATAGAGTGTGTCCATCTCCTTTGCCGCCGGTTGATCTCCTCTTATTTGTTTGAGTCGCTCTAGAGTTGGGAAGTTTAGAAGTTGTTGATACGTTTATGGTACAACATTCATCTCGCCTAGCCATCGTCTGTGAAGATTTTTGATGTAGCCTTTTTTACCATCTACTTCTTAAAATAATGTGGTCTTCATTGCCCATTCGGCATTTGTGGGATGAAAGACCTCCCCTCGGGTGGTCACACTTGCTAAGTTTAACCCGTCGAGGAGATATGTTCTCGGAATGATGTTTCTGGTTAGCTTAGCTTACTCTAGCACTCCCATTGAATGATATTGGTCGAACTTCCTAGGTCCACCAAAACATGATTAATTTTAAAATCTAGAATGTTAAGAAAAATTACTAGGTTATCGTTGTGCGGAAATAGATCTCCATCGACATCTCTTTTGTAAAGGTGATGTCTTCCTCGGTGAATTCCCAAAGTCTCTTGCTATGAGTCGCCAATAACTTTGTCTTTTTAGCTATCGAGAAGTTTAAAACATTGATCTGTTCTCCCCAAATAATGTAGCTGGTTTGTCAGGGAGAGTATTCACCTATCTTCTAGATATCTGTGTTGTCCCGGCTGTGACCGTAATTGTTCTTAGCCAAATCGCTTAAAACCTCGCCGAGATGATTGTTTTTCAACAATGTTGCCTCCTTCTTTTGCAGATTTCGCCAATCCCCAGTCCAATGGGTTGTTCTTCCCATTATACTAACACCATATATTAGTATCCCTCTGGCTTGGATCAGATCTCATCAGCCTCGAGAATAGCTCTTCCTTGATTTTCCTCATCGCTGATAGCATTTCAACGTTGCAGACTTTGAAACTATACGTATAGCCTAGATTGGTCGAATCCCAGAAACCCGATACCTCTTTGTGTTGCAATGTCCTATTATTTCGGCAACAATCAGGTCTTCTAACGGGAGGAAAACTATTCGTTGACTGAAACCCTTTGTTGCATCTGGTGGCCCATTTGGTTGGAAAAATATCTAATCTTAGAAGATTGTTGATCTACTTCTAAATCATCCTTCGATTAATCCCTATTATTTTCTCAATCCCGACCCTTAGTTAATACAAGGAACCCGAGCTGATCAACTTCAAGTCTTATCTTTGATTCGTAACAGTGATGGACATCCTCCAATGTAGCTATTTGGAACTCAAGCGGGCTTTCTTTTAGTTTCTAGGAGGCGGTAGGGATCCTCGGGTTCAACCATTTTGTAAATGCCTCAGTTGCCCATTCATCTGGAACGGCTGGTAGTAATATCCTTTCTTTCTGAAACGTAGTTATGAACTCACGCAGCGACTTAAAATTCCTTGTAAAATTTAGAATATGTTCACCTTCCGGGGATGGACCTTCTTGACCCAGGCATGGGCCGTGATAGAGAGTCTGGGAGTATCTTTAAAGAATATATTTAGAGTTCGGTCAAGTGTGAGTATCATGTAAGGGCCCCCTAAGTGAGGGTCTATCCGAACCTCTTTAGCATGACCGACTCAATCTCATTTTAAGACAAGTCATTTCCTTTCACCCGCTGTTGTATAGGTGGTGATATGCTCCAGTGGATCCCAAGTCTCGTTGTATTTTGGTACATCTAGAATTTTCAACTGCATCAGAATGAACTCTGATGTTACGGTCTTTTGAATGACAACTAGGTGTATTTCTTTTAGTCTGAGCTTTTTAGCACTGCTGATGCACCCCATATTCGGTCAACTCGAGATTTATTTCCCTCATAAATCGCATGAGCTGGGTTTTGAAGGAATCTTTTAGTTATCGATCCCTCCGGCCCTATCAAAATTGGCCTCACCCCTTGGAGTGTTGTTATGAACCCTTTGCATTGTTTGACTTGCGTAAGCACCGGGAAGAGCTATGCTTCTTCCTTCGCATTGTTGGAAGTACTTGACAACGTCTGCCTTAGTTCTATCACGGCATGGTGTTGATGTGAGACATGGCCCATGATAGCCTTTTGTTGTTCTCACAAGATCCTCACCGTTTTTGCAACGTGCTCGTCATAAGAATCATTAGGAGTCGCCGTCTGTAGGCATCAGGGATATTGCCTTCCATGATCCGATGTCACTGCGTCCTCCTCGTTGTGGGTGTTGATGATCGAATCCTGGTGTTGAGGTAAATTTTCTTGTGCTTCAACGTTGTATAGGATGATGACACCGTTAGATTCAATATTTTATGACTTTTTCTTAGAAACAAACAATAAAATAGATTAGTAATCGATGCAAGGATAACCTCAATTATGCAACTTTGTGAGCACCACAGTGGGCACCAAAGTGCTTACCAAAATAATATACAGTTGAATTTATAGCGTGGCTTATAAGAAAGTGAATTGATTTGATCCCAAAATGATAAAGAAATTAAATAAAATGCGTGACTTAGCGTCGAAATCAGATAGTATAGCAGACAACTTGGATCCGGGAGCAAGGCTTCGAAAGGTAGCAATAAGAACAACACTAGACATAAACCAAAGTATTTTCAGCTTGGAATAATGTATAGCATAAGCTTGTGAGGATTTTCGTAACTTTCAATAGTGTTTGAAGTTATTATTTAAATCTATACATAGTGAAAAAGGTCATAGGATCAAGTCACTTTTAAATGACAACAATGGTCATTGATAAATATATAACGGTAGGTCACAAATGCCGAAATTATCTATATCAGATGTGCATTTAATACTAAGCAATATTCTTTATTGAAAGTCACTTGGTGACAAATATTTTTGTTTTCATTGATAATGTTCCTTTCGTGTCTACCCTATGCCTACCAAAGCTGATGTCCTTGGTCTAGGTTTTCACTCGCGTCATGCGTGACTTAGCGTCGAAATCAGATAGTATAGCAGACAACTTGGATCCGGGAGCAAGGCTTCGAAAGGTAGCAATAAGAACAACGCTAGACATAAACTAAAGTATTTTCAGCTTGGAATAATGTATAGCATAAGCTTGTGAGGATTTTCGTAACTTTCAATAGTGTTTGAAGTTATTATTTAAATCTATACATAGTGAAAAAGGTCATAGGATCAAGTCACTTTTAAATGACAACAATGGTCATTGATAAATATGTAACGGTAGGTCACAAATGCCGAAATTATCTATATCAGATGTGCATTTAATACTAAGCAATATTCTTTATTGAAAGTCACTTGGTGACAAATATTTTTGTTTTCATTGATAATGTTCCTTTCGTGTCTACCCTATGCCTACCAAAGCTGATGTCATTGGTCTAGGATTTGACTCGCGTCAACTTCCATTTGTCCCCTCCCCCCCCCCCCCCCCCACGTGACATTTTGTTATTCGAGTATGTAATGTGAACCAATTTTATTATATATACTTATGAGTCGAAAATTGACCAACAGAATATAATGAGAACCATTTGTTAACTCTCACCCGATGTTGACTCAACATTACCTTTTTAATACACAATTGAAGATGATCTTTTTCTTCCAAAACCAGGCTACGGTGCTGAATTGCGGAGAAATATGAAAATAAGTTATATTTTCTTTATTCAATACTCATTAGATTTTGTGATTTCGATTTCTTTGTACTTTTAGGGAACTCTTATAATGATATAGTTAGATGTTTTCACGAGGTGATGGCAGTCTTCATTGCATTTAGTTTCCACACATTTTTAGAAATAACGTATCTGTTGCAGGCACTACTTTTTTTATTCCGTTACAAAATTAAAATGTCATTAGCCAGCATATATTTTAGTTACATGCAAGGAATCAAGTGCAATTTTACTTTCAAGTTGGTGGATATATGTTAGTTTTCAGATTACAAATTTATGCAATTTATAACTCTGTAAATGTGAACATAAAAAGAGTCGGAAATAATTAATGTCCAAATGGTACCTAAATTAGATTTTTGGCCTTTCTATTGTAAACGCATTATAATATTTGAGAAATATGTTAATACCAAATAAATGTGAAAAGGTTAGACGTTGGCAACATGTTACATCTAGCCAAATGTTGCTACGAGACTTAAAAGAAGAAGAAGAAAAATACTGTATGTGATATGAAAAGTTGACTATATTTTAATGCTTTGGATCCAAGAAAGCCGGGCTCCTCCAAGTTTTGAAGAAAATAAAAATGAAAATAGGAAATATGACAAAATTAATACTCGTATCATTATCACATGCAGAAAAATATTGATAGCGATGTTTGAGATTCCAGATTGGGGATTATGTACCCCATAAGTTAGCATCAGCTGTCATCGCTCATCATCAGCTGAATATTTGTAAGATCATTGACGTAGCTGAACAATCTTATATTTCCTTCTCAAAATAAAATTATAGGGCTGCAATTGGTAAATACTACTTTGACTTGGTACATTATCATTCAAATGATAGTGGCAAATGGGCCAGTCTCGGGTTTAAGTGGACTAAGTGGGCCGATTTAATCCATTCTGCTCCAAGTTCACAAATTAAACGGGGCGAACGATCCTAGTGCTTGTGGTTTTTTTGCTGGAACCGGCCCGGAACTAGACTCACGAACTAGTGTTCCGCTCTCGGGCTAAGTGTGCCCAATGAATACCTTTTTTACTTTATTTTAAATTAGGTAGAAATTAGATTAAAAAAAAGATGTTAATATAAATATCTAAGGCAATTCCTTATAAATGTTATCATAGAATTGTGACCGAAATTTTTTAATTTAAATTTAAAGACAAAAACATTGTAAAGAGATATTCAAAGATGCATTATAATATTATTACAGCATTAAAAAAACATGGCAATATCTTTCTTAATTTTCCTCCTCCCTATGGAATGAGCACAACAATGTGCTAATACCACCATTGAGAAAAAAATAATAATTAACAAGTGCCAAAATACACATAATTCATACTAATTTTTATTCATACAAGTTACACGATATCTCTTACAAACTTCATAAATCCATCAAGGTCCAAAGAAATTTCCGTAGGTGGTGAAGGAAAAGAAGCTTGGTGATCGCCGCTTCTGGGGGAAGCAGGATCCTCCGCAAGTTCAACTAGCCTTTCTTCATAAGTTTCGTCTACCTCTAGTTGTGATTCAACTAGTCAAGAGTTTCTTCTTTTCGAACGGATCCTATTTCTGAAAAGTACTTATTTTTCCAAGCTCATACACGCGCTCTATAATCACCTAATTGAAGTCTGGCCTGATTGAAATCACTCCGTGATACCCTTGTTGATGACTGATAGTTCAAATGTCTCTGCACATCCTTTAAAGAACCAGAAAGTATTTTTCTTGGTTTTTCAACCATTCTAAGATATTAAAGGTGCCGTCGGGATTGACATCCTCAATTTCCTGTGACAAATAAATATTAAGCTCATTCAGTTGTGAAAAATCACTACTACTAGAACCTTGAAAACCCCTTAAACCCTTCCCAAGCACTAAGTGCTCTCAATCACCATTTCTTTTAGATGATTGAGAATCGGATGAAGAATGAGTTAGAACATTTGGTCTAGCATGATCTGGTGCAACTTGATAATCATTATAAATAGTTTGAGCATTTACTCTGATTGAGGCTATTGCTTCCGAAAGTTTAGACAACTCCTCATCTTAAGGCTATACCTTTATATATAGTTTCATACCAAAATTAAGGACCTCATGTTTTCATACAAGGATTTAACAAAGCAGTAGCAACATAAATAGGGGGAATATGGATAAAATAATTTTTTAATTTTTTTCTCATAGAATCAATAGTAAGTTTATTAAATTACCCACGCTCTTAAAAATGAGCAAACAAATTTGCAAGTTCTGTATGAACTAAATAGTTAGAAAGAGTAGGATATTATTGCCCAAAAAATTCATTTGTAGCAAAATGAAATTTTTTTTAAAAATGTACAAGCATTTTAACAGTAGCAACAAAAGAAAACTCTAGTATGATCCCACTAGGAGGGATCTACGGAGGGTAGTATATACGCTGACTTTACCCCTACCTAACAGGTCGAAAGGCTATTTTCCACTAGATCTTTGGCTCATGAAGGGTAACAAGAATAAGGGAAAGGAAGAAAGGGAGAACGAGGAAAGAGAAACTAAAAAGGGAGATCTAAAGGATAAGTAGTACAAAAAAATATCAACAGAGAATACAACATCTGAGACGAACTAAAGCACATAACATAAATGTTGAGCATTTGAAAGGTGCATATCAAAAGTTGAGCTTGTGGGGTTTCAATATTCATATGCAACAACTAAACTTTCATACATGTAATTTCATCTAGTTGGACAACGTTTTAGAACCTTTCTTTCTCTTACGCAAAATTCATTGCATCTTTAAAATATTCTCTCAGTTAACTTCTACGGTTTGATTAATAATCCAGTTAAGAACCATTTTAACCTTTTCAATTTCAATGCTGAAAAGTCACATACCATCACCCACAAGTAAATGATAGATACGACAAATACATCGAACATTAAAACAGTTACTTAGAGTGTGACTTAGTGTAGTGGTAGGGAAGACTATACCATTTGTGTTACTAGTAGCCTTATTCATTAAAACTTAAATTATTTTATCGCAAATGCAAAAATATATACAAATATGCATAACACTGCTAGCAATAAACTAGCATGTGTGATGTGAGTTAATCATTCTATAAGTAGTAATGCGTTTTTGCATTATCCTATCCTTATTAATCCAATGATTGGTAAAAGTAAGGTAATCATAGTCGCTACTACTTCTATCAACATCAGTTGTAATAGCACCACGTAAATTTATATGACTAAATAAATAGCGCAAATATTGTTAATACTCATGTTTATATTTATATGTATCGCTCTTTTACGGTTGTGCGAGGAAAATCTTTATAAGTGGGATTAAAAATATTTCTTAATATAATGCACACAATTAAGGCTACAAGAAAAACTGTCACGACCCCAGTTCGCCCTCCGTGAACTATCGTCACGGCACCTAGTCAATGCACAAAGTAACAATTTGCGGAAATAAGTAATTAAAAATTTAGATAACAAAATAAAACAGTTGTTAAGATGCCGCCTGGCATATAACAGTATAAAATCTCAACCTAACACTACCAATATATGGAACCCCATGAATTCGAAGCTAAGAGTTTATATAAAAAGCTCTAACTCCAGAAATATATATCATTAAGGAAAATACAAAAGGGCTCAACTAGAATTGGGAATAGAAATTAACTCTTCGATCTACGGACGCGACAGATATATCTCAAAATCTCTATAAAATCGCCTCGCCTCAAGGGTGATAGCACTGAGTCCATATACCTGAATCTACACATGAAAAACATATATAGCAAGGGCATGAGTACACCATAATGGTACTCAATAAGTGTCAAGCCTAACCTCGGTCGGGTAGTGACAAGGAAAATCAGAGCCCTACAGAGATTAAATGGAATATAAGGTATAACAATGTAAAATGAGAGATTACAACCGGATGAATAGTTAGAAATAACACATAATGAAAAGAGCAACAATAACTATAACAGAGGAAAAAATAATCATGGAAAAGAGCATAGCTCAACTTAGAGATAACAATCGGGGATCTTCGTGGATATCGTTACGTAGTCCAAATATTCATATCTAGTTGATCTCCCGGATACCGTATCGTAGCCTAATTCATGGTGCATGGGATCTAACGAAATCCCGATCCATAGACCCAAATATAAATACCCATGTAATGGGGAATCCACCAGGTGCAGTCCTGTAGTTCTAGTATAAAGGTACAAGGGGATCTACCGGAATAGGACTTAAATAAAACTGGATTTCAACAATCAGCACAAGTACACACTTTTCACCTCATGTACAAGGTATTTCCAGTATTAGTGATACCAAATACTAAGGGGAGTTTCTCCCACACAAGGTTAGACAAGCCACTTACCTCGAATCGGCTCAAAATCAAACTGAAACCACGTTCTTACCACGAATACTCAAGTCCTAATGGCCCAAATCTATTTAAATCAACAACATAAAATAAATTACATTTCAACTAACTGATTCCACTAATTAATTCTAAGATAATACATAAAATTAGGAAAAATAACCAAAAGGCCCTCCAGGCCCACGTCTCGGAATTGGGTGAAATTTATATTTTCAGAATCGTCATACTCTCACGAGTCTAACCATGCAAAATATATCTAAATCCAATGTCAAATCCTCAATCAAAACTTAAAATTTAGGTCTAAGAACTTTTCCCCAATTTTTCACCCTTAATTCGAAATTAAAGGATGGATTTAAAAGTGTAGATTCATGGAAATTAGTCTAAACCGAATAGGAATTAGTTACCCAAATCGCCCATGAGAAAATCTTTTCAAAATTCACAAATTTCCTTAGCTCATAAGTCCGTAATATGAATTATGGCTTAAACCCTCGATTTTGGGTTTTTAAAATTGGAGACATACATTTACTGTGATCGCGGAAGCACACCCGAGATCGCGAAGAGAAAAAACAATGTGCCTCATATTTACCCTACGCGAATGCGGAACCCCTTTCCCAAATGCAATGCTTTAGTTCCCTCAAACCTACGGGATCGTAATTTGCTTCATGCGATAGCATTGAGAAACACTTAAATCTATTGACGCCTTATTTCTTCTACACGAATGCGCCCATGCATTTGAAATTAAGAACTGCCCATAGCTATGTGTTCGTATTTCTCTTCGTGCGTATGCGAAGAGAAAAATTTCCCATTTCTCATTTAAGCCTTTGCGACCGCGATCCTCCTCATGTGATTGCAATGAAACAAAGTCAACAACAAATACTAGAAAAAATCTAATCTTTCTCCAAGTCCAAAAATTGTTCGTTGAGCATCCGAAACACACTACAGGTCCCCCGGAACTCACCGAAACATGCCAATCAATCCTAAAATATAAGTAATACTTGTTCTAACCTTTGGAATGCTTGATAGAATATCAAAACACTATTTTAACATCGGATTCACGCTAAAGAACTCCAAAAACTCTGAAGTTACACTTTCGATCAAAAAGTCTATCAAACCTTGTTTGAATGGCCTGAAAGTTTGCCAGTACATCATATTAAACACTATAGAGCTACTCTGACATCCTATATTCCATTCCAACCCAGATATTAAAAATCTTATTATCGAACTGGAAACTTTAAAAATTCTACTTTCGGTATTTCAAGCCTAAATATGCTACGGACCTCTAAAACACAATCCGGACATGCACTTAAGCTTTAAATCGCCCAATGGAGCTAACAGAACCGACGAAATTCCATTCCGAGGTCGTCTTCACACTACTTTGACAGTGGGAGAAATTCTAAAGCTTAATCTCTCATTTAGGGACTAAGTGTCCCAAAACACTTTGAAACTCCAAACAAAAAATCTCGGCAAATCAAAATAGCAGAAACAAACACAAAAAAGCAGTTAATAGGGAATAGGGGCATTAAATTCATAAATAACTTGTCGGGTCATCCCATCCTCCTATACTAAAACATTAGTTCATCCTCAAATGAGCATAGAGATATCCCTGAAGTAGGGAAAACGTGAGAGTAATTGATGCACATATCCTCATCGGTCTCCCAGATCACCTCCTCGACCGACTGAACCTTCACTTATGCAACGTTCTTTGACCTTAGAATTAAAAACTACCTATCTAATATTGCCACTGGAACCTCCACATAATATAGACCGTTGTCTAACTAAACTGAACAGAAATCCAACACGTGCGACAAATCCTTATGATACTTCTGGAGCATCGAAACGTGATATATTGGATTAACTCTGACCAAGTTGGGAGGTAGGGGAAGCTCAAAGCAACCTCGAAAATACGCCTCAATATCTAAAAAGGGTCAATAAACCTCAGACTCAATTTCCCTTTCTACCCAAATCTCAAAATGCCATTCATTGGAAAAACCCGAAGCACAACCCACTCTCCAACCATATAGGAAGCATCATGAACCTTTCGGTACGCATAACGCTTCTATCTAGAGTGGGTTGTATGGAGTCAATACTCACCCTGCTAAAACCAATCTACAGAGGATCTTCACAGCCTACCATATAAAGTCTCATACGGTGCCATATGGATGTTGTACTGATAGTTGTTGTTGTAGGCGAACTGCGCCAATGGAAAGAACTAATCCCAAGACACTCCAATCTCAATAACACATGCACAGAGCATATCCCCTAGAATCTGAATAGTGCGCTTGGACTGTCCGTCAGTTTGAGGATGAAATGTTGTACTCAACTCCCCTCAAGTAATCGACTCATGTTGTACGGACCTCCAGAACCCTGATGTGAACTAAGTACCTCTATCCAAAATGATGGAAAATTGAATACCATACAGACGAACAATATCTCAGATATAAATCTCTGCGAATCACTTTGAAGAATAGGTACTACACACAGGAATGAAATCTGCGGACTTGGTCAGCCGATCCACAATCACCCAAATGCCATCGAACTTCCTGAAAGTCTGTAGGAGTCAAACTGCGAAGTCCATGGTGATCCTCTAACACATCCACTACAGAATCTCAATCTACTGAAGCAATCCACCTAGCCTCTGGTGCTCACACTTCATATGTTGATAGTTGAGGCACCGAGCTACAAATCCAACTTTATATTTCTTCTTCCGCCTCCACCATAGTGCTGTCTCAAATCCTGGTACATATTTTCTCCACCTGAATGAATGGAATAACGCGAACTATGGGACACCTCTAGAATGAACCTAAGCTCATCCATATAGGGTATACAAATGTGATCTTGCATCCTCAAAACCCCATCATCACCAATAACCACGTCCATGCCATCACCATGATGAACCTTGTCCTTGAGGACATGAAAATGAGGGTCATCAACTGATGCTCCCTGATCCGGTCAGATAATGAAGACTAATAGACCATGCGAGCTAGAATCCGACAAGGCTCCAAAAGATCCAATCACATAACTAGCTGGCTAAGGCCTGAATATTTATTGCCATGGGCCTCTCCACTACTAGTAAATAAGACAAACTCCCTAAACTATCTGCCCGGTGACTCAAAGCATCGGCCACCATATTGGCCTTGCCCGGGTGCTACAAAATAGCTATATCATAGACTTTTAGCTGCTCTAACACCCTCCTCTTGTTCAAATTAAGATGGTTTTGCTTGAACATATGCTACAAACTCCGTTGATCAGTAGAAATTTCACAAGGCACGCCATACAAATAATGACGCCAGATCTTCAAGGTGTGAACAATAGCAGCTAACTCAAAATCATGCATAGGATACTTCTTCTGATATACCTTCAACTGTCAGGAGCGTAGACAATCACCTCAAATTTCTTCATCAATACGCTCCAAGGCCAATCATCTAGCCATCATAATAGAAAATATAAGACCCGAAACCTGTAGCCAAAATTTAGGGTTGTAGTCAAAGCTATCTTGAGCTTCTGAAAGCTTGCCTCAAATTCTTCCAGCCACTGAAACAGAGCACCTTGCAAGGTCAGTCTTGTCATAGGTGTTGCAATGCATGAAAACACCTCAACAAATGGGCAGTAATAACCCGCCAATCCAATAAAACTACAAATCTCTGTAGCTGAGGATGGTCTGGGCCAACTCTACACTGCTTCCACTTTCCTTGAATCAACCTTTATCCCCTCACTAGAAACTATGTGACCCAACAATGCCACGGCATCCAACCGAAACTCACATTTTGAGAACTTAGCAAATACCTTATTCTCTCTCAATGTCTG
This sequence comes from Nicotiana benthamiana, assembly GCA_034376525.1. NCBI lineage: Eukaryota > Viridiplantae > Streptophyta > Magnoliopsida > Solanales > Solanaceae > Nicotiana > Nicotiana benthamiana. The sequence goes on from CM067337.1 coordinate 97,793,952, forward strand.
AAGCACGGTCCTCAGGTGTTGCTCATGATCTTCCTGACTCCGAAAATATACCATAATGTCATCAATAAAGACAATGACGAATGAGTCAATATATGGAAAGGACACACTATGCATCAAATGCATAAATTTTGTTGGGCCATTTGTCAGCCCAAATGAAATAACAAGGAACTGTAATGACCATACTGAGTCCTGAAAGTAGATTTCTGGATGTTTGGCTTCTGAATCTTCAATTGATGGTAACCTGAATGCAAATCAATCTTAGAGAATACTCGTGCACCCTATAGTTGGTCAAACAAATCACCAATACGAGGCAAATAATAATAGTTCTTTACAATAAGTATGTTAACTGGCAATAATCAATGCACATACATATAGAACCATCCTTCTTCATAACAAACAAGAGCACCCTAAGGTGATACACCGTGTCAAATAAAACCCTTATCAAGCAATTCCTGCAAATGATCCTTCAACATCTTCAACTAAGGAGGAGCCATATGATATAGAGTAATAGAAATTGTTGAGTGCCCTCAATGCAAAAATAAATATCTCTATCGAGTGGTATGCCCGGAAGGTCAGCTGGAAACATATTAGAAAAATCTCGTACTATTGGGATTGAATCAACTGAACAGGTACCAATACTGACATATATCACATACGGTATATACATGTCACATCCCTTCTCAACCATTCTCCAAGCCATAAGGAAAGAAATAACTCTACTATGAGTGTAATCTAAACCACCCCTCCACTCAACATGCGGTACACCTGGCACAGCCAGTGTCACGGTTTTTGCATAACAATCAAGAATGGCATAAATGGGTGACGACAAGTCCATGCCCAATATAACATCGAAAACTACCATGCTGAGCAACAATGAATAAATTCTTGTCTCAAAACCAATAAGACCAAACTAATATGACCGGTAAACGCGGGCCCACAACCAGAAAATCTCCTACAAGAGTAGAAACATAAATAGGAACTCAAATAATCGCGAGGTACACCCAAATGCGGAGAAAAATAATAAGACCTGAAAGAATAAGTGGAGCCTTCATGGAATAGAATCATGCATCTCTGTGACAAACCATGAAAATACTTGTGAAGACAAAATTAGAGGCAACCGCTCTGGTACGGGCAGAAAGGGTATAGTATCTGGTCTTGCCTCCTCATTTATGGAACCTCTACCTCCCTGACCTCCACCTCCAGGTGGATGAGTAGGTGGGGTAGCAACTAGAGTTGTATCCATTGCTTGAGAACTCTATGGGGCACACTGTGGTTGAGAAGTATATGGAGGTGCACCCTTCCCTAGTATAGGGAAAAAGCTCACAACATGGAATGCGTCACTACACTGAAAACAATCTCGCGACTGACGTGGCTGTGCGAAGTGTGCGGTACGAGTACCTTGAGACCCCTGAACGCCTGAAAAGACTATGTGTAGCCTGAGACGCAAACTGAGTTAGCTGACCCACAAAACCTATATCATGTCTTAGTCTTCCTACAAAATAAGGACCACTGGGTCTCTCTAGTCTATGAGGTCTCCTCGCATCCCTATACTCCCCCTCTTTACCTCCTCTTTCCTTGCTCTCATGGACCTCCTTGTCCTATAGCTGGCGAGAGATCCTCACCAGACGATGAAATAGGACCACAGGTCACCATGACATATGGAACCTGGCCAATGTGAACTCTCTTCTCGAGGGTTGGGGCGGCGAGAGTCTAGATCCATCCCCTAATCTATGAAGTAGTTGGTACAACAAGAATTAACCCCGCCTGAACCAATGTACCAAACATTCTCAGTAACTGTGTAAATGTCTCCCAAAGTATTGGAGTAGTAGTAGTAGGGGCATTAAGTGCCTAAACTCCTGCTGGAGCTATTGGTGGCTCTTTTATGGTAGATCGCGGTAGGTGCTCGGACTGCACCACGGGCGCTTCCTCGACCTCTACCCCGACCCTGACCTATAATATATTTAGTAGGGGGCGTAAGTGCCTGGTCATCTCTTGTGGCACGTGTCCTCAGAATCTGTGAGAGAATGGAACTAGAAATGTTTAGAGTTGGTGATGTCAAGAATCTCGCACGGCAAGGAAGTCAAAAGAAATGGAGTTTTTCTAATAGTTACATAGCCTCTTGTAGATAAGTACAGACATCTCCATACCAATCCGTGAGTGTTTAATAAATCGACTTGTTATTGGTGACTCCTTTGAACCTAGAGCTCCAATACCAGCTTGTCACGAACCATATTCTCCCTCCATGAAATATTGTCATGGAACCTAGTCGTAAGCCTAACAATGCGAAAAATAACAATTTGTGAAAAGAAGTAATTAATATTGGGATAAAAAAATGAAGTAGTGTTCAAGATGCCTCCTGGCATATAACAATACAAAATCTCAACCTAACACTCCCACAATTTAGAACCCCATGAATCACAAGCTAAGAGTTTACATAAAAAGCTCTAACTCCAGAAATATTTATCAACAAGGAAAATACAAAAGGGCTATAATAGTATTCATAATAGAAAGGGACTCTTCGGTCTGCGAATGCGGCAGATATACCTCGAAGTCTCTGTGAAAGCACCTTGCCTCAAGGGTGATAGGACCAAGTCGAATTACCTAGATGCACACATGAAAAACATGCATAGAAAGGGCATGAGTACACCAAAGCGGTACTCAGAAAGTGACAAGCCTAACCTCGGTCTGAAAATGACGAGAAAATTCAAGGCCCTCCTGAGATTAAATAAAATATAAGGTGTAACAGTGTAAAATGAGACAATATAACTAGATGCAACAGTAAGAAATAAAACTGAATAGAAAGAGCAACAATAACTATAAATAGAAGCAAAATAATCACGGAAAAGAGTATAGCCCAACTCAAACATAACAACCGGGGAACTTCCAGGATACCTTTCTATAGTCCAAGTAATAGCCAGTGGACCTCCCGGGATATTCTCCTGTAGTCCAACTCATAGTGCACAGGGATCTACTAGAATCCCAATCCGTAGTCCCAAATGCAAATACCTTGTACCGAGAGAATCTACCGGGTGCAGTCCCGTAGTTTCAATATCAAAATGCAGGGGGATCTGCTGAAATACAAAACCGTAGTCCTAAAGTAAATATGCAACGGTATCTACCAGGATGTCGTCGTGTAGTCCCAAAGTAAACATACAGCAACAACATGAAGAATGCATAATTCAATTCAAATTCCACACCAAGGTAAAACGAGTATTTCTAACCTAGCATGATGCACAAAATTCAAATAAAGAAGTTAGAGCGAGTTAAAAAATTATCTAAACTAGACATGCTTCCCTAAGCTAACGTTAGGCTTTAAATTGCAAGTAGTATAAATAGGAAAAAGAAACACAATTAAAATTACTTAAAGAAAACTAGATTTTCATTAATAAGCACAAGTACGCATTGGTCACCTCATATACAAGCCATTTCAAATATCAATGATACCAAATCCTAAGGGAAGTTTCCTACACTCAAGGATAGACAAGCCACTTACCTCGAACCGGCTCAAATCAAACCTGAAACCGCGTTCTTTCCACGAGTACTCGACTCCAAATGGCCCAAATCTATTCAAATAATATGCATAATATAAATAACACTTCAAGACCCTATTCCCTTGATTAATTCTATGCTAATACGGGAAAGAAGGAACAATGACCGAAACGCCCTCGGGCCCACATCTCTGAATCGGATAAAATTTATATTTTTAATATCCTCATACTCTTATGGGTCTAATCATACAAAAATTATCCAAATCCAATGTCGAATACACAATCAAAACTCGTAATTTAGGTCTAAGAACTTTCCCCAAATTTTCCACCATAAATTTAAAATTAAAGGGCGGATTTAAGTGTAGATTCGTGAAATTAGTCTAAACTGAGTTACCTCCCCAAATCATCAAGGTTAAAATCTCTTAAAAAATTTAAAATTTTAGAGCTCCTAAATCCAAAATATGAATTATGGCTTAAACCATCGATTTTGCGTTTTTATAATCTACCGAGTCATACATTTACTGCGAACACAGAAGCCCAACAGCGATCCCGAAGAGCAAAAACCACGAGCCTCAGATTTAGCCTATGCAAATGCGAAACCCCGTACAAGAACGTGACTTTTTAGTTTTCTCAAAACTAAGGGACATGCGGCCCTATAGAGAAACACTTAAATCCAATAAGGCCTCATTTTTTCTATGCGAACGTGGCCTATCTCATGCGTTCGCGATTAAGAACTGCCCGTTGCTACACGTTCGCATTCCTCTTCATGTGAATGCGAAGACTAATATTTCCCTCTGCCTCATATAAGCCTTCGTGATCGCGATCCTCCTCGGGATCACGACCAAGAAAACTCTTAAACCAATATCAACAAAATTCTGATCCTTCTCCCAGTCAAAAAATGGTGCGTTGACCATCTGAAACACACTTAATCCTCTGAGATCTTAACTAAGCATGCTAATAATTCCTAAAATATCATTAAAACTTATTTCAACCTTCTAAACACTCTAAATAACATCATAACAATAACTTAACATCTAATTCAAGGCTAATAACTCCAAAAACTCTCAAATTAGACGTTCGATCAAAAAATCTATGAAACCTCGCCTGAATGACCTGAAATTTTGCCAGCACAACATATTTAACACTACAGAGGTAGTCCATCTTCTCAAATTCCATTCTCATCCCGACATCAAAAATATCATTATCGAACCAGAAACTTCAAAAATTAAACTTTCGGCATTTCAAGCCAAAATAAGCTATGGAACTCCAAAACACAACCCCGACATGCCCCCGACGTGAAATAACCCAATGGAGCAAAAAAAATTTGACAAAATTCCATTCAGAGGTTGTCTTCATACTGCTCTGGCTATGATCCAATTCTAAAGCTTTAGCTCTCATTTAGGGACTAAGTGTCCCAAAACACTCCGAAATTCAAAACCAAACATCTTGGTGAATAAAAAAAGCAGAAAAAAACATAGTAAAGAAGCTAAAAGGGGATTGGGGCATTACATTCTTATACTAACTTGCAGGATCGATACACAAACTATGGGTAAGAACATAAGAGTAACCACTTTTGCCAATTCTTTCTAATCTTTTTGGGGATTATAATATAAGATACCACCAGTAACAGTGTTAATTTTCAATTGAAATTAATTTGACCCAGTACTAGGATCAGCCTGACAAGGAGTAGGTAAACGTTTCCCCTCGGCCAAAGCTTTAGAACGAAGATACTTGACATTATCTTGAGTGTGTATCAATATTTGTCTAGCCAAAGTTCCTGTCCACTCCCCCCACCCCCTACATAAATTTAAAAGCTAAGTCATTGCCACAAGTTTTACACTTAACCTTATATTCTTGAATTAGTTGAGTAAAAAATATCAAAACAATAGATGTTTTCGTCCGTTTGGTATGTTATCTTGCAAAAGTAGGGGCAAAAACAAGAGTATTAGATGGGGAATCATTTGGATTATCACTAGTTGGGTTACCTTCAGGAGCAATACTAGTCGGTGTACCATTATCTGATTGAGTTTCATCAAAGTATATTTACTTATTTTTATCACTTGATTCGCCACTCTTGGAGTTTCCCTTATTTTTATCAAAAAGCTTTTTAAGGAAGACGTATTATTTAATCAAATAATAGAAAATAAATGAAACAAACAAAAGTATAATACTAAAACGTAAGAGTTAGAACGAGTTTACCGAATTGACGAACAAGTTGTCGAAAATTGATTATCGTTCAAGACTTCAATTCAATAACTTTACAATTTTTTCACAAATTGTAATAATAAAGTAAAAAACAGTAGAAATTATAGAAGAAAATTAGAGAGAGATCGATGATTTTGTGAGAAAAATGAAAGTATGAGGGGGTTTAAAAATTGGAATAAATATAACAATAAACGTTTAGGGTTAAATATAAGTTGTGGGTTGGGGGGGGGGGGGGTTAAGTGGTTATTTTCTAAATAGCTAACGATTATTTTTCAAAGGCCAACGGCCTGATTTTTCAAAGACCAAAGGATTTTTTTTTAATTTTGATTGTTGGGACCGTTTGGGACCCCCAAGGACCGGTCCAGTCCTGCTCCCAGATGGTCCCGGGCCTAGCAGTACTAAGGAGAAGAACCAGCATAGAATCTCGGACCAGGTCTACATACACAGTTCTAATCAGTTCATGCCCATTTAGGCCTATGGGCTAGTTCAGCTTGCGGTCTTGGGTCCTTCCCAGTCCTTGACCGGCTCACATGCTACAATAACATATAAAGAACAATTTTGCGGTAAGAATATCTTTGAAATTACGGTTATTTCAAATCAGCGTACAATTGATTTCCTCAGACCTTGTAAAAGTCTTTATGGCCCCAAAAACTATGTAAGAAACTTCCATAGTTATATTAAGTTCAAGCATCTAACACGTAATAACTTTTTTACATAAGTGAAAAAAATAGGAGATATATATCATTTAAGTACTTTTATGATGAGACTTGAATTGTAACTCGGTAGTTGTGTATTCGGCAAATGCAAGACTCATTCTCCTTTTGCTTTTTGTTTTCCCCTTCCTTTCTCTTGCTGATTCCTTTCCAACCAATCCAGCTTCAAATAAAAGGATAGCTTTTGACTATTTTGGTTGGTAAATAAAAAGAATAATATTTCTTAATGTAATATTTTCCATGATATTCTTTTTTCATATTTGGTAACCTTATTTAAAAATTAAGTTATTTTTCACAATAAAGAGGAAAGGCCTTCCACAATGTATTAGCTAAAATCATTCATCGATTGAGCTGTTGTAACTCTTATTCCAAATAAGTTGGTTGAACCAATACTATAATAATAGCGTAAGCTTTTTCGCATTCTAAAATATCGTCAAACACTATCTCATAACCTAAATATCCACTTTATAATATTACATATGTCATATGCTATTATACTCAACCAATAAGATGATCTGTGACGACCCGATAGGCCGATTTGGGTACTAGCTTTAATTTTTGTATACAGACACCGCTCATAGCTTCATTTGATGTTTATTGTTGTTTTTTTTTTCTTGGTCAGTATCATTTTTCGAAAATGTTTTACGTAAAATTTTGAAGAAAAAGGGATTTTTTGACTTGATATAAGGTTTGAGTTGACCACGATCAACATTTTAGGTACACGGCCTCGGATCAGTATATTGACAATTCTAGCATATTCGTATGATAATTTTGGACTTGCACGCACATTTGGTTGGGATCCCAAGCGACCCTAATGTGTTTCGCCGCATTATGTAAAAGATTGTGAAAAGGATGAGTTTTCAGTTGAAATTTTGAGTTTCGATGATCGATTCTTCTTATTTGATGTATTTTGATGGTTTGTGGTATCAATCGATTTTGCATTAAATTATTACACTTGTATTCAAATTCGATTGGGATGTCGGGCTTGGGTGAGTTTTTGATATATTAGGAATGAGTTTGGAAATGCTGGTGCTCAGCAGTTGCCGGTACAAGGCTACAAGGTCATGAGAATCTGAGAGTAATTGCGAGCCTCGCATTTGCATTGTCAGGTCTGCAAATGCGAACATGGGCTACGGATGGAATTTCGTATTTTCAAAGTAGAGTCCGCTTTTGTGCATTGAGCTGGGATAACATTTGGGATCTCAGAGTCACAATTGCAACACAATGCATGTGAGAAAAACTTTGCATTTGTGTTTGAGGGGCACTTCGCATTTTGCGAGTGATATGTCGTATTTACGACTTCTACGGATTTGATGCACTAATCGCATTTCCATTCAATGTTTTGTATTTGTGGACATCACAATTATGAACAGGAGTTTGCCATTACGATGTCTGCAGTTGTGTAAAAGATTAAAAAAGTAGGGACTTAACTCATTTTAATCATTCTTCAACCCTAAACACTCTAGAGGCGATTTTTGAAGAGGATTTTCTTCCAAAATTAATTTGTATGCAGCTTTAACTAGTTTTCTGAAAATATCAATTACTTTATGTTGAATTTCATTATCAAATCCATGAATTCCAAGGTAGAAATTAGGATTTCCAGTAGAATTAAGCGATTTTGTGAAATTATGATTTAGACCAAAAATAAAGGTAGGATTACGAGATAAATCACATAATATGTCTTGGGGGTAAATGATAATTAGTCTTTGGTTCGAATCTCGAATTTCGGCAAAGCAGATCCCAGATTGAGTTTTGTTTGACCTTTTTAAAAATGATCCAATTAAAACCTTTTCAGTAAATGAATAGTTTTTAATAGCTTACTTTGGATTGTTTGTTTGATAATTTACTAGATTTAGTTGGTCCGGAGGCTTGTTCTAAGGAAATGGTCTTTGGTTGATTGTTGAATTTATTCCGCGAAGAGGTAACTATCATGGTTAACCTTGACTCGAGGGAATTCGGGCTTGATTGGTCAATTTGCTACTTGATTTTATGTGTGACGACAATGTATATGCAATATAGTGAGTGTACATACATTTTCATGAGTTAAGCATATGGGTTAGGCTATTAACTTTGTATTTTTACTACATCGTGCCTTTTGTTACTCCATGATACTATTCTTATCATGCCTTCGTTCTTACTTGCCCTTATTTGTTAAATACATGCCTTCTTTGTCACATGCCCTCGTTTGCTACTTGTTCTGTGCAGCCATATCTTTACTTGTTCTATGCCTTTAGCTATCCATTTGTTTTTGCTTCCTTCTATTTTGCTACGATTTGTTTTTATTGGTTTTCTTTGGAGTATTTACTTGTTTTGGTTCCTTTCACTTATGTTGAGAGCTATGTTGTAGTTGTTTCAAGTATTGATATTGTTAATTCGAATTAGATTGCATGTCGCTGTTGATACTTAATTTTTTCCTCATACCTTTCAAATACATATATATACCTTCAAAATAGTGCATGAGAACCACCAAGTATTTTCCATAATATATAAAGGCTTTTAATCAATTTATTCCTGTATTTGTATATAAATAATTATTAATTGCGTCACAAATAATTTAATAATGATATATGATTTATTGTTTTCATCATTTATATCCATATTAAGCTTTAAATATTTTTATATATACTTTTTTTGCATCAACAACAACAACAATAATAACCCAATATAATCATACTTAGTGGAGTCTGGTGAGGGTAGTGTGTACGCAAACCTTACCCTACTCTGGGGTAGAGAGGCTATTTCAAATAGACCATCGACATCCTTCCCTCCAACAACCTCCCACCTTGCTCTTAGGATATTCGAACTTACAACCTCTTGGTTGGAAGTGGAGGTTGCCTACCATCAGAGCAACCCCTCGTATCTTTAGATACTTATTTTGCATCCTTAGGCTAAAATTGCATATTGTGCTATATATATATATATATATATATATATATGTATGTATGTATATATTTATATATATGCAAAATTACATTATTTACACAAATTTTTTTTTTTATATTTTGTAATGTTAAGTATTGAATATAAATTATTTTCATGCAGATGTGATATTTTTGTTATATATTAATTATTTTTCAAAAATTACTTACTAATTTAATTGTGTATTTAAAATCCATCCCTGTTTCTTAATTAATTTCTGACCTATACACTTCCCATTACCACTGCCCAATACCCAAATACACAGTTGCCTATTAACCCACACCCATAACCGTTCAAAAACTCGACCCAATTCATTTTTCAAATCAAGTCGTTGATCTCTAATGATCAACTCAGACCACATAATTTTGCCTTGCCTTAAATATTCCTATACAACTCATTAAGATTAGGATTTTTCTTTTATTATTTAAATTTTTAGGAATTAATTTCATAATTTTGTGTTTATTTGCATTTTTGTGCATTTTAAATTAATATAATTCATAAAAATAAAAAATAGCAAATTTGTATTTAGGACATAATTTTTATATTTTTCTTAGGTTTATCAGTTAATCAATATTAGAAAAATAAAGAATAGCAAAATGGTCATTTTTACATTTGTTTAGTTTTCTTTTTAAATTTGGGAATTAGATTATTTTTATTGCGATTAGACTATCGTAAAACGAAGAGGTAACGCCTATATAAGTGTTACACACACACCCCCACACTCAACCTCGTACCCTGTCTCTCTTAACCGTAAATTACCCCGGTGTAACACCGCCATAAAACCACCGCCTCTCCGCCGTCCGCCGTCCGTCGGCGGCCGGTCATTGATAAACTCCAAATTAACACCCATGAATCTCCTCCTTATCCTTTTTCAAATACCCCAAGTTCCAACCATCGAATCCTAGCTGATTGTGTCGAATATTCATTTAAAGAGGTGACTGTTCCGCCGTACATGACAGCACCGGCTCAGACGGCCACCAAAAATACACTATAGAATCCATTTTCTACCCTCGTAACAAATCTAACACCAGCTTCCCTTGAATCATAGTCCAACGACTCAAATATCGATATGAAATCCGACAAAACATCACTCTAACCTCTTAATCAAACCAAAATGGTACCCTAAGTCACCCTCACTCTCTTCACCACAAATAAGGTTATGTGCCCTCGAATGCTTCCACAACCTATCTGAGTATAAATTAGGGTTCTCGGAACCTTTTATGTGATGCATGAAGACTCTTAAAACTCAAGAAGTTTAAGCTAAGTCTTTAGTCTCTCTGTTAATTTTAGTTTGAATTATCATATTGTTAGTTGGTTTTTCAGTCTAAATATTGTCTTCTTTAGTTTTCATGATTTCTTCTTTTCTGTTTTGTTCTGGCCTTAGTCCATGCTTCATTTTTGGTTTAAGTTGAGTTAGCCTTAAGTGTTGTGATATCTCGCTTGTATTTGTCGTTGTTACAGTAAGTCTGCAAACCATTGTCGTTCTTTGGTCTTACTTTTTAAACACATATCCTCATTGTGATTGTTTAGATTTTTAGGGCTTTAATAAGTTCTTCTTCTCTTGAATCTCTACTGTTTTTATTGGTTTAAAATTGATATTCTGTTTGATTTTTCTTTGCATAATTTTTGTTTATAGATAACCATGTTTGCTTTGATTTTTAGTTTTAGTCTCGCTTTGATTTGTTACATTTTTGAAATCCTGGCATATTTTAGGATTAATTTAGGTTTTTAAGATGCTTGTATTAAGTTAGTGATGATTCATGTGTTGATCTTTTAAATCGTCAGTAGTAATTGTTGGTTTGAAATTTAGTTAGTTAATTCAAGTTAGAGTTACTTGGGTCCATTAATTCAAATATTAAGGTTGTTTGGCTATAGTTGATGACCTTAAATCAAGGTAAAAGAGGGTTGGGGTGTAGTGAGGACTAGTTTAGTAAATCTCAAACTGAATAAGGGTAGTGTAGGAATTCGTAGATAGAAATTGATGCTATCGTTATACCTAGAACATTCTAGAGTAGGGTTCAAAGGCGAAGTTTAGGTTTTTATTGATATAACTTCGCCAAAAATTAAGAATTTAGGGACTAACTAATAAAATCTGAAAATTGAAAGGACTAAAGGAGAAAAAATAAAAGATGAACTTTTTCCTAGCTTACTTGCCAATAAAGGAATAGATATCTCTACTGAAAAGGCACGGAAATAACCTCTAAAGAATCCTTGTAAATTAGTTCCAAATAGAAGAGAAAAAAAACAAAAAAGAAGATCTGATTCTAGGAAATATGATGAAAACTTGAAAACACAAAAGGCAAAAAAAAGTTACTGTTCCATTAGAATCTACCACTTTGAACTGATCCTGGAATCATTTTGTGTTAAAGCTGTGTCGATCCTGGTTTATTTAGAGAAAAACTCCTTGTTTGTTCCTAGTTTCGAGCTTGATTTGTTGCTGCATGTGTTTGGTAGATTTTTTGCTGTTATTATCCCTTAATCACCTACTCATAGGTGTTTCATTTTTTTCTCAATTAAGGCACACATACTAAATTGCGTTGATGTAGCTTCGAATTGGAAATAAAGTAAAATACAATTACTAGTTTGTTCTGCAATGCATGCTCGTTTGGATGGTTGTGCGACTGTAGTTTGGGCAGATGTTATTCACATTTGTTTAGTGTAGTTTAATTTTGTATTCTGTTGATTAGTATTCATTTAAACTGGACTGTTGGACTTTATTTAAAAAGGTCATAGTTAATTTTGGTCTTGGTTGTAATGTTAATTTGAACCTGAGTATGGAATAAGGGTTGGGTTTGAAACTGAATCCAAAGGTAGCATGCACACTCATATTAGCATCGAATTAGGCATTTTATGTAGTTTCAAGGAGCTAATTACTTTAACTTGTTCACTATATATCTGCTGAAATGTGAACCGGGGAGTTGATTACAATTTAGTATCAGAAGTATATCGCTTGTTACGATAGCTGTAGAATTCAGTAATTACTTTAAATTTTTGCTAAAATTCTAGATTAAATGTGCTCGTATACAAACGATTTGGAAATGTATTGAGATTGGTATTAATATATTGTCGCGCTTTTATTTTTAATAATTTGTGTGGTTTTCTCTATTTAAAAATCGTTAGGTTCAATTTGTTTAGAATTGGTATGTTTGAAGGATGAAAATGATGTTTGGTCTCATTCAGGAGCCCATCATGACAAGGTTATTCCTTAAAAATGAGAGTTAGGCCCAGCTGCATACTAAAGGGCCCATGTGTCAAGGATCCACTAAGCCAATCCATCTTGCTCTACACTGAACAACTCTTTCTAAAAGCTGAATAATTTTTCTTCTTGGGCAAACTTTGTAGCCCAATATATAGATGCGCGAATTCATATTCAAGTGTTAGTTTAATTTTGCATTGTAAGATTGGGCTTTCGAGTTTGGCAGCAGGTTCAAGTTAAGGGGGTCTTCCATTTTATTTACATTCGAACTTGAATTCGAGGCCCGAATTTCATAATATTATTTAATTAGGTCTTATTAAAGACACACCTCTAATTGAAAATCCTAGCTTGCTTTAAGGGCCTTTAAATAATAAAATGGGGTGAGCCGCGCCAGAAGAAACCTATAAATTATGCGGCCCTCATTAAATGCGTATATTAAGATAATTAAAAATTCAGGACATGCCTTTTCATGAACATCACGGCTTCCCGCATATATAATAATATGTTAGTCGCTTTAGGTGCGTATTTAATAATATTTCTTTCCTAAATTCAGATGCACATTTATGTGATCCAAATCCTAATCTTAATGAAGTTGTAATGTGTCAAAAACCACGGGTGCATTTATGTGACGTGGTTCGAGGCATGTTTTAACCATATTGTAATATTCTTTAAAAATAATAATAAAAGTGGCTAAAGTTAAAATTTTCACGTAGGTTCATAATTATTTAAATTCAGATAATTTAAGCCAAATATGACAGTTGACTGACCGTGCTAGAACCACGGAACTTGGGAATGCCTAACACCTTCTCCCGGGTTAACATAAATCCTTACTCGGATTTCTAGTTCGCGGACTGTTAAACATAGTCATTCCTTTTCCTCGATATGAGATTATAAACCGGTTCCTTGGGACACCATACATCTTCCAAGTGGTGACTCTGAATCTTTTAATTAAATCATGTTTCGATTGTCCTTAAATTGGAGAAACTCCCTTATCCATGCCCTTCCATGGGTTGTGGATGTTCAAAAGGAGGTGTGACAGCTCTGACGACTCTGCTGGGGATCGAATCCAGAATCTCTGGTTCAGGTTTCAAGACTTCAAGCTTTAAATAATTGTTGTATCTGGCCTTATTATTATACAATTTTATTGTATTATTTTACCCAATATGTTTAAAGTTGTTTTATCGCTTTAATATTATTTGGACTGTACATATAAATAGTTACGAGACCCTTATCTTCTTACCTTAGGGGATGTGCTTGCTGGTCGAGACTCCTCATTATGTTAGTGTTATACGTTAAAATAAGAAAGAGGTTCGGACAAGTTACTAAGCCGAATGATCTTTCTGGTCCGCAGTACGTAGCCCCCTTCTCGACTCGAGCTGTCCGCTCGGGTACACAGTGTAAAACAAATACCCAAAACAAGTATCCGCAATAATGGACCATCCTTACGCATCTTACTTGAACATTTATCTTTCCTGGATTTGCATGTTGACAGGTTCTTAGGGGGGTATGGAGAGTTAATTATCCATTTTCGAAAACCAATATACAAATACCATCAATTCTCTGCCGAATATTAAAAAAAAAACAAACAAAAATGGACAAAGCAAAGAAAAAGAGTCTATCTTATTCGCCCAAGAAAAGAAAAAAACATTTTTTCAATTATAGTTTTGTTTTTTTAAGAAATAATAAACAGAAAAGTGAAGAAAAGACTCAAAAATAGCTTTTTTTGCCAACTATGCCAGTTTTATTCTCACAGGGTGTGAGATATGTAGGCAACCCCTATCAGGTCCAACTTCCCTTATTGCAAAAATATTTATAAGGAAAAAAATAGCTGAAAATGAAAAATAGTTGTTGTATTGTTGTAATAAGTAAGGTAATGCCGTTGTTTTCAAGAATAGCCGAATGTTACCGAAAGGGATGCTGGAAGGTTGATTTTGCACAAACGACCATCTTTGGCTTTATTTTATTTTTGGCTAGTTAGCGGGCACAACCATAAATCTTCCTCCGGAAGTGCTAAAAGGCCGTGTCTGCAAATTGGGTAGCTTGTTTTAGAAAATAAATTTCACAAAAGAAGGGGGTCAATCTTTATTTTAGAGTCATACAGAATGAAATCATAAGTTACAAAATTACCCTAATAAATGTGCAGGATGAGCGAAATCTAAAGCGAACCTTTCTCATTCATAAACAGAATCCCTTTTGAGTTGTGGCTATGGTGGAATTACTTAAGCAGAGAAGAGCAAGAGGAGGTCAATAAATATTTTTTGGGCATTCCCGGACTATTGGAGATTATATCCCGGGAAGACATCATAAGGGCATTGGTCACTTGCTGGGACCCGGTGCACAATGTGTTCCGCTTTTCATATTTTTAACTTACCCCGACCATAGAAGAAATAGTTGGGTACATTGGAGATATTGAGCTGCCATTGATACACAAGTATTTGGTTGCCCCAAGAATTGTAGCAGTGCCTAAATTCTTAGACTCCCCGAAAATAAGTAGGGTGGTACACGACACGTACTGGCAACATGTTCCTTTTCATTCCTATATAGCAGATAAGGTCATATAGGTGGGTTCAACAACCCAGAGAACAAAATCTGCAGTAAAGGAAACCGCGTCAAATAGGAAGAACATAGACGTTTCACTTTTATTGTGGCTTTGCTGGGGCTCTTGGTGTTACCGAGGAAGGATGAGAAAATCGATATAAAAATAGCAGGGGTTGTCAGCACTCTACGCACCAAAGCCAAAGGCACACCCGTGCCTATGATAGTAGCTGAGATCTTTCGTGCTCTCATAGCTTGCAAGGCCGGGAAAAATTTCTTTGTAGAATGCAATCTATTGTTGCAAATGTAGACGACCGAGCATCTATGCCACCGTCCCCAGTTTATGAGCTACGGGTCAGCGGAGAAAACTTGTATAAAGGATATTTTCACAAGGATTGCATGGCTAAGTTTTCCAGAAGGAGTAACAGGATGAATGTCATACTTTCGGTCCCTGACTGCCGATCAAATAGTGTGGACGTTTGGATGGTTACATGTGGACGAGATCATATACATGCCGGCAACAGGGCCTCACTTCATTCTAATGGGTCTTAGTAGCATCCATCCTTATGCACCACATCGGGTCTTGAGACAGCTCAAGAGATGCCAGATAGTTCCAAGAGATCATGATCTCAGTATCCAGGTAGTCGAGATTGGACCAGATCGTCAGTTCCCCGAAGCAATTGTCTGCAAAATTTTGAGTGAATGTCAATACCAAACAGCAATCAATTGTGTACGAGATCGGTGCAGAGGAAAAGTGTCACCAGGGTACCTTGCTTGGTACATGAGAGAAATTGAGTTCGAGAGGACGGCCAAAAGGCCACATCTCAAGGAATTCATTGAAGCATCGCAAGAGCAGTAAGACTAGTAGGCTAAAGAACATGAGTACAGGGCTAAGATAGGCAAACTGGAGAAGCAGGTCACGAATTTGCAATTCGAGAAAGATTTGCAGGCCACCGCAGATGAAGGCAAAAAGAATAAACTGGTCAAAGAAAATGAGGCCTTTCGGGCTCAAATTCAGAAAATAAAAGTAGCAGTAGAAAACCCTGTCCGAAGTGCCAAGGAAACAAAACTCATAGATAGCTTGAGACAAAATGTGAATGACTATAGTTTTGATTTAAACAAAGCAGAAATAGAATTAGCCAGGGCTCGAAAACAGTTGGCTGAAAATACGGCAGAACAAGAACATCTAGTTAAGCAATTAAAAGAAGAGTTCGACGATGAGGTTGCAAAATTAAATAAAAGTGTCATCATCATAGAATACAAAATGATCAAATAGGAAAAAGAGTTCAAAAATTGAAAGGGAACATTGTTACACATCATTCGCACAATTGGAATTAGATTTGTAACAACTTCAAGAGCAAATCAGGTAGCCGAACAAACTTTGGGAGCCAGAACAGAACAAATTTGGCGGTTATTGCAAGAGAAAGGTGTCATACGACAGAGAATCGGAAAGATCGCCCATTACATCGCAATAAAGCATAGCAACTGTTAGGATATACCTAGATCTATTTTATTCGCCACCACGATGCTTTTTGTTCGCCGCGTAATGGAAGATTTCCATCACTTCCAGGGGATTTAGTTAGTCGACCAGCAGCAAGGCCGAACGAAGCCTCGCGGGTCCCAAAAGAAATCGATGCCCTAATGTATTCGTGATTTCTTAAGATTGTATTTTCCTTAAAGTCTGTCAGTTTGTCTTGGAGTATGTATTTTCTCTTACGGAAAGTTAGTTGTTATTTGAGTCTATAATTTGTCTTTCATCAGATTCTGCTAGTTGCTTGTTTAAAAATTTCTGTTTTTCGAGTCTTTGTAACCAAAGTTTGTTATTATGAAAATTGAGAATTACAAAATGCTTTATTGTTTCTTCACTTTTTATTTGCCAGAACTACGCTCAGTTTGATTCATGCAAGGTAATGATACGTAGACAATCTACATTGCATCTGACTGTAACCAAATAATAGAAAAGAAAAGAGAAAAGAAAAAAAAGAGGGAGATAATAGCAGAGAAAATCAGGGAAAGGAAAGAAAAAAACGAGGAAAACCCATTGAGAGAGTAAGAAGATAAAGCTAAAAGGGGGCATTGCAAGTGAAGAGAAGGGAAAGCCGGGATGATGCAAGCAACCGATACATGTAGTAACCAATAACTGTTTAGGAGCATTCATTCCCCAATATGTGGTTGCTTACATGTCGAAACCTAACCATTAACGAGTTTGGTGTTTTTGTTTTTAGCGTAGACAGGTGGTTAGCACTTGTTGCATTCTAGCAACCACTCCTACAACACGCGGTGTAAATGCAAGCAAGTCATGGCCAATCAGGAAACCGATGTCAGCATTATTGACCCCTCGAAAGAAGTAGAGGAATTGGACGTTAGTTCCATAAAGAAGGAAATGTACACTCTCAAACACCAAATTGCTGACATGTACCAGGCATGGGCGAGAGGGCAACCACCCCCAACTTATCCTGCTAACCCAACCTTTATTCCACCACAGGCCCAAGCTCTTGACCAGTCCACCACTGATCCACCCTTAAATTTACCTGCCTACTCGCAGCACCAGGGTACGACCTCCCAAACACTCCCAGCTCAACCACCCAAAGCCTCCCCTTACCCCTCTCCACAAATTGCTCCTCTTTATATGACACCTTTTCCTCCCGCACTACATAGGTCATCAAGTGAGCTCTTGCTTCAAGGTTATGACAACCAGTATTACTCGCGGGAACCCGCTTACAAAGACTATGAAACTTACTCCTATGCTCCTCGCATCCAAATCCCGGGAGGAGTCGAAAATCCGATCAAAAATCTTGAGCGAGAGGAGGTGCTCGGAATGTTCAGAAGTTTAGATTAGCTTCAGGGACATGTATGGGTTAAATGGCTAGGTGAGCGTGGCGTTCAAGGACCTCTGTTTATTTCCAGACGTGCAGTTGCCTCTGGGTTTTCAGATGCCAATAATTGACTTACATAATGGACATGACGATCCAGTCGCGCATCTAAAGGGGTTTTTGCAGCAACATAAGAGGAGCAGGGGAAAAAGATTAATTACTAATAGCATACTTTAGCCAAAGATTAAGTGCATCGGCATTGGAGTGGTACACTCGGTAGGATAACAATCGGTGGTATACTTGGGATGACGTGGCACAAGAGTTCGCCTGTCACTTTCAATATAACTTCGAAATTTTCAGGGATTGTCTATATTTGACAAAACTGGAGAAGAAACACAACTAGAGCTTTAGGGAATATGGTTTCCAGTGGAGAGAACAAGCAGCCAGGGTTGATCCTCTAATGAAAGAGAGTGATATGGTGGATTATTTCATGCAAGCTCTAGAGCCTACCTATTCTGGGCATCTGGTGTCGGTAGTAGGTAAAACTTTCAGCGACGTAGTTAAAATGGGGAGTATGGTCAAGGAAGGCCTCAAATCTGACAAGATCATGAGCTACTCTGCAATAAAGGCGACCACTCAGGCCATCCAGGGTGGAGTCGGGGTAACATTTAGAATGAAGAAGAAGGAGGAAGTAGCAAGAGTTGTGTCGGGAACTTGGTTCAGACCTCGAGCCCCCTTCCATTACACCCAACCCTGTCCTGACAACCAAACTTACCCACACACTCCATACGGCCCACTGCAACATTACTATGCATTGTTAGAACCTCGTTTCTCAGTCCATCATGCACAAACGTATACCTAATCTCTTGCCCACGCACAATGGCATGCGCCAGCCCCACAAAATACGTGCCCAACTCCACAAAATCATTACCTACCTCCAAGAGCCTACCAACTACCCCCGAAACCCCCATTCCGAGCCAATCCGGTCTTGAGAAATTAGAGGGTGCAGAAGAAGAAAACTTTCACTCTTTTGGGAGAATCCTACACTAGTTTATTCCACCAGCTGCGAAAACTGGATATGTTGAGACCAATCGAAACAAAATTTCCAAACCCTCTTTAGAAGAATCTGGATTATTTAGTTAGCTGTGAATACTGTTCCGGTGCACAACGACGTGCTACCGAAAAGTGTTGGAATTTGAAGAATGCTATCGAACAAGTTATTGACACCAACCGGATTGAAGTGCATGCTAAAGAGGCAACCAACATTAACCAAAACCCTTGGTCGTCCAATCACGAGACCAACGTGATTGAGATCGTGGAGAAAAGGGGAGAGTCCAAAAAGCCCTCATAGACAGTAATGATGATCAAATCCAGCGAAGTCAAGCCAATTGAGAGTATGAGCAGTGAGAAGTCAGTGATCAAGAAATGAAATAGACATATAACGTATTGTGCTCTGGGGGTGCATCATGCATTGTTGCGCCAAAACAGGAAAAGGAAAAAGTGATGGTACCTGGGGCACCCAGGGAACCCGTCGTAGTTGTTGAAGTTTCTCGCATAGAGCCTGTCACTGTAAAACATGTAATACAGCCACCAGCCATCAGTAGCAATGTCGTTCATTGGAGATACGAACAAGAAATAGTGATGTACAAATGGAAGAAAGTTAGGAAAAAAGTTTTTGAAGCCCGAGGTTTGACTCGGTCAGGGAGATACTTCACCCTTGAAAAGTTGAACAAAAGCAAGATCCCTAAGGATAACCCTAAATCAGTGAAAAAAGTTGAATAAAAAAAAGAGGTAGAAGAATTCCTGAATAAAATGAAAATGTAGGACTACTCCATCATACAGTAATATTGGTAATCACCAGCTCAGACCTCCTTGTTGTCCTTACCAATCAATTAAAATTAGCACCGCCGAGCTCTGATGAAGATTCTGAATGAAGTCCATATCCTTGACAAGATAACAGTGAATCAATTGGAGAAGATTACAAGCAAGATATTCGAGGTAAATCGGGTCAGTTTCTCTGACGATGAGCTTACCACGGAGGGAACTGCGCATAATCGGGCCCTTTATTTCACTGTGAAGTGTGAAGATGCTGTTGTCACCCGGGTTCTAGTTGACAACGGGTCCAGTGCAAATACTTGTCCGCTCTCCACATTGATCAAGCTGAAGGTTGAAAATTAAAGGTTCCACAAGTATAATATTTGTGTTCGGGGGTTCAATGCCCGAGGCATAGACTCAGTAGGGGATATAGTGCTAGACCTAACAATAGGGCCCGTTGAGTTCACAATGGAATTTCAAGTACTTGACGTGGTAGTTTCTTATAACATGTTGTTGGTCAGGCCCTAGATTCATGAAGCCAAGGCACTGCCATCTACTTTGAACCAGATGGTCAAATTTGAATAGGACAAATAAGAGATTGTCGTACACGGTGAAGATAATCAATGTGTTTCATGTGATGCTATTGTAACTTTTATTGAATCTGAAGATAGCAAAGCTCCATGGGTCTATCAGATATTCAACATGGTGTAAGTTAAGAAGATCACGGAAGTAGAGGTTGTCACAACTCCAGGGATAGCAGCCGCGTCACTCATAGTGGCTTCAAAAATGTTTAAGAATGGTTTTATGCCCGGGACGGGGTGGGGCGCTTCTCTACAAGGCATCGTGAAACCAGTGTCTCTCACCAAAAATGTGGACACTTTTGGTCAAAGGTTCAAGCCTACATCTGCGGAAATAAGGCGAGCCATAAAGTAATGGCAGAAGGCCTGGGCCCTCCTAAATCCCATCCCAAGGTTGTCCACATCATTTGTCAAGCCAGTATTAGCAAGTGCCTAGTGCAAAAGATTCCGGGTCTGATGACCGATGCGGATGATGATTTGGATAAGGGATTTGAAAGTTTATTCAATGAGGTAAATATGGCAAAAGCAGTAGAGGAATCGAGCAGGGCAGATGTGCAGTTCGTAGGAGCATGCGCAAAAGTCAACAATTGGAAAGCCACTCCTCTTCCCACCCGGAGGGAGTTGTGGTAGTCGACATTGATATTTCTTTAAGTCTAGTGTAGATTAGTTCTAGAGTTGTTAATTCCATTGTTATTTCCGTCCATTTGAATGTGTAAACTCTGTTATCTTTTGATTCTAATAAAATGCAATTTCCTTTCCAGCAATGCTGATAGTTCCCATTTTTCTTTATTTCATTTGCTTTTCTCTTTTATGTAGTTATTTTTATGTCGATGCCAATGATCCGACATGCATAAGGACTCTTCAACCTAGTCTTAATAATCTGTGTTGTTCGGAAATAATAATTCAAGAAACAGAGCATGAGGATGAGCCAAAGTAAAATGAGGAAGGAGCATGGGATGAAATTACCAAAGAGTTGAGCCAATTTGAGGAGAAACCCAAATCGAACAAGAGCAATACAGAGGCAGTCAGTTTAGGGAGCCTGGATAACATTAGAGAAACAAAAATAAGTGTCCAACCTGGATTCACAGCTTAGAAAAGAGATAATTGAAGTGCTGCTTGAGTACAAAGATATCTTTGCATGGTCTTACGATGACATGCCTGGATTGAGCACAAACTTGGTGGTTCACAAATTGCCCACCGACCCAGTCTGTCCTCCCATCAAACAAACTTTGAGAAAGTGTAAAACTTATGTGAGCACGAAAATCAAAGAGGAAATGACCATGCAGTTAAGGAAAAAGTTATCCGAGTCACGCGATATCCCATCTGGTTAGCTAATGTTGTGCCCATGCCTGAGAAGGATGGTAAAGCTAGAGCGTGTGTCGATATCGTGATCTCAACAAAGCACATCCAAAGGCAACTTCCCATTGCCGAAAATTCACCTATTGATTGACAATTGTGAAAAGCACGAGGTTGGGTCATTCGTGGATTGTTACGCAGGTTACCACCAAATCTTAATGGATGAAGAAGATGCGGAGAAAAAATCATTTATCACGTTATGGGCGAAATATTGCGATAGGGTCTTGCATTTTTGTTTGAAGAATCCCAGGACGACATATATGAGGGCAATGACAACCATTTTTCACGATATGACACATAAGGAAATTAAGGTCTATGTCGATGATGTGATGGTGAAGTCCATAAAGCAATATGATCATGTCAAACACTTGAGGAAATTCTTAAAAAGGCTCCGTAGGTATGAGCTCAAACTCAACCCAGAAAAATATGCATTTGGGGCCCCCTCAAGGAAATTGCTACGGTTCATAGTCAGCCGTCGAGACATTGAACTAGACCCATCGAAGTTCAAAGCTATACAGGAAGTACCGCCACCAAGGAACAAAACACAGGTGATGAGTCTATTCGGAAGATTGATTTACATCAGTCGATTCATTGTTCAGCTCACAATCAACAGCGAGCCCATCTTTAAGCAATTGAAAAACGATGTTGCAATTAAATGGAAGGGAGAGTGACAAGAGGCTTTTGATAAGATAAAGGAATATTTGTCGAATCCACTGTTGTTGATCCTGCCAGAACCAGGAAGGCCCTTATCTTATAATTGACAGTCTTGGACAACTCATTTGGGTGTGTGTTGGATCAGCACGATGTCATAGGGAGGAAAGAGCAGGCCATATACTACCCCAACAAGAAATATATGGCCTACGAGGTTAAGTATATTGATCTTGAAAAGACATGCTGTGCCTTGACGTGGGTAGCCCAGAAGTTAAAGCATTACTCGTAATCATATACCACTTATCTTATCTCACATCTGGACCTATTGAAGTACATTTTCCAGTAGCCCATGCCCACAAGAAGGATCACAAAATGGCAAATCTTGCTCACTGAGTTTGACATTGTCTAGATAACAAGTACTGCAATAAAAGCACATGCATTTGCTGATTATTTAGCTGAGATCCGATAGATAAAGAACATGAACCCTTAAAGACATACCTCCCAGACGAGTAAGTAATGCATGTTGATGAAATGGAACGGGGCAAGGAATCAAGATGGAAATTGTTTCTTGATGGGGCTGCCAACATTAAAGGCGTCGGGATAGGAGCAATACTCTTTTATGAAGAAAGGAATCATTACCCAGTCACAGCTCACCTCTGCTTCTATTGCACCAACAATATGGTAGAATACGAGGAATGTATTTTGGGTTTGAGATTAGCAGCAAACATGGATGTCGGGAAGTCATGGTCTTGAGAGACTAAGACCTTCTGTACACCAAATTCAAGGGGGGTTCGAAACCAAGTATATAAAACTCATACCATGCCGGCAATGCTTGGATGATCTTTGTCAACGATTTTGGTCAGTAGAGTTCAGGCACATCCCAAGAATTCACAATTAGGTTGGTGATGCCTTGGCTACTTTGGCGTCAATGTTACATCATCCGGATAAGGCTTATATTGTCCCGATACATATCGAGATCCTTGATCAACATACTAATTGCAACATGGTGGAAGAAGAACTTGACAGTGAGCCTTGGTTCAATGACATCAAAGAATATATAAAGAAGGGTGTGTAACTGGTACAAGCCACGAGTGACAAAAAAAGAACAATCCGTCGCTTGTCAAGTGGGTTTTTCTTCAACAGAGGGATATCATACAAAAGAACATTGAAACATGGTTTGTTACGATGCTTAGATGCTGGGCAGGCGACAACCTTCATGAATAAGGTGCATACTGGTGTGTAAGGGCCACACATAAGCGAATATGTTTTGGCAAAGAAGATTCTCAGGGCAAGAAATTAATGGCTTACCATGGAGCAGGACTCTATCAGTTTCGTGCGCAAATGCCATCAATGTCAGGTGCATGAAGACTTGATTCACTCTCCGCCATCAGAGTTTCATATGATGTCTGCACCATGGCCTTTCACTGCTTTGGGCATGGAAGGTCATTGGGCTTATCAAGCTGTCAGCTTTTAACAGACACAGGTTCATCCTTGTTGCTATTGACTATTTCACCAAGTGGGTTGAAACCAAGACCTTCAAAGCAGTGACCAAGAAAGCAATAGTTAACTTTGTGCATGTAAACATTATTTCTCGATTTGGAATCCCCAAGATTCTCATCACTGGAAATGGGAAAAATCTCAACAATAATTTGTTAAGAAAAAGGTATGTCAGCAGCTCAAGATTACACATTGCAACTCCACCCTGTATCAGCCCAAGGCGAACGGAGCATTCGGGGCAGCCAATAAGAACATAAAGAAGATACTTCGTAAAATAGTGGAAGGGTCCAGGCAGTGGCATGAGAAGTTACCCTTTTCACTATTAGGATATTATACTACCATCCGCACTTCGCTTAAGGAAACCCAATATTTGTTGGTATACGGCACGGAAGTAGTAATCC
The DNA here is from genome assembly GCA_034376525.1 of Nicotiana benthamiana. NCBI lineage: Eukaryota > Viridiplantae > Streptophyta > Magnoliopsida > Solanales > Solanaceae > Nicotiana > Nicotiana benthamiana. The sequence continues at coordinate 97,818,119 of CM067337.1, forward strand.
TGGCTGAAGTTGAAATCACCTCCCTTCGGATCGTGGCTGAAGTAGAAATCGACGACGAAGAATGGGTTAGAATTTGTTTGGAGCAATTGAGTTTGATTGATGAGAAAAGATTGGCAGCCCTGTGTCGCGGCCTGTTGTACCAACTGAGGACGGCCAGAGCATATAACAAGAAAGTGCGTCCTAGAAAGATTGAAGTGGGTCAATTGGTGTTGAAACACATCCACCCTCACCAGGCTGAGGTAAAGGGCAAGTTCTCTCCAAACTGGCAATGACCGTTTGTCATGTCAAGAGTGCTGTCCAATAGGACATTGTATCTAACAGATGTGGAACGAAAAATGCGTAGAAATGGCTATCAATTAAGAAGCAGTCAAAAGATATTATGTATGACTCTCTTTTGTTTTAACCATTGTCTTTACTTGGAATGTTTTTTTGTACTTGGCATGTATTAGAGATTGAAATGACGAAGGCATTTTATTCAGCTACCTAAACACTTTACCCTATGTTAACCATCTTGAGCTTGAATTATTTTCTTTTCATATCCCTGTTTAAGAATCAATAACGAAATTCACAAATGTAATAATAAGAAGGAAGTGAAAGGACAAGAGAAAAAATAGAAAAGAAAACAAGACAAAGAGAGAAAAGAAAAGAAAAGAAAGAAAAGAAAAGAGAAAAATGAGAAATAATAAAAAATAATAAAAAAGAAAACAAAGAGAGAGAAGAGAAGGTAAAAGGAAGAAAAGAACAACAAAAAGAGAGAAGGAAAAGGAAAAGGAAAAGGAAAAAAGATAAACAATAGTAAAAATAAGGAATTAGCAGGAACTATGTTTGACCTGATTCATTTTAAGGGTACGTAGGCAACCCCACAGCTCGGTCATATTCAAATAAAATCCAAAGGCCCCAAGCAAGAAACTGGGCAGAAATAGTGTTGGTTTGGATTCCGAAAATTGTAAATTTTTAACCCATAAAAGTGATTGTTGAGCCTTTCACACATTTTCTTTATAACCTTATCCAATAGCCTATGTTACGGTCCAAATAAAGACCTTCTGATCAATCTGTAAGAAATGCTGAGTCAAGCAAGAAGAGTTGGACCATACCTCGAATGGCACTTTAGTTCCGGCAGATATAAATAAAAATAAGATAGTCTTATTGGTTAAAACCCGCACGGGTACTATAAGGCAACGAGAGTTTGAGAGAAATAAAAATGAGAGAGTTTTACTGGTGAAAACCCTCACGGGAACCGTAAGGCGAAGGAAAGGCAAAGGATGAACAATTGGAAAAGAGTCGTTGGTAGAAATCTATTCTAAACACCCTAAGTCAAGCAAAGTTAGGGTTTGGGCAGAAGAATGGGGTTACAATGGTCGCAACAACAAAAATATGGCGATTGAAGGCCGGTCATCGGGACATACTAGGTCGATTAGGCTGAAGTGCATATCATGATCATGAAAAAACAGTTGTTTTACCTCAGTTAAGTTTCTTTCTTTTTCCCCTCAACAGTAATTAAATGTTGAATTCTTCACCCTAAATACAGTTCTGAGTCATTGCACTTAATTTTTTTCGAGTCTCTAAAATCTTTTGTTTAAGCAAACGGGAGAAAAAATTCCAAGCTTACTATCAGCTCCAAAAGGGATGAAGTGCATGACACCCAAAACGTAACAAAGGCAGCAAAGCTTGAAAACAACATGAGGGTCAGGGGTCATCCGAGCATAACACACTGACTGGGTAATCTCAGAAGAGATGAAAAGGCTAGAAGAGCAGGACAAAGAAGGGAATGGTCGCAAGGATTAACCAAGCATAATACATTGACTCAAAATCATCACAGAAGGACGTCCAAATTTTTGATAAAGGGCTAGGAGTATAACACAACAACGAGGGAGCAAAGTAAAGCCATTAAGGTTCGGGGGTAATCAAGCCAACAAAGGCAAGGCACCATCAACATGGAAACTGGAACACAATGGAATACGACAGTGGGAAGGCTACTTCAAGGAGGTGGCCGCAAGCTAAATGCCACTTTTCGAACTGAAAAGCTTTCTTTGATTGACACAGGGGTAGAAAAATTCCAGAAGATCCTAAGGGAGGCCATCCACGCGGAAAAGTAATAAAGTGGTAGGTATGCTCAAGATCTCATGGCCCATCTAGGAATGGGACCTACTTAAAACTATAAGCGAACGCATTCCGCACTAAATTTCTCCCCAGCAAGAGTATTTTAGGACAAACTTAGATTTGCAACCCCCAGCAAAAACAACTGAAAGTTAAAAGGGGTACGTAAGTTGAAACGGGGTGCACTTTTAAACTCAAACAGGCACGGGTAACATGGGCAGACGCAAACACCTTCCCTGTTAAGAGTCAGCGAAACCCTCTTGAACAATGATCATCAGCAAAAACAACCAGAAGTTAGAATTGGCATTTAATCTGGAACTTTCACGACCTTCCCTAAAAAGTGGACTTGTTTAAAGATTAGAGACAATCATGGATAAAAAAGAGCATAAAATGACTTGCCTGTTGGACTAGGATTCAGTTAAGAGTTGTCAGGACCTTCGTACAAAATAGGACTAAGCCTAAAACACAAACATCTTAGCAATAAGAGTCATCAAGACCCGTTTGAATAATGGGATATAACGTTAAATACAAATCCCCAGCAGACGCATCCGCACCTAGTTAAAAGTTGTCATGACCCTCCTGGATAAAGGGAAGTAGCTTTAATCACCATTCCCCGGTAGATCCTGGAAGACATAACTCAGATAATAAAACATAGTGGAAAATAATACCTTTTTAGAACTCAAACTAATTTTTAAGTTTACGTGGGATTTGATTAACACTTATAGATGCATCTAGCACCAACTGGGGCAGAAGGAATTTCTCTTGTTTTGTTTTCTTTGTTGTGGTCAGGTAAACAAGCAGCATGTCTCAGGGAATATTTTTCAAAGTTAAAAATTTGGTAATCAGGCGCCCAACTGTTAGAACAAGGGAATATTTTTCAATTTTAATTTTTTTGAGATCAGGCTCCCACCTGTTAGAACAAGGGAATATTTTTGAATTTTCAAATTATGGTAATAAAGCGCCCACCTACTAGAACAACAGAATATATTTCAATGTTCAAGTTTTGGTAATCAGGCGCCCACCTGTTAGAGGATTTTTCAAGTTTCCAGCCTTGGTCATTAGACGCCCACCTGTCAGAACAAGGGAATATTTTTCAAGATTCAAGTTTTAGTAATCAGGCGCCCACATGTTAGAATAAGTGAAATATTTTTCAAGATTCAAGTTTTGGTAATCATGCGCCCACCTGTTTGAACAAAGGAAATATTTTTTAAGATTCAAGTATTGATAATCAGGCGCCCACCTCCCAGAACAGGGGAATATTTTTCAAGTTTAAATGTTTGGTAATCAGGCGCCCACCGATTAGAACAAGGGAATATTTTTAAAAGATCAAGTTTTGGTAATCAGGCGCCAACTTGTTAGGACAAGGGAAATATTTTTTAAGATTCAAGTTTTTGTAAGGCGCCCACCTGTCAGAACAAGGTAATATTTTTCATGTTTCAAGCTATGGTAATTATGCGTCCATCTATTAGAACAAGAGAAATATTTTTCAATATTCAAGTTTTTGTAATCAGTCGCCCACCTGTCAGAACAAGGGAATATTTTTCAAGATTCAAGATATGATAATTAGGCGCCCACGTGTTAGAACAACGGAATATTTTTCAAGGTTCAAGTTTTGGTATTCAGGCGCCCACCTGTTAAAAGAAGGGAAATATTTTTCAAGATTCAAGTTTTAGAAATCAGGCACCCACCTGCAAAACAAGGGAATACATTTCGAATTCAACAGTTTGGCATCGAACATAGAAGAAGAGAAAACAAGAAGTCAACAAAGCAAACAAGTAGTTCATAGGAAGAAATACAAGGCAACAAAGTGACAAGGATCAAGAGAAAGATTGAAGACATAACAAAATGGTCATTTTTACATTTGTTTAGTTTTCTTTTTAAATTTTGGAATTAGATTATTTTTATAAATTAATTAGTAGAGTTTAAATTTTGTCTTTTCCTTTTTATTTTACATTTGATAAAACATGAAAATGAAAACAAGTAAGACAAAGGGAAATAATTAAATACAAGAGAAAAAGAAGAAAACAAATAAAAGAATTTGAAATTGATTAAAAGAAATTGAAAAAAGGGTAAATAACAAATAAGGCCACCAGATTTGGGCCATTTTTCAGACAGAAAAATCCAAGACCCGTTCAAAATACCCTTCCAGCCCAAAACATTACCCTGGTCCAGAACCCCTATATCTCAAACGACCCCGTTTCAATGCCACATTATTTGAGCTTTGGATTTGTTGCGACCAGACGGTCGAAAAGCGAAGAGATAACGCCTATATAAGTGTTACACACACCCTACCCCCAGACTAAACCTCGTACCCTATCTCCCTTAATGCTAAATTACACTGGTGTAACGCCGTCATAAATCCACCGCCTCTCTGATGTCCATCGCTGTCCAGAAATCGGCGGCGGTGGCGGCCGGTATCTGATCAACTCCAATTTAACACCCCTAAATCTCCTCCTTCTCCTATTTCCAATACCCCGAGTCCCAACCTTCGAATTCCAGTAGATTTTGTCGAATATTTATTTAATGAGGCGACTGTTCCGCCGTCCACGAAGGCATCGACTCAGACGGCCACTGAAAATACACCATGGCATCCTCTTTCAACCCTAGTCACGAATCTAACACCAGCTCCTATCGAATCATAGTCCAACAACTCAAATATTGATTTGAAATCTGACATAAAATCACTCCAACCTCTAAATCAAACAGAAATTGTATGCTAATTCTCCCTCACTCTCCTCACGACAAAAACAAGGATATGTGACCTCGAATGCCTCCACAACCAATCCGAGTAATAATTAGGGTTCCCGAAATCTTAAAAGTGATGCATGTAGATTCTTACAACTCAAGAAGTTTAAGCTAAGTCTTTCAGTCTCTCTGTTAATTTTAGTTTCAATTATCATTTTGTAAGTTGTTTTTTTAGTCTAAATATGCTCTTATTTAATTTTCATGATTTCTTCTTTTCTATTTTGTTCTGGCCTTAGTCAATACTTAATTTTTTGCTTACGTTAAGTTAGCCTTCAGTATTGTTTTATCTCTCTTGAGTTTGACGTTGTTAGAGTAAGTCCGCAAACCATTGTTGTTCGTTGGTCTTTCATGATATACACATGCTTTCATTGTGATTGTTTTAGATTTTTAGGGCTTTAATTATTTCTTCTTCTCTTGAATATCTTCTGTTTTTATTGGTTTAAAATTTCTATTTTATTTGAGTTTTGTGAGCATAATTTTTATTTGTAGTTAACCATGTTTACTTTGATTTTTAGTTTTAGTCTCGCTTTTATTTGTCACAATTTTGAAATCCTGGCATGTTTTAGGAATAATTTATGTTTTAAGATGCTTGTATTAAGTTAGTGCTGATAGATGTGTTGATCTTTTGAATCTTCAATAGTAATTGTTGGTTTGAAATTTAGTTAGCTAATTCAAGTTAGAGTTACTTAGGTCCATTAATTAAGATATTTAGGCAGTTTGGTTATAGCTAATGACTTTAAATAAGGGTAAAAGGGGGTTGGGGTGTAGTGAGGACTAATTTAGTAAATCTCAAATTGAAAAAGGGGTAGTGTAGGAATTCCTAGGTAGAACATGATGTTATAGTGAAATCTTGAACATTTAAGATAGGGTTCAAAGGTGAAGTCTAGGTTTTTATTGATATAACTTGGCCGACAAGTTATGAATTGAGGGACTAGCTAATAAAATAGGAAAAGTGAAATGACTAAAGGAGAAAAAATAAAAGCTGAACTTTTCCCTAGCTTACATGCGTATAAAAGCATAGATATCTTAACTGAAAATGCACAAAAACAACCTCTAAAGAATCCTTCTGAATTAGTTCAAAATAGAAGAGCAAAAAATCATAAAAAGAAGATCTGATTCTAGGAAATCTGATGAAAACTTTAAACCATAAAACGAAAAAAAAATAACTCTTCCATTAGCATCAACCACTTTGAACTCATCGTGAAATAATTTTGCGTTAAAGCTGTGTAGATCCTGGTTTATTTTGAGAAAAACTCCTTGTTTGTTCTTGGGTTTCAAGCTTGATTTGTTGCTACATCTGTTTGGTGGATTTGCTGCTGTTATTATATCTTAATGACCTACCCATAGGTGTTTCATTTTTGCCTCAATTAAGGTACACATACTAAACTGCCTTGATGTGGCTTCGAATTGGAAATGGAAGAAAATATAACTACCAGTTGGTTCTCTAATGCATGCTCGTTTGGATGCTTTTTCCACTATAGTTTGGGAAAATTCTATTCACATTTGTTTAGTGTAGTTTAATTTTGTATTGTGTTGATTTGTATTCATTTGACCAGGACCGCTGGACTTTATTTTTAAAGGTCATAGTTAATTTTGGTTTTGGCTGTAATGTTAATTCGAACCTGAGTATGCAATAGGGTTAGGTTAGAAACTGAATCCAAAGGTAGCATGCACATTAATATTAGCATCGAATTAGGCATTTTCTGTAGTTTGAAGGAGCTAATAATTTAACTTGTTCACTATATATCTGCTTGAATGGAACCCAGAAGTTAATTACAATTTAGTATCAGAAGTATATGGCATGTTACAATAGCTGGAGGATTCGGTAATTACTTTAAATTTCTGCTAAATTCTTGATTAAATTTGCTGGTATACAAACGAGTTGGATAATGTATTCAGATTGGTATTCAAATGTTGTCTCACTTTCGTTTTGAATAATTCATGTGGTTTTCTATGTTTAAAAATTGTTAGATTCAGTTTGTTTAGAATTGGTACTTTTGAACGCTGAAAATGAGGTTTGGGCTTATTCAGAAGCCCAGCGTGACAAGGTTATTCATAAAAAAATGAGATTTGAGCCCAACTACATATAAAGGGCCCAAGTATCAAGCACCCACTTAGTCAATCCATCTTTTTGTACACTGAACGACTCTTTATTAAAGCTAAATAATTTTTCTTCCTGCGCCAAATTTTTAGCCCAATGTATTAAAGCGCAATTCATATTCAAGTGTTAGCTTAATTTAATAATGTAGTATTGGGCATTCGTGTTAGGTAGCAGGTTCAAGTTAAGAGGGTCTTCCCTTTTATTTGAATCCGAAGTTGAATTGGAAGCCCGAATTTCATAATATTAATTAATTAGGTCTTATTAGAGACACACTCTATGGAAAATCCTACATTACTTAAGACAGGACATTAAATAATAAAATGAGGTGCGATGGCGCTACATGTAGCCCTTAAATTGTGTGGCCCTTGTTAAATATGAATAATAAGATACTTAGAAATTTGGGACATGTCATTTAGCGAACTTCACGATTTCCCGAAAAGATAATAATACGTTAGTCGCTTTAGGCGCGTGTTTAATAATATTACTTTCCTAATTTTGGGTGCACATTTATGTGATCCAAATCCAAATCTGAATGAAGTTAAAATGTGTCAAAAACAACGGGTTCATTTATATGACGTGGTTCGAGGCATGTATTAACGACATTGAAATTTTCTTTAAAAATTATAATAAAAGTGGCTAAAGTTAAAATTTGCACATAGGTTCATAATTGTTTAAAATTAGATAATTTAAGCCGAATATGACAGTTGAGTGACCGTGCTAGAATCACGAAACTCGGGAATGCCTAACACCTTCTCCCGGGTTAACAGAATTCCTTACTCAGATTTCTGCTTCGTGGATTGTTAAACAGAGTCATTCTTTTCCTTGATTCGGGATTCTAAACCGGTGACTTGGGACACCATAAATCTCCCAAGTGACGACTCTGAATCATTTAAATAAATCCCATTTCGATTGTCCTTAAATTGGAGAATCTCCTTTATCAACGCCCTTTGCCGCGTTGTGAATGTTCAAAATGAGGTGTGACATCAACTACTCACAACACCCCAACCCCTTTTAATTATATCGTATCTGGTCTAAACCTAATCCCATTTCACCCACTCCTCCGGTCTAAGACTCTCTCATATTCTCCCCCTCACCCGTCCCCCCATCCTCATTCTCTTTTGATACCCTAGCGACTCACTCCCATCTCCCCTCTAATCATAACACCAGAAATGGAATCAACTTGTTACTCAACTGCTATATTTGGCATAATTATCTGATTTTAATGTATTTAGACCTATGTGCCAATTTTAACTTCAAGCGGCTTTTATTTAAATATTAGAGAAATAGCAACGCCGTTATAACACTCCTTGAACCACGTCACATAAATGCACCCGTGTTTTTTGACACTTTTTAACGTCGTTGAGATTTTGATTTGGGTCACATAAATGCACACCCAAATTTAGGAAGGTAGATTGTTTAACTAGCGCGCCAAAGCTTTTTGGGTTTGCAACTTCGCGCGGGCCGTGGAATTTAGCTAAACGTTACGCCTCGAATTTTAAGGATCAATACGATATTGATTAAAATGAGAGCCATGCGATTTATTAATTTGTTTGCCCCAACATTCCACTAATTCTAAGAAAACACTAAGTTAATTAATTGTGAACTAGTTTGTCATCACCCTAACCAAACTAATTCAGTAAAACAAACCAATGATGAATACCTAATGATGCCCGATCCAATTCAAAACCTGGGCCTTAAATGATGTCTAATAACCTATTATGCTTTAGCTATTAATGGATTCATTAACCCTTTAGTCCTAGGCCAAATGGATGTCTAACCCATCTGGGTTGCGTGCAAGATGTAGTGTTCAAAGTCACTAAAGTGTACCATAATCAGCCAAAGACAACTTGGCTCAGCGGAGGCCCAATTCCCGTAGAGCAAGCCCGGATTGAACGATAAAGAAGTCAGGGAGTTTTATTAAAGCAATTACGTAGATGGGATAATTATGAAAGATGCATTGATAAAAAATTTTAATAGGTCATGTTCTTCACTCGACTCAGGGGATCATAAAACAAAACCGTGAAAGCACTTTAAAAGAGTTATTACTACTGTAACCTAAGATCTTGATAAGGTCGATGCGTTATTAACAACATCACTTCAATGATCACATTGAATCAGCGATAAAACATGATAAGCCTTGAACCAAATTCTACCTCCAACTACCCTGGATTGCAAATTAATCGGTGTGCTGAAACTAACAACTATCGAGTAAGATAGAGATAGTCAACAGTACTACATGTGAAAGAAACTACTGAAATCCATCACTAATTCAAACATTGAAAAGTTCATGATAGATTCCTTAATATAAGAGAGCCTACGTATGTCCAAACATAGCAATCCTAATAGATTCCAATGTTCAACAAAATCGAACCAAAGCATGTCTAATCTTCACCGTCCATGAAACAAATGAACTTAGACAAAAATCCATTACTACGTGCAGCATCAAATATTTATGATAAAGAGGAAAGTCATTCTGCTAAACTACATGATTTAAACTCTTATTTATTAACTACTTTTGTTCTACCAGAATACACTAATTAAAACTCCAAAACGCACACAATAAGAACATAACTGAATGTAGAGACGGTGAAAGCTATAAGCAAACACATATTTCTCATTCTCCATTTATGATTTGAATTCAACCTCAAGTGATATCCATAAAGGTCAAAATATATATGGAAATAGGAAAACATGGAGAGAGCGAGGTTTAGCAGCCTCAAAAACAACAATACCAGAAAACAAGCATCAGATTCAACACCTACATATTGAAACCAGACTTGATTAGCTCACCAAATAACCAGGGAATAACTCCAATGTTTAAACAGTAGTCAAATCACAGGTGAAACCAATGAAACAGTCTCTTTTTTGTATTTTTATCAGCCCTTTATACCATTTCTGGAATATTACAACTGAAATGATTCAAAAGATCAAACCGGTCTCACTTCCAAATGAAGCAACATGTTTTTAGTACTAGAAAAGAAAAAATCTGAAATCCAAGATAATTGAGAGGGTTTCAATGGAATAGTACTATGGTTTAGTTGCCCACTTTTGGGTATCCTATTAGCACTGTTTTTCTTGACTTCAAAGGCAAGAATAATTTCTTTTTTATTTTCCAAACCCTATTGCAAACTCCAGGACCAGTTGTTTATCTTTTACCCCCTTTTACTTCTTATTTTAGCTTAGGGGTCCCTAGAGTTATGGCTTGCCACCCAACTTAAGCAACTAGAGACCAAGAAATTTCATTTGGATCCCTACTAAATCCTTCTGAAATAGATACAAGTCTATTTTCCTTAAAAAATTCCTACCACACCCTCCGAAATGCCTCTTTAATTAATAACCTATGCAAAACTAACCTAGCCCTTTTAAACTAAATCATGATTAATTAAACAAGCCTACAATTAATCATTCGACTATGCCCAAGTTCAAATATAACAAAGCCCGTAAATGTGAATTAACCAACTGAACTACTACTATCTGTCATCAGTCAAAACAAATTAAGAAATGAACAAAACTACACAAAAACAGTATGACGACAAGAAAAATGGAATACTGGAGAACACAATAAAATCAAACAATAGGCAAAAGTACTACTCGAATTATCAAATAAACTAATCAAACTAAGCAATTAAGTAGGAAACAAAATTAAACATGCATTAACGAAAACTAACTGGACCTAACTCAAATAGGGAATCAACTGAAGAAACAGTCCTGGGTTCAAATTGGAATCCTAGCCTAAACCTATTGAAAGAAGTGGAAGAAATAAGCAAAAGGAAGACATTGGGACTTACCGACTAGACTTGAATCAACTTTAATACTTTAATTTGACCCAAAGCTATGTCAAACAATCACTGCATACACTAGTTCAATTTGATTCCTAAGGCTTCGACTTTGGATCTGAAATTCACAGAGTCTTGGATACATTCGAAGGGAGATACCAACGTATTTGGGATAAGGGAGGTATGGGGGTTGTTTCGTGTGATTTTGACTCGGTTTTAAGGTAACAATGTCGGACACGACAGAGCCAGCGGTCATTTCTTTGAATGTTCGAGACAATTGGTGGGGATTTGAGAGAAACCGGGCCTAGATTTTGAAAGAGGAAGTTGAAGAGGTGGAGTGATGTTAATTTGGAGGCTTTTAGGTGATCTCCGTTGCCATAGGGTGATTTTCGGCGGAGGTCTAGGGCGGAGCCGGTGGAGGTCGTCTTTGAAGAGAGTTGGGTGAGAGAGACGGGCTTGGGGGGGGGGGGGGGAGCACGGTTCAGAAACTCATATATTAAGCGTACTCATAGTTCTGAGCCGTAGGATCAAAGATCCTCGACGACCCATATTACCTTAACCCCAAAATAGCGTCGTTTGAGTGGTAAGGGGGATCGGCTTTTGGGCTAGGGCGGAGCATGACAGGTTTTGGGTGGGTAGTGGGCTAAATTGGGGTGTCTTTTGGGCTAGTGTTTAATTAAAATTATCCCAAATTTTGGTCTTTTAAACACGACCACATTTTCACAATTCTTTCTTTTTCTTATTTGTTTTAAATTACTATTTTGATTTTATTAAAAACCCAATAAAATTAAAAAACCAAGACCCGATTTAATTGTAAAATGAAGCTAATTAAATTTCTAATTAACTAAATCCTAGTTAAAAATGAAATTAAGAATAATTTGAAACATCAAAAGGTTAAATGCAAAAAGAACTGATTTTGTTATTAATTTTTTTTTCACGCTATTAATTAATCATGGGACTAAAATGTTAAAAATTGTATCCTAATTGCAAAATGTGCTGTTATTGTATTTGTATGAATTTAAATGCACTCAAAATGCAACCAAACAAACAATTACGAAGTTAAATACTAAAAATCACACAAATAAGGAAAAACCCTAATTTTATGAATTTATTGGAGTAATTTAAACAAGGAAAAAATCACATGCTCACATCTGCCCCTGTATGCTCAGAGACAGGAAGGGTTTCCGGACAAAGATAAGTGAGCAATAATGAGATATTTTTGCTTGCTAAACACTCCATGAGAAACATTTTGAAAAGCTTGGCCACAACCTTCTTCAAAAGTTGCCTACATATCCTTGGCTAAAGAGGAATCAGGTCAGTGTAGTTCAGCACTGTTTGGTAGCTGGAACTACCAAAAAACTGTGGTTTTACTACTGATGCTACTGCTGCTAGACCTCCCTTATTACACCTTGTGAAAAAATGGAAGCTAGACTAAGCTATGAACTATGAGTTACAAAAGAACCTATCTACATCTTCATACTTGCTCTTGATCCTTGTTGCTTTTTTGCCTTGTGTTATTTTCTGTAAAATTCTTGTTGCCTTGTTGACTTGTTTTTCTTCTTGTAAAACTTTTTGTTTGATCTTCTTCTATGTTTGATGTCTAATTGTTGGACATGAAATGTATTTCCTTGTTGTGCAAGTGGGCGCCTCATGACCTAAGCTTGAAATTTCAAAAGCATTCCCTTTTTCTCCAGGTGGGCGCCTATTTACCAAGACTTGAAATTTTAAATGATTTCCCTTGTTCTAAAAGTGGGCGCCTGATTACCAAAACCTAAAACTGGAAAAAATATTCCCTTGTTCTCCAGGTGGGCGCCTGATTATCCAAACTTGAAACTTGAAAAATATTCCCTTGTTCTACAGGTGGGCGCCTATTACCAAACTTGCAATTTGAAATATATTCCATTGTTTCCTCGGTGGACGCTTGATTACCCAAACTTGAAACTTGAAAGATATTCCCTTGTTCCCCAGGTGGGTGCCTGATTACCCAAACTCTAAAGTTGAAAGATATTCCCTTGTTTTCAAGGTGGGCGCCTAATTATCAAACTTGCAACTTGAGAAATATTCCCTCGTTCTCTAGGTGGGCGCCTGATTACCCAAATTTGAAACTTGAAAATTATTCCCTTGTTCTACTGGTTGGCGCATGATTACCAAACTTGCAATTTGAAAAATATTCTCTTGTTTTTTAGTTGGACGCCTGATTACCCAAACTTGTAACTTGAAAGATATTCCCTTGTTCTCCAAGTGGGTGCCTGATTGCCCAAACTATAAACTTGAAAGATATTCCCTTGTTTTCCATGTGGGAGCCTTATTATCAAACTTGCAACTTGAAAATATTCCCTTGTTCTCCAGTTGGGCGCCTGATTACCCAATCTTGAAACTTGAAAAACATTCCTTTGTTCTCCATTTGAGGGCTTTATTACCAAAACTTACATAGTGAGAAATATTCCCTTTTTATCCAGGTGGGTGCCTGATTACCAAACTTGCAACTTGAAAAATATTCCCTCGTTCTCTAGGTGGGCGCTTGATTACCCAAACTTGAAACATTGAAAATATTCCCATATTCTCTAGATGTGCGCCTGATTACAAAAACTTGCATCTTTAAAAAATATTCCCTTATTCTCCAGGTGGGCTCCTGATTGCCAATACTTGCAACTTGAAAAATATTCCTCTGTTCTCCGGGTGGGTGCTTTATTGCCAAAACATGAAACTTGAAAAGATTCCCTTGTTCTCCAGGTGGGAGCCTTATTAACGATACTTGAAATTTGAAAAGTATTCCCTTATTCTCCAGGTGCGCGCCTAATTTCCAAACCTTGCAACTTGAAAAGTATTCCTTTGTTCTCCAGGTGGGCGCCTGATTACCAAAAATTGCAGCTTGAAAAATATTCCCTTGTTCTCGAAGTGGGCGCTTGATTTCCAAATCTTGAAAACATGAAAAGTATTTCCTTGTTCTCCAGGTGGACGCCTGATTACCAACACTTGAAATTTGAAAGGTATTCCCTTGTTCTCTAAGTGGGCGCCTAATTACAAAAACTTGCACCTTGAAAAATATTTCCTGAGACTGCTGCATGTGTACCTGATCATGATGAAACAAAAAAAACAAGAGAAATTCTTTTTGGCCCAGTTTGGTAGTGGGTGCATCAGTGAGTGTTAACGAAATCCCATTATTAACAACATTATTTACGCCCTTTGCTATCCGTGATTACTTCTAACCTTTTATTAAGTCCCATTTTCTATGAGGGTACGGAGGGTTTCAGATTAAATGTCATTTCTAACTTCTGATTTTTTCTTCTAGGGATTATTGTTTGGGAGGGTCCCCACGTCTCTTACTATGGAGGGTGTTTGTGCCTGCCCATGTTACCCACGTCTGTTTGAGTTTTAAAATGAGTCCCATTTCCATATGGGTCTTGAGAATTTCAACTTGCATACCCCTTTTGACTCTCGATTGTCTCTACTGGGGGTTGCTAATTAATGTGTCTTCCTACTATTCAGGTGAGTCCTTACGACTATTGCTGGGGAGAATATATATGTCGGATTATGTTCCTTTTTGAGTTTTAACTAGATCTCACTTTCTAGGTGGGCTCTGAGATTTTCTATCATACCTATCATGTGGCTGCCTTCCCTTGTTGATGGCCTCCAATAGGATCTTCCTGAATTTTTTTCTGCCCCTATGTCAGTCAAAGAAAACTTATTAGCTTGCAAATTGGTGGTTATCTTTCGGCATTCTTGTTCGAAGCGGTCTCCCACTGGCGTGTTCCGTTGTGCTTAATTTTCCGTGCTGATGATGAGTTACATGAGTTGCTTGGATGACCCTCGAACCCTCATGGACTTACTTTGATCGAAAATTATTGTGTTATACTCCTAGCCCTTTTGCCATAATTCTTACATCTTTCCTGAGATTACTATCTTTGTGTTACATTTCTAACCCTCTTGCTAGAATTCTTACATCTGTCATGAGATTGATGAGTCAGTTTACAAACAAAACATTCGTGGATCCTTCCCTTTGTTGTTTCAACTTTTGCTGCCTTTGTTACGTTTTTGACCGGCATGTGCTTTGCCATTTAGGAGCTTGTAGTGTGCTTTGAAATTTCTCTCACGTTTGCTTATATAGAATGCTTTTGGATACACAAAAGAAAATGAAATGTAACGACTCATAATTGTTTAGGGTAAAAGAATTCCAAATTTGGTGACTATTAAAGGGAAAAGAAAAGAATCTTATCTGAGAAGGAAAAGCTGGTTTTTCATGACTATGACATGCACTTCAGCTAAGTCGACCCAGTCTGTCCCGATTATCGGCTTTTGGTTGCCATGCTTTTTTTCTGTGCCCATTTTGAACTTAATTTCTTTAACCAAACCCTAACTTCGCTTGAGGTTTTTCACAGATAAGACTCTCTCATTTTAATTTCTCTCAGCTCTCGTCGCCTTACGTTGCCCATGAGGGTTTTCACCAAAAATACTCTCTCATTCTTATTATTTTCCTGCTTAAACTAGAGTGTTGTCCCAGGGTATGGCCCACCACTTCTTGCTTTCCTCGATGTTTTTAAGGACTGGTCAGAAGGTCTTTCTTTGGAATGTAATGTATGCTTTTCGATAAAGTTAGAAATGAAGGGGTACAAAAGGCTCAAAATAATTCCCGTGGGTTCAGTATTTACAACTTTTAGAATCCAATTTATTATAACAAACACAATTTCTGCCAAAGTTTCTTTCTTGGGGCCTTTGGTTTTTATTCGAGTATGCCCGAACTGTAAGGCTCCCTATGTATCCTTAACAGGAATCAGGTCAAACGTAGTTCAAGGCGATTCCTTGTTTTTGTTGTTGTTTGTCTGTTTTCTTTTTTCTTTTCTCTTCCTGTTTTTCTTTTCTTCTTTTCTTTTCTTTGTTTTGTTTTCGTTTTCTTTTTTTTTTCTTGTCTCTTTTCTCTTTCCACTTTTCTCTTTTCTTTTGTTGTTTTTCTTTTTCTCTATTTTTCATTTTTTTCCATTCTTTTCATTTTTCCTTTCTTTTCACTGTCTTCTCGCCATTACGTTTCTGACTTTCATTACTGATTCTGAAAGAGGGATATGAAAAAAAGTAACGGAAGCTAAAAAGGGTTTGCAAAGGGTAAATTGCTTAGATAGATGAATAAAATGTCTTTGTCATTTCAGTCTCTAATACATGCCATGTACAAACAAACATGCCAAGTATACACAATCATTAAAACAAAACAAGTCATACATAGCATCTTTTGACTGCATCTGAATATATGTCCATTTCAACACATTTTCCTTCCACATCACTTAGATACAACACCCCATTGGAAAAAATTCTTGACGCGACTAAGAGTCCTTATCAGTATGGGGCGAACATTCCCTTTGCCTCTGCCTGGTGAGGGAGGATGCGTTTCAACACTACTTGACCCACTTCAAACCTTCTTGGACGTACTTTCTTATTATATTTTTTAGTCATTCTCTGTTGATACAACTGGCCGTGACATACTGCTGCTAATCTTTTCTCATCAGTCAGACTCAATTACAGACGAGCTTTGACCCATTCTTCATTGTCAATTCCTGCTTCGACCACGATCCGAATGGATGTGATTTAACCTTCAGACAAGATTAATGCTTCTATTCCATATACCAATAGACAAGGAGTTGCCCCTACTGAAGTGCAGCCAGTAGTGTGATAGCCAAAAATTGCTAATGGTATCTTCTCATGGCATTGCCTGGACCCTTTCACCATTCTACGAAGTATCTTCTTTATGTTATTATTGGCTGCCTCAACTGCTCCATTCACCTTGGAGCGGCATGGGGTGGAATTGTGATGTGTATTCTTAAACAGCTGACATACTTCTTTCATCAAATGACTATTGAGATTTGCTTTATTATCACTGGTGAGGTTCTTTGGGATTCAAAACCCACAACTGATATTTGCGTGTACAAAGTCGACCAAGGCTTTCTTGGTCACTGCCGTGAATGTCTTAGCTTCAACCTACTTCGTATAATAATCAATAGAAACTAGATGAACTTGTGTCCATTTGAAGTTGCTAGCTCAATGGGCCCGATGACATTCATGCCCCATGCAACGAAAAGCCACGTTGCTGACATCGTATGTAATTAAGATAGTGGGGAGTGAATCAAATCTCATGCATCTGACATTGATGATATTTGTGCACTAAGTTGATACAATCCCGCTCCATGGTGAGCCAATAATATCCTTCTTGAAGAATCTTCTGTGACAAAACATATCCGCTCATATGCGTCCCGCGGACTCCTGCATGCACCTCATTCATGATGGTTGTAGCCTACAAACATCTATGCACCTTAACAACCCAAGATATGTTGTTCTTTTTTATAGAACCCCTCCACTGAGGAAAAACACGCTAGATAGACGACATATTGTTCTCTTCTAGTCACTTGTGGCCTGTACTCGATACACACCCATCTTGATATATTCTTTGATGTCGTTAAACCACGGTTCACCATCAAGCTCTTCTTCCACTATATTACAGTAAACATGTTGATCATGAGCCGGGATATATGTTAGGTCAACATAATCCTTTTACGGATGACGTAACATTCATGCCAGAATAGCCAAGGCATTAGAAACCTCATTGTGAATTATGGGGATATGCCTGAACTCTATTGACTAGAAGCGTTGACAAATATCATGCAAGCATTTCCGGTATGGTATGAGATTTAATTATCTTGTTTAACACTCCATTTGAATTTGGTGTACTGGAAGGGCCGAGTCTCCCAATACCAAGACTTCCTGAACACCCATGTCTGTCGCTAACCTCAAACCCAAAATACATACCTTATATTCTGCCATATTGTTGGTGCAATAGAAGTGGAGCTGAGCCGTAACTAGTTAATGGTGCCCTGTTATAGAAATGAGTACTACTCCTATCCCGACGCCTTTCATGTTTGTAGCCCCAATGAAAAATAAGTTCAATCCCGGCTTCTCGCCCTGTTCCATTTCATCAATATGCATTACTTCCTCATCCGCGAAGTATATCTTTAAAGGTTAACCTTCTTCGTCTATTGGATACTCGGCTAAATGCTCAGCTAAGCATGTGCTTTCATTGCAGTCCTAGTCACATAGACAATGTCGAACTTAGTGGGCTTTTAAAAAATGTACTTCAACGGGTCCAGACGTGAGATGAGATAAGTGGTATATGATGACAAGTAATGTTTCAACTTCTGGGCTACCCAAGTCAGGGCATAGCACATCATTTCAAGATGAGTATACTTGGCCTCGTATGCTATCAATTTCTTGCTGAGGTAGTATAAGGCCTGCTCTTTTCTCCCGGTTACATCGTGCTGACCCAACAAACATCCGAATGAGTTGTCCAAGATTGTCAAATAAAAGATCAAGGGCCTTCCTAGTTCCGGCGGGACCAATACTGGCGGGTTTTACAAATATTCCTTTATTTTATCAAAAGCCTCCTGGCCCTCTCCTGTCCATCCAACTATAGCATCCTTTCAACAACTTAAAGATGGGCTCACAAGTTCTCGTGAGCTGCATAATAAATCGACTGATGTAGATCACTCTCCCTAACAAACTTATCCCCTATGTTTTGTTCCTTGGAGGTGGTAGTTCTTGTATGGCTTGGACCTTTGATATATCTAGCTCAATGCCTCGACGACTGACTATGAAACCTTGTAGCTTCCCTCAGGGGACCCCAAATGCGCATTTCACTGGGTTGAGTTTCAGATTATACGTGCAGAACCTTTGGAAGAATTTCCTCAGATCTCTGACATGGTCGGATTGCTTTTTGAATTTCACAGTTACATCATCCACATAGACCTTAATCTACTTATGTATCATATCATGATAGATGATTGTCGTCGCCCTCATATAGGTTGCCCCAGTGTTGTTCAGACCAAAGAGCATGACCCTATCGCAATATGCCCCCACGGTGCGATGAATGTTGTTTTATCCGCATCCTCCTCATTAATTAAGATCTGGTGGTAACTGACGTAACAATCCACGAATGACCCGATATTATGTTTTGCACAGTTGTCAATCAGTATGTGGATGTTTGGCAGTACAAAGTTGTCTTTTTGACTTTCTTTGTTGAGGTTATGATAATCGAATACACACCCTATTTTTACCATCCTTCTTTGGCACGGGCACAATATTGGCTAACCAGGTGGGATATCGCATGACTTAGATAACCTTGGCCTCAAATTGCTTGGTAGCTTCCTCTTTGTTATTCATGCTGACATCAGTTTTATATTTCCTCAACTTTTGCTTGACAGGAGGGAAGGCTGGGTCGGTGGTCAATTTGTGAACCACCAAGTCAGTTATAAACCCGAGCATATCATCGTAACACCATATAAAAACATCTTTTCATTCAAGCAACACTTCAATTATTCCTCCCCTAAGTTGTGGCTCCAGATGGACACTTATTTTTGTTTCTCTAATGTTATCTGAGTCCCCTAAATTGACTGCCTCTCTATCATCAGGTTTGGCTTGGGTTTCTCCTCAAAATGGCTCAAATCTTTACTAATTTCATCCAATAATCTTTCCTCATCATACTCCAACTCATCCTCATGTTCTATTTCTTGAACTATTACTTCTGAATTAGACCAATTTTTAAGACTGGGCCGATGAGTCTGTATGCAAGTCAGATCATTTGACCCAGCATAAAAAACTGTACAAAAAAGAAAAGAAAAGCAAAGAAAAATTAAAGCTATTATAACTATGGAAAAGCGAAATTGCATTTCATGGAAATTGGAAATATAATAGGGTTTACACATCAAAACGGATGGAACATAACATCTTAATTACAACCCTGGAGATAATCCAGATTAAAATGAAAGAAAAATCAATTCCGACTTCCTAGACTCTCTCTGAGTGGGAACAGGAGTAGCTTCCCAGTTATTGACTCTTGCACGAGGTCCCACAAACTTCACATTTGTCTTGCTTGATCCTTCCCCGACATCCGCCATGTTCACATTTTCAAACAACTTTTCAAACTTTTCGAGTAAATCATTGTCAGGGTCAACCGCAACATTGGCACTGGTTGTCGTTAAACACTTCTTGGCCTCAGGTTTCAAAAATCATTTCCAGAGGGGAGGTACACGCTTAGGAAAGGCCCATTCTTTCTTTCTCATCTTTCTGGCTCTCTTGATATCTGCACTTCTAAGCTTGAACCCCAAACCAAAAGTCCCTAGGTTCATGGGAAGAGACACTGGCTGTATGATTCCCTGAAGTGAGGCCACAAAACCTTTTCTAGGAACGAACCCATTCTTTAGCATTTCTACCGCCACTATAACCGTTGTGGTAGCTAACCTTGGCGATGGAACATGCTCCCCTTTTGGGACCTTCTACACTGTTACCGAGTCATGAACTTGATACACCTAGGGCCCTTTATCATCATTTCCTTCAATGAAGGGCAAGATAGCATCAGTGTGACCATGCAGATGGTCTTCGCCATGCACCACTATTTCTTGTCGATCCCATTCAAATTTCACCAACTTGTGCAAGGTAGAAGGCACAGCCTTTGCTGCTTGAATCTAGGGCCTGTCCAGCAATAGGTCACAAGAAACTACCACATCCAGCACTTGAAACTCAATAGTGAACTCAGCGGGACCTATTGTCAACTCCAACACTATAGCTCCCATCGAGTATCTGCCTCCGCCATTGAACCCTCGAATGTAAATGCTATTCTTATTAATCTTTCATCATCTACCTTCAGCTTGTTCAGGGTGGAGAGCGGGCAAATATTCGCACTGGACCCATTGTCCACTAAAACTAGGGTGACCACGACATCTTCACTCTTCACAGTCAATTAAAGAGTCCTGTTATGCTCGGTACCCTCAATGGGTAACTCATCGTCGGAGAAAGTGACAAGATTTACCTCGAATATCTTGTTTGTAATCTTTCCCAAGTAATATTATCTCTTCAGAAACATGGGCTTCGTTAAAAATTTTCATCAATGATCGGCGGTGTTCATCTGAATAAATTAACAAGGAGAGCAAGGAGATATGAGCTGGTGTTTTCCTCAATTTCTCTATGACGGAGTAGTCTTGCATTTTCATTTTCTTCAGGAATTCTTCAACCTCTTCTTCTGCTATATCTTTCTTCACTGATTCTGGGTCTCTTCTTCTGCTATATCTTTCTTCACTGATTCTGGGTTATCCTTGGGGATCCTGCTTTTCCTTAACTCTTCAAGGGAGAAGTATCTCCCTAACCGGGTGAAATCCCGGGTATAACAAACTTTGTATCGGATTTCCTTCCATTTGTATATCACTATTGCTTGTTCATATCTCGAAGGAAAGACTTTTCTATTAACTATTGGCAGCTTGAGTACCGGTTTTACGATGAGAGGCTCAATGCGAGCACCTTCCACAATTATGAAAGGTTCCCTAGCTGCCCCATCTACTACCACTTTTGCCTTTTCATGCTTTGATGCAACCATGCTTGATGAATCTCCCTGAAAAACCACAATTGGTTTGCTATCAATTTCCTTCATATTGATCACTGACTTCTCAATGCTCATACTCTTAGTTGGCCTGAATTCACTGGATTTGATCATCATTAAAGTTGGTGAGGGATTTCTAGGCTCTCCTCTCTTATCCACTATCTCAATCATATTTGTCTCATGATGGGCAGGAAACGGGTTTTCGTTAATGTTAGGTGCTTCTGCGGCATGCACTTCAATCCAATGGGAGTCGATAAGTTACTGGATGGCGTTCTTCAGATGCCGACTCTTTTTAGTATCATGCCCCAGGGCACTAGAATGTCTCAGGGGAGGGTTTGGAAACTTTGCTTCGATCGACCTCAACATGTCTCCCTGCCACAATCTGTGGAAGAAGCTGGTATATTATTCTCCCAGTGGGGTGAAAGTTTTCTTCTTCAGCACTCTCTCAGTTTTTAGAGCTTGGTCTACCCGACAAGCTGATTTGGGGGGTTGTTGGTAGGCTCTTGGAAGGTAATTATTTGGTGAAGCAGGGTAATGATTTTGTGGAGAGGGCGCATGCCAGTGTGCGTGGGCGGGAGGTTGGGTATACGCTTGTGCATGATGACTGAGAAACGGGGTTCTAATGCTAGATAATAATGTTGTGGTGGGCCATATGAAGTGTGTGGGTATGTTTGGTTGTAAGGACGGGGTTGGCTATGATGGGATGGAGCCCGGGGCCTGAACCAAGTCCTTCACTCAACTGTCGCTACTTCTTCCTTCTTCTTCTTTCCAAATGTTCCCCCAGTCCCACTTTGGATAGCTCGAGTGGTTGCTTTTATTGTAGAGTACCTCATGATTGTAGTAGATTTTAGTCATTCGACGACCATACTTCCCATTTTAACTACCACATTGAAGGATTTACCCACTCCCGATACCAGATGACCAAAATATGTAGGCTCCAATGATTGCAAGAAATAATCTACCATCTTACTCTCCTTCATTAGGGGTTCAACCATAGCTGGTTATTCCCTACAATAGAAATCGTACTCTTTGAAGCTCACATTGGGTTTATTTTCAAGTTTTGTCAAAGACAGACGGTTTGGGACAATTTCAAGATTATATTGAGATTGACAGGCTAATGCTTGTGCTAGGCCATCCCAAGTATACCATCAAGCATGATCCTGCCGGGTGTACCATTCCAATGCCTACCCACTTAAGCTTTGACTAAAGTACGCTATTAGAAGTTCATCATTTCGTCCCGCTCTTCTCATTTTGCTAAAAAATCCCCTTAAATGCACGACTGGATCTCCATCTCCATCATATAAGTCGAACTTAGGAAACGTAAAACATGTAGGCAACTGGACATTTGGGAACAAACAAAGGTCTTTGAATGCCACTCACCTAGCCCTAGCATATCTCGAAAAGATTGGTCTAAACTTCTGACGTTCTTCAGCACCTCTCTTGCTCGTGATTTTTGACTGGTTTTTCAACCTCTGCCGTGATTTCAAAATAGAGAGCATAGGAGTAAGGTTCATAGGCTTTATAAGCGGGTTCTGTTTGGTTATACTGATTGTCATGAGCTTGAAGAAAAGGTTCACTTGATGATGTGTGGAGTGTCGGGGGAGGAGGTACCACATAAATACGAGTAATTAGTGGAGGGGGTGAGGAATAGCTATGGGTAATGGAGTTGGTGGTGCTTGAGAGGTCATACCCTGCTATTGCGGGTAGACGGGGAAACTTGGTGGTGAATCAGTGGTGGAATGGTCGTGTGATTGAGCCAATGGTGGGATGAAAGTTGGATTAGCAGGATAGGTTGGTGGTGGCTGCCCTCTAACCCATGCCTTATACATCTCAACCATTTGGTGTTTAAGTTTTTACATTTCTTCCTTCATTGCATTAACGTCAAATTGCTCTACCTCTTTCGAGTGGTCAATGATGCTCACATTGGTTTCTTGATTGGCCATTATCACCTTTCTCTTAGACCGCATGTTGTAGGAGTGGGTTGCCAGAATACCGCAAGAACTAATTACCCGTCTAGATATAAGAGAGACAACATCAACACAGGTTAGTGGTTAGGTTTTAACACATAGGTGGCCACATGATAGGTGATGAATGCAGCTAACCAGTTATCCATTTCTATGATACACAGACGTAATTTCTTGCGTCATCCCGCTCGTATCCAGTGTCATTTTTTCTTTTCCCTCTTTTTTTTCTCTTTTTTTCCTTTTATTTTTTTTTGTTTCTTTTTCTTCGCTCCTATCAATTTTCTTTCCCCATATCTTTCGTTTCTTTATTTTATGATTGTTTCTCTCATGTTCCTCCATTTTTCTTCATTTTCTTTATTTGGTTATGGTCGAATACTATGGAGATTGCATACGTATCATGACCCCACATGAATCAGACCGTGCGTAGTTCTGGCAAATAAATACATGAAATATATATTTGGATTTTCAATTTCAATTAATTAAAGCATTTTATTACAACTATTAAAATGAGTAGACTCCAACTCCACTGCAAACAAGAGACTCCAACTTAAAATAGAAATATATTACCCGACAACCTACTACAGACACAAATAAAAGAAACTACAGACTCTCAAACGGACCAACATATTTGATCAATCATGAATACATTAAAGGCTCTAATGCTTCTGGGGCCCGGGGGACATCATTTGGTCTTGTCGCAGGCTTGGGTGCTAAATCCCCTAGGAGTTGATGGAGGTCTTCCATTACTTGACGAACAAAGGTCATGGCGGTGGCAAAGAACATAGATCTTGTCATATCCTCGCAGTTACTGCACTTTGTGGTGATGTAGTTAGTGATCATCCGTACCCTCTCTCTTATAGCGCCCTTTTCTTGCCAGAATCACTAAGTTCGTTGGGCTCTCGCCTCCAGATTTAGTTCGGCTTCCCAGTTCCATTCTTCAAATTGTTGCAAAGCTTTCTCCAACTGTGCTATCGCTGGGCAACAATGTTCTCTCTCATCCTTGATGTCCTTGGTCTGCTTGGCCGCTTTGTTGTCAACCGTGATGACCTTCATTTTCTACTCAGCATCCTCGTCGTCATGCCTCTCCTTTAATTGTTCAGTCATGCGGGCTCGTTCCTCCACTTTTTTGGCCAATTGTTTTCAGTCCCTAGACAAATCACCTTCTCCTTTATTCAAGTCAAACCCATATTTTGCTACTTTTCGCCTCAAATTGTCCATGATCTTTTCATCCTTCACGCTCCTAGTGGGATTCTCCGCGGCTGTTTTCATTTTTGGAATTTGGCTCGCAACTCTTTGTTTTCTTTGGCTAGTCTTTTCTTTTCCCCTTCATCTACAGCATCTTGCAAACCATTTTCAAATTGAAGGTCTTTGACTTGCTTTTCAAATTCCCCTATCGTGGCCCTGTATTCATTTACCTTAGCTAACCAGTTCCCTTGTTCTTTTGACGCTTTAGCAAACTCTTAGAAATGTGGCTTCTTTGCCGCCCTTCCAAACTCTATTTCTTTCTTATACGATGCAAGGTTTGTAGGTGCAACCTCGCCTTTAGGGGAGTCACGTACCTGAGTGTCTACTATCAAGTATTGACATTCACTCCAAATTTGACGGATAACTGCATCGTGAAATTTACTATTAGGACAAATCTCGACCACGAGGCGACTAATGTCCTCATCCCTGGGAATCATTTGGCACCTCCCTAATTGTCTTAACACTCATTACCGAGCAAAGGGTTGGATATTTCGAAGACCTATAAGAAGTAAATGAGGTTCGGTGGCTAGCACATATATGATTTCATCCACGGGGAGCCACCAGAACGTCCACTCTATTTGTTTTGCATTTATGGCGCGGAGATGCGATACCCATTCCGTAGCACCCTCTAGTAATCTAAGCACATCAACCCATTGTAGAATTCCTCTATGTAGAATTTTGTTAACAACCCATAACTCATGAATTGAGGCCGATGGCACAAGTGTTCGATCATCCATATTTGTAACAACAGGTTGCATCCTATCAAGATCTCCTCCGGCTTCACAGGCGGTGAGAGCACGGAAGATTTCAGATAATATCATGGGAGAGGGGGTGCTCCTGGCTTGAGTGATTGAAGTGCTGACAACCCCTGCTATCCGTATGTCATTATTTCCTTCCTTCTGCGGAAATATGGAAAGGCCCAAGAAGAACACCATAAACGCAAAGCATCGTGTTCCTACCATTTAAGTTGATTTCCCTTGCTATAGATATTATTTTCCGGGTTATTAAATCCCCTATGTGCCCATGCCTCTAATATATAAATTGTGGGGTATAAAAGCCGGCTCATAGGTCTGGGTTGTGAACCTTCCTACTGATCTTTAAGGAGCCCAAGAATTTTTCTATTGTGATGGCCCTTGGTGCAATTAAATATTGATGCCTAACAAGAATCGTAGGAACCCCAATATATACAGTTATTTCCTCCAAGGTCAGAGTGAGTTCAAAATCGGGGAAATGAAATACATTGTGGGCAGGTTTCTTGGATGTAACCAATGCCTTTATGATGTCTCCTGTGGGATGAATTTTAAACAGCCCGGGAAGCCCTCCCAAGTGCGTGTTTACCCTATTTTGCCTTGGATACCCAGATCATTCCACCACATGTGTAGCTTCAGAGGGATTTTGTTCATGACTGTTATTGGGAAATTCTAATTCGTGCTCATTCTTCACATTTATGACGGTGATTAAGCAAAAAGCATTATTTATTGAACTGGAAAAAAGGTTTATTTTCAGAATTATCATTTCAAAAATAAAATCCCGGCCTTGCAAATACAGCCTTTTAGCACTTCCAGGCAAGATTTTAAGGCTATGCTTGCTACCGGTCAAGAGTTGAAAATAATCCAAGTCGGTTGTTCTTGCAAAATAGCCTTCCGGCGCCCCATTAGGGACGCACAACTAATTTTGATAAAAAATTCTTTATTTATTAGTCACAAACAAAACCTGGATCTTTTGGTTATTTTTGTAAAAAAATGAAGTTGGGCCTGATGAGGGTTGCCTACATATCTCACACCCTATGAGAATCGAATTGGCGTAGTTCTGGCAAATAAAACTACTTTTTGTTAGATAATACGCTTAACGCTAGAGGGGGGGTGAATAGCGTTATAATAAAATTTAGCGTAAACTTGCGGAAATTAAAATTTGCAGGAAATAATTAAGTGCGTTAAATAAACAAAAGGAAAGAACGCACCGATGTATTCTGGTTCACCACAACACGTGGCTAGTCCAGTCCCCGAGAGACTCTCTCGAGATTTTCCACTAACTTGTCAAGCTTACGGGTGCTCAACAAACCTTTACAACTTAAGGACACAAGCCTTAACACCTTTGCTCGGAGATACAACACTCCAAGACTTCAACCAAGGAAACACAAGTTCCTTACAACAAGAGAATCGCAATTCTCTTACAAGTGTACAAAACACTTAAACACTCAAACAAAACACTCCTTAATGAGTAGATATGAGTAAAAGAAGTAGGCTCAAGATTACAACAACTATGGACAAGACTTTGGCTCTCAAAAGCTTTATGAAATGAATGTAAAATGATAAACAATAATATGCAAGGTTATAGCAATAGAATTATCAGTTGTTGTGTGTTATTTGTTTAAAACACTGAAATGAAGCTGTATTTATAGTTGAAAAACTTGGCATTACCGTTGCCTAATTGCCAATTAAGAGTTGCTGATTTTACTCTGTGACAATCGATTGTCAGGAAGCCACAATTGATTGTTTGCCAATCGTTCCAAAAATCAATCCTAGGTTTTACGCTTAACAATCGATTGTCCAAGATCAACAATCGATTATTGGCAACGTTCAAAAAATCATTTCCAGATTTTACGTAAAACAATCGATTATACCAAATCAATAATCGATTATTCAGCATCGTTCAAAAAATCTTTTTCAGATTTCAATATCAACAATCGATTGTACAAAATCAACAATCGATTACCTGACGGTATTTGAAAATTTTACGGCAACGGTCAGCTTCACAATCGATTGTGCAATGTTAACAATCGATTATTTATCAGACTTTGAAAATCATTTTAAACACTGCCTCGTGACAATCGATTGTTATATATTCACAATCGATTATTTAATAATTTTGAAAAAGTTTGGAAGTCACTGCCTCAACACAATCGATTGTGATATGTTCATAATCGATTATTTTGTGACTTTTAAAAATCTGATGGACACTGTCTCTTCACAATCGATTGTCATTAGCTTCACAATCGATTATTCTGAGTTTTGAAAAACTTTGATGTACACTGCCTCATCACAATCGATTGTCATTAGCTTCACAATCGATTATTCTGAGTTTTGAAAAACTTTGATGGACACTGCCTCATCACAATCGATTGTCATAAGGTTCACAATCGATTGTCATGCAGCTTTTGAAAAACCTGATGTTCTCTGCCTTAACACAATCGATTGTCATTAGTTCACAATCGAT
Organism: Nicotiana benthamiana; assembly: GCA_034376525.1. Taxonomy (NCBI): domain Eukaryota; kingdom Viridiplantae; phylum Streptophyta; class Magnoliopsida; order Solanales; family Solanaceae; genus Nicotiana; species Nicotiana benthamiana. The sequence continues at coordinate 97,845,668 of CM067337.1, forward strand.
TGTCATGCAGTCTTGGCTTAACATAATCGATTATCATAAGTACATAATCGATTATCTTAGTCCAGATTTTAGAGGCATGTTTAAAAATCATTTTGGCTGAAGTAAATATGCATGATTTCAAATTGTTTAGCATTAAATTAAATATGCATGATTTTGTAAAAATAATTTTACGAAAGAAGCCATGCCATGAGTCAAGTTGTCGGATCAAGAATACAATTAAGAACGACTCATTTAAACTATAAAACTTTGTCTTGTGCTTGAATCTCGTTATGCATCAATTATTTGCTTGTACTTGAACTTCGTCATATATCAATTTGCGCTTCGTTTGTCATTCATCAAAACCTACACATAAGAACACATGTTTTAGTATAAAGCCTTGAGAACGTGTTTCCAACAATTTCCCCCTTTTTGATAATGGCAAACTTTAAGCGGGATATGCAACTTAAACAATTTATAATGACGATTCAAGACAAGTAAAGATATGCAATAAGTATGCGATTAGTTCCCCCTCAATATATGAATTCCCCCTCAATTTAAGCTTATAAATATTGAGAGTGCATACCCGTTATCTTCCCCCTTTTGCCATAAGCAAAATAATATAAGAAGATGCCAAAAAAATGTAAATCAAACTTGTTTATTTATTGGAAGAAAACGTGATTACTTAAAGAGAGTATGATAACTCAAGTAATAGCAGTACAATCGATTATTGATACGAGATAATCGATTATTAGACGACAGAAATCGATTTTTCTGAAGAAGACTTGATTATTACGCGTCATGCTTTATAATTCCCCCTACCTTTAGGGCGATACCTGCAAAAATTTGTTAGACGTCTCCGACGCTCAAGTTAGAAATCATGTAAGATAAAAAGATGCAATGCATGTCTTAGATCAACGTGGAGTCAAGAATCCTGAGTTCACTACGAATTCGGAAGAAGGACTCTTTCTCTAAGGGCTTAGTAAAGATGTCGGCCAATTGGTCTTTGGTTTCAACAAATTCGATTTTGACATCGCCCTTGAGAACGTGATCTCTTATAAAATGATGTCTAATTTCAATGTGTTTTGTTCGCGAATGAAGAACGGGGTTCTTCGTCAAGCATATGGCACTAGTATTATCACATCTAAGCGGGATATGATCATGACTTAGGCCATAGTCCAAGAGTTGTTGTTTCATCCATAGGATTTGAGCGCAACAACTCCCTGCGGCTACATATTCAGCCTCGGTTGTGGACAACGCAACACTTACTTGTTTCTTGCTAAACCAAGAAACGAGAGAGCTACCGAGCAAATGGCAAGTGCCACAAGTGCTCTTGCGGTCCAATTTGCATCCAGCAAAATCGGAGTCGGAATAGCCAACGAGTTGGCATGAAGAACCTTTGGGGTACCATAGACCCACATTTGTAGTATCAACAAGGTACTTCAAAATCCGTTTTACCGCAGTAAGGTGAGACTCCTTCGGACACGATTGATAACGGGCGCATAAACACACGCTAAACATGATGTCCGGACGACTAGCAGTAAGATAGAGAGAGAGCCAATCATACCTCGATACTTCTTAGTGTCGACTTCCTTACCTTTCTTATCTTTGTCTAGATGATCGGATGTGCTCTTGGGAGTCGCCATTGCTTTTGCATTGTTCATTTCAAATCGTTTCAGCAATTCTTTGCAATATTTGGCTTGGCAAATGAACGTACCTTCTTTCATTTGCTTTACTTTTAATCCCAAAAAGAATGTTAACTCACCCATCATAGACATCTCAAATTCGCTTGTCATTAAGTCGGAAAATTCCTTGCATAGGACATTGTTAGTAGCACCAAATATGATATTATCCACATATATTTGACTAATAAAATATCATTGTTTTTATGCTTAACAAAAAGGGTGGTGTCAACTTTCCCCCTAATGAAATCATTTTCCAATAGAAATTTACTCAATCTTTCATACCAAGCTCGGGGAGCTTGTTTTAAACCATTGAGAGCCTTTTTGAGTTTGAAAATATGATCGGGAGATTTAAAAACTTCAAAACCGGGGGGTTGTTCAACATAAACTTCTTCTTGTATAACACCATTTAGAAAAGCACTTTTCACATCCATTTGATATAAATTGAAATTCATAGAAGAGGAAAAAGCGAGCAATAGACAAATAGCTTCTAATCTAGCTATGGGAGCATATGTTTCTTCATAGTCAATACCCTCTTCTTGATTATAGCCTTTTTCTACAAGCCTAGCTTTGTTTCTAGTGATTACACCATTTTCATCTAGTTTGCTTCGAAAAACCCATTTCGTACCAATTATGGTATGATTTTCGGGTCTTGGCACCAAATCCCAAACGTCATTCCGTTTGAATTGGTTAAGCTCCTCTTGCATTTCCAAGGTCCAAAATTCATCCCCAATTGCTTTGGAGATGGTTGTTGGTTCAATTTGAGACACAAAAGCAGTATGTCCTAAGGTGTTCTTAAGGGAGTTTCGGGTACTTACCTTTTCTCCGACGTCACCAATTACCTGTTCGAGAGATTGATCTTTAATTGTCCTCCACTCGTTAGGCATTTTCGTTTCATTGTCCAATTCTGGCGCTTCCTCCGTTGGTTGTTTCAAAATTTCGTCTTGATTTTCTTTAGGCGTTTCCTCTTGTATTTTGTCTTTCAAGCTATCTAAAATACTTGCAAGATCAAAACCGGAATCCTTTCTCGCCAAGCGAGCATTATTTTCGGCAAATACAACATGAGGGGATTCCTCCACAGTTTCGGTTCTTTTATTAAAAACCCTATATGCTTTGCTACGTGAGGAATAACCAATGAAAATTCCCTCATCGGACTTAGCATCAAACTTTCCCAATTGATCTTTGCCAATGTTATGAATAGAACATTTACAACCGAATACTCTAAAATGGGAGATATTTGATTTCCTTCCCTTGTAGAGTTCATAAGGGGTCTTCATGAGTATTGGCCTTATGACTACTCTATTTAAGATGTAGCATGCGGTACTCACGGCATCCGCCCAAAATAGTTTGGGAATCTTAGCCTCTTCGAGCATGGTTCTAGCCATCTCTTCGACACACCTATTTTTCCTTTCCACCACCCCATTTTGTTGTGGTGTACGTGGAGCGGAAAAGGTATGCTCGATACCGAGTTCGTCACAAAAGTCTGCAAAGAGATTGTGATCAAACTCTCCCCCACGATCACTTCTAATTGAAGTGACGGTTGTTTCCTTCTCGTTTTGAACACGCTTAAGAAAATATTTAAAAATCGGAAAAGCATCACTTTTATTGGCAAGAAATAAAGTCCAAGTAAATCTAGAATAATCATCAACAATCACAAAAGCATAACGATTTCTTCCTAGACTTTCAATGCGAGATGGTCCAAATAAATCCATGTGAAGCAATTGCAATGGTCTAGAAGTTGAAACAATATTTTTGGATTTGAAAGATGCTTTTGTTTGCTTCCCTTTTTGACAAGAATCACAGATAGAGTCATTTTCAAATTTCAAATTGGGAAGGCCAATAACTAAGTTTTGAGAAATCAATTTGTTCAAAAGATGCATGTTTATATGAGCAACTCTACGATGCCATAGCCAAGTATCATCCTCTTTGCTCATAAGGCAATCCACATATTCGGGTGAGGAATTAGCAAGATCAACCATGTAAATATTATCCACTCTAAAACTACAAAAGATAATTTTGAAATCACTACGTCTAAACACTAAGCATTCATCCGAATCAAATAGGGCAAGATTTCCCTTGTCACATAATTGACTTATGCTCAAGAGATTATGCTTTAAACCTTTCACAAGTAATATATGCTTAATAGAGGAATTTTCATCCCTACCGACCGATCCGATGCCAATGATCTTTCCTTTATTGTTATCCCCAAAAATCACACTTCCTCCTTCTTTGTGTTCTAGTTGAAGGAATTTGGATTCGTCTCCCGTCATATGTTTGGAGCATCCACTATCAAGGTACCATAGTACACTTGATCCCTTCAAACATACCTACAAAACAAGTTAATGCGTATTAGGTACCCATGCCATTTTGGGTCCTTGAGGGTTAGACATATTATAATGATGCGATTGAGTGATATGTCTATGTCGTGTAAAGCATGCAGGGGCAATATGACCAATGCGTCTACAATAATGACAAGTCACATTGGGGTTATGCATCCTTCTAGGTTCATAGTAACTTGATGGACGAAAATGAATTACTCTATTTCCATTATGACTATTGCACATTTCATGAGAACCATTTCTCCTACTATTAGTTCTAAAATGAGCAGCGTTTCTAGAGTAATGGTCATGTCTAGATGTTCTAGGAGGTTCAAAACTCCTTCTAGTGTTTGGCCTAAAATATGCATCATTTCTAGGGTAGTCTTTTCTAGGTGGTAAGTCATTTCTAGGTCTTCTAAAATGTTCAACATTTGGTCTAACATGCATATTTGTTCTAGGATTGCTCTTTCTAGGATAAGCATTTGTTTTATTAATCCTAGGTTGAGCCTTAGGTGGTTGGGGTTTGGCTTCAACCTTTTCTTTAGGCTCATTCTTAAAACCTATGCCATGCTTGGTTGACTTCAAATTAACAAGGACCTCATTCAAGTTTTTGTGAGAAGAATTAAACTTATCTAAGGTACCTTTAAGTCTATCTACCTCATTTTCAAGATGCATGCAAGAAGAGCAATTTTTAATTGAACTTTCGGGCTTGTCGGCGCTTCTTTTTCCGAAAAACTTGTTTTCCTCTTTCAGCTTTTCATTTTCTAAAACAAGTTTTTCTAAATCCTTTTCTTTTAAAGAAAGCTGTTTTTGAAAATCTATTTCTTTTAGAGAAGCATTTTCTTTTATGCTCTTGACAGTTTTTGAAGCTTTAATAAATTCAGTATATAGCTCATCAAAAGTAGTTCGCATTTCTTCAAGAGTAAAGAAGTTTTTAGAAGAGATTTGACATACCTCATCTTGCTTGTCTTCTTGCGCCATAAGACAAAGGTTTGCGGCATCGTCTTCTTCTTCTTCGCTTGACTCATCTCCGGAGTCTCCTCACCAAGAAATGTATGCACGTTGCTTCTTAAAAGGTTTCTTCTCCTTTTTGATGTTTCGGCAATTTGATTTGATGTGCCCGGTTTCACCGCATTCATAGCACTTTATTTGCTCGCATTGCTTTTTGCCCTTTTGTCTCCGTCCTCATCAACTTGAGGTTGGCTTGTGCTTGCCTTAAGCGCTATTCTTTGCCTCCTTTGATCATCAACAAGACGGTTAAGTATTGTAGATTCATAAGTCTTAAGGTTACCTCTTAATGCGTCGATTGTGACATTTGAGACGCCAATGGATTCTTGAATTGCGTCGGCCTTTGATCGCCATGCTGGAGTGAGACTTCTAAGAATTTTTTGAACAAGTTCTCTGTCCGTGAATGTCTTCTTGAGGGCATGTAGGTCATTTACGATTATTGAAAATTGTTCAAACATTTCATCCACCTTTTCACCTTCCTTCATGTGAAATAATTCATAAGCATGGGTTAGGAAATCAATTTTAGCTTCCCTTACCTGGTCTGTACCTTCGTACGTAATTTCCAGCTTGTCCCACATTTTCTTTGCCGTTGTGCAACACGATATTTTCCTGTAATCGTCAGCATTTACAGCACAATATAATAAATTAATTGCTTTAGCATTATTTTGAACCTTTCGGATATCATCCGCGTCATATTCTTCTTCGGACTTGGGAACCCATTCGTTTTCAACCTTTTTGGTTGGAATTTGATTTCCCTTCATTATCACCTTCCAGAGATGAAAGTTGTTTGCTTGAACGAAAATTTTCATCCTCTCCTTCCAGTACGTGTAGTTTGTACCGTTGAATAGAGGTGGTCGTGTGGAGCATTGTCCTTCATCAATTCCTGCAAAAGAGTCACGAGTAGAAGTCATGGATGGTTCTCTCAAACTGTTAAGTCTTCAGAGAGTTGGGCTCAGATACCAATTGTTAGATAATACGCTTAACGCTAGAGGGGGATGAATAGCGTTATAATAAAATTTAGCGTAAACTTGCGGAAATTAAAATTTTCAGGAAATAATTAAGTGCGTTAAATAAACAAAAGGAAAGAACGCACCGGTGTATTCTGGTTCACCACAACACGTGGCTAGTCCAGTCCCCGAGAGACTCTCTCGAGATTTTCCACTAACTTTTCAAGCTTACGGGTGCTCAACAAACCTTTACAACTTAAGGACAAAAGCCTTAACACCTTTGCTCGGAGATACAACACTCCAAGATTTCAACCAAGGAAACACAAGTTCCTTACAACAAGAGAATCACAATTCTCTTACAAGTGTACAAAACACTTAAACACTAAAAAAAAACACTCATTAATGAGTAGATATGAGTAAAAGAAGTAGGCTCAAGATTACAACAACTATGGACAAGACTTTGGCTCTCAAAAGCTTTATGAAATGAATATAAAATGATAAACAATAATATGCAAGCTTATAGCAATAGAATGATCAGTTGTTCTGTGTTGTTGTGTTTAAAACACTGAAATGAAGCTGTATTTATAGTTGAAAAACTTGGCACCGTTGCCTGATTGCCAATTAAGAGTTGCTGATTTTACTCTGTGACAATCGATTGTCAGGAAGCCACAATCGATTGTTTGCCAATCATTCCAAAAATCAATCCTAGATTTTACCCTTAACAATTGATTGTCCAAGATCAACAATCGATTATTGGCAACGTTCAAAAAATCATTTCCAGATTTTACGTAAAACAATCGATTATACCAAATCAATAATCGATTATTCAGCAACGTTCAAAAAATCTTTTTTAGATTTCAATATCAACAATCGATTGTACAAAATCAAAAATCGATTACCTGACGCTATTTGAAAATTTTACGACAACGGTCAGCTTCACAATCGATTGTGCAATGTTAACAATCGATTATTTATCAGACTTTGAAAATCATTTTAGACACTGCCTCGTGACAATCGATTGTTATATACTCACAATCGATTATTTAATAATTTTGAAAAAGTCTGGAAGTCACTGCCTCAACACAATCGATTGTCATATGTTCACAATCGATTATTTTGTGACTTTTAAAAATCTGATGGACACTGTATCTTCACAATCGATTGTCATTAGCTTCACAATCGAATATTCTGAGTTTTGAAAAACTTTGATGTACACTGCCTCATCACAATCGATTGTCATTAGCTTCACAATCGATTATTCTGAGTTTTGAAAAACTTTGATGGACACTGCCTCATCACGGTCGATTGTCATAAGGTTCACAATCGATTGTCATGCAGGTTTTGAAAAACCTGATGTTCACTGCCTTAACACAATCGATTGTCATTAGTTCACAATCGATTCTCATGCAGTCTTGGCTTAACATAATCGATTATCATAAGTACATAATCGATTATCTTAGTCCAGATTTTAGAGGCATGTTTAAAAATCATTTTGACAGAAGTAAATATGCATGATTTAAAATCGCTTAGCATTAAATTAAATATGCATGATTTTGTAAAAATAATTTTACGACAGAAGCCATGTCATGAGTCAAGTTGTCGGATCAAGAATACAATTAAGAACGACTCATTTAAACTATAAAACTTTGTCTTGTGCTTGAATCTCGTTATGCATCAATTATGCGCTTGTACTTGAACTTCGTCATATATCAATTTGCGCTTCGTTTGTCATTAATCAAAACCTACACATAAGAACACACGTTTTAGTATAAATCCTTGAGAACGTGTTTCCAACACTATTTACAACAAGTCTCATTTTATTCTTTGTTAATTTCATAAAAAACAAACTATTCTTGAAAATACGACCTTTTTTCTTTTCCTTGGACAAATAAAACAGGCTCTTTTTGCTTTTGTGTTTTTCCCTTTTCTATTAAAAAATTTGGTAGAGTTTTGGTAGTATTTTTACATTGATTTTTTTTTTCAAAATAGGAAATTAACTCTATTTACCCTCGTACTGTTATTTCTCTTTTCTCAACTTTTCCCTAATATTCATGAGCCGGTCGACATGCAAAATTCGGAATAAATGCACAAGTAGCACGCAAAATGCATCAGCATGGTCCATTATTTTGGGTGCACCTGTCATAGAAAGATCCAATCCCTGCGTTGAGTCCCCTAAGTCAAATACATGATGCAAAGAAGTTTTCCTACTAGGGATCCGGCATATGGTTAAGTTACTCTATGTTTAAAAGCTAGTTATATGTTCTAGACTGTGTACCAGAGTGGACAGCTCTGGTCGAGGAGGGGGCTACGAACCGATAACCAAAACGCCATCCGGCTTAGTAACTTGTCCGAGCCTCTTTCTTATTTTAAGGTACTACACTAACAGAATATGGAGTCTCGACCAACGAGTACCTCCCCGGAGATGAGAAGAAAATGGTTTCGCAGCAATTTATACACAGTCAAAATAATATTGGAGTGGTAAAACAACATTTAACACATTGGGCATAATTATGCAGTAAAATCAGATAATAATAAAGCCACATACAAAAATTAATTAAAGCTCGAATTCATGAACCCCGAACCAGAGATTCTGGGTTTGATCCCCAATAGAGTCGCTAGAATTGTCACACCTCCTTTTTAATACTATAACCCAGAGAAGGGCATAGATAAAGGAGTTTTGGAAATTAAATGACAATCAACACGGGATTTATTTGTTTAAGAGATTTTCAGAGTCGCTGCTTGGGATATTTACAGTGTCTCAAGTGACCGGTTTAAATCCTGAATCGATGAATGTTGATTCTTTTTAAAAGTCTGTGAACTAGAAATCTGGGTAAGGAATTCAATTAACCCGAGAGAAGGTGTTAGGCACTCCCGATTTTGTTGTTCTAGCATGGTCCCTCAACTACTATTTTTGGCTTAATGATTTGATTTTAATGAATTTAGACCTATGTGCCAATTTTGACTTTTAGCTGCATTTATTTAATTATTAGAGAAAATTACGACGCCGTTAAAACATGCCTCGAACCACGTTACATGAATGCACTCGTGGTTTTTGACACATTTTAACGTCATTGGGATTTGGATTTAGGCATATAAATGCGCACCCGAGGTTAGGAAGGTAGATTGTTTAACTAGTACGCCTAAGCATTTCGTATTTGCAACTTCGCGCGGGCCGTGGAATTTAGCTAATCGACATGCCTTAAATTTTATGGATCAATACCATATTGGTTAAAACGAGATCCATGGGATTATCAAGTTTGTTTGGTATGGCACTCCTCTAATTCTAGGAAAACAATGAAGTTAATTGATTGAGAACTAGTTTATGATCACCCTAACCAATCTAATTCTGCAAAACAAACCAATGATGAATACCTAGTGATGCCCGATCAAATTAAAAACCCGGTCATTAAATGATGTCCAATAACCTATTATGCTTTAGCTTTTAATGAATTCATTAACCCTTTAATCCTAGGCCAAATGGATGCCTAACCCATATGGGCTGCGTGCAAGATGTAGCCTTCAAAGTCGCTGATGTGGACCATGGCTGGCCAAAGACGACTTGAGCTCAAAGTAGGCCTAATTCATGTATAGCAAGCTTGGATTGAATGTGAAAGAGGTCAGGGAGTTGTTTTCAAGCATTTACATATAGGGGATAATTAGGAAAGATGCATTGAAGACTAATTTTAATAGGAGAAGTTCTTAATTCGGCTCATGTGATCATAAAACAAAAACCATGAAAGCACTTTAAAGGAGTTATTTCTACTGTAACCTAAGCTCTTGATGAGCTCCGTGCGTTATGAATAGCATCACTTCAATGATCACACTGAATCACTGATAAAACATGATAAACCTTGAACTAAATTCCACGGTGTGCTAAAAATAACAACTACCAAATAGGATAGAGGTAGTCAACAATATTGCATGTGAAAGAAACTACTAAAATCCATCACTAATTCAAACATTTAACAGTTCTTGATCGATTCAAAATATATGAGAGCCTACGCTGGTTTACACATAACAGTTCAGTAGATTCCAATGTTTAACACAATCGAACCTAAGCATGTCTAATCTTCAGTGTCCATGAACAAAATGAACTTACACAAAAATCCATTATTGCTTGCAACATCCAACATTTATTATAAAGTGGAAAGTAATTTCGCTAAACTGCACGATTTAAACTCGTCATTATAAACCAGTTTTTTCTGCTACAATACACTAATTAAAACTCCAAAAGGCACACAATAAGAAACATATCTGAAAGTAGAGAAGGTGAAAACTATAAGAAAACACAGATTTCTCATTCTCAATTCATGATTTATATTCCACTTTAACTGATATCCATAAAGGTCATAATATACCTGGAAAAAGGAAAACAAGAAGAGAGTGAGGTTTAGCAGCCTCAGCAAAAACAATAGCAGAAACCGAACTTCAGATTCAACACCCACATACTAAAACAAGACTTCAATAGCTCCCTAAATAACCCAGGAATAGTGGAAAAGTATAAACAGTAGTAAAATCACAGGTGAAAACCAATGAAACAATCTCTATTTTATATTTTTTTATCAGCCCTTTATACCATTTCTGGAATTCTATCACTAAAATGCTTCAAAAGATCAAACAACTTTTCAACTCAAAATGAAGGAGCAGATTTTTAGTACTAAAAACGAAAAAAAAAATGAAATCAAAGCAAATTGAGAGAGTTTCAATGGAATAATACAAAGGTTTAGTAGCCCACTTTTGTATATCCTTTTAGCACTCTTCTTTCTTGCCTTCAAAGGCATAGTGTCCTTTGTATATGCCAAACCCTAGGGAAAACTTGAGGATGAATTATTTACACTTTACCCCTTTTAATTCTTATTTTAGCTTAAAAGTCCCTAGAGTTATGGCTTGCCACCCAAGTTAAGCAACTACAAACCAAGAAAATTAATTTAGATCCCTACTAGAACCTTCTGAAATAGTTACAAGGGCATTTTCCTTAAAAAATTCCTAGCACACCCTCCCAATTGCCTATTTTAGTTACTAACCCAGTCCTTTAGAACTAAACCATGATTAATTAAAAAACCTACAATTAATCATTCCACTGTACCAAAATTCAAATATAACAAAACCCTGAAATTTGAATTAACCAACTGAAGTACTGCTATCTGTCATAAGTTAAAACAAAATTAAGAAATGAATAAAACTACACAAAAACAGTATGACGACAAGAAAAATCGAATACTAGCGAACAAAACAAAATCAAACAATAGGCAAAAGTACTAATAGAATTATCAAAACAAACTAATCAAACAAAGTAAATAAGCAGGAAACAAAATTAAAAACATGCATTAACTAAAACTAACTGGACCTAAAACAAATAGGGAATCAACCCAAGAACTAGTTTGGGTTCAAATCCAAATCCTAGCCTAAACCTAATGAAAGAAGGAGAAGAAAGAAGCAAAAGGAAGACAATAGTACTTAATGAATAGACTTGAAATGACTTTAATACTCTAATTTGACCCAATTCTATGTCAAATAATCATTGCATCACTGGTTCAAATTAACTCCGAGGTCTTCGACTTTTTATTCAAAATACACAAAGTTCAGGATACATTTGAAGGGAAATATCAACGGAATTGGGACGAGGGATGTATGGGGGTTGTTTGGATTGATTTTGAGGCGATATTAAGGTAACTCCACCGGAAACAGCGTAGCCAGCGTCCATTTCTTTGAAACTTCGAGATGATTGGTGGGGATTTTGGAGAAAAAGGTCCTTCATTTGGAAAGACGAAGATGAGGAGGTGGAGTGTTGTTAATTTGGAGTCTTTTGGGTGATAGCCGACGCCGTGGATCCATTTTCAGCGGCGCTATAGGGTGGACCCGATGGTTGTTGTATCATATGAGAGTGGGGTGAGAGAGATGGGCTAGGGGGTAGGGTGGTTCAAACACTTATATATTAAGTGTACCCATAGTTCAGAGCCGTAGGATCAAAGATCCTCGACGGCCCAGATTGCCTTAACCCCAAAAGAGGGTCGTTTTGGTGGTAAGGGGGACCGGGTTTTGGGCTGAGGAGGAGCAGGACAGGTATAGGCTGGATTGAGGTGTTTTTTGGGCTAGTGTTTAATAAAAATTAAGCCAGATTTTGGTCTTTTAAACAAGACCACATTTTCACAATTTGTTCTATTTGTAATTTATTTTGAATTACTAATTTGATTTTATTAAATACCCCATAAACAATAAAAAACAAATACATAAGTTAGATGTAAAATTAAGCTAATTAAATTAAAAATTAACTAAATCCTAATTTAATAGGAAATTAAGACAAATTTGAAACTTGAAAAGTGAAAATGAAAAAAGAACCGATTTTTTGTTATTTTTGTATTTTTATGAATTTAAATGCACTCAAATGCAAGCAAACAAACAAGTGGTTGAATTCTAAAAATTAAACAAATAAGAAAAAATCCTAATTTTAAGAATTTAGAGGAGTAATTTAAACAACGCAAAAATCACATGCTCATAATATCGACGACAAGGCGCTGGCCATACCTCAAAATGAGATAACTTCCACAATGAAAATCTACAACCCCTTAGAGGAATAGGGCCTCGACAAGACAGTTGTGAAGAAGACAAGGGTAAACCACTATCAATGATCGACAATATCTACAATAGAACCACCTACATCCATTCAAAGATGAAGTGCCCCCGAAAAAAAGGATATTAGCACGATTGAATAGTACTAGTATGTAGGGCAACACAAAATTCTAATAGGATGAACAATGAAACAATGAAAGAACAAATAGTTACATCAATAACAATTACTTCAAAGAAATTTAAGGTGGAGTACCAAATAAGTGTTGTATGTTTATTGGTTAAGTCTTTCCTTTCTTTTAAGTTAATGTTCATTAGTGCCAAATATCATGTCTTTAAAATATAATACCACTGTGGGGTTGTTATCACGGAGTCCGGTCTCTTCCCGACCGGCTAAGCCATCCTAAGTGAGACATATCTATATTCACAATAATATTTAAGAACCCAATATATATGCCGCCATATGTATAGCATGGCGTCCAATTTTGGCCTGATCGGCTAAGCCATCTCATTTGGGACATAATCTCTTTTTATTACTATCCAATTCCCATTTCCTTCTATCCTTTTTTGCACACCGGGTAAAACACATCTTTTCCTTTATGTGCTCCTTGGCACATAGTTTCATTAACACAAGACAAGCCTTCCCCTTTGTCAATTTGTTCATGTAGTTCCATTGTTCATTTATCACGAACTATCTTATAAGGCAAGCGCATGCTTAGGGAAATATCGAATTCTTTTATGACATTATCATCCAGTCAATTACCATGACATTAAGTAAACATATAGAATAATGCGTAATGGAATTCCGTCACCCAACACATAAATGCAATCAACAAGGTAGACTAAAATTTAAAATTTCAAGCCAGCCATCGAGCACAAAATTCAACACTAAAAGAAAAGGGTTAGCCTTATATACCTCACTGGAGTGTCCCGTAATTCATTACCAAAAACTTGCGGAATTTCCTAGCAACTTTGATCTATTTTATGAGAACCATGAATTTAGCCAAGAATTAGAGATACGATTAAGATCCTAGATGATTTGAGCATATTGACAAGCACTAGGTGTATATTGTGGTTTTTGGTTCCTTTTTGTGAGAGATTTTATCACTTTCTACCCTACTTACAGTCTTTTAAAGTCACAGTCTCCCCATTCCCCGTTGTTATTTATGCATGCATGATTTCTAGCCATATACCCTGTGTACCCTCTTGGTAATGACTTGTTTAAAAAAAAGCTCTAAATTATTGAGGAGAACACAACTACTTACCAGTTAAAAGGAAGACCTAGATGCCTCAATTAGCAACCTTCAAGGAATTGGTCATAAATTTAGAGGGAACTTGATGAATGACACTCTTTCTCACTCTAGAACTCTATCCCTCTCTCTCTATATTGTAAAAATAATCAGAAAATAGCATGTTGTGGTATTATTTAATATGGAGAGGTTGATATTAAAATTTATAAAATAGGAGCCTAAGTCCGATTTGTGGTCGCATTTTGCGATCGCAAAGTGGATATGTGGTCCGTAGAATGGACCTCAGTGGCACCCCTAAAAATTGGGTGAACTATTTAAGTTTTACTACAAGAACGCAGTCGCATTCTCGTTCAGTAGTTGCATATTGCAATGCATAACTGCCTTTCAGAAAATCCTTTAGGTAATTATGCAGCGACTATGCGGTCCGCATATCCGTTATGTGATCGCATAATGGACTGTATTTTGACCTTTATTTTAAACAAAACACTAACTCGATATATGGAGTTAAATAGGACAAGGAAGCCTCGAGATCAATAAGGGCATATACGTAATGATATTGAATAGTCAATATACCTGTGACGACAAATGGGGAGGCCTCTACACTCTGACGGCCACTTGTAGCATAAAACTGGTAGTGTCCCCCTGAACCATGCGCACCACCCCTAGCTGCAGCCGGCCCCAGTGGGTGCTGGAGAGCCTCAAGCTATAGGGTGTGCTCCGGAAATGTCTACAACAACTGAATACATGAATGAAACTGCTAGCTAAAAGGCGCAATAGAAGGAGACTCTTCGGATTTGCGAACGCGGCAGATGCGGAAGATATGGAAATTGTAGTACTGGATGGGTGAGCTGTATGACTGCCCGCTCCCTGGTGGGAATCACAAAACTCTCTCTGAATATAGCCTCTGAACTCGCATTCGTAGCACATTAGCATATCTAGGTAGCAATTTCCTTAATGAACTTTCCCACATTTAGGGCATGTGGACCTTTACTGCTGCAGGGTTATCACTCCCATTCGGCCTGGTGATGGCCCCTGATGGCGGTGCACTTGCTGGAGACTAAGCAGAGGATTGGGATTGCCATGATGATTCTCTCTGCACCATTGATCCCTCACCTCCGAATGAACCCCCAAGGTGACATGCTGATCGAGCCCTTCTATTTCCTTCTTGCTCCATTATGTTCCTTAATATTCAAGCTTTTGTATCCTGGGTGACAGCCACCATCCTTCCATAGTTCATGTCAGCATTTATAGTGGTTGTGGAACCTTCGTTAACAATAAAGGGCCAAGGTCCGGCACAAATCGATGCACCCTAGCCTCTATGGTCGGCATCATGTGAACAACATACTTTGACAGGCGCACGAACTCCATATAATACTCCCACACACTCTTGTTACCTTGCTTCAGGGTCTCAATCTCTATATTATGGGCTGCTTTTGTCTCGAGAAGCAGGAATTGGTCTATGAAGGCTTCCACAAACTCACTCCATCTTGCCGGAGGGATCTTCTCCTTGCAAGAGTCCTCCCACATATCGACCAGGAATATAACACCTCCTTCAGACGATAGAATGCAAACTCTAGTCCATCAATCTTTGTAGTGTGCATAACTCGGAGAGTCTTATCCATCTCATCAATTAAATCTTGATGGTCTACTCTGGATTCAGTGCCTGTGAATATCGGAGGGTCCAACTGAAGGAACATGATTACTCTGGAACTGGAAGAATCCTCTAGTAGGTGAAATGAGGTGGTTGAAGCATTTGGCCTCTGCGCCTGGGAAGCCACCAACTGAGTCACCACCTGCATTGTTCCTCTAAGGTCACCATCTGAAATAGCGGTACAAAAAGCTAGGGCTAGGGGTTGATAAGGAATATCAGCAGGAGGAATGGTCGTGCCCTTCGTAGGTATAGCAACTGGAGCAGTCTACTCCGAAATGGAAGAACCAGACATGGTGACAAAAGGGCGATTGCGTCTTCCCCCAGCATCAAGTAAAAATTCATTGGCCAGTCCCAAGGGGGTATTGGTTGGCTTCCCAAGTCGTGCTTTCTTCTTAAGTGCCATTTACGGAAAGCTAAAAACAGTGGAGTTATAGGAAAACAACCTCACATACCGCTCTATCGCACGATAAGGAACACAATGAAGAATATGATTCCTAAATGTCCGAGCAGCCCCATACTTATAGACGTGGTCGAGAATACACCAATTAGAAGGGCTCTACTAGACACAGCTCCGAGACACCCTAGGATGCTTTAATAACATAGGCTTTGATACCAAGTTTTTCACACCACGACGTCGGGGAGCGTGGCCGAGGAATCCCGATCGAGTATGCCTTACCAGAGCACTCCCTACCGAACTCGATACAATTACGGGCCTCGATTCCTCTTAGTATGATTTAATAAATAAAAAGGGGTTTCATAGTTAGTCATTAACATCTCATTTATAACATAATATTAAACCATAGTTTAGACTTATCATATTTCCATATGGTTATAATTTGGTACATGTCATAGTTTAGTTCCCAAAGTATATATAGTTGATAGTCTAGAATGTAATGTTTCAAAATATAACATGATTCTATGACCACCCCCGCACCCGTACATGACCCACAAAAATGTCTACGGAGCCTCAAAAGATACAAGAGATCAAAGTGATGACGCCAGTGACAAGGCCCTTGCCATACCTCAAAATGTGATAACTTACACAATGAAAAAGATACAACCCTTGGGATGACTGGGGGAGCACCAAGACAGTTCTGCAGAGGACAAGAGTGCACCACCATCTGCGGTTAACACTATCAACAACGAATCCACCAACATCTATTCAAAGATGTAGAGCCCCCATCAAAAGAGACATTAGCATAATCAAATAGTACTAGTAGGTAGGGCAAACACAATTCTAATAGGAAGAACAATAGAACAATCAAAGAACAAACAATTACATCATCAACAATTACTTCACAGAAATTCAAGGAGGAGCACCTAATAAGTCATGCATGGTTGTTGGTTAACTCTTTCCTTTCTTTTCGGTTGATGTTCATTAGTTCCAAATACCATGTCTTTAAAATAAAATACCACCGTGGGGTTGTTATCACAGAGTCCGGTCTCTGCCCGACTGGCAAAGCCATCCCAAGTGAGACATATCCATATTCACAATGATGTTCCAAAACCCAATAAAAATGCCACCATGTGTACAACAAGACATCTGATGTCGGCCCGATCAGCCAAGCCATCTCACTTGGGACATAACCTCTTTAAATTACTCTTCAGTTTCTTTTTCCTTCCATCTTTTTTTCCACACGAGCTATAAAACCTCTTTTCATTTAATGTCTCCTTGGCACTTAGTTTCATCAACACAACACAACATTTCCCCTTTGTCAATTTGTTCATGTAGTTCAATCATTCATTTATCAAGAGATATTTTACAAGGCATGCACATTCTTAGGGAAATATCGAATTCTTGTATGACATGATCAGCTTGTCAATTACCATGATTTGAAATAAACACATAGAATAATGCGGAATGGAAGTCCGTCACCGACATATAAGTGCAATCAACCAACTAGACTCAAATTAGAAATTTCAAGCTAGCCATTTAGCATAAAATTCAAAGTTAAGAGTAAAGGGTTATCCATGCATACCTCAGTGGAGTCTCCCTATATTTCTTACCAAACATTTCCGGAATTTCCTAGCAACTTCGATCTATTTTATGAGAATCGTGAATTTAGCCAATAATTACAAATACAAATAAGATTCTAGCTCATTTGAGCATACACACAAGAACTAGGTGTACATTGTGGTGTTTTGTTCCTTTTAGTGATAGATTTTATCACTATCTAACCTAATTACGATCTTTTAAATCGCAATCTCCCCATAACTCATTGTTATTTATTGATGCAACAGTTCTAGCCTTATACCGCATATACCCTCTTGCTAATTATTTGTTTTTAACAAAAATGCTTGAAATTATACATGAGGGCACAACTACTTTCCAATTAGAAGGAAGACCTAGAAGCCTCAATTAGAAACCTTCAAGAAATTGGCCATAAATTTAGAGGGAGATTGATGAATGACACTCTTTGTCACTCCAGAACTTTCTCCCCCTGTCTCTATTTTGTGAAAATAATCAGAAAATAGCCTGTTGGGTATTATTTAAGTGGTGGGGTTAGATTTTTAAATTTATAAAATAGGAGCCCGAGTTAGATTTGCATTCGCATTCTACGATCGCAAATTGGAAATGTGATCCGCATAATGGACAACAGAGGCACTCCCAAAAATTGGGTGAACTGTTTAAGTTTACGGCAAGAATGCGGTCTGCATTCTCATTCTGCGGTCACATAATGAACCGCAGAACTGCCCGTCACAAAATCTTTAGGAAGTTATACAATGAGAATGCGGTCCGTATATCAGTTATGCGATCGCATAATGGACCGTATTTTGACCTCAATTTTAACCAAACCACTTAATCGATATGTAGTAGAAATGTGGTCGCCATACTTGTAATTTGGATTTCCGAGCTAAGTGGTTTTGAATACAAGTTTTCACGAAACCTTACAATTTTACCCAAAATTAGGGTTGAAACCTTTTTGAGACGTCCATTTACTCTTTCCATTCTCATATAATACTGATATTTTCCTTATTTTGTTAAACCTACCTTGTTGCTTTACTTTTTTTACCTTATCTGCCGATTAATAATTGATTCTATATGATACTTACCTCATTGTAAGTAGTACTTGCCTAATTACTCGTCAGTTGACTGAACTCTGACTTTAATGGATTCTGGATTTGTTTTCCTTCCTTATTTGTGTATGTCTGATTTATTTACTTAATTTTCTTCCTAAATGAAGACTATTTAAACCCTTTCCCATCTTACCTTTAGAATAGACTCAAACTGGCATACTCTCACTAAAAGTTAGTTCTTTTACTTTAATTCATTGCTCATTGTTTCTGGTCTTGGCTGACCAAGGTCATGTGATTCTAGAACATAGCTATTGTAGAATATATTCTTGCTATCTTGCATAAGTGGTAAGCCCTAATCCTTTGTCATTTCATTCTCCATATTTTTCATAACCAGTGTTACATGAACAACATGTCTTAAACATTACTTTATGCATAATTCTACTTTTTTTGCTCATATAACTCTCTTCTATTCTAATGGTTAATATTGTTAGTTTAAGATTAGCTATTTTGAATAATATGATCCTCTTATAAGTTAGCTTATTGAGAAAATTTTTCCGGGCAAACTATTTGTTAAACCTGCACATGTTTCAAACCTCGCATTTTTAGGATACTACAATCATGTAATTAGTTAATTTGTCCTAATTTGTTGCTGATGTGCCCTATCTGTTAACATCTCATGTGATGATCTCACTGCTTTGCCTAAGTATTTTATGTGATTAAACAACGGTTGTCTTAAGTTTCAGCATGCTCTTTTAGTGTAATTAAATCTCTCTTCTGTAGTTTGCAAACTTTGTTGTTTTTCAATTGAATTATATGTTCTACACCTTGTTTCTTCTAAAATAAAATTGTTTAGATATCTGCCCCTACTCCATTTTATATGCTGATTTTTAAAACCTCAGTCATAGTGCCTTAGGTTCTCAACAGCTCCGGTGTAATCACTCTTTAGGGTCCACACGAGACTCTTATGAACTCACATACAGTGAGAACTTGTTACCCATCACTTCTAATCATCTACTGAATACATGGTTCTGGTGTGAGCATTGCCCTGGGTCCTTGAGGCTCTTGGGAGTTTTGACACACTGGAAACCCAGTTCTATATGTGTTATGAGTTAGTCACTCATATTTCGGATATGCGGTACCTATGAAATGAGCCTCAAAATTAATTGGTGTGATTGCCTGGTTCCCACGTTCAGTTGGTCTTACTAGAGGCTTCCTACAGTTTATCTTACTACTATTATGTAGTTTATTTATTTGTTCTTCCCTATAATAAGACTGTAATAAATAGATTTTGGGTATATAGTAAAGTTTGGAAGGGTCTTTATTCTGGCAATATGAGTAAAAATCCCCACTAAGATTTTATTTGCTCTGTTAATACTATTTTACCTCGTCTCTGTTGAAATCATGTGAGTGATGTATTATGCTTGCATTTTAGAAAGCTTGACTATGTGATTATATTTGCATATTCGAAATCCTGCGTATAGGTTGGATTAATTTGTCGAATATATATGTGTTAAAATTCACGTCTATTGGACGTCAATGGTTGATTTAATTGATTTTCTGGTAATATATGCAATTTCTTCCCGGATTACTGCTCAATTGATACAATTCCAATAGGATTAAAATGAATTTCAGACATAGGGATCATTCCTATAAGATTTATATCAATTCAACAATAGATACTATACCTATGTAATTAAAATCTGTTTCAAACCTAGAGATCATGTCTATAAGATTTAAGTCAGTTCTGTATTAGAAATCATGTCCATATGATTCTATTAATTGGTTCTGAATATATTAGCTACTTAATGAAGCTACTTCTATATAATTCGACCTAATACACGCCATAATGAAGCTACTTCTATATAACATTGCTAGCCTATTTTCTCACATAGATATCTTGTTAATAGCATTCTGCAGATTAATAAAAGCGGCTAATTAATTACGTGCATTTGCTATTTATGTGCGTTGGTTACGTGAGCCCATATTTTCTTTATACTTGCAAGTCCTAACATGTTTTGTTTGTCACCTAGTCTATTACATTTTCCGCAACCTAGGCTTAGTCTAGAACTATCCCAAATAGAGGTACTATTATCTCCAGGGACATAGGTAAGGACGGGTAGTACACGCATATGAACGAACTAGAAACAATTAAAATGCTATAGGTAAAGATATTAATCGGGTACCAGGAGATGATAATCTGTCTCTATTGAATAATATGAGTAACACCCCGGCTCGAGGGAGTTACGATGTATTGTTTATGTTTCACGGGGTGATCCTTATGGAAAAAAAAATTTAGTATCCCCCTTCCCAATTAAATAATCCTCTCGTTTCTTTATTAGACTAATTTATAATTCATGTTTGGCCAGGACCCACCATTGTGGACCTTGAGGGGTTCCTAACAATTTGTTTCTCGAGGTAATTTCGAGTCCTTAGTTAATCTCTGCTGATGTAAACTGGTAATACATGAGTTATCTGCTCTAGGAGCCCTAACACACCTTAACCCATTAGGTGGTAACTCTAACTAATTCCTTTCTCTCTACACTCTCAAAGGAGTCATCAAATGTTCAAACCCGATTTCATAAAAAAATATGGCACGAGAGCATGGCGACTCTACTGTGACTATATTTATGCTCTTACTGTTACGAACTTGATCTACATGAATTAGTCTGTCTCGATAAGCGTATTTATATTTTTTTTGCTATTTGAATATCCCACTCTTGTTTTCCTTTGTTGCTACATGCACATCTTTCCCATATCAACCCTTTATATGAACTCATATGAAACTCTTCATTTAATTACAATGCATGTTCCCTTGCTCCCAACATTTAATTTTGCTATTTCAAGTCTCTTCGCAACCCTTATCCCTTTATTTTCTTTATTATAATTCCTTCATTTTCGCGAACTAACTTCTTCCATGTTTTTTCTTTCCTTTATGTCTTTACATTCATTAAATACTGCATTTATTTTCAAACATGTTACAATACTTGATAATGTGTTATTTTGCACAAATCATGCTCAACAAATTATTCCACGTGTGCGTACTAATACCATAGCGACACTTGTTGAATGTCCACGCTCTTTCTAAAATAACCCTTTAAATTTGGAAAGGTGTATTTGCAGAAAAAATTAGCCGATCAGTGGTGCAATCGATGGTTCCGTGCCATTTCCTCTCAAGCTGTCCACTTGAGGGTACAATTCTAGAATTCTATAGAAACCTTATTCTTATAATAACAGGGTTAATATGTTGTCTTCATAATAACCCTCTAAGAAAAACCTTGCCCAATGTCCATCGGAATTTCCATAATGACAACGGGCGCAACCACGACATGTGCATTATTTTGATTGATAAATACCGACATACTAATCGTTAGTGTTTAAGTAGTTGAATCTGAAGGGAGCAAGGGTCTAAATCTTTTTATTTTTGTAGAAAATAAGGCAAGAAGCCCCCAGGTTCGTGCATGGTTTGAAGTATACAACCGTTATTGTTACATTGGTGGGAAAACCTTTCGCCGAGAAACAAAAATCACATGGAAAAGGTTCTTGGAATGTTGACATCCTTATTGGACATCCAACCAAACAACATGCTAATCCGGCCTGCTACTATGTTCTCAGACGGAGAAAGGGCTGTAGTCCATTTTTGCAATATTGAAATGACTCATCTTTTGGAGGAAATAGGAGGATTCTTTGGGTTCCCATGGGATAGTCCTGATTTACCAGTAGCAGAAAACCACACTACATTTATCAAGATGATGGGTGTGAGAAAGAATGACAACTTGGAATACCTGAAGAAGTCCTACATGCCCTTCGACTCCCTCTATGAATGATACGGACACCACAAATCTAATCGTATCTTCCATGACAAATTCTCCATCATTTATTTGGGTTTTTGTATTCACCATCTACTTTCAGGGTATAATAGTGTTTTGAAGCCAAAGGGACAAAATTCACACTAGGTTGGCCGTGGTAACTAAAGGTTTAATAGAGGGATTGAGGGACAAACCAATACTATTGTTCTGATGATTGTAGCATAAATATACCGGGCACTAGATTGTTGCAAGAGAGGATTCAAACATTTTGAGGGTTGTAATTTGCTGTTGTATATTTGGTTGTTAGAACATGTTCAGAGGGGAAAATACCGCCATGAGTTTGCACGGAGACAATGGAATAACCACATAGCTTTCTACCATCTGAAAAGAATGACCTTTATCCCAGACAGTTTACACAGCAAGAGAATGCTGTAGAATGAGTATCATTTTTCAACAATTTGACCAAGGAGAAGGTTCACTAGATGTTCGAGTTGTTGCCCACTAACGAATTCATCGTTAGATCCAGGGATATTTTGAATTTACTGTAGACTAGTATGTGTAATACATCCCTATGTTCCTATCAGGTTCATAAGACAAGATGGTAGAAAATAAGTCATGCCAGGAGTCTCCAAAATTAGTCGTTACAAAGCTGATTTTCAGGATGATGTTGTTCCATACAAATGTGAGGCCTAGTACATGTGGCATTTTAATGATTATCGTGGAAAAGGATACCATCAAGGCAGATCAATATCACGCATGTCATATGTACTTCTACCCATATTGGTTAGAAGATAACATCGCAAGAATAGTAGAGTCAGGGGTTGGTCAAGGAATAGATGAAGCTGCTGAAGCACAAGTGAAATATGAAAGTCTATGCGAAAGTGTCCTTGAATCTGAAGCCAGGTATTTGGGACAACAAAAGTGCAACATGAAACCATTTAATGAGTGGAATAAAATGGCTACAAGATTGACAGAAAGGCTTGAATATTTGGAGTAGGGTCTAATTGAACCGGAAGGAAATATGAAGTAAAGGGTCGTACACTGTCAGAATGCAGAGGGCTACGAGGTAGGACACCAACAGAGGCGTACTTGCTGTTGGACATACACGACCTGGGAAATCTAATAAACACAGCCAAGAAGGTCAAATATTGAGAAGGTTCCTCCGGGACCTAGTCGACTAGATTTAGCTGTTTATTAAAATGTTTTGGAATTCGAATTTAATAAGGCAGATGTCACTACTAACTTATTTATTTATTATTGGTTTTAGGTTTGTCTAATTTATTACATTAATAAAATGAAGTATTTTATCAGCATTGAATCTCTCCAAATCTACTTGTTGCTAGGTTTACCTGAGGAACAACGAGGTTTCCCAAATTTGGATGCAAATTTACATTACTTCAATATGTGTTAAAATACTGCAAATATTTTTCAGAATCCTTACTGACTTTTATTCCTTTTTGCACTTTTCTTTGATTCTTCCCATCCCCTAAGGTTGGTTCGCACATACTGACATCATCGACATATCAGACCAGATCTAGAGGTCGTACACCTTCTCCTCGTCCAAGTAATCCAATAGGTAGGGGAAAATATTTGATGAATCATATGAGTGGTATCCGGAAAGAAAATGTTGTGCGCCTGGAAAACGTTGAAACTTTAGACGGTCATAATATTCCGGCCCCGAATTATTTGATCCTACGGTAGGAATAGAAAATAGTGGAATTTCAAGGGGAACTTGAGAAGCTCTGCACCATGGCAAACATCACCCTCCCCCTATTCATCACAGACATTAACCAACAAAATGCTCAAAACCCAACACCTCTTCAAAACAAACCAATCCAACGTCCACAAAATCATCGTGCACCCCATCAATACGCAGCACCTCCCCAAAATCCTTATCCTCCACCAGCACCCACTCCCCATCAACACCTACATCATCCTACTCAGAAACCACAAACCAATTACCATTCTCCTCAGAATACCCTACAAACTATCCCTGATACGTAAAATTCAGCTAATGATCACTACTACACTCCGACCCTCGAAACCCATCAAAACAATCCCATATACATGAAAACCATACCCTATTCTACTCAGCCAGTCTCACACACTCCAGAATCTGCAAGAAAGGGCTGTTTCTTATGAGTATGACAGAGGAGATCAAGAAGTTCACAAGTCACCTCTAGGGTGTCGAAGGAGGCAAAGGAATTATGGGTCTAAATAATGAAGAACTACAAATTTAGCCATATGTAAAACTACCATAGGGTTACAAACCTCCTTAGTTCAAGATGTTTGGCTGAATGGGTGACCCAAAAGTACATTTGTGAATGTATTGTGATAAGCTGATGGGAGGTTGGAAATATGAAAGAATTCCCATGAAACTATTCATGAGGAGTCACACTGGAGATGCCCTGTATTGGTATATCAGACGAAATCCCAAGAAGTGGGTTAATTGGGTAAGCATGGCATCAGAAGTCGTGGACCGACTCAAGTTTAATACAGAGAATACACCGGACATCTTCTACTTACAGAAACTCAAGAAAAAACCAGTGAACACTTTCTGCGAGTATGCTACCCGATGGAGGTCAGAAGTTACAAAGGTCAGGCCGGCACTAGAAGAATAGTAGATGATCAAATTCTTCGTCAGGGCAAACAATGCACAATTTTATGAGAGGTTAATGTCATAAAAAATCAGAGATTCTCAAACATCATCAAACTAGAGCAAAGGATTGAAGAAGGGAAAAATAGAGGGATAGTAACTAATTTTGAGGCATTGCATGTTATGAACAAAGCATTCTAGTGAGGGGGTTTATTAAAGAGAAAAATATAGGTTCGTGATGGTAGCCAATGGTCAAAAATCCCCACTCACATACCAAACACCCCCACCTACATACCAACCTTCACCTCCTAGAGTTTCTCAATCAGCTATCGCTTATCACACTGATAACACCCAGCCATCCATTAAAACTATCAAAAACCTAGACTCGATTTTGATCACAGGTCGCCCAGACAATACACCCCTTTTACTGATCCTATCGACTAACTTTATGAAAGAAGGCTGCCGGATATATCACCCACATTCCTGCTATCACCGTGGAAAACTCTTCCTAATAAGTCAACCCGAATATAACATGTGCGTACCATTCTGGCATAAAGGGGAATTCTATTGAAGAATGCTGCACTCTGAAAGAAAAGATTCAAACCTTGATTGATACCAAAGTAACACAAGAAGAGTACGCCACACCACATGTATGCAATAATCCCCTCCTAGGTCATATGGGTGAAGGAGTAGATGTGATAGAAACTGATGAAGAATGGTATCCTAAACGGTTAACTAGGCTTATTCGGGAAGGTGACGACTTTAATCCTGCAGTCACAGTCACTCCTATTATTGTACTGATACAACCATCGGTCAAAGTTGAAGTAGTCGTATCAGCTCCGTTTGAATTCGAAGTGACAGCACCTGTGACTATACCTGAGAGCATGTGATTTTTTCACAGCTTAAATTATTTATATGAATTCTTTATATTTGGATTTTTTTTATCTGTCTGATTCTTAGAGTTTAATTGCATAAATTGTGTGGTGTTTTTTTTCGAACGGAAAAGTATATATATATTATATAAAGCTAATTTGGGAGGGTTGTCTCATCCCTATAGAGATTGTTTATACAAGAATTACTGTTGTCAACCATTAGGCCATCTATGGCACTAATATTTCTTAGAGGAGCTAGAGTTCTGCATTGATTGGTCTTACACGATCATACGTAGACATAGTCCTCTATATCTCTTTCATAGAGATCGATTACAAAATTAGGAGGCTTAGCAAAAATACATAGTTTGTCAAAAGTCTTGTTTCTTAGAGCTTCATTTGCCAAAGTGTGAGCCACGCCATTTCCTTGTTTGAAGCTATGCATGAATGATATCCTCCCCTGCTTGGTTGCCTCATCCACTAATAATCTGCATTCAAAGGAAAGTTTGTCATTAGTAAGGGTGTTATTGTGTATTATGTTTAATATATCCGTTGCATCAGTTTCCACTTCCACGGGGAAGAGGTCTTCCTTGATTATTAATTGAATGCTATGACGAAGAGCCATAATTTTAGTTTGTAATGGTGATGTTGCAATAATTTTCATTGATGATCCTATACACCAGCGTCTTTTCGAGTCACGTATATCACTTCCAATGCCACCTTCCATTACTTTTATGTTTAAGGCGCCATCATTATTTGCTTTGCACCACCCGAAGGGTGGTTTCATCCACTTTACTTGTAATAATATAGTCCTCTCCACAATCACATTTTTTTAGTGTAACGAAATATTCATTTCTGTAATCAAGAATTTTATTAATACTGATAGGGTTGGTATTATTATTAATATTATTATGGTTCTTGTTGTTCCAGATTTCCCAAATTATAAAAGGATGTAATTGGTGCCAATGTACATATCTAGGGCTTATTTTTGGTTTTACGTACAAGAAGAAATCCATCCAAGGTTTATTGCTTGGGTTGTCGACAGTGTTGATACCAAAGTTGTGCCAAAGGACATTTGCTATATGGCAATCTCAAAATATGTGGCGAATAGTTTCCTTGTTATTTTTACAACTAGGGCATAACGGATCAATGTTAATACCGATTTTATATAAAAAAAAATCATTGTGGGAAGGCGTCCATTGTATATTTTCCATAGGAGGAATTTTATTTTGTTAGGACATTGAAGCTTCCAGAACCACATGCTATTTAAGGTATTGTTGTTCTTATTGTCAATTAGATGGTAGGATGAAGATGTTGTAAACTGTTCATTTGAGGTGACGATTTAACATATATTACTAGGGATAACTGAGTTTTCATTATTACAGGGAATGGGATTGATACAATTCCTTAAAGGGGTTGGTAGTTTAAAGGAGATTTTTCCTAAGCACCAGGTATTATTATCCCTAAAGTTATTAATTTTAAGTTTTTCCTTTCTTTTTGGAAGGGGCCCTTGTATACTGCTCCTAAGCTCTTATAGATAGGGATCCAATTAGTGTCCCAAATGTTGTGACACGAGCTGTTATGAACAGGCCATCTATTGCCCTTTTTACAGATATCCATCCTTCCAAAAGTCTTTTCCAAGGGATTGATGAGCCAATAGTTTTCTTTTTTCTCCCATAAATGCTAATCAATACCTTTGAATGGTTTAAAAGAAAAGAGAGCTTTTCTAATTTCGTGATTTGTGAGGGGTGTATCAGGGATTGATAGGTTACAATTGTGTGAGTAATAAGCAGTGTCATTGCATTTGGTAGAGCATTTGGTAATGTAATTTGTGACATGATTTCTAATTAATAAAGGGTTTTCTATTCATTTTCCTAAGTCATCTTTAAAAAAGACTATGTTGTTTCTTCGTCTTCTACTTGTGGCCTTGATGTGGAAGAATCTAGTGTTGGCATCCCCTTTGCGTAACCAGTCCACTCTTGATCTTATTTTCCAATTGTCTTCCTCTAGTCTCAGGATTGAAAAAAATTCCTCGACAAGATTAGTTTCCAAATTCCTGAGGAAACTGCTTGTTTGATAGTTTGCAGAAATTTTAATGCCAGTAATTCTATTAAGGATCTTCTTTTTCCTAGTAAATATATTTCCAAAGGTTTTATTTTTCCAATTAATAATCATATCTCCGAAACTCTCCGAGCGTTCTAGTATGTCTTTATTACCCCAATTGACATATATGAAGTTGCTAAAATCTAGATGATTACACCAAAAACTTTCAAGCCGGAAGGTTTTATTTCTAATGGAATTAATGGTATTGTATAAGTTGATCAAAATGGGATTATGGTCCGAATGTACTTTAGGGAGGTGGGTGACAGTAACGTTGGGGTAGGCTTCTAGCCAACCTTCATTTGAATAGACCCTATCAAGTCTCTCCATGATCAAACTGCATAAATTGTGTGTTTGTTTGCATGTTGAG
Organism: Nicotiana benthamiana; assembly: GCA_034376525.1. Taxonomy (NCBI): domain Eukaryota; kingdom Viridiplantae; phylum Streptophyta; class Magnoliopsida; order Solanales; family Solanaceae; genus Nicotiana; species Nicotiana benthamiana. Next base: position 97,873,826 of record CM067337.1, read on the forward strand.
TGCATTTCAATTCATGAAAATACAAAAATAGAACATTAGCATTTAGGAGTGATTTTTATATTTTTAGTTTATTATTTAATTAATCTTATCTAAGAAAAATAAAAGAACAAAATAGTGATCTTACATTTTTCTTTTAAATTTGGGCTTGATTAATTTTAGGAAAACTGATTAGTTTAATTTTAGGGTTAAATCATACACTTTGTCACTTTTAAGGTAAATTTTTGTATTTAATAAAATTAGTTCAATAATTAAAATAAATAAGAGAAAAAAAGTTTTTGAAACAAATGTGGTCTTCTTTAAGAGACCCCAAAAGCGGGCCACTTTAAATTAAAATCAAGCCCAAATACCCTTCGAAAATACCCAACCTGCTAAACCCAGTCCAAACCAAATCCCAACCCGGTCCAGCCCCACCTGCCTATGAAACGAAACCGTTTGGGGACTCAATTAATCCTAGCCGTCTACGATTGTTGATCCGACGGACGAGAAGCCCACATCCAATAATATATTTATGTCTCAACTAACCCCTACCTCCATCTCACCATCACAGACCCCTCTCACCAGAAACGTGACTCCACCGTCTCCTACAAATCCTCCATCGTTCGCCGCTGGTCGCAAATCGCCTCTATCGGCGGTGATGCTTCGATGGCCCCCAAAATAGCACCACTCCATCTATTTAACCTCCCCTTTCCATTTCTGTAGCCGGCTTCCCTCAAAAACATGCCAATCTTGTCTAATATCGATTTAAATCGATTGTTGCTCCACCGTTGCCCACGGCGGCACCACCTTCAAACAACACCCAAAATACACCATGTGATCCTTGTCGCCTCCCTATGCCGAATCCAACCTTATTTTCTTTCAAATCCCATACAATCCCTTCATATGAAATCGAAGACTCCGACTAAAAACCTAACTCTTCCAAATTGGACTAAATTCACACCCTAAACGCTCATGACCTTCCTCTTTCTAAACCCCTAATTAGTCTCCTTCGAATCTCACTGGTTCTCCCCGCATTTTAGATTGATGTTTTGGCTAGAAACCCTAAGTTTCTCAAGCTTCAGAGATCACTGATTTTGGACTGTAATATTCCTTAGTCTTGTGTTTCACCTTGAAATACATGATTAAGGAGAGTTTTAGTCTAGATAATTCAAAGAGGCAGGCCAGAATTCCAATTAGGTATTTCCTTTCATTTTTATTTTTTATTTTATTTCTCTTGCGTGATTTTATTTTACCCTCGTTGTACTTGCTTGGTCAGTTTGTTATTTTGTTTTATGTTTATGATTAATTTGCATTGTGTTCGTGGGGTTTCTATTTGGATTTTAGTCCAGATGTTAATTATGTTCTTAATGTTTGTTTTTGTTCATGTTAAGTCAGTTTTAAATCAAGATTCAGTAGTTGTTGATTAATTCTTGTTTTAATTTCCTATTGATTTTTAGAATTGCCAATAGTGCTTGTTGATTCTGATTTTTAAATTTGTTAATTCAAGTCCAAACCAGAGTTGTTTGGATTTATATTCCAATTTTGGGGATTTATTATAGTTGAATGTTTGTTTGTTTGTTGCTGAATAATTAAAAACTTTGAGTTTAACAGTAGTCAAATTTTAACATGGGTAAAAGGGGATAAGGTTAGTTTCAACTTAGTTAGTAATTTTCAGAAGCAAAAATGGTAAAATGGGTAATTCAGCATAAGGAATTTGATAATAACTGAAAATAAACTCCCTAAGACTTTCTAGATGGGGTTTTAATATGAAATTCAACAAATAGGTGCAATAACTTGGTCAACAAGCCAAGAATTTAGGGACCCCTAAGCTAAAATGAAAACTTAAGAGGGGATTAGAGGGTAAATAAATGGTCTGCATGGATGCCCTATAGTGGAGCCTATATAAAGTAGCATTCTTGCCTTTGAAGGGAAGGTTTTGAAAGCTAAAATTATAGGAAAATACACAAACAAGAGAAGTGGGGAGAAATAAGAAAAATAACACATAAAATTTCTAGAAGTTGAAAAGCCCGGAGAGAAAACCTAAAAAACGTACAGCTGAAAACACTATTCCATTTCATTTTGTTCAATGTCCTCTGATATGTTCAGTTTTAAAAACAAATTTTGAATCAATTGATATGAGAGTGGTTTGAATGTTGATTTGAAAGCTTGGTTTAAGTGTTTGTTGTATCTGATTTTTGTGAAATAATTTCCAAGACTGTTTGACACCATCTGTTGGCTTGTGAATTTTGTTCCAAGCTACTGCTGTCGTTTACTGCTGCTGGCTCTACCTTCTGCTCCTATTTTTGTGCAAATTTCTAGGTATATGCCTTGATTGTGAATTTGGTTTTGTTTTATTTGTAAGGAATTGATGTAATATTCTAGTGGCCGTTGTTTGTTTTAACCTGTTAGGTTTAATTTGGTTTCAATTATCATGATGACAATTGATGCAACAACTAGCATATAGGTAACATGATTACTCTAGTCAATTCAAATGCAATTTAATCCTTAGGTATAAATGAAGTATGAACGACTTCATTTAATATAGGATTAGGGTAATTTAATTCAAAAAAAAAACTAACTGAAGTTGGTTAAAAGATCACATGTTTATTAGACCAATTGTCACATGAATTCTTTAATATTTTCATGTGTGTATGGAATTCGGTGATAATCATGGTTTTTTTAATCGTATCATCTCATTTGAACTGCCAACCAATTGAAACACTATGTTTGAATGAGTAAAATGAGATGAGTTCGACCTGGAAACCCATGGTCTAATTCTGTTTGTTAATCAAAATTCATAATACAACTTGGGGCTTCTAAGTGAAGTAGTGAACTTATATTAAGAGGGTCTTCTCTAGTTTAAGTTCGGACTTGAACTTGATGCCCGAATTTCGTAATGATAATAGATTAACTTGCTTTAGAGATAAAATTAAAAGAAATAATAGTTCTTTTGGGATATCCTTTAATATAAACACGAGGTGCGCCACAGCAAATACAATCACAAATATGGTGGCCCTGCTTAATTACTTCATTAAAATACATAGAACTTAGGACGATCCATTAAGCGAATATTTCATGGCCTCCCGCAAAGTTAATAACACGTTAGCCGCTTTAGGCGCGTTCTTTAATAATTTTACCTTCGTAAATTCGGGTGTGCATTTCTTGTGATCCAAATCCAAATCCCAAAACGTAGAATAAAATGTGTCTTGGATACGGGTGCATTTCATGTGACGTTATCCAAACACACGTTTTAAACAACGTTCACATTTCTTTAAAACTTTTAATCAAAAGCGTTGGATAATTTTAAAATTGCACAATAGGATGACATGATTTAAAAATCAAGTAACTAAGCCAGATATAATAGTTGAGCGATCGTGCTACAACTACAGAATTCGGGGATGCCTAACACCTTCTCCGGGTTAATAGAATTCCTTACCCAGATTTTTTGTTCGCTGACTGTGAAACAGAGTCAAATCATCCTCGATTCGGGATTCAAATTTGTGACATGGGACACCATTAATTATTTCAAGTGGAGACTCTGAAATCTCTAAATAAAATAAATACTATTTCGATTGTCCTTAAATTGGATAAACTCCCCTAACTACGCCCTTCGCCGGGTTGTAGTGTCAAAGATGACGTGTGACAGCTCTGGCTACTTTACTGGGGATTGCTAACTAAGAATCTCTGGTATAGGGTTAAAGAATTTGACCTTAGAATAACTTTTATATTTGGCTTTTCTGGTTTTCTTACATGTTTCATGCTATATGTGCTAAATGCTTTATCGCTTTGATATTTGTTGAATTGTGCATATAAACTGCTACGCAACCCTTCCTCTCTCTAAATATTCTAAATCATGTAGAAGGGTGCTCTTCGTGTGACTTCTCTTCTGCTTAGAGCGTTATCCCAATTTAGAATGAGGTTCGGACAAGCTGCTAAGCCAACGGAGCTTCTGTATCTTCGGTACGCTGGCCCCCTCGGTTCGAGTTTTCCACTCGGGTAAGCCAGGTCTAGAACAATAACCCTAGGGTTCAAACCTTGTATAGCAAAACCTCATGCAGGATTCCTAGTAGGAACGTTTTATTGCATCATGTGCTTTTGACTCAGGGGACTCAACACAGGGGTTGGGTCCGTCTAGGACACGTCCACCCAAAATAATGGACCATCCTGATACATTTTGCGTGCTACTTCTGCATTTATTCCAGATTTTGCATGCTGACCGGCTTATCAATATTAGGGAAAGGTTTATTTTCCAATAAAAAAAACAAAAAAAGGGGTGATAAAAATTATATGAAAATCTTTTTTTGCGCTTTTTCATCGTTTTTCAAAAATCAAAGGAAAAAGAAAATCCAAACGAGTTTACGAGTTTCATCATCTTTAGAAACAATACAAACAAAGGAAATGTTTTCTCTAAAAATTATATATTTTTTGCTCATATCCAATTTGACCGAACTACGCCAGTTTGATTCTTACCGGATGTGAGATACGTAGGCAATACCCATCGGGCCCAACTTCCCCTTTGCAAAAATAGCAAAAAAGAATAACAAAAATGTTGATTTTAGCTATAAATAAGCCAGGGGATGTCATTCTTTTAAAAAATAAGGCGAATGTCGGAATAGGGCGTCGGAATGCTGGTTTTGCAGGAACAACGACCTTGAGTCATTTTCAACGGTTAACGCACACAGCCTTAAAATCTTCTCCCCCGAGGTGCTAAATAGTCGTATCCGCAAAATCGGAGTCTTATCTTGGAAAAAAACTTGAGAAATTGTGAAAAAAACAAGAAAAGAAAGAAATTATGTTGTTTTCCTTCTTTTAACCAGTGTTTAAATCACTTTAATAAATGTGTTCGGTAAGCACGAATGAAATTGAACCCTTCACAGTCCTTAATGAGATCTCTTTGAAGCTCCACATGCGATGGGACGATCTAGGTTCGGGAAACAAAGAAATAGTGGAAAAGGATCTGGGAGGTTTTGAAGAGCCAAACACTGGTCTAACCTATGCTGGAAAAAGAGACAAATGAGAGGTAAGGCGAGCCGTAGCTTTCATGACGACTTTCTTGGGAGATATACTATGTCCTTGAAAAGATGGTCAAACACAAATCGGCCTTGTAGGAATGGTAGATGTGTCAATCAAAAAAGACAACAACCGGTTGGTGCCGCTAATCGTGAATGAAATTTATCGGGCCTTGACTATATGCCGAGAAGGTGGAAAGTTCTTCCAGGGTTGCAATCTGTTGATACAGTTGCGGATGCAAGAGCACCTCTGTCACCGAACTTGGTATATGAACTACGATTTTACCGGGTTGAGCTATATTAATGAATTTAAGGCCCAGGTAACAGGTATTGAATTCCTTGAGGGTATCAAAGAATGCCATCATGTTTGAGATCCTTGACCACTAACAAAGTTGAGTGGGCTTTCAGATGGCTTCCCGCTACTGAGGCAACATACACAACAACTAAAGTACCATATATTCTCTTGATGGGCATCCGGAGCATCCAATTGGGAAGATTTGACACCGTCCACGTTGATGAGGATCTAACCAAACAAGTCATTGAACTAGGCCTAAAGGCTACATTTCCAAAAGGAAAGATCCGCCAAATATGGAATGAATGTAGGTTTCTTGACCATAAGACCGTTGTACGGGATAGACCTAGAGGCGAAGTGTACCCGAAATATATGATTATGTTTGGAAAAAGATTCCACATCCCTTAGAGACCCGCGAAGAGGCCACATGTCCAACAATTCACTAACAGAGCCAAGGCGGAAAGTGATTGGACATCCAAAGAAAATTTATATAGGACCATGATAGGAACATTGGAAAAGCAGGTTCGGGATCTTCAGTTTTAAAACAGCTTGCTAGTCGCAGCCGATGAAGGTGATAAAAAGAAATTTACTCAAGAAAATGAGACTCTTAAGGATCAGATCCGGCATATGAAAGTAGCATCCAACAACGAATAAAGGAGTCAGGCCGATGAAAGGCTGATAAGCGGGCTGAAAAGGCAAGTCTTGGAATGCCAAGAAGACCTGGAAAAATCCGAAAAGAATATAGCAAAAATCCAGGCGCAGTTGGCAAAGAAAGTATAAGGGCGGGCCAAATTTGCGTGACAAATCAAACAAAACTATGCAGCAACTATTGCTACTTTGTGAAGAAAAGTAACTACCCTTGAGGACGAGGCAATTAGGCAAGCCAAAGATTTCAAAACTTATAGGGAACATTGCTATGACTTCATGACCCAAATGGAGGAGGAAATACAACAGCTGCAAAATCAGCACCTTCATGACTCCCAAGTTTTGGAAGCCAGGAGTGATCAGAATGGGAGGTTGCTTCAATAAAAGGCTAGGATCAGAGAGTAGATCAATGCCATTGCTGACTACATTACAACAAAGTGCCACGCATACAAGGAAATGCCTCGTAGCACCTTCTTTGCTGCCAAGATGATTTTTGTTAGACATGTAATGGAAGACCTCTACTAACTTCAAGGGGATTTAGCATATAGGCCTGCGACAAGACCGAATGATGTCCTGCAGGTCCTAGGAGTATTAGAGGCTTTATATTCTTTATTTTCCAGTTTGAGAGTCTGTATTTTCCTTTATTTTGAGTTGTAGTAGTGTGTTGGGTTACTAGTCTTTGATTTTAAGTCAAAGTTGGTCGTTTTCGGTTGAGTTGGAGTATGTTCATTTGCTTTCAACGGTTGTAATCAAATGCTTTACATTTTGAAAATTGAAAAGTCAAAATATTTCTTTATTAGAAGTTGTAGTGAAATGCTTTACTTTATGAAAATTGGAAATTCCAAAAAAAAAATAGTTATTTCCTGTATTCATTTGCCAGAACTATGCTCGGTCTGATTCATACTGGGTTAGGATACATATGAAATCTACATAGGATTCGACCATAACCAAATAAATAAAATGAAGAAAAGGGGAGGAACCTGAGATAAAGGGTCGTAAAATAAAGAAACAAGAGATGTAGGCAAAACAAATTGAGGGGAAAGAAGAAAAAGAAAGGAAAAACAAAGGTAAAGAGAAAGATGACAGAAGATAAGAGCTGGGATGATGCAAGAAATCACGTACGTGCATCATAGACACGGATAAATTCTTAGATGCATTCATCCCCCAAACACGTGGCCACATATGTGTGGAAACCTATCCACTAACCGGTGTTGGTGTTGTCTTTCCATCTCCAGACATGTGGTTAGTTCTTGCGGCATTCTGGCAACCCACTCCTACAACACGCGTTCTAAGAGCAAGCAGATCATGGAAAATCAGGAAACTCATGTCAACATCATTGACCCCTCGAAAGAGGTAGAAGAATTGGACGTTATTGCAATGAAGGAGGAAATGTACAAACTGAAACACCCAATGCTTGAGATGTATCAGGCATGGGTGAGAGGAAAGCCACCACTGACCTATCCTGCTAATCGGACCTTCATACCACCACTGGCCCAAGCTCATGACCATTCCACCACCGACCCACCCCCAAGTTTCCCCATCTACCCAGAATACCGGGGTACGACCTCTCAAGCACCCCCAGCTCCACTACCCAAAGATGTTCCTCACCCCACTCTACCAATCCATACCATTTATGTGGTACCTCCTCCTCCCACACTCCACCGATCACCAAGTGAGCCTTCACTTCAAGCATACGACAATCAGTATTCCCCACCAGAACCCGCTTATAAAGCCCATGAACCTTACTTTTATGCTCCCCATTTCGAAATCCCGGTGGGGGTTGAAAAATGAATGAAAAATCCCGAGGAAGAGGAGGTGCTCGGGAAGGTGAGAAGTTTAGAAAAATCGTTCCGAGATATGTGAGGGTTAGGCGGCCAGTTGAATGTGGCGTTCAAAGACCTTTGTTTTTTCCCAGATATGCATATGCCTTCAGGTTATAAGATTCCTAAGTTTGACATATATGATGGACATGGAGATCCAATCATGCATCTAAGGGTTTTTTTGTAGCAAAATGAGAGGAGCTGGGGGAAAAGCTTAATTGCTAAAGGTGTACTTTAGTCAAAGTTTAAGTGGTTCGGCACTGGAATGGTACACCCGGCATGATCATACTCGATGTTATACTAGGGATGACTTAGAAAAAGCATTCACCTGTCACTTTCAATAAAATCTTGAAATTTTCACAGACCGTCTGTCTTGGACAAAAGTTAAAAAGAAACACAACGACAACTTCAGAGAATACGGTTTTCGTTGGAGGGAACATGAGGCAAGGGTCGATCCCCTAATGAAGGAGAGGGAGATGGTAGATTATTTCTTGACAGCCAAGGTGGGAATGGGGGAACATTTCGAAAGAAGAAGAAGGAAGAAGTAGTGACAGCAGAGTTGGGAACTTGGTTCAGGCCCCGGCTCCATCCCATTACATCCAACCCCGTCCGTACCACCAAACATACCCATACACTCCATATGTACCACCACAACATTACTATATGTTAGAAAATACGCTTAACGCTAGAGGGGGGGTGAATAGCGTTATAATAAAAATTAGCATAAACTTGCGGAATTTAAAAATTGCAGGAAAGAAATAAGTGCGATAAGTAAATAAAGAAGAACGAACGCACCGATGTATCCTGGTTCACCACAACCCGTGGCTAGTCCAGTCCCCGAGAGACTCTCTCGAGATTTCCACTAACACTGTTAAGCTTACGGGTGCTCAACAAACCTTTACAAACTGAGGACACAAGCCTCAAGAACCTTTGCTCGAAGATACAACACTCCAAGACTTCAACCAAAGGAAACACAAGTTCCTTCTTACAATACAAGGGACTAACACTTCCCTTCAAGTGTATAAAACACTTAGCACTCACGTAAACAAGACTCTCTTAATAGAGTAGATATGAGTAAACAGATACGCTCAAGAACGCAACAACTTTCGTCAAGAATTTTGGCTCTCAAAACTTATGTAATGAATAGAAAGTGATGAACAATAGAGTATGCAAGCTATAGCAATAATATGATTAGTTGTTGTGTTAAGAAGACTGATTTGAAGCTGTATTTATAGTTGCAAAACCATGCATTACCGTTGCCTAATTGCCAATTAAGAATTGCTGATTTTACTCAGTGACAATCGATTGTCAAAATGCCACAATCGATTGTTTGCCAATCGTTCCAAAAATCATTCCCAGATTTTACGCTTAACAATCGATTATCTAAGATCAATAATTGATTACTGGCAACGTTCAAAAAATCATTTCCGGATTTTACTTAAAACAATCGATTGTCAGAAATCTACAATCGATTACTTGGCAACGTTCAAAAAGTCATTTCTGGATTTTACTTACGACAATCAATTGTCAGAAATCTACAATCGATTACTTGGCAACGTTCAAAAAATCTTTTTCAGATTTCATTTAAAACAATCGATTATTAGAAATCTATAATCGATTACCTGACGGTGTCTGAAAATATTTCGGCAACGGTCAATTACACAATCGATTATGCTATGAGAACAATCGATTATATATCTGTCTTTGAAAAATCAATTAGACACTGCCTTAATGCAATCGATTGTCAAAGGTTCACAATCGATTATTTTATGACTTTGAAAATGTCTGATAGACACTGCCTCAACACAATCAATTGTCATAAGTTCACAATCGATTACTTTGTAGCTTTGAAAAACTTTGATGTACACTGCCTCAACACAATCGATTGTCATGCAAATTTGAAAAATCTGGTAAACACTGCCTCACCACAATCGATTGTCATGCAGCTGACTTAACATAATCGATTATCATAACTACATAATCGATTATCTTAGTCCAGATTTTAGAGGCATGTTTAAAAATCATTTTGACTAACGTAAATATGCATGATTTAAAATCATTTTGCTTTTAAATTAAATATGCATGATTTGATAAAAATGTGTTTACGTGAGAAGCCAAGTCTTGAGTCAAGTTATCGGATCAAGATCACAATTAAAGAACGACTCATGTATAACTTTATATCTTTGCTTGATCTTGGTCTTGTGCTTGAATCTCGTTATATATCAATTGCGCGCTTGTGCTTGGACCTCGTCATATGTCCATTGTGCATAGTTTGTCATTCATAAAAACCTACAAATATGAACACACGTTTTAGTATAGTGCCTTGAGAACGTGTTTCAACAATTTCCCCCTTTTTGATAATGGCAAACTTTAGTCGGGACATGCATATTTGATAATTCATAATGACGATTCAAGACAAGTAAAGATATGCAACAATATGCAACAAGTCTCTAGATGTGCAATTAGTTCCCCCTCAACATATGAATTCCCCCTCAATTTATGCCAATTAGTTCCCCCTCAACATATGAATTCCCCCTCAATTTATGCCAATAAAAGATTAGTGCATATCCCTTATTCTTCCCCCTTTTGACATTAGCAAAAATGGAAAAAGTAAAATACATAGTAAAGAAAATAATATCAACATAATTGATTATTGATACTTGATAATCGATTATATACTAAAGAGAAATCGATTATCCTTAGGAGAGATCGATTATTCTGCATCAATCTTTATAATTCCCCCTACCTTTAGGGCGATACCTGCAAAAATTCGTTAGACGTCTCCGACGCTCAAGTTAGAAATCATGTGAAAGGGAAAATGCAATGCATGACTTAGATCAACGTGGAGTCAAGAATCCCGAGTTCACTACGAATTCGGAAGAAGGACTCATTCTCTAAGGGTTTTGTAAAGATGTCGGCCAATTGATCTTTGGTTTCAACAAATCCAATTTTTACATCACCCTTGAGAACGTGATCTCTTATAAAATGATGCCTAATTTCAATGTGTTTGGTTCTTGAATGAAGAACGGGGTTCTTCGTCAAGCATATGGCGCTAGTATTATCACATCTAAGAGGGATATGATCAAGACTTAGGCCATAGTCCAAGAGTTGTTGTTTCATCCAAAGGATTTGAGCGCAACAACTCAGCGCGGCTACATATTCAGCCTCGGTTGTGGACAACGCAACACTTACTTGTTTCTTGCTAAACCATGAAACGAGAGAGCTACCGAGCAAATGGCAAGCGCCACTAGTGCTCTTGCGGTCCAATTTACATCCAGCAAAATCGGAATCGGAATAGCCAACAAGTTGGCATGAAGAACTTTTGGGGTACCATAGACCCACATTTACAGTACCAGCAAGATACTTCAATATCCGTTTCACCGCAGTTAGGCGAGACTCCTTCGGACATGATTGATAACGAGCGCATAAGCACACGCTAAACATGATGTCCGGTCTACTACATTAAGATAAAGGAGAGATCCAATCATACCTCGATATTTTTTGGTGTCGACTTCCTTACCTTTCTCATCTTTGTCTAGATGATCGGATGTGCTCATGGGAGTGGGCATTGCTTTTGCGTTGGTCATTTCAAATCGTTTCAGCAATTCTTTGCAATATTTAGCTTGAAAAATGAAAGTTCCTTCTTTCATTTGCTTTACTTGCAGCCCCAAAAAGAATGTTAGCTCACCCATCATAGACATCTCAAATTCGCTTGTCATTAAATCGGAAAATTCCTTGCACAAAACATTGTTAGTAGCACCAAATATAATATCATCCACATAGATTTGAACTAATAAAATATCATTGTTTTTATGCTTAACGAAAAGAGTGGTGTCAACTTTCCCCCTAATGAAATCATTTTCCAAAAGTAATTTACTCAATCTTTCATACCAAGCTCGGGGAGCTTGTTTAAGACCATAAAGAGCCTTTTTAAGTTTGAAAACATGATTTGGAGATTTAAAATCTTCAAAACCCAGGGGTTGTTCAACATAAACTTCTTCTTGAATAACACCATTTAGAAAAGCACTTTTTACATTCATTTGATACAAATTGAAATTCATAGAAGATGCAAAGGCAAGTAATAAACGAATAGCTTCTAACCTTGCTACGGGAGCATATGTTTCTTCATAGTCAATACCCTCTTCTTGATTGTAGCCTTTTGCTACAAGCGTAGCTTTGTTTCTAGTGATTACACCATTTTCATCTAATTTGTTTTGAAAAACCCATTTCGTACCAATTATGGTATGATTTTCGGGTCTTGGCACCAAATCCCAAACGTCATTCCGTTTGAATTGGTTAAGCTCCTCTTGCATTGCCAAGGTCCAAAATTCATCCCCAATTGCTTCGGAGATGGTTGTGGGTTCAATTTGAGAAACAAAAGCAGTATGTCCTAAGGTGTTCTTAAGAGAGTTTCGGGTACTTACCTTTTCTCCGACGTCGCCAATTACCTGTTCGAGTGGATGGTCTTTGATTGTCCTCCATGCGTTGGGTAATTTGGTTTCTTCTTTCAATTGTGGAGCTTCCTCCGATAATTGCTCCAAATTTTCATCTTGATTTTCATTTGAATTTTCCTCATATACTTTGACTTGAGGGATTATATTATTTAGTGTACCTGCAAGATCAAAACCAGAATCCTTTCTCGCCAAGCGAGCATTATTTTCGGAAAACACAATATGCGGAGATTCCTCAACAGTTTTGGTTCTATTATTGTATACTCTATAAGCTTTGCTACGTGATGAATATCCAAGAAAAATTCCTTCATCGGATTTGGCATTAAATTTTCCCAATCGATCTTTTCCATTGTTATGAATAAAGCATTTACAACCGAATACTCTAAAATGGGAGATATTTGGTTTCCTTCCCTTGTAGAGTTCATAAGGGGTTTTCATGAGTATTGGCCTTATGACTACTCTATTTAAATCGTAGCATGCGGTACTCACGGCATCCGCCCAAAAGTGTTTGGGAATCTTAGCCTCATCGAGCATGGTTCTAGCCATCTCTTCGAGACACCTATTTTTCCGTTCCACCACCCCATTTTGTTGTGGTGTTCGTGGAGCGGAGAAGGTGTGCTCGCTACCGAGTTCGTCACAAAAGTCCGCAAAGAGATTGTGATCAAACTCTCACCCATGATCACTTCTTATTGAAGTGACGGTTGTGTCCTTTTTGTTTTGAACACGTTTAAGAAAATATTTGAAATTATGAAAAGCTTCACTTTTATGAGCAAGAAATAGAGTCCATGTAAATCTAGAATAGTCATCAACAATAACAAAAGCATAATGATTTCTACCAAAACCTTTAATGCGAGATGGTCCAAATAAGTCCATGTGAAGTAATTGCAAAGGTCTAGTAGTTGAAACAATATTTTTCGATTTAAAAGATGCTTTTGTTTGCTTCCCTTTTTGACAAGAATCACAAATAGAGTCTTTTTCAAATTTCAAGTTTGGAAGACCACTAACTAAATTTTGTGAAACCAATTTGTTCAAAAGATGCATGTTGATGTGAGCTACTCTACGGTGCCATAACCACGTATCATCTTCTTTGCTCATAAGACAATCTACATATTCAGATGAAGAATTTAGGAGATCAACCATATAGATATTATCCATTCTAAATCCATGAAGAATAATTTTAAAATCGCTACGGCGAAAAACTAAGCATTCATTTGAATCAAATAAAACAAGATTTCCCTTGTCACATAATTGTCTTATGCTCAAGAGATTATGTTTTACACCCTTAACTAGCTATATGCTTAATGGAAGAGGAGTCATCCTTACCGACCGATCCAATGCCGATAATTTTTCCTTTGTTGTTATCACCAAAAATAACACTTCCTCCTTCCTTGTGTTCTAGTTGAAGGAACTTGGATTCGTCTCCAGTCATGTGCTTGAAGCATCCACTATCAAGGTACCAAAGTACACTTGATCCCTTCAAACATACCTACAAAACAGATTAATGAGTTTTAGGTAACCATGCCATCTTGGGTCCTTGGGGGTTAGGCAAGTCATAGTGGTGTGATTGAGTGTTATGTCTATGTCGTGTAAAACAAGCAGGAGCAATATGTCCAATTCGTCTAAAATAATGACAAACAACATTAGGATTATGCATTCGTCTAGGTTGATAGTAATTGGACGAACAAAATTCATCTACTCTATTCTTGACAATATGACTATTGGGCAATTCATGAAAGTCGTTTCTCCTACTATTTGTTCTAGGATATGCAGCATTTCTAGAATAGTTATTTCTAGGTTGGAAGCCATTTCTAAGTGTTCTAAAAGGTTCAAAATTCCATCTAGTGTTTGGCCTAGAATATGCATTATTTCTAGAATGATTATTTCTAGGTTGCGATTGTTGAAAGCCATTTCTAGGTTTGTTATATCTAGGATGAGCATTTGTTTTATTAATCCTAGGTTGAGCCTTAGGTTGTTAGGGGTTGGCTTCAACCTTTTCTCTAGGCTCATTTTTAAAACCTATGCCATGCTTGGTCGACTTCAAATTAACAAGGACTTCATTCAAATTTTTGTGAGAAGAATTAAACTTATCTAGGGTTCCCTTAAGTCTTTCTACCTCATTTCTGAGATGCATGCAAGAAGTACAACTTTTACTAGAGCTTTCGGGTTTGTCGGCTTTGTTTTCTTCTTTCAACTTCTCAATTTCCAAAATCAGTTTTTTCAAATCCTTTTCTTTCAAAGAGAGTTGTTTTTCAAAATCTTTTTCTTTTAAAGAAGCATTTTCTTTTATGCTTTTAACAGTTTTGGATGCTTTAATAAATTCACTATACAACTCATCAAAAGCATTTTGCATTTCCTCAAGAGAATAGAAATTTTTGGAAGAAATTTGACATACCTCTTCTTGATTGTTTTCGTGAGCCATGAGACAAAGATTTGCGGCTTCGTCTTCTTCTTCCTCACTCGACTCGTCACCGGAGTCGCCTCCCCAAGATATGTATGCTCGTTGTTTCTTGAAGGGCTTCTTCTCCTTTTTGGCATTTGGGCAATTTGATTTAATGTGCCCGGTTTCTCCGCACTCATAGCACTTTATTTGATCTCCTTGCTTTTTGGCCTTTCATTCATACTCTTTTCACATGAACTTTTGAAATCTCTTGATAACGAGTTCGAACTCGTTGTCTTCGTCCTCATCATTTTGAGGTTGGCTTGTGCTTGCCTTGAGAGCGATCTTTTGTGTCCTTTGATCATCAACAAGAGGGTTAAGTATAGTAGATTCATAAGTTTTAAGATTACCTCTTAATCCGTCGATGGTGACATTTGAAACGCCAATAGATTCTTGAATCGCGTCGGCCTTGGATCGCCATGCCGGAGTGAGACTTCGGAGAATTTTTCGGACAAGTTCCTTATCCGTGAAGGTCTTCTTAAGAGCATGTAAATCATTAACGATTTTTGAATATCGTTCGAACATCTCATCGACCTTTTCGCCTTCCTTCATGTGAAACAATTCATATGCATGGGTTAGGAAATCAATTTTAGCTTCCCTTACCTGGTCCGTACCTTCGTACGTAATTTCCAGCTTGTCCCACATTTGCTTCGCCGTTGTGCAACATGATATTTTTCTGTAATCATCAGCATTTACAGCACAATATAATAAATTAATGGCTTTAGCGTTGTTTTGCACCTTTCGGATATCATCCGCATCGTATTCATCTTCGGACTTTGGAACATCTCTATTTTCAACCTTTATGGTTGGAATTTGTTCTCCATTCATTATAACCTTCCAAAGATGAAAACTATTTGATTGAACAAATATTCTCATCCTCTCCTTCCAGTATGTATAGTTTGTACCGTCGAATAGTGGTGGTCGGGTGGAGCATTGTCCTTCACCTATTCCTGCAAAAGAATCACGAGTAGAAGCCATGGATTGTTTCTCTCAAACGGTTAAGTCTTCAGAGAGTTGGGCTCTGATACCAATTGTTAGAAAATACGCTTAACGCTAGGGGGGGGTGAATAGCATTATAATAAAAATTAGCGTAAACTTGCGGAATTTAAAAATTGCAGGAAAGAAATAAGTGCGATAAGTAAATAAATAAGAACGAACGCACCGATGTATCCTGGTTCACCACTACCTGTGGCTAGTCCAGTCCCCGAGAGACTCTCTCGAGATTTCCACTAACACTGTTAAGCATACGGGTGCTCAACAAACCTTTACAAACTGAGGACACAAGCCTCAACAACCTTTGCTCGAAGATACAACACTCCAAGACTTCAACCAAAGGAAACACAAGTTCCTTCATACAATACAAGGGACTAACACTTCCCTTCAAGTGTATAAAACACATAGCACTCACATAAACAAGACTCTCTTAATAGAGTAGATATGAGTAAACAGATAAGCTCAAGAACGCAACAACTTTCGTCAAGAATTTTGGCTCTCAAAACTTATGTAATGAATAGAAAGTGATGAACAATAGAGTATGCAAGCTATAGCAATAATATGATCAGTTGTTGTGTGAAGAAGACTGATTTGAAGCTGTATTTATAGTTGCAAAATCATGCATTACCATTGCCTAATTGCCAATTAAGAATTGCTGATTTTACTCAGTGACAATCGATTGTCAAAATGCCACAATCGATTGTTTGCCAATCGTTCCAAAAATCATTCCCAGATTTTATGCTTAACAATCGATTGTCTAAGATCAATAATCAATTACTGGCAACGTTCATAAAATCATTTCCGGATTTTACTTAAAACAATCGATTGTCAGAAATCTACAATCGTTTACTTGGCAACATTCAAAAAATCATTTCCGGATTTTACTTACAACAATCGATTGTCAGAAATCAACAATCGATTACTTGGCAACGTTCAAAAAATCTTTTCCAGATTTTATTTAAAACAATCGATTATTAGAAATCTATAATTGATTACCTGACGGTGTTTGAAAATATTTCGACAACGGTCAATTACACAATCGATTATGCTATGAGAACAATCGATTATATATCAGTCTTTGAAAAATCAATTAGACACTGCCTTAATGCAATCGATTGTCAGAGGTTCCTAATCGATTATTTTATGACTTTGAAAATGTCTGATAGACGCTGCCTCAACACAATCGATTGTCATAAGTTCACAATCGATTATTTTGTAGCTTTGAAAAACTTTGATGTATACTGCCTCACCACAATCGATTGTCATAAGTTCACAATCGATTGTCATGCAGCTGACTTAACATAATCGATTATCATAAGTACATAATCGATTATCTTAGTCCAGATTTTAGAGGCATGTTTAAAAATCATTTTGACTAACGTAAATATGCATGATTTAAAATCATTTTGCTTTTAAATTAAATATGCATGATTTGATAAAAATGCGTTTAAGAGAGAAGCCAAGTCTTGAGTCAAGTTATCGGATCAAGATCACAATTAAAGAACGACTCATGTATAACTTTATATCTTTGCTTGATCTTGGTCTTGTGCTTGAATCTCGTTATATATCAATTGCGCGCTTGTGCTTGGACCTCGTCATATGTCCATTGCGTATAGTTTGTCATTCATCAAAACCTACAAATATGAACACACGTTTTAGTATAGTGCCTTGAGAACGTGTTTCAACACTATACACCATTAGAACCACGTTTCTCAATCCATCATGCACAAGCATATACCCAACCTCTCGCCCATGCACAATTGCGTGTGCCAGCTCTACAAAATAAGTACCCAGCTCTACCAACCTCCCATACCAACTCTCTGGGCCAACCAAGTTCTAAAAATTGAGAGAACACAGAGAAGGAATCTACTGGGAGAGTCATATACCTGCTTGTTCCACAGATTGAGGCAGCTAGACATGTTGAGGCCAATCGAAGAAAAATTTCCAAACCCTCTCCCAAGAAATCTAGATTATTCTGTCAGTTGTGAATACTCTTCTGGTGCCTCGGGGCATGATACCAAAAAGTGTTGGCATTTGAAGAATGCTATCCAGGAACTTATCGACTCCCACTAGATTTAAGTGCGAGCTCCGGAAGCACCCAACATTAACCAAAACCCGTTGACGGCTTATCATGAGACAAACATGATTGAGGTAGTGGACAAGGGAGGAGAGCCTAAAAATCCCTCACAAACTGTAATGATTATCAAACCCAATGAAGTCAAGCCAACTGAAAGTATGAGTAGTGAGAAGTCAGCAATCAAGATGAAGGAAATAAACAACAAACCTGTTGTGGTTCAAGAGAGGTCATCAAGCATGGTTGCACCAAAGCAGGAAAATGCAAAAGTGATTGTACACGGGGGCGGCTAGGGAACCCGTCATAGTCGTGGAAGGTGCTCGCATAGAGCCAGTTATTGCAAGACCAGTAATCTAGACGCCAATCATCTACAGCAAAGTCGTTCCTTAAAGATATGAACAAGCAATAGTGGTGTACAAAGGGAAGGTTTTAGAGAAGAAGGTTGTGAAGCTCGGGATTTGGCCCGGTCAGGGAGAAAATTTGCCTCTCAGGAGTTGAAAAATAGCAGGATTCCCAAGGATAACCCAGAATCGGTGAAAAAAGTTGTATTAGAAGAGGAGCATGAAGAATTCCTGAAGAAAATGAAAATGCACGACTACACCATCATAGAGTAGTTGAGGAAAACACCGGCTCAGATCTCCTTGCTCTCCTTGCTAATCCATTCGGATGAACACCTCCAGGCGTTGATGAAAATTTTAAACGGGGCCCATGTTCCTGACAAGATAATATTGAATCACTTGGAGAAGATTGAAAACAAGATATTTGAGGTAAAGCGGGTTACTTTCTCTGATGATTATCTTGCCACGGAGGGAACTGAGCCCAATAAGACTCTCTATTTGACTGTGAAGTGTGAAGATGATGTGGTCACCTGAGTTCTACTTGACAAAGAGTCTAGTGCAAATATTTGCCCGCTTTCCATATTGAACAAGCTGAAGGTGGACGATTAAAGGATCCAAAAAAATAACATTTGTGTTCGAGGGTTCAACGGCAGAGGCAAAGACTCAGTAGGGGATATAGTGTTGGGGCTGACATTAGGTCCCGTTGAGTTCACCATGGAGTTTCAAGTGTTGGACTTGGTAGTTTCGTATAAACTGTTGGTGGGCAACCCCTAGATTCATGCAGCCAAAGCACTGCCTTCTACCTTGCACGAGATGGTGAAATTTGAATAGGATCGACAGGAAATTGTGGTGCATGGCGAATTCCATCTGTATGCTCACACTGATGCGATCGCACCCTTCATTGAAGCAAATGATGATAAAGGGCCGTGAGTGTATCAAGTTCATGACTGGGTAATACTGCAGAAAGTCCCATAAGGGGAGCATGTTCCAAGTCCAAGGTTAGTTACTGCAATGGTAATGGTGGTGGTTGAAATGCTTAGCACTGGGTATGTTCCCGGAAAAGGTTTGGGGTCTCACTTTAGGGTATCACACAGCCGGTGTATCTTCCCAAGAACCTAGAGATTTTTGGTTAGTGTTTCAAGCCTAAAAGTGCAGATATCAAGAGAGCCTGAAAAATGATAAAGAAAGGATGGGCCCTTTCTATGCCTTTGCCTCGCCTCTGCAAATTCATTTGTCAAACTTGAAGCCAAGAAGTGTTTAACAACAGCGAGGACCAATGTTGTGGTTGACCCTGACAAAGAGTTACTCGAGAAGTGTGAAAGATTTTTTGAAACTGTGAACATGGCGGAGGCCAGAGAAGGACCAAGAAAGATATATGTGCAGTTTGTGAGACCCCTTGCAAGAGTCAACAACTGGGAAACTACTCGTCTTCCCACTTGTAGGGAGTCTTGGTAGTCAGCTTTGATTTTTCTTTAATTTTAACCTGGATTATCTCCAGGGTTGTAATTCACATGATATGTTCCGTCCATTTGGATGTGTAAACCGTGTTATCTTTACAATTTCAATGAAATACAATTTCCCTTTTCCTCGGTGCTAATAGATTTAATTTTTCTTTGCTTTTTTTGTTTGTACAGTTATTTTTATGCTGGCTCAAATGATCTGACATGGATAAGGACTCTTCGGAAAAGTCTTATGAACTGGTCTAATTCAGAAATAATAATTCATGAAATAAAACATGAGGATTAATCAGAGTATTATAAGGAAGGAGCATGGGATGAAATTAGTAAAGAGTTGAACCATTTTGAAGAGGAACCCAAACCAAACCTGAGCAATATAGAGGCAGTCAATTTAGGTGACACATATTTCGTTAGAGAAACCAAAATAAGTGTCTATAAGGAGCCACAGCTTAGGAATGAAATAATTGAAGTGCTGCTTTTCAAAAATGTCTTTGCAGGGTCTTACGATGACATGCCCAGATTGAGCACCTGTCAAAGATGAGGAAGTTTAAAACTGATGTGAGCGTGAAAATCAATCAGGAATTGACCAAGTAGGTTGAGGCAAAACATATCCGAGTCACACGATATCCCACCTGGTTAGCCAATGTGGTGCCCGTGTCAAAGAAGGATGGTAGAACTATGGTATGTGTCGATTATCCTGACCTCTACAAAGCAAGTCCAAAAGACAACTTCCCACTGCAAAACATCCACATACTGATTGATAACTGCGCAAAACATGATATCGGGTCGTTCGTGGATTGTTATGCAGGTTACCACCAGATCATGACAGATGTGGAGGATGCAGAGAAAATAGCATTAATCACACAGTGGGCGACATATTTCTATACGGTCATGCCCTTTTGTCTAAAGAACGTTGAGGGAACGTATATGAGGGCAATGACAACCATCTTTCATGACATGATACATAAAGAGATTGAGGTCTATGTGGATGATGTAATTGTGAAATCCAGGAAGCAATTTAATCATGTTTAAGATCTGAGGAAATTCTTCTAGAGGCTCCGTTGGTATAATCTCAAACTCAAACCAACTAAATACGCATTTGGGGTCCCCTCGGTGGAAGTTTCTAGGGTTTATAGTTAGCCGCCAAGGCATTGAACTAGATCCATCGAAGAACAAAGCCATACATGAATTTCCACCTCTGAGGAACAAGACGGAGGTGATGAGTCTGTTGGAGAGATTGAATTACATTAGTCGATTCATTGCTCAGCTCACAACTACCTGCGAGCACATCTTTAAGTTATAAAAAAAGTTTTCTGCAATGAAATGATAGGGAGAGTACCAGGAGGCTTTTGATAAAATAAAGGTATTTTCTCGAATCCACCGGTGTTGGTCTCGCCGCAACCAGGAAGGCCCTTGATCTTATTTTTGATAGTCTTGGACAACTCATTCGGATGCGTGTTGGGTTAGCGCGCTGTCACCGGGAGAAAAAAGCAGGCGTTATACTACCTAAGCAAGAAATTTAAAGCCTACTAGGTCAAGTATACTCATCTTGAATGGACATGTTGTGCCATGATGTGGGTAGCCCATAGTTACTAGTCATCATATACCACTTATCTCATCTCATTTTTGGACCCGTTGAAGTAGATTTTCCAGAAGCCCATGCCCACGGGGAGGCTTGCAAAATGGCAAATCTTGCTTACTGAGTTTGACATTGTCTACATGAGCAGTACTGCAATGAAAGCACAGGCATTGGGTGACCATGTAGTCGAGAATCCAATAGACGAAGAATATGAACCTTTAAATGCATACTTCCCGGACGAAGAAGTAATGCATATTGATGAAACAGAACACAGCGAGAATACGGGATGGAAATTATTTTTTGCGGGGCCGCTAACATGAAATGCATCAGGATAGGAGCAGTACTCATTTCTGAAACAGGGGGACATTACCCAAATATGATGCACCAACAATATGGCAGAATATGAGGCATGTATTTTGGGTTTCAGGTTAGTGGCATACATTGGTGTTCAGGAAGTCTTGGTCTTGGGAGACTTGGACCTTGTGATACACCAAATTCAAGGGAAGAGGGAAACAACAAATTTAATACTCATACCATACCGGCAATTCTTGAATGATCTTTGTCAACGATTCCGGTCAACAGAAATCAGGCACATCCCCGGAATTCACAATGAGGTTGGTGATGCCTTGGCTACTCTAGCGTCAATGTCACATCATTTAGATAAGGCCTATGTTGATCCAATACATATTCAGGTCCATTATCAACATGCTTACTGTAATATTGTGGAAGATGATCTTGACGGTGAACCTTGGTTTCACGACATCTAGAATATATCAGGATCAGTGTGTATCCAGTACATGCCACAAGTGATCATAAGAGAACAATCGATCGTCTATTAATCGGGTTTTTCCTCGATGGAGGGGTGTTATATAATAGAACACCAAATTATGGGTTGTTAAGGTGCGTAGATGGTGGGTAGGCTACAACCATCATGAATGAGATGTATGTTGGAGTCCACAGGCCGCACATGAGCAGATATGATTTGGCAAAAAAGATTCTAGGGCAGGATATTATTGGCTCACCATGGAGCAGGATTGTATTAGCTTCGTGCGCAAATGTCATTAATCTCAGGTGAATGGAGACTTGATTCACTCCCTGCCATCTAAATTGCATACAATGTCTGCACCCTGGATTTTTGTCGCTTAGGACATGGATGTGATCACGCCAACCAAGCCAGCAGCTTCTATTAAATGTAGGTTCATCCTGGTTGGTGTTGATTATTTCACCAAGTGGGTTGAAGCTAAAACCATCAAGGCAGTGACCAAGATAGTCGTGGTCAACTTTGTACATGAAAATATCAACTCTCGGTTTGGAATACCGAAGACCCTAATCACTGATAATGGAGCAAATCTCAATAGTCATTTGATGAAAGAGGTATGTTAGCAGTTCAAGATTACACATTGCAATTCCACCACATACCGCCCAAGGCGAATGGAGCTGTCGTGGCAGCCAATAAGAACATATAGATGATACTTTGCAAAATAGTGGAAGGCTCCGGCTAGTGGCATGAGAAATTACCCTTTGCATTGCTAGGCTATCGCTCTAACTTCTTCACTTTCGTAGGGAAAACCCAATATTTGTTTGCATGTGGCACAGAAGGAGTAATCCCAGCTGAAGTTGAAATCCTATCCCTTCAGATTGTGGCCGAAGCAGGAATTGACAATGAAGAATTGGTCAAAACCCGTCTAGAGTAATTGAGTTATGTTGATAAGAAAAGATTTGCAGTAGTATCTCATGGCCAGTTATATCAACAGAGAATAGCCAGAGCATATTACAGGAAAGAGCGTCCCAGAAAATTTGAAGTGGGCCAGCTAGTATTGAAACGCACCTTCCTTACCAAGTAGAGAGAAAGGGCAAGTTCGCCCCAAACTGGCAAGGACCATTTGCCGTGTCAAGAGTGTTGTCCAATGGTGCGTTGTATCTAACATATATGGAAGGAAAATGTGTGAAAATGGCAATTAATTCATATGCAGTCAAAAGATACTTTGTATGATTTTCTTTTGTCTAAATCATAGTCTAAAATGTGCATGTTTGCTTGTACTTGGCATGTTTTAAAGATTGGAATAACGAAGGCATTTTATCCAGCTATCTAAACACTTGACCCTTTGCTTACCCTTTTCGAGCTTCAATTACTTTCTTTTTATATCCCTTTTTCGGAATTAGTAATGAAAGTTAGATATGCATTTATGTGAGGACAGTTAAAGGAAAGGAAATAATGAAAAGAGTGGAAAAAAAAAAGAAGAAATAAAAGAGAGAAAAAGAAAAAAAAATCAGAAGAGAAAAGAAATAAAAGAAAGAAAGAAAATGAAAATAAAACAAAGAAAAGAAAAGAACAAAAGAAATGCACAAAGAGAAAGAAAATAGGGAACAGACAAACAATAAAGGAATCGGCAGGAACTACGTTTGACCAGATTCCTTTTAAGGATACGTAGACAGCCTCACGGCTCGGTCATATTCAAATAAAATCCAAAAGCCCCAGGCAAGAAACTGGGGAAGAAATATGTCTGTAGTAAATTGGATTCCGAAGTTCTAATTTTTGAACCCATAGGAATTGTCTTGAGCCTTTTATACCCCTTTCTTTCCAGCCTTATCCAAAAGCCTACATTACAGTCCAAAGACAAACCTTCTAATTTGTCTTTATGAAATTCCATGGCAAGCAAGTAGAGGTAGGCCATACCCCGGAACAATACTATTGTTCAAATAGGGAAATAATTAAAATGAGAGAGTCTTATTGGTGAAACCCCTCCTGGGCACTGTAAGGCGACGAGAGTTGAGAGAAATAAAAGATGAGAGAGTCTTATTGGTGAAAACACTGACGGGAACCATAAGGCAAATGCAAGGCACAGAACGAACTATTGGAAAAAGGGGCCGTTGGTGGAAATCTGTTAAGAACATCGTAAGTCAAGAAAAGTTAAGGTTTGGGTAATGGAATTAGGTTAAAAACCGTCAAAAAAAATTAGGTTAAAAATGGTCACAAGAACTAAAGCATGGCAACTGAAGGCCGATCATCTGGACGGATTTGGTCGACTAAACCAAAGTGCATGTCATGATCATGAAAACTAGTTGTCCCCCCTCAAATATGTTTCTTCTATTTTCCCCTAAATAGTCACCAAATTTGGAATTCTTTTACGCGAAAACAGTTCAGAACCATTGCATTTCATTTTTTTATTTTGCGTCTCCAAAGTCATTTTGATTAAGAAAGCAAGAGAGAAATTTCAAAGCATATTACCAAGTTCCCAAAAGGGCAAATCAAGAAAGATGTAAGAATACTGGAAAAAGGACTAGGAGTGTAACACAGTAACGAGGGAGCAAAAGTAAAGCCATATGGGTTCAGGGGTCAGCTGTGCAACTCAAGCAATTCATCATCAGCACGAAGATTAAGCACAACGGAACACGATAGTGGGAAGGCCGCTTTCAACATGAATGCCGCATCCTAACCACCACTTTTCCAACTAACAAGTTTTCCTTGATTGGAACATGAAAGGTATAATCAAAATCTCAGGACCCACCTGGAAAATGGGACCGAGTCAATAAACTCAATAAGGAACATAGTCCGACATAGATATTCCCCCCAACAAGAGAATAATGGGACGAAACTTTAATTAGTAACCCTCAACAAAGATAACCGAGAGTTAAAAGGGGCATGCATGTTGAAATTCAAGACACTCTTCGAAATGAGACTCAGTTTGAAACTTAGACAGGTTCGGGTAACATGGGAAGGCACCAACACATTGCCCAGTAAGAGTTGTCGGAACTCGCCTGAACAATGATCCCTAGAAATAACAATAAGGAGTTAGAATTGGCATTTAATCTGGAACCCTCCGGACCCTCCTAGAAAATGGGACTTATTTAAAGGTTAAGGGCAATTAGGGATAGTAAAGAAACAATCGGGTGGCATGGTCAAGCCCAATATTTCCCCAAGAAGAGTCATCACGACCTGCCTGGATAGTGGGATTTAATTGTAAACGCCTTCAAGACCCGCTGGATAATGGAATGTAGCTCTAAATACTAACCCTTAACAGACATGGTTTGACATCTAATTAAAACTGGTCAGGACCCTCCTGGATAATGGGAAGTAGCATTAATCACCAGTCCCTGGTAGATCCCCAGTAGACATAACTCAGATGACAGACACAGTGGAAAATAATACCTTTTGAAAAACATAACATAGTCTTAAAGTTGTCAATTGTTAGGACCCTCCTGGATAATGGGACTTAGCTTAGATTTAGGGATATTTGGTAATAGGATTTGATTAACACTCAAAGATGTGCCCAGTACCAAACTGGAGCAGAAAGAATTTCTTTTGTTTTGGTTGCTCTGTTGTGATCAGGAACACATGCAACAGTGCCAGGAACTATTTTTCAAATTTCAAGTTTTGGTAATCAGGCGTCCATTAAAATTTTAAGTTTTGGTAATCAGGCGCCCACGTGGAGAACAAGGGAATACATCTCCAATTTCATGTTTTGGTAATCAGGCGCTCATCTGGAGAACAAGGGAATATTTTTCAAATTGTAAGTTTTGGTAATAAGGCACCCACCAGGAGAACAAGGGGATATATTTCAAATTTCAAGTTTCGATAATCAGACGCCCACCTAAAGAACAAGGGAATATTTTTCAAATTTCAAGTTTTGATAATCCGGGGCCCACGTGGAGAAAAAGGGAATACTCTCAAATTTCATGTTTTGGTAATCAGGCGACCACGTGGAGAACAAGGGATATTTTTCAAATTGTAAGTTTTGGTAATTAGGAGCCCACCTAGAGAAGAATGGAATATATTTCAAATTGCAAGTTTAATTAATCGGACGTCCAGTTGTAGAACAAGGAAACACTTTCCAAATTTCAAGTTTTCGGTAAAGGCGCCCAACTGGAGAAGGGAATATTTTTCAAATTTCAACTTTTGGTTATCAGGCGTCCACCTTAAGAACAAGGGGATATTTTTCAAATTTCGAGTTTTGGTAATCAGGCGCCCACCTGGAGAACAAGGTAATATTTTTCAAATCTCAAGTTTTGGTAATCACGCGCCCACCTGGAGAATAAGGGAATATTTTTCAAAGCTAAAGTTTTTGTAACCACGCGCCCACCTAAAGAACAAGGGAATACATTTCAAATCCAATAATTCGGCATCAAACATAGAAGAAGAGAAAATAAGAAGTCAACAAGGCAACAAGGAGTTTACAGGAGGAAATACAAGTCAACAAGGCAACAAGAAATTCTACAGGAAAATATACAGGTCAACAAGGCAATAAAGAGTTTATAGGAAGAAATAGAAAGAGCAACAAAGATTAAGAGCTAGACTGAAGACGTAGATAGGTTCTTTTATAATCCCATAGTTCATAGCTTATTCTAGATTTTTTATTTTTCACAAGGTGTAATAAGGGGGCCTAGCAGCAGGAGTAGTAGCAGCAGTAGCAGCAATAGCGAAATCACAGCTTCGGTAGTCCCAGCTACCAAATAATTCTTAACTACTCTGACCTAATTCCTCTTTAGGCGAGGATCTGTAGACAACCTCTAAAGCAGGGTGCGGTTAATCTTTTCAAAATGTTTCTCATGGAGTGTCAGGCAGGCAAACGTCTCTCATGATTTCTCACTTATCGTTGCCCGAAAACTCTTCGTGTCTTTGAGCAAAGACGACCGTTGTGAGCATGTTATTTTTGCCTAGCTTAATTTACACCTATAAATTCTTAACATTAGGATATTTCTTTATCTGTGTAATTCTAATAGTGTAATCTCATAACTTTTGTGTTTGTTTGCATGTTGAGTGCATTTTAATTCATGAAAATACAAAAATAGCACCTTTGCATTTAGGAGACAATTTTATATTTACAATTTATTAGTTAATTAATCTTATCGAAAAAATAACAAAATAGTGATTTTACAGTTTTCTTTTAAATTGGGACTTGATTAATTTTTAGAAAATTAATTAGTTCAATTTTAGGGTTAAATCATAGTCTTTGTGACTTATTAGGTTAAGTTTTGTATTTAATTAGTTTAGTAATTAAAATAAATAAGATAAAAAGAGTTTTTGAAACAAATGTGGTCTTGTTTAAACGACCCAAAAATTGGGCTAATTTAAATCCAGCCCAAATACCCAAAAAGAAATGCCCAACCTGCCAAACCCAGTCCAAACAAAACCCCAACCCGGTCCAGCCCCACCTGCCTATGAAACAAAAGCGTTTTGTGACTCAATTAATCCTAGCCATCTAGGATTCTTGATCCGACGGACAAGAATCCCACATCTAATAAAAATTATATGTCTCAACTACCCCCTTCCCCCATATCACCATCTCAGACCCCTCTCACCAGAAACATAACGCCACCGTCTCCCACAAATCCTCCACCGTCGGCCGGAAATCACCTATGTTGGCGGCGATACTCCGATGGCCCCCAAAATTACACCACCCTCTCTCTTTAACATCCTCTTTACATTTATGTAGCCGGATTCCCTCTAAAACGTCGCCTCCCCATGACGAGTCCAACCTTATTTTACTTCAAATCCCAGCCAATCCATTTGAATATCAAATCAAAGACTCGGGCTAAAAACCTAACGCTTCCAAATCCGACCAAATTCACACCGTAGACGCTCCTGACCTCTCTGTTCCTAAACCCCTAATTAATCCACTTCGACTATCACTGGTTCTCCTCAAAATTTAGATTGATATTTTGGCTAGAAACCCTAAATTTCTCAAGGTTCATAGGTCACTGATTTTGGAATGTAATAGTCCTTAATCTTGTGTTACTCATGAAAACACATGATTAAGGACAGTTTTAGTCCGGATAATTCAAAGAGGCTAGCCGGATGTCCAATTAGGTATTTCCTTTCATTTTTTTTTCTCTTGCGTGATTTTATTTTTTTACTCTCTTTGTACTTGCTGGGTCAGTTTGTTATTTTGTTTTATGTTTATGATTGATGTGCATAATGTTCGTGGGTTTCTTTTTTTATTTTAGTCTAGAGGTTAATCCTGTTCTTAGTGTTTATTTTTGCTCATGTTAAGTTAGTTTTAATTCCTGATTAAGTTGATGTTGATTAATTCTTGTTTTAATTTCCTGTTGATTTTTAGAATTGCCAATAATGCTCGTTGATTCTGACTTTTCAGTTAGTTAATTCAAGTCCAAACCAGAATTGTTTGGATTTATATTCCAATTTTGGGGATTTATTATAATTGAATGTTTGTTTGTTTGTTTCTAAATAATTCAAAATCTTTGAGTTTAACTGTAGTCACAGTTTAACTAGGGTAAAATTGGATAAGATTAGTTTAAACGTAGTTAGTAATTTTCAGAATAAAAAGGGTAATATGGGTAATTCAGCATAAGGAATCTGATAATAGCTGAAAATTGAACTCCTTAGGACCTTCTAGATGGGGTTTTAATCTGAAATTCAACAAATAGGTATACTAACTTGGTTAACAAGCCAAGATTTACTATATCAGCTGTCATTTTACTTTTCCTTTCTATTTGGTCATATCTATTCTGGTTTAGTTTTTGTTATAAGGAATTGATGTAATATTGTATTCTGGTTTAGTTTTTGTTATAGGTTTACTTTGGTTTCAATTATCAGGATGGCAATTGATGCAACAAGTAGCATATGGGTAACAGGAATACTCTAGTCAATTCAAACGCATTTGATCCTTAGGTATAAATGAAGCATGAACAGTTCGTTTAGTATAGATTTTGGGTTATTCAATGCGAAGAAAAACTAACTCAAGTTGGTTAGAAGATCACATGTTTATTAGATAAGTTGTCACATGAATTCTTTAATATTTTCATGTTTGAATTGAATTCGGAGATCCGCATGTTTGGTTTAATCGAATCAACTCATTTCAGTCGATCATTCGATGATTCCTCCAGTTGATTAGTCTGCAACTGGGTAGATTAAAAGAATAATTGGTTAATAGTAAAGGTTGTTAGAATTTCCAGATTTGTAGCAGTAGTCCATTAAACTGCAAAACAATTGAAACTTTAAGTTTCGGTGAGTAAAAGGTGATGAGTTCCACCTGGAAACCCATGGTCTGGTTATCTTTTTTTTAAAACAATTGTATAATACAACATGGGGCTTCTAAGTTAAGTAGCAAACTTAAATTAAGAGGGTATTCTCTTGTTTAAGTTCGGACTTGAACTTGTGGCCCGAATTTCCTAATGCTAATTGAATAAGTTACTTCAGAGATAATTTTAATAGAAAATAACAGTTATTTTAGGATAGCCTTTAAAATAAACACGAGGTGACCCTCCTTAATTACTTCATTAAAATACATAGAACTCGGGACGAGCCCCATGGCCTCCCATAAAGTTAATAACACGTTAGCCACTTTAGGCGCGTTCTTTTATAATTTTACCTTCTTAAATTTGGGTGCGCATTTCATGTGACCCAAATTCAAATCCGAAAACGTTGAATAACACGTGTCTCGAATCCGGGTGCATTTCATGTGACGTGATCCAAACACAAGTTTTAAACGACATTCACATTTCGTTAAAAATTTAATCAAATGTGGTGAATAATTTTAAAGTTGCACTATGGGATTACATGTTTTTAAAATCAAGTTAGTAAGCCAGATATAAAAGTTGAGCGACTGTGCTAGAACCACTGAATTCTGAAGTGCCGAACACCTTCTCCCGGTTTAACATATTTCATTACCCGAATTTCTGGTTCGCTGACTGCTAAACACATTCAAATCTTCCTCAATTATGGATTTGAATCGGTGGCTTGGGACACCATTAATTATCCAAGTGGCGACTCTAAAATCTATACATAAAATAAATTCATTTCAACTGTCCTTAAATTTGAAAAACTCCCTTAACTACGCCCTTCGCCGGGGTTATAGTGTAAAAAAGGAGGTGTGACAAAACTTACTCCATTTCAAGTAGAAGTAGGATCACCCTCCACTGTGAAGACAACATCCACACCATCATTCAATTCCAATGCTATAACTTGGGACTATGTTGCCACAATTGGGGAAATCAACCTTTGTTTACAAATGCGCCCGATTTTGTTCTATGTTGAGTTTCAAGTATTGGAGATATTTGCTACATACATTCTTTTACTGGTAGGAACTTGGATATATACTGCTAGGGTTGTGGCTTCTACAGTACACTAGGCCGTGAAGTTCGAACAAAACCATGAGGAGGTAATCATTAAAGGAGATGGAAGTAATTCTATTTAAAATAGTAAAACTTTCTCGGTTGGCGAGAATAGAAGAAAGTTGGGTGGACAAACTTATCACCACATCAAGTGTGTCAATGCAATCAAGAAATATAAATTATGTAGCGGAAAAATAGAAAGCATACTAGCATGGTTAGGGTATGAACACGATAAAGGTCTCAGTAAGAATCTCCAATGTATTAGTAAGCCAATACAACCAATATTTCATGGTACCACCTCTGCACTAGGGTATCAGTACACCTGGCAGGGGTACGTGATTGGTCGCCCAATGGCGTTGGCCCTACTACCCTATTGAGCAACTAGTGTCACATCTGAGTAAGACCTTTTATCAGGCCGATACAATATAGGTATTTGAAGAAGAGAAAGCTTTACCCGGGCTAAGGAACATGTTTATAGATAATGAATATATGGATTGCAATGTGATAGTTATGGAGGAGGAGAAAGAAGACCTTACCATTCAAACGTTAGAGAGGGGAGCATTTCTTAAAAGCTGGACCGCCACACCATCATTGGCCAGAAGATTCCTTGGGTAGACCGTCTATTAATATTATTTAAAAACAAGTTTTTCGTGCATTTAGTTTTTAAAATATCTTTCGTTCAGTATTTTGTTTTGGAAAACATTGTTTTGAAGTTATTCAGAAAATATTCTGTTTAACATTTTAGCATTTATCAGACAATTTCATGTTTTATTATCGTTATCTGTCATATCTGTCACGCCCAGAATATGGGACTAGACGTAACACGGCAGTCAGTGCCTAACCATATATGACCAAGTGAACCAACTCACTGGCTGAATCAATGTGTGATATTATAAAAAGTCTGAAATACATATGTAGCAAAAAATTCTTAACATGAAAAGCCTGAAACTATGTCTAACTGTTACTCTAGTCTATAAAGCCTCTAATGTAGTAATAAAATACTAATTGTCTAAAAATGCTGAAGACTGCAAGGAAATGATATTGCCATTGGAAGAACTGGGGATCAGAATGTAGCTAGTACGAGAATCCTAGCACTCTGAATCATTAAACTGTAAATCACTACCTGAATCATGAGATGTAGGCTCCAGGCAAAAGGGACGTTAGTACATTTGAATTTCACTGGTATGTAAAGCAACTGAAAGAAAGAATTATAAATGTTGTAATGGAAACCAAGAAAATAATTGAGAATTTATAATCTATAACTGTTGACATTACAACCGAAGTGATAACTAGTAACTGATAAATTAACTGATAATTGATAACTTATAACTTATAACTGAACTGATAAAGTGCGGCCTTAGGCCCTATATATATATATATATATATATATATATATATGCAAAACTGTAGTCTCGGGCCCAAGTATACGCATACATAAATTAGACCTCAGGTCCAAAGTGCATAAAGAATAAATCACGCCCAAAGATGCATAAAGCATAAACTATGACCTCTGGCCCAATAAAGGTGTTAATCATTCAAGAACTGACAATCATATTTCAATACATGATAGTGAAATACTGAATTACAATGAGTTACATGATACTAGTATACTCGATCATACTGAGTTACATGATAGTGGAATACTGAATCACACTGAGTTACATAATACTGGAATACTAAATAGGACTAGACTGAGACATTTATTCTTGAACTGATTATGAATACTAAAACTTCAACTGTTTATGCCACACTAAGGTATCTATACGAAGACTCGGGGGCATCAAGCCCAAGTCTATATTGAATACGCACTACGATTCCGACGTTCTGAATGAAAGTCATGAACGAGTTATGAAACTAGAGAATAGAATTTTTGCAACTATTCAAATAGCTAAGCTTAACTATAATTATGAGGCAATTAGTAACGTTGTGAAAGAAACGTTGTGTTGGGAGAATAACTAAAATTTCCAAGCATAGAGAGTTAGTCTCACATACCTTAACTTCCCGCTCTTGAGCGTAGTACAACATTCACTTTCAACTTTAATTTGAATCAATACAACTCAAATGGATTCCATATTAGCAATAATTCTCATTTTTTGGTCACTTAAGCATTTTCTCAAAAGACTTAGTGAAATAAAGCTTTATAGTCCATATTAATATTATCTCTACACCCAATAATCTATTCTTTTTTTCCTAGATAATTCTAAAGTCTCAAATGGTTATAATCAACATTATTCTTTATCACCCATAAGGTATACAACGCCCTTAACCAACAATCAACAATCAACATACCAAACCCATAAATGTTCCTGATTTACTATCAAATCCATCAACTAATATCGGTTGAACTAGAGTCTATAATCATTAATACAATGATAGAATCAATTATAGGGTGAAGATATTACATTTTGGACGTTCAATATTCTAGAATTTGAGTTCTAGGGCTTCTTCTCTCAACAATGGTGTCCCAATCGAATATCTAATTTTTTAAAAAGGGTTTACCCACGTTAATAAAATGTTGTGAAATTGAAATTAACTTAGAATCACAAGTAGAACTTACCTTGGGTGGTGTAGGGGCCTTTAAGGAATTAGGTTTTTGAGACCTTTCCTTTCTAGAGTATGTTTTTATGTTTTGGGGCTATGGGGAACGAAATATGGAAAAACAATTCCTTCCCAAGTCTGCCTCCACGTCCAAGTAGGCTTGGCCACGGTCCCGACTACACTAAATCACTAGAGCTCTACCTCACGACCGCAGTTGGGGTCAAACGGGAAAAATGTGGTGGTTACGCACAATTCCGTAAAACGGGCATAACGTTTTGCACATATCTCTCTTTAGGCTCCATAATAAATCATTTGAAAGCTATTTTAAAGGCCTACAGCGTTCATGCATTAAATTTTCCCGAATTCCTCAAAAAGTTTAACTAAACCTTAATGGAAGATGGACCATCTGCAAACTTCGTCGATTTTGTCAAATCTTATGCACCTCACATCCCATCTTGATTTTGAAACAACTATTTTTCACCCATAATCATCCTTATAAGACGTCATATGTCAGAAATATAATCATAGTACTCCTTTAACTCATTAATACCTATCCGAATGTACAAGGTTTTACATTTTCTCCCCCTTGGGATCATTCTTTCTAGAATGATTGTCTCGACTGTAACTTCCCCTGACTCCATAACTTAAACGTGTTTGGTGCAGACATGAACTTTCATTAACACTTGCATACTGAATGGAATTGGTATATATTTACCGAACTGTTGATATACTGAACTTAATGACTGCTACATTGACTGAATATTGGTATGCCATAGATACATGAATACAGAACTAACATGGATATTCAAATATTGAGCTGGCACAAATATTTGAGAATTGAATTAACGTCAATATCCGAGTACTAAGATAGCATGAATATCTAAGTATTGGACTGATATTAGTAGTTGAGCATTGAACTGACATGAAAATTTGAGTTCTGAACTGACATGAATATCTGAGTACTGAACTGGCATGAGTAACTAAATACTGAACTGAAATGAGTATATGAATACTCAACTATGAGTATCTGAGTATTGAAAACTTTAATATTATAAAATGACACGTGAAATACTGGTTGTACCACCACTATTTGTTGTGGCAACTCAAACACATAAGCTAATTGATCGATCCTATGCAAGATTCTATATGGCCCAATATAGTAGGGACTATGCTTTCCATTGTTTTCAAATCTCATAATACCTTTCATATGCAAAACTTTTAGAAATACCAAATCACCAACTTGAACTTGGAAAGAATACCTAGAATTATTGGCTTTTAACATGATCTTCTCTCTAAGTCCATCTATGTTTGGGACACACAATATCTCACCCTTATTCAAAAGCCATTGCCTTATACTCGTGAATCTCTTCTTTCAACTGCAACACGTAGGGATAATCAAATTATTTCTCCATTGCAACAGCTACTAAGGGCGAACAAGTCCTTTTCTAGACAACAACTTCGTCGTCTATAGAGTCCGAAGTCGAACTCCTATCTTGGCTGGTGAACATCCTTTTTATCATGGTTCTCTTATCTACCTCAATCATGAGATATACTTTCCATACTTTATCTTCTTAAGAACATCCTGAAAACACTTATAGAATTGTCGTGAGTGACATCTTTTGCTAGTACTCCGAAGACTAGAGTCTCGTGCAATGGCACTACCTCGCTATACATAACTGGGCCTGATTTTATAGCTTTCTATGATCACTTTATCATCAATAACTAAACTCGGTGATCATTCTAGGAACTTTGTTTTTCTTACACATGCTAGACATAATCCATGTTGGATGGAGGAAGAATATGCAGAGAAAATAGCTTTCATTACACCATGGGGGTGTACTGCTACAAAATGCTTCCATTTGGTCTGACGACTGCTGGGGCCACCTATATGAGGGCCATGATGACGATCTTCCATGATATCATACATAAGGAAATAGAGGTATATATTGACGAAGTCATCATTAAATCCAATACGGCTACAGATCACATAGCATGCTTGGAGAAGTTCTTTGATAGGCTATGGAAGTACAATTTAAAACTACACCCCGCAAAATATGCATTCAGCGTTCCTACAAGAAAATTTTTGGGATTCATCATCAGCCATCGAGGAATCCAGTTGGACTCGTCAAAGATTAAAGCTATCTATTAGTTACGACCACCGAAGAACAAGACGGACATGATG
Source organism: Nicotiana benthamiana (assembly GCA_034376525.1). Taxonomy (NCBI): domain Eukaryota; kingdom Viridiplantae; phylum Streptophyta; class Magnoliopsida; order Solanales; family Solanaceae; genus Nicotiana; species Nicotiana benthamiana. The sequence goes on from CM067337.1 coordinate 97,908,689, forward strand.
AGTTTCCTAGGACACCTCAATTACATCAGCCACTTCATAGCAAAATCGATAGTAAAATATGAACCTATTTTTAAAATGTTAAAGAAGGATATGAAAACCAGTTGGACTGAAGATTGTCAAAAGGGCTTTTACAAAATTAAGGAATACATGTCCATGCTACCAGTCCTAGTCCCATTGGAACCTAGGATGCCATTGCTACTCTATTTGTCCGCACTAGATGGGGAATTCGCATGTGCTTTGGGAAAACATGATGAGATAGGAATAAATAAGCAAGACATATATTACTTGACTAAGAAGTTCACACCATATAAAGCACGGTACTCTCTGGTAGAAGTCACTTGTTGTGCTTTGACAAGGACAACTCAAAATTGAGTGCTTACTTCGGTGCCTATACCACATACCTCATATCAAAGATGGATCTTCTACAATGCATATTTAAGAAGCCTATGACTACCATGTTGTTGGCTAAGTGGAAAATATTGCTGAGTAAGTTCGATATCATCTATGAAACTCAAAAGGCAGTCAAAGGACAAACATAGACCATCTCGCTAAAAATCTTGTAGGTGGAGAATGCAAACCTCTAAATATGTATTTTTCATAACGAAGAAATTTCTTGCGTAGGAGAGGACATTGCTAGAGCCTAAGATGGTTGGAATGTTTTTCGATGGAGCTGAAAACTTCAAAGGGGTGGGTATTGTAGTAGTCTTGGTGTTAGAGACAGGTCAAAATTATCAATTATTCGCAAAGCTTAAGTTTCAATGCACCAATAATATGGTAGAGTATGAGGCATTCATAATAGGACTCAATTTATCCATCGACCTAAATGTACAAGAGTTGCAGGTAATTGGTGATTCAAATCTTATGGTAGCTCAAGTTAAATGAAAATGGGCTACGAAAAGAACTAAGATACTACCATACATGTACCATCTGCAAGAACTAATAAAGAGGTTCACAAAAAAAAAAGAATTTAAACATGTTTCGAGAATCTACAATGAGTTTGTAGATGCACTGTCTACTTTGTCTTCCATGATACAACATCCAGACAAGAATTTCATTTATCCCATCCCAGTTAGGATCCATAATCAGCCATCTTGTTATGCTCATCTTGATGAGGAAATGGACGGAAATCCATGGTTCTATGAGTTTAAGGATTATTAAGCGAAAGGAGACTACAAAGAGTAGGCGAACCATACTCAGAAACTGACACTGCATAGGCTGTCAGGTCATTTCTTCCAAAGCTGAGGAATATTGTATAGGAGAACACCTGATCTAGGACTATTAAGGTGTGATGACACTAAAGAAGCTTCAAAATTGCTCAAGGGAATACATGTCAGGACTTGCGGTCCATACCTGACCGATTTTATTCTACCCACAAAGATACTCAAAGTTGGATACTTTTGGATAACAATGGAAACAAATTGCATCTGGTATGTCAAAAAATACCACCAATGTTTGGTACATGCAGATATGATATAAGAGCAACCAAACAAACTCAATAAGACAAGTGCACCATGTACAGATCACCTCTACCTCGAAATGTACCATTGTCTATAATATACAAGTGGTCAAAGATAGTTAGGATAGGGTTTCAGCATGTGTTAAAACAGAATAGGTTAGATGAAAAGATTTCTTCTCAGAACCGGAAACCGCAGACCGTGTAAATGTGAGCGCAGCCGAAAAATGCCCTTCCAGACCACGTATAAGTGATTGCGGCTGCGAAGAGGTCAGGCTCAAACTAATGACAAATCACGTACCGTGTAAAAGTAAACATGACCGCAAAACAAATGTTTAAAATCGCGGACCGGAAAAACTTAGACGCGGCCACGAAGGATTAACTGTGGAGCAGGGAAAACTGACCGCACCTCTGTAGCAAAACATCCCTTAGTGTTTTGAAGTTATGGAATCATGCACCATAATGTTTTGGACGCAGATGAATAGCCCATTGTGGACCATAGAAAAATGACCGCGGTCGCAATTTTCTAGTGAAATCGGCACTAAAGAACACTAATAACTAGGGTTTCACTACTTGTGAAAAAATTATAGCAATTAACCATGAAAAGTTACTAAACCCAACCCCCAGTAGACAACAAAGTTTACTAACATGTATTTAAGCATCTATGAAGGATTAATTTGACATTATCGCTTGCATTTAACCCTAAATAAAAAGGGAAATAAAAAAAAGAGAAAAGAAAACGAAAAACTAGACAAACCATTCAATTGAACATAGCGGTTGTACAATTTGTAAGATATCTATACTTGAAGTGAGTAAGATGAGAATGAGAGCAAAGAGAGATAAATAATGTTTTTTAGGTGTGGTGAAAAATTAAGGTTTGTAAAGTGTAAAATTATGCGGGAACTCCTATTAATACTTAGGTCCAGCGGACCCATCGCCATACCAGAGTGCGGCTATGAAATTTTGTAGTGGTCCACACACACTATTACCTTTTGTAGAGCTGCCTCAAACACAATTCCGCAGTCCACAAAATATTAGACGATGTCACACCTCTTTTTTTGCACTACACCCCAGCGAAGAGTGTAGATAAGGGAGTTTTTTCAATTAAAGGCCAATCGAAATGGGATTTATTTATTTAAGGATTTCAGAGACGCCACTTGGGATAATAAATAGTTTCCCAAGTTATCAGTTTAAATCTTGAATCAAGAAGGGGTTGACTTTGTATACAATCTACGAGCAAAAAATCTGGGTAAGGAATTGTGTTAACCCGGGAGATGGTGTTAGGCATTCCCGAGTTTCGTTGTTCTAGCACGGTCGCTATACGGTTATACATGGATTAGTTATCTGATTTTAATGCATTTTTGTACCTATGTGAAAATTTCATTTTTACCGCTTTTATTTAATTTTAAGAAGATTACCATGTCGTTAAGACGCATTTTGAACCACGCCCCATATATGCACCCGTGGCTCGCAACATATTTTATCTAACATTAAGATTCAGATTTGGGTCACATAAATACACACCTGTATATAGGAAGATAAATTATTTAACTAACGCGCCTAAGCTAATTACCCACTTTTTGTTTGTGAGGCCATAAAAATTCGCTAATGGCACACCTTTATTTCTAAGAATTAATATGAAATCAATTAAATGAGGGTCATGCAATTGTTACTTTTATTTGGCAGGGCGCGCCCCAATTCTAATTAAAGGATCTGATTAATTAACAAGATAGTCTAAAATGATTAAGACTCCACTTATATGAGTGAAATGTTTCTAACCACAAAAATTCGAGAAACCCATTTAAAACAGCCCAAAATATATACAGGGACTGTATCAGGCTTAGGCACAACGTTGAGCCCCAAACTCGAAATTTTTAAGATTTGAATCATAGACTCGATATCGAATCCCTATCAGCCAAGGACCAGCGGGTTTTAACAAAATATTCAATGGGCATACATGTACGCACGAGCTTTGGGCTCATTGTTACGAAACTGGGCCAACGCAAAGCCCAGTAATCCAAAACAGTCCAATTCAAGTAATGTAATCGAATGAGACCAACGCAAACCTTAACAAAAATTTATTGCTAGAGTTTGACAAGATACTCAAACATCTAATTTGACTTGCTTAGAGAAGAAAAAAAAACTGTTGAATAAAAAACTCATTCACACGTGTACTTCATATGATCGACCATGCTAGACTATTTACTGATTAAAGCACTTGAAACCCCAGTAAAATGACTAAGTATGAATGCTATATACTAAGGCATCTTGTGCCGAAGTCTACTAGACTGAAAATGTCCTATTATTCACACAGTAGCTCCAAAATAATAAGAGAAATTTTAAAAGAGGTTATGCTAAGATCTATTTAACGGTATAACACTTCAACTACTAGCAGCACTTTAAAACAAAAACAAAACATTCCCAAAATTGAAGAGGTTATGCTTATAATTTCTTCTTTCTCATTTCATTCCTCAATTCGAAGCTTCATCAGCACTAATACAGTTTCATAGACATGTACCTGATTATAGCAACAAGCAATGGAGCATAAGCTTCGGAAACAATGATAGTAATGAATTAAGGCAGCTGGGCAGGAGGACTCAACAACAACAGCAATAATGAACTCAACTCAAGCTCAACCCATAATTAAAAAAAAAAAATTGAAAAGAAAACCAACTTCAAACGAGTAATGCACAGCAAACCCCAGAAATCAATTTCGACCTCATTTCATACCCAAAAAAAGAAACCAGAAAGTATTTCAGGATATCAGTAGAACAGTAAAAGTTTTATATTTTTCTTTTTATTTTTTTTCTAATTGTTCTTTTAGCCCTTTTAAATCAAGTCATAATACTCTCGCTTTTTCTCATTCTCTCCCTCTTTTTATCTTATCTTCTCCCCTTTTTTTTTCTTGAAAGTCAAGAATGAATGCCTATTTAGTCAAGGCAAGTAGGGCAACCTCCAGAATTAGTTTTTACCCCTACCCCTTTTGAATTATTTTTTAACTAAGTTACCCCTAGATTACTAACATGCTACCCAAGTAATACTATCAAAGATCAGAAATTGCAACTCAAACCCCAACCTAGAAGCTTCTAGGGACTTCTTATTTCAGTACAAAAAGATTTCCCTAACTTAATCTACACAAAATACCCCTTTTAACTACCCTAAGTTACCCTCTAATTTGATCAAACAGCTGGGGTTCAAAATGGATGAAACAATTCTACAAACAATGAATCAGACATGCACAAATAAGTTCAATCACAAGACTATCACGATTAAGCTAAGCATTAATTAAAAACATTATAAAGCCTAAGTTGAATAATAGAAAAGACTAAGACTACTTAACCTAATTAAAACTCAAAGATTACACATAAAAAACTAATATAATTCGAATCAAAACCACTTAAGCTCAGGAATTTAATATAGAAGTCAACTCAATGGAAAAAGACTAATACAATTCGAATCCAAACTAATTAATCTCAAGACTTTAACAAATGAAATCCAACTAACCCAAATAAACCTATTTGAACTCAAGTTTTAACCAAATACCGCTGGTGCCATTTTTAATTAAACCTGACTAAAATCGTAAAACAAATTAACAGAAAGGAGACGAGGCAGAGGGAAATCACAAATGAAAACTAGGAAACTTAGCTTAATCATCTTCGAAGCAAAAATTGAACTTGAGCTATGACCTTCATGCATCAGGGTCTGGGTCATGAATCCTATATCTAAGACTCGACCAATTTCAGGGGCTTTTAAGAGAAATGGATCGTGGACCAGTGGAGAGAGGGTAGTAAGGATCATAGGGTGTGATTTTTGGGTGTTTGAAGGATATTGAGTGCAGAATTGGGATGAGGGACAGACGAGGGTCGTTTTGTGTGATTTTGGGACAGATTAGCAGCGGCGCCATCGGAAACAGCGGAGGGGGCCGCTATGGTTTCAAAGATTTGAGTAGTTTGGGTGGGATTTGAGGGAAACAGGGTGTGGATTTGGAAAGAGGAATGTGAGGTGGTCAGTTTGTGTTAATTTGGGGATATTTGGACAATCGCCACCAGCGAACGCGATTTTTAGCTGGCGGTGGACGGTGGAATTAGGGTGGCTCTATGGTTTCAGTGTGAGAGGTTAGAAATGTGAGGGGGGTTTGGGGGTGGGGAGCGTCTAGACATATGTATATATATATATATATATATATATATATATATATATATATATATATATATATATATATATATATGTATATATATATATGTATATATATATATATGTATATATATATGTATATATATATGTATATATATATATGTGTGTATATATATATATATATAGTAAGGGCCAGTGCTCAGGCTTTGGATCGGATCAACTTCGACGGTTGATATCTGTTCACCCAAAACGACGTCGTTTTGTATTGGGGGGGGGGGGGGACTGGACTAGGTTGTGGGGGCGTGCATGGACCGGATTTTGTGTTTTTAGGCTGGGTATTTTAAAAGAATTTGCCCAATTTTTTTGTTCTTCTTTTTTTATTCCACATTTTCCAGATTTTATTTTTCGTTCGTTTTCTTTTTTTAATTTTCAAAATAAAAACTTAAAATGTTAAATTAAATTATATATCCCAAATAAACCTATATAATCCTACATAATCAATATTAAAGCAAAATTGAAAGAAAAATTACTTATAAATTAAAATTAAAATTAAAAGTACAAATTAAACTATTTTTATTTTTCTTTTTTATATAATTACTAATTGCTAATTATTTCTTGAAAAATATCAAATCAACTTCTAAATGCATATGCGATACATTATTTTGTATTTTTCACTAATTAAAATGCACAAACAAAAATGTAAAGAATTAATGAAAAATGCCACAAAAGTCAACAAAATTGCAAATAATAAAAAAATTATTTTGTTTTTTTAATTTATGAGATTAATTCTTGTAGGGCAAAAATCACATGCTCACAGACGCGACCGTAGAATTCCTGCAGTTCGCAAAAATTTGAATGTGACCGCGAAAAAAGAAGGGATTTTGATAGGCCAACATCAGAGAGTTGGTATTTTTCTCAATTCAACTACGCAACCGTGCACATAACTGTGCGGCAGTAAAATGGTCACGCGGTCCACAAAAGTTTGGGAGCGGTCCATGAACTTTTGTTACGTGGCCAAATTGCTTCCTTGTCAATTTCTTGCACTGCACAACCAATACCTACATACACTTCATCCAAAATAATGCCTAATCTAAGAATAAAATCAAAAGAAAGAAAAACACATAGGTTTCCTTTCAAGAAGCGTCTGGTTTAACATGGGGCACGATGCATGTTACAATTATTTACTTGAAATGGCTTAATGCCACAACGTGGCAATCATTAACTTTACCAAGGTATTGCTTCACTCTTTTCCCATTGTTGTTAAAGATCTCACAATTCTAGTTACTTAAATTTAGAACCCTAAAAGGAGTTACATGCACCATTTCAAAGGGATCGCTCCATTTTGACTTTAGCTTTCCCAGAAACATCTGTAACCGAGATTTGAATAAGAGAACAAGGTCACCTTCTTTGAATTCTTTGTTCCGGATATGCTTATCATGTAGGTACTTCATATCGTCCTTATACAAGGAGAAATTGTAGTAAGCATGGAACCATTCCTCATCAAGTTCATTCAATTGCTCCACCTGAAGATTCGCATATACATCCTATTCTAGGTTCAAATTCTTCAACGGCCACAAGGCCTTACGCTCTAATTTCACCGGGAGGTGACATGTGTTTCCCCAACACAACCCCGATACGGAAACATACCAATTGGACTCTTGAAATTTTTTCTATAGGCCCATAAACAATCGTCAATTTTCCTACACCAATTCGTCCAGTTTGCATTTATAATCTTTGATGGAATACTCTTGATCTCCCCGTTGGAGTCCTCAACTTGTCCACTTGCCAATGGGTAATAGAGGGTTGACACCTTATGAGTGACACCATACTTGGAGAGTAAAGTGTCAAAGGCTTTGTTGCAAAAATGAGAAACCCCATCACTAATGATGGCCCTTGGGGTGCTGGACCTTGTGAATATGTTTTTATTAAAGAAAGCCACCTTACTTTGTGCTTCATTGTTGGACAAAACCACAGCTTCAACCCATTTGGAAACATAATCCACATCAACAACAATATAGGTGATCCCACACGAACTCGAAAATAGACCCATAAATATGATGCCCTATACATGAAAATCTCAATATCAAAGATGGTTCTGAGATGCATCTCATTCTTGTTGGAAATACCACCGGCTCTTTGGCAATCATCACACCGCTTAACAATCTCGCTAACATCTTTGTTCAAGGTAGAGAAATAGAATCCACAACTTAGAACCTTTGTAGCAGTTCTCTCCCAACCATGGTGGCCACCATAGGGTGAGGAATGGAAAGTCTCAAGAATACCCAATTTCTCTTGTTCTACAACACATCTTCGGATAAAACCATTGGTGCAAATTTTGAAAAGATATGGCTTGTCCCAATAATAATCCCAGCAGTTCTATTTGAGCTTCTTCTTTGGTTTTAAGAGAACTCATTCAGGAAAATTCCGTTCATAACATAGCTAGCCACATCGGCAAACCAATGCATCCTGATCAAAGACATAAAAAGGAGTTGTTCATCTAGAAATTAATAATTAATTTCAGGGATGTCATGGGGCCTCCCCTCCTCTTTTGAATGGGAAAAGTGGTCTGCCACTTAATTCTCACTCCCTTTTTCGGTCGTTGATTTGAAAATCAAACTCTATTTGAAGAAGTACCACCTCATCAATCAAGCATTTGACTCCTTCTTACTAATCGAATAACAAAGCATCGCATGATCAATGCGAACAACCACTTTGGTACACATTTGGTATGGGCGGATCTTTTCCATAGCAAAGACAATGGCTAAGTGTTCTTTCTCGGTCACCATATAGGTTACTTGGGCGTCTTTCATGGTCTTACTAGCGTAGTAGAATGGATGGAATATCATGTTGATTCTTTGCCCCAGTACTGCTCCTACCGCCACATCGCTAGCATCATATATGAGATCAAACGGTAAATTCTAATTTGGTGAAATAATGATGCGAGTTGTAGTCAAACTGTGCATGAGTAGCTCAAAAGCCTTCATACAATTATGATTGAACACAAATTTTGCATCTTTTTCAAAAAACTTGCACAGGGGGGTTCACCACTTTTGAGAAATCCTTGATGAACCAACATTAAAATTCCGCATGACTCCTTTTAAAGAAGTAGGAGGAGGGAGTTTTGATATCACTTTAATTTTTATTTTATCCACTTCAATACCATTCTTGGAGATCTTATTGACGAGGACAATGCCCTCCTCTACCATACAGTGACACTTCTCCAAATTAAGTACCAAGTTGGTCTCTTCATAACGTGCCAAGATTTTATCAACATCAGCCAAACGCTCATCAAAAGAGTCCCCCACAATGAAGAAATTATCCATGAAAATTTCAAGTTAGTCCTCCACCATATCCGTGAATATTTCCATCAGGCACCGCTGAAAAGAAGCTGATGCATTACGTAAAACAAATGACATCCTTAAGAATGCAAATGTGCCATACGGACAAGTGAATGTGGACTTCTCTTGGTCTTCATGAGTAATGATAATCTTGTTATTCCCAAAAGGAACATCCAAGAAGCAATTATAAGAACTTCTGGCCAACCTATTAAACATTTAATCAGTAAATGGAAGCGTAAAATGTTCTTTCCGAGTCACTTTGTTGAGCATCCTATGATTCATGCATACCATCCAACCGATGATAGTTCTTGTGGGAATCACACATTGGTTCACTTTTATTCACCGTCATGCCTCCCTTCTTTGGGACATACTGTACCAGTGAAGTCCATGAACTATCATAAATGGTGTACACAACCCTAGAATCAAACTATTTGATGATCTTTTTCTTGACAACCTCTTGGATGGTTTCATTCAACCTTCTTTGATTTTCCATGGAGGGTTTTTCATCCTCCTCCAATATGATTTTGTGCATGGAAAAGGCAAGGCTTATACCTAGAATATCTGCCAATGTCTAACCTATTGCGTTCTTCCTCTTTAGAAGCAATGCAAAGGTGGATCTACCTACACATTAGTTAAGCATAAGGATAGAATAAAGGATAAAGTGGAACAGGATCTAAGAACTCATATCTGAGGTGTGAAAGTAAAGCCTTCAACTCCAATATGGGAGGCACCTCGATTAAGGGCTTTTTTAGTGGAGTCGTTTGATTCTCAACAATCCAAGGAATGTTTTCGGGGCTCATATGTATATGAACCCATACCTTGCAAAGCATAGACATATTCCAGCTACCCTTCCTTCTCATCCACATCATGACTCAACAACAAAACTTCAAAAGGGTATTTCCACATTAATCACATCATTTGTGTCTTCAACAATCACCTCGGTCAGAATATCCATAAACAAACACAATTTGTTGCTATTCGGATGCCTCATTCACTTTCAAACATTGAACACAACATTTTCATCATTCACCCAAATGGTGAGTTCCCCTGCTTCCACATAAACTAAGGCCTTGCATGTAGCTATAAAAGGTCTCTTCAATATGATTGTCACCTCGTAGTCAACCTCACAGTAAAGTATCACAAAATCTACAGCAAGTATGAACTTGTCAACCAGAACTAGCACATCATTAATTATCCCTAGTGGCCTCTTATTTGTCATGTCCGCCATTTGAAGCCTCTTGTATGTGGGCCTTGGTTTCCCTAATCCCCAATCCTCAATGTCTTGAATATAGAATATGACATCAAGTTAATACTTGCCCTAAAATCACACAAAGCTTTGACGAAATCGGCACTACCAATAAAGCATGGGATTTTAATGGCATCAGGGTCTTCTAACATTGGAGCCATAGAGTGCTCAATGGCACTCACTTAATGTGTCATTTTAATCATTTCACAGTTTATTGATCTCTTCTTTGTTACCAAGTCCTTAATGAACAAGGCATATCCAAACATTGGTTCTAAAGCTTCAGCCAAAGGCATATTTATGGACAAACTTATCAAATTAATAAATTTCTTGATTTGATTTTTTTTTGCTTTGCGAGCCTTTGACGATATGCTGAAGGAGGCCATGGTAAAGGGGCCTTGGCATTGGTCACTACCATTTCTTGTATGTGTATCATGTGTTCCCTAGACGGGTTAACATTATTTTATATCTCCTTCACGTTTTCATCAATGTCTATCCTCACTTCATTATTCACATTCTCATTACTAACTAGAACATTATTGCTTGTATCATCATCATCTTGCACCAACACATCATCAGTCATTACCTTTCTTGGAATAGAGGTACAAGCAACTCCACCTCGACCACTTCTTATTATAACTGCTATAGCATGGCTCGTATTTTTCCCACCTATCGAGTTTACCACCGTATCACTTGGTAGTGCCACCTTAGGGCGAGTATTTAAGCTTGAGAAATTTTGTCAAGTTGTACTTCTATGTTGCGGATAGAACATTTGTGGGGAGATAATTAGACATCAGAGTTGGCATTTTTCTTCATCATTTTCTCAAATATTATCTTAATCCGTCTACATTATTAGAAGAGTTAGGACCTTGTAATGAATATGGAGGTGGGTTGTTTAGTTGTTGATATATCGGAGGGCTTTGAAAGTCGGACCCCCAATTCCCTTTATTATTGTCGTTCCAACCCCCGTCATTGTTATTTCCTCACAAATTACTATTATTGTTACCACCCCAATTACCTTGGTTTCCTTGGTTACCCCATTTTCGATTGTTGTTGGTCCCCCAACTGATCTGGTTGTTGTTTTTGCCACTATTCCAATTTCACTATTGACTTTCATTTACCAAATTTTCTTGTGATCTCCGTTGTTCTTGATTCAGAGCATTGCCCATTGACCTTTGTAGCTATTCACATATTAAACCTCTTCACTTCGATCATCATATGAAATACTTAATTGCACTACTAGCGCTTTGCTCAAATTTGTCCGGATTGTTTTGAACTTTTGACCTCGTTTCCTTCTCTTGGTTATCATCATATTCACTCCTTCCATGGAATTCACTTGTGTTGGCCATTGAACTTGGTTCAAAGAGCTTTGACCAATTGGTTCATGGTAGTAGTCAACTCGGCTGTATCTTGACTGTGGTCATTGTCACGCCCCAACCTTGGGAGGTGTGGCTGGCACCTGGACCGTACTGCTCTGACCAAACCACTCTGTAATTCATGATAATTTGACAAAAACTAGAACATATAAAGGTCGAGTTAGCTGGGATCATTCCTTTTGTAACTATCGCAGGCCAACATAGCCACAACTCGTAATATACAATTATAAATGGGTAAATACTATATCAACGAACTATCATTCATAAAACATTAATACATATAGGCTGTCAAGGTCTCTGACATACTGTACATAGTAAACATGTATCCTCAAAGCCTCTAAGATTATTTGACATAAAGTGAGAAAGGGTACCGGCCTACCCATAAGTCTATAGCAAAAATCTGACATATTACTAATAGACTCGGATGCACTCAGAATGATATGGAGTCTTATCGAGCCTTCGCTGAATGCTAATCTCCTCTATGATGAAGTCTTGTCAAACTAATTATCTATACCTGCAAGTATGAATGCAACATCCCCAATAAAAGGACATCAAACGAATAATATAATGAGTATGTAAGGCATGTAAATAAGTATTTCAATGGCATGAAAGAAAACGTGGAGTAAATGACTCAGCTTATGAATTTGGATGGCTCTGTAAATCATGAAATATTTTTAAGGTCATGCATATGCATATGCATATAAATGTCATGTAATGCATATGTCTGTATGTACATAACATCATCAAGCCTCTGGGAAAATTTCGTCATGCCATTTCAGCCATTGTGGGCAACATCATCACCGATACCAACTGATCAGATGGTGGTGCATATACAACTCCGTATCCCTTCTCACATATCCCATATATATATATATATATATATATATATATATATATATATATATATATTTAAATATATACGCATATGTAACTCCATTTGGTGTCGCTGTAGACAGAATCATCAATGTATACTGGCTAATTAAGTGGTAGTGTGTATATAATGTCATAACATTTTCTCATACTATATATATATATATATATATATATATATATATATGTATAAGCGTGTTACAATGCCGATTGAGTCATGGATAAATGCATATGTAAATGAATATATTGTACGAGAAATACGTTAATTAAATCTTTCGAATTATCATAAAATTATTATACATATAATTAATATCATGAAACAGACTTTATCAACTTACACTGGTTGGACATCTCAATCACCCAAGACTAACTTTATTGATTTAAGTAACTATAAGTTATTATGTTAACCGTTATCCCTAGACCACCAAAAAGCTCAACAAAAAGACCAGCCTTCCATCTACCTGCCATAGTATTATATAGGGAAAAGGGTCAGAACTGCCCCTAACATATTGATTCCAGGTTAAAAATGCCTTCCGTTAACCTATTTTGAAGAAAATGCCCCTACCGTTAAAAATGTGGCATATTTGTGTCACTAAGTCTAACAACTGACTGTACTTATATTTAAAATGGTAGGGGAATTTTTTTAAAATAGGTTAACGGTAGGGGCCTTTTTAAACCTGAGTCAATACGTTAGGGGCACAAATATGCCAGAATTTTAACGGTAGGGACATTTTTTTCAAAATAGGTCAACGGAGAATATTTTTAAACTGACGTCAATACGTTAGGGGCAGTTCTGACCCTTTTCCGTATTATATACGAGAAACGTCAACAAAACATCATCTTTGAATACTTGGTAGAAAATAGTTTAAACAAATCAGCAAAATAACGCAAACTGTTGTGCAGACATCTGGAGAAGCGAACTTCTATTTTTTTTTTTTGCAGTTACTTAACTATCAATTTCTTTGACAAAGAACTATCTTTTCATACCGAAAGGGTGAAGTACAAGAATAGCATACGATTGCAATAAATGATGTTACCATTTGAACTGAATATTAAGAGATTATACATCTAATATGTGTGATAAGGTAAAACCGCTCCAGACATTAGGCTCACTTAAATAGCTTAAATTTTGTTTTGTTCGTATCGTATAGATTATGCCAATAAAAAGAAAAAATAGTCTTTAATATATCTGAGTAGGAAAAAATTTGTAAGATATTCTTAGTATAGGTTGCATCGTACTCCCTTAAAATCGCGATAATTGGTGTTGTAGTGTTTTGTAGGAATTTTTACGAAATCACGTTGCTGATCTGCAAAAATCTCACGGCAAAAGTAAAAGAACATTATACTAACTATGACCGTAACAGCTTGATACAAAATATATGCTTACTAGACAACATGAGTACTGAACTCTGTAATTTCAATATAAAGAGAGAGAAAGAGTTGCGACGGGCTTCTCTTGATTTGCAAATTTTATTTCTTGGAACTAAAAGAAATTCTGAAATAAAATACAAGAACATAACTAAAAGAAGCACAAAAAGAAACCCAACTACCCATAAATGACGGCCCTCATGCATGCTCGCCTGAAACCCTGTGGACAAAGAAAAAGACCACAAGTAATGAACAAGTCAAATTGTAACTAACACATTAGTTTGCCACCTTTTCTGAAAACATATGAGTCACCGAATATCTATGAGTTGCTGCCATTTTTGGCTATTATGCCAATCCAAAACTTGATTAAGTTTATCCACTTATTAGGTAATTAAATAGTATTTTGTTACTCGATAATTAATTAATTACTCGTATAATTAAAAATAATTTTAAATTATACAAAATTCTATTTATGTTTGTAATGTACTTTATACATTATATTACTATAGTCATATGGTACCTTATAAAATAAATACATATACTATCATGTGATTGAAGCGTCCACAAAAAAAGTTAATACATATGTATATATATATATATATATATATATATATATATATATATATATATATGTATATATATATATATATATATTAACTTTTTTTGTCTAGTTTCATATAAAGAGTAAAAAGTTCCGTACGCTAAATTCTTAAAATAATAAAACGATGATCTTCTTTTCTTGTGAGAAAATAAGTTTTATCTTTACAATAAAGAAAATCTCAATAAAAAAAATTCATATATTATGCGTATAATTTATCATATTAAAAAATAGTAATAATGATGATTATCAAAAATTAAATTGATTAATTATTATTGCATCAACGAAGAAAAAAATGAAAAAAGTGTTGTTATAATCATAAATCATAATAAAGACGTGTCCTTACTTTTTATAAGTGTATCAATCTGGTTTCTTAAGACAAAGGATAATTTCGCAAAATCCCAACTGTATTTACTCACAAGGAGGTGATAATCCACCATTAAATTGTTTTAGCAGCAAAATATTGTATCTAGGATGTTTTATTTTATTTTATTTTTTAACTGTAAATACTCCACTCAAAAAAAAAAAATACCACACTAATATAATATCTCACGGTATTAAGATTATAAACTTTTAGGATCTCATAATAATAATATTTAAATCCTTTATAACCTCCTGAAACACATAATCCCCTCTTCAGAAACATTCGTCCTCGAATGTTAAATCTTTGAGGTTTTCAAAACTTTTTCTTGGGTCTCTTAGGTATACGAAACTAAAACCCAACCTCTATATGAAGTCTCGACTATCCACAACCTTTTCTAATTGAGTATCTCAGGTTGTCTTCACCTTTATCTTAGTTACCTTTCAATCTCATATCGTATCTTCTGTTTCTTTCATATTCTCTCTTCCACATTATGCATTAAATCTCTACTGTGATTCCTGCACATCTGATGCATACAAAATCTCGTGAAAACTACTGATTTCACGATCCCAATTCACCCTCAACGAATATGTCGTGATGGCACCTAGTTCCAACAACTAGGTAAGCCTAACAAAGAAGAAATTTAAGATAATTTACGGAACATTTAGTTAATTTAAGCAAAACTAGCAGAAACGGTATACAAGTGCCACTTGGCATATAATACTCAAAAATAAAAGAGGAAGACTACAATATCATCCCAAAACCCGGAAACTCACAGTAACACATGCAAACGAAAAGTAATACATAGCTGTAACTCCAGAATATCTAAAGCGAAAGTACCAAAGAAGTCAAAATACTACAGATAGAGCAAAGAAGGAGACTCCTGGGCCTGCGGACACTGCAGAAATACCTCAAAGTCTCCATAGCTCTCCTGACCTCAAGGATAGTGCGCATGAGATGAAGTACCTGGTTCTGCACATGAAAAATATGCACAGAAGAGGCATGAGTACACCACAACGGTAGTTAGTAAGTGCCAAGCCAAACCTCAGCCGGGTAGTGATGAGGAAGGTCAGGGCCCTACTGAGATTAAGCAATACAATAAAAATGCTGGCAACAATATGAATTAAGCAGAAATACTGGAATGAAACTGTGAATTTAGTCAGATTACACAAACAACAATCAACTCACCGAGGATAAAATAGCATAGAGTAAAAGCTCCATATCATTACCAATTACGAGGATCTCCCAGGATACCGTCATGTAGTCCATTCCCATGTCGATTCCAACAACGAGGATTTCCCAGGATACCTTCATGTAGTCCATTTCCATATCAATACCAATAAAGAGGATCTCCCATGATACCATCCCGTATTTCATTTCCATATCAATACCAATAACGAGGATCTCCCAGGATACCGTCATGTAGTCTATTTCAATATCAGTACCAATAACGAGGATATCCTAGGATATCGTCCTGTAGTTCCAAATATAAATGTGCAGGGGAATGTTCCGGGAATCTAACCCATAGTCCAAAGTAAATATGTAGGGAAGATCTCGCAGGAATCTAACCCATAGTCCCAAATATAAATCTGCAAGGGGATCTCCCAGGAATCCAACCCGTAATCCCAAAGTAAATATGGAGGGGGATCTCCGGGGAATCTAACCCGTAGTCTCAAATATAAATATGAATGGGGATCTCTCGAGAATCTAACCCGTAATCTCAAAGTAAATATACAGGGGGATCTCCCGAAAATCTAACGAGTAGTCCAAAATATAAATATACAGGGGGATCTCCCGGGAATATAATCCATAGTCCCAAATATAAATGCACAGCCACAATAAGAGAATATTCATAAATTAAGTATAAAATACAAGAAAGAAATAGTTCTAGCCTAACATGTCTCACGTAGTGGAGCTAAGGCAATTATAGCAAGTAGGCAAGTTAAATCAACTAAACATGTCTTTCTAATCTAACACATGTTATGATTGCAAGTAAGATAAAGTAAGTACGAAAGAAAACTCAATCTCAATGTATTAAGTAAAACATGGATTTTCAACGATTAGCTCGAGTACGCTCTCGTATAATCACGAACAAGGCAATCAATTACCAAATAAAATATCCTAGGGGAAAGGTCCTCCACACAAGGCTAGACAAGCAAATTACCTCGAATCGGAACAAAATACACCTTTGAATCTAACTTTTTTCATGAGTATCCGACTCCAAAGGGCCCAAATCTATTCAATTAAAATACAAATCTTAAATAACACTTCAACCAATAGATTCTACTATTTAATTCAAAGATAAGACACAAAATTAGGTAAAATGACCAAAATACCCCTTAGGACAATGTCTCCGAATTGGATAAATTTTTCATTTTCAGAACACTCGTACTCTCAAAGTCTATCCATATAAAAATCTCCCAAATCGTAGGTCAAACACCCACTCAAAACTCAATAGTTTATCCTATGAAACTTTACCCAATTTTTTATCCTCAATTCGAATTTTAATGAAGGATTTAACTATATATTGATGGAATATAGCTAAGAAGGATTAAGAAAATGTTACCCAATGATCTTCTCTTCAAAACCCTCTCAAAATCGCCCTCTCCCGAGTTCAATTCGATTTTTCTAGCTTTTCAAACTAACCCTCAAAATCTCTCTTTCTTAACAGGGATTTCCGCTTCTGCGGACAAGTGACCGCTTCTGTGGTCCCGCTTCTGCGGAACAAGAGCCGCTTTTGCAGAAATTAATGAAGCACAGGATCCCGCATCTACGGTGTCTGTGTCGATTTTGCGGCTCTACTTTTACGTCACCTAAGCCGCTTCTGCGACTCTGCTTATGTGAGAATGGCACCGCATATGCGGTTTCTGAGGGAAAGGAGCAATGCGAATTCTGCGGCAATTTAGCCGCTTCTGCGGCGCCGCATCTGTAGTTCCCAAGCCTTAGACGCAAAAAACCAGAAGCAGCAATGGTCAGCTTCTGCAACACATCTCCAAACTTCCGTTAACCATCTGAAATTATACCGGGGGCCCTGGGACCTCAACTAGAAGCACCAATAACACCTAATACGTCATTCAAACTTAATTCAAACCTTAAACCACCTAAAACAATGTCAGAAACTTGATAAATTCAAGGATTTGAGCCTTAGAACTTCCAATTTCATCAAAATACACATTTGATAAAAAACCCAACCAAAACACGTTCGAATGACTTGAAATTTTGCACACACATCCCAAATGACTTGACGAAGCCACTGCAACTTCTAGAGTTCCATTCCAACCCTCGGATAAAAAAATCATTATCGGACTGGAAACTTCAAAAATTCAATCTTCGTCATTTCAAGCCTAAATGAGATACGGACCTTAAAAATACATTTCGAACATGCTCCCAAACTCGAAATCACCTAATGGAACCATCAAATTTCCATTCTAAGGTCGTCTTCACACTGTTCCGACTACGGACCACTTTCAAACACTTAAGCTCTCATTTAGGGATTAAGTGTTCCAAAACACTCCGAAGCCTAACACCGAATATCCCGACAAACCAAATAGCATAAATAAACTTAGAGGAAGCAGTTAATGGGGGATCCAAAAAACAACTGGCCGAGTCGTCACAATTGATTTCTTACGACTTAGCTCCATTGCAGGATTTGGAAAAAAAAGAAAGGTAACATTTCCTAAATGCCCCAAAGCATCTCAGCAATAAATGTGACGTACAACACACCCATAAGTGAAACTCGACATGGAATGACTTTGTAGATTCCCTAAGACACGACCTGCTCTAAAACCACTTTTTCACGCCCAAAGCTCGCGAGGCGTGGCTGGCACCCGGTGTTCTACTGGCCTGAGCAAACCATTCTATAACTCATAATTATTCGACAAAAACTAGAACATACAGAGGCTGAGTTCGCTAGGCTCATTCCTTTTGTGAATACTGCTGGAAAACATAGCCACACCTTGTAATGTACAATTGCAAATCAGTAAATGTTATATCAATAAACCATTGTACATAAAACGTGAATGCATATGGGCTATCAAGCCTTCTGACATACTGTACATAGTAAACCTGTGTTTACAAAGCCTCTAGGATTCATTGACACAAAGTCGGTCAGGAAACCGACATACTGATATGTCAATAGCAAAAGTCTTATATGTGACTCACAGGCTCTGTTGCACTCCGAATGAGATGGACTCTTACCGAGCCTTCGCTTATGTGACGACCCGGCCGCACATCTCAAGAGTTACTGATCCATTTTTCTTATTTCTGTTTCTATTTGATTTATTATTGACTTTAAATGTGATAAAGTTGGTTGGCTCGGGGTCGGAAAGGATTTTTAAGAAGGTTTGAGACACTTAGTCTCTTATAATAAGGCTAAAGTTGGAAAAGTTCAAGTAGATTGTGACTTATGCGTTAGAGGGATCGGATGTGAATTCTGATTATTCGAATAGCTTCGTAAGGTGATTTGGACATTATGAGCATGGTCAAAATTCGATTTGTAGGTATGGTGCAGATTTAAGCCTGAATTGGCGAAAATAAAAATTTGGCATTTTCCGATTGACAACTGAGATTTTGATGTAGGGTCGGAATGGAATTCCAAAAATTGGACTAGGTCTGTTGTGTCATTTGTGATGTGTTTGAAAACATTTCAGGTCATTCGGATTCAGAATTCTGAAGTTTTGGAAATTATTAGGCTTAAATTCGAGGATGATTTGAAATTTTAATGTTGTTTTTAGCATTCCGAAGATTGGAACAAGTGAATAATGTTATAGGATTTCTTGGAATGTTTGGTTAAGGTCTCGGGGGACTCGGGTGAGGTTCAGGGAGGTTCTATAGAATTTCTAAGCTATTTTAGGTGCTGGTTTTTTGCTACAGTAGTGTTCTACGAGATCGTACTGATTGAGATGCGATCGTGGTGAGTAAAATGCAAAAAAATGTCATTGCTTCTCGATCGCTTTTGAACCTTCGTGATCGCATAAAGCTAATATTCTTTGAACTTATTTTACTTTGGAAGCTTATTGTCACTACCAAACTCGAAGGGCCGCGACAGGCACCCGGTGCCTTACTCGACCGAGTACCAACGTAACATATCTTTCTTGTCATACTATAATGGGTTAGTGAGCTAGAAAACCCATCATGAGATAACAATAATAAAACATAATGGAATGCTTAACATATGACGACCCAACATGATATGCAAACTTATACATGTGATATACGGGCGTACAAGGCCGACATGACCATTTGTAAACTCAAAATGTAGGCAAACAAGGCCATCAGTGTGTCCATACACCTGATATCTATCTACAAGCATCTAAAAGTACATAAAATCATAAAGGTCAGGACAGTGCCCCACCATACTAATCAATACATATCCAAAGCATACTGATCAATTAGGCAACTCCGGAGCAAGTGAACTGCACCACACCTTTCGCTTAGCTGATAGCCTACATGGAGAAATTCCAACCTGTCTATTGGGACATGCGGGCATGAAACACAGCATCCCTAAGCAAAAGGGACGTCAATACGAATAAAGTACTGAGTATGTAAGGCAGGAAAGCATAAACAAGAGCAGTAATGTAAAGAGAGATAGGTGAGATACAACCTGTAACATCTGAGTGCCTCTGGAGGCTACTGATATAAAATGCATAATACATATTTATACGTAAACTTCTAAAACATTTGCCTATGTGGACATCATCATCATCATATCGTACCCCGGCCTCATAGAGGACTCGGTAAAAACGTACCCGGCAATCATAAGGCTTGGTAGAATCGTACCCGCCCACGTGGAGCTCCGTAAAACCCAACTGATCAGTGGTTGCACAGTAGGTGTAGTACTCGGCCGACGATAGCGCGGGTCGGTAGAGTAAAATAGATACATATGTGATTGCATGCTCGACTCATGGAGTCACCTTCTTAACCTTTTGGAGTGTCTTAAAAACCTTATGGAAATCTATGTCATATTTTTAAACCTTAGTAAGATTCAAGGATCATACACATTTGCTTAGAATAATTTTATAACGAAAGAACAACATGGACAACCTTATTTGCTAGGAGTAGATATGTTATGAAGTAGCGTATTCCATTCTCTTTAGATCATGCCAAAAGATAGAAGGAAATACCTTAACATACCTTATACATGTTGAGTCCTTAATTCCTTCCAAGTGATTCTTCAAACATGTCAACTCGATCTATCATAGCATAAGGAGATTGAAAATTAGTGTTGAGCAAAGGCCAAGTCTATAACTTAAGCTAGTAGCTCGTTTTACTTAAATTTGGGAAGCATCTACTTTGTAACAAGGGCCTCGACCAATACCATATACAAACAAACACAACTAGAGAAATCCATCAACATATAAACGTCAATAACAAGACACCACATAACAATAATAAGTCACAACTACTTCACGACGAGTCGGCAAGCTCCAATTGGAATCTGTATAACCCATCTACCCCTGATAGACTTCTTACATTAAGTTACAAGTATCATTAACATGATAATGAAGTCATTCTTCAATGATTCCATCCTTATACCATATATTTATAACAAAGGAAACAACCCACAACTCTAACTACCTTCGATTAGTAACTTTATTCACTACTTAATGTCTACTCAATCCATTTAACTTAATCAATATCAATGTAAGCTTAGGCACATGAAATAACACAATATACCTACCTCCTACAATAACATCAGGTCGTAATCCAAGAAATATTCATCTTACAATAACCCTCAAGAGCAATACAACACCATAGAAGTGACTTAAGCTAATTCAAGTATTATCTTGTAGTTTATCATCCTAACAACTTTACCAACATACAAGCAAGCTTAAGAACAACTAGTAGGATGTTATACCCACCTTATACAGCAGCAAAAACTTTTAATTTCATCCAAATACAGCTCAAAACAATTCTCAATTACAACACAACCTCAAAGAGGTGTTCTTCTTCACTAGGACTAGGTTTTGATATTGAAATATGGTGAAATCCATTTGAAAGACATGAAGTAATCTAGGTTTGATATAAAAACCATGATGGGGTATTTTTCAGAATATAAAATACTTAAAATACCCTCCCACACAAGCTGAAATCACCCAAAAAAACAGCAACAACAAGAAGAACTAGAAACTTACTAGCGCCACGGGATTCCCGACACTTGATTTGTGTTGTTTTCCCTTTGTTTGGGTCTTCGATCATGAGCGAACTTTGAGAGAATGTTTATTGCGTTCTAAGTTCTAAATATACTGAAAATAATGACTTAAAACGTGGTGTAGGCATCTTATATATATCCATATGTCTTAAACCGCCAATGTGGGCCCCAGAGAGAGTTGCTTGGCGCAGTCTTGTGAAAACGCGAATATCTCACTACTCCGATGTCGTATTGATGAACGGTTTAATGTGTTGAAAACTAGACTCGTATATATTCAAATTTGTATATATATAATTCCTTGATTCCAAGTATATTGGGAGAAAAGTGCATTTACATTTGATCTAAATTTCAGGAAATTTATGAATGTAACTTGCGATGACCTTTGCCAACTCTTGTTCCACAGCTTGCTTGCTTTCAAAATAATTACTCATACAATAACCTCCTTACCATGTTGATAACCCTAGTCTCACCCCAAAGTACATGTTATAACATTCCAAATTTTTCGACTTTAAACGAAACTTATTTTCTTCTGTTCGTTTAGCGTCTAAGATTTACAACACTTTTGGTACTTGTTATTCATGACCGTAAAGAGTTGTAACCTCCAAAATTACAAGATGAAACTTAGATTATGTACTTTCAAAATGATCTCATTTCCGAGCATATTTTAATTGGCTTACGATGTATTCTCATGTAAGAAAACATGGAATGTAACATCATTCCCCCCTTTGGAACATTCGTCCTCGAATGTTGACTGATGCGCTTATAAGTTTCATAAACAATAGCTCATACAAATACTTTAATGCTCCCTTTGCCATCTGAGCACTATTTTGTGAATAAATCCAAACGCATTGGCGTTCTCCCCTTTTGGCATCTTTCTCATGCCATAACATGTGGTTGGAATTCTTCCAATATCGTAATATTTGTTAGTTTATGTCATGCACTATGTACTACTGTGTCCTTGTATGAGCGCCAAGAAACTATTCTTCTATTTTTTTCTCCATCTTTTAGCCAATCTCTAAGCCTCGCTTTATCAACATATACAAAATTATGACAAGTTGTCCCTCTAGGCATCTATAGGTGTACTAATGTCTTTCGCTTGGTATTTATTGAACTTAAGTATATTGCTATCTCTTGTTTCATAGCCTTGTGTATCTATCCTTATGAATTTACTACATCTAGGTAGATTATACTATACCACTAAACTTACTTCAATCAATTATTACCGAGGTTGCTACCCAACTCCAGGTTACTCTCTCGCTGCTTATCCTATATGTATAAATCTAAGTCCTTTAGTGCTTCCTCTTTACTATTCATGTTAACAATAACAAACAAATCTCACCTCGTACTTTGGAAATTGTACCCATCTATTGTTTATTCACCTTAATATTGATCCACAATCTATCACCCATAACTTGCAACCTCTTACATAATGCACTATCACTAGGACTCACATCTCCTCAG
This sequence comes from Nicotiana benthamiana, assembly GCA_034376525.1. Taxonomy (NCBI): domain Eukaryota; kingdom Viridiplantae; phylum Streptophyta; class Magnoliopsida; order Solanales; family Solanaceae; genus Nicotiana; species Nicotiana benthamiana. Next base: position 97,932,041 of record CM067337.1, read on the forward strand.
GGAACACCTGGAGTGATTTTTCCTGATCAACCTAGGGATAATACTATGCTTCAATAACCATATTTCATTGCATCCCAACGCAATTCATCTTATGTGGGTAATCTAATCCCGTGCAATTAATAAAATCCCTTTCTCGTTAAATTGTTATTCAATGAAAGGCCAAAGCGTTATCCTCTTATCTATCACAATTACACCCGTATATTACCGCGTGACCAACATTTTATCTCTTCTATATGCACCTAGTCTTAGACTCCTCTGAGTTCGTTCAAGTTGTACCGGGCTTTCAATAACTTACGGATGCCATCAACTTTCTTGTTTTGATGGGTTTATTCTCGAGGACGTACATGTTCTCGTCACCTTCTCACTCATCTTTTCATATCCTTACTCCTATGTACCTAACACCTTTTTGCTCTACAATACTTTGCGTTACGACCTATACCTATCTATTTATACTACTCGCAATATTCCTTTAAATTTCTAGTACAATAAATTTCCTTTCATGACTTCTCAGTTGTCCTTAAATTTAAACAATTACTTTTCCTGGTCGTTCTATCACTTATTACACGAATACTTGGATTGTCTTATTGCCCACAAATACTATAATTTCCTGTACCTGATGTGATCTCAAACATCACCTTTGATGACTTTTTTTCTTTCTGTTCATTAGCCATGATAGGTGCCACTTTCTTATGGAGTGTATACAATTTTGTAGTGAGCCTATCGTTACGAGATCATTTACTCTTTATCTCATTATGTTTAGGTGGAAACATTCTCCTTATTTCCTCAGCTAGTCTTTTATTGTAGTACTTAGGGAGACCTTCTGACTTTTATAAAGTTGGGACCTTGTTATATTGTACATCCAAAGGAAATTTTTATTATTCTTACTCGTCTATAAAAATCCTTATTTACATAACATTGTGCCTTTATGCTTGTATGGTTACTTCTAAGCTCAAAATTTTAGTGTCTCCTTAGTGGCACTCTCTCTTGTTTTCATAATGCTTAAAAACGACACCTTTAACTGCCTCAAATCCTAGATGATTTTTTTTCCAGATGATTGTCATCTCGTATCTACGAGACTAAATTCACTATGTTGCGGTTCACTACATTTATCTTGCATGGTCTATTGATTTATTTGTGACCTTCTGTCTAGCCATAACTGGGCTCTTCTTGAACCAACTACTAATTACTCGTTAGTCCATTCTCATATATGTATATATGTATATATATATATATATATATAAAATCTCTCTTGGGATATATCCTTTTGCTTAACTTATCTCTCGCCACTAGCTCCTGATGTATCAAGTGTCCATCCACACTTACTTATCAATAACATCCTGGCCGAAAAATTTTACTGCCTCTCCCTAGAATAGTGCTTGTATAATGTTTTGGAGTCGCAACATATCTATAGGAACTAAATAATGCAACATAATCTCTTTCTCCTTTTTACCACATTCTTCCTTTAAAATTCCATAGTTAGCTGAACCGCTTAACTCTGACTTAATACCATATCGCACCATATTCCCCCATTTAGGGTAGTACTAAGATTTTGTACTACGACGGTCTACCAATAGTTGTTTTACCTCTTCATTTTTGGTGTCTTTTCACATTATCAATGAACTTTAATCGTCTTATGGTAACCTTCTGTACCAGGAATAACTAAATTTCTTACGCATGAAGGTGACACCTACTGTATCTGGCACACTTAGTCCCTTAAGTTTAACTCTGCTCAGAGTGCTTGCTTTAGGTAAGCAACTTCGTAATGGCCTTTAAAGGTTATTCATTTCTTGCCTATTCTAATATTATTGGAACTCAATCTTTGAAATTCTCACGATGTCGACCATTATCAAATCCTCCAGTCCCTAATTCATGTTTGGTTTTATCTTGTTCACCAGCCCATGCTGATTTTTGTTACTTTGGGGTCCAACCTTTCCTCTGGGTCTATTCTATTATTGCCTAAAGGCTTGTCACCTCCTGTATTTTCCTTCACTTGACTATAAACTCTGTCATCGTGTCATATTTTGATTTACTGTTATCACCCATATATCACAGCTTACTCATGATGCTTCATTTACTTTCTTCCTATTCTTCGACACTATAACTTTATTCTGAAAACATCAACAAAACGTCCTTTAACTTTTAGCTCCTTTTTATTCATCTCGCTGTCTCTTCGAGATGCCTAAAATTCTCTCTCTCTCTCTCCCTCTCTCTCTCCCTCTCTCTCTCTCTAGGGCGGGAGTCATACTAAGGTAAATATTTTATCCCTTTTAGTATTCGCTGCCTATCTTCTAAAATTGCTAATTATTCTCGTATTCATATATGATTGCACTATTCTAGAGATCACTATCTGCGTTCCTTACAAGGAGATCTACTACCACCTTTGCAATACCCTTCGAAAATGTTAGCTAATGGTAATAATCCATCCACAAATTTTTGTTACTCTAACCCCAGCTTGATCTTGATATTACATCATTCTCTTAAACTATATTTGTCAGTTCTCATTAGAAATAATTAAGGTAGGTGTGGTCAATTGTGTAAAACTTTGTTAGTGTTGAAAGTAACTCAAAATTCTTATATATTTCTCTACCAGAATTGCAAATACTGATAATCTTCATTGTCTGGGTACTTCGTACTTCTATTTTTTTCTCATGTTATTTCTTTCACTTATTGAAACTTATATCCACCTCCTAATTCTGTCGTTGCTCTCTACCATATGGGTGGATAGATATCCATGCCTTGGGATTCCTTATCAAGAGGCTCACATATCTTAGTGTACACATGATTTTCTGAAGACCTAACATTTACGCATCATAAGCATGATACAAAATAGATTTCCTCTGATAAACTCTTCCACGTCCACATTCAATATCTTAACAACTGTCTTTGATGATATAGGCATCATCGTATCATGAATAAGATAGAGTTTAAGAAATTGAGTTCTTTCAACTAAGCTCTACCACACGATCTAGAGTAAGAAGAAATAGTGAAAGTACTAAATGCCCTGTAGCCTCCTTCTTATAAATGTGGTGCACTATACACCCATAAACAAGACTCTACTAGACACCGCATGTAGACTCCCTAGGATCGAACTGCTCTGATACCACTTTTGTCACGACGCAAATCGAAGGGCCGCGACGGGCACCCGGTGCCTTACTCGACTGAGTACCAACGGAACATATTTTTTCTTATCATACTATAATCTGTAAGTGAGCCAGAAAACCCATCATGAGATAACAAGAATAAAACATAAGGGAATGCTTAACATATGACGACCCAACATGATATGCAAACTTATACATGTGATATACGAGCCTACAAGGCCGACATGACATTTTGTAAACTCAAAACGTAGGCCAACAAGGCCATCAATGTATCTATACACCTAATATCTGTCTACAAGACTCTAAGAGTACATAAAATCATAATGGTCGGGACAGGGCCCCACCATTCCAATCAATACATATCGACAGCATACTGATCAAATCGGCAACTCCTGAGCAAAGGGAGTGCACAAACACCTTTCGCTAAGCTGATAGCACACTTGGAGAAACGCCAATCCGTCTATCGAGACCTGTGCGCATGAAACGCAACATCCCCAAGAAAAAGGGACGTCAGTACGAATAAAGCACCGAGTATGTAAGGTAGGAAAGCATATACAAGAGCAGTAATGCAAAGAGAGATAGATGAAATACAACATGTAACATCTGAGTACCTCTTGGGGCTACTGATATGAAATACATAATACATATATATATACATGAACTTTTCAAACATTTGCCTCTGTGGGCATCATCATCATCATATCGTACCCGGCCTCAAAGAGGACTCACTAAAAATGTACCCGGCCATCATATGGCTCAGTAGAATCGTACTCGGCCACGTGGATCTCACTAAAACCAAACTGATCAGTGGTTGCACAGTTGGTGCCGTACCCGACCGGCTATAGCGAGGCTCAATAGAGTATAGTAGATACATATATAATGCATGCTCGACTCATAGAATCACCTTCTAAACCTTTTGGAGTGTCTTAAGAACCTTATGGACATCTATACCCTCAATATGAACCTTAGTCAGATTCAAGGATAATACACATTTGCTTAGAATAATTCTATAAGTAAAGAACAACATGGACTACCTTATTTGCCAGAAGTAGATACGTTATGAAGTAGCGTATTCATTTCTCTTTAGATCATGCCAGAAGAAAAATTGAAATGCCTTAAAATACCTTAAACATGTTGAGTCCTTAATTCCTTCCAAGTGACTCTTCAGACAAGTCAACTCGATCTATCATAGCATAAGGAGATTCAAAATTAGTTTTGAGCAAAGGCCAAGTCTATAACTTAAGCTAGTAGCTCGTTTTACTTAAATTTGGGGAGCATCTCCTTTGTAACAAGGGCCTCCACCAATACCATGTACCAACAACAACAACCAGAGAAATCCATCAACGTATATGTGTCAATAACAAAACACCACATAACAATAATAAGTCACAACTACTTCACGACGAGGCGGCAAGCTCCATTTGGAATCCGTATAACCCATCTACCTCTTATAGACTTCTTACATTAAGTTACAAGTATCATTAACATGATAATGAAGTCATTCATCAATGATTCCATCCTTATGCCATATATTTATAACAAAGGAAACAACCCACAACTCTAACTACCTTTGATTGGTAACTTTATTCACTAGGTCATGCCTACTCCATCCATTTAACTCAATCAACATCAATATAACCTTAGGCACATGAAAGAACACAATAAACCTACCTAATCCAAGTATTATCTTGTAGTTTATCTTCCTAACAACTTAACCAACATACAAGCAAGCTTAAGAACAACTATTAGGATGTTATAATCACCTTAGACAACAGCAAAAACTTTGAATTTCATCCAAATACATCCCACAACAATCCTCAATGACAACACATCCTCAAAGAGGTGTTGTTCTTCACTAAGACTAGGTTTTGATATTTAAATATGGTGTAATCCATTTGAATGACATGAAATAATCTAGGGTTGATATAACAACCATGAGAGAGTATTTTACAGAATATAAAGTACTTAAAATACCCTCCCACAAGAGATGAAACCACCCAAATTCAGCAACAACAAGAAGAACAAGAAACTTACTAGCGCCACGGGATTCGCGACACTTGATTTGTGTTGTTTGGGTCTTGCATCATGAGAGAACTTCGAGAGAGTGTTTATAGGGTTCCATGTTCTGAATATACTGAAGATAGTTACTTAAAAAGGGGTGTAGGCATCTTATATATATCCATATGCCTTAAAACGCCTATGTGGGCCCCATAGAGAGCAGCTTGGCGCAGTCTTGTAAAAATACAAATATCTCTTTACTTCAATGTTGTATAGATGAACGGTTTAATGCGCTGGAAAATAAACTCGTATATGTTCAACTTGGTATATATATCATTCCTTGATTCCAAGTATATTAGGAGAAAACTAAATCTACATTTGACCTAAATTTCCGCAAATTTATGGATGTAACTTGCGATGACCTTTGCCAACTCTTGTTCCACAGATTGCTTGCCTTCAAAATATAGAAAATGAATATAATACGACTAAAATAATTCATACAATAACCTCCTTATCATGTTAAAATCTTAGTCTCACCCCAAAGTACATGTTATAACATTCCAAATTTATCGACTTTCAACGAAAATTATTTTCTTCTTTTCGTTTAGCGTCTAAGCTTTCCAACCCTTTTGGTACTTGTTATTCATGACCTTAAAGACTTGTAACCTCCAAGATAATAATATGAAACTTACATTATGTACTTTCAAACTGATCTTATTTCTGATCTTATACTAATTGGCTTACGATTTACTCTCACATACGAAAATATGGAATGTAATACTTATATCTTATAGTCTATAATGAATTTGGGGATGATACAAAAATTAATGTTATAGCCCTTTTTGTCTAGTTTCCAAAATCATAAATTAATTAGAATTTTAAGTTGTGTAAAAAAATTTATCGAGGTTACATTATAGGCTATCCAGGAAGGGTTTAGGAATCTCTAATGCACAGGGCTAACTTTGGAAGCTTATATCTAAATTGTCAGGAAATGAGAAACATATGAAATTATAGCCTTGATGTTTAGTTTTCAGAAAATCAAACAATATATCATTTAGAGTTGTGTGCACCAAGTTATGACCATTATACCGGAGGCTGTCCGGAAGAGCGGGGAACTTCTTCTTTGCGATCGTGAAGCGTTGTGCGCCATCGCGAAGGGAAAATTTTGAGTTGAGAAAAGGTTTTCTTCACGACAGTAAAGAATTTTACATGATCGCGAAAAGTTTATACGTGGGCAGAATATTTTAAAGACCTGTTCCGCGACATAAAACCCTTTTTGCACAATATTTAAACGGGAAAAGAGCTTTGAGGAAATTTTGAAGAGAGAAAATAATTGTTCTTCATTGAGGTAAGAATTTTTGACCCAAAAACTTGATTAGTTATGATTAAGGTGAAAAGATATCAGTATAAATTCATAAAAATAAGTAGAAAAAGTTGGAGTTAGGACTTGAGATTATAAAATGTTATAGGGATGATTTGAGGGGTCAAACAAAATTTGATTTTTAAGTTCTTTATATGTACGGACTCGTGAGATGATGAAGAATATTTTGGAATAAAGTTTTTCCAGTTCCGGGACACGGGCCAAGGAGTCGTGATTTGACTGATTTTGATTTTGTGCTAAAATCGATATGTTTTCAATTCAAAATTCATTCGTTTAGCATAGTTTAATGATAAAAATATGAACATGGTAGATTTCAAGAACTTGGAAGTCATTTTGAAGGGCAAAGGAATTGCAAGCTAGATTTCGGGCTGGATTGAGATGAGAGATTATTTTAATTGATATCCTGAGGGTATGAAACCCCAAAATTTCATAGCTTACAATTATTTTGAGGTGACTTACACGCTAGATGAAGAGCGTGGGGGTAGAGCACTTCTGGGGATTATGACTTAGTCCATCCTAAATGATCATTTTACTATGTATATGATAGTAATTGGTAGATATTATTACAATTTAAAAAATGCCAAATGTGGGCTTTGTGCCAGCTGTTTGAACCCTCAGGGGATATTTTAAATGATATATCTAATTGATTTCATACTTGTACTCAGTCATACTATATTTTACTATTTTGAAGACTCAGCTGTACTATTTTATTTTAAACACTTTAAATGATATTTTCAATGGTATTTGAACTGAGCTTAATAGTTTACTGTGACCTGAGGGGCTTATGAGATTCTGAATAACTAAAGACGATGGGCTATGTTATGAGGATACATTTGGGGCGGGATGCACTCCGCAACAGTGATATATTGATTATGATAATAAGGCCGAGGGCCTAAGATTGTATGTTACGAGGTGACTTGAGATATTGATATGAGGCCGAGATTCTGTTTATGATGCCACGAGATAGCTTGATTATGCGATTGGGCCATAAGGGGCCCCTCCCGAAGTCTGTACACCTTCAGTGAGCGCGGGTACCCATTGTGAAATAAGATATAGCCCAAGGGGCTGGCATTGTTCAGTGACATTACTCGGGGTGCTGATTCTGTTATTACTATCCTGAGGGACAGTTATTATGTGTTTACTTTTTAGTTGTTTTTCATGTATATCATTGACTGTATAAGTGATGTTTATGATATTTTACTACTTAATTATATTTACTAATTTAATTCTGGCTCTTTAGCTTAATGTTGTGGCTTACCTGATTTTATATTACTCAGTATTCATTTATTTTTATTACCCACTGAGTAGGAGTATTAACTTTCCTCCCTTCACCATGTGTGCAGATTTGGACGCTAAAGGTACCGCTCCTGAGGGTTGATAGTTCCAGCAGGTCTTCGAAGATTTATTTGGTTGCTGCTTGGCTATTTGAAGCCTAGTGAATTCTCCCTTTATTTCAGTTTTCTGTTGATTCAGTATGTAGTAGTGGATTAGGCTCAACAGTTTTAGTGTCGTCTTAAATGCTCATTACTAGTGACATCCCGATGTAGGCAGTGTTGGTTCATTTTATTTCCTCAACTTATATTGTTATTGTTTGGGATTTATTGATATTAAAGACCTTGGTTTATTATTTTAACTCCTTAAGGTGAATTGAAAGCGTGTCGGCTAGCCTTGTATTCACGAGAGCGCCATCACGACGGGGTTTGGGTTTAGGGTAGTGACAAGATGGTATCACAGCCTAGATTACATAGGTCTAACGAGTCATGAGCAGGTTTAGTAGAGTCGCACGGATCGGTACAGAGACATCTATATTTATCCTTGAGATGATGCAAAACGTTTAGGAAAAATCCATATTCTTCAAAACTCTTGTCGTGTGAAGTTGCTAATCAAAATACTAAACTTCTTTTATCATATTCACTCTCAGATGGTGATGACACCGCTTTACCTGTTAGGACGAGCGACAACCAGTACAACCAGTAGGAGCCATTAGAGGCCGAGAAAGTGGCCGAGGTCATGGTAGGGGTAGAGGTAAAGTCCCCGCAACAGATGGGAAAACACCTGCAAACCCACCAGCTGCTCCAATTCAGGGTCAGGTCCTAGTGGTGGATGCTCATGCAGCACCAGCTCAGGCACCTGTTGTGCCCATTGTTATTCCAGGTCTTCAAGAGACACCAGCTCAGATATTAACAATATGTACTTTCCTTGCTCAGGAGGTCAAAATTTCTAATGTGGCTGGTATTTCTCATGTAGGGAGAGGCACTCAGACTCTCAACACCCATACAATCGATCTGGTGATTCAGGGAGTGCAGAAACTGGAGTTACCACTAGCACAACCTGTGGCAGTTGTTCAGGGTTATGTAACTTCTGTTACGCCGGAGGATGAGCAGCGTAGATTTGAGAGGATAAAAAGACTCCAGCCTTCTACTTTTATTGATGCAGAAGGCGAGGATGCCTAGGTTTCTTAGGCAGATGTCAGTAGATTCTTTGCATTATGGGTATTATTGATACCACCGAGGTTGCATCTTTGATCTTCTAGTTTAACGGAGCTGCCTTGACTTGTTTGAAGGCATGTGAGAGGAGTAGTCCTGATTGTTCGGCACCTATGATGTGGCACCAGTTCTTTGCCCTATTTTGGAGATGTATATCCCCCATTCTCATACGGTGGAGCTGCGAAGACAGTTGTAGCAACTACGATAGAGGGAAATGAAAATTTCCCAGTACGAGATGAGGTTCTCAGAGTTGGCTCAACATGCTATTTACTTGGTTGCTACAGAGAGAGAGAGAGGATACGGAGTTTCGTCGATGGCCTCTCTTACTATCTTCGGGTTCCCATGACTAGGGAGAAGGTATTAGGTGTTACATTTGAGAAGGTTGTGGATATTTTTTGAGAGATTGAGTCAGTTCATTTCCAGGAACGCGAGGGGAGGGAGGCCAACAGGCTTTATGGTCATGGTAGTTATGGGGATACACCTTTGAGGGGCCAATTTCAACACGGTAGAGGGCGACAGTTCCGAAATGGTTAGTTAGCTCCCCCAAGTTATCGTGGGAAATCTTCATGCCACAGTTATCACGGTTCTCAGCAGGGCCATTCTTTACTTAGTGCACTTCCTACCCAAGGTTCTTCCCGTGCTCCATCGGTTCAGGATTATTCTACTCTGATGGCATCTACTTATCATATTGGCGTTAGGGGTTCCCATCAGTCCCCATCTCCAGAACCTAGGATTTATTATGAGTGTGGAGAGATGGGCCACTTTTTGAGGCAGTGCCCTCGTCGTTCTCAACAGAAGGGTCCGTCATCAGCCTCACCCTCAACCACTTCACCAATCACCCACCAAGCTGGGGGGACAGTCATCTAGGGGTTGCCCTAGAGGGGGAGGTTGATCTGCAGGTTGTAAGGCTCGCTTCTATACAGTTCCAGCTATGCCCGATATGATTGCTTCAGATGTAGAGATTACAGGTATTATCTTAGTCTATCGTATGGATCCTTCCGTGGTATTTGACCCTGGATCTTTTTTCTCTTATGTGTCATCTTATTTTTCCCATTAGCTAGGTATGCCCTTCGAGTCCCTTATTTCTTCTGTTCATGTTTCTATACCGTTGGGTAATACTATTATGGTAGACTATGTGTACCGGCCGTGTATTGTGCCTATTATGGTTCTAGAGACCCGAGTGGATCTATTTCTATCGTGTATGGTGGACTTCAATGTTATTTTAGGCATGGAATAGTTATCTATGTGTCGGGCTATTTTGACCTGTCATGCTAAGAAAGCGACTTTGGTTATGCCTGTTGTGTCACATATTAAGTGGCGAGGTTCGAGCGATTATGTTCCCAGCAAAGTGATTTATTTCTTAAAGACCAATTGTATTATTAGGAAATGTTGTCTTTCATATCTAGCATTTGTGAGGGATGTCAGTGCAGAGACTACCAGTATTGAATCTGTTCCAGTTGTGAGTGATTTTTGCGATGAATTTCATGCAAACCTGCTGCGTATTCCACTAGACAGGGATATAGATTTGGGTATTGACTTAGTACCGGGAACTCACCCCATTTGTGTTCCATCATATTGTATGGCACTAGAGAAGCTGGAGGAGTTAAAGGAGCAGCATTAGGAACTTTTAGGTAAAGGGTTCATTCGTCCTAGTGTATCGCTGTGGGGTGCACCAGTTCTCTTTGTAAAGAATAAGGATGACACGAAGACAATGTGCATTGATTACAGGTAGTTGATCAAAGTGACAATTAATAAAAAGGACTGATCAGCTTCAGGGAGCGAGAGTATTTTCTAAGATTGATCTCTACTCAGGTTATGACCAGTTGAAGATCAGGGACTCAGACAATCTTAAGACATCTTTCAGGACCCAATATGGTCATTATGAGTTCCTGGTGATGTCTTTTAAGCTGAGCAATGCCCCATCAACATTTATGCACTTGATGACTAACGTGTTCCGGTCGTATCACAACTTGTTTGTCATAGTCTTCATTGATGATATTCTGGTGTGCTCGCTTAGTCAGGAGGGGCATGTAGAGCATTTGAGAATGGAGTTGCAGAGGTTTAGAGAGGGGAAAATTTAAGCAAAGTTCTCTAAATATGAGTTTTGGCTCAGTTAGGTGGCTTTCTTGGGGCACGTGGTGTCCAGCGAGGGTATTCAGGTGGACCCAAAGAAGATAGAAGTGGTTTAGAGTTGGCCCAGACCTTCCTCAGCTACAGAGATTCGTAGTTTTCTTGGTTTGGCATGTTATTACCACCGGTTAGTTTAGGGATTCTCGTCTATTGCATATCCCTTGACCAAGTTGACTCAGAAGGGTGTTTTATTTAACTGGCCTGATGAGTGTGAGGAGAGCCTCCAAAAGCTCAAGACTGCCTTGGCCATAACTCCAATGCTAGTATTACAATCAACTTCAACTTCTTATGTTGTATATTGTGATGCTTCGAGAATTGGTATTGGGTGTGTTCTTATATAGGTGGATAGAGTTATTGCCTATATTTCTCATCAATAGAAGCCTCATGAGAAGAAATACCTTGTTCACGATCTGTAGTTCGCTGCCATTATTCATGCGTTGAAGATCTACAAACATTATCTGTATGGTGTGTCTTGTAAGGTGTATGCTGATCATCGTAGCCTCCAGCACTTGCTCAAGAAAAAAGATATCAATTTGAGGAAATGAAGATGATTGTAATTACTTAAGGATTATCACATTACTATATTATATCAGTCAGGAATGGACAATGTAGTGGCTGGCGCTTTGAGCTGAAAGACGATGAGTATAGGGAGTTTGGCATATATTCCAGTTGGGGAAAGACCTATTGCAATTGTTCAGGCTTTGGCTAATCGGTTCGTGAGGTTGGATATTTTGGAGCCTAGTAGGGCATTGGCTAGTGTGATGTCTCCGTTATCTCTATATGAGCGCATAAAGGAGCGCCAGTATGATGACACACATTTGTTTGTCCTTAAGGATAGAGTTCAGCATGATGATGCCGGAGATGTGACTATCGGTTATGATGGGGTGTTGAGGATGCAGGGCTGGATATGTCTGCCTAATGTACATGGGCTTCGGGAGTTACTTCAGGAGGAGGCCCATAGCTCACGGTATTATATTCATCAAGGAGTTGCAAAGATGTATCAGGATCTGAGACAACATTATTGGCGGAGAACAATGAACAAAGACATTGTGGGATTTGTAGCTCGGCATCTCAATTGTCAGCATGTGAAATATGAGCACCACAGACCAGGGGATTTGCTTAGGCGAATGGATATTCAAGAATGGAAGTGGGATCGGATCAATATGGACTTTGTAGTTGGGCTCCCACGGACATCTAAGATGTTTGATGGTATTTGGGTGATTGTGTATTGGCTGATCAAGTCCGTGATCTTTATAGCTATATGCACTATTTATTCTTCAGAAGGGTCGGCAGAGATATATATCCGGGAGATTGTTTAGTTGCATGGTGTCCCCATTTCAATCATTTCAGATCGGGGCACGCAGTTAATCTCAGAATTTTGGAAGTCTGTACAATGAGAGTTGGGTACTCAGGTTGACTTGAGCACAAATTTTAACCCTCAAGCGGATGGACTGTACAATCATACTATTAAGATATTTGACGATATGCTACGCACTTGCGTTATTGATTTCGGAGGTTCATGGGATCATTTCTTACCGGTCGCGGAGTTTGCTTATAATAAGAGTTACTACTCAAGAATTCAGATGGCTCTATATGAGGCTTTGTATAGAAGATGGTATAGGTCCCTAGTGGTTTGGTTGGAGTTGGGCGGTGCTAGGCTATTGGGTATAGATTTGGTAAAGGATGCTTTAGATAAGGTGAAGGTGATTCATGAGAGACTTTGTACAGCGCAGTCGAGATAAAAGAGCTATGTTGACAGGAAGTTTCGTGATATGTCCTATTTGGTTTGTGAGAAGGTTTTGTTGAACGTTTCACCCCTGAAGGGTGTTATGCGGTTTGGAAAGAAGGGTAAATTAAGTCTACGATTTATTGGACCTTTTGAGGTACATTAGAGGATAGGGGAGGTGGCTTATGAGCTAGCCTTGCCACCCAGCCTGTCAGGTGTGAACCTAGTATTCCATGTTTCTATGCTCGGGAAGTATATTGGAGACCCATCTAATGTTTTGGATTTAAGCACTATTCAGTTGGAGGGTGATCTGAATTATGATCTGGAGCCAACAATTGTTTTGGAGCATTAGGATTGGAAGTTGAAATCAAAAGATATAACTTTAGTGAAAGCGTAGCGCAGAGGCCTGCTTGTGGAGGAGGCTACCTGGGAGACCGAGCAGGAGATGCGGAGCAAATATCCTCACCAATTCGAGGCTTCAAGTACGTTTCTTCACTCGTTCGAGGACGAACATTTATTTAAGAGGGGAGGATGTGATTATTCGACAAGCCATCTAATAAGTTACCGCACCGTTTTCCCATTTCTATTTCTGTCTGCCTTGCTTATTTTTCTTTATATATGATCGGGTGGGTTGGCTCGGGTTTGGAAAGGTATTTATGAAGGTTTGAGACACTTAGTCTCTTTTATGAATCAAGTTGGAAAAGTCAACTGGATGTTGACTAATGCATTAGAGGGCTTGGATGTGAGTTTCAATGGCTCGAATAGCTTTGTTAGGTGATTTGGGACATATGAGCGTGATCGTAATGTGTTTTAGAGATCCGTAGTAGATTTAGGCTTGAATTGGCCAAATTTGATTTTTTGGCATTTTTCGGTTGATAGGTTAGATTTTGATATAAGGGTTAGAATGGAAATCCGGAAATTGGAGTAACTCTCTTGTATCATTTGTGATGTGTATTCGAAATTTCAAGTCATTCGGATGAGGTTTGATAGACGTTTTGATCGACTTCGGAATTCAAAAGTTTTGAAAATTTTTAGGCTTGAATCCAAAGGTGATTCGATGTTTTGATGTTTTTTGAGCATTCAAAAGGCTGGAACAAGAATGATGATATTTTATGATTGGTTGGCATGTGTAGTTGATCGCAATGTATTTTCCCCAATCGCAAAGAGTATATACCTGGGCAGAATGTTTTACTGACTTGTTCCGCATCATAAAATCCTTCTTACATAATATTTGAATAGGAAAAGCGTTTGGAGACGATTTTAAAGAGAGAAAATCATTGTTATTCATTGAGGAAATATTTTTTGACCCTAAACTTTGATTAGTTATGATTAAGGTATGAAAATATCAGTGTAAATTCATGAAAATTAGTAGAAAAAAATAGAGTTAGGGCTTGAGATTCTGATACATTCTAGGGATGATTTGAGCGGTCAAACGAACTCCAATATTCAATATAAAGTTGATATTTTATGCTTAGAATTGATATTTTCAATTGGAGTTTATTCGTTTAGCATGATTTAATTAAAAAAATCCGCACTTGGTAGATTCAGAGCACTCGGAAGTCGTTTCAATGGGCAAAGGCATTACAAGCTAGATTTTGAGCCGGATTGAGGTGAGTAATTTTTTTAAATGTTGTCTTGAGGATATGAAACTCCAGAATTTCACAGCATACGACTATGTTGGGGTGACCTACACGCTTGATAATGAGAGTGGGATAGAGCACCGCTCAGAATCCCGAATGATTATTTTACTGTCTATTTGATAGTAATTAGTCGATATTATTATATTTGGGCAAAATGCCATATGTGGGCTTCATACCAAGTATTTCAACCCTTATGGGATATATTAAATGATATTTTCCTCACTAATTGATTTCATATTGGTGCGTAGTCATACTATATTTTACTATTTTAAAGACTCAACTTTATTATTTTGTATTAAACACATTAAATGATATTTTCAAATATATTTGAGATGCGCTTCATATTTTACTGTGGCCCTGGGGTCTTATGAGATTCTGACTGAGTATGGTCGTAGGCCTATGTTATAAGGATACATTTGGGTCCGGTTGCACGTCGTAGCGGTGATTCATTGATTATGATAATGAGTACGAGGGCTTGACAGTGTACGCCACGAGGTGACTTGAGATTTTGACATGAGGCCGAGAGTCTGTTTATGATGTCACGAGATGACTTGATTATGCGTTTTGGACAATAAGGGGCCCCTCTCGGAGTCAATATACCTCTAATGAGCACGGGTACCCATTGTGATATGAGATGTAGCCCAAGGGGATAATATTGTTTTGTTGCATTGCCCGAACGACTGATTCTATTATTAATGTGCTTGGGGCAGTTATTATGTGTTTACTTTATTTTGTTTTCCTGTATATCGTAAACTTTTTAAGAAATGTTTATGAAATTTAACTGCTTAATTATATTTATTGATTTTTCTATAGCTTAATGTTGTGCCTTACATGGTTTTATGTTACTCAATCTTAATTTATTTTTATTTTTCAACTGAGGTGGAGCACTCACTTTACTCCCTGCACCTTGTGTGCGGATTTGGGTGCTACATGTCCTGTTCCAAATGGTTGATAGTACCAGCATGTCTTCGGAGATTTATTAGATAGCTACTTGGCGATTCGTAGCCCAGTGCATTCTCCCTCTATTTCAGTTTTCATTTGTTTCAGTATGTAGTAGTGGATTAGACTCTAGACTTTTAGTGTCGTTTTAGATGCTCATG
Organism: Nicotiana benthamiana; assembly: GCA_034376525.1. Classification (NCBI taxonomy): domain Eukaryota; kingdom Viridiplantae; phylum Streptophyta; class Magnoliopsida; order Solanales; family Solanaceae; genus Nicotiana; species Nicotiana benthamiana. The sequence goes on from CM067337.1 coordinate 97,947,603, forward strand.
ACTAGTTGCACCCCGATGTAGGGGTTTGTTGCTTTATTTTATTTCCTCAACTTATATTGTTATTTTTGGGATTTATTTATATTAAAGACCTTGATTTATTATTTAAATTGTTTAAGATAAATTGAATGTGTGCCGGTTGTCCTTGTCTTCACGAGAGGCGCCATCACTACCGAGTTTGGGTTCAGGGTCGTGACACCTGAATGCCAATCTAGTCTATGAAGAAGGCTCGTCAAACTAATTATCTATAACAGTAGGCGTTAATGCACCATCCCCAACAAAAGGATGTCATTATAATATACTGCATATGTAAGTCATCTAAACAAGCATATAAAGGACATGCAAGAAAACGTGGAGTAAATGACTCAGCCTAAAAATTTGGATGGCTCTGTAAATTATGAAACATTTATAAGGTCATTCATATGCGTATAGATGTGATGTAATGCATAGGTATGTATGTACATAACATCATCAAGAATCTGAGGGCATCCCATCATATTATTTCAACCACCGTGGGTGCCCATCATATTATGTCAACCACCGTGGGCAACATCATCATCGATACCTGCTGACAGTTTGTGTGCGTATATAACGCCGTAACATATACATACATTTACATATATACGCGCTTATAATGTCTTTTGGTGCCACTGTGTGTAAAATCATAAACGTATATCAGATGGTCATGTGGTGGTGCATATAAACTGATGTAACCATTTCCCATATTTCGTATATATATATATATATATATATACACACACATACATACATACATATGTAACGCCGTTTGAGCCATGGATAAATGCATGTAAATGAATGCAATACATGAAAAGTACGTTAATAAAAAATTTCGAATTGTCATAAGACCATTATAACTATGACTAATATAATGAAACAAACTTAATCAACTTACATAGGCAAAAAAGAATACACTGGTTGGACATCTCAATCACCTAAGACTAACAGTATTGATTTAAGTAACTAGTATAAGTTATTAAGTTAACCGTTATCCCTAGACCATCAGAAAGCTCAACAAAAGGACCAGTTTTCCCTACAACTGCCATAGTAGTATATCTGAGAACATTAACAAGACATCATCTTTGAATACTTCTTAGAAAATAGTTTAAACAAATCAGTGAAATAATACAAACGTGTACATTTGCAGAAGTCAAATTCTATTTTCTTTGCAGTTACTTAACAATCAATTTCGTTGAAAAAGAACTATTTTTCCACCAAAAATGTGAAGTACAAGAATAGCATACGATTGCAATAACTGATGTTACAATTTGAACTGAAGAAGTATTATGTGATTAAACATCTGATGTATCTAATATGGTAAAGATGCTCCAGACATTAGGCTCCACAATAACAGTTTAAGTTTGTTTTATTCGTGTCGAATAGACTATGCAATAAAAAAAGAAGGGATAGCCTAAACATACTTAAGTAGGGAAAAATTTGTATGATATTTTTGAAATAGATTGTACCGTATTCCCTTAAAATCACATCTCACGTTGTAGTGTTGCGTAGAATTTGTACGAAATCACGTTTCTAATGTGCAAATATATATGCTTACTAGACGACATGAGTACTGAACTCTTTAATTTCAATATAAAGAGAGAAAGAGTTGCAACGGGTTTCTGTTGATTTCCCAATTTTAATTCTTGGAACTAAAACAAATTCTGAAATGAAATAGAAGAAACAAACTAAAAGATGCACAATAGAAAACATCCAATACTACACATAAATGTCGGCCCTCATGCATGCTCGCCTGAAGCCCTCTCGACTAAGAAAAAGCACACAAGTAATGAATAAGTGAAATTGTTACTAACACTTTAGTTTGCCACCTTTTTTGAAAACTTAAGAGTCACCAAATATATATTAGTTTTTTTTTAACGGAAAAAATACTTATAATATATTAATAAAAGAGGCATGAATTAGGGTACAAGGCCCATAAAGATGCTATTAGTACATAATTGAGTCGTGCTATGTAGGGTATTGTCATTTCCTAGAGATGTCATTCTTTGTTCTTGCAATACACATCCATTGCAAAGTTAGATGGTTCATCAAAATAAAGGGTTATATTATAACTAGGATACTTTAGAGCTTTCTTGGTCATCTTGTGTGTCACCATGTTTTCTTCACGGAAGTTGTACTTCATTATGATCACCCTAGCTCCATTGCCTTCCCCATTAAGCACCTGCCTTCATGAATTAAATCATTGTAAATAGGATAATCTTCTTCTAAAATATGAATCATCTCTGTAGCATCTGTTTCTAATTCACATGGTGTAATCTTCTCCTTTATAATCATTTGAAGTGCCTGCCGCTAAACTAGTAGTTCTTCATGTATATGTAAAATTATTTGACACTTCTCTTGGTAACCCAACATCCACTCTCCTTTGTTGTTGCATATGATTCCACTGATTCTTCTATAAAGGCATTCATCGTTGGAAACACCATCAAAGTTGAACTTGTACCATTGCTTGGGAGGTTGGAGCCATTTTACCTTCACCTTTACAGGAATATTACTAGTTATGGGTTTGTATGTGAGCAATTGATATTCTTGTATTTGTTGAAATACTTTCATAGTGTTAATAATAAGATTGGTGTTATTAACATTGTCTGCATTCCTAATTTTCCAAATAGCCCAAATTGCAAATGGGAAGACATCTTCCCAAGTGATTAACTCAGTCGGTATATGAGGTTTTTTTTTTACGCATGAAATCGACCCAATGCTCATTCAGCATAGGATTAGAAAACGACGCCCCTATAGATCGCCAAAAAAATTGTGCCATCTTGCATTCCCCAAAAATATGAATTATGGACTTTTTCCTATTTTTGCAAATTAGGCAGGTTATATCTATGTTGATACCAATTTTTGCTAGGTAGTTCCCGATAGGTAGTCGTGAATGTTATAATTTCCACATGAAAAATTGAATTTGCCTAGAGTATTTCATGCTCCATATCCATGCAAAAACATTAGTAGCTTGAGATTGCGTGTCAATTAATTTATAGCATTAGGAAATTATGAATATCCCACTAGGATTTATACTCCATATAAGGTTGTTGTTGTATGTGGAGGTTGTGGTTAGGGAGTGGATGCCATTAATGATATTCCGTGGAAGATCGAAAGAGATATGAGCTAGATCCCATTTATTATTATTTTGGATGTCTTTTTTCTTTCAACTCAATCTCATTATTTGTAAGGGGATCTATTAAATTTTCCCTAAGGTTGCCATAAACAGGGATCCTATTTGTGTCACATATGGACATGTTAGGGTGGTCGCTTACTGGCATCTTATACCTTGTTGACAAAATTTCTAACTTTTTAGAAGGCTTTTTCAAGTACTAGATTCATCCTTAGTAGACTTAGTATGGTTGTATAGGCTAGTGAAGGCTCGCGCCCAAATAGAGGATGGGTCATTAAGAAGCCTCACGGCTAGGCTACTTAGAAGTAAAAAATTCTTAGTCTTTGCCTTTTTAATACCTTGTCCCATATGTCCTTAGGCAGTGTAACTACATTCCAGCTTAATAAGTGCATTTTCCTTTTTTGAGTTGTAGTTCCCCTCATGAAATCTCTTTAGACCTTATCGATTTGATTTAGTGTCCTACTCGTGAGGATTAATAGTTGCATTTGGTTATTTGGTATTTTGGTTAGAGTGAATTTTATGAGCTTACACCTTCCTTCCATGCTTAGTCATTTTGTATTCCAAATAATCAACCTAGCCCGCATCTTATCGATTATAGGCAGAAAATCTTTATGTCTGAGTTATTTTCTAAGCATTAGAAAATCTAGGTAGCTGTCAAAATCCTTACTAATATTTATTCTTAAAAAAGAAGTGGCCAAATAATAAAACTATTCATGCATGATTTTGATAGCAACAATTTTGATTTATCCTTGCTAGTATTAAGACTAGATAATTGACCAAAAGATTCTATACTATTTGATGTAGTAGTGATAGTTTTATAATTAGCACGGCCCATTAAAGTTAAGTCATCTGCGAATAACAAGTGTGACAAGGGGGAAAATTTTTTATTCATAGAATTGGATCCCAATTTAGGGTATCCACTTAGTGCTCAATATTTTTGGATAACATATTCATGGAAAAGATGTATAGATGTGATGACATTGGGTCGTCTTGTCTAATTTCTATGGTAGTATAAAATTCTTCCGTTTTATTACCATTAACTAGAATAGAGATAGTACTTGTTGATATACAGTTAAGAATTAGGGTTGATATATTAGGAGGGAAGTTGTGAAGCTTTAAAGGTCAATACACAATTGACCACTCCAACTTGTCTATAGCCTTTTCCAGGTCGAGCTTTAAAATGCAGTTTTCTTTCCCCGTCCGGCTGTTAAAATGTTTTAGAACTTCTTTAATAATTATAGCATTATCCATGACTCGTATAAAAAACTTCTTTGGTGGTCACTTATTGGTTGTTTTAAGAACGACATAATATGACTAGCAATTACCTAAGTAATCAGTTAATACAAAGCGTTACAAAGACTAATTGGTGTAAAGTTTTGAATTTTATTTATCATATTAAACTTAGGGATAAAACAAATGTAGGTTTTGCTTAACTCCTGGGGCATAATCTTAGAGTTGAAAATTTTTTGACATAAATGAATCATTTTACTTCCTAGAATTGGCCAGAATTTTTTTAAAAAAAAAGGGTATCGACGATCCGATCTGGGTGTCTTGTATGGTTTAAATGAAAAAATAGCTGTCATAATCTCATGATTTTTAAGTTAATGTCAAGGTTTGATAGGTCTACTTTCATTAAGCTAGTGTTACCCAATCTAATGTCTCTCTAATTTATTTGTTCGTGAGATATAGTGAAAACATTTTGAAAATGATTTGATATATACTCCATAAAAGCTTTTTGGTTTTCGATCCAGTTTCCACAGTTATCTTTAAAGAAGACAATATTATTTCTCCTTCTCTGATTAGTAGCTTGAATATTAAAATATTTTATATTTGCATCCCATTCATTTAACCAATTAATCCTAAATTGTAATTTTCAATAATCCTCCTTTACTTTTAGAATTGAGTCATAATCTTCTATAAGTGTCACTTCTAGGTCTCTAAAAATTCTGTATTGTTAACAAGGAGATTTTTGAATACCAGCTATACGCTTTAACAATTTTCTTTTCCTAGCAAAGATATTCCCAAAGGAAGCTTGTTTTCATTCCCTAACAATGTTTTGAAAATGCTCAGTCCCTTAATAATGTCCCTATTTTCCAGCTTTCTTTACAATTCTAGGGAAATCTGAGTTCGAGCACCAAAAAGTATCCTTCCTAAAAGGCGCTTCATTGGTGTAATTAATACTATTATTTAGGCTAACAAAAGTTGGATTATTGTCAGAGTGAAAATTAGGAAGATGGGTAATTGTTACATTATTCAATTCTAGTTATCAATGAGAGTTTGAGTAAACCCTATCTAACCTTTTCATAGTTAAACTCACATTCCTCCTAAGATGGTTTGACCATGTGTATTTGCAACCTTTGTAACCCAGGTCTACAAGGTTACAATACCAGAGACAATCTATTAGTGTTCTAGCCCTGTTTTAGTTAATTGGCCTACCCCAAAATTATACGTTGAATCAATAATTTCATTAAAATCCCCATAACTACAAAAGGTGCCTTATACTTATAAAAAATATATTTAATATTTTCCCATAATAATTGCCTGAAGCCTACATCAGTGTTAGCATAAACAGTAGAAAAGAGACATGATTTTTTTTGTTTTACCTCTATCATTACATGGATTGATTGGCAACGGAGGACCTTTACCACTTCATTGTTCCAACAGAGGACCATACCTCCGGAATTGCCGACAATAGGTACTTCAACCATTTTAGTGAAAGTATATCCTTCAAGTATGGATATGTGCGTTTCTATTTTTGTTTCCAACAAAGAAAGTAGATTAGGCCTGTGAGTATCTATTAGTTCACGAAAATGCCTCCAAAAATTTTCATTATTTGCTCCTTCAACGTTCCAAAGAATGATATTACTAGGCTGATGCATGGGATTCTTATTGGGTGGGATGTTGTTTGGGTTCCTCCTTACAGAAGGAACAAGTATTACTGCATTCTTCCTCGCAGTGGGATCGTGTAAAGTATCACTGGGCTGCTGAAAATAGAGTTACTATCTAGCATTTCCTTGAAGATGGGTTTTTTAGCTCGGTGTAGGCTTGAAAAAGCCACCACTGGCTCCGTCAATAGTGCAAAGTCATCCTCTTCCTCCTCTTCTTCCTCTCGAATCCCTTCCTAATCCTGCATGTTTGGAATTGGTGGTTGTTCTTCAATTGGCTCTGTTGAGGACCAAGTGGCTGTTTTTGCATGGGTTGTTGTGGAGTCCATTGTGTTAAGATAGGGCGCAACATTATCAGGTCCTCCATAGAAAAAAATGCGAGATTGATAGGTGGTTTTGAGGTAGTTGTTGGTTGGAATTGTGGGTTATGTTCCACATCTGCTGCATATTGTGAACTAGGTTTTTAATTAGAGAGGGTGCTAGAGGTTATTGTTGTTAGGTTTTATGCCCGTCACTAGAGTGGGGGTGAATTGTGCGGCACGAGAATATTGATAAATATTGCGGAATTAAAATTGCAAGAATAAAATAAATTCGGTAATTAAAATAACAAGGAAAGAACGCACCGAATTTATCCTGGTTCACCACAACCTGTGGCTAGTCCAGTCCCCGAGAGACTCTCTCGAGATTCCACTAACTTCGTTAAGCTTACGGGTGCCTAACAAACCGTTACAGTTGCTCGTAGATGTACACTCTACAAGACTACACTTTGCTCGTGGATACCGCACCACAAGACTTCAACCACTAAGACTTAGGGTACTTAGAAAACCCGTCAATCAATGAGAAGATATGATCCTCTCAATAATTTCTCTCTTCTTACAACAGAGACTCTCTAATAAGAGTAGATAAAGAGATACAAAATCAGCTCAATGAACAACACAAAGTTGTCTCTCAAATGGCTCAACAAAAGCTCTAAAAATGATGCACAATTTATATCAATATGTTTATAGATGTTTGAGAGAGTTTATGCTCAGTTCTTGTTCTTAAAACAGTGATTTAGAGGTGTATTTATAGGCCTCAAAATGCACCAGACCGTTGCCTAATTGTTAAACAAAATCCCTGATTCTGTGCTCATACAATCGATTGTATGGACTATATAATCGATTGTATGACCAACGTTCAAAAAACAGATTCCTGATTTTAGGGAATATAATCGATTGTATGCACTGTATAATCGATTGTACGTTAACGTTAAAAAATCAGTTTAGGATTCTGTACTAGAATAATCGATTATGAAATGTGTATAATCGATTATATCTCAAACTTTGAAAATACGTCTGGCAACGGTTCGAACATAATCGATTGTGTTGCTGTTTTGAAAAATTCATTTAAACACTGTCTCAATATAGTCCATTGCAGGAAGTATATAATCGATTATGTAGCTGATTGAAAAATTCATTTAAACACTGTCTTAGTATAATCGATTGTAGAGAAAAATTCATTTAAACACTGTCTTAGTATAATCGATTGTTTTGGTGTATTTGAAAATTCCAGTTTTGGCGGTCGTAATATAATCGATTGTAAAGATCATATAATCGATTATATATGTCCAGATCTAAAAGACATGTTTAAAAACCAATTTGGCTAAAATGCAAATCACTTTGAAATATGTTTATGAAAAAATATGATTTGATAAAATGATTTAATGCATATTTATGATGACCTATGTTGAGCCAAAAGACGAGATAACTTAAATGTTGTTCTTACATTGGTTCTACCTAACGACCAACGCCTTCGGTCTTCGGTTCTGAACTCTTGAGCTCGTCTTGGCTTGTGTATGCAGTTCTGTCATTAACATGCTTCTTGGCATCCAATTACGATTGTTTGTCATACAGCATCGTCAACTTCATTGTTTGTCATTCATCAAAACCTGTACTTGGAAATCATTCTAATACAACCAAAGAACACATATCAAAGGCATCAATGATTTCCAACAATTTCCCCCTTTTTGATAATGACAAACAGTAGGAGATATGCATATATGATTCCCCCTAAATTTATGCAAACTATTCCCCCTTAATGATAATTCCTCCTCAAATAAGGCATACTAGAATGTAGAGACATTCCCCCTTATTTGATGCATATCGCCTAAGCTCTTCCCCCTTTTGGCATTAGCAAAAAGAGAGTATACTAAGACTACTTCCCCCTTTCGACAATTCCCGAATGTCAAAATAAAATAGGAAAGATCTTGAGGAATATGCATGATGAACTTTTGTCAAATAATTTTAATCAATACCAATTGTTAGGAAAAATATATCGATCGTTATTTTAAACAAAATACCAATTGTTAAAAAAATGATAAAATCAATTGGTTACCAACTGTTATTCAAACCAAAAATAATGTTCATCGAAACATGAATCAATCAATATTTTTTAAAAAAAAAAATAATTGATACCAATTGTTATTCAAATCAAAACATGAATCAACAAAAATAATTGATACCAATTGTTAACAAAAAAATATATCAACCGTAATCGCATATCAACTATTATATTCATCAAAAGTTATATTCATCAAAACAATAGTCAACTTTTAATAGAAATACACCAACTATAAGCATATATCGACTGTTAGATTTTTATAAAAAAAATGATAACTAACCGATGTTCCCCCTTGATGCATTAAGATGTCGTGCTTGGTGCATCTACTACAATATTATAGTCTTCAAGCACACCTTCAAATGTACCTAAAAATAAGTTTTAGGTACCCAAACACTTTTGGGTCCTTGGGGGTTAGGCAAATCATGATCATAACTAAAAGATAAATCCCTATGTTTAGCAAAACATACGGGCGCTATGTGTCCTACCCGGTTGCAATAATGACATATAACATTCGGGTTGTGCATATGTCTAGGTTGAGCCAAAAACGTTCTAGGTGATCTAAAGTCGTTATTACTAGAAGCGTTAAAATTCCTAGAATTATTTCTAGGTGGTCTAAAATCGTTAATCCTAGACTCAATTACAAAATTCCTAGAATTATTTCTAGGTGGTGCATCGAAATTTCTAACATGATTCTTACGCCTTTTATTTTTCCTAGGCTTTTTCTTCTTAATCTCTTCAACTATTTTAGGAACGTCTACACTACGTTTTTCTAGTGTGTTTCTAAGTTCTATATTCTCTAATTTTAAAGAATCACAACATGAGCAATTTGAATTTTGACCAAATGAAGAATTTTCATGCATCTCCTTAATCTTATTTTTAAGATCAAGGTTATCATTTTCAAAAAATTTCTTTTCTTCTTCTAACCTCTCGTTATCAAGAGTCAATTTTTCAAAATCTTTTTTTTTCAAAGAAAGTTGTTTTTCAAAACCTTTTTCTTTCAAAGAAAGTGTTTTCTTCAATTCTTTCATGGTTTTGGAAACTTCAATAAATTCACTAAATAATTCATCATATGCATTTTGTAATTCTTCAAATGAGTGAGAGTTAGAATTACTTACCTCTTCTTCTTCGTCGGCCATGAAGCATAGTGCGGCAGTTTCGTCGCCCGAGCTATCCGAATCCCATGTCACGCGCCTATGGTGTTTCTTCTTTTTCTTGTCCTTGGATTTTGGACAATGTGATTTGGTGTGGCCAAGTTTTCCACAATTTTGGCATGAAGGACTTGGATCTTCCTTCTTTATTTCCTTCTTCATAAACTTATAACACTTTTCAATTATATCATTGGAAATAATATCATCATCGCTTTCCGAGTCACTTACCTCTACTCTTTTAGAAGATGAGGCTTTGAAGGCAAAATTCGAACTTTTACTTCTAAGGTAGGGATTAAGAATTGTGCTTTCATAAGTTTCGAGGTTACCTCTTAATTCATCAATTGTAACATCCGTGATGCCTATCGATTCTTGGATGGCATTTGCTTTAGAACGCCATTCGGGAGTGAGACTCCGTAGAATTTTTCGAACAAGATCTTTGTTCGTGTACACTTTCCCGAGAGCATGAAGATCGTTGATGATTTTTGAGAAACGTCCGAACATAACATTGATGGGTTCATTCTCCCTCATTCTAAAAAGTTCATATTCATGTGTTAGGAAATCAACTTTAGATTCTCGGACTTGAGACGTACCTTCAAAAGTGATCTCGAGTTTATCCCACATCTCCTTGGCGGTTGTGCAACAAGAAATTTTCCTATAGTCATCCGGATTCACCGCACAGTATAATACGTTGATGGCCTTTGCATTATTTTCAACTTTCTTGATATCCTCGGCATCATATTCATCTTCCTCCTTTGGAACTGTGATTTCTCCGACTTTCTTTGTCGGCATTGGTTCACCGTTTTTGATGATCCGCCACAAACAAAAATTATTTGATTGGATGAATATTCTCATCCGCTCTTTCCAATATGAGTAATTTGTTCCATCAAATAGTGGAGGCGTACGGGTACAGTGTCCTTCACTCAACATACCTGCATTCAAAATTCTCAACAGAAAAAATATGTCGTTCTCTCAACCGGTTAAGGCTTTCAGAGAGTTACGCTCTGATATCAATTGTTAGGTTTTATGCCCGTCACTAGAGGGGGGGGTGAATAGTGCGGCACGAGAATATTGATAAATATTGCGGAATTAAAATTGCAGGAATAAAATAAATTCGGTAATTAAAATAACAAGGAAAGAACGCACCGAATTTATCCTGGTTCACCACAACCTATGGCTAGTCCAGTCCCCGAGAGACTCTCTCGAGATTCCACTAACTTCGTTAAGCTTACGGGTGCCTAACAAACCGTTACAGTTGCTCGTAGATGTACACTCTACAAGACTTCACTTTGCTCGTGGATACCGCACCACAAGACTTCAACCACTAAGACTTAGGGTACTTAGCAAACCCGTCAATCAATGAGAAGATATGATCCTCTCAATAATTTCTCTCTTCTTACAACAGAGACTCTCTAATAAGAGTAGATAAAGAGATACAAAATCAGCTCAATGAACAACACAAAAGTTGTCTCTCAAATGGCTCAACAAAAGCTCTAAAAATGATGCACAATTTATATCAATATGTTTATAGATGTTTGAGAGAGTTTATGCTCAGTTCTTGTTCTTAAAACAGTGATTTAGAGGTGTATTTATAGGCCTCAAAATGCACCAGACCGTTGCCTAATTGTTAAAAAAAATCCCTGATTCTGTGCTCATACAATCGATTGTATGGACTATATAATCGATTGTATGACCAACGTTCAAAAAATAGATTCCTGATTTTAGGGAATATAATCGATTGTATGGACTGTATAATCGATTGTACGTTAACGTTCAAAAATCAGTTTAGGATTCTGTACTAGAATAATCGATTATGAAATGTGTATAATCGATTATATCTCAAACTTTGAAAATATCTGGCGACGGTTCGAACATAATCGATTGTGAAAAGCATAGAATCGATTGTGTTGCTGTTTTGAAAAATTCATTTAAACATTGTCTCAATATAGTCGATTGAAGGAATTATATAATCGATTATGTAGCTGACTGAAAAATTTATTTAAACACTGTCTTAGTATAATCGATTGTAGGAAGTATATAATCGGTTATGTAGCTGATTGAAAAATTCATTTAAACACTGTCTTAGTATAATCGATTGTGAGAAGTATATAATCGATTGTTTTGGTGTATTTGAATATTCCAGTTTTGGCGGTCGTAATATAATCGATTGTAAATATCATATAATCGATTATATATGTCCAGATCTAAAAGACATGTTTAAAAACCATTTTGGCTAAAATGCAAATCACTTTGAAATATGTTAATGAAAAAATATGATTTGATAAAATGATTTAATGCATATTTATGATGACATATGTTGAGCCAAAAGACGAGATAACTTAAATGTTGTTCTTATATTGGTTCTACCTAACGACCTACGCCTTCGGTCTTCGATTCTGAACTCTTGAGCTCGTCTTGGCTTGTGTATGCAGTTCTGTCATTCATATGCTTCTTGGCATCCAATTACGATTGTTTGTCATACAGCATCGTCAACTTCATTGTTTGTCTTTCATCAATACCTGTACTTGGAAATCATTCTAATACAACCAAAGAACACATATCAAAGACATCAATGATTTCCAACAATTGTATGTTGCTCATCAAAATTTGTTTATGTAGTTGTTCATGGCTAGACTCAGTCCCTCCAAGATTACTTGTGCAAGAAAGTGTGTGTTCTGGATTATTAGAATGGACTCCTGTCCATTGATCTTCATGTTTAAGGAGATGTCATCCCCTTAAATCCCCAGTTCCATCCATGATTATGATACATGGTTGGGAGGGTTCGGAGGTTGAGCATAGATTACTGGATTTAGTTAGATTTTGGGAGAGAGTGATAGTAGATTGTTCATTGTCTAATTTCTTGAGAGACGGATAAGGCGAATTAGGAGATATCTCCTTTTCAAGGTTAGTGTTGATCTTGATATTCTTAATTGTTTGGGGTAATATAGGGGTGATACTATCTATCGGAGTAGTATGGTTAGTAATGATATGCTCTATATTTGTAGTATTTGGAATGGTTTTCATGTGATTTATAAGAAGATCCTCCAAATCTTGCATGGATTTGTCTTCATCCATTTGGCAGTCTTCTACGTCCATATGTTGCACGGTGGAGTTAAAATTAGTGGTGAGGGGGGGGTTGCATGTTAGCTTCTAAATGTGGATTATTTAAGTCATTTGAGTTGGTGTTTATGCTACCGAGATGGCTATTACTAGGGGAAATAATGGTGTTTTGGTGGCTCAAGGTTATTAATGAGTGATGATTTATTACCAAGTCCATTTTGTTAGATAATACATTTCGGTACTAATTACTATAATTTTGTTGTGACATGTTTTTTCCACTTAAAGGGAGTATGTCTTTGCCATGCAAATTATAATTGTCATTTTTATTTTTTTATTTAATGGAATTTTTCAAATCTGTGCTCTTGTGGTTTGTTGGAAAAATCACTCTTATTCCCAAAGTGTTATTTTCAGTGGGGTGACTTGCGTCTAAGTTTACCTCTTTTCATTTTCTGCTTTAGAGGTAATATAGACTATTTTAGAGTTGTTTTATGCTTGACTGTTAGCATAATTCATATGTGGGGTATTTAAGAACTTACCTGATATTGCATCAAAAAAGCGTACACTGCTACCTATGCCACTAGTGGAAATTGCCTTAGTTAACTCATGATTGGCTGTGTTGCCTTTGTTTTTTCTTGGAAAGGAAACTGTCACCCAATCTTCTGATTGTCTTCCTAAGGTAGTGATGTCTCATTTGTGGCTTGTCCATTTATTTGTCCACTTGGAAGAGCCGTATATGTGCAACTTTGATTTGAGTGGCCCAACCTTCCACAAGCTTTACATAAGAAACCTTCTCCTTCGTGGATATTGGTTGTTTGTGGTGTCCTATTATAATGAATGTTTAGACCAGTTGGTCCAATGGAAAACTCACACAGAGTCATGCATACCTTCATATAATGTGGCTAATATGCATGCATCCACTTTCAATAGTTTACCAATGCAATTTTAATTTTTTGTGAGAATGATCCCATCAGAAAATTTCATGGGAAGCTGTGGTAATCTAATCCAAACGGTTGTGTAGTTCCCTAGTTGCTACAAAAATTAGAACCCATCTTTATAAAGATAAAAAGTAATCATTTATGAACCATGGACCATTATGTAGGACCCGTATCATGCTTTTTTTTTTATCAACTTACCTGTATAGTAATCCTCCCCTAGTTCTGGAGAGGACAATTTTCATCTACATTTCATAACTCATGAGTTTTCCTCTTAATATAGTGATAAATTATTCTTTTGTCCATGAGTTTGATAATTAGTAAGTACTTCCATTAATTATTTGTTTATCATCCTCACTCAAGAAGATTTGCCTCATATTTTTGCACACAACTTCCGTTGAAGTATTTCCAAAGTCATAGGGTGGGCATCCATCGTTGTACGCGAGGGTCCTGGGTTTGGTTGAGGATCAGTTGAGAATAATTCTCCTAGAATTGACTGTTGGTTTGGTTGATGGATTGATTGTTTGTGAGTTTTTGTCAGGGGGTTTTGGAAGAAATTGATGTGAATTCTCTATCGGATTGGTTAGTGAGAAGTTTCTCATCCTCTCACTTCCAAATATATATGAGTTGCTGCCACTTTTTTTGCTATTAATCCTATCCAAAACTTGATTAAGTTTATTTATTTATTAGGTAATTAAGTAGTGTCACGTTACCCGATAATAAATCAATAATCCGTATAATTAGAAATCATTTTAAATTAGTTCAAATTTTACTTAGTTTTGTAATATACTTTATAGATTGTACTACTATAGTCATATGATACCTTATAAAATAAATACATACACTATTATGTTGTTAAAACGTCCATATATATATGTATATATATACATATGTATATATATATATATGTATATATACATATTAAGTTTATAAATGAGATTTTCTCTACTGTAAAGATAAAAATTATTTTCTCGCATAGAAAGAAAGTTATAGTTATAGTTATATATATATATATATATATATATATATATATATACACACAACTTCTTATTTTTCTACTCCGTATGCTTAATTCGTAAAATAAAAATATAACTTTCTTTTTATGCGAGAAAATATTTTTTATCTTTACAGTGGAGAAAATCTCATTTATAAACTTTCTCATATTACACGTATAATTTATCATATTCAAAAAGTGTAATAATGGTAACTATTCAAATTTTTTTTTTTTTTTTTTTTTTAGCTTAACTGACTTTGTATTAATATCAAAAACAAATATACAATGTAGTTCAATGGTAGTAGTATGGACTTCTACTACATATCTATACAGTATTGCCCCCTATCTCACTCTAATTTCTTCTATTCATTTACAATGATTGAGCAGACTAATCTAAGGGTAAGAATTGAGCAGCTGAAGCTCATTCTTCCACCTATTCCTATTTTTTGCATGAATTAAAACTGATATCTCCTTGCAACAATGATCTTCATCAAATCTCTTGGCTTCAAATCTGATTGCATTTCGACTTCTCCATAGGATTGCAACTGTGGTCACAAATGCTGTGGCAGTAATGGCCTTTCGACAGTTTTTACTCTTGACTTGACTACATATCCATTTCAACTCATCTTCCCAGCATCTAATGGTCCTTATGTACCCCAGCCACTTTAGAAATCTACACCAAAATTAAATTGCATAATTATTAGTGCAACCACCAAGAAAATGAAAAAAAGAGTTGTTATAGTCATAAATTAAATTAAATACATGTCCTTACGTTTTATAACTTTATAAATCTGAGGGTAATTGGGCAGAATCACAACTTTATTTACACAAGAAGGTGATAATCCACCACTAAATTGTTTTAGCAGCAAAATATAGTATCTAGGTTATTTTATTTTATTTTATTTTTAATGGTAAATACTCCATTTATGTTACGATCCGATTTTCAATTTTCGGGGATCTTGATGGCGCCAACTAGTGGGAGCTAGGCAAACCAAATATTAATTACAACTTCTTAATCACGTAATCCTTTTTAATATTTATCAACAGTAAGATAAAGGCAACCGATTTAACTGAACTAGCGGAAGACTTAATATTAATGAAAAGGAATAACAATACGGAAGTTCAACATAGCCTCTACCCAAAAATTGTGTGTTACATAACTCACGAACTACTAAGATTCACTAAATACAACATCTGAAAGAAAGTGTAAGTTGTTTGTCTCGAAATCCATAAGATACAGACTGAAATAAAGATAGAGACGCTGATACCTGTGTACGCCTGCAAGGATACATCGGTATCTCACTAGACTGAAGGCTCGCTTTCAGGCTGCCGCTACTGCTCAAGCTGCTCTGGTATCTGCAAATAAGTGCAAAGTGTAGCATCAGCACAACCGACCCCATGTGCTTGTAAGTGTCTGGCCTACTGTCGGCCCCGGCAAAGTAGTGACAAGGCTAGGACAAGACTTCAGATAAACCTGTGCATTTATATACATATACAAATATATGGAGAAACAACAAAAATAAGCAACTAAAACTGGGGAAGGGAACATGCTATAGGGGCAAAAGATAGAAACGAAATAGTAGAGATAACAAGATAAATATCTACAGTTAAGCTTATAGCATAGAATAAGGAAGTAAGCCATATTTTATACTCAACTCATCTTGTTGCAGGCGTGCAACCCGATCCCATTTCTCATATTTCGTGGTAAACGTATCATCCACTCCTATTTCATAATGTCATAGTCATACCACCCTCTCCCATTTTAATATCTTGTGGTAGGCGGACCACCTGATCACATTTCAATTAATATCTTGTGGTAGGCGTACCAACCGATCCTATTTAAATCAATATCTTGTGGTAGGAATACCACCCGATCATATTTCACTCATTATCTTGTGGTAGGCGTACCGCCAGATCCCATTTCAATCAATATCTTGTGGTAGGCATGCAACTCGCTCCAATTCTAATATCTTGTTGTAGGCGTACCACCCGATCCAATTTCAATATCTTGTGGCAGGCGTACCTCCCGCTCCCATTTCAATATCTTCTGGCAGGCATACCACCCGATCCTATTTCAACATCTTGTGGTTGGCGTACCACTCGATCCAATTTCCATCAACACAATACGCAATATAATCCTAACAAGGGAACAAGATAATGTAATAACTTCTCGGCAAGGGAAACTATAACAACAACTCAAAAGCCCCGCCCAGGGAGGACCAGCTATAACCCGACTTGTTACAACGTCTAACTTCACAACTATAACCAAACTTGCCCCAACATCTAACTATACAACTATAGCAAAACTTTCCCCAACATCTAACTACCTCAACCATAATCAAACTCATTCTGACACCTAGCTACTTCAGCCGTAACCAATCTCATATCGACATCTAATTACAATAGCTATAACTAAACTTATTACAACACCTAAACAACGAACACTCAACCTAACAATAGACCGACAAGGGGATAGAATAATGATCTCTTCTCTTTACTCAATTTTACATCACAGTTCACTTTACAACCCAAGCCAATGCTCTAGAGTTTCAATTATCGCTTAAACATTCACAATTTGTTAAACAACTGGAGCCATCGCCCTTCAATGTTCGTAAGTGACAATTCTTTCCACAACATTACACAAAAAATAGAAATCATCACTAAGGCATGGGAGATACAACGAAATCAAGATATTCGAAATTTAAAGACTCGCGGTCATGCTCGACACCAACGTATAGATACTCATCACTATAGCTATACGTCATACTCAACAAGAAACAAATAGAAAATAGGACACAACTTCTAACCCCTCAAGCTATGGTCAGACGGAATACTTACCTCGATGCTTTGAATTCAAATTAAGCCTCAATTATATCATAACCCCTCGATTCAACCACCAATCCACTTGAATCTAGTCACAAATTGTATAAATACATAAAGAAATGCTACATGAATCAATTTGAATGCATAAAAATGGATTCTCAAAAACTTTGCCCAAAAAGTCCAAAAACTCCCTCAGGCTCGCGTGGTTAAAACTCAAGGTTCGAACCAAAACCCGGTTACCCATTCCCCCACGAATCCATATCTATGATTGTTTTAAAATAAAACCTCAAATTGAGGTCCAAATCCCCATGTTTTGAAAAACCTAGGTTCTGCCAAAAGTCCCCAATTTTACCCATGAAAATCATTAATTTTAAGTTAAAAACATGTTAAATGATGTTAATAATTGAAAACGTTGAGTAAAAATCGTCTTACAAATAATTTGCAATGAAATTTGATCTTGAAATATCGCCCGAGGAGTTTTTTTTTTGAAAGAATGGTGAAAATCGATTCAAATTCGACTTAGTATAAAATCTGCTAGGTCTTGATGTGGGAAATGCGAACTGGGGTTCGCAATTCTGTTTGTTTGGGAATTGCGAAGACTGAGTTCGCACTTGCGAACCTTTTCCATTTTCCTAGTTCTCGCTTTTGTGAAAGGGGACCGCATTTACAACCTCCCTACTTTCGCATTCGCGAATGTTGACATCGCATTTGCGATCATTGGCCAAAGTCCCAAGACTCGTAATTGTGATGCAAAGCTCGCATTTGTGAGTTCACAATTGCGAGATGATCTTCGCAAATGGGAAGATCACAGAGCTGAGCATACCAGGTTTTCCAAAGTTCAAAAAAATGCAATCCTTGGCCTATCCAAAACTCATCTGAGCCCTTGGGGCTCAAAACTAATCATGCACAAAACCTGAAAAACATCCTACAAACTTATTCGTGCAATCAAATCGCCAAAATAACATCATGTACATCCAATCAAGCCTCAAAGCTCATGATTCCTTCCAAATTTTCATAAACATCAAATTTCCATTTTATGTCTGAAACACGTCAAACGACGTCCGTTTTCAACCAAACTTTACAGAAAGCGCTTACACAATATATAAGACTTGTACCGGGCGCCGGAACCAAAATAAGGGCCTGATACCATAGTCTTTTAATCAAATTTCATTTCCAAATTCCTTAAATTTTTTAGAGAAAATAATTTCACACAAAAATTCATTTCTCGGGCATAGGACCTCGGAATTCGATCTCGAGCATATGTCCAAGTCCCATATTTTCCTGCGGACCATTCGAGAGCATCAAATTATAGGTCCGAATTCATTTACCCAAAATATTTACCAAAGTCAAATTTATTCAATTTAATATCAAAATTTAGCATTTTTCTGACAGAATTAATATTTAAGCTTTCAGGATACACGCCCGGACTGCGCATGCAAATCGAGGCAACCCTAAATGAGATTTTCAAGTCCTCGAAAGTACATAAAAGAAAATACCACAAAAATATAATATCTGACAGTTTCAAGATTGTAAACTTATAGGGTTTCATAGTAATTATATCTTAAATCCTCTAATACACATAATCCCTTCAAACTCATGTGGATTTACTGCGTCATATCCTAATTCTATGCTACGAGATTTAACATCCTTTCCCCTTTTAGAAAAAATTAGTCCTCAAATGTTAACTCTTTGAGGTTTCTATAAATTTCGCTTGGCCTCCTTTGTATACTAAACTAAAACCCAACTACTATCTGAAGTCATCACTATTCACAACCTTTTCTACTCGAGTATCTCACATTTTCTTCACCTTAATCTTACTTACCTTTCACCTTGCATCATATCTTGTGTTTCTTTCATAATCTCCCTTCCACATTGCGCATGAAAGCTCTGATGTGATACTTGCACCTCTAATATATACGAATTCTCGCGTCAACTTCATACTGACTTCTTAGACTCAGCTCCATGGCAAAATATAGAAACAAAAGAAAGGTAACATTTCCTAACTACCCTATAGCCTCTCAGTTATAAATGTTGCGCGCAATATACCCATAAGTGAGGCTCTACTAGGCACGTTTTTGTAGACTCTCTAGGACACAACCTGCTCTGATACCACTTTGTCATGCCAAACCTTGGGAGGCGTGGCTGGGACCTATTGTCGTACTGGCCCAAACGAACCCCTCTGTAACCTATGATTATTCGATCAAAACTAGAACATACAAAGATCGAGTTAGTTGGGCTTATTCCTTTTGTGACTATCGGGTGTGAATATAGCCACAACTCGTATTGGATAATGGTAAATGGGTAAATATTATATCAATGAACCATCGTTCATAAATCATGAAGATATATGGGCCATCAAGTCCTCTCACAAATTTTACATAGTCAATCTGTGTCTACAAAGCCTCTAATATTATTTGACATCAAGTATGACAGGGTACCACCCTACCCATATATCTTTAGCAAAACTCTGACATGCGACTCATAGACTCAGCTGTACTCTGAATGAGATGGAGTCTTACCGAGCCTTCGTTGAATGCTAATCTTGTTTACAATGAAGGCTTATCCAACTGATTATCGATTCATGCACGCATGAACGAACCGTCACAAATAAAAGGATTTCAATATGAATAATGTACCAAGTATGTATGGTATGTAGTTAAGTATATATAGGACATATAAGAAAACGTGGAATAAATGACTCAGCCTATAAATCTGGATGGCTTTGTAAATCCCGAAATATTTATAAGGTCATGCATATGTGTATAAATGTCATGTAATGCAAAGATATGTATGTACATATCATTATCAAGCCCCTGAGGGCAATCCATCATATAATTTAAGCTACCGTGGGCAACATCATCATCGATACCAGCGGATCAGGTGGTGGTGTGTATATTACGCTAAATCCTTTTTTTCATATCCCATATACATATATTTACATATATACACGTATATATTCCACTGTGGGAAAAATCATCAACGTATACCAGCTGATCAGGTGGTGGTGTGTATATAACGACGTAACCTTTTCACATATTTTATATTTGTGACGGCCTAAAGGGGTCATCACATGTTTTCTTACCTATTCTCTACTTTCGAGGCCTTGAAAACCTCGTCTAGGATTTCCTTGATTTGCATGCGCAGTCCGTGTGTGTAGCCGGGGAGCTTAGATATGGATTCTATGAGAAAAATGCTAAATTTTGATATTAAATTAAATAAATCTGGCTTCGGTCAATATTTTGGGTAAACGGACACGGACCCGTGATTTTATGGTCCCGAAGGTTCCATAGGAAAATATGGGAATTGGGCGTATGCCTGGAATTCATTTCCAAGGTCCCAAGCCCGAAAAATTAATATTTGCGTGAAATTATTTTCTATAAATAATTAAGGAAATTGGAAGTAAAATTCGATTAAAACATTATGATATCCTGCCCATATTTTGATATTGGTGCTCGGTACATGTCTTATATGTGGTTTAAGAGCTTTCTCTAAAGTTTGTTTGAAAGCGGACGTTGTTTGACGTGTTTCGGAATTAAAAATAGAAACTTGATGTTTTATGAAAACTTTGAAGAAATTATGAGTTTTAAGGCTTAATTCGAATATGATGTTATTTTTGCGATTTAATCGCACGGATAAGTCCGTACGTTATTTTTGAGGTTGTGTGCATATTTGATTTTGAGCCCTGAGTGCTCGGGTGAGTTTTGGATAGTTGTCGGAGTGCATTTTGAACTTGTAATATTTGGTGCTATAACTGACCTGCAGGCTTCAAAATTGAAAAGCCTGGCTTGCAAATGTATGTTCATAAATGCAAAGGGTCAGCTTGCAAAATGCGAGGCCCTTAATTTCTCGCAGAGTTCGCAAATGAGAACTATACCCTCGCAAATACGATGGTGAGGTTGTCGCAAGTGCAAACCTCCCAGTTTTCCCCATAGTTCGCAAATACAAATAAGAGTCTCACAATTCCGAAGTTAGCAGGGTCAGGGTTTAAAATTGCGAACCCCTATTCACAATTGTGATATCTGCTACCTGTAATTTTTATACTTAATCGAATTTTGGACATTTTCACCCCATTTTTAAAACACAACTCCTTTGGGCGATTATCAAGAACAAGACCTTTTCTAAACCGTTTGTAAGTTAGATTTTACTTATTTCTTTCAATCTCTAACATTATTTAACATGTTTTCAACTTAAATCAATGACTTTCATGGGCGATATTTGAGGTTTGGGGTAGAACCTAGGTTTTTCTATTATTGGGGATTTGGACCTCAATTTGAGGTCCAATTTAAGAACAAATCATATATTTGGGTTCATGGGGAAATGGGTAACCGGATTTAGGTTCGAAGCTCGGGTATTGACCACGTTGGCCTGAGGGGCATTTTGGTTATTTTACCTTAATTTGCGTCTTAGCTTTAAAATGAATAATTGAACTAGTTGTTTGAGATATTATTTATGATATGTAATTTAAAATTATAGATTTGGACCTGAGGGGCAAACGTGTTCTTTAAAGTTGCATTGGAGCAAGTTTGAGGTAAGTGGCTTGTCTAACTTTGCGTGGGGGACCTTTCCCCCAAGATATTTAATTTTGTAATTGAGTACCTTGTAGGTGAGGTGATGAGTGCGTAGTTGAGATAATCATTGAAAATCCAGTTTTTACTTATGATATTGAGACTGAGTTTCTTTCGTACTTACTTTATCTTACTTGAAATTATAACCCGTGTTAGATTAGAAAGACATATTTAATTTATTTAACTTGCCTACTTGCTTAGATTGCCTTAGCTGCACTATATGATGCATTTTAGGCTAGAACTATCTGTTGCTTGTAATATTGTACTTCATTTATGAATATTCTCTTATTGTGGTTGCGCATTTATATTTGCGATTTTGGGTTAGATTCCCGGGAGATCCCCCCGCATATTTATATTTGGGACTACAGGTTAGATTCTTGAGAGATCCCCCTACATATTTATATTTGTGACTACGGGTTAGATTCCTGGGAGATTCCCCTGTATATTTATATTTGGAACTGCGGGTTAGATTTCCAAGAGACCCCCCCCCCCCCCCCCCGCATATTTACATTGGGACTACGGGTTGGATTCTCGGAAGATCCCCCTGCACATTAATATTTTGGACTACAAGACGATATCTTGGGAGATCCTTGTTATTTGAAATCATATGAAAGTGGACTATAGGACAGTTTCCTGGAAGATCCTCGCTATTGGTATTGGTATGGAAATGGACTACAGGATGGTATCCTGCGAAATCCTCTTTGTTGGCATTGACATTGAAATGGACTACAGGACGGTATCCTGGAAGATCCTAATAATTGGTACTTATATTTTACTATTTTACTCTGTGTTGTTTTATCCTCGGTGTGTTGATTGTTGTTTGTGTAACCTGACTAACTTCACACTTGTATTCCATTATTTCTGCTTACTGTATACTTTTGTCAACATTCTTATTATATTATTTATTCTTAGTAGGGCCCTTACTTTCCTTGTCACTACCCGACCGAGGTTAAGGGTGGCACTTATTGAGTACCGATGTGGTGCACTCATGCCCTTTCTGCGCATGTTTTTCATGAGCAGATCCAGGTACCTCCACTCAAGAGTACTATCCTCGAGGCGGAAAGATCTAGTAGAGACTTCGAGGTACATCTGCTGCGTCTATTAACCAGGAGTCTGTGTTCTATATCAGGTTTAGTAGTTATTCTATCCTTTTGTTTAAGTTATTTAGACGTTCAGGAGTTAGAGTATTATATTAAATTTCTATTAGCATGTGGTTCCCGTGAGTTTTTGGGTTTTTGATGAGATTGTAGACTTCCCCGTTTTATTTCTGAGTTTTATATACCAAGTGGAACTTATATACCATTTTCTTCTAATTTGCTTAATTTAATTAAAAATGTTTGCGCAAGTTATGTAAATTTCCACATTATTAGGCTTACCTAGTTGTAGGAACTAGGTTCTATCATGACATATTCATGGAGGGTGAGTGAGGTCGTAACAAGTTGGTATCAGAGCTCTAAGTTCATAGGATTCAGGGAACACAGGCCAGTTTATTAGAGTCTCACTGATCGGTACAAAGACGACTGTACTTATCTACAAAAGGCTATGTAACTGTTTAGGAAATTTCTTCACTTCATTGATTTCCTTGTCGTGCGATATTTTTGACATCGGATCTAAATTTCTGTCTCATATTCTCTCATAGATGGTGAGGACACGCACTACTCTGGATGATAAGGCACCCGCGCCTCCTACTGCAGCCGTTAAAAGTCGGGGCAGAGGTCGAGGAAGCGCACGTAGTGCAACCAGAGCACCTACGCAAGCTGCCAGCGAGGCAAAACCAGAAGATCCTGCCAGAGCCCAGGCACCTGGGACGCCTACTACTTCCAATACTACTCCAGCCCTTCAGGAGACGCTGGCTCAGTTCATGTCTATGTACACCACCTTAGCTCAAGTAGGGTTGCTTCCCCTCGCTGCAGCATCATCCTAGGACGGGGGATGAGCACAGACTCTCGCCGTCCGCACTCCCGAGTAGCGCGTGCAGGTTGAGCATGTCCTAGAGATCATTCATGTTCTACCTGCAGTGCCAGTTCAGCTCGTGTATGGGGCAGCTGCTTCTGAGGACGAGCAACGGAGGTTGGAGAGGTTCAAGAAGTATGATCCTCTAGTTTTAATTGGATTAGCGACAGATGAATGCCTTGGTATTTCTAGATGAGTGCCACTGTATTCTTCACTATTGGCATAGTAGAGTCCAACAGGGTTTCCTTCACGTCTTTTCAGCTTCAGAGAGCCGCCTATGATTGGTAAGGCACTTATGAGATAGATAGTCCAGTCGAGGTTGCTTCAATGACTTGGACACATTTCTTGTAGATGTTTATGAGAGAGTCTGTCCCCTATTGTCTTAGGGACACACGGAGCAACGAGTTTGAGCATTTGCGCTAGGGTGCTATGACAGTTTTGAAATAGTCCGCGAGAGAGTTCACATGTTCATTGAGGGTCTTATCCCACCGATTAGATCTAGCATAGCTCGAGAGTTTGAGATGGACATTCCTTATCAGCAGATAGTGAGCATTGTTTTGAGGATCGAGAGTATGCACGCTAGGGGGCAAGAGGAGAGAGAGGCCAAGAGGTCTCAATCGACGTTGTAGGGGTTTTGTGGTTCTTCCCGTTCATTCAGCTCTTCCAGCAGCAAGCAGTGCCCCAGCTCCGCCTATACCTCAGGAGCCTTACTATGCACCAGTAGTTTCTACCGCGCCTCCTGCGCGGGTTGTTTCCAGATGTCAGTCCAGCAGACCTGGCTGTAGTCAGTCACAGCCACCGCGCCCTAAGAGAGCTTTTTTTGAGTGTGGTGATACAAGCCATATTGTTAGGGACTGCCCCAGACTTGGTAAGGGTGCATCTTTACAGACTGCTCAGGCACAGCGCGCCCCGCAGGGTTCCTAGGATATGATTTCTGCAGCAGTTGCCGCCCGCTTTGCCAGCTAGGGGTGGAGGCCGGGGAGGTAGAGGTCACCCTCGAGAGGGAGGCGAGGCCATATATTATTCCATTCCTGCTCATGTCGAGGTTGTTGCCTCTAATTCTGTTATCACATGTATTACATTGACTGTCCATAGAGAGGCATCGGTTCTATTCGATCAAGGCTCTAATTATTCTTATGTGTTTTCTTACTTTGCTCCGCATTTGGGTGTGCCTCAAGATTCATTGAGTGACCACATTTATATTTCTACTCCTGTGGGGGATTCCCTTATTGTGGACCACGTTTATCGGTCATGATTAGTTACTATTCGTGGTTTTGAGACGAGGGCTAATTTATTGTTACTCAACGTGGTAGATTTTGATATTATCTTCGGCATGGACTGGCTGTCACCCTATTATGCTATTCTTGATTGTCACGCCAAGACCATGACGCTGGCTATGCCAGGTATTCCGCGTATGGAGTGGAGTGACACATTAGATCACACTCCTAGTAGAGTTATTTTTTTCCTTATAGCTCGGCATATGGTTGATAGGGGATGTGCATCGTATTTAGCCTATGTGAGAGATGTCAGTGTGGATACCTCTTTTGTTGATTCTGTCCTAGTGGTACGGGATTATCTCAATGTGTTTCCAACTGATCTTCCGGGCATGCCGCTTGATTGGGACATTTATTTGGGCATTGATCTATTGCCAGGCACTCAGCCTATTTTCATTCCTTCATATCGTATGGCTCTTCCTGAGTTAAAGGAGTTGAAGAATCAGTTATAGGAATTGCTTGATAAGGGTTTTATTTGAACCAGTGTTTCATCATAGGGTGCTGCTATCTTGTATGTGAAGTAGAAGGATGGTTCAATGCATATGTTTATTGATTATGGCCATTTTAACAAGTTTACCGTGAAGATCAATTATCCTTTGCCTCGTATTGATCATCTGTTTGACTAACATCAGGGTGCACACGTGTTTTCTAAGATTGACTTGCACTCAAGATTCCATCAGTTTAAGATTCAAGAGCCAGATATCTTAAAGACTGCCTTCACGACTCGGTATGGTCATTACAAGTTCCTTGTTATGTCATTTGGGTTGACCAATGCCCTAGTAGCTTTTATGCATTTGGTGCACAGTGTAACTCAGGACATTCTCAACTCATTCATTATTGTTTTTATTAATGATATTCTGGTGTATTCCCAAAGTCGGGAAGATCATGAGCAGCACCTGAGGGTCGTGCTTCAGATCCTGAGTGAGAAGAAGTTATATGCGAAGGTCTCAAAATGTGAGTTTTGGTTGGATTCAGTGGCATTCTTAGGCCATGTGGTTTCGAGTTAGGGTATTCGGGTAGATCCAAGGAAGATAGAGGTCGTGCAGAGTTGGCCCAGGCGTGCTAAGCCATAGTGATTCACAGTTTCCATGGCTTGGCGAGTTATTATCGTCGTTTTGTGGAGGTGTTTTCATAGATTGCAGCCCCTATGGCTAGGTTGACCCAGAAGGGTGATCCATTTCAGTGGACATAGGAGTGTGAGGGAAGCTTTCAAATGCTCAATGTAGCTTTGACTACAGCCCCTATTCTGATATTGCTGACTGATTCAGGTTTTTATATAGTTTATTGTGATGCATCACGAGTTAGCGTTTGAGCGGTGTTGATACAGGACGGTAGGGTGATTTCCTACGTGTCCAGACAGTAGAAGATACATAAGAAGAATTACCCCGTCCATGACCTTGAGTTAGCTGCTATTGTTCATGCCTTGAAGATCCGGCGTCATTATTTGTACATTGTGTGTTGTGAGATTTATTCTGATCATAAGGGTTTGCAGCATTTTTTCAAGCATAGGGATTTGAATTTGCACCAAATGAGGTGGTTAGAGTTGCTAAAAGACTAAGATATCATTATTCTGTATCACCCGGGTTAGGCAAATGTAGTAGCAGATGCCTTGAGTTGCCGGGCGAAGTGTTTGGGGAGTTTTGGCATATTTACCAGCTTCAGAGAGACCCATGGCGATGGATGTTTAGGCATTAGCGAGTCAGTTTATGAGATTGGATATTTTGGAGCCAAGTCGGGTTCTAGCATGCGTGGTTTCTTGGTCTTCAGAGATGACAGGGTGTTGAGGATGCAAGGCCGTGTTTGTGTTCCTAATGTTGATGGGCTACTGGAGTTGATTATAGCAGAGGCCCATAGTTCGCGGTATTCCATCCACCTAGGTGCCACGATGATGAATCAACACTTGAGAGAGCACTATTGGTGGAGGCGGATGAAGAAGGATATAGTTGGATATGTAGGTACATGCCTCAAGTGTCGGCATGTGAAGTATGAGCACTAGAGACCAGGTGGGTTGCTTCAGAAGATAGAGATTCCATAGTGGAAATGGGAGAGGATGACCATGGATTTTGTAGTTGGTCTCCCTCGGACTGCAAAGAAGTTTGATGCCATTTGGGTGATTGTGGAGCGGCTGACCAAGTCTGTTTATTTTATCCCTGTGTGTACTACTTATTCATCGGAGCGATTGGCGGAGATTTATATCGGGGAGATTGTTCATCTGCATGATATTCTGATTTCTATTATTTCGGACAGAGGTACTCAGTTCACTTCACAGTTCTAGAGAGCCGTTCAACAGGAGTTGGGTACTCAGGTGACGATGAGTACATCATTTCACCCCAGACGGACGGACAGTCTGACCGCACTATACAGATTCTTGAGGATATGCTCCGTGCGTGTGTGATTGTGCTTGGACGGTCTTGGGATCAGTTCTTGCTATTGGCGGAGTTTCCATACAACAACAGCATCCAGCACAGCATCCAGATGGCCCCGTATGAGGCCTTGTAATGTAGGCGGTGTAGATCTCTGGTTGGTTGGTTGGTTTGAGCCGAGTGAGGCCAGGCTATTGGGCACATAGTTGGTTCAAAATGCATTGCAGAAGTCTAAGGTGATTCAGGATAGACTCCATACAACCCATTCCAGACAGAAGAGCTACGTGGACAGGAAGGTTCATGATGTTTCATTTATGGTCGGAGAGCGGGTTTAGGTTTGGGTCTCGCATATGAATAGCATTATGAGATTTGGGAAGAAAGGGAAGTTGAGTCCAAGGTTCATTTGCCCTTTCGAGGTTTTTAGACGTTTTGGGGAGGTTGCTTATGAGCTTGCCTTCCTCCCAGTTTGGCTGGGGTTCATCCGGTATTTCATGTTTCATGCTCTAGAGATATCACGGTGACTCGTCGCATGTGTTGGATTTCAGCTCATCCAGTTGGACAATGATATATCTTATGTTAAGGAGCCAGTGGCTATATTGCACAGGCATGTCAGAAAGTTGAGGTCAAAGAATATTTCTTCATTAAAGGTTCAGTGGCGGGGTCAGCCGGCCGAGGAGTCGACTTGGGAGACCGAGCAAGATATGCGGAGCCGTTATCCTCATCTTTTTCTGGACTTAGGTACTTTTTTGTTTTGTCTGTTGGAGGACGAACGGTTGTTTTAGGGGTGGAGTATGTGACGATCAAAAGGGGTCATCACTTTTTTTCTTACCTATTATGTACTTCTGAGGCCTTGAAAACCTCATCTACGATTGCCTCGATTTGCATGCGTTTCTGGCGCGTAGCCGGAAAGATTAGATATATATTTTGTGAGAAAAATGCTAACTTTTTATATTTAATTTAATAAATTTGACTTCGGTCAACATTTTAGGTAAACAGACCTGAACCCGTGATCTGACAGTCCCAGAGGGTCCGTAGTAAAGTATGGGACTAGGGCGTACACCTAGAATCGAATTCCGAGGTGCCAAGACTGAGAAATGAATTTTTGTGTGAAATTGTTTTCTGGAAATAATTAAGAAATTTGGAAGTGAAATTTGATTAAAATATTATGGTATCGGGCCCAAATTTTTATTCTTGTGTGTGGTACAAGTCTTATATATGGATTAAGCGCTTTCTGTAAATTTTTGCTGAAAACGGATGTCGTTTGACGTGTTTTGGACTTAAAAATGGGAACTTGATATTTTATGAAAACTTTGAAAAAGTTATGAGTTTTGAGGCTTAATTCGATGTATATGATGTTATTTTGGCAATTAGATTGCACGGATAAGTCTGTAGGATGTTTTTGAGATTGTGCACATATTTGGTTTTGCGCCCCGAAGGCTCGGGTGAGTTTTGAATAGGTGTCGGAATGCATTTTGAACTTGAAAATTTTTCTGCTATAACTTACCTGCAGCTTCACAATTGCGAAGCCTGGCTCGCAAATGCGAGATCGCGACTACCAAGGGTCAGCTCGCAAATGTGAGGCCCTTAATTTCTGGCAGAGTTCACAAATGCGAACTATACCCTCGCAAATGCGATGGAGAGTTCTTCGCAGATGCGACCTTATGGTTCGCAAATGCAAACCTCCCAGTTTTCCCATAGTTCATAAATGCAAACAAGAGTCTCGCAATTCCCAAGTTAGCAGGGTCGGTGTTCGCAATTACAACATTTGCAACCTGCAATTTTTATACTTAGTCGAATTTTTGACATTTTCACCCCATTTTCAAAACACAACTCTTTTTGGCAATTTTCCAAGACCTTTTCCAAGTCGTTAGTAAGTTGGTTTTTACTTATTTCTTTTAATCTTTAACATCATTTAACATGTTTTCGACTTAAAATCAATAATTTTTATGGGTGAAATTGGAGGTTTGGGATAGAACATAGGTTTTTCTAAAATTGAGGATTTAGACCTCAATTTGAGGTCCGAGTTAAAAACAAATCATATATTTGGGTTCCTGGGGGAATGGGTAATCGGATTTTTGTTAGGACCTCGAATTTTGACCACGTTGGCGTTTTGGTCGTTTTATCTGAATTTTCCACTTAGTTTTAAATTGAATAATAGAATAAGTTGTTTTAGATGTTATTTATGAGATGCAATTGAAATGAATAGATTTGCGTCATTTGGAGTCGGACACTCGTGGCAAATGTGTGGTTTCAAGTTTAATTGGAGGCGGTTTGAGGTAAGTGGCTTGTCTAACCTTGAGGGAGTGAGAGGGGGACCTTTCACCTAGGATATGTTATTTGTTAATTGAGTTCCTTGTACATGAGGTGACGACCGCGTACTTGAGCTAATCGTTGAAAATTCAATTTTTACCTAAGATATTCAGACTAAGTTTCTTTAATACTTACTTTATCTTACTTGCAATTATAACTTGTGTTATATTAGAAAGACATGTTTAGTTGATTTAACTTTCCTTCTTGCTTAAATTGCCTTAGCTGCACTTGTGAGAAATGTTAGTCTAAAACTATCTATTGCTTGTATTGTTGTACTTCATTCATGAATATTCTCTAATTGTGGTTGTGCATTTATATTTGGGATTACGCGTTTGATTCCCCGGAGATCTCCCTACATATTTATATTTGGGACTACGGGTTAGATTCCTGGGAGGTCCCCCTGCATATTTATTTTTGGGACTACGGGCTAGATTCCTGGGAGATCCCCCTACATATTTACTTTGGGACTACGGGTTAGATTCTCGGGAGATCTTCCTGCACATTTATATTTCGGATTACAGAAACGATATCCTAGAGATCTTCATTATTGGTTGTGATATAGAAATGGAATACAGGACAGTATCATGGGAGATCCTCGTTGTTGGTCTTGACATGGAAATGAACTACAGGACGATATCCTGGGACATCCTCGTAATTGGTACTGATATTAAGCTATTTTACTATGTGTTATTTTATCCTTTGTGTGTTGTTTGTGTAACCTGACTTGCTTCACAGTTGTATTCCATTATTTCTTCTTACTGTATATTGTTGTCAGCATTCTTATTATATTGTTTAATCTCACTAGGGCCCAGACATTCCACGTCACTACCCGACTGAGGTTAAGTTTGGCACTTACTGAGTACCGATGTGGTGTACTCATGCCCCTTCTTCGCATGTTTTTCATGTGCATATCCAGGTACCTCTACTCTGGCATACTATAATCGAGGCGGAGAGATCTACGGGAGACTTCGAGGTATATCCGTCGCGTCCGCATACCAGGAGTCTCTATTCTATTCCAGCTTTAGTAGTTGTTCTACCCTTTTATTTCAGTTATTTAGACATTCTGGAGTTAGAGCAGTATATTATATTTCTATTAGCCTGAGGTTCCCGTAAGTTTCTGGGTTTTGGGATGAGATTGTAGACTTTCATGTTTTATTTCTGAGTTGTATATGCCAAGTGGCTCCTATATACTATTTTCTTGTCATTTGCTTAATTTAATTAAAAATGTTTCCGCAAGTTATGTAAATTTCCGAATTGTTAGGCTTACCTAGTTGTAGGAACTAGGTGCCATCACGACATGTTCATGGAAGGTGAAACGGGGTCGTGGCAATATATATATATATATGTGTGTGTGTGTGTGTGTGTGTGTGTGTGTGTGTAATTCCGTCTGAATTATGAGTAAATACGCATATAAATAAATACAATACATGAGAAATACGTTACTAAAATCTTTCGGAATGACATAAAACCATTATACCTCTAATTAATATCATCAAACAAACTTTGTCAACTTACTTAAAAGGACGAGCGAAAAAATAATACACTGGTTGGATATCTCAATCACCCAAGATTAACATTATTGATTTAAGTACCTATACGTTATTATATGTGAGAAACCAGCTTTCCCTCTAATTGCCATAGTATTATATGTGAGAAACGTTAACAAGACCTCATCTTTGAATACTTGGTAGAAAATAGTTTAATCAAATCAGTGAAATAACGCAAACTGTTGTGCGGACATCTGGAGAAGCCAATTTCTATTTGCTTTGAGTTATTTAACAATAAATTTCATTGACGAAGAACTATTTTTACATGCCAAAAATGTGAAGTACAAGAATAGCATACAATTGTAAGAGATGTTACTATTTTGAACGGAATCTATATATATACTATATTAAAAGCACGAAGGTCCCTAAAAAATTTGTGCTCGACTTTTTAAATCTTTAAAATTAGATTTCATGTTAGGGCACAATTGTAATTTAAGTTAAAATCCTAATACTTAGGATATTGAAATCATGAATGTAGGAAGAAATTATATAGGAAGTCCTAATATTTCGGACTTTATGTAAATTCTTTTCTTATTAAAAAATATATTCGATATTGAAGAAAGAATAAACCGAAAGAATACTATTGGTTATGGGTCATGGGTCGCTCCATGTTGGCTGACCCGACCCGATTACGAGAGATAAGGGAGAGAGATTAAGGGAAGTTACAACTACACCACAACCTCTCCACTAGTCTGAATGTGGGTGAGTGGAGGGTTATCTTCCTTAACCGCCTGAAAGTGGGTGAGTGGGGGGATTATCTTCCTTAACCGCCTGAACGTGGGTGAGTGGAGAGTTATCTTCCTTAACCGCTATTACTCTCCCTTTTTATATGAAGGAGATAACATAGAACAAAAGGGGCATAAATTTTTTCTCTACCGTATGAATTTCTCTGACTCTCTTCTTCTCCCAAAGAAACGCACACACAAGTAAGGGCATATAATTGGTGAAATATTAACTTTGTTCCCTGGTTATTCAATGTTTGATTTGGGGCAATTGTTTCGGTGATGAGTTCAACAATTCTTCTGGTGCATTGACAGGTACGCTAATGTTGTTCTTGCCCCATGATTATTAGTCTAACATTGGTATTGAGCCAGGTTTTTTTTTGTGTGCTCTGTCAAGATGAAGGCAAATTGACTCTTTATGTTTTTTCTCTTTTTTTAAAAAAATTTCTGTGTCGTTCTCTAATACAGTGAAGTCGTTCATGTTTTGAATTTACATGACAATCAGACTTGGAAAAGTTACAAATAAGCACAAAATGGTATAATGAAATATCATCAGCTCTTCCTCCCAGTTTATGCATGGATAAGTAATGATTATTAATATTTATTTAAATAAAGTAATAATTCTTAATGAATTGGTCTTTAAGTATTTTTTAATTGTTTAGTCATATCCCTTACATTGAAATACTTCTACGAGTTATTGTGACATATGTTATCACATTGAGTGGTTGTAGCCATTCTTATTGTTTCCTTGGTCTTATATTAAATATGACTGAACATGGACAAGTTCGAATTACTCCAAGTGGGAGTTCTCCAAGTAGAAGAGCATGTTGTCGTCGAACTTATTGCTATATTGGTTCACACTCAGAGCCTTAAGTCATCAAAATTGTACCAAGGACGAGACAAAATCATTTCAGGGATTGAAGGGATGGACGAAGATAAAGGGAAAAGAAATTTAGATAGGTTAGGGCTTCACTAGCTAAACATATTGGAAATTATTAGTTTATCAGTGAGGCACAATTTGATGCTATTGACAAAATTGAACAAATTTTAGTAAATTCACTTCGAGAACGTTTAGGTATTATTGTAACTGATGTTTATCACGAGGTTTGGTTAAATGAACATTTTTGGGTTTATGTTCTTAAATTTGAAGTTGAGTGGGAGAACCGTCTCTAAAACTCCTTGTAATTTGTTTAATTAATGAAACTTTGCTCTTTGTTTGCAAGATTAGATTTCATTTTATTTATTTATTTTTTATGTGTGACAATTAAAATAAGTATGACATGATATTGAAAATCTTGACAAGATACATACTATGAGAAATGATTTTATAAAGTATTAGTTAAACATTTAGTTTTGATGATGAATGAAAACGTAGTAACCTTTCGATTCTATACTAAGCGTAAAATTAATATTTTATTTAATTGATTTGTCTAAGTGTGTATATCACATACGAGAATGATGAGTATTAAATACACTTACATTATTTTTTCATTTAACAGACTATGGCATCAAAAACTATCATTGTTGGGGTGACAAACAGAACGGTGAAAATTATGATATTTGGAGCAGTCAGATGTGGTATATGCTGGAAGAGCAATATTCTCTTGAAGCCATTAACCATGTCATGGTTTGCCCAGCGGAGGGTAACATTTCCCAGCATAGGAGAGATCTTCACAATTCTTTGAAAAAGAAAGATGCCACTACTCGTGGAATCATTGTATGCGCAGTTTTGGATGTTTTCATTCATGAATGTTAACAACTCCCTCCTACTAATGTCATGTGGGCGCATGTGAGAGAAACATATGGATGTACTACTATAACCTGCCTTAGACAGCTAACTATCAAATTTGACACTTACAAAAAGTGTCATGACCAAAGTGTCAAACAACATCTAAGACTGATGTCGAATATGATTGTTGAACTCAAAGGTGCTGGCCATGTTCTCTCTGATGAGCAGCAGGTACATGTAGTGATTTGGTCTCTTTCAAATAATTGGGAACATTTGAAGGTTAACTTGACCCGCAATGATAGCATCAAAACTTTGCTGATGTTGCCCGTCATATGGAGCTTGAAGACAACTGGCTTGGTGCTACTAAAGTTGTACTGAATGCCTTTGTGGAAGAATCAAGTGGTACAAAGATATCAAGCTTCATGCGCAAGAGAAATTGGAAAAATAATGGAAAGGGTAAGGGGACCGGAGAAGAACCCTCCAAGAAAAGAAACAAGCCGAATTCAAAGAAAGTAAAACGGTTCTACAAGAAGAAAGACAAGAGCAAGACGAAGTGTTACAATTGCCAAGTTCCAGGGCATTTTGCTTGTGAGTGCAATAAGCCAAAAAATACTTAGAGGCCATCGAACATGTGAGCCGCGATAGAGAAGCGTTTATAGAGTTTGGTCGAGTTCTACCTGGATCAAAGCATGTATATGTGAGAAATAATGCAAAGCTTGAAGTCAAAGGGATAGGAACTGCATAATGGACATGCGTGGTGGCCGATCTTTGATGTTGCATGACGTCCTGTATGTTCCAGAGATTCGATGAAAATTAGTATTTGTGTCTGTTCTTATAGATTTAGATTTCAATTTGAACTTTAGTCGCAGTGGTCTTAGAATTACGCAAGATAATGTTTTTATGGTTTTGGACATCGTTATGATGGTCTTATTGTGTTAGATTGTAATCCTTCTACGTATAACTATATGTTAACTGTTGTGTTATGGCATGTTATTCTGGTGACAATGATGTTGATATTATTACATGTCATGGAAGATTAGGTCACACAGGGCAGGATCAAATGAATAGATTGACTAAGGTAGGACATTTGGGTTCATTCTCTAAAATTGAGATGTCAACTTGTTAAAACTATCTTGCCAAAACGATTACACGTAAACCATTTGGAAAGGCTAAAGGAGCCGATTTTTAATTTCCATTTAATCCATTCTGATATCTGTGATCCAATGAATGTGAGAGCTAGGTCTGGTGCTTTATATTTCATTACGTCCATAGATGATTTCATACACTTTTGTTATATCTATCTGATTGACATAAATCGGAAGCACTTGAATGCTTTAAGAAATATGTAAATGAAGTTAAGAATCAATTAGACAAAAAAGTTTAAGACCTTAAGAACCGATAGAGGGCATGAATATCTTTCAAAAGAAT
The DNA here is from genome assembly GCA_034376525.1 of Nicotiana benthamiana. Taxonomy (NCBI): domain Eukaryota; kingdom Viridiplantae; phylum Streptophyta; class Magnoliopsida; order Solanales; family Solanaceae; genus Nicotiana; species Nicotiana benthamiana. The sequence continues at coordinate 97,982,857 of CM067337.1, forward strand.
TTGAAGGATTGTCCAATGAAAAGGAAATCACCAGAAAGTTAACTATTCCATACACACCACAACAAAATGGTGTAGCAGAAAGGAGGAATAGAACACTGCTGGACATGATAAAGTCCATGATGGTGCAGGAAAATTTACCTATCTCCTTTTGGGGAGATGCGTTATTGACTGCAACTTATATATTGAACAAAGTGCCTTCTAATCAATTTGGTCCACTCCTTATGAGCTATGGACGGGTCATAACAAAATTTAAAGGATATACGACCTTGGAGTTATGCTGCATATGTAGAAGTTTCTTTTAGCAAGTTTGGTAAATTAGGTCCAAAAGGCATGAAATATACCATTATAAGATATTCAGAACACTCCAAAGGGTATGTGTTCATTGGCGAATTAGAGGATGGAAGTTTAACTGAGATTGAATCGCGAGATGTCACATTTTTGGAAAATGATTTTTCAAAGAAGGGAGAAGTAAAGAATGGAGAGCCTCTTTATGAAATGTTGAACTCAGATAGTCAGCAAGAGTCTTATGACACAGTTGATAATCAAATTTATCAATATCTTATTCTTGATCCGAGTTGGAGTGGGAGTGAGAGTGGGAACTCTCAATCCCGAAATCCTTCTGATGAATCTCAATTTCAACTACAAAAGAGTTCCAGGAAAAATATACCCAAACGCACTTATTAAATTGAAGATTAAATTTTCTTGGTATCTCCCACAAAAAATGGATGAGCCAAAGTCTGTGACGGAGGCGTTATCTAGCCCTGGAAAAGATGAGTGGGTGAAAGCAATGAAAGAAGTAGAGTCCATATAGTTGATCTTCCGCCTGGACATAGAGCCAGTGGGAACAAATGAGTTCTAAAAGTTAAACATAAAGTGGATAGGTCAATAGAAATATACAACGCATGATTGGTGGAAAAACGCTTTACTCAAGAAGCAGGAATAGATTATGAGGAAACATTTTCACTAGTTGTGAAGTTTACATCAATTGTCTTACTTTTGGCTATTGTTGCACGTTTGGATTTGGAATTACATCAAATAGATGTGAAGACAGTTTTTCTTAATGGAGAGCTAATTGAAAAAGTCTACATGGAACAACCTGTAGGCTTCATCGTTAAAGGCCAAAAAAAGAAGGTATGAAAATCAAAAAGTTCTATTTATGGCCTGAAGCAAACTTCAAGGAAATGGTATTTGAGATTTCAGAAGGAGGTGATCTCATATGATTTCACCATGATCTTTGAAGACAGTTGCATTTATGTAAAGAAGTCCAATGGGATGTTTGTAATTCTTTATCTTTATGTGGACGATATTTTATTAGCTGGAAATAATTTGGAGCATTTAAAAACTGTCAAGTCATGGTTTTCAACGTCAATTGACATGAAAGATATGGGTGAGGCACATTATATCCTTGGAGTTAAGCTCCAAAGAGATTGTTCCAAAAATTTATTGAGTTTATCTCAAGAAACTTATCTAAAGAAAATTTTTGAGCATTTTCGAATGAATAATTGAAAATACATGGTCCTATAGCGAGAGGTGAAACTTTAAACCTTGAAATGTGTCCCAAGACTGAAAATGAAAAGGAAGACATGTCTCGAGTTCCATATTCAAGTGTTGTCGGGAGCTTGATGTACGCTATGATGGGTACTCGCCCAGAAATTTGTTATAACGTAGGTCTGGTTAGCATGTATCAATCGAGTTCTGGAAGAGATCATTGGAAAGTTGTGAAGAGAATTTTCAGATATCTGAAGGGAACTGCAGATTATTCATTATTTAGTGGAAATGATTTATACTTGAGAGGATATACAGATGTTGATTGGGCTGGTGATCGGAATAACAGAAAATCAATATCTGGTTATGCCTTCTTACTTAATAGTGGTGCTATATCATGGAAAAGTAAGAAATAATCTTGTACAACCCTTTCAACAATGGAAGCTGAGTTCATAGCTTGTGCGTCTCCAGTATAGGAAGCTATTTGGTTGAAGAGATTCTTTGAGCATTTGAATATTACAAAGAACTCTCAGGGTCCCATGACTCTTTATTGTGATAGTTAAGCGGCTATTGCATATACAAAAGATCCTAAGTATCACGGCAAGACCAAACACATTGAAAAAAAGTATAACTTTGTAAGAGACATAGTAGCAAGTGGAAAGATAAATTTACAATACAATCGTACGCAAAGCATGATAGCCGATCCTTTTACAAAGGCGATATGTAGAGACTTGTTTGAGAAACATGTTATTGCTCTAGGTTTGCGAAGGATATGAACATATTTATGTATGGTAATACGAATTAAGTTTTATAATATATTCATCAATATTTCACTCTTGAATTTGTACTTATATCTCATATGCATGTGATGAATGTTTTGTTGATAAAGTGTGTCAAACAAGCCGCGAGATTGACTCTCTCACACGAGCAATCGCCTCTTACATAAAGAATCTTGAAGAGATGAGACCTAATATAACCTTGGATAATTAGAGGTTATATTTACTTGTAAAGGTCGGTTTTTATAAGCTTAAAAATTTCACTATTCGATTATGACTTGTTTTGTAAGCCAGATACGAGTTTATCTAAGAAGATGGATTGAGGATTATTGAAGTGGGAAACTCGGGTTAGGCACTTGAAGGTGTCTAGAACAAGGTCTGTACGGTGTTAGATGATTAAAATAATAAGACACACGCGCCAATATAAGGTAACATCACCATAATGTGTGTTTCGTACCACCTTAGCTATCGACCAATGGGATAATGAAGAATGAATCCCTGCTTCTTCATTGTGTGAGATCCTAAAGAAGTTATATTAAATTTTATAGGAATACCCTTTGATCTTTTACTGTTTCCTTGAGTGCAAATCAGTATTGCTACTTTGGCATGTTACTAATAGCCATGAGTGATTCGGCGCTGCAGTGCATGTCTAGGAAAGCAGTTGATTTGGAATGGAAAGATTCGAGTAGAAAGGGAGGACGACTAAAAATTAGTAATTTAACTTCTATTCATAGGTCGACCATTACACTTACCATAAGTTTATTGGGAGTAATTGTGGATACAATGTTATATGAGAACTCGAGTTTTCCTCTTTTAAGGATGAGGGATCGAATAAGTAGCTACTGTAATAGCAAATGATGTCTGGGGTATCGCGAATAATAATATCTTCATGCTAGTAGTGAATTCTTTCCATATGTGATTGAATTTTTACATTGAGTTATAGTAGTGAATTCTTTGTATATGTGATTGAATTTATACATAGAGTTTTAGTACAACTTTTAGTTGATATTGGAATATTATAGCTATTTGTGCTCGCAGGTCGCACAACCTATTTGCCGGTATGAAAAGTGTGTCAAAGACATCGGTCTAGCCCAATATGAGCGAAGTGAGAGATGTTGAATTACGGGTCATGGGTCGCTCCATGTGGGCTGACCCGACCCTGTTAGGAGAGATAAGGGAGAGATGTTACCACTAAACCACAAGCTCTCCACTAGCCTGAACGTGGGTGAATGGGGGTTATCTTCCTTAACCGCCTGAACATGGCTGAGTAAGAGGTTATCTTCCGTAATCGTCTGAACGTGGGTGAATGTAGAGTTATCTTCCTTAACTGCTATTACTCTCCCTACTTTTATGAAGGAGATAACATAGAACAAAAGGGTTGTAAGTTTTTTCTCTACCGTAACAATTTCTCTGACTCTCTTCTTCTCCCAACGAAAGCGCACACAAGTAAGAGCATCTAATTGGTGGAAGATTAACTTTGTTTCCTAGTGATTCCATATTCGATTTGGGGCAATCGTTTCGGTGGTGAGTTCAACAATTCTTCCGCTGCATTGATAGGTACGCTAATATTTTTCTCGTCCCACAATTATTGATCTAACAAATACAATTATGACTATTAAGTCTATTGAATAATTAGTCTATTTCAACACACACTCCCATAAAGAATACTTGGTAATTATGGATACCAACGTCCATTGTTGGAAATTAGTATAAATATTTACACATAATTATTAATGTAGAATTATTATACAACTAAATCCTTGAATTGAACACAACAATTACATATTGGATAAGAATATAAAAGTCAAAAGTTTACAACTATTCCTCTATCTCGAATGAAAATTAAAAAAATATATTTTCTCATGTTAGGTTACCCAAATAATTCCTTGGCAACAAAATATTTTTTTTATGTATGTATTTTTTTTTTCTTTTTGTGTTGTCGAATTTGATAGAACAAATAACGTAAGATTTGTCATATTCCGAACCAATATACATATGGAGGATTATGACAAAAAATAAGATAAAGAAATTCATGTACAATGTGACATAACCAATGAGAAATAATGATATAACACATGATAGATCACCTTTGTTGCTCCTTAACCGAGGACTTCTATTGAGTTTTACGTTCATCATTTTCAAAAACATGAATTAATTTCATTTTAAAATTCAAATATATTCTAATATAATATCTAGAAATGTTATTTTAAAATGTTTATACTCATTGATATAGGGTACATGCGCAAAACACGTATTCTAAGACCAGTAAGTATTAAGTGATTAAATACATGATGTGTCTGATAAGGTAAAAATGCTCAAGACATTAAGCTCCACTTAAACAGTTTAAGTTTTGTTCTATTCGTGTCGTATAGATCATGCAAAAAAGAATGAAGAAATAGCTTAAAAATTGTTTCAAATTATTTTAACTTTTATTTATTTATTTTTATTATACTTTATACATTATACTATCATGGTTATACGATATCTTATTAAATAAATAAATACACTATAATGTATTAAAAAGTCATGTGTGTGTGTGTATATATATATATATATATATATATATATATATATATTCCTCAATTTCTTATTTTTCTAATATCATATAAAGAGTATAAATTTCCGTCCGTATAATTCTTAAAATTATAAAAAGATAACTTTCTTTTCTTGTGACAAAACGATTTTTATCCATACAATAAAAAATCTCATTTATAAACCTTCTCATATATTGTGTATAATTTATCATATTCGAAATAGTAATAATGTTAATTATCCATAATTATTCTTGCAACAGCCAAGAAAAATGAAAAAAAGAGCTGTTATAATCATAAATCATAATAAAGACGTGTCCTTACTTTTTATAAGTGTATAGATCTGGTTGCTAAGACAAAGGATCATTGGGCAAAATCCCAACTTTATTTACACACAAGAAGATGATAATTCACCACTAAATTGTTTTAGCTGCAAAATATTGCATAAACGTTATTTTATTTTATATTTTTTTTTAAACTATAAATACTTCACTCAAAAAAAATATTACACTAATATATTATCTAAAGGTATCAACATAATAAATTTATAGGGTCTCGTAGTAATATTATCTTAAATCCTCTATAACGTCTTAATAGATATAATCATTTCGGACTCATGTAGATTTACTACGGCATATCCTAATCCTATGGTATGGGATGAAACAGTCACAGAGCGCCTTATGTAGGTGACTAACCTTAGCATCACCTTGTAGCACATTAGTTCGACTTTGCCATGCCGAAGAAGTATCCGCCATCTCATCAAATATTTCACACGCTCCAGCATATGGCATGTTCATAAAGCCCCCTACCCCCCACCCCGCCCCTCTGAGTGTTGGTTAAGTACACATTGTTTTGTAGAGTTGATCCCCTTGAAGAAGGTGTGCTTCAGGATCTTGGACTCAGTCATATTGTTGTTAGGGCACTCCATTACTATTGTACTATACCTCATCCTAAATCTCATGTAACAGTTCATTTAGATCTTATTTGAAAGCAAGTATGTCATCTCTTAGCGTTGCCATATGTCTCTGAGAAAAGAACATTACGATGAATTTTTGGGCCAACTCATCACATGCAAGGATGGAATGGTTGGCATCCTTTCTAGCCAATCCAAAGCCTTCCCTCATTGATAAAATGGGAAAATCCTTGACCTTAATACGTTCTCAGAGATATTTGTTTGCTTTCTCCCCTAGAGATGCTTGTAGGCGTTTTGGTGTGGAGCTATGATGAAGAAACCCCTTTGTTCCAAGCATTCCATTGGTTATTTGAAAGTTTGCCGCCCTAATCCGGGATGGGACTATTGCAGTTGCATATTTTTCGTTGGGCAACACCTGGTATACTATCCTTTAAGAAGGTGGGGGAGGGTTTGGAATATTATCATGAGACAGTCGGCCTCTCCTTTGTACTTGAGGTTCGGGTTGAATCACATAAATGGGACCAACATCTACCTCCTCCCCAATGACGAATTTCCAATGGCTTCATTGTTAAGAGCCATTTTGTACTTATAATCAATTCACACACAAATAAAAAAAATGGAACAAATGAAAAATGAAACACACAAATACTCAGATATATAGTAAAATCGTCTAACTCTCCCGGCGACGACACCAGAAATTGATCGGGTCTAAGCCAACACTAGCATTTAGTAGAGAGGAGGATTGATGCAGTTTTAACCTAACTAGGTGGAGATTGAATCCACAGGGAGATAACAATTGGAATTAGGTTTAAATCTAAGTTAAACGTCAGCTTTTAATCTAATTACAGTTCTACAAATATTTAGTTTATTTTGTACTTCTACTTATATTCTATAGCATGCAATATTTGAAACTAAGTACAATGTTTTTGTTGTCGATTTTCAAGGATTTAAAGAGACTAGGGTAGTGACTTCCACATAGGTGGATATCTAATGGGTAACAAGAATCTAGGGCAATCATGTGATTAATTGGGGTTGTAATATAGCTATCACACCTGGGTACTCACTCTATATCTCTAAGTAGTTTGAGTGATTTTACCCAATTTGGCTTTCTCAAGTCCAAATGGGTATTCATGAAATTCAAGTGATTTTAGCTCCTGTCGGATATTACTATATATAGGTCTAACCCGTTAATTGGTGCTATTAATTTCTTGAGTTCAACCCAATTCCTTGTTTTAGCTCATGAATTAATGTTTGCAACCACTTATTCTGAAGTTCTAGCAAGAAGTAATCTAAATGTCACTAACCCGTACACATTCAAGCCTTAAAATTGAATACCCATCAAATATTCACACTACGGTAAGGTCACAACCATGGCAATGGGGTTAGCTATTCATGAAAATAACAAAAATGAAAGATGAAATGAAGATAAAATTCATTATACTAGATTAAAAGATGAAAATCTATTCGTCACCGGTCGTTAAAAGTCCCGACGTTAAAAATTAACGACTGGTTTACAATCCGGTTGTTAAAGGATCTTTAGCGACAACATAATTTTCAATCGTTAAATATACTTTTTAGTGACATGATTTTCCACTCGCAAATGTTGTCTGGTCGTTAAAAGTCTCTAATGGCAACAATATGAATTAAGTCAATTCAAGTTCTTTTAGCGGCCAATATTTTCCTCGTTAATTGTATTATTACTTTTAACAACCAAAACTCTCTTCGTTAATAGTCACTTATCTATTTGAAAAACTTATAGTTAAAGCGTTTTAAAGGCCACTTTTTTCTTCGCTAATATGAAAACATAATAATATAAAAAAAATTAAATACGTGAATAGTAACAGTTATTTATATTTTTTCATACACGCGCTCAACAACATTGGAAAATAAACCAACTACTTGATATTTTATTAATACAAATAACTACAGTATTTACTAGAAATCAATCCAAATTCTAAGAAACTCTTCTTACTAAACAATGAAAAATAAAAATAACACAAACCCATCCATGAGAAAACTGGAAGCATAAAATGAGATAAGTTAATCATCATTTTTAATAATTCCTAAAAAGAAAAAAGTAAAATTACAGTATATGTATACACAGAAGATGGTGTCTTTAAACCATCGGTAATGAATCAAAAACCTCTTGTACTTCAACTTGTTCTACACTTTCTTCGGGCTTCAAATTTTTCATATGTTAAAATAACAAATTTACGCCAGTCTAATAACAAAGAATAAAGAACTAAAGAAGAAAATGAGCATGTTAAAGGGAATGGTATCAACAACCAATTAATATGAGTTAATTACTTCTATATGTCAGAATAAGTAAATATGAAATATTAGGAAAAGGCTCGATTGAAGAACAAATAAGAATCCCATGACCGATAATGTCGTGATGCCAAGACCAAACAATTTGCATTTCAAAAAGAAAAAGGATAACAACATCTGTACAAAAATCCCCGGTCCATCAAAAATCATTGACAACATGAAGGCCCTTGCTCTCCATGCTTGTATAGCAAAATTTTAGAAGATACATTAGGCCTAGTGTTTATAAGGAGTCTCTTAAGTTTCTCTAGAGATTTAAATATCATTAGAAAATATACAGAACCTCTATAAGAGAACCCTTAATTCATCTAATTAGAAACTTATTAAATATTGAAATGAAATGGGTATCAATATTAAGGATACATATAACTGACCTCAACTAGTGAAAATATAAACTTCAGACGATAACCTAGTCACTAGTAATTTGTCTTACCTGGCCACTAGTAAAATTATAAGCTTATGATCAGTTACCAAGAGAAATATCCCAAAGTTCGACCAAAATTATGCAGTATGTTTCAAGTACAATATCCATATGTCATTGTGGACCACTTATCAATACATCATTACTAACGGATTTTCAAATCTAACTTACCAGAGGTGTGGCCTGAGGGCTAATAAAGTGGGTTGAGAACAATGAGGTCTCGAGTTCAAACCCCCACGAGGCAAAAAAAAAATTAGGTCATTTTTCCAATCTATTCAGGCCTTGGTCGACAAATTTATCCAATACTTATGATGGTAGGAGGTAGCAAGTACTCTGTGAAATTAGTCGAGGCGGTAACAAGCTGGCTCGGACACAACAATTGTTAAAATAAAAAGTATTACTCTCCAAAGAAGATAACTCTAGTTTTCATTTCCAAAATAGTATTTGAATTTAAATAGCCTCACCAAATACAAGGCCATCCTTATTCCTTACAGCACTATCATTTAACTAGGGTGAAGACAAAGATAAGCAGGAGCTAGATGGTACTAACAACTACTTGTTTACAGATACATATCATTAAGAACACCATTTTCAGCGTGAATAACAATCAATAAGCAGACAATACAATGAAACCCCAAACTTGAAAGAACATGACTTGGACCAATATATACAAGTGAACAATATCAAAGATAGACGATACTCTTGAATGACAAAGGGATGATGGGTATGAAACCACGCCTGTTGTATCATTGGCTCTGTTAATTATATTGAGTGTATATGCAAGCACAATCGTCAATGAGTACAACATAGCAACTGTACCAGCAGTTGAAAACCTTTGGTAATAATTTACTCTTATATAAATGTCAGGATCCAAATTTTTTACCCTCGAAAATCGTGATGACGCCTACTCATAAACGCTAGTGTAAGGCCTCGGTAAATTTTGCGAAGCTAAAAGGGATTCGGGGTGCCTGGTAGACTAATTATAATATTCTATGTGCATTAAATATGATATAAATAAATTGGATGTGGTGAATAAGTTTATGACTAATGTGAGGTCCAAGGGTAAGCCTAAGTCTAAGCCAAATTGGAAAAGTTCAGAGTAGGCTAATTGATATGTGGTACTTATGTGCACTATTTGTAAATTTTGGTTCTTACATGGTTGTTAAGGCAAGATATCCTATTTCATGAATTGTTGTTATTAATATGCCCTGAACATTGTCGGTAATCGTCCCGATATGATGGTGTAAATAAATGCCAACAAAACAAGTGTGTATGTGAATATGTTTATGTGGTAAGTGTTGTGTAATAAATGATGGAAATAGGTGGTAATTGATGCAATTAAAATAACTATGGTAATATCATGTATGGATTGTTGTGGGCAATTATCGTTAAGAGTTGAATTGTATACGGGTTATTGTATATGACGGATAATGGTACTGATGTTAATGAAAACTCTATATGTATTGTAATTGTTGTTGTGAAATGATATTCTAGATCGCATGACGCCATGTGATTGAACTGTAAACTATTATTGTTGTGTGAAATGTAATTGTCCCGTGGGATCTGGTTTCGCGCCGCAACACAAAATGATAAATTATGGGTTGGGGGTGATAAGGGTGGCCGAGGTATTAAGGGTGACCGAGGTAATAAGGATGGAATGTGATCATTATCACTATTGAAATGAAAGTTTTTGAAATCATTAATATGATGAAATGATGTTGAAAGGGGAAAAAGGAGAGATTGATAATCTTGTGATTTTGTTTGTTTCTTCCAAGGTGCAAAGCATGTAATTCTTTGAGGGCATCGATGTGAAATTTCGTGGATAAGTTGAGTAATTGTGGCAATGCCTTGTATATGGACTACTATTTGGTGAGATTTATTATGTCTTGGGCTTAAATACATGAATTGTTGATATAAACTTGTGTTTCTAGAATGATGATTGTTGTGATGTGTTATTTGTGGTTGTTTTTGCAAAATATGATTGTCCAGTGGGATCGGGTTGTACACCGCAATATAAAATGATAAGTTGTGTGTTGGGTTGATAACGATGACCGAGGTGATAAGTGTGGCCGAGGTAATAAGGATGGAAATGTGATCATTATCACTGCTGAAATAAAAATATATGAAATTTGTGAATATGGGCATGTTGGAAAGGAAAAAGGAGAGATTGTGAAACTTTTGTCTTTGGTTGTTTCTTCCTATGTGAAATGATTATTAGTTCTATTCGTGTCTCTTATCTGTGTATTGCTTGATTTTACTTGGGGTAATATTTGTGCAAATATACCAGTAAAATTCAAATGTACTAATGTCCATTTGCCGGGGGCTCTATATTTTTATGATGATTGTAGGTGATTCCATCGCAGGTAATTCAGCCAGTTACAGTAGTGCCTCCTCTTTATTGCGTCAACTGCATTGGTGGGCCCCACATACTCTCAGGGCCATGTGTGGATCATGCCACATTCTTTTGAATTTATTGTATATTGTAAGGTATAGTGGGGGCCTTGTTACCAGCATGTATTGTTATGTTTCTAGTATTCATAGAGGCTCCGTAGAAACAATGTTGGTAGTGTAGATATGTCTTTTGGGTAAGTAATGGTAGGGTTCGGAATCGTGATCCACGTTGGTACATGTTATATGTATTTGGTATCATATGTTGGTAACAATCAAAAATAAAAATGAATTCAAGTTATATGATTATGCTTAAGTGACGAATGGCTATTTCACTTGAATAATGTATATTAAAATTACGAGATAATGCGTGGGATGAGAAAGGCTCCAGGTCCGCTTGACTGTGGTCCTCCGGTTGACCACCGGTTGTGTCCCTTTGATTGTGGGGCGTGACAAACTTGGTATCAGAGCCTATTGTTTTAAAGAGTCGTAGGATATCTCGGAGCCGTGATTAGTAAAACCCTTCTTATCGGTGTGTTGTAGACCTCATCTATAAGTAACGGTCTATATGGGAATTTAGGAGTTTTACATTTCTTTGATACTCCAATCGTGCGATAGTACTGAAGTTAGGGAGTTAATATTGTCTCCAAACATTACTCTCAATATAAGTAACTGTGATACTGTAATACGCGTGTTTGAAGCCGTGAGGATGGAATGATCCCACAATTGAGTCCGAAGGGACATCCCAAGGGCTTGTTAGGAGAATGCACTGAGTTGTGTTGGGATTAGTAGAATCTATCGCTAAGAGTGGAGTTCCCTTGTCCATATTGATGTCACTGCACCACAAAATCCCATAGTTTATCGGTGTGGTACCAATGCACTCTTGTTGTATATATACATCCATATTGAAGAATTTTCATAGGCATGGTCTTAGTAAATGTTGAGTCACAAATCATTGCATGCACTTACTCTTTGAACTGATCCAATGTTTCGTGAATCCACCCCACCGCAAATTTTCTTATATGTAATATCTTATGAGATCGAGCTCTATAATCATGTACTTGAATTGAGTTGTAGCAATTGAAATTCCAATTCCATCATGCTTTTCTAAACTCTAACAAGGGACTATACCGAAGAATTTCTCATCAAATGAAGGGATGAACCATTGTCGTATTTTCGCACAAAATAACAAGATATCTTTTCTTGACCCTTTTCCTCAGGTTTCTGCTTCAATCTGAATGTTGATATAGGTGAAGATCTCGCTTTGTTTCATCATCAGCTCTAGTATGGCAGTGCCCTCGTTCTATCTGTTACCAGGATTTCATTTTGGCCTAGTGGTCGTAATCAGCAATATTTTTATTTACTTCCGCAGAATTTCCCTCTTCTTCGACATGTTATTTTCTGAATCTGGGCTGCTCAATTACTATTAAAACATTACTAAATATCCATCAAAGCTAGGATCTGTTGAGCCTCTATGTAGTTTGATCATGCTACTTATTCTCGATGCTCATCTTTTTCTTGAAGGTTGTTCTTCTTTTGGTTGTAAGGAAGATGAGTATTTTCACTCTTCCTATGGTTTGTACAATACTTGATTAAGTATTACTATATGTTAATTGCTCTATTTTGCTACAAATCCAACTGGATGTTTGTAGTGGCTCCACTAGCCGTGAAGCTATTGAGTCACTCTTCCCCTAGTTGTTGACCTATTTCTTAGTTTCAATTTCAAGGGCTGAAGGAAGAGCAAAATGGTATCATTTGTATATATAAGTCCATTTTATTTTAAATATTGCTATCCACCCAAATATATGAATGGATATAAGGGTGGCCGAGGTAATAAGGATGGAAATGTGATCATTAGAACTGTTGAAATGAAAATATATGAAATTCGTGAATATTGGGATGTTGGAAAGGAAAAAGGAGAGATTGTGAAACATTTGTCTTTCGTTGTTTCTTCCTACGTGCAATGCTTATTAGTTCTATTACTGTCTCTTATATTTATATTGTTTGATTTTACTTAGGGTAAAGTTTGTTTATACATACAAGTATAATTCAAATGTACTGACGTCCCTTTTGCCGGGGGCGCTATATTCTTATGATGATTGTAGGTTGTTCCATAACAGGTAATTCAGCACACCGATGATAGTGCATCCACTCTATTCCGTCAACTGCATTGGTGAGCCTCACTTCCTCTCGGGGCCATGTGTGGTTCTTGCCTCATTCTTTTGAGTTTATTGTGTATTGTAAAGTATAGCCGGAGCCTTGTTGCTGGCAGGTATTGTTATGTATCTAGTATTTCGTAGAGGCTCCATAGAAACAATGTGGGTAATGTATATATGTATTTTGGGTAAGTAATGGCACGGTTCGGAATCGTGATCCACGTTGGTAAATGTTGTAAGTATTTGGTATCATATATTGGTAACGGTAAAAAGTAAAAATGAATTTAAGTTGTAATTTTATGCTTAAGTTATGAATGACTATTTCACATGAATAATGTATATTGAAATTACGGGGTAACGCGTGGGATAAGAAAGGCAATTCTATATCCACTTGACAGGGGTCATCCGGTTGAGCGCAGGTCGTGTCCTTCGGTTTTGGGGCATGACAAACAACACCTCCGCTGAGCTGATAGGCTACTAGAAGGACTATCGCCTATCAATCGGGACCTGTAGGCATGAACGCAGTGTACCCTTGCAAAAGGGACGTCACCACGAATAAAGTATCGATTATGTAAGGTAAGAAAGCATAAATAAAAATAGTAATGAAAAGTTAGAAAGAGAAGATACAACTTTCAACATTTGAGTACCTCTAGAGGCCATTGACATGAAATGCATAATATGTATACATGCGTAAACTTTTAAAAACATACGCCTCTGTAAGAATTATCATCATCATATTGTATCCGGCCTCAAAGAGGACTCGGTAAAAGTGTACCTGACTATCATAAGGCTCGGTAGAATCGTACCCGGCCATGTGGATCTTAGTAAACCCAATTGATCGGTGGTTTCACAATAGGTGTCGTACCCGGCCGACTATAGCGCGACTTAGTTGAGTAAAATGGATACTATATATAATACGTGCTAGACTCATGGAATCGTGTTCTAAACCTGTCGGAGTGACTTAAGGTCGCTGCAACATCGATTAACATTATGGACACCCATCCGCTCAAGATGAACCTCAATAGGATTCAAGGATCATACATACTTACATAGAACAACTTTATAAGGACAGAAAAACATGGACAACATTAGTTTTTAAGAGTAGTTCCACTACCAAATTGTTTAATCATTTCACTTTAGATCATGTAAAAAGAAACGTAAGTGCTTTAACATACCATAAACCCACTGATTCCTTAATCCTTTCCTAGCAACTCTTGAAACAAGTCAGCTCAATCTATCGTAGTATAAGGAGATTCAAAATTAGTGATGAGCAAAGGCTAACTTGGTAACTTAAGCTAGTAACTCATTTACATAAACTCGGGCAACATCTCCCATGTAACAAGGGCCTCCTCCAATACTATATACCAATAACAATAACCAATGAATTCCATTAACATATAAATATCAATAACAAGACTCCATATAAAGAAACAAGGCACAACTACTTCATGACGAGCAACAAGCTACGGTTGGAATCCGTATAAAACATACTGTCACACCTCCTTTTAACACGACTGCCTCGAAGGATGACACGTATAATGGAGTTTTTCCAATTAAAGTGACATTATTCTAATTATTTATTTATTTTTAGAGTCGCCACTTGGGATGATTTATTTTTCTGGTGTCCCAAGTAACAGGTTTATTTTAAATCCCAAATCGAGGAAGATTTAGACTTTCCTTTTGAAGTCTGCGAACCAGAATTTCTTGAGTAAGGAATCCTGTGAACCCGCGGGAAGGTGTTAGGCACCCTCGAATTCTATGGTTCTAGCACGGTCGCTTAAACTATTATAAATGGCCTATTATCTGATTTTAATACATGTTCAACCTATGGTATAATTTTAATTATTTACCGTTTTTATTTAATTTTAAGGAATATTGTAACGTTATTAAAACATGTCTCGAACCACATCACATAAATGCACCCGTTGTTTTGGGCATATTTTAACATCATTGAGTTTTGTCTTTAGGTCACATAAATGCGCACCCGAATTAGGAAGATGAGTTATTAAAATAACGCGCCTAAAGAAACTACATGTTTTTTACTTCGTGAAAAACCGTGAAATTCACTAAATGACATCTCCCAGTTTTCTAAGCATTTTACTACAATTAGAGGGCCACATAACGTATGATTTTATTTAGCGTGTCACACTCGTTTTATTTTTTGAAAGGCAACCTAAAGGGACTATGATTTTCTGTTATATGTCGTCTCTAAATAAAAGAGAAATCCTAATTAATTTATATGTTAATGATCTATCCAAAGGAAACATTCAGCATGCATATCTTAAGTATTTTAATAGGTTATTTTTGCAATTGGGCTTTATTAATTAGAGCAGTTAGCCAAGAAGTATATTTTTCTCGTACCTCACAACTACAACAGTCTAGGCCTTTAGTTTAAGCCGAGAAAATTGAGACAACAAATTAACAACAAAAGCAAGGATAGCACTCTCCAAATCACTATGTTACATCTATTGAAATTACTTATATTTGATCATTTTTAACGTATTAGAGACGTCTGACAAAAGGAAATCCAGGTAGTGATCTTTTCTATACTTGTAAATCAATATGCTAAAGCACAGGTTTGAATTCAGCATATACAAACTAATGGACTTATCAATCAAAATTCGTGTACACATGATGACTCCCTATTATTGAATCAGACATGAAGATTAGTCAAATTATTGACTACCATGTTTTCAACCTATTAACATTTAAAAAACTTAAAGTTACCAGTCCAAACAATTCAAAACAGTCCGGCATAGTCCAAATGCTTATTTATTACAACACGAATATGTTGAAACAACTTTTTAAATATTACTAGACTAACTAAAACCTAGAAATAGTATGAAGAGGTCAAAGAAAGTCTTAAAAGACCAACAACACCATAAATTCCAATCCTATGGCTCGAACCAAGAAAATCAGCCTGAGATCAATGCCCAAAATAAATTCTGAAGATTTTAACACCCTAAATGCATATGCTTCAAGTCATCTTCATCTTATAATGGATAGAATTATGATTATTTGGAAATTTTTAGGAGATATTTGCCAGAAAGCTTGGGATTTTCAGGGATTTTTCAGATGGTGTTCTTCTTTTCCTAATATCAATATGATGTCCTTTTATAGCCAAAGCCTTAGGGAAACTCTTTTCTTCTCGTTTTCTCATTAGTCCCTTCCCTATTTCTTAGAATTGCTTAATTGGTCCCTTGTTTTTTAACTTGTGCCTCAAGTTTATGAGAAAAATTACCAGAATTGTATTTTGAGCCTCCAACTAGAAGGTTCTAGGGATCTGTTACAAGATTCTTATGCCCAAATACCACTACTACCCCTATCTTTTCTTCTCAATTACTTAGCCTAAGTATTTCTACCCTTGTACCTTTTAATTTGGTCAGAATTTTACCATAGTTAACTACTTAGTGCCATAAATAAAACATAGCCTCATTATCAACGGGGGTCAAGTTTTAGAAATAAGCTGCGCATGTCTAACTATTCAATTTAAGACTACACTATACTACTAAACAACAAACAAAAATTATTAAAGTTGATTAACAACATGTCAATGAAACACATATGTACAGGCAGATTTAGACTGGTACCAAAATGCAAGAATGAATTAATCAGAGGCAAAACAAAGCTAACCAGCACAAACTTCAGAAAGAACCACAAGGTCTACCACAAGGTTTACCACAAACGAACATTGATCAAACTGAAAAGAAAAGAGGAGGTCAAACCAGGGAAGGGTTGAACAATTTGAGCTAACAGAATCATTCTATTTAAACTAGGAACATCTAGAAATCCAACTGATAAAGGAATCATTCAGAACGTATTATCAAAGATTTAAAACAAAGGCACCTGATTCTGAATGAAAACAAAATATATAATCAGAAGATTGTTATAGATGAGCAAGTAGAACATTCATGTACTCACACAAAATAAAAACAAAGAAAATTAAAACAAAAAAAAAGGAAAATGGGGAACATAGCATAACATCACAACCCTAAAACCATTGACCTTCCAATCTTAGGGTTTCCAGCCATTAATGGTCTCAAATCTTAGAGGGTCTTTGTCCTTTTGGGAAAGGCTAATCAATCATTTAAGAGGAGGGAGGGTATCAGGTGTAAGGTTGGTTGGTTTGGGATGGGTTTGGGTTTCAGATCATTTTCGATTTGATTTTTGACCAGGTCCAATTGTATTCGAGGGCCGCTGGTTATGGATTTGTAGAGAGGGAGGTGAGAAGGTTACATGGTATCAGTTTCAAGAGATTCCGGGGAGGTTAAGGATTTGGTCGGTGTTTTGGACTAATATTCGAAGCAATTGGTGAAGGTTTGAAAAGAATGAAAACGGATTCGTCATGGTGATAGGGTAAAGGACCTAGGGTGTTATTTTTGGAAATTTCCGGCGGTGGCACCGCCGTGGGCGGTGGAGGGCGGCATCCAAAGTTTTTTATATTTGAGCAGTTTCGCCCATAGTATAAGCTTGGTTCTTAGGGCATCTCAAAGAGGAGGGAATGGTGGTTTAGGGGTGTATTTTTGGGAGGCATCGGAGCTTTGCCGCCGGCGGAGATGATTTTCGATCGGCTGCTGTGAGGCTGCGTATTAGCGGAGACGGAGGGTACGAGAAAGAAGCTTTTGGTCTCTAGGGTTTAATCCAATTCAGACATTTTTATGTAGTATCCTCATCGAACCCAGGATGTTGCATTATGGCTAGTAAATGGCTGAGATTGATGGCCCCAAAACAAGTCGTTTTAGGGTGTCTCTAATGGCAGCTAGGGTCAGAGACGAGTTGGGTCATTTTTTGGGCACTTTGGACGGGTAGGGGTGTTTGGGCTACCCATGTTTGGCCCAAATTTGTCCAGCCTGATCTCAGCCCTTTTAATTCTTTTCCTTTTTTCATTTTCATTTTAAAATCTTCCTAATTTATTTAAAAAAACTCTTATTAAACTAAATGATATATTAAACTAAATTAGACTAACATCACATAAACTAATCAAACCATGAAAATTAGCAAATTTGATATTACAAATTAAACAATGCCAAATTAAACTACTTATTCTCTTTGTGATTATTATATTTCGCAAAATAAAACCCTTACCAATTAATTCTTACAAATTTATATGAGATGAAATCCTAAATGCTTATGCAATTTTTTTTGTATTTTTAATGACTTGGCATGCACGCACCAATGAAAATACACACAAACACGTGCAATTAAATCCTAAAATTCAATAATCAAGGAGAAATCCTAAGTCTTAGAATTCAATAGGATTAATTTTAATGAGGCAAAAATCACATACTCCCAGTTTCCCTCTTTTCCCGTGAATACGAAGGGTTTTCGAGCAAAGATAAATGAGCACCATGCACGATTTTTGCCTACTCAAACTCCAGGAGAATCATTTTGAAAAAAAATGTCTGACCAAAAGATGTAAAGAAAACTTCCCCTTTTGTTGGTCATTGATGCAACACTAATCTTAGTCCTTGTGCCATTCCTTTGATTGCATTTGTCATGTGTCCCCACTGTTTTTGGATTACACCTGTTTCAAATTTTAATTAAAAAACAAAGAAATTTGTTAGTCCGAACAATGATTGTTTGTGGCCTTATTTTGCTTGATTTCATCCTCATTTCTGTTGGAAGAAACCCTTGATATCCGGACTTTGCCTCGTAGGTTGGTCGGGGGTCCTCGTCTTTCAGATTGGTTTCTCTTTTACAGATCCTTAGTTATGATTTTTGTCCAAATTTCCACTTCGGGGCTTGCCTTTTGGGAACTTTTGGGGAACAATCAGCCTGATTGGGCTTAACCTTTCCACTTTTCATTCGCCTTGGGCTCTCGACTGTGAATTTCTTTTCTTTTTACTTTCTCTCTTTTGAAGTGTCCCCTGTCATGATCAACCTGGATTGGCTAAATGCGTCTGCTGATACCAGATATTCCTTTTGGTTCTTGCCAGGTGAAAGACCGTGAGGTCGGTCTTACTACCTTCTCTTGCGGAATAGTCAGGAAATCAAAGTTAATCCGAAAAAAGAGTGGTAGAACAACAAAAGCAAACACATGAATTTAGAGAGGAATGTCCCTTTTGGAGAAAAGGGGAGGACATACCTAGGGTGCGTGGCGACTTTAAATGGAAACCACATGCTTCTTGGACTAGATGCTCAGCCCAGATCCATTTCTGCTTTTTGATTTCAATCTTTCAAAACCATAGAAACTTATTCAGGCTTGGATGGTAATATTTCCTCTTTTCTGCCGACGACGCCCTTTGCAGGTTTTCGCCAATCGGCCTCTCTCATTTCTCTTCTCCCATTGCCTGATAGTTCTCTTTGCGAGTTTTCACTAAATGGACTCTCCCATTTTTATTTTCTCTTCTCACAATCGCCTTATGGTGCACAAAAGTTTTCACCGATAAGACTATCTCATTTTGTTTCTCTTAATATTAATTGTGTCGAACCCAACAATGGTGTTTGCCACGTCCCTGTTTTGGCCGACTGATCGGAATGACTTGGACCAGGCTATTGAACAAAGGAAATTTGATGGAATTTTACAACTTTGGAACCATGCTGGAGGCTTTATGGCCGAACTCTTACATTTATGCCCAAGTTTTATTTCTTGGGAACTGGGTTTTATTTTTATATGACTGAACCTTGGGGAGAGGCTACCTACGTATCTTTTCGGAATCAAGTCACACGTAGTTCAGGAAGTGTTTCCTAAACTAATTTGTTTCTTTTGTTTTCAATCACTCATTTTTCTTCTTTTTGTTTTAATTATATTGAATAGCAAAATTTTGGGTTCCAAAGAGGATAAACAAAGAAACGTAATCGTCTCGAGGGGTTTGTGAAGGATTGGTAGTGTTTAGGGTAGCGTGAAAGAAAGCCTTCGTAATTTCAGCCGGCCGGAATCATTAAGGCAGAGGGTTCAAACGTAATACCTTTTTACTGCATCTGCGTTCACTGTTGTCTCGGGCTCATCTCCTCTAACGTCGCTTAGCTACAATTCTTCTTTGGGTAATATGTTTTTGATAATATACAGACCTTTACAGTTCGGAGAAAACTTTCATTTGGCTTCCTGATTGTGAGGGAGTGTACGCCTCAAATACTAGCTGTCCAACTTCGAAATTTCTAGTGTGCACTTTGTTGGTAAAATTGCCCGCGACAAACTGCAGCCAATCGTTTTTCATCAATTAATGAGAACTGCTCTAACCGAGTCTTATCCCACTCGCTATCCTCAATTTATGCTTCGATAGTTACCTGGAGCGAATGGATTTCTACTTCTGCGGGTATAATACCTTCAGTCCTATAGACCAGTAAATACAGAGTTGCCCCTATTGATGTGCGCACTGTTGTGCGATATCCCAGTAATACCAACGACAGCTTTTCATGCCATTGTCTTGAGCTTTGAATCATTTTTCTAAAAATTTTCTTGATGTTCTTGTTAGCTGCTTCGACGACACCATTGGCTTTGGGCCGGTAAGGGGTGGAGTTTTAATGTGTTATCTTAAATTGCTCAGATATTTCGCCCATCAGACGACTATTCAAACTGGCCGCGTTGTCTGTAATGATGGTTGCGTGAATACCGAAACGACAAATGATGTTGAAATGCACAAAATATACCACAACTTTCTTGGTGACGGACATAAGAGTGATGGCTTCAACCCATTTTGTGAAGTAGTCAATAGTAATCAATATGAATCTATGTCAATTTGAGGCTTTTGGTCAATCGGCCCAATGACATACATGCCCCAGACAGCGAATGGCCAGGGTGCTGACATAGGATGCAATTTGGTTAGCGGTGTATGAATCAAATCACTGTGCACCTAACATTGATGACATTTCCGAACAAAGTTGAAGCAATCTTTCTCCATGGAAATCCAGTAATACCCTGCTCGAAGTATTTTCTTTTCCAGTACATACCCATTTATATGAGGTCCACACACTCTTGCGTATACTTCATGCATAATTCTCCCGCCTTCCTCGGTGTCAACACATCTTAGTAAGTTTAGATCCAGGGTCCTTTTGTATAAGGTATCATCACGCAAGAAGAAACTACTCGCGTGCCGTCGGATGGTTTTCTTTTTCTCCCCGGTAGCTTGCTCGGGATACTCTTGTGTTTTCAGAAATCTCTTAATGTCATAATAGCAGGGCTGGGTGTTGAACTCTGCCTATGTCAAATTACAATACCCATGCCTTTCATTGATTTGGATCTCCAAAGGATCGACGTAGGCATTTCCAGGGTAAGGCAACATGGAAGCCAGAGTTGCAAGTGCGAAAGCTAACTCATTGTGACAACGAGGAATGTACCTGAATTTTACCGACTTGAATCATTTGCTGAGATCCTCCACATGCTGTCAATAGGGGATGATTTTAACGTCTCTTGTTTTTGACTCTCCTTCAGCTTGCCGGATGATCAAATCTGAATCCCCCATGATTAACAATTCCTCAAATCTTGGTCAATGGCCATCTTCATGCCCATGATGCAAGACTCGTATTCAGCTGTATTATCGGTGCAGAAAAATCGGAGCCTTGCTGTAGCCGGGTGATGTTGACCAGTGGGTGAGATTAAAATTGCACTAATCCCTACGCCTTTTGCATTTACTGCTCTGTCGAAAAACATTTTCCAAGCAGGGATGTCTTCAGATGTTACTTCCACCGAATTCACTTCTTCATCAGGGAAATAGATATTCAAAGGTTGATATTCATCGTCGACTAGATTCTCGGCCATATGATCTGCTAATGCTTGAGCCTTCATTGGGGTACGAGTGACATAAACTATGTCGAACTCGATAAGCAAGATTTTCCATTTTTCCAATTGCCCTGTGGGCATTGATTTTTAGAATATATACCTCAACGGGTCAAGCATGGTTATGAGGTAGGTGGTGTCGGCTCACAAGTAATGCCTCAACTTCTTGGCCACCCATGTCAAGGCACAATAGTTTCTTTCTAGAAGCGTGTATTTGGCCTCGTAACTGGCAAACTTCTTGCTCAAATAATATATGGCCTGCTCCTTCTTTCTCGTGGCATCATGCTGCCCGAGAATACAACCAAAAGAGATCTCTAGGACTGTTAAATAAAGAAACAATGGCCTTCCCGATTCCGGCGGGACCAAGACTGGTGGTTTGGACAAGTAGTGTTTGACTTTGTCGAAAGCCTCTTGACACTCACCAGTCCATTTAATTGCTGGGTCCATTTTCAATAGCTTCAATATGGGCTCGCATGTGGAAGTAAATTTGGCGATGAATCGGCTGATGTAATTCAGTCTTCCCAGCAGGGTCATTACATCCTTCTTGGTTTTTGGAAGAGGTAGCTCTCGAATGGATTTGATCATGGTCGGATCCAACTCGATGCCTCTTCGTCTGAGAATGAATCCCAGAAGTTTGCCTGACGGGACCCCAAATGCACACTTGGTTGGATTCAATTTCAAATCATACTTGCAAAGCCTTTCGAAAAACATTTTTATGTACCTTACATGATCACCCTGAGTCTTGGACTTGATAATCACATCATCCACATATACTTCTTTTTCCCGATGCATCATGTCACTGAAAATGGTGTTCATAGACCTCATATATGTTGCCCCGGTGTTCTTTAACCGAAAGGCATAACTTTGTAACAGTAAGTCCCCCAAGGTGTGGTAAAGGCTGTTTTCTCGGCTTCTTCCTCATCCAGCAATACTTGGTAGTATCCTGGGTAACAATCTACAAAGGACTGTATCTCGTGTTTGGCACAGTTGTCAACAAAAATGTCGATGTTAGGCAAAGGGAAGTTGTCTTTGGGACTCTCCTTGTTTAAATCTCTATAGTCTACACATACTCGGGTTTTCCCATCTTTCTTCAATACCGAGACCACATTGGCCAACCATGTGGTGTATCAGACCCCTCGGATTACCCCGTCCTGTAACTGTTTTATGATCTCCTCTTTGATCTTGTCCTTGATATCAGGTTTGAACTTTCTTTGTTTTTGTTTGACTAGTGGGCATTCAAGGTACGTGGGAAACTTATAAACCACCAAATTGACACTCAACCCAGGCATATCATCGTAAGACCAAGCAAACACGTCATTCAATTCAAAAAGAAGTTGAACCAGATAGTCCCTGATTTCTTTATTCACAAGGATGCTTATTTTTGTTTCCCTGGTTTCGCCGGGGCCACCCAAGTCAGCTGGTTCTGCATCATTTAAGTCCGGCTTAGGTTTATTTTCAAAATGTTCAAACTCTCAGTTGATTTCCCTAAAAGCCTCTTCTTCATCATACTCCGGTTTTTGGTTCATTATTTCACCAATAGGCAGCATGTTCGGGTTGGGGCTTGAAGTTCGTTAGCGTGTCATATTATTTAAAGCCGCATTATTTGAACTTAAAGAAAAAAAAATAAAAATAGAAGAAAAAAATATAAAAAATAGAGGGTGCACACGATGAAATTTTGATTTCATTTCTTGAAATTGTAAGATAACAGGGTTTACATTTGGGATTTAAAGAACAAAATATTAAAGAAAGACACCGGAGCTACACCCTGAAATAACTCGTGATGCAAGAAAAGGTGGCAAGGCAAGACTTCCGGGCCTCCCGCCTGATTGGGAAAGGCGTGGCCTTCCAGTTTTGCAACTTGGCATCTGGTCCCATGTAGACCACCTCAGTAGTGCTTGAGCCTTCTCCCAGCTAGACCATGTTGGCTTCATACTATAATTTTCTCATTGGCCCCATATTTCTCTTCAATTTCCTCCGCTGTGAAGGTATCGTCTTCTTCTTCCTCACTATTCTTTGGCTTCACAAATGTTTTGTACAAGGGGGGTAGGGGTTGTGGTAAAGCCCATCCATGACGTTTCCTACGGTTGGCCCAGGAGATATCCTCCGGCGTTGGGTGGAAACATAGACCAAATAACTTCTCTGCGGTACGCAAAGCGATCTGCTTAGTTATTCTTTGTAGAGAACTTCCAAGTCCCTTGCCTGGTTTGAACCGTTGACGTATCATCTCTCTTGCCACCATGATGGAGGCATTGGAGAGGAAAGGCTGGGGAAATGGTTTGCCTTCTTTGTGTTGATCAGCTACAAAAATTTCAAAAGCCTGGTAAACTATATGCTCACTTCCCTATTTAGCTTCGATACAGGGAACAGAGGGATCACGGTAGATTAACTGCTCATCTTCTCTGTGGACCACAACTTTCTGGTTCTCATGTTCGAATTTCAATATTTGATGCAGAGTACAAGGCACAGATCCTGCCGCATGAATTCATGGTCTTCCTAGGAGATAGTTGTAGGATGTGTCCTCGTCTAATACTTGAAATGTCACTACAAAATCGACCGGACCGATGGTCAATGCTAAGTTAATTTCCCCTATGGTGTCTCTTTCAATTCCATCAAAAGCTCGGATGCACACATTGTTTGGACAGGTCCTCTATGTTCCGATTTCCATTCTTTGAAATGTCGATAGTGGGGATATGTCCAACCCAGAACCTCCATCTATCATTACTCTTTTGACGTAATAGCCTTCGTATTTGACGGTGAGATGCAAGGCTTTATTGTGGGCCGCTCCCTCTGGAGGCAAATAATTCTTGCTGAATGTAACCTAATTAATAGCGAAGAATCTTTCCGCCATTTTCTCCAGTTGTTCCACAGAGGTTTGAACCGACACGTAAGGTTCATTCAAGGTGTTGACGAATAATTTTTGGTGCTCCGGAGAATTCATTAGCAATGATAATAAAGAGACTTGCTTGGGAGACTTCCAGAGCTGGTCCACTACCTCATAATCCGGCAGTTTCATCTTTCGAAAGACGGCCTCTGCCTCTTCAGCATTTACGGGCTTTTTTGGTGGAAATCGCCTTTTGGTGGGATTGTTCACTTCTTCCCAATCCGAATATTTCTTTGTGGGGTGGCCGTTTTGAGTTTCCCCAGTGATCTCTTTGCCTTTATGTGTTACAATTGTTTTTTGGTAGTTCCATAGGACTCTAGAAGGGTTTGTCATTGGCTTCTGAGGCGTGCGACCGATTACCATGTGCTGATTCAGCCTTAGTGGTTTAATCGGTCCCTACACCACATAAGCTCCCTTGGGTACGCATATCATCTTGTTCAACTTAAATCTTCTTGGGATACTCAGAGTTGGCTATTTTTCTTGACGCCCCCGTGGGATGCAAAGGATGGTTTCCCTTGTGGGTGCCGTCTTAGTTTTAATTTCAACCTTTTTCTCTATTTCCGGGTGCTTGGCTTCACTAATTTCCTTTTCTTCGACCTTCCTGGAGATAACCCCTAGTTTTTTGTCCTTATCAGGAAGGGCTTTAATGGCTTTCAAAGCAGGGTCAAATTCTTTGTCCTCATAAATCATCCCGATGACTAGCCCATTGTTGTGAGCCGGTAACGGGTTTTTGGTTACGTTCGGGACATCATCATCACTCAGCACTATTTTCCTTTGTTCTATTAGATCCTCCACCGCTGGCTTCAGAGTCCAACAGTTTTCGGTGTCGTGTCCTTTGGCTCCTAATTGATAAGCACAACGTACACCCCGTTTATAGGAAGGTGACTCAGGGTTCTGCCTGTTCGGGGGCACGGGCTTTAAGTGACCCATCTGGACAAGTTTTGGGAATAAGCTAGAATAAGACTCCCCTATCGCTATAAAGTTATGTTTTCTGTGCGGCCCATTGGGACAGAAATTGTTTTTGGGATGGCGGGGATTATAGTGGTTTTGGGAGGCTGATTTCTCGGGGCCTGGTTTCTATTGACCTGTTGTTGTGGTCGAGCGAATGGATGGGTATTCATAACTGCATAAAGGTGAGGAGCATACTGCATGTCTTGATGGGGGTAGTAGTGTTGAGAGTTCCTTTATGAGAAAATGGGCCTGGGGGAATGGTGTCTTCTCATGCCGGAGCCTGCCATTGAAGCTTCTTCTTTCTTTTTGTTTCTTGCGACTCCTCCCGCCCCACTTTGCATGGCCTGGGAGGTTTCTCTTATGGCTGACTGGCTCAGAATGCTTCCTATTTACAAGCCATTTTCTACCATCTCGCCAATCTTGATTGCTTCCGCGAAAGGTTTGCCCATTGCTGACATCATATTTTGAAAATAATCCGCCTCCTATGCCTGGAGAAAAACAGTGACAATCTCTTTGTCGTCCATGGGCGGTTTTACTCTAGACGCTTGTTCGCGCCACTTGACAGCATATTCTCTTAAATTTTCTAAAGGTTTCTTTTTCATGTTGGCCAAAGAATTCCTTTCCGGGAGATGTCAATATTATACCGGAACTGCCTTATGAAATCTCGTGCAAGATCATCCCAAATATTTCATCGAGTGATATCATGGTCCATGTACCATTTAGAAGCGACGCCTACCAAACTCTTATTGATGTATGCCATCAATAGTTGTTCTTTTCCACATGCCCCATCCAGTTGGTTGCAGTATTTTTTCAAATAAGCAATGTGGTCGCCATGACCATCGTACTTTTCATACTTCGGCGTTTTATATCCCAGGGGAAGATGTACAAGCGGGAACATGCACAGGTCTGTGTAAGATACGCTCTTTTGAACACGCTCACACATATCACCCCTTATATACTTCTTACATTAACATAGAAACTTCATTAACATGATAATGATTTAGTTCAATGATGATTCAACCCTTATAGCATATATTTATAACAAAATAAACAATCCACAACTCCAACTGTCTTCGATTAGAAACTTTATTCACTATTTCATCTCTAGTCCAACCATTTAACTTAATCAACATAAAAATAACCTTAAGCACCTAAAATAAGAAAATACATATACCTCATATAGTATCTTCAAATCAATATCCAAGTTATATTTAGCTTACAACATCCCTCAATGGCAATACAACCATATAAAAGTGACTTAAGCTAATCCAAGTATTATCTTGTAGGTTATCATCCTAACATGTTAACGAACATACAAAAAAACTAAAGCACAATTATTAGGCTGTTATACTCACTTGCGCTAGTAGCAACATCTTGAAATTTCAGCACAAAACAGCCCACAACTATCCTTAATGACAACACA
The DNA here is from genome assembly GCA_034376525.1 of Nicotiana benthamiana. Classification (NCBI taxonomy): domain Eukaryota; kingdom Viridiplantae; phylum Streptophyta; class Magnoliopsida; order Solanales; family Solanaceae; genus Nicotiana; species Nicotiana benthamiana. The sequence continues at coordinate 98,009,823 of CM067337.1, forward strand.
ACCTCAAAGAGGTGTTATTCTTCACTTTTGATGTTGAAATATAATATAATCAATTTGAAACAATTGAAATAACCTAGAGTTGATATGAAAAACATGAGAGAGTATTTTATAGAATATAAGCAAATTAAAAACACACGAGCTAGAACCACCCAAAAAATAAACAACAATAAGAAGAAGAATAAACTTACTATCGCCACGGGATTCCCCACAATTGATTTGTGTGGTTCGCCCTTTGTTTGGGTCTTGGATCATGAGAGAACCTTGAGTGAGTGTTTCTAGGGTTCTAAGGTCTTAATATACAGAAAATAATGATATTAAATGGGGTTGAGGAATCTTATATATATTCGCCTATGTGGGCCCCATTGACCGTTAGTTGGCGTAGTTTTGGGAAAACGTGAATATCTCAATAGCCTGATGTCGTATAGATGAACGGTTTAATGCGTTATAAAGTATACTAATCGATCTTCAATTTGATATGTATATTATATTTTTATTACAAGTATATTGTCATAAAAGTGCATCTACATTTGACCTAAACTTAACAAATGCAACTTGTGATGACCTTTGCCAACTTTTGTTCCGCAACTCGCTTGACCTAGAAACATATCACACGACTATCATACGACTAAAATAACTCATAACGTAACTTCTTTATCAAGTTAATCACCCTAGTCTCACCCCAAAAGTATATGTCATAACATCCAAACATGTCGACTTTCGATGAAACTTATTTTCTTTAGTTCGATTATAGTCTAAGATTCCAACCCTTTTGGTACTTGTTATTCATGATCATAAATATTTATAACCTCCAAGATAAAATGACGAACATATGTTACGTATTTTTAAAGATGATCTCATTTTCAATCTTATTTCAATTGACTTACGACGTATTCTTAAGTTTGAAAACATGAGATGTAACATCATTCCACCATTTGGAACATTCATCCTCGAATGTGGACTAATGCATTTATCAATCTCATAACTTTTATATCTTATGAATACTTTAATATTGTCCTTGACATCGAGAAAATTGTTCTGTAAATAAATCCAAGGGCCAAGGTTTTCCCCTTTTAGGCATCTTTCTCATACAACAACCTATGGTCGGAATTCTTCCAATCTCGTAACTGTTGTTGCCTTCTGTCATGCATCATGTACAACCATGTACTTGTATAGGTTCCTATGAGACTCTTCACCCTTTTTTCCTCCAACTTTTATCCAATCTCTAGGACTCATGAACTTATATAAAACTATGACAAGATGTACCTCTAGGCATCTATTGGTGTACTAATGTTCGTTGCTTGGTATTGTTTCGAACTTATGGTTATTCCTATACCTTGCTTCATAGCCTCGATTATCTATGCTTATGGTTTTACTACATCTAGGTAGTTCATACTATGTCCTAACTCATACTTCAGTTTATTATTACAGAGGTCTGCCACCTAGCTCTGGGTTACTCTTTTGCTGCTTGTCAAATATGTATAAATCTAAGTCCTTTAATGCTTCTTCATTACTGGTCATCTTAATAATGACGGTCTAATATCATCATATACTTTGCAACTTTTATGCATCCATTGGAGATTCACCTTAATGTTGATTCATAATGAACCATTGATAAGTTGAAATCTCTTAAGTAATACAATGTCACTAGGGTGCACGTCTTATCGGGGAATATCTAAAAATATTTGTCAGATCCACCTACGGATGATACTATACTTCCATAACCGTATTTCAAAGCATCCTAACATGATTCATCTTTTGGGGGTATTTCGATCCTTTGCAATTCATTAAATCTCTTTTCTTTAAATTATTCCCCAATAAAAAGGCCTAAATGTAAACCTCTTATCTATCATAATTATACCCTTTTTTCTATTACGGGGGCTATATTTCATCTCTTCTAATTGCTCCTAGTCTTAGACTCCTCTATTTTCATTCACGTTGTACCGAGATTTTTATTACATATGGAAATCATTAGATCCCTTGTTTGATATGTTTAATCCCGAGGATACACATATTCTCATGACCTTCTCACTTACCTTTTCATATCCTTACTCCTATCTACCTAAAACCTTGTTGTTCTATAATTGTTTACCTTACGACCTACACCTATCTATTTATACTACTCACAACCTTCCATTAACCTGCCAGCACAATAAATTAACTTTTGTGCCTTCTCAGTTGTCCTTAAATGTATGCAATTACTTTTCCTACACTTCTGTCACTTGTTGCATGAACACTAAGCTTGTCTTATTGCCCACAAATGTTGTAACTTCTTGTACCTCATATGATCTCAAGCAACACCTTTGATGAATTTTTTTTCCATTCGTTAGCCATGATAGGTACCACTTTCTTATGTAGTATATACAATATTGTAATGAGACTGTTGTTAGAAGATCATACACTCTTTAGCTCACTATGCTTAGGTGAAAACCTTACTTATTTCCTGAGCTAGTCTTTTGTCTTAGTTCATAGAAAGACCTTTTAACTCTTGTGAAATTATGAGTTTGTTATATCGTACACACGAAGGAATTTTTTTTTATGCAATTCATAAAATCTCTTTTCTTCAGATTATACCCCAATCAAAAGGCCTAAATGTAAACATCTCATCTATCATAATTACACCGTTTTTTATTACATGGGCAATATTTCATCTCTTCTAATTGCTCCTAGTCTTAGACTCCTCTATTTTCATTCAGGTTGTACCGAGCTTTTTATTACATATGCAAATCACTAGTTCCCTTGTTTGATGGGTTTAATCTTGAGGATACACATATTCGCGTCACTTACTCACGTACCTTTTCATATCCTTACTCTTATCTACCTAAAACATTGTTGTTCTATAATACTTTACCTTACGACCTACACCTATCTGTTTATACTAATCACAAACTTCCTTTAACCTGCTAGCACCACAAATGCTGTAACTTCTTGTACCTCATATGATCTCAAGCAACACCTTTGATGACTTTTTTTTCCATTCGTTAGCCATGATAGGTGCCACTTTCTTATGTAGTGTATAAAATATTGTAATGAGACTGTTGTTACAAGATCATTTACTTTTTAGCTCACTATGCTTAGGTGAAAACCTTCTTTCTTATTTCCTCAGCTAGTCTTTTGTCTTAGTGCATAGAAAGACCTTTTGGCTCTTGTAAAATTGTGAGTTTGTTATATTGTACGCCCGAAGGAAATTTTTCTTCTTCTTACTCGCCTATAATAATCCTTAATTACATAACTTCGTGCCTTTATGCTTTTAGGGTTACTTCTAAGCTCAAATTTTTATTCTCCTTAGATGCACTATCTCTTATTTTCATAAATCTTAAATGGCACCTTTAGTTTCCTCAAATCCGATATGAAATTTATTCAAATTATTGTGACTCGTATCTGCGAGACCAAATTCAATCTGTTGCGGTTCACTAATTTACATTGCATGATTTGTTGATTTATCTATGACCTCTTATCTAGCCATAACAGGGCTCTTCTTGAATCAATTACTAAATACTCGTTGGTCCATTCTACCATATATATATATATATATATATATATATATATATATATATATATATATATATATATTCTGCATAATCTCTCTTGGGATATATCCTTTGTCTTAACTTATCTCTCACCACTAGCTCCTGATGTATCAAGTGTCCATTCACACTTATTTATCTATAACATCATGGTCGAAAACTTTTACTTCTCTCGCTGGTGTCGTGCTTGTATCATGTTCTGCAGTCGCAACATATCTGTAGGAACTAAATAAATGCTACATCATCCCTTTCTCCTTTTTTCCACATTCTTCATTTACCATTCCATAGTTGCCTGAACCGGTTAACTTCGACTTAATACCATATCACACTAAATTTTTCCCTTTGGGGGAGTAATAAGATTTTGTACTACGACGATCTACCTATAGATGTTTTGCGTTTTCATCTTTGGAATCTTTTCACATTATCAATGAATCTTAATTGCTTTATGGTAATCTTCTGTAGTAGGGATAACTAAATTTCTTACGCATGAAGGTGTCACCTATTGTAACTGGCACACTTAGTCCCTTAAGATTAACTCTGTTTTAGAGTGCTTGTTTTAGGTAAACGACTTCCTAAATGACCTTTAAAGGTTATTCATTTGTTTTCTATTTTATTATTGTTGGAGCACGTTCTAAGAAATTTTCAAGATGTCAACCATTATCAAATCCTCTGATCCCTAATTTATCTTTAATCTTATCATGTTTACTAGAGCATAATAATTTATATTACTACATGAGGTCTAAATTAGCCTTATGGTAATCGTGTTGGACTCACCAACTCATTTCTCGAAAAGATGATATAACCTTTGGCCTATACTTTATTGTTGACTCAAGGCCTGTCACCTTTTCTCTTTTTTTTTCACTTGACTATAGACTGTATTATTCGGTCATATCTTGTTTTACCGTTATCATCCATTTATCACATTTTACTCATAAGGCTTCAATTACTCTCTTCTTATTCTCCGGCTAATATTTCTATCGATCACTTTATTCTGATAACTTCAACAAAATATTCTTTCACTTTTAGCTCCCATTGCTTCATCTCGCCGGCTCATTAGGTCACCTAGAATTCTCCTTTTAATAGGAACAAGAGCAATACAAAGGGTAATAATTTATCCCTTCTAGGATTCCAGTGCCAATCCTCTAATTTTTTTCCCGATATTCTAGTATTCATATCTGAATGTACTATTCAAGATTACACCATTGGGGTGTATCACAAGGAGAACTGTTACCACATGTGCAATATCCTTAGGAAATGTTAGCTAATGATAATAATTCATCTGCGATTTCGGATTACTCTATCCCCAATTGGATCTTGCTATCCCCTTCTTCTCTAAAACTATATCAGTCAACTTCCAACGGTGTATCAAGAGGAAGGGTGCTAGTGCAGGAAAGGAAGAAGTTTGAAAGGGCCTCGGGCGGACGGGAAGGCAACGAAGTTCAGTTCATGAGACCGCAGCGCAGCGGAGTGGAGCAGCCGCGACACGAAGTTCCTTACCTTAGCTGGATCTCGCTGGTGAACCTAAACGGTAGGTAGGCAGCGGATGTGTGACATTTGGATCGGAGATCCATGGATCACAGACGGTATCTCCTCATGGCCTTTCGCCTATGAAAGCATCCTTCCTTCTCAATGCCTGGGCCAGGATCGGGGGCAAGTTCAATTAGAAGAGAATGACCCCCCTTTTGACTTTCCACTTGCCAACGAACTTCTGCCTCAGCTAAATGCAAACCTTGACCCGGAGCGGGGGATTTCCTGACATTTCTGATTGGCTGTCTTGTATTTCTAATAAGTTGTTTAATAGTTGGCATGTTGAATCGTATACATAATATGATGGGTTGGTTTAGATTGATCTTAACTAAATGATGATGAATTACTTCTATTTAATAGGATATTCAATTCGAAGATAAAATCTCAAATCACAGATTTGCGCGAAATCCATGTTATTTTCATTCAACCGCTACAAGATCAACAATTCCATAAGCCCCTATGAAGGGAAGTACAAAGGAAGCTGCTTTGAAGTTGAAGGGGCTCGTCCATTCACTTTCTTATTAAAAATTAGATTCTCTTTCTCTACTTGAGAAGGTTCTTACCAGGCAATAGGAATATTCGGTGATTCAAGAAGTGACTTTTCATTATTCAGAAATTCATAATAATGAAAATTGACTAAACAAATGTTCAACTTTATAACTAAGTATAATGATAATGTATTATCCAGTTAGTTACTTTTTTTATTTCAAATAAAAAGACAATTCTCCCCTCAAATATGAATACTAGATTGGAGTTTTACAAAGCCCCTTATCGGATTTGAACCGATGACTTACGCCTTACCATGGCATTACTCTACCACTGAGTTAAAGGGGCCTTTTTGATTTAATTCCGGAATTATTCACTATGTGGATAAAATCTCTCACCCTAGGTTACTGAAGAGTCGTCCGACTTCTCGGTGACCGAATAAGAGAGGTTTTTACCGCTTTCTCTTCTCTCCAGCGAAGAACAGGGGGATACAAAAAAAGTAATAAGAGATGCGCCGAAGATGAACGGGGCTAAGCGATCTGCCGAAGCTGTGGGATGTAAAAATACATCGGTAGGGGAGCGTTCTGCCATAGAGAGAAGCCTCCGCGCGAGCGGTGGTGGACGAAGTAGAAGCGAGAGTGGAATTTCTCCTTTATTTTGCCCTTTCCATTCACTCGAATTTATTCGTTTCATCGATTATGTCCGGATCCCACCTTTCTTCCGATCCGAAGTCGATTCTCAAGGCCCAGAAGCTCGGGGATTGAATACACCTATGTTCCAAGTGACTAGCTTGGCTAGTGATGCGTTCACCCACTTGCACGCTTCCTTGTAAGCACGAAATCCTTAGTTCGCCCGCTACTACACGTCATAATGCCAATGTCGGCCAATAGGCTTAAAAACAAAAAGAAAATGGAAATGAATGTTGGAGTCTCCTTACTTCTCAGCCCTAAGCTAAGTCTTCCTCAATGACCGATCACTTTTCAGCATATTCCGGTAAAGCCTTAAAGGCAAGGAAAGCTTTCAAGCTAGGCAGCCCATATTGCCCAAGGGCAAGGCCACGCTAGGCCATTCTAGAACCTTCTATAGAATGCTAGCTTCTTGTAGCTTGTATGGCAGCCCCTTTGGCCGACCTAGGCAGCTTCCTAAGACTCTCTAGAGTCCTCCTTTTTGCCTTCGAAAGAAAATAAAGATGATATTAATCGTAGAGAAAACGGAATTTCCACAATAAACGCAAATCCCTCTGATATCATTTGAGAATACAGGCATACTGAGAATGGTGTGGCCAATTGTACATACCTATGTTACTATTGAATGTAACTGATAATACATATATTTCTCTACCTGAATTGTAAAAACTCACAATCTTCACTAACTAATACCTCGTAACCTTTGCCACCTTGCATCTTTTACTTGAAGAAACTTGTATCTACATTTTGATTTTCTTATTGCTTTTTAAACCATATGGGTAGATAGAGAGTCATTCCTTGGCCTCCTTATTAAGAAACTTACGCGTCTTAGTACACACATAATCTATTAAAAACCTTTCATTTACTCATCATAAGCATGAGGCAAAATCGAGTTCCATTGACTCAACTCTTCCATATCAACATTTAATCTCTTAGCAAGTATCTAATTGATGAGTTATCATTGTGTTAGAAGTTTGAATTCTTACAATTGAGCTCTACCACACGATCTTGAGTAAGAAGAAACAGTGACTGTTCTAAATGCCCTGCAGCCTCCTGCTTATAAATGTGGTACACTACACACCCATAAACACGACTCTACTAGACATAGCATGTAGAGTCCCTAGGACACAACTACTTTGATACCACTATTGTCACGACCCAAACCAAAGAGCCGCGACAGGCACCCGGTGCCTTACTCAACCGAGTACCAATGTAAGATATCTTTCTTATAATTCTATCACAAGTAAATGAGCCAAAAATTCCATCATGAGATAATAAGAATAAAACATAACGGGATACTCAACATATAATGACCCAACATGATATATAAATTTATACATATGACATATGGACTAATAAGGCCGACATGACGATTTGTAAACTCAAAACATGTGTTGACAAGGCCATGCAAGTAACCATACACCTGACATTTGTCTACAAGACTCTAAGAGTAAATAAAATTATATAGTTTAGGACAGGGCCCCACCATACCAATACATACATATCCAATACATACTGATCAATTATGCAACTCCAGAGCAAATGGAGTGCACCAACACCTCCGCTAAGCCGATAGCATAATAGAAGGACTGCGAACCTATCAATCAGAACTTGCAGGATAAATGCAACATCCATATGCAAAAGGGACGTAAGTATTAATAATGTATTGATTATGAAGGCACGAAAGCATAAAAAAAATAGTAATGTAAAGAGAGACAAAGAAGATACAACATGTAACATTTGAGTACATCTGGGGGTATTGACATAAAATGCATAATATGTATATATATATCTATATATATATATATATATATATATATGTATACATACATATACATTAACTTTTTAAAACATATGCATATGTAGGCATCATCAACACCATATCATACCCGGCCTCAAAGAGGACTCAGTAAAAATGTACTCGGCCATTATAAGGCTCGATAGAATCATATCTGGCCACGTGGAGCTCGGTAAATCAAACTAATCAGTTATTGCACAATAGCTGGCGTACCTAGTGTCTATAGCGCGGCTCGGTAGAGTAAATAGATGATATATATAATGCATGCTAGACTCATGGAATCACATTCTAAACCTTTTAGATTGGCTTAAGTTCATTGCACCAACGATTAAAATTATGGATATCCATACCCTATATATGAACCTCAATAGGATTCAAGAATCATAGACACTTGCATACAATAACTTCATAAGGAAAGAACAATATTGAACACCTTAGTTGCTAGGAGTAGATCCGTTACGAATTAGTGTATTCATTTCACCTTAGATCATGCAAAAAGAAAGAAGGAAGTGCCTTAACATACATTAATCCCGTTGAGTCCTTAATCCTTTCCTAGAAACTCTTCAGTCAAGTCAAGTCAATCTATCATAGTATACGGAAATTCAAAATCAGAGCAAAGCTAATCTGTAACTTAAGCTAGTTGATCATTTATTTAAATTCAGGCAGCATTTCCCCTATAACAAGGGCCTCCTTCAATAACATGTACCAAAAAAAACAACGAGAGAAATCCATCAACATATAAATATCAATAACAAGACACCATAATACAAAAACAAGCCACAAATACTTCACGACGAGCGAGAAGCTCCGATTGGAATCCGTACAACCCATATCACCCCTTATAGACTTCGTACATTAAATTAACAACAACATATAACATGATAATGAATTAATTCATCAATGATTCCACCCTTATACTATATATTTATAACAATAGAAACAATCCACATCTCCAACTATCTTCAATTAGAAACTTTATTCACTAGTTCATCTCTAGTCCAACCATTTAACTTTATTAACATCAAGATAACCTGAAGAACCTGCAAGAACACAATATACATACTTCCTACACTATCTTCAAATCAAAATCCAAGTAATATTTGGTTTACAATATCCCTCAATGGCAATACAACACCATAGAATGGACTTATGCTATCCAAGTATTATCTTGTAATTTATCATCCTAACAACATAACCAACATACGAGAAAGCTTAAGCACAATTAGTAGGCTTTTATAATCGCTTTATCCAGTAGCAACACCTTGAAATTTCAGCCCAAATCAGCCTACAACTATCCTTAATGATAAAACAACCTCAAAGAGGTATTATTCTTCACTTTTGATGATGAAATATGGTGTAATCCATTTGAAAATTTTAAATAACCTAGGGTAGATATGAAAACGATGAGAGAGTATTTGCAAAATATAAACCACCTAAACAAACCTCCCACACGATATATGAAAACGATGAGAGAGTATTTGCAAAATATAAACCACCTGAACAAACCTCCCACACTAGCTAGAACCACCCAAAAATCAGCAACAACAAGAAGAACAAGAAACTTACTAGCGCCACGGGATTCCCGACACTTGATTTTGTGTGTTGTGCCTTTTGTTTGGTTCTTGGATCATGAGAGAGCATTGAGAGAGTGTTTCTAGGATTCTAAGGTCTGAATATACTGAAAATAATTACACATACCGGGGTTGAGGCATCTTGTATATATTCACATGTCTTAAACTGCTTATGTAGGTTCAATAGAGAGCAGCTTGGTGCAGTCTCGTAAAAACGCGAATATCTCTCTAGTACAATGTCGTATTGAAGAACGGTTGCGTTAGAAAATAGACCCGTTTTTCTTCAATTTTTTATGTATATCATCTCTTGATTACATGTATATTACGAGAAAAGTGCATTTTCATTTAACCTAAACTTCAACACATAATAATGCAACTTGTGATAACCTTTGACAACTTTTGTTCCACTACTCATTTGACTTAGAAACATAACACACGACTATTTTATGACTAAAAAACTCATAGCATAACTTCTTTATCAAGTTAATAACCCTAGTATCACCCCAAAAGTATATGTTATAACATTCCAAACTTGTTGACTTTCAATGAAACTTATTTTCTTAAGTTCGTTTAGCGTTTAAGCTTTCCAACCCTTTTGGTACTTGTTATTCATGATATTAAAGATTTATAACCTCCAAGATAAAATGATGAACATACGTTATGTACTTTCAAAAAAGATCTCATATTCGAGCTTATATCAATTGGCTTACAATGTATTCTCTCGTATGAAAACATGAGATGTAACAGTTGTAGGTGTCCAACCCGCTCCCTTTTCATTTATCAACACCAATCATAAAAGAATCCCGATAAGGGAATAATAATATAATAAGAACACCCCGGAAAGGGAAAAATAATATAACAACAACATCCCCGGAAGGGAATAATAATATGATAACAACATCTCGGCAAGGGAACAACAATATGACAACAACATCTCGATAAGGGAATAAGAATATGACAATAACTTCCCATCAACGGAACAATAATGATAATCCTCATATGAAACACAATGTACCGCAACAGAGACATCAATTACAACGAACGGGCATTCTTGACATCGACGTGTAGATACTCGTCAACATGCCTATTTGTCGTACTCCACAATGAGCACATAACAAATAAGACTCACTATTTATCACTGAAGCTAAGGTTAGACCAAATAGTTACCTCAAACTTGCACGGCCAACTCATGCCTCAAACACCGCTTTTCCTTTAGAATTCACTTACAAATTACATATATCCAGTCCAAGTTAATTGAACAACATCAATGAATTCTAATGAATTCATACCCAATGCTTAGTTCTAGCTTTTCTATCCTTTCCTCCAGAAGATAAAAAATCAACCCTAAATTAAATTATAAGACCAAATTAGCTTATCAAAATACTAATTAATTTTAAATAATAATTATCACAATTTATTTAAATCTAAATTAAAAGAAAAACCTCAAAAATGCAAAATTAATATTATTTTTATTGACTTTTCCCACCTTTATTAAATAACTAATTTGTTAATTAATTCTAAAATGTAGAATTAAATCCTAAATGAAAATGCAACATATTTTGTATTTTTCAATTAATTAGACAAAATTAACATGTTCAGACAAATGCAAACAATTAAGATAAAATACTACAAAAATCTACAAAATTATATATACTAAAATAAATTATATTGTTTTGAATTTCTGTGGAAGTAATTCATGTAGGGCAAAAATCACGTGCTCGTAGTCTTCAAGATTGTTGTTTTCACATGCGTTACTGAGTTAGACATTTTGACCTGAAATCAAGGATCTTGGACAAGAAAAAATATGGAAGATAACTTGGATTATGTAGCAAACTAGTAGGAAAATAATCATTACTATTTTTATCCCCACGGTGGGTGCCAAACTATTTACCTTGAAAACGATAATTATAATTAGATTAGATTTTGTGGTTCTAAAAATACTTGATCTATTTTAATGATAGATGTTTAAGCAATAGATGCTAAGTAAGAGTTTAGAAAATATGATAAGAGCTTGTAGATAGTCTAATGACCAAACCGAAGGACTGGAGAGCGGGGCCTCGAGCTGGCGTATCTAGGCCTCGAGGTCGAGCCGGAGATTCAGCTAAGGGTAATTGATGGGGTATTAAAAGCTATGGGGGTTGTGATTGCGGCTACTTATGGTCAATAACGAGAAATAAATGGAGAATAATAAATAGAACACAATAAATGTAAGTAATAAATGAAGCAATAAGAGCAAGATAGTATGTTATGTTAGATAGCAAAGAGAATGTTCTTGAATTGATTATTGAGCATTAGATGTCAATAAATTGACAAGGATCCCCTTTATATATGAGGGGAATCCTAGTACGGTACAAGTGCATAAGTACAAACATATGGGGTTGGTACAACCATTTTAATGATAGGATATAAGTCTTAACCAGCCTACTAGACATTGTGAGCTCTAGTCATACACCTTGGGAATTTCCTACTTTTTCCCCATAATTGTCGGCCCGTATTATCTCAAGGTTGGTCGTTGATAGCCGTTTGGGTGTAAATATCGACCATTACCTTGATCCTTTGACTGACGTGCTTAGGAAATGTCGTAATGACCGAAAATTGGACCCTCCGATTTTACAGGATACATGATTTTATTCTTGTAAATACAATAGACGCTTATGTTCTTGATTTCTCATGTGTTATATTATTCTATCATCTGTTCACCGGTCTCACAAAATATGTAAGTTGATAAAATTTATTTCATGATAATAATCAAATGCAAAATGGTCTTATGACACTCCAAAAGATTTTATTGATGTACTTCCCATGCATTGCATTCATTTAACTAGATGGTGCTATATATGCATATATATGTATATAGGTGTAAACGGTCGGACTTTTCATGAGTTACCGCTCCATTTCCCCCATTTCTGGTTCTTGTTGCCTTGCTCATCTGTATTTTTTGTTACCAAGTTCGTTGGCTCAGGTTCGAAAAAGTTTGTGACATTTATTCTCTTTTGAGGAAGCTTAAGTTAGAAAAGTCAACCGGCTGTTGACTTATGTGTAAAAGGGATTGGATGTGAATTCTAACGGTTCGGATAGCTTCGGGAGGTAATTTAAGACTTAGGAGCGTGATTGGAATGTATTTTAGAGGTTCATAGTAAATTTAGGCTTGAATTAGAGAAAGTGAAATTTTGGTATTTTCCGGTTGATAGGTGAGATTTTGGTATAGGGGTCGGAATAGAATTCTAGGAGTTGCAATAGGGTCATTGTGTCATTTGAGATGTATGTGTAAAATATGAGGTCATTCAAACTTTGTTTGATAGACTTTTTTTTCAAAAACGTAACCCAGAAGATTTTGAGAACCTTAGGCATGAATATGGATGTGTTTTGGTTGATTTGATGTTGTTTGAGGTGTTTTGAAGATTGGTTTAACTTTGGATGATAGTATATGACTTGTCTGTGAATTTTGTTGAGCTCCTAGGGGCCTCAGGGTGATTTCGGATGATTAGCAAAAAGTTTGGAAGTTGGATGTAGTAGCTAAAGCTATGTCTGCTGTCATAACCGCACCTGCGGCTTGAGGACCGCAAGTGCAGCCTCGTAGAAACATTGAGGGAGTCGTAGATGCGGCCAAATACAAGGTTGGATGAAATCGTAGAAGTAATCCAGGACGCGCATCTGTGGTAGCATAGGTGCGATATTTTAACCGCAGATGTGATAAGGAGCTTTTAAGTGGAAATAGCAGGTGCGGTGGGCTAGACTGCATAAGCGAAAAAAGAGTTGCAGGTGCAAAAACCCTAGGCCAGAAAGTATGAAAGATTTCCTTCATGAATATTTGATTATTCCACAATTTCTAAGTCGGCTTTCGAGCTTTTTAGGAGATTTTTACAGAGGGATTCGAAGGATATCATTTGGAGGTAAGATTTTTGGACCTAGTAATCGATCCTATGGAATTTTTCTACTGATTTTGCCTGATATTTACGGAAATTAAGGGTTAAAAATTGGAAAACTAGGGCTTGGCATTGAAGACCATGACTTGAGGATTTGAGGGGTCATCTGTGATTGGATTTGAGTACTTTTCATATGTATGAACTCGTGGAGAGAAAAATAATATATCAATATAAACTTTATCGAATACCGAGATGTGGGCTCGAGGGTCCGGTTTTGGTTAATTTCGGGATTTATGTTGTAAATTTATTATTTTTGCACGGGCTTCGTTCCCTTAGCATATTTGACGTTGTGATACTGATTTTGAGATAGACTCGACGCGAGTTGAGGCTGATTCGAGGGGCAAAGGCATCGAAGGCTAGACATTAGATCGTATTATGGTGAATAATGATTGTAAATGTTGTCCGGAGGGATAAAACCCTGAATTTCACATTGTTGTGCTAAATTGAGGCAACACACATGCTAGATGACGAGTGTGGGACCGTGCACCGTTGGAGTTAGTGACTTAGTCACTCCCGTATGATTGTTTTACTACGTATTTGATTGAAAACTATTTGCTATCATCACGTTGTGGGAAGAATGCCATCTTTGGGCCTCGTTCCAACTATTTGGACCCAAAGGGGAGTTTTACTGATATTCCCTCACCGAGTTGATTTTGTACTAGTAGTCAGTCATGCTATATTCTACAATTTCCATAACTCTATTTTAACATATTAAATGACATTTTTAGTAATAATTAGCTAAGCATCATGGCATATGAGCTTCTGACTGAGTAAGGACGAGGGCCTGTGTTGTGAGGGTACTTTTGGGTCCGGATGTAAACCGTAGCATTTATACATTTATTATCATTATGAGGTCGAGGGCCTGAGTTGTACGCCAGGAGGTAGCTTGATATGAGGCCGAGATACTAGTGATTATGCCACGAGAGGGCTTGATATTGCGATTGGGCCGTAAGGTGCCCCTCCCGTAGTTTGTACACCCCCAGTGAATGTTGGTACCCATTATGATATGATATATATAGCCCGAGGAGCTAGTTTTGTTCCATGTTATTACCCAAGGGGCGGATTCTTTTGATATTGTGCCGGAGGGGAATTTTATGTGTTTATCTTTTCTAGCTGCCTTTCACTTACTTGATTTACTATTAAAATGGTGCTTAAAAAGAAGCTTACACTGAACTAAGTTTTCTTATGAGATTTTACTGTTTAATTGTACTTCACTGGTTTTACTCTGCCTCTTTATAGTATGTTGTTATTTTTGTATGTTATTTCTTATCGCTTAATCTTCATTTATTGTTATTACTAACTGAGTTGGAGAACTTACTTCATACCATGCACTCTTTGTGGTGATTCAGGCGCTTCAGATCCCCCTAGCGAGTATTGATTGCGTCCAGCTTAGGCAGTTCGAAGATTTACTATGTAGTTGCTCGGCGTTTGCTGCCTAGTGCTTCTCCCTCTACATTATTTTTTCTTGTTTTAGTTATGTAATATACTATGTAGACTCTTCCTATTTTATTAGTTAGTATATGCTCATGACTGGTGATACCCCTATGTCGGGTAATGTTGAGATTTGATCAAGTTAATGATTTAATTATGCTATTATAAATGTTTAAACTGAATTGTGTGTTGTGTTGGTTGGCCTTGTTTTCACGAGAGGCGCTATCACGACTGGGTCTTGGTTTAGGGTCGTAACAATAGGATATGGGAAAAGGATACGGTGTTATATACACACCACCGCCTGATCAGTTGGTATATATTGGTGATTTGCCCACAATGGCCGAGATGATATGATGGGATGCCCTCACAGGCTTGGTGATGTTATAAATGCATATACCCATGCATGGTGTGACATTTATACACATATGCATGACATTATAATTTTAAATTATTCACAGAGCTATTCGTATATATATATATATGTTGAGTCTTTTACTGCATTTTCCTCTCATTTTTATTGTTTACTGATTTCCATTCCTTACACACTTGGTACTTTTCTTCTACTAACGTCCCTTTTTCTAAGGGACGCTGTGTTTCACGTCTGCATGTCCCGATAGACAAGTTGAGAGTCCTCTAAATAGGCTATCAGCTCACCGGACGATGTTGGTGTGTTCTATTTGCTCTGGAGTTGGTTATTTGGTTTGTATGATTTAGACATGTATTGGTTGGTATGCCGCGTTTAACGCCCACTAAAGGCTAAGTAATTACTAATACCCGAACCCGTAGATCAGAAGGTAGCTTAAGCATGCATAAAGTCTATTCAGAAGGAAGAGGAAACTAAAGTGTTACATCAATCAAGTAAATCAGCAGTCTGATTATTTGACCTAGAAAGTTGTAGAAATCGTGATTGAGAACATTACAGGATCACTCTGAAAATTAGAGGTACAAGAGAGAAATTACAACAACCATGTTCTATAACATCCCTACTATAAAGCCAATTGGAAAAGTACCAGCCTCATAAGAAATCAGTACGAATCTCCCATCGGATTATGTATGTACTAGAGGCCCACGTATTATAATAGAGCTTCAAGTTATGGGCATGAATTACATCTATGTTGCAGGGAGGTCATGAAAGAGATAGAAGATACGATGCAAGATTTTAAGGTAGTAAGGCAAAGGTGAACAACGTCCGAAATAATCAAATGCAGAAGGTTGTGAATAGTCCATACTTTTGATAAAAGGCTAGAAGCTCAGGGATTCAGTATCCAAGAATAATAGTGGCATAGTCAGTAGCATATCTTCCAGCCAATGGTTTCTAGATACCGAGAGATCTAGCCAAGGGACTAAAGAGGATGTATCACATAATTTTATAGAACGACATAAGGAAAACTATGGTAGAAGCAAGTTGAAGGATTTATGTTGTAAGTTGATTATTTTTGCATGGGCTTCGTTCCCTTAGCATATATTGACATTGTGATTTTGAATTTTGGATATATTCGACGCGATTTGAGATCGATTTGAGAAGCAAAGGCATTGCAAGCTAGATTTTAGACCGGATTGAGCTGAGTAACGATTGTCACTGTTGTCCTGAGGGTATGAAACCCCGTATTTCACATTGGTGTGCTATATTGAGGTGACGCACATGATAGATAATGAGCGTGGGGCCGTGCACCATTGGAGATTGTAACTTAGTCCATCTCGTATGACTGTTTTACTACGTATTTGACTGAAAATGGTTTGCTATCACCATGTTTTGGGCATAATGTCAAATTTGGGCCTCGTGCCAACAATTTTGACCCTTAGGGGAGTTTTATTGATATTTCGTCACTAATTAGACTTTTAACTTGTAGTTAGTCATGCTATATTCTACTATTTCATAACCCAGCCATGTTTACTCTATTTTAACATATTAAATGACATTTTATATAATACTTGAGTTAAGCCTCATGTTTTACTGTTGCCTGAGTGCTTATGAGATTCAAATTGAGTAAGGGCGGGGGCCTGTGTTGTGAGGGTACTTTTGGGTCAGGTTGCACACCGTAGAAGTGATACATTAGTTATGATTATGAGGCCGAGGGCCTGAGTTTTACGCCATGAGGTGGCTTGATATGAGGCCGAGAGCCTAGTGATTATGCCACGAGATGGCTTGATATTGTTTTTGGGTCGTAAGGTGCCCCTCCCAAAATTTTTACACCCCCAGTGAATGCTGGTACCCATTGTGATATGAGATATAGCCCGGGGGGCTGGTGTTGTTCCATGTTATTGCCGGAGGGGCGAATTCTATTGATACTGTGCTCGAGGGGAGGATTTTATGTGTTTATCTTTCTAGCCGCCTTTCATTTACTTGTTTAAATATTAAAAGGGTGTTTAAAAGAAGCTTGTACGAAACTAAGTTGTTTTATAAGATTTTAGTGTTTTGTTGTACTTTACTGGTTTTACTCTACCTCTTTATAGTATGTTGTTATGTTTTTACGTGATGTCTTATCGCTCAGTCTTCATTTATCGTTATTACTCACTGAGTTGGAGTACTCACTTTACACCGTGCACTATGTGTGCAGATTCAGGCGCTTAAAATCAAGCTAGCGAGTGTTGATTTCTTCTAGCTTAGGCAGTTCGGAGATTCACTAGGTAGCTGCTCGGGGTGTGCTGCCTAGTGCTTCATTTATTGTTATTACTCACTGAGCTGGAGTACTTACTTTATACCCTGCACTCTGTGTGCAGATTAAGGCGCTTCAGATCCCCCTAGTGAGTATTGATTTCGTCCAGCTTAGGCAGTTCGAAGATTCACTAGGTAGTTGATCGGTGTTTGCTACCAAGTGCTTCTCCATCTATCTTATTTTCTCTTGTTTTAGTTCTGTAATAGACTATGTAGACTATTCCTATTTTATTGGTAAGAATATGCTCATGACTGGTGATACCCAGATGTCGGGTAATGTTGAGATTTGATCAAGTTAATGATTTAATTATGCTATTGTAACTGTAAAAAATGAATTGTGTGTTTTATTGGTTGGCCTTGTTTTCACGAGAGGCGGTATCACGACTGGGTCTTGGTTTAGGGTCGTGACAATAGGATATGGGAAAAGGATACGGTGTTATATACACAACACCACCTGATCAGATGGTATAAACTGGTGATTTGCCCATAATGGCCTAGATGATAGTGGGATACCCTTATAGGCTTGGTGATATTCTGAATGCATATACCCATGCATGGTGTAACATATATACACATATGCATGACATTATAATATTAAATGATTCACAGAGCTATTCATATATATATAAATATATATATATATATATATATATATATATATATATATATATATATATATATATATATATATATATGTTGAATCTTTTACTCCATTTTCCTCTCATATTTATTGTTTACTGATTTCCATTCCTTACACACTTGGTACTTTTCTTCTACTAACGTCCCTTTTTCTTGGGGATGTTGTGTTTCACACCTGCATGTCCCGATAGACAAGTTGAGTGTGCTCTAATAGGCTATCAGCTCACCGGAAGATGTTGGTGTGTTCTATTTGCTCCAGAGTTAGTTATTTGGTTTGTATGATTTAGACATGTATTTGTTGGTATGTCGGGGTTAGCGCCCACGAAATGCTAAATAATTACTAATACCCGAACCCGTAGATCGGAAGGTAGCTTAAGCATGCAAAAAGGCTATTCAGAAGGAAGAGGAAACTAAAGAGTTACATCAATCAAGTAAATCAGGAGTCTGATTATTTTGACCCGAAAAATTGTAGAAATCGTGTTTGAGAACATTACAGGATCACTCTAATAATTAGAGGTACAAGAGAGAAATTACAACATCCATGTTCTATAACATCCCTATTATAAAGCCAATTGGAAAACTACCAGCCTCATAAGAAATCAGTACGAAGCTCCCATCGGATTATGTATGCACTAGAGGTCCACGTATTATAATAGAGATTCAAGTTATGGACATGAATTACACCTATGTGGAAGGGAGGTCATGAAAGAGATAGAAGATTCGATGCAATATTTTAAGGTAGTAAAGCAAAGGTGAACAATGTCCGAAATAATCAAATGCAGAAGGTTGTGAATGTCCATACTTTTGATAAAAGGCTAGAATCTCCGGGATTCAGTATCCAGGAATAATAGCGGCATAATCAGTAGCATATCTTCCAGCCAATGGTTTCTAAATACTGAGAGATCTAGCTAGGGGACATAAGAGGATGTCTCACTTTATGTTCTAGAACAACATAAGGAAATCTACGGTTCAAGCAAGTTGAAGGATTTGTATTGTAAATTTATTATTTTTGCATTAGCGTCGTTCCCTTAGCATATATTGACATTATGATATTGAATTTTGGATAGATTTGACGCGATTTGAGATCGATTCGAGGGGCAAAGGCATCGCAAGCTAGAGTTTAGACCGGATTGAGGTGAGTAATGATTGTAAATGTTGTCCTGAGGGTATAAAACCCCGTATTTCACATTGTTATGCTATATTGAGGTGACGCACATGATGGATGATGAGCGTGGGGCCGTGCACCATTGGGGATTGCAACTTAGTCCATCACGTATGACTGTTTACTGCATATTTGATTAAAAGTGGTTTGCTATCACCATGTTTTGGGCATAATGTCAAGTTTGGGCCTCGTGCCAACAATTTTGACCCTTAGGGGAGTTTTATTGATATTTCTTCACTTATTTGACTATATACTTGTAGTCTGTCATGCTATATTCTACTATTTTCATACTCAGCCATATTTACTCTGTTTTAACATATTAATTAACATTTTATATAATGCTTGAGTTAAGCATCATGTTTTACTGTTGCCCGAGTGGCTTATGAGATTCAAATTGAGTAAGGGTTAGGGCATGTGTTGTGAGGGTACTTTTGGGTTAGGCTGCACACCGTAGCAGTGATACACTGATTATGATTATTAGGCCTAGGGCCTGAGTTGTACACCATGAGGTGGCTTGATATGAGGCCGAGAGCCTAGTGATTATGCCACGAGATGGCTTGATATTGCGTTTGGGCCGTAAGGTTCCCCTCCCGAAGTTTTTACACCCCCAGTGAATTCTGGTACCCGTTGTGATATGAGATATAGCCCGAGTGGGTGGTGTTGTTCCATGTTATTGCCCGAGGGGCGGATTCTATTGATATTGTGCCCGAGGGGCGGATTTTATGTGTTTATCGTTTCTAGCCGCCTTTCATTTACTTGTTTAACTATTAAAAGGGTGTTTAAAAGAAGCTTATACTAAACTAAGTTGTTTTATAAGATTTCAGTGTTTTGTTGTACTTTTGTGGTTTTACTCTACCTCTTTATAGTATGTTGTCATGTTTTTACGTGATTTCTTATCGCTCAGTCTTCATTTATTGTTATTACTCATTTAGTTAGAGTACTCTCTTTACACCGTACACTCTGTGTGGACATTCAGGTGCTTCAAATCCAGCTAGCGAGTGTTAATTTCATTCAGCTTAGGCGGTTCAGAGATTTACTAGGTAGCTGCTCGGGGTTCGTTGCCTGGCGCTTCTTCCCCTATCTTGTTTTCTCTTGTTTTAGTTCTGTAATAGACTATCTAAACTCTTCCTTTTTTATCGCTTAGTATATGCTCATAACTAGTGACACCCCGATGTCGGGAGGTGTTGATTATTTCGCAAAGAATTCTATTTCACTGTTCCTATGGGGATTTGATCAAGTTAATGATTTAATTATGCTATTTTAACAATTAAAAATAAATTGAGTGTTATGTCAGCTGGCCTTGTCTTCACGAGAGGTGCCATCCGACTGGGTCAAGGTTTAGGGTCCTGATAATAGGATATGGGAAAAGGATACGGTATTATATACGCACCACTACCTGATCAACTGGTATACATTAGAGGTACAAGAGAGAAATTACAACAACCATGTTCTATAACGTCCTTACAATGACCGAGATGATAAAATGGGATGCCCTCAGAGGCTTGATGATGTTATGAATGCATATACCCATGTATGGTATGACATTTATATACATATGCATCACATTATAATTTTTAATGATTCATAGATCTATTCAGATATAGATATTAAGTCTTTTAATTCATGTTCCTCTCGTATTTATTGCTTACTGTTTTCCATTCCTTAATCCTCGATACATTTTTTGTACTGACGTTCCTTTTTCTTGGGGACGCTACATTTCATTCCCGCATGTCCCGATAGACAGGTTGAGAGTCCTCCAAGTAGGTTGTTAGCTCAGCGGAAAATGTCGGTGCACTCTATTTTCTCCGAAGTTGCTTATTTGGTTTGTATAATTAGACATGCATTTATTGGTATGATGGGGTTAGCGCCCACAAAAGGCTAAAGTAATTACTAATACCAGGACCCATAGATTGGAAGGTAGCTTAAGCTTGGATAAAGGTTGCTCAGAAGGAAGAGAAACTAAAGAGTTACATCAAGCAAGTAAATTCGGAGTCTGATTATTTGTCCCGGAAAATTGTAGAAATCATGATTGAGAACATTACAAGATCACTCTAAAAATTAGAGGTACAAGAGAGAAATTACAACAACCATGTTCTATAACATCCCTACTATAAAGACAATTGGAAAAGTACTAGCCTCATAAGAAGTCAGTACGAAGCTCCCATTGGGTTTTCTATGCACCAGAGGTCCAAGCATTCATAGAGCTTCAGGTTATGGACATGAAATATACACCTATGTGGAAGGGAGTTCATGAAACAGATAGAAGATATGATGCAATATTTTAAGATAGTAAGGTAAAGGTGAATAACGTCTGAAATACTCAAATGTAGAAGGTTATGAATAGTCCATACTTTGGATAAAAGGCTAGAAGCTCAGGGATTCACTATCTAGGAATAAGTGGCATGTTCAGTAGCATATCTTCCAGCCAATGGTTTATAGATACCAAGAGATCTAGCCAAAAGAGAAAAGAGGATGTCTCACTTGATGTTCTAGAACATCATAAGGAAATCTATGTTGCAAGAAAGTTGAAGGAAGGTTGTGAATAGTATAAACAGGTATGCATAGGTCGCAAGCTCAAGTATGGTCGAGCAATAAGATTATAGGAACACAAGAGTAAGGATAAGAAAAGGCAAGTGAGAAGGTGGCGAGAATGGAACAATCCTTGGGATTATGTTTATGAAAACAAGAAGAGTTTATGGTTTCTCTAATTTATTGAAAGCTCAGTACTACCTGAATGAACTCAAATGAGTCTAAGACTAGTAGCATTTAGAGAAGATGGAATGCTACCTTGGTAGTAGAATGAATATGTAATTAAGATAGATGAAGGATGACGTTTGGGCCTTCGATGGAGCAATGATATCATGTCGTATAAAATTAAAATACCCACATAGGGTAAATCACATTGGGATGCTATGAAATAAGATTGTGGAAATATAGTGTCGTATCACCCCTAGTTGGATAGAGAAAATCACATAAAATATTCTACAATGAGACATGAGCCCTAGAGGCAGAGTTACATAAGAGATCAAGTTATCAGTAATAGATGATAGATCAACATTAGGGCAAATCAACATGGTTGGACAAAAGTCACAAGCTGTAAGGTGAGATTAAGTCGCCATTCTTAAGATGAACTATAATGAAGAAGCATTAAAGGACATAGATTTGTACATATAGCATAAGCAACGAGAGTAATCTAGAGTTTGGTAGTAGACCTCAGTTTGACAAATCAAAGTAAGAGTTATGTTAGTAAAGTTATGCGCATAGATAAACGTATTTACCGAATAAGGTATAACAATATTTGAAAATACAACAAAATAATTGAGAAATGGCTTCTTAAATTAAAGATTTGCAAAGATAAAGGATTCATAAAAAGCCATAAGAATCTAGTGTTATTGCTACAGTAAGCATCTTACAAGAGTTGTGATTAAATTCACAAAATGATTTTATGGGATTTGCAAAAAAAATTCATTCGTGATTTCGTAAGGTAATAGAACGGAATTTTGTGATTCTAAAGGAGTATGATGCAATTCTTTTTAAGAATATCATATGGATTTTTCTTATTTCGATATTGTCGTCAAGTGTTTTGTCGAAACTAACATGTGTTAGATGGATTGTTAAGAAAATCGACTCAAATATGTTAATGATATCCCTTCTTTCTTTGTGCATGATCTATACGACACAAACGAAATGAGCAAATGTACAATTTCCATAAATGAGTCTATTTATAGAATACTAGAGATGCTTATGTTCTTAATTCCCCATGTGTTATATTATTCTATAATCTGTTCGTGGATCTCTAAAAATACGTAATTTGATAAACTTTATTTCATGATATTAATCAATGGCAAAATGGTCTTATAACACTCCGAAAGATTTTATTGACGTACTTCTTATACATTGTATTCATTTACATTGACCCATGAACAGATGGTGTTATATACGCGTAGATATGTATACACATGTATATGGGATAGGGGAAAAGCTTACGGCATTTTATATGCACCACCACTTGATCAGCTGGTATATATTGATTATCTGCCCATAGTGGCTGAGATGATATGATGGAACGCCCTCAAAGGGTTGGTGATGTTATGAACACATATAACAATGCCTGGTATGATACCTATATGCCTATGCATGACATTATAATATTAAATTATTCGCAAATCTATTCAGATATACATGTTGAGTCTTTTACACCATATTTCTCCCATGTCTATTGTTTACTGATTTTCAACCCTTACATACACGGTACATTATTTGTGCGGATAACCGTTTTGCTTGTGGACGTTGTGTTTCATGCCTGCATGTCCCGATAGATAGGTTGAGAGTCCTCCTAGTGGGATGTTAGCTCAGTGGAGGATTTTGGTGCGCTCCATTTGCTTTGGAGTTACTTATTTAGTTTGATTGATTTAGACATATATTGATTGGTATCTCCGAACCGGTCTCGTCATTATGACATTTATGTACTCCTAGAGGCTTGTAGATATATGTCATGTATATGAAAGATTGTATGGCCTTGTCGGCCTATGTTCAGTGTACGAGTGATTATTTTGGCCTTATATGTCCGTACACCATATGTATAAGTCGGTGTATCAAGTTGAGTATTTTCTCATGTTTTATTCTACTTATCTCACGATGGTCTTTCCATCTAATTTATTGTAAGAGTATGCCACGAAAAGATATGCTACATTACTACTCGGTTGAGTAAGGTACCGGCTGCCCATCGTGGCCTATCGGTTTGGGTTGTGACATGATAACTTACAATACCCATACTCTATTGGTGCCAAAATCCCGCATTGAAATTTTACTAAATACTTCATATGCTAATGTATCAGAAACCATTTATATCTCAAATTATTTGCAATTCTCGCATTCACCCTTTCAATAGTCAAGCCCACTTTCACATCTAGTCCATACTCAAATTGCACTACTTATAATTCACTAGCAAAAGAGAACTCTCAACAAAACAACATAGGGATCACAACCTCAAGACATCCCGCCGGAAATAGCTCACATGCTTAGCCTCAAACTAACATCTTTCTATACCCTTCTACAGCCAAACTATTATGCAATCACTTAATCTTCCTGAGTCTCAACTCATATCATAACATGAAAATCAACTCCACTCCTCAACTAAACAACATGAAAATATCCTTGAACACACCCATAACACGAGACTATACGTCAAATTAAGACGGATATCAAGCACCAAATTTACATCCCAATCGAACTCTTTTCATCACATTCAAACAATCTTAACACTTTCCACAATCACATCATACTCATCATATATCCATCCAACTGCTCATCGAGCCACAAATTTCACTCATAGATATACTACTAGACACATTAGTCTAAAACACGTGCTCACACAAGCAACATCTCTACACTCAAAGCTCGGCCTTATGTCTTTCAGACTGGCCCTTCATCATCATACCAAAATCACATCTCCCATGACTTTCATAGAATCAAAGCTGTCGATACACAACTGATATCGAGCACTCATGTGCGCATACGAATACGTGGAAGGAATTCAAAGAGTTACACTTCATGCTGAATCAATATCGCATGATAAGGAAAGAAAGATGGGAAGTATATCCTAAATGTCGTGTAGCCTCTCGACGATAGGTATGGACATCATACTCTACTATATACTTGCGCATTGTTGGATAATCTACGAACCTAGAGCTCATATACCGATCTATCATAACCCAAAATCCATTAATCGTGATGGAACCTAACCCAAGCCGCTAGGTAAGCCAACTAATAACTGTCAAATTTCAGCTATATAAATAATACAACTAAATAAAGAAATTATCTGAATCTTATACATTTCTCAAGGATTGGTAGTACAAATCATGTGCTTTTAAGAATAGTGTTTACAAAGTTGATATGAAGAAAATACATCTTCTGTATGAAAGGTACATAAACAGAATTTATAAATCTAAGATTACCATGAAAAAGAGGCAGCAATAGCAGGAATAATTGTACATCTTCAATGCTAGCTCCCACCATGTACAGCAATATCGACACCTGAAATCTGCACGCAATGTGTAGGAAGAGTGAGTACAACCAATCCTATGTACTCAATAAGTAACAAACCTAACCTTAGGTTGAAAGTAGTAACGAGCTGGAATATTAGTTGGGCCCAACACCAATAACCAACAATAGTTTCTAACAACGTAGAGCATATAAATGAGGAAGTAAATTAGAGACAAAATGCTCATCTTTTTCATAATTTTTCCGAAAATAGTTTCATTTTTCAAGAATTATTAGTGGAAACTCAAATTCTATTTCTGCATGTGGTTTCAGTCAAGACTATGTGCCTAAGAAACTTCTCGTTTACCGTTGATAACCACCGACCCTTGCTATGTCAAAGTCGAGTGTGAAGAGCCTTCGCGGTCAAAGCCTCCGGCTGCGTCCCCAGACCTTCGGTCATTTTTTTAGGCTGAGGGAGAGACGCAATGATCGTGAAAGCAAGCCTCCCAATTTTGCCCGTATACAGATAGCACCCTCATTTATTAAAATGAAATGATAAGAAATAACCTCAAATTCATGCCCCTGTTGTGCTTCTGAAACGAAGACACTCATATCTTGACAAATGATTGACACGATAGAATAAGATGTCAAAAGGTCTCGTATGCATAGCTATTAAAAGATTTCGTATTGATTACAACGGCTGGATGTCTTTTGGCCTCCGTCAATGTGCACATTGGGTTTCTATAAATACCTCGTCTCTCCTTCCTTAGTGTTCACTTTTGTTCTTTCTTTGAAATGTCATTTCTTTTTCTCCTCTGAAATCTTTCAAGAGTGACAAAAAAATTTCGCCTCTACTTCTCAGGAGAATGTAACCTCCTCCTCACTTTCATCTAAAGGAAAAGCAGCAGTGCCACCTCGTG
The DNA here is from genome assembly GCA_034376525.1 of Nicotiana benthamiana. Classification (NCBI taxonomy): domain Eukaryota; kingdom Viridiplantae; phylum Streptophyta; class Magnoliopsida; order Solanales; family Solanaceae; genus Nicotiana; species Nicotiana benthamiana. Next base: position 98,036,131 of record CM067337.1, read on the forward strand.
TTGAGGAATGCATTCCAGGATCCTTTCCAAGGGCTTACGATTTCAAGATCAAAAAACCTTCTTTGAAGTCGGGGCATCGTGAGCCTGTGTCTCAATATATTGGCTCAATAACAGACATCGAAAGGGTAAGTGCTGATTGCCTCTGGGAGGATGCGATGCTTGTGGAGGTCCCTTATTGGGAGGAGGATATAACAACATACAAAGCCGTTTTTCTCAATTTTTATACTTACTTATTTACCCTAGGGTCGGTAGGGCTATCCTAACCTCTAATAAACACCATGGTTCATGAATTTTCCCGACAGTATTGAATGACCCTCGACCAAATTCACCCTTCATTCTGGCGCATTGTCTCTATCATCAGGTATTATATGAACATGATTGGGGAGATGCCTTTCACCCTTGATCACCTAGTCAGGATGTACAGCCCCCGTCTATTCCGTGACAGCCTAATCAGGTTCCACTACCGAGCTTCGACGGTCCTTTTTGCTTGCATCGACAATGTCAGGAACGAAATGTGGATGAGACTTTTTGTCGGAGTTAAAACTTCAGACCTGATCCCCATAGAAAGGATGTCGTTCCCTGAAAGTTAGAACATGGAAGGCAAGAAGATACTTTATCTAGCATCTCCCTACTTCTTTTTAGGTATATATTTCCATATACTAATTTCTTCTGTTGATGCAGCCGTAGCAGTTTACGCTAGTATGGTTAAGGCCTCTTCGGGATAAATTTGATATGTTGAGTGAGTGTGGCTTGATATATCCCAAGCTTGATGGGAAGACAAGGATCATGGTGAGATTTTACTCATGCTCCAGTCGTGCCTTTTAATAAGTATTGCTACCTATAGCGTCCTTACTCCCTGTGCTTGCTCTTTACATATGTATGTCTAAGGGAGGGGAAAACCCGACCAATCCTCATGCCAGAGAGACGGTGGCTCTTGAGTCGGAGCTTGGTATCATCGTGGTCCAACTTTGAGCTAGAGAGACCATTGAGGAAGTGTTGGGTAATGTCCCTGAGCCGTGTGATGGCCAAAATATTCCTCAAGCTTAGAATCATTCGGTTGGCGGTTCGAAGGAAATCAGTTCTGATGCCCTGCAGGGACAAGAGACGTCCCTGATTGACACTTTTAATGTTGTTGTCGTGAGTGATTTCCCTCAGGGAATGACCTTACCTCCCAAGGGAAAACAAGATGCCTAAAGTGAAGAACCTTCCGATGTGGGGGTGCCTATTAGAGATAGAGATGCGTTTGAAAAGCCTTTAGACACCTCCGAGGGATTCCTTGAGATCGATTATTTGCTCATCTTTAGCAAAATGAACAGGCTTTATGAGTTGGTAGTTTTGTAAATCCTGCATGTCATCCTAATCTTTATCTTTCTAACTTGTCTTTTTGTGGCTTCAGGACAAGGTGCTTTATAATCTGACTTTCGCCCGATTTCAGGCCGAGGTGGCCTGTCATGAGCATGAGAAGACTCGTCTTGTTGAACAGGTTACCTATTTTCTGTTTGCTATTGTTTGAATGTTTGCAAAATCCCAGTATTTTGACATCTTTGATCTGATTTAGGTAGCTTGAGAAGGAAGGTTCCCTACTGAGGGAGGAGCCCCGATCCAAAGACTCCAAAGTTCTCAAACTCAAACACCACATGAAAGAGATGACTATGACTTCTGAGAGGGATACCCCCTAGGAAAAAATGGCCTTAGTCGAGAACCATCTTCATGATTCCAGGGCGGATAGTGACACGCATAGAGGTTTTTATTCTGAGTTTGTAGCTGCAGTATTCGAGATCAAAACTAAAGCCGAGGCGCTTATATCATTGCAAAAAGAGGATTCCATTGTAATAAACGCTCAAGTCGGGAGGGCGCCTGATGATGCTGAATTTAAATTTAATCGAGTTGTGGAGCATGCTCGGTCGGAGTCCCCAAAGGGGAAGAGGCTGGTGGAGGTCCTGGAACTGTAGTCGGAACTGTTAGGGCACAGCCTTTGGCAAAGCCGTCAAAGATGTAGGCTCGATGATAGATTAGGGTTCTGTTTGGCTCTTTCCTTGTACAGATTTTTAATTGCCTTGTAGTCGTGCCTCTATGAGTAATATGTCAAAAAGTCTCTTTGTTTTTGTCACTTTTTTCTCCTTTACCTTTTGGGAAGAATGTGTGATGTTTTTGATGATCTATCCAAGGTTTTAGGCCATGGGTTAAACCCTTGGGTTTTAGTTTTTGCTAAGCAACTCGTAACAATCGGAGGTCAGTTCCCAAGTGTTCTGGGGTTATACCTGGCTCATATGCATTGGGTTTGTGCGGTCTTTGATTTTGGTGTTGCCGATAGTGGCTCTTACGCATTGGGTGAGTGCGACCTTTTAGTATAATCCAGTGTTTGAGCTCTTACGCTTTTTCTCTCAAGCATATTTAGTTAAATGTTTTGTTGGAGTTAGTAGCTCTTATGTTTTTGGTTCGAACGATCTTTTAATGTAAGCTGGCGGTAGTGGCTCTTACGCTATAGGTTGGTACGACCTTTTACATGTGCTGGCGATAGTAGCTCTAACGTATTGGGTCGATATGACCTTTAAAATAGGCTTTATTTTTCCCTTGTCAAGGACTTTAAGTTGTGTTTTCCTGACTCTTCAACGATTTGATAAAAACATCGATTGTGAGACGTTATATAGCAATGATCGAGCACCTCGGGAGGTTTGGCTCGGTGGCTGAGTGTCCCTAAGCCTTTAGTTAAGAGTTGACGTAATCAAAGCTCTTTTGCCTATCTCAAGGGTAGCCTATTTAACCAGTTCTTTTCTAAGTATTTTCGAAGTAATTGAAGGCATGTGATTTTCTAGCGACAGTCATGTATCCTCAAGTCGCATTAGTTTGGCTGATACACCCTTGTGACCGTAGTCATTTGTATTTGGCCAAATCCGTTTAGACCCCGAGTGAATTAGTTTCAGTGTCTATATCAAGGGTATGTCTTTTTAGGGGTCTTATAAATTTGATATATAGCCTTAACTTTACGAGTCTGACTATGTTTTTAGTAGTGTCTTACAAGTTTTACATGCCTTTGAGGTCTTACAATTTTGGCTACTTGGTACAAAAACGGTTCATGCTCGCTTGAGGTATTATAGATATTGTCTCTTGGTACAAGCATGGTTAATGCCTTGCTTGAGGTCTTACAAATATTATTATTGCCTTATATAGGTCTTACGAGATCGATTCTTCCTGGTTTAGGTCCTAGGCCTCAAGTTTTTTGATAGGCCGAGTGGGATAGAAATTTGCGGCAGTCCCTGAGTCATCGAACATTTCCTGGCTCGAGAGCATTTTCTTGTAAGCTTGTTGTTGCCTTATTGAGGGCATACTAATTCGGAGCTTTCAAATCGGAGATCATGTGGCTTCTGAGATTTCGATGATAGTCCCTGAGTGTTCAGGACATTTTTCAGCTACGGGAAACGTTTATACAATCTTGATGTTGCCTCATTGAGGGCTTATGAGTTTGAAACTCTGACCCAGAGGTCACTCAGTCTTTGAATTGTAGACGCCAGTCCCCAAGTGTCTGGGATGTTTTTGGCTTTGGATCTATTTTGCGATGTTGATGTTGCTCATTTAGGGATTACGAGTTTGGAGCTCCGACCCAGGGTCATGCGCCTTCAAGTTATTGACTCCACTCTCCAAGTGCTCAGGACGTATTTTTGCTCTAGGCCATTTTTGCAAAAAATAGCGAGATTCCATAAAGAGCGAAATGCTTTGACAATGGAGACAGTGTTCTTTGATTACTTGGTGCAAGTATACATGTTTTTTCTTTTACAAGCTCAGTTATTCTATTCGAACACGGTTCGATCGACCATTTGGCCAGGTACATTAGTGACCTTCCAGGGGGATGCCCCCAGTATTCGAGGATGGCTGAAAAAGAAGCCTTGAATATATGTTGCATCTTCTTGAAGTAGCATATGGATGTTGCCTCGTTAAAAACCTTGCCGGTAAAACTTTTTCTGTGATGAAAACTCAGCTGAAGGAAAAGAGTGCAACGTGCTTTTGAACCTTAAGGTCTTCGAGATGGATGGTGTTTCGGACATCTTAACAGTAGTATTGTTTCAGCATTGATATGTTTCCTATTTCTTGGAAGTTGTTCGCCTTCCATGTTACCGAGCTTTGAGGAACCTTCTCGGATACTCCGAGAACGCGGTACGATCCTTCCCATTTATGGCCTAGCTTCATTTCACTAGGGTTTCGGATATTGCGGGTGACCTTCCTTAGGACCAAGTCCCCGACTCCGAAGTGCCTAAGGTTTGTTTTCTTGTTATAATACCTTTCTATACTTTGTTATTGGGCGGAAATTTTGACCTGTGAGGCTTCTCGCTTTTCATCCAATAGTTTGAGGGTCGTAGTCATGGCGTTGTTGTTCAAACTCTTAGTGGTGTGTCATTGACGCTTGGATCTCCCACCTATACTAGTGTCAAATCCTTTACACCATATACTAGAGAGAAGGGTGTTTCCCCTGTGCTTGATTTTGAGGTTGGTCGGTATGCCCATAGCTCTTCGGCCAATATTTCTCTCCACTTTCCCTTGGCGCTTTCCAACTTCTTTTTTAAGTTTTTGGATGATGGTTTTATTTGTAGAATCGGTTTGACCGTTTGCATACGGGTAGTAGGGCGTTGGAAGGATTCTCTTTACTTTGTGATCCTCGTGGAACTGTGTTACTTTGATTCCGATGAACTGCCTATCTTTATCACATGTTATCTTAGAATAAATCACGAATCAGCACAAGATGTGGTCCTAGATGATGTTAATGACTTCTTTTTCTCTTATCTTTTTGAAGGCTTGTGCTTCCACCCATTTAAAGAAATAGTCAGTCACAAATAAAATAAAATTAGATTTATCTGGTGTCATTGGCAGAGGTCCAACAATGTCCATACCCTATTTCATGAACGGCCACGGTGATAAGATCGAATGTAGTTGTTCACTAGGTTGGTGAATCATAGAGGAAAATCTTCAGCATTTGTTGCACTTTCGGATGAATTCCTTGATGTCTTTTTCCATGTTGTCCTAGTAGTAGCCTACCCTGATTACCTTTGGGACTAAAGAATCGGCATCGAAGTGGTTTCCGCAAGTACCCTCGTGAATTTCTCGTAGTACATAATCAGTGTCTCCCAGTCCCATACATACTGCTAGGGGGCTATCAAAAGTTCTTTTGTGTAGAATCCCGTTTTCGTCGAGCAAGAACCTGGATGCATTGAATCGCATGGCCCTTGATTCTTTCGAATCCATTTGCAGTTTCTCATCTTTAAAATAGTCAATATATTTATTTCTCCTTTCCCATGATAGGCTAGTCGAATTAATCTCGGTGTGACCTTGCTTAACCACTGATTTGGATATTTAGACAACAACCCGGGGAGTAGGTCATCTTCTTCAACAGATGATCCCGGGCTTGCAAGGGCATCGGCCTCATTGTTTTGCTCTCTGGGTATGTAAACCATGGTCTATTCTTTAAAACAGTGTAATGTGACTTGGATTTTTTTCAAGTAGCTTTGTATCTTATCTTCTCGGACCTCGAAGCTCCTATTTACCTGACTTACTACTAGAAGTAAATCGTATTTTTGCTTTGACGATCTCAGCTTCTAGGCTTTTGGCCAATTCCAGACCTGCAATCATAGCCTCATACTCAGCTTAGTTGTTAGTCAATCTTGCAGTGTTTATAGATTTCCTGATTATGCCACCCATAGATGGCTTTAGGACTATACCGAGTTTGGATCCTCTTTCGTTCGAGGCACCATCAGTGAGCAGTGTCCACACCCCGGAAGATGTTATTGCTTTTAGCAGAAGTTCCTTTTCTACCTCGTGCACGATAGAGGGCGAGAAGTCAACCACAAAGTCTGCCAAAATTTGGGACATGATAGTCATGCGGTGTTGATACTAGATATCATACACCCCCAAGTTTGATGGCCCATTTCTCCAATTATCCCAATATTTTGGGCATATGCAATATGTTTCAGAGGGGGTACGTTGTTAAAACCCAAATACAGTGTTACTGAAAATAAGGTTTCAATTTTTGTGATTTGCTTATTAATGCAAGAGTTAATTTTTCTAGGTGCGGATACCTGGTTTTGGCATCCCCTAGGGTCTGACTTACGTAATAGACAGGGAATTACGTACCTTGTTCTTCTCAAACTAGCACGCTCCTTACCGTTTTTCGGATACGGCCAGGTATAAACACATCATTTCATCCTCTCTTGGTGTGTGGAGAAAATGCTGACTAGTCAGATATCGCGTAAACTCCTCAAATGTGCGTTGGCATTCTAGAGTCCATTTGAATTTTCTTTTTTTTTTGAGTAAAGAGAAGAAATGGTGACTCATGTCTGATGATACTGATATGACCTGCCTAGAGCCGCTATCCGCCATGTTAGCTGTTGCACGACCTTTATATTATTTATCACCCTGATTTTTACGATGTCCTTTAGTTTATCGGGGTTGATCTCAATTCTCCTGTCTGACACCATGAAGCCTAAGAATTTGCGCGAACCCACTCTAAAGGCACATTTCACAAGATTAAGCTTCGTGTTGTAACTTCTGAGGATGTTGAAAATTTCCTGCAAATTAGTCAAATAGTCCTTTGTGCACTCAGATTTAACTAGCATGTAATCGATATAAAGTTCCATGGATTTGTCTATTTTATGCTCGAACATTTTATTAACTAGGCGTTGGTATGTAGCCCCCGTGTTTTTCAACCAGAAGGGCCTTACATTGCAACAATAGGTACCATACTTCGTGATGTCTTTTCCCTATCCTCGGGGTTCATCTAAATCTGGTCATACCTCGAGTAGACGTCAAGAAAAATGAGGGTCTTGTTGCCGTCCATGGGATCAATCTGACGATTGATGTTAGGTAATGAGAATGAATCCTTGGGGCACACCTTATTTAGGTCATTATAATCTATGCACATTCATAACTTATTTCCCTTTTTGGTTAATACCGCTACATTGGCCAATCATTCGGTGTACTTTACCTCTCTGATGGACCCTATATTGAGGAGTTCTATTACCTAGTCTTTGATCAATGCGTGTTTTACCTCAGAATGGGGCCTTCTTTTTTACTTCACCAGTAAGAATCTAGGGTCGACACTTAGTCGATGGGTGACTATTTCCTGATGGATTCCTACCATGTCTAAGTGGGACCAAGAGAAACACTTGATACTATTGATAAGGAATTAAATGAAATTTTTTCTGAGTTCGGAGGTTTATCACATTCCTAGGCATACCTTCCGATCTGGGAGATGTTCGATCAAAACAGCTTGCTCCAGCTGTTCAACTGCCGATTTCGTTGCATCCGACTCTTCGGGGGAAAAGAAAGTTTGAGGGGTAAATAAATCTACTTTATCACCCTCGAGAGTATGTACGCTTCTTGATTCATCCGAGGAAAAATATATAGGATCCGACGCCTCCAAGTGAACCGCAAACATTTCCTTCGCTGCATGTTATTCTCCATATATGGTCGTTATACCGTCCTTTGTTAGGAACTTCATCATCTGGTGTAGAGTTAATGGTGCCGCCCTCATGTTGTGTATCCATGGCCTGCCAAGTAATGCGTTTTACCTCATGTTACCGCTAATGACGTTGAACTTGGTGTCCTGGACTATACCAGAAATATCAACCGGGAGGGCGATCTCTCCTTTCGATACTTCGCCGACCATGTTGAACCCGTGGAGGATCCAGGAGGTGGTTACTATCTGATCGAGCAATCCAAGTTGTTCTATTACCTTTGACCTGATTATGTTGGCGGAGCTACCTAGATCCACGAGCACACGTTTAATTTAATGTTACTTAAGAGAAATGAAATTACAAGTGTGTCGTTGTGCGGTTGCGTTAAGGTCTAGAAATCTTCCTCGCAGTAAGGGTGTTTTCGATCATGCGGTCTCGTATAGGCCCTTCGATTGTAGCAGATATTTTTATCCATTTGATCTTGTTCCTTGGGGAATGTAGGTTCCCACCCCCCCCCCCCCCCATGATCATATGGACGACATGCTGAGGAATCTCTCTTTTTTCCCAAGTCAGATTTCACCGGGTTTCCTGCTGAATCTCTTGGTGTGCGCTCTTGTTAGTGTTGGAGCTTGTATCGACGTTTTGCGCATCGAGTGAGACCGTGTCCATGGGAATTTGTTCTGGTGAATTCTCACGGTTTCGTGGTGGCACACCAACGCCTTGAACATCCACATCATTTTATCCATGGTCCTCAAGATTGTTGTTTTCGCCTCCATTTACCGAGTTAGACATTTTGACCTGAAATCAAACATCTTGGACAAAAAAAAGCTTGAAAGATAACTTGAGTTATGTTGTAAAACCAAAAAGAAATTAATCTCTATTATTTTTAGCCCCCCCCCCCCCCGGTGGACGATAAACTATTTACTGTAAAAAATGGAAATAATAATTAAATTTGATTATGTAATTCTTAAAATACGTGGTCTATTTTTATGCTAGTTGTTTAAGAAATAGATGTTGAGTGAAAGATTTGGAAAAAATATAAGAGCTAGAGAATAAGTGACGATAAACCAAATGGCAAATAAACAGGGCCTCGAGCTTGCTTGATATGTCCCTATTGGTCGAGTCTGTTATCCGGCCGGGGACAGTTTATGGAGGGTGTAATATTTGTAATAGTTTCAATGACGGTTCTTTATGGCCGATAATAGGCAGTAAACGAAGAACAATAGCTAGAACACAATGAATATAACCAAGAGACTATGTTAGAGAATAGAGAGAATGTCCTTGCGTATCGAATATTGAGCAACAGATGTCTACAAAATGACAAGGATCCCCTTTATATATATTAGGGGAAAACCTAACGTAGTACAAATACATTTATTACAAAGTAGGATATTTGGCACAACTACCTGGAAACATGGTGCAAACTGGTACTATTTTTGCGGGTGGTGTCAGTCAAGACTGCATGCTTAGGGAACTTCCTATTTACCCTTGATAACCACTTACCCGTGTTGCATCGAATTCGAGTGTGAAGAGACTTCGAGGTCCAAGCCTTGAGCTACGTCCCCGGACCATGGGGACTTTTATTAGGCTAAGGGAGAGACGCAATGATCGTAAAAGCAGCCTCCCGATCTCGCCTGTATACAAACTTCTATCTTTACAATAAAGAAAATCTCATAAACTTTCTCAAATTATGTGTATAATTTAAAACATATACGAAAGGAGTAATATTAATAACTATATAAAATCATATTTTTAAAAAAATTTATTTTGCAAAAATGTTCCACACAAAATACCATATCATATATATATATATATATATATATATATATATATACACACACACATACATACAAGGTTGTTAAACATATGTGGTGTAACAATGCACACCCATACACCCGACTCCTCGCATGTGCATCACCTCAACACCAAGCACATAGTGCATAATTTTGGGGTTTCATGCCCTCAGCACTAAGTTTAGAAGAGATACTTATCTTGAACAAGTCAATTCCAATACCGAGCAAGCTAAGAATTTCGTTAAAAATGCCATCACGCGTGTAGCAACCTCTGAACGGCTCAAAACTAGTCAAAAACAACTCAAATAAATCATCCCAAAGATACAATTACAAATGATAACGATCGAATCCTAAATCAAATCCCAAATCCAATAAAAAATACACCTAGGCCTGCACCTCGACACCCTATAAAACTCACAAAATTCAACATCCAATTCAATTACGAATCCAACATACTAGTTTCACTCAAATTTGACACCAAATCGTTTTTCAAAACTGAAAATTTCATATCATGAAACATTAGGCCGAAAGCCCCAATTTCCTCTTAGCAATTCCTAAACCAAAAGATAAAATTGCAAATAGATTCATGAAATATAACCAAAATGGAGTAGATAACACTTATCCCAATTCATATGGTTAAAACTACTTCAAGAATCACTTAAATCCGAGCTCTCTAGCTTCAAAAAGGCTAAAATGGATGAAATCCTCAAAATAGAATACTTTATTATCTACCCTGGCATTTACCCTATGCTATCGCGGACAAACTAATGCGATAGTGAAGCCTCTAGTATAATGGTCATACTTTTTTTTACAAAACTCCACATTACAATTGGTTTAACTTTATGAAGAATAGACATCAAGGGATACAAATTTTATTTCTGGATCATCTCCAAATTTCTTATAGATTATAAGATATAAACATTTAAAGTCGGGTCAGTGCAATAGAGATTTTACTCTATGTGATCACGTCAACCTTCCGCAATCGCATAGCACAACTCCTTTTTCCCTATATCTTTGCTAATGCAGCCAGATCTATGCTAAACTGTACACCCCTAAAGCCAAAAACCAGCAACTAAAAATGACCTAGAAACGGTCCGAAATAACTCCAAAACTCACCTGAGCCCCCTGGGACCCCATCCAAACATACCAACAAGTAATCACTCCTCAATTTAAAATCAATGAACTTTGAAACTTCAAACATTCATAATTAATGCCAAAACCTATCAAATCACGTCTGATTGACCTCAAATTTTGCATACAGATCACATTTAATATTACGGATCTATTCCAATTGTGAGCACGTGATTTTTTCCTCGTTAAAATTACTCCTACAGAATTCACAGACTTAGGATTTCTCCATTTGATTATTTATTTTTAGGATTTAATTGCGCATATTAGTGTGTGTTTTCATTGGTGCATGCATGACAAGTCACAAAAATATATAAAAGAAATTACATAAGCATTTAGGATTTAATTTCACATATTTTTTTAATATTAAATGGTAATTAAGGTTTTGTTTTGCGAAATATAAAAAATCACAAAATATAAGTAGTTTATTTTTGCATTTTATTGTTAATTTTCATTTTTGGCATTTTATTGTTAATTTTCATACTTGTTTACTTTAGGTGGTTATTAGCCTAGTTTAGCTGAATTTAGTCAAATAAGAATTCGTATAATTAATTAGGAAGTTTAAAAACATGAAAATGAAAAAAGAGGTAGGAAATAAAGGTGATTAAAATAGGCTGGCCACATTTGGGCCAAGCCTGGGTGGCCTAGATCCCCTTTACCCGTTCAATAATGCCCAAAACCAGCTCAAAACCCGTCTCTAACCCAAGCTGATATGAGAGACGCCATAAAATGACGTCGTTTTGGGGCCATCAATCTCAGCCATCCGTCCACAATGATCCAACGATCCTAAAACCCCCTCCTAAAACTAATATAAATGTCCAAACGTGTGTAATACACTCAAAGACAAAGCCTTTCCTCCTCGTACAAACCTTTATCGGTGTAGCACCGTCCACGAGCCACCACAGTCCCACCGTCCGCCGCCAGTCAGAAATCGTCTCTGCCGGTGGCAAAGATCAGATTCCTCCAAGTAATACACTCCTGACTCCACGTGCCCTCCTCTTTCCGATGCCCTAAAAACGAAGTCTCGAATACAAGCCAATCGTCTCGATTATTAGAATCTTTGGACGCCGCCTCCGCCTTCCACGGCGGCACCGTTGTCGGAACTTTCCCAAAATAACACCATACATACCTCACCCCATCCCCCTGACGAATCCATGGTCAAATTCCTCCAAACCCTTACCCATCGCTTCGAATATTAGTTCGAAGTACTGACCCAAACCCCCAACCTCTCTAGAATCCTTCAAAAATGGTACCAGGCGATCTCCTCACCTTCCCCTCCACAAATCCCCAACCAACAGCCTCAGAACACAACCAGAACCTGGCCAAAACTCATATCAAAAAATGACTGAAACACAGACCCACCCCAAACTGACTAACCCTACACTTGATACTCTCTCACCCTCTCAAATGATGGTACAAGGGTGTCAAAAGGCCAACAAAACTTTCTGAAATGGATGAAAACCATTGGACTTGAAAGGTCCAAATTCTAAGGTTGCAGTGATTAATCTAAGTACCATGTCTTCTTTTCATTGCTTTTTAATTTTTCTTTGTTCTCGTTTGTGTAAATGCATGAATGTCCATTCGCTCACCTGTAAAAATTTCTGATTAGTTACTTTGTTTCCATCACATGCTTTTTTTTCTTAAATCTTGATAATATGTTTCTGAATGATCCTCTTACCAATTGAATTCATACATGTTTCTTTCGACTAATTCTGTCAAGCTTAAATTGTTCATCTTCCCTGGTTTAACTTTCAATTTTTATTTCAAATTGATCAATGTCCATGTGTGATAAATCTTTACTATGAAGTTTTTGCTTTATCTTTGCTTCTGAGTAATTTAGTTCCATGTTCTGATACTTGTCTAAATCCGCCTGTATATATGCGTTGCCTTGTTTGTTTGCTTTAACATAAGTATAGTGTAGTCTCCAATTGAATAGTTTGACATGCCCAGCTTTCTCAAAATTCGACCCCAACTGATAATGTAACCCTGGTTTATGACCTTGAGTAGTTAACTAGGATCAATTTCTTACCAAATGGATAGGTACCAGTGTATATAATATAGTAACTAAGAAGGAAAGACAAGGGTAATGAGGGTATTTGAGCATAAGAATCTTGTAACAAACCCCTAGAACATTCTAGTGAAGGTTAGAAATGCAATTTCTCTTAATTCTTTCTCAAAACTTGAGGCACAAGTTAAAAAATAAGGGATCAATTAAGCAAATATGAAAAATGGGTAAAGGAATAATAAGAAAACAAAAAGATTTTGTTGCCCTAAGGCCTTAGATATAAAAGGGTATCTGATTGTTTAGAAAAGGGGAGAAAATGTAAGAGAAAGGTCGAGAACACTATCTGAAAACAAATTCCCTGAAAAACCTAAGTTTTCTGGCAAAAATTTTCAAAAAAATTCAAATCTTATTCCTTAGAAGTTGAAGATGACTTGAGGCATATGCATTTGAGGTGTTTGAGTTCTTCATAAGCAATTTTAGGCATTAATCGTAGGCCGATTTGCTTTGTTCAAGCTTGGGATCGAAACTTGTGTTGTTATTTGCTTTTCAAAATTTTGGTGAGTTTCTGATACCATTCCTGGGTTTAACTGGTTGATTTGGCTGTTGTTTGTTACTTCTCGTTTACATCACTCATAGGTTTTCCTCTTTGCTGTAATTCCAGGTACTACACTCACTCAGGAAAATCTGGAAATGCAACAGCTTTGTATATGCGTGATTATGAAAATGCTTGTATTTTTATGTTAATGTCATAATACAATTTTCACTAATTTAGTAGTATTTAGGATATTCATTTTATATTTGGTGTTGTAATGTGTATAAAAATCTAAATTATGTCGGACTGTATCTGGACTGTGAACTCTAATTTGTTTAAATTTCAGCATGTTTAAAATATGGTAGTCAATAACCTGCCTGATTTTTCATATTTGATTTGATAATAGGGAGTCGTTATATGTATATGTAATCTGATTGACGAGTACATTTGTTTTTTAGATGTTAAATTCAAAACCTGAGTTGTAACATATTAATTTACTAAATCACTACCAGAATTTCCTTTTGTCAAATGTCTTTAATGTGTTAAAATGATCAATTATGAATAATATCAACAGTTGTAGTGTAGTGCTCTGGAAATGCTATCCCTATCCTTGTGATTAAATCGTAGTCCAAATTTTTGGGCTCAATTGAAGACCCGTGTTGTTATAATGGTGAAGTATAAAATATACTTCAAGGATGTTTTCGTTGATAATGCGATTTTATAAAATATACTTCTGGGTTGTTTTTGTTGATAGAGCCCAAATGCTGAAAATACGCATAGCGATAGTTTCATGTGGATGAACCATTAGCGTATGAATCAATTAAGACTTTCTGTTCTATTTAGAGACACGAGTAATAGAGAATTATATTTTTTTAGGTTGCCCTTACAAAAATAAATTGAGTAAACCACGCAGACAAAATCATCTATTATGTGGCCCTCCAATTGTAATAAAATTCACAGAAATCTGGAGGCACCGTTTAGTGAATTTCACGGCTTTTCCACAAATTTTAAAAACCCGTTGTACCTATAGGCAAGTTATTATAATAATGTATCTTCCTAAATTCGGGTGCGCATTTATGTGACCCAAATCCAAATCCCAATGATTTTAAAGTATGTCGAGAACCCGGGTGCATTTATGTGACGCGGTTCGAGATATGTTTTAATAATGTTGCAAAATATTCCTAAAAGTGAATAAAGCAGTTAATAATTTTAAATTTCACTGTAGGATGAACATGTGTAAAAATCAGGAAATAAGCCATTTATAATAGTTTAAGTGACCGTGCTAGAACCACGGAATCCGAGGATTCCTACACCTTTCGTCGGGTTAACAGAATTCCTTACTCAAGAATTTCTGGTTCGCAGACTCCAATTGGGTAGTCGGAAAAATGTCCTAGATTTGGGATTTTAAATGAATCGGTGACTTGGGATACCAAAAGTCAAACCTATCCCAAGTGGCTACTCTAGTAAATAAATGATCCCAATTTGAATAATATCACTTTAATTGGAAAAACTCCATTATACGTGTCATCCTTCGGGGTAGCCATGTAAAAAAGAGGTGTGACAGCTCTAGCGACTCTGCTGGGGAACGAACCCAAAGTCGGGACCTGATTTTACCTCTGAGTCTTATTTTACCATGAAAGCGAGCACATCCTGAAAAACCTTCCCTTCGAAAGTGTTGCAAGGCCGTATTCGCAAAGTTGGGCCCTAACTTTTAGAAATGAATTTCACAAAATACTGGTTTTAATATTTTATGGATATTAATTCACCTTAATAAATGTGCAGAATGAGCACGATAATGTTTATGAACAAAATTCCCTTGGAGTTGCGACTGTGGTGGAATGATCTGGGGGAAGCAGGGCAAAAAAGGGTCAATACGTATCTGGGAAGCCTCACTGGTTTGTTGAAACTTAATCCAATGGGAGACATCATAAAGCATTAATCACATTTTGGGATCCGGCTCACAATGTCTTCTACTTCTCGGACTTTGAACTCACCCCGACATTGGAGGAAATAATTGGATATATTGGGCCCCTACTATTCCTTTGAGACAGTAAGGCCTGATTGCACCAAGATCCCTTGTCGTACACAAATTCCTAGACTCTTTGAAAATCAGTAGGAAGGTTCACAATCCGGACTTATCAGCGGGCTTTTGCACCACGCAGTTTATATATATTAGAGGTGTGGACATATCGAGGGACTCCATAACCCCGAAAATCATATTTGTAGCAAAGGAAATCAGCTCAAATGGAAGGAGTATCGATGTTTTGCATTCATTGTATTTTTCTTGGGTCTTCTGGTGTTTCCGCAGAAGGATGGGAATATTGACATACGGATCGCAGGGGATGTTAGCACTTTAGCGATCCAGGCTAAAAGTACCCCCGCTCCAATGATATTATCCGAAATCTTCCATGCTCTCACCACCTGTAAAGCAGGAGGAGACTTCTTCGAAGGATGTAACTTGCTACTGCAAATATAGATGATCGAGCATATATGCCACCAGCCTCGGTTCATGAATTATGGGTCCTAAAAAAGGAAAGTGTAGAAGAATTCTGCAACAGGGTTGATGGGTTTAGAGTACCTGAGGGTGTCATAGAATGGGTGTCGTATCTCCGGGTCATCACTGCAAATTAGATAGATTAGACATTTGGGTGGCTCCTTGTGGAGGAAGTTGTATATATGCCAGCTACCGGGCCTCATTTCCTTCAGATGGGTCTCCAAAGTATCCATCCCTATGTACCATACACAGTATTAAGACAATTGGGTAGATTCCAAATAATCTTTAGGGACGAAGATATTAGTCGTCATGCGGTTGAGATAAGCCCAAACGGTCAATTCCCCGAAGCCGTGAGGGAGAAAGGAATATATTAACCAGATAAAATGAAGCCTTACGAGCCCAAATCCAGAAAATGAAGGCAGACACAGAAAATCCCCCCAGAAGAACAAGTGATGAAAAATACATAGAAAATTTCCGGCGGAAGTAACCAAGTATGGGTTCGACCTAAATAAGGCGGAAGGTGAGCTATCTAGGGTTCGGAAGTAATTGGTTAAAAGTGCAGAGGAACGAGCCCGCATCCTTGAGCAATTAAAGGAAGGGAATAACGATGAGATTGTTGGTTTAAAGCGGAGGGTCATCATGACTGAAAACAGAACGACCAAGCAAGCTGGGGACTTAAAAGCTGAAAGAGAACATATATATGTAGTAATAGCGGGATTATAAAGGGATTTGCAACAATTCTAGAAGCTGAATCAGGTAGCAGAACAAACTCTAGAAGCAAGGGCCGAGCAAATCGGGCGTTTGCTGCAAGAAAAAGGTTTTATTAGGGAAAGGATACGGGAAATCGCAGATTACATTACCACAAAGTGCAACCATTGCGAGGATATGATGAACTCCATGTTTTTTGCTACCGCCATGACATTTTTTCGTAAAGTGATGGAAGACCTCAACCACCTCCAAGGAAGTTAGCACGTAAGCTTGCGGCAAGCCGAATGATGCCCCGCAAGCTCAAAAAGCAATGAAGTCTTAATGTATTCATAATTTCTGAAAAATTGTATTTTTCTTAAAAGATCTTTCAGTATGTATGTCTATTACGCACCATTCGAGTCTGTAAGTTTTATTATGTCCAAGTCTGTTAGTTGCCTTTAAATTTGTTAGCTTTTGTAACCAAAGTTTGTCTTTATAAAATTGAAAAGCCCGAAACATCCTGTTATTTCCACTACATTTTTCCATGAACTACACTCTGTCTGACTCATGCGGCGTCATGATACATAGGCAATCTTCGTAGGATTCGACCATATTCATATAAAGGAAAACCAAGAAAAGAAACAAAGAGTATAAACCAAAAGGAAGTTCAAAATAAATGTCGGGATGACACATGTGACCATTGCAAACATATAGATACCCGTTAATTGTATAGGTGCACCATTCCCAACATGTGATTTCCTGTTTTTTATCTATCCCAACCTAACCGCTGTAGTTCCAGTTTCCAGTACAAGTTATTAGAGAACAATGATTGGTTTGTCGTAAGATGGCATCGCATGGATACTTCACCAGATCAAAAGGAAGCGCAGAAATGTCATCTGAAATGACTCTACTGGCAGTTCCCATTCCAGAGGACCACTCGATTGCTGGGATCCCAGCCTCAGAATCTGCGGCAGCTAAAGAAAATAGGATCCTTTGACTCAGAGTTATGGAGATGTGGGACACTTGGACAAATGGAAAAGAACCTCCAAGTGCCATCCCCGGATTTTTTGAGCTCTTCCCAAGGTCGGGGGGTACCTCTACTACTCCTGTCAGCCACTCAAATATCCTTTTGGGGCAGCCTACCATATCAGCCAACTTTGTCGGAGCACCCTCTGAAGCTCATCCTCAGATGTTCACATCTGGCCCAGCTCCTAATATTTTTATGAATCCTCCATGCGCAGCCACCATACAGCCCGCGGTGCCGAGACCCATGTTTGATCCAACAGCTTTCACATTTCAAACTCCTAACAACCAAATCAAGCCTCCCTCATACCCCGCATACACCTATCCTCAGCTAGCATACGAACTCACACCGGTGCATGATAAAACTCCTAAAACACCAGAACAAGATGAGATAACAAGAAGGATGAAAAATCCTTGAGCAGAGTTTGAATAACATGCAAGGCTCGGGTGGGCAGAAGTGTGTTTCTTACTCGGACTTATGCATGCTCCCGTACGTACAACTTCCCCTGGGATTAAAAATTCTGAAGTTTGAAAAGTACGATAGCCATGGTGACCCCATTGCTCATTTGAAAAAATACTGCAATACATTGCGTGGGGCAGGTTCAAAAGAAGAACTATTGATGGAATATTTCGGGGAGAGTTTGGTAGGCATTGCTTATGAATGGTACATGGACTAGGACATCACTCGATGGCATATTTGGGATGATCTCGCCCGGGATTTTGTCAGGTAGTTCCAGTATAATATTAACATTGCCCCGGATAGGAATTCTTTGGCCAACTTGAAAAAGAAACCTTCAGAAAGTTTTAGAGAATATGTTGTCAAGTGGCGCAAACAAGCGTCAAGAGTAAAGCCACCCATGGATGAGACATAGATGGTCACGTCTTCCTACAGGCGCAAGAGGCAGATTATTTCCAAAATATGATGTCAGCAATGGGCAAACCTTTTGCGGAAGCAATCAAGATCGGCGAGATGGTAGAAAATGGCCTGATAACAGGAAGAATTCTGACCTAGTCCGCCATAAGGGCAACCTTCTAGGCCATCCAAGGCGGGGCAGGAGGGGTCGCAAGAAACAAAAAGAAAGAGGAAGTGTCAATGGCAGCCTCCGGAATGAGAAGACATCATGCTCATAGACCTGTATTTTCAGAAAGAGCCTCTCAACATTGCTATCCCCATCAAGAAATGCATTATGTTACCCAACCTTACGCATAAATGAATGCCCAGCCATTTGTTCGACCACAACGACGGGGCAACAAAAACCAGGCCCCGAGAAATCAGCCTCCCTAAAACCACTATAATCCCCGCCCTCCACAAAATAATTTCTGTCCTAGGGAGCCACCCAGGTGACAAGACTTTGCACGAATATGGGAGTCTTATTCCACCTTATTCCCAAAACTGGTCCAGATGGGTCTTTTACAGCCCGTGTCCTCGAACATGCAGAACCCTGTGTCACCTTCCTATCAATGAGGTGTACGCTGTGCATATCATTCTGGGGCCAAAAGGACATGACACCGAAAACAGCTGAACTCTGAAATGAGCGGTGGAGGATTTTATTAGAACAAAGGAAAATAGTGCTGAGAGATGAAGATGTCCCGAATGTAACCAATAGCCCGTTGCCAACCCACAACAATGGGCCAGTCATCGAAATGATTTGTGAGGATGAAGAATTTAACCCTGCCCTAAAAGCCATAATAGCCATTGCTGATTTAGACAGAAAACCGAAGGTTACCCCCAAGAAGGTTGAAGAAAAGAAAATGAGTGAAGCCAAGCATCCAAAAGCAGAGAAGAAGTTTGAAATTAAAACTGAGATGGAACCCACCAAGGAAACCATACTTCACATCCCACGGGGGCGTCAAGAAAAACAGCCTGCTCTGAGTCCCCCAAAAAGGTTTGAGTTGAACAAGACGATGTATGCACCCAAGGGAGTTTATGTGGTACGGGGACCGATTACACCACCAAGGCAGAATGAGCCCATGGTAATCGGTCGCGCGCCTCAAAAGCCAATGACAGACCCTTCTGCAGTCCCATGGAACTACCAGGAAACCATAGTAACACACAAGGGCAAAGAGATCACTGGGGAAACTCAAAAGGGCCATCCCGCAAAGAAATATTGGGACATGGAAGAAGTGAACCTGCCACCAAAAGGCGATTCCCACCCAAAAAGCCCGTAAATGCTTAAGAGGCAGAGGCCTTCTTTAAAAAAATGAAAATGCCAGAATATGAGCTGGTGGACCAGCTCCTGAACTCTCCCGAGCAAGTCTCATTATTATCATTGCTGATGAACTCTCCAGAGCACTAGAAAGTGTTGGCCACATGAATGAAGCTTATGTGTCGGTTCAAAAATCCGTGGAACAACTGGAGAAAATGGCAAAAAGAATATTTGCTATTAATCAGGTTACATTCAGCAAAAATGATTTGCCTCCAGAGGGAGCTGCCCACAACAAAGCGTTGCACCTCATCATCAAATGCGAAGGCTATTATGTTAAAAGAGTAATGATAGACGGAGGTTCCGGGGTGGATATATGCCCACTGTCGACGTTGCAAAGAATGGAGATCGGAACAGATAGGATCCATCCCAACAATGTGTGTGTCCGAGCCTTTGATGGAATCAAGAGAGAGACAATAGGGAAAATTGACTTAGTATTGACCATCGGTCCAGTCGATTTTGAAGTGACATTTCAAGTATTAGACATGGACACATCCTATAACTATCTCCTAGGAAGACCATGGATTCACGCGGCAGGAGCGATGCCTTCTACTCTGCACCAAATGTTGAAATTCAAACATGAGAACCAGGAGATAGTGGTCCACGGAGAAGACGAACAGTCAATCTACCGTGATCCCTCTATTCCCTACCTCAAAGCTAAAGAGGGAAGTGAGCATACAATCTACCAGGCTTTTAAAATTGTGGTAGCTGATCAACATAAAGAAGGCAAACCATTCTCCAACCTTTCCTCTCCAATGCCTCAATCATGGTGGAAAGAGAGATGACACGCCAAGGGTTCGATCCAGGCAAGGGACTTGGAAATTCTCTACAAGGAATAACTGAGCCGATCGATTTGCCTACCGCAAAGAAGTTTTTTGGGCTAGGTTTCCGTCCCATGCCGGAGGATATCCCCTGGGCCAACTGTAGGAAATGTCATAGATGGGCTTTGCCACAACCCCTTCCCCACTTATACAAAACATTTGTGAAACCAAAATACAGTGAGGAAGAAGAAGACGAGACCTTCACAACGGAAGAAATTGAAGAAATATGTGGGGACATGAGGAAATTATTGTATGAAGCCAACATGGTCCAGCTAGGAGAAGGCTCAAACACTGCTGAGGTGCTCTACATGGAACCGGATGCCAAGTTTCAAAATTGTAAGGCCACGCCTTTCCTAGTCAGGCGGGAGGCCCGGTAGTCCTGCCTTTCCACCTTTTATTGCATCACAGGTTATTTCAGGGTGTAACTCGGGTATTTTTCTTTAGTATTTTGTCATTTAAATTCCAGATGTAAACCCTGTTATCTTACAGTTTCAAAGAAATGAAATCAATATTTCATCGTTTGCACTTCTCTATTATTCCTGATTTGGTTTTTCTTCTATTTTCATCTTTTCTTTCAGTTCCAATATTGCGGCTTTAAATAATATGACATGCTCGCGGACTTCATGCCTTGACACGAACATGCTGCCTATTTGTGAAATAATGAACCAAGAACCAGAGTATGATGAAGAAGAGGCTTTTAGAGAAATCAACCGAGAGTTGGAACATCTCAAAAATAAACCTAAGCCGAACATATACCAAACCAGTTAATTTGGGTGGTCCCGGTGAAACCAAGGAAACTAATATAAGCATCCATGTGAATATGGAAATTTGGGACTCAATGGTTCAACTTCTTCTGGAATTCAAAGATGTATTTGCTTGGTCTTACGATGATATGCCCGGGCTGAGTGTAGATCTGGTGGTTCATAAATTGCCCACATACCCCGAATGCCCTCCAGTCCAACAAAGACAAAGAAAGTTTAAACCCGATGTCAGCGATAATATTAAAGAAGAGATTACAAAACAATTAGAGGCGGGGGTAACCCGAGTGGTTCGATACACCACATGGTTGGCCAATGTGGTTCCGGTACTGAAGAAAGATGGAAAAACTTGAGTGTGTGTAGACTGTAGAGATTTAAAAGGCAAGTTCCAAAGACAACTTCCCTTTGCCTAACATCCACATTCTTGTTGACAATTCTGCCAAACACGAGATACAATCCTTTGTAGATTGCTACGCGGGATACCACCAAGTGTTGATGGATGAGGAAGATGCTGAGAAAACCGCCTTCACCACACCTTACTATTATGGAGTTATGCCTTTTGGTTTAAATAATACTGGGGCAACATATATGAGGGCTATGACCACCATTTTCCATGACATGATGCATCAGGAAATAGAAGTATATGGAGAGCTCTTTTGGTTGTATTCTCGGGTCAGCATTACCTGCCTATGGCCAGGCTCCGGTTTTTCTGCACCAATAACACGGCCGAATACGAGGCTTGCATCATGGGCATGAACATGGCCATTGACCACGATGTTGAGGAATTGTTAATCATGGAGGATTCATATTTGATCATCCGACAAGCTCAAGGAGATTGGGAAAAAATAGACGTTAAGCTCATCCCCTATCGACAACATGTGGAGAACCTCAACAAAAGGTTCAAGTCAGTACAATTCAGGTACATTCCTCGTTGTTGCTGGGATATCGCACCACAGTATGCACATCGGTAGGAGCAACTCCGTATTTACTGGTCTATGGGACTGAAGCTGTCATACCCGCAGAGGTAGAAATCCCTTGGCTCCGAGTAATTGTCGAAGCAGAAATTGAGGATAGCGAGTGGGTTAAAACTCGATTGGAGTAGTTTTCATTAATTGATGAAAAATAGATGGCCGCAGTTTGTCACGAGCAGTTATTACAACAAAGAATGGCCCGCCTTATAACAAGAAAGTGCGCCCTAGGAATTTTGAAGTCGGAACACTGGTATTTAGGCGTATTCTTCCTCACTATCAGGAAGCTAAGGGAAAGTTTGCCCCGAACTAGAAAGGTCCATACATTACCAGAAAGATACTGCCCAAAGGAGAATTTTACCTGGGTGACATTGAAGGAGACAACCCTGAGACAGTAGTGAATGCAGCTGCAGTAAAAAGGTATTACGTTTGAACTCCCTATATCGATAATTTCGTCTGGTTAAAATGACGAAGGCTTTTCTTTCCCGCTACCCTAAACACTACCAATCCTTTGTGAACCTCTTGAGCCGATCGCGTTTCTTTGTTCACCCTCTTTGGAACCCAGAAATTTTATTCAAAATTTTTTAAGAAAAAAGAGAGATAAAGAAGAAGAAGAAGAAAGCATGAATGATAAACAAAAGAGAAAACAAACAAGAAAAAAAAGGAAAAAATGAATGAATGAAAACAAAAGAAACAACAAACAAATTATTTTAGCAAAAACACTTCCTGAACTACGTCTGACTTGATTCCAAAAGGATATGTAAGCAGCCTCTCCCTGAGGTTCAGTCATATCAAAATAAAACCCTAGTTCCCCAAGAAATAAACTGGGGCACAGATGTATTGGTTTGGCCATACCCCTCTAGAATGGTTCCAAAGTTGTAAATCTTCATCCACCTCCCTTGGCTCAAGAGCCTGATCCAAGTCCTTCCGATCAATTGACCAAAACAGGGACGTGGCAAACACCATTGTTGGGATTAGGCACAATTCAAATTGTGAGAAATAAAATAAGAGAGTCTTATCGGTGAAAACCTTTGGGCACCATAAGGCGATGGTGAGCATAGAAAACAAAATGAGAGAGTACGTTTAGTGAAAACTCGTAGAGAGCACTATCGGATGACGGGAGAAAGGAAATGAGTGAGGCCGATTGGCGAAAAACCCGCAAAGGGCATCGGCGGTTGAAAGGAAATATCACCACCCCAAGCCTGAGCAAGTTTCCTAGGTTTTGAAAGATTGAAAACAGAAAGCAGAAATTGATCTGGGTCGGGCATCTAGTCCAAAAAGCATGTCGTTTCCATTTAATGTCAGCACGCACTCCCAGATAAGTCCTCCATTTTCTCCAAAAGAGACATACCTCTCTAAATCCATGTGTTTGCTTTTGTTATTTCTCCCATTCTTTCTCTTTATTAACTTTGATGTCCTGATCATTCCTCACGATTAGGTAGCAAGAACAGTCTCACGGGTACTCTCCTAAAAAGAACTCAAAGGAATATCTTGTATCAGAGAGCACATTTAGCCAACCCCGGCTGATCATGACAGCTAACGATTCAAAAAAAGGAAAGTAGAAAGAAAATAAATTCAAAGTCGAGAGCCTACGAAGGCGAATAAAGATCGAAAAGGTTAAGCCAAAACGGGTTGATGGTTCCAACAAACGTTCCCAAGAGATGAACCCCGGAATGGAAATCGGAATAAAAATCATAACCAAGGGCTTGTAAAACAAAAACCAATCTAAAAGATGAGGACCCACTGACCAAACTACGAGGCAAAGCTCGGAAATCAGGGGTTTCCTCAAACAGAAATGAGGCTGAAATCAAGCAAAACAAGACCACAAACCAATCATTGTTCAAACTAACAAATTGCTTGTTTTTAAATTAAAATTTGACACAGGTGTAATCTAAAAACAAAGGGAACATGTGACAAATGCACACAAATGAATGGCTTAAGGACTAAGAATAGTGTTGCATCAATAACCATCAAAAAGGGAAGTTTTCTTTACATTCGTTTCCTGCAAGTTCCATAAATAAACGTGATAGCATGGGACTCTGATCCCTGACTCCTTCCCCGGATTTAGGGCCATATCCATAGCCTTCCCCTGTGCACCTTGTGAACTTCCTCAGCATAACCTAAGGGTCACACTCCACTCTCTCTAGCACAAACAAAGAAATTTCTTTCTTTCGCTTCCCTGCATAACCGAGGGGGCTTCTCTTTATATCCCCAGCATAACCTGAGGACCCTTTTTTCCACCTTTGCTCCCCAACATAGTCTAAGAGTTAAATCTCTTCTTGCCCTTAGCATAACCCAAAGGTTTATTCTTCCCTTCCCTATCCCCAACATAGTTATAGGATCTTTGTGGCCCTCCACTTCCTTGAAATCCCCTGGCATAACCCAGGAATTTTCCATTCAATCCCGGCATAACTCGCAGATCTCCCTAGCATAACCTAGGAGTTTTTCTTTCAATCCTGGCGTAACCTGTGGATTCCCTTGCATAACCCAGGAATGTTTCATTCAATCACAGCATAACCCGTGGATCTCCCTAGCATAACCTAGGAGCTTTCTTGCAATACCGGCATAACCCGTGGATTCCCCTGGCATAACCCAGAATTTTCTATTCAATCCCGGCATAACCCGGGGATCTCCCAAGCATAACCTATGAGATTTCTGGCAATCCCGACATAACCCGTGGATCCCTGGCATAACCTAGGAATTTTCCATTCAACCCCGGCATAACCCGCGAATCCCCCTAGCATAACCTAGAAATTTAACATTCAATCCCGGCAAAACCCGTGGATCTCCCTTGCATAACCCAAGAAGTTTTCCATTCAATACCGGCATAACCCACGGATCCCCCAGGCATAACCCATGAATTTTTCATTCAATCCTGGCATAACTCGGGGATCTCCCTAGCATAACCTAGGGGTTTTGTATCAATCTCGGCATAACCTGTGGATTTCCCTGACATAATCCAGGAATTTTTCATTCAATCCCGGCATAACCCGTGGATCTCCCTAGCATAACCTAGGAATTTCCTTGCAATCACGGCATAACCCGTGGATTCCCACTGAATAACCCAAGAATTTTTCTTTTAATCCCGGCATAACCCGTGGATCTCCTTAGCATAACCTAGGAGTTTTTCTTTCAATCCCGGCATAACCCGTGGATTCCCTTGGCATAGCCCAGGAAATTTATTTAGTTCATCCCGGCATAACCCGTAACTTTTCTTTTCATCCCCAGCAGGGACCCTTCATTCCTATTCCGGCATAACCCGTGGATCCTCCTCTTATCCCTCGCAGGGACCCTTTTTCCTTCCCAGCATAACCTGGAAATCGTTCCAAAGGATACGCAATCCTGACTTTTATTGTTGTCAATATAGAAATAGCTTAGATTTCTGTTGCAAATATCTCACGAAATATTTCCGGTGAAAACTGGGGAAGAAAATTTCGTTCGTTTGTTTGTTTTGGTATCCTAGCAGGCTTTACTTCGTGGCACAGGATTCGAGATGACCGAAAGTGGGAGTCTCAATCCAGAATAAGAAAAAGAAGAATAGAACCAAAAGAAGTGAATTCAAAATGATGATGCGGAAGAGATGCAAACTGCTCAAAATTTGATTAAAATCACAAGTTTTGCATGTCCCGCTTTGTTTCAAAATTGAAGAATAAACCAGCAGTTGCAGCTAATGAGCATCAGGATTCAGATCGGAATCTTCTACAAGAGCTAGCCAAGACTCAAGATCAAGTTTCAAGAGATTCATGGATAGGAATCTTCTAACTTGTAGTTAATAGGCCTAGCTGGCTTAGCTATTGATTTTCTTTGGTGTAATAAGGAATCGGTAAGCAGTAGCAGCAGCACCAGTAGTGAAATCACAGCCCATGGTAGTCCCAGCTACCAAACACTTCAGAACTACACTGACCTGATTCCTTTATCGCCGAGGATATGTAGGCAACCTTTGAATCAAGGTTCAGTCAGACATCTTTTCAAAATACTTCTCCTGGAGTTTTTGAGTAGGCAAAAATACCGCACAGCGCTCATTTATCTTTGACCAAAAACCCTTCGTGTTTCCGGGCAAAGAAGGGCCGATGTGAGCACGTGATTTTTGCCTCATTAAAATTACTCCTACAAAATTCTCAGACTTAGGATTTCTCCTTTTTATTATTTATTTGGATTTAATTGCGCATATTAGTGTGTGTTTTCATTTGTGCATGCATGACAAGTCATAAAAATACAAAAAAGACTAGATAAGTATTTAGTATTTAATTTCACATATTTTTTTAAAATTAATTGGTAATTAAGGTTATGTTTTGCGAAAGATAAAAAATCACAAAAAATAAGTATTTTATTTTGGTAATTTATTGTTAATTTTCATTTTTGGAATTTTATTGTTAATTTTCATATTTGTTTACTTTCGGTGGTTATTAGCCTAGTTTAGCTGAATTTAGTCTAATAAGAATTCATAAAATAAAATTAGAAAGTTTTAGAACATGAAAATGAAAAAAACAGTAGGAAATAAAGGTGATTAAAATAGGCTGGCCACAATTGGGCCAAGCCTGGGTGGCCCAGATCCCCTTTACCTGTTCAATAATGCCCAAAACCCGTCTCTAACCCAAGCTGATATGAGAGACGCCATAAATGACGTCGTTTTGGGGCCATCAATCTCAGCCATCCGTCCACGATGATCCCACGGTCCTAAAACCCCCTCCTAATACCAATATATATGTCCAAATGTGTGTAATATACTCAGAGACAAACCCTTTCCTCCTCGTACAAACCTTCATCACTGTAACACCTTCCACGAGCCACCACAATCCCATCGTCCGCCGCTAGCCGTAAATCGTCTCTGCCGGTGGCAAAGCTCAGATTCCTCCCAATAATACACCCCTGACTCCCCGTGCCCTCCTCTTTCCGATGCCCTAAAAATGAAGTCTCGAATACACGCCAATCGTCTCGAATATTAGAAACTTTGGACGCCACCTCCGCCGTCCACGGTGTCACCGTCTCTGGAACTTTCCCAAAATAAAACCATACATTCCTCACCCCATCCCCCTGATGAATCCATGGTCATATTCCTCCAAACCCATACCCATCGCTTTGATTATTAGTTCGAAGTACTGACCCAAACGCCCAACCTTACCGGAATCCTTCAAAAATGGTACCAGGTGATCTCCTCACCTTCCCCTCCAAAAATCCACAACCAACAGCCTCAGAATACAACCAGAATCTAGCAAAAACTCATATCAAAAAATGACTTAAACATAGACCCACCCCAAACTGACTAACCCTACACTTGATACTCTCCAACCCTCTGAAATGATGGTACAAGGGTCTCAAAAGGCCAACAAACCTTCCCTGAAATGGACGAAAACCATTGGACTTGAAAGGTCCAAATTCTAGGGTTGCAGTGATTAATCTAAGTACCATGTCTTCTTTTCATTGCTTTTTAATTTTTCTTTGTTCTCGTTTGTGTAAATGCATGAATGTCCATTCGCTCATCTGTAAAAATTTCTGATTAGTTACTTTGTTTCCATCACATGCTTTTTTTTCTTAAGTCTTGATAATATGCTTCTAAATGATCCTCTTACCAATTGAATTCATAGATGTTTCTTTCGACTAATTCTGTCAAGCTTAAATTGTTCATCTTCCCTGGTTTTACTTTCCATTTTTATTTCAAATTGATCGATGTCCATGTGTGATAAATCTTTATTATGAAGTTTGTGCTTTATGTTTGCTTCTGAGTAATTTAGTTCCATGTTATGATACTTGTCTAGATCCGTCTGTATATATATGTTGCATCGATTTAATACTTATCAATTTTTTATCCTTGTTTGTTTGCTTTTAAATAAGTATAGTATAGTCTCAAATTGAATAGTTGGACATGCCTATCTTTCTCAAAATTCGACCCCAGCTTATAATGTAACCCTGGTTTATGACCTTGAGTAGTTAACTAGGGTCAATTTCTGACCAAATGGATAGCACCAGGGTATATAGCATCTAGGCTACTAATTAAGAAGGAAAGACAAGGGTAACTAGGGTATTTGAGCATAAGAATCTTGTAACAAACCCCTGGAACATTTTATTGGAGGTTCGAAATGCAATTTCTCTTAATTCTTTCTCAAAACTTGAGGCACAAGTTAAAAAATAAGGGATCAATTAAGCAAATCTGAAAAATGGGTAAAGGACTAATAAGAAAACAAAAAGATTTTGTTGCCCTAAGGCCTTAGGCATAAAAGGGTATCTGATCGTTTAGAAAAAGGGAGAAAATTTTTTAAGCGAAAGGTCGAGAACACTATCTGAAAATAAATTCCCTGAAAAACCTAAGTTTTCTGGCAAAATTTTTCAAAAAAAATTCAAATCTTATTCATTAGAAGTTGAAGATGACTTGAGGCATATGCATTTGAGGTGTTTGAGTTCCAGAAGCAATTTTAGGCATTAATCTTAGGCTGGTTTGCTTTGTTCAAGCTTGGGATCGAAACTTGTGTCGTTATTTGCTTTTCAAAACTTTCCTAGAGTTTCTGATACCATTCCTGGGTTTAACTAGTTGATTTGGCTGTTGTTTGTTGCTTCTCGTTTACATCACTCATAGGTTTTCCTCTTTATTGTAATTCCAGGTACTACACTCACTCAGGAAAATCTAGTAATGCAACAGCTTTGTATATGCGTGATTATGAAGATGCTTATAACTTTATGTTAATGTCATAATACAAATGTCACTAATTTAGTAGTATTTAGGATATTCATTTTATATTTGGTGTTGTAATGTGTATAAAAATCGAAATTATGCCGGACTGTATCTGGACTAGGAACTCTAATTTGTTTAAATTTCAGTATGTTTAAAATATGGTAGTCAATAACCTGCCTGATTTTTCATGTTTGATTTGATAATAGGGAGTCGTTATATGTATATGTACTCTGATTGACGAGTACATTAGTTTTTTAGATGTTAAATTCAAAACCTGAGCTGTAACTTATTAACTTACTAAATCACTACAAGAATTTCCTTTTGTCAAATGTCTTTAATGTGTTAAAATGATCGATTATGAATAATATCAACAGTTGTAGTGTAGCGCTCTGGAAATGCTATCCCTATCCTTGTGATTAATTCGTAGTCCAAATTTTTGGGCTCAATTGAAGACGCGTGTTGTTATAATGGTGAAGTATAAAATATACTTCTAGGCTGTTTTGGTTGATAACGCCATTTTATTAAATATACTTCTGGGTTGTTTTTGTTGATAAAGCCCAAATGCTGAAAATACGCATAGCGATTGTTTCATTTGGATGAACCATTAGCGTATGAATCAATTAAGACTTTCTCTTGTATTTAGAGACACGAGTAATAGCAAATTATTTTCTTTTAGGTTTCCCTTCCAAAATTAAATTGAGTAAACCACGCTGATTAAATTATCCATTATGTGGCCCTCTAATTGTAATAAAATTCACAGAAATCTGGAGGCGCCGTTTAGTGAATTTCACAGCTTTTCCACAAATTTTAAAACGTGTAGTTTCTATAGGCACGTTATTTTAATAATGTATCTTCCTAAATTTGGGTGCGCATTTATGTGACCCAAATCCAAATCCCAACGATTTAAAAGTATGTCGAGAACCCGGGTGCATTTATCTGACGCGGTTCAAGATATGTTTTAATAATGTTGCAAAATATTCCTAATAGTGGAAAAAGCGGTTAATAATTTTAAAATTTCACAGCAGGATGAACATGTGTAAAAATCAGGAAATAAGCCATTTATAATAGTTTAAGCGACCGTGCTAGAACCACGGAATCCGAGGATGCCCAACACCTTCCGTCGGGTTAACAGAATTCCTTACTCAAGAATTTCTGGTTCGCAGACTCCAATTGGGCAGTCGGAAAAATTTCCTCGATTTGGGATCTTAAATAAATCGGTGACTTGGGATACCAATAGCCAAACCTATCCCAAGTGGCTACTCTAAGTAAATAAATGATCCCAATTTGAATAATGTCACTTTATTTGGAAAAACTCCATTATACGTGTCATCCTTCAGGGTAGCCGTGTAAAAAAGAGGTGCGACAGCTCTGGCGACTCTGCTGGGGAACAAACCAAAAGTCGGGACCTGATTTTACCTTTGAGTCTTATTTTACCAGGAAAGCGAGCACAGCCTGAAAAACCTTCCCTCGAAAGTGTTGCAAGGCCGTATTCGAAAGTTGGGCCCTGATATTAAGAAATGAATTTCATAAAATACTGGTTTTATTATTTAATGGATACCAATTCACCTTAATAAATGTGCAGAATGAGCACGATAATGTTCATGAAAAAAATTCCCTTGGAGTTGCGACTGTGGTGGAATGATCTGGGGGAAGCAGGGCAAAAAGGGGTCAATACGTATCTGGGAGGCCTCACTGGTTTTGTTGAAACTTAATCCAATGGTAGACATCACAAAAGCATTAATCACATTTAGGGATCCGGCTCACAGTGCCTTCTACTTCTCGGACTTTACACTCACCCCGACATTGGAGGAAATAACTGGATATATTGGGCCCCTACAATTCCTTTGAGACACTAATGCCTGATTGCACCTAGAGCCCTTGTTGTGCACAAATTCCTAGACTCTTTGAAAATCAGTAGGAAGGTTCACAATCCGAACTTATCAGCGGCTTTTGCACCCCGCAATTATATATTAGAGGTCCGGACATATCGAGGGATTCCATAACCCCAAAAATCATATTTGTAGCAAAGGAAATCAGCTCAAATGGGAAGAGCATCGATTTTTTGCATTCATTGTATTTTTCTTGGGTCTTCTGGTGTTTTTGCGGAAGGATGGGAATATTGACATACGATTAGCATGGGATGTTAGCACTTTTACGACCCAGGCTAAATGTACCCCCGCCCAAATGATATTATCCGAAATCTTCCATGCTCTCACCACCTGTAAAGCAGGAGGAGACTTCTTCGAAGGATGTAACTTGTGCAAATATAGATGATCGAGCATATATGCCACAGGCCTCGGTTCATGAATTATGGGTCACTAACAAAGGACTGCGTAGAAGAATTCTGCAATAGGGTTGATGGTTTTAGAGTACCTGAGGGTGTCAAAGAATGGGTGTCGTATCTCCGGGTCATCACTGCAAATCGGATAGATTGGACATTTGGGTGGCTCCTTGTGGAGGAAGTTGTGTATATGCCAGCTACCGGGCCTCATTTCCTTCTGATGGGTCTCCAAAGTATCCATCCATATGCACCATACAGAGTATTAAGACAATTGGGTAGATGACAAATAATCCCCAGGGACGAAGATATTAGTCGTCATGCGATTGAGATAAGCCCAAATGGTCAATTCCTCGAAGCCGTCGTACGTCAAATCTAAAGTGAATGTCAATACTTGATAGCAGGTACTCGAGTGCGTGACATATCTAAAGGTGAGGTTGCATCGAGGTATGTTGCTTGGTACAAAAGAGAAATAGAGCTTGGAAGGCCAGCTAAGAGACCACATCTCCAAGAATTTGCTGAGACGTCACAAGAGCAATGGGATTGGTTAGCTAAGGAAAGTGAATATAGGGCCACTATAGGAATGTTGGAAAAGCAAATCCAAGAGCTACAGTATGAAAATAGTTTGCAAACCGCAGCCAGTGAGGGAGAAAAGAAGATATTAACCAGAGAAAATAAAGCCGTACGAGCCCAAATCCAGAAAATGAAGGCAACCACAGAAAATTCCCCCAGAAGTACAAGAGATGAAAAACACATAGAAAATTTCCGGCGGAAGTAACCGAGTATGGGTTCGACCTAAATAAGGCAGAAGGTGAGCTATCTAGGGTTCGGAAGCAATTGGTTAAAAGTGCAGAGGAATGAGCCCGCATCCTTGAGCAATGAAAGGAAGGGAATAACGATGAGATTGTTGGCTTAAAACGGAGGGTCATCATGACTGAAAACAAAACGACCAAGCAAGCTGGGGACTTCAAAGCTGAAAGAGAACATTGATATGTAGTAATAGCGGGATTAGAAAGGGATTTGCGATAATTCCAGAAGCTGAATCAGGTAGCAGAACATACTCTAGAGGCAAGGGCCGAGCAAATCGGGCGCTTGCTGCAAGAAAAAGGTTTTATTAGGGAAAGGATACGGGCAATCGCAGATTACATTACCACAAAGTGCAGCCATTGCGAGGATATGGTGAACTCCATGTTCTTTGCTACCGCCATGACATTTTCTCGTAAAGTGATGGAAGACCTCAACCACCTCCAAGGAAGTTTAGCATGTATGCCTGCGGCAAGGCCGAATGATTCCCCGCAAGCTCCAAAACCAGTTGAAGTCTTAATGTATTCATAATTTCTTAAAAATTGCATTTTTCTTTACAGATCTGTCAGTATGTATGTCTTTTACGCACTGTTCGAGTCTATGAGTTTTATTATGTCCAAGTCTGTTAGTTGCCTTTAAATTTGTTAGCTTTTGTAACCAAAGTTTTGTCTTTATAAAATTGAAAAGCCCGAAACATCCTATTATTTCCACTACATTTTTCCATGAACTACACTCGGTCTGATTCATGCGGCGTCATGACACGTAGGCAATCTTCATAGGATTCGACTGTATTCTTAAAAAGGAAAACCAAGCAAAGAAACAAAGAGTAGAAACCAAAAGGAAGTTCGAAATAGATGTCGGGATAACACATGTGACCATTGCAAACATATAGACACCCGTTAATTGTATAGGTGCATCATTCCCAACATACGATTTCCTATTTTTTATCTATCCCAACCTATTCGCTGTTATTCCAGTTTCCAGTCCAGGTTATTAGAGAACAATGATTGGTTTGTTGTAAGATGGCATCGCATAGATACTTCACCAGATCAAGAGGAAGTGCAGAAAAGTAATCCGAAATGACTCTACTGGCAGTTCCCATTCCAGAGGACCACTCGATTGCTGGGATCCCAGCATCATTATCTGCAGCAGCCAATGAAAATAAGATCTTTCGACTCAAAGTTATGGAGATGTGGGACGCTTGGAAAAATGGAAAAGAACCTCCAAATGCCATCCCCGAATTATCTGAGCTCTTCCCAAGGTTGGGGGGTACCTCCACTACTCCTATCAGCAACTCAAATATCCTCTAGGGGCAGCCTACCATATCAGCCAACTTTGTCGGAGCACCCTCTGAAGCTCATCC
Source organism: Nicotiana benthamiana (assembly GCA_034376525.1). Lineage (NCBI taxonomy): Eukaryota > Viridiplantae > Streptophyta > Magnoliopsida > Solanales > Solanaceae > Nicotiana > Nicotiana benthamiana. The sequence continues at coordinate 98,069,098 of CM067337.1, forward strand.
TCAGATGTTCACATCTGGCCCAGCTCCTTATATTTTTATGAATCCTCCGTGTGCAGCCACCATACAGCCCGCGGTGTCGAGACCCACGTTTGATCCTACAGCTTTCACATTTCAAACTCCTAACTACCAAATCAACCCTCCCCCATACCCTGCATACACCTATCCTCAACAAGCATACGAACTCACACAGGTGCAGGATAAAACTCCTAAGACACCTGAACAAGATGAGATAACAAGAAGGATGAAAAATCCTTGAGCAGAGTTTGAAAAACATGCAAGGCTTGGGTGGGCAGAAGTGTGTTTCTTACTCAGACTTATGCATGCTCCCGTACGTACATCTTCCCCTGGGATTCAAAATTCTGAAGTTTGAAAAGTGCGATAGCCATGGCGACCATTTCTCATTTGAAAAATTACTGCAATCAATTACGTGGGGCAGGTACAAAAGAAGAACTATTGATGGAATATTTCGGGGAGAGTTTAGTAGGAATTGCTAATGAATGGTACATGGACTAGTACATCACTCGATGGCATATTTGGGATGATCTCGCCCGAGATTTCGTCAGGTAGTTCCAGTATAATATTAACATTGCCCCGGATAGGAATTCTTTGGCCAACTTGAAAAAGAAACATTCAGAAAGTTTTAGAGAATATGTTGTCAAGTGGCGCAAACAAGCGTCAAGAGTAAAGCCACCCATGGATGAGACAGAGATGGTCACCGTCTTCCTACAGGCGCAAGAGGGAGATAATTTCAAAAATATGATATCAGCAATGGGCAAACCTTTTGCGGAAGCAATCAAGATCGGTGAGATGGTAGAAAATGGCCTGAGAACAGGAATAATTCTGACCTAGTACGCCATAAGGGAAACCTTCCAGACCATCAAGGCGGGGCAGGAGGGGTCGCAAGAAACAAAAAGGAAGAGGAAGTGTCAATGGCAGCCTGCGGAATGGGAAGACATCATGCTCATAGACCTGTATTTTCAGAAAGGGCCTCTCAACACTACAATCCCCATCAAGAAATACATTATGTTCCCCAACCTTATGCAAATATGAATGCCCAGCCATTTGTTCGACCACAACAACAGGGAAACAGAAACCAGGCCCCGAGAAATCAGCCTCCCCAAAACCACTATAATCTCCGCCCTCCAAAAAATAATTTCTGTCCTAGGGAGCCACCCAGGAGACAAAACTTTGCACCAATAGGGGATTCTTATTCCACCTTATTCCCAAAACTGGTCCAGATGGGTCTCTTACAGCCTGTGTCCTCGAACAGGCAGAACCCTGAGTCACCTTCCTATAAACGAGGGGTACGCTGTGCTTATCATTCTGGGGCCGAAGTACATGGCACCGAAAACTGCTGAACTCAGAAATGAGCGGTGGGGGATTTAATAGAACAAAGGAAAATAGTGCTGAGAGATGAAGATGTCCCGAACGTAACCAATAACCCGTTGCCAACCCACAACAATGGGCCAGTCATCGGAATGATTATTAAGGATAAAGAATTTAACCCTGCGTTGAAAGCCATAATAGCCATTGCTGATGTAGACAGAAAAAAGAAGGTTACCCCCAAGAAGGTTGAAGAAAAGGAAATGAGTGAAGCCAAGCATCCAAAAGCAGAGAAGAAGTTTGAAATTAAAACTCGGACAGCACCCACCAAGGAAACCATACTTTACATCCCACGGGGGAGTCAAGAAAAACAGCCTGCTCAGAGTCCCCCAAAAAGGTTTGGTTGAACAATACGATGTATGCACCCAAGATCATTACTCTTTTAACATAATAGCCTTCGCATTTGATGATGAGGTGCAACGCTTTGTTGTGGGCAGCTCCCTCTGGAGGCAAATCATTTTTACTGAATGTGACCTGATTAATAGCAAATAATCTTTTTGCCATTTTCTCCAGTTGTTCCACGGATGTTTGAATCGGCCTATTAGCTTCATTCAAGTGGCAAAAACTTTCTGGTGCTCTGGAGAGTTCATCAGCAATGATAATAATGAGACTTGCTCGGGAGACTTCCGGAGCTGGTCCACCACCTCATATTCTGGCATTTTCATTTTTTGAAAGAAGGCCTCTGCCTCTTAAGCACTTACGGACTTTTTGGGTGGAAATCGCCTTTTGGTGGCAGTGTTCACTTCTTCCATGTCCGAATATTTCTTTGTGGTATGGCCCTTTTGAGTTTCCCCAGTGATCTCTTTGCCCTTGTGTGTTACTATGGTTTCCTGGCAGTTCCACGGGACTGCGGAAGGGTCTGCCATTGGCTTTTGAGGCGCGCGACCGATTACCATGGGCTCATTCGGCCTTGGTGGTGTATTTGGTCCCCGACGGAGGTTCCGGGGTGGATATATGCCCACTGTCGGCGTTTCAAAGAATGGAGATCGGAACACATAGGATCCATCCCAACAATGTGTGTGTCCGAGTGTTTGATGGAATCAAGAGAGAGACCATAGGGAAAATTGACTTAGTATTGACAATCGGTCCGGTCGATTTGAAGTGATATTTCAAGTATTAGACATGGACACATCCTATAACTATCTCCTAGGAAGACCATGGGTTCACACGGCAGAAGCGATGCCTTCTACTCTGCACCAAATGTTGAAATTCGAACATGAGAACCAGGAGATAGTGGTCCACGGAGAAGACGAACAGTCAATCTACTGTGATCCCTCTATTCCCTGCCTCAAAGCTAAAGGGGGAAGTGAGCATACAATCTACCAGGCTTTCAAAATTGTGGCAGCTGATCAACATAAAGAAGGCAAACCATTCTCCAACCCTTTCCTCTCCAATGCCTCAATCATGGTGGAAAGAGAGATGACACGCCAAGGGATCGAGCCAGGCAAGGGACTTGGGAGTTCTCTACAAGGAATAACTGAGCCGATCGTTTTGCCTACCGCAAAGAAGTTTTTTGGGCTAGGTTTCCATCCCACGCCGGAGGATATCCCCATGGGCCAACCGTAGGAAATGTCATTGATGGGCTTTGCCACAACCCCTTCCCCACTTATACATAACTTTTGTGAAACCAAAATACAGTGAGGAAGAAGAAGACGAGACCTTCACAGCGGAAGAAATTGAAGAAATATGTGGGGACATGAGGAAATTATTGTATGAAGCCAACATGGTCCAGCTAGGAGATGGCTCAAGCACTGCTGAGGTGCTCTACATGGGACCGGATGCCAAGTTTAAAAACTGGAAGGCCATGCCATTCCCGATCAGGAGGGAGGCCCGGTAGTCCTGCCTTTCCACCTTTTATTGCATCATGGGTTATTTCAGGGTGTAACTCGGGTATTTTTCTTTAGTATTTTGTCATTTAAATTCCATATGTAAACCCTATTATCTTATAGTTTCATAGAAATGAAATCAATATTTCATCGTTTGCACTTCTCTATTTTTCCTGATTTGGTTTTTCTTCTATTTTCATCTTTTCTTTCAGTCCCAATATTGCGGCTTTAAATAATATGACATGCTCGCGGACTTCATGCCCTGACTCGAACATGCTGCCTATTTGTGTAATAATGAACCAAGAACCAGAGTATGATGAAGAAGAGGCTTTTAGAGGAATAAACCGAGAGTTGGAACATTTCGAAAATAAACCTAGGCCGAACATAAATGATACCGAGCCAGTTAATTTTTGTGGTCCCAGTGAAACAAGGAAACTAAAATAAGCATCCATGTGAATATGGAAATCCGGGACTCACAGGTTCAACTTCTTCTGGAATTCAAAGATGTATTTGCTTGGTGTTAAGATGATATTCCCGGGCTGAGTGTAGATCTGGTGGTTCATAAGTTGCCCACATACCCCGAATGCCCTCCAGTCCAACAAAGACAAAGAAAGTTTAAACCCGATGTCAGCGATAATATCAAAGAAGAGATTACAAAATTATTAGAGGCGGGGGTAACCCGAGTGGTTCGATACACCACATGGTTGGCCAATGTGGTTCCGGTACTGAAGAAAGAAGGAAAAACTTGAGTGTGTGTAGACTACAGAGATTTAAACAAGGCAAGTCCCAAAGACAACTTCCCTTTGCCTAACATCCACTTTCTTGTTTACAATTGTGCCAAACACGAGATACAATCGTTTGTAGAACTCTACGCGGGATACCACCAAGTGTTGATGGATGAGGAAGATGCTGAGAAAACCGCCTTCACCACACCTTGGGGGACTTACCATTACGGAGTTATGCCTTTTGGTTTAAAGAATGCTGGGGCAACATATATGAGGGCTATGACCACCATTTTCCATGACATGATGCATCAGGAAATAGAAGTATATATGGACGATGTGATTATCAAGTCCAAGACTCAGGGTGATCATGTAAGGGACTTAAGAAAGTTTGTCGAAAGGCTTTGCAAGTATGATTTGAAATTGAATCCAGCCAAGTGTGCATTTGGGGTCCCGTCAGGCAAACTTCTGGGATTCATTGTTAGCCGAAGAGGTATCTCGTTAGATCGGACCAAGATAAAATCCATTCGAGAGCTACCTCCTCCAAAAACTAAGAAGGATGTAATGAGCCCGCTGGGAAGACTGACTTACTTCAGCCGATTCATTTCCCAGTTTACTTCCACATGTAAGCCCACATACAAGCTATTTAAAAAGGACGCATGAATTAAATAGATTGGCGAGTGTGAAGAGGCTTTTGACAGAATCAAACACTACCTGTCCAACCCACCAGTCTTGGTCCCGCCAGAATCGGGAAGGCCATTGTTTCTTTTTATAACAGACATGGAGAGCTCTTTTGGTTGTATTCTCGGGTCAGCATTACCTGGCTATAGCAAGGCTCCGGTTTTTCTGCACCAATAACATGGCTGAATACGAGGCTTGCATCATGGGCATGAGTATGGCCATTGACCATGATTTTGAGGAATTGTTAATCATGGAGGATTCAAATTTGATCATCCGATAGGCTCAAGGAGAAGGGGAAACAATAGACGTTAAGCTCATCCCCTATCGACAGCATGTGGAGATCCTCAACAAATGGTTCAAGTCGGTACAATTCAGGTACATTCCTTTTTGTCGCAATGAGCTAGCAGACACACTCGCAACTCTGGCTTCCATGTTGCCTTACCCCAGAAACGCTTACGTTTATCCTTTCGAAATCCAAAGTAAAGAAAGGCATGGGTATTGTAATATGACTGAGGCGGAGTCCAGCACCCATCCCTCGTATTATGACATCAAGATATTTATGAAAGCACAAGAGTATCCTGAGCAAGCTACGTGGGAGCAAAAGAAAATCATCCGATGGCACGCGAGCAATTTCTTCTTGAGTGGTGATACTTTATACAAAAAGACCCCATATCTCAATTACCTGAGATGTGTTGATGCAGAGGAAGGCGGAAAAATTATGCATGAAGTACACGCAGAAGTGTGTGGACCTCATATGAACAGATATGTACTACCAAAGAAAATACTTCGAGCCGGGTATTATTGGATAACCATGGAGAAAGATTATTTCAGCTTCGTTCAAAAATTTCATCAATATCAGGTGCATGGTGATTTGATTCATGCACCGCCAACCGGATTGCATCCTTTGTCAGAACCCTGGACATTTGTTGCCTGAGGCATGGATGTCATTGGGACGATTGAGCCAAAAGCCTCAAATGGACATAGATTCACATTGGTTGCTATTGACGACTTCACAAAATGGGTTGAAGCCATCACTATTAAGTCTTTTACCAAGCAAGATGTGGTAGATTTCGTGCACTCCAACATGTCGTTGCGGTATCCCTGAAACCATCATAATAGACAACGTAGCTAATCTGAACAGTCACCTTATGGGAGAAATATGTGAACAATTTAAGATAACACATAGAAACTCCACCCCTTACCGGCACAAAGCTAATGGTGCCGTCGAAGCAGCAACAAGAACATCAAAAAGATTTTAAGAAAAATGATTCAAAGCTCAAGACAATGGCATGAAAAGTTTCCTTTTGCATTGCTGGGATATCGCACCACAGTGTGCACATAGGTAGGAGCAACTCCGTATTTACTGGTCTATGGGACTGAAGCTGTCATACCCGCAGGGGTAGAATCCCTTCGCTCCGAGTAATTGTCGAAGCAGAAATTGAGGATAGCGAGTGGGTTAAAACTAGTTTGGAGCAGTTGTCATTAATTGATGAAAAATGGATGGCCGCAGTTTGTCACGGGCAGTTATACCAACAAAGAATGGCCCGCTCTTATAACAAGAAAGTGCGCCCTAGGAATTTCGAAGTCGGGCAACTGGTATTGAGGCGTATTCTCCCTCACCATCAGGAAGCTAAGGGAAAGTTTGCCCTGAACTAGAAAGGTCCATACATTATCAGAAAGATACTGCCTAAAGGAGAATTGTACCTGGGTGACGTTGAAGGAGACGAGCCCGAGACAGTAGTGAATGCAGATGCAGTAAAAAGGTATTACGTTTGAACTCCCTATGTCGATGATTTTGTCTGGTTGAAATAATGAAGGCTTTTCTTTCCCCTACCCTAAACACTACCAATCCTTCGCAAACCACTTGAGCCGATCGCGTTTCTTTGTTCACCCTCTTTGGAACCTAGAATTGTTATTCAAAAATTTTTATTAAAAAAAGAGAGAGAAAGAAGAAGAAGAAAGCATGAATGATAAAAAAAAGAGAAAAACAAAAAAAAAAAGAAACAAGAAAAAAAAAGGAAATAATGAATGAATGAAAACAAAAGAAACAACAAAAAAATTATATTAGGAAACACTTCCTCAACTACGTCTGACTTGATTCCAAAAGGATACGTAGGCAGCCTCTCCCTGAGGTTCAGTCATATCAAAATAAAACCCAGTTCCCCAAGAAATAAAACTGGGGCACAGATGTATTGGTTTGGCCATATCCCTCCAGAATGGTTCCAAAGTTGTAAATTTTCATCCAGCTCCCTTGGCTCAAGAGCCTGATCCAAGTCCTTCCGATCAATTGACCAAAACAGGGACGTGGCAAACACCATTGTTGGGATTCGGCACAATTCAAATTGAGAGAAATAAAATAAGAGAGTCTTATCGGTGAAAACCTTTGGGCACCATACGGTGACGGTGAGCATTGAAAAGCAAAACGAGAGAGTTCGTTTAGTGAAAACTCGTAGAGAGCACTATTGGATGACGGGAGAAAAGAAATGAGTGAGGCCAATTGGCGAAAACCCGCAAAGGGCACCGGCAGCCGAAAGGAAATATCACTACCCCAAGCCTGAGCAAGTTTCCTAGGTTTTGAAAGATTGAAAACAGAAAGCAGAAATAGATCTAGGCCAGGCATCTAGTCCAAGAAGCATGTCATTTCCATTTAATGTCAGCACGCACTCCTAGATAAGTCCTCTATTTTCTCCAAAAGAGACATACCTCTCTAAATCCATGTGTTTGCTTTTGTTATTTCTCCCATTCTTTCTCTTTTTTAACTTTAATGTCCTGACCATTACTCATGATTAGGTAGCAAGAATGGTCTCACGGTTACTCTCCTGGAAAGAACTAAAAGGAATATCCGGTATTAGAGAGCACATTTAGCCAACCCCGGTTGATCATAACGGCTAACGCTTCAAAAGAAGGAAAGTAGAAAGAAAAGAAATTCAAAGTCGAGAGCCTACGAAGGCGAATAAAGATCCGAAAGGTTATGCCAAAACGGGTTGATGGTTCCTACAAACGTTCCCAAAAGACGAACCCCGAAGTGGAAATCGGAATAAAAATCATAACCAAGGGCTTGTAAAATGAAAACCAATCTGAAAGATGAGGACCCCGCGACCAACCTATGAGGCGAAGCACGGAAATCAGGGGTTTCCTCCAATAGAAATGAGGCTGAAATCAAGCAAAACAAGACCACAAACCAATCACTGTTCAAACTAACAAATTGGTTGTTTTAAAATTAAAATTTGCCACAGGTGTAATCTGAAAACAAAGGGAACATGTGACAAATGCAAACAAGGAATGGCTCAAGGACTAAGAATAGTGTTGCATCAATAACCATCAAAAGGGGAAGTTTTCTTTACATTCGTTTCCTGCAAGTTTCATATATAAACGTGATAGCATGGGATCCCTGACTCCTTCCCCAGATTTAGGGCCATATCTATAACCTTCCCCAGTGCAACTTGTGAACTTCCTCAGCATAACCTAAGGGTCGCACTCCACTCTCTCTAGCACAAACCAAGAAATTTCTTTCTTTCTCTTCCCTGCATAACCGAGGGGGCTTCTTTTTATATCCCCAGCATAACCTGAGGACCCCCTTTTTCCACCTTTACTCCCTAGCATAGTCTAAGAGTTAAATCTATTCTGCCCTTAGCATAACCCAAAGGTTTATTCTTCCCTTCTCTATCCCCATCATAGTTATGAGGATCTTTCTGGCCCTCCACTTTCTTGAAATCCCCTGGCGTAACCTGTGGATTCCCCTCGCATAACCCATGAATTTTTCATTCAATCCCAGCATAACCCGTGGATCTCCCTAGCATAACCTAGGAGTTTTCTTGCAATACCGGCATAACCCGTGGATTCCCCTGGCATAACCCAGGAATTTTCCGTTCAATCCCGGCATAACCCGAAGATCTCCCTAGTATAACCTATGAGTTTTCTGGCGATCTCGGCATAACCCGTGGATTTTCCTGGCATAACCCGAGAATTTTCAATTCAACACCGGCATAACCCGCGAATCCCCTAGCATAACCTAGAAATTTTTCATTCAATTCCGGCATAACCCGTCGATCTCCATGGCATAACCCACGGATCCCCCAGGCATAACCCAGGAATTTTTCATTCAATCCCGGCATAACCCGTGGATCTCCCTAGCATAACCTAGGGGTTTTCTTTCAATCCCGGCATAACCTGTGGATTCCCCTGGCATAACCCAAGAATTTTTCATTCAATCCCGGCATAACCCGTGGATCTCTCCAGCATAAGCTAGGAGTTTTCTTGCAATCCCGGCATAACCCGTGGATTCCCCCTGCATAACCCAAGAATTTTTCATTCAATCCCTGCATAACCCGTGGATCTCCCTAGCATAACCTAGGAGTTTTTCTTTCAATCCCGGCATAACCTGTTGATTCCCCTGGCATAACCCAGGAAGTTTTTTTAGTTCATCCCGGCATAACCCGTATCTTTTCTTTTCATCCCCAGCAGGGACCCTTCATTCCTATTCCGGCATAACCCGTGGATCCTCCTCTTATTCCTCGCAGGGACCCTTTTTCCTTCCCAGCATAACCTGCCAATCATTCCAAAGGATACGCAATCCTAACTTTTATTGTTGTCAGTAAAGAAATAGCTTAGATTTCTGTTGCAAATATCTCACGAAATTTTTCCGGTGAAAACTGGGGCAGAAAATTTTGTTCGTTTGTTTGTTTTGGTGTCCGAGCAGGCTTTACTTCAAGGCACAGGATTCAAGATGACCGAAAGTAGGAGTATCATTCCAGAATAAGAAAAAGAAGAAGCGAACCAAAAGAAGTGAATTCAAAATGATGAAGCGGACAGAGTTGCAGACTGCTCAAAATTTGATTAAAATCACAAGTTCCGCATGTCCCGCTTTGTTTCAAAGTTGAAGAATAAACCAGCAGTTGCAGCTAATGAGCATCAGGATTCAGATCGGAATCTTCTACAAGAGCTAGCCAAGACTCAAGATCAAGTTTCAAGAGATTCATGGATAGGAACCTTGTAACTTGTAGTTAATAGGCCTAGCTGGCTTAGCTATTGATTTTCTCCGGTGTAATAAGGAATCGATAAGCTGTAGCAGCAACAACAGCAGTGAAATCACAGCCCATGGTAGTCCTAGCTACCAAACACTCCAGAACTACACTGACCTGATTCCTTTATCGCCGAGGATATGTAGGCAACCTTTGAAGCAAGGTTCGGTCAGACATCTTTTCAAAATACTTCTCCTGGAGTTTTTGAGTAGGCAAAAATCCAGCATAGCGCTCATTTATCTTTGACCAAAAACCCTTCGTGTTTTCGGGCAAAGAAGGGCTGATGCGAGCACGTGATTTTTGCTTCATTAAAATTACTTCTACAGAATTCTCGGACTTAGGATTTCTCCTTTTTATTATTTATTTGGATTTAATTGCGCATATTAGTGTGTGTTTTCATTGGTGCATGCATGACAAGTCATAAAAATACAAAAAAGATTAGATAAGCATTTAGGATTTAATTTCACATATTTTTTAAAAATTAATTGGTAATTAATGTTTTGTTTTGCGAAATATAAAAATCACAAAAAATAAGTATTTCATTTTGGTATTTTATTGTTAATTTTCATTTTTGGCATTTTATGGTTAATTTTCATATTTTTTTCGTTTAGGTGGTTATTAGCCTAATTTAGCTGAATTTAGTCTAATAAGAATTCTTAAAATAAAATTAGGAAGTTTTAAAACATGAAAATGAAAAGAAGTAAGAAATAAAGGTGATTAAAATAGGCTGGCAACAATTGGGCCAAGCCTGGGTGGCCCAGATCCCCTTTACCCGTTCAAAAATGCCCAAAACCAGCTCAAAGCCCGTCTTTGACAAAAGCTGATATGAGATACGCCCCAAAATAACGTCGTTTTTGGGCCATCAATCTCAGCCATCCATCAAAGATAATCCAATGGTCCTAAAATCCCCTCCCAAAACCAATATAAATGTCCAAACGTGTGTAATACACTCAGAGACAAACCCTTTTGTCCTTGTACAAACCTTCACCGGTGTAACACCGACCAAAAGACACCACATATCCACCGTCCGCCGCCGGCCGTAAATCATATCTGCCGGCGGCAAAGCTCAAATTCCTCCCAGAAATACACCCCTGACTCCCCGTACCCTCCTCTTTTCGATGCCCTAAAAACCAAGTCTCGAATACAAGCCAATCTTCTCGAATATTAGAATTTTTTTATGTCGCCTCTGCCGTCCACGGCGACACCATCGTCGGAACCTTTCCAAAATAACATCATACATTCCTCACCCCATTCCCATGAAGAATCCATGGTCATATTCCTCAAAGTCCCTACCCATCGCTTCGAATATTAGTTCGAAGTACTGACCTAAACCCCCAACCTCACCGAAATCCTTCAAAAACGGTACCAGCTGATCTCCTCACCTTCCCCTCCACAAATCCACAACCAACAGCCTCCGAATACAACCAGAACCTGGCCAAAAATCAAATCATTAAATGATCTGAAACACAGAACCACCCCAAACTAACTAACCCTACACTTGATACTCTTCCACCCTCTCAAATGATAGTACAAGAGTCTCAAAAGGCCAACAAACCTTCGCAGAAATGGTTGAAAACCATTGGACATGAAAGGTACAAAATTCTAGGGTTGTAGTGATTAAGTTAAGTACCCTGTCTTCATTTGATAGCTTTTAAATTTTTCTTTGTTATCGTCTGTGTAAATTCATGGAATGTGCATTCGCTCATCTATAAATATTTTTGATTGGTTACTTTGTTTCCATCACATTCTTTTTTTTCTTAAGTCTTGATAATATGCTTCTGAATGATCCTCTTACCAATTGAAGTCATAGATGTTTCTTTCAACTAATTCATTCAAGCTTAAATTGTTCATCTTCCCTGGTTTAACTTTCCATTTTTGTTTCAAACTGATCAATGTCCATGTGTGATAAATCATGTTTATAAAGTTTGTCCTATCTTTGCTTCTGAGTAATTTATTTCCATATTCTGATACTTGTCTAAATCCGCCTGTATATATGTGTTGCATCGATTTGTTACTTATCAATTTTTGACCGTTGTCTGTTTTCTTTTACATAAGAATAGTATAGTCTCCAATTGAATTTTTGGCCATGCCCAGCTTTCTCAAAATTTGACCCTAGCTGATAATGTAACCCTGGTTTAGGACCTTGAGTAGTTAACTAGGGTCAATTTCTGACCAAATGGATAGGCACCAGGGTATTAAAAATCTAGGCTAGTAATTAAGAAGGAAAGACAAGGGTAATGAGGGTATTTGAGCATAATAATCTTGTAACAAACCCCTGGAACATTCTAGTGGAGGTTCGAAATGCAATTTATGTTAATTCTTCCTAAAAACTTGAGGCACAAGTTAAAAAATAAGGGATCAATTAAGCAAATATGAAAAATCGGTAAAGGACTAATAAGAAAACAAAAAGATTTTGTTACCCTAAGGCCTTGGATATAAAAGGGTATCCGATTGTTTAGAAAAGGGGAGAAAATATTTTTAAGAGAAAGGTTGAGAACACTATATGAAAACAAATTCCCTGAAAATCCTTAGTTTTCTGGCAAAATTTTTCTATAAAAAAAAATTCAAATCTTATTCATTAGAAGTTGAAGATGACTTGAGGCATATGCATTTGAGGTGTTTGAGTTCTTCAGAATCAATTTTAAGCATTAATCTTAGGCTGGTTTGCTTTGTTCAATTGGGATCGAAACTTGTGTTGTTATTTGCTTTTCAAAACTTTCCTGAGTTCCTGATACAATTCCTGGGTTTAACTGGTTGATTTGACTGTTGTTTGTTGCTTCTCGTTTACATCACTCATAGGTTTTCCTCTTTGCTGTAATTCCAGGTACTACTCTCACTCAGGAAAATCTGAAAATGCAACAGCTGTGTATATGCGTGATTATGAAGATGCTTATATTTTTATGTTAATGTCATAATACAAATGTTACAATAAGTAGTATTTAGGATATTCATTTTATCATTGGTGTTGTAATGTATATAAACATCTAAACTATGCCGGACTGTATCTGGACTGTGAACTAAGGGTGCAAACGGGTCGTGCCTGAACCGGGACCGCGGTCCTTGCAGGCCTGGGGGGGCGGTCCTGGAGGTTCCGATTCTACCGGTCCATTAAGCCCATGACGGGCCGGTCCATTGCTTCGAACCGTCAGGCCTAGGAAAGCCAGGCCCGGGACCGCCAGGCAGGCCTGGGCTGGTCCTGGCAGGCCCAACGTCTAATCTTTTTAAAAAAAAAATTAAAAAAATTAGTAACGGCTCTTTTAAAAAACAGTCATTTGGCCCCCAAACTTTATATAATTACACTTTTTCCCATTTCTCAACAATAAATACCCCCTCATTCTTTCATTTTTATTCACCAATTCATCAATATCTCTCGATCTCTCTCAAGCTCTCTTTCAATATTTCTACTACAATTGCTTAATTTATTGTTGAAAATTCGTGAAAATTTGTGAAGTTGTTGAATTGAAGTTTTAAAGTGTTCAACGATTTTTAACTTTCAAGAAGTTGTTCGGCAATCTGGTAAACTCGTTTCAACTCTTACGTTTTAATAATATATTATTGTGTTGTTTACTTTGCATTATTCTAATTAGTATGGCATTTTCTTTGAAAAAAATGTTCAGTAAAGATATAGGTAAAACCGGTGAAAGTAGTGGCTATAATACTACCCTTCCCCCGGCTCCCCGACCTACAAAAGATAATCAAGTTGAAAGTAGCCGCCAACCTAGATGTCTTACTCCGCCTCCCGTAATGCTTGATAGTGATCACCCTTGTTTTCAATTTACCGATAGTGAATTTCTACATGATGTTGCAGTAGGTGATAGATTAGATGATGAAATTATGAATGCTCTTTATCCTAATGAACCTATCTTAGAGAAAAATGAGGATGATAATGATGATGATGAAACCCAAGCACCAGATTTAGATGATACACCTACTAGTCATGTTCATAACTCAAGTAATGCACCGGCACACCCACCTGTAGAAACTCCAACTTTTAATAGACAACCTGCCAAACGTGCAGAAACATCATCAGTTTGGCATTTTTTTACTCAAGTAAGAGAACGAAATAAGGCTAAGTGTAAAACTTGTGGGAAATTACTTGTTCATAAATTTACTGGAGACCGTAGCGGCACAGGTAGTATGGTTAGGCACATAAAAATACACCCTAGAGATAGGGCTAGATTTTTTCAATTGCAAGCGCAGCAAGAGAGGACAAGTGTAGATTCTCAAGTTAACCCTAGTACATGTTCAAATCTAGTTCAACCAGGAATTAACACTGTCACCGGAGGTATTTTATATTACGATCCAAATAGAGATCGTGAAGAATTATCAAAGATGATTACTGTTATGTGCATACCTTATACTTTTGCTTCTAATCCTAATTGGGTTCATTATATTAGAAGAGTTTTTAATCCTACTTATAAAGGTTGGTCTCGCGCAACAGTTAAGGCCGATATTTATAAATTCAAACATGAATATGAACAATATTTGCGCTATTTATTTACTCATATACCTAATCGGATTTCTATTACAACTGATATTGGTAGAAGTTATAATGACTGTGATTATCTAACAGTTACAAGTCATTGGATAGATGAGGAATGGACAATAAAAAAACGTATAATTGCATATAGAATAATTAATTCACGTCACACGGGTAGGTTTATAGCTAATACTATTTCAGATATTTGTAGATATTTTTGCTTTAGCGATAAAATAATGGCAATTTCTGTGGATAATGCTTCTAGTAATACTAGTGCAATCGGCATGCTTATAAAAACCCTAAATCCTGCATTTAGTAATATTTTCCATGTTAGATGTATTTGTCATATTTATCATTTAATTGTTGGTGATGGTATGCGAATTTTAAACATAGAAATTGAAAAGGTTCGAATGGCTCTTAATTGGCTATTTTATTCAAACCGTAGAACTAGACTTAGAGAGTATTTTAAAAAAATGTGATGAATATGGTCTTAGAGAAAGAAAGGTTCCTAAACCTTGCCCGACTAGGTGGAATTCTATGTACGAAAGATTAGTAGTTGCGTATGAATATAGAAACCCAATTAATGCAGCGTTTAATTCTCGAGTAGATGGTGAGGTTGATGAGGAAATGCTTACTACCCAAGATTGGAAGAATGTTAAAATTCTTTTAGATTTTTTAGAACATTTTGAAGTTGCTAAAAATTCATTTTCTGGGCAATATTATCATACTGTTTCAAACTGTTTAGTTTATATTGCCGCACTAGCTGATTTGTTTGTTGAATATGGCGAGGGTGGGGATATTTATGAACTTTCTATAAATTAAATGAAACAAAAATTTAAAAAATATATTTTCCCTATCCCTCCTATTATTGGTGTAGCTGCAATGTTAAATCATACAATGAAATTGGGAGGTCCTCATTTTTGGTATTCTAATATTTATAAGGCTTTAGATCTTTCAGAAGAGGAAATTGCTACACTTGCTGATACAAAAGCATCAATTAAAATTAATACTCAAACTGTTTATAATGCATATAAACAGGAGTTAGAGCATGCTAGGCCAAATATTCCAACCCCTACTTCGTCTAGCTCACAATCGTCTAAAAGAGCTGCGGGCTTAACAGCTCTTAAATCTTTGACGGAGTTCCGGGGTTCTCATGGTGATAATTATGATGAAATTTCACATCTAAATGAGCTTCAAGTTTACTTGTCTCAGGGACTTGAAAAGGAGAATCCAGACAGCTCTTTCGATCTTTTGGAATGGTAGAAGTCAAGGGAAAAATATTTTTCGGTTCTTGCAAGGATGGCTCGGGATGTTTCATCAATTCAAGCTTCAACTGTTGCATCGGAGAGCACTTTCAGTCAAGAAAGACTACAAATCAGTGATCATAGAGAGGCGATGAGGGAGAGCTTGGAAAAATCGGTGCTTTTTAGAGATTGGATCCGCGCGGAAAGAAGACACTTTGGAATTGCAGAATCAAAACAATAGATGAAGCATATGAAGAAATGATTGCTGAACTTTCGGAGGATTCGGCTTCACCCGGAAGGGGTGATGAACAAGCTTCGTTTCCACCACCACCAACACAACCTCCTCCCAACCTTGACGGATTTATGAGATTTGTTAGAGATACAATGTAGATTATGATGTAACTTGTGCATTGGCACATCTTCTTTTAGTTTTTTTTCCTTTTAATGTCGGTATTAGTACCTTGTTGTTCTCATTCCATTGGGGGAAGTAAGACTAAGAAAGATATGCCATTTTGGTCAATAAAAATTATAAGACATATCCTTGAATATCTTTTTTCTCAATATTTCTTTGTCTTTACTTCGATATCAGTCCTTGAATATATATATAACATACAATATATAGCATACAATATATACTACAATAAAATATATACGAGAATATATATACATAACGTACAACCAAAACTACAAGAAAATATATAAGTAATAACATATATAAATAAAATACAATATAGATAAGAGAATATATATATATATATATATATATATATATATATATATATATATATATACACATTATACATAAGAGATATAATATATGTACAATATATACTAATTAGTACAAAAAAATATAATATATATCAATATATACTAATTACTACAACACAATGTATACATAATATACAATATATACTAATTACTACAACACAATATACAATGAAATATATATATTATATATACTATACTAATAACTTAGTACACCATATAGAATATATTCTACACTATACTAATAATTACTATACAAGATATTGCCTTAAACCCCCCCCCCCCCCCCCCGTCAGGCCCGCCAGGCCTGGTCTGCCAGGCCCAGGACCACTATGGGCTTAGGCCCGTCACGGGCCGGTCTCAGCCACCGGGACCGCCAGGCCCGGCACACGAAGCTCGGGACCGCAAATCCCGGCCCGTCAGGCCCGTTTAGGCCCGGGCCCGGGCCAGAATACACCCTTACTGTGAACTCTAATTTGTTTAAATTTCAGTAGGCTTAAAATAATGTAGTCAATAACCTGCCTGATTTTTCATGTTTGATTGGATAATAGGGAGTCGTTATATGTATATGTACTCTGATTGACGATTACATTAGTTTTTTAGATGCTAAATTCGAAACCTGAGTTGTAACTTATTAACTTACTAATACCAGAATTTCCTTTTGTCAAATGTCTTTAATTTGATAGAAATGATCAATTATGAATAATATCAACAGTTTTAGTGTAGCGATCTGGAAATGTTATCCCTATCCTTGTGATTAATTTGTAATCCAAAATTCTGGGCTCAATTATAGACCAAGGTTGTTATAACGGTGAAGTATAAAATATACTTCTTGGTTATTTTCGTTGATAATGCCATTTTATAAAATACACTTCTAGATTATTTTCGTTAATAAAGTCCAAATGGCATAAATCAGTCATACAAATATTGAAAATACGCATAAAGATTGTTTCATTTGGATGAACCGTTAACGTATGAATCAATTAATACTTTCTCTTCTATTTAGAGACACGAGTAATAGAGAATTATAGTCTTTTAGGTTTCCCTTCTAAAAATAAATTGAGTAAGCCACGCTAACAAAATCATCCATTATGTGGCCCTCTAATTGTAATAAAATGCATAAAAATTTGGAGGCGCCGTTTAGTGAATTTCACGGCTTTTCCACAAATTTAATAATCTATCTTCCTAAATTCGGGGGCGCATTTATGTGGCCCAAATCCAAATACCAATGATTTTAAAGTGTGTCGAGAACCCGGGTGCATTTATATGACGCGGTTCGAGATATATTTTAATAACGTTGCAAATATTCCTAAAAGTGAATAAAGCGGTTAATAATTTTGAAATTGCACTGTAGGATGAACATGTATTAAAATTAGGAAATTAGCCATTCATAATAGATTAAGCGACCGTGCTAGAACCACGGAATCCGAGGATGCCCAATACCTTCCCTCGGGTTAACAGAATTCCTTACTCAAGAATTTCTGGTTCGCAGACTCCAATTGGGCAGTCGGAAAAATTTCCTCGATTTGAGATCTTAAATAAATCGGTGACTTGGGACACCAAAAGCCAAACCTATCCCAAGTGGCGACTCTAAGTAAATAAATGATCCCAGTTCGAATAATGTCACTTTAATTGGAAAAACTCCATTATACGTGTCATCCTTCGGTGTAGCCGTGTAAAAAGGAGGTGTGACAGCTCTGCTGACTCTTTTAGGAAAAGAACTCAGAATATGTGGTTCAGGGTTCAAGTTCGAGCTTAGAATAATCGTCATATTTGGCCTCTTCTGATTTGCTTACATGTTCTGTGCTAAGTGATAAATGCTTTTACCGCTTTGATATTGGATGAATTGTACATATAAACTTCTACGAAACTCTTCTCTTCTCACCTCCGGGGATGTGCTTATTGGTTAAAACTCCCCATTCTTTTAGTGTCATACCTGAAAATAAGAAAGAGGGCGGACACGTTGCTAAGCCGGATGGCCATTTGGTTCCCGGTACGTTGCCCCCTTCTCGACTAGAGTTGTCCGCTCGGGTGCATTCTAGACCCTGTACCAAGGTTTTTAACATAGAATAACTTGACCTCATGTTGGATCCCTAGTAGGAACGATTATTTGCATCATGTATTTAATTAAGGGGACTCAACACAGCGGTTGGGTCCGTCTAGGACAGGTGACCCGAAATGGATACTAATTCACCTTAATAAATGTGCAGAATGAGCACGATAATGTTCATGAACAAAATTCTCTTGGAGTTGCGATTGTGGTGGAATGATCTGGGGAAGCAGGGGAAAAACGGGTCAATACGTATCTGGGAGGTCTCACTAGCTTGTTGAAACTTAATCCAAGGGGAGACATCATAAAAGCATTAATCACATTTTGGGACCCGGCTCACGATGTCTTCAACTTCTCGGACTTTGAACTCACCCCGACATTGGAGGAAATAACTAGATATATTGGGGCCCCTACATATCCTTTGAGACACCAATACCTAATTGTACCAATAGCCCTTATCGTGCATAAATTCCTGGACTCTTTGAAAATCAGTAGGAAGGTTCACAATCTGGAATTATCAGCTGGCTTTTGCACCCCGCAATTTATATATCAGAGGTACGGACATATCGGGGGATTCAATAACCCGGAAAATCATATTTGTAGCAAAGGAAATCAGCTCAAATGGAAGGAGCATCGATGTTTTACATTCATGGTATTACTCTTGGGTCTTCTGGTGTTTCCGCAGAAAGATGGGAATATTGACATACGGATAGCAGGTCGTTAGTACTTTAACGACCCAGGCTAAAAGTAGCCTCGCTCTAATGATCATATCTTAAATCTTCCGCGCTTTCACTACCTGTAAAGCAGGATGAGACTTCTTCGAAGGATGTAACTTGCTGCTGCAAATATGGATGATCGAGCATATATGCCACCGGCCTCGGTTCATGAATTATGGATCACCAACAAAGGACTGCGTAGAAGACTTCTGCAATAGGGTTGATGGGATTAGAGTACCTGAGGGTGTCACAGAATGGGTGTCGTATCTCCGCGTCATCACTGCAAATCAGATAGAGTGGACATTTGGGTGGCTCTCTGTGGAGGAAGTTTTGTATATGCCAGCTATCGGACCTCATTTCCATCTGATGGGTCTCCGAAGTATCCATCCCTATGCGCCATACAGAGTATTAAGACAATTAGGTAGATGCCAAATAATCCCCGGGGACGAAGATATTAGTCGTCGTGCGGTTGAGATAAGCCCAAATTTTGAATTCCCTGAAGCCGTCGTACGTCAAATCTGGAGTGAATTATACGTGTCATCCTTCGAGGTAGCCGTGTAAAAAGGAGGTGTGACACCAGCTTTCAAAACCGGAATCCTGCCCCGATATCAAAAATTTCACTCTCGCCAAAGCATTCTAAAATTACAATTTTATCCCTTTCAAGGTAAATTCTACTACATTCCTCAAAATTGCAATCCGGGCATGCTCTTAAGTCCAAAATCACCCAACAAAGCTAATGTAATCATGAAAATTCCAATCTGAGGTCAAATACTAAAAAATTAAACTTGGTCAAACCTTTCAAATTTTTAAAGCCTCTATCTTATAATCATTATTCCATATCTATTATAAATAACCTATAAACAAAAACCGATGCTTCATGTAAGTGATAATGCATCATATGGAGCTACTCATGCCCGATAACTAGTAAGCAAAGTGCAATTGCTCAAAATGGTCGGTCGGGTTGTTACAATAAGGGAAGGGAAAGGGACCAAGGGAGCATATAGGTTGAGAATTAGATCGCGGAACATACGGACATTGACAAGTAAGTCTATAGAGTTGTCAAAGATTTTTTAGAAGAGGAAGGTCAACATAGCTTGTGTTCAGGAGACTACATGGGTAGGATCGAGGGCTAGGAATGCGAATGAGTATAAACTATAGTACACAGGAGGAAAGACTGGTAAGAACAGAGTGGTTATTTTAGTGAATAGAGAACTCAGAAAGTCAATGGTTAATGTCATATGGGTAAATGATAGATAATGGAGATTAAGTTTGTAGTTGGAGGGATCACTTTGAATGTTATAAGCGCATATGCGCTGCAAGCGGGCTTAGATGGGGAGGTTAAGAGATGCTTCTAGGAGGGGCTTGACGAGGTGGTGTGTTGTGTTTCACTTACGGAAAAGTTATTCATATGAGGGGATTTCAGTGTACATATGGGGTCCTCTACCGATGGATAGGAGAGGTGCATGGAGGCTTTGGCATTAGGGTTAGAAACGAAGAAGGTACCTCACTGTTGGATTTTGCTAGAGCATATGAGTTGGTGATCGCGAACTCTAATTTCCCAAAGATGGAGGAGCATTTGGTTACGTTCTGGAGTGCGGTGGATAAGACTCGGATTGATTACCTCCTGCTCAGGAGATGTGATAGGCAGTTGCGCTAGGATTGCAATGTTATCCCGAGTGACACCCTCTCGACACAACATAGGGTCTTGGTGATGTAAATTTGTATATTATTAAATAGGAAGAAGCGGTTTGGTCGAGATCAACCGAGGATCAAATGGGTAGCCTTGGAATGGGATAAATCTCAAGAGTCGGAGGGCAAGTTGATGGCTATGGGAGCTTGGAGGAGTAGGGGGGTGCCAGCGAGATGTGGGCATCGACGGTGGACTGTATAATGAAGGCAGTGAGAGAGGTTCTATGGATCTCGAAGGGTTACTCTAGCAAACACCAAGGTGACTGGTTGTGGAATGACATGGTCCAAGGTAAAGTGGAAGCAAAGAAAGTGGTGTATCTTAGGTTAATGGAGAGCACAAATGAGGAAGAAAGGAGAGAGAGCTGAGGAAGGTCTGTAAGGAAGTCATGAAGGAGGAAACGTTAACGGTCATGAAGGCTATAGATGTAGTATTTCGTCATCTGTACGAGGATTTGGGGATCAAATAAGGGGAGAAAAATTTATTTTGGTTGGCCAAGGAAAGATAGAGGAAGTCCTGAGATGTAGATCAAGTGAGATGCATCAAGGATGAGGAAGGCAAAGTACCGATGGAAGATGCCCAGATTAAGCGGAGATGGCAAGATTACTTCAGTCATCTTATGAATGAAGAAGGTGAAAGAGATATTATGCTAGGGGAAATTGGTCAATCTGGGAGTCACCAAGACATTAGGTATTGTATGTGTATTAAGTCCGAGGAGGTCGTGGGGGGTATGCACAAGATGAGCCGGGTCGAGCGACCAAGCCGGACAAAACTTCGGTGGAATTGTGAAGGTGTGTGGGCAAAGCAGGCTTCGAATAGCTAACTGCATTTTTTAATGTAATATTTAGTGTGAAGAGGATGGCAGATGAATTGAGATGTAGTAAGATTGTACCTCTATTCAATAGCAAATGTGACATTCAAAATTGTAACAATTATCAGGGCATTAAGTTACTAAGCCACACTATGAAAGTTTGGGAGAGGGTGGTGGAAGGGAGGGTGAGGAGGGCTTCGCATTTGACAGTCATGTAAAGGGCTTTGTAGTGGGCGACTCCTTCTGAAACAAGTCATCACGGCTAAAAGAAATCTTGTTGACTTCGAATAAACGTTCAGCCATTCTCTCCAATTGTTCGATTAAAGTTTCAATCGGGTCGTATGTCTCATTCAATGTTTTCAAGAGTACCTTCTGATGTTCATTTGAGTTCAAAAGAAAGGATAAAAGCGAAACCTAGAAAGGAGTCTTCTGTATTTGGTCAATTATGGCATATTTCAAAGTTCATTTTTCGGAAGAACTCTTCTACCTCTTCAGCACTCACAAACTTCATGGGTGGAAACCGTTTCTCCTTATTCAGTTTTGATCTCTTTAGCTCCTCTAGGTTGTGGTACTTCCCAGATTGGTTCATATCATTCACCTCCTCGATAAACTTTTTCCCCTTATAAGTAACCATTGTTTTGTAGTAATTCCACAGGACTGTCGTGGGGTGTATAAGGCTCCGTGGTGCGCGGTTGATAACCATGGGTTGAGTCATCCTCGGTGAAATTACTAACTCCCGCGCCGCATAGGTCTTTTTCGGTACATGCAGCTATGGTACATTCAGCACGACTTTCTTTTGCTCAAATCTTCTGGGAGTGTTCAACATGAGTTGCACTTTCCTCAAGGCCCTGGGAGCATAAAGAATTACATCCTTAGCAGGTGTTGCCCAGCTTTTGTTTCCATAGATTTTTTACAACTTGAGGAGTTGGAGTGATTTTCGTCTTCTCATTTCTCTTATATTTCACCGCTGCTTAAGGTCTTGCCTCCAAATCAGCAATGGCGATGATGGCTTTCAAACTCTTTATCATAACAAATCATTCCAATGACCAGCTCGTTATTATGACTCGGTGATGGATTGTTAGCCACATTAGGGATTTCCTCATCCCATAGAACCACTCACTTCTATTATCAAATTCTCAACTGCCCTTTTAAGAGTCTAACAATCCTCCATATTATAACCCTTTGCCCCTGAATGATAGGCATATTTGTTACCGGGCCGGTATGATGGAGATTTTTCATTTTGACGATTTGAAGGCACAGGTTGCAATAGACCCATCTGGATTAATGTCGAAAAGTAGCTAGAGCAGGATCACCAATAGGGGTGAAGTCGCTTTTCCTGGGAGGCTCACGGAAGCATGTATTATGCTGGTGGTTGTTCTGTGGTGGACAGGTGTTATATGGAGCTTGTTGAGGATGGTTATTTCTTAGAAGTGGAGCTTTGTTGTTGTAGTGTTACTATGGTCATGTATAAGGTTGGGCAATTCATCACCGCATAGAGGGGTAGTACCACGGCATATGCCATATCTTGATGGGCGTAGTAGTGTTGTGGGGCTCTGAATGGGTTGGGAAGTGGCTCTTAAAGCATATTTGACTTATGATCCGATCAGTTTTCAGGCTGTTTTCTACCATTTCTCTAAGTTTTATGGCCTCCGCGTACAGTTTACCCATGGCAGACATCATGTTCTGAAATTAATTGGCCTTTTAGTCCTGCAAGAAAACATTTACCATTTTGTCTCGTCTATTGGTGTTTTCACTCGAGCTTCTTACTCACGCCACTTTAAAGCGCATTCACGAAAACGTTTTGCGGTTTTCTTCTTGAAATTGATCAAGAAATTCCTATTTGGGCTATATTGACATTGTATTGAAATTGCCTGAAGAAATATCAGGCCAAGTCGTCCCACATATTCCAATAGGATATTCTTGGTCCATGTACCACTCGGACGCAATTCCCCTCAAGCTCTCCCCGAAATAGGCCATCAAAAGTTCTTTTTTTTCACCTTCACCTCTCAGTTGATTGCAAAAACTTTTCAAATGAGTGATTGGATCTCCATGCCCATCGTATTTCTCAAATTTTGGATTTTTAAAGCCAACAGGCAAATGGACATGAGGAAACATGCGCAAATCATAGTACGAAACACTCTTTTGGCCACCCAGGCCCTGCATGTTCTTAAGACTTTGTTCGAGACTTTTCATCTTTGAGCTATTTCATCTTGCTCGGGGTTTCTTGTTGTTCTTTACTGTTCTACTGGAGACTCGTATTGCATATGTTGAGGGTAGGAGTTTGGGGTGACGTGAGTTGTTTCTAACTAAAATTGTGGTACTTGAAAGGTGAAGGTTGGCGATTCGAAGCATGGTCTAGGCATAGTTGGCTATGTCGTAATGGAAACTGGTGGTGCAGAGAATACTGTAGAAGATATTCCTGGAAACTGTGCCTGGGGGCGAACCTCCGAAGGCATACTGGTGAAATTAGCTGATATAGTGGGTTACCCAATGGGTTGGTTATGGAAATAGGGACGTTAGAGGTTCTGCTTGTCCTAGGAAGTAGTTCAGGAAATTTGGTGATTGTACCGTGTGGTTCTTTTCCATTAGACCAAGAGTCCTACATCTTTAACATATGGCAACACAACATTCTGTTTTCTTCAGCAGTTGCTAATTTTGACACTAGGATACCCGATACCAAGCTATCCTTTGAAGGATTAATAATTGGAAGATGACTTTTGGACGGCATAAGAATAGTGCCTTTGGATCTTGTGAAATAAGGATAGGAATCAAGACTATCACAAAACCAACCACCTGAAATAGGATATATCGCATTGCCACACAACAAGCCAGTTAGTTTGAGAAATTTAACAGATATGGAATTGCATATTAGAGGTATAATGCACCTGAACAGTTAAACGTGTCTAATTGTTTTGCAATGGTTGTGTGTTTCATCCCGGCTTTACTATTTCTTTCTCAAATTTCAAATCCTGAATCTTTTTATTCCTCTTTTACTATTTTTCGCGCTTTTATTCACCACTCTTTTCCTTCTTTTTCATTCAATTTTTCCTTTTTCTTTCTCTCCACTTTTTATTCTTTTTTGGTTTATTTTTCACTCACATTGTCTATGATTATGATCGATTTTGATGGGTATTGCGTATGTATTACAATGCCGCATGAATTAGATTATTTCGTAGTTCAGGGATTTAAATGTGAAATAAAAGAAAAGAAAATTTTGGGTTTACAATATTTCATTAAATAAAATATTTTTGGGTTATTCTATTAAACCTTGACATACAGACTTAAAATAGAAAAACAAACAGACTTCGAAAAGACTAACAGACTCGAATCGGTGAAATACAGACTCAAAACCAAAAGAAAATTAGGAATACATAAGAGCCTCCTATGCTACTCTGGAGGCCTACCGGACATCCGTCATTCTTGACGTGGGCCTGCATGCAGGTTTAAGAGTGTTAATTTTCCATCTTCGCCTTATTGACTACACTTCTCATCTTGGAGGTACTCTAAATCAGCTATCATCTGACGGACAAAGGTTATCACAACAACAAAGAACATAGAGCTGGTCATATCTTCGCATTCATGGCACTTCATTGTGACATAATTTACAATTTCTTTAATACTTATTCTAATGACGCCCTTGGAGTAGGCGTCCAATTTTCTGAGACTGGGCCTCCAATACCTGCATGGCCGTATGATTTTGCTCTTGCAATTGCTGCATGTCTTCTTCCAATCGGGACATCAATGTATAGCAATGCTCTCTTTCCGCGTTGAAATTCTTTGGTTGCTTGACCATTTCATTTTCAAGAGTAGTCAGCTTCTTTTTTTAAAACGTGACTCATCTGTCATACTTTTGCCTTAGCTACTAAGCAAACCTTGTATGTTCTTCTGCATTCTTTGCCAGTTTTTTCTCGAGCTTTTGCCAATTCATCCTCCGCTTTTGCTAGGTCAAACCCATAATCCTGCACTTTTAACCTTAAACTACTTATGAGTTTTCTAAAGTCTGCGAACACATAAGACCGGGTAACAAATTGTTAACCCCAAAGAAGGTGTTAGGCATTTCCGAATTCGATAGTTCTAGCATGGTCGCTTTAATCATACCTTGCTTAATTAGGTTGTTTAATTACTCATTTTAGAACCTATATCCGTGTACCCCTTTTATCGCTTTTAATTATGACGCTATGGAAATCTTGAAACGGATTACATATGTATAAAGCCATTTTATGTGAGGTGCTAAAATCATGCCACATGAACTTATACACAATTAATACGCTTTATTATTATTAAGATTATTTGGCCGATATTGCAAGAACGCATACCTCGATTTAATTTTGAAAAGCATAATTATGTCATGCAAACGTGTGCACAATTATGATAGAAAATTAGATGCGCACCTAAAAGCATTTATTCAAATATTTATGTTTAAATCATAATCGTATCATGCCAACGTATACATAATCCCAATGAATTGATTAATTTAGAGCGCTTAAAGAATTCAAACGTATTCAAAAATTATTTTTTCTAAGTTTCGGATTTATTGTGAGGCTCATGAATTTATGGAAATTATTGGAGCTATTTAAGCAAATAATTTAAGGCTGATGAATCCCTTCTACCGATCATGAACTCAATTTGATAATTAACTTCCAAACATTGGTCAAGCTAAATAATTTATGAATCAAATCTTTTTTTTAAACAAAACTTCAAAACTAGTGCTTAAAATTAATCTCTTCTAACACATATTTAGACATGTATTTAGGCATAAACAACACAGTAGAAAAATTCTTGATAAACAATGATTATCAAACGCATGAGTGGTTAACAAGACATTTACTCAAATGGCTTAGAAGAATTTGTAAAGCAATAGTGCTATTTTTACCAAACTAGTATGCCCATAAATAGGCAAAGGATAAAACAAGGAGCTGCTAAACATTTGTGCTAAATTTAAAATACACAAGATTAATAGACAAGTGAAGCTATGCATAGATAGCTCAAGATCCACTAATTCTAAGAGAATACCACGCAAAAAGAAAACGAAACAGCTTGAAAGAACACAAGAATTAACAATTGAACATGACTGTTTCCCAAACTCCACAATACACATATCTCTTCCAAACAAGCACATTTAACATCCAATTGTAATCCAAAGGTTCAAGGGAGATATCTGGATATAACAAGTGAACAGAACAAGAAATAGAGCTTTAGAATTAGCAAGGGACAACAGAAAATAGTAGAAGCAGCAGCAAGAAAAAAACCTAATAGCAACTATAAACAACAGTGGAAGAAAGCATACAATAGCTTTGATCTTCAACCAAAAATCCAAACAGAAAACCCAAGACCAATAAACTCTAATGCAAAACCATGCCAATGAGAAGAAAATTTCCAATTTCAAAAAAATTGAAGTCTGAAATCCTGTCTCGAAATCGATGCTAACAAAAAAGGCCTTCGAGGATCGACATTTCACCTTAATCAGGATGCCTCGATAAATTTGGGGGCTATACCGTCTAATTAGATAGTGGAGGGTAAAAGGCATCCCCTCAACCATGTTTGAGAAATTCCTATTCATATAAACAATACGCTAGAATTATGCATAAATTTGTCCGAGTGTCACCTAATATTGGCTGCACAAATCAAAGATCACTGAATCTATCGATGGTTAAGAGGCTTCTACTGGGCCTAAGGTGAAAGGATATGTGTATACAGTGAGGAAAACGGACTTGTGCTTGGTTATGTCATCTCGCAAAGGAATCTCCACTTGTACCACCTTCCCCTAATGGCAATCGGTCTTCACCTTCTCGATTTCAGTATTAAACTGATATATCGAGACATGGGTTCGCATCGTCCCGGAATAGATGAAGGGTTTTTGAGCTGAAAATCAAAAGATTTATCGTAAGGCCCGGGAGTACACTCTTCGATACTAAGAGTAACCACCGGCTTACCTTTGGTTGCTCGAGAAGACGATGAGGACTTTTCTTTTTGAGGGACAATTTTGGAAATTTTAGCCATCTCTAAAGAAAAAGATCCAAGGGGATGGGAAATGTTTTTAGGAAAGAGGAGGCAGAGCTCAAGGAAATTGAAAAGAGCTAAATGAAATTTTGGGAGCACTAAGAAAATGATACCCACAAGGTTATGGGATTTGTCTATTTATAAATACTGTTTGGATGTTCCAAGGAGGTCGAAAGGCCGTTCGTCGGCCGCCTATAATTAATGCTTCTTGGAATCGTACAAAAAACAACCTCTTAGTCTCTTCAACCACTTATGTCATGATGTTGATGTCAGGACCCAGACATCGAGAACTGGATTGTTGAACATTATTGAAGAATAATTTGCAAGTTGGGTTCAAGTGGATACTCGAACAACTATTTCAACCAAAGGCTACCCGAGTTCAATCCAGTCCTCGCTCGAGGACAATGAATAAAGCGTCAAGGCTATCTTTATCCCAGGTTCGAGGAAATGCTTGCTTGATTATTTTAGCTCAAAGTCTACTCGAGTTCGAGCCAATTCTCACTCGGGAACTATTCATAAAGCCTCAGGGTTATCTCTAATTCGAGTTCAAGCAAACTCTCGCTCCACTATTAAACCCAAGGGCTACCCGAGTTTGAGCCAATCTCACTCGGGAACTATTTATAAAGCCTCAAGGCTATCTCTACTTCGAGTTTGAGAAAATGCTCGCTCGACTATTAAGCCCAAGGGCTACCCGAGTTCGAAGCCAATTCCCACTCGAGGACTATTCATAAAGCCTCAAGGCTATCTCTACTTCAAGTTTGAGCAAACGCTCGCTCGACTATTAAACCCAAGGGCTACCAAGTTCGAGCCAGTTCTAACTTGGGGACTATTCATAAAGTCTCGGGGCTATCTCTACTTCGAGTTCGAGAAAATGCCTGCTCGACTATTAAGCCCAAGGGTTACCCGAAATCGAAGATAGTTCTCACTTGGGGACTATTTATAAAGCCTTAGGGCTATCTCTACTTCGAGTTCGGGAAAATGCTCGGTCGACTATTAAACCCAAGGGCTACCCGAGTTCGAGCCAGTTCTCACTCGGGGACTATTCATAAATCCTCAGCGCTATCTTTACTTCGAGTTTGAGGAAATGCTCGCTCGATTATTAAGTACAAGGGCTACCCAAGTTCGAGCCAATTCTCACTCGAGGACTATTAACAGACTTCAGAGCTATCTTCACCTCAAGTTCAATTTATATGCTCTCTCGATTATTTTGGCCCAAGGGCCACCCAAGTTTGTGTGTATCCTTGCTCAGGGACTATCTATAACGCCTTAGGGATATCTTCATTTTACGTTCAAAAAAGAATTTTAAGTTCAAACAAACTCTCAATCACAAACTATTTGTAAAGGCCTAAGTGTTATATTTATTTTTAGATGATCAAGCAAACTCTCCCTCGAGGACTATCAACGAGGCCTAAAAAGGATAAGCTTTATTTTAAAGAAAATCGAGACCCTGCTCTAACTCAATTTGGACTCAGAAGTCCCAGCAACCTACGTTTATACCATATCAATCCATACTTTGTCCGAGAAATCACAAATGAGTTTCAACGAATATCATATTAACCAATCGAGAACCAAAGGGATTACTATGTCCTGGTCCAGTATTCGGACGATCAATAAAGTCATAGGCTTGGGTTTTTCACAAATGCAGGAAAAATGGAGTTCTGCACAAGTCGAAGGAAAATTGAAGAAACTTTTGTATTAATAAAAGACGATTACAACAGCCCATGGGGGATCCTTACACAGAAACAAAGAAGCAGAAAACAACAGCTAAAAATCCTAATCTACTTTCGGGGGTATATCTTCAAGAGTGACATCTGCGAGAACCGTTTCCTCAGGGACTCCATTTTGATCTTCAGAGCGGTATCTTCGAGAATCTTCTCTGAAGCAGCTATATCCTATCAAAAAGCAAAAGCTTTTAACAAGCAAGGAAAATTTTGGCTTGGTAAAAATTTGGCGAGTATGGGTCTCGTCAACGAATAACATTGTGAAGCCACTTCTTGAGACATGGCACCGGTGTGGGATGCAAAAGTTAGTAGATAATGCCACCTCACTCCATGGAAAGCAAAAGGTATGAAGCGCCACACCAGGTTGAAGTTAAGAGAAATGAGCAGCGGTTTACAGTCCACATATCATCTGATACAGGAAGAGTTTGAGGCCATTCCCTCATTATTTCGAGCCAACAACAACAGCAAAAACAACAACTTAGAATAATCCCACTCAGTGATGAAAAGCTTTGAAAAAGAGCCATGGCATGAGTGAAAAAGTTGCTACCGTGTGATCTTATTGTCATGAGTTTGAACCATAAAAATAGGAGTTTGGAGGAGGATGTAGAGAAGGGAAAGGGCCAAACGCTGTTGAAGAAAGATTGAGTAAAGTACTGCCCTCAAGTAACCCCCTATTTATAGAGAGACAGTAATATAACCGGCAACGTAATCAATGCCTTGGGGAAACATATCAATAGTGCAATAAATGCTTTTGGGAAAACGAATCGACGGCGCAATTAACGCCTTTTGAAAAAATGCATCGACGGTATAATCAATGCTTCTAGGGAGACGAACTGATGGGTTGTTTTTAGTCACTTGGAACGGTTACGTCAAGGGCATGACATCATCACGAGAGGTTCAAAAAAGTCGAGGTCAAGATCATTTCTTATCTTTTCATTATAAAAATCGGCGGGACTATCTTTATACGGCCAAAATTGGGAAGTTCGACTTTGGGGCTACTACGCCACTCCAAGCCTAACTTCAAAGAATCTCGAAGTAGGCGTAAGGTGCGACCCCGAGGTGTGCCCCTCAAGGGAGAACATCAAAGGCTCACCATGATCAACCTCAGAGCGGTACAATCGATGATAGTCATGGAAAAGCAAAACAATTTCCAAGTACACATGGTTAGAACTGACCAGGTCTGCAAGAATAGTACAAATCTGTCATTATACGACTTTACTAGTAGCCTTTTTCCGTCATTATTAGACGTGTACTATGTTGGGACCCCCCCCCCCCCCGATATAAAGGGTATCCTTGTCATCTTTTAAGAGATTCGGATTATTACATAACACATTGAATACAATACAACATTCTTTGCTCTCTTTATTAACACTATTGCTCTTCACATTTATTGCTTATTCATTCATTGTTTATCATTTATTGCTCAATATTAACTGCAATAGGCTATCTTTAAGGCCCCCATTATCATTGATCCTTCATCAATTGTTCATTGCTATTAGCCCCGTCTAGACCTCGAGACCCTATTCTAGCTAGCTCGAGGCCCATCTTTATAACCCTATTGGTTTACACTTCTTATTTTCCTTACTCACAGTTAGGATCTATTTCATAATAACTAGTGTTAAGATAAATCACGTATTTTTAGAACCACAAAATCAAATATAATTGTGATTACAATTTTCAAGGTAAACAGTAGCCAAATAATTCACAAATTCGTAAATCAAGTAAAGCAATGAAATTATCAAATGTCACAATATCACCCTTCATGCTTTTACTCTCATTCTCACCATGTAATACGATAAATGCAATGGCACAACATTACCCTTCGTGATTTTACTTTCATCATCACCATATGATAATGATATAATAAATGAAATGGCATTACCACCCTTTGTGCTTTTACTCACATCCTCACATGATATAATAAATTATAATAAAGCAATCAAGTTCATGCCATTACCCTTTGTTCTTTAATCCTCACATTCACTCATTCAATAATAACAATATGCAAACATGGAACAGCAACACCCGTCATGTTTTTCACTCTTCCTTACCAAGAACCAACAATAATCCAAAGTATCAAGCAAGGTGGGAAACCAATTTCAACTTCAATCGATGGTGTTATCATATGCAAATTCAACTTCTGATATCGCAACAACTTCAAAATAATCAATACACACGAAGCGAACTATCAAAGAATAACAATCTAACTAAGGCATAGAAGACAACGTAAAGAAGCAACATGGCACAATATCTTAATTTGCACCTGCATGCTTTGACCCATGAGGGCGTATATATACTCGTTACCTTGCATATGTGTCGTCCCCGTATGTAATTCACATAGAAAAAAGACCAACTAGTCCTAATTCCCTCAAGTCAAAGTTAAACATGACACTTACCTCACTCCACAATTAAATCAATCAATCAACCATGGCTCTGCCTTTTGAACAAGCCTCCAAACAAACTGAATCTAACCAATTACCGATCAAACAATACAAAATAAGTTTTAATAACTACCCACGGATGAAAAAGGTTCAATTTTGATCATTTTTTGGAAAAAACTCAACACCAAGATCGCTTGATCAAAATTCGAGATTCAAATCAAAACCTGATTACCCATTCACCCCCGATCTCGCTTACATGATTTGTTTCGAAATCCAACCCCAATTTGATATCTAATTCACAATTTTACAAAATCTCTAATTCTACCCAAAATCCTAATTCTACCATAAAGTTCAAGGATTTATTGTTAAAAACTCGTGAAAAATAATGGGGGAATTGATAGAAAATAAATAAGAGTTTCTTACCAATGAATTTAGGGAAAAAAGTTCTTCAAAAATCGCCTTTAGAGTGTTTGGAGTTGAAAAATAGTGTAAAATAAGCAAGTCTCACTTTTTCCCTCTTGTACCTAGGTGCAGATGTCGCATTTTTGAACAATTGTTCGCATATCTGATGCCTGCAAAGGCGACACATTTATCGCAATTGTGATCAATGCATCAGGCCTAGTAAAGTCACAAATGTGAAAGGCACCCCATCGCAAATGCACTCAAATGCTTCACAAATGCGAAAGTGACAATTGTTACAGTGGTCGCAAATGTGACCAAAATGTTTGCAAAGTCCCCCCCCCCCAACAATCAGCCTAGGCCCATGCTCGTAAAAGCGAGGCTCGTAGCTCGCAAATGAGTCAGACCTCGCAAATGCGAGATTTGCGATTGAACACCAAAACTACAATGCACCAGCAATTCAAAAATCAGCCAAACTCTTCCGTAAAATATCATAAACTCACTCGAGCCCCTCGGGCTCCAAATTGAACATGCACACAAGTGTAATAACATTATACAAACTTGCTCGCTACCTCAAATCATCAAAATAAGATCAAATAACTAGAATTGATCATCAAAACTCGAGATTTTCAACTCAAACTCAATTTTTACAATTTCACACGTAATGTGACGACACGTGTTTGTGTCAACCCAAATCTCAACCAAAAGTATGTACAAGTCAAAAAATATCATACAAACCTATCAGAATCGTCAAAACATCGATCCGGGATCATTTACCCAAAATATTAATCGTGATCAACTCTAGCCTCGTTTTTAACCAATAAATTTTATTTTCTTCAAAATTTCACATAAAAGCTTTCCCAAAAGTGATATGAACCACGCACGCAAATAAAAAACATCAAATGAAGTTGTAGGAGTTCTCATAACACAAAAATTAAGGCTAGTACTCAAAACGGCCAATCAGGTTATCACGTTCAATTAGATAAATCGTCAATATTGATAAATGTCAGGTTTATACCATGACGTGTGTAATTATAAATAAACTCCAAGTTTATTATAATATGGGTTTTTATATCAATATACTTTTACTTTATGGTGCCATTCTTTTATTTGTGTAGTATAAATTGGAGAATAAAGTGGGAGCTTTTCATGTCGATATTATTCCGCTATAAGTTGTAGTAATAGAAGATATTAAATCTTTCCTTTATTTATAGTCTCAATATAACCAAGCGCTTTCTCGAATACTTTAGAAATTCGTTATTTGAGACTTACTACAATACAATACCTTATTTGTAATTAGTTTTATTTCTCCAAAATAGTATAATTGGCTCTTCCAGAGCTTTCAATTAATTTGTACTGCCACATATTCATCAATATCCATATTGTGAATTTCAAGGAGAAAATTATACCATTATGGTCATGGTCAAAATAATTACAGGCAAGATATATCGCTTATATTACTTTTTTCCTGTAACAATCACATTGCCATTAAGATCTTGATATAATCACAATAGGTACGTGATCAAGATCATTCATCCCTTACTAATGAAATTTATTTTTTACTTCATCTCAAACCTCCTTCTAGAGGTGAGCGGTATATTCACTACCATATTATCCATTCATAATAGTGTCACATTCACATAATGAATGGATCATAATCATCTATATATGCTTCATAAAATCTTATATCAAATCAATGACAAACATTACTTTTACAAAGTGAATTATTATTTTCAGAATCCTTATTGTTCTCATTACTACAATGATGATAATTATAATTTCGTCAATTGCCGCGTCCACATCGATTGATACCTTCACTGTAATAATATTGTCTTCTTTCAGACTATCACATATTGCTACCACATTCTCTTAAACAAAAACAAATTCAGCAGGACGAGTTTTCACTTCTTGTGCTCACATCAAAATGAATTTGATTATGGCAAGACATACAAATTTAACCACTTCGAGTAGTTATAATTTCTTACAAACTCATTAGAGTTATAATCAATTGTCTTTGTATTTAAAATCAAATTATAAAAATTCAAGAATCTAAAAAAAAAATAACGGAAAATATTTACCTTAAATTCTAAATTCATTCCTTAAGTTCATAGAACAATTGACAATCATTATGCTCAATATTATGTACAAATTGAACATCGTGCACGTATCCCAAAACTTGGTGACCAAAGCAGATGCCTATATAGGAATATCAATACCTTCACGCAAAAGCCTCACACAAATTCTTATACCTTCTCTCCGCAAGTAGTTTAGTTTCTCACACATTAGACAACTAATTAATAGTATATCCACAAATTAAAACAACCACCCTCTACTCAACTCATTATCTTGTGTTTAGAGAATTCTTATTCATTTAGAATGAATTAACCTCACTATTTTTAAAGGAAAAATAACTCAGCCACAAAGTAATGAACTCTAATCTCTTTAAAAAGTTAGACATTCACCATAAATAATATATTATTTAGAAAAATTGATATTTTGTTCAATAAAACAAAAAATAGTAGCAAATACATTATTTGTAACGTTGCGATATTAATACTCACAGCAGAGACGACTATCAATTACCCAACCCCAGCTTAGGGAACCTTAATTAGCCACTGGATCTAAGGTTGCTTAACCAAAAACCTCACCAATTGCCTCCTCAACACCATGAACAACGAGCACAACTGCACAAGACTAAGATTTAGCATTCAGCTTCATGAGGGAGGTACATAACAAGATTGCTATCTTGAAGGCCTAATCAAGATATCTGAAAATCTTGCTAGGGTTCAACATTATACAGAAAAGAAAATACCAAGAACAATTTTCTGACATCTTTTGTCAAATTAACAGTGTCACCACTGTGCCTACTATCCACTGGCACGTATTTTATTCAATCATATACAGTTGTGATTTGAGACAATACGTATATATGAGCGCTCAGATGAATTTTCAGTGGAGGTCTAAATATAGGATTCATCATTTGATGACTACATATGTACGGTTAACTGGAACAGAAGTTGAAGAGACTGCCGTTCAACCAAAAGTAATATCCACACAACCCCCCACCCCACCCCCCAACAAAGAAAAAAAGAAAATAGCCGAGCGGTGCCCTGATACTCCAAGAAAAACAGAAACAACCAAATGATATTTCCTTCATACGGGTGAATCAGTACTTGGTTGAAGAAGCCGTCCTGTTAGAAAGAAAGAAAAAAGGAGAAAATCAGGGACATTCCAAGAGTAGAGGAAACACATGTTTGCATGGATATATAACGACTTCAACCACAAAACAATGCAAAAGGAAAAAAGAAATTCTGAACATGCAGAGTTGCTAATCAACAAAAAGTAAGGAGCAGGATGACTAAATCCCAGCTAACCCACAGCCAAAATAGAGGAGAGCGAGTGAAAGGGGAAGTTTGAGCATGCTAAATAGCATACCTCATTAGGCCTCTTGGTGGATCTTTTAACTTATCAGGATTATCTTGGGCAATCCCATCAGTTAAATACCTATTAGAATTTCCTTGTGGTAGAGAGTCCGCAAGTTCTTTAAGGCCCTGTAACAAAGTTATGGGACATCAATGAAATGCCTGCAACTGTAACCCGACTGATAAAACCACCATGTCAATGATTAGACATAAAGAAACAGACAATAAAAGCCAATAGGGAATCTGCAGTTCAGTTAACGAAGGGAGGCATTGTATGTGTGTTAATCAATCTTTTCCAATCGGAGCTCAGGAATGGTAAAACTATACTTGACCAAACAGTGTATCAGACATGCAAAAATTGCCATTGTATTCACGACCAAAGCATGTGTCAGACAGTTCTTCAAAATTATTTAACATAAACGAATCATGTCAATTAGAAATATCAATATGGACAGCGGCATCCAAAAGTAGTTCATATATTACAACAAATAAACAATGTCGTTGAAAATTTTAGCAATTCTTTGATTTTGACACTATTCTGGTGTTCCTAGAGTTTTGACAAAAAAGACTCTCCTGTATGTAGGAGCCAAAATCCAATGAGCATTTTCGAACTAAAAAGAAAACAATGCACACTATCACAGGCCAACTTCATGCATATGGCTGATATTAAGACAAAATACTTGAATAAAGACATTAATGAAGTTAGCAAAAGTACCATGAGACTAGGTGTTGAGTTGCCCAAAATTTTAAGTTGTTCCTGCAGCATTAAATACAGGTTAAGAGACAAGCATCTAATAAGATTAAACAAAATGGTCTGTGAAGGATAAATTACACAAAACAAGAAAGGATAATACAACGATAGTCACCTCTGATGTGATACTCAGACAAAAAAAAACACATACACACACGCCCGCCTAAATTAAGTTGAATAATAATAAAGAGTTAAATACATTAAAAACCTGTATTATGACCGAAAACGGAACACCCCTGTATTTTAAAATCAAACACTTAATCCCCCTGTATGATAAAAATCCTACACAAATACTAACTCCTCTAAGAATCCGTCTTCTTTTTTAATTTATTTCATTTGACAACTAATACATTGACAAATTACCCTTGCTTCACATCAATTTATACTCCTGTAACAGAACTGCTTCCCAGCAAAATCCTTAGAGCATTCTTTTCCTCTTCTATTTTCATGTATTGTTATGAATGGGAAGACAATGAAGAAAGTCTAAACTTGATGGTTCTTCAGTGTATTGATCCTTTCATTGAAGAAAATCTTATCACTGCTGCTCATATTACCTTTTAAGAATAATCGATAACAGCTAATTCAATTTCCTGAATTCATTTATTCATTTATAATTTTGCTCTTTCCATTAATATAATTTGTAATTGAATTGTTTATGCAGAGTCAGAAGGATGTGGAAGGATCTCTATATGTTTTCAACAGGCGAGTATTAAAAAACTCACTTTGATGGAATGCTTGTTTTCAGTTTTGATTTTGAGTTCTGTACTTTGTGTTTTGTGATGATTAACTTTTAGCGGGTGTTACAGGAGTCTCAACCGCGATTTCAGTTTATTGTTATGAACCGCAGAAGTACAGGTCAATTGCTCTGTTTCCGAAAAATGATTCTAAATACAATTACTTTCCACTTGCCTTTAGTGTTTGGTTGATTTGAACGTATCTTGCTTTTTCGCTGTTGAAAATGTTTGTAAACTTGAAGCTTATACGTGATTGATTATTTGTCGTAGAGATCCCGGAATTATAATAATAAAATTTATAAATGATTGACTATTTGATTCTAGTGTTATGCACTGAGCGCATTTGAGATAAACATAGGGTATCTACGGGTTAGTTTAGGCATTTTCATATATTGCTTTAACGACGTGTAGTAGTTTTAGGGTTTTTATAATACAGGGGTATTAAGTAAGTGTTTGGTTTCAAATACAGGGGGTGTCTCCCGTGCGGGGTGTTTAACATATTGAACTCTTATAGTAACTATAATTACAGACATTTAGATGGAATGAAGTAAATAAATTATTGCTTAATGCGGCCTCTTCAGAACAGAGCCAATTGGTGATGAGACAGATGCCTTCACACCTTGGCGATTGAACTGAACTACAGCAAGGTGAAACACTCGGCCTCTTTTGCATCTACTAGGTGCCACTTACTTTATCTTGTCCTATGTGTAGAAAATTACTCTATCTATGATATGTGCGCTTTGGTTGTATGAGCATGATTTTCAGGTATAGGTTTTGATGAATGACAAACAATGAAGTCAAGCGTCAAACAACGATATAATATGACAAACAATCAAATGGCGAGAAGCATACTGATGACGAAATTGCATGAACAAGCCAAAGTCGAGCCAAAAAGTTCAAGACCGAAGACCCAAGAAGTAGGTCGTTTGGTAGAACCAATGTAAGAACAACGCTTAATTTATCTCGTCTTTTGGCTCAACATTAGGTCATCATAAACTTGCATAAAACTTTTTATTAAATCTTATTTATCATAAACATGCATCTTTGTGTTAAACCAAAATGATTTGTATTTTAGTCAAAATGGTTTTTAAACATGTCTTTTAAATCTGGACCTAAACAATCGATTATATGCATCTTACAATCGATTGTGTTTTTCAAAATAGCAAACAATCGATTATACAGTTTTAACAATCGATTGTATTAAGACAGTGTGATCTGAAGTTTTTCAAAATAGCAAACAATCGATATACTTCTAACAATCGATTGTATTGAGACAGTACTTAAACTGAACTTTTCAATCAGCTAAATAATCGACTATATGTTTTGAACAATCGATTATAATCAGAATAATCGATTATGGTTTTTATACAATCGATTATATTCAGACCGTTCCCACAGAATCTTAAATTGATTTTTGAACGTTGAAGAACAATCGATTATACAGGTTTTACAATCGA
This sequence comes from Nicotiana benthamiana, assembly GCA_034376525.1. Classification (NCBI taxonomy): domain Eukaryota; kingdom Viridiplantae; phylum Streptophyta; class Magnoliopsida; order Solanales; family Solanaceae; genus Nicotiana; species Nicotiana benthamiana. Next base: position 98,107,349 of record CM067337.1, read on the forward strand.
TTGTTTCCCTTAAAATCAGGAGTCTGTCTTTTGAACGGTCCTCAAACAATCGATTGTGTAGGTCAGACAATCGATTGTATGAGCCAAAATTCAGGGATTTTATTTGTCAATTAAGCAACGGTCAGCACCATTTTTTAACCTATAAAATGAGGTCTTTTGAGCTGTTTTCAAACACACAACTCCTCCATACATTGATATACATATTGATCATTTTCAAGCATCTTTTTAGAGCTTTTGTTGAGCCATTTGATAGACAACTTTGTGTTGTTCATAGAGCTAAAATTGTATCTCTTTATCTACTCTTTTGAGAGAGTGCTTGTGTAAAAAGAGAGTTGTTTGAGAAGAACATATCTTCTCATTTGTCGGGTTTGCTAAGTACCCAAAGTCTTAGTGGTTGAAGTCTTGGGGTGAGGTATCCTCAAGCAAGTGAAGTCTTAAGGTGCGGTATCCTTGAGCAACTGTAACGGTTTGTTAAGCACCCGTAAGCTTGACGAAGATAGTGGAATCTCGAGAGAGTCTCTCGGGGACTGGACTAGCCACGGGTTGTGGTGAACCAGGATAAAATACGGTGTGTTCTTTCTTGATTATTTCAATTACCGTATTTACTTATTCCTGCAATTTTAAATTCCGCAATATTTCAATATTCTCGTGCCTCACTATTCACCCCCCCCCCCTCTAGTGAACGGCATAAATACTAACAATTGGTATCAGAGCCTAACTCTCTGAAAGCCTTAACCGGTTGAGAGCGATATATATTTTTTTGTTGAGAATATTGACCGCAGGAATAATGAGCGAAGGACATTCCCCCACTTGCGCTCCACTATTTGACGGAACAAACTATACATATTGAAAGAGCGGATGAGTATCTTCCTCAAAGCAAACAGTTTTCGTTTGTGGCAAATCATCAAAAACGGTGAACCAATGCCGACAAAGAAAGTTGGAGAAACCACGGTTCCAAAGAAGGAAGATGAATATGATGCCGAGGACATCAAGAAAGTTGAAAATAATGCAAGGGCCATCTATGTATTATACTGTGTAGTGAATCCGGATGACTATCGAAAAATCTCTTGCTGCACAACCGCCAAGGAGATGTGGGATAAACTCGAGATCATTTATGAAGGTACGCCTCAAGTCCGAGAATCCAAAATTGATTTTCTAACACATAAATATGAAATCTTTAAAATGGAGAAGGAACCCATTGGTATTATGTTTGAACGATTTTTAAGAATCGTCAACGATCTCCATGCTCTCGGGAAAGTTTACACGAACAAGGATCTTGTTCGAAAAGTCCTACGGAGTCTCACTCCCGAATGGCGTTCCAAAGCCAATGCAATCCAAGAGTCGATGGAATTCACGGATATCACAATTGATGGACTAAGAGGTAACCTTGAAACTTATGATAGCACAATTCTTAACCCTTATCTTAGAAGCAATTCAAATTTTGCCTTCAAAGCCTCATCCTCTAAACGAGAAGAGGTAAGTGATTCGGAAAGGGATGATGATAATATTTCAAATGATATAATTGAAAAGTCTTGTAAGTCTATAAAGAAGGACAAGAAAAAGAAGAAACACCATAGGCGTCACGGGATTCGGACAGCTCAGGCGATGAAACTGTCGCACTGTGTCTCATGGCATACAAAGAAGAAGAGGTAAGTACATCTAACTCTCACTCGTTTGAAGAATTACAAAATGCCTATGATGAATTGTATGGTGAATTTGGTGATGCTTCCAAAATGATAAAAGATTTGAAGAAAACACTCTCTTTGCAGAAAACACTTTCTTTGCAAGAAACAGATTTTCAGAAAACACTTTCTTTACAAGAAAAAGATTTTGAAAAATCCTCTTCTTTGAAAGAAATAGATTTTGAAAAATTGACTAATGAAAATGGTGTTCTTAAAAATAAAATTGAAGTTTTAGAAAAAGAAAATAAATTTTTGGAAAATGACATTGTTGATTTTAAAAATAAGATCAAAGAATTGAATGAAGCCTCTTCTATTGATAAATGCTCAAATTGTTCTTCTTGTAGTTCTTTAAAAATAGAGAACATAGAACTTAGGAACGCACTAGAAAAATGTAGTGTTGATAGTCCTAAAATTGTAGTTGTTAAAAAGGATGAAAGTAATGAGGTTGGTCAATCTAGAAAGAATTCTAGGAACCTCACTAATGAGTCTAAGATTAATTGTTTTAGACCACCTAGAAACAACTCTAGGATCTTTGTAAATGAGTCTAGAATGACTAATTTTAGACCACCTAGAAATGACTCTAGGAATTTCAACGCTTCTAGGAATAACAAATTTAGATCACCTAGAACGCACTTGGCTCAACCTAGACATATGCACAATCCTAATGTTATATGTCATTATTGTAACCGGGTAGGACACATTGCACTCGTATGTTTTGCTAAACATAGAGATTTATGTGGTGATTATGATTATTATTATCCTAACCCCCAAGGACCCAAAAGAAGTTGGGTACCAAAAACCTATTTTTAGGTTCTTTTTGCAGGTGTGCTTGAAGACTACAATATTGTAGTGGATGCACCAAGCACGAAACCTTAATGCATTAAGGGGGAACGTCGGTTAGTTATCATATTTTGAATAAAAACGTAATAGTTGATATGTGCTAAAAATCAATATTACTTTTGCTTGATGCATGTCTTAGTAAGTTCTTTTTGAATAACAATTAGTATCAATTAGTTTTAAAATAAATGATTGATTCATGTTTTGATGAATATTCTTAGTTTAAATAACAATTGGCATAGTTGAGAAAAATGACCGTTATTATTAGTATGCCATTTACTAACATTTGATATGATCTTGTTTATAACGATTGGTATCGTCAATGGTTTAAATAATTTTAGGTATAGTCTTTTTGCTAATGCCAAAAGGGGGAAGAATATAGGCGATATGCATGCCTTAATTGAGGGGGAATATTCAATTAAGGGGGAATTATATTGAATTGATTATATTGAATTGGTTGCATAAATTGTATGTTGAGATATAGCATGAATTTAGGGGGAATTCAATATGCATATCTTCCGTTGTTTGTCATTATCAAAAAGGGGGAAATTGTAGAAAATCACTCTATCTATGATATGTGCGCATTGGTTGTATGAGCATGATTTTCAGGTATAGGTTTTGATGAATGACAAACAATGAAGTCAAGCGTCAAACAACGATATAATATGACAAACAATCAAATGGCGAGAAGCATACTGATGACGAAATTGCATGAACAAGCCAAAGTCGAGCCAAAGAGTTCAAGCCCGAAGACCCAAGACGTAGGTCGTTTGGTAGAACCAATGTAAGAACAACGCTTAAGTTATCTCGTCTTTTGGCTCAACATTAGGTCATCATAAACTTGCATAAAACTTTTTATTAAATCTTATTTATCATAAACATGCATCTTTGTGTTAAACCAAAATGATTTGTATTTTAGTCAAAATGATTTTTAAACATGTCTTTTAAATCTGGACCTAAACAATCGATTATATACATCTTACAATCGATTGTGTTTTTCAAAATAGCAAACAATCGATTATACAGTTTTAACAATCGATTGTATTAAGACAGTGTGATCTGAAGTTTTTCAAAATAGCAAACAATCGATTATATACTTCTAACAATCAATTGTATTGAGACAGTACTTAAACTGAATTTTTCAATCAGCTAAATAATCGACTATATGTTTTGAACAATCGATTATAATCAGAATAATCGATTATGGTTAATCGATTATATTCAGACCGTTCCCACAGAATCCTAAATTGATTTTTGAACGTTGAAGAACAATCGATTATACAGGTTTTACAATCGATTGTTTCCCTTAAAATCAGGAGTTTGTCTTTTGAACGGTCCTCAAACAATCGATTGTGTAGGTCAGACAATCGATTGTATGAGCAAAAATTCAGGGATTTTATTTGTCAATTAAGCAACGGTCAGCACCATTTTTTCACCTATAAAATGAGGTCTTTTGAGCTGTTTTCAAACGCACAACTCCTCCATACATTGATATACATATTGATCATTTTCAAGCATCTTTTTAGAGCTTTTGTTGAGCCATTTGATAGACAACTTTGTGTTGTTCATAGAGCTAAAATTGTATCTCTTTATCTACTCTTTTGAGAGAGTGCTTGTGTAAAAAGAGAGTTGTTTGAGAAGAACATATCTTCTCATTTGTCGGGTTTGCTAAGTACCCAAAGTCTTAGTGGTTGAAGTCTTGGGGTGAGGTATCCTCAAGCAAGTGAAGTCTTAAGGTGCGGTATCCTTGAGCAACTGTAACGGTTTGTTAAGCACCCGTAAGCTTGACGAAGATAGTAGAATCTCGAGAGAGTCTCTCGGGGACTGGACTAGCCACGGGTTGTGGTGAACCAGGATAAAATACGGTGTGTTCTTTCTTGATTATTTCAATTACCGTATTTACTTATTCCTGCAATTTTAAATTCCGCAATATTTCAATATTCTCGTGCCTCACTATTCACCCCCCCCCCCTCTAGTGAACGGATAAATACTAACACTATGTACTGTCCTGAAGATGATTACTGCTGAAAGTGGCTACAACCAGAGATCTCTGTGTGGTAACTGCTTGCACAATCTTAAAAATAGAACACTAGACAACCTTCTCCTGCTAAAGCAGATTCAACAAAAGTATATGCCCCCAAATGGGAAGTCCTTTTCTTTCTACACACTACCCTCCTCAGCCCACTATGTGGAATTATACTGGGCATGCTGTTGTTGTTGTTGTTATCTGTAACTTTTGCCAAATAGACTAGCGTTTTCCTTTTCTAGGTTAAGAACAAATACCTACTGGGCATGTTGTTGTTATCTGTAACTTTGGCCAAATAGACTAGCGTTTTTGCCTTTTCTAGGTTAAGAACAAATACCCGTTACTGGGAGAAAAAAATTCTCGGCTTAAAACCTAAAATTCTCTGTTTAAAACCTGCTAACTAATTGCCTTTGCTACGCACCTCACTTTAAGCGATGAAGCGACGCGAGGCACATGGCCTCTTCTTTCAATTTTTTTCACTCTTTAAGCGCTCATTTTTTGCCCTAAACGACTTCTTCTTCTGTTATTAAAAGTGCTCTATTTTATGCTACTTTATGCTATGTTTTCTGCAATTTATCAAGTGATTTTTTTTTTGGATTGTTGATTGTAGTAAATTTAATTTGATTATTCAATGGCATCAAGCCAAAAAAGAGGTCCAGCTTGAGCGTATGGAGTTGCAGTTGGCAATAATAACTCAAGAGTACAATGTATCTTTTGTCAAAAAATTTATAACGAGAATACATCGTTACAACAGACATCTAATTGGTGGTTTTAGACATGTCAAAGAATGTCCAAGTGTGCCGGATACTATTAAGAAAGAAATTAGAGAGTATGTTGAGAAAAAAAATGAGTTAAAAAATCCAATGAGCCATGGAGCATCTATGATTAATCTTCTTGATGAAGATAGTCAAATAGATGAGGATGACGTTGAAGTCAATGATATAATGAGGCCACCTACCTCTAAATCTCAAAGAAAGAATTCAACAAGTGGAAGTGGATCATCCACTAGCAGTAGCAATGTGAAAGGTCCTCTTAATCTTTTGTTCTCACAAAAACCAAATGAAAAGAGAAAGGATGAAGCTATTGACTTAGATTCTTGTAGGAAGAGTTTAAGGGAGCATGTTGTAGATGCTTTTGCAAGGTGGATGTATGATGCGGGGCTCCCTTTTAATTGTGTGAATTATACCGATAGTTTTGGTGAATTCATTGAGGCCGCAGGCAAATATGGCCCAGGAATGAAGCTGCCTACCTATCATGAAAGTAAGAGTTCCTTGTCTAAAAAAAGGAGGTGGAGAAGACAGACAAGATTGTCAAGGAGCACAAGGCACAATGGAAAATTTATGGTTGTTCCATTATGATGGACAAATGGACCGCAAAAAAGGGAAAAATGGTCATTTATGTTTTGGTGAATTCTCCGACAGGTAGTGTGTTTCTTGAATCTTATGATGCTAGTGACTCCTCAACCAATTCCAATAAAATGTTCAACTTGTTTGAGAAGACAACATTGAAAGTTGGACCGGAAAAAGTGGTTCAAGTTGTTACTGAGAATAAAAAAGCGGGTGACATGTTGAAAGGAGTTTTCCAAAATATTTATTGGACTCCTTGTGCTGCATATTGTATCAACTTGATGTTCGGTGACATTTTCAAGTTAGCCCAATATTCTATAGGATAACAAGTGGTTCTTATTTTCTATTTTATGTTTTTAACCTTCATGTTAATTGCTTGTACTTAATAACTATGAAATTTGACTTCCTACAATTTTTGCTAAGGCGATCAAGATACATTACATTAGTCAAAGGCCGTCGTTGTTGAACATGATGAGGAGATACACAAAACAAAGAAATTTGGTGAAACCGGCTAAGACAAGATTCACAACAGCTATCTTGACCTTGCATAGCTTTTCCCTGCAAAGGCAAAACTTGCGAACCTTGTTCTTGTCAACCGAATGAAGTGAGAGTATCTATGCAAAGGAAACTCTTGGGAAAGAAGTTGCGAGATTTATTATTGGTCCATATTTTTGGAATGGCACTGTTCAAGCACTTAAAGTTGTTAATCCTTTGGTTATTGTACTACCTTTGGTGGATGTGGAGAAAAAACCACCAATGGGAACATTTATGAAGCCATGGATAGGACTAAAGAAGCTATTGAGAAGGCATTTGATCATGATAGGAGGAAATACGAGAGTGGTTGAAATCATTGATAAAAGGTGGGATGATCAGCTTCATCAACCTTTACATGCAGCAGAGCGTATTTTGAACCCCGAATTATTTTACACAAACAATGAGAACAAGACTTTAGATTAAACGTTTGGAAGGGGTATCATGCACGTGTTGTGAAATTGGTGCCAGATGAAGCGATGCAAGACAAAATAGGGCAAGAGCTTGGTGTGTATATGCAAGCCGATGGAATTCTTTGATTAGCTTCGGCCATTAAAGGCAGAACCAAATTGGCACCAGGTGAGCAACTTTTTTCAATTGTTTGACTCTTTAGAGCTTTAACTATTGAGTTATTAACTTGTAAAATAATATTTCTACGGTTGAATGGTGGATGCAATTTGGTTATGAAGTTCTAAACTTGCAACAATTTGCTATTAGAGTTCAAAGCTTAACTTGTAGCTCATCCGGATGCGAGAGAAATGGAGTGTTTATGAACATGTGGGAAGATATATTATATTATTACTAAATTAAAGTTTATCTCAAATGTCCTAAGTACTCCTCTTAATTACTTTCTACATCTTATTATGCGATTCATACTAAGAGAAACAGGCTTGAGCTAAAGAAACTCAATGATCTCGTGTTCGTAAAATATAATAGAACATTGGCTCATCTTTACAAAGCTCGCAATATCATTGATCCAATTTTATTGGATAACATTGATGAAGCAAATGAATGGTTAACCAGAGGCCCCGAAAATCATGAAGAAAAAGAAGTGTTTGAAGGAGAAAGTCTCGCTTTTGGTCATGTTGCTATGGCATGTGGAGTTGAAGCGAATGTTTATGGTTTTAGGGGAAGTATTTTAAGGAGCAAAGAAAGAGAGTCTACTAGTACAAGTTCATGTACAAGTAGAACCCTAATTAATGAAGCCTCCGATGATGAAAAAGATGATGACCAATATAATAACTCGAACATGATGACACTTCAAGAGTTTGGAGATCTTGTTGAAGAATAGGATGTTGCTCCTTTTGTGATTTGTTTAGCATTTCCTTAACATGTTATGACTTTTGAGGATTATACACTATCTAATTTTAGTATCTATTATTTGCTTCTTGATTCAAGAATTGAAAATTTTGCTTAATATGTTATTTTTAATGAGTTACTAGCCATTTATCTATGCCTATTTTATTTATTTTTATTTATGTGTTAAATTGCGCTTCACAGCAAAAAAGCGCGCGCTTCGCTTCACGCTGCCTCGTCGCTTTTTTGCGCTTAACGCTTTCCAAACACTGCACCTAGTGTGAAAATCAGATGCATATAATCAAAACCTGTATAACTAACGCTTTGGTGGTTTTGATCATGCCATAAATCATGTTGAAAAAGGGATTATCCATAGAAAAACAAACCACACATCCTGTCACTTGCCTGGCAAAGAGAAATTTTTGATCGCTAGATTTGGTTCGCCTAAAATCGCATTGCTGTATCCATGGGGACAAAGAAAAAGATTCTTTATCCCACTTGTTTCACATGTGCGACCCAACCCCGTCCATATCACCCTTTTTAGAGGGGAACAGACGCAAAATGTTAGTGTGTGAAAGCCTAAAACTGAAAATAACACTATTCAAGTGGAAGAGGTTATGAAATCGACAAGTTGTAATAACATCAATAGTTGTACATGGAGGAAAAAAAAGAAAAAAAAAAGGTGTACAAACCTGAAGTGTATCAGGCATCTTCACCCTTTTTCCATTGACTATATTGCACAGGTACATGACACCAGCATTTGCGAAGTCCTGTTATTAACCATGAGAGCTATGCTTAGCACAAATTACCTTAATGGCACATTGCAAATAGGCAGAGGCTACAAACCCCAGATGATCGAATGATCAGAAACTTTTTTCACCTTTAATAGGTAAATAAACAAAATTAGTAGCTGAGAAAAAAGGCTGAAATGACTTTTTTTTTCAGTTTACCTGTTTGCCTTCTAAGGAAACTAACTTGCCATCCTGCATATCCGGATACAGTCAAAGATGAGATCAGTGTACTAAAAGTAGATACAACAAAATAGACCAAAATGATGTACAGAATCCAAGGTAGCTTGGCCACTGCCTGTCTAGAAAAGCATCTGAACAATAATGTCGACAAGAGAACACAACATATAAGGAAGCATAACTTACCAGACCAGAAACCATTCTCTGTAATTCATCCAAATCACAACCAATTTGTGACAGATCACCACGCACATCATTAACCTGTTGCAAAACAGGATTTGACCTGATTATGACAGCTATACTGCAAAGTTATAGTATAACCAGAAAATATAAATTTAAAGATTATGACAGTGGATCAGAGAAAACAAACCCCAAACATAAATAAAGACAAAGAGGTGTTAGAATAGATTTGCACCTCATTCCTTAGTAGTTTTGACATCTCCATTTGATCATCCAATTTCCCATCGACATTCTGAATTCTCTGCATCAAATGTTTCTTTGTTGCCTGATCAAGAGGAGAAACAGAATAATGAGGAAGGGACCATGGAGATACCAGACATAGGTAGACACAAATAACCCCACATCACATAAAAACATCTAACTTTGACCCACTAAGATTTTGACCGCCCTGCCTTCCCCTGTTTATCCTTGTTCCAAAATTTTGCCCTGCCCCGCCCCGTTCTGCCCCGTTTAGATTCACTTTCTCTTTTTTTTTTCATTTTCCAGTAAATACTCTGTCTTACCCATATATTTATATAAATATCATGTTTTACATCCACTTTGCTAAAGAAAAACAAAGATCTCACGTGCTATTTGGTTTTAAACCATCATCTTCGAAGATTAATTATGAGAAAATACATAATTCTTAACAAGTATTGAAGTATTGCAATAACATGTGTATTCATAAATAGATGTTCGTCTTTATAAATATTGACAATTAAGAAGGGACGTCGGCATTCTATTTAAAATTTTATCATGAATTAAAAGTTGCAAACAATTTAAGTTGGCATAGTAAATGTCACGGTTGAAAATCATACAACTCATGGCTTCTCTCACTCTCATGATAACGCATGGTATTATGTACACTTTGGATTGTCTATTTCTTTAATTGTAGCTTCCATGTCACATTCATCAATATGTAGAAAATTCTACTACCCTTTAAAGGTATTATCCCAAATTTGGGTATATGACATCCTCTAGCTATACTTCAATATCAATTTAGGAAAGAAAAGAAGACATGGGTAATAAAATAAGCAAGGAACGAACTGGGGACTCAGGCTACCTAATGGCCCACTATTGGGACTAAGGGCTGACCTACAACCTGCCCTGCCCCATTAAGATTCTGCAAAACTATAGTTTTGCCCTGCCCTGTTTACTGTTTGCCCTGCCCCGTCCCGCCCCAATTGCCATCCCTATGTAATAGTTGTTGTTGATCATAAATTAGTAAACTCAAAGCTAATATTTGCTTTAACAGTTAAAGTAAATAACAGGAGGCTAAAATGGGTAAAAGAATAGGAAAGTGCAGCATAGCTGAAAGACTCTTTCAGACAATCGCTATTCAAGCTAGTTATAATACTAAACTGGGGACCTTTTGAGGTTTTATACTTTTTCTCTAATGGGAGACCACAGTTACCACGATTTGCTAATCCCCTAGCATATCATGAATTTCATCCCACTGTTATGGGAATAATACAAAAATATTTGGTAGATCAAGTGTGGCAATACAAATTATTGTCCTTATATTTCACAACCCAATAGCAACTTTTATGTCTAAAATCTAAATCCAATTCAACTGTAATTAATGTGACTTCAATAATTTTTTTACTAGCTGCTCTCTTAATTTTTAAGTCTTTAGCTGACCCCAACTTGCTTGTGACCGAGGCGTAGTTGTTGTTCTTGTTGCTACCTTAAGTCTTTGAAATTCTCTTTTACTTGAGAATAAACTTTAATCAAGGATTTTCAATGTTGACATCTAATCTAAAGAAGTCTTACCTGGTGAATTATGTTTTAGGTTAGGTAATGACTAACTCTTTTTTCCAAATCCCACTTTGTGGGACTATACTGTGTAGTTGTTGTTGTAAACTGAACTGGACTACAATTAGGTACACACACTGATAAACCAATTGAGTTGCTCTAGGGAGGTATAGGTTTTATTAACAGTATGAATATACATGTAAAGATCTACGCTCTTATGAGACCAACAAGAAACATATATCACACCCAAATACCCAACTCTTTCTCAGGCTGTTTAAATAACTGCCTTCTTTTTATAAAAAAAATATTACTAGGGGGGGAGGGGGGAGGAGGAAGCTAATAATCAGAATTGAACCCCCACATATCGTGGTGAGACTCTCACTGGTACCACCATAGTACCACAGTATAAATCTTGGTAGTAATGTACATTCAGAGAATACAAACACATTCACCGACATGGGAAATATTTCTGGCCTATACCAAGAGGGCTGGGGAGGTTAGGGCAGATTCATTAATAGCACACTATTGTTGACACAAGCTGTGAACATCAAGCTTCACATGTTTAATAGAAACACCGCATTTATTATAAACAAAAAACTGCATAATACTAGTGTGCTAGTTAGGCACGTGGGAATGCCAAGATTGCAGAGAAGGAATTAAGAACAGAGGTAGTTTGCAAGAGATGATACTTACAGCAAGCGCCTCAGAAACATGCTCCAAGTGCTTTGTCAAATTTGAAACGGCATTTGTCATATTCTTCTTGGTTACGTACATAAGGTCAGAGAATGAGAAACCCTGCAAGAATTACACGAAAAGTTGAAAACATGTTTTCTTTTTTTAAATACTACGGATATCGATCATTGTTCACCGTAACAAGTATGCAATGGCCATCTAAAGCTAGAGGCAGAAAAGCTTGGCCTTCAGTTGAGGGCTTGTTTCTTCCCCTATTTTGACCCCTAATATTCTGTAGAAGGGCTGGTACCTAAGCCGAGGACCAACTTCAAGCTGACACGCCACCTAGACACACTTGAGCATGTTACTCACCCATTCTCACACATCCATTTTATTTTACCTTCTTTTTTTTTTTTTTGAGAAAGCCCTTCTCGCTCATGCATTTTAATTTCATCTGTCGTGCTATTTAACACTACCTGCATCAGGTAGGGGTAAGGTATGCGTAAAGACTACCCTCCCCAGACCCCACTTGTTGGGATCAAACTGGATTTTTTGTTGTTGTTTGTATGCTACACAGACCTCTAGTACATCTTAGTATAATGAATCACCCAGACTTCCTTCAAGTAATCTCCACACTAATAGAAGTCAGTAACAAAAGAGAGGGCATTACTTAAATAGAGAATCTAAGAAACAATTTATTTTACCTTCCACCACATATATCCATAACCCAACGCCCCTACTGCAGCAGTTGGCATGATAAGAGATGTCAAGTTACCTGAGACACAGAGGGCGACAAAGGGTGTAAGCACACATTGGCTGATAGAAAACAACTTCAACATAATCAAAGGAAAGATAAAGCAAAACATAGCATGAAACTCTTCAGTCAAGAATAGTGGAAGATACCAGTAGAATTTCCATTAAGAACAGTAATTGATCGTGCAGAAGCCAATTGTCGAACCTCCATTGCCAGCCTACGAACCTACAAAGAGAAAGCAATAAACATAAGTTGCATTGTAACATAGAGATATTTCATAATTTAATTTATAATGAGTTGGTTGATACACAACACAGAATCAGGGGTTGATAATTCTTTTATCCTGTCTAATTCTAATAATAAGGGGCATGTGATGCAAAGCATGTACACAGAATCAGGGGTTGATAATTCTTTTATCCTGTCTAATTCTAATAATAAGGGGCATGTGATGCAAAGCATGTATGTGAAAGACAATAAACTCAATTAGAGAGGTGGATTGGATGACGGACTAGCTCTCATTTTCTTTATTTTTTCCTTCTTTTTCTTAGATACAGAGAAATCTGCAATTCCAAATTTGAAACTAAGTAGATAAGAAGCCAGGTCCTCAATCCAATCTCCACTTAAATTAATAACAAACTTGGTTCAAGTGTTCAACCGGCAGGACCTGTGACCTGTGTCGTACCACCTTTGCCATTGAATGAAATACTGGGGGCATGGCCAAGCTCAATTTTTCTAAACCTCTTACACACCATCTCAAACAATAGTATTCTTTCACGTGATTTTGTTTTCTAAGTCATAAATCCATGTCTAATTTAATCCCATAAATTTAGTCCACATTGATTTTAATAAAGTCAAATTGTTTTTTGGGTGCATTTCCATGTAGATTAGTGTGATGATGGGAAATGTTAAACCCTAACCATCAAATCATTATTTTTATTATCGAAAATTCTCCAATGGCCAGTTATGCTCGAACACGGTGTATAATGGGCCCGCCCTTTAACCTTCATGGCTTAAATATCAGCTTTTGTCCGCGCAAGATTCAAATCCATGACTTGCGCCTAACCCACATAATATGTGTTGTGCTCTTACCACTAGACCAAAGCCTAGGGGCCCCTATGCCATCTAGGCATTTAAATTGTGAAATCACTCATATATATGCCTCTCGCAACACCCACATTTAATCTGTGAATGCCAATGGACAAATTCTTTTTGGGGGAGTGAATCCAAAAATAAAAATTAAGTTACATATTAACACAATAAATTGGAAAAAAGAACGCATCGGGCCTAAGCAACAATCTGTAGACCCCACTGGCATCCACCAAAATGAAGAAAAGCAAAAAGAGAATGAGAGAAGGGAAGGAAAACTCTCGAGTCAATTTGATATAGCTTAATAAACTAAACTCGTACAACAATGACACCATTACATCCATCATTTAACCACTGAATCCATGATCTATACAGACCTAAATGCCCTACAGTCACAAGATGAGAACTTTATTGAGCATTCCAACGTATTTCATGTCCTTGTTAAACTCTCCAACCACTATTACAGGGAAGTTGGAAATATTTCAGAGGGAATTTCTACGGGATTTTTCAAGCAGGGAAAGGAAGTTTCATTTGGTCAATTGGAAGATCGGCACAACACCACAGTGTTGGGGTGGACTTGGGATTAGAGATCTAAGGGTGTTTAACAAGGGATTACTTGGAAGTGGTTATGGAGATTTTCAGTAGAGGAGAATGCTCTTTGGAGAGAGGTGATTGCAGAGAAATATGGGGTTCTAGAAGGGGGATGGAGGACTAAAAATATGACACTTCCCTATGAGCACGGATTACAGAGGAAAACATTAGAAGGGTTGTAAGAGTTTATTGGGAATGTTTCACTTAATCACTTGGGGCGGGTGATGTGTAAAGCCCCGATTATAGTTCCTTAAGAGCCTTGAGTTAACACTCATAAGAAGAATTTTTTTATAGGTTCACACAATGAAATTTTTATGATAAAATTTATTTCAAAGACTTAAGTTAGCAAAAGTGCTTAAATAAATGTTAAATGATTTGGAATCAAGTTTTGTGAGTATAATTGCCAAAAACATGGAGGAACGTATTGGACGCCAAGTGTAGAAAACAGCTAAGTTTCGCTCCAATAAACGACCACCACGCGATCTGAATTTGGTCAAGAGCAGAAAATCAACTCGGTTACACTTCAACACGTGACCACGACGCAATCACATGTAGATATAAATTTCAAATTTCGATAAAGGCTCGTATTTTAGGTTTTGAGCATTGTCTTCTCCTACAACATTTAATCATGCTCCTAACATTAAATCACTCGGCAAATCTCTAGATTTCAAGAAACATCCTCAAGAACTCAAGAGATGGAAAACCTAGGGTTTTATGGGAACGTACCTCAAGGTGATTCTACTACTCCCCAGCACTAAAGTTAGAATCATGTGACTATATTAAGACTATAGAACACAGGTGATGGAGTTGGAGGTGAAAATTAACTTTAAGCCCTAGCTGGCTAAATAATACTTTGATGGAGGAATTGGGCTGAATGAATAATTTGGGTTAATGGTTTTAACCCCTAGGTTGTAGATTTCGAAAAGTTGACTAAGCGAAGTTACTGAGAGAAAACTTAACCCTCAGGGGTCAGGCTGGTGACAATTGACTTGAACATTGGGGCTCAAGTTCGAAACCCACTAGGTGTAAACAATTTCTGAGGGCCATCGGACTGGGTAAAACCAGAATTAACTGTGGTGCACTTGCAGAAAACTCCTTGCCAAGGGCCTGTGTACCCCCGGATTAGTCGGGGCTCTTAGAAATTCGGACGCCCGGTGCAAATCAAAAAAAAAGTTAATGAGAGAAAACTTGGACAATTGTTTCGAGGTTAGTGAAGTTTCCATTCCCTAAGTCAAGGGCCTAATAAGAAAATGTTTAATAAACTGTTACGCTCCAATAAACGACCACCACGCGATCTGAATTTGGTCAATTGTAGAAAACAACTCAGCTATTCTTCAGCACATGACTAGGAGTGACAAACGGGTGGGACGGGTCAGATATGGTTCGGGTCGAAAATGGATAATGAAAAACGGATCAATTATCCGATCCTACCCATATTTAATACGGATTAAGAATTTAACATACGGATAATATGGGTAACCCTTATTATCCATGACTTCTTGTATGTGATCACTTTTGGGAGAATTCTTAGTCTCTGTAACTTGAGGAATCCCCAATTTGACGCTTTACAAATGTAAAAGTTAGACCTATTGGTTATCCATTAGTTACTTATTCGTTATCTATTTTCTAAATGGATAATATGGTTCTTATCCATATTTGACTCGTTTTTAAAAAGTTCATTATCTAACCCATTTTTTAGTGGATAATATGGGTGATTAACTATTTTCTTTGAACCATTTTGCCACCTCTACACGTGACCACGACGCAATCACATGTAGATATAAATTTCAAACTTCGAGAAAGGCTTGTTTTTTAGGTTTTGAGCATTAAGTCTTCTGCGACATAGCAAGCACGAAGTTGTGCACACTCTCACACTCAAAGGTGAGTAATTCTTAAATAAATACATAGATTTACAACATTTAATCATGCTCCTATCATTAAATCACTCGGCAAATCCCTAGATCTCAAGAAACATCTTCAAGAACTCAAGAGATGGAAAACCTAGAGTTTTATGGGAACGTCCCTCAAGGTGAATTCTACAACTCCCTAGCGTTTTATGGGAATGTCCCTAAATAATGAATACATATGGAGACACTTAAAGTTAAAATTTTGTTCCAACTTTAAGTGTCTCCAGATGTACTCGGCCATAATACTTTAACGGAGGAATTGAGTTGAATGAATAGTTTGGGTTAATGGATTTAACCCCTAGGTTGTAGATTTCGAAGAGTTGACTAAGAGAAGTTACTGAGAGAAAACTTGGACAATTGTTTCGAGATGAGTGAAGTTTACATTCCCTAAGTCAAGGGCCTAATAAGAAAATGTTTAACAAAAAAATTTATTTGATAAAAAGGTGACTGATTGTTCCGAAGTGTAAATAGAAGTGTTCAAAACCCGAACCAAAACCGAACTGAAATCGAAGCTTAATGACTTATTGGTATCGGGTTAACGGTTTAACGAACGAGGAACGGATGGAAATTTTTTTATTAACGGCTTATCGGTTTTGGGCGGATTATTCAATTTTCTTAACGGATAATCTGTCAAACCATTAAGAATATATACATTATAAAATTTATTTTTATCCATATCTATATATAATAATCAAAAACACATCTTCCTCCAATACTCCATCAAAGTGAATTAGAATAAAAGAAAGACAAATAAAAAGGAGTTATCTAACTTTGACAAAAGATAGAATTTGTCGTCTGAAACAAGATAACAACACCAATTACATCACTGCTTCATCAACTTTGCCTGGGTTTTAAGGCATCCTAGAATTCTAAGCATTATGAACATTTGTTTTAACAACGGCCAATTGAAAATCTTTCACATGGACTAAGACCAATGTGTATAAACATAAATAAGATTCTAGATAGATGATTTACCCATCACGCTGTCTCTTCTGCTTCGTCCCTCTTAGTATGCCGACCACCTATTTAAACATACAGAGACTAAATTTTATTTTATTTCAATTGAATTAGACCGATAAACCACCCGATAAGAGCTAAATCGATATCAATCCGCCCGATTCTTATCGGATGGTTAGCGGATTAATACATTAAAAGCCGATAACTGATAAGCCAAACCTCTAAGAGTAAATAGCCGCCCAATCCGCCCGATAAGCAGTCTTAAGTGTAAATGCTTTAACTTTTTATTTGAAAACGCCTAATTGATTAAATGCTATGAAGTTATCACTACTTCATGATATAGATTTTCTTTTCTTATAGCAATTGAACTGCCTTACTTGATAAC
The DNA here is from genome assembly GCA_034376525.1 of Nicotiana benthamiana. NCBI lineage: Eukaryota > Viridiplantae > Streptophyta > Magnoliopsida > Solanales > Solanaceae > Nicotiana > Nicotiana benthamiana. The sequence continues at coordinate 98,124,361 of CM067337.1, forward strand.
TCAACTAGCTCAAAATTCCATAAACAATTGAATTTGTTGTTTGATTTGATTGTTGTTGTGCCATTGCTAGCATTTATTCATACTCATCACAGATTAGATATATGTGATCACGTGCGTTTCGGGAGAAATAGCCAACTTCCCCAAGTGTGAGAGCCATAGTTGTCAGGGCTAGTTGTCCCACAATTGCATGTGCTCCACGTCTTCAGATTTATGTGCTTGGGGAGTGGTCAACCTCCGTGTAAAAGCCTACAAGCGTAAGGCACGAGCTAGATAGATAATGCTCAAAACCAACGAGCATGATTCTGGGGAACGGTTACTAGGAATTTGTACCATAAATACTCCCACTCTATTACACTAGGATTCATTAAGATTCAGATAGAAAAAAACTCTAGATAATTTACTAACCCGATGAGCTTATAAATATTGTTCACTAATCTTGCTCTACAATTCCTTTCCGTCAAGAATCATGGAATAAGAATCTCAGCTACTTCATTCTTTATTTATTGCTTTTACATTGCTTTCTTTTATAGTAATTTGTCTCATTTGTTTATTTTTGATTAACTACAGCCAATCTAACTGGATTGTGCCAGTTTCTTGCAAACTAATTTCTGTAAATATAATTGATTACTCTAATAATCAATTTTTTAGGTTAAACAGCAGGTGCCATTATTTATTCAGATTTATTTGTTTGGGAGAAGTAGTCAACCTCCCTGAGTGTAGAAGTCACAAGGGTCGGGGATTGGCACAGCCATCCTCACACTCACAGACTCCATTATAAGATAAAATTTTCAAATTCAATTATTAGAACTTAATTTAAATTTCATGTAACAGTTCAGCATTCAGATTTCATGTTACAGTTCAGCTTTCATATTTCAGTATTAACGTGTTAAATTGCTTAAGTTATATTTATTGCATCTTTATTATAATTGTTTAGCCCACAAAAGTCTTGTGCTCGCTTAGGGGGTGGTAAACAAGACTTACTAGGTACCCTCGAGATACTTAGCCCATTAAGCCCACGTCGTGTAGCAAGCGTTAAGTGTGCAGGTGATGAAGCTCGTGGCTAGAGGCAAATTTTCTGGATTCAACTCACAAGCTCCGTTGATTTATTCCAGTGGTAACAGATCTCTTCGCAAGGTTTTATTAAAATTACACCTTTATAGTATTTCATGTGGAAACCCCCATAGATCATGTATAATAAGATCTTAGAGGCTCATGACTTTATTCAGTGGGGTTATAGTTAACAATTTAGCCACGTTAGACTCAAGTACTTTTTGTTTGGAAGCTTACCAGCCTCGACTCTTGACCTAGTGTCACGTTAGACTCATGTACTTTATTATTATATAATTGATTTAATTCAATTTCAGCTATTTCAGTTTTATTTCTCTTAACGATATTAATGATGTTCAATTCCATGTTAAAGTACATTTAGCACAAACTAGCTCAGGGTTCACTCGACGGGTAGCTCAGGTGGCCAACACATCCCGTCCCATTTTGGAGCGTGACATGATGAGAGCAAAGTAAGCTTTCGAGAAACAAATGGTGTGAAAGTAGCATTTTAAGTATCAATTTTCCTAATATGCACAGGATTTCATGCCAAGAGAAGATGGCAATTCAAAGCATACGGAGGATTCAAGATAGACAGACACATCAGGGTTTGAGATTTAGGAGAAACTTAGAAGTTGGAAGATTGTTGAGTCCCAGAGTTTGATAGTTTCTCCACAAGCAGAATATTTCATGGATTAGCCATGATGTTTAGAGATTTGAGGGGGGAAAGATGGGGATAGTGGTATATTTTTCTAAAAAGTCCTATTATGGCTTATTACAGGATAGAGCAGAGGTAGCCTTTCCCTATCTCACGGTTTAAATACCCCAAGTGCCGAGAAAGCTGTGTTTCTTTACATGGTTAGCTATAAACGAGGTGAGTCTACCGAACAAGAATTTCAGGAAGAGGAGAGTTACATGTATCATGTGGAGCTTCATGTACAAGAGAGCAGATGGAGAAGTATATTACCTTCTTTTACATTATCATATTGCATCTCGCTCGTGTGAAGTGCTTGGTTGGGTTGGACTTCACCGGTGATTAGGGGTGTGCATTCGATTTATCGATTCGATTTTGACCTTTATCCATAATTACTTACCAATTATCGATTTTTACATATGCTTATCGTATCGTTCCAATTAGGTTTTGATTTTTTCGATTTTGATTTATCGATTTTTGAGGCTTATTGATTCGGTTATCGAGTACACCAATAAGAAAATTTGCGGGATTCCACGGAAAGTATATCACTATAAACGCGTCTAACTAATATCGACAAGAAGAAGCTAAAATAAGAGGAACACCGTTTATAACATAAAAACTATGTCAACAAGCACATGCACCGAAACTAAAGAAAGGGATCAAATGTATGCCACCAACACTCCAATGGTATTAAAAAAATACATCATCGCGGTTAATTCTATTTCCTATTAATTTGAACTTCATTCCCTTGAGCTTTAAATATGATCATTCCTTAAATGTAGTAGATGAATAATAGAGTTAGGGACTTGGGATAAAGGAAAAGGTATTATAGAATAAGGGTAAAAAAATAATAATAATAAAAATAAAAAAATTAGGTAAATTTTTTTTTTATATCTTATCGGTTTATCGATAAATCGATAACCGAAAAGGACAAAATCAACATCGATAACTCGACAAGGAAAATTTCGAAATCGAAATCGATAAACCGATATCTATAAACCGATAACAAATAATCAATTCGATTTATCGATAAACCGATTCGAATGCACACCCCTAGCGGTGATGCCAGGCATGGTAAAAGAAGTGATGTTCAGTTGGACATTCAACATTCAGGAGGAGAAGACGCAAGGCTTGGGATGTCGCTCCACTTGCACTCATGTGGACCATTTAGAGAAAGAGAAATAGAAGAGCATTTGATGTGATAGAGAAGGACTTTTACATTCAAAGAGTAACCTCTTTTCCCTTATTATGTTCGGTGCACCAATGAGATTCCTTTAAGCATAGAAGATAGGATGCATTTTGTAGAGAACCATCTTTTTTTGTGAGGTTTCTCTATATTTGGGTATGCTTCTAGTGTAAGGGTATTTATGCCCTTCATTAATGAAATCATATTATATTATTCAAAAAAAAGGAAAATATCCATATTATGAAATACCAGTACTTCATCAATGTTAACTCTAAAAGGTAGCGCTAAAAATAATGTTTTTATTGCACCCAAAGGTGTGGCCTAGTGGTCAACGAAGTACGTTGAGAGCGATAAAGTCTTGGGTTCAAGACCCGAAGGAGACAAAAACACTAGGTGATTTCTTCACATTTGTCCAAGTTTTGATGGGATGGGTTACCAGGTACCTGTGGTAGGAGGTAGGATGTACCCACTGGTATTAGCCGAGATGCGTGCAAGCTGGCCCAAACCCGGTTATAAAAAGAATGTTTTGTTATTCTATGAAAAGGAAATTTAAAAGGTGAAATACATACACAGCCCCTTAAACGTGTCCTGATTCTTCTTGTAGACACCTAAACTAAGCATATTGTCACGGGATGAGTATAATTGCGCAGCTAACCCGTGCGGCACTTAGACAACTTTGCCAACGGTTGCTAAGTAAGCCTTGAACTTCTCGAACTAGAGAAGAAAGCAATGAAGCCAAATGAGAACTTGTATTGCACTAAAGAGAGATTTACAATGCTTGAGTTGCTTGTATGTTTTCTGATGCTTGGTGGATGATTCCAAATGGCAAATGCCATCCCTTATTTATAAGGGAGGCTTACAAGCTCTAAAGATTCTAGAGAATTCTATAGCCTTCTAGTTATGTACATGTCCTAGAACTCTATGGAGAGTTCTAGAGAGTTCTACTACATTCTAGGTAGATACATGTGCTAGAATTCTATGGAGAATTCTAGAATGTTCTATAGAGTTCTAGAGAGCTCTAGAGAGTTCTAGAGAGCTCTAGAGAGCTCTAGAGAGTTCTAGAGAGCTCTAGAGAGTTCTAGAGAGCTCTAGAGAGTTCTCCAATGTGCGAGAGTTCCCTAGAACGTTCCGGAATCTAGAGTTGCTCAAATGTGCTGGAGTTGTCTAGAATGTTCCGGAATTGGGCCAAGCTAGGACTCTTGGCCTTACATTGGCTTCCTAGCCCAATATTATAGATGATTGGGCTATCAACTTGGGCGGTCCGTAACAATATGACCTATTGAACATTTCAACTATGCTTAAATTCAGCCTATTTAGATACTTGAGGCACAAGCAAATGAAATTTTCAAGCGCGTGGAGTGCAACTCGAGATGACGTAGCAGAGGAGCAATAAAAAAAGACACGCATCAGCAAAGAGAAGCAAAAACACGTAAGCAAAAAGAACTCTTCATCTCCTACTTCGAAGCTGGCCGAACTTGACCGAAAGAAGTCCAGAAACGATGGAGTGCATCTTTTTACTTCATTAGTTGCAAAATATATATATGTAAAATGAAGAGAAAGTGGGAAACATGAATAGGACACCACTGGAAATTTTCTTGGCAAAATACCTACCTTGTGTGGAAATGCAGAGCAGCAATACATCGTAGACCCAGTTTGTTTGGAAACATAAATTGGCTGAAATGGCTTTTAAAATGGCTTTTAAAATGGCAAAAAATGGCAGGTAAAATTTTGTGCTATGCTCAGCAAACACCTTTCCTCTAGCGCCATAATACCCTTGTACTTCCCGACCATAATACCCTTGCACTTCCCAGCGACAATTTGGAGTTCTGGGAAAGTTATGAAGAGCGCACGTGCAGCATGCTAGTATTCCAGAGTTTGAGATTGAATGCTGCTGTTAAAATTTAGAATTATTATGCATTATCTATTTATTTACTTGTCCACAATGGACTTTGCGACCCTTAAAAATAATAAATGAATCAGTGTTGTCAATAGCGAAAAGTGTTAAAAAGAGCTCCAAATCTATCGGGGCTTTAAGCGCAAAGTGCAAAGTATGGGCTTTAGCTAAAAAATGCGCAACAAAGAAAAAATAAAAACATACATGCAATATAAGAAAAAATTAAGAATTTCATTCATAATGATTTCCTTAACAATTGATATATTTTTTGCCAATTATAATTATTGCTTTGCACCGCGTTATTTAAGATAGAACTTATTGGCAATGAAGTGCACGCCTTAGTGCCTTGTCTACACTGAAGTGCAACGTAAGTGACGTGAACAGAGGCAGATCCAGAATTTTATGGCTACGAGTGTTATTATATTTAATGCAAATCTACCATTAGAGAAGGAAATTGAATTAGAAAATACATTTGGCCGGTTTGCTCTTTCTTGAATTCGGTTCGGGTCTATTTTAAATTATTTTTTCGTTCCACAAGATTTTTGTTGCATAACTAAATACATGATAACCAAATTGAAGATGTTTGTTCCTTTATTTGAAATTAATCGAAAACTAGCATTAGATGATAAGAAAGAAATATGATTAAAGAAGTGGAAAAAATGGAAAAAGGAAAGTAGCGCAAAGAGGAAACATAAAATTGAATGGTCATTAGTGGGTCTCGACCATGGGTGACACGGCTTGAAAAGTGTGTCCCTGACCATGGCACTCCAATCATTTAGTTACTCCGGGTGCCACGCCGTATATTTATATTTTTTCCTCAAAATAGTACTGTAGACTTGAAATTTACCCAGCATGCGGGTGGCATACCACTCCCTCTGCTCTACATAGATCCGGCCTTGAACATGAATAAGTAAAAGTGAGCAGAGGGAGTAATCTATATTTCCTTGCTAGGTAAACATTGATGCATTGCTTTTGTGGTGGCCATTTATTCTAGATTGTTGCTAAAACAAAATGGCAGAATGACCGGAAAGTAACTGAAATGAGTGTTGTTCAAGAAGCAGAACTATTGGTTTGAAAATGTGGCTAAAGAAATTGCAGAAAAAAACATGAATTTGGAGAAACAAGGGCAATAGAACGCCCAAATTCCTTTTCAGGTGAAGTTTTATGTTTTCCAGAAAACACTTTGTTGCAGCTTAATATATATTGTCATTCCACGCACTTAATTTTGATTAAGAACACACACCTGCCATGTCAGCATTTCGTGCCTAATTGGTACAGTTTGGGCATAATTCAAGTGTCCATGCGTCATATGCTTAGTTTCGGCGTCTAGATGAAACATCAGGACTAGTTTAAGGGGCCATCTATATATACGGCCTATTTATAGGACTGGAAATTTTCACGGATAGATAAACAGGTAGATTTTGCATATAAAACCACATTGGCAGTAGATCAAAAAAATTCAATGACAAAACTGAACTTTCATATGTATACTTAAGCTACTTCTTACAATCAAGGTACCTGTGCAGCCATAACATCTGAATCTCCAGCATCTGTCTCCCCTGATTTTTCATAATTTTTTATCAAGTTCTGTCAAAAAGATTGGGAAAGAATCACTTAAAGAATTCAAATACTAAATGCAGAAAACATAAAAGGAACATGAAATTGGTTTAAAAATTTGACAACTACATCCTTCTTGTTAGTTACAGGTTATACAAGGATCTAGCAAAAAAAAATATTCAAATAAAATCATATCCTGCAAAAACCCTTTGTAAACAAGGTGAGTTGATCATGTATCATGTATATGTACAGAACATAGTTCCTAAGCATTATTTTTTTGATAGGTAGTTCTTAAGCATTCTTCTCCCTGTTACATTGAAATTTCAGCATTCACACTAAGTTACTCTCCTGTGCTAGTAATTGATGCATTATACTAAGTCATTACAATCTAGAGTACCTGTTTCTAGCAACAAACATGCATAAACAATAGTACTTTTTCCATTAACAAAATTCATGGAATACGAAGCTAAAACTAATTCAATCGGTGACAATGCAGTCATTAGGAATTATCTCATCTTCCAAATTTCAGCATCCACCATATATATTTCAGTGCTCGCAGCAGAAGCATTATACACCTAGGAGATACGTATAACACCTAGACTACCTAATTCAAGCTCAGTTGAGAGCATAACTAAAAAAACGTCTCTTTTAACAGAAATTAAAAATACTAACTTAGGCACAGATAAAACTAAATTTTGGCGAAAAACACAAATAAAAAGGTGAACGCAAGTACCTGAAGCTCGCCTAATACATCAGATAATTTACCGTTTTGGAACAGCACAGTACCAGTATACCCTACACATAAGGAATATAGACATAAGATCAGATCAAACTAGAAAAAATCGCTAAAAAGAAGAAAATCGAAAATAGAAATTTTACTTAAGAACAAAGTAGAATGAAAAAGACTCAAAAGGGAATAGTTTGCATACCAGCACCGACAATGAAGATGATTCTGCCTAAGCCTATTCCGGTTTGTAACGCCATAGCCGGCGATGACAAGGTGATTAGCAAACCTAGGACTAAAAAATTATTCTGCGTCTCCGATGAGAACTTTTGGAGTTGAATTTACGGGGGTAGTGGGAATTGAGCTAATTAGTCGTTGTTCTAATTTAGTGCCGTGAAACGACGTGGTGTTGGTACTTGATGGCGGTTAGCCCACGATTTACCCTTTCGCCAATTGCATCGGTCCTTGTCGTGGAATGTAAGGCGCGGCACGGATGCTGTTCTAGTTGAGTAGTTTGGCCCAGTGGTACAGCCTACTCTCTCTACAAACTCTTGTTTGTTTTAATAGTTTTTTAATTTTTATCGATTTCATTTAAATTAACATGTTTGACTGGTCATCAAATTTAAGAAAAAATTAAAAAAAATTAAAATTTACAGTCCTAAATTATTTTTAAACAGTTCAAAGTATTTGTGTGGTTATAAAAGCTTATCATTAAGGATAGAATTGTAAGTTTAAGCTAAATTATTTTCAAATTCAAAAAAAATTCATTCTTTTTTAAACGAACTAAAAAAGAAATAGGTTCACATAAACTGGAACGGAGGGAGTAGTTGTTATATACTTATATTAGCATTTGATGTTTAAATATTTTTTAGCTATTATAGATTCAAATTATCCAAAAATTAATTATTTTTCTTTTTTTAATGTTAGATAAAAATATAAGAAAACTATTTAAATTTAAAATCTCAAAAGATATGTGTATTTCACTAGTTAAATAGTTAAAAAAATAATACATTATTAATGAGTTTATAACTAAACAAATACATATTTAAACTCTAATGCAGACATTTTATATTTGCAAAAACAGATTCTTTTAAAATTGATGGAAGAACTTTATAATTGTAGCCTGTTTCGTAGAATTTATTCTCTTACTAATATAACGCTTGAAATAGCAAAAGTTCGGGTCCAAATTTTCGACAAAAAGGTATCCAATAGCCTTTCCTTAAAGACAATCTAAAAGCTTAATAATTAAATTTTTTATCCAAATATTTTTGGAATTTGTCTAGTGGAAAAGATGTCACGTGCAAATTTTCAAATCTTATATATTGTGTAAGATAGGAACTTTCTTTAATGGAAAGGATTGTGTGCATATTTTTGAAATTATTAATAGTAATCTTAAAGATTCTATATGGATATTGTTGGTATAGGTAAAAAATTATTATAGATGAATAAAATGTAATTTAAAGAATCGATTATGAGAAAAGCTTGGTTTTTACATTGAGTGATTGTTATATAGGGATGATGTTATTTATAGAAAGGTCTGACTATATCTTTGATTATATATATATATATATATATATATATATATATATATATATATATATATATATATATATATATATATAAAATAACTATCTAATAAGTGAAGCTTTAGTGGTACGATGAAGGGTATTTTTGTAAATAATGGGTCTTGTGAGGGTATTATAATGAAAGGTCTGACTTATACATTTTCTGTTGTCCAACTCAAAAAAAACGTGTTTTGTTATGAAATAATATAAAAGACAAGAACAATATAGAGAGAATAGGGAGAGGAGTATTCTTATTGATACTTGGGATGGTTTACAATGGAATAGAACCCCTATATTTATAGGGAGGTGGTGACTTAGCCACCAAGTAGTAAACCCTAGAATCTCTCTAATTATAGACATTCACCTTAAATAGAGTTCTATTTATAACACTCCCCCTTGAATGTCTATTCAATAATGTGCCTCGTTAAAACCTTAACTAAAACAAAACCCAATGGGAAAAAAGTTTAAGAAAAGGAAAAAGAGTACACATGTTTGAATATGCGCCTATTGGTTGCCTCGTTAAAAACCTCGCAAGGAAAACCCAGTTGGGACAAAACCTTGTAAGGGAAAAAGAGTGCAACGCGCATTAACTCCCCCTGATAAGAACATCAATTTATATCCTTGAGCATTTGCATTTCAATCTTGTGCACCATCTTCAAAACAATCTTTGGTAGATGTTTGATAAATAAATCAACCATATTGACTTGAATAAATATTCCGCACCTTGAAATCATCATTCTTGATAGATATGAACATCTTCATATAATGTCGTGGAATAACTCTTCAATATCTCCATAGATGTATTCTCAATGCCATCATGCTTTGACTTTATACTTTCAAGTATTTGAACTATATGTCCAAATCTACATGTCTTTCATATGGAATCAAGTATTTGTCTATACGCTTTAAGCGTATCAAAGACTTTGTCCTTCTAGGACTTAATATGAGCATTTGCAGTGAGAATATAGTTACTTTCTTTGGGTCAGCAAATGCGTATAGCATGCTTTGCAATATGTTGCAATTGAATTATCCTTTTATGAACTTCAGCATCATATTATGATATTCGAGGATCTATATATACAAATGATAATTCATCCCATGTAACTTTTTCTCAAGTGTTTATCATGTCTCCCGCTCATGTTAGAAAAGCTACCTTGTTTCCTCAACTTTGAGAAATCATCTTTGTGCATTATCATGTCAATATACACAGCACATTAATAATAAGATGAAATTATTTGGTTCCTGACCCTGAACCACTTGTGAGGGGAGAATATACTCTCGTATACAACGTATATCAAACTGATACATATAACTTTGTTCTCATAAGAAACAGTTTAGCTATTAAGTGGAGGCACTCAATAATTATCTTGCTAAACCAACTTTGATATAAACCAACTTATCAAGACGAACTATCTTGAGTAGAAAATCTGGAAATTATGCTCGAAGTTAGATTACTGAGCAATTTACCTTGCAAGCACCGGCCAGGCTGCGGGTTAATAACAATTGCGCATGTAACCATATCATAGATGCATCATATGTGGTATACATGGCAGGTGAATGGGCCCATATTCACCTTTGATATTTCCAGAATTTATGGGCTTCAACCCGAACTCTTTAGTTGGTCAGTTCATTAATGAGAACAAGTGATACAAGAGAATTCGTAAAGAACCTTCTAGTTCTTTAATATTCACCTATGTGAATTTGCACATCATACTTAAAATGAGATGGTTAACACGAATGCCAACTGAATAAATTATCAATATTGATAAACTTCTAATTTACACCATGACATGTGCACTTATCAATAAACTTCAGGTTCATTATGACATGGGTTTTTATACCAATAGATATCCACTTTATTGTGGCATTCTTTCGTTTGTGTAGTACAAACTGGAGAACAAAGCGGGTAGCTTTTCATATACAAATTACCCCGCTACAAGTTGTAGTAATAGGAGATATCAAATTCTTCCTTTATTTATAGTCTCAACATAATCAATCGCTTTCGCGTGTACTTTGGAAACTGAATAAGTTTCTTTGAGACTTACTATAGCACAATACTCAATTGTGTTTCTCCAACATAGTAATAATTGGCTCTTATAGAGCTCTCAATTAATTTTGTTCTACCACAGATTCATCAACATCCATGTGGTGAATATCTTTCTTAAAGAGAAAGTTATACCATTATGGTCATGTCAAACTTATATACAAGATATGTTTCTTGCATTATCGTTGTCCTTTAATAGTCATATTTCCAAAATACTTTGGCGTACAATAGGTACGTGACCAACGATCATTCATGCCATATATATAGCCAACAGGCTTGACACCATTAGGTGTTTCAACTATAGGGCCAAAAACTTTACGTTTTGCCAGCGAATTCAATTCTGATTGAATTGCTTCTTGCCACTTTGGCCAATCATGTCTTTTTCGACATTCTTCAACAGATTGAGGTTCGAGATCCTCACATTCTTGCATAATGCTAGATGCGACATTATAAGCAAAGACATTATCCACCACTATATCCACTCGATTAATATTTGCCTCAATATTGATTGGATTTATGGATAGTTCCGTATTTTCCAGAGCCTCGGGCTCAATGGATTCTTCATGAATCTCAGAATTTGTTAAATCATGAATTTCCTCATGAGATTCTTTCGTAGTGTCATTTTGATCATTTGCTTCATCTTTCTAGGATTTCGATTTCTGGAACCTAATGGTCTGCCACGCTTTAGGCGTGCATTTGACTCATTGGATATGACACTAGATGATTGTCCAACAGGGACATCAATACGGATTGGGACATTTTCCGCGGGGATATGGGATTTCGTTATCCTTTTCAAGTCCGTAAATGCGTCAGGCATTTGATTTGCTATTCTTTGCAAATGGATAATCTTTTGTACCTCTCTTTCACAAATAGAGGTATGTGGATCAAGATGAGATAATGATGCATTTTTCCACAAAATTTCCCGTTTGGTTTCACCAACTTCTCCCCCTAATTTTGGTAAAAGTGTCTCATCAAATTGACAGTCTGCAAATCGTGCAGTGTACAAATCCCCTGTCAATGTTTCGAGGTAGCGATTAATGGAGGACGATTCAAACTCAACATATATTCCTAACCTTCTTTGCGGACCCATTTTGGTGCGGGATGGCGGTGCTATAGGCACATATACTGCGCACCCAAAGATTCTTAAATGGGATATATTGGGTTCATGACCCAAAACTCATTACAACGGGGAATATTTGTGTCAATTCGTCAGTTAGAGACGAACTAGCATTGCTGCATGCAAAATAGCGTGACCCCAAGCCGAAGTGGGCAGCCTCGTTTTCATGAGTAAATGAGGTATTCAAGATTATACTCATGTATTGTCTCAATCTGATATCCATTTTGAATGATATCTTTAAAACTCAACAAGTTCCTTTTAGACTTGGAGGAGAACATTTTGACTGATATCATTAAAACTCAACAAGTTCTTCTTAGACTTGGAGGAGAACATTGCATTCTCTAAAATATCGTTCCTTTAGGCAGAGTTATAGTTGCTCTTCAGGAGTCTTCAATCAATTTAATTCCCATAGTTTGCCATACAAAAGAAAATATACGAACATGAGAATAAACAAGTTCAATTTGTTTGTTTCACATTTAAACAATATTTTCAAAATCTGCTGAGGTCAGTTGACTAACTAAATCAGATAGTCGATTATATGTTTTCCATAATCGATTACTATGCAGTTTGAAAATTTCAGTTTAAGCATTTTCTTAAAACAATCGATTGTTAAACACACACAATCGATTGTTGAACATTGACAATCGATTGTTAAACACACACAATCGATTATTTGCTATTTTGAAAAACTTCAGATCATACTGTCTTAAGACAATCGATTGTTAATATAGACAATCGATTGTTGACTATTTTGAAAAATTCCAGAGCACACTGTCTTAAGACAATCGATTGTTAAATATAGACAATCGATTGTTGGCTATTTTGAAAAATTCCAGAGCACACTGTCTTAAGACAATCGATTGTTAAATATAGACAATCGATTGTTGGCTATTTTGAAAATTTCCAGATCACACTGTCTTAAGACAATCGATTGTTAAACATAGACAATCGATTTTTGAACATTGACAATCGATTGTTTTGCAGTTTTAATGCGAAATATTAGATAATCGACTAACTATTAGGTTAGTCGACTACCGCTACTGGAAAATAAAAATATTATTGAAATCTGAGCATATTAAAACATTCTAAAGAACTAATACTAACGTTATACCATAAACTAACTAATACGAGCTGATACTAATGACTATTAGTTTATTCACTAACTATTATAAATAAGTGAAATAAAATCAAACAACTCCATCTTCTTTCATCACAGATCCATCACCGATTAGGTGGTCTATTTTCCCATCGGGTTGCTCAAAGAAGTCTGCCACATCCAGGTGGGTGATGTCAAAATTGTCGTCAGAGACAAAATTTGTTTCAGGGCCTTTATTCTTTAGAGAAGCTTGATAAAGATCAACCAAATGTCTTGGTACACGGCAAGCTTTTGACCAGTGCCCTTTTCCACCGCAACGATAACATATAGTTTCTGAACTTTTTGCCTTAGGATCCTCATAATCCCGTTTCTGCTTTCGGCGGTTATCTCTCCTCGGGGGGTGACAGACATCATGGATATTTCTTCCTTGTCTACGTCCACGGCTATGACCCCGATTACGACCACGACCATGGTTAGATCCATGGCTCTTTTCATGATTGGCATAATGAGAATACACATTATCTGCTACAGGCAGTGGTGTAGACCCAGTGGGTCGACTTTCGTGATTTCTCATGAGCAGGTCATTATTTCGCTCAGCCACAAGTAGAAGAGAAATCAGTTCAGAGTACTTTGTGAAGCCTTTCTCTCTGTACTGTTGTTGCAGTACCATATTGGAGGCATGAAAACGTTGTAAACGTTTTCTCAAGCATATCATAATCGGAGATTTTATCTCCACATAGCTTCAATTTAGAAGTAATTCTGAACATTGCAGAATTATATTCAGAAACAGACTTAAAGTCTTGGAGCCTCAGATGAGCCCAATCATATCGTGCTTGTGGCAGAGTGACCAACTTCAAGTTGTCATATCTCTCCTTTAAGCCTTTCCACAAGATGAGTGGATCCTTGACGGTGAGATATTCAATGTTCAAACCTTCATCAAGGTGATGCGCGCAAGAAAATCAAGGCCTTAGCACAGTCTTGGGTGGATGCTTTATCTCTATCTTTAATGGCGTCTCCAAGACCCATAGCATCTAAGTGGATTTCAGCATCCAACACCCATGTCATATAGTTCTTGCCCGAAATTTCAAGGGCAACGAACTTTCTTTTCGTAATGTCAGACATAATCGAAAATCAAATTAGGAAGAGAGAAATACCTTAGTTTTTCTTGAGAACGATTCTTGAGACGGTAGAGTCTCGTGCTGATAACGTGTTATGAAATAATATAAAAGACAAGAACAATATAGAGAGAATAGGGAGATGAGTATTCTTATTGATACTTGGGATGGTTTACAATGGAATAGAACCCCTATATTTATAGGGAGGTGGTGACTTAGCCACCAAGTAGTAAACCCTAGAATCTCTCTAATTATAGACATTCACCTTAAATAGAGTTCTATTTATAACATGTTTAGCTTTATATCTTTTTTTTGTTCTTTTATTGCCATGTAGGAGAATTTTTCAGATCTTTTAATTCTCTATTCTTTTGATTTTGTCATTTTCTCTTTCTGGTGAGTTCTATCGGTTGTCTTCTTCTTTCCTTTTCGCATACTAATATCGTTGTCATACATTTGTGTTATATTGCAGATTAACTAGTAAGTAAAATCAAAAGTGAGGCTAATTTTCTAATCCTCATAATTCCGGGAGAATCTATCAAGACTTTGCTTTAAATTTAGTTGATTTCTCTTTCTTTGTATGATTCTTTTTTAGCTTTTCTTTGTCCGCCTCTTTTTAGGTTTGAGGTGAATTTTTTGTATTCTTCTTCCTCATCTTTCCTTTTTAATCACTAGTTTTTCTAGTTTTGGATTAACTATATAATAAGTGAAGCTTCAGTGGTACGATGAGGGGTATCCTTGTAAATAACGTGTCTTATGAGGGCATTGTAATGAAAGGTCTGACTTATACACTTCCTGTTGTCCAACTCGAAAAATACGTGTTTAGCTTTACATCTTCTTTTGGTCCTTTCTTTTCCATCCAATAGAACTTCTCAGATCTTTTAATTCTTTATTCTTTTGATTTTGTCATTTCCTCTTTCTAGTGAGTTCTATCGCTCGTCTTCTTTCTTTCCTTTTCGCATACTAATTTTGTTGTCTTACATTTGTGTTATATTGCAGATTAACCAGTAAGTAAAATAAAAAGTAAGGCTAATTTTCTAACCCTCCTACACTACTGTTCAAATCTTAATTCTGGAAGAATTTATCGAGACTTTGCTTTAAATTTAGTTGATTTCTCTCTCTTTATATGATTTTTTTTAGCTTTTTTTGCCAGCCTCTTTTTAGGTATGAGGTAAATCCTAATCTTCTTCCTCATCTTTCCTTATTAATCACTGGTTTTTTAGTTTCTATTTGATAGCATCAAGGACAATAATAGAGTTTTGGAAGATCCAAGAAGGCCATTTACATGATCTCAAACTAAAGAATTCTAGACTAAGGTTGTTGGACTTCAATGGTAAATAAAGAAGTTTTTAATTGGAGAGGAAGAACTCAATCCCACAATGAGATGAATTGTCCAAGTTTTATAATTATTTGGTGGGCAGCCCTTGAAATCGAGCACCCAGAAGAGCTTAAAAGAGGCCTCAAAGGAGGTGTTTCAAAGGAGCCCAATTGGAGTCCAAACCAACTCCCCTAACTAGTAGTTTTAAGGCCCAAATCTGCCCCTAAGGGATTTGGCCACCCACTTTCTTATTTTTATTAGCTTTTACTAGGTTTTCTAGTATTTAGCTTAGCCTCCAAGTTAGGGTTTGCCTTGGCAGCCACCCTACCTAGTTTTAAGGGTGGCTTTATGACATCAACCTTGAAACTTCAGCTGCAACTCACAACTCCAAACCTTTCCATCAAACATCTGAAATCATCCCGAGGTCCCCGGTGTTAGAATAAGTGCTTAACGCTAGAGGGGGGTGAATAGCGTATTATAAAAAAATCACAGGAAAATATAACTCAAGTGCGGAATTTAAAGAGTAAGGAAGAAGTGCACCAAAGTTATACTGGTTCACCACAAACTGTGGCTAAGTCCAGTCTCTTGAGATACAATCTCAAGGTTCAACTAGTTCCGTTAAGCTTACGGGTGCCTAACAAACCGTTACACTTGCTCAAGGATACCGCACCTTAAGACTTCACTTGCTCGAGGATACCTCACCCCAAGACTTCACTGTTAAGCTTCCGTTGTGCCTAACAAACCGTTACAACTTGAGAACTTGAATCACACAAGTCTCAAACAACCTTGCTCGAGGATACCTCACCCCAAGACTTCAAACGAAGGAATAAAATATTCCTTCTTACAACAAGGGATTATAAAATCTCCCTTCAAGTGTATGAAAACACTTAACACTCACTTAAACAAAACTCTCTTTATAGAGTAGATATGAGTAAACAAGTACGCTCAAGAACACAACAATAGATTCAAAGAATTGGCTCTCAAAATATGATTAAATATGATAAAATGAATGTAGAGGGTATTTGAAAGCTTATGAATGTTTAGATCAGATGTTGTGTATCAAATGAGAGTTTTTGGGGTGTATTTATAGCCCCAAAAGCTCTCCTATCCGTTGCTAATTGATTAAACAATGTTTCTGAAAAACAGCTAGGTTATTCGAATAACTTATAGGTTATTCGACTAACTAGTTCAAATATTTAAAAAATTAGTCGTTGGGCTGGCAACGGATAGAAGGTTATTCGAATAACTTATAGGTTATTCGACTAACCTGGGCAACGGTCTTCAGGTTATTCGAATAACCAAATCAGTTATTCGAATAACTGACCCTGCGGAAATGGCCCAGATTTATTCAATAAAAAATAAGTTATAAAACGTTTTTCATTGATTTGTTTGAAGACTAAAATTATAGTTTTTGTTTTAAACATGAAAAACAATTTTAAGAACCTTTTCGGTTTAATAGAATCATTTAAAATCAATTTATTTTAAATGCAATAAAAATATTTATGATATGCAATAAAAATATTTATGATATGCATATATTGTAAAATCATTTTTGAGATAAGCCAAGACTCAAATTTAAAGTCGGATCAAGATCACAATAAAGACAATATAAATAAGACTCAACAAATGTCTTCATTTATTTTCATTGCTTCATTTCTTCTCTTGATCTTGTCTTGAACTTCTTGGACTCCAATTCTCGTCCGCTCAATAATTTCGCATATCCTTTTCTTCCCCTTATATAATTTTGCATATCTACAAAATAAACACACTTTAGTTAAAATATAAATTAAAGTGTATTTCAATAATAACTCACATTTATTTGGCATATATTTATTTTCCATCTAATTCGGTTTGTCAATTATCAAAACAACATATAAATATGAACATACATATATGTTCCAACAATTTCCCCCTTTTTGATAATGGCAAACCGTTATGGTGATATGGATAAAAAATATAATTTGACTATGCCAAATATTATACAAGTCATTATTGAGTTCCCCCTCAATTTATGCATAAAATATTTTTAAATAAAATGCATTAAAAAAAATGCGCATATCCCCTTATCTTCCCTCTTTTGACATTAACAAAAAGACAATTTTATTAATGAAAAAGGAAAATTACATAAAGAGTAATAAAAATTCAAAAAATGAAATTTAAGAACTATTGTCGTCGAAATCATCGCTTGAATCACTTGCGGAAAAGACGTGAGAATACGAATAATTTACATGGTCAAAATATCCGTGAAGTTCTTCACTTAGCCTTCGCACATTTCTTTCCGTGCGAGACACATTTCTATCAATTCGATTCATTGAAGTTGATAGAGAAGCAAGTTGCTCCGAGATGGTTTGAAGAGACGCTTCCGGTTGAGCACGAGGACGACGAGCTTGAGTTGGAGGAGGAGGAAGATGTTGTTGATCATGGCCATGGAAAGAAGTTTCTTGTATTTCCCAATGTTTGGTACGATTTTTCTTGGTGCCAACATTGGTGTTGATTTGAGACGCTTCAAGAAGATGCATTATAAGAAATGCATATGGAAGAGGTTTGTCACCTCCTATTGAATCAAGCATATGTGTAAGAATAAGTTTACACCAATTTATGCGTGCATTGGAAATAATAGCGTGCATAATTTTTGCGTCTTCACGGCCAATTGTGGTGTGATTGCTTTTTCTCGGTTTGAGAACACGAGTGATAATGTAGAAAATCAAACGAAATTCCGGAAGCAAATTTTTGATAGGGGCACGCTTGTGCTCTTGAGTGAATTCAAAGGGTCCAATTCCAATTTGGTTGAAAAGGACTTGTTCATCAAAGAGCATTCCTTCGACACCGATATATTGATTGATGTCTTGGCCATCACGGGGAAGGTTTGTGAGGGCTTGAATATTTTCTTCATTTAGAAGAATAGGAATACCGTTAATTTTGGTAGAAAGTACCCCTTCCTCATCTTTCTTTAGATTTGAATAGAAAGCTTGAATCAAGTGAGGATGAATGAAATCGTATTTAGATAAACAAAGTCGATTATTTGACTTTGTAAAAGAATGTTTGAATGAATAGAATTGGCAAGATATCTTCCAGTGGTAAATCGAGGAGGAAGAATTTCTCGATTATCAAATTTTTGAATGAAACGTTGAAGTTCGACTTCTTTTTCGAACCATAGAAAAGTTCCATCATCATAACAATATGTAGATGGAGGAATGTTTGAAGAAGTAGCAACATTCTTTCCGGCACGAGATCGTTTAGAACTTCTATTTGCCATTTGAAATTGTAGGCAAGAAGAACTTTTGAAGAATTTGAAGACTTTGAAATAGAATTCTTGTGAATATGGATGATTTTGAAGTGAGTCCTTTGAATACATACTATTCCTATTTATAGAGTCAAGAAAAGAATAGCATTAAATGTAAATTTTCAGATTTTTGGACTCTACCAACGTATAGAAAACGGTCAGATTTTTGAACTGGCCGTACGTAGTCAAATAACTTTTGGTTAGTCGACTATCTGGAAACAGCTTGAATTTCTGGGTAAGCAAGTTATTCGAATAACTGAAAGTTAGTCGATTAACTTCGACGACTTTTGAAAAATCGGCAAACAGAAAACTTGAAAAATAATTTTCATTTTATGAAATTTGTTTATTTAAAAATAAACTATAGTTTTGATAAATCTATATGATAATTTATCAAAATTTTGTAAAAATGAAAAATATTATTATCAAGTCAAAGATGCTATTTCAAAAATCAAAGATTCACAAGCCAAGCAAAAATAGACTTAATTAAACTTCATCTTGGTTCCCCCTGTCTTTAGGGCGATACCTGCAAAAAAGATAATAAACGTCTCCGACGCTCAAGTTAGTAAATATTCAAAAATAAATGCAACCTAAATGTATGCATTAGATCAACGTAGAGTCAAGAATTCCGAGTTCAATTCGAATACGGAAGAACGACTCTTTATCCAAAGGTTTGGTGAAGATGTCGGCCAATTGATGTTTAGTTAACGAACTCAATTTGGACATCACCTTTAAGAACGTGATCTCTAATAGAATGGTGTCTAATTTCAATATGCTTCATTCTTGAATGAAGAATTGGATTCTTCGTCAAGCTTATGGCACTAGTATTGTCACATCGAAGAGGGATGTGATCAATGCTAAGACCATAATCCAAAAGTTGTTGTTTCATCCAAATAATTTGTGCACAACAACTCCCCGCGGCAATATATTCGGCCTCGGTTGTGGATAAAGCAACACTAACTTGTTTCTTGCTAAACCAAGAAACTAAGGAGTTACCAAGCAAATGGCAAGTGCCACTAGTGCTCTTGCGGTCTAATATGCATCCTGCAAAATCAGAGTCGGAATAGCCAATTAATTGGCATGAAGAACCTTTGGGATACCAAAGTCCCACATTCAAAGTTCCAGTTAGGTTCTTCATTATCCGTTTTAACCGCAGTAAGATGTGACTCCTTCGGACACGATTGATATCTAGCGCATAGACAAACGCTAAACATTGTATCAGGTCTACTAGCAGTAAGATAAAGTAAGGATCCAATCATACCTCGGTACTTCTTGGTGTCTACCTCCTTACCTTTCTCATCTTTGCCAAGATGGTCAGACGTGCTCATTGGAGTGGCCATTGCTTTGGCGTTGCTCATTTCAAATCAATTCAGCAACTCCTTGCAATATTTAGTTTGACAAATGAAAGTTCCCTCTTTAACTTGCAGTCCCAAGAAGAGATTAAGCTCGTCCATCATTGACATCTCAATTTTGCTAGTCATGAGTTTTAAAAAAAAACTCCTTGCATAAAACTCATTAGTTGCTCCAAAAATAATATCATCAATAAAAATTCATTTTGAAATACAAAGATAATATCATCATAATCATAAATTTATTTTGAGATACAAAAATATTATCATCAACATAAAAGTCATGCAACCTATTTCCCTTTAATGAAAATTCCCCCTCAAATAAGTCATATTAGAATGTAAATACATTCCCCCTTATTTGATGCATATTGCCTAAACTCTTCCCCCTTTTTGCAAAGAGAGAGTATATTAAGGCAACTTCCCTTTTTCGACATTTCCCCGAAAGTCAAAATAAAATGGGAAAGGCATTGAGGAATATGCACAATGAATAATTTAAAACGATATCAATTGTTAGAAAAACATATCAATCGTTATTTTTCAAAAGATACCAATTTTATTTTTTTATTTTTTATTTATAAAAATATGATAAAATCAATTGGTTATCAACTGTTAGGAAAAACAAAACAAACATTTGTTTTTATTTAAAACAGATACCAACAAAAAAATTTCAACTATTAATTTTTAACAAATCAAGAGTTGTATAAAAAATATTTTTTTAAAAAAAAAAAATGCCAACAGTTAACACATACCAAAAGAATATACCAACAGTTATTCAAACCAAAAAATAACGTTCATCTAAACATGAATGAAATGTTTTTACCAAAAACATGCTAACAGTTAATACATACCAACTGTTAAACAAACATTTCAAAAGTTATTTTTATCAAAAAGATACTAATTGTTAACACATATCAACAATTAGGTTTTTAAAAAATAACTAATATTTATCAAAACATGGATCAATCATTATTTTTAACAAAAATAGTTGATACCAATTGTTGTTAAAAAAAAATTATCAACACAAATAATTGATACCAATTGTTAACAAGGGTATATCAATTGTTAACACATATCAACTATTACGATCCAAAAAAATATATTTTAACTAACCGAAATTCCCCCTTCGATGCAATGAGGTTTTGTGCTTGGTGCATATACTACAATATTGTAGCCTTCAAGCACACCTGCAAAAGTACCTAAAAATAGGTTTTTGGTACCCAAACACTTTTGGGTCCTTGGGGGTTAGGTAAATCATAGTGTTGTGATTGACTATTATGTCTATGTCGTGTAAAACAAACGGGGGCTATATGACCTACCCGGTTGCAATAATGACAAATCATATTTGGATTATGCATTTTTCTAGGATGATAGTAATTAGAGGATCTAAATTTATTCATCCTATTTTTATGAAAATTGTTTTCATGCAATTTTCGAAATTCATGTCTAGGTGGTCTAAACATGCCAACATTTCTTCTATTATTTGTTTTAGGAAAATTAGCCACTCTATGATTAGTATTTCTAGGTGGATTTATTTTCACTTGCCTAGGTTGAGTCTTAGGTGATTTATGAATGGACTAAACTTTTTCTTCATTTTTAAAACCTATGCCGTGCTTAGTGGATTTCAAATTATCAAGCACATTATTGAGGTTTTTGTGTGAGGAATTAAACTTGTGCAAAGTGCTCTTAAGTCTATCTACTTCTTCTTTCAAAGATTTGCAAGAAGAACAACCTTTGTTTGAGCTTTCTGGTTTATCGGCACTTCTTTTGCCGTAAAAACGATTTTCCTCTTTCAATTTCTCGTTTTCAAGATTTAATTTTTCGAAATCTTTTTCTTTTACGGAAAGTTGATTTCTTAAAACTTTTATTTATTTTGAAGCTTTAATAAACTCATCGTAAAGCTCATCAAAGGCATCTCTCATTTCTTCTAAAGAAAAAATATTTTTAGAATTGTTACTTACCTTGTTTTGAGTTTCTTCATGTGCCATAAGACACAAGTTTGCGGCTTCCTCTTCTCCATCGCTTGACTCGTCTCCTGAGTCGCCTCCCCACGAGATGTATGCCCGTTGCTTCTTTTCGGGCTTTTTCTCCTTCTTTACATTTGGGCAATTTGGTTTGATGTGCCCAAATTCCCACATCCGTAGCATTTTAGCGGTCCTCCTAGCCGCTTCCCTTTTCGTTCATACTCCTTGTGCATGAACTTGTTGAACTTCTTAATAACGAGTCCAAACTCGTTATCTTCGTCACTTGACTCTTCATCAATTTTGAGTTGAGTCGTGCTTGCTTTTAAAGCAATTCTCCTCTTCCCTTGATCAATTAAAAAGGGGTTAAGAATAGTAGATTCGTACGTTTTAAGGTTACCTCTTAGCTCGTCGATTGTGACATTGGTGATGCCTATTGATTCTTGAATAGCGTCAGCCTTCGAGCGCTATTCCGAAATTAGGCTTCTCAGAATTTTACGGACAAGTTCTCGATCCGTAAATGTCTTCTTTAGGGCATGTAAATCGTTGATGATTTTTGAAAATCGTTCAAACATTTCATTTTTTTTCTCACCTTCCTGCATACGAAATAATTCATACTCATGGGTTAGAAAATCAATTTTTGCTTCTCTAACCTGGTCAGTGCCTTCATATGTGATCTCCAGTTTGTCCCACATTTGTTTGGCAGTGGAACAACAAGAAATTTTCCGATAGTCATCGGGATTTACGGCACGGAACAACATGTTGATAGCCTTGGCATTATTCTCCACTTTTCTAATGTCGTCCGCAGTATATTCTTCTTCCAGCTTTGGGACGACTTTATCACCATCTGCTTTGGTGGGAATCTGTTCACCATTTTTAATAATTTTCCAAATTAGAAAATTATTTGCCTGGATGAATATCCTCATTCTTTCCTTCCAGTAGGTGTAGTTGGTTCCATCAAAAAGTGGTGGCCTTGTGGTGCAAGATCCTTCACCTATTCCTGCATAAGCACTACGAGTAGAAGCCATAGAAAGATTCTCTCAAACTGTTAAGTCTTACAGAGAGTTAGGCTCTGATACCAATTGTTAGAATAAGTGCTTAACGCTAGAGGGGGGTGAATAGCGTATTATAAAAAATCACAGGAAAATATAACTCAAATGCGGAATTTAAAGAGTAAGGAAGAAGTGCACCAAAGTTATACTGGTTCACCACAAACTGTGGCCAAGTCCAGTCTCTTGAGATACAATCTCAAGGTTCAACTAATTCCGTTAAGCTTGCGGGTGCCTAACAAACCGTTACACTTGCTCAAGGATACCGCACCTTAAGACTTCACTTGCTCGAGGATACCTCACCCCAAGACTTCACTGTTAAGCTTCCGGGTGCCTAAAAAACCGTTACAACTTGAGAACTTGAATCACACAAGTCTCAAACAACCTTGCTCGAGGATACCTCACCCCAAGACTTCAAACGAAGGAATAAAATATTCCTTCTTACAACAAGGGATTATAAAATCTCCCTTCAAGTGTATGAAAACACTTAACACTCACTTAAACAGAACTCTCTTTATAGAGTAGATATGAGTAAACAAGTACGCTCAAGAACACAACAATAGATTCAAAGAATTGGCTCTCAAAATATGATTAAATATGATAAAATGAATGTAGAGAGTATTTGAAAGCTTATGAATGTTTAGATCAGATGTTGTGTATCAAATGAGAGTTTTTGGGGTGTATTTATAGCCCCAAAAGCTCTCCTATCCGTTGCTAATTGATTAAACAATGTTTCTGAAAAACAGCTAGGTTATTCGAATAACTTATAGGTTATTCGACTAACTAGTTCAAATATTAAAAAAATTAGCCGTTGGGCTGGCAACGGACAGAAGGTTATTCGAATAACTTATAGGTTATTCGACTAACCTGGGCAACGGTCTTCAGGTTATTCGAATAACCAAATCAGTTATTCGAATAACTGACCCTGCGGAAATGGCCCAGATTTATTCAATAAAAAATAAGTTATAAAACGTTTTTCATTGATTTGTTTGAAGACTAAAATTATAGTTTTTGTTTTAATTATGAAAAACAATTTTAAGAACCTTTTCGATTTAATAGAATCATTTAAAATCAATTTATTTTAAATGCAATAAAAATATTTATGATATGCAATAAAAATATTTATGATATGCATATATTGTAATATCGTTTTTGAGAGAAGCCAAGACTCAAATTTAAAGTCAGATCAAGATCACAATAAAGACAATATAAATAAGACTCAACAAATGTCTTCATTTATTTTCATTGCTTCATTTCTTCTCTTGATCTTGTCTTGAACTTCTTGGACTCCAATTCTCGTCCGCTCAATAATTTCGCATATCCTTTTCTTCCCCTTATATAATTTTGCATATCTACAAAATAAACACACTTTAGTTAAAATATAAATTAAAGTGTATTTCAATAATAACTCACATTTATTTGGCATATATTTATTTTCCATCTAATTCGGTTTGTCAATTATCAAAACAACATATAAATTGAACATACATATATGTTCCAACACTCGGAACCTCAATCAAAAGCACGAACAAGTCATATACCACTAACCCAACTTATACAAATCTCCACAACACCTCATAAAACATCGGATCAACCAATCAACATCGGACTCAAGCCTAAGAGCTTCAAAAACTCTCAAAATATGCTTTCAATCAAAAAGTCTATCAAACCTCGTCCGAATGACCTGAAATTTTGCGCACACGTCACATTTAACACTATGGAGCTACTACAACTTCTGGAATTCCATTTCAACCCTCGGATCAAAATCTCACTATGTAACCAGAAACTTCAAAACTTCAACTTTCAACATTTTAAGCCTAAATTAGCTACGGCCCTCTAAAATAAAATCTGAACCCGCTCCTCAACCCAAAATCACCCAACAGAGCTAACAGAACCCTTAGAATTTCATTTTGACGCCATCTTTACACTTTTCTGACTATGGTCAAATTTGCAAAACTTATGCTCTCATTTAGGGACTAAGTATCCCAAAACTCTGCGAAACTCTAAATGCTTCCTCTCGTCAACTAACAACAGCAGAAACAAATACAAGGAAAGTAGTTAGTAGGGGATTATGGTGTAAATTCTTTAAATAACCAGCCGGGTCGTCACATCTAGCCCAAAGGAGATGAATTGTCTAAGTTTTATAATTATTTTGTGGCCTAAATTGAAGTCCAAGAGGCTTATGATCGGGTCCCAACATCAGCCCTTGAAGTCCATGAAAAGGGCACCAAGAAGAGCTTAAAAGTAGCTTAAAAGAGGTCTAAAAGGGGGTGTTTCAAAGGAGCCCAATTGGAGTCCAAATCAATGGAGAAATTAGTAGTTTTAAGGCCCAAAGCCACTCTTAAGGGATTTGGCCTCCCACCCTCTTATTTTTATTAGCTTTTATTAGGTTTTCTAGTATTTAACTTAGCTTCCAAGCTAGGGTTTGCCTTGTCAGCTACCCTACCTAGTTTTAAGAGTTTTTTACTCCTATAAATAGGAGTTCTTTTCATTCATTGTGGTACCTCTTATTGATTAATAATATTATACTTTGAGAGTTGTCTTGAAACTTTGTTACTTATGTTTTGAGATTTATCTTTCAATCTATACTTGTTCATAGTTTAAGGTAGTAAGATAAATTCTTAATTGCAATATCATTGATTCCTTTGTGGTGTTCTTAGAAGGCGATTAATGCTAGTTATTAATTGTTGTATCAAGTTACCCGTAAAGTGATCAAGATCCGAATCTATTATTTTTGATTTATCCTTATGTAAAGGCATTTGATTTCCTCAATAAATCAAAACGCTGTTACTTGGATCTTGTCAAGGCTATAGAACTTGTGTTCTTGGAATCATTTCCCAAAATATTCTCATATCCTTTATTTTCGCACTTTAATTATAGTCGTTCAATTTCTGACTGTTATTGCTTCCACGCTTACTTCTTATATTCGTACTCTAGTTTGGATTCCTGACCTTGCTATTATCAATATTTATATTTTAGCTATTTTCTTTTGACAGTCTTTTTATGTTTTAGTAGTGACCTTTCAATTTTCTCGCTACAGATTGTCATGAAGTAAATCTTAGCCTGTCGTGATGGCGCTTATCGTGGCACTAGGCAAGACAATATTTCAATGGTATTCTTCTCCATTATGATTTTTTAGTGCCACATATGTTGAGATTAGCACTTGTAAGGGACACTGTCGTCTTCAAAGTCTACCCTGAAGTGGCTCATCTTGATGACCCTTGGTACAACCTATTTTCTGCCTGTTTGCCTCGTATCTCGCACATGGACATATGGATATATCCCTCTCAACCCGATCAATCCTAAGTTCGGAGCATCCATGGACCTGATAATGAACTCGTCTGTTGGGAAACATTCAACCATCCATTGTACCTATCCCTCAGTCAGATTGTCAAAGAACTCTAACCCATTCGTAGACACTTTCTGACTGAGCAAATCTGTCTGGAATGTAGGTCATCTACTTAGGGTGATGGAAGGCAATGTGGTCGTTCCAAGCCCTTAGCGGAAATTCTTGATGATAGCGACCCTTTTGGAGATGCTCCAACAACCAGAACAACACAATAAATTACAACCCTCGAACTGTTTGACCCCTCTTTGACAGCTCTCCAGGGCCCTGTAGATGTCGTCTACGATCATGGGGACTATGGTATATGTCTTTCCATTAATCCCTTTCATCAGAGTTTTGGTGACCATGGCCAACCGGGTATGTATTGTTCCCTTTTTAATTGGGAATATTATCAGCCCTAGAAATACACAATGAATACGCACACTCTGCGGTGGATGTGACCCAGTGAAGTGAGGGAAATCTCATCATGGTAAGTGCGAAAAGACTTATTGTGGCCATACCTCTCGTATAGATATTCAAAAGGTATGTAGGAGTCCTTCAATCACACTAGGTCGACATTCTTTTTCAGCCCCATCATCTTTAAAAATCCCCTGCCCGTATAGTTTTCTGGCACCAAAAGCCTAGGACTGTCCCATGTCAACCCTGAAAGTCCTTCTATTTCTTCTAGAAGCAGTGTCATTTATATGTCACCGAAATGGAACCCAGCTCTTTCAGTATCCCAGATAAGGTGGAAGCCTCGATCAATTTGTTGTTTGGTTCAATATCTAGCAAGGAAGGCAAGTTACCCAGATACTTTTGCACATGTTTTTTGTCGCTTGAGGAAAGGTCCTCCCACCAATCTAGTAGCAATGGAGGGATATTGCTAACCATACCGAATTTGGGGACCTCGTGCCTCATTTTTTGCAAAGCAAAGGGTTAGCCCTTACCCCCACTGAACTCTACTATTTATACATTTATGATTAATATATCAACATTTAGTTTTCCAAATTAATGTAGAAAATGTGGCTACATCCGATGGGATTATTGAAAACCGGATGGACTTTGGATAAGGCTTATCTTAAAGGATCATTATATGGACAACATAACTGAGCCGACTAGGTTTGACCATTATGCATGCACAATTTAAGCAGAGTAAGGTTTCTATGGGATTTTAGACTTGTACCCTCAAGCGGACAACTGGAAAGGGAAGGCACAGAACCGTCGATTGCATTGTTGATCGACTAGTTTTACCATAAATAAGCCTTTCCGAATTTAAGGGTAGTAAATAAGAAGAGCGCAACCACTCATTAAAGCAATGCTATAGGATTTGAGACGCACGAGTGGAATATGATGCGAAGCATGATTTTTGCAGAAATTAGTAACATGTAGTCAATTATTTTCATGTACGTAAAATAAATAAGGTATTAAATAATTAAAAACGGTTGCAGGAAAAATGAAACAAGGAGACAAGTTAGTTTTAGGGACATAAAGAAATCACAAATGCTTAAAAAATAGGCAGTTAAATCCAAATAAGGGAGCAGGGTACGGGATAAACATGCTTGGACTAATTTGTAAAAGACAAGTTCATTATGGTAAGAGCCTAAAGATATCCCCAGTAGAGTCTCCATGCTATCACGTCCCCCTTTTCCCCCACTTTTCAACGAGGAAAGAGGTCCGAGTTTCGATATTCATGGGGTATAGTGTACTCATTTCCTTTTGAGAATTGGGTATTTGAAGAGTCGCCACCTAACGGATTATGGTGCGTTAGATCACCTAAAGCGATTAACTCTTGGGTTGGTTTGCATTACCAGATATCACAGTAAAGGCTCGAAGTAACTTTTAGGGGAAGGTGTTAGGCACCCCTCTTGGGCCATAATTCTGGGTCCCGTTCGAACTTATATTCATAAATTAGTCCATTTCAAGTAGACAGTTGAATTAAATAGGTTGTAAGTAAAGTATGTTAGAATAACTCAAGTAGTGAGATAAAGGTTTGATCAAGTGTTAAAACAAAGGTTTAAATAAAGAAAGGATTTGGAAAGGAGGGGTCCAGGTTGGTTTTCCTATAGGATGAACCCAGTAAATACTCCTCAATAAGGGGCTACACGTTATATTAACACGTAATCATCATATCCATGTCTACCCTTCCCGTCCCCTTCTGGTCATGCAAAGCGAGTGTTTGGTCAACGATTCCTATTGCGTGCTGGTAGTTGTCCCTTCTTAATGGTCCTAGAGGGAGTTAGGACCTCTACGTATAGGTTAGTTCTAGACGTACTCCTAAGGTTTTAAAAGGCAAAAATTCTAAGGCGACAATCAAAAGCATTTAGGACTTTCACACATAATGGGGGCAATTAAGAGGCTCAAAGTTTCCTCCTCAAACAAACACATAAGCAGCATGACTCAAAAACAGTTAGGGTCTTTTATTAGGCAATGTCCTAAAGCATGATTTATAAGTGAATACGTAGAAACAGACAACCCCCTTTTTAGACTCAGAAGTTACACCTAGTAGTTGCCTAGGGATTCTTTTAAAAGCCTGTTAGGATCAGAAACATTGAGCGATAGAGACAGTTTCAGAGAATGGAGTTTTGAAAATGCCTTCAAGGCTTGCCTATACGCAGAATACTACTGTCTATATTAGTGTAGAAAAAAATAGATTTTGAAATATACTTCTTTAATACCTATAGGCATGATATCTAATAAGATTGAGGCAGTTTAAAAGAACTTGTTTCAGAAAATGCTTAATACTTAATAAGCCTAATTTAAATACGAACTAGGTGTGATCAAGTTGATTATTAGACTAATTAGATTAACAAACAAAATTGCAAGTATGATTTCTTATGGCATGATATATTGGTGCATTACTGATATTAATCGATTTGCAAGTATGGAAATATACATAAATACTCGTTATAACTAAATCTGGATTAGGTCCTATATGCATGAAATCTATTATCAAACTGAGTTTAAGACATGATTGTTTGGATAATATAAGCATGGTTTCTAATCACGGCAGAATGTAAGACCTTATATACATGGTTTCTACTTGATGGGCAAATAAAGTTAAAAGTGAACTCCTATGGAAGTGATTTCTATTAGGAAAAGAAATCAGACTAAAAAGTAAAATCCTATGAGTATGCTATCTATTTAGGGCAAACAAACTTTAAAAAGTAAAGTCCTAAGAGCAGGATTTCTACCCGTATTACCCCAGAAAATATGCATCTACCCACCCCTTTTTTACTAAATACCCCAATATATGTTTAAAAATTATACATGCCAATGAATGAATTACATAAATAGAAATAGAAAATCAAGACACCTATTCTATAGGGAGCCTTCAATTAGACCCATGTTTCCCAAAGCCTCCAATGGCATCGTATGTCTCAGTTCCATAGACAAATCAGAGTCTAGGTGCATCTAAGTTCCCTAAGGATCTCAAAGATCCCGGGCAGTGCTTACACCTAGACGTAGTAACCAAGAATTGAACAAGTGCAGTGTGGAAAGGCCAGCCTCAGTATGCCAAAGTTCTAGTAAGAGACTATATTTAACGAAAAGTCTTTTTGAAAGTAATTCAGTAAAGAAACAGACATTGTTTGAAAAAGAGATTGGAATAGTTAACAAAGTCCAAATATCTTAGGATAGGTTCATACACGCCTAGTTCACAGAACAAGGTAAATTCAGTAGTCACACACAAGAGTCAAGGGGTTTGGGACTCATTGAACATTTGGCAGCAAACATATAACCCAACAAAGATCTAGGACTGGTTTGACATGCTCAGAAATAGCTGACACCGGCGTAGTCACAAAACCTGACAACCACATAGAGGGGTGATAGGGATTTGGGATTTAAAGAATATAGTGTGGTAAGTATAGAACAAGTAAGAGACAATTGGTAAGATATGCTCAGAAACAAACATAAAGCGGAATATACTAATCTAAAGGAAGGGAAGACATAATAACATGCTAGTAATGTATTCTTAACTACAAATGGTAAGAACCAGTAGCATATAAGGAAAGAAAAATCAGTACATGACTAATAAGGAAAATCAAAGTTCAGTAAGCATAGGGTAGTTAATTAGGACTAAATTCAGAAAACTTCAATTAAGGAAATAATTCAGTAAGAATAAAGTACCACAATAAATAAGGTAAGAGATCTATCGATTCAAACAAATGAGGTAGAATTTTAGGGTTTTAAAAGAAAATATTTCAAGCAAACCATCCAATAAGGAAATCAGATTCATTCAAGAGAGAGTTATGATTATATACTTCAACATATAAATAGAGAAGAACAAACAGACGTGGAAAATAGGGAAGGCCAACAATATCGACAGAAAGAGGCAAGAGATGAATAGTCAAGATGAACACAATCACACAGAGGTGATATAAGTAGGCTAAGGACTCAGTAAAACCCATTCGAAGCATGGTTACCACAGAAGCTTCAAGAATCAAGTAGTCAGGCTAACACATAGAACCAAGACAAATAAGATCTTAAAATTTAGGCTTTTTTAACATAGGCAAGGTTAAAAGCTGTAAGAACATAGAATCAGTCAAGATAAGAAAGGAAAGAGGTTTAAACATAAAGAAAATCAGTTGAAATAAGTGTAGAAGAAACTCCGATAAACCTTTAAAGTTGATGAGTTTTAAAGGGAGGTTTGAGAACAGGGTAGAACATAGAAAGAAATTGACTTGAATCTTTAAAAATAACACAAATCTAAGAGATTCAAGCGAAAATAAGGGTTTCTGAGGAAACCCAAACAGAACGGATGTACCTGCTATAAACTTCAAAGATCGTAACAAATATGGTGTGATTTTTCACAAAATCACACCGCAGAAGCCATGAACAACAAAAACAGCAACCCTCGACACAAGTCCGCATGGCCCAGGGCCCTTGAAGACTTGAGATGATGAACAAGGCGAGGGGGAACCGTTGGAGGTTTGGGGTTGAAAGGTGGTTACCGGAAAAGACCGAAGAAGGGAGACGATTGGCAGCTGCTAGGGTTAGGTTGATAGAAGGGATGAGATGAGAGGATTTTAGGACGGAGAAATCTTAGAAATGAGATAGGGTTAGGGGTTGTGGGAATTAAAAAAGGTAAGAGGTCATACGGACCGTTGATCTGGGAGATCAACAACTAGAATTTGATCGGATAGATGTGTTCCGGTTTGGGTAGGTGCGTATAGGGTTTGGGTCTGGTTAATTGGATATGAAATTGGGCTGGGGAATGGGTTCAATTTGGGCTACAATTGAAAGCCGAATCCGATTATTATTTAAATAGCCACATTTTCCTATTTAATTTATAATAAGTAAAGAATATTTTCTAAAAACTAATTTTATGTGCCAAAATGATGTAAAACATGCAATAATCATTTTAAAAATATATGGACCAACTTTACTCATATAAAATGTAATTATACACTAAATGAGATAACATTGCAATTTAGTTTTAAAAATATCAAACACAATTATAAAGATGCATATAAATTATATTAATCACATTTTGGTATAAGTATAGAAATAAATGAATAAATCATCATAAAAATAATTTGAAAAAAAATTGTTGGGATTTTATTAATTAGAGGGAAGAAAAATAAATCAATTAAAATCCTTAAAATCATGGAAAAATTTTAAAAACCTTGTGCATGCTTATATATGCATATTTATGCTATTTGAAGATATTTATGCATATATAAAATATGTAAAGAAAAACTAGGTATCAACAATGCTGCTCCAAAGCCATCCCGAAGAAATTCAGAATGCCCGATCTTCTGAAGTACAACGGAACCTCGGAACTCAACAAGCATGTCTCTACTTACACTTGTGCGATGAAGGGCAACGACTTGAGGGACGATAAGATCGAATCTGTTCTGATAATAAAGTTTAAAGAAACACTCTCGAAAGGGGCCATGATGTGGTATCACAACCTAGCTCCGAATTTAGTAGATTCATTTGCCATGCTGGCAGATTCTTTCATAAAGGCACATGCCAGTACCATCAAGGTGGCTACAAGGAAATCCACCGTCCTCAAAGTCAAACAAAGAGAAAATGAGATGCTGTGGGAATTCGTATCTTGCTTTCAAACGGAGCGAATGGACTTAGCACCACTCTCCGATGACTAGGCAGTACAGGCTTTCACCCAAGGCTTGAACGAACGAAGCTTAGTGGCTTTGAAGCTGCTGAAGCATAATTTGGTTGAATACCAGCCATGACTTGGTCGGATGTCCATAACCAGTATCTTTCAAAGATTAGGGTTGAGGACGACCAATTGGGAGCATCTTGGGCTCGGTATATCCAACCAGACTCCTGGCAAAAGAGCCAAAGCCAAGCACGGAAAGGTACCAATCATACAACGAAGATAGGAGAAACGCTCCAAAGAATAACACATCTCGAAATGATCGAAGGACAGATCGAGGTCAGAATCCTCGGGGCCTCATGAGCATAGCTGGATTTGATAAACACACAGGACCAATGGAGGCACCCGCATGTTGGAATATAACTTCAATGTTGATGTTTCAGACATCGTATCTGCCATTGATTAAATTTGAGACCCCCGATGGCTAAGATATGTACTATCAGATCCGTAACAGAGGAACCCCAACTTAGTGTGCGAGTTTCATGGCACACATGGTCATAGGACCGAAAATTACAGACAACTCCGAGAAAAAGTAGTCCGGCTACTCAGCAAAGGGCACCTCTAGGAGCTCCTTAGCGATCAAGCCAAAAATCAGCTCCGAAAATGAGAGGTGAACATGAAGAATGAAACAGATGAGCCACAACATGTCATCCATATGATCGTTGGAGGAATAGAATCCCAAAGAAACCCAAGGTTTAAAGAACAAAAATATCCATCACTAGGGAGAAAAGAACTCGGGGTTACATACCGGAAGATACTCTCACATTCAACGACGAGGACATCGAGTCCCTGTCTCAACCTTATAACGATGACTTGGTAATTTCATTTCTTATGAATACATTTCAAATTAAACGTGTGATTGTGGATCCAGGTAGCTTAGCCAACATTATTAGGTCAAGGGTGGTGGAGCATCTCGGATTGCTCGACGAGATCATGCCCGGATCTCAAGTTTAACATTGAGAGCTAACCAATGAAAGAGGAAATCACCCTTCCAGTCAACATGGCCAGCATGACCTAAAATGTCAAATTCTATTTCATCAAAGGAGACATGAGGTACAACACCATACACTACATGAGAGTAGTACCATCAACCCTTCATCAAATGATGAAGTTTCCGACGAAGGATAGAATAAAAGCTGTGTGTAGGGAAAAACATGCAACAAGGGAAATGTTCACGGTGCACGATGTGGCATGAGCGTCAATGCCTCTGACATCAAAGGAGCCAAAGGATAAGAAAATAGTAAAGTAGCAATCGCGAGATGCATTATCGGCTACACCCGAATAAAATAAGCAAAGGACCTTACCATGTCCCCGAAGAAAACGTTTGAAGCATATTGAGGCTCAAAGCGCCATCACCAATAAGGTATAACCATCTGCCTTTTTATTTACATTTTACACTAACTGATGAGCAGATTTTCGATCAGAACAGTCAAAGCGTTGTCTAGCTCGAAGACCTTAAGGTTTCAAAGCATACGTTGCACTCTTTTACTTCAATCGGGTTTTATCCCAATAAGGGTTTTACCGACAAGGTTTTTAACGAGGCAAAATCTATATGCTACCTAAGGAGAATTTCACAAGTATCAAGGCTTCTCATCAATCAACCTCGAACACTAGGGGGCATCCCCCCAAAAGACTACTTTCTCGAAGAAGTCAAGAAGAGCCAAAAAGGGTCTCAATAGAAAATTGATGCATTGAGCCAAATGGTCAAATGAACCACGTCCGCGTAGAATAATTGATCCCTCCGCAAAAACATGTATACTTGTGCCAAGTAATAATATTTTCTCTTCCATTAAAATGCTTTACGCTTCAAAGAAGTATGCTACTTTTACAAGAAACGGCTTTGGAGCCAGAAATTTCCCGAACAAACGGGGACTGGTGCCAAAAACTCGAGGCCACATGACCTACAAGTCGAAAACTTCAAACTCGTAAGCCCTCAATAAGGCAACACCAAGTTTACAAAGAATGGCTCCAGACCCAAAAAACTTTCGACATCTCGGGGACTTGTCGACTATCATCCCGTCAAGCTATCAGAAACTCAAGGCCATAAGACCCCAAATGGGTACCTTGAGTCCGAAGCCCTCAATGCAGCAATATTAGAAAATGTAAGACATCCACTAAGCATTATCAATAATATAAGACCTCTATAAAACATAATCCAAAACTGTAAGACCTCAAAGATAGGCATGAACCATACTTGTACGAAGTAACTTATCTGTAAGACCTCAAGCAGGGCAGTAACCATACTTGTACCAAGTAACTTATCTATAAGACCTCAATTAAGGCATCATAAAATTTGTAGACCTTACAAAAGGCATATTACCAATCTTAAAGTTAAGGATATATACCCAAACTTATAAGACCCCTAAAAAGGCATACCCTCGATATAGACGCTGAAACTACTTCAGTCGGGGACTAAAAGGCTCCGACTTAACATAATGACTATGGTCACAAGGCTGTACCAGCCAAACTAATGCAACTCGAGGACGCCCAATCGTCACTATAAAAATCACATGCCTTCAATCTTTGAAAAATTTCGAAAAGCATCGATTTATCAGGCTATCCCTGTCATAATTAAAAGAGCTTCGATCATATCAGCTCCAAAAAATAGGCTTTGAAACAATTCAGCCATCGAGCAAAACCTCCCAAGGTGCTTATTCATCGCTACATAATGGCTCATAATCGAGGTTCTTATCGAGTCCTCGAAGAGTCAGGCGAACAAAAAAATTTCAGAAAGTCTTTAATGAGGGAAAATAAAGCCTATATTAGAGGCTGTACTGACCCAATACATAAGAGCCATTATCGCCTGCCCATATTAGAGGTCGTACCGACCCAATGCGTAAGAGCCACTACCGCCAGCAATATTAGAGGTCGTACCGACTCAACATGTAAGAGCCTACAGGCCACCTTAAAATTCAAAAATTAAAGGGTCAATAAGCTCGAGTCGAAATCCGACTTGAAGGCTGAGCCCGAAATAGTCAACTGAATACGCCTACGAGCAAAAGCATAACAGCCATTGTCGCTAGCTTAAAATTAAAGATCTTATCGACCAAAAGCATAAGAGGCACTATCGCCAGCTTAAAATTAAAGGTATTACCAACCAAACACATAAGAGCCACTGTCACCAGCCAACATTAAAGGTCGTACCGACCTTACGCATAAGAGCCTATGGGCCAACTTAACAATCCTCATGGCCGAATTATGTACGTAAGGGTCATTACTCGAAGCCTAGTTCACTTGGCCAATCATCGACCAACATATAAATTCAAAATAAAGAAAGACATACACAAGCAAATATAAATTCATGGAAGGAGAAAATCAGAAGTTTCTTTACATATACATACGTGTGAAACAATACAAGGCTACATTTATAAAGTTCTCTAAGAACACTATACATAGAATCAAAAAGAAAAAAGCCTAGTATATTTTTCCTTCGGGGACTGCGGCCCCATCGGCCTCTTCTTCATTATCTTTAGCATCAGATACGAGGAATTTTGCATCGCATTCATTTGCTTTGGCATGTACTATCTCTCCCGAGAGATCGAAGCCCCTAGCATGAATCTCTTCGAGGGTTTCCCTCCGAGATTTACACTGGGCATATTCATTGCTTCTTCTATCTCGATCAGAAACCCCTCTTAGCTCTGCCCAAGCTTCGACAAAGTCTTTTAAATAGATGACCACTTTCTTGTCGCCCCTAGGCCAAATATCTTCAGCTTCACCCCGGGCATCCACAACCTCGGCTTTTATCTCTAAAATGTTGGACTCGAGCTTTGCAATCCTGCTCGTCTGAATCAAGCTATTCTCATGGGCATTTTGGAGCTGCACCTCGAGGGCAGAAACCTTGGACAAAGCATCATTTTTGGCTGAAACATAGGCATCTATCTGACCCTTAGCCCGTTACATTCATATTTGGCCTGGCCAACCTCACCTCAAAGGCATTCCAGATCCTTTGTCTTGCTCTGCAACTGAAATGTCAAAACATTAATCTCCGAGGATAGAAAAAGAAATACATTCTCTTGGAGAGAAGGTTACCTGTTTCTCATGGTGGTTTTCATAGTTCAGGCTCCGATTCACCTCGTACCGCAAGTATACCAACTCATCTCCCTTTTATCACAAATAAGCCCGAGGGATTTCTCCCCATCCAAGGCTTTTCTCAATATGGCTTTATAGTAGAGAAATTCGGACTTAAGCTTGTCAAAGGCCTATGAAAAATGAGTTCGATAAGAAAGTGGAGGCGCAAAACTGAAAAACTGATACAATCGACCAAAACTCACCACCGAACAGAGCTATTGAGCCTCCTCAAAGGTAGAACACACATCGACCATCATGGTCTTATCAGCCTCATTAGAATTTCCCCCGATAGGAATGTGATCATTCAAGGTCTCAATTGAATCAGGCGGTCACTAGCGTCGAACACCCCTAGAAGTACCTCCGGCGGGAAGAGAAGATGGAGGAAAAAAAATTCTTTTCCCTCAAAGTACCTTCGACGGGAAGAGAAGACGAAAGCAAAAGCGGAACTATTTTCTCAAGGCCAGAAGCCTTGGGTGTTGCAGGTTCAGCCTAGACATCTTCTATGGGCCTCTGGGTAGGACTTGTCTCGCTATGAGCACCTTCTCCCTGCGAGGGTTCCTTCCGTTTGTTATTATTCCTCAATCCTGAAGTAGACGACCCCTCCTTCTCTCCGAGGAAAATACGACCTCACCTCAGGAAATTCTGTAATGTCTGCAATGACGGAGTTAGTACATAGAGGGGAAAGTTCCCTCTAAAGATAGAAAACCACACAACATGTACCGTGGTGTTTTGCCTCCCACCTACCCTTGGATAGATCTTATCACTTACGCTCATCATAAGTCGAGCGGGCTGCCGGCTTCCAAGATCTATCCATCAGGTTAGAACCTTGTACAACATCCATCGGGTTGTTTCAAAAGAAAAAAGGAAAGTGTCTTTATAGAAGCTGCTTCCACTATGAGCAAAAATTATAAAAAAACAAGTGTACCACTTACGTGTGACATTCCATTTTTCAGGAAATGAGATGAACTCCACGTGGATAACATCGACTGTCCTTACTCGGAAGAATTGATTTATCCACCCTCAGTCCCAATGTTCTTCATCATAGACAATAAAGGGCCCCGTGGATCGCATCGCAAAGCTATGAGGCCTCAGCAATGAAAGGGTCGGTACAATCTGATGAGAAGGCTAAGGGTAAACTCAAGCCCAGCTTCTTCCTTAAAGAACCTCATCATCAGCACTATCCTCTAGAACGACGGGTGAACCTATAC
The DNA here is from genome assembly GCA_034376525.1 of Nicotiana benthamiana. Taxonomy (NCBI): domain Eukaryota; kingdom Viridiplantae; phylum Streptophyta; class Magnoliopsida; order Solanales; family Solanaceae; genus Nicotiana; species Nicotiana benthamiana. The sequence continues at coordinate 98,162,070 of CM067337.1, forward strand.
TAAGGTAGCACGATATCTTCGACAGAAGCCAAGCACAATTCTATCAAGAGAGCCCAAAGTGAAAGGGTATGTGTATACGTGTAAAACCCCCCGTATGAGTCGTGATGTTCTCTTCTGGGGAAGGTACATGCAGTACCACCTTTTCTCCCCATCCGCAATCTCTCCTCACTGCCTCGAGGTGTTTCTCTCCTATTGATAAAATGAACCTTGATGCATGATCCCAATAGCCCTCGACATTGAGAGGTGTCTCTAACGAAAGGTCCCCCCATCGAAGCAAAGTATCTTGAGGTTGGCTCGCCAAACACTGGCAGTGTACTACCGATTGAACAGGAAAAAGAAGCGGCACCCTCCTATTCTTAGTGAATGGGTTTGGGCGTAGCCGCCATGGCTATGATAAAATAAGAGAAGGAATATGGAAACTTGAGCAAAAAATTTGAATTAAAATAATAGAAAGGCTGATGCAAGGAATAAGAACTCTATGAAAAGGGATAACGGCTCAAAAATAGTAAAATCTTCAAAAAGGGGGAAGCAAACTCATATATAGAGAAACTGACAATTGTTCGCCTACTCTAAAGACCAATTAATTCAAACTAAAGAAAAAATACCGACGAGACCATCCCGGGTTCTTCATGGCCATGCCATACAAGCAAACTATTGTACAGCGTTCGAGGGGTCAGAGATTACCATATCGATCTAGCCTCGAGATGGTGCCTAATCTCGATGGTCTCTGCTACCGTAACTATAGGCTCTAAGGCGCCATCAATATCAATCTAAGCCTTGAGGTGGTGCCTGACCTCGAAGATCTCTATCAAAGCGAATATAAGTTCTAAGGAGCTATCGACACACATTTAGCCTCGAGATAGTGCCCGATCTCGATGACCTTTGGTATTACAAAACGGACACTAAATGGGGGGTCAACATGGCCCCGAGATGGTGCCTGATTATGAGGATACCCATTACTATACCTATGAGCTCTAAATAGCTATCCATATAAATCTAAGCCTTGAGATGGTACCGAATCTCGAGGACCTTTGCTATTACAAGCCTGAGTCATTCACCGAATCCATTGGCCTTAGACTACCTAAGCCCAGGCTGGTTCTCTCATGAGGAGAATTATTAATAAAGCCTCAGGGCTATTTCCATCTTCAGATAAATTTAAACGCTCTCTCAGCTACTTTAGCCCAGGGGCAATCCGAGTATGAGCGTATCCTCATCCGATGTCTATCTATGACGCCTTAGGCATGTCTTCATTTTTCAAAGCAAGTTTTTGAGGTTGCCCGAGTTAAAATAAACTCTCACTTGGGGAGTATTTGAAAAGGCTCGAGGGCTGTCTTTATTTTCAGATGGTCAAGCAACTCTGTCCCTTGAGGACTACCAATGAGACCTAAAGGGGCTAAGATTTGTTCTAAAATTCGAGGCCCCACTCTCGCTCAATTCAAAGTCACTAGTTCCGATGGCCTAAGTTGTATCAAGTGAATCCAGACTTGGTCCGACGAAAGGCAAAGGATTTCGGGGAATATCATACTAACCAATCAAGAACCAAGGAAATTCCTATGCGCAGGCCCGATATTCGAACCGATCAGTAAAATCACATGCTCAGATTCTTTACAAATGCAGGCAAAGGAAATCCAGCACAAATCAAAGACGAATTGAATTGGCATTTTTGTATTAATAAATGATGATTACAAAAGCCCACGAAGGGTCCTTACGTAGAAACAAAGAAGCAAAAAATGACAGTTAAAGTCTAATCTATTTATATTCAAAAATTTTATCTAAAAAGTAATATTCTTAAAAAGGTAAAAAAAGATTTTATTTTTCAAAACAAATGCCACATAGACGGAAAAATTCACGTGGCAAGTGAGTGCACATACACTTTTTGCCATATCAGCATCTAGGTGGGGTAATAGCCCTCAAAAGGCCAAGTTGAAGGGGGTAGTTAAGACCGGACGTTATTCAAGGACGATACTAATAATTTTAGTGAAGCTTAGGGGTGGTTTAAAATGTTTTTACTATATATTATAAGAGTGCAAAATAAACGAAGTTAATCGACATTTTAAAAAAGTAACACTTAAAAGAAGGCTCTATTTTAGGGAAAAATAGAAGAGGGAAATTAAGGAGGGAATATAAATGCCGCAACAAAAAAATAATTCTGAGAACCGATACCCTAGATATATCTATTGGAGCGAATAAAGCAGCCGTTGCAATAGGTGTATCAACAACAACGGTTGTTATACTAATGCAACAATTTATTTATAAAAGTGTTTTGATAGCTCAAAGATCTTCTTGCAACAGTTTTAGCCGTTGCTATATATAATCTATGCGAACGAATTCATAACCATTGCAGAAAAAAGTGTTGAAATAGGTCTAATTTCTAGTAGTGGATCATTTTATTTATCAGCTATTAGTTATCAATTATCAGTTATCATTTCAGTTATCAGTTACCAGTTAGCATTTCAATTATCAGTTATCATATTTTAGTTATCAGCTCAGATTTAATTTCAACATTTACAGTTCTTTCGTTTAGTTATTTTACATAACAAATCAATTCAAATGTACTGACTTTCCTTTTGCCTGGGTCCTGCATCTCACGACGCAGATAACGATTTTTATATTGACGATTCAGAGTGCTAGAATTGTCTTACCAGCTATTTGATGAGCTCTAGTTCTTTCAAGACATTATCATTACTTTACTCATTTAGTATTAACAGAAAGGCAATGTCTCTAGTTCTTTATTAGAGGCTTCATAAACTAGAGTATCAATTAGACACAGTCGCATGCATTTCATGTTATGCAATGTTGCCTAAAGATATGCTTCAGACTTATATTAGTATTTTCACACTTTGATTTATATCATTTATTCCTTCAGTATATCAGCATGTGTTAATTAATCTTCCGCATTTAGTATGTTATGATATCACATGTTGATTCAGCTAGCTAGTTGGTTTGCTCAGTCACGTGTAGTCACGCACTGGGTGTCGTGTTACGTCCTGGACCAGGTTCATAGCATGACACCAAGTAGAGCAATAAGGACTACGAAAAGTGGTCTTATAGAAGTAAATGCCTTCACAACGTTGAAAGCCTATGTAGCAAAGTTAGCCAATCAGGTTGGAAAGCTCTCTCAAGCATAGTGCAACTTGTGTAGCATGTGGAACAAATGCAAGTTTATTGTAAATTTCTTGGGGAAAGCCACGCGGATGACCAATGTCCCACAAACCCCGAGTCAATCTACCATGTGGGAAAGCAAGCTAGATGTCCTTTAAATCAAAATACTCAATATAGTAACACCTTAAATCCAAATTAAAGAAATCTCCCTTGCTTCTGTTGGGGTAGAAATTCAAACAACATGCCTCAAGGTAATTACAATCAGCCACCTAAACACCCCTAGCAAGGAGAGGAAAGTTTGACTAATATGGTGAAAAAGCTCTTCCTCGATAACCAAAAGATAATGGCTTGCAATTAAAAGTTGCGAACAGAGTTTAGAAATTTGGAAAGGCAATTAGGCAGATGGCGAACAATCAAAACACCAGACCTGTTGGAGCTCTTCCAAGCGATGCAGAGAAAAATCCTCAAATTAGTGCAGTTACTTTGAGAAATGGGAAAGAATTGGTTGAAGTGCCTAAGAAAAAACATGGAGTCATTTGGGCTCGAAAAGGAAATAGTGTTAAAACCTGTAGAGGTAAATAAAAAAATCATATCTTAATATGATTGTTTACCGTGAAAATTATAATTATAATTATATTTGCTTCTGTGGTTCTAAAAATACATGATCTATTTTTATGCTGGTCATTTAGGAAATAAATATTAAGTAAGAGATTATAAAATGAGATAAGATCTTGAAAACAAGGTGATAGCAGAACCAATAGGCTAATAAGCGTGGCCTCGAGCTGGCTTATTTGGGGCCTCGAGGTCAAGTCTTATACCCTACCGTGGGTAGTCAATAGAGGGCCTGACAGCTCTTTATGGGCAATAATAAGAAATGAAATGAAGAACAATAAATAAAACACAATGGATATAAGCGATAGATAGAATTAATAAGAATAGGAGAATATATTAAATAGCAGAGAGAATGTATTTGTGTATTTAGTATTGAGCAACAGATCCCTTTACAAAATGACAAGGATCCTCCTTATATTCCAGGGGAATCCTAACACAGTATAAATGCATTAATTACCAAGATCTGGGGCTGGTACAACCATTTAATGCCATGATACAAGTCAGAACTAGCCTACTAGACTTTGTCAGCTCTAGTCGTGCACCTAGGGAACTTCCCGTTTTTCTATCATAACTATCGTCTTGCACAATCTCGAGGTTGGACATCAATGGCGCCTCGGGTTGCCTCGTAGGTTGGTCGGGAGGTCCTTATCATTCAGGTTTGTTTCTCTTTCATAGGCCCTTAGTTATGATGATTTTTTTGTCTCCATTTCCACTTTCGGGCCTACCTTTTGAGAACTTTTGTGGGGACAATTAACCCACTCGGGCTTAACCTTTCCAATATCATTTGCCTTTGTAGGCTCTTGACTTTAAATTTCTTTTCCTTCTACTTCCTACTTTTTATAAAGTCAGCCGTCATGGTCATCTGGGATTGGATAAATGCGCTCGTTGATACCAGATATTTCTTTGGTTCTTGCCAGGAGAAAACCCGTGAGACCGGTCTTGCCACCTTCTCTTGCGGAATAGTCAGGAAATCAAAGTTAAGCCGAAAGGGAGTGGGGAAACAGCAAGAGCAAACATATGGATTTAGAGAGAAATGACCCTTTTGGAGAAAAGGGAAGGACTTATCTAGGAGTGCATGCCGACTTTAAATGGAAATGACATGCTTCTTGGACTAGATGCCCGACCCACATCCATTTCTGCTTCTTGTGATCCATATTTCAATTTTTCAAATACCATGGAAATTTGTTTGGGCTTGGATGGTGATATTCTTTTCTTTTCGGTCGACGGTGCCCTTTGTGGGTTTTCGCCAATCGGACTCTCTCATTTCTCTTCTTCCGTCACCCGATAGTGCTCTTTTACGACTTTTCACTAAACAGACTCTCTCATTTTTATTTTGTCTACTCACCATTACCATATGGTGCCCGAAGGATTTCACCGATAAGACTCTTTTATTTTATTTCTCTCAATTTGAGTTGTGCCAAATCCCAACAATGATGATTGTTACGTCCCTGCTTTGCCCAATTGATCAGAAGGACTTGGGCCAGGAGGCCCTTTGGGTAAAGGAAATTTGATGAAAATTTACAACTTTGGAACCACTCTGGCGGGTTTATGGCCGAACCATTACATCTCTGCCCCAGCTTTTTTTTTTGGGGAACTAGGGTTTTATTTTTTTATGACTGATCCTCCAGGAGAGTCTGCCGACGTATCCCTTCGGAATCAAGGAAGACGTAGTTCAGGAAGTGTTTCCTAAACTAATTTGTTTGTTGTTTCTTTTTGTTTTCATTCATTCATTTTTCTTTTCTTCTTATTTTTTTGTTTTCATTTTTCTTCTTCTTCCTTTTTTTTTTAATTTTCATCTCTCTTTTTGAATAGCATTTCTGGGTTCCAAAGAGGGTAAACAAAGAAACGTAATCGGCTCGAGGGGTTTGAAGGATTGGTAGTGTTTAGGATAGCGGGAAAGAAAGCTTTGGTCATTTCCACCGGCCAGAATCATTACAGTAGAGAGTTCAAACGTAATACCTTTTTAATGCATCCGCGTTCATTTCTATCTCGGGCTCGTCTCCTTCAATGTCACCCAGGTATAATGCTCCTTTGGGAAGTATCTTTCTAATAATGTATGGACCTTTCTAGTTTGGAGCAAACTTTCCTTTGGCTTCCTGACGGTGAGGGAGAATACGCCTTAATACCAGCTGTCCGACTTCGAGATTCCTGGGGTGCACTTTTTTGTTGTAAGCACGGGCCATTCTTTATTGGTACAACTACCAGTGACAAACCGCAGCCATTCCGTTTTCATCAATTAATGATAACTGCTCCAACCGAGTCTTAACCCATTCGCTATCCTCAATTTCTACTTTGACAATTACCCGGAGCGAAGGGATTTCTACCTCTGCGGGTATGACAACTTCAGTCCCATAGACCAGTAAATATGGAGTTGCTCTTACCGATGTGCGCACTATGGTGCGATATCCCAGTAATGCAAAATGCATCTTTTCATGCCATTATCTTGAGCTTTGAATCATCTTTCTCAAAATCTTTTGATGTTTTTGTTATCTGCTTCGACGGCACCATTGGCTTTGGGCCAGTAAGGAGTGGAGTTTCTATGTGTTATCTTGAATTGTTCACATATTACTCCCATCATACTACTGTTCAGATTGGCCACATTATCTGTAATGATGGTTGCAGGAATACCGAAACGACAAATGATATTGGAATGCACAAAGTCCACTACAACTTTCTTGGTGACGGACTTAAGTGTGATGGCTTTAACCCATTTTGTGAAGTAATCAATAGCAACCAATATGAATCTATATCCATTTGAGGCTTTTGGTTCAATCGGCCCAATGACATCCATGCCCCAGGTAATGAATGGCCAGGGTGCTGACATAGGATGCAAGTTGGTTGGCGGTGCATGAATTAAATCACCGTGCACCTGACATTGATGACATTTCCAAACGAAACTGAAACAATCTTTCTCCATGGTCATCTAGTAATACCCTGCCTGTAGTATTTTCTTTGCCAGTACATACTCGTTCATATGAGGTCCACACACTCTTGCATGTACTTCATGCATAATCCTCCCGACTTCCTCGGTGTCAACACATCTTAGTAAGTTGAGATCCGGGGTCCTCTTGTATAAGGTATCACCCAAAAAGAAACTACTCGCGTTCCATCGGATGGTTTTCTTTTGCACCCCGGTAGCCTGCTCGGGATACTCTTGTTTTTTCAGAAATTTCTTGATGTCATAATACTAGGGCTGGGTGTTGGATTCTACCTCGGTCACATTGCAATACCCATGCCTTTCCTTGACTTGGATTTCTAAATGATCGGTGTAGGGTATTTCCAGGGTAAGGCAACATGGAAGCTAGAGTTGCGAGCGCATCTGCTAACTCATTGTGACAACGAGGAATGTACCTGAATTGCACCGACTTGAACCGTTTGCTGAGATCCTCTACATGCTGTCGATAGGGAATGAGTTTGACGTCTCCTGTTTCCCACTCTCCTTGGGCTTGCCAGATGATCAAATCTGAATTCCCCATGATTAAAAATTCCTCAACGTCTTGGTTGATGGCCTCATTCATGACCTGATGCAAGCCTCGTATTCAACTATTTTGTTAGTGCCGAAAAACGGAGCCTTGCTGTAGCCGGGTAATGTTGACTAGTGGGTGAGATTAAAATTGCCCCAATTCCTACGTCTTTCGCTTTTACTGCTCCATCAAAAAACATTTTCCAAGCAGAGATGTCTTCAGATGCTACCTCCAGCGACTTCACTTCTTCATCAGGGAAATAGGTATTCGAAGATTGATACCCATCGTCAACTGGATTCTCGGCCAGATGATCTGCTAATGCTTGAGCCTTCATTGCGGTACGAGTAACATGGACTATGTCGAACTCGGTGAGCAGGATTTGCCATTTTGCCAATCGTCCTGTGGACATCGGTTTTTGGAATATATACCTTGATGGGTCCAGCTTAGTTATGAGGTAGGTGGTGTGGGCTTGTAAGTAATGCCTCAGCTTCTGAGCCACCCATGTCAAGGCACAACAGGTTCTTTCTAGCAGCGTGTATTTGGCCTTGTAACTGGTAAATTTGTTTCTCAGATAATATATGGCTTGCTCTTTTTTTCCCGTGGCGTCATGCTGCCCGAGAATGCAACGAAAAGAGTTCTCCAGGTCTGTTAAATAAAGAAATAATGGCCTTCCTGGTTCCGGCGGGACAAAGACTGGTGGATTGGACAGGTAGCTTTTGATTCTGTCGAAAGCCTCTTGACACTCATTGGTCCATTTAATTTTTGCGTCCTTTTTCAATTGCTTGAATATGGGCTTGCATGTGGAAGTCAATTGGCGATGAATCGACTGATGTAATTCAGTCTTCCCAACAGACTCATTACATCCTTCTTTGTTTTATGAGGAGGTAGCTCTCAAATGATTTTACCTTGGTTAGATCCAGCTCAATACCTCTTTGGTTTAAAATGAATCCTAGAAGCTTGCATGACGGGACCCCGAATGAACACTTGGCTGGATTCAATTTCAAATCATACTTGCGAAGCCTTTCAAAAATACTTTCTTAAGTCCCTTACATAATCCCTTTTAGTCTTGAACTTGATAATCACATCGTCCACACATACCTCTATCTCCTGATGCATCATGTCATGAAAATTGTGGTTATAGCCCTCATATATGTTGCCTCGACGTTCTTTAAACCAAAAGGCATCACCCTGTAATAATAAGTCCCCTAAGTTGTGGTAAAGGCGGTTTTCTCAGCATCTTCCTCATCCATCAACACTTGGTGGTATCCTACATAGCAATTTACAAAGGACTGTATCTCAAGTTTAGCACAGTTGTCAGCAAGGATGTGGATGTTAGGCAAAGGAAAGTTGTCCTTGGGACTCGCTTTGTTCAAATCTCTATAGTCTACACATACTCGGTTTTTCCCATCTTTCTTTGGTACCGGGACCACATTGGCCAACCATGTGGTGTATCGAACCACCCGGATTACTCCCGCCTCTAACTGTTTTGTGATCTCCTCTTTGATCTTATGACTGATATCAGGTTTGAACCTTCTTTGTTTTTGTTGGACTGGAGGGATTAGAGGTACGTGGGCAACTTATGAACTACCAAATCAACACTCAACCTAGGCATATCGTTGTAAGACCAAGCAAACACATATTTGAACTCCAAAAGAAGTTGAACCATTGAGTCCCGAATTTCCTTATTCACATGGATGCTTATTTTAGTTTCCCTGCTTTCGCAGGGACCACCTAAGTTAACCGGTTCGGTATCATTTAAATTTGGCTTAAGTTTATTTTCAATGTTCCAACTCTCGATTGATTTCCCCAAAAGCCTCTTCTTCATCATACTCTGGTTCTTTGTTCATTATTTCACATATAGGCAGCATGTTCAGGTCGGGACATGAAGTCCGCGAGCATGTCATATTATTTAAAGCCACATTATTGGAACTGAAATAAAAAGGAAATAGAAAAGAAAAACAAAAATAAGAAAAATAGAGGAGTGTAGACGATGAAGTATTGATTTTATTTCTTTGACATTGTAAGATAACAGGGTTTACATTTGAAGTATAAAGGACAAAATACTAAAGGAAAAACACCCGAGCTACACCATGAAATAACTCGTGATGCAAGAAAAGGTGGCAAGGTAGGACTACCGGGCCTCCCACCTGACTAGAAAAGGCGTGGCCTTCCAATTTTGCCATTTGGCATCCGGTCCCATGTAGAGCACCTCAGCAGTGCTTGAGCCTTCTCTAAGCTAGACCATGTTGGCTTCATACAATAATTTCCTCATGGCGCCACATATCTCTTCAATTTCCTCTGCCGTGAAGGTCTCGTCTTTTTCTTTCTCACTGTGCTTTGGCTTCACGAATGTTTCGTACAAGTGGGGTAGGGGTTGAGGTAAACCCCATCCATGATGTTTTCTACGGTTGGCCCAGGTTATATCGTCTGGTGTTGGGTGGAAGCCTAGCCCAAAAAGCTTCTCTGCGGTAGGCAAAGAGATTGGCTCAGTCATCCCTTGTAAAGAACTTCCGAGTCCTTTACCTGGCTTAAATCCTTGACGTATCATTTCTCTTGCCACCATGATTGAGGCATTGGAGAGTATAGGCTGGGGAAATAGTTTGCCTTCTTCGTGTTGATCAGCTACCACGATTTCAAAAGCATGGTAAACTATATATTCACTTCCTTCTTTAGCTTCGAGACAGGATACAGAGGGATCGTGGTAAATTGATTGTTCCTCTTCTACATGGACCACGATTTTCTGGTTCTCATGTTCAAATTTCAACATTTGGTACAGAGTAGAAGGCACTGCTCCTGCTGTGTGAATCCATGGTCTTCCTAGGAGATAGTTGTAGGATGTGTCCATATTTAATAATATAAATGTTACCTCAATATCGACCGGACCAATTGTCAATACCAAGTCAATTTCTCCTATAGTGTCTCTTTTAATTCCGTCAAAAGCACGGACGAACACATTGTTGGAGCGAATCCTCTCTGTCCCGATTTCCATTCTTTGCAATGTTGACAGCGGGCATATGCTACAACCGATATCCACACGCGTTAGTTCATGCCATACGTTAGTTAACATAAATCCAAAAAGGAATTATCCTTGAGATGATAAGAAGTTAATCCTATTGATCTTAAGTGATACAAGGGTGTATAAGGGTGATTAACAAGCATTAGAAGTAAAACGAATCAAGGATGTTGTAACTCGTATTTTCGGGTAAACCTATAGGTGATTAATACACTCAAGAGTTCATGTTTTAAGGTATTTGAATCATATAATATCCAATTCATAGTCTTGAAGTCACACGAGTTATGAAAGAAAAGTCGATAAAAGTCGTCGCAACTTAAGTTCATGGTTATACTAAACATTAGGCCAAATGTTTCTAAGCTTTTCTCCCAATTTGCTAGAAACTATGGGGTGATCTACATACCAAATGAAATATCTATGAGTCTAGTTTCCAACACATTAAATCGTTTATCAATACGATATTGTAGTAGAGAGATATAGCTATTTTTGTGAGACTGCGCAAGCTGCTAGGTGACAAGTATGTGTGTCGCCTACTTGTTAAAATGATATCCCCAAAAAGGGAAATTTTGGGTCGGCTACTGAGCCCATTTAAAGGGTTATCTCCTGAAATATAACCCTCAATATATCTCACAAATACTCAGACCAAAACCCCTGCAAACCTACTGGGGGCTGATAGTGCTTCGTAACATTTCCGGGTCGTTTGACACGACTACGGTGGTCGTCGTATGTATGAAGTTGTTAAATTGTGTGTGGACTGTTTTGGGAGGCTCAATATAATTATGATTGATGTTGTTTAGGTTGTTTGGTGATTGTTTTGAATGGTTTGAAGTTATATATATAGGGGAGGTGCTGCCCGTTTCACCGTAAAATAGGTTGTGATTGATACATAATAGTTATGTCACTTAAATGATAACGGTAGTATCGTTTCTCTTATTGTAGACTAAGGAGTTGTGATAATTGCTTAGCATGAAATTGGGGCAGTATATACAAGGTATGTGAGTCTATCCCTTTCCTTCTTATTCACGACTCTAGTCGAACATATTGTAATAAACGAGCTTCCAAGATACTCTACTCTTAGAAGCTAGCAGTACTTACATTGTTTCCCCTATTATGGAACGATTGATGTGATGTTGCTTCACTTATTCTTATGCTATCAATGTTGTTGGCACTTCCTGATTCTTATATGGTTCATGGTTAAGAGTTAGTCCTAATAACGTGTACAGAGGATATCGATCTTACATCACTCCGGAAGGTCTAGAACGTGTTTCCATGAGTTGAGCATGCATTATATATAAGTATCTATTTTGCTCATTTGAGCCGCGCTACAGTCGGCTGCGTACGTCACCTATTGTGAAACCACTGATCAGTTGGGGTTTATCGAACTCCACGTGGCCGGGTACGATTCCACCGACCCTTATGATGGCCACGTACGTTTTTTTACCGAGCCTATTAAGACCGGTTACGATATGATGATGATGATGCCCACAAAGGCGTATGTTTTAACAGTTTATGTATTTATACATATGTATCATGCATTTTATGTCAGTATCCCTCATAGGTACTCAGATCTTACAGGTTGTATATTCTTTATCCCTGCTTACCTTACTGTTTGTATTTATTGTTCCTTGCCTTACATACTCAGTACTTTATTCGTACTAACGTCCTTTTATTTGTGGACGCTGCATGTCGTGCTTTAGGTGTGCAGCTCCCCCACCACAGTAGGCTGTCCAGTTCAGCGGTGATTGGCGAGATCCTTTCTCTGGACTTTCCTTGGTCTTGGTATGCATTTTTGTTATAGATATTATGGGTATGTCAAGGCTCTGTTCCGGCTCTGTTCCGGCTATTTGGGCTGTCCAGTTCAGCGGTGATTCGTACTTATGTTTCTTTGGAGGCTCATTGACAGGTTTCGACTCATGTATAATTTGGTATGCCTTGTTGGCTAGGTTTTGTTGTATAGTCTTCATGGTACGCGGTAGCCCATACCTTATATATACTTTCTTGCTTGTCTAGACACCCCATGTTATGTATGTTTATGCCATCATCTTTTATCGTTGCTTGTCCGTGATCCATGGATACCATTAATAATGATTGGCCCTAGCAGAGAATAAAGAAGGTTAGGTAAAATATATGTTGGTGCGCGGCAAGTATGGCCGGGTGCTAGTCATAGCCCTCCAGTTTGGGTCTTGACAAACTTGGTATCAGAGCCGGTCTGTCCTAGGGGTTGTCTATGAGCTGTGTCTGGTAGAGTCTTGATTATGGATGTGTAGCGCGCCACATTTACAATCAGGAGGCTACATGACATTTAGGGTTGTTACCTTCTTCCTCAATCTTGATCGTGCATTGAGTTGAGTCCTAAGTGTTTGTCTCTAATATTTACCTTATTTTCTTTATGCAATACCTTCGACTAGGAAGCAAACAATTAGTAGACGGCTTGATTCAGCTGCGGGAGAGGGTACCAGTAAGGTGCCCCAAGCCAGAGTAGGCCAAAGTAAAGCTTAGAGTGAGATGCCGTCTCATACCTCATCCATTCCGTCTCCTCCAGAGGATATTAGGAGGAACCTAACACCTCCAGTTCCTCCGTCTGGCACTATAGACTAGGATATGCAAAGTGCTTTGCAGTTATTGACTATCTTGGTAGCTGCTCATGCTTAGAGGCAGAATACAGGTGTTGCTGATAAACCAGTTAGTATGAGAGTTCGTGATTTTATTAATTTAGACCCTTCAGTGTTTACCGGATCGGGCCCCAAGGAGGACCCACAGACTTTTATTGACCAGGTTCATCGTACATTGCGCGTTATGCATGTTAGTGATACCGAGGTAGTAGAGTTGGCTTCTTATCGGCTACGATATTTAGCAGTTCTCTGGTATGATAGTTGGGAGAGATCCAGGGGTAGGAAAGCTCCTCCAGTTTTGTGGAAGGAATTTTCTGAGGCCTTTCTTCGTCACTACTTGCCAGTTGAGGTACGACGAGCTAGAGCTGATAAGTTCTTGAACCTTAGACAAGGTAATATGAGTGTGCGAGAGTACAATATGCAGTTTGATTCTTTAGTAAGGTATGCTCCCCATATGGTAGCCGAGATGAGTGATAGGGTGCATTTGTTCGTGAACGGGTTGGGACAACATCTGATAAATTAGTGCACGACAGCCTCCTTGGTGGATGGCATGGATATTTCCCGTATTCAAGCTTATGCCCAGACCCTAGAGGATCATCAACCCCAGTAAAGGGAAGATAGGGAACAGGATAGGCGCCAGCATAAGAGGGCGAGATTTTCAAGGTGTCCTGATGACTTCAGAGGGAGCGTCAGGCCCTAGTCTTCGAGGAGTTCGGCGCCACCTGTAGCTAGTGCTCCTCTACAGTTTCAGAAGCCTCGATATGATCAACCCTATTCTTGTCCAAGTCAGAATTTGCGGGTATCTAGTTCGCAACATCACAGGGAAACTAGTCAGACGAGACCCCAACACTACGTTGTGATCAATGTGACAAGGCCCACTTTGGGCTGCGCCGTCGAGGTTCTGATGCCAGTTATTCTTGCCTGTTATTCTTGCAGACAGCCTAGCCATATGATGCGGGATTGCCCTAATAGAGGAGGTGATGGTATGGCTCAGCCGACAGGATCTGTGTTGGGTTCTTCCTCAAAAGTTCGAACTCCAGCATAGATTTTTCAGTAGTCGACTGGTCGTGGTAGAGGTAGAGGAGCATGGCCGAGTTTGAGTGGTGCTCAAAGTCGAGCCTATTCTCTAGTAGGTCGAAAGGATTTCGTGTCATCTCCAGATGTTATTACAGGTATATTGTCTGTGCTTTCTTATGATGTATACGCGCTGATTGATCCGAGATCCACATTATCATATGTTGCAGCCTTTGTGGCTAATAAGTTTGGCGTTGAACCTGAATTGATAAGTAAACCCCTTGCGGTATCTACTCCAATAGGAGATTATGTGATTTCTAGAAGAGTATATACCAGTTGTACTGTGATGATTTTTAGTCGTCAAACCTCGGCAAATTTATTTGAGTTAGAAATGGTTGATTTCGATATGATAATAGGGATGGACTGGTTGCCCTCATTCTATGCAAATGTTGATTGACGTATGAAGATTGTTTGGTTTCAATTTCCTGGTGAACCCGTCATTGAATGGAAGGGGAACTTTGCTACACCGAAAGGTAGGTTTATTTCCTATCTTAAGGAAAGGAAAATGATCTCAAAAGGTTACATTTATCATCTCGTTCACGTTAGGGATGTGGAAGCGAAGCCGCCTACTCTACAATAAATCCCCGTGGTCAGTGAATTTCCAGATGTTTACCCAGATGAACTCCCAGTCCTTCCTCCTATAAGGGAGATTGAGTTTAGCATTTATGTGTTGCTTGACACTCAACCGATCTCTATCCCTCCCTACAGAATGGATCCGGCAGAGTTGCGAGAGTTGAAGCCGCAGTTGAAAGACTTGCTGGATAAGGGCTTCATTAGGTCTAAAACTTCACCTTGGGGTGCACTAGTTCTATTCGTGCAGAAGAAAGACAGGTCCTTACGGATGTGTATCGACTATCGACAGTTGAATAAGTTTACTATAAAGAACAAGTATACACTTCCAAGAATTAACGACCTGTTTGACCAACTCCAGGGTGCCAAGTATTTCTCCAAGATTGACTTACGTTTAGGGTATCATTAGGTGAGGGTTAAGGAGAAGGATATTCCAAAGACGGTCTTCCGGACAAGATATGGGCACTTTGAGTTCTTGGTGATGTAGCTCGGGCTAACAAATGCCCCAGCAGCTTTTATGGATCTCATGAATACAGTATTCAGGCCCTATCTTGATGTGTTCGTGTTGTATTCACTGATGGCATTCTGGTCTCATTCAGAGGCGAAACATGCGGGCCACTTGCGGATAGTATTACAGACACTTCATGATCGTAAATTATATTCTAATGTCTCCAAATGTGAATTCTGGCTGAACTCAGTAGGATTCCTTGGCCATGTGATATCTGACAAAGGTATCAATGTCGACACTCAGAAGATCGATGCAGTAAAGAATTGATCGAGACCTACAACACCATCAGAAGTCCGCAGATTCCTAGGGCTAGCAGGATATTATAGGCGCTTTGTAGAAGGGATTTCCTCTATATCAGCACCATTGACTAAGTTAACACAAAAAGCTACCAAGTTCCAGTGGTCTAAAACTTGTGAGCGTACTTTTCATGAACTGAAGAATCGATTAGCATCTTCACCAGTGCTCACTCTCCTTGAAGGAACAGAAGGATATGTGGTATATTGTGATGCCTCGGGTATATGTTTGGCATGTGCATTGATGTAACGTAGAAAGGTAATTTCTTATGCATCAAGACAATTGAAGAAGCATGAAAAGAATTACCCGACTCATGATTTGGAATTGGCTGCAGTATATATGCTTTGAAGATATGGCAGAACTACTTATACGGCATCCATGTTGACTTCTACACAGATAATAAGAGTTTACAATACATCTTCAAGCAGAAAGAGTTGAAATTGAGGCAGCGTAGGTGGATTGAGTTACTGAAAGACTACAACGTCGAGATATTGTATCATCCCGATAAGGCCAATATTGTGGCAGACGCTCTCAGTCGTAAGTCAATGGGAAGCTTAGTACATTTTGAGGCAGGTATATGGGGGTTGACTAATGAGCTTCATGAGCTAGCCAATATGGGAACCAGATTATTAGACTCTGATGATGGAGGTGTTACTGTACATAATACACCAGAATCATCTTTTGTAGCTCAGGTAAAAGCACAGCAATATGAAGATCCTATCTTGGTACGATTGAGAGAGAGAGCATTAAGTAGTATAAAATTATGGCTTTTGAGATTGGAGGAGATGGGGCACTGAGATACCAGGGCCGATTATATGTGCCTATTGTGGCAGGATTGCGAGAAAAGATGATGAATGAGATTCATCAATCCCGATATTCCATCCATCCCGGCTCGACAAAGATGTATCATGATGTCAATGAGCAGTATTGGTGGGATAAAATGAAGAAGTCTATTGCAGAATTTGTAGCCCAGTGTCCTAATTGTCAACAAGTAAAGATAGAATATCAGAAACCCGGTGGATTGCTTCAGAATATAGAAATTCTGACCTGGAAATGGGAGGTTATTAATATGGACTTCGTTATTGGATTACCTCGCTTTTACCATAAGTTCGATTCCATCTGGGTAATCGTTTATCGACTTACAAAATGTGCCCATTTTCTGCCAGTTAAGACAACTTACGCGACTGTAGATTATGCATAGTTGTATATCAATGAAATTGTTAGGCTTCATGGTGTGCCGGTATCTATTATTTCAGACCAATGAGCTCAATTTGCGGCTAACATTTGGAGGTCTTTCAGAGGGGTTTAGGCACACAAGTGAATCTCAACACTGCATTTCATCTGCAGGCAGACGGACAGGCTGAACATACCATTCGAACACTGGAAGATATGCTACGGGCATGTGTTCTAGATTTTAAGGGGAATTGGGATGACCATCTTCCACTCATAATATTTTCTTACAATAATAACTACCATTCTAGTATTAAAATGGCCCCATATGAGGCACTATACGGGAGAAGATGTAGATCACCAGTTAGATGGTTCGAAGTCGGTGAAACAAAATTATATGGGCCATATTTGATTAACCAAGCCATTGAGAAAGTGAAGGTGCTACAGGAATGATTGAGGACGACATAAAGCATGCAAAAGTCTTATTCCGATATCCGACGTCGTGATTTGGAATTTCAGGTTGGTGATTGGGTTTAAGGGTGTTATGCGTTTCGGGATGAAAAGTAAACTGAGTCCAAGGTATATCGGTCCGTATAAAATTCTTCAACGAATTGGACAAGTTGCTTATGAGTTGGAATTGCCATCTGAATTGGAAATTTTCCACCCGGTACTCCATGTATCTATGTTGAGAAAATGTATTGGAGACCCTTCTCGAGTTGTCCTTGTCAAAGATGTACACGTTACAGAGAATTTATCATATGAAGAAGTGCCAGTGGCTATATTAGATCGACAAGTTCGCAAGCTGAGAACAAAAGATGTAGCTTCCGTCAAAGTATTATGGAGGAACAAGAATATAGAAGAAATGACATGGGAAGCGGAAGAAGAGATGAAGTCTAAATACCCTTACCTATTCCAGAATGATGATAACAAGGATGTTGGTGGATTGCATGATACATATGAAAGGTGAAACGTCTTTATGAGGTAAGCAATAACTTGAAAACACTCTTCCTTAATACAAAACAATGATATGCAAATAATTCACATTTCCATAATGCTTTGTGTAGCCTTTTGAGGCCATACGTTAGGCTTAACTGCTTGCAAATTTTGCTAGTGACCACTTTTCGTTGGAATCCACTATGATTTGGACTCCCCATAAACCCTTACATTCGAGGACGAATGTTCCTAAGGGGGGAGGGCGTTACAACCCATATACACACGCATTAGTTCATGCCATACGTTTGTTACATAAATTTAAGAAGTAATTATCCTTGAGATGATAAGAAGTTAATCCTGTTGATCTTAAGTGATACAAGGGTGTATAAGGGTGATTAACAAGTATTATAAGTTAAATGAATGTGGGTAAACCTATAGGTGATTAATACACTAATGAGGTCATGTTTTTAGGTCTTTGAATCATATAATATCCGTTTCATAGTCTTGAAGTCAAACGAGTTATGAAACAAAAGTCGACAAAAGTTGTCGCAACTTAGGTTCATGGTTGTACTTAAACATTAGGTCAAAGGTTTCTAATATTTTCTCCCAATTTACAAGGAATTATGGGTTGATCTACCCACCAGATTAAATATCTAAGAGTCTAGTTTCCAACGCATCAAACTGTTTATCAATACGACATCAGAGTAGTGATATATAGCTATTTTCATGAGACTGCGCAAGCTGCTAGGTGACAAGTAGATGTGTCACCAACTTGTTAAAATAAAAAGGGAAATTTTGGGTCGGATATTGAGCCCATTGGAAGGGTATTATCCTGCAATATAACCCTCAATATATCTCATAGATACTCAGACCAAAATCCCCGCAAACCTCCTCCCAAAAATCCTACACAAACCCTAATCAGTTTTCCCACTCTTTCAAGTTCTAATTGAGGGTAAAATCAAGAGTTTGAAGAACCAGGGAAGGGATTAGTTATCCAACGAGAAAGGTACGTTTAATGCACTATTTCATACATTTTTTTTGTTGTGAACTCATGGTAATTTGTTCTATACATGTAAGAACTCACGGTATGGTGATCAGAAGCTGTGAGTTCGAGTTATTCACTTGTAGCAGACTGTTTTGTGGACTATTTTCTCTTGCTGTTGGGCTGCGTGTTTTACTACTATTTTGTGGAGTTTTGGAGGTGGAGGGGTGTATAGAAACACCATATATATGTAGGTTGTGGGCTGATAGTGCTTCGTAACATTTCCGGGTCGTTTGACACGACTACGGTGGTCGCGTATGTATGAAGTAATTAAATTGTACGTGGACTGTTATGGGAGGCTCAATGTGATTATTATTGATGTTGTTTAGGTTGTTTGATGATTGTTTTGAATGGTGTGAAGTAATATATATAGGGGAGGTGCTGTTCGTTTCACCGTAAAATAGGTTGTGATTGATACATAATAGTTATGTCGCTTAAATGATAACGATAGTATCATTTCTCTTATTGTAGACTAAGGAGTTGTGATAATTGCATAGCATGAGATTGGGGCAGTATATACAAGGTATGTGAGGCTATCCCTTTCCTTATTTTGCACAACTCCAGTCGTACATATTGTAATGAACGAGCTTCCAAGATACTCTACTCTTAGAAGCTAGCAATACTTACATTGTTTCCCCTCTTATGGAACGACTGATGTGATGTTGCTTCACTTATTCGTATGTTATCAATGTTGTTGGTACTTCTTGATTCTTATAAGGTTCATGGTGAAGAGTTAGTCCTAATAACGTGTACAAATGATATCGATCTTACATCACTCCAAAAGGTCTAGAACGTGTTTCCATGAGTCGAGCATGCATTATATATGTGAATCTATTTTACTCTAGTGAGCCACGCTATAGTCGGCCGGGTAAGGCACCTACTGTGCAACAACTGATCAGTTGGGTTTTAGCGAGCTAACGTGGCCAGGTACGATTCTACTGAGCCTTATGATTGCTGGGTACATTTTTTTTACCGAGCCTATTACGGCCGGGTACGATATGATGATTATGATGCCCACAGAGGCGTATTTTTTAACAGTTTATGTATTTATACATATGTATCATGCATTTCATGTCAGTAGCCTTCAGAGGTACTCAAATGTTACATGTTCTATATTCTCTATCACTGCTTACCTAACTGTTCGTATTTATTATTCCATTCCTTACATACTCAGTACTTTATTCGTACTGACGTTCTTTTGTTTGTGGACATTGCATGTCATGCTGCAGGTTTTGATAAACAGGTAGGTGCAACTCCTCCACCATAGTAGCCTGTCCAGTTCAGCGGTGATTGGCGAGATCCTTTCTCCGGACTTGCCGTGGTCTTGGTATGCATTTTTGTTATAGATATTATGGGTATGTCAGGGCCCTGTTCCGGCTATGTTGCAGAACTTATGTTCCTTTAGAGGCTCATAGACAGGTGTCAACTCATGTATTGTTTGGTATGCCTTGTTGGCTGGGTTTTGTTGTATAGTCTTTCATGGTACGTGGTAGCCCGTACCTTATATATACTTTCTTGATTGTCTGGAAACCCCTTGTTATGTATGTTTATGCCATCATATTTTATCGTTGGTTGTCCGTGATCCTTGGATACCATTAATATTGATCCCGTTTGCCCTAAAAGATAATAAAGAAGGTTAGGTAAAATGTATGTTGGTGCGTGGCAAGTATGGCCGGGTGCTAGACATGGCCCTCCAGTTTGGGTCGTGACAGCACATGTCCACCCCAAAACCTCCATCTATCATTACTCTACGTAATAGCCTTCGCATTTGACTGTGAGATGCAAGGCTTTGTTGTGGGCAGCTCCCTTTGGAGGCAAGTCATTCTTGCTGAATGTAATCTGATTAACAGCTAAGAATCTTTCCACCATTTTCTTCAGTTGTTCCACGGAGGTTTGAACATGCACGTAAGTTTCGTTTAAAGTTTTGGCTAACACTTTCTGGTGCTCTGGAGAATCTATCAGCAATGATAATGAAGAGACTTGCTTGGGAGACTTCCGGAGCTGGTCCACTACCTCATAGTCCGGCATTTTCATCTTTCAAAAGAAGGCCTCCGCCTCTTCAGCATTTATGGGCTTTTTGGGTGGGAATCACCTTTTGGTGGTATTGTTCACCTCTTCCAGGTCCGAATATTCCTTTGCGGGGTGGATTTCTTGAGTTTTCTTAGTGATTTCTTTGCCTTTGTATGTACTATTGTTTCTTGATAGTTCCACGGGACTACAGAAGGGTCCGTCATTGGCTTCTGAGGTGTGCGACCAATTACCACAAGCTCATTCAGCTTTGGCGGTTTAATCAGTCCTCGCACCACATAGGCCTCCTTAGGTACGTATATTATCTTGTTCAACTCAAATATTCTTGGGGGACTCAGAGTTGGCTGTTTTTCTTGACAACCCCGTGGGATGTAAAGGATGGTTTCCTTGGCGGGTGCCACCTCAATTTTAACTTCAACCCTTTTCTCTGGTTCCGGGCGCTTGGCTTTACTCATTTCCTTTTCTTCAACCTTCTTGGGGGTAACCTTTGGTTTTCTATTTGCATCATCAATGGCTATTATGGCCTTAAAAGCAGGGTCAAATTCTTTGTCCTCACAAATCATCCCGATGACCGGCCCATTGTTTTGAACCGGTAACGGGTTATTAGTTACGTTCAGGACATCTTTATCTCTCAACACTATTTTCCTTTTTCTGTTAGATCCTCCACAGCTCGCTTTAGAGTCCAACAATTTTTTGTGTTGTGTCCTTTGGCTCCTGAATGATAAGCACAGTGTACACCCGGTTGATAAGAAGGTGACTAAGGGTTTTGCTTGTTCGGGGGCACGGGCAGCAAGAGGCCCATGTAGACCAATTTTGGGAATAAGCTAGAATAAGACTCCCCAGTCAGTGTAAAGTTTTGTCTTCTGGGCGGCTCCCTGGGATGGAAATTATCTTGGGGAGGGCGGGGATTTAGCTGTTTTGGGGAGGCTGATTTCTCGGGGCTTGGTTTCTGTTGACCTGTTGTTGTGGTCGAGCGAATGGCTGGCAATTCATAACTGCATAAGCTTGGGGAGGATAATGCATGTCTTGATGGGGATAGTAGTGTTGAGAGGTCCTTTCTAAGAATACAGGTCTGTGAGCATGATGTCTTCTCATACCGGAGGCTGCCATTGAAGCTTCTTCTTTTTTTTTGTTTCTTGCGACCCCTTCTAGCCCGCCTTGGATGGCCTGGGAGGTTGCCCTTATGGCTTACTGGCTCAAAATTCTTCTGGTTTTCAAACAATTTTCTATCATCTCGCTGGTCTTGATTGCTTCCGCAAAAGGTTTGCCCATTGCTGACATCATATTTTGAAAATAATTCGCTTCGTGTGCCTGGAGAAAAATAGTGACCATCTCTATCTCATCCATGAGCGGCATTACTCTTGACGCTTGTTCACACCACTTGACAGCATATTCTCTAAAAATCTCTGAAATGTTTCTTTTTCAAGTTGGCCAAAGAATTTTTGTCCGAGGCAATGTCAATGTTATACTAGAATTGATTTACGAAATATCGGGAAAGATCATCCCAAATATTCCATAGTGTGATATCTTGGTCCATGCACCATTCAGAACGATGCCTACCAAACTCTCCCCGAAGTAATCCATCAATAGTTCTTATTTTCCGCTTGCCCCACGCAATTGGTTGCAGTACTTTTTCAGATGAGCAATAGGGTCGCCATGACTATAGTACTTTTCAAACTTCGGCGTTCTAAATCCCAATGGAAGATGTACATTCGGGAACATGCACAGAACTGTGTAGGAAACGCTCCTTTGTCCACTCAAGCCTTGCATGTTCTTCAAGCTTTGCTCAAGGCTTTTCATCCGTCTTGCTATCTTATCTTGTTCAGGCGTCTTAGGAGTTTTATCCTGTGATGGTGTGAGTTCATACACAGTTTGAGGGTAAGTGTATAAGGGGTATGAGGGAGGCTCATTTTGGTAATTGGGAATTTGAAATGTAAAAGCCGCGGGATCAAACATGGGTCTCGGCACTGCGGCTTGTGTGGTGGCTGCACATGGGGGAGCCGTAAAAATATTAGGAACTCAGGCAGAGGTGAACACCTGAGGGCGGGCTTCAAAAGGTGTTCCGACAAAGTTGGCTGGTATGGTAGGCTGTCTCAAGAGGATGTTTGGGTGGCTAATGGG
The DNA here is from genome assembly GCA_034376525.1 of Nicotiana benthamiana. Taxonomy (NCBI): domain Eukaryota; kingdom Viridiplantae; phylum Streptophyta; class Magnoliopsida; order Solanales; family Solanaceae; genus Nicotiana; species Nicotiana benthamiana. Next base: position 98,184,613 of record CM067337.1, read on the forward strand.
GATAGTGGAGGTACCCCCGACCTTGGGAAGAGCTCAGAAAATCCAGGGATTGCACTTGGAGGCTCTTTTCCATTCTTCCAAGCATCTCACATCTCCATGACTCTGAGTTGAAGGATCCTATTTTCTTCAGTTGCCGCAGATTCTGAGGCTGGGATCCTTACAATCGGGCTATCCTCTGAGATGGGAACTGTTGGCAAAGTCATTTCAGATGACATTTTTGCGCTTCCTTTTGATCTGGTAAAATATCGATGCGATGCCAGTTTACCACAAATCAACCACTATTTTCTGAAAGCCTATGATTGAAACTGGAATTAAACAAACAGTCAGGTTGAGACAGATAACAAACAGGGAATCGCACGTTGGGTGTGATGCACCTATATAGTTAGCGGGTGTCTATTTGTTTGCAGTGGTCGCACCTGTCATCCTGGCATTTATTACGAACTTCCTTTTGATTTCTACTCCTTGTTTCCTTGCTTTGGTTTTCCTCTTTAAAGAATACGGCCTAATCCTATGAAGATTGCCTACGTATCATGCCTCGCATGAATCAGATCGAGCGTAGTTCATGAAAAGTGCGATGAAAATAACAGGATATTTTGGAATTTTCAATTCTTATAAAGACAAAACTTTGGTTGCAAAAACCAGCAAAGTTAAAGGCAACTAACAAACTTGGACATAATAAGAATTACATACTCGAAGAGCAATAATGCGTAGACTGACAGACTCTTTTAAGGAAAATACAATTGTCAGAAATCATGAACAGCCTTTATGATGTCTCACCTTGGATTAATTTTCAACAGCCAAGTAATTCCTCCCAGATGCATGTTGACCCTGTTTTGCCCTGCTTCCCCCAGGTCATTCCACCACAGGTGCATCACCAAGGGAATTTTGATCATGAACGTTATCGTGCTCATTCTGCACATTTATTAAGGTGAATTAGTATCTCAAAATTTGACTATTTGACTCCACAAAATATTAAAGCCAGTATTTTGATGAAATTTATTTCCTAAAATCAGGGTCTAGCTTTGTGAATACGGCCTTGTAGTACTTCCTAAGGAAGGTTTATGGTTGTGCTCGCTTGCCGGTAAAAATAGGACTTAGAGGTGGCCATTTGTGCAGACTCAGCCTTCTGGATTTTCTTGCGGTAACATTCAGATGTTTCTGACAGTAATGACATCACCCAATTTAGTTCAGAAGATAATTAAAACTGGCCAATCGTTTTACTTGTGTTGGTTATTTTTTCGAGAGGGAGGTTGGATCCGATGCGGGTTGCCTACGTATCTCGCTCCCGATGAGAATCAAACTGGGTATTTTGGGCAAAGCAATTTATCAAAACTAAAATATTACTGAAAACCTTCCCATTTCCTTTTACTTTTTTTTAATAAGAAATCCTGCAGCATTTCGGTGCTATTTGAGCATTGGTTTTACAAGTTATTAATCTCAGTAGCTCTAGTACCTTTTATTCCCTCAAATTTCATCTTTATTCTCAAGCCGGTCAACATGTGGATCCAAAGCAAATAAATGCGCAAGTAATAAATGCGCAAGTAGCACGTAATATGCATCAGGGTGGTCTCCTATTTCAGGTTACATGTCCTAGACGGAACCAACCCCTGTGTTGAGTCTCCTAAGTCAAATGCATGATGCAAATAAGCGTTTCTACTGGGGATCCGGCATGAAGTCAAGTTATTATAAGTTAAAAACCTTGGTATAGGGTCTAGACTGTGCACCCGAGTGGACAACTCGAGTCGAGGAGGGGGCTACGTACCGGGAACCAAAAAGCCATCCGACTTAGTAACTTGTCCGGCCTCTTTCTTATTTCCAAGCATGAAACTAATAGAACAGGTAGTCTTAACTAGTAAGCACATCCCCGTAGGTGAGAAGTGAAGGGTTTCGTAGCAATTTATATGTACAATTCATCCAATATCGAAACGGTAAAAGCATTTAGCACTTATCATAGAACATGTAAGCAAATCAGAAGAGGCGAAATAAAACAGTTATTCTAAGCTCGAATACTTGAACCCTGAATCGGATTTTTTGGGTTCAAACCATTTCCCCAGCAGAGTCGCCAAAGCTATCACGCATTCTTTTTTACACGGCTACCCTGAAGGATAAACGTATAAGGGAGTTTTTTCAATTGAAGTGACATTATTCGAAATGGGATTATTATTTATTAGAGTCCCCACTTGGGATAGGTTTTGGTTTTGGTATCCCAAGTTACCGGTTTATTTAGAATCCCAAATCGAGAAAATTTGTCGACTGCCCAAATGGAGTCTGCGAACTAGAAATTCTAGGTAAGGAATTCTGTTGACCCGAGGGAAGGTGTTAGGCACCCTCGGATCTCGTGGTTCTAGCAGGGTCGCTTAAACTATTATAAGTGGCTAAGAATCTGATTTTACCCATGTTCATCCTAAAATGCAATTTAATTACTTACGCCATTTTTGATGCTTTTTAAGGAAATTTGCGATGTCGCTAAAATATATCGCGAACCACATCACATAAATGAACACGTAGTTTTTGATATCTTTCAACCTCATTGAGATTTGGATTTGGGTCACATAAATGTGCACTGTAATTGAGGAAGATAAATATTAATCTAACGCGCCTAAAGCAGCCACGTGTTTTTAACTTCGTGGGAAACCGTGAAATTTGCTAAACGGAATCTCCTGAATTTCTAAGCATTTTACTATGATTTAAAGGCCACACAACATATAATTTGGTTTGGCGTAGTGCACCTCTTTTACTTTTAGAAGGGTAACCTAAAGTAATTACGATTGTCTATTATATGTCGTCTCTAATGTGAAGGAGAAGTTCCAATTAGTTCACATGTTAATGATCTACCACAAAAAAAACCGTTCAACATGCATATCTTCAGTATGTTTTTTATGTACTGATTTCGCATTTGGGCTCATTGTTCGGAAAAATAACCAAGAAGGTTCAACATTTATATGGATCTTAGCGATAATCATTTGGGCCCAACAATTTAAGCCCAAAAACTGAAGGAAACAACATAAACACCAATCATGAATCAAGGATTAAATTCCAAAAATTACAATACTACAGCCGTTATAAATTAACTTTGTTAGTAGCTGTGTTGTGTCGCTTTAAAAATCTAAATGTTTAGCATGGTAAATACAAAATTCCTAATTATTAAAGAAGGAATATCAAAGTTCAGGATTCATATGTTGAAAATTAGGTTTTAATCTAACTGACAGACTTATTTATACAAATCTGCATAAGTGCATACGTACTATCACTACTATTTAATTACGTGTAAGAAACTAAACAATCTAAACATTACTACATAAGATATACCGTCATACTAGTAGTAAAAAATGGTCTAAGCATACAGTCCAGGTACAGTCCATATTACACAGTTCCAATTTTACAAACGAAAATCAAATTAAGATATACCAGATACTACAAATCATTTAAAACTACTCGGTTCTACATTATTGAAGGTCAAGCAGGCTCCGTTCAAAGGACGAATGCAAGGGATGCTTATCATTTTGATTTCCAAACATGGTTACATCAGATCAAGTTCATGTGTGTGTACTTGGAATTACAGCAAAGAAGAAAGCACATATGAGCAAGTAAGTGAGAAGCAATAACAGCAACAAATCAACCAACTATAAACCCCGAAATAGCATCAGGAAGCCTAGAAAAGCTTTAAAAACCAACAACACCAACAAATTCAATCCATACAGCTTGAACCAATACACAATCCATCTTGAGATCAATAAAAATACTCAGGATAGGTTCTGAAGGTTCTAACACCCTAAACACACATGCCTCAGTTTATCTTCATCTTATATAGCTTGAATTCTGATTATCTGGAGGTTTTTAGGAGACTTTTGCAAGGATTTTTTTTAGAATAATAGAGCTTGGGATTTTTTAGTGATTTTTCATACTTCAGACCGTGGGAATTTTCTGGGATTTTTCAGCCTCTTCTGGAATTTTTAACCTCTTCCATAAAGGTATTTACTTGCCTATTTATAGTACCAACCTAGGGCAACCCTTTTCTTTTGTGTTTTATTCACTAGTCCCTTTCCTATTTCTCATAATTTTTCATTAGGTCCCTCGTTTTCTAACTTGTGCCTCATGTCTTATTAGAAAATTACCAAAAATTAGTCCTTGAACCTTTAACTAGAAGGTTCCATGGGTCTGTTGCAAGATTCCTATACCCAAATACCCCCATTAACCTTGTCTATTCCCCCAATTACTCAGACTGACCAACTACACCCTAGTTCTTATCAAGTTGGTCAAATATTGACTATAGTTAAATTACTTAAAGTGATAAGCATGATTTAACCTTGACCCAACCCAGTCTGATTATCACCCCAGCTAAACTGAGCCATAGTGTAAAAATAAACTTGACACTAGATGTAAAGGAGACTGTAGTTATATCAATTATTTTAACCAAATATCAAAAGCAAAAAAAAAAAAAAACAACCAAATTGAAGACCTCAATACTGACTAAATGCTGAACAAGAAACATAGAATCACAAACCCCAAATTAATCCTAAAACATGATGAACTAATCACTCCTTATCAAACCAACTCAATCCTCAACTTTTCAATTCGAATTACTCAAACATGTTGTTCATGGATCAATACAGAATGACTCAATCTAAAAAGAAAAATCTAGAAGTCTAATCGATAAGGAATCATTCAAAGCGGATTATCAACGACTTTAAACAGAGGAACATAATTCTAAATAAATAAAAATTCCAAATGTCTTAACAGAAGATCATTATTAGATGAGCAAGAAAAAATAATGTAGCACAAACATACAAGCAACAGATGAAAAGAAAAAGTGAACAAGGAGACTTAGCTTAATGACCGGCATAGCCTAAAATCAATGACCTTTGAATATTAGGGTTTCCGGCCATCCTTTGATTTCAAATTTGAGAGGGTCTATTGACATTTGAGAAAGACTGAACAGGAATTGGGGAGGAAGAGGGTGAAAATAGTATCGGGTGTAAGATTGGTTAGGGTTGGAATAGGTTGGGCTTCAGACCGGTTTTTGATTTGATTTTTTTACAAGAACCAGTCGTATTCGAGGGTTACTGGTTATATATTCATGGAGAGGGAGGTGGATGGGTTGTGTGGTGTCAATTTTAAGGAATTCCGGGGAAGTTGAGGATTTGTTCGGAGCTTTGGATGAATATTCGAGGCAATTGGCAAAGGTTTGAAAGACATTGAGGCTGGATCCATTATGGGGATGGGGTGAGAAACCTGGGATGTTATTTTTGGAGGGTTCCGGTGGTGGCGCCGCCGTAGGCGGCAGAGGCGCATCCAACAATTCCTATATTTGAGAGGTTTGGCTCATAGTTGAAAGCTGGTGTTTATGGCATTGGAAAGAGGAGGGAATAGTGGTTCATGGGTGTATTTTTGGGAGGTATTGGAGCTTTACTGCCGGTGGTGACGATTTTCGACTGGCAGCTGTGAGGCGGAGTATCAGTGGAGACGATAGGTATGAGGAAGGGATATCTGGTCTCTAGGGTTTGTGTTGTATTCACTTTATGTAATGCTCACATCAAAACCAGGGCGCTGGATGATGGTATATGAACGGTTGAGATCACTGGCTCCAAAATGACATCGTTTTGGGGCGTGTCTAATGACAGACCGGGCCAGAGACGGGTTTGGGCCGGTTTTAAGGTGGTATGGATGGGTAGGGGGCGTTTGGGCCATCTACCTTTGGCCCAATTGTAAAGCCAACGTGATTTATGCCTTTCCTTTTTCCTCCTTTTTAATTCTTTTTCAATTACCTATTATTCAATTATTGTTTCAAATTTTTTTTAAAAATCAACTATAATTAAACCTGAAAAGTTATTCAAAACTATTAAATCACAATTAAACAACTATTATCCAAAAAAAATTAAAACAAATCAGAGTTTTCTTAGTGATTTTTATATTTTATAAAACAAAAACCTAATTACTAATTAATTCTAACAAAGTTATGTAAAAAATTAAATCCTAAAATGCTCATGCAATTTTTGTATTTTTTATGACTGATCATGCATGCACCAATAAAAATACACACAAGCATAAGCAAGTAAATCCTAAAAATTGAATAATAAAAGGAAAAATCCTAATTCTAGGAATTCTGTAAGAGTAATTTAACGAGAAAACAATCACGTGCCCACACTTATTAATGTAAGAGATAACTTTTCTAGGTGCGGATACCTGGTTTCGGCATCTCACAGGGTCGACTTACATAATAGATAGGGAATTACGTACATTGCTCTTCTCGAAGTAGCACACCACCTATCGCTACCTCGGACATGTTGGAAACACGTCTCAAGGTATTATACTAAACGTGTGTTCATATTTGTAGGTTTTGATGAATGACAAACTATGCGCAAATTGACATATGACGAGGTCCAAGCACAAGCGCAAAATTGATATATAACGAGATTCAAGCACAAGACAAATATCGAGATTAAGTTTTATATGAGTCGGTATTTAATTGTGATCTTGATCCGACAACATAAACTCAAGACTGCTTCTCTCGTAAAAATATTTTTAACAAATCATGCATATTTAATTTAGAGCAAAATGATTTTAAATAATGCATATTTACTTTAGTCAAAATGATTTTTAAACATGCCTCTAAAATCTGGACTAAGATAATCGATTATGTACTTATGATAATCGATTATGTCTAAGTCAGCTGCTTGACAAACGATTGTGAACTTATGACAATCGATTGTGTTAAGGCAGTGAGCATCAGATTTTTCAAATCTGCATGACAATCGATTGTGAACCTTATGACAATCGATTGTGATGAGGCAGTGTCCATCAAAGTTTTTCAAAGCTCAAAATAATCGATTGTGAAGCTAATGACAATCGATTGTGAAGAGACAGTGTCCATCAGACTTTTCAAAGTCACAAAATAATCGATTGTGAACTTATGACAATCGATTGTGTTGAGGCAGTGTCTTCCAGACTTTTTCAAAGTTATTAAATAATCGATTGTGAATGTATAACAATCGAATGTCAACAGGCAGTGTCTAAATTGATTTTTCAAGACTGATATATAATCGATTGTTAACTTAGTATAATCGATTGTACAAATGACCGTTGCCAAAATGTTTTCAAATACCGTCAGGTAATCGATTATTGATTTCTTATAATCGATTGTTTTAATTAAAATCTGGAAAGGATTTTTTTTGAACGTTGCTGAGTAATCGATTATTGATTTGCTATAATCGATTGTTGTAAGTAAAATTCGGAAATGATTTTTTGAACGTTGCCAAGTAATCGATTGTAGATTTCTGACAATCGATTGTTTTACGTAAAATCTGGAAATGATTTTTTGAACGTTGCCAGTAATCGATTATTGATCTTAGATAATGGATTGTTAAGCGTAAAATCTGGGATTGATTTTTGGAAGAACTGGCAAACAATCGATTGTGGTAATTTGACAATCGATTGTCACTGAGTAAAATCAGCAATTCTTAATTGGCAATTAGGCAACGGTAATACAAAGTTTTTCAACTATAAATACAGCTTCAATTCAGTCTTTTAAGTACAACAATACACAACAACTGATCATACAATTGCTAAAGCTTGCATACTTTATTGCTTATCATTTTATATTCATTACATAAGCTTTTGAGAGCCAAATTCTTGTCGAAAGTTGTTGCGATCTTGAGCGTATTCTTTTACTCATATCTACTCTTAAAGAAGTGTCTTGTTTGAGTGCTAAGTGTTTTTGTACACTTGAAGGGAAGTGTTAGTCCCTTGTGTTGTAAGAAGGAACTTGTGTTTCCTTGGTTGAAGTCTTGGAGTGTTGTATCTCCGAGCAAAGGTTGTTGAGGCTTGTGTCCTCAAGTTGTAACGGTTTTTTGAGCACCCGTAAGCTTAACAAGTTAGTGGAAATCTCGAGAGAGTCTCTCGGGGACTGGACTAGCCACGGGTTGTGGTGAACCAGGATATATCGGTGCGTTTGTTCTAATTTATTTACTTATCGCACTTATTTATTTCCTGCAATTTTTAAATTTCGCAAGTTTACGCTAATTTTTATTATAACGCTATTCACCCCCTCTAGCGTTAAGCGTATTATCTAACAATTGGTATCAGAGCCCAACTCTTTGAAGACTTAACCGTTTGAGAGAAACATCCATGGCTTCTACTCGTGATTCTTTTGCAGGAATATGTGAAGGACAATGCTCCACCCGACCACCGCTATTCGATGGTACAAATTATACATACTGGAAGGAGAGGATGAGAATATTTGTACAATCAAATAGTTTTCATTCCTGGAAGGTCATAATGAATGGAGAACAAATTCCAACCAAGAAGGTTGAAAATGAATGGGTGCCAAAGTCCGAAGATGAATACGATGCGGATGATATCCGAAAGGTGCAAAATAATGCTAAAGCTATTAATTTATTATATTGTGCTGTAAATGCTGATGATTACAGGAAGATATCTTGTTGCACAACGGCGAAGCAAATGTAGGACAAGCTGGAAATTACGTACGAAGGTACAGACCAGGTAAGGGAAGCCAAAATTGATTTCCTAACCCATGCATATGAATTGTTTCACATGAAGGAAGGAGAAAAGGTCGATGAGATGTTTGAACGATTTTCAAAAATCGTAAATGATTTACATGCTCTTAAGAAGACCTTCACGGATAAGGAACTTGTCCGAAAAATTCTCCGAAGTCTCACTCCGGAATGGCGATCCAAGACCGACGCGATTCAAGAATCCATTGGCATTTCAAATGTCACCATCGACGCATTAAGAGGTAATCTTAAAACTTATGAATCTACTATACTTAATCCTCTTGTTGATGATCAAAGGAAGCAGAGAATCGCTCTCAAGGCAAGCACAAGCCAACCTCAAAATGATGAGGACGGAGACAACGAGTTCGGACTCGTTATCAAGAGATTTCAAAAGTTCATGCGAAAAGAGTATGAACGAAAGGGCAAAAAGCAAGGAGATCAAATAAAGTGCTATGAGTGCGGAGAAACCGGGCACATTAAATCAAATTGTCCAAATGCTAAAAAGGAGAAGAAACCCTTCAAGAAGCAACGAGCATACATATCTTGGGGAGGCGACTCCGGTGACGAGTCAAGTGAGGAAGAAGAAGACGAAGCCGCAAATCTTTGTCTTATGGCACAAGAAGACAACAAAGAAGAGGTATGTCAAATTTCTTCCAAAAATTTCTTTTCCCTTGAAGAAATGCAAAATGCTTTTGATGAGTTGTATAGCGAATTTATTAAAGCTTCAAAAACTGTTAAGAGTATAAAAGAAAATGCTTCTTTAAAAGAAAAAGATTTTCAAAAAACAACTCTCTTTTAAAGAAAAGGAATTGGAAAAACTGATTTTAGAAAATGAGAAGTTGAAAGAGGAAAACAAATTTTTTGGCAAGAGAAGCGCCGACAAGCCCGAAAGTTCTAGAAATTGTACTTCTTGCATGCATCTCAAAAATGAAGTAGAAAGGCTTAAGGGCACCTTAGATAAGTTTAACTCTTCTCATAAAAATTTGAATGAAGTGCTTGTTAATTTGAAGTCGACCAAGCATGGCATAGGTTTTAGAAACGAGCCTAAAGAGAAAGTTGAAGCCAATCCCCAACCACCTAAGGCTCAACCTAGGATAAATAAAACAAATGTTCATCCTAGATACAACAAACCTAGAAATGGTTTTCATCAATCGCAACCTAGAAATAATCATGCTAGAAATAATGCACATTCTAGGCCAAACACTAGAAAGAATTTTGAACCTTTTAGAACACTTAGAAATGACTTCCAACCTAGAAACAACTATTCTAGAAATGATGCATATCCTAGAACAAATGGTAGGAGAAATGACTTTCATGATTTGCGCGATAGTTATATTGTCAAGAATAGAGTAAATGAATTTCGTCCGTCCAATTACTATCAACCTAGAAGGATGCATAATCCTAACATGACTTGTCATTATTGTAGACGAATTGGACATATTGCTCCTGCTTGTTTTACATGACATAGACATAACACTCAATCACATCACTATGATTTGCCTAAACCCCAAGGACCCAAAATGGCATGGGTACCTAAAACTCATTAATCTGTTTTGTAGGTATTTTTGAAGGGATCAAGTGTACAATGGTACCTTGATAGTGGATACTCCAAGCACATGACGGGAGACGAATCCAAATTCCTTCAACTAGAACACAAGGAAGGGGGACGTGTTATTTTTGGTGATAACAACAAAGGAAAGATTATCGGCATCGGATCGGTCGGTAAGGATGAAATTTCTTCCATTAAGCATATATTACTTGTGAAAGGTTTAAAACATAATCTCTTGAGCATAAGTCAATTATGTGACAAGGGAAATCTTGTTTTATTTGATTCGGATGAATGCTTAGTTTTTAGACGTAGCGATTTTAAAATTATCCTTCGTGGTTTTAGAATGGATAACATTTATATGGTTGATCTTGCAAATTCTTCACCCGAATATGTGAATTGTTTAATGAGCAAAGAGGATGATTCTTGGTTATGGCATCGTAGAATAGCTCACATCAACATGCATCTTTTGAACAAATTGGTTTCACAAAATTTAGTTGTTGGTCTTCCAAATTTGAAATTCGAAAATGACTCTATTTGTGATTCGTGTCAAAAAGGGAAGCAAACAAAAGCATCTTTTAAATTGAAAAATATTGTTTCAACTACTAGACCATTGCAATTGCTTCACATGGATTTGTTTGGACCATCTCGCATTGAAAGTCTTGGTAGAAATCGTTATGCTTTTGTTATTGTTGATGATTATTCCAGATTTACTTGGACTTTATTTCTTGCCCATAAAAGTGATGCTTTTCAGAATTTTAAATATTTTCTTAAACGTGTTCAAAACGAAAAGGAAACAACCGTCACTTCAATTAGAAGTGATCATGGGGGAGAGTTTGATCACAATCTCTTTGCGGACTTTTGTGACGAACTCGGTATCGAGCATACCTTTTCCGCTCCACGAACACCGTAACAAAATGGGGTGGTGGAAAGGAAAAATAGGTGTCTCGAAGAGATGGCTAGAACCATGCTCGAAGAGGCTAAGATTCCCAAAAATTTTTGGGCGGATGCCGTGAGTACCGCATGCGACGTTTTAAATAGAGTAGTCATAAGGCCAATACTCATGAAAACCCCTTATGAACTCTACAAGGGAAGGAAACCAAATATCTCCCATTTTAGAGTATTCGGTTGTAAATGCTTTATTCATAACAATGGAAAAGATCAATTGGGAAAATTTGATGCCAAATCCGATGAGGGAATTTTTATTGGGTATTCTTCACGTAGCAAAGCATATAGGGTATTTAATAATAGAACCCAAACTGTGGAGGAATCCCCTCATATTGTGTTTTCCGAGAATAATGCTCGCTTGGCGAGAAAGGATTCTTGTTCTGATCTTGCAGGTATTCTAAATAGTTTAAAAGACAAAGCATAAGAGGAAACTCCTAAGGAAATTCAAGATGAAATCTTGGAACAATCAACGGAGGAAACGCCACAATTGGAGAAAGAAACGAAAATGCCTAACGAGTGGAGGACAATCAAAGATCACCCTCTCGAACAGGTAATTGGCGACGTCGGAGAAAAGGTAAGTACCCGAAACTCCCTTAAGAACACCTTAGGACATACTGCTTTTGTTTCTCAAATTGAACCAACAACCATCTCCGAAGCAATTGGGGATGAATTTTGGACCTTGGCAATGCAAGAGGAGCTTAACCAACTCAAACGAAATGACGTTTGGGATTTGGTGCCAAGACCCGAAAATCATACCATAATTGGTACGAAATGGGTTTTTCGAATCAAACTAGATGAAAATGGTGTAATCACTAGAAACAAAGCTAGGCTTGTAGCAAAAGGTTATAATCAAGAAGAGGGTATTGACTATGAAGAAACATATGCTCCCGTAGCTAGATTAGAAGCTATTCGTTTATTGCTTGCTTTTGCCTCTTCTATGAATTTCAATTTATATCAAATGGATGTGAAAAGTGCTTTTCTAAATAGTGTTATTCAAGAAGAAGTTTATGTTGAACAACCCCCCGGTTTTGAAGATTTTAAATCTCCCGATCATGCTTTCAAACTCAAAAAGGCTATTTATGGTTTAAAACAAGCTCCCCGAGCTTGGTATGAAAGATTGAGTAAATTTCTATTGGAAAATGATTTCATTAGGAGGAAAGTTGACGCTACTCTTTTTGTTAAGCATAAAAACAATGATATTTTATTAGTTCAAATCTATGTGAATGATATTATATTTGGTGCTACTAACAATGTTTTGTGCAAGGAATTTTCCGATTTAATGACAAGCGAATTTGAGATGTCTATGATGGGTGAGTTAACATTCTTTTTGGGATTACAAGTAAAGCAAATGAAAGAAGGTACGTTCATTTGCCAAGCGAAATATTGCATAGAATTGCTGAAACGATTTGAAATGACCAATGCAAAAGCAATGGCAACCCCCATGAGCACATCCGATCATCTAAACAAAGATGAGAAAGGTAAGGAAGTTGACATGAAAAAGTATCGAGGTATGATTGGCTCTCTCCTTTACCTTACTGCTAGTCGTCCGGACATCATGTTTAGCGTGTGCTTATGCGCTCGTTGTCAATCGTGTCCGAAGGAGTCTCACCTAACTGCGGTGAAATGGATATTGAAGTATCTTGTTGGTACTGTAAATGTGGGTCTATGGTACCCCAAGGGTTCTTCATGCCAACTTGTTGGCTATTCCGATTCCGATTTTGCTGGATGCAAATTGGACCGCAAGAGCACTAGTGGCACTTGCCATTTGCTCGGTAGCTCTCTCGTTTCTTGGTTTAGCAAGAAACAAGTAAGTGTTGCGTTGTCCACAACCGAGGTTGAATATGTAGCCGCTGGGAGTTGTTGCGCTCAAATCCTTTGGATGAAACAACAACTCTTGGACTATGGCCTAAGTCTTGATCATATCCCTCTTAGATGTGATAATACTAGTGCCATATGCTTGACGAAGAACCCCGTTCTTCATTCGCGAACAAAACACATTGAAATTAGACATCATTTTATAAGAGATCACGTTCTCAAGGGCGATGTCGAAATTGAATTTGTTGAAACCAAAGATCAATTGGCCGACATCTTTACAAAGCCCTTAGAGAAAGAGTCCTTCTTCCGAATTCGTAGTGAACTCGGGATCTTTGACTCCACGTTGATCTAAGTCATGCATTGCATTCTCCCTTTCACATGTTTTCTAACTTGAGCGTCGGAGACGTCGAACGTATTTTTGCAGGTATCGCCCTAAAGGCAGGGGGAATTATAAAGCTTGACGCACAGAACAATCGATTTCTCTTTTATATAATCGATTATCCAGTATCAATAATCGATTGTCTTGACATTATTTGCGTTATTATGTCTGAAATTGAAGATTTCATAAATAAACAAGTTTTTTTTAATTATTCTATATTTTTTTTGGTAATGGCAAAAGGGGGAAGATAACGGGCATGCACTCTCAATACTTATCGGCATAAATTGAGGGGGAATTCATATATTGAGGGGGAACTAATTGCATATCTATATACTTGTTGCATATCTTTACTTGTCTTGAATCGTCATTATGAATTGCCTAATATGCATATCCCGCTTAAAGTTTGCCATTATCAAAAAGGAGGAAATTGTTGGAAACACGTTCTCAAGGCATTATACTAAACGTGTGTTCATATTTGTAGGTTTTGATGAATGACAAACTATGCGCAAATTGACATATGACGAGGTCCAAGCACAAGCGCAAAATTGATATATAACGAGATTCAAGCACAAGACAAAGATCGAGATTAAGTTTTATATGAGTCGGTATTTAATTGTGATCTTGATCCGACAACTTAAACTCAAGACTTGGCTTCTCTCGTAAAAATATTTTTAACAAATCATGCATATTTAATTTAGAGCAAAATGATTTTAAATAATGCATATTTACTTTAGTCAAAATGATTTTTAAACATGCCTCTAAAATCTGGACTAAGATAATCGATTATGTACTTATGATAATCGATTATGTCTAAGTCAGCTGCTTGACAATCGATTGTGAACTTATGACAATCGATTGTGTTAAGGCAGTGAGCATCAGATTTTTCAAATCTGCATGACAATCGATTGTGAACCTTATGACAATCGATTGTGATGAGGCAGTGTCCATCAAAGTTTTTCAAAGCTCAAAATAATCGATTGTGAAGCTAATGACAATCGATTGTGAAGAGACAGTGTCCATCAGATTTTTCAAAGTCACAAAATAATCGATTGTGAACTTATGACAATCGATTGTGTTGAGGCAGTGTCTTCCAGACTTTTTCAAAGTTATTAAATAATCGAATGTGAATGTATAACAATCGATTGTCAAGAGGCAGTGTCTAAATTGATTTTTCAAGACTGATATATAATCGATTGTTAACTTAGTATAATCGATTGTATAAATGACCGTTGCCAAAATGTTTTCAAATACCGTCAGGTAATCGATTATTGATTTCTTATAATCGATTGTTTTAATTAAAATCTGGAAAGGATTGTTTTTGAACGTTGCTGAGTAATCGATTATTGATTTGCTATAATCGATTGTTGTAAGTAAAATCCGAAAATGATTTTTTGAACGTTGCCAAGTAATCGATTGTAGATTTCTGACAATCGATTGTTTTACGTAAAATCTGGAAATGATTTTTTGAACGTTGCCAGTAATCGATTATTGATCTTAGATAATCGATTGTTAAGCGTAAAATCTGGGATTGATTTTTGGAAGAACTGGCAAACAATCGATTGTGGTAATTTGACAATCGATTGTCACTGAGTAAAATCAGCAATTCTTAATTGGCAATTAGGCAACGGCAATACAAAGTTTTTCAACCATAAATACAGCTTCAATTCAGTCTTTTAAGTACAACACACAATAACTGATCATACAATTGCTAAAGCTTGCATACTTTATTGCTTATCATTTTATATTCATTACATAAGCTTTTGAGAGCCAAATTCTTGTCGAAAGTTGTTGCGATCTTGAGCGTATTCTTTTACTCATATCTACTCTTAAAGGAGTGTCTTGTTTGAGTGCTAAGTGTTTTTGTACACTTGAAGGGAAGTGTTAGTCCCTTGTGTTGTAAGAAGGAACTTGTGTTTCCTTGGTTGAAGTCTTGGAGTGTTGTATCTCCGAGCAAAGGTTGTTGAGGCTTGTGTCCTCAAGTTGTAATAGTTTTTTGAGCACCCGTAAGCTTAACAAGTTAGTGGAAATCTCGAGAGAGTCTCTCGGGGACTGGACTAGCCACGGGTTCTGGTGAACCAGGATATATCGGTGCGTTTGTTCTAATTTATTTACTTATCGCACTTATTTATTTCCTGATATTTTTAAATTCCGCAAGTTTACGCTAATTTTTATTATAACGCTATTCACCCCCCCTCTAGCGTTAAGCGTATTATCTAACAGGACACAGCCAGGTACAAATACAGTATTTTATCCTCCTTTGGGGTGTGGAGTAAAGGTGGGTTTGTCAAGTATCGCTTCAACTCCTCTAAAGCACGCTGACATTTTGGAGTCCATTCGAAGTTGTTTTTCTTTTTAAGTAGGGAGAAGAAATGATGACTCATGTCTGAAGACCTTGATATGAATCGGCTCAATTCTGCTATTCGCCTATTTAGCCGATGCTCGACCTTTACATTGTTCACCATCGTAATCTCTTCGATGGCTTTGATTTTATCGGGATTGATCTCAATCCAATGTTTGACACCATGAAGTCTAAGAGCTTGCCTGAATCCACTTCGATGGCACATTCTCGGGATTGAGTTTCATGTTGTAACTCTTGAGGATGTCGAATGTCTCAGACAAATGAGTTAATGGTTCTCTGCGTGCAAGGTTAGTTAACTAATATATCATCAATGTAAACTTCTTGGAATTGCCTATTTGGTTTTCAAACATCTTATTAACTAGGTGTTGGTATATGGCTCCCGTATTTTTTAGGCCGAAGGGCATCACATTACATTAGTATGTACCATACTTCATGATTGACAAAGTTTTCTCCATATCCTCGAGGTCAATCTGAATTTGATTATACCACGAGTAGGCGTCGAGAAAAGGTGAGGATCTTATAGCATCGATCAAGTGATCGATATTTGGGCTACGGGAATGAATCTTTCGGGTATGCTCTATTCAAGTCTTTACAATCTACGCATATTTTTAACTTATTCCCTTTTTTTGGGAACTACCACCACATTCGCCAACCATTTGGGATATTTTAATTCCCTAATAGATCCTATTTTATGGATTTTTTTACCTCATATTTGATGAACAAGTGTTTTACGTCGATCTGGAGTTTTCTACTTTATTTCATTTGTTTGAACCTGAGTTTGATGCTTAGTCGATGGGTGAATTTTCTGGCAGGATCCCTGTCATATCTAAGTGGACCACGCAAAGCAATTGATGTTATTAATAAGGAATTAAATCAATTTCCTCCGGAGTTATGGGGTAGTCATGTTCCCAGGTGTACCTTTCGATCTGGGAGATGCTCAACCAAAACGACTTGTTCCAGCTCTTCCCCTGTTGATTTTGTTGCATCCGATTATTTAGAGGCAATGAAGGTTCAGGGGGCCAGGAAGTCTTCTTCATCATTCTTGGGGGCTTTTTTGTCCTCTGTCTCCTCCGAGGTGGAGAGTATTGAGATTGGTGGCTTCTTCTGAATCGCAAATATCTCCCTCACTACATGTTGTTCTCCATATATCGTTTTTATATCGTCTGCTACAAAAACTTTATCTTCTGGTCAAGATTTGAAAGTACATCCATCATGTTGTGTATCCATGATCTTCCAAGTAATTCATAGTATCTCATGTCACCTTTGATGACATGAAATTTTATCTTTCGAACTATATCAGACACGTTGACTGGGAGGGCGATCTCCCCCTGCGTTGTTTTGCTGGCCATGTTGAAATCGTTGAGGACTCGGGAGTTGGGTATGATTTGATCAAGCAAGTCGAGCGGCTCCACCACCTTCGACATGATTACGTTAGCCGAGCTACCTGGATCCACGAATACATATTTAATTTAAATTTTATTCAAGAGAAATAAAATTACCAGCGCATCGTTATTGGGATGGGACAAGGTCTTGAAGTACTCTTCACTGGAGGCAAGGACGTCTTCGGGCATGCGACCCTGGATTTGCCCTTCCATTGTGATGCAAACCCTTGCTCACTTGATCACGGGTCCTTGGGGAAAGTTGGTCCCTCCGATGATCATATGAAAGATGTGGTGAGATTTTTCTATTCCATTTCTCCCGTTTGCCTCTCTTTCTTCAGGGGTTGTATTTTTCCGAGCTTCCTGTTGGTTCTCTGTGTGCATAGTCCTATTTGTGTGGGAGCTTATATCGACGTATTGGTTGTTGTGCGAGACCACGTCCATGGAAATTTGTTCTAGTGCATCCTCAGGGTTTCGCGGTGGTACATCGGTGCCTGAAATAGCTACACCCATTCTCTCTATGGTTCTCAGGACCATTTTTCTCATGTTCATTCACTGAATTTGACATTTTAACCTAAAATCAAAGATTTTTTGGACAAGAAAAAAGTGTGAACGATAATTTGCGTTATGTAGTAATAGATTGCAGAGGAATATTGTAGTAAAATTATGTGTTGCTGTGAAACTAAAGCATGGAGAAAGTGGGAGCCACATTGAAAGAGGGAATAAGACTAATAGATGGCATACAAGTATGATAAACAACAACAACTACCCAGTATATTCCCACCAGGTGGGAGTCTGGGGAAGGTAAGATTTTCTTGGTTAGAGAAGTTGATAAGAACAATCTCAGTTACATGTGTTAGCTTAGTTTTTCTATTAGTGACGTTTCAAATGGGATTCTTTTGGTGCTGCTACTTTGTCTTCCACACTTATCCAAACAAGCAAATTTTATATCCTTTTGGCATTTGAAACCTTATATTTGCAGGTTACTCCACCACAAGAGAAAAGTTCAACTTTGTTTTATATTCAAAGGTCTCCATCACATGTATTAGAGAAAATAGTTTCGGATACCTTTTGCAGATGCTGCTAAAATAAATTTCTTAAAAATAAATTAATCATGTTAGGCCTGTGCACAGTACGGACTGAACCTTACTAGTTAGAATATATGGCAATGTGCAAGAAGTATATTCTCAACGTTCTTCAACTTGGTGTTTGACCATGTTCAACGCATGCATATAAAATCCTATCGTAAATATAGTCAAACAACTTATAGAATGGATATGTAAGAAAAAATATCATAGAATGACAAACTAATACAAATGTAATACAAAAAATATCGGTCTTTGGTGAGAACTTTTAGTTAAGTAACTCAACATTCAGAGGCGGACCTAGAATTTGAGTATCACGAGAGCACCACCTTAAAAAAAAAAATACAGTGTTTGAGGTAGGATTCGAAACCGGGCCATCAAGTCAATGAGGGTACTCAAGCCCTTGTACAAACCCACTGCTCTGTCTAGATATTATGATTAGGGGCCCCAAAAAATATTTAAAGTTGTCCTTACTGTATATATAGATATATGATTTATGTATATCAAAACCAGATTATACGAGCCATGGTAATACTCGGTCATCATCAAACTCTTTGGCTGGTGTATGCCACACTACCTCCTCCAATCCAAATTATCGAACTATGAGACCCATCTGAACGGTTAATCTTGATTGACATAGGATGAGACTTCTTTATAGTCAAATTTGGTAAGAAAGAAAACTTGGTTAAGGCTATTCAACAAGGGCCATGGTTCATTTCTGGGAGCTTCCTCTCTGCCAGTCTGTGGGAAGAAAAATTTGTCTCACAAGAAGCCACCATATCCTTAACCGCGATATAGGTGCGTCTCCCCCAGTTGCTCACCAAATTCTACGACAAAGAGATTTTAGAAAAGGTTGGCAGAAAGCTAGGGAAACTTCTTAAAATCAATACATGCACCTCAACAACCCTAAGAGGGAGGTATGCCAGAATCTCCATCCAAGTTCCACTAGAATCACCACTTGCAACATCTGTCACTGTATGTTGCCAAAATCGGGGTTCAAAGTCTTCGAGGACTCTTCGTGCTCAAAATCGGGATAGAACAAACCAGAGGTTATCACAAGTGAGCAGGAAGTTCCCTAGGAGCAGTAACTTTTCCTACAACGCCTACGCGGACAGCGACAACCTGCGCCTGGCTGATTGAGTGATCGTACCAGTTACTTATGTAATAAATGCACTTGTACCATATTAGGGTTCCCCTAATATACAAAGGGGTACCTTACCATTTTTGTAAGGAAGAAACACAATACGTTGGATCAAAGAAAAGATACTTCATTCAATATAAGAACAATCTTTATGCTCTATAACTTAAACGTGCTCCCTATTTGGCTCTATTACTTACATTTATTGCTTTTTCTACATTTATTATATCTGATTAATTGTTCTTCAGTTATTGTTCATTATTGATCATAAAGAGCCGCAATCACAACCCCAATAGCTGTTAATCCTTCATCAACTAAACCTTTACGAGCATCTGACTCAACATCGAGGCCCTGCACGCGCTATCTCGAGGCCCCGATTCTCAATCATTTGGTTTGGTTTCTAAAGATATCTTTAAATGCTTAACTTATTTTCTAACCTCGTCACTTAGCATTTATTCTTAGAACATATTTTTAGAACCATAAAATCAAATCTAATTGTTATTGCCATTTTTACGGTAATCAGTCACTATAGGAGACCATAAATAGTTGGTGTCTACAAAGGTAAGAACGTCATTTGTACAAGATGTGGGAGGCTAGGTCACATTCTCAAAGGGTCCTCACATAGGAAAAAAGAAACTCAATCACCACCACCTCAAGACAGCCTGGCTACTCCAATTCAAAATAAACTAGTGACGAAGAAGGGGAATGGAAAATTGTTTCCTTTCTAAGAAGGCGCAAGCAATGACTCTCCATCCAGCAATGCCCAACACCAAATTTGAATATAAAAGGTAAAACATCTGTCCAATCGGATGGCATCGAAGTTCGAATGTTCGACGCCATTTCTAGTAAGTTTCACGAAAGACAAACTTTTCACTATGTTTCATAAACTAAAACAATGCAGGATGCAAGCCTAGTCAAGTGCACAAAAGGCACCACTCTACTGATGGAAAATCAACCCACTCATGGGCAGCCCACAAGAGACAAGACCAACACAAGCATAAAGATAAAAGCGGGCCCAAAAACTAATGAATAAATACCTAGTGCGAAGAAGGGGCCTACATCTTAAAGCCAAAACCAAATGCCTCCTCCCCCCCACAAAACCAAACATGCCCCCCAGAAATCTAAAGTCAACTACCCCAAAGGACCCATAGGGGAGTCTGACAATGCACCAGACGGAGACCCACTCCACTCTTAAACCCATAAAATCCCTAGTAGACCCCAATGATGATCCCTATTATTCTACATCTCCCATACAAATGCACTATGTGAAAAATCACACCATGGAATCTCAAGAGCAAAATCTATGAAATCCAAAAAATTACATTTGATTCGACACCAGCCATCAACTCAACCTGAATTTTTTGTAATCTTACAATCTATGTATTAGACACAAGTTTTGAAGAATCCAACATGGGTGCCGATCCACTTCCATCATAAACAAAAATCTTTGATTACCCCAATAACCCTCATTTAATAACAACCCAAAAAAAAATTAGACAGAAAAGTAATAAATGGAATCCCCTCCCAATCCACCAGTCATTTTGACCTCCATTCCACCTTCACCGGACCATACATTAACATCCTGGCTCGGAGATAGCCCTCCATGGCTAGGTGTTGTGCTACAATTTTCAGCTGGGCAACCAGCCCATATCCCTCATCATCCTAAATCCGGCCCATCTAGCCAGAGTCACTGCAGAGGAGATAAACAGGGTTACAGGATGTTTGGTGCTCAACTATGGCACTCGATGGTGCTTCAGAGCAACCTCTATCCTATGTAACAAAGCAACCACCCACCTTTAGTCAACAATATGATGCTTCAAATCTTCAACTCCATTTCCTTCTTCCCAAATCTTGTAGTGACAGACCCCTTTGTGACTCCTCAGTTCAAAGTTCCTCAACATTGGCCACACCAGGACCCTTCATCTTCAACGCAAAAGAAACAGCACTCACCACCTATGGAGATTATCTCGAAAGAGATATCAAAAACCTTGGAAATCGTGAAGAACCACAAAGCTCATACGGTGAAGGAATAGCTGCCATCAGACAGCCAATCGAAAATCAACTCTCCATGGCTAGAAGAAGTACAAGCTATTGAGTTTAGTGTGGACCACAACGAGACCCTAATATTTCTATGCCAAAAGAGTCTAGCAAGATGTGGACTGAGCCTGTCTTCCCATCAAAGCCAAGGTGTGTACTGAAGCCCCTTCTAACACTAATTTTAGTGATGAGATCCCAACTTTTTTAACCCAATGGAAGATGCAATGCCAACCTAGGGAAAGGACAAAGCGTCGATGAGCAACCCCTTCCAATCCACTATCCACTAATGAATTTCATCATATGGAATGTTAAGGGGGCAAACAGTACCGAGTTTTGGAGGCATTGCTTAGAGATGGTGAAAATGCACAAACCTACTATGCTAGTATTGTTGGAAACGAAGATAGAAGATCATAAAAGGCTCACAGAGAAACTAGAATATGACCTGCATATTCAGTTCCCAACAGTAGGCCACTCAGGAGGTATAGTCATCACGTGGAAGGAATCCTCCATTCAGGTAGATGAAGTAGCAGTTGCACCCTAAGTATTCATTCAATGATGAAGGTACTCCCATCAAACCCGTCTTGGTTACTTTCTGCAATCTATGCTAGTAATTATATTGAGGTTAGAAAGACCCTCTAGGGTATCTTGATCGATATTTTCAAGAAGTTTAAGAGTAGTTGGTTTGTGGGTGGGGACTTTAATGAAGTCTTGAAATATATGGACAAATTTGGGGGAAACCCCATCAAAATAAATAGGAGCAACTTATTTTGGAATTGTATTAATAATTGCTAACTTGTATACCTAGCATTCAAAGGAAGTAAGTAAACTTGGTCTAATAAGTGTTACAAGAATAGATCATGTCTCAACATAGAAAAAAATGATAGGTGCTTTACTAATAACATCTGGGTAAATAAATAACCAGAAGAAAATATTATTCACCTTGATAGGACCCCGCTGCCGCATGCTAGTCAAACTTAACAATAACACTCAAATGGTCTCCTACAAGGCCTTTAGGTTTGAATCATGTGGTTCGACTACCCTATGTTCCAAGAGCACATCAAGTATTCGTTTCCACTCCACTACACCCTTTCTTTCGACCAAAAGGTTCAAAGAAAATGCAATCTATTGGAACAGACTCGCCTTTGGCAACATTTTCCAAAAAAGAAAAGTCTGCTTGCCAAGATAGCTGGGATACAAAAATCCCCTATCTATCAATCTAATAATTCCTCTAAACACTTGAAAACACCCTTATTGAGAAACTTGACTCAACCCTTAAAAATAAAGAAGATTTCTGGAAGCTGAAATTAGAATAAACCGGCTCTCTGATAGTGATGCCAACACAAATTCTTCCATACATATACCCTTAGTAGAAGAAGGAAAAACAGAGTCCTCTCCCTCAAGGATGATTCAGAGCACTGGCAGCATGAGCCCCAGGAAATCAAAGCTTCATAGCCAAGTTGTCCAAGAGCTCTACTCTACATCCCACTCTATTTCTCAAATGTGCACTACCACATATACTCGCAATAGGCCCTCCCGATCTGACTTTAAATATCTACCCTTCTCAATTTATGCTAGGGATAGTGAAATTAAAAGTGTCATTTCCTCCTTTAAGCCCTTCAAAGCTCCAGGCCCTGGTGGCTTGCACCCTTTCATCTACCAGAAATATTGGGACATAGTGGGGAAGTATGTGATTCAATTCTGCAAAAATTTCTTCTTAACAGCAAAAATGCACCCACTGATGAATGAGATACTCCGATGCTTAATTCCAAAATTTCTAGGTATATGCAACACTATTTACAAAATTGTGACCAAAATCCTAGTTAACATAATTAAATGTTACATGTCCCACATCATTGGCCCTAGCTAGGCCAGCTTCCTTTCCAATAGGATAGTTTCAAATAATGCTATCATAGTCCAGGAATACATCACTCATTTTTGAAAGATGAAAGGCAAATCACCTAACATGATCCAGAAAATAGATATGAAAAAGGCCTTTGAAATATTAGAATGGTCCTTCATTAAAGATACCCTCCAAGTCTTCAACTTCCCCAATTCTACCATCAATTAAATTTTGTCATATGTTAGCTCATTCTCCATCTCTGTCCTTGTAATTGCGGAACAAACAAATTCTTTTAATCCCATCAGAGACATCAGGTAGGGTGACCCTTTGTCACTTTACTTCCTTATTCTATGTATGAAAAGAATCTCAAGGGCTATTGAGAAGAATTTCCAACAAAAAGAATGGTCCCTCATCAGCATTAGCAGAGCTAGCCCTAAGATATCCCATCTTTTCTTTGCTGATGATCTAACACTATTTGCTATAGCTAACCTAAGTAATTGTAACACAATCCTCAGTACACTCAATTCTTTCAATCATGTTTCAGGGCAGAAGATCAACCTTAGCAAGTCCAAAGTCTTTTTCAGTGCTAACTGCCAACCCTACCAAATGGAAACCATCTCCAACACCTTTGCCATCCATGCATCGGCCAACTTTGGCAAATACCTTGGATTCCCTATTTTCCACAAAATGTCCACCTCCAAAGATTTCCAATTCATCATATACAATGTGCACATAAAAGTGGCTGGGTAGAAAACAAACATGCTTAATATAACTAGAAGGACTAACCTAGCAAAAGCCTCTATTAACACTATTCCTAACCATGTCATGAAATACATCAAAATCCCCTCCAAAACATCCCAAGAGATTGAAAAACTCCAAAGGAATTTCATCAGGGGTACCACAACTACCAAAAGAAAGATGCACATTGTTTCCTGAGATACAATCACTAAGTCTAAGGCACAGGGTGGAATCCAAAAAGCTAACCTAAAAGACAAAGCCATCCACGCAAATATTGGCATGTAGACTATACGAGAACCCATCTACCCTTCGGGAAAAACCCTTATAGCCAAGCACATCAACTAGAGGCATCCAAAAAAAATCAAATTCATGCACTTAGAAATGTATATTCAAAGGGTGGGAAACATGCATACAAACCAAAATATGGGTTGTCCACTCAAGGAACAGAGTCAGCTTCATCAATAACCCTTGGATCCAAACCTCCCCTAAATTAGATCCATAATTGAAGGCCCACTTACACAAGAGCACCTGGCCATAATAGTGGCATCAACTCACAACAATGGCAATTGGGGTTTGTCTTCTATCTCCCTAAGCATCCCCCAAACATCCAAAACACCATCCTAAATACATTCATACCATCCAATCATGTAAAAAGAAGGACAGAATGATATGGGAATCACCACTACTGGCATCTTCACCTCAAAGTCAGCTTACCCTTTACTGGAAAATCTTGCCAGACAAAAATGTGCAAACACAAGTAAGAACTACTTGTGTATCTGGAAACTAAAATTTAAAAACAAGATCAAGTCCTTCTTTTGGCTTCTCTTCCATGGTAGGCTCCCACTGGAGCCTTCCTCCACCATATTGGGATTTATTTGGATCTTAAATGTTGCTTCTGTAATCAGGCAATTGAAATCTGCCAACATCTTCTTCGATTGCCTAACACAAAACTATTCTGGACAAACCTTGTCTCAGAAAGTACCAACCCACTTCCAAGCTATGTTACTTCCTTCACTAGTAGGGCCTGGCCAACCACATGGGTCTTCCGAAAAAACAAACCCTTCAACAACATCATCAATCGAGAAGACCTACGCCCTTTCTGCTTTTGGGAAATTTAGCTTTCAAGAAACAGTAATCTCTTCAACAATAGGAAAGATATGGTTAATACAATAGCTGCTCTAGCAAAAGAAATAGAGTATATAATTATGAACAACAATATTACGTCGATATTATGTCCCGCAGTATTATATTACAATGATGTTACGTCCTATAGTATTATATTACGATAATGTTACGTCCTCCTGTATTATTTTACGATGATATTATTTTTAGGATTTATGCCCGTCACTAGAGGGGGGGAGGGGTGAATAGTGCGGCACGAGAATATTGATAAATATTGCGGAATTAAAATTGCAGGAATAAAACAAATTCGGTAATTAAAATAGTAAGGAAAGAACACACCGAATTTATCCTGGTTCACCAAAACTTGTGGTTAGTCCAGTCCCCGAGAGACTCTCTCGAGATTCCACTAACTCCGTTAAGCTTGCGGGTGCCTAACAAACCGTTACACTTGCTCGTAGATGTACACTCTACAAGACTTCAACTTTCTCGAGGATACCGCACCTCAAGACTTCACCTTGCTCGTGGATACCGCACCACAAGACTTCAACCACTAAGATTGAGGGTACTTAGCAAACCCGACAACCAATGAGAAGATATGTTCTTCTCAAACACCTTTCTCTTTTACAACAAGAACTCTCTCAAAAGAGTAGATAAAGAGATACAATATTAGCTCTATGAACAACTCAAAGTTGTCTCTCAAATGGCTCAACAAAAGCTCTTAAATGATGCACAAATATGATCAATATGTATATGAATAATGAGAGGTGTTGTGTGTTTGAAATCAGCTCAAAAGACCTATATTTATAGGGGTTAGAGGGTGTATGTCCGTTGCTTAATTGACAATCAATTATGCTGATTTTATGCAAGGATAATCGATTATTGGATTTAGATAATTGATTATTTGCTCTAACGTTCAAAAATCAGAAGCTAATTTTATGCTGGATAATCGATTATCTGAAGTGCATAATCGATTATTTTGTTAAAGTGTTCAAAAACTTTGGCAACGGTTACAAGATAATCTATTATGCTATACAAGATAATCGATTATTGTGCTGTTTTGAAAATTCCGGTTTACACTGTCTAAACATAATCGATTATCACAATAAGCATAATCGATTATTTCTGTCCAGCTTTGAAAGACATGTTTAAAATTCATTAAAATGAACATGTTTGAAATCATTTTGTTTGAAGTATTTGAAATATGATTTGATAAAGTGATTTTATACATATTTATGATGACCTATGTTGAGCCAAAAGACGAGATAACTTTAAACGTTGCTCTTACATTTGTTCTACCTAACGACCTACGCCTTGGGTCTTCGGTCTTGAACTTTTGAGCTCGTCTTTGGCTTGTCTATGCAATTCCGTCATCAATATGCTTCTCGGCATTCAATCTTGATTGTTTGTCATATAATAACTTTGTTTGACACTTGACTTCATTGTTTGTCATTCATCGACTTTGTTGTTTGTCATTCATCAAAACCTATACATGAAAATCATGCTAATACAACCAAAGCACATATATCATGGATAGAATGATTTTCTACAATTTCCCCCTTTTTGATAATGAGAAACAACAGGAGATATGCATATCGGATTCCCCCTAAATTCATGCTATATCTCAACATAAAATTCATGCAAACAATTTCCCTTAATGATAATTCCCCCCTCAAATAAGGAATACTATAACGTAGATACATTCCCCCTTATTTGATGCATATCGCCTAAACTCTTCCCCCTTTTGGCATTAGCAAAAAGAGAGTATACAAAGTCTATTATCCCCTTTCGACACTTCCCCCTTGTGGGTATATCAATTGTTAGTGTCAAATATAAGATAGGAAATACAATGAGGAATATACATTGACGATATTTAAAAAATCATACCAACATGAAATAATATCAAATGTTAGTAAAAATATAATAACCATATCAAAGGTTATTTTTAGCGAATATACCAACTGTTATTCTAACTAGAGAGATATTCATCAAAACATCAATCATTATTTTCAAAATGATACCAATTGTTATAAAAACATGATAAAATCAAATGGTTACCAACTGTTAGGAAAAACAAAATAAACATTTATTTTTGATTAAAAGTATACCAACATAAAAAAATATCAACTGTTAATTTTTAATAAATCAAGAGTTGAAAAAAAAATGAATCATTTATTTTTCAAGAATATACCAACTGTTAATTCAATTTAAAAATAATATTCATCAAAACATGAATCAATTATTATTTTTAACAAAAATAATTGATACCAATTGTTATTCAAGATAAAAGTTGTCAAAAACATGAATCAACAAAAATAGTTAATATCAATTGTTAACAAAGATATATTAATTGTTAACACATATCAACTATTATTCTTAACACATCAAGAGTTATATTCATCAAAACAAGAATCAACTTTTAGCAAAAATATACCAATTGTTATTATATATCAACAATTAGAATTTTATAAAAATTGATAACTAACCAATGTTCCCCCTTGATGCAATAAGGTTTCGTGCTTGGTACATCTATACAACATTGTAGTCCTCAAGCACACCTTCAAATGTACCTAAAAATAATTTTTAGGTACCCAAACACTTTTGGGTCCTTGGGGGTTAGGCAAATAATAATCATAGCCAAATGATAAATCTCTATGTTTTGCAAAACATACGGGTGCTATGTGTCCTACCCGGTTGCAGTAATGACATATAATATTCGGGTTGTGCATATGTCTTGGTTGAGCCAAAAATGTTCTAGGT
The DNA here is from genome assembly GCA_034376525.1 of Nicotiana benthamiana. Lineage (NCBI taxonomy): Eukaryota > Viridiplantae > Streptophyta > Magnoliopsida > Solanales > Solanaceae > Nicotiana > Nicotiana benthamiana. The sequence goes on from CM067337.1 coordinate 98,212,266, forward strand.
GATCTAAAGTCGTTATTCCTAGACGTATTGCGATTCCTAGAATTATTTCTAGGTGGTCTAAAATTATTTCTATCATCCTTTCTAATATTCTTCTTAATTTCTTCAATAGTTTTATGACCATCAACACTACGTTTTTCTAGTGTGTTCCTAAGTTCTATGTTCTCTATTTTCAAGGAACTACAAGAAGAACAATTGGAACTTTGATCAATTGAGAAAGATTCATTCATCTCCTTGATTTTATTTCTAAGATCAATATTGTCATTTTCCAAAAATTTATTTTCTTCTTCTAACTTCTCATTATCACGAGTCAACTTTTCAAAATCTTTTTCTTTCAAAGAAGGTTGTTTTTCAAAATCTTTTTCTTTCAAAGAAATTGTTTTCTTCAATTCTTTTTATGGTTTTGGAAGCTCTAATAAATTCACCATTTAATTCATCATAGGCATTTTGCATTTCTTCAAACGAGTAAGAGTTAGAATTACTTACCTCTTCTTCCTCGTTGGCCATGAGGCATAGTGCGGCAGTTTCATCACCCGAGCTGTTCGAATCCCATGTCACGCGCCTATGGCGTTCTTCTTTTTCTTGTCCTTGGGTTTTGGACAATGTGATTTGGTGTGGCCAAGTTTTCCACAATTTTGGCATGAAGGACTTGGTTCTTCCTTCTTTATTTCCTTCTTCACAAACTTATAAAACTTTTCAATTATATCATTGGAAGTAATATCATCATCGCTTTCCGAATCACTTACCTCTACTCTTTTAGAAGATGAGGCTTTGAAGGCAAGATTCGAACTTTTACTTCTAGGATAGGGATTAAGAATTGTGCTTTCATAAGTTTCGAGGTTACCTCTTAGTCCATCAATTGTGACATCCGTGATTCCTATCGACTCTTGGATGGCATTGGCTTTGGAACGCCATTCGGGAGTGAGACTCCGTAGAATTTTCCGAACAAGATCTTTGTTCGTGTACACTTTCCCGAGAGCATGAAGATCGTTGACGATTTTTGAGAATCGTTCGAACATAATACCGATGGGTTCTTTCTCCCTCATTCTAAAGATTTCATATTCATGTGTTAGAAAATCAACTTTAGATTCTCAGACTTGAGACGTACCTTCATAAGTGATCTCGAGTTTATCCCACATCTCCTTGGCAGTTGTGCAGCATGAAATCTTCCGATAGTCATCCGGATTCACCGCACAATATAATATATTAACGGCCTTGGCGTTGTTTTCAACTTTCTTGATATCCTCGGCATCATATTCATCTTCCTCCTTTGGAACCGTGGTTTCCCCAACTTTCTTTGTTGGAATTTGTTCACCGTCTTGATGATTTGCCACAAGCGAAAGTTATTTGATTGGATGAAGATTCTCATCCGCTCTTTCCAATATGTGTAATTTGTTCCGTCAAATAGTGGAGGCCTATAAGGGGAGTGTCCTTCGCTCATCATTCTTGTGCTCAATATTCTCAACAAAAAAAAATATATATTTCTCTCAACCGGTTAAGGCTTTCAGAGAGTTAGGCTCTGATACCAATAGTTAGGATTTATGCCCGTCACTAGAGGGGGGGTGAATAGTGCGGCACGAGAATATTGACAAATATTGCGGAATTAAAATTGCAGGAATAAAATAAATTTGGTAATTAAAATAGTAAGGAAAGAACACACCGAATTTATCCTGGTTCACCACAACTTGTGGTTAGTCCAGTCCCCGAGAGACTCTCTCGAGATTCCACTAACTCCGTTAAGCTTACGGGTGCCTAACAAACCGTTACACTTGCTCGTAGATGTACACTCTACAAGACTTCAACTTGCTCGAGGATACCGCACCTCAAGACTTCACCTTGCTCGTGGATACCGCACCACAAGACTTCAACCACTCAGATTGAGGGTACTTAGCAAACCCGACAAACAATGAGAAGATATGTTCTTCTCAAACACCTTTCTCTTTTACAACAAGAACTCTCTCAAAAGAGTAGATAAAGAGATAAAATATTAGCTCTATGAACAACTCAAAGTTGTCTCTCAAATGGCTCAATAAAAGCTCTTAAATGATGCACAAATATGATCAATATGTATATGAATAATGAGAGGTGTTGTGTGTTTGAAATCAGCTCAAAAGACCTCTATTTATAGGGGTTAGAGGGTGTATGTCCGTTGCTTAATTGACAATCAATTATGCTGATTTTATGCAAGGATAATCGATTATTGGATTTAGATAATCGATTATTTGCTCTAACGTTCAAAAATCAGAAGCTGATTTTATGCTGGATAATCGATTATCTGAAGTGCATAATCGATTATTTTGTTACAGTGTTCAAAAACTTTGGCAACATTTACAAGATAATCGATTATGCTATACATGATAATCGATTATTGTGCTGTTTTGAAAATTCCGGTTTACACTGTCTAAACATAATCGATTATCACAATAAGCATAATCGATTATTTCTGTCCAGCTTTGAAAGACATGTTTAAAATTCATTAAAATGAACATGTTTGAAATCATTTTGTTTGAAGTACTTGAAATATGATTTGATAAAACCATTTTATGCATATTTATGATGACCTATGTTGAGCCAATAGACGAGATAACTTTAAACGTTGCTCTTACATTTGTTCTACCTAATGACCTACGCCTAAGGTCTTCGGTCTTGAACTTTTGAGCTCGTCTTTGGCTTGTCTATGCAATTCCGTCATCAATATGCTTCTCGGCATTCAATCTTGATTGTTTGTCATATAATAACTTTGTTTGACACTTGACTTCATTGTTTGTCATTCATCAAAATCTATACCTGAAAATCATGCTAATACAACCAAAGCACATATATCATGGATAAAATGATTTTCTATAATTATACCTTGCAGTATTATATTACTATGATGTTACGCCGTACGGTATTACATTACAATGATATTACTACATTACGATAATGTTATGCTCTGAAGTATTAAATTACAACGATGTTGCACCCTATAGTATTGTACGTTGAATTTGCCGTAAAGTAATTAACACCAGTCCAATGAAAGGATTATTTGGAGATTATAAGAATTATGCTATTTCAAACAAGTGACGAGTAAATTCGTGAAGGTGAGAGGGTAGGGAAATCAAAGAAAATGAATTCAGTCGAAGTTTGATATTTTGGGATAAAATATGGCCCAAGCTAAAATATCCGATATTTATGGACTAGTACCATACAAGGTACCACCTAAAAATTTAAAATACCATTCCTAGATCTATGATTCACTGCCTAATATTAATCTCTTGAGAAAGTTACTATCAAACTCACAAGAAAGTTTCAGCCAAGCACTTTGAAATATTTCTATCCAAATCACTTTCTAATCCAAAAGGAAACATAGCAACATCAATTCCAAATAGCAAAGTTTTAGCAAAATTTTTATGGAAAGGTTTCCGCCAAGATTTTCTTTGTATAAGCTACATGATTGTTTCGATCTTTTCATATAACTTGTTCTTTATTTTATTGCAATTAGCAGATGTTAGAGGAATTTTCAAGAGAATTGACTCGGGTATGTTAAGGCGATCCCTTCTTTCTTTTGGCATGATCCATACAACGAAAACGAAACGTGCAAATGCGCAATTTCCATAAATGACTCTATTCATAGAAATGCCAGAGATGCTTATGTTCTTGATTCTGCATGTGTCATCTTATTCTATCATCTGTTTATGGGTATTAAAAAAATACGTAAGTTGAAAATTTTTACTTCATGATTTTATTTAAAGGCATAATGGTCTTATGATACTCCAACAAATTTTATTGACGTATTTCTCATGCATTACATTCATGTACATTGAATGACCAAATGACGATATATATGCAATATATATATATACACACACACACACACACCACCACCACCACCACCACCTGATCAGCTAGTATACGTTGATAATTTACCCACAGTGGTTGAGATGATATGATAGGATGCCCTCAGAGCTTGATGATGTCATGAACACATGTATCCATGCATGGTATGGCCTTTTAACACATATGCATGACATTATAAAAATGATATAATTACACAGCTATGCAAACGTATATTTTGAGTCTTTTACTCCATGTTTCTCTCATGTCTATTATTTACTGATTTTCATTCCTTACATACTCGGTACATTATTTGTATTGACATCTTTTTTGCCTGGGGATGCTACATTTTTCGCCCGCAGGTCCCAATTGACAGGTCGAAAGCCCTCCAAGTAGGCTATCAGGTTAGTGGAAGATGTTGGTGCGCTCCATTTGCTTAAGAGTTGCTTGTTTGGTTAGTATAATTTTAGATATGTATTCTCAGAGGCTTGTAGACATATGTCATATACATAAAAGTTTGTATAGACTTTTCGGCCTATGTTCAGTGTACGAGTGATTATTTTGGCCTTATTGGCTCGTATATCTTATGTTTAAGTTGGTTTCATGTGTATCTCATGGCAGCCTTCCAGCTCGATTATCCATGATAGTATGACATGAAAAGGTATGTTATGTTGGTACTCGGTTGTGTAAGGTTAAGTGTCTGTCTTGGCCCATCTATTTGGACTGTGACATAAATGATCAGTTAGAAAAAAAAAGACCCACAAATGAAAAAACTATCTGGATCAACTGCACACCCCCTCTAACCAACACATACAAGCTCAACATAGATGGGGCTACAGTGGGGAATCTCTAAAAGGGAGGGGTCTTTAGAAATGCAAGTAGAAATTGGGTGCTGGGCTACATGAGAAGTATTCAACACATTACCAACACTCATGCTAAGCTTCTTGCAGTACGGAAAGGCCTGCAAATCGCTAAACAAATGCAACTAACACCCTTGGAAATCAACACAGACTCCACAGAGGTAATTAGAATGCTTAAAATAGAAATCTTGTTTTTAACTTCAGGTCAATCGTCCAAAAAATAAGAGATGAGGTGGTGAAACACAGCTACAAGGAGACGAACAAAGTTGCTGACTTACTAGCAAAGGAGGATGCCAAGAAGGAATACTTTGATAATATTATTGTAACAACATATTAACCGGTGTTTGCTGCACATATTTTTTAGGCAGACATCGGAGGAACTGCCTTCTCAAAATAAGTTTTGAAATGTAATATAATCGCACAGGGAGGGGGAATTAGTGTACCCCATAGTAACAGTGCTATTGTTTTCTGCCCTAACGGGCAGTACTATTTAATGAAAAAAGAAACGCAACATTGGAGCACTTTTTAACTCGAATTATCCCTGCGTTTGAGCGTAGGTTTATTCTCTAAGTGCACATAAATCTTTTGCCAAATGACTATCATAATATTCGAAGGCAGCCTGAGCTACATAGATTTAAAGTCTTCTCTAGTTGAATCAACCCTTAGTTTGGCGGAAGAATCTAACTCTAAAATTCTATTCATTGTGTGAACCTAATAAGCAGCCAATTGCAATATAATTGAATAGTGTATTTCAACATTTCTAAACAATTATATATTTGAAAATACTAACATATTATTTATGATCATACGAGCTAAACCAAATTAGCTAGTGAAAAATTATACATTTCCCTAAGTTTTATATCTTTCATTCCAACTCCCAACTTGTGCGGGGAACTCTATCTACCATGGCAGAAAGCTGAAAGATGAATTTTTTTTTTTATTTTCTTTCATAAAAAAGGAAAATTATATCGCCCTCCGACATTTTCAACTGTGATCTTAAATGAATTAGTTACTTTCTATAGCAAAGGTCGATAACTTATTTATTTAAAATAACTATTCTTTTAAAAAATTATATTGTATAACTATGTTTTGTTTTTTTATAGCCAAATATCTATTTATGGCCGCCTCCTACCCTTAAGCTATAAAATACTTTTATATTATTTTTCTCTCTCATATCCCTCAAATGTCTTATATTGCTTACCCCATATCTATTCTCTCTCTACTTCCAATGTCTTCCCCTCTGCCAGAATATGCAACACCAAGCCTGTGATTTGATCAATTTCAAATTCATACAAGATATATTAGTTTGTCTGCGTCTGAAAGATGAAACTCTTACTTAGACCGTTTTGTATAATCCCCTACTGATGCCTGATAACACTGGCACTGCATGAAACATTTTTCACTTAGTGAGCCATTCTATAGGAGTCCTTTTTGCCTATCTAGAAAATTTTTTTTAAAAAAAATAAAAATTTGTCATGCCTGTTTGAGCTCTCGCTTGAATAGAACCTTATGTGTTTGTATGCCTTACAAAGTAGTTCTTCTAGAATCTAGTGAACAATGATTCTCATGGATCACCATGCGAATTTGTACTTCAATGTATCTCACTGTATTCTATATATTTTATTGTATTTACTGCTTTTTAATTCTATTTCAATGTATTATATTATATTCTATCTATTTTATTGTATTTACTATCTCGCTACATTCCATGATGTATTCTTATATTTTTTTAATTAATATAATTTATGTATTCAGATTTATTATATAATTTCTCTGAAGATTGCTATGTTTTTGGGGTGTTTTCGGTTGAGAATCTTTTTTATAGTTGGAAATATAAAATTTGTGTGTTATGAGTTTGTTGACTTATATTAGAAGTCTATTATGTTAATTGATTCACTTTCTGTTTGAAAATAGTGTAATTCTCTGTTTTACGCCTTGAAAACAGTAAATATATTAAGCTGTAATCTCATATTTCACCCTATGAATATAGTCGAATATACTCGAATGCAAAAATCTATCTAGCTATAATCTTATGTTTCACGCCTAAAAATACTACTTTATTTATGAATGCAGTAGCTTAAATAAATCGAATATACTCTAAAAAAATTTAAAAATATATTAGAAAGTAATTTAGTAAATAGTAAATACAATTAGTTAATAACCGTATTGGTTTATAAAAGTTTCTCATCTTAAATTACCGATGTCAGTCCAAATTTGTCAATTTCAAATGGGCCCCGTTCCTTGCTTTCAGCTGTCAAAGCCCACGTTGAACATTACCGTACCGGTACCGTCTAGTAAGCTGCCATAGTGTTATTGTTCTAGGATGTGCTTGCTCTATTAATTTATCGTTATGCTATTGTTCTGTTTGCTTTCCCAATTAAATTATCGATATAGTTGTTCTATTTGCTCTCTCAATTATGTTATGTTCATCTTTACTCAATTAATTTGGTTTTATTGGGAGATCTCACTTCAGAAACCCCGCACCCCCCTCAAAAAAAAAAAAAAAGAAAAAGAAAACATCAATCAATGTTTTGGTGCTTCGTATGTGTTTGACCAAAAATTATAAAACCTTTTATTAAACTAATTAGATAAAAGATAACAGGTAAATTCTTGTTAAAGATAATAAATTCTAGATTTGAATTGTGTAGATGCAGAAAACGTGGGATTACGTTAAAACAGATTTAATGCGATGTATATTAAATTATACAGTTATGAATGAGAGGGGAATAATGATAAGTAATAAATACATTAAATGATACTAAATGTAAATAGAGAGAATAATTCACTCATTATTGTATGAGGTGAATAATTCTCCTCTATGACAGTGATGTAAGACAAAGGAATATGAGAGTACAAGAAGCTTTCTCAAATCTGATGCGGGAAATATGGAATGAACAACAAATTGAATCTCTTTGGAAAAGCAATATTTTTATTTTACTAGAGAGTAAACTTTTCAAGAGAGGTCTTATCATATAGAATATTACATGCCCCATTTCTTCTCTCTACCTTTTTATTTATAAGGGATATGCCCCGAACCTAACCTAAAGTATAGGTGCAGAGAATATCCAATGCAATATTCTCCTAAATATCTTATTACAAAACTAGTCGTTATTGCTGGCATGAACATTCGACCTCGGCCCTGATTAACAGCTCCGTAATAAGTTCTTTTAATCTTGTGTATGGCTTTGGTCTATTTGACTCTTGGTAATTTATCCTTGTACTGGGTTTCCATAAGTCCAATTTTGTCCCATAAGTTAGTCCCTCCACCTGGCGAGGTTATTTTTGGGCGAGCTCGATTGATGGACTTTGCTAGTTTCAAGTTGAGGAATTTTGCGGTGTAGGTCAAGTAGTAACTATTACATCCCATGTTTTTGTACTTAAGAGTACGTCGTAAGTCAATTGATGTAAGCTCAGAAATGAAATCAACTTTAAAAAATATTTATAAAGTAACTAATGTTACCGTGGAAGTTAATAATATTTAAGATCATGAATAACAAGTACCAAGATGGTTTTAAGGCTTAGAAGCTAAACGGTTGAAGAGTATAAGTTTAGTCGAAAGTTGACAAGTTTGGTATTACACCTTGTGCGTTCTAAGGTGACGCATAAAGAATATGAGACTTGTTAATCATGATTAAATGAGTGCAAAGTAATAATATGACTATATATGATTTTTGGACATAACATATAAAGTTTGAAAAGCTGGATTGAACTTAAGGAAAAAATCGAGTTAAGATTTATCTTGTAACGAGCCATTTTGAGAAATTAAATTTGTAAGCTTTATGATGTTTTTTTGGGACATATACCATAGAAATATTAAGGACTTGGACCCTAGTTTCCAATGGTCCAAACCATTTATTCTTACAACATCAGGGTAGAGAAATATGAATTTTTAAAGTAAGGGTAACCAAGTCACATTGCCGCACTTAGGAGAAGCTGGCAGGTTTATAGGCCAAGTGGCGATGCAGGTTTCTCCCAATATATTGAGAGTTGCATGGAGATCTTTATATAGAATTAAATCTCTTTGTGTCTAATTTCCAACAGTGCAAACCTTCTGTCAATACGATATTGAAGTAGAGAGATACAAGTGTTCGAAGTGGTATTGCCCAAGGTGCCAAGCATGCAGCTTAGCTACCTGCTTGGAGAATAGAGGCGGTGGGCTTATAACTTATTTTTATCCATTATAGTTATTGATATTCAGATATCAATTACTGCAAAACACTCTCAATGTTACAACCCATATCCACACGCGTTAGTTCATGCCATATGTTAGTTAACATAAATCAAAAAAGGAATTATCCTTGTGATGATAAGAAGTTAATCCTATTGATCTTAAGTGATACAAAGGTGTATAAGGGTGATTAACAAGTATTAGAAGTTAAACGAATCAAGGATGTTGTAACTCGTATTTTCGTGTAAACCTATAGGTGATTAATACACTAAAGAGCTCATGTTTTAAGGTATTTGAATCATATAATATCCGTTTCATAGTCTTGAAGTCAAACGAGTAATGAAATAATAGTCGACAAAAGTTGTCGCAACTTAGGTTCATGGTTGTACTTAAACATTAGGTCATATGTTTATAATATTTTCTACCAATTTACAAAGAATTATGGGGTGATCTACCCACCAAATAAAATATCTATGAGTCTAGTTTCCAATGCATTAAACCGTTTATCAATACGACATCGGAGTAGAGAGATATAGCTATTTTTGTGAGACTGCGCAAGCTGCTAGGTGACAAGTAGGTGTGTCACCTACTTGTTAAAATGATAGCCCAAAAAAGGGAAATTTCGGGTAATATATTGAGCCCATTTAAAGGGTAATCTCCTGCAATATAACCCTCAATATATCTCACAAATACTCAGATCAAAACCCCTACAAACCCAAAAATCCTACACAAACCCTATATGGTTTTCCCTCTCTTTAAAGTTCTAATTGAGGGTAAAATCAAGAGTTTGAAGAACCAAGAGAAGGGATTGGTTATCCAACGAGTAAGGTAAGTATACTGCAGTACTTCATCAATTTTTTCTGCTGTGGACTCATGATAGTTCGTTCAATACATGCAAGAACTCACGGGACAGTGACCAGAAGCCGTGAGTTCGAGTTATTCACTTGTAGTGAACTGTTTTGTGGACTGTTTTGTCTTGCTGTTGGGCTGCGTGTTTTACTACTATTTTGTATAGATTTTGAGGTGTAAGGGTGTGGAGAAACACCATATATATGCAGGGTTGTGGGCTGATAGTTCTTCGTAACATTTCCGGGTCGTTTGACACGACTACGGTGGTCGTCGTATGCATGAAGTAATTAGATTGTACGTGGACTATTTTGGGAGGCTCAATATGATTATTATTGATATTGTTTAGGCTGTTTGGTGATTGTTTTGGATGGTGTGGAGTCATATATATAGGGGAGGTGTTGTCCGTTTCACCGTAAAATAGGTTGTGATTGATACATAATAGTTATGTCGCTTAAATGATAACGATAATATCGCTTCTCTTATTGTATACTAAGGAGTTGTGATAATTGCATAGCTTGAGATTGGGGCAGTATATACAAGGTATGTGAGGCTATCCCTTTCCTTCTTTTGCACGACTTCGATTGTACATAATATAATGAACGTGCTTCCAAAGATACTCTACTCTTAGAAGCTAGCAGTACTTACATTGTTTCCCCTCTTATGGAACGATTGATGTGATGTTGCTTATCTTATTCTTATGTTATCAATGTTGTTGGTACTTCTTGATTCTTATTAGGTTCATTGTGAAGAGTTAGTCCTAATAACGTGTGCAGAGGATACCAATCGTACATCACTCTGAAAGGTCTAGAACGTGTTTCCATAAGTCAAGCATGCATTATATATATGTATCTGTAATACTCTACCGAGCAATGCTATAGTCGTCCGGGTACGGAACCTACTGTGCAACAGCTGATCAGTTGGGTTTTATCGAGCTCCACACGGCCGGGTACGATTCTACCGAGACATATGACGACCGGGTACATTTTTTTTACCGAACCTATTACGGCTGGGTACGATATAATGATGATGATGCCCATAGAGTGTAAATTTTAAAACGTTTATGTATTTATACATATGTATCATGCATTTCATGTCAGTAGCCCTCAATGGTACTCAGATGTTACAGGTTGTCTATTCTCTATCCCTACCTACATTACTGTTCGTGTTTATTGTTCCCTGCCTTACATACTCAGTACTTTATTTATAACGACGTTCTTTTGTTTGTGGATGCTGCGTGTCATTCTGCAGGTCCAGATAGACAGGTAGGTGTAGCTCCCCCCACCACAGTAGGCTATCCAGTTCAGCGGTTATTGGCGAGATCCCTTCTCCGGACTTGTCGTGGTCTTGTTATGCATTTTTGTTATTGATATTATGGGTATGTCGGGGCCTTGTTCTTGATATGTTGCAGAACTTATGTTCCTTTAGAGGCTCATATATAGATGTCGACTTATGTATAGTTTGGTATGCCTTGTCGGCTAGTTTTTGTTGTTTAGTCTTTCATGGTATCGTGGTAGCTCGTACCTTATATATAGTTTCTTGATTGTCTGGCCACCCCATGTTACATATGTTTATGCCATCATCTCTTATTTTTGGTTGTCCGTGATCCATGGATACCATTAATATTGATCTCGTTGGCCCTAAGAGATAATAAATAAGGTTAGGTAAAATGTATGTTGGAGCGCGACAAGTATAGCCGGGTGCTAGTCATGGCCCTCCAGTTTGGGTCGTGACAAACTTGGTATCAAAGCTGGTCTGTCCTAGGGATTGTCCATAAGCCGTGTCTAGTAGAGTTTTGATTATGGATGTGTAGCACGCCACATTTATAATCAAGAGGCTATAGGACATTTTAGGTTGTTACCTTCTTCCTGAATATAGATCGTGCGTAGAGTTGAGTCCTAAGTGTTCGTCTCTAATATTTACCTTGTTTTCTTTCAGAAATGCCTTCGACTAGGAAGCAAACAATTAGTAGACCGCTGTAACATCTGCGGGAGAGTGTACCAGTTAGGTGCCCCAAGCCAGAGTAGGCCGAAGTGAAGCTCAGAGTGAGAAGCCGTCTCATACCTCATCTACTCCGTCTCCTCCAGAGGATATTAGGAGGAACCTAACACCTCCAATTCCTCCGTCTGGTACTAAAGATCAGGATATGCAGAGTGCTTTGCAGTTATTGACTAGCTTGGTAGCTGCTCAGGCTCAGAGGCAGAATACAAGTCCTGCTGATAAACCAGTTAGTACGAGAGTTCATGATTTTATTAATTTAGACCCTCAAGTGTTTACCGGATCGGACCCCATGGAGGACCCACAGACTTTTATTAACCAGGTTCATCATACATTGTAGATTATGCATGTTAGTGATACAGAGGTGGTAGAGTTGGCTTCTTATCGGCTACGGGATTTAGCGGTTCTCTAGTATGATAGTTGGGAGAGATCCAGGGGTCCGAACGCTCCTCCAGCTGTGTGGAAGGAATTTTTCTGAGGCCTTTCTTCGTCACTACTAGCCAGTTGAGATACGACGAGCTAGAGCTGATAAGTTCTTAAACCTTAGACAAGGTAATATGAGTGTGCGGGAGTACAGTATGCAGTTTGATTCTTTAACAAGGTATGCTCCTCATATGGTAGACGAGATGAGTGATAGGGTGCATTTATTCGTGAACAGGTTAGGACCATATCTGATAAATAAGTGCACGATAGCCTCCTTGGTCGAGGGCATGGATATTTCTCGTATGCAGGATTATGCCCAGACCCTAGAGGATCGTAAGCGCCAGCAGAGGGCAGATAGGGAGCATGATAGGGGCCAGTATAAGAGGGCGAGATTTGCAGGGTATCCTTATGACAGTAGAGGCAGAGTCAGGCCCCCGTCTTCGAGGAGTTCGGTGCCACCTGTAGCTAGTGCTCCTTCACAGTTTTAGAGGCCTTGATATGATCGATCCTATTCTGGTCCAGGTCAGAGTTTGCGAGCATCTAGCTCGCAACATAACGGGGATACTAGTCAGACGATAACCCCAACACCATGTTGTGATCAGCATGGTAAGGCCCACATTGGACTGTGCCGTCGAGGTTCTGATGCGTGTTATTCTTGTGGACAGCCTGGCCATATGATGCGGGATTTCCCAAACAGAGGAGGTAATGCTATGGCTCAACTGACATGATATGTGTTGGGTTCTTCCTCATCAGTTCGACCTCCAGCACGGGGTTTTCAGCAGTCGACAGGTCATGGTAGAGGTAGAGGTGCAGGGCTGAGTTTGAGTGGTGCTAAAAGTCGAACATATGCTCTAGTAGGTCGACAGGATCTCGAGTCATCTCCAGATGTTATTACAAGTATATTGTCTGTGTTTGCTTATGATGTATACGCACTGATTGATCCGTGATCCACATTATCATATGTTACACCCTTTGTGGCTAATAAGTTTGGCGTTGAACCTGAATTGATAAGTAAACCCCTTGCGTATCTACTCCAATAGGAGATTCTGTGATTACTAGAAGAGTATATAGTAGCTGCACTGTAATGATATTTAGTAGTCAAACCTCGGCAAATTTATTTGAGTTAGAAATGGTTGATTTCGACATGATAATGGGGATGGACTGGTTGTCCTCATGCTATGCAAATGTTGATTGTCGTACGAAGATTGTTAGTTTTCAATTTCCTGGTGAACCCGTCATTGAATGGAAGGGGAACGTTGTTACACCGAAAGATAGGTTTATTTTCTATCTTAAGGCAATGAAAATGATCTGAAAATGTTACATTTATCATCTCATTCGCGTTAGGGATGTGGAGGCGAAGACTCCTACCCTACAATCAATCTCCGTGGTCAATGAATTTCCAGATGTTTTCCCACATGAACTCCCAGGCCTTCCTCCTGAAAGGGAGATTGAGTTTAGCATTGATGTGTTGCCTGACCCTCAACCGATCTCTATCCCTCCATACAGAATGGCTCCAGCAGAGTTGCGTGAGTTGAAGGCGCAGTTGAAGGACTTGCTGGATAAGGGCTTCATTACTCCTAGCACTTCACCTTGGGGTGCGCCAGTTCTATTCATGCGGAAGAAAGATGGGTCGTTACGGATGTGTATCGACTATCAGCAGTTAAATAAGTTTACTATAAAGAACAAGTATCCACTTCCAAGAATTGATGACTTGTTTGACCAACTCCAGGTTGCCAATTATTTCTCCAAGATTGACTTACGTTCAGGGTATCATTAGGTGAGGGTTAAGGAGATTGATATTCCAACGACATCTTTTCGGACAAGATATGGGCACTTTGAGTTCTTGGTGATGTTGTTCGGGCTAAAAAATGTCCCAGCAGCTTTTATGGATCTCATGAATGCTGTATTCAGGCCCTATCTTGATGTGTTCGTGATTGTATTCATTGATGAAATTCTGGTGTATTCTTGTTCAGAGGCGGAACATGCGGGCCACTTGCAGATAGTATTACAGATGCTTCAGGATCGTAAGTTATATGCTAAGTTCTCCAAATGTGAATTCTGGCTGAACTCAGTAGAAATCCTTGGCCATGTGATATCTAACGAGGGTATCAGCGTCGACACTCAGAAGATCGATACTGTAAAGAATTGACGGAGACTACAACACCATCAGAAGTCCGCAGCTTTCTAGGGCTAGCAGGATATTATAGGCGATTTGTTGAAGGGCTTTCCTCCATATCAACACCATTGACTAAGTTAACATAAAAAGCTACCAAGTTCCAGTGGTTTGAGACTTGTGAGCATAGTTTTCAGGAACTAAAGAATCGATTAACATCCCGCACCAGTGCTCACTCTCCTTGAAGGAACAAAAGGATATGTGGTATATTGTAATGCCTCAGGTATAGGTTTGGTGTGCGTAGTGATGCAACGTGGAAAGGTGATTGCTTATGCATCAAGACAATTGAAGAAGCATGAAAAGAATTACCCGACCCATGATTTGGAATTGGCTGCAGTAATATATGCTTTGAATATATGGCGGCACTACTTATACGGCATCCATGTTGACATCTAAAAAGATCATAAGAGTTTACAATACATCTTCAAGCAGAAAGAGTCGAACTTGAAGCAGCGTGGGTGGCTCGAATTACTGAAAGACTACGACGTCGAGATATTGCATCATCCCGGTAAAGCCAATATTATGGCAGACGCTCTCAGTCGTAAGTCAATGGGAAGCTTAGTACACATTGACGCAGGTATATGGGGGTTGACTAAAGAGCTTCATCAGCTAGCCAATATGAGAATCAGATTATTAGACTCTGATGATGGAGGTGTTACTGTACATAATACATTAGAATCATATTTGGTAGTCGAGGTAAAAGCACGGCAATATGAAGATCCTATGTTGGAACAATTGAGAGAGAGCATTAAGCAGTGTAAAATTACAGCTTTTGATATCGGAAGAGATGGGGCACTAAGACACCAGGGCCGATTATGTGTGCCTAATTTGGCAGGATTGCGAGAAACGATTATGAGTAAGATTCATCAATCCCGATATTCTATCCATCCCAGAAAAACAAAGATGTATCGTGATGTCAAGGAGAAGTATTGGTGGGATAACATGAAGAATTCTATTGCAAAATTTGTAGCCCAGTGTCCCAATTGTCAACAAGTAAAGATAGAACATGAGAAACCTGGTGGATTGCTTTAGAATATAGAGATTCCGACCTGGAAATGGGAGGTGATTAATATGGACTTCGTTATTGGATTACCTCGCTCTTATCATAAGTTTGAATCCATCTGGGTGATTGTTGATCGGCTTACAAAATGTGCCCATTTTCTGCCAGTTAAGACAACTTACGCGGATGAAGATTATGCAAAGTTGTATATCAAGGAAATTGTTAGGCATCATGGTATGCCGGTATCTATTATATTAGACCACGAGCTCAATTTACGGCCAAATTTTGGAGGTCTTTTCATAGGGGTTTAGGCACACAAGTTAATCTAAGCACTGCATTTCATCCGCAGGCAGACGGACAGGCTGAACGTACCATTCAGACACGGGAAGATATGCTACGAGCATGTGTTCTAGATTTTAAGGGGAATTGGGATGACCATCTTCCACTCATAGAATTCGCCTACAATAATAGCTACCATTCCAGTATTAAAATGGCCCCAAATAAGGAACTATACAGGAGAAGATGTAGATCACCAGTTGGATGGTTCGTAGTCGGTGAAACAGAATTATATGGGCCAGGTTTAATTCACCAAGCCATTAAAAAGGTGAAGGTTATACAAGAAAGATTGAGGATGGCACAAAGTAGGCAAAAGTCTTATTTTGATGTCCGACGTCAGGATTTGGAGTTTGAGGTTGGTGATTGGGATTTCCTGAGGATCTCACCAATGAAGGGTGTTATGCATTTTGGGAAGAAAGGTAAACTGATTCTAAGGTATATCGGTCCGTATAAAATTCTTCAATGAATTGGACAAATTGCTTATGAGTTGAAATTGCCACCCCAATTGGAAATTGTCCACCCGGTATTCTATGTATCTATGTTGAGAAAATGTACTAGAGACCCTTCTCGAGTTGTCCCTATCAAAGATGTACAAGTTATAGAAGAGATATCATATGAAGAAGTGCCAGTGGCTATATTAGATCGACAAGTCCGCAAGCTGAGAACAAAAGATGTAGCTTCCGTCAAAGTATTGTGGAGGAACAAGAATATGGAAGAAATGACATTGGAAGCGGAAGAAGAGATGAAGTCTAAACACCCTTACCTATTCCAGAATGATCATAACAAGGATGTTGGTGGAACATAGGATACATTTGAAAGGTGAAACGGCTTTATGAGGTAAGCAATAAATTGAAAACACTCTTCCTTAATACAAAATGGTGATATGCATATAATGTACATTTCCATAATGCTTTGTGTAGCCTTGTGAGGCCATATGTTGGGCTTAACTGCTTGCAAATTTTGCTAGTGACCATTTTCCGTTGGAATCCATGACGATTTGAACTCCCCATAAACCCTTACATTCGAGGACGAATGTTCCTAAAGGGAGAGGGTGTTACAACCCATATCCACACGCGTTAGTTCATGCGATACGTTAGTTAACATAAATCCAAGAAGGAATTATCGTTGAGAAGATAAGAAGTTAATCCTATTGATCTTAAGTGATACAAGGGTGTATAAGGGTGATTAACAAGTATTAAAAGTTAAACGAATCAAGGATGTTGTAACTCATATTTTCGAGTAAACCTGTAGGTGATTATACACTCTAGAGGTCATGTTTTAAGGTATTTGAATCATATAATATCTGTTTCATAGTCTTGAAGTCAAACGATTCATGAAAAAAAAGTCGACAAAAGTTGTCGCAACTTAGGTTCATGGTTGTACTTAAACATTATGCCAAATATTTATGAGCTTTTCTCCCAATTTACCAGGAATTATGGGGTGATATACCCACCAAATTAAATATCCTTGATTCTAGTTTCCAACGCATTACATCTCTTATCAATACGACATTGGAGTAGAGATATATATCTATTTTCATGAGACTGCGCAAGCTGCTAGGTGACAAGTAGGTGTGTCACCTACTTGTTACAATGATAGCCCAAAAAAGGGAAATTTTGGGTCGGATATTGAGCCAATTCAAAGGGTTATCTCCTTACATATAACCCTCAACTTATCTCACAAATACTCAGACCAAAACCCCTGCAAACCTCCTCCCAAAAATCCTACACAAACCCTAATCAATTTTCCCTCTCTTTCAAGTTCTAATTGAGGGTAAAATCATAAGTTTGAAGAACCAAGGGAAGGGCTTAGTTATCCAAGGAGTAAGGTATGTTTACTGCACTATTTCATTAATAGTTTCTGCTGTGAACTCATGGTAGTTCGTTCTATACATGTAAGAACTCACGGGATGGTGATCGGAAGCCGTGAGTTCGAGTTATTCACTTGTAGCGGACTGTTTTGTGGACTGTTTTGTATTGCGGTTGGGCTGCGTGTTTTACTACTATTTTTTGGAGTTTGAAGGTAGAAGGGTGTGGAAAAACACAATATATACATAGGGTTGTGGGCTGATAGTTCTTCATAACATTTCCAGGTAGTTTGACACGACTACGGTGGTCGTCGTATGTATGAAGTAATTAGATTGTGCATGGACTGTTTTGGGGAGGCTCAATATGATTATTATTGATGTTTATAGGCTGTTTGGTGATTATTTTGAATGGTGTGAAGTCATATATATAGGGGAGGTACTGTCCGTTTCACCGTAAAATAGGTTGTGATTGATACATAATAGTTATGTCGCTTAAATGATAACGATAGTATCGTTTCTCTTATTGTAGACTAAAAAGTTGTGATAATTGCATAGCTTGAGATTGGGGCAGTATATACAAGGTATGTGAGGCCATCCCTTTCCTTTATTTGCACGACTCCGATTGTATATAATGTAATGAACGTGCTTCCAAAGATACTCTACTCTTAGAAGCTAGTGGTACTTACATTGTTTCCCCTCTTATGGAACGGTTGATGTTAATGTCTCTTCTCTTATTCTTAATGTTATCAATGTTGTTGGTACTTCTTGATTCTTATAAGGTCCATATTGAAGAGTTAGTCCTAATAATGTGTACAAAAGATACCGACCTTACGTCACTCCGAAAAGTCTAGAACGTGTTCCCATGAGTCGAGCATGCATTATATATATGTATCTATTTTACTCTTCCAAGCCGCGCTATAGTCGGCTGGGTACGACACCTATTTTTCAACCACTAATCAGTTGGGTTTTATCGAGCTCCACGTGGCTGGGTACGATTCTACCGAGCATTATGATTGCCGGGTACGTTTTTTATTACCGAGCCTATTATGGTCGGGTACGATATGAGGATGATGATGCCTACAGAGGTGTATGTTTTAAAAGTTTATGTATTTATACATATGTATCATGCATTGCATGTCTGTAGCCCTCAGAGGTACTCAGATGTTATAGGTTGTATATTCTCTATCCCTACCTACATTATTGTTCGTATTTATTGTTCCCTGCCTTACATACTCAGTACTATATTCGTACTGACGTCCTTTTGTTTATGGACGCTGCGTGTCGTGCTACGGGTCCTGATAGATAGGTAGGTGTAGCTCCCCCACCATAGTAGGCTATCCAATTCAGCGGCGATTGGTGAGATCCCTTCTCCGGACTTGTCGTGGTGTTGGTATGCATTTTTGTAATAGATATTATGGGTATGTCGGGGCCCTGTTCCGGCTATATTGCAGAACTTATGTTCCTATAGAGGCTCATAGACAGGTGTTGACTTATTTATAGTTTGGTATGCCTTGTCGGCTGGTTTTGTTGTATAGTCTTTCATGGTATCGTGGTAGCTCATACCTTATCTATAGTTTTTTGATTGTCTGGCCATCCCATGTTACGTATGTTTATGCCATCATCTTTTATTGTTGGTTGTCTGTGATCCATGGATACCATTAATATTGATCTCGTCGGCCCTAACAGATAATAAAGAAGGTTGGGTAAAATGTATGTTGGTGTGCGGCAAGTATGGCCGAGTGCTAGTCATGGCCCTCCAGTTTGGGTCGTGACACTCAAACTCTCTAAAAACTTGTCCAGGGTTCCAAGAACTTAATTCAAGAGAAATCAACTCAAATCCTCATCAAAGGTGTTAAAGACTACAAGAGAATACTTCTATGATATTATGGTGTGATTAAGGGCTATTGTGAGCAAAGTTGGGATGAGGTTTCGAGTTGTAGCTGCTGAGCAAGATTTGCATAACATATTCTTGATTGTGAATAAGGTTAATCTTGTATTTGTTGTGTTGTTTGAGTTAAAAATCATAAGATGCACTTGACGGATAATGTGATACGGTTGTCTTTTTGTTTGGACTGTTTTGTGGTTAAAAATATGGTTTGTGGTGGATGAAAGTTGTGAGAAATAATTTGATAATATTGTGGCTACTGTTGTTAAGATTTCCTAGGTGTTAGTTAAGTTGATTGAATAAGAGATGTTAAAAAACACGTGATTGGCGAAAAAAATTAAGGTGCTAGATGTATGCAGCTGTTTTGAAAGGCATTTTGTGATAGTTTTAAAGTAGAAATAATATGATACATATAGGTATGGATCTGTGAAATTTATAAACTAATTTATGGAATACGAGGTGGATTTAATATATATCTTGTTATTAGTAAAAGAGACGAGCTTGCCACTTAATATGATTGTTAAGATAATCGGAGAAATTCATATTAAACTATATTGTTGTCGTTGTTGCTGGTGTTGGTTATAGTTGTTATTGTTGGGTTGTTGATGACCCTTAGTGGTCTTTGGGGTTGTATTAAAAATAGGGGAGTTGCTACTAGCCTAATACGATTGTACGACTTTATTTGTTAACGGCAATATCATTTCACTTGTTGTAGATGCAAAATATTGTGTTGAGCTTGGTTGAATAATAAGGAAGAGATCATACATGTATGTTAAGGCTATCCCTTCTTTCTTTTTAGCATGATCTATACAACACGAACAAAATGAGAAAATGCACAACTTCTGTAAATGACTCTATTCATAGAAATACTAGAGATGCCTATGTTCTTGATTCCACATTGTATACGGCAGAATCCATGGTTCGATTTTATGGTTATCAAGGCATCTCGAGCATTTTCAGCGTTCGACTTCGAGGATTCTCGGTGACCAGCCTCGAGGAAATGCAAATTTGTGGTCTCGATAGATCAAGGTAAAGTTCTCAAGGTGCATATACGTAGCTGATAAAACCTAGTGGACTAGCCCAAAAACGAATCAATACATTAAATAGTTGTACCAGCCCATATCTTTACAATTAATGCACATGTACGATGTTAGGATTCCCTCTCATATATAAAGAGAATCCTTGTCATTTTGTAAGAATTTGTTGCTCAATACTAAATACTCAAGAACATTCTATCTACTCTCCAACATATTCTCCTAAGATCTTTACTTCCATTTATTGCTTACATTCATTGTGTTTATTTATTATTCTTCATTTACTGCTTGAATCAATCATAACTGTTAGCCTCCCTCATCGATTGCCTATGGTAGAGTATAATACTTGACCTCGAGGCCCCGAATAAGCAAGCTCAAGGCCCCGCTTATCAGCCTATCAGTTTGGTTATCACCTTATTTCAAGCTCTTATTGCATTTCGAATCACTAATTTAAAACTTATCGTATAAGCAAATAACATAAAAATAGATCACATATGTTTAGTACCACAAAATCAAATGTAATTGTAATTATGATTTTTAAGGTGAACAGTTTGGCACCCACCGTGGGGCTAAAAACAATAGTGTATCCGTAAAAATCAGAAGGCCCAATTTTTCGTCGTTACGATGATGGCTCGTGAGCACATCTCGAGAACTCGAGGCTATGGTTGAGGATGACCTCCGAAGGGCTATCGGTGATCAACCTCAAGGCAGTAAAAATTAGCGGTAATGATGGAAAAGTGGAAAGTTCCCGAGGAGTGTATATGTAGTTGGCCAAGTGTAGTAGACTAGTCAAAAGGCGAGTCAAGGCATTAAATAGTTGTACCAGTCCCATATCATTGTAATAATGCATTTGTATTATGTTGGGATTCCCCCTATATAATGGGGATCCTTGTTATTTTTTAAACATCTGATGCCCAATACTAAATACACACGAACATTCCCTCTGCTCTCTAACATATTCTCTTGATCTTATTACTTCATTTATTGCTCATATTCATTGTGTTCTATTTATTGTTCTTCATATATTTCTTATCATTGATCATAAAGGGCCATCATCATAGCTCTCATGGCTATTAACTCCTCCTCGACTGCCCCGAATTGGCCATTCAGCTCGACCTCAAGGTCCTGTAATCGGTAGCTCGTGGCCTTTAACCTACCACCGTGATATTCGGTTATCTTTCCATCTCTAAGCCATAATCCTGATTTCTAACTTCTTACTTAGCATCCATTAATTAACAACTAGCATAAAAACAGATCACGCATTTTTAGAACCTCATAATCAAATTTAATTATTATTACCGTTTATTAACCTCACAACCAGAAGCCTGAACCTCATCCTAAGCCTTCCCCGCTAAAACTCTCCAAGTCCTCCGCCTTTTTTGCAACTGAAATAAATGAAATGTTACCTTAGGAGCTAGAAGAAGGAACGCACATTCACACGGAACAAAAACTAACTACTCTCTCAGGTAGCTCTTATAATTCAAGCTCTGACTCACCTCATACCATAAGTGTGCTAACTTGACTTCCGTTTCATTGCAAAGAGCCTAAGGGATTTCTCCCCATCCAGAGCTTTCCACAACCTGGCTTCACGAAAAAGCAGCTCAGACTTAAGGTTGTCAAAGGCCTGTAAAGAAAACTCAATAAACAAAGGAAGGCGCAAAACTCGAAAGGCTTATGCCAAAACTCACCGTAGAGTAAAGTCGATGGGTTTCCTTGAAGGTCGAGCGCGCATCTACTAGTCTAGCTCCCTCAAATCCGAAAGAATCAACCTCGGTCGGAGCATGATCGCTCGGTGCATACGATCTCGAGTCTCTAGTATCCCTTAAAAAACCTTTGACGGAAAAAGAAGACGCGGCACAGGAGAAACCACCTTTCCAAAACTAGAAATCACGAGCACAGCAGGCTCAGTTAATACTTCCACTCTGGGCCCCAGGTCCCGGTTCACCTTGCTCCGAGCATTGTCACCCTGCAAAAACATTCTTGCTTATTGTTATCATTTTTAGACCAGAATCTGGCAATCCTTCTCCCTCTCCGAAAGGGCACGGATTCTCCTCGATAGACTTTTGAATTCCTACAATAAGAGAAAGTATCTTTCCAAATGAAAAAGGGAAGGGAACAAATCGCACAGCACGTACCATGATGTTTATCTTCCGATATTCCCCTAGACAAAGCTCGCCACTTATGCTCATCATAAGTCGAGTAGGTCACCAACTACTAAACCCAATTTGGCATATCAGGGACCTTTCACGACATACATGAAATTGTTGTGGAAGAGGAAAAAATGGCGCATTTACGAAAATATCTTCACCCTAATTAAAAAGATGTGAAGGCACGAATGTACCACTTACGTGTATAATTCCATTCCTCAAGGAATGGCATGAACTCCATGGGGATAATATCTATAGTCTATACTTGGAAGAATCGGCTCATCCACTCCCGATCTCCTTCTTTCTAATCATCAACAACGAAAGGCATGGTCGACCGGCATCGTTAGATTAGCAGACCTCGATGGTGAAAAGGCTGGTACAGACTGATTAGATGACTAAGCATGAATTCCTGCCCCGCCTTCTCCGTAAAAAACCTCATTATCAACAATATCCACCAAAATGAAGGGTGAATTTGCGCCAAGGTAGCCCAATACTTTTGGCAGAAGTCAAGCACAACCCTTTTAAGAGGGCCAATGCAAAAGGATACATGTAAACATTCAAAAATACCTCGACATAGTCCGTGATGCTCTCTTTCCGGGTAGGTAGTTGTAGTATTTCCTTTTATCCTCATCCACAGTCTTTCCTTACAGACTCAAAGTGTCCTTCTCCTATCAAAGAAGTAAACTTGAAGGTATGCTCCTATTGAACCTGAGCATCGGGATACCTTTACAATAAGAGGTCTCCTCTCAAAGCAAATGTCCCGAGGCAGGCTCGCCTTGCATCAGCGGTGCCCCGCCAACATGGATCATGATATAGCAGTCATGATTGTGGTAGAACTCGAGAATTGGCAAGAGATTTAGGCAAGGGTGTCAATATTAAAAGGATGGAGGACCTAATACAGGAAAAGAGGATAACTACTCAGAATGGCAGAATCTTCAAAAGAGTGAAGACGACCCTATATGTGGATAAAGCGGTGACGATCCACCGGCCTCAATGCCGATTAAAAATACTGGCCAAAGCTTTAATCACTTTGGGAAGATATGGCAACAGAATTGCCTCGGTCACTTTTAACCATGTCATACACTCGATGTCGCACTAAGACAGCCTTGAGACCAAGCCTCAAGATGGTACCCAATCTCGAGGACCTCCATCCAAAGAAGATAGGATCCAAGAAGCCATTAATATCTTTACAAGTCTTGAGATGATAACCGATCTCAAAAACCTCCATCAAAAGAAGACATTCTCTAAGAAGACATTAATATCTTAACAAGTCTTGAGACGGTATCCGTTCTCGAGGATCTTCATCACAAGAAGATAGGCTCCAAGAAGCCATTAATATCATTATAAGTCCCACAATGGTACCTGATCTCGAAGACCTCTCCCAAGAAGAAATTAAGCTCTACAATGCGCCACTCATATATAAGCTTGACCTTAGGGTGGCACCCTACTTCGAGAATTTCAGCTATTGCAAGTACGGATCGTCTACCCAATTCTTCGGACCTCGAATTACTTAAGCTCGAGCCAAATCCTGCTCAAAGGCTATCGATAAAGACTTAGGGATATTTTCGTCTTCATATCAATCTATCTCTATTCTCAGACACCCGAGCAAACTCCATCTCAAGGGGTATCGCGAGGTTAAAAGAGCTAAGTTTCGTTCCGAAAGTTTGAAGCCTTACTCTTATCCAACTCGAAGTCAAGGGTCCCAATGACTCAAGTTTATCAAACCCATCCTAGCTGAATCCAAGGTACGAAATTTTTTTTTTTCAAGGAATCGATTTAACCAATCAAGGTCCAAAAGAAATGCTCGTGCTTGGGCTCGATATTCGCACCTGTCGATGGAGTCATGTATTCGAATCCTCCAAAAATGCAGGTAAAAAGAGATATAGCATAAATCAGAGACAAATTGAAGAAACAACTATATATTCATAAGCACATGGTTACAAAACCCCATGAACATTTCGTTGCAAAAGTCCACGAGGGGTCTTTACGTAAAAACAAAGAAGCAAAAAGTTGCATATATGTAATTAAAGCCTAGATCCTAGCCTATTCTACAGGGAGCATCCTCGGCAATAGTATCATCGAGCACCATCCCCTCGAGTGTCTCATCTTGGTCTTCCAAAGCAGCATCTTCAAGGGGTAAGATAAAAAAGAGAAAAGTGATGGAGAAGAGGAAAGCGACACAGAAGAAGCATAAAGAAATGAAGAAGTGGCTAAGTGAAAATCAGGCTAGTATGGATTTCTCCAGCACTACTTCTTGAGATGTTACACTGGTGCGGGATGCAACAGGTAGTAGATAGTACCACCTCACTCCACGAAAAGCAAAATAAGTAAAGCGCCGCACCAGATAGTCAGGGGAGGTGAGTAGTGGTGTAATGTTTGAACACCCTCCTGAGTAGTGGTGTAGAATCCAAATATTTTCCTGAATCGAGAGAAATCGGACCCCTACCTCGTCGTCTTGAGCTGATGATGATATAAACAACAATAATAACAATGAGCTAGTGCAATCTTGCTCAGTAAGGGAAAGCCCTGGTAAAAAGCCATGGCACGACTGATGAGAATGCTGCCATGTAACCTTAAGACTGTGAGGCCCAAACACGGGAAGTAGCAATGGATGAGGACAAAAAGAAGAAAAGGGTGATATGCATAAAAGAACATTTGAATGAAGGATCGATTCCAGGAGGCTCACGTTTATAGAAAGGGTGGCAACATAACCGATAACACTATTATTGCCTTTGAAAGACGTACCAACAGACACAATCAATGAGTCCTTGGGAGCTGGACCAGTGGCGACGTTATTGCTTAGAAGAATTAAAAATGCCAATGCTTTGAATGAAGACGAACCTATGAAACGCCTCAATTATCGCAAAGGCTCACGTCATAATTAATCTATATAACATATGTTCCCATGTAGTCGGCATTCTAGAAGCAAAGCTTCCCGGTCGCCTGCCTCTTTGTGTGGAAATACTTTTGATGATCTCTTGCTCTTTCCCACCAGCTCATTCTTTACTAGGAATCTAGGAGAACCCGCTAGGTTAATTAACTCAACATGGAGAAAGCTCATTAGGTCAAACCTAGGGGAATGCTTACTAATAGTGAAAAGTTAACATCTCTCCGCCCTTATTAGTAGTAGTGAACAGTAGGTAACTTCGTGCTGTAAAACGACAGATTGGGGGAAGTTCGAGGAGTTAGGTATCAAAGTCGTTTCTCATCATTCTACTCCAAGAAACACGAGGACTATTTGTATACGGAAAAATCAGAGGGCCTAATCTTCGGTTGTTATAATGGCTCATGACCACATCTCAGGAGCTCGAGGCTATGGTCAAGGCTGAACTCCAAAGGGCTGTCGATGCTCAACCTAGAGGCAGTAGAAACTAGAGGTTATAATGGGAAAGTGGGAAGTCCCCGAGGCATGTATATGTATTTGGCCAGACCTAGTAGACTAGTCAAAAAAAGAATCGATGCATTAAATGGATGTAACTATCCCATATCTTTATATTTAATGCATTTGTACTATGTTGGGATTCCTTCCCCTGGCCTATTAAAAGGGGATCCTTGTCAACATCTGATGCTCAATACTAAATATACACGAGCATTCTCTCTTTCTAACATATTCTCTTGATATCATTACTTTATTTATTGCTCATATTCATCATGTTATATTTATTGTTCTTCATTTATTTCTTATCACTGATCATATGGGTCCATCATCATAGATCTCATAACTATTATCTCCCCTTCGACTGCCCCGAATCTTTCATCCAGCTCGACCTCGAGGTCTTATTATCAGCAGCTCAAGGCCTCCAATTTGCCACTATTTGGTTCGATTTTCTTCCATCTCTAAGCCATAATCCTGATTTCCAACCTTTTACTTCTCATCCAATTTTTAACAACTAGCATAAAAATACATCACGTATTTTCAGAACCTCATAATCAAATTTAGTTGTTATTACCATTTTCACGGTAAACAAATAGTGATTATTTTCTTGCTAGTTCAACTAAATAATGTAAGTCATCTTTCACACTTTTCTTGTCCAAGATCTTTGATTTCAGGTCAAAATGTCTAACTTAGTAAACGTACGTGAAAAATCCATCTTGAAGACCATGGGGAAAACGGTGTTGACGCTCCAGGTGTTGGCGTGCCACAACAAAACCTCGAGAATGCACCAGAATCAATTTTCGTGGACGTGGTCTAACGAAACGCTCTGTACGTCAAAATAAGCTACAACACCAACAGGAGAATGTTGGAAACACGTTCTCAAGGCATTATACTAAACGTGTGTTCATATTTGTAGGTTTTGATGAATGACAAACTATGTGCAAATTGACATATGACGAGGTCCAAGCACAAGCGCAAAATTGATATATAACGAGATTCAAGCACAAGATAAAGATCGAGATTAAGTTTTATATGAGTCGGTATTTAATTGTGATCTTGATCCGACAACTTAAACTCAAGACTTGGCTTCTCTCGTAAAAATATTTTTAACAAATCATGCATATTTAATTTAGAGCAAAATGATTTTAAATAATGCATATTTACTTTAGTCAAAATGATTTTTAAACATGCCTCTAAAATCTGGACTAAGATAATCGATTATGTACTTATGATAATCGATTATGTCTAAGTCAGCTGCTTGACAATCGATTGTGAACTTATGACAATCGATTGTGTTAAGGCAGTGAGCATCAGATTTTTCAAATCTGCATGACAATCGATTGTGAACCTTATGACAATCGATTGTGATGAGGCAGTGTCCATCAAAGTTTTTCAAAGCTCAAAATAATCGATTGTGAAGCTAATGACAATCGATTGTGAAGAGACAGTGTCCATCAGATTTTTCAAAGTCACAAAATAATCGATTGTGAACTTATGACAATCGATTGTGTTGAGGCAGTGTCTTCCAAACTTTTTCAAAGTTATTAAATAATCGATTGTGAACTTATGACAATCGATTGTCAAGAGGCAGTGTCTAAATTGATTTTTCAAGACTGATATATAATCGATTGTTAACTTAATATAATCGATTGTATAACTGACCGTTGCCAAAATATTTTCAAATACCGTCAGGTAATCGATTATTGATTTCCTATAATCGATTGTTTTAATTAAAATCTGGAAAGGATTTTTTGAACGTTGCTAGATTATTGATTTCCTATAATCGATTGTTTTAATTAAAATCTGGAAAGGATTTTTTAAACGTTGCTGAGTAATCGATTGTAGATTTCTGACAATCGATTGTTTTACGTAAAATCTGGAAATGATTTTTTGAACGTCGCCAGTAATCGATTATTGATCTTAGATAATCGATTGTTAAGCGTAAAATCTGGGATTTATTTTTGGAAGAACTGGCAAACAATCGATTGTGGTAATTTGACAATCGATTGTCACAGAGTAAAATCAGCAACTCTTAATTGGCAATTAGGCAACGGTAATACAAAGTTTTTCAACTATAAATACAGCTTCAAATCAGTCTTTTAAGCACAACAACACACAACAACTGATCATACAATTGCTAAAGCTTGCATACTTTATTGCTTATCATTTTGTATTCATTACATAAGCTTTTGACAGCCAAATTCTTGTCGAAAGTTGTTGCGATCTTGAGCGTATTCTTTTTACTCATATCTACTCTTAAAGGAGTGTCTTGTTTGAGTGATAAGTGTTTTTGTACACTTGAAGGGAAGTGTTAGTCCCTTGTGTTGTAAGAAGGAACTTGTGTTTCCTTGGTTAAAGTCTTGGAGTGTTGTATCTCCGAGCAAAGGTTGTTGAGGCTTGTGTCCTCAAGTTGTAGCGGTTTGTTGAGCACCCGTAAGCTTATGGAAATCTCGAGAGAGTCTCTCGGGGACTGGACTAGCCACGGGTTGTGGTGAACCAGGATACATCGGTGCGTTTGTTCTAATTTATTTACTTATCGCACTTATTCATTTCCTGCAACTTTTAAATTCCGCAAGTTTACGCTAATTTTTATTATAACGGTATTCACCCCCCCTCTAGCGTTAAGCGTATTATCTAACAATTGGTATCAGAGCCCAACTCTCTGAAGACTTAACCGTTTGAGAGAAACATCCATGGCTTCTACTCGTGATTCTTTTGCAGGAATAGGTGAAGGACAATGCTCCACCCGACCACCGCTATTCGATGGTACAAATTATACATACTGGAAGAAGAGGATGAGAATATATGTATAATCAAATAGTTTTCATCTTTGGAAGGTCATAATGAATGGAGAACGAATTCCAACCAAGAAGGTTGAAAATGAATGGGTCCCAATGTCCGAAGATGAATACGATGCGGATGATATCCGAAAGGTGCAAAATAATGCTAAAGCTATTAATTTATTATATTGTGCTGTAAATGCTGATGATTACAGGAAGACATCTTGTTGCACAACGGCGAAGCAAATGTGGGAAAAGCTGGAAATTACGTACGAAGGTACGGACCAGGTAAGGGAAGCCAAAATTGATTTCCTAACCCATGCATATGAATTGTTTCACATGAAGGAAGGCAAAAAGGTCGATGAGATGTTTGAACGATTTTCAAAAATCGTAAATGATTTACATGCTCTTAAGAAGACCTTCACGGATAAGGAACTTGTCCGAAAAATTCTCCAAAGTCTCACTCCGTAATGGCGATCCAAGGCCGACGTGATTCAAGAATCCATTGGCATTTCAAATGTCACCATCGACGCATTAAGAGGTAATCTTAAAACTTATGAATCTACTATACTTAACCCTCTTGTTGATGATCAAAGGAAGCAAAGAATCGCTCTCAAGGCAAGCACAAGCCAACCTCAAAATGATGAGGACGGAGACAACGAGGTCGGACTCGTTATCAAGAGATTTCAAAAGTTCATGCGAAAAGAGTATGAATGAAAGGGCAAAAAGCAAGGAGATCAAATAAAGTGCTATGAGTGCGGAGAAACCGGGCACATTAAATCAAATTGCCCAAATGCTAAAAAGGAGAAGAAACCCTTCAAGAAGCAACGAGCATACATATCTTGGGGAGGCGACTCCGGTGACGGTCAAGTGAGGAAGAAGAAGACGAAGCCGCAAATCTTTGTCTTATGGCACAAGAAGACAACAAAGAAGAGGTATGTCAAATTTCTTCCAAAAATTTCTTTTCCCTTGAAGAAATGCAAAATGCTTTTGATGAGTTGTATAGCGAATTTATTAAAGCTTCAAAAACTGTTAAGAGTATAAAAGAAAATGCTTCTTTAAAAGAAAAAGATTTTCAAAAACAACTCTCTTTTAAAGAAAAGGAATTGGAAAAACTGATTTTAGAAAATGAGAAGTTGAAAGAGGAAAACAAATTTTTTGGCAAGAGAAGCGCCGACAAGCCCGAGAGTTCTAGAAATTGTACTTCTTGCATGCATCTCAAAAATGAAGTAGAAAGGCTTAAGGGCACCTTAGATAAGTTTAGCTCTTCTCATAAAAACTTGAATGAAGTGCTTCTTAATTTGAAGTCGACCAAGCATGGCATAGGTTTTAGAAGCGAGCCTAAAGAGAAAGTTGAAGCCAACCCCCAACCACCTAAGGCTCAACCTAAGATAAATAAAACAAATGTTCATCCTAGATACAACAAACCTAGAATTGGTTTTCATCAATCGCAACCTAGAAATAATCATGCTAGAAATAATGCACATTCTAGGCCAAACACTAGAAGGAATTTTGAACCTTTTAGAACACCTAGAAATGACTTCCAACCTAGAAACAACTATTCTAGAAATAATGCATATCCTAGAACAAATGGTAGGAGAAATGACTTTCATGATTTGCACAATAGTTATATTGTCAAGAATAGAGTAAATGAATTTCGTCCGTCCAATTACTATCAACCTAGAAGGAGGCATAATCCTAACGTGACTTGTCATTATTGTAGACGAATTGGACATATTGCTCCTGCTTGTTTTACACGACATAGACATAACACTCAATCACATCACTATGATTTGCCTAACCCCCAAGGACCCAAAATGGCATGGGTACCTAAAACTCATTAATCTGTTTTGTAGGTATGTTTGAAGGTATATGGTTGATCATGCAAATTCTTCACCCGAATATGTGAATTGTTTAATGAGCAAAGAGGATGATTCTTGGTTATGGCATCGTAGAGTAGCTCACATCAACATGCATCTTTTGAACAAATTGGTTTCACAAAATTTAGTTGTTGGTCTTCCAAATTTGAAATTTGAAAATGACTCTATTTGTGATTCTTGTCAAAAAGGGAAGCAAACAAAAGCATATTTTAAATCGAAAAATATTGTTTCAACTACTAGACCATTGCAATTGCTTCACATGGATTTATTTGGACCATCTCGCATTGAAAGTCTTGGTAGAAATCGTTAAATTGTTGATGATTATTCCAGATTTACTTGGACTTTATTTCTTGCCCATAAAAGTGATGCTTTTAAGAATTTTAAATATTTTTTAAAACGTGTTCAAACGAAAAGGAAACAACCGTCACTTCAATTAGAAGTGATCATGGGGGAGAGTTTGATCACAATCTCTTTGCGGACTTTTGTGACGAACTCGGTATCGAGCATACCTTTTCCGCTCCACGAACACCACAACAAAATGGGGTGGTGGAAAGGAAAAATAGGTGTCTCGAAGAGATGGCTAGAACCATGCTCGAAGAGGCTAAGATTCCCAAACATTTTTGGGCGGATGCCGTGAGTACCGCATGCTACGTTTTAAATAGAGTAGTCATAAGGCCAATACTCATGAAAACCCCTTATGAACTCTACAAGGGAAGGAAACCAAATATCTCCCATTTTAGAGTATTCGGTTGTAAATGTTTTATTCATAACAATGGAAAAGATCAATTGGGAAAATTTGATGCCAAATCCGATGAGGGAATTTTTATTGGGTATTCTTCACGTAGGAAAGCATATAGGGTATTTAATAATAGAACCCAAACTGTGGAGGAATCTCCTCATATTGTGTTTTCCGAAAATAATGCTCGCTTGGCGAGAAAGGATTCTTGTTCTGATCTTGCAGGTATTTTAAATAGTTTAAAAGACAAAGTACAAGAGGAAACTCCTAAGGAAATTCAAGATGAAATCTTGGAACAATCAACAGAGGAAACGCCACAATTGGAGAAAGAAACGAAAATGCCTAACGAGTGGAGGACAATCAAAGATCACCCTCTCGAATAGGTAATTGGCGACGTCGGAGAAAAGGTAAGTACCCGAAACTCCCTTAAGAACACCTTAGGACATACTGCTTTTGTTTCTCAAATTGAACCAACAACCATCTCCGAAGCAATTGGGGATGAATTTTGGACCTTGGCAATGCAAGAGGAGCTTAACCAATTCAAACGAAATGACGTTTGGGATTTGGTGCCAAGACCCGAAAATCATACCATAATTGGTACGAAATGGGTTTTTCGAAACAAACTAGATGAAAATGGTGTAATCACTAGAAACAAAGCTAGGCTTGTAGCAAAAGGCTATTATCAAGAAGAGGGTATTGACTATGAAGAAACATATGCTCCCGTAGCTAGATTAGAAGCTATTCGTTTATTGCTTGCTTTTGCCACTTCTATGAATTTCGATTTATATCAAATGGATGTGAAAAGTGCTTTTCTAAATGGTGTTATTCAAGAAGAAGTTTATGTTGAACAACCCCCCGGTTTTGAAGATTTCAAATCTCCCGATCATGTTTTCAAACTCAATAAGGCTCTTTATGGTTTAAAACAAGCTCCCCGAGCTTGGTATGAAAGATTGAGTAAATTTCTATTGGAAAATGATTTCATTAGGGGGAAAGTTGAAACCACTCTTTTTGTTAAGCATAAAAACAATGATATTTTATTAGTTCAAATCTATGTGGATGATATTATATTTGGTGCTACTAACAATGTTTTGTGCAAGGAATTTTCCGATTTAATGACAAGCGAATTTGAGATGTCTATGATGGGTGAGTTAACATTCTTTTTGGGATTACAAGTAAAGCAACTGAAAGAAGGTACGTTCATTTGCCAAGCGAAATATTGCAAAGAATTGCTGAAACGATTTGAAATGACCAATGCAAAATCAATGGCAACCCCCATGAGCACATCCGATCATCTAGACAAAGATGAGAAAGGTAAGGAAGTCGACATCAAAAAGTATCGAGGTATGATTGGCTCTCTCCTTTATCTTGCTAGTCGTTTGGACATCATGTTTAGCGTGTTCTTATGCGCTCGTTATCAATCGTGTCCGAAGGAGTCTCACCTAACAGCGGTGAAACGGATATTGAAGTATCTTGTTGGTACTGTAAATGTGGGTCTATGGTACCCCAAAGGTTCTTCATGCCAACTTGTTGGCTATTCCGATTCCAATTTTGCTGGATGCAAATTGGACCGCAAGAGCACTAGTGGCACTTGCCATTTGCTCGGTAGCTCTCTCGTTTCTTGGTTTAGCAAGAAAAAATTAAGTGTTGCGTTGTCCAAAACCGAGGCTGAATATGTAGCCACGGGGAGTTGTTGCGCTCAAATCCTTTGGATGAAACAACAACTCTTGGACTATGGCCTAAGTCTTGATCATATCCCTCTTAGATGTGATAATACTAGTGCCATATGCTTGACGAAGAACCCCGTTCTTCATTCGCGAACAAAACACATTGAAATTAGACATCATTTTATAAGAGATCACGTTCTCAAGGGCGATGTCGAAATTGAATTTGTTGAAACCAAAGATCAATTGGCCGACATCTTTACAAAGCCCTTAGAGAAAGAGTCCTTCTTCCGAATTCGTAGTGAACTCGGGATCCTTGACTCCACGTTGATCTAAGTTATGCATTGCATTTTCCCTTTCACATGTTTTCTAACTTGAGCGTTGGAGACGTCTAACGTATTTTTGCAGGTATCGCCTTAAAGGCAGGGGGAATTATAAAGCTTGACGCACAGAACAATTGATTTCTCTTTTATATAATCGATTATCCAGTATCAATAATCGATTGTCTTGACATTATTTGCGTTATTATTGCAGATTTATTTAATAAACAAGTTTTTTGATTATTTTTTTTGCTAATGGCAAAAGGGGGAAGATAACGGGTATGCACTCTCAATACTTATCGGCATAAATTGAGGGGGAATTCATATATTGAGGGGGAACAAATTGCATATCTATATACTTGTTGCATATCTTTACTTGTCTTGAATCGTCATTATGAATTGCCTAATATGCATATCCCGCTTGAAGTTTGCCATTATCAAAAAGGGGGAAATTGTTGGAAACACGTTCTCAAGGCATTATATTAAACGTGTGTTCATATTTATAGGTTTTGATGAATGACAAACTATGTGCAAATTGACATATGACGAGGTCCAAGCACAAGCGCAAAATTGATATATAACGAGATTCAAGCACAAGACAAAGATCGAGATTAAGTTTTATATGAGTCGGTATTTAATTGTGATCTTGATCCGACAACTTAAACTCAGGACTTGGCTTCTCTCGTAAAAATATTTTTAACAAATCATGCATATTTAATTTAGAGCAAAATGATTTTAAATAATGCATATTTACTTTAGTCAAAATGATTTTTAAACATGCCACTAAAATCTGGACTAAGATAATCGATTATGTACTTATGATAATCGATTATGTTTAAGTCAGCTGCTTGACAATCGATTGTGAACTTATGACAATCGATTGCGTTAAGGCAGTGAGCATCAGATTTTTCAAATCTGCATGACAATCGATTGTGAACCTTATGACAATCGATTGTGATGAGGCAGTGTCCACCAAAGTTTTTCAAAGCTCAAAATAATCTATTGTGAAGCTAATGAAAATTGACTGTGAAGAGACAGTGTCCATCAGATTTTTCAAAGTCACAAAATAATCGATTGTGAACTTATGACAATCGATTGTGTTGAGGCAGTGTCTTCCAAACTTTTTCAAAGTTATTAAATAATCGATTGTGAACTTATGACAATCGATTGTCAAGAGGCAGTGTCTAAATTGATTTTTCAAGACTGATATATAATCGATTGTTAACTTAATATAATCGATTGTATAACTGACCGTTGCCAAAATGTTTTCAAATACATTCAGGTAATCGATTATT
This sequence comes from Nicotiana benthamiana, assembly GCA_034376525.1. Taxonomy (NCBI): domain Eukaryota; kingdom Viridiplantae; phylum Streptophyta; class Magnoliopsida; order Solanales; family Solanaceae; genus Nicotiana; species Nicotiana benthamiana. The sequence continues at coordinate 98,246,804 of CM067337.1, forward strand.
GATTTCCTATAATCGATTGATTTAACTAAAATCTGGAAAGGATTTTTTGAACGTTGCTGAGTAATCGATTATTGATTTCCTATAATCAATTGTTTTAATTAAAATCTGGAAAGGATTTTTTGAATGTTGCTGAGTAATCGATTGTAAATTTCTGACAATCGATTGTTTTACGTAAAATCTGGAAATGATTTTTTGAATGTTGCCAGTAATCGATTATTGATCTTAGATAATCGATTGTTAAGCGTATAATCTGGGATTGATTTTTGGAAGAACTGGCAAACAATCGATTGTGGTAATTTGACAATCGATTGTCACAGAGTAAAATCAGCAACTCTTAATTGGCAATTAGGCAACGGTAATACAAAGTTTTTCAACTATAAATACAGCTTCAAATCAGTCTTTTAAGCACAACAACACACAACAACTGATCATACAATTGCTAAAGCTTGTATACTTTATTGCTTATCATTTTATATTCATCACATAAGCTTTTGAGAGCTAAATTCTTGTCGAAAGTTGTTGCGATCTTGAGTTTATTCTTTTTACTCATATCTACTCTTAAAGGAGTGTCTTGTTTGAGTGATAAGTGTTTTTGTACACTTGAAGGGAAGTGTTAGTCCCTTGTGTTGTAAGAAGGAACTTGTGTTTCCTTGGTTATAGTCTTGGAGTGTTGCATCTCCGAGCAAAGGTTGTAGAGGCTTGTGTCCTCAAGTTGTAACGGTTTGTTGAGCACCCGTAAGCTTAACAAGTTAGTGGAAATCTCGAGAGAGTCTCTCGGGGACTGGACTAGCCACGGGTTGTGGTGAAACAGGATACATCGGTGCGTTTGTTCTAATTTATTTACTTATTGCACTTATTCATTTCCTGCAATTTTTAAATTCTGCAAGTTTACGCTAATTTTTATTATAATGCTATTCACCCCCCTCTAGCGCTAAGCGTATTATCTAACAGAGAATACACCATGAAGATTAACAAGAAGCTGAAAAAACCCAGCTAGGGGAGAACGAGAGGTTAGCCTTCACGTTATTTTGAAAATTTTACAGGCACAACAGCTGGCGATTGCTCAGCTGTAAAGTCACCAATACACTCCCAGCACGGTAGCACTGGGGACGACCCCGCTAGCCGAGCAGGTACCAAAGAGATCAAGTAACAATAGACCGGCAATCAACTCCTCCATCTTAAAGATGATCGATGACCTCACCAAAAGGATCGAGTCAGGCGAGATAAAGATAGAAGCCAATATTAAGAAGGTAGAGACCTACAACTCTAGGGTCGAAAAAGTTCAGGGTACACCCCCAGTCCTGAAAGGTGAAGATTCTAAGAAGTTTCAACAAAACCCAATCCTGCAGGAAGCTGCTCCGAAACCCATTCTAAAGAAGTTCAAAATGCCCGACATTTCGAAGAATAATGGAACCCCGAACCCCAACAAGCATGTCATTACATACACTTGTGCAGTGAAAGGCAATGACTTGAGGGACGTGAAATCGAGTCTGTCCTGCTGAAAAGTTCAGGGAGACGCTCTTGAAAGGGGACATGATGTGGTATCAAAACCTAGCTCCTAACTTTATAGACTCGTTTTCCATGCTAGTAGATTCATTCATAAAAGCACATACCGGGGCCATCAAGCCACGAGGAAATCTAACTTCTTCAAAATCAAGCAAAAGGAGAACGAGATGTTGTGAGAGTTTGTGTCTCGCTTTCTAATGAAACAAATGGAACTACCACCAGTACAAGCCTTCACTCAAGTTTTAAATGAATGATGTTCGGTTGCTTTGAAGCAGCTGAAACAATATCTGGTTGAATATCCCACCGTGACATGGTCCGTTCACAACCGATATCAATCGAAGATTAGGATCGAGGACGACATCTAGGGGCTCCCTCGGGTTCGGTATATCTCTGCAAGCTTCTGGCAAAAGAGCCCAAGCCAAACAAGGAAAGATACCAACCATACACTGAAGTAGAAGAAATGCTCGGAGGCGTAACATACTCCGTAACGATCGAAGTATGGATCGAGGATTGAATCCTCGTGGACATGTTAGAAAAGCCGCGTTCGATAGGTACATAGGGCTAATAGAGGTACCTTGCTTGTCGGAATACAACTTTAATGTTGATATATTAGACATCGTGTTCACCATCAGTAAAATCAGAAACACCAAGTGGCTAAGGCCTGTCCAATCAGACCCTTCACAAAGGAACCATAACTTAGTTTGTGAATTTCACAACACGCACGGGCACAAGACCGAAGATTGCTGATAGCTTTGGGAAGAAGCGGACAGATAACTCACGAAAGGTCACCTCCGGGAACTCCTCAGCGACCGAGCCAAAACTCGATTATGGAAATGGTAGGTGAGCAAAAAGGAACGAAGTAGATGAGCTGCAACATGTCATCCATATGATCTTTGGAGGTGTTGGCTCCATGTAGGAATCCGCGGCTAGGAAAGCGAAAACATCCCTCGATAGTGAAACGCTAACTCGAGGCTCTATCTTTGCCCCATGATGGTTCACTCTTCTTTTCTTGTAAACACATTTCGAATCAAACATATACTATTGGGTTAAGGTAGCTCGGCCAATATTATCAGGTCAAAGGTGACAGAGTATCTCAGGCTACTTAACCAAATTATCCCTCCTTTCGAAGTCCCGAACGGACTCAACTAGGCGAACAAAACAACGAAAGAGAAAATCTCCATACTAGTCCATATGGTCGGCACAACCCAACTCACCAGTATTTCTATCGTCAAAAGGCTAAAGGATAAACAAATAATGAAATAGCGACTACGAGGGATGTTCTCGGTTGTAACTGAATGAACAGACAAAGGGTCGTACCACATCGTTCGAGCAAATACTGAAAGGCCACAATGGCTCAAAGTGCCATCGTCACTAAGGTATAACCATCTGCGTTTTCATCTACACTTCATACTAACCCTTATGTAGGTGTCCGATCGAGGCAGTTGAAGCTCTAACCTGGCTCGAAGACCTTAAGGTTTTAAAGCATCCGTTGCACTCTTTTTCTTCGACCGAGTTTTTATCTCGAAAAGGGGTTTTTATTGACAAGGTTTTAACGAGGCAAAATTTATATGCTACCTATGGAAAACTCTACAAGAATTCAAGGCTTCTTTTGCAATCAACCTCGAAAACTGGGAAGCATCCCCCTGGAAGGTCACCTACTTAGAGAAGCAAAGACGCGCTAAGGGGAGTCTCGATAGGAAAATGATATACCGGGACAAACGGGGTTGAATGAACCATGCCCACATAGAATTACTGAGTACAGCAAATTCACGTATGCTTATACAAAGTAATCAAAGAACATTTCCCAATAGTATTTTGCGTTTCAAAGAAGCTTGGTATTTTTGCGAAAAAAGGGCTCCTCTGTCAAAAATGCTCGAACACTCGGGGGATGGAGTCAATAAATCAAAACTATATGACCCCAGGGTTGGAGTTTAAAAATTGTAAGCCCTTAATGAGGCAACATTAAGATCACAAAACATCTCCAAAGCCAGAACGTCCCAAACACGCAGGGAATGGCGTAAAAAACACAAGGCCACTTGACCTCTGGGTCAAAAACTCCGAAACCTCAATGAGGTAATACCAAGTTTTCAAGTAATGGCTCCCAAGCCAAGAAATCGTCGGTGACTCGAGGATTTCCATCAATAGCCACCCCCACTAACTTATCAAAACTTGAGGCCATAAGACCACATGCAGACGGCCTCGGTCTTGTAAGACCTATATAAGGCAACAACAATATCTGTAAGACCTTAAGAAAGGCATGAACCACATTTGTACCAAGTGAGCAACAACAAAACTGTAAGACCTCAAAGGCATGTAAAACTTGTAAGACCTTACAAAGGCATAAACCCGATCTCGAAGTTAAGGCTATATATCGAACTTGTAAGACCCCTAAAAAGGCATACCCTCAATATAGACGTTGAAACTGCTTCACTTGGGTATAAATAGCTTCAGCCAAACACAAATGACTACGGTCATAAAGGCTGTACCAGCCAAACTAACACGACTAAGGGCCGCTCGGCTGCCGCAAAAAACACATACGTTCAATTACTTCGAATATACATAAAAAAGAATGGATTAAATAGGCTACCCTTCACATAGGTGAAGAGCTTCGACCATGTCACCTCAAAATTACAGGCTTCGAGATACTCATCCACCAAGCCAAACCTCTCGAGGTGCTCTATTATCACTATATAATGACTCATAATCGAGGTTTTAATAAATCTGCCGAAGATTCAGGCAAACACAATCTCAAAAATCATTATCGAGGAAAAAAACCTATATTAGATGTCGCAGTGACCCAAAGTGTAAGAGCCATTATCGCCAGCCCATATAAAAGGTCTCATCGGCCCAAAGCGTAAGAGCCACTATCACAAGCCCATACAAAAGGTCGTACTGCATGAATGCGTAAGAGTCTAAGGGCTAGCTTGAAATTCAAAAAATTGAGGGTCAAATAAGCTAGAGCCGATACCCGACTCAGCTAAACCTAAAACACTCTAAGTACACCTAAGAGAACAAGCAAAAGAGCTCAAATGCCGGCATATACTAAAAGGTCGCATCAACCGAAGAGTCTACGGGCCATCCTAATGATCCCCAGGGTCATCCAAAGGACCAGTTCATTTTGCTAAAATCCAGGAAAAAAGAAATGCATGAGGAATAAAACCACGAGGTTTCCTTTTATACATATATGCACGAAAAATACAACTTCTATTTACAATGTACTTTGAAGTATTATATACAAAAATAGAGAAGAAATCTATGTCCCCCTTGGGCATTATGGCCCGTCGGCCCTATCCTTGTGATTTTCGATCGCATAAAAAAGAATTAAGCATCATATTCTTCCCGCTTTCTCCTGCTTTATCTCTTCCGAGAAGTGGAAGCCCTTGGCATGAATTTTCTCGAGGGATTTCGTCTGATATTTACACCTCACATATTCCTTATTGAAGCATTCATGGTCAAGGGCCTTTCTCAACTCAGTTCTAGCATCAACAACGCCCTCCAAATAGACTGCCACTTTCTGGTTAGCCTTAGTGCGACTCATTACAGCCTTGGACCTGGCATCCACAACCTCGGCCTTCGCCTTCAAAAGCTCAGACTCGAGCCTTGTAATCATATTCGCTCAGAAAATATCATTTGCATCAGCGTTTCAGAGTTGTACCTTAACGGCGGAAGCCTTACCCAAAGCATCCCCTTTGATCACAACTTGGGAATTTACCTGAGCCTTCAACTTGTTAGAATCATGTTTGACCCGGCCAACTTTGTCCCAAAGTAGTTCCATCTCCTCCATATTTCTCTCCAACTGAAATATCAAAGTATTAATCTCCACAAGTGGGAGGGGGAGCATTGTCGGCACAAAGTGCAGGTTACCTTTCTTTGGAAACGACTCTCGTACTCTCGACTTCGATCTACCTTGCACCATAGGTATACTAGCTCATCTTCCTTTTCGTACAAAGGAGCCTAAGGGATTTCTCCCTGTCCAAAGCTTTACGAAGCCTGCTCTCACGGTGAAGCAGCTCAGACTTAAGCTTGTTAAACTCTTGCAAAAGAAAAAAAATCGATAAGAAAGGGAGGGCTCGAAACTGAAAGAAGCCTATACTGGCTACCAAAGCATACGATGAAGCTAAGCCGCTGAGCATTACCAAAGGTCGAGCCTATGTCCGATGGATTATTTCCCCCCTAAGTGCCTTCGCTAGGACAAGAGGAAGGTGCCGAATGACCTTTGTACCTCGAAGTACCCTATTGAGGAGACGAACCTCAACACATGCTACCGATTTTTGCAGGCATTACTGGCCTCTTCAACATAAAGACTCTCCTAGAGTCAAATCACCTCGAGGCCTGCTCACCAGATACCGATGGTGTACCATTATCCGAACACGGAATAGAGGAAGAACTCCCCTATCATTGATGAACAGGTTTCTATGTAATAGCCATGGCTACCGTCAGACCAAGGGCTTAGGGACTATGCTCTAACTCGCCTCGAAGTCTCCACCATACGAGATCGATCTGAAATGGTCGCCCTTGATTTCACAGCCTTCAGGCGTGACACTTATGGGACACTAGTGCCCGCCCCTCTTCTTTATACCAAAAGGATATCATCGCCATCATCATCCTTCTCCTCATTGGAGCGCACTCTAGAAGTTGAAGTCGATACCTCAGCCTCAGCTCGAGATCTGCGAGACCTGGCTTTCTTTGCCACAGGGGACTCAATGGCCACCCTTTTCTTCCTCTGTTTTCCCTTGTCGAGCTTCAGAGCCTCCTCCTCGCCGTTAGGAGGCGGTCTTATCTACACTCCATCGCCAGGGCCTGTGCAAACATAGGGATCAAAATTTGTTACCACAGATGGTATGGGGAAGAAATGTAAAAATATGTAAAGCAGCAAGTCCTGTGCAAACTTAGCTACCAACCACGTTTTGGTCAGCTCAGGCCAAGAGCGCACGGTATAAGGGAACAAGGTATCTAATCCCCTAATCCACCCCAATAGGTCTGGGACAAATTCGGGATACCAAAAAATGGCTGTGTGAGCAAAGATGAAGTTAGCTTTTTGAAGAAAGAAAAAAAGGACAACAAAGAATACCCAAAGAAGAGGCACTTACGCATCGTGTTCCACACCTTCGGTAACGGCATCTACTTGGCCAGAATAATGTCCGCGGTCCTCACTCGGACAAATCAACTCATCCACCCCCGATCCTTATGCTCTTCAATACTCGAGAAAAAGGGTTTCGATGCTTGTTAGTGAAGTTTGATCAAGCCTAAAAAAAGACGGGGGTTGCATAGCCTAAACAGAGGATCGAGGTTAAAGGTCTTACTCTCTGGCTTAATAGAAAAATGGCAAAGCATGTAAACTATCCTCCTGAAAGAGGGGTATATTTGGCCAAGGGTCACTCAGTATTTACAATAGAAGTCAATAATGACCGAGTCTATGCCGAAGAAGAAGGCTCTGAGGAGTCGACAAGGCCCAAGGTGAATGAGTATGTTTACACATGAAGAAAATAGACCTTATGGTCCGTTTTGCTCTCTTTAGGACAAGGGATCTCAACCAGCACCTTTTTATCCCAGTGGCAGTCCGTAAACACATTGCTTATGTCTTTCACAATGCTGATAAATGGGGATATATGCTCGCATTGACTCAACATGGATGAGGGTCTCTCGATGGAGAAATCCTTCGTGGTCTTGAACGCGATGGGTGTGCATTGTTCGACGGTAGAAGCCTCTTTGATTATCTTTGGATTTTCTTTTGGATGTCCAAGATGAGGAGGCAGTCTGCTCTTTCCAAGGAACTATCTTAGAAGTTTTGACCATGATGGCGGAAAGGCTTTTTTGAGAAAGTAGGAAAATAATCAAGAAGGGAAGAAGTAAGAATGTGAAAGGGGATGGATTTGGCCTTGAAAACTTAAAGATGTTGTAAAAGTGTAAGTTATCAAATGACAGATGCATTTATAGGAGCCATATGGATAGGGAAAAGGATGAATGAATAGCAATTTGTGGGCTTCTCGATAGTCGTGTTTGATAGTGACCCTTGCACGGCTTCTGGGCTATAGAATTTAATGTTCTAATAAGGTGATGTCATGATGGTGACTTATGGAGTAGGAGTTCAAAATCATTTCCTGTCACTTTGTTCTAGGAAACACAAGGAATATCTTTATACGGTAGAAATCTTCGGTTCAATTTTACAGTTATCAAGTTATCTCGAGGAATTCTAGCGATTGACTTCGAGGATTCTCGGTGACCAGCCTCTTGACGAAGATTATCGAGTCTAGCCTGACGTCGCGAGGCTAGACTCGAAGAAGAGCATGCGCTGAGCCAAGTGTCACATAACTTGATGCAAGGAAATAAGGGCGAAATGGCTGGTGTAATACGAGAAGAAGCACACTTCTGGAAGTACATCTCCAAGCTCGGGTCACGGAGTAGGGCTGGTATCGTAAGGCTCACAACAAGCATTTGATCGTGCCTGCCTTTCCAAGCCAGATTTGTGGCGAGGTTTAGACCTCACTAGGAACTTTTCAAGTCATGATTTTGTGACTTATCACTTTGTTTTTGACTCCTTTAATTGTTTTCAACTCTCGCTTTTGCTCCGGATCACATTATTTCAATTGTATCGTGCTATTATATAACTCCCCTAAATTTATGTAGACCAATTTATTTATGTCCCAAAATCAAAAACAAAAATAAAACTAAAATCTAAACTATTATAAAAATTAGGTTGCCTTCCAAATGAATCCCTAAGTTAATGTCATGGATTGACGATTACAACGTCAACATGGGTAGCCTGCCATGAAGTGCATGAACTTAAAAGGGTAGGCAGGCTCAGATTGGGATTTCGTAAGCAGTCTAGTATACCCATAGAGCTCATCAAGCTTCGCAAACCAACCTTTTCAAGTTTCACTAACTGTTTTCTCAAGAATTTCATTTATCTCTCTGTTTGTTACGTCAAATTGACTGCTCGTTTGAGGATGATAGGGGGTTGCAACCTTGTGTTTGACCCAGTATTTTGCTAGGAGATTATCCAGCAACTTGTTACAGAAATGAGGACTCACATCACTTATCAACACTTTTGGGGTGCCGAACATTGCAAACATATTTTTTATGTAGTTCACCACAACCTTTGCATCATTAGTAGGAATAGCAATGGCCTCCACCCACTTTTACACATAATGAACGGCCACCAAAATGTACTTGTACCTATTGGAATAGGAAAACAACCTCATGAAGTGAATTCCCTAAACATAAAAAATTTAAACCTCCATAATCCCATGCAACTGTAAAATCCAACTATTCAGTCTTGGTTTAGCATATTTCTTTTGGTGCAAATACCTGATGACTGAATGGTCTCTGTAGACAATGACTTTGGTACCAACCAAGTAAGCCCGAAATTTATCGATCACCAAACCTAAAACAATAAACTCCTTTTCTATCACAAAAGCATTTATTTGATCAGGATAAGCGTCTTGTGTGCAGAGTAAATGGAGTGAAACACTTCGTTCCCTTTTGCTTAATACGGCCCCAATTGTACCATTTCTAGAGTCACACATCAGCTCAAATGGCTCGTTCTAGTTAGGAGCCACTATAATCGGCGCACTCACTAACTTCAGTTTTAACTCCTTGAGTTTCTGCATACAAGTATCGTCAAACTTGAATGGCACATCCTTTTTATTGGCATACACAATGTAGAGGAAATGTTTGAGAAAGCCTTAATGAATTAGCAATAAAAACCTGCATGTCCTAAAAACATTCGAACCCCCTTCAGTGAAACTGGTGTTGGAAACTTTTCAGTTGCTTCCACCTTAACTTTGTAAAGTTCCATTCAATCTTTGAACACCTTGTGGCCCAACATTACGGACCATATAACGACACTTTTACCAATTTAACACAAGATTAGTCTCCTTGCACCTAGAAAGAACTTTATCAAGATTAGTTAGGCATTCATCAAAAGAGGAACCAAACATAGAAAAATAATCCATGAAGTCCTCCATAAACCATTCCACCATATCAGTGAAGATAGCCTTTATACACCTTTAAATGTATAAGTTCCATAAGGGCATGTAAAAGTGGTCTTTTCTTGATCTTCCGGGACAATAACAATTTGATTATAGCCCAAATAGACATCGAGGAAACAATAGTATTCCTATTCGGATAACCTATCAAGCATTTAGTCAATGAAGGGCAGAGGGAAGTGATCTTTACATGTAGCATTATTCAACTTCCTGTAATCTATGTATATTCGCCAACAAATCATGGTCCTAGTTGGGACTAATTAGTTTTGTTCTTTCACTACAACTGTCATACCCCTTTTTTAGGTACACACTAGATAGGGCTTACCCACTTACTATTAGAGATAGGAAATACTACACCTGCGTCAAGCTACTTAATCACTTCTTTTCTTACCACCTTTTTCATGATCTAATTTAGGCAGCAGTGATCTTCCACGCTACGCTTGTGTCTCTACTTCCATGAGTAATTTGTGCATGCAAACTACGGGGCTAATATCTTTATGTTAGAAATAGTCCAACCAATGGAATGTTTGCGCTTCCTCAACACCCTCAACAACTTCTCTTCCCGCAATTTAGAGAAATGAGAAGAAACAATCATAGGTAAAATATTATAGGTTCCCAAATATGCATAATGAAGATGAGACGGTAAGGGTTTAAGTTCGAGTTTTTGGGGTCTCCTTAATCGAAGGCTTAGAGGGTGGATCGATTGGCCTATTCAAAGGCTCAAACTGGGGTCTTTCTCATATGTATTCGCACGACGCATCAAGAACTTGCATCATCTCCTCAACTTGATCTTCAAGTTCCATGTGATTGAACACATCAATGCCTTTTCTAGTGTATCTTCTTTAACTTCACTCATCTACAAGGCTGGTTCATTTACCTCAACTAAAGAAATCATTTCAAGGATCACATAATGACGAGGAAAATAAATGGCTTGATACACATTGAAGACTACTTCTTCATTGTCTACCCCTATGATCATCTTACCTTCTCGAACTTTGATAATTACATCTCCAGTGGCCAAAAGAGGTCGTCCCAAGATGATAGGAACTCGCTCATCATCCTCATAGTTCAATATGATAAAGTTTGTTGGGAAGATTAACTTCCTAATTTGTAGCAATATTTCCTCAATTACCCTCTCAAGATACGTATAAGATCTATCAGCCAACTGTAGCATCACTATGGTGGGTCTCAGAACTCCTAACCCAATTTCTTGAATACTGATAACGACATCAAATTGATAGTTTCACCCAAATCACAAAGAGCTCTACCCAGATTAATCTTCCCAATCCTCACAGAGATGGTAAAACTACCTCAAATCCTTAAGCTTTTGTGAAAGCTTGTGTTGAATCCTGGAAGTGCACTCTTCAGTGAGCGTGATGATTTCAAAATCAGGTAACCTCCTTCACTATATCCTTGATATATTTTTCATATTTTGGAACATCAGAGAGCATGTACACCAAAGGGAAATTTAAATGTATCTGTTTCGGCATACTTAGATATTTGTGAAACATGTGGTCATCACTCTTCTTTGTTAGTCATTGAGGAAAAGGGGGTGGTGCCCTTCTGCTACATGATTATTGTATGCAGTAAAATCGAGCAAACTTTCCAAAGGCTCGAGACAACAGTCGAGATTTACACCCGAGGGGTCATCGATATCCAACCTTGAAACAGTGCTAGTCGACAGTTACGATAGAAAAGAGGGAAGCTCCCTAAACGCACGACTAGAGCTGGAAAAGTCTAGTAGGCTAGTTCTGACCTGTATCTTGGTAATTAATGTATTTGTACTATCCTAGGATTGCCCCGGTATATAAGTGGGAGTCCTTGTCATTTTGTAAAGGGATCTGTTGCTCAAAATTAAATACACAATAATATTCTCTCTACTCTCTAACATATTCTCTTGATCTCATTACTTCCTTTTATTTCTTATATCCATTAAGTTCTATTTATTTCTCTTCACTTTATTGCTTTTATTGGCCATAAAGAGCCGTCATTGAATTTGATATTATTGTTAGTCCCTCAATTGACTGCCTACGACATTGTGTAAGACTCAACCTCAAGGTTCCGAATAAGCAAGCTCTAGGCCTCGCTTATTAGCCTATCTTACGACTATAACCTTGTTTTCAAGCTCTTATCTCATTTTTTAATCTCTTACTTAACATTTATTTCAGAAACGACTAGCATAAAAATAGATCACGTACTTTTAGAACCACAAAATCAAATCTAATTGTGATTACCATTTTCACAGTAAAAAAATTGGCGCCCACCGTGGGGCTACAAATAATAGTGATTATTTTCTTGCTGGTTTGCTACATAACGCAAGTTATCTTTCACACTTTTCTTGTCCAAGATCTTTGATTTCAGGTAAACTAACTCAGTAAACGCATGTGAAAACATCAATCTTGAAGACCATGGAGAAAATGGTGTTGACGTCCCAAGTGTTGGTATACCACCACGAAACCCTGAGAATGCACTAGAACCAATGGATGTGGTCTCACTCAATGCTCAACACGTCAAGATATGCTCCCACACTTACAAGAGTGTACATCAAGAAGATCAACAAGAAGCTCAGAAAACCCCAACTTAGGAAGAGCAATGGGTTTGCCTTCATGTCATTTTTGAAATGTTGCAAGCACAACAATTGGCAATTGATCACGTGCAAAGCCAGTAAAAGACTTCCAGCACGGTAACTCGGCAAACGACTCCCTAAGTCGAGCAGGAACCAAAATGATCAAGCAACAATGGGCAGACTGCTGACCCCCCCCCCAATCGTAAAATTGCTCAAGGACCTTACAAGGATGGTCGAGTCAGGCGAGAAGAAGATAGAAGATAATGACATGAAACTAGAGACCTATAATTCTAGGGTCGATCAAATTTCGGGCACACCCATAACCTGAAGGGTGAAGACTTGAAAAAGTTCGTACAAAAGCCATTCCCACAAGAAGCTGCGCCAAAACCCATTCCAAATAAGTTCGGATAACCCGGTCTTCTGAAGTACAATGGAACCTCGAGCACGTCACTAGTTACACTTGTGCGGTAAAAGGCAACAACCTAAGGGACGATGAGATCGAGTATGTCCTATAGAAAAAGTTCGGAGAGATGCTTTCAAAAGGGGTGTTGATGTGGTATCACAACCCGGCCCTAAACTCAATATATTTGTTTGCATGCTAGCAGATTCTTTCATAAAGGCACATGCTGGTACCATCAAAGTAGCTACCAAGAAATTTGACGTCTTCAAAATCAAACAAAGGGAGAACAAGATGTTGTGAGAGTTCCTGTCTCGCTTCCAAATGGAACAAATGGAACTACTACTGATCTCTGACGATTGGGCGGTACAGGCCTTTACTCAAGGTTTGAAAAACCAAAGCTCGGTAGTTTTGAAGCAACTGAAGAAGAGTCTATTCGAATACCCGGCCGTGACTTAGTCGAATGTCTATAGCCGAAACCAATCAATGATCAAGGTCGAAGACGACCAAATGGGATCCCTCTCAGGCTCAGTATATCCTAATAGGCTTCCCGTAAAGGAGTCAAAGATGAATAATGAAAGATACCAACCATACACCAAAGATAGAGAAAATGCCCCAAGGCACAACATACCCCACAATGACAGGAGGACGGACCGAGGCAAAAACCCTCGAGGACTTGTTAGTAGAATTGGATTCGATAGGCATACAGGACCGATAGATGCCCCCCGCCTATCGGAGTACAAGTTCAACATTGATGTTTCAGACAACGTATTCGCCATTAGTAAAATTAGAGACAACAACAAGTGTCCAAGGACTATAAAATCAGACCCTTCGCAAAGAAATAACAACTTGCTGTGTAAATTCCACAACATGCACGGCCATAGAACCGAAGATTGCCATTATCTTCGGAAAGAAGTAGCCCGACTACTAAGCAAAGGTCACCTCCGATAATTTCTCAGTGTTCCTCAGCGTCCGGGACAAAACCGATTCCAGGAAAGAGAGGCGACCAAGAAGAATGAAAAAAATTAGCCACAACATGTCATCCACATGATCTTGGGAGGCATCGATTCCCTATAGGAACCCATGATCCGAAAAACAAAATTATCCATCACTAGAGAAAAGCGAACCCGGGATTACATACCCGAGGATGCTGTCACATTCAATGGCGAGGACATCGAGACCTTGTCTGAAAATCACAATGATGCACTGGTAATCTCTTTCTTTGTAAATATATTTCAAATTAAACATGTTCTTGTGGACCCAGGTAGCTCGGCCAACATTATATGGTCGAGGGTGGTAGAGCAGCTCGAACTACTGTACCAAATCTAACCCGCCTCTCGTGTCCTTTACGGATTCAACATGACAAGCGAAACAACAAAAGAGGAAATCACCCACCCAGTCAATGTGGTCAGTACAACCCAAAATACCAAACTTTATGTCATCGAAGGAGACATGAGATACAACGCCTTACTCGGAACCATGGATACACAGCATGAGAGCAGTACCATCAACCCTTTTCATATGATGAAATTCCCGACAAAGGATGGGATAAAAATCATGTAAGGGGAATAGCATGCGGCAAGAGAAATGCTCGCAGTAAACGACGTAGCGACAAACCAGTACCTCTACCTTTTTAAGAGCCAAACAATAAAATAGAAATAACAAGCTACATTCTCAGCTATAACTGACTGAATAACACGAAGGACCGTACCATAACAAATTATTGAATTTCATTAAGATTCGAAGCACCGTCAATATTCAGGTATGGCCATCTACCTTTTTCAGTTACATTTTATACTAACTTGAATGCATGTATTCGATTGAAATGGTTGAAGCGCTTCCCAACTCGAAGGCTTAAGGTTTAAAAATCATGCGTTGCACTCTTTTCCTTCGACCGGGTTTTATCTATAGAGGGGTTTTACCGATAAGGTTCATAACGAGGCAACATGTATATGCTACCTAAGGAAAACTAGACAATTATTCAAGGTTTCTTTTTCAATCAACCTCGACTACTGGGTCCATTCCCTTGGAAAGTCACCTACTGGAAGAAGCCCGGATGTGCTCTTTGGGGCCTCTATGGGAAAACAATGTACCAGACCAAACAGTCGAACCAACCGTGTGAGCATTTAATAATCGAGCCCTTAATAGCAAAGATAAGTATACTTGTACCAAGTAATCAAAAAATACTTTCAAAAAGCATATTATGTTTCAAAAAAGCTCGGTATTTTTGCAAAAACGGCTCTTTTGTCAAAAACGTCCCGTGTATTCAGGGACTGTCGTCAACAACTCGAAACAATGCGACCCCTGGGTCTGAGCTCCAAACTCGTATGCCCTCAATGAGGCAAGATTAAGATGAAAAAATAACTTCAGAGCCAAAAATGTACCGAACACTCGGGGACTGGCATCGGGAACTTAGGGCCACTTGACCGCCGGGTTGGAAACCCTAAAATCATAAGCCCTCAATGAGGCAGTACTAAGATTACAAGTAATGGCTCCCAAGACAAGAAACCCTCGATGTCTCGAGGACTGCCGCCAATCGCCAACCCTATCGGCTTATTAAAACCTGAGTGCACAATACCACATGTGGACG
Source organism: Nicotiana benthamiana (assembly GCA_034376525.1). Taxonomy (NCBI): domain Eukaryota; kingdom Viridiplantae; phylum Streptophyta; class Magnoliopsida; order Solanales; family Solanaceae; genus Nicotiana; species Nicotiana benthamiana. The sequence goes on from CM067337.1 coordinate 98,261,851, forward strand.
GACTTGGTCTCATAAGACCTATATAAGGCAACAACAAAAATTGTAAGAGCTCAAAGCATGTAAAATTTGTAAGACCTCAAACAAGGGATGAACCACACTTGTACCAAGTGACAATAAGTGTAAGACCTCAAAGGAATGTAAAACTTGTAAGACCTTACTAAAGGCATAAACCCAATCTTAAAGATAAGACAATATATCGAACTTGTAAGACCACTACAAAGCATGCCCTCGATATAGACACTGAAACTACTTCAGTCGAGGAATGAAAGGCTGTGGCCAAACATAATAACTATGGTCGCAAGGTTGTACCAGCCAAACTAACGTGACTTAGGGACACCTGACTGTTGCTACAAAATCACAGGCTTTCAGTTACTTTGAATATACTTTGAAAAGAATCGTTAAATAGGCTACCCTCGTATAGGAAAAAGACCAGTTCAATACGGCTAACAACTAACAATATCAAGGCAAAAGGAAATACGTGAAAAATAAAAAATATGAGACTTCCTTTTATCATATATGCAATGGAATACAAACTTCATTTACAAAGATCTTAAAGAATATTACATACAAAATCAGAAATGGAAAGGCTTAATCTATGACCCCCTTAGAGACTACGGCCCGTCGGCCTATTTTTTTGCCATCCTCGGCATCAGATAGAAGGGACTTAGCACCATGTTCATCTACCTTTGCCTATTTCACATCTTCCAAGAAGTCAAAACCCATAACATTAATCTCTTCGAGGGTTTCCCTTCGAGATTTGCACCGTACATACTCCAAGCTCCTACTCTCGCTGTCGAGAACCCTTCTCAGCTCAGCCCGAGCATCGGCAGTGTCCTTCAAATAAATCACCACTTTATTATTAGCCTTAGTTTGTCTCATTACGGCTTGGGCCCGGGCATCCACAACTTCTGATTTTATCTTCAAAACCTCGAACTCAAGCTTTGTAATCATATCCATTTAGACCAAACTGTTCTCACGAGTCAAGCAAAGTCGAACCTCCAGGGCAGAAGCATTAGCCAGGGAACCCTTCTCCACTAAAGGCTGAACGTCCTCCCAAGCCTTCAAGTTATCATACTCGAGCTTGGGCCGACCAACTTCGCTCTGAAGGCATTCCAGGTCCTTCATTTTCTTCTGCAGCTAAAATAAATGAAACTTCAGCCTCAGAAATAGAAAAAGGAACATGCACCCCATCTAGAGCAATAAGTACATGTTCCTGGAGGTATGTTTCGTACTTCAGGTTTCGACTTGCCTCGCACTATAAGAGCACCGACTCATCTTCTATCTCCTTGCAAAGAAGCCCGAGGAACTTCTACCCATCCATGGCTTTTTGTTGCATAGCCTCGCAATGATGTAGCTCGGACTTGAGCTTATCAAAAGCCTATAAAAGAGAAACTCGACAAGAGAGAAAAAAATTACAAAAGCATAAAATCAACAAGGACGACAAAAAACTCACCTTGGAATAGAGCCGCTGAGCATCATCAAAAGTTGAGCGCACATTTACTAGTTTGGCTCTATTTACTCCAGAAGAATTGCACCGGTAGGGGTACAATCGCTGAGCTTATGCGGCTCCTATTTTCAAACATCCCTTGAAGTACCTTCGATGGGGGAAGAAACATCCTCGTTGAGCCCCCGGCCTGGACTCATCTTGTTGTAGGCACCATCACACTACGAAAGCATTTTTTGCTTATTATTATCGCTCCATAGCCTAGAAGCTAGCAATCCTTCTCTCCTTTCAATAGGGCACGATCTCGCCCCAAAGGATTCTCTGATGCCTACAGTGATAGGGTTAGTACGCATAAAATAAAGTTCCATAAAAGAGCAAATCACATATCACGTAACATAGTGTTTTGTCTCCCATCTTCCATTAGACAAAACTCGCCACTTACGCTCATTATAAGTCGAGCGAGTCACTAGTTTCCAAGCTCAGTGCGTTAGGTCGGGGACCTCACATGAAATCCATGAAACTGCTACATAAAGGGAAAGGAAGGCGCATATACGGAACCTACATACGCCACACGCACAACTATAATGTCACAAGTATATCACTTACTTGTAAAATTCAATTCCTTAAGGAATGACAGAAACTCCATGGAGATAATATCAACGGTCAATACTCGGACGAATCGAATCATCCACCCCCGATCCCCATCTTTTTTATCATCAACAACAAAAGGTTTAGTGGATCGACATCGTAAGTTTAGCAGACTTTAATGGTAAAAAGGCCGGTACAACCTGATAAAATGACTGAGCGTGAATTCTAGCCATGCTTTCTCCACAAAGAACCTTATCATCAATACTATACGCCAAAGTGAGGGGTTAGTCAGCACCAAAGTAACTCGGTATTTTTGACAGAAGTCAAGCGCAACACTATCAGGGGGGCCTAGCGTGAATGGGTACGTGTATATGTTGAATAACCCTCTAAGCAGTATCTGTGATGCTCTCTCTCAGGGAAAGTACCTACAGTACTACCTTTTTCCCCCATCCGCAGTCTTTTCTCAGTGACTCAAGTTTCCTCTCTCTTACTAAAGATTTAAACTTTGAAACGTATACCTGCCCCCAGGAATTTTTGTTCAATAAGTCTTCAAGGGTGGAACTCATCTCTCCATGTCGAGCGGACCTTGATGTGGCATCCATAACTGCTGTAAAACTAGAAAATCTTAGCAAAGATTTCAAAATTGAAATGGTGAAAGCCTTACCATAAGAAAAGAAAGCTCTATGGAGGAGGATGACTACTCGGAATAGCGAAATCCTTAAAAAAGGAATACAACACTATATGTGGAGAAAGAGACGACTATCCGCCTGCCTCAAAAGCCAATTAGAGACGCTAAATAAGACATTTCTTGCTTTGGGAAGATGTACCAACGGAACATCCTTGGTCACTTTATAGCCACGTCATGTGATAAATGTTGTCGTACGATATTTTGGGAATCAAAAAACCATATTGTTACAAGCCTCGAGATGGTACTCGATCTTGAAGACTTTTGTCAAAGTAGAAGATAGGCTCTAGAAAGCCATTAAGATCATTACAAGCCTCGAGCTTGTATCCGATCTCAAGGACATCTATCAAAAAGAATATAGGCTCCAGAAAGCTATTAACATCATTAAAAGCCTCAAGATGGTACCCGATCTCGAGGTATTCTATAAAAAAGAAAATGGGCTCCAAAAAGCTATTAACATCATTAACAAGCCTCGAGATGGTACCCGATCTCGAGGCCTTCGATCAAAAAGGAGGTATGCTCCAAAAAGTCATTGACATCATTTCGAGCCTCGAGATGGTACCCGGTCTCGATGACTTCTATCACGAGGAAGGTGTGCTCTAAGGCGCCATTTATATCATTGTAAGCCCTGAGATGTTACCCAATCTCAAGGACATCTGCCAAGAAAAAGATAAGCTCTAAAAACCTACTTATATGTGTTTGACCTCAAGGTGGTACCATACCTCGAAAATATCTTCTATTGCAGGTGCGGATTGCTTAAATTCCCCTTCAGATCAACTTAAATATTTTCTGGGTTACTTTAACCCAGGGGATATTCAAGCCCATTCATACCCTCATCCAGGGTCTATCTATAATGCTTTGGGGCTATATTCCCTCTTAGTTCAAAAAAGGTTTCCAAGTCGCCCGAGTTCAAGCAATCTCTCACTCGGGAATCATTTTCAAAAGCCGACATGCTAACTTTATTCTCATACATCCGAGAAAATCCACCATCAAGGACTACCACGGAGTACGAAAAGCTAAGTTTTGTTATGAAAGTTTGAATCCCTATTCTCATTCAAGTTGAAGTGTGGGGTCCCGGTGGCACGATTTTTGAGCAATCCAACTCAGGTTTGGTCCAAGGAACGGCAAAAAGATCTATAGTGAATCGAGATAATTTGCCAAGAGCCAGAGAAATACTTATGCCCGAGCTCAGTATTTGTACCGATCGATAGAATCACGCAATCAGATTCTTCACAAGTGCAGATAAAGGGAAATAAAGCATAGATCGAAGACAAATTGAAGAAATATCTTTTTCATTAATAATCACATGATTACAAAGCCCACGAGGGGTTCATACGCATGATTACAAAGCCCACGAGGGATCCTTACATAGAAATAAAGAAGCAAAAGAAAATACATATAATAAAATCCTAAAGTCTAATCTATTCATGGGGCACATCCTTGGTAGAAGTATCTTCAAGCACCATCTCCTCGAGGGCCTCATCTCGATCTACCAAAAGAGAACCTTCAAGGGAGAAGATGAAAAAAAGGAAAGTGATACGGAAAAATCAAAAAAAGATGAATAAAAAGTCGTAGCCCGCCAAAGAGAAAAATCTTTTACCAGGCCAAGGAAATCACGACTCGGTAGAAGACTTGGTGAACGTTGGCCTTACCTGCATTGCTACTTTGAGTCCATTTCTTGGGACATTGTTCCATGCAAGTTAGCAGTCGGTAGTGCCACTTCACCCCACGAAAAGCAAAAGGGACGAAGTGGCACTCCAAGCAGGAGTAGGGAGGTGAGTAGTGGCATATAGTCTGAAAACCCTCCTGGGAAGCGGTGTAGAATCCAAAAATCTTCCTAAGTTTGACGAAATTGGCAATCCTATCTCTTCGTCTTAAGCCAATGACGACATCGGTACAACAGCAACAACAATAACCGTAAGACCACGGGCTTCAGACATGAGAGATATCAATGAATGAGGGTGAAGATAAGAAAGGGGTGGAAGGATATTCGAGGACACTTGAATGAAGAAATGATTCCAGGAGGCTTCTATTTATAGAGGGTGGAAGTGTAACCGACAGCGCCATCTATGTCTTTGAAAGGTGTATCAGCAGGCACAATAAATACATTTTTGGGAATTGAATCGATGGGGATATTATTGCCTTGGATTATCAGAATCGGGAGTACATTGAAAGACACTGAAAATATGAAACAATAGAACACCTCAGTTATTGCAAGGCCTAACGTCATAAGTATGGCATCATCGCGAAAAGTTCAAATAGATGGGTATCGAATTTGTTTCTTATCGTTCCACTCTAACAAACACAGGGACTATTTCTATGTGGTAAAATCGATGGGTCCAATTTCGGCCATTACGATGCTTCGTAAGTAAGCTTTCCAATGGTTCGAGACTACATTAAATCTCAGCAGCATCAGCAGTGAAATCACAGCTCATGGTAGTCCCAGCTACCAAACACTCCAGAACTACACTGATTGATTCCTTTAGAGCCAAAAATATGTAGGCAACCTTTGAAGCGAGGTTCGTTCAGACATTTTTTTCAAAATGCTTCTAGTGGAATTTTGAGCAGGCAAAAATCATGCATGGCACTCATTTATCTTTGACCGAAAACCCTTCATGTTACGGGCAAAGAGGGGCAGCTGTGAGCACGTGTTTTCCTCGTTAAAAATACTCTTACAGAATTCCTAGAGTTAGGATTTTTCCTTTTATTATTCAATTTTTAGGATTTAATTGCGCATGTTTGTGTGTATTTTTATTGGTGCAAGCATGATAAGTCATAAAAAAATACAAAAATTGCATGAACATTTTAGGATTTGATTATTACATAATTTTGTTAGAATTAATTAGTAATTAGGGTTTGTTTAACAAAATATAAAAATCACAAAGAAAACTTTGATTTGTTTTAATTTTTAATTTGAATAATAGTAGTTTAATTGTGATTTAATAGTTTTGAATAATTTTTCAGGTTTAATTATAGTTGATTTTTTTGAATAATAGGTAATTAAAAAGAATTAAAAAAGAGGAAAAAGCATAGGCATAAATCAGGCTGGCTTTACAATTGGGCTAAAACATGATGGCCCAAACACCCCCTACCCGTCCAAACCACCCTAATACCGGCCCAAACCCGTCCTTGACCCGATCTGCCAATAGAGACGCCCCAAAACGACGTCCTTTTGGGGCCAATAATCTCAACCGTTCATATACTATCATCCAACGCCCTGGGTATGATGCGAGCACTACATAAAATTGTCTGAATACAACAAACCCTAGAGACCAGATATCCCTTCCTCGTACCTATCGTCTCCACTGATACTCCACCTCAAAGCCGCCAGCCGGAAATCGTCGCCGGCGGCGGCGAAGCTCCAATACCTCCCAAAAATACACCCTAACTATCATTCCCTCATCTTTCCAATGCCCTAAACACCAGCTTTCAACTAAGAGCCAAAGCTCTCAAATAAAGGAATTTGTGGATGCCGCCTCCACTGCCAACGCCGGCGCCAATGCCAGACCTTCCAAAAATAACACCCCAGGTTCCTCACGCCATCCCCATGACGGATCCAGCCTCAATTTCTTTCAAACCTTAGCAAATCGCCTCGAATATTAATCCAAAGCTCCGACCAAATCCTCAACTTCCCTGTAATTCCTTGAAATTGGCACCACACAAACCCTTCACCTCCCTCTCCATGAATCTATAACCAGTAACCATCGAATATGATTGGTTCTTGTCAAAAATCAAATAAAAACCCGGTCCGAACACCAACCTATTCCAACCCTAACTAATCTTACACCCGTTACTGTTTTCACCCTCTTCCTCTCAAGTTCCTGTTCAGTCTTTCTCAAATGTCAAAAGACCCTCTCGAATTTGAAATCAAAGGATGGTCGGAAACCTTAAAATTCAAAGGTCATGGGTTTTGGGCTATGCTGATCATTAAGCTAAGTCTCCTTGTTCACTTTTTCTTTTCATCTGTTGGTTGTATCTTTGTGCTATGTTATTTGTTCTTGCTCATCTCATAATGATCTTCTGCTAAGATATTTGGAATTTTGGTTTATTCAGAATTATGTTCCTCTGTTTAATGTCGTTGATAATCCTCTTTGAATGATTCCTTATTGATTGGACTCCTAGATTTTTCTTTTTAGATTGAGTCATTCTGTATTGATCTATGAATAGCATGTTTGAGTAATTCGAATTGAAAAGTTGAGGATTGAGTTGGTTTGATAAGAAGTGATTAGTTCATCATGTTTTAGGATTAATTTGGGGTTTGTGATTATATGTTTCCTGTGTAGCATTTAGTCAGTATTGAGGTCTTCAATTTGGTTGATTTTGTTTGCTTTTGATTTTTGGTTAAAATAATTGATATAATTGTAGTCTCCTTTACATCTAGTGTCCATTTATTATTACATTCTCGCTTAGTTTAGTTGGGTTGATAATCAGACTGGGTTGGGTCAGGGTTAAATCATGCTTATCACTTTAAGTAATTTAACTACACTCAATTTTTGACCAACTTGATAAGAACTAGGGTGTAGTTGGTCATGCTGAGTAATTAGGGGGAAAAGACAAGGGTAATAAGGGTATTTGGGTATAGGAATCTTGCAACAGGCCCCTGGAACCTTCTAGTTAGAGGTTCAAACACTAATTTCTGGTAATTTTCTAATAAAACTTGTGGCACAAGTTAGAAAACGAGGGACTAAATGAACAATTCTGAGAAATAGGAAGGGGACTAGTGAATAAAACACAAAAGAAAAGGGTTGCCCTAGGTTGGTGTTATAAATAGGCAAGTAAATGCCTTCATGGAAGAGGTTGAAAATTCCAGAAGAGGCTGAAAAATTCCTGAAAATTCCCATGGTCTGAAGTCTAAAAAGTCACTGAAAAATCCCAAGCCCTCTTATTCTAAAACAAATCCGGGCAAAAATCTCCTAAAAATCTCCAGATAATAAGAATTCTAGCTATATAAAATGAAGATAACCTGAGGCATTTATGTTTAGGTGTTAGAACCTTCAGAACCTATCCTGGGTATTGATCTCAAGCTGGATTGTGTTTTGGTTCAAGCTGTATGGGTTGAATTTGTTGGTGTTGTTGGTTTTTAAAAGCTTTCCTGGGCTTCCTGATGCTATTTCTGGATATATAATTGGTGGATTTGCTGCTATTATTGCTTCTCGCTTACTTCCTCATAGGTGTTTTCTTCTTTGTTGTAATTCCAGGTACACACACATGAACCTGATCTGATGTAACCATATTTGAAAATCAAAAGGATAAGCATCCCATGCATTCGTCCTTTGAACTGAGCCTGCTTGACCTTCAATAATGTAGAACCGAGTAGTTTTAAATGATTTTTAGTATCTGGTATATCTTAATTTTATTTACATTTGTAAAACTGGAACTGTGTAATATGGACTGTACCTGGACTGTATGCTTAGACCATTTTTGACTACTAGTAGGATAATATATCTTATGTAGTAATGTTTAGATTGTTTAGTTTCTTACACGTAATTAAATAGTAGTTATAGTATGTATGCACTTATGCAGATTTGTATAAATAAGTCTATCAGTTAGATTAAAACTTAATTTTCAACATGTGAATCCTGAACATTGATAATTCCTGCATTAAGATTTAGGAATTTTGTATTTAGCATGCTCAACATTTAGATTGTTAAAGCGACACAACACAGATATAAACAAAGTTAATTTATAACGGATGTAGTATTGTAATTTCTGGAATTTAGTCCTTGATTCATGATTGGTGTTTATGTTGTTTCCTTCAGTTTCTGGGCTTGAATTGTTGGGCCCAAATGATTACCTCTAAGATCCATATAAATGTTGAACCTTCTGGGTTATTCTTCCGGATAATGAGCCCAAATGTGAAATCAGTACATAAAAAACATACTTAAGATATGCATGCTGAACTGTTTTTTTTGTGGTAGATAATTAACATGTGAACTAATTGGAACTTCTCCTTTATTTTAGAGACGACATATAATAGACAATCATAATTACTTTAGGTTACCCTTCTAAAAGCAAAAGAGGTGTACTACGCCAAACCAAATTATATGTTGTGTGGCCTTTTAATCATAGTAAAATGCTTATAATTCCGGGAGATGCCGCTTAGCGCATGGTTTCCCACGAAGTTAAAAATACGTGGCTGCTTTAGGCGCGTTATTTTAATAATTTATCTTCCTCAATTACAGGTGCACATTTATGTGACCCAAATCCAAATCTCGATGAAGTTGAAAGATATTAAAAACTCCGTGCGCATTTATGTGACGTGGTTCGCGATATATTTTAGCGGCATCGCAAATTTCCTTAAAAAGCATCAAAAGCAATATAAGTAATTAAATTGCATTTTAGGATGAACATGGGTAAATTCAGATTCTTAGCCACTTATAATAGTTTAAGCGACCTTGCTAGAACCAAGGGATCCGAGGGTGCCTATCACCTTCCCTCGGGTCAACATAATTCCTTACCTAGAATTTCTGGTTCGTAGACTCCATTTGGGCAGTCGAAAAATTTCCTCGATTTGGGATTCTAAATAAATCGGTAACTTGGGACACCAAAAGCCAAACATGTCCCATGTGGAGACTCTAATAAATAAATAATCCCATTTCTAATAATGTCACTTTAATTGGAAAAACTCCCTTATACGTTTATCCTTTGGGGTAGCCGTCTAAAAAATGAGGTGTGATAATAAGTGCATCTTGAAAGTTAAAGCCTTATTTCTAATGCCATCACATTTGTATTTTAACAACATATCCTCTCCGAAGCATATTGCATAAGCTCGAACTGTTAGAATGTCCGACCAAATGGGCAATCCAACTTAGGGACACAATATCAAATACCGACCCTGAATGACTTTCATGTCCCAAATTCTGGCAGACTTTATGGCCGACTTCATACATGCCCTCGTGCCTGAGGTAGAGAAAGAACTTCTACTAAAATGGGCACATCTTCGGGGGTATGGACCTTGTTCACCAACAATTCCTCAAACGTGAAAGGGTCCATACTCGGTATAGTTCTGAAGCCACCTACGTGCAAAAGGGTAGCCAATGAAAACACAAGAAATGGATCAAGGAAGAAACTTGTCTTTGTGAGGGGTGGTGACATTTGAGTAATAAAGGTTCCTAAAGGATCTAAGGTTGTAGTAAGTAGGAGTAGAAGAGTGAAGAAATTCATAGGGACTTTTGTGATTAAGAAGAGGAGAGGAAAATCTGTTAATCAAATTAGGTGGTAGTTAAGAGATAGTCACCCCAAAACTTATAGGGTAAGTGAGATTGAAACAAAAGTGCCCTAGCAGTCTCTAGTAAATGTATGTTTTTCTTTTTCAGAACACAATTCTATTGAAGAGTATGCGGACATGAGGTTTGGTATAAAATCCTTTTTTCTAAAAATAAAAGGCAACCAGAAGAACTAGATCTCAGCTCCAAAGCATTATCATTTCTACTAGTTTGAACTTTAGAGTGGAATTGGGTCTCAACCATAGCAATGAAAGCTTTGAGCAATTCAAGGGCATTGCTCTTGGCTCCCATTAAATGTGTCCAAGTAGCTCCAGAGTAGTCATCCTCAATGGCTAAAAAGTACGTAGAACCATCATAGGCAAGAGTAGAATAAGGTCCCTAAGTGTCTATGTCTATTAGCTGAAAGGGCTGGGTGGAGTGAATAGAACTATCAGGGAAACATAACCTAGTTTGCCTAGCTAATGGACAAACTGGACAATTGAATGACTATTTGGAAGATAATTTGCAAGTAAGACCAGAAATGCACTTCATTTTAGAGAAATGAATGTGGCCAAGTTTCTAATTCCAAACAACATCATCTTTATTCATATTATGTAACAATACTGATATTTACAATGAAAGTATCATCGGGTACAGAATAAGACCAAATACTAAATTAAGCAAACAAGAAGTAAAGGAATTAGAAAGAGGCAAAGTAGATGATGTTGGAGTCTTGGTATTCTAAAATAATTTGTTGAGTCCATTATCTAATCTACCAAGAACCACTAACTTACTCACTGAAGGGCCCTATAGGGTACAAGCAGCCTTGGTAAATTCTATAATATCGTCATCATGGGAAAGTAATTTGTACACAACAATGAGATTATATTGAAAACTGGGAATATAGAGTACATTTTAAAAAACCAAGTCAGGGAACAAGGCCAAGAATCCAACATTAGTGACCTTAACCTTATACCCATTTGGAAAAGAAACAAGGTAGGGTAGAAGAAGTGTTTGAACATTAAAGAGCAAATGTTTAAGGAATCATGTGGTCACCTATATTCTATCACCCAAACAATAATATCTATCTTAGTCAGCATACATGCACCATAAGACACACCCTTGGAAGGTAACAACTCACCAACAATGTTAGCAGAAGCAAGATAGCTGGTTGATGAAGTAGATAATGCTGATAAAGATAATAGAGATTGCTGAAGGAGAAACATTAGCTGAGAATATTGGTCTTTGGTAAGACTGGGAACTGGATAGGACTGTTTAGGAGCTGACATAGCAGAAGCACTTTCAAAACCAGCTGACATAGCAGAAGCACCAAGAGTATCAACTTTAGCATGTGCAGTAGGCCTTCTAGGATGAGGAGATCTATTTGATTTGAAATTTAGAGGAAATACATGGAGTTTTTAGCACTTATCAATGCTATGTCCAGACTTATGAGGCTCAAACGATCCTTTAAAAGTGGCACTAGATCTTTGACGTTCAAAATTTATTTTGGGAGATGGAGGAAGCCTGGATACACTAGCAATGAAAGAAGCAGAGTTGGAAGAAACTTAAGTTCCACCAGAAACTTGTATTTGCTTCTCATCGGATAGCAAGATCCCATATACATTACCAATGGAAGGTAAGGGCTTCATCACAATGTTGCTACTTGTTTGGACATAAGTGTCATTCAGTCCCATAAGGAAATGGTAGACCTTTTGTTCTTCATCATCAGCAGTCTTACCCCCAAAGGTACACATTTGAACTCTCTCATTTGACAAAGATGCAATCTCATTCCATAATTTCTTAATTTTGTATGTCCATAGACCATTGGGAAATATGAGCCAGTTCCTTCTTTAGTTTAAAGATCCTAACACCATCAACTTTCCCATACCTCTCTTCTAACTCAGTTCAAATATCATTAGCAAACTTTGAGTATTCAACACTTCTAGATATTTTAGACATAGAGTTTGTCAGCCAAGAGATAACAAGGTCATTGCAGCGTTGCCACTGTTTGGCAAGAGGAGAACCTTCAGGAGGTCTCTGAGAAGTACCATTAATGAAATTTAGTTTGTTACGAATGGACAAAGCAACTAACACATTACATTTCCATGTCTCATAGCAACTTCTATCAAAAGGACTGGAAACTAAGAAAGTTCCTAGTACATCTGATGGATGAACATATAAAGAGTGACAAGGATGAGCGTAGTCATCTTCATAAAAAATTAGACGTGAGGGAGTGGATGAAGTTGCATCAACACTGGTGTTATTATCATTTGTCATTTTTAAGCAAAATGTCTATTACCCAACACAACACATATACATTTACAAATCAACTACGCATGTGATTCACAACAAAAGGACAATGAGTGATACGAGGTTACCAGCCTTTTCACGACCAGAAAAGAGAAAACGACCTTCTAACAGAGTATAAGAAGAAGAAACTTCGGCTTGACTTTGAAATCCTAGCTCGGTATGAAAACCACGAAATCTTCAAATCTCATCAATAACCAAACAATTTGATATCAAAAATTAGTAGAAAAACCCTAGATGAGTCGAACGTCATCTGGAATGAGGTAATGATCTGAAATTGATGAAAACATGATCTATCGAAAGCGAAGAACGTGCCATAGAATGATCTAAGCTCTGATACCATGTTAAGTTTCGATATATTTCTCAAATTTTAAGCACGAAGAATGAAAGTGGAATATCTCCATTAGAGAGAGAAAGAAGAAGCTTCTGGATATTTTCTATTATGTGTTGTATAAAATGAAATCAAGTGTTTGTACAAAATAATAAGGCCTCAGAGAAATACAAAATTAGGCCGGACCTTGTTGCTGGCCCAAAGTAAAGAATTAACTCAGTCACAGTCAAATAGACCTAGTCCAATAGATTTCTTTCTAAAACTCCAAAAGTTGGAACAAATTTATTAAGGGCATTAGCAATAGAAGTGAAGACTTTATCCTACAAATTAAAGTAACTCGGGTAAGATTTCAGTTAAGTTTAAAAAACAAACTCCATATGACTTTGCCCAATACAATTTCAGCTTCCTCGGTATACATCTTTCATGCCAGTCAACCCCCATTAAGTTGGTGCATACTCCAACTGATTGTGAAAGATAGTATATGAGGTCATTATCTTCATCAGATTTAATCATTGTATATGAACATGAAATCCTCCAATATTGGAGAGTGCTTCACAAGTAATGGTGCACTGTGGCCCGTGCCCGAACCGGACCGGACCGGGCCCGCGGTCCTTGCAGGCCTAACGGGCATGGTGGGCCGGGCCTGGTAGTCCTGGGCCTGATGTTACTCTTAGGCCCGTGACGGGCCGGTCCGTGTTCATTAGCCCGGAACCATTAGGCCCGGGACCATCAACTGGGCCTGGGCTGGTCCTTGCGGGCCTAAACGGGCCCAACGGCTATATTTAAATTTTGTTTTGGTTTAAAAATCAGCAATGGCCATATTTAAAATATAGCCGTTTGGAAGATTACAAAATGGCCATTTGGCCCCCAAACTTTAATTTAATCCCAAACTTTATATAATTACACTTTTTCCCATCTCTCAACTATAAATACCCCCTCATTCTTTCATTTTTATTCACCAATTTATCAATATCTCTCAATATCTTTCAATCTTTCTACTACAATTGCTTAATTTATTGTTGAAAATTCTTGAAAATTTGTGAAGTTGTTGAATTGAAGTTTTCAAGTGTTCAACGATTTTTAATTTTCAAGAAGTTGTTCGGCAATCCGGTAAACTCGTTTCAACTCTTACGTTTTAATAATATATTTTTGTGTGGTTTAGTTTGCATAACTATAATTAATATGGCATTTTCTTCGAAAATAATGTTTGGTAAAAGAAGGTAAAACAGGTGAAAGTAGTGGCCATAATACTACCCTTCCCCCGGCTCCCCGACCTAGAAAAGATAAGCAAGTTGAAAGTAGTCGCCAACCTAGACGTCCTCCTCCTCCTACCGATAGTGAATTTCTATATGATGTTGCAGTAGGTGCTAGATTAGATGATGAAATTATGAATGCTCTTTATCCTAATGAACCTATCCTAGAGGAAAATGAGGATGATGATGATGATGATGATGATGAAACTCAAGCACCAGATTTAGATGATACACCTACTAGTCCTGTTCATAACTCAAGTAATGCACTGGCCGACCCACCTGTAGAAACTTCAACTTTTAATAGACAACCTGCTAAGCGTCAAGAAACATCATTAGTTTGGAATGTTTTTACTCAAGTAAGAGAACTAAATAAGGCTAAGTGTAAAACTTGTGGAAATTACTGGTTCATAAATTTACTGGAGACCGTAGCGGTACAGGTAGTTTGACTAGGCACATAAAAACACACCCTAGAGATAAGGCTAGATTTTTGCAAATGCAAGCGCAGCAAGAGGGGACAAGTGTAGATTCTGCGGTTAACCCTAATACAGGTTCAAATCTAGTTCAACCAGGAATTAACATTGTCACCGGAGGTATTTTTTATTACGATCCAAATAGAGATTGTGAAGAATTAGCAAAGATGGTTACTGTTGTGCTTACCTTATACTTTTGCTTCTAATCCTAACTGGGTTCATTATATTAGAAGAATTTTTAATCCTACTTATAAAGGTTGGCCTCGCGCAACAGTTAAGGCCGATATTTATAAATTCAAACATGAATATGAATAATATTTGCACTATTTATTTACTCATATACCTAATCGGATTTCTATTACTACTGATATTGGTAGAAGTTGTAATGATTGTGGTTATCTAACTGTTACAAGTCATTGGATAGATGAGGACTGGACAATGCAAAAACATATAATTGCGTATAGAATAATTAATTCACATCACAAAGATAAGTTTATAGCTAACACTGTTTTAGATATTTGTAGATATTTTTGCTTTAGCAATAAAATAATAGCAATTTCTATGGATAATGCTTCTAGTAACACCAGTGATATAGGCATGCTTACAAAAACGCTAAATCCTGCATTTACTAATATTTTCCATGTTAGATGTATTTGTCATATTTACCATTTAATTGTCAGTGATGGTATGCAAATTTTAAACATAGAAATTGAAAAGGTTCTAATGGCTCTTAATTGGATTTTTATTCAAACCGTAGAACTAGACTTAGAGAGTATTTTAAAAAATGTGATGAATATGGCCTTAGAGAAAGAAAGGTTCCTAAATCTTGCACGACTAGATGGAATTGTATGTACGAAAGTTTAGTAGTTGCATATGAATATAATAACCCAATTAATGCAACGTTTAATTCTCAGGTAGGTGGTGAGGATGATGATAAAATGCTTACTACCCAAGATTGGACGAATGTAAAATTCTTTTAGATTTTTAAGAACATTTTTAAGTTGCTACAAATGCATTTTCTGGGCAATATTATCCTACTATTTTAAACTGTTTAGTTTATATTGCTGTACTAGCTGATTTGTTTGTTGAATTTGGCGAGGGTGGGGATATTTATGAACTTGCTATAAATGAAATGAAATAAAAATTTAAAAAATATTTTTTTCCTATCCCTCCTATTTTTGGTGTTGCTGCAATGTTAAATCCTACAATGAAATTGGGAGGTCCTTATTTTTGGTATTCAAATATTTATAAGGCTTTAGATCTTTCAAACGAGGAAGTTGCTACACTTGCAGATACAAAAGCATCAATTAAAATTAATGCTCAAACAGTTTATAATGCTTATCAACTTGCCTTAGAGCATGTTAGGCTAAATATTCCAACCCCTACTTCGTCTAGCTCACAATCGTCTAAAAGAGCTGCAGCTTAACAACTCTTAAATCTTGGACGGAGTTCCTGGGTTCTCAAGGTTATAATTATGATAAAACTTCACATCTAAATGAGCTTCAAGTTTATTTGTCTCAGGGACTTGAAAAGGAGAATCCAGACGGCTCATTTGATCTTTTGGAATGGTGGAGTCAAGGGAAAAATATTTTCCGGTTCTTGCAAGGATGACTCGTGATATTTTATCAATTCGAGCTTCAATTGTTGCATCCGAGAGCTCTTTCAGTCAAGCAACACTGCGAATAGGTGATCATAGAGCGTCGATGATGGATAGCTTGGAAAAATCGGTACTTTTTAGAGATTGGATCCGCGCGGAAAGAAGAAACTTTGGAATTGCAGAATCACAACAGGCAATAGATGAAGCTTATGAAAATGATAGCGGAACTTGCGGAGGATTCGTCTTCGCCCGGAAGTGGTGATGAACAAGGTTCGTTTCCACCACCACCGACACAAACCTCCTCCCAACCTTGACGGATTTATGAGATTTGTTAGAGATACAATGTAGATTATGATGTAACATGTACTTTGGCACATCTTCCTTTAATTTTTTTTCTTTTAATGGTGGTATTAGTACATTGTTGTGCTCATACCA
Organism: Nicotiana benthamiana; assembly: GCA_034376525.1. Lineage (NCBI taxonomy): Eukaryota > Viridiplantae > Streptophyta > Magnoliopsida > Solanales > Solanaceae > Nicotiana > Nicotiana benthamiana. The sequence continues at coordinate 98,278,166 of CM067337.1, forward strand.
TTGGGGGAAGGAAGACTAAGAAAGATATGCCACTTTGGGTAATAAAAATTATAAGACATACCCTTGAATATTTATTTTCTCAATATTTCTTTGTCTTTACGTCGAATTATTTATAAGCTACGATATATATATATATATATATATATATATATATATATATATATATATATAACATACAATATATACTATAAAATAATATATACGAGAATATATATACATAACATACAACCTAAACTACAAGAAAATATATAAGTAGTAACATATATACATAAGATACAATATATATAAGAGATACAATATATATACTACAAGAAATATATAAGAGAATATATATACATAACATACAATATACTACAAGAAAATATATAAGGGAATATATATATACATAACATACAGTATATACTACAATACAATATACAATGAAATATATATTATATATACTATACTAATAACTACTATACAAGATATTGCCTTAAACAAAAACAAAAAATTTACAAAAAAAGCCCGCCAGGCCCACCAAGCCCGGCCCGCTAAGCCCAGGACCACATGGGCTTAGGCCCGTCAAGGGCTGGTCTCACCCATTGAGCCCACGAAGCCCGAGACCGCCAGGCCCGAGACTGCCCGAGCCCATGCCAATGAAGCCCAGGCCCGCGAAGCCCGTTTAGGCCCGAGCCCGGGACAAAATACAGGACTATTCACAAGTTCAGAAATAGCAACAACGCCCTTACCTCCTCTCATGTTATTGTAAAAATGAAGGGCCTGCAGTTTACAGTCGAGGGAATTAGTTCGGACGCTACATGTGCTCTAACCAAACCTAAAGGGGATAAGGAACTGAATGACAATATCTATGAAGTCTTAGACATATGCAAATCAATGATAAACTAAAATATTCATATATAAAATGGGGTATAAAAATAGAAAACACCAAATAATTACTCATAACACACAGAAGAAGAAGATATGAACAAGATAGGACGAAAGTAGGGACCAAATAAACAGTCAATTTCACTCCCTAAAAAAGTCGAATAAAGCATGTTTATGAGGTTGACATTTTGGAAACAGTTCCTTATAAATGAAATACCAACGTGTCTAAGCTAATACGTACAATTCATTTTTATATATACTATAAGTATTTAAATACCAATTAAAAGCAAATCATGACAATCGATATGAAACATTAAAATAACCTAATAAAAAGTTCTTAATAGTTTGTTCAGGAAGGAGAAAGTTTATTCATTACCGCCGAGAGATTACTTAAAAGCAGCTTCTTTGCAACCTTTATCGTTTATTTCTCTTGCACCCCAAATAATTCTATGTGCGTTTCAGTTGCTTGGTCACAGTGAATTATTACTACCCCAATTTGAAATCTCTTAGGTTAAAATTTAAACTTTCATCAAAATAAAATAAATTACTCACATGCAACACTTCAGAAATGTGTGATATCAGACGAACCAAGAATACATATAGAAAAAGAATTAGTAGGAGTTAACCAAGAATACATATAGAAAAAGAATTAGTAGGAGTTAATCAAGACCCAAAAAGAAAATTAACAACAAAATGAATAAGAGGAAAACCAGAGAAGACAAAGTGAGCATTATTCGAAGGACGAAAACAGCGAAATGACTGATACTGAAGAGGAAAAATGGGATCAATGAAAGTGGAAGACAAAAATACAAAAAACCAACACGTTTCATAAAAATGGGGAGAATAAAATTGCTGATTTTAAAGAGTAAAATGAAACAGTGCCCATGACAAACATCTACAATTTCCATATTGCCAGTGTTCGTTCCAATATTCCTAGACTTCAACTCCTATTTCAATATATTAGTAGCCCTCCGTTCTGCTTCATATGAATCTATTTTTTTTGTCCGTTCTAAAAAAATTAACTTTTTTTAAATTTAGAAACAATTTAGCTTAAATTTATAATTGTATCATTAATGAGAAGCTTTTATAACCACACAAACACTCTGACCTCTTTTTGACTTGTTTAAAATCACAAATTCCAAAAGTTTTTATTTTTTTTAAATTCTGTGCCCAATCAAACATGTTCACGTACATTCAAACAAAGAAAGTAATTCATAGGGAATGATGGTGTGTGTGTAGGGGGGGGGGGGGTGTGCGTGGGGGGTGTTAAGAATAGCTTTTGGGGAAAGGGAATTCAAAACCTTACCGTCCATCATACTGATTTTAATCTTGTCCAAATACATTGTCGTTTATTAATATTAGTTCAAAAATTGTAAAATTAAAAGTAAGAACTAATCCTTTATTTCAATTTAGATGACATACTTCTCTTATTAGTTCGTACCAAATATAATGATATATTTTTAGAAAATAATATAACTTTAATCTCTTTATTTTATCTTTAATGAGAAGTTTTTATAGTCATATAAATGTCATGGTCCTATAAACTTTTTACCCATAAACTTTTAAGACCAAAATTTTCAATTTTTTTTCTTAAATTCCATACCGAAACAAACTTTCTCATTTAAATTGAAACGAGGAGTAATTAACAATGATATTTTCTTTGTCCAAAAACAAAAAGAGTATCAGGTTTCGAAAACGAATGCAAATTCACCTTTTTCGTCGAAATTCAAACATCTATTATCTTGAATTTGAAATGTATTTGATATACAAGTTAGCAATTAATATAATATTATTTGACCAAGTAGTTTATAGAAATTATTTTAGGATAGAGGGTACTGTATCTCTTGTACTCCCTTTTGAATGGAATTAAGGCATGCTTACTCAATGTATTCTGCCTAAGACTTAGCCATAAATTTATCTAAAACTTATTTTGGCCAACATTCTCCATTACAACGGACTACAAATTCTAATTTTCTATTTATTATAGGAAAAAACCACCGTTATGGTCTCTCTAAAAAAAAAAAAGCAAAAAAGCATCAAAGATTAGGAAGGTAGCACCACGCGCGCGTCCAAACAGCAAAGCGTTTCAACTCAGAGAAAAATGTTTGACTTTTGTTCAGCGAAACGGTCCTCTCTCCAATCAAAATTGATCACGTGTCCCCTGGTTACAGCTGACTCACTAATCACTAGGCGTTGGATCGGTTTCTTTCTTTTCCAACCCCCTACTTAAAGCTCGCATTTACCCGCACCCTCCAACACACACATTTACCCCCGCCCTTATAAAACGGAAAAAGCAAAATTTGAAAAAAAACAAGATTTTACTATACATATAGACTGAAAGATAACAAAAAACTACACAACAAAACTGCAGAAGGGTTTGGTGTTATATGAAGAAAGAAAAGAGCTAAAGATAAAGAAGAAGAAGAATTTGGCTTTGGGAAAACACGCCGACACAGGTACTAAATATTTATTAGTACGTTTCCTTTGTTTCTTTTTTCTCTCACGCATTTTATTAATTACATACGAAATTAATTTTGCGTATTTAATTCTCTTCGTTTACCTACACATTTTGTTTGATTTTTTTTCTTTTATGTATTCGAATTTAATACTCGGTTTGAGCTTTAATGGGGGGTTTTTTGAGACCCAGGAGCTGACCATTTCCTTATCTTTTTGAAGGGTGGAGTCAAATACTTTGAAATGTAGTCAGTCTTCTTGTTTCAGTTTTCCTATTTATGTGTAGAAAACATCACCTCCATATTGTTGTCTAGCCTTAGTTATCTTTGTTACTTTTGGAGAAAATAAGTCTCGTCTAAAGGATATTTCTTCCCTTTAGCTTCAATGGTGTGTTTCTCATGCTTTGTTTTGTTTATATTTCATGGGTTAGCCCTCGATTCTGAAATCATATATTATACTTTTTTTGTCTTTTTCTGTTGCAGGTCCCTAAACCCTAGGCTAAAAGAGATTCTTCTTTTGTAAATTCTGTGGAATTAAAAAGGAAAGATGTTCGGTGATTGCCAACTATTTTCATCCATGGGGATGGGAGGGAATGCTGTATCTTCAGACTCACTCTATTCTTCCCCCATTCAAGACCCTAATTTCAACTTCATGGCCATGGGAGGAAGTAACTTGCCTTTCAATATTTTTCCTCCCAATATTATTCCTGTACGTTCTTCGATCTGTCTTTTATCTTTCATTTTTCCCTTCACTGCATGCTTCATTTTCATTTTACATTTGTGTCCTTTTAGAAAGAAGAACACGGACTATTGAAAAGCAAAGAAGAAATGGATAGTGGTTCGGGAAGTGAACATATTGAAGGAATGTCTGGAAATGAACTAGAAACTGAGCAACAACAACAGCAACAACAACCAGGCAAAAAAAAGCGTTATCATCGGCACACTGCTCGCCAGATCCAAGAAATGGAGGCGTAAGAAAACAATTTTCTTTTATTTTTATTTTCCTTTCAAGATCTTGATTAGAGGAACTTTTTTGATTTATTATTTTGAATTTTCTAACCAAATTACCTGATATTTAGGTTATTTAAGGAATGCCCACATCCAGATGACAAGCAAAGGCTCAAACTAAGCCAAGACCTTGGCCTAAAACCACGTCAAGTCAAATTTTGGTTTCAAAACCGACGAACCCAAATGAAGGTGCGCATGTTAGCATCCCTATCACCCAACTGGTCCAACTTCTTAGATTAAATTGTGTTTACTGTGTCATCGTATATAAATTCCTTTTGTTTCTATTTTGTGTTACGCTGTAAAGAGGAAACCCTATTAATGTTTTTCCAGCTGTAAAATTAAATTAAACCTTCATGCATGAGAGGCAGATGCCCGATTTCCCATAAGTTGTGTGTGTATGTGTGTTTATTTACATACGTTAAAAATTGTTAAGACCAAATATGGTGAAGAAAGAGTGTAGAGTACTGCACCACCACCATGAGAGCTGTAGAGAGAGTGACTACATTAACTACGGGGGTTGCTTTCATTTTCACTGTATGGACAGCGCCTTCCATTAATTAATATGCGTCTGGCCCTAGTTGTTGGGTGCGCAGTCAACCCCCTCCTCAGCAGCAATGAACTCCATTAGGAGACACATCTTTAATGCACCCCGTTTAGGGTTATGGACATGAAAAAAGAATGACTTTTTATTATATGTCGAATTTAAAGTTTATGGGTTTGGATTTCTAGCCATTTTAAATTAATCATTTTAACATATTAAATAGATTTTTGAAGATAAATACAAAGTTCGGATGAAAGGGATTAGAATCCACATTTCACACACTAGCTCCGCCTGACTGTATGCATGCATGTAAGTCTTGAATTAATTATGAGGGATTTTAAAATTGAAGGCAACTTTGGAATGGTTCTATGTGTTTATGTATGCAAATGTTAGAAGAAAGAAAAAGTTTAAAATGCTTGCATTAAATGAATTGTGCTAATTCTGCACCCACTGAATTCATCTGTGGTTAAGATGTAACACCATGCGAGGGACAAGACTTCATTAATTGTTGGGGAAATGTTTTGTTCTTCTTCTGTTGTCACTGATTCTAGTACTAATTAACTAATTAATGATGAAGGCTCAACAAGACCGAGCAGATAATGTTATACTTAGAGCTGAGAATGACAACTTAAAGAATGAGAATTATCGGCTGCAAGCAGCATTACGCAGTATTATGTGCCCCAGTTGTGGCGGTCCAGCCATGCTCGGAGAGATGGGTTATGATGAACAGCAACTTCGCCTTGAAAATGCTCGTCTCAAAGAAGAGGTTTTTCAACTTTTTATATATGCTATTATTTCTTTCTTATTTTTTGGATATTTTTGTTATTAATAAAATTGAGGGAATTTTCTTGATATGATTTTGTTCATAGAGAACATGTCTACAGCTCTAAGAATATTCCTAATTTTTTTTAATTGCACAAAATTAATATCAGTAACCAAGTGATCAAGATAAAAGAGCCATAAACGATTCAGCAAATCTAGGATATGGTGTTTTCCTTAAAATAAACAAGTGAATGAATAGTCGTACATGATAAAAAAGAAATATAAAATCGTAAATGATCAATTTAATGTCTCATTGGCAGCACTAGCCTAAGGAGGTAAAAAGCAAAGGCCTATCACTAATTCAGCAATTAAATATTACTGTATAAACGAATGAGGTCCTCCCTATTTGCTTAAGGGTTTATTTCCTGGGAGCATAGCTAGTATAATTAGTTACTTGAAAAATAAAATAAACTACAACTGGTAAAATTACACTAATATGAGTTTAATCCTTTGCTCAATGAAATTGAATTAACAATGACTATTTTATTTCGTTATTTTCTTTTGTTCATACAGTAATAACAGGCAACTTATGCTCTTCAATTGTTGAACAGTTTGAGCGTGTGTGTTGTCTTCTTTCACAATATAATGGTCGGGGGCCAATGCAAGGAATAGGACCAACACCTCCTCTTCTTCCTCCTTCGTTGGAATTAGACATGTCCATTAATTTCTCAAGGAAGTTCGAGGAGGAGAATAGCAGTACCGACATGGTCCCTGTTCCATTCATGCCTGAAAACAATTCCCATTTTGCTGGTGGTCCAATTATCATGGAAGAAGAAAAATCTATTGCAATGGAACTGGCTCTTTCCTCAAAGGATGAACTAGTAAAGATGTGCCAAGCTGCTGACCCACTCTGGATTCAGACTACTGATTCTGGAAAAGAAATTCTCAATGTGGAAGAATATTCAAGAACGTTTCCTTGGCCTGTCGGGATTAAGCAGAATAGCAATGAGCTCAGAATTGAAGCAACTCGCAGCAGTGCTGTTGTCATTATGAATAGCATCACTCTAGTTGATGCACTCTTAGATGCAGTGAGTAATTTATATATATAGCTGATTTGTTATTGAGATATACTGATATTAACTTTATAAGTAACTTGATTGTATGAATATCTTTTACCCGTGCATAGAATTTAAATCTGTTTCCTATCGCTGTTCTACAAGTGAAGGTTGCAAAATTGAAGCCTGATATTTATCTAATTACCATATATCATTTCAGCTGGTAATACTGTCACTTTTTCCTCTTTTCTTTTTCCAGAATAAATGGATGGAACTTTTCCCATCTATAATTTCTAGAGCCAAAACTATTCAAGTTGTGACATCAGGAGTATCTGGACATGCAAGTGGTTCTCTTCAACTGGTAAGTACCTTTATAAACAACTACAAGAATAAAAAACTTTTCATGTCTTCATTATCTTTATAGTTTATAAATGTTGGATTTCTGTTTAATTTTCTTTTTGCTTCAGATGTTTATGGAAATGCAAGCTCTCACACCCTTAGTGCCTACCCGAGAATGTTATTTCCTCCGTTATTGCCAGCAGAATGTGGAAGAAGGGACTTGGGCAATTGTTGATTTTCCTCTTGACAGTGTCCAGAACAATTTTCCTGCTCCTTTCCCTTATTTCAAAAGAAGACCTTCTGGCTGCATCATTCAAGACATGCCCAATGGCTACTCTAGGGTAATTCTTGTGCTTTTCCCCTTCTTTTACGCTATGGTTGAATCATTAGCACATTAAGAATTATTCAAGTAAGATGAATAACTAGACTTACTCTTTTTCTTTCCTTAAAAAAAAAGGTTACCTGGGTGGAACAGGCTGAGGTTGAGGAGAATCCAGTGAATCAGATATTCAATAAGTATGTGAGTAGTGGCATGGCATTCGGAGCACAACGATGGTTAGGAATCTTGCAGAGACAATGCGAAAGGCTAGCTAGCCTTATGGCACGAAACATATCTGACCTTGGAGGTGCTTGATTTCTTCTCTACATTTAGATATCGTTTAATTTTGGCGATTATACAACATATTTGTATTGTTTGCAAATTGCTTTTTGTAGTGATACCCTCCCCAGAAGCGCGAAAGAGTTTGATGAATCTGACTCAGAGGATGATCAAAACATTCTGTATGAACATTAGCACCTCTTGTGGGCAGTCATGGACAGCTCTTTCTGATTCTCTTCAGGACACTGTTCGAATTACTACCAGAAAAGTCACAGAACCAGGCCAACCCAATGGACTAATCCTTTGCGCGGTTTCAACTACTTGGATTCCATATAATCATTTCCAGGTCTTTGATCTCTTGAGGGATGAACGTCGAAGAGCTCAGGTTTGCATCAAAAATTCCCAATTAAGTATTTGTGGCCTGAGAATCTGGTTTAATTTTGAATTATACAATATCTAATTAATGCAGTTGGATGTGCTTTCAAATGCCAACTCACTGCATGAGGTGGCTCACATTGCAAATGGCTCTCATCCGGGAAATTGCATTTCTCTTCTTCGCATTAATGTAAGATCTCTTTTAAGTTCGTTTCGGGTCAACATCACGATGATTCTTATGCATCATAAGCCGCAACTTTAATATAGGAATTAACCAATTTAATGACCACTTTTAATATATCTTTTAATCATAAGTAGACAGCGGCGGAAATTACTAGCTATTGCCTGAATAAGGTTGGTACTTATAGATTGCACATATTAGCTTTTCATTATCATGAAAAATAAATACAATCTGATCAACAGACTAGGCTTATATACAAAAAGCCCTTTGTCCAAAATTAATTAAGTTCTCTTGAGTACGGACTTTGGATTAATCGTGTCACGAGTTTTTTTTTATTTCTACATCCCCTAGTAAAGTATCTTCATATGTCAGTACTTGCCCAAACTTCAAAAATATTTGAAGATGTATATCCTAATATCTTTTGTTCGCCAGTTTGAGACATTTCCTACTTGACTTAGGTTATTTTTGGATTGATGCAGGTGGCTAGCAACTCCTCCCAGAGCGTAGAGCTGATGCTACAGGAGAGCTGCACGGATGATTCCGGCAGCCTTGTGGTCTACACCACCGTCGATGTGGACGCCATCCAGCTAGCCATGAACGGCGAGGACCCATCGTGCATTCCTCTTCTTCCCTTAGGCTTTGTTGTAACACCAGTGGGACAAATCAATAACTGTGACACTAACATTAATCCTAGTGAAGCTAATTCAGGCGCACAATCTTCGGAGAAGAGTAACTTGTCAATCGAAGAATCTGAATCTGGAGGCTGTCTACTCACTGTTGGATTACAAGTCCTCGCCAGCACAATTCCAACTGCAAAGCTCAACCTTTCTAGCGTCACTGCCATTAACCACCACGTATGCAACACCGTACAACAAATCACTGATGCACTTTCCGCTTTCTACCCCGAGCCAGCGATAACGGTACCGTTACCACAACTACAACCTCAGCAACAGCAACTAGAACCAAAGCAAGCAGATGAAATCAGCTCAAATTCCTAATTACCCAAAACCTCCCTTTAACAAAATTTCCAATATTTTATTTTGGAAAGGGTTGGGGGAGGTTATGAGTAATTGGTGATGGTGAAAATGCGTAATGGATAGGTGTGTATGTCTTTTGTTGGTTTGTCCAGCAACATTTGGACTTGTAGTACTATTGCATAGGTAGATGGGGCCATGCAAATGAAGGTTATAGCCTGTGCATGTGTATGGCTGGGCCCGAGTAAATAAATGAGAAGAGTCAGAAGGTAGTTGTTAGGTAGGTGGGTAAATAAGGTGAAATTTGTGATAAGATTCTAAGATATTGGGAAGTCAAGAACGAACCAGGCGAGATCCTTGCTGAATGGTGAGAGACCCCAAAGAAAGAATATTTTAAAGTTATCTGCGCTGAAATAGTAGTGATGGGCCTCTCTCACCAGTTAACAAGGGTATGGTTCGGGTATTGACTTCTTGTTTTATGTCCCCCTCCCCTCCTATTGATTAATTTTGGTATTGTTGAAAATATGAATTTGCAGCTGTTTCTGCATGACACTAATTGTAGAAGTAACCTTAGAATTAAGATGCAGTTACTAGTATTTGTATGTTATTATTCCCTCCAATTCATATTGTTTGAGATAGTTGGACTTGGTATGGAGTTTAAGAAAAAAAAAAGACTTTTGAAACTTGTGGTTTTAAAAGAAGAAAGGGTAAAAGGTTTGTGGGACCATGCCATTTGTGTGGCTATAAAAACTTCTCATTAAGGGCAAATGAGTAAAAATGAAGAATTTATAGTTGAATTATTTTCAAATTTAAAAATGTGTTGGAACATACTAAAAAAGAAAGTATCTCATTTAATAAAAAACGGAGGGAGTACCTCTAATCATTTAAAAATGTCGTTTTTCTTAAAGGAATTTTGATTTTCGGTCTTCAAGAATTTTCTTATATAGTAGTAGCATTTTGTGTTTGGGCTTGTTTTCGGAAATTCGTGTATGCTATCTTGACGAAAATTTGTACAATTATGACTTATTTAGCATTAATAGACCTTTAACTTTTATAGTTAAAAGATAATTTTCAAAATTTATTTCTTTGTTTTGATCGTTCAAGATATTAGTCAGTTCGAGAAGCTAAATAAACACGAGACTTGTATGTGGTTAGATTCTGGATAATTCATAGCTTTTAGAATTTCACATTAATACGCCCAAGAAGCAAACCAAGATCTCATTTAGTCATTTTTGTCTGGTCCAAAAATTTGCTGGATCGATTGAGACGTTTGTTAAATAGCACTCTGCCAGTATTTTAAGTGAAAAAAAAGGGCAAACTTGTTGGAGATGATATTACATAGCTGAGGGTCTACTTTGTAAATATCAAAAGTTAGATAGTTAGTTGTATTTAACCAATTATACATATTCCTCACCAGATATTCCTCTCTCCTCTCTCTGGATCTTTCCTCTTCTTCTTAATTATTTCCTCCTCAGAGCTCATTTCCTCTATTGGTGATGGTTTGTAACCTTATATAAGAGCTGCACGATTATTAACACGATCATGTATCCCATCTTTCAGGCGAAGGATAGTTAATTGATTTCAGCCATGTTATCGATGATACGGTTGTAAAACCTAAGTCACAATTATCCTCTGTTCTTGAACTTGACAAATAATTTGAGTGTAGTGTTGATCTCTTTACAATTGTTTGGAACCGAGAATTATTCTGCGTAGAGTCGTGCTACGAATCGCAATCCTAAGATGCAACAAATTAGAGTTTATAGACGAAACATGCAATAAGGAGCATTACGGTCAAAACCTAGCTAATTTGTGGGAGAGAAGCAATGCAATTATCCTCTCATGAATGATGAACAAAAGAATTTCTCAGCTGGATAGTGTACTTATCTAATAAAATTGTTGTATGGTTTGATAAAATCGACAGATCCAAATCATTTCAACTTCATAAAGAATTGCAACTATATTCTAGATACACTACCAAAATCAGCTTAATTGCGGGGGTTTAATAGGGGGTTCAGTTACAATACTTGCAAATTTTGTTAAATAACTGGAGTTCACTTAACCGACACAATATAAAGAAGAAATTTTTACCTATTTATACCATATAACAAACCTTATTACCTCCCATGTTTAAGGTTTGTGTTTATTACATTTAAGCATACCAAATTTCAATTTATGTACCATAATTCAAATTAAGGGTATAATTATTGCTTCATTTATTCTAGGCATGATTTTAGGAGCATATATTCACTATTTTATTTACCCACCTTTCTCTCCTCCCATCTCCCACCACCACGATTTTTCAACTAATTTACATTCGGGAGGCCTGAGAAAATATCGATGAAGGTAACTTTGCATGACCCCACCTTGATTTATATACAGTATATATGACAATTGTACTGCTTCCAAAATAAGAAGAGTCAAATATTATACTCCTAACGTTTTAATCTTTATTTCGGGGTGGTTGGACCACTTTCAAAGTCCAGTTGTGTAACCCGTTCTTAGTGCCAGTTGCATAACCAGTCTACAGTGTGAGTATAATTGTAGTTTATTTGTAGAAATTTTGTAGACGAAGAGCAAATTTGTTGTCAACATTTTTTTTGACACAAGATTGTAGTTTAATTGTATTATAAATGTAACAATACAACTTTATACAATATATAAACTGATTTGTACTTTATTTGTTGAAATTGTATCTACAAACTAAATACATTGAATTTTAATATCCCAATTCTCATTTCAATTGTAGCATAATTGACATTTTTGACATATTTGTAGAAGACTTGTAGAAGTTTTAGTTTTTCCAATCTATAATTTATCTACAATTTAAATACAATTCTGGGAATATGTCTTCTTCTTCTTCGACGAGTTTCAATCTGAAATTCAGTCAAAACCAAGTCTAATCTTCATCAAAACCCCTCAAAGTTTAGATATATACTCCTAAACATATTCCAAATTATTTACAACAATACTCAATCCAAACAAATAATGATTTTTAAAAATTCAAATTTGAATTCAAAGCTTTCAAGCTTTTAATGGCTATCAATGGTGAAAAATACATGGAGAATGAGAGAATGACGCTGCAATAGATTTGCTTCCGTTTTAAATCTCGAAATTAATGATGATTAGAATCACCGTTAAATATGATTCCTTCTATTTTGGCGCGTTTTTAGGGTGGAATTATTCATTTTTGGTTTGGTACAGATTTTATAGACAAACTATGGAATAGACGAATAAATTCAATATTACAAATATTTTTTATAATAAAATTTGATATATAGTATAGATCCATATAAGAAAATAGCGGCAATTCAAATCCTACGCCATCTGCAAAAAAATTGGGCCTAACATTTCCCACACTTTTTTCGCTTTGCTGATTTTTTTGGCTTATACAATACAAATATTGAGAAATTAACTCAAATATATCAAAACCTAAACAGATCCGCCACTTCTCAATTCTCATTAACGTATTTCAACAACTCAAGGGAATTGTCTCAATTTTTAAAGGTTAACTCAAATTTCATGCTTCTTTCTATTTTAGTTTTCTTAAAATCAAAAGTTTTATGTGAATTTCTCATTTCATCGGTAAGATTTGAACTTATTCCTCATTTTTCCTTTGATTTTCCTCACTTTTTCCCTATACAGTGGCATAAGCATCTTTATCACCCACTCTGGCATAGCAATCGACAGGTATCTTCAATTACAGTAAGTTCTTCTGCTCCTACTTTTGGTTTTGTGTAATGTTTTTTCTACAAAATGGGTTTCTCATCTTCCCCATTATTGGGTTTGTATAATCTGCAATTTTGATGTATTTTTCAATTGCATGTGACTTTAATTTTGTTTTTGCTGTTCAAGCACTTGTTAATTTTAGGACCGCAATATCACGTTCAGACGGTGTTCTTACGCGTTGGAGACCAGAAGATGATGATCCATGTGGTTGGAAGGGCGTGAAGTGTGACCTGAAGTCCAAAAGAGTTGTATCCTTGTTAGTATCTACTGAAATATTGTTGAAATCACCTATAGTTGTGGTGATATTGTCTTGGCTCTAGCTATTGGGCAAATTAAATATTTTGGAAACAGATGTGTTTACAAAATGTTCTATATTGGTAGGATATCACGTGCTATTAACTCCATTAATTCATCTCTGTTAATTTTAATTGATATAGGAGTTTTGTCTCGCTATAGGATCTTTGTTATCTTGTAGAACTGATGTTCTTGTTCCAAAAATGAATATAGTGTTGAATTATAAGATTTTATTTTTCTTTATCTTGCTTTTTACTGCACTTTTGGGTAGGTATCTTGCTTTTGCAATTGGTTGATGAAATGAAATTGTTGAATTAGAATACTAGTGTTATGTCGAAATTTTGAATGGCCAACATGTTGATTTGAGATATATCCTCCATATGGCTACTAGATATTTTAGAAGTGAATGATAGCTTTTTGTGAATATGCTTTGCATGTTTATTAAATTTTTTCTTTATGCCGCAGGATTTATTATTGAATTGCAGACATGCCAAGGTTTTTTTTTTTTTTTTTTTTTTGGCAAAATTTGGATTTTATTAATAAAGAAAATAAAGTTACCATAAGTAGGTGAATTACGAGTAAGGGAGACAAATCGCCGGAATACAAGGGCAATAGGTAAATACTGTTGACTCAATCAGAATAACAACAACTATTCAGTATAGTCCCACAAAGTGGGGTATGGGGAGGGTAATATGTAGACGAGCCTTACCCCTACCCGAAAAGGCAGAGAGACTGTTCCTAATCGATCCTCGACTCAGTGAAGAAAAGGAAAGAAAAAACAAAAACAAAAACAAAAACAAAAACAAAAACAAAAACAAAAGAGTATTAGTAACTCCAGTAGAAGTAGCTTAATAATTATCTAAACATAAAAATCATAAATAAAATAGCATGCAATAATATCATATAGTAACTATCATAAATAACTACCATAAGGGAGACACAATCCAAAATACAAATCATCTATGGATATCCCTGCCAAGTCTCACCCAACCCCGGGTGAGGAGTACGAAAAACTCTAGGAGCCCCTATCCGCGCTAAACTTGCACTTCAGGTATTCTGTCTTAGATCTGCTTATTTTGAAACCCTTAGACTCGAGAGTCTCCATACCTCTAACCTCTCAGTAACACAGACCCTCGTCTCATCTATCAAGACTATGTCATCAGCATATAGCATACACCAAGGCACATCCCCTTGAATATGTCGGGTTAGAGCATCCATCACCAAGGCAAACAAGAGAGTGCTAAGCGCCGATCCTTGATGGAGCCCCATAACCATTGGAAAATGGTCTGAGTTGCCACCCATCGTCCCGTACATGTCCTTGATTGCTCTGATGTAGGCTTCCGGCACGCTCTTCGCCTCCAAGCACCTCCATAGCACCTCCCTTGGGACCTTTTCATACGCATTCTCCAAGTCGATAAGCACCATGTGCAGGTCCTTCTTCTTATCCCTGAACTGCTCCACCAGCCGCCTAACAAGGTGGATAGCTTCTGTAGTGGAGCGACCCGGCATGAAACCGAACTGGTTCACAGATATAGATGTCATATCCCTCATCCTCGCCTCGATCACCCGCTCCCAGACCTTCATGGTGTGGCTTATTAATTTGATACCCCTATAGTTGTTGCAGCACTAGATGCCGCCTTTGTTCTTGTACAAGGGCACCACTGTACTCCACCTCTACTCATCAGGCATCCTTTTGGTCCTGAAGATCGCATTGAACAACCTGGAAAGCCACTCCACTCCTGACCTACCCATGCACTTCCAGAACTCCACCTGGATCTCGTTAGGCCCGGTCGCTCGACCCCTACTCATCCTACGCAAAGCCCCCATGACCTCCTCCGCCCTAATGCGCTTGCAGTACCCAAGGTCCCTATGTTTCTCTGAATGCCCCAACTCTCCTAGCTCTATGTTACGATCCCCTTCGTTAAGTAAGTCTCGAAAGTACGCATGCCACCTCTGCTTGAGTTGAGATTTTCCCATCAGAACTCTACCATCCTCGCCCTTGATGCTAACTTGGTCAAGATCACGTGCCTTCCTTTCCCTTGCTTTAGCTAACCGGAATAACTTCATGTCCTCGCCTATCTCCCCTAGTTCCTCGTACATGCGACCAAACGCCGCGTTTTTAGCTTCCGTAACCGCCAGCTTTGCTTCTTTCCTCGCCACCTTGTTGATCTCCCTATTCGCTCTCCGTTCTTCCTCGCTTGTGCTCCCTGCCAACTTAGCAATCGCCGCCTCTTTCACCTCCACTTTTCCTTCGACTACATCTTCCACCACCAGTCACCCTGATATCTGCCTAAATAGCCATTGGCTACCTCGAGCACGTCCCATGCTACCTCCCTAACCAAGTTCGCCATCTCTGCCACATAGCGTCCGCTTCCCCAGAACTTCTCCAAGCTCCGCCCTCACCTAACCTCCTCTCCAACTCCTGTGCTTTCTTCTTAGTCAAAATACCCCATCTAATTCGCGGTTCTCCCCGAGCACCCCTCCTCTTCCCCTTAGTCAAAACACCCCATCTCCCCGTGGTTGTTGACTCAACCACGTACCACAAAAATACTAATACAACATATCCAAATGTCCCAATGATGTTGCAGCTATGTTATTAACTTTATACAGTCAAAATGATTCTTACTAACAAATAGCAAATGATCATTTTATGTTCCTTATTATAGGTGAAAAAAATATAAAGTATATTATCAATTTGTCATTATGTATTGGGATTTAAAGAAACATGAACTTTTTTTGTGAATAAAAAAGGTTAGAAATTGCCATTGCATTTTATTTTTGTAAATTTTCACATCGTAGATGGCAAAGATCTCTTTCCACACGGGCATAGAATCCATAAAGCTTTAGGACTATGGGCATAACAAAATCACTAAGAAGCCATATGCATGGTCTTTGTGTATGGAAATGTAAGGTACACTCGACAAATGCATTCATTGTAATCTAATCTTATAGGCAGTGTCTACAAGATAGCAGCCAAGTTACTAGCAGAAAAGATCAAATCAGTGATAGGGAAACTCATATCAGGAGTGCAAAATGCATTTATCAAACACAGGCTCAGTGTTGGAAATTCTTCAATAGATTCTATCTCAGTTTCACACCTATTATATGCAGATGATACAATAATCTTTTGTGGTGCTAAAAGATCTCAGGTATAATACTTCAATCTCACTCTACTTGTTTTTGAAGCAATCTCAGGCCTACATATCAATATGTTAAAGAGTGTAATACAACTCGTCAATGAAGTCCCTGATTTGTAAGCTTTGGCTGATACTGGTACCTTTCCAAATACTTGCTTGGGCCTCCCTTTGGGGGATAGATATAAATCAGTCGACAGGTGGAATGGAGTCATTGAAAAGGTAGAAAAAAGTCTGGCAACATGGAAACTATAATACATCTCAATGGATGGCAAATTGCCCTTGATAAATAGTGTATTGGACATCATTCCATCCTATTGCATGTCGCTCTTTTCTATGCCTAGTAAGGTCCTTAAACAACTGGACAAAGTTAGAAGAACCTTTCTATGGAAAGGTAACTCTGAAGATCATAAGTTCCACCTTGTCAAATGGTCCAGGGTACTACAACCAAAATCCCAAGGTGGACTCGGAATTAGAGACCTTGCAAAGCACAACAAGAGCATGCTAATGAAATGACTAGGGAGGTTTGGAGATGAAATCTCTAGCTTATGGAAGGAGGTGGTTGCTGCCAAACATGGACAACAGTCCCACTGGTGCACTAAACACAAGAGAGCACCTCATGGAATAGGCCCTTGGAAGCGCATCAGCAGCCTGTGAGAGGAATTCTCCTAGAACAAGACTGGAATTGCATTATATGTCAAGTTCTGGAAGGATATATGGTTAGACAGAAGCACCCTAAAAGACATTTATCCATCGCTATATCAAATAGCCAATGCTCCAGACTCAAGAATAGCTCAAAAGAGATTAGAAGGAACCTGGACCTCCTATTTAGAAGGAACATGCAGGATTGGGAACTAGAAAGTCTTTGGGAACTGTATGGAAGACTTGGGAACTTCTCCATGAATGAACAAGTATCAGATAGAGTCAGGTGGTAACTTTTAATTAGGCTCTTACACTGTGAACGCAGGCTACAAACACCTTTGCGAGCAGAATGAAATCATTGATTCCTGGACCTGGAAACTGATTTGGAAGATAGAAGTGCCCACAGAAGTCATCTGCTACTCATGGACAACTCTAAAGGTAGCTTGTCTTACATAAGATAACCTTTGTAGAAGGAGTTTCCAACTAGCTAATAGATGCTATATGTGACAACAAAACTCAGAGTCTATTGCTAATAGATGCTATATGTGACAACAAAACTCAGAGTCTATTAACCACCTTCTTTTTCACTGCCCAGTAGCCATTTTCATGTGGTCTATGTTTTTTTCCATTATGGGAATAAGATAGACTCTACCTTAGGGCATTAAGGAAGCAGTTGAAGGGAGGAACAAGTGGAAAATTGATAGAGCCATCGGGAAAATCTGGAAGATGATCCCTTCTTGCATCTTTTGGGTTCTTTGGAGAGAGAAGAATCACATATGTTTTGATGAAGTTTCAACTCCTCCCCATTTTTTGAAAGCTGAAGGTCTAGTGTACCTTTTTAGTTAGAGCAACCTAACACCTGTAAATAATGTTGCCTCCTATTTAGATTTTATCAGTTCACTTACTTTGACATAGGCCATACTTTTGTTCTTTTGTTTTTTTTGTTAGCTCTCTAGCGGGAAACACATTGTAATGGAGCTAACAATGGCCTATTTTGTATTTCTGCATCCTCTGGATGCCATCAATGAAACATCTTACTTCATCTAAAAAAAAAGTGTGACAATAAATTTTGTATGTGTAGGAAAAAATTGAATTAGCTTTGAGCCAAAGCACGATAGACGAGTCTCAAATTTCGCCAAATGATGCCATTGGTAATGTTCTAGAAAAAGAGCACCCTGGAAGTATAAGGGTGAAGTGTTTGGGATTAGGACCTCTCTCCAGTAGAGTTTTTAAACAAGTAAGACCTCGTTTTGTGGTACACGTGCTTCAAGTAGCAAAGGTTCATGTTCGTCCTAAAGTCAATAGAACCATAATCAAATGATGAATGCTTTGAAGACATATATGATAATAAAAGAAGGGACAATACCTGAACAGTTTGCGAGATTCTTTGTTTCTCCTTCAACGATTTCTCCTACAACAAGTAAAGTTCTTCAAATTTTTTCTTACTTATATTTGTCTATTTGCAAAGATAGAGTGGCTTAGGTTAGTACTATTTTTGTGAAGCCTAGAATTACTGCAATTTTTGAGTTGGACATGATTTTTTTAAAATTAGGAGCATAATGAAATATAAAATCAATCTTTTATTTGGCCATGTTTATTAATTGGTAGTGATTATTGGTTTAATAATTTGTACACATTACTAATACTCTTCCACTTCTCCAACAAAGTATATGTGCACAAATATTTCTTTTCTCAGTCCAGTAAAGAAAAGAAAGACGTCAATGTTTATCTATATTTAAGTTTAAAGTACAAAGGAAACTTGAAGAGTTACACTTATTACTTACAGTACTTAGTGAACCTAGAGTTCTTTCTTGCATGAATTTTATACTTTGCTGTTTCTTTTTATGCAGTCAAGTATTACGGGCAGTGAACCCGTTATGCCCTTGGACCTAAGAAGATCATGCGGTGATAGTAATTCTAGTGATGACCGTTGATTTTATTGTATTATCTTAGATAATTAATTTTTACAATATATTTGTGCGGTTGGAGCAGATGCTAGAATGTTGAAGTGATTTAATTTTTGAGTTTAATGATGCTACTTACAACAACAACAGCAACCCAATATAATCCCACTCAGTAGGGTCTAGGGAGGGTAGTGTGTACGCAGACCTTACCTCTACTCTTGGGTAGAGAGGCTGTTTCCAAATAGACCCCCGGCATCATTCCCTCTAAGAACTTCCCACCTTGCTCTTGGGGAGACTCGAACTCACAACCTCTCGGTTGGAAATGGGGGTTGCTTACCATTACTTAATGTTGGTAATTTAGTTTTAAAAACTAATGATATTTTATGACAATATTTTATAATTTTATGATATGTTACTGATTTCCCTCAACTTTAAAATATTTTTTCTTTGCTTTGATTATATGATTTACACCTTATTCGTTAATATATGAATTAAAATAATTCAATGAATTGACGATGTTATGACTTCCATGAGCTATAAATATAAGCCACTAAAAAAAATTTCAAAATTATTTTGCGGAGGTTTCACACCGCCGCAATTCATAATAGAAAATTATTCTAAGAAGATTTAATTTTAGATTTTCAGGGGTCAACCGCTGCAATTTACCCGCCGCTACGTATTTCTGACGGCCAGCAAAAAACTTCCGCAAATTGATTGCGACGACTGTTATTATGGGGAGTTTTAATGACTGCCTCAACAACATATTGCCGGGGTTTTCAACCGCCGCAAACCTAAAAATAACCCCCGCAATTGGGCTGTTTTGTTTTTAGTGACACTAGTTTGATTTCCATAGATTTCTCAAAATTGCAAGTTCTTTGGGTTGAATTTGATAGCCTTGCTCGTGTTCCTGGTTGTGACCGTACAAAATCTAGAGATTTTGTTGAGTCCAAAAATAGATTGAAGTTAATTTAATCTCTAATGGGACTAAACGATCCTATGAACAAGTTAGAGGTCAAATATTGATGACAACGAGTCGTTGTCAATGACTACTCTATCTGTCAATAAATCGTACTCTATCATATTTGAGAGGGGAAGTCAGAGAGCTATATTCCAAACATTTTCTACAGTTGAGAATACAAATTTAACTTCACTAATGTCTGCTAGAGGTGTTAATATGCAAAGACCTAAGAAAATTTATAATGTTTAGTGTGACTATTGCAAGCTTACAAGTCATATCAAGGATGTATTTTACAAATTAGTTAGGTATCCCCTGATTTTAAGTTAGAAAGGAAGGGTGTCTATTTGACTGCTTATAACGTAATTGTTGAGACTCCAACTCAATTTCATGGGTAGTGCAGCATTTGACATGATGAGGTACGTACCAGTAGCTATATGAGAGATAATAGTAGACAAGGTGTGATGGGACTCACCAAGGATCAATGCAATCTGATAAATATCACTTAGTCAAGGATAGTATAGAAATATCTTCATAGGGATTGAAATATATAATACCCTAGTAATTCTTGGTTAAGTGCTATTCAGGATGAATATACCTTTAAATTTAGATAATTCAAAATTACAATAATAAACAAAAATTACAGCAATAAAGAATTATCATATATGGCACAACCCAAAATCCTACCAAGTTATGATGGAACCTAACCCAACCCGCTAGGTTACAAAGAGTATAAGTTATAATTATAACGAGAAATCATCAATATTATAAATAAAGACTGCAAATGAATCTAATACAACTATCCCAAGAACTGATAGTACAAGTCACGATCCACTATGATTTAGATTTACAAAACTGGTGTGAAGAATAAATACAATATCTATTTGAAGTTCACATAAAGAGAAATGAAGTCCTGAACTACCTTGAACAAGAGGTAGCTTGAATCTGGAACCCTGCTACGCCTTAAATGCAAGGCTTTGTCATCTACAACTGCTCAACTCTATGATCTGCACGCAAGGTGCAGAAGTGTAGTTTGAGTACAACCGACCACATGTACTCAGTAAGTATCTTGACTAACCTTAGTGAAGTAGTGACGAGGTTTTGAAGTTAAAAAAATACTTGCTTTGCATAACTGGTGCAGCTCAATAACATGTACAATACAGAAAAATATCCAGAGAGACAGTGATGGTCCAAACATCAATACCACACAAAAGGGATGGTGGGTGATTTATGTGGTACCCAATTTTTGATCTAGAAGAACCTGGTTCTTCTAGACGTTCTAACTACTACTGTTTGCGGAATCGAAAGAAAAAAAATAAAGAACACAGAGATTTTTACGTGAAAAACATCTGGCTTAAAAGTTGAAAAAACCATGACCCACTACTCAGTAGGATTTTCCCAAACTTCCACTAAAGTTACTGAGCCAAAACAACATTTACAAAAACTCTTTGTAAACCTAAGGATTAACTCTAATCCCAGTGTAGTACATAACCTCAACTGTTGCGACACCTTCAACTTAACTCTAACTTAAATATTCAAAGTACCTAATACAATTGCTTCTATGAAAGCTGGAAAGGTACAAGATTAAACCACCTAGTACAATTGAACTAGAATAAGAATAAACACAATAGAATTAGGTCTTCTATCTTGTCCAAGTAGCTTTTGGAATGCACACTTGAATCTCACATAAATTGCTTGCAAAATTTCCTCGCTTTTTTTTCCCTCTCAATTTAGTTTAACTTCTGCGTTTGTGCAATACCTATAAAAGAGAACAATCACTGTTATTTAATGAGTGAGTAATCAGAGGTTGATTAAGACTCAATTTCTGATCTTCCATTGAAATTGAGTCCTTGAACAATACAAACTCCAACCCTATCCTTCATCCAGATTTTGTCCTCTTCCCAAAATGATACTTTCTCTCCTCATCTAATATGCAAACGATTAGTTCAGGAGATATTGCTGCTCGATCACTAAAACTTATCTACTTCACGTGTATCTCACATGTCTAGGTTGATAAATATTTTGCCTCACATGATGGACCTGGCCCATGATTGAGTTCATTTGTCATTCTTCAAAACTTCACCTGAACTTGGGCCAACAAATTCCCTCTTTTTGATGATGACAAACTCTGTGCTTTTGACAAACTCTGTGCTTTTACTGATCAAAGAACATGTAGGAACTCAACTTGACCATTAACACATTAACATAGAATTTTAACTTATCATCAAGGACCAGGTTTAATTATATTATAAATATCAAATTATTCAGAATAAAATTAAAGCACAATATCTCTTCCCCCTTTTGGCATCATCAAGAAGTTGCATACATTGTGAATCTCAGATATTAGTAATTACTCATGGCCACTTGGGCAACTGCAAGTGAAAACATGGATTAAATCATCGATAATAAACAAACTATTAAGAATAAAATCTTCATAGAACAAGAGATGCAACAGTTGTCATTGATAAGATATGTTTCCACCAACAAACCACAAATAAAGAAAAACTTCCAAAACATTAGCAAAAAACAGAAAAAGTCCATAATCTGGGTCACTGGGGGTACTAGATTGGTTCAGAAGACAACAATGTAGGACCTAAGGCTTGGAGGAACTATAGGGATGAGTTTGGAGAAGGTTAAACATATTATGAAGTATCCCATCAATATTCTCCTTTTCTTTTGCTAGCACAACTCTAAGGCCATCTCTTTCAGTTTCTAATTCTACAATACGAGCCTGAAGCCTAGCAATTTCAGCATCCTTAGTTCCACACTCTTGAACCAAAGCCCTATTCTTGCTATTCACAGGTGTCTTTAGAGATGAACCAAGTTCAACTGGGATGACATTTATAGGATAGTCACAAGCCAATAAGGTCTTAACACCAAAATGCTCCTTGCTTGATGCCATCTCCCATTTCTTCAAAGGCACCCTTATTATGCCCAGCACAGTAGTCAGTATGAACCCATATGGAGTTGCATGTGCCTTGAAGCCATTAATGACCCTGTGACAATGAAAGCAGGAAAATTTATCTGTATTCCTATCACAAGGCACTCCATAAGAACCTGGCCATGTAGTTGGCAGTATGTCTCCTTTCTTGTCTAGGCAGCAGACACTTGTTAACAAATTAAACCAAGACCTTGTGCTCAGGTCTCATCTCACTTTTCTGCACAAACCTAACTGTAGGTACATCTTTAGCAGTTGCAGCATCACAAAAATTCCTAGTGATTTGAAGAGCAGTAGGGAAAGAATCTAGGCATGGCCACCGTTGCCTTGTATAATCATTGTACCATTCACTAGGTATGTCCAGAATCTCACCCAGTTGGATTACATAAAACTCCACATTTTCACCCTTCATAAGGCTGGAGACTATCCTATTTTTTACAGTGGCATTGGCCATAAACTCAATCAGTTCATTCCTAGCCAGCCTTCCATCCATCTCAAGGACCAAGTCCTTCTAACCTTGTGCAGCCAAGGTACCACCAATCTTCTCATACTTGGCTCATCCAGGTAACTTAATAGTCTTCCTTTCAAAAATTTTCTTCTGCCAAAGATGGAAAACCTGTCTTGTTTTTCTCAGATTCCTCTTCTTCTTCTCCACCACTCCACTCTTCATCTTCTTCAACAATTTTCTTTTGCATAACCTTCAAAGCAGACCTAGTTCTTTTGGCTAAAGAGGATTCAATAGACGCAGGTTCAGATGAGGAATTCTTACAGGAAGTCTTGGACCTCTTAGGTGTGGGAGTAGGAACTTATATAGTTGTTCCCCTTTCTTGATGGCCTAGGTCCATCTTTTCTTCTTCTTATGTTGCCTCGGAACCTTCTACAACCTTTGCTTTTCTCTTCACCTTCTTCTT
Organism: Nicotiana benthamiana; assembly: GCA_034376525.1. NCBI lineage: Eukaryota > Viridiplantae > Streptophyta > Magnoliopsida > Solanales > Solanaceae > Nicotiana > Nicotiana benthamiana. The sequence continues at coordinate 98,301,820 of CM067337.1, forward strand.
GTTCCTGCTTTCTTCCAGGGCTTTCTGTAACTCTGCTTCACTTTCTTGACCATGCTTCTAGTAGCTTTTCCCTAAGGCACTGAAGGGACAATAGGTTTTGGGGATGAAATTTTACTTTTCTTGGTTGACTGGGAAGTAGTTGGAGCTTTTTGAGAAGAAGCCTTGCACTTCTTTGGATCATAGATTGTCCCAACCTTTTTCAGAAGATCAGCCAGAGTTTCCTTAGCAGATGAAACAGGTTCTTCTTGTTGCTTGCTTAGATGAACAAGCCCTTCAACTGCTTCCCTAGAAACACTCCCCCCTGACTTGATACCACTCTCTTCAACACTCCCACAGATAGCAAGAACCTTTTCTTTCCCATTATGCCTCTCATCACCACTCGCTCATTCTCTCTCTTTTCCTTTCTTTTTACCTCCACTCCTACTTGATTCAGTCACCTTTACATCTTTAATAGGACCAACTAGAACAAACCTATTTTCAGTGCTTTCAACCACATTAGAAAATACTACACAAGAACTTACCTCACCAGGGGTTTCTTTAATTTTCTCAGCGTCAGAAGACCCATGTTCTTTACCTTCACTGGCAAAAATAAAATCTTCAGACTTATAGCTAGAGTCAGATTCGTGTACAGGGCTTGCTTTCTTTTGGTTAGCCTTAAATTTCTCATCTAGAACTTTACTTAGGGCTCCAGATGTTACAGTTTTTCTAGTCAACATTTTCTAACTACGAACCTTTGGTTTTGGGGATTCAATAGGAGGAGTAGATGAGGATGTGTTCGAGGGAAATGCTGGTAGGGGAGTGCCAGAATTTGGGGGTTAGACATGATTCTTTGACTATGGAAGAGTTTGGGAATATCTGAGAAGAAAGAAGATTTGGGATTTCTGGAGAGGAAAAAGGCGATCAGAACTGGAGAAGTGTTTTGAGGGTTATGGACTAATAAAGAAAATGTGTGGCATATATTTAAAGATAAATTAGAATTAAATACAGTAACGACAACTTTTTTAGGGGTCAATGAAAAGTCTAATCAAGGTATAATTCTGGTGTCTTAGTGATTATTAGACATCGCTATATTTTAGGAAAAAATCCCAATTTATAGAGTTCTAGGAGAATGAAATTGGTTCAATGCTCAACGGATAAATCTCTTGGAATTTGGAAAATGTAGGACTTCTGCTCATGATTGAACAATTAATCTTTCTAATTGTACAGAGAATAGAAAACATACCTGAGCTTTCATATGAATACATACTGATGAACTGGGTTCTTCATATAGAACTCTCTTGAACATGCCTCAAATGCCAAAATAGAAGAAACTTTGTAAGAGATTAATGAATCATTTATATAAATGTCACAGGAGTATACTAATTAAAGTATGAATATGAGTAAGAATTGATCTAGATATTTACACAATGTTAGAACTCCTAACCAAAATTACATTTTTTTCATTGTGCATTCTGAACTGGACCTATTAGGTGATCTTAATCATCCCTAATTCCAACATGTTCCTCTCAATGTTTTCTCTACTCAGTGCTTTAGTGAAAATGTCAGCTATTTGTTTATCAGTAGCACAGAATTCTATTAAAATTAATCCTTTCTCATAGTTATATCTTAAGAAGTTGTGTCTAACATCTATGTGCTTAGTCCTCTTATGATGAATAGAGTTATTTATCATACTTATAGCACTAGTGTTATCATAGAATATTGGAATACATCCCACTTCAATTCAAAAATCTACAAGCTGTTGTTTGATCTATAGCAATTGAGAACAACAAGAAGTAGCAGCAACATACTCAGCTTTAGCAGTAGATAGGGCAACAAAATTTTGCTTTTTGGTAGCCCATGACACAAGGCATGAACCAAGGAAGTGTGCCATATCTGAGGTTCTTTTCTTGTCCACTAAGAAACCACTTTTGTAACCATGCTCCAGTAGGAATTGGATAGTCGTTCATACCAAGCTCTTGGGGCCTGCTTGAGCTCATAAAGATCTTTGTCTAACTTGTACACATTCTCAGGAAATTCCTTGCTCTCAAACACTGAAGGTTGTTTCACAAACACTTATTCCTATAGGTAATCATTTAGGAAGACACTTTTGACTTCCATCTGATGGAGATTTAATTCCATGTGTGCTGCAAAGGCTATGAGGAGTCTAATTGCTTTTTTTTTTTTGAATCCACTAGGCAAGGCCTAGGGTTATTTTTATTAATAGAAATAGAAATACAATAAAACAAAAAAAAAGCACAAACAAAAACAAAATTACCATAAATAGGTGAAAAACGAATAAGGGAGTCAATATCGCCGGATTTGTTACCCATATAACAACCGGTCTAACCTTTCCGTATTCAACCTATTATGATAATATTACATAAGTAATGCTAATGTGATGGTAAATATAAGGTTGAAATAAGGCTTCCACCTTATATTAAATTACTCAAATGATTGAATTTTGAAACAGATAATTTCGCGACCTCTTTTCGTTTTGCATTTCTCATTGGAGGTCTCCTAATCTGATTCTTTGTAGCTGTTGGCAGTGGCGTTGCATTTTTATTAGCAACTGGGATCTCGACTAAATTTGTAGAGATCATTGGATATGAGACTGTATCGTTAGAGATCGAGTTTCTAACTGAGTTTGCTGTTTGTTTTGAATTTGCAGAACACATGAGTGTCACTGACTTTCTTTGACTCGTTTTCTTAACCTGGATGACTGTGTCCTCTCCTTCACTGTCGTTATCACAATCTTTGTCGACATCTGAATGTGAGACAAGTGCAGCTACTGCCTCTGTCAAGTTGATGTCTCTGTCTTGAATCACAGTTTGCCGAGAGACATCTTGATAAACCACTGTAAATGGTTTATTAAGATTTGCTTGACCTGACAGCTTAGACTTATTACCATTTTGTAATATCTGCTGCTCGATCAGTTCCTCTGCATTTCTTTTGGTGTTGGCAGTGTCTGTTGCAATACTTGTTTCATTAAGATACAATTTTGAAACCTTTTCTTGAACTGTTGCATTGTGTAATCTGCATTTGGAGTTGTTGTTGTCTATCGAAACAGGAATTTCCATTGCATCCAACATTGGAGTTGACTGATCTGAAGTTGACCTCTCTTTTTTTGAGACTGTTGTATTATTCTGACTCCCACATTGCTGATCCTTCAGTATACATTCAACTCTCTCTTGTTGGCTTGAGCATTTTGCTGCTGTTGCTGATACGACCAATGCAGCACTAGGTTTCTGACTTGACATCTTACCTGATTGTCTAGAATGAACAATCGACTGCCCAGCTTGACCACTATGTGTAACAATTTCTGTAGGGATCTGAACTGATATTTCCTTAACAGTAGCAGAAGGTTGACTGATCAGTTTAAATATCTCATCCCTTGCCCTTTCTTGATCTGTTGTCTGAGACATGACTGTAGAGATTTCAAAAGCTTTCTGATTCTCAGTCCCTGCAGCGAGGCTATTCACATCTCTCATTTGCTGGTTATTGTTTTTTTTTCTCTTTTGTTGTTTCAGAAGGATCAAACAATATCTTATCTTCTGGTACCATCATATGTGATTGTTCAGTAGTGACAATTAACTGTGTATCTAGCAATTGTCATGCATCATCCAATTCATTAGAAGGACACTGACCAGTAGATACATTCAAATTGTATACCGGAGCTTTAGTAGCTACATTTGACCTTGACTGTACATTTGGACTGTATGTCTCATCATAGTCTATGCCCTCCTCTTGGCTGTATCCTTGTACCACCAGTCTTGCTTTGTTTGTTGTAACTGTTCCATCTTTATCAAGTTTGTTTTGAATACCCATTTTGTACCAATGACTGATCTGCCCTTGGTCTTGGAACTAGATGCCAAACTTGACTTATTTCAAATTTGTTGAGCTCATCCTGCATTGCATTTACCCAATCTGCATCCTGCAAAGCCTCAACAACATTTTTAGGTTCAACAAGAGATAGGGAAGCATCAAAAGCACACAGATTCTTTAGCTGTGATCTTGTTTTGACTCCAGATTTTGGATCAGTAATAATGTTCTCAATGGGATGATAAATTTGATACTTTTGAGGTTTCACAACCAACTGGTTTCTGCTAGATATCTCTCCCATGTTCTGTTGCTGAGGAACAGGTTCATGAACAGGTTCCTCTAGGGGTTTGATTCAATTTCTCCTTGATTAGTTCCCCATATCAGGTTGCCCTTATTTGAAGAACCTGTTCCATTACCTTTCCTTTTTTTTATGGCACTCTGACTTGTGCTGAGGATTCAGTCAATTCCTTTACCAATCCAATGGCTTCATCTTTATGTTTCTGTCTCTCAAAGAGAATGTTAGTTGCATCAAATACTACATGTACACTTTCTTCTACACATAGAGTTCTTTTATTAAATACTTTGTATGCTTTTCTATGTGAATAATATCTCAAGAACACTCCCTCATCACTTCTGGGATCAAACATACCTAGGGAGTCTTTTCCATTATTGTGCACATAGCACTTGCAACCAATGCCCTAAGATGGGATATATTTATTTTTCTCCCTCTAAGTAACTCATAGGTACTCTTCTCTACTAGAGGTCTATTCATGCATCTATTGATTATGTAACATGCAGTGTTTACAACCTTTGCCCAGAAGCTATGAGGTAATTTACTAGAAAGCAGCATGGTTCTAGCCAGGTCCTCAAGAGTTCTATTCTTCCATTCAATTACTACATGTTGTTGGGGGATCCTAGGGGCAGCGAAATTATGATCTATACCATTTTCATCATAGAATTCAGCAAATTTGGAATTTTCAAATTCGGTTCTATGATCAGACCTAATAAATGCAAGTTGATTTCCAAGTTATTTCTAAGTTTTTCTAACAAATGTAGTAAGCATGTCAAATGATTCATCTTTGGAGGTTAGAAATAAAACCCAGGTAAATGTAAAATAATCATCACCAAGCACTATTACTTATTTCTTTCCACCTCTGCTCATGTTTCTCGTTGAACCACATAGATCCATACGGACAAGTTCCAACGACTTGGTTGTACTTACCATTTTCTTTCTTTTGAAGGATGATCTTACCTGCTTCTTCCTTGCACATGCCTCACAAACATTGTCTTCCTTGAACTCGATATTAGGTAACCCTATCACCAAGTCTTTAGAGTCTAATTTTTGAAGTTGATTTAGACTTGCATTACTAAGTCTTTTGTGCCACAGGAGGGGATCATTAACCAACGCACTTAAACAGGACTTTATTTTCTGAGAGTAGACAAATCTAAAATGGAAATATTGTTAACTCTTTTTCCTGAAAAAAAATCTTGTCAATGGTAAGGTTAATCACAAAGCATTTGGTAGAGGTAAAAGACACAAGGTTACCTTTGTCACACAATTGTGACACACTTATTAGGCTATATTTCAAGCTATCTATCAGGTAGACATTCTCTATTGAATGATACTCTGATTTTTCCTCCTTTCCAACCCCAATAATCTCACCTTTATTTCCATTACCAAAGGAGAAATTACCTTCTTTTAAGCCGTCAAGTGAAAGGAACTGGTCCTTATGCCCAATCATATGTTTTGAGCAGCCACTATCCATATACTATATTTGCCTCCTCCCTTTCACTAGGACATCCAAAAAGAAATCAGGGGTTAGTCTGAGGAACCCAAACTAGTTTGGGTCCATTTCTATAGGCAAAAGGATGAATCAAATTTCTTCTTTCCTATTCGGGAAACTTATTTTTCTCTTGAAGAAAAGTTTTGTTCTTTTGATTGGCCTTTTCTTTTGCATTACATTTATTTTTGTAATGGCTAGTTTTTCCATAGTGTGTGCAGATCTTATTTTTAGGAAGTGGGAGGTACTTTCTTTTAGGGTCCTATTTTGGAACTTGAGTCCCATATCCAAGTCATCTTTTGTTGCTACTGTGATGCTCTTGCATCCAAGAGAGTGCATCAGAAGCCTTGTTCAACTTGCAAGTTCTGTCTACTTCATGTTTCACCTTTTCTAGATCTTCCTTTAGGATTATGATGAATTCATCTTTCTTACACAATTCATCTTTTATTTTTCCCAAATTTTCTTCTAGAGTGAGATATGTATGATTAGCGTTCTTCTTTCCTATTCCTAGTTTCAGTTGTAAGTTTTTAGACCTAAATTCTAGGACATTGTTATCAAGTTCAATAACCTGGTTCTTCAACTCAGCATTTGTGTTATCACTCTCATATCCCTAGACACTAGACTTTTGCATTTTGCTATTAGGATCACACTTTCCTTAGACAGAACTTCCTTTTTATTGTTAATTATCTGAGAGTCATCAATGAATTCTAGTAATAGCTCAGCAACCTTTCTTTAGACAAAAATTCAATTTTGTCTTTGAGATGAATAATACCTACCTTTTGTTTATCATCTGATTCTCCGATGGCCATCAGTGCTTGCTCTTCTTTAGCTGGATCTTATGAGTCTTCATCTGAGGTTTCTCCCCAAGAAGCAACCATATCCTTAGTTGAACCTTTATTCTTTTTTGGTTGAACCTGTTCTTTCTTCATGTTCCTTCGTTCAAACCTCTCATTCTTCCACTCAATTTCCCATTGAGGGCAGTTCTTGACATGTGATCAGCCTTAGCACACTTATAGCAACCCTCATTGGTCTATTTCTAAGGAGCCCTTGACTTGTTGAAGGTTGTACTTCTTGAAGAACTCTTTCCTCTCATCATATACTTTTTGAAATCTCTAGGGATCATAGCGATCTCATCATCTTCCAGATCTAAACCTTCAGCAATTCTGAGAGCTAAGCATCTCTCCTTCTTGGGTGTATCCATATTCATGGTTTTCCTTCTCATTTTATAAGCAGTAAGATTTCCAATCAGTTCATCCTGTTTGAGAGTAGCAATATTCTTGGATTCCTGAATGGTAGTAATTTTGCTTTCCCATGAGACTGGCAGAATCCTTTTAGAATTGTCTCAACCTTGTCTTCTTCAAGAATGACCCTTCCAATAGACTTATGTTCATTTTTCAGTGTACTGGACCTAGTATACATCTCTTGGATAGTTTCTCCTTCCTTTATAGTAAATTGATCATATTAAGAATATAACAGTGTTCCTCTTGATATTTTAACTTGAGATGTTCCTTCATGGGCCACTTGCAAAGTGTTCCAAATCTCCTTAGCAGTAGTACATCTTTGGATCCTACTGTACTCATTTGGACCTAGTCCACACACAATTTATTGGCCTTAGCATTTTTCTCCCACTTCTACAGGTATTCAGCAGTGCAGTTAGCCCCAGTCTTTGGCACATCCACTCCTTTCTCATTTTTCTTTGTTGTTGCTAAAGGACCATCAGTGACTATCTCCCAAAGTTCAAAGTATTCTCCTATGATGTGATACCTCATCCTGTTCTTCCACCAAGAATAGTACTGTCCATTGAAAAGTGGAGATCTGGCAGTGGATTGCCCTTCCTTGTTCCCATATGGTGCACTCATGTTGATGTTTTCCCAAGGTTTTATTCTCTTCAATGATAACCTGCTCTGATACCAATTGATGTTCCAAACGTCAATACTACACAAGAGAGGAGGTGATTTGTGCGGTACCCAATTTTCGATCTAAAAGAACATGGTTTTACTAGGTGTTCTAACTACTACTGTTTGCGGAATTGAAAGTACAGAAAATAAAGAGCACATATATTTTTATGCAGAAAACACCTAGTTCAAAAGGTGAAAAAACCACGACCTAATACTCAGTAGGATTTTTCCAAACTTCCACTAAAATAACTGAGCCCAAACAACATTTACAAAAACTCTTTATCAACCTAAGGATTAACTCTAATCCCAGTGCAGCACAACCTCAACTGTTGCGACACCTTCAAGTTCACTCTAACTTGAATACTCAAAGTACCTAATACAACAACTTCTATGAAAGCTGGAAAGGTACAAGTTTAAGCCACCTACTATAATTGAAATAGAATAAGAATAAACACAATGGAATTGGTTCTTCTATATTGTCCAATTAGCTTCAGGAATGCACACTTGAAACTCACATAAATTTCTTGCAAAATTTCCTCGGTTTTTTCTCTCAATTTACTTTAGCTTCTGCATTTGTGCAATACCTATAAAAGAGAACAATCGATGTTATTTATTGAGTTAGTAATTAGAGTTTTATTGAAACTCAATTGCTGATCTTCCATCGAAGTTGAGTCCTTGAACAATACAAACTCCAACCTTATCATTTATCCAGATTGTGTCCTCTTCCCATAAGGATACTTTCTCTCCTCATCCAATATGCAACCTTTTCGATTAGTTCGGTAGATATTGTTGCTTTATCACTGAGACTTATCTCCTTCACATGTATCTCGCATGTCTAGGTTGTTAAATAATGTGCCTCACATGATGGACCTGTTCAATGACTGAGTTCATTTGTCATTCTTCAAAACTTCACTTAATCTTGGGCAAATAGATAGTCATAGAACAACGATTATTAGAATTTAAGTACACAATAAACGAAGAGATCATAAGCATGTTTTTATGATTAACAAGTCAAAATATATGTAAAGGAAACATATACCAAGTAATTTGTACATAAATACTTCTAGCCAGACGCAAAGGTCTATACCAGACAATAAACCAATTTCATATAAATTTCCTAATGAAAGTACTATGTAATCTTTGCATAAGTTCAACATGATGGTGTATGATGATAACATACTCTCAACATCAATCTGACACCCGCTGAGTGTCCACCAATGCACTAACAAGTCGAATGAATATGAAGACTATGATAACTAGCATATGTAAATTATATGCACAGATAATACAAATAAAACATGCGAAATGCATGACAAACATAGAAAACTCATGTGCATAGTCAAGAATGTCATCCTTATTTCGTCACATGTGCATACTCACGAACACCTCCTTACTTCACCACATTTCCTTAATAAGAATATCACAATATCAATCATAATCACATGACAAAGATCGCGTACTAGAATATCATTACAATCGCAAAACAAAGACCTTGTTCCATAATTATCACAATCGCACGATAAAGGCGTTGTGCTACAATATCATTGATCACGCCTAACTCTAGTCCTAAAAAGTATAAGCGGTCGCCGCAAATATAATTCGGTCTAAAAGTTTGGAGTCAAATCCCAGAGAGAAATAAGTCTTAGCTGTATCTGTTCAATATCACTAAGCAGACAAGATTGAATAATTATCTAAATTATAAAGATTGAGAACTAATTAACTAGCAGATACTACAAAGTGGTAAAATTATCAACTCACGAGGCAAAGGACTGGAGACTAAATTAAGGAGGTCTAGAGTTATGATTTCCCTAATTGTCAGAATCCTTCTAGCTATGGTCCCTACAACTTTTCTCATGTATTCTCTACTAATTGTGAGCACTTTAGGTGTCGTAATTCTCTCTCGAGCAACCGCAATAATCTATTAGACATATTCTCTCGAACTACGCTCGTTGGATTTATCTAACAGCTCAATATGAACATGTTAAGGCTTTTTTATTTTGAACTTGCCTTTAAACCCGTTATATTGATTTATCACATACGTTAGGAGTGACATTGTTAAACAACTACCTAAATATGTATCCTTTCTCAAGCAACACATAATAAATAGGCACATTCAATCGATGCCATTCAATCAATAACAATTAATATGTAGTTGAAAAAGTAGAGAAATTCAACGGCTCAATTATATAAAAACATAACAAGAATTTATCCTACAAAAGGTTCCATCAAAATCCTAGAAAACAAATTACCTATTCATAATAGTATCTAAAACTAAATTACTAAAAGTCATAACCAAAAATGAAAAAATAGAAAGAGGATTGAAAAATTCGTTGAAGAATTCCCCACCTTGATCTCATTGTGTTTCTGCCTCCTTAGATCGAATCTTTGTCCAAAATCGGTCTTTTCTCTCAAAAATACTATTTTTCCATGTATATATACCAAGTAGTGTTGGGCCCAAACAATTATACCTTCTCCTACGTGAAAAAGATAAGTTTCTAGACCTGGATGTACGCAGCCATGGTTTGAGCACAGGACGGACGCGATATTTGGCATGTATACTGCCTTAGCCCGCCTCAGGTCCGTGGTTGCAGTTGCGATCATGTTTTTCACCCTCTTCCGCTTAGTATTTGGAAAACGTAAAGCATGAAAGTTTTAGCCCTTTAATTTAGATTTTCAACCATATATTGTGGAGCCCAAATGGACTCTGAGCAAAAAGTTATGTGCATTTTACTAGACAAAGGGCAATATGCCTACTCGATTCTTTGTTTTGTTGCTCTATCATACGTTGATCCCCGAATATGATCCTGGATTTGGTCCTTGGGATTTTGCTCAGAATTCAAAGCTCCAAATCACTTGAATTCATTCCATAATATCTATATATATCTCAGAATCACTCCTACAAGGCATAAAACACACAATTAGTGCAAGGCACTAGCGAGTAAAGCTCAAAGAAAATTAAAGTGCAGTAAATGTGAGTGTAATGAACGACTAAAATACATAATTATAGCCTATCATCAACACCCCACACATAAACCATTGCTCCTCCTCGAGCAATCAAACTTTACTTTTTTTAGACACGACCTTTTTAAAATATTCTCCTAACTCATCGCACCAAGAGAATTTAAAATAGACTAAGCACAAAAGCATAACATCTTTACCTCAAGATTTGACTCACAAGTACTACACATTATTCACAACTCACACATTTACTTTAACATAGGGGTCACTGACATTATGGTTCATTCATGAATCAAGTGCCCTCACACAACAAAAGAGAGTAGTTCCACACAATAAAATTTAGGAACACTTAGGAACTCAAGATAGAAAGAATTTACTCACTCTCAGAAATAACAATCATATGCCACAATAGATGCACCATAAGCTTTTTCGTAGTGTACAACTCCACTAATCGAGCTCATTCTATCTAGGATGAATTAGGACTTTATTTGGTTGTAATGTAGGCTACGAGACGCATAGGATACATTTATATATAGGAGTGACTACATATCCCTAAGCTCTTTAATAAATATACTTTAACATTCAAACCCCATACTTATGTCAAACAAAAATTCCATCTTCACATCTATGTATATTACCCGATTCTTCTTTAAGCATATTTACATCAAGAGCCACCACTTATCAAGGAATTTTTTTTATAACAATCCAACTTTTTTTTCAATTCAAGTGGCTCTTACTTTTACAAAATAGTACACCTTTCTCCTTATTTAATTAGTTCCACTTAAAAGCCAAATCAAACACTCCACACTTTAACCTTTACAAAGTTCATAAACAATTCAAGTGCTCATGAGAGGTTACGATGGTTCGAGTAGGTGGTTAATTCAAACAAATGGGTAAGTCTTGTAATGTGGTTGTCAAAGAAACAAGATTACATACTCAAAGGGGTTAACTACAATACATTATAATTAGATGGGTAAAATATACATATCTGGGTCAACAAAGAAATGCCTATATCACTTCCTAGACTGAATAAAACTACTATTTCGCTTTGCAAATACACTGGGCAAGTTCTAGGCATCAAACGCAATGCACAAAATAACACTCAAACCTCATACACACATGGAACATAACTCACTCAGGATTGGATTCATCAATATATTCTTGTCGACGCATTTAAGCAAATTTAAAATAATACAACTTAAAACACTACAAGAGTCACAAACTAAGCCGAAACATCACAACCAAAGTACTCAATATTCTCAAGGCATAACAAAGTCAAGAGGTACTTCAATTAAAAACACAACACAACGACTCCTATTCCTAAAAAATCTAACTACACCTGGTTCAAATAAAACCCTTATAAAAGAATCGCGACACAAAGAAAAACTAAGGGGGAATTACTACACTATTTAACAAAAGAAAATATTGTTATTTTATTTTTTCTTTGGACTTAAATCCCTCAAGAAAATTTTATAATAGATCCATCGTCGATAAAAGTCAAATTTTTTCTATTTTATTAAAAATTATTAAGTTAAACTAACACAATTAAAATAGCATACAAACTCACCCAGACAATCTTCTCACCTCACACTTAAAATTGTGCATTGTCCATAATGCACACCATAACTAATTAAAGAGTAAAAGAGAATCCCTGGTAGGCCAAAGGCTGAAGCATTAACAGCTCATGGGGTACTTGGACTTCTCCCAAGCTTGGTTCTTGGTGTGAGTACCTCACACTTAGTTCTAACCATTTGGTTTGCTGTTGCATCCTTTCAATACTTTTGCTTTCCACGCTCCTTGAAAATAAAAAGTTTACACTACAAAAGTAATACAATAAAAATAAATAAATAAATAAATAAACGAAAACAATAGGGCCGGGTTTCCTCCCAACAAGCACTTGATTTAACGCCGCGGCTCGACACGAATCACTTTTTGCTTCCACCTCGAGCTTATGAATTGAACCCCCAATTTGGCATCATTTTTTCAGCTATGCTTCATGTCACGCCCCAAATCTGTGGGCATGACCGGCACTCAACCGGTATCCCCAGTCGAGTGGACCTGGGTGCCTTTCCTATTACCCACACGTTACCCCACATTATTCAATGATAGTTTACTAAAAGATACCAAATTTAAGTTAAAAGAACGTAGGATTTCTCTTTTATAACCACACACTATGATTAACAGGGGACACATTTTACAAAACATATATTTGATTAGTAAGGAATATGGTACACAAGTTTACAGCACCCAAACATACTCTTTTATACATAAGTCCCGACCCACATACCACTGTCTACGGAGCCTCTACAAGAATAATAGTACAACACTCGCCGGTGGCAAGGCCCCGACTATACCTTTACCAAAAGATACAAACTCCAAAATACAACAACAGGAGTGGCGTAGGCCACACATGGCCCCAGAAGGAAAGGGGCTCACCAAACATGAATACTGCCGATAGAGAGGAGGGGGAGGAGGAGCGAGGAACGGTGGACTGGAGTGCCTGCCACAGATCCACCTACAATCATAACACATATGTAGCGCCCCCAGCAAAAGGGACGTCAGTACACTTGAATTGTACTGGCAAGTATGAACTAACTCTTTCCCAAGAAAACTCAAGCCAAATTGCATGACAAGTATAGAACTGAACAACAATAGTACAAGTACAACCACGAAGCAACAACCAAACATTTCACAACAATTATTCATGTAGTCATACAAAGGGGTCTGACTCTATAATGATTGGTGGTGTTTTGATGGTGGTGGATGGCATTGGACGGTGTTGGATGGCAGTGGATGGCAGTCTCCGCTGTGCATGGCGGTGCTGCCATCTTCAGGTGGATATTTGAGGCGTTGGGGATGTGTTCGAGAGTAAATACTTGCAAGGCTAGGGTGAGGGTGGTGAGGGGAATCAATGGTGTTGATTTGAGGGCGGTTTTCCACCGGCCACCGCCGTAGACGGCGGAGCCACCATGCTTTTATTAGATATTTGAGCATTTTGGCGGCGATTTGAGACATGATTCATATGGGAATGGTAAGAGGGGAGTGGGATGCTTCTATGGTGTAATTTTTGGAGGTATTGGGGTCAAGCACCGGCGGCAGCAATTTCCGGCCGGCGGGGGATGGTGTGTTTGTGGTGGTTCATGGGTGGTGTTACACTAGCGAGGGTTTGTACGAGGATGGAATAGTTTGGTCTCTGAGTATATTGCATGCGTTTGGACACATAAATCTGGTTTTTGGGGCAGTTTTAGGACCGTTGAATGAGTTGTGATCAAGGGCTGGGATGACGGGTAGCCAAACAACGTCGTCTGGCACCCTGGGGCAGGACCGGGTTGGGGATAAATGGACTGAGTGCTTTTTGATTTAAATTTTAATTACCGATGGACCTGTTTGGACACTTTGGACATTATATTTCAGCCCTTTTTAAATCCTTCTTTAACAAAATCCTAATTACTCCATAAAACTTAATTAACCTATGATTTTATCAAATAAAAGATTAACAAAATACTTAAAATGAAACTTATATACACATTAAGCCGTTTTTTGAATTTCGTTATTCGATTACCAATTAATGTCTAAAATTGCAAAATTGCTTCTAAATGCACATACCTCACGTATTTTTGTATTTTGTTATTCAGAAATACACAGATATGAAAGTTAATTAACAAAATAATGCCATGGAAAAAAATCAAAATTGCAAATAAACAAACGAATTTTTTTTTTGAATTTATTGGAGTAATTCGTATAGGGAAAAATCTCATGCTCACAACTGCCCCTCTTTGCGTGGAAACACGAAGACCTTTTGTGCAAAGATAAGTGAGCTAACATGAGCAATTTTTGCCTGTTTGAACCTTCAGTGAAAAGCATTTTGGAAAAGTTTGACCGCACCCTGCTTCGGAGGTTGCCTACATATCCTCGGCTGAAGAGGAATCAGGTCAGTGTAGTTCGGAAGTGTTTGGTAGCTGGGACTACCGAGGCAGTGATTTTACTGTTGCTGCTGCTGCTACTGTTGCAAGACCCCCTTATTCCACAATTGTGAAAAAGAAGCTATACCAAGCTATGAACTATGGGTTACAAGTAAACCTATCTACATCTTCCGACTTGCTCTGAATTCTGATGCTCGTTAGCGGCATCCCCTGGTTTATTCTTCAATTTCAAAACAAAGCGGGACAGGCGGGTCTTGTGATTTCAATCAAATTTTGAGCAGTCCGTATCTCTGTCCGCTTCATTATTTTTAATTCACTTCCTTTTTTTCCTTCTTTTCTTCTTTTCCTTATTCTGGATTAAGACTCTTACTTCCGGTCATCTCAAATTCTGTGCCATGAAGTACAACCTACTCAGACACCAAAACAAACAAATGAACGAAATTTTCTGCCCCACAAATGTAAGCTATTTCTTTATTGAAAAAAATAAAAGTCAGGATTGCGTATCTTTTGGACTGATTGCCAGGTTATGCTGGGAAGGAAAAAGGGTCCCAGCAAGGGATAAAAGGAGGATCTACTGGTTATGGTGGGACAGGAATTAAGGATCCCCGGTGAGGGTAAGAGAAGGATCCGAGGGTTATGGCGGGATAGGAATGAACGTCCCTGCTGGGGATGAAAGGAAATCCATAGGTTATGCCGGGATGAACTGAAAAATTTTCCTAGGTTATGCCAGGTAGATCCGCGGGTTTTGCCGAGAATGAATAGAAAATTCCTGGGTTAAGCCAGGGGAATCCACAGGTTATGCCGGGATGAATGGAAAATCCTGGGTTATGCAGGGGAATCCGCGGGTTATGCCGAGATGAATGGAAAATTCCTGGGTTATGCTAGGGGAATCCACGGGTTATGCTGTGATTGAATGAAAAATTCCTAGGTTATGCCAGGGGGATCCACGGGTTATGCCTAGATTGAATGGAAAATTCCAGGGTTATGCTAGGGGAATCCGCGGGTTATGCCGGGATTGAAAGAAAAGTTTCTAGGCTATTCTAGGGAAATCCACGGGTTATGCCGGGATTGAATGTACAATTACTGGGTTATGCCAGGGGAATCCGCGGGTTATGCCGGGATTTAATAGAGAATTCCTGGGTTATGCCAGGGGAATCCGCGGGTTATACCGGGATTGAAAGAAAAACTCCTGGGTTATTCCAGGAAGATCGACGGGTTATGCTGGGATTGAATGGAGAATTCTTGGGTTATGCCAGGGGAATCCGCGGGTTATGCTAGGATTAAATGAAAAACTCCTAGTTTATGCAAGGTAGATCCACGGGTTATGCTGGCATGAAATGAAAAACTCCTTGGTTATGCTAGGGGGATCCACGGGTTATTTCGGGATTGAATGGAGAATTTCTGGGTTATGCCAGGGGAATGCGCGAGCTATGCCGGGATTGAAAAACTAATTCCTAGGTTATGATAGGGAGATCGACAGGTTATGCCAGGATTGAATGGATAATTCGCGGGTAATGCCAGGGTAATACATGGGTTATGCCGGGCTGAAATGAATAACTCCCAGGTTATGCTAGGGAGATCCATGGGTTATGCCTGGATTGAATAGAGAATTCCTGGGATATGCCAGGGGAATCCGCGGGTTATGCCGGGATGAAATGAAAAACTCCTAGGTTATGCTTGGGAGATCCTTCGGGTTATGCCGGGATGAAATGAAAAATTCCTAGGTTATGCTAGGGAAATCCGCGGGTTATGCTGGGATGAAATGAAAAACTCCTAGGTTATGCTAGGGAGATCCACTGGTTATGCCGTAATTGAATGGAGAATTCTTGTGTTATGCTAGGGGAATTTGCAGGTTATGTCGGTATTGAAAGATAAACTCCTAGGTTATGCTAGGGAGATCCACGGGTTCTGCCAGGATTGAATGGAGAATTCCTGGGTTATGCCAGGGGAATCCGCGGGTTATGCTGGGATTGAAAGAAAATAACTCCTAGGTTGTGCTAGGGAGATCCACGTGTTATGCTGGGATTGAATGGAGAATTCCTGGGGTATGACAAGGGAATCCACGGGTTATGCCGTTATTGGAAGAAAAACTCCTAGGTTATGCTAGGGAAATTCAAGGAAGTGGAGGGCCACAGAGATCCTTTGAACTATTATGGGGATAGAGAAGGGAAGGAAAAACCCTTAGGTTATGCTAAGTATACAAGAGCTTTAATTCTCAGAGTATGCTGGGAAATAAAGGTGGGAAAGGGGGTCCTCAGGTTATGCTGGGGATATAAAGAGAAACCTCCCGGGTTATGCTAAGGAACGAAGGAAGGAAATTTCTTGGTCTGTTCTAGGGAGAATGGAGTGCGATCCTTGGGTTATGCAGAGGAAGTCCACAAGTTGCACAGGGGGAAGATAGGTATATGGTCCTAAGTCTGGGGAAAGGAGTCAAGGATCGGAGCCCCATGCTATCATGTTTATTTATGAATTTGCAGGAAAAGAATGTAAAGAAAACTTCCCTTTGGTTATTGATGCAACACCATTTTTAGCCCTTGTTCCATTCCTTCGGTTGCATTAGTCACGTGTTTCCGTTGTTTTTAGGTTATGCATGTGTCAAATTTCAATTCAGAAATAGAGCAATTTGTTATCTTGAACAATGACTGGTTTGTGGCCTTGTTCTGCTTGATTTCAGCCTCATTTCTATTGGAAGAAACCCTTGATTTCCGAGCTTCACCTCGTAGGTTGGTCGAGGGGTTCTCATCTTACAGATTGGTTTTTGTTTTCAGGCCCTCGTTTATGATTTTTGTCATGATTTCCACTTCGAGGCTAGCCTTTAGGGATCTTTTGTAGGAACCATTAACCCGCTTGGGCTTGACCTTTCCAATCTTGATTCGACTTTGTGGGCTCTCGGCTTTGAATTTCTTTTCTTTCTCTTTCCTGTTTTTGGAGCGTTAGCCATCATTATCAGCTAGGGTTGGCTAAATGCGCTTGCTGATACTGGATTTTCCTTTTAGTTCTTGCCAGGAGAAAACCTGTGAGACCGGTCGTGCTACCTTCTCTTGCGGAATGGTTAGGACATCAAAGTTAAAGGAAAAAGGAGTGGTAAAAACAACAAAACAAATACATGGATTTAGAGAGGCATGTCTCTTTTGGAGAAAAAGAGAGGACTTATCTGGGAATGCGTGCCGACTTTAAATGGAAACGACATGCTTCTTGGACTAAATACCGGCCCAGATCCATTTCTTCTTTTGATTTCAATTTTTTGGAGACCATGGAAATTTGTTCAGGCTTGAGTGGCAATATTTCCTCTTTTCCGCCGCCGACGCCCTTTGCAGGTTTTCGCCAATCGGCCTTTCTCATTTCTCTTCTCCCGTCGTCCGATAACGCTCTTTGTGAGTTTTCACTAAACGGACTCTCTCATTTTGTTTTCTCTGCTCAGCGTCGCCTTATGGTGCCCAAAGATTTTCACCGATAAGACTCTCATTTTGTTTCTCTCCAATTGAGTTGTGCTGAATCTCAACAATGGTGTTTGTCACATCCTTGCTTTGGCCAATTTATCGGAAGGACTTGACCCAGGTTCTTGATTGAAATTTACAACTTTGGAACCATTCTGGCGGATTTGTGACAGAAACAATACATTTCTGTCCCATATTTATTTTCTTGGGGAACTGGAATTTTATTTTGATATGACTGAACCTCAGGGAGAGGCTGCCTACGTATCCTTTCGGAATCAAGTTAGACGTAGTTCAAGAGTGTTTTCTAAACTAATTTGTTTGTTGTTTCTTTTTGTTTTCAACCACCCATTTTCTTTTTCTTTCTTTTTTCATTCATATTTTCTTTCTCCTCTTTTCTCTTTTTTTAATAAACTTAGCAATTATGGGTTCCAAAGAGGGTAAGCAAAGAAACGCAATCGGCTCAATAGGTTTGTGAAGGATTGGTAATGTTTTAGGGTAGCGGGAAACAAAAGACTTCGTCATTTCAAACAGCCGGAATCATTGCAACAGAGGGATTAAATGTAATACCTTTTTACTGCATCTGCATTTACTGCTGCCTCAGGCTCGTCTCCTTCAACGTCACCCGTACAGTGCTCCTTTGGGTAATATCTTTCTGATAATGTATGGACCTTTCCAGTTCGGAGCGAACTTTCCTTTGGCTTCCTGATGGTTAGAAAGTATACTCCTCAATACCAGCGGTCCGACTTCAAAATTCCTAAGGTGCACTTTCTTGTTGTTAGCGCGGTCCATTCTTTGTTTCTATAACTGCCCATGACAAACCGCAGTCATTCATTTTTCATTAATTAATGACAACTGCTCCAAACGAGTTTTAACACACTCAATATCCTCAATTTCTGCTTCGACAATTACTCAGAGCGAAGGGATTTCTTTCTCTGCGGGTTTGACAGCTTCAGTCCCATAGACCAGTAAATATAAAGTTGCTTCTACCGATGTGCGTACTGTGGTGCGATATCCCAGCAGTGCAAAAGACAACTTTTCATGCCATTGTCTTGAGCTTTGAATCGTTTTTCTCAAGATCTTCATGATGTTCTTGTTAGCCGCTTCGACGACACCATTACCTTTGGGCCGGTAAGGTGTGGAGTTTCTATGTGTTATCTTAAATTATTCACATATTTCTCCCATCAGGCGACTATTGAGATTGGCCGCGTTATCTGTAATGGTGGTTGCGAGAATTTCGAATAGACAAATGACGTTGGAATGCACAAAATCTACCACGGCTTTCTTGGTGACGGATTTGAGTGTGATAGCTTCAACCATTTTGAGAAGTAATCAATAATGATCAATATGAATCTATGTCCATTTGAGGCTTTTGGCTCAATCGGCCCAATGATATCCATGCCCCAGGCAGCGAATGGCCAAGGTGCTGGCATAGGATGCAATTTGGTTAGCGGTGCATGAATCAAATCACTGTGCACCTTACATTGATGACATTTCCGAACGAAGCTGAAGCAATCTTTCTCTATGGTCATCCAATAGTACCCGGCTCTGAGTATTTTCTTTGCCAGTACGTACCAATTCATATAAGGCCCACACACTCCTGAGTGTACTTCAAGCATAATTCTTCTGGCTTCCTTGGTGTCAACACATCTAAGCAAACTGAGATCTGGAGTCTTTTTGTACAAGGTATCACCACTCAAGAAGAAGCTACTAGCGTGCCGTCAGATGGTTTTCTTTTCCTCCCCGGTGGCTTACTCGGGATACTCCTATGTTTTCGGGAATCTCTTGATGTCATAGTACCAGGGATGTGTGCTGGACTCTGCTTCGGTCATATTAAAATACCCATGCCTTTGTTTGATTTGGATTTTCAACGGACCAACGTAGGCGTTTCTGGGGTAAGGCAACATGGAAGCTAGAGTTGTGAGTGCATCTGCTAGCTCATTGTGACAACGAGGAATGTACCTGAATTGTACCGACTTGAACTGTTTGCCGAGCTTCTCCACATGCTGTCGATAGGGGATGAGTTTAACGTCTCTTATTTCCCACTCTCCTTGAGCTTGTCGGAAGATCAAATCTTAATCCCCCATGATTAACAGTTCCTTAACATATTGGTCAATGGCCATGTTCATGCCCATGATGCAAGCCTCGTATTCAGTTGTATTATTGGTGGAGAAAAATCGAAGCTTGGCTGTAGCCGGATAATGCTGACCCGTGGGTGAGATTAAAATTGCCCCAATCCCTACGCCTTTTGTGTTTACTGCTCCGTCAAAGAACATTTTCCAAGCGGGGATGTATTTAGATGTTACTTCCACTGAAATTACCTCTTCATCAGGAAAATAGGTATTCAAATGCTGATATTCATTGTCAACTGGATTTTCGGCCAGATGATCTCCTAATGCTTGAGCCTTCATTTCGGTACGAGTGACATAAACTATGTGGAACTCGGTGAGGAAGATTTTCCATTTTTCCAATCACCCTATGGGCATAGGTTTTTGGAATATATACCTTAATGGATCTAGCCTGGTTATAAGGTAGGTGGTATGAGCTTGAAGGTAATGCCTCAAATTCTGGGCCACCCACGTCAAGGCGCAATAGGTTCTTTCTAGCAGCGTGTACTTGGACTCGTAACTAGTAAACTTCCCGCTCAAATAATAGGTCGCTTGCTCTTTCTTTCCCGTGGCGCATGCTGCCCGAGAATACAAGCAAAAGAGCTTTCCAAGACTGTTAGATAGAGAAATAGTGGCCTTCCCGGTTCCGGCGGGAGCAAGACTGTTGGGTTGGACAAGTAGTGTTTGATTCTGTCAAAAGCCTCTTGACACTCAACAGTCCCTTTAACTTCCACATCCTTTTTCAATAGCTTGAATATGGGCTTGATGTGGAAGTCAACTGGGCGATGAATCGGCTGATGTAATTCAGTCTTCCCAGTAAGCTCATTACATCCTTCTTGGTCTTTGGAGGAGGTAGCTAGCGAATGGATATTATCTTGGTCGGATCTGACTCGATACCTCTTCGGCTGCCAATTAATCCTAAACTTTTGCCTGACGGGACTCCGAATGCACACTTGGTTGGATTCAATTTCAAATCATACTTGCAAAGCCTTTCGAAGAACTTTCTTAAGTCCCTTACATGATCACCCTGAGTCTTGGACTTGATAATCACCTCGTCCACATATACTTCTATTTCTTGATGCATCATGTCATGGAAAATGTGTTCCTGGCCCTCATATATGTTGCCCAGCGTTTTTTAAATCGAAAGGCATAACTCTGTAACAATAAATTCCCCAAGGTGTTGTGAAGGCGGTTTTATCAGCATCTTCCTCATCCATCAACACATGCTGGTATCCTGCGTAGCAATCTACAAAGGACTGTATCTCGTGTTTGGTACAGTTGTCAACAAAGATGTGGATGTTAGGTAGACGGAAGTTGTCTTTGGGACTCGCCTTGTTTAAATCATTGTAGTCTACACACACTCGAGTTTTTCCATCTTTTTTCGGTACCGGGACCACATTGGCCAACCATGTGGTGTATCAAACCACTCGGATTACCCCCGCCTCTAGCTATTTTGTAATCTCTTCTTTGATCTTATCGCTGACTTCAGGTTTGAACTTTCTTTGTTTTTGTTTGACTGGAAGGCATTCTGGGTATGTGGGGCTTATGAACCACCGGATCAACATTCAGCCCAGGTATATCATCCTAAGACCAAGCAAATACATCTTTGAATTCTAAAAGAAGTGGAACCAGTTAATCCCGAATTTCCTTATTCACATGGATGCTTATTTTAGTTTCCTTGATTTTGCCGGGATCGCCCAAGTTAACTGGTTCGGTATCGTTTAAGTTCGTCTTAGGTTTATTTTTAAAATGTTCCAACTCTAGGTTGATTACCCTAAAAGCCTCATCTTCATCATATTCCGGTTCATGGTTCATTATTTCATAATAGGTAGCATGTTCGGGTCCGGGCATGAAGTCCGTGAGCATGTCATTTTATTTAAAGACGCATTATTGGGACTGAAAGAAAACAAGAAAATAGCAAAAAGGCAAAATTAGAAAAAATGGAGAAGTGCAAATGATGAAATATTGATTTCATTTATTTGAAATTGCAAGATAACATGGTTTACATATGGAATTTACAGGACAAAATACTACGGAAAAACACCCGAGCAACACCCTGAAATAACTCGTGATGCAAGAAAAGGAGGCAAGGCAGGACTACCTGGCCTCCCGCCTTGCTTGGAAAGGTGTGGCCTTCCAGTTTTGCAAAACATGGCATCCGATTCCATATAGAGCACTTCACCAGTGCTTGAGCCTTCTCCCAGCTGGACCAAATTGGCTTCATACAATAATTTCCTCATGGATCCACATATCTCCTCAATTTCTTCCACTGTGAAGGTCTAGTCTTCCTCTTCCTCAAAGTACTTTAATATTACAAATTGTTTGTACAAGTGGAGTAGGGGTTGTAGTAAAGCCCATCCACGGCGTTTCCTACGGTTGGCCAAGCTGATGCCCTCCGGCGTTGGATGGAAACCTAGCCCAAAAACCTTCTCTGCGGCAGGCAAAGCGACCGACTCAGTTATGCCTTGTAGAGAACTTCCAAGTACCTTGCTTGGCTTAAACCCTTGGCGTGTCATCTCTCTTGCCACCCTGATTGAGGCATTGGAGAGGAAGGGCTGGTGGAATGGTTTGCCTTCTCTGTATTGATCGGCTACCACAATTTCAAAAGCCTGGTAAACTATATGCTCACTTCCCTCTTTGTCTTTGAGGCAGGGGATAGAGGGATCACGGTAAATTAATTGTTCATCTTCTCCATGGACCACAATCTCCTGGTTCTCATGTTCGAACTTCAACATTTGGTGCAGAGTCGAAGGCACCGCTCTTGCCGCGTGAATCCATGGTCTTCCTAGGAGATAGTTATAGGATGTGTCCATTTCAAATACTTGAAATGTCACTTCAAAATCAACCGGAACGATGGTCAATACTAAGTCAATTTCACCTATGGTGTCTCTCTTGATTCCATCAAAGGCTCGGACACACACATTGCTGGGACGGATCCTCTCTGTTCCAATCTCCATTCTTTGCAATGTTGACAGTGGGCGTATATCTATCCCATAATCTCCGTCTATCATTAATCTTTGGACATAATAGCCTTCACACTTGATGGTGAGGTGCAAGGCTTTGTTGTGGGAAGCTCTTTCTGGAGGTAAATCATTCCTACTGAATGTAGCCTAATTAATAGCAAATAATCTTTCCGCCATTTTCTCCAGTTGTTCCAAGGAGGTTCCAACCGGTACATATGCTTCATTCAAGGTTTTTGCCAACACTATCTGGTGCTTTGAAGATTTCATCAGCAATGACAATAAAGAGACCTGCTCGGGAGACTTTCAGAGCTAGTCCACCACCTCATATTTTGGAATTTTCATTTTTTTAAAAGAAGGCCTCTGCCTCTTCAGTACGGGCTTTTTGGGTTGAAATCACCATTTGGTGGCAGTGTTTACTTCATCCATATCTGAATATTTCTTGTAGGATGTCCCTTTTGAGTTTCCCCAATGTTCTCTTTGCCCTTGTGTGTTACTATGGTTTTTTGGTAGTTCCATGGGACTGCAGAGGGTTTGTCATTTGCTTTTGAGGCGCGCAACCGATTACCACGGGCTCATTCAGCCTTGGTGGTTTAATCGGTCCCCGTACAACATATGCTCCCTTGGGTATATACATCATTTTATTCAACTCAAACCTTCTTGGAGGACTCAAAGCGGGCAGCTTTTCTTGACGCCCCCGGGGGATGTAAAGTATGGTTTCCTTGGAGGGTGTCGTCTAAGTTTTATTTTCAGACTTCTTCTCCTCTTCTGGATGCTTGGCTTCAGTCATTTCCTTTTCTTCAAACTTCTAGGGGGTAACCTTCGGTTTTCTGTCTGCATCAGCAATGGCTATTATGGCTTTTAGGGCAGGGTCAAATTCTTTGATCTCACAAATCATTCTAATGACTAGCCTGTTGTTGTGAGCCGACAACGGGTTATTGTTACATTAGAGATATCTTCATCTCTTAGCACTATTTTCCTTTGTTCGATTAAATCATCCACATCTTGTTTAAGAGTTCAGCAGTTTTTGGTGTCATGTTCTTCGACTCCTGAATGATAAGCACATCGTACGCCCCCTTTATAGGAACGTGACTCAGGATTTTGCCTGTTTGGGGGAACGGGTTGCAAGAGACCCATCTGGACCAATTTTGGGAATAATCTAGCATAAGACTCCCCTATTGGTGTAAATCTTTATCTCCTGGGTAGCTCCCTGGGACGGAAATTATTTTGTGGAGGGCGGGGATTATAGTGGTTTTGGGGAGGTTGATTTCTCGGGACTTGGTTTTTGTTGCCCTGTTGTTGTGGTTGAGCAAATGGCTGGGCATTCATGACTGCATAAAGGGTTTCGTAGCAGTTTATATGTACAGTTCAGATAATATCAAAGCGGTAAAGCATTTAGCATTTAGCACTAAACATGTAAGCAAAACAGAATAAGCCAAATGTAATCTTGAACCCTGAACCAGAGATTCTAAGTTTGAATTCCCCAGCAGAGTCGCAAGAGCTGTCACACCTCCTTTTTACACGGCTACCCTGAAGGATGACACGTATGAGGTAGTTTTTCCAATTAAAATGACATTATTCAAAATGGTATTATTTATTTATTTAGAGTCGCCACTTGGGATAGGTTTGGCTTTCGGTGTCCCAAGTCACTAGTTTGTTTTGAATCCCAATTCGAGGAAATTTTCGACTGCCCAAATAGAGTTTACGAACTAGAAATTCTAAGTAAGGAATTCTGTTGTCCCGAGGGAAGGTGTTAGGCACCCTCGGATCTCGTGGTTCTAGCGCGGTAGCTTAAAATATTACAATTGGCTAAATTTCTGATTTTTATTCATATTCATCCTATGAGAATTTTTTTAGTTTTAACTGCTTTATTCATTTTTAGGAATATTGCAACATTACTAAAACACGTCTTGAACCACATCATATAAATGCACCCGCGGTTTTTGACATATTTTCATATCGTTGAGATTGGGATTTGGGTCACATAAATGTGCACCCACATTTAAGAAATGTGAATTATTAAAGACGTTCTAAAGAAACTAACGCGTTATTATCTTCGTTGGAGGTCGTGCATATTCGCTAGACGACTCCCCTCAGATTCTAAGTATGTTGAGTTCCATATTTTACAAGAGATGACCCAAAAGAATATTTGATGTTAAGACTACTTGATCCTAAAAATTAACTACAAAGATTTATTCAAATGCCATGCCGAATGGCCTGGGTGCATGCATCAACTGGGCCTCAATGGAGCCCAACTTGACAACCCTAGCTTTGGGACCCAAAGGCAACCTCTCATATTTACACAACAAGTGAAGTTGCACATATGGCGAACTGCTGAATTTAGTGGGCTTAGCAGCCCAATCACTTAACCTTCAAAGGAGAGGACCCCTACTTAATACTACATTTTGGGTCATAAATTCATACTGGGTCTCAAGGACCGCACCCATATATAAATCGTTGAAGTTAATAGGCCAAGTGGACCGATCAACCCGAAACAGGCTTAATTTTGCTCGGGCAATTGAAGGCCTGGGCACAAGGCATATTGCTAACAGGCATCATGTGTCCAAACAACTCATTTGATTTGTCCAGACCTTAATTGGAATAAAAATAGGCTCACATTTGTTAGCCTATCACCAGCTCAGACGCACTCATTTAAGTCAGCTTATGAACACACATAAATTGTATAAACATGAAGAGTATATTAACAACTAATTACACTATCACAACACCAGTGCCTAATAAATTAACAAGCAATTTTTACTTCACAATTAGAGGTAGTCCTGCAACTCATGGGCACTTCAGGATTCAAGCCAATCCTAAAAACAAGATTGGGAAGCCATTTACTACATTAATATTACATCACAAGTGTCAATTGCAAGATTAACTAAAATGAAAGGGATTCCTAATTAGAAGTCATGTAAATGGGGTGCACAGCTATACATTACACAAAATTTACCAGCTAGATGAGACAAGGGAAGGAAATTGAATAGCTAAACTCTTGTATTACAAAATCAAAGCTTCATTCTACATTCGTATGAGATCCACATGTCCAAAATATACCTGAAAATTTGAAAGAGAGTGGAGATGAGGGTTCAGCAAGTAAACAATAGAGTAATGGTAATTAAAAACACTTCAGATTTCCCATCTCCCAGGTAGTTAGAGATAGATGAATGGATAATTTTAAACTCTAAGAAAATAAGTACAAGGAACCCAGAACAGGCTTCAAATCATCAGGTATCCAAACTGAAATCAAACAATGACAAATAGCTCGAAATTTTCAGATTGAGAAGCTCATTTTAGAAGATTAGGTATTGATCCAATGTAACAGTAAAATTTCTGTAGTATGCATATATTTTTCTAGATTTTTTTTCTATTCCTTTTCTAGACCCCTTATTTAGTGATTTTTAATCCCTTTTTATTGCCAAAAGCTAGGGAAACATTATTATTGAGTTTTTACAGAAGGTCCTCCCCTCAAATTCAGATTTTACCTAATTAGACCTTCATTTTTTCCCTTGTTCCCCATGTTATTGCAACAAATCTACTGATTTATCAATGACCCATCTAGAAGGGTCTAAACACTTCTACCATCATCTACCCTTCATAGACTACCCATATTACCCTTATTTTGTTCCTAATATTACAAAGCTAAGTTGAAAATACTATATTACCCTTATTTGTCTTAAAATTATCAGAAATAGGTAAGAAAACCCTATACTACCCATAAGTTACTTATTTATATCAAAACAACTCCTAAAATTAATTCTTCTAATCTTAACAGCTACAACAAATTTCAATTGGTACTAATTAAAGGCAAGTGCTAATCACCCTTCAGCAATCAAGGTAAAAAATAAGTCCAATTACCATCTTGAGAAGAAAAACAATGGGAGGCTACCACTATCAAAATTTTATCTCATAAACCATTATCTCAAATTATTAACTGATATTCAGACGCAGAAAATCAAGAAATTATGGAGACTGAGAACAAATAGGGGAGATGCAAGAAATGAGGACCATTTTCTTGTGAACTCAGACCAACCCATACAAGGACTAAAGAAAGCATGCCAAACATCAAATTGAAACTTAAAACGGGTATGGAAAACAAAACAAACACGGCTAATTTTGCTCACAAAGTGGACATGCTCAGGATTAATAACATAGCTATTAGTCCTAAAAAAAATCTAATAACATTTTCAATCAAAGGGAAATGGATCCAGACTTAAAAATAGAAACACAAAATAAAATCAAGGTGAACTTACTGATTCTTCTATTAACCTTGTTGAAACAAATTTAACTCAACACTCAAAGGTCTCTGAAATATTGCTTGAATGCAGCCATGGCCGTTGCCGACATTGGAGGGGTCTCGGATTGTTTGAGAGGGCTTTAGGGGGGGGGGGTATTGGATGAAGTAGACAAAGGGATCCTGAGGTGTGGCTCTATAATGATTAATGGTGTTTTGATGGTGTTGGATGGCATTGGACGGTGTTGGATGGCAGTCACCGCTGTGCATGGTGGTGGTGCCATCTTTAGGTGGATATTTGAGGCTTTAGGGATATGTTCGAGAGTAAATACGTGAAAGGCTAGGGTGCGGGTGGTTAGGGGAATCATTGGTGTTGATTTGAGGGTGGTTTTCCATCAGCCGCCGCCGTATACGGTGGAACCACCATGCTTTGTTTTGATATTTGAGCATATTGGCAGATATTCGAGATATGATTCATATGGGAATGGGAAGAGGAGAGTGAGACGCTTCTATGATGTAATTTTGGGAGGTATTGGGTTACGCCGCCACCGGCGATTTCCGGCCGGTGGCGGATGGTGGGTTTGTGGTGGTTCACGGATGGTGTTACACCGACGAAGGTTTGTTAGAGGACGGAATAGTTTGGTCTCTGAGTATATTGCATGCGTTTGGACACTTATATCTAGTTTTGGGGAAGTTTTAGGACCGTTGGATTAGCGGTGATCAAGGTCTGGGAAGAAGAGTAGTCGAACGACGTCGTTTGGCACAATGAGGATGGATCGGGTTGGGGATAAACGGACTGAGTGCTTTTGGGCCCAAGTTTTAATTACAGATGGCGTAGTTTGGACACTTTGGACATTATATTTTAGCTCTTTTTAAATCCTTCTTTTACAAAATCCTAATTACTCCATATGATTTAATTAACCTATGATTTTATCAAATAGAAGATTAACAAAATACTTAAAATCAAACTTATATACACATTAAGCCATTTTTTGAATTTCGTTTTTCGATTACCAATTAATGTCTAAAATTGCAAAATTGCTTCTAAATGCACATACGTCACGCATTTTTGTATTTTGTTATTCAGAAATGCACAGAGATGCAACTTTAATTAACAGAATAATGCCATGAAAAAAAATCAAAATTGCAAATAAACAAACGAAATTATTTTGTTTTATTTTTTGGATTGATGGGAGTAATTCGTAGAGGGCAAAAGCTCATGCTCACAACAAAGTCAAGAGATATTGCTTCAATTCAAAACACAATACAATGGCTCATATTCCTAAAACAATTAACTACACCTGGAAAATAAAACCCTTGGAAAAGAACCGCGACACAGAGAAAAAGCAAGGGGGAATTGCAACACTATCTAACAAAAGAAAATCTTTTTATTTTATTTTTTTGAAAACTTAAATCCCTCAGGAAAATTTTCTAATAGATTCATGGTCGGGAAAAGTCCAATCTTTTCTATCTAAAAAAAGTTATTCAATTAAACTAACACAACTAAAATAACATAGAAAGTCACATAGACATTCTCCTCACTAGAGTAATCCTAGAGTCAAAAGAATTTGTATCCTCAATGTCATTGGCTGAGTCTAGTATCTGTTCTTCAACATTGACATCCTCAAATTGTAGTTGGCTAGGTTGTTGATGTTCTACTCTAACCTACCCAATTAACACCTCAAATTCATGCTTTTCTTGACTAATATCGTCTATATTGTCTTGTTGAGCATTAAAGCTCTTACCACTTGACTCAATTGAGACTCAAACTTGCGAATAATTCCTCTTGCTTTCCATTTACAATTGTCTTTCATTATTTTGTTTCAGAAGGTACTTTAACATATCCTTGATCTCTTTCAGGTCTACATTCCCAGGTTCTATGTTCCTATTAACTTCACGAGAAAAGATAGAACCATCATAGTAATGAGTTGGGGAAAGATAAGAAATGTAAGCACAACATTAAAAAGGCTATTTTTACCACCACACACATCACACACATTACACAAATAAGATTGAATTGGAGCACATAACTCGTTCTCGAAAATACTTTGATAATTTTGATACGGGTGGTTTCCTTCACAATATGTATGAGGATCAAAAGTAGAATTATCTGCACCTAAATTTCCATAATTCTAAGATGTCCTACTTCTCAAATCAACAGCTATAAAAAATAAAACAAAAAAAGTTCAAACTTGAACCATAACAATATATACAATTACACTACATTGTTAGTTTCCCGGTAACGACGCCAAAATTTGATCACTCCCAACTCTAGTCCTAAAAATGATAAGTGATCGTTGCAAACATAATCTGGTCTGCATGTGGGGAATCGGATCCCACCGAGAACTAAGACTTAGCTGTATCGGTTTAATATCACTAAGAAGACAAGATTGAACAAGTATATAAATTGTTAAGATTTAGATTTATATTTCTAACTAATTAACTAGAAAATAATACAAAGCGGTAAAATTGTTAAATAACGAGACAAAGGGTTTGGGACTAAATTAAGGAGGTCTAGAGTTATGATTTCCCTAATTGTCGGAATCCTTCTAGCTATGTTCCCTACAATTTGGCCAGTGTATTCTCTACTGATCACGAGCATTTTAGGTGCTGTAGTTCTCTCTCGAGAAACCACAACAGCTTACTAGACATCTCTAAAACTAAGCTAGTTGGCTTTATCTAACCGCTCATTATGACCACATCAAGACTTTGTTATTTCAAAACCAACCTTTAAACCCACTATAATGATTTCTCACATATGCTAGGAGTGACATTGTTGAACAACAACTTTAATATGTATCCTTTCTCGAGAAACACATAATAAATCGCAAAATTAAAATCGATGCCATTTAATCAACAACAATAAACATGTAGTTGTACAAGTAGAGGAAATTGAACGGCTCAATCATATAAAAACATAACAAGAATTTATCCTACAAAAGGTTCCATCAAAACCCTAGATAACAAATTAGGTATTCATAATAGTACGTAAATTTACACTACTAAAAGTCATAACCAACTATGAAAAAAATAGGAACAGGAAGGAAAAATTCATAGAAGAATTCCTCGCCTTGCTCCTGTTGTGTCTCTGCCTCTTTATATCGAATTTGTGTCCAAAATCGGTCTCCTCTCTCAAGAATACTGCTATTCCATGTATATATACCAAGTAGTGTTGGGTCAAAACAATTATAGCTTCTCCTACATGAAAACAGAAATGTTTCCGGGCCTAGACGTCCACGACCACTGTCCGAGCGTGGCACGGATGCGGCATTTGGCAAGTATACTACCTCAGTCTGCCTCATGTCCGTGGTTGTGGTTCCGATCATATTTTTCACCTTGTTGTTTTGTGTAATTCGGAAAATGATAAAGCATGAAAGTTGTAGCCCTTTGCATTTTCTTTCTAACCGTATATTGTATTGCCTAAATGGAGTTATGAGAAAAAAGTTCTATGCATTTTACTAGACAGTGCGCATTATGCCTACTCGATTCTTCATTTTATTGTTCTATCATCCGTTGATCCCCGAATACTGTCCTGGCTTTATTCCTTGGGCTTTTACTCAGACTTCAAAGCTCTAAATCACTTAAATTCATTACATAGCATATATATAGCTCGTACTCACTCCTACAAGGCATAAAGCACACAATTAGTGCAAGACACTAGCAATTAAAGCTCACACACAATTAAAGTGCAATAAATTTAAGTGTAATAAGCAACTAAAATACGTGATTATAGCCTATCATCAACACCCCACAGTTAAAACATTAATCGTCCTCGAGCAATCAAACTAGACATTTTTATAGACACGACCTTTTAAAATAATTCTCCAAACTCATTGCACCAAGAGTATTTTAAATAGACAAAGCACAAAAGCGTAATATTTTTACCTCAAGATTTGACTCACAAGTATTACACATTATTCATAACTTATCCATTTACTCTAACATAGAGGTCACTGACGTTACCTTTCATTCATGAATCAAGTGCCCTCACACAACAAATGTGAGTAGTTCCAATAAATAAGATTTAGGAACTCAAGATAGAAATAATTTACTCACTCTTAGAAATAACATTCATATGCCACAAAAGATGCACCATAAGCTTGACCGTAGTGTACTACACTAATCGAGCCCATTCCATCTAGGATCAGTTAGGACTTTATTTGGTTGTAATGTAGGCTACGGGACTGGTAGGATACGTTTAGATATACGAGTGTCTATACCTCTCTAAGCAATTTAAAACATATACTTTAACATTCAGACCTCAAACTTATGTCAAACCAAAACTCCACTTTCATGTCGTATATTATCCCATTGTTCATTAAGTACACTTACATCAAGAGCCAGCACTTATCAGGTAATTTTTTTTCACAACAATGAACGTATTTTTTTTTTCAATTCAAGTGGAGCTTACTATTTCAGAACAATGCACCTTTCAATTCAAATGGATAAGGCTTGTATGTGGTTGCCAAAGAAACAAGATTATTGGCTCAAAGGGGTTAACTACGATACATAATAATAAGATAGGTAAAATATACATATCTGGCTCAACAAAGAAATGCCTATGTCACTTCCTAGATAGAATTAAACTACTATTTTGCTTTGCAAACACACAGGGCAAGTTCTACACATCAAATGCAATGCACAAAATAACACCCAAACCTCAAACACATATGGCACATAACTCACTCAGGATTGGATTTGTGAAAACGCAATAGTCAAAGCATTATGCAAATTTAAAATCATACAATTTAAAATACTTAGACAATAGTCAAAAACTTAGCAAAAACGTCATAACCAAAGAATTGACTATTTTCAAGGTATAACAAAGTCAAGAGATATTGCTTCAATTCAAACCACAACAGCTCTTATTCCTAAAAATAATTAACTACACCTGGTTTGCATAAAACCCTTGGAAACGAACCACGGTATAAATAAAAACAAAAGGGAATTGCTACACTATTTAACAAAAGAAAATCTTTTTATTTTATTTTTTCTTTAGACTTAAATCCCTTAACAAAATTGTCTAATATATCCATCGTCGGGAAAAGTCCAATATTTTCTATTTTTTAAAAAAATTATTCAATTAAACTAACATAACTAAACTAGCATAGAAAGTCACCCAAACAATCTCCCCACTCGAATGATACTAGAGTCAGCAATTTTTATCCTCAATGTCCTTGGCTGACTCTAGTCTTAGTTCTTCAACATTTACATCCTCAAAATGAAGTTGGATAGGTTGTTGATGTTCTACTCTGACCCCTACAATTAACACCTCAAATTCATGCTCTTCTTGGATGCGTTCATCAATATTGTTTGTTGAGAATCAAAAGCTCCCACCACTTGACTCAATTAAGCCTCCAACTTGAAAATAGTTCCTCTTGCCTTTCTATCTACAATTATTTTTCATGTTTTTTTTCAAAAGGCACTTTAACATATCCTCGATCTTCTTCAGGTCTGCATCCCTAGGTTCTTTGTTCCTATTAACTTCACAAGAAAATGTAGAACCATCATAGTAAGGGATTGGGGAAAGATAAGAAATATATGCACAACTATTAAAGTGAAATGTTTACCACCACACACATCACACACATTCCACAAATAAGATTGAGTTGGTGCACATAACTCGCTCTCGGAAATATTTTGATAATTTTGATACGGGTGGTTTCCTTCACAATATGTATGGGGATCAATAGTAGAATTACCTGCACTTAAATTCCCAAAATTACAAGACGTCGTGTTTCTCAAATCAACAATAATAAAAAATTCAAATAAACAATCATTACGAAAAAAAAGTTCAAACTTGAACCCTAGCAATATATACAACTACAACTACACCCGGTGACGGAGCTAATATTTGATCATGCCCAACAATAGTCCTAAAAAGGATAAGCGATCGCTGCAAATATCATCCGGTCCAAAAGTGCGGAGTCGAATTCCACAGAGAACTAAGGCTTGGCTGTATCTGTATAATATCACTTAGAAGACAAGATTGAACAATTATCTTAATTATAAAGATTGAGATTTATATTTCTAACTAATTAACTACGAAATACTATAAAGTGGTAAATTTATCAACTAACGAGACAAAGCGTTGGGGACTAAATTTAGTCTAGAGTTATGATTTCCTTAATTGTCAAAATCCTTCTAGATATGTTCCCTAAAATTTAGCCGATGTATTTTCTACTGATCGTAAGCACATTAGGGTCCGTAATTTTCTCTCGAGCAATCACAATGTGCTTGTTGGCTTTATCTAATCGCTCATTATGACAACGTCAAGGCTTTGTTATTTGAAAACCGGCCTTTTAAACCGCTGTATTGATTCCTCACATACATTAGGAGTGTTGTTGTTCAACAACCACCTAAATATGTATCCTTTCTTAAGAAACACATTACTAATACGAACAGTGAACTAATACTATTCAATTAATAACAATAAACATGTAGTTGAACAAGTTGAATTCAACGACTCAATTATATAAAAATGTAACATGAATTTATCCTACAAAAGGTTCCATCAAAACCCTAGAAAACAAACTATCTATTCATAATAGTATGTAAAACTACAATACTAAAAGTCATAACCAACAATGAAAAAAATAGGAAAAGGAATTAAAAATTCGTAAAAGAATTCCCCGCCTTGCTCCGATTATGTCACTACATCATTAGGTCGAATCTTTGTCCAAAATTGGTCTCTTCTGTCAAAAATACCATTTTTCCATGTATATATGTCATGGCCCCAGTTCGCCCTCCGTGAATATGTTGTGACGAAACCTAGTCCCTGCGACTAGGTAAGCCTAACAATGCAAGAACATATGGCTAACAAATAACTTGCGGGAATCTTACCTAGAACCAAGATTTTACAAGATGGAAAAGCAAAATGTAGAATGCCACTTGGCACATACAGCACAATATCTCAACTACTACAATGCTATCCCAAAACCCGAAAACTCATGGTAACACAAAGTAGAAGAGAAATATAGTAAAGTTCTCTAATCTCAAAAGTATCTAAATCAACAGTACGATAGAGCGGTTAACACTACAAGGCATAATAATGATGTAGACTCTTCGGTCTACGGACGCAGTAAAAGTACCTCGATGCCTCCAAATGCTCTCCCTGTCTCAAGGGTAATATGCCTGAGTAGTGGTACCTGGATTTGCACATGGAAAACATGCGCAGGAAGGGCATGAGTACACTAGAGCAGTACTTCGTAAGTGCCAAGCCTAACCTCGGTTGAGTAGTGACGAGGAAGGATTGGCCCTACTGAGGTAAAATAATAATAGTAATGACAGGATAAGATAAACAATATAACTGAGAATCTACAGCAAGAGTCTAGACAGATAACATGGGTACAATAGCGGAAAAACACAAATTAACGATGAACACAAGGAAATACTGCTCATGATCAAGACATGACCACCCCAAGGTGAAACACTGTGCTGGATAAAGCCCTTATCAAGATATTCTTGTAACTGATCCCTCAACTCATTCAACTCAAGAGGATCCATATGATATGGGGGAATAGAAATGGGTTGAGTGCCCGACAACAATTAAAGGCCAAAATTAATGTCTCTATTAGGTGGCATGCCCGAAAGATCAGCTGGAAATACATCGCGGAAATCTTGCACCATTAGGACTGAATCAACAGAAGGGGTATCAGCACTGACATCTCTTACACAAGCTAAATATGCAGCACACCCTTTCTCAACCATATGCTAAGCTTTAAGAAAAGAGATAACTCTGCAAGGAGTGTGATCTACAGTACCACTCCACTCAACACGCGGTGCACCTAGAATATCCATCGTCACGGTTTTGGTGTGACAATCAAGGATAGAATAATAGGGCGACAACTAGTCCATGCCCAAAATAATATAAAAATCAACCATGCTGAGTAGCAATAAGTCTACCTTCGTCTCAAAACCACGAATAGAAACCAAAAATGATCGATAAATGCGGTCCACAACAAGTGAATCCCCCATAGGAGTAGAAACAAAAACATGTGAACTGAAAGAATTCCGATATATACCCAAATGCAGAGCAAAATAAGAGGAAACATAAGAGTAAGTAGAGCCTGGATAAAATAGAATAGATGCATCTCTATGGAAAACCAATATAATACATACGATGATAGAATCGGAGGCAACAACCCCGACACGAGCGGGAAGGGCATAGTATCAGGCCTGGCCTCCCCCTCGAGGGCAATCTCTACCTCCCCAGGCTCCACCTCTAGCTGGATGAGTGGGTGGGGCGGCAATTGGAGCTGTAACCATAGATTGGGAACTCTGAGGGGCACGCTGGGCAGGGAATTCTGTGGAGGTGCACTCCTCCAAAGTCTAGGGCAATACCTCACCACGTGGTGTCCGTCAACACACTCAAAACAAGTGCTGGAGGGACGCGGTGGATGTGACTTTCGAGGGCCAGATCTGCAGGACTGACCTATGAATGCACCCCACGCAGGAGGCGCGCTAGACACCTGAGATGCATAGCAAGGCTCCTGAGGCCTAGGAGAAGTTGGAACTGGAGCACTGTAGCTGCTGGAAGAGCTGAGTGAATGGGGAAACTCATATATCCCCTACCATGATGACCTGCAGCTGGGATACATGCGGTAGAATAGTGGCTCGACTCACGAGACCTCTTAGCCTCTCTCTCTTCTCTCTCCCTAGCACGCATACCCTTAATCCTCCTAGCAATGCTCACTACCTGCTGATAAGAAACATCTATCTCCAACTCACGAGCCATGCTAGATTTGATGCTAATAATAAGCCCCCTCAATAAATTTGTGAACCTTCTTGCAAACAGTAGCAACCAAGGCTGGTGCATGCCTAGCCAAGCTGGTATAACGGACAACATACTCCGAGTCCCAACACCATGGCGCAAATGTTCAAACTCTACACCATGCATCCCGAGGCATTGAGGGACATACTCTCACAGGAATAGCTAGAGAACTTAGCCCAAGTCGGCAAAGCAGCCTCATCTAGATTGTCTAACTCATAGGTGCGCCACAACTTATAGGCGGCCCCTCAAAGCTGGAAGGTGGTGAAAGAAACCTTGCTGGAACCTGAAATACACATGGTACAGAGAGTTTGGTAACACTCATTGAGAAAACCGAAAGCGTCCTCTGATTCTAGAGCGCTACATACATGAGGCTTGTACTTCTTGAACCTCTCAAGCCTCAACTTCTCATCCTCGGAAGCCGCGGTCCTGTCCCAGGGCTGATCTAGTACTGCAGGAAGTGCGGGTATAACCTTTGGGACCTGCTCAACATGCACTCGCTGCTCTTGACTGTATGAGGTAAGAGTTCATGCTCCTCCCGTGTCATGGGATGTGGTTGCAGCAAGGGTAAGCAACCCTGCTTGAGCCAAGGTGGTGTACATGCTCATGAAATATACCACAGTCTCCTGGAGGGCTGAAGTAGTGGTAGCACTAGTAGTAGTAGGCGTGTCAGGTGCCTGGACTCCGCCTGGACCTGCTGGTGGTACCTTCGCGGTAGATTGCGCAGGTTCACTAGATGCACCACGTGCGCATCCTCGATCTCTACCCAAGCCCCGGCCTCTGACGGATGCAGTGGGGGCGTGAGTGCCTTATCATCTCGAGTAGCACGTGTTCTCACCATCTGTGAGAGAATAGAAAGAAAAAAGTTTAGTTGTGACATCAAAAATCTCGCATGACAAGGAAATCAAATGAAGTGGAATTTTCTGAATAGTTGCATAGCCTCTTGTATACAAGTACAAACATCTCTGTACCGATTTTGAGACTGTAATAAATCAGCTTGCGTTCCATGACTTCTGTGAACTTAGAGCTCTAATACCTACTTGTCAAGACCCTAGTATTCCGTCCGTGAACATGTCGTGATTGCACATAGTCCCTACGACTAGGTAAGAATAACAATGCGGAAGAAAATAACTAACAAATAACTTGCGGAAATTTTAACTCGAACCAATATTTAACAAGATGGAAACAGGAATGTAGAATGTCACTTGGCACATACACCATAATATCTCAACTACTACAATGATATTCCAAAACCCAGAAACTCACGAGAACACTAGCTTGAAAAGAGATACAGTAAAGTGCTCTAATCTCCAAGGTATCTAAATCAACAGTATGATAGAAGGTCAAACACTACAAGACATAATAATGATGGAGACTCTTTGGTTAGTTGACGCGGCACAAGTACCTCGAAGTCTCCAAATGCTCTCCTGCCTCATGTGTAATATGCCTGAGTAGAGGTACCTGAATCTACACAAGGATAACAAAACGCCTCTCTAAGAGAAAAACTTTTAATTCTCGATAGGGAAGCCCCATAAAATTTTTCTTTGTTGCTTTGCTGTCGTAAAATTGCGTTCTGCGCAGGAAGGGCATGAGTACACCAGAGCGGTACTCAGTAAGTGCCAAGCCTAACCTCGGTTGAGTAATGACGAGAAAGGATGGGCTACTGAGGTAAAATAATAATAGCAATGACAGGATAAGATAAATAGTATAATTGAGAATATACAGCAAAAGACTAGACAGATAACATGAGTACAATAGCGGAAATACAAAAATAAAGGCAGAACACAAGGAAATACTACCCCCAACAAGAATAATAATAACCGGGGATCTCTTAGTATGCCAAGTATCTTTTGGTATCCTCGTTATAAATTCCAGGGATCTCTTGGTATCACGAGGATCTATTGGTATCCTTGATATAAATTTCAGGGATCTCTTAGTATCCCGCGGATCTCTTGGTATCCTTAATACAAATGCCAAGGATCTCTTGGTATCCCGAGAATCTCTTGGTATCTTCAATATAATCCTAGGTATCTCTTGGTATCCCGAGGATATCTTGGTATCCTCAATATAACTACTCTTAGTATCCCGAGGATCTCTTGGTATCCTGAATGCAAATGACAGGGATCTCTTGGTATCCCGGAGCTCAGTCGAAATCATAACTTTCATACAAGGGATCTCCCGGAGTCCCAATTTAAAATACACAGCAGTGACAAATGAATATTTGACTAAATGCGAACTTCGTGTAAGTAAACAGTCAATTCTAGCCTAACAAGCTGCACGTAATGAATGCAATTAAGGCAGGTTAAGCAAATAGACAATTTAAGTCAATTAAACATACTGTTCTAACTAACAATAGGTTAAGTTAAGAGTTATAGTAAAGTAGGGAAAAAGGGACATGCTAAGGAATACTTTAGGAAAAATTGGAGTTTTTAACAACTTGCACAAGCGCACACTCATCACCTCCCGCACAAGGCAATTCAATTACCAAATATCATATACTAATGGAAGAAGTCCCCCCACAAGGTTAGACAAGCCACTTACCTCGAATCGACTGAAAATCACCTAGAAATCATGCTCTTGCCAAGAGTATCCGACTCTAATTGGACCAAATGTATTCAATTCAATTATATATATTAAATAACATCTCATCTAACGGATTCTACGATTAAATTTAAACTAAGACGTGAAATTAGGTAAAATGACCAAAATGCCATTTAGGCCAATGTCTCGGAATCAGATGAAAGTAACCTTTTAGAAACGTCGTACTCTCACGAGTCCAACGATATTAAAATCTTGCAAATGTA
Source organism: Nicotiana benthamiana (assembly GCA_034376525.1). NCBI lineage: Eukaryota > Viridiplantae > Streptophyta > Magnoliopsida > Solanales > Solanaceae > Nicotiana > Nicotiana benthamiana. The sequence goes on from CM067337.1 coordinate 98,340,491, forward strand.
AGGTCAAACACCCACTCAAAACTCAATAATTCGATCTACGAAGTTTTATCCATTTTTCATTGAAAATCCGAAATTAAAAGAGGAATTCATGCTTAGATTAGTGGGTTACAAATCAACCACATATTCAATCACCTTATTAGGAGGATGGTGGAACAATACAGGGATAAGAAGAAGGATCTCCACATGGTGTTTATCTATCTAGCGAAAGCATACGACTGGGTCCTTATGGAGGTCTTATGGAGCTTCTTAAAGGTTAAAGGGGTCCTAGTTTCCTATTTTAAGGTGATTAATGACATGTATTATGGAGCTTAGATTAGGTTTACGAAAGTATGAGGTGACTCGTTGCATTTTTCATTTGTTACGGGGTTGCACCAGGGGTCTGTGTTAAGCCCCTTCCTATTTACCTTGCTGATGGATGCTATAACGCAACATCTTCAAGGGGAAGAGCCATGGTTCATGCTATTTGCCGATGACATAGTACTAATAGACGAGACACAACGTGGAATCAATAAGAGATAGGTTTGGAAACATGCTCTTGAGTCTAAAGGATTCAGGTTGAGCAAGACGAAGACTGAATACCTCAAGTGCAAATTTAGGGCCGAGCCGATGAAAGTGGGAGTGGAAGTTAGGATTTACTCTCAAGTAATACCTAAGAGAGGTAGTTATAAGTACCTTGGGTCAGTTATTCAAGACATGACGCAAGGTGAAACACTATGCTGGATAAAGCCCCAAGGTGAAACACTGTGCTGGATAAAGCCCTTATCAAGATATTCTTGTAACTGATCCTTCAACTCATTCAACTCTAGAGGATCCATATGATATGGGGGAATAGAAATGGGTTGAGTGCCCGACAACAAATAAATGCCAAAATTAATGTCTCTATTAGGTGGCATGCCCGAAAGATCAGCTGGAAATACACGCGGAAATCTTGCACCATTAGGACTGAATCAACAGAAGGGGTATCAACACTGACATCTCTAACACAAGCTAAATATGCAGCACACACCTTCTCAACCATATGCTAAGCTTTAAGAAAAGAGATAACTCTGCAGGGAGTGTGATATACAGTATCACTCCACTCAACACGCGATGCACCTAGAATAGCCATCGTCACGGTTTTGGTGTGACAATCAAGGATAGAATAATAGGGCGACAACTAGTCCATGCCAAAAATAATATAAAAATCAACCATGCTGAGTAGCAATAATTCTACCTTTGTCTCAAAACCACGAATAGAAACAAAAAATGATCGATAAATGCGGTCCACAACAAGTGAATCCCCCATAGGAGTAGAAACATAAACATGTGAACTGAAAGAATTCCGATATATACCCAAATGCGGAGCAAAATAAGAGGAAACATAAGAGTAAGTAGAGCCTTGATCAAATAGAATAGATGCATCTCTATGGAAAACCAATATAATACATACGATGATAGAATCGGAGGCAACAACCCCGACACGAGCGGGAAGGGAATAGTATCAGGCCTGGCCTTCCCCTCGAGGGCAATCTCTACCTCCCGGGCTCATCCTCTAGCTGGATGAGTGGGTGGGGCGGCAATTGGAGCTGTAACCATAGATTGGGAACTTTGAGGGGCACGCTGGGCAGGGAAGTCTGTGGAGGTGCACTCCTCAAAAATGTAGGGCAATACCTCACCACGTGGTGTCCGTCAACACACTCAAAACAAGTGCTGGAGGGACGCGGTGGATTTGACTTTCGAGGGCCAGATCTGCAGGACTGACCTATGAATGCACCCCACGCAGGAGGCGCGCTAGACACCTGAGGTGCATAGCAAGGCTCCTGAGGCCTAGGAGAAGTTGGAACTGGAGCACTGTAGCTGCTGGAAGAGCTGAGTGAATGGGGGAACTCATATAACCACTACCATGATGACCTGCAGCTGGGATAGGTGCGGTAGAATAGTGGCTCTACTCTCGAGACCTCTTAGCCTCTCTCTCTTCTCTCTCCCTAGCACACATACCCTTAATCCTCCTAGCAATGCTCACTACCTGCTGATAAGAAACATCTATCTCCAACTCACGAACCATAATAGATCTGATGCTAATAATAAGCCCCCTCAATAAATTTGTGAACCTTCTTGCAAACAGTAGCAACCAAGGCTGGTGCATGCCTAGCCAAGCTGGTATAACGGACAACATACTCCGAGCCACAACACCTTGGCGCAAATGTTCAAACTCTACACCATGCATCCCGAGGCTTTGAGGGACATACTCTCACAGGAGTAGCTATGAGAACTTAGCCCAAGTCAGCAAAGCAGCCTCATCTAGATTGTCTTACTCATAGGTGCGCCACCACTCATAGGCGGCCCCTCAAAGCTGGAAGGTGGTGAAAGAAACCTTGCTGGAACCTGAAATACACATGGTACAGAGAGTTTGGTAACACTCGTTGAGAAAACCGAAAGCGTACTCCGATTCTAGACCGCTACATACATGAGGCTTGTACTTCTTGAACCTCTCAAGCCTCAACTTCTCATCCCTGGAAGCCGCGGTCCTGTCCCAGGGCTGATCTAGTACTGTAGGAAGTGCGGGTATAACCTTTGGGACCTGCTCAACATGCACTCGCTGCTCTTGACTGTATGAGGTAAGAGTTCATGCTCCTCCCCCGTCATGGGATGTGGTTGCAGCAAGGGTAAGCAACCCTGCTTGAGCAAAGGTGGTGTACATGCTCATGAACTATGCCGCAGTCTCCTGGAGGGCTGAAGTAGTGGTAGCAGTAGTAGTAGTAGGCGTGTCAGATGCCTGGACTCCGGCTGGACCTGCTGGTGGTATCTTCGCGGTAGATTTCGCAGGTGCTCTAGATGCACCACGTGCGCATCCTCGATCTCTACCCCAGCCCCGGCCTCTGACGGATGCAGTGGGGGCGTGAGTGCCTGATCATCTCGAGTAGCACGTGTTCTCACTATCTGTGAGAGAATAGAAAGACAAAATTTTAGTTGTGACATCAAAAATCTCGCATGACAAGGAAATCAAACATCTCTGTACCGATTTTGAGACTGTAATAAATCAGCTTGCGTTCCATGACTTCTATGAACTTAGAGCTCTAATACCAACTTGTCAAGACCCTAGTTTTCCGTCCGTGAACATGTCATGATTGCACATAGTCCCTACGACTAGGTAAGAATAACAATGCGGAAGAAAATAACTAACAAATAACTTGCAGAAATTTTAACTCGAACCAATATTTAACAAGATGGAAATAGGAATGTAGAATGTCACTTGGCACATACACCATAATATCTCAACTACTACAATGATATTCCAAAACCCAGAAACTCACGAGAACACTAGCTTGAAAAGAGATATAGTAAAGTGCTCTAATCTCCAAGGTATCTAAATCAACAGTATGATAGAAGGTCTAACACTACAAGACATAATAATGATGGAGACTCTTTGGTTTGTTGACGCGGCACAAGTACCTCGAAGTCTCCAAATGCTCTCCTGCCTCATGGGTAATATGCCTGAGTAGAGGTACCTGAATCTATACAACCGGGGATCTTTTACCTCCGAATGCACCCTGCACAGGAGGTGCACTAGACACTTGAGGTGCATAGTAAGGCTCCTGAGGCCAAGGAGGAGTTGGAGCTGAAGCACTGCAAGCTACTGGAAGAGCTGAATGAACGGGGGAACTCATATAACCCCTACCATGATGACTTGCAGTTGGGATACGAGTGCTAGAATAGTGGCCTTATTCTCGATACCTTTTGGCCTCTATCTCCTCTCTCTCCCTGGCATGCATACCCTCCATCCTACTAGAAATGCTCAATACTTGCTGATAAGAAACATCTATTTCCAACTAATGAGCCATGCTAGATCTGATGCTAGGAATAAGCCCTCTCAATAAATTTGTGAACCTTCTCGCAACAGTAGCAACCAAGGCTGGTGCATGCCTAACAACGCTGGTATAATAGACAATATACTTTGAGTCACAACACCTTGGCGCAAATGTTCAAGCTCTGCACCATGCATCCCTGTGGCTCTGAGGGACATACTCCCGCATGAACAACTATGAGAACTGAGCCCAAGTCAGCAAAGCAGCCTCATCTTGACTGTCTAACTCACAGGTACGCCACCACTCATAGGCGGCCCCTCGAAGTTGGAAGGTGGTGAAAGAAACCCTGTTGGATCTTGAAATACCCATGGTACGAAGAATATGGTAATACTCATGGAGAAAACCCAAAGCATCCTCCGATGCTAGAGTGTTGAATATAGGAGGCTTGTACTTCTTGAACCTCTCAAGCCTCAGCTGCCCATCCTCGGAAGCAGCGGACCTATCCTGGGGATAATCTAGTACTGCAGGAAGTGCAGATATATCGTCTGGGACCTTCTCAACATGCACTCGCTGCTCTGGAGTATAGGAGGCAAGAGTCTATGCTCCTCCCATGGCCTGGGGTATGGCTGCAGTAAGGGTAAGCAACCCTGTTTGAGCCAAGGTGGTGTACATGCTCATGAACTGTGCCAGAGTCCCCTGGATGGCTGGAGTAGTGGTAGCAGTAGTAGTAGTAGGCGTGTCAGGTGTCCGGACTCCGGCTGGACATGCTGGTGGTACCTTGGCGGTAGATCGCACAGATTCTCTGGCTGCACCACTTGTGCATCCTCGACCTCTACCCCCGCCCCGGCCTCTGACGGCTGCAATGGGGCGCGAGTGCCTGATCATCTCGAGTAGCGCCTTTTCTCACCCTATTTGAGAGAATAGAAAGACAAAATATTAGTTGTGACATCAAAAATCTCGCACGACAAGGAAATCAAATGAAGTGGAATTTTCTTAATAGTTACAGGGGCCCTACTGAGGTAAAATAATAATAGTAATGACAGGATAAGATAAATAGTATAATTGAGAATCTACAGCAAGAGTCTAGATAGATAACATGAGTACAATAGCGGAAAAAAAAATAAAGGCAGAACACGAGGAAATACTGCACCCAACAAGAATAATAATAACCAGGGATCTCTTAGTATCCCAAGGATCTCTTGGTATCCTCGATATAAATGCCAGGGATCTCTTGGTATCACGAGGATCTCTTGGTATCACGAGGATCTCTTGGTATCCTCGATATAAATTCCAGGGATCTCATGGTATCCCGAGGATCTCGTGGTATCCTCAATTCAAATTCCAAGGATCTATTGGTATCCCTATAATCTCTTGGTATCCTCAATATTATGCGAGTGATCTCTTGGTATTCCGAGGATCTGTTTGTATTCTCAATATAAATGCTAGGGATCTCTTGGTATCCTAAATGCAAATGCCAAGGATCTCTTGGTATCCGGCACCTCGGTCCAAATCATAACTTCCATACAGGGGATCTCTAGGAGTCCCAATTTGAAATACACAACAGTGACAAATGAATATTAAATTAAAAGCCAACTTTGTATAAGTAAACAGTCACTTCTATCTTAACAAGTTGCACGTATTGAATGCTATTAAAGAAGTTTAAGAAAATAGGCCATTTAAGTCAATTAAACATACTGTTCTATCTATCAATAGGTTAAGTTAGCAATTATAGAAAAGTAGGGAAAATGCACATGCTAAGGAATACATTAGGAAAAATTGGATTTTTCAACAACTTGCACAAGCACACACTCATCACCTCAAGAACAAGGCAATTCAATTACCAAATATCATATACTAAAGGAAGAAGTCCCCCACACAAGGTTAGACAAGCCACTTACCTTGAACTGGCTCAAAATCAACTAGAAATTACGCTCTTGCCACGAGTATCCGACTCCAAATGAACAAAATTTATTTAATTCAATTACATTATCATAAATACTCATGTAACTGATTCTATGATTTAATTCAAAGCTAAGACGCGAAATTAGGTAAAATGACCAAAAATGCCCTTGAGGCCAATGTCTCAGAATCAGGTGAAATTATCATTTTAGAAACCTCGTATTCTCACGAGTCCAACCATATAAAAATCTCTCAAATCTAAGGTCAAAAACCCACTCAAAACTCAATAATTAGATCTACGAAGTTTTATCCATTTTTCATTCAAAATCCGAAATTAAAAGAGGAATTTATGCTTAGATTAGTGGGTTACAAATCTACCAAATAAGATATCCACCTTATTAGGAGGATGGTGGAATAATATAGGGATAAGAAGAAGGATCTCCACATGGTGTTTATCGATTTAGAGAAAGCGTAAGACAGGGTTCCTAGGGAGGTCTTATGGAGCTGCTTAGAGGTTAAACGGGTTCCGATTGCCTATTTTAGGGTGATTAAAGACATGTATTATTGAGCTTAGACTTGGGTTAGGATAGTAGGAGGTGACTCATAGCATTTTCCAGTTGTTACGAGGTTGCACCATGGGTCTGCGTTAAGCCCTTTCCTATTGGCCCTGGTGATGGATGCCATAACACAACATATTCAAGGGGAGGTTCCATGGTGCATGCTATTTGCTGATGACATAGTCCTAATTGATGAGACATGACGTGGCGTCAATGAGAGACTTGAGGTTTGGATACATGCTCTTGATTCTAATGGATTCAGGTTGAGCTGGATGAAGACGGAATACCTCGAGTGCAAATTTAGGGCCGAGCCGACGGAAGCGGGAGTTGAAGTAAGGCTTTACTCTCAAGTCATCCCTAAGAGGGGTAGTTTTAAGTACATTGGGTCAGCTATTCAAGGGATCGAAGAGATCGATGGTGATATCACACACCGTATAGGGGTGGGGTTGATGAATGGAGGTTAGCAACAGGAGTCTTGTGTGATAAGAAAGGGCCACCATTACTAAAAGCTAAATTTATAGAGCAGTGGTTAGGCCTGCCATGTTGTATGGGACCGAGTGTTGGCGGATTAAGAACTCAAACATTCAGAAGATGGAATTAGCAGAGATGAAGATATTGAGGTAGATGTGCATGCATACAAGGATGGATAAGATTAGGAATGTAGATATTCGAGACAAAGTGGGCGTGGCCCCCATGGATGAAAAGATGCAGGAAGTAAGACTCATATGGTCCGGGAACATTCATAGGAGGAGCACTGATGCACCAGTGAGAAGGTCTGAGCAACTGGCTGTGGTGGGAATGAGGAGAGGTAGAGAGACATTTAAGAAGTATTAGGGAGAGGTTATCCGGCAGGACATGGCACGACTTAGGAATACTGAGGACATGGCCCTTGAAAGGGAATTGTGGAGGTTGAGCATTAAGGTTGTAATTTAGGGGGAAGTTGTGGATATTTCAACAGTACACTAGAGTGAGACTAGACAGTTAGGAGTCAGTCTTAGGATGCAAATGATCATCAACTGATGCAGGGCTTATCAGTTAGATATTAGTATGCCTACCATCTTTTCGTTTTTCCTATATTTATTATATTTTTCTGTTATTTTGTTGTTTTATGTTAAGATATTTTAGCATGAGCCTATTAATTGCACTAATATACTTTCTCTTGTTGGTGTCTTGAGCCGAGGGTCTCCTAGAAATAGCCTCCCTGTCCCTCGGGTTAGAGGTAATGTCTGCATACATATTACGCTCCCCAAACCCCAATTGTGGGATTATAATGTGTTTTGTTGTTGTTGTATTAGTGGATTACAAGAAAAATGGAGCTTAGAATCATTACCCAATCGTTACCCCTGAATATTCCTCAAAATCTTGCTCAAATTTGAGCGGTCAAGCTTGAGTTTTGGCAAAAGTGGCTAACCCTCGATGTTTGAAAGTTTATAACTGCCTAGGTAATTTGTTCAATGCGATCGCAGGAAGTCATCCTCGATTGCGAAGAGTAAAACTTAAAGGCACCAAAAAATAGCCTATGCGAATGCAGCCAAAGCCATATGATCGAAAAAGAGAAAGAAACAGACCTATGTGATCTTGAATAGTGCAACCCAATTGCAAAGAGGAAAATGGAAGGAAGTACCACCTCTTAATTTCTACTAAGCGAATGCGGGAGAATAATTGCGAATGCGAAGACGCGAAAGGCTACGGACCTCTACAACACATTCTGAACACGCTCCCAACTCTGAAATGACCTAACGGAGCTAAACAAACAAACATATTTCATTTTGAGGCCGTCTTCACACTCTTTCAACTATGGTCAATTTTCCAACACTTATGTTCTCATTTAGGGACTAAGTATCCCAAAGCTCTCCAAAACTCGAAACCGAACATCACGGCAGATCAAACCAGCAGAAATAAACTTGGGAAAGGAGGTTAATAGTGGATCGAGGCGTAAACTCTTAAGACGACCGGCCAGGTCATCACAATATATACCAATTACAGTTGGGAAAAAATAATTATACCTTCTCCGACATGAAAAAGGACAAGTTTTTAGGTCTGGACGTCCGCGACCGCGGTCCGGATGTGGCATTTGGCAAGTATACGGCCTCAGCCCGCCTCAGGTCCATTGTTGCGGTTTTGATAGTATTTTTCACCCTATTCCCTTTACAATTTGGACAAACGTAAAGCCTAAAAGCTGAAGTCCTTTGAGTTAGATTTCCAACCGTATATTCTAGAGCCCAAATGGAGTCTTGAGCAAAACATTATGTGCATTTTACTAGACAGTGCACAATATGCCTACTTTATACTTTGTTTTGTTGCTCTATCATCCGTTGATCCCTAAATAGGATCCCGACTTTATTCCTTGGGCTTTTGCTGAAATTTCAAACCTCCAAATCACTTTAATTCATTCCACAATATCTATATATCTTGGAATCACTCCTACAAGGTATAAAACATACAATTAGTGCAATGCACTAGCGGTTAAAGCTCAAACTCAATAAAAGTGCAGCAAATTTGAACGTAATAAGAGACTAAAATATGTAATTATAGCCTATCATCAATAGCCCGCACACTTAAAACCATTGGTCGTCGTAGAGCAATCCAAATGCACTTTTTTATAGGCACGACCTTTTTAAAAAATTCTCCTAACTCATCACACCACGAGTATTTAAAATTGACTAAGCACAAAAGTGTAACATCTCCACCTAAAGATTTGACTCACCAGTACCATGCACTATTCACAACTCACCCACTTACTCTAACATAGAGGTCACTGACATTACCTTTCCTTCATGAATCAAGTGCCCTCACACAACAAAAAAGAGTAGTTCTACACAACAAAATTTAGGAACACTTAGGATCTCAAGATAGAAAGAGTTCACTCACTCCCAGAAATAACATTCATATGCCACAAAAGATTCACCATAAGCTTGCTCAGAGTGTATTACTCCACTAATGGAGCTCTTTCAATCTAGGACCAATTAGGACTTTATACATCCCCAAACAATTTAATACATATACTTTAACATTCAAACCCCATACTTATGCTAACCAAAAATTCCACCTTCACGTTAATGTATATTACCCCATTCTTCTTTAAGCACAATTAAATCAAGAGCCACCACTTATCAAGGATTTATTTTCACTACAATACAACAATTTTTTTCCAGCTCACATAACTCTTACTTTTTTCAAAACAATGCTCCATTTTCATTTAATTAATTAGTTCTACTAAAAAGACAAACCAAACACCCCTTACTTTAACCTTTCCAAAGTTCATAAACAATTCAAGTGCTCATGAGATGTTACAATGGCTCAAATAGATGGTTAATTAAAAAAAAGGGTATGGCTTAAAATATGGTTGCAAAAGAAATAAGATTACAAGCTCAAAAAGGTTACTATAATACATAATAATTAGGTGGCAAAATATGCATATCTGGCTCAACAAAGAAATGACTATATCTATTCCTAGACTGAATAAAATTACTATTTCCCTTTGCAAATAGACGGGGCTAGTTCTAGGCATCTAATGCAATGCACAAAAATAACACCCAAACCTCACACACACATGGCACATAACTCACTCAAGATTGGATTCATCAAGAAACTCTATTCAAAGCAGTTAAGCAAATTTAAAATCATACAATTTAAGATACTTATACAAGTGTCAAAAACTGAGCCTAAGCATCACAGCCAAAGTACACACTATTCTCAAGGCCTAAAAAAGTCAAGAAATATTTCTTCAATTCAATACACAACACAACGACTCCTATTCCTAAAAGAAGTAACTATACCTGGTTCAAATAAAATCTTTGGAAAAGAGCTGCGGAACATAGAAAAACCAACGGGCAATACACTATTTAACTAAAGAAAATCTTTTCTTATTTTATTTTTTCATTAGTCTTAAATCCCTAAAGGAAATTGTCCAATAGATCCATCGTTGGTAAAAGTCAAATCTTTTCTATTTTAAAAAAGTAATTATTCAATTAGCATAACACTTTTAAATAGCATAGAAAGTCATGCAGACAATCTCCTCACCCTAATCATACTAGAGTCGATAGAATTTGTATCCTTAATGTCCTTGGCTGACTCTAGTCTACTTATTCAACATTGACATCCTCAAATTGTAGTTAGCTAGGTTTTTGATGTTCTACTGTGACCTCTCGAATTAACACCTCAAATTCATGCTATTCTTGGCTACTATCATTATTATTGTCTTGTTGATCATTAAAAACTCCAACCACTGGTCTCAATTGAGCCTCCAACTTGCAAATACTTGCCTCTTGCCTTTCTATATGCAATTGTTTTTCATTATTTTGTTTCAGAAGGCACTTTAATATATCCTTGATCTCCTTCAGCTATGTTTCCCCAGGTTCTTTGTTCCTATTAACTTCACAAGAAAATGTAGAACCATCATAATAAGGGGTTGGGGAAGATACGAAATATAGGCACAGTCATTAAAGTGGCAATTTTTACCACCACACACATCACACACATTCCACAAATAAGATTGAATTGGTGCACATAACTCACTCTCGAAAATATTTTGATAATTTTGATACGGGTGGTTTCCTTCATAATATGTATGAGGATCAATAGTAGAATTATCTACACGTAAATTCCCGTAATTACAAGATGTCTAGTTTCTCAAATCAACAGTTATAAAAAATACAAAAAAGAACAAAACAAAAAAAATATTTAAACTCGAACCCTAGAAATATATATAGCTACAACTACACCGTTAGTTCCCCGGCGACGATGCCAAAATTTGATCACACCCAACTCTAGCCTTAAAAAGGATAAGAGGTCACTTCAAATAAAATCCGGGCTAAAATTCTGGAATTGAATCCGATAGAGAACTAAGGATTAGCTATATCTGCTTAATATCACTACAAAGACAAGATTGAACATTTATCGATATTATAAATATTGAGATTTATATTTCTATCTAATTAACTAGAAAATACTTCAAAGCGGTAAAATTATCAGCTAACGATACAAAGGGTGGGGGACTAAACTAAGCACGTCTAGAGTTATGATTTCCCTAATTGTCGGAATTTCTGTAGCTGTGTTCCCTATAGTTTTACCAATGTATTCTTTAGTTATCGTGAGCCCTTTAGGTGTCGTACTTCTGTCTCGAGCAACCAAAACAATTTACTAGACATATTCTCTTGAACTACGCTAATTGACTTTATCTAACCACTTATTATGACTATGTCAAAGATTTATTATTTCTAAACCTTTCTTTAAACCCGCTGTATTGATTTCTCACATACGTCAAGAGTGACGTTGTTAAACAACCACCTAAATATGCTTCCTTTCTCAAACAACACATTATAAATAGGCACACTTAATCGATGCCATTCAATCATTAACAATAAATATGTGGTTGAACAAGTAGAAAAATTCATTGGCTCAATTATATAAAAACATAACAAGAATTTATCCTAAAAAAGGTTCCATCAAAACCCTATATAACAAATTAGCTATTCATAACAATATGTAAAACTACAATAATAAAAGTCATAACCATTAATGAAAAAAATAGGAAGTGGAAGGAAAAATTCGTAGAATAATTCCCCGCCTTGCTCCTATTGTGTCTCTGCCTCCTTAGGTCAAATCTATCTCCAAAATCCATCTCTTCTCTCAAAAATACCATTTTTTCATGTATGTATACAAACTAGGGCTGGCCCCAAAAATTATACCTTCTCCTTCACGAAGTGGGGTTCTAAGCAAAACGTTATGTGCATTTTACTAGACAATGCACAATAGGCCTACTCAATTCTTTGTTTTGCTGCTCTATCATTTATTGATCCCCGAATACGATCCCGACTATGTTCCATGGGTTTTTACTCAGACTGAAAAGCTTCAAATCACATGAATTTATTCCATAACATCTATATAGGGTGAAATCACTCCTTCAAGGCATAAAACACAAAATTAGTGAAAGACACTAGTGATTAAAGCTTAAACTCAATTAAAGTGAAGTAATTTTAAGTGTAATAAGCGACTAATATATTTAATTATAGCCTATCCTCAATAATCATAATTGTGGGATAAAGGCCTTGTGCCACAACATCATCATAATCGCGCAAAGCCCTTATGCCCCAATATATTTACAGTTAAAAGGCAAAAACCTCGTGCCACAATATTATCACAATCGCACAGCAACGACCTCGTGCCACACCTCAATCCATATCCAAAAACCATATTTAAACACATATACATATTAAGGAAAATAATCATGTATGATGCATGTGGACTGAGAAATAACCATGCATGATTATTTTCATGTATACAACGGATGATCCCTAAGTAGGAAGTACGCCTACATAATCGCATGACCATGGACCCAACATGTTTTACATTATCAAAAGGATCATAAAATTAAGCATTGAAAGCCATTTTGTAGTATTTAATGTAGGTAAAATACTTCAATTAAAGGCGAAACACAAGAATAGCAATTACGAGTGTGTGTTCACAACATATGTGTGACTACGAGTGTAACAATAATCCCAAGAATTGTTCACAATACTTAAGGTATTACTAGCATCACAATAGCTCTAGCATGGGTTATCGTGCTCACGTGGTCAATCAATTGAATAATACGTAGAATCAAGTAGAATACATAACCAAATAAGGCATATGGTAAACTATAATCTATCCCCGAGCATGAACACCCATGACATATGTATATGTGCTTGTCACCTTGTATATACATTACCCCTGCATGTAGCAAACACGATTTATTAGTAAAACAAATCCCTCAACCAAAGATAGGCAAGATACATACTTTATGCGAGTTAATCCAAAGCTCCAAAGCCGTATTTTTTGAGAAATCACCTCTAACGACTCAAATATAGCCAAACATCATCCAAGAAAGTCAACCAATGCCATAGGAATTGATCCTAATCCATAAAGCTTTGATCTTTGAAGAATCCTCAAAAAGTCAACTAAAGTCAACCCTGGTCCCACCTACCCGAAGTTTGGAACTAAAACAAAAATTCTTTGAACCATAACCTACCGAGTCCAAATATGAAATTAGTTTTTAAAATTGAGTCTAAATCTGTAGTCAAATACCTAAAATACACTCTCTTAAAGTGTAGGAAAAAAACCCCAAATTTCAGTTTAAAATTTATGTTTTAGGTATTGAAATACATGAAAATTCATGATATATAATCAAGATAATGAAAACTTACCTTCATGATTTGGGTGAAATACATCTCCAAAATTTCCCTGGTCCGCTCTCCAAGCCTAAAACTTTGTGAAAAATGAGCTCAAAATCCCGAAGTTGGGCATTAAGTACCCCTGCCATGCCTCTTTCTTTGAGATCACAATCACTAACCCCGCGATCACAGTTCATAAAATGCCGAGCTTGACATTACCCTTCGTGATCGTTGCAAAGAAGATCTGTAATTGCGTTGACAAACTGGAACGTACTTATTTAACCCTTTCCAGGCAAACCTCTAGTATAATTGTGACAAACCATTCGGTCTTCTTAAGACATAAAACCCCGATCCCCTATTAAGTGGTTTCCCTGTGTTTATTTCTACTATTTTGAATTGCTGGAGAGTTTTGGGATACTTAGTACTTAAATAAGAGCAAAAGTGTTGTAAAGTTGACCGTAGTTAGAATAGTGTGAAGATTCGCTGGAATGGAAATCAATGGTTCCGTTAGCTACGCTGGGTGAAATCGGGTTTAAGGCCATTGTGTTTTGGAGGTCCATAGATAATTTAGGCTTGAAATGCCAAAAGTCCAATTTTGAAGTTTTCCGGTTCTATAGTAAGATATTGATTCGAGGGCCGGAATGGTATTCCGAAAGCTGGCATAGCTCCATATTAATGTGATGTGTGTGCAATATTTTAGGTCATTCCAGATGGTGTTTGATATACTTTTTTATGGAAAGCATATTTTTAGAGTCTTTGGAATTCTTAGGCTTGAATTCGACGAAAAATAGGTGTTTTGATGTTGTTTTGACCATTTCAAAGGTTGGAAAAAATTTGAATGAAGTTATAGAATATGTTGATAGGTTAGGTTGAGGTCCTGGGGGCCTCAGGATGATTTTTGAGGTTTTATAGAAGACATTTTCGATTTGCAATTGGCAGATTCAGCTGGTTTTCTATCGTAATCGCACTTGCGGTTTGGGTTCCGCAGGTGCGGAGCCATAGAAGCAACAAAACAAACGCAAATGTGGACATTGGGTAGGATCAGCAGGTTCTGCAGGTGCGAGTATTTTAACACAAAAACGGTACTACAGAAGTAGATGAGTAACCGATGGAGCAGAATTTGGCCTTTAAGTGAAATTCGCTGATGCAACGAAGTTCTCGCAGAAGCAGGACCACATGTGTGGTGCCTTGACTGCAGAAGCGGAAAAACTGGGCAGAAAAGGGGACAGAGTTGAGGGTTGGTTGAAAAACTTAGAAAAATTAATTTGGGAGCTATAGGTGATTTTGAGAGGGATTTTCACCTGCATATTTTGGGTAAGTGATTCTTACTCCTTTTTGATTATTTTCCGCGAATCTATAATTAAATTCATCCTTTAAATATGAAATTGGGGTGGAAAAATTGAAGAAACGTTTGAGAAGGTTCTTAAACTTAGCAATTGAATTTGGATCGTGACTTTGATGTCAAATTGGGACAATTTTGATATAAATGAACTCGTGAGAGTGTGAGAATTCTATAAATGTAAATTTTACACGATTTCGAGATGTGGGCTCGAGTGCGGTTTGGTTATTTTACATAATTTTGCGTATTAGCATAGAATTTCTTTATAATATCACTTACTTGAAGTGTTATCTACAATATGAAATTTAATTGAATAGATTTGGGCCATTTGGAGTCGAGTACTCTTGGAAGGAGCATGGTTTCAGATTGATTTGAGCTGGTTTTAGGTAAGTGGCTTGTCTAACCTTATATGGGGGACTCTCCCCTTAGGATTTGTATTATGATAATTGAAATGCCTTGCATGTGAGGTGATGAGTGCGTACTTTCGCTAATTGTTGAAAATTGTTTCATTAAAAATAACCTTAATTGTGTTTTTCCTTTCTTGCTTGCAGTACTTGGAATTTAAGCTTGTTGTTGGCTTAGGAAGCATGTCTAAATTGCTGAATTTCGTATTTGGTCAGACTACCGTATTTGAATTATGTGCACCATGCTAGGTTAGGACTACATGTTTAGCCTTGATATGAAGTTGATAATTTATGACTATTCTTCATGTTGTTGCTTGTCTATTTATTTGGGACTATAGATATGGGATTCCTGTGGATCCCCCTTGTTTGTTTATTTGGGAATAAGGAAGTGGGATTCTGGTAGATCCCCCTACACAGTTATATGGAACTATGGGAATGCACCCGCTAGATTTCCCCAATATTGGGTATTTACATTTGGGACTATAGATCGGGATTTTAGTAGATCCATATGCATTGACAGTTGGACTATGAGACGAGATCTCGGGAGATCCTTCAGTTATATATGATGGACTAGGGACCCAGGAGATCCACTGGATAGTTCTGATTGGAACAACATGACGGTATCTTGGGAGAACCCCGGTTGTTATCTCTGCGTTGAGCTGTATTTTCTATCCGTGGTTATCTTGTCTCGGTTGTAGTTGTTGTAGTTCTTCTACTTTTGTTATTTCTTACTGTTGCACTCACTTATACTACCTTACTCTATGCTGTTATACCTTATGTTTTATTTAATCTCAGTAGGGCCCTAACCTTCCTCCTCACTATCCGACCGAGGTTAGGCTTAGCACTTACTAAGTATTGCTGTGGTGTACTCATGCCCTCTCTGCGTATGATATTCATGTGCAAATCTAGGTACTTCTACTGAGACCTATAACCCTAGAGGCGAGGCGACTGCTCCTGAGACTTTAAGGTATATCTGTCGCGTCCGCAGACCGAAGAGTCCCTTTTTATTCTTGATTTCTAGTATTAGCCCGCTTTTGTTTTCTTTTCTTTGTTAGATGTTCTGGAGTTAGACATCGGTAGATATTCTAAGGCTTTTAGTCTTAGGAGATTCAGGGTTTTGGGAAAGTGAAATAGTTTTTGGTGAAGTTGTATTTTTTATGCCGAGCAACATTTTTAATACTATTCCATTCATTTATTTTGGCTTTAGATTATTTCTTCCGCACATTTTGTTTATTTTCTGCATTGTTAGGCTTACTTAGTCGTATAGACTAGGTGCCATTTTAATGGCTCAAGAAGAGCGAACTGGGGTCGTGACAGGTTGATATTAGAGCTCTAGGTTTATAGGAGTTATGAATCACAAACCGATTTATTAGAGCCGTTGATTGGTACGCATACGTCTGTACTTATCCACGAGAGATTACGTGACTAGTAGGAAAATTCCATTTCATTTTATTTCCTTGTCGTATGAGATTTGACATCACAATTCTAAACTTTTATCTTTTATTCTCTCACAGATGGCAAAGACACGGGCTACCCGATATGATCAGGCACTCGTGCCTCTTACTGTAACCATTAGAGGCTGGGGCCAGGGTAGAGGCCAAGGATGCGCACGCAGTGTCTCCAGAGCACCTGCACCAGCTACCACTGAGGAGCCACTAGCAGTGCCAGTCAGAGTCCAAGCACCTGATCTGCCTACTTCTACTACCATGCCAGCACTTCAGGAGAATCTAGCACAGTTCATGAGCATGTACATAACTTTGGCTGAGGCAAGATTGCTTCCCCTTCCTGTAGCTAACCCAGACCAGGGGAGGAGCATAGACACCCGCCGCCTGCACTGCTGAGCAGCGAGTGCATGTTGATCAAGTCTCAGAGATTATTCTTGTGCAGCCTGTAGCACCTGGCCATATCAAGGACAAGGCTACGACTTAAGAGGATGAACAACAAATAGTTGAGTGGTTTAAGAAGTATGATACTCCTGAATTCAGTGGGTTAGCATCGGAAGATGTCTTGGTATTTTTAGAGGGGTGATACTGTGTTCTTTGTACCATGGGTATATCAGGATTGAGCAGGGTTTCCTTCACTACTTTCTCTCTTCGTGGAGCCGCCTCTGAGGGGTGGTGCACCTATGAGTTAGACAGTCCGAACGAGGCTGCTTTGCTGACTTAGACCCTATTTTCAGATCTATTCCTAAGAGAGTTTGTTCATCATAGCCTCGGAGATACATGGCGCAATGAGTTTGAGCATTTGTGCTAGGGTTCTACGACTATCTAAGATAATGTCGTCCGTTACTCTAGCTTGGCTCGACATGCACCAGCCTTACTTTCTACTGTCTGCGAGAGGGTTGCCGGTTTATTAAGGGGCTTATTCCCAACATCAGGTCTAGCTTGCCCGTGAGCTATAGATGGATATTCCTTATCAATAGTTGGTGAGCATTGCTCAGAGGATTAAGGGTATGCATTCTAGGGAAAGAGAGGATAAGGAGGCCAAGAGGTCTCGAGAGTGGGTCCATTATTCTCGTGCCCTTACCCCAACCGCAGGTCATCATGGTAGGGGTTATATGAGTTGCCCTGTTCATTCAGCTCTTCTAGCAGCCAGTATTGCTCCAGCTTCCCCTATGCCTCAAGAGCCTTATTATGCACCTCCGATTTCTTGCCTCCTTTACGGGGTGCTTTCAGGGGTCAATCCAGTAGACGTAGCCTGAGGCAGTCACAACCACCACATCCTTTTAGAGCTTGTTTTAAGTGTTGTGACACATTCCATATAGTGAGGGACTTCCTCATACTTGGAGGCATCTAAAGGTGTCTCGCGGAGTTCTCATGCTACGGTTAGTGCTCCAGTTGCTACCCTTCCTGCTCAGGCAGCTAAAGGTAGAGGCCAAGAAGATAGAGGTCACCTTAGAGGGCGAGGCCAGGCCCTATACTATGTCCTTCCTGCCCGTACGAAGGCTGTCGCTTCTAATTTTTTCATCATAGGTATTATACTAGTCTATCACAGAGATACATCTGTTCTATTCGATTCATGCTCCACTTATTCCTATATGACTTCTTATTGTTTTTCGTATTCATATGTATCTTGGGATTCTTTGAGTTCTATTGATTAAGTTTCTACTCCTATTGGAGATTCTCTGGTTGTGGACCGCATTTATTTGTCGTGTTTTGTTACTCTTAGTGGTTGTGAGACCAAAGCCGATTTATTGTTTCTCAGCATGGCAGATTTAGATATTATCTTGGGCATGGATAGATTGTCTCCCCATTATGATATTCTTGATTGTCATGCCAAGACCGTAATGCTGGCTATGCCAAGTATGCCGCATGTGGAGTAGAGGGGTACTTTAGGTCACAATCCAGTAGAGTTATTTCTTATCTTAATGCTTAGCTTATGGTTGAGAATAGGTGCGAGGCGTATTTAGCTTATGTGAGAGATGTTAGTATTGATACCCTTTTAGTCGATTCAATTCCAATAACATAGGACTTTCCCGATGTGTTTATAGCAGACCTTCTAGGCATGCCGCCTGAAAGAGATATTGATTTCGAGGCACTCAGCCCATTTCTATTCCTCCTTATCATACGGTTCCTCTTGAGTTGAAGGAGTTGAAGGATCAATTACAAAAATTCCTTGATAAGGGCTTTATTTGGCCTAGTGTATCATCTAGGGGTGCTCATGTCTTGTTTGTAATGAAACAAGATTTTTCTTTGCATATGTGTAATGATTATCGCTAGCTGAACAAGGTTATAGTGAAGAACCGTTATCCTTTGCCTCGTATTGATGATCTGTTTGACCAAATTCGGGGTGCATTGGTGTTTTGTAAGGTTAACTTGTGCTGAGGTTACCATCGGTTAAATATTCGGGTGCCAAATATCCCGAAGAATACTTTTAGCACTCGTTATTGTCATTACGAGTTTTTGGTTATGTTATTTTGGCTGATTAATGCCCCAACAGCCTTTATGCATTTGATGCACAGTGTATTTCGGATATATCTTGACTCTTTTGCCATTGTCTTTATTGATGACATTCTAGTATATTCTCGGAGTCGAGAAGATCATGAGCAGCACCTGAGGACAGTCTTCAGACTCTAAGGGAAAAGAAGTTATATGCAAAGTTCTCAAAATGTGAATTTTGTTTTGACTCCGTGGCATTCTTAGGCCATGTGGTATCACGTGAGGGTATTGAGATAGATCTTTAGAAAATAGAGATCGTATATTTGTGAAGGGGTTTTCGTCGATTGCAGCCTTTATGACGAGACTAACCCTGAAAGGGGTTCCATTTCAGTGGATGGAAGAGTGTGAGGTGAGCTTTCAGAAGCTCAAGACAGTTTTGATTATGTCCCCAAATTTGATATTACCTACAGGTTTGGGGTCTTGCACTTTCTATTGTGATGCCTCAAGGATTAGCCTTGGAGCACTATTGATGCAGGACGGTAGGGTGATTGCCTATGCGTCCAGACAGTAGAAGGTACATGAGAAGAATTATCTTATCTGTTATCTTGAGTTAGCTGCTATTGTTCATGCTATGAAGATCTGGCGTCAGTATTTGTACCGTGTGCCTAGTGATATTTATACTGATCACTGGAGCTCTCAGCACCTGTCAAGCAAAATGATCTAAATATTTGCCAGAGGAGGTAGTTTGAGATGCTGAAGGACTATAATATCACCATTATGCATCACCCAGGCAAGGCCAATGTTGTGGCCGATACCTTGAGTCACCGAGCAGAAAGTTTAGGGAGTTTGGCTTATCTACCAGCATCAGAGAGACCTATGGCGATGGATATTTAGGATTTAGCCAGCCAGTTTTTGAGAATGGATGTTTCGGAGCCTAATCGGGTTCTAGCTTGCATGGTTTCTCAGTTTTTCTTATTTTATTGTATTAGGGATCGTTAAAATGATCACCCTCATTTACTTGTCCTTATTGAGAAGGTTCAGCATGGTGATAATAGAGATGTAACTATTGGCAAGGACGGAGTATTGGGGATGCATGGTTGGGTCTATGTACCCAATGATGACGGGCTTCGGGGGTTGAATCTAGAGGAGTCCCACATTTTGCGCTATTCCATTCATCAGGGTGCCTCAAAGATGTACCAAGATTTGAGGCAGCACTATTCGATGAGGTAGATGAAGAAAGATATTGTCACGCCCCAATACAGAGGGATACGATTGGTGCTCAGCCGGGGACTCCAGTCAAGAGGGCCTGGAATTGCCTTCCCTATCCCATGCTTTACCCCATGATTTCAATATACATTATTCATGTGAAATAGCCAATTATAAATTAAGCATAAACTTACAACTTGATCACATTTCTACTTTTTATCATTACCAACGTATGTACCAAATACTTACAACATTTACCAACGTGGATCGTGATTCCGAACCATAACATTTATTACCCAAAATACATATGTACACGACCCATATTGTGTCAACCGAGCCTCTAGGGATACTAAAGAGTGTTACAATACTTGCCGGTAACAGGGCTCCCGCTATGCCTTACACAAATACTAAAATACGACTCCGAAAGAAAAGTGGCATGAGCCACTCAGGGCCCCGAGAGGAAAAGGGCTAACTAGTTCAGCTGACGGAAGAGTGCTACTGTCGGTGGAATGGAGTACAAGCTATGAAACCATTCAAAATCATAACACGAACGTAGCGCCCCCGAAAAAAAGGACATCAGTACATTTGAATTGTACTAGTATGTATGAAATAACTTTACCGCAAGAAAAATCAATCAATATACAGATAACAAACACTAATAGAATGAACAACAAAATGCACATGGAAGGAACATCCAAAGACAAAAAGTTCACAATCTCTCCTTTTTCCTTTCCAACATCCCCACATTCATGAATTTTGTATATTTTCATTTAAATAGTGGTAATAATCATATTAACATCCTTATTACCTCGGCCACCCTTAATACCTCGGACATCCTTATCACCATAATCCACACCTTATAACTTCATGTTGCAGCATGCAACCCAATCCCACCAGACAATTATATTCTGGAACAACCACCACAAACAACATATCACAACAATCATCATTTCAAGGAACACAAGTTTGTATCAACAAGTCATATATTTAATCCCAAGGCATAACAATTCTCACCAAACAATAGTTCATATACAAGGAAATGCCATAATTACTCAACTCATTCACAACATTTCATATCGATGACCTCAAGCAATTACATGCTCTGCACATGGGAAGAAACAAACAAAATCACATGTTTCACAATCTCACATTTTCCCCTTTCAACATCATTTCATATGCAAGAGTTTCATATCTTTTCATTTCATTAGTGATTATTATCACTTTTCCACCCTTTATTACCTTTGGCCACCCTTATTACCACAACACACACCTTATCACTTCGTGTTGCGGCGTGCAACCCGATCCCACCGGACAATTATATTTCACACAACGACAACACCAAAATTCACATAGATTTTCATAAACATCAATGTTATTTCCATCAAGTACAACAATCAGATATAATTCAAGTCATAATGATAATTTCCCACGACAAGCCACATATGATATTACCACAATTATTTCAATAACATCAATTACATCAATTACGACTTCTTTCCATCATTTGTTGCACAGTTCTTACCACATAAACACATTTACACACACTTGGTTTGTTGTCATTTACTTACACCATCATATCGGGAAACTTAACCAACAACGTTCAAGGCACATTATCATAAGAATTCACAATCACATAACACGGTTGTGTGGAAATCAACTAAGACATTCAATGCATGTATTTTAATACAAGGTACACATACTGTATGCCCGCCACAACAAGGGCATTCTACAAGTGTTTAAGTCCGCCATACATACCTCAAAGAGCTTTCCCTTAAGTTTATACAAAACACCAACACCTCTAGCAATAACAATCTATAAGGAGATGGCAAAGATCGATTAATAATTAGGAAGATTACCCATGGTAAAACTCTTTTAGGAATTTAATCAAGCATCTAACATGTGAAATAGACTAAAAGGTTGAAAAATGGCAATCTCTTCTTCCTTCACTCAAATCTTAACAAAGACTACCAAAATTAGTTATTTAACCACACATACTACAACTTAGTTCCACACGCATGGCCTATTTCTATCCCTCACAACCTATTTGAACTCTTAACTTCTTGTATTAAAATGTTAGAAATAGAACTTACCCGGATAGAAGACAATCTATGGTTATCTTCCTTGATTATTGAAGAATTGAGCAAGATCTAGATGATTTAGAAGTTAAGCCCCTTCTTTCTCTATCTATATGCTCTCATCCCTCTCTAAAAATCAGTAGAAAATAACCCCAAATGAAGCCCCGAACCCTATTTATGAAAATGGAGTTGAGTTATAAAAATAGTAAAAATAATCCTTTGCAACAGGTTCTGTGATTGCATATTAGACTGGAGAACCAACATGCGAGCCACAGAGTGAATCACTAAATCACTGCCCAAAATTGGGTTACACTGGCCAGTTTGTGGCCAGATTTGCGAATGCAGATAAAAAATGCGGACCGCATTGTGATTCTACGATCGCAGATTCAACACGGGGTCGCGTTTTTTGTAGCCTTTGGTAATTTGACCATAACTTTGCGTAGGAATGTCCAAATGATGAACAGTTTGAAGCATTGGAAACTTGACTCGAAGGTCTTTCATTTGATAGGTTAGTCCTCAATACCTTATACATCTTTAGATATGATCGTTTAAAGTGTGTAATAGTGCAAACTCATTTGGAATTTTGGCCTATTATGCACGTTTCCCATTTGGCTTAGACTTAGGCTTACCCTTGTACCTCAAATTAGTTATTATATGACTCATACACTTATTCACATCAATTTATTTACATCATATTTAATGCACATAAAATATAATAAATAGCCTACAAGGCACCGCAAATCCCTCTTAGCATAGAAATTTTTTTTTGGGGCCTTACATTCTCCCCCGCTTAGGATCATTCATCCTCAAATGAGAGATAGAGCTTGACCCAAACACCTAGATTGACATATCGCTTTTATATCCTACCTCAAGTTCCTAAATTTTAACTAACTCCTATATTTTTCAGAAATTTTTGCAGTATGTCCTTTGTAACTAGGCCAATCCACCTGTCAGCGAACCACCAAAACCATATTAAAAACTCATCAATAACTTGACAAAGAACCACAATGTATATACCCATAACACTAATCTCAACATCACAAGAACTACATTACCATAAAGACACCTGAACATGGACTGCACATTTTTAGATCATAGCACCTATATGGTACCTTCCAAGTCAAAACTAATTGATATTCTATTAGGTAAAAATATTTTCTTTCCACAACGCTTTTAGCCTTCAAGATGGCCTCCTCGACTTATAAGTTCTTTCATAGCACATTCTCAGAAATAATATCAACTCCCAAACATACATAACAAGGATGATAGATAGAAACCTCGCATGAGTTAACTATCGATTGACTTTACCTTTAATAATTTCCATTGTACAATTTACATTCCACCAGATATTGCAGTGCATGGTAACAACAACAACCCATAATTCCATCACATGGCATCATTCCATCAAGAGTATCATTTCATAGTAACAAAACAATCACGTGTTCATAATAGTCCAAACCATCCATTAATGTAATCACAAAGGTTTCATCAACAAGACTATAATTTTATTTCAATAAACAATACATATGAAGTCAAGCAACGATAATTCTTGTAGTGGTGCATCATATATGATATTACCATGATCATGTAGTTCAATCAAATCAATTCACTCCCTTCTTTTATCACTAACTTCTTAGGCATAAACAAATGGAAACACAAAGTACATGAGGAACAGTTACGGGGAACATCATACTCCTAGTGCAACCTAATGGGGAAAATGCGCTTGTGTACTTTTCATTATCAATTCACATACCATCTTTAGGGAAAATTTTGAGAATAAATTGTTCATCTTCATAATTAGTTCTAAATCTCTACACGAACACCCAACTGAACTTGTGGCAACATTCAACAATTACTCTAAGGTGTGCTATCATGAATTGGCCATAACATTGCCGATTGAATATACGTGATCACAAGGTGATGCTTCTTCCTTCAACAAGTTTGAACCTCCAGTACCAAATATATCTAATATAATGAGGATCAACAGAGTTCAAGATAGGGCTATAATTATTCAGGAATCTATTAGAATGCTAAGCCAAGCATTTCCTAGTGTTATATGCTTAGAGCCACGGGGATTTCGACTAACGATGCTGACACTGTTTACTCCTGGTGACGACATCAATTATTAGATAAGTGAAGCATAGTTGTAACCAGTATTCTTAGATGAGGTGAATCCTATGAATATGACTTATAGATTTAAAATAAGTGGTTCTTTCCTGACATGAGGTACATGTGGGGCATGTTTGGGAAGACAAAGACACCAACATCAGATATCCTTTGGAGATGATATGTTATGCATAGGGAAATAAAAATTTCTCCATTCCAGTTATGCCTTTTCCCTACAACAATAACCTCTACTGTGAAGTGGTCAAATATAATATACCGATTGTCTCCCTGAGTGTAAGGTACATAGTTCAACTCAAATAACAGAACTTTTGAAACATGGATGCGATCGAGACCTCAAAAGATATTTATTGAATTTGACTTTACAAGAACCATAAGCGACACAAGGTTCTATGACACAAGAGCAGGAAGATTGGTAAAAAGTCATACACTTATGAAATTATCATAATTTGAATAATTTAATCTTTCCTAAGGCGGTGGAATACCAGAGGCAACAAAGTTCCCCATATATGACAATAACGCTAGCAATGCTCCTAGAAGTCGAGTGAGTATAAATTTGCATAACCTCATCAAATCTGGCCCATTTAAGACTTTTGAAAAGGGGACACACTGCGGTTCAAAATCTTGGAAATTTAATCTTGAAATTTTAAGGAAAATCATTACTTTTGGAACCCATGAGGCAAGCCCTCGTAGCCCTAGAAAAAAAGGCTTGTCATATGAATGTGTTACTAAGGGTATTGCTCTTTGGTTAACCCAAAACGAAAATGTGAGATTCAAATTGATAAGCTGATCATTGGATTTGCACCCGCATAGCTAATCCATTAACAAGATTTATCAAAGTATTTCCAAAATAGAGCTACTCTTTTTTGGTCAAAGATCAATCATCAAAGATAGTGCCTCTGAGGGGTACATTAATTAGAAGGGATAGTATAGTTAATAATGAATGAAGCAGATTCATAGTTACAGTGAGAGGATGGATTGACTTGCTCCTGCCACCTATAATCCAATATCCTTGTTTAATTATGTCAGAATATTGAAAACCCCATTAGTATCAGAGGATCGAAAGCAAGTTAGATAGAAAATGAAGGTATTGTTACATCTATCCCATTTTCTGGATTCATCGGAATTGGTCAAGAATTTGGGTGGATAACCATTGATAAAACAAAATGTATTTCTAGATACCAAGGATACAATTATTATCCTCCTTAAGACCTTGAAATTGGAACTGAGAAATGGGTCAACAACTAGGGGAAGAGTAACTCAACAGCTTCATGGCAAGTGGAGCCACTACAAACATCAAAGTCAGTGGATTCGTAGCAACATAGAGCAATTAACATATAGTGATACTTAATCAAGTATTATGCAAACCAAAGTAGAAGCGAAAATGCTCGTCTTCCTTACAAGCAAAAGAAGAACAACCTTCAAGAATGAGATGAGCAACAAGAATACGTAGCATGATCCACCTACATGGAGGCTCAACAGATCCTAGCTTCAATGGAGATTTAATAACGTTTAAAAGTAATTAAGCAGACCAAATTCAGAAAATAACTTGTCGGAGAAGAGGGAAATTCTCGCCAAGCAAATAAAGATCTTGTCGATTTCGACCACTAGGGCGAAATGAAAGCCTGAACAAAGATAGAACGAGGGGACTACCATAGTAGAGTTGATGATTAAACAAAGAAGTATTTTCACCTATATCAACATTCGGATTGAAGCAGAAACCCGAGGAAAAAGGGTCAAGAAGAGATATCTTTTTATTTTGTGTGAAAATACAATAATGGTTCATCCCTTCATTTGATGAGAAATTCTTTGGGTATAGTCCCTTGTTAGAGTTTAGAAAAGCGTGTTGGAAATGGAAAATCTATAGCTACAACTTAATTCAAGGACATGATTATAGAGCTCAATGTCATAAGATATTACATAGAAAAGAATTTGCGGTGGGATGGATTCACAAAACATTGGATCACGTCCAAAGAGTAGGTGCATGCAAAGATTTGTGACTCAACATTTATTAAGACCATGCCTATGAAAATTATGCAATATGGATGTACATATAAAACAAGAGTACATTAGTACCATGCTAATACACTATGGGATTTGGTGGAGCAGTGACATCAATATGGAAAAGAGCACTCCCCTCTTAGCGATAGGTTCTACCAATCCCTCCACAACTTAGTACATTCTCCTAACAAGTCCTTGCGTAGTCCCTTCGGACTCAATGGCGTGATTATTCCCTCCTAATGGCTTCAAACATGCAGGTTACGGTATCACTGTTACTCATTTTGAGAGTAAGTTTTGGCGAGAAAATTAACTCCCTAACTTGAGCTCTATCGCATGATTGGAGTATCAAAGAAAAGTGGAATTCCTAAATGACCATGTATCCCCCTAATTATAGATATCGTCGACAACACACCGATAATAATGGCTCTACTAAACATGGCTCTCAGACATCCTAGGACACTTTAAAACCTTAGGCTCTGATACCAAGTTTGTCATGACCCAAAACCAGGGGACCCTAGTCAAGCAGGCCTGGAATTGCCTTTCCTGTCACACGTGTTACCCCGTGATTTCAATATACATTATTCATCTGAAATAGCCATTAATAATGTGAGCATATATGTACTATGAGCATTTGATTTTTGCCTAAGCTTAAATTAGTCCAATAAATTCTTAAAATTAGGATTTTTCCTTATTTGTATAATTTTTTGAAATTTACTGTGTAATTGTTTGTTTGCTTGCATTTTGGGTGCATTTAAATTCATAAAAATACAAAAGTAGCACATTTTTACATTTGGATACCATTGTTAAAATTTTAGGTTCAACGATTAATTAATAGCATGAAAAAACAAATAATAACAAAATTGGTTCTTTTTTACATTTTCTTTTTTGAAGTTTCAAATTTGGCTTAATTTCCTTTATAAATTAGGATTTAGTTAACTTGATATTTAATAAGCTTAATTTAAGATTTAAATCAGGTTTTTGTTATTTTAATACTAAATTGGTATTTAATAAAATCAAGTTAGTAATTAAAATAAATAAGAAAAGGGATTTGGAAAACAACGTCTTAATTATAGCCGAATTTGGGCATTTTTTACATTCAGAGTCCCGCAAGTGTCTTTGAAATTCTCCAAAAGCGAAGCTAGGGTTCGGAGATAAGGCATGAAGATTCCAAAGTCCAAATTAAATGCTAAGTCCTCGCATTAATTAATCTCACCTCCTAGGCTTTAATTTAGTTAAAACATGGTAGCCTTGCTTGGTAGTTCACCGTCTCTGTTTCTCTCTTGAATATGGTCAGTTGGGATTCTACCTAAAATTTGGCAATTGGCTTAGTTTAAAAGTTTCATGTTTAAATATGATAATCATGTTTTTCGAATTGGTCTAAGTTTGTTTATTCAACTGATGCGTCGTCTTGGATTCTTTCCTTTGACTCACAATGATAGCATGAGCCTGCCACTTGATATATTTGATTCTTGAATTTCGACTGATTAATTGGATTCTTGAGTTTCAGTTGATGATAAGTAGCTTGACTCTGATTTTCTTTATTAGACTTGATTAACTATTCTTCGTGATAATCGATTTAAAAAAATTAGGGTTTTAATTCATGTTGTTCTCGTTCTAGTTTGGTTTAATTTTGTTCTATTTTGTTTTTTTTCCTGTTTGATTTTGTGTTTTGCTTTGATTAAATGATCCATGATTGCTGCTGATAATTTGATTTTAATATTAATTGCCATTAAGTGACCGTCCATTGATTCTTAGCTTTAATTTCATGATTAGTTGAATTGTTTAATTAGTTCAATTTTTAGAACTTGTTTTGTTATAGCTGAATAAGCTAGATTTTTGTTTAACCATGGTCACTTCATAACAAGGTTATCGGGGTAAAAGGGTTGGTTTTAGTTTGATAATTTTCAGAAGTAGAAAAGGGTAGTCTAGGTATTTCAGAATCAAGGAATCTTTAATAACTGAAATTAGAAGTCGCTAGAAGCACCTAGATGGGGTTCTAATTGGAATTTCAGATTAATAGTGGTGTAACTTGGCCATCAAGGCATAAAATGAGGGACTAAGTTGCCAAAATCTGAGGTTAAAATAAGGACTTATGGTGTAATTGAAAAAAGGGGTTTCCCTAACTTTAGCTTATAAAAGGGTAATCCTTTGTCTAGGAGGAGAAGAGAAAATAGAAAAAATTGGCTGTAAAAAAGAGAATCGCAGGCGGCTAAAAATTAACCAAGAAATGCGCTGTTCTATTTCCACTTTAAATATTAGAAGTCCTCATCTTTGAAAATAATTAGTTTTGTATGAGTGTTTGCAATGGTTTGAGTTTGAGTCCTGTTGATAATCTGGGTAGTTTTAGTGGTTAGACCACTTTTTGATTGGTTATCTCTGTGTGGATCTCTTGGGTTTTAGTTGCTGGAGTTGTTGTTGGGTTTCTTATTGATGCTCATAGCCTCTTTGTTTATCTGCTGTATCAGGTACTCCTCTGTTCTCATGTGATCTGCAAAGAGACAATGTATGACTAAATTTGAAGATAAATGATGAAATTCTGCTTGATACCTTCTGAAGTTCTCCTGTTCTATTTTAGTTTAACTGCATAGTATAGTTGTGTGAACAGCATAATGATTTGTCAACAAATGGACTGTTGGACCTCTCTTAGAATTATACAAATGTCATGCTAGTGATATTAGTTTAGCTTAGATAATGTTAGCCTTGAATATCATGTTAGTCTGCACTTAGGCTCAGAATAGGTTATTGGTTATAAATCGAAACTCGTAAATAGCATGAACATTTCTATTGATGAAGAATTGGTATTTCCTGTAGTTTAGAATAGATGGTTTCTTTAATTTGTTCTCCATACACCTATTGAAAAAGTGAAACTCAAAATTAGTGCATTTACAATTCAAAACGGTGGTATATTTCAGATCTATATTGTGTTACATGTAGTTTGGAAGTTAATGAGTTAATAGCTTAGAAAGGAATATGTGAAAGTTGAAAATTTCAGTAGTTACCTCCAGTTTCCCAGTCCAGGACTAAGTTTGTGCAACGGTGCATTAATTTGGGAAATCGGGTTTAAGGCCATGTTCGGATTGTGTTTTGGAGGTCCATAGATAATTTAGGCTTGAAATGCCAAAAGTCCAATTTTGAAGTTTTCCGGTTCTATAGTAAGATATTGATTCGAGGGCCGGAATGGTATTCCGAAAGCTGGCATAGCTCCATATTAATGTGATGTGTGTGCAATATGTTAGGTCATTCCAGATGGTGTTTGATAGACTTTTTTATGGAAAGCATATTTTTAGAGTCTTTGGAATTCTTAGGCTTGAATTCGACGAAAAATAGGTGTTTTGATGTTGTTTTGACCATTTCAAAGGTTGGAAAAAATTTGAATGAAGTAATAGAATATGTTGATAGGTTAGGTTGAGGTCCTGGGGGCCTCAGGATGATTTTTGAGGTTTTATAGAAGACATTTTCGATTTGCAATTGGCAGATTCAGCTGGTTTTCTATCGTAATCGCACTTGCGGTTTGGGTTCCGCAGGTGCGGAGCCATAGAAGCAACAAAACAAACGCAAATGTGGACTTTGGGTAGGATCAGCAGGTTCTGCAGGTGCGAGTATTTTAACACAAAAACGGTACTACAGAAGTAGATGAGTAACCGCTGGAGGAGAATTTGGCCTTTAAGTGAAATTCGCGGATGCAACGAAGTTCTTGCAGAAGCAGGACCACATGTGTGGTGCCCTGACCGCAGAAGCGGAAAAATTGGGCAGAAAAGGGGACAGAGTTGAGGGTTGGTTGAAAAACTTAGAAAAATTAATTTGGGAGCTCGGGATAGGTGATTTTGAGAGGGATTTTCACCTGCATATTTTGGGTAAGTGATTCTTACTCGTTTTTGATTATTTTCCGCGAATCTATAATTAAATTCATCCTTTAAATATGAAATTGGGGTGGAAAAATTGAAGAAACGTTTGAGAAGGTTCTTAAACTTAGCAATTGAATTTGGATCGTGACTTTGATGTCAAATTGGGACAATTTTGATAAAAATGAACTCGTGAGAGTGTGAGAATTCTATAAATGTAAATTTTACATGATTTCGAGATGTGGGCTCGAGTGCGGTTTGGTTATTTTACATAATTTTGCGTATTAGCATAGAATTTCTTTATAATATCACTTACTTGAAGTGTTATTTACAATATGAAATTTAATTGAATAGATTTGGGCCATTTGGAGTCGAGTACTCTTGGAAGGAGCATGGTTTCAGATTGATTTGAGCTGGTTTTAGGTAAGTGGCTTGTCTAACCTTATTTGGGGGACTCTCCCCTTAGGATTTGTATTATGATAATTGAAATGCCTTGTATGTGAGGTGATGAGTGCGTACTTTCGCTAATTGTTGAAAATTGTTTCGTTAAAAATAACCTTTATTGTGTTTTTCCTTTCTTGCTTGCAGTACTTGGAATTTAAGCTTGTTGTTAGCTTAGGAAGCATGTCTAAATGGCTGAATTTCGTATTTGGTCATACTACCATATTTGAAATATGTGCACCATGCTAGGTTAGGAATACATGTTTAGCCTTGATATGAAGTTGATAATTTATGACTATTCTTCATGTTGTTGCTTGTCTATTTATTTGGGACTATAGATATGGGATTCCTGTGGATCCCCCTTGTTTGTTTATTTGGGACTAAGGAAGTGGGATTCTAGTAGATCCCCCTACAATGTTATATGGAACTATGGGAATGCACCCGCTAGATTTCCCCAATATTGGGTATTTACATTTGGGACTATAGATCGGGATTCCAGTAGATCCATAAGCATTGACAGTTGGACTATGAGACGAGATCTTGGGAGATCTTTCAGATATATATGATGGACTACGGGACCCAGGAGATCCACTGGATAGCTGTGATTGGAACAACATGACGGTATCTTGGGAGAACCCCGGTTGTTATCTCTGCGTTGAGCTGTATTTTCTATCCGTGGTTATCTTGTCTCGGTTGTAGTCGTTGTTGTTCTTCTATTGTTGTTATTTCTTACTGTTGCACTCACTTATACTATCTTATTCTATGCTGTTACACCTTATGTTTTATTTAATCTCAGTAGGGCCCTAACCTTCCTCCGCACTACCCGACCGAGGTTAGGCTTAGCACTTACTAAGTATTGCTGTGGTGTACTCATGCCCTCTCTGCGTATGATTTTCATGTGTGAATCTGGGTACTTCTACTGAGACCAATAACCCTAGAGGCGAGGCGACTGCTCCAGAGACTTTAAGGTATATCTGTCGCGTCCGCAGACCGAGGAGTCCCTTTTTATTCTTGATTTCTAGTATTAGCCCGCTTTTGCTTTCTTTTCTTTGTTAGATGTTCTAGAGTTAGACATCGGTAGATATTCTAAGGCTTTTAGTTTTAGGAGATTCAGGGATTTGGGAAAGTGAACTAGTTTTTGGTGAAGTTGTATTTTTTATGCCGAGCAACATTTTTAATACTATTCCATTCATTTATTTTGGCTTTAAATTATTTCTTCCGCACATTTTGATTATTTTCTGCATTGTTAGGCTTACATAGTCTTAAAGACTAGGTGCCATTATAATAGCTTACGGAGAGCGAACTGGGGTCGTGACAGGTTGATATTAGAGCTCTAGGTTTATAGGAGTTATGAATCACAAACCGATTTATTAGAGCCGTTGATTGGTACGCATACATCTGTACTTATCCACGAGAGATTATGTGACTAGTAGGAAAATTCCATTTCATTTTATTTCCTTGTCATATGAGATTTGACATCACAATTCTAAACCTTTATCTTCTATTCTCTCACAGATGGTAAAGACACGTGCTACCCGATATGATCAGGCACTCGTGCCTCTTACTGTAACCATTAGAGGCTGGGGCCAGGGTAGAGGCCAAGGATGTGCACGGGGTGTATCCATAGCACCTGCACCAGCTACCTCTGAGGAGCCACTAGCAGTGCCAGTCAGAGTCCAAGCACCTGACATGCCTACTTCTACTACAATGCCAGCACTTCAGGAGACTCTAGCACAGTTCATGAGCATGTACATAACTTTGGCTGAGGCAAGATTGCTTCCCCTTCCTGTAGCTAACCCAGACCAGGGGAGGAGCATAGACTCCCGCCGCCTGCACTGCTGAGCAGCAGGTGCATGTTGATCAGGTCTCAGAGATTATTCTTGTGCAGCCTATAGCACCTGGCCATATCAAGGACAAGGCTACGACTTAAGAGGATGAACAACAAAGAGTTGAGTGGTTTAAGAAGTATGATACTCCTGAATTCAGTGGGTTAGCATCAGAAGATGTCTTGGTATTTTTAGAGGGGTGCTAATGTGTTCTCCGTACCATGGGTATATCAGGATTGAGCAGGGTTTCCTTCACTACTTTCTCTCTTCGTGGAGCCGCCTCTGAGGGGTGGTGCACCTATGAGTTAGACAGTCCGAACGAGGCTGCTTTGCTGACTTAGACCCTATTTTCAGATCTATTCCTAAGAGAGTTTGTTCATCATAGCCTCGGAGATACATGGCGCAATGAGTTTGAGCATTGTGCCAGGGTTCTATGACTATCTAAGATAATGTCGTCCGTTACTCTAGCTTGGCTCGACATGCACCAGCCTTAGTTTCTACTGTCTGCGAGAGGGTTTGCCGATTAATTAAGGGGCTTATTCCCAACATCAGGTCTAGCTTGCCCGTGAGCTATAGATGGATATTCCTTATCAATAGCTGGCGAGCATTGCTAAGAGGATTAAGGGTATGCATTCTAGGGAAAGAGAGGATAAGGAGGCCAAGAGGTCTCGAGAGTGGGTCCATTATTCTCGTGCCCTTACACCAACCGCAGGTCATCATGGTAGGGGTTATATGAGTTGCCCTGTTCATTCAGCTCTTCTAGCAGCCAGTATTGCTTCAGCTTCCCCTAGGCCTCAAGAGCCTTATTATTCACCTCCAATAGACGTAGCCTGAGGCAGTCACAACCACCACATCCTTTTAGAGCTTGTTTTAAGTGTTGTGACACATTCCATATAGTGAGGGACTTCCTCATAATTGGAGGCATCTAAAGGTGTCCCGCGGAGTTCTCATGCTACGGTCACTGCTCCAGTTGCTACCCTTCCTGCTCAGGCAGCTAAAGGTAGAGGCCAAGAAGATAGAGGTCACCCTAGAGGACGAGGCCAGGCCCCATACTATGTCCTTCCTGGCCGTACCAAGGCTGTCGCTTCTAATTTTTTCATCATAGCTATTATACTAGTCTATCACAGAGATACATCTGTTCTATTTGATCCAGGCTCCACTTATTCCTATATGACTTATTATTGTTTTTCATATTCATATGTATCTTGGGATTGTTTGAGTTCTATTGATTAAGTTTCTACTTCTATTGGAGATTCTCTGGTTGTGGACCGCATTTATTTGTCGTGTTTTGTTACTCTTAGTGGTTTTGAGACCAAAGCCGATTTATTGTTTCTCAGCATGGTAGATTTAGATATTATCTTGGGCATGGATAGGTTGTCTCCCCATTATGATATTCTTGATTGTCATGCCAAGACCGTAATGCTAGCTTTGCCAAGTATGCCGCATGTGGAGTAGAGGGGTACATTAGATCACACTCCAGTAGAGTTATTTCTTATCCTAAAGCTTAGCTTATGGTTGAGAATAGGTGCGAGGCGTATTTAGCTTATGTGAGAGATGTTAGAATTGATACCCTTTTAGTCGATTCAATTCCAATAACATAGGACTTTCCCGTTGTGTTTCTAGCTGACCTTCTAGGCATGCCGCCTGAAAGAGATATTGATTTCGAGGCACTCAGCCCATTTTTATTCCTCCATATCATACGGTTCCTCTTGAGTTGAAGGAGTTGAAGGATCAATTACAAAAATTCCTTGATAAGGGCTTTATTTGGCCTAGTGTATCATCTTGGGGTGCTCCTGTCTAGTTTGTAATGAAACAAGATTTTTCTTTTCATATGTGTAATGATTATCGCCAGCTGAACAAGGTTATAGTGAAGAACCGTTATCCTTTGCCTCGTATTGATGATCTGTTTGACCAACTTCGGGGTGCATTGGTGTTTTGTAAGGTTAACTTGTGCTGAGGTTACCATCGATTAAATATTCGGGATCAAATATCCTGAAGACTACTATTAGCACTCGTTATTGTCATTACGAGTTTTTGGTTATGTTATTTTGGCTGATTAATGCCCCAACAACCTTTATGCATTTGATGTACAGTGTATTTCGGATATATC
This sequence comes from Nicotiana benthamiana, assembly GCA_034376525.1. Lineage (NCBI taxonomy): Eukaryota > Viridiplantae > Streptophyta > Magnoliopsida > Solanales > Solanaceae > Nicotiana > Nicotiana benthamiana. The sequence goes on from CM067337.1 coordinate 98,375,129, forward strand.
TTGACTCTTTTGCCATTGTCTTTATTGATGACATTCTAGTATATTCCCGGAGTCGAGAAGATCATGAGCAGCACCTGAGGACAGTCTTCAGACTCTAAGGGAAAAGAAGTTATATGCAAAGTTCTCAAAATGTGAGTTTTGTTTTGACTCCGTGGCATTCTTAGTCCATGTGGTATCACGTGAGGGTATTGAGATAGATCTTTAGAAAATAGAGACCGTAGATTTGTGAAGGGGTTTTCATTGATTGCAGCCTTTATGACGAGACTAACCCTGAAAGGGGTTCCATTTCAGTGGATGGAAGAGTGTGAGGTGAGCTTTCAGAAGCTCAAGACAGTTTTGATTATGGCCCCAAATTTGATATTACCTACAGATTTGGGGTCTTGCACTTTCTACTGTGATGCCTCAAGGATTAGCCTTGGAGCAGTATTGATGCAGGACGGTAGGGTGATTGCCTATGCGTCCAGACAGTAGAAGGTACATGAGAAGAATTATCTTATCTATTATCTTGAGTTAGCTGCTACTGTTCATGCTATGAAGATCTGACATCAGTATTTGTACGGTGTGCCTTGTGATATTTATACTGATCACTAGAGCTCTCAGCACCTGTCAAGCAAAAGGATCTAAATTTTTGCCAGAGGAGGTGGTTAGAGATGCTGAAGGACTATAATATCACCATTATGCATCACCCAGGCAAGGCCAATGTTGTGGCCGATACCTTGAGTCTCCGAGCAGAAAGTTTAGGGAGTTTGGCTTATCTACCAGCATCAGAGAGACCTATGGCGATTGATATTTAGGATTTAGCCAACCAGTTTTTGAGAATGGATGTTTCGGAGCCTAATCGGGTTCTAGCTTGCATGGTTTCTCAGTTTTTCTTATTTTATTGTATTAGGGATCGTTAAAATGATGACCCTCATTTACTTGTCCTTATTGAGAAGGTTCAGCATGGTGATACTAGAGATATAACTATTGGCAAGGACGGAGTATTGAGGATGCAGGGTTGGGTCTATGTACCCAATGATGACGGGCTTCGGGGGTTGAATCTAGAGGAGACCCACATTTTGCGCTATTCCATTCATCAGGGTGCCTCAAAGATGTACCAGGATTTGAGGCAGCACTATTCGATGAGGTAGATGAAGAAAGATATTGTCACGCCCCAATACAGAGGGATATGATTGGTTCTCAGCCGGGGACTCCAGTCAAGAGGGCCTGGAATTGCCTTCCCTATCCCATGCTTTACCCCGTGATTTCAATATATATTATTCATGTGAAATTGCCAATTATAAATTAAGCATAAACTTACAACTTGAACCCATTTCTACTTTTTATCATTACCAATGTATGTACCAAATACTTACAACATTTACTAACATGGTTCGTGATTCCGAACCGTAATATTTATTACCCAAAATACATATGTACACGACCCATATTGTGTCTACCGAGTCTCTAGGGATACAAAAGAGTGTTACAATACTTGCCGGTAACAGGGCTCCCGCTATACCTTACACAAAAACCAAAATACGACTCCGAAAGAAAAGTGGCATGAGCCACTCAGGGCCCCGAGAGGAAAAGGGCTAACTAGTTTAGCTGACGGAAAGTGAAAGAGTGCTACTGTCGGTGGAATGGAGTACCAGCTATGAAACCATTAACAATCATAACACGAATGTAGCGTCCCCGAAAAAAAGAATATCAGTACATTTGAATTGTACTAGTATGTATGAAATAACTTTACCCCAAGAAAGATCAATCAATATATAGATAACAAACACTAATAGAATGAACAACAAAATGCACATGGAAGGAACGTCCAAAGACAAAAAGTTCACAATCTCTCCTTTTTCCTTTCCAACATCTCCACATTCATGAATTTCGTATATTTTCTTTTAAATAGTGGTAATGATCATATTGACATCCTTATTACCTCGGCCACCCTTAATACCTCGGACATCCTTATCACCATAACCCACACCTTATAACTTCATGTTGCGGCCTGCAACCAAATCCCACAAGACAAATATATTCTGGAACAACAACCACAAACAACATATCACAACAATCATCATTTCAAGGAACACAAGTTTGTATCAACAATTCATATATTTAATCCCAAGGCATAACAATTCTCACCAAACACTAGTTCATATACAAGGAAATTCCATAACTACTCAACTCATTCACAACATTTCACATCGATGGCCTCAAGCAATTACATGCTCTGCACATGGGAAGAAACAAACAAAATCACATGTTTCACAATCTCACATTTTCCCCTTTCAACATCATTTCATATGCAAGAGTTTCATATCTTTTCATTTCATTAGTGATTATTATCACTTTTCCACCCTTTATTACCTCAGCCACCCTTATTACCACAACCCACACCTTATCACTTCGTGTTGCGGCGTGCAACCCGATCCCACCGGACAATTATATTTCACACAACGACAACACCAAAAATTCACAAAGATTTTCATAAATATCAATGTTATTTCCATCAAGTACAACAATCAGATATAATTCAAGTCATAATGATAATTGCCCACGACAAGCCACATATGATATTACCACAATTAATTCAATAACATCAATTACATCAATTACGACTTCTTTCCATCATTTGTTGCACAGTTCTTACCTCATAAACACATTTACACACACTTGGTTTGTTGTCATTTACTTACACCATCATATTGGGAAACTTAACCAACAACGTTCAAGGCACATTAATCATAAGAATTCACAATCACATAACACGGTTGTGTGGAAATCAACTAAGACATTCAATACATGTATTTTCATACAAGGTACACATACCGTATGCCCGCCACAACATGGGGATTCTACAAGAGTTTAAGTCCGCCATACATACCTCAAAGAGCTTTCCCTTAAGTTTATATAAAACACCAACACCTCTAGCAATAACAATCTATAAGGAGATGGCAAAGATCGATAAATAATTAGGAAGATTACCCATGGTAAAACTCTTTTAGGAATTTGATCAAGTGCCTAACATGTGAAATAGACTAAAAGGTTGAAAAATGGCAATCTCTTCTTCCTTCACCAAAATCTTAACAAAGACTACCCAAATTAGTTATATAACCACACATACTACAACTTAGTTCCACACGCATGGCCTATTTCTATCCCTCACAACCTATTTGAACTCTTAACTTCTTGTATGAAAATGTTAGAAGTAGAACTTACCCGTATAGAAGACAATCTATGGTTATCTTCCTTGATTCTTGAAGAATTGAGCAAGATCTAGATGATTTAGAAGTTAAGCCCCTTCTTTCTCTATCTATATGCTCTCATCCCTCTCTACAAATAAGCAGAAAATGACCCCAAATGAAGCCCCGAACCCTATTTATGAAAATGGAGTTGAGTTATAAAAATAGTAAAAATAATCCTTTGTAACAGGTTCTGCGATTGCACATTAGACCGGAGAACCAACATTCGAGCCGTAGAGTGAATCACTAAATCACTGCCCAAAATTGGGTTACACTGGCCCAGTTTGTGGCGAGATTTGCGAATGCAGATCAAAAATGCGGACCGCATTGTGATTCTACAATCGCAGATTCAACACAGGGTCGCGTTTTTGTAGCCTTTGGTAATTTGACCATAACTTTGCGCAGGAATATCCAAATGATGAATAGTTTGAAGCATTGGAAACTTGACTCGAAGATCTTTCATTTGATAGGTTAGTCCTCAATACCTTATACATCTTTAGATATGATCGTTTAAAGTGTGTAATAGTGCAAACTCATTTGGAATTTTGGCCTATTATGCACGTTTCCCATTCGGCTTAGACTTAGGCTTACCCTTGTACCTCACATTAGTCATTATATGACTCATACACTTATTCACATCAATTTATTTACATCATATTTAATGCACATAAAATATAATAAATAGCCTACAAGGCACCACAAATCCCTTTTAGCATAGAATTTTTTTTTTGGGGGCCTTACATTCTCCCCCGCTTAGGATCATTCATCCTCGAATGAGAGATAGAGCTTGACCCAAACACCTAGCATGACATATCGCTTTTATATCCTACCTCAAGTTCCTAAATTTTAACTAACTCCTATATTTTTCAGAAATTTTTGCAGTATGTCCTTTGTAACTAGGCCAATCCACCTGTCAGCGAACCACCAAAACCATATTAAAAACTCATCAATAACTTGACAAAGAACCACAATGTATATACCCATAACACTAATCTCAACATCACAAGAACTACATTACCATAAAGACACCTGAACATTGACTGCACATTTTTAGATCATAGCACCTATATGGTACCTTCCAAGTCAAAACTAATTGATATTCTATTAGGTAAAAGTATTTTCTTTCCACAATGCTTTTAGCCTTCAAGATGGCCTCCTCGACTTATAAGTTCTTTCATAACACATTCTCAGAAATAATATCAACTCCCAAACATACATAACAAGGATGACAGATACAAACCTCGCATGAGTAACTATCGATTGACTTTACCATTAGTAATTTCCATTGTACAATTTACATTCCACCGGATATTGCAGTGCATGGTAACAACAACAACCCACAATTCCATCACATGGCATCATTCCATCAAGAGTATCATTTCATAGTAACAAAACAATCACGTGTTCATAATAGTCCAAACCATCCATTAATGTAATCACAAAGGTTTCATCAACAAGAATATAATTTTATTTCAATAAACAATACATATGAAGTCAAGCAACGATAATTCTTGCAGTGGTGCATCATATATGATATTACCATGATCACGTAGTTCAATCAAATCAATTCACTCCCTTCTTTTATCACAAACTTCTTAGACAAACAAATGGAAACACAAAGTACATGAGGAATAGTTACGGGGAACATCATACTCCTAGTGCAACCTAATGGGGAAAGTGCGCTTGTGTACTTTTCATTATCAATTCACATACCATCTTTAGGGAAAATTTTGAGAATAAATTTTTCATCTTCATAATTAGTTCTAAATCTCTACACGAACACCCAACTGAACTTGTGGCAACATTCAACAATTACTCTAAGTTGTGCTATCATGAATTGGCCATAACATTGCCGATTGAATATACGTGATCACAAGGTGATGCTTCTTCCTTCAACAAGTTTGAACCTCCAGTACAAATATATCTAATATAATGAGGATCAACAGAGTTCAAGATAGGGCTATAATTATTCAGGAATCTATTACAATGCTAAGCCAAGCATTTCCTAGTGTTATATGCTTAGAGCCACGGGGATTTCGACTAACGATGCTGACACTGTTTACTCCTGGTGACGACAACAATTATTAGATAAGTGAAGCATAGTTGTAACCAGTATTCTTAGATGAGGTGGATCCAATGAATATGACTTATAGATTTAAAATAAGTGGTTCTTTCCTGACATGAGGTACATGTGGGGCATGTTTGGGAAGACAAAGACACCAACATCAGATATCCTTTGGAGATGATATGTTATGCATAGGGAAATAAAAATTTCTCCATTCCAGTTATGCCTTTTCCCTACAACAATAACCTCTACAGTGAAGTGGTCAAATATGATATACCAATTGTCTCCCTGAGTGTAAGGTACATAGTTCAACTCAAATAACAGAACATTTGCAACATGGATGCGATCGAGATCTCAAAAGATATTTATTGAATTTGACTTTACAAGAACCATAAGCGACACAAGGATTCTATGCCACAAGAGCAGGAAGATTGGTATAAAGTCATACACTTATGAAATTATCATAATTTGAACAATTTAATCTTTCCTAAAGCGGTGGAGTAGCAGAGGCAGCAAAGTTCCACATATATGACAATGACGCTAGCAATGCTCCTAGAAGTCGAGTGAGTATAAATTTGCATAACCTCATCAAATCTGGCCAATTTAAGACTTTTGAAAAGGGGACACACTTCGGTTCAAAATCATGGAAATTTAATCTTGAAATTTTAAGGAAAATCATTACTTTTGGAACCCATGAGGCAAGCCCTCGTAGCCCTAGAAAAAAAGGCTTGTCATATGAATGTGTTACTAAGGGTATTGCTCTTTGGTTAACCCAAAGCGAAAATGTGAGAGTCAAATTGATAAGCTGATCATTGGACTTGCACCCGCATAGCGAATCCATTAACAAGATTTATCAAAGTATTTCCAAAATAGAGCTACTCTTTTTGGGTCAAAGATCAATCATCAAAGATAGTGCCTCTGAGGGGTACATCAATTAGAAGGGATAGTATAGTTAATAATGAATGAAGCAGATTCATAGTTAAAGTGAGAGGATGGATTGACTTGCTCTTGCCACCTATAATCCAATATCCTCGTTTAATTATGTCAAAATATTGAAAACCCTATTAACATCAGAGGATCGAAAGCAAGTTAGATAGAAAATGAAGGTATTGTTACATCTATCCCATTTTCTGGATTCATCGGAATTGGTCAAGAATTTTGGTGGATAACCACTGATAAAACAAAATGTATTTCTAGATACCAAGGATACGATTATTATCCTCATTAAGGCCTTGAAATTGGAACTGAGAAATGGGTCAACAACTAGGGGAAGAGTAACTCAACAGCTTCATGGCTAGTGGAGCCACTACAAACATCAAAGTCAGTGGATTCGTAGCAACATAGAGCAATTAACATATAGTGATACTTAATCAAGTATTATGCAAACCAAAGGAGGAGCGAAAATGCTTGTCTTCCTTACAAGCAAAAGAAGAACAACCTTCAAGAATGAGATGAGCAACAAGAATACGTGGCATGATCCACCTACATGGAGGCTCAACAGATCCTAGCTTCAATGGAGATTTAGTAACGTTTAAAAGTAATTAAGCAGACCAAATTCAGAAAATAACTTGTCGGAGAAGAGGGAAATTCTCGCCAAGCAAATAAAGATCTTGTCGATTTCGACCACTAGGCCAAAATGAAAGCCTGAACAAAGATAGAACGAGGGGACTACCATAGTAGAGTTGATGATTAAACAAAGAAGTATTTTCACCTATATCAACATTCGGATTGAAGCAGAAACCCGAGGAAAAAGGGTCAAGAATAGGTATATTTTTATTTTGTGTGAAAATACGATAATGGTTCATCCCTTCATTTGATGAGAAATTCATTGGGTATAGTCCCTTGTTTGAGTTTAGAAAAGCGTGTTGGAAATGGAAAATCTATAGCTACAACTTAATTCAAGGACATGATTATAGATCTCAATGTCATAAGATATTACATAAAAAAGAATTTGCGGTGGGGTGGATTCACAAAACATTGGATCACGTCCAAAGAGTAGGTGCATGCAAAGATTTGTGACTCAACATTTATTATGACCATGCCTATGAAAATCTGCAATATGGATGTACATATACAACAAGAGTACATTAGTACCATGCTAATACGCTGTGGGATTTGGTGGAGCAGTGACATCAATATGGAAAAGAGCACTCCCCTCTTAGCGATTGGTTCTACCAATCCCTCCACAACTTAGTACATTCTGCTAACAAGTCCTTGGGTAGTCCCTTCGGACTCAATGGCGGGATTATTCCCTCCTCATGGCTTCAAACATGCAGGTTACGGTATCACTATTACTCATTTTGAGAGTAAGGTTTGGCGAGAAAATTAACTCCCTAACTTGAGCTCTATCGCATGATTGGAGTATCAAAGAAAAGTGGAATTCCTAAATGACCATGTAGCCCCCTAATTATAGATATCGTCGACAAGACACCGATAATAATGGCTCTACTAAACATGGCTCTCAGACATCCTAGGACACTTTAAAACCTTAGGCTCGGATACCAAGTTTGTCATGACCCAAAACCAGGGGACCCTAGTCAAGCAGACCTGGAATTGACTTTCCTGTCACACGTGTTACACCGTGATTTCAATATACATTATTCATCTGAAATAGCCATTAATAACGTGAGCATAAATGTACTGTGAGCATTTGATTTTTGCCTAAGCTTAAATTAGTCCAATAAATTCTTAAAATTAGAATTTTTCCTTATTTGTATGATTTTTAGAATTTTACTGCGTAATTGTCTGTTTGCTTGCATTTTGGGTGCATTTAAATTCACAAAAATTCAAAAATAGCACATTTTTACATTTGGATACCATTCGTAAAATTTTAGGTTCAACGATTAATTAATAGCATGAAAAAACAAATAATAACAAAATTGGTTCTTTTTTACATTTTCTTTTTTGAAGTTTCAAATTTGGCTTAATTTCCTTTATAAATTAGGATTTAGTTAACTTGATATTTAATAAGCTTAATTTAAGATTTAAATCAGGTCTTTGTTATTTTAATACTAAATTGGTATTTAATAAAATCAAGTTAGTAATTAAAATAAATAAGAAAAGGGATTTGGAAAACAGCGTCTTAATTATAGCCGAATTTGGGCATTTTTTGCAAAGATAAACCAGCCCAGACCTACCTCTAACCTGACCCAACCTGCAGGTAACGCGGTCCAAATCCCCCACCCTTCAAACGATGTCGTTTAGATGCTAGTTGATCACAACCGTCCCCTACCTTTAATCCAACGGTAGTGAACCTAGGGTGTAACAAGTGTATATGTGTCCCTAACCCCCCAACCTAGATCAGCCTCTTTCCATTCCTGCTATCAGCACCCCTCGAATGTCGATCGAAATTGTAAAATATTGAGTTGAAACCATGACTACTCCGCTGCCCAAAGTGACGCCAATGCAAATTACCCCAAAACTAACACCCTAGGCCCAGCTAGCCTCCCTCACCCCGGATCTGTAAGTCTCCTGCCTCGAATCAGCACCAAACCCCTTGAATCTCAGTTTGAAGACCCGGCCAGAATCTCATCACCTACCAAACCACCCAAAGCACACCACCTCCGCCTCTTTCGCCCCTCACACCTAGAAACCACCTTCAGAGTCCCGCAAGTGTCTTTGAAATTCTCCAAAAGCGAAGCTAGGGTTCGGAGTTAAGGCATGAAGATTCCAAAGTCCAAATTAAATGCTAAGTCCTCGCATTAATTAATCTCACATGCTACGCTTTAATTTAGTTAAAACATGGTAGCCTTGCTTGGTAGTTCACCATCTCTGTTTCTCTCTTGAATATGGTCAGTTGGGATTCTACCTAAAATTTGGCAATTGGCTTAGTTTAAAAGTTTCATGTTTAAATATGATAATCATGTTTTTCGAATTGGTCTAAGTTAGTTTATTCAACTGATGCGTCGTCTTGGATTCTTTCCTTCGACTCACAATGATAGCATGAGCCTGCTACTTGATATATTTGATTCTTGAATTTCGACTGATTAATTGGATTCTTGAGTTTTAGTTGATGATAAGTAGCTTGACTCTGATTTTCTTAATTAGATTTGATTAACTATTCTTCGTGATAATCGATTTAAAAAAATTAGGGTTTTAATTCATGTTATTCTCGTTCTAGTTTGGTTTAATTTTGTTCTATTTTATTTTTTTTCCTATTTGATTTTGTGTTTTGTTTTGATTAAACGATCCATGATTGCTGCTGATAATTTAATTTTAATATTAATTTCGTTTAAGTGTCAGTCCATTGATTCTTAGTTTTAATTTCATGATTAGTTGAATTGTTTAACTAGTTCAATTTTTAGAATTTGTTTTGTTACAGCTGAATAAGCTAGATTTTTGTTTAAGCATGGTCACTTCAAAACAAGGTTATTGGGGTAAAAGGGGTTGGTTTTAGTTTGATAATTTTCAGAAGTATAAAAGGGTAGTCTAGGTATTTCAGAATCAAGGAATCTTTAATAACTGAAATTAGAAGTCGCTAGAAGCACCTAGAAGGGGTTCTAATTGGAATTTCAGATTCATAGTGGTGTAACTTGGCCATCAAGGCATAAAATGAGGGACTAAGTTGCCAAAATCTGAGATTAAAATAAGGACTTATGGTGTAATTGAAAAAAAGGGGGTTTCCCTAACTTTAGCTTATAAAAGGGTAGTCCTTTGTCTAGGAGGAGAGGAGAAAATAGAAAAAATTGGCTGAAAAAAAGAGAATCGCAGGCGGCAAAAAATTAACCAAGAAATGCACTGTTCTATTTCCAATTTAAATATTAGAAGTCCTCATCTTTGAAAATAATTAGTTTTGTATGAGTGTTTTCAATGGTTTGAGTTTGAGTCCTGTTGATAATCTGGGTAGTTTTAGTGGTTAGACCACTTTTTGATTGGTTATCTCTGTGTGGATCTCTTGGGTTTTAGTTGCTGGAGTTGTTGTTGGGTTTCTAATTGAAGCTCATAGCCTCTTTGTTTATCTGCTGTATAAGGTACTCCTCTGGTCTCATGTGATCTGCAAAGAGACAATGTATGACTAAATTTGAAGATAAATGATGAAATTCTGCTTGATACCCTCTGAAGTTCTCCTGTTCTATTTTAGTTTAACTGCATAGTATAGTTGTGTGAACAGTATAATGATTTGTCAACAAATGGACTGTTGGACCTCTCTTAGAATTATACAAATGTCATGCTAGTGATATTAGTTTAGCTTAGATAATGTTAGCCTTGAATATCATGTTAGTCTGCACTTAGGCTCAGAATAGGTTATCGGTTATAAATCGAAACCCGTAAATAGCATGAACATTTCTATTGATGAAGAATTGGTATTTCCTGTAGTTTAGAATAGATGGTTTCTTTAATTTGTTCTCCATACACCTATTGAAAAAGTGAAACTCAAAATTAGTGCATTTACAATTCAAAACGGTGGTATATTTCAGATCTATATTGTGTTACATGTAGTTTGGAAGTTAATGAGTTAATAGCTTAGAAAGAAATATGTGAAAGTTGAAAATTTCAGTAATTACCTCCAGTTCCCCAGTCCAGGACTAAGTTTGTGTTACAGTGCATTAATTTGGAACTGAAAGGCTGCCAAAATTCAGAATGAGTATGTTAGGTCATCAATATACAAATGAGCTCGATATGTATGTGAGATTCGGATTTAAGGTCAGCATGGCTTGATAATTGTTCATTTGTTCACAATTTGTTAAGTCCGGTCATAGATTCAAATTAGTATTTTGTGAACCAGATAAAATCAGTACTAGATTTGGGCACATTCATGAGCCAAACGTGGCAACCTTTTGTTTAAATAGGGTTTGGGCCTATAATTTGATCGTACAAGGCCAATGTGAGTCAGCTTCTCATAACGCTGACTGCATCTTCTTTCTTCCTGGGCTAATTTTGAACCTCAAAAAGTGCAGAAGGCTTGACTTCATATTAAGATCATTTGGTTTTAATTTGCAATACGGTTTGGAAACTCCAAGTTAAGTAGCACATTCAAACTATGAGGTTTCCTCTGTTTTAAGTGTGGACTTTAACTTAGAGCCTGAGTTCCTCGAATACTAGTTTACTAGAAAAGTTAATTAATTAGGTCATTTAGGGACAATCTTTAATAGAGAACAATAGTCTCCTTAGGATGACCTTTGAATAAAACGAGGTGTGCCACACCGAATAAAATCACAAAATTGCGTGGACCTCTTTAAAAACTTTCATATAACTTACTTATAAATTGGGTCAGCCATTTAGCAAATTTTCATAGCTTTCCTCATAGTTAACAAAATGTTAGTCACTTCACTCACGTCATTTAATACTTCTATCTTCCTAAACTCGGGTGCACATTTATGTAACCCAAATCCAAATCTCAACGTTATCTAAAATATGTCGATGACTGCGGGTGCATTTATGTGACGTGGTTCAAAACATATTTTAACAACGTTGCAATATTCCTAATATGAACAAAATCAGTTAAAGGTTAAAATGTGCACATAGGTTCACAATTTTTTAAAATAAGCTAATTAAGCCAAATATAGCAGTTGATCTACCGTGCTAGAACCACAGAACTCGGGAGCGCCTAACACCTTCTCTCGGGTTAACATAATTTCTTACCCGAATTTTTGGCTCACACTGTATACGGAGTCAAACCTTCCTCGATTTGGGATTTAAACCAGTGACTTGGGACACCATTAATTATCCCAAGTGGCGACTCTGAAAATCTCTCAAGTAAATAAATCCCATTTTGATTGTCCTTTAATTGGAAAACTCACTTAACTACGCCCTTCGTCGGGTTGTATTGTCAATAAAGAGGAGTGACATCTCTGGCCACTCTTCTGGGGAAGGAACCTAGAATCTCAAGTTCAGGTTTCGATAATTAGAGCTATAAATAATTGTTGTACCTGGCTTTTCATTATCTGATTTTATTGCATAATTGCGCCCAAGTTGTTAAATGTTATTTTACCGTTTTAATATTATTTGGAAAGTATATAAATTACCGCGAATCCCATCTCTTCTCTCTTACGGGATGTGCTCAATGTTCCAGACTCCCTATTATGTTAGTGCCATACCTTGGAATAAGAAAGAGGCTCAGACATGTTACTAAGTCGGATGGCCTTTTGGTTCCCAGTACGTAGCTCCCTCCTCGACTCGAGTTGTCTGCTCAGGTACACAGTCTAGAACATATACCCTGGTTTTGAACTTAGAATCGCTCAGACTCATGCCAGATCCCTAGTAGGAACACTTATTTACGTCATGTATTTGACTTAGGGGACTCAACACAAGGGTTGAGTCCAACTAGGACAAGTTTACCCAAAACATTAGACCATCTTGATGAATCCTATGTGCTTGATGTTGCATTTATTCAAGGGTGAAAGGGTCATTTGGTGGAGCAATTGTAGCTGAGGGTAAACGAAAAATTGAGAAAAAAGAAAAACAGTGAAAAAAGGAAAAGAGAGGGTGAAGTGTGAAAATAATGCAAGTAGGGTCTAGTTATATTTTCGTAACATTTTTGTTTAAAAAAGGGATAAAAAATTTATGAAAAATTAAAAAAAATTGCACTTTTTCATAATTTTTCGAAAATAACAAAAAAAGAAAATCCAAAAAGAATTTACGTGTTTCATCATTTTTTCAAAAAAAAAAAAACAAAGGAAAATGTATTCTCCAAAATTGTCTGGGTTTTTATTCTTGCCCGTATCTAATTTGCCCGAACTACACAAACCTGATTCTCGTCTTTTGGGGCGTGATACGTAGGCAACCCACATAGGGTCCGGTCTTTCTAGTATATCTTAGGTTTTTGGCTTTCCGGGATCTTAGCCAAATTTTGCACTTCTAGCCAACTTTTGGCGACAAAATAGCCTCAATCATGTATTGCATGTGCCTAATAGGGAGTGTTTTTGTCTCGCCTAGTGTTGGTTTGAGTTTTTTTTTTCATATAGGTGGATCTACTTATCGTGGTTTGGGCATGAGACGCCCCGGGACTATCCAGTCAGGATAACAAATTCAAGAATTTACTCGAGGAGATTTTATTTATGTTTTTAGTCTGTTCTTTTATATCATCTTTTATCATCTAGTTTTGTACAGTAATGTCGAGTATTTTAGGTGATGTTAGAATTTTTCATATGCTATTAATTTGTAGATTCTTTTGTTATGGTACTTTATATATTGTATTTGAAAAAAATGTGTAATAACTCAAAAATCCAAAAAAGAGATGTTGCATTATATTTGCAGGAGTTAAAAAAAATTTATTTGAGGAGGTTCTTCCTTAGGCAATAATATTTTCTATTAGTACATTAAAAAAAACCAAAAAACAGAGAGAGAAGAGAACGTTCTTTTAGTGCTTCATTTTCTTCCTTAGGAAATTAGTGAATTTTTTTTTATTTTCATTAGAAATTTGGGATATACATTGAAAAAAAAAGACAACATGCTTTATCTTTGGTTTATTTTTAGAGTTTCTCTTTTAGGCAATCAAAATTGAAATTCAAAAATATTTTTATTGCTTGTTTCGAAATCTTGCGTCAGGATATAAAATGAAAATTCAATATATCTTTTTTGTGGCTTATGCTTCAGATTTGTTTCCCTAAAAAAGAATCAAAAAATGTTCTTCTCGTGTAGTGTCTTTTCATGAATAAGTTACCATAGAGTGTTTGTTTCAAAAAAGAGAATATCCGTTAAGCTTGAGTTTAGAATAGATTATAGAACATTATCTCTAGAAAATTTAAAAGGGGGTTTTGCTTAATAGCCATTAAGATTAAAAAAAATAAAAAAGAGAATGTCAGTTTGTTTATCTTATTCCCGCTGTTCCAGAACTACGCAAAGATTTGATTCATGCGGGGTCATGATACATTGCCAACCTACATAAGGTTCGATTGAATTATTTTTTTATTTATTAAAAGGAAAAATAAAAGGAAAGAAAACAGAAAAAAGGTCAAATCATGGGATGTGAGAAATGAGAGGAAAGAAAAGAGCGATAATTAGAAGGGAAAAGAGGAGGCTAAATGAACAAGCAAGTGCTAGAAAAGCAAAGAAAAATACAGGTTGAAATGAACAAATTGGGATTATTCCATATGACCTTCACACCGTTGAAGTCGTGTTTGAACCGGTAATTGTGACTAGGTGCAATGTACACAATGTGATATTTTAGCTGTTTAATGCCCTAACGCTAACCCGATGGCTTCATTTTATTATACTCATAGCAGAAAGGTAGTTGGTTTGTTGTTATTTAAGTGGTAACTCTTCTCTACAACACAAAGTAACAAGGCAATGCTAGACAACAACAGAACTGAGTTGGTTGATACCGGTGCCCAAAAGCAACTGGTTGAACAAGACAAAGGGCTGTTTGAAGAGGTAAAGATACTAAGACAACACATGGCGGACATGTACCAGGCTTGGATGACTGGGACAATACCACCACCGCCACCACCTAGCTTCTTATATTCTACCCTCATCCAAACTCCGGTCATGGTTCGGAATGATCCTCCATACTTTCCAGATACACCTGCTTATTACAGTTTTTCGAACTACCCTAGTAGCTTCGTCACTCTTCCTCCAGCTATCTTTTCCCAAAAGTGCCCTCTTGTCACATCCATTACCCCCAACAATGGATACCCACTCAAATCTCATGATGGCCAATATCACCCCTCAGAGGTTACCCATAAGGTTCCCAACTCATAGAAGGAGGGCCCACAGGATGAGCCTCATGTAGAAAATGAAAAGTTCACAGGAAGAGAAGGGTGGGATGGAATACCCCGGAGGTTGGAAAACATAAGACAGTCCTTGAAGAACAAGCAAGGATGGGAGACCAGGGTAATATGGCTTGCAAGGAACAGTTTGTGTTCCCTGACCTTCGTCTGCCCGCAGGGTTCAAAGTACTAAAATCTAACTTGTATGATGGGTGTGGCAATCCGGGTAGCCCACCTGAGGGTCTATTGCACCTAAATGAGAAGTGTTGGAGGGAAAGATGACTTGTTGATAGCATATTTTAGTAAGAGCTTGACTGGGACAACTTTTGACTAGTATACTCGTCAAGATGTCGGTAAATGGCCTACATTGGGTTACATGGCTAAAGATTTTGTTCGATACATTTAATACAAATAAAGTGTTACTCAGACCACTCCTCCCTACCTTATATGGAAAAAAAACCCAAGGAGAGATTTACGGACCTTTGGCTCAGGTGGAACGAATAAGTTGCTCGGGATAGTCATCCCGTCAAAAGAAAAGATATTGCCGAGCCCCACCGATGACATGGTCTAGTAGCAGTCCTTGTTAAGCGCTTTCAGCCTCAACATCAGCCCCATGGATATCCTGGTGCACTAGATGACCCTTCCCAATACTACCTTTCTCCGTAGAACCTTTGGAGTCATGTTGATTTTCCTAGTATCCTGTCCGTAATGCGCCATGATATGCTCCACACCCACGAGGCTCGTGACTGCCTGCACAAATTCCCCAAAGGTCATACCCACCCCCTCAGGCATGAAAACCACCTGCCCACAAAAGATTCCAACCAAGGACAGAGTATAAGATGAAAAGGCTACTGGAATAAGAAAATGCTTTCACGCCCATCGGAGAATCCTATACAAGCTTGTTCGGAAAGTTAAAGCATGCTGGCCTAATTAAGGCACTTCTTGTTTATACTCCAAACCCACATGCCAAAGGCTTTGATCCTGTTGTTCGATGCATGTACCACTCTAATGTCCTGGGACCTAGCATTGAGTATTGTCGTTCTTTGATAAGGGACAGAGAAAGAATGATTCAAGATAGGGTAGTTTTGGTCAACGACAACGATAAGGGGCACGAAATCTCTCAGGAACATGGTGGTTCATTTGGTTGTCATTTCTGTTGTCCAGGTCCATGGTTGTGACCCGGATACTGTGAGCTCAAATCCTTCTATCCTTTTATTTTGCCCAATTTGTTTAGTCCTAATAATGTTGTTTAGGTTTGTTCAAGGTTTGCAAATAAAGTTTAATTTATTTTTTTATTGTCCATACCCTTTCACCTTCTGTCTAACGCAATTTTCTGTTTTCTATAATTTCCAGTCATTTTCATTTAGTTATCTTTTCTTTAATGGTATTTTTCCCATTGACTTTAGTGACATGACATGCATGCATAACCCCAGGCTTGGTCTTAAAAGATTACTCATAAGGCAATTAAGCAACCTTGAAGGAAATAAGTACACAATTTTGAGATCATTTAAAGCCCAATATGTGTGGAGCTGGGGCGGAAAATATTGAGATTGCTACAGGACGGAATTGTGCTAATATGGGAAAAGTAGAACATAGAGAAACACTATTGAAATACACCATGCTTCATCAAGTTGAAATTAATGACAAGTTTGCCCATGTTTTCCGTAGTCTGTTTAATTGGATTATTTGTACTCGGCACATTTTGAGGATTGGAATGATGAAGGCATTTTGTTCTGCTATCTAAACACATTATCCTTTGTTACCCCTTTGAGCCTTATTAATTTTCTTTCATACTCCTCTTCCAGAATCAGTAACCAAGTTAGAAACACAAGTGCAAAAGTCAGTAAAAGAAAAGACCAGGGAAGAATGGAAAGAAAGAAAGATAAATGAGAAGGAAGAAGAAGAGAGGAGAAAAAAAATAAAGAAATAAGAAAAAGAAAAGAAAAAGAGGGAAAGAGAAAAGGATAGAGAGGAAATAATGGAGTTTGCGAACAAGAAATTCTAGGTAAGGAATTCTTTTGACCCGAGGGAAGGTGTTAGGCACCCTCGGATCCCATGGTCCTAGCACGGTCGCTTAAACTTATTATATGTTGCTAAACTTCTGATTTGAGTACATGTTCAAACCTACGATGCAATTTTAAATCATTAACCGCTTTTAATATATATTTTTAGGAAGTTTGCAATGTATTTAAAATACATCGCGAATCACGTAACATAAATGCGCACACAATTTTAGAAATATTCTAACTCCATTGAGATTTGGATTTAGGTAACATAAATGCTCACCCAAATTTAGAAAGATATTTTATTCATAAATTTGCGCCTATAGCAACTATGTCTTCAAAAATTCGTGGGAGGCCATAAAGTTCGCTAAACGGCACTTCCAATTTTCTATATATTTTATTAAATTAAGGAGCCTCATGGCGTTTAATTAGGTAAACGTTGCCAACTTTATTTTATATGGACATCCTAAAGCATACTAAATGTTCTATTATTCTTATATCTAGAGATGTTCTAATAATTTATGGATGAATAACACACTTGAAAATTCAGTATTCGCAATTTAGCCTCATTCGTGGTTACTTTGGGCTTTCTTTTTAGTCATCCTAGGAGTGTGTAGTGCTACATTGCAATTGGCAGGTGCTGGGCCTTCTAAGTAAACCTAGGGACATTTGGACGAATGAGTCCATCATAAGTACGTCACAACAATTCTTCTTTCAATTGTGTCTTCATTATTGAAATTATACATATGACTACTATGAGATATCAACAATATTTACCAAGAGGATGCTGAGGATGACATTGTATCAGATTTCAGCCTAAAATTTGAACGAAACAATTCATTATACTCATCAGTCAGAATATACAAATTCAGTTTTCAAACCTCAATTATAATCCTGGTTATAATATACTAAACAAATCTGACCAGACTATTTCTAGATTTACTGAATGTACATCTAGATCTAATTTTTAGATAAAACAGGAACAAACACCTGAACTGGCCATACTTCTAGTTAATCTTACTATTAATTGTACATATTTAAAATATTAGCCCAAATGTCCAATTATTACAAGGTAAATCAGTCCAATCGTTCAGTTATTACAAGGCAAATCTGTCAAAATGACTAGTTACTAAAAGGTAACTATCTCTATCATGAGGTATATTAAAGTTAAAATAAAAGGAAGACAGGGTGAGGGTTTGACGAGAAAATAATGAACATAGATCTTCAAATTTGGGAATAAATTCAAACCAAGCTCCATACATCAATGGACATCAGAATGTACCTGAAATTCAGTAAGGCTCAAAGCATGTGCGTAAATGAAATAAATCAGCAAGCAAGTAGCAGCCAATCGAATAATAAACACCAGATTTTAGGAAGTGTTTTTGAGACAAGAAAAATTCAACAGGAATAGAAGAGCTCTAATGATTTTCTGAAGAACGTAGAGGAAACTAATATGTGTGTTTTGTATTCTAATTCACTACTAAGCTTTTAAAAGAAAAATTTCTCCTGGAGAATGTAAAGTTGGAAAAAATCTCCCCCGTTCAAATGTTCATATTGCTCCTTTTATTATGAAGCCTTAGGGCAACACTTTTCCTTTTAGTCCCTTATTCAAATCAAGTATTTACCTAAATGGACCTTAGTTTTCTGACTTGTGCCTGAAGTTTGAGGCTGAAATTATGCCTACCTCCCTCACTAGAATATTCTAGGGGTTGTTACAAGATTCTTTCTGGCTCAAATACCCTCTATACCCCTGTTTCCCTTCCTAGTTAACTAACATGAGGTTTTTACCCCTGGTGTTTTCACTTGGTTTGGTCAAACCTGACCCTGGTCAATTGTGTTTAAATTATGGGCCAATTTTGATCTGGACTAACAGGATTAATTATGTGGACTTGGACACTTAAAGAGTTTAAGGACTAAACAATGCACCTCATGGATTAAGGCCAACAATTACCACAACTTCAGGACTATATTCATGAATACGTCAAGATGAACCATAACAATACAAACGAAACCCAATTGACTATGTAGGAACAATGGTCAAACTGTAACACTTAGTAAAAACATAGAAGTAAAAAACCAAGAAATTAAAACAAATAATATCCGTAGTTACAATATTCAGAAAAGCAATTTATCCTAACATGTGCAAATAATGAAGATCACAATCACTAGGAAAAAGAAATATGACTGGTATGAAACTCTTAAAAGAGTACACCTACTTAAAATCATAATATAACACAGGTAGGATACACAAAATCATTCAGAACCTCAGAGGTGAAACCAATGCAGAATCAAGAGACGAGGATCAACAAACCATATAAAAATTTCAAATGTGACACTACTGAAGAGTCAAAAGGCAAGGATCACAAGCCATGTAAAATTTGAGAATCAAGAGGCTAAGATAAACATGATATCAGACCACTCACAAGATGAAAGAATTCAAACCAGTGACACCCAAAGGAAATAAGGCATATAACAAGCAGACACGATTACTTAACCTATTTCAGGATGAGATTGTGGACAACAACTAAATTTAATAGAAATGAAGAAACTAAAACAAAGCAATTAAATATATAAAAGAAACATAGAATACTTAGCTTTTGGTTCATGCAGTTCCAACGTGAATCAATTTCGTGGGTTTTTGACCTCTTTTTGGGGAGGCTTCTAACCTTTAGGGCAATTTGCCTTGCAGACAAAGGGTTCAGGGGCTCAGGAATGGTAGTTTGTGATTCTCAGACCAAGTGAGGTCTCAGATCTGTATTTGTTTGGTTGTTAGTGGTGTTTGAGGGTTGTGGATGGCATGGTTGGGGAGAGGGCTGGAAGGGGATTATCTAAGGCTAGTTTGGTCGGAACCCGGTGGGATTTAGGTTTTTGGGTAAACTTTAAGTCGATATTCAATCCAACTCACTCGGATTCAAAGGGTGTGATATGGATGGTTAGAAAGAGGAAGATGATATGGTTCAGGGGTTTTAGACGGGTTTAGGGTTGGGTCGCCAGATACGATGGTTCCAGTGATCCTTCTTTTGACGATTTGAGACGATGGGGAGTTGTTTAACGAAACTGATTGCAGGACAGGGAAGGGGAGGTCTTGGTGGTCCTATGGTGTAAATTTGGGGAGGTTTGGTGACCGGCCGCCACCGTAAGGCGATTTTCAGCGGCGGCGTTAGGGTGGTTGTTGGGTGGTCATAGTGCAGTCAATGGGAGGTGTTACAGCGGTGGGCTTGGTACGAGGAAGGTGATGAATTTGTTTCTGTATCTTTGCAGAGATCTAGACATTTTTATTTAATTTGGGTGAGGGTTTCAGGGTTGTTGGATGGTTTGTTGATCAACGGCTAAGATAACCTTTCCTTGAAACGGTAAAGTTTTGGGCGTTTGTATGCGGACTGGGTCAGGGGTTTATGTTTGGGCTGGGCACATGTGTGTTTTACAGGGCAAAAGTATTTGGGCCACCCAGGTCTTACCCAACTATCGCCAGCCTGGGTGATTATACACACATATATATATTTTTTTTGTTTTTTTTTTTGTTTTATTCTTTAATTCCTAATTCTATTTTAAAAATTGGTAATTAACACAATCCAAAATGCAACAAATTAAAATTAAACAAAAATGATTAAAAGGCCAAAAATACTAGTCACATATTTTTGAATTTTATATTTGTAAAAATAACCCTAATTAACAATTATTTTAGCAAAAACATGAAAATAAATCCTAAATGATTTCAAGCATGCATTAATGAAAACACACTGGCACACACAATTAAATCCTAAAATTAAATTCTAAAATAAATATTAAAAGGAAAATCCTAAATCCGAGAGTCCTATAGGAGTCGACTTAACAAGGCAAAAATCATATGTTCACAGCAGCCCCTCTTTGCGCGGAAACACGAAGAGTTTTCGTGCAAAGATAAGTGAGCAGACATGGGTGATTTTCATCCGAATGAGTACTCCGAGTGAAGCATTTTGAAAAATTCCTGACCGATCCTTGCTTCAAAGGTTGCCTACATGTCCTTGGCGATAAAGGAATCAAGCCAGTGTAGTTCTGGAAGTTTTGGTAGCAGGGACTACCATTGGCTGTGATATCACTACTTTTGCTGCTGCTAGCGCATACCAACTTTTATTACACAAAAGAAAAACAAAAGCTAAACTTTCTAGGCCATTCAACTGCGGTGTACAAGATTCCTATTCATATATCCCTAGGATCTCGATCTTGAATCTTAGATATTTTTGTCGTAAACCTTGATCTGAATCTTGATGCCTGTTAGCTGCAAATGCTTGTTTATTCTTTAGTTTTTGAAACAAAGCGGGGCATGTGGAGTTTGTGACCTCATCCCAATTTTGAGCAATCCGTATCTCTATCTATTTCATCATTTTGAATTCACTTCTTTTTGTTCATTTCTTCTTTTCCTTCATTCTAGATAGAGAATCATGCTTTCGGCCATCTTGTATCTTGTGCCTTAAGGTGACACCTGCTCGGACACCCACAAAAACAAACGAACTAAATTTTCTGCCCAATATTGCATTCGAAAATTTTTGCGAGTCATTTGCAACACAAATCCAAGCTATCCTCTATTGAAAGCAAAAGAAATCGGGATTGTGCATCCGTTGGAAAGATCGCCGGGTTATGCTGGGGAGGAGAAAGGGTCCTTGCTAGAGATAAGAGGAGGATCTGCGGGTTATGCCGGGATAGAAATGAAAAAATCCCTGCTGGAGGTAAAAAAAGATCCACGAGTTATGCTGGGATAGTAAGAAAAGGTCCTTGCTGGAGACGCAAAGAGAGCCATGAATTATGAAGAAACTTCTGGGTTGTGCAAGGGGATCTGTGGGTTATTCCGGGATAAATGAAAGTTCTTGGGTTATGCCGGGATAAATGATAATTCCTGGTTTATGCCAGGGGATCCACGGGTTATGCCGAGATGAATGAAAAACTCCTAGATTATGCCAAGGGAAATCCACGGGTTATGAAGGGATGATTTTCTAGGTTATGCCAGGGGAAATCCGCGGGTTGTGCCGGGATTGAAAGAGAAATCCTGGGTTATGCCAGGGGATCCGCGGGTTATGCCGGGATTTAATAGAAGGCGCCTAGGTTATGCTACGGAGATCCACGGGTTATGCCGGGATTGAAAGAAAAGTCATGGGTTATGCCAGGGGAATCCACGGGATATGCCAGATGGAAATGAAAATTCCTAGGATATGCCAGGGGAAATTCGCGGGTTATGCCG
Organism: Nicotiana benthamiana; assembly: GCA_034376525.1. NCBI lineage: Eukaryota > Viridiplantae > Streptophyta > Magnoliopsida > Solanales > Solanaceae > Nicotiana > Nicotiana benthamiana. The sequence goes on from CM067337.1 coordinate 98,397,286, forward strand.
GGATGAATGGAAATTCCTATGTTATGCTAGGGAGATCCGGGTTATGCCGGGATGAAAGAAAATTCTTGGGTTATGCCAGGGGAATCCACGGGTTATGCCGGGATGAAAGAGAATTCCTAGGTTATACTAGGAAGATCCACCGTTTATGCCGGGATGAACGAAAAAATCCTAGGTTATTCTAGGGAGATCCGCGAATTATGCCAGGATGAATGAAAATTCTTGGGTTATGCCATGGGGATCCATGGGTTATGCCGGGATGAATGAAGAATTCCTAGGTTATGCTAAGAAGGATCTACCTGGAAGTGAGGGGCCGGAGAGATCCTTTTGACTATACTTGGGGTAGAGGGGAAGGAACAACCCATAAGTTATGTTAAGGATAGGGTAGCGTTAACTTTTAGACTACGATGGGGAGTAGAAAGTGTTGGAATAGAATCCTCAGGTTATGCTGGGGATGTGAAGGGGAACTTCCCGGGTTATGCCGGGATGTGAAGGAAGGTAACTTCTTGGTCTATGAAGGAGGGGGTGGAATGCAATCATTGGGTCATGCCTAGGAAATCCACAAGTTGCACAAGGGGAAACTAAGGATTGGAATCACATGATATCATTCTAATTTACGATTTTGCAGGAAAATGAAAAGAAAACTTCCCTTTTGTTATTGACGCAACACTATCCTTGGTCCTTGCGCCAATCCTTAGGTTGTTTTTGCCCCATGTTCCTTCTATTTTTCTTGATTTCACCTGCGTCTATTTTAGTTTAGAAACAAAACAAACTGTTAGTTTTAACAGTGATTGGTTTTGCGGCCTTGTCACGCTTGATTTCAGCTTACTTTGTGTCCAAAGACAAACCTTTGACTTCAAATCCTTGCTCCATTGATTGGCCAGGGGGTCCTCATTTTGGGTTCGTGTTTGTTTCCCAGGCCTTGGGTTATGAGTTTTGTCCCGGCATTGATTTTGGCCTTTCATTAGGGACTTTTGATAAGAATCAACATACTGCTTCGCTTAAAACCCTATAATTTTGCTTCACCTTCATGGACCTTTGATTTTGAATTTCCTTTCTTTTATTTCCCTGCTTTTGAGGCGTCAGCCATCATGATCAGTGGAGATTGGCTAAGCGCGCTTGACGATGTGGGGTATTCCTTTATTTCTTGGCAGGAGCAACCAGTAAGACCAGCCGAGCTACCTTTCTTAAGGAATAGTCAAGACATCAAAGTATAAGTTGAAAGTATTGAAACATACATTTTAGAGAGGTATGTTTCTTTTTTGGAGGGAAGAGAGGAGACTTATCTGGAAATATGAGTCGGCTTTATATGGCAACGACATGCTTCTTAGACTGAATACCCGACCCAAATCCATTTCTGCTTTCTGGTTTGAGCTCTTTCAAGATAAAAGAAACTTATTCAGACTTGAGCAACAATATTTCCTCTTTTCGGCTGACGACGCCCTATTTGGGTTTTCGCCAATCGGCCTCTCTCATTTCTCTTCTCCCATCGCCCGATAACGCTCTTTGCAAGTTTTCGGCAACAGTCTCTCTCATTCTATTTTTCTATGCTCGCCGTCGCCTTATGGTACCAGGAGGTTTTCACCATAAGACTCTCTCATTTATTTCTCTCTAAATTTTATTGGTGTCGAATACCGACAACGATATTTTTCACATCCCCGGGGATCTATATCTTTGGAACCATTCGGACGGATATGTAGCCGAACCAATAAATTTCTGCCCTAGTTTTGGTTGTCTTGGGTAAATGGGGTTTTTGTTATTATATGACTGAATCTCAGGGAGAGGCTGCCTATGTATACTTTCAGAATCAAGTCAGATTTACTTCAAAAAAATTTCCTAAACTAACTTGTTTGTATTTTTTTCTATTCTTTCTTTTTTTTTCTTCTCTTTTTTTTAATATTTTTGAACAACATTTTTGGGTTACAAAGAGGGTGAGGGTAGCGGGAAAGCAAAGCCTTCGTCATTTCAATCAACCGAGGTCATTGCTGTAGGGGGTTCGAACATAATACCTCTTTACTGCATCAGCATTTACTACTGCCTCGGGCTCGTCTCATTCAACGTCGCCTAAGTACAATGCTCCTTTGTGCAATATCTTTCTTATAATGAATGGACGTTTCCTATTTGGAGCAAATTTTCCTTTGGCTTCCTGATGATGAGGAAGTATCTGTCTCAATACCAGCTTCCCGACTTCGAAATTCCTGGGGCGCACTTTCTTGTTGTAAGCACGGGCCATTCTTTGTTGGTACTACTGCCCGTGGCATACCACGGCCATTCGTTTTTCATCAATTAATGCCAGCTGCTCCAAACGGGGTTTGACCCATTCATTATCTTCAATTTCTGCTTCGACAATCACTGGAGCGAAGGGATTTCCACCTCGAAGGGTATGACAACTTCAGTCCCATAGACCACCAAATAGGGGGTTGCTCCTACCGATGTACGTACTGTGGTACGATATCCCATCCGTGAAGAAGGCAACTTTTCGTGCCATTGCCTGGAGCTTTGAATCATTTTCCTCAAAATCTTCTTGATGTTCTTGGTAGCCGTTTCAACCGCACCATTTTTTTTGGGCCGGTAGGGAGTGGAGTTTCTATGTGTTATTTTGAAATGTTCACATATATTTCCCATCAGCCGACTGTTTAGATTAGCTGCATTGTTTGTAATGATGGTACCGGGAATCCCGAAGCGACAAATGATGTTGGAATGCACAAAATCCAATACCGCTTTCTTGCTAACAGACATAAGGGTGATGGCCTCAGCCAATTTTGTGAAGTAGTCAATGGAGACCAATATGAATCAGTGTTCATTTGAGGCTTTTGGCTCAATCTGCCCAATGACATCCATACCAGGAGGAAATGGACAGAGTGCTGACATAGGATGCAGTTCATTTGGCAGTGCATGAATCAAATAACCGTGTACCTGGCATTGGTGACATTTTCGAACGAAGCTGAAACAATCTTTCTCCATTGTCATCCAGTAATAGCCAGCTCGGAGTATCTTCTTTGCCAGTACATAGCCGTTCATATGGGGCCCACACACGCCCGCATGTACGTCATGCATAATTCTCATGGCTTCCTCGGTATCCACACATCTCAACAAATTAAGATTTGGAGTCCTTTTATACAAAGTGTCACCGCTCAAGAAGAAATTGCTTGCATGTCATCGGATAGTTTTGTTTTGCTCCCCGGTGGCTTGCTCGGGACACTCCTCCGTTTTCAGGAATCTCAAGATGTCGTAATACCAAGGTTGTGTGCTAGGCTCTGCTTGGGCCACACTACAATACACATGCCTTTCTTTGATTTGGATTTGTAAAGGATCAACATAGGCGTTTCCAGGGTAAGGTAACATGGATGCCAAGGTTGCAAAGGCATCTGCTAACTCATTGTGGCAATGGGGAATGTACCTGTATTGTACCAACTAGAACCGTTTGCTGAGGTCTTCCACATGCTGTCTGTACGGGAAGATTTTAATGTCTCTTGTCTCCCATTCTCCTTGAGCGTGTCGGATGATCATATCGGAATATCCCATGATCAACAATACTTTGACATCTTAGTTATAGCCATGTTCATACCCATGATGCAAGACTCATATTCAGCTATATTATTGGTGCCGAAGAACCAGAGCCAAGTTGTAGCTGGATAATGCTGACTTGTGGGTGAGATTAAAGTTTCCCCAATCCCTGCGCCTTTTGCGTTTGCTGCTCCGTCGATGAACATTTTCCCGACAGGGGTGTATTCAGCTGATACTTCAAACAAATTCACTTCTTCATCAGGGAAGAAGGTGTTTTAGGCAGACATTCATCCTCAATGGGGTTCTCAGCCAGATTATTTGCCAATGCTTCAGCCTTATTTGCCGTACGAGTGACATAAACTATGTCGAACTCGGTGAGTATGTTTTGCCATTTGGCCAGTCGCCTTGTGGGCATTGGTCTTTGGAATATGTTCCTTAGTAGAACTAGCCTGGTTATGAGGTACGTGGTACGAGCTTGCAGATATTGACTTAACTTCTGAGCAACCCACGTCAAGGCACAACAACTTCATTCTAACAGTGTGTACTTGGCCTCGTAACTAGTAAACTTTTTTCTCAGATAATAAATGGTATGCTCTTTCTTTCCCGTGGCATCATGCAGCCCGAGAATACAGCCAAAAGGACCTTCCAAGACTATTAGATAGAGAAATAGTGGCCTTCCCGATTCTGGCGGAACCAAAACTGGTGGATTGGACAAGTATTGTTTGATTCTATCAAAAGCCTCCTGGCACTCAGCTGTCCACTTAACAGTTGCATCCTTTTTCAGTAGCTTAAATATGGGCTCACATGTGGAAGTCAACTGGGCGATAAGTCGGTTGATGTAATTCAATCTTCCTAATAGACTCATTACATCCTTTTAAGTCTTTGGTGGAGGCAGCTCTCAAAAAAATGGATTTGATCTTGGTTGGATCCAATTCGATGCCTCTCCGGCTGAAGATGAACCCCAGAAGTTTGCCCGACGGGACTCCAAATGCGCAGTTTGCTGGATTTAATTTCAAGTCATATTTGTAGAGACTTTCGAAGAACTTTCTCAAGTCCTTTATGTGATCGCCCTTAGTCTTAAATTTGATAATGACATTATCCACATACACCTCCATTTCTCGATGTATCACGTCGTGGAAGATGGTGGTCATAACCCTCATGCATGTTGACCTGGCATTTTTCGATCCAAAATGCATAACTCTATAACATTAGGTTCTGCAAAGTATGGTAAAGGAGGTTTTCTCGGTGTCTTCTTCTTCCATAAACACTTGGTGGTATCCTGCATAACAATCTACGAAGGATTGAATCTCATGCTTGGCACAGTTATCGACAAGGATGTGGATGTTGGGTAAAGGGAAATTGTCCTTGGGACTCGCCTTATTTAAATCCCAATAGTCCACACACAGTCGAGTTTTTCCATCCTTCTTCGGAACAGGGACCACATTGGCCAGCCATGTGGTGTACCGAACCATCCGGATTACCCCCGGCTCTAGCTGTTTTGTAATCTCCTCTTTAATTTTATCGCTAACATCATGATTGAACTTTCTTTGTTTTTGTTGGACCGGAGGGCATTCACGGTATGTAGGAAACATATGAACCTCCAAATCCCTAGTCAAACCAGGCATGTCATCGTAGGACCATGCAAATACATCTTTGAATTCCAACAGGAGTTGAACCAATGAATCCCGTATGTCTTTATTCACATGGATGCTTATTGTAGTTCCTTTGATTTCATCGGGATAGCCTAAGTTAACCGGTTCAGTATAGGCTTAGGTTTGTTTTCAAAGTGTTCCAACTCTCGGTTGATTTTCCTAAAAGCCTCTTCTTCGTTGTATTCTAGTTCTTGGTTCATTATTTCACAGATGAGCGTCCTGTTTGGGTCGTGGCATGAAGTTCGCGAGCATATCATTTTATTTAAAGCCGCATTATTAGGACTCAAAGAAAATATGAAAAATAAAGAAAGATAAAAATCAGAGAAAGACAAAGAGGTGCAAATGATGAAATATTGATTTCATTTCTTTGACTTTTAAGATGACATGGTTTGCAATTTGATATTTAAAGGACAAAGTGCTAAAGAAAAACAAAAACACCAAGCTACACCCCATAGAAGCTCATGATGTAGGAAGAGGTAGCAAGGCGAGACAACCGGGCCTCTCGCCTGACTGGGAAAGGTGTGGCCTTCCAATTTCGAAGCTTGGCATCTGGCCCCATATAGAGCACTTCGGCGGTGCTTGAACCTTCTGCCGGTTGGATAATGTTGACCTCGTACAACAACTCCCTCATAGCTCTGCAGATCTCATCAATTTCTTTTGCCATGAAGGTTTCTTCTTCATCCTCTTCACTCTACTTTGGTTTTACAAAGGTTTTGTACAAGTGGGTTAAGGGTCATGGCAAAGTCCATCCCTGACGCTTTCTGCAATTGGCTCAGATGATATGTTCTGAGGTTGGATGAAAGCCCAGGCCAAAGAACTTTTCAGCGGCAGGCAAGCCAACCAGCTCGGTTATGCCTTGTAGGGGGCTTCCGAGTCCCTTGCCCGGTTTAAGAGCTTGGCGCTTCATTTCCTTTGCCACCATAATTGAAGCATTTCATTGAAAAGGCTGGATGAGTGGCTTGCCTTCTTCATGTTGATCGGCTACTACAACTTCAAAATCTTAGTAGACTATGTGCTCACTTCCTTCCTTGGCTTCTAGACCGGGGATGGAGGGGTCCCGGTAAATTGACTGTTCGTCCTCTCCATGAACTACAATCTCCTGATTTTCATGTTCAAATTTCAGCATTTCATGTAGGGTAGAAGGCACTGGCCCTGCTTCATGAATCCATGGCCTTCCTAGGAGGTAGTTATAGGACGTGTCCATGTCCAACACCTAAATGTTACTTCGAAGTCGACTGGACCAATGTGAGGAACCAAATCAATTTCACCTATGGTGTCTCTCTTGATTCCATCGAAGGCTCGGACGCATACGTTGTTAGGACGGATCGTCCCAATTTCCATTCTCTGCAAGGTAGACAGTGGGCAGATGTCTACTCCGGAACCTTCATCGATCATCACTCTTTTGGCATTATATCCCTCACACTTGACAGTGAGGTGCAAGGCTTTGTTGTGAGCAGCTCCCTCCAGAGGTAAGTCATTTTTACTAAACGAGACCTGGTTAATAGTGAAGAATCTCTCCGCCATTTTCTCTAGTTGCTCTATAGAGGTCTTAGACGGTACATATGCTTCATTCAATGTTTTGGCCAACACCTGCTGGTGCTCGGGAGATTTAATCAAGAGTGACAATAAAGAAATCAGCACAGGAGATTTTTGGAGCTGATCCACCACTTCGTAATCTGGAATTTTCGTTTTCTGGAAGAAGGCTTCTGCCTCCTCATCATTCACTGGCCTCGTAGGTCGAAATCTCCGTTTGGTAGCAGCGGTCACCTCTTCTATATCTGAGTATTTATTTGTGAGATAAGCTTTTTGAGTTTCCCAAAGGACTTCTTTGCCCTTGTATGTAACGATGGTATTTTGATAATTCCAAGGGGCGGCTGAAGGGTTGGTCATGTGCTTCTACGGTGCACGACAGATTACCACAGGCTCATTCAGCACCGGTGGTTTAATCGATCCTCGTACCACATAGGATTTCTTGGGTATATACATGGTTTTGTTCAGCTCGAACCATTTTGGGGGGCTCAAAGTGTGATGCTTTTCTTGACGCCATTATGGGAGGCAGAGTATTGTTTCCTTGGTAGGGGTCGTCCCAGCTTTAACCTCAGCCTTCTTTTATGCTTCTAGGTATTTGGCTTCATTAATTTTATTTTCTTCAATCTTTTTGGGGGTAACTTTTGGTTTTCTATCTGCCTCGGTGATGGCTATGATGGCTTTCGAGGCGGGACCAAATTCATTGTCCTCACAGATCATTTCGATGACCGGCCAGTTGTTGTGAGCCGGCAACGGGTTATCAGTTACGTTTGGGATCTCTTCATTTCTCAGTACTATCCTTTTCTGATCTATCAAATCCTCCACTGCTCGTTTTAGGGTCCAACAACTTTCGGTATCATGTCCCTGTTGCACAACGTACGCTTCATTGATAAGAAGGTGATTCAGGGTCTTATCTACTCGGGGGCACAGGCTGCAAGAGACCTACTTCTTATTCCCCCTGTTTTTTTATTTTTAAAGAATACGGTCGAATCCCATAGAGATTGTCTACGTATCATGAATTTGCATGAATCAGATCGAGCGTTGTTTATGAGAAAATGTTTGTTCACAACAAGATGTTTTTGTGATTTCAATATTTATTAGGACATAAACATTGATTGCATACGCTAGCAAAATGAAAGGAAACTACCAAACTAGGACTTGATAATCTTACAGACTCGAAAGGTATGTAACCGAACATACAGCCTGACTTATTTTTTTTATGAGAAAGATACAAGTTTATGAGTACATTAAAACTTCAAATGCTTTTGGAACTTGCGGGGAATCCTCCGGCCTAGCCGCACGTGCTAAACTTCCTTGGAGATGGTGGAGATCTTCCATCACTTGACGGACAAATGTCATGGCAGCGGGGAAAAACATAGATTTTGTCATGTCCTCACAGTGATTGCACTTCGTGGTAATATATTCTGCGATTGCCCGCACCTTTTCACTGATAACCCCTTTATCTTGTAGTAGACACCCTATTTGCTCAGCATGTGGTTCTAAAGTCCGTTCGACTGTTTCATTCAGCTTTTGGACCTGCCGCAAATCTCTTTCCAATCGCGCTATTACCGCATAGAAATGCTCTCTCTCGGCTTTGAAATCCCTAGCTTGTTTGGCCATTTTTATTTTAACTATGACAACCCTCTTTTTTTAACCAGCTCTTTCTTAGGCACTTCCCTCTTTTAACTGCTCCAGTATGCGGGCTCTTTCTTTTGCACTTTTAACTAATTGCTTCCGAGCCCTAGACAGTTCACCCTCCGCCTTATTCAGGTCTTACCCATATTTAGTTACTTTTCTTCGCAGGTTCTCTATGAGTTTTAATCTTTTGTACTCCTCGGAGGATTTTCTGTGGCTTCCTTCATTTTCTGGATCTTGGCTCATAGGGCTCCGTTTTCTTTAATCAATACCTTCTTCTCTCCCTCGCTGGCTACAGCTTGCAGACTGTTTTCAAATTGTAATTCCTGAATTTTCTTTTCCAGTCTTCCTACAGTAGCTCCGTATTAATTTTCTTTTGCTAACCAATCCCACTACTCTTGTGATGTCTCACCAAATTCCTGGAGGTGGGGTCTCTTTGTTGGCCTCCCAGGCTCTATATATCTCTTGTACTAGGGAACATACCCTGGTGCGACCTCACCCTTAGATATGTCACATACTCGAGTATCGGCTATCAAATATTAGCACTCACTCTAGATTTGGCGTACAACAACTTCGGGGAATGGACCATTCGGGCTTATCTCAACTACATGGAGACTAATATCCTCGTCTCTGGGGATCTTTTTGCACCTACCCAATCGTCGGAGTACTCTATACGGCGCATAGGGGTGGATGCTTCGGATGCCCATCAAAAGGAAATAAGGTCCAGTGGTAGGCATATACACAATTTCGTCCACACAGAGCCAACTGAATGTCCATTCTATTTGATTTGCGGTGACGACCCGGAGATGCGACCCTCTGGAAATTTAAACCATTCAACTCTGTTGCCAAATTCTTCTATGCATCTCTTTGTTGGTGACCCGTATTTCATGAATCGAAGCCGGTGACACATATGCTCAATCATCCAGTTTTGTTGCAGCAAGTTACAACCCCCGAAGAATCTCCTCCCGCTTTGCATATGGTAAGGGCACGAAAGATGTTAGACAAGATCATTGGAGCGAGAGTACTCTTGGCTTGTGTCATCAAAGTTCTAACGACCTCCGCCATGCGTATGTCGATGTTCTCGTCTTTTCGCGAAAACACTAAAAGACTCAAGAAAGACTCCATGAACGTGAAATATCGATGCTCTTCCCACTTAAGTCGATTACCCTTTCTACAAATAAGATTTTCAGGGTTGTAGAATCCTCTGATTTGACTATATCTTCGGTAAATAAATTGCAAAGTGCAAAATCTAGCCGATAAGTCGATATTGTGTACTTTTTTGCTGATTTTCAGGGTATCCAGGAATTTATCCACGGTGAGGGATCTGGGAGCGATCCAGTACTGAGGTCTGAAAGGGATTGTATGGGTCCCGATATATCCTGTCATTTCTTCTAATGTTAGGTTAGCTCAAAGTTTGAGAAGTGGAAGACGTTGTGGGCGGGTCCCAGAAAGTGATTAAGGCCTTTATGGTGTCTCCTCTAGGGTTAATATTCAATAAACCAGTGAGGCCTCCCAGATGTGCGTCGACCTTTTTCTGTCCTGCGTCCCCGAGATCATTCCACCATAGTCGCAACTCCGAGGGACTTTGTTCATTATTGTTCTCATTATGCACATTTAAGGTGAATTAGTAGTCTCAAAACATTAAAACTGATATTTTATGAAACTTATTTTATAATCCAGGACCGGCTTTGCGAATACGACCTTTCAAACTTTCGAAGAGAAGGTTTTCTAGGCTGTGCTTGCTTACCAGTCAGAATAAAATTCAGAGGTGGCCATTTATGCAAGATCAGCCTTCCAGCGTCCCTTTTGGTAACATTCGTTTATTACCGGCAGTAATGGCGTTACCCGACTTATCTCAACACGAGTGAATAAACTCAGACACATTTTTTGACATTTTGGAAAGTGGGTTAGACTTTGGCCAAAAACAATTTATTAAAACCTGCAAATATTATTTAAAAACTCCAAATTCTGTTGCTTTTTTTTTTCGTTTGGTTCCGTTTTTGTTTTGGAAAAATCCGGCAGCAATTCGGTGCTATTTTAAACATTGGTTTTACAAGCGATCACCCTAACATTACTATTTTCCCCAATTTATTCTCTTTTGTTCACAACCGATCAATATGAGAATCCAAGGCAAATAAATGCACAAGTAGCATGTAAAATGCATCAGGATGGTCTTTTATTTCCGGGCACCTGTCCTAGGCGGACCCAAACCCTCTGTTGAGTCCCCTAAGTCAAATGCATGATGCAAATAAACGTTCCTACTAGGGATCCGGCATAAGGTTTCGTTATACTAAGTTCAGAACCTTAGTACAGGGTCTAGACTGTGTACCCGAGCGGACAACTCGAGTCGAGGAGGGGGATACGTACAGAAAACTAAAAGGCCCTCCAGCGTAGTAACTTGTCTGGCCTCTTTTCTTATTTCAGGGTAGGACACTAATAGAATAGGGAGTCTAAACCAGTAAGCACATCCCCGAAGGTGAGAAGTGAAGGGTTTTCATATCAGTTTACATATACAGTTCAGATAAAATCAAAGCGGTAAAGCATGTGGCATTTAGCACAGAACATGTAAGCAAATCAGAAGAAGCCAAATATAACAGTTACTGTAAGCTCGAATTCTTGAACCCTGAACAAGATATTCTGGGTTCAGCTCCCCAGCAGAGTCGATAAAGCTGTCACACCTCCTTTTTACTTACACGGCTACTCCGAAGGATAATGCGTATACATGGAGGTTTCCAATTAAAGTAACATTATTCGAAATGGGATTGTTTATTTAATTAAGAGTCTCCGCTTGGGATAGGTTTGGCTTTTGGTGTCCCAAGTCACCGGCTTATTTAAAATTCCAAACCAAGGAAATTTTGACTGCCCAAATGGAGTCTGTGACCCAGAAATTCTAGGTAAGGAATTCTGTTGACCCGAGGGAAGGTGTTAGCCACCCTCAGATCACGTGGTTCTAGCACGGTCCCTTAATCTTATAATAAGTGGCTATACTTCTGATTTGAGTACATGTTCAAACCTACAATGCTATTTTAAATCATTAACAACCTTTAATATATATATTATATGAAGTTTGCAATGTCATTAAAATACATCGCGAATCACGTCACATAAATGCACACGCAATTTTATACATATTCTAACTCCATTGAGATTTGTATTTGGGTCACATAAATGCGCACCCAAAATTAGGAAGATATTTTATTTATAAATTCGCGCCTATAGCAACTACGTCTTCAAAAATTCGTGGGAGGCCGTAAAGTTCGCTAAACGGCACTTCCAATTTTCTAAATATTTTATTAAATTAAGGAGACTCGTGGCATTTAATTAGGTAAACGTCAACAACTTTATTTTATAAGGACATCTAAAGCATACTAAATGTTCTATTATTCTTATTCTAGAGATGTTCTAATAATTTATGGATGAATAACACACTTGCAAATTCAGTATTCGCAATTTAGCCTCATTCGTGGCTGCTTTGGGCTTTCTTTTTAGTCATCCTAGGAGCATGTAGTGCTACATTGCAATTGGCAGCTGTTTGGCCTTCAAACTGAACCCAGGGACATTTGGACGAATGCGTGCATCATAAGTACGTCATAAAAATTCTTCTTCAATTGTGTCTTCATTATTGAAATTATACATATGAGTACTATGAAATATCAAAATATTTACCAGGAGGATGATGAGGATGATTTTGTATTAGATTTCAGCCATATATGTGAACGAAACAATTCATAATATTCATCAGTCGGAATATACAAATTCAGTTTTCAAACCACAATTATAATCCTGGTTATAATATACTAAACTAATCTGAACAGACTATTTCTAGATGTACTAAAACTTATGAAAACGCTACACAATGTTTTGACATTTGAATAATTATCAAGCTAATATCTTCTAAATCCAATTTTTATATAAAACAGGAACAAACACCTGAACTGGCCATACTGCTAGTTAATCTTACAATTAATTGTACATATTTAAAATATCAGCCCAAATATCCAATTATTACAAGGTAAATCAGTCCAAACGTTCATTTACGAGAAGGCAAATCAGTCCAAATGACTAGTTACTACAAGGTAACTATCTCTATCATGAGGTATATCAAAGCTAAAACAAAAGGAAGACAAGGTGGGGGTTTGACGAGAAAATAATGAACATAGATCGTCAACTTTGGGAATATATTCAAACCAAGCTCCATACATCAATGGATATCACAATGTACCTGGAATTCAGCAAGGAGCAAAGCCTATGAGTAAGTGAAAGCAATAAGCAAGAAAGAAGCAGCCAATCGAACAGTAAACACCCAGATTTTAGGAAGACTTTTTGAGACAAGCAAAATTCAACAGGAATAGAATAGCTCTAATGATTTTCTAAAGAATGTAGAGGAAACTAATATGTATTTTTTGTAATCTAATTCACTACTAAGCTTTTAAAAGAAAATTTTTTTCTCGAGAATGTAAAGTCAGAAAAAATCCCCCCCCCCCCCCCGGTTCAAATGTTCAGATTGCTCCTTTTATAATGAAGCCTTAGAGCAACACTTTTCCTTTTAGTCCCTTATTCAAATCCAGATTTTACCTAAATGGTCCTTAGTTTTCTGACTTGTGCCTCAAGTTTGAGGCTGAAATTATGCCTAAGTCCCTCACTAGAATGTTCTATGGATTGTTACAAGATTCATTCAGGCTCAAATACCCTCTATACCCCTGTTTCCCTTCCTAATTAACTAACCTGAGGTTTTTACCCCTGGTTTTTTCATTTGGTTTGGTCAAACCTGACCCTGGTCAATTGTTTTAAATTATGGACCAAATTTGATCTGGACTAACAGGCTTAATTATGTGGACTTGGACACTTACAGAGTTTAAGGACTAATCAATGCACCTCATGGATTCACGCCAACAATTATCACAACTTTAGGACTATATTCATGAATATATCAAGATGAACCATAACAATCAAAAAGAAACCCAATTGACTATGCAGGAATAATTGTCAAGCTATAACACTTAGTAAAAACTTAGAAGTAAAAACCAAGAAATTAAAACTAAGCTAATATCAGTAGTTACAAGATTCGGAAAAGCAATTTATCCTAACATGTGCAAATACTGAAGATCACAATCACTAGGAAAGTAATATGACTGTTATGAAACTCTTAAAAGATGACACCTACTTAGAATCATAACATAACATAGGTAGGATCCATTAAATCATTTAGAACCTCAGAGGTGAAACTAATGCAGAATCAAGAGACGAGGATCAACAAACCATATAAAAATTTCTTAGGTGACACTAAAGAAGAGTCAGAAGACAAGGATCACAAGCCATGTAATATTTTAGAATCAAGAAGCTAAGATCAACATGATATCAGACCACTCACAAGATGAATGAATTCAAACCACTGACACCCAAAGGAAATAAGGCATATAACAAGCATAGACGACTACTTAACCTATTTCAGGAGACACATTTGTTATCTAATTAAAAGTTGCCAGGACCCTCCTGGATAATGGTAAGTAGCTTTAATTACTAGTCCCCGATAGATCCCTAGCAGACATAACTCAGATAATAAGACATAGTGGAAAATAATGCATTTTGAGAGACATAGCCTAATCTTAAAAGTTTTCACTATTTAAGAGCTTTCAGGATCCCTTTCAATAATGGGATTTGAGTATGAATCACAGATGCACCCAGCACCAAATTGGGGCAAAAAGAATTTCTCATGTTTTCTTTGTTATCAGGTACACAGGCAACAGTCTCAGGGAATGTTTTTCAAGTTTCAAGTTTTTGTAATCAGGTGCCCACCTGGAGAATAAGGGAATACTTTTCAAGTTGCAAGTTCTAGTAATCTGGCGCCTTTCAAGTTTCATGTTTTGGTAATCAGGTGCCCACCTGAAGAATAAGGGAATACTTTTCAAGTTGCAAGTTCTAGTAATCAGGCGCCACCTGGAAAACAAGGGAATATTTTTCAAATTGCAAGTTTTGGTAATCAGGCGTCCACCTGGAGAACAAGGGAATATTTTTCAAGTTTCAAGCTTTGGTAATCTAATGCCCACCTGGAGAACAACGAAATATTTTTCAAGTTTCAAGTTTTAGTAATGAGGCACCCACCTGGAGAACAAGGGAATACTTTTAAAGTTGCAAGCTTTCGTAATCAGGAGCCCACCTGGACAACAAGGGAATACTTTTCAAGTTTCAAGTTTCGGTAATCATGCGCCCACCTAATGACCAAGGGAAAACTTTTTAAGTTGCAAGTTTTGGTAATCAGGCGCCCACCTGGAGAACTAGGGAATACTTTTCAAGTTTCAAGTATTGGCAATTAGCCGCCCACCTGGAGAACAAGGGAATACTTTTAAAGTTGCTAATTTTGGTAATTAGGCACATACCAGGAGAACAAGGGAATATTTTTCAAGTTTCGAGTTTGGGAAATCAGGCGCCCACCTGGAGAACAAGGGAATATTTTTAAAGATACATGTTTTGGTAATCAGGCGCCCACCTGTAGAACAAGGGAATACTTTTCATGTTTCATGTTTTGGTAAACATGCGTCTACCTAGAGAACAAGGGAATATTTTTCAAGATGCAAGTTTTCGTAATCAGGCGCCCACCTGCAGAACAAGGGAATGCATTTTCCAGTTGAATGTTTTGGTAATAAAGCGCCCACCTGGAGAACAAGGGAATATTTTTCAAGATGCAAGTTTTTGTAATTAGGAGCACACCTACAGAACAAGGGAATACGTTTCACGTTTCGATCTTGGGTAATTAGGCGCCAACCTGGAGAATAAGGGAATACATTTCAAATTTTAAGTCTTGGTAATCAGGCGCCCACCTGCATAAAAGGGGAATTCTTTTAAAATTTCGAGCATTGATAATTAGACGCCCACTTTGAGAACATGGCAATACATTTCAAATTTCAAGTCTTGGTAAGCAGGCGTCCACGTGTAGAACAAGGGAATACACTTCAAGTTTCAAGTTTTGAGTAATCAGGCACCTACTTGTGAACAAGAGAATACATTTTAAAGTTCAAGTCTTGGTAATCAGGCGCCCACCTACAGAACAAGGGAATACTTTTCAAATTTCAAGTTTTGGTAATTAGGCGCCCACTTGTAGGACAAGGGAATACATTTTAAATTTCATGTTTTGGTAATCAGGGGCCCACTTGCAGAACAAGGAAATACATTTCAAGTCCAACAATTCGGAGTCAGACTACGAAGAAGAGAAAGCAAGAAGTGTTACAGGAAAAAATACAAGTCAACAAGGCAACAAGAAGTTTACAGAAAAAAATACAAGGCAACAACACAACAAGGATCAAGAGCAAGTCTGAAGAAATAAATAGGTTTGTTTGAAACTTATAGTTCATAGCTTACTCTACCTTCTGTTTATTTTCACAAGGTGTAATAAGGAGGGTCTAGCAGCAGTAGCAGCTTCAGCAGTAAAGGCACAACATCGATAGTCCCATCTACCAAACACTCGTAAACTACACTTACTTGATTCCTTTTTAGCCGAGGATATGTAGACAACCTCTGAAGCAGGGTGCGGTCAAGCTTTTCAAAATTGTTTCTCATGGAGTCTTTAGTAGGCAAAAATCTCTCATGATAGATCACTTATCTTTGCCCGAAAACCCATCGTGTCTCCGAGCAAAGAGGGGCAGCTGTGAGCATGTGATTTTTGCCTAAGCTTAAATTAGTCCGACGTATTCTTAAAATTAGTATTTTTCCTTATTTTTGTGATTTTTAGAATTTAACTGTGTATTTATTTTTTTTCTTGCATTTTGAGTTCATTTAAATTCATAAAAATACAAAAATAGCACATTTTGCATTCAGGATGCCATTTTTAACATTTTAGGTTAAGTGATTAATTAATAGCGTGAAAACAATAAATAATAACAAAATCAATTCTTTTTTGCATTTTCACTTTCAAAGTTTCAAATTTGGCTTAATTTCCTTTTTAAATTAGGATTTAGTTAATTTAAATTTTAATTAGCTTAATTTTAGATATAAACCAAGTCTTTCCTATTTTAATATTAAATTGGTATTTAATAAAATGAAGTTAGTAATTAAAATAAATAAGAAAAAGGATTTGGAAAATAGGGTCTTAATTATAGACCAATTTGGGATATTTTTGCAAAGAAAAACAAGCCCAGACCCACCTCTAACCTGACCCAACCCGTAGGTAACCCGGTCCAAACCCCCTACCCTCAAACGACGAGGTTTCGAAGCTCATTGATCCAAAGGCAGTGAACCTAGGGTGTAACAAGTATATAAGTGTCCCTAATCCCCTCTAACCCAGACTAGACCTCGTACTATGCTCCCTAAAAAACTCTAATACACTCTGATATAACGCCACCACTCTCCGCCGGCCGTTGCTGGCAGGAAATCGCCTCCGCTTCCGGCGACGCTCCGATGAGCGCCAAAAAAATACCACACCACCCTCTCAACCACCTCTTTGCATCCCCGCTATCAGCCCCAACCGAATGTTGACTGAAATAGTCGATTATTGAGTTCAAATCATGACTACTCCGCCACCCATGGCGACGCCAACGCACATCACCCCCAAACTAACACCCTAGGCCCCCCTAGCCTCCCTCATCCCTGATCTGTAATCTCCTTCCTCTAATCAGCACATAAAACCTTGAATCACAGGCTAAAGACTTGGCCAGAATCTCATCAACCACAAAACCACCAAAAGCACACCACCTCCGCCTCACTCACCTCTCACACCTAGAAACCACCGTCAGAGTCCCTCAAGTGTCTTAGAAATTCTCCAAAAGCGAAGATGGGGTTCAGAGTTAAGGCTTGATGATTCCAAAGTCCAAATTAAAACTTAAGTCCTCGCATTAATTAATCTCACCTCCTAGGCTTTAATTTAGTTAAAACATGGTAGCCTTGCTTGGTAGTTCATCATCTGCATTTGTCTCTTGAATATGGTCAGTTAGGATTCTGCCTAACATTTTTAAATTTGCTTGGTTTATAAGTTGCATGTTTAAATATGATTATCATGTTTTTGGAATTAGTTTAAGTTTGTTTATTCAAGTGATGCCTCGTCTTGGATTCTTTCCTTATTGATTAATTGGATTCTTGAGTTTTAGTTGATAATAAATAGCTTGACTCTAATTTTCTTTGATTAGGGTTGATTAACTGTTCTTCGTGATTAATTTTTTTAAAATATAAAGGGTTTTAATTGATGTTTTTCTCGTTCTAGTTTGGTTTAATTTTGTTCTATTTTGATTTTTTTCCCGTTTGATTTTGTGTTTTGTTTTGATTAAATAATCCATGATTGCTTTTGATAATTTTATTTAGTTTCAATTGCCATTAGTTGTCAGTCAGCTGATTCTTAGCATTAATTTCATGATTAGTTGAATTGTTTAATTAGTTTAATTTTTAGGATCTGTTTGGTTATAGCTGAATAGGCTAGATTTTTATTTAACCATAGTCACTTCTTGACCAGGTTATCAGGGTAAAAGGGGTTGGTTTTATTTTGGTAGTTTTTAGAAGTATAAAAGGGTAGACTAGGTATTTCAGAATCAGGGAATCTCTAGTAATTGAAATTAGAAGCCACTAGAAGCACCTAGAAAGGATTCTAATTGGAATTTCAGACTCATAGTGGTGTAACTTGGCCTGCAAGGGATAAAACGAGGGACTAAGTTGCCAAAATCTAAGAATAAAAGAATGACTTAGGGTGTATTTGGAAAAAAACGGGTTGCCCTAACTTTTGCTTATAAAAGGGAAGTCCTTTGTCTAGGAGGAGAGGAGAACAACGAAAAAATTGGCTGAAAAAAAAGAGAATCACAAGAGGCATAAAATTAACCAAGAATTCCACTGTCCTATTGCCAATTTAAATTCCAGAACTCTTCATCTTTGAAAATAATTTGTTTTGTGTGAGTGTTTTCAATGGTTTGAGTTTGAGTCCTCTTGAAAATCTGGGTAGTTTTAGTGGTCAGACCATAGTTTGATTGGTTATCTCTGTGTGGATCTCTTGGGTTTTAGTTGCTAGAATTGCTGTTACTGATCACTACTGTTGGGTTTCTTATTTAAGCTCAGAGCCTTTTTGTTTATCTGTGCATCAGGTACTCCTATGGTCTCATGTGATTTGCGAAGAGTCAATGTATGACTAAATTGGAAGATCATTGAGGAAATGTTTCTTGATCTACCCTCTGAAGTTCTCCAGTTCTATTTTAGTTTAACGGCATAGTATAATTGTGTGAACAATACAATGATTTATAAATAACTTGACTGTTGGACCTCTCTTAGAACTATACGACAGTCTTGCTAATGATATCTGTTTAGTCTAGATAATGTTAGCCTAGAATATCATGTTAGACTACACCTAATCTTAGAATATTTTGTTGGTTATAAATCAAACCCAGAAATAGCATAAACATTTCTATTGATGCAGAATTGGTATTTCCTGTAGTTTAGAATAGCTGGTTGCTTTAATTTGTTCACCATACGCCGGTTGAAAAAGTGAAACTGAAAATTAGTTCATTTACAATTCAAAACAGTAGTATATTTCAGATCTATATTGTGTTACATGTATTTTTGAAGTTCATGAGTTAATAGCCCAGAAATGAATATGTAAAAGTTGAGAATTTCAATTGTTACCTCCTGGACTTTTTTTTTTTAGCAAATTTTTGATTTTATTAATAGAAGAAAAATAGTACAAATAGGTGAATAACGTGAAAGGGTGTCAACCTTCCCATATTCGACCTATTAAGATAAAATTACAAAGATAGGTTTATAGGCTAAGGAGGTGGACGCCAGAATTGTCACCCACATAACAAACACCGGCAGCGACCATACCTTATAAAACCTATCGTTGCTGAAAAAAGTCTCATAAAATAAAAGCAAGAAAACAATAAACATTAAAGAGATGGGAAAGAAAGCATAATTGCTTTCTTTTGTTCAAGTATGTGTAGTGTTGACTCCAACTGTCTTTAAACTTCCCGCTTGTTCCTCAGTCGAGTAGGTTTTATGACTGAAGGTTGCACTGTTTGTTTTTGCTTTGCATTTCTCATTGGGAGCTTCCTTATGATTACGTCTTCACACGCCCTGCCGTCCCAACTTCTTTCCCTTTGATGAGATTTCTTCTTTCTTGCGCTATGCATTGGTGACAGATCTCCTTTTATTGAAGCGTCTGCTCGGCATTGGTTTAAAATATCCTCTTCTTCCCCTTCTTCATATAAGTGTCTTCCTGGGAGAATTGGATTTGGCGTTACCATCGCTTCCAATAGTCGTCTTTCCAAGATTACTGAAGCTGCTGTGACGATCTGTCCCGCCTGCGACTTTGCATTCCTTTGTTGCTTCTGATTCTGACTAGTTGATGGTAGCGCATTTGCGATTATTCTTTGGCTAAGCTTAGTTGACGATTATTGCTGTCGCTACAGTTGAAGTAACAGTTTTTGCGTTATTTCTTGGAACTAAAAGTGGAGCATTATGGTTTAAGAAACTGTTTTGAGAGTTGGTGTTTGATACAAAGATGCACGACAGTTGTTATTTGTAGTTCTCCTTTGAAATTTTCGCTTGACTGAATCATCGCTGTCCTCTCCACTATATTCTTGATCATCTTCTTCCGATGAATAAGCAGCAAAACCTTCACACCAGCTCTCCTCATCATCGTAATCTCGTTGGTCTTTCTACAATTTCGATTTACTGGCTAGGTCCTTTCTCTTTGGCCAAGTATGATTGGATATGGTTGTAGAACATTGAAGTTTGGACTGTAGTTGTCTATTTGTATTTTTTAATTGAGCAGGCGTTGATATATTGCATTGGTGTCTCTCAAGTCCAGTCGTCTGTCCACCCTTTGCACCCTGGCTGTTAGAAGTAAAAGCTGGCACAGATTCGTGTTGTTCCTCTATTTCAAACAACTTATTGGAATGTGCTTTATACGCAAATGCTGGAGGTTGCGATTCTGCAGCATCCTTTGTAGGTGTAACAACTGCCAAAGATTGTTGCTGACTATCCTTTGTACCCCGACTGCTAACCAGTTTGGGCTGCATTGAGTCGGGTTGATGAATTGTTGATACTCCCCTTTCCTTGCCAGCCTGATTTGTCGATGTAACAGTGACATGAGACATATCTTCTATCAGTAACTTTAGAGTTGTATCAACTGCCGCAGCTGCCAAGGCTTGTTGCTGCCCATGCTGTCCAACTCTTTCAACCAACTGAGTTGAAACTCTAGAGATATCCACGACTGCTGGACTACCATTCTGTGCGACAACTGATGCATGACTGATCATTTCATTCTGTGAACTGTGGTGTTGATCTGAATTTGTTGTAATGTTTTGCTGTTGGACATTGGTTGAATCATTCAGTTTTAGTGTCGATGGAACAGTAGAGTCCAATAATCTTGGTTTGGCAGATTCCATTTTCTGTGATGCAAGTACATCTGCAGTTGTACGTTCTGTCTGTTTTTGTCCAGATTTGATATAGACATTAATGTTGTTGTGAACTGATGATGCCGTGGGAACAGCCGGAACCAATACATTCTCATGGATTATATGATGAAAATCTGAATCAGTCCCACCTTGATCCTCGTTCTGTTTTGTAGCCTCTTTTCCATTAGCATTATGATTCTTTGACACATCCCGACTCTCAGTAAGGATAACTGGGACAGTAGAGTGCAATGCAACAGTAGAGTGCACTTGATCCTCATTCTGTTTTATAACCTCTTTTCCATTAGCAATATGTACCTTTGACACATGTCGACTCTTATTAACATTCTGTTCTGGCAATATGTCAGTCTTGATTGTAGAGATCAATGGTAAAGTAGCTGGAACTGGAACAGTAGCGTTATCATTTACAGCAGTCACCTCTGAATCAGTAGCAATGGAACAATAGCGACTCTCTTTAACAATCTGATCTGCCAACACAAACTCACTTGTCTTGGATGTAGAGTACAATGGAAAACTAGAGATCACTGGAGCAGCTGAGATCATTGGAACAGTTGAGTTCAATGGAACATTGAAGTGCAAAGACAGTGGCTGTACAGTATCAGCAATCCCTTCAACAGAATGCTCTGCATTGTCAACCACAGAAGATTGAACGACAATCTGCTGCACCACATTATTAACATGTTGAGCAGTCGAATCCTAAACATTTTCACTACTTCTTGCAGAAATAGACACATTTGTATCCTGCATACAATTTTCTGATAGAATGCAAGTACCAATTGCCTTGTCTTTGCCTTGCTTGCAATTCTCTGAGTTCATTACAGTGCAATATGCTGTGTCATTTTCTGCATTAACCGTAATGTTGGCAGTTGAAATTTCAGCTTGATTTTGAATTACTCCACTTACAGGTTGAATCCCCTGTCCATTTGGTAATAGATTAACTGGACAAGTTTGTTCTGCAGAAGCCAAATCCTTCGACTGTCCTACTTGTTGAACGTCTGGTCGACGATCTGGCTTGTTCGCATTCAAAAAGTCCCTTGGATCACCTTCCAACTTAGACATGTTGCACCTAACTTCTGAAACAGTAGTAAGATCTTCTGTTTCATCACCCTCCTTCAAAACTGTATCAACCGTAAAATTTTCATTCACGGCGGATTGAATTTTCTTTGGTTCGACTTTCTGTTTCCACACAAGATTAACTTGTTGATTATTGTTTACGACCATTGTTTGTACAGCTCTTTTCCCCTTTAGAAAATCCCTTGCATCTCCTTGCGATTTGCCGATAATATTTCCAGTACCCTTCACTTGGTTGATCAGTTTATTCTCCTCAGTAGCATCATTGAATCTACAGGCCTTCTCCACATGACCTTGGTGTTTGCAACAATTTGCAATAGCCAGGAAGGTTGTCGTAAACAATAATTTGCTGAAACTCAAGAGTCTTCCCGGAAGTAGAATCCAAAAATTGTAACATGACTTTTTTTGGATGCTTACCCAAAAGGTTCACAATAACCTTGACTCTTGCTACGCTCGGCCTCGTTCTATCCTGCGTCGCCTTGTCAACGGCAATTGGTTTTCCAATAGCAGATGCGATTGACAGCAAAGATCGTTTCGCAAATAAGTTTGGTGGCAGACCTGGCATAGATATCCATACGACTGGCATCGGCGTCCCCTCTTTTGGATTAAATCCAAAAGTCCAAGGAAACGTTCGGAAGAAATATTCTTCGCCTTTGGATTTAAGAAAACCTGTCGACTTTCCAATAAAGTTAGCATATTCGTCAAAAAGATCAAACCTGACTAGTAGGTGCCTATATTCCAACTGTCCAACTTTGCAATCACCTTTAACATTAAAATGCGACGAATAAATTCGTCGCACCTCCGATATATCAGGTTTGCCATATGAAAATTTTATGACAACTGCTTGATGCAAACCTTCTTCTCTGGTGAAAATGTTAATATCTTCCATTGTGAATTGGATTACAGGATGCTCGGAATCGACGTTGAATGCACAAAGCTCGATCTTTGACGAAGCATTCTGATTTGCTTGAGAAATCGACGCGTACGATGGCTTTACAACTTCTTTCGAGGTTGCAGATTCTGGATTTTTAATAATCTCTCCCATAGCCAAAGGCTGGGGAGAGATCTGCGCAGACATAGCTGCCAAAATCGCGTGAATTCTTCAAACCAATTCAAAATATCATTTTGTAATTTAGCAAGATAAACGATCTGGATTTCAAAATCTTCACTTGCTAGAATTTGAACACAATAAACTTAACCTGCTAATCGAACTGGAATCGATCTATGAAGTTTACTGAATCGAACTACAACATATGAATCTGTAAGCTTTCCAGCAATTTTACAATTTGGATGAACAGTAAAATCTTTAGATCCAAGATCTGTTGCGATTGTTTTATGATTTTGGGATAAAAACAAAGGAAATAAGTTCACGACCAGAAGGAGAATGTCGTGGAGCTAAATATATGATTACCCGCTATCAGATTCCGGCTGAAATGCAGAAATCGCCGATGAACAGTACAATATCACTATTCACGCATGCTACAGTACTTCACTATTCTAGAGAGCTTACCTCCAGGACTAAGTTTGTGTTAAGGTGAATTAATTTGGAATTGAAAGGCTGCCAAAATTCAGAATGAGTTTGTTAGGTCATCAATATACAAATGAGCTCGATATGTGTGCGAGATTCGAATATAAGGTCGACATGCCTTGATTACTATTAATCTGTTCACAATTTGTTTAGTCCGGTCGTAATTTCAAATTAGTATTTTGAGAACCAGATTAAATCAGTACTTGATTTGGGCACATTTACGAGCCAAAACATGGCAGCCTTTTGTTTAAATAGGGTTTAGGCCTATAATTTGTTTGTACAAGGCCAACGTGAACCAGGTTCTCATAAAGCTGACTGCGTCTTCTTTCTTCCTATGCTAATTTTGAAGCCCAAAAAGTGCTAAAGGCTTGACTTCATATTAATATAATTTGGTTGAATTTGCAGTACGGTTTGGGCCCTCCAAGATAAGTAGCACATTCGAACTATGAGGTTTCTCTCTTGTTTAAGTGTGGACTTGAACTTAGAGGCCGACTTTCTTGAATACTAGTTTACTAATAAAGTTAATAAATTAGGTCATTTAGAGACAATCTTTAATAGAGAACGAAAGTCTCTTCAGAATGATCTTTGAATAAAACGAGGTGCGCCGTGCCGAATAAAATCACAAAATTACGTGACCCTCTTTAAACACTTTTGTGAAACTTACTTACAAATTAAATAAGCCATTTAGTGAATTTTCATGGCTTTTCACAAAGTTAATAACATGTTAGTCACTTCAGGCACGCCATTTAATAATTCTATCTTCCTAATCTCGGGTGCACATTTATGTGACCCAAATTCAAATCTCAACGTTAGCTAAAATATGTCGAAGACCGCGGGTGCATTTATGTGATGTGGTTCAAGACATATTTTGACAGCATTGCAATATTACTTAAATGAATAAAAGTGGTTAAAGGTTAAATATGCACATAGGTTCATAATTGTTTAAAATCCGATAATTAAGCCAAATATAATAGTTGAGCAACCGTGCTAGAAACGCGGAACTCCAGAGCGCCTAACACCTTTTCCCGAGTTAACTGAATTCCTCACACGGATTTCTGGCTCGCTGACTGTATACAGAGTCAAACCTTCCTTGATCCGGGATTTAAACTGGTGACCTGGGACACCATTAATTATCCCAAGTGGCTACTCTGATAATCTTTCAGATAAATAAAATCCCGTTTCGATTGTCCTTTAATTGAAAAAACTCCCTTATCTAGGCCCTTCTCCGAGTTGTAGTGTTAAAAAAGAAGTGTGACACTTACAACTTGAACCCATTTCTACTTTTTATCACATTACCAACATATGATACAAAATACATACAACATTTACTAACGTGGATCATGATTCCAAACCGTACCATTACTTACCCAAAATACATATGTACACTACCCACATTGTGTCTACGGAGCCTCTATGGATACAAAAGAGTGCTACAACACTTGTCAGTATCAAGGCTCCGGCTATACCTTACATAAATACCAAAATAAGACTTTGGAAGAAAAGAGGCATGAGCCACCCAGGGCCACGAGAGGAAAAGGACTCACTATATTAAGCTGACAAAAAGTGAAGGAATGCTGTTGTCGGTGGACTGGAGTACCTACTATGGAACCATCTACAATCATAACACGAATATAGCGCCCCCGGCAAAAAGGACGTCAATACATTTGAATTGTATTGGTATGTATGAACAAACTTTACCCCAAGTAAAATCAATCAATACAAAGATAACAAACAGTAGTAGAATCAACAACCAAATGCACATGAAAGGAATAACCAGAGAGAAAAGTTTCACAATCTCTCCTTTTCCTTTCCAACATCCCCGTATTCGTGAATTTCATAGATTTTCAGCTTAACAGTGATATTGATCATATTTCCATCCTTATTACCTGGGCTACCCTTATTACCATGGCCACCTTTATCACCACAACTCAAACCTTATAACTTTGTGTTGCGGCGCACGACCCGATCCCACCAAACAATCATATTTTGCAACAACACCAACAAACAACACATCACAACAATCATCATTTCAAGGAACACAAGTTTGTATCAACAATTCAGGTATTTAGGCCCAGAGCATAATAATTCTCGCCAAATAGTAGTTCTTATACAAGGCATTGCAACAATTACTCAACTCATTCACAACATTTCACATAGATGCCCTTAAATAATTACATGCTCTGCACATAGGAAGAAACAAACAAAATCACAAGTTTCACAATCTCTCCTTTTCCGCTTTCAACATCAATTCATATGCAAGAGTTTTATATATTTTCTTTTCATTAGTGATTATGATTACTTTTCCACCCTTATTGGCTCGGCCGCCCTTATAACCTCGGCCACCCTTATCACCATAGCCCACACCTTATTACTTCGTGTTGTGGCACACAATCCAACTCCATCGAACAATCATATTTCACACAACAACAACAATTCACAAAGAGTTTCATAAACATCAATACTATTTCCATCAAGTACAACAACCACATACAATTCAAGTCACAACGACGATATTACCATAGTTGTTTCAATTACATTAGATACGAATTCCTTCCATCAGTTGCTACACAGTTCTTACCACATCAACACATTTACACACACTTGGTTTGTTTCCACTTACTTACACCATCATATCGAGAAACTTAACCAACAATGTTCAAGTTGTTTTAATCACCCGAATTCACAATCACATAACATAGACGTGTGGAAATAAACTAAGACAATCAATACATCTATTTTAGTACAAGGTACACATACTGTATGGTTGCCACAACAAGGGGATTCTACAAGAGTTAAAGTTAGCCATACATACCTCAAGGAGCTTTTCCTTAAGTTTATATGATACATCAACACCTATAGCAATAAAAATCTATAAAGATATAGCAAAGATCGATAAATAATTAGAAAGATTAGCCATGATATAACTCTCTTAGGAACTTCATCAAGCGCCGAACATGTGAAGTAGACTACAAGGTTTGAAAATGGCAATCTCTTCTTCCTTCACCAAAATCTTAACAAAATTACCCAAATTAGTTATTTAACCACACACACTACAACTTAATCCCACATCCATGGCCTATTTCTAACCCTCACTAGGATAGAATACAATCTGTGGTTGTCTTCCGTGATTCTTGAAGACTTGAGCAAGATCTGGATGATTAAGAAGTTAAGCCCCTTATTTCTCTCTCTATATGTTCTCATCTCTAGCTAAAAATCAGTGGAAAATGACCACAAATGAAGCGCTTAGCCCTATTTATGAAAGTGGGGTCAGGTTATAAAAATCTGAAAAATACTCATCTGTAATAGGGTCTGCAGTTGCAGATTGGACGAAAGAACCAACGTGCGAGCTGCAGACTGAATCATGGAATCACAGCCAAAACCTGGGCTACACTAGCCTAGTCTTCAACTACATTTAATATCGCAGATCAAAAATGTGGACCGCATTGTGATTCGACGATTGCAAATTCGACACAGGGTTGCATTTTTTCCAGCCTTAGGTAATTTGACCATAACTTTGCGTAAGAATGTCCAAATTACAAACGACTTGAAGCTTTGGAAACTAGACTCGATGATCTTTCATTTGATATGTTAATCGTCATAAAATACCTTATACAAGATATGATCGTTCAAAGTGTGTACTAGTGCAAACTCATTTGGAATTTCAGCCTATTATGAACTTTTCCCGTTTGGCTTAGACTTGGTCTTACCCTTGAACCTCACATTAGTTATTATATGACTCATACCCTTATTAATATTATAATTAGTCTACAAGACACCCCGAATCCCTTATAGCTTAGCAAAATATTTTGGGGCCTTACAGATGTAGTTGGGTTTGTAGCTCAGTGCCTTAACTTTCAGCACATGAAGTATGTGTTGGAAATCATGTATATCTATGATATGTGCGCTTTGGTTGTATGAGCATGATTTTCAGGTATAGGTTTTGATGAATGACTAACAAATGAAATCAAGTGTCAAACAACGATATTGTATGACAATCAATCAAATGGCAAGAAGCATACTGATGACGGAATTGCATGAACGAGCCAAAGAGTTGAAGACCAAAGACCCAAGACGTAGGTCGTTTGGTAGAACCAATGTAAGGACAACATTTAAGTTATCTTATCCTTTGGCTCAACATTAGGTCATCATAAACATGCATAAATCATTTTTATCATAAACATGCATCTTTGTGCTAAACCAAAATGATTTGTATTTTAGTCAAAATGGTTTTTAAACATGTCTTTTAAAATCTGGACCTCAACAATCGATTATTTGAATCCTACAATCGATTGTATTAAGACAGTGTGATATGAAGTTTTTCAGAATAGCAAACAATCGATTGTCTACATTTAACAATCGATTATTTTGAGACAGTGTGCAACCGGTTTTTAAACAACAAAACAATCGATTGTTGTTATCATACAATCGATTATACTCATAAACAATCGATTGTCATTTTCATACAATCGTATTTTTTGACCGTTCCCACAGAATCCTAAATTGATTTTTGAACGTTGAAGAACAATCGATTATTTAGGGTTAACAATCGATTGTTTAGCCTAAAATCAGGAATCTGTTTTTTGAACGTTGGTCAAACAATCGATTGTCTACTTCAAACAATTGATTGTCTGAGCACATAATCAGGGATTTTATTTATCAATTAAGCAATGGTCAGCACCACTTTTTCACCTATAAAAAGAGGTCTTTTGAGCTGATTTTAAACACACAACTCCTGCATATATTGATATACATATTGATCATTTTCAAGCATACTTTTAGAGCTTTTGTTGAGCCATTTGATAGACAACTTTGTGTTGTTCATAGAGCTTATTTTGTTTCTCTTTATCCACTCTATTGAGAGAGTATTTGTTGTAAAAGAGAGTTGTTTGAGAAGAACATATCTTCTCATTTGTCGGGTTTGCTAAGTACCCAAAGTCTTAGTGGTTGAAGTCTTGGGGTGAGGTATCCTCAAGCAAGTGAAGTCTTAAGGTGTGGTATCCTTGAGCAACTGTAACGGTTTGTTAAGCACCCGTAAGCTTGACGAAGTTAGTGAAAATCTCGAGAGAGTCTCTCGGGGACTGGACTAGCCACGGGTTGTGGTGAACCAAGATACATCGGTGCGTTCGTTCTTATTTATTTACTTATCGCACTTATTTCCTTCCTTCAATTTTTAAATTCCGCAAGTTTACGCTAATTTTTATTATAACGCTATTCACCCCCCCCTAGTGTTAAGCGTATTTTCTAACAGTATGAGCACCAAAAACCGGGTGGGTTGCTTCAGCAGATAGAAGTTCTGGAGTGGAAGGTGGAGAGAATCACAATGGACTTTGTAGTTGGATTCTCACAGGCTTTGAGAAAGTTCGATGATATTTGGGTGATTGTGGATCGGCTGACCAAGTTTGCTAACTTTATTCTTGTGCGTACTACTTATTTTTCGGAGCGGTTGGCGATGATATATATTTGGGATGTTGTTCGTCAGCATGTCATTCCAGTTTCCAAAATTTTGGATATAGGTACTCAAATCACATCAAGATTCTTGAGAGTCGTTTAACATGAGTTGGGTACACGGGTAGAGTTGAGTACAACATTTCACCCTCATACGGATGGATGGTCCGAGCATAATATTTAAGTTTTTAAGGATATGCTCCATGCGTGTGTGATTGAGTTTGGAGGGTATTAGGAGAAATTCTTGCCAGTGGCAGATTTTTCATACAACAACATCTATTAGTCCATCATTCAGATGGCAACATATGAGGCCTTATATGGCAGACGAAGTAGGTCCTCGGTAGGTTGGTTTGAGCTCGATGAGGCTAGATTATTGGGAACAGACTTAGTTCAGGATGTTCTGGAGAAGGTTAAGGTTGTTCAGGATACACTCCATACAACCCAGTCTAGATAGAAGAGCCATACAAATTAGAAGGTTTGTGATGTTTCCTATATGGTTGGATAGTGGGTTCTGATTCAGGTTTTGCCTGTGAAGGCCGTCCTAAGATTTGGGAAGAAGGGGAAGTTAAGTCTGAGGTTTATTAGCCCTTTTGAGATACTGAGGCGTGTTTGAGAGGTTTCTTATAAGCTTGACTTACCTCCCATCTTGGTAGGAGTTCACCCGGTATTTCATGTTTCGATGCTCCAAAGGTATCACCCTGATTCGTTGCCCATGTTGGATTTCATTTAGTCCTTACATTGAGGAGCTGGTGGAAATATTGGGCGTGGAGTTCAAAGATCTTTGTACCAGTAAATTTATTGCAACCGACCAAGGAGGCAACCTAGGAGATCGAGTAGGATACGTATAGTCGGTACCCTCATCTTTCACTACTTCGGGTATGTCTCTATGCACGTTTGAGGATGAATGAATGCTTAAGTATAGGAGGATGTGACAAACCGACCTGTTGTCTAAATAATTAATGCCCCGATATCATATTATTTATTCCCCTCATTTATTTCTGCTATTTTTAATTGCCGGGATGTTCGGTTTAAAGTTTTGGAGAGTTTTGGGACACTTAGTCCATACTTGAGAGCTTAAGTGTTGGAAAGTTAACCGTTGTTGGAACAGTGCGAAGACGACTTCAGAATGGAAATCTGATGGTTTTTTTAACTCCATTGGGTGAATTCATCTTTAGGGGCATGTTGAGGTTGTGTTTTGGAGGTCCGTAGCTAATTTAGGCTTGAAATGTTAAAAGTCTACTTTTAATGTTTTCCGGTTCGATAATGAGATTTTGATCCGAGGGTCAGAATGAAATTGAATGAATGAGGGTAGCTACCTAGTGTTAAATGTGACGTGAGAAAAATTTCAGGTCATTCAGACTGGGTTTTATATCATTTTTGATCGAAAACATATTTTTAGAATTTTTGGAATTCTTAGGCTTGAATCCGATAATAAAAAAGTGTTTGATGTTATTTTGAGCATTCTGAAGGTTGGAAAAAGTTTGAACGAATTTATTGAATATGTTGATGGAGGGTTGACAGAAGGAATTTTTTATTTGGAATTGGCAGCTTCAGCTGGTTTTCTGTCATAACTACACACGCGGTTTGGATTCTACACGTGCGGAGCTGAAGAAGAGTCAGAGCAAGTGTAGATACGGATTTGGGGAGGATCAACAGGTTCCGCAGATTCAGGTACTTTACCACATAAGCAGTACCACACATACGGATGAGTAATCACTAGAGTGAAATTTGTCCTTTAAGTGAAAGTCGCAGATGCTACGATGTCCTCGCAGAAGCAGGATCACATATATGGTCCCTTGCCCATAGAAGTGGAACAACTGGGCAGAAAAGAGGAGAGAACCGAAGGTTGGTTCAAAATCTTGGAAAAATTATTTGGGAGCTCACGATAGGCATTTTGAGATGAATTTTCACCTGGGTGTTTTAGGTAAGTGATTCTTACTATTTTTTTATTTGTTTCCACAAATTTATGCTTAAATTCATCCTTTATATTTGGAATTGGTGTGGAAAAATTGAAGAAAAGTTAGAAAAGGTTCTTAGACATAACTATTGAATTTGGAACACGATTTTGATGTCAGGTTGGGAAAATGTTGAAATAAATGAACTTGTGAGAGTGTGAGGATTCTAAAAATATAAATTTTACTCGAATTCGAGATGTGATCTGAGGGGAATTTTTGTCAGTTTATCTAATTTTGCGTATCAACTTTGATTTTGTTTATAGAATCAGTTATTTGAAGTGTTATTTACAGTATTAAATTTAATTGGATAGATTTGGACAATTTGAAGTCGACTACCCATGGCAAGAGCGTGGTTTTAGATTGATTTGAGGTAGTTTAAGGCAAGTGGCTTGTCTAACCTTGTGTGGGGGACTCTCCCCTTAGGATTGGTATTGTGATAATTGAAATGCCTTGTACGTGAGGTGACGAGTTTGTACTTGTGCTAATCTCATTTTCATTAAAGATAGCCTCAATTGTGTTTTTCTTTTCTTGCTCGCACTACTTGGAATTTAAGTTTGTTGTTAGCTTAGAAAAGCATGTCTAAATCACTTAATTGATTATTTACTCATATTGCCTTATTTGAAATACGTGCAGCATGCTAGGTTAGGAATATATGTTTAGCCTTGAAAAGAAGTTGATAATTTATGACTACTCTTCATGTTGTTGCTTTTCTGTTTATATGGGACTATGTATGTAGGATTCTGGCAGATCCCCCTTGTTTGTTTATTTGCGACTACGGATGTGGGATTCCGGTAGACCCCTCCGTACAGTTATATGGAACTACAGGAATGCGTCTGGTAGATTCCCCTAGTACTAGGTATATACATTTAGGATTATAGATCAGGATTCCGATACATCCTCGCACATTAACAGTTGGACTACGAGGCGAGATCCGGGGAGATCCTTCAGATATATATGATGGACTATGCGACGGTATCCCGGGATATCTATTGGATAGTTGTGATTTGGACTACGGACGTATCCTGGGAGATCCCCGGTTGTTATCTCTGTGTTGAGCTATATTTCCTTTTGTGCTTATCTTGTCTCGGTTCTAGTTGTTGTTGTTCATCTATTGTGGTTACTTCTTACTGTTGTACCAAATTATGTTGTCTGATTCTATGTTGTTGTACTTTATATTTTATTTAACCTCAGTAGGGTCCTGACCTTCCTTGTCACTACCCCACCGAGGTCAGGCTTAGCACTTACTAAGTACCACTGTGGTATACGGATGCCCTTTCTACACATGTTTTTCATGTTCAGATCATGGTCCTACCTCATTTCTTATCTATCACCGCCCTTGAATCCCTATTCACTCTCAACTCTCTTTGAAACTCTTACGAACCCTAGCTGCCGCCATCAAACTACACCATAATCCACCCTAAACCTTGCATAATCCATGGGCTCCCATGGATTTTGGAGATGTGTAGTGGCCTCCTATGGCTCTTGGGTATTTGTTTCTGTGGTTTCATGGCCAGTCCGCAAAGGAATCTGGTCCAGTCCTTACTCGACTGCAGTTCATGGTTTTTCTCCAATAGTGCCTGACATTTCTCCGGCCAGCTATGGCTGTTCGAGTCAGATCATTGACTATCCTGGATAGATCAGTAACTTTCAAGGATTTTCTCACCGTTTGTGGGTTTTTTGAAACCCTAATTTTTAAGATCTTTTGGTTTTCTCTCAGATCTACTTTAGATATGTACTTGCAATGAATGTCAAGTGTTTTTCTCGAAAGTTCTTAAACTTTTCTTTCAAAATGACTTTTCGTTTAGGTTTATCTTTACGGTTTTCAAAAGATAACTTCTCCGATTTTTAATGTTATTTGTGATTCTTCTATGTTCTACTCATGTTGTTCTTCAATCTGAGACAGCATATTGAAAACCTTAATTCCTTTTTGGTTCTCACTCGAGTACTATAGCTGTTTGTTTGATGTTTACTGGTTTGATTAAGTTCGTGTTTGACTTATTTGTTTTACCATATTTTCAACTTTATTTTTGTTGAAAACCCTAGGTCTTTGGGTCTGAAACTGTTTCTTTGAACGTATACTTGACTCGATTGAAAGTTATTGTTTTAGACTCTCTTTTCTATATGTCACTTATCTGATTTTTACTATCTTGCAACTAGATTATGGTTGAAACCCTAATTTCTCAAAAGGGTTTCCTTATTTTTCATTGTGAGACCTTTACTTGTTTTGACTCTATTCTTCACTTTGGTATAAGTGTTAGCCCTGACTATTTATTCAATCCCATGCTTAATTCTGCTACTATTGTATGATGTTTCTCTTGCCAATGTGCTTTTCCTCGCATGTCTGATGTATCTTTTCACTCTTTTTATATACTGAAGTGTAGAAGCATGTTTTCTCCTTGATTGATCTTAATCTTGTGACTGATTTGAAAAACTTTTCTTATGAGCCCTAATGTCACTTGCCTATTTAAAATAAAATGATTCGCTCCCCTTTACTATGATGTTTTACCTTGGCTGGTTTCTTTCCCAAAATAAGCATATTTTTTGTTATCAAATTCGATTTTTCATTACATGTTTTTATACCGCTTATATAGACATAACCATTCTGCTTCTGAACTGATTTTCTTTCATTAATTAGACCTATTACTACCCGTTAAACAGTGATTCCTTAATTAAATGGGTATCAATGGGGTAATTGATTCTGATGTGTGACTGGTTCCATATTTGTATCAAGACTATACCCATTACCTCTCCTTCACTCATTTTCAAAAAAACTATATATACCCTGCACCCCTCTTCGTTAAAAAACACGAACAAACCATCCAAGTTCAGCAAACACACTTCACTCAAAACTCTCTTTTTTCCGTTACTACTTATGTTACTACTTTGTCTAGCCAGCTAAAAACCAAGGCTAGGCTGTGGAAATTTGCTTCTTTTCTTTTTCAATTTTCTTCTTACTATTATGTCCCGGTTAATCTTTATGCATCAACAACAATATATTTTTAGTTTTTTCCTTCATTCTTGCCTATTTCTGCTTATGTTACGTAATCAAGATATATTACTAAGCATGTTGTAATCTATTCCCTCTCATTCTAAATCAATGTTTTCCCTTATGCATGTACTCTATCAGTCATCGTTTATATGATTTAGTAAATTATGAAATCCTAACCCCCATATCCTTTTATGTGCTTGTGTTCTCTAGCTGGTTTGTGGGCATGCCAACATCATCTATTGCTGTGCATGTCCCAAACTTGGCCCTCTTTTTGCAATTACTGGTTATGTGTTTTGTCACTACTGTTTTCGAATCACCCTTACCCCTTAATATTCTTAACCAAATTTTAAAAAATCCCTCGTTCTGCACTTCCACTATACTCTTAGAACATAGATTCTGCTCTTCTTGTGGGAGCCTTACCTTACGGCCCTTAAGCTCCCTCTGAAGTTGGATGCATAAGGGTTGGCCTTCCAACACTGCACTCATTCTCTATCTGGTTATGCAAGCCTGGGTGTAAGCACTGCTCGGGGTCCCTTGAGACCTTTAGGGAACTTTGACGCATCCAAGTCAGAGAAAGGCTTTGAAACGAGTGACATTTGCAGATATTAATTATATATTTGGGATCGAGAAGTCAATATCAGACTTCTTTTGGTTGGAACTTCTTATTTTACAATTCTTTTGTAATTCAACATTTGTTCTGTAATTATTTGTTAACAAAGATTGGGGTTGACTAGTAAAAGGGATGGGTAACTATGTATGTTTAGCTGTTAGAAGGGTAGATAACGTGCCTATAGGGTTTGAATTTTCAAATTTTACATGTTTTAATTCTACACTTAGATATCCTACATATAGGACCCATTTAATAAAGTTATGCATGTTTTAATTCTACTCTTAGATATCCTGCCTATATGATCTGTTTAATAAATTTCTAAATTGTTTCATTAACAAATTCAGATATCCTATCTATAGGATATAATGGTTATGACAAGACGTCATACTTACAATGTTAAAAATCAGATTCAAAATTAGATTTCATGCGCATAAGGTTAATAGCAATAGTTTATAGAAAGGAGGCCTATTAGAATATCGTTGTGATCAAATAAATCTTGTCTGCTCCACTTCATTAGATACCCTGCCCATAAGATAAAATCAGTGTTTAATGTAAGATACCATGTCTGTTGGGATTAAAATTAGCAACTACAGAGATTATGTCCATAAAATCTGAAACGAGTTTAGTTAAAAATAAGTTTGATTTATACTGTTTAAATGATTTATTCCTTTCATTAATGAGATTTAGAAAGCATGCCTATAGGATCAAGTTTGCTCGTTTCAAACTATCACTGCTTTGCCATTTTTGAATCAATAATAAATATCATGTCTACAGGTATCATCAATACACACTTAGGCAAGTCTTAACTAATAACAATAAAATTGAATCTTCCTTTCTTTAATTAGCAAATGCTACAACCAGCAAGTAGGCCTAATTTAGACTTCTTATTTGAGTTACTTAATAAATGTGCCTTCTTCAACAACCAAAACTCTCCTAGCTTTGTACTTTAATTTCTGGCCCTAAATGTGTTTTGAGTCATGCTGTTTATGTGTTTTACTTAAGGAGGTATATATGAGCATTTTAGTTGTTTTACATGCTTTACCTAATATGTAGTTTGAATGTCGCTTTAGTATTTTTACCTTTACAATCCAAGAGTCAGCCAAAAATCCTCCCTCTTATAGAAATAGTTGTCCTAAATTCCTCTGGGACTTATCGGAATAGGATGCAATAGGGGTCAATACGATTCCGCGCTTTAATACCTAAACGACGTGCGAAGGGTAGATATGGGTATGATGAATGGTGCACTAATACCATATCTAGCCTGTGTTTGAGGAGTTATTACCAGGTATTACATTGATGTGATCCACGTTATAAGTAAACATAGGTCCTCCCCCCATCCCCTTTTATATTCGTTAGCATGGTTAGTTATTACTCTTTCGAACTTTGTTTTATTTTTATCTTTTCCAATAATGTGTATGGAAAATACCCTCTTATTTGAGCCCTATTTTATTATTTTGTAATTGCAAAAATGTACAAAGAACTATCTGACCGGGAACCACACTAGTGGATCTTAAAGGGTACCTAACACCTTCCCCTTGAGATAATTTCAAGCCCTTACCCTATCATTGCTTATAAGAAATATAGTTATAGTTGAAACTCATAGGTGCCCTAACACACCTTAAAAATTCATTAGGTGGAGACTCTTTAAAATTGCAAACACATGTCTCAAAAATATAGATTTGTCCTAATTGAATGTCATAAACCCGATTTCGCGAAAAAAGGGACCTGACAGCATGGCAACTCTGCTGGGTATTTTATTAATCTTTTACCATTTTAGATTTTTCTTATGAATTTGTACCTCTCCCTACGTGAAATTAGTTGTTTCCATATCCTATAAGCATTTAATTTCTTCTTTAGAAGAAAAGCTGACATATCTTCCTTGTTTTATTTCCTTTATTGCTCTAAATTATGAAACTCCTATATTTTTCTCTTCCTTAATGTGGAAATACATGTCAGCATGCTTTAAATTATTGCATAAACATGCTTAACATTATACTCCAATCATTATCCCTAAATTTGGAAAGGCATATTTACCATAAAACAAGTCGACCAGAGGTGTTGTCGATAATTCTCAGCCTTCCCCCCTTGAGTTGTCCACTCAAGGGTACCAGTCGAAAACCCCATACAAACCTTACTCTGTTAAATAGTGCATGCATCATGGTCAAACCTAGCCGGGTTAGTTATGTTGTCCATATAATGATCCTTTAAGATAGCATTATCCAAAGTCCACTAGGTTCCCCTAAAACTTAAACTGACATCATCGCGTTCTGTGCATTTATTTTGGAGAACTAAATAGTTCATGCCAACCGTTGATGTTAAATTGTCGAGTCTGGTAGTTGTAGGGACTAACCCTTAGTTTTGTAGAAATGAGGCACGAGGTCCCCAGGTATGGTATGATTAGCACGCCCTACCTCTTGTAGAATTTGATGAGGAGTTTTCCATCAAATGACAAGAGAGGGCTGACAAAAAAATTGAAAAGAGAGGGCTACCTTTCCGCTACCTTTGTCAGCCCTCTCTTTTCTGGAATACAGTCTGCTAGAATTGAAAGGAAAAATGAGGATGAGGGTCGCCGACTGCCAAAACACGGAGGGAACACCTAAGGAAGGCATTTTTACTGGTGAATATAGGTGAACTGGAGGATTTGATCAACGACAACATTCAACTTAGGGAAGGTCCTTCTGGTACTCAGTAGATATGAGTTTATCTTTTTCGCTTTAAAAATGTAATAAGGCCAATGTCCATTAATGACCTTTATTTCCTATTTATTTAGTGTCGATTTGGAATTCGTCTTATCGTTTATTAATAAAATGAGGCATTTAGCATTCCAAGTTCTCAAAATCAATTTGTCACTGGGCCTACCTCAGGCAAAATGAGGTTTCCAAATTAGGACACGCTTTACAATCATGCACTATGTTTTTAAGCATCTAATTATTTTTATGAACCTCACTAACTTGATTCACTTTTGTTTTGTTTTATTATTTCCCTCGCCCAAAGGTTAGTTCGTGCACTCTAGAATGATTAAGCAGAGGGGCACATCTCAAGAATTGGACCGTCAGGAGAACCAGAGCCCAACGAATCTCGGGGTAGCAAGGCTAAAACAAGCACTATTAACTTTTTTATTTACCGAATGATTAATTCCCGAAATAAGGTCTTCGATGTTCAAAAATATTATTCAATTTATCAAAGGATGTTTGATTTTTTTTTTCCGGTGAATTAATAGTTATTTCTATCATTTCTCCCTATTTTTTTATACAACATAACTATTACTTATCTTGATGAGCCAATGACAGAGACATACAATGAGACAACGCAATAAATGGACCATGATTCAGAAGAGGATGACATACTTGAGGAGATTGTCAGAGAAGTTTAGAACTTTTAAAATATAACTAAGTCCAACCTAGACGAAACCGAAATTATTAACATGGGAGATACAGAAAATGTCAAAGAACTACAAATCATCATTCACTTATAACCATCATAAAAGAAAGAATACACAAAGTTTCTCAAGGAATATGAGGACATATTCGCCTAGTCGTATGACGACATGACTGGTCTGAGTATGTCTATTGCGGTTGACAAACTGCCAACCGATGTAATGTGTCCATCGATAAAGCAAAAGCTCAGAAAGTTCAAGCCTTATATGAGTCTGAAAATCAGGGAAAAAGTCACCAAGCAGATCAAAGCTAAGGTTATCAGGGTGGTTGAGTACCCGACATGGTTAGCAAACATTAGGCCAATACCTAAGAAGGATGTGGAGGCCAGAGTATATGTCGACTATCGTAATCTCAACCCAGCCAGTGAAAAAATGACTTCCATTTGCCGAATATACACATCCTAATTTAAAATTACGCCAAGCATGAGCTATAATCATTCGTGGACTGCTTTGGTTACCATCAGATCTAGATGGATGAGGAAGATGCTGAGAAAACAAGCTTTCATTACTGTATGAGGAATGTATTGTTACAAGATGATACCATTCGACTTGAAGAATGCATAGACCACCTACATGAGCGTCATGACTACACTTTTCATAATATGATACACAAGGAGATTGAGGTATATGTAGATGATGTCATAAGTAAGTCCAGGAAGGCCACTAATCACATGGATGATTTGAGGAATTTTTTCAACAGACTACGAAGGTACAACATAAAACTGAGCCGCACAAAAATTGCATTTGGGTTTTCCTACTTGAAGGTTGCTTAGGTTTATCTTGAGCCACCGAGGAATAGAACTATACTAATAAAAGGTCAAAGCCGTTCAAGAACTATCACCGTCAAAGAACAAGAAAGATGTGATGTGCTTTCTGGGAAGGCTGAACTACATTAGCATAGTCTACAGGAATATGTGAGCCAAATTTTAATATGCTAAAGAAGGACGCTGCTACAAAATGGATTGATGACTACCAAAATACCTTGGATAGAATCATAGAGTACCTGTCAACACCACGAATCCTAGTTCCTCCCGAGACAGGTAGACCCTTAATGCTCTACCTTGAAGTGTTAGATGGAGCTTTTTTTTTTGCATTTTGGGGTAGCCCGATGAAACAAGGAGAAAGGAACATGCCAATTACCATCTCAGCAAGAAGTTCACCCCGTGCGAGGCCCGATATTCTCTTCTGGAGCGCACCTGCTATGCTTTGATTTAGGTAGCTCAGAAGCTGAGACATTACTTTTTTTCCTATGCCACACATCTCAAATAGAGGATGGATACATTGAAGTACATCTTTCAGAAGCACATGCAACTCTAGCAAGCTAGCCAAGTGGCAAATCCTGTTGAGGGAGTTCGACGTTGTTTACGTAATTTAGAAGGCAGTCAACGGACAAGCACTGGCAGACGACCTTGCCTAAAACCCCATGGGTGGAGAATACGATTCTTTGAAAATATATTTTCCTGATGTAGAGGTTTCATTCATAGGAGAAGGCATTGCAGAATCGTATGACGGTTGAAGAATGTTCTTCAATAGAGCAACAAACTTCAAAGGAGTTGGCATATGAGCAATATTAGTATCCAAAACCGATCAACATTATCCATTGTCCGCAAAACTCAGATTCCCCTACACCAACAATATGGCTGAAGATGAAGCATGTATCGTAGGGCTCAAGATGGCCATTAACGTGAACGCGCGAAAGATGCTAGTGATGGGATATTCAGGTTTACTTATACATCAGATATGAGAAGAATGGGAACCCAAGAACTCTAAGATACTCCCGTATTTACATCATATACAGGAATTGAGAAAGAGGTTCATGAAGACGGAGTGCCAACATGTTCCCAGGGTCCAGAATGGATTTTACAATGCATTGACTACCCTATCATTCATGATACAACATCCTAACATTAATTGCATTGATCCCGTTCCAGAAAAAATTAATAATCACCCAGTTTACCGTGCCTATGTTGAAGAGGAAGCTGATGGAAAGCATTGGTTTCATGATATGAAGGAATATTTTGCGAAAAGAGAGTACCCGAACCTTGCCAATCACACTAATAAATGCTCACTTCGGAGATAGTCCAACAACTTCATTCACAATGGAGGAATTTAGTAAAGGAGGACTCCCAGTTTGGGATTACTAATGTGTGTGGACGGAAAGGAATCGTCCAGGCTAATATAAAAAATTCATGTTGGACTTGCGGTCCATATATAAGTGATTTTGTCTTAGAAAAGAAGATACTCCAAGCTGGTTACTCTCAATGACTATAGAGAGAGACTGCATCCAGTATGCCAGAAAACGCCACCTTTGTTAGATACATGTAGACATGAGAAAAGTACCTCCAAAAAAACTCAAAGCAACAAGCTCACTGTGGTCGTTCACTGCCTGGGGAATGGATGTTATTGGACCAATTGAGCCTGCCGCTTCCAAGGGGCACATGATTATCCGTGTAGAAATCGATTATTTCACAAAGTGGGTCGAAGTAGCGTCTTATAGAGCAGTAACAAAGAAGGTCGTTGCCGACTTTGTCCGTGACCTCATTGTTTGTTGATTCGGGATTCTAGAGTCGATCATTACTTATAATAGCTCCAACCTCAACTGTGACTTGGTGAAAACTATGTATGAAACCTTCAAGATCAAAAACAAGAATTTCATAGCCTACGGACCTTAAACAAATGGAGCGGTAGAAGCCGCCAATAAGAATATCAAGAAGATATTTAGAAAATGATATAGAAACACAAGCAGTGGCATGAAAATTTATCATTTGCTCTATTGGGATAGCACACCATAGTCCGCACATCAACTAGGGCAACCCCTTATATGCTGGTCGATGGAACAAAGACTGTCATTCCCGCCGGGGTAGAAATTTTTTCCCTAAGGATCATACAAAAAGCTGAGCGCGGCGACGCAGAGTGGGTGAAAAGTTGTTGTAGGAAACTATCCCTTATAGATAGAAAAAGAATGAATGCAGTTTTCCTTGGTCAACTCCATGAAAACAAAATATCCAGAGCATTCAAGAAAAGAGTCAAGCGGAGAGAGTTTACATCGGGGAAGCTGGCGTGGAAGAAAAATTTTCAGCATCAGGATGAATCTAAGGGGGAATTCTCTCCCAATTGGCAAGGTCCATACATTGTCCATCGGGATCTAACAGGAAGGCTCCTCATACTTGTACAAATGTACGGAGAAGTCTGGCCGATGTTGATCAATTCAGATGAAGTCAAGCGTATTATGCATAATCTTTACGTTCTCCTTATATGATGTAAATTGAACTACGCCTGACCTGATTCCCGTTTAAGAGGGAATACGTAGGTATCCATATCGGCTCGGTCACAATTTAATAAGAGTTTTATTTCCTCACTAAAATTGTAAACTAGGGTAGAATTTTCAGGAGGACCCTCAAAATTCCAAAGTAATTTCAGTAGATCGCTGCACGAGCAATAGTTACAAGCATCAACACATCAAACTAGGCTGAATTTTTAAGAGGACCCTCAAAATTTCGTAGCGAGAGAGGTTGAAATGTCCTGAATTGCATCACAGTCGACGGCTCATCTAAAAACCTATTTCAATATTCATCTATGTCATTCTTTTAAAAAATCATGCTTTATTACTGAAACTGCTTTGTTTAGAAACGCTACCCCAATAACACAAATGGTATCACCAGATCAAAGCTAAACGAGTCAAGCATAGCAAGTCGGGATACGAACTAACCGTCCCGTTTACGAAACTTACGAATTTTCTTTGGATGCAGGCGCTTGGATTACGAAATTATTGAACATACTATACGTCCATAGAACAAAAATTGTTCAAGAATATGATTCTCGTACATCATTGCATTTACCAACATCTTCTTTCAGCATATATCCGCAATGTTTCGTGTGCCACAATGTGTCACGATCCAAACCGAATGGGCGACTTTCTCTCATGGACCTTTTTATATTATATTTCGATATACGACCGTTCGCATTTTCTTCACTTTGGCCTTGAGCCAGTCTCGGGTGTAGGCTTCCTTCGCGCAATTACTTCCACAAGAAAGTCGCCCCTATCTCTAAAGGGTCTTACACATTCCACGACTTTCTTATGTTATGGGGTCTCGAAGACTGAATTTAGCTGACAACCCTAGTCAGCAAGCTGAAAAACATTCTCAAGAACATGGAGAGCAGGGACTCTTTAACTTGGCAAAATATAGATTTTCCTTTTTGATAGAAGGTGCTATCTTGGTACTACTATTATTTTACACGATCCAGGAGGTTCCTTCCTCTGTTCACTCTCCGAATTTTGATCCTCACCTTTCTGGTGCCAAAGGCCTACCCTTCAACTTTACAGGAAGTTTTAAAGGAAGATAAAAGAAAGTCACCTTTTTCTATTGACTGAATTGCTTCAATTAGTTGAAGGTGCGGAGTCTTCTTCTTTTGATTTGAGACGAATTCATTAGTCTACCAAAAGTGATTTTGATAGAGAATAGGGAA
The DNA here is from genome assembly GCA_034376525.1 of Nicotiana benthamiana. Lineage (NCBI taxonomy): Eukaryota > Viridiplantae > Streptophyta > Magnoliopsida > Solanales > Solanaceae > Nicotiana > Nicotiana benthamiana. The sequence continues at coordinate 98,439,485 of CM067337.1, forward strand.
AAGCCTAGGCTGGCTCTTCTAAAAGGGCGCCCTCCTAATCTCATTTTGATAGGAAGAGATATTGATAATTATCCCAAGGAGGCTTACTACTGAGCAGATAGATCAGGTGAACCAGCCATGATAACTGAACTCACCAAATTACTCAACCGAGTACCGACGTAACATATCTTTCTTATCATACCATCATGGGTAAATGAGCAAGAAACTTGTCATGAGATATCAAGAATGAACCGTAAGTGAATACTCAACATATGACGACCCAGCATGATATGCAAACTTATGCATGTGACATACGGGTCTATAAGGTCAATATAACCATTTGAAAACTCAAAACATAGGCCAACAAGTCCACAAAAATATCCATACACCGGATGTATGTCTATAAGCCTCTAAGAGTACCTAATATCATAAAGGTCGGGAGAGGGCCCCGCATACCAACCAATACGTATCCAAAGTATACTGACCAAATAGGCAACTCCAGAGCAAGTGGAGTGCACCCACACCTTCTGCTGAGCTGATAGCCTTCTTGGAGGAATGTGAAGCTGTCTATGGGGACTAGCGGGCATGAAATGCACTGTCCCCAGGCAAAAAGAATGTTAGTATAGATAAAGTACTGAATATGTAAGGCAGGAAAGAATAAACAAGAACAATAATGTAAAGAGAAATAGAGAAGATATAACCTGTAACATCTTAGTGCCTCTGGGGGCTACTAACATGAAATGCATAATACAGATATATATACAAAAAATTTTAAAAAGCATACACCTCTGCGGGCATCATCATCATCATATTGTAACCGTCCTCAAAGAGGACTCAGTAAAAACGTACCCGACCATCATAAGGCCTTGTAAAATCATACCCGACAATGTGGAGCTTGATAAACCCAACTGATCAGTGATTGAACAATAGGTGCCGTACCCGGTCGACAATAGTGCGGCTCGGTAGATTAAAATAGATACATATATATAATACATGCTCGACTCATGCAATCACGTTCTATACTTTATGGAGTGAATTAAGAACATTATGGACATCCCTACCATCAATATGAACTTTAGTAGGATTTAAGGATCACACACTTGTTTAGAATAATTTTATAAGGAAAGAACAACATGGACAATCTAACTCTTTAGGTGTAGGTCCGTTATGAATTACCATACCATTTATGTTCATGTAACTTTAAATCATGTCAAAAAATTAAAGTAAGTGCCATCACATACCTGAGATACAAAAAACCTCATATAATATTTTGTTGGAAAATCTTTGTTAGCTGAACGAAATTTGCCCCTGCTCCTTAAAAATTCACTGACGAAATTTGTTTCTTGTCCTCAAAGATCTCGGAACGAGATAATGTTTTCAATTTCAAAGAAAACGTTTTATGTTTATTTGTTTGGAAGGAATAACGTTCCTTTTGGTTTGAAATTAAGACAGGAAAATGTTCTGATGCTTCATGTCCTGGAAAAAAAGAGGTTGATTCACTTGAATCCTTAGCGGATAAGATCCTTGTTTTTTTTTCAAAAAATTAAAGGATTATGTTTGGATAAATATAATGCTTACTAATTTCTGCTTGATAAGACTTCTAACTTAGAAGTTTTGAAACTTTTTTTCTTATAAGACACATGTAAAGGTGAATTAAAGAGTCACCATAAACAAAGGGGCTGGACTGCCACGTTCTCTTGAGGTGACTTGTTAATTTTTATTGACTTTTTAGTTAACCAATAATATTTTTATTATCAGGTAGTTAATCAATTACTGTAAAATTAGGAATTATTTTCATTTATTTAAAATAATAATAATTTTTTATATAATTTATGCACCTTACTATTATGGTCATGCGGTACCTCATATGGTACTAGTCTATAATTAATGGGTATTATTGTTTGACCCGTATTTTATTCTAATTCAGCCACTTTCAATGAAACTTGTTTTTCTTAATCTATGTACCCCTTTATGAGTCATAATACTTATTCATCGCTTAATATAAATAGCGTAAATTTATCGTAATATAATACTGCTGAGTGCAACGCTGTCGTAACGTAATACTGCAAAGCGTAATCGACGTAATATTACGGGGCGTTACACAATGCTCCCAGTAATCACCACGCCATAACCTACAACTAGTCAAAAAACTCTACTGTCATTTGCTATTTTATTTCTTGCATGAGGCTATCGTTCTACCTTCCGAGGTTAAACTCTACCTCATTCATCCTTCCAGGGTAAAGAGGGGCAGTTGTAGATACCGAATTTTTTCCTTTACATTTTGCAATATGCAAAATAACTTCATATGCCATAATATTTTACTATTTTTTCTTAATTTTCAAAGGTTTTTAAATCAATTTATTTCGCTATTTTATTCATAAAAACCCAAAAATGAACTTTTTTATTTAAATATAGATAAGAATATTTTTTACATAGTTTTACAAAATTATTTATTTTTTTCTAAAGCAAAAAATTGCATATAATTACAATATTAGCCTCTTTTAGGATTTAGATATGTTTATATTCATAAAAAATCATTATAGTAATTTTTCATTGATAAGTATATGTTATAATGATTTTAGTAGATTTAATTTATTTAGAGAAATTAATTTACTATTTTTACAATTTGATATAGGGGAAAATGACTATTTAGTATCTAGCCAGACTGGCTTGCAATTTCAGCCTAAAATTAAGCCCAAATCAGACCCAATATCCCAACTCGATTGCAGCTTAAAACGCGACCCCTAACCCATTTAAATGACCCAACGTAGACTCCCCACATAACCTCTTTAATCCTATCCATAGATTATTTAGATAAACAACCCCTATACGCCCTTTCAATGACTGTATTTTATAGCATCTCAGTGTGATTCATTTATGTGTGTATTTTAATCTTGTACAGTCCTTGAAATCATCTTCAAATTACTATTCACTTGAACGCCTAAACGTCATCCTTCATCCATCACAATTTCACCCTCATTGTACTACCAGGGCATCATTCCATCTTTTCTAAATGCTACTCGTCTTAGATTCTTATGAGTCCATTGAGGCTATACTGAGCTTTTCCTTAACATAGAGAAAACATCATCTCCTTTTGTTTTCATGGGCCTAATCCCGAAGACTTATCCATTCTCGTCATCCTCTCACGCACCTTTCTTATCCTTACTTTGTCTTCCTAATACCTTGTCGCCCATTCATACTTTATCTTGCAACCGATAAATATCCATTTGTACTGCTTGAAACCTTTCTTCCACTTGCTTGCACCTTGGATTTCCTTATGTTATCATAGAATATCAAGTGGGACCTCACATTGTCTCTAACTCTTCTATGCTCTTTTAACTACACCTCTCGGTAAGTAGGAATCATAGACTAGAAGATATGCAACTAACGCTACCACTATCATTCCTGGATATTGAATCCACGTGATTATAACCCTCTATCTGAAAAATGGGTTATTCACAACATTCTATATTACAGTATCTCGTACGTTGTTCACTTTTACCTTACTTAATTAAAATCTCGTATCATATCTTCCATTTTTTTATAACCTCCCTTCCACATAGGGATAATTCACATCCATAACTTGAAGCTCTATTGTAATACTCGCACCTCTGGCACATGCACTATTTCGTGAGAGCTTTATACTGACTTCTTATATGGCCCGTACTTTTCTAACTAGATAGATTATGGTTGTTGTGTTGTTTCTCTGGATTTACCATAGAGCCGTTATAGAATATGGTTGTTGTGTTTTTTTCTCTTGAATGTCTGATATTAAGAGTGATCTTGTCATTTTCTTAATCATAACTTCTACATTTATCTAGGTCCAATAACCAGACTCCTAATTTCCTTAGGTGATGTAATTGTTTAGTTTCCTTTTCTTCCTGATCAACCTTTATATAGACTTAAGCTATCTTCTGATCCGTGGCTCATGGTATCAGTTATTACTTTAGCCCTCCATGGGCGCTATGAAACATCCATGATATAATTTTTTTAACAATTATTCTCACTAACTTATAATATTACTAACTGTTTACATACTTTATGCACCATACTATTACGATCATGCGATACCTCGTATGGTACAAGTCTATAATTATCGGGTATAATCGCTCAACCCGTATTTTATTCCAAATTGGCTAATTTCAACGAAACTCGTTTTCGTCAATCTATGTACCTCTTTATGATTCATAATACTTATTCATTGCTTATTATAAATAGCATAAATTTATCGTAATATAATACTGCTAAGTGCAACACTATCGCAACTTAATACTTCAAAGCGTAATATCGACGTAATAGTGCGGTGCGTAACACAATGCTCCAGTAATTACCACGCCACAACCTACTATCCGCTAAAAAAATCTACTGTCATTTGCTATTTTATTTCTGACATGAGGCTATAATTCTACCTTCTGAGGTTAAACTCTACCTCTATCTATATATGCATTGCATAAGGCTACCATTCTACCTTCTAACTTGCATAAGGCTACCATTTTGCCTTCCAACATGCATAAGGATACTATTACCTTCTAAGGTTAAGCTTTACCTCTATATGCATCTGCACTGCATAAGGCTACTATTCTCCCTTGAAATTTGCATAAGGCTACTATTGTGCCTTCCGAGGTTATGCTCTACCTCTATCTGCATTTGCATTGCATAAGGCTTCTATTCTATCTTCCGAGGTTAAGAGATACCTATATATGTATCTGTACTGCATAAGGTAACTATTCTGATGTCCAACTTGCATAAGGCTACTATTCTGTCTTCCGAGGTTAAGCTCTACCTCTATCTGCATCTGCAATGCATAAGGCTACTGATCTGCCTTCTAAGACTAAACACTATCTATATCCACATTGCATGGCTGAAAGATCGCCACGATGAATGGATAAAAGATTGCCACATTGAACGGCTAAAAGAACGCCACATTGTACGGCTGAAAGATCGACTCATTGAACAGCTAAAAGATTGCCACATTGCACAACTAAAAATTGCCACATTGCACATCTAAAAGATCGCCTCATGCTACTACATCCTTCATGGGCTAAAATATCGCCAACTTATCCAAAGGCATCATCGTTCTGAGGCACCATTCTCATAGCCTGAGAACACCATGTCATGGCTTGAGGACCCCATTCAATCTTTTTAAATATAATTATTCAAAGGCGTCATGGTTTGGAGGCACAATTCTCATAGCCCGAGTGCATCCTTTCATGGCCTACGAATCCTTCATGGCCCAAGGCATCATGATCTAAAGACGTCATCATAACCGTTCAAAGACAATATTCATGGTCAAACGGGAACTTGCATCATGTCTATATATACGCACAATATATGCTTGTATTACTTATTTGCAAGTAAGCAGAAAAGATACAGTCTTCCCGGCAGAAGCATTTCCACTCCAATGCCCACAGCCATACCATTCCTGTAAGCCGTTCACTCACCTAGCCCGAAACATTCCGTCGTCCTTAGAAAATACTTCTTGGCATACTTCGTCGATGGATCTTGAACTACACACGACTTGATTCCTGTAAATCCAGGGATATTTTAGCATCTCAGAAGCCAGGGTGCAGCCTAAACGTCTTCAAACCATTTAGCTCGGTCAAAATTGGCCATCATATCTTTATCCGAAAACTCATTCATCCTTCCCGGGTAAAATGGGACATCTGTTGATACCCAGTTTTTATACATTTTACAATTTGAAAAATAAGTTCAAATTAGCATATGTATATACCGGATGTATGTCATAATTTTTTACTATTTTTTCAATATTTTCAAAGGTTTTTAAATCAATTTATTTCGCTATTTTATTCATAAAAACCCAATAATGATTTCCAAAATTATTATTTTTGGTAATTTGTTTATTGAAATTTCACATTTATGTTAAAAAAATAGCTAAGATAAATTTTTGAATATTTTTACAAATTTATTTAGTTTTTTTCAAAGCTAAATTGCATATAATTGCAATATTAGCCTCTTTTAGGATTTTAGTTATGTTTATATTCATAAAAATTAAGTATAGTATTTTTTAATTGAATTACATGTTATAATAATTTCACATTTAATTTATTTACAAAAATTAATTTAATATTTTGATAATTTTAACTATGGGAAAATGGCTAGTTAAAATCATGCCAAATTGATTTGCAATTTCAGACTAAATTTGAGCCCAAATCAGATCCAATTTCCCAACCCATTTGGAACTCCAAACGCGACCCCTAACCCATTAAAATGACCCAACTCAGACTCCCCACCTAACCTCATTAATCCTAGCCATAGATTATTTGATAAACAGCCCCTATACGCTATTTCCTTTTTTAACTTTGCACAACCACTAAACCTACCTCATTTCTCATCTACTGCTGCCTTTGAATCCCTTTTATCTCTTAAATCTCTCTAATACACTTACGAACCCTAGCCACCGCCGTCAAACTAAACCCTAATCTACCCTAAACAATGCATAATCCATGGCTTCCCATGGCCGTTGGAGATATGTCGTGGCCTCCTGTAGCTTTTGGGTGTTTGTTTCGGTGGTTTCATGGCCAATCCATGGAGGAATCTAGTCTAGTCCTTGCTCGACTACTGTTCATGGCTTTTCTCCGGTCATCCCTGACCTTTTTCCGGCTAGCAATGTCCACTCGAGTCAGGTCCTTTACTTTCCTGGTTAGATCGACAATTTTCAAGGTCTTTCTCACCTTTTTGGGTTTTTCAAAAAACTAACCTTTAAGATATTTTGATTTTCTTTTAGATTTCAGATCTATACATTCTGTCAATGTCAAGTGTTTTTTTTCGAAAATTCTTCAACTTTTTTTCAAAACGACCTCTCGTTAAGGTTTTCCTCTATGTTTTTAAAAAGATCTCTTCTCCTATTTTTAGTGTTGTTTGTGATTCTACTATGTTTTGGTCATGTTGTTCTTCTATCTGAGTCAACATGCTGAAAACCCTAATTCCTTTTTGGGTCTCATTCGATTTCTGTAAATGTTAGTTAGATATGTACTGGTTTGATTGAGTTCTTGTTTGACTTATTTGTTTTACCATATTTTAAACTCGATTATTGTTGAAAAACCTAGGTCTTTGGGTCGGAAACTGTTTGTTTGAATGTATACTTGACTCGTTTGAAAGTTCTTATTTCAGACGCTCTTTTCTTTGTGTGACTTGTATGATTTTTACTATCTTTCAACTAGACTATTATTGAAACCCTAGTTTATGAAAGGGGTTTCCTCATTTACCACTACGAGGCATTTACTTTTTTTGACTCTCTTCTTAACATTAGCTATATGTGTGAGCCTTGACTATTTACTGAATCACATGCTTATTTCTGTTATGATTGTATGCTATTTATTTTGCCAATGTTCTTGCCTCACATGGCTAATGTTAGGTTTCACAATGTTTATATACTGAAGTTTCAAAGCATGTTTACTCGTTGATTGATATTAATCTTGTGACTGATTTCAAAAGCTTTTGTTACGACCCCTAACTTTACTCACCTATTTAAAATTAAATAATTTTTTCCCATTTACTATGATATTTACCTTGACTGATTTCTTTCCCAAAATAAGCATATTTTTTATAATCAAATTTGATTGTTCACTACATTCTTTTTCTACCCCTTATATGGCCACTATCAGTCTGCTTGTGAACTGATTTTCTTTCTTTAGTTAGACATGCTGCTACCCGTTAAACACTGATTCCTTCATTAAAGTGGAATCACTTAGGCAATTGGTTCTAACTTATTATTGCTTCCATGTTTTTATAAAGACTTTACAAATTACCTATCCTTCACTCATTTTCAAACAAACGATAAATACACTGCACCCCTTCTTTTAAAAACATGGACTATCCATCTGAGTTAGAACACACACTTCACTGAAAATTCTCTCTTTTCTATGTTACTACTTGTGTTACTGTTTGTCTAGCCGACTGAAAGCCAAGGCTAAGCTATGAAAATTCCCTTACATTTCTTTCTGCAATTTGCTTCTTACTGGTATGCCCTATTTAATCTTTAAGCATCAACACCGACATGTTTCATTAGTTGTTTCCTTCACTCTTGCCAATTTCATCTTCTGTTTATGCAATCAAGTTATGTTATTAAGCATGTTGTAATCTGCTCCCTCCCATTCTAATTAATGTTTTCCCTTGTGGATGTACTCTGTTAGTCATTGTTATATGGTTTGCTAAATTATGAATCCCAAACCCCCATATCCTTCTATATGCCCATGTTCTCTGGTTGATTTGTGGGCATAACAACATCATATATAGTTGTGCATGTCCCAAAGCTGAACCCTTTTGTGCAATTACTGGTTCTGTGTTTTACTACTACTTTTTTCGAATCACCCTTACCCCTTACCCTTCTTTACCCAGTTTAAAATATAATCCTTATTTCTGCACTTCCATTATACTCTTAGAACATAGATTATGCCTCTCTTGGGTGAGCCTTGTCTTGGGACCCTTGAGCTCCTTTGAACTTGGAAACATAAAGGATGGCCCTTCCACACTACAGTCATTCTTTATCTGGTTATGCAAACATGGTTGTAAGCATTGCTCGGGGTCCCTTGAGACCTTTGGGAAACTTTGACACACCCAGTACTGAGAAAGGCTTTGAATCGCGTGGAATTTGCAGTGTTTAATTATATAATTCGTACAAGAAGTCAAGATCAGACTTCTTATAACTTCTTATTTTACATTTCTCTTCTAATTCAACATTTGGTTTGTCATAATTTGTAAACAAAGATTGGGGTTGGCTAGTGAGAAGAGTTGGTAACTATGTATGTTTAGCTTTTAGGAGGGTAGATAACATACCAATAGGGTTTGCTGTTTCAAATTCTGCATGTTTTAATTCTACGCTTAGATATCCTACCAATAGGATCTACCTAATAAATTTCCAATTGTTTCATTTCCACATTTAGATATTTGCCTATAAGATATAATGGCTATAACCTGACGTCATATTTACAAGGTTAAAAATCAGATTCAAAATTAGATATTATGCCTATAAGGTTAATAGCAATAGTCTATTGAAAGCATGCCTTTAGTAATTTCGTTGTGATCAAATAAATCCTGCCTACTCCACTTCATTAGATACCATGCCTATTGGACCAAATCTTCCTTCAATATTAGATTCCATGTTTGTAGAGGTTAAAATAAGCAACAACTGAAATTATGTCCCTAAAATCTGAAACGAGTTTAGTTAAAACTTAGTTTGACTTATATTGTTTAAATAACTTACTCCGTTCGTTAATGAGGTTTAGAAAGCATGCCTATATGATCCAGTTTGCTCGTTTAATACTATCACAGCTTTGCTAATTTTGAATCACTATTAGATATCATGCCAATAGGGTATCATCAATTTACACTTAGGCAAGCCTTAGGTAACAACGATAAAATTGAATCCACCTTTGTTTAACTAGAAACTGTTATAACCAGCAGGCATGGCTGATTCGGACTTCTTATCTAAGTTATGTAATAAATTGGACTGCCTCAACAACTAAAACTCCCCTATGTTATTACTTTGAATTCTGATCTAAAATGTGTTTTCAGTCATGCTATTTACGTGCTTTACTTATGAAGGTATATATGAGCCTCTTAGTTGTTTTACATGATTCCTCTAATATGCAGTCCTATGCGTTTTGAATGTTGCCTTTATCTTTTTGCCTTTAAAATCCAAGAGTCAGCTGAAAATCCTCCCTTTTATACGAATAGTAGTCCTAAATTCCTCCTGGACTGATAGGAATGGGACAGATAAGAGCATGCAATAGGGGTCGATACTAGTCCGTGCTTTAATACCTAAACGGGGTCGGAAGGGTAGATATTGATATGATGACCGGTGCGCTAATACCACATGTAATCTGTATTTTGAGGAGTGATTACCAGCTATTGCAATGATAGTGATCCATATTATAAATAAACTTAGGACAACTCCTTTTTTTATATTAGTTATCATGCTTAGTTATAACTCTTTCAAACTTTTTTTTTATTTTTATCATTTCCAAATATGTCTATTTAAAATCCTCTCTTATTTGAACCGTATTTGCTTATTTGTTAATTGCATAAATTCACAAAGAACCATCTGGCTGGGAACCACACTAGTGGATCCTGAGGGGTGCCTAACACCTTCCCCTTGGGATAATTTCAAGCCCTTACCCTCTCTCTGGTTATAAAAAATGATGTTATAGTTGAACCCCATAGGTGTCGTAACACATCTTCAAAAATTGATAGGAGGCGACTCTTCAAAATTTCAAACCCCTTTCACAAAAGGAAAGAGTTGTCCCAACTGAATGTCATAAACCCGATTTCGTGAGAAAAATGCGGCGCGACAATTACGAACAAACTTTTCACACAAGTTCCAATAAACTAAATTATTTATACAAGGTCTCAAAACCACAGTAGGAGCCCGAAAACACCAAGGTCAACTCCGGGTCAAAAATAGGTACTCTTCAATTCTAAGAATTGCCAACTTTCAACAGAACCAAAACATTTTAGGAATATCCAAGTTCAAGTCCGATCATATGTCCACATGCAAAATCACCATACGATCCTATTAAAGCCATCAAATCTTAGTTTCAAGCCAAACCTGTGTCAACACTCTAAACCTAAAGCTACAAAATTAAGAACTACTTTTCCAAATCAATTAAGCTTCCAGAAAATCAATACCAACCATGCTCGCAAGTTGTATAACATCATATGAAGGCTATTCAAGACCTTAAACCACCAAATAGAATGCCAATTCTCAAAATAATGGGTCAGGTCGTTACATTCACCCCCACTTAAATATATGTTCATCCTAGAACATGGAAAGAGTCATTCCAAAGCTATCAAATCTCTGTATAAGCTCTTCGTACATATACCAATGGGTTATCTCATGCCACCTCAATCCATATAAGTCCATACAAAATCCGACTGAAGATTCTTTCTTCGACCTTAGTCCACAAGCCTTAAAACTAAATTCTAACATTCGAAAATCTCTATATGATTCGATCCTTATTTATATATATATATATATATATATATATATATATATATATATATATATATATATATATATATATATATATATATATATATATATATATATATATATATTATACTAGTCCCAACAAGCCACACCAGGTTATAAACATAATTCCAATATGTAACACAAGATGTACCGTATATCGTATATAATTATAGCATTATCTTCCAACCATGATAGATGTTCATCACTAAAATCTGGTACTGTTAGTACACTATATCAAATAAATCCACTTCTCAATCTTTCGTAGAACTGCAAATAAAGAATGAAATATGCAGAAACTCATAACTATCTATCAAGTTAACGAGTTGTGGAGTTATCGCGCCTAACAAGAACCATTGTCAATTTCTTAGCTGACTAATGTCATTCTACTCCAAACATATCCTATCCTATAATGATTGCACTAATTCAAAGTTCAATAACCTGATATCACCTAGTACAAGTTGCTCGAACGACACGAACATCCAATGCGCCTAAAGATACAAAAAATGTGATCCGCACCCACAAGCAACAACTCAAATATATCCAAAAATGGAAAGAGAATCAAATAAGAGAACAACCCTTCAAGTTCTGTAGGTGCCATCACCAAGGCACAATGCTGTGATTCTATCACACTAGGGAGAATCGAAACACACAAAGTAAACAAGAAGAACCATATGCTAACATAAACCCATTGCGGTATGTAGCTCGATCCAAACATACATATTCACATGGAATATTCATCGAGCAATAATTCTCACAATCAACTACCACATGTGTATCAACAAAAAACACACGACGTGAATGACCATACCAATACAGAAACGAATAGCACAATATACCAAAAACAAAAAAAGCACGACTATGTTTCAATAGGCAACTCAACATCCCAAGAGCGATCTCGCTCCAAATCTCTCCACCAGGTCTAAATAGACCCACATCGTACGTGTGAATTGCCAAGTAGTCTCACAACACATTGTAGCATGATAGAGACACATGAAATTGATCGAGGTATGAGTAATATCCATTCTATCCGATAATACATGCATAGTAATTTTCGCACATGAATATGAAATTCCAATTGTGTTTAGAATACACGTTCACATTAGGCCTATCAATAGGCCCCCGACCATTTCAAACCATTTAGAGACAGGCAAGTTTCCTTCTAGGGGTCCATAGTGATTACGAATAACACATACGATCAATTATTTGGTCCTCAACAAACTTTCGCAATCCGCAACCAAAGAAAACTTCTACCTCTTAAAACATCCAATCACTAAACTTCAAAATTCTAGAATCTCTATACCTGATCTCTAACTCCACTCACTTAAATGACATACACATCACACATACACAATCGTATCATTCGAAATAGTTCCACAAACCTACGCATCAAGCAGTAAAATATAGACATCAATGGTCAGCTACCATATAATTTCTGTAGTACTAGTTATGAATGTGCAACTCAATACTCGATGTGTCTTCTACAATATGCATCTTTCTCAGGCAAGAAGTCTAGATCTCCCATGTTGCCTAGAACTCATGACCTTCCTTCATAAATTAAACTGTAACATTGTTTATACCACCCTAGTTTCTTACTGCTCACTAAATCTACCATGCTACAATACAAAAATTCAAGAATCTTATCATTAACTTTGAATCACAAGTAAGATAAACACCCCATCAATCAGAAGCTTTCCTCTTAACTACATCTAGGAGAACATCACAACACGCAATAGAACTTCCATATTGGTAGAAGACATCAACCTCGAGTGTTAGTCAATACCATTATGAACTCTTCAAACCCCCTTCACATATAACAAATCCATTCGAACCAAATCCCTATAATTCAACCAAGTAGACTACATAACACAAAAGTACCTCAATATAAAAATTACATAGTAAAGAACACTAATGAATATGAAGTTGTTTCTTTTATCTTTCTAATATCGCAATGTAGAATCAATAGTGATGTAGAAATACTGCAAGTCTCCGCACTGTCCAATGCAAACCTCAAGTCTTTGCAATACACAAATTCAAATATTCCTAGGTACCAGATATGAATCTTTAACCCATTAGAACTATTCTCGAAAGATATTCGTCTTCCTTTAATCCTTAAGGCACATCCAGCACACATTGAAAGACTAGTGCTACACTAGCACATGAGTATTCGAAAAGAAGCACCCTAGTGATTCCTCTTCCTTGCACATTACATCCACAACGAATATAAAACCTGAATCATTCCAACATTTCCTTATAATTATAAGTATAGTATATCATGCATTCAACAATTTCCTTGCTCGAGTCATCCTCGAATTCATCCTCTTCAAATTTATAATTGGTCCACTAGGGTCTCTAATTCCAAAAAATGGTAGAATACTTGGTAGACTCCCCCAGTTGGCTTGAAGCCACAAAATGCATCATTAAGTATTCCACCATACTTCTTCTTTCTTATCTTGTCATGATCACGCACTATCATCTAGATGGATGAATCCTTTATAAGATCATGTATAAATAGTCAACACATATTCCAGATAATCTGCCAAATGCATACTCATACTTGTGGCAGTCAGCCAATGTCTTCAGGTGATACAAACTCTAATCATAGCATATACATCCTACTGGATAGAAGGAAAAATCTTCATAGAAACCTTTGAAGGAACACACAGCCTCACACCTTCCCGAAGGAGATAACATCATATGCTTATCCTCCAAACAACATCTCATCATGACCCTAACATGGTCACAAGAACAATGCAATGAATATGTTTCATCCTATGAATGAACAACTGAAGGATCCACTAACATATTCGCATCTAACACTAGAAAACACATCAAGTTAATAATCAAGAATCCATAGCCCCTCATAGTCCATCTAAGACATCACAGGCCGTAGATGTACATCTGATTTTGAGTACTCAACATCGCACACGAATAAAAGAGAAAGGAGCTGGAGATTTAGGCTTCATGCTGAAACATGGTCGCACGACAAGGAAAGAAAGATGGGAAGTTTACTCGAAGTCCTATATCCTCTCGAAGATAAGTATGGATGTCATGGTACTGATCTGTAGGACTCTACTATATATTTGCTCATGACTCCTAGAACTAATGAACCTAGAACTCTCATACGAACTTGTACAATCAAAAATTCTACTAAGTCATGATGACACATAAGCCAACCTGCAAGGTAAGACAAATTGCATAAGATACAAGTATATTGAGAAATCATCAATATTGATAACAAAGACCGCAAAGAATCAATAAAACTATCAGAAGGACTTATAATACAAGTCATAAGCCACTACAATCTATATTTTCAAAGCTAATGTGACGAACAAATAGAAATATGATTGAAGTTTACAATACATTAATAAAGTCCCAAACAAGAGGTATCTTGAATTTGGAACACTAGTACATCGTCAATGCAAGGGTTCGTCCTCCGTAACTACTTAACTCTAAGATCTCCATGCAAGGTGCAGAAGAGTAGTATGAGTACAACCGACCCCATGTGCTCAGTAAGTATTTTTATTAATCTAGTAGTCACGAGGTTATAAAGTCAAACATCACTCACTTTGCATAACATGCAGCTCATTAACATGTACAATATAGAGAAATATCTAGAGAGACAATCGTTGAACAACAAATAATAGAATTTAAGTATAAAATCGAAGAAGAGATAATTAAAATGATTTTATAATAAAGAAGTTGAAACCTGTGTACTTGCACCAGCTATAAAGGAGACATGCACCAAGTAATTCTTACTCAAATACTTCTACCCAGACGTAAGGGTCTATACCAGATAATAAACTAATTTCATATGAATTTCCAAATGGCAGGTTTATGTAACCTTTGCATGAGTTCAATATATGATTGTAACATACTCTTAACATCAATCTGATATCCTCCGAGGGCCCATCAACCCACTGATAAGTCCAATGCATATTAAAAATGCATCAATTAAGTGATATGCATGGAAAATAAATGTAAAACATGTAAAAGGCATGACAAGCATAAAGAATTCCTGTACATAATCAAGAATGTCTCCCTTACATTCCACATATGCATAACTAAGAATGCATCCTTCATTATCCACCGGTTCATATTCAAGCATGCCGCCCTTATTCTACAATATGTGCATAATCACAAATATCACCCTTATTTCCCATAGGTGCATTATCAATAATACCACAATATCGTCAGAATTGCACGACAAAACCTTATGCTACACCTCAGTCTTTATCCTAAAACTATATGCAGTGATGTATGCATATGAAGGAAAATAAGCATGTATGATGCACAAGGACTGAGAAATTACCATGCATGGATATGTGTATATATACAAAGGATGATCCTCTATATTCAAATGACCATGGACCCAACATGTATTATGTCACCCAAATGATCATCATATCCCAAATAAGCATCGAGATCCATTTCGTAGTCCTTAATGTATGTAAAGAACTCAAATAGTCATTCATCAATTAAAGGCGTAACACAAAAGTAGCAAGTACATGTGTATGTTCACAATATAATGGTGACTACATCTAATCGAGTGTAAAATTAACCCCAAGAATAACTCATCATGCTCAAAATAAGGTACTATTAACCTAACATTAGCTCTAGTATGGTTTATCGTGCTCACGTGGTCAATCAGTTGAATCACACATAGAATTAAGTAGGAAAAACACAACCAAATAAACCATAGAGCAAACTAGAATCCACTTCGAGCATGAATACCTATGGCACATGTAAGTACACTCGTCACCTCATATATACATCACCTCAGATATAGCAAACATCATAAATTAGTAGGAAAAGTTCGCTCAACTAATGCTACGCACGACATTTACTTTAACTAAGTAATCAAGACCAATATTTCCATATCCTTGAGAAAACACCTATACATGGCTCAAATCTAGCAAGACATCATTCAAGGAAGTCAATGAATGCCATATGAATCAATCCTAATTCATTAAGCTTCATTCTTTGAAGAATCGCAAAAAATAATAAACGTCAATCTGTGCCCGCCTAACCGAAACATCCATAACCGGTTGAGTGCAAATATACAAAATTTTTATAAAACTTAATCAAAATCAAGTCTAAAATGAACAAAATACACTATCTTAAAATGTAGACAAAATACCGAATTTCCTTTTAAAGTTTCATGCTTTAGGTATAGAAATCCATGTGGATTCAGGATATAAATCAAATCAAGATAGGAACAATTATGCTCATGATTTGGGTGAAATACATCTCAAAAATTCTCTTGGTCCGCTCTCCAAGACAGTAAATTTATGAAAATATGCTCAAAATGCAGACATTACGCATTAAATACCACTGTTAGGCCTCCTTTTTCCCGATTGTAGTTACCAACCTCACAATTAGCATTCTCTAAATATCCAAAATGACTTTACCCTTTGCAATGGTAGAAAATAAGCCTCGCGATTGCCATGAACAAGCTTGAATGAACTTATTCGACCCTTTCTTGACATATTTTGTTATATAGAGCTCCAAATAACAAAGGATTTGAATATATAAAAACTAGACACAAAGGACTACAACTTCTAATTTTGGATCATCTCCAAATCCCTTATTGAATACAAAATATAAGGTCCCGAACTCAGCCTAGTGAAAGCATAAACTTCTTATTCGCGATCGCAGACAATCCCTCCGTTGTCACGCCCCAAACATGGGGAGGCATGGCCGACACTGGCTACCATATTTGGCCCGAGTGTACCATTTTGTAACTGTTAACTCTAGATGGCTAACACTCAACTTAGGCTAATGAGGCCATATTCTAAATCATCTGAAAAATATTGTCTCTTATATATATATATATATATATATATATATATATATATATAAACTATGCAAGATAATATGGCCGCCATGAACTTCTACTGATATACAAAATAGACAGGACTCGTCTACAAGCCTTTAGCAATAGCTGAACTGTATCATGGTTGAGATATGGCCTCGACCTACCCATCAAACCTGTATATATAAAATAGACTCCAAGTTCTAGACCAGGTAACTCCTAGGAAGTAGAGCTTACCAACTGAGCGGATGTTTGACTTTGTTTACTAGAAATGTCTATCTAGCTGAATATCAGGACTTACGTGCAGGAAATGTAGTGTCCCCAACAAAAGGGACGTCAATACAAAATAATGTACCGATTATGAATGTCAACAAAATAACTGAAAGCTTAAGCTAAACTAATTATATAATAACTAAAGGTAACTAGGAGTCAAAGATGATCTGAAAATATTCTTACCAGTTGATACTACACAACTCTCTCAATATAGTAAGTAAAATACATGTTATAAGGCTAGGTACATATAACTACTTTGTAGCATGAGGTTTGTTCATCGATGCTAGGCCATACTAGGCTCTGTATCTTGGCCATTTTGGGCTCCCTCATAGGCAATCAGCCACAGTAGGCTCGATGTATTAATTACCATCTGATAAGAGGTTGCCAATAGGGGTCTGCCTACTGATTATAGCTCGGTGGTGGTAAAAATACTATAATACTATATATATATATATATATATATATATATATAGACACACACACATAGAGTCTACTCTCTTCACTGAAAGAAGATAATACTTAACTGAATAGAAAGTGCCAATAAGGGGATCCTATGTCTCCTTACCTATTTGTCCTTGCTATGGAGTACTTAAACAGATTATTGGCTCAATTGCATAGGAATAGTGATTTCAATTATCATCCCAGATGCAGGAAAATTGAATGTGCCCATATTTGCTTTGCAGATGATCTTTTATTATTCTGTCGAGCAGATTGCATATTTGTTCAAATATTGCATAGAACATTTCAGGTTTTTTCTGCAGCTTCTGGACTATCTGCCAACAACTCTAAAAGTGCTGTGTACCTGGCTGGAGTACACCAGACAAATAAACAAGCTATCCTTGAAGCTTTGGGATTCAGTGAGGGACAACTCCCCTTCAAATATTTAGGCACCCCTCTACATTCAAAGAAACTCAACATACATCACTACATGCCATTGATTGAAAGAATTACTAACAGAATAACTTGCTGGTCTGCCAAGCTATTGTCTTATGCTGGTAGAAGTCAGCTTATAAAATCAGTAATCTTTGAAATTCAAACATATTGGGCACAGATATTTATCTTGCCCAAGAAGGTGATCAAAGTTATTGAAGCTGTTTGCAGATCATTTCTCTGGACTGGCAATGTAACAGTGTCAAGAAGATCTTTGGTAGCTTGGAACAGGGTCTGCAGACCATTCACTGCTGGTGGCCTCAATATCATTGACATACAGGTTTGGAATAAGGCTGCTATATCCAAACTCTAATGGGATTTAACAAGGAAAAAGGACTGCTTATGGATTAAATGGATCAATTATTACTATATAAAGAGTAATGCCATTGATATTATGATTACTCCCAAGAATGCTTCTTGGGTAGTTAGGAAGATTATTGAATGCAGGACCCCTATTATGGCAGATAGCAGAATGCATGGGGATCTTATGAGCAGACTGGCAGGCATATGCAAATCAGGAAAGTTTCAGATTCAGACCCTTTATCACTCTATGCTACCAGTCTTTCCAAGAGTGGAATGGAAGACCCTTATGGTGACAAAAAATGTATTGCCAAGGCATCTGTTCACCACATGGTTGGCTGCTCAGGGTCGACTGCCCAGTGTTGATAGACTTCTGAAATTTGGAGTTAATGTGGTGGAGCAGTGTGTGTTCTGTCATCTAGCAACTGAAGAATTTGATCATCTGTATTTCACTTGTCCAGTTACTAGGAGGCTCTGGCAAAGAATCTGCTATTGGTTGGGATACAGTAGAACAATATGCAGCTGGAATCTTGAATTGCAATGGATATGCTGCTTGGCTAAAAGCAAGGTGTGGCAGAAGGCTGTGGTGGCTACTGCTTTTGTCACCACAGTATCACTTATATGGAGAAGTAGAAATTCTATATGATTTGAAGGAAGGTCATTTGATGAACATCAATTCTGTCGTGAAGTAGCTATTCTTGTACATATTAGAGGCAGAAAATGCAAGAAATGGCAATTGGGATTGCGACAACTTAATAACTACCCTTAGTCAATAATGGAAGGAATGCAATAGTATAAATACATTTGTATAGTAGTAGCTAGTCTATGCTACTACTAAGAACTCCTCATTATAAATTTGTTTATATCAATGAAAGTCGAACGTTAAATTTAAAAATAAAAAAAGGTAGAATACTTTACCTTATGAGACTGGGATAATGTTAATAAATTCAGAATATGAACATCTTTTATGTCTCTTTATCAAACACATGTACTTACGTGATCATGCCAAAGTGAAGAAAATGTTAGCCTTAACATACGTTATCACAATTTGTCTATTAAGCACATTAAAGTCGTCCTATTTCACCTTAATATACAACAACGATAACAATACTACCATCAAATTATGGAAGGAATGACTATTGCACAATGAACAACAAGCTTATTTTATTATAAAAAAGGCAGCATCTCCCCTATAACCTTTATTTCCTCCATATTCAACATAGAACAAAAAACAACAAGAATACAATAATAAAAATATATATACAATATTTTCCAACCTTATATACATAAAAAAATACAACAAAACTCCCCAACACCCCGATCTCTTCATACAAATAACAACCCCCGTAGTAGTGTCAAACAACCCGAAAATGTTACGATGAATGACCTTTCGACCACCATGATTTCAAGGGGTTTTTCTCCATACGATTTATCCTCCAAAACTCCCTAAAATAATATAAAAACACGCAATCCAACAGAAACACAAAATAGTCCACTACAAGTTGAATAACTCAAACTCGCAGCTTTCGATCACCATCCTATGAGTTCTTACAATTATGGAGCGGCTTTCCATACTTTTACAACAGAAATAATGGATGAAATAGAGAAGAATAATTCACTTATTTATTGAATTTCTCAACTCATATCTTGCTTCTTCCAGCCCTGGATTTTCCTCCAACTAGAACTTGAGTGGAAGAGAAAATCAATTAAGGTTTGTGATTAATATTTGGGCGGATTTTTGTAGGGGCTTATGTCTGGTTTTTATGCTCTATTATCTGTGTGATATTTGAAGGAAATAGTCCCATAAAAGGTTTCTTTGTCCAAACCGAGCTATCCCCTTTTTTGACATACGCAGTCTTCACATTTAAGCAAGTAGATGACACACCTACTTGTCACCTAGCGGTCTGCATAATCTTGGAAAAATGCATATATATCTCTACTTCGACATCATATTGGTAAATGGTTTAATGAGTTATAAAATATTGTCATATATCTTGAATTTTATGGGTGGGTCACCATGTATCTCTAATTATATTGAGATAAAACCGCTGATACATTTGACCCAATTTTCAGTACATTTATGAATGTAACTTTTGATGACCTTCCCGCTTTTGTTCCACAACTAACTTGACTTCAAAACTTAACATACTACTATGAAATGACAAAAATACCTCATAAAATAACCTCCTTACAATGTTAAGAACCCTAGTATCATCCCAAAAGTACATATTATAACATTTCCAACTTGTCGACTTTCAACGAAAGTTATTTTCTTCAATTTATTTAGCTTATAAGACTTCCAACCCTATTGGTATTTGGCATACGTGATATTAAATATTTGTAATCATAAATTACTATAAACTTTTCAATGATCTTATTTTTGAGCTTAAATCAATCGCATTACGACATACTCTTACGTACGAAAACATGTGGTGTAACAACATTCCCCCTTGGGATAATTCGTCCTTGAATGTTGACTGATGCGCTTATATGTATCATAACCTATGTAACGACTCGACCAGTTAGTTTGAGAGTTATACCTCTAATCCACTATTAACTGTTTCTCCTATATATATTTCTGCTTATGTGACTTTCGGGGATGTTTCCTTTGGTTTTTGAAGTGTTTTGGGACACTTAGTCCCTAAACACAGGCCTAAGTTTTAGTATTTAGACCGTAGTCGAAACTGTGTGAAGACGACTCTCGAATGGAGTTTTGTTGATTCTATTAACTTTTTTGGTTTATTTCGAACTTAAGGGTGTGTCTCAATTGTGTTTTTGAGGTATGTAGCTTAATTAGACTTGAAATAACGAAAGTCAAATTTTCTAAAATTTTGATCGCTAGTGGACTTTTTGATATCGAGGTCAGATTTAGATTCCAGAAGTTGGAGTAGGTCCTTATTGTCGAATACGACTTGTGTGAAAAATTTGAGGTAATTCGAGCGTGATTTTATAGGTTTCGGCACCGGTTATAGAAATTCGATGTCTTAGGTTCTTTAATCTTGAATCGGATGGTGATTTGTGTTTTAGCATTGTTTGTATTATTAGAAAATCGACTAAGTTTGTATGGGTTTTTAGGACATTTTGGTATGTTTGTTTGAGGTCCTTGGGGCCTCTAGTTGGCTTTTGGTGGTTAACGGACTTTTTGGACTTAAGAAAAAAGAGCAGATTTTTCTGGTGTATTGTTGCAGACATTTCTTCATCTCGTTCACGGGAGCGGTCTCACGATCGCGTAGTGTTGAAACACGTTCTCAAGGAACTATACTAAAACGTGTGTTCATATTTGTAGGTTTTGATGAATGACAAACTATGCGCAATGGACATATGACGAGGTCCAAGCACAAACGCGCAATTGATATATAACGAGTTTCAAGCACAAGACCAAAATCAAGCAAAGATATAAAGTTATACATGAGTCGTTCTTTAATTGTGATCTTGATCCGATAACTTGACTCAAGACTTGGCTTCTCTCGTAAAAACATTTTTATCAAATCATGCATATTTAATTTAAAGCAAAATGATTTTAAATCATCCATATTTACTTTAGTCAAAATAATTTTTAAACATGCCTCTAAAATCTGGACTAAGATAATCGATTATGTACTTATGATAATTGATTATGATAGGACTGCTGCATGACAATCGATTGTGTTAAGGCAGTGTGCATCAGATTTTTCAAATCTACATGACAATCGATTGTGAACCTTATGACAATCGATTGTGTTGAGGCAGTGTACATCAAAGTTTTTCAAAACTACAAAATAACCGATTATGAACTTATGACAATCGATTGTGTTGAGGCAGTGTCCATCAGACATTTTCAAAGTCATAAAATAATCGATTGTGTACCTTTGACAATCGAGTGCATTAAGGCAGTGTCTAATTGATTTTTCAAAGACTAATATATAATCGATTATTCTCATAGCATAATCGATTGTGTAATTGACCGTTGCCAAAATATTTTCAAAAACCGTTAGGTAATCGATTATGGATTTCTAATAATCTATTGTTTTAAATAAAATCTGAAAAAGATTTTTCGAACGTTGCTAAGTAATCGATTGTAGATTTCTGACAATCGATTGTTTTAAGTAAAATCTGGAAATGATTTTTTGAACATTGCCAAGTAATCGATTGTAGATTTCTGACAATCGATTGTTTTAAGTAAAATCTGGAAATGATTTTTTGAACGTTGCCATTAATCGATTATTGATCTTAGATAATCGATTGATAAGGGTAAAATCTGGGGATGATTTTTGGAACGATTGGCAAATAATCGATTGTGGCATTTTGACAATCGATTGTCACTGAGTAAAATCAGCAACTCTTAATTGACAATTAGACATCGGTAATGCATGGTTTTACAACTATAAATACAGCTTCAAATCAGTCTTCTAAACACAACAACTGATCATATTATTGCTATAGTTTGCATACTCTATTGTTCATCACTTTCTATTCATTACATAAGTTTTGAGAGCCAAAACTCTTGACGAAAGTTGTTGCGTTCTTGAGCGTATCTGTTTACTCATATCTACTCTATTAAGAGAGTCTTGTCTAAGTGAGTGCTAAGTATTTTATACACTTGAAGGGAAGTGTTAGTGCCTTGTATTGTAAGAAGGAACCTGTGTTTCCTTTGGTTGAAGTCTTGGAGTGTTGTATCTTCGAGCAAAGGTTGTTGAGGCTTGTGTCCTCAGTTTGTAATGGTTTGTTGAGCACCCGTAAACTTAACAGTGTTAGTGGAAATCTCGAGAGAGTCTCTCGGGGACTGGACTAGCCATGGGTTGTGGTGAACCAGGATACATCGGTGCATTCATTCTTATTTATTTACTTATCGCACTTATTTCCTTCCTGCAATTTTTAAATTCCGCAAGTTTACGCTAATTTTTATTATAACGCTATTCACCCCCCCCCCTAGCGTTAAGCGTATTTTCTAACAATTGGTATCAGAGCCCAACTCTCTGAAGACTAACCGTTTGAGAGAAAGAATCCATGGCTTCTACTCGTGATTCTTTTGCAGGAATAGGTAAAGGACAATGCTCAACCCGACCACCACTATTCGACGGTACAAACTATACGTACTGGAAGGAGGGGATGAGAATATTTGTTCAATCAAATAGTTTTCATCTTTGGAAGGTTATAATGAAGGGAGAACAAATTCCAACCAAAAAGGTTGAAAATAAAGATGTTCCAAAGTTCGAAGATGAATACGATGCGGATGATATCCGAAAGGTGCAAAACAATGCTAAAGCCATTAATTTATTATATTGTGCTGTAAATGCTGATGATTATAGGAAAATATCATGTTGCACAACGGCGAAGCAAATGTGGGACAAGCTGGAAATTACGTACGAAGGTACGGACCAGGTAAGGGAAGCTAAAATTGATTTCCTAACCCATGCATATGAATTGTTTCACATGAAGGAAGGCGAAAAGGTCGATGAGATGTTCGAACGATTTTCAAAAATCGTTAATGATTTACATGCTCTTAAGAAGACCTTCACGGATAAGGAACTTGTCCGAAAAATTCTCCGAAGTCTCACTCCGGCATGGCGATCCAAGGCCGACGCGATTCAAGAATCTATTGGCGTTTCAAATGTCACCATCGACGGATTAAGAGGTAATCTTAATACTTATGAATCCACTATACTTAACCCTCTTGTTGATGATCAAAGGAAACAAAAGATCGCTCTCAAGGCAAGCACAAGCCAACCTCAAAATGATGAGGACGGAGACAACGAGTTCGGACTCGTTATTAAGAGATTTCAAAAGTTCATGCGAAAAGAGTATGAACGAAAGGGCAAAAAGCAAAGAGATCAAATAAAGTGCTATGAGTGCGGAAAACCGGGCACATTAAATCAAATTGCCCAAATGTCAAAAAGGAGAAGAAACCCTTCAAGAAACAACGAGCATACATATCTTGGGGAGGCGACTCCGGTGACGAGTCGAGTGAGGAAGAAGAAGACGAAGCCGCAAATCTTTGTCTCATGGCTCACGGAAACAATCAAGAAGAGGTATGTCAAATTTCTTCCAAAAATTTCTATTCTCTTGAGGAAATGCAAAATGCTTTTGATGAGTTGTATAGTGAATTTATTAACGCTTCCAAAACTGTTAAAAGCATAAAAGAAAATGCTTCTTTAAAAGAAAAAGATTTTGAAAAACAACTCTCTTTGAAAGAAAAGGATTTGGAAAAAGTGATTTTGGAAAATGAGAAGTTGAAAGAAGAAAATAAATTTTTCGGCAAGAGAAGCGCCGACAAACCCGAGAGCTCTATATCAAATTGTACTTCTTGCATACATCTCAAAAATGAGGTAGAAAGACTTAAGGGCACCCTAGATAAGTTTAATTCTTATCATAAAAATTTGAATGAAGTTCTGGTTAACTTGAAGTCGACCAAGCATGGCATAGGCTTTGAGAATGAGCCTAAAGAAAAGGTTGAAGCCAACCCCCAACAACCTAAGGCTCAACCTAGGATTAATAAAACAAACGCTCATCCTAGATATAACAAACCTAGAAATGGCTTTCAACAAACGCAACCTAGAAATAATCATTCTAGAAATAATGCATACTCTAGGCCAAACACTAGAAGGATTTTTGAACCTTGTAGAACACCTAGAAATGGCTTTCAACCCAGAAACAACTATTCTAGAAATGCTGTATATCCTAGAACAAATAGTAGAATAAATGATTTTCATGAATTGCGCAATAGTCATATTGTCAAGAATAGAGTAAATGAATTTCTTCCGTCCAATTACTATCAACCTAGACGAATGCATAATCCTAATGTTGTTTGTCATTATTGTAGACGAATTGGACATATTGCTCCTGCTTGTTTTACACGACATAGACATAACACTCAAACACATCACTATGATTTGCCTAGCCCCCAAGGACCCAAAATGGCATGGGTACCTAAAACTAATTAATCTGTTTTGTAGGTGTGTTTGAAGGGGTCAAGTGTACTTTGGTACCTTGATAGTGGATGCTCCAAGCACATGACTGGAGACGAATCCAAGTTCCTGCAGCTAGAACACAAGGAAGGAGGAAGTGTTATTTTTGGTGATAACAACAAAGGAAAAATTATCGGCATTGGATCGGTCGGTAAGGATGACTCCTCTTCCATTAAGCATATATTGCTAGTTAAGGGTCTAAAACATAATCTCTTGAGCATATGTCAATTACGTGACAAGGGAAATCTTGTTTTATTTGATTCAAATGAATGCTTAGTTTTTTGCCGTAGCAATTTTAAAATTATTTTTCGTGAATTTAGAATGGATAATATCTATATGGTTGATCTCGAAAATTCTTCATCTGAATATGTAGATTGTCTTATGAGCAAAGAAGATGATACGTGGTTATGGCACCGTAGAGTAGCTCACATCAACATGCATCTTTTGAACAAATTGGTTTCACAAAATTTAGTTATTGGTCTTCCAAACTTGAAATTTGAAAAAGACTCTATTTGTGATTCTTGTCAAAAAGGGAAGCAAACAAAAGCATCTTTTAAATCGAAAAATATTGTTTCAACTACTAGACCTTTGCAATTACTTCACATGGACTTATTTGGACCATCTCGCATTGAAAGTCTTGGTAGAAATCGTTATGCTTTTGTTATTGTTGATGATTATTCTAGATTTACATGGACTCTATTTCTTGCTCATAAAAGCGAAGCTTTTCATAATTTCAAATATTTTCTTAAACGTGTTCAAAATGAAAAGGACACAACCGTCACTTCAATAAGAAGTGATCATGGTGGAGAGTTTGATCACAATCTCTTTGCGGACTTTTATGACGAACTCGGTATCGAGCACACCTTCTCCGCTCCACAAACACCACAACAAAATGGGGTGGTGGAAAGGAAAAATAGGTGTCTCGAAGAGATGGCTAGAACCATGCTCGATGAGGCTAAGATTCCCAAACATTTTTGGGCGGATGCCGTGAGTACCGCATGCTACGTTTTGAATAGAGTAGTCAGAAGGCCAATACTCATGAAAACCGCTTATGAACTCTACAAGGGAAGGAAACCAAATATCTCCCATTTTAGAGTATTCGGTTGTAAATGCTTTATTCATAACAATGGAAAAGATCAATTGGGAAAATTTGATGCCAAATCCGATGAAGGAATTTTTATTGGTTATTCCTCACGTAGCAAAGCATATAGGGTATTCAATAATAGAACCGGAACTGTGGAGGAATCCCCTCATATTGTGTTTTCCGAAAATAATGCTCGCTTGGCGAGAAAGGATTCTGGTTCTGATCCTTCAGGTATCTTAATCTCAATAAGTCCTCAAGACAAAGTACAAGAGGAAACTTCTAAGGAAATTCAAGATGAAATCTTGGAACAATTATCGGAGGAAGCGCCACAATTGGAGAAGGAAACGAAAATGCCTAACGAATGGAGGACAATCAAAGATCACCCTCTCGAACAGGTAATTGGCGATGTTGGAGAAAAGGTAAGTACCCAAACACTCTTAAGAACACCTTAGGACACACTTCTTAAGAGATCACGTTCTCACTTGGCCACATTGATCTAAGTCATTATTTCTTTACAAATTACTAACTTGAGCGTTGGAGATGACTAATTTACTTTTGCAGGTATCGCCCTAAAGGTAGGGGGAATTATGAAGCAATGTCATAGAACAATCGATTGTTACAGCAAAATAATCGATTATTTTTTTCTTATGTCTCATGTTTGCTGTGCGGACAATCGATTAGCAAGTATCACTAATCGACTATTTACATTTTATGCTTATTATGCAGTTTTTTATATAATCGATTTTTTTTACTGTATAATCGATTACCGTCTAGGCCATTCAGTACTGCTTTCCTAAAACAATCGATTGTTTCAAAAATATAATCGATTATTTTCCGAATCAGAAAATCACTGTGCACACTGTGTCACAACAATCGATTTCCATAATTCAACAATCGCTTATTTTTTGTTAGTAATTCAAATATTTGTTACCGTTTGGGTCCTGCCAGATTCCCACAATCGATTTTTGTCAGTTCCGACTTCAAGTCAAAACTCCATAACAATCGATTGTTTCAATTCCACAATCGATTGTGTAACGGTCAGTGAAAATTTTTCTTACCGTTTCTGACCATTTTAGCTCATAAATTTCTGCAAATTTTCACCATAAATGAAATGCTATCTTCCTCATTATAAATAGGTACCATATGCCTTCAATTTATTCACTCAAGCATCAATCTTAGCTCCCAAAATTTCAAAAATCTTTCAAGCTTCTTACAAAGGCCATTTCTACTTATTCAAAATGTCGGGCAGACACACTAAACGTTCCCGTACAGGTAGACATGGTGCATCTTCTTCAGCTGCTCCTCCTCCTCCAAATTTCCCTTACCAAGATGGGTCTATTTTACAATTCCATTCTGAAACCAAGTTAACTAGATTCTTAACAAAATTCGAAAAGCGTGACATCCTTCCTCCTCGCTTTTCCACAAGTAAATATCTTGAATCATGCGCCCCCGCTGCAAACATACTTAAGGAATGCCAACTTCTTGACTTCTTATATCTTACCTATCCTTATATTAATCCTCCATTGATTCAAGCGTTCTACTCAAATTTTCATGAGGACGACGATGGTGAGCTTGTGTCAAACATTAATGGCGTTCAAATTCTTTTATCCAATGAAAACTTGCATTCTATTGCTCATCTTCCTCGAAGTGGGGAAAACATTTCTCGCTACATTAGAGAAGCCGGCGCCTTATTTGATGAGAAAATTCTCCTAAACCAAATAGGACTTGGAGCTTATGATCCTAATCTATCTACTCGACGTCCTACCATTACGGGAATGCTCCCCGAATATCGTTTAATTTTCTACTTCATCACCCGGGTCCTCAAACCACGCAAACATAATCATACCACTCTCTCCCAAGAGGACGCAAAACTCATGCATGCCATTATAGCCGGGGCTCACATCAACTGATTTAAGTTCGTCAAAATTCACATGCTTGATGCCATTGGGGACGATAGACCACTTCCCTATGCCCTCCTTATCATGAATTTTCTTGAAGCCTCCGGGTTCAACACCTCTATCGGTCCACTCAAAAAGAGCACCAAGAAATGGGAAATTTCCGAATCCTCCTTTCCCCATGACGGCGAAAATGCAGCTCCTGCTCCTCCTCCAACTCGTCAAACGAGTCAGCCTCAAGCTCCTACACTTCAATCTATATCCGACCAACTTGCTTCTTTGTCCACCTCTGTCAATCGTTTGACATATGAGATCCATGGATATTTTTATCATATTCACTATCCATATGCTGGACTTGTTCCTTATGAAGCGGTGCCGGATGACGAGGCGGGAAATGATAATAATGAATAATTTTTTTATTGTTCTATGTTGTATTGTCTTCTTTTTATGTAATCGTATTTTTGATTAATAAATAAACAAGTTATTTACTTATTCAATTTTTTGCTAATGTCAAAAGGGGGAAGAATAAGGGGCTATGCACTTAATATTTATTGGCATAAATTGAGGGGGAATTCATATGTTGAGGGGGAACTAATTGAACTAATTGCACATCTAGAGACTTGTTGCATATTGTTGCATATCTTTACTTGTCTTGAATCGTCATTATGAATTATCAAATATGCATATCCCGACTAAAGTTTGCCATTATCAAAAAGGGGGAAATTGTTGAAACACGTTCTCAAGGCACTATACTAAAATGTATGTTCATATTTGTAGGTTTTTATGAATGACAAACTATGCGCAATGGATATATGACGAGGTCCAAGCACAAGCGCGCAATTGATATATAACGAGATTCAAGCACAAGACCAAAA
Organism: Nicotiana benthamiana; assembly: GCA_034376525.1. Taxonomy (NCBI): domain Eukaryota; kingdom Viridiplantae; phylum Streptophyta; class Magnoliopsida; order Solanales; family Solanaceae; genus Nicotiana; species Nicotiana benthamiana. The sequence continues at coordinate 98,468,567 of CM067337.1, forward strand.
TCAAGCAAATATATAAAGTTATACATGAGTCGTTCTTTAATTGTGATCTTGATCCGATAACTTGACTCAAGACTTGGCTTCTCTCGTAAAAACATTTTTATCAAATCATGCATATTTAGTTTAAAGCAAAATGATTTTAAATCATGCATATTTACTTTAGTCAAAATGATTTTTAAACATGCCTCTAAAATCTGGACTAAGATAATCGATTATGTACTTATGATAATCGATTATGTTAAGACTGCTGCATGACAACCGATTGTGAACTTATGACAATCGATTGTGTTAAGGCAGTGTGCATCAGATTTTTCAAATCTGCATGACAATCGATTGTGAACATTATGACAATCGATTGTGTTGAGGCAGTGTACATCAAAGTTTTTCAAAGCTACAAAATAATCGATTGTGAACTTATGACAATCGATTGTGTTGAGGCAGTGTCCATCAGACATTTTCAAAGTCATAAAATAATCGATTGTGTACCTTTGACAACCGAGTGCATTAAGGCAGTGTCTAATTGATTTTTCAAAGACTGATATATAATCGGCTGTTCTCATAGCATAATCGATTGTGTAATTGACCGTTGCCAAATATTTTCAAAAACCGTCAGGTAATCGATTATAGATTTCTAATAATCGATTGTTTTAAATAAAATCTGAAAAAGATTTTTTGAACGTTGCTAAATAATCGATTGTAGATTTCTGACAATGGATTGTTTTAAGTAAAATCTGGAAATGATTTTTTGAACGTTGCCAAGTAATCGATTCTAGATTTCTGACAATCGATTGTTTTAAGTAAAATCTGGAAATGATTTTTTGAACGTTGCCAGTAATCGATTATTGATCTTAGATAATCGATTGTTAAGCGTAAAATCTGGGAATGATTTTTGGAACGTTGGCAAAAATCGATTGTGGCATTTTGACAGTAGATTGTCACTGAGTAAAATCAGCAACTCTTAATTGGCAATTAGACAAGGGTAATGCATGGTTTTGCAACTATTAATACAACTTCAAATCAGTCTTCTAAACACAACGACTGATCATATTATTGCTATAGCTTGCATACTCTATTGTTCATCACTTTCTATTCATTACATAAGTTTTGAGAGCCAAAATTCTTGACGAAAGTTGTTGCGTTCTTGAGCGTATCTGTTTACTCATATCTACTCTATTAAGAGAGTCTTGTCTAAGTGAGTGCTAAGTGTTTTATACACTTGAAGGATAGTGTTAGTCCCTTGTATTGTAAGAAGGAACCTGTGTTTCCTTTGGTTGAAGTCTTGGAGTGTTGTATCTTCGAGCAAAGGTGTTGAGGCTTGTGTCCTCAGTTTGTAAAGGTTTGTTGAGCACCCCTAAGCTTAACAGTGTTAGTGGAAATCTCGAGAGAGTCTCTCGGGGACTGGACTAGCCACGGGTTGTGGTGAACCAGGATACATCGGTGCGTTCATTCTTATTTATTTACTTATCGCACTTATTTCCTTCCTGCAATTTTTAAATTCCGCAAGTTTACGCTAATTTTTATTATAACGCTATTCACCCCCCCTCTAGCGTTAAGCGTATTTTCTAACACGTAGGTCATCTGAAACTCCAGCTAATGTTTGTTCATCGTGTTTGCATAAAGGATCCCGCATTCGCGAAGATATTGTTTGTGGAATCATCGCGAATACGAGGAGTGTAACATGTTCTCATAGAGGAAGTGAGGTGGCTGGGGACCCCAACAATTTGGTCTACACGTTCGCATACTGGGTATCACATTCATGAAGTAGCAGGGAGTGAAAGGTATGCGTTCGCAATAGAGGAATTTTGGTTAGTGAGACTTTTATTCAACGCGAACGCGAGGAGACAGCCGCGTTCGTAAAGAAGGGAGCGCCTGGGCAGAGCTGAAAGTTAAAAATCAAGAGTTTATGCCAATTTTACCATTTGGACTTGAGAGCTAAGAATTATGTGATTTTTGGAGGGATTTTCACATGGGTGTTTGGGGTTATTGATTATTGACTAGTTTTGTTTAATTCCCATGATTATGTCTTTAATTTCATTATTAGATTACTGATTTAGGGTGGAAAATTTGGAAAAATTTGAGAGAAGTTCTTAGGGTGAATTTTTGGGGTTTCATCGACATTTTCATATCGAGTTAGAGTAATTTGGTACGAGTGAATTCGTGAGTGAATGGGTGTTAACATTTTGTGAGTTTTACCTGATTCATATACATGGTTTGGGTGAGATTTTTTTGGCTGATTTCCTAATTTCTTGTTTTAGCTTTGATTTCAGTAACTATGCTAGTTTGATGTAGTTATATTTATGTTATGTAATAGTTTTTGCTAGATTTGGGCTACTTAGATTTAAATTTGTGGGAAAAGCATTGTTACAAATTGATTTGAGCTTAGTTCGACGTAAGTGGCTTGCCAAACCTTATGTAGGGGAACTTTCCTTAGGATTTGATATTATTTTTGATATGTGAGTGTCGCATATGTGAGGTGACGAGTACGTACACATGCTAATTGTTGTAAAACCCTATTTTGTTAAGTAATATCATGTTTCTATCTTATTTGAGTTATCTCAACAAGTATTTTATGATGTTAGCTTAGAATGACATGTCGACTTGCCTTAATTGTTTATCTGCACTCTGTGCAACATATTTAATGAATTTTCTTGTTTTTTCCTTGATTTGAACATAATCAAAATTTTAAGCTATCTTGATGTTGTTGTTATTTCCAGTTTTTGAGTAGCATATCCACTTTGGGACTACGAAACGGTATTCCCACAGATCCCCCTACATATTTACTTTGGGACTACGAAATGGTATTCTAGGAGATATTCCTGCATATTTGTGTTTTGGACTCCAAGACAGTATTTCGGGAGATTCTCTATTGCTGTATATGATAAAATAAGAGGGCCTAATTTTATGGTCGTAATGATGTTTCATAAGCACGTCTCTAAAGGCTTGAGGCACGGCTTGAGGTTCGACCCCAAGGGTTCTCTTTCTAAGGAACGCGATTAAGGCTGACCAAGTCTATTAGGCTATTCAAAGCCTGTACCATGCCATGAAATGGTTATACCAACCTTACATACTTGTAATGAATACATCTGTACTATAGCGTGACAACACAATTCCTATAGACATAAGCGGGTGTAATAGAATCACCAACCGTAGTCGATACGGAGAACAACTCATGAAGCTATTCTGGTTGTATCTTAAAGCTTGAATTCGTGAATGGGGTAACATATGACAAAGAGTACCCCGGAGGTGCATGGCGGTGGACGGTGGAGACCGTGGGGTTCTCTAGGGATTTGAGAGAGACGAGGGGTAGGGGGTTCTGAGGGCGGTAGGGTCTGTTTGGACATACATATATTAAAGGGTGTAGGCTTCTGGATCGTTTGATCAACTATTCTAGAAGGCTGGGATTAAACGTGTCGAAACCGTGTCATTTTAGGTTGATAAGGGTATGGACCTGAGTGGTGCGGCTATTGAGCTGGCCCAAGTTCTTTTATTCTCTTCTTTATTTCCTTACTTTCTCAGATTTCATTTTCTTTCTTTTATTAATATTATTATTATTATTAATTACATTCAAAAATAACTAAAATCTAAATTAAATTAAAAATACCTACTTACTCTATAAAAATACTAATTAATCCTACTTAATCATCATCACAAATAATTAAAAGAAAAAAATCACCAAAAAATCAAAAGAATTAAAAGTGCAAATTAAATTATTTTTTTGATTATTCCATTTTATAAAATTACTAATTGCTAATTAATTCTTGAACAATATCAAATCAACTTCTAAATGCACATGTAAGATTTTTTTTTTTTCACTAATTAAAATACACAAATAAAATGCAAACATTTAACGGAAAATACAACAAAAAATCGTAAAACTGCAAATAAATAAAAAAAATTATTTGTTTGAATTTGTGAGAGTAATTCATACAGGTAAAAAATCCCATACTCAGAGCTGCCCCTCTTTGCTCGGAAACACGAAGATTTTTGTGTAAAGATAAGGGAGCGGACACGAGCGATTTTTGCCCATTTGAACACTCTGTGAGAAGCATTTTGAAAAGCTTGACCGCACCCTGCTTCGGAGGTTGCTTACATATCCTCGGCTGAAAAGGAATCTGGTCAGTGTAGTTCAGGAGTGTTTGGTAGTAGGAACCACCGAAGTTGTGAACTCATTGTTGCTATTCCTGTTGCTACTGCTTGCTAGAACCCCTTATTACACCATTTCAAAATAAAAGAAGGTAGACTAATTTATGACCTATCGATAACAAAAGAACATATCTATGTTTTCAAACTTGCTCTTGATCCTCGTTGCCTTGTTGACTTATATTTCCTTTTGTGAAACTCCTTGTAGCCTTGTTTCGATGTTTTTGTTTCTCCAAGCAGATGCCTGGTTGTGTACTTGAATTGTATTCCCTTGTTCTCCAGGTGGGCGCCTGATTACCAATACTATAAAAGTATTCCCTTGTTATCCAGGTGGGTGCCTGATTGCAAAAACTTGAATAAAATTGAAATGTATTCCTTAGTTCTCCAAGTGGGCACCTGATTACAAAAATGTGAGCAAAACTAATATGTATTCCCTTGTTATCTCGGTGGACGCCTAATTTCAAAAACTTGAAAAGTATTCTCTTGATATGTAGGTGGACGACTGATTGCAAAACTTGAATAAAATTGAAATGTATTCCCTTATTCTCCAAGTGGGCGCATGATTACTTGAAAAACTTAAAATGAAATGTATTCATTGTTCTTTAGGTGGTCGCCTGATTACCAAAACTTGAAAATAAAATCTATTGGCTTGTTATCCAAGTGGCCACATGATTACCAAACTTAAAAAAACTGAAATGTATTCCCTTGTTTTCTAGGTGGGCGCCTGAGTACAAAACTTGAATAAAACTGAAATGTATTCCCTTGTTCTTCAGGTGGGCACCTGATTACCAAAAACATGAAATGTATTCCCTTGTTCTCCAGGTGGGCGCCTAAGTACAAAAACATAAAAAAAACTAAGATATATGCTCTTGTTCTCCATGTGGGCACTTGATTGCCAAAGCATAAAATGAAAATTGAATCGTATTCCCTTGTTCTCCAGATGGTCGCCTGACTAATAGTACTTGAAATGAAAATTGAAATGTATTTCCTTATTCTCCAAGTGGGTGCCTGACTACTAAAACTTTAAATGTATTCCCGTGCTCTCCAGGGGGCGCCTGATTAAAAAACTTGGATAATACTGAAATGTATTTCCTTGTTCTCCATGTGAGCGCCTGATTACCAAAACTTGAGAAGTATTCCCTTATTATCCAGGTGGGCGCCTGATTCCAAAAATTGGAATAAAATTGTAATGTATAACCTTATTCTCCGGGTGTGCACCTGATTATCAAAACTTGAATAAAACTGAAATGTATTCCCTTGTTATAAAGGTGGGCGCCTATGTGCTAAAATTGGAAAATTGTTCCCTTGTTATCCAAGTGGGTGCCTGGTTGCAAAACATAAATAAAAATGAAATTTATTCTGTTGTTCTCCAGCTGGGCGCCTGACTGGTTGAAAAACTTTAAATGAAATGTATTCCCCTGTTCTCCAGGTGGGCGCCAGATTGCCAAAAAAATAAATGAAATGTATTCCCTTGTTATCTAGGTGTGCTCCTGATTACCCAAACTTAAAAAAATTGAAATGTATTCCCTTATTCTCCAAGTGGGCGCCTAAGTACAAAACTTGAAGAACACTGAAATAGATTCCCCTGTTCTCCAGGTGGGAGCTTGATTACCAAAACTTAAAAAAAACTGAAATGTAATCCCTTGTTCTCTAGGTGGGCGCTTCATTACTTGAAAAACATAAAATGAAATGTATTCCCTTGTTATCTAGCTGGGCGCCTGATTACCAAAACATGAAATAAAATGCATTCCCTTATTATGCAGGTGGGAGCCAGATTACCAAAACATTAAAAAAACTTAAATGTATTCCCTTGTTCTCCAGGTGGGCGCCTGAGTAGAAAACATGAAAAAAACTTAAATGTATTCCCTTGTTCTGTAGGTGGGCGCTTGATTACAAAAACATAAAAAAAACTGAAATGTAATCCCTTGTTCTCCTGGTGGGCGCCTGATTACTTGAAAAACTTAAAGTGAAATGTATTCCCTTGTTATCCAGGTAGGCGCCTGATTACCAAAACTTCAAAAAAACTAAAATGTATTCACTTGTTCTCCAAGTGGGCGCCTGAGTACAAAAATTAAATAAAACTAAAATGTATTCCCTTGTTCTCCAGGTGGGCGCCTGATTGCCAAAACATGAAATTAAATGTATTCTCTTGTTCTCCAGGTGGGTGCCTGATTGCCAAAACTTGAAATTAAATTTATTCCCACGTTATCCAGGTGGGCGCCTGATTATAAAAACTTTAAAAAGTAACTGAAATGTATTCCCTCGTTCTCTAGGTGGGCGCCTGATTGCCAAAACTTAAAATGAAATGTATTCCCTTGTTCTCCAGTTGGGCGCCTCATTACCAAAATCTGAAATGAAATGTATTCCCTTGTTATTCGGTGGGCGCCTCCTTAGTAAAACAATAAAAAAAACTTAAATGTATTCCCTTATTCTCTAGGTTGGCGCTTAATTGCCAAAACATGAAATGAAAATTTATTCCCTTGTTCTGCAGGTGGACGCCTGATTACAAAAACATGAAATGAAATGTATTCCCTTGTTATCCAGGTGGGCGCCTGTTTACCAAAACGTTAAAAAAAACTTAAATGTATTTCCTTGTTCGCCAGGTGGGTGACTGATTGCCAAAACATGAACTGAAAATTAAAATGCATTCCTTTGTTCTATAGGTGGGCGCCTGACTACTCAAACTCGAAATGAAATTTGAAATGTAATGCCTTGTTCTACAGGTGAGTTCCTGATTGCTAAAACTTGAAATGTATTTCCTTTTTCTCCATGTTGGTGCCTGATTAGAAAACTTGAATAAAACTGAAATGTATTACTTTCTTCTCTAGGTGGGCGCCCGATTACCAAAAAAATAAAATGTATTTCCTTGTTATCCAGGTGGACGCCTGATTACAAAAATATAAAAAACTGATATGTGTTCTCTTGTTCTCCAGGTGAGTGCCTGGTTTCCAAAACATGAAATGAAAATTTAAATGTATTCCCTTGTTCTCCACATGGTCGCCTGACTACCAAAATTTAAAACAAAAATATAAGTGTATTCCCTTATTCTCCAAGTGGGGCCTGACTTTTAAAACTTTAAATGTATTCCCTTGTTCTCAAGGCGGGCACCTGATTAAAAAATTTGGATAAACCTGAAATGTATTCCCTTGTTCTCCAAGTGGGCGCCTGATTATCAAAACTTGAAAAGTCTTCCCTTGTTATCCAGGTCGACACTCGATTACCAAAACATGAATAAATCTGAAATGTATTCCATTGTTATCCAGGTGGGCGCCTGACTTCCAAAATTTGAAAATTATTCCCTTGTTATCTAGGTGGGTGCCTGATTGCAAAACTTGAATTACACATAAATGTTATCCCTTGTTCTCCAGGTGGGCGCCTGATTACTTGGAAAACCAGAAATGAAATGTATTCCCCTATTCTCTACGTGGGCGGTTGATTACCAAAATATTAAATGAATTGTATTCCCTTGTTATCTAGGTGTGCGCCTGATAACCAAAACTTTAAAAAGTTAAATGTATTCCCTTGTTCGCCAGGTACAAAACATGAAAAAACATAAATGTATTCCATTGTTCTCCAGGTGGATGCTTGATTTCCAAAACATAAAAAAAACTACAAATGCATTCCCATGTTCACTAGGTAGACGCATGATTACATGAAAAACTTATAATGAATGTATTACCTTATTCTCCGGGTGGGCGACTAAGTACAAAACATGAATAAAACTAGAATGTATTCCATTAATCTCTAGATTGGTATCTAGTTGCAAAAATTTGAAATTAAATTTTTTCCCTTGTTAGCCACGTGGGCGCCTGGTTACAAAAACTTTAAAAAAAACTTAAATATATTCCCTTATTCTCTTTGTGGGCGCCTGATTGACAAAACATGAAATGAAAATGTATTCCCTTGCTCTCCAGGAGGGCACCTGATTACCAAAACATGAAATGAAATTTATCCGTTGTTATCTAGGTAGGCGCCAGCTTAATCAAACTATAAAAAAAACTGAAATGTATTCTCTTGTTCTCTAGGTCGGTGCTTGATTTCCAAAACTTGAAATGAAAATTTATTCCCTTGTTCACTAGGTGGGTTCCTGATTACAAAAACATGAACTGAAATGTATTCCCTTGTTATCCAGGTAGGCACCTAATTACCAAAACATAAAAGAAAACATTAAATGTATTCCCTTTTTCGCAAGGTGGGTGCCTGATTACCAAAACTTGAAATGAAAATTTAAATGTAATCCTTTGTTCTGCAGGTGGGCGCCTGACTACAAAAACTTGAATTGAAAATTGAAATTTATATCCTTATTCTACAGCTAGGTGCCTGATTACAAAAAAAACTTGAAATGTATTCGCTTGTTCTCCAGGTGGGTGTCTGATTACAAAAAATTTAAAAAACTGAGATGTATTCTCTTGTTCTCCAGATGGCACCTGATTACCAAAACATCAAATGAAAATTGAAACGTATTACTAAAAGTACCCTTATTCTCCAGATGGCGCCTGACTACAAAATCTTGAAATGAAAATTGAAATGTATCCCTTATTCTCCGAGTGGGTGCCGGACTACTAATACTTTATATGTATTCCCTTGTTCTCCAGGCAGGCGCCTGATTAAGTAAACATAGAAAAAACTGAAATGCATTCCCTTGTTCTCCAGGTGGGCGCCTGATTACCAAAATTTGAAAAGTATTCCCTTGTCATCCAGGTGGGCGCCTGATTATAAAAACTGGAATAAAACTGAAATATATAACCTAGTTCTCTTGGTGGGCACATGATTACTTGAAAAACTTGAAATGAAATGTATTCCTCTATTCTCCAGGTGGGCGCCTGATTAGAAAAAAATTAAATGGAACTAATTCCCTTGTTAGAAAAAGTGAAATGTATTCCCTTATTCTCCAGGTGGGCGCCTGAGTACAAAACTTTAAAAAAATTGAAATGTATTCCCTTGTTCTCCAGGTAGGCACCTGATTGCCAAAATATGAAATGAAAATGTATTCCTATGTTCTCCAGGTAGGTGCCTGATCACCAAAACTTTAAAAAACATAAATGAATTCCCTTGTTCTCCAAGTAAGCGCCTTACTGCCAAAACATGAAATGAAAATTAAAATGTATTCCCTTGTTCTCCAGGTGGGCGACTGACTACCAAATATTTTAAATATATTCCCTTTTTCTCCAGGTGGACGCTTGATGACAAAACTTGAATAAACTGAAATGTATTCTCTTGTTCTCCAGTTGGGCGCCTGATTACCAATACTTGAGAAGTATTCCCTTGTTATCTCGGTGGGCACCAGATTACCAAAATATGAAATGAAAATTGAAATGTATTCACGTGTTCTCGAAGTGGGAGTCTGAGTACAAAACTTAAAAATAACTAAGATGTATTAACTTGTTCTCCAAGTGGGCACTTGATCGCAAAAATTAGAAATTAAATGAATTCCTTGTTATCTAGGTGTGCGCATGATTACCAAAACTTAAAAAATCTGAAAATGTATTCCGTTGTTCTCTATATAAGCGCCTGATTGCCAAAACTTGAAATGAAAATGTATTCCCTTATTCTCCAAGTGGGCGCTTGATTATCAAAACATGAAATGAAATGCATTCCCTTGTTATCCAGGTGGGCGCCTGATTATCAAAACATAAAAAAACTTAAATGTATTCCCACTTTCACCATGTGGGTGCCTGATTGCCAAAAACTGAAATAAAAATAGAAATATATTCCTTTATTCTCCAGGAGGGCAACTGACTACCAATACTTGGAATAAAATTGAAATTTATTCCCTTGTTTTGTAGGTGAGTGCCTATTCACTAAAACTTGAAATTTATTCCCTTGTTCTCTATGTTGGCGCCTGATTACAAAACTTGAATAAAATTGAAATGTATTTCCTTGTTCAACAGGTGGGTGCCTAATTACAAAACTTGAAATGTATTCCCCTATTCTCCAGGTGGGCGCCTGATTACAAAAACTAAAAAAAAACGTGAGATGTATTCTTCGGTTCTCTAGGTGGGCTCTTGATTCCCAAAACATAAAATGAAAATTGAATCGTATTTAGTTGTTCTCCAGGTGGGCGCCTGACTACCAAAACTTGAAATAAAAGTTGAAATGCATTCCCTTATTCACCAAGTGGGTGCCGGACTACTAAAACTTTAAATGTATTTCCTTGTTCTCCAGGCAGGCGCCTGATTAAAAAAATTGGAAAACTTAAATGTATTCCCTTGTTCTCTAGGTGGGCGCCTGATTACCAAAACTTGAAAAGTATTCCTTTGTTATCCAGATGGGCGCCTGATTGTAAAAACATGAATAAAACGTAAATGTATAACCCTTTTCTCTAGGTAGGCGCTTGACTACAAAAAGTTGAATAAAACATAAAGGTATTCCCTTATTATCCAGGTGGGCGCCTGATTCAAAAATTTCAAAATTATCCCCTTTTTATCCAGGTGGGCGCCTGATTGCAAAACTTGAATAAAACGGAATTGTATTCCCTTGTTCTCTTGGTGGGCGCCTGATTACTTGAAAAACTTGTAATGAAATGTATTCCCCTGTTTTCCAGGTGGGCGCCTGATTACCAAAACTTTTAATTAAATGTATTTCTTTGTTATCCAGGTGGGCGCCTTATTACCAAAACATATAGAAATAGAAATGTATTCCTTTGTTCTCTAGGTGGGCGCTTGAGTACAAATCTTGAAAAAAACTGAAATGTATTCCCTTGGTCTCCAGGTGGGCGCTTGAATTCCAAATCTTGAAATGAAAATGTATTCCCATGATCTCCAGGTGGGTGTCCGATTACCATAGCTTGAAATGACATGTATTCCCTTGTTATCCAGGTGGGCGCCTGATTATCAAAACATATGAAAAAAAACATAAATGTATTCCCCTGTTCGCCATATGGGTGCCTGATTACCAAAACTTGAAATAAAAATTGAAATTTATTCCTTTGCTCTGCTGGAGAGCGCGTGACTACCAAAACTTGAAATGTATTCCGTTGTTTGGCAGGTGTTTGCCTAGTTACTAAAACATGAAATGTATTCCCTTGTTCTCTATGTGACCGCCTGATTACAAAACTTGAATAAAACAGAAATGTATTCCCTTGTTCTCTAGTTGGGTGCCTAATTATAAAACTTGAAATGTATTCCCTTGTTTTCAAGGTGGGCGCCTGATTACTAAAACATAAAAAAGCTGAGATGTATTCTTTAGTTCTCCAGGTGGGCGCCTGATTCCCAAAACATGAAATGAAAATTGAAACGTATTCACCTGTTCTCCCGGTGGGCGCCTGACTACCAAAACTTGAAATGAAAATTGAAATGCATTCCCTTATTCACCAAGTGGGTGCTGGACTACATGACATAAACTAGCAAATGTTACGAAATTAGAAGAATTCCAATCACATGTTATGGCATGAGAAAGAGGCCAAAAGGGGAGAACGCCCAAGCATTTGGATTTATTCACAAAATAGTGCTTAGATGGAAAAGTGAACATTAAAGTATTCGTAAGAGCTATAGTTTATGAAACTAATAAGCGCATCAGTCAATATTCGTGGACGAATGTTCCAAAGGGAGGAATGATATTACATTCCATGTTTTCGTACGTGAAAGTACGTTGTAAGCCAGTTAATATAAGCTCAGAAATGATATCATTTTGAAAGTACATAATGTAAGTTTCATCTTGTTATATTGGAGGTAAAAAGTCTTTAATATCATGAATAACAAGTACCAAAAGGGTTGGAAAGCTTAGACGCTAAACGAACAGAAGAAAATAAGTTCTGTTGAAAGTCGACAAATTTGAAATGTTATAACATGTACTTTGGGGCGATACTAGGGTTCTTAACATGATAAGGAGGTTATTCTATGAGTTATTTTTATCATATGATATTCATTTTCTACATTTTTAAGGCAAGCAAGCTGTGGAATAAGAGTCGGCAAAGGTCAGCACAAGTTACATTCAAAATTTTACTAAAATTTAGGTCAACTGTAGATGAACTTTTCTCCCAATATACTTTGAATCCAGGAATTATCTATATACCAATTTGAATATATAAGATTTTAGTTTCCAATGCATTGAACCGTTTATCCATACGACATCGGAGTAGAGAGATATTCATATTTTTACGAGACTGCGCAACTGGTAGGTGACAAGTAGGTGCATCACCTACTTGCCAAAAGAAAAGGTCTCAATTAAAATCCTTAAGTCGGCAAAGAGGGTACTTTTAGGGGATGATTAACTCATTTACTTAGTTATATTTCAGGACAAGAAACCTAACTGAATCCCTACAACTCCACCCCAAAAGTCCCACACAAACCCTAGGTTATGTTGGATGCTACGACGCGATTCTAGTGCTGGAATGTCCGGACAGCTTGCTAGTTTCTCTTTCTCCTTCTTGTAGCCATGTTAAGGAACTTTTTTTGATGACAAAAGACCAGTCTTCATGGATTGTACTGAGTACAAGGTAATTTTATGCTTCTCCTTCTGTTATTTATGCGTTTGCGAGTTGTAACTCGATTGTAAAGAATAGACCTAGCTAGTTTTGAAAGAATGGTATGTTGTTTGTTCTTGTGTACTGGTTGGCTGGTTGTCAACTTATTTATAGGTTGAATTGATGGCTTGATTATAGGATAATAGGTATAATGATGTCTTTTTAGTTGTGCTTCTCAATTTGAAAGAAAAGACAAGTCGAAACATGTTTAGGTAAACCGAAACATTATTTTGAGTTGATGAACTTGCGGGACTATTTTGTAGGTTATTTTGTGATGGTATTGGGTTTTCTCTTTTGCTAATGATTTTATGGAGTTGTGAGGAGGAAGGGTGTGGAGAAACACCACATAATGGAAAGATTGTTTGTTGGCCGTTCATCATAACATTTTTGAATTGTTCGACACTATTATGGTTGTCGTATTGTGTATGAAGTGATAGGGGTATGTTGGGCTGTTTCTGATTGTTTTGACTAGTGTGAAGTCATATATATAGGGGAGGTGCTGTCCGTTTTATTGTAAAATAGGCTGTGGTCAATATATAATAGTTACGATGCTTAAATAATAACGAGATTGTCATTTCTCTTATTGTACACTAAGGAGTCGTGAAATTGCATAGCTTGAGGTTGGGAAGAATATAAAATGTATGTTATGGCATTTCCTTCTTTCTTTTGGCATGATCTAAAGACAAATGAATAGGCTACTTCATAATGGATCTATTCCGAGCAAATAAGGTTGTTCACATTGTTCTTTCCTTATAAAATTATTCTAAGCAAATGTGTATGATCCTTGAATCTTTCTAAGGTTCATATTGAGGGTATAGATGTTCATAAGGTTCTTATGACACTCCAAAAGGTTTAGAAGGTTATTCCATGAGTCGAGCATGCATTATATATATGTATCTATTTTACTCTTCTCGACTCAATTTTATCATTGAAGCTTTCGTGAATCTCTCCCTTTGCGGTTTCCAACTTTTGACTACTTTTGCTATGTTATTGGATGTCATGTGCTTCATCCCTTTGGTAGCTGGTAGTAATCTTTGAAATTTCTTTCCTGTTTGCTTAAACAAAAGACATTAGAGACTCGAAATAGAAAAACTAAATGCAATGACCCAGAGCTATTTTAGGTAGAAGAATTTCACATATAATGACTGTTGAAGGGAAGAGAAAAATAACTTATCTGAGGAAAAGCAGCTAGCTTTTTATGATCATGACATGAACTTCGGCCTAATCGACCCAATCTATCCCGATGACCGGTCTTCTGCTACCATGCTTTTGTTGTTATGACTATTTTTTACCCGATTCCTTTAACTGAACCCTAACTTTGCTTGGCTTACGGTGTTATGAATGGGTTTCCACCAACATCCCTTTTCTAATTGTTCATTCCTTGTCTTGCCTTTGCCTTATAGTGCCCGTGAGGGTTTTCACCAACAAGACTCTCTCATTTTATTTCTCTCAACTCTCATTGCCGTACGATGCTCGTGAGGGTTTTCACCAATAAGACTCTCTTATTTTAATATTTTTTCTACTTGAACCAGAGTGATGACCCGGGGTACGGCCCATCTTTCCTTGCTTGCCTCGGCATCTCTCAGAGATTGATCATAAGGTCTTTCTTTGGACTGTAATTTTGGCCTTTGGATAAAGGTTAGAAAGAAAAGGGTATAAAAGGCTCAAAAATCACTCATATGGGTTCAATATTTACAACTTTCGGAATCTAATTTATCATAACAAGCGGAACTTCTGCCCCAGTTTCTTGCTCAGGGCCTTTGGATTTTATTTGAATATGACTGAGCCGTGAGGCTGCCTACGTATCCTTATAAGGAATCAGGTCAAATGTAATTCCTACCGATTTATTGTTTTTAACCATTTTTGTTTGTCTGTTTTCTTTATCGTTCTCCCTTATTTATTTGCTTTATTTTCTCTTTTTGTTCTTTTCCCTTCACCGCCTTCTTATAATTGTGTTTCTGACTATCGTTACTGACTCCGAAAGAGGGATATGAAAAGAAAATAATTGAAGCTCGAAAAAGGGTAGCAAAGGGTAAAGTGTTTAGATAGCTGAATAAAATGCCTTCGTCATTTCAATCTCTAAAACATGCAAAGTACAAACAAATATGCCAAGTATAGATAATGATTCCAACAAAAGAAAGGCATACATAGTATCTTTTGAATACATCTGAATTAATAGCCATTTCTAAATATTTTCCTTCCATATATGTTACATACAATGCCCCATTGGACAACACTCTTGACACGACAAACGGTCCTTGCCAGTTTGGAGTGAATTTGCCCTTTACCTCGACCTGGTGAGGGTGGATGCGTTTTAACACCAATTGACCCATTTCAAACTTTCTTGGACGCACTTTCTTGTTATATGCTTTGGCCATCTTCTGTTGATACAACTAGCCATGACACAGCGTTGCCAATCTTTTCTCATCAATCAAACTCAAGTTCTCCAAATCAGTTTTAACCCATTCTTCATTGTCGATTCTTGCTTCAACCACGATCCAAATGGAAGGGATCTCAACTTCAGCCGGGATTTCTGCTTCTGTACCATATACCGATAAGTATTTGGTTGCCCCTACCGAAGTATGGACGGCAGTGCGATAGCCTAAGAGTGCAATGGGTAACTTCTCATGCAACTGCCTATGCTTCCATTGCAGTCCTAGTTATATAGACAATGTCAAACTCACTGAACAAGATTTTCCATTTTGCGAGCCTTCCTGTCGGCATGGGCTTCTGGAAAATATACTTCTATGGGTCCAGACGTGAGATGAGATAAGTGGTATATGATGACAAGTAATATTTTAACTTCTGGGCTACCCACATCAAGGCACAACATGTCCTTTCAATATGGTTATACTTAACCTCGTATGCCGTAAGTTTCTTGCTAAGGTAGTATATGGCCTACTCTTTCCTCCGGGTGATGTCATGCTAACCCAACACGCATCCAAATGAGTTTTCCAAGACTGTCAAATATAAGATCAAGGGACTTCCTGGTTCTGACAGAACCAACACCGGTGGGTTCGACAAATATTCCTTTATCTTATCAAAATCCTCCTGACACTCTCTCATCCATTTCACCACAACATCCTTTTTCAATAGCTTAAAGATGGGCTCGCAAATGGTTGTGAGCTGTACAACGAACCGAGTAATGTAGTTCTATCTTCCTAATAGATTCATCACCTCTGTTTTTCTCCTTGGGGAAGTTAGTTTCTGTATATCTTAGATCTTTGATGGATCTAGCTCAATGCCTCGCCGGCTGACTATGAACCCTAACAACTTCTCTGAGGGGACCCCAAATGCCCATTTTGCCGGGTTGAGTTTGAGATCATACCTGCGGAGCCTCTGGAATAATGTCCTCGTATCTTTGACATGATCGGATTGCTTTCTAGACTTCACAATCACATCATCAACATAGACCTCAATTTCCTTATGTATCATATCATGGAAGATGGTTATCACTGCCCTCATATACGTTGCCCCAGCATTCTTCAAACTGAAAGGCATGACCTCATAGCAATATGTCTTCCAAGGTGTGTGAATGCTGTTTTATCCGCATCTTCTTCATCCATTAAGTTCTGGTGGTAACCTGCGTAGCAATCCACGAATGACCCAATCTCGTGCTTTCCACACTTGTCGATCAATATGTGAATGTTTGGTAGTGGAAAGTTGTCCTTTGGGCTTGCTTTGTTGAGGTCACGATAATTGACACTCACCCTAGTTTTCCCATCCTTCTTTGGAAAGGGCACAACGTTAGATAACCAGGTGGTATATCGTGAGACTCGGATAACGTTTGCCTCAAATTTCCTTATCACTTCATCTTTGATTTTCACTCTCACATTAGTTTTAAACTTTCTCAGGTTTTGTTTGACAGGAGGACAGGGTGGGTCGGTGGGCAATTTGTGAACCACCAAGTCAGTGCTCAATCCGGGAATATCATCATAGGACCATGCAGATACATCTTTTTATTCATGCAATACTTCAACTATTTCTTTCCTAAGTTGTGACTCCAGATGGACACTTATTTTGGTTTCTCTAATATTATCTAGGCTCCCTAAATTGACTGCCTCTGTATCGCTCATGTTTGGTTTTGGTTTCTTCTCAAATTTGCTAAACTCTTTACTAATTTCATCCCATGCTCCTTCCTCATCGTACTCTGGCTCATCCTTATATTCTATTTCCTGAATTATTTTTTATGTACTAGACCGATTTTTTAGATCGGGCTGAAGAGTCCTTATGCATGTCAGATCATTGGAACAATCATAAAAATAGCCGTAAAAAAGAGAAAAAGAAAAATAAAGAAAAATGGAAACTATCAACACTGCTGGAAAAGAAATTGCATTACATTAAAATCAGAAAGATAACACGGTTTACACATCCAAACGGACGGAAATAATAACTGAATTAAAAACCCTGAAGCTAACCTTAACTAGACTGAAAGAAAAATCAAAGCCGACTACTACGACTCCCTTTGGGTGGGAAGAGAGGTGGCTTTCCAGTTGTTGACTTCTGCACGTGCTCCCACAAACTACACATATGCCCTGCTCGATCCTTCTCCTGCCTCAACCATATTTACCTCGTTGAACAGTCTCTCTAACCCCTTATCCAAATCCCCATCCGCATTAATCAGCGAACCAATAATCTTTGACACCGGGCACTTGTTAGTATTGGGCTTAGCAAATGAACTAGACAATCTTGGGATGGGCTTTGGGAGGGCCCAGGCTATCTGCTTTAACTTTCTAGCTTGCCTTATATCTGTAGCTGTGGGCTTGAACCCTAGACTGAAAGTGTCCAGATTTTTAGGGAGAGACAGTGGCTGCACGATGCCTTGTAGAGAAACACCCAAGCCCTTGCCGGGCATGAAACCATTCTTCAATATTTCTGAAGCCATCATGACTGATGCGGATGCTATCTTTGGAGTTTGGACACCTTCACCTTCTGGGATCTTCTCAATTGACACCATGTCAAATACCTGGTAGACCCATGGACCTTTTTTGTCTTCACATTTAATAAAAGGTACGATAGCATCACCAGAAACACACTGATTATATTCACCGTGTACCACAATCTCTTGCCCGTCCCATTCAAATTTGACCATGTAGTGCAAAGTACATGGCACTGCCTTGGCTGAGTGAGTCCAGGGCCTGCCAAATAACAGGATATAAGGAACTACCACATCCAACACTTGAAATTCCATGGTGAACCCAATGGGACCTATTGTCAGCTCCAGCACGATATCCCCTACTAAGTCTTTGCCTCCGCCATCAAACCCCCGAACACAAATCTTATTCTTGTGGACCCTTTCATTTTCCACCGTTAGCTTGATCAATGTGGACAGTGGACAAATATTTGCACTAGACCCGTTGTCAACTAGAACCCGGGTGACCAAAACATCTTCACACTTCACTGTCAAGTAAAGAGACCGATTATGCTCAGTGCCCTCCATGGGCAGCTCATCGTCAGAGAAAGTGACCCAATTTACCTAGAATATCTTGTTTGCAATCTTCTACAAATGATTCACTATTATCTTGTCAGAGACGTGGGCTTCGTTCAAAATCTTCATCAGCGCCTGGCAGTGTTCATCTGAATTTATTAATAAGGATAGTAAGGTGATCCGAACTGGTCTTTTCCTCAGTTGCTCTATCATGGAGTAGTCCTGCATTTTCATTTTCCTCAGGAATTCTTTTTCCTCTTCTTTTGATATAGATTTCTTCACTGATTTTGGGTTATCTTTAGAGATCATACTTTTCCTCAACTCCTCAGGGGCGAAGTATCTCCCTGACCGAGCCAAACCCTAGGCTTCGCATACTTCCTCCCTAACTTCCTTCCCTTTGTAAATCATTGTTTCTTGTTCATATCAGCAAGGAACGACTTTATTGTTGATGACTGGCGGCTTGATTACTGGTTTTGCAATGACAGGCTCTATGCGAGCACCTATCACAACTATGACAGGTTCCCTAGTTGCCCTGTGTACTATCACCTTTGCCTTTTCCTGCGTTGGTGCAGCCATGCATGATGACCTCCCTTGAACCACAACAAGTTTGCTGTCTTTTCCCTTCATCTCGATAACTGACTTCTCACTGCTTGTATTCTCTATTGGCTTGACTTCATTGGATTTGATCATCATTACCATTTGTGAGGTCTTTTTAGGCTCTCCCTCTTTCTCTACGATCTAAATCATGTTGGTCTCATGATGGGTCGGCAATGGGTTTTGGTTAATGTTGGGTTCGTCTGGAGCCTGCACTTCAATCCGGTGGTGGTCAATAAGTTCCTAGATAGTATTATTCAAATGGCAGCACTTTTCGATGTCATGCCCCAGTGGATCAGAATAGTATTCACAACTAACAGAACAATCCAGATTCTTCGGGGGAGGATTTTGCAATTTTGCTTCGATTGGCCTCAACACACCCAGTTGCCTCAATCTGTGGAACAGGCTGATATACGATTCTCCCAATGGCGTGAATGTTTTCTTCCTCTGCACTATTTCAGTTTTCACCACTTGGTTGGCTCGAAAAGGTAGTCTAGGAAGTTGTGGGTAGGCTCTTGGAGGGTGATTGTTTGGTGGAGTTGGATAATTATTTTGTGGAGATGGCGCACGCCATTGTGCATGGGCGGGAGGTTGGGGATATGCTTGAGCGTGATGGACTGAGAATCAAGGTTCTAACGGTGGGTAATAATGTTGTGGTGGGCCATATGGAGCATGTGCGTATGATTGGTTTTGGAGACGGGGTTGACTATAATGGGATGGAGTCCGAGGGCTGAACCAAGTTCATGTCTCAACTGTTGCTACTTCCTCCTTCTTCTTCTTTCCAAATGTTTCCCCAGCCCCACCCTAGATGGCTTGAGTGGTCCCCTTTATTGCAAAGTAGCTATCTTGTTGGATTTGAGTCCTTTCTCGACCATACTCCCTATTTTGACTACCTCATTGAAAGATTTTCCTACTGCGATACCAAATGCGCGAAATAGGTAGGCTCTAAAGCTTGTAGGAAATAATCCACCATCTCACTATCCTTTATTGGGGGATCAACCTTGGCTACCTATTCTCTCCAACAGAACCCGTATTCTCTGAAGTTCTCGTTGTGTTTCTTCTCCAGTTTTGTTAAAGATATACTGTCCGAGACAATTTCAAGATTATATTGAAAGTGACAAGAGAACGCTTGTGCCAAGTCATCCTCAGTATAACATCGATTATGATCATGCCAAGTGTACTAATCCAATGCCGACCCGCTTAAACATTAGCTAAAGTATGCCATTAGCTATTCATCTTTTCCACATTTTCCTCTCATTTTGCTGCAAAACCCCCTTAGATGTGTGACTGGATCGCCATGTCCATCATATATGTCAAATTTAGGCATCTTTAAACCTAGAGGCAACTGCAATTCTGGAAATAAACAAAGGTCCTTGAACGCCACGCACACCTGGGCTTCTAATCCTAGCATGTCCTTGAAAGATTGTTATAAACTTCTGAACTTTCTGAGAACCTCCTCTTGCTTAGGATTTTTGATTGTCTTTTCAATTTCCGACAGGATTTCAAAATAGGGAGCATAGGAATAAGGTTCATGAGCTTTGTAAGCGGGTTCTGGTAGGTAGTACTGGTTGTCGTAAGCTTGAAGTAAGGGCTCACTTGATGATCTATGCAGTGCGGGAGGAGGAGGTGCCACATAAATAGGAGTAATTGGTAGAGAGGGATGCGGAGTGGATTTGGGTAGTGGAGCTAGGGTTGGTTGAGATGTCGTACCCTGGTGCTGCGAGTAGACGGGAAAGATTGGGGGTGGATCAGTGGTGCAAAGGCCATGAGCTTGGGCTAGTGGCGGGATGAAGGTTGGATTAGCAGGATAGGTCGGTGGTGGCTGTCCTCTCGCCCATGCCTGATATATCTCAGCCATTTGGTGTTTTAGTTTGTACATTTCCTCCTTCAGGGCATTGATGTCCAATTCCTCTACCTCTTTTGGGGGATCAATAATGCTCACATTGTCTTCCTGATTGTCCATGACTTGCTTGCTCTTAGACCGCGTATTGTAGGAATGGGTTCCCAGAATGCCGCAAGTACTAACCGCATGTCTAGTCTGGATACCAAAACACCAAAACTTGTTAATGGTTAGGTTTCGACATGTAAGCGGCCACGTATTGGGTAATGAATGCACCTAAGCAGTTATTGTTTACTGCATGCCTCAGTTGCTTGCGTCATACCGGCTTTTCCTTTTCTTCATTTGCAATGCCCCTTTTATTTAGCTTTATCTTCTCACTCTCTCTCTTGTTTTCCTTGTTTGTTTCTTGCATTTTGTCTACTTTTCTCTCATATTAACTCCCTTTTTGTTTCTTTTCTCTTTTCTTTTCTTTTATTGGGTTACGGTCGAATCCTATGTAAATCTCCTAGGCATCATGGTCCTGTATGAATCAGATCGAGCGTAGTTCTGGCAAAATGAAGAAACAATTTTTGGGATTTTCAAATTTTCATTAATAAAACTCCGATTACAAAGATGCTAGACTATTTGTTTTTCTTAAAAGGAAATTACAAAACCTACTTGAAATGACGAAATACAGACTCGATGACCAAAACTAGATCAAGAGTACATTAAAGCATCAAATCTGGGGGCCCGCGGAGCGTCATTCAGTATCGCCCCAGGCCAACGTGCAAGACCCCTTTGCAACTGCTCCAGATAATTCATAACCTGACGAACAAATATCATCACTGTAGGAAATAAAGTGGTACGACCCATTCGTTTACCGTCTCGACATTTCATAGAAATATAATTTGCAATGCCTCTGATTCTTTCCCTGATCTAGCCCTTTTGTAGGAGTAGTCGGCTTACTTGTTGGTTAAAAGCCTCTAATACCTAGGAGTCATAGAGGTAATGGTCTTGCAAAAGTTTTATTTTCTTCTCCATTTCGGTGATTAGCCCATATCATTGTTCTTTCTCAGCCTCAAATTCTTTGTCCTGCCACGCTGCCTTATCTTCCAAGGTGCTCATTTTTCTCTTCATATTAGCAATGGTTCCCTCATAATTCCTTTTCATTTGTTGTACAAACTAGGCTCTTTCCTCTGTCTTCTTTGCCCATTTTGCCCGAAGTTTTGCCATGTTTCCTTCAGATTTCTCCAATTCTTCCTGACATTCTGTGTCTTGCTTCTTCATCCATTTATAAACCTCTCATCAGACCGATTTCTTTCTTGATTTTTGGCGGCTATTTTCATTTGTTGAATTGTAGCCTTGAGAGCTTCATTCTCTTGGGCTAATTTCATTTTACCGCCTTTATCAGCTGCGGCTTGCACACTCTTCTCAAATTGAAGATCTCAAACTTGGTACTCCAACTACCCTATTCTCGTTCGATATTCCTTTTCATTAGCTAGCCATTACCACTTCACCCGGGCCCTGTATGTGAATTGTTCTACAGGTGGCCTTTTGGCGGGTCTCACAGGAATTTGAAATCTTTTGCCAAACCAGGTCAAGTATTTGGGATCCACTTCGCCTCTAGTCAAATCATGTACCATAGTATTAGGCTCGATGTATCTGCACTCATTCCATATTTGTCGGATTTTACCTTCCAGAAATGTAGCTCTTGGACCTGACTCAATGATTTGTCCGCTCAGTTCTTCGTCACCGTGGACGGTTTGGAATCATCAAAGTTGCCTCAGGACTGGGTAGGGAGCGTAAGGTTGGATACTTTGAATGCCCATCAAATGAATATAAGGTACCTTTTCCAATGTGTACACAGCCTCCATAGCGGGCATCCATTCGAAAGCCCATTTGACTTTATCCGCAATCAAAGATCTCAAGCACGAAAACAAAGTCTCAGCGCCTTTGGGGAACTCAATACATGCTACCTTGGTTCCGAACTCCGCAATACAACTTAGCCCTGTTAGCCATAGTTCATATACCCCGTGCGATGACAAAGGTGCTCATGTATCCATAACTGTAGTAACAAACTGCAACCCTAGAAGAATTTCATACCCTCCGGCACGAGGTTAAGGCTCGATACATTTTCACCATGATCAAAGGAACCACTGTGCTAGTAGGATTTTTTATGGCAACATCGACCATTCCTACAAGACCAATGTCTATGTGACCGTCTTTTCTTGGATAAACCACGATTCCTAGAAAAGCTACTATGAATGCTAATCGTCGTCGGGCCTCCCATTTATCTTTGTTCCAAGCATGTGTCAAATCGGTGTTCGGCTCGTCAAAACTTTTTGCTTTGCCATATCGGTGTTAAAAGAAATAAAGTGTGCAACACCCTTATCATAGTTTCTTATCTTGAATGTCCTGACGAATGCTCATCAAGTCCAAAAATATGTGGATGGATACTGGTCTCCGTGCCAATGGATATCTACTCCTGAGGTTCCCGTTGAGACCCGCGTATCCCGCAATGTCCTCTAGTGAGGGTGTAAGTTCAAAGTCCGATAACCGCAATACATTACGAGTTGGGTCCCATAATGGAACCAATGATTCAATAATATTTCTTCTTGGTTTGACGTGTAACCACCCAAAATCTAGACCACGGTTCCTCTGCTACCTTT
Source organism: Nicotiana benthamiana (assembly GCA_034376525.1). Classification (NCBI taxonomy): domain Eukaryota; kingdom Viridiplantae; phylum Streptophyta; class Magnoliopsida; order Solanales; family Solanaceae; genus Nicotiana; species Nicotiana benthamiana. Next base: position 98,491,678 of record CM067337.1, read on the forward strand.
TCCCAAGTCATTCCACCACATTCTTCAAAGGGATCTCACTCAGGACTGAGAAAGGTTTGATGTCAGTGGTATTCATCCTGCACATTTATTTAAAGGGGATTTAATGATTTATTTTGACCTAAACTAGAAATATGGCTATTTTTGCAAAAAATCCTTCATATAGGAAACGAGGACTTAGCTTTGCCGATATGGCCTTTCACTACTTCTGGGGGGGAAAGATTTTAAGGCTGTTGCGACAAACCATTAAAAAATGACTAAGGGTGGCTGTTCTTGCAAAAATAGCCTTCCGGCGTCCTTATAGGGACATTCGGTTTATTTTAACAAGAATGACACCACCCAGTTTGATTAGGACAACAATTAAAACTTTGATATTTTTTTTTTGCTATTTTTGTAGCAGAGAAGTTGGATTCGATGAGGGTTGTCTACGTATCTCACATTCGGTGGGAATCAAACCAGAGTAGTTCGGACAAAATTTTTTCCCAAAACCAAAACTTTGTTAAAAAGTCTCTCTTTTTCTTCACTTTTTATTTTTCAAAACTCCGGCAGCATTTCGGTACTATTTAGGCATTGTTTTTTCGAGACAAGTGGCTACCCTTCTTTAGTCCTAACACTACTATCTCTCTCAATTTTCTATCATAATTTGCAAGCCGGTCAATATGCAGAGCCGAGTAAATAAATGCACAAGTGGCTTGTAAGATGCATCAAGATGGTCTTTTCATTTCGGATTACCTGTCCTTGATGGACCCAACCCCTGTGTTGAGTCCCCTAAGTCAAATACACGTGATGCAAGAAAATGTTCCTACTAGGGATTGGCCATGAGGCTTCATCGACCTGGCTTACTCGAGCGGACAGCTCGAGCGAGGGGGCAAGTGTACCGAGGATACAGAAGTTTCGCGTGCTTAGCAACTTATCCGAACCTCATTCTATATTGGGATAAGACTCTAAATAGAAGAGAAGTAACATGAAGTTCATCCTTCTCCATGTTAAAAGACTCATGGAGAGGAAGGGTTTAGTGGTAATTTATATATAGATCAACAAATATCAAAGCGGTAAAACATTTAACACATATAGCATGCAATATATAGGAAAATCAAGAAAGCCAAATATATAGTTACTATAAGCTCGAATCCTTGAAATCTGACCATAGATTCTTGGTTCGATTCCCTAGCAGAGTCGCCAGAGCTGTCACACCTCCTTTTGGACACGACAACCCCGGCGAAGGGCGTAGAAAAAGGGAGTTTTTCCAATTTAAGGACAATCAAAATGAGATCTACTTGTTAAAGAGATTTTCAGAGTCTCCACTTGGAATAATTAATGTTGTCCCAAGTCACCAGTTTAAATCCCAAATCGAGGAAAATTTGACTCTGTTTAACATTCAGCAAACCAGAAATCTAGGTAAGGAATTATGTTACCCTGATAGAAGATGTTAGGCACTCCTGAATTCTGTGGTTCTAGGATGGTCTCACAACTATTATATTCAGCTTCATTACCTGATTTTAATACATGTTCATCATATTGTGCAATTTTAATTTATTTACCGCTTTTAATTGAATTTTTTGGAATGTGAACGTCGTTAAAAACATGTATTTGGATCGTGTCACATGAAATGCACCCGGATCCGAAAACATCTTATACAACGTTTTGGGATTTGGATTTGGGTCACATGAAATTCACACCAAAATTTAGGATGGTAAAATTATTAAAAGACACGCCTAAGGCGACTAACATATTATTATCTTTGCGAGAAGCCGTGAAGTTTGCTAAACGGCATGTTCCGAATGTCTTTGTATTTTAGCAGGAGTATTTAAAGAGGGCCACACAATTTATGAATTTTATTTGCGAAGCACCTCATTTTATGTTTTACAAGGCCAACATGGAGCAAACTATTATTTGTCTACCTTTTTGTCTCTAATAAGACCTAATCAATTAACATTGTAAAACTCGGGCTTCAAGTTCAAGTCCAGGTTCAAATAAAAGGGAAGAACCTCTTAATTTGAACCGGCTACCTACCAAGAGAGCCCAAATTTAAATTATGTTATATTAATAAACCCATAATTTTATACCAGATTCCAAAGCTTATGGACAAATGCCTGTGTTGGGCCTTCAACATGCACAATTTCAGGTCCAAATCTGTTTATATACTAACCTACCAGGTTTTGGCTTGTAGGAACCCAAACAATCAAGCATTAACTTCTAACTTGATTTCTAACTATTGCTTTTAGTCCAAGATAATTGAATGGAAGACTGATTTTGGTTTCATATATTAATTCTTATTAGTTGACCTTGAATCTGATCATCATAAGACTATATAATTCGTGTATTTCAACAAAAGTAAAAAAAATCATGATCCATGCGCTTGGGAATATATATCTTTCAATGAGCATCCTCTCACACATAAGCAAGGTTAAAACGTTTTTACTCATGCAAACTTCCTACACTAACAGTTTTGAGACACACTATCATTAAGCATAACAATTTATTAAATCAGAGCGCGATATTATGATTCTAGATATCAAGTTGAACTACTACTACTGAATTTATGAATTAACACGCAAATTAAATTAGATCCAACACCACACTCAAAATTGACTTCAAAGACTCGTAACTAACTATGAATACTCGATCTAACATAAAGGAAATTAACTAGAAGAGCTTAACAATCCCACTTCATCACAACTTATAAAGTCCAATCACAGTCCACATTATGTACAATAAACTACTAAAAAAAGCTTAAAACTATAGCAAAATAGGGCGTCGCATTTATTCATCCTCCAATGGTGATGTACAACAAAAGAACTCAGGATGGGTACCTGGAATTACAGCAAAGGAATACAAGGAGTGATGTAGGAAGGAGCAATAGCAACAACAAATTCTGCTCAGCAAATGCAACAGTAAACCATGCTCGAAACCCAGAATCGAAATAGGAGAGTTTTCAAATAGATTAGGATACACACAGCTTCAAAGTAAATTCAAACGATTCCAACTCAATTTTTTCTTGCATTTTTGAAATTTGGAACTGTAACAGTATTTTCTGCCTATTTTCCTTCGTTTTCAAATTTTTAGAAGTTTCCCCAAAATTAGATCTTCTATTTTTGTATTTTTTGCTCTTTCACTTATGATCAATTTAGGAGGATTTTTTAGAAGGTTTTTGCTTGTCCCGTTTAGCAAAGAAACCTATGCCTTTATACGCAAGTAAATTAGGGCAAAGTTTCAGCTCCTACTTTACACTTAGTACTTTCAATTTTCATTTTAATGAATCAGTCCCCCTTTTATCTTTTCTTTTAGCTTAGCTAACCTTAGATTTCTGACTTGATTACCAAGTATTACCACTTAACCAACTGATATTTCACTAGAGATCCCCACTAGAAGCTTTTTAACTTGTTATAAAAGATTTCCTAAATTTAAACTACCTAAATAGCTCCTGGAACTAATATGAAATTACCAAACCTATACTAGCTGACCCTACCCCCTTAAGTTTGGTAAGATGACCAATGTTAATCATTCACAATCATGAATCCCAATCGAACACAAAAGTATGAACCAAACAGAGGCGCATTGAAAATCAATTTTGACAGAATTAATCAGCAAAAAAATAATAATAAAGGCAAAGAGGGATCATAAGAAGAATCACCAGGCGTAAAACATCAACGATCAACAATAAAATCAAAGCAGGATAGGATTCGACTAAACCAAACTAAATAAGAAACAAATCAACTAAAATCTCAGATTCTTGAAGAGCATATAATCAAGCTTTGAAAAAAGGAAACCAGTCAAAACCTCATAAAACTATCAATGGAAATAAAAGGACAGAAAAAAACAAGCCAAAGCGTCACTCGAACAAACAAATTGAATCAATTTCCATAATTGCTAGTCATATACATTTTATCCCAACCTAATTTCCCCATAACAAGCAGAATCATGAATAAACCTATTTAAAATGAACACAGAACTAACAAACATGTATAATTTAAAGGCTTAAGTAAATTATAGTAAGGCGAGGACTTAGGTTAAATGACGTGGCTTCAGCTTCTAAGTGAGCCTCCATGCAAACTCCAAAGACCTAGGTTTGGAGATTATGAGTACTTGTCAATGCGTTTGAAGACGTTTGAATGTGGATTCAAAATGAGGTAGGTGATAGGGTCATTTGGTGTGACTTTTGAAGCCATTCAATGGGTTAGGGCTTCAGGTTAGGGCTCCTATCCAAGATTTGAGGAGTCTGACCAGGATTTGAGGTAATCAGAACCCAGATTTGGAAAGGAGGGGTGAAGAAGCCTCTATGATGTGAACTTGGGGGCGTTTTGGCTCGGCGACGCCGTGGATGGCGGAGCAGTCGCCGCTTTAAATGAAGATTCGAGTGGATTAATTGAAATTCTAGGGACACTTGTCACCGAAATGGAAAGGGGAGGTCGGGGATATATAGTGGTGTATTTTTGAAGACCGTTGAAGACTTGTCATCGGCGGCGTACGGCGGACGGCAAAGGGTGGTGGCGGGTTGGTGGCATCATAGGTACGAGGATGGTGAAGTGGTCTCTAGGGTTTCTGAAGTGTTTGGACAGTTATATTTAGAAGCCGAGGATAATTATGGGTCGTTAGATTAGGAAGGATGGAAGGCTCAGATTAAATTGCTTTGAACAAGCTCACAACGACGTAACATCGGCTTTATACTACGTCGTTTGGATGGTCTGAGGGACTAGCCAATTTTGGCCGGGTAGGGGTCGATTTTTGGACCAGATTTGGGTGTTTTTTGGGCTGAAATTAATAGAATTGGCCCAAATTCTTTATTTTCCCGGTTTTATTCTTCTTTCTCTTTTTTTTTCATTTCCAAAATTAGACTAAAAATCCAATGAAAGATGCCAATTAATCCTAAGTAATAATTATCATAAATAGTTAAAGCAAACAAAAAAGGAAAGAAATCACCTAAAAATCTAAACTAGAATTATAGTTCAAATTAGCCTATTTTTGAATTTTCTTTTTCATAAAATGAACCGATTACTTAATAATTCTTAAAAAATTTAAATTACTCTTAAATGCACATGCCAAATATTTTTCTTTATTTTTAATTAATTAAAATGCACAAACAAAATGCAAACAATTAACATAAAATGTCACAAAAATCCGCAAAATTGTAAAATAATGAACGAAATCATTTTGTTTGGATTTCTGGGAGTAATTCATATAGGGAAAAAATCACGTGCTCACAGACGCTTCTGTGGCGCCACACCTGGGGTCCCATGTGCGGACAAGCCAGGTTCAGTAATGCAAAAAATCCTCCTAAGTCCAAATTCAACGTCAAACACCCAAAACTCACTTGCGGTTCCCGAGACCTCAAAAAAAGACACAAACAAGTCTAATACCACTGCCCAACCTTATACCAATCATTAAAACACCTAAAATAATATCGAACACCAATTCAACATCCAATTCAAGCCTAAGAACATTAAAAACTTAAAATTTACGTCTTAGATCAAAAAGTCTATCAAACCCCATCCAAATGGCCTATAATATTTCAAACACATCACATTCAACACTTCGGAGCTACATAAACTTCCGAAATTCCATTCCAACCCTCGGATCAAAATCTCAATATCGAACTGGAAACTTCAAAATTCCAACTTTTAGCATTTCAAGCCTAAATTAGCCAGAAACCTCCAAAATGCACTATGATCATGCCTTAAGCCTTAAATCTCCAAAAGAACCTCACGGAACCATCAGAATGTAATTCTGAGGACATCTTCATACTACTCTAACTACGGTTAAATTTTTTAAAACTTAAACTCATATTTAGGGACTAAGTGTCCCAAAACACTCTGATACACAAAATCGAAAATCCCGGCAATTCAAAATAACAGATATTAACATGGAGAAAGCAGTTAATAGGGGATCGGGGCGTAAATTCAAAAAACAACCGGTCGGATCGTTATAAATCCCAATGACTATCAACATTGGGAGGTCGCTCTAACGAAAGGTCCCTTCTTGAGACAAAGTATCCGAAGTTCAGCTCGCCAGATGCTAGCGGTGTACCACCGATCGAGTGGGAAGAAGAGGTGGAATCCTCCACTTCTTTGTGAATGGATTTTGGTGGTGCAGCCATGGCTACGTTAAAACAAGAGAAGGGCAATGAAACTCAGGCAAAAACTTTGAATTAAAATGATTGAAAGGCTAACGCATGAAAGAAGAACTCTATGAAAAAAAGTGGTGCCTCAAGATAGTAGAATCCTCAGAAAAGAAGTAAACAAACTCATATATCGAGCAAGCGGCAACTGTCTGCCTACCCCGAAAGTCCAACCAATTCCTACTAGGCCATTATCATTTTCGAGGAGATGTACCGGCAGGATCACCTCGGTTATTTCACAACCATGTCATACCATTAACGTTGTCGTATGACATTTGAAGGACCAAAGACCCTCGTGCTAACCTAGCCTTGAGATTGTAGCCGATCTCGAGGATTTCTATTACTATAGATATAAGCTCTAAGGAGCCATCAATATCACTATAAGCCTTTAGGTGGTGCTCTCAAGAATCTCAGTATAAATTAAGATAGGCTCCAATGAGCCATCAATATCACTACATGCGTCGAGATGGTGCCCAATCTTGAGGATCTTTATCCAAATGAAGATAGGCTATAAGGGCCATCAATATCGGAGCCTCGAGATAGCGCCCGATCTCAAGAATCTTTTTCATAACCAAAACAAGCTCAAAAGAAATATTCATATAAACCTAATCTCAAGGTTGTACCCTATCTCGAGGATTTTTGCAAATACAGATCATCTACCTGATTTATTCAGCCCTCGAGCTTCCTGTGTCCGAGTTAGTTTTCACTCGAGAATTACTAATTAAGTGCTAAGGCTATTTATGCCTTTTTATGAAGTGAAAATCTCTCTCAGTTACTTTATTCCGGGGTCTATCCAAGCCCAGGCGTATCCTCATCAGGGGTCTATCTATAACGCCTTAAGGATATCTTCACTCTATGTTGGAATCAAGTTTTTAGGACACCAAAATTGAGCTAACTCTCACTCAAGACTATTTGTGAAAGCCTAAGGATTAATCTCATATGCTCGAGCAAATTATCCCTCAGATTCTAGGGAAATTATCCCTCGAGGACTATCAACGGGGTTAAAAAGGGCTAAGTTTTGTTTTATAAATTGGGGCCACATTCTCACGCAATTTGAAGTCGCCGGCCGAAGTTCGCATCTATTAAACACAGACTTAGTATGAAGAACGAAAGCGTCTTAGAGAATATCATGTTAACCAATCAAGAACCATGGAAATTCCTATGCGAGGTCCGGTATTCGGACAGATCAGTAAACTTACGTGCTCAGATTTCTTCAAGAACAGAAATAAAGGGAAATCTGTAACAAATTAGAGACAACTTGAAGAAACATTTTTTTGACTAATAAATGATCATTACAAAAGCCCTCGAAGGGTCCTTACACTTGATTACAAAAGCCCACAAAGAGTCCTTACACAAAGACACAAAGGAAAAAAAACAAAGTCTACTCTACTCTCGGTGGAACATCTTTGAGAGAAATTTCTACGAGAGCCATTCCCTCATGGACCCCATCTTGAACTTCAAAATGATGTATTTGAGAACCTCATCCAAAGTTAAAAAGATTAAGAAGCAAAAAAAGATGAAGAAATGGCTTGGTGACTAATTTGGCAAGCATGGGTCTCGCTAGCACTACTATTGTAAACCCACTTCTTGAGACGTTGAACTTCTGTAGGATGCAACAATTACTAGGTGGCACAACCTCACTCCATGGAAAGCAAAGGAGTGAAGCGCCACCACTACGTGGAAGTTAAGAGAGATGAGTAGAAGTTCATGGTCCACATGTCCTTTAATACTAGCATTATTTGAGATTCCTCTCTAATTATTTCGAGCAAACAACAACAACAACAACAAACTAGTGCAGTCCCGATCAATAGAGAAAAACTTTGTGAGAGAGACACGGCATGATCAGCGAGGACATTTTCGTGTGACGTTAGGTTCACAGTCTGTAACAATGGGAAATATAGTTGGATGAGGACGAAGAGAAGAAAATAGTTAAAGGTTGTTGAAGAGTGACTGAATCAAGTTTTAAATCAAAAAAGCTTCGTTTATAGAAATATGGTAGCGTAACCGATGACACAATCAATCTCTTTGGGAAACATATTGACAGGCAAATCAATGCTTTTTGGAAGGCATATCAGAGGCGGTATTATCGCTTTGAGAAAATAAACTAGCGCTACATTGAATGCTCATAGAAAAAAATTACTATTGGGATGTCTTAGTTATCACAAAAGCTTACATCATTAACATGATGTCATCACTACAAGCTTGAGGAAATTGGTGTGAAAATCATTTCTTATCATATTAATCTAAGAAATGTGAGGACTATCTGTATACGGTCAAAATCAGAGGGTTCGATTTTGTGATCGTTGAGGCACCTCGTAAAGACCGCCTCTAGAAGGCTCGAAGTTTAGTTCAGGTTTCAAACCTGAAGGTTCTCAATGATCGACCTTTAGGCAACACAAAACTATAGCTATGATGGAGAAATGGGAAGTCCCCTAGGCACATGATTAAAGTAGACAAAGCCTATTAGGCTAGTACAGGCCCGTACCATGCCATTAAATGGTTGTACCAGCCTCATATCTTTGTAATTAATACATTTGTAGTATGTTAGGATCTCCCCTCATTTTTAAAGAGGACCATTGTAATTTTTTAAGGGGAAAAGAGATAACACACAACATTGAATACCTGAAGAAGAGCATTCTCTGCTCTCTAACTTTGCATACTCTCTATTTGATTTTATTGCTTACATTTATTGTATTCTACTAATTGTTCTTCATTTGTTGCTCATTATTGATCATAAAGAGCCTTTATTAAAGTTCTTTAATTGTTATTCCTTGATCGATTTCCCTTGACGGAGCATCCGACCCGACCACGAGGCCCTGTATATGCCTGCTCGAGACCCCGATTCCCAGCCGTTCAATATTTCACTTTGCATCTATTTCTTAATAACTAGCATAAAAATAAATCACGTATTTTTAGAACCATAATATCAAAATCTTATTGTTATTACCATTTCAAGGTAAACAAACTTTCTCAGGCATTATTTTACACGATAATTAAAAATCTTCACCAAATAAGGATTTTTTAGAGAATAATGCCAAGTTATTTCTGATGCAATAGTTTTTTCAGTAGTGCTTTGTCATACCCATGTAGTTTGGCATTAAACTCTTATGGGATCCTATTGCTGAAACTATCCCGTGAGTGTACACCAAACAATGAATTGCTTTTGCATTCTCCCACTACGATGAAGTACTACTAATATTACCTTCAGTACCTTACAGAATTTAGATATTAGTGACTTCTAACTATAGCATTCATTGTTCAAACATCAGTTCCACTCGATAAAGGCTTATTATGTCTATTAATGTTCTTCCGCTACATAAATGTAATACAACGTCTATTCCGACTTGTGAGTTTTGATGTTCTTGAACGTCAATGTTTTTTTTTCTCTTGGACAATAAAATAAAACTCGATTCATTTTTTTGTATATTCAATAAACATGTATCTATCTATTCTTAGTTCTAATTTACATAACCGTTTTCCCTTTCAGCACACATGTGAGATGATCCTTTATCTAAGTATGCCATCAACTGAGCTTATATTCAGTCCATTGTTTTATAGATGTTCCGGGGGCTTACTTAGAAGGAACTAAAATTTAGAATGTAATTTTCCGTTTCCAAGAAATATTCCCAAAACAAATAGGCAAATATGAAAAAAAATGTCGTTAATTTATCCATATCCAAAAAGAGACTTATTTTTTCTTTTTACTACACCACTCTGTTATGGAGTTTACTGTGCAGTTAACTGAGAGGTAATCCCTTATTCTGATAAGTTACAAAAGAATTCTTTAGAGAGGTGATCTCCACTATCAAAATTGCAATAACTTAATATATTTTCTTAGTGCTTCTCCATTTCAAATCATAAAAATGTTGAATTACATAATTCATTAAGACTTACGGTGCATCCAATAAATAAATTAATATTGATTAATCATTTGTAAACATCACAAATTACTCAAACTTATCTCTTACCAGTATGTTCGTTTAACCACGCAAATCAGAAGGGATTCATTCTAGCTTATCACTAGTTGTATTTCCTTTTGAAGGGGAACATACTTTACTCAAAATTCCTTCCAAACATGATACATAGATTTGTAGTGCCTCTAACTTTCAATGAACCTTGAGGTCCACATTGACCAACTTGAAATTTTATCCAAATTAATATGACTTAGACAAACGTGCACAGATAAGTTTTACTCAATTTTGAAGAAACATATTCTCGTATGAGGTAGACTAATATTGTTCTGTTCAGGAGAAACATTAATACACAATAACAGGGTTCTACATTCAGGCATCACAAGAGATAAAAATTTTATCAAGCTCAATAATTCAAGAGTTATTCAAAAAATAAAACAAATATCAAATCTCTTATTTTCCCAAAAAATGAAATTAAACTCCTTCTAACAAAAAGTACATATATTGCACCCTTTAAATTAGTGTCTAGTCACTAAAAGAAAATTCTAGCAACTAATTATAACGATCCACCCGATCGCTTCGATAATTAACGCTTTGATCCCGTATGAACTCCTTCCCCCTGGTTTATTTTTACTGTTGTAATTTTGTCGGGATGATTCTTTTTGAGTTTCAGAGTGTTTTGGGACACTTAGTCCCTATATGAGAGCTTGATATTTTGAAATATGACCGTAGTCGGAGTAGTGTGAAGATGGCTCTGTAATGGAATTCCATCCATTCCATTAGCTCCATTGGGTGATTTCGTTCGCAGGGGCCTGTCTGGATTGTATTTTTGAGTCTCGTTGCTCATTTAGGCTTGACATGGCAAAAGTTGAATTTTTAGAGTTTTGGGCTGATGGTCGAAATTTTGATATTGGGTCCGGAATCTGATTATGGAAGTTGAAATAGGTCAGTAGTGTTGAATAAAAATTTTGTGCAAAATTTAGGGTGCGTGATTTGGTTGGTTTCAGCATCTGTTGTCGGAATTTGAAACATCAAGTTCATTTAGATTGAATTGGAAGCTGATTTGCGGTTTTAGCCTTGTTTGATGTGATTTATGGGCTCGACTAAGTCAATATAGTATTTAGGATTTGTTGGTTTATTCGATTGAGGTCCCGCTGGCCTCGGGTGTGGACCATTTAGCCTACGTTTCGCCAGTGAAGCTACATGTTCGCGATAGGACCGTCGCATTCGCAAAAGAGGAATTTGGGCCAGTGGGATATTTTTCATCGCGTTCACGATGGTAGTCTTATGTTCGCGATAAAGAACACATTTGTGCAGAATTTAAAATACAAAATTGAGGGTTTGAGTTCATGACTTCAAAAATTGATTGAGATCTTGGTAGAAGGTGCAATTTTGTGAGATTATCGGAGGAAGTTTGTTGGTAATTATTCTAGATCCTTTTATAATATATTCGAAGCTTAATTTTATCATTTAATTTCGGATTTGGGATGAAATATTAGGAAAATTTGATAAAGGTTCTTACGCCAAATTTTAGGGTTTTGATTGTGTAAGGCCCCGTGAAAAGCTTTGCTCAAAACCCGAGATCTCGTAGTGCCAAGTTAGAAATATGTGTTAGAAATTCATAAAATTCATCGCGGAAAGCTTGCTTACTGCTGTTCAGACCTTTGGATCAATCTATGTACTAAAACGTTAAGGAAAAATCTTTTTCAGAAGAATGCGTTTTTGTGGTCTATTATGGGGTCACATTATAGCCACACAGACCGCATAGTAGCAGCATAGTGAGGCAATTTGATGGTCAATTTTGAGGTCACCTATGCGGCCAATTATGCGATCGCATAATCAATATGCGGGCCGCATAACCATCGCATAATCTCCTTCATATTTTTTCGAGGGCCAGTTTTGTGGTTCATTATGCGACAGCAGAATAGGTATGCAGACCGCATTCTTGTTGCATATCCGAGCATTTTATTTATGTTTTGGGAGCCATTTTGCAGACCCTTTTGCAGGCCGCGTGTCAATTATGCGATCGTAAATTTATTCCGGGGTTCCAAATTTCTAATTTTCTTACCCGACCCCATGTCGAGATATTGGTTTGGCCAAACACTTAACTCGAATACCACGACGAAACTCAAGACTCAAATACAACTTTCCCTTTAGATCCTACTTCCAATTCACTTTTGTCTAACCCAAATTAATTAAACAACACTAGTTGATGAGTCTGAATATACAATTAGTTTCGAAATCTGACCCAAAAACAAGTTCTGAATTCCAATTATACAAAAAGTCCTAACTCTACCAATATCCCGAATTTCTGCTATGAAACCCTATATTTTTATGAAAATTGATGAAATGCAATGAGTAATTGAAAGAAAAAGGTTTAGAATCATATACAACCACTTTTGGGAAGAATGTCTCTTGAAAGTCGCCTTTATGCCTTCTTGTTTTTGAAAATATAAAGTTATGGCTTAACTTCTGTTCTGCTTCCACTTTACGTGTTGCGCGACAGTGTTCATTGCGGTCCGTCAGCACTGTCACGTTCGTGTTGAGAAGCCTTCTAAGGACGTTCACCACTGCGGGAAAGACTACCTGTTAGTGAATGTTTGCCCATCCTACCTTCGCATTCGCGATAAGAAGTTCGCGTTTGCATAGGGTTTTCCCTGGTCCCTTGACCAGCCCTCTTAAAGCTACACATTCGCTGTTGTCCGCTCGTGTTCACGTAGAGCAGTCCACCCCCCCATGCTCCGTGTTCGCGACCTTCGTCTCGCATTCATGTAGAGTAAGATCCTCCGCATGCCCAATTTCCCCTTCATGATCTCGAAAGTGACTGTGCAATCGTGAAGCATAATGCAATAGACACCAGATACATCAATCTCACAGCAGATTTTCTAAGTTAAAAACACCCCGAAGCCTATTCGAACTTCACCCGAGCCATCAGGACTTTAAACCAAACATGAATATAACTCTTAAAATATCATACGGACTTGTTCGTGCTTTCAAATCGCCAAAATAGCATCTTAAGCAACAAATATAGCATCAAAATCAATGAAAGTTTCAAGAACTCGTAAAGTTAATAATTTTACAACCGAGGGTCTGAATCACGTCATATGAATTTCGTTTCTTAACAAACTTTACAGACACAACTTAAATACCATATTAAACCTATACGAGCCGAGGAACCAAAATATGGTCATGATACCATCAAATTATACATGGCTTTATTTCCAAAAACACTTATATTTTCTGTTAAACTATTTCTTCAAAAATTCATTCTTTGGGCTATGGATCTCTGGAATTCAATTTTGAGCATACGCCCAAGTCCCTTATTTTCATATAACCTTCCAAGACTGTCAAATCATGGGTCTGGGTCAGTTTATCAACAAATATTGACCAAAGTCAACATAATTCAATTTTAAACACAAAATTTAGCCATTTGTTTGTAAAGTTTTCACATAACGACTTTCCAGATATACCACCGGAGTGCTCCCGTAGATCGAGTAGAGACAAATGATGTTTTATGTCTTTCGAACACGGAAACGGACTCAAATATAAAAGATGACCTTTTGGGTCATCACAAATATATGGTCTCTTTAAAACTTTATTAAAATCGAATAAAAAATAATTCCAGAATAAATATTATTTCTGAACCAAACCTATGATTAATAGTATATGCCCTAACTATCTTGCACATGGACTCATAACCATGCATCTACAACATTCTCAAGCATTCTTTTACATGAACTATTAAAAATCTTCACTAAATAAGGTTTTCTAAAATAATCTTGCAAAGTTTTTTCTGATGCAAATTTGTCCAGTAGTGCTTTGTCGTAACCATCTAGTTCTATATTAAACTCTTCAGAGATTCTATTACTGAAACTATCACCTGAGTGTACACCGAACTATGATTTTCTTTAGCATCCTCTCACTACGACGAAGTACTACTAATATCACCTTCATTAACATATGATATTGATATATTAGTGACTTCTTTCTATAGTATTAAATATTCAAATATCACTCGCACTTGATAAGGGCATATTATGTCTATCAACTTCTCCAGCTACTTAAATGTAATGGAACATCAATTTCGACTTGTGGGTTTTGATGTTCTTGAACATCAATTTCCTTATTCACTTTATGAAATAAAAAATAAAACACCATTCATTTTCTTGGATATTCAATAAACAAGCAACTATCCATTCTTAGTTCCAAATTACATATACGCTTTCCCCCTTTAGCACATATCCGGGATAATCCAATATTTAAATATACCACAGAATAAGCTTATATTGAGTCCTTTGTTATATAGATGTCCCGAGTACTAACTTAGAAGGAACTAAACTCATAAAGTAACTTGCAGTTTCCAGGAAATATTCCAAAAACAAATAAGGCAAATCCGAAAAACATGTCATCAATCTATCCATGTCTAAAAGAGATATATTTCTTCAATCTACTACACCACTATATTATAGAGTTTATAGTGTATTTAATTGAGATGTATTCCCTTATTCTGATAAGTAACAAAAGAACTCTTTAGAGAGGTGCTCGCCACTACAATCAACCTACAGCAACTTATTGTATTTCCTTAGGGCTTCTTCGTTTCAATGCTTCAAAATCTTGAATGACTTAGTTCGTTAAGACTTATGGTGCTTCAATTAAATATATTAATATTTTGACTAATGTTTTATGAATGTCACAAAAATACTCAAAACAATCTCTTACCGGTATGTTTATTTAACTATACAAATTCGAAGGAATTCCTTCGAGCTTATCACTAACTTTATTTTTTTTGAAGGGAAACAACCCTTAGTCAAAATTCATTCCAAGCAGGATCTCAAAGTTAGTAGTGCCTCTACTTTCAAAGCATCTTAAGGTCCATCCTTGACCAACTTGAAATTCTACACAGATTAATATGACTTACACAAAAGTGCACAGATAAGTTTTACTCTATTGTGAAGAACATATTCTCGTATGGGGCAGACTAATATTGTTCTGTTTAGGAGAGACATTAACATACAATAAAAAGCTTATGCATTCAGGTACCACAAGAGATAAACTGTTTATCAAACTCAATAATTCAAGAGTTATTTGAAAAATAAAACAAATATCCATCACTTATTTTTGCAGATTCTAGAATTAAATTCTTTCTAGTAAAAAGTACATATATTGCATCACTGAAATTAATGTCTTATCACAAAAAGAAAGTTTTAACAAGTAATTGTAATGACTCGGCCAGTCCTTTTGAGAATTAACGCCCCGATACCCTGATAACTGCTTCCCCCTTGCTTATTTCAGCTATTGTGATTGGCCGAGAAGATTCGTTTTGAGTTTCAAAGTGTTTTGGGATACTTAGTCGCTAAATGAGAGCTTGAGCTTTAGAAATTGGACCTCAGTCGGAGCTGTGTGAAGACGGATCCGGAATCGAATTCCATCAATACCGATAGTTCCGTCGGGTGATTTCAAGACTAGGGGGTGTGTCTAGATTGTATGTTTGAGGTTTGTAACTCATTTAGGCTTGAAATTGTAAAAGTTGAATTTTTGGAGTTTTAGGCCAGTAGTGGAAATTTTGATTTCGGGTTCTGAATCCGATTCCAAAAGTTGGAATAGGTCCAGAGTGTTGAATACGACTTGTGTGTAAAATTTGGGGTCAATCAGACGTGATTTGGTTGGTTTCGGAATCAGTTGTAAGATTTTGAAACTTCAAGTTCATTTAGTTTATATTCGAGGGTGATTTGCGGCTATAGCATTGTTTGATGTGATTTGAGGGCTCGACTAAGCATGTATAGTGTTTAAGGATTGGTTTCTATGTTCGGTTGAGGTACAGGAGGGTCTTAGGTTTATTTCAGATGCTCAACGGGTCATTTTTGGACTTAGAGAAGTGGCAGATTTTCTGGTGTTTTGTTGCAGAGGAATACTTAATCGCGTTACCGAGAGAGGTCTCGGGTTTGCATAGAGCATCTTGGAGAGGGATCTAAGTTATACTTCGCATTCTCAATGATGCTCTCACATTCGCGAAAGCATAGACCCTTTAGCCTACGTGTTCGCAACATGGTCCTTGTATTCGAAAAGGGTACGCCAGTGTAACCTACGCATTCGCAAAAGAGGAATTTGGGCCAGTGAAATTTTTTCATTGCCTTCCTATTGGTTGTCTCGCGTTCGCGAAGAAAAACACATCTGGGCAAAATTTAAAATCCAAAATCGCGTGTTTGGGTTCATGACTTCAAAAATTGATTGGGAGCTCGGTAGAAGGAGAAAGTTTTGTTACATTTTTGGTGGAAGTTTGTGGATATAGATTCTTAACACCTTTTAGATTATGTCCCATTAATATAAGCTTAATTTCAATTATGTTGGCAGCTCAACTACCAGGGCTCGGTCACATTTTCTTTTATTTTAGTTTTTCGTCTCTCCAAATAAGGGTCAGGTAAAAAACCTGTCTAGTCATTCGTTGTCCAAAAACTCTCCGCATTTCCAGTCAAAGTGGGGTAGCTGTAGACATGTGATTTTTTTTATCTTCACCAATATTTTACATATTTTAGCATATAAATATATAATTTAGTGCTATATCGATATTGTAGCTAGATTCGACCATTTTACTTTATTCTGTCACAAAAAAAAAAATTACAAAAAATATTCCCTTTTTAGCTAATCTAGTTACTTTTAATTTATTTATTTTATGTAAAATTCAAAAAAAATACAAAACTAATTTTACTTTAAATTCAGGAATATTATTTTAATTTTACAACGGTTTTTCAGTTTTATTTTATCTTTTACTATTATATTTGAAAAATAGAAAAACAAGAAAAGAGTTTGTTTTAATAGATAGTTTTATTTTAATATTATTTTTTATTTAAGTAGAGCTAATTAATATTTTTAGTTAATTAAGCTAATGTTAAGCTAGCCTATTTCTTAAATCCAATGTCCAATACTCATTAAGCTAATCTTAGGTTCTAAACTCTTGTTTGAAATAAATAAAATGACCTACGGATTAATGAGAAAAAACACAAAATATAATCCTAATCCCTACTCTATATAATAATAATACCTACACCCAAAACAAAACACACTTTAAAATCACGGTAGGCGCAGCTTTTCCATCGCAAACTTCTATCTTCCTCACCCCCACTTCCTCACAAAAAATGCAGCAGAGATAGAACACCCCCATTGTAGAATGATCTTTGTCGCCCAATAATTCACAGTCTACATTTCTCTTCTTTTCCTTCTTGGTTATCAATTTCAATTCCTCTACCAAACTCTTCGTCAGTGGATTCTCATTTTCTACAACTGAAGAGTGCTTAAAAAATGCCTCCAACGATTTTGGATAGCTCATGGAAGTGAATTTGGTGGTGGAAAAATTGACAACTGACCAAGAGGATTTGCTTTCGTTTGTTATGCTACGGAGGAGGAATCACAGAAAGAAATTGAGGAAGGTGAAGTTTCGTTTGATTTTGAGGTTGTCCGTTGGGTGTCGTCGATTGTGAATTCATTTTCAATTTTTCTGTCTGTATTTTCCGTTTGGATCTATGGTGAATTGCGGAACAAATAGAGAGTTCGCTGTGTAATCCAAGCTTGAGTTTCAGTCGATCAACTTAACTGTTGCGGCTACGTGAGGTCTATGTTCTAACTCTACCTATTCTTTTATTTCACTACTCTTATTGACGCTTGAATGGAATATTTGATTGAATCTCTTTTTGCATTTTTGCTTTTGAAAAATTTTGCCTTGCCTTATGTAGTGGGTGTTGATTTATCTTTTACTCTAAGAAAATGATTATAGTTATAATTAATTATCCAGTAAACCATTGGAAATATTTATAAAATTAAAAGATTCTTATGGCCATGCTTGGAACCGTTGGAGCCCTTACATATGTATTAAAATATGTCTCTTACGTTGAATCTCTTATTTTTTTATCACGTATTTTTTCTTAAATTTTAATTTTTATCCTTAAGTTTATTAGTCTTTGTTGTTTGTTGAGAATGTAAAAGAAAAATTTGAGAAAAATTAAATTTGAAAAAAAATTGACGTTAAGTATGTAACAATAATGCATTTGAGTCCCAAGGTTTGGTATTGTAAAATTTATTTTTCTTTATCAATGTAATCTTATCAAGTTTAGCGAGCTCCCATCGCTAGTATACTTTTAGGCGCATAATTTAAAATAATTTTCTCAAATTCGGATGTACATTTCATGTGACCTAAATCCAAATCTCAACAACGTCAAATAAAATGTGTCGGGACTATGGGTGCATTTCATATGGCATGGTCCAAAGTTATATTTTAGATGACGTTGAAATCTTCTTTATAAATAATCAAAAGCAGTTAACGAGGTAAATTACACCATAGGCTAAAACATGTATGTAAATCAAATAATAGACCAATCGTAATAGTTTAAGCGATCGTGCTAGAACCACGGAATCTGTGGGTGCCTAACACCTTCCCTCGGATTAACAGAATTCCTTATTCAGAAATTTTGATTCTCAGACTTCAAAAGGAAAGTAGAATTTTCCTCGATTTGGGATTTTAAAATAAACCAGTGACGTGGGACACCAGAAAAACAAACCATCCCAAGTGGCGACTTTGAATAAAAATTAACAAATAACCTCATTTCGAATAATATCACGTAAATAGGAAAAACTCCCTTGTACTACCTTCGGGTGTATAAAAAGAAGGTGTGACAGTGATCCATCCCATGTGTTAGATTCCAACATTGTCCAGTTGGACAAGGACTTTCCTTACGAGGAGGAGCCCGTGGCTATTCTAAATCGACAGGTTCGTTAGTTGGCATCGAAGAGTTTTTCTTCATTTCTTGTGGAGAGGTCAGGCTATCGACCTGGGACTCCGCGTCCGATATGCGAATCCGTTATCCCCATATTTTACACGACTCAGGCACATCCTTCTTCTGTCCGTTCAAGGGCGAACTGTTATTTTAGAGGTCGAGAATATGATGATCCAAAAGGTCATCACTTGCTTTTAAATTAAATTATGTGTTTTCAATGCATTGAAAACCTCATTTAGAGTCACCTTGGTTTGCGTGTGCAGTTCGGGTGCATAGCTTGAAAGCTTAAATATGACAATCTATAAAGAAAATGATAAAATTTTGCTATAAAATAAAATAATATGGCTTCCGTCAATGTTTTATGTAAATAGAACCAGACCCGTGACTTGACGGTCTCGCAGGGTCCGTAGGAAAATATGGGACTTGGGCGTATGATTAAAATCAAATTCCGATGTCCCAAGCCCGAGAAATTAATTTTTAAAGAAACTTATTTTTTGAAATGAAATGCCATTAGAACGTGTTGGTATCAAGCCCGTATTTTGGTTCTGGTAGTCGGTACATGCCTTAAATATGATTTAAGATGATCCTGTGAAACTTTATAAAAAACACATGTCATTTAACGTGACTCAGATCTAATTTGCAAAAGTTGAGGTTTAAGAAGTTTTATAATATTTCATCGATTTTGAGGTTTAATTCGCTGTTAATGGTGTTATTTTGCCGACTTCATCGCACAGTTCAAGTCATATGGTGTTATTGAGTTAGTAAGTATGTTTGGACAGGATCCCGAGGACTCGGTTGTGTTTCGGATGTGTTTCAGGAGGTTTTGTACTTGAGAAAAGTTGCTGGTTTTTGCTGTTGAGGGCCCAAGGTTTTACCCTTCGCGTTCGCGTGGTCCCTCTCGCGAACGCATAAGGAGAATATACCACGTTCCATATTCCTCTACGCGAACACGTAGCACAGGTCGTGCATGCTAGGTAGAGGGGGGTTATCCCTTTGCAAACACGACCCCGGCCACGCGAATGCAAAGGCAAATTGAGCCTGGCCAGGGGGTGGGGCAATTATCCTACGCGAACGCGATACCTTGAATGCGAACGTGAGGCTCGAGGAGTTTGTACTCTCAAACATGAGCCGTATTCAACGAATGTGCACGCTTATCAAGCCTAACCAATCGCGAATGTGATGGACCTGTCGTGAACACGATGCGTGTTTTCGCCTAGTGATTTTAAAAGACAAATAGAACACTTACGGGATTTTCATAAGATTTCATAAGCCTCTTCTTTTCCCAAGCTCTTAGGCATTTTTGTATGCATTTCCTCACCGTAATCTCTTGGGTAAGCAATCATTAACCTGTTTTGTTCCTTTTTTATCAACACCTACTAGATTTCTATGCCTAAAACATGAAGTAAAGGGTAGAAAATTAGGGACTTGGGTAGAGTTAGGGCTTTTGATTTAATTGTGATTTAGACCTCATTTTGAGGTCAAATTTTGGAACTAGTTATATATGTGTGCTCGTGGGTGAATGGGGGATTGAAATTTGGTTTGAACCTCATGTTTTCACTAAGCGGTCCCGTGGTCGATTTTTGGGTTTTTGGGAAGAATGACTAGAAAGCTATAATAAGGCATTGGAATTGAATTTTTAGCGTTTATTGATGTTATAGAGCCGATTTTATAGAGATACGATTGATTTGGAGTGGAATTGGAAAGGAAAGGTGGCGTTGGAGTCTTGCGTTGGCTGCGGAAGTTCGAGGTAAGTGTTCGGTCTAACCTTAGCTTGAGGGATTAGGAGTTGAGTCCTATGTGCTATTTGCTTCTAGTTGAATATTGTGTATTACCACGGTGACGAGTTTCTATACATTTGTTTCGATCATGATTGTGGATCTTAAATTGCAACGTGTTGTGTGCTTGAATGATAGTACATATGCCTTAATTGATTATTCGCTGTGAGCATAGGATTTTTTCCCTATTGAGACGGCTCCTATAGGACTCTCAAAATTTAGGTTTTCCTTTAAATATTCATTGTTAGGATTTAATTGTGCGTGTCAGTGTGTTTTCATTAGTGCACGCATAAAACCACAAAATATACATAATTGCATAAACATTTAGGATTTAATTTCATATTTTGCTAGATTAATTGGTAATTAGTTTTATTTTTTTCGAATACAAAATTCACAAAAATAAATAGTATTTCCAGCATTTTAATTGTGTTGCATTTTTTTTGTTTTAATTTGTTGGATTTTATTTTGTGTTGCATAAATAGGTAGTTATTAGGTTGATTTAAGTTAATTAGGTGTTTTAAAATATAATTAGGAATTAAATAAAAAAGAAAAGAAAACAAAATATATAGCCACCCAGGCTAGCCACAATTGGGCCAGACCTGGGTGGCCCAAATCCTTTTTACCCCTGTTGAATACCAAATATCCAACCCAAATATGAGTCCCCGACCCAGTCCACACAATAAGCCCCAAAACGACACCGTTTTGGGGCCATTCATCTCAACCATCGATCACAGGCCATCCAACGGCCCTGAAACCTTGCCTAAAATTGGATATATATGTCCAAACGTCTCTATTGATTCAGAGACAAACCCTTCTTCTTCTTCGTACCTACACCTCTGGTGTATGACCTCCCTGTCTCCAACATATGACTATCATGGACCACCCATCAACCACCCTAACGCCGCCGCCAGAAATCACCTCACGGCAGCGGCCGGTCACCAAACCCCCTCAAATTTACACCACCGGACCACTACGACCCCCTCATTCCCTTCCTGTGGTCGGCTTCTTTCAAACAAGCACCGATCTTCTCGAATATTCAAAAAACGGATCGCCAGCACCACCGCCTCCGGCGACCCAACCCCAAACCAACCAAAAACTACACCCCTGAATTACCTCCCCTTCCCCTTTCCAACCGTCCAAACCATATCCCTCAAATCCAAACAGACCGGCTCGAATATTGAATCTAAACTAACCCTAAGTACTGAAACTCACCGGAACCTGTTCAAACTGGCCTCAGATGAATCTCTCCCATTCCTATCCCCAACCCTAACACCACGACCCTCAAACCTAACTAACTACAAAGGAAAGCCAAATCTGAGACTTTACTTGGTCATAGAATCAACCCCCCCCCTCCCCCGAACTCTTTGTCCCTCTTCGATTCTTAAGGCAAAGTGCCTTAGAAGCTAAAGACCTCTCAAAAGGGGTCGGAGAGTCTTCAGAAAACGAAATTTCAAGCTAGGGTTGCATGTGCAAAAACAAAAAAAAACTAAGTATCCTGTTTCTATTTTTTTGTCAATTCTTGTATTTTGCACATATTTCTTGCCTTAATTACTTTGTTTTCCTTTAAATTTTACTTGTCTTCTATCTTTTCATCTTAAAATTATCATTCATACTTGTTATTCTTCTGGCTACCTTTAGTCTTATTGATCTTCTGAGTAGTATGATCTTGAGCTCATCCTCGTTCTCCTTTTTGTTTGTTTATCTCTGAAAGTCCTGAAATACTCATCTCCATTGTTCTTATTTTCTTTATACCATGCTTGAAATTCTGGGTAGGTTTCTTTTAGAATATTATACCTATCAAGGTTCTTGCCTAATTTGCATTTGTTAAGATTGATTGCTTTTACATAATTGAGTCTGTAGTAGTTCAGACCTTGATTTTTACTTGAATGTAATTAACTAGGGTCAGATTTGACCAAATAAAAAAAACCAAGGTTAAAAAGCCATAGGTCAGTAATTAGGAAAAGGGACAGGGGTACAAAGGGTATTTGAATATAAAGAATCCTGTAACCACTCCTAGAACATTCTAGTGAGGGATTTAAGCATAATTTCTGCCTCAAACGTGAGGCACAAGTCATAAAAGTAAGGACTATTTAGGTAAAACTAAAAATTAGGTAAGGGACCAAAAGGAAAACAAAGAAATGGGTGTTGCCCTAAGGCTTCAATTATAAAAGAAAGCAATCCGAACATTGAAGGGGCTGAAAACTTTGAGATTTTTGAGCAGATTTTTTCCTTTAAAGCTCATAGTGAATTAGAGTATATATATAAAAAAAAATACCTATTAGTCTATTCTGTATTCTTCATAGATCCTTAGTGTTGTTTTATTCCTGTTGAATTTTAGTTTTCCTCAAAACCTTCCTAAATCTCTGGGTGTTTACTGGTCTATTGGTTGCTGTTTTGGCTTGCTACTTGCTTCACTTTACTCATAGGGTTTCCTTCTTGTTGACACTCCAGGTACAAACTCTCACTCAAAATCTGAGAAGTTATAATGCTTATGTACATTCCAGATTGTGGGTGATAAGTAGGAAACAATACTTCAGTTCATGTATTAATTATGGACTGATGCTAAGACTGTGTTTTAACGCGTTTTAATTCCAATACATTTAGAGATAGTTTGGTCACATTTACTTAGTATTTGTAACTTGGGTTATAGTAGATGTTTGATAACTGAACGTATTTATACTCTAAATGATGAGTATCCCAAATCCAGCGAAGAAGAAAAGAAGGTATTGATTAAAGAAAACGAAGCCCTACGAGCCCAAATCCAGAAAATGAAGACAGCCGCAGAAGATCCTCCTAGGAGTACAAAGGATGAAAATCTCATAGAAAACATGCGGTAAAGAGTGAGCTGTCTAGGGTTCAAAAGAAATTAATTAAAATAACAGAGGAACGACCCCGTATACTGGAGCAATTAAAAGAAGGAAGTGCAATGAGATCAACGGTTTAAAACAGAGGGTTGTCATAACTGAAAACAAAATGGCCAAACAAGCTAGGGATTTCAAAGCCGAAAGAGAGCATTGCTATGCGGTAATAGCAGGACTAGAAAGGGATTTACAGAAATTCCAAAAGCTGAATCTAGTAGCCGAACGAACCTTAGAAACAAGGGTCGAACAAATTGGCCGCCTATTACAAGAAAAAGGGATTATCAGGGAAAGGGTGCAGGCAATCGCATAATATATTACCACAAACTGCAACCACTGTGAGGACATGACAAAATCTATGTTCTTTTGCTGCTGCCATGACATTTGTCTCTCAAGTGATGGAAGATCTCCACCACCTCCAGGGAAGTTTAGCGCGCAAACCAGCGGCAAGGCCGGACGATGCCCCGCAAGCTCCAAAAACATTTGAAGTTTTAATGTACTCATAAATTAGTATTTTTCTTAAAAGAGTCTGTCTGTAGGTTTGTTTTCGCACCTTTCAGGTCTGCAAGATTGTTGAGTCCCAGTTTGGTACTTGCTTTTCATTCTGTTAGCTTTTGTAATCAAAGTTTATGTCTTTATAAAAATCCCAAAAATATTTTGTTGTGTACATAACATTTTCCGTGAACTACGCTCGGTCTAATTCATGCAATGCCATAATATGTAGGCAATGTCCATAGGATTCGACCGTAAAAAGGAAACCTAACAAGGTATAAGACGTAGGAAACAAAAGGAAATAAATGTCGGGATGGAACATGCGACTATGGCAAGCATATAAAACCCGTTAACTGCATAGGTGCATCATATCCAATATGCGATTTCTTGTTTCTTATCTGCCTCAACCTAACCGTTTGAATTCCAGTGTCGAGTGGAGGTGTTTTAAGAACAGTGATTGGTTTGCGGTAAGCTAGCTCCGCACGGATACTTTACTAGGTCAAAAGGAAGTACATAGATGTCGACCGAAATGACTCTACCAGCAGTCCCTATCCCACAGGACAACCCAATTACAGGAATCCCAGCCTCCGAATCTGCAGCAGCCGAAGAGAATAGGATCCTGCGACTCCGAGTTATGGAGATGTGGACGCCTCGACAAATGGGAAAGAACCTCTAAGTGCTATCCCTAGATTTCCCGATATTTTTCCAAGGTGAAGGGGTACCTCCACCTTCCTTATCAATCACCCAAATATCCTCCTAGGGCAGGCCACCATATCAACCAACTTTGTCTGAGCGCCCTCTGATACTCGCTCTCCGATGTTTCCATCTGGTCTAGTTCCCTACATTTTTACGGCCCCTCCGTGCATAGCCACCACATAGACTGTGATACCAAGGACCATGTTTGACCCCACAACTTTTACATTCCATACTCCTAACTAACAAACCAAACCTCCCCCGTACCCCACATACAATTACCCTCAGCCAGCATACAAACTCACCCATGTGCAAGACAAAACCCCTAAAATACCCAAACAAGATGAAATAACAAGGAGAATGAAGAGTCTTGAACAAAGTCTGAAAAACATGCAAGGATTAAGTGGGTAGAAGAGTGTTTCTTACTCATACCTATATCTGTTCCCACACGTACATCTTCCTCTGGGGTTTAAAACGCCGAAGTTTGAAAAAATTTATGGCCACGGCGACCCCATCGCTCTATTGAAAAAGTACTGCAATTAACTACGTGGAGCAGTAGGGGAAGGAAGAACTCTTAATGGCCTATTTTTGGGAGAGCTTAGTGGGTATTGCTTCGGAGTGGTACATGGACAAGGATATTACTCGATGGAACATTTGGGATGACCTCGCCCGGGACTTTGTAAGGCAATTCCAGTACAACATTGATATTGCCCTGGAGAGGAACTCCTTAGCCAACTTGAAAAAGAAACCTTACAAAAGCTTCAGAGAATATGCCGTAAAATGGCGTGATAAAGTGTCGAGAGTAAAGCCACCCATGGACGAGACGAAGATGGTCACTGTCTTCCTACAAACGCAAGAGGTAGATCATTTTCTAAATATGATGTCACCAATGGGCAAACTTTGTGCAGAGGAAATTAAGATCGGGGAGATAGTAGAGAATGGCCTGAAGACAGGGAGAATTCTGAGTCAATCCGCCATAAGAGCAACCTCCTAGGCCATACAAGGCGGGGAGGGAGGACTCCTATGAAACAAGAAGAAAGAGGAAGTGTCCATGGCAGCCTCCGGGATGAGAAAACATCATGCTCACACGCCTCCATTCTCAGAAAGGGCATCTCAACATTACTATCCCTACCAAGACATGCACTATGTTCCTCAACCCTATGCAGCCATGAATGCCCAGCCCTTTGCTCGACCAGAACAGCAGAACAACATAAACCAAGCCCCAAGAAATTAGCCTCCTCAGAATCACTACAATCCCCACCCTCCACAAAATAATTATCGTCCCAGGAAAACACTCAGGAGACAAAAAGTCACTCCAATAGGGGTATCTTATGCCAGCTTATTCCCAAAGCTGGTCCACATGGGTCTCTTGCAGCCCGTGCCCCCAAACAGACAAAACCCCGAGTCACCTTCCTATCAAAGAGGCGTACGTTGTGCTTACCACTCCGGGGCAGAAGGACATGACACCGAAAATTGCTGGACTCTCAAATGAGCGATGGAGGATTTGATAGACCAAAAGAAAATAGTACTAAGAGATGAATAGGTCCCAAATGTAACCAACAACCCGTTGCCGACTCACAACAATGGGCCGGTCATCGGAATGATCTGTGAGGACAAAGAATTTGGTCCTGCACAGAAAACCATAATAGCCATCTATGAGGCAGACAGAAAACACAATTTACCCCCAAAAAGATTGAAGAAAAGAAAATGAATGAAGCCAAGTGCCAGAAGCAGAGAAGAAGTTTGAAATCAAAACTCAAAACAATACTCCACATCCCACGAGGGCGTCAAGAAAAACAACTCACTTTGAGTCCCCCAAAGAGGTTCGAGCTAAACAAAACCATGTATGTACCCAAGAATTCCTATGTTATACTGGGATCCATTGAACTACCGGCGCTGAATTAGCCCATCGTAATTGGTAGCGCACCCCAGAAGCCCATGACAAACCCCTCGGCAGTCCCTTGGAATTACCAAGAAACTATAGTTACATACAATGGCAAATAAATCATCGAGGAAACACAAAAAGGCTATCCCACAAAGAAATACTCAGATATGGAAGAGGTGAATGTTGCTACCAAACGGTGATTCCCACCTAAAAGGCCAGTGAATGCTGAAGAGGTAGAAGCCTACTTTCAAAAAAGGAAAATTCCAGAATACGAAGTGGTGGACCAGCTCCGAAAGTCTCCTAAGTAGGTTTGTTTGTTGTCACTCTTGTTGAAATCTCCCGAGCACCAGCGAGTGTTGGCGAAAACTCTAAACGAAGCTTATGTACCGACTAGGACCTCCGTGTAGCAACTGGAGAAAATGCTGGAAAGATTCTTTGCCATTAATTAGGTCACATTCAGCAAGAACGACTTACCTCCGGTTGGAGCTGCCCACAACAAAGCCCTGCACCTCACCGTCAAATGCGAGGGCTATTATGTCAAAAGAGTGATGATAGACGGAGGATCTGGAGTAGATATATGCCCACTGTCTACATTGTAAAGAATGGAGATCATGACAGAAAGGATCCGTCCCAACAACGTGTGTGTCCGAGCTTTTGATGGAATCAATGGAGACACCATAGGGGAAATTGACTTACTACTGACCATTGGTCTAATCGACTTTGAAGTGACGTTCCAAGTATTGTACATGGACACATCCTATAACTACCTCCTAGGAAGACCATGGATTCATGCAGCAGGAGCAGCGCCTTCTACCCTGCACCAGATTCTAAAGTTCGAACATGAAAAACAAGAGATAATAGTTCATGGAGAGGACGAACAATAAATTTACCGGGACCCCTGAGTCTCCTGCCTCTATGCCAAGGAAGGAAGTGAGCACATAGTCTAATAAGCTTTTGAAATCGTTGTAGCCGATCCACATGATTAAGGCAAGCCACTCCCCCAGCCCTTCCTCTCCAATTCTTCAATCATGCTGGCATGAGAGATGACACGCCAAGGTTTTAAGCCAGGCAAAGGACTCGAAAGCTCCTTAAAAGGCATATCCGAGCCGGTCTTACCGCGAAAATGTTCTTTGGGCTGGGCTTTCATCCAACATCAGAAGATATCACCTGGGCCAATTGAAGAAGGCTTCATGGTTGGGCTTTGTCACAACCCCTACCTCACCTGTACAAAACATTTGTTAAACCAAAGTACAGTGAGGAAGAGGAAGAAGAAACCTTCACGGCAGAAGAGATTGATGATATATGGAGCCATGAGGGAATTATTGTATGAAGCCAACATGGTCCAGCTGGGAGAAGGCTCAAGCACCGCCTAAGTGCTCTATATGGGACCGGATGCCAACCTGCAAACCTGGAAGGCCACGCCTTACCTAGTCAGGCGGGAGGGCCGGTAGTCCCGCCTTGCTACCTTCCTTGGCATCACGAGCTATATCAGGGTGTAGCTCGTTTGTTTTTCTTTAACATTTTTGTCCTTTAAATTTCAGTTGTAAACCCCGTTACCTTATAAGTTCAAGAAATGAAATAAATATTTCATCATTTGCACTTCATTGCCTTTCTCTTATTTTTATCTTTCTTTTATTTTTCATCTTCCTTTCAGTCCCAATAATGCGGCTTTAAGTAAAACGACATGGTCACGGAATTCATGCCACGACCCAAACATGCTGCCCATCTGTGAAATAATGAACCAAGAACCGGAATAAGATGAAGAAGAGGCTATTAGGGAAATCAATCGAGAATTTGAACACTTCGAAAAAAACCTAAGCCAAACTTGAATGATACTGAACTGGTTAACTTGGGCAATCCACATGAAATCAAATAAACTAAAATAAGCATCCATGTGAATAAAGAAATACGGTATTTATTGGTTCAACTCCTTTTGGAATTCAAAGATGTATTTGCGTGGTCTTACAATGACATGCCTAGTTTGAGTATAGATCTGGTGGTTCACAACTTTCCCACATAGCCTGAATGCACTTCGATCAAACAAAAACAAAGAAAGTTCAAGCCTTATGTCAGCGATAAAATCAAAGAGGATAACAGAAAACAGTTAGATACGGGGGTAAACCGGGTGGTTCGGTACACCACATCGCTGGCCAATGTGGTCCCCGTACCGATAAAGGATGGAAAAACTTGAGTGTGTGTGCATTACAGAGATTTAAACAAGGCGAGTCCCAAGGATTACTTCCCTCTACCCAACATCCACATCCTTGTCGATTACTGTGCCAAGCACAAAATTTAGTCCTTTGTAGACTACTACGCAGGATACCACCAAGTGGTGATGGATGAGGAAGATGCTGAGAAAGCCGCCTTTACCACACCTTGGGGAACGTTATGTTACAGAGTTATGCCTTTTGGATTAAAAAATGCCGAGGCAACGTAAATGAGGGCGATGACCACCATCTTCCACGACATAATGCATCAAGAAATAGAGGTAAATGTTGATGACGTGATTATCAAATCCAAAACTGAGGGCGATTGTGTAAAGTACATGAGGAAGTTCTTTGAAAGGCTTCGCAAATATGATTTGAAATTAAATCCAGCCAAGTGTGCATTTGGGGTCCCATCAGGTAAACTTCTAGGGTTCATCATCAGTCGAAGAGGTATAGAGTTGGATCCGACCAATATAAAATCCATTCTAAAGCTTCCCCGGCCAAGGACCAAAAAGGACATACTGAGTCTATTGGGAAAATTGAATAACATCAGCCGATTCATCACCCAGTTGACTTCCACAGGTGAGCCCATGATCAAGCCACTGAAAAAGGATGCGGCAGTTAAATGGACTGCTAAGTGTCAAGAATATTTTGAAAGAATTAAACAATACTTGTCCAATCCACCAATTTTGGTTCCGCCAGAACCAGGAAGGCCACTTTCCTCTATCTAACAGTCTTGGAAGGCTCTTTCGATTGTATTCTTGGCAGCATGATGCCACGATGATGAAAGAGAAAGCCATTTATTATCTGAACAAAAAGTTTACCATTTACGGGGCTAAGTACACATTGTTAGAAAGAACTTGTTGCGCTTTGACGTGGGTGGCTTAGAAGTTAAGGTATTATCTGCAACCGCATACCACTTACCTCATAACTAGGCTGGATCCATTGAAGTACATATTCCAAAAATCAATGCCCACAGAGCAACTGGCCAAATGGAAAATCATACTCACCGAGTTCTACATAGTATATGTCACTCGTACAACAATGAAGGCTCAAGCGTTGGACGATCATTTGGCTGAGAACCCCATTGATGAGGAATATCAGCCTTTAAACACTTACTTCCCTGATGAAGAAGTGAATTCAGTGGAAGCAACAGCTAAAGACATCCCCGTCTGGAAAATGTTCTTCGAAGGAGATGTAAATGCATAAGGCGTAGGGATAAGGGAAATTTTAATCTCACAAACAGGTTAGCACTATCAACCCACAGCCAGGCTCTGGTTCTTCTGCACCAATAATAAAGCTGAATATGAGGCTTGCATCTTGCGCATGAACATGGCCATTATCCAAGATGTGGAGGAATGGTTAATCATGGGAGATTCTGATCTGATCATCCGACAAGCCTAAGGAGAGTCGGAGATAAGAGACGTTAAGCTTATCCCATACAAACATCATGGGGAAGGCCTCCGCAAACGGTTCAGGTCAGTACAATTCATGTACATTCCCCTTTTCCACAATGAGTTAGTAGACGCACTCGCAACCCTGGCGTCCATGTTACCTTACCCGGGAAACGTTTATGTTGATCCTTTAAACAAATCCACATCAAAGAAAGCCATGGGTATTGTAATCTGACCGAAGCATAGTCTAGCACACAACCCTGGTATTATGACATCAGGATATTCATGAAAACATAGGAGTATCCCGAGCAAGCCACCGGGGAGCAAAATAAAACCATCCGACGGCATGCAAGCAATTTTTTTGAGCAGTGATACTTTGTATAAAAGGACTCTAGATCTTAATTTTCTATGATGTGTGGATACCGAAGAAGCCGGGAGAATTATGCACGAAGTATATGTGGGAGTGTGTGAGACCCATATAAACGGCTATGTATTGGCAAAGAAGATACTTCGAGATGGCTATTACTGGATGACCATGGAGAAAGACTCCTTCATCTTTATTCGAAAATGTCATCGATGCCAGGTGCACGGTGATTTGATTCATGAACTACCAAATGAATTGCATCCTATGTCAGCACCCTGGCCATTTGCTTCCTCGGGCATAGACGTTATCCGGACGATTGAGCCAAAAGCCTTAAATGGAAACAGATTCATACTGTTCGCCATAGAGTACTTCACAAAATGAGTTGAGGCTGTCACCCTTAAGTCTGTTACCAAGAAGACGGTGGTGGATTTTATGCCTTCCAACATCATTTCTCATTTTGGGATTCCAGCTACCATCATTACAGACAACGCAGTTAATCTAAACAGTCGGCTGATGGGAGATATATGTGAACAATTCAAGATAACACATAGAAACTCCACTCCTTACCGGCCCAAAGCTAATGGTGCCGTCGAAGCAGCTAACAAGAACATCAAGAAGATCTTAAGGAAAATGATTCAAAGCTCGAGGAAATGGCACGAAAAGTTGCCTTTCACGTTGACGGTATATCGTACCATAGTACGCACATCGATAGGAGCAACCCCCTATTTGCTGGTCTATGGGACTGAAGCTGTCATACCCGCCGAGGTAGAAATCCCTTCGCTCTGAGTGACTGTCGAAGCAGAAATTGAAGATAGTGAATGGGTTAAAACTCGTTTCGAGCAGCTGGCATTACTTGATGAAAAACGAATAGCAGCGGTGTCCCACGGGAAGTTGTACCAACAAAGAATGGCCCGCGCTTTACAACAAGAAAGTGCGCCCTAGGAATTTCGAAGTCGGGCAACTGGTATTGAGGCGGATACTTCCTCACCATCAGGAAGCTAAAGGAAAATTCGCTCCAAATTGGAATGTTGCATAAATTATCAAAAAGATACTGCCTAGAAAAGCATTGTACCTGCATGACGTTGAAGGAGACGAGCCCGAGGAAGCAGTAAATGCAAATGGAGTAAAAAGGTATTACATTTAAACTCCCTGCAGTATGACCCCGATTGATTGAAATGACGAAGTCGTTTCTTTTTGCTACCATAAACGCAAACCCTTTTAGCCGGTTACGTTTCTTTTATCACCCTCTTTGGAACCCGGAAATCCTGTTCTAAAAAAAATGAAAAAAAAAAAAGAAAAAAAGAGAAGAACGTAGTAAAGAAAAGAAAAATGAAAAAAAAGAATTAAAAAAAAAGAAAATGAAAAGAATACAAACGAATTAGATTAGGAAAATTTCTTGAACTACGTTTGATTTGATTCCGAAAGGATACGTAGGCAGCCTCTCCTTGAGGTTCAGTCGTATCAAAACAAAAACCCCATTTACCCAAGAAAACTAAAACTGGGGCAGAAATGTTTTTGTTCGGTTACAAATCCGTCCGAATGGTTCCAAAGTTATTGATCCCCGGGGACGTGGAAAATACCTTTGTTCGGATTTGGCACAACTCAAATTTTGAGAGAAAATAAAATGAGAGAGTCTTATCGGTGAAAACCTCCGGGCACCATAAAGCGACGGCGAGCAGAGACAAACAAAATGAGAGAGTCCGTTTAGCGAAAACTTGCAAAGAGCGTTATAAGGAGACGGGAGAAGATAAATGAGAGAGGCCGATTGGCGAAAACCTAAAAAGGGCGCCGTCGGCCGAAAAGAGGAAATATTACTGCTCAAGTCTGAATAAGTTTCTATTATTTTGAAATAGTTAAAATCAGAAAGAAGAAATGGATCTGGGACGGGTATTCAGACCAAGAAGCATGTCATTTACATTTAAATCCGGTTCATAGTTCCAGATAAGTCCCTAATTTTCCCTCAAAAAGAACATACCTCTCTAAAATCCATGTTTCATTCTTTTCCACTTTGACTTTGATTTCCTGACCATTCCTTAAGAAAGGTAGCAGGGATGGTCTCACGGGTTTCTCCTGGCAAGAACAAAAGGAATACCCGACATTGTCAACAGCGCTTAGCCTATCCCGTCTGATCATGACGGCTAATAGTTTGTTTTGTTTCTGCACTATAAAAGATGCAGGTGTAATCTAGAAAAACAAAAGGAACACATGGCAAACACAACCAAAGGAATGGTGCAAGGACCAAGAATGGTGTTGTAGCAATAACAAAAGGGAAGATTTCTTTTCATTTTTCCTGCAAACTCGTAAATAATCATGATAGCGTGGGATTCCAATCCTTAGCTTCCCCTTGTGCAAGTTGTGGATTTCTTCGGCATGACCCAAGGATTGCATTCCATCCCCCTCCAGCATAGACCAAGAAATCTCCTTCCTTCACTCCCCGGCATAACCCGGGAAGTTCCTATTTACATCCCCAGCATAACCTGAGAACCCCTCTCCTCCCGCTTCTTACTCCCTAGCATAGTCAAAAAGTTAACACTCCTCTATCCTTAGCATAACCTAAGGGTTTTTACTTCTCGTCTCTATCCCCACCATAGTCAAAAGGATCACTCTAGTCCTTCACTTCCTTGTAATTCCCTAGCATAACCTAGGAATTCTCTTTCAATCCCGGCATAACCCGTGGATCTCCCTAGCATTACCCAGAAATTTTCTTTCAATCCTGGTATAACCCGCAGATTCCCTTGGCATAACCTAGGAATTTTCATTCAACCTGGCATAACCCGTGGATTCCCCTTGCATAATCGAGGATTTTTCTTTCAATCCCAGCATAACCCACGGATCTCCCTGGCATAACCCATGAATTTTCTTTCAATCCCGGCCTAACCCGCGTATTTCCCAGGCATAACCTAGGAATTTTCTTTCAATACCGTCATAACCGATGGACCCCCCTAGCATAGCCTAGGAATTTTCATTCATCCTGGCATAACCAGCGGATTCCCCCAGCATAACCCAGGAATTTTCTTTCAATCCTGGCATAACTTGTGGATTCCCCTGGCGTAACCTAGAAGATTTCTTTCAATCCCACCATAACTCGCGGATTCTCCTAGCATAACCCAGGAATTTTCATTCATCCCGGCATAACCCGTGGATCCCCTTGGCATAACCCAGGAATTTTCTTTCAATCCTGGCATAACCCGCAGATTCCCCTAACATAACGCACAAATTTTCATTCATCCCAGCATAACCCGCGGATTCCCCTAGCATAACCCAACAATTTTCGTTCATCCCGGTATAACCCGCGGATTCCCCTGGCATAACCCATGAGTTTTTATTCAGCCCGGCATAACCCGCGGATCTCCCTAGCATAACCTAGGAATTTTCTTTCAATTCCTGTATAACCCGCGGATTCCCCTGCCATAACCCAAGAATTCTCCATTCATCCAGCATAACCCGTGGATCCTCCTAGCATAACCTAGGAACTCTCTTTCAATCCCGGCATAACCCGTGGATCCTCCTATCATAACCCAGGAATTCTCTCTCAACCCCGGCATAACTTGTTGGATCTCCCTAGCATAACCTAGGAATTCTCGTTCAATCCCGGCATAACTCGTGGATCTCCCTAGCATGACCTATGAATTTTACTTCAATCCTGGCATAACCTGTTGATCCCCTGGCATAACCCATGAATTTCTTCACAACCCGTGAATCTCCTTTCATCCATAATAGTGACTTTTTCATTTCTATCCTGGCATAACCCGCAAACCCTCCTCTACCCCCAGCAAAGACCCTTTCTCCTTCCCAGCATAACCTGGCGTTCTTTTCAAAGGATACATAATCTCAAGTTTTATTGTTTTTAATAGCTCATATTTTTGTAGCAAATAACTCACGAAATTTTCCCAGTGAAAACTAGGGTAGAAAATTTCGTTTGTTTGTTTGTTTTGATTTCTGAGCAGGTTCTATTTCAAGGCACGTGATTTGAAGTGACTAGAAGTGTGAGCTCAATCCAGAATAAAGGAGAAGAAGAAAAGATCAAAAGAAGTGAGTGTTGAAACATGCAAGGATATGGACAACTCAAAGTTTGATTGAAGTCACAACCTTCGTATGTCTCGCTCCAGTCAAATGCTGAAGAAAGAACCAACACATGCAGCTGACGAGTATCAAGATTCAAATCAGAGTCTACAGCGAGATCAGCTAAGTTTTGAAGATCAAGCCCTAAGAGATTTATGCATAGGAACCTGGTAACCCGCAGTTGATGGGCCTAGCCAGCTTAGATTTTTTTTTTTCTTTTGTGTAATAAAAAGTTGGTAAGCGGTAGCAGCAGTAACAACAGTGAAATCATAGCCTATGGTAGTCCCAGCTACCAAAACTTCCATATCTACACTGACATGATTCCTTTGTCGCCGAGGATATGTAGGCAACCTTTGAAGCAAGGTTCGGTCAGGAATTTTTTAAAATGCTTCACACGGAGTATTCAGTCGGCGACGAAAATCGCTCATGTTTGCTCACTTGTATTTGCACGAAAACTCTTCGTGTCTCCGCGCAAAAGCTGTGACAATAGGATTTTTTCCCTGTTGAGACGGCTCCTACAGGACTCTCAAAGTTTTGGTTTTCCTTTAAATATTCATCTTTAGGATTTAATTGCCCATGTTAGTGTGTTTTCATTACTGCATGCATAAAATCAAAAAATATATAGAATTGCATAAGCATTTAGGATTTAATTACATATTTTGCTAGATTTATTGGTAATTAGTTTTATTTTTTGCAAATACAAAATTCAGAAAAATCAATAGCATTTCCGGCATTTTATCTGTGTTGCTCTTTTTTGTGTCTTTTATTTTGTGTTTCATAAATAGGTAGTTATTAGTTTGATTTAAGTTATTAGGAGTTTTAAAATTTATATTAGGAATTAAATAAATATATAAAAAAGAAAAGAAAACAACAAAACAAAATATATAACCACCTAGGCTGGCCGCAATTGGGCCAGACTTGGGTGCTCAAATCCTTTTTACCTTGTAGAATACAAAATACCCAGCCCAAATATGAGTCCCCGACCCAGTCCACACAATACTCTTCAAAACCACATCGTTTTGGGGTCATTCATCTCAACCGGCAATCACAGGCCATCCAAGGGCCCTGAAACCTTGCCCAAAATTGGATATAGATGTCCAAACGTCTCTATAGATTCACAGACAAACCTTTCTTCTTCCGGGTACATACACCTCCTGTGTATCACCTCCCCATCTCCGCCATATGACCACCATTGACTATCAATCAACCACCCTAATGTCACTGCCGGAAATCACCTCACGGTGGCGGCCGGTCACCAAACCGCCTCAAATTTACACCACCGGACTACTACGACCCCCTCTTTCCCTTCCCGTGGTCGCCTTCCTTCAAACAAGCGCCGATCTTCTCGAATATTCAAATGAAGGATCGCCGTCACCTACGCCTCCGGCAACCCAACCCTAAACCAACCCAAAATTATACCCTTGAACCACCTCATCTTTCCCTTTCCAACCGTCCAAACCTTATCCCTCAAATCCCAACAGACCGGCTCGAATATTGAATCTAAACTAACCCTAAGTCCAGAAACTCACCAGAACCTGTTCAAACTGGCCTCAGATGACTCTCTCGCATTCCTGTCCCCAACCCTACCACCCAAGACCCTCAAACCCAACTAACTACAAAGGAAAGCCAAATCTAAGACTTTACTTGGTCTCAGAATCAAACCCCCCCCCCCCCCGAAACTATTTGTCCCTCTTCGATACTCAAGTTAAAGAGCCTTAAAAGCTAAAGACATCTAAAAAGGGGTTGGAGAGTCTTTAGAACTGGAAATTTCAAGCTACGGTTGCTTGTACCAAAAAAATTCTAAGTGTTATGTATTCTATTTTTTTTGTCAATGCTGGTATTTTGCAAATATTTCTTGCCGCAATTACTTTGTTTTCCTTTAAATTTTACTTTTCTTCTGTATTTTCATCTTAAAATAGTCATTCCTGCTTGTTATTCTTCTGGTTACCTTTAGTGTTATTGATCTTCTGAGTAATATGATCTTGAGCTCATCCTCGTTCTCCTGAGTTTTGTTTGTTCATCTCTGAAAGTCCTGAAATACTCAACTTTGTTGTTCTTATCTGCTTTATACCATGCTTGAAATTCTGGGTAGGTTTCTATTAGAATCTTATACCTATCAGGGTTCTTGCCTAATTTGCACTTGTTAAGGCTAAGTTTGTGTGAATATGTTAATTTCTGATATTAGTCTTGTTCTCGTATAACCTGAGTATTTAATCTCCTTTATTTCTAAGTTTTACTAAGTGTTGTAATTTGGTCATTTTTATAAGTCCTGCATTAGTTGATTGGTTTCATTTCCTGATTGTTTTGATTCATTGGTTCTGATATTAAAAAAGCATGGATGAGTATTCATATGATCCTGAAGTTGTGATAATTGCTTTCACCCTTTGTTACTGAATAGTCCAGAGTAAGATGCTTGCTTGAAACCTAAGTTGCATTGATTAATTTTTAAATTCTTTGATTGATTTTACATAATTGAGTATGTAGTACTCCAGACCTTGATTTTGACTTGAATGTAATTAAAGGGTCAGATTTGACCAAATAATTTAAAACCAAGGTTAAAAAGTCTTAGGTCACAAATTAGGAAAAGAGATAGGGGTACAAAGGGTATTTGTATTTGAAGAATCCTTTAACCACTCCTAGAACATTCTAGTAAGGGGTTTAAGGATAGTTTCTGCCTCAAACTTAAGGCACAAATCAGAAAACTAAGGAATATTTAGGTAAAACTGAAAATTGGGTAAGGGAGTAAAAATAAAACAAAGAAATGGATGTTTCCCTAAGGCTTCAATTATAAAAGAAAGCAATCTCAACATTGAAGGGGCTGAAAACTTTGAGATTTTCGAGCATATTTTTTCCTTTAAAGCTCTTATTGAATTACAGTATATATATAAAAAATACATATTAGTCTCTTCTATATTCATCATAAATCCTTAGTGCTGTTCTATTCCTGTTGAATTTTTTTCTTTTCTCAAAACCTTCCTGAATCTCTGTGTGTTTACTCATCTATTGGCTGCTGTTTTGGCTTGCTACTTGTTTCACTTTACTCATAGATTCTACTTCTTGTTGACACTCCAGGTACCAACTCTCACTCAAAATATGAGAAGTTATAGTGCTGATGTATATTTCAGATTGTGGCTGATAAGGAGGACATAACACTTCTGTTTAAATACAACATTCTGATTGTATTTATTTTGGTAGTAGAATTTTGGTGTTGCAATAGACCTGAACATGTATTAAGTATGGACTGATGCTAAGATTGTGTTTTAATTCTTTTAAATTCCAAACAATTAGAGATATTCTAGTCAGATTTAATTAGTATTTGTAACTTGAGTTATAGTAGATGTTTGATAAATGAACGTATGCATACTTTTAATGACGAGCATCCCAAATTGTTTTCTTCAAATATTGAGACTGAAATCTGATATGAAATCCTTCTCTACATTTTCCTTAGTCAAATACTTTTGGTATATTTTATAATAATTACGTGTATGACTTTGATGACTATGATATAATTGACAAAAAAGCTGATGGTCCAACGCTTCTGGGCCCAATTAGAAGGCCCAATAGCTGCCAGTCTAGCATGAATAATATATATTCATGGGCTAGCTAATACATGACGCCCAATGTGCATAATTAGCCATGAATGAGGCCAAAAAAATGCAAGTACCAGATTTCTCAAAATTGTATTACCCAGGTATAAGTGATTAGGACATTTTAGACACAAGCATGATAGAAAACTTACTGTGCTTTAAGATGTCCTTATAAAAATAAAATGAGCAATGTTAATCTAATGAAACACTATACGAGGCTCTTTAACTTAATAAAATACATAGATAATTGGAAGTGCTATTTAACAAATTTCACAGCCTTTTACGAAATTCTAAAGACGTAGTTGCTATTGGCGCGGCTTTGTTTTAAAAAATACTTTCCTAAACTCGGATGCGCATTTATGTGACCTAAATCCAAAGCTCAATGGAATTGAAATATGTCTAAAATTGTGTGCGCATTTCTGTGACGTGATTCGCAATGTGTTTCAATGACATTGCAAATTTTCCCAAAAAATATATATTAAAGCACTTAATAATTTATAATTGCATTATAGGTTTAAACATGTATAACAAATCAGATTTTTGGCAACTTATAATAGATTAAGCGAGCGTGATAGAACCACGGGATCCGATGATGACTAACACTTTCCCTCGGGTCAACAGAGTTCATTACTCAAGAATTTCTGGTTCGCGGACTCCATTGGGGCTGTCCAAAATTTCCACAATTTGGGGATTCTAAATAATCCGGTGACTTGGGACACCAAAAGCCAAGCCTATCCCAAGTGGCGGCTCTTAACAAATAGTCCCATTTCGTATAATGTAACATTAATTGAAAAAACTCCCTTATACGTTTTATCCTTCAGGGTAGCTGTGTAACAAAAAGGGGGTGTGACATTCACGATACTGAGCAAAGGTTAAATTTGTTTTCGTGGAAATTACTAAGTTGAACATTGGTGACAACTCAAATGGTTAGATGTTAGATTAAGATTTGATTATAACTGATTCTCTCTTACCGGATGTATTTATTCATGATGTTGATTCCTTTGACAGGATAGTGTGGTTCGTTAGTGATCCCTTGCCGGGCCTGTTGATATGATTATTGTTGACTGTATTATTTGAACGAGTTGCGCGTCACAATGTATTTATTAGTGTATATGGATCAGGTTGCATGCCACAATATATATATATATATATATGTGTGTGTGTGTGTGTGTGTGTGTGTGTATGTGTGTGTGTGTATGTGTGTGTGCATGTGGATCGGGTTGTACTCTATGACATTATTATTAATTTGTATGGATTGTATTGCACCATGCAACAAATGTTATACTACATCGAGATGAAGGCTGCAACAAATATTTTGAGGGATCGGGTTGCGCACTGTAACATATTATGTTAAGTTTCTGCTAAATTTAATATGTTCCACAAAGCATGTATTCCCTCCCATTTAAACTCCTTAGTCGTGTTTATTTTCCTCCATATATTATATAACTGCATAGATTTATCTGGAGTCTAGTCCTAGCCTCGTCACTACCTCACCGAGTTTAGGCCTGACACTTACCAGCACGTGAGGTCAGCTGTGATAATGCTACAACTCTATACGACGTGCCGATACCAGAGCACAATTTGGACAGTAGCTTGGGAGCCAACCTTCAGTCCACCAAGATTTGGAGGTAGTTCTGCAGGCGTTTGCAGGCCCGACGACTATCCTATCTACCATTATGTTTTATTATCACTTGTATCAGAGACTGACTGAGTTTCTTTCTTTAAGACATTTCTATGTAGTAATAATAGATAGTCTATGATTGTTGTGACACTAATTTCTGGGTAGAGACATATGTTGGCTTTTCGTATCAATTTGGTTATTATATTTTTCCAAGTCTTCCGCTTGATTTCATCTTTTACTATTATTTGAATGTTGATCACATGTTATTACAGTTTATTAAAAATAATTAACATGAAAGAGATAGAATTTCTTTATTTTCGTGGCTTGTCTAGCTTCTTTGAGTAGGCGCTATCACGACTCCCGAGGGTGGGGAAATCTGGGTCGTGACAGGTGTTGCGGGTCTAGGACAAGTCTTCACTACCTCAATCTTTTTTGTATCCACCTCGCTACCTTCACCTGAAATGATATGCCCAAGGAATGCTACAGTGTTGAACTAAAATTCACATTTTGAGAATTATGCAGACAACATCCCCTTTTGTAGAACTCTAAGCACAGTACGCAAGTGACATGCATGCTGAGACTCTGAACGAGAATTAACCAATATATCATCGATAAATACAATTATGTATAGAGCTAAAGAGGGGATGAACACATAGTTCATAGAATCTATGAATACTGCTGGGACATTGGTCAAACCGAATGACATAATAAGAAACTCAAAGTGCCTGTATCTGGTCTACATGCTGTCTTTGGAATATCTTCCTCCTTAACTTTTACATGATGGTGCTCGCACCTCAAGTCTATCATTGAAAAAACATTTGGAACCTTGAAAAGTAATCAAATAAATCACCAATCCTTGGTACTGGGTACGTACTCTTGATTGTCGCCTTATTCAACTGTCTATAATCAATACACATCCGTAAGGAACCATCTTTCTTCCTCTCAAATAACACATGTGCTCCCCATGGGGATGTGCTAGGTCTAATATAGCATTTTTCAAGCAAATCCATTAGTTGTTCCTTCAACTCTTTCATTTCTATGGAGGTCATTCTACAGGGATGAATAGATATTGGAAGAGTATCTAGTAGTAGGTAAATAGCAAACTCTATTTCTTGCTCTAGCAGGAGACCTGGAAGCTCATCGGAAAACTCATTTACCATAAGATTAGACTGAATGGTTGATGATTCTCCTTCCACGTTCTGAACTCGAAATAAGTGATAAATACATCCCTTTCTGGTCATCTTCCTTTCCTTGAGATATGAAATAAATCATCCTCTCAGCAATGACTTATTACCTTTCAACTCCAAAACAGGCCCCCTTAGATATTGAAATCGGACTATCTTTGATCTACAATCAACTTTGGCATGACAAGAATCTTACACATCCACACCCATTATAACATCGAATTCTACCATATCTAACTCGATTAGGTTCGTTACGGTCGATCGACTATGAACTAATATTATCCATCCTTTATATACTCTCTTAGCTATCAATGAGTCCCCATCAGTTGTGGACACCGTGAAAGCTTTAACATATTCATGTTTTATTCCAAAATTACTAGCAGGCAATAGAGCAACATATGATAAGGTGAACCTGGGTCAATCAGTCCATATACATCATATGAGAATACTGATAATATACATGTAACATCATAAGGCGGTGACTCCTGATCTTGTCGTCCTGCAAATGCATAAATGAAGTTATGAGGACCACTAGAGTTAGATGCTCCACCTTTGCCTCTATCATGACTCTTTGCTACTTGTGAACCTTGGCCAAAGGGGCGTACAGACGATGACGAACAAGCTACAGATGCCCGCTGGCTGAGCCATTCTTGCATCACCTTTCATCGGACAATTTCTTATAATGTTGCCCGAGTAACCACAAATATAACAAACGCCCAATCCTGTATGACAATGCCCGTCATGCTGCTTACAACACTGAGCACATTGTGTCAAGGGCGGCCTGATGTGACTTGACTCACCCCTACACTGTGAACCTGAGGCACTGAAATTCTGACAAACTATCAGATCTCTTACTGCCAAACTAAGGGGGTGTGCTAGCCGGTGACAGGGTTGGATACCTTGGGTTTTGTTTCTTCTTACCACCTTGAAACTCACCAGAAGGACCGGAAGAGTTGCTCTCTTATTTAGTGCCTTATCATGCTCATGATCGTCCCTATATTTATGCTTACGCTCCTCTACACCTTAAGCATATGCCTGAATATAAGAAATATCCATGTCCATTTGATGTGAGACTGACATACAATCATCATGGAAGTTTCGCTCTAATCCCATCATGAACCGGGGAACCTGATCCTCCATGTTAGATACAATAGTGGGAGTATACCTAGCCATTGAATCAAAATTAATATTTTTTTCACGAACACTAATGTTAGCCTGTCGAAGGGTCAAGAACCCATTAACACTGGCCTGTCTTAGCTTTGGTGGAAGCTAATGACGAAGAAAAGCTTATGTAAACTCCTGCAATACTACTGAAGGGGCATCTTCACCGCTGAATAATT
This sequence comes from Nicotiana benthamiana, assembly GCA_034376525.1. NCBI lineage: Eukaryota > Viridiplantae > Streptophyta > Magnoliopsida > Solanales > Solanaceae > Nicotiana > Nicotiana benthamiana. Next base: position 98,533,928 of record CM067337.1, read on the forward strand.
CCCAAGACTCGTGCAATTTAACTACAATATCTTGGAGTCTATAGGAAACTAGCTAAAATGACTTAATCGGAGTGGCCTTCATTACCCTTAACGTCTTATGCACTCTATCAATAAATACCTGAGGGTCCTCTTTTAGATCTGCTCCAATGAACCGGAGGGTCGAAATTAATGAATTTATGAAATCTCACACTGACGAACCGATTTGCATATCCAATACCTACCTCCTGACAACGAGCATGTGCAACCACGAATCAAGTTAATAGCTGAATAACATCTCTTATCTTCTGACCCGATGCATCTCGATGAGGAGTTGGACGTATATGGCGGGGGCGCTGGAGCTGCTGCCCCGCAGAGCTCTTTTCAAAGGGCGAGGTATGTGAAGTATAAGATGAAATCTCAGTATGAGACATTCCCCGAGCCCATGTAACTCGTGGCACTTGACTAGTACTCTTTTTAGTAAGAGAAGTCCCCTTCTAGGTGGCTGTAGTCTTCGGAGGCATCGTTGAAAACGTAACATATTATTAGGAACATGAATTCTTATCTCGCACGATCTGAGATAAATAGAGAGGACAACATCCTATATATCATGTAGCCTCCTGTATATAAGTGTGATGCACAACACACCTATAAACAAGCCTCTTAAACATGGTCTTTGGAAAACCCTATGATAGAGCTGTTTTGATACCACTTTTGTCACGACCCAAACCGATGGGCCTGTGATGGGTTTCCGTATCTTACGTGTCGAACATCCTGGAGCTGGCACTTAAGATATAAAAATAAATAGTGTACGTGAGGGAAACCTGTACAAATGGCATATACATAAACATGTGAAATACAGTGGGGCGAGCGGGCAAGGCTGCTACATACAACTATATATCCAAAACTAAAAGCCTACAAAGCCACATACTATCCAACTATATACAACTGCCTACACACCTCTAATAGAAATACAACTGTACAAAGACAGGATTGAGCCACATCGTACCCTTCTATATACAAGCATCATACAAAATCAAATGTAATTTCCCATCGAACGAGCATGTCAACTTTCGCTAATCAAGGATCCTAAGAAGGGGGACCGTCTGCTTGCCTACCTACACTTACGGGAAAGGAACGTAGGCCCCGTGAAATAGGGCGTCAATATGAAGAATGCACTAAGTATGTATGGAAATAAGAAATCCATCTACAAATCAGAATATATTTATAAATTGTTAAACACTTATAATATCATGTAAGTGCATATAAATTTCGGGTCATGCATAGGTATAGGTGTACATAATATCATGAAGCATCGGAGGGCATCGCATTATATCGTCTTGACCACTCTGGGAACATCATAAACATATGCCAACTGATCAGGTGGTGGTGCGTATATAACACCGTATTCTTTTTTCATATCAAATTTACATATATGTATATATAAATACGCGTATATAGTGCCATCCGGTCATGGGTTGATATACCTATATAAATGCATAAAATTCATGAAATATGTTAGTAATCTCAATATTCCTTCCGGATAAAGTTTATCAACTGTGTATTATTTTGAGAACCATGAATAGAAGATATTATAATGTGCCACATGGGAAATCAAGAATACAGAAACCCCTAGTATTTCGATTAATAGAATCGAAAACGATGCGTTTTCTCGTTTCTTATTTATAGTTTTGACCATGTCAAAAAGAAATAAGGAATAACCTTAATATATCCGGGGTAAGGAAAAATTCGTAAAGATTGCATTGTACTTCGTTAGAACCGCTAAATATTACATTGTTAATAATTCTTGTTGGAATTATTTTGTGGCAAGTATTTTTGTTGGAAGCCTTTGTGGATTGATTAGCTTCTGTTAATGAAATAATTTGAACTAGGAAAAATGATATGGAAATGAAAATGGACGTTCTGATTCTTTTAGCAAAAGAGAATTGAACAAGACTTGAAAATGGCTACGAAAGCTAATGTTTTCAAGATATGAGAAAGAAGGCCAACATTTTTGGATAGTCAAAACTCTAATATATTTAAATTGTAAAACGCTTTTTAAGGTTCTGATGTTATGACTTGCATAATAACTATATGAAATTTAGTGAGCCTTCTTTGGCTAACATAATTGCCACCCAATCAAGAAGACTAAAGAGTCACTTATCTTAGGTTATGGCCAGTTGCTAGATTTTTTAAGGGGCATGGTGGGATTATTAATCTTTAATTATGTATTAGGTAATTAGATAATGTTTCGTTATTCGATAATTAATCAACTACTCGCATAATTAGTAATTATCTTAAATTATTTATAACAACAACAACAACAACAAAAAATTCAGTTTGATACCAACAAGTGGGGTCTGGGGAGGGTAGTTTGTGCGCAGACCTTAACACTATCTAATTCAGGTAGAGAGGCTATTTCCAATGGACCCTCAGCTCCAGAAGGGCCAGAAGAAGTAAAGGAAAGTAAGGGAGGAAGAAAGATGGATGATAAAAGAAAAAAGAAAAAGATACTACCGTGGTCATATGGGTTCTTTGCATGGTAGTAGACCATAATTATCAGGTATTATCGCTTGACCCATAACTTATCTCAAATCGGCCACCTTCAATGAAATTCATTTTCTTTAATTTGTGTGCCATTTATCCATCATGACACTTACTTATCACTTGTTATAAATAGCATAAATACGTTAACCTCAAGATAATCTCATCCCTGAGTCTATGTCGGTTAACTGTTGATGAAACTTTAACATATAAAAAAAAGCGAGATATAATAGAAGGGATAACTTCAATATACTTGAAGTAGGAAAAAACAATCAATATGATATTCTTGAAAATGGTTTTACCGTACTCCTTTAGAACCACACAATCTTATTTTGCTCATGTGTAAATAATTCATTGGAATTGTTGACGCTTGTACGAATTCTAGCGTTTTGTTGTAGTATTCATTTATAGGAATTTGTAAGCATATTACGTTTGTAATGGCAAGGCTTACGCATGAATTGTAGTCTTGGTCTTTAAGATTAATACAACACCGAATCTCATGTCCAAATTGTAAAGGAATTTGTAAGCGTTTTACTTTTCTAATGGAAAGGCTTACGCATGAATTGTAGTCTTGGTCTTTAAGATTAATACAACACCGAATCTCATGTCCAAATTGTTGTTAACTCCGGTACATTTTTGGGTACAAATAAGTAGATACGTCAACTTTGTAAATTAAGAAGATGAGCACAAGACTTGTTCCAGTAGAAGCTAGTTGCATATAGTTTTTACAATATTTAAATACAATACGTTGCCACCCAATTCAAATTAAGTTTTCTTGAGATTAATACGCTATGTTGTTACCTAATTCAAATTGATCAAGAGTCATTTGTTGGATTAATGTCTTGCTGTCACGTGGGGGTGGGGGAGGGGGGGTGGGCTGGGAGGGATTTTAATCTTATCTCATGACTAAGTAATTAATTAAATAATATTCTGTTCCCCGGTAATTAATCAATTACTCGCATAAATAAGAATCATCTCAAATTACTTAAAATTTTACTTATTTTTAATACCCTTTTATATATCGTACTACCATGGTCATACAGTTCCTTGTATGGTACTAATCTATAAGTATCATGTATTAACACTTGGCCCGAGTTCTATCCCAACATGCCAAGGTTGGACGAAAATTTATTTTCTTTAACTTGCTTGAACTCTCACTTTACGAATTTGTTCATGCCTTGTGAAATAGCATAATCCATATAATCTCCAAATAATAATTTACTTGAACTAAGGTCAATTACGTTATGAGAAATTCAACATAAAATACTACAAGGTGCAACATCGTAGTAATTTAATACTGCGAAGCATAACATCATCGTAATATTGCGGGGCGTAACACATAGGCACTTCTAGTACTTCTAGGAACAGAGTCATTAATGAAGGTTGTTCATTTGCTTGTTTCATTTGTGTTGCATTGATCATGCCAAAAAGAAAGAAGGGATAGCCTTAATATATCTACATCAACTACCTTGACAATTTCTCTATCACACGCCTTTTATAAAGAACACATAAGGATAGATTAAAGTAAAAAAAATCTATGTGATATTCTTGAGAAAAATTGCACTGTACACTCTTAGAATCACAAAAGCCCGTTGCTATTAACATTAGAAAGTCTCGTTAGAGTGAGAGATTGAAGAACCTCACATTTCTAAATGAAGCTCACCTTGCTGAAGCCTTCCACATAGATGTGATATTTAGAGATGGATTTCAAGTCTTTGTGGTGTGGGCCTCACCATTCAAAACTTATGTCTCATACCTTCTTTAAAATGTTATATCTTTTCATTTAATTCAAGAGTAACCATATTGCATAGTGGGTTGCCACATTTGGGAACATAATCAATTTATCCAAATAATTATTTACCTAATTCCTTTATTGTTTATTAATCCTCCATTAATCCATAATTACTCAATTATTTATCTAATTATGTATTATCTCAAATTACATAAAATACTACTGACTTTTAACATACTTTGCACACCTTAAAATTATGGTCATGTAGAACCTTGTACGACACTAGTCCATAAATACCAAGTATTATAGCTCAGACTGTACTTTATTTCCAAATGTAAAAACTCGATAAAACTCATTTTCTTCGATTTTCTTACCCTCTCAGCTTCACCAATTTACTTATAACTTGTTTGAAATAACATAGTGTTTATACTCTCAAAATAATCTCTCATTCTGGAACTAACGCCAGTTATTATACGATGAAACTTTAACATACAAAAATATGGAATATAACATCTAATATTAGAGCTTATATAAATTTACTTATGGGTACTTATATGTACGAAACATGGGTTGTAACAATGAAGTCTTTCCTAAAACACCTTAACCATCTTCAAGGCATCCAGGACCAAATCTCTACCCAATAATCTAGACTCGCCCGGCTCGAACCCACACACTTAGGACCTACAGCGCCTACCATACATAGCCTCATATGGGGCCAATTGAATGCTGAACTGATATATTCTGTTGTAGGAAAACTGTGCAAGGGGCAAGAACTGATCCCACGAAACACCAAACTTCATTACACAGGCATAGAACATAGCCTCAATAATCCGAATAGTGGACTGCATGTCCATCTAAGGATGAAATGTTGTGCTCAACTCCACCTGAGCACCTAATCCTACTGTATGGCTCATTAGAACCGTGATGTAAACTGTGTACCTTTGTTAGAGATAATAAATACCAGCACGCCATTAAGTCTGGCAATCTCGCGGATATAAGTTCAAGACAACTGCTCGAAATAATATTTAGTTATCATAGAGAATGAAATAAGTTGACTTTGTTAGTTTATCTACAATCAACCAAACTTCATCAGACTTTGGCTGAGTCAATGGGAGTCCAACTACAAAATCCATTGTGATTTACTCCCATTTCCACTCTAAAGTCTCTAGCTTCTGAAACCTATCCACCTGGCCTCTAATGCTCATGCCTCACTTGCTGGTTATTTAGACACTGGGCTAAATATTCCACTATGTCCTTCTTCACTCTACACCACCAATAATGCTCCCTCAAGTTGTGATTCATCTTCATGGCACCCGGATGAATGGAGTACCGCGAGCTGTTAGCCTCCTAAATAATTAACTTACGCAATCTGTCCATTAGGCACACATAGCCAACCATGCATCCTCAATGCACAATCATCTCCAATAGTGACCTCCTTAGCATCACTCTGGTGAACTATGTTCTTAAGGACAAGGAGATGGGGGTCATCATATTGATTCTTAAGAGGATTGAGAGACCATACAAGCTAATACTTGACTCGTCTAAGTCGTAAACATCAACCTCCATGAACCTCTCTATGGCTGGTAGATATGCTAAGCTCCCCAAAAACTCTGCCAGACGACTCAATGCATCGAATACCATATTGTCCGTCCCAGTATTGTATAAAATTATGATATCATTATCCTTATGCGGCTGTAACCACCTTGATTGATGCAATTTATCATCCTTCATCTGAATCAGATACAACAAACTCTTGTGAATATTGTGGATATCACAAAGGACACCGTACAAATAGTGCTTCCAAATCTTGAAAAAATGAGCAATTGGTTCTAAATCAATATTGTAGACATGATCATTTTGTTTCATGCACCTTCAGCTGTATGAACGTGTAGGCAACACCCTGCGGTCCTGCATCAACACCACGTGAAGATCAATCTATAATGCATCAACCAATACTGGGCTATAGTCAAAGCTGTCTCGAGGTTTAGGAAGCTCTCCTCACACTCTTCCATCCACCTGAATGAAGCACCCTTTTGGGTCGTCCTAGTCATAGGCGCTGCAATAAATGAGAGATACTCAAGAAATCAACGGTAATACCCCGACAAAACAAGGAAACTATAGATCTCCGTAGCTGAGGACGGTCTGGGCCAACTCTGCGTCCCCTGCCTTCTTCGCATCCACCTTTATCCCTACACTCGACACCACGTGACCCAAAAATACTACGAAATCTAACTAGAACACAAATTGTAAGAACATTTAATATAACTTGTTTTCTCTCAAGGTCTAAAGCACAATCCTCACGTGCAGATCATGATCCTCCCAACTCCGGGAGTACACTAGAATATAGTCAATGAACACAATAACGAATGAGTCAAGATAAGGTCAAAATATAATGTGCATCAAATTCATAAACGTTGTTGGGTCATTGGTAAGATCAAATGACATCACAAGGAACTCGTAATAAACATACCAAGTCTCGAATGCAGTCTTTGGGATATGTGTCTCCCGAATCTTCAACTGATGATTAGTTGAACAAAAGTCAAACTTGGAAAACACTCTGGCACCTTGTAAATGATCAAATAGGTCATGAAAACCAGCAAAGCATACCGTTTCTTCACTTTAACATTGTTCAAATGGTGATAATCAATTCACATACGCATGGAACTATTATTTTTTCTTCACAAACAAGATAGGAGAACCCCAAGGTGACACACTGGGCCGAATGAATCCCTTATCAACCAAGTAACTGTTTCATCAACTCCTTCAACTTAGGATGAGACATACGATATGGAGGAATGGAGATGGGCTGAGTGCCCAGCAACAAATCATTGTTGAAAAAATATTTCTGTCGGGCGGCAAGCCCGAGGATCAGCAAGAAATACATCAGGGAAATCCATTAGTACTGGGACTTACTCAACTGTAGGGGTATTAATACTGACACCTCTCACATAAGCTAGATATGGGTCACACCACTTCTCAAACATTTGTTGAGCTTTAACAAAGAAAATAACCCTATTAGGAGTATAATATAAGTTACCCCTCAACTCTAATCATGGTGATCCTGGCACAGCCAATCTCACGATCTTGGCGTTAAAATCAAGAATAGCGTAATAGGGTGACAATCATTCCATGTCTAAAGTAACATTAAAGTCTACTATATTGAGCAATAATAAATGGACTTTGGTCTCAAAAACACTAAGAGAATCTCACACATGAGTAGACAGATAAACACGGGAACTCAAAGAATCTCGAGGCACGGCCAAAAACGGGGCGAAATAAGATGAAACATAGGAATAATTGGAGCCTGTCTTGAATAGAACTGATGCATCTTTATAACAGACCAAAACAATACTTGTAATGATAGAATAGGACGAAACAACATCTACACGAGCAGGAAAGCCGTAATATCTGGCCTGGCCTCCCCCTCCAAGGCAACCTCTACCTCTCTAACCTCATTCTTGAGCTGGCTGAGTATGTGGAGTGGAAGCTGGTAATCATAATATGGGGACCCTATGGAGCACACTGTGCTGAGAAGACTTTTGAGGTGCATAATAAGGCTCTCGGCGTCTTGGAGAGCCTAGAACACCACTGGCACGTAGAAGAGCTGAATGAACAAGGCATCTCACATAGCCCCAACCATGTTGAACTACAGCTGCGGCACGAGAATAAGAATAATGGCTAGACTCTCGAGAACTCTTGGCCTCTCTCTCTTCCCTCTCCTGAGCAAATATTGCCTTAACTCTCATTGCAATACTCACCGCCTAGTTATAAGAGATATCTATCTCCAACTCTCAGGCCATGCGAGTCTCTATGCTACGATGAAGTCCCTTAATAACCCAACGGGCCTTCTCTTGAACTGTAGAAACCAATGCCGGTGCATCTCTAGCCAAGTCACTGAAACGAACTGCAAACTCTAAAATAGTCATCGCACCGCGACGCAACTCCTAAAATTCTGTGCGCTATGCGTCCCTAGGCTCTAAGAGACATACTCTCTCAAAAGAATGTCTCAGAACCTTGTCAAAGTAAGTGAAGCTACCTCAGCCAGGCTGTCAAACTCATAAGCATACCATGACTAATAGGTTGCAACTCTAAGCTGAAACACAGTGCGAAACCCCGCACGATTATGCTATGTCCATAATACTCAGGATATAGTTGAACTCCTCCAGAAATCTATGAGTATCATGTGACGCTAGGAAACTGAATGTGGGAGGGTCGTACTTCTTGTACTTCTCGAGCTTACGTTGCTCCTCCTTTGAAACTACTACCATACCTTTGGGCTTAACTAGGGCCAAAAATGGCACCGATATAACCTCATGATCAACATGAACCCATTGCTCTTGGGTACGGGCAGCGGGAGTATGTGCTTCTCACTCGGCTAGAGATATGGCTAGATTAAGGGGAATCAACCTTGCCTTTGCTAGACTACCTAACATGCTCTGGAACTGTGCCAAGGTATCTTGAAAAGCTAGAGTAGTAGTAGTAGGCGTCTGAGGTGCGTGTGTTCCAAATGGAGCTACATGTGGCTCCTCTATAACAGCTCACTCGATTACTCTAGCTGCACCATATGGGCATCATTGGCCTCTACCCCGACCTAGCCTTGAGCAGTTCTAGAAAGCGGCAGGGTTATCTGATCATCTCCGACTGCACATGTCCTCACCGTTTACGAGAGAATAGAACACAAATCTTTTAGAATTTCGAAGTTTACAATTTCACATGAACAGGAATGTAAAGAAAGGAAATTTTTTTCGTAACAATTCCATAGCCTCCTTAAGATAAGCACAGACATCTCCATACTGATCAATGAGACTCTAATAAACTGGCTTGTGACTCATGACACCTATGAACCTAAAGCTCTAATACCAACTTATAACGACCCCAATTCTCCGTTCCTAAATTATCGTGATAGTACCTAGTCTCCACAACTAGGTAAGCCTAGCACTTTGCGAAAATGAAATTAAGAACATGAAAATCAACAACTAACATTAGCAGATATTTTTAAATAAGCAAAAGATATGCCGCCCTGCACATATAATAACAACTATCAAAATATACATAATATTCCTAAGACGCGAAACACTGTAAGTCAAAAGCTTCTACAAATTTGTAACTGTTATATACATCAGCATCTATAGAAATAAAGGAAGAATTAACATATGGGGACTGAGGGGAACTGTGAATTCTGCAATCGAGGCTACATGTACCCTGGAGTTTCTTTAAAGCAGCAACTGCACAACAAAACTCGAGCCTAGTAGAAGGTACCTGGATGTGAACATAATAAACATGTGTAGGATAGGCGTGATTACACCACAGTAGTACCTAGTAAGTTCCAAGCCTAACCTCAGTCGACTAGTCAGGAGGTTAGGTCATGGCCCTATAGGTATATATATAATAAAACAAGATAGAATGAAATATCGCAGTAAAATAAAGACTAAAATTGAACAAGAATGAAAACATAGAATATAGTAACTCACTACACAGAGATAAAAACATGGGATCTCCCGAAATACAATATCGTAATCTCAAACTTAAATGTGCAAGGTGATCTCTCGGAATGCCATTCCATAGTCCCAAAGCAGGGGGATCTAGCGAAATGACGCCCCGTAGTTCCAAAGTAAATATGTAGCTCAAACAACAAATATACCAATTATGGCAAGAAAGCCTACTATTTAGACTAAGTTCAAATCAAGGAAAAACAAGAAATTCACTTAACATGTTGCACATAATTCAGATAAACAATTATGATAAGATAACAGGATACAACACATGCTGATTTAACTCAAACATGAAGGAAAGATGTTATTACTCAGAAGAAACTGGGTTTTACTACAATTAGCTCGTGTATGTACTTGTCACCTCACGTACACGATGCTCACATATCAAAAACTCTAAGGGGAGTTCCCACACACAAGGTTAGTCAAGACACTTACCTCGAACCAAGCTCATTCAATCAGTCACAATGCCTTGCCGAAACATATTCGTCATTGAATGGCCCAAATCTATCCAAAAGCAATTAAATATCATAAATACAACTATAATAGACTAATATAATTAATAATATCAAGCTTTAAACAAGAAATTCGAAAATCACCCTAAAAAGCCTCCTCGGGCCTACGTCACAAAAATGGGTAAAAGACAGAAAATATGAACAACCATTCACTTACAAGTTCACTTGTTCCAAAATTATCAAAAACCAATGTCAACATATCAATCAAAAACCAAAATATTAGCTGAAGAATTTCTTCCTATTTTTCTCAAATTTTCTACCCAAATGCGAAATTTAATGATGAATTTTATGATACATTAGTGAGATATAATCAAAATCAAGTGTAAAATCATTACCTAATTTATGTCTCTAAAAATACCTCAAAATCTCGCCCAAATCCAATCTACAAAAATCTAGTTTTGATAAAAAAAAATAAAAATTACTCTCATTTTTTAAAAGTTTATATTCTACCCAAGGGTACCTTCTTCACCAACACGGCCACACACTTGTGTTCAACACATTACTGACCAAAAGCCCTCTTATGGGAATACGAGGATTCTCTCACAAACATGTACTTTATACTTTCTGTTGTTTCTCGAATGCGATCACTACTACGCGGATCTACCCGGCATGCCACCATATTGTGATATCGATTTCTGTATTGATTTTGGCACCACCAAACATATCTCTATTTTCAGCATTTTGTATAGCTCCAAAAGAGTTGAGAGAGTTGAAGGAGAATCTTGAGGAGTTGACTGTGAAGGGGTTCATTAGTCTGTGTGCATCGCCTTGGGGTGCACTAGATTGTTTGTGAAATAAAAAGACGGGAGTATACGAATTTGTACTGATAATTGCCAGCTTAACAAAGCCACTATACAGAATAAGTACCCATTAGAGGTTTTTAGGGTTTTCTCTAAGACCGACTTGAGGTCTGAGTATCATTATCTGCAGATTCATGATGCAGATGTTCCAAAAGCGGCATTCCGAACTAGATATGAGCACTATGAGTTTCTAGTGATGTCCTTCGGCTTGACTAACTCGCTGATGTGAATTGTCGATTAATGAATCGGGTGCTAAAGACATATCTTGAGTCATCTTTCATTGTCTTCATTGATTACATATGAATCTATTCGCACAGTATGGAGGATCATGAGCAACATTTGAGTAATGCTCTTTAGACCTTGCAGGAACAAAAGTTGTAGTTTATGTTTTCCAAGAGCGAGTTTTGGTTAGATTCTTTAGCTTTCTTGGAGCATGCCGTATCAAGTGAGGATATCAAGCTGGATCCTAGGAAGATCGAGGCTATTTAGAGTTAGACTCATCCCACCATAGTTACTAAGATCAGGATTTTCTTTAGGCTAGAAGGTTATTATCGTCGCTTTGTGGAGGGCTTCTCGTCTATTGCAACTCTTTTGACAAGTTTGACCTAGAATGGTGCTCAGTTAAGATGGTCCAATTATTTGTTTAGTTATTAAAGGATTATGATATTACCATCCTTTATCATCGGGGCAAGGCGAATGTAGTTGCGGATTCCTTGAGAAAAAAGTTTTAGAGCATGGGTAGTTTAGCATTCATTTCAGTATGGTAGATGTCATTTTCTTTGGACATTCATTCCTTAGATAATCGACTTGTGAGGTTGGATATTTCAGAACCCAACCGAGTTCTTGCATGTGTGGTGGTTCATTCTTCTTTATTGAGCAGATCAAGGCCCGTTATTACGAAGATTTACAGTTGATGGTTCTTGGAGAAATGTTCCTACTAGTGATGCCAAAGACGTTATTATCGATAATGATGGTGCTCTGCCACTCTAGGGTTTCACATATGTTACTAATATGGATGGATTAAGGGAGACTACTCTAATGAAGGCACAAAATTCACATTGCTCTATTCATCCATGTATCACAAAGATATATTATGGTCTGCGGTAGCATTACTACTGGCACCAGAAGAATGAGGGCATATCAGAGTATGTGACTATATGTCTAAATAGCCAGAAGGTTAAGTATGATCACTAGAGGCCAGGTGTCTTACTTTAGTAAGTGGTTACACCGGAGTGCAAGTGGGAGCGCACAACTATAAATTTCGTAGTTGTGTTATTATGGACGTTGAGGAATTTTTTTTTTGGGTAATTGTTAACAAACTGACCAAGTCTGCACACTTTAATCTGGTGATGACTACATACACTTCATAGAGGTTAGTGCATATTTACATTCAAGAGATTTTCCATCATATTAGATAAAGGCCTTCAATTTACATCACATTTCTAGAGAGTTGTACATAGTGAGTTAGGTACCCTGGTAGAGCTCACCATAGCCTTTCATCCGCGGATCGATGGGCAGTCAGAGAAGACGGTTGAAATTCAGGAGGATATTATTATAGTATGTGTGATTTACTTCACGTCCTTAACTATGACCAAGTTTGCTTATACCAACAGTTATCAGTCCGACATCGAGATGGCTCATTTGAGGCTTTGTATGGTTAGCAATGTGATCCCCTCATCGGTTGGTTTGAGCCTGGAAAACTAGGTTATATGAAACTGATTTGTGAAAGGATATACTGGATAAGCTAAAGTCGATTCAAGAGTGGCATAATACACCTATGTCCAGACAAAAGAGTTACACAGATCACAAAGCACATGATTTATCATTTATGGTAGGCGAGAAAGTTCTCTTAAAAGTCTCGTCGATAAATGGCATCATAAGGTTTAGACAAAGGGTCAAGCTGGTTCCAAGGTTCATCGGTCCATTCGAGTTGTTGGAGGGAGTTAGAGAGGTTGCATATAGGCTTGCCTTGCCTTCCAGTCTATTGGGAGCTCATATGGTTTTCCACATGTCTATGCTCTGGAACATACTTGTCAATAGGTCCCATATGTTAGATTACAACAAATTCATATAGATGAGAGCCTAAGTTATGAGGAAGAGCCAACTGCTATTGTTGACAGGCAAGTCCGCAAATTGAGGACTAAGAAGATTTTAATAGTAAAGGTCTAATAGAAGGATCAACCAGTTGAGAAGGCAACTTAGGAGACAGAGAAGGACATGAGCAGTAGATATACGCACTTATTCGGCACTTCGGGTATTATTTTAGACCCATACGAGCATGAACACTTACTTAAGAAATTGACCCAACAGTTAGATAAAGTGTGATGAGAGTGTATCTTAGTGCGGCCAATAAGCAGGAGACACGTTCGAAGAGATAAAGGCGTCACATGTTGAAGTGGATTTGCGCAAAGTTTCTCACTAGGTGTTGCAACAAGAGCGGGGCTACCCGTTTTACTTGAGAAAGTGGTAGAAAATCCTTTACTTGTTAACATTATAAAAGGGGAGTGAGGGTATTTATCTTTAATTTTAGAAGTATCACTAGAACAAGTCCTCTCAAATACTCTCAATGCCCTTTTAAATTTTCCTGGCAAATTAGGAAGGAACTAAAATTTCTTGTTGTAACACCCATAATCTGGCGGATTTGATTTAGAAGCTTCATTAGAGGAAAAGCTAACCACCATAGAAGTGTAATTAGATCTCCAACAAGGCATGTAGGGAAATAATATTTCTTGGGATGCTGTATGTCCCTCCTTCTTACTATATAAATTCTATACTGTAAGGATTGGTAATTCTAGTTTGTTGTGCATTCTTACTAACATCATATCATTTAATTCCATACTATTTCCAGTTAGGATCATGTGGTCGAAGAAGAATGATTCATTCTGAAGTTTATTAAGCAGCGCTATAGTCGGCCAGGTACCACTCTACCGAGCTGCACTATAATCGGCCTGGTACAGTGTCACAACCCATACCGATGGTCTGCAACAGGTACCCAGTATCTTACTCAAAATGCGAGATGTAATTGGGGGCTTTGAGCTGCTAATAGTCTTTCCTATATAAGATTAATTTTTATGATTCCATGCGGTACCAATTCTAGTCCTACTAATGTAGCTTTCCCAACATCGAACCACACTATGGGAGACCTACACTTCCTTCAGTAAAGAAGCGTAAAGAGCTTCTTATGGTGTAATATGAATAATGGAATAGTAGTTATTATAATATGGAAATTCAATAAGCGGTAGATGTTCATCCGAGCTACCTTTGAAGTATATCACAATAGCTCATAACATATACTCAAGTTTATGAATAGTCGCTCAGACTGTCCGTCTGTTTGGGATGAAATGTTGTATTAAGAACCTGAGTCCCCAATCCTTTTTGGAAGGACATGCAAAAAGTAGCGGTAAATTAAGCTCCTCTATCCGAGAAAACAAATATTGGGATACCATGCAGTCGTACAATCTCCTTAATATAAAGCCTTGCATAACTCTCTGAGGAATTTGTATTTTTAACGGGCATAAAATGGGGTAACTTTGTAAGCCTATCAACAATAAACCATATTGAGTCAAACATATGCTGGGACGAAGTAAGCCTATAATGAAATTATGCAAGGCTTTATAGACTTTAACAAGTGGCATTCATGTTAATATCTTCTAGCAAAATGAATTAAATTTATGTCAAAGGAATGGTTTGATCTAACACGAACGACATAACACAAAATTCAAAGTGCCTGTATCATACCTAGTGCATTACCACGGGGAGAACATGTATTATTTGTAAAGAAGAAATATGGCTCCTTACGGATGTGTATTGATTATAGACAGTTGAATAAGGTAACAATCAAGAATAAGTACCCTCTCATGAGGATTGATGATTTATATGATCAGTTACAAGGTGCCAAGTGTTTTATGAAGATAGAATTAAGGTGTGGGTATGATATAGACTTTTTTTAAGAAAATCCTTTAGTTGTTCATTCAACTCTTTAAGCTTCGCGGGGGGCCATTCTGTAAGGAGGACTAGATATTGGATGAGTATTTGGTAGTATGTCAATAGCAAACTCAATTTCTTGCTTTGGCAGGAGATCCGGAATCTCATCGAGAAACTTATTAACCATAGGGATGGACTGAATAGTTGGTGACTCTACTCCACGCCCTGAACACAGACTAAGTGATAAATACAACCCTTTCTGATCGTCTTTCTTGCCTTGAGATACGAAATAAATCTTCCTCTCAGTGACGCTATATTACCTTTGCCTCCAAAATAGGCTCCCTTGGAAATTGAAATAAAATTATTTCTTATCAACAATCAGTGTTGGAATGACAAGAAGCCAAAAAATCCATACCCATTATATCATCAAATTTTACCACATTTAACCCGATTAGGTCTGCTACGGTAGATCGTCAATGAACTACTATTATACAATCTCTATATAATCCCTTAGCTATCACTGAGTTCCTAACATGTGTAGACACCTCAAAAGGTTTAACCAATTCAAGTTTTATTCCAAGCTTACTAGCAACCAACGGAATAACATATGATAAGGTGGAACCTAGATCAATCAGTGCATATTCATCGTATGAGGAGATTGATAATGACTATCACTCATAATGTGGCCTGGATAACCACAAGTGTAACGAACACCCAATTCCTGACGGCACTGCCCGACATGTTGCTTACCATACTGAGTACATTTTTAAAATGGCGGCCTCATCTTAATTTAATCACCTATATAGTGAGAACCTGAGGCACTGGAATTTTTGACGAGGCATTGAATATGTGGAATGATCAAATCTCTTACCACAAAAGTGAACGGATGCGCTACCCGATGGTTGAGATGGATACCTTGGGTATTGTTGTCTCTTACTATCTTGAAACTTACCAGAAGAAACCAAAGTCCTCACTCTTTTATACTTGGTCCTATCATGCTCACGATCGATCCTCTATTTCTGCATACACTCCTCTACACCCTAAGTGTATACCTGAATAGGAGAAATATCCATGTTTTGCTGAAGTGAGACCAACTTACATTCCTTAAGAAAGTGCTGCTCTAAACCCATCACGAGCAGGTGAACCCAATCTTCCATCTTAGATATAGTAGTGGGATCATACCTAGCAAACAAATTTAACTAAAGATTGTACTCCCGAACACTCATGTTACCCTGTCGAAAGGTCAAGAACCTGTCAATTCTGGCTTGTCTAAGCTCTGGTTGAAGACAATGATAAAGAAAATATTCAAAAAACTCTAGCCATACTGCATGAGGGACATCCTCACCTCTGGAAAAATTCCAATACTCGTACAAATTAATTATAACATATTGTACTCTAGAGGAATCTAGCTCAACGTAGTGGCCTTCATTACCTTTAACGTCCTCTACATTCAATCAAGAAGTACCTGAGGGTCCTTGGTTTGACCTTCCTCAGTGAATACCGGAGGGTCTTAATCATTGATGTCATGAACCCTTGCACTAACAAACCTATCTACATGACCAATACCTACTTCCTGATGCCAAACTTTTGAGGTTACTAATTGAGATTATAGCTGAATAATAAGCATCTCTCATCTTTGGAATAGGTGAATTTGGCTGAGGTGTTGAATGAACAAGGGTGGGAGCTGGTGCTGGTGCCCCTCGGAGCTCTTGTGAAAGGGCGGGGTATGTGAAGCCCAAGTTGGAATCTCAATATGATACTCTTCTCGAGCCCTAGTAATTCGTGGTGCTCGACTAGAAGTCTCACCAACCACAAACTTTCCATTCTAGGCAACTGTAGTCTTCTGAGGCATCTTAGGATATATAACATATCATTAGGAATATAAATTCTTATATCACATGATCCAAGATAATATTATAGAATAACATCCTATATGTCATGTAGCCTCCTATCCACAAGTGTAGTGCACAACACACCCATAAACAAGACGATACTATACACAGTTTGTAGAGCACCCTAGGACTGAACTGCTCTGATTATACTTTTGTCCCAACCCAAACCGAAGGGCCACAATGGGTGACCCAGTCCTACATGTCAAACATCCTTAAGCATGCGCCTAAGCTATAAATGTAACTAACATCTGATGAATTATGAGAATAACATACAAGAATGAATTATTCCCAAAACACATATGTACATATACATGCGGAATACATAGGGCGAGCTGACAAGGCTCTTATAGATAACTACATATCAAAAATTAGATGGCGGCACGGCAAGACACTCTCCAACTATGCATACTATTTACAGACCTCTAATAGGAATAAAAATGTACAAAGATAGTACTCGGCCATGTTATACCCATATATATATACACACAATAATATCATACAAAAATCAAAAGCATCTACGGATCTAGTGGAGCATGCCGACTCTCGCTGACTAAGGATCCTAAGAAGAGGGAACGTCATGTTGCCTACCTGCATCTGTAGGCATGAAACACAGGCCTAGGGAAATTGGGTGCTAGTACGAATAATGTACTGAGTATGTAAGATATGAAAATCACTACGTAACAGACATAGATAAAACATGGAATAAAGAAATTTACTTGAAAGTCTGAATAACTTTGTAAATTATGCAACATTTATAGTATAATGCACGTTCATATAAATTTCTTTCCATGAATAGGTATACGTATATATAACATCATCACGCCTCTTAGGCCATGCCATCATGAAATCACGGTCACTGTGGGTAACTTCATCAATATATGGCAATTGATCGGGTGGTGATGCGTATATAACGCCATAACCTTTTTGCTCATATCTCATATAAATATAATATACATATATATGCATATAAAATGCCATGTAGTCATGGGTCAATATACATGTATAAATATATGAAATATATAAGAAATTTGTTAATAGAATTTTCGAGAAATGCCATAAATATGAATAAGCGTTTCAGACAAACTTTATCAAATACGTATTTTTCTGAGACCCATGAACAAATGATAGAATAATATGACTTTTGAGAAAATAAGAATATACATATCTCCATCATTTTTCTGAATAAAGTAATTTATGGAAGTTATGTATTTGCTCGTTTCATTTATGTCTTATAGGTTATGCCAGAAAGAAAGAAGAGATTGCCTTAGCATATCCCAAATAAAAAAACTTCGTGTAATATTTTTAAAAATAATTACATCATACTCCTCTAAAATCGCAAAATATTTACGTTGAACTGTTGAAGTCTTTAAGTTGCTACAGGCTTAACCACGTTGTTTAATGTAGGAAATCTGATTTGGAGTGTTCTTTTGAGAATGAAAAGTTGAAGTGTTATAGAATGGCTCACGTTCAGGAATGGAATGATAAAGTTATGTAACCTTGGAATAGAATATTAAAGTTTTCAAGAAACGAAATCCTTGCAGTTGGAAAGGATATGTAGTCTTATGACAAATAATGAAGGAATGAACTTAGTCATTTCCTTATAATGTGGTTAGCTGCCACGTTTCTTTTGGATGCTAATTATTAATTTTTATCCAGTTATTTGTTAATAAGGTAATGTCTATCTGATAATTAATTAATTATCAGTGTAATTAAAAAGTTTCTTAATTTAGTTAAAATTTTACTTATTTTGAATATACTTTATACATCATACTACTGTGGTTATATGGTATCTTGCATTGTACTAGTCTATAATTATCGGATATTATCGTTCGACCTGTATTATATCCCAAATCAACCACCTTCAATAAAACTCGTTTTCTGTAATTCATGTACCATTTATCCTTCATCAAACTTATTTATCGATTTTTATAAATAACATAAATATGTTAACCTCAAGATAATCTGATCTCCGAATCTACGTAAATTAACTGAAGATAAACTTTTACCGTACGAAAATACTAGATGTAATATATAAAGAGCCTTAAGGCATAGATGTCTAGCCACCCCTAAGGTAAAAGGCAACGAGATAATCAAAACCTAGATAAAGAAGGGTACGAGGTTCATAGTAAATGTATATTATTGGTATTTACAATTCAGGCTGAGGAATATAAGCATGTTGAGTTATTACAATTGAACACACACAACTTATTTATGCCATATGGAGGGATAACATAAGTAGAATAAGAGAAGGATAGATATCAGGATCAAGGTAGTCTTAAAGCGATCCAAAATAATGGATGGATTATTTGCATTGACTAACATATCCGAATGATATTGTAATAGTTCTAATAGATCTTTTTTTGAGGCACCAAGATGGTGCCCTCAAATATAATACAACTAGATACGAGTACTACTAACATAGGCACTGGAATCCTATATAGGATAAATATTACTTTATTATGGCTTTTGTCCTTAGTGGAGAGAGAATGATCGGCAACCTAAAGAGCTAGTGGATCAAGCAAGGGGATTTAAAGCAAAAGAATATGTTGTGGGAGTTCTAAGAATGAAGTGATAGATGGAGATGTTAGTAGGGAAGTAATAAGAGATTTAACGAAGTATTATGAGTAAGATGCGATACATGGATAACAATGATAGATAAAAAACATGACGCTATTTCAAAATCTATAGTCAACTTAAGGGAAATTTGAATGGTGACAAGCCTTAAAACAACCAGACTGAATAGGCCATAAAGTCATATCCTCAACAAGAAATAAGTTCGTGACTCTAACGTAAGTACCAGAAGAAAAATTTAGAACCCAGAGTAACAGAAATCAATATGGATTGGTGAACAATTTAACTAAATATGAATTAGGGATTGAGTGATATGATAACGGTCGGCATCATGGAAATATTAGATTGCATTCTAGGAATAATATAATAGACAACAGAATAACATTCATGAGAAATTTAAAGAATTGTCAATTGATAAAAGGCGCTTCCCAAAAGCAGGCAATCTGAGAAAAGATATGGTTAAGGGTTGTATGTGCCAATTATGCGACGTGTCATCCTCGCGAGTGAGGAAATTTGTTATCCTAGGTGCACAAGGATTACCCAAAGGTGTGTAAGGGTCACCAATTATCTGAGAAGACGCTAAAGATGAAGAGGTAAAACTTCTATAGTTAGATCGTCGTAGCGTTAAATCTTAGTACTTCCTAAATAGCTGGGGGTGGGGATGAATATGGAGTGATGTGGAATTAAGTTAGAAGTAAGTTATTTCTTGTAATTATGGAAAGGTAAAGGAATAATGGAATAAAAATAAAAAAGGACGGGATTACACTTACTCAAATCCTATTTATATGCTACGATTCAAGAATATTATACAAATACGACATCGTGGAGAGGAAGTAAAGGTTACTGGCCAATATGTTATTGATAGATAAGGAGCTAGTGTGGGATGTAAGTTAAGACAAAAGAGATTTTTCAAGAATTATTACGCTGAATATTGATATGAGAATACCCGAACGAGGAATTCATTTTTAATATGCGAAGGGCCTAGTCCTATCTAGACAAGAGTATATATTAAATCAATATATCATGCAAGATAAACATAGTAAAACCCAATCTAGTAAATTCAACCTCGCAATTATAACATCGTGATCCTTGAGAAATATTCATATATGAATTGGGTAGTTAAAAGGTGCAGTATAAGTGTTACGAAAATAAAAGAAAGTGCCATTAGGAAACGAACAAAATTTATGCTCATAAGCAACCCTACGAGCACAAAGAAAAGGAACTAAGTAAGGATGGATAACTACAAGTAAGAATGAACATCAAAATATTTCATTGGGTAAAAAATGTAATAATCTCACAGCCTTGCAAGAGCCAGAGGGTCCTCCCTAAATAGTACAATGAAAGACTATCTAAGGAAGTAAGGACAAAAGGCTTTAACCTAATCATGATAATTTGAAGGAGAAATGTTCATGTAAATAAAATGCCACTACAAAATTGTATGCACTCCAAAAAAAATAGTACCTACCATGTCCAATGAACGAGGAGTTAAACAAAATGTAATATTCGAGGCCATATGAGTTGCGAAAAAATTCTGGCATGCGTGCGAACTAAGAAGTTAAGTATGTGCAACAAGAGGGCAGAAAGACAAGGAAGTGTAATTGCTTACGTCTGAAGAAAGGTGAATTGGAACGAATTGAATTATTTGATCAATGATCTATAACTATTTATGTTATGATATTATATTTTTGATTATAGTTCATGCAACATATATGTCGACAATCATACAGCCATAGAAGACTCTGGTATAAGTTAAAGAAATAATTAAGTCCATCTCACAGACAAAGGATTTAATTATAAGAAGATTGTATCTTGGATATTCCATATTTACCATGAAAGGCTAAAGTAATAACTAATACCATGAGCTTGAGACTAGAAGATAGATTAAGCCTACATACATGCTGATTAAGGGAATGAGGAAACTTAAACAGTTATATCAACTAAGTAAATTATGAGTCTGATTATTAGACCAAAAAAATTAAAGAAATTGCAATTGAGATCATTGCAAAATGACTCTTAATACCAAGGTACAAGAGAGATAGACAATAACCATATCTTATAACAACTGTATAAGAAAGCCAGTTAGAAGAGTACCATCTTCATAAGAAGTCTGTATGAAGCTTCCATCGGATTGGGTATGCACAAGTGGTGCAAGTATTATGATAGAGCTTCAAATTGTTGATGTGAACCTATGTCGAAGGGAGGTCATGAAAGAGATAGAAGATGTGATGTGGGACTTTAAAGTAAGTAAGGTAAAGGTGGATAATGTACGAGATACTCAAATGTAGAAGGTTTTGAAAAGTCCATACATTAGATAGAACGCTAAAAGTGCGGGGATTCAGTATCTAGGAAAAATTGCAGCATCTTCAATGGTGTGTCTTCCAGCCTATGATTTCTTGGTATTAAGAAATCCAATTAAAATAATAAAGAAAGGTTAGAAACTGTGTGATGTCTCTCTTGATTCTCTTGAATAACATAAGAAAATCTATGATGTTAGCAAGTTGAAGAAAGGTTGCGAGTGTATAAATAGATATTTGTAGGTTGCAAGCTAATGTATGGTAAAGCGGCACGGTATAAGGAAGAAACAATAAGGATAAGAAAGTTGAGTGAAAAGGTGATGAGGATGGATAAATCCTAGGATTAAGCTAATGAAAACAAGAGAGCTTATGGTTTCTCTAAGTTATAAGAAAGCTCAGTACAAGCAGAATGAACTCAAAGAAGTATAAGAGTAATAGCATTTCGAAGAACTAGAATGATACCACGTTAGTGGAATGAAGGTGTAATTATGATAAATAAAGGATGATAATTGGCCCTTCGATTGTGTAATGATTTGGAAAAAAGGAAAGGGTTTTCATGAATGGTATAAAATTAAAATACCCACGTAAAGTGAATCACATTGAGATGCTATGAAATAAGGTTATGGAAGCATGGTATCGCCCATGTGGATCAGTCTTGTCACGACCCAAATTGATGGGCCGCGACAGGTGTCCGAAACCTACATGTTGAACATCCTTAAGCATGCACACGAATAGAATATGTGAGGGAAACTTGTCAAAAAGTCATATATATGTAGAATACTGTGGGGCGATCCTACAAGGCTGCAATAGATAGATATATACCCAAAACTTGAACCCGACAATGCCAGATACTATCCGACTATACATAACTGTCTACATACCTCTAGTACTTCTATGAATAGAGTCATATATGGAAGGCGTGAATTTACTATATTCTTTTATATCGTATGTATCATGCTGAAAAGAAAGAAGGAATAGCATTAACATACCTGAGCCGAGCCTCTAGACAAACGTTCTAACACACGCCAATAGCGACAAAGCACGTATCAATGAGATCAAAATAGGAAACATTTCATATGAAATACTTGAAGCAATGCCGTTACTATGCAAAGATAAACTTGGTATAAGCTTTTCCTTAAGAACTTAGACATAACATTGCTATTTGGCAAAATGATTTAACATTTCTTATGCAATGTGAGCATGTGATTTTTACCTTGTTAAGACGACTCCTACAGGACTCTCAAGTTTAGGATATTTCCTTTTGAATATTTATTTTTGGATTGAATTTTAGGATTTAATTATGTGTGTCAGTGCGTTTTCATTAATGCATGCTTAAAATCATAAAATATACAAATTGCATAAGCATTTAGGATTTTATTTCATATTTTTGCTAGTTTAATTGGTAATTAGGGTTATTCTTGCAAATATAAAAATCAAAATAAATTAATTAGTATTTCCGGCATTTTAATTGTGTTGCATTTTTGGGTGTTTAATTTGTTGCACCTTTATTTTTGTGTTATATTAATAGGTAGTTATTAGGTTGGTTTAAGTTAATTAGGAGTTTTAAAATATAATAAGGATCTAAATAAAAAACAAAACAAAAAGAGAAAAATAAACAAACAAAACAAAAATATATAACCATACAGGCTGGCCATAATTATGCCAGACCTGGGTGGCCCAAGTCATTTACCCTGTAACATACCCATACCCAGCTAATTAAGTGGGTCTCCAACACAGTCCATCAGAGATGCCCCAAACAACACTGTTTTGGGGGCAGCTCATCTCAACCGTCAATCACAGGCTATCCAACGGCCTTAAATCGTTCCCAAACCCCATATATATGTCCAAACCGCTCTATTCACTCAGAGACCAACCCTTCTTCGTCCTTGTACATACACCTCCGATCTATCACCTCCCCCGTCTCCGCCATATAACCGCCATTGACGACCCAGCAACCACCCTAACGCCGCCACTAGAAATCATCTCACAGCGACGGTCGGTCACCAAACCGCCTCAAATTTACACCACCGGACTACCTTGACCCCCTCTTTCTCTTCCCATGGTCGGTTTCCTTGAAACAAGCGCCGATATTCTCGATTATTCAAAAGAAGGATCGCCGGCACCACCGCTTCCAGGGACCCAACCCCAATCCCCTCCCCCTTTCCAACCATCCAAACCATATCCCTCAAATCCCAAAAAGACCGGCTCGAATATTGAATCTAAACTAACCCTAAGTCCTAAAACTCACCGAAATCCAGCCAAATTGGCTTCATATGACCCTCTTCTGTCCCTCTCCCCAACCATACCACCCACAACCCTCAAATCAAACTAACCATAAAGGAAAACCAGATCTGAGACTTCACTAGGTCTTATAATCACAACCCCCACCCCCCGAAACCTTTGTCCCTCTTCGATATTCAAGGAAAAAGGCATTAGAAGTTAAAGACCTCCCAAAAAGGGGTCAGAGACTCGTGGAATTGGAAAAATCTTAAGTTAGGGTTGCATGCACAAAAAAACTAAGTGTCCTCTATTTAAAAATTCTTGTCAATGCTTGTATCTTGTATATATTTCTTGTCTCAATTACTTTGTTTTTATTTGAATTTTACTTGTTTTCTGTATTTTTTAATAGTCGTTCCTGCTTGTTATCCTTCTAGTTACCTTTAGTGTTACTGAATTGCTGGTCTCATGCTCATCCTTATTTCATGACTTGAGTTTGTTCATCCCTAAAAACACTGAATGGTTGATCAAATACTTATCTTTGGTGTTCTTATTTAAAACTCTGGGTGGGTCTCCTTTTAAGATCTTATACCTATCATGGTTCTTGTTTAATTTACGTTTGTCAGGCTAAGTTTTAGGTGAATATTTTAGCTTCTGATACTAGTCTGGTTCACGTATAGCCTGAGTAATTAATCTCCTTTACCCATTTGTTGCTTCCTCAGCTAAGGATTGGTCATTTTTTCCTGCATAGGTTATTGGGGTTCCTTTCCTGGTCGTATTGATTCATTGGTTTTGACATAAAAATGCATGAATATTCATATGATCCTGAAGTTATGATAATTGTTTCCATCCTTTGTTACTGAATAGTCCACATTAAGATGCTTGCTTGAAACCTGAGTTGTACTGATTAATTCTTAAACTCTTCAATTGAGCTTGTAGTCCAGACCATGAATTTGGCCTATAAACTGAATGCAATTAACTAGGGTCAGGTTTTACCAAAAAAATGGAAACCAAGGTTAATGAACCCTTAGGTCAGTAATTAGAAAAAGGAACAAGGGTATAAAAGGTATTTACATATACTGAATCTTGTAACAACTCCTTGAACATTCTAGTGAGGGGTTTAAGCATAATTTCTACCTCAAACTTGAGGCACAAGTAAGAAAACTAAGGACTATTTAGGTAAAACTTAAAATAGGGTAAGGGACTAAAAGGAAAACAAAGAAATTGGTGTTGCCCTAAGGCTTCAATTATAAAAGAGGAAAATCTGAACATTTTAAGGGGCTGGAACTTCGAGATTTTCGAGCAGATTTTTCCTTTAAAGCTTTAGTGAATTAGAATATATAAAATAGATATTAGCCTCTTATACATTCTTTATAAATCCATTGGTGTTGTTCTCTTCCGATTGATATTAAGCTGCTTTAGAAATTTATTGTTGTCTTTTTCTCTCAAACTTCCTAAGTTTTTCTGGGTTTCATTGGATGATTGGTTGCAGTTTTTGGCTTGCTATTTGCTTCACTTTTCTCATAGGCTCTCTTTCTTGTTTCACTTCAGGTACCAACTCTCACTCAAATCTATGAGAAGCTACAATGCTTATGTACATTCGAGATTGGGGCTGATAAGAAGAAAAAGTACTTTGCTTCAATCCAATATTGTGACTGTATTTACTTTTTGTTTCTGTGTTTTAATAGAATTTTGTGTTGTAATGAACGTGAATATGTACTAATTATAGGCTGTATTGATATTTTTTTTATTCGTTTAAGTTTTCAGTATATTTTAGAGATAGTCTGGTCGAACTTATTTAGTGTTTGTACTTGAAATCATGGTAGAAGTTTTAACAACTGAATATGTATACTCTGAATGATGAGTATCCCAAATTGTTTTTTTCAAAATTAAGATTGAATTCTGATACGAACTCATTCTCAGTATCTTCCTTATAAAAATATTGTTGGTTTATTTTATAATGGTCATGCATGTAGTTTTAATAATTAAGGCATAAATGAAAGAACGACTCTTGTGATTTGCTTAAGATGGACTCGTTAGTCCAATGTTTCAAAGCCCAATTGAAAAGCCCAGTAGATGCCAGTTCTAGTGTAAACAATACATATCCCTGGGCTAACCAAAATAAATCCCAATGTACAATTAGCCACGAATGAGGCTAAAAATACATGTATTGAATTCCTCCAAATATGTTACTTATGTATAAATTATTAGGACACTTCTAGATACAAGAATAATAGAACACTTAGTATGCTTTAGGTTGCCTTTATAAAAATAAAGCGAGCCATGTTAACTAAATCAAACACCACACGAGGCTCGTTAATTTAATAAAACACTTAGAAAATTGAAAGTGTCAATTAGCGAACTTCACGGCCTTCTACAAACTTCTAAAGGCTTAGATGCTATGGGCGCGAATTTATTAATAAAAATACATTCCTAAACTCGGGTGCGTATTTATGTGACCAAAATCCGAATCTCGATAGAGTTGAAATATGTCTAAAATTGCATGCGCATTTATGTGACATGATTCGCGATGTACTTTAATGGCATTGCAAATCTCCTAGAAAATATATATTAAAAGCGGGTAATAATTAAAAATTGTATTATATATTTGAACATGTATAACAAAGCAGATTTTTAGCCACTTATAATAAGTTTAAGCGACCGTGCTAAAACCAAGGGATTCGAGGGTGCCTAACACCTTTCCTCAGGTCAAGAGAATTTCTTACTCAAGAATTTCTGATTCGCAGACTCCAATTGGGCAGTCAAAAAGTTTCCTCGATTTGGGATTCAAAACAAACCGGTGACTTGGGACACCAAAAGCCGAATCTATACCAAGTGGCGACTCTTCAATAAATAATTAATCACATTTCGAACAATGTCACTTTAATTTGAAAAACTCCATTATACGTTTTATCCGTTGGGGTATCCGTGTAACAAATAGGAGGTATGACTGCTCTGGATACTCTGCTGGGGAGAGAGACCCAGAATCTCTGGCTTAGGGTTCAAGAAGTCAAGCTTACAATAACTTATATATTTGGCTTTTTCTAATTTGCTTACATGTTCTGTGCTAAATGCCACATGTTTTACCGCTTTGATATTATCTGAACTGTGTGTATAAACTACTACGATTTAACCTTCACTTCTAACCTCCCGGGATGTGCTTACTGATAGAGACTCCTTATTGTGTTAATGTCTTACCCTAAAATAAGAAAGAGGCCGGACAAGTTACTAAGCCAGATGTCCTTTTGGTTCCCGGTACGTAGCCCCCTCCTGGACTCGAGTTGTCCGCTCGGGTACACAGTCTAGACCTTATACCAAGGTTTCTAAACTTAGTATATCAAGACCTCATGCTGGATCCCTAGTAGGAACGTTTGTTTGCATCATGCATTTGACTTAGGGGACTCAACACAGGGGTTGGCTCCGTCTAGGAGAGTTGCCCTGAAATAAAAGACCATCCTGATGCATTTTTGCGTGCTACTTGTGCATTTATTTTCCTTAGATTGGCATGTTGATTGGCTTGCAAATAGAGAGAATAAATTGAGAAAAATAGCAGTGCTTCGGTGATCACTTATAAAACCAATGCTTAAAATAGCGTCGAAATGCTGCCAGATTTTCCAAACCAAAAAAAACAACAAACAAAAACTAACAAAAACAAAAAAAAAGGAATTTGGGAGTTTTTCAATAATATTTTCAGGTTTTGATAAATTATTTTGACAAAGTCCAACCCCTTCTTGTAAAAATGCCAAAAGCAAAAAAAAAAAAATAAAGGTCCGAGTTTATTCACTTGTTTTGAAATAAGTTGGGTGATGTCATTACTGCCGGTAATAACCGAATGTTATCACAAGACATGCCGGAAGGCTGATCTTGCACAAATGGCCGCCTTTGAATTTTATTTTGGCTGATAAGCAAGCACGGCCGGAAAAGCCTTCATTCCGAATTGTTGGAAGGCCGTGTTCGCAAAGCCGGTCTTTTTTTTTTATATAAACTCCATAAAATGTCTGTTTTAGTGTTTTAAGAATACTAATCGCCTAAAAAATGTGCAGAATGAGCACGATAATGAACAAAATTCCCTTGGAGTTGCGACTATGGTGGAATGATCTTGGGGAAGTAGGGAAGAAAAGAGTCAACGCACGTCTGGGAGGCCTCACTGGTTTATTGAAAATTAACCCCAGTGGAGATATCATAAAGGCCTTAGTCACTTTCTGGGACCCCACTCACAATGTCTTCCACTTTTCGGACTTTGAGCTCACCCCGGCTTTAGAGGAAATGACCGGATATATCGGGACCCATACAATCCCTTTGAGACATACTTGATCGGATCCAAAGCCATCGTTCTGCACAAATTTTGGGATTACTTGAAAATTAACAGAAAAGTCCAAAATCCCAACTTCTCGGCTGGCTTTTGCACCCTACAATTTATGTACCAGAGGTATGGCCACTTTTGAGGATTCTACAACCCTTAAAATCTTATTTGTAGCAAGGGTAGTGGGCTCAAGTGGGAGGAGCATCGATGTTTCGCGTTCATGGTGTCTTTCGTGGGTCTTCTAGTATTCCTGCGAAAGGACGGGAACATCGACTCACGGATAGCAGGGGTCGTTAGCACTTTGATGACCCAAGCCAAGAGTACTCTTGCTCCAATGATCTTGTCTGACATTATCCTTGCTCGTACCATCTGTAAAGTGGGAGGAGATTTCTACGAGGGTTGTAACTTGCTGCTGCAAATCTGGATGATTGAGCATATATGTCACCGGCCTCAGTTCATGAATTACGGGTCGCCAACAAAGAGCTGCATAGAAGAATTTGGCAACAAAGTTAAGGGGTTCAAATTACCTAAGGGTGTCGCGAAATGGGTGTCGCACTTCCGGGTCATCATAGCAGATCAAATAGAATTGACAATCGGTTGGCTCTCTACGGAAGAGGTTGTGTATATGCCCGCCACTGGATCTGAAGCATCTATCCCTATGCACCATATAGAGTACTAAGACAATTGGGTAGATGCCAAATAATCCCCAGAGATGAGGATATCAACCGCCATGTAGTTGAGATAAGCCCAAATTGTCAATTTCCCGAAGCAGTTGTATGCCAAATCTGGTGTGAATGCCAATAGTTGACAGCCGATACTTGAGTACATGACGTATCTAATGGTGCGTTTGCACCGGGGTATGTTGCTTGTTACAAGAGATATATGGAGCTTGGAAGGCCGGAAAAAAGACCCCATCTCCAGGAATTTGCTGAGACATCGCTAGAGCAGTGCGATTTGTTAGCAAAAGAAAATGAGTACCAGGCTACAATAGGAAAGCTAGAAAAGAAAATTCAAGAATTGCAATTCGAGAACAAATTTAAAGCTGCAGCCAGCGAGGGAGAAAAGAAGGTGTTAATCAAAGAAAACAGAGCCTATGAGCCCAGATCCATAAAATGAAGGTAGTCGCAGAAAATCCTCCTAGGAGTGCAAAAGATGAAATGCTCATAGAATACCTGCGGCGGAAAGCAACCAAATATGGGTTCGACCTGAATAAGGCGGAGGGTGAACTGTCTAGGGCTCGAAAGCTATTAATTAAAACTGTAGAGGAAAGGGCCCGCATACTGGAGCAATTAACAGAAAGAAGTGGCAGTGAGATTGTCGGTTTAAAATAGAGGGTTGTCATAGTTTAAAACAAAATGGCCAAAAAAGCCAGGGATTTCAAAGCCAAAAGAGACCACTTCTATGCGGTAATAGCAGGATTAGAAAGGGATTTGCAGAAACTCCAAAAGCTGAATCAAGTAGCCGAACGAACTTTAGAAGAACGGGCTGAGCAAATTGGGCTTCTACTACAAGATAAAGGGATTATCAGGGAAAAGGTGCGGGCAATTGCAGAATATATTACCACAAAGTGCAACCACTGTGGAGACATGACAAAATCTATGTTATTTGTTGCTGCCATGACATTTGTCCGTCAAGTGGTGGAAGATCTCCACTACCTCCAGGGGAGTTTAGCGCGCAAACCTGCGGCAAGGCCGGACGATGCCCTGCAAGCTCCAAAAACACTTGAAATTTTAATGTACTCAGATATTTGTATATTTCTTAAAAGAGTCTGTCTGTATGTCCATTCGAGTCTGTAAGATTATTGAGTCCCAGTTTGGTAGCTGCGTTTCATTTTATTAGCTTTGTAATCAAATTATATGTCTTTATTAAGATTGAAAATGCCAAAAATATTTTGTTGTGTTAATAACATTTTTCCATGAATTACGCTCGGTCTGATTCATGTAATGTCACGATACGTAGGCAATCTCTATAGGATTTGACCGTATTCTTAAAATGGGAAAGCAAACAAGGAATAAGAAGTAGGAAACAAAAGGAAATTCGGAATAAATTCCGGGATGACACATGCGACCATGGCAATCAAATAGAACCCGTTAACTGCATAGGTGCATCATATCCAATGTGGGATTTCTTGATTGTTATCTGTACTGACCTAACCGTTTTATAATCCACTGTCCACTCCAGGTGTGTTAAGAACAGTTATTGGTTTGCGGCAAGCTGGCTTCGCATGGATACTTTACTAGGTCAAAAGGCAGTACAAAGATGTTGACCGAAATGACTCTACCAGCAGTCCCTATCCTAGAGGACAACCCAATTACAGGAATCCCAGCCTCCGAATCTGCAGCGGCTGAAGAGAACGAGATCTTTCCGCTCTGTGTTATGGAGATTTGGGATGCCTGGACAAATGGGAAAGAACCTCCAAGTGCTATCCCCAGATTTCCCGAGCTTTTTCTAAGGTCAGGGGGTACCTCCACCATTCCAATCAGTCACCCAAATATCCTCCTAGGGCATCCCACCATATCAACCAACATCGTCGGGGCACCCTCTGAAACCCACCCTCCAATGTTTACATCTGGTCTAGTTCCCAAAGTTTTTATGGCCCATCTGTGTGAAGCCACCACACAGCCTGCAGTACCGAGGCCCATGTTTGACCCTGCAACTTTTACATTCCAAACTCCTAACTACCAAACTGAGCCTCCCCGATACCCCACATACTATTACCCTCAGCCAGCATACGAACTCACGTATGTGCAAGACAAAACCCCTAAAACACCTGAACTAGATGAAATAACAAGGAGAATGAAGAGTCTTTCGCAAAGTATGAAAAACATGCAAGAATTAAGTGGGCAGAAGAGTGTATCTTACTCAGACCAATGCATGTTCCCACACGTACATCTTCCTCTGGGTTTAAAATGCCAAAGTTTGAAAATTAAGATGGCCACGACGACCCTATCGCACTGCAATCAACTGTGTGGAGGCGGAGGGAAGTATGAACTCATGATGGCGTATTTTGGGGAGAGCTTTGTGGACATTGCTTCTAAATGGTACATAGACCAAAATATTACCCGATGTCATATCTGTGATGACCTCGCCAGGGAGTTTGTAAGGTAATTCCAGTAAAACATTGATATTGACCCGGACAGGAACTTTTTAGCCAAATTGAAAAAGAAAGCTTCAGAGAACATGCTGTATAGTGGCGCGAGCAAGCGTCGAGAGTAAAGCCACCCATGGACGAGACGAAGATTGTCACCGTCTTCCTATAAGCGCAAGAGGCAGATTATTTTGAAAATATGATGTCAGCAATAGGCAAACCTTTTGCTGAGGAAATTAAGATCGGGGAGATAGTAGAGAATGGTCTGAAGACAGGGAGAATTTTGAGTCAATCCGCCATAAGAGCAACCTCCGAGGCCATACAAGGCAGGGCGGGAGGAATCTTAAGAAACAATAAGAAAGAGGAATTGTCCATGGCAGCCCCCGGGATGAGAAAACATCATGCTCACAGACCTGCATTCTCGGAAAGGGCATCTCAACATTACTATCCCCACCAAGAAATGTACTATGTTCCTCAATCCTATGCAGTCATGAATGCCCAGCCTTTTGCTCGACCACAGCAGCAGAACAACAGAAACCAAGCCCCAAGAAATCAGCCTCCTCAGAATAACTACAATCCCCGCCCTCCACGAAATAATTATCGTCCCAAGGAACCACCCAGGAGACAAAACTTCACTCCAATAGGGGAATCTTATGCCAGCTTATTCCAGAAGTTGGTCCACATGGGTCTCCTGCAGCCCGTGCACCCAAACAGACAAAACCCCAAGTCACCTTCCTATTAATGGGGCGTACGTTGTTGTGCTTACCACTCCGGGGTAGAAGGATATGACGCCGAAAACTGCTGGACTCTGAAACGAGTGGTGGAGGATTTGATAGACCAAAAGAAGATAGTACTGAGAGATGAAAAGGTCCCAACCGTAGTATATAACCTGTTGTCGGCTCACAACAATGTGCCGGTCATCGGAATGATCTGTGAGGACAAATAATTTTATCCTGCCTTGAAAGCCATAATAGCCATCGCTGAGGCAGACAAAAAACAAAACGTTACCCTTAAGAAGATTGAAGAAAAGAAAATGAATGAAGCTAAGTGCCCCGAAGCGGAGAAGAAGTCAGAAATCAAAACTGAGACGACTCCTACCAAGGAAACAATACTTTACATCCCACGAGGATGTCAAGAAAAACTGCCCACATTGAGTCCCTCAATAAGGCTTGAGTTGAACAAAACCATGTATGTACCCAAGAAAGCCTATGTGGTATCTGGATCGATTAAACCACCGGTGTTGAATGAGACCATGGTAATCGGTCGCGCACCCCAGAAGCCCATGACAAACCCTTTGTCAGTCCCTTGGAACTACCAAGAAACCATAGTTACATACAAGGGCAACGAAATCGTCGGGGAAAATCAAAAAGGCTATCTCAAAAATAAATACTCAGATATGGATGATGTGAATGCTGCTACCAAATGGCGATTTCCACCTAAGAGGCCAGTGAATGCTGAAGAGGCAGAAGCCTTCATTTAAAAATGAAAATGCCGGAGTACGAAGTGGTGGACCAGCTCCGAAAGTCTCCTGAGCGTGTTTCTTTTTTGTCACTGTTGATGAAATCTCCCGAGCACTAGCAGGTGTTGGACAAAACTCTAGACGAAGCTACGTACCGGCTGGGACCTCCGTAGAGCAACTAGAGAAAATGGCAGGAAGATTCTTTCTCGTTAATCAGGTTACATTCAGCAAGAATGACTTACCTCCAGAGGGAGCCGCCCACAACAAAGCCTTGAACCTCACGGCCAAATGTGAGGGCTATTATGTCAAAAGAGTGATGATAGACGGAGGTTCTGGAGTAGATATATGCCCACTATCTACATTGCAGAGAATGGAGATTGGAACAGAGATGATCCATCCCAATAATATGTGTGTTCGAGCTTTTGATGGAATCAAGCGAGACACCATAGGGGAAATTGACTTAGTGCTGACCATTGGTCCAGTAGACTTTGAAGTGACGTTCCAAGTATTGTACATGGACACATCCTATAACTACCTCCTAGGAAGACAGTGGATTCACGCAGCAGGAGCGGTGCCTTCTACCCTACACCAAATGTTGAAGTTCGAACATGAAAACCAGGAGATTTTAGTTCATGGAGAGGACGAACAATAAATTTACCGGGACCCCTCTTTCCCCTGCCTCGAAGCCAAGGAGGGAAGTGAGCACATAGTCTACCATGCTTTTGAAATTGTGGTAGCCGATCAACATGAAGAAGGCAAGCCACTCCCCTAGCCTTTTCTCTCAAATTCTTCAATCATGGTGGCAAGGGAAATGACGTGCCAATGTTTTAAGCCAAGCAAGGGACTCAGAAGCTCCCTTCAAGGCATAGCCGAGCCAGTCGCTTTGCCTGCCGCAAAATAGTTCTTGGGTAGGCTTTCATCCAACATCAGAAGATATCACCTGGGCCAATTGCAGAAAGTGTCAGGGATGTGCTTTGCCCCAACCCCTACCCCACTTGTACAAAACATTTTTAAAACAAAAGTTTAGTGAGGAAGAGGAAGAAGAAAACTTCACGGTATAAGAGATTGATGAGATATGAAGATCCATGAGGGAGTTATTGTACGAAGCCAACATGGTCCAGCTGGGAGAAGGCTCAAGCACTGCTGAAGTGCTCTATATGGGACCGGATGCCAGGCTGCAAAACTGGAAGGCCATGTCTTTCCCAGTCAGGAGGGAGGCCTGGTAGTCCCACCTTGCTACCTTCCTTTGCATCACTAGCTATTTCATGGTGTAGCTCGGTTGTTTTCTTTAACATTTTTGTCCTTTAAATTAAAGTTGTAAACCGTGTAATCTTACAAGTTCAAAGTAATGAAATCAATATTTCATCGTTTGCACTTCTTTGTCTTTCTTTGAATTTTATCTTTCTTTTATTTTTCATCTTTCTTTCAGTCCCAATAATGTGGCTTTAAATAAAATGACATGCATGCGGACTTCATGCCACGACCCAAGCATGCTGCCCATCTGTGAAATAATGAACCAAGAACCTGAATACGATGAAGAAGAGGCTTTTAGGGAAATAAACCAAGAGTTGGAACACTTTGAAAACAAACCTAAACTAAACTTAAACAATAATGAACCGGTTAACTTGGAAATCCCGATGAAATCAAATAAACTAAAATAAGCATCCATGTGAATAAAGAAATATGGGATTCATTGGTTCAACTTCTTTTGGAATTCAAAGATGTATTTATGTGTTCTTACGATGACATGCCTGGTTTGAGAATGGATATGGTGGTTCATAAGTTGCCCACATACCCTGAATGCCCTCCGGTCCAACAAAAACAACGAAAGTTCAAGCGTGATGTAAGCAATAAAATCAAAGAGGAGATAATAAAACAGCTAGAAGCAAGGATAATCTTGGTGGTTCGCTACACCATATGACTGGCCAATGTTGTGCCGGTACCGAAGAAGGACGGAACAACTCAAGTGTGTGTTGATTACAAAGATTTAAACCAAGCGAGTCAAAAGGATAACTTCCCTCTACCCAACATCCACATCCTCGTCGATAACTGTGCCAAGTACGAAATTCAGTCCTTTGTAGATTGCTATGCAGGATATCACCAAGTGTTGATGGATGAGGAAGATGCTTAGAAAACCACCTTTACCATACCTTGGGGAACCTACTGTTAGAGATTTATGTTTTTTGGATTGAAAAACGCAGGGGCAACATACACGAGGTCCATGACCACTATCTTCCACGACATGATGCATCGAGAAATAGAGGTATATGTGGATGACGTGATTATCAAATCCAAAACTCAGGGTGATCATGTAAAGGACTTGAGGAAGTTTTTCGAAAGCCTTCGCAAATATGACTTGAAATTAAATCCAGCCAAGTGTGCATTTGGGGTCCCATTAGGCAAGCTTCTGGGCTTCATCATCAGCCGAAGAGGTATCGAGTTGGATCCGACTAAGATAAAATCCATTTGAGAGCTGCCTCCGCCAAGAACAAAAAAGGATGTAATGAGTCTATTGGGAATTTTGAATTACCTCAGCCGATTCATCGCCCAGTTGACTTCCATATGCGATCCCATATTCAATCTACTGAAAAAGGATGCGGCAGTCAAATGGACTGTTGAGTGTCAAGAAGCTTTTGACAGAATCAAACAATATTTGTCCAACCTACCAGTTTTGGTTTCGCCAGACCCAGGAAGGCCACTATTTCTCTATCTAACAATCTTGGAAGTCTCTTTTGGTTGCATTCTCGGGCAGCATGACGCCACGGGAAAGAAAGAGCAAGCCGTTTATAATATGAGCAAAATGTTTACCATTTACGAGGCCAAGTATACACTGCTAGAAAGAACTTGTTGCGCCTTGACGTGGGTGGATCAGAAGTTAAGGCATTATCGCCAAGCTCATGCTCCTTACCTCATAACTAGGTTTGATCCATTGAAATACATATTTCAAAAACCAATGCCTACAAGGCGACTGGCCAAATGGAAAACCTTACTCACCAAGTTCGACATAGTTACGTCACTCGTACTGCAATGAAGGCTCAAGAATTGGCGGATCATCTGGCTGAGAATCCCGTTGATATGAATATCAGCCTTTAAACACCTACTTCCCTGACGAAGAAGTGAATTCATTGGAAGTAACAGCTGAAGACATCCTCGTGTGGAAATTTTTTTTTGAAAGAACAGTAAACGCAAAAGGCGTAGGCATTGGGGCAATTTTAATCTCACCCACAGGTCAGCAATATCCATCCACAGCCAGGCTCCAGTTTTTCTGCACCAATAATACATCTGAATATGAAGCTTGCATCATAGGCATGAACATGGCCATAAACCAAGATATTGAAGAATTGCTAATCATGGGAGATTACGATCTGATCCTCCGACAGGCTCAAGGAGAGTGGGAGACAAGAGATGTTAAGCTTATCCCATACAGATAGTATGTGGAAAACCTCAGCAAACGGTTCAGGTTGGTACAGTTCAGGTACATTCCCCGTTGCAACAATGAGTTAGCAGACGCACTCGCAACTTTCGCCTCCATGTTACCTTACCCGGAAAACGCTTATGTTGATCCTTTACAAA
Organism: Nicotiana benthamiana; assembly: GCA_034376525.1. Lineage (NCBI taxonomy): Eukaryota > Viridiplantae > Streptophyta > Magnoliopsida > Solanales > Solanaceae > Nicotiana > Nicotiana benthamiana. The sequence goes on from CM067337.1 coordinate 98,570,305, forward strand.
TAAAAATAAAAGAAAGGCATGGGTATTATAACGTGACCGAAGTAGTGTCTAGCACACAACCATGGTGTTATGACCTCAAGAGATTCATAAGAACATAGGAGTATCCCGAATAAGCCACCGGGGAACAAAAGAAAACCATCTGACGGCATGCAAGCAATTTCTTTTTGAGCGGTGATACTTTGTACAAAAAGACTCCAGATCTTAATTTGCTGAGATGTGTGGACACCGAGGAAACTAGGATAATTATGCACGAAGTACATGCGGGAGTGTGTGGGCCCCATATGAACAGCTATGTACTGGCAAAGAAGTTACTACGAGCTGGCTATTACTTGATGACCATGGAGAAAGATTGTTTCATATTCGTTCGAAAATGTCATCAATGCCAGGTGCACGGTGATTCGATTCATGCACCACCAAATGAATTTCATCCTATGTCAGCACCCCGGCCATTCGCCGCCTGAAGCATGGATGTCATTGGGCCGATTGAGCCAAAAGCCTCAAATGGCCACAGATTCTTATTGGTCGTTATTGAATACTTCGCAAAATAGGTTGAGGCCAGCACCCTTAAGTCTGTTACCTAGAAGGGGATGGTGGATTTTGTGTATTCCAACATCATTTGTCGTTTTGGCATTCCCTCTACCATCATTACAGACAACGCAGCTAATCTAAACAGTCGGCTGATGGGAGAAATATATGAACAATCCAAGATAACACATAGAAACTCCACTCCTTACAGACCCAAAGCAAATGGTGCCATTAAAGCAGCTAACAAGAACATCAAGAAGATCATGAGGAAAATGATTCAAAGCTCGAGGGAATGGCATGAAAAGTTGCCTTTCGCATTGATGGGATATCATACCATAGTACGTGCATCAGTAGAAGCAACCCCATATTTGCTGGTCTCTGGGACTGAAGCTGTTATACCCGCAGAGGTAGAAATCCCTTCGCTCCGAGTGATTGGCAAAGCAGAAATTGAGGATAGTGAATGGGTTAAAACTCGTTTGGAGGATTTGGCATTAATTGATGATAAATGAATGGTTGTGGTGTGCCACAGGCAGTTGTACCAACAAAGAATGGCCCGCGCTTACGACAACAATGTGTTCCCTAGGAATTTCAAAGACGGGCAGCTGGTATTGAGGCGGAAACTTCCTCACCATCCTGAAGCTAAAGGAAAATTTGCTCCAAATTGGAAAGGTCTGTAGATTATATTAAGATACTACCAAAAGAAAATTGTACATGGGTGACGTTGAAGGAGACAAGCCCGAGGCAACAGTAAATGCAGATACAGTAAAAAGGTACTACGTTTGAACTCCCTGCAGCAATGACCCCGATTGATTGAAATCACGAGGGCTTTGCTTTCCACTACCATAAATGCAAACTCTTTGAGCTGATTAGGTTTCTTTAATCACCCTCTGTGGGACCTGGAAATGTTGTTCAAAACAACAACAAAAAAGAGAAAAAAAAGAAGAAAAAAAAGAAGAAAAAAGATAGGAAAGAAGAAAGAAAAAGAAGAAAAAAAGAAAAATGAAAAAAAAGAAGAAGAAAAAAAGAATACAAACAAATTAGTATAGGAAAATTTCCTGAACTACGTCTGACTTGATTCCGAAAGGATACGTAGGCAGCCTCTCCCTGAGGTTTAGTCATATAAAAAAAAACCCCATTTACCCAAGAAAACTAAAACTGGGGCAAAAAATGTATTGATTCAGTTACAAATCCGTCCGAATGGTTCCAAAGTTATAGATCCCGAGGGACGTGAAAAACACCTTTGTTGGGATTCGGCACAACTCAAATTTTGATAGACAACAAAATGAGAGAGTCTTATCGGTGAAAACCTCCGGGCACCATAAGGCGACGGCGAGCAGAGAAAAACAAAATGAGAGAGTCCGTTTAGCTAAAACTCGCAAAGAGCGCTATCGGGCGACCGGAGAAGAGAAATAAGAGGCCGATTGGTGAAAACCCGAAAAGGGCACCATCGGCCGAAAAAAGGAAATGTTGCTGCTCAAGTCTGAATAAGTTTCTTTGATTTTGAAATAGTTGAAATCAAAAAGTAGAAATGGACATGGGTCGGGTATTCAGTCCAAGAAGCATGCCGTTGCCATTCAAAATCGGTTCATATTTTCAGATAAGTCCCCTCTCTTCCCTCCAAAGGAGCATACCTCTCTAAAATCCATGTTTCATTCTTTTCCACTTTAACATTGATGTCCTGAGCATTCCATAACAAAGGTAGTAGGGCTGGTCTCACGGGTTTTTCCAGGAAAAAAACAGAAGGAATGCCCCGACATCGTCAAGCGCGCTTAGCCAATCCCGGCTAATCATGACGACCAACGCCTTAAAAGCAGAGAAATAAAAGAACGGAAATTCAAAATTAAAAGATCCATGTTTGGGAAGCAAAATCGGGAGGTTTTAAGCCAAACAGGATATTGGTTCTTATCAAAAGCCCCAAAGGCAAGCCTTGAAATCACAATCAGGACAAAACTCATAACCAAACGCCTAGAAAGCAAAAAACCAACCCAAAAATGAGGATCCCCCGGCCAACTCATGAAGCAAAGATTGGAAGTCAGGGATTTGTCCTCTGACAAAAAGGAAGCTGAAATCAAGCATAACAAGGCCGCAAACCCAATCACTGTTCCATCTAACAATTTGCTTTGGTTTTTGTACTAAAATAGACCTAGGTGTAATCTAGACAAATAAAAGGAACACGGGGCAAACACAACCAAAGGAATGAGGCAAGGACCAAGAATGGTGTTGCAGCAATAACAAAAGGAAAGTTTTCTTTTCATTTTTTCTGCAAACTCGTAAATAAGCATGATAGCATGGGATTCCAATTCTTAGCTTCCCCTTGTGCAACTTTAGGATTTCCTCGGCATGACCCAAGGCTTGCATCCCACCCCCCCTCAAGCGTAGACCAAGAAATCTCCTTCCTTCACTCCCCGGCATAACCCGGGAAGTTCCTCTTTACATCCCCAGCATAACTTGAGGACCCCTTTCCTCTTATTTTCTACTCCCCAACATAGTCTAAGTGTTAACGCTCCCCTATCCTTAGCATAACCTATGGGTTATTCCTTCCCTCCTTAATCCCTAGAATAGTCTAAAGGATCTTTGTGGTCCTTCACTTCCTTGTCACTCCCTAGCATAACCTAGGAGTTTTCTTTTAATCCCGGCATAACCCACGGATTCCCCTGCCATAACCCAAGGATTATCCCTTCATCCCGGCATAACCTGAGGATCTCCTTAGCATAACTTAGGAATTCCCTTTCAATCCCGCCATATCCCGTGGATCTCCCTAGCATAAACTAGGAGTCTTCTATTAATCCCTGCATAACCTGCGGATTCCCCTGGCATAACCCAGGAATTCTCCATTCTCCCCGGCCTAACCCGCGAACTCCCCTGGCATAACGCAAGAATTTTCCATCCATCCCGGCATAACCCGCGGATCTCCCTGGCATAACACATGAATTTTTCATTCATCCCGGCATAACCTGCGGATTCCCTTGGCATAATCGAGGAGTTCTCTATCAATCCCGATATAACCCGTGGATCTTCCTAGCATAATCTTGGAATTCTCTTTCAATCCCCGCAAAACCTGCGGATTCTGCTGGCATCACCCAGGAGTTGTCTTTCAATCCCGGCATAACCCGTGGATCCTCCCAGCATAACCTAGGAATTCTCTTTCAATCCCGGCATAGCCCGTTGACTACCCTATCATAACCCAGAAATTCTCTTTCACTCCCAGCATAACCTGCGGATTCCCTGGCATAACCCAGGAATTCCCTTTCAGTCCCGGCATAACCGGTGGATCTCCCTAGAATAATATAGGAGTCTTCTTTTAATCCCCGCATAACCCGCGAATTCCCCTGGCATAACCCTGAAATTTTCCATTCATCGCGGCATAACCCGTGGATCTCCTTAGCATAACCTAGGAATTTTCTTTCAATCCTGGCATAACCCGTGGATCCCCTGGCACAACCCAAGAATTTCTTCATAACCCATGACTCTCCTTCCGTCCCCACCAAGGACCTTTTTCTATCACGGAATAAGCCGCTGATCTTTTTGTACCCCTGGCAAGGACTTTTTCATTTCTATCCCGGCATAACCCGCAAATCCCCCTCTTATCCACAGAAAGGACCCTTTCTCCTTCCCAGCATAACTTGGCTATCTATCTAATGGATACACAATCCTGATTTTTATTGTTTTCAAGAAAGAAATAGCTTAAATTTGCGTTGCAAAAAACTCACTAAATTTTTCCAGTGAAAACTGGGGCAGAAAGTTTCGTTCGTTTTTTGTGTTGGTGTCCGAGCAGGTTTCACCCCAAGGCACAAGATTCGAGATGATCGAAAGAATGACTCTCAATCTAGAGTAAACTAAAAGAACAAAAGAACAAAAGAAATGAATTCAAAATGATGAAGCGAACAGAGATGTGGACTGCTCAAAATTGGAATGAAGTCACAAACTCCACATGTCCCACTTTATTTCAAATACTGAAGAATGAACCAGCAGTTACAGCTAATGGGCAACAAGATTCATAACGAGGTCTACAGCAAAATCATCTAAGTTCCAAGATCAACATCCTTGAGATTTAAACATAGGAATCTTGTAAACCATAGATGACAGGCCTCGCCAGTTTAGCTTTTCTTTTTGTAACAAAGAGTCGGTAAGCAGTAGCAGCAGCAATAGCAGTAAAATCACAGCCCATGGTAGTCCAGCTACCAAAAACTTCTAGAACAACACTGACCTGATTCCTTTATCACCGAGGAGATGTAGGCAACCTTTGAAGCAAGGTTCGGTCAGAAAATTTTGAAAATCTTCACATGGAGTACCCAGTCAGATGAAAATCGCTCATGATTGTTCACCTGTCTTTGCACGAAAACTCTTCATGTTTCCGCGCAAAGAGGGGCAGCTGAGAGCATGTGATTTTTACCCTTTTAAGACGACTCCTACAGGACTCTCAAGTTTAGGATTTTTCCGTTTGAATATTTATTTTTGGATTTAACATTAGGATTTAATCGTGCGTGTCAGCCCGTTTTCATTAATGCATGCTTAAAATCATAAAACATACAAATTACATAAGCATTTAGGATTTAATTTCATATTTTTGCTAGTATAATTGGTATTAGGTTATTCTTCAAAATACAAAAAATCAAAAAAAAGTTAATTAGTATTTCCGGCAGTTTAATTGTGTTGCATTTTTGGGTGTTTTAATTTGTTGAATTATTATTTTTGTGTTACAATAATAGGTAGTTAATAGTTTGGTTTAGGTTAATTAGGAGTTTTAAAATATAATTAGGAATTAAATAAAAAACAAAACAAAAAGAGAAAAAAACAAACAAAACAAAAATATATAACCACCCAGGTTGGCCACAATTGGGCCAAACCTGGGTGGCGCAAGTCTTTTACCTTGTAAAATACCCATACCCAGCCCAATAAGTGGGTCTCTTGCCCAGTCCGTCAGAGATTCCCCAAACGATACAATTTTGGGGGCAACTCATTTCAACTGTCGATCACAGGCCATACAACGGCCTTAAATCGTTCCCAAGCCCTATATATATGTACAAACCCCTCTATACACTCAGAGACGAACCCTTCTTCTTCCTCGTACATACACCTCCGGTGTATCACCTCCCCCGTCTCCGACATATGACTGCCATTGACCACCTAGCGACCAACCTAATGCCGCCGCTCGAAATAGCTTGACTGCGGCGGCCGGTCACCAAACCGCCTCAAATTTACAACACCGGACCACCTTGGCCCCCTCTTTCCCTTCCCGTGGTCGGATTCCTTCAAACAAGCACCAATTTTCTCAAATATTCGAAAGAAGGATCGCCAGCACCACCGCCTCTAGCGAACCAACCCCAAACCAACTTAAAAATACACCCCTGAACCATCTCCCCTCCCCCTTTCCAACCGTCCAAACCATATCCCTCAAATCCCAACAGACCGGCTCGATTATTGAATCTAAACTAACCCTAAATCCTCAAACTCACTGAAATCCGGCCAAACTGGCCTCAGATGACCCTCTTCTGTCCCTCTCCCCAAGCATACCACCCACAACCCTCAAACCCAACTGACAATAAAGGATCAGATCTGTGACTTCTCTTGGTCTCAGAATAACAACGCCCCTCCCGAACCCTTTGTCCCTCTTTGACATACAAGGAAAAACGCCTTAGAAGTTAAAGACCTCCCAAAAAAGGGTCAGAGACTCATGGAATTGGAAAATTCCTAAGTTAGGGTTGCATGCACAAAAAAGCTAAGTGTCCTTTTTTAAAAATTCTTGTCAATGCTTGTATCTTGTATATATTTCTTATCTCAATTACTTTGTTTTTCTATGAATTTTACGTGTTTTCTATATTTTTTAATAGGCATTCCTACTTGTTATCCTTCTGGTTACCTTTAGTGTTACTGATTTTCTAGTTTCATGCTCATCGTTATTTCCTGAGTTGTGTTTGTTCAACCCTGAAAACTCAAAATGGTTGATCAAATACTTATCGTTGGTGTTCTTATTTGAATTTCTTGGTGGGTATCCTTTTAAGATTTTATACCTATCATGGTTCTTGTTTAATTTACATTTGTCAGGCTAAGTTTTTGGGTGAATATTTTAGCTTCTGATACTAGTCTTGTTCACGTATAGCCTGAGTACTTAATCTCCTTTACCCATTTCTTGCTTCCTTTGCTGAGGATTGGTCATTCTTTCCTGCATAGCTCATTGGGGTTCCTTTCCTGGTCGTTTTGATTCATTGGTTTTGACATAAAAATGCATGAATATTCATATGAGCCTGAAGTTATGATAATTATTTCCATCCTTTGTTACTTAATAGTCCACATTAACACGCTTACTTGAAAACTGAGTTGTATTGATTAATTCTTAAACTCTTCAATTGAGCCTGTAGTCCAAACCATGAATTTGGCCCATAACCTGAATGCAATTAACTAGGGTCATATTTGACTAAACAAATGAAAACCAAGGTTAAAGAACCCTTAAGCCAGTAATTAGAAAAAGAAACAGGGGTATAAAGGGTATTTGAATATAAAGAATCATGTAACAGCTCCTAGGACTAAAAGGAAAACAAAGAAATTGGTGTTTCCCTAAATCTTCAATTATAAAAGAAGGCAATCTGAACATTTTAAGGGGCTGGAACTTTGAGATTTTCGAGCAGATTTTTCCTTTAAAGCTTTAATTAATTAGAATATATAAAATTTATATTAGCCTCTTATACATTTTTCAGAAATCCTTTGGTGTTGTTCTCATCCAATTGATATTAAGCTGATTTAGAGATTTATTGTTGTTATATGCTCTCAAACTCATGAGCTTTTTTGGGTTCCATTGGCTGATTGGATTGCTATTTGCTTCACTTTACTCATAGGCTCTCTTTCTTGTTGACACTCCGGGTACCAACTCTCACTCAAAACTCTGAGAAGTTATAATGCTTATGTACATTCGAGATTGGGGCTGATAAGAATAAAAAATACTTTGCTTCAATCCAATATTGTGACAATATTTACTATTTGTTTCTGTGTTTTAGTAAAATTTTGTGTTGTAATGAACGTGAATATGTACGAACTATGAACTGTATTGAGATTTTTTGTTATTCGTTTAAGTTTTCAGTATATTTTAAAGATAGTCTGGTCGAACTTATTTAGTGTTTGTACTTGAAATCATGGTAGAAGTTTTAACAACTGAATATGTATGCTCTAAATGATGAGTATGCCAAATTGTTTTCTTCAAAATTAAGATTGAAATCTGATATGAAATCATTCTCAATGTCTTCCTTATAAAAATATTGTTGGTATATTTTACAAAGTTCATGTATATAGTTTTAATAATTAAGGCATAACTAAAAGAAGGATTGTTGTGATTTGATTAGGATGGATTCATTAGTCCAGTGTTTCTGAAAACAATTGAAAGGCCCAGTAGATGCCAGTTGTAGTATAAAGAATACATATCCCTGGGCTAACCAAACTGAAGCCCAATGTACAATTAGCCACGAATGAGGATTAGAATGCAAGTATTGAATTCCTCCAAGTGTGTTACTCATGTATTAATTATTAGGACGCTTCTAGATATAAGAATAATATAACACTTAGTACGCTTTAGGTTGCCTTTATAAAAATAAAGCGATCCATGTTTACTAAATCAAACACCACATGAGGCTCCTTAATTTAAGAAAATACTTAGAAAATTGGAAGTGCCGATTAGTGAACTTCACGGCCTTCTACAAACTTCTAAAGGTGTAGTTGCTATGGGCGCGAATTTATTAATAAAAAATCCTTCCTAAACTCGGGTGCGTACTTATGTGGCCCAAATCCAAATCTCGATGGAGTTGTAATATGTCTAATATTGTGTGCGCATTTATGTGACGTGATTCCGATGTATTTTAATGACATTGCAAATCTCCTAAAAATACATATTAAAAGCGGTTAATAATTTAAAAGTGCATTATAGGTTTGAACATGTATAACCAGTCAGATTTTTAGCCACTTATAATAAGTTTAAGACTTTGATAAAACCACGAGATTTGAAGATGCCTAACACATTCCCTCGGGTCAACAAAATTCCTTACTCAAGAATTTCTTGTTCGCAGACTCCAATTGGGCAGTCAAAAATTTTCCTCGATGCGGGATTTAAAATAAACCGGTGTCTTGGGACACCAAAAGCCTAACCTATCCCAAGTGGCGACTCTCGAATAAATAATTAATCCCATTTCAAATAATATCACTTTAATTGAAAAAATTCTATTATACGTGTTATCCGTCGGGGTATTCATGTAACAAAAAGGAGGTGTGGCATGCAAAAATTGGAAAACGGTGTTTAACTAGGAAGGTTATTCTTAACTTTTAGGTGGGTCCCACATTCCAATATTAGTGTTTCCTAACTTTTTAAGGTTATTCTTAACTTTTAGGTGGGTCCCACATTCCAAGATTAGTGTTTCCTAACTTTTTCAAGTGGGACACGTTTATATAAGAGTCATAAATTGGAAAATGCGGCCGGGGGGAGGGGGAGTGCTGCCAACTTGGAGGGGGGTTAAGTTATCCATTAATTACCCATTAATTTTAATTAACGTTTTAATTCCACCATTAACCACTAATGCACACAATTAAGAATTATGTCAAATTATTTAAAATACTAATAAGTTTTGAAACACTTTATGTACCCCATTATCGTGGTCATACGGTACCTTTTATGGCAATAGTTCATAAATATCAGTTATATGGGTCGGACCGTATTATAGCCCAAATCGACAACCTTTAACGAAACTTATTTTATTTGATGTGTTTACCCATTATCCTTCACGACACTTACTTATCTCTTGTTATAAGTAGCATAAATGCGCATAACCTAAAGATAATCTCATTCCCGAGTCTATGTCGATTAACCAATGACGAAACCTTAACATACAAAAACACGAGATATAACATCCTCACCCGCCCCCCCCCCCCCCCCAAAAAAAAATATTCGTCCTCGAATGTTCAACTCTTCGGCGGAGTTTACAAATAAGAACACAATCATTAATAATGACTATGCCCTCACATGACCCATGAAGATAACTAACACATGAATCCACACATGTAGCTTAAGGTTAAAATATCTCAGTTGGAACCTTCTTTGGAAGATGAAATAAGTAGGTATATTTAGACTTCATGTTTCGTCGACCTCCTTGCCGCGCCCCCATATTCATGGGAAATTGGGTTTATGACATTTGATTGGGATAACTCTTTCCTTTTATAAATGGAGTTTGTATTTTTTGAAGAGTCACCACCTAACGATATCAGGTGTGTTCGGCCACCTATATGGTTCATTTACCACTATGTTTTGTAACCTGAGACAGTGTAAGGGCTTGAAATTATCTTAAGGGGGAAGGTGTTAGGCAACCCTCAGGATCCACTGATGTGGTTTCCGGCAAAACATATTTTGTTAATTTGTACAATTAACAAATACACAAGTATGGCTAGTAGGGATTTATGTTTAAGTAGACAGATATGTGAAAACAGTTAATGAAAAAACTAGATTTTGAAAAGAATTACCATCTAAGCATCATTGGGAACGTAAGGGGGTATCCTAGGTTTGTTTATAATATGTATCACATCAATGCAATACCCGGTATGAAACTCCTCAAATAGGGGCTACACGTGGTATTAATGCACTGGTCATCATATCCATATCTACACTTTCCCACCTCAAAAAGGTAATTAAAGGAAAAGTTTGTCTCGACCCCTATTACATGCTACTACCCGTCTATTCCTATCAATTCTAGAGGAATTTAGGACTCCTATCCTTAAAGGGGGTTCCATAAAGATCATCAAGTTTAAAGGTAAAATACTAAGGCGACACATAATAGAAAGATAGGACTTCAATTAAAGGGGAGCATGGAAGACAAATGAAAGGCTCAGATATACCTCCACACAGAATAGACAAAATAATCACGACTCATTCACAATTAAGGTCGAAATTCAGATCCTAAGCATGGTATCTAAGTGATAATAGAACAGTCAAATTTATTATGTGACTCAGAGGATAAGTCATTATCAAGCTTGCCTACTAATTTTTATTTTCTGATAATTAAACATTAATCTTAAAGCCGATTATGATTTTATTTTAAGTTGATTACCTAAGACTTGCCTAAGCATAAAATAATAAGCAGCACTTACTAGAATTAATAAAATATTTTGTAAGTTATTTTACCTAAAGCATGTTGTTCAAAATATTGCAAAGACATGCAGGAATTTTGGCTAGTTTCACTTAAATAAGATAATTGAACATGAGACTATTTTATGTTCTTTTTCATGCACCAGTAGTTTAACTAGGCGTGACTGAAGGTGTGTAAGCGAGATACTAAAACGGGGTCTCTAACATTTACATATGAAAAAATTCCAAATGATTTTAGGTTCCCAGAACATTATTTATAAATTCCCAAAGAGTTAGAGCATAATTTCTAAATACTCAAGAGTTACAACATGGTTTCTTAATGTCCAAAGAGTTACAACATGATTTCACGAAGTGCAGGAGCAACCGTTTTATGTTGATATTGTTATTTAGCCTATAGTTTGATTTCTAAGTGGTAAAGTGATGTCAAATTAGATGGTGAAAAAATAAACCTAAGCATATGGTATCTAATTCATACCATTCTTTTAATGGGTTGATCTTACATATGGATTCTAATGCACACATAGAAAATGTAAACCTAAGACATGATTTTTACTCATTGATGTTGATAAGATGTATAACAACTCTCTGCTTTTCATTAGTCACCTCCCAATACTTCTTTACAAAATATTATTATGGACAAATATTGAAATGAATTACATAACTAGATAAGAAAAATAAAAAGTTACACCGTAAAGAGCCTGAAAACACACCCTGATTTCCAACACCTAATTAAGACTTCCTCTCCGAGTCATGTAATAAATCACCTCAAATCTCAAGATTGTTCCATTACCTTTCTCATATCTGGGGGTGTCATGGTTTCCTAAGCAATTGGAGTTTCTTTGTTTGATGGTTGCACTATGACGTGAACATCATTAACTGACACAAATCTAGAAGGATCTGTGATACATTTACATAGCCTAGAATCATGAAAGACTAGATGTGAAGACTCGAAGTCTGAAGGCAAGTCTAACTCATATACTACATCGGCTACCTTGCATATGATCCTATATGGTCAAATTTACCGAGGGCTACATTTTCCCATTCTTCAAACCTCATATCAACCTTCATCAATGATACCATTAGGAATATCAAATCGTCAACAAAAAATTCCAAGTCTCACTGTAGATTATCCACATAAGACTTCTGACGCCTTTAAGCTACTAATAGCCTTTCCTATATAAGCTTAATCTTCTCAATTGACCGTGTTACCAATTCTTGTCCTAATAACATAATTTCTCCAACATCAAATCATCCTATAGGTGACTTACAATTTCGTCTGTAAAGGTTTTTGTATGGAGCCATTGAATAATTGAATTATAGTATTTTAATACACAAACTCAATAAATTGAAGATGATCATCAAATCTAAGCTTGAAGTCTATCGCACAAGCCTATAACATATCCTTAAGTCTCTAAATAGTATGCTCAGCCTGTCTGTCTATCTAGAGATAAAAGGTTGTACTAAGAATTACCTGAGTCCCCAATCTTTTTGGATGGACCTCTAAAAGGTAGTGGTAAATTGAGCTCCTCTATCCGAGATAATAGACACATGGACACCATGTCGTCATACTATCTCCTTAATATAAATCCTTGCATCATCCTCTGCAGAATATGTAGTCCGAATGGGAAAAAATTGTTTGATTTTGTAAGACTATCAACAGTCACCCATATAGAATCAAACATATGATGTACACGAGGCAAGCCTAAGATGATATAAATTATTTCAATTTCGAAGTCGAAATCTCAATAGCCTGTAATAATCTATCGAGCTTTTGATGCTCAATCAAAACATGATGACATTTAGGGCACTAAGCAACAAACTCCGCTCTATCTTTTTATATTCCGTCCCACTAATATACTTACCGGATATCATGATACATCTTTGTTGCTCCTGGATATATAGAATAACTAGAATAATAAGTTCGTCCCAAAACCTACCGACGCAGCCTCGCAACTTTAGGGATACATAATCGTCCTCAATATTTATGGAGCCCATCTTCTCTAATCTCAAATAGTGTCTTCGCCCTCTGAGTGGTGGTATCATTGTAATGAACTAACACATGATCCTCGTACTGGCATTCTTTCAGTTCAGTTGTTAAAGAGGATGTTGTCGTAGCTTGAATAGTACTTCCAATATCACATTACTCTAGTAAACAAACTCCAAGACTAGCTAAATGATGACTCTCATGACCTATTCCCCTCTTTTCTGACTGTAAGTATGATTCACTACCAATAGATTTACGACTAAGGGAAACAACTACAATGTTCGTCTTCCCCGGATGGTATAAAATATCAAAATCATTATCTTTATGTAGCTCCATCCATCTTATTTGGCATATATTCAATTCCTTTTGCTTGAAGATATACTAAAGTCCCTTATGATCCATGTAGCTATCAACATGAATTCTATACAAGTAGAGCCTCAACATATTTAGTGCACGAATCAATATGCCTAACTCTAAATAATGGGTTGAATAATTATTCTCGTTCTTTCTTAGTTGTCTTGAATCATACGCTACAATCTTACCATAGTGCATCAGTACATAACCTAATCCAATGCTGGAAGCGTCATTATAGATAACATAACCATCAGTCCCTTCTGTGAGAGTTACAACCGATGCTGAAGTTATTGTGTCCTTTAATACCTGAAAACTCTATTTGCAATGATCAGTCCGTTGATACTTTGCTCCTTTTTGAGTCAACTTTGTCAAAGGTTCTGAAAGGGAAGAAAATCCCTCTACAAATCTCCTACAATAACCTGCTAAACCAAGAAAGCTACGATCTTCCGTTGTGGTCATGGGTCTAGGCCAAGTCTTTGCTACTTCAATCTTTTATGTCTCAACCCGGAATACCTTCACCTGAAATGATATGCCCAAGGAAAGCTATAGAGTTCACCAAAATTCACATATAGAAAATTTTGCATACAACTTAATTTTTTGTAGAACACTATGTATAGTATTCAAATAATCTGCATGCTCAGCCTCTGAACAAGAATGCACCAATATATCCTCAATAAATACAATTAGGGGCAAATCATGAAAGGAGTTCATCAAATCCATGAATATTGCTGGGGCATTTGTCAAACCGAATGGCAAAACACGAAACTCAACGTTCCTGTATCTCGTCTTGAATGTTATCTTTGGAATATCTTTCTCCTTGACCCTTACCTGATGGTTCCCAGACCTCAAGTCTATCTTTGAGAAACACTTGGCACCTTGCAACCGATCTAACAAATCATTAATCCTCCGGAACAACAACTTATTCTTGACTATCACCGTATTAAACTGTCTATTATCCATACACATCCATAAAGAACCATCTTTCTTCCTCACAAATAACACTGGTGCTCCCCACGGTGATGTATTAGGTCAAATAAAGCTTTTTCAAGCATTTCATTTAGTTTTTACTTCAATCTTTTGACTCTGCGAAGGACATTCAATAGGGAGGAATATATATTGGATGAGTATCTGACAGTAGGTCAATAGGAAACTCAATTTCTAGCTCTAGTGGAAGACCCGGAAGCTCATTGGGAAAAACATCAGGAAACTCATTAGCCGAAAGGATGGATTGAATTATTGGTGAATCTTCTTCCATATCCCAAACCCAAACTAAGTGATAAATATAGCCCTTTATTATCATCTTCCTTTTCTTTAGATAGGAAATAAATTTACCTCTCGATGATGTTGTATTACCTTTCCATTCCAGAATAGGCTGCCCTACAAATATGAATCGGACCATATTTGATCTAGAATCAACGTTGGAATGACATGAACCAACATATCCATACCCATTATAACATCAAATTCTACCATATCTAACTCGATTAGGTCCTCTATGGTAGATCGACTATGAACAACTATTATACTACCACTATTTTTTGAAGAAAGAAAAGAGAGGTGACAGGCCTTGACACAATAAAGAATTTAGGCCATTAAGTTATATCTTCATTTCGAGAAATAAGTTCGCTACTCTAACAGGATTACCAAACGAAAACGTTAGACCCAGAGTAATTGAAACTAGTATAGATTTGTGACAACGATAAGCTAATCATAAATTAGGGATTGAGTGATTTGATAATAATTGGAATTAAGATATTTTAGATTTCATTCCAGTAGCAATAGATTGGACAATAGAAGAAGATTCATGAGAAATTCTGAGAATAGTAATTCACACAGACGCTTCCCTAATGCAAGCATTGTGAGTAAAGTTAAGCTGAAGAAATAGTGTGCGCCAGTTACACTAGGTGTCACAATTGTGAATAGTCCATACTTTTGATAGAAGGCTAAAAGCGAAGGGATTCAGTATCCAGGACTGATAGCAACATTGTCACGGCATGTCATACACCCTTTGGTTTCTAGGTATCGAGGAGGCTAATTAAGAGAGTAGAGAAGAGTTAGAGACTAGAATTACAAAAGGAAATTTGTATACGGTGAATTCGGAAGGTCTAATTTCTCGTCATCGAGGCACCTCAAAAGATCATCTCGGAGGCTCGAGGCTACAGCCGAGCTTCCTCCTTTGAAGATCATCGATGCACTACCTCGGGGCACTACTGGCCAGAGTTACGATAAAAGTAAAGATTTCCCAAGGCATTCAACTATAACCGACAAAATCTATCAGGCTAGTCTAAACCTGTATCGGGGCATCAACTAGCTATCCCATCTTCATATCTTTGAAACTAATGTATTGTGTACTATATTCGGATGCCCCTCAAAGATAAAGGGGATGCCTTCCACTTGTTAATCATAGGTTGCTTCATATTAAATATACAATAACATTCTCTCTGCTCTCTAACACATTCTCTTGATATGATTGCTTCCATTTACTGTCTTCATTTATTGTTCTTCATTTATTGCTTATTATAGGCCATGAAGAGCAATCTGTGATATCATAATAACTGCTAGTCGTTCATCTATTTTCCTAGATAGCTCCCAGCCGAGCATCACAGCCGACCCCGAGGCCCCTAAGTAGACAAGCTTGAGGCCTAGAATGTTAACCAATATGTTTGCTTATTTCCTTATTCTCAAACTCTTATCTAGTTTCTAAGTCTTCCATAAAGCATCAACTGCCTAACAATTAGCATAAAAATATATCATATTTTTTAGAGTCGCATAATCAAATTCAATCGTCATTACAACTTTAGCAGTAAATAGTTAAGCGCCCACTGTCGGACTAAAAATAATAGTGATTATTTTCTTGCAGGTTTTACTACACAACGCTAGTTATATTTTACATTTTTTTCTTGCCCAAGATCTTTTATTTTAGGTCAAAATGTCTGATTCAGTAAAAAACATTGTTGAGAACCGCAGAGAGAAGGGTGTGGCTTTTATAGTGTTAGTGTGCCACACGAAACCTTGAGAATGCTCTAGGACCACTTCAAGTGGAAGCAGTCTCACGCGACGCCTAACATGTCGATATAAGCTCGGACACTAATAGGAGTGTGCACCAAGGAGACCAACAAGAAGCTCAGAAAACCCTGACTAGGGAAGAACGAGAGGTTAGCCTTCATGTTATTTTCAAAATATTACAGGCACAATAATTGGCTTTTGCTCACCTGCAAAGTCACAAGAAAACTCCTAGCACGGTAGCACAGGGAATGGCTCCCCCAGCCGAGCAGGTACCAGAGATATCGAGCAACAACGGGTTAGTACCCGACCCCACCATTGTAAAGATGCTCGAGGATTTCACAAGAAGGATCGAATCAGGCAAGAAAATGATGGAAGCCAACAATAAGATGGTCGAGATCTACAACTCAAGGGTTGACAAAATTTCAGGAGCACCCCCGATCTTGAACTATGTGAATTCAAAAAAGTTCGTACAGAAGTCGTTCCTATAGGAAGCGGCCCCGAAACCATTCCAAAGAAGTTAAAATTTCTAGACCTTTCGAAGTATAACAGGATATCGAACCCTAATGACCACGTTACCGGTTACACGTCTACAGTGAAGGGCAACGACCTAAGGGACGAGAAGATTGAGCCTGTCCTACTGAAGAAGTTTGGGGAGATGCTCTTTAAAGGGGCCATGTTATGCTATCACAACCTAGTCCCAAACTCGATATATTTATTTGCCATGTTGGTAGATTCTTTCATCGGGCACATAGTGGTGCCATCAACATAGGAACAAGAAAATTCGACGTCTTCAAGATTAACTTAAGGCAGAATGAGATGCTGCGAGAATTCTTGACTCACTTTAAAATGGAATGAATGGATTTACCACCAGTAACTGATGGCAGGTCAGTATAGGCCTTCACTCAAGGTCTAAATAAGAATAGCTCGGTTACTTCAAAGCAGAATCTGGGGGAATATCTTGTTGTGACCTAGTCAGTCATTCTCAGCAAATATCAATTGAATATTAGGCTCGAGGACGACCTTCTAGGAGCCCGATTGGGCTCGGTATATCCCAATAGGCTTCCGGTAAAAGAGTCAAAGCCAAATAAGGACAGATATTAACCATATGCTGATGACAGAAAAAATGCCCTGATACGCAACATATATCGCAAAGATCGAAGGATAGACTTAGGACATAATCCTCGGAGACTCATCAACAAATCCGAATTTGATAGGAACACAAGGCCAACGGAGACACCTCACTTATCAAAATAAAACTTCAACATCGACGTGTTAGACATCGTGTTCACCATCAATAAAATCACATATGATGTGTGGCCCATGCCTATACACTCAAATGCTTCTTATGATTCATAACTTAGTGTGCGAATTTCACAACACGCACGGCCACATGACCGAGGATTGCCACCAGCTCCTAAAAGAAGTAGCCAGACTACTTTTTTAGCAATAAAGGACACCTCCAAGAATTCCTTAGAGACCAGGCCAAAAATCAGTGTTGGGAAAGAGAGGAGACCAAGAAGAACGAAATAAATGAGCCACAACATGTCATGCACATGATCTTGGGAGGCAGCATTTCCCCGCAGAAGCCCGTGACGAGAAGAACAAAATCTCCGTCACTAGAGAAAAGCAAACTCGGGGTTACATACCCGAGGAGGCTCTCACGTTCAGCGATGAGGTCATGTACACATTGTCTCAACCTCACAATGACACAATCGTAATCTCTTTCTTTGTAAATACATTTCATACTGAACGTGTACTTGTAGTCCAGGTAGCTTGGCCAACAGTATCAGGTCAAGGGTAATAGAGCCTCTCGGACAGCGTGACCAAATCATGCCCGCCACTCGAGTCCTCAACAGACTCAACATGGCAAGTGAGACAATGAATGGAGAAATCACCCTCCCAGTTAACATGGTCGGCAGAACCCAAAATTCCTAATTCCATGTCATTGAAGAAGACATGAGGTACAACGCCTTGCTCCAAAGGCCATGGATACACTGCATTAGAGAAGTATCATCTACCCTCCATTAAATGATCAAATTCCCAACAAAGGATGGGATTAAAACCGTCTGTCATACAGCAAGAGATATATTCGTGGTGCACGATGTGGGTCGACACAAGTACCCCTGCCCTCAAAGGAGCCAAAGGGTAATGAAAAAGTAAAATAGCAATTGCAAACCAGATCTTTGATAAAGCCCGATTAAATAAAGAAGATGACTATACCGCAACCTCATCACAAGCGATTGGAACATTTCAGGGCTTGAAACATATCCATCGCATTCTACACTGAGGTTGATCGTCTCCCTTTTTATTTTATATACTCCATACTAACCTTTATGCTAGCGTCCAGTCGAGGCAGTCGAGACACGAACCAGCTCGAAGACCGTAAGGTTCAAAAGCATCCATTGCACTCTTTTCCTTTGACCTAATTTTTTATCCCAAGAAGGATTTTACCAAACAGGTTTTTAACGAGGCAACATCCACATGCTACCTAAGGAAGAGTCAACAAGTATTCAAGGATTCTTTCGCAATCAACCTTGTATATTGGTGAGCATCCCCTGAAACAATATCTACTTGAAGAACCAAGAAGCCAAAAGAGGTATCGATAGGAAAACGATGTACCGGGCAAAACAGTCAAACAACGTGTTTCCGTATAGGATAGCCCCTGATAGTGAAAACAAGTATACTTGTACCAACAAATCCAAGAATACTTTTAATTAAAGCATTTCACGCTTCAAAAGAAACTCTGCATTTTCACAAAAATGACTCATGTATCAAAACCAACTCAAAGACTTGTGGAATGAAATCAAAAATTCAGAACGTGAACGACCTCCGGGTCCAAAATACAAACACATAAGCACTCAAAAAGGAAACATCAAAATAAAAAATATCTCTAATGCTGAAAGTGCCCCGAACACTCGGGGACTAGCATCAAATCTCGATAATCACACGCTCCCCAGGTCGGAATCTCCAAAATTATAAGCCCTCAATGAGGCAATACAATATTTACAAGTAATGGCTCCCAAGCCACGACACCCTGATGACTCGGGGACTATCGTGAATCACCACTCGTCAAAAACACGAGGAAATAAGAACGGCTGACTCGGTCTTGTAAGACCTACATACGGCAACAACAATATCTATAAGACCTCTAAAAACGCATGAATCATACTTGTGCCAACTATAAAAAGCTTTAAGAACTCAAATGCAAGAAAAACTTGTAATACCTTACTATAATCATAAACTTGAAATCAAAGTTAAAGCTATATATCGAACTCGTAAGACCCATAAAAGCAATACTCTCGACATACATGCCAAAAGTACTTCACTCAAGATTGAAAATGGCTCCGTCCAAGCACAATTGACTACGGTCACAAGGCTGTACCACTCAAACTAACAGAAATCGGGGACGCCCAACCATCGTAACAAAATCACACACCTTCAATTACTTCGAATCTAGTCCGAAAAGAATGGGTTAAACAAGCTACCCTTGACATAGGAAATAGATCTTTGACCATGTCAACTCACAATTACAGGCTTCAAGATACTCATCCTCCAAGCAAAACCTCATAAGGTTCTCGATCATCACCAAATAATGACTCATAATCGAGTTTTTTTTATCAAAAAGTTGAAAAGTGAGGCAAACATTATTTCCAAAAGTCTTTAATGAGGGAAAAATAAATCTTATAAAAGCTCAAAAGTGACCTAACGCGTAAAAGCCATTGTCGCCAGCCCATACAAAAGGTCTCATCGACCCAAGGTGTAAGAGCCACTGTTGCCAGCCCACATAAAAGGTCGTACGGACCCAACCCATAAAAGCCTAAGGGACAGCTTGAAAATATAAAACTTGGGGGTCAAACGAGCTCCAGTGAAAGCGCGATTTGGATACTAAGCCTTAAAAATTAACTAAAAGGTCACATCAACCAAAATCATAAGAGTTACTGTTGCTAGCCCACACAAAAGGTCGTAACGAGGCAATGTGTAAGAGCCTAAGGGCCAGCTTGAAACAATACATCTTGAGAGTCAAATTAGCTCGAGTCGATACCCGACTCAAAGGCTGAACCCCAAATATTTGATCAAAACAGGCCTAAGAACAAAACAATAAGAGTTCAAACGCGGGCTTATATTAAAGGCTCGCATCGGCTAAGCGCATAAGAGCCTACGAGCTAGCCCAATGAATCTAGGGATTCCTTCTAACTCAAAGACCATTTCATCTAGAGAAATTTGAGACAAAAAGGGATACATAAGAAATAAAGCGACAAGGTTTTCTTTTGTAATCACATACCAGAAAACACAAGCTCCATCTGTAAATGTGCTTCAAAAATACTATATACAGATCAGAAAGTAAAATCTACATACCCCTAAGGGATATGGCCCACAGGCTCATCTTCGTTATCTTTGGCATCGGACAGAAATAATGGAGCACAAAGCTCGTCTTCCCTTGCTCCTGCAAGGTCTTCTGATAGGAAAAATCCCCCTAGCACGCATCTACTTGAGAATTTACCTCCGAGACTTACAACGAGCATAACCTTTGATCTTGTCTTCACGATCAATGGCCCTTTTCAACTCAGATTGTGCATCTGCACAATCTTTCAAATAGCCTGCCACCTTTTGGTGAGCCTTAGGTCAGCACATTACGACTTCAGCCCGGGCATCGACAAACTCGGCCTTGACCTTCAAAAGCTCGACTTCATATTCATATTTGATTGAACCGAGGAAATCACGAGCTAAGCAATGTTGAGCCTCATAAGCAGAAGCTTTATCTAGAGGACCCTTCCCCGTTGAAGCCTTAACCTCCACCTAAGCTTTTTGCTCATCATGCTCGCGCTTAGCTCGGCCACCTTCATCCAGAAGGCGCTCTAAATCCTCTATCTTTTCCTGCAACTTAGGTAAACAAAACATTAGCCTCAAGATCTAGAGAAACACATGCTCACTCAGAACAAAAGATACTGCCCTTTCCTTCAGTTAGCTCTCACAATTCAATCTCCGACTCACCCATACTGCTAGTGTACCAACTCGACTTCCTTTTCGTCGTAAAGGAGCTTAAGGGGTTTCTCATCAACTAGAGCTTTTCTTAGCCTGGAGTCATGGAAAAGCTGCTCAGACATAAGCTTACCGAAATCCTGCAAAAGAAAACTCAACAAGGAAGGGAAGACGCAAACCTTAAAAGGCCTATGACAAAACTCACAATAGAGTTTAGCTGTTGGACTTTCTCAAAGGCCGAGCGTACATCTGCTAACCTAGCTCCCTCAGCTCCTAAAGAATCGACCTCGGTCAAGTCTTGGTCGCTCAGTTCATGCGACCTTGGGTTTCAAGAATCCATTCAAGTACCTTCGATGGAAAAAGAAGATGAAGGATGAAGGAGAAACCATCTTCCCAAAACCATGAATCACGGGCACATCAGGCTCAATGATACTTCCGTTCCAGGTCTTGTTTGTGTTGTTTTGAGCATTGTCTCGCTACAAAGGCATCTCTAGCTTATTTTTATAATTCTTTAAACCATGAGCTAGCAACCTTCCCCCTCTCCAAAGGGTTACGGCCTTGCCTCAGAAGGATCTCTGATGCCTATGAGAACATGATTAGCACGCAAAAAGAGAAAATGCAATTCCAAATGAAAAAAGGGAAAGGAAAAATTGCAAACACGTACCGTGATGTTTTACTTCCCGTCTACCCCTGTACAAAGGTCTCCACTTAGGATCATCGCAAGTGGATTGGGTCGCAAGCTTTCAAACCCAATCTGGTAGATTGAGGACGTTGTCCCACATCTACGAAATAACAACAGAGAAAGAAAATGAGGCAAATTTATGAAGCTAGCCTTTTCCATAAATAAAACAATGATAGTGTGCCACTTAAATGTATGATTCCATTCCGTAACTCCACGAGGGTAATATCAACGGTTTGTATTCAGATGAACTGATTCATCCACTCCCAATATCTGCCTTCTTCATCATTGACGATGAAGGGTGTGGTCGACCGGCATTGTAAGGTTAGTATACCTCAATGGTGAAAAGGTCGGTACAACCCGATAAGATGACTAAAAGAGAATTCAAGCCCTCCCTTCTCCGCAAAGAACCTATCATCAATACTATTTGCCAAAATGATGGGTGAATCTTAACCAAGGTAACTCGATACTTTAGGCAGAAGTCGAGCAAAACCATATCAAGGGGGACTAGTGTGAAAGGATACATGTAGATTTTTAAAAACCCATCGGCATAGTTCGTGATTCCCCTTATCCGTTTAAAGTATCTATAACCCTCCTTTCCCCCCATCGGTAGTCTTTTGTTAGTAACCCAAGGTGTTCATCTCTATCGAAGATGTAAACTTCAAGGTATTCTCACAATAATCCTGGACATCGGGGTACTTCTCTGAAGAGAAGTCCCCTCTCAAAGCAAAATGCCTCGAGTCTATCCCGCCTAGCATCATTGATGCTCTGACAACAAGGTGAGAACTGGAGGTAGAACTCTCTCCTCCTGGCCAAACAGATCCTGATGTGGCAAAAGTTACAGAACTGGTATAGGAATTTGGGCAAGAACACTAATACTTAAATAATGAAAGGCCTAACGCAAAAAAAGGGTAACTACTTAGAATGGTGGAATATCTTAAAAACCAATCGTATATATGGAAAAAGTGGCGACAATCTACCTACCTTAGAGGTTGATTAAAAATACTGGCTGATGTCATTTTGGGAAGATGTGCCAGCGGGATCACCTCGGTCGCTTTGTAGTCATGTCGTACATTTGACAATGCCATATGATGTCTTAGGGTCGGAGACTCCTATACCAACCAACTGCCGAGATAGTGCCCGATCTCGAGGACCTCCATAAAAAATAAATTAGGCTCTAAGAGGCGTTGACATCATCGCAAGTCGCGAGATGTTACCCGATCTCAAGAAGCTTTATCAAAAAGAAGTTAGGATCCATGACTATTTTGCCATCATTGCAAGTACCGAGATGGTATCCGATCTCGAGAACCTCTATAGAAAATGTTAGGCTCAAAGAAGCCATCAGCATTACTAGAAATCCAAATACGGTACCCGATCTCAAGGGCTCCTTCCAAGAAGGAAATAAGCGCTAAAACTCTATTCATATGGGTTCGGCCTAGGTATACCATCTAATCTCGGATAAGCCCTTATCTGGGATCTATTTGCAACAAGGCCATCTGCACTCAGTTAAAAACAAATATCTAGGAAATCCGAGCATGGGCGAGCCCCACTTGGGGACTCCTCCCGAAAGTCTAAAGGCTATCTTATTATGGCGAATCAGAGAAACTCCCCTCGAAGATTATCAAAGGGTATAATGGCTAAGTCTCGGTTTAACGGTTCGTAGCCCTGCTTTCATACAACTCTAAGCCAGGTTCCTGATGACCCAACGTTATCGGTCCAATCCTGGCTCGGTCCAAGGAATGACAATGGGTTCGACGAGGAGCCGTGTTAATCAATCAAAAATTAGAAAAAACACTTGCACCCAGGCTCCATATTTGCACCAATCGGTAGGGTCATACACACAGATTCTTCACAAACATACATAAAAGGCAAATATATGATACATAAAAGACAAAATTGAAGAAACATCTTTATATTCATAACCATTTGATTACAAAAGCCCACGAAGGGTCCTTACATATGATTACAAAATCCCACGAGGGGTCCATACATTGAAATAAAGAAGCAAAAGGTACCAATATAGCTAAATCCTAGAGCCAACCTATTTTTGAGGGAGAATCCTCAATGATTGTATCGTCGAGCGCCATCATCTCGGGGTCTCATCCCTGTCTTCTAAAGCAGTATATTCAAGGGAGAAGATGAAGAAGAGAAAAGTGGTGGTGAAGAGCAAAGTGACACAATAGAAGTAAAAGGAATGAAGAAGTGGTTGGATTAAAAATCTGGCTAGTATGGATTTCGCTAGTACTACTATTGCAAAGCTACTTCTTGAGAAGTTACACCGGTGCATGATGCAACAGTTAGTATATAGTACTACCTCACTCCATGGAAAGAAAAAGGAGTGAAGTGCCGCACCGGGTAGAAGGGAGAGATGATCAGTAGTGTAAAGTCCGAACACCCCCCTACGAAGTGGCGTAGAGTCCAAACATTTTCCTGAGCCGGGAGAAGTTGGCCCCTTACCTCATCGTCTTGAGCCAATGATGACAAAAATAAAAACAAAAACACTGACAAGAGAGCATAATGTCGCTCGGCAATAGAAAGGCTATGGCATGGCTAATAGGAATGCCGCCATATAACCTTTAGTCCATGGGCCTCAAACATGAGAGATGACAATGGAGTAGGATGGTGAGAAAAGAATTATGGATAAATATGGGAAGACATATGAATGAAACGTTTGTTCTAAGAGGCTCCCATTTGAAGATATATTGTAGGCTTTTATGATCAATAAATACAACAATCAGAACACTATATAAATAATGTCGCCATATCTTAAGTGCATGGACCACCGCTGCTAACTCGAGGTTTTGGGTTGGATAATTCTTCTCGTGCTTCCTCAACTGCCATGAAGCATACATAATTACCTTGCCATGTTGCATCAAGACACATCCTAACCCGACACCTGAGGTTTCACAATACACCGCATAACCCTCTTGACCATCTGGTAGTGTTAGAACTGGCGCTGAGGTCAACCTGTTCTTAAGGTCTTGGAAACTCTGCTCGCAAGCCTCCGTCTATTGAAAATTAGATGCTTTACGCGTCAACTTAATCAATGGTGCTGAAATGGAAGTAAGACCCTCTGCGAACTTTCGATAGTATATTGCTAAGCCTAGGAAGCTACGCACCTTTGTTGGAGTGGTAGGTCTAGGTCAAGATTTCACAGCCTCAATCTTCTAGGTGTCTACTTTTGCACCTTTATCGGAGACAGTACGCACCAAGAATGCTACAGACTTCAACCAGAACACACATTTAGAATACTTAGCATATAACTTTTGATAAGAGAGGGTTTGGAGTACTGCTCGCAGGTGGTCCAAATGCACCTCTGAACATGAATAAACTAGAATATAATCAATAAATACTATCACAAATAGATCAAAAATGGCTGGAATAGGCTATTCATAAAGTCCATAAAACGGTTGATGCATTCATCAACCCGAAGGACATGATAAGGAACTCGAAGTGCCTACATCGGGCCTTGAAGGTTGTCTTCGGAATACCTTTCTTTCGAACACTGACCTGGCGGTACCCCGATTTTAGGTCTATCTTTGAAAAACATCTAGCCCCTTACAGCTGATCAAACAAGTCATCGATCCTTGGAGAAAGATATTATCCTTGTTCAGTTGCCTATTAATATTTACCTTGTTCAGTTGCCTATTAATATTTACATTGTTCAACTGCCTATAATCCATATACATCCTCAGCGAGCCATCTTTCTTCCATATGAAAAGTACCAGTGCACCCCAAGGTGAGGTACTAGGCCCATGAACCATTTCTCCAGCAAAACTGTTTACTGCTCCTTCCACTCCTTCAATTTGGCAGGCGCCATTCTATATAAAGGGATGGATATTGGTTAAGTTCCTAGAAGCAAATTTATGCTATAATCAATCTCTCGCAATGGAGGAATACCCGAAAGCGCATCTGGAAACACATCTGTATTCGTTTTTACCACGGGAATAGACTGAAGTGTAAGTATCTCACCATCTGCATCTCTAACTCCCACCATATGATAAATGCACCATTTTTCAATCATTTTCCTCCCCTTTAGATAGGAAATAAACCTACCTCTGGGCGTCACTGTATTACCTACGCATTCAAGGGCTGGAAATCTGCCAACTAGTCCATGCCCATGATAGCATCAAAATCCAACATCTCTAGCTCAATTAGATCGGCTGAAGTCTAACGATTGCAAACTGTTATCGTACAACCTCAGTAAATCCGTCTAACAACAATCGATTCTCCAACCGGTGTAGACACCGCAAAAGGATCACTTAGTGTTTGAGGAACTATACCAAACTTCCCGCGACCATGGGATAATATATGATAAAGTAGATCCTAGGTCTATAAAGGAATAGGCATCGCGAGAGCAAATGGTCAATATACATGTCATTCGGTGAAGACTCATGGTCCGGTCGACCTATTAAAACATTGATACGGTTCTGATTACCACTTGAACTGGAACCTTTACTTCTGCCTCAACCTTTACCAGCCAAAGATTGAGACTCGTGCCCTGAAGGATGCACGGACATAGATGATCCGGTTGCTGAACTCGGTTGTGGTGCCATTCCCCTAGAATCTCTATTTGGGGAATCTTGCGCATCTTATGCCCCGGACACCCACATGTCTAACAAGCATCAGATTCTGCTCAGCGTGGGCCCAAGTTTTCTCAACCACAGATGTCGCACCGAGGAGGAAATGACCATATCTGCCATGAACCTTGATGTCCGTGCAAACCTGACGCCCTTGAGCTCTCAGCTGGTCCTAACGGAGTATACTAGTCATACATGTAACCCTGTAACAGAGATGGCAGCAGCCTTGGTGACCATTCGAAATATAGAGGCCTATAACTACCATGAGACTACTCGTGAGACCTACCAAATATTGTCCAATTATGCTGCCCTTGCTCAGTCCTATTTGTACCCTGCTGCCGACGCCTACCCTTTTCTATAATCTGGGTGAATGCCTGAATCCAGGAGATATCCATACTATCCTGCAATGTAGCGGTGGCACATGTCTCGATCAACTCTATGTCTAACCCTGCAATAAACCTGTGGATCATGTCCCATATAGTAGCAACTATGGATGGTGCATATCTTGCCAATAAGTCAAAATGGAGACTATACTGTCAAACGCTCATATTGTCCTGCTTGAGGGCTAGAAACTGATCGACTCGAGTTTTTCGGGTCTTTCATAGTAAGTACTGGTCAAGGAAGGCATCTAAAAAATTCTCCCAATTAGCTGGAGGTGAATCATGTCCCCTGGACCTCTCCCTTCCCTCGTGCCAAAGGATGGCTATATCTCGTAGTCAAAAGAGTTGCTAGCTCAATTGCTTCATTCTCTGTGGCATGCATAACCCGAAAGATCCTATAAAGCTTATCTATAAAATCTTGCAGGTCCTTCCTCTGATCTGTCCCTGTGAACTCTAGCGGACTCAAAGCAATAAACTTCGAAGAACTGAACTCCCAGACCCCTTAGAAGATCCTGCACTAGTTGATGCCTTTGCTTGATGCTGGGTAGCTACCAAGTGTGTCAACAAATGCACTGCACTCCTCAAGTCCTAATCTAACCGAAGTGGAAGGGGAACTATTTGTGCGGTCTCCCAATGAATCTCCTCAGGTGGTGGAAGAGCCGATAATGGCTGAGTAGGGGTCTCACCTTAGGCCGCAGACGGGGCCCTATCTACTGTGGGTACCCTGCTGGTCCGCTCACATTTTTATGTATCTCTTCTCTGGTTATTCATAGTCTTCCTAGTCACCGTCATTTGTGCATGCAAATACCAATACGTAATCTTGACTCAAATTTCCTACAACTCAATTCTATAGAACAATTTAGATTTGAAAGAAAGGTAACCAACACCTAAATGCCCTATAGTCTTCTGCTTATATAATATGGTGAACAACACATATATAAACAAGGCTCTATTGGACACAACTTGTAGATTCTCTAGGACAAAATGCCATGATACCAAGTTTGTCATGCACTGAACCTTGGTGCGAGACCAGCACCTAGGGCCTCACCTAAACTTGCGTACCAACTTGTGACTAAGGGACTCTGAACATATAATGCCATACATTGGCCATGGGGCCATATTGCAAGATAGATTGCGAAGAAAAATATAAAAGTGACCGGAAACTAATGCTAACTAAACATCAATATAAAGTTGGTCTGATAAGGCCATCATAAATACTACAGCCTATGAGAGTAGGATAATGTATATAAATTTAGGAGTAACTTCTCGTTATGCCTTGTCATCAACACATGTAATTATGAGATCATGCCAACAAGAAGGAAGGGCTTAGCCATAACATACCTTATCACAATCTATCTAATCACCATGTTTAAGCCTCCTCTTCGCACCTTGATCTACAATAATGTTAATAATAGTATCGTTAAGTTGCAAAAGGTACAACTATCACACAATAAATGACAAACTTATTTTGTATAAAAACAGGCATCATCTCCCATATAATCCTTACCTCCTCCAAATTAAAGATAATGCCAATGACACTAGAACACAACAACAGCAACATATAAATAATAATTTCTAGCCTTATATACACCATAGAATACTACAAAACAGCCCAACCCACCGCAATCTCTTCATACACAAAAAGACCACCGTAGTAGTGTCAAACGTCCCAGAAATATTACTGAAAATGACCAGCCCACCACCATACATCTATATGTAGTTTCTCCACACCCTTCCTCCTTCAAAACTCCACAAAATAGAAGTAAAAATGCAGCCCAACAGCAACATAAAACAATCACAAAATAGTCTGTTACAAGTGAATAATTCAAATTCACGGCTTCTGATCACCGTCTAATGAGTTCTTACAAGTATAGAATGACTTACCATGAATTTAAAGCAGAAAAAGTGGATGTAATAGAGCAGCAAACGTACCTTATTTGTTGGATAACTCAACCCTTATCTTTGTTCTTCAAACTCTAGGTTTTACCCCCAAATAGAACTCGAAAGGGAGAGAAATTCAATTAGGGTTTGTGGGTGATTTTTGGAGGGAGTTTGAAGAAGTTTAGGTCTATTGATTTTTGGTATATACTATGGTTTATAATTCAAGATATTATCCATTAAATGGGCTCTTTGGATGACCCGAAATTGCCTCTTTTTGTACTCTCATTTAACCTAGTAGTTGACAAACCTACTTGTCACCTAGCGGGCTGCCCAGTCTTGCAAGAATGAATATATCTCTCTACTAGAATATTGTATTGATAAAAAATTTAATGTGTTAGAAGATAGACTTATAGAGCTTCAATTTGATAGGTGGAATAGCACATAAGTTTAAGTATATTAGGAGAAAATTGCAGTCACATTTGATCCAAAATTTCAGTAAAACTTATGAATGTAACTTGCTATGACTTTCATCGACTTTTGTTCCATAACTCGCTTGACTTCAAAACGTAACGCAGGACTATCATATGACTAAACTAATTATAACATAACCTCCTTATCATATAAAGAACCCTAGTCTCACCACAAAAGTACATGTTATAACACTCATATCTTGTCGACTTTCGACGAAACATTGTTTTCATCCATTCCTTTAGCTTCTAAACCTTCCGACACTCTTTGTACTTGTTGTTAATGGTCTTCCATATTTTTAAACTCTAAGGTAAGATGACTAACTTACTTTATATATTTTCAAATATTCTATTATTATTAGTCCTGCATTAGTTTGCTTCCGACACACTTTTACGTATGCAAATATGAGGTGTAATAGTTACGATCGAGCTTCCTCTCTCGAGGGTCTTCGACGCTCAACCATGGGGTAGTGCTGACCATGGTTATGGTAAAAGTGGTGAGTTCCCAAGGCGTCCATTTAGAGCCGATAAAATTTGTCTAGCTAGAATAAACCGGAGTCAAGGCATCAAGTAGTTGTCCCATCTCTGTATCTTTATAATTAATGTATTTTGTACTATATTGAGAGGCCCCTCATATATAAAGGGGTTCCTGCCAATTATTAATCATAGGTTGTTTTATATTAAATATACAAAAACATTTTCTCTACTCTCTAACACATTCTCTTGATATTATTGCTTCTATTTATTGTATTCATTTATTTTTCTTTATTTATTTCTTATAATAATCCATATGGAGCCATCATTGATTTTATCATAACTGTTAGCCGTTAATCAATTGACCTCGATCGCTTCCAGCCGAGCCTTGTAGCCGACTCGGAGGCCCTCGAATAGACATGTTCAAGGCCCCGATTGTTGGACTTTTGGTTTGGTTATCACCTTATTCTTAAACTCTTACTATTTTCTATGTCTTCCACACAACATCAACTCTCTAATAACTAGCATAAAAATAGATCACGTATTTTTAGAGTCCCATAATCAAATTCAATTATTATTATCATTTTCACGATAAACAAAATCTATAATGCAGGCAAGTTGAAGGAAGGTTGTGCGTATTATATACAGATGTATGATGCAAGCTAATGTATGGTAGATCGACAAGGTTTTACGAGATATGAATAAGGAAAAGAAAGGGCGAGTGAGAAGGTAAAGAGAAACGGATAAGTTCTTGGGGTTAAGCCCATGAAAACAAGAGAGATGATGATTTCTCTAAGTTATTGAAAGCTCCGTATAGCCTGAATGAATTCAAATGAGTTACTCATCCTAAGTAGCATAAAAAGAGAAGGAATGCTACCCTGGTAGTAGAATAAGGGTGTAATTGTTGTAGAATAAGGATGATGATTGGCCCTTCAATTGAGTAATAATTTGAAGAAAAGGATTCAAAAATTTTACGAAATTAATTTACCACATTAGGTGAATCACATTGGGAAATACAGTTATGGAACAATAGTGCAGCAACCATGTGGGTCAGGACAAATGTTCCCGAATGCAATATGCACCCTACTAATTATGTAACAAGTTCCAAGTTATCAGTGATAAATTATAGATAAGAATTGACGTGAATCGACAATGGATATATAAAAAAATAAAGTATGATATTTGATTAGGATGTCATTCTTAAGATGAACAATTATGATGGAGCATTAAAGGACTTGGATTTATACATATGGGATGGGTGACGAAAGTGATCTGGAGTTTTGTAGCAAACTTCTGTAAGGATAAATCGAGGTGCAGTAAGTCATACAGATGGACAAATGAAATAAGGTATAGCAATATTCATGAGTTCGACAAAGTAGAAAACACAGAATGTTGGTGTTCCCTAAGATTCCCAGAGAGATCTTATCAAGCTCGGTATATATTTACAAGGTGAAGCCTAGAGATTTGGTAAAAGCTTGAGGAAATAGGAAAGAAAAGTCGCATAGGCATACTTACAAGTAAAAAGTCGTATGGACGCATGGCAGAAGGTAGCAAAAGTTACGAGATTAGAAGAATCTCGATTACAGGCCATGGTGTAAGAAAGAGACCTACAGGTGGGAGTAACTTGGATTTTTGATTTATTTACATAACAACTGGGTATGATGGAAAGGAGAGCACAAAGGTATTTGCAAGGACTATATGCTATTATTATGACAAGTGCATCAGTAAACATTCGAGGATGATTGTTTCACATGGGGGAATGGTGTTACACCACATATTTTCGTACGTTAAAATTTTATCGTATGTTAATTAATGTAAGTTTGGCAATGAGATTATCTTTATGATTATAAGTATTATTTTATTTCAAACAAATGATGAGTAAATTCGTCAAGGTGAGAGAATAAGTAAATCGAAATAAAATAAATCTCGTTGAAGTTTTTTATTTTGGGATAAAATACGATCCGAGCTAAAATATCTGGTATTTATGGAGTAGTGTCATACAAAACACTATATAACCATGATAACAAAGTATATAAAATGTGGTAAAAGTGAATAGTCTTTTACATAATTTAATATAATTCTTAATTACATGGGTAATTGGTTAATTATTGGATAATGAGATACTATCCAATTAACAAAGGAATTATTTGGATAAATATAAAGAAAACCCCAACTTGGCAGCACCCCAATCCCAATTGACTGAGTCATTAAAGTCTGGCATAAATGTGAAATTTTGAGAATTGAGGTGGCTTAGTCACCCACCAAGTTGGGCCTACACCACAATGATAAGGAATCTTTCAAATTCATTTTAGAATGATATCATACAAAGAAAGATATGATTCTGGCAACGTAAATTGCTACAACAAAAACTGAAAACGAGATTTCTTAATATTATGGCAATTGAATTTTACAATTTTAAGGAATCCCGGTATAACTTTTTTCAAAATTATACGATTTTTTTTATTTTGATTGTTTCTTCATATGTTTTGTCGCAATTGTCGTGTGTTAGAGGCATTGCCATGAAAATTGGCTCATGTATGTTAAGGTATACCTTCTTTCCTTTTGGCATGATCCATACAGCACAAGCAAAATAAACAAATGCACAACTTTCATAGATGCCTCAATTCATAGAAATGCTAGAGATGCTTATATTTCATGATTTTAATCAGTGGAATAATTGTCTTATGATACTTCGAAAGATTTTATTGACGTACTTCTCTTGCATTGCATTTATTTACGCTGAACCATGACCAGATACCATTACATACGTGTATATATTTATATTGGAAAAGGTTACAACGTTATATACGCACCACCGCCTAATCAGCTGGTATACGTTAATAATTTTGCCTATTGTGGCCAAAATGATTTGATGGGACGCCCACAGGAGATTTATGATGTTATGAACACATGTACCGATGCACGACATAACATTCATACACATATGCATGACAATATAAGTATTTCATAATTTATGGGGTTATCCTGATTTACATGTTAAGTCTTTTACACCATGTTTCTCTGATGTCTATTATTTACCGATTTTCATTCCTTGCATACCTGGTGCATTATTTTTACTCACATCCCTTTTGTCTGTGGACATTGGTTTTCATGCCCGCATGTTCCGATAGATAGGTTGAGAGTCCTTTATGTGGGCTATCCGCTCAGCAGAAGGTGTTGATGCGCTACATTTGATTCAGAGTTGCTTATTTGGTCAATATGATTAGTACATACATTTATTGGTATGGCGGGGTTCTACCCCAACCTTTATGACATTTATATACTCTTAGTGGCTTGTAGATATATGTTGTGTATGTCCTTGTCAGCGTACGTTTAGTGTACGAGTGATCATTTTTGCCGTATAGGCCCTTATGTCATATGTATATATTTTTATATCATGTAATAACATCCTATTTTCGGTATTCCCTTACGGTTATTATGGTTATTTCATGATGGCCCGTTTTGCCACTTTTCCAATGATGGTATATCGGTGTCACACCTCCTTTTTGGCTATTCACAACCCGGTGAATGGCATAGATAAGAAGTTTTTCCAATTAAAAGACAATCGAAACGGGATTCAATTATTTAAAATAATTTCAGAGTCGCCACTTGAGCAATTTATGGTGTCCCAAGTCACCGATTAGAATCACGCATCGAGGAAAGAATGACTCTGTTTAACAATCCGCGAACCAGAAATCTGATTAAGGAATTCTATTAACGCGGGAGAAGGTGTTAGGCATTCCCCGATTCCGTGGTTCTAGCACAACCGCTCAACTGTCATATTTGGCTTAAATTATCTGATTTAAGAACATGTTCTAACTTGGGTGCTTTTTGACTTTAAACCGCTTTTATCTTTATTTTAAGGAGAATAGCAACGTCGCTAAAATGTGTCTTAAACCACGTCACATAAATGCACCCGTAATATTTGACACATTTCAACTTCGTTGGGATTTGGATTTGGGTCGCATAAATGCGCACCCGAATTTAGGAAAGTAATATTATTAAACACGCACCTACAACAATTATACGTTTGCAGCTTTGCGAAGGCCATAGAAATTTCACTAAATGGCACACCTCGATTTCTAAGGATTCAAAATTAATTAAATGACAGGCATGAGCTAGGGGTTTTATTTGGCATGGCACGCCTCCATTTATTTCGAAAGATCGCACTCCACTTAAAGCCAATTATGAATGTCCGTAATTATTAACGGCCTAATCCTGTTACTAGCATTCCAAGCCAATCAGATAACATAATTAGTATACATGAATTCAAATATCATTTGTGATGCCCGAAAAATGCCAATTACCTCGATTCCAAACTTTAAAACAAACTACTAAAGCTGCCCGTCACAAATTGGGATTAGCTAAATCATGTTCAACCTAAACATACAAATATGAGAAAGTCAAATTGATATCAGTTTTGAATTAAGCTACAGAATCAGTGATTTCTTAGTCTTGTGACCATATCATATTATAATACTGAATACGATCTATAGTTACGCCACAACCAATTTACGTTAGCTCTAACTCCGGCTTCACGTATAACTTGTTCCAAGAATTCATTGTTTGGGAGAGCATATTTTAATGTCTGGTGAAACGAGAAACAGGGAACTTTCGTCCACATAAACCAGTAAACAACTCCAAATTC
Organism: Nicotiana benthamiana; assembly: GCA_034376525.1. Taxonomy (NCBI): domain Eukaryota; kingdom Viridiplantae; phylum Streptophyta; class Magnoliopsida; order Solanales; family Solanaceae; genus Nicotiana; species Nicotiana benthamiana. The sequence continues at coordinate 98,604,377 of CM067337.1, forward strand.
TTAGATTCGATAGTCTAAATTTTAACAAAACAAAATGAGCAACCAATATTGTAGACTGATGAACAGAACCATCCAAGCATATCAAACAAAATTGCAATTCCAAATATGCAGTAGAAACTGACCCGAAGGGAACACGGACTCGATGATCTCGAACAGGACGGCACAAAGCTGGTAACCAGAATTTCTGACTGGTTCAAGCTCGAGCTTCGAATCCGGAAATGGTGGTTGTTTTCAGGTGGTCAAGCTGTTGTCTCCGGCGAGTCTGAGGCTAGCAGCGGCCTTGTATGTGCGTGTGTTTTCCGGCGGGCTGGGGTCGTCTGGTTCGTCGAAGAAGACGGTCACCCGGGGGTGGGGTTTTTCTTCCAAAAGCTGCGCAGCTTTTTTCGTTCTCTATCGTGTATTTTGTGTGTGTTTTTGTGAAGACGAAGCCACCAGCCTTCTTCAATTTTGGCGCGTCCCCTCTGTATTGTGTGTATATGCCTGTGTTTTTTGTGAAGAAAACCGCCCAGCTCCCTTCTCGTGTATCTCTCTCGTGTGTAGGCGTCTGTGTTTTTATGAAGAAAACCCAATGCCGCCTGCCTCGCTCTTGAATTTTTCAGGCGTCCCTCATGTGTGTGTATATCCGTGTATTAGGTTAGGGTGAATTTGGGTATTGGGTTGGGTTGGGTTGGGTCGACCCGGTTTGGGATTGGGTAGGGGTTAATATGGGTTGGGTTTAAATGAAGAATAGGTATTGAAAAATTTGGGCTTACTTATCGCATGACCCAATTTCGAATTTGCTTTTCAATTTCTTTCTTTCATTGTTTTCGTTTTAATTAATTAAAAACATAAACGAAATTCCTAATTCAATTCAAATTGTCAAATTAAGCTAATTACCTAACTATGTAAAAATGACCAGTTTTTGCGATTTTTGATTTATAATACAATTAACTCAATGTAATTAATTCCTAAATGTAATTTGAACTTAAGGTGACATATAATTAAAAATGTGAAACTTTTTATGCTTTTCTATAATTCTTAAAATATTAAAAATGTATGAAATGCAAATAAATAAAGAAAAATTCTTAAAATTAATAAAAAATTATTTTTGTCTATTTTTAGGAGTTATTTTCATGTAAGGCAAAAATAACGTGATCGAAATCGGTACACATTTGAGTAAGGCACTGAGTTCCTGTCGCGGCCCCATAAGAATGGGTTGTGACACTTACCACTTTTGTCACCACCCAAACTGATGGGCTGTTATGGTTGCCCGAGTCCTACATGTCGAACATCCTTAAAAATGCATCTACGATATACATATGAATAACATAGGGAAACCTATTGAAAAGACATATACGTATACATGCGTAATATAATAGGGCGAGCCAGCAAGGCTTCTATAGACGCCTATTAACCCAATACTGAAAGCTGACAGGGCTATACACTATCCAAGTATACATAACTGTCTACAGACCTCTAATGAAAAGTACAACTGCGCAAAGGCAGATAGGGCCATGTCATATTCATATATGTATACAAGCATATCGCACAAAAATCAAAAGTAGTTCTGGAGCAAGTGCAGCACGCCAACTCTCGCTAATCAAGGATCCTAAGAAGAGGGATCGTCAGCTCGCCTACCTGAATCTGCAGGCACCAAATGCATGCGCCAGTACATAGAGTGTCAATACAAATAATGTATTGAGTATGTAAAGGCATAAAAATTAGTACACAAAAGACATAGATGAAACATGGAATAAATAACTTCGCCTGTAAGATTAAATAACGTGTAATTCTTGAGATATTTATAATGTCGGGACGCGCATGAAAATATCATGTCATTCATGGGTATAGGTGTACATAACATCATCAATTGTCTGAGAGAGTCCTATCATTTCGAAGATTATATCAATTTACTTATGGCGTATTTTCACGTGTGAAAACATGGGTGTAACATCATTCCCCCCTTTGGCACATTCATCCTCGAATGTTGACTGATGCATTTATCCTTTTCGTAACTTATTTCTTCCAAATAGTTTAGCACTCTTCTTTTTATCTAACAAATTGTTCCATGGATAAATCCAAAGGCCAAAACAATCTCATCATTATGCTTCTTTCTCACATCCTGACTTGTGGTTGGAATCCTTCAATCTCGTAACTGTTGCTACCTTCTTTCGTGGAACCTTACAACTTTGACCTTCTAAGTGCACATATGAGGCTCCTCTCTCCGTTTTCCTCCAGCTTTTATCCAATCTTTATGCCTTACTTTGTAAACATATGCAGAGCTTGATAAGATTTCTCTTTGGGCATTTATATGTATACTAAAGTTCTTCTCTTGGTACTTTATCGAAGTTATAACTATTTTTATATCTTATTTCATAGACCTTATTATCCGTCCATGTAACTTTCTTCATCTAGGTAGATTATACTATACCATATCTATTACTTTGATTTATCGGTACTAAGGTCCGCTACCAAACTCAAGGTTACTCTCTCACTGCTTATTATATATGTGTAGATCTAAGTCTTTTAATGGTTCTTCATTACTGTTCATCATAATAATGATGGCCTAATCTTACCTCCTAGTGGGGAATTTTATCCATCTACGATAGATTTACCTTAATGAAGATCCATAATCTACCATTGATAACTTGACCTTTTATGTAACACTGCCGCTAGGGCTCATGTCTCACCGAGGAACAGATGAAATGATTAGACTGATCCGCCAGGGGCGATAATATACTTTCATAACCATATTCCATATCATCCCAATGTGATTCATGTATGTGGGTATTTTAATATGGTACAATTCATGATATTCATCTTCTTTTTTTCTTCTTCAAATCATTACTCAATCGAAGATCCAAACGTCATTCTTTATCAATCAAAATTACACACTTATTCAACTATTCGGGTAGCATCCCATCTCTTTTAAATGCAATTAGCCTTAAACTCTTTTTAGTTCATTCAGGCTATACACAACTTCCTATAACTTGGAGAAACCATTAGCTCTCTTATTTTCTTGGGCTTAATCTCGAGGACTTATCAATTGTAGTAACATTATCACTCACCCTTTCTTGTCATTACTCCTATGTACTAGAACCTTGCCGCATTACCATAGAATAGCTTGCGACCTACACATATCTCTTTATATTACTCACAACGTTTCATCTTACTTGCATCATAAATTTTTTTATTTCTTTCTGGAACATCAACGAAGAAATCCAATCATCTATAAAAATTCTTCTATACTCTTAATCATGCTTATTAATACCTAGAAAACCGTACGCTTGAAGACATTCCACTTGTGACCCTATTATTATTACCGCATATTTAATTCCCACACTTCTAGACTTCTATCTGAAGTAATGACTATTCACAACCTTATGCATTTGAGTATCTTGTATGTTGTCCACCTTTACCTTACTTATCTTAATTCTATCTCTTTCATGACCTCCTTTCCACATAGGTATAATTCACAACCACAACTTTAAGCTCTCTTATAATAATTCATCATGTTATGCATACAAAATCTTGTAGTAGGTTCATGCTGACTTTATATGAGGCAGATACTCTTTTAACTGGATTTATCGTATTGTTTTTATATGATATGGTGGTTTTGTTGTACTATATCATGGGCCTCTAATGTTAAGGATGATCCTGCAATTTTATCAATTACAATTGTTTGGGTCGATACTCAGACTCCTTATTTACTTGGTTGATGTTACATTAGTTTCCTCTTCATGCTAATTAGCACTTATGTAGGCTTAAGCTATCTTCCGATCTGCGGCTCGTGGCATGTAATCATTACTTTAGCCTTTCATGGATGAGATGGAATATCCATGATACAATATTTTTAACAATTTAATCCTTTATCAATGACCTGGACTCAATTCTTTCTTTCAACACGTATGCTGCATGGATAATATTCTGAAATATTAAGCACTTTCATAGCATAACAACTATGGTTCATTGATCGAATAACTCCTTTCGTTCATTCTCAATTTTCTTTAAATGTAAGCGATTACGTTTTTTAGGTCATCCCGCTGCTTATTGCATGAATACTTGATTTATCTTGGTGCCCAACATATATTGGATTTCCGTACAACCCATATGGTCTTGAGTATCACATTTGACTTTTTTCTTTTCCCGTTAATACCCATGATAGGTGACACGTTCTAATAGAGTATGGACAATGTTGTTATGAGGATGTTTTCACAAAATCAATTATTCTTTAAGTTACTATATTTAGGTTGAAGCCTTCTTCCTCATTCCTTTATCTAGTCTTTCATTGTAGTACATAGGGAGCATCCTATGACTATTGTAAAGATGCAAGCTTTATCTGTATTTTACGCTCATGTGCTTGTGGGGTGGCTTCTAAAAATGATATTTTGATTATCTTTCCAATGACATTCTCTTTTATATTACTGAAACTCATATGGTATATTTGATTGCCCATCTCCTATCTAAATATTTCTCGAGGATCATAATATCACATCTGTAAGACTGAAATTCCCATGTTTGGTTTCACTATATTTATCTTGCACAATTTATTGATTTGTCTGTATCATCTTGTCTAGCCATAACTAGGCTTTTCCTGAATCAACTAATAACTACTCGTTGGGCCCATTCTTGTATCTATATTCCATGTAATTTTTCTAAGGTTATTTCGTTGTCTTAACTTACCTCTCGCACAAACACCTTATCTCCCAAGTGTTCATTCATACTTATTTATCAATAACATCCTGGGGGAACCCCTTAATGCCTTTCCCCGACATTGTACTTGCATAACTATCTAGAGTTGTAACATATAGAATTTGGATTACTGCAATCTCATTCCTTTCTCATTTTTATCACATTCCTCCTTTACCATTCCATACTAGAACCAATTAATCTTGACTCAATGCCACATCACTCCATATTCCCCATTTAGGGGAGTACTAAGATTTTTTCATTCGATGATCCACAAATAGATGTTTTACCTCTTCATTATTATTGTCTTTTCACATGCTTGATGATCCTTACTCACCTTGCAGTAATCCTTCTGTACCATGGATAAGGAGATTTTGTACTCGTGAGGATGACACTTAGTGTAACTGGCATACATAGTCCCTTAAGCTTAATATCGCTAACAGTGCTTGCTTTAGGGAGTGTCTTCCTGAATGACCTTTAATGATTATTCTTCTATCGTCCATTATATATTCGCCAAAATGCAATCTCTGAATTTCTTACGATGTCGACTATTGTCAAATCAACTTCGTCCCTGATTTATTTTGAGTTTATCTTGTTCATCAGCCTATACTGATTTCTATTAATCTGCGTCTAACTTTTCATTATGATAATCATGTTAGAGTCACGAACTTATTTCTCCTAATGAGGATATAACTTTATAATGTATACTCTTTTGTTGTCCAAGGCCTTTCACTTCTCGTATTTCTTTCCCTTGTCGATAGACTCTATAGTACTATCGCTATTTTGTTCATATATGGTTGTCATCCATGTACCAGATTTTATTCATAATTCTTCATTAACTCTCTTCTTATTTTCCTGCTAACATTTATGTTTATCATTTTATTCTGAAATCATCGACTAGACATTCTATTATTTGTAGCTCCCCTTGCTCCATCCACTGGCTCTTTTTCATAACATTCATTTTCTACTAGGGACGGGAGCCATAATAAAGTAATATTTATCTCTTTAAGGATTCAAGTGTCTATCTTTGTAGTAGTCATATGTAGTTGTATTATTTTAGAGTGCACCATCTTGGTGTCGTACACGGAGATCTGTTCGCATATATGCAATATCCTTCGTAAATGTCAACTAACGCAAACAATCCATCCATCATTTTGGGTTACTCTAACCTCCTGCCGAATCCTGATATTCAGCCATTCTCTTACACTACACCTGTTAGCCCCCGTCAGGGATATCTGAGATGCGTGTTGCAAATTATACATACCTTTTTTTACTGATTGAGGGAACTTAAAATGCTTATATTTGCCTTACTGAGTGGTGAGTAATAATAATCCTCTCCAGCTCACTACCTCGTACTCATCTTCATCTTGCTTCTTTTACTTGTTGAAACTTGTATCTATCTTATAATTCTCTCATTGCTTTTTAACATATCGGTGGATAGATATTCATGCCTTAGGGCTTATTTTCAAGAAGTTTACACACTTGTTCTACTAAAAAGTTCACATTTACTCATCATAAGAATGATGCAAAATCGAATTCCTCTGACTCAACTCTTCCACAACCAAATTCAATATCTTACCAACCATCTTTCTAGATATACGCATCGTCATATTATCAACAAGATAGAGTTTAGGAAATTAAGTTCGTACAGCTTTACCACGATCTAGAGTAAAACAAAAGAGTGACAGTCTCAAATTCCCTGTAGCCTCTATCTTATAAGAATGGTGCACGACACACTCATAAACAAAACTCTACTAGACATGGCTTGTAGATTCCTTAGGACAGAACTGCTCTGATACCACTTTTGTCATAACCCAACACAATAGGCCATGATAGGAATCCAGTACTTTACTCAACCGAGTACCAACATAATGTATCTTTTTGCATCATGCTACATAGGTAAGTGAGACGAAAAGGATGCCATAGGATAACTTGAATAGAACATGTAATACCAACTTATACATGAGACATATGTGCCTATTGGAACAAAATGATCACTCGTACATTAAAAATAGGCCAACAAGGCCATACAATCTTTTACTTACATGATATATGTCTACAATCCTTAAAGAGTAGATAAATATAATAAAGGTCGGGATAGGACATGTAGTGAAAATCAATATATGTACTTATCATAGTAACAATATAAGAAACTCCAAAGCAAATAAAGCACACTAACACTTTTCGCTTAGCTAATAACCTACTTGGAGGACTCAAAACCTATTTATCGGGTTTTGCGGGCATGAAATAGAGCATTCCCAGGCAAAAGGGACATCAGTACAAATAGTGTACCGAGTATGTAAGGCACACAAATAAGTATATAAATGACATAGAAGAAACATGAAGTAAATGACTCAACCTGTAAGTCTGGATAACTCTATAACTCATGCAATACATATAGTGTCATACATATACGAATGAATGTCATGTAATACATTGGTACATGTTCATAATGTCATCAAGCCTCTTAAGGCATCTCATCATATAATCTCGGCCATTGTCGGAAAAATTATCAACGTATACAACCTTATCAGGTGGTGGTGTGTATATAAAATCCGTATACTTTTTTCCTTATCCTTTATACGTAAAATATATATATATATACGTGTGTATAGCGCTATCTAGTCATGGGTAGAAATGATTGCGATTCAAAAGAAGTACGTCAATAGAATCTCTCGGAATGCCATAAGACCATTATGCCTTTGAATAATATCATGAAGTAAACTTTTTCAACTTACATTTTTTCTGAGACCGTGAATAGAAGATGTAATAACAACACAATGAAATTCAAGAGCATAGGTACCTCTAATATTTCTATAAATAGAGTTATGTATGAAAGTGATTCATTTTCTTGTTTCATTTGTATCTTATAAATCATGCCAAAAGTAAAGAAGGGATAGCCTTAACATACCTGAGCCGATTCTCTTGAAAACCCCTTAATACGCATCAATTGTGACAACATGTATCGGCAAATCAAAGTAAGAAATAATCCGTATAATATTCTTTAGAAAGATTGCACCGTACTCCTGTAAAATTTCAAATCCTACATTTCTGTACTATTAAGCAGCCTTTGTATAAAATATTGAAGCCATTTAGTTGATAATGCAAATTATTATCTTTACGGAAGCCTTACATGTTACATAGTAGTTGTAAGCATCCAATTTTATTAGTTAGAGAGACTTTTAACACTTTACAAGACTTGGCCACCCAAAAATCTCTTAAAATGCGACATGTCTTCCCATACTAAGAGGCATTACTTGTTTTTTTATCAAACTTATGAGCTTCCACGTTGGGAGCCTTAATCTTATCCAAATAATTCATTAATTATCCACTAATCTACTTGATTATCTTGTTATTCTCGCATTTAACGATAATTAACCAATTGTCCATATATTTAAGAATTATCTCAAAATATATAAAATGCTACACACGTTTAACACTCATTATACACCTTACTATCAAGGTGATGTGGTACCTTCTATGACACAAATTATATAGGTTATTATTGCTTAAACATATTTTATTCCAAAATATCAATCTTCAATAGAACTCTTTTTTTTGATCTCTTACCCTCTGACCTTCACGAATTTACTTATCACACTTTTGAAATAGTATAATACTAATAATCTCAAGATAATATCATTCCCGAGCTTACGTCGATTAACTTACAACGAAACTTTAACGTATAAAAATATTGGATCTAACATCTCATTTACCAGCTTATATCAATTTACTTATGAATACTTTTACATACGAAAACATGGGGTATAACAATTATGCAAAGATTGGAAAATGGTTTTGAACAACGAAGGTTATTCTTAAATTTTAGGTGGACAACGTATCTTGTCTTTCAACCTTTACGTTTCCCATGTTTGAGTGGTAAAGTCATGTGTTTAATGTCATGTACTTCTATTTTACATGTTGTATATGATATAAAAGTAATGGTGAAGAAACCAAGTGAAAACAAGTCAAAAAGGAGCAAAAATGAACAAGGAGTACCTGCCCAATGATTTACTCTTCGCAAACGTGAAGAAGCAGGAGCCAAACCTTCGCGAACACGAAGTAGACAACGCAAACGCGAAGGAAAAAACACGAATGAAAAAGATGAGATAAGCAAACCCTCGCGAACGCGAAGGTATGGTCGCGAACACGAAGAAGGAATTGGGCAAGAAAACTGGCAGTTATGGAATTTAACATATTTCACCCCAAACAATTTAATACCCAAACCTGCTCATTTGTAAATATCTTTTGGCATATATTCAGCTCTTAGAACTAGAGAGAACAAGTCTTAAAGATAGGATTTGCGCACACACTTGGGTTTTAAAAATTTCAAGCTTGTGTTTAAGGATTTCTTATCCATTAATATTTTTTTCTTTATTTTCTTGCTTTGTATTAAATATTTAAGTGTGTAGTATTTATTTCCAATATGTGAATCTTCTTTATAGAAGTATTCTTAGTTAAAAAATGAAATAAATAAATAAAATAAAAATTCAAGGAAGGAAGAAAAAAATTAAATTAATAATAAGATGTAGTGAATAAATGAATGATTAGGTGCAGAATAAAAAGTGATGAAAGAATGGTAAATATTTTTGAAAGAAGTGAACTTTAAATGTAAATTTTATAGTACTTGGGGATCTTTTAAGTCACTCTAACAAAAATTGTGTCCTGCCTTAAGCAAAAGCCTAAACTACAACATTTTAAGTCTTAATTGATTTTGAACCAAGTTGTCTGCATTAGAGGAGAAATACATGAAGGGAAAGTCCATAGTACTACTTGTGTGAATTTGAACGTGTTTGTGAGAGAGAGCTATTTCTTTTAATTTCGTATCCCATTATCATTTTGAATTAAAAATTATGATTGAGAGATTCTCTCTTAAATGTGAGGGCGCACGAAATTTGAGTTGTGAATTTAATCGTAAAAGGAATGACCGAAGAAAGTTAATCGTGATAATGAGGCAAAATTGTGAAGCTTTACCGTCATGAATTCATTGCTACTCTGATTTGCATAATGTTTGAGCACTTAAAGTATAATATATTTTGTGAGAAGAGTTTGATAATTAATATACTTAGGAGTAATCGTTAGTATATATCAAAGTCTGGTTTTTGAGATACAATCCAAGTCTTTAATATTCCTCTCCTTTGGAAGCTTTAGGAGTGAAGAATCTTGCATTTTGTAAGCTTTATGGTATTTAATATTCTCATCACTTTGTATTTTAGCATGTATAGCAAACTTTAAATACTAAAGTTATAGACCCTAAATGGGTGTTTGTTAATTTATATTTGACATTTAATATGTGTAATGGTTGGTTGATATATATTTTTGCTCATTCATCATTTAGTGTTGGTAGTTGCAAATATTAACAAGTGCCATTAAATTATCTCTTTACTTGGAAAAGTAAGTTAGAATTTGGGAGAAGTAAATATCAAAGGCTCAAGGCTTTAAACCTTGTTTAATGGAATCGCTTAGGAATAAGTGGGTTTTGTTTGGCATGTATTGGTTGTTCGTAATTGCAACTATTTTATATTTAGAAAATTATAAAAAGAAAATACTACCCAACTATTGGAAAATACTGGGTAGCCATTTAGAAATCATTTGTATATCAAAAGAACCTTCCATTATGTGATGACCCGGCCGACCGTCTTACAAATTAATGCCCTGATCCCCTATTACTTGATTTCCCTAAGTTTATTTCTGCTAATTTGATTTGCTAGGGTATTCGGTTTGAGTTTTGGAGAGTTCGGTGACACTTAATCCTTAAATGAGAGCTTAAGTGTTGGATAATTTAACGTCGTTAGAACAATGTGAAGACAGCCTCAGAAAATAAATCTGAAGGTTTCGTTTGCTTCATTGGGTGGTTTTGGGGATTGGAGCGCGTTCGGATAGTATTTTGAAGGTCTATAGCTAATTTAGGCTTGGAAAGTCGAAGGCTAAATTTTGAATATTTCTGGTTCGATAGTGAGATTTTGATCCAAGGGTCGGAATGGAATTTCGAGAGTTGTATTAGCTCCATCATGTCATTTGAGACGTATTTGTAAAAATTCAGGTCATTTGGAGGTGGTTTGGTTGGGTGTTTGATCGAAAGCATGTTTTAAGGAAAAAATGGATTTCTTAGGCTTAAATCCTTGATTAATCCGAGGTTTCAATGTTGTTTTAGGTGTTTTAAGGATTGGTACAAGTTTGAAAAAGATATTTGGTGATATTGGTGTTTTTCGTTGAGGTCTCGAGGTCTCAGGGTGATTTCGGATGGTTGACAGAGGGTTGAAGAAGTATTGCAGCAGCTGTAGCATTGTTGATTCTCGTATTTTCACATATGCGGCTTGGATACCGCATATGTAGTGCCGCAAATGCGGCTAAGGAGATCGCAAAATCGGATGTTGGTTTGTTCAGCAGCTTCCGTATGTGCGGTAGACCTTTCGCAGAAGCAGACTACATCTGCGAGTGGAAGATCGCAGTTGCGGAAAATTTTCTTTTTAATGAAAGACGCAAATATGACATTTGGTCCATAGAAGCGTGACTGCAGATGCGGTCCCAAGCCCGTAAATGCGTTAACAGCTGGGCAACACATAGAAATAGTTGCCATTGCAAAATTTATCAATTCTTCCACCATTTCATTTAGGTTTGAAGCTTTTGAGGAAAACAAAGGGGATTTACTTGGAGGTAATGTTCTTAAAGTAGTTTTCATATGATTAAAGATCTATATAATAGTGAGAAATTAGGGAAGAGGGGGTAATTAAAGCTTGAGTTTAAGAGACCTTTAAATGAGGATTTGAGGGGTAATTGGACTTCTATTTCTTTGTTCATGTTATTTATAGACTCGTGAGAGTACGAGATTTTCTAAAGTGTAACTTTCACCCCATTCCGTGATGTGGGACTGAGGGGCATTTTTATCATTTTACCTAATTTCCTGCATTAGCTTTGAATTAAATTTTAGAATCAGTTACTTGAGGTGTTACATACTATATCTAATTGAATCGAATTGATTTGGGCCATTTGGAGTCGGATACTCATGGCAAAAGCATGATTTCATGTTGAGTTTTAGTCGGTTTGAGGTAAGCGGCTTCTCTAACCTTGTGTGGAGGACCTTCCCCTTAGGATTGGCATATTTGATTATTTAACTGCCTTGTGCATGAGGTGACGAGTGCGTACTTGCGCAAATTTTTAAAAATCTAGTTTTCTTAAAGTACTCCTTAGCACGTTTTCTTTCTACTTTTAGTGTATTTGCAAATTTAACCTATTGTTAGTTAGAAGAGCATGTTTATTTTATTTAAATTGCCTATTTACTTGCATTGCCTTGTTTTCATTATGTGAAGCATATTAGGCTAGAACTACTTATTGCCTTCCTATCAAATTCCAGTTCTGAATATTTTCTTACTATTGTTGTGTATTTACATTGGGACTATGGATGTGGAATTCTGTAGCTCCCACTTTTCTATTTACTTTGGGACTACAAGTTAGATTCACGGTAGATCCCCCTGCACATTTACTTTGATACTACGGGTTAGATTCCTGGTAAATTCTCCTGCATAGTTATATAAACTACGGGAATGCACCTGGTAGATTCCCCTAGTACTGGTTATTTTATTCTGGGACTACGGATCGTGATTCCGGTAGATACTCACGCATTAATAATTAGACTACGGGACAGTATCCTGGGAGATCCATTGCACAGTTGATGAAAAGGACTAATAGACATTATCCTGGGAGATCCTCGTTGTTACTATTGGTGCTGAGTTGTTCTTATTTTCTGTAGTTACTCTATTTATTGTATATTTTTTATTACCTTGTATAACTTGTCTTATTCCATCACTGTACTGATTATATTGCTTACTCTACACTGTTAAATCTTATATTTTATTTGATCTAAGTAGGGCCCTGATCTTCCTCGTCACTACCCGAACAAGGTTAGGCTTGGCACTTGCTGAGTACCGATGTGGTGTACTCAAGCCCTTTCTGTGCATGTTTATCATATGCAGATTCAGGTACTTCGGCACATGCTTATCATCCTTGAGGCAGGGAGAGCTTTTGGAGATTTCAAGGTGCATTTGCCGTGTCCACAGACCGAAGAGTCTCTATGTTTATTCTATGTTGTAGTGTTAGCCCTTCTATCGTGCTGTTGATGTAGACATTCTGGAGATTAGAGCACTTTACTCTATTCCTTCTAGCTTGTGTTCCCGTGAGTTTCCGGGTTTTTAGATAGTGATGTAGAAGTTTTGAGATATTGTGTTGTATATGCTGAGCGACATTCTATACGCCGTTCCTTTTTTATCATTCTTGGTTTTAGATTTATATTTCCTCAAATTTCAATTTATTTTTTGCACTTGTTAGGCTTACATAGTTGCAGACACTAGGAGCTGTCAGTTCACAGATTGCGAACTGGGGTCGCGACACATTACAAATATATCATATTAAAAGCGATAGCAATACATTTTTTTTTATCAAACTGTCATATATCATTAATATCAAAAAAAATATTTACATTTTTTAGCAAGACTGGCAGTAGCATGGACTAACTACGACCCTGTTCCAGTAAGCTATTTTCTATTACTATCTATACACAAGTAAGCAACTAAGTAAGCTACCTAAGGGTAACAGTTTAACTTGCTCAATCCAATCTGCCAATGCTTGCAGTTTCTGCCTCTAAGGTGTAGGAGTGTTGCAATTTCTCGGCATGTCAAATCCTCTACAAAGCTTGCGCCTTCATAACGAATATGGTTCCTTTCCCTCTAAATGATAGCAGTAGTGGTCACAGAAGCAGCTGCTGTGATAGCATTCTGCAATTGCTTGCTTCTAGCCTTGCTACAAACCCAGTGCACCTCATTTTCCCAGCTGTCAATGGTCCTGGAATGTCCTAGCCATACACAAATTCTCAACCACAACCTGTTTGTGGTATAGCATTCAAAAAATAGGTGCTTGAAATCTTCAACATACTGCTTACAGAATGCACACATTGCTGGAACTTGTATGCCCATAATCTGTAATCTATCAACTGTGGGAAGCTTGTGCTGAGCAGCTAGCCAAACAGTAAACTTATGCTTAGGAAGTACATTAGCAATAAGCATTAAGTTTTTCCATGCAACCTTGGTGAAACTAGGCAACAAAGCAATATACAGTTTGTGAATGTGAAACTTGTCCATCCTGCATACACTTTGCAGCCTGCATATAAGAGTACCCTGTAACTGAGCATTGTCCATCATCAAGGATCAACTATCCAAAATCTTTTTGATCACCCAAGAAGTGGTAGTTGGTACAGCAACTGAGTCAACATTCCTCTTCTTGATGTAATAGGCATGCACCCATCTGACCCATAAGCAGTCATTTTTCCTAGCCAAGTCCCATAATAGTTTGACTATGGCTGCTTTGTTCCTGACATCCAACCTCAGAATATTAAGTCCACCAGAAGATAAAGGTTGGCATATCTTGTCCCAGGCAACTAATGCTCTTCTGGACAGTGTAGCTTTACCAGTCCAGAGGTAAGTTCTGCATATTGCTTCTATAGTCTTCAAGACTTTCTTGGGTATAATAATCACCTGAGCCCAGTAAGTCTGCGTTCCAAAGACCACAGACTTAATCAATTGAGTTATGCCAAAGATAACATTTTAGCTGACCAGCAAGTGACTCTTGCTGTAATCTTCTCGATAAGAGGCAAATAGGGATGAATAACCAACTTCTTTGAATCCAGAGGAACACCTAGATATCTGAAAGGGAGATGTCCTTCAGTGATTCCCAGAACTGCAATAATCTCTTCTCTGATGTCCTGTGGAACTCCAGCCAAATAGATTGCACTTTTACTTACATTAGCCTGAAGGCCAGATGCTGCTGAGAATTGAAGAAAAGTCCTGTGGAATATCTGGATGGATATTAAGTCAGCTTTGCAGAACATGAGCAGGTCATCAGCAAAACAGACATGAGATATATTGAGTTTCCAGCACCTTGGATGGAAATTGAAGTTCCCATCTTTATGCAACTGCTGGAGTAATCTGTTAAGATACTCCATAGCCTATATAAAGAGGCAAGGTGACATAGGATCCCCCTGCCTTATGCCTCTCTTAGTAATGAAAGGTTTAGTAAGGCCACCATTCATTACTAATGAGTATGAGACAGATGAGACACAAGCCATGATACATGCGGTAAACTTGGCTGGAAACCCCAGGTCAATTAGAAACTGCTTCAGAAATTTCTATTCCAGTGTATCATATTCTTTCCTTAAGTCCACTTTAAGAACACATCTAAGAGAAACACCTTTCCTAGAGTATCCTTTGAATATTTCATGGCTAAGTAGGAAGTTATCCATAATACCCCTTCCTTCAATAAAAGCAGATTGGGAGGCCCAACCAATTCTCCAATCACAGCCTTTATCCTTTTGGTATTGACTTTAGATATGATTTTGTACAGAGTAGTGCAGCAGGCAATAGGTCTAAAGTCCTTTACAGTAGTAGGAGTTGTAATTTTAGGCACAATGGCTATTGCAGTGGTATTAATCATATGTGGCATTTGGCAGGTATCAAAGAACTCATCAGCAGCAGATAGTATATCTTCTTGCACCACCTCCCAGTTCTTAGTAAAGAATTCAATAGGAAAGCCATCTACCCCTGGAGCCTTATCCTTTGGCATTTCAGTAACAGCTGCAGTGATCTCCTCCATAGTAACTTCTCTAATAACAGATCTCTGCTGATCAAGTGTAAGACACTTACCTTCCTTCATTATGCTGGTATCTACACAGGGAAGTTCAGGAGCATATTCCCCCATTAATGATTGAAACACCTTCAAGAATTCCTGTTCCACAGCTAGAGGATCTGTTAGTTTTATACCTGTGTCAGTATAAATTGAAGTGATATTATTTTGGCCTGTCCTGATCCTCCATTGTGCATGAAAATACTTAGTATTTACATCAGTACATTCAATCCATAGAGCTTTGGATTTGTGCCTCATTATTTGTTCCTCCACACTGTTCCATTTCTCAAGTTCTTCTAGTACACCTCTTTCCTCTTTTATCAATTCCTGTGAGAGAGGGTTACTTTGCATCTGCACCTGGATAATGCCAAGTCTTTCCCTTGCCTGAACAATCTGCTGTTTGTAGGTTGCCATGTGCTTATTTATACCTTTTAGTTGCTGCTTCATTGCCTTCAAATTCTGCCAAATCTGTTGCATTGGTGAGCCTATATAATCCTGCTCCCAAACTTGCTTGACAATGTTATGAAATTGAACATGTTCCATAACAGCACTCTATAGCCTGAAAGGCTTAGGATGCAGAGGTTTATAATCACCAAATTTTACCAGAATAGGGGAATGATCAGAGACCAATGGATTCATGTAATCAGCTTCCAAATGTCCAAACTACTGCAGCCATTGTTAGTTGCCTAGTGCCCAGTCAATCTTTCTATATACTCTAGTATCAGCATCCTGCTTATTTGTCCAAGTATAATGCCAACCTGTAGCTCTTAAAGCAGTAAGTTGTAAATCAGACATTGTATCTTTGAAATCCTTCACTTCAGCCTCAGTAACTAGGGAGCCAATTCTGTCCTCAGAATTAAAGACACAATTAAAGTCACCACTAATTAGCCAAGCATCTTGATTGGAACCATGTATAGCTCTTAGATCATGCCACAGTTGAACTCTGAGAGGTGCAGTGTTGTGACCATATATAACACTAAACTGGATTTTGATTTGTGTTCTTGTATCATCAATAAAACAGTGAATAAGTTGGTCTGCAATAGAAGAGATATGTACTTGAATGTAAGACTTCCACAGTAACCAAATTCTTCCATTAATAGCCTTTGAATAATTGCATTGCACCTTCCAATCCTTGTCCACCTTGTCCAGTATTTTCTTGGCTTTGTGCTCCTTTACTCTAGTTTCTACTACTCCCATGACATCCACTTTATTTACAGCAAGGAAGTTTTTTAATTCCTTCTGTTTATGGGGCTGGTTGAAGCCCCTAATATTCCATGTAGCTATAATCATGGAAACAGAGGGGTACCTCTATTAGAGGGTCCTGGATCAATCTGTTGGACCCTACCACTCCCCACAGTCATTGTTGCCTTTCCCTTGTTGCAATTGTCAGCCATTTGGTCAGTAACTTCATTATCTGTAGTGACAAGCACCTGTTGACACACAGACTCATTCAGTGCAATCTGTTGAGGATTGGCTAGGCTTTCATCAATTCTACTAGATTCCTGCACTAACTGAGTTCCCAGCACTTTATCTGTTATAGCATCCTCATGAGTTACCTGCACCTCTGCTACAGTTTGTTTGACCTGCCATTCTGTTTTGCCTAGCTGTTTGCCCTTCCTTTTCTGTCTAGGTAGTTTATCCTGCTGCTTCACTTCCTTATGTTCATTGTTCTCAGCAGAATACCAGCAGTCAATGGAGTCGTGCCCAAACTTCAAACAATGGTTGCAAAAGCAAGGTTTACTCAACTATCTGGATTTTTGAACCATAAGGTGTTTCAATTTCCAATTTGTCAGGCAAAGTATAAGCAGCATCTACTTCAACTATAACTCTGGCAAATGAGATCTTCTCATAATGTGCAGTGAATTTATCAGTGTATAATGGATTGCCAATAGCACCGGCCATTTTACTTAAAACTTCAGCAGACCAGTAGCCCACTGGAAGGCCAGGAAATCTAATCCAAATTGGAACAGTGCTAAGAACATTCCTATGAAAATCAAAATCAATCTCCCATGGCTTTAGAACTATCGGCCTATTTCTATAAGTGTAAGGCCCTGATTGCAACACCAGATCTCTATCCTCAGTGATATTAAAATGAAAAATACAGTTTCCTTCAGCATGCATTAATACCTGAGGTTTAGCAACAAAGTTCCATACATGCATGACAAAGCTTTCCATATTCCTCTCACTGGGATTATCAGCTATTACAAATCCAATCAGTGTATTCTGCCAGTAATCCACCTGATGTTTTAGATCTTCCTCATTCATCTTCACAACCTTTTTCCCATTTCGATCAGAAGGAAGCACAAATGAGAGTGCCTTACCCATTTGTGCATCTTGATTACCTCTGACAACTTCAGCAGTAGTTTGTAATGATTTAGCCGGTTCATTCACTTCAAAAAATTGTAATCTCCTCGCAGTCGAGTTAATCATCTCTTCATTACCCTTCGGAGGTGTATTGACAGCTTCTTCAACCTCTGCATGTGTAGTCACCGGCGATTGGTACTTCTGTGGGAGGAAGTTCCCAAATGTCAGGGGTTCTAGTGTCGTAGTGACACCGTGAGCAGGGGTGACGAGCTGAGGATGTGTTATTGTGGTAGTCGGAGCTGCATTTCGCCGGCGTCTGGCCATTTCCGGCGTCAATTGCACCTTGCTATTGTGCGCCGAGTATGGTACTGTTATATTGCTCTGCTAAAATGCGCCGAGAGCATCATTTCTTCTTCCTTCAAATATTTAAATCTTATATAAACTTTTGTTCTCCTCAAAAGCCCACAGGAACGGAGTTGATGCTCCTACATCCATAGCATGAGTAGCTAAAGCAAGTGAATGATTTGAAATTCGAGTTATTTCACGGAATAACACTCGTATATATTGAGCTCGTAATAGTACCTCGCAATTCAAAAGTCTCTCTACGGGTGAAGAATAAGCGTGTTCTTGGGCCATCATTGAAACATAGATAGGGTCGACGACGGAACGAAGAACGAAACTTTACGATAGCTTTTTCGTAGATGTTCACTTGCATCACATACACAAGTGCTCTCTGAACCGTGCAATTAGGTCACCCGTAACACGGCTCTCCCACTTGAGTTATCTTAGCTCCAGGCCATGCTTTCAATAATATTGGAAAACTGGCAGCATAAGGTAACAACTAGTATGGAAAGCTGGTCGCCTTTGGAAGCCTTCGCCGGTAACCAAGGCGTATCGTTCCCGCAACCACTTTGGTACTTTGTTTATAGCTTTTTTAAGTTATGCAATAGAAGGGGGGCTTGCGCTTGAATTGAAGTAGCGCCTTTGGAATATGAGTAGGGCTCCTAAGTGGCGCGTTCGTGGAGGCAAACCGAAGGAAAAGCAAAAGGAAGGTTGGGTGCTTGTGGGGCGAGGAAAAACCTCGAATAGGAGGGGGCAACGCTCTAGATCCTCTCTACTTGCAGAAATGAATGGTTCAGAAAGGGGCTTGGTTCTCTATTTCCGGGCGGGGGGTAAAGGCCATAAGAGAAGATTGCCCTACCGGTAAGGAAGAGGGGAAAAAGGTGCTGTCATCTATCTCGACAAGTTTCCCGAGGCGTTGGAAATCCAGACCGGCTCAGAGAATCACTCTCGCTATTTAGCCCTTCGTTCCGCCAACAAAGAAGTCATCCTTGACGATTTCCCATTCCTTCCCTGCCGGGCCGCCTCTCTTCGCCATTCGATGCTTCCGCCTTCCCTTTCTATAACATACCCAGGCGCCCTCCTTTCCAATCACTAAGAAAAAAAATCCCAATCAAAGCCCTATCTAAGTAAAGCTTCATCTGTTATTTTTCCGACCCCAGGGGAGTTTATTCGACCCATTCCAAAGTCTCCCTCACTGCTCAAGTAAGTGTGCGACTCTGTATGAGGACCTCCTTCTCTTCTTCCCACTCTCCGTTCACACGATTCTCAAAGTAGAGGAGGAAGGGTGGGCAGCAGGTACCTCGAGCCCTCTGTCCCACACATCTATCAAGAAGCAAGTGTAGTTCACCGGTTCCACCGAATGCTCCTATCTCTCAGCAAAGATCGTGTGAGTGTGCAGTTATGCTTCGGATGCTTCACCATAGAATAGATTGATCCAGTTCCCGTTCTTTTCCGGTGCACTCGCTTTATATCTCGGACACACAAGGAAGGACGCGGTGGGAAGGAAGCAGCCCTAGCCTCTGTTCAGCCGATCATTCCGCTGGCATCTCGCATTCATGCCCCCGTTTGTATGCCGCTCGGGGATGTAGTTGTAGATATGTTAGTCTTAGTGGGTCGTTGGCTCCACCTATTATCTCCTTCTACGACATGCTGTTGTCGTCGCCATATTCCATATGTCACTTAGTCATCTTTGCCTCGCTGCAGATCAGCACCTCCGAAAGAAACGGAGGACTTCATTCAGTGACCCCGCGATCGCCATCTGAACGATCAGAATAAGGAAAAGCTTGAAGATAAGTTTTGTACTCAGTTAATTTCTCAGTCCCTCTAGTCGGGTGGGCACCGGCCGGTTTTTCGACCAGATCCCCCTAAAGCCCGTACGTGCGGGTCTCCCCGCATGCGGCTCACGCCATTCGAGGAGGCCCAGCCCAGCATTCATTCGCAAATCCTGTAGTGAAATTGAGACTGCTCAACCTCGGAAGCTAATTCGCGTGTAGGCAGCACTGTCTGTCGTACCGTTGACTCTATCTATTCATGGAATTTTCTTTTTGTTGCATTTTCTATTTTATATAGGCTCGCTCTGTCTTTTTCCAAGAATTCATCCACTTCCCTTTACTCCATAGGGCCTTCTCTAATAGGGAAAAGCCTTCCATTTCCGTCAAATGACCCGGCCTTCCCTGACTCCTCCACCGTCCGGGATCCCTTTCCTCCCTATGATATGCTCCCCCGGTGCAGGTCTACCACTCTTCGCGCCTGCGGCATTTTTGCCAGACGGTCTTTACCAGTAGTGCCATCCTCCCCACTGGCTGTATGGGCGCGTTGTCCCTCGCTGCAGCGTTCTTTTAAGTAATGGATTAAAGGAACAAATGTAGTTTAATGGAACAGCAAGCGGGATACACGTTCCACTGTGCCGAGATGTGAGGTGCAGGTGGTGATGGTCACCCCGGGGTATGCGCTAGCGCCCTTGAAGGCACTCCAGAACCCGCCAACGCTCGTGAAAACCCGGGTCGATCGGTCCTCCATTCATCAGACCGGAGGTATGGATAACGAGGCCACCTTCACAACCTTCTCCCTTCTGTCCCTATGTTGGAATAAGGTAAGGCGGTTCGCTTGAGTTGCTCAACCGCCCCTTAGCCTGGTGCTCATGACGTGCTGCGGAACCTCCACCGTGCCAGGGGAGGGGGACCAAGCAGGGCATAGCTAGCGGCATAGGAGCCGACTCGGCATCAGCGGCTTCGTGCCGCACTGGAGTAATCCAATATGTGGTTCCGCACGTTCCACCACTTCTCCGTTCATTTCCAATACTAATCGTGAAACACCATGAGCAGTAGGATATCGAGGTCCGAAATTCGATGTGAAATTTTTGATTTGCCTGTTCTTAGTCGTCATGGGAAAGAAATACAGAAATAAGAAAGAGATTATTACCTTAGAGCTTGTCCAATACAACCAGTAACAGAAATGCATCTCCTTCGCCCGCGCGAGAGACTTCTATGCCAGCCTGGAATAACAGCTCTGTTATGAAAGAAAGCGGCAGATAGACTAATTTGGCCGGTATTCCCTAATGAGTAGCTTTAGGAGATAAAGGTCCCCCTTATATTCTCCACCCATCTGCGGAGGGTTTCTGTATCCGTCTCCGCAGAGATCGTAAGATCGTAAGACATTATCGCCTTCGCGGCACTGGACTATATTTCCGTCATTTCCGGAAAGTGCAGGATAGCCGCCATTTCCCCCTTTCACAATGTTCTCGTGAAGTTGCTCACGAATCAAAGTGTGAATGCCCCTTCGAAGTCTCGCATGCTCTTTTTGATCGGGAGCGGGGTGGGCAATTTATGTCGGTGCTGGCGCCTGCGGCAGCGCCTCTGGAGCCGCCCCCCGTTCTGGAGCCAGCGGGTTCTGAATGACCTCCCTCTCACTTTGTTCGAGCTGAATTACATCCACCCTCTCACGGTTACAAAAGTTGTTAACTATCTCGAAAAAATCCATATCGTCCATCCGAAAAACGTGTCTCAATTACAGCCAACTCCCCTCCCCTGTCTCTTTCCCTATCGAAAAACCATCCCTACTTATTTTGTTTTACAAATGCTAACCAAGTGACACACTGGGGCCATGGGTCATGAAGGAGGTAGACCCCCATCCTCCTTAACTATGTATGGCTAATGAACTCCTCGCTTTAGTCCGTTCTTTTCCTTCTTTGGGCTCGGGTCAATAGTAGCCGTGGTAGTAATGCCCCAGAGCTCAGCTACCGACTCGAGGCGCCGATCGGGAAAGTCATAAAGGGACGTTAAACATAATTTTAGAAGGGCTTTCCCGCAAAAAAACCGAGTAAGTGAAAGCTTTTTAGACTTGTCCCACTAAGATGGCGAGGAAACTTACTTCCGAGAGAGCTGCTTTCGCCTCGGTAATTACCTAACGAGAGAGAGCCGATGCAAAAGTAGTCCTTTACGCGAGGAAACGCCAGAAAGACCTCTGCTAAATACGTTTTATATAGACTAGAAGCTAGAGAGATACTAAGGTATAGTGCTGCTACAAGAGAAGGCTCTTTCATGATAGGCGTCCAGACCTACTATTCCCGAGCCGCATCCCCGGCACACTTGCTATATCTACTAACGCTTCATCCTATCCAACTATACCTGAGATAAAGCCATTCTATAAAAATTCAAGACAAGAAGAAAGCAATAAAAGGATAGCGATCGCTTTGGGAACGTCACGGGGGAGGAAAATAGAAAGGTAACCTATGACACCGGGGAATTACGCTTTTTCAACCGCCTCAGCTTCTCGGATGGAAGGAGGGCGAGAGCATAGCACGCACGCTCTATGCTTTTCGCCAGCTTTCCCTCTAGTAAAAGATTAGCTCGTATCCTCTCTCTGTGTCTAAGGATTCCTGGGGCATGAGTTAAGCATATAGTTGATTTCTCTTTCTTTCGATTAGGCGTCGGTACTTTTGGAGTCTCTCTTTGTAGGCGTGCAAAACAAAAGAGCCACTGCTCTTCGGGGTGATGAGGTGGACAATTCCTTACTCCAGCTTCAAAGGAGCATCTTTGCATGAATCAATACTAACTCCTCAGTCAGCTGAGCTTCGATTTCGGAGATTAGAGCTGAAGAACTCCGTAACGGCGGAGAGGGGTTTCGCCTCGAATCCAAATGATTTCTCTTCTTCTCTTAGGATATTTCTAGTTAGGACTTGATCGAGGGATCAATTGACTCCGAAACATAAAGTAACAAGACCATAACCCCGTGCCCCCGCCTTATAGGATCCCAACTCATCACCCTCATCTCCAACTTATTAGTGGTTTTAAGGTGCTTTTGACTATTATAAATACTTATTTGGAGACCAAGGCAAGGGGTCATCTTCGGCAACCAACCGGTGGAGCCGGCCTCCCCGCCGTCCCCCCTGCCCGCACCCTCCATAATAGAGGTACGTAGAAACCTTGATCTGTTTACTTCCTCCTTTAATAAGATCGGGATGAGGAGTGACCTTTTACTGGACCTCGAGGATCGGCTTAAACTTGAAACTCCCTCAGAAGCAAAGAGACGCAAAATAATAGAATTCATGGACATCTTGGCCTTTGATGAAGATGAACTGATATACTGGCATTCTCTTCCAACTCCGTATCCTAACTCAGGGCAAACTATCTCTAGATGGCAAAGTGAAAAGTAGAATTGATCTGCACATCCCTCTATTCCAATAGAAAGCGTTAGCCTTCATCCATGAGATCGGGGTATCACTACCAGTAGGGGCCCGCTTCCTAATAAACTTTGAAACCTCGCCTTCCCTTTCGATGTCCGATCCCGGATACCATGACTTGCCTTCAAACGGGCTTCACCTTCAAAGGAGAGTAATCGATATGCGGACAGCAAGGCCAACGAAGATCAAATTTACCGGGGTCTGAGTCGTGTCTTGTACTTGAGTCCTCTCTATGCCTCTCATGTCCTTCTTTCCTTTGCTTGGGACTCATTAGCACACTCCTTGCTGCTTTCGTGCTTGATGGCTTCTGATGAACCAATGATACAGATCCTTCCCTAACAGTTGCTGTTCAATCCGTCCCTAAGAGTGAGAGGAGTAATAGGAATTCACATTGCCTTTTACGGCTTGGAATTCCTATTGTATAGAATAAATGTATTGGGCAATGCCTTTCTTTTCTTGAATTCAAAAATTCTCCGCCTTTTCTCAGCTTGACACCTACTTTAGAACCATCCTTTTCTAAGTACGACAAAGCTTCCTTGTAAACTAAGGCTTAGGCACGCTCGATAGCAAGAAGCTAGTGACTTCTTTCAGGTCATTAACTAGAACTTGCACGACGTATCACAGTGGGACCTGTCTTCTGTCCGGTTCTTGGGTCCGGTCGAGCCTCTTTGAAATTACATCCCTGCCTCTCGTCTAACTCAAGTTGCCCCGCTCCTTTGGCAGTTAAAGTAGCTTGCTTCAAGAAGTAAGACTATATCCCGAGGGGTATGTTTCGAGCAGAAGTTCTCTTGCTAGTGGAAGTAAGAGTAGCAAGGTTAGGACCGCATATAAATATAATAGGGGGTTCGAAAGAAATTAGATTCCCTAGAAGTTTTGTCCAGTTGGGAAAGCCAGAACTTTTGTAAACCAGCTTGATAAAGGCTAGTGGTAGGGACAGTCTCAGTACCACTGAAAGCGCGATAGTCCTTCAAGCAAGGGTCTTGGGCAAACAAAGTCCTTACTCGTATTCCACCAACAACTCGCGTATCATATAGAGCTTTTTCCTATCCTTTCCGCATAGACTTGCTTCGCACCTGCGTCAAAAGCCAGTTTAGTTATACTCAAGAGTAAGAATGATAAAGCATTTCGCAAGCTTGAATCCCTATAAAAAGTATGTCCCAACAATTTAGCCTGAAAAGAAAAAAGTGGGGTAGAAGTTAAGTTTCTATTGAATTGATTAAGATCCTTTTGAATATAAGATGCCCATGAAAAAGAATTTTTTAGAGGAAGTTAAAAAAATGCGGATTTCCCTATTGATTAACCTCTGAAGCGGATAAGATCCAAAGAAGTCTATACCTGCAGATGAAAGAGGAGCTTCTACGTGAACATTTCTAATAGTGGTTTCTCCTCCAACAGTCAAGTAACTAGCACTGGTTATTCCAGCAACAGCTCTTACTGTATAGAACTAGGACCGTCAACTCCAATTGTAGCAGCGGGAATGTCTTCACCACCAGATATTGCATTAAGAGCTTTTATTGCATCAACGGTGGAAATGGAGAGTAGGCTCGGAATATAATAGCTTGACCGCTTAGGCTCTTTGCACTTAAATAAATAGTAGACACGCAAAAAAATAAGACGCGAAACTTATAGAGTCATAGCCTTCTAAGACTTTCTTCTCCAACTCACTCAATCGATAGGTTGAGGCAATCAACTGGAAATCGACCAAAAGGACCTGTCAAGCCTTAGAAGTCAAAGCATGCATCACATATCATCATGCATAGCTTATTAGCTGTAGTAGCTGCATAGGAAACATAAAGAATATAGTACTTTTCTCCATTGTCATGCATCAAATGGCTGTCTCTCCTCTCTCAAAGCAGGCGAGCTTCAAGCTTGGAAGATCAAGAAAAGCGAGAACGGGAACTCCTAGAGCTGCTGGAGCGGCTAACCGGGCTCTTACCTCCTTCTACCGTCGCCCGCCTCTGATCAGCATTCCAATACTCCGAAGCCACATCAGATACGCAGAGTAGTAATTGGCATATCCATTCTCTCTCCACAATGGCAAGCTCCTGGTTCACACTTAGATCTGGCCGGAGAATAGCAAAAGAAAGATCTCAATGCTCTGGGAATATACCACTCCCGATACTCTTCCTCCGTCACCTCTACCTCCAAATAAACAGTTTTATATGCTGAATTTAATATCATTACCAATGATTACAATTTAATCAATATATACTAAAATAAAAAACAGAATAGTTTCCACGTCGACGAGTAAAAAGGGAATGCCTAGGATTGAAGAAAACCAGCATCCAGTAAAGCTGAAGAAAATATTGCAAACCCAATTCGGGACGCTTGTTTAAGTCCATAAAGGGACTGATTCAGGCGGCAAACTGAGTTCTCCCCATGTGGAGAATATCCGTGAGGGAGAGACATGTATACTTCCTTTTTTGGAACATGTTAAGGCTTTACACTCTAACTCACTGTAACAACTCTAGGTGTCGTCGCGCCTAAGTTATCATTCTTTTTCCACTGTCTGATTGCACTAGGGGTTCACGTCGGATGGTAAAGCTAGGAGCAGGACCGAGACTTTACTTAGCCAACACATCTTCACATTGCCTTCCCTCCAAATATGTCTCAATTCACACCTCAAATCCCTTCTCATTAACTCTCTGATTCTAAGGATAATATTGAAATGTGGATCCTCAGGCCCAGCCATTGTGCAGATTCTGTATAGAAACCAAGGACTCCGTCTCAACCTGAATGAGTCTATGACCCTCCTCCCAGAAGCTAGTAGTTTGGCTAAAAACATATAATCAGAAGAAGATGATCGTGCAGGGATGCACAGTAGGAACTTGCAAAGCCAATACAAGAGAAATGAAATATGTTCACCCTCGGCAATACGCACTTGATGATACCCCGACCGCAAACCAAACTTCGTGAAGTATCGTGCTCCACTCAACTGATCGAAAAGGTCTGCAATAAGAGGCATAAGGTACTTGTTCTTGATGGTCACTTTGTTCAGCGCTCTATAATCAATGCAAAACCTTAAACTGCCATCATGCTTCTTCTGAAACAGAACCGGCACTCCGAACGTTTAGAGTTCTTTGTAAACTCCACCATACTAGGAGAAAGCACTTCAAGCGAGTTCATGCTATGTGGATAAGGCAACGAGTTGAATATGAGGGCTTGAAGACAGCTTTAGAAGAGTGCTTGATAGAGACCTTAACGCTATGGATAAAGCCTTTCTTTCATAACCAAATGAAACTGCCTAAGGTGAGGATCCAAGACTGATGGGTACAGAATCCGGTGGTACTTTTTATTGATCACAAATCGCTTGTTATCACACTGTACTCGTTTTGCTAGATTAGCTCTTAGATGCGAAAAATCAAATGATGAAGGGGGAAATAAAATGTCGGATTGAATCGCCGAAGCAGGGCTAAGATGAATAGATATGAATGATGAAATGAGGTCTTCCCCCCTTACCTTAGTCAGACTGGCATGAAGCTTACCTGAGGAATTAGGAAGATGAAAGAAAGAAAAGCGGAAAAGGGGGATGCCCCATAGACCAAAAGGGCATAGATCGATAAGATCCAAGAAAATGAAATACCCGCAGTAGAATCAGAAGACCTTTAGTAGATTGTTTTTAGGTCCAAGCGGTGAATCAGAAATCTTCCTTACGCCTACAAGCAAGAGTCTCCTAGGATTTCGCAAGGGAAAGGTAGCAATCCTGGGATACGTTGCGGCAAGGAATAGGAAGGTGCCTCTAGCAGATTGCCCTTTCTTTTCCTTTCCTGCGCTAGGTAGCCGTTAATGGAATATCCAAGGCAGTAATTTTCTGCTTTGTTGAGTCAACTCGTCTTCCCCGAAGCAGAGCCCACATATAAATTAGTGTATACATATGCACTTACATTTACAGATACAGAAGGCGCAATCGGAGCACTAAGATCATGGGGTGAAGGCACACTGTCATTACACGATGGGTAAGGTGCGGAGCTACACTCTAAAGACAGATTCACTAGATTCCGACCTTCCCGCTGCTCTGTACAGTCCTATTGGAGGGCAATACAATACTCAAACGATTCCTGCCTTGGTTGATGATGAATTACCTTACTCCCTTTCTCCGAGTTGAGGACATTCATTGGCTGCGGTGCCAGTTACACGATCGAACATCAGGCAGTCACTTCACTAACAACTAGAATGATAGCAGAGTGGCTTAATGAAACTGCCAAGACTAGAGGGATTGGAATGATTTCAAAACCCTAACTTCCAAGACTTTACGGTTAACTTACCACAATAGGACGAGAGGGAGATGCCTCAGACTAAGAAGAAAGGGCGAAGGAAATGGCCCCGAAATAAAGGAAAGCTAGTAATTTTAGGTGTCTTCTTGAGCGAGTGAAGTGCTTCACGGATGTGGAGCACGAACGCATAAAACTTTTTGCTTTTCCTTTCCCTCCCTCGCTTACAGTTACTTCCAATTCCAACCAATTTTTAGTTAATGCACCCACAAGAACCCGACAATCCCCCGTATGGAGCCACCGTCGTTTCGTCTGGCATGTACTCTCTAGTCACCACTCCTCCGAGTACGACAAAGTGAAAGGAGACAAGACTCACCTCCCCCTACTTTTTCTATCATAGTCGTCTCGTCTATTCCATTCTCGAAAGCGTGTAGATAGAAGGCCCTTTTTTGTCTTGTTTTCAGGCCTCCACGGCCGTCCGGGGTTCTCCATTCTCAGAAAGCTTCAACTTTCCCACGTGTGCGCAAGCTTGCGAATAGTTTCTGCGATCACTCTACGTAATATTAGAAATTGGTTAATGCTTGTAGCTACCCCCGGGGGGGATACGTGTAATAGCCCCGCGGGGAACCCCCGCCCGGAGGCGGGAATCTCTTTGAATTTGTCTCTGCGATTGGTCTTTCCTGCAGCTGGACCGCACCTTCGCTTCGCACCTCTGGTTTGTATGCAAAATAAAATATTGAATAAGGGTTTAATAAGGAGATCTCTTAATTACTTGATCAAGGAACAGTGCGTTCGAACATTACTTACGAGAATCTCAATCCTTCTGCCTCACCTTCTCAAAGGGGAGTAAGAAGGGGGGCTCGGGTGCGCTTCTTCTTCCTGCCGGTTCAGGAGCTTCGGCGCAAGCGGTAGTAGTTTCCTAGTTGGAGTTGGCACACGTAGGCCCGATACCAGAGGTTGGTTGGCGCATTCGGTAAAGCATTCCGCTAGGTGGCGCATAGCAAGCAAGAAAGCTCAAAGCCAGCAGTAAGGTCCCGAGCAGGAGCATTAGGGTAGGCGATGGCTGCTGCATGGTGGAATTTAGCAAGTTGCCAGAAACCGGCACCACCTACCCGAGCAAGAGTTGTGCTCTTCCTGAGCAGCTTGCGTGCGCTGTTGGTGGAGCTACTTCTTCTTACTGGATGCCCAGTGCCCACCAAAGCACAGACTCTACTCACCCACTACTGGACTAGTCTACGGGCTGGTGAGACTATTACACTAAAGATTGATGGACTTACAAATTTGCTGACTTATTCAAGGAGTTAAGACTGGCGGTTCGGTGATCGAGCGAAGGCTTGGTTCCTCCCTCGCTGTACCGACGGAAGCCTTTCCCACTTCATTTCTTATATATATATATATATATATTTATATTATTATATAATGTAGATGATGACTGATTGAAGATTTCCTTTCTACAATAAGCCTACGAGATGAATTGGACATCAGCCCGAAGAGCACTTCCCTGGCGGAGAGATTGAAAGAACGGAACTCCAGCGTACTGATTGAGCTAGCTAAGCTCATTTGTTGAAGCGGTTTGAACTTATCATCTTCCATCACCTCTTTCATTTTGGATCGAATTAGGCCCAGAAGCTCATACCCAAATGACAAGGAGATATGCGGAATGAAGATTTCCAAACTCATGTTCAAGAGTGGAAAGAACCGAAATAGATTCAATCAGGTGTCCCGATCAAGAGGAAACAGTTAGCTAGGCCGTTGGAATCGTTACGGAGATTCCCAAGGTACCCGAAATGGGCTTCCCCTCCATGGAACATCTACATAATGATGGTGAGTGGCATGTGACCATCGAACGACCTCAAATTTCCCAGTGGTAGGAAGAACTGAAATAGGTTTCCCGAAGAAAAGAAGGGGCACCGCACCCCCTCACGAGGTACTCATAGAAGAGGCTCCACCCCCGGGGAGACTATGAAAGGCCTTTAGTTGTTTTATAAGAACCTTCCAACATACTATGCGCTACGCCTCTGATTGCTATGCCTCGGGTCCCAGATCAATTGGATCGTTGATCTGTACCTTCATTCGTACATGCATGTGGTAAACCTCGAGATCCCCTATTAGATCTTCTTCTAGAGAAGCCCCCCTATCTATTCATGATTTCGGATCCAGATATGGAACTAGAATGGGCGCTATTGTTTTTCAAACCAAAGCATTTTTTGTCTTGAAATTGAAAAGGAATAGGCCCTGGATATTCTATTGATGACTCCGGAATAGGGATTTTTGGTTCAACCCAGGCAGGAAACGTCCATATAATTTCTTTGACAATGAATTCTTCATCTACCGATTTATTTTAACTATGATCACACGACTGCGGTTTTCCCTCTGTTCCGCATCCCTTGCTCAAGTCGATTTAGTAGCAGGAGCAGCTGTAGTTATACCAGTTGTACCTATTCCAATTTGTTAGCTGAAGCAACTGCTGGGGGGGCCTATCCAACTGACTCCGCCGCTGGTGGAAATCCAACAATGATGGATTCGGACGTGAGCGAAGGGAAGCTAGGTTACCTGGTTCTCAAATCAGGTATTGAACCCTCTATCCCTCCTGCTGCAACCTTTGCCTCTATCTCTATTTCTGGGTCTCGATCTGGGGATACGAACTATATCCGAAGGAGTTGAACGGAATGATACGTAGGTTTGAGAAGAACTGAGATACGTATCTTTCCGTTCGTTCATGACGATAGAACCTGCTAAGCAAACTTGTCCACGTTCACACGAAAGAGAAGGTAAGGCTTGACCTTGGCTAAGCTTAGTCGGATTCTTCCCCTAGGTGAACTACCTTTAGCTTTCGATAAGACAGTTCCAGCAGAATCCTAATAAAACTTTCACCACTCCAAAAGCAAGCATTTCCCTTGCGCCTGCTATTCCCTCTTCAATAAGTTTATCCGGATCCTCATCCTCATCTCTTGAACTCTCGGCAGATAAAGAATAGGAATAAATTCTCTTATTATAGAGGAAGCTCTTGTCTCTCTCTTGCCCAGGAACAGGTCAAGTCTATGTGACCAGAATAAATCAGTCTTAACTAAGCCAAAAGGCTAGCGATGTCACCTCCGGGTAGGAGTTCCATTCAAGAAGATGGATCTGTTTAAGCCGCTATTTCATCAGCATCTGGCACTTCTTGACTTGCTTTCACTGCTTTTTTGAGCTTGAACGTGGCACTCAAGCTTCCATGTCAACTAAAGCCTGTCCTCCATCAAAATGAAATGGCAATAACTCGTTTCGTCGATCAAGAAATTCAACACTGGAGTGCAGCGTAGGGCTTCCACTCAAAGAGGAACCCCCAACGGAACGGTCAACTAAGAATGAGCAATTAGAATTGACTAAAGAAGTGAAAGGGGAACAGTCTTATCTTAAGAGTTGGTCGACTTGCTAATCGGCTTGACCTCTTCTCGTAGGTAAATCACTCTTTGTTGTATGTCAAATAATCTGTATACTTACTGGAGTGACCGAAGTGCTTCCTGAAACAAGCACGATGGAACGGTCAGGAAATAACTCGTATCGAGAGAGGAGTAGGAGACACCCCGTATGTGCTTTTGTAGGAGCAAGCTAACCGAGTTTCAGACCCCGGATAGGAGTCCTTCTTTCTCTTTATTGACCTTGAAGTGTCGGCATACTAGTAAGCACGAACATGAATAGGAGCAGGCAATGGAATTGTATCACAATCGGAATATGTTGAATAGGCGTAATAGCCCGTCTGCCAGCTATCAGAATAGGCCATCCGTCTTAGCCACCTTATTTTGAAGGAGCAAGCCAGCAAGTCTTCCGGTGACTAATCTCCCATCGCTTGCAAGTCCAACCGGATCTTCTTTCTCTAGTTCCAAAACCCCAACCGGTAACCAAAACAAACAAGCCAGCTTCGGCAGTGGTAGTAGCTTCAGAGGAATTGGTAGTATGTCTTCAATAGGAAAGTATTCAAAAGCTTGAACAATGAAGTAAAATTACTTTATAGTTCGATCTGGTTTTCATCATTGTCGACAGAAAAGAAAGAAGGGAGTGTTTTAATTTCCTTTTTTTCGGCTTTTAATTAGCCTATTAGTTTTTCCATTTAATCACTGACAAAACCTACCTTTCAATTTGACTTTAGAACAATCAATCGAACGGGTAAGAGCCTGTTCATAATCCCTATTCAAATTGCTTGCTTGACTGATTAAGGTGGCTTTACTCTTGTTCCAGTCATTGTGCTTTTGCTTGAGCCGAGAAGTACAGAAGGCACAGAGGTGAGAAGTTTTTAGTACGAAAAATGGACAGGTTTCAAGTAAGGCGAGTAAGAGAAGGTCAGAGAGAACCGTTGCTTTGACATAAAGGTTTGCCTTAAAAAGAAAAGAAAAGTAGAATAAATAGATATACGTGAAATGAGCCCTATTCCTCCTTTCCAATGGCCAATTCACCACTTCACTTACTTACTACTTACTTAATACTGGAAAAAAAGGTAGCAGGAGTTGGTATGGTGACGGTGAAAATAACCTTTTCTCATAAGATGTTTGTGGAATTGACGGTGACCCTTGATGTGACTAAGGCAGCTTTACTATTGGTGTGAAAATGGAGGGGAATTTTATTGGGCTGAAGGCAGGTTAGTGTTCAGTGACAATGAATGCTAACATTACATGAGATGCGGTTGGAAGCGAGGCAGCAGTCTCTCTATGTTTTTCAACTTTAACGAAGTTTCTCTGGGTGAGCTTAGATGACCAACTCAATTCTCTCCGCCCTTTGCGGAGGAGTTTCTTTTTCCTGTCTCGAACCAGAGGCACCCACTAGTACTAGGGGGGTGCCCATAATTGACCCGGGTAGGCGAGCTTCACTGCGTTGGGCAATAGTTACCAGTTTCGAGTTACTTAGCGGGTATATCCCCACCAGCATGGCTTGCTTATGCGGATCTCTCTCTCTACTACCAGGAAAGGGGTTAGAATCGCCATCGCTGGAGCACTACTGGCCTCGATTATCCTCCAACTGATCTACCCAGTAATGTGATGAGTTACGACCCCTTTCATTACTGAGGGGGCCCATTCGTACGGAATGAGTATGAAAGGGAAACAAAGCGCCCAAGAGATTGTAGGACAGGTAGTGAACTAATTTCTCTTCTTAGAGAGAAGGATATGCTTGAACACCTTATTTTGTTTAAAGAGCTGGAAATCACTTTCTTCCCACCCGGAAATCGTAGTAAAAAACATTCATATATTCGAAAAGAGAGAGCCGAGAGCCGGGAATCTTCTTCTTTAGCAAATTGAACTTTTTTCCTTGGAGCAGCAAGAATACTGGTTTATTAATCTGCACCGGAAGTCACGGAGCTCTTTTCTCTTTCAATGTGAGTCGGATTTCTAAGCACTAGTATTTCCTTCTCACCAGCTAACTCATGGAAGTCAACCCATGCGCCTTTCGCGGGGTGAGCAAAAAGCCTTTCCCTGGATCCTGGTATGAACTTACAAAAAAGCATTGACCCGTCGCCTACTTCATCTGCAGAGAAAGACACGTATCTTAGGGAATAAGGAATCTGAGGATTCATTGAACATAGTTCAACTCATTTCATACAATTCGCTCATCCGTCCCTACTTCGCTTGCAGCACTCCTTCTCTTTCTCAGGGATACTACTGTCTCGGTAGGACAATGAATAGCTTATATAGGCCTCTTTCCTTCGCTTCTCGGAAATTAGTTAAGTTCCGATTCATGAAAACTGACTGGATTCTGTCTATCCGCTAGAAAGAGATATACGAGATTCACTCTCTCTAGCTCAGCTTATAAGCTATGCAAAGCTGGGGAATACTCGCTTAAAATGAGCTCTTCTTATGAATTCGATAAGGGCATGAAATGAGTCTACTGAAGTATTAGAAAAATTCTAGGTAGAGAATCCGCTTCAAGTCTTATTTGCTGCGATAAAAAAGTCTAACTGAAAAAAAAATCAATCTATTAGAGCGGAAGTAGAGAACGGTACCAGGGCCGGCCCATTCTCGATATGGGTAATCCTTAGTATACTCAAAAACTTTGTTGTGGTGTCAAGACCATTTTCGGAAGAGCGTGGAATAGTAGAGTTCTTCTTCCTTTTATTCTAAAATGAGGGCTACGCGGCCGAATCCTTCAATCTGAGGTGATCGAAGTGAGGTAGAGTTTCGTCCTGAGCAATGAAGATAGAGACCAATCACTTTGATCGTGGTTGTTCTAGCCAAGCCGCTTCGGATCCAGCTAGCCCTTGAAAGGATTAACTAATCATACCATTACTTAAGCAAAGGTCTCGGCGTCCCCGACCTTGGGGCCTAGTCGCTGGCTTGATGGCTAATTATCAGTCTATGGTACTAAAGACCTTACCAGTCGGGTAAAGCTTGCGCGAAGGGATTCGTTGAACATAGTTCAACTCATTCACTCTAATATTAGAAGTCATAAGGATGGTAGCACTTCAGCGAACAACAGCTACTGCTGCAGCAGCTTTGGATACTCGCCTGGAATCGGTATTTCATACCTATGTCATGGGTCCCACCTGCTTACCGGCATGCTTCTTGCAACATGGACTTTGGGTTTTGGAGGGCGTCCCGCGCCTAGCCCTTAGCTCGGGACGGGATGAAGTGTTCAAGGTTCTCCCCAGTCATTATTATTATAGCACATCAAAATCGTCTCGTAAAACCGCTATGCGCTCTCGAGATTTCAATAACACTTCTGGAGTAGAATTGTTAGAGATTCAACTCCCCTGCCTTTACTTCCATCCTACCACTGTTCTCAATCTCGGGGCTCACGAGGATAGGAATGCAGGCACTACACTTATCATTTATGTAATTTAGGTAATTAGGTAAGGTTAGTCATTTCACATATGCTGATCCTTCTCTTATGATTTTGTTTGCTTGCTTTCACACGGCGATCTAATTGATCGCATCACAAGTTAAGATGTCGTCGCGTCAATCAAGTCAAGTATAATTGCTATTTTTTCCCTTTCTACTTTTGAATTCGAAACTAAATGCTATTCGTTTCTTCCCAAAATTGCTCAAAGAGCATGTGTGAAGAATATTATTCTGTCAGAGCCGGAGGATATTTGGCAGGCTTTCGCGTAACCCAAGCGAACTCGAGTCGAAACACCCAAGAAAGGGAAAGACTAGAAGGATGCTACCCACGCACCATCAACAATAGCAGAAGGTCAAGAGCTAGGAAGAGATGGGAGGGAAGTCCCCAACCTCAAAGGTTTCGGATGACGTTCGGACATCAAATCCACCTCGAAAGAAAACAAATGAACTACAAAGAAAAAAGAATGGAAAGGAATTCCTTTGTTTGTATTGGTAGCCACTTGCAGCTCGATTTCACTTAGCGATCTCGACTAAGTCACCTCACCAGAGATAGGGTGATTTCTTTCTTAAACCACCTATTCTAATAGAGGATATCATATAGTGAAACGAATCCTTCATCCATATAAGTTCAACTCATTCGGGAAAAAGTCAGGAAGGTTGAGGAAATCCCACTATTTGTTTTGGGAAAGACCTCACTCGCACGTAATATAGTAATAAATAAGGCTCTTCTTTAAATGTGTAACCAATCCAATAAGTCTTTCTGGCTGGATCTCCCCCAATAGACTCCTTTTAGTAGGTGTCCCCGAGAATGCCTGTCATAAGCATAAGAAAGCTCGATCGGAGGGCTTTAGGAACCTATTTCCTCAGTGTAGATGAGCCCCCGCCTTTCTATTCTCTTTTTCAGATTGAAACTTCTTGGTGTCCAAGGCTTCTAAACCTTCGCACGTATTCGGATCTTACCCAACATTGATAGTGACCTCCAACTATAGGTCTTACCAAAAGTATCCCTAAAGAATAATTATTTAACAGCAAACAACCAGTTCAGATATTCAATGGATAGGCCCTGAAAGGAGAAGGAAGGCTGGAATTCCAACAGGCGTCTATTCTATTGAATTTACCCGTTTGGGAACGCCCAGTGCCAGGGTATACTTTTCTTTGTCTACGACAATACCTCTTGTTGAGACAAGCCATTTCGAAATCCTATTTTCAATTCCCGGGGTGTGGTCTACCTATAGATAGAGAAGGCGCGTGGAAGACAAAGCCTGCAAGAATCCTTTTCGTTCTACCTTCCATGGCGGATTGAATAGCCTCTTCACCAGGTCTATTGATGGATCGCCTAGAATCGTCTTCCCTAGAGATACTAGGAAGTAGCAAGAAAGAATAGATATATAAGAATAAGGAAGGGATGGGGCTCCTAACTCGAGAAAATCAGTCTTTCAAATAGTATTTTATGCCAAGAAGTTCAATGTCATATTAGGGGTTCGATCTCTGTCTTGACTCCGGCCTGAGAATCAAACCAAATATTTTGTTGGTTGCGCCCCCTTCAGTGGTTTCCATCTTAAAAAGAAAGCTTGTTTGGCTCTTAACGAGTACGAGTGAAAGCCTCCTTTTATCTTCATCGATCGTGATGGTGAATAGTTAGTTGATAAGGGAACAACTAAACGAAAACTAGAAGAGATCTTATTCGCCGATGGGGTCGAAGTGGTAGTCAACTTAAGCTTTTCAAGTCAAGTAAAGCGACTAAGCTAGTCACTAAATAACTATTTCAACCTTCCTTTCTTCCTTTAGGGGTGGTTACGTTCATCGTACCTACTATGAATAGAGAAAACTATCCCCATTGCACTCACTAGCAGCCCAGGTCTTTCCATTCTACATGTGGAATTATCTACTAGTTCTCGTCCACTTACCGTTGACCTCGAGCAGTAGCGCTAGCATGTAATAAGTTTCTAATCCAACTTCTCCCTTTTTGTTGGTTTATTTATTTATCTGAACAAGATGCCAATTTTCCCCCTTTGGGATAGTCACTTCCGCATTGGGGGTTTGGCCGTACTCCCTTTGCTCGAGTTACTCACTGGACGGATTCCACTCCGTTCTTTGTTGCAGAACTACGTTCCTTTCCTCTTTTCAGAACTCAAAACAAAAGGGAGTTATTCCTATCTCTTAAAGAGAGCCGCTTATCGAATAAATAATCAATAAATCATCAACTATTTCACCGGGGATGATATTCTAATAAGTTATATCACATCGCATTCTAGTAAAGAGACGGGCCTTCTCGTCTGATCTCTGCATCAACAAGAATGCGGGAAAAGCTTCTTCTTCCGCCCGTAAGCTTGAACTGGTTGCTATGAATCATAGCCAGTTTCTTCTTACTCCTTTTGTTCTCATTCCCGGCCAACCGTGCCATGAAGAGTCGAGCAAGAGCAATCGCACCTTTCTCTCTGCCTTCGCAAACATGTGCCATTGAGGGGAGCTTGCCTTCGAAGCGCAATCGACCCTCTTTCTTCTTAATACTAGTGAACTTTGAGAATATTGGCATGTGATCTTCTCAG
Organism: Nicotiana benthamiana; assembly: GCA_034376525.1. NCBI lineage: Eukaryota > Viridiplantae > Streptophyta > Magnoliopsida > Solanales > Solanaceae > Nicotiana > Nicotiana benthamiana. Next base: position 98,641,110 of record CM067337.1, read on the forward strand.
GGATTCGTTTCAAATGAGCTTCTTCGCTTATTTGAAACTCATTTCGTCTCACTATGTGAAACTCATTCCTTATTCCCTAGCTCTAGAAGATCTTACCCCAATTCTTCCCCGGCTGATGCCTTAATATCATATCAGAATTGTGAAGAAAATTCAAAACTCCTATCTTAAAAGGAGAATGGTTCAAGTGGAAGAAGTTGAGTTTGCTGGTATGGTATAACAAATCTTTAAGAAGTGGATCCCCGATAGCTTCGGAAATTGGTATCGAATAGTTGAGGGAGGCTGCTTTTCTATTTTAGTTTAGAGAAGAATTCTTTCTTTCAAACCGTCGGCACTCGTGTACCATTGCATAGGCCGACATTGACTACCCAATTCCCATTCTTTCTCGATGCGGATCAAAGCCTAGTTTCGTAGCCAAGGGGCGAAGACGTGACCCAGTTCTTTGAACTCTCCCTTCCCGTTGATTAGCATTCATCTTAGCTAGAAAAAAGGTATACTCAATTCGAATTCTCTTTTCACGAATCCTAGTTAGTTAGCTTGGCAGTAGGAGTTATCTAATCAAAAGGCGTAAGCACAGCAGTTCTCATTTCATCCGCATCTGTTGTCGTATCTTAGTCCTTGTATCAAAGATATGAGAAAGGCGACAAATCTACTACGTCTTGGCCTTGGAAGTTCACAGGGTCTATCTTTATTCTTTATAGTAAGGCTGGACGTAATTGGGATGCTAAAGATACAAAACGTAGGATCTCGTCATACCCTCAGTCTAAGTCGGCCGGATGGGGTACCTGGTGATAGAGTGAATCTCGAACCTATTTCGATGGTATGAACAGGTCAGCGCATTAACAAGTCTAAGCAATTATAGCTTTCACTCATAGGAGCTGCTTCGCTCATTTCGTTTATCAACTCATTCACTCAAATAGACGTATCTTTTCTCATTACGTATTACTTGAAATTCGGCAGACCTACTCTTGCTGACCAATGAAAACACCGATGGCCTCAATACTCTTATTGCTTTTACTGGACTACTACTTCCTACTCAAACCCATCTTCTAACCTATATGCTTGCACCTTACCCCACCTATCTCTACCGCTTCTTGTGCAGCTACGACTACTTACCTTTCGCCTTTATTGATTCTTTTCAAAGATTGGGATCCTTGCCTATGATTACTGTCTGACCTGCTTTATTACCTCACCTTATCACTTGGACTACTGCTCATTCCCTAACTACCTGACCGGGGCTACCGCTTGCTATTGCTACTCTGACTAAAGCCCCACATCTAATAAGGCCGCAGCTTTCATGCTTTTCACTAACTGGCGTGGCTATTACAACTACTGCTAGCTGATCCATTCAAAGACCGGGATTCCTGACCTTACTACTCTTATTGATATTGAACTACCCAAGACCCCTCGCTGCACCATCTGTTGTCCGCTGCTTGGCTTGCTATCAGGCTATGCTTGTCGCCGAAAATCGAACCGATTGGCCAATCCCTTTCCTGCCAACGGCTGCTGCTCCTGGAATTGTTCGTCGTGCTACTGGATTAACGTTTCAACGTGTTTTTCGGGGAACTGAGATACGCATTCTTATTTGACTTGAAATGAGTTTCTCAGTTAGTGAGTCTTCCTTTCTCAAACCTACGTATCTTTCTGTTGATTCAGTAGATCTGTCCGGTTGAACGCTTTCTAGCAGCACCAAAAGCTTAGGAGATTAGATACATAGTGAAGCGAAAGTAGCCATCTTTATATCTGGTTTATTGACTGGTACGCGCTATATACCGCTTTTGGGCAACCTTCTCAACAACTAAGAGATCCGTGGGGACTAGTTGAAGTAATAAGCCTCCCACAGACTCTGGGTTCCTTGCGGCGCTGCTTGCTATTCTATCAAGGAAGAAGGAGCACGTAAGGTTCGTGTCTTCGCGATCCAAGGCCTGTCTTAAGAGAAGTGACCCTCGAATACGGGTCAAACAGTAAAGTGCTTTCTCTGAGGTGAATCCAATAGTTTAGATATCCCCGCACAGATGTTCTCGAATGCGCCGTTCTCTTTGTTAGAAAGCCCTCTTGGGGCTTGAAAAGGAGCTCATGACATAAATTGACACTACTCAATGTCTCGAGTAGGCCAATTGCCTTTGTTACCTTTGCTGGTGCTTGAGTTGAATTGGAGGAGGATTGAGGATTAGCAATGATTCTCTAGCCATTTTTTTTACCTGGCAAGTCTAACTAGATCTTTATCTCTTGCTTGCTTTCATTCTTTTCAGCAACTTGCCAGACTCGAACTGGCAGGGCTATGATCAAACCTATTTTTCCGACAATAGAGTTGCTTTTGGTACGCAGTTCGAGAGGCTTAAATTTCAGCCTTCCTACATCTGCGGGCAGACCGCTTAAAGGAATCCTCTATCCGGACTCCCCCTAGAACCTCTGTCTGGTCTAGGGACTACATTAAGCTTGATAGCTCCTTTCTCCTCACATAAAGTGTAAGCGGCTCACCAGTCCACCCACCCTTCACTAAGGAGATGCAGCACCATTCACTTTTTTTTATAATAGAATTGCAGCTAGCCCTGGCAAAGAAGGAGTATTCACGAATTATGACTAGCCTAAGCTAGGTGGCCCTCGTATATAGTAGTAAGGATTCTTTCCAATTTTTTTAAAGAAAGAACTTGTTTGACAAAGAATTTCTGACTAATAGAACTTTAATTAAATTTACCATTTCTTGCGATGTTTTCTCTTGTTTTGAGAAGTTTTTGATAAATACAAGACTCTTTCCCTTCTTCGGTTTCTAATTTAGTAAAGTATTCCATCAGCTTCTTCCTAGTAAACTCTGCATCTTTATTAAAGATTCCGTTAGCGACCAAGCTCTCTTTTTGCTGAGTCCAGAATGGATTGGGATCCAACTGGGCCATGCGAGCGATAATACCTCTCTTTAACCTTATCATCGCATCAATTTCATCGTCGTTTATGCTACGTTGTGGAGTCACAGTTGAAAGATGATGTTTAATAGTGTCGTGTTGAAAGATCCAAACAGGACCCTTACATGGATTGGGATCCTGATGTGCTGGCGACTGCGGTTCATTTCTAGCATACTGGGGTTTGATGGGGGCCGGTTGATCCCCAAAATCCCCCTCTCCCGGAAAAGGAAGTTGTGGTTGGGCGCAGGCAGGGATCTTCTCCAGTGGTCATTAGTAATGCACTTTGTGGTCCTTATTGGGTGCTGGCGAACCATAAGAGGAGATTCTTAATGTCAGGAATATCGGCCTTAGCATCTTTCTAATTAAAAATTAGATTCTCTTTCTCTACTTGAGAAGGTTCTTACCAGGCATACTACTCATCGGTTATTTTTCCCTTCGGGATCGAAACAACCTATTAAGGTTTGTCGCCTACATAACCTACCTCTGGAAAAAGGTCTCAGATCACTGTAGTTCGAGCCCTTTTGTTAAAGCAATTCCTGTACTTTGATTGAATTCAAGCTAGTAAAGTAGTCTGCTTGAAGGGGGCCCTCCTCACCTCTCCCCCTTCCCCTTATCATAGAACCAAAAACTAACCATGATACAAGGGCCTGCTCTCAGTACGTAAAAACGGAAGTGAAACTCTTTCACTGTCTTACTTTGGCCCCTCTCAAGCCAAATCAAAAAATTTGAACAACCCCCGAGACACCAAACAAATTCCCTAGAACTCACACATATACCATGTCAGCCTCCACCTTCAGATCCTTACTGTCCATCTTTATCAGCCAACTCCCCCGTTTCCAAAAACTTTATCCACCATTAAGAAAAGGTGCCTTAGCGGCTATGCTACTCCAGTGCCCGACCATAGATGTCGCTCTCCCCCGGATGTTGTAATTCTTCTAGTCTTTAATTTTCTTCCCCGCAAATGAAGAGAACAAGTCCTAGTAGGAGAAGAAAGAGGTCGAGTCCCTCGATCCACCCCTCTAGCCACTCCAGGTTTGGAAAATACGGAAAAAAGTACAATAATGCCCCAATAAGTAAGGGGACTAGAGGTTGTTTTGCCGGTAGGATATTCCTTTGAAAAAGGAAGAGACCTAAAAAGATAAATATATGACAGAAGATAAAAAGAAAGGGAATGGGGCATGATATGTTATCCCCGCCCGGCGCCAACGCTATGGAAATTACCCATAAACTTGTACTCGAAAAAAAATAAAGCCAAAATGCAAAGGAAAACTATGCAAGCCCCTGACACAAGGGCGGGCTTCCGTGCCGGTTCATGCAGAAAATCTTCACTATAATGGACTTTTCCTAAAACATAAAAATATAACATAAGTAGAATAAGGGGATAAATTGACTGTTTGGGGCGAGCTTCCAAAAAGAAGCACAGGGCGTAGTATACTATTAGTTGGAAGAGAAGAAAAAAGGCCCATTGCGCCAGTCCCTTTTCTAATGAATAGAAGAGAAAGATGGCAAAAGGAAGAACGTCCGATGGAAGACACAAAAGAAAGAAAAGAAAAAGTGGAACCATGATGAATAAAAGTCCCTCGAGACTTACGAGGTTCTTTAGAATCAGGGTCGCTAGCACAGAATAAAAAGCGCTAATTATCAAAAGCCACTTCGCCTCTTTCCCCTGTCATGTCAGCATTTTTAAAATATATTATCAAATTGGGGAACCCCCCCGCTGTATCGAATTCTTTTAGTATCCAGCCTGCTCCCTTTGTTCAGTCGGAAGACTTTTCTTTTGAAAAAGACTTTTTAGTCCCGTCCAACAAGAGAGGTAAAGCCTTTCTATTCAAATGATACGCACTCCCATTGTCTCGCTAAGGTCAGCAGCAGGACATAGAGCAGGGATTGAGTAGTCTTGGGAGGCGGACTTATATTCCCCGGTTACGAGTTGACGATGTTTTCACTACTCAAACTTGAAAAAGTCTTTTACACCTTCGGGAAAGTGTACCGGAAGACCCAACATTCGCTTAAAATCGCAGTTTGGATGAGCAGAGTTAGGCTCGATTTCGATTCAAACTGAAAAATAGGTGAATAGTTGATAGCAGATGGGGTCAAGCTAAAGGCAGAGCTTGAATTGGATTTTCCAGTTGGAAATCCGTTACAAAAGTTGTACCTTGGCAAGCCCCATGCATCGCAGGGACGAAGAGATTCCCAAGACCATAACAATAGACTCATTCTGCACCAGCCCACTAGCAAAACAAAAGGCAAGGAACTTCTTTGACTAGTATAGTATCGGGAACATGCCTAGAAGAGGAACTCAGAATTCCAGAGGCGCGCAAACAAAGCCATGCTTACTTCATCTTCACTTCATGCTTATACACCTGCTGGACTGTCTATCCTTCCTTGCTTTTGATTAGATGGATTATATCATCCAAGAGCTTAAACTAAGAGGCCAATACTTCAAAGAACGAACTTGCAGGCCTTATCGTATACCTTACCTCAACTAAAAAAGCTAACGAGAATGTCGATTCCATGCCTTATGGCTGACTGACGCTTCTCTCTTTCCTGGTCTCCATTACCCTCCTCCCGAAAATGCTTTTTCATCGCTCTGAGCTCATCAAGTGGAATAGTTAATTACGTTTAACAATCTTCAGTAGCTTTAAAGTAAAGATGCCATTTGCATGATCCAAGGCCTTCCCTGTAAAAGGCCGTTGGAAGTCTCGTTCTCGATCACGGAGCAAATTACTTATGTCTTAAGATCTGCAATCTGGCACTTGAGACGAATCTTGCCCATAGCTTTATGAGACTCAGCGTTGTACCCTGGGTCTTAATGCTATTCAGCTTCCTGGTGGGAATCCCGAGCTTCCTTACCGTTTTTAGGGGTATAACATTTATAGCTGACCCCGGATCTACTTGCACTTGTAGGAGTTTTACTTCACCAATATATCCTGAAAGGTACAGTGGACGATTATGGTGAAGGTCCCCTAGCAACAAAAAAGTCTTCTCGAGGAAATGAGAGGTCTAGCTCCTCCGCCTTCATCTTCTCTTGTATGCCTCGCTTCTCTTCTAGAGGTACATCATTCACCTCTATCTGGTGTACATGGGGTGCATACTTATCGGCTTCTGATAGAGCCTTGACACTTGTCGGATGTCAGGTGACAACCTCAACAAGGTAATTCTAGCTGGTACTTTAGCTAGTTGTGCTAACAAATTATAATCGAAAGGCTCATCTAAGCCGGGCAATACTTTCTTCTTCACCCTAGAGTTTACATTCTACCGTCTCGGGAAATTTTCGGTGGTAATCAAGCCCGGAGCGGGTTCTGTCTACATCATTTAAACTGACTAGGGTCGGTGTCTCTCTCTTCAGAATCAGACTTTGAAGCCAAGATGGATATGGCACACTTACAATGTTAGAGGACTGTACAAGTGACATAGGCAAGCAATCTCCAAGATTCATAGGGGCTCTTGCAGTGCCCCCGGACTGAGGAACCCTACAAGACTGTTCGACCAAAGGACAAGTTTGTTCCTGCTTCATTTTCGGTTCCCAATTCAATCTTCACCTTTCCTGAATGAAGAAATAGAGTGAAAGAGAAGATATCAGTGCAATAGGTACAGAGGTACGAGAAACAGTATTCGTTCGGTTCGGCAGAAGAAAGCCGAAAAAACAAATAGGAAGAGCACTATGCAAGCTTATAATTAAGCAAATATATAAAAGCTATCACCACCTCAAGTTGTAAAACAAAGTCGTTATGGCTATGTTACTAACATAGACAACTATGAATGGTATTCATTGACAGGAGTGACCGCTTTCTAGTCGTAGTTGGTACCGCCCCTGTTTACTTCAGCATGCAAGGAACACCTTCGGGAAGAATCAAAGTTTTTCTCCTCTGCAAAGCTATCAATGCTTTATTCAAGATCTTTAGCATCCGGTCTTCTTTTCTCTTTTGAGTCAGGTTCTTAAGACAGGAAATCGGGTTTTCTGAATATCTCTCTTCCGGCCTATGTTGTACGTTAGTTAGTTAGAGAACGAAACTGGACCTGAGAGAGACTAGACTTCTAGTAAGAGTAGGTGCGCCTTAAGTTGAGGAGAGCTGTCCACAAGCAGTGGTTATGAGCTCTTTCTTGTTCCAGTTCAGAGGAGGCTGCGCACCTTCAGTTGCACTTGTGGATTGAATAACCTTTTTTTTTAGTGCCAACAAAGTGCATGTGTTCTTGGTTAATATAAACAAAAGTATAGGCTGGAGGACTGATACTATAAGTAGGACAAAGGCCTTCAAAGAGAAATGAAAGGATTTTTTTAGCATTTTTCCACTTTATCCAAGGAATCCCTTTCTTGGCATTTGTATTTGAGAGAGAGAGCTATGCTTAGGTCAGTTCCTTCAGTCAACTTTTTTGGTAAGCCAAAAGTGAACTTTAGGTAAGTAAGTAGTCCCGTATGAAATTCATAAAACATTCATATCTGGCACTTTAGGAGGTCAATCTTAAGTGTTGGAAGCTACTGCTAAGGGACTCCCACTCATCTAGAAAGGATAGGCAATTGAGAGAGAATAGGGCGATAGTGACAAACACAGGAGCTGAAATAGATTAAAAGATTACTTCCATAGAGGAGAGGGGAAAGCTTCTTTGATAGGGTGATAGCCCGGTTTTTATTATTTATCCTTTCCCGCGCTTGTCTTGTATTGAGGTATACCGAAGAAATGAGTAAAAGTAGGTAAAAGAATGGGAGGGATTGCTGTTTTTTATTATTGAGGACAAGCAGCTTTCATTTTATTCAATCTAATGGTAGGGCTTTAAAGAGTAGGCGGTTCGTATCTTTCTATGACCCCCAGAATAAGAAGTAGGAGGATAGGCAGAGCAAGAGCTCTTGAAGTCTATTCGGGCGCCCTTCTTCATTCATCCATTTAGGCCCGGCTAGGAACACGTGGATCCAGGTAACTTGGCTCAGGAACAGCTTCTTACTAGTAGGAGCTAATCACAGTAAGAGAGTCCAATCTCTGAAATAGAGCTTAGTCTCTCCATAGTAGTCTACTAGTAGAAGGCTTAGGTTATGACTTGATCCAATAGAGTCAGAACACCTTTCTATCTAAAAGAAATGGTGCTCGATGAAAGGATCCAGATTCCACACTATGTTGTGGGCTGGGGAGAGAGTTGCTCTGCGAAGCTGGGCGTTCACTGTTCTTATGGAGGAACCATACTAGAAAGAGAATTGAAAGGGCCTTCCAAAAAGAGCGAGGGAGTGATGGGCGACCTTAGTCTATATGTTGCTCGTGAGCCACCAAGTACCAGTCTCGCAACAGTATATGCGCAAAAGGATCGGTCCTTCACTTGCTGATCGTTCGCGAGTCGAACTCGCTCTCTTGCCACGCCTTCCACTCACTCGCTTGAGTCGGACTCAATCACTCTTTTAGTTTGGAGGATCATTCGTTATTCACTCTCTTGCTACTACCCGCAGGGAGCGCAGCAACCAAGATGCATATTATCATATAAAAAGAGGCGAAGCATAGCGATTCGTACTACCGGAAAAGTTTCGCTAACCGGCAGGCAATAGAATCAGCCGATAGCAAGCATAGCGAATCACATAGATAAGCCCCTACCTGCCAGCGCGCGGATGTATAGGGCGGGCGAAGCGCGAAGGGGATGGATGTCTGAGCGGTTTAAAGAGTCGGTCTTGAAAATCGAAGTATTTATAGAAATACCGGGGTTCGAATCCCTCTCCATCCGCGAGGTCATAAGTTCTCTCTTGCATTATCTATAAGATAAGAACGAATCGGATCGACTCGACTGATATGATAATGGAATAGGAGTTTGTGTTCTACTTAGTTAGGACCTTGTCTCCCTTTCGTTATCTTCCGCTCTCCTTGTATAGGTTGGGAAAGGGCCGGGTGGATTACCTTTGGGAGCTAAGTCGAAGATCTCGGTGGTCTTGTGAGTGGTTGATAAACTGCGATTGCAGTTTTCATTTGGAAGTCCCATAGCAGTGAGGCTTAACAGATAAAGAAAATAGTGGATTCTTTTCCGGGTAGAAGGTGACAACCCAAATGAATTGACTGTGAAGGTGGCTCTTAGCTACATCAGTGCTCAAATTCCTTAATCGTTATTGCCCAGGCTTCGATGATCAACCCCTGGCACATTTAGGTTTTGATCTTCGGACATCCTTGTCCTCAGGACCCAAAACTATATTATTCAACTATATTTCCATTAAAATGAAAAGATGCAAAAGGTATTGATATGTCCTATCCACATTGAAATCTTACCCTCTTCCACACATTATCGGTGGAGCCTGCCCCCGCGTCAGCCCCGACCCTGTCGTCCTCTTTTTCTAGAGGACTTTCGGACGTGGCCCCCGCACCTGAGCTTGGGGAGGAAGTGCAGCAAGTGAGCCCTACTTATTCCATTTCCCAAACGGATCTATGGAATTCACTTTCCTCGTCAGCTCCAACCCCAGGTCAGGATAATCAACCGCCCCTGGTCGTCGAGCAACCCCCAGCCGCCGGTCCATTGGAACCCAGAAGGGACCTCAGTCATGTCCCCCCGAGGTCACCCCCCTCATTAGCTCTCTCTGATCAAGAAGTCCTCAAACAATTCTTCTTGGAGGAGGGCGCTGCTATTGAACAACAAGAACAGCCGGGAGTTCCTGAGGCGTTGCCGCTGGCGCCAGCACCGGCTGAAGACTCGGAGCTCATAAAAAGATCAATTATAAAAAAAATGAAGCAACTTTACCCCGACGATCCATGGAATCCGAATAATCCATTAATCCGGGGGGAGAGGATTTTCGCCGGTGGAAAAGGAAAAAGGAATCTCCGTCCAATGACGATCGAGGAATTGCAAAAGATTTTCTACCGCCTAGAGCGTGACGGGAAAAAAAGCTACTGGCCTAAGGAATTGCACAGGAGGATGGATGCCTGGACGTGGCAATATCCACGCGGCCCTTCTTAAATAAAAGGTATATAGCTGACCCTCCATTCGCAACAAGGTAACCGTAGGGGAACCTGTGGCTGGATTGAATCCCTCCCTATCCGCGATGTGCTCTTGAAGGATCTCCCTCGACAGCGCAGTTAGGTCTTAGAGAAGGAACTGATTTACCGCTCCATGGGTAAGTAGCCAACTTCCTATAATCATTCCATGCTTTGCGCTAGATTTAATATGGTGATACACATTTTTGAAAGAACAAGGGAAAATAGCTCTTATTAAGAGAATGGCTGCTTTGGGGTTCCCTCTAACCTGTAACTCTAAATTGAATAAGAGAAGACAAAGCTACGCATTCACTCGTAGCACTCGTTTGGCCTCCCATTAATATGCCTGGCCGACATGGAGCCATGCGCATGATTCCAAGAGTCACTGTAGTTGCTACGGCCAGGCAGGGGATTAAGGTAGTTTACTTGCTGGCTGATAAGTCAGGTAGCGAAGCCTTATGCTATTGAATGCGTTGTCGGAAGGATGGATGGGAGGCAATTTTCTTATTCGCTAACCTTTGCGAAAGCTCTCTCTTTGCGCTCTTTATAATCTCTGCTCTCTTCGTCCTCGGTCGTTAACTGCGGGGACAATACGTTCTTGTACCCGATTCTCAGAGGAATCTCATCATCGTCTTACCTTTGGAATGCCGTCGATCTCCGCCTCATTCCTGATCTCCTCGCTAAGCTTTTCTTCTCTCTCTAGGTTCCATTTCTTTGATCTTCTTTGCTTTTATTTGAAATGTATGGGTTCTTTGATCGGAGGTCTCATATATCTTCTTTTCTTCAATGCCTTCTCACTTAATGCTAACCGAGCAATAGCGCTCATCAGGGTGGTTTGCTCAGGGGTTAGCCAAGACGCGCTAAGGCAAAGGCATAGAGCTCAAACACAGGCTTAGTAAGAGATTCAAAGAGTGTAGTTAGTGGTCCTCGCTCCAGGAATTCTCCTTAGGTTACTAAGTTCCCTGCCTATGGTTTAAGAAGAGCTTATAAAAGGAGTTGGTGCTAAACACCGAAAATAATCAATTCTAACTAGTAGCCGCTCATTAAACACAAGAAAGAGTGTAGGTTTCAGTTTAGTCTACGGTTTCCCCGCCGAAAGTCGGATATCACTGTATTCCCTGCTTTCCTCTGTTGGAGGAACTTTCCCGTTTAAGGAAAAGTGGTTAGGATGGAATAGTCGCTAATCGGTTGTAAGCTGAGACTTATGTCGCAAATAAATAGATACACTTATTCATTGGTCTACGATCAGCTGCAACTTGTCTTTCTTGTGTGGTACCATACCTCATTGAATGATTGTTTTCCCTTGTCTCTGCGAAAGAACTCCCTTGTTTCATCGGTGCAGCTGCTATTTGGTCAGAAAACTCCTTGCCTGTCGATAAGAGGAAATAAGCAGCTGTAGTAAGCGAGTAAGGAAGCGAAACTAGTCTTAGATGTCGCTAATCCGCTGCTTCTTCCTTCCTCTTAGCTCATAGAATAGCTTATAAACGAGATCGTATAAGCCTAGCCTAGTGGTCATCTGATACCGGTTGATGTGGCTATGGTAAAAGTGCTTTCCAATCCGTCACGTCGTCCCATCCTCCTAACGATATATTGCGAGGAGCTTTACGAAGCCATACGTGGTGTATTTATATATAGCTTATCCTTTCTTACTATGACCCGGGAATAATAACCATATCCAAGCCAAGGAGTTAGACCAACCCAGATAGACCACGTTATGGCCGATGGGATTAGGAAAGAAGCAACGGATTGATTAAGCACGCTAGCGCGAAAGCTTTTACTATTCTAAGCTAGCCTTAGTGCATCCGTTTTCTTGCTAGGGCAAGCACGAGGTCTGGTTCAAGGCAAGGTATAGCTTAACGGAATGAAACAGAATTAGTGTATTAAGCAAGTACAGAAAAGCCGAAAAAGGGAATTCAGGCGCTGCTGTCAAGTCTAGTTAACGAAGCCGAGAGGGAAAGCTTGCTTGAGAGGATATACCTGACTGAAAGGATATATATTCGATGTCGCATATCCGCTGTTGCATAGTTATATTCCTCTAATCGCTAATCACTGCTTTTTCCTTAATCTCAGAACTGGATGCTAACCCTATATTTATCTGAGTCTTATGCTAAAAAGGACTTGCTTTTAGTTCGTCTTCGCCCAAGTGTGGCTAGTGCTATAATAGGAACTGAACTCATACTTCTAACTCATCTCCCCGGAACGTCTTCTTTAAGAGCGGATCCAACCTTTCTTCTTCCTTCTCAAGCAGATGCCGAACCTCATTATTTAGCGGCTCTCCGAAGTCAGAGAGATGGGTGGGGGCCTTTCTGATAGGCGGGACAAAGCGCTTTTAATGGTGATGAAAGAAGGGGAAATGCCTGTACAGTCAATATATTCTTCTTGCTTACTCGCTCAGCTCTATATACTTATATATTAGTTAGCTCGTTCGCTTTCAGACTGCTACCCGCTCGAACTATTACTATTAGCTAAACAACCCTTTCTTTGTGTTTAACCGCGGTTAAACACAACCAAAGCAAAGGGAGGAAAGAGCTATAAGGAAGACTGATTCACTCGCTTTCAAGAACTAAGATTTACAGCTTATTCTCCGTTCGGCGAATCTTCTTCCGGGGAATTCTACTCTTCTTTCATAGATTGGGAACATAATAAGCACCAGTAGCCTATTGAGTTAGATGAGCTAGATGACTTTCATTAGCTCCTACCGCAGCATATCTGAATTCACTATATGGTTAAGAGTGACTTGCTTACACTGCTGAATAACCTTCACTTTAGCGAGCTGTAGGACAAACTACATTCAAGAGGAGAAAGGGAAATTTGAATAGAAGAATCAGTGCCCGTAGCAGTCCTGGAGTTAGGTTATGATGGTCGTGATGAGCTCTACTAGAAAGAAAATCTCTTCTATTCATAGATGAAGTCCTATCTAAGGGCCTTCGTTGCCCTTGAATTCCGTTCCCTAGTTCAATCCGGAACTCCAGATGTGTAAGTAGCGGCCAAGCGGCTCTGTCCTTTTCAAAGAGGTTATCCTTCTCTCTCCCCGCTTCTTAGTCTTATAGGATAGCTCACCATTCAAGTAAGCCACTTTACCCGGCGCTTACTATCTTCTTTCTAGCCTAATGGGTAGCAGTCCCTTTTTAGTACCACCTTTCCTTTTTTTATCTTTCAGCAGCCTCTCTTGCCAGCTGAAGACCGAATAAAGCAGTTCAAGCCCGCTTGAGATCTATCCAAGACCTGGCTGATGGCTACTTTCAATTCAAGTTCCACTTATCTTAACACAACTTGGGCTAATCGCCTCCCAGCCTAGCTAGACCTGGTGAAAGCAATCAAGCCAAAGCAATACTTATTCCTTCAACGGTAAGAGCTACAGATGAAATAGTAGTGGTTATTCCGACATCTACTCAAAGAAGAATAGAATTAGATTCAAGACCGGTGCTATCCCCTTCCCATGCTACGCTTCCTTACTCAACAATCAAAGAAGCATTTTCGATTCCCTGATCCACTCTCGTGCTAACATGCTAACAGCGGTTTAGGTAAGCCAGGGGCTAAGTGGGAATGCCCTATCTAAGATCCTACTTCCTTCTGCTCTTGGGGATTTATCTCTACCTTTTAATAAAATGTAGTGGCCAAACCAGATAGTTCATTTCCTCTCTTTTCTCATCCTCAAGAAAGACGGTTAGAAACTTCCTATTAGGAATGGCTTCCTTTCAGGTTATGTTGTTACAGACCAGACTGTTCTAACAGCACAGGGGAGACGGATAACTAATCTAATACAGTACAGCTATGATCGGTCAATAGCGCAGATAAGATCAGACTGAATGTGTGAAGGATATGTTATGGTTCTCTTCTGTCACGTTCCTTCAATCAAAGAAGAATCCATGCCCAGGGCTAGTTCCAGCGCATAGTCAGAGTCTTCCCTGCGTGCCTAACATCCACTCCTTCTAGTCGAGTGCCTTGCGGCGCCTTTAACGATGAGAGAAGGCGATACCGAAGAGAATAACTCAAGGGCACTGGCGACTCCATCAACTCAATTTCATTGCATAAGTGAGGATGCCAGTCATCATAGTCTGAACTTTAAATCTTTCGTAGGCTCATCTCGCCGATTGGCATTCCGATCCTGGTCATTCATAGATAGTCGGCGCTTTTAGTCATAGGCTATCGCCTATTCCTGATAGCCGCAGCTCTGCCCGTTCCCTATTCCAATAGAGAATGAATGGGAATTGATCTGACAAAAGCTAGGCAAAATCCATCTCTTTCCATCTCTATGTTCGCTAAACTTGCTTCCTTTCTTGCTTTCATGAAGCCGGCCTTAACAGACATCTCTTCCATTTTTGTAGATGGAAGATCCGGTGAATCAATTCAATTAGATGCCGCTTACCTAGATGTGTTGCTTGTCCCTCGAAGCGAAGGTAAAGACCAAGACATTGGGGATTCTGAATCTGACCGCACTTTCCTCAGGTTGAACGGTTATTGATCCTGGCCCGATGAGAAAAGGGTTGAACTCATACTTGCCTTAACCTAATCTACTTGGATCCCGGATTCCATTCCATTTCCATTAAGGCATTCATTCCCTTCATGTAAACGAAGAGTTCAACAGAAGGCATCTCTCTGACACTGGCTGTTCTTTCTACCTAAACTTGCGGCTTCTTTCATCAAAGATAGGTGTGAGCTACTTTTCTCGCTAAACTCGTCTCTGATATTCTCTACTGTTTTGGCTGCTTTCTTGGGTGTAAGGTTCCTAATGTTATAACTCAGAAAGTATAGTCGTTCTCTCTTCCTAACCCTTCGGCCAGGCCGCTTTGTTTGTTCATTGGATTGATGTCTGATAGCTTTTCCTTCTCCCCAACCGCTGTCATGTCCCGCTACGCTAGTTCTACTGTGCTTTCCTTCCTTGGCCTAAGAAAGAAGGCTAGTCACTTCCCTTATTCATAGGGGCAGCCCCTTTTCTATCGAGTAGTCACTCTTGGCCTCTTTCTGTCCTGACTGGAAAATGAACCCGATGGTCAATCTTTCCCTGGCTTGAGAGGTTTCATGTCAGGTTAAGCAGGGGATCAAGACTCTAATGCTTTCATTCAAGCTTAAGATAGGTGAATCTATGGGCTCATTTCCTTTCTTTCTCTCATCAATTGGGGAAAGGTTCCTCTTTGCTTTGATTCGATAGTTGGAACTCTTCGTATATAGGTTATGCCTAGGGCAAGACCCTTAGGAGAGATAAGGAAGGTATTAAGAAAAGGAATCCGGTCTTTGACGATCCAGTCTTAGCTAGCAAGTGTATGGACTCATACTTTGAGGACTCCCTAGTGTGCCAGATAGCTACTTTTGTCCCGTTTAAGCTGAAGCATAAGAATGACGGATTTGTGTCCAGCGTGTGATCACAGCCGGTACCACATTTCTTTTTTTTGGGGGGCCCTGTGTACGGGCGGACGGGAATGCCTACCCCTCTAAATCAGTCTTCCTCCGCCCGAATCGGAATCAAAGTAGTATCCACCTTCTTCCTTTGCCGGTATCCTAAGATCGATCTCTTGACTAAGTCATTTCACACGTTGCACTGAGAAAAGGGACTGATCCCGTACCGTGCTACTGCCTCGACCTAGGATTCATTTCCTCACATCGGATTCTGCACTGAAAAACGGAAGCTTTAAAGGAAGGAGATTCTAAGACATCACATTCTGTGGCAAAGAGCCCATTCGATGGCATCCGCGCCCGCTTGAATTTCACTTTCACTCTTGGATAGCTATTGCTACAGGGCTTTTCTAGCTTGAACGGGAAGAAACCTAAGAGAGGAAAACTACTTCTTTTATAAAACAGACTTACTTAGTTCAACAAAAGGTCTTGACCAACAAAAAGAGCTTTTTCCACCAGTCTCTTAGGCCGGGCACCTTCTTTCTCTTCATTTCATTTCAGGAAGAAGAAGAAAGGCGAAGTTCTTCTACCAGTTGAGGATGAATTACAGTTCCACATCCAGCAAGGAAGACAAGCGCATAAATTGGATTCTCGGCTGACTCTTCTTCTTTGAAGCATTCAGAGAGAATCAAGATTGGCTTAGTCGGATCTTGCCAGGCAATTGCCTTTTTTCCACAAGAGATTGCTCTCCTCCGAGGCTTGAGAGCTTATTCCCTTCTTGTTCACCTTTCTATTTCTTTGCTTATTTTCTTTAATGAATGATTGGCTCAATAGCTTTCTTCCTTCAATTAGAAAAGGGGCTAATGGAAACTCAGGAGCTTCACTCAGAGCTATTAAGCTCTTTGGGGGAAGTCAGAAGTTCTTCCACTCGGAATTGCATCAGAGAAGAAAGCTCCACAGAAGACTCCGAACGAGTAGGAATTGGCTCACTAGGTTCTTCTACTAAAAAGTAGTCAAATCGCAAAACTCCTTACTACAATCCTCCTTCGATGCCTATTTACTTAGGTCTAGCTGACCCAGCTTGAAGTCTACCAACCCTTTTCAAGTCGGGAATGCCACATCAGTCTGATATTCTAATATGTTGACTGGCACCCAGGCCTAGCTCTCTGTGGTGGGGCGGTCTCGCTAGGTGAGATAATGAGACCAAAGCATGAAAATCGGCTGCCTGCAAAATCAACAGGAAAGCTTTGGCTGTTTGCTTTAGCAATGACGGTAAAGGGCAGGTTCTGTAGTCAACTGCACTTGGTCACCTCCTGCTCTGTCGGGTCATTTGATCTTTTCAGTTCCACTCGGGCATACTCTTTCATAGGCTCGACACAGGTTGTGACGTCGGGTCCTCTCTTCTCTTCATGAATCTCAGTTGGAAGCCCCCATTTTCATCAGACATTCAATGAAGTAGGAGCTCGCTCCCTACCTAGCGGTACTTTCATGGCTTGCCTCTCGAGGTCCTGTTTGAAAGGCAGTTGCGAGAACCTGTCTGGATTGAGTGGTTCTTTCTCGGGCAGCTACTGAGACATAGGTTGGCCCGAGCTTCCCTTGGCATACCTTCGTTACCATTACTAAGAAAAGTAAAAAGGAATTCGTCCCAGATAAACTACTGATCTAGCTCTTTCGCATCGAGGAAAACCCCTATTTCCTCTTTCAGGTTAGGCGCCCTTTGCTCGAACGAAAGAGGGGTCTTTGCCGGGACCGATGCTAGTAGTTAGATTCAATATTCAAAAAGTCTTAAATAGAAGCCAAATCCAGTTGAGAAGAGACAACCACGGTGACATCCATCGAAGGGATCTCGGTCGAGAAGCGGCCCAGGTAAAGCCAGATTTCAAAGGTAGAATGTATTGGTGGCACATCAACCTAGAATAAGGGCTCTAGTCCACGATTCCTGGATTCCAACCTTTCAAAGGCAAAGGAAGTCTCAAGTTGTAAAAGTAGGCCTGCCATCGATGCTAAGAGATAGACGAGCTACCATAGATCCCTCACCGACGAATAGCATACTTTCCTCTTAGAATATCCCTTGAATAAGCGGATGAACCACTTGAGCCTCCTATTTCACTGAATCCGCTCCCATCTCTACAGAGCCCCGAAAGCTTATAGGATCTCTAGGCTGTAGAGAAAGGGCCTATGATGGAATCAGTGAATCTCAGCGACGCGGTGAAAGATCTAAAAGAGGTGGATGATCCCAAGTATTGCAAATATCACCGCATCATCAGTCACCCTACAGCAAGATGCTTCGTCTTAAAGGAGAAGATCATGACGTTGGAGAGAGATGGAAAGATCATCATTGATGCTAATGACATGGCCGAAGCGAACCATGCTAGTGCTAAAATCGATCACAAGAAGGGATCAACGTAATAGTTTTCTCCAAGGTTCTCTAACAAGCAGGAGAGATCCACGAGACGTTCTTCCTCAAGATCAATCTAAAGTGCTGATGGAAGTTCATTGAAGATTTAACACATCACAAGGAACTCGTTTCGTTCGAGAAATACACTACATTGTCCCTCGAATTGAAGAAAACAAGAAGGAGTGATCAAGAGAAGTTGTCCCTTGTGATCAATCCGAAGCGCTACTAACTCTTCTTGACGATCAAGTAAATCACAAGGAGGTCCACATCATCCTGCGCTCGAGAAATACGCTGCTTCAGCTATCGAATCAAGGAAAACAAATTAGAGACAAGAATCAGGGGATACACAGATTTGTACTCACTAGTTTTATTAAAAGCAATTTTCTTTACATTTGTTTCTTGATTGCAGTAATTAATTTCCGTACACGAAATTTGTCGCGAACACTAAGCTAATCAAATCAATATGACTGGTGGAATGTGGTATTGTAGTTATTGGTTGGTAAGCTTGCAATCAAGTTATTGCTTTCTTACGAGCAGCTTGCTATACTCTATTAGTGCCTCTCTTTGGTCTATCATAAGCAACCGAGCGGAAGTAGGTTTCTCTCTTTCTATTTACTTAATATGCAAACTCGCTCCAAGCCGAGTTAGTGTTGGGGTTGGGTTGGTTGATCGCCCAAAAAATGATTCTTATCCCATCCGTTAGGTTTGTATGTACCCACGCTCCTGTTTATTATTTTCTAGAACTCAGGAACTATCCTTTCCGGCTGCCCCCTCACCCCCCTGGCTTTGCCCTTGGGTTTGTCAACCAACCTGGCATGTTCAGACTGGGGTGCCTTGACGATGATGTAGTCGTAGTAGTCCTCTGATGGGAAATCTGCTAAGATCCGCCCATGATTCATGGAACCATTCCTTCATGTGCCGTAGCTTAGGATTCGTGCTATTGCTATTGTTTAGGGGCGTCAAGACCGGGTTCCTACTTTTCCTTTTTGAGAAAGAAGAGGTTACTGGACAAGCGAAAGAGACGCCGAAAGAGCAGATGCTTTTATTTGAAACAAAAGCATTAGCCGAGACATACCTCCCCCTAAAGAACACTATTGACAATGGGGTCCGGGAGACCCTCAAAAAAAGCGATAGAGCAAGAAAGAAAGAAAGGATCAAAACATCACGGGCCACACGCAAAAGAAAAGAGAGGATAGCCAGAATTGTATTGAGGCCGCAGCAGCAAGCAAACAACAAGAGCACGTCTTCCCAAACAAAGCAGCCTTCAGCAGGAGCTGCACTACAATGCCTCAGCTCTGGGAATAGGAAGGAACTGAGCGCCCCGGCGAATAAAGAAAACCTAGAAGAAAAATGGAAGCCTAAGCCTTCACATCCGAAACTTAAAAATCATCAGTTGGACAATCTTTTTACAGGGTAGGCATGGTGAAGGCAGAATGGAAATAGAAAACAACTAAATGACTTAGTCTTGCCTTCTTCTTCCTTTATGGAGAGAGGGCAAGAGCCCATACTTGGAGCACGAATTCATACGTAAGATGCCCAGTTGGATCACTAATTCGTAGATGGACAACCTCTATACAGGATCTCCCTCGAAAGGAGAATAAATACCATTCTAGCTAGGCTCTGTTCTCTTGAATAGGTAGGCTCAGTACACTAAGGAAGCTTGGTCTGCTTAGGGCTCATAGGAGGTAGGACAGATAATAGAATTTTGCCGGCGAGATGAGTCTGTGAAAGCTTGACGGGCTAGAGGGTGGGCTTTAGAACGGTTTACTGAGACTCCGTTATACTAAAATAGAAATAAGTTGGTTCCTGGACAAGGCCCTATCCTAGGCTTAGAGCTGAGCTAGACCCCTACCCCTAACTTATTTTGGAATGATTTAGAGAGCTGCGAATCAGGCTTTCAGAGTGGTGGCAAGCAGGGCAGGAAGATAAAGTCCAATCTGACCCTACGCAGATTTTTGACATCTTTCTCGCATCCGCTTTCAGGTTTGACATGACATTTGATCTCTCGTTTTTAGTGACGATTTCGAGCCTTAGAAGCATGCGGAGGAATACGGTCTGGAATAAGTCTTGTATGAGTCCTTTAATCGAGTCCCTCTTCTTTAATAGGTGCTTTCAAGTAGCAGGTTTTGATTATCTTTTTACGATTACGATTCCAGTATTAAATATCTCCGCCTCCCCATTCCTTTATCAAAGTCTAGTACTTATGGGCGCAAGTCAGTCTCTTCAAGTGGAAGCAATCATAGGGGGTTCGGGTCTGAGGTAAGCCTTCCTCTATCATTGGTAGGCAAAAAAGGGGTAAGCGAACCTGGCTGTCTTTGTTAATAAGCAAATGGGTAAGTAAGCGCAAACAGTACAAATCTCTTTCTGTATTCAAGCCTGCTCCTGGTCGCTCGGACTCTTGTTGTAGTGTGAGCCTTGAAAGTACCCGAAATTAGGCAATCAGCATGAATTCCTTTAAATGGATCCCTCTTTCTTGATGACTCTTCTTAGGGAGTAGGATCTGTTGCTTAGGAGCTCAAAGAAAGATAGCGAAGAAATATTTTATTTTGAAAGCAAAGAGGAGTGTGGCGGTCGTGCAAGCAGGCGAAGTCGAATATATTAGATGAGCTTACTTAGTACGTTAAGACACCCATTGCACAGGAAGGCTATGTCATTCCTGGACTATTGCTAATGAGATTTAGAAAGTCCCAAGCTGGTTCACAATACCAACTTAGCATTCCATGGTCCGCTAGATCACAATAGATGTCTTTCAATAAAGATAGGTCATTCACCGCTTCTTCCCCAAAAACCGCTTGGCAGAACTCTATTGGACTCCATTCTGGTGTAAATTCTTTCCCACTTCCATTCGTTGCTCAAAAAGAGCGGTGATATCACTCAAAACTTGAGTGCTAGTAATATCCCCCGAATTGCCGTCCGACAAAGTGCTACTAGTCGAACCTTCGTGGGACCTCAGAGATAAACCTAAATCCACCGGGAAAGATGAATTAGAAGGAGAATATGAAAATTAATTGGTTATCCATAAAGAGAAAGAAAGTTTTATTCTACTTCCGCTTCTTGCTCTTCCAATTCAGAAAGACTTGTCGTAAAAAATGGGTTAGTTGGCTGTTGACCAACGGAAAGCATGGGAGAAAAAAAGATGCACAACCTTCTTTGCTTGCGCATCTTCTCTTATGATATTTATTGAAAATTCGAGCCTTCTATCAGAGCACGGTTACGAGGAGGGTGACGTGCTTGGGCGAGACATCATGGCAAGTGACCAAGAGGGAATTGCCGTGACCTCAACCGGTCGTGGACGTGAGGAGGCTTCAACCAAATCAGCCCTTCTTATGAAGTGGCTATGGAAATTACCAAAGGAAAAGAAAAAGCCATGGTACTCATATTTGGCTGCTAAGTGCCTCTCCAATGGCAAAAATGGATTGACCAACCCACCTCGTAAATATCCTGCATACTAAAAGGTATTATTTTTTTAAAGAGAGACTTTCAGGCAGAACTTGGGCTCGACTTTGGTTGGGCAATGGTAAGCTGATTCGCTTCTAGGATGATGTTTGGCTGCACCACTCTCCTCAGAGATGCATGCCATAATTTATATCAAATCACAAGGTTCTCATGACCTTAAAGTGATTGACTACATTCAATATAAAGGAGAAAAAAGGATTTATCCCCCTATTCAACTACCCATCCAAGAGCATTTGGCTTCAGAATACTTTCTTCTTTTTACTTTTCTATGGACTGCATAAATCTTATCTTCCAGCCCAAAGGAGGATAATCTCTTTTGGCAGCTCAATCCTCACGGTAATAATTATGCCAATTCTGCCTAAAAATCTCTTCAGGTGATCAAGGGGGCTCCTTTTTCAGTAGATGAGCTTAAAACAAAAGGTATTATCTAAATGCTTCTTTTCTCTGGCTTGCTCTTTCAAATAAAATTTTGGCCTGCAGTAATGTAATCGGGATTTCATCTCCTAAATTCTTTTTTCTATGAAAGCAAGAGGTGGAAAGTTTTGTTAGAAATTCTGCCTTATTCCGTGAGATCAAGAAGCACTTCTGCTACTTTCTCTCTTCCCTAGCGCTTTTCTTTTACTTTTTTCAAAGGGCAATGAAGGCCTTCCTCATAAGTTCTCACTCGATCGAAAGGATATAACACATACGAAACCTTAGCTTCGCTGACTTTATGAGGTCTAACCTTCGCCACGACATTAGTGGCTTAGCTCTTCGCGGTTCCCGCAGGCTTTTTTATAGAGAGAGAGTAAAGGGGGGGGGGGGCACGGAAGATTGGTCCGCTCCAAAAAGCTGAGTTTTTCGGTTCGCCCCCCCTATGTGGTCGGCCTTCTTACCAGTCTGCCTCTTTTCTCTTGATGGAATATATCAATACCCGAGCTCCAGCTTTGCTTGCGTTCTTCACCGGCGCTTGCCAGATGTATCACTCATCCCGCTCCCCACGGAGCGGTAAGGAGTCTTCTTGTGTGTTATAATCTATACGGGAATGAATCGCATATGTTGGTTGAGAATTGCTCGGGAATTCATTGATAATGACTTTGCCAGGTTCTAGGGAGGCTACTCTTCTTCTTTCTCGATCTAGCCGCTTTCCCTCATTCCACTCGTCCAGCCCTCTTCACGAACTTGTACAATCGATGCAACAAAGATAGCCAACTCTGTTATCAATGAAATAAGGAAAGGGGCGACAATTTGGCACCAGATATCCGGAGGTGTGGAAAGAGCAGCTGTGAGAAACGGAAAAGCCATATAAAAACAACGATTGTTCGTGGAGGTTTCTACAGAAAGACCCCTTTGTTCTGGCAAACGGATTACAATTACAGGTACCTAGGAGCATACCGATGGAATGAACGAAATACGAACAGTTAACATAATATGGTCATAGATCTTAGGTTGTAGCTTGATCATGAGCTAATTTGTTGATGTTGCACCCATGAAGTATGGAAAGTGCCAAACATTGGGAACTACCCGGGGAGGATTTAGGAACAGGAACAAGGAGAAGCGAGAACCACTTAAATGGAGGAATCGATTGTATTTCGTCCTTTGTTACCCATAGCAACTAGGGATCAAAAAGCACCAAATTTGATGACTTATTAAGGGAAAGACGAAGTAAGAGCATGCTATTGGAGACGTTGCAACATATGTCGGGAAGGCCTCCGTTTATTGTGTACGAACAAAAAATGAATCCAAAGGCAGGGTTAGAAAGGGTTTAGCTAATGGAGATATTAACTCTTCCGGGAACCAGTAACGCGTAAACCATGTCAAACCAAGACCAATCAATATCCGAACGGAACGGATTCAAACTTCTCCTAGAATAGTTTCCTGTGCGAAATGAAATTCATAGGATATATATGAGTAATTCAAAGGATAAATATAAATATTTGATAGGATTCGATTCATTTTAGAAATGAACAAAACAAATAGGATTGATTATGTATCACAATTTCATCACTACATCGAAGGCTTTTTTGTAAATATATTGATAAGATAGCTTGGTATCAAAACATAAAGAATTATGATCCTTCTTGTGTACATAAGAAATTGGGTGGGTATAGGGCATATAAAAAAAAGGGTTTCCTCGATCATAAAATAAAAAAGAAAAAGCAGACAGGAAGAGTTTGATTCTTTCAACAAGCAGGTTTTGGCTTCTTTTTTAGCACCGTATTCTCTTGTTGGCTTTGATACCATGAAATAAAATAGAGAAAAAGACCTTCAAGAGAATAAATAAATAAAACCATTTTCAAGAGACAAACTCCAGTGAACCCCTTTCATCCTATTCATTGCCCTTTGAAAGAAGTCAAAATAAAAAAATAATCTAACGCTCTAGTCGAATTGAAGACTTTCAACGCTCATGCTATTTGAAAAAGCTTTCAACATGGAGTGGAGACTCCATAACGTACACAAATAGTAAGCGATCTATGAATATCATCCCAATTGAGGTCTTGTTCCGCACTTAAATGGATAACACAAACCCTTACCTTGACCAGTTTGTTGTGGAAAACCTCAATGACATAATCGTTTATAGTCACTCACTGGTGGTTTGGAACCCTGAGTAAAGTGTTCCGGGTGTAGCAGGAAAAGAGGCTATACGTGAAAGAGTACTCAGACGAAAGTGCTATTCTTGGCCATTAGATCAGCAAGGGTGTGATTCAGATGGATCAAGAGAAGACCAGGTCTGTTGTGGACTGGGAAGTGCCGAAGAAGGAGAGAGCAGGTAGCAGTGGTGAAGCTGGATGCTCGAAGTCATTTTAGATACGGCAAGACAGCTCAGGAGGAGTAGAAAGTTGCCACAACCTAGGAGGGGTTTATAGGAAGCCAAAAAACGTGAGCCTTTTTATACACTTCTTAAAGGGGGAGAGCGCCAGGAGAACGTCGAGACACCATCAGTTTGGAGCACGAGGCCAGCAGAGCTTGCTGCAGAGGAGATAAGAAAAGGCTCAGCAGAAGGGATCTGGTAACTGTTATGAATGTGGAGAAGTGGGGCATTTTTCTCGTTACTGTTCCAATGTTCAGACAGACGAATGCTGCTAGGGGAGTGCAGAATAGACCAGCTGAAGATGGAAGGGTGAACGTTGTCGAGCCTAGAGCCCGGGAAGCTCTAAAGGTAAGTTCAAGTCGGAAACATAGCGGGTGTTCTCAAGCTTAGGAGAGGAGACAGTTTCACTGTCATTAGATTGTGTGGCAACGTCAGCAGAAAGGAGGAGAAGACAGAAGGCTGTATTCAAAATCTATGTCGGAATTGGCCAATGCAAAGATAATCATTGATGCTGGGAGTTTGGATAAGATAGCGTCCACAAAGATGGTAGATCAGCTGGGGCTAGGGAAGTTAAAGCAGGACGTTTGGTGTGACGTCGTCCTTATGGACGTATTACATATCCTACTCGGAAGACCTTGGTAATACGAGTAGGGTTCTACCTGCGTAGAGATAACACCGCTTTAGTTTTAACGGGAAACGCGGTTATTGCCATCAGAAGACTTTGGTTGGCTAAGGACAAAAGGTATTTGTTGGCATACCATTTCTGGACGTGGGAAAGAGTCCATAGAATGCTATGCCTTGATAGCAACAAAGCCAACTAGCAGAGCCGATTCGGGGATCGGTGGGATGCCATAGCATTAAGAGATAGGGGTGGAGGCAATCGGAAAGGCTTTTTAGGAACGAGGCCCCCTCCCTCCTATGTTGTAAAAGGGAAGTGCAGATCTTTATCTTTCTGCGACACTCTTCGGACTTGATGCCGCCCCTGAATCCACAAGTACCGGCTTGATTACCCCCTAAGATAAGAGGAGGATATAGAAGCAGATTTAGTTGCAGGTAGGAGCGAGTCTACCCTGCAAAGCGGCTTCTCGCTTATCCCCATTTGAAAATGAGGAGATCCGACGTCAAGTGCAGGAATTGCTGTCAAAGGGGCGGGAGAGTCTCAGTCCGTGTTCAACGCCTGCTTGACTGGCTCAAAAGGAAGCAGCTGGAGTATGTAGATGGGCTTTGAATAAGAGTTGGGTGATTTATTTCCAATAATGCCAACGATGGATGATATTATGGATTAATTGCCTGTCGGGAGCGTGTTACTTTTCAAAGCTTACCTTATATAATTAAAGAAAGGGGAAAGGGCTTTTTTTATAGAGAGAGAGTAAGCGGGGTTTTCTGGGGATTTGAAGCAGGGCCACTTATATTGCAAAACTTTCAGAGACGGGATGGAAAGTCTTTCGTGAGAAGAGATGGTAGGCTTGATACGGATACAGCTGCTTATCACCCACCATAGAATCAAGCAGTTCAGTTCGACTATACCCGCCTTAATTCCCTCATTAGGACAGATGGAAGCAGGTTATGGATCTGTTCAAGTTGGTCGATCAATCCCTCTTTTCTTTCCCCTGCTTCCGGACACCTTAGAATAGATTTGATTGGAAGGAGGGTGTGGAACGAACAGAGTGGTTTAACTGCTGGGATCCCAATCGGCCTGCATCAGCGGAAAATGGAACTATCGAATCACGGGTGACTCACTTTATCGGGATGGGAAGAATTGCAACATCGGCATTTCTTTCCTTCCCTAAATCGATCAACTAGTAGGTAGCGGTAGGAGAGATCCATTATGGTGGGATGGACCGTTCTCGAATTCCGACCGGCATTTCTATCAATCGGCGGAAGACTCACGCATACTGGGAGGGTACGACTTCAAGGGATGGACTCGATCGAACGGCCAACCACTTGCTATTTTTGTAGGAGATGAAATCCAAAAGACCATTATTAGCGTGTAGTAGATTGGCCCGAGTGCGTAATAGGCCAGTCGAGAAGAAATAAAATCAATAGATTGAACAGTAGATAAAGGATCAGAGGATGAGAGGGGTAGATCTACCCAATATGGACCGATAACGGATGGTCCCCGCCAACTGCTTATCTCTCTTCCTCGCATTCCATTCATGACCTAACAACTATCCCTCTTTCGGTGAGGGAATCACTTGCTGGATCAAACCCAAGGATAGGTTTGATCGGCCGGGTGTTGGATCGAATGACCATTCAACCGCGTCATCACGGCAGCGATGGATGTCCAACCTTTAGATCTCTTCTTTCTCAATAAAGGCAGGTAAGGAAAGTCCGAAGGCTACTCCGGCAACTGCTGGCTAGAAGGCGAAAACCGCTTTTGCCAATCAAAGCCCCAAAACTAGTAAGGGCACGAGTGCCCCAGCAAGCCACCCCAACCCTACCGCCAAAGCTTGACTTTACTAAACAAGCAAGAAAGGCTCTTTCTATCTTATTAGTCAAGCGCTAACTAGCAAGAAAACGGATATGCCCTAAGAAGCAACTTCGTGCTGCTGCTGCGCCCTTGCTTCTTGCTTTAGAAAGATTGCTCGTTATCTAGGCCGTTTTCAATAAGGCTCACGCTAGGCGCTCACCTTTTTTGGCTAAGCCGTAAAGTATCTTGCTGGTAATGTATTTATTCTTGAATCTTGCTTGGTTTAGGCAGGTAAGTGTTAAGAGGCTCTTTTTGGCTTTCATTAGGTATACATAGGTACACATAGGACTTTCTTGCAATACGTAGTGGTTGGCTTCGAATCACATGAAGCCCATATAGATGTCCACTCCTATTTCCTCTAATGCTCTCCGTGTGGGGAACACAATCAGTCCATACAAGGACCTACCGAGTCATCCACCCTTGCATCTATTTGATGCATCATCACATGGCCGTCGTGTAACTCCTCAAGAATCATGTCATTCGCCTGTCACGTGTTGCCACCAGAGTCATAGATACTTGAAGTAAGCTCCTGGCTCGCCCCTATCTCTAACGGGGCTTACGAACGAGCGGAGTGCTTACGGCCGTGGTAGCTGCGAGCCTCCTGGGTCTTGCTCTCTCGTCTTTTTTCCTCCGCCTTACTCTTGTAATTGACCCTTTCTTTTCTGCTACGCCTATCCATCCGTCAGAGTGTACATCCAGCCGGGTGAGCGATAGCGTCTCCTGTTTACTAATAGATCTGCCGCCGCTAGTATAACAAAAAAAAAAGCACATAAGGGTCCACAATATTAAAATATACTAATCACTGATCAGGATCATATAAAGCCCGGTATTCCCAGAAAGGATAGTCGTGATGTCACTTCATGGCCGGCCTTTTCAGTGTGGAGCCGAAGGCGAGGGTTTCCAGCAGGCCCCCTTCTCTGGCTTTTCCTTTAAGTGACAAGGGGGGTGAGGTAAGGAGTAGTATAAGAGTGGTTCGGTCATCGATAAGCCTCTCCTTATTCATTCTATAGGGCGGGGCTGCGGACCAACAATCCAGCAAAAGGGCTGAAAAGCTCCTTTATTAAACCTTCCCCTTTTAATAATAAGAAGGTAAGCATCAAAGCCCAGAAAACCCACCCTATACATAGAGCTCTTTTCAGCCCCTACTCCTAACAAGTGAAAGTTGCTGGCACCCACCATATCTTGTTTTGGGGCCGATCTCTTGTATCGGAGCAAACAAATTCAATGATTTTCTATATTCTATATATTTCTTTTTATTGTTGAGTTTTTTCCACCACAAACAGATTTGTCGCATGGATTGGATAGAGTCCCCTGATCTCGACATTCAAGAACGAATCCCTTGAGTGCTTCGGCGGCGGATAGCAGCATGGGCAAAGCACTCTGCTGCGGCGAGCAGCCGGTTCTTATTGCATTCACCAAGATAGTCTTGCTCGCTCCTGAACTCTGCGGCGAGTTCAGCCACCACCTCCGGGTCTGAGCTCTACTCGAGCTTAGTCAGCCAGCTTCATGACTTTGCTTAGCTTCCAGCGTTGCAAAGGGATAACCTTTCACTATCTAGGCGCCCTCGAAGGAGGGGTCCCACGGAATGCTTCCCCGAAGGTCAAGCCGTAGTTCCTGTCCCTGGGAGAAGTGGAACGAGTTAGGAGGATGGAGCGCCCTTTGCCCTAAGAAATAGGCGGCTTCGCCTTCAAGCCGTCAATAAAATCGAGATAATATGTGATCATGACAGTACACCGATGCATAGGTCTTCTTTACTTTACGGCCTTTTGATTATGATGCATCATGAACGTGTCAATATGTGATCGGGGTGAGCAGTGGTTAGATATAGGGGCGGCTTCTCCGGCTTGGATTGGTAGGAAGGGCTTCACTTTCCGATCGCTTTTTGAGGCCGGTTTGGATGAGCGTGGGCAAGTTCGGGATTCACTATAGCTTTCCGCTTGGAGCGGCTCACCCCCTTGTCACTTAAAGGGCGAAGTCGCCGAAGCGAGTCTAAAGGCCAAAGAGTCATCTTTGAAGGCTACTATGCATCCTTATTCATAGTAGAGTGTATGGTAGGTTTGGGTATAGCAGGACTTGAACCTGCGACCATTAGGTTAGAAGCCCAATGCTCTACCAACTGAGCTATACACCCCAAAAAAGATGTAGTAGTAAATAAGGATTGGTACTGAAAAGAGGCCGGCCCCCCTTCTTCTCATCATATTAAAGGAGCGCGGCTCTCTATGAGACTCGTACTGCAGAGCAAGCGGAAGAAAACGTAAGGTCGCACGTTAGCACTCCTGCAAAAAAACGGATGTGCTAAGGCGCAACTTCGCACAGCTGCTACGCCCTTGCTTCTTGCCCCTTATTTCAAACTCAAGGAAAGCCTTGATCGATATGAGAAAGATGTGCTCAAGCGCCCAACCTAGTAAAGGGGCTTGGGCTCGAAAGCCGGCCTTACTAAACAAGCACCTTTCTTAGTAAGGTTGCTTGTTTCCACTCATTGAAGATTCTATCTACAAAAGAAGGTCAACGGGGGATACTCAAATATCTCTCACTGACACCTGAGAAGGTGAGGTCGTCTTTCTTTCCAGCTGCCATACGGTTCGCCATAAAGCCATAAGGATCAGGGGAGGAGCAGTTATCTATGTAATTACGTTGTTGGTCGTTGTTGCGGTCTAGCACTCTCTTTTATTTGTCCAATTCCGTCTTACCAAACAAGACTGACTTCTTACCAACCCGAGAAGGGTTGTGAGGCTGGACCAGGTATGAAGAATGAATCTATATCTGTGCACGGAAATTGCTGGCCGGTAGCCGCTCAACTGTTCGAGCGCAATGCAGTGGTGTTGGTTCCGATTCGACAAAGGTAGAATGCCTGGTCAAAGGTCAAGTACAGTAGGTAGCAGGCGTGTTCTTTTTGGCTCCCGAGCAAGAAGGATAAACAGGCGATGCACCATCCTTGCTGCTACGTACGTTTTCCTTGACTTGACAGATTCATTCAATTGAACCCACACTCAAAGGAGGACCACAATCTCGAGGCTCGACGAAACGGAAAGTTTCAGCATGTTGAAACTTCTTGGGGTTAGCACTGAAAGAAAGAGCCCGGCATTCATTTCTTCATGAATATTCATAGCTGAGTCTACTAAAAGAGGTACCAGCCTCGTCGTGGACACCTCTGATCGTTCACCTCTAATGTGACACGTTCCCTCACAGTTATATGATCAACGGGATCAGTCGGCTAGAGAGCGGGGCTATTCTTCTTCCGTGGAGAAAAAGTCGTCCCTTCTACTGACCGAACCCTCAATTCGGGGGCCTTCGTCAACATGTTGCGAAGCTCCAGTCTTCGGTGGGTCACCATTACTTGACTTAGAAAGGCAAACATCTGGGCAAGGGAAAGCGCAGTGCGCCTGGTGCAAATGGCTTTCTTTTTTCATGATATACCAATCAGAATGGAGGGTCCTACCTATGTACATGATTGATAGAATCACTACGTAGGGGGGCGGTCAACTTGATGCAGGAGAGGCATGAGTGCAGTTCGATCTTGTGGTGTATTCGTTTGTAGTGAGTAGGGCCTCTTTCTCGTTGATCAGTTTGCCTCCGCTCTATTGAAAAGTAGGAATTCCTACGGCGGTTTTGTCAACAAACGCATCTCGGGCCGGATTGACTAACCTAACCCACCCTTAAGGAGGCTTTTCCATAGTTGGGTGTCCGCTTTAGTGTGATTTACGAAGGCTAGGCTAGGTTTGGTATTATTCAAAACAAATGAAAAGAGGTCGGGGTCGATAGGTGGCAGTTGGCAAGGAACTTGATCCCCCCCCAAAAAAGGGGGAAGCCGCGGTCGAACTCTTATTCTGGAAATAAGTCAGGGCCCTTTTACCAAGTCTAATAGATAGAAGATGATAGAGGGCCAACTATCGTTGCCTTGCACAAGATGGTGCCTTTTCACTTCGAGTTCCTTCCTTCGTAGTCAAATCTGATGATACGCTTTGGCGATGTTACCTACTAAATAAAAGGCCTGCTAGGTGATCGAAATCGCTCAGGTCAGTGAGGACTCACTCACTCACCTACTCCTTATCTATTTTATACTTTCTTCTATCTACTTATTTAAAAGGCGACCCGCCGCGCCGGGCTATAAGATAAGATACAGTTCTTGTACTACTTGATGACTGGTAAGAAAGAGCTTCCGTAAGAACTGGAAGACTCTTGTATGTACGGTAGCCCTCTCTTCCGCTACTGGTGGACTGTTGCACAGAAAGGGCGACAGAAGCAACCTTTCTTAGCGCACTTAGCTTCTACTAGTGGCGGGGCGGCAAGGCCATGTTGTTCAGTTTGAAGCCTAAGCCAAGAAGGTACGAACGAAGTGACGGGCCCCTTTAGAAGATAGGGGGCGGCTTTCTTGTGGTAGTAATTGCGAACATCTCTCCTCTTCTCTTAGCGTGCACAGTTTGCTTACATGCCGCCTTAGGCACATCTCTCTTTCTTAGTTTCACGCAGGACTAATGATAATGAATGAAAGTCAGTCTTTTAGTAAACGTATATAAGCAGTTGTTTAGTGTATAAGCAATTCTTTAGTGGTCGCACCGAAAGTACGGTGGAGGTTGGTTGAAGATGATGTTAAGCGGCGTTCAGAACCAGTGTTGAAGTGAATGAAATAGAAAGAAGTAAGGAAATGAGACGACTCTTTCTTGAACTATATCATAAACAGATCTTCCCCTCCACACCAATCAAGAGTTTTTCTCTATTCCTCTCGTATATCGTCGTAACGCCCTTAATGCTAGGTTTTGAAAAAGACTTTTCATGTCATTCCCATTTAGGTCCACTTCGGATCCCTCCGTTGTTTCCTTTTCCTTCCGCACCTTTTCCTCGAAATGAGAAAGAAGATGGTACACTTGAATTGTATTATTTAAGTGCTTATTGCTTGCCAAAAATCCAACTTCTACAATTGGTAGGTCACCGGGTTATTCAAATAAGTCGAGTTTTCCGTGGTTTTCCCATGTTTCAACTTCCGTACCAATTCGGTCGATCCGGAATGGATCGGTTAAACATTCCATTGGGGAGCATGGTCATGACTCTTCTATGTGGTATTCATTCTCGTTCGGCTCTTGGAATCACATCCAGCAGTGGTTGGAACAGCTCGCAAAATCCAACCACTTCATTGCCCCCAACTGTTTCTCGTACCTCTATTGAAACAGAATGGTTTCATGTTCTTTCATCGATTGGTTATTCCTCTCCGTTCGTATCTCTTTTTCCAATTTCGGTCTCGATTAGTTCACAAGATTGAATGGCCAATCCTCCTCCGAACCCTCGATTCGATTGTTTTCCAAGAATGTTGAGCCGGGTATGTAAGCCATGTATCTGGGAGGAACATAAATAAAAGAAGGGCTTTCGGTTTTTTGCACCCCGTTTGGTCTTGCAGCTATTTTAAAAATATATATATAAGTATCCCTTTATTAGAATAAAGATTATATATGTCTAATCTCAAGTGGTGGTGGAACCAACCAAGATGTATGTCGTCCGACCCGACCTCAGACTCTTTCTTCCCGACCTATTTGACTCTCTGGCCGTAGTTATTTAGGTGGTATTCCGAGATCGAATTCCTCCCAGGAACACACGAAACAAAGATATGAACTGGGTAAATAGTAATGGAAAAGAGATGTTTCTGTTTCATCCAAATTAGAAGCTTTTTCTACATCCACATGATCTACTAAAGTAGATTGGTATTGACCATATAATAAAAGCAGATCTTGGTCCATGGAGTCCCAAGAAGGTACGAACTCCAACCTGTCCGATGCTTCTTCGGCCAAATACGATATACAAGTGGGACCTACACTATGAGCAAGCTGTGCGAAAAACCGATTTTTTTTTCCGGTACCGAAATAACTTGGGCGAAATAGGGTTCTACCTGGAAACCATGGATTTTTTAGTTTTCGCCATTGGTTACTGGTTGAGCCACTGGAATGGAATGAGATAAGAATCCCTGGAGATCTTTCCTCTCCAATTACTCGTAACAGGCTTTTCTTCTGTAGAATACTTCTTCCGAATGGCACAATTGTCCGACACTACGTTCCTCGATCTTCAAAGAAAACTGACTCCTCCTACTCCTCCTTCTCCTTTAGGATAGGATCCTCCTTGCTCCTTCTTTCACTAATGGTCTCACCATTTTCTAGTAGTAGTAGTTCGCGCGAGGGACTCTCCTTTCTATCGCTTGCCCTTGCCTTTCACTCTCATTTGGTCTCTTTCTTTTATAAAATAAAGCGAAGCAAAGCGCATGGCAAAGAAGCAGCCAGCTGCCTGCCCCATTCCACTCGGCCTTTCTTCGCTGTGTGAATAAGGTCTTAGTCTGTACGGGCATTCTGGGCAGGTCGCAATAAGTCGCTAGTCGAAGCATTAGACCAATCGCAATTCATCACCATCTTGCCCGCTTCCAATTGATGACTGGCTATTATATAAGTGTTGACCTAAGCCCCTGCGCAGGGGCTCTGCTCCCGAACCGTACGTGAGCTGTCTCGTACGGCTCTTCCTAAGAACATGAAGCCCCCACTCTCTAAATAGAAAAAAATGCATTTACAAGATAAAAAAGACTTTTTCAAAAAGCCTTCGCCCTCCTATTCAACGGGGCTATTAGAAAAGCAGCTTTGTTCCTTGACTTCTTTTCTCAGTCAAGCTTCCTTATTCCTTAGTGTAGTCTCGGTCCATAGTTGTTGACTCCGTTCCTTATAGCCTAGTCTATATCCACAGCTGACGTGACTCCGTACCGACGCCTTTCCCTTTGTATAGTATACGGCTAAGTGACTTCGAAACCTCAACGTACTTTTTTTCTTACTGTAGCAGAGGCCTTCATCAGGCTTTCATCCCTTCACCTATAGACGGCGGCTTGTCTTCGCTATCGCTCATGACTTGGTATAGAGCCTTGTAGTCGTCGGTTTTACCACCAGAATGCCTATGAGATAGTGGTCGGTCTTTCGAATGCCTTCTTCCTGACTTTTCTGAGAAGCCCTTTACGTCTATACTATAAAGGACAGGGGGTGTTCACCTTTGGAAACTTAGCTACTTAAGTCCTTCTCAGAAAGTCAAAGTAAAGGCGAACGACATTCTGTTCTACAGCTACAACACTGAATATTTCTTATTAATATTAAACATCTTAATAGTAGAACTATTTTCGTACTACTAAACAAGGAAACCTTCGGTTCCCTTTGTTTGAATAAATGCCGCTTATTTTAGTTTACATTTGAACCAAAGTAAACCAAGCCTAAGCGGTCATGACATCTTGTTGATATTGATTGAGGAGTTTGATGGAGATTAGCTGACTGAATCCATATGCCTAGAAAGTCGACATCACTGGTACTTTTTTATTTTAATATGACTCTATAGGTAGGTATCGGCGGGGCTTGCGTTATGTAGTTGTAGTTAAGGCTGAAGTAGCGCTTTTTATTTTAGAAGATCTACTGAAGTACCAAAGGCGAACGGGGCTCCCAGGCCGGGACGTCTGGCAGAATGCTTGGCCTCCTGCGCTGGATGCGAGACCCGAAGGGTGAGTTTATGGCGGTTAGCTTCTAGCACTAAATAATAGGCATTAGGCATTTTAAGCTGAAAGGAGGCAAGCAAATGAAGGGAGGCATTACGGGCCGTCTACAAGAAAAGCAAAGCTTCGTAGACTCGGTCAAGTCGCTTATAGAATGCCGACGACAATTTTCCACTTAACTAATAAGTGAAGGGGAGAGGGAAGCGAGGCTTAGCGAGCTTTCTAAGGCCGACGACTACATATGCCGCTGGCGGAGAAAGCTCGAAGAGCTTCCCTTCATTCATTACTAAGACAAGGTCCCAGGTCTCCGAGTCAGCCCGCGCTTTATCGAAGAATCCTGCACCCATGGGCATACGGCCTGGCAGGCCTTCCCTTACCGCCGGAGCTTCATGGGTGTAGCCCCGTTCCCCAATCAGATGTTTGGATGTGAGCTATACTCCGCGAGGAGCCAAACGAGCGTATGGCCTTGCCATTTGACCTCTTTTCCCGTGTGACTAGGAATGCTCAGTGACAACCTCTCAATTGTCACCGCTTGACCTCTCTTGCTACCATGGTAGCACCTAGTGTGGTCAGCACCAATCGTGTTCGGGCAACGAAGCTTACACTCATTCACATTGGTTCATCCTACTATGCCCTGGGCCTTTTGCTCTTCTAGAGTAAAAGGTGGCCGGCCATTCGTCAAGGCCCAGAAATCCGCTGGACATCTCAGCGGCAGGATTTGATACCCGCATCCGATCGAAGTTGCATTTTAGTGCTCCCCTAACATAAAGGGGAGCTTTTTCTAAGTGGGTCGCTTCGCGCAAGACATTGCTTAGGACCAACGGGTCACACGACAAGTGCACGATCTACTTTGCACGTTCCATCCTTCAGCCCTTTGCCTATCGGCTTGGCAGGCAAGCTACCTTGATCCATCTTCGGCTTCGATTCGTTACGCTCAGAAGCTCCAACAAGCCCTAAAGTCTCTTGCCGCCTAAAACTCTGCCAAGAGAGCGCTGCTTTACGTTTGATCCTATGTACCCAAAGAATGCTATGCGTTCTCCACGAAGGAAACCAAAAGAGCTACCGAAGGAAAGGGATGCAGTCTCTCCCTTGGCCTTTGGAGAGGAGAGGGCAGAGAAGAAAACGGCCTTCTCGCAAGTTTTTTTG
This sequence comes from Nicotiana benthamiana, assembly GCA_034376525.1. Taxonomy (NCBI): domain Eukaryota; kingdom Viridiplantae; phylum Streptophyta; class Magnoliopsida; order Solanales; family Solanaceae; genus Nicotiana; species Nicotiana benthamiana. Next base: position 98,676,035 of record CM067337.1, read on the forward strand.
CTTCCTGCGTCCTCACTAGTAAAAAAGGGGCTCTTCGACCAAAAAGGCATTCTGGTAGGAAAGCCGACCACTACATAAGTTGCCATCCGTCCAGGAGAGAAGCAAGCTACCTTTCATTGATCCCCCTTCCCGGGCAGGGAAGAGAACGAAAATGGACCTCAGATGGTAGTCGTGGTTGATTCAAGGATCTTACGCGGCGGAGCGAACTCTTCTATCGTCTTACATTTTCTCTGCCGGAACCCCCCCCCCCGGTCCATCGCACTGGAGCGATTCGAGAAGAACGATTAGGCTCATATTCTATCCTTTCTACAATGCCTATTGACGAAGTGCTTCGTTTCAGATCAATTCTTCGCTGCAATCGCTTCGATCTACCCCCTCGGTGAAAAACCGTAATACGCCCTGAGGAATTCCTACCAGCAGACTTCCTAGTATTCAAAGTGAATTGTCTAAGTGCTCTCCTTTGTCTCATTTTTTATCTCGTAATCATTCGATTCCGCCCCTAAAGCTAGCTCCTACTCCTACTCCTTCTCCTTTAGGATAGGATCCTCCTTGGTCCTTTTTACATAACATTCTCGGCAGCCTCCGGTCCGGTAGGTCGGTCGCCCTCTAGCCATTGACTAGCCCAGCTATGGAGCTAGGTCTACACCTCCACGTCGAGACTCTCTTTCGAAAGTGAGATACCGGCTTTCATAAGAGGGAAAGATCACTCCGTCTTCCTTAATCAAGTTGCTAACATTCTCAAATTTACAATTAGTTCTCTCTTCAAATCACAATCATACCATACTATTGTTAATATTAACAAAATAGAATTACGACATAAGTCAAGTTATACACTACTCGATTAGACTTTTCACACTTATTCCCTATGGGATTTTATCCTAATCGTATTGGGTTATTATATTTGACACTGACCGCCTTACACTACTTAATTAAAGTGTAATTTGAGCGTATCAAATTTTGGAAGTTGGATTTTTTTTAACTATGAATATTTCCATAAACAAGATTCAAGTGATGGAAATAAGTACTACACATTTAAATATTGAATACAAATCAAGGAAATGAAGAAATAAACAAACATGGGGTAACAAATCCTTAACCACAAGCTTGAAATCTTCAAATCTCATATATATGTGAAAACCCTACTTCAAGACTTACTTTCTAGTACTAAGAACTGAAAATATGCCAAAAGATATTTACAAATAAGCTGGTTTTGGCATTAAATAGTTTGGGATAAAAAATGTGTAATTTCAAAACTACTCAGTTTTCTCGTCCAGTTTCTTCATCGCGTTCATGACCACACCTTCGCGAAGGTTTGCTAATCTCAGCCTGCGGTTCATGTTCTGATTCATCGCATTCACATTGTGTACTTCGCATTATTGCTTCTCCGCGTTCGCGAAGAGCAAATCACTGGGTGGTTTCTTCTTGTCCATTTTAGCTCATTTTTTACTTGTTTTCACTTAGTTTCTTCACCATTATTTCTAAGTCACATACAACCTGTAAAATAAAAGTAAATGACATTAAACAAACGATTTTATCACTCAGACATAACAAACGTATAGGTTTAAAGATAAGTTGATAAAATACCAACTTATCAATCCCCAAATCTAGATTATTGCTTATCCTCAAGCAATAATAGAACCAAAATCTCCTCCCAAGTATTTAACTCAATAGCGCATCCATTTCACGCCAAGCCAAAAAGGATAACTATAAGTACAAAAACATGACTTCTATTGGTACCAATAATTACTCAAAATCATATGAATTATCAAACACTTCTCATGAGCTTCATTACATTTCAAGTGCTCAAATATTATGCAAATAAAAGTAGCAATCAAGTCATGATACTAAAGCTTCACAATTTGCTTCATTATCACAATTAACTTTCTTTTGTCATTCCATCCAATTGAAAATGTGATTAAATTCACAACTCAAATCTCATGTGCCCTCACATTAAAGGGAGAATCACACACTCGTAAATTTTAATTCAAAACAATAATAGGATATCAGAGGGAAAGAATTAGCTCTCTCTGAGAAAGATGTTCAAATGCACAAAAGTAGTACCATAGGGTTGCCTTCATGTATTTCTCCGCTAATGTAGAAAACTTGGCGCAGAATCAATTAGGATCTAAAGGGTTGTAGTTTAGGCTTTTGGTTATGTTAGGGCACAATTTTGGTTAGAGTGACTCAAAACCTCCTCTTGTACTACAATATTTACAATTGAAGTCCACTTACTTCAAAAACATTTTCCATCCTTTGTTGAGTTTTGATTAAACACCCAACCTTCCTTTTATTCACAACTTCTTATTATTAATTTATTTTTTCTCTTCCTTCCTTTTAAAAATCAAGGCAAGTTTAACTTTTTATCATGTTTTTTTCTACCTTCCACATTTTAAATAATTCCATATCTCAACTTTTCCAACCTTCAACGATAAACTTAGGCATTTAGCATATGTTTACACTTTTAAAGTACTTTGGTAGGTAGGGTTCCAAAAGCTAGACCAATAAAGAACAAAGGAATAAAGCTTGTAACATGGTTGCCAAAGAACAAGGTTAAAGGCTCAAAATGGACTGAGTAGGGAAAATATTCAAGGGTTTAAGGCACAATGGCGGTCTAAGGAAGGACTAATATCATTTTTCAAACCATGTTAGTCTATGATATCGCCTTGAAGCACATTCTGGGCAAGTTTTACACTGTAAGTAACCAAAAATAGCTTAATATAAATCTCAGGACATATGGCACATAAACACTCAAGTGGAATATAAATCAAAAATCTAATTTAACCAATGATTCAAAGAGGTTACATGTGGAATAGAAAGCTATTTAGTGAATCAAAGAGCAAAAGTTTGATTCTAAAAGTCATGACGTCTTTACTTCAATCATTTGTCTTTTTCAACAACAAAAAATTCATATGCTGAGGTTTAAATCATATTGGTACCAAGCAACCCACAACTTGGTTAATGGGTAGAAACTCCAACCCAAACCATTTATGCTTCAAAATATTAACGTAGCTATATCCAAACTACAAGACTAATCCCCTTAAGAAAGTTTTCTATATATCCATCACCGGAAAAAGTCGACAAAAATTCTATATAATAACACAGTTCAAAAAGAAAATTGGCATCCTTGAAAAAAGAACAGTGGTACAAAGAAAACCAAAGATATCGCCACTAATATCAAACATGTTGGAAATCATGTATATCTATGATATGTGCGCTTTGGTTGTATGAGCATGATTTTCAGGTATAGGTTTTGATGAATGACAATCAATGAAGTCAAGTGTCAAACAACGATATAATATGACAATCAATCAAATGAGAAGAAGCATACTGATGACGGAATTGCATGAACGAGCCAAAGAGTTCAAGACCGAAGACCCAAGATGTAGGTCGTTTGGTAGAACCAATGTAAGGACAACATTTAAGTTATCTTATCCTTTGGCTCAACATTAGGTCATCATAAACATGCATAAAATATTTTATTAAATTATATTTATCATAAACATGCATCTTTGCGTTAAACCAAAATGATTTGTATTTTAGTCAAAATGGTTTTTAAACATGTCTTTTAAATCTGGACCTAAACAATCGATTATATGCTCCTTACAATCGATTGTGTTTTTCAAAATAGCAAACAATCGATTATACGGTTTTAACAATCGATTGTATTAAGACGGTGTGATCTGAAATTTTTCAAAATAGCAAACAATCGATTGTCTACTATTAACAATCGATTATTTTGAGACAGTGTGCAACCGAAGTTTTTAAACATCAAAACAATCGATTGTTGTTATCATACAATCGATTATACTCATAAACAATCAATGGTCATTTTCATACAATCGATTATATTTTGACCGTTCCCACAGAATCCTAAATTGATTTTTGAACGTTGAAGAACAATCGATTATTCAGGGTTAACAATCGATTGTCTAGCCTAAAATCAGGAATCTGTTTTTGAACGTTGGTCAAACAATCGATTGTCTACTCCAAACAATCGATTGTCTGAGGACAGAATCAGGGATTTTATTTATCAATTAAGCAACGGTCAGCACCACTTTTTCACCTATAAAAAGAGGTCTTTTGAGCTGATTTTAAACACACAACTCTTGCATATATTGATATATATATTGATCATTTTCAAGCATCATTTTAGAGCTTTTGTTGAGCCATTTGATAGACAACTTTGTGTTGTTCATAGAGCTTATTTTGTTTCTCTTTATCAACTCTATTGAGAGAGTATTTGTTGTAAAAGAGAGTTGTTTGAGAAGAACATATCTTCTCATTTGTCGGGTTTGCTAAGTACCCAAAGTCTTAGTGGTTGAACTCTTGGGGTGAGGTATCCTCAAGCAAGTGAAGTCTTAAGGTGTGGTATCCTTGAGCAACTATAACGGTTTGTTGAGCACCCGTAAGCTTAACAGTGTTAGTGGAAATCTCGAGAGAGTCTCTCGGGGACTAGACTAGCCACGGGTTGTGGTGAACCAGGATACATCGGTGCGTTCGCTCTTATTTATTTACTTATCGCACTTATTTCTTTCCTGCAATATTTAAATTCTGAAAGTTTAGGCTAATTTTTGTTATAACGCTATTCACCCCCCCTCTAGCGTTAAGCGTATTTTCTAACAATTGGTATCAAAGCCTAACTCTCTGAAAGCCTTAACCGGTTGAGAGAAATATATATTTTTCTGTTGAGTATATTGAACGCAGGAACGATGGATGAAGGACAGTCAGCCACTTGTGCTCCACTATTTTTACGGAACAAACTATGCATATTGCAAAGAACGGATGAGTATCTTCCTCAAAGCAAACAGTTTTTGTTTGTGGCAAATCATCAAAAATGGTGAACCAATGCCAACAAAGAAAGTTGGAGAAACCACGGTTCCAAAGAAGGAAGATGAATATGATGCCGAGGACATCAAGAAAGTTGAAAATAATGCAAGGGCCATCCATGTATTATATTGTGTGGTGAATCGAGATGTTGATCGAAAAATCTCTTGCTGCACAACCGCCAAAGAGATGTGGGATAAGCTCGAGATCATTTATGAAGGTACGCCTCAAGTCCTAGAAGCCAAAATTGATTTTCTAACACATAAATATGAAATCTTTAAAATGGAGAAGGAACCCATTGGTGTTATGTTTGAACGATTTTTAAGAATCGTCAACGATCTCCATGCTCTCGGGAAAGTTTACACGAACAAAGATCTTGTTCGAAAAGTCCTACGGAGTCTCACTCCCGAATGGCGCTCCAAAGCCAATGCCATCCAAGAGTCGATGGAATTCACGGATATCACATTTGATGGACTAAGAGGTAACCTCGAAACTTATGATAGCACAATTCTTAATCCTTATCATAGAAGTAATTTGAATTTTACCTTCAAAGCCTCATCCTCTAAAAGAGAAGAGGTAAGTGATTCGGAAAGGGATGATGAAAATATTTCCAATGATATAATTGAAAAGTTTTGTAAGTCTATGAAGAAGGACAAGAAAAAGAAGAAACACCATAGGCGCGTATCACGGAATTCGGACAGCTCAGGCGATGGAACCGCCGCATTGTGTCTCGTTGCAAACGAAGAAGAGGTAAGTACATCTAACTCTCACTCGTTTGAAGAATTACAAAATGCCTATGATGAATTGTATGGTGAATTTGTTAATGCTTCCAAATTGATAAAAGATTTGAAGAAAATACTTTCTTTGCAGAAAACACTTTCTTTGCAAGAAACAGATTTTCAGAAAACACTTTCTTTACAAGAAAAAGATTTTGAAAACTCCTCTTCTTTGAAGGAAATAGATTTTGAAAAATTGACTAATGAAAATGGTGTTCTTATAAATAAAATTGAAGTTCTAGAAAAAGAAAATAATTTTTTGGAAAATGACATTGTTGTTTTTAAAAATAAAATCAAGGAATTGAATGAAGTCTCTTCTATTGATAAATGTTCCAATTGTTCTTCTTGTAGTTCTTTAATACTAGAGAACACAGAACTTAGGAAAGCACTAGAAACACGTAGTGTTGATAGTCCTAAAATTGAAGATATTAAAAAGGATGATAGTAATAAGGTCGGACCATCTAGAAAAAATTCTAGGAACCCCACTAATGAGTCTAAGAATAATTGTTTTAGACCACCTAGAAACAACTCTATTAATTCTGTTAATGAGTCTAGAATGAAAAATTTTAGACCACCTAGAAACAACTCTAGGACTTTTATAAATGAGTCTAGAATGAATAATTTTAGACCACCTAGACATGACTCTAGGAAATTCAACGCTTCTAGGGGGAACAACTTTAGATCACCTAGAACGCATTTGGCTCAACCTAGACATATGCACAATCCTAATGTTGTATGTCACTATTGTAATCGGGTAGGACACATTGCACCCGTTTGTTTTGCTAAACATAGAGACTTATGCATTGATTATGATTATTATTATCCTAACCCCCAAGGATCCAAAAGAAGTTGGGTACCAAAAACCTATTTTTAGGTTCTTTTTGCAGGTGTGCTTGAAGAGTACAATATTGTAGTGGATGCACCAAGCACGAAACCTTAATGCATTAAGGGGGAACGTCGGTTAACTATCGTATTTTGAATAAAAACGCAATGAGTTGATATGTGCAAATAATCTATATCAATTTTGGTTGATACATGCTTTAACAAGTTTTATTTTTGAATAACAATTACTATCAATTGGTTTTATAATAAATGATTGATTCATGTTTTGATGAATATTTATTAGTTTAAATAACAATTGGCATAGTTGAGAAAAATGATCGTTATTATTAGTATGCCATTTACTAACTTTTTATATGATCTTGTGTATAACGATTGGTATCGTCAATGGTTTAAATAGCTTTTGGTATACTCTTTTTGCTAATGCCAAAAGGGGGAAGAATATGGGCGATATGCAGGCTTTAATTGAGGGGGAATTATATTGAATTGAATTGGTTGCATAAATTGTATGTTGAGATATAGCATGAATTTAGGGGGAATTCAATATGCATATCTTCCGTTGTTTGTCATTATCAAAAAGGGGGAAATTGTTGGAAATCATGTATATCTATGATATGTGCGCTTTGGTTGTATGAGCATGATTTTCAGGTATAGGTTTTGATGAATGACAATCAATGAAGTCAAGTGTCAAACAACGATATAATATGACAATCAATCAAATGGTGAGAAGCATACTGATGAAAGAATTGCATGAACGAGCCAAAGAGTTCAAGAGCGAAGACCCAAGATGTAGGTCGTTTTGGTAGAACCAATGTAAGGACAACATTTAAGTTATCTTATCCTTTGGCTCAACATTAGGTCATCATAAACATGCATAAAATATTTTATTAAATTATATTTATCATAAACATGCATCTTTGTGTTAAACCAAAATGATTTGTATTTTAGTCAAAATGGTTTTTAAACATGTCTTTTAAATCTGGACCTAAACAATCGATTATATGCTCCTTACAATTGATTGTGTTTTTCAAAATAGCAAACAATCGATTATACGGTTTTACCAATCGATTGCATTAAGACAGTGTGATGTAAAGTTTTTCAAAATAGCAAACAATCGATTGTCTACTATTAACAATCGATTATTTTGAGACAGTGTGCAACCGAAGTTTTTAATCATCAAAACAATCGATTGTTGTTATCATACAATCGATTATACTCATAAACAATCGATTGTCATTTTCATACAATCGATTATTTTTTGACCGTTCCCACAGAATCCTAAATTGATTTTTAAACGTTGAAGAACAATCGATTATTCAGGGTTAACAATCGATTGTCTAGCCTAAAATCAGGAATCTGTTTTTGAACGTTGGACAAACAATCGATTGTCTACTCCAAACAATCGATTGTGTGAGCACAGAATCAGGGATTTTATTTATCAATTAAGCAACGGTCAGCACCACTTTTTCACCTATAAAAAGAGGTCTTTTGAGATGATTTTAAACACACAACTCCTGCATATATTGATATACATATTGATCATTTTCAAGCATCATTTTAGAGCTTTTTTTGAGCCATTTGATAGACAACTTTGTGTTGTTCATAGAGCTTATTTTGTTTCTCTTTATCCACTCTATTGAGAGAGTATTTGTTGTAAAAGAGAGTTGTTTGAGAAGAACATATCTTTTCATTTGTCGGGTTTGCTAAGTACCCAAAGTCTTAGTGGTTGAAGTCTTGGGGTGAGGTATCCTCAAGCAAGTGAAGTCTTAAGGTGTGGTATCCTTGAGCAACTGTAACGGTTTGTTGAGCACTTGTAAGCTTAACAGTGTTAGTGGAAATCTCGAGAGAGTCTCTCGGGGAGTGGACTAGCCACGGGTTGTGGTGAACCAGGATACATCGGTGTGTTCGTTCTTATTTATTTACTTATCGCACTTATTTCTTTCCTGCAATTTTTAAATTCCGCAAGTTTACGCTAAGTTTTATTATAACGCTATTCACCCCCCCCTCTAGCGTTAAGCGTATTTTCTAACAATTGGTATCAAAGCATAACTCTCTGAAAGCCTTAACCGGTTGAGAGAAATATATATTTTTCTGTTGAGTATATTGAACGCAGGAACGATGGATGAAGGACAGTGCACCACTTGTGCTCCACTATTTGACGGAACAAACTATACATATTGGAAAGAACGGATGAGTATCTTCCTCAAAGAAAACAGTTTTCGTTTGTGGAAAATCATCAAAAATTGTGAATCAATGCCAACAAAGAAAGTTGGAGAAACCACGGTTCCAAAGAAGGAAGATGAATATGATGCCGAGGACATCAAGAAAGTTGAAAATAATGCAAGGGCCATCCATGTATTATATTGTGCGGTGAATCCAGATGTTTATCGAAAAATCTCTTGCTGCACAACCGCCAAGGAGATGTGGGATAAGCTCGAGATCATTCATGAAGGTACGCCTCAAGTCCTAGAAGCCAAAATTGATTTTCTAACACATAAATATGAAATCTTTGAAATGGAGAAGGAACCCATTGGTGTTATGTTTGAACGATTTTTAAGAATCGTCAACGATCTCCATGCTCTAGGGAAAGTTTACACGAACAAAGATCTTGTTCGAAAAGTCCTACGGAGTCTCACTCCCGAATGGCGCTCTAAAGCCAATGCCATCCAAGAGTCGATGGAATTCACGGATATCACATTTGATGGACTAAGATGTAACCTCGAAACTTATGATAGCACAATTCTTAATCCTTATCTTAGAAATAATTCAAATTTTGCCTTCAAAGCCTCATCCTCTAAAAGAGAAGAGGTAAGTGATTCGGAAAGGGATGATGAAAATATTTCCAGTGATATAATTGAAAAGTTTTGTAAGTCTATGAAGAAGGACAAGAAAAAGAAGAAACACCATAGGCGCATATCACGGAATTCGGACAGCTCAGGCGATGGAACCGCCGCATTGTGTCTCGTTGCAAACGAAGAAGAGGTAAGTACATCTAACTCTCACACGTTTGAAGAATTACAAAATGCTTATGATGAATTGTATGGTGAATTTGTTAATGCTTCCAAATTGATAAAAGATTTGAAGAAAATACTTTCTTTGCAGAAAGCACTTTCTTTGCAAGAAACAGGTTTTCAGAAAATACTTTCTTTACAAGAAAAAGATTTTGAAAAATCCTCTTCTCTGAAAGAAATAGATTTTTAAAAATTGACTAATGAAAATGGTGATCTTATAAATAAAAATGAAGTTCTAGAAAAAGAAAATAATTTTTTGAAAAATGACATTGTTGTTTTTAAAAATAAAATCAAGGAATTGAATGAAGCCTCTTCTATTGATAAATGTTCCTATTGTTCTTCTTGTAGTTCTTTAATACTAGAGAACACAGAACTTAGGAAAGCACTAGAAACACGTAGTGTTGATAGTCCTAAAATTGAAGATATTAAAAAGGATGATAGTAATAAGGTCGGACCATCTAGAAACAATACTAGGAACCCCACAAATGAGTCTAAGATTAATTGTTTTAGACCACCTAGAAACAACTCTTGGAATTCTGTTAATGAGTCTAGAATGAATAATTTTAGACCACCTAGAAACAACTCTAGGACTTTTATAAATGAGTCTAGAATGAATAATTTTAGACCACCTAGACATGACTCTAGGAAATTCAACGCTTCTAGGGGGAACAACTTTAGATCACCTAGAACGCATTTGGCTCAACCTAGACATATGCACAATCCTAATGTTGTATGTCAATATTGTAATCGGTAGGACACATTGCACCCGTTTGTTTTGCTAAACATAGAGACATATGCATTGATTATGATTATTATTATCCTAACCCCCAAGGACCCAAAAGAAGTTGGGTACCAATAACCTATTTTTAGGTTCTTTTTGCAGGTGTGCTTGAAGACTACAATATTGTAGTGGATGCACCAATCACGAAATCTTAATGCATTAAGGGGAACTTCGGTTAGTTATCGTATTTTGAATAAAAACGCAATGAGTTGATATGTGCAAATAACCCATATCAGTTTTGGTTGATACATGCTTTAACAAGTTTTATTTTTGAATAACAATTACTATCAATTGGTTTTATAATAAATGATTGATTCATGTTTTGATGAATATTTTTTAGTTTAAATAACAATTGGCATAGTTGAGGAAAATGATCGTTATTATTAGTATGCCATTTAATAACTTTTTATATGATCTTGTGTATAACGATTGGTATCGTCAATGGTTTAAATAGCTTTTGGTATACTCTTTTTGCTAATGCCAAAAGGGGGAAGAATATGGGCGATATGCATGCTTTAATTGAGGGGGAATTATATTGAATTGAATTGGTTGCATAAATTGTATGTTGAGATATAGCATCTAATTGGTTGCATAAATTGTATGTTGAGATATAGCATGAATTTAGGGGGAATTCAATATGCATATCTTCCGTTGTTTGTCATTATCAAAAAGGGGGAAATTGTTGGAAATCATGTATATCTATGATATGTGCGCTTTGGTTGTATGAGCATGATTTTCAGGTATAGGTTTTGATGAATGACAAACAATGAAGTCAAGTGTCAAACAACGATATAATATGACAATCAATCAAATGGCGAGAAGCATACTGATGACGGAATTGCATGAACGAGCCAAAGAGTTCAAGACCGAAGACCCAAGACGTAGGTCGTTTGGTAGAACCAATATAAGGACAACATTTAAGTTATCTTATCCTTTGGCTCAACATTTGGTCATCATAAACATGCATATAATATTTTATTAAATTATATTTATCATAAACATGCATCTTTGTGTTAAACCAAAATGATTTGTATTTTAGTCAAAATGGTTTTTAAACATGTCTTTTTAATCTGGACCTAAACAATCGATTATATGCTCCTTACAATCGATTGTGTTTTTCAAAATAGCAAACAATCGATTATACGGTTTTAACAATCGATTGTATTAAGACAGTGTAATCTGAAGTTTTTCAAAATAGCAAACAATCAATTGTCTACTATTAACAATCGATTATTTTGAGACAGTGTGCAACCGAAGTTATTAAACATCAAAACAATCGATTGTTGTTATCATACAATCGATTATACTCATAAACAATCGATTGTCATTTTCATACAATCGATTATTTTTTGACTGTTCCCACAGAATACTAAATTGATTTTTGAACGTTGAATAACAATCGATTTTTCAGGGTTAACAATCGATTGTCTAGCCTAAAATCAGGAATCTGTTTTTGAACGTTGGTCAAACAATCGATTGTCTACTCCAAACAATCGATTGTCTGAGCACAGACTCAGGGATTTTATTTATCAATTAAGCAACGGTCAGCACCACTTTTTCACCTATAAAAAGAGGTCTTTTGAGCTGATTTTAAACACACAACTCCTGCATGTACTAATATACATATTGATCATTTTCAAGCATCATTTTAGAGCTTTTGTTGAGCCATTTGATAGACAACTTTGTGTTGTTCATAGAGCTTATTTTGTTTCTCTTTATCCACTCTATTGAGAGAGTATTTGTTGTAAAAGAGAGTTGTTTGAGAAGAACATATCTTCTCATTTGTCGGGTTCGCTAAGTACCCTGAGTATTAGTGGTTGAAGTCTTGGGGTGAGGTATCCTCAAGCAAGTGAAGTCTTAAGGTGTGGTATCCTTGAGCAACTGTAACGGTTTGTTGAGCACCCGTAAGCTTAACAGTGTTAGTGGAAATCTTGAGAGAGTCTCTCGGGGACTGGACTAGCCACGGGTTGTGGTGAACCAGGATACATCGGTGCATTCGTTCTTATTTATTTACTTATCGCACTTATTTCTTTCCTGCAATTTTTAAATTTTGCAAGTTTACGCTAATTTTTATTATAACGCTATTCACCCCCCCTCTAGCGTTAAGCGTATTTTCTAACAAAAAATAAAATATATATATATATATATATATATATATATATATATATATATATATATATATATATATATATATATATATATGTATATAAAATTAAGAAGCTAATAACAAAAATGAAGAACCGAATAAACATCAAGTAACTAAAACCTAATATATATAAAAACAAGAACTCAAGAAGCTTGCAAACATTCTAATATAACACATCATATGAGAGTACAATAACTGTTAATAAACTAAAACAATTACCAATCTACGCTAGTTATCACACAAAAAGAAGAATAAGGAAATGAAAAACAAAAAAATTGTTCATGCTCCGTATACATCCATCACATCTAAATGAGTCATCCCCAACCTAAAGTGTTGCACTCTCATCAATGTAACTTATAAAAATAATATTAAATGAAGGAGGTGCTCCCTGAAATCGGATCTCCCGGAACTTAAGGTGGTGGGAAGTTTGAGCTCCAAATTTGCATCATCATCATCCTATGATTCATGTGAACCACAAAATGCACTAAGCTTTTGCATCATCTTGGACAACAGTTTGTTTTTCTTCTTCTCATGCTCCTTGAACTTTCTCTACCTCTTCTCAATCTTTATTTGCCGGTGACTCATGTTCTCCAACCTAGTTTTAATGGCCTCCACCTTTCCCATGATATCTTTTTGCTCTTTGACCACATCCTCTATAGATGTGGGGCTTTAGCCTCAGTAGGTGTGCTCGCCCCAGGTTGGCTAGTAAGAAAGCCAGCTATAAGTTGCCTAATATGTGTATCTACTCCATGTATCTGACTGGATAAGTGGCGCATAGTGCAAGGACCAGACTGGAGTGGTCCTATGTTGTCAAAGGACCCTGATGAAAGTGCAAAGCATTCAGCAGGATTAGTTTTGGCCTTAGAGAACTTCCCAAATAAAGAGGAAGCAACATCAATTCTTTTCTTTTTTTGTTTGTCACTAGGTCCCCTTTTCAGCAAGGGGTGTATCATCATCATTCCTAGACCTTTCACGGTATCATTGGGGCATTAAGGAACCCAATATCATAGCAAAGTCTAGTGATCAAGGATAGAAAGAAATGGCTCTCAGACCTCCCATGAGTGGCTTCCTTAATTTCTAGGATAATGTGTTCTCCCACGTTCTCATGTAATCTATCCATGATAGCACTAATTATAAGTGCCATGTCTTTGCCTTTGCCGTGAAATCGTGAGAATCAACTCCTTTGCGCTGTGTCAGCCACTTCAGGATATAACTTATCCACTAGCCATTGATTTCATCCTTCTTTGGCTTTGTCTCTATAGACCTCGTTGTCAACATCTTTTAGGCCATAAACACCATTAATTATCTCAAGGCTGAAGTGGACTTGCACACTCCGCACAGTAGTAACAAAGGCACCTTGGAAGTCGGTTCTCGAGGCCTTTGCATTGAGTTCTAGAACTATTGAGTGGTTGGCATTATTTGGTTGCTCAGAAAAACAAATTGACAAGCGCTCTATCAAGCGCATGTACAAGCCTGCTATTTTAGTTTTGAATTTTTCCAAGTTTACGCTCTTTTCTCGATGATGGTCTTGGATAAGAGTTCGTCGCATCTTCGCTCACATGCTGCAGATAGAAACAGTTCGTGGTCAAATGGGTCTTCTTGTTCAGCTCCAAAGAAATATTTTTGCTCAATTTAATTATGCTCTGGATCCATTTTAAGCCTAAAATACATATAAAATTGACCAATAATATTAAAATCTATTACATACACTTAAAACAAAGCATTAGGAAGTTATTAGGCCGAATAAATGCGCAAAAAAAGTCCCGGGAAGGGCTGTGTGAAGCTACTATTTTTTCCTGTTTTGGGACTACCAGTGATTTCTCTTGGCATTCGCGAGCAGACAACTGCATTCGCGAAGTGCAAGAAAAACATTTTCCTAGAAATATACCTTCGCATTCACGAGATGATAACCGCATTAGCGACGGAAAAAAAAATTCTGACCTTCTATTTTGCCTTTGCGTTCGCGAGAACACCCTCACATTCGTGAAGGTTGTCTTCCTTGCCCAGATTATGTTTTCTTTCGGGCATTTCATCAAACAGTTGGGGCGCCCTCTTTTATTTGATAAATTATAGAAAAATTAAGAACATATCTTGCCCAAATGTTTCTTGAAAAACAAACACTCACACTCAACCAACCTTACCCAGCAAGCATAATAAATTTCATACTCAAATTTGACATTTAAGATCACAAAATCTTTTAACCCTAAGCACTAATCGCCATGGTTGTTCTTCCATTGTTTCATACCAAGAAAGAGAAGAAAGATTCAAAATACAAGAGAGGAAATTACATGCCTTGGGAGTGGAGATGTAAGACTGAAAAAGTGTTGAAGATTATAGATGATTTGATTTTTAGGGCTTAAGGAGTAGAGGGAACTATTGTTTGAGCAAAGTGGGTGAATATTCATTTTTGGTAGGCCATTGTTTTTTTAAATTACTTGACCCTACGCATTCGTGAGGGTTGCCCGTGTACACAAAAGGTAAACTCTACTGAAGGTCACAAACGAGAAGGTTTAAGACTTCCAAACCTATGCAAACGAGATATGTCCACGCGAACACGAAGATTTAATCTTTTATGTAGTTCTACGGTACTTGAAGCTACTTGTTTTTGCTCTCCGGAACACTCCGACCTGCTCAAATAAAATCAAAAAATCAAACTTGGAAGATTATTCAAACATAATATTATAAGCTATTCTAAAAAAATTCAAAAATGACCAAAAATTTTGAAAAACGACGAGTAGTCTCCCACCAAGCACCACAATTTGACATCGTGGCACGATGCAAAATAACTTTACAACATTTCTCGCCACTTGGCCGATATGAATTGGGCACCCAAATATGAATCAAGCTTATGACCATGAGCGGTGAGGGGTGATAAGTAGATGATCAAGCCTAGACTTAATTTCATAATTTTGCACTTTTTGGCTTTCAAGTGAGGAATGTCATTTTGCCTTCTTGTTCCCTCAAATTGTATAATGTATGGCTTTTTCCTTTCCTGATCGCAATCCCTCATTGACTCCTGTAGTTCAATTCAATATAACTACACAATTCCAATGTTAAAAAATGCTTGGAACGTGACATCAAACCTCCAAGTTGCAATTCTTCCCGAATTTTGACATCCTCTATTTCCCCCAGATTAGAGTAAATCACAACCAATTTTTAATTTACACTGGATGACTCTAATTCAATATTTTTCCTGGAATCATTAAAACACAAGGAGTAGGTTGGAGGATTCTCAATTCTTGATTCCTCAAAGTAGAGCTCACTTTCTTCCTCGAAACCAGACTCTTCTTGACTTCCTTTGACACTCTCAAGTTGGCGGGCATAATGAGCCTCAAACAATACTTTCACTTGAGCATCCAAAGTGCGGATATGTTCAGTTATGTGAGCCAAGCCTTGTTTCATGTACTTGAGTGAAAAGATATGCTTCTCCTCATTTTCAAGAATTGTCTTCAATATGAGCATCATCTTCTCATATTGAGAATTTGAGAGTTCTTCTTGATTTTGATCAAGTGCCAAGAAAGTATTTTAGGCTTCCACATCTAAGAAAAATTCATGGCTATCATTAACTTTCGAGGATTTTTTGACCTCTAAAGCTTCGAGCATTTCTCCTATTTGTGGGTGTAACCTTTCAAGTGCCAAGTTATTTTGGAGACTATTCTCCAAAAGCTCCTGCAAGGCACTTTGTTCTTTGTTTTCTCCTTCAAGTAGGCATTCTAGCATGAGCTTGAACTCTTCATTTATACCATGCTCAACTTCTTCCACTTCCATAGCCCTATAATTTTCATCACAAAAAGTAGAATCACTGTAGAGGGGGCTTGGGAAATGGAAGGACAAATAAGCACAATACTCCCAATGACAATTTTGACAACCTCAATTATCACAAATACTCTACTCATAGATTTGAGATTGTGCACACAATCAACCCCCATGAGAATTTAAATAATATTACCACGAGTGTGGTTTTACACAATAAGGAAAAGAGTCATCAATGTATGAACAACTACCATCCGACCAATTATCATTATATGATACTAGTTTTCAAAAATAAGAAAATAAAAAAGACACAAACAAGAAAAATATTGGCCAATGAATGAAATTTAAATACACAAATATTCACAATGTTGGACAAAAGCACTTACACTTATTTCTCGAACAACATAAATTACGCCAAATTGTACCCCGACAACGGCGCCATTTTTTTAACTATGAATATTTGAATAAACAATATTCAAGTATTGAAAATAAATACTACACACTTCAATATTCAACACAAAGTATGAAAATGAAGAAATAAACATAAATGGGTAAGAAATCCTTAACCATAAGATTCAAATATTAAAAACCAAGGGTGTGTGCAAACCATATCTTCAAGACTTGCTCTATCTAGTCCTAAGAAATTAAAATATGACTAATGATATTTACAAATGAGCTGGTTTGGGTATTAAAGGATTTAGGGTGAAAATGTGAAATTCGAGAACTGCCCAGTTTTCTCGCCTAGTTTCTTCATCGCGCTCGTGACCATACATTTGCGAAAGTTTACTAATCTCGGATTTTGCCTTCGCGTTTTGTCCTTCGCATTCGCGAAGGTTCAGGTTCTGTTTCATCGTGTTCGTGTTGTGTACTTCGCGTTTTTGAAGGTTTGGTTCTTGCTTCTACGCGTTCGCGAAGAGTAAATCACTAAGTTGGTTTTCCTTCTCCATTTTAGCTCCTTTTTGACTTGTTTACACTTTTTTTCTTCACAAACAACAACAACAACAAAAATCTAGTATATTCCCACAGGACTTGGTTTCTTCAACATTACTTCTAAATCACATACAACCTGTAAAATAGAAATAAATAGCATTAAACACACGATTTTATCACTCAAATATTGCAAATTTATAGGTTTAAAGACAAGATAAGTTTTTATTTAGTTGGTTAAATACCAACTTATCAAATCCCCCAACTTAAACTATTGTTTGCCCTCAAGAAATTAAAGCGGCAATATTTTTATGTTAAAAGTGAGCAGTATTTTAAGTAATTGAAATAATTCTTAATTATATAAATAATTAGGTAATTATTGGTTGGAGTGGGAAATTAGTTAATTAATCAATATTTTTGGATAAGCCTAATAAACTAATCATGGAAGCCCAGGAACTTAAATAACCATGAATATTAGGTTCATATAATAAGGTGTCACACTTAGAGATTTATGTTATAAATCATGAAAAGGTGGGGCACACTCTCTATGGTAATGACACATGCATACGTCATATAAGGTTATGCTTATGTATCTACAAATTGAGAAAAGAAAGCTTCATCAAGTATCATCCAACTTTTGGAATGGAGTATGATTTATTCAGAAAGAAAACTCGTACAAATTATGATCAATTTACAAAAATGGAAATGTTTTACATCTATCCACTAACGATCTTCAGCAAAGCAATTCATGTGAAGTTAAAAGACATAATAGTAACGGGATTTGAAAGGTAGCCCGGTATAATATTTTTCAAGAATATTATGCGAATTTTCCCTACTTCGAGCAGTTATTACATATTGTCGCAACTGACGCAGGTTAGAGGGACTGTCAAGAAAATCAGCTAAAGTATGTTAATATTATTCCTTCTTTCTTTTTTCCATGATCTATACAACACGAATGAGACAAGAAAATGAAAAACTTCCATAATTTACTCTATACAAAGAAATATTAGAGATGCATATGTTCTTGAATTCTCATATGTCTTAATATTCTACGTTTGTTCATGGGTCTCAAAAAATATGTAAGTTGTTAAAGTTTGTTTCATGACATTAATCAAGGTATAATAGTCTTATGACGTTTCGAGAGAATTTATTAACGTACTTCTCATGCATTGCATTCATTTATACATGTACATTAACACATGACCAGATGGGATTATATACGTGTGTATATCTATATTTTATATATATATATATATATATATATATATATATATATATATATATATATATATATATATATATGGAATAAGGTAAAAGGTAATGACATTATATTCACACCACCACTTGATCAATTGATATACATTGATAATTTTACTACAAAGGCCGAGATGATATGATGGGATGCCCTTAGAGGCTTGATGAAGTTATGAACACATATACCTATGCATTGTATGTCGTTTATACGCATATGCATGATAGCATAATTTTAAATGATTCACAGAGCTATTCAAACATGCATGTTGAGTCTTGTACTCCATGTTTCTTTCATATCTATTATTTACTGATTTTCATTCCTCACACACTCAGTACATTATTTGTATTGATGTCCTTTTTACATGTGGACACTGAATTTTATGCCCGCAGGTCCTGATAGATATGTCGAGAGTCCCCAGAGTAGGCTTCAGCTCACCGGAAGGTGTTGGTGCGCTGTATTTGCTCCGCAGTCCCTTATTTTGTTAGTATGATTTGGATGTGTATTGATTAGTGTGGTGGGGTCCTATCGCAACCATTATGGTATTGATCTACTCTTAGAGTCTTGTACACATGTTTCATATACGTAATAGACAGCTTGACCTTGTCAGGTTATGTTTAGCGTATGAGTGATGATTTTGCTCTTATAGGACCATTTGTCTTATGAATAAGATCGTACTACATGTATTATTGTAGTTATCCTCAACAACCTTTCTATCTCATCTACCTATGTTTGCATGATACAATACTTTATAGTGGTACTCGGTTGAGCAAGGTGCCAGGTTACTATCACGGCCCATCGAATAGGGTCGTGACACTCATGCATTCTCACATTCTTCTATCTCTTTCATAACCTCCCTTCCACATATGTATAATTCACATCTACAACTTGAATCTCTATTGTACTTACAGATTCTTGTGGAAGCTTCACACTGACTTCTTATGAGGCCTAATTGACTTTAACGTAGAGCCGTTATAAAATATGTCTACTGTACTATCTATTTTACTATAAAAATGGTAACGATAATTAAATTTGTAAAATGGGATTCTAAAAATATGTTATCTATTCTCGATCTAGTTGTTAGAGCAGTTGATGCTAATAATATGGAATTTTAACGATTGAGCGCCAGTTAAAACCAGATAATGATAGAACTAAAGGGCTTGCTGCCCAGGTATAGGCCTGGCCGATGTGGACTTTCGGGTCGACTTTGGGGCCGAACTCGAGAATTAGAGGATAGTCGAGGATGGGATAGCAGTTGAAGATGTAATTAAATCAAGATCTCTATAGCCAAAACTAAGCTATGTGATAAAGAACACGTATAAAATCGATGGATATCAAGGTATCCTCGGTTCGGTGAGAGCCAATTAGTTTAGAAAGAAAAGAGGGAGAGAGAGATACTATTGCACTTGTAGAGAAATGGAGAAACGTCTATCCTTTATAAGGTAATGGGAATCCCCTTTTTATAGTAGGGGAATTCGTTATGATACAAAACGTGTTAATCGTAAAAGGTCAGAAGATGTGGCAGCTAGACATGACATCTCAAAAATAGGTCCCAGATTTGACCAACAATGTTAGGTTAAGCCGAGGTCCATGTGAATTCCCCCCCCCCCCCTAGAGGCCATAGCTTGTTGTACTTGTTAGAATATGATATTCTTTGGACCAATGAGTTTATGTTGAGCATCGAGGATGAATCTTGAACTTGAATTCGAGCTTCAATGGGAATGACCGCGAGATGGTTCTACAGTTGGGGGAATCAGGACCCCAGATTACCCATATAGAGTTTCACAGAGTGAAGGGGACGAGTAACGATAAGAAACTGTTCTGAACCTTTACTTCTTCTGATGTTCTTGTATACAAGATATTAAGATATATTTCATGCACTGTTCCTATAGATTTCAGTATTGACTGCGGGGTTGGCTTCCTTCAATATACCCAGGATGCTTTTATAAATATTTGTATCACCCTTTTAGATTCCTTTTTGTGTTTAATACCCTTAATGGGGTTTTCTTCCCTTCGTTCTCATTCCTTATCAAGGACGCATCCCCCCTCCCCTCTTTTATCCTTTCCCGAGATTTGACCATGGATGACGAATATTACAACTTCTGCTTCCAAGGAGGCTGGTGGCTCATACTCTTTGTGATGAACTCCGATTTTAGGGTCGAGAGGACCTCCTCGATGTCAGGGTGACGTGAGCCCGTGACTTGTTATATTACTTCTATAACAGACATCAAAAGAGTGAAGGTAGACTGTTGTTGGGCAAATTCCGTTTTTGTGGAGATCTCTGCTTGAGAAGAAGATATTACGGCTCACAAAGCCAGCTTTCTGAGTGTGTACACCTATTATATTTCTTTGGGGCCGGTAGGGCTGTCCTCGTTCTTGATTGACCCCGTGATTCTTGACTTCTGCCGAAGTTACCAGGTGAACCTAGGTCAAATCCACCCTTCATTCTAGTGCGTGGTTTATATGGTCAGGTATTATTCGAGCATGATAGAGGTATGCCTTTCACCCAAAACCATTTGATTCACATGTATAGCCCTTGCCTACTTCACGGAGGTTTAATCAACTTCCTTATCGAGCATCGAGGTCCTTTTTTACCCTCACTGAGGAATTTAATGATGATGCATGGTTAAGCCGATTCATTCAAGTGAGAACATATGATTTGATTCCAGTGGAAAAGATGTCATTCCCAAAGGAATGGAACACTGGGCATAAGTAGTCGTGGTTCCCTTGCCCCTTTTCTTCATGCATATGACTCTACCTTTCTTGTCCTTTCAGCCATGGTGACCTATCCTAGTGCAGTGCTGGACTTTCGGGATTGGGTCGATCATCTACACTCAATCTGCCCATATATTGATCATGCATGGAGGGATTTATTTCGAGCTCGACAAGAGGTCGGAGGCCTTGGTAATCCTAGAGTCATGAAGCACCCGTGCATTCTGGCGTAGCTTGGAGTTAGTAGCTTTCTCTCTTTCATGAATTTGACATATGCATCTATACAGGTCTGGGAGGAACCCTACTAGTGATGGTTGAGCTGTCGGTGCCCAAGAGGATCAAAGTGGAGGGTTTCTAGGTTGCCTTTTGGCTCCAGTATCCGGGGCGACGAAAAATCCCCGTGTTGAAGGTCAGGAGGAAAGTAGTTTTTTGGCATATTTTGAAGGGCACATGAGGTTGATTGATCATTGGGCCATGGTAATAGATGCTTCCGGACATGAACCTATTGCTAACGCAGCTCAGGATCGTAGTGGTGAGGCAATGGATGAGGTATCGAGTACTGTCCTCGAATTGATAGGCGGCGAGAGTTCTCCCCGGACTAGGGCACCCTAAACATTCAGTTCGCAGGGGCCTCGACCTGCATCCCTGGATGAACTAAATATAGAGATTCAAGTTAACCCTGTTAGCCCGTTGGACATCATTGATTCCCAAAAGTTGTATATCCTTCCATCATCTAGCAAGCAAGAGGAATACCGCGAGGAGCCTTTTATGATGGGAGCACTGATCAAATGTGGAGGCACAATCGTATGGTCGGCGATCATTCTTGAGGGCATCTCCGAGGTTGACGCCTTGTTTATTTTTGGAAAGATGGGCAGACTTTGTGAGCGGGCAACTTCACCTAGCATTGTTTGCTGCTTTTGTTTGCTTTGCCCCTTAATCTTCCTAATTCTTTTATGCGGTTTAAGGCTGAGCAATTTTGTTACCATGTCCTCGCCCAGTGTAAGGATTAGGCGAATCGTCGTGACCAAGCACTGAATAGGTTATCTATCCCTTTTTCTCGCTACCATTTGAGCCATTGTAGAATATTGTCACTTTTAACTCTTTGGGCCCTGACTCATACAGTTTGACAAGGAAAACACCCTGCTAAGAATGGAGCATCGGGCCAAGGATGAAAAAGTCTCCTAGCTTAGTCAGTGCATAAGCGCGATATCTTCTGAGAGAGAAAACCTTAAGGATAGAGTTACCTTGATTGAGCACCAGCTTCAGGACGCGGGGGATGATATCGGCAAGTATAAGGGCCTTCATTTCGAGTTGGTGGCTGCATTGCTCTGGATCAAATTTGAGGCCGAGGAGCTTGTATCTTCGCATGGGAGAGGAGTGGTCATCGTAGATTCGTACGTTGAGGGGGCGTTCGAGGGGGCTAGCCAAGCATTTCCTCGAACCATGGGTCATTCTTTGCCAGTTTCCTGAGGGCTGCCTCTTGAGGGCGCCTTGGAAGGAAACTCAAGTAGTACTAAAAATGGGGGTAGATCCTTGGAGAGGGGGGACTCCTTCGAGAGCGTCCCCTCACGGGACCTGTAATTGCATGGATGTAACCCTTTGAGGCTATTGATTCAGCAATAAACTATGGCTTGCTATCTTTTTACATTGGTCTCTCTATTTGTAGTACTTCTATAACGTGGCATTTGTATGAGGAGAATTTTGTAACTCTATTTCCCTTTCTGTTTTGATTTTACCAATGATTTGGTGAATAAAACCTTAGGCTTGTAATATAGCCATGTGGCACTTTTGGGCTGGCTCGGGAATTCGTGTAAGGCCCCAAAAAATTTTGCTTAAGTAAATAAAGATTTTGGGATGCCATGTAGGCTAATTATAATGTTTTATGTGCTATTATCATGATGGTCATCAATTGTATTTGGTACATAAGTGTATAAGTCTTATAATACGTTTTGTGAGGTCTAATGGGAGGCCCAAGTCTAAGTCATGTTAGAAAATTTCATAATAGACTAAAATTTCAAAAGTGTTCGCACAAGTCCCTATTTTGAGTGGGCATATCATACAAGGTTTTATGTGATGAAAAACCTATCATATGAAAGGTCTACGAGTCAATTTCCAACACTTCAAACCATTTGTCACTTGGACATTCCTACACAAAGTTAAGATCAAATTATTGAAGGTTGGAAAAGTACGATCCTGTGTCAGTTCTGTGATCAAAAACTCATTATGCAGTCCGCATAATCGATCTGCGATCGCAAATCTAGTGGCAAATTGGACCAGTGTAGCCCAATTTTTGGCACTGCATTTTGTGACGCGTCTGCGGTGAGTATACCCATTTTGCGGTCCATTATGCGATTACAAACTCGAATTTGGAAGGTTAATCTTCCTACTTTTATAACCCTACACCATTTTAATATATTGTCTTTGGGCTTCATTTGGGGTTATTTTATACTGATTTTAGAGAGATTTGAGAGCATAGAGAGATAAATAGAGAGAGAAGGAGCCTAGCTTCATAATCACCCATCCCTTGATCAAGTCTTCAAGAATCAAAGAACCCAATCACATGTTCTTTATCTATGAGGTAAGGTTCTGTACATTAGACTTTATTTTTGAGTTTAAGGTATACTTCTTGGGTGTAATAGCATTATGTATACATGCATGTATAAATTTATTTTGTGGGAAGCTTTTTAAACATAAATAAGTAAATACTGGGTTGGGGAATGAAGGAAACCTTGTAAAAGAGAGTTGAAATCAAGATGCTCAACTAGTATTTGATAATATGCTCAAATAGGCTGAAACCGTGAGTACCTTCAAAACTTGTGTTCAATTTTGTTATGTCTCAAAGTATATTATGATTGCTAGAATTTCCGGAACGTCAGAGTAACTTAAGGAAAGCTTAAACAAGGTTTTTATGGATAAAACCCCATTTTCTAGAAAATGAGCTTTATCTGTGTTTGATATGGTAAGGTTAAAGTTGAATTGTTATCTTGATTGTTATTTTACATGAACTGGTATTGTAACCTTATATGCGTGAAAGATGTGTACATGATCAAAAATGCTATCTTGATAACTTGAATGGGGCAAAAGATAGGAATTATATACTGAAATGCTTAGACCATAAATTTAGATTGAAGGTTTATTGTTGTGCCATCTACATGAAGTCATATATATGGTTACAATTTAAATTGCTCTTGTGTGTACCTACAGTCCTAAATGGCAAAGCTAATATTGAAATTTAGAACGATGTAAAATGGCCTAGTTCCAAGAATGATGTGATAAGTTGTGGCCCCAAGTGCCTCTGAAATGATATATGTGAAACTATTTGATTAATGAGAAGGGAACATTGCCTTGGTAAGGCGGCCTAGCAGATCGGGCCTAGATTAGTCTCCACTCAAGATAGTAGTGGTATTATGAATGAATTACGAAAAAAAGAAAAATGAGATTGTGATTGAAGTATATGTATCAAATGAGGCGACCTAGCCGATTGGGTCAAGATTGAATTCCGCTCAAGAAAGCGATGGTATTGTGAATAATGATGAATAGTGTTAAATGCCCCAAAATCTAGAGTCTATGGAAACATGATGTGAAAATTGTGTGATTCTTTATTATTAATAATGTTGTGATCATTTAATTCTTTTGAGTTATACTTGTGATTTCCTCATCTTTGTATGAAAGTTATTTCTATGTAAATGGTATTTAGCTGTACATACTAATGCTATTTGATGGCACTAACGTCCCTTTTGCCAGGGGCAATACATCTTTAAATGGATGTAGGTGTTTCTGTAGCAGGCAGTGTTGATTGTTGCTAGTGCCGCATCATCCTTTCAGTTGACTTGGTGAGCCCCACTTCGTTTCGACGTCCTGTTTCATCTCTTCATCATGTACTTTGTATTTAAGGTATAGATGGAGCGTTATTACTTATAATTCCATATTACATTACTGTTCAGTTGAGCTAAAAGGCTTCGTAGACAAGTTGTGGGTAGTGTCAGGTACTAGAATTAAAGTAGAAATATTGATTCTTGGCAAAGATTTATAAAACATGTAATATTTTGATAATTATGTTTTAAGCTGATAATAGAACTGAAATGGAAGTTGTTAATGAAATACTTACTAAGTATGATTAATGGAGTCCATCTCCTATTTATCCATGAACTAGTTTGGGTAGAGTGAACCTAACAGGCTTGCTTGGTAAGGCTTACTCGATTGAGCACCAGCCTTGCTCCGTGGTTTTTTAGGCGTGACATTTTATCGTGCAGCTAGTTGATGCGGCCTGCTACGTAAACCGTCGTGAGGGAACCCATTCTTTTGCCCTGCCGATATGCATTGCCTTTCCTAGCTGGGCTTGTCCCAAGGTTTGTTGATTTTCCTCTTTCCCGTACAAATGCGGTCAGATGATGGTGGTTCTTATCTTATGCTTTTTGAGAATTTTAAAGTTTTACTACTTCAGTTCCAGTCTCTGAGTCGCGTTGCGATTCGAGCTGTAATTGACCATTAAGTTCTTCCCTGCCTGCATGGGTGGAAGGTGATGGCCTTTCGTTCTTTGGGTCAAAATGACCTTACAAGTGGGTAGCCCGGATGCTTTACTCAGATGGCGACAATGGCATTTATGTCGTTCTTTTAAGCATGTTGTAGTATAACTTATTTGGTGCCTAGTTTGCAAGTCATGTTACGATTCGAGCTTTAATTCACCATAAAGTTGTTACTTTTTTCTAGTGACAATGGCTCTTACGCATTTGGTTCATAGAGACCTTTTGATGTATGGCCCATAGGCTTGCTTAGATTCTATTTTGGATCCGGTCTCCAAATTAGGTTACGATTTGAGCTCACTTTAATCCTTAAGTTGTTAATTTTGGCTGACGGCAATAGCTCTTACGCTCTTTGGTCATAAAGACCTTTTGAAATGTGGCCCTGAGGCTTGCTTAGCTGGAGACAATGGCCATTATACTATTTTTTCTTGTGGGCTTTTTGTAAGCTTTGGTTTCTGCTCGTTAAGGTCTTCTGAAAGGTTTCTGCCTGACCTATCGTGGTGGGTTCTAGAAGAACCTTGATTTCAAGTCATTATCAGTTACTTAGACCACATCGGAAGGTTCATAACGCGTAGGCTGGTAGGTTCAATCCTTTTTTATTTGGAGCTAACATGGTCGATGCTCATTTTTGCTTGTTGAGGCAAGCATGTTTTAACTGATTCTTTCCAAAGTATATTCGAAGTAGTGGCTTACGTTTTTGTTTAGCGATGGTCGGGCGTCCTTGTGTCGTGTTATTTTGGTTGTATCAGCGGTTTTGACTGTACTCATGTGCGTTTGGCCATAGCCATTTTTGACCCCGAGTGATAGTTTAGGCGTCTACACTGATGGTATGCCCTTTCAGGATTCTTACAAATGTGATGTATCGCCTGAACTTTGAGATTTTCATGCCCGTTGAGGTGTTATAGTTTTTGTATTTATAGAATAGATATGGTTACGCAGAGTCTGCCCGCTAGGGGTTTTATGGATTTGGGTTTTCCAGCACATGGATGATAGCCTCTGAGTCATCAAGTTGTTGAAGCATAAAGACCTATTCTTGTGAACTCAGAATTGCCTTGTATGGGCTTTATGAGCCTAGAATTCTGATCCTGGGGTCATGCAGGTACCAAATTGTTGACACTACGTCTCTGAATACCTTAGGACGTGGTTGGTGGAGAGGCCCCCTATTGGGGATATGCTTGAGCTTTCCTCATCTTGCGTTGAAAATATATCCTTTGATTGCTTGGTATAGATACATGTTGTTTAGTTTTTTGCGAGGTCAGCCACGTTGTCCCCGATCAGAGCTTTGTTCGTTTTATTCCCGGGGCGAAGCTGAATGTGAAAGATGTTTTCTAGGTTTCTTCGATCCTTCTGGAGAAAGGTATGGATGTCACCATGTTAAAAACCTTGTTGTCAAAAAACTCGTTTAGGGGAAAAAATTCCTTGCGATGTTTGCTCGAGGATGTTTGTGGGGTTCCATATTCGGTCGTGCTAGCACTAATACCGCTTAAGCATAGCTACATTCTAATTACCTAGAAGTCTCTCCATGGTACAGAGCTTGTAGAAGGCTTTGCCAACTATTTCGAGGACATGGTACGGTCTTCTGTTGAGGGTGACCTTCCTTAGGACTAGGTCTCCAACTCCGAAGTATTAGAGATTCGTTCATCTGTATTAGTATCTTTCGATTTTCTATTTCTAGGTAGTCATTCGAACCAATGAGGCATCTTGGCTTTCATTGAGCAGCTCGAGAGCCGTTGGCATGGCTTCATTAATTGACACCTCACTTGTGTGTCGGAATCAAGCATTTAGACCCCCGACCTCCACCTGTATCAGTTCCTCGGCACCATATACCATGAAGAAAGGTGTCTCCCCGGTGTTTGATTTTTGAGTTATCTGATATGCCTACAAAACTTTGGGCAGCGCTTCTCTCCATTTTCCCTTGGCGCCTTTCAGCTTCGTTTTCAAGTATTGAATGATGGTTTTACTTGTAGATTCGGCTTGGCTGTTTGCACACAGGTGATATGGAGTCGATAGGATCCTCTTGAACTTATTGTTCTCAAGGAATTGTGTTACCTTGCTCCCATTGAATTGCCTCATGTTGTCGCATATTATTTCAGACAGGATTCTGAATCGGCATATGATGTGTTCTTATATAAATTTGACGGCTTCTTTCTCTCTTATTCTCTCGAACGCCTACGCTTCCGACAAAGGGCCAACAATTTCCATCTCCTATTTCATGAATGACCATGGTTATAAAACGGAATGCAGTTGTTCCCAGGGTCGGTGGACCATGGGGGACAACCTCTGCCGCTTGTCGCATTTTCGGCAAATTCCCTGGAATCTTTCTCCATGCTTTCCCAATAGTAGCCTGCTCTGATCACTTTTCAAACTAAGGAATCGCCCCCGGAATGATTTTCGCAAGTGCCCTCATGGAACTCGCAGAGCACGTACTCCATGTTTCCCAGTCCCAAGCATATTGCTAGGGGACCATCGAATGTTCTCCGGTAAAGAGCTCCATTTTTGTCGAGTGAGAATCGTGCCACTTTGGTTTGCAGTGCCTTTGATTTTTTCCGATCCGTTGGTATTTTTGCATCTTTCAGATAAATGATGTATTTTTTTCTCTTGTCCCATGTATGGCTAGCATAGTTAATGTCATGTGACCTTCCTCGGCCACATATTTCAACAATTGAAGGATGGTTCCAAGGAGCAGGTCTTCTTCTTCAGTGAAGGATCCTAAATTAGTGAGGGAATCAGCCTTGCAATTTTGCTCTCGAGGTACGTGCACTAAAGTCTACTCTTTCAAGTGACGCAACACGATTTGGATTTTGTCCAAATACCTTTACGTTCTATCTTCTCGGGCTTTGTAGCTTCTGGTTACTTGGCTTACCACAAGGAGAAAATTATATTTGCCTCGACGATCTCGGCTCCCAAACCTTTGGCCAACTCTAGACCAGCAATCATTGCCTTATACTCCGCTTCATTATTCGTCAATCTTGTGGATTTTATAGATTATCTGATTATGCCACCGAAGGGCAGCCTTAGGACTATACCAAGTCCAGATCCTATTATGTTTGTGGAACCATCTGTGAACAGGGTCCGTACCTAGAGGAAATGCCTGATTTTATAAAAGCTCCCTCTTTACCTTAGGTACGAGGATTAGCGAGAAGCCAGCCACGAAATCCACCAGGTTTGGGACTTGATGGCTATCCAAGGTGGATACTCGATGTCGTACCCTCTGAGTTCTATGACCTATTAGGCCAATCGACCTGATAGCTCAAGTTTATATAGTATACTCTTGAGGGGATAAGTTTTCAGGACGCAGATACGGTGGCACTTTAAGTAAGGCTTCAATTTGCGCAAGGCATTAATTACCGTGAGAGCTAGTTTTTCTAGTTCGGGGTACCCGGTTTTGGTGTCCCCCAAGGTACGACATATATAATAGACAGGAAATCGCGTACCTTGCTCTTCTTGGATCAGTATGTTGTTTACTTCTATTTCATATACATCTAGGTAGAAGAATAATATTTCACCCTCCTTGAGTGTGTGCAGCAAAGGCGAGATAGACAGGTACTTTTGAGTTCTTCTAGGGCGTGTTGTCATTATAAAGTCCATTCGATGTTGTTCTTCCGTTTTATCATGTAAAGAAATGGTGGCTTTAGTCCAACGATCTCGATATGAATCTACCTAGGGCAGCAATCCGCCTCGTTAATCTTGAACGGCTTTTACGTTGTTTACTGCCGTAGTCTCTTCGATGGCCTTTATTTTATCGTGATAGATTTTGATCCCCCTGTTTGAGAACATGAAGCCCAGAAATTTACCTGAGCCTACTCCAAAGGAGCATTTCTCAAGATTGAGCTTCATGTTATAGCTTCTGAAGATGTCAAAAGGTTTCGTGCAAACGGGTCAAATGGTCCTTCGTGCGCAAGGATTTTAGTAACATGTCATCAATATGTACCTCCATTGATTTTCCTACTTAGTGCTTGAACATTTTGTAACTAGACATAGGTACGTTGCTGTCGCATTTTTTAGCTCGAAAGGCATTACGTTATAACAATATGTACAGTATTTTGTGATAAACGAGGTTTTTTCCCTATCCTCGGCGTTCATCTTGATCAATTGTACCCCGAGTATGCATCGAGTAGGCATCAAGCTATCTATATTGGGCAGTGGGAAGGAAGCAGTGGGAAGGATTATTTTGAACATTCTTTTGTTCAAGTGTTTATAGTCTACGCACATTGTTAGCTTATTACACCTTTTTGTACCACTACTACATTAAATAGCCATTCAGGATTCTTTACCTCCCTAATGGATCGGATTTAAAGGCATTTCACCACTCTATCTTTGATGAATGCATGTTTCACCTCATACTGCAGTCTTCTTTATTGCTTCACATGTATGAATTTGGGGTCGATGCATAGTCTGTGGAAAGTTATTTCCAGAAAGATACCTATCATATCTTGACGGGACCAAGAAAAATAGTAGATATTATTAATATGGAATTGAATAAATTCTACCCTAAGTTCTGGGGTTAGCCCCGTACCCAAGTATATGTTGCGATCCGGGAGGTGTTTGATCAAAACAGTTTGTTGTAGCTCCTTGGCTGTTGACATGGTCGCATCGAATTCTTCGAGAGCGATGAAAGTCTAGGGTGCGAAGAAGTCTTCCTCATTATCTTAAAAGGTCTGCACACTCACCTCTCCAATCAAGGCCGGGTATGCTCAAATTGGCATCTCGTGGTTGACTGCGAAAATTTCCCTCGCTGCTTCCTGTTTCCCATGTATTGTCTTGATACCATCCCTGGTGGGAAACCTTATCAGTTGGTGCAAGGATGAGGGCATTGCCCTTATGTTGTGTTTCCAAGGTCAGCCAAGTAGGGCGTTGTATTTAATTTCACCGTTGATGACCTGAATATCCGTGTTCTGGGTTGTGCCAGACGTGTCGATTGGGATGATGATTTCTCCCTTCATTTCCTCTCCGATCATGTTGAATTGGAGGACCCGAGAGGTAGGGATAACTTGATTGAACAACCCCAGCTACCCTACTACTTCAGACCTGAATATATTGACCGAGCTGTCTGGTTCCACGAGCACATGCTTTATTCTGGTATTGTTTGAGAGAAATTAGATTACTAGCATGTCGTTATGTTGTTCCACCATAGCTTCAAGATCAACCTCGCTGAGTATGAGAGTTTCTCCATGCAAGCGTTCTTCGGCCGACTCCTCTTCTGTAGGGGATGTTCTTGCTCGTTTTGACACTTGTCCTTAGGAGACGTCGGCTCTCCCAACAATCATGTGGACATCGGCGTCTTGGTTGTGCCCTTTTCCCCACTACCTTGGAGGTTCCGACTTCCACTTCGCTAGTCGAACCAGTAGTTTTCTCTTGAAAAGGAGATCTCTGGGCGAGGAAAACATAAAAGATAATCTGTGTTTGTGCAATGAAACTAGCAAGATAATAATCACTATTACTTTTAGCCTCAGGGTGGGTGTCAAACTGTTTATTGTGAAAATTGTAATGATAATTAAATATTGTGAATTAGGATTCTAAAGTTGGAGAACTATTCCCTAGCTACTTGTTAGAGGTGTTAATGCTAATAATATGGAATTTAAATGATGGAGCCCGACTTATAACTAGATAATGATCGAACCGAAGTGCCTGCTCCCCGGGTGTATGTCTGGCCGTTAGGGACATCGGGGTCGACTTCAGGATCGAACTCGCTCTATCTGGGAAAGTCGAGGATGGGATAACATTTGCAAATATAATTAAATAAGGCTCTCTATAGCCAAAACTAAGCTATGTGAAAAAGAATGCGTATAAAAGCGATGGATATCGAGGTATCCTCATATCAGTAAGAGCCAATGAGTTTAGAAAGAAGAGAGGGTTAGAGAGATATTATTGCACTTGTGGAAAAATGGATACATCCATCCTTTACAAGGTAATGAGGATCCCTTTTATATAGAGGGAAATCCGTAATGATACAAAATGAGTTAATCATAAAAGGTCTGAAGATAGGGCAGCTAGACATGACATCTCAAAATTAGGCCCTGGATTGACCAATCATGTCAGGTTAAGCCGAGGGCCTTAGGAATCCCCCTTCCCCTACAGGTTATAACTTGTTGTACTTGTCAGAATATGATATTCTTTGGACATATGCATTTATGTCGAGCTTCGAGGATGAATCTAGACCTTGACATCGAGA
Organism: Nicotiana benthamiana; assembly: GCA_034376525.1. NCBI lineage: Eukaryota > Viridiplantae > Streptophyta > Magnoliopsida > Solanales > Solanaceae > Nicotiana > Nicotiana benthamiana. Next base: position 98,707,752 of record CM067337.1, read on the forward strand.
TTCGATAGGAACCACCGCGAGATGGTTCTACGACAATGGGAATCAGGACCCGTACTTTTCGTATACATATCTCTCTTGTACCTTTAATATTAAGAGTGATACTGCAATGTTCTCAATTATGAGGTCTATAATATTTTTAGGTCCAATAATCAGACTATTGATTTACTTAGTTGATGTAACTTTTTGGTTTCCTCTTCCCTCTGACCAACTTTTATGTAGGCTTAAGATATCTTCAAATTTGTGGCTCATGGTATTAGTTATTACCTTAGCCTTTCATGGATGCTATGGAATATCCATGACACAATTTTGTAACAATCCATTCCTTTGTCTATGACCTGGACTCAATTATTTGCTTTAACTTATACCGGAGTCTTCTATGGTAGTATGATTGTCAAAATATATGCTACATGAGTAATACTCCAAACTCTTTACGTATGTTCATACAATACTCTGGGTAATTAATCAAATAATTCTTTTTGTTCCTTCCTAGCGTTATTTAAATGTAAGCAATTAATTTTCCTAGTGTTTTTTCCCCCTGGTTGCGTGCATACTTACCTTACCTTAGTGCCCACACATATTGGAATCCCATACAACTCATATCATCTTGAATATCACTTCTTATTTTACATCCCTTTCATTAGCCACGATAGGTGCCACTTTCTTATGAAATGCATGCAATGTTGTTGTGAGAGTTTTCTAATAGGATTGTTCCCTCTTCGGGTCACAAAGCTTAGGTTGAAGCTTTCTTCATTACTTCCTTAGCTAGTAGTTCACTATAGTACTTTTGGAAAACAATCTGCCTTTATTTAAGTTGCGAGTTTATTACATCGCATCCCCGATAGAATTATTGATGTTCGTACTCACCTATAATTAACCTTAGTTATTAACCCCACACTTATGTGCTCGTACAATTGCTTCTGAATTGACGTTTTGACTGTCTTCCCGGTGTTAACAACCTCAACTCCTACCTGAATATTTTTTGAGTATTAGAATGTCATTACTTCGAGGCTAAATTCACTCTACTAGATTTTACTTTTTTTACCTTGCACGATCCGGAGGATGAATTAAATATATTGTGTTCTACTATGCTTACATTGGACGATCCAATGATTCGTCTGTAACCTCTTGACTAGCAATAACTATACTCTTCCTGAATCAACTACTAATTACTCGTTGGCCCCTTATCATATCAATGATCTGTTTAATCTTTCTTGGATTATTTCCTTTATCTTAACTTATATCTCATATTGGATCTTTATATAGCAATAACATTTCAGGCAGGAAACCCTTACTTCTTCTCATTGACGTTGTGTTTTCATAACATTCTGGAATCGTAGCATACCTGTCGGCTTTGAATAAGTTCAATTTCATCCCTTTCTCATTTTTATCACATTCCTTCATTACCACTCCATAGTTACTAAAATTACTTGATTATGACATAATATCACATCACTCTATGTTCCCCCATTTTAGGGGAGTACTAAGATTTAGTGCTATGATAACCTATGTAAAGATGTTTTACTTCTTCATCTTTGGTTTTCTTTTCACATCATTGATGAACCTTGGTCGCCTTACGGTAATCCTTCTATGCAAGAATAACGAAATCCCTTACTTACGAGGGTGATACCCACTATAGCTGGCACACATAGTCCCTTAAGCTTAACTTTGCTCACATTGCCTGCTTTATGAAGCCTTTTATTAAATGACATTTCTCTGAATTTCTTATGAGTCTTCTTCTATTGTGCGTTCAATTATCGTCGTAACGCAATCTGAAATTCTTATCATGTCGACCATTATCAAATCACTCAGCCCCTAATTAAGGTTTAGTTTACCTTATTTTCCAGCACATACAGACTTGTATTAATTTGGGGTCTAACATTTCCTTTTGTTAGTCGCGTTAGAGTCACAAACTTATTTCTCAAAATAAGGGCACAGAAACTTTCAGCCCAAAATGACGACCTCAATTGTTGAAACAAAAAAAAGCATTATAATCACAGCAATATTGAGTCAGAATAACCACAAAGTATAGCTGAATAGTGCGGGATCTGCTTTTAAAAAAATAGCTCAAAACTTGAATTTCTATAGTGTATTTTTGACATATAAACTGAAGGAACGTAGTTGAGTTAGCTGAAGCTAAAACTTTTGCAAAATTCCCACAAGTATTAAGAAAAACTATAGCAACAACAATCAATTAAAGAAATGTGGAAATCTCCATTGTTGAGCGAAAGATGAACAATGCAGGGCTGTGGACAGCAAGTATGAAATCCTTTTCAGCAACAGAAAACAAGCAGCAAATTATTTTTCAGCAAACATGCAACTTCTCTTAGCAGATTCTAACCAACTGGACAATAGTTTATGTAACAAGAGCACTCAATTCAACAAGGAGAATATTTTAGAAGTAAAAACCAGATTCCAAGCTATCACTGCTAAACTCGAGCACAATCTCAATGGACACCAATTTTCGGCAGATTAAGCTTACTGTATGCTCAACCAAATCACAATTCAACCTGCTCAATCTCTAGTACAACTAAATCCCCTCTGTTAAACTCAATAACAACAACTATTAGAAACCAATGGTAACGAGGTTCAAGCTAGGAGATATTAGGCCATCAATTTACTCCAGAAACTTTTCCATAAATAGTGGCAAAATTTCAACAAACAAGCTTCAAAACTTCATAGTCATAGCACAAAGATAATTGATGTTCAATACAGGATTTTCTTTCAAATATTGGTCCAAGAACAACTCATAGATTGAATTAAAATCACAAAATAATGCTCCAACAAACAAAGACTAATCTCAACAGAACTTTCGTCAACATAAAAGAAGTTTGACAAGAGAATTCCAACTTGAACTCTAAGAATTTCAATAGTAGAGTCCATTGACACAACTCAATTCATACAATTTTCAACAAACAACTTATGAATTCTAATACTAACCTATGTGCCTAAAAGTGGCTAGAAGAGCAAAATTTGGCAATGACCCCGCAAAGCCAAGAGCTTAAGATTTACTAGGAAGGCCGGACCCTATATGGGTTACGTACGTATCACGCCGCGAAAGACAACAATCAGGTTTGCGTAGTTCGGGCAAATTATATACAGGCAAGAATAAAAAAACAGCTAATTTTTTAAGAACACGTTTTCTTGTCTCTTTTTTTGAAAAAAGATGAAACATGTAAGCTCTTTTTGGATTTTTTTTTCTTTGTTCTTTTTGGATTTTTAGGAAATAATAGTAAAAAGTGCGAAAAATTTTTTTTAAATTTTTCACGTATCCTTTGTCTCTTTTTTTAATAAAAACAAAACTGAATCCTACTTGCTTTATTTCCACACTTCACCCTCTTTTCTTTTATTTTTTTTTTCCATTTTTATTTTCCCTCAGCTATTATTGGTCCGCCAAATAATCATTTCACCCTTGAAAAAATGCAACATGTGGCATATAACATGCATCAAGATGGTCTTTTAAATTGGGTACACCTGTCCTAGACGGACCCAACCCATGTGTTAAGTCTCTCAAGTCAAATGCATAATGCAAATAAGCGTTCCTACTAGGAATCCGGCATGAGGTTGAGTTATTCTAGGTTAAAAATCTTGGTATATGTTGTAGACTGTGTACCCGAGCGGACAACTCGAGTCGAGGAGGAGGCTACGTACCAGGAACTGAAAGGCCATCCGGGTTTATAACTTGTCCGGCCTCTTTCATATTTCAGGGTATGACACTAACTGAATAGAGAATCTCAACCAGTAAGCACATCCCCGGAGGTGAGAAGAGAAGAGTTTCGTAGCAGTTTATATGTACAGTTCAGATAATATCAAAGTCAGTAAAAGCATCATTTTTCACATTAAGCCAACATGTGAAATCAGATAATAAACAAAGAAAAATACAACAATTAGTCTAAGCTCGAATTCTTGAACCCTGAACCAGAGATTCTGGGTTCGATCCCCAGCAGAGTCGTCAGAGCTGTCACACCTTCTTTTGGCTACTACAACCCGGCGAAGGGCGTAGATAGGGGAGTTTTTTCAATTAAAGGACAATCAAAACGGGATTCAATTATTTAAGAGAATTTCAGAGTCGCCACTTGGGAGATGTATGGTGTCCCAAATCACCGTTTAGAATCCCGAATAGAAGAAAGAATGACTCTGTTTAACAGTCCACGAATCAGAAATTCGGGTAAGGAATTCTGTTAACCCGGGAGAAGGTGTTAGGCATTCTCGGGTTCCGTGGTTCTAGCACGGTCGGTCAATTGCTATTTTTGGCTTAAATTATTTGATTTTGTACAAGTTTTGAACCTATGTGCATATTTAACCTTAACCTCTTTTATTCATTTTTAAAAGAAAATTTCAACATCATTTAAAACAGATCTCGAACCATGTCATATAAATGCACCTGCGGTACACGACACATTTTATCTAATGTTGTTGAGATTTGAATTTGGGTCACACAAATGTGCACCCGAATTTATAAAAGTACTATTATTAAACAGGCGCCTGAAGAAATTACGTGTTCGCACTTTACGGGGGCCATGAAAAATTCGCTAATGGCGCTCCTCGATTTTTAAAAGGTTAAAATTAATTAAGTGAGGGTCATGCAATTCTCATTTTGTTCGGCACGGCACACCTCTAATTCTAATTTAAAAGAGAACTACAGACGGAGGGCCAATATCTATATTGTGACAACATCGTGTCCAGCTATAACCAATTCGAGTAAACAACCTAAAAAAGCTAGACTTCAATAAAGAGAACAGGACAATAGAATAAGATATATGCTATTTAAATTTCTTTGGATCTTCAATTTTACCTTACAGATTAATTATTTTAAAGTCAAAAATAGGAAAATGGCAACCTCTACTGTAATTCCTAAAGACCACAGAACTCTTCACTAACCAATAATTTCCGAGGACATGACCCTTGATAGGAAAGTCTGGAGGTCTAGAATCAGGGTTGTAGGTTAGGGGCTCCTAGAGTTTTTCGTATGCCTCATCCGGGGTTGGGAGTGGGTCAGCAGGGTTACCCATAGATGATTTGAGTTTTAGCTTATGTCCCCCCTATGGTTGTTAGTTATGGTAGTTACTGTATGATATTATTGCATGCGATTGTATTTATGTTTTGTATGTTTAGATAAATATTTACGCTACTTACGCTATTTCTGCTGGAGTAACTAATGCTTTATTTTTTTTGTTTTTGTCTTTATTTTTGTTTTACTGCTATTTTTCCTTTTATCCTATGAGCCGGGGGTCGATTGGAAACAGCCTCTCTGCCCTTTCGGATAGGGGTAAGGCTTGTCTACATATTACCCTCCCCAGACCCCACCTGGTGGAAGTATACTGGGTAGTTGTTGTTGTTGTTGTTGAATTAGACTATAGTACGATAATTCAAGAATCACTCAACCAAATCTGCATTGTCTTTTATAAGTATGAGACAACAGTTAATGCCCAAGATCACTAGAAAATTGTGAATTCTTTCTGTCCTAAAATGGTTCACACAAAGTTTTTATTAACCTTAAACATATTAGCGCAAAAGAGTAGTAAAGGAACAAACCTGAGAAAAGCAAGTTTTGATTGATAAAGAGACTCTGGCAATTACACAAACGAAAGAAAATCACAATTCCGATCAAAGTTGGAAGCAGCGATCAGCTCGAATAGAACCGCGAGTCGACTCTCGTCGGAAAATCGATTAAAAACCTTGACTGCAAACCAAGATGGACTGGACCTCAAAAGAAACTCTTCTTCCTCAAACTTTCTTTTTTCAAAACTCGACAGAAACTCGACAGATTGTATGCATAAAGTGGGTTTCTGCTACGTTTCGCAAAGGGACAGAAGGAGCAGCGGACCACGACGGGCCATGGCTGCTGTTGTTCACAGATTCTGGGACAGAAGAGAAACAGCGGAACAGGGATCGTTGGTTTGTTTTAAGATCGGGACTGTTGCCTCTCGTTCCAATGGTGATGGAGGAACTGTGTTTACTGATTTTGTGGAGGTTCCGGGCTGTTTTTGCAGTAACTTCAAGCTACATCTTTGGGAGAAGACAAGGTGATTTATGGGGTGAAGTTTGGAATGTCTAATAGAGCTTTTATGTTTCAGTGAGCTCCCATGGTGAAAAAACGGGAAGAAGAAAAGTTGTCAATATGGTCAAAAACAAATTCAGCTGCGCAGTCCCCCTCTACCTCTATATCCAGCCATGTATCTTCTTTCGAGCTTCATGAAGAAGAAGCAGGGGCCATGGTGGGCTATTAGGGTTCGAAGGAGAAGATGATCGAGAGGGGGTTTTGTCCAAAAGCTGCACAGCTGCACTCAAGAATTTCCAGGTGTCTCCTTGTGTATACTGTGTATCAGCGTGTGTATATGTGTATTAGGTCTTTAGGTGGGGAAATGGGTTTGGGTATTGGGTTGGATCGGGTCGACCCGGTTTGGGGTTGGGTATGGGCTAATTTGGAATGGGTTTTAAAAGGGAAATAGCATTGGGCTTAAAAATAGAAGTAGATATCAGCCCAAAAATATGATTCACATCTTTGATTTCATATTTTCCCAATTTATTTAAAACTAAATTAAAAATAACACCTAAATTAATTCCTAGTCAAATTATTTTCAAATTAAACTAATTACTACAACTAATACGTATGGCAACTAATTAAAACCAAATTAAACAGAAAACTACCAAAATTCAAAGACTAGAATTAAAAGTGCAAAATTAATCATTTTTATGATTATTTTCTCTTTTATTTTTTCTTTTTTCTATTTTTTAACACAATTAACTCAATGTAATTAATTCCTAAATGCAAATTAAATCGAAGGTGGCATAAAATTGAAATATGACACTTTTATGGTTTTCTATAATTTTGTTTCAATATTAAAAATTGGTGAAATGCAACTAATTAAAGAAAAACACCTAAAAATCAATTAAAATTATTTTGGTCCATTTTTAGGAATTATTTTCATGTAGGGAAAAAATCACATGCTCACACTATACTCTTTTGTTGTCTCAAGGTTGTCACCTCTCCTCTCTTCCTTCACATGACTATAGACTCTCTAATACTGTCATTTCTTTGAGACATAACCATTCTAGTACAATGTCCAAGACTCCTTCTCCACTCTAATCGAGGCAAGACCGGTATGGATAAAGTCACCGCCTTGGCGTGATAGTCCAAAATGGCATGGTAAGGTGGTATCCAATCCATGTCCAAAATAACTTAAAAGTCTGCCGTATCAAGAAATAAAAGATCTACACTACTCTTAAGGAACCCAATAGAGAATATATATATATGAACGATAAACACAATCTACAACAATATAATCTACCATATCCATGGAAACACATATATCAACACTCAAAGAATCACAAGATTAAAGCAAAATAGGATGACACATATGAATAGGTAGATCCTGGATCAAACAAGAGTAGGCATTCTTATGAGAAATCGAAACAATACCTATGATGACGAAGTCAGATGACTCTGCCTAAGGATTGGCTAGAAATGCATAAAGATAGGGTTGGGACCCACCACTTCAAGCTCTGCCTCTCGGACAGCCCCTAGTCGGCTAACCTCCACCTCTAATGGCTTGACCTCAAACTCTACTTGTCAGACGACCCTCCTCTCTCTATTTGGTCGTGCAGGTGGCGGAGAAATTGGTACCAGAATAATGGCATGAGAACCCTGATGAAGTGTGTTTCTCATAAATCTAGGAAATTACCTCCTGATATGATTTATACCTCCACACTTGAAGCACTCTCTTGGTTGCTGAGGCTGCTAAAGCTAATCCTGACCCAGGCGGACAGGATAACCACTGTAGTGACTCTACAGCAATGGTGCAATGAGAGGAGCTGAGGTGCACTAAATGTTGGCTACTCTAGATGATTCAATTGTAAACAACAATTTCCTTAAGAATCATGGGATGCTTGGAGTGTTAAATAAATCAGCATATGATGATGTTCCTCTATAAAATGAACCTTTGCCTCCAAATGTGTCACGATCCAAACTGGAGGGCCATGACTAGCACCCGGCCATACTTGTCGCGCACTAACATACAGTTTACCTGACTTTCTTTTTTATCTATTAGGGCTAACAAGATCAATATTAATGGTATCCATGGATCACGGACAACCAACAATAAAATGATGATGGTATAAACATACATAACATGGGGTGGCAAGACAATCAAAAAACTATATATAAAGTACGAGCTACCATAATACCATGAGAGACTATACAACAAAAACAAGCCGACAAGGCATACCAAACAATACATGAGTCGACACTTGTCTATGAGGCTCTAAAGGAACATGAGTTCTGCAACATAGCCAGAACAGGGCTCTAACATACCCATAATATCAATAACAAAAATGCATACCAAGACCACAGCAAGTCCGAAGAAGGGATCTGGCTAATCACCGATGAACAGGACAGCCTACTATGGTGGGGGAGCTACACCTGCTTTTCTATCAGGACCTGCAGCACAACATGCGGCATCCACAAACAAAAGGATGTCAGTACGAATAAAGTACTGAGTATGTAAGGCAGGGAACCATAAATACGAACAGTAATATAAGCAGGGATAGAAAATATACAACCTGTAACATCTGAGTACCTCTAAGGGCTACTGACATGAAATGCATGATACATATGTATAAATACATAAACTGTTAAAACATACGCCTTTGTGGACATCATCATCATCATATCGTACCCAGCCGTAATTGGCTTGGTAAAAATGTAATATAAGCAGGGATAGAGAATATACAACCTGTAATGTCTCGGTACCTCTGAGGACAAATGACAATGAAATGCATGATACATATGTATAAATACATAAACTGTTAAAACATACGCCTTTATGGACATCATCATCATCATATCGTTCCTAGCCATAATTGGCTCGGTAAAAATGTACCCGGCCATCATAAGGCTCGATAGAATCGTACCCGGCCACGTGGAGCTCGGTAAAATCCAACTGATCAGTGGTTGCACAATAGGTGCCATACCCAGCCGACTGTAGCGCGGCTCGATAGAGTAAATAGATACATATATATAATGCATGCTCGACTCATGGAAACACGTTTTTGACGTTTCGGAGTGATGTAAGATCGGTACCCTCTGAACACGTTATTAGGACTAACTCTTCACTATGAACCTTATAAGAATCAAGAAGAACCAACAACATTGATCACATACGAATAAGAGAAACAACATCACATCAATCGTTCCATAAGAGGGGAAACAATGTATGTACTGCTATCTACTATGAGTAGAGTATCTTGGAAGCTAGTTCATTACAATATGTACGATCGGAGTCGTACAAAAGAAGGAAAGGGATAGCCTCACATACCTTGTATATACTGCCCCAATCTCAAGTTATGCAATTTTCACAACTCCTTAGTCTACAATAAGAGAAACGATACTATCATTATCATTTAAGCGACAAAACTATTATGTATCAATCACAACCTATTTACGATGAAACGGACAGCACCTCCCCTATATATGACTTCACACCATTCAAAACAATCACCAAATAGCCTAAACAACATCAACTGTAATCATATTGAGACTCCCAAAACAGTCCACGCACAATCTAATTACTTCATACATACGGCGACCGCCATAGTCGTGTCAAACGACCCGGAAATGTTATGAAGAACTATCAGCCCACAACCCTACATACATACATATATATATATATATATATATATATATATATATATATATATATGGTGTTTCTACACACCCTTCCACCTCCAAAACGTCACAAAATAGTAGTATAACATGTATCCCAACAACAACACAAAACACTCAAAAGAACAGTCAACTACAAGTGAACAACTCGAACTCACAGCTTCCGATCACCATCCCGTGAGTTCTTACATGTATAGAACGAATTACCATGAGTACACAACACCAAAAATGTTTTAAATAGTGCAGTAATCTTACCTTACTCATTGGATAACTAATCCCTTCCATTGGTTCTTCAAACCTTTGTTTTTACTCTCAATTAGAACTTGAAAGAGATGAAAAATCGATTTGGGTTTGTGTGGGATTTTTGGAAGGAGGTTTGCAGGAGTTTTGGTCTGATTAATTGTGAGATATATTGAGGGTTATATTTCAGGAGATAACCCTTTAAATGGGCTCAATAGCCTACCCGAAATTTCCCTTTGTTGGGCTATCATTTTAACAAGTAGGTGACACACCTACTTGTCACCTAGCAGCTTGCGCAGTCTTGCAAAAATAGCTATACCTCTCTATTCCGATGTTGTAATTATAAAAGGTTTAATGAATTAGAATCTAGAATCATAGATATTTATATTGGTGGGTTGACCAGACCATAATTTCTTGTAAATTGGGAGAAAAGTATAGAAACATTTGACCTAATGTTTAACTAAAATTTTGAACCTAAGTTGTGAAAACTCTTGTCGACTTTTGTTTCATAACTCGTTTGACTTCAATACTATGAAACGGATATTATACGATTCAAATACCTTAAAACATGACCTCTTGAGTGTATTAAGCACCTATAGGTTTACCAAAAAATACAATTTGCAACATCCTTGATTCATTCAATTTCTAATACTTGTTAATCACCCTTATACACCCTTGTATCACTTAAGATCAATAGGATTAACTTCTTATCTTCTCAAGGATAATTCTTTCTTAGATTTATGTTAACTAACGTATGGCATGAACTAACCCGTGTGGATATGGTTTGTAATACCCTCCCCCCTTAGGAACATTCGTCCTCGAATGTAACGGTTTATGGGAAGTCCAAATCATCATGGATTCCATCGGGAAATGGTCACTAGCAAAATTTGCAAGCAGTGAAGCCTAAGTATGGCCTAACAAGGCTACACAAAGCATTATTTAAATGTACATGATTTGCATATCACCATTTTTTATTAAGGAGGAGTATTTGAAGTTATTGCTTAGCTCATAAAGCCGTTTCACCTTTCCAATATATCATGCGTTCCACCGACATCCTTGTTATCATCATTCTGGAATAGGTTAGGGTATTTAGACTTCATCTCTTCTTCCACTTCCCGTGTCATTTCTTCCATATTCTTGTTCCTCCACAATACTTTGACGGAAGCTACATCTTTTGTTCTCAGCTTGCAAACTTCTCGATCTAATATTTCCACTGCCACTTCTTCATATGATAAATCATCTGTAACTTGTAGATCTTTGATAGGGACAACTCGAGAACGGTCTCCAATACATTTTCTATACATAGATACATGGAATACCGGGTGGACAATTTCCAATTCGGATGGCAATTCCAACTCATAAGCAACTTGTCCAATTCGTTGAAGAATTTTATATGGACCGATATACCTTGAACTCAGCTTACCTTTCTTTACAAAAAGCACAACAGCCTTCATTAGTGAGATCCTCAGGAAAACCCTATCACCAACCTCAAATTCCAAATCACGACGGCAGACATGAGAATAAGACTTTTGCCTACTTTGTGCCATCCTCAATCGTTCCTGTATCACCTTCACCTTCTCAATGGCTTGGTGAATCAAATCTGGCCCATATAATTCTGTTTCACCGACTTCGAACCATCCAACTGGTGATCTACATCTTCTCCTATATAGTGCCTCATATGGGGCCATTTTAATACTGGAATGTTGGCTATTATTGTAGGCGAATTCTATGAGTGGAAGATGGTCATCCCAATTCCCTTTAAAATCTAGAACACATGCTCGTAGTATATCTTCCAATGTCTGAATGGTACGTTCATCCTTTCCGTCTGTCTGCGGATGAAATGAAGTGCTGAGATTCACTTGTGTGCCTAAAACCCCTCTGAAAAGACCTCCAAAAATTAGCTGTAAATTTAGCTCCTCGATCTGATATAATAGGTACCGACACACCATGAAGCCTAACAATTTCCTTGATATACAACTTTGCATAATCTTCAGCCACGTAAGTTGTCTTAACTGGAAAAAAATTGGCACATTTTGTAAGTCGATAAACTATCACCCAGATGGAAACAAACTTATGATAAGAGTGAGGTAATCCAATAACAAAGTCCATATTAATCCCCTCCCATTTCCAGGTCGAAATCTCGATATTCTGAAGCAATCCACCAGGTTTCTGATGTTACATCTTTTTTGTTGACAATTAGGACACTAGGCTACAAATTCTGTAATAGACTTCTTCATGTTATCCCACCAATACTTCTCCTTCATGATACATCTTTTACGAGACGGGATGGATGGAATATCGGGATTGATGAATCTCATTCATAATCTTTTCTTGCAATCCTGACACATTAGGCACACATAATCGGCCCTGGTATCTCAGTGACCCATCTCGTCCGATCTTAAAAGCCATAATTTTACACTATTAATTCTCTCTCTCAATCGTACTAAGATAGGATCTTCATATTGCCGTGATTTTACCTCGGCTACCAAAGATGATTCTGATGTATTATGTACAGTAACACCTCTGTCATCATAGTCTAATAATCTGATTCTCATAGTGGCTAGCTGCTGAAGCTCTTTAGTCAACCCCCATCTACCTGCCTCAATGTGTACTAAGCTTCCCATTGACTTACGACTGAGAGCATCTGCCACGATATTGGCTTTACCGGAATGATACAATATCTTGACGTCATAGTCTTTCAGTAATTCAAGCCACCTACACTGCCTCAAGTTCAACTCTATATGCTTGAAGATGTATTGTAAACTCTTACGATCTGTGAGATGTCAACATGGATGCCGTATAAGTAGTGCCGCCATATCCTCAAAGCATATATTACTGCAGCCAATTCAAAATAATGGGTCGGGTAATTCTTTTCATGTCTCTTCTATTGTCTTGATGCATAAGCAATCAATACACACGCCAAACCTATTCCTGAGGCATCACAATATACCAGATATCCTTCTGTTCCTTCGGGGAGAGTGAGCACTGGTGCAAAGGTTAATCGATTCTTCAGTTCTTGAATACTACGCTCACAAATCTCAGACAACTGGAACTTGGTAGCTTTTTTGTTAACTTAGTCAATGGCACTGATATGGAGGAAAACCCTTTGACAAATCGCCTATAATATCCTGCTAGCCCTAGGAAGCTGCGGACTTTTGATGGTGTTGTAGGTCTCGGCCAATTCTTTACTGCATCGATCTTCTGAGTGCCGACACTGATACCTTCGTCAGATATCACATGGCCAAGGAATGCTACTGAGCTCGGCCAGAATTCATATCTGGAGAGCTTAGCATATAACTTATGATCCTGAAACGTCTGTTATACTATCTCCAAGTGGCCCATACGTTCCACCTCTAAACGAGAATATACCATAATGTCATCAATGAATACAATCACGAACACATCAAGATAGTGCCTGAATATTGTATTCATGAGATCCATAAAAGTTGCTGGGGCATTTTTTAGCCCGAACGACATCACCAAGAACTCAAAGTGCTCATATCTTGTCCAGAAGGCCGTCTTTGGAATATACTTCTCCTTAACCCTCACCAGATGATACCCTAAATGTAAGTCAATCTTGGAGAAATACTTGGCACCCTGGAGTTGGTCAAACAAATCGTCAATTCTTTCAAGTGGATACTTGTTCTTTATAGTAAACTTATTCAACTGTCGATAGTCGATACACATCCGTAATGACCCGTTTTTCTTCCGCACGAATAGAATTGGCGCACCCCAACGTGAAGTGCTAGGCCTAATGAAGCCCTTATCCAGCAAGTCCTTCAACTGCGCCTTCAACTCTCGCAACTCTACCGGAGCCATTCTGTATGGAGGGATAGTGATCGGGTGAGTGTCATACAACACATCAATGCTAAACTCAATATCCCTTTCAGGAGGAAGGCCTGGGAGTTCATCTGGGAAATTCATTGACTGCAGGGATTGATTGTAGAGTAGGCGGCTTCGCCTCCATATCCCTAACGCGAACGAGATGATAAATGTAACCTTTTGAGATCATTTTCCTTTCCTTAAGATAGGAAATAAACCTACCTTTCGGTGTAGCAATGTTCCCCTTCCATTCAATGACAGGTTCACCAGGAATTGAAACCTAACAATCTTCGTACGACAATCAACATTTGCATAGCGTGAGGACAACCAGTCCATCCCCATTATCACATCGAAATCAACCATTTCTAACTCAAATAAATTTTTCGAGGTTTGACGACTAAAAATCATCATACTGCAACTGATATATACTCTTCTAGTAATCACAGAATCTCTTATTGGAGTAGATAGCGCAAGGGGTTTACTTATCAATTCAGGTTCAACGCTAAACTTTTAGCCACAAAGTGTGTAACATATGATAATGTGTATCCCGGATCAATCAGTGCATATACATCATAAGAAAACACAGACAATATACCTGTAATAACATATGGAGATTATTCGAGATCCTGTCGACCTACTAGAGCATAGGTTTGACTTTGAGCACCAGTCAAACTCGGCCCTGCACCTTTACCTCTACCACGACCTGTCGACTACTGAAAACCCTGTGTTGGAGGTCGAACTGATGAGGAAAAACCCAATCCAGATCATGTCGGCTGAGCCATATCGTCACCTCTTCTGTTAGGGTATTCCCGCATCATATGGTCAGTTTGTCTTCAAGAATAACACGCATCAGAACCTCAACGGCACATTCTAAAGTGGGCCTTACCGCACTAATCACAACATAGTGTTGGGTGTCTCGTCTGACTAGTATCCATGTGATGTTGCGAGCTAGATGCCCGCAAACTCTGTCCTGGACCAGAATAGAATCAATCATATCGAGTCCTCTGAAACTGTGGAGGAGCACTAGCTACAGGTGGCGCCGAACTCCTCAAATACTGGGGCCTGACGCTGCCTCTAAAGTCATCAGGATACCTTGCAAATATTGCCCTTTTATGCTGGCCCTTATCCTGCTCCATATCTGCCCTCTGTTGGCGCTTAAGATCCTCTAATGTCTGGGCATAAGCCTGAATATGGGAAATATCCATTCCATCCACCAAGGAGGCTATCGTGCACCCATTTATCAGATGTGGTCCCAACCCGTTCACGAACAAATGCACCCATCACTCATCTCGGCTACCATATGGGGAGCATACCTTGCTAAAGAATAAATTGCATATTGTACTCTCGCACACTCATATTATCTTGTCTAAGGTTCAAGAACTTAACAGCTCTAGCTCGTCGTATCTCAACTGGCAAGTAGTGACGAAGAAAAGGCTCAAAAAATTCCTTCCACACAGCTGGAGGAGCGCTCGGACCCCTGGATCTCTCCCAACTATCATACCAAAGAATGCTAAATCGTGTAACCAATAAGAAGCCAAATTTACTGCCTTTGTATCACTAAAATGCATAACCCGCAATGTATGATGAACCAAGTCAATAAAAGTCTGGGAGTCCTCCCTGGGGTCCGATCCGGTAAACATTGGAGGGTCTAAATTAATAAAATCACGAACTCTTGTACTCACTGGTTTATCAGCAGCACCTGTATGTTGCCTTTGAGCCTGAGCAGCTACCAAGCTAGTCAATAACTGCAAAGCACTCCGCATATCCTGGTCTGTAGTGCCAGACGGAGGAACTGGAGGTGTTAGGTTCCTCCTAATATCCTCTAGAGGAGATGGAGTAGATGAGGTATGAGACGGCATCTCACTCTGAGCTTCACTTTGGCCTACTCTGGCTTGGGGCACCTGACTGGTACCCTCTCCCGCAGCTGTATCAAGTCGTCTACTAAGTGTTTGCTTCCTAGACGAAGGCATTGCTGGAAAAAAACAAGGTAAATATTAGAGACGAAAACTTAAGACTCAACTCTACGCACGATCTAAATTCAAGAAGAAGGTAACAACCTTAACTGTCATATATCCGCCTGATTATAAAGATGGCGCGCTACACATCCATGATTAACACTCTACTAGACACGACTCAAAGACAATCCCTATGATATACCGGCTCTGATGCCAAATTTATCACGACCCAAATTTGAGGGCCATTACTAGCACCCGGCCATACTTGCCGTGCACCAACATACATTTTACCTAACCTTCTTTATTATCTTTTAGGGCCAACGAGATCAATATTAATGGTATCCATGGAACACGGACAACCAACAATAAAAGATGATGGCATAAACATATTTGACATGGGATAGCCAGACAATCAAGAAACTATATAAGGTACGTTCTACCACGATACCATGAGAGACAATACAACAAAAACCAGCCGACAAGGCATACCAAACTATACATCAATCGACACATGTCTATGAGCCTCTAAAGGAACATAAGTTCTGCAAAATAGCCGAAACAGAGCCGCGACATACCCATAATGTCAATAACAAAAATGCATACCAAGACCACGACAAGTCCGGAGAAAGGATCTCGCCAATCACCGCTGAACTTGACAGCAACTATGGTGGGGGAGCTACACCTGCCTGTCTATTAGGACCTGCAGCACGACATGCAGCGTCCACAAACAAAAGGATGTCAGTATGAATAAAATACTGAGTATGTAAGGCAGGGAACCATAAATACGAACAGTAATATAAGCAGGGATAGAAAATATACAACCTGTAACATCTGAGTACCTCAATCGTTCCATAAGAGGGGAAATAATGTAAGTACTGCTAGCTTCTAAGAGTAGAGTATCTTGGAAGCTCGACATTACAATATGTACGACCGGAGTCGTGCAAAAGAAGGAAAGGGATAGCCTCACATACCTTGTATATACTGCCCCAATCTCAAGGTATGCAATTGTCATAACTCCTTAGTCTACAATAAGAGAAATGATACTATTATCATTTAAGCGACATAACTATTATGTGTCAATAACAACCTATTTTACGATGAAACGGACAGCACCTGCCCTATATATATGACTTCACACCATTCAAAACAATCACCAAACAGCCTAAACAACATCAATAATAATCATATTGAGCCTCCCAAAACAGTCAACGCACAATCTAATTACTTCATACATACGACGAC
The DNA here is from genome assembly GCA_034376525.1 of Nicotiana benthamiana. Lineage (NCBI taxonomy): Eukaryota > Viridiplantae > Streptophyta > Magnoliopsida > Solanales > Solanaceae > Nicotiana > Nicotiana benthamiana. The sequence continues at coordinate 98,724,672 of CM067337.1, forward strand.
CGCCGTAGTCGTGTCAAACGATCCGGAAATGTTACGAAGAACTATCAGCCCACAACCCTACATATATATATGGTGTTTCTCCACACCCTTCTACCTCCAAAACTTCACAAAATAGTAGTAAAACATGCAGCCTAACATAAACACAAAACACTCCACAAAACATTCCGCTACAAGTGAACAACTCGAACTCACGACTTCCGATCACCATCCCGTGAGTTCTTACATGTATAGAACGAATTAGCATGAGTTAACAGCAGAACAAATGTATTAAATAGTGCAGTAAACTTACCTTACTCATTGGATAACTAAGACCTTCCCTTGGTTCTTCAAACTCTTGATATTACCCTCAATTAGAACTTGAAAGAGAGGAAAAAACTATTAGAGTTTGTGGGGGATTTTTGGGAGGAGGTTTGCAAGGGTTTTGGTCTGATTATTTGTGAGATATATTGAGGGTTATATTTCAGGAGATAAACCTTTAAATGGGCTCAATAGCCTACCCGAAATTTCCCTTTTTTGGGCTATCATTTTAATAAGTAGGTGACACACCTACTTGTCACCTAGCAGCTTGCGCAGTCTTACAAAAATAGCTATACCTCTCTACTCTGATGTTATATTGATAAAGGTTTAATGCATTGGATAATAGGTCTTTAATTTGGTAGGTAGATCACCCCATAATTCCTTGTAAATTGGGAGAAAAGTTTAGAAACATTTGACCTAATAATTAAGTAAAATGTTTAACCTAAGTTGTGACAACTTTTGTCGACTTTTGATTCTTAACTCGTTTGACTTCAAGATTATAAAACGGATATTATATGATTCAAATACCGTAAATCATGACCTCTTGAGTGCATAAAGCACCTATTGGTTTACCCGAAAATAGGAGTTACAACATCCTAGATTCGTTTAACTTCTAATACTTGCTAATCACCCTTATACACCCTTGTATCACTTAAGATCAATAGGATTAACTTCTTATTATCTCAAGGATAATTCCGTCTTGGATTTATATTAACTAAAGTATGGAATGAACTAACGCGTGTGGATATGGGCTGTAACAAGATTAGGCACGAATAAAACCCATAATGGACAAGACCTCTTCTCAGATACCGCCTCTCTATCCTGACTACGAATCATTTAGATTTGCCTAGCACACTTTGGGCCCACTAGAAAGAGATATCATCCTAGTCTCCTTGGCAATACGTATCTTGATACAGGAAGCAAGTCCATTAATGAATCTTCTCACTCTCTCCCTCTCAATAGGGAGTAAAATAAATACATGGCGAGCTAGATCTACAAATCAAATCTGATATTATATGTAGTCATGCTACTATGCTGAAAGCCATCGAACTGTTTGCGGTACCCTTCTCTCAGAATGAAAGGAATAAACTTGTCCAGAAAAAGCTGTGCAAGTTGATCCCAAGTTAGGGGTGGTGAACATGGTGGTCTGCTTTGCTCACAATTGTGCGACTACCTCTTAGAAAAACCGATCATCTGGAACACTGAAAGTTCGGCTCCATTAGTCTCAACAATACCCATGTTGTGAAACATATCGTTACAACAGTAGAATTAATCATGTGGGTCCTCAAAGGTCCACCACTAAAATGAATTGGGAAGAGCTTTGTGAACTTATCCAATCTTATTAATCCCTCAATAGACATCGCGAGCCTCTCCTCTATCTGTGTGGAAAAGGTAGCTTGATCTATCCCAGCTAGTGAAAATGTGTCATCTGCTCCAGACTGTTAGTTGGCGTAGTCTATGCTCCTCGCCCAACATGAGAGATAGCTGGTACCACCGGAAATGCACTGGTTGGCACGCTCTTCATTAGGCCCACTAAGTGCACTAGAGCGTCCTGAAGTACGGGAGTGGCTATGAATTCCTCCGGGACTTGAGCGAGTCCAAGTGGTGTGCTATAAACTAGGATCTCCGCCTCATTATTAATCTAAGGCTCCATAATAAGTGATGTTTCATGTGCTCTAGGATGAGCTCTACCCCTGCTTCTGCCTCGGCCCCTACCCTTGGTAGTGGCTACAACAAGGGGCTCCAGCTCTTGCCTGGCTATAGATATTGTGCATATCCTCACCATCTGCAAGAAAATAAGATTGGAAGGGTTCAAACATCAATGATAGAATAAAATCGCATGATAAAGAAAGAGAGAAGCGAAAAATTCCTGAAGCTCTATATCTACTCAAATATAAGTATTGATGTCTCTGTACCATTCTCTAGACTCTACTAAGCTTCCTCATGACTCTTGAGACCAAGGCCACCTAGTTCTCTGATATCAACTTGTCACGATCCAGAATCCCACCCTCGGTACCATGATGACGCCTAACATTTTCCTTGATAGGCACACCGACGTTAGCTAAATTACTTAACTAGTGTTAACCTATTCGAATCCAAGCACAAACAATAATAACAGTAGTAGTTTGAATAACGTAATCTAAACATATCCCAGAAACTAAAGCAACAAATACATGAGTGTCTAGAGTGCTACAGATAAAGTTTGAACAAAATACTATTGTTTCGAAGCTAAATAAATAGTTATGATAGAATGGAAGGGGACATCGAAGTTGCAGGCTCCATGCAGCAATAACTCAAGTCTCGGCAAAATGCACCGTTAAGATCAACTCTGGTATCTGCACAAGAAGTGCATAAATGTAGTATGACTAAAACCAACGCCATGTACCCTATAAGTTTGAGCCTAGCCTCGATGAAAGTTGTGATGAGGCCATCAAAGGTCACTCACGAATAACCTATGCAAAATAATCATAAGAGGAGAAAAAGAAATAGAATAAATCAATTAAACTTATGAAGAAGATCCGAAAACTAACTATTAGTGATCCCAGAATAACAATACCTCAATTCTCATATTGCAATACCAAGAAAGTCTATACAACCTCAAACAAGCATAATGCAACATATCAAATCTGTTGTGGCGTGAAACCTAGTCCCATCAATCATCGTCTGTTCATATCATATTCCACCTTAGTTCTTAATATAACTTCAATATAGTTCAATATTGTTACAATGTGCAACTCCAAGCAATTTCAAACTATTAACTCAAGTAACTCAACCGCAATACTTGTAAGCTATCAACAAAGAGGGGTGAAATGCATAAAGAATAAAGAACCATAGTATAAATGGGGAATGTCCAACCTCTCGAAATCTTGAACAATGGAAACGGGTAAGACAAATGACACTTAAAATATACCATTAAATAAAATGGAAACAAGTAGCAAATAAGTAGAAAGCACATGGGAAAAGAACAATTCATAGAAAGTACCAATTAAATAATACGCACCAAATATTACATAGATGTGCAGTAAACACATGTTACAACTGAAGCATATAATACGAAATAACATGGAACAATAAAAACAGGCTGGTATTGCTCCAAGCCTGCATGGTAAATATCGTGACGGTGCATACACTCGTCCAGTTACCTATATGCTGCTTCCCCATATAATACGCATAACAAATAATTCTATAAGTACTTATTCCCTCATGTCAAGGTCACACAAACTTACTTCACTCCGCAATCATATAAGGTATAACTGCAACGTTTCTTAAGAATTAGTCTACAAACCAGTCAAATCTGGCAAAATATAGTTCAATATTAAATTAGGCTTTAGAACTACCCACCAGTTAAAACGATTCAATGTTAAATAATTTTGAAAAAAGTTAACACCGTGCCCGCTTGGTCAAAACTCGACATACGGAACAAAACCCAATTACTTCTTCACCCCGAGCCCAGTTATGATATTTGTTTTAAAATTCAACCTTAATTTGAGGCCTAAATCTCAATTTCTCAAAATCACCAATTTCTACCTAAATCCCTAACTTTGACCATTGAAAATCATATATAAAAGGTAAATCAATGAGTGTTTATGGACATATAATTAAACAAGTTAAATCTAATAACCAATGATATTTGGATGAATAATCTCTTCAAAACCTCCTTTAAGCCAAGCTCTAACTTGAAAATGGTGAAAACCTTGATTTTGGAATGTTTTAATACCTAGGCATCGAGTGGCCTTTGCGATCGCGAACAACGTGACGTGTTCGCGAAGAACACTGGCCAAATGGCCATCGCATTCGCGACCTGTGTGTCTCGTTCCTGTAGAAGGATGCTCATGCCTGCCCCCTAGATCGCACAATCCATCGCGTTCTTGAGAGGACAGCCACGTTCATGAAGGGTAAAACCCCAAGTACTTCGCATTTGCGACCAGATCCATCCATTCGCGAAACAAAGAAATTATTCCCTATCCTTTTTCCTCCATCATGATAGCACGAATAGCTTTGTGATCATGGAGCACCTAGCACCATGCACTCGATACAGCTTAAAACCAGCAACAATCAAGTCTAAAAATGGTCCGTAGACTATTTGAAACTCACTCGAGCCTTTTGGGCTCCAAACAAACCATGCACACAAGTGTAATGAGATCATAAGAACTCGCTCACACGATTAAAATGCGAAAGCTACATCTCTAACTACGAATCAAACGTCAAAATGCCTAAAATTTCAAAGAAAAGTCAAAAACTTCTAAAATCACAATCGAGCATCCAAATTTTTCAAACCAACTCTGTCTTGCACCAAATTTTGAGGACAAGTTCAAAATAGTAAAATAGACCTATGCCAAGTCTCGGAACGAAATATGAAACTGATAATCATGAAGTCAGTATATGGTGAAACCTAGGAAATTTTCAAATCTTCAAATTACTTGCTTTAGGCAAAACACGTCAAATTAACCTAGGGAACTCCGAATTCAACTTGGGGCATATGTCCAAGTCTAAAATCACGATACGGACCCATCAAAATTGTCAAACTATAAATTTGAGATCGTTTACATAATAGATTGACCTTTGTCAACTCAAGTTACTTTAAAAGCCAAAAATTATATTTTCTTCAAATTTTTACGTTAAAATTTTCCGAACAAGACACGGATTGCGCATGCAGATTGAAAAACATCAAATGGAGCTAATAGAGGCCTTCGAACACGGGAATAAGGGCTAGTACTCAAAATAACCTATCAAGGTGGCCACAGATACTCGTGCTAGGGGTGGATATTCGGTACTTCGGTACGGTATTAAGGACTAAAGTTTGGTACTTTAATATTTCTTGTTTGGTTTGGTGCGGTTTTGATAAGGTTTGTGTGTCCAGCTAAACTAAAATAAAATGAGTTTTGCATTAGTATAAAACTTTAAAAAGTTATGTTGCTAAAAACATTTTCAAGTTTCAACTATCAACGGACTGAACACCATGTCACCAACACTTCACTTGAAACATTTTAAACATTGCCTAAAAGAAGGCTTCATCCAAAGTTAAAAATAACAAAAGTAGTGAGGCTGAAAAAAGGCTTCATCAAAAGTAAAAAATAACAAAAGTTGTGAGGCCGAGTAATGCAACAAGAAGCTGTGTAATTAGTTGGACACAAAACTTGTTTATTATTTGCATACTCCTTACGTTTTAGATGTTGCTTTTCATAATGCCCTTAGACTTACGAATACTTGTTTCAACAAGTTGAAGTATGAGCATAGGAAAAAACAACAACGTTAATTAGTTGTACTAATTCTGTCCCTAACTAAGAAAGCTTCAATACTTCAACCAACAATATCTGCCACACAATATCTTCAATCAATAATATTTGAGAATTTGATCCCCTGCAGCTAAGAAGATTCTTGTCACTAGAAGTGGGCTTGGACTTAAATATTTTGGTATTTTGGTATTTGGGTATATCGAAATATCAAAATTTAATATCGAGTATTGTACCAAAATACCGAAATATCTATACCAAATAATACCTAAATACCAAAAATTCGATACCAAAATACTAAATTAATTCAAATCAGTCGAAAATTTAATTTTTCGAATTTTATGCCTACCCGTAACTAGTGATTGTGGCGCTGTTTACTACACCACCCACTCAGCCTGCTAGAAATATGTGGCAGTCTTCTAGGGATGGAGGCCAGTCAATAAGAGGTCATCCTAGAGGTGGGGATCAAACCGACTATTACGAATTTCTTGGTAGACTTAAGGTAGAGTCATCTGATGCAATAATTATGGGTGTTATTTCTATTTTCCATTGAGATGCTTTGGTTTTTTTATGTAGGTACTACTTATTCCTACGAGTCTTCATAGTGGCATCGCACTTGAGTGTGCTTCATAATTCTCATGATATTTATGCTTTTGTGTCTACACTAGCCGGTGATTCTATAGTAGTTGATTGGGTATACCGGTCTTGTATTGTTACTATTAATTATTTTGATACTATAATTGATCTTATATTGTTGGATGGTGTAGATTTCGAGGTCAATCTCGGTATGTATTGGTTGTTCAAGGTATCCTGATATTTTGAGCTTCCATGCTAAGACTTTGAGTTTAGCTATGCCAGGGTTGCGGAGGTTAGAGTGGAGAGAGACCCTTGCCCACTCTACTAGTTGGGTAGTTTCAATTTTGAAAGCTCGGCATATAGTTGGAAAGGTATGTTTCGGGTATTTGGCCTACATTGAAGATTCTAGTATGAATGTTCCTCCTATGAATTCAGTACCGATCGTGAGGATGTTCCTTGAGGTGTTTCCTGTAGATTTTATCGGGCATTCTCCTTGATAGGGTTATTGAGTTTTGTATTGACTTTATCATGACCCAAAACCCAACAAAGTCATTATGGCACCTAACCCAACCTATTAGGTAATCCAAACAATATAAGTTACTAATATAATGAGAAATCATATTATCTATAATACTGCAAAAGAATTCTATACAAATATATAAGGACTGGTAGTACAAGTCCTGAGCAACTAAGATTATTTTTACAAAGCGGTTATGAAAAACGTTTATAACATCTATTTGAGATTTGTATGAACAGAAATGAAATTGAAACTATCATGAACAAAAGGTAGCATGAATCTGGTAGGCTGGTCCATCTCGAATGTAAGGCTTTATCTTTCACAACTATACAAATCAAGAATCTCAATGCAAGGTGCAGAAGTATAGTATAAGTACAACCAATCACATGTACTCAGTAAGTATCTTGACTAACTTCAGAAAAGTAGTTCCGAAGTTTTTAAGTCAAAAGATACTCACTTTGTAGAACATGTATAGCTCAATAACGTGTATAACAGAGAAAATATATTATAGAAAGACAATTACAAAATAAGGAATATCACTAGTGAAGGTTCACAATTGGGATATGGTGATAAACAAACACTACGAATCACACATGTTCAACAAATACAACTTCTATCAACCTTGCTCACAAAGAGAAATTCACCAGATATATAATATATGTGCTCAAGACTGATACATGATTGTTAGCTTTTTCCCCACATGATCCAATTCCATATCAATTGCCAAATAAAACGTTCAAGAGAACCTTTTAAACATCAAATATATGAATGCATGACGATAACTTCCTTATCACATCAATAAGATATGCTACTGATAGCTTAGCAAAATTTGACATATCAACTCAATATAAGTATCCATCTTGGCATCCAACTCATCAAATAATAATAGTGGCATAGATTAGCAGGTTAGATACACTGCAAAAATCATGTAATGAGGCATGATAAACGTAAATAACTCACATGCACATTCAACAAAGTCACCCTTGTGCCACCACATAAACATCATAATAAAATCCACCCCACATGTAGAAAACAATAGAAAATATTTGGAAACATTTCCTCAACCAATGCTTGAAAAAATACTTACGTCAAATAAGACAAATCAAATTTCTAAATATACCTTCCTTTGCCAATCGGCCTTTGAACAGCTAGAATATAATTGAAAATAACTCTATAACATCAAATAGTCTTAGAGGAATCAAACCTAAGTGATAAAGGTCTAATCATTAATAAAATACTTAAACCCAAATACGAGTTCAAATATATTAGTTTCATCCAAAGCTATCTACAAATCGAGGTTGAAATCAACATTTTTCACTTTAGAAAAGATTTGCCAAAATCATCCAATTTCTCTATTAGATTTACTAATCAAATGCCGAAATCAAATATAAGAATCATGAATAATAATCAAATTCAAGTCAAGCTTCCAATCCCAACGTGTAATAAATAAGCTCAAAGTACAATATTGACAACTTAATACACTGCCCAGCAGTACCTTTTGCGATCGCAATAGGGCACTTTGTGATTGCGAAGCTAAAAATATGACCTACCCAATAGCCCTACTTCATGAACGCGATGCTCCAGTTGTGAAATGAAGTTCAGTTGCAAAAAGCTATGCTAATGCGATAATATCCCGTAAACGTGACAAACAAGGAAACAAGCTCCAATCCCTTTGTGCAAACGTGACATCATGCGACTGAATCCGACGCCTCTCCTGCCCCCCTCATGAACATGTTCCATATTTTTCGGATGCAATCAACAATTCTCAACAATCAATATACCCTATGTGATAGCGATGATCAGTCTGCGATCACGAAGCTCATCAGAACACCAGCATATCAAAGCGAAAAATCCATTTTAAATGATCTAAAACCTCCTCGAATAAGACTCAGGGCTCCCGGGAGCCCGTCTAAAATTCCCGACAGTCCAAATACATTATCCAATTGCTCGAAACAACAAAACATACACCAAAATCAAGAACTAAAGATCAAGATCTTTTAAACCGCATGTTTTTGTTCGTGAAAGCACGACATAACTAAATTTATGAAAACTCAGCAAAGAGATGTTACATCCCGTATTTTTTATGTTAAAGTTTCATCGTAAGTTAATCGACGTATGCTTGGGAATGAGATTACTTTGAGATAATAGGCATTATGCTATGTCAAACAAGTGATGAGTAAATTAATGAATTAGAGAGGGTAAGCAAATCGGAAAAAATGAATTTCATCAATTGCAAATTTTGGATAAAATAAGATCCAAGCTATAATACACAGTATTTATGGAATAGTGTCATACAAGGTGCCACATGACCATGATAGTGAGTTGTATAAGGTGTGCTAAAAATGAGCAATATTTTATATAATTTGAGATATTCCTTGATTATGTGGATAATTTGGTAATTATGAATTATTAGTGGGAGATTAACTAAGTAATTAATCTAATTAAAAAATCAAGATCTTTCTTAGATAATGTATATATGTAGAAATTGACGGTTCGATTTCACAAGCATCAAGGCATCTCGAGGGTTTCCAATGTTCAGCTCTGAGAATTCTCAGTGATCGACTTCAAGATAGTATAAGTAATGACTGGCCCCGAGGCAATGTAAATTAGTAGCCCCAGCGGATCAAGGTGAAGTTCCCTAGGCACATACGTGTAGATGTACAAGTCTAGTAAACTAGTCAAAAGGCGAATCAAGGCATTAAATGGTTGTACCAGCCCCATATTTTTGTCATTAATGTATTGTAATATGTTTGAATTCCCCCTCGTATATAAAGGGGATCACTGTCATTTCCTAAATATATGTTGCTCAATGCTAAATACACAAGAACATTGTATATGCTCTCTAACACATTCTCTTGATTCCACGACTTCATATATTGCTTATATTCTTTGTGTTCCATTTATTGTTCTTAATTAATTGCTTATCATTGATCATAAAGAGCCATCATCGTAGCTCTCATAACTGTTATCTCCCTCTCAACTGTCTCGAATCGGCCATCCTAACCCCCGAGGCCTTATAAACGACACCTCGAGACCCCCGATCTCCAATAGTTTAGTTCGAGTATCATATTGCCTCTAAGGTATAATTCTGATTTCTAACCCTTTTTTAGCATCCATTGCTTAACAACTAGTGTGAGCACATAATTTTTTCCTTGCAACAATCACACTTACTTAATTGGAAAGAAAACTAGATTTTTTCTTTAATTAATTGTTATTTTACGAATTATTTTACATTTTTATGATTGTATGCATTTTGTGTGCATGTTTAATTTATTCAATTCATAAAAAGAATTACAAAAAAATATATCGCATTGGCATTTATGATTTAATTTTACATTTTTTTTTAACAGTTAGCTTTCATTGATATCAAAAAGGTGTACAATGAAGAGTTTATAGTAGTAGTATGGACTAACCACTACTTTACAGTTCAAACACTATACAAATACATGAATTTTCAAGCCTAAGGCTAAGGGTAATGGTTAAGTTGTCGCAGTCCAGCTTGCCAACGTTTACAGTTTCTGCCGCGAATGTGAATAAGCAACGCAACCTCTCGACAGAACTGGCTCTCCTCAAATGCTTTCCCTTCAAATTGAATATAGTTCATGTTTCTCCAAATAAGTGCAACAGTGATCACAAAGGCAGAAGCAGCAACAACTTTGTGCCACAGTTTACTCCTAGCTTGACAGCAGATCCATTGAAGTTCAGCTTCCCAACTACCAATTGTTCTGTTATGACCCAGCCAGCAGCATATTCTAAACCACAGTCAATTAGTGATTGGGCTTTCAAAAAACAAATGAGCAAATTCTTCTACATGTTGATTACAGAATACACAATTCACAAACACGTGCACTCCAATCTTCTGTAATCTGTCAACAGTAGGCAGTCGCCGTTGAGCAGAAAGCCAAGCAGTGAATTTGTGCCGAGGTAGGACATTAGAAGTCAACAACAAATTCTTTCATTCCACCTTAGGAAAGCTAGGAAGCATTGCATGGCATAGTTTTTGAATATGGAATTTGCCTAGCCTGGACAATCCAGACAGCTTAAGTAAGAGATCACCTTGCAGGTGTTGATTATCTATTACAGGAGTTCTGCAATCTAATATCTTCCTAACTACACAAGAAGCTACCTTGGGAATGGGCATTGTAGCAATGAAAAATTACAAAAAATAACTATTTTTCGCATTTTTATTGTTTATGTTTGAATTTTTGGTATTTTTCTTCAAATTTAGTTTTTAGTTATTTGTGATAGGTATTATCTAAAATTTATTAGTACTTGGTAGATTAATTTAGTTTTTAAGAGTTAATTTAGTTTTTTTAAATTTTTATTATCATATTTTATTAATTTGAAAAGAAAACAAACCTTGAAAGACAACCAGTTTTTGGGCCAACTTGTCCAAATACCCTTAAAACCGGCCCAAAAACCTGGTCCGTCCCTCTTACCATCCAAACGACTCCGTTTTAGCCAGCTTTTGATCATGACTGTCAATCTTAATTTATCAGACGATCCGGAACTGGGGTCATGTTTTATTCTTATATGTGCAAACGCCCCTACCCCCCAAACCAGTTCTCACACTCTCTGTCTCTCACCCCATCCATATCTCTCGATTTCCGCTTAATACCATCATCCGCCGCACGCCGGAAATTTCCCACGGCGGTGGCTGGCGACCAATCACCTCCAAAATTACACCATTATTTCTTCTCAGCCTCCCCATTCCAAAGCTCCAAACACCTCTTCTCAAATATCTCTAATTTTAGATCAAAAAGAAAAACCCTAGAGTGTCGCCCTGTTTTCCCACCACCACCGACCAACGGCGCCACCACAAAATAACCCCAAACAGCACCCTAAGACCACCAAGCCCTTCTCGTTCTAAATGTGTAACCCTTTACCCTTGAATGTGCCCAGAACTCCTCAAATATTGAATCCGAAGGTCAGGCTTTAGGTTTTCAAAATTAAACCCACGCATGCAAGGTCATTTTTCTGGATTTCGTGGCTTATGCAAGCTTGTTTCAGCATAAACTAATCACACTCGTTTGTTCTCCACTAAAAACAAACATTTGACATTATTTTGGGTTGACTCAAAGTGCCAATTCCAAGTTCGAGCCTAGACGGTGAGTTCTTTCTTATATTTTTATTCCCCTTGGTGTTATTCTGATTTTCATCCCTCCTCGTCTCTTTTTCTCTTCTCTTGTCGATTTTAACTGGAACTCGACTAATCATCTTGTTTTGAATAAATCATGTTCTTATGGTTCCTTTCTACTTTTGTTTTTGTTCAAATTATTTCTCTAATTGTTTTTAAGTCTGTAATCTTCTGGTATGCTTTTATTTGATCATTTAGTTAATGTAATTAGGCCCATAACCTAGCTAATTTCATGTTATATAGTTAGGTTAATTAGTTCATTCACTTTTGTTTTGTTTTGGCTGCATTTTAAAAGGTTTCAAGTTTCTTCTTTTGGAAAATTTTGGGTTGGTTATTAAAATTTGGAATCCCCGGATGATTTTAATTAGCGATACTATGCAATGCCTGCCCGTACAAAGGTTGTTGCCTCTGATTCTGTCATCACATGTACTGTATTAGTTTGCCACAGAGATGCATCGGTTCTATTCGATTCAGGCTCCACTTACTCTTATGTGTCTTCTTACTTTGCTCCATATTTGGGTGTACCTCGGGATTCTTTGAGTTCCCCTATTTATATTTCTACTCTTGTGGGAGATTCACTTGTTGTACACTGCGTTTATCGGTTGTGTTTGGTTACTCTTCATGGTTTTGACACCAGAGCTGATTTATTGTTACCCGGCATGTTTGATTTTGGTATTATATTGGGCATGGACTGGTTGTTACCCCATTATGCTATTCTTGATTGTCATGCCAAAATCGTGAAGCTAGCTATGCCAGGTGTACAGCGTGTTGAGTGGAGGGGTACTTTAGATCATACCCCCGATAGAGTTATTTCTTTCTTCAAGCTCAGAGTATGGTTGAGGAGGGGTGTGACGCATATTTAGCTTATGTGAGAGATGTCAGTGTTGATACCCTTTCTGTTGGTTCAGTCCCTGTAGTGTGGGATTTTCTTAATGTGTTTACAGCTAATCTTCCAGGCATGCCGCCTGATAGAGATATTGATTTTGGCGTTGATCTGTTGTTAGGCACTCAGCCCAGTTCTATTCCTCTGTATCGCATGGCTCCTCCTAAGTTGAAGGAGTTGAAAGACCAGTTATAGGAATTTCTTGATAAGGGTTTTATTCGGCCTAGTGTTTCGCCTTGGGGTGCTCCAGTCTTGTTTGTGAAGAAAAAGGACGGTTCTATGCGTATGTTTGATTATCGCCAGTTGAATAAGGTTATAGTGAAGAACCATTATCCGTTACCTCGTATTGATGATCTATTTGATCAGCTTCAAGGCGCAGGTGTGTTTTCTAAGATTGATTTGCACTTAGGTTGCCATCAGTTGAAGATTCGGGAGCCAGATATCCCGAAGAGAACTTTCAGGACTCGCTATGGTCTTCACGAGTTCCTTGTCATGTCATTTGGGCTGACCAATGCCCCAGCAGTTTTATGCATTTGATGCACAATGTATTCCGGCCATATCTTGACTCTTTTGTCATTGCTTTATTGATGACATTCTGGTATGATCCCGGAGTCGGAAAGATCACGAGCAGCACCTGAGGACAGTGCTTCAAACTCTAAGGGAAAAGAAATTATATGCAAAGTTTTCAAAATGTGAGTTTTGGTTAGATTCTGTGGCATCTTGGGCCACATGGTATCGAGTGAGGGTATTCGGGTGGATCAAAAGACCGCCATCCTCAACTACATAGATCTATAGTTTCCTGGTTTGGTAGGCTACTACCGTTGTTTTGTGGAAAGTTTTTCATCGATTACAAAACCTATGACTAGACTGACCCAGAAGGGTGCTCCATTACAGTAGATAGAAGAGTGTGAGGCGAGCTTTCAAAATCTCAAGACAGCTTTGACTACGGCCCCAGTTTTGATATTGCCTACAAGTTCGGGGTCCTACACTGTCTATTGTGCTGCCTCGAGGGTTGTCCTTGTAGCGGTATTGATGTAGGACAGTAGGGTGATTGCCTGAGCGTCCAGACGGTTAAAGATACATGAGAAAAATTATCTTGTCCGTGATCTTGAGTTAGCTGCCATTGTTCACGCCCTGAAGATTTGGCGCCATTATCTATACGGTGTGTCTTGTGAGATTTACATTGACCATCAGAGCTTGCAACATTTGTTCAAGTAAAAGGATATAAATTTGCGCCAGATGAGGTGGTAAGAGTTGTTGAAGGATTATGACATCACCATTTTATATCACTCAGACAAGGCTAATGTAGTGGTTGATGCCTTGAGTTGTTGGGCGAAGTCTTTAGGAAGTTTGGCATGTTTACCAACATTAGAGAGGCCTATGGTGATGGATGTTGAGGACCTAGCCAGCCAATTTGTGAGATTGGATCTTTCGGAGCCTAGCCGGCTTCTAACTTGTGTGGTTTCTCAGTCTTCACTATTTGATCGTATCACGAAGCGACAGTATGATGACTATCACACCTCCTTTTTTACACACCACCCCGGAAGGGTAGTATATAAGGGGGTTTTTCCAATTTAAGTGACATCATTCGAAGTGGAATTATTTATTCAATTATGTTCAGAGTCGCCACTTGGAATGGTGTACTTTCTGGTGTCCCAAATCACCGGTTTATTTTAAAATCCCAAATCGAGGAAATCTCGACTTTCCTTTTGAAGTCTGTGAACTAGAAATTCTAAAATAAGGAATTCTATTAACCCGAGGGAAGGTGTTAGACACCATTGGATTTCGTGGTTATAGCACGGTCACTTAAGCTATCATAATTGGCATATTATCTGATTTTAGTACATGTTGAATCCACTAGTGTAGTTTTAAATCATTTATCGCTTTTATTTAATTTTAAAGAAGATTGAACCTTGTTTAAAACATGTCTTTGGATCGGATCACATGAAATGCACCCCCGATCCACAACATATTTTATTCAAGTTTTTAAGATTTGGATTTGGGTCACATGAAATGCACACCCGATTTAAGGAAGTTAATTATAAAAATAGCATGTCTAATGCAACTAACGAGTTGTTATCTTTGCAAAGGACACAGAAATTTTCTAAATGGCACGCCTCGAGTTCTAAGTATTTTAAAGGAAGTAATTAAAGAGGGCCATACATTTGTGGTTTTATTTGGCGCGGTGCGCCTCAATTCCATTTTTTAAAGGATATTCAAACTAAAATTTGGAAGGTCATGAACTATTATTGTCTATTATAGCTCAACTCCTATTCTAATTAAAGGATTCACATAATTAACATTAAAAATTAACTAACATCAATAGTATTTAAGAAGATTTAAGCCCCGGGATCAAGCCCAGACCCAAACTAGAACATATTTCAATTATTGAAAAGGTCCTTAGTTCGAATCTTCCGCGTAGCTTGGAAGGCCTAATGCTCACATTTAAATCATAAAAAAAACATTAACTAGAATGAAACAGTGAGCCAAGTCTTTTAAAATATATGTGCCCAAGGATGAGCCCAATTCAAATTTTCCACGCCTGGAACTGGTCAGGGTGCCATGCGAAATGCCACATGAATGAGGGCATCAATCTTATTGGGCCTAGTCTTGAACCCAAATGCAAACTCTATCATTGAGCACAAACAGGCCCCAAATTTAAGGCATTAAAATTGAAAATGAGGGAATGCAAGACCGAATCCTTGAACCCGCAGGTTGCTGTGTTATTTAACTAACTAGACAAACTTTCCATAACTGATCCTTTAATTTTGAAACACTAATTAGTAAGCTTTATGACAAAATAGAGACCTGGTTCTAATCCTTGTACGAAATAAAACCTCATAATTTAATAACTTTGTCAAACAGGAACTTGAAAACCCAACCATACACAGTAGTTATGACTACACAAATTATCCAACAAAATTCCTATAAGACTGATGGCTTGACAATTTATATTGCTCTCCGCAAATGAATGTGTCCACCCAACATAATCAAACAAACTCAGAAGAATGAAGTGAATCAGTATCGCCTAAGATTTATGAGTACAAATAAAAGCATTGATTGCAGCCTTGTCATGAGATCCAAATGTATATAATATGTCACTAATTGACATACCAAACATGGAGCATAAATGAGCAAATCTGAATAAAATGTAGCCAAGAGGAAAAACATGGCAGAGTACTAACAGTAGCTAAAATCAAAACAAAAAATCAAGAGGGAATCTACATAATTAAAAAATCCACAGTCCAGATAATCATTACACATAAGAAATACTCAATAAGAATCTCTTACACATAGTTCAGGAAAAAGGAAGCCTAATCAACAGTTATAGTTCTGAATCCATGTACTAAAAGTAAAATGAAAGTAAAGTAACAGGGATATCAACTCAAAAGCAGCCTTCATTCAACACAGTTAAAACTATTACATGTTCAGCAATTGATCCTCAATTATGATCTAAGCAAAGTACCTGGAGCTTGAAGTCAAAACAGAAATGAAGTAACAACAAGCAGTATCAAGGATCAGCAACAGAGTTAGCCCAGAAATAGCCAAAGAAAATCAATTTTGTAACAGGTTCGAATCAGTAGGACTCTCGAAGAATGTTCAACAACCAAGATAAAACCCAAAATTGAACCAAAATCCTTGCAAACCAACCAAAATCAACTCATTTCAACCTTCAACTATTCAAGAGTTATTTTAGAATGGATATCTCAAGAATTTTTAGGAATTGTTCTAATGAAACAGTAAATTTTTTTAGATTTTTAGCTGTCTGTTTTGCTCTACATTTTTAGCTCTTAAAATTCACTCCAAAATCTAATCTCTCCAAATCTGAATTGGGTCCCAAGTAACAATTCTTTCATAGGCAAGTTACTAGGGCAGCCTTAAAGGGTTCAGTTTTCACTTTTAATCCTTTTTGAGTTTTCATTTTTCCTACTCAGTCCTTCATTTTCTGACTTGCTAACCAAGCTAGTCTGATTTTGCAGCTTCTAGGAAGCTTCCTAAGCTGTTATTGGGAGATCCTCTAATAGAATTATCCCAATTACCCTTTAAAACTTCTAAAAAGTACTTTGACCAACCTAGATAAAATTGACCCAAGGCAATTTAGGCCTGGGATTTTAACCTATTGGACTGACCCTTCTTTTCCTAAATGGGTCATAAAAGTTCCAAGACTATAAACAACCCATTAGCCTGATTAAGATTCTGAACAAACTAACTGAAATTTAACCATTTTTAGCAATTTAAATCCTAGACTACTCAACCTGTTAACCAGAATTGAATTAGTGAATTAAATCAATGGAATAGTTTTATTGATTAAATAAACCATATAAAACTTAGTCATGCATGAATAGATGATTGCAAAAAACTAAAAAAAAGTGAACAATGAACAAAAGAAACTTGAAATCAAAACGTACTTATGAACTAAATGAAAATCAAAAAGACTAAAACTCAAGAGGATATTAAATAACGATTAGCCTGGATATGCAGAAGTAAAGAAAAAAAATAAGAAGATAGAAGGAAACAAAGGAAGTGAAGAAAGAGATCCTGAACACGCCTGTCTAAGATAGGTAAGTAAGAACCTGGAATCGACCCTATGAGCAGCCTTGTTATGGGTCAAATAAGACCTTAATCGCATGTTCTCGATGACAACAAGCGACTAACGTCCAAATCAAACCCAAACTTCATCCAACTGATCGTTTGGAATTTTTAGGGTTCAGATCTTCGACTTAAGATTTGGGCGGTTTTGAAGGCTTTTAAAGCAGATGGAGTGGGTATTTGGAATGAGTGGGACTTGGGGATTAATTGGTATTAGTTTGGTGATGGTTGGTGGTGGCGCCACCGCCGGAGAAAACAAGGGGGCAGCTAGGGTTTTGAAGTTTTGAGGGATTCCGGTAGGATTCAAAGGGAGCTGATGGTGGATTCATGATGCGGAAGGGGAGAGAGAGCTCTGGTGTGAGTTTGTGGGCGATTGGCCGCCAGCTGCCGCCGTGGGCAATTTCTGGCGGGCGGCAGGTGACGGAGACGATGGCGTTATAGGGGTTTTGAGAGATTTGTGAGACGGTGAGTGAAGGGGGTAGGCAATGTTTGGATATATAAATATTAAGTGATCAAGGCTTCTGAGCTATTGGATCACTCAACCTAGATGCCAGGATTGAATGAGGCAAAACGGAGTCGTTTTGTCGTCTAAATGGGAGACCGGGTTAGGGCGTGGATTTGCGCCGGTTAATGGGTTATTTTGGACGGGTCGGGGTTGTTTAATTAACTGGGCTGGGGTGAGTTTGGCGCAAATTTGGGTCTTTAATAAAGAAGACCCAAATTTTTTAATTTCTTTTCTTTTATTTCTCTCTCTTTTTTATTTCTTCTTTTCTTTTTCTTTTTAAATTAAAAAAAATTAATTCCAAAAACTAGGTTAACTTACCAAAGTAATAATTAACTCAAATAATTAGATACCAAATTAAAAGAAAACTAATAAAACTTAAAGCTAAAAATTAAACCAAGGGAAATAAATCAATTTTTTGTGATTTTTGTACTTTTTTGTAACACCCAAATTACTAATTAATCTAAAATACATAATATAAAATCATAAATACAGATGAAATATTTTTGCATTTTTATGAATTATCTAAATTAAACGTGCACACAAAAATGCAAAAAGACATAAAAATTATGCAATTAAAACCTACAAATCAAATAATTAAAGAAAAATCATAAATCTAAGAATTTTGTAGGAGTAATTCACGCGATGCAAAAATCGCATGCTCACATCAGCCCCTCTTTGCTTGGAGATACGAAGGGTCTTCGGGCAAAGATAAATGAGCAACGATGAGGCATTTTTGCTTGTTTGGCACTCCATGAGAAGCATTTTTTGAAAAATGTCTGACCGAACCTTGCTTCAAAGGATGCCTACATATCCTTGGCTATAAAGGAATCAGGTCAGTGTAGTTCTAAAAGTTTTGGTAGCTGGGACTACCAGGATATGTGATTTCACAGCTGATGCTGCTGATGCTGCTGATGCTGCTTGCTGACCTCCTTATTACACCAAAAAGAAAACCAAAGCTAAGCTAGCTATGCCTATCAACTATGAGTTACAAGATTCCTATCTATAAATTTCTTGAAACTTGATCTTGAGTCTTAGCTGATTTTGTCGTGGACCCCGATTTGAATCTTGATGCTCACAAAACTGCAGGTGCTAGTTCTTTCTTCAGCATTGGATGAGAGGAGGACCTGCGAAACTTGTGACTTCGATCAAATTTTGAGCAGTCAACGTTCTTCTTCACTTCAAACACTTTGAATTTACTTCTTTTTTGTTCTTTTTTTCTTTTCCTTTATTCTGGACTATGACTCATTCTTTTGGTCATCTCGAATTCTGTGCCTTGAGTAAAACCTGTCGGCCACCAAACAAACGAACAAAATTTTTCTGCCCCAATTTTCGCTAGGAAAGTTTTGTGAGTTATTTGCAACACAACAATAAAAATTAGGATTTTGTATCCTTTTAAATGAAGCCTTGAATTGGGAGGCTTAATAGGTTATGCTGGAAAAGCAAAAGGTCCCTGATTTATGTCGGAAAGATCCACCGGTTATGCCGGGATAAAAGAAAACATATCCTTGAGTTATGCAGGGAGGTCCACGGGTTATGTCGGGATTAAGAGAAATGGGTTCCTTAGGTTATACCAGGAAGGTCCACGGGTTATGCCGGGAAAAAAGGAAAAAGGCTCCTTCGGTTATGCCAGGGAGGTCAATGGGGTATACCGGGATATAAGAAAAAGGTTCGTTGGGTTATGCCAGGGAGATCCACGGGTTATTCCAGGATAAAGAGAAAAAGGTCCTTAGGTTATACCAGGAAGATCCACGGGTTATGCCGTGATAAAGAGAAAAAGGCTTCTTGGGTTATGCCAAGGAGATCCACGGGTTATATCGATATAGTAAAAAAAGGCTCCTTGGGTTATGCCAGGGAGGTCCATGGGTAATGCCGGGATAAAGAGAAAAAAGATCCCTGGGTTATGCCAGGGAGATCCACGGGTTATGCCTGGATAAAAGAAAAAGGTCCTTGGGTTATGCTAGGAAAATCCACGAGTTATACCGGGATAAAAGAAAAAAGCTCCTTGGGTTATGCCAGGCAGGTCCACGGGGTATGCCGGGATGAAAGAAGAAGGTCTTTGGGTTATGCTAGGGAGATCCACGGGTTATGCTGGGATAAAAGAAAAAGGTGCTGGGTTATGCCAGGGAAATCCACAGGTTATGCCGGGATGAAAGAAAAAGGTCCTTGGATTATACCAGGGAGAAAAGGAAAATGGCTCATTGGGTTATGGAAAGGAGGTCCACGGGTTATGCCGGGATAAAAGAAAAAGGCTCCTTCGATTATGTTAGGGAGATCCACGGGTTATGCCGGGATAAAGAGAAAAGGTCCTAGGCTTATGCCAGGGAAATCCACGTGTTATGCCGGGATAAAAGAAAAAGGTTATTAGGTTATGCTAGGGAGACCACGGGTTATGCATGGGATAAAAGGAAAAGGATCCTCGAGTTATGCGGGGAGAAAAGGAAAAAGATCCTCGGGTTATGCCGGGGATAAAAGGAAAGAGATCCTCGGGTTATGCTGGGGAGGAAAGGAAAAAGATCCTCGGGTTATGCCGGGGAGAAAAGGAAAAGGATCCTTCGGTTATGCCGGGGAGATTATTTTCACATTTTTAAGGATTATTTAGTTAATTATTTGCTTTACTAAAAATCAAAAATCACATAAAATAGATCATTTTATATTTTTTTACCTTTTAATTTTTAAATCATGGAGTTTTCTTTTTTAATTTAGGATTAAGTAGCTTTTATAATTTATATAATTGATTTAATTTTGCATTTTTAGATAATCTAGGATTTTAATTTTCTAGGATTATAAATTAAAGAAAAGAAAACAAAACAAAAGGAATAGGGAAAAGAGGAATAACAAATTTAAAAGGGGATTTTAACTTATGAATTTGGGCTATTTCTTTAAGTTTAAAAACCAGCCCAAAGTTTAACCTAAACTCATTCCCAAATCCAGCCCAAAATTTCCTATCCAGCCCAAAACCGGATCGACCCATTAACCCTTCCTTCTTAATACTCTAAAACACACATTACAACATAGACTAGACCTGGAGAACATCAAGAGAGAGATCCCCTTCTCTTGGACATAGAAGAAAATGACGCTCTTCTCTCTGGAGAAAACAAAAGGCAGACCCCTCTCTTTCCAAAAAAAAGGGCGCACCTCTCTAGTCTTCAAAAAAAGGGAACAAACTCCCACCCCATTTCCCACAGAAACTAACAAACCTCTCATTTTGATGCAAAACAATCATTTTCAAACCAATATTTTGACTGCCCATTTTTACTAATAAGCTATGAATGGCAGTAATTTGAGTTGAAGTGGAGAAAAGCAGCTAAAAAAATACATGTGAAGTTCGAGATTTTCATAGCTAAAATACGGAACGAGTGAAAATTCATCATCATTGTAACCCAAGAATCCGTTGAGCTTGAGAAGTTGTTCACTATTGGATTTGTCCTGTTCAAATTGTTCAAATCTTCTGTACTTGTAAAGGTACGATTGCTACTGCTGATAAATTTTCAGATGTTTATAGTGGTTGAATATTTGTGATGTGTAGCTGGGTTATGGATTTTGAATATTTAAGGAAACAGATCACTGTTTGTTAGATCTAATTGAGCTAAAATTAGTTAAAATACATTTTTCTAGTTAGATGCGTTTGTACGTGTTTTATATAAGTTCAAATGGAGTGTTAAATCCAATTAGCTATAGGGATGCATTTGGTATATTCATAGGTTTTCAGCAGAATAATTTTTCATTTGGGCTTGGTGTTTCCTTTTCTTTGTATTTTTAAATTATGCATATGTATTTAATTGTCGTTATGAAGAGCTTTAGACCTAGTAAAGCAGATTCCCAGCCCACGGTGAAGATCACTTATTGGTCTAAAGCTTTTATTTTAACTTGTTAATTTTTGTCTTTTCAATAATTTAATGATTAGCTTTGAACGAAAGATATCGGATTCGAATAATGTCACTTAAATTGGAAAAATTCTCTTATATACTGTCTTTCGGGATAGTGTGTAAAAAAGGAAGTGTAACAGAAGCAAATTTTCTTTTCTCTTTCTAGTGATGAGGAAGAATGCGCCTTAGCACAAATTGTCCCACTTCAAAATTCTGGACCGTACTTTCTTGTTATAAGCACGGGCCATTTTTTGTTGGTACAACTGCCCGTGGCAGACCGCAACCATTCGTTTTTCATCGATTAAGTTTAGTTGTTCCAAACGAGTCTTGACCCATTCAATGTCATCAATCTCGGCTACAATGATTGTCCGAAGAGAAGGGATTTCCACCTCCTCGGTTATCACAGCCTCAGTTCCATAGACTAAGAGGTATGGGGTTGCTCCCACTGATGTGCGCACCATGGTGCGATATCCCAGTAATGCGAAAGGCAAATTTTCATGCCATTGTCTGGAGCTCTGACTCATCTTTCTGAAAATCTTCTTGATGTTTTTATTTCTTACTTCGACGACACCATTAGCTTTGGGTCGATAAGGAATAGAGTTCCTATGCGTTATTCGAAATTGTTCGCATATCTCCTCCATCAAACGACTATTGAGGTTTGCCGCATTATCTATGATGATTGTTGCAGGAATACCAAATCGACAGATAAGATTGGCGTGCACGAAATCTATCATAGCTTTCTTGGTGACAGATTTGAAAGTGATGGCTTCAACCCATACGGTGAAATAGTCAATGGCAACTAGTATGAACATATGCCCATTTGAAGCTTTTGGCTCGATTGGCCCGATGACATCCATGCCCCAAGCGATGAATGGCGAAGGTGTTGGTATAGGATGCAGTTTTATGGGCAGTGCATGAATCAAATCACCGTGCACCTGACACTGATGGCACTTTCGGACAAAGCTAAACAGTCCTTTTCCATGGTTATCCAGTAATAGCCTGCTCAAAGGATTTTCTTTTCCAAAACATACACATTCATCTGGGGTCCGCACACTCCTGCGTGTACTTCGTGCATGATCCTTCCGGCCTCTTCAGCGTCAACACATCTTAACAAATTGAGATCCGGAGTCCTTTTATACAAGATATCTCCACTGAAGAAGAAACCACTTGCGTGCCGTCTAATGGTTTTCTTTTGATCTCCAGTGGATTGCTTGGGGTGTTCTTGTGTTTTCAAAAATCTTTTGATGTCATGGTACCATAGCTGAATACTTGTTTCTGCATCAACTATATTACTGTAATTGTGCCTTTCCCTGATTTGAATTTCCAAGGGATCAATATGGGCATTGCCTGGGTAGGGCAACATCAAGGCCAGAGTGGCGAGTGCAACAGCTAGTTCATTGTGACACAAGGGATGTACCTGAACTCTATTGACTTGAATCGCTTGCTAAGATCTTCCACGTGTTGCCGATAGGGAATAAGTTTAACATCTTGGGTTTCCCATTCTCTTTGGACTTGCCGGATAATCAAATCTGAGTCTCCCATAATCAACAACTTTTCAACATCTTGGTCGATTGATATGTTCATACCCATGATGCAGGCCTCGTACTCAGCAGTGTTGTTTGTGCAGAAAAATCGAAGCCTAGCTATGGCCGGATAGTGCTGACCGGTGGGTGAGATCAAGATTACCCCAATTCCCACACCTTGTGTGTTTACGACTCCATTAAAGAGCATCTTCTAGGCCGTAGTATCCTCAGATATTGCCTCAACCGAGTTTACCTCTTCATCAGGGAAATAAGTGTTCTGAGGTTGGTATTCATCATCAACCAGGTTTTTAGCCAAATGACCCACTACTGCCTAGGCCTTCATTATCGTGCGAGTGACATAGACTATGTCGAGTTCAGTGAACATAATCATCCATTTTGCTAGTCTTCCCGTGGGCATTGGTTTCTAGAATAGGTATTTCAGTGGATCCAACCTGGTTATGAGGTAAGTGGTGTAGGCTTGCAGATAATGTCTCAACTTCTCAGAGACCCAAGTTAAAGCACATCAGGTTCTTTCTAGCAAAGTATATTTGGCTTCGTAGCTGGTAAACTTCTTGCTCAAGTAGTATATTGTCTGCTCTTTCTTTCCGGTAATATCATGTTGCTGGAGGACACAACCAAAGGAATTTTCCAAAACTGTAAGGTACAAGAACAGAGGCCTCCCTGGTTCAGGCGGGACCAAGACTGGTGGGTTGGATAGATACTCTTTGATCTTATCAAAAGCTTCCTGACATTCATCCGTCCATTTGAGTACCGCATCTTTTTTTCAGTAATTTGAATATGGGCTCACATGTGGAGGTCAGCTGAGTAATGAACCGGCTGATATAGTTCAATCTTCCCAACAAGCTCATTACATCTTTCTTGGTTTTCGGAGGAGGTATATCCTGAATAGATTTTATCTTTGTAGGATCTGACTCGATACCTCTCTGGCTGACAATGAATCCCAAAAGTTTTCCCTACGGGACTCCAAACGCACGTTTGGCTGGTTCAGTTTCAAATCGTATCTGTGTAACCGTTCGAAGAACTTCCTCAGATCCTGCACATGGTCATCCTGAGTTTTGGATTTGATGATCACGTCGTCCACATACACCACTATCTCTTGGTGCGTCATGTTATAGAAAATGGTGGTCATGGCTCTCATATAGGTTGCCCCGGCATTCTTCAGACTAAACGGCATGACTCTGTAGCAATAGGTTCCCCAATGTGTGGTAAAAGTTGTCTTTTCTGCTTCTTCTTCATCCATCAACACCTGGTGATATCCTGCGTAACAGTCCACGAAGGACTATATCTCATGCTTGGTGCAGTTATAAATAAGGATGTGGATGTTTGGCAAGGGAAAGTTATCTTTGGGACTTGCCCTATTCAAATCTCTATAATCCACACACACTTGGGTTTTCCCATCTTTCTTCGGTACTGGAAATACATTGCCTAGCCATGTTGTATACCAGAAAACTCGGATCAACCCTGCTTCCAACTATTTCGTAATTTCTTCTTTGATTTTATCACTAACATCAGTTTTAAATTTTCTTTGCTTTTGCTGGATTGGGGGGCAATCAGGATTAGTTGAAAATTTATGCACCACCAAATCAACACTTAATCCCGACATGTCATCATATGACCAAGCAAATACATCTTTGAACTCAAACAGGAGTTGGATCAATGCGCCCCGAGTTTTATCATTTGCGTGAATGATTATTTTGGTTTTCCTGATTTTTTTGGAACTATCCAAGTTAATCGGCTCAGTGTCATGTAGGTTTGGATTAGGTTTATTTCCGAAATGTTCCAGTTCTCGATTTATTTCTCTAAAAGCCTCTTCTTCGTCATATTTCGGTTTTTGGTTCATTATTTCACAACTAGACGGCATGTTTGGATCTGGGCCTGAAGTCCGCAACCATGTCATGTTATTTATGGTTGCATTATTAGAACGGGACTCCCGCCTCATTGGGAATGGCATGGCCTTCCAATTTTGCAATTTGGCCTCAAGTCCCATGTACAGCACCAGGGGAATTTTGGTCATTTTATCGAATTTCATGTATTAGCTTTGAATTTAATTATAGAATCAGCTTCTTGAAGTATTACTAATATTATGAAGTGGAATTGAATGGATTTGGGCC
Source organism: Nicotiana benthamiana (assembly GCA_034376525.1). NCBI lineage: Eukaryota > Viridiplantae > Streptophyta > Magnoliopsida > Solanales > Solanaceae > Nicotiana > Nicotiana benthamiana. Next base: position 98,749,932 of record CM067337.1, read on the forward strand.
ATTTGGAGTCATATACTCGTGGCAAAAATGTGGATTTGAGTTGATTTTGAGCCGGTTCGAGGTAAGTGGCTTGTCTAACCTTGTGTGGAGGACATTCCCCTTGGAAGATGATATTTGATAGTGGAGATGCCTTGTATGTGAGGTGACGAGTACATACTTGAGCTAATTGTTGAAAATCCAGTTTACTTTAAGTATTTAAACTGAATTCCTTTCTTACTTGTTTATATTCTACTTGCAGACTTAGCCTGTTGTTAGTTAGAAAAGCATGCTTAGTGAACCTAACTACCTATTTATTTAACTTCCTTAAATTGCATTACGTGAAGCATGTTAGGCTAGAATTTAACTGTTTACTTACACGGAGTCGGCATTGAATTTAATATTCTTGTGTTGTTATTGTGTATTTTAAATTGGGAGTACGGGACAGCATTCCGGGAGATCCCCTGTATGAGATTATGATTTTGGACTGAGGTGCGGGATACCAAGAGATCCTTGGCACGTGTATTGAGGATACCGTGAGATCTTCAGCATACCAAGAGATCCCCAGCATTTATATTGATGATACCAAGAGATCCCCAATTATTATTCCTCATTGTGAGCGATATTTCCTTGTGTTCTGCCTTAAATTCTATTTTCCGTTATTGAACTCTTATTATCCTGTATAGACTCTTATGGTAGATTCTCAAATTATACTGTTTATCTTATCCTGTCAATGTAATTACTATTTACCTCAGTAAGGCCCTGACATTCCTCGTCACTACCCTATCAATGTTAGGCTTGGCACTGACTGAGTACCCATGTGGTGTACTCATGCCTCTTTTGCGCATGTTTTTCATGTGTAGATCCAGGTACCGATGATCAGGTTATGTCAAAAATCACATGTTTTGAAGTTTCGTGGCCTACTCGACAACAACTGGAGCATCAAGATCAGTATCCTCTTCAACATTGGAAAAATTTTCCAAATCCAACACCATCTCCCTAGGATGCCCCCACATTGGGAGTCCCCCTATTCTGGGCATCCCGTATTTGCCTTGGGGAAAATGACAGGCTTGATTGAAGACCGTTTATGACATCAACCTCTATCTTGGTTTTCTCTCACCCTTGAAGGGCTTTGGAGAAGGATCCTTCGAATGCGCCAATTAAGTAATCATCGGCATGAATTGTATCCTATCTAATGGCCGTCTTAGGGACTGCATCCAAACTCTCCTCAAGGGGCTCCTCAATACGAGGTAGGACCGCATCAGCCACCTCTGACTCGACCATCTTCTGCTCGACAACCTTCAAAGCATCAACGATTCGTCTTGCCCTATGTACCAATGGGCAACCGTCATCCTCTTCTCCTTTAGCAAGAAGGCTCTCAGCAGCTGCAAAGTTAGGACCGTTATATCGGCCCTATGCTTTCAAGCCATAGCTATCTTTGGCCTCAAGGACTCTGCCGGCTTCTCCTACTTTCTCTTTCTATCCTTGGTGGATTTTTGGATCTCCTCTTTGGCAAAAGGAGGCGATCTTGTTGAAACGTCTTTCTCGAGGCCTGCATAAGCGCAAATCAAACATACCACTAAGAAATCTATTTACAAGGAATTTAGAGGTGATAGTGGTGAGGACTCCCATCGAGTTTTGGCCAAGTCACGCTAAATGTGCTTGTCATATGAGGACGTGGAGTCTAAAAGTTTAACCCAGCTCGGGAGGTCCTTGACCACGCTAGGGAACCACATGGTGGCTACGCAGCCAGAGGAGAATCAATTCAATAAAAAAAAGAATTAGTTCGAAATAGGAAAAGAGGAAATTCAGATGATAAAACATGTTCGGTGCAACGACACTTACGTCTCATATTCCATTCCTCAGGGAATGGCATCTTCTCGGCAAGGATGAGCTCTGAAGTCCTAACTCGAATGAAGCGGCTCATCCACCTCCGGTCTTTATCTTCGTTAGTATTTGCAAAAAATTCTTTGTTAGATCGACGCTGCAGTTTGACTAGGCCCCCTTGATAGAGACAAAGGCTATACAATCTAACCAAATGATCGAGGGTGAAGGGCATCCCCTCGACCATGTTCAAGAAATGTCTAATCAAAAAGACGATTTTCCAAAAAGAGGGATAAATTTCACCAAGCGTCGCTCGACATTTTCGACAAAAAATCAAGGATCATCGGGTCTATCGGTGGAGAAGAAGAATCTACATGACCTAAGGTAAAGGGATATGTATGTACGTTGAGGAAACCAGGTCCGTGTGTGATTAAAGAAGGGATCTCTACTTGTACCGCCTCTCCCCAGCGGTAATATATTTTCACCTTCTCTATGTCGTTTATTAGACTAATGTATCTAGAATGGGCTCGCATCGGTCCGGTATCGAAGAAGGTTAATCAATTTTAAAATCGGAGAATGTATCGAAGGACCCAGGAACACACTCCTCAACACTAGGAGGCACTACCTTTTTGCTCTTAGACGAATGTGACGAAGAAGGGGCTTCCCCTTTTTAAGTACTGTCTTAGATGTTTTGTCCATGGTTATAACAAAGTTTCAAAGCAAGCTGACGGAGAAGTGAACAAAGAAGAAGGGTGAATGCAGGAAACTGTTAATGGAGATTTGAAGATCTTAAGATGTCGCAAAGGTTTAAAAGATATGGAATTGGAGTATTTATAAGTCATCTAAGTAAATTAGAGGAGTTGAAAGAGAGACCAATAGAGGTTCATGGGCTTTCCGAGAGCCGTGTTGACAAGACCTCTGTACAATTTTTCTATCGCATTGTTTAACAATCTCACATGGTTGATTTTACAATGGGGGTATCAGGGATCCAAGAACTCAAGATCGTTTCTTATCATTTCATTCTAAGAAACGCAAGGACAATCTATATACGGCCAAAATCGGAGAGTTCGACTTTGGGGCTACTTTGGAACTCCACTCCCAACCTTGAGGAGCTCGAAGTGGAATTTGAAGTGTAACCCCTGAGGTGCATCCCTTGAGGGAGTATATTGAAGGACAATCTTGGAGCAGCACAAATCGATGATCTTCATGTAAAGGCGAGTAGGCTCCCGAGGACACGTGGTTAGACTCGACCAAGTCTACAAGAATAGTACAAATCCGTACTAAGTCATTATACAGTTGTACTAGTAGCATTTCCCCATCATTATTAGATATGTACCATGTGGAGATTCCCCATTCATATATAAAGGGGACCCTTGTCATTTTGTAAAGGGAGACGACACATTGTTGAATACAATAGAACATTCTCTGCTCTTCTTGCTTAAACGTGCTCGGCAATTACTCTATAGATTTATTGCTTGTTCTTTCATTGTTCATTTATTATTCTTCATTTATTTCCCATTATTAACCGCAAAAGGCTATCTTTGAGGCTTTCATTATCATTGTTTCTTCGTCAATTGTTCATTGCTAACTTCCCTAACTACCTCGAAGCCCCAACTCCAGCCAACTCGGCTCAGTTTTGTGATAGCTTTGGTTTACATTTTTTATTCTCTTTATTTATACTTAGCATATATTGCCTAACAACTAGTATTGAAATAAATCATGTATTTTTAGAACTACAAAATAAAATACAATTGTCAATACCATACTCAAGGTAAACAAATTTGAATAGCACAATTCTTCAATTTTTAAAGCTGAAAATTCTTGTTTGGTTGTGAATAATAGAAGTTAATGATTGATTACTGTTAAAATTATCTAAATGGGGATAATTTGTGCTTAACTTTTTAGTTCCAACACAGTTTTGGTGATTGACTCTAAAAATCTCAAAACTTATTATTTGGCTACAGAAAGTAACAAAGAAGTCAAAGTGCATTATTTGATTTGGTATTGTTTTACTAAATTGGTGATTGAAGATCATTTGTGTAGATATTTGAAAGCTTTGTTTCAAATTTGAGATCATTTGAAGAAGATTTTGAGTGGTTAAAGTTACAAATTTGAAAAATAATTTTTTAAAACAACCAAAAAGTAGCATGCAAACCGGGTATAATTCGATGAACGACTTAATAGATAGGTAGATAAATATAGCATCAACTCCACTAACCCGGTAGACAATCCTTGAAGAGTAAAACTACGACAATTAGATAAACTTCAATGAACAACTTAATAACTAGGTAGAGTAATAATAGCACCAACTCTTCAATCTGGTAGAGAAATCCTAAAGAGCATAAGTATGACAATCAGATAGACTTTAATAAAAAAAATTAATTTAATCCGGTGGAGAAACCCTCAAAGAGCTATGCGCCGGTTCGAGAGCCATCTTTTAAATACTGCTTGTGGGGCCATTACTGTCAATCTCCAATGCTAATTAGGCCTTCTTGTGTTGGCCCGACAGAAAGGTTTAAGGCAAATACTTTAGGAAAACTACCAGCTATATTCATTTATAAGTAGCTTATTATAAAATTCGTCAATTTATACAATATTACTAATATAAGACAAATATTACTAATATTAGCTAATTAGATATTTGTAGCAAACAAATGTCAGATTTTTTCTTTATTTTTAGTGGGTATTATTGGAATAGATTGGGTACCTCTTAAAGAACTTGAATCTCAGTTTTGGGATGATTTGGTAAATTTTTGAGATTGTTGAAATTAAAAATTCGAAGTAAAAACTGAACTTGAAAAAAAAAAGATATATATATATATATATATATATATGTGTGTGTGTGTGTGTGTGTGTGTGTGTGTGTGTGTCATTTATGTATCTCATATGTATCATATTTATATCAATTGTGTATCACATGTATATCTATGTATACCTGTGTGTGAAATACATGCACGAACGTTTTTGATATATGTGTCGCAGAAGAATTTTTTGAACGCGATTGAATTACGAAATTTGATACAAAACCAGTCCAAATCACCTCCAATCTTCCTTATATTTTGTATATTGACTTATCTATATGTTTTCAATCAATTTCAATTATACCCATCGAAAAGGTTTCTTTCTACTTAGATTTTTAAAATATTGTATATTTCTTTTTTTGCATTTCATCATCTTATTTGCTAACTTATCCATGAAATTTCCTTTTCGTCTTGCAGCTAGTTTGCTATAACGCTTAAAAATATCGAAAGTGATTTTTGCATGTGATTCTTTGAGAGAAAGAACCTTATTTATTTGAATTTTCAATTTTTATATGCACTTGACTAGTTTTGATAAATCTATTACTAATGGCTAAATGTTGGTAAGTTGAGATTTATTTGAGACATTTATGTGAGTTTCCTAATATTTTAATGCATTTTGCCTGTTTAGATTGAAGAACAAAGAGTGATTATGTTTTGCCCTAAAATTTAATGGCTTAGGTGACAAGTAGTCTATGTCTTTCTTAACATATCTAACTAACATATTAATAACGTAATTGAATCAGCAAACTTATCCGTAATTTTGACCAAACATATTTGTTGGCTACTCCTGGGGTTCTTTCCGTCAAAATAGGGTGGTTTCTCAACTTTAGAGAATGGAAGGTTTATAAATTACCAAGAAAAAAAATTGTAAGAGAGGGACACTGGACCTCCTTTTATTTAAGACAACTTGAGTGAAGATCGCTTATGACATCAACCTCTATCGTTGTTTTCTCTCGCCCTCGAAGGGCTTCGGAGTAGGATCCTTCGAATGCGCCAACTAAGTAATCATCGCCATCGGCATGAATTGTACCCTATTTAATGATCGGCTTGGGGACTGCATCCAAACCCTCCTCAAGGGGCTCCTCAATACGAGGTAGGATCGCATCGGCCACCTCTGACTCAACAATCTTCTACCCGACTCCCTTCGAAGCATCAGCACTGCATCTTGCCCTATGTACTAGTGGGAAACCGTCTTTTTGAGTTCTCCTTCAACACGAAGGCTCTCAGCAGTTGCGAAGTTAGGACCGTTGTATCGGCCCTAGGCTTTCAAGCCTTAGCTCTCTTTGGTTTCAGGGAATCCGCCAGCGTCTCCTTCTTTCTCTATCCTTGGTGGGTTTTTGGATCTCCTGTTTGCCAAAAGGAGGCGATCTCATTGAAATGGCTTGCCCGAGGCTTGCACAAGCGTAAAATGTCAAACATACTTCCAAGAAATCTATTTACAAGGAATTTAGAGGTGATAGTGGTGAGGACGTACCATGGTTTTTGGCCACTACAACAAAAAGGGATACTAGCGGCAATAGAAAAGGTCATTAGTAGCAATACTAATTGCCACTATATCATTTGCCAACTATTGATCTTTAGCCGCTAAATCTAGGGTCGACAAAGCCTTTAGCAACTATTCTAACAAATGCTGGTAAAAGGTATAATTTATTATCCCTAAAAATCATTAGCTTTAACGGCAATTATTTGCGGCCGTTATGATGGCTTCTAAATCAATTTCTAGAATTGCAAAGTTTTCTCTTTTAGCGCCTATTTTAATTGTCAATAAATTAAATTAAATTAAATTGCCACTAAAAATTATATACTTTAACAACTATTCTAATGGCTGCTAAATTCATCTAGATAATGATTTAGCTTGCACTACGTTCATTTTTATTATTGATAGATCTAATTATATTATTGAGAAATATGACCCTTTTAGCATATATGAAAGGTACAATTTAACAACCTTATTATTGTAATGAAAACTTTCTTTGATTTGGCAAATAGAATAATTAACAAGAACATAATAATTTGTTAAATCTAGGCAATAAAGCAAGTATTAATCGATATTATGATTGTATCAATGACACAAAATACAAACTATATTTTTTGAATGAAATAACTGATGTCATTACAACTAATCCTATTGAATGCCTGCAATAATAAAATAATAGATAAAGAAGTCCACAAACAATTTCCATAGCCCTTCAAAATATCGAAATATTCCAAATGCTAAATTTTTGGACATCATAAGTGTATGACCTGAAATAATAATAAATGTATGTTAAAAGATGAAATTAAGTGACAACAATAACAATAACAACAACCAAGTATAATTTCACAAATAAAGTCTGTGGAGGATAGAGTGTATGAAGACTTTACCCATACCCTAGGGTAGAGAGGTTATTTCCAATAGACCTTGCACAAGAATATAAAAGGCGGCAATAGAATAATAACAACATAACCAGGAAGATAGTACCACCGAACTAAGAATCAGAAAATAGACCTGGCAAAGAAATATCACATGACACTGCATATAATATGAAAAAGTATCACAACCATGACAATTTAACTTACCTATATTATTTATTTTGAGGTCGAATGACGACTACATTGAGAAGGCATACTGGATAAAGAAAATGTACTTATCGCGCTAATCTGATGCAGCGAATAAGAGAATTGGCATCATGTAGAATATAAAATAGATAAACTCACTGCTAGTTCAGTATCATAACTTAGCTTCTGTTACAGGCTACACTATAGTTGTAACCCAAAAAATCAGTCACGCAAATTTCCATTCAGTTCCCACAATGAACTTTTAAAAACTGAATTGTTCTTGTTAATTCCACTCTCTACCCTCCTCTTCTACAAATAACCTGTTGTTCTCCATTTTCCATAAGTAATCTTCCAAAATGCGCGCATTTATTTCATTGTTCCTCTAGTCATAACCATCTTTTCGATGACACACATAAAATCATAGACGGGAAGGGACAGTACCAAGAAGCCATATAAAAGCAGAATAAAAACAACTAGATAGTAAGGTGATCAACAATGAAAGAAACAACGGTTAGTCATGTTAAATTATATTTTCTCTTCAACTGATTAACGACATCCATATCTGATCCCCAAAAGTGTTTATCCACCCAAAGAGGGACATGACATTATAGAAAGTAGAATAAAGAACCTACCTAGGATTCAAAGAACTTCAACCAAACATATGTCAGAACTTCCAGTTGAGGAACATGAAATTATTAAGATGATAATAAAAAAATATTGACAGAAGTAGGAAGAGATCTGCCAGTATAGAAAACAAAGAATTAAAACGGTTCCACTATATTGCTCATTGAAATAGCGCCCTTGGAATATTTGATTAAAGCAATATGGTGAAATGCAAGAAGCCATCCACTTATAACTTTAACCTACAACATATTATGACATAAAAAGAGTAAAGTAAATCAGAAAGACTTGTATCATTCGAGTGGCCCATCATCACAAATAAACAGCTTTCTAACATAAATACATGATTTTGGGTGATATAACATTCAAGTTATTTACCAGGTCATAGTAACCAGAGCATTAGTCAAGGTGTTCTAATTTGAAACATGTCGGATAAAATATCCACCATCCTCTGCTCACCAAATTCATGAAAAAATTTAAAATGTGAACAAAAGTTGCAATAGTAAACAAATACCATTCATACTAGACCTTGTGACTAATGCTTTCAAATCTATGTTGTTTACTAAATCTGTAATCAGGATACCTTGCAAATTAAAATTAGATATCTTAACTTACCATAGAACCTTAGAATTCAGGAAACCCATTGTTTCGAAAGCTTCACTCTAAATTACTTTTTATTTTGATTTAATTGTCAAATTAATGGAAAACATCATTTGAAACACCCTTCATGATTCCAGATTCTTCCTCTTTCTCTAAATTTTGGAAACTGTCAAGCCTAAAAAATTAGACATTTATAAAAATAAATTTTCTATAAAATAAAATGTGACGTTAGCACATTGAAAATACATATCCCGATTCCGATTAGGTTACAGATGATTAACCTAGAAACTTTTCCACATCTCATCAACCATGAAATCTTCTAAAGTGTATTCTGACTGCATGAATCTTGACATACTCCATCAAATCTTACCTTATCAACCCATAATATAAAAGAAATAAAGAGAGGGATAGATTAATATTTTGTGTGTGAGCGACTAAGAGAGTGAGAGAGAGATGAGTTGGGTTACTTGGGATGGTGGTCGCAGTGATGGAGAAAGATGGGATTAGTAGCAAAGTGACTGAGAGAGATAAAATCCATTTTGCTTATTTCTTTTGTCTAAGATTTTTCTTTAATTGAATCCATTAAATTTACAGGGAAAATATTTGGAGGGAATGGGTGATGGTTGAGAAAAAGATAGATGGGAAAGATGAAATAATGAAAATTGTGTTCAATTATTGAATTTAGTGGTCAATCCGTTTCATTGCCTGTAAAAGAGCGCCTTTTCCGGGCAAATATTGATCTACCGCTAATATATCAATTTTAGGAATACAATATGGGCAATAAGTTTATTGTCGCTAAATAATAGTGGGAAAAGCAAGTTTTGCTATAGTGAGAGTGGAAAATGGAGATACCTACGGAAGAAAAGCTTATCCGGGAAAAAATTGGCCTGGAGGCCTATATGAACCGTGTGCGATTATGTGATTCTCGTCTCTTCCATATTCAGTTTAATGGCGGAATAGGTTTCCTAGTATTTTCTGATTGGAGGGAATCATTCGTTCTTGTCCAAAAGATTTAGAGGGAAAAAATTATTTTTTGGGTAGGGGGAAAAGTTAAAATAAAAGAAATATTCTGCTAAAAGTCAAATAGTAACTTTTAGTGGAAATTGTTATGAAATAATATAAAAAAGACAAGAACAATAACTCAAGAACAAGAGCAATAAAGAGAAGAGTAGAGAGAGTTCTTCTTATTGATACTTAGAGAATGTTTGGAGTGATTTACAATGGTAGAGGGCACCTCTATTTATAGGGAGGAGGATGATTTAGCTACCAAGAATAGGACTCTAGAATCTCTCTAATTAAAGACATTCACCTTAAATAGAAGTCTATTTATAACACTCCCTCTTGAATGTCTATTCAATGATGTGCCTCGTTAAAACCTTAAAACAAAACCCAATGGGAAAAATTAAAGTAAGGAAAAAGAGTACACATGTTTGAATATGCGCCTATTGGTTGCCTCGTTAAAAACCTCGCAAGGAAAACCCGGTGGGACAAAACCTTGTAAGGGAAAAAGAGTGCAACGCGCATTAACTCCCCCTGATAAGAACATCAATTTATGTCCTTAAGTCTTCGCATCCCGATCTTGTGAACTAGCATCTTGAAGGTTGACTTTGGTAGAGATTTTGTAAACAAATCGGCCATATTATCGCTTGAACGAATCTATTGAACATTGATATCGCCATTCTTATGAAGATCATGTGTGAAGAATAACTTTGGTGAAATATGCTTCGTTCTATCTCCTTTTATGAATCCTCCCTTCAATTGAGCTATACATGCAGCATTGTCTTCATACAAAGTTGTGGGTAGTTTATCACACTTCAAACCACATTTGTCTTGGATATGATGTTTTATCGACCTTAACCACACACACTCCCGACTTGCTTCATGAATAGCAATTATCTCGGCATGATTAGATGAAGTAGCCACAATTGATTGCTTAGTCGATCGCCAAGATATGGCGGTGTCTCCACAGGTAAACACATAACCCGTTTGAGATCGAGCCTTGTGTGGGTCGGACAAATATCCAGCATCAGCATAACCAACAAGATCCGGGCTGCAATTCTTGCCATAAAATAAGCCCATATCAGTAGTTCCCTTTAGGTACCGCAATATGTGTTTGATCCCATTCCAATGTCTCATCGTAGGAGCCGAGCTAAATCTTGCTAAGACATTAACTGAAAAGGATATGTCAGGCCTTGTAGTATTTGCAAGATACATTAGTGCGCCAATTGCGCTAAGATATGGTACTTCAGGACCAAGTAGCTCTTCATTCCTTTCTTGTGGTCGGAATGGATCTTTCTTCACATCAAGTGATCGAACACCCATCGGTGTACTTAAAGGATGTGCTTCATCCATGTAAAACCGTTTCAGTACCTTTTCTGTATAGGTAGATTGATGAACAAAAATTCCGTTTGCCAAATATTCAATTTGCAAACCAAGACATAGTTTAGTCTTTCCGAGATCTTTCATCTCGAATTCATCCTTTAGATAATCAATTGCCTTTTGGAGTTCTATAGGGGTTCCAATAAGGTTTATGTCATCAACATATACGGCAAGTACAACAAATTCCGATGTTGTTTTCTTTATAAAAACACACGGGCAAATGGCGTCATTTATATAGCCTTCTTTTAACAAGTACTCACTAAGACGATTATACCACATTCGTCCAGATTGCTTTAGACCATACAAGGATCTTTGCAATTTAATTGAGAACATTTCCCGAGATTTTGAATTATGCGCGTTTGGCATCTTGAGTCCATCGGGAATTTTCATGTATATCTCATTATCAATTGAGCCATAAAGATATGCAGTAACTACATCCATTAAGTGCATGTCAAGCTTTTCATGGACAGCAAAACTTATGAGATAACGAAAGGTTATCGCATCTATTACAGGCGAATATGTCTCTTCATAATCGACATCAGGCCTTTGAGAAAAACCTTGTGCAACAAGGCGTGCCTTATATCTTTGTACCTCGTTTTTCTCATTTCTTTTGCGTACAAAGACCCATTTATAGCCGACAGGCTTAACACCATTAGGTGTTTCAACTATAGGGCCAAAAACTTCACGTTTTGCCAGCGAATTCAATTCTGATTGAATTGCTTCTTGCCACTTTGGCCAATCCTGTCTTTTTCGACATTCTTCAACAGATTGAGGTTCGAGATCCTCACATTCTTGCATAATGCTAGATGCGACATTATAAGCAAAGGCATTATCCACCACAATATCCACTCGATTAATATTTGCCTCAATATTAATTGGATTTAGGGATAGTTCCGTATTTTCCAGAGTCTCGGGCTCAATGGATTCTTCATGAATCTCAGAATTTGTCAAATCATGAATTTCCTCATGAGATTCTTTCGTAGTGTCATCTTGATCATTCTTTTTCCTCTTTCTAGGATTTCGATCTTTGGAACCTAATGGTCTGCCACGCTTCAGGCGTGCATTTGACTCATTGGATATGACACTAGATGATTGTCCAACAGGGACATCAATACGGATTGGAACATTTTCCGCGGGAATGTGGGATTTTGTTATCCTCTTCAAGTCCGTAAATGCGTCAGGCATTTGATTTGCTATTCTTTGCAAATGGATAATCTTTTGTACCTCTCTTTCACAAATAGAGGTATGTGGATCAAGATGAGATAATGATGCATTTTTCCACAAAATTTCCCGTTTGGTTTCACCAACTTCTCCCCCTAATTTTGGGAAAAGTGTCTCATCAAATCGACAGTCTGCAAATCGTGCAGTAAACAAGTCGCCTGTCAATGTTTCGAGGTAGCGAATGATGGAGGGCGATTCAAACCCAACATATATTCCTAACCTTCTTTGCGGACCCATTTTGGTGCGGGATGGCGGTGCTATAGGCACATATACTGCGCATCCAAAAATTCTTAAATGGGATATATTGGGTTCATGACCCAAAACCAATTGCAACGGGGAATACTTGTGGTAATCCGTCGGTCTGAGACGAATTAGCATTGCTGCATGTAAGATGGCGTGACCCCATACCGAAGTGGGCAGCCTCGTTCTCATAAGTAATGGCCTTGCAATCAACTGCAGGCGTTTAATTAACGATTCTGCAAGACCGTTTTGAGTGTGAACATGAGCTATAGAATGTTCAACTTTTATCCCGATTGATAAGCAATAATCATTAAATGCTTGGGATGTAAACTCAGCAGCATTATCCAGTCTAATGGATTTGATTGGATTTTCTGGAAATTGTGCTCGTAGTCGAATTATTTGTGTCATTAATTTCGCAAACGCAAGGTTGCGTGATGACAACAGGCACACATGAGACCATCTACAGGATGCGTCTATCAAGACCATGAAATACCTAAACGACCCACTGGGTGGGTGAATAGGTCCACAAATGTCCCCTTGTATACGTTCCAGAAACGTGGGTGACTCAGTCCCAACCTTTGTTGGTGATGGCCTGATAATCAACTTGCCTTGATAACACGAAGTGCAAGGATATTCATTATTTGAAAGAATTTTGAAATTCTTTAACGGATGCCCATATGAGTTTTCTATAATCCGTCTCATCATGACTGATCCTGGGTGTCCCAATCGATCGTGCCAAAGTACAAAGGTATTGGAATCAGTAACCCTTTGGTTTACTGTTGAATGTGCCTCAATTGCACTAATTCTTGTCCAATACAGGCCACAAGATAAAGACGGGAATTTCTCAATAACCCTCTTTTGGCCGGAGACATTCTTTGTGATGACGAGATATTCAATATTATCTTCATCCATTGTCTCAATATGATAGCCATTCCGGCGTACATCTTTAAAACTCAACAAGTTTCTCTTAGACTTGGAGGAGAACATTGCATTCTCTATGATTAACGTCGTGCCTTTGGGCAGAGTTACAATTTCTCTTCTGGAGCCATCAATCAATTTACTACTTCCAGAGATTGTAGTAACGTTTGCCTTACACATATTTAGTTGAGAGAAATATTTCCTTTCTTTGAGTATTGTATGTGTAGTACATGAATCAACTAGGCAAATACTTTTACAGTTGGACGTTGATCGAAGTTCGCTTTGTGAGATATCCATATTTGCTATCCCATAGTTTGACATACAAAAGAGATACACGAACATAAGAATAAACAAGTTCAATTCGTTTGTGTCACATAATATTTTCAAAATCTGCTGCTAACAGTTGACTAACAAAATCAGATATGTTATCCATTACTTTGCAGTTTGAAAATTTCAGTTTAAACGTTTTCTTCAAACAATGGATTGTTACACACAAACAATCGATTGTTGAACATTGACAATCGATTGTTAAACACACACAATCGATTATTTGCTATTTTGAAAAACTTCAGATCACACTGTCTTGAGACAATCGATTGTTATGCATAGACAATCGATTGTTGGCTATTTTGAAAAATTCCAGAGCACACCGTTTTAAGACAATCGATTGTTAAGTATAGACAATCGATTGTTGGCTATTTTGAAAAATTCCAGAGCACACTGTTTTAAGACAATCGATTGTTATGCATAGACAATCGATTGTTGGCTATTTTGAAAAATTCCAGAACACACTGTTTTACGACAATCGATTGTTATGCATAGACAATCGATTGTTGGCTATTTTGAAAAATTCCAGATTACACTGTCTTAATGACAATCGATTGTTAGACAAAGACAATCGATTGTGGATTATTTTTGAAAAATTCCAGATTACACTGTCTTAATGACAATCGATTGTTAGTCAAAGACAATCGATTGTTGATCAATTGTTTTTCAGCTTTAATGCGAAAATAGTTGATAATCGTCTAGTTTTTCAGGCTAGTCGATTACCCCTACTGAAAAGTAAAAATATTATTGATATTTGAGCATATTGAAGATATTCTAAAGAACTACTGCTAACATTGCATTATGAACTAACTAATACGAGCTAATACTAATGACTATTAGTTTATTCACTTACTAATACAAATAAGTAGAACAAAATCAAATAACTCCATCTTCTTTCATCACGGACCCATCGCCGATTAGGTGGTCTATTTTCCCCTCGGGTTGCTCAAAGAAGTCTGCTACATCCAGGTGGGTGATGTCCTCATCGTCGTCATATACAAAATTTGTTTCAGGGCCTTTTCTCTTTCGAGATGCTTGATAAAGATCAACCAAGTGTCTTGGTATACGGCAAGTCTTTGACCAGTGCCCTTTCCCACCGCAACGATAACATATAGTTTCTGAACCATTTGCCTTAGGATCTTCATGACCCCGTTTCTGCTTTCGGCGGTTATCTCTCCTTGGGGGTTGACGGACTTCATTGGAATTTCTTCCTTGTCTACGTCCCTGGCTATGACCCCGTTTACGACCATGACCATGGCCCTTTTCATGTTTGGCATAATGAGAGTGCACCTTATCTGCTTCAGGCAGTGGTGTAGACCCAGTGGGTCGATTTTCGTGATTTCTCATGAGCAGGTCATTATTTCGCTCAGCTACTAGTAGAAGAGAAATCAGTTCAGAGTACTTTGTAAAGCCTTTCTCTCTGTACTGTTGTTGCAGTACTATATTGGAGGCATGAAACGTTGTAAACGTTTTCTCAAGCATATCATAATCGGAGATATTATCCCCGCATAGCTTCAATTTAGAAGTAATTCTGAACATTGCAGAATTATATTCAGAAACTGACTTAAAGTCCTGGAGCCTCAGATGAGCCCAATCATATCGTGCTTATGGCAGAGTGACCAACTTCAGGTTGTCATATCTCTCCTTTAAGCCGTTCCACAGGATGAGTGGATCCTTGACGGTGAGATATTCAATCTTCAAACCTTCATAAAGGTGATGGCGCAAGAAAATCAAGGCCTTCGCACATTCTTGGGTGGATGCTTTTTCTCTATCTTTGATGGTGTCTCCGAGACCCATAGCATCTAAGTGGATTTCAGCATCCAACACCCATGTCATATAGTTCTTGCCCGAAATTTCAAGGGCAACGAACTTTCTTTTCGTAATGTTAGACATAATCGAAAATTAAATTAGGAAGAGGGAAATACCTTAGATTTTTCGAGAATGGTTCTTGAGACGGTAGAGTCTCGTGCTGATAACGTGTTATGAAATAATATAAAAGACAAGAACAATAACTTAAGAACAAGAGCAATAGAGAGAAGAGTAGAGAGAGTTCTTCTTATTGATACTTAGAGAATGTTTGGAGTGATTTACAATGGTAGAGGGCACCTCTATTTATAGGGAGGAGGATGATTTAGCTACCAATAATAGGACTCTAGAATCTCTCTAATTAAAGACTCACCTTAAATAGAAGTCTATTTATAACAGAAATTTATTTTTATTATCAGTAAAAGGATATTTTTAATGGCTAATGGTCATTTGTCCTAATATTTCAGCTTATAGAATTTATTAGCGGCAATTGACTTATTGCCGCTAAATAATTACCGTTAAATGCTCTTTTTGTAGTAGTGTCTATCCCATCGAGTTTTGGCCAAGTTACACAAATGTGCTTGTCATATGAGGAGGTGGAGTCAAAAAGTTTAACCCAGCTCGGGGGGTCCTTAACAGCACCAGGGAACCACACGGTGGCTACGCAACCAAAAGATAATCAATTCAATAAAGAAAGGAATTAGTTCGAAATAGGAAAAGAGGAAATTCAGATGATACACATTTACGTCTCATATTCCATTCCTCAGGGAATGGCATCTTCTCGGCAGGGATGAGCTCTGAAGTCCTGACTCGAACGAAGCGGCTCATACACCCCTGGTCTTTTTCCTTGTCAATATTGGAAAACAATTCTTTGTTAGATCGATGTCGTAGTTTGACTGGGACCTCTTGATAGAGATGAGGGCTATGCAATCTAACCAAATGATCGAGGGTGAAGGGCATCCCCTCGACCATGTTCGAGAAATATCTAATCAAATAGACGATTCTCCAAAAGGAGGGATAAATTTGATCAAGCGTCACTCCATATTTTCGACAAAAATCGAGGATCACCGGGTCTATCGGTGGAGAAGAAGAATCTACAAGACCTAAGGTAAAGAGATACGTATATATGATGAAGAAATCAGGTCTCTATGTGGTTATATCCTCTTCCGATGGAGGGATCTCTACTTGTACCACCTCTCCCCAACGGCAATCTATTTTCACCTTCTCTATGTCGTTTATTAGACAAATTTATCGAGACATAGGCTCCCATCGGCCCTGTATCGAAGAAGGTTAATCCATTTTGAAATCGGACAATGTATCGAAGGACCCCCGAACACACTCCTCAATGCGAGGAGGCACTACCTTCTTACTCTTAGATGAGCGTGATGAAGAAGGGGCTTCCCCTTTTTGAGGTATTGTCTTAGAAGTTTTGGCCATGGTTATAAAAAAGTTTCAAAGCAAGCTGACACAGAAGTGAACACAGAAGAAGGGTGAAGGCAGGAAACTGTTAATGAAGATTTGAAGATTTGAAGATGTTGCAAAGGTTTAGAAGATAGGAAATTGGAGTATTTATAAATCATCTAAATGAATTAGAGGAGTTGAAAGTGCGACCAATAGCGGTTCGTGGGCTCTTCGAGAGCCGTATTGACAAGACCTCTGTACAGCTTTTCTATCACATTGTTTAATGATCTCACCTGGTTGACGTCACAATGGGGGTATAAAGGAGTCAAGAACTCAATATGGTTTCTTATCATTTCATTTTAAGAAATGCGGGGACTATGCCAAAATCGGAGAGTTCGACTTTGGGGCTACTTTGGCACTCCGCTCCCAACCTCGAGGAGCTCGAAGTGGAATTTGAAGTGTGACCCCCGAGGTGCATCCCTTGAGGGAGTATATCGAAGGCCAATCTTGGAGCATCACAAATCGATTATCGTCATGTAAAGGCGAGAAGGCTCCGGAGGACATGTGATTAGAGCCGACCAGGCCTGCAAGAATAGTACAAATCCGTACTGAGTCATTATACATTTGTACTATTAGTATTTCCTTGTAATTATTAGACATGTACTATGTGGAGATTCCCCCTTCATATATAAAAGGGACCCTTAGCATTTTGTAAAGGGCGACGACACATTGTAGAATACAATAGAACATTCTCTGTTGTTCTTGCTTAAACATGCTCAACAATTACTCTATAGATTTATTATTTGTTATTTCATTGTTCATTTATTGTTCTTCATTTATTTCCCATTATTAACCACAAAAGGCTATCTTTGAGGCCTTCATTATTATTGTTTCTTCATTAATTGTTCATTGCTAACTGCCCTAAGTACCTCGAATCCCCAGTTCTAGCTAGCTCGAGGCTCAGTTTTGTGATAGCTTTGGTCTACATTTCTTATTATCTTTATTTACACTTAGCATCTATTGCCTAACAACTAATATTGAAATAAATCATGTATTTGTAGAACCAGAAAATCAAATATAATTGTCAATGCCATTCTCAAGGTAAACATATTTGAATAGCATAGTTCTTCAATTTTTAAAGCTGGATTTTGGTTGTGAATAATAGAAGTTAATGATTGATTATTGTTAAAATTGTCTAAATGAGGATAATTTGTGCTTAAATTTTTAGTTCCAACACAGTTTGGTGATTGACTCTAAAAACTCAAAACTTCATTATTGGGCTGCAGAAAGTAATGAAGAAGACAAAGTGCATTATTTGATTTGGTATTATTTGACTAAATTGGTTATTGGAGATCTTGTGTGTGGGTATTTGAAAGCTTTGTTTCAAATTTGAAATCATTTCGAGAAGATTTGGAGTGGTTAAAGATGCAAATTAGAGAAATACTTTGTTAAAACAACCGAAAAGCAGCACTTAAATCGGGTATAATTTGATGAAGGAATTAATATATAGGTAGAGTAAATATAGCATCAACTATGCAAGTTGGCACAGAGCTTTCGCTTTAAAATTTTCGCTCATTTGGTGACACCGAGGGGCCGGGGCTTCTTTATTATAAGGCGTCTAGAAGCCCAATTTTTGTCATGTGTTATGGGCACACTAACCCGGTAGACAATCCTTAAAGAGTAAAAGTACGATAATTAAATAAACTTTGATGAATAACTTAATAACTAGGCGGAGTAATAATAACATCAACTTTTCCAATCCGATAGAGAAATCCTGAAGAGCAACAGTATGACAATCAGATAGACTTCAATAAACAATTTGATTTAATCCGGTAGAGAAACCCTCAAAAAGCTATGTACGGGTTCAAGAGCCATCTTTTAACTATCGCTTGCCGGGCCCTTACTGTCAATCTCCAATGCTAATTAGGCCTTCTTGTGTTGGCCCTGCAGAAAGGTTTAAGGAAAATACTTTAGGAAAATTACCATCTGTATCCATTTATAAGTAGCTTATTACAAAATTGATCAATTCATAAAATATTACTAATATAAGTCAAATATTACTAATATTAGCTAATTAGCTATTTGTAGCAAACAAATATCAGGTCGTTTCTTTCTTTTTGGTGGGTATTTTTGGAGTAGATTGGGTACCTCTTAAAGAACTTGAATCTCAGTTTTGGGATGATTTGGTGAATTTTTGAGATGGTATTGTGTATCACATATATATATCCATGTATACTTATGTGTGAGATACATGCGCGAACGTGTTTGATATATGTGTCGCAGAAGAATCTTTTGAATTCGATTTAATTATGAATTTTGATACAAAACCAGTCCAAATCACCTCCAATCTTCCTCAAATTTTGTATATTGACTTATCTATATGTTTTCAATGAATTTCAATTATACCCATTGAAAAGGTTTCTTTTTGCTTAGATTTTTAAAATATTGTATATTTCATTTTTTTGTATTTCATCACCTTATTTGCTAACTCATCCGTAAAATTTCCTTTTCGTTTTACATCTAATGTTGCTATCACCCTTAAAATATCGAAAGTGATTTTTGCATGTGATTATTTGAGAGAAAGAACCTTATTTATTTGAATTTTCAATTTTTATATGCACTTGACTAGTTTTGATAAATCTATTACTAATGGCTAAATGTTAGTAAGTTGAGATTTATTTGAGACATTTATGTGAGTTTCCTAATATTTTAGTGCATTTTGCTAGTTTAGATTGAAGAACAAAGAGTGATTATGTTTTGCCCTAAAATTTAATGGCTTAGGTGACAAGTAGTCTATGTCTTTCTTAACATAGCTAACATACATATTAATAACGTAATTGAATCAGCAAACTTATCCGTAATTTTGACCAAACATATTTGTTGGCTACTCCTGGGGTTACTCTTTCCGTCAAAATAGGGTGGTTTCTCAACTTTAGAGAATGGAAGGTTTATAAATTACCAAGAAAAAAAATTGTAAGAGAGGGACACTGGACCTCCTTTTATTTAAGACAGTCTGCCAGGGAAAGGATCTTAAGTTGGAGTGGAAGGCTATCCCCGATCCTTCATGAAACCTTCTTTAAAGCCTATATCGCATCGTTTAAGGTAACCGTGTTCCATATTAGATTCATCGTTGGACGTTTTAGTAAAGTATTTCTGATTGAAAACGTCTTCAGTCTTATCAAAGTGACAAATTATGCTGAACTTGCCAGGGTCTACCACGGATAAATAGTTCGCATTGGTTTGGTAGTTATGCTGTTTTGTTCAACCACAAAAACCTAATTCATCCATTTATAGTGGTAAAAGATACACTCCAAGATTTCTTTTTCGGATGCACGTTGCGTTGCCCTATTTGCACCAAGTTATATAAAAGTAGATATAGCATAAGACGTTTAAAATATATTGCTCCAACGTAACTTAAATTCTCGTCTTGGAGTTCAATATACAATTTAGATGATATTTATAATATGGCTGGATCATTATACTCTTCCCCTTTAAGAAATTCGGTCCCAGAATTCACGTACGTCTGTAAAGGAGCGAAAATGACCATTTCATCGACATTAAATAATTCAATTGGAATATAAGGATCTCCCTTTAGATTGCATGAAGAGTCAAAATACAAAAGTCATGGAGTTGGTTTGAGAAGCAGAAAAATTTAGGATTAATGGATTTGGTAGTACTCTGCGGATGGATGATAAGTTGCATCATCAAAGAAGAAAATGGATAATACTTAAGCAAGCATAAGTAACAAGACTTGTCTAAATTGTCTTGAGGGTTGAAACAAGTTTAGAGTTTATTTGTTTGACAATGTCTGACTTTCCAAAAAAGAATCACAGTAAAAGCTGAAAACTTCACAGGAACAAGAACGATGCTAAGCATTATCAAAATAATTCAACTTTACTATCTATCTTGAGGCTGTGACTACAAACAATGTATTGTACGTTTTGCCCTTCTCTAAACAAAAATTCAAGGACAATAGTGATGGCAAAATCAACACAACACTCTAGGCCCCTGTCCATATTCTGTTACAGAAAAAAATAATAATAATAATCTGAATGGATTGTGGAGGAGCTAATTGGAGTATGCCTGTTAGAAAATCAAGGGAACTGGAATGACCCTCCAATTTCAGTGCTACCAGCAGGGGGGTTGATTGCAACCCAAAGGAGCGAAATAGTGATGGCAATAAGTCCTGACCAGACAAATACAATAGTAGGCGTCCTTCCGCGCCTTCCCATCAATCCCTTTGCAAAAGGATAGAGATGAGCTAGCACCCAGAAACTGAAGAAAACCCCTCCTAGCAAACGGCTCCATTGTGGTATCGTGCTATATATTGTCCGGCTAAAACCAACAGCTATTGCGATCAAGTTAGTAATCATGATCGTAATAGGCGGGACCATCAGGGAAGTCCATTTGATAATATAGAGGTCAGCAAATTCATCATCATCATCAGCGGAAGATTTTGATGTCAGTGTAAATGAAATCTCAATGCCAGCAATCACTTTTAGAAGCCCCTGAAGCACAGCAGCAAGATGGGCACTTGTGCCACCAATCAACCAAAATTGCTCATTACGCCACCACTCTTCCAAAGCAATGCCAGACCACTTTATCTCAAGCACCGCAAGCGCACAAAGAGTCAATGTGATCACGAGAAGATATGTGAGGAAGGTGACATTCAGGGTCTGGACGATGAACTGACCAGAGAAAAGCGAAAGTGCTGGGAGGAAGCAGTAAACAATTAGGAATACTGAGGTGAAGGGGTAGATGCCACAGTTGAGGTAGGCAATCCGCTGCAAAATTTTCATCTTAGGACTAGCCAAAAAAGCATTGTTGCGAGAGAAGAAGATTTCAACAGAACCAGTGGCCCATCGGAGGACTTGGTGAAGCCTGTCAGTCAGATTGATTGGTGCAGTGCCACGGAATGCATCTCGCTTTGTTACACAGTAAATAGATCTCCAACCCCTATTATGCATCCTATACCCCGTCACCACGTCTTCAGTAACAGATCCATAAATCCATCCAACTCTATTACCCCATTCAGTTTTGTCTTCGTACCAACACGAAATGACACTGATCGCTTCAGCAACACTGGAGGCATCAAGAAGTTCCCGTGGAATAGTTAAAGCACCAGGTGGTCGTCCATTCTTTACTGCAGGGTGATCAGCAAGTGGTCTCCCTTGGAATTCGGCAACCGGAATCGAATCAATGAGGATACTTGAATTACCAAACCTTTTAGGAAACAAAGCAAGATTCATTTCCTCGTCATCAAAATCCCCCATTCTAAGTGCCCTGTTGTCATCAGAGACAGAAGACACTGTGGCATTATTCTTGCGCTGACCAAAACAACAGCTGCAGCAACCAGGGTGGTATTCCTTGGTTCGTGGCGGGTCAAAACCATAAAGAGCAGTCCTGCGGAAGAGGCAACCGGTCCCAACATACATTGGACCTTGAAGTCCATCAAGGGCACGCATGTTGACATCAAAGAAAACAGTATTGTGATTTGCATAACGGTCGGAAGGATCAATTCCCTCAAAACGTTGAGGAAACTGAACATAACAGATCCGATCCCCACCTCGGTCCATCATAAAACACATTCCCTCCCTCATTGCCTGCGAGTTGTAGATGTAGTGATCACAATCAAGATTGAGAATAAAGGGGCCATTAGACATGATGGCTGAAGCTCGGACCAAGGCATTCATGGCTCCAGCCTTCTTGTTATGATCATAGCCAGGACGCTTCTCACGAGAGACATATACCAGCAACGGAAGCCGAATATCAACTTCTGTTAAATCGATTAGACCATCATCAGCAGAGGTTCCATGTAAGGGTTCATCACTTGGAGGTTTTAACATAACCTGTATTTTCCCAAAAAACCTAACAATGTTAAACAAAATCTATTACTTCAAGAAACTAACATACAAGCCATTGTCAGCTGACAATTAATAAAATAGCAAAATAAATGTACAGTTGGCAAGATGAAAAGCCGCTAAACACAATTAATAATAATCACGGTGAAGAAGGTAACTATAAGTTTCTATCCTTTTTTTCCTAATCCTTGGAGGGAGGATCAAGGAGCAGATTCAGCTGGAGTGATCATATGCATCAGTAGTGAATCAAACAATTATTCCCTGATCAATAAATAACTATGGAAGCAACAAATTAATATGAAGAATCAATACCTGTATGATTCCTGCATGGTCACCCCTAGAGTGCTCAGGAGCAGAAACCATCCAAGTGCCAGGCCAGTGGGTCCCATCTGCCATCCAAGTGGCCTTTGTTATCTTGATGGGTTCCAGAAGCTCATCCCCAGCTGCCTCTCTCTGAAGCTTCATGGCCTTGATTTCTTCTCGAGCATTATAGGCATCAGAACGCCGACGAATTGAATCAGGGAGGCTATTAATTCGAACCTTAAATTCATCATATTCACGCTTCACCCGCCTGCGGTCCTTCACAAAATCTTGACGTACTTTGTTCTTGTAAGGGTCTTTCGTCAAGCTGAAGTAGGTTTCTGGGTTCCTTGGTTCAATATCATGTTTACGACAAAATGGGACCCAAATGTTGGCAAAACTTGCAGCTTCAGCCATTGCTTCAAACGTCAGAAGAGCACCTCCATCATCAGAAATATAGCACGAAAGCTTTTCAACAGGGTAATCAGCAGCAAGGATAGACAGTATTGTGTTTGCAGTGACTAGGGGTGGCTCTTTCTCAGGATCTGCAGTAGAGACAAATATGTCTATACCTGGAAGATCAGATTTTCCTGTGGGATTGGTGGGAGTTGGTGTTTCAAACTTTTCTTTCAAAACATTGAGATCGGTAGCACGGTTGACGGGGCATAACTTTGGAAGCTGGTCAAGTAGCCAAGAGATTGCAAACCAAATCTCACAGATTATGGACATATACCATAACCATATAGCATCATTGTTTGGATGGGTGACCCTCCATTGAAGAAACAACCCAAGAACAACAACGCGAATAAGAATCAAGAGCCTGTATACATGGAGCTGCGTCAAGACACCTCTCAAATAGGTAGAAAAAATAACCAACAATAAGACAAACACTACCCACCATATAAAATTGGTACTACTTCAAGACAAACACATATGCAACAAACACAGAACCTCAGGCACAGGTGTATCCGATATAATAAAACAATACTTACAAATCAAGCACAATAGCACTTGGACGTGGGTAGTTTCGCCTAATTTTGTTCTTGAATTCAAAGAAGTAGAGAAGGAAGAATGCATTAGAAACTGTTAGAGACAATAAATTACCGGTATGGGCTAAGAACTCCAGCCGGTATTTTCAGTTTACGTGTAAGCGGCCTCCAAGGCTTGTTCAGAAGTTCAGAAGGCTCAGCAACACAATCTTCTTTGTCATTTCCAAATCCCTCATCCTTTGGCCATATAGCATTTCCATATCCATACGTCCCTTTCGTCTCAAATAACCATTTATTATGATCAAAATCCCCTGTTTGACTCCTCATCAACCCTGAGTGGCTTCTTATTATTGCGGACTTATTACCTGATCGCATCAACGACAGCCTCCGCTCCATTTTAGACATCCCAACGTTTGAAGGTAAAGACAGAGGTCGTCCAGAAGGATCTGCAGCATTCTCAGCCAAATCGGTGTTCTTGTAAGACTCTTTACAACCAGGACAGATACCATCACCAGTTTTGACAGCATCATTGTAACAATCCCGACAAATTTTAAAATCACACTCACAAGGAAGAATATCTTCACCCCTCTCATCACTCATGACTTTCCCATCACAACCAGGTACAGCACAAGAAGAACCTTTAGCACCAGCCATCTGAGGATGGTTAGTTTCTGACTCAATCACCTTATCCATCAAGTGAGCACGAGTCACACTGTTATAACCTCCGGTAAACAAGGAATTTGACACATACTGCTCTTCAACCCTCTGTGAAATTGAAGGATCCATAGGTTGATTATCGGGGGTTGGAGGGATATGCACTGTGTAGTTTGCAAATTCAATTCCACTAATCTCACTATCCAGAGATTCCCTTGATAAGTTCACATACCGACCCGACGAGGTCCTCCTCGCAAAGGTAACACCAGGAGGCTTACCCAGTTGGGAGTCTGAGGCTTTGAAGGATCTCGAAGACATGTTGCTAAAGGTAATGCTATAAGATCACTCAATGAACCACCAAAACATGTAACTGCACAAAGCCAAAGAAGTAATCAGAAAAAGATAGTAAACTGTAAGTTAAGAAATCAAGATTAAAAATAATAGTTCAAAGGATATAGAAGCTTTGGATTTCAAAGGGCTAAACTTCTTTTTGCAACAGGAAAATGAAAATCTTTTTGAAAATTCACGGCAAAAAGAAAAGCTGAAAAGGGAAAAAAAATACTAAAGATCTTGTGCAGGTCAATGATGCAGAGAAAACCAAAGCATGACCAAAAACCTCCACTTTCTCTATCACTAAAGCCAAATCTCTCTTTATTAGCTAAAAGCATTAAAGGGATCACCTTTTTTTCATCAAAAAGCCACATGATCATTTCGTTTGAAAAGCATCAAAACAGTTCAAAAATAAAACAACAATCACATAACAAAAGATTACCTAAATCTTGATGAGATACAGCAATAACTCAAAAGAATCAAGATTTTCCTACACCATCTCTAGGAAAACCCAAAAAGTAAGTTCAACTACACAATCAGATCCTTCTCTTCACTTAAAACTCTTCCCTACATAAATCTGAACCATAATGATTTTGCACAAGTAGAGAGAGATATATATGACACCCACTAGCTTGCCCAATACTTATAGTTATAAACATTTGACAACATTAATTTATTACACAACCAGAATCAGCCTACTGAAGTCGTGTAAGAAACATTCAAAATATAATAGTACCAATTAAATACACACACTACTTGCAAGTTGCAAACATATAGACATTTCAAATTACAACTGTAACAAAGATTTCAAATGGGATCCGTTCAAAATGTTATAAATAGGAGTTAGTCTTCCATTGTCCAATTAAATTATTTAAATCTTTATTACGTGAGACAAAATACACATTACCTATTTTCTTCCCTCTTTCTTTCGTCACCCCTTGTTAAAAGAACTTCAAAAAATGAATAGCTAGTATTTACCAACTTCAAAATTTTGAAAAGAAGAAAACATCAGCTACGAAAGATTCAAACTATTTTTTTTCCAAAAAAAATTAACCAAAAAAGGCTCATTTTCACACCTTCCAATGGTGCAGCTTACACCAGCCGGCTAAGGCTTTTGGTCTGCATCACAAAAAAAAAAAGGACAGAAAATCCCTGATACTTAAATACACATAGAGACCAAATAAATATGTATATTATTGAGAAGTTTAGTAAGAAAAGTAAGAGATCTGAATGAATAAGTTTCCATTTATCGGTAAAAAGTTGAGATTTTTGAAAATTCACCTTATCTTCTCTGCTATAAAGTTATTACTAAGCAGAAAAGTGTATGTGCATTTGGTAATGGTAAGTTTGGACGGTTGTTGTTGGAAGGTTTGATTTGTTAGTAAGGGTAGTGGGGAAGGAAAGTATATTTTGTGACCAAACACGGAATTTGTGGGGTTTTAAAAGTATTTTGAGGGAATATAGGGAGTTGGTCTAAGCACGCTAGATCCGCGGTGTAGGTGATTGTTTCCTGTGCGAAAGGGATATTTCACTATCTTTACAAACGGTCTTCATTCTTTCTTTTTTTTATATTATAGATAGTTAATCTATTACTACATGGAACAAGGTGCATTATAGGTATCCTAGTAGCTAACCTAAAATACGTAAGATTTAATACATGAGGATTAGAGTAGATAGTAAGTCATAACTAGACAAAACATTAGTATTGTGTTGAAGCAGATATGAGTTCAATGATAAGGGTGTGATATGCTTTTGTAAAGCAAATTTCAATCTCATGAGTAGTGCAAACAGTTTTATCTGGACACTTATACCTGGGTTTTAATTGTCCTGCAAAACCATATCCAACTGTCTTGGTGGTTACGAACGACTCCACCAGTGCCATATTGTTTATGGGAAAATAAGGCAGATCTATCTATCGATATTTAGTTTATAGTGATTTGCGGCGGGTCGATGCCATTTAATATAAAGAGGCGTGGCATGTTGATTTTTTTAAGATTGTGATTTGTTAAGAAATCATATTCTGCTGTTGTAGTAATTAGTAAGTGAATATTTAAAGGAATTCTTTAATTTTTCGAAGTGTTTTTATTCCTTATAATCCATAAATGCCATAGTGCAAAAGGTAGCAATGTAATAGAGGGGATCTGATGAGGAGGGGATGATAGAGGTGTATGAATAATATCATACAGCCATGATGTATTATCCATGCGAGATGTATTAGTAGTTGAAGTTGGGAGAGATAGTTTGAGGTAAGTCTATAACTGGAGTGCATTAGGGCACGCAAGAAAAATATATTGTATTATTTCAGGAGCCAAATGGCACTAGACATATTTGTGAATGTAAACACCTATATGTGAGAGATATGTAGCAGTGGAAAATCTATTATGGAAAATTAGACAAAGAAAAAAGGACATTTTTGGTGGAATATTTAGATACCAAATCCAATTGTAAGAATATTATTAGGAACGAGTAATGTATAACAAAATTTTACAGAGAAGATATCATTGAGGTAAGAGCCCAAAAGATCTGATGATTGGCGGTTGGTGATAAAGGCATGTATATATTTTTTTTGGTAAGCTTGAATTGATATGGTAATATGAAAGGTAATTTTTTCAAATGCCATTGATGATTGTAATAATAAGCGGAGACTAATTTTTGCTCCTCATAACGGGGTAATGGTTCAGCTATGCAATTGCAATGTGTGAAAATCTGTTTGATCCAAGAATCAGTCCAAATATGTGCTTGGTTGCCATTGGTAAGGTTCCATTTATATCCTAAGCAACAATTTATATTTCGCCAGATGAATGAGGCATTTCTTTTTATAAGATGTGTTGGGCATAAATATGTGTGTAAAAGTACTTGTGCCCAAAGTTGATTGGGATTTTGAAAAGGTCTCCATGCAAGACTCTCGTGTAATGCTTTATTTTTTATTTAGAGATTTTGTATGCCAAACCTCATTGTTCTAATGATTATGTTACAGTATTCTACTTAATAAGATGTTCACTTTTATTTTGAGAAGTTGTACCTCAAAGAAAATTTCGTTGATAGCGAGTAAGATATGAAAGTATAGACGTAGGTATTATATTATATTGCATGAGATGATTTGGTAGTTGGTTTAGGATAGAACGAATTAGTGTTGTCCTACCTGCTTTGGATAAAAAAATTATTTTTCAACCCACTAGTTTATTTTTGAAATTATCTAGTAAAAATTAGTAATCCCTTTTTTAAGGAGGTTTTGTAAAGATAGAAAATCCTAAATATTTGCCAAAGATATTCCCTTGCTTCATTTCGAAGAGTTTAGAACTGATTTTCTGGTAAGGACTGAGCAATATTTTTAGAAAAATATATTCAATTTTTGGAAGTTTATAGTTTGGCCTGAATGATTGGTAAAATAGGTAATAGTATCAACAATTGAATCACATGTGATAGGAGTAATTTTTGCTATTAGAATAATGTCATCAGTAAAAAAATAAATGAGATAGCTGAGGTCCCCTTTCAGCAAGGGAGATTGGTTTCCAAGAGTGATAATCAACTGTTGTATTAATTGTGCGCGAGAGCATTTCAAGACAAAGGATAAGCAGATATGGCGATCATGGGTCTCCTTGTTGCTGCGCCCCCCTTTTCTCGCGAAGTTGCGTTTATGATATCTGGTTGGGACAACTCTTTCTTTTTGGAAAGGGGTTTGCAATTTTGAAGAGTCGCTACCTAACAATTTTATGGTACGTTAAGGCACCTATATGGTTAAATTACAACCATTATTTTATAAAGGCGGGTCGTAGAGGCACATGAGATGATCAAGGGTAAAAGGTTGCCCCTCGATTTTACTTACTAAGAATTGGACGAGAAGCACGATCCTCCAAAACGAAGGATGGATCAGGCCTACAGTAACATCGCACCTCTTTCAGAAGGCAGCAACGATAGGATCAAAGGGATTTATTGTGAAGGGATAGGTGCAGACAGTCAAATACCCCTCCTTGTACGTAGTGATGGATTCTTCAGGGCTAGGCACTACAATATACATGCCTACCTAGTTGCACTCCTCTTTTACCTTCTCGAGGAGGCATTCAGTAATTGTACACATATACCTTGACATGGGTTCACATTATCCCAGCGTTGAGGGTGTGTTTTCCATCTTGAAATCAGAGGCAGTTGCACACTTCGACGGAACAAGTCTACAATAGGATATTGCGCCGCCATTGTAGTGCTGGCGGGTTTTGATGAATATGCATTTTCTTTGTGGGGGATAGTTTTAGAGGTCTTAGACATAAGAACGGGTAAGAAACAAGAACGAGAGATTTGGCATATTAAGAAGAGGTTAGCAAAGAAACTTGATGATTTGCAGAAGAAGAACTTGGAAAATACATAGATTTCTGAAGATTAGAGCCAAAGATATTGAAGGTAAAGTTAAAATATGGAAAAGGAATCTATTTATGGTTTTCACGGTGACGGTTCAAGGTTGCTAGTGGCCGACCAGCAACTGACACGCTTTAAATGCTTGAAAAGCTAAACCGATGGGACGTTTAGGTCATCTCTACCACATACGTCATAGTGCTTACGTCATGATAAATCCAAGAAAAAGTTCGAAAGCCTCAATTCGGGTTTTTGTCATTACACTCCAAAAAATGATGGGACTATTTGTATATGGTTAAAATCGGGCTTACCCAATTCTACTGATTTGCCGAGATCAGAGTAAAGGATCAAAGATCAATCCCGAAAGTTTGATCGTGGCACGAGGGCGAGGTACCGAGTTCGAGATTCGAAGCACCTGTCAATATCGAGGCCAGTAATGATCGAAATCAAAAGGGACGGACTTCGAGCAAGATCGAAGATAGCATAATAACTGAAAGGTGAGATATTCGTGATTGGTCGAAGATCACGGCGGGAATCTCGGAACATATCAAATCATATGTGTTTAATTAGCTAACTATTGGACTTACTTCCATAATTAGAGTTGTACCATAGATAAGATTCTACTACTATATAAAAGGGATCCTCATTATTTTGTAACAAGCTTACATTCACACATATCAAAGCAATACAATACTTTCTAGTTTATATTCTTGTTCATCAGTTTTGCTTCTTAACTATTATGGGCACCGATTAGTTCAAGAACACATAAGCTCGATGGCTAAATCACGTTTCAAGACTAATTTGCTTTATCTCATTGTTAATCTTTATTGCTAATTTCTATATTTATAAATTAGTATAAAGTAAATCATATGTACTTAAAACTATATTATAAATTTAATTGTTATCAGATAAATAATTATATTATCAGTTTCTTAAGGCCAAAAATATTGTGTGAACTTTTTTGAAAACGTAGCACGTCCAAACTTCAAACACTACTCCTACGCTTCAAAATTCTCCATTCTTTTGATCAAAGATTGACTTAAAAAGATTGTTGCGGTGGTGCTCATCTATAGTTGATAATTAGTGCTGGAGCCATATTGAACGAAGGGGTGTCAAGTATATTTTTTCATATACTGCTAAATAAACTTTTAATTTTATGTATATTTATAATATATTAATTTTTTTAACTTTTTAATATATCTAATTATTTATATTTTAACACTCGTTAATAAAGTTATAGCTTTGGTGATAATTCCCTAGTTCAATGTTGTTCTCCGTAACGGCAATAAATAGTTCATGCATATTGTTATGAAATAATATAAAAGACAAGAACAATAACTCAAGAATAAGAGCAATAGAGAGAATAGAGAGAGAGAAGTATTCTTATTGATACTTAGAGATTGTTAGGGATTGTTTACAATGGTAGAAGACCCCTTTATTTATAGGGAGGAGGATCATTTAGCTACCAATAATAGGACTCTAGAATCTCTCTAATTAAAGACATTCACCTTAAATAGAAGTGTATTTATAACACTCCCCCTTGAATGTCTATTCAATGATGTGCCTCGTTAAAACCTTAAAACAAAACCCAATGGGAAAAATTAAAGTACGGGAGTACACATGTTTGAATATGCGCCTATTGGTTGCCAGTTAAAAACCTCGCAAGGAAAACCCGGTGGGACAAAACCTTGTAAGGGAAAAAGAGTGCAACGCGCATTTAACTCCCCCTGATAAGAACATCAATTTATGTCCTTAAGTCTTCGCATCCCGATCTTGTGAACTAGCTTCTTGAAGGTTGACTTTGGTAGAGATTTTGTGAACAAATCAGCCATATTGTCGCTTGAACGAATCTGTTGAACATTGATATCACCATTCTTTTGAAGATCATGTGTGAAGAATAACTTTGGTGAAATATGCTTCGTTCTATCTCCTTTTATGAATCCTCCCTTCAATTGAGCTATACATGCTGCATTGTCTTCATACAAAGTTGTGGGTAGTTTATCACACTTCAAACCACATTTGTCTTGGATATGATGTATTATAGACCTCAACCACACACACTCCCGACTTGCTTCATGAATAGCAATTATCTCGGCATGATTAGATGAAGTAGCCACAATTGATTGCTTAGTCGATCGCCAAGATATGGCGGTTTCTCCACAGGTAAACACATAACCCGTTTGAGATCGAGCCTTGTGTGGGTCGGACAAATATCCAGCATCAGCATAACCAACAAGATCCGGGCTGCAATTCTTGCCATAAAATAAGCCCATATCGGTAGTTCCCTTTAGGTACCGCAATATGTGTTTGATCCCATTCCAATGTCTCCTCGTAGGAGCCGAGCTAAATCTTGCTAAGACATTAACTGAAAAGGATATGTCAGGCCTTGTAGTATTTGCAAGATACATTAGTGCGCCAATTGCGCTAAGATATGGTACTTCAGGACCAAGTAGCTCTTCATTCCTTTCTTGTGGTCGGAATGGATCTTTGTTCACATCAAGTGATCTAACAACCATCGGTGTACTTAAAGGATGTGCTTTATCCATGTAAAACCGTTTCAGTACCTTTTCTGTATAGGTAGATTGATGAACAAAAATTCCGTTTGCCAAATATTCAATTTGCAAACCAAGACATAGTTTAGTCTTTCCGAGATCTTTCATCTCGAATTCATCCTTTAGATAATCAATTGCCTTTTGGAGTTCTATAGGGGTTCCAATAAAGTTTATGTCATCGACATATACGGCAAGTACAACAAATTCCGATGTTGTTTTCTTTATAAAAACACACGGGCAAATGGCGTCATATATATAGCCTTCTTTTAACAAGTACTCACTAAGACGATTATACCACATTCGTCCAGATTGCATTAGACCATACAAGGATCTTTGTAATTTAATTGAGAACATTTCCCGAGATTTTGAATTATGCGCGTTTGGCATCTTGAGTCCATCGGGAATTTTCATGTATATCTCATTATCAAGTGAGCCATAAAGATAGGCAGTAACCACATCCATTAAGTGCATGTCAAGCTTTTCATGGACAGCAAAACTTATGAGATAACGAAAGGTTATCGCATCCATTACATGCGAATATGTCTCTTCATAATCGACACCAGGCCTTTGAGAAAAACCTTGTGCAACAAGGCGTGCCTTATATCTTTGTACCTCGTTTTTCTCATTTCTTTTGCGTACAAAGACCCATTTATAGCCGATAGGCTTAACACCATTAGGTGTTTCAACAATAGGGCCAAAAACTTCACGTTTTGCCAGCGAATTCAATTCTGATTGAATTGCTTCTTGCCACTTTGGCCAATCCTGTCTTTTTCGACATTCTTCAACAGATTGAGGTTCGAGATCCTCACATTCTTGCATAATGCTAGATGCTACATTATAAGCAAAGGCATTATCCACCACAATATCCACTCGATTAATATTTGCCTCAATATTAATTGGATTTAGGGATAGTTCCGTATTTTCCAGAGTCTCGGGCTCAATGGATTCTTCATGAATCTCAAAATTTGTCAAATCATGAATTTCCTCATGAGATTCTTTCGTAGTGTCATCTCGATCGTTCTTTTTCCTCTTTCTAGGATTTCGATCTTTGGAACCTAATGGTCTGCCACGCTTCAGGCGTGCATTTGACTCATTGGATATGACACTAGATGATTGTCCAACAGGGACATCAATGCGGATTGGAACATTTTCCGCGGAAATGTGGGATTTCGTTATCCTCTTCAAGTCCGTAAATGCGTCAGGCATTTGATTTGCTATTCTTTGCAAATGGATAATCTTTTGTACCTCTCTTTCACAAATAGAGGTATGTGGATCAAGATGAGATAATGATGCATTTTTCCACAAAATTTCCCGTTTGGTTTCACCAACTTCTCCCCCTAATTTTGGGAAAAGTGTCTCATCAAATCGACAGTCTGCAAATCGTGCAGTAAACAAGTCGCCTGTCAATGTTTCGAGGTAGCGAATGATGGAGGGCAATTCAAACCCAACATATATTCCTAACCTTCTTTGCGGACCCATTTTGGTGCGGGATGGCGGTGCTATAGGCACATATACTGCGCATCAAAAAATTCTTAAATGAGATATATTGGGTTCATGACCCAAAACCAATTGCAACGGGGAATACTTGTGGTAATTCGTCGGTCTGAGACGAATTAGCATTGCTGCATGTAAGATGGCGTGACCCCATACCGAAATGGGCTGCCTCGTTCTCATAAGTAATGGCCTTGCAATCAACTGCAGGCGTTTAATTAACGATTCTGCAAGACCGTTTTGAGTGTGAACATGAGCTACAGAATGTTCAACTTTTATCCCGATTGATAAGCAATAATCATTAAATGCTTGGGATGTAAACTCAGCAGCATTATCCAGTCTAATGGACTTGATTGGATTATCTGGAAATTGTGCTCGTAGTCGAATTATTTGTGCCATTAATTTCGCAAACGCAAGGTTGCGTGATGACAACAGGCACACATGAGATCATCTACAGGATGCGTCTATCAAGACCATGAAATACCTAAACGACCCACTAGGTGGGTGAATAGTTCCACAAATGTCCCCTTGTATACGTTCCAGAAACGTGGGTGACTCAGTCCCAACCTTTGTTGGTGATGGCCTGATAATCTACTTGCCTTGATAACACGAAGTGCAAGGATATTCATTATTCGAAAGAATTTTGAAATTCTTTAACGGATGCCCATATGAGCTTTCTATAATCCGTCTCATCATGACCGATCCTGGGTGTCCCAATCGATCATGCCAAAGTACAAAGGTATTGGAATCAGTAACCCTTTGGTTTACTGTTGAATGTGCCTCAATTGCACTAATTCTTGTCCAATACAGGCCACAAGATAAAGACGGGAATTTCTCAATAACCCTCTTTTGGCCGGAGACATTCTTTGTGATGACGAGATATTCAAGATTATCTTCATCCATTGTCTCAATATGATAGCCATTCCGGCGTACATCTTTAAAACTCAACAAGTTTCTCTTAGACTTGGAGGAGAACATTGCATTCTCTATGATTAACGTCGTGCCTTTGGGCAGAGTTACAATTGCTCTTCCGGAGCCTTCAATCAATTTACTACTTCCAGAGATTGTAGTAACGTTTGCCTTACACATATTTAGTTGAGAGAAATATTTCTTTTCTTTGAGTATTGTATGTGTAGTACATGAATCAACTAGGCAAATACTTTTACAGTTGGACGTTGATCCAAGTTCGCTTTGTGAGATATCCATATTGCTATCCCATAGTTTGACATACAAAAGAGATACACGAACATAAGAATAAACAAGTTCAATTCGTTTGTGTCACATAATATTTTCAAAATCTGCTGCTAACAGTTGACTAACAAAATCAGATATGTTATCCATAATTGATTACTTTACAGTTTGAAAATTTCAGTTTAAACATTTTCTTCAAACAATCGATTGTTAAACACAAACAATCGATTGTTAAACATTGACAATCGATTGTTAAATACACACAATCGATTATTTGCTATTTTGAAAAACTTCAGATCATACTGTCTTAAGACAATCG
The DNA here is from genome assembly GCA_034376525.1 of Nicotiana benthamiana. NCBI lineage: Eukaryota > Viridiplantae > Streptophyta > Magnoliopsida > Solanales > Solanaceae > Nicotiana > Nicotiana benthamiana. Next base: position 98,784,618 of record CM067337.1, read on the forward strand.
ATTGTTAAATATAGACAATCGATTGTTGGCTATTTTGAAAAATTCCAGAGCACACTGCTTTAAGACAATCGATTGTTAAGTATAGACAATCGATTGTTGGCTATTTTGAAAAATTCCAGAGCACACTGTTTTAAGACAATCGATTGTTAAGTATAGATAATCGATTGTTGGCTATTTTGAAAAATTCCAGAGCACACTGTTTTAAGACAATCGATTGTTGGCTATTTTGATAAATTCCAGATTACACTGTTATAACGGCAATCGATTGTTAGGCAAAGACAATCGATTGTGGATGATTTTTGAAAAATTCCAGATTACACTGTCTTAACGACAATCGATTGTTAGACAAAGACAATCGATTGTGGATGATTTTTGAAAAATTCCAGATTACACTGCCTTCACGACAATCGATTGTTAGACAAAGACAATCGATTGTCGATCAATTGTTTTTCAGTTTTAATGCGAAAATAGTAGATAATCGACTAGTTTTTCAGGCTAGTCGATTACCCCTACTGGAAAATAAAAATATTATTGATATTTGAGCATATTGAGATATTCTAAAGAACTACTGCTAACATTGCATCATGAACTAACTAATACGATCTAATACTAATGACTATTAGTTTATTCACTAACTAATACAAATAAGTAGGACAAAATCAAATAACTCCATCTTCTTTCATCATGGACCCATCGCCGATTAGGTGGTCTATTTTCCCCTCGGGTTGCTCAAAGAAATCTGCCACATCCAGGTGGGTGATGTCCGAGTTGTCGTCATAGACAAAATTTGTTTCAGGGCCTTTTCTCTTTCGAGATGCTTGATAAAGGTCAACCAGGTGTCTTCGTATACGGCAAGTCTTTGACCAGTGCCCTTTCCCACCGCAACGATAACATATAGTTTCTGAACCATTTGCCTTAGGATCTTCATGACCCCATTTCTGCTTTCGGCGGTTATCTCTCCTTGGGGGTTGGCGGACTTCATTGGAATTTCTTCCTTGTCTACGTCCCTGGCTATGACCCCGTTTACGACCATGACCATGGCCCTTTTCATGTTTGGCATAATGAGAGTGCACCTTATCTGCTTCAGGCAGTGGTGTAGACCCAGTGGGTCGATTTTCGTGATTTCTCATGAGCAGGTCATTATTTCGCTCAGCCACTAGTAGAAGAGAAATCAGTTCAGAGTACTTTGTAAAGCCTTTCTCTCTGTACTGTTGTTGCAGTACCATATTGGAGGCATGAAACGTTGTAAACGTTTTCTCAAGCATATCATAATCGGAGATATTATCCCCGCATAGCTTCAATTTAGAAGTAATTATGAACATTGCAGAATTATATTCAGAAACGGACTTAAAGTCCTGGAGCCTCAGATGAGCCCAATCATATCGTGCTTGTGGCAGAGTGACCAACTTCAGGTTGTCATATCTCTCCTTTTAGCCGTTCCACAAGATGAGTGGATCCTTGATGGTGAGATATTCAATCTTCAAACCTTCATCAAGGTGATGGCGCAAGAAAATCAAGGCCTTCGCACATTCTTGGGTGGATGCTTTTTCTCTATCTTTGATGGTGTCTCCGAGACCCATAGCATCTAAGTGGATTTCAGCATCCAACACCCATGTCATATAGTTCTTGCCCGAAATTTCAAGGGCAACGAACTTTCTTTTCGTAATGTCAGACATAATCGAAAATTAAATTAGGAAGAGGGAAATACCTTAGATTTTTCGAGAATGGTTCTTGAGACGGTAGAGTCTCGTGCTGATAACGTGTTATGAAATAATATAAAAGTCAAGAACAATAACTCAAGAACAAGAGCAATAGAAAGAATAGAGAGAGAGAAGTATTCTTATTGATACTTAGAGATTGTTAGGGATTGTTTACAATAGTAGAAGACCCCTTTATTTATAGGGAGGAGGATGATTTAGCTACCAATAATAGGACTCTAGAATCTCTCTAATTAAAGACATTCACCTTAAATAGAAGTGTATTTATAACACATACAACGTTGAATTATTATGCTTCTCCCTCTTCGATTTTGTTACCAACTTTATCCTCCGTGTTTCGCATAATTACCACAACTACCCCTCGCAAATTTCGAATTCCTAACGAAGAGATACTACACGTTTGGACGAAAAGCAAAACAGGAGTATTATCCATTTAGCTTATGCCTATTGTAGTAGGAGAATGTCCGGTGCTCCATTACACATCTTTGCGCCAGTCAGATTTCAGCTCAGCATACTTCCCAAAAAAAAATTGCCTTTTTAGTCCAAATTTTATCCGTTTTTCGGTCTTTCGGCTAAGATCCAAGAGTAGCGTAAGTTTTCTCCTTCTGTGAATTACTTTGGATACGAGAAAAGTATTTTTATACATTAAGTGAATTATCTGCATTTGAGTTTATAGGTTTTTGATTGTAAAAATGCTAAGTTATCAAGTTCTGCATAAATTATTTATAGATATTGAGTAAGATTTTTTTACACAAATATAAGATCTAAGCAAAGTTAATGAATTTTATTGAACTCCACAAATCGTATAATAGCTCTGTTGTACGAGAAAAATTAAAGCGGCTAATTTTTGGAATAAATTCAAGCATAAATTTTTTAAAATTTTAAAAATAAAATTTAAATATTTGAATCCTATATGTAAAATACTATAAGCCAGTATAGTTAATAATTCAAGATATTGCGTTGATCAGGGGCGAAGCCACCTTCTACATATAATGACTACCTTTATCGAAATATTACGAAAAATTATACTGTGTATATAATTAAAATATTAATTTTTGATGTATAATATATATATTAAATACTATTTGTCGGAACTTCTTTTTAGTCACCTTAAAAATATTTCTGGCTTCGCCATTAGCGTCAATGGAAAAATTATCCGCTCTCCAAATATTACCACAATCATGTGAAGTGGAATGATAGAAGTATCAGTTTAATATACATCAATCAACGTTACACATTATATTAACTCTGTTATAAATAAAATTTTATTTATGATGAATATTTATATTTAGAGAGATTTTAATGTTTAGTATTTGTTGGCTAAGTCACTCTTTTCCTATAAATAGCGGGTTCTATTCCACCGTAATTGATCCAAGAATTCAATAAGAATTCTCTTTACCGACTTTTCTCTGCAATACTCTTCTTCTTCTTCTTTTATTATTTCATAATACGTTATCAACACAAGACTCTAACCAATTGGGTAAAAGATTTGGGATTGAGCTAATGATTGTCAATTGTTCCATGAACTTCCTTCATGAATAAATTCTGAATTCAAGGTATGTATTTTACCGTATTTTTCTCTTTTATTCCATAATTTGATTTTAAATACAAGCAAAGAAAATTAATTTTGATTATAACTCTAATGGAGTTAGTAAGAAATTATAACTACTTGAAGGAGTAAAATTTCTATGTCTTGCCATGATCAAAGTCATGTATAATCTTGAGCACAAGAAGTAGAGAATGTGATAGCAATATGTGATAAATCTGAAAGAAGACAAAATTGTTACCATGAAGGTATCTGGATATGGATGTGGCAATAGACGAAATTATAATCGTCATCATTGTGATATTGAGAATAATAAGGATTCTTAAAATAATTCTTCACTTAGTGAAAATAATATTTGTCATTGATTTGACATGTGTCACGATTCAAAATCCACTTAATTTTTTAGGTTTACCCTCAAACCCCAAGTTTCCTACAAATTTTCATGTCCAAATCCGTATATAATCATGTATTTAACTCAAAACAGGCCTAAATTACTTACCTCATGCTTGGTGGTGAAAATGATACCTCAAAGTTGCACTAAAATCGGCTCCAATGGAAGAAAATGGGGTTGAAATCAACCCAACCCCTGATTTAAAAGAACTTCACCACCTCCAGCATTTCTGCACATGCGGTCGCTTGACGCTTCTGCAATTCCGCAGGTGCGAGCCAATCTACCTCTTCTGCTGGTTTCCTCCAGGCTCCCCTTTGCCGCTTATGTGCCTCGTACAGCGCAGGTGCGGTCCCGCTTTTACGGCTCCATGACCGCATCTGCAGTCTCTTCACTTCTTGCCAAAGCTGCATCTGCATCTCTTCTGGCCGCTTCTACAACTCCGCACTTGCGGCCCAAATTTCGCAGGTGTGGTTATATCAGTAACCAACAACTTCAGCCCTTTTAAAAATCTCATTTTCGATTCGTTAACCACCGGAAATCCAACCGAGGTCCCCGGGACCCCAACAATCATACCAACCAGTCCCAAAACACATTATGGACTTGCTCTAGACTTTAAATCATAGCAAAAAATGCTAAAACCACGAATCGGACTCCAATCCAAGCTATGAACTTTAAAATTTCAAACTTCTACTTTCAGTGTTTAAACCTATCAAATCACACCCGATTGAATTCAAATTTTGCACACAAGTCATATTCGACATTATAAACCTACTCCAGCTTTCAGAATCGAATTCTGATCCCGATATCAAAAATTCCACTTCCGGTCAAACTTATTAAAAACCTTCAAATTTCTATCTTTAGCCAAATGACTCCAAAATGATCAGACCTCCAAATTCGCTTCCAATCGCACTCCCAACACTAGAATCACCAAAAGGAGCTACTCCCAAACTCGGAATCCTAAACGGACATTGACAACACTAAAATGGGCTTCCACCCAAACTTACAAAATTTCTTCCAAAATGCCAACTTCCATGATAGTTGCCAAAATGCTCCTGGATCGTCCAAAACCCGATCCGAGCATACACCCAAGTCTGAAATTATCATACGAATCTGCTGAAACCTTCAAACCCCGATACCGAGGCTGTTTACTCAAAAATATAGTCCTAGCTAATTCTTTCAACTTAAACCTTCCTAAATGAGAATTTCTTTCCAAATCAAATCCGAACTTTCTGAAATTCAATTCCGATCATGCGTACTAGTCATAATACATGAATTGAAGTTGATCATGGCCTTAAACTACTTAACAGCGTGCTAGAGCTCAAAACAAGCAGTCGGATTATTACATTCCCTCCCACTAAAACATACTTTCATCCTCGAACGTGCTAAGAACTGCGCTGGAGTATATTGAAATCGTTGTTTAACACCTCGAGCAGCTACACGTGCTGCCACAACTCAGCCGGCCGCCCTAGCGGAAGGTATCATTTTTCACTTAAGCAAATAAGCCTTAAAGCCAAACTCCATCATCTGGAATTCTCTACCAGGCATGTTCTAACATACGCTCAATATATCGATAATTACACGCAACACCAAAACATGACTACATACCTTAGCTAATTTCATAATTTGCACCACTTTACTCATAGGACCACAATAGCATTCTTTGATCCAATAAATCGAAATTCCATGAATCTGATGCTCTCATTGCACCTTATGACTTACATAGGTCTTGCTCTAACTCTTACAATACTGCCACAATAGAAGAGATGTGCGGGATCATAGCCGACTGCCAAATCAACAAATCATTGGGTCTATACTCCTAACAGCAACCCTCTCCTCATTCTGAACAAAATAATGGTCTTTGCTCCTTAATATACTTCATATAATCATATTGCACTGATCTTAAATCCAATGATCTCATCTCACCCAGTATGAATTGCTCAGGCAATAAACCACCCTGGACATGATCAAAAATTCTCACATAATGCCATAACGTGCCAATAGGCTACCAATTCGAATACGACACAATAGGAAAACGAACTCAGAAAAGGAAATTCAATTACCACCGCTTGTGAATCATATGTACGACGCGGTCAACATAATTAAACAAACACCCCGCTCATGAATCATAGATGAGATGCAGGTATGCAGTAAATAGGAGTTTTCCTGAGAAATATAGGAAAGAAAATGCATAAAACAACTATAGGGAACTGTTCTTAACATCATACTGTTGCGGCCGAACCCGATCCAAACAACATACCCATGGAGGCGTGCCACCTGATCCACATATAGAATTCACATATGAGTTACACACCAAGCCAGATTGATCATTACAACCAAATACCAAAAATCGGTCACAAGCACTCTAGGTGCATATACCATCCCTGGGGAGACATATAGCGTTATAAGCTTCAAACTCAAGAACAAATGAGGAGTGATATACGATCTGCATCTCAAGAGCCATTTTGCTTATATAATATCATCCCTATGCGGAACCTCCACACATAAGCAATTCACCAAACCGTCTCACAACTCACAAAGCGTAATATATCATTATATGAAATAACTGACGACGAAATAAGACCCTGACTACTCTTCCATAAGGAGCACATTATTGAAATGAACACATCTGGCTGAATATAGAGCCCATATTCACATTTAAATCCATCCACTAACCTCAATCTAACTTTGGTCGCAATAAACTAGGCCGATAACCTTTCAAAGGTCCATAATTACTCCCCTTTTTCTCATAACACATAAGAACAACCATTATAACTAGAGTGATCATCCATTGTCCACAACTCAATAAATCAAGTGCCCTCCAGGCATCAATTCCCAAATCAATGACATCACCACGATTTTCATACTTGGTATAACTCCTCAACCAATCAAGGGACTACATGCCACACTTATACACCCTTCCCGTAGATCATGCTCCACAACCTTCTGTAACAGATAACAGGTCTATACATTCAATCCACTGGTCGTACTGACGCTAAAAATCGATCAAGAATCCTTAACCAGGATGCAAAGCCTTTTTCACAAAATACCGATCTCAGGTGATGCTAAAGGCAATACTAACTTACTTTAAACATCAAAACTACTTTCATGCTCATCCGAGCTTGTGACATCCTTGTCAACACCAAACTGCAACCTTGATCCTCAATCCAAATTCTATACCACTCACTGCACCCACCATGCCAATATATGATAGAACACAATTTTTTATCATAATTCCAGAACGACTAATAGCTTAACACTTCATCGTATAAAACCTTTCATTTAACTCACTTTAGGAGAACCATAGCATTACACAGGTGAATCTTCATAAACGTAGAATATGCAAATCTCTAAGTAGTGGTCTAAGCCACCATAGCCCTTCCGATATCCGATGTCATGACCCTAATTCGCCGTCCGTGAAATATCATGATGACACCTAATTTTTATGACTAGGTAATCCTAATAAGTGCGAAAATTAAATCAAAACTTGTGGAAATATATTGTGATGGCCCAATGGATCACTTATTTATTTTTTGTTCTGTACTTCTGAGGCCTTAAATCCTCCTCTCGGGTTGCCTCGATTTGTATGTGCAGTCCCGGCGCGTGGCCGAAAAGCTTAGATATGGATTCTGTGAGAAAATAATGCTAATGTTTTATATTAAATTGAACAAATTTGACTTCGATCAACATTTTAGGTAAACGGAAATGTACCCATGATTTGACGGTCCCAGAGGGTCCGTAGGAAAATATGGGACTTGAGTGTATTCCTGGAATCGAATTTCGAGGTCCCAAGCCCGAGAAATGAATTTTTATGTGAAACTATTTTCTGGAAATAATTAAAGAAAATAGAAACAAGAATTGATTAGAAGACTGGGTATTGGACCCGTATTTTGGTTCCGCTGCCCCGTACAAGTCTTACATATGATTGGAGCTCTTCCTGTAAAGTTTGGTTGAAAATGGACGTCGTTTGACGTGTTTCGAGCCGAAATGGGTGTTTTATGTCTTATGAAAAATTAGGAAGAAATCATGAGTTTTGAGGCTTGATCCGATGTATATGATATTATTTTGGAAATTTGATAGCACAGACAAGTCCATAGGGTATTTTTGAGGTTGTGTGCTTATTTGGTTTGGAGCTTCGAGGGCTCGGGTGTGTTTCTAGTAGGTTCCGGGAGGTCTTAGACTTAAACCACCAGATGTTGCAAGTTGGGTGCAAGCTGCGGGTTTTAGTGAGGCCGCGGTCATGATTGCGCGGTCCGCAGCGTGAGCCACGCGGCTACAGTTGTCCTTCCGCGGTACTTGCTGCTAGCTTCAGAGAACCCACAGCCCTTAGTTCCCCTAGCGCGTTCGCATCTGCACGGCCGTGATCACCTTCGCGCGGTCCGCGCTGCCACCTTCAGAGGACCTGCAACTCTCAGCTCCACCAGCGCGGCCGTGACCGCCTTAGCACGGTCCGCGGTGTGATCCCCGCAGCCTCAGTCATCCTCCCGCGGTCCGCGCTGGAGGCTCAGGGAGTATAAATACACATGATTTTTCAGTTATTTCTCACTTTCCAAAAATCCAAAACCTAAGAGGCGATTTTCTAAGCAATACGTCTTCTTCAAAACGATTGGTAAGTGGTTTCTAACTAATTTTCTTTACTCCTTAACACCTTTTAACATAATTTCAACATCAAATCGAAAGTTTTAATGGGTAAATTTGGGTATATTAGGTAGGACCTAGGGTTTTGCTAAATTAGGGGTTGGACCTCAATTCGAGGTCCGATTTCAAAACTAAGCACATAATTGGATTCGTGGGGGAATGGGTAACCGGATTTTAGTTCGGACCTTGGGTTTGGACCGTGTTGGTCTGAGGGACATTTTTGTTATTTAACCTAAAATTTCATCTTAGCTGTAAATTTAATCGTAGAATTAGTTGCTTGAGATGTTATTTACAAGATTTAATTGAAATGAATAGATTTGGGCCATTTGGAGTCGGATACTCGTGGCAAAAGAATGAGTTCAAGTTGATTTTTGGACCCGATTGAGGTAAGTAGCTTGTCTAACCTCGTGTGGGCGACCTTCCCCTTAGGATATGATGTTTGTTAATTGAATTCCTCGTACATGAGGTGACGAGCACGTACTTGAGCAAGTTGTTGGAAAATCCATTTTTACTTGAAGCATTTAAATTGAATTTTCTTTCTTACCTATTCATTTTAAATTGTGAGTTTATTTTATGCTAGATTAGAGAGGCATAATCGTTTGACTTGCTGCCTAAGTGTTAAACTGGACTATTTGTATTCCGTGTAGTATGTTTGGTCAGCATTTTCTATCTATTGTCCTGGATTAGTATCTTTCCTAATGTTTGGGTTGATATTGTGTGTTTTTAAATTGGGACTATGGGTTGGCCTCCCGGGAGATCCCTCTACACTTGATATGTTGTGGACTGAGGGTGCGGATACCAAGAGATCCCTGGCACATGAGATTGTAAGATTTGAGGATACGAAGAGATCCTTGGGATACGAAGAGATCCCTAGTGAATATAATGAGGATACCAAGAGATTCTCGGGATACTAAGAGATCCCTAGTGAATGTGATGAGGATACCAACAGATCCTCGGGATACCAAGAGATCTCTAGTGAATATAATGAGGATACCAAGAGATCCTCGGGATACCAAGAGATCCCTAGTGAATATGATGAGGATACCAAGAGATCCTCGGGATAATAAGAGATCCCCGGTTATTATTTCCTATTGTGAGTAGTGTTTCTTGCATTGCTTTTGTTTCGTTTTTCCTATTGTTGTTTCCCTAATGTATCCTGTTTAGATTCATGTTGTAGATTTTACCTATACTATTTTTTTCTTTATCTCATCATTTATTATATTTATCTCAGTAGGGCCTTGACCTTTCTCATCACTACCCAACCGAGGTTAGGCTTGGAACTTACTGAGTACCGCTGTGGTGTACTCATGCCTCTTCTGCACATGTTTTCCATATGCATATCCAGGTACTTCATCTCAGACACACTGTCACCGAGGCGGAGAGATCTAGCGGAGACTCGAGGTATATCTGCAGCATCTGCAGACCGAAGAGTTTCCTTCTTTATTCTATCTGCAGTGTTTAGATTCTATTATACTTTGATGTAGACATTCTGGAGATTAGAGCATTTACAGTATTTTCCTTTAGCTTGTGTTTCCTGTTAGTTTCCGGATTTTGGGATCAAGATGTAGAGTTTCGCATTTATTTTTGGTTTGTATATGCCTAGAGGCACTTGTATACCGCTTTTATTTCGGTTTTTGCTTAATTTATTTAAATAATTCCTCCAGTTATATCAGTTGCCGCATTGTTAGGCTTACCTAGTTGTAGGAACTAGGTGCCATCATGACATGTTCATGGAGGGTGAACTGGGTTCGTGACATATATAAATCTAAGACTAAGAATGACTAAAAAGGAATGCTATATAAAATGACGTTTGGCATATACAACACAATATCTCAAACTTCTACATCACTATCCCAATACCCAGAAACGCACGGGCACACAAGGTTGAAGGAAGACAGTAAAGTACTCTAATCTCCAAAATATCTATATTAGCAGTATGATAGAAGGGCTAACACTACAAGATAGAATAAAGATGGAGACTCTTTGGCCTGCGGACGTGACAGATGTACCTCGAAGTCTCCAAAAGCTCTCCCTGCCTCAAGGATGATAAGCCTGTGTGGAAGTACTTGAATCTGCACATGAAAAACATGCACAAAAAGGGCATGAGTACACCACAACGGTACTCAGTAAGTACCAAGCCTAACCTCGATGGGTTAGGGATGATGAAGGTTAGGGCCCTACTGAGATCAAATAAAATATAAGATTTAATAGTGTAGAGTAAGCAACTAATGAATACAACAATGGAATAAGACAAGTTATACAAGTAACAACAAATATACAACGAACAGAGTAACCACGGAGTAATAAGAATAGCTAAGAACCAATTGTAACAACGAAGATCTCCTAGGATACCATCCTGTAGTCCTTTTCATCAATTATCCAGTGGCTCTCCCGGGATACCATTTCATAGTCTAATTATGAATGCGTGGAGATCAACCGGAATTCCGATCCGTAGTCCAAAAAGTAAATACCCAGTATTGTGGGAATCTACCAAGTGCATTATCTTAGTTTCATATAACGGTGTCGGGAATTTAACCCGTATCCCAAGTAAATGTGCAGGGGAATCTACCGAGAATCTAGCCCGTAGTTCCAAAGTAAACATACAAGGGGAAGCTCCCGGATTCCCACATCCGTAGTCCCAATGTAAATACACAGCAACAACAAGAAGAATATTCAGAAATGGAATTTCATAGAAAGGTAACAAGTAGTTCTAGCCTAACATGCTTCACATAATGCAAACAAGGCAATTTAAGCAAATAGATAATTTCAGTCAACTAAACATGCTCTTTTAACTAACAACAGGTTAAATTTGCAAATACAATAAAAGAGGAAAGGAAACATGCTAAGGAATACTTTAAGAAAACTGGATTTTCAATAATTTGCACAAGTACGCGCTCGTCACCTAACGCACAAGGCAGTGCAATTATCAAATACACCAATCCTAAGGGGAAAGTCCCTCACACAAGGTTAGACAAGTCATTTACCTCGAACCATCTCAAAATCAACTCGAAATCATGCTTTTGCCACGAGTATCCGACTCTAAATGACCCAAATCTATTCAATTGAATTGCATATTGTAAATAACACCTCAAGTAAGTGATTAGACGCTTTAATTCAAAGCTAATACGCGAAATTAGGTAAAATAAGCAAAGTGCCCCTCAGGCTCACATCTCGGAATCAGGTGAAAGTTTCATTTTCAGAAATCTCATACTCACACGAGTCTATGCATAATAAGAACACTGAAATCGGAGTCCAATTGGCCCCTCAAATCCTCATTTAAAGGTCTCTTAAACTCAAGCCCTAATTGCCCCTTTTCCCCAAATTTCTCACCACTATTTATGTCTTTAATCATATGAAAACGAGTTATAAAGTCAGGAACGTTTCCTCCAACTGATTCCCCTTTTTTTTTCCTTAAAACCCCTCTTAAAAACTTCAAACCCGAATGAATATGGTGGAAGAATAGCTGCATTTCGCAAAGTTAACTATTTATATGTTCTGCCAAGGGATTACTGCTTTTGCGGCCCTGGGACCGTATCTGTGGACTAAACGTCTCACATGCGACTTTCATTAAATGGCCAATTTTTTGCACCTATGGTCTTCCACTCGCAGATGCGGTTCTGCTTCTGTGGAAGGTCTACCACATCTGCGGAATTTGCTGAACAAACCAACATCTGCCTCTGCGGTCTCCTTAGCCGCATCTGTGGTGCCGCATCTACGGTCCCCAAGCCGCAGATGCGAAAATACCAGAAGCAGCAATGCTACAGTTGTTGCAACACTTCCTTAACCTCCCCGTCTACCACCCAAAACACCTCGAGGCCCCCGGGACCTCAACCAAAAACACCAATATCACCTACTACCTTATTCAAACTTGTACCAATCCTTAAAACACCTATAACAACATTGAAACCCCGGATTAATCAGGGATTTAAGCCTAAGAACTCCAAATTTCCTCAATATACGCTTTCGATCAAACACCCAACCAAACCACATCCGAATGACCTAAAATTTCGCACGTCCTAAATGACATGATGGAGCTACTGCAACTCTCAAAATTCCATTCCAACCCTTAGATCAAAATCTCACCATCGAACCGAAAATCTCCAGAATTCAGCCTTCGACATTTCAAGCCTAAATTTGCTACGGACCTTCAAAATACTATCCAAACACGCTTCTAACCCCAAAACCACCCAAAGAACTAACAGAACCATCTGCGAGCATGTGATTTTTTGCCCTGCATGAATTACTCCTATAAATTGAAACAAAATCATTTTTTTTGTCTGTTTGCAATTTTGTGAATTTTCATGATATGTTCTGTTAGTTGTTTGCATTGTTTGTGCATTTAATTAATAAAGATATAGAAATACATGGCATTTGCATCTAGGATTTAATTCTACATTTTACGATTAATTAGCGAATTAGTTGTTTGTAACAAATGGAAAATTACAAAAATAGCTTAATTTGCATTTTTAATTTTTTTGATTTTTATGTAGTTTTCTTTTAATTTGCTTCCTCATTCTGATGACTATATAGACTTAATTAGTATATTTAGGTCATTTAGGTTAGGAATTAATTTAGATTTTTATTATTATTTTGAAAAAAAGATAAAAACAACAAAAAGAATCAATTTTGGAAAAAATGAAAATATTTTGAAAAGAAAGGGATATTAGATTTTATATTTGGGCCAAAATTCACCCAAAATGTAACCAAATTAACCCATACCCAGCCAAATACACTACCCCTACCTGGTCCAGTCCCCAGCTCACCAAACGACGTCGTCCCCCTTCCCCCCCCCCCCCCCCCAGTTAATCTGAGCCATCAATCCTTCTAATCTAATGGGCAGGATCCATCCCCTATTTAACATAGTAATGTCCCAATAACATCGTACCTTGTCTTCTATCTGTCTCCAACCCCATCTCACAGCAGCCCTAACGTCCCCAGCCAGAAATCGCTTCCGCCGGCGGCAACGTCCCAAACCATGCCAAATTAGCACCATCCATGCGTCTCAACACCCCTATCCAACCAGCCAACTCTCTTCCTTCGAATCCTTCCCAAGCATGTCGAATATTCGATTCAGTGGCCGCCAGCTCCGCTGTATCCGGTGGCGCAACTTCAAAATTGCCTCAAAATCACACCAAACAACCCCCATACCTCCCTCATCCCAAATCCGTGAATCACTTCCTTCAAATAACTCTCCAATGGCTCGAATCTTGGTTTGAAGATCGGGACCATGCATGAAGATTGTTTGTCGCAGTTGTATTGGGTCGATTCTATCTTCTAATAACAATACTTGTTTGTTGAATTAAGAACAAACAATCAATGTTATTAGAAGACAAAATCAAGTGGTAAAATTGCCCTAACATTACATTGATCCCGTAAGTCTATTTCACCCTTCCTTTGTATTGCTTTCTTCGTTCATATTCATTATCGTCCATTACTAGCCTGTTATCTTCTCCTTTTTGTTTCTTTTATTTTAGAAATTTGCAATTTTGTTATCCTATTATGCATGTAAGCTTAATCTAGATTTTGCATAGGTTTACTTGATTAAGCTTTTTCAGAATGGTTTTAATGTTGTTTTCAATAGTTATTTTTTAATTTAATGTCGTTTGTTTTCTTTTTCTATTTAGCTGATTTTTTTATTTAATTGCATGGTTCATTTGTTTCCCCTGTTTTATATATATGAAAGAATCTGTAATGTATTTTAATTATGTGATAAGAAGTTTGTTTTCAATAATAAATCTCGAAGTTTACTTAATTGCAAGAGCCTAGGAGTTTATGCTATGGCTGTTAGTTACTGGTTAGTCAGCTTCTGAAATTGGTGTATACTTCTAGGATCATATTTGAATAAACAAACTTAAGGTGGGGTCTAAGGGTCAGTCTTGGTTGGCAGGGTAAATAACTAGGATTAGTGGGGTAGTTTAGGAATGGGACATGGGAAATCTTTTCCTTAACAACTTAAGAAGCTTCTAGGAGGGGGTCTAATAGTAAATTATGGGTCTAACTTGATCCACAAGTTAAAAAAGAAGGGACTATGAAGCAAAACAAAGTTTGAGGGTTGCCCTATTTTGCTTGCCTATAAAGGCACTCCTTCTTGCTCTAGAAGGCAGACATTACAGATTTTAGAGACCCTAAAAAGAGAAATCTGGAAAATAAAAAGCTGCAGAATTTACTATTCTAAAGAGATTTGAAGGCATAAAATCAAAACAAAAAAGGTCCAAAAATCACTGTTACATTGAGTGTGTTAGGTTTAGGTTTCAGGGATTCTTGGGGTTGTTTTCGAGTTGAATTCCGTCCATTCAAGTTGGTTTTAAAGTTGTTTACTGGTGATGTTTGGTTGAAATCAATCCCTGGTTTATTTGATATCACTGCCCGGGCCTTAAATTGGTTTTGTTGCTGCTGTTGGTTACTGCTGAATCTTAACCCTTTTACTCTCGTTTCCAGGTATATTTCTACTTTACCCGTTGTACATCCTTTTATGATATGGAAATTAGGTAGAGTTGAAGCAAGCTGGCCATTTATTCTCATTAGAAGAGTTTAATTCTGTCTTTATTTCGAGTTTTAGTTTAAATATGTTTACGTCTGAATAGTGGTCAATAATACTGCTTTTTGTGGTTGAGTTTGGTTTAAAATGAACAAGGGATTTCCATATTTCTAGATTGTACAATTGAGTTTGATGACTATTTTAGTTGCATCCTTGTTGAAGTCTGTTCGGGGTTCTGTTTGAGTTGGTTTGAATCCATCTCCATAGGTTGTTCCCTAGTGGCGAGATAGGGTTACACTTGAGTTTCGTTTGATTCCTATTTGTGTTTCTGTCGATGTTCGATTTGAGATCGTTATTCTCCATTTATGGTTTAAGGTCTGAGTTTTGATTCCTTCATTTAAATGTTTTGTTTCTGTTTATTTACTAAGCTCTGTTTATGAAGTTCTTGCTATTATTAATTGCTATCTCTCTTTAATTTTATAAACATGGTTTTGATAACATAAATCTGAAGTTACACATTGTGAACACATTGTTTATGGTTGAGTATTTTCGTATCTGGATATGCATAATAATATAGTTTAAATTATGGAAATGGAAAACTTTAGTGTGTAACAGTGTATATTATTGAGATCTGGTTTATAGTTATAAGGCTTAAAATCGTGTATCAATAATTGTAATGAGCTTACAACTGACCCTATTGTTCGTTTGGTGTAAGACCCAGAAATGGGCAATCGAAATGATAGAGAAAGGAGTAGCATGGATTAGACGAATGCTTTCTATAGTCTCCTAATTCACTTAACATCTAGCCTTAGTTTTGAAAAGCTTAAAACAAGTGCTATTTTTCCTAGAACAATCTTCATCACCTACCTACTTCTATGAATTTATAATTTGCTTTTGTTAAGTACACATCTTTTTTTTAAGTTGAGGTGTTCCATAAGCAAAAATTAGATAATTCATAGCCCTCGGATAGTTATTACTAACTCATTAGAATTGGCGCGTACCATTTAGCGAATTCCATGGTCCTCGCAAACTTGAAAATACGCAATTGCCTTAGGCGCACTAGTTAAATAATTTACCTTCTTAAATTGGGGTGCATATTTATGTGACCAAAATCCAAATCCCAACAACAACAACAACAACCCAGTATAATCTCACTTAGTGAGGTCTGGGGAGGGTAGTGTGTACGCAGACCTTACCCCTACCCTTAGGTAGAGAGGCTGTTTCCGAATAGACCCCCGGCATCCTTCCCTCCAAGAACTTCCCACCTTGCTCTTGGGGAGACTCGAACTCACAACCTCTCGGTTGGAAGTGGGGGTTGCTTACCATCAGAGCAGCCCCTCTTGTCAAAATCCAAATCCCAATGATGTTAAAATATGTCAAAAACCACGGGTGCATTTATGTGACGTGGTTTGAGGCGTATTTTAATGGGGTTGCAATTTTATTTAAAACATAATGATAAAAGCCGCTAAAAGTTAAAATTGACACACATGTATAAATGCGTTAAAATCAGATAATAAGCCAAATATAATAGTTGAGCGACCGTACTAGAACCATGGAACTCGGGAGTGCCTAACACCTTCTCCTGGGTTAACAGAACTCCTTACCCGGATTTCTGGTTTGTAGACTGTAAGACATAGTCAACCTTTTCCTCGACTCGGTATTTAAACCAGTGACTTGGACACCATTAATTATACCAAGTGGCGACTCTGAAAATCTCTTAAATAATTGAATACCATTTTGATTGTCCTTTAATTGGAATCCCTTATCTGTGCCCTTCGCCGGGTGTAGTGTTAAAAATGAGGTGTGACAGCTCTGGCGACTCTGCTGGGGAATTGAGCCCAGAATCTCTGGTTCAGGGTTCAAGAATTCGAGCTTTAAATAATTGTTGTATCTGGCTTTATCATTATCTGATTTTATTGCATAATTGTGCCCGATGTGCTAATTGTTATTTTTTACCGTTTTAATATTATTTGAATTGTGTATAAACTGCCGCGAAGCCGTTCTCTTCTAATTTTCGGGGATGTGCTCGCTGGTCGAGACTCCCTATTCTGTTAGTGTCATACCTTGTAATAAGAAAGATGCTCGGACAAGTTACAAGGCAGGATGGCCTTTTGGTTCCCGGTTCGTAGCCCCCTCCTCGACTCGAGTTGTCCGCTGGGGTACACAGCCTAGAACATATGCGCAGGTTTTATTCTTAGAATAACTTAACCTCATGTCGGATCCCTAGTAGGAACGCTTATCTGCATCATGAATTTGACTTAGGAAACTCAACACAGGGGTTGGGTCCGTCAAGGACAGGTGCACCAGAAATAATGGACCATCCTGATGCATTTTGCGTGCTACCTGTGCATTTATTCCAGTATTGCATGCTGACCGGCTTACGAATATTGGGAAAAAAGTCAAAAAAGGGATAGCAGTATGAGGGTAAAGAGAGCTAATCACCTGTTTTGAAGAAACCAATGTCCAAATAGCGCCGAAACTCTACCAAATTTTTTCTGAAAAATGAAAAAAAGAAAAGGGAAAATGGTTTTACCTCCAAAAAACATGGTTTGTTTTATTTGGCAATGAAAAATGAAAAAAAAAAGAGTCTTGTTTGCACAAATAGTTTGTTTTAAAAATAGCTTATTTATTTGCCTATGAAATGAAAAGAAAAAAAAGTCTTGTTTTAAAAAAAAAGATAGTTTGCCTACGAAATGAAAAAATGAAGGAAAAGAGTCTTGTTTGGAAAAATTGTTTTATTTGTCCGAACTACGCCAGTTTGATTCTCACAGGGTGTGAGATACGTAAGCCCCAAGTTTATTTTTACAAAAAAATAACAAAAAAAGAGGAACCAGGTTTTGTTTGTGACTAGTAAATAAAGTAGTTTTTGTCAAAATTAGCTGCGTGTCCCTGAAGGGGCGCAGGAAGGTTTGTTTTTGCATGAACAGCCACCTTGGATTATTTTTAATTTTTTGACCGGTAGTAGACACGACTTTTATATCTTTCCCTGAAAGCGCTAAAAGGTCGTATTTACAAGGTCGAGGTTTTATTTTTGACATGAAGACTTGAAATCTCTTGTTGTAAGTCCAATAAATGTTTTTTTGCTTAATCACCTTAATGTGCAAAATGAGCACAAATCAAAATTGGTCGATCTCAGTCATGAACAAAATCCGTTTCAAGCTACACATATGGTGGAATGATCTGGGTAAAGCGGGGCAAAACAGGGTCAACATGCACTTGGGAGGACTTATCAGGCTGTTGAAAATTAACCCTAGTGGAGATATCATATAAGCATTGATTACATTCTAGGACTCGTACATAAATTCTTGGACTCATTAAAGATCAACATGAAGGTTCAAAACCCAAACCTGTCAGCCGGCTTTTGTACCCCACATTTTATATATCAGAGGCACGGGGGTGATTTAACGACCTAGAAAATAATATTTATAGAAAGGGAGATCGACTTAAATGGGAGGAACACTGGTGCTTCACGTTCATGGTATTCTTCTTGGGCCTTGGTGTTTCCACGAAAAGACGGAAATATTGATATACGGATAGCAGGGATTATCAGCACTTTATTTAATCAAGCCAAGAGCACCTTCGCACCCATAATATTATTCGAATTCTTCTGTGCTCTCACAACATGTATAGCAGGGGGAGATTTCTTCGAAGGATGCAATTTGTTATTACAAATATGGATGATTAAAAACTTGTGCCATCGGCCTACATGTATAGCAGGGGGAGATTTCTTTGAAGGATGCAATTTGTTATTACAAATATGGATGATTAAAAACTTGTGCCATCGGCCTCAACCAAAAGCTGCATAGAGGAATTTTACAACAGGATTGATGGACATAGATTACCAGAGGGTGCTATAGTATGGGTATAACGTCTCTGTGCCATAGCTGCGAACCAAATAGAGTGGACGTTCGGGTGGCTTCCCGTTGATGAAATCATATATATGCCAGCTACCGGATCTCATTTCCTTCTGATGGGTCTCCGGAGTATCCACCTCTATGATCCTTACAGACTGTTAAGACAATTAGGGAGGTGCCAAATGATTGCAAGGGATAAAGAAATTAGTAGCTACGTTGTCGAAATTAGTCCCAATGGTCAGTTTCCCGAAGCAGTAGTTTGTCAAATTTGGAGCGAACGTCAAACGGACACTCGAGTACGTGACTCATCTAAACGCGAGGTTGCACCATGGTATCTTGCTTGGTATGAGAAAGAAATAGAGTTCGAAAGGCCGGCTAAGAGGCCACATCTCCAAGAATTTATTGAGGCATCACAAGAACAATGGAATTGGTTAGCCAAGGAAAATGAATACAGGGTCGCGATAGGAAAATTGGAAAAGCGAGTCAAAGACCTTTAATTTGAAAATGGTTTGCACGCTGCTGCAGATTAGGGGGAAAAGAAAAGACTAGCCAAAGAAAAAAAAGCGTTGCGATCCCAAATTCAGAGAATGAAAACAGCCATGGAGGATCCCGCCAGGAGTGCAAAGGATGAAAAGCTCATGACAATTTGAGGCGAAAAGTAGCAGAATTTGGGTTTGACTTGAATAAAGTAGAAGGTGAGTTGTCTAGGGCTCAAAAACAATTGGCCAAAAATTCGGAGATGAGCCCACATGATTGAACAATTAAAGGAGAGGCATGGCGACGAGGTTGGTGGGTTGAAGAGGAAGGTTATCATGGTTGAAAACAAGGTGGCAAAGCAGACCAGGGACTTCAAGGCTGAGAGAGAACATTGTTACCTCGCGTATCCGAACAAACCTTAAAAGCAAGGGCCCAACAAATCAAGCGACTGTTGCAAGAAAAGGGTGCTATAAGAGAGAGGTGCGGATGATCGCTGACTACATCACCACAAAGTGCATCCGCTGCGAGGATATGAAAAGATCTATGTTCTTTGACACCACCATGACCTTTGTTCGTCAAGTAATAGAAGACCTCCATCACCTTCAAGGGGATTTAGCACGCAAGTCTGCAGCAAGACCGAATGATGTCCGACGGGCCCTAGAAGCATTATAGACTCTAATATATTCATGATTGTTCGAATCTTTTGGTCCTTTTGAGGGTCTGTATTTTCTTTTATTCAAAGTTCATAATAGTTTGTCGAGTCAGTCATTTTCATTTTAAGTCAGAGTCTGTTGTTTCCAATTGAGTAGGAGTCTGTTAATTTCCTTCTAGTAGTTGTAATCAAATGATCTACTTTATGAAAATTAAAATTTCGTGTATTTATTTGCCAGAGCTACGCTTGGTCTGATTCATGCAGGATCATGATACGTAAGAAATCCATATAGGATTCGACCACAACTAAAATAAAAGGGGAAAAGAAGGGAATATCACAATGTGAAGCAACAGTAAAACAACAGAGAGAATAATTAAACAAAAGCAAAACAAGATAAGCATAGGAAAGGGGAAAAAGGAAAAAACAAGAGAGAAAAGAAAAGTGGCATAGAGTAAAAGCCGGGATGACGCAAGCAGCCAACTAGTTCATAATAGAAATCGATAACTGCGGCTAGGTGCATTGCATATAAAGTGAAATTATCCTGTGTTAAATTCCCTAACGCTAACATGTTGGCTTCATTTTGTTGTGTTCATACTAGAAGGGTGGTTGGTTTGTGGCTTTTTGAAGTGGTAACTCTTCTCTACAATATAAAGTCAAAGACAATGGTAGAAAACAATAAAACTGTGTTGGTTGATACCGGTGCCCCAAAGAAGTTGGTTAAATGGGACAACGGGTTGGTCGAAGAGGTAAACATGTTAAGACAACACATGGCGGATATGTATCAGGCTTGGATAATTGGGAAGGCACCACCCCCGCCACCCCCACGCTTCTTAGAATTCTTCGCGGAAGCTTAGCCAACCACGCGATCGCCAACCTGCTCACCGGGAATAACCCCCTACGGATATCACTCTTCGATATCTTCCAACGTCACTGCACGGGGTACAATCACTGCGACATCAATGACCTGTCCTGAGTTTGGGCTCACTCTCTAGCCACACCAGTCCATTCACTCCTCGTGGACGTCAATTAAGTTTGCGCCAACCTCCTTCCAATTCAAAGTTAGGTTGTATCCTTATTCATTTCAAGCATCTCCTTTCCTTTACATCAAATCTCCTGCCACATAATAATCTACACTTCAAATTAATCTGTAGGCCTAAATCACCAATTACTAAAATTGCCAAATCGCCCCACTCTCTTTATGGTGCGTAGTTATCCTACAATCAGACCCTTGTGCAACTCTTCCACTCTCCTATTTTGGCAAAACTCACCCCTTTAGACGATTACTCGACCTTCGCTTCTTATACTTGGACTTCTAGATATTTTAACCATCTCTTGACACTTCCCACATGTCCTTCCTCAACCTTTGTTTCTCAGTTGTTTCCTTAATAAATCTACCTTCGTAGCACTTGAACCCATATATCACTACTAACTTTAAACCTTTTTGGAGATCATCTTTCTCGATCCATCGATATTACAAACACCGATTCAATCCTGAACCACCGTACCCTGGGATCTCTGAATGTCGCTTATTCAATACTGTCTCACAATATCCTAATCCAAAGGTGAACTGTAGAAGACCATAAGACCGGCGAACTTAGTACATTCAATATGGACAACGACACCTCATCATAGAAGAAAACTCCACCACGCTCGCAAATACCAAGTCTCGTTATTCCATCAACCCAAATATGCACATTCTTAGTCCATTTGCCCTTCCTCGGCCGGAAGTAAAATACTAACCTCAAAATCATGAACTGAGTAAACCTCCCTTCAGGTCATTCACTGCTTTGACACGTAGGCATACATCCTACCATCATATCAATATTGCAGAATAATCATTCATAAGCATCATGACAACTTATGCCTAGCCTCAGAGCTCTTAGAAGTATCGCTGCTGTGCTAAAATGATAGAACATCCTTCCACAAGGTGACGATAATAGTTTCAATCAACATCGTAAGGAGAAACACCCCCACCACATTTGCAGCACCATTACAATTTACTTACTTGCCGATTCGTGATCAGCACTTTGCGCCGCATAAGATTGAATGGAAAGAAAATAAAGGCATAAGCCTCAAAGGAATCAAATAGAATAATGAGGAATCAAGAAGGGAAGTACTCCTAAAAGCCCTGTAGCCTCCCGAAGATAAGTACATACGTCTCTGTACAGATCCGCGAGACTCTACTAGACTTACTTATGACTTGTAGGACCTAAGGGAACCTAGTGCTCAGATACCATGTTGTCATGACCCAAAATCCTCTAAGGGCCGTGATGGTGCCGGACATCGCAGTCAAGCCAACCAAAATACATAATTAAATTCTTATCTCAAAAATGTTGAAAAACAGAATTTTTCCTCCAATTCAGATAGTAAAAGATAATTTTTACGAAAAATAAATACAAGAATATTTAGAAATAAAACAGAATATCCCATAATCATCCCATAACTCGGTGTCACAAATGCATGAGCAATTTTTAAGAAATAATATAATACATCAACTGTTCGGGATACAATATTGGACATGAAATTAATACAGTAATCTGAAAGAGACTCTGTTGGCTGCGGTCATCCTGGAAAATACAGCTCACCTAAGTCTCTGTGTCAACCATGTTGCTACGTTCACTTGGTCACTAGAGACGCATGTGCTCATGCAATAAAAATGCATAGAAGTTAGTATGTGTACATAAATAACGTGTACCCATTGAATATCCCGTCTAATGTCGAAGAAGTAGAGACGAGAGGTTGACTTCGACACTTACTAGTGGTCCAATAGTAATATATTATCAATGTGAATAATCACGGGTTTATTAAGAACGACAGTAATTTCAAATAAGTCACAAATAGGTAAAAATTTCTTTTTATTAAAAGTCTCTGGATTCATAATCCATTCATTAACAATTATCTCAAGTCGGGGAGAGAAAATATCAATATCAATAAATCTCAAGGAAAGCAATACAAGCATGCGCAAATCATACCGAGGTCGTGCTGTCCGATCTAACATAAATGTAGAATGTGAATTGCCGAGGGTCGAATGGCATGAACCATAGATGCATCAATTATCCCGCTCGCGAACCTTACATGCGGCATGGTCAAATTTAAATAAACAATCACCCTGCTCACGAATCATACATGCAGCGTAGGTACACATAGAAATACATGCTCAAACAGTTAGTTAAAAATTTATCGGGGAACGTTTATCCAAACAAAAGCCAATTCTCTTTTAACGATTTTAGAAAATGAAGTTTAATCCTTTTATAAATGCATTTACCAACTCGATAGGATTTAACAAAATTCAATTGTCAATAAGATTACAGATATCCCAAGTATAGCATGTTGTTGGGTCCTAGACTACCCAAACTTAACATATTAGTAGCTATGCACGGACTCTCGTTACAATATGCTTACATAGCCCCCGCAAATAGGATCACATAACCAATTATTTCACCTATGGCGACAATTACCTTTTACAAGGTTATAAAGGAGACTCACCTCGCTCCGAAGATCCATAACCGGCATTCCACGCCCTTCCTAAGTCTCAAATCGATGCTAAATGCTTCAAAGCTAGACAATAATTATAAAAACCCATTAATTTAGGTTCAATTACTCGTTACAATCCAATTCATAATGATTCCTAATCCCGAACGAAAAGTTAGCAAAAATACCCTCGGGCCCTCATGCCCGGATTCCAAGTTTTTCTGAAGATAAAGTTTCCCATGAACTCACGAACTCAAATATATGATTTTCTCTTAATTCCATACCCAAATTCATGGTCAAATTTCAAGAATATTGATTTTCTAGGTTTTCCCTCAAACCGCAAGTTTTCTAAAAATTTCCATGCCCAAATCCGTATATAATCATGTATTTAACTCAAAACTAGCAAAAATTACTTACCTCATGCTTGGTGGTGAAAATGGCACCTCAAAATTGCTCCAAAATCGGCTCCAATGGAAGAAAATGGGGTTGAAATGAATTCAATCCCCGATTTAAAAGAACCTCACTACCTCCAGCATTTCCGCACCTGCGATCCCTTGACCGCTTCTGCGGTTCCGTAGGTGCGAGCCAATCTACTGCTTCTGCGGTTTCCTCTAGGCTCCCCTTTTTCCGCTTCTGTGCCTGGTCCACCGTATGTGTGGTCTCGCTTCTGTGGCTCCATGACTGTATTTGTGGTCTCTTCACTTCTGGCCAAAACCCTATCTGTATCTCTTTTGGCCACTTCTGCGGCCTCAATTTCGCAGGTGTGGTTATATCAGCAACCAGCAACTTCAGCCCTTTCAAAAATCCCATTTTCAATCTGTTAACCACCCAGAATCTATCTGAGGGGCCTCGAGACCCTAGCCAATCATACCAACCAGTTCAAAAACACATTACGAACTTTCTCGAGACCTCAAATCATAGCAAACAATGCTAAAACCACGAATCGACCTCCAATCCAAGCTATATGAACTTTAGAATTTCAAACTTTCACTTTTGATGTTTAAACCTATCAAATCATGTCCGATTGACTTTAAATTTTGCACACAAGTCATATTCAACATTGCGAAGCTATTCCATTTTTCTAAATCCGATTCCGACTCCGATATCAAAAAATTTCACTTTCGGGCAACTTCTCAAAAATATTCAAATGTCTATCTTTAGCCGAATGACTCCAAAATGACCCATGGACCTTTGAATTCGCTTCCAATTGCGCTCCCAACACTAGAAACACCATATGGAGCTACTCCCAGACTTGGAATCCTAAACGGACGTCAACAATACTAAAATGCACTTCCACCCAAACTTATAAATGTTTTTCGAAAATGACAACTTCCACAATAGGCGCCAAAACACTTCAGGGTCATCCAAAACCTGATCTAGGCATACGCCCAAGTCCAAAATTATCGAACGAATCTACTGGAACCTTCGAACCTCGATTCCGAGGTCCTTTGCTCAAAAATCCGATCCTATCTAATTCTTTCAATTTAAAGCTTCTGAAATAAGAATTTTCTTTCCAAATCAACCCTGAACTTCCCGAAGTTCAATTTTGACCACGCGTACAATTCATAATTCCTTAAATGAAGCTACTCATGGCCTCGAACTGTTGAATGGCACGCTAGAGCTCGAAGCGACCGGTCAGGTCATTACAATAGGAGATTTATAAAGCACATATAGATGATTATGATCCAATTATGATGTGAGCAACATTTGATTTATGAATATATATTCATTCTTGGAAGAATATATATGTGCTAGTGGCAGTGAATATACTACACTAACCTCTAGAAAGAAGTTTGGGATAAAATAAGAAAATTATTTTATTATTATGGCATAAATGGTCATTAGTCAAGTACTTATTGTATGCCCAAATATTTTAGCATTGTGATTATTAAAAGACAACAGTAATGCAAGAAACAGATCTTGCATATAATTTTGATCATAACCATAATAGTATAACTTTCTCTTTAAAACAGATATTCACCATATATATGTTGATGAATATGTGGTAGTACCATATTAATTAAAAGCTCGAGAAGAGCCAATTATTACTATTTTTGAGAAACACAATTGATTACCAGTAAGGTATTGTATTGTAGTAAGTATTTAAGATTCAGTACGCGAAAATAATTGATTATATTGAGAATATAAATAAAGGAAAGATTTAATATCTTCTAATACTATAACTTGTAGTTGGGTAGTTTGTATGTAAAAGCTACCCGCTTTATTCTCAAGTTTGTACTACACAAATAAAAAAATATCATAATAAAGTGGATGTTTATTGATATAAAAACTCATATCATAATAAACTAGGAGTTTATGATAATTGCACACGTCATGGTGTAAATATGAAGTTTATCAATATTGATAATTTATTCAGTTGGCATAATTGGTTTAGCCATATCAATTTAAGTATGATGCGCAAAAATAATAGAGAATTCACATGGATAAATATTAAAAAAACTAGAAAGTTCTTTACGAATTCAATTATATTGCTTGTTCTCATTAATTAATAGATCAACTAAAATTGGGAGTGAATACCATGAATGCTGAAAATATCAAAGGTGAATATGGGCACATTCACCTGCCATGTATACCACATAAGATGCATCTATGAGATAGTTACATATGCGATTATTATTAACCTCACAATATGACATTTACGAGGTAACTTGCTCAATAATTTGATTTAGAGCATAATTTCAAGATTTTTTTATTCAAGACATCTCATCTTAATAAGTTGGTTTACATTACAGTTGGTTTGAGAAAAATAATTTATTGAGTTCCTCCACTTAATAGCTAAACAATTGCTTATGAGAATAAAGTTTTGTATATCAGTTTGATATACGTTATATACGAAAGATTATCACTTTCTCCCCTCACAAGTGGTTTGGGTTCAGGAACCAAATAATTTTATCTTATTATTATTATTATTATTGATGTGCAGTGTATATCTTAATTAGCGCCATAACACACAAAGATGAATTTTCAAAATTGAGGAAGCAAGTTAGTTTGCAATCATGAGGGGAAGACAAGATAAATAAAACTTCATAAAATCTCATGAGAGATTCGGGTACATGAATATATGAATGAAAAGACATATGTGTTATGTCTTTTTGAAAAATAAGGAGGTTGGAATAGATATAAAATATTTGTCGACGACATTCATTATAGTACTAAATATATATATGAGGATCTTAAGTCTGGAGAAAAAATTCAAGTAGAATTTGGTTTCGTATGAAAGACAAGTAGTTTTG
This sequence comes from Nicotiana benthamiana, assembly GCA_034376525.1. Classification (NCBI taxonomy): domain Eukaryota; kingdom Viridiplantae; phylum Streptophyta; class Magnoliopsida; order Solanales; family Solanaceae; genus Nicotiana; species Nicotiana benthamiana. Next base: position 98,811,094 of record CM067337.1, read on the forward strand.
GACATGCAGTTCAAACACTTAAAAATATAAAGTCAATGGTGTGTGTTATTACCTTTATGTATCTTATATGTCTGGCATGAAATAAAAATTTGATGAAAATCTAAACTTTATTTATATCGCTTATTGACTCTACTTATATGGCAATCCATGAATGATTTAAAATGCTGATAGCACATGCAGTTCTTGGAGAATTGTTTGGTCATGAATGACCACATCATAAGTGCAATTTGTGCGAAGAGCTATCTTGCTATAACTATAAGCATGATAATGTGATAGCGAGAATTTTCGAGGTGCAACTTATTCATTGGAGTTAATATAACAGATTTATTCACCAAATCTTTGCCGACATCAACCTTCAAGAAGCTAGTGCACAAGATTGGGATGCAAAGGCTCAAGGATGTGAATTGATGCTCTCATCAAGGAGAGTTAATTTGCGTTGCACTCTTTTTCCCTTATAAGGTTTTGTCCCACTGGGTTTTCTCTGCAAGGTTTTTAACAAGGCAACTAAAAAGCGTGTTATTAGATATGTGTACTCTTTCTAGAACTTTTTTTCCAATGGGTTATTTTAGTTAAGATTTTAACGAGACACATTATCTGTTGAATAGATATTCAGGGGGGTGTTATAAATAGAATTTTGTTATGAAATAATATAAAGACAAGAACAATAATGCAAGAACAAGAACAATATAGAGAGAATAGAGAGAGAGAAGTATTCTTATTGATACTTAGAGATTGTTAGGGATGTGTTACAATGGTAGAAGACCCCTTTATTTATAGGGAGTGGGATGATCTAGCTACCAATAATAGGACTCTAGAATTTCTTTAATTAAAGACATTCACCTTAAATAGAAGTGTATTTATAACACTCCCCCTTGAATGTCTATTCAATGATGTGCCTCGTTAAAACCTTAAAACAAAACCCAATGGGAAAAATTAAAGTAAGGAAAAAGAGTACACATGTTTGAATATGCGCTTATTGGTTGCCTCGTTAAAAACCTCGCAAGGAAAACCCGGTGGGACAAAACCTTGTAAGGGAAAAAGAGTGCAACGCGCATTAACTCCCCCTGATAAGAACATCAATTTATGTCCTTAAGTCTACGCATCCCGATCTTGTGAACTAGCTTCTTGAAGGTTGACTTTGGTAGAGATTTTGTGAACAAATCAGCCATATTGTCGCTTGAACGAATCTGTTGAACATTGATATCACCATTCTTTTGAAGATCATGTGTGAAGAATAACTTTGGTGAAATATGTTTCGTTCTATCTCCTTTATGAATCCTCCCTTCAATTGAGCTATACATGCTGCATTGTCTTCATGCAAAGTTGTGGGTAGTTTATCACACTTCAAACCACATTTGTCTTGGATATGATGTATTATAGACCTCAACCACACACACTCCCGACTTGCTTCATGAATAGCAATTATCTCGGCATGATTTGATGAAGTAGCCACAATTGATTGCTTAGTCGATCACCAAGATATGGCGGTTTCTCCACAGGTAAACACATAACCCGTTTGAGATCGAGCCTTGTGTGGGTCGGACAAATATCCAGCATCAGCATAACCAACAAGATCTGGGCTGCAATTCTTGCCATAAAATAAGCCCATATCGGTAGTTCCCTTTAGGTACCGCAATATGTGTTTGATCCCATTCCAATGTCTCCTCGTAGGAGTCGAGCTAAATCTTGCTAAGACATTAACTGAAAAGGATATGTCAGGCCTTGTAGTATTTGCAAGATACATTAGTGCGCCAATTGCGCTAAGATATGGTACTTCAGGACCAAGTAGTTCTTCATTCCTTTCTTGTGGTCGGAATGGATCTTTGTTCACATCAAGTGATCGAACAACCATCGGTGTACTTAAAGGATGTGCTTCATCCATGTAAAACCGTTTCAGTACCTTTTCTGTATAGGTAGATTGATGAATAAAAATTCCGTTTGCCAAATATTCAATTTGCAAACCAAGACATAGTTTAGTCTTTCCGAGATCTTTCATCTCGAATTCGTCCTTTAGATAATCAATTGCCTTTTGGAGTTCTATAGGGGTTCCAATAAGGTTTATGTCATCGACATATACGGCAAGTACAACAAATTCCGATGTTGTTTTCTTTATAAAAACACACGGGCAAATGGCGTCATTTATATAGCCTTCTTTTAACAAGTACTCACTAAGACGATTATACCACATTCGTCCAGATTGCTTTAGACCATACAAGGATCTTTGCAATTTAATTGAGAACATTTCCCGAGATTTTGAATTATGCGCGTTTGGCATCTTGAGTCCATCGGGAATTTTCATGTATATCTCATTATCAAGTGAGCCATAAAGATAGGCAGTAACCATATCCATTAAGTGCATGTCAAGCTTTTCATGGACAGCAAAACTTATGAGATAACGAAAGGTTATCGCATCCATTACAGGCGAATATGTCTCTTCATAATCGACACCAGGCCTTTGAGAAAAACCTTGTGCAACAAGGCGTGCCTTATATCTTTGTACCTCATTTTTCTCGTTTCTTTTGCGTACAAAGACCCATTTATAGCCGACAGGCTTAACACCATTAGGTGTTTCAACTATAGGGCCAAAAACTTCACGTTTTGCCATCGAATTCAATTCTGATTGAATTGCTTCTTGCCACTTTGGCCAATCCTGTCTTTTTCGACATTCTTCAACAGATTGAGGTTCGAGATCCTCACATTCTTGCATAATGCTAGATGCGACATTATAAGCAAAGGCATTATCTACCACAATATCCACTCGATTAATATTTGCCTCAATATTAATTGGATTTAGGGATAGTTCCGTATTTTCCAGAGTCTCGGGCCCAATGGATTCTCCATGAATCTCAGAATTTGTTAAATCGTGAGATTCTTTCGTGGTGTCATATTGATCATTCTTTTTCCTCTTTCTAGGATTTCGATCTTTGGAACCTAGTGGTCTGCCACGCTTCAGGCGTGCATTTGACTCATTGGATATGACACTAGATGATTGTCCAACAGGGACATCAATACGGATTGGAACATTTTCCGCGGGAATGTGGGATTTCGTTATCCTCTTCAAGTCCGTAAATGCGTCAGGCATTTGATTTGCTATTCTTTGCAAATGGATAATCTTTTGTACCTCTCTTTCACAAATAGAGGTATGTGGATCAAGATGAGATAATGATGCATTTTTCCACAAAATTTCCCGTTTGGTTTCACCAACTTCTCCCCCTAATTTTGGGAAAAGTGTCTCATCGAATCGACAGTCTTCAAATCGTGCAGTAAATACGTCGCCTGTCAATGTTTCGAGGTAGCGAATGATGGAGGGCGATTCAAACCCAACATATATTCCTAACCTTCTTTGCGGACCCATTTTGGTGCGGGATGGCGGTGCTATAGGCACATATACTGCGCATCCAAAAATTCTTAAATGGGATATATTGGGTTCATGACCCAAAACCAATTGCAACGGGGAATACTTGTGGTAATTCGTCGGTCTGAGACGAATTAGCATTGCTGCATGTAAGATGGTGTGACCCCATACCGAAGTGGGCAGCCTCGTTCTCATAAGTAATGGCCTTGCAATCAACTGCAGGCGTTTAATTAACGATTCTGCAAGACCGTTTTGAGTGTGAACATGAGCTACAGAATGTTCAACTTTTATCCCGATTGATAAGCAATAATCATTAAATGCTTGGGATGTAAACTCAGCAGCATTATCCAGTCTAATGGACTTGATTGGATTATCTGGAAATTGTGCTCGTAGTCGAATTATTTGTGCCATTAATTTCGCAAACGCAAGGTTGCGTGATGACAACAGGCACACATGAGACCATCTACAGGATGCGTCTATCAAGACCATGAAATACCTAAACGACCCACTAGGTGGGTGAATAGGTCCACAAATGTCCCCTTGTATACGTTCCAGAAACGTGGGTGACTCAGTCCCAACCTTTGTTGGTGATGGCCTGATAATCAACTTGCCTTGATAACACGAAGTGCAAGGATATTCATTATTCGAAAGAATTTTGAAATTCTTTAACGGATGCCCATATGAGCTTTCTATAATCCGTCTCATCATGACCGATCCTGGGTGTCCCAATCGATCATGCCAAAGTACAAAGGTATTGGAATCAGTAACCCTTTGGTTTACTGTTGAATGTGCCTCAATTGCACTAATTCTTGTCCAATACAGGCCACAAGATAAAGACGGGAATTTCTCAATAACCCTCTTTTGGCCGGAGACATTCTTTGTGATGACGAGATATTCAAGATTATCTTCATCCATTGTCTCAATATGATAGCCATTCCGGCGTACATCTTTAAAACTCAACAAGTTTCTCTTAGACTTGGAGGAGAACATTGAATTCTCTATGATTAAGTCGTGCCTTTGGGCAGAGTTACAATTGCTCTTCCGGAGCCTTCAATCAATTTACTACTTCCAGAGATTGTAGTAACGTTTGCCTTACACATATTTAGTTGAGAGAAATGTTTCTTTTCTTTGAGTATTGTATGTGTACTACATGAATCAACTAGGCAAATACTTTTACAGTTGGACGTTGATCCAAGTTCGCTTTGTGAGATATCCATATTGCTATCCCATAGTTTGACATACAAAAGAGATACACGAACATAAGAATAAACAAGTTCAATTCGTTTGTGTCACATAATATTTTCAAAATCTGCTGCTAACAGTTGACTAACAAAATCAGATATGTTATCCATAATTGATTACTTTGCAGTTTGAAATTTTCAGTTTAAACATTTTCTTCAAACAATCGATTGTTAAACACAAACAATCGATTGTTGAACATTGACAATCGATTGTTAAACACACACAATCGATTATTTGCTATTTTGAAAAACTTCAGATCACATTGTCTTAAGACAATCGATTGTTTAGTATAGACAATCGATTGTTGGCTATTTGGAAAAATTCCAGAGCACACTGTTTTAAGACAATCGATTGTTATGTATAGACAATCGATTGTTGACTATTTTGAAAAATTCCAGAGCACACTGTTTTAAGACAATCGATCGTTAAGTATAGACAATCGATTGTTGGCTATTTTGAAAAATTCCAGAGCACACTGTTTTAAGACAATCGATTGTTAAGTATAGACAATCGATTGTTGGCTATTTTGAAAAATTCCAGATTACACTGTCTTAACGACAATTGATTGTTAGACATAGACATCGATTGTGGATGATTTTTGAAAAATTCCAGATTACACTGTCTAACGACAATCGATTGTTAGGCAAAGACAATCGATTGTGGATGATTTTTGAAAAATTCCAGATTACACTGTCTTAACGACAATCGATTGTTAGACAAAGACAATCGATTGTGGATGATTTTTGAAAAATTCCAGATTACACTGTCTTAACGACAATCGATTGTTAGACAAAGACAATCGATTATTGATTAATTGTTTTTCAGCTTTAATGCGAAAATAGTAGATAATCGACTAGTTTTTCAGGCTAGTCGATTACCCCTACTGGAAAATAAAAATATTATTGATATTTGAGCATATTGAAGACATTCTAAAGAACTACTGCTAACATTGCATCATGAACTAACTAATACCAGCTAATACTAATGACTATTAGTTTATTCACTAACTAATACAAATAAGTAGAACAAAATCAAATAACTCCATCTTCTTTCATCACGGACCCATCACCGATTAGGTGGTCAATTTTCCCCTCGGGTTGCTCAAAGAAGTCTGCCACATCCAGGTGGGTGATGTCCAAGTTGTCGTCATAGACAAAATTTGTTTCAGGGCCTTTTCTCTTTCGAGATGCTTGATAAAGGTCAACCAAGTGTCTTGGTATACGGCAAGTCTTTGACCACTGCCCTTTCCCACCGCAACAATAACATATAGTTTCTGAACAATTTGCCTTAGGATCTTCATGACCCCGTTTCTGCTTTCGGCGGTTATCTCTCCTTGGGAGTTGACGGACTTCATTGGAATTTCTTCCTTGTCTACGTCCTTGGTTATAACCCCATTTACGACCATGACCATGGCCCTTTTCATGTTTGGCATAATGAGAGTGCACCTTATCTGCTTCAGGCAGTGGTGTAGACCCAGTGGGTCGATTTTCGTGATTTCTCATGAGCAGGTCATTATTTCGCTCAGCCACTAGTAGAAGAGAAATCAGTTCAGAGTACTTTGTAAAGCCTTTCTCTCTGTACTGTTGTTGCAGTACCATATTGGAGGCATGAAACGTTGTAAACGTTTTCTCAAGCATATCATAATCGGAGATTTTATCTCCTCATAGCTTCAATTTAGAAGTAATTCTGAACATTGCAGAATTATATTCAGAAACGGACTTAAAGTCCTGGAGCCTCAGATGAGCCCAATCATATCGTGCTTGTGGCAGAGTGACCAACTTCAGGTTGTCATATCTCTCCTTTAAGCTGTTCCACAAGATGAGTGGATCCTTGACGGTGAGATATTCAATCTTCAAACCTTCATCAAGGTGATGGCGCAAGAAAATCAAGGCCTTCGCACAGTCTTGGGTGGATGCTTTTCTCTATCTTTGATGGTGTCTCCGAGACCCATAGCAGCTAAGTGGATTTCAGCATCCAACACCCATGTCATATAGTTCTTGCCCGAAATTTCAAGGGCAACGAACTTTCTTTTCGTAATGTCAGACATAATCGAAAATTAAATTAGGAAGAGGGAAATACCTTAGATTTTTCGAGAATGGTTCTTGAGACGGTAGAGTCTCGTGCTGATAACGTGTTATAAAATAATATAAAGACAAGAACAATAATGCAAGAACAAGAACAATATAGAGAGAATAGAGAGAGAGAAGTATTCTTATTGATACTTAGAGATTGTTAGGGATGTATTACAATGGTAGAAGACCCCTTTATTTATAGGGAGTGGGATGATCTAGCTACCAATAATAGGACTCTAGAATCTCTCTAATTAAAGACATTCACCTTAAATAGAAGTGTATTTATAACAAATTTTATTTAGTACAGAAATTTTAGGATTTATTACTTGGTGACAAAATTACTTTTTCTTGAAGAATAAAAAGTTCTATTCTATTATAATTAATTCCAAAATTCAATAAAAAATTTCTCTCTTTCTCTGCAATTTTATTCTTCTACTTTTATTGTTTCATAACAAACTCAAACTTTCAAGGAAAAGGGTCGCCAAGCTTGCTACCTGGGCACTCATCGTTCTAACTTCTAAGGCATACACTACAGCCTAAGCTTGGCGCACCTTACAAAAGAAAACAAAAGCGCGGAGATTGTGGCGAATGATGAGATAGCTAGGATCACCTCACCTTAACTAACGAAGTCTCAACTTCAAACTCTACCAACAGAAAATCTCTTGATCAGAAATATAGTATTTACTATGCCTACCTAAGTGGTACGAAGGTTACTTTTCTATACTTAAAAGGTAAGACTTTGAAAAGGTTTAATTGGCCGAAATTTTATATAAAATTATATATTTTGAGACTGTTAATATTACTAGTTTTAGTGTAGTGCATATTGTGTGTAGTACTTAATGTCAATAATTTGAATTTTAAAAATCATAATTAAACTATGTGATTGAGTTATAAGAAAAACTTTAAAAAAGCATAAGCTCTTAAAAAAATGAATGTTGATCTTATTAACTAATTTAAAAATGAAAAAGAATTTGTCAAACAAAACTATATTCTAGTGTCTTATCATAACTTCCATATATCAATTGTGCATTTGCTTTAGTAGCTCAAACATAATAGTGTAAGATATATGGACTTATATCTACATACATATGAACAATATATGGATAAATTATATGTTATGTGCTATCTTTTGGTTTGGCCTAAATAAGTGGTCTTATGGACATTAAGTTAAGGGGGGCCAATGTGTTGTCATATAAAGTGTAGGACTAATGTGTAGATACCCAAAAGGGTAACCTTAGTTAATGATGGGCTAACTAAGCTTACATATATGTAACCATGGTTACATGCTTATGACTCTTGAGTTTCATAACTCATTTGTTATAAGTGGGGGGTTATGGTTCCCATATTATAGCAAGACAATCTCTTCTTCTTCCCATTGAATCTAGAGAGCCATTTTCTTGTCTTGCATATTCTTGTGGAAAACTATACTCCTATTTTGGTTATTGTTGTTTGGAAGATATTCTTGTGAAACATTCTTGTAAAATTCTTGGAAAACTTCAAGACAATCTTGAAGTTAGGATTAAAGAGCTTTCAAACAATCATCAAGGGAGGCTTAAGGATTTCCACAAATGGATTCAGGTACGCTTCCGCTCATGTTGTTGTTGTTCCAAATTATTCGATATGAAGGCTATTGTATTTTAGTCGGAATCATAATTCTAACAATTGGTATCAGAGCCTCCTTCATGTTTGGATAATTTGGAAGTTCATAAAATTCATGTTATATGAAGTTCATGTTCAAGTTAAGTTAGAATTTTGATTATGAAATTCTAGTACCATGTAATAGCATGATTTTATGAATGTTATGTTTTTGATGTGTTTTGGTGTTTCAATATCTTGCTATCATTACTTGAATTGAAACATTGAAATTTGCAAAATTTTGGTTAAAGATCAACATGATTTATTGTTTAAATTTCTTGTTGAAAGCCATTTTAAGTCGTTAGACAGAATACCAAAATAATCGATTATTGCCTTAGGATAATCAATTATCTTGAATTGTTCATCAAAATTTTGCAAAACAGTGACATAGAATAGTCGATTATTTTTTTAAAATAATCGATTATTTTATTTTGTGCGTTAAAGTTTGGGACAGAACTGTAGCATAATCGATTATGCATTGAGCATAATCGATTATGCAATTAAGTTCATAAAAATTTTTGAAACAGAACAGTGGAATAATCGATTATTCAAATTTGAATAATCGATTATCTCAATTTTCAGCAAAATTTGGAAAATCCAGAATGCCAGAATAATCGATTATCTGTTTAAGATAATCGATTATCCTGGACCAGCAAGCCCTGATAATCGATTATCAAGGACCTGATAATCGATTATCAGGCAATTAAGTGCTGAAAACATTTTGTTTTGGCTGTTTAATGAGGACATAATGTAAGAAACGTTTTTCATAATTAATGAAACGTTTTAAGTCCATTAAGTTTCAGATTTTAATTGAATATTTAAAATATGTCAATTAATATTAAGTTATTATAATTATTAATGTATTTTACATTAATATTTTGTTTTTAATATTAATTGTTTTAGTCCATCAAACTTCAGGTTTTGGAATTGTCCAATTATGTCTAAAACAATTAATATTCAGATGTTGCATGTCAAAACATGTAACATATTCCGTTAAGATTCATAATATGGCTTAAGGAACTAAAGTTTTTAGCATCTAATATTTTAAATTAGTCAATTGAAGCATTATGTTGCCAAAGTAACCTCTATTATGTAGATTGATTAATCTTGAAATATAAGATGACTGTGGATGTTAGTCTTCCATGCGTTTAACACCGGCCCAAAGGAAGGTTGTTATTTGGCAGGAATTCGAACATGCTTGTGGTGATAAATATGTGACAATTATTTGGTTTTCCATGTGAGTATTAAGTCGGCCCAAAGGAAGGCTTGATATTTGACAGGAGTTTATTGTCAATATTTGATCACTACACCAAGAGTACCACTTACAAGTTGATTTTCTGTCCAAAGACTAAAATCAATATTGTGCTAGGTATCTTGTAATGGGATTTGCCTATTTTGAATCTATAAAGTAAGGTTAAAGTTCAAGTTATTGTAAGCATGTATTAAGTAATCCTTTGTTCTATTTTCAATGAATTCTTCAGCTGCTTCGATATCTGCTAATATAAACAGCATCCCTGTGCTTAACGGCACAAACTTTAAGGAATGGAAAGAGAACATTATGATCGTTCTCGGTTGCATGGATCTTGACCTTGCACTTCGGAATGAGCAACCTGCTTCTCTTGAGGATACATCCTCTCCTGATGAAAGGAGGGAGACGGAGAAGTGGGAACGCTCGAATCGCATGAGTCTAATAATCATGAAACGTGCAATTCCAGAATCATTCATGGGCACTATGAATGATGAAGCTAATGCCAAAGTTTTCCTTGAAAACCTTGAAAAGCGTTTTGAACAAGACGAAAAGGCGGAAACAAGTACACTATTGAGTACTTGTTTCCATGAGGTATAAGGGCAAGGGAAACATTAGGGAGTACATTTTGGAAATGTCTCATCTTGCTTCGAAACTTAAGTCACTCAAGCTAGTATTACCTGAGGAACTGCTTGTGTACTTAGTTTTGATATCTCTTCCTGCACACTTCAATCAGTTTAAGGTCAGTTACAACTGCTTGAAGGAGAAATGGACTCTTAATGAGCTCATTTCACATTGTGTGCAAGAGGAGGAAAGGATAAAGCAAGATAAGACTGAAAGTGCTCATTTGGCATCCTCTTCTAAGGATCCTAAGAAGAGGAAAGGTAAGGAAGTTGCGGTTGCAAGGCCCAAGAATAAGCAACATAAGGAACCTAAGGTTGAAATTACTGAATTAGGTTGCTTTTCTGTAAGGGGACTAATCATGTGAAGAAAGATTGTACCTAGTACCATGCTTGGCGTGCGAAAAAAGGTACATTTCTTTCTCTTGTTTGTTCTGAAGTTAATATAATTTCGATACCTAAGGATACTTGGTGGGTAGATTCGGCTGCTACTACTCACATAAGTATATCTATGCAGGGTTGCCTGAACTGCCGAAAACCAAATGATGGTGAAAGATACATCTATGTGGGTGACGGCAAGAAGGTGCCAGTTGAGGCTATTGGAAAGTTTAGGCTGTTGTTTAAGACCGGTTTTTATTTAGATTTGGATGAGACTTTGTTGTACCGTCTTTTAGACGGAATTTAATTTCTGTTCCTAAATTGGACATATCCGGTTATTCATGTTCTTTTGGTGACAATAAAGTTAGTCTCTTTCAGAATTCAAATCTTATCGGTACTGGTCTTTTAACAACATTTGATAGCCTATATTTGGTTGATACAATAACCTCAAATAATGAAACCTTGCATACAAGTTTAAGTGGTACCAAAAGAAAATTAACTAATGAGAATTCTATATCACTCTGGCACAAACGTTTGGGTCATATATCCATTCAAAGAATTCAGAAACTCGTGTCAGATGGAATTCTTGATTCTCACGATTCCTCAAATTCGGATATTTGTGTTGAGTGTATCAAGGGAAAACAAACAAACAAGACGAGATTAGGTGCTAAGAGAGCTTCGGACGTCTTAGAATTGATACATACGGATATTTGTGGGCCATAACAATTGGTATCTTAGGTTTTTTGAGGATATTGAGTTTGGGGGTGGGGAGATAAAGTTGTTAGAGATTTTGTCTTTGAGGAAGAACATGTGTCTTTCCCTCAAGTTGTTGATCTTGGTCAGGGTGTTCTCATTCCTGACACGGATCACACAACTCCAGTTCAAGACAATCTCGAAAATCTCCCCAATCAGGATCCTGAAATTACTAATGAAAATCAAATTCAACAACCTCAAGAAACTGAAGTGCCATTAAGGAGATCCACTAGAGAGAGGAGAAATGCAATTTCGGATGATTATGTTGTATTTCTCCAAGAACAAGAAAGTGATATTGGACTTGAGGAAGATGATCCAATCAACTTCCATCAAGTCATTAAGGGTTCTAACTCTCAAAAGTGGATTGACGCCATGAATGATGAGATGAAGTCTATGAGCGATAATGACGTTTGGGAGCTTGTTACATTGCCCGAAGGTATTAAACCGATTGGTTGTAAATGGATATTTAAAACCAAAAGGGATTCAGGGGGCAATGTTATTAAGTATAAAGCTCGTCTTGTCGCAAAAGGCTACACTCAAAAGGAAGGCATTGATGATAAAGAGACTTTCTCTCCAGTTTCATCGAAAGACTCTTTCAGGACTATAATGGCACTAGTAGCACATTTTGATCTTGAGCTTTATCAGATGGATGTTAAGACATCATTTCTCAATGGTGACATTGAGGAAACAATTTATATGGTGCAACCTGAAAACTTTGTTTCGGATGAATCAGAGAAAAGGGTTTGCAAATTAAAGAAATCCATCTATGGGCTCAAGCAGGCTTCCCGTCAATGGTATTATAAGTTTCATGCAGTCATTACATCTTTTGGTTTTGAACCGAATGTTGCTGATGACTGTATATACCATAAGTTCAGTGGGAGTAAGTATATTTTTCTGGTTTTATATGTCGATGACATACTGCTTGCCTGTAACGATATAGCATTATTGCATGAAACTAAGAAATTTCTTTCAAAGAAATTTGAAATGAAAGATCTTGGTGAAGCTTCTTTTGTATTAGGAATTCAGATACATCGAGATCGCTCAAAAGGTGTTCTCGGTCTGTCACAAAAAGGCTATATCGATAAGGTTCTAAAAAGATTTGGCATGTAGGATTGTAAACCGGGTAACACCCCTGTTGCTAAGGGAGACAAGTTTAGTCTCAAACAGTGCCCAAATAATAATTATGAAATTTTGTAAATGCAGAAGACGCATTATGCTTCGGCTGTAGGTAGTCTGATGTATGCTCAGGTATGTACACGACCTGATATAGCATACATTATTGGGATGTTAGGCAGATATCTAAGCAATCCGGGAATGGACTATTGGAAGGCAGCCAAAAGGGTCATGAGGTACTTACAGAGAACAAAGGATTACATGCTTACATATCGAAAATCGGACCAACTTGAGATCATTGGGTACACCGATTTCGATTTTGCTGGATGTCAGGATACTTTGAAGTCTACTTCAGGCTATATTTACATGCTTGCTGGTGGTGCTATCTCTTGGAGAAGCATCAAGCAAACTCTTACGGCCACTTCCACCATGGAAGCGGAATTCATGGCATGTTATGAAGCATCCAATGAGGCATTATGGCTACGGAATTTTGTTGGTGGACCGCGGATTATTGATAGCATTAAAAAGCCAATTAGGCTATTATGCGACAACAGATCGGCAGTCGTTTATGCTAATAACAACAGTAGTTTGACGAAAGCAAAACATATGGACGTCAAATTTCAGGTTGTTAAAGAAAGAGTACAGAATGGACAGTTGTGCATTGAGCACATCAGTACAAACTCCATGCTTGCGGATCCGCTCACTAAGGGATTGACACCAAAAGTATTTCTTGAGCATATTGCTTGTATGGGTGTCAAATCAGTTAAGGATTATGTATTTTAGTGGGAATTTGTATTATACAATTATGTATTGTCCATTTCATTCAGTAATTCAGTTATATCTGCGCAGATATTCAGTTTTAATGTTTTTGTACTCTTACAGTTTATGATTGATCTCAATAAAGAGAACTAGTTGGAAATAGACATTCTATTGAACACACTTTATGTTATTTCCATGCTACATACCTACACTTGATCCATGTCGTTGGTTATATTGATATACGTGATCAATGTTGGTTCTAGTTACGAATGAGTAACTAAGAGCTCTTAGGTCCTATGTTGGTATGATTGATGGACCGGATTGTTCATGACAATTTTATTGTGATAGCAATTTTGAGCTCATAAGGTTATAATGTAACATATAATGCTAAGGTTTGTACATATGTATGTGTATCTCGTCCAAGTGGGAGATTGTAAGATATTTGGACTTATATCTACATACATATGAACAATATATGGATAAATTATATGTTATGTGCTATCTTTTGGTTTGGCCTAAATAAATGGTCTTATGGACACTAAGTTAAGGGGGGCCAATGTGTTGTCATATAAAGTGTAGGACTAATGTGTAGATACCCAAAAGGGTAACCTTAGTTAATGATGGGCTAACTAAGGTTACATATATGTAACCATGGTTACATGCTTATGACTCGTGAGTTTCATAACTCATTTGTTATAAGTGGGGGGTTATGGTTCCCACATTATAGCAAGACAATCTCTTCTTCTTCCCATTGAATCTAGAGAGCCATTTTCTTGTCTTGCATATTCTTGTGGAAAACTATACTCCTATTTTGGTTATTGTTGTTTGGAAGATATTCTTGTGAAATATTCTTGTGAAATTCTTGGAAAACTTCAAGACAATCTTGAAGTTAGGATTAAAGAGCTTTCAAACAATCATCAAGGGAGGCTTAAGGATTTCCACAAATGGATTCAGGTACGCTTCCGCTCATGTTGTTGTTGTTCCAAATTACTCGATACGAAGGCTATTGTATTTTAGTCGAAATCATAATTCTAACAAATAGAATAAACGTTGGCGTGTACTCATACAATAGAATATTATTCATGACCTTAGAAAAATAAATTATATTTTCTGGAGTACCTAATATAAAGTTTCTCATTACTATAGAAATTACTTAAATTGAAAGATATATTTAAAAACCATAAAGAGACTCGACATTTTAAAGTTTAGTTGCCATAAGAATAATTTGATTGGATGAGCCGTATTTAAACCAAACTATATTTTGTTTCTAGAAAGAAATAAAATAATTTTTATAAATAATTAAGGTAGAAAAATAATATTTATTATTACTTTATCCAATATGACGTGTAATGTAATATAACTCTAAAAGGTATAAAGTCTAACATTTCACGTAAATTTAATGTGTATTCATATAAATCATTACAATAGTGTTTAAAATACTTATTTTTGTGCATATATATTTTAAGTTCTTTTTTAATTATAAAATAGAATAACAACCAACGAATTACAAGTTATTTGCTGTGGTAAATATTGTTAGGATTATGATTCCTACTAAAGACAACAACCTTCATATTGAATAATTCGGATATATAAACTACATGAGCGGAAGCTAACCTGAATCCATATGTGGAAATGTTGAGCCTCCTTTTGATGATTGTCCTTTGTTGTGAACTCCTTTAGCCTTCCTTCAAGTTTCTTGAAGTATATTTGTCCCCACAAGAATGTATCCACAATACTCAACAATATATGAAAAGGTTCACAATAATAGTGTTATGACAATTATCAAAATTTGGCTTATGGTTTTCCACCCTATTTGCAAGATAATGGATTGTTTGAGTTCTTGATTCAATGGGAGGAAGAAGAACTTGTCTTGCACTAGAATGGGAACCATAACCCCCCACTTTATAACTCTAGGAGTTACATAACCCAAGAGACAAGAGTTACAAGACAAGAGTTATGTCTTGAGTTATGTCTTGCAAGAGTTACATAACTCAAGAGTCACAAGCATGTAACCATGGTTACATATGTAACCTTAGTTAGCCCATCATAAACTAAGGTTACCCTTTTGGGTATCTACACATTAGTCCTACACTTTAGTATGACAATACATTGGCCCCCTTAACATAATGTCCATAAGACCACATAATTAGGCCAAACCAAAAGATAGCACATAACATATAATTATCCATATATTGTTCATATGTGTGTAGATATAAGTCCATATATCTAGATATAAATCCATATATCTTACAATCTCCCACTTGGACGAGATATACAAACATATGTACAATCCTTAATATTATATGTTACAAACCTTAGGTGCACAAAATTGCTATCACAATAAAATTGTCATGAACAATCCGGTCCATCAATCATACCAACATAGGACCTAAGAGCTCGTCGTTACTCATTCGTAACTAGAACCAATCATAGATCACGTATATCAATATAACCAACGACATGGATCAAGTGTAGGTATGTAGCATGGAAATAACATAAAGTGTGGTCAATAGAATGTCTATTTCCAACTGGTTCTCTTTATTGAGATCATAAACTGTAAGAGTACAAAAACTTTAAAACTGAATATCTGCGCAGATATAACTGAATTACTGAATTTCTGAATATAATGAACAATACATAAATGTGCAATACAAACTCCCACTAAAATACATAATCCTTATCTGATTTGACACCCATACAAGCAATATGCTCATGAAATACTTTTGGTGTCAATCCCTTAGTGAGCGGATCCGCAAGCATGGAGTTTGTACTAATGTACTTAATGCACAATTGTCCATTTTGTACTCTTTCTTTAACAACCCGAAATTTGACGTCCTTATGTTTTGCTTTCGTCAAACTACTGTTGTTATTAACATATGCAACCATGGTTACATATGTTATTAGCATAAATGGCAAAATTGGAGTCGGTATACCTGATGATCTCAAACTGGTCCGAACTCCAATATGTAAGCATGTAATCCTTTGTTCTATGTATGTTCCTCATGACCCTTTTGGCTGCCTACCAATGGTCCATACCCGGATTGCTTAGATATCTGCCTAACATCCCAACAATGTATGCTATATCAGGTTGTGTACATACCTGAGCATACATCAGACTACCTACCCCCGAAGCATGAGGCGTCTTCTACATTTCCAAAAATTTCATAATTATTATTTGGGCACTGTTTGAGACTAAACTTGTCTCCCTTAGTAACAGGGGTGTTGCCTGGTTTACAATCCTGCATGCCAAATCTTTTCAGAACCTTATCGATATAGCCCTTTTGTGACAGACCGAGAACGCCTTTGGAGCATTCTCGTAATATCTGAATTCCTAATACAAAAGAAGCTTCACCAAGATCTTTCATTTCAAATTTCTTTGAAAGAAATTTCTTAGTTTCAAGTGATAATGCTATATCGTTACAGGCAAGCAGTATGTCATCGACATATAAAACCAGGAAATATACTTACTCCCACTGAACTTATGGTATATACAGTCATCAGCAATATTTGGTTCAAAACCAAAAAATGTAATGACTGCATGGAACTTATAATACCATTGACGAGAAGCTTGCTTGAGCCCATAGATCGATTTCTTTAATTTGCAAACCTTCTTCTCTGATTCATCCGAAACAAAGTTTTCAGGTTGCACCATATAAATTGTTTCCTCAATGTCACCATTGAGAAAAACAGTCTTAACATCCATTTGATGAAGCTCAAGATCAAAATGTGCTACTAATGCCATTATAGTCCTGAAAGAGTCTTTCGATGAAACTGGAGAGAAAGTCTCTTTATAATCAATGCCTTCTTTCTGAGTGTAGCCTTTTGCGACAAGACGAGCTTTGTACTTAATAACATTGCCCCCTGAATCCCTTTTGGTTTTAAAAATCCATTTACAACCAATAGGTTTCGTACCTTCGGGCAACGTAACAAGCTCCCAAACGTCATTATCGCTCATAGACTTCATCTCATCATTCATGGCATCAATCCACTTTTGAGAGTTAGAACACTTAATGACTTGACGGAAGTTGATTGGATCATCTTCCTCAAGTCCAATATCACTTTCTTGTTCTTGGAGAAATACATAATAATCATCCGAAATTGCATTTCTCCTCTCTCTAGTGGATCTCCTTAATGGCATTTCAGTTTCTTGAGGTTGTTGAGTTTGATTTTCATTAGTTATATCAGGGTCCTGATGGGGAGATTTTCGAGATTGTCTTGAACCGGAGTTGCATCAACAACTTGAGGGAAAGACACATGTTCTTCCTCAAAGACAAAATCTCTAACAACTTTATCTCCCCACCCCCCAAACTCAATATCCTCAAAGAACCTAGCATTTCCCGTCTCAAAAATAGTTCGTGATGTGGGATCATAAAACTTAAAACCCCTGGATTTTTCAGAGTATCCAACAAAATAGCTACTAACCGTCTTAGCGTCCAGTTTCTTTTCATTCGGCCTATAAGGCCTTGCCTCAGCTGGACAACCCCAAATGTGAAAATGCCGAATACCGGGTTTATGCCCAGTCCAAAGTTCTTATGGGGTTTTTATTGTAGCTGCAGTTGGAACTCTATTAAGAATATAAGCTGCGGTTTTTAATATGGATTGGGACTTTTCATGAATAAGATATAGGTACCCATAACGAGAGTAATCGTCTATGAATGTGATAAAGTATTGTTGACCATTCCGACAAGGAGTAGGAAATGGCCCACAAATATCCGTATGTATCAATTCTAAGACGTCCGAAGCTCTCTTAGCACCTAATCTAGTCTTGTTTGTTTGTTTTCCCTTGATACACTCAACACAAATTTCCGAATTTGAGGTATCAAGAGAATCAAGAATTCCTTCTGACACGAGTTTCTGAATTCTTTGAATGGATATGAGACCCAAACATTTATGCCAGAGTGAAATAGAATTCTCATTAGTTAACTTTTGGTACCATTAAACTTGTATGCAAAGTTTCTTTATTTGAAGTTATTGTATCAACCAAATATAAGCTATCAAATGTTGATAAAACACCAGTACCAATAAGATTTGAATTCCAAAAGAGACTAACTTTATTGTCCCCAAATGTACATTTATAACCGGATATGTCCAATTGAGGAACTGAAATTAAATTCCGTCTAAAAGACGGTACAACAAAAGTCTCATTCAAATCTAAATGAAAACCGGTCTTAAACAACAGCCTAAATTTGCCAATAGCTTCAACTGGCACCTTCTTGCCGTCACCCTCATAGATGTATCTTTCACCATCTTTTGGTTTTCGGCAGTTCAGGCAACCCTGCATAGATATCTTTATGTGAGCAGCATAACCTACCCACCAATTATCCTTAGGTACCGAAATTATATTAACTTCAGAACAAACAAGAGACAGAAATGTACCATTTTTTCGCACGCCAGGCATGGTACTTGGTACAATCTCTCTTTACATGATCAGTCCCATTACAGAGAAAGCAACCTAATCCAGTAATTTCAACCTTAGGTTCCTTATGTTGCTTAATCTTGGGCCTTACAACCGCAACTTCCTTATTTTTCCTCTTCTTAGAATCCCTTGAAGAGGATGCCTTAGAAGAAGATGCCAAATGAGCACTTTCTGCCTTATCTTGCTTAATCCTTTCCTCTTCTTGCACACAATGTGAAATGAGCTCATTAAGAGTCCATTTCTCCTTCAGGCAGTTATAACTGACCTTAAACTGATTAAAGTGTGCCGGAAGAGATATCAAAACAAAGTACACAAGCAGTTCCTCAGGTAATACTAGCTTGAGTAACTTAAGTTTCGAAGCAAGATGAGACATTTCCAAAATGTACTCCCTAATGTTTTCCTTGCCCTTATACCTCATAGAAACAAGTTTACTCAATAGTGCACTTGTTTCCGCCTTTTCGTTTTGAATAAAATGCTGTTCGAGGTTTTCAAGGAAAACTTTGGCATTAGGTTCATCATTCATAGTGCCCCTGAATGATTCTGGAATTGCACGCTTCATGATCATTAGACTCATGCGATTCGAGCGTTCCCACTTCTCCATCGCTCTCTTTTCATTAGGAGAGGATGTATCCTCAAGAGGAGTAGGTTGCTCAGTCCGAAGGGCTAAGTCAAGATCCATGCAACCGAGAACGATCATTACATTCTCTTTCCATTCCTTAAAGTTAGTGCCGTTAAGCACAGGGATGCTATTGATATTGGCAGAGATCGTAGAAGCAGAAGAGTGTACTGAAAATTGAACAAAGGATTACTAAATACATGCTTACAAAACTTGAACTTTAACTTTATAGATTCAAAGTTAGGCATTTCCCATTACAAGATACCTAGCACAACATTGATTTTAGTCTTTGGACAGAAAATCAACTTGTAAGTGGTACTCTTGGTGTAGTGATCAAACATAGACAATAAACTCCTGTCAAATATTAAACCTTCCTTTGGGCCGATTTAATATTCACATGGAAAACCAAATAATCATCTCATATTTACCACCACAAGAATGTTCGAATTCCTGCCAAATAACACCTTCCTTTGGGCCGATGTTAAACGCATGGAAGACTAACATCCACAGTCATCTCATATTTTATAATTAATCAATCTACACAATAGAGGTTACTTTGGCAACATAATGCTTCAATTGAAAAACTAAAATATTAGATGCTATAAACTTTAGTTCCTTAAGCCATTTTATGAATCTCAACTTAATGTGTTACATGATTGGATGTGTAACACTGGAATATTAATCGTTGTTTAGTGAATTGGACAATTCTATAATATATAAGAATTGATGGACTATAAAACAATTAACATTCACTGAAACTTAAGAGAATTGAAACGTTTTTCTTGAACTTTACTGGACCAGACAATCGATTGTCAACACAGACAATCGATTGTTTGGTTTTTTCTGGAAAAATTTTAAGTCACCGGATGTGACAAGGAAAAATTTTTCTAAGTTACTGGACCAGACAATCGATTGTCAAAACAGACAATCGATTGTTTGGTGTTTTCTGAAAAAATTTCAAGTCACTGGATGAGACAAGAAAAAATTTTTCTAAGTTACTGGATCAGACAATCGATTGTCAAAACCAGACAATCGATTGTTTGGTTTTCTGAAATTTTCAAATTACTGGATCATCCAACAATCGATTGTCAGGCTAGACAATCGATTGTTTGGATTTTTCAAAAAAAAATTTCAGTTACTGGAAACGTTTCAACTCACTGGACCAGAACAATCGATTGTCAGGCTTTAACAATCGATTGTCTGGTGTTCCAAAATAACTGCCAGAATATTTAACGTCTCGGACAATTGATTGTTTAAGGCAACAATCGATTGTCTGACTGGCAGTGACCAAAAAATAATCTCCACAATAACACATGATTTTCAACATGGATTTTAAACATAAAAAACATGTTGTTAACCAACTAAAATCATGCTGAATCATACAATGTTTTAACATCAAATACATTAAAACATAACAATCATAAGATCATGCTATTTCATGGTAGAATTTTATAAACAAAATTCTAATTAAACTTAAACATGATTTCTAACATAACATAAACCTTATGATCATCCAAATTATCCAAAATGAAGGGTGGCTCTGATACCAATTGTTAGGATTATGATTCCTACTAAAGACAACAACCTTCATATTGAATAATTCGGATATATAAACTACATGAGCGGAAGCTAACCTGAATCCATATGTGGAAATGTTGAGCCTCCTTTTGATGATTGTCCTTTGTTGTGAACTCCTTTAGCCTTCCTTCAAGTTTCTTGAAGTATATTTGTCCCCACAAGAATGTATCCACAATACTCAACAATATATGAAAAGGTTCACAATAATAGTGTTATGACAATTATCAAAATTTGGCTTATGGTTTTCCACCCTATTTGCAAGACAATGGATTGTTTGAGTTCTTGATTCAATGGGAGGAAGAAGAACTTGTCTTGCACTAGAATGGGAACCATAACCCCCCACTTTATAACTCTAGGAGTTACATAACCCAAGAGACAAGAGTTACAAGACAAGAGTTATGTCTTGAGTTATGTCTTGCAAGAGTTACATAACTCAAGAGTCACAAGCATGTAACCATGGTTACATATGTAACCTTAGTTAGCCCATCATAAACTAAGGTTACCCTTTTGGGTATCTACACATTAGTCCTACACTTTAGTATGACAATACATTGGCCCCCTTAACATAATGTCCATAAGACCACATAATTAGGCCAAACCAAAAGATAGCACATAACATATAATTATCCATATATTGTTCATATGTGTGTAGATATAAGTCCATATATCTAGATATAAATCCATATATCTTACAAATATTAGTGACGCTGCAGTTGAATTCAACTTATTGAATATTATCTTACTTAATCATAAATATTATTGTTGATATATGTTTTCTTTTATTATTTGATGTCTTTGTCATGAAAGAGATCTCAATGTTAATATTGATATTTCTCACGAGTTTTAATGTTATATCATAATGAAAGAAAAAATATAATAAGGTAAATTTTAATTGACTCTTTTAAACTTTTTAAATATTAAGATATCCTATATGCGCTCGAAATTTTTATCTAAAATATTTATAACGAATTAATAGACTAAAATTTTATATGGAAAGTGACTCCTAAATCTAAAAGGAGTTTAAAGTGCTCCAAAGTTTCCTAATGTTTTTTTTTTGTGTTTTAACCAAAATAATATGACTAGTAAAACCAAAAGAAATTGAATATGGTCAAATTTAGTAACAAATTTTAAAATGATTCTCAAACCTATGCTAAAGATACTAAAGTACTTGTCGCCGCTGTATCTTCTGTTAGAATAACAGACCTAATAGAAAGCATTTAATACATAAAATTTAGTTGATTTAAAGTTTCAAATATTAAAAAAAATTAACTGACCAATTCTTAATAGTTGAGAATTGATTAAATGACCATTTCCTAATATTAAGAAAATAACCAAATTATTTTTTTTCCAGTGTAAACTCTATTTTAAAAGGATAAAAATAGCGAATAATATTTCATTAAGAACATTTGTGCTTTCAATAGAACTAGTCATAGGGTACGCATTTTGCGTGTATTTCCCATGTCAATAAGTAAATAATTATTTAAATCACATAAGTATTATTATAAATGTCTTTGAGTTATAATAAAATAAAATGTATAATATTTTATGATTTGTCTGTATGTTGATCCCACATCCAACTCAATAAAAGTCAGAGTTTTGTAGAATAGCTTAAGAAAATTATTATTTTTCTTATACCTTAACATCGAACAAACAAGTAAAAGAATTACTTTTATTATTATGAGGTTGGCCCCTAACTTCTATGAAAAAATTAGTAATATATATATATATATATATATATATATATATATATATATATATATATATATATATATATATATATATATATATATATATATATATATATATATATATATATATATATATATATATATATATATATATATATATAAAAGGTGAAATTTGTTAGAATTTTTGTAAATAAAAATAACTCACTAGAATATATTTTATTTTCTATTATTTGATCCTTATTGTTTCAAGTTTTCATACGTTAATAGAAAAATGTTTATGTTGTTTTACAATTATTAAGTAAATTATGTACATTTATAATAGATGATGTTTGCAAGTCAAAATAACTATATAGTGTAGCCTCAAATATTATATAACATTTAATAAATAAAATTTTGTCTATTTTAAAGTTCTAAATATAAAAAAATAACATGGGAGGTATTATATTTATGATCAGTGTAGCAATTCAGGGCGTACGCCAGGGTGTTTGGGGCATATGCCGTTCGGGCGCATTTTTTAGTGATGCATAAGTTCCAATTTTTTTCTTCAAATTAAAATAAAATTTGTTAAATTAGTCCTTCATATAATATCCAAATTCTCAAAATTAATCTTGGTAATTATTCAATAATTTTAAAAAGGAATTAAAATGTATTAAATTTTAAAGTAAACTTTTTCTTTATGAAAAATTTTCATAAAGCACCATCTTTTAGTAGTAATTAGCCATCTATAAATATCATCTGCTATATTACAGATTATAGATACCTTTTGTGTGGTTATAAGATGTATTTGATGTATTTAAGCTATTGTATTCATGAATACAGTAGCAAAAATAGGTGTGAATTAGGGAAGTCCAGCTAATCAATTGTTGTATTCGAGTGTATTCGACTATATTCATGAAGTGAAACATGGGATTATTGCTGGACAACTTATTGTATTCGACTATATTCACGGCGTAAACATAGGGGATTATACTGTTTTTAAAATGGAAAGTGAATCAGTTAACATAATATACTCCTAATATAACTCAACAAACTCAATTATAACACACAAATTTTATATTTTCAATTATAAAAAAGATTCTCAACCAAAAAATACCCCAAAAATATATCATTCTTCAGAGAAATTATATAATACATCTGAATACATAAATTATATTAATTAAAAAAACATATGAATACCTTTATGATATATAGCCAGACAGTGAATATAATGAAATATATATAATACAGCAGGATATATTGAAATATAATTAAAAAAAGACAGTAAATACAATAAAATATATGGAATACAACGAGATACATTGTATCAATTCAAGCAACCTGTAGCAAAGCGGCTGAAACGGGTATCCTCGCTATCTTCTGTTGACATCTTCATTTCCAAAGCCTTATCATCTTCAATGTCGAGTGAAGACGACGGCAACAAAGGCCCCAAAGATACAATGCTCATGTTCGATCAAAAGTCGAGAATGAAGTTTAACAAATTGCTTGCAAAGGCCAAAATGAACCTCAAACTATGCTTTGATAAAATCTCTAAGTTAAACGCAAATGATAATGGCGTAGGATATGTGAAGTTAGAGGAATTGTTGGTTGAGGAGAAATTATTGGAAGCACTGTGGGGGAAATTTCAAAGCCCTATGCAAAGAACTTGTGCAAATTTGTTGAAAAGGATTTGATTTTGAACCAAATCCAACTTCGTTTTCCAATCAGAATCAGTATATGTTTTTCCCTTTAATGCATACATACAGAGAGAGAGAGAGAGAGGAGATAACCATGGAGAAATATTAGCACTGAGAGAGAGAGACAGAGAAAGAGGGTGGAGAAAAATTTGAAAGAATGAGAGAGAAAATGATACAAAGAGTATTTTATGACTTAAGAGTAGGAGTTAACCATAAATAGATATTTGGCTATAAAAATCAAAAGGTATCTATAGAATATAATTTAATGGGTATTTATTTAAAATAAATAATGTATCAACTTTTGTTATAGGAGGTAAAACTTTCTTTCTTTATTAATTGAAGCCCCAATTTATGGTCTTTCCCAATTCTTTATCTTGTCCACTAGTCTGCTAATATCTCCCAAAAGCAACAAATATTTATTTTTTTATAAATACAAAGAGATCTCCATTCTCCTTCATAGCAACAAGTTCAAGGTTCAAATTGCAGGTTAGCCATTCTTTTTGCTCCTTCACGTAAAAAAAACTTTATTCTTTTCGACTTAAGTTACTTCAGCTTCTAAGTAGCGTATAGATTGTTTTGACTAGTTACGTACGCGCGTGCGCGCACGCACACACACACACACTCACACACACACACACACACACTCTCTCTCTCTCTCTCTCTCTCACACACACACACACACACACACACACACACACACACACACACACACACACACATATATATATATATATATATATATATATATATATATATATATATATTTCTTTATTTTGATGCAATTTTTCTAGTTTATAAATATTTACTGTAACTATATTATTTTATAAAATAAAAAATTAGATACCTATAGGGCTTACGCCTCATTGAGGCATATAATGCTTCGCCATACACCCATGCTTTTTAAAACACTGATTATGATACGAACTTCAAATAATAAATAATTTATTTAAAGTAAAATATTAATAGATTTAAATTATAAATATTAGAATTATCTACATAATTCGAATAAAGACTTATTTACTAACTACAATTTGACTTCAAATTTTTAATATTAAATAAATAATTAAATATCATGAACAAAATTTATATCCAAAATTGTAAAATAATTAGATGAAGGAGATAAATAAATATTAAACTATCGTTGAAATCATTATCAAATGCGCATTCCTAATGTCGATATACGTAGAATAAAGGGAAAAACTTATAAACAAATTGTTTGAATTGAACAAGGTAAATTTAATCGTGCCCTATATATTAGAATATTCTGTGTAATCGTGCAAATAAGAAAAAATTTAATAAGTAAAGTTTTACTTGACTTTAAAGTGTTAAATATTAGGGAAATGATTAAATAACTGTTTTATCTAGTGTAAACTTATTTTAAATGGATAAAAAAACAAATCATATTTCGTTAAAGGTCTTCGTGCTTTTAAGTTGTAAAAATATGAATGTTAAGTTGATATATTAACAATAGTTGAAACATATTTTGTGGACTTGAATAATGATATGCTTTTGATCACGCCTAACTCTAGTCCTAACAAGGGTAAGTGGTCGCTGCAAATATAATACGGTTTAAAAGTCTAGCGTCGAATTCCACAGAGAACTAAAGTTTCACTGTATCTGTTCAATATCACCAAGAAAATAAGCTCAAACAATTTCTAAGTTATAAATATTAAGATTCTTATGTCTAACTAATTAACTAACAAATTAAAGTAGTAAATTAATAACGATGGATACTAAGAGTTGGAAACAAGATTGGAATGGACTAGAGTTATCATTTTCTCAATTGTCGAAATTCTTCCAGCTACGTCTCCTACAATTTTACCTATGTATTCTCTACTGATCATGAGTACTCAACTTATCATAATTCTCTCTCGAGCAACTACAATAATATACTAGTCATGTTCTCTCGAATTACGCTAGGTCGCACTTTTTTACTGCTCACTATGATCACATCAAAGCTTCATTATCTCTAATTTCACTTTTAAACTCGTCGTACTGATCTTTCATATACCTTGGGAGTGACGTTATTCGACAAAATCCTAAATATACACTCTTACCCAAGCAATATATAATTAATAGGTACATGCAACTGATAGTCATTCAATCAACATCAATAAACACGTAGTTGAACAAGGATATTCAAAAATAAAATTATATTAAAACATAATAAGAATTTATCTTCTAAAAGGCTCTATCAAACCTTAAATTAGAGAATTTAGCTATTCATAATTGTATAAACAATCATCGTCATATTCTAAAGCATTAAACTACAAATTAAAGAAGAACAGAGAGACACTACAAGAAAAATGCTAATTACATGGGGATTTTACTTGAGGATTTTATTCGCAGATAATACCTGCAAATTTTCATTGAAAACATTATAACTCCTAAATTTAAAATATTTAGGAAAATCCGTAGATAACTTTGGTGCCATTATGTGCCAAAATATTACTTGTAGAAATAAATCGGCAAGTATATTTCCGTAGAAAAATTCGCAGGTAAGCAAATAAAGAAAATAAAAAAAAAAACATATGTTAAACCAAAGTAAAATCCGTAGGTAACTTTACATGCGATTTTAGTTGGGGATCTTTTTTTGGGATTTATATTTGGATTTGCTTATTTGAAACATTACCTGGGGATATTATTGTGGCGAATTTAGTTGGGGATTTCTTCTTGAAGATTTAGCTATGGATTATCTTAGTTGGGGAATTACCTTGGGATTTTAGTACTACAAATTTAATTAGGGATATTTTCTTGGGATTTACCTGTGAATTCTCTTATATTGGGAGTTACCTAGAGATTTGGTTGATGTGAATTTAGTTAGAATTTTTTTTCTTGGGAATTACTTATTTGGTGAAATTACACGGGGATTATATTATTGTAATTTTTTCTAGAAATTTATTCTTTGTAATATAGTTTGGGATTTACCTAAAAAATTTATTACCTAGAAATTAATTAGAGATTATTTGTGTGGTTTTTGACAAAATTCGTTTTTTTAGGATTTACTTGAGTATTTCATTATACAGTTTCGATTAGGTATTTGTTCTTAGAATTTAGACAGAAATTTTATTATTGTTGTTCAACTGGATATATAATATTTGAGAATTAATTTTATCCACATAATTATCTATTTATGCGTAGGTAAATATAAATTGTTGATCTTATATAAAATTTAATGATGTATATATGTTTGGACTGGGCATTATAAGTCATAAGCATAAATGGTCGGTTATTACTTTTTCAGCAAATTCAATAACAAAATAATTATCACAAAGCAAATTTTTTTTAAGAATCAAAACTTTAATATGGTTGGTATAAAGAACATAATAAAGCTAAGACACAATTATATTTTACATATTTCAACTAATATCATCAGAAAATATACCCAATATAACTAAATTATTGACATCTATTTAAGTTTAATTTCTAAGTAGAGAAAAATTACGTTACATTTATAAAACTGTAACTAAGTTTTATTAACTTTTTATCTTATGTATCATATGCATTTGATTAGCTAAAAGTCAGCTATAGCATATATAAAATGATATAGTTTGAACTAAGTTTTATTAACTTTCTATCTTATGTATGTCATTTTTTCACATGTATTTGATTAGATAAAAGTCAATTATAACATATAAATGATATAGTTTGAGATTCTTCTTCTTCCCCGTTACTTCCCCTTTCTTTCTTGTTCTTCTTGTCTTCTGGCCCCCTACCCACTTTGCTTTCAAAATCTGCCCCACCCCCTCATATTTCCCTTTTCGTCTTCTCCTTTTGCCAATTAATCGTTTCGAGCTCTAGCACGTAGTTCAGCCGCCTAAAGCCATAAGCAGAGCTATCACACCTCCTTTTTACACGGCTATCCCGATGGATAAAAGGTATAAGAGAGTTTTTCCAATTAAAGTAACATTATTCGAAATGAGATTATTTATTTATTTTATTCAGAGTTTCCACTTGGGAATTCTGGTGTCCCAAGTTACAGATTTATTTAAAAATCCCGTCGAGGAAAATTCGACTTTCCATTTGAAGTCTGCGAACCAGAAATTCTGAATAAGGAATTCTGTTAACTCGAGGGAAGGTGTTAGGCACCCCCGGATTCCGTGGTTCTAGCACGGTCGCTTAAACCATTATAGTTGACCTATTATCTGATTTTAATACAAGTTCTAGCCTATAGTGTAATTTTAAATTATTTCTTTATTGCTTTTAATATTATTTTTTAAAGAAATTGGCAATGTCGTTTTAACATACCGTGAAATACGTCACATAAATGCACCCGTAGTTTTTGACATATTCTAACTCCACTAAAATTTGGTTTAGGACACATAAATGTATATCCGAATCTAGGAAGGTTGATTATATAAACATCACGCCTTGAAGAATTTGTACGATGTTTGTGATTCATTTCCAATTATCATCATACATGCTCAAATTAAAACACGATGAATTATTCCAACCTTTAAGATAAATCAAATTTTTTTAAACACAATACAAATTGCAGCTCTTAATTGCAAAACCAAGATTCACATGCACTTTCTTCCATTTTTTACAAGTAGCTAAATAACTCAAACTTTCGAATAAGTGCTCTTTATAGAGCTTAAATCCAGTGGCCTCAATTGATCCATAAAAATTTCACAAAGCTAAATAAATCATTACATAGCTGGAAAAATAAACGAATATCAAACTGACACCCAGATTATATGATATGTGTTATAAAAAACAGATTCATGCATGCATTACGTCTCACTGCTAGTAAATGAACGGCACTTTGGTTCATGCGAGAATAGGTCGACGCAGTAAATTCAAACCAAAATAAGCTAATCACTAAAATCAAACACAATTTCATGCGCACAGATGTGAGAAGTAACATACCAAATTACTCTAAAATTATGCTTGAAAAAAAGAGAACCAGAGATCAAACAGCAGCTCGGCAAATCAAGTCCCCAGCGCTTACTGACGAAATCTTTCAACTCCGGATTAACAAAAGAACACCCAATAATGAATATTTGGACGAGCAACTGGATACGCGACTAAAAACCTTGATCGACAACTTCGAACTACAAATAGAGCCAGCGACCGAAATTCGTACGGCACCCTCGAATGAGACCTCTGTTAAACTCTAACTCAAGAAATAAATGACTTGTCTTGTGGGTGTTAATTAGTGCTTTTAGAAAAAGGTTTGTGAGCAGCATTAATGGAGTTTTCCGGCGAAATGATAGTAACCGCAGGTGGTCTACATAGTGTGATTTTGGCTAATGAAGATGTAATTTTAGTGAAAAATTGATGGAGAGGGTGAGAGTATTTTGGAACACATTTCTCTGGAGCAAATCGTTCCTCTTGTTCTTACTCTGTGTGTGTCGCGGCTGTGAGTTTTTTGAGAAGGTGATTGCCGGCTGCTGATGTTGTGTATTAGAGTGTGTGATCTTTTTCAGCTTTTTTGTGCGTATTTTGTGTGTTTGTGTAGATAGTATTATATATGGTAGGGACTAGGGTAAATGTACGTCCTATAGATTAAGGGCTAGGGAATAGGCTTGGGTTACGTGAGTTTGGGTAGGAAAATTATGGTGTGGGCTAATTTGGTTTTAAAAATGGGCCAATTGCTTAAATTAAAATCCTCATTGCAATTAAATCCTTATGTTCTTTTCTTTTTATATTTTTAATTAAAAATTATAGAAATTAAAATTTCTAAATTAATCTATTTTTTGTAGAAACTAAAGCTCTTTATTTATTTTTTAGCATTAAAATAACAACTTAACTTAAAACTAAAGAAAAATGCTAATTTTAAAGACCAAAAGATAAATATGTAAAAGTGACCATTTTTTAGGATTTTCTATGATTTAAAAATGTTAAAAACGCATGAAAATGCAAATAAACAAAGAAAAATTCCTAAAGTTAATAAAAATATTTTTGGTCTATTTTGAATTCTCATGTAGGGCTAAAATCACGTGCATGTAGGATAAAGTGAGCATATACGAGCTATTTTTGCCCGTTTGAATACTCCATGGGAAGCATTTTTAAAAGTTTTGACCACACCCTGCTTCTGAGGTTGCCTACATATCCTTGGCTATAAAGGAATCAAGTCAGTTTAGTTCGGGAAGTGAGTGAGATAAAGGAGTATGGTGAGGTGAAGATCCGGTCGAGGTGCGACTGAGGTTCCAGTCCGCGGTCCCGTTTATCACATCAAAATCAAAATTAAAAAGACTAACTAAGCCTATGAGCTACGAGTTACAAGATTCCTATCTATAAATCTTTTGAAGCTTGATCTTGAGTCTTGGTTAGGTCTTGCTGCAGACTATGAACTGAATCTTGATGCTCGTCAGCTGCATGTACTGGTTCATTCTTCAGCATTTGGGTCAAAGCGGGACATGCAAAACTTGTGATTTTGAATTAAATTTGAGTAGTCCGCATCATTTTCTTCTGTGAACATTCTGAGTTCGTTTCTTTTTGTTCTTTTCTTCTTTTTTTTTTATTCTGAATTGAGACCCACTCTTTCAGTCATCTCAAATCATGTGCCTTGAGGTAAAACATGTTCAGACACCAAAATAAACAAACGAACGAAATTTTCTCTGCCCCAATTTTCACTAGAAAAATTTCGCGAGTTATTTGCAACACAAATCTAAGCTATTTCTTTATTAAAAACAATAAAAGTTGGGATTCTGTATCTTATGGAAAGATTACCAGGTTATGCTGGGAAGGAGAAAGAGTCCCCGCTGGGGATAAGAGGAGGATCCACGGGTTATGCCGGGATGGGAATGAAGGGTCCCTGCTGGGGATGAAAGGAAAAAGCCATGGGCTATGCCGGGATGAAATGAAAAAAAATTTCTGGGTTATGCCAGGGAGATCAGCGGGTTATGCCGGAATGAATGAAAAAGGTTCCTAAGTTATGCCAAGAGGTCCACAGGTTATGCGGGGAGAGGAAGGCTCCTGGGTTATGCCAGGGGGATCTGCGGGTTATGCCGGGATAGGAGGAAAAAGGGTCTACTGGGGATAGAAAGAAAATGATCCTCGGGTTATACCGTGGAAGAAAAGAAAAAGGCCCTCAGATTATGTTGGGGATAAAAGGAAAATGACCCCCGGGTTATGCCCATGGGAAAGAAAAGACCCTCAGGTTATGCTGGAGTGAAAGAGGAAAGATGATCCTCGGGCTATATCGAGGAGGTCCACGGGTTATTCCGGGATAAAAGGGAAAAGGTCCTATGCTACCATGATTTTGGATTTTCTTTTTTTTTTGGAATTATTCTAGGAGAGAATTCATCAGATTAGGTTTTCTACCTTAGGAGAAAGATTCATCAGACTAAGATTTTGATCCTAGGAGAAAGTTCATCAGACCAGGTTTTCTATCTTAGGAGAGATTCATCAGACTAAGATTTTAAACATAGGAGAAAGTTCATCAGACTAGGTCTTTTTTTTTGGTATCTTAGGAGAAAGATTCATCAGACTATGATTTTGATCTTAGGAGAAAGTTCATCAGACTAGGTCTTCTATCTTAGGAGAAAAATTCATCAGACTAAGATTTTGATCCTAGGAGAAAGTTAATCAGACTAGATCTTTTTTTTTTTGTATCTTAGGAGAAAGATTCATCAGACTAAGATTTTAATCCTAGGAGAAAGTTCATCAGACTAGGTCTTCTATCTTAGGAGAGAGATTCATCAGACTAAGATTTTGATCCTAGGAGAAAGTTCATCAGACTAGGTCTATTTTTCTTGTATCTTAGGAGAAAGATTCATCAAACCAAGATTTTGATCCTAGGAGAAAATTCATCAAACTAGGTTTCTTTTTAGCCTGAGCCGTTCTCAAGAGGCTTTTGTTCTGCACCAACTTTGATTGTTTTGCACTTAGTACCATTTGTATTTGTGGCTCAATCAGCCCCCGATTGGAGATCTTGGCTCAAGTGACCTTTTCTGATATCTTCAATGATTTTCTGCTTTTTGAGCAATTTTTTTGTCAGAGAGAATCACAAGTTATCTTTTCTTGCGCAAGCAGGCTGACAAGAGTCTTTTGGGGGAGACCTTGCATGAATCCTCAAGGCATGCTGACAGTAACAGCTAAGTGCGCTGGCCAAATTTACTTTGTGCAACTGAAAAGCTGGTAGCAGGTTTTGAAATCTTTTCTTGCTAGTTTTGATGAGGACAGACTCAGAGTGAAGGACTCAATGACGCAAAGAAACAAACATTGACAAGAAAAGCCCCCTGTTGGAAGGACAGAAGGATGATTTTTTTAGTAACTAGCCTTAATGATCATGACATGCATTTTGGACTTAACGGCCTGATCTATCCAACTAATCTAATCTTCGCTTTCCCCATTGTTATGACCTTTGAAGTCGGGCTTGTTCATGCCAATCCTTTGCATCAGCTTCATGACTCACTTTCAACTAGTGGTGCCCCGAGGAGTTTTCACCAACAAGTCTCTCTCATTTATTTATTTCTTCTCATCATCGCCTTACAGTGCCCGTGAGGGTTTTCACTAGTATGACTCTCTCATTTTTATTTTGATTTTTTTCTTTTTTTGTGTTTTTTCTTTTTCTTTCTCCCCTTTTTGCGAGCAACTTGATAGTCCTCTATGTCGCGGGACACCTGTTGCTCATTGCCTGCTTTTCTTAGCATTCTTAAAAATTGATCAGGAGGTCCAAATTTGGAAGGTTTTTGGATATGGATAGGAAAAAAGGGTTGGTATGAAGACTCAAAGTGGACTTAAAATGAAGGGTTGTGGACTTAAAACTCTTAGAATCGACTCTTTCAAAAGTGAAATAAAACCTTTGCTCCAGTTGTTGGGAATCATGTATATCTATGATATGTGCGCTTTGGTTGTATGAGCATGATTTTCAGGTATAGGTTTTGATGAATGACAAACAATGAAGTCAAGTGTCAAACAACGATATAATATGACAATCAATCAAATGGCGAGAAGCATACTGATGACGGAATTGCATGAAAGAGGCAAAGAGTTCAAGACCGAAGACTCAAGACGTAGGTCGTTTGGTAGAACCAATATAAGGACAACGTTTAAGTTATCTTATCCTTTGGCTCAACATTAGGTCATCATAAACATGCATAAAATATTTTATTTATCATAAACATGCATCTTTGTGTTAAAACAAAATGATGTTAAAGGTTTTAAACATGTCTTTTAAATCTGGGTCTCAACAATCGATTATTTGAATCCTACAATCGATTGTATTAAGACAGTGTGATCTGAAGTTTTTCAAAATAGCAAACAGTCGATTGTCTACTTTTAACAATCGATTATTTTGAGACAGTGTGCAACCGAAGTTTTTAAACATCTAAACAATCGATTGTTTTTTGTCATACAATCGATTATATTCACAAACAATCGATTGTCATTTTCATACAATCGATTATATTTTGATCGTTCCCACAGAATCCTAAATTGATTTTTGAACGTTGAATACAATCGATTATTTAGTCCATACAATCGATTGTTTAGCCTAAAATCAGGAATCTGTCTTTTGAACGTTGGTCAAACAATCGATTATCTACTCCAAACAATCGATTGTTTGAGCACAAAATCAGGGATTTTATTTGTCAATTAAGCAACGGTCAGCACCACTTTTTCACCTATAAAAAGAGGTCTTTTGAGCTGATTTTAAACACACAACTCCTCCATACATTGTTATACATATTGATCATTTTCAAGCATCATTTTAGAGCTTCTGTTGAGCCATTTGATAGACAACTTTGTGTTGTTCATAGAGCTTATTGTGTATCTCTTTATCCACTCTATTGAGAGAGAAATTGTTGTAAAAGAGAGTGTTTGAGAAGAACATATCTTCTCATTTGTCGGGTTTGCTAAGTACCCAACGTCCTAGTGGTTGAAGTCTTGGGGTGAGGTATCCTCAAGCAAGTGAAATCTTAAGGTGTGGTATCCTTGAGCAACTGTAACGGTTTGTTAAGCACCCGTAAGCTTGACGAAGATAGTGGAAATCTCGAGAGAGTCTCTCGGAGACTGGACTAGCCACGGGTTGTGGTGAACCAGGATACATCGGTGAGTTCGTTCCCTATTATTTACTTATCGCACTTATTTCATTCCTGCAATTTTTAAATTCCGCAAGTTTACGCTGTTTTTTATTATAACGCTATTCACCCCCCCTCTAGCGTTAAGCGTATATTCTAACAATTGGTATCAGAGCCTAACTCTCTGAAAGCCTTAACCGGTTGAGAGAAATATATATTTTTCTGTTGAGAATATTGAACGCAGGAACGATGGATGAAGGACAGTCCACCACTTGCCCTCCACTATTTGATGGAACAAACTATACATATTGGAAAGAGCGGATGAGCATCTTCCTCAAAGCAAACAGTTTTCGTTTGTGGCAAATCATCAAAAACGGTGAACCAATGCCAACAAAGAAAGTTGGAGAGACCACGGTTCCCAAGAAGGAAGATGAATATGATGCCGAGGATATCAAGAAATTTGAAAATAATGCAAGGGCTATCCATGTATTATATTGTGTGGTGAATCCAGATGATTATCAAAAAATCTCTTGCTGACAACCGCCAAGGAGATGTGGGATAAGCTCGAGATCATTTATGAAGGTACGCCTCAAGTCCGAGAAGCCAAAATTGATTTTCTAACACATAAATATGAAATCTTTAAAATGGAGAAGGAACCCATTGGTGTTATGTTTGAACGATTTTTAAGATTCGTCAACGATCTCCATGCTCTCGGGAAAGTTTACACGAACAAAGATCTTGTTCGAAAAGTCCTACGGAGTCTCACTCCCGAATGGCGCTCCAAAGCCAATGCCATCCAAGAGTCGATGGAATTCACGGATATCACAATTGATGGACTACGAGGTAACCTCGAAACTTATGATAGCACAATTCTTAATCCTTATCTTAGAAGCAATTCGAATTTCGCCTTCAAAGCCTCATCCTCTAAAAGAGAAGAGATAAGTGATTCGGAAAGGGATGATGATAATATTTCCAATAAATGTTTTGTAAGTCTATGAAAAAAGACAAGAAAAAGAAGAAACACCATAGGCGCTTATCACGGGATTCGGACAGCTCAAGCGATGAAACCGCCGCATTGTGTCTCATGGCTAACGAAGGAGAAGAGGTAAGTACATCTAACTCTCACCCGTTTGAAGAATTACAAAATGCCTATGATGAATTGTATGGTGAATTTGTTAATGCTTCCAAAACTATCATAGAATTGAAGAAAACACTTTCTTTGCAGAAAACACTTTCTTTGCAAGAAACAGATTTTCAGAAAACACTTTCTTTACAAGAAAAAGAGTTTGAAAAATCCTCTTCTTTGAAAGAAATAGATTTTGAAAAATTGACTAATAAAAATGATGTTCTTAAAAATAAAAATGAAGTTTTAGAAAAAGAAAATAAATTTTTGAAAAATGACATTGTTTATTTTAAAAATAAAATCAAGGAATTGAATGAAGCCTCTTCTATTGATAAATGTTCCAATTGTTCTTCTTGTAGTTCTTTAAAACTAGTGAACACAGAACTTAGGAAAGCACTAGAAACACGTAG
Organism: Nicotiana benthamiana; assembly: GCA_034376525.1. Lineage (NCBI taxonomy): Eukaryota > Viridiplantae > Streptophyta > Magnoliopsida > Solanales > Solanaceae > Nicotiana > Nicotiana benthamiana. Next base: position 98,846,739 of record CM067337.1, read on the forward strand.
TGTTGATAGTCCTAAAATTGAAGAAAGTAATGAGGTCGGACCATCTAGAAAGAATTCTAGGAACCTCACTAATGACTCTAAGATTAATTGTTTTAGACCACCGAGACACAATTCTAGGAATTTTATAAATGAGTCTAGAATGAATAACTTTAGACCACCTAGACATGACTCTAGGAAATTCAACGCTTCTAGGGGGAACAACTTTAGATCACCTAGAATGCATTTGGCTCAACCTAGACATATGCACAATCCTAATGTTAGATGTCACTATTGTAATCGGGTAGGACACATTGCACCCGTTTGCTTTGCTAAACATAGAGATTTATGTGCTGATTATGACTATTGTTATCCTAACCCCCAAGGACCCAAAAGAAGTTGGGTACCATAAACCTATTTTTAGGTTCTTTTTGCAGATGTGCTTGAAGACTACAATATTGTAGTGGATGCACCAAGCACGAAACCTTAATGCATTAAGGGGGAACGTCGGTTAGTTATCGTATTTTGAATAAAAACGCAATGAGTTGATATGTGCAAATAATCTATATCAGTTTTGGTTGATACATGCTTTAACAAGTTTTATTTTTGAATAACAATTAGTATCAATTGATTTTATAATAAATGATTGATTCATGTTTTGATGAATATATTTAGTTTAAATAACAATTGGCATAGTTGAGAAAAATGATCGTTATTATTAGTATGCCATTTACTAACTTTTTATATGATCTTGTCTATAACGATTGGTATCGTCAATGGTTTAAATAACATTTGGTATACTCTTTTTGCTAATGCCAAAAGGGGGAAGAATATGGGCGATATGCATGCTTTAATTGAGGGGGAATATTCAATTAAGGGGGAATTATATTGAATTGAATTGGTTGCATAAATTGTATGTTGAGATATAACATCTATTTAGGGGGAATTCAATATGCATATCTTCCGTTGTTTGTCATTATCAAAAAGGGGGAAATTGTTGGAAATCATGTATATCTATGATATGTGCGCTTTGGTTGTATGAGCATGATTTTCAGGTATAGGTGTTGATGAATGACAAACAATGAAGTCAAGTGTAAAACAACGATATAATATGACGATCAATCAAATGGCGAGAAGCATACTGATGACGGAATTGCATGAACGAGCCAAAGAGTTCAAGACCGAAGAACCAAGACGTAGGTCGTTTGGTAGAACCAATGTAAGGACAACGTTAAGTTATCTTATCCTTTGGCTCAACATTAGGTCATCATAAACATGCATAAAATATTTTATTTATCATAAACATGCATCTTTGTGTTAAAACAAAATGATGTTAAAGGTTTTAAACATGTCTTTTAAATCTGGGTCTCAACAATCGATTATTTGAATCATACAATCGATTGTATTAAGACAGTGTGATCTGAAGTTTTTCAAAATAGCAAACAATCGATTGTCTACTTTTAACAATTGATTATTTTGAGACAGTGTGCAACCGAAGTTTTTAAACATCTAAACAATCGATTGTTTTTGTCATACAATCGATTATATTCACAAACAATCGATTGTCATTTTCATACAATCGATTATATTTTGACCGTTCCCAAAGAATCCTAAATTGATTTTTGAACGTTTAATACAATCGATTATTTAGTCCATACAATCGATTGTTTAGCCTAAAATCAGGAATCTGTCTTTTGAACGTTGGTCAAACAATCGATTATCTACTCCAAACAATCGATTGTTTGAGCACAGAATCAGGGATTTTATTTGTCAATTAAGCAACGGTCAGCACCACTTTTTCACCTATAAAAAGAGGTCTTTTGAGCTGATTTTAAACACACAACTCCTCCATACATTGTTATACATATTGATCATTTTCAAGCATCATTTTAGAGCTTTTGTTGAGCCATTTGATAGACAACTTTGTGTTGTTCATAGAGCTTATTGTGTATCTCTTTATCCACTCTATTAAAAGAGAAATTGTTGTAAAAGAGAGTTGTTTGAGAAGAACATATCTTCTCATTTGTCGGGTTTGCTAAGTACCCAAAGTCCTAGTGGTTGAAGTCTTGGGGTGAGGTATCCTCAAGCAAGTGAAGTCTTAAGGTGTGGTATCCTTGAGCAACTGTAACGGTTTGTTAAGCACCCGTAAGCTTGACGAAGATAGTGGAAATCTCGAGAGAGTCTCTCGGGGACTGGACTAGCCACGGGTTGTGGTGAACCAGGATACATCGGTGCGTTCGTTCCTTATTATTTACTAATCGCACTTATTTTATTCCTGCAATTTTTAAATTCCGCAAGTTTACGCTGTTTTTTATTATAACGCTATTCACCCCCCCTCTAGCGTTAAGCGTATATTCTAACACCAGTTTCAACCGTTGGGGATTTGTTGGAACATTTCTCTTTTTTTTTTTTTTGAATTCTTATTTGGTTAGACCGAACCGTCAGGCTGAATACGTATCCTTTTTAAAGGAATCAGGTCTAACGTAGTTCAAACATCTGACTTAAACTATTTTTCATCTTTCTTTTTGTTTCTCTTTTTTTTTGTTTTTCACTTTTTTTATCCTTTTTTTCCTTTTGTTTTTTTTTTGCTTGCCCCAACTTCTATTTTTTTAGGGCGTGTATCTTTGACAGTTCTTTTTTTCTTTTTTTCTTTTCACTTAGGACTTTCTAAAAGCTGCCCCAGTTTGTACTCTTGGGACATGGACTTTTTATTTCCTTTTTTTTACTCTTGACTTTAACCTTGATTCCAAAAGAGGGCAGTCAAAGAAAATAACATAGGCTCAAAGGGGTTAAAAACGGTATAAAAATACTAATTTTAAAGGCCAAAAGATAAATAAGTAAAAGTGACCATTTTTTAGGATTTTCTATGATTTAAAAATGTAAAAAACGCATGAAATGCAAATAAACAAAGAAAAATTCTTAAAATTAATAAAAAATATTTTTGGTCTATTTTTAGGAGTTATTCTCATGTAGGGCAAAAATCACGTGTTCACAGCTTAATTTCAGGTATTATGACTTGTACGTGTGGTCGGAATTGAATTTCATGAAATTCAGAGTTAATTTTGAAAGAGAATTCTCATTTCGGAAGCTTTAAGATGAAAGAATTAGCTAAGATTGAATTTTTGAGTAAACGACCTCAGAATCGCGATCTGAAGGTTCCAACAAGTTCGTATGACAATTTTGGACTAGGGCGTATGCTCGGATTGGGTTTTGGAACACCCGGTAAAGTTTTGGCGCCTATCGTGGAAGTTAGCATTTTGGGAGAAATTTCATAAATTTGGCTTGAAGTGCTTTTTAGTTTTATCGATGTTCATTTGGGATTATGAGTCTGGGAGTAGCTCCTATGGTGATTCTGTAGTTGGGAGCGCGATCAGAAATGAATTCGGAGGTCCGTAGGTTATTTTGAAGTGATTTGGCTAAAGATAGAAAATTGAAGGTTTTTGAGAAGTTTGACCGGAAGTGGTCCTTTTGATATCGGGGTCAGAATCTGATTTCGAAAGCTACAATAGGTCCATAATGTCGAATGGGACTTGGCTGCAAAATTTAAAGTTAATCGAACTTGATTTGACAGGTTCAAACATCGTAAGTAGAAGTTTGAAGTTCTAAAGTTCATAAAGCTTGGATTAGAGGTCGATTCGTGGTTTTTGCGTTGTTTGATATGATTTGAGGCCTCGAGCAAGTCCGTAACGCATTTTGGGACGGGTTGATATGATTGGTTGGGGTACCGGGGACATCGGTTGGATTTCGGTGGTTAGTTGATTGAAAATGAGATTTTCGGAAGGCCGAAGTAGTTGGTTGCTTTCATAACCGCACCTGCAAGAATTGGGCCACAGGTGAGGAGCCCCTGAAGAGACCAGAAGAGCCGCAAATATGGCACGGAGGAGAGCTGGGACCGCAGATGCGGTCATTTTGCTATAGATGCGGGACCACACATGCGGTGGAGAAGACGCTGAAGCAAAAAAAGGGCAGCCTGGTAAGGACCCAGCAGAAGCGGCATTTGAACCGCACCTGCGGAACCGCAGAAGCAGTCAAGAGACCGCAAGTACGGAAAGTACTGGAGGCAGTGGGTTGTTTTGAATTTGGGGGTTTGGTCATTTGCCCTTATTTTTCATTTGGTTCAGGCGATTTTGGAGAGCTTTAAGTGGGATTTTTTATCATCAACGATAAGGTAAGATAATCCTATCCATCTTGAGTTAAATACATCGATTATGTATGAATATTAGCATGTAAATTGGTAGAAATTTGAGGGTTTGAGGAATGACCTAAAAATTTATATTCCTGCAATTTGACCATGATCTTGGGTATGGAATTGAGAGTAAATTATATGTTTAAGTTCGTAAAGTTATGGGTAAGCTTAATCTTTAAAAAAATTCAGAATCCGGGCACGTGGGCCCGAGGATATTTTTTGTTAACTTTTCGATCGTGGTTAGGAACTACTATACATTGGATTGTAATAAGTAATTGAGCATATATTAATGAATTTTTATAATCATTGGCTAATTTTGGACCAATATACATCGATTTGGGTCTTCAGAGGAGCGTGGAGTGCCGGTTATCAATCTTCGGAGCAAGGTGAGTCCCCTTTCTAACCTTCTAAGGGAGTATTGTCCCCATAGGTGAAATAATTGGTTATGTGCTCCTATTTGTGGGGACTACGTATGCACGAGGTGACAAGAGTCCGTGCATAGCTACTATTATGTTATTGTCCGAGTAGTTTAGGATCCCAAAGTAGGCTATACTTGGATTAGTAGTAATTTTTGTTGACAGTTTGGATTGCTTAAATCACATTGAATTAGCAAATGAATTTCTAAAAAAATTAAACTTCATTTTCTTTAATTGCTAAAAGAAAATTGGATTTTCTTGGATAATTGTTTCCTGATGAATTCTTGATTGACTGATATTGTGTTTATTTATATTTGACCACGTGGCATGTATGATTCGCGAGCGGGATAATAGATGCATCTATGGTTCACGCTGTTCGACCCTCGGCAGTGTACATTTTATTTTCTGTTGGATCGGGCCATACGCTCTTGGCATGATTTTGCGCATGCTTGTGTTGCTTGCCTTGAAACTATTTGATGTTGTTGCTGCCTCTTCCTGGCTTAAGCATATATGTATAAATGATGAAAAGTAATATGAGAATTTTCCTATAAATTAAAGAATTATTTATTTGCCTTAACATATTGAACTATAATCATGTTTATAAAATTCACCGTGTAATATATATTATGGATATAACATTATTGGACCATTAGTAAGTGTCTAAGTCGACCTCTCGTCTCTACTTTTTCGAGATTAGATGGGATACTCACTAGATACATGTTGTTTTCGTACTCATACTACACTTCGGTTCATTTTTGTTGCAGATGCATATGCATCTCTACTGGCCTACTGGGCGTAGCAGCATGGTTGATAAGAAGGCTTAGGTGAGTTGCACTTCTCAAGGCGACCCGCAGCCAGCAGAGTCTCTTTCAGTCTTTTGTATTTATTTTCTGTCCAATATTGTATTCCGGACAATAGTTGTATTATGTTATTTCTTAGAAATTGCTCATGCACTTGTGACACCTGGTTCTGGGAGGATTTTTTTTGGGATTATTCAAGGTTAAGTCGTTAAAGACTTCATGGTTATTTCTGTAAATTTCATTATTTATTATTCAATGTATAGAGAAAATAAGTTCAACAATTACTAAAAATTAGAATTTATTTACTATCTTGGTTGGCTTGCCTGACAGGGGTGTCTGGCGCCACTATGACCCTTAGCGGATTTTGGATCGTAACAACATGGTATCAGAGCACTAGGTTCCCTTAGGTCTCACTAGTCATGAGAACGTCTAGGAGAGTCTCGCGGATCGATACAAAGACGTCTATACTTATCTTCGGGAGCCTACATCGCTGTTAGGAGTACTTTCCTTGATTTCTCATCGTTCGATTTGATTTCTTTGAGGCTTATGCCTTTCTTTCTTTCTTACTAAATCTTATGTGGTGCGAACCGCAGGTCATAAATCAAGAATTCAAGAATCAGAATGGTACTACAGATGTGGTGCGGGATATTTCTCTCAGTATAGTTAATCGGATTATTATTTTCGCTTAGGGGAAAATATTCTATTATTTCAGTCTAGTAATGGTACTTTTTAGAAGTCTGAGGCTAGGCACAAGTTGCCATGATGCTTATGAATGATCATTCCGCAGTGTTGATATGATGGTAGGAAGTGTCGAGGCAGTGAATGATTTGAAGGGAGGTTTACTTTGTACATGGCCTAGATATTCGGTATTTTATTCCCATTAGGCGAAAGGCAATCGGGCTATGAATGTTTATATCTGGGTTGGTGGAGTAATGAGACTTTGTATTTGCGAGCGTGGTGGAGTTTTCTTCTATGATGAGTTGTCGTTCTCCTTATTGAATGTACTAAGTTCGCCGGTGTTATGATCTTCTACAATTCGCCTTGGGAGCAGGATATGGTGAGATAATATTGAGGAATCAACTGTGAAAGATCGCATGTTGTGGTGGTTCAGGATTTGATCGATGTTCCTGATGCCGACGGCTCGAGAAAGATGATCTCCAGAAAGGTTTAAAGTTAGTAGCATTTGTGGGTCCAAGATCTATGAAGAAGGATTTTATTTAAGGCAACAACTGAACAGCAGAGAACAATGAAGGACATGTGGGAAGTGTCAGGCGGTGTTACAAAATTCTAAAAGGCCAGGTATATAAAGCGAATGTCGAATTGTCGATTAAGGAAGTGGGTTTGCCCAAAGTGGGAGAGTGACGAAGTTGCATATGGGCTTTGTAGTAAGATGACCACGTACCTTAAGGAGAGTTTGGAGGGATTTGAGAATATTAGTGATTGGTGATTTGGGGTCTACGGATCTAATTTGAAGTATGGGCTATTATACGGCAAGAGATTTGATATAACAAAAAGGATCTGCTTTACATGAAGAAGGATATGACGTAACTTCGAATTGGAAGAATGTTACCGCACAGTTAATTGGTGTCCACGAGGCGTGAGTGGACTTCTGCAGCTAGAGAGTGAGCTCGGACTCAGGAATGTTTATTCATGACGTAGTGATTGTACCCTATACAGTAGTGTTGGAAGATGTTGGCACGAAAAAATCCATGGGTGGGCTATCTCCAGTGAGCAGATCGGTGGTTGCATGGTTGGCGAAGCTTCTGCGAAGAATTTTGTTGGTTATATAGAAAAGAGATCAGTGGTGCGAATTTAGTTGATGATTTAGAGTACAAAAGGGTTTTTGTAGAAAGATTCTGAGAATGTTGGCGGTTGATTGCGCACGGTTATGCCAATAAGAGATAAATAATCCCCGTGAATTCCAGAGTTGTGTAATAGTGGCTTCAAGCTAAGTGGGAGAGCTTCACTACCTATGATTGGGATGCATGGTTAACTACTTGTGAGGTTTCCGTTTATTAGCATGTCGATGGGTTATTTCACCTACGGGAAAAGAACATAAGTGGTAATTTGAGCAAAGTAATTGTGAAAGGTGTGCTATAGTTGGCCTTATTGGCCCATGTTCAGACTTGGGGAAGGATTCAGGATTTGTGCTTTGTATCGATACGGGTTCCAAGGGAAGTGGTTCTGCCAGGTGCTTCACCAAGAGGGAATTCATATGATAGAAGACTCATGGAGTTGATTATATCCAGGGCCAAGTCAGAGCGGGTGGCTTTCAAAAACGGTCCTAGTGAATTCAAAAGTTAAAGAGCGATGCCTAATGATTTCGAGCCTATAGCTCTGGTTAAAAATCAAGCTTGATTGCAGCCTATGAGAAGAGGCACAAAATGGTCTATGATGTTTTTGCTTGCGATGTAGCAATTGGGAGGTACGAAATGGTTCGTGGGATTTGATACAACATGGTCTCGTGATTCAGGGTCATTCGGGATGAGTGCAGATGGAGTGTGTTAAGTGTTGAATGGAGTTATCATTGTTTTTATGGAAATAAGGGATAAATTGGAAGAAGAGGGATTGGTTAGCCATAGTCGAATTGGCATGTTGCTGGTAGTGATCAGTTCTTTCAGCATGATCAAGGTTTGCTAGTGTATTATGACAGTGCGTGCGAGGCATGTCGGTCGCCGTAGTTGGTGTTATTCAAAAAGTATTCTACTGTTGTGGCCTGTTATGCCGAGATGGGTCCCAGAAGGGCCATTGTGGCTTAGACCAGTACTTAGAGATTTTCATATTTCTATGGTTATGAGAATTCACCCATGTGTTGCTATGGTTCCCCTGAAGTGAGTTAAGTGAAAAGCTTTTATATGATTGAATGTTAGTCTATTAGTGGTTCAGGAGTCATGATGAAGACCATGTTCTATCATATATAAGTACATTGGGTGCAGTGAGTGGCATGGAATTTGAAGTGAGGATCAATGTTACGGTTCAGTGTTGACAATGATGTCACGAGTTCGGATGAGCAGGAAAGGAGTTTCAATGTTTAAGTAAGCTGGTATTGTCCTCAGCGTCACCTGAGATCGGTGTTTTGTGAAAAAGGCTTTTCATCCCAGATAATGATGCTTGGTTGCTTGTCAGCGTTTGTACGGCTGGTGGTTTGGAGAGACGACCCAGTTATTTGTTATGGTAGGTTGTAGGAGCATCTCCTACCAGGAGATTGTATTAGTGTGGCATGTAGTCACTTGATTGATTAAAGATTTAAACCGAGTATGAAGGTGCTAGTAATGTCGTTAAATTGAGAATTTGATGCTGGAGGACATTAAGTTTATTGTGTTGTGGACTGTGGGGGATTACTCCGGCTGTGATGGTTGTTTTTGTGTATTATGAGATAAGGAAAGTTAGTATGGACCTTTGAAGGGTTATTGGCCTAGTTTGGTACGATCAGGATTGACTTAGGGTCGGTTGATGGATTTAAATGTGAATATGCGCTCTAAATCAGACCATATGTGTTCATTTTAGTAATGTGCTCCTTATGGAAGAGTAGTCAGAGTGTTATTTTATCGTCAGCTATTTCATGAAATGATGTATTGTGCCGTGCGAATTGGGAGGCAACTTGGTGAATTTCTTATTTGTTGAGGCTCCGCGTAGAGATAATGTTATATGTGCGGGATGGCTTTGAGATTCAGATAGTTTATCTCACTTCAGTTGTGCTTGAATTTTGTAGCTTACGGCACTATATGTTTCCCCAGGGATGATATTATGCACTTAGCGTGCTTGTGACTGATATTCAGTATTTTATTGTAATGAGCAATTTAGCTCGATGTATATCTCCTCATGTGAATTCTATATATGGATCGGATGGCACGCCATCATGGGCATGTTATTTGGATCGAGTTGTGCGCCGCAACAGTGGGATATTGAGAATAGTTTTCTACATGCTATTTTGTATGCGTTGCTTCCTATTTTCTAATGAAAGTTCGTATTAGAGCGTGAGTTAAGTAGTTTCTTCGAGGGTTCATTTTTCCTTTGTATCACGTTCGAATTGGCAGCCTATTGGCACAATGAGGCATCATATGAAGCTTTTGGTCATGTCGGGGTGGCTTATTGCCTGAGCAGTTCATAGAGGGTGAGACGAGATCATTGAATTCGAGATTAGTGCAACATGAGTATATGAAGTATGTTAGGCAGCTAAGACCATTGTTTTGTTCAGAATGGGGTGATAGTTCTTGCTAGGAGTATAGACCTAATAAATTGTTGTTTTGGAAGGTTATGAATTTCTACACATTTTTTCTGTCGTGGCGGTATTATAAGAGCTAGAGCAAGACCAATGTATGTCATGAGGTCAAATGGGAGCATCTTGTTCGTGGAATTTCGACTAATTAATTAGAGAATATTGTTGTGGTCCTATGAGTAAAATGGTGCAAGGTGTGAATTTAGCTAAGGTATGCAGTCACGTCTTTGTACTAAGGATAATTGTTTATATGATGAGCGTATGTTGGAAACAAGTCAAGCAGAGAATTTCGGATGTCGAAATGAGACTCTAAGGCTTATTTTCTTGAATAAAAGGAAATATCTTCTAAATTGATGGAGCTAATGTGCTCAACTGGGTTGCGGTAGCACGGGAAGGCGCGTGAGGTATTAAATAGTGATTTCAGACTACTACAGTGTATTTCTCAGCATGTTCGAGTACGAACATATGTTTAAGTGGGAGAGAATGTAAAGATCCAACCGATCGTATTGAGCTCTAGCGCATCATTCAAAAGCCTGAGGCATGAGCTGCTTCATTTCAGGTATTATGACTTGTACGCATGGTCGGAATTGAATTTCGGGAAGTTCAGAGTTGATTTGGAAAGAGAATTTTCATTTTGTAAGCTTTACATTGAAAGAATTAGCTAACATTGCATTTTTGAGTAAACAACCTCGGAATCTGGATCTGAAGGTTCCAGCAGGTCCGTATGATGATTTAGGACTTGGGCGTATGCTCAGATCGGGTTTTGGATGACCCGAGAATGTTTTGGCGCCTATTGTGGAAGTTAGCATTTTGGAAGAAATTTCATAAGTTTGGCTTGAGTACATTTCAGTATTATCTATGTTCATTTGGGATTCTGAGTCTAGGAGTGGCTCTGTATGGTAATTCTGGAGTTGGGAGCATGATCAGAAGTGAACTCGGGGGTGCGTAGGTCAGTTTGAAGGCATTTGGCTGAAGATAGAAAATTGAAGGTTTTTGAGAAGTTTGACCGGAAATGGACTTTTTGCTATCGGGGTCAGAATCCGATTTCGGAAGTTGCATTAGGTCCGTAATGTCGAACGGAACTTGGGTGCAAAATTTGAAGTTAATTGGACCTGATTTGACAAGTTTAAACATCGAAAGTAGAAGTTTGAAGTTCTAATGTTCATAAAGCTTGGATTGGAGCCGATTCATGGTTTTAGCGTTGTTTAATATGATTTGAGGCCTCGAGCAAGTCCATAACATATTTGGACTAGTTGATATAATTGGTGGGGTACCATGGTCCTCGGTTGGATTACGGGTGGTTGACGGATCGAAAATGGGATTTTTGGATAAGTAGCTGGTTGCTGTCATAACCGCACCTGCGATAATTGGACCGCAGGTGGGGAGCCGCAGAAGAGGCCGAAACAGCCGCAGATGCGGCATTGGCGGAGGAGAGCTGGGACAGCAGATGCAGTCGTTTTGCTGCAGAAGCGGGACCGCACCTTCGGTGGAGAAGACACAGAAGCGGGAAAGGGCAACCTGGTAAGGACCGCAGAAGCGGTATTTGAACCGCACCGGCGGAACCGCAGAAGCAGTCAAGAGACTATACGTGCAAAAGTGCTGGAGGTTGTGGGTTGTTTTAAAATCGGGGGTTTGGACATTTGCCTCTATTTTTCATTTGGTGTGGGCGATTTTGGAGAGCTTCTAAGTGTGATTTTTTATCATCAACTATATGGTAAGATATTCCTATCCATATTGAGTTAAATACATCGATTATGAATGGATTTTAGCATGTAAAATTGGTAGAAATTTGAGGATTTGAGGAACGACCTAGAAATCTATATTCTTGGAATTTGACCACGATTTTGGGTATGGATTTGAGATTAAATTATATAATTAAGTTCGTAAAGTTATGGGTAAGCTTAATCGTTTAAAAATTTCGGAATTCGGGCATGTGGGCCTGAGGGCCTTTTGGTACACTTTTCGATCGTGGTTAGGAATTGCTATACATTGGATTGTAATAAGTAATTGAGCATATATTAATGGATTTGTACAATCATTGGCTAGTTTTGGAGCATTCTGCATCGATTTGAGTCTTTGGAGGGGCGTGGAGTGCCGGTTATGGATCTTCGGAGCGAGGTGAGTCTCCTTTCTAACCTTGTAAGAGGGAATTGTCCCCATAGGCGAAATAATTGGTTATGTGCTCCTATTTGTGGGGGATACCTACGCACGAGGTGACGAGAGTCTGTGCGTAGCTACTACTATGCTATTGTCCGGGTAGTTTAGGACCCAAAAGTAGGCTATACTTGGATTAATTGTAATTTCTGCTGACAGTTTAGATTATTTAAATCACATCGAATAAGTAAATGAATTTTTAAAAAGATTAAACGACATTTTCTTTAATTGCTAAAAGAGAATTGGCTTTTCTTGGATAATTGTTTCCTGATGAATTCTTGATTGATTGATTGATTGTGTTTATTTATATTTGACCATGTCGCATGTATGATTCGCGAATGGGGTAATAGATGCATATATGGTTCGCGCCGTTCGACCCTCGGTAGTGCACAGATTATTTTCTGTTGGATCGGGCCGTATGTCCTCGGCATGATTTGCATATGCTTGCTTGCCTTGAAACTATTTGAAGTTGTTGCTGCCTGTTCCTGGCTTAAGCATATATGTATAAATGATGAAACGGATTTTTGAAATTTTCATATAAATCAAAGAATTGTTTATTTTCCTCAACATAATGAATTATAATCATGTTTATAAAAATTCACGGTTTAATATATATTATGGATATAACATTATTGGACCATTAATAACTGTCGAAGTCGACTTCTCGTCTCTACTTCTTTGAGATTAGATGGGATAGTCATTGGGTATACGTTATTTTCGTACTCATACTACACTTTTGTGCATTTTTGTTGCAGAGGCATATGCATCTCTGGTGCATAGGAGCATGGTTGATACGGAGACTTAGGTAAGCTGCACTTCTCGAGGCGACCCGCAGCCAATAGCGTCTCTTTTAGTCTTCTGTATTTATTTTCTATCCAATATTGTATTCCGGACAGTTGTTGTATTATATTATTGCTTAAAAATTACTCATGCACTTGTGACACCGAGTTCTTGAAAGATTTTTGTTTGGGCTTATTCAAGGTTAAGTTGTTAAAGACTTTATGGTTATTTCCATAAATTTCATTTTTTGTTATTCAATGTATATAGAAAATAATTTTAATAATTACTAAAAATTTGAATTTGATTGAGTATTTTGGTTGGGTTGCCTTATAACGGTGTCTGGCTCCACCACGACCCTTAGCGGATTTTAGGTCGTGACATCTTTCTTTGTACATTTTATATTGCACTCTAGGCCTTTGAAAACGGCTCCTTCAGTCAACTATTTCTTCTAGTCACTCTTTGTACATTTTATTATTCTCCATTTCGTCGCTTGAATTTTCTAATGCCTCATATGTTTTGATATCTTTTAATTTTTATAAAGCTTGTGTCTTTTCGTGATATTTTTTGTAAAAAGTATAGATTTACAGGTGAGATTTCCGTGATCTTTGTTTTCAGTTTTAAGAATAAATTTCTTACTTAAAATTGTTAACATCTGTACATTTTACTAGATTAATTTCATTGTTAGTGTTTAAGATATGCCTGGAAAATCTGTGTATTTCGAGTTTTGAGATCATGCTAATTATTGTAACTTGGTGAATTTGTATTTCGAACGCTGATCTGTAACTTGGAAAATCTATGTATTTCGAACGCAGATCTGATCAACGATTTATAGTTTTGATATGTTTATTTTATTGTACTACCGTAGAACTTGGTGATTTTTGTGTAGTTTTCTACTTTCTTCCTACTTCTTCCCCTACTACTGTTGGGCTACACCACCGGTAGCAGTGATATCCCCTTTTTGGTTTTGGGTTGTGGTATTTTCCGTGTTTTCAAAGATATTCTCGAAGTTATTGGAGCCAAGTTGGGCGCACTAGTACTAGCAAAGGAGAGCAACCTGGGCGAGTGTCAGCAAAAGGCGGTAGGAAGTGGTGTGTGAGCGTACAACTACATCGAGTACAACAATCAACCACATGTTTTGTTCGCGGGAGTTAGTATCTCCCGTTTTATTGTTTCTCTTTTTGTGTTTGCTAAATTGTGTTACTTTAGTTCACAATAGTTCAATCATTCAACTAGTATACTAGTAGTCACTTGTTTCCTTCTAGTTTGATTCGTTGTCCATCTATGCACTAGAGAGTCTCCTTTAGATTGTTGTAGGTGTAGTGGTTGTATTCTAGGATGATAGAATAAGGGCATGTCCTGGGGTGGGGCAGAATTTAGGGCCAGTGTCAGGGGGTGGGAAGGGAGGCAGGGGAGGTAGAGGGGGAAAGGGAGTGCATAGGTTGAGAATCGGGTCATGGACCATAGGTTCACTAACGAGTAAATATATAGAGTTGGCGAAGATCCTTCAGAAGAGGAAGATTAATATAACGTGTGTCCAGGAGACTAGGTGGGTTGGATCGAGGGCGAAAAACGAAGATAGGTATAAGTTGTGGTACTCTGGAGTCCTGAGGGGTAAGAATGGATTGCGTATCTTGGTAGATAGCCATCTCAGAGAGTCGGTGGTAGAGGCCAGGCGAGTGAATGATAGACTGATGACTATTAAGTTGGTAGTAGGTGGTCCTATAAATATCGTTAGTGCGTACACGTCGCAAGCAGACTTGGATGAGGAGATTAAAATCCCTTTTGGGAGGGGTTCGATGAGATCGTTCGTAGTATTCCGCCTTCTGAGAGGTCATTCATAGGAGGAGATTTCAATGGTCATATTGGGTTGTCTGTAGGTGGTTACACTGAGGTGCATGGCAGCTTTTGGTTCGGGGAGCGAAACAGGCGGGGAATTTCACTATTGGACTTTGCCAAGTCATTCGATTTAGTGATTGCGAACCCAAGTTTTCCAAAGCGGGAGGAGAATTCGGTTACTTACCAAAGTTTGGTGGAGAAGACTGAATTTGACTATCTCCTCCTCAGGAGATGCGACAGAAGGTTGTGCGAAGATTGCAAGGTTATCCCACGTGAGACCCTCACAATGCAGCATAGACTTTTGGTGATGGACATTGGTATTATAATAAGGAGGAATAATAGGTTAGTATGAGGCCGCCCGAGGGTTAGGTGGGGCGCCTTAACTATGGATAAAGCTCAGGAGTTGGAAAGAAGGTTATTGGCAATGGTAGCTTAGAGAAGTAGTGGGGACGTAAACACTATGTGGTTGATGATGGCTGACTTATAAGAAAGGCAGTGAGTGAGGTGTTGGGGATATTTTTGGGCCGCACATGTGGCCAAAAAAGAGACTGGTGGTGGAATGCAGTGTCCAAGGTAAAATGGAAGCAAATAAGGCAGCTTACCTATGGTTAGTTGGGAGCACTAGCGAGGAGGAGACGAGAGAGAACACTGAGAGATATAATGTAGCTAGGAAGGAGGCGAAGATGGCAGTAACAGAGGCTAAGAAGACAAGTTTTGCTCGTCTGTACAAGGAACCAAGGAACAAAGGCGAGAAGAAGAAGTTATTCCGGCTCACTAATGTGAGAGAGAGGACGGCTCGGGATCTGGACCAAGTGAGGTGCATAAAAGATCATGAAGGCAAAGTTTTGATGGGAGATGACCAGATTAAGAGGAGGTGGTAGACGTACTTTCATAAAATTCTAAGTGAAGAAGGGGACCAAGATATTGTACTAGGGGAATTGATGAATGACAAAAATCCCCACGAATTAAGTAATTGTAGGGACATTGAGGTCGATAAGGTCATGGAGGCAATGCATCAGATGAGAAGGGGCAGAGCTACCGGTCCAGATGAAATTCCGGTTAAATTTTTGAGGTGCATGGTTAGAGTAGGCCCGGAATGGATTACTGGGTTGTTTAATGTTATATTCAAGAATAATAGGATGCCTGAAGAGTGGAGGTGGAGTACAATGGTTCCATTGTATAAGAACAATGGTGATATACAGAGCTGCAACAACTATAGGGGTATCAAATTATTGAGTCATACTATGAAAGTTTGGGAGAGAGTGGTAGAAATGAGAGTGGGATGGGCGGTGTCTATTTCAGACAACTAGTTCGGGTTCATGTCGGGGTGATCTACTATAGAAGCTATCCAGCTTATTAGGAGGATGGTGGAATAACACATGGATGGGAAGAAGGATCTCCACATGGTGTTTATTGATCTGGAGAAAGCGTACGATAGGGTTCCTAGATAGGTCTTATGGAGCTGCTTAGAGGATAAAGGGGTCCTAATTTCCTACATTAGGGTGATTAAAACATGTATGTTGGAGCTGAGACTCGTGTTAGGACAGAAGGAGGCAACTCCGAGCATTTTCCAGTTGTTATGGGGTTGCACCAAGGTTCTGCATTTAGCCCATTCCTGTTTGCCATGGTGATGGATGCACTAACTCATCATATTTAAGGGAAGGTGCCATGGTGCATGCTATTTGCTGATGACATTTTCCTAATTGATGAGACACGGGCATCATCAACGAGAGGCTAGAGGTTTGGAGACTTTCCCGTGAGTCTAAAGGTTTTAAGTTGAGCATGACGAAGACGCAATACCTCAAGTGCAAATTTGGGATCGAGCCGACGGAAGCGGGAATGGTAGCGAGGCTTGACTCTCAAGTCATTCCCAAGAGGGGTAGTTCCAAGTACTTTGGATCAGTTATTTAAGGGATTGGGGAGATCGACGAGGATGTCACACACCGTATAGGGGTGGGGTGGATGAAGTGGAGGTTAGCATCGGGGTCCTGCGGGACAAGAAAGTGTCACCGTTACTAAAAAGGTAAGTTTTATAGAGCAGTGGTTAGGCCTGTCATGTTGTATGGGACTGAGTGTTGGCTGGTTAAGAACTCACAGATCCAGAAGATAAAAGTAGTAGAGATGAGGATGTTGGGTGGATGTGCGGGAATACAAGGATGGATAAGATTAGGAATTAAGACATTCTAGAGAAGGTGAGAGTGGACCCAATGGAGGACAAGATGCGGGAAGCAAGACTCAGATGGTTCGGTCATATTCAGAGGAAGAGCATTGATGCGCCGATGATGAGGTGTGAGCAACTGGCTGTGGTGGGCACAAGGAGAGGCAGAGGGCGAACTAACAAATATTGGAGAGAGGTAATTAGGCAAGATGTCACGACCCATTTTTCGTAATAGCTCATGATGGCTCCAAACACCATTGCTGGGCAAACCAATGCAGAAATTACCAAACAAGTCCTCATTTTACTTTTACCAAATAATTGCAAGAATTCCTTAAAGTAAGATCTGAACGAAGCAATAACCAATAATGTATCAATATAATTATACAACTCTTAAAATGAAAGTTTATCAATGTGTGTGCCAAGACATGACATCACAAGTTGTGGGCAACTAGTAGAATATACAAAAGAATCAACCTATCATACTGTCTGAAATAGAATAGATAGAAAAATAATAAGAAAGACTTCTTTTGGTTCCTGATCGGCAAAGGAAGGGAAAGCAACTCATCGTGGACGTCCTAAGACCCGCTAAGGGATGCACACTAGACTGATAGCCAGATACAACTGCCTTAGATCATGTACACTTAAGTACAAAGGTGTAGTATGAGTACATAAATAATATATACCTAGTAAGTATTTCGTCTAATCTCGAAGAAGTAGATACGAGAGGTCGAATAAATACTTACTAGGGTCAAATAATATAATAAGGTATTGTGGGAAGCATGGGAGTCATAATTTATCAACAGTTTGTAGCAAGAGGTAATAGATAATGTTCTAAGCAATTTAGCAATCAACCAATTATATTTCAAGTATTTAACAGGATACGTCATAGATAAGGTTCCACATAAATATCATGTGCACGTTATGCCGAGGTCGACGACCCGATCAAATAGAAAATAAATTGTGCATTTCCAGGGGGTCGAATGGTGCGAACTATAGATGCATCAATTTATACCGAGGTGATCGGTCCGATCCACAAATATCAATTAATATCAAGAAACACACGAACACGCATTTATATTCAAATAAATTCATGCAAGGGTTTAACATGTATATGTGCTCACATTTATTCCTTTTCGAGTCTCTAACATACATTAAATAATCACATTAGCACAAAAATAGAGGTATTCATAAATATAGCATGATGTGGGCCCTAGACTATCCGGTCAATTAACATAATAGTAGCTACGCAAGACTACCATCACCTAGTGCGTACGTAGCCCCCGCATTTAGAAACAAATTACTCAATTATTACACTTGTGGGGCTAATTCCCTCTTACAAGGTTAGAAATGCGACTCACCTCCCTCCAAAGTGCACTTCCCATATCAAGAACGAGTCCAAGCCCTCAATTTGGAGCCGAACGATCCCAAACTAGTCAAATGAGGTAGGATCTAGTCAATATAGACTCACAAGATTGAATTCTAACTATTTAAGCGATTCCCCAACCTTTAACACAAGTTTCCTAGAATCCGATCCCGGGCCCACGTGTACAAATTCCAAAATTTTTCGAAGGATGTTGTTCCCTACAACCTAAGGATCAATATTATGTGATTCCTATCAATTCCATAGCAAATTTTGTAGTTAGATCTAACTTTTATTAAAACCCCAAGTCTTGCTCTAGCCCCTTGAATTACCTAAATTATAGTATTTAATCTACCTAATACACAAGTATTAAATAATGATGGGTGGGATAAACTTACCTCGCGATGCTAAGTGAAAATATTCTATCCAAAGCTCCCAAAATCGCCAAGGGAAGAGTGAAAAAGTGATAAAAATGACTTAGAACCCGTATTAAATGAACCTTACTGCTACAGCGATTACATTTGCGGTCAAGGGACTGCATCTATGGTCCCGCATCTGTGAGAAATGGGCTGCATATGTGAGATAGGCTAAAAGAGCTGGGACCGCTTCTGCGGTCTTGAGGCTGCATTTGTGGACCTGCTTCTGTAGTTCCTTTCCTAGACTGCTTGGGCTGCTTCTGCGATGGAAGGACCAAATCTGTGGTCTCGCACCTGTGGTCCACCAACCACAGTTGCGATTATGACAGAAGCAACAATTTTAGTTTTTCTCAAAAATTTCAACTTCACTCGATCCTCGTCTGATTGACGCTCGGGGATTTCGGACCCTGTCCAAACATACTAATAAGTCTAAAATCAAGAAACGAACCTACTCGAACTTTTGGAACACCCAAGCAATGCTAAATCTAAGAATCACTCCTTAAAATCAAATGAATCAAAATTATAAACTTCAACTTCTTAATTCCTCTAACTGGCCAAAACACTCTTAAACTACTCGAATTAACACCAATGTTTACGGGCAAGTCTTAATGATATATTAGACATGTACTGGGCTTCGAAACCATCATACGAGCCTGATACCCATGAAATCAATGATTAATTAGTTTCTTTAAATCCATAAAACTTCAGATTAATAATTTCTAACAAAAATTCATTACTCGGGCTAGAAACCTCGAAATTCGATTTTGGGAATATGCGCAAGTCCCATATTTTCCTACGGACCTCCCAGAATTGTAAAATTACGAATCCGGGCCCATTTGCTTAAAACGTTAACTAAGGTCAAACTTAGCTTCTTAGAAAATCCGAAGGAATCAAATGAGCACATTTCACTCCAAACTCTTCCAAATCCCTAACCAACGATCCCCGCAAGTCATAAATTAGCTAAAACAAGTATGCAAATTTTTATTTAAGAGAACGTAGTTCTCAAAGGCAAAATAACCAGTCAGGTATGGCGTGACTTATGATTACTAAGGACATGACCCTTGACAGGAAATTATGGAGGTCGAACATTAAGGTTGTAGGTTAGGGGAAGTTGTGAATATTTATACAGCACATTTAGAGAGAGACTAGCCAGTTAGGGGTTAGTATTAGGATGCTACTGATAATCTACTAATGCAAGGCTTTAGCTGCTAGTTATTACTATAACATCCATCTATTTCTATTTCGTATTTTGTATTTCTTATATTGCTGTTATTTTCTTGTAAGTCTATTGATGATACTAATATATCGTCTCTTGTTGCTTTCTTGAGCCGAAGGTCTACTGAAAATAGCCTATTTACCCCTCGGGGTAGGGGTAAGGTCTGCGTACATATTACCCTCTCCAGACCCCACTTGTGAGATTATACTGGGTCGTTATTGTTGTTGTTATTGTTGTTGTTGTTGTTGTTGTTGTTGTTGTTGTTGTTGTTGTTGTTGTAATGTGTTTAACTATTGTCAATCAATGTATTTTGTACAAAGAAAAAAAATAATATGTTATTCGAGAAATATAAATGGAAATTTTAAAAATAACCAATGATACCTTAATTTTGAAAGTACTATAAATTTAATTTGCTATTACTTGGAGAAGAGTATTTTATTTGTTTCACGGAATCCTTAATTAATGCATCCTTTTCCAATTTATTTTTAGCACGTCCATTAAGAAAATATTAAATTCTATACAAAAATACATGCTATAACTAAATTACCCCTATTTACATATGTGAGGAGTAAGAAAACTTTTTAGGCATATGCACATAGGGGTTATTTTGTAAAAACAAATTGAATTCTTTGTTGATTACATAATTGGACCCTTATTTTGAACCAAAATAAGAAAGCAAATTGGATACTTATTGTGAATCGAAGGAAGTAATAACTAATTGGAAGGGGGGAAAGTTTAAAAAAAATACTAACTAATAAATAAGTTAGTTAGTAAAAATAATAAAATAATATAATAGGTGCTATAATGTCTTGTCTAAGTAGGCGGAGAATTCTATATGATATATTGAAAAAATATAAATATCTCAATTTTTTTGTCTAAAAATTTCAGATATTGGGAATTTTCATGGGGATGTACATGCAGCTATTTCCTAGCAAACTCTCCAAGAAAACTCCTTAAATTTTATTAATTGTTTTACCAAAATTTCATGTGAATATCTGAAATATTCTATTATGTTAAGAATAGAATTCTATTTAGAGTGAATGTCTATCTTGTAGAGAGTTTTATTTTGAGGCTAAGTCATTTTTCCTCCTATAAATAGAGAGGTCTTGCCCCATTGTAAACAACCCCAACATCCAATAAGAATTCTCTCTCTCTTTCTCTGCAATATTGCTCTTGTTCTTTTATTATTTCATAACACGTTATCAGCACGAGACTCTACCGTCTCAAGAAGCTCTTTGAGATGATGAAGATATCTATAGTTTCAGAGTTTATTATACAAATCGCACAAGTTGCAGATTGATGCAAACAGGCTGGCGATATCAAAGAATAATGATCGCTAAAGATTTTATTTTTTGGAAGCTTGATTAATTTTGATTGTGGCTGGAGTTGTAACAATTACTTGCCAACAAAGCAAATAACCTTCTGGAAGAAGCGAGTAGTTAATATCGTTCTGACACAAAACAATCTGAAAGGTTTCAAATTTTTTGTATGATCTTGAGCTACAACTTTTTGAATTACGGCTTGGAATGTCAGTCTTAAATTTAGGAGGACGTTCATCAAGAATATTACGATTATCTTCATAAGAGGGTCTCACGCAAATCTTCAAAACTATGGCTTTGGATATATGCAAGATTCTCAATTTTAATATAATATTGAGCATAATGATTATTAATCGTTCTATGAACATCCTTCAAGATTAATTCTGGATTTAAGGTAAGTATTTTACTTTTCTCTTTCAAATTCTTATAATTCCATAATTTAATTTTAAATATAAGCATAGACGGTAAATTTTGATTGCAACTTTAAGGTAGCTTGAAAGATATTATAACCACCAAACGTGGTAAATTTTCTATGTCTTGCCATGATCAAATTCATGTATGAATGTGGGCAAAGAATTAAAAATCCGTCCCATTGAATTTGCTCCATTCTCATTCCGTATAGAGAATGAGATAGCAGTATGTGATAAGTCTGAAAGAAGACAAAATTATTACCGTGAAGGTATCAATGGATGGGGACGTGGCAATAGACGAAATTATAATCGTCATTATTGTGGTAATGAGAACAATAAGGATTCTCAAAATAATCATTCACTATGTGAAACTAATATCTGTCATCAATTTGACATGAGATTTTATATAGCACATACAGATTATTATGGTCCATTCATGGTTTGAATGTGACAACATCTGACTTATGAATACATATTCATTCTTGGAAGAATATGAACGTGCTAGTGGTAGTGAATATACCACACTCACCTCTAGAAGAAGGTTTGAGATGATATAAGAAAATAATGTCATTATTATGGCATGAATGATCATTGATCAAGTACTTATTGTACGCCAAAATATTTTGGTAATGTGATTATTAAGGGACAACAATAATGCAAGAAACATATCTTGCATATAATTTTGACCATGACCATAATGATATAACTTTCTCTTTAAAAGAGATATTCACCATATGGATGTTAATGAATATATGGTAGTACCAAATTAATTGAGAGCTCTACAAGAGCCAATTATACTATTTTGAAGAAACACAATTGATTACCAATAAGGTATTGTGTTGTAGTAAGTCTCAAAGAAACTTATTCAGTTTCCAAAGTATATGCGAAAGCGATTGATTATATTGAGACTATAAATAAAGAAAAGATTTGATATCTTCTATTACTACAACTTGTAGCGGGATAGTCTGTATGTGAAAAGCTACCCGCTTTATTCTCCAGTTTGTACTACACAAACAAAAGAATACCACAATAAAGTGGATGTTTATTGATATAAAAACCCATATCATAATAAACATGGAGTTTATTGAGAAATGCACATGTCATGGTGTAAACATGAACTTATCAATAATGATAATTTATTCAGTTGGCATAATCATTTTAGCCATATCAATTTAAAGTGTGATGTGCAAAAATAAACGAGAATCTATATGAGTAAATATTAAAGAACTAGAAAGATCTTTACGAATTATCTTAGGGTTCTTGTTCTCATTAATTGATAGACCAATTAAAATTGGGATTGAATACCATGAATGCTGGAAATATCAAAGGTGAATATGGGCCCTTCATCTGTCATGTATACCATATAAGATGCATCTATGAGATAGTTACATGTGCGGTTATTATTAACCCGCAACATGGTGTTTTGCGAGGTAACTTGCTCAATAATTCAATTTAGAGCACAATTTCCAGATTTTCTATTCAAGATAGTTTATCTTGACAAGTTAGTTTACATCACAGCGGGTTTAGCAAGATAATTTATTGAGTGCCTCCACTTAATAGCTAAATTATTGCTTATGAGAACAAAGTTGTCTATATCAATTTGATATACGTTATACACGAGAGTATATTATATTCTCCCCTCACAAGTGGTTCAGGGTCAGGAACCAATTAATTTCATCTTATTATTATTGATTTGCAGTGTATATTAACATGATAATGCACAAAGATGATTTCCCAGAGTTGAGGAAACAAGTTAGTTTTTCTAACATGAGGGGTAGACATGATAAACACTTGAGAAAAAGTTACATGGAACGAATTATCATTTGTATATATAGATCCTCGAATATCATAATATGAACTTGAAGTTCATAAAAGGATAAGTCAATTGCAACATACTGCAAAGCATGCCATACGCATTTGCTGACCCAAAGAAAGTAACTATGTTCTCACTGCAAATGCTCATATTAAGTCCTAGAAGGACAAAGTCTTTGATACGCTTAAAGCGTATAGACAAATCGGTTTCAAATAGAACTTCTTGATAAAGAAGATGAGCAAATGATCAAAGTGATCATAATAAATGAGGCAAGTGATCTAGAAGGTCACGTGACATAACACTTCATAAAATCTCATGAGAGATTCAGGTACCTGAATATATGAATGAAAAGATCTATATGTTATGTCTTTATAAAAATTTATTGAAACTGATATAACATGTTTGTCGACGACATCTATCATAGCGCTAAGTTTAGATGATGATCTTAAGTCTATCGAATATAGACACAAAAGTATTAGCCAAATGGAAGAGATACAATTCAAGTAGAATTGATTCCATATTAAAGACATGTAGTTTTGGACATGTAGTTCAAATACTTAAAAGTATAAAGTCAATGGTATGTGCAATCAGTTTTCGATATCTTATTTGTCTAGCATGACATGAAAACTTGATATGCATCTAAAGTATAATATGGCTTATATGACTTAACTTATATGACAATCCATGGAGGATTTAAGTTGCTTGAAGCATCTACAATTCTTGATCTTGAGGTACCACTTCCTCAGTGCAATTTATGCACAAATGTATCTTGCTATAACTATAAGCATGATAATGTGATAGCGAGGATACCTTTATGGAGATAATGAAGAGCCATTCCACGATATTTGTGAAGACATTATATATCTATCACGAGTTATGATTTCAAGGTGCAAATATTCATTATAGTTAATATGGCTGATTTATTTATCAAATCTCTACCAACGATCTCTTGAAGATGGTGCACAAGATTAGGATGTGAAGGCTCAAGGATGTGAATTGATGCTCTCATCAGGGGGAGTTAATGCGTGTTATACTCTTTTTCCCTTACAACGTTTTGTCCCACTGGGTTTTCCTTGCAAGGTTTTTAACGAGGCAACCAATAGGCGCATTTCTAAATATGTGTACTCTTTTTCCTTTTCTATAATTTTTTCTCCCATTGGGTTTTATTTTAGTTAAGGTTTTAACGAGGCACATTACTTATTGAATAGACATTCAAGGGGGAGTGTTAAGAATAAAATTCTATTTAGCGTGAATGTCTATCTTGTAGAGAGTTTTACTTTGAGGCTAAGTCATTTTTCCTCCTATAAATAGAGAGGTCTTGCCCCATTGTAAACAACCCCAACATCCAATAAGAATTCTCTCTCTCTTTCTCTGCAATATTGCTCTTGTTCTTTTATTGTTTCATAACATATTAAAAGATTTTGCAGTTAATTTATATGCGAATTTATATAGCACGACTACAACTTTGTAGCTTTGAGGTATTATTTCGTGTAACTTTTCTCTCCTTCATTTCCAAACATTCTTATACATAAAATAAACTCCAATAAGCTCGATTGTTGCAAAAATTAGCATCCAAAACAACCGGAAAATAGGATAAACGTCAAAATATATGAAATTATAGCACGACTACAACTTTCTATATATTTTAAAACCCCAAATAATTTATATGCGGATTCAAAATCCCCAAGTACATTATCTGGAAATTTGTAAAATTCACAGGTAATAATTACCTAGAAAGGTTTTTTCATCGGAATATTTTTAGAAGGAAAATCCACAGGAAAGTTAGTTTCCTGCGGATTTTCTTATATAATCCCCACCAAAATTCTTATGTAATACACGATTTTCTTGTAGTCAGAAAAACTCTTGTGATCCACGCTCCATAGTGTTCTGTAGCCTTTTGCCTCTCCAATCAATCTCCTTCCCTCTAAAAACTAAGTTTAGGAGGTATTTATAACGTAGGGTTAAAGTATACACGTCCAAAATTAAGGAGTAAGTAAACGTAGCTCGGATAAGCATCATCAGTGCGGGGCATTGCTCGAGGCACCAAAATTACTCTGCGAGGCACCATTAGACGCGCCAACATTTTGCCATGAGGCGCTATCAGAGATATGCCCTGGACAAAGCCTTGCATTGTTTGCGGCCGTGGCATTTCATCGCCTTGCACGTCTTCTTTTATTTCTTTATTTTGTAGCTCTGAGGTATCATTTCGTGTAACTTTTCTCCCTTTCATTTCAAGCATTCTTATACGTGAAATAAACTCTATTAAGCTCGATTGTCGCACAAATTAGCATCCAAACAACAAGCAAGTAGGATAAATAGCGTCAAAATATATGGAATTATAGCACGACTATAACTTTTTATGTATTTTAAAATTTATTGATTCCATTTTCCAAATTGAAACTGGAAATAGGTCAAACGGATTAATGATTATTTGCTTTAATTTAATATATGTCAAGTTGCAGTATTTTCGAGTTGTGACCCAAGGATATCGTGACAAACTATGTGGATATACAAAGTTATGAAAACCCTTTCAGTTTCATCACCTTGTTACAAACGAAAAAGAAAAATACATAGATGTGATCTTATGAAGAAATTCGACGCACATTGACCATTTAGCCGGATTATAAGCATAAATTCAGCCAAAATACATGAATTCAGGGTGTAATGTGGAATGAATAACATGCATTTGAGGTCAACATTGATTTCTTAAGTAATTAGGAAAAAACATTTATTAATCAATTTTGCCTACAAACCGAAAAGCAAAATTTCAAACGTAAACCCAACCGAAAAGCAAAGTTTGCTTCACTTGAATGTGAACGTTAGCTGTAGAAACTCCCAAAAACTCGTTTATTTCTTATTTTGTACATAGTCCATTTCTAATCCAATGCTACGTAGGTATAAGACAAATTTTGACAGTCCATCATCACACGTTATGACTTATGTAGTGGATTTGCTGAAAGTACCTATTTAGAGGTAACTCTTAACAAGTTTGGGATGCTATATTATATTTAAATTAAAGCCCTCTCAATTTGAAGATAAATAAATAGACATTTTTGGATGAAAACTCACCTTCCTTGACAGTTAACTACTTAATTTGTTCTTTGGGAAAGTTCTATTACAAAACCATAACTAGTTTATAGTTTCCACATCCATATATAAGAGCTGATAATCTTAACACCTCCTTCATTCTCAATTTGTCGAACAATTTTTATTTTGATACCATTGTCAAAAAATTTAATATATAAGTCATTTTAAGTTTATTGAGACACATATACGGTGAAGTAAATGATAAAGTAGGAATATTGAAAGAGTAATTCCAGATCTCATATATACAACAACAACAACAATAACCCTGGGTAGAGAGCCTGTTTCCAAATAGATTCTCGGTAGCCTTCTCTCCAAGAGCTTGCCATCTTGCTCTTGAAGAAACTTGAACTTACAATCTCTTGGTTGGAAGTGGAATTTGCTTACTATCGAAGCAACCCCTAAATCTCATATACATGTCAGAAAAAAGAAATATTGAATTTCATTGAAATGTATATTGTAAAGGATATACGATTGTAAACTGTCTTTAGATGATATTTTAACAAGACTTGGATATGCAATACACTTAAAATTTGGTGTTGTAATCTACCAACTAACGGTTTATTTTAATACTAGATTTGGACCATGTGATCTGAAGAAATGAAATGTTTTTTTTACAAATGGGTATGCTAGACCTTATATATATATATATATATATATATATATATATATATATATATATATATATATATATATATATATATATATATATATATATATATATATATATGTATATATATATAAAGGAAAATAACCGTCTTAGATTATTTATATATAAACTTATTGTCTTGAATAAGAATAGTGAGAGAGGCTAGATAAATGTATTTGTAGTATTCTAATTATAAGATATAACTGCTTATTAAATAAATCTACACAAAATCTATTATTTTCTGTTATATAAATAAAATGTATAGCGTAGTCTACCGATAGAATAGAATCCTGTGTCTACGTCCCAAATAAATTCTCCTAAGCTTAAACTAAGACTTCTTGCAAAGCTTTCTGGATATGTATAATTATTACTGATACCAGACATTAACAGCTTAGTAGAATTATTTTAAAACACCTTATGTTTGTAAAAATCCTACTCGGTACTCTCCCTCTCTAATATGTAAACTTATAATGTTACAGTGTATCCATAATTATGTAATAAGATTACCCCTTTTATACTCTTTTTTTTTTTTTTACTCTGTTCATCTCTTCTTCCCGATTTTTGATAGACATGAATCTATTCTTAACTCTTTTTTCTTTAACCTCACCCCGGCTATAAGTTTACATATTAGAGAGGGAGAGTATCGAGTAGGATTTTTACAAACATAAGGTGTTTTAAAATAATTCTACTAAGCTGTTAATGTCTGGTATCAGTAATAATTATACATATCCAGAAAGCTTTGCAAGAAGTCTTAGTTTAAGCTTAGGAGAATTTATTTGGGACGTAGACACAGGATTCTATTCTATCGTAGACTACGCTATACATTTTATTTATATAACAGAAAATAATAGATTTTGTGTAGATTTATTTAATAAGCAGTTATATCTTATAATTAGAATACTACAAATACATTTATCTAGCCTCTCTCACTATTCTTATTCAAGACAATAAGTTTATATATAAATAATCTAAGACGGTTATTTCCCTTTATTTTGGTATCAGAGCAAGAAGATTTTTCGGACCACTATTTTATGAGACAACAATATATTTTTAAATATATAAGCTGTTATAATCATATAATCTATATTACTATAGAAAATATAAAAATTCATATTGAATATAAAAAGACTTTAGAAAAATATCAAAATAATTTTATTACATCAGAACTAAGTGATTTTAATAACTTTTTAATTTTTGAATTAAAAAGAATTAATTTTGAAATAGAACAAGAAAGAATTTATCTTAGATCAATTAAGAATAAAATAAAATATATTCCATTAGGATAGCATATATGTTAAGACAACATCCAGTAACTAAAGTAATAAGGTGTAATTATTGGTGGTTAAGAAGAGATATAACAGCAAAGCAGGATTTAAAGAAAGAAATAAAAAAGACTAAAGCTTTATTAGCATCAATTTTAGACTTAGCTAAACAAGTGGAAGTATCAGAATTAAGATATAATAGCGAACCAAGTTATATAGTAAGGTGTATTATTAATCCACAAACTATATCAGCTCTACAGTGGGATATACAATATCTAGAAGGTCAAATAGATTCTTATAATAGATTAATAAAATATCATAAGGAGAGAAAAGTTTGGATACCATTAGGATAAAATCATAGCTAATTTAAAACATCTAGAATGTTTAGACTTAAAAATATATCCAGAAAAGAAATATAGAATATTAAAAGATAATATAGTAATAAAGTGTAATTTTAGTAGTGGAGAGCATATATTACATACTGAAGATAAACAATATAATACTTTAATAGACTTAATAATAAATTTTGGAGAAAAAACTCAAGAAAATAATAAAAACATAATAAGAACATTAGAATTAGTAGAAGTTGGACATATCAAACAAAGAAAGACTTTAGAAAAATTAGAACAAAATTTAGACTTTATAAAATCACAACAATTAGAAATAGACAGAAAAATACAAATTTTAAATAACAAATTTAATATAGAAAAAATACCTACTAAAACCGAAATAGAAAAGTTAATTAAGACTATTACAGAAAAGCCTAAAGAATTAGAAATACAAACAACCAAATTAGTAGAAAAAATAACTGAACAAGTAGAAGTATTAAAAGGAGAGATAAGCGCACTTAAAGAAAAAATAGACACTATAAAAGAAAACGCTCTTTCATGAGTGATACACTAATAGAATTAGATCCGATATATGAAGAAGTGTTAAAATTAACAGCAAAAATTCAGCCAAATTCAGAAGGACTAAGTAATTATACTCCTCAAAGTAAAGCTGATCAAATAATAATAAAGCAGAATAATACATTAATAATTTTATTATTAGAAGTTAATAGAAAACTAGATAAAATTATTAAGGAAAAAGAACTTAAGACTGAAATTCCAAAGGTAGACGATTTAATAGAACAATTAAAAAGAGTTGAAATAACACCACAAAAAGAAAAAATAAAAGTAAGAAAACCACAAAAATGGACCTTTTTCCAAGTGGGTCAAGAAGAACAAACCAAGAAAGATCAAGAATAAGTTTTGCAGAAAATAGAATAGGAAATAATATGTTAGCTAGAATTTTAACCAGAAAAAGACAAGAGGAAGATCAAAAACTAGAAGAAATAATAGATATAGATAAGGATATACAAATTTTTCAGCAAAACCAATTAAGATTATTAGATCCAAAAATATTATATAATACAGGATATTTTTCCACCAATTCTCAATTATATAGACATTATAGAGAAGAACAATTGTCAGCTATAGGAAGTAAAGTAGAAACATTAAACTTAATCAATCCAGAATCAGTAAAACAAATAAAAAATTATAAAAGAAATTTAATGCATATGGGATTAATAGTAATTGGATTAAAAGGATTAACAAGAAAGAATTTAGGGACTAAAGTATTGATAGTAGTATATGATGATAGATGGTCAGATCAGAAGAAATCTATAATAGGTTTAACAGAAGTAGATATGACAAATAACGGAGGAATATTTTATATTAGTCCAGATTTTATGATAAATCTAGCAGAATTTGGAAAAAATATAAAAATAGGAATACAGACTAAAGGGTATGAAGAAATGAATTATGGAAATAATCTATTAATATGTGTAGGTTTTATAGGAAAAATGGCAACAAATAGCAATACAAAATTTAAAATTAAAGTAGACGATGTAGTTGAAGTAATGGGAAATAAAGGTATAAAATTATTAAAACCTATTAAAATAGACCCAGAAGAATATGCAGGATTAGAATGGAATTTAGAAGATTTTTCAAAACCAAAAATATTTAAACCAGAATCTCATTTAATGTATACAAATTCTAAAGGAGAAACATCAATTAGGTTTACTGATTATAGTTACTCTACTTATAAAGATATAGATGATGAAGATGAAAATAAAGTTGAAGAAACTGAATGTATGAATGTTGAAATAATACATGAAGAATTTGAAGTAGACATAGCATTAGAAGAAGCAAGAAAATTAGTTAGAGAAAATAAGAATAAGACTTTCCAATATAAAGGATGTAAACTAGGAAAATTAACTTTAATCGATGTAGAAGAACATTTTAAAAAATGTGAATTAAGAACAGATAATTTAGGATATAGAAAAGAATATAGGATACAAGAAAAATCAGAAAAATTCGACAAAATCTTTGAAGAAATACAAGATAGCTATGAAACAGAAACAGATTCAGTAATTAGCTTAAAAGAATTAATGGAATCAGTTAGTTCTAGCCCAAGTCCATTTCAAAGAACAACATACCAAAGTACAGTAGATACTAGTACGGGGAATGTACCTAGAAGAAGAGTATACAGGATAGACCAAGAAACAGAAAAAGAAAATGTAAGACCATCAGGAAAAAGGATGCCAATAGAAGAACCTATAAGATTACAAGAAGGGGGAAGTAAAGGTAAAATATTAAATATAGCAGCCCATGATCCACAAATGTGGAACTCAGTAATAGACCTATGGAAAGGAATAGTGGTAGCAGACTTTATAAAAACTTATAATGATACAGATGCAGAAACAATGTATAAATATATGGAAACCTTTTTAGGAGAATCAACAAAGGGTTTATGGGAAGCCTATAAATCAGAATTTCCTCAAGATTTTCAAAATTTAATAGCAATGGGTGCAAATCCTTATAATTTTACAAATAAAATACATAGTTTGATTACAGGGGAAGATCCAAATAGTGGATTAGTAGTGTTACAAAAGAATGCTTTAATAAAATTAGAACAATTACGTATAAGTAGTTGGTTCCATATAAAGAAGTTTTTAAATGATTATTTTTATTATTGTACTATTAGTGGAAATGCTTTTGATCAAGAATTAGGTAAAAAATTATTCAACAAATTACCAGGAGTATTAGGAAGAGAAATAGAAGAAAGATGGTATAAAAGAGAAGGCGTAATACAAAATCCAAATACAAAATGGTCTATAGGGCACAAAGTACAACATATTATGGAAATATTACAAGAAAAATGTACAAACTTACAAATACCAAAACAACTAAAACAGAACAATATGAGTTTCTGTAAATCAACTGTATATACAACTCAAAGTTATGATAATGAATACAAAAAGAAAAAATACAAAAAATATAAACCCCAATACAATAAAGAATACAATAGAAAAAATTATTATCTTAGAAAGTCATCAGCTAGAAAGCCCTATTTAAATAGAAATAGGCATGTTAGAAAATATAGAACAGATAGAAATTATAAAAATAAACTAGAATGTTTTACTTGTGGTAGTGTAGAACATTTAGCCAACACCTGTCCAAAAAGAATTAATAATAAAACAAGAAATTCACAGTTAATAGAAGATTTTCAAGAAACTTTAATAAATGTAGACGAATATATGTCAGACAACGAGAGTATATATTCTATAGTAAGTGTAGGTATAGACGAAACTCAAATAGAAACATCAGAATCAGAAGAAGAAGAATTAATAAATGAAATAGGATTAGAGAAATTAGATTTAGAAGAAAATAACTTTGTAAATATATCAGAAGAATGTACTCATGAGTTTGAAATTAATAAAGGGTTAGATAGCAATCAGTGTTTTAAATGTAAATGGTATCCTAGTAGAAATAAAAGAGCTAAATGTAAACTATGTTATTTAGAAGGATGTATTTTATGTATACAAAAAGATTTTGAAATAAAAATAAATAAAGAAGAAATTTATCAAGAGACAACTAATTCTGTTGTAAATTTAAGAATAATTACATTAGAAAATAGAATAAATGAATTAGAAAAAAGAATACAAAAAATAGAAAAAGGGAAAGAAAAATTAGAAGATATAAGAAATGAAGAAGAAAGAGAACTGATGAGTATAGAAAATTATGATGCCTTAATATGTAACGAAGATAAAAAATTATCTACGATAAAAATTTTAGCAAGAATTAAAATAGAAGATTATGAAATAGAAACATTAGCTCTAGTAGACTCAGGATGCACGAGATGTATAATAAATAAAAGGATAGTTCCACCTAATTTAATAAAAACATTAGATAAGCCAGTAGCAGCCATGCAAATGGATGGAACTCATAATATTTATAAACATTATATAGATAAATCACAGATTAGCTTTGTAAATACATGTTTAGATTTTTACAAACCTAGTTATAAGGTAGATAAAATTTGGGTAAGAGACTTAAATATAAATGTCGATTTTGTGTTAGGTTTAAGTTTTATGTTACATAATAATGGTAGTTGTTTACTTAGTAGAGATGGAGTAATATTCTTTAAAAATATTACACCAACACCAGTACAAACAATAGAAGCCGCAACTAGGATAAGGACAAGATTAAATGAAAATCAGATAGACTTGCAAGAAAATAAGAAAGAATGTTGTAAAGAATGTAAAGATAATAAAACATGTTGTAGGACTAAAGAAGAAACAAAAAATCTAATATTAGAAGAAAATGAAGATAAAGATATAATAGAAAAAGATTATACACTAATAGATATTGAAACAGAATTATACAATTTTAAAACAGGATTACAAAGAATAGGAATAATAAAGAACGAAAAAGATCTAGAAAACATAATAAAAATTTTAGATGAGATAGAAATAATAGGAGAAAAACCTTTAAAGCACTGGGAGAATAATAAAGTAATGTGTAAATTAGATATAATAAACCCAGAATATATAATTAAAACGGCTTCGATAGAAGCTACAAATGAAGACCTTAATGACTTTAAAACTCAAATTAAAGAACTTATGGATTTAGGTGTAATAAGGAGATCTATTTCTAAACATAGATCAACAGCTTTTATGGTTAGAAATCACAGTGAAATGGTAAGAGGAAAAGCGAGAATGGTAATAAATTATAAGAGACTTAATGATAACACTAGAACAGATGGATATAAACTACCTGATAAAACAGAATTAATAAATAGAATACAAGGTAAAAAGATATTTAGTAAATTTGATTGTAAATCAGGATATTGGCAAATAAAAATGCATGAAGATAGTATAGAATGGACAGCATTTACTTGTCCAGAAGGGCATTTCGAATGGTTAGTCATGCCGTTTGGATTAAAAACAGCTCCACCAATTTTTCAGAGAAAAATGGATAATATATTTGGAGAATATAAAAGATTTATCTTGGTATATGTAGATGATATATTAGTATTTAGTAAAGATATTAAAGAACATTTAGGACATTTACAAACAGTATTTAGATTATTTGTAGATAATGGAATAATTATTAGTAAAAAGAAAATGGAATTATGTAAAAGTTATATAAACTTTTTAGGAGTAGTTTTAGGAGAAGGGAAAATTAAGTTACAACCGCATATAGCTAAAAAAGCTTTAGAAATGCCAGACAAACTAGACAATATTAAAGAATTACAAAAGTTTCTAGGAATAGTAAATTATGCAAGAAATTTCATAAAAGACTTAGGAAAAATAGCAGGACCTTTATATGCTAAGACAGGATCTACGGGGCAAAAACATTTTAATACAGAAGATATTAAATTAGTACAAAAGATTAAAGAAAAAATAAAGAATATTCCTGATTTAACTATGCCATTAGAAACTGATTATTTAATTATAGAAACAGATGGAAGTTTTGAAGGATGGGGAGCAGTTTTAAAAGCAAAACCGAATAAATATAGTGATAAAAATACAGAAAAAATATGTGCATACCAAAGTGAAAAATATAAAGAAAAAGGAAATATGAGTAGTATAGATGCAGAAATCTTAGCTGTAATATACGGATTAAATAGTTTCAGATTATACATATTAAACAAACAAGAAGTAACAATTAGAACTGATTGTGAAGCCATTGTTAAGTTCCACCAAAAAATAAATTCAAAAAATAGTAGTAGAAGAAGATGGTTGAATTTTATTGATACAATATCAATATATAATTTAGTCTTTGAACATATTAAAGGAAAAGATAATAATTTAGCAGACACTTTAAGTAGGTTAAAAATTATTGTTAATTAACAAAAATATCTTATATGTACAGAATGAGTAGACCAACAGTTTCAAAGACTGAAGACAAGGGAAAAGGTGTTCAAGCCTCACCCTCAGACAGATACTCTCAGACAGTATTAGGTAATCTTCATTTTAAGCCACAGACTATTACAGAACAAAATAATTTAGAAAGAATAAATTTTGGAAAGCATAATTTAATATTTTTCCCACCATCAAATATTTCATTTAGAGTTTTACCAGAATGTGTTATAGATAGACCCCAAAGATGTTTAATTGATAATTTATGGATAGCATATAATAAGAAAGACACTAAATATGTTATAGCTACTCTTAACGCTTTAGGGCAATATTTTACAGACAAAAATCAAGAGAAGAAGTTTAAATACTATGTAGTTATACACGGTAAGACAAATGGTATTTTTCAAACATGGATAGAAGTATTAGACTCTATTAAAGACATACAAAAACCACTTTTTAAAGGTTTTAATGATTTTACTGAAGCTCTAGACTATGCAAGAGGAATACTAGGACCAAATTACTATATCTCCCCAGCACTCAGACAAAATCCAGAAAAAATCCAATACAAAATCCAAAAAGACACAGTCAAAATAATATTTTGTGACCACTGCTCTTCCATGACCGAAGCTTTCAGAAGATTGAACCAAAAGAATGAAAGCTTGGAGAAAGAAAAAGTCAGACTTATGGAGCATGTAAAAATTTTAGAACAAAAGATGCAGATGTTAGCACAATCTCAGACTCAAGTTGTTTTGCAACAAGATACGAGTTTTCCATCTCAAGAAAAAATGGATGAGAAGGGTGTGCGTTCCCCAATGAATGCAGAAAAATCCACTGTATCGGATGGTGATACAGCTAGTCCGGTTCAAACGGTGACCGGTAAAGACAAATCAAATCCGTTTATGGCTGTCACTTTGCCAAAAAGTGAAGAAGAAGGATCATCATCAAGAAGAAGACTGCCCAGAACATTAACACATGGAGACATATTAAAGAAAAAGAGTATAATTGTTAAAAAGAAAAAAAATGAAAAAATAGAAGATGTAATTAAACAGACATTAGAAAATTTCTTCCAGCAGAAAGAAAAACAAGACAAACATATGATTAAAAATCCTAGTCCTAGTCCCAGTCCAGAGAGATCAAGATCTAGTCCAGTAAGGTCTCAAAGCTCAGGAAGAGATGATAATGAAGACAATCTAAATTATCAAGATGCTCAAGATCCATACGAAGATTATGATTCAGGAATGAGTTTTGATTCAATAGCACTCCATAATTTAGATACATAAAAATAATTCGGAAATATTGAATCAAGAAGGAGACAAAAGAACAATAATGGAGAACAATAATGGAGGAGACAATAAGTGGGGCCAGACGTGATATAAAGACAAGTAAGAAAAATGTGGACGACATAAAATGGAATCTCTGCACCAGCCATGTGAAGATGGGGCCCAATGAAGTACCCTACAAGGCTAGAAGACAAAGATTTCAAAAAAATTTGAAGTCCGCATTTCAGATCCGCTCAGAAATTCAGCTATAAAAGGCAGACCATAGGAGAAGAAAAATCATCGAGAAAAAACACAAAGCAAGAAATCCTCTGAAAATCTTAAGCCAACTTTCCATCCCAAAAACCATTTCTAAAACCACCTTGTAAAATATCCCCTTTATGAATACCCTAGTACTTATTCTTCTAAGCTTGTAAAATAAATAAAGTTTGTATGCTTAGGAGTTGATCGTTTTTCAATTCAGAAGTTCAGTCAAATCTTTTCGGGTTTCCCGAAAGGGAAATCCCATCTCTTGTAAACATGTAAGTTACTATGTTTATCTATGCTATGTTCTAAGATATTACCCCTATGTTTTGATTCCTTTATGTTTTATTATGTATAGTTTTGTTATTCTGTAAATTGTTAAAAAACTACTCTTAGTATATGGTTATCTTTCCAATTTCTTAACAATTTTGATGGATTAACCTGTAAATTCCTAGGAAAAAGCTGGTTAAGATAAACCGAGTGGTATCTGAACTTAACCATGGCTAGGGTGAGCTTAAAGAAAAAAGAGTTAAGAATAGATTCATGTCTATCAAAAATCGGGAAGAAGAGATGAACAGAGTAAAAAAAAAAAAAGAGTATAAAAGGGGTAATCTTATTACATAATTATGGATACACTGTAACATTATAAGTTTACATATTAGAGAGGGAGAGTACCGAGTAGGATTTTTACAAACATAAGGTGTTTTAAAATAATTCTACTAAGCTGTTAATGTCTGGTATCAGTAATAATTATACATATCCAGAAAGCTTTGCAAGAAGTCTTAGTTTAAGCTTAGGAGAATTTATTTGGGACGTAGACACAGGATTCTATTCTATCGTAGACTACGCTATACATTTTATTTATATAACAGAAAATAATAGATTTTGTGTAGATTTATTTAATAGCAGTTATATCTTATAATTAGAATACTACAAATACATTTATCTAGCCTCTCACACTATTCTTATTCAAGACAATAAGTTTATATATAAATAATCTAAGACGGTTATTTCCCTTTATTTTGGACGTAAACACAGGATTCTATTGTATCGTAGACTACGCTATACATTTTATTTATATAACAGAAAATAATAGATTTTGTGTAGATTTATTTAATAAGCAGTTATATCTTATAATTAGAATACTACAAATATATATATATATATATATATATATATATATATATATATATATATATATATATATATATATATATATATATATATATATATATATATAGTGAGAGAGGCTAGATAAATGTATTTGTAGTATTCTAATTATAAGATATAACTGCTTATTAAATAAATCTACACAAAATCTATTATTTTCTGTTATATAAATAAAATGTATAGCGTAGTCTACCGATAGAATAGAATCCTGTGTCTACGTCCCAAATAAATTCTCCTAAGCTTAAACTAAGACTTCTTGCAAAGCTTTCTGGATATGTATAATTATTACTGATACCAGACATTAACAGCTTAGTAGAATTATTTTAAAACACCTTATGTTTGTAAAAATCCTACTCGGTACTCTCCCTCTCTAATATGTAAACTTATAATGTTACAGTGTATCCA
The DNA here is from genome assembly GCA_034376525.1 of Nicotiana benthamiana. Lineage (NCBI taxonomy): Eukaryota > Viridiplantae > Streptophyta > Magnoliopsida > Solanales > Solanaceae > Nicotiana > Nicotiana benthamiana. The sequence continues at coordinate 98,884,075 of CM067337.1, forward strand.
TAATTATGTAATAAGATTACCCCTTTTATACTCTTTTTTTTTTACTCTGTTCATCTCTTCTTCCCGATTTTTGATAGACATGAATCTATTCTTAACTCTTTTTTCTTTAACCTCACCCCGGCCATGGTTAAGTTCACATACCACTCGGTTTATCTTAACCAGCTTTTTCCTAGGAATTTACAGGTTAATCCATCAAAATTGTTAAGAAATTGGAAAGATAACCATATACTAAGAGTAGTTTTTTAACAATTTACAGAATAACAAAACTATACATAATAAAACATAAAGGAAATCAAAACATAGGGGTAATATCTTAGAACATAGCATAGATAAACATAGTAATATATTGTCTCCTTCTTGATTCAATATTTCCGAATTATTTTTATGTATCTAAATTATGGAGTGCTATTGAATCAAAACTCATTCCTGAATCATAATCTTCGTATGGATCTTGAGCATCTTGATAATTTAGATTGTCTTCATTATCATCTCTTCCTGAGCTTTGAGACCTTACTGGACTAGATCTTGATCTCTCTGGACTGGGACTAGGACTAGGATTTTTAACTGCTTATTAAATAAATCTACAAAAAATCTATTATTTTCTGTTATATAAATAAAATGTCTAGCGTAGTCTACGATAGAATAGAATCCTGTGTCTACGTCCCAAATAAATTCTCCTAAGCTTAAACTAAGACTTCTTGCAAAGCTTTCTGGATATGTATAATTATTACTGATACCAGACATTAACAGCTTAGTAGAATTATTTTAAAACACCTTATGTTTGTAAAAATCCTACTCGGTACTCTCCCTCTCTAATATGTAAACTTATAATGTTACAGTGTATCCATAATTATGTAATAAGATTACCCCTTTTATACACTTTTTTTTTATACTCTGTTCATCTCTTCTTCCCGATTTTTGATAGACATGAATCTATTCTTAACTCTTTTTTCTTTAACCTCACCCCGGCCATGGTTAAGTTCACATACCACTCGGTTTATCTTAACCAGCTTTTTCCTAGGAATTTACAGGTTAATCCATCAAAATTGTTATGAAATTGGAAAGATAACCATATACTAAGAGTAGTTTTTTAACAATTTACAGAATAACAAAACTATACATAATAAAACATAAAGGAAATCAAAACATAGGGGTAATATCTTAGAACATAGCATAGATAAACATAGTAATATATTGTCTCCTTCTTGATTCAATATTTCCGAATTATTTTTATGTATCTAAATTATGGAGTGCTATTGAATCAAAACTCATTCCTGAATCATAATCTTCGTATGGATCTTGAGCATCTTGATAATTTAGATTGTCTTCATTATCATCTCTTCCTGAGCTTTGAGACCTTACTGGACTAGATCTGGATCTCTCTGGTCTGGGACTAGGACTAGGATTTTTAACTGCTTATTAAATAAATCTACACAAAATCTATTATTTTCTGTTATATAAATAAAATGTATAGCGTAGTCTACGATAGAATAGAATCCTGTGTCTACGTCCCAAATAAATTCTCCTAAGCTTAAACTAAGACTTCTTGCAAAGCTTTCTGGATATGTATAATTATTACTGATACCAGACATTAACAGCTTAGTAGAATTATTTTAAAACACCTTATGTTTGTAAAAATCCTACTCGGTACTCTCACTCTCTAATATGTAAACTTATAATGTTACAGTGTATCCATAATTATGTAATAAGATTACCCCTTTTATACTCTTTTTTTTTTTTTTACTCTGTTCATCTCTTCTTCCCGATTTTTGATAGACATGAATCTATTCTTAACTCTTTTTTCTTTAACCTCACCCCGGCCATGGTTAAGTTCACATACCACTCGGTTTATCTTAACCAGCTTTTTCCTAGGAATTTACAGGTTAATCCATCAAAATTGTTAAGAAATTGGGAAGATAACCATATACTAAGAGTAGTTTTTTAACAATTTACAGAATAACAAAACTATACATAATAAAACATAAAGGAAATCAAAACATAGGGGTAATATCTTAGAACATAGCATAGATAAACATAGTAATATATTGTCTCCTTCTTGATTCAATATTTCCGAATTATTTTTATGTATCTAAATTATGGAGTGCTATTGAATCAAAACTCATTCCTGAATCATAATCTTCGTATGGATCTTGAGCATCTTGATAATTTAGATTGTCTTCATTATCATCTCTTCCTGAGCTTTGAGACCTTACTGGACTAGATCTGGATCTCTCTGGTCTGGGACTAGGACTAGGATTTTTAACTGCTTATTAAATAAATCTACACAAAATCTATTATTTTCTGTTATATAAATAAAATGTATAGCGTAGTCTACGATAGAATAGAATCCTGTGTCTACGTCCCAAATAAATTCTCCTAAGCTTAAACTAAGACTTCTTGCAAAGCTTTCTGGATATGTATAATTATTACTGATACCAGACATTAACAGCTTAGTAGAATTATTTTAAAACACCTTATGTTTGTAAAAATCCTACTCGGTACTCTCCCTCTCTAATATGTAAACTTATAATGTTACAGTGTATCCATAATTATGTAATAAGATTACCCCTTTTATACTCTTTTTTTTTTTTTTTTTACTCTGTTCATCTCTTCTTCCCGATTTTTGATAGACATGAATCTATTCTTAACTCTTTTTTCTTTAACCTCACCCCGGCCATGGTTAAGTTCACATACCACTCGGTTTATCTTAACCAGCTTTTTCCTAGGAATTTACAGGTTAATCCATCAAAATTGTTAAGAAATTGGAAAGATAACCATATACTAAGAGTAGTTTTTTAACAATTTACAGAATAACAAAACTATACATAATAAAACATAAAGGAAATCAAAACATAGGGGTAATATCTTAGAACATAGCATAGATAAACATAGTAATATATTGTCTCCTTCTTGATTCAATATTTCCGAATTATTTTTATGTATCTAAATTATGGAGTGCTATTGAATCAAAACTCATTCCTGAATCATAATCTTCGTATGGATCTTGAGCATCTTGATAATTTAGATTGTCTTCATTATCATCTCTTCCTGAGCTTTGAGACCTTACTGGACTAGATCTGGATCTCTCTGGTCTGGGACTAGGACTAGGATTTTTAATTGCTTATTAAATAAATCTACACAAAATCTATTAGTTTCTGTTATATAAATAAAATGTATAGCGTAGTCTACGATAGAATAGAATCCTGTGTCTACGTCCCAAATAAATTCTCCTAAGCTTAAACTAAGACTTCTTGCAAAGCTTTCTGGATATGTATAATTATTACTGATACCAGACATTAACAGCTTAGTAGAATTATTTTAAAACACCTTATGTTTGTAAAAATCCTACTCGGTACTCTCCCTCTCTAATATGTAAACTTATAATGTTACAGTGTATCCATAATTATGTAATAAGATTACCCCTTTTATACTCTTTTTTTTTTTTTACTCTGTTCATCTCTTCTTCCCGATTTTTGATAGACATGAATCTATTCTTAACTCTTTTTTCTTTAACCTCACCCCGGCCATGGTTAAGTTCACATACCACTCGGTTTATCTTAACCAGTTTTTTCCTAGGAATTTACAGGTTAATCCATCAAAATTGTTAAGAAATTGGAAAGATAACCATATACTAAGAGTAGTTTTTTAACAATTTACAGAATAACAAAACTATACATAATAAAACATAAAGGAAATAAAAACATAGGGGTAATATCTTAGAACATAGCATAGATAAACATAGTAATATATTGTCTCCTTCTTGATTCAATATTTCCGAATTATTTTTATGTATCTAAATTATGGAGTGCTATTGAATCAAAACTCATTCCTGAATCATAATCTTCGTATGGATCTTGAGCATCTTGATAATTTAGATTGTCTTCATTATCATCTCTTCCTGAGCTTTGAGACCTTACTGGACTAGATCTGGATCTCTCTGGTCTGGGACTAGGACTAGGATTTTTAATTGCTTATTAAATAAATCTACACAAAATCTATTATTTTCTGTTATATAAATAAAATGTATAGCGTAGTCTACCGATAGAATAGAATCCTGTGTCTACGTCCCAAATAAATTCTCCTAAGCTTAAACTAAGACTTCTTGCAAAGCTTTCTGGATATGTATAATTATTACTGATACCAGACATTAACAGCTTAGTAGAATTATTTTAAAACACCTTATGTTTGTAAAAATCCTACTCGGTACTCTCCCTCTCTAATATGTAAACTTATAATGTTACAGTGTATCCATAATTATGTAATAAGATTACCCCTTTTATACTCTTTTTTTTTTACTCTGTTCATCTCTTCTTCCCGATTTTTGATAGACATGAATCTATTCTTAACTCTTTTTTCTTTAACCTCACCCCGGCCATGGTTAAGTTCACATACCACTCGGTTTATCTTAACCAGCTTTTTCCTAGGAATTTACAGGTTAATCCATCAAAATTGTTAAGAAATTGGAAAGATAACCATATACTAAGAGTAGTTTTTTAACAATTTACAGAATAACAAAACTATACATAATAAAACATAAAGGAAATCAAAACATAGGGGTAATATCTTAGAACATAGCATAGATAAACATAGTAACTTACATGTTTACAAGAGATGGGATTTCCCTTTCGGGAAACCCGAAAAGATTTGACTGAACTTCTGAATTGAAAAACGATCAACTACTAAGCATACAAACTTTATTTATTTTACAAGCTTAGAAGAATAAGTACTAGGGTATTCATAAAGGGGATATTTTACAAGGTGGTTTTAGAAATGGTTTTTGGGATGGAAAGTTGGCTTAAGATTTTCAGAGGATTTCTTGCTTTGTGTTTTTTCTCGATGATTTTTCTTCTCCTATTGTCTGCCTTTTATAGCTGAATTTCTGAGCGGATCTGAAATGCGGACTTCAAAATTTTTTGAAATCTTTGTCTTCTAGCCTTGTAGGGTACTTCATTGGGCTCCATCTTCACATGGCTGGTGCAGAGATTCCATTTTATGTCGTCCACATTTTTCTTACTTGTCTTTATATCACGTCTGGCCCCACTTATTGTCTCCTCCATTATTGTTCTCCATTATTGTTCTTTTGTCTCCTTCTTGATTCAATATTTCCGAATTATTTTTATGTATCTAAATTATGGAGTGCTATTGAATCAAAACTCATTCCTGAATCATAATCTTCGTATGGATCTTGAGCATCTTGATAATTTAGATTGTCTTCATTATCATCTCTTCCTGAGCTTTGAGACCTTACTGGACTAGATCTTGATCTCTCTGACTGGGACTAGGACTAGGATTTTTAATCATATGTTTGTCTTGTTTTTCTTTTTGCTGGAAGAAATTTTCTAATGTCTGTTTAATTACATCTTCTATTTTTTCATTTTTTTTCTTTTTAACAATTATACTCTTTTTCTTTAATATGTCTCCATGTGTTAATGTTCTGGGCAGTCTTCTTCTTGATGATGATCCTTCTTCTTCACTTTTTGGCAAAGTGACAGCCATAAACGGATTTGATTTGTCTTTACCGGTCACCGTTTGAACCGGACTAGCTGTATCACCATCCGATACAGTGGATTTTTCTGCATTCATTGGGGAACGCACACCCTTCTCATCCATTTTTTCTTGAGATGGAAAACTCGTATCTTGTTGCAAAACAACTTGAGTCTGAGATTGTGCTAACATCTGCATCTTTTGTTCTAAAATTTTTACATGCTCCATAAGTCTGACTTTTTCTTTCTCCAAGCTTTCATTCTTTTGGTTCAATCTTCTGAAAGCTTCGGTCATGGAAGAGCAGTGGTCACAAAATATTATTTTGTCTGTGTCTTTTTGGATTTTGTATTGGATTTTTTTCTGGATTTTGTCTGAGTGCTGGGGAGATATAGTAATTTGGTCCTAGTATTCCTCTTGCATAGTCTAGAGCTTCAGTAAAATCATTAAAACCTTTAAAAAGTGGTTTTTGTATGTCTTTAATAGAGTCTAATACTTCTATCCATGTTTGAAAAATACCATTTGTCTTACCGTGTATAACTACATAGTATTTAAACTTCTTCTCTTGATTTTTGTCTGTAAAATATTGCCCTAAAGCGTTAAGAGTAGCTATAACATATTTAGTGTCTTTCTTATTATATGCTATCCATAAATTATCAATTAAACATCTTTGGGGTCTATCTATAACACATTCTGGTAAAACTCTAAATGAAATATTTGATGGTGGGAAAAATATTAAATTATGCTTTCCAAAATTTATTCTTTCTAAATTATTTTGTTCTGTAATAGTCTGTGGCTTAAAATGAAGATTACCTAATACTGTCTGAGAGTATCTGTCTGAGGGTGAGGCTTGAACACCTTTTCCCTTGTCTTCAGTCTTTGAAACTGTTGGTCTACTCATTCTGTACATATAAGATATTTTTGTTAATTAACAATAATTTTTAACCTACTTAAAGTGTCTGCTAAATTATTATCTTTTCCTTTAATATGTTCAAAGACTAAATTATATATTGATATTGTATCAATAAAATTCAACCATCTTCTTCTACTACTATTTTTTGAATTTATTTTTTGGTGGAACTTAACAATGGCTTCACAATCAGTTCTAATTGTTACTTCTTGTTTGTTTAATATGTATAATCTGAAACTATTTAATCCGTATATTACAGCTAAGATTTCTGCATCTATACTACTCATATTTCCTTTTTCTTTATATTTTTCACTTTGGTATGCACATATTTTTTCTGTATTTTTATCACTATATTTATTCGGTTTTGCTTTTAAAACTGCTCCCCATCCTTCAAAACTTCCATCTGTTTCTATAATTAAATAATCAGTTTCTAATGGCATAGTTAAATCAGGAATATTCTTTATTTTTTCTTTAATCTTTTGTACTAATTTAATATCTTCTGTATTAAAATGTTTTTGCCCCGTAGATCCTGTCTTAGCATATAAAGGTCCTGCTATTTTTCCTAAGTCTTTTATGAAATTTCTTGCATAATTTACTATTCCTAGAAACTTTTGTAATTCTTTAATATTGTCTAGTTTGTCTGGCATTTCTAAAGCTTTTTTAGCTATATGCGGTTGTAACTTAATTTTCCCTTCTCCTAAAACTACTCCTAAAAAGTTTATATAACTTTTACATAATTCCATTTTCTTTTTACTAATAATTATTCCATTATCTACAAATAATCTAAATACTGTTTGTAAATGTCCTAAATGTTCTTTAATATCTTTACTAAATACTAATATATCATCTACATATACCAAGATAAATCTTTTATATTCTCCAAATATATTATCCATTTTCCTCTGAAAAATTGGTGGAGCTGTTTTTAATCCAAACGGCATGACTAACCATTCGAAATGCCCTTCTGGACAAGTAAATGCTGTCCATTCTATACTATCTTCATGCATTTTTATTTGCCAATATCCTGATTTACAATCAAATTTACTAAATATCTTTTTACCTTGTATTCTATTTATTAATTCTGTTTTATCAGGTAGTTTATATCCATCTGTTCTAGTGTTATCATTAAGTCTCTTATAATTTATTACCATTCTCGCTTTTCCTCTTACCATTTCACTGTGATTTCTAACCATAAAAGCTGTTGATCTATGTTTAGAAATAGATCTCCTTATTACACCTAAATCCATAAGTTCTTTAATTTGAGTTTTAAAGTCATTAAGGTCTTCATTTGTAGCTTCTATCGAAGCCGTTTTAATTATATATTCTGGGTTTATTATATCTAATTTACACATTTTTATTATTCTCCCAGTGCTTTAAAGGTTTTTCTCCTATTATTTCTATCTCATCTAAAATTTTTATTATGTTTTCTAGATCTTTTTCGTTCTTTATTATTCCTATTCTTTGTAATCCTGTTTTAAAATTGTATAATTCTGTTTCAATATCTATTAGTGTATAATCTTTTTCTATTATATCTTTATCTTCATTTTCTTCTAATATTAGATTTTTTGTTTCTTCTTTAGTCCTACAACATGTTTTATTATCTTTACATTCTTTACAACATTCTTTCTTATTTTCTTGCAAGTCTATCTGATTTTCATTTAATCTTGTCCTTATCCTAGTTGCGGCTTCTATTGTTTGTACTGGTGTTGGTGTAATATTTTTAAAGAATATTACTCCATCTCTACTAAGTAAACAACTACCATTATTATGTAACATAAAACTTAAACCTAACACAAAATCGACATTTATATTTAAGTCTCTTACCCAAATTTTATCTACCTTATAACTAGGTTTGTAAAAATCTAAACATGTATTTACAAAGCTAATCTGTGATTTATCTATATAATGTTTATAAATATTATGAGTTCCATCCATTTGCATGGCTGCTACTGACTTATCTAATGTTTTTATTAAATTAGGTGGAACTATCCTTTTATTTATTATACATCTCGTGCATCCTGAGTCTACTAGAGCTAATGTTTCTATTTCATAATCTTCTATTTTAATTCTTGCTAAAATTTTTATCGTAGATAATTTTTTATCTTCGTTACATATTAAGGCATCATAATTTTCTATACTCATCAGTTCTCTTTCTTCTTCATTTCTTATATCTTCTAATTTTTCTTTCCCTTTTTCTATTTTTTGTATTCTTTTTTCTAATTCATTTATTCTATTTTCTAATGTAATTATTCTTAAATTTACAACAGAATTAGTTGTCTCTTGATAAATTTCTTCTTTATTTATTTTTATTTCAAAATCTTTTTGTATACATAAAATACATCCTTCTAAATAACATAGTTTACATTTAGCTCTTTTATTTCTACTAGGATACCATTTACATTTAAAACACTGATTGCTATCTAACCCTTTATTAATTTCAAACTCATGAGTACATTCTTCTGATATATTTACAAAGTTATTTTCTTCTAAATCTAATTTCTCTAATCCTATTTCATTTATTAATTCTTCTTCTTCTGATTCTGATGTTTCTATTTGAGTTTCGTCTATACCTACACTTACTATAGAATATATACTCTCGTTGTCTGACATATATTCGTCTACATTTATTAAAGTTTCTTGAAAATCTTCTATTAACTGTGAATTTCTTGTTTTATTATTAATTCTTTTTGGACAGGTGTTGGCTAAATGTTCTACACTACCACAAGTAAAACATTCTAGTTTATTTTTATAATTTCTATCTGTTCTATATTTTCTAACATGCCTATTTCTATTTAAATAGGGCTTTCTAGCTGATGACTTTCTAAGATAATAATTTTTTCTATTGTATTCTTTATTGTATTGGGGTTTATATTTTTTGTATTTTTTCTTTTTGTATTCATTTTTATCATAACTTTGAGTTGTATATACAGTTGATTTACAGAAACTCATATTGTTCTGTTTTAGTTGTTTTTGTATTTGTAAGTTTGTACATTTTTCTTGTAATATTTCCATAATATGTTGTACTTTGTGCCCTATAGACCATTTTGTATTTGGATTTTGTATTACGCCTTCTCTTTTATACCATCTTTCTTCTATTTCTCTTCCTAATACTCCTGGTAATTTGTTGAATAATTTTTTACCTAATTCTTGATCAAAAGCATTTCCACTAATAGTACAATAATAAAAATAATCATTTAAAAACTTCTTTATATGGAACCAACTACTTATACTTAATTGTTCTAATTTTATTAAAGCATTCTTTTGTAACACTACTAATCCACTATTTGGATCTTCCCCTGTAATCAAACTATGTATTTTATTTGTAAAATTATAAGGATTTGCACCCATTGCTATTAAATTTTGAAAATCTTGAGGAAATTCTGATTTATAGGCTTCCCATAAACCCTTTGTTGATTCTCCTAAAAAGGTTTCCATATATTTATACATTGTTTCTGCATCTGTATCATTATAAGTTTTTATAAAGTCTGCTACCACTATTCCTTTCCATAGGTCTATTACTGAGTTCCACATTTGTGGATCATGGGCTGCTATATTTAATATTTTACCTTTACTTCCCCCTTCTTGTAATCTTATAGGTTCTTCTATTGGCATCTTTTTTCCTGATGGTCTTACATTTTCTTTTTCTGTTTCTTGGTCTATCCTGTATACTCTTCTTCTAGGTACATTCCCCGTACTAGTATCTACTGTACTTTGGTATGTTGTTCTTTGAAATGGACTTGGGCTAGAACTAACTGATTCCATTAATTCTTTTAAGCTAATTACTGAATCCGTTTCTGTTTCATAGCTATCTTGTATTTCTTCAAAGATTTTGTCGAATTTTTCTGATTTTTCTTGTATCCTATATTCTTTTCTATATCCTAAATTATCTGTTCTTAATTCACATTTTTTAAAATGTTCTTCTACATCGATTAAAGTTAATTTTCCTAGTTTACATCCTTTACATTGGAAAGTCTTATTCTTATTTTCTCTAACTAATTTTCTTGCTTCTTCTAATGCTATGTCTACTTCAAATTCTTCATGTATTATTTCAACATTCATACATTCAGTTTCTTCAACTTTATTTTCATCTTCATCATCTATATCTTTATGAGTAGAGTAACTATAATCAGTAAACCTAATTGATGTTTCTCCTTTAGAATTTGTATACATTAAATGAGATTCTGGTTTAAATATTTTTGGTTTTGAAAAATCTTCTAAATTCCATTCTAATCCTGCATATTCTTCTGGGTCTATTTTAATAGGTTTTAATAATTTTATACCTTTATTTCCCATTACTTCAACTACATCGTCTACTTTAATTTTAAATTTTGTATTGCTATTTGTTGCCATTTTTCCTATAAAACCTACACATATTAATAGATTATTTCCATTATTCATTTCTTCATACCCTTTAGTCTGTATTCCTATTTTTATATTTTTTCCAAATTCTGCTAGATTTATCATAAAATCTGGACTAATATAAAATATTCCTCCGTTATTTGTCATATCTACTTCTGTTAAACCTATTATAGATTTCTTCTGATCTGACCATCTATCATCATATACTACTATCAATACTTTAGTCCCTAAATTCTTTCTTGTTAATCCTTTTAATCCAATTACTATTAATCCCATATGCATTAAATTTCTTTTATAATTTTCTATTTGTTTTACTGATTCTGGATTGATTAAGTTTAATGTTTCTACTTTACTTCCTATAGCTGACAATTGTTCTTCTCTATAATGTCTATATAATTGAGAATTGGTGGAAAAATATCCTGTATTATATAATATTTTTGGATCTAATAATCTTAATTGGTTTTGCTGAAAATTTTGTATATCCTTATCTATATCTATTATTTCTTCTAGTTTTTGATCTTCCTCTTGTCTTTTTCTGGTTAAAATTCTAGCTAACATATTATTTCCTATTCTATTTTCTGCAAAACTTATTCTTGATCTTTCTTGGTTTGTTCTTCTTGACCCACTTGGAAAAAGGTCCATTTTTGTGGTTTTCTTACTTTTATTTTTTCTTTTTGTGGTGTTATTTCAACTCTTTTTAATTGTTCTATTAAATCGTCTACCTTTGGAATTTCAGTCTTAAGTTCTTTTTCCTTAATAATTTTATCTAGTTTTCTATTAACTTCTAATAATAAAATTATTAATGTATTATTCTGCTTTATTATTATTTGATCAGCTTTACTTTGAGGAGTATAATTACTTAGTCCTTCTGGATTTGGCTGAATTTTTGCTGTTAATTTTAACACTTCTTCATATATCGGATCTAATTCTATTAGTGTATCACTCATGAAAGAGCGATTTCTTTTATAGTGTCTATTTTTTCTTTAAGTGCGCTTATCTCTCCTTTTAATACTTCTACTTGTTCAGTTATTTTTTCTACTAATTTGGTTGTTTGTATTTCTAATTCTTTAGGCTTTTCTGTAATAGTCTTAATTAACTTTTCTATTTCGGTTTTAGTAGGTATTTTTTCTATATTAAATTTGTTATTTAAAATTTGTATTTTTCTGTCTATTTCTAATTGTTGTGATTTTATAAAGTCTAAATTTTGTTCTAATTTTTCTAAAGTCTTTCTTTGTTTGATATGTCCAACCTCTACTAATTCTAATGTTCTTATTATGTTTTTATTATTTTCTTGAGTTTTTTCTCCAAAATTTATTATTAAGTCTATTAAAGTATTATATTGTTTATCTTCAGTATCTAATATATGCTCTCCACTACTAAAATTACACTTTATTACTATATTATCTTTTAATATTCTATATTTCTTTTCTGGATATATTTTTAAGTCTAAATATTCTAGATGTTTTAAATTAGCTATGATTTTATCCTAATGGTATCCAAACTTTTCTCTCCTTATGATATTTTATTAATCTATTATAAGAATCTATTTGACCTTCTAGATATTGTATATCCCACTGTAGAGCTGATATAGTTTGTGGATTAATAATACACCTTACTATATAACTTGGTTCGCTATTATATCTTAATTCTGATACTTCCACTTGTTTAGCTAAGTCTAAAATTGATGCTAATAAAGCTTTAGTCTTTTTTATTTCTTTCTTTAAATCCTGCTTTGCTGTTATATCTCTTCTTAACCACCAATAATTACACCTTACTACTTTAGTTACTGGATGTTGTCTTAACATATATGCTATCCTAATGGAATATATTTTATTTTATTCTTAATTGATCTAAGATAAATTCTTTCTTGTTCTATTTCAAAATTAATTCTTTGTAATTCAAAAATTAAAAAGTTATTAAAATCACTTAGTTCTGATGTAATAAAATTATTTTGATATTTTTCTAAAGTCTTTTTATATTCAATATGAATTTTTATATTTTCTATAGTAATATAGATTATATGATTATAACAGCTTATATATTTAGAAATATATTGTTGTCTCATAAAATAGTGGTCCGAAAAATCTTCTTGCTCTGATACCAAAATAAAGGGAAATAACCGTCTTAGATTATTTATATATAAACTTATTGTCTTGAATAAGAATAGTGAGAGAGGCTAGATAAATGTATTTGTAGTATTCTAATTATAAGATATAACTGCTTATTAAATAAATCTACACAAAATCTATTATTTTCTGTTATATAAATAAAATGTATAGCGTAGTCTACGATAGAATAGAATCCTGTTGTATATATATATATATATATATATATATATATATATATATATATATATATATAGGTAGAGAGATAGAATGTTCTTGACTTTTTGGCATTTTGTTCGATTACAAACACATGAGATATCTTCTCTTTAGTTTTCTCTGTTTCTTCAAGCCCTAGATACAATTTTGTCAATTTCTCTTTCAATTTCGTATGTTAACATTGTATCAGAGCAGGGAATCTAAATATATATATATATATATATATATATATATATATATATATATATATATATATATATATATATATATATATATATATATAGGTAAAGAGATAGAATGTTCTTGACTTTTTGGCATTTTGTTCGATTACAAACACATGAGACATCTTCTCTCTAGCTTTCTCAGTTTCTTCAAGCCCTAGATACAATTTTGTCAATTTCTCTTTCGATTTCGTATCTTAACATTGTATCAGAACATGGAATCCAATGACTCTCGTCATTCTCTATCTAGCAATGTTAACCTCGTTTGATTTTTTTGAGTTTTTTGTCTTCGTCAAAGGTTTCTGATTTCGCCAGAAATTCATGATTACTTCGATTTCTTTTGAAATTTAGAAGTTTTGTGTGGTTTTCTTCTTCTATGCTTCTCGAGTTTTGTTTTCGATGATAAAGATTTGGTGTTTTCTTAGTTTCATCGTCTCAATCTCACCAGAGCTTAAAGTCATTTTCGGTAGTTATTTTCTTATCAAGGCCTTTGCATCTTCATGTTGCGAAGAAGTATGGTATATTAGTTCTCTGTGTAACTTGTTGCATGCGTAGATTTGTATGTTGTTGTACTGTTGACGGTGTAGACTCTTTCGTTTTTGATCAATTTACTTGCTACCATGGTTAATTCTGTTCCTGGAACATCTACGTCCCCTATGTACACTCATGAGCCTTCTAGCCTGTTGCTTATTCTTCCTTCTAACATCCCTAGCATTTCCCTTGTTCCTGTACCATTCTCGGGGGCTGGTTTTGGAAGATGGAGACGTAATATGATCATGTCGTTATCTGCAAGAAATAAAATAGGGTTCATAGATGGGTCTTGTGCTAAACCTGCAGAGAATTCTCCACAATATAGGTCGTAGGATAGGTGCATAACATGGTTATATCATGGTTAACTAGCTCGTTATTACCAGATATAGTTGAGAGTGTACAGTAGTACGAGAATGCTGAAAGTATCTAGTTGCAATTTAATAATAGATATGGGAGTGATACTAGAACCAAAGTTTTTGAAATAAAGAGAGAACTTGTTTCTACTTTTCAAGGGACTCTCGATATTGCTTCATATTTCAACAAACTTAAAAAACTATGGGATGAATTGGGGATTATGTGCAATAGTCCTGCACATGCTTGTGTTTGTGATGCTAAGGCGGGTCTTCAAAAGGAGAAGGAAGAGGATAATGTCGATCAATTTCTCGTGGGTCTCAATGAGGTTTACATAGGGGTTAGAAGCAATATTTTGATGATGCAGCCAGTTCCATCCCTTGATATTGTCCATAATATCCTGTTGTAAGATAAAAAGTATAGACAGGTTATCCCAACACGTAGTTCAACTCAGAATCAGCTTCTTCTAATGCAAATTTCAAAAAACCTTGCCCCAGATTTCCACCTCAAAAGCAATATACCAAAAGAGTCAATTTTGATCAAAATGACCAGAAGGTTGATCAAATCAAGGTTTCTCTGCCTTTAAAAAACCTGGTCACACAACTGAAAAATATTACAAATTATATGGATTTCCTCCAAATTTCAAATTTACAAAGGGGCAGTTTAAAAGATTTGGTACGGCTGCAAGTGTTAAGGGGTAGTCTCCTGGTATCTCTGAACCACCTTCATCATATTCTTCACCTGGGCAAGACTCTTTGGTTCCTGGCCAGACCAAGGAGCATTACTCTCAGATGATGAGCCTGCTCCAATAGTTTACACTAGGTGAATCTAGTTCTCAGCCAATTCTCATAGTCTCTGCCAACTTGGTTGGTAGAAATTCTTCTTCGCTTGTGTGTTTGAATGGTAGTTCTACTGTGCGGATGTTAACTAGTGTAGCTGGAAATGTTTGGATAGCTGATTCTGGGGCAACTGACCCTATAACTTCTAAGAAAAATTCTTCTCTTAACACCACACCTCTTCCTGTTCCCTATCTAGTTTCTCTGCCTAATAGTTACAAGGTTAAGGTTACATGCACAGGTTCTTTAACTTTGTTGCCATATTTTACCCTTTATCATGTCTGATATCTTCCTATTTCCATTATAATTTGATAACTGTGATAATATGTATTACCCAGTTCAATTGTAACGTACTATTCACTTTCTTTTTATGTATAGTTCGATAGGCTCATTCAATGAAGAATCATATGGAGCTTGGTAGAATGGACCAAGGACTATACAAGATCTACCTTAATCACTTTGCTCCTTCCAAACTCTCCAATTGCGATGTCTCTTATATTGATAATTCTGTTAGTGCTTTTAATAATATGGTACAAAGTACTTATTTTTCATTGCGTGCAAATCAGCTAGTTATGAATTCAAATTATGTTGCTCCTTTGTCATCTTGTATTGTTCAATAAAGGAAAAACACATAAGTTACCACCTGACCTATAGCACAAATCCCCCTTATACACTTTCTGTGGACGATAATAATATTACACATGCAACCTTTCAAAAGTGTATCTAGTACACACCACATTTGACAGATGGCGAGCGTGTGCTTTACACGTAAAAGAGGCGGGTAAATGTAGAACTTTTGGGTCTTAATCATTACTTAAATTCCATATGTCCAGTCTTTTTACTTTTAAACTTCTTTAGAGTTAATTATTATTTTTTCTCCTTTTAATTATTTCATCTCCAAATAATTTGGTCCCTTTTCCACACCTACCACCCACCCGTTTTCCTCTTCCCATGGCCACCCACTTTGTCTTCTCCATAAATTAAACTCTAAAACACAACAATAATTGAAGAGGTAGATCCAAGTTCTAAATTATTAGTCATCTCCTACATTTTGGATCTAAAGTTGCAGCTATTGGTGTGAATGGCATTGAACATTTCAATGGATCTGGAAATTATTATTTTTATTATCGAGATTGGATTGCTAGAGTTCTTAAAATGAAAGGGGTGATGGAGAAGAAGTGGAACTACAACGACGTAATTCGCATAAGTTCTTTTTAATTTCATCATAGGAGGATGTTTTAGAAGAAGAGTTTTGGTTCTTCCATGGAGAAAAAACAGAATGGTTTAGTGGCTGGAGATTGTATTTGTTGTTGTTGGTGGGATGGTTTTGAGGGTTTGATGAAAAAGAGAAGGAATAGGGGAAGTGCTCGATATGGTACCGCTCTTGTGGCCCCCACCCAAGGTTTGGATTTGGGACAAAGATTGAGGAGTTTTGTGATGGCTGCCATTGTTAAGGAGTTTTTACATGGGTTGCAAAATTGAAAGAGACGAAGTGAGAAGTAAGGGGTATAATTGTAAGCTTAAGTATTTTATTTTTTAAAAAAAATTATTAACACGTGTCATGAATTTATTGGCGCGTGATATCACACACATCCTGAAACACTGGTCAAGAAAAAAATAGTGTCTCTTAGTTACACTTTTGAAAGATTGTGTGTGTAATATAATATTTGTTCTCAGAAAGTGTGTGACGGGAATTTGAGGTATAGGTTAGATGGCTATTAATGTATTTTGCCTTCGATAAACTGTGAATAAAAATGATGATCTTTGGCATCATAGATTAGGACATGTTCCTTTTCTGCAAATGAAAAATATACCTTGTATTTTTGATGATATGCCAACTAAACAATCATTTACATGTCCTATTTTCACCTTGGCTAGACAATCTATGTTACCTTTTCCAGATAGCACTTCTCAGTCTACCTCTTTGTTCCAACTTATTCATGTTGATATTTGGCGACCTTACCACACTCAAACATACTCTGGAGCTAAGTACTTTATTACCATAGTTGATGACTATAGAAAAGAAACATAGATACATTTAGTACATTCTAAAAGCTATGCATTTTCTGTTCCTAAAGTATTCATAATCATGGTGAAAACTCAATTTCAACTTTTTGTCCAAAAGATTAGAAGGGAAAATGCTTTAGAGCTTGGATCTTCTAACTTAAGCCACCCAATTCTTTTTGTTAATGGGATAATCCATCAAACCACTTGTCCACACACACCACAACAGAATAGTGTGGTTGAGAGAAAAGATGGACACCTACTTGAAACTTCAAGAGATATGCTGTTTTAATCCAATCTTCATATAAAATTTTGGGGATATTTTGTATTGATAACAACTTACATTATTAATAGGTTTTCATCTTCAGATTTATCCAAAAGAACCCCTTTTGAGTTGTTATATGGTCATTCTCTTTCTTATTTTTATTTAAGTCCTTTTGGTTGTCTATGTTATGCTACAACCCTAGGTTTCACAAGGATAAGTTTCACCTTAGAGCTTTTCCTTGTGTGTATATTGGGTATCCTTTTGCCAACAAAGGGTACAAGTTATACAATTTGAAAACTAAGTCTATTTTGTTTTCAAGAGATTTTGTGTTTCATGAATCTGTGTTTCCTTATATAACTCCCTCTTCTGCTCTTACTACTTCTTCTTCTCCTTATCTTCTTTTGTTCTATGATCTTCTCCCGTTATTTCTATCCATCCTTCTTCTATATCGTCACCTTCTAATGATACCGTGCCTTCTTTTTCCTCAACCCGATAATGTGTTACCCCCTCCTTCTGAGCTTAGGAAAAGCACCAGATCCCATCAACTTCCTTCCCATCTGCAATACTATGTTGTTGACCTTCCTCCTTATAGTTCTTGCTCCACCACTACCTCTATTTCCACTACACAACCTAATCTAGTGGAGCCTTATTCATACACTCAGAGTGCTGCCATTCCTGTTTGGCAAAAGGCAATGAGACAAGAATTTGCGGCTTTAGAGGGAAATCAAACTTGGAAAATTGTTGAACTTCATATTGGTAAGAAGCCATAGGAAGTAAGTGGGTATATAAAATGAAATATAAAGCTGATGGTAGTGTGAAAATATATATGGCAATATTAGTGGTTCGAGGTAACACTTAAGTAGAGGGGATTGATATTAATGAAACCTTTTCTCCTGTGGTTAAAATGTGTTATGTTAGATGTTTAGTTGCTATTGCAGTTAAAAACCAGTGGCATTTGTTTCAGCTAGATGTTAGTAACGCCTTTTTACATAGGGATTTAGATTGATTCCTCCTCTTCTGGATATGCTAATTTAGTCTTCAAGTTGCAATAATCACTTTATGGACTAAGACATGCCTCTTGACAGTGGTATGAAAAGATGTCTGAAGCCCTTTGTTTCAGAGGATACTCTCACTTTTTAAATGACTATTCTTTGTTTGTTAAGTGAACTGTGCTCTTCTGTTTTTCTAGCAATTTATGTTGATGACTATTATATGAATTGCGGATGATTTTCCTGAAATATATGCCCTTAAGAGTTTTCTTGATGCTCAGTTTAAGATAAAAAACTTAGGTTTGCTTAATTATTTTTTGGGCATTGAAGAATTCTATCACAAGTCTAGGGTCCTTTTGCATCAAAAGAAGTTTATTTCTGATTTGCTTCTTGTGTTTAATTGCCTTGATGCTTTTGAAGTTGTCAGTATTTTGGACATTGCTCACAACCTGCATTCTGATGTTGGTGAGCTATTACCTAAGCCCGAATCTTATAGGAGTTCGATTAGTCACGATCCAGATTTTCCACTCTTGGGAGTCGTGATGGCGCCTACTAATGTGAGCTACGAAAACCATACCGTTAAGCTAATTGATTCATTATCCGTTTACTTCTTTTTATCAAACATAAAGGGAAAACGTATAAACAACGGAAATTTATTAAGCGGAAGAAAACAACAAAATATCTAAACACATGTTTATTACAACAGCTTAAGACTTAGTCACCCAGAACTGGTGTCACAGTACCACAGACGGTCTAACACTGCTAAATACAAGGTCTGCAAAATAAAAGACACATTGTTTCTGAAGCAAAGAGACTAAATACGAAATAAAGGACAGAGGAGAGGCTAGGGCCTGCGGATGCCTGCAAGTTTACCTTAGATCTCCACGTGGACTGAAGTTAGCCTCCAAACTATGGTCCAAGAGCTGCTCCGAGATTTACACATAGTGCAGAGTGTGTATCAGCACCCCGACCGCATATGCTGGTAAGTGCCTAGCCTAACCTCGACGAAGTAGTGACGGGGCTAGGACTAGACTACCAAATAACATGTATAGTTGTATAATATACAACGGAAAGTAAAGAAAGAATAACAAGTAACAACAAAATATCAAGAGGATTATAAAGGAACAAAAATCCATCTACTAACAAGGATAAAGGAAACAAAGGCAGAGTGCACTTTCATTTAACATCTTGCTGAAGGCATGAAACTGATCCTATTTCGTTTTCCTCATTGCAGGCGTGCAACCCGATCCCATTTTACATATCTTGTGGCAGGAGTGCCACTCGCTCCAATTTCAAATATCTTATGGCAGGAATGCCATCCGCTCCCATTTCATGTATATTGTGGCAGGCGTGCCACCCGCTCCAATTTCATTTATCTTGTGTCAGGCATGCCACCCGCTCCCATTCATGTATCTTATAGCAGGCGGCCACCCGCTCATATTTCATTTATCTCATGATAGGCGTGCCACCTGCTCCCATTTCATCTATTTTTGTGGCGGCGCGCCACCCGATTACAAATCAGCAACAATCATAAATAATCCCGGCAAGGGAACAAGAGTAATATAACTTCTTGGTAAGGGAACAATCAAATCAAAACAAACATTCCGGCAAGGGAACAATAATATTTCAACAATATCCCGACAAGGGAACAACAATATTTCAACAACATCACGGCAAGGGAACAATGATGAGAGTAACATGTGAGGCACAATAAACCATAATGAAGTCAAGACAATTATAATACAAGACTGACGAGTATGCTTGACACCGACGTATGATACTCGTCACCATGCCTATACGTCGTACTCCATATTTAACTTATAGCAAATAAGACACCTACAGCATGCTTGACACTGACATATAGATACTCATCACCATGCCTATACGTCGTACTCCACAATTAACACGTAGCAAATAAGACACAACTCCTATATATTCTACTCAATAATTAACACGTAGCAAATAAGACATGACTCCTATTCCCTAAAGATAAGGTTAGACCAAATACTTACCTCGAACTTTCACGGCCAACTCAAGCCTCAAACACCACTTTCCCTTTTGAATTTGGCTCCAAATCAATCATATTTAGACATAATCTACTTAATATCATAAATAAACGCTAGACAATCCAATTTCAATTCTTAATTATAACTTTTTAATCATTCTTTCTAAAAAGTAAAAAATTGGCCCTGGGCCGCTTGGTTAAAATGCAAGGTTCGGACCAAAACCCGAGAACCCATTCAACCACGAGCCTGAATATATAATTTGTTTTGAAATCCGATCCCAAAAGGAGGTCAAATTCCCAAATTATAAAAAAGCCCTAGTTCTACCCAAATCCCTAATTTTCTTCCCTTAATCTTATGTATTAGGCCTAGAAATATAGTGGGTGTTCATAAAAATGGAAGAAAACGAGCTTAGGATTGCATACCTATGAAGCTATGGTGAAGTTCCTCTTCAAAAATCGCCCACGAGGTGTAGAGAGGGTGAAGTTTATGAAAAATGGTGGAATTTCCATAATGCATTCTGTTTTTGAACATAAAAATATTGGGGGAATTTGGTTTATGGGATTGCGAAGAAAGGAATGAGATCGCATAGGGTAGGGGAGATGGGTCACTGTGATTGCATTCAAGGCAGTGCGATCGTATAGAAGAAAATGGGTTCCCTTCCCAGGCTTGGTTTAATACATTGCGCTCGCGGAAGAAATAATGCGTTCGAATAAAACAAATTGTTACCTCCAAGATTTACTCTACACGATTGCGGAAGGACATATGCGATCGCATATCGCAACCCCTGAAGTTTACAATATGCGATTGCGAGCCTTCCTATGCGATCACATAGTACAAAATAATTGGACACCAGCAACAACAGAATACTAGATTTTTCTAAGTCAAGATCATCCCGATACCTATACAAAACTCACCCGAGCCCTCCGGGCTCCAAACCAAATATACACACAACCTCAAAAATATCCTACGGACTTTTTCGTGTAATAAAATCACCAAAATAACATCATGAATATCGAATTAAACCTCAAAATCAATGAAATTTCTCAAAACTTCTTTAATCATATAATTTTGCATTTAAGTTCCGAATCACGTAAATGGATTCCGTTTCTTACCAAACTTTACTGACCACACATATAAATCATATTGAAACTATACCAGGCTCCGGAACTATAATATGGAACCAATAGCACAAATTTCACATAACATTTCACTTTCAAAAACGTTTATTGTTTTCAGAAAATAATTTCTTTTAAAAATTTTTTTCTCGGGCTTGGGACCTTGGAATTTGATCCGGGCATACACCTAAGTCCCATACTTTTCCACAGACCCTCCGGGACCGTCAAATTATGGGTCCGGGTCTGTTTACCCAATATGTTGACTAATGTTAACTAAAATGTTTTAAAGCCAAAATTTCAATATTTTCACAGATTTTTCACATAATAGCTTTCCGGCTTTGCGCCCGTACTGCGCACGCATATCGAGGTGAAGCTAATAGTGTTTTTAAGGCCTCAGAACATAGAATTCATTTTAAAAACAAGTGATGACCATATTCTCCACCTCTAAAACAATCGTTCGTCCTCGAACGGACAGAAGGAAGAAGTAGCTGAGTCTGGGAAAAGATAGGGATAATGGCACTACACATCGGAATCGGACTCCCAAATTGATGCCTCAGTAGGCTGACCTCTCCACTGAACATGAACAGAATAAAAACTCTTCAATCTCAACTAACGAACCCGCTAGTCTAGAATAGCTCCCAGCTCCTCCTCATAAGACAAGTCCTTGTCCAACTAGAAATTGCTAAAATCTAACACGTGAGATGGATCGACGTGATATTTCTGAAGCATGGACACATGAAACACTAGATGCACGGTAGATAAGCTCGGCGGCAATGCAAGTCTTTAAGCCACCTCTCCCACTCGATCAAGAATCTCAAATTGACCAATGAACCTAAGGCTAAGCTTGCCCTTCTTCCCGAATCTCATCACGCTCTTTATAGCTGACACTCGAAGCAATACCCGCTTACCGACCATGAAAGCCGAATGTCGAACCTTGCAGTCGGCATAACTCTTTTTCCTGGACTTGGCTATACGAAGCCTATCCTGAATAATCCTGACCTTGTTCAAGGCATCCTGAACCAGATCCGTACCCAATAACCGAGCCTCCTCCGGCTTAAACCATCCAACCGGAGACCGACACCGCCTAACATATGAAGCCTCATAAGGATCCATCTGAATGCTTGACTGGTAGCTGTTATCGTATGCTAACTCTGCTAAAGGCAAAAATTGATCACACGAGCCTCCAAAGTAAATGACACAAGCTCGGAGCATATCCTCCAAAATCTGAATAGTCCGCTTGGACTGCCCGTCTGTCTGAGAATGAAATGTTATGCTCAATTCAACTTGTGTGCGCAACTCTCACTGAACTACTCTCCAGAAATGTGAGGTAAGCTGTGTACCTTAGTCTGAAATAATAGACATGGGCACACCATGTAGACGACCAATCTCTCGGATATAGATCTCAACTAACCTCTTGGGAAATATAGGAGACTGCGATAGGAATGAAATATGATGACTTGGTCAGCCTATCAATAATAACCCACAATGCATCGAACTTCCTCTGAGTCCGTGGGAGCCCAACAACAAAGTCTGTAGTGATCCGCTCCCATATTAACTTAGGAATCTCAATCTTCTGGAACAAACCATCAGGCCTCTGATGCTCATACTTAACTTGCTAACAATTCAAACACCGAGCCATGTATTCCACGATATCCTTCTTCATTCTTCGCCACCAACAATACTTCCGCAAGTTGTAATACATCTTCGCGATGCCTGGATGAATAGAGTAGCGGGAGCTATGGGCCTACTCCACAATCAACTCTCGATGTCCGTCCACATTGGG
The DNA here is from genome assembly GCA_034376525.1 of Nicotiana benthamiana. Taxonomy (NCBI): domain Eukaryota; kingdom Viridiplantae; phylum Streptophyta; class Magnoliopsida; order Solanales; family Solanaceae; genus Nicotiana; species Nicotiana benthamiana. The sequence goes on from CM067337.1 coordinate 98,907,247, forward strand.
AACACAGAATCGACCCTGCAATCTCAAAACTCCATCATCACCTAAATAATTAGCTTGGCACCTCCGTGCTGCACCGTGTCTCTAAGGACACACAAATGGGGATCATCATACTGCTGATCACGGATATGCTCCAATAAAGAAGAACTAGTGACCATGCAAGCAAACACACGACTGGTATAAAAAACATCTAGTCTCACGATTTGATTGGCCAAGCCCTGAACATCCAAAGAAATCGGTATCTCGCTGACTAGAATGTAAGCAAGACTGCCCATACTGGCTGACTTTCTACTCAAAGCATCGGCCACCACATTGGCCTTTCCCGGATGAAATAAGATGGTGATATTATAGTCTTTCAACAACTCCAACCATCTTCTCTACCTCAAATTCGACTCATTCTGCTTGAACAAATACTATTGGATCTTGTGTTCCGTGAACACATCACATGCCACACCATGCATGTAATGCTTCCAAATCTTCAGCGTGTGAACAATGGCTGCTAACTCTAAATAATGAACCAGATAGTTCTTCTCATAAATCTTCAATTGTCGTGAGGCATAAACAATGACCTTTCCATCTTGCATCAACATTGCACCAAGTCCTATATGAGATGCATCACAATAGACTATATAGGGCCCTGAACCTGTGCGCAAAACCAACACCGATTCCGTAATCAAAGTTGTCTCGAGCTTTCGAAAGATCGCCTCACACTCGTCTAACCATCTAAACTGAGCACCCTTCTGGGTCAACATGGTCATCGGGGATGTGATAGATGAAAACCCCTCCATGAACTGACTATAGTAGCCTGCCAATCCCAAGAAACTCTGAATCTCCGTAGCTGATGCTAGTCAAGGCTAGTTCTTGACTGCCTCAATCTTCTTCGGATCAACCTGAATACCTTTTGCTGATACAACATGACCAAGGAATGCAACTGAAATCAACCAGACTCACACTTCGAGAACATAGCATATAATTGACTATCCCCCAAGGTTTGAAGAACCACACTAAGATATTGCTCGTGCTCCTCCCTGCTGTGGGAATAGATCAAAATATCATCAACTAAGACTATCACGAACGAATCCAATTAAGGCTCGAATACTCGGTTCATCAAATCCATAAAAGATGCCGGGGCATTTGTAAACCTGAATGACATCACCAAGAACCCATAATGCCCGTACTGAGTGTAGAAAGCTATCTTAGGGACATCAGATGCCCTAATCCTCAACTGATGGAAACCAGATCTTAAGTCAGTCTTCAAAAATACCTTAGCACCCTGAATCTGATCAAACAAATCATCAATAATCGACAATGGATACTTATTCTTGATTGTAACCTTGTTCAACTATGGGTAATCAGTACTTATTCTGATCAATCCGTCCTTTTTATTAAAAACAACTCTAGCGTACCCCAAGACAAAACACTCGGCCTAATGAAAACCTTCTAAAGCAAATCTTGCAACTGCTCCTTCAACTCTTTCAACTCAGGAAGGGCCATACTATACGGTGAAACAGAAATGGGCTGAGTGCCCGGAGCCAAATCAATACAAAAGTCAATATCTTTGTTGGGTGGCATACTCGGCATGTCTGAAGGGAATAACTCAGGAAACTCACGAACAACAGGCATAGAATCAATAGAAGGAACCTCAACACTAGAATCACGATCATATGCCCAATAGCCGAAACACCCCTTCTCGACCATACATTAAGCCATCACATAAGAGATAACACTACGTAGAATGACCAAGAGTTCCTCTCCACTCTAAACGAGGTAACCCGGTAAGGCTAAGGTCACAATCTTGGCATGACAGTCCAAGATAGTGTGCTAAGGTAATAACCAATCCATCCCTAATATGACATCGGAATCGACCATGTCCAGAAGAAGCAAATCTACACGAGTAGAAAGACCTCCAATCACAACTATACATGAACAATATACTCGATCTACCATAATAGAATCACCCACCAGTGTAGACACACAAACAAGAGTACTCAAATAATCACTAGGCATAACCAGATATGGTGCTAAATAAGATGACACATACGAATACGTAGACCCTAGATCAAATAACACTGAAGCATCTCTATCACAAAGCAGAACCATACCTGTGATAACTGTATCGGAAGCCTCAACCTCGGGCTTGGCTGGAAGAGCATAACATCGGGGCTGGGCCCCACCACCCTGAACTATATCTCTAGGATGGCCTGCTACTAGATGGCCTCCATCTGTAGCGGCCTGAGCTCCACCTCGAATACCTCTACCTCCATCTCTAGCACCTCTACCCCCACCTGTAGCTGGCTGTGGAACACTTGGTGCCTGAACCATGGAACGGGAACCCTGATATGGAGAACTGCTCGAAGCTCAAGGGCAATACCTAGCAATGTGCCTCGTGTCGCCACAAGTGAAAAAAGTCCTTGGCTACATGGGATGACGACCCTCGAAATGCTGAAGCGGTGGTGCAGTGATAGGAGCTGGTGGTGCATTGTAGGACTGCTGACTAGAATACTGCATCTGAGAACCACGGCCACATGAAGCATTTTGAGAAACCTGAAGTGTTGACTAAAAAGGCCTAGAAGGATAGCCTTTACCATATGAATCCCTACCTCTAGATGAGGTACCACTAAATCATCTGGAATGACGAGGCCTCTTGTCAGACGCCTGACCACCTCCCTGCGATAGAACCATCTCAACTCTCCATGCCACATTGGCAGCCTCCTGGAAGGAAATCTCACTCCCTATCTCCCTAGCCATCTGAAGACGAATCAGCTGAATAAGTCCATCAATGAACCTCCTCACCCTCTCTCTCTTGGTTTGAAGTATGACAAGATCATGACGAGCTAGGTCGATGAATCTGGTCCTATACGGGATGACTATCATAGAACCCTGCTAGAGATGCTCAAATTGCCTCCGATAGGCCTCTCTCTGAGTGATGGGGAGAAACTTATCCAAATATAGCTAAGTAAACTGCTCCCAAGTCAAAGCTTGTGATCCGACCTGTCTAGCCAAGCAATAATCTCTCCACCAAGTATTGGCGGAGCCAGACAAGCAAAAAGTAGCAAAATCAATCCCATTTGTCTCAACTATCCCCATGTTCCTAAGAACCTTATAACAACTATTTGGATACTCATGGGAATCCTCAGAAAATGCACCGCTGAAAGTAGTAGTGAAGAGCTTGGTGAATCTGTCCAATCTCTACAAAGCATCGACAGACACAACTGCTCCATCACTAGTTTGAGCTACACCTAGTTGAACTACTCCAACTGGCTGAGCTGCTGGAATCTGAAACTGAGGAGTCATCTGCTCCAGAGTGCGAGTAGCAGGAATCTGGGCTCCTCCAGCATGAGAGATAGCTGGTGTTACAGGAAGAAAGCATGCCTGGATGACACTCATCATAAGGCCCACTAGACAGACCAGAGCATCCTGGAGAACTGGAGTAGCAATAAACCCCATGGGAGCTGCTACTGGGGGCCGGAACCTCATCATCAAAATCAACCTGAGGCTCTCCTGCTGGTGCTGCTACTCTGGGCTGAGCTCTGCCCCTACCTCTACCTTTAACACGGCCTCAGCCTCGCCTTATGATCCTCATGGGAGCTACTACTGGGCCTCGGGCTACTGGTCAGTGGATGAGGAAGCACGTGTTCTCGCCATTTGTGAAAGAACAGAGTGGAAATTCAATTAGCATTGAGAAACCAAACCGCACGACAGGAAAGAATAAATATGAAGTGTTTCCTAACTTTGTATCTTCTAAGGGATACATATAGAAGTCTCCGTATCGATCCCTCCGACTTTACTAAGCTTGTTTGTGAACTGTGAGACCCATGTTACCTAAAGATCTGATACCAACTTGTCACGACCTAGATTTTTTACTCTCGGGAGTCGTGATGGCACCTACTAATGCAAGCTAGGAAAGCCAAACCTTTAGGCCAATTGATTCATTATCCATTTACTTGTTTTTAACAAACATAAAGCAATAACGTATAAACAACGAAAATTTAAATTAAGCAGAAGAAAACAACAAAATATCTGAATATGTGTCTATTACAACATATTAAGCCTTAATCACCCAAAACTGCTGTCACAGTATGACAAACGGTCTAAGACTGCTAAATATAAGGTCTGAAAAATAAAGAAGATAGGAGACGCCAGGGCCTGCGGATGCCTGTAGGTCTACCTTGGATCTCCACGTGGACTGAAGGTAGCCTCAAAACTACGATCCTAGATCTACTCCGAGATATGTACATAGTGCAGAGTGTATTATCAGCACAATAGACCTCATGTGTTGGTAAGTGCCTAACCTAACCTCGGCGAAGTAGTGACGAGGCTAGGACTAGACTACCAAATACTCTGCGTAGTTATGTAATATACAACGGAAATTAACATGTATAAAATAAGACACGACTCCTAATCCCTCAAGCTAAGATTAGACCAAATACTTATCTCAAACTTTCATGGCCAACTCAAGCCTCAAACACCGCTTTCCCTTATGAATTTGGCTCCAAATCAATCATTCTAGACATAATCGACTTAATATCATCAATAAACGCTAAACAATCCAATTCCAATTCTTATTTATAACTTTGCAATTATTCTTACCAAATAATAAAAAATTGACCTCGGGCCTGCTTGTTAAAAATACGAGGTTTGAACCAAAACCCGAGTAACCATTCACCCACGAGCCTTAATATATAATTTGTTTTGAAATCCGACTCCCAAACGAAGTCATATTCCCAAATAATCAAAAATCCCTAACTCTACCCAAATCCCTAATTTTCTACCCTTAATCTTATGTTTTTGGCCTAAACATCTAGTGGGTGTTGATAAAAATTGAAGAAAACGAGCTTAAGATTGCATACCTATGAAGATATGGTGAAGTTCTTCTTTAAAAATCGTCCAAGAGGTGTGGAGAAGATGAAGTTTATGAAAAATGGTGGAATTTTTGTAATGCATTCTTTTTTTGAACTTAAAATAGCTGGGCGAATTTGGTCTATACGATCACGAAGAAAGGAATGCAATTGCATTTGGTAAGGGAGATTGTCACTACGATCACGTTCAAGGTAGTGTGATCGCATAGAAGAAAATGGGTTCCCTTCCCAGGCAAAGTTTAATACACTGCGATTGAGGAAGAAACAATGCGAACGCGTAGAACAAATTGTGTCCTCCCAGAATTTACTCTACGTAATCGCGGAAGGACATATACGATCACATAGCAGAAAACATGACCTCTGAAGTTTACATTATGCAATCGCAAGCCTTCCTATGTGACCACGTAGTACAAAATAATTAGACACCAGCAATAGCAGAAAATAAGTCTAAGTCTAAATCACCCCCAACACCTATCAAAAACTCATCCGAGACCTCGGGGCTCAAAACCAAATATACAAACAACAACCTCAAAATATCATACGGACTTATTCGTGTAATCTAATTACCAAAATAACATCATGAACATCGAATTAAATCTCAAAATCGATGAAATTTCTCAAAACTTTTTTAAACGTTAAATTTTGCATTTGAGGTTCGAATCATGTCAAATGGATTCTATTTCTTACAAAACTTTACCTACAATACATATAAATCATATTGAACACGTACCGGGCTCCGAAACCATAATACGGGCCTGATACCATAGATTTCACATAGCATTTTACTTTTCCAAACCCTTATATTTTTTAAAAAATAATTTCTTTTAAAAGTTGATTTCTCGGACTCAAGACCTCGAAATTTGATTCCTAGCATATGCTCAAGTCCCATATTTTCTAACGACCCTTAGGGACCGTCGAATTACGGGTCCAGGTGAGGATTCGTTTACCCAACATGTTGACCGAAGTCAACTGAAATGCATTTTAAGCCAAAATTTCTATATTTTCACAAATTTTTTGCATAACAGCTTTCCGGCTACGTGTCCGGACTGCACATGCAATTCGAGGTAAAGCTAAAAGAGATTTTTAAGGCCTCAAAATGCATAATTTATTTTAAAATAAGTGATGACCTTTTGGGTCATCACAATTGACAAGATCAATTTTTGACTCATACTTGGCCAGATTTACATTTTGTTGACCAGCATTTGAGTCAGTTTTAAAGACACCTCAGGTCACACATATGGCTGCTGCTTTGCATATTTTGAGATACTTAAAGGGGACTTCTAATTTTGGGGTGTTTTTAAGTAATTCTCCCGATTTCTCTCTACTTGCTAGTTATGATAGTGATTAGGCTGCTTGTCATGAATCTAGATGCTCTGTCACTAATTTTTGCATATATTTGGATGGTAGTCTCTTTAGTTAGAGATCTGAAAAGCAGAATATAGTATTTTTGTCTTCAGCTGAAGTAGAATAGCCTCTTTATCTTTAGCTGAAGCAGAATATAGGGCTATGAGTAAAGTGATAGCTGAACTAGCCTGGTTGGTCCGGTTATTATCTGATTTGGGTGTTTCTATTGATGCTCCAATTCCTGTTTTGTGCGAAAGTCAGGCTACTATTCGCATAGCCAAGAATCCGGTGTGTCATGAGCACACTGAACACATCAAAGTCGATTGTTATTTTATTCGCACCAAATTAGCTGATGGCATCATCTCTTTATCTCAATGTTCTCGCTTCTTCTCAAATGGCTGACATTTTCACCAAGCGTTTGGCAGGTTTACAATATTGCTCTTTGACTGACAATCAGGTATGTGCTCACCCTCCAACTTGAGGGCAGTGTTGGGATTACATGAAGGAAGTTGGACTACTGATGTTAGCTTTTTTGTAGTTGGGCCTAGCCCAAATGTTTTATTTATTTATGAGTAGCTTAGCTAAAGAGGCATATATATATATATATATATATATATATATATATATATATATATATATATATATATATATATATATATATATATATATATATATATATATATATATATATATATATATATATATATAGAGAGAGAGAGAGAGAGAGAGAGAGGTAGACATGCAGAATGTTCTGCACTTTTTGGCATTTTGTTCGATTACAAAAAAATGAGATATCTTCTCTCTAGTTTTCTCTATTTCTTCAAACCCTAGATACAATTTTGTCAATTTCTCTTTCAATTTTGTATGTTACATATGTTATATTCGATATAAATTTATCACTGCGCATTAAGATTGATAATGGAGCTCTTGTTATTATCTAACTATTTTTTGAAAAATTAGCAAGTATTTATGGAATTTTTGTCGAAGTTTGCGGGTGCCGGTGACCACTCTACCTACGACCTTTATGCATGCATATCTTAAATATAATAAAGTATAATATGCTAGACTATAAAGTCCGTCTGGTCATATTCAAAAATTATTGCATAGAAGGAACTGATTACACCGAGACATTTGCTTCGACGGTCAAGATCATGAGTATGCGAGTTTTTTTAGTAATGGCATTAACAAAGAATTAAAAATTGCATCAAATGAACGTGAATACTACTTTCTTGCAGGGGGCTTTCAAGAAGAGCTATATGGAAACTGCCTCTTGGATTTCAAGTTATAAGTACAAGGAAGGTTTATTTACTTCGAAAATCACTTTATGGGTTGAAATTAGAGGTGTTTAACGGGCGGGCTGGACAAAAAAAAAGTCAATCCGTTTGTCAACGGATCGAATTGGTTAGCGGGCTTATAGCGGGTTAGGAATTTGCGGGTTTTTATGGATCCGTCCGGGCTCCGGCGGACTATGCTAAGTTTTTTAATTAAATTTTATTAGTAACGGTACACAAATTTAAAAAAACAATTAAAAAAAATTTAATTCATTAACGGGCTGAACCGGACTGTAGCTCATTAACAACCCGTTAACAGATTAGCGAGTTTGGTGAATTCCAATGCACCGGTATTCAAAATGTGTTTGTTTAATACCCGCTTTTTATCCCACCCGTCCCAATCTGTCCTATATGCTACAATGAAGAGCTGAACCGATTTGAAAAAAAAGGTTAGCCCGGCCTAATTAACATGTATAACTTGAAATAGGCACCACTATGTTGGTTTACCAAATTATCTGATTCCGGCTAGATTTGGGGTTCAAACATTCCTATTCAGACTATTCCCTCTTTACTCTGAGCCAAGTTGAGGTTCGGATTAACGTTTTAGACACTGTATATTTCACAGTATATATATGATATAATATCAATAAAAAAGTCAAAGCGGTTTTTCTCGCTAAAACTTATATATATGAGTTGAAGCAAGTGAAAAATAGTTAAAATAATTATAAAGTAAAAGGACTTGCACCTCAGGATGCATTTTCACCATTTAGTATAAAATATTTTATATTAGGAAAAAATTCAATTGCTTGAAACAACTAAAAGTAATATACTTATAATTTAATTAAGAAAATATTTTTTGATAAGTTGCCATGTAATACCTTGGGATGGAGCTAGAGTGTGACATGGGTTCAGACATAATTTTTGTTTAAATTATGTATTTATATTAAAAAACAATAGATTTATATAGATATTTAATTACGAACCAGTAACAAAGAAAAAAGGCTCTATGATAAATTCAGGCCTCATATACTTTAAATTTTGACTCCGCCTCTAATCATACCAAATAAAAAAAATATTAGGCTATGTTATATTTTGAACTGGAGAAGAAGGATATCCTATTTTCGAAAGGCGCGTCTAGCCTTTGGCTATGGATTTATCTGTATGCAGAATTTTCGATACCGAGTATAGTTTTTTTTTTGTAAAAATCTACTAAAATGATAAATTTGAAATGAATGATTAACAAACTCTCTTTTCTCCTTTCCCTCTCACCAAGATCACTATATTTTTTACTCCCACAACTTTTGCCAAAGCTCACATCCCTTTGAAGCATTCATAAAACTAGACCACACAAGAATTTCCATGGGGCCCATGTTGTGGAAATCTTTAACTTGAAATTTATTTTTTCATGGCTCCTCTCGTGGATAGCCCTATTTCTATAGGTTGTTTAGGTGCTTTCCGCATTGAAATGCTCCTTTTCCTTTCTTTTCCCTTTCGTTCCCTTTTCTTTTTTCTGTTATGATAATTCGATATTTGATTGTCATAGAGGAATCTAGTGAGCATCGAAGTGTTGGGTAATTTTCAATTTGTTTAATAGAACTTTATAAAGGAATCTTGTAAATATAAATCTTAATTTACCAATCTTTAATTATTAATTATAAATTTATTAAAACTAATGAATCATATATAAAAATTAAAAACCCAAGTAAATAACTTTTATAAAGGAATGTTATAAAATGTCCAAATAAGGCCTAACTTATTAACCTCTAACCATTAATCATAATTTTATTAAAACTAGTAAAGCATATATAAAAATTAAAAACCCAAATAAATAAAGTTTATTTCTCTCCCAAAATCACACGCAAATATCTCCTTTCATATTTTTATTTGTAATTAGCAACATTAGATGCAAAATGGAAAAGAAATTTATTGATGATATAGTAAATAAGACGATGATAAAACCAATATACAAAATTCCAAAAATCTAAGCAAAAAAAGATCATTTTCAATGGATGGTTGAAATTCATTTAAATCATTTGGATGAGTCACTATGCAAAATTTTAGAAAGATTGGAAGTGATTTAAACTTGTTTTGGTATCAAAATTCAAAGTTAAAATCGAGGTCAAAAAATACTTTTTATGATACAAGCATCACTGTCATGACCCAAAATTTTCCAACATCAGAACGGTGATGGCGCCTAACATTATACTCGCTAGGCAAGCTAACATTACAAATTGTTTCACCTTTTTCCTTTATCTTTTAATAATTTTTAAGTTAACAAAAGTAAATCAACGGAATAAATGCAAAAGAACAAAATTTAACATATTATCTTAATACAAATAATGAAACCGTAATAAAACTTCATCCAGAACTGGTGTCACAACTTACGGACAGTCTAGGAATACTATAGATTATGGTCTGAACAAAGAAATATACATATGTTTGTTAAGTAGATAAAAACAGAGGAAATAGGATAGAAGGGGACGCCATGGCTTGTGGGCGCCTGCAGGACTACATTGGGTCTCCAATGAATTGAAGGCAGCCACCCAAGCTCTACTCACAAGATCAAGTACTATGATCTGCAGAGAAAGTGTAGAGCGCAGTATCAATACAATCAATCCCATGTATTGGTACTTGTCGAGCCTAACCTCGACGAAGTAGTGACGAGGCTAAGACACGACAACCAAAATAAACCTATGCAGTTAAATAAAATCTAACAAAATAACAATAATAGGAGCTAAACAGAAATTAACGCTAATGGACAAAATGCTATGGGGGTACCAGAATAAGGCAAACACAAAAATAACAAAAATAAAATAATCAAGGCACTTGAATCGATAAAAACAAATAATCACAACAAATAGAAAATGCACGGCATCACCTTTCGTGCTTTTACTCTCAATCCTCATCATGCCGTCAATAACAGAAATGTGCATGGAATCATCCTTCGTGCTTTACCACTTTCTTCACCATATGAATAATAGAAATATGCACGGCATCACCCTTTGTGCTTTATCTCTCTTCTCACAATATGCATTAATATAAAGGTAAATATGCACGACATTCACCCTTCGTGTTGTATCACTCTTTTCTCATCCAAACAATAAGAACAATGACATCCCGACAAGGGAATCAACAATGGATACAATAATATCCCGGCAAGGAAATCATTTATAACCAACCTCGTTTCAACAGTTAACTTCACAATATAAATCTCAACTTGGGTCAATACTCAACAGTGGTCCGTTACCAAGAAAATATCATAAATCTTGTTCAACATGGATAATTATCAATTAAAGCATGAACAATATATAATAAGAGTCACAACAGTCATAGTATAAGACTCACTTGCATGCTCGATACCAACGTATAGATACTCGTCACTACACCTATCGTCGTACTCAACACTAACACGTAGCAAATAGAGATTAACAACTATTCCCTCAAGCTAAGGTTAGACAAATACTTACCTCGATTCCACAACCAAAATCAAGCCTCAAATATCACTTTCCTTCTAGATTTTACCTTCAATTCACTTGTATCTAATCATAATTAACTTAACAACATCAATAAACACTAAAGAACTCAAATTCAATGCTTAATTATAGGTTTTCCAATATTTTTCCCAAAAGTCAAAAATCAAGCTCAAGCCCACTAGGTCAAAACGCAAAGTTCGGACCATGACCCGATTACCCATTCACCCCCGACCCCGGATATGCTATTGGTTTCAGAATCCAACATCAATTTGAGATCTAAATCCATAAATGTTGAAATTTCCAAATTTCACCCAAAAACACCCAATTTCTAATTAAAATCCCTAGATTTTGTGATGAAATATTATAAAAAATGAAGTAGATTGAAAGAAATGGGTTAGAAAATATTTACCTATAATTTACAGAAGAACTTTTCTTTGTAAAATCATCTATGGGAGCTTAAGGCTTGAAAATTTGGAAGAATGAGTGGAAATACCATCTGAAACTCTTTTTGGAAAGTCACAGTTATCGCATTTGCGATCAGAGATTCGCAATTGCGGATTTCGAAAATGTGAACTTTACATCGCAATTGCGAAGAATGTTCAGGCCTGCAATCATCGCAAATGCGAACATTTGTTCATAATTGCGACATGTTCTTATTGCCAATGCGATGATGAACTTCGCAATTACGAAGGGCCCTTGCCCAAATTTTTTATCGCAAATGCAATGCTCGTATTTGCGAGCCAGCCTTCGCAAATGCGAATTCTGTAAGCCCGAAATACACCAGCAAGTTGTTCTTAAGTCCAAATCAATCTGTGGCCAATCCAAAACTCACTCGAGCCCTCGGGCTCCAAACTAAACATGCACACAAGTCTAAAAATATCATGCAGACTTGCTTGTGTGATTAAATTACCAAACTTGTTGGAAACACGTTCTCAATGCAATATACTAAAACGTGTGTTCTTTTGTGTAGGATTTGATGAATGACAAACGAAGCGAAAATTGATATATGACGAAGTTCAAGAAACAAGCGCACAATTGATATACAACGAGATTCAAGCTCAAGACAAAGTTTTATAAGTTTAATTGAGTCATTCTTATTTGTGATCTTGATCCTATAACTTGACCCGTAACATGGCTTCTCTCATAAAACTATTTTCCAAAATCATGCATATTTAATTTAACGTCAAATGATTTTAAATCATGCATATTTACAGTAGTCAAAATAATTTTTAGACATGCCTTAAAAATCTGGACTAAGATAATCGATTATGTACTTATGATAATCGATTGTTTTTAAGCCAAGACTGCATGACAATCGATTGTGAACTAATGACAATCGATTGTGAGTAAGACAGTGAGCATTAGGTTTTTCAAACCTGCATGACAATCGATTGTGAACAAATGACAATCGATTGTGATGAGGAAGTGTCCATCAAAGTTTTTCAAAACTCAGAATAATCGATTGTGAAGCTAATGACAATCGATTGTGAAGAGACAGTGGCCTTCAGATTTTTCAAAGTAACAAAATAATCGATTGTGAACTTATGAAAATCGATTGTATTGAGGCAGTGACTTCCAGACTTTTTCAAAACTATTAAATAATCGATTGTGAGTATATAACAATCGATTGTCAAGAGGCAGTGTCTAAAATAATTTTCAAAAACTGATAAGTAATCGATTGTTGACTTTGTGCAATCGATTGTGAAGCTGACCGTTGTTGTAAAGTTTTCAAATACCGTCAGGTAATCGATTATTGATTCTGTATAATCGATTGTTGTAATTAAAATCCGGAAAAGATTTTTTTTGAACGTTATTGGGTAATCGATTATTGATTTGGTATAATCGATTTTTTTGATTAAAATCCGGAAAAGATTTTTTGAACGTTGCTGAGTAATCGATTGTTGATTCTGGACAATCGATTGTTTGTGGTAAAATCTGGAAAGGATTTTTTGAACGTTGCCAGTAATCGATTATGGATTGTAAGTAATCGATTATCAAGCGTAAAATCTGGGATTGAATTTTGATCTTACTGGCAGACAATCGATTGTTGGGGTTTGACAATCGATTGTCAGTGAGTAAAATCAGCAACTCTTAATTGGCAATTAGGCAACGGTAATGCCAAGTTTTTCAACTATAAATACATCTTCATTTCAGTGTTTTATACACAACAACATACTATAACTGATCATTACATTGCTATAAGCTTGCATACTTTTGTTTATCATTTTATATTCAATTTCATAAAGCTTTTGAGAGCCATATTCTTGTCCAAAGTTGTTGTGATCAAGAGCTTACTTCTTTTACTCATACCTACTCATAAAGGAGTATTTTGTTTGAGTGTTTAGTGTTTTATACACTTGTAAGAGAATTGTGATTCTCTTGTTGTAAGGAACTGGTGTTTCCTTGGTTGAAGTCTTGGAGTGTTGTATCTCCGAGCAAAGGTGTTAAGGCTTGTGTCCTTAAGTTGTAAAGGTTTGTTGAGCACCCGTAAGCTTAACAAGTTAGTGAAAAATCTTGAGAGAGTCTCTCGGGGACTGGACTAGCCACGTGTTGTGGTGAACCAGAATATATCGGTGCGTTCTTTCCTTTTTGTTTATTTAACGCACTTATTTATTTCCTGCAAATTTTAATTTCCGCAAGTTTACGCTAAATTTTATTATAACGCTATTCACCCCCCCTTCTAGCGTTAAGCGTATTTTCTAACAATTGGTATCAGAGCCCAACTCTCTGAAAACTTAACAGTTTGAGAGAACCATCCATGGCTTCTACTCGTGATTCTTTTGCAGGAATTGATGAAGGACAGTGCTCCGCACGACCACCTCTATTCAACGGTACAAATTACACGTACTGGAAGGAGAGGATGAAGATCTTCATTCAGTCCAACAGCTTTCACCTCTGAAAGGTGATAATGAAGGGAAACCAAATTCCAACAAAGAAGGTGGAAAACGAATGGGTTCCCAAGTCCGAGGATGAGTATGACGCGGATGACATCTGAAAGGTTCAAAATAATGCTAAAGCAATTAATTTATTATATTGTGCTGTTAATGCTCACGATTACAGGAAAATATCGTGATGCACAACGGCAAAGGAGATGTGGGACAAGCTAGAAGTTACGTACGAAGGTACGGACCAGGTAAGCGAAGCAAAAATTGATTTCCTAACCCATTCTTATGAATTATTTCACATGAAGGAAGGTGAAAAGGTGGACGAAATGTTTGAGCGATTTTCAATAATCGTAAATGACCTACATGCTCTCAAGAAAACATTCACGGATAGAGAGCTCGTGCGAAAAATTCTTAGAAGTCTCACACCGGCATGGAGATCAAAGGCCGATGCAATTCAAGAATCCATTGGCGTTTCAAACGTCACCATCGACGCACTAAGAGGTAACCTTAAGACCTATGAATCTACTATTCTTAACCCTTTTGTTGATGATCAAAGGAGGCAAAGAATAGCTCTAAAGGCGAGCACAAGCCAACCGCAAATTGACGAGGAAGAAGACAACGAATTTGGACTCGTTATCAAAAGATTTCAAAAGTTCATGCGCAAGGAGTATGAACGCAAGAGCAAAAAGCAAGGCGAACAAATCAAGTGCTATGAATGTGGTGAAACCGGGCACATCAAATCAAATTGCCCAAACATCAAAAAGGAGAAGAAACCTTTTAAAAAGCAACATGCATACATTTCTTGGGGAGGCAACTCCGGAGATGAGTCAAGCGAAGGAGAAGAAGACGAAGCAGCAAATCTTTGCCGTATGGCACAAGAAGACAACAAAGATGAGGTATGTCAAATTTCGTCTAAAAACTTCTTTACTCTTGAAGAAATGCGAACTGCTTTTGATGAATTATATGCTGAGTTTATTAAGGCTTCAAAAACTGTTAAGGGCATAAAAGAAAATGCTTCATTAAAAGAAAAGGATTTTCAAAAACAGCTTTCTTTGAAAGAAAAGGATGTAGAAAAACTGGTTTTAGAAAATGAAAAGCTGAAAGAGGAAAACAAGTTTTTTGGAAAAAGAAGCGCCGATAAGCCCGAAAGTTCTACTAAAAGTTGTTCTTCTTGCTTGCATCTCAAAAATGAGGTAGATAGACTCAAAGGTACCTTAGATAAGTTTAATTTTTCCCACAAGAATTTGAATGAGGTCCTTGTTAATTTGAAATCAACCAAGCATGGCATAGGATTTAAGAATGAGGTTAAAGAAAAGGTTGAAGCCATACCCCAACCACCTAAGGCTCAACCTAGGACTAATAAAACAAATGCTTATCCTAGAAATAGCAATCCTAGAACCAATATGCATGCTAGACAAAATGTTGAACATTTTAGGAGACCTAGAAATGACTTACCACCTAGAAATAGTTACCCTAGAAATGATGCATATTTTAGGCCAAATGTTGAACCTTTGAGAAGACCTAGAAATGGCCTTCAACCGAGAAACAATCACTCTAGAAATGCTGCCCATCCTAGAGCTCATAGTAGGAGAAATAATTCTCATGAAATGCGAAATAGTCATAGTGTTCAAAATAGAGTAAGAATTTTTCATCCGTCTAGTTACTATGAACCTAGAAGGATGCATAACCCAAATGTGACTTGTCATTATTGTAGACGCATTGGTCATATTGCTCGTGCATGCTTTACACGTCATAGACATATTACTCAATCGCATCATTATAATATGCCTAACCCCCAAGGACCCAAGATGGCATGGGTACCTAAAGAACATTAATTTGTTTTGTAGGTGTGCTTGAAGGGATCATGTGTACTATGGTACCTTGATAGTGGATGCTCCAAGCATATGACGGGAGATGAATCCAAATTCCTTCAATTAGAGCACAAAGAAGGAGGAAGTGTTATCTTCGGTGATAACAATAAAGGGAAGATCATCGGCATCGGCTCGGTCGGTAAGGATGAAAACTCCTCCATTAAGCATATATTACTTGTTAAAGGATAAAAGCATAATCTCTTGAGCATAAGCCAATTGTGTGACAAGGGAAATCTTGCTTTATTTGATTCGGATGAATGCTTAGTGTTCAGACGTAGTGATTTCAAAATTATCCTCCGTGGTTTTAGAGTGGATAATATTTATATGGTTGATCTTGCTAATTCCTCACCCGATTATGTTAATTGTCTAATGAGTAAAGAGGATGATACTTGGCTATGGCATCGTAGAGTAGCACATATCGATATGCATCTTTTGAACAAATTGATTTCTCAAAACTTAGTTGTTGGTCTTCCCGATTTAAAATTTGAAAATGACTCTATTTGTGATTCGTGTCAAAAAGAGAAGCAAACAAAAGCATCTTTCAAATCTAAAAACTTTGTTTCAACTTCTAGACCATTGCAATTACTTCATATGGATCTATTTGGTCCCTCTCGCATTGAAAGTCTAGGAAGAAATAAATATGCTTTTGTGATTGTTGATGATTACTCGAGATTTACTTGGACTTTATTTTTTGCCAATAAAAGTGATGCTTTTCAAAATTTTAAATATTTTCTTAAGCGTGTTCAAAATGAGAAAGAAACAACCGTCACTTCAATTAGAAGTGATCATGGGGGAGAGTTTGATCACAATCTCTTTGCGGACTTTTGTGACGAACTCGAAATCGAGCATACCTTTTCCGCTCAACGGACACCACAACAAAATGGGGTGGTGGAAAGGAAAAATAGGTGTCTCGAAGAGATGGCTAGAACCATGCTCGACGAAGCTAAGATACCCAAACATTTTTTGGCGGACGCCATGAGTACCGCTTGCTATGTTCTATATAGAGTAGTAATTCGGCCGATACTCATGAAACCCCCCTATGAACTTTATAAGGGTAGAAAACCAAATATTTCCCATTTTAGAGTTTTTGGTTGCAAATGTTTTGTTCATAACAATGGCAAAGACCAATTGGGTAAATTTGATGCTAAGTCGGATGAAGGTATTTTCATTGGATATTCCTCACGTAGTAAAGCATATAGGGTCTTTAATAAAAGAACCCAAATTGTGGAGGAATCCCCTCATGTTATATTTTCCAAAAATAATGCTCGCTTGGCGAGAAAGGATTCCAGTTTTGATCTTGCAGGTATCTTAGATAGCTTGAAAGACAAAATACAAGAGGAACCACCCAAGGAAAATAAAGATGAAACTGAGGAACAACCAATGGAAGAAGCGCCACAATTGGAAAAAGAAACAAAAGTGCCAAATGAGTGGAGGACGATCAAAGATCACCCTCTTGAACAGGTAATTGGAGACGTCGGAGGAAAGGTAAGTACCCGAAACTCTCTTAAGAACACTTTAGGACACACTTCTTAAGAGCTCACGTTCTCACTTGGCAACACTAGTTTAAGTTATTACTTCTTTACAAATTACTGACTTGAGCGTCGGAGACGTTTAATTCTTTTTTGCAGGTATCGCCCTAAAATTAGGGGGAATTATAAAGCATGACGCGCAAGAATCGAGTCTTCTTCAGAAAAATCTATTTCTGTCATCTAATAATCGATTATCTCGTATCAATAATCGATTGTAATGCTATCTTTTGAGCTATTATACTCTCTTCAAATAATCACACCTTCTTTCCAATAAATAAACAAGGTTTATTTCATCTTTGGCATCTTATTATTATTTTTGCTAATGGCAAAAGGGGGAAGATAACGTGTATGCACTCTCAGTATTTATAAGCTTAAACTGAGGGGGAATTCTCAAATTGAGGGGGAACAAATTGCATACTTGTTACATGTATATACTTGTCTTGAATCGTCAATATAAATTGCTTGTCTTGCATATCCCGCTTAATGTTTGCCATTATCAAAAAGGGGGAAATTGTTGGAAACACGTTCTCAATGCAATATACTAAAACGTGTGTTCTTTTGTGTAGGTTTTGATGAATGACAAACGAAGCGAAAATTGATATATGACGAAGTTCAAGAAACAAGCGCACAATTGATATACAACGAGATTCAAGCTCAAGACAAAGTTTTATAAGTTTAATTGAGTCATTCTTATTTGTGATCTTGATCCTACAACTTGACTCGTAACATGGCTTCTCTCATAAAACTATTTTCCAAAATCATGCATATTTAATTTAACGTCAAATGATTTTAAATCATGCATATTTACAGCAGTCAAAATAATTTTTAGACATGCCTTAAAAATCTGGACTAAGATAATCGATTATATACTTATGATAATCGATTGTTTTTAAGCCAAGACTGCATGACAATCGATAGTGAACTAATGACAATCGATTGTGAGTAAGACAGTGAGCATCAGGTTTTTCAAACCTGCATGACAATCGATTGTGAACAAATGACAATCGATTGTGATGAGGCAGTGTCCATCAAAGTTTTTCAAAACTCAGAATAATCGATTGTGAAGCTAATGACAATCGATTGTGAAGAGACAGTGGCCTTTAGATTTTTCAAAGTCACAAAATAATCGATTGTGAACTTATGACAATCGATTGTGTTGAGGCAGTGACTTCCAGACTTTTTCAAAACTATTAAATAATCGATTGTGAGTATATAACAATCGATTGTCAAGAGGAATTGTCTAAAATGATTTTCAAAAACTGATAAGTAATCGATTGTTGACTTTGTGCAATCGATTGTGAAGCTGACCGTTGTCGTAAAGTTTTCAAATACCGTCAGGTAATCGATTATTGATTCTGTATAATCGATTGTTGTGATTAAAATCCGGAAAAGATTTTTTTTGAACGTTATTGGGTAATCGATTATTGATTTGGTATAATCGATTGTTTTGATTAAAATCCGGAAAAGATTTTTTGAACGTTGCTGAGTAATCGATTGTTGATTATGGACAATCGATTGTTTGTGGTAAAATCTGGAAAGGATTTTTTGAACGTTGCCAGTAATCGATTATGGATTGTAAGTAATCGATTATCAAGCGTAAAATCTGGGATTGAATTTTGATCTGACTGGCAGACAATCGATTGTTGGGGTTTGACAATTGATTGTCAGTGAGTAAAATCAGCAACTCTTAATTGGCAATTAGGCAGCGGTAATGCCAAGTTTTTCAACTATAAATACAACTTCATTTCAGTGTTTTAAACACAACAACATACTACAACTGATCATTACATTGCTATAAGCTTGCATACTTTTGTTTATCATTTTATATTCAATTTCATAAAGCTTTTGAGAGCCATATTCTTGTCCAAAGTTGTTGTGATCTAGAGCTTACTTCTTTTACTCATACCTACTCATAAAGGAGTATTTTGTTTGAGTATTTAGTGTTTTATACACTTGTAAGAGAATTGTGATTCTCTTGTTGTAAGGAACTGGTGTTTCCTTGGTTGAAGTCTTGGAGTGTTGTATCTCCGAGCAAAGGTGTTAAGGCTTGTGTCCTTAAGTTGTAAAGGTTTGTTGAGCACCCGTAAGCTTAACAAGTTAGTGGAAAATCTCGAGAGAGTCTCTCGGGGACTGGACTAGCCACGTGTTGTGGTGAACCAGAATATATCGGTGCGTTCTTTCCTTTTTGTTTATTTAACGCACTTATTTATTTCCTGCAAATTTTAATTTGTGTAAGTTTACGCTAAATTTTATTATAACGCTATTCACCCCCCCCTCTAGCGTTAAGCGTATTTTCTAACAAAACTAACATCTTAAACAACGAATTTAGCATCAAAATCAATGAAAATCTCAAGAACTTTTTAAAGTTTCTATTTTCACAATGAAAGGTCCGAATCACGTCATATAAATTTCGTTTCTTACTGTAGACATGTAATTTTTGACCCTCCTCAAGATTTTATGCATTTTAGCATAAATATTTAATTTAGGTTTAGTATCGGTATTCTAAATAGTATTGACTCTTTTCCTTTATTTTTATCACAAAAAAGTAAAAAATTACAAAAAAAAAAAAAAAAATTTCCATCTCTAGGTTAAAGTCAATTAGTATATTTATATTTATAGTATTATAATATTTGAAAATACAAAAAAAAATTAGTTTCACTTGTAGTGTTTAGTTTTATAATAGTTTATTTTAATATAGAATGATTTTTACGTTTTTATAGATACGTTGAATTATTTGATCTTTTTAACCTAAGTTCAAACCCAAAAGACATGGTCCAACCTAATTATCTTTAACCCATTCTTCCCAACCCATTAGTCCATTAAGTGCAAGATTTAATTATATTCATCTATTTCTTTCTAATCCAATGGTCATCATACCTTCCTACCTCCATATAAAACACTCAATTATAGAAACCCTACCCTTAAATCAAATAGTGATGAATAATTTAAGAACTCAATTTAAAATATATTATTTTTAATACAAAATAGATTCTCACACTTAACAAAAGAAAATTATCAATCAAACTAGAATGTAAAGGTAAAGAACTATACTAAAAGTGCAAACTATTAAAATTTACCATTAAATTTTTGAAACTTTATATAAAAATATACATATAACAATAAATTCGAAATAACTACTCCTATAGTTGGTTTGGTTCGTTTTTTCCTTATTGACACCAAAATCAGACCAAATTTGATCGGTTGTTTAAATTCAAAACCAAAATCAAACCAAACAAAAAAATATCTATTTTTTAGTCGGTTTGGTTTGGTTCGATTTTTTTTGGTTTTATGAATACCACTACAAGTTATAGATCATGTTAGCTAGCCTATTTGCTCCCCAATAATATCTTGTCCAAAAATTTAGCATCTCAACAATCTTAGAGATTAGGAAAATAATTTAACTGCGCTAGTTGCTTTAGGCACGATAATAATAATCATCACAACTGCAGGTATGGTTCCCATGGCGTGGTTGTATCACTTAATTTTAAATTAATTTTAAATATGAACATCCGTAGTTAAATATTTTTCTTTTAATAAAATTGAGGTGTGTCATCCAATCACCTAGTCTATGACCCTCACATCAATATCTTAACTAGTATAGAAAAAAACCTTGCACTCTCATAGTTTGCTTTAGGCATATTAATTAAATAATTGTCATAGCTACGGGTACGGTTCCCGTGACGTACTTGTGACGCTTAATTTCTAAAATTCGGGGGTATATTTATGTGACCCGACCATAATTAATCTGGTTAATAAAATAAATATATTGTAGACCATGGGTACGGTTCCCATGACTTGATTCACAGCGTGTAATCAAATAATTAGTTAACAATTGGATTATTAAAGGAAGTTTAAAAGGAATAAAATGCACATAGGTTTCAAAAAATATTTTAAAATCAGATAAATAGGCCAATAATAATAGTTAGCGATCGTACCCGGGATGCCTAACACTTTCTCCAGGGTTGACAAAATTCCTTACCCGGATTTCTGTATTTTACACCCATAAATAAGAGTCAACTTCCTCGATTCTAGATTTTAAACCAATGACTTGGGACACCATAAATTATCTCAAGTGCTGACTCTGAATTTTAAATAAAATAATCCCGTTTCGATTGTCACTTATAGCCTTCCGGGGGTGGAAAAAGGAGGTGCAGCACTTATCAATTTTTACAGACATAACCTAAATAACATATTAAACCTCTACCGAGCTCCGAAATTAAAATACGGGTCCGATATCATCAAGTTCAAATATTAAGTATCAACTAACCCGGTTATACAAAGGATAGAGATTCAATACCCAATCCAAGCAAAATGACCAACGAAGGGGATTTGGAGTCTTCTTCTTCACTTGAATCGAGCTTAAAGTCAAGAACAAAAATGGGAAGTAGCGCCGCAACTCTGGACCGAAAGCACGACACGAATGGCAAGCACGTAACCGCATGTTTTCTATCTTTCCTTGAACGGGAAGGATGAACGCGAGTTAGTATGCTAATGCATCATCCGAAAATCAGCCCTTCCCGTAGGTTCTTTTCTCAAATAACAAAGAATTGGCGGAGGGAAATTCAATTTCTAAAACTCCTGATAATTTAATGTAAATATTTTTTTTCAAATATTCATTTCCTGGGTTAGGGACCTTGATCATGCCCAATTATGCCTTATAAAATGGACACGCGGACGTTGCAAACAAAATCTGAGTATTTAGCCCAGAGTTGAATGCACATGAAATTAACCTATTAATTACTTTGTTAGACTCACAGAATTCTTCGTAATAAACTTCTCAAATATTTTGATTAACGATTGGTTATATTTTTACTAACTATAACTGAACAAAATTAAGTAAACTAAAAACTAACTATGATTGAGTTATAACAATTAAGAGAAGGATATAAGGTTGTGATTTTCCCTATTGATAGAATCCCTTCCTGTTATGTTTCATAACGATTTGCATAATCATCTCTATCGATCATGAGGACTCTCACTACCGTAAATCTCTCCCGAGTAATTACGACAATTTACTAGATGCACTATCCCGAGTTACGCTATCTAGCTTTTATTACAGCTCATTTTAGATTACACCCAAGACTTCATTATCCTTAATCACACCTTTAAACCCTCGGTTATTCATCCCTCATATATTTTGGGAGTGGTATTGTTCAACAATTACCTAAATAGTCACCTCTTCCAAGTACATACTAATGTCACACCTCCTTTTTTACTCGGCTACCCCGAAGGATGACACGTATAATGGAATTTTTAAATTAAAGTGACATTATTCGAAATGGGATTATTTATTTATTAAGATTCGTCACTTGGTATAGGTTTGGCTTTTGGTGTCCCAAGTCACCGGTTTATTTAGAATCCCAAATCGAGGAAATTTTTTCGACTGCCCAATTGGAGTCTGCGAACCAGAAATTCTTGAGTAAGGAATTCTATTAATCTAAGGGAAGGTGTTAGGCACCCTCGGATTCCGTGGTTACGGTCACTTAAACTATTATAAATGGCCAATTTTCTGATTTTTATGCATGTTCATCCTGGAGGTAATTAATGAAATGAATGCATCGGCGTATTTCCGTTTGGGAAGGAAAGGGTAATACTGACTTTTCATATTAATTTTTGTCACGATCCAAAATCCACTAAGGGTCGTGGTGGCACCGGGAACAACTGTCAGGCAAGCTAACCGAAATACTTAATTAAATTCTTATTTAAATAATTTCAAAAAATGCTTCGTTTATACAATTAAAACAATACTCAGTATATTCCTCCAAATGAATAATGAAATATTTAACAACTTTTAAAATTTCTGAATAAGCCCAAATACATCCCAGAAATCGTTGTCACAAGTACATGAGGACTTTCTAAGAAAAAACCGAATAAAGTACAACAGCTATCCGGAATATAATTGGATAGAAAATAAAGAGGATCCTGATAGAGACTATACTAGTTGTGGGTCACCTCGAGGAAATACAGCTCACCTAGTCTCCATGTCAACTATGTCCCTATGCCACTAAGTCACTAGCCATGCATAAACACGTGCAACAAAAATGCACAGAAGTGTAGTATGAGTAGGAAACAATGTGTACCCAATGAGTATCTCATCTAATCTCGAAGAACTGGAGACGAGATGGTCGACTTCGATACTTACTAGTGGTCAAATAATAATATGGTGAAGATGGGTGGGAACATGGATTTATCTAGCAATTTTAACTCGTAAAGTAGGGAAACAGGTAACCACCTTCTCAAATAATAAGGAAAAAATCCAAAATTCACTTTTCATTATCTTTATTAGTTTATAGCGGCACATATAACTAAAAATCCAAAATTCACTTTTCATTATCTTTATTCTTTATTATTTAAGCATGCACATATTATGCCGAGGCGACGGCCCGATCCAATAGAAATAAATTGTGCACTTGCCGAGGGTCGACGTCGAGCCTATAGGAGGATTTATATAATTTACCGAGGCGTTACGCCCGTTCTAAAAATAAACACACAGACAGTCAACATAGAGCAATTATCCAAAGAATGACCAATTCTCTTTATTAATTTAAGTAAATGAAGTTTAACTCATTTTAGAAATTCATTTACTAATTCAATGTGATTAAAGCAGTACAAGCGATCAATAAGATTGCAATTATTCCAAGTACAACATGTTTTTGGGTCCTAGACTAGCCGGACAATAGCATAATAGTAGCGACACATGGATTCTGGTCACCTCGTGCATATGTAGCCCCTACAAATAGGAGCACATAATCATTTATTTCACCTATGGGACAATTCCCTCTTACAAGATTATAAAGGAGGCTCACCTCTCTCTGAAGATCCATAACTGGTATTCCACGCCCTCTCGAAGACTTGAGTCGATGCACAATGCTGCAAAACTAGCCAATAATTATGTAAATCCATTAATATATGCTAAGGACTCATTATCATATAATTTATAATTATTCTTATTCCCGATTGAAAAGTTGACAAAAATGTCCTCGAGGCCACGTGCCTGGAATCTGAAACTTTTCAAAGATAAAGTTTACCTATAGCCTCACGAACTCAAATATATGATTTTCTCTAAATTCCATTCCCAAAATCATGCTCAAATCCATACATAATTGATCTATTTTACTTTAAATAGATGGGGATAACTTACCTTGCCATTGATGATGAAAATCCTCTCTAGAAATTATCCAAGAATCGCCCCAAGCTAAGAAAATATGATAGGAAATAGCCAAAACCCGAATTTAAAACAACCATTCTGCCTCCTGCACTTCCTCACCTGCGGTCCTTTGATCGCTTCTGTGGTTCCGCAGGTGTGGCCTTTCTACTGCTCCAGCGGTTTCTCACGAGGCCGACTTTTTCGCTTCTACGCCTCAACCTCTACAGGTGTCGTCACGCTTCTGCGGTGACCTAATCGCATCTGGGGTCCCAGCCTAGCCATCCAAATTTCGCTTCTCCGGCATGAAGGCCGCTTCTACAGCACCGCACCTGCGGCCCTTGCCTCACAGGTGCGATTATACCAGCAACCAGCAACTTCAGCCATTTTTCAAATTTCATTTTTGATCTGTTAGCCATCTGGAAACCACCTGAGGCACCCTGGACCCTGACCAATCATACCAACTAGTATTATAACACCTTACGGGCTTGCTCGATGCCTCAAATCATATCAAATAACGCTAATATCATGAATCGATGCCCAATCCAAGATTTATGAACTTTAGAATTTCAAACTTCAACTTTCGATGCCGAAACCCATCAAATCATGTCCGTTGACCTCAGATTTTGTACAGAAGTCATATTCGACATTATGAACCCACTCTAATTTCCGAAACCGAATTCCTACCCCGATATCAAAAAGTCCATTTCCCGTCAAACTTCCTAAAACCTTCAAATTTCTATCTTTAGCCAAATGACTCCAAAATGACCTACGGACCTCGGAATTCACTTCCGATGGTGCTCCCAACTCTAGAATCATCATACGGAGCTACTCCCAGACTCGGAATGCCAAACGGACATCGATGACAGTGAAATGCACTTCAATCCAAACTTATGAAATTTCATCCAAAATGCTAACTTCCACAACAGGCGCCAAAACATTCTCGGGTCTTCCAAAACCCGATCCGGACATACGCACAAGTCTGAAATCATCATACAAACCTGATGAAACCTTCAGATCCTAATTCCGAGGTCTTTTACTTAAAAATCCAGTCTTATTCAATTCTTTCAACTTTAAGCTTCCGAATTTAGAATTCTCCTTCCAAATCAACTCCAAACTTCCTAAAATTCTAACGAGGCGTACAAGTCATAATACCTGAAATGAAGCTGCTCATGGCCAAAAATTGCTGAACGGCGCACTAGAGCTCAAGTTGACTGTTCAGGTTGTTACATTCTCTCCCACTTAAACATACATTCGTCCTCAAACGTGCTAAGAACTACACTGAAGTAGTCTGAAATCACTATGTAACCTCTCATAGACCTTCCCATGCTACTACAACTTATTTGAGCTCATCGGCTCGATCAATTCTAAAGATATTCCCTTTTTATTCAAGCAAATAAGCCTTAGAGCCCAATTCCAACATTCGGGATTCTATGCCAGACCTACTTTCAACATACAGTTACCATATTAACCACCACACGCAATACCCAAACACGACTGCATACCTTAGCGAAATTCACCCCTTGCATTACTTTACTCACCGAACCACAATAACACTTTCCAATCAACTTAGGCGAAATTCCACAAATTTTATGCTCCCATTGCACCTCATGACCTACATAGGTCTTTCTCTAACTCCTACAATACCGACATGACGGATGAGATTTGCAGAAATTCATAACTACTGCCGAATCAACAATTCATTGGGTCTATGCTCCTAACAAGAACCCCTACCTCATTCTGAATCGAATAATGATCTTAAGTTCTTAATGCACTTCACAAAAATATGATTGCACTGGTTCTAAATCTAATTATCTCGTCTCACCAGTAGGAACTGCTCTAGAAATAAGCCACCCCAGACCTGATCAAAAGTCTCACATGATGCCACAATGTGCTAATGGGCTACCAATTATAATGTGATACCAGAGAAAAACAAACTACAAAAAGGAAATTCAATTACCCCGCTCGCGAATCATACATGCGATGCAGACAACATACTAAACAGGCACCCCACTCGCGAATCATGCATGCGACGCGGGCTCGCAGCTAATAAGAGCCTTGCTCAGAAAATACGAAACAAAACACATAAAGCAGATATAAGGAACTGTGCGGAATACTGTGCAATAACAGCGTGCAACCCGATCCAAACAACATACCCATGGTGGCATGCCACTCGATCCACACATAGAACTCACAGAAGGGATATACATTCGAGCTAAATTACTCATGACAACAAAATACCTAATACCGGTCATAAATATGCTAAGTGCATAATACCACCCCTGAGGGAACATATAGCGCTATAGGCAACAAAACAGAAGCACAACTGAGGTGCGATACATGATCTGAATCTCAAGAGTCATATTGCTCATATAACATCCTTGACACATGAAACCTCAACACATAAGAGACTTAAAAAGCCGTCTCACAACTCACACGGTGCAATGTATCACTACATGAAGTATCTGACAACGAAATAACACCCTGACTACTCCTCCATAAGGAGCGCGTTACTGAAATGAACACTTCTAGCTTGATAGAGCCCATATCCACATTCAAATCCTTCCATCGACCTCAAGCCGATTTTGATCACCCTAAACTAGGCTAATTACCTTTCAAAGCCCATAATAACTCCTCTTCTTCTCATAACACATAAGAACATCCATCATAGTCGGAGAAATCATCCGCAGTCCACCACTTTTTTGACTGAGTGCCCTCCAGGCATATATTCTGAAATCAACGATATTATCACAACTTTCATACTTGGTTTAAGTGTTTAATCAATCAAGTGACTACATGCCACACTTATGAAATCTTCCTTTGGGACACACTCACACTACCTACTACACAAATAACTGGGTCACACCTCCAAACCACCGGTCGTACTAATGCTGAAAAGCGATCAAGAATCATTAACCAGGATGCAAAGCCTTCTTCACAAAACACCGATCTCAGGTGACGCTGAAGACAATAACAACTTACCTTAATCATCAAAACTCCTTTCCTGCTCATCCGAGCTCGCGACATCCTTGTCCATATCGAGCTATTACCTTGATCTTTACTTCAAATTCCATACCACTAATTGCGCCTATCATGCTACGGTAGAACACGCTTTTTATCATACCTTCGAAACCACTACTAGGCTAACACATCATCATCTAAAACTTCCAATTTAACTCACTTTAGGAGAACCATAGCAACACACAGGTGAATCCTCACATCCGTAGAACATTCAAATCCTAATGCAATGGTCTAATCCACCACAACCCTTTGGTGATCCACCCATACATAGCGGGCCATAACGGTAGAATACTTCTAAATAACCTCAATTATGGTGGCCGACAGGCCTCACACGTACCATCACAAATCAATTGCATGACTTGATCACGCTGAAGGAACCAATCACTGACACTAATATGCCAAATTAACTGTGGCTAATCAATCTATTTCCCTCCAATTTATCCTTGATTTCCTTAGAAATAATACTAACTCTATTCAACACATAACATACTCCATCTGCACTCATACCGAGTGACCTTGAGTCACAAGACCATGTTGTTTCCCACGAACCATTTTATACCTTCCTTGCACGCACATTCGCACCCTCAACTGGTATGCCTATTCTGCAACTCCTTCTACAAATCTGAAGTCTTTTCTCATTTTCCTCTCAAGCGCTATACTGCAAGTCAAAAAATCATAGAACATTTTGAGTCTCCACCCATAAGCTGCTGCAAAATATTGATTGGCAACCGTATCTATAGGCTCAAAATCATTAGGCGCCACTCTATACCTCTTTTGAACCCATTAGGCCGTTGCTAAGAGTCACCTCCTCTGACTTGGTCCCGAATATAATCAACTCCATAAATCTTATAACACATGAATACCCTCTTGATGAAGCACCCGGCGGAATCACTTCCTTTGAAACCTACATCTATACAAGCATAAATCCTGAATCTTTCCCCCAAGTCTGAACATGAGCTAATAAGGCCAACCATAGCATACATTCAACAATTTATTTGCTCAAGTTACCACTTATGGTCTTTTCCCGTAGCTGAGATAACCCATTAATACGCAAATAACCAGAAACCTCACAAGTAGTTAACCATGCAACCCAATCATAAGTGGTGGGACTCTTCCACTTAGCTTGAAGCCATTATTTATCAAATTTGGAATTCTCCTGACCTCTTTATCTCTTATTGACATAACCTTGCGCAATCAACTGTCAAAATTCTCGGAATCTTCCCGTAATACCCCATTTTTATTTTCTGCATCATCACATACATTTGCACAACTGATCTCCTTGTTGAATGGCCCATAGAATTCTTCACGGAAGCTTCACCAACTATGCAACCACTAACATGCTCACAAGGCATAACCCACAAATGGAAACAACTTTCTGACATCTTCCAACGATGTTGGGTAGAGTACAATCACCATGACATCAACAATCGATCCTGAGTCCGAGATAATCCTCTAGCTGCACAAGTCCTTTCACCCCTCATGGACATCAATTAAGTGTGCAGCAACATCCTTCCCATTCAAGTTATGTTGTATCCTTCTTCATTTCAAGCAGCTTTTTTCTATTATACCATGTCTCCTACCGCATAATAGCCCATGCTTTAGATTAAATCCGTAGACCCCAATCACTATTCACTAATATTATGAAATCCCTCCGGACTCTCTTTAAGGTACGTGGACACCCTACTACGAAGCCCATATGCAACTCCGCCACTCTCCCACTATGGGCAAACCCACTTCCTTAATCAACTACTCGACCTTCGCTTCATATACCTGGCCTTTTAGGATGTTTAAGCCACCGCCTGACACTTCCAACATGTCTTTCCTTATCATTTGCTGCTCAGTTGTTGCCTTATATGAAATCCATCTTCGTAGCGCTCGAACCCACGATTGCTACTAACTTTTCACCTTTCGGAAAATCATCTTTCTCATACCGTTGACTTTAGAAACACTGATTTATTCTTGAGCGATTGCACCACGCGATCTTTGACGGTCGCTACTTCAATACTATCTCACTATTTCCTGCTCCCAAGGCGAATTGTAGAAGATTATAACACCAGCAAACTTAACTCATACAACAGAGGGCGATGACACTACATCACATATGAAAATTCCACCACTCTAAAAAAATACCAAGTCTTGTTACCCCATTAACCTGAATCTGAACATTCTTAGCCTCATGCCTTTCCCCCTACCAAAAATAAAATACCGAATATCTAGATCATACACTGACTAAACCTCCCTTTAAGTCATTCACTGCCCTGATACGTAAGCAAACATCCTACCATCATATCAATACTGCGGAATAATCGTTCATAATCATCACGCAACTTGTACCTAACCTCGGAGCTCTCAGAAGTACCGCTATTGGGCTGAAACAATAGAATATCCTTCCACAAGGCGACAATAATAGCCTGATGAACTATTCTGGGAGAAACATCTCGTACCACATTTGTAGTACCATTACGATTCTTCAATTCCTGATTTATAGCAAGTGGTTGCGTCATGTAAGATTGAGTAGGAAGGAAACAAAGGCATAAGCCTCGAGGAATCAAATCACACGATAAGGAATCAAGAAGGGATGTACTCCTAATAGTCATATAGCCTCCCAAGGATAAGCACAAACGTCTGTGTATCGATCCGCGAGACTCAAAGAAACTTGCTCATGACTCATGAAACCCTAGGAACCTAGTGCTCTGATACCATATTGTCACGATCCAAAATCCACTAAGGGTCATGGTGGCACCGGACACCGCTATCAGGCAAGCTAACCGAAACTTAGTTAAATTCTTGTTTAAATAATTTTCAAAAATGCTTCTTTTATACGATTAAAACAACACTCAGCATATTCCTCTGAATAAATAATGTAATATTTAACAACTTTTAAAATTTTTTAATAAGCCCAAATACATCTCAGAACCCAGTGTCAGAAGTACATGAGAACTTTCTAAGAAAAAATTGAATAAAGTACAACTACTGTCCAAAATACATTTGGACAAAAAATAAATAGGATCCTAAGAGAGACTATACTAGCTGCGGGTCATCTCGAGGAAATACAGTCCATCTAGTCTCTATGTCAACCATACCGCTATGCCACGAAGTCACTAGCCATGCATAAACCTGTACAACAAAAATGCACAGAAGTATAGTATGAGTACGTATTATGCACATATTATGCCAAGGAGATGGCCCCATCCTACAGAAATAAAATATGCACTTGCTGATGGTCGATGGCGTGCCTATAGATACATCTATTTAATTTACCGAGGCATTAAACCCGTTCCAAAAATATATACATACATAGACAGACAGTCAATCAAGAAGTCAACATGGAGCAATTATCCAAAAGAAGTCCAATTCTCTTTAATAATTTAAGAAAATGAAGTTTAACTCTTTTTAGATTTTCATTTACTAATTCAATATGATTAAAGTAGTACAAGCTGTCAATAAGATTGCTATTATTCCAAGTATCGTATGCTTTTGGGTCCTAGACTACCCGGACAATAGCTTAATAGTAGCTACGCACGAACTCTCTTCACCTCATGTGTACAAATCCCCCACAAATAGGAGCGCATAACCATTTATTTTACCTATGGGGACAATTTCCTCTTACAAGAGTACAAAGGAGACTCACCTCACATCAAAGATCCATAACTAGCATTCCACGCCCTTTTGAAAACTCGAGTCGATACACAACGCTCCGAAACTAGCCAATAATTATGTAAACCCATTAATATATGCTAAGGTACTCATTATAATCCAATTTATAATAATTCCTAATCCTGATCAAAATGTTGACAAAAAATCCCTCGGGCCCATGCACTTGGAATTCAAAACTTTTCAAAGATAAAGTTTACCTATAGCTTCGCGAACTCAAATAGATGATTTTCTCTAAATTCCATACCCAAAATCGTGGTCAAAATCCTAGAATACTAGTTTTCTAGGTTTTCCCTTAAACCCCAAGTTTTTTACAAATTTCATGCTCAAATCCATACATACGTGATGTATTTTACTTAAAATAGATGGGGATAACTTACCTTGCCATTGATGATGAAAATACTCTTTAAAAATCCTCCAAGACTTGCCCCAAGCCAAGAAAATATGATAGGAAATGGCCAAAACCCGACATTAAAACAACCATTCTGCCTCCAGCACTTCCTCACTTCCAGTCCTTTGATTGCTTCTGCGATTCTGCAGGTGCGGCCTTTCTACCGCTCCTGCGGTTTCTCACCACGCCCCCTTTTTCCGCTTCTGCGCCTCAACCTCTACAAGTGTAGTCCCTCTTCTGCGGTGACCTGACCGCACCTGTGGTCCCAGCATAGCCATCCAAATTCCGCTTCTGCAGCATTAAGACCGCTTATGCGGTGCCGCACCTGCAAGCCTTGCCTCGCAGGTGCGGTTATACTAGCAACCAACACCTTCATGTGAGCTTGTAATTTTTTCCCTATATGAATTACTCTCATTGTTTCAAAAAAAAATAATTTATTTTCATTAGTTGTAATTTTATGGTTTTTCATAACATTTTTTGTTAATTGTGTGCATTTTTATTTGTGCATTTTAATTGGTGAAAAATATAAAAAATGTATTGCATGAGCATTTAGGAGTTAGTTGTGCATTATAAGAATTAATTAATAATTAATTTATTTTGCAAAGTAAAAAAATACCAGAATACTTGGCCTAAAACCATTTTCCCACCCAGTCCAGCCCTGTTCCACCCCATTCAATCCTAGCCGTCTAGGTTTTTTTAATCTAACGGCGGGGAAGTAGGGTTCACTAAATATATTAATGTACTAACGCCTTCCCCCCCCCCCCCTCTCAAACCCCCCTCCTCGTCTCCAAACCCCTTCCCTGTAACGCCGTCCGTCACCGCCGGAAATTTCCCTACGGCGGCAGCAAGACTTTGATTGCTTTCAAATATAGACCATAGCCCCTCCTCTACCTCTTCATCTTGAATCCACAATTGGTTTCCCTCAAAACCTACCCAGTCTCCTTGAATATTGACCTGAAACTATTAACCCTAGCGCCACCACAGTTTCTCCGGTGGCGGCGCCACCACCAAACCTCCCCAAAATCACACCTTATAACCATTTTGTTCCCCTTATCCTAAATCTATACCCCTTTTCTCTTAAACACCCCTAAAACTGCTCGAATTTTAAATCTAGGGTCCAGAAGTCCAAGACCAAAATTGATGCATGAGGGTCTTATTTCAAGTTTTGGTTGGTTTCATCCCCTATAACACTGTTTATTTATTCTTGTTAAGAACAAATGGATGAAGTTATTGGGTACAAAGTTAATGGTTCGAGTCTGGGGTTCGATTCTGCTCAATTAGGTAAGTATTTTTTCAATTCCATTTGATTTTCTTTTTATTGATTCATCCTCCTTATCATCTTCTCTCCTTCAAGTAGAAATGCATGTTCACATTCTGGATTTTTATTTCTGTAATTATCTCATGTCAGTCAGTTTAAGTTTAAATTTTAATAAATTATTTTAGTTTCATTGCAATGAGTTTCATAGTGGAGTCTCTATTTAAACGTTTGTCTAAATGACCTTGGCAATGTTTGAGTGTTTGATTTATGTCAAGCGTGTTTTCAATTGTCAAAAATTCAAAATTTTTTTAGTGATCTGTTAGTAAGTTAATTTTAGCTTATTAAGTGTTAGTTGCATCCTTTGCATTAATTTCAGCATTAATCCTTTGGCTCAAATTGCTTCTTGCTCTCATTTTTAATCCTGAAATTGGGTTTGATTATTTGTGGGCTTGAGGGGTATACTTTTAAGCCCAAGTCTTGGGCTGGTTTCCTATGGGTCAACTCAGGGTCAATTTGACCCATAGCCAGTAGGGATCTGTATTAAATTTACAGACTATGACTTGACAAACAAGTCATAAAATGAAGGATGACGTAGAAAAAAAGTGAATTAAAACGGGACTAAAACATAAAATCAAAATATGAAAGTTTGACTTAATTGCTTGCTTATAAAGGTATTGAGCCTAAGGTTAAAATGAGATTTAGAGGGGAAAAAACCCATAAAAATACAAAAGTCCATAGAATTTTGCTGTTCCATTGATTTTTTTAGAAGGAGAATTTTGAAAATAAGAAAACAACACAAATATTTGAAGAAATACTGTTCCATTGAATATTGCTTGACAATTTGAAAGGTTCACCTCCTGGATCAATTCTGATTATTATGGAATTTTCAATGATTTACGGACTAGTCCCAGAGGTTGGGATTCGAGGTTTGGTTAGTTGTGTATTCGAAACTGGTTTCAAGTTTGCAACACTTCATTTTGGGGTTTTGAAATCGTTTGGTTGGTTTGCTCCTTGTGGTTGGGTTCTACTGTTGTTGTTGTTCATTGCTCTCACATTCCTTTTTCCTATTTTAATTCTCATGCACACACTTCTGCTTTCAGTATAATTGTAAAGCTTTGTTGGGACTAAGAATGGAATCTGGAGCTTTGAGCTGTATTAATTTTTATGTTGGATTAGTAATGTAGTTCACTTGTTCATTTTGTTTGCCTAGAAATTCTATTTGTTATATCTCAGACTATGAACAATGCAATCACATATATGATCTCTGAATGTCACATGACAGGGTAGCTTAGCTTTATGTCCATCATAGTGTAGTCTTTACATGTAATTGTCTGTACTATTCGTTTGTTCTGAGAATAGTGGTTGGATTGGTTTGAAGGTAGTTGATTGATGGTTGTTAATTCTAGACTATTAAATCTTATTGAAATTAGTCTCTATGCTCATGCTTGTGTCCTGTTTTTTTTTGTTGAGAATCTAAGCCTTGTAGCACATTTTCAGTGCGTTGTCTTTTGAGTACGAGTAAGGTGTTTGGGTTCTTGAAGGACTGTAATTCAAATCATGAATTCATGGTTTCGCAAGTCCCAAACCTGCTAAATTGTGTCGAAGCCTCGTTGTCACTAGCAAAACCTCTACCAGGCTTCGTATAATGCTGATAACTTAAGTTGATCAAAATTATTGTTAATTATTAGTGGTATAATGTCATGCTCGGTGTGTTCCTTTGGTAATATCAATCATTTAGGACTTCCATTCAAATAGATAGCTAGTCTAAAAAGTTTGCTTAAGAATGCATTGAAAACAACCCTAAAGTTTGATGTTTGAAAGTCATGCGTCCTATTTCTTTCAATATAGCTGCTCACTAGGTTCGATTCCTTTTTTTCTCTGTCCTAGTGTCTGTCAATTAACATTATGTGCTTGATAAGTATTTTGGGTCATGGAGTTGGGCCTAATGCGGGCCCAAGAAAGAATGTGACCAGCCTCACGCCCTTTTCCTCGCCATGAATTGGGCCCTTTAAAGTTTGAAGTCCGATGATTTCACAAGGGAGTGAGCTCGTTTGTTGTTTCAAAGTAGTCCTTCTGTGAGCTTGTGGACAATTAATACATCAACATTTAGTCATCTTGCAGAGCTAATCCTTAGTTCAAAATAACTAGAACCCTTTAGGTTCCTTTAATCAATTAACATAGTTGAGCCACAACAAGTACTACAAACAGTTTGTGGCCCTTCAAGAATTAGTCTAAATTCTTTTTTTTAAGATTTGAAATTGAGGTGCGTCATGCTAAACAAATGATAATTTCATGGCCCTCATTTTAATTATCTTTATCCATATAACTCGAGGTGCCATTTAGCGAATTTTCATGGCTCCCGCAAACCTGCTAACGCGTAGTTGCTTTAGGCGTGTCCTTTTAATAATATTATCTTCCTAAATTCGGGTGCGTATTTATGTGACCCAAATCCTCAATAATGTCAAAATATGTCAAAGACCGCGGGTGCATTTATGTGACGTGGTACAAGAAGCGTTTTAACAGTGTTGCAATATTCCTAAAATGAATAAAGCGGTTGAACTTTTAAAAGATGCACATAGGTTTTTAAATTGTATTAAAATCAGATGAAAGGAAAATAATAACAGCTGAGCGACCGTGCTAGAACCACGGAACTCGTAAATGCCTAACACCTTCTCATATGTTAACAGAATTTCTTACCTGGATTTTTGAGTTTAGATTGTAATACAGAGTCATTCTTTTCCACGACTCGGGATTCAAACTGGTGACTTAGTACACCATTAACTATCCCAAGTGGCGACTCTGAATTTAATAAATATAATCTCGTTTTAATTGTCCTTTAACTAGAAAAACTCCCTTCTACGCCCTTCACGGGGGTGTAGGAAAAAGGAGGTATGAGAGCTCTGGAGACTCTACTAGGGAGTGAACTCAGAATCTCTTGTTCAGTGTTCAAGAATTCGAGCTTAAAATAATATTATTATTTGGCTTTATTTATTATCTAGTTTTGTAACGTGTTTGAGCCTAATGTGCTAAGTGTTCCTTTTTACTACTTTCATATTATGTTAACTGTATATAAATTGCTGCGAAACCCTTCTCTTCTCATCTTCAGGAATGTGCTCGTTGCTCGAGACTTGCTTTTCTTTTATTGTCATACCTTGAATTAAGAAAGAGGCTCGGATAGGTTACTAAGCCAGATGGCTTTTTGGATCCCAGTACGTAGCCCCCCCTCCTCGACTCAAGTTGTCCGCACGAGTACATAGTCTAGAACATATACCCAGGTTTTGAACCTAGAATAACTTAGCCTCATGCCGGATCCCTAGTAGGAACACTTATTTGCATCATGTGCATTTGACTTAGGGGACTCAACACAAGGGTTGGGTCCGTCAAGGACAGGTGAACCCAAAATAATAGACCATCCTGATGCATATTGCGTGCCACTTGTGCATTTACTTCAGATTTTCATGTTGACCGGCTTTTGAATAAAAAAAAGAGAATTTGGTAATGAAAATAGCAATTTGAGGGATAAGGGAGGTTTTTGGCCCAAGTTCAGTTGAAGTTTTGAAGAATGACAAATGAACTCAAGGATGGACCAGGTCCATCTTATGAAACACAATGGTTATCAACCTATGCATATGAGATACACGTGAAGAAGATAAGTCTTAGGGATCAAGCAACAATATCTTCTGAACTGATCGAAAAGATTACATATGGGATAAGGAGAAGAAGTCTCCTTATGAGAAGAGAACACAATCCGGATCAAGGATAAGGATTGGAGTTTGTATTTGTCTAGGACTCAAATTCGATGGAGGATTAGCAATTGAGTCTCAATAAAACTCTGATTACTAACTTAATAAATATCTAAATTTGTTCTCTTTTACAGTTATGCACATTTCCTGTAAAAGGAACTCGTATTGAACCAGGTCCATCACTCAGGTGGACAAAAACGGTCAGATTCGAGCATGTGGATTTCATGTGAAAGAGATAAGCTTAACTTGGTGTATTTAATATCTCCTGATCAAAAAGGTTGTATAATTGATAAGGAGAAGGATTCCTTAATCAAAGAGAACACTATCCAAGATAGGGAAGGAGTTAGAAGTTGAAATAAACTAGAACTCTTCCACCAAGGAAGAGTTGCATTATAACTCTAGTTATTTCTTCATCTACTAACTCTATATATTGCAGGATGTTCTCACATTAAAAGTGTTACACAAATACGCAGAAGTTAAATGTGAATTGAGAGAAAAATAGGAAGGCTTTTTGGAAGCAGTTCCTATGTGATTCAAGTGTGCAAACGTGAAGCTACATGAACCAGATTGAAGAACCAACTCCATAAAGAGTTTTATGTGTCTTTCTTTACTTCTAGTTCAATTGTAGTAGGTGTTTTCATCTGTACCTTTCAGATTTCATAGAAGCAATTGTAATAGGCACTTTGAGTATTCAAGTTAGACTTAACTTGAAGTTGTCACAACAGTTAGAGGCTGGTTGCTACAACGGGATTAGAGTTAATCCTTACGTTTACAAAGAGTTTTTGTAAATGCTGTTTTGGCTCAGTGATTTTAGTGGAAGTTTGGGAAAATCCTATTGAGTAGTAGGTCGTGGATTTTTTACCTTTTGATCCAGGTGTTTTTCACATAAAATTTCTATGTTTTTTATTTTTTGTATTTATTATTATGCAACAGCAGTAGTTGCAACACATAGAAGAACTAGGTCCTTCATAAGCAGTTTAAGCAAAAAATCGGGTACCACACAAATCACCCCCCCCCTTGTGTGGTATTGGTATCAGAGCGGGTTATCCTCGAAGAGGCTAACACTTTAGGAGAAGATCAACAATGAGTGCACCACCTGGGAACTAGGAAAGGCAATCCACTACTAGGCCTCCACTTTTCAATGGCCAGTACTATTCTTAATAGAAGAACAGAATGAGAGATCACATTATAGGGTAAGATTATGAACTTTGGGACATAGTCTCTGATGGTCCCCTAGAAACCACTAAGAAGAATGCTGAAGGAATTGAAGTGCCAAAGACAAGGGCTGACTGCACTGCTAAAGATTTGAAAAAGTGGGAGCAAAAAGAAGTGGCTTGTATGTCCACTTGGTCTAGACGAGTACAGTAGAATTCAGAGTTGTACCACTGCCAAGAAAATATGGGACACTTTACAAGTGGCTCTTGCAGGAACTCCTCAAGTAAGTAGATCAAGAGTAACATTGCTATTTTCTCAATATGAGAATTTCACCATGGAGGAAGGGGAAACCATCCAGAAGATGTATACAAGGTTTACTACAGTGACAAATGAACTTAAGTCTCTTGGAAGGGTTATTCTTGAACAGGACAAAGTTGAGAAACTTTTCTGCTAATCATTTGGGAAAGCAAAATCACTGTCATTCAGGAATCAAACAATATTGCCACTCATAAGTTGGATGAGCTAATTGGAAATCTCACAGCCTATGAACTTAGAAGGCAACCCATGAACATGGATGCACCCAAAAAGGAAAGGAGCATGGCATTCAGAATCACTGAAGTGTTGATCTAGATGAGGATGAAATGACCATGATCACAAAGGAATTCAAGAAGTACTTAATGAGAGGAAATGGTCCTTGAAGAAGTGGAAGCTACAGCAAACCAAGGGTTCCTGAAAAATATGGGAAGATTGATCACCATATTAGAAACTGCCCTCAACGAGAAACTGAATGAAAGAATGAAAGAGCTGAACGAAGGAACAAGAAGAAGGAACATGTTTAACTCAACAAGAACAAAGGATCAACAAAGGCTATGGTTGCTTCCTGGGGAGAAACTTTATATAAAGACTCAGAAGATGAAGATGAGGAGGAGCAAGCACTAATGGCCATCGGAGGTAAGTATTTTTCATCTCAAAGACAAGTTAAATTCTTGTCTAAAGAAAAGCTGGTTGAGCTATTAATGGACTTCATTGATGAGTCTGAGATAATTAACAATGAGAAGGAAGTTCTGTCTAGGGAATGTGTGATTCTAAAAGAAAAATGTAAAAGTCTAGAGTCTAGGCAAATGAGAGTGATAACAAAAATGCTGAGTTGAAGAACCAGGTTCATGAACTTGACACCAATGTCCTAGAGCTTAGATATGAAATTTAAAATTGAAATTAGGAACTAGTTAAAAGGAAGCTGATCACACACAACTCACTTTAGAAAAAAATGTAAGAAAAATGAAAGATGAGTTGTACAAAAGAGATGAGCACATAAGAGTCCTTAAGGAGGATCTAAATAAGGATAAGCACGAGCTAGACAAAACCTATAAATGGAATATATCCTCTGATGCACATTCATGGCTACATGAACACCATAGTAGTAATAAGAGAGGACTTGGCTACGAGACCCCTGCACCTAAGTGGGATCCCAAAAGCAAGTACCTCACACTTCCCGAGAACATAATTTGTACACATTGTGGTAAAACTGGTCACTATAAGTCTGAATGTATTGCAAAAGAAAAGGCTAGTCAAAAGAATAAAGAATTTGTTTAAGGGAAGTGAACGAGAGCAAGTGAAGGGGAGCAACCAAACATGGTACATAGATATTAGCTGCTCAAAGCATATGACAGGAAGTAAAGAACCAGTTCCTTTCAATTGAGGACCTCAAATGAGGTGATGTCTCCTTTGGAAATGGGAAGAAAGGTGAGATCATTGGGGTTTGAAAGGTAGGTAAGGCTGATTCTCACTCTATTGAGAATGTCTACTTGATAGATGGCCTAAAATAGTGCCTAATAAGACAATCACAATGGTGTGATAGATGTAAATTGGTAGCAAAAACAATATAAACATTATAGATTTGTATACACTTTCAGAAAATGCACTCACTTGCTTAAGTGTGTTGGACAATGATCCCCTCCTTTGGAACAAGAGACTTGGACATGCCAGTCTAAGTCAACTCAACAAACTAGTCTCCAAGGAATTGGTGATAGGACTGCCTAAGATTAAGTTCAAGGAAGATAAAATTTGTGAAGATTGTGCAAGGGGGAAGCAGGTAAGATCCTCTATCAAACACAAGAAAATGGTAGGCATCACCAGAATGATGACTGGTCCATGTGGATCTATGTGGTCAAATGAGAACATTAAGCACAGGTGGTAAAATATATGTGATGGTGCTTGTTGATGATTACTCTAGGTTTACTTGGACATTATTTTTAACATCTAAAGTTGAAGCATTTAACATGTTTGCTTCTTGTGTTAAATAAATAAATAAATAAAAATAAAATCAGAAACAATTAGGTAATCAACTTGCATCAACTAGGTCTGATCATGGAACTGAATTTGAAAATGCTAAGTTTGCTCAATTCTTGCATGCTACATCATTTTTGCATGACTAGATATCTTGTTAAGAAGATTCCCTATGAGTCACTTAAAGGGAGAAACTAATTATATCCCATCTTACGGCATTTAGATGCAAGTACTTTGTGCACAATAATGGCAAAGACTCCCTATGTAAAGTTTGATTCCAGAAGTGATGAGGTAGTATTCTTGGGATATTCTTCACATAGAAAAGCATATGAAGTGTACAACAAAAGAACTATGTGTGTAGAAGAAAGTATACATGTAGCTTTGATGAAACTAACATTCTTTCTTAGATACATGAACATGAAGATGAAGATATTGGGTTGGTAAAAGGTTTAAATGAAGGCACTGCCCAAGATGAAGCTACACCAGAAGAAGGAAAAGGTGATGGGACATGTTCTTCCACCCAGGGAAACATGACAGGGGGAACTGACTAGAGAATAACTGATCCTCAAACCTCGAGGGAACCTGTCCATGAACCTATTCCTCAGTAACAAATCAAGGAAGGAACATCCAAGGAAATTGACACTCCAATTGCAACATCCACAAAATTGGATATAGATGAACCTGGTTCATCTGTTGATCAAAAGTTGTACAGGAGAATGATTGGTTCTCTTTTATATCTCACTACTAGCAGACCTAACATTGTGTGTAGTGTGGGTCTTTGTGCTCGCTTTCAGGAAAATCCAAAGGAGTCCCACTTGACTAATATAGAGAGAATATTGAGATACTTGAAAGGCACCGCTGACCTTTACCTTTGGTATCCAAAAGTTAGTAACTTTAACCTAATAGGATATGCTGAAGCTAATTATGCAGGTTTCCTAGTGGATAGAAGAGCACCTCAGGTATGGAAAACTTTCCTTGTTCATGTCTTGTGTCATGGGATATTAAAATGCAAAATTCAGTGACCTTATCTACTGCTAAAGCTAAGTATGTTATTGCTACTTCGTGATTGTACTCAATTGTTTTGGATCAAGCAACAGTTGATGGATTTTGGTAGTGAAGTCGGTTGCATCCCTATTTTTGTGATAACATTAGTGTTATTAGTATGACTAAGAATCCGGTTCATCATAAGAGAACTAAGCACATAGATTTTAGACACCATTTTTTTAGGGACAATTATGAGAAAGGCTTGATCACTATGGAATTTTCTACTACTGACAAGCAAATTGCTGACATCTTTAAAAAAGGCTTAAGTAGAGATCACTTTGAAAGGAACTGGTTGTAATTAGGGATGATTAAGATCCCCTAAAAGGACCAATTGAAGGTTAAACAAAAAAATAAAAAAAAAAATCGATATTTGGTTAGAAAGCCTGTAAATTGTGTATAGTTAGATTAAATCTTGCTCAGTCTCATACTTTCCATAGTATACCCTTGTTCCATGTGTTGAAATGACTCATTAATCTCTAATGATATTTTATCTATTTTGGCAAATTTAGACTTACACAAGAGAATTATCAATGAAGAACCTGGTTCATCAAGATAACACGGTATGTTTTATACACTCTTCATAATTTGAAATAACTGTATTTTGATCATGAGTAGAGTCCTACCAAATGCCAAACTTTTTTTAGACTTATCTGTTACAAGTGAACCAGTCTTATTTAAAAGAGTCCCAATCGAATGGAAGTACCTAGATTCTAGAGATATACTCCAATGCTGAATTTCAGTTTGATTAAACTTCAAAGCGCCTGAAAAGCGGTAGCTATCCCATCAAGTATTCCTTTGTATATTGGTCAGCTTTAGTGTATTCCTTACCATATCTCTCTCAAGCCGTCAAAAACTGTCACTTTTCTTTTATCTTCCAAACACAGTCCAATTTTCTTCTCTTCCATACCCTAGCCCAGATATGTTAAACACCTTTGAAAATCCTTCATCACCACCACAGGAAACCACTTCCACACCTTCTACAA
Organism: Nicotiana benthamiana; assembly: GCA_034376525.1. Classification (NCBI taxonomy): domain Eukaryota; kingdom Viridiplantae; phylum Streptophyta; class Magnoliopsida; order Solanales; family Solanaceae; genus Nicotiana; species Nicotiana benthamiana. The sequence continues at coordinate 98,949,155 of CM067337.1, forward strand.
CACCTATCTCTAAGAAAAGTAGAGTAAAGATGATGGCTCGTAAGATTGTCGCTGAAGGAGAGCAGACCAAGAAAATAAACAAGCAATTGAAAGCAAGTAGGGAAGAAGAATTCCAGAAATTTGAATATTCATGTAAGACTCCCACTAAGAGGGAAGAAAGTAGGTATTCCGAATCTAAACACTTATCTTCTAATTCTAAAGTTACACCTGAGATAATTTCTGAATTGCTGCAAATTTAGATAATGGATTTGTACTAGTAGGATCTGTAGAAGGTGTTGAGACTACAGAATCTGGAGAAGTTGGTGGTAAAAATAAAAAGAATAATAAAAAGAGAGCAAGGGTGCTAGAAGTACTGTAAGGGGAAAGGGTACAAGAGCGACTGATTCTTCACCCACTCATGTTGGTCTAACAAAAGAAACCGAGCCAATGGTTGTTTGGGGAGAGGAATTTAGTGAAATAGAATAGAGTGTGAGTAAAATAGGGGGAAGTGGGTCTGGTTCAACTTGAAAAAAATATAGATGAACCCATTCCATCTTAATAGGAAACCCTCGCGGAGCTACTAATAGGGTTATCAATAGCACCAAAACTCATGCCATTCCCTATGGTTTCATTCTCATAACTGTGCTTGTACATTTCAAGGTACCTATGAAGAAGTGAGAGGTTAGTACAAGAAAGGATCATTTTGGGGTTAATACTCCGCTTGCTTGCGATTATGAAGTCAATGCCATGCTTAATGAACCTGGTTCATCTAAGAAGGCAACTATCAAGAACAAAGTCAGAGTCTTGGTATAGAAGAGTAAAGTATAGGATATTGAGAAGCCAAGGCCGAAGAATGATTGGTTGAGGTAGAATCTAAGAGAGATGTTTTAAGAATTGAACTTTCAAGGGAAAAAGAGAGGAATGATGGAATTTTTCAAGAAATGTTGAAACTTCTTCAAGCAAATAACTTGACCCTACCTTTTCCTAGCCTTAAGACTCCTAACCTAGTGTAGATCAACCAGTGACCCAATTCAGGACGTTTTGTTTCTTTTGCTCATGTTTTCAGTATTTTATTTCCTGTTGTGCTTTTTGGTAGAATCTTATCAATCATCAATGAAATTCACTGTTTTTGCTCTAACTGTTTGTTCATTTTTGTTTGATGGTTAAAATTCTTCACTTGATCTATGATGATTAATCCATGATTACATTTGAAGTAGCCCACTGGTCATGAGTAAGTTTTAAAATTTGGTTATCTCACTTTTTTTATGCAACTTTTCGATGATACCAAAAGGGGAAAAGTTTGTGCTTTAAACAAGTGATGTTTATAACCTAATGTACCTAGTCCTTGATGATAAGTGATAAAAAGGAAAAATGTTTCTAATATTTTTTTGATGTTGAGCTGAGTTGCAACAGGTTCTTTGATCAATAAAAGCACAGAGTTTGTCATCATCAAAAAGGGGGAATTGGTTGGCCCAAGTTCAGTTGAAGTTTTGAAGAATGACAAATAAAATCAATGATGGACCAGGTCCATCTTATGAGACACAGTGGTTATCAACCTATGCATATGAGATACATGTGAAGAAGAAAATTCTTAGGGATCAAGAAACAATATCTTTTGAATATCGTTTGAACTGATCAAAAAGATTTCATATGGGATAAGGAGAAGAAGTCTCCTTATGAGAAGAGAACACAATCCGGATCAAGGATAAGGGTTAGAGTTTGTATTGGTCTAGGATTCAAATTAGATGGAGGATCAGCAATTGAGTCTTAATAAAGCTTTGATTACTAACTTAATAAATAGCTAAGTTTGTTCTCTTTTACAGGTATGCACATTTCCTGTAAAAGGAATTAAGGATGAACCAGGTCCATCACTCAGGTACACAAAAACGGGCAGATTCGAACATGTGGGTTGCACGTGAAGGAGATAAGCTTAACTTGGTGTATTTAATATCTCTTGATCGCAATGGTTTCATAATTGATAAGGAAAAGGAGTTATCAATCAAAGAGAACACTATCCAAGATAGGGAAGGAGTTAAATGTTTAAATCAATTAGAACTCTTCTACCAAGGAAGAGTTGCATCAGAACTCTATTTATTTCTTCATATACTAACTCTATAAATTCCAGGATGTTCTTACATTAAAATTGTTGCACAAAAACGTAGAAGTTAAACATGAATTGAGAGCAAAATAGCACGGCTTTTTGCAAATAGTTCGTGTGTGATTCAAGTGTGCAAACCTGAAGCTACATGAACCAGATTGAAGAACCATCTCCATAAAGAGTTTTATCTGTCTTTCTTTATTTCTAGTTCAATTGTTTAGGTGTTTTTAGTTGTACCTTTGAACTTTCATAGAAGCAATTGTAATAGGTACTTTGAGTATTCAAGTTAGAGTTAACTTGAAGTTGTCGCAACAGTTAGAGGCTGGTTGCTACAACAGGATTAGAGTTAATTCTTAGGTTTACAAAGAGTTTTTGTAAATGCTGTTTTGGATGTGATTTTAGTGAAAGTTTGGGAAAATCCTACTGAGTAGTAGGTTGTGGTTTTTTCACCTTTTAAGCCAGGTGTTTTTCACGTAAAATCTTTGTGTTCTTTATTTTCTGTATTTATTATTCTGCAACAGCAGTAGTTGGAACACATAGAAGAACCAAGTCCTTCATAAGTAGTCTAAGCAAAATATTGGGTACCACACAAATCACCCTCCCTCTTGTGTGGTATTGACGTATAAAACAACAGAGGTAATTACCTGTCTCGAAAAAAACAATGTTCCAAATAGATACTAAAATTCTGCCGAATTTTTTAAAAAATAAAAGAAAAGATTTTTTTTCCTGTTTTCAAGAAGAAAAAGAAAAATTGGTTTTTGTTTTGTCAAAATTGCCCGAACCATGCCGGTTTAATTCTCACAAGGTGTGAGATACATAGGCACCCTCAGGCCCAACCCTATTTTACACAAAATAACCCCCCAAAAGAACCAAATTTTGTTTGTGATAAATAAGGCAATGTTATTCTTGTCAAAATTAGCCGAATGTCTCCAAAAGGACGCCGCAAGGCTGCTTTTGCAAGAACAGCCACCTGTGGTTTCTTTTCACATTTTTGATCGGTGGCAAGCACAACCATAAAATCTTCCCCTGGAAGTGCTGAAAGGCCGTATTTGCAAAGCCAGACTTGTACTCTTGAAATGAAAATCTGAAAAAATATCAGTTTTGTTTTGTTTTGAGTCAAATAAATAATGATGTTTGGCTTAATCATCCTAATAAATGTGCAGAATGAGCACAAATCAAAATTGACCAAAAAAAAATCAAGAACAAGATCCCTTTGGAGTTGTATATATAGTGGAATGATCTAGGTGAATCAGGGCAAGAAAAGGTCAATTCATACTTGGGAAGCCTCACCGCGTTGAAAATTAATCCTGGGGGGATATCATAAAGGCGTTGGTTACATTATGGACCCGGCTCACAACATATTTTATTTCTCAATCTTCGAACTCACCCCAACCTCGGAAGAAATAGTCGGATATATCGGGGCCCCAAAATTCTTCTGAGACACTAGTACTTGATTGCGCCAAGGGTTGTCACCCTACAAAAATTCTTAGATTCACTAAAAATAAGCAGGGGGTTTCACAACCCAGATCTCTCCGCAGGTTTTGGTACTCCACAGTTTATCTACAAGAGGTACAGACACATAAGGGAGTTTAGCGACTCGGAAGATAAAATTTGTAGCAAGGGAAATCGACTCAAATGAGAAGAACACAGGTGTTTTGCATTTATGGTATTCTTCTTGGGCCTCTTGGTGTCCCCCAAAAGGATAGGAATATGGATATACAGATAGCGGGGGTCGTTAGCACTTTGCTTACTCAAGCTAAGAGTACCCTTGCACACATGATATTATCTGAAATCTTCCGTACCCTCAGCCTGTAAATTCGAAGGAGACTTCTTTGAAGGATGAAATTTGTTGTGACAGATGTGGATGATTAAACACCTATGCCATCGTCCTCAATTCATGAGTTATGGGTCGTTAGAAAAGAGCTGCATAGAGGAATGTTATACTAGGTTTGATGGGTTTAGATTGCCAGAGGGAGTTACAGAATGTGTATCATATCTCCATGCATAGACATAGGTACAGGTCAAATGGAGTGGGCATTTTGGTGGCTCCCCCTCAATGAAATTATATATATTCCGGACACTTAGCCTCATTTCCTTTTGACGGGTCTTAGGAGCATCCAACCATATACCCCATACCGGGTGTTGAGACAGTTAGGGAGATGCCAAATGGTTTCAGGGATGAAGAAATTAGTCACTGCATGATCGAGATTGGTCCCAATGGTCAGTTTCATGAAGTAGCAGTCTGCCAAATTTGGAGCGAATGCCAGTACTTGAGAGAGAATACTCGAGTACGTGATCTGTCTATAGGTGAAGTTGCACCAGGGTACCTTGCATGATATAAAAGGGAAGTGGAGTTCGGAAGGCCGGCCAAAAGACCCCATCTTCAGGAATTTGCTGAGGCATCACAAGAACAGTGGAACTGGTTAGTTAAGAAAAATGAATACAGAGCCACAATAGGAAAGCTAAAAGAACAAGTCAAGGACCTTCAATTCGAGAATGGTTTGCAAGCCACGACGGATGAGGGTGAAAAGAAAAGACTATCCAAATAAAATGAAGCCTTGCGAGCACAAACTAATAAAATCAAAATAGCCGCAGAAAATCCCACCAGAAGTATGAAAGATGAAAAGATCATAGAAAACCTGAGGGGAAAAGTAGGAGAATACGGTTTTGACTTGAACAAGACAAAGGGCAAGCTAGCCAGGGCCCGATAGAAATTAGCCAATAATGTAGAAGAACGAGCACGCATGATGAACAGTTGAAAGAAAGGTATGACGATGATGTTGCGGGATTGAGGAAGAGGGTCATCATTGTTAAAAACAAAATGGTTAGGAAGGCAAAGGACTTCCAGGCTGAAAAAGAACACTGTTACACAGCAATAGCATATCTAGAAAGACATTTGCATCAATTTCAAGAACTGAATTAGGTAGCCGAACAAACTTTGGAAGCCAGGGCTCAGCAGATTGGGCGATTGTTGCAAGAAAAAGATGTTGTCATTAGAGAGAGGGTCCAGAGGATCACTGATTATATCATAGTAAAGTGTAGTAGTTGTGAAGATATAATCAGATCCATGTTTTTTGCCACCGCAATGACCTTCGTTCGTCAAGTGATGGAAGACCTCCACCACCTCCAAGGGGATTTAGCACGCAGGCCTGCAGTGAGAGCGAATGATGTCCCGCAGGCCCCAGGAGCAATAGAGGCATTAATGTATTCGTGATTGTCACTCGAGTTTGTATTTTCTTTTATTTGAGTCTGTAGTTGTTTGTTGAGTCTGTGGTTTTCACCTTTCTGTCAGAGTCTGCTGGTCTTATCTTGAGTCAGTCTATTAGTTATTCTCGGGTCCGTTTGTTTGCTAGATGTAATCAATGCTGTTTTACTTTATGAAATTTAAAATTCCCACATATATTTCTATATTTATCTGCCAGAACTACGCTCGGCCTGATTCATGCGGGGCATGATACGTAGGTAATCTCCATAGGATTCAACCATAACTAACAGAAATGGAAAACAAAAAGAAATAAAGAAAAGAGAGGAAAAATAAGAAACCGTGAGAGAGAAACAACGGAAAAATAAGGGAGAGAATAATAAAACAAAGAGAAATTAGGAAAAACAAGCTGAATAAAAGAAAAAAAGAGGAAAACAAGAGAGAAAAAGAAAAGAAGGAGTTATATAAGGAAAAACTCGGGATGACGCAAGCAGCCGATACAGCGCATAATAGAAATTGATAACTGCTTAGGTGCATACATCCTAGAATATGTGGTTGGCTATATGTTAAAACCTAACATCTAACAAGTTTTGATGTAGTTTATCCAATTCAGACAGGTAGTTAGTTATGCGGCATTCTGGTAATCCACCCCTACAACACCAGCTCCAAAAACAAGCTGACTATGGTCAACTAGGAGCCTGACTCAAGTATCATTTATCCCTTAAGAGAGGTGGAAGAGTTGGATTTCAACGCAATGAAAGAAGAGGTATATAAATTGAAGCAACAGATGGATGGAATGTATCAAGCGTGGGCAAAAGGGAAACCACCACCAGCTTATCCTGCCAACCCGGCCTTCATCCCACCATTAGCCCAGTCACATGATCACCTTGCCACTGATCCACCTCTATGCTTCCCTATCTACCAAAAATACCAAGGCACAACTTCCCAGACACCACCAGCTCCACCACCCAAACCTATTCCGCACCTTTCTCCACCAGTTACTCAAATCTTCCTGGCACCCCTACCATATACACTCTACAGATCCTCCAGCGAACCTTTGTTCCAAACCCATGACAACAAATATTACCCCCCCCCCCAGAGCCCACTTTAAAATCTCCAGAACACTATTCATACACTCCTCATGTTGAACTCTCTACAGAGGCTAAGAAACCAGCCAAAATTCCTGAGCAATAGGAGATGCTCAGAAAAGTCAAAAGCTTAGAGCAATCATTCAGAGACATGCGAGGTCTAGGAGGTCAAGTAAGTGTGGCATACAAAGATCTGTGCTTGTTCCCAGATGTACAATTGTCGGCAGGCTTAAAGAAGCCCAAGTTTGACTTGTACGACGGGCATGGTGATCCAGTGGCATACCTGAGAGGGGTTTGTAGCAAGATGATAGGGGTAGGTAGGAGAGATGAATTACTGATGGCATACTTCAGTCAAAGTTTAAGTGGCTTAGCTTTGGAATGGTACACCCGACAAGATCATGGTCGATGGTACACGTGGGACGATTTAGCCTAAGCATTAGCCTGCCATCGGCAGGCTTTAAGAAGCCCAAGTTTGACTTGTACGACAAGCATGGTGATGCAGTGGCACACCTGAGAGGGTTTTGTAGCAAGATGAGAGGGGTAGGCAGGAGAGATGAATTACTGATGGCATACTTAGTCAAAGTTTAAGTGGCTCAGCTTTGGAATGGTACACCCGACAAGATCATGGTCGATGGTCCACGTGGGATGATTTAGCCCAAGCATTAGCTTGCCATTTTCAGTACAATCTCGAAATTATTTTGGATCGTTTTTCCTTGATGAAATTGGAAAAGAAGCACAATGAGAACTTTCAAAAGTATGGCTTCCGTTGGAGAGAGCAGGCAGCGAGGGTTGACCCGCCAATGAAGGAAAGGAAAATTGTAGATTACTTCTTGCAAGCCTTGGAGCCTACTTATTTTGGTCACCTGGTATTGGCAATGGGCAAGTCTTGTAATGAGGTAGTAAAATTGGGAGCATGGTAGAGGAGGGGCTCAAATCTAACAAATTTATGAGTTATGCAGCAATCAAAGCAACCACCCAAGCCATTCAAAGCGGGACCGGGGAGCGAAAAGGAGCACCAGCCGAACGCATTGAATGAATAAGAAATTGACAGCAGAGGGAATAAATGATTCTTATTCGACTGAGTTCTAGCTAGAAAGATGTAGATTACACACTGGAGGTTGGTAAGAACTGAGGTTTGGAACCCTAACCTAGAAGATAGAGAACACAGATAAAAAAATGAAGCGCACTCGACCCCTATTCCCTATATCATATAAGACTCTTTTGAGCATATGTTTTTACCAGTTCTTGGTCCTTCAAACTCGGAAATAGTTGCTAAAGTGCTAAGTCTGCGATCCCCGTGTGAAAGAACTATCCGACAAAGACTTTTCCAGAGATTATAAGCAGAAGGAAAGAAGAAGAAGGAGGAGGTACCAATAATTGACTCAGGAAGTTAGTTTGGGACCTGCGGTTTACCACATTACAACCAGCCTCGACCCCACCACCAAACCTATCCCCATACTCCATATAGCCCACCAGAACATTACTACCCACCCCCTGAACCCAGTGTTTTCGTCCATCATGCACAAACATATACTCAACCTCCCGCCCACGCACAGTGTCATGCACCAACCCCATAAAATAATTACTCAGCTCTACAAAATGCCTATCCACCTCCAAAAGCCTATCAAAACCTCCCGAGAACAGCTTTCCATACCAACCAAGCTTTTAAGAACGAGAGATTGTAGAAGAAGAAAACTTTCACCCCATTAGGAGAATCCTATACTAGCCTATTCCACTGGTTGAGACAGTTAGACATGTTGAGGTTGATTGAAGCAAAGTTGTCGAATCCTCCCTCGAGAAATCTTGATTATTTTGTCAGTTGTGAGTATTATTTTGGTGCCCTGGGGCATGACACAGAGAAATACTGGCATTTGAAGAACGCTATCCATGAGCTCATAAATTTGCATCGGATTGTGCAAGCTCCGGAAGCACCCAATATTAACCAGAACCCGTTGCCTGCCTATCAAGAAATTAGCATGATTGAGATAGTGCACGAAGAGGGAGATCCCAAAAAGATTTTGCAAACTGTCATGATGATCTGATCCAGTGAGCGGAAGCCGGTTGACATACTAACAAGTGAGTTGTCGATGCTTAAGTTGAGCGAAACAAGTAGTGAGTCTTTCTCCATTCTCAAGAAGGGATCCTTGGGAGATGGATAGTGAGACAAGAAAATTCAAAAGTGGTGGTACCAGGGGTGGAAAACAAGCCTGTTGTGGTTGTGGAAGGTGCTCGCACAGAGCTCATTATCAAACCCGTAACTCAGTTACCAATAGTCAACAACAGGGTCGTCCCTTGGAATTATGAGCGAGTAACAGTGACTTACAAGGGGGAAGAGATTAGAGAAGAAGTTTGTGAAACCCATGGATTGACCCATTCGGCGAGGTGCTTTTCCCCCGAGGAATTGAGAAAACCCAAACCTTCCAAGGATAGATCTGTGTTGGTGAAGAAAGATGTGACTGAAGAGGAAGCAGAAAAGTTTCTGAAAAAGATGAGAGTGCAAGACTATTCTATTGTGTAACAATTGAGGAAGACTTCTGCTCAAATCTCACTATTGTCATTGTTGATTCATTCGGACGAGCACCGTCGGGCACTAATGAAGATCCTAAAAGAGGCCTACGTGCCTGAAAAAATCTCAGTCAACCACTTGGAAGAGATAGTAAACAAGATTTTTGAGGTAAGAGAGTCACTTTTTCTAATGATAAATTGCTCGTAGAGGGTACCGAGCACAATAGAGCCCTTTATCTTACGATGAAGTGCAAAGATTCTGTGGTTACCCGAGTATTGGTCGACAATGGTTCAAGTGCAAATATTTGCCCTCTTTACATGTTGAACAAGCTGAAAGTGGATGATGAAAGAATTCACAAGAACAGTATTTGTGTGTGTGGGTTCGATGGCTGGGGAAAAGATTCAGTCGGTGACATAGTACTCAAGCTGAAAAATGAAGGTATCCTACAACCGGTGTCTCTCCCCAAAAACATGGACACCTTTGGTTTTGGGCTCAAGCCCACAATTGCAGATATAAAGAGAGCCAGAAAGATGAAGCAGAAAGCATGGGTCCTTCCCAAGCATGTGGTGCGTCTCTTCAGATCATTTGTGAGGCCCGGCACCAAGAAGTTCCCGACAACAATAAGTCCCAATCTTTTGGTTGGTCCTGATAAGGCATTGCTTGAAAGGTTTGAAAAGTAGTTTGAGGATGTGAATGTGGTAGAAGTAGGAGAGGGCTCTAGCAAGGCAGATTTGTTGGGCCCTGTGCAAAAAGTCAACAATTGGGAAGCTACTCATCTCCCTACCAGGAAGGAGTTTTGGTAGTTTGCTTTGATTTTTCTTTCAATTTCTCTAGATTATTACAGGGTTGTAATTCAGAGTTTATGTTTCGTGTGTTTGGATGTATAAACCTTCTTATCTTTCAGTTTCAATAAAAAGCAATTTCCCTTTTCATCAGTTTTGATAGTTTTTATTTTTCTTTGTTTTTCTTTTCCTTCTTGTACAGTTATTTTTATGCTGGCTTCAATGACATGACATGCATAAGGAATCTTCGGCCTAGTCTTGAAAGTGAATCTAATTCTGAAATAATAATTCAAGAGATAGAATGTGAGGATGAATCAGAGTATGATGAGGAAGGAGCATTTGAAGAAACTAGTAAAGAATTAAGCCACTTTGAGGAAAAACCCAAGCCAAACCTAAGTGATACAGAAGCAATCAATCAAAGGGACCCAGATAACATCAGAGAAACTAAAATAAGTGTCCATCTTGAGTTGCATCTTAGGGAAGAGATAATCGAAGCATTGCTTGACTACAAAGATATTTTTTCCTGGTCTTATAAAAACATGCCGGGTCTAAGCACTGACTTGGTGGTTCACAAATTGCTTACTGACCTGGCATGCCCTCCCGTCAAACAAAAGTTGAGGAAGTTTAAAAATAACATGAGCATAAATATCAAAGAGGAAGTCACAAAGAAGTTTGAAACAAAGGTTATTCGAGTCATGCTGTATCCCACATGGTTAGCCAATGTTCTGTCTGTGCCAAAAAAGATGGTAAAACTAGGGTATGTGTCAATTATCGTGATCTTAATAAGGCGAGTCCAAAGGATAAATTCCCACTGCCGAACATCCACATATTTATTGATAATTGTGCAAAACATGATATTAGTTCTTTTGTGGATTGTTATGTGGGCTATCACCCAGAACTTGATCGAATAGGAGGATGCAAAGAAGATGGAATTCATCACCCCGTGGGTAACTGCTACAGGGTCATGTTTTTTGGTTTGAAGAATGCTGGGAAAACTTACATGAGGGCAATGACAACCATATTCCACGACATGATACATAAGGAGATTGATGTTTGTGTGGAGGATGTGATTGTAAAATCTAGGAAGCAGTCTGATCATGTCAGAGACTTGAGAAAGTTATTCTAGAGGCTCTGCAGGTACAATCTCAAGCTCAATTCTGCAAATGCGCAATCGATGTGCCTTCGGGGAAGTTTCTAGGACTCATAGTCAATCGTCGAAGCATTGAACTTGATCTATCAAAGATTAAAGCCATAAAAGAATTGCCGCCTGCGAGAAACAAAACCGAGGTGATGAGTCTATTAGGGAGATTGAATTATATCAGCAAATTTATTGCTCGGCTCATGACCGCTTGTGAGCTTATCTTTAAACTGTTGAAAAAGGACACTGCTGCCAAGTGGACGGAGGAATGTCAGGAGGCTTTTGACAAGATAAATGGGTACTTGTCGAACCCACTTGTATAGGTCCCACCAGAACCAGGGAGGCCATTGATTTTGTATCTAACCGTCCTGGATAACTCATTTGGGTGTGTGTTGGGTCAGCACGATATTATCGGCAGGAAGGAGCACGCCCATATACTACCTTAGAAAAAGACCTGTCATCTTATACTACTTACCTTATTTCCTGCCTGGATCCGTTAAGTACATCTTTTAAAACTGTATGCCCACGGGGAGGCTTGCAAAGTGGCAGATCCTGCTCACAGTGTTCGACATCATCTACGTGACATGGTCTGCAATAAAAGCACACGCATTTCCTGACCATTTGGCCGAGAACCCGGTGGATGAAGAATATGAACCTCTAAAGACATACTTCCAGGATGAGGAGGTGATGCATATTAACGAAATGGAATAGGTTGAGAAGCCAGGATGGAAACTATTTTTTGATAGGGCTGCCAATAGGAAAGGCGTTGGGATAGGAGCAGTACTTATTTCTAAAATGGGGCATCAGTACCTAGTTGCAGCTCAGCTCCGTTTCTATTGCACTAACAATATGGCAGAATATGAAGCATGCATTTTGGGTCTAAGGTTAACTGCAGACATGGGTGCCCAGGAAGTCTCGGTCTTGGGAGACTAGGACCATATGGTACACCAGATTCAAAAGGAGTGGAAAACACAAGATTTAAAGGTCATACCATATCGGCAATGTCGGCATGATATTTGTCAATGATTTAGATCAGCAGAATTTAGGCATATTCCGAGAATCCACAACTAGGTTGTTGATGCCTTGGCTACCTTGACATCGATGCCACACCATCCATATAAGGCTTATGTTGACCCATTTCATATCCAAGTCCATGATCAACATGATTACTGTAATGTGGTGGAAAAGGAGCTTGATGGTGAGCCTTGGTTTCACGATGTCAAAGAATACATTAGGTTGGGCGTGTATCCAGAACAAGCCACAAGCGATCAAAAGAGAACAATTCATCGCTTATCAAGCAGATTTCTTCAATAGAGGGATATTGTACAAAAGAACGCGGGATCTTGGGTTGTTGAGATGCATAGATGCTATACAGGCCATGGCTATCATGACCGAGGTACATTTTGGAGTTTGTGGATCACATATGAGTGGATATGTTTTGGTAAAGAAGATTCTCCAAGCAGGTTATTATTTGATCACCATGGAGCGAGATTGTATCAGTTTTGTGCACAAATGTCATCAATGTCAGGTGCATTGAGATTTGATTCACTCCCCGCCATCTGAATTACATACAATGTCTACACCATGGCCCTTCGTTGCTTGGGTCATAGATGTCATTGCACCCATCAAGCCAGTAGCATCTAATAGCCACAGGTTTGTCTTGGTGGCTATTGATTATTTTACCAATGGGTTGAAGCAAAAACAATTCAAGTTTGTGACCAAGAAAGCCATGGTCGACTTTGTGCATTCAAATATCATTTTCCAGTTTGGGATTTCAAAGGTAATCATCACAGACAATGGTGCAAATCTTAATAGTCATTTGATGGAACAAGTATGTCAGGAGATTAAAATTACACACCACAATTCCACTCCATACCGCCCTAAGGTGAATGGAGCAGTCAAGGCAGCTAACAAGAACATAAAGAAGATACTTCGGAAAATGGTAGAGGGTACCAGGATATGGCATGAGAAACTGCCCATTGCATTGTTGGGTTATCACACTACTGTTCGCACTTCAGTAGGGGCAACTCTATATTTGTTGGTGTATGGCACAGAAGTAGTGATACCAGCAGAGATTGAAATCCTATCCCTTCGGATTATCGTTGAGGCCAAAGTTGATGATGACGAGTTGGTCAAAATCCGCCTGGAGCAATTGAGTTTGATTGACGAGAAAAGATTAGCTACAATCTGTCATGGCTAGTTGTATCAACAAAGAATGGCCAGATCATATATTAAGAAGGTGCGCCCAATGAGGTTTGAAGTGGGTCAGTTGGTATTGAAATGTATCCTCCCTCATCAGGCAGAGGCAAAGGGCAAGTTCGCCCCAAATTGGCAAGGGTCGTTCATCGTGATGAGAGTGTTGTCCAATGGGGCTTTGTATTAACAGACATAGAAGGCAAATGTGTAGAAATGGCCATCAATTCCGATGCGGTTAAGAGATACTATGTATGATTTTCTTTGGTTAAAATTGTATTTGTTTGTACTTGGCATGCTTTGGACATTGGAATGACGAATGCATTTTGTTCTGCTATCTAAACAATTTATCCTTTGTTACCTCTTTTGAGCTTTAATTATTTTCTTTCATACCCCTCTTTTGGAATCAATAGCAAAATCAGAAGCACAAACGTGAAGGATAAGTAAAGCAAAGACAAAAGGAAAGAATGAGAAGAAAATAAGAAAAAAGGGAAGAAAGAGATAAAAAAGAGAGTAAAAAAAGAAAGAAAAGAAAATAAAAAGGAAAAGAAAGAAAAGAAAGGAAAGGAAGAAAAAACAACAAAACAGCAAAAGAACAAAAAGAAAAAGAAGAAAGAAAAGAAAAGAAGAAAAGAAAAAGGAGAAGAGAAAGAAATGTCACAACAACAAAGTAATTTCTAACATGAACTACGTTCTACCTGATTCTTTTTAAGGATACGTAGGTAGCCTCACGACCCAGTCCCATAAAAACAAAATCCAAAGTTCGCCAAGAAAGAAACTGGGGCAGAAGTTGTGATTAGTTGTAAGAAATCGGATGCCAAAAGTTGTAAGTTTGAGACCATGTGACCTATTTTGAGCCTTGGATACCTTTTTTTCTATCCCCATCTAAAGCCCACATTACGGTCCAAAGAAATACCTTCTGATCAATCGTCGAAAGATGCAAAGTCAAGCAAATAGAGATGATTCCTGTCAGGGGAAACACTCTAGTCTGAGCAAGGAAGATGAAATGAGAGAGTCTTACTGGTGAAAACCCTCATGGGCACCATAAAACGATGGGAGTTGAGAGAAAATAAAAGTGAGAGAGTCTTACTGGTGAAAACCCTCACGGGCACCTTAAGGCGACAGGAATTGAGAGAAAATCAAAACGAGAGAGTCTTATTGGCGAAAACGGTCACGGGCACATTATGGTGAAAGTGAGTTGAGAGATGAAAAAATGATATAGGTCTGTTGTTGAAACCCTGTTCATAACACCGCATGATAAGTAAGGTCAAGGTTTGGTTGAAGAGAACGGGTTACGGAAATTCGGGGCAACAAAGCATGGCGACTAAGAGATGATTGGTTGGACAGACTTGGCCGACTAGACCAAAGTAAATTTTATCATTGTTGGTACTAGTTTTTCCGCATAGATAAGTCCCTTTTCTTTCTCCGTTTAGTAGTCATCCAATTTTGGATTCTTCTTATCCTAAAAAACTCTCAAAGTCATTGCATTTCATTTTCTTTCAAGTTTCCATTTCTCTAAAGGTCTCAAGGTCAATTTTGTTTGAGCAAGTAAGAAAGACTTTCAAGGCTTGCTACCAGCTTCTAAGTCATAAAGCATAGTGTGGCCAGAACATACCAAAGGCAACGTGAGGTAAAGTAGGATATAAAGAATCACCAAAAGCTTCGTTAATGGAATGATTTGGTAATTTCAGGAGAGATGCAAAGATTCTGATACAAGGGTCAGGAATGTAACACAACGGTTTGGGTACGAAACACTCGGTTCATCTAAGGCCGTAGGGTTCAAAGGTCAGCCAGAAAATCAGGCAGTTCATAGTCAGTTCGGAAAATCGGCCGCAACAGAGCATGACAACAGGGAGGACATTTTCAGCAAGAATGCCGCAAGCTAACCACCATATTTTAAGCTGACAAGATTTTTCTTTGATTGAAATAGGGGCAAAAATTTCAGATGTCTCAGAGAAATCCTCCGTAGGGGAAAAGCAAACACAAACAGGTATGGCTATAAATTTCCGGTCCCTCCTGGAAAATGGAACCTAGTTACAAAATAATCGGGAATATCAAAATAACATAAGTTGAATTAAAGGTTTGCATGTTTGAAATAGAATTCAACTAGGATTTGTCAGGACCCTCATGGAAATGGGTCTTAGTTTAAAATTCAATACATATTACGATTAGCATAATCTAGCAAAAATATTCCTCAAATAATATAAGTCGGTTTCAAATTTTGTTCTGGAGATAGGATTCATGTAGGAGTTGTCAGGACCTCCCAGAGAATGAGACCTAGTTTAGAAATAATTAGCAAAATATACCATAAATGGACCCCAAAGGAATATAAGTTGGTCTGGAAATTCACATGCTTCAAGATAGGGTTCAGTTGGAAGTTTTCAGGACCCTCCCAAATAACGGGACTTAGCTTTAAGATCTTCATTAGATAACATTATTTAGCATGAGTTCTGTTGTAGGGTAATATGATTCAGCCGTAAAGAATTGTCACTCTTAGGATTAAAATTTGACTTTGGATTATCAGGACCCTCCTGGATAATGGCATGTAGCTTTAATTGGTGGTTCCCACCAGATATAACTTAGATTTAAAATTGGTGTTTAATTAATAGTTGTCAGGACCCTCCTAAATAATGGGACTTAGCTTTAAGATTTCCATTAGAAAACAAGATTTAGCGTAAGTTCTGTCGTAGGGAAGCATGATAAGACTTGATTTTGATTTTTCAGGACCCTCCTGGATAATGGAACATAGTTTCAAGGTCTGCTTAGATAAAAAGAGGTAGGGGAAGTCGTACCTTCAGTAGATATAACTTAGGTTGAAACTGTCTTTTAATTAGGAGTTTTGAGGACCCTCCAGGATAATGGGACATAGTTTCAAAGTCTACTTAGATAACAAGAGGTAGGGGAAGTCGTACCTTCTGTAGATATAACTTAGATTAAAATTGTCTTTTAATTGGGAGTTTTTGGGACCCTCCTGGATAATGGGATGTAGTTTCAAGGATTGCTTTGATAACAAGAGGTTGTGGAAGTCATACCTTCAGTAGAGATAACTAGGTTTAAAATGTCTTTTAATGAGGAGTTTTCAAGACTCTCCTGAATAATGGGACGTAGTTTTAAGGACGACTTAGATAACAAGATGTAGTAGAAGTTATACCTTTAAAAGATATAGCTTAGTTTTAAATTGTCGTTTGTCAAGAGTTGTCAGGACCCTCCTGGATAATGGGATGAAACTTTAATACTTTCTTAGATAACCATGTTTGTCAAGTGCCTACCTGGAGAACAAGGGAATATAATTCAAGTTTTGGTAATCAGGCGCCATCCTGGAGAATAAGGGAATACACTTCAAGTTTTGATAATCAGGAGCCCACCTGGAGAACAAGGGAATACAATGCAAGTTTTGGTAATCAGGAGCCCACCTAGAGAACAAGGGAATACAGTTCACGTTTTGGTAATCAGGAGCCCACCTGGAGAACAAGGAAATACAATTCAAGCTTCGGTAATCAGAAGCCTACCTAGAGAACAAGGGAATACAATTCAGGCTTTGGTAATCACAAGCTCACCTGGAGAACAAGGGAATACAATTCAAGTTTTGGTAATCAAGAGCCCACCTGGAGAACAATTCAGGAGTCCACCTGGAGAACATGAGAATACAATTTGAAGTTTTGGCAATCAGGAGCTCACCTGAAGAGCAGGGGAACACAATTCAAGTTCAGTAATCAGGCATCCACTTGGATAAAAGGAAGCATATCAGAGTAAAATTCAAGTCGGCAAAAAGGAATTTCATAGGAAGAATACAAGTCAGCGAGGCAACAAGGATCAAAAGCATGCTTGAAGACATAGATAGGATCTCTTGTAATCCATAGATCATAGTCTAGTCTATCTCCTTTTATTTTTTCGACACGATGTAATAAGGGGGTCTAGTAAGCAGTAGCAGTAGCAACAGCAACAGTGAAATCACAGCTTCATGGTAGTCCCAGCTACCAAACATTCCTAAACTACATTGACCTGATTTCTTTTTAGCCAAGGATATGTAGGCAGCCTCCGAAGCAATGAACAGTCAATATTTTCAAAAATACTTCCCACAGAGTATTCAAACGGGAAAAAAATCGCTCGTATCCGCTCACTTATCTTTGCACGAAAACTCTTTGTGTCTTCGAGCAAAGAGGGGCAGTTCTGAGCACGTGAACCCTATATGAATTACTCCCATAGTTTCAAAATAAAAATGATTTCTTTTCATTAGTTGCTATTCTGTGGATTTTCGTAGCATTTTCTGTTAATTTTGTGCATGTTTGTCTGTATATTTTAATTGGTGAAAAATACAAAAAATGTGTTGCATGAGCATAAGAAGTATGTTGTGCATTTTAAGAATTAATTAATAATCAAGTTATTTTATAAAGTAAAAAACAAAGAAAAGACTCATTTTGCATTTATAACTTTTTAAATTTTGAATTTTGTAGCTTCTTTTAATTTGGGAATTAAGTAGTTGTTATAAAAACTATTATGAGTAATTAGTTTAATTAATCTAGTTTAAGAGTTGATTTAGGATTTAAATAAAATTAAAAAGAAAAAAAGAAAAGAAAAAAAATTTTTACTTGATAAAACACAAAGACTGGAATTTGGGCCAGCCCAAACCAAAAACCCCTCTTACCCGGTAATACCGGAATACCCAGCCCAAAACCATTTCCCCACCCGGTCCAGCCCCAGCTATACCAAACAACCCCGTTTCCCCGCCATTCAGTCCTAGCCATCTAGGTTTGTTTAATCTAACGCTGGGGAAGTAGGGTTCACTAAATATATTAATGTCCTAATGACCTACCCCTCGCCCCCCCCCCTTCTCAGATCCCTCTCCTCATCTCCAAACCCTCCCCTGTAATGCCACCATCCACCGCCGCCATAAATCACCCCACGGCGGCGTCAAGTCTCTAATGTCTTTCAAATTTACACCATAGCCCCTCCACTGCCTCCTCATCTCGAATCCACAACTGCTTTCCCTCAAAACCTACCCAAACTCCTTGAATATTGACCTGAAACAATGAACCCTAACACAGCCAGTATTCTCCAGTAGCGGCGCCACCACAAACCTCCCCAAAATCACACCATATAACCATTTTGTTCACCTTGTCCTAAATCCACACTCAGTTTCTCTCAAACACCCCTAAAATCGCTCGAATTTTTAATTTAGGGTTCAAAAGTCCAAGACCAAAATTGATGCATGAGGGTCTTTTTTTCAAGTTTTGGTTGGTTTTATCCTCTGTAACACTCTTTATTTGTTCTTGCTAAGAACAAATGGATGACGGTATTGGGGACGAAGTCAATGGTTCGAGTCCGGGGTTCGATTCTGCTCAATTAGGTAAGTCTTTTTTCAATTCCTTTTGATTTTCTTTTCATTGATTCATCCTCCTTCTCATCTCCTTTCGTTCAAGTAGAAATGCATGTTCATATTCTGGGTTTTTATTTTTGTGATTATCTCTTGTCAATCAGTTTAAGTTTAAATTTGTGTAAATCATTGCTTAGTTTAATTACGATAAGTTTTGTAGTGGAGTCTTTGTTTAAACGTTGGTCTAAATGACCTTGGGAATGTTTGATGTTTGATTTATGTCAAGCAAGTTTTCAATTGTCAAAAGTTTCACATTTTTTTAGTTGCATCCTTTGATCTGTTAGTATGTTAATTTCATCTTATTAAGTGTTAGTTGTATCCTTTGCATTAATTTCAACATTAATCCTTTGGCTCAAATTGCTTCTTGCTCTCATTTTTAATCCAGAAATTGGGTTTGATTATTTGTGGGATCGAGGGGTATACCTTTAAGCCCAAGTCTTGGGCCGGTTGCCCGTCGGTCAACCCAGGGTCAATTTAACCCATAGCCAGTCAATATAGGCTAAATTTGAGGGTAGCTAAGGGTAATTTAGTTAATGAAGTAGGGGAATCTTTGGATAACAGACTTAGAAGCTTCTAGTAGGGGTTTGGATTAAATTTTCAGACTATGACTTGACCAACAAGTCATAAATGAAGGATAAAGTAGCAAAAAAGGGAATTAAAAAGGAACTAAAATATAAAATCAAAATCTGAAGGTTTGCCCTAATTGCTTGCCTATAAAGTCATTGAACCTAAGGGTAAAGATTTAGAGGAAAAAGAACCCAGAAAAATATAAAAATCCATAGAATTTTACTGTTCCATTGATTTTTTAGAAGGAGAATTCTGAAAATAAGAAAACAACAAAAATATTTGAAGAAATATTGTTCCATTGAATTTTGCTTGACAATTTGAAATGTTCACCTCCTGGATCGATTTCTGATTATCTTGAACTTTGAAATGATTTAAGGACTAGTCCCCGGGTTGGGTTTCGAGGTTTGGTTAGCTGTGTATTCGAAACCCGTTTCTAGGTTGCAACACTTCATTTTGGGGTTTTGAAATTGTTTGGTTGGTTTGCTCCTTGTAGTTAGGTTCTACTGTTGTTGTTGTTCATTGCTCTCACATTCCTTTTTCCTATTTTAATTCTCAGGTACACACTTCTGCTTTCAATCTGATTGTAAAGCTTTGTTGGGCTAAATGGAATCTGGAGCTTTGAGCTGTATTTGTTTTTTGAGTTAGATTAGTAATGTAGTTCACTTGTTCATTCTGTTTGCCTAGAAATTTCATTTCTTATATCTTAGACTATGAATAATGCAATCACAGATCTAATCTTTGAATGTCACATGACAGGGTAGCTTAGCTTGATGTCCATCATAGTGTAGTCTTTACATGTAATTATTTGTAATATTCATTTGTTTTGAGGATAGTGGTTGGATTAGTTTGAAGGTAGTTGATTCATGGTTGATACCATTCTAGACTATTAAAACTGATTGAAGTTAGTCTTTATGCTCATGCTTGTATCATGTTTTGTTCTTTTTAGAATTTGAGCCATGTAGCACATTTTCAGTGCATGGTCTTTGAGTACGAGTAAGGTGTTTGGGTTCTCGAAGAATTGTGATTCAAATCATGACTTCATGATTCCGCAAGTCTCAAACCTGCAAAAATGTGTCGAATCCTTGTTGTCACTGGCAAAATCCATAGCAAGCTTCATATATTGCTAATAACTTAGTTTGATCAAAATTGTTGTTAATTATTAATGGTGTAATGTTTTGCTCGGTGTGTTCCTTTGGCAATAACAATCATTTGGGACTGCCCTTCAGATAGATAGCTAGTCTAACAAGTTTGCTTAGGAATGTATTTAAAACAACCCTAAAGTTTGGTTTTCCAAAGTCATGCGAGCCTGTTTCTTTCAATGTAGCTGCTCGCTAGGTTTGATTCTTGTTTTTTCTCTGCTTATGTCTGTCAATTAACTTTATGTGCTCGATAAGTATTTTGGGTCATAGAGTTGGGCCTACTGCAGGCCCAAGAAAGAATGTTACTAGCCTCACGCCCTTTTCCTCGCCATGAATTGGCCCTTTAAAGCTTGAAGTCCGATGATTTCACAAGGGAGCCAGCTCGTTTGTTGTTTTTAAGTAGTCCTTTTGTGAACTTGTGGACCATTAAGACATCAAATTTTAGTCATCTTGCAGGGCTAATCCTTAGTTCAAAATAACTAGAACACTTTAGGTACCTATAATCAATTAACGGAGTTGAGCCACAACAAGTACTACGAATAGTTTATGGACCTTCAAGAATTAGTCTAAATTCTTTTTTTTTAAAATTTGAAATTTAGGTGTGTCACACCAAATAAATGACAATTGCATGCCCTTATTTTAATTTTGTTTATCCTTAAAATTTGAGATGCGCCATTTAGCAAATTTTCATGGCCCCCGCAAAGCTGCTAATGCGTAGTTGCTTTAGGTGCGTCCTTTTAATAATATTATCTTCCTAAATTCTGGTGTGTATTTATGTGACTCAAATCAAAATCTCAACAATACCAAAATATGTCAAAGACCGCGGGTGTATTTATGTGACGTGGTACATAACGTATTTTAATGGTTTTGCAATATTCCTAAAATGAATAAAGCGGTTTAAGTTTTTAAAATGCACATATGTTTTTAAATTGTATTAAAATCAGATGATAGGCCAATTATAACAGTTGAGTGACCGTGCTAGAACCACGGAACTCCGAAATGCCTAACCCCTTCTCCAGGTTAACAGAATTCTTTACCCAAATTTCTGTGTTCGCGGATTGTAATACAGAGTCATTCTTTTCCTCGACTCGGGATTCAAACCAGTTACTTGGGACACCATTAACTATCCCAAGTGGCGACTCTGAATTTAATAAATATAATTTTGTATTGATTGTCGTTTAACTGGAAAAACGCCCTTCGCGTAGGTGCAGCAAAAGGAGGTGTGACACATCAGCCCTTTTCCAAATTCTATTTTCGATTCTTTAGCCATCCGGAATTCACCCGAGGCCCCTTGGACCCCAACCAGTCATACCAACCAGTTCCATAACACCTTACGGACTTACTCGAGGCCTCAAATTATATCAAATAAAGCTAAAATCGTGAATCAACCCCCCAATCCAAGCTTTATGAACTTTAGAATTTCAAACTTCAACTTTCGATGCTGAAACCATTCAAATCATGTCTGCTTGACCTCAGATTTTGCACACAAGTCATATTCGACATTACGGACACACTCCAACTTCCGGAACAGGATTCCGACCCTGATATCAAAAATTCAATTTCCGATCAAACTTCTTAAAAACCTTCAAATTTCTATCTTTAGCGAAATGACTCCAAAATGACCTATGGACCTCCGAATTCATATCCGATGGAACTCCCAACTCCAGAATCACTATACAAAGCTACTCCCAGCCTCGGAATCCCAAACGGACATCGATGACACTGAAATGAACTTCAAGCCAATCTTATAAAACTTCTTCCAAAATGCTAACTTCCACAATAGGCGCCAAAACATTCTCGGGGTCTTCCAAAACCCGATCCGATCATATGCCCAAGTTCGAAATCATCATACGAACTTGCTGGAACCTTCAGATCTCAATTTCGAGGTTGTTTACTTAAAAATTCAATCTTAGTCAATTTTTTCAACTTTAAGCTTTCGAATTAAGAATTATCCTTTCAAATCAACTCCGAACTTTCCGAAAATCAATTGCGATGACGCGTACAAGTCATAATACCTGAAATGAAGCTGCTCATAACCACAAACTTCTGAACGGCGCACTAGAGCTCAAGACGACTGGCCGGGTCGTTACAATTTTAATAGACTAGTGGCTATTTTTGCTCAGCATTAAAAATGCTAGATAAAAGTAAATATCACTTTAAAAAGTGATTATCCCATGCTATTTCTATAGAGAACGGGGGTTGAAATTATTTAAAAAATGAGTATAAATTAAAAAATTTAAAAAAATAAATATAAATTAATATGGACGACCTAATAGAACATCTCGGGCAAGCCTTCCTCGAGAAGGGCCCAAAACCAGCGCCGTAAGCCCGCCATGATATGTGATCATTGGCCCACATATGTGAGACGAGGAAAGTCATTTTCCAGTATAATTTTTGAGAACCAAATTTTGGTGTTAACAATGAGTATAAATAAGACATTGTATATTTGATTTTTTTATGGATAT
Organism: Nicotiana benthamiana; assembly: GCA_034376525.1. Classification (NCBI taxonomy): domain Eukaryota; kingdom Viridiplantae; phylum Streptophyta; class Magnoliopsida; order Solanales; family Solanaceae; genus Nicotiana; species Nicotiana benthamiana. The sequence goes on from CM067337.1 coordinate 98,971,686, forward strand.
AACATATATAAAATCAAGTGTCTTCCTTTAGATTCTTTCCTCCAAAGGCCGTCAATGCATTTAGAGGGAAAGATTAGCAAAACGAAACAAAAAAGAGGGAAGGGGAGCATCACAATCTTGTTCTCTTTGTGAGAGATATCGAATCATAGAAATATACGGATCAAGTTTCACATTCATTCTTTGGTAGATTCGATTTATTTTATGGAGCTTTGGAAAATAAAAAAAGAATCTTTTGGCTTTACTTGTTGATATATGAAAAGTAAACTCACACTTTCATTTCGAATTATGTACTCTTGAGGTTACTAATAGTATAATTATTTTCAAGTTTTAAATCCATAATAATTTTTATATAATGATGATCGTCCAAGTGTAAATTAGTGATTTTAGAATCTTTTGAATATTACTTGAAATACTCGATCATTAATATTTTGGTAATGTGATTTTGTTATACTTATATTTTATATGATGAATAGTTTGCTTATCTAATCTTCTAAATTGTTTTAATATATTGGGGCTTAAAGTAGTCACTTGATTTGAAAACTTACGGCGGCACAAATCAACAACAACAACAACCCAGTATAATCCCACTTAGTAGGATCTGGGGAGGGTAGTATGTACGCAGATCTTACCCCTACCCTTGAGCAGAGAGGCTGTTTCCAAATAGACCCCCGACATTCTTCCCTCCAAGAACTTCCCACCTTGCTCTTGGAGAGACTTGAACTCACAATATCTCGATTAGAAATGGGAATTGCTTGCCATCAGAGCAACCCCTCTTGTCATCATTTATAAAAAGTACTGATTTGCAATTTTTTATACAACTACAGCGGTTAGAAATCGCTACATAATAAGAAACACAGAAGGCCGTAATAACCACATTATAATTGTGGCGGTTTCAAAAACTACCTTAATATTATTTTGGTAGGACGGAATTGTGTCGCTTCAAAAAGCATTCCTAGTACGTACATACTTTCCAATGGGATGAAGTAAAAAGCATGAAATATTAACATATCCATGGTAAGGTAGTGTTTACCCGTCCCAAGATCCAAAGTCACTTCAGCTGTCCATTAAACTTTAGTTGGTGTACCAAGTTTCAACTCCATAGGCTCATATTTATTCTCAATATATTTGTTGGTTATCAAAGAAAGAAAATTTTATTAAATTAATCTTCTTTTTAGCTTCAAAAAGAAAAACATAACTTAGTCCCACAAACAAGCATCATAAAATATATATTAGAATTCATAAAAACATAACGGAACTTTCGGATAAACAATAAGATGCCAGATAGATAAACAACACTAAAGTGCTTTACCGAGTGGGATATTTGATTTTTTTTCAGATAATTCAATTGGAGTCCATTGACTTTAATTTAAATACATTAAAATTAGCTACAGAAGGTGAACAAAGGAGCTAGAAGGTCTATATCTTTACAATAAGAACTTCATTCACTTATCTGCGTTCCAAAACAGAAGCTTGTTAGAAACTAAGCGTTCTTCAGACTGTATAGAGAATTAGATTTTTTATTAGTTCTCACTGTAATAACAGACTGTAAAATCAATTAGTATAAAAAATCAGGTTCTTTAATTGTTTTCACAGTAGCTCGACAGTAATTAAAGAACACACAGAATTTTTACGTAGAAAAATCTCACTCAAGAGGACAAAACTCACAACCTACACTTGTAGACTTTCAACTTCACTAACTTGTAATCACCTATTACAAGCCACTTTGTAATGACTTAATTATAAAGACTTCAACTCAACTAAATTGTGATACTCTTACCACAAGTCACTTTGTCACTCTCTACTCTCTAGTTATAAAGACTTCAATCAATCTAACATATAATAACACTATTACAAGCCACTTTGTAATAACTCTATTATAATGACTTTAACTACTCTAACTTGTAGTAACACTATTATAAGCCACTTTGTAATAACTCTATTAAAAATGCTTCACAACTCAACTAACTCTAGCTAATCCACAAACACAAAGATTTATGATTTACAAAGAGTCTAACTAAGCTAAATAGGAGTTACAAATGAAGAACAAATAACAAAGACTCAACAAACCTAAGGATTTAAGATATCTTCAATCTTTGGACCGGTCCTCAAGGTTGCAGTAGCTTTGTTCTTGAGAGATGTTGTGGCAAGCGTTTGAGAGAATATTTTCTTTTGATTTTGCAAGTGCTGGAGTGAATATCTTGTGCCTTGCACAAAGTTTATACTACAAAGACATCACAATGGTGATATCAATTCACAATGGAGATGTCAATTCTTGGTTAGTACTTGCCTCTTCCCAATAGAAAGTGACTGCTGCACTGTGTGCTGCACAGTCGTGTGTACAGTCGCAAGCAGTCACTTTCTGCAGTTGCTTTCCAGTTGTATAGTTGACTTATACTTATGTCAGGGGAACATCAAGGGATCGGGTCCCTAATTTGGTTCTTGTGAATCTAAAGGCACACTGCCCAAATTATCCTGAGTTCGATTAACTTGAATGATTATGCCAAGCATGAGACATAACAGAAGACATTAAAATGGAATTAACATCATAAGAGTCAGCCTTATTAATTGAATGGAGCATATTTATATTTTTGGATGAAAATGATGATTTATTATGCAGATGAATGAGGAAGATGAATCTTAAATCCACTTTTAGCATCAAGAGATGTAGGAAGACATGAACTAAAAGTACTTGAAACGGTCAAAGTTGAAAGCATAATGAAATTTGACTTAGACTCATGACTCAGACATATTGAGCGGAGGAAGTATATGTCACTCCTTGCCCTACCAATTTCTAGAGGCATCTTCATTCAAGGGGCTTGCATTAAACAGAGGTATCTATTAAAGTTAACCATACAATTGAGATGCACAACTATGAGTTAATTTAGATAAGAATAATTTTGAAGCGAGGCACTTATAATACTCTAAACAAAGCTAGATTAGGATCAAAGAATGCATCTCCTCTTTCTGTCACTTTACTCTGTATTCATTAAGTAGGGTAGCTAAAAATGTTTAAAGTAAAGTCTTGATGTTGGTTAAAAATAATTTTCTATAAGTCATGTGGTTTGAGGCTCCACTATCTAGTATCTATAAGTCAATACTATAAGTCAATAATAGAATTAGAACATTTACATATAGTTGTTTTTGCAATCTCTTTATAAGTGGAGCAAGCTAGAATAAGGGTATCTTCTGGCCCGGGCCGGGGCCTGACGGGCCGGGCTTCGTGTGCCGGCCTGGAGGTCCCAGGCCTAGTGGTCCTGGTAGTCGAGACCGGCCCGTGACGGGCCTAAACCCACAATGGTCCTGGGCCTGGGGGGCGTGATGGGTTTTTTTTTTTAAGGCAATATCTTATATAGTAGTTATTAGTATAGTGTAGAATATATTTATATAATGTACTAAGTTATTAGTATAGTATATATAATATATATTTCATTGTATATTGTGTTGTAATAATTAGTATATATTGTATATCATGTATATATTGTGTTGTAGTAATTAGTATATATTGTATATTATGTATATATTGATATATATTATGTATATATTGTGTTGTAGTAATTAGTATATATTGTATATTATGTATATAGTATGTTGTAGTAATTAGCATATATTGTATATTATGTATATATTGATATATATTATGTATATATTGTGTTGTAGTAATTAGTATATATTGTATATAATGTATATATTGTGTTGTAGTAATTAGTATATTGTGTTATACTAATTAGTATATATTGTATATATATTATATCTCTTATGTATAATGTATATATATTCTCTTATATATATTGTATCTTATGTATATATGTTCTTACTTATATATTTTCTTGTAGTTTAGGTTGTACGTTATGTATATATATTCTCGTATATATTTTATTGTAGTATATATTGTATGTTATATATTTTATGTTATATATATATATATATACATATATATATATACATATATATATATATATATATATATATATATATATATATATATATATATATATATATATATATATATATATATATATATATATATATATATATATATATATTCAAGGATTGATATCGAAGTAAAGACAAAGAAATATTGAGAAAAAAGATATTCAAGGATATGTCTTATAATTTTTATTGATCAAAATGGCATATCTTTCTTAGTCTTCCTTCCCCCAATGGAATGAGCACAACAAGGTACTAATACCACCATTAAAAGGAAAAAAAACTAAAAGAAGATGTGCCAATGTACAAGTTACATCATAATCTACATTGTATCTCTAACAAATCTCATAAATCCATCAAGGTTGAGAGGAGGCTGTGTTGGTGGTGGTGGAAATGAAGCTTGTTCATCACCACTTCCGGGCGAAGCCCAATCCTTAGAAAGTTCTGCTGTCATTTCTTCATATGCTTCATCTATCGCCGGTTGTGATTCTGCAATGCCAAAGTTTCTTCTTTCTGCGCGGATCCAATCTCTAAAAAGTACCGATTTTTCCAAGCTCTCCCTTATTGCCGCTCTATGATCACCGATTTGTAGTCTTGCTTGACTGAAAGCACTCTCCGATGCAACAGTTGAAGCTTTAATTGATAAAACATCCCGAGCCATCCTTGCAAGAACCGGAAAATGTTTTTCCCTTGACTTCCACAATTCCAAAAGATCGAAAAAGCCGTCTGGATTCTCTTTTTCAAGTTCTTGTGAAAAGTAAATTTGAAGATCATTTTGATGTGAAATTTCATCATAATTATCACCTTGAGAACCCCGGAACTCCGTCCAAGATTTAAGAGTTGTTAAGCCCGCAACCCGTTTAGACAACTGTGAGCTAGACATAGTAGGGGTTGGAATATTTGGCCTAGTATGATCAAACGCCTGTTTATATGCATTATAAAAAGTTTGGGCATTAATTTTAATTGATGATTTTGCATCAGCAAGTGTAGCGATTTCCTCTTCTGAAAGATCTAAAACTTTATAAATATTAGAATACCAAAAATGAGGACCTCCTAATTTCATTGTTGGATTTAACATTGCAGCTACACCAAAAATAGGAGGGATAGGGGAAAAATAGTTTTTATATTTTTGTTTAATTTCATTTATAGCAAGTTCATAAATATCCCCACCCTTGCTAAATTCAACAAACAAATCAGCTAGTGCGGCAATATAAACTAAACAATTTGAAATAGTAGGATAATATTGCCCAGAAAATGCATTTGTATTAACTTGAAAATGTTTTAAAAAATCTAAAATAATTTTAACATTAGTCCAATCTTGGGTAGTAAGTATTTCATCATCATCCTCACCACTTACCCGAGAATTAAACGTGGCATTAATTGGATTTCTATATTCATACGCAACTACTAAACTTTCGTGCATACAATTCCACCTAGTCGAGCAAGGTTTAGGAACCTTTCTTTCTCTAAGGCCATATTCATCACATTTTTTAAAATAATCTCTAAGTCTAGTTCTACGGTTTGAATAAAATAGCCAATTAAGAGCCATTCAAACCTTTTCAATTTCTATGTTTAATGTTCGCATACCATCACCAACAATTAAATGATAAATATGACAAATACATCTAACATGGAAAATATTACTAAATGCAGGATTAAGGGTTTTTGTTAGCATGCCTATTGCACTAGTGTTACTAGAAGCATTATCCATAGAAATTGCCATTATTTTATTATTAAAGCAAAAATATCTACATATATCTGAAATAGTGTTAGCTATAAACCTACTCGTGTGACATGAATTAATTATTCTATATGCAATTATGCGTTTTTGCATTGTCCAGTCCTCATCTATCCAATGACTTGTAACAGTTAGATAATCACAGTCATTATTACTTCTACCAATATCAGTTGTAATAGAAATCCAATTAGGTATATGAGTAAATAAATAGCGCAAATATTGTTCATATTCATGTTTGAATTTATAAATATCGGCCTTAACTGTTGCGCGACGCCAACCTTTATAAGTAGGATTAAAAACTCTTCTAATATAATGAACCCAATTAGGATTAGAAGCAAAAGTATAAGGCAAGCACATAACAGTAATCATTTTTGCTAATTCTTCACGATCTCTATTTGGATCGTAATATAAAATACCTCCGGTGACAGTGTTAATTCCTGGTTGAACTAGATTTGAACCTATGCTAGGGTTAACTTGAGAATCTACACTTGTCCCCTCTTGCTGCGCTTGCATTTGAAAAAATCTAGCCCTATCTCTAGGGTGTATTTTTATGTGCCTAACAAAACTACTTGTGCCGCTACGGTCTCCAGTAAATTTATGAACAAGTAATTTCCCACAAGTTTTACACTTAGCCTTATTTTGTTCTCTTACTTGAGTAAAAAAATGTCAAACTAATGATGTTTCTGCCCGTTTAGCATGTTGTCTACTAAAAGTTGGAGTTTCTACAGGTGGGTGTGCCGGTCCATTACTTGAGTTATAAACAGGACTAGTAGGTGTATCATCTAAATCTGGTGCTTTGGTTTCATCATCATCATTATCATCCTCATTTTCCTCTAAAATAGGTTCATTAGTATAAAGAGCATTCATAATTTCATTATCTAATCTATCACCTACTGCAACATCATGTAGAAATTCGTTATCGGTAAATTGAAAACAAGGGTGATCACTATCAAGCATTACGGGAGGCGGAGTAGGACGTCTAGGTTGGCGACTACTTTCAACTTGCTTATCTTTTGTAGGTGGGGGAACCGGGGGAAGGGTAGTATTATGGCCACTACTTTCACCGGTTTTACATTTTCCTTTACCGAATATTTTTTTCAAAGAAAATGCCATACTAATTAGAATTATGCAAACTAAACAACACAAAAATATATTATTAAAATGTAAGAGTTGAAACGAGTTTACCGGATTGCCGAACAACTTTTTGAAAATTGAAAATCGTTGAACACTTGAAAACATCAATTCAACAACTTCACAATTTTCACGAATTTTCAACAATAAATTAAGCAATTGTAGTAGAAAGATTGAAAGAGAGCTTGAGAGAGATTGAGAGATATTGATGAATTGGTGAATAAAAATGAAAGAATGAGGGGGTATTTATAGTTGAGAAATGAGAAAAAGTGTAATTATATATATTTTGGGGTTAAATTAAAGTTTGGGGGCCAAATGACTATTTTACAAAGTTCCAAACGGCTATTTTTGAAAATAGTCGTTACTGATTTTTCAAAAAAAAAGAATTAAAAAAAAATAGCCGTTGGGCCTGCCAGGACCGGCCCAGGCCCGCCAGGCGATCCCGGGCCTGACGGCTCGAAGCTGAAGACCGGCCTGTCACGGGCTTAATGGACCGGTAGGACCGGGACCGCCAGGACCGGCCCACCAGGCCCGCCAGGACCGCGGTTCCGGTCCGGTCTCGGTTCAGGCCCGGCGCGTTTGCACCCTTAAGCTAGAATACATGCAAAGTTTGTAGCTCCACAAGCAATATTGTTTGGATTCTCCCCCGTATTTCTAGCTTGGAAAGTCTCCAGCAAATTCAGTAATTTTTCATGTTGTTCATTTGTTAGACCTGACACACCTTGCTTTGAATTCTTGTTCTCTGATCCTTCAATGCATTCACCAAATGACTCTTCATAATCTCCATGAACATTTGCAGCAGACCCTACATTTTTTCCTTTAGTAAACTTGAAGTCTCGTGGAAATTCAATTATGCTGTAACATATTTTTTTTTGTGCCCCGACTTCTTGCAATAGAAATAAAAACGTTTTGACTTGTTTAGTGCGTGTTTTTCACTAAATGAGTTATTCCCTATGCCCCGTCAGTGTGGGGTATAGTTAGTTCTGAATATATTTTGTCCAGGTTCATTGGCATTGACTGACGCAGACTCTATGGCCAATTGGTTATTTGGCCTGACTTCTCTTTGCTTCTCCTCTTGAATTAGAATGGAGAAGGCTTATGTAATGCTAGGCAATGGGTTCATCATTAAAATGCTACCTCTCACAAGTGAATAAACTTTATTAAGTCCCATTAGAAACTGAATTGTTCTCCTGTTCAATTTTATGCATGTTTGCTTTGGCTCAACAAGTTAATTGACAACTACATTGTGCGCGGGCATTTAAGGTGTTTATTTCCTCCAAAAATCTTTTTATTTTTGTGTAATATCATGTGATGTCCAAAGCACTTTGGCTAAGGTCATTTATTTTCTTTTGAAGCTGATAAAATTTTGCCCCAGTATTTTGATCGCATCGGTCCTCCAACTCTTTCCATAACCCCTTGGTATCATTGATGTACTATAGAGTGTCTGCTAAACCCTTTGAGATTGAATTAAGACCACTGGTTGAAGGTTGCATCATTAGAACCCCGATTCTTACATTTTTCGGTGATGAATCTGACTTTATTCTTCACTAAAATAGCTCGAAGAATGCCTCTCCTCCAGGATCTATAACCAGTTTTGTCGAGGGATACCGGTACTAGCATTGTTCCAGCACTCTCATACGGTTGCATGTACAGTGGACTAGTTGTGTTCCGTCTAGAGTTAGTTGTATCTGAGGTATCTTTATCTCCGACCATGATTCAATTCAAGTAAATGGAGAATATTGATCAATTATGAAGAAAATGAGAGAAAAACACCCAGTTAATTTGTGAATCTTGAAACCCTAAATCCTCAATTCCGAGATTTGAGTTTTAGCAAACAGAAATAAACTCAATGAGATGAAGGAGATGACGTAGACGAACTCACAGTTGAAATGCAAGCTCTGATACCATATTGAATTCGTGTATTCTCATGGTGAAGGCATCCACCATTGACAGGTGATCAGGTGAGAGAGGAAATGGAATGTACATTCTAAAAGATAGCTGAAGACTTGTGAAATGATTTATGTGTATTCAACTAACTCAATGTATAAGATTATATACACGAGTGGGACCACATATCTAACTACCAAGTGTAAGTACAAAACTTCATCTAACTAACACTAATTATAAAGGGAATAAATACAAATACAATATAAGTCTCAATATGGTATATATGTACCCTAAAACTGTTTCCCCAGTAAGACAAGTATTCAACTATTTTATTTTTTTATTTTTGTATATTTTGACTTTTCTTAGTGAAAATTCAGACGTGCTTTGTATCATTTGATGGAAACTGAAAACTAATAACTTGAATTATGTTCTAATTATTACTCCCTTCGTTCCAGTTTTTGTAAAATTATTTTCTTTTTTGGTCCGTTCTAAATAAAATGATCCCTTTTTAAATTTGAAAATAATTTTGCTTAAACTTTTAATTCAACTTTTAATAAGAAACTTTTATTACCACACAGATACCCTGAACCACATTTTGACTTGTTTTGAATTATAAATTTTAAATTTTTTATTTTTTTTAAACTTTATACCCAATCAAACATTTTAACATAATTAAAACGGAGGGGGTACATTTTATAATTATCAAGTGATCATGCTCAAGTTAAGTCGTAAGATTTGGAAAATGATCCCTTTTTAAATTTGGAAATAATTTTGCTTAAACTTTTAATTCAACTTTTAATAAGAAACTTTTATTACCACACAGATACCCTGAACCACATTTTGACTTGTTTTGAATTATAAATTTTAAATTTTTTATTTTTTTTTTAAACTTTATACCCAATCAAACTTTTAACATAATTAAAACAGAGGGGGTACATTTTATAATTATCAAGTGATCATGCTCAAGTTAAGTCGTAAGATTGAAAATAAAATGGAACAAAAGTACTGAAAAAGGTGAAAGTGAGAGCAGTAAAAGTATGTGCTAAAACCTAAAATCAATACTCCATATAGACTTGAAATCAAAAGTAAAATAGCTAGGGGGTTAGAAGTAGAGATCATGAAAAGTAAAAAGTAAGAAAAAGTGGGTTAACATGCAGATACGATGAGATATCAAAATAAAAATTCACTGCTTTTTAAACTCACGCTATGACCCTCTCTGCAGAAACAAAAAATAAGAAAAAGCCATATTTGACTGACCTAATAAAACTATAGAGTATACATCAGCTGACGGTCAACGGCGGGTTGTTAACCGCTACTTGTCGGCTTGTCGGTTCTTTTCCATATAGTTTCTGTTACTTTTTCTCTTTACATTTCCCAAATTCCCAATGCTTTTGTACTCCCTCAACTGCACACCAAAAAAGGTATAAACTTTTACCTCTATTACATGCTCTTTAAAGAAAGTTTTTTGATGGCAAACAAGTGTAATATGGAATAGTAAGTATTTTTTATCTTTAAACAAATGTTTGGAGGTCGAGTTTTGAGTTGGAATTACTTTGGTTAGGGAGTTCTTTATCTTTTAATGTTGGAATTTTTGGTGCGAGATTACATTTAATCTGACTCAAATACAGGTATCAGATATCAGATGAGAAAGAAAAAAATAAAAAACTCAATTCAAAAAAAATCACATTAGTGCCATGTATTTTGTTTGAGGAAAATATTTTTGAGATTTTGCAAAAAATATTCCCTCGAAACGTAACGTGTTTGTTTAATTATAAGTCTTTTTTCAAGAAGTTCAAGGTTTTTTTCGAAGAAATTTACTTTTTACTCGACAAATATTCCGAAACTTTTAGGAAAAAAGATTTAAAAGGCTATTCCGAATGGAGTGTGTTTGAGAAAATGATGCTTTTCTAAATAAATTATTTGAAAATAATATACTTGTGTTTGTGACGACCCAAAAGGTCATTACTTGTGTTGCAAGTAAATCTAATATTTCGAGGTTTAAAAACCTCATTTTTACCTCACCTTAATTTGAGTGCATGGTCCGGACCTATCTCCGTAAAGATTTCTATGTAAAAATATGAGAAATGGAAATTTCTAGAGTTAAAGAAAAAAAATTGATTATGGTTGATCTTGGTCAACATTTTAAGTAGACGAACCCGAATACGTATTCCGATGATCCTGAAAGGTCCGCAGTAAAATATGGTACTTGGGCCCGGAATTGAATTCTTAGGTCCCAAGCCTTAGAAATCAATTTTTGAAAGAAATTGTTCTACTGAATTATCTAAGAAATGAGGAAAAAATTAACGTTTGAAACCATTATTATCAGGCCCGTATTTTAGTTTCGGAGACCGATACAAACTTGTTACAGTATTTGAATGATAACCGTAAAATTTGGTGAAAAACAAAGTTTATTTGACATGAGTTGGACTTCCGGTTGAAGAGACTTTGAGAGTTCTTGATGAAAATGTTAAGTTTAGAGTTTTAATTCATGATTTTACATGTTATTGATGTGATTGCACAAGTAGGTCCATATGATATTTTTGAGTTAGTATGCACATTTAGTTTGAAGTTTTGAGTGCTCGGGAGAGTTTCCGGTAGGTTCCGGGACGGCTTAGGCCTAAAACACAGTTGTTGCACGTTCGGAGAAGTTGAAGGTCTCTGAACCCGCCAGTGCGATCCACAAGACAATGTGTACGACCTCGAAAGGGCTAATGGGGTCCACAGTAGATTTCGTGGGGTGTGCGTTGGAGGGTTGTGTGACCGCAGTCGACTTTATGCAGTCCGCACAGGGTTACGCGGCCATAGTCGACTTTGTGCGGTCTGTACAGGTCCACTAGTCCGCAGGAAGGGATGTGCGGCCGCTGTCTATTTTGTGCAGTCCGCACAGGGGGTCTGAGAGGAGTATACTAAAATGGGATTTTCAGTTATTTTTCATTTTCCAAAACCCCAAAAACATAAGAGGCAATTTTTGAAACAACCTTTCTCCTCCAAAACATTATTAAGTGATTTCTAAATCATATTTTTCACTAATTAACATCTTTTAACATGATTTTCACTCATAATCAATGATGTTCATGGGAAAAAGTTGGTGTTTTAGGTAGAACCTAGGTTTTTCAAAAATTGGGGATTTGGACCTCGATTTAAGGTCCGATTTCAAAATGAATTATATATTTGAGTTCGTGGGGGAATGGGTAATCGGGTTTTGGTTCGAGCCTCGAGTTTTGACCATGTGGGCCCAAGGGTGATTTTTGACGTTTTTGGAAAAACTTTAGATAACTTATTTCCAAGCATTAGAGATGATTCATTTAGCATTTATTAATATAATTAAGTAACTTGTGGCTAGATACAAGCGAGTTGATAGTGGAATCAAGAGGTAAAGCGATAGTTGAGGCTTGAATTATGTTCGTGACATCGTGGTAAGTGTTTGGTCTAGCCTTAGCTTGAGGGATTAGGAATTGAGTCCTATTTGCTATGTGGTTGTTGAGTACGACATATAGTCATGGTTACGAGTATTAGTACGTTGGTGTCTAGCATGAACATGAGTCTTTATATTGTGAATATCTTGATTTCATTGTATCTTTCATGCTTTGGTGATAATTTCTATTTGTTGTGAAAAGTTTGTGGAAGGAATTGTGACCTTTGAACATCGATGATCATTGACTCAAGTTATATTATGAATTGAGAAAGTATATGAGTTGATTGAACTCTTTGGAGCATTGGATCAAGTAGTAAAGTGAGTTGTGAAGTAAAAGTGAATAAGAGAAAGAAGTCATAAATTGTTCCCTTTCCTGGATATAGTTGTTCATTTGGTTATCTCCCTTGCGGGGATGTTGAGATTATTGATGTTGCTCCCCTTCCAGGACTTATTTGTTAAATTGTTGATCCCTTGTCGAGATTCCTATTATAATCTTGTTTATTCCTTTGCCCCAATTGTTTGAGATTGTTGTTTGGGTGAGGATCAATGTTAAACCACAAAGGGTGATGCCGTGCACTATTTCTTATTATGAGGAAAAGTGTTACAACACGACGGGTGATGATGTGCATTGTCTGTTATGTGAGGAAAGAGTGTAAATCATGAAGAGTGATGACGTGCTATGCGATGTACCATTCTGTGCCCATTTTATTGATTACATGGTGAGGAAAGAGAATAAAAGCACAAAGGATGATACCGTGCACATTTTTATTATATCATTGCTTTGTGAGGACGAGAGTAAAAGAACAAAGGGTGATGCCATACACACTTTTATTATATGATTGCTTTAGTGAGGACGAAAGTAAAAGCACGAAGGATGATGCCATTCATTTGTTGATTTCTGATTACTTGTTGATACCCGAGCTATGTTGTTTCTTTCATTACTTGATGTCTTTCTATTGGAGATTGTTATCTTCCCCATAACATGCTTCCCCTCCTCTATTGACTGGTTATTTCTGTATTTCTTTTCTGATGTATATGTATTTGAACTGCGCACGTTTACTTGGTAGTCTGGTCCTAGCCTAATTACTACTTCGCCGGGGTTAGGCTGGATACTTACAAGCACATAGGGTTGGTTGTGCTGATACTACATTCTATACTGTATGCAGATTTTGAAGAAGCTATTGGACCGTAGTGTGGGAGCTACCTTCAATACACGCGGAAATCCAAGGTAAAACTGCAGGGGTCTGCAGGCCTTGGCGTCTCCCTCTATCCCTATTTTCCTGTTTCATTTCACTTATATTCTGAATAGTGTATTATTATTTCTTAGAACTTTGTATGTAATAAATCATAGACTTTCTGTGGCACTGTGACACCGAATTGGGAGGTTGAGACTTAAGTAATTGTAATATATGCAGATTTCAGATATTTAATCGTTATCTTCCGCTTGATTATTTAAAGTTCTGTTGTTTTTATGTTATCGCCTTATATTTGTTAAAATATATAATTTGATAATGAAGTAAGTAGTTAAGGATTTGCTTACTTAACTCTCATTAGTAGGCACCATCATGACTCCCGAGGACGGAAAATCCGGGTCGTGACAAGTTGGTATCATAGCTCTAGATTACATGGGTCTTACAGTTCATAGACAAGCTTAGTAGAGTCTGAGGGATTGGTACGGAGACGCCTGTATTTATTCCCTATAGGCTGCAAAGTTAGGAAAAAGTTGAGATTTATTCCTTCTTGTCATGCGGTTTGGTTTCTCAACGCTAATTAAATTTCTACTCTATTCTTTCGTAGATGGTGAGAACACGGGCTTCCTCATCTATCGATTACCCGAGCCCCCTGCAGTAGCTCCCATGAGGGGAAGAGGGCAAGGCGGAGGCCGTGCTAGAGGCCGAGGCTAGGGCAGAGCTCAGCCTAGGACACCAACACCCATAGCGGAGCCTCATGTTGACTTTGATGATAAGGTTACGGCCTCTGCAGCTCCGGTAGGCCCAGCTTAGGCCCGAGAAGGGTTTCTTGCTACCCTAGTGCTTCAGAATGCTCTGGTCTGTCTAGTGGGCCTCATGGAGAGTGTCACCCAACCAGGGTTGCTTCTTATAGCACCAGCCGTCTCTCGGGCTGGAGGAGGAACCCAGACTCCTCTTACTCGCACTCTGGACCAGGTAGCTCCCAAGTTCTAAACTTCAGCAGTTCAGCTAGTTAGAGTAGTTCAGTCGGGTGTGGTAGCTCAGACCGGTGATGGAGAAGCTATGTCTGTCGATGCCTTGTAGAGGTTAGACAGGTTCAGTAAGCTCTTCACTACTACTTTCAGTGGTGCATCTAATGAGGATCCCTAAGATTATCTAGAAAGCCGTCATGAGGTTCTTCAGAACATATGGATAGTTGAGACCAATGTGGTCGATTTTTCTACTTTTCGCTTGTCTGGAACAACCAAGACTAGGTGGAGAGACTATTACTTAGCTAGACCAACCGGATCACTTGCCTTGACTTGTGAGCCGTTTACACAGCTATTTAGGAGAGGTTTCTCCCCATTACACAGAGGGAGGCCTATCAGAGGCATTTTGAGCATCTCGAGCATGGTTCTATGACTGTTACCCAATAAGTGACCAGGTTCATCGACTTGGCTCGTCATGTCCTTATCATGCTTCCCACAGAGAGAGAGGGTGAGGAGGTTTATTAATGGTCTTATTCAGCCAATTCGTTTTCAGATGGCTAGGGAGGCTCAGAATGAGATTACTTTTCAGGAGGCGGCCAAGGTGTCCCCTAGAGTTGAGATGGTTCTATCACAGGGAGGTGGTCATGCGTCAGACAAGAGGCCCCGTCATTCAGGCAGATTCAGTGGTACCTCTAAAATCTCAGTTTGGATGAGCAGAGTTAGGCTCGATTTCGATTCATACTGAAAAATAGGTCCGGAGGTAGAGATTCATATTGTAGGGGCAATCCTCCTGGGCTTTTCAATCAGCACTTCATGTTTCTCACGGTGTTTCATGTATCCGTGGTCCTCAGATGTAGTATTCTGATCAGCAGTCCTATAGTACACCACTAGCTCCTATTAGTGCACTACCGCTTTAGAGTTTCCGGGGTGGTCATTGAGGTTGTCATGGCTAGCAGTCTCAGCAGTCGTGGGCTTGCTACACTAGTGGTGATTTGGGTCACATTGCTAGGTTTTTCCCTCGAGCACCAAGTAGCTCTTCGCACCAGGGTTCTCGTGCTATGGTTCAGGAACCAGGTGTTCCTTAGCCCGCCCATCCATCTAGAGGTGGAGGTAGAGGTGCTAGAGGTACAGGTAGAGGTATTAGAGGTGGAGCTCAGGCCACTAGAGGTGGAGGCCAGCTAGTAGCAGGCCATCCCAGAGATGTAGTTCAGGGTGGTAGGGCTCAGCCCTGATGTTATGCTCTTCTACTCAGGCCCGAGGTTGAGGCTTCAATGCAGTTATTACAGGTACGGTTCTGGTTTGTGATAGGGATGGTTCATTGTTATTTGATCCTGGGTCTACATACTCGTATGTGTCATCTTATTTTGCACCGTATTTGGTCATGCCTAGTGATTCCTTGAGTGTCACCGTATATGTGTCTACATTGGTGGGTGATTCTATCGTTCTTGTATTGTGGTGATTAGAGATCTTGAGACTCGTATAGATTTGTTGTTTCTGGATATGGTTGATTTTGATGTTATATTGGGGATGAACTAGTTATCACCTTACCAAGCTATCTTGGACTGTCATGCCAAGACTGTGACCTTAGCTTACCGGGTTCGCCTTGTTTAGAGTGGAGAGGGACTCCTGGTCATTCTACCCATAGTGTTATCTCTTATGTGAAGGCTAGGCATATGTTCGTGATTCCAGCGCTTAGTTTTCTTCTATTTATTCTGTGCCCATTGTTCGTGAGTTTCCTGAGGTATTCTCTTTAGACTTACCGGATATGCCATCCGATAAGGATATTGATTTTTGCATTGATTTATCTCTGGGCACTCAGCCCGTTTCTATCTCGTCGTATTGTATGGCCTCACCGGAGTTAAAAGAGTTGAAGGAGCAGTTGCAAGAGTTGCTTAAGATGGGTTTTATTATACCCAGTTTTTCGCCTTAGGGTGCGCCGTTGTTGTTTGTTAAGAAGAAGGATGGGTCGATGAGAATGTTTATTGATTACCGATAGTTGAACAATGTTACAATCAAGAATAAGTATCTTTTGTCGAGAATTGATTATTTGTTTGATCAGCTTCAGGGTGCCAAGGTATTTTCGAAGATTGACCTGAGATCTGGCTACCATCAGTTGAGGATTAGGGCATCCGATGTCCCTAAGACAGCTTTTCACACTCGGTACAGACATTATGAGTTCTTGGCGATGTCACTAGAGTTGATAAATGCCTCAACATCTTTTATGGATTTGATGAACGGAGTGTTCAGGCCATATTTGGATTCGTTCATGTTAGTCTTCATTGATGATATTTTGATTTATTCCCGCAGCCGGGAGGAGCACAAGCAACATCTTAGAGTGGTTCTTCAGACCTTGAGGGATAACTAGTTATATGCTAAGTTCTTGACATGTGAGTTTTGGTGGAATTCAGTTGCATTCCTAGTTCATGTTGTATCGGCATAGGGTATTCAGGTTAATTCAAAGAAGATTGAGGTAGAACTGGCCTAGACCAACATCAGCTACAGAGATTCGGAGTTTCTTGGGATTGGCAGGCTACTATTGTTGGTTCGTTGAGGGGTTTTCATCTATCGCAGCCCCAATGACTAGGTTTACCTAGAACGATGCCCAGTTTAGATTGTCGAATGAGTGTGAGGTAGGCTTTCAGACGCTCAAGAAAACTTTGACAACAACACCAGTGTTGGTTTTGCCTGCAGGTTCAAGCCCTTATACATTCTATTGTTATGCATCTCGTATTGAACTTGTTATAGTGTTGATGCAGGATGGCAAGGTCATTGCCTATACCTCGCGGCAGTTGAAGATTCATGAGAAGGATTATCTGGTCCATAATTTGGAGTTGGCAGACATTATTCATATGTTGAAGATTTGGAGGCATTATCTATATGGCATGGCATATGAGGTATTCACGGATCACAAGAGTCTTCAGTATTTGTTCAAGCAAAACGAGTTGAATTTGAGGTAGAAAAGGTGGTTGGAGTTGTTGAAAGATTATGATATCATTATTTTATATCATCCGGAAAAGGCCAATATGGTGGCCGATATTTTGAGCAGGAATTCAACCAGTATGGCAGTCATGCTTATATTCCGGCCGGTGAGAGACCACTTGCCTTGGATGTTCAGGCCTTGGCTAATCAGTTCATAAGGTTGGATGTTTCTGAGGCTAGTCGTGTGTTAGCTTTCACGGTCGCTCATTCTTCTTTATTGGAGTGTATCCGTGAGCCGCATTATGATGATCTATATTTCTGTGTCCTTACAGACACGGTGTAGCGCGGAGGTTCCAAGCAGGGTACCTTAGATGATAATGGAGTTTTGAGATTTCAGGGTCAAGTTTGTGTGCCTAATGTGGATGGGCTTCGGGATTTGATTTTAGAGGAGGCCCACAGCTCCTGATACTCTATTCATATGGGTGCCGCGAAGATGTATCAGGATTTATGGCTTTCATTGTCGGTGAGCGAGTATTGCTTCGAGTGTCGCCTATGAAGGGTGTGATGATATTTAGGAAGAAGGGCAAGCTTAGCCCTAGATCATTGCCCCGTTTGAGATTCTTGATCGAGTGGGAGAGGTGGCTTATAGACTTGCATTGTCGTGGAGCTTGTCAGCCGTGCATCCAGTGTTTTATGTGTCAATGCTTCAGAGGTATCATGTCGATCCATCCCATGTGTTAGATTTCAGCACTATCTAGTTGGACAACGACTTGTCTTATAAGGAGGAGTTCGTTATCTTAGGGGTGAAGGATGTGATGATCCAAAAGGTCATCACTTGATTTTCAAGTAAATTCAGTATTCTGAGGTCTAAAAATCTAATTTTTACCGCACCTTGATTTGAGTGCGTGGCCAAGACCTATATCCGGAAAGCCTTCTATGTGAAAATATGAGAAATAAAAATTTCTAGAGTTAAAGAAAAAAAATTATTATGGTTGACCTTGGTCAACATTTTGAGTAGAAGGACCCAGATCCGTATTCCGACGATCCCGAAAAGTTTGCGGTAAAATATGGGACTTGGGCCCGGAAAAGAATTCCTAGGTCCCAGTCCTTAGAAATCAATTTTTGAAAGAAATTGTTCTACTGAATTATCTAAGAAATAACGAAAGGAAATAACATTTTAAACCATTGTTATCGGGCCCGTATTTTGGTTCAAGAGCTCGATACAAACTTGTTACAGTATTTGAAATAAAACCGTGAAATTTGGTGAAAAACTAAGTTTATTTGACGTGAGTTGGACTTCCGGTTGAAGAGTTATGAACTTCGAGAGTTCTAGATGAAAATGTTAGTTTAGAGGTTTAATTCATGATTTTACATGTTATTTTGATGATGTGATTGCACGAGTAGGTCCATATGATATTATTGAGTTAGTTTGCACGTTTGGTTTGAAGTTTCGAGGGCTCGAGAGAGTTTCAGGAAGGTTTTATCTTAGGCCTAAAACACAGTTGTTGCAGGTTCAGAGAAGTTGCAGGTCTCTGAACACGCTAACGCGGTTCGCAAGAAAATTTGAGTGACCGCGGAAGGGCCAGTGCGGTCCGCAGTAGATTTCGTACGGTGGGCGGTGGAGGAATGTGCGGTCTCATCCGACTTTGTGCGGTCCGCACAGGGTTGCATGGCGCAATTGACTTTGTGTGGTCCGCGCAGTTTCATTGGTCCATAGGAAGGGTTGTGTGGCTGTAGTCCATTTTATGCAGTCCGCATAAGGGTCTGAGAGGGGTATACTAAAACGGAATTTTCAGTTATTTTTTTGGTTATTTTTCAAAACCCCAAAAAACATAAGAGGCAATTTTTCAAACAACCTTTCTTTTCCAAAAACATTGGTAAGTGATTTCTAATTCATTTTCTTCACTCCTTAGCATCTTTTAACATGATTTCAACTCAAAATCAATGATTTTCATGGGATAAATTGGGTATTTTGGGTAGAATCTAAGTTTCTCAAAAATTACGGATTTGGACCTCGATTTGAGGTCCGATTTCAAAATAAATTATGTATTTGAGTTTATGGGGGAATGGGTAATCGGATTTTTGTTTGAACCTTAGGTTTTGACCATGTCGACCCGTGGGCGATTTTTGGCTTTTTGGAAAAATTTATGAAAACTTTTTCCAAGCATTAGAATTGATTGATTTAGCATTTATTAATATAATTAAGTAACTTATGTCTAGATACGATTGACTTGGTGGTGGAATCAAGAGGTAGAGCGATAGTTGAAGCTTGAATTGTGTTCATGACATCAAGGTAAGTGTTTAGTCTAACCTTAGCTTGAGGGATTAGGAGTTGACTCCTATTTTCTATGTGGTAACTGTTGAGTATCACGTATAGGCATGATGACGAGTATCTATATATTGGTGTCTAGCATGACCGTGAGTTTTTATATTGTGAATATCTTGATTTTATTGTATCTTTCATGTCTTGGTGATGATTTGTATTTGTTGTGAAAAGTTTGTGGAAGGAATTGTGACCTTTGAATATCGCGGAGCATTGACTCAAGTTGTATTACGAATTGAGAAAGTATATGAGTTGATTGAACCCTTTGGAGCATTAGCTCAAGTAGTAAAGTGAGCTGTGAAGTAAAAGTGAATAAGAGACAGAATTCATAAACTATTCCCTTGTCGCGATATAGTTGTTTATTCGGTTATCTCCCTTGCCGTGATGTTGAGATTATTGATATTGCTCCCTTGCTAGGACTTATTTGTTAGATTGTTGTTCCCTTGCCGGGATTACTAGTATAATCTTATTTGTTTCCTTGCCCCCATTGTTTCTGATTGTTATTTGGGGTGAGGAAGAGTGTTAAAGTACAAAGGGTGATGCCGTGCATTATTTGTTATTGTGAGGAAGAGTGTTAATGCACGAAGGGTGATGCCGTGAATTATTTATTATTATAAGAAATGGTATAAACCCCGAAGGGTGATGTCGTGCCGCACAATGTACCATTCTGTGCCGATTTTATCGATTACATGGTGAGGAAAGAGATTAAAAGCACGAAGTGTGATACCGTGCACATTTTTATTATATGATTGCTTTGGGAGGACGAGAATAAAAGCACGAAAGGTGATGTCGCACACACTTTTAATATATATTTGCTTTGATGAGGACGATAATAAAAGCAAGAAGGGTGATGACGTGCATTTATTGATTTCTGATTCCTTGTTGATACACTCTTTCATTACTTAATGTCTTTCTATTCGAGATTGTTATCTCCCCCAGATCATGTTTTCCCTCCCCTATTGACTGGTTATTCCTGTATTTTTTTCCGCTATATATGTATTTGAACTGCACAGATTTACTTGGTAATCTGGTGCTAGCCTCGTCAGTACTTCCCCGGGGTTAGGCTGGACACTTACGAGCACATGGGGTCGGTTGTGCTGATACTACACTATACACTATGTTCAGATCCCCGAGAAACTATTGGACCGTAGTATGGAGGCTACCTTCAAACCACATGGAGATCCAAGGTAGACCTGCAGGCGTCCGCAGGCCCTGGCATCTCCCTCTATCCTTATTTTCCTGTTTCATTTCCCTTATATTCCGGAACAGTATATTATTATTTCTTTGGACTTTTTATGTAGTAAATCTTAGACCGTATGTGGCATTGAAACAAGATTTTGGGATTTTGAGACTTAAGTAATTGTAGTAGACGCGGATTTCAGATACTCGTTATCTTCCACTAGATTATTTAATGTTTCGCTGTTTTTATGTTATTGCCATATATTTGTTAAAAAGAAGTAATCTAATAATGAAGTAAGTAGTTAAGAATTGATTTGACTAGATATTATTTGTAGGCGTCATCACGATTCCCAAAAATAAAAATCTGAATCGAACAATGTTAAACCAAGTAAAGATAACAGGATAAACTTGCATGCGTCATTTAATCGTGTAAAGTATATACAATTATTTTTACGTTTTTCTATATAACTGGTTCAAATTAACATGATAAATTATTTTTATTTATATATATTAAATATAAAAAAATAAAACTCTTGAATATGAATAATAAAAAACAAACCCGTCTCTATCTCTATAATGTATACTATATAGTCAGTTCTCCAAGTTGAAAAATTTTAGTGTGATGGCAGGGCAAAATGCTCAACATATCTAGTTGCAGAATGCTATCCTTGCACTTTTTTCTTTTGCCCAACGACTTAAGTCGAATAAACATTGATTTTGGAAGGATACTATGATTGGGCTTGTAAGTATCTCTACCTTTGGTGCAAGATGTGGATTACTAATTTAACTGTTTGACTGTGATCTTAATGGCTATCAATTAACTTTTACAAATTACATGAGTTTGAGCGGCAGTTGTTGGTTCTTAAAATTTGGTGATTTCAGAATAGACACTCCGTGTTGTTTGTTAAGTTTGTAGAGAAGGTGAGTCAGTCCTACTGCGTTGAATAATTAGTTTTCACATTGTAGTTAAGCTCAAGATGTTTTCATGTTGACATTTTATTTTTGGTATCTAATAAGATTGGTTCCTTAGCTTAGTTGGACATGTATATTGGTGGTATAATTACCTAGAAGGAACTATTATTTTAAAGTAAATTTCTTTGAAGTGAACCAAAAGATAAAAATCGTTGGACAAACATTTGAGATTTGAATGACTTCAGTACGGTAGTACCTAGTTGAGGATAATTTCGATTTGTAAATATGTATGCTAGGCCGATAAACCATCCGATAAGAGCTAAATCGAGACCAATCCGCTCAATATCTTATCTGGTGGCTAACGAATTAATACATTTAAAAATTCATAACCGTTAAGAGTAAATAACCGTCTAATCTACCCGATAAACAGCCCTACTTACCTGCCATAACCATAACGCTTAAAAATGACTTAGCAAATATGGTATAAAAAGAAAATATATTGCTCTTCATTACAAAAGGTAAAGATATATTGTTTGTTTTGGAGTTTGTATCTATTTAATGAGCTTTATAATACAAATGTAGGGTATAGGACATAACTCCGCCCCTGAATATATGAATCTCTACTGACAATGTTTCTTCATTTAAACTCAACCAATATCTTCAAACCGCAGCAATCTGCTTTGATTAATTTCTTTTTCAATAACCCTTTTAGCATAATTAGCATAATAATAATAATAATTAGTAAAAAATTTGTCTTTCATGCCTCAAAAGCGTTAGTGTACCTCAGCTAAAGTCTGAGTTTCAGGTTGCATTATGTGGTAACACTTGTCCTATCTCCATTCCCATGCCATCTTCATTTCTCTCACTTCTAATTCTGGTGCAATTTCTGTGCCAATTTTTTCTGTTGGGAATATGACTTTTGCCCCCCTTTGACAAGTGGGCCCCACCTTCCTGAATTTGTAAGTCTTATTAACCGACATAGCTTATGTTTGATAATTATTTGAGAAAGTATTATCAGTACATAACCTTTTTTATTTTCAGAGGATAGTTTTGTTAATTAAATATAAAGGGATCTACTATATTATTATTATCTTAATACAAGCAACTTGTAACAATGAGGCGACATTATATATATATAACCATTAATAATTGCAGCGTGAGCTAATTGAGCTCTCACATATATAAGCTTTCTGGTTTTAGCTATACTCTTTCTTTATGCATAGTTTCTTATATTCCTTTGTATATCTTGATGGAGAATGTCACTATAAATTTATAATAACAAGCTGCACTTCCCATTTTTTAAATTTAGAGCCTACTTGCGGTTTTGGACAGAGTCTATCTTCTATATAAAGAGAAATTAAGTTATGTACATTGTTGATGTATATATATATATATATATATATATATATATATACTATTAACTCGTCAAATGATATCTACATTTAAGCTTCCATAAACTGTGGGATTTATAATATCAAAATAAAATATGTTACCAGCTATAACGGTAAAGGTAACTTTGTCGTATAAATATTTCTTGCACTAACTGTTAATTACTTAATTTCATACAATGATAGTGCAAAAGTATTACTACCTTCGTCTCAATTTTTTTTTTCATCTTTTCGCTTTACACATCTCGTAAGAAAATATTAGTTTTTTTTTTTTTGGTAATTAAATTTTTGTATTAATCATCAAAGATATTCCTTTACAAAACCATAGTTCAGCAAAACACAGTTGACTGTCACAGAGATAAACGAGCTAACATCTACTGTTACTATACCTATATTTCTAATTACAGTAGAGAATGCTGAAGCTGTAGGCTAACTTTAGGGGGACTCCTAACATGACAGACATATGCAATATTTCTAAGTAGTTGACCACTAAAACAAGATACATTCTTAAACAACCTTGAATTTCTCTCTAACCAAATGGTATAAAACATTTCTGCTATGATCATTTTGACAGTGTGAGCTCGACTAGTTTTCCCTTTAGCTTTGGCAATGATCCAATGAATATACTGCTCCCAGTGCTGATAATTAGGCTGAGCTACTCTAATCCATAGCATTGTTTGATGCCTCAGTAGGGTGGCAAAGGGACAAGAGAAGAAGAGGTGATCTCTGGTCTCCATTCCTTGTTGGCATAAGGAACAGGTACTGTCCACAGTTAGGTTCTATTGTCCCAACATGTCCTTAGTAGGTAATCTACTTGTAATACCAGTCAAAGGTTGAAGACTGCCTTGGGTCTTGCATAGTTTTCGATGGTTAAATTCTTCCACAAAACTCTAGGCAATTGTCCAATCTGTTGTAGATACAAGTTCTTTATAGAACACACTGATTGGTTCATCAACTGAGATTGCTGCAATGTAACAGTAGCTTCAATAATCTTCCTGACCATCCAACCGGCTTGGTTAGGAATAACTATGGAATGTAGTTGCTGCTGTTTTATGTAGACTCAATGAATCCATCTAACCCATAGAGCATCCTTCTTGTGAGCCAAATCTCATCCAAGTTTGGTAATTGCAGCTCTATTTCATAATAGCAGGTTCATAACATTTAAGCCTCCAGCTGGTTTAGGCAAACATACCTTATCCCAAGCTATATATGCTTTCTTTGATATACTGGCTGAACTTGTCCAGACAAAAGACCTACATACTGCTTCTAGCATCTTTAGGATATTTGAAGGAATAAGGAAGAGTTGAGCCCAGTAGGCTTGTATACCAAATATGACTGATTGAACCAGTTGTACTCTACCTGCATAGGACAATTTTCTGGCAGTCCAGGATGTGATCCTGGCAGTGACCTTATCCACCAATGGCTGCCATTGCACCAAAGACATTTTTTTGTAGATAAAGGAACTCCCAAGTATTTGAAAGGTAACTCTCCATATACATAGCCAAGATGATCTACAATTTGATGTTGTATATCAGTAGGAACACCACCAAAATAGACAGAACTCTTACTTAGATTAGCTTTCATCCTAGAGGCTTTAGTGAAGTGAGAGAAGTACTTAAACATGGTTGCTATAGACTGATGCTCTCCTTTGACAAACAACAAAAGGTCATCTGCAAAGCTAAGATGGGTAATGCCTAGTTTTTTACAGCTAGGATGAAATAGGAACTCTGTATCCTTCTTCAATTCAACAAGGGCTCTACTGAGATATTCCATCACTATGGTAAATAGAAAGGGGGAAATTGGATCACCCTGCCTCAAGCCTTTAGCTGCTTGGAAGGGTTCTGTAGTTTCCCTGTTCACCATCACTGTATAGCTAACTGTTTGGACACATTCCATGATCCACTTCATAAATCTGCCTGGGAAATCTAAGGCTTCCATTACCTGCTGTAAGAAGATCCATTCCGCAGAATCATATGCCTTCTGTAAGTCTATTTTAATCATGCATCTAGTGGACACATGGGCTCTTGCATAATTTTTAATCAGTTCATGGGCTAAAATAACATTATCAGCAATCCTCCTGCCTGGGCATCACAGATGATACTAGCCATGCATTTTTGTAATCTGTTGGCCAATATCTTAGAGACTATTTTATATAAGACTGAGCAGCAAGCTATTGGTCCAAACTCCTTGACTGATTGTGGGTTAGCAACTTTAGGTATCAAGGTGAGGGAGGCACAATTAACTGGTTTATACATTCTAGTGGACTGGAAGAAATTCATAACTGCCCTGATGATATGATTGCCAGTGATACTCCAGGTCTGCTTGAAGAAAACATCATTATATCCATCAATACCCGGTGCTTTGTCTTCCCTTATGGCTTTGAGACTATCCAGAATCTCATCAGTAGTGATATCAGCAGCTAACTGTTGCTTCTGGATATGTGTGAGCTTTGGACCATTACTCATATACAACCTGTTAATTGCTGGAAGTGAGGCAGCTGATGTTCCCATCAAAGACTTATAGAAATTCTTGATTTCATCTCTAATGTCATCTGGATTGGTAAGTCTGGTTCCCCCTGCTGTAATCAGTTCTGTTATGCTTTTGTACTGATTCCTTTCTTTCAATACAACATTAAAATACTTGTTATTAGAGTCTCCCAATTGAATCCATCTGGCTCTGGACTTCTGTTGTAGAATACTCTCTTCTATCATTGACCATTTTTCCAACTTCAAGACCAGTTCCTTTTCTTTGGTCTGTAAATCATCAGTGTAGTTCAGCCTCATCTGGTTCTGAATGTCCTTCAACTCCTCCATGCTGGACTCAATTTTCTGTGTAATGTTCTTAAAATCTCTAACATTTAGAGATTTTAGAACAGGTTTCAGTGCCTTGAGATTATTCCACACCTCCTTGACAGTACCTTGAGTAGTATTTCTCCAATTCTCCTTGATAATTTGCTGGAAGTCCTTGTGATTAGCCCATGCATTGTAGAATCTGAAATGGGCCTTCCTAATCATAATATCTTCAGTCATAATAAGCACCATTGGATTATGATCAAATATAGAGGGGGATCATATACAGTTTGTACATGACTCCATTTAATCATCCAGTCATAATTACCAAATGTTCTATCCAATCTGCTACAAACTCTATCATTGACAGTTTGTTTGTTGGTCCATGTGAAGAATTCCCATTTCCAAGGAAGTTCTGATAATTCAGCCAGTTGAATACATTGAGTGAAATCCAGAATTCCAGCTTGTTTAACTTGGTTACATGATTGTCTATCATTGATAGACATCACAGCATTGAAATCACCTGCTACCAGCCAAGGATCAGTAATACCAGCAGCAAGAGTCAGTAGTTGATGCCACATTGTTCTTCTTTGATCCAAGCCATTGAAACCATACACCACAGTGAGGAGGCAAACCAGCTCACCTGCAGAAGTGTTAACACTACAGTGAAGGAATTGAGCCTCCTCCTGAATACCAGTGATTCTAATCTTTTGAGTATCCCATAAAATCCAGATTCTACCCCTTGGTGAGTCCCTATAATTAGATAGCATATTCCAACCTGGAACCAACAGATTAGCTATTCTCCCTGCATTGCTCTCCTTTACCTTTGTCTCTACCAGACCAACAAGGTTAAATTTATTCTGTCTAAAGTATTCCTTAGCTTCCTTCTGCTTATATCTCTTATTTACACCTCTAATGTTCCAAAATAAAAACTTCATTGGGTATGACTAGGACCCTCTTCATCAGGGGGATTTCCTGGTCTACTAGCTGACATTACTTGGAATCTGTTACTCATCACAACAGGAGATAAGGGGGGAAAGTTTGCAAGGTTGAAAACTGGAGATTGCACCTGTTTGCCTTTATCTTCCTGTTTGCTCACATCTGTACTTCCTAAAGGATCAACATCCTTAGGAGGTAGTACATTCTGCTTGGTCCTAGATGTTGTTTGGGAGTCTCCTGATGCTGCATACCATTCTGGTTTGGCTGTTTAGCTCTCCAATCCTGAACTACTCTAGGCTTTTGCATTTGAGTAGGTTGAGAAGGTTTGGGAATAGCCAGACAGTTATGTCCAACCATAAGGCACTTCTCACAGTATGTTGGTTTCCAATCATATGCCACTTCCTGCACAAATCTCTTACCATATGGATCTATTAGCTCAATCTCACTTGGCAATTCTTTAGAAACATTAACCTCAATAAGCATGCGTGCATAAGAAATTCTAGTCTGCTTAGTAGTACATTCATCAGCAAAAATAGGCTTGCCAAGGACACTGACTATCCTACTCAAAGACCTGATTCCCCAGCATGACATAGGGAGTTTAGGAAACTTTACTCACAGAGGAATGTCTGTAGGGAAAGCAGCATTGAAATCAAAATCAGCAGTCCATTGTTTCAATACCATAGGTCTATTAGTAATGGAGTATGGACCAGCACAGATAACTTCTTTGGCATCTTCCATGGTTCGAAATTTGGCTACATAGTAGCCCTCCTCATGATAGTATAAATCTGGTTCTGGAACATGGGACCAATGAAGGTTAATGAACCGTTTCATTGCATTGTACCCTGGTCCAGTCCCTAACACAAAAATCACTAAGGCACATTTCCATTTCTGTTCTTCCTCCTCCACTTCCTCTTTAAGCATATGACCTACAGGTTTGCCATCAATCAGAGTTGGTGGGATATACTCCAATGCCATACCATTTGAAGCAAATCTATTCTTCTGGAAGAGATTTGCCCACCCTTTGGTTACTTCAGTAGTCGTCTCCTCTGGTTCTGTCATTGATGGTTGAGCTGGGTTCTGCATGTGGTCGGTTCCTCCATTTCCTTGTACCATCTGGGGTTTAGGAAGCACCGGAACTTCATCTTGTTCAGAAACCTCCTCCGATTGCATCAATGGAACAGTATTCAATGGAACAGTAACAGGAACCGGCTCATCTTCAATGGGAACACTGGATGTGTGGTTTATCATTGAAATGATGCGATCTATGGTTGTAATCGGCAGTTTCCGAGGTCGACCCCTGCCGCGTCCTCTTCCTCTCGCCATGAAAACCAGCTCGGCATACGTTTACTAACATGCGCCGAGAGGAGAGTCGGAAGAGAGAGAAAAATAGAAAATATTAGTTACAAGGGGGTTTAGACTATTTTTCCTTATTTATATCTTATGATATAATCTTTTCTTCATTCAATATTTACACTATTTTTGTGCTATCTGTATTTTCAAGACAATTGCTGGAAAAAATAATTAATTTTATGTTGAACTTTTAAAATATTAAATAACTTGAGTAACTAATTAAAAGAAATCACGATAGATAATTCAAGACAACAGAGTATTGCCGGGTTCAGCTATCTGTAGTTTCCATAACACCTTATAATAGATTAGAATATTCTACTAATTAAGATTGCCGGAGAATTACAAACATCAATGTACGTAAATACTTCCCGAAGCCCTAACGACAAAACTTGTGACCTTATATTATCCAGTACAGTGATCAACCCCCCCCCCCCCTCCTCCACACACACTCTAAAAAGGCAAAAGGCAGAAGAAAGGCATGCAAATAAAGTAGATGATTGGGAAAGGACCGTACTCCCCTTAATGCTGTTGTTAAAAATGAGGAAATTTCAAATTAAGCCCGTCAGAATTTGCCGGGTTCAGCTACTATGTCCCTAGCTATGTACCCCCTACCTCTCCAATACCCCCTAATCCCCATACTCTCCCCCCCACCCCCTTCTCCCTTCTATAAAACCCAACCTTTATTCTACGCAAGTCCTAACAACAAATTTCCTCTAAATTTTTTACTCTTCTCTTAGAAGGCAAACACTTTGGTTTTGCTACAAAACCCCACAACTTTTAGTCCGTTAAAACTCCTTCTAAAATCTTGTGAGAATTTGCAAAAAAAAGAAGGAAAAAATGCAGGTAGTAAAGGAGTCATCATCAAGTATGAGAATTGGTGCTGGAGAATCAAGAAGGATGGAGTCCGTTTACGAACGGGTCAGGTTCTTGGTTTCGGCCAATGCTGTGGTTGTTTTCACCATGAGTGGTTGTTGCATGTGCCACGTGGTGAAGCAGCTCCTGTTCGGGCTCGGGGTGGCTCCCACCATCATCGAGCTCGACAGGGACTCAGCCGGAAAGGAAATTCACGCCTTACTGTTCCAATTAGCCGGGGACGGGCAGCAGCAGCCCATCCCAGCTGTCTTTGTTGGTGGGAAGTTCTTGGGCAGGGTCGAGACGGTCATGGCTTGTCATATAAATGGTACCCTTGTGCCTCTCCTCAAAGAAGCCGGAGCTCTCTGGCTCTAAACTCCGGTTTATAATTTACTGACTTTAAATCTTGGATATGTCTCGTTCAACTATCTCCAACAAATTCTAAGTGGAATATCCTACTATTGTTTAGAAGTTTATACAATTAGTAAAGGGAGATGAAAGAGTCAGACTGTGTCTAGTATCTCCAGAGGCTTTTATTGGCATTTATTTTTTCATTTTCTTTTTCTTCGTTGGTGAGATGAAAAAAGAAATTACTAGAAAAAGAAATTAGGGTTTGTTCTATTTTATAATGACTTACTCTATATATTATCTTTGATTTCAATGAACCAAAGCATTTACCTCAATCTGTTCTCTTAGTTTATCATCATTGGAGCATTGTTTTCAGTTATTAATTTTACAAGAGACAATGTAGGAAAAACTGTCAGGAAAATGTTATTAGTTTCTACTGATTCTAGAGGCACTATTTCATTTTTTTCCCACTTTAGTCGGAAATAAAGGGAAAAAAAAACTTAACGTCGTCTTGTTTATAAAATCTAACTATGCATACTTTAATGGAATATTTCTTATTAGCTAAATCAGTAGCTTCTCTTCAGTTTGTTTGTCACTATTTAATTTCTGCAGTTGTATGGTTATTTATCAAATTTATATTACTCAAAGTTTTACCTTTTTGAGGGCGGGGGAGGGTTGGATGAGTAGGTGATGACTGGTTAGCATGAGCATGCAAAATTTTAAATTCTTAATTTATCTTATTTTAAGAGAAAAGAAAAACTGCAAAAAAGTTTCAAAAGACAAAATTATTAATGGTGCTTAACGTTTTACGTGATATCATGAAGAAAGGTAAGGGGACGTACGTCAATTTAAAAAGGGAAGAATAATTGTATATTTGGAATTAATTATGATCATATGATATGAATGCTGGATGAAAGTAGTTGTAGGGGTGTACATAGACCGGGTTGGTTCGGATTTTACAATTACCAAACCAAACCAATTGTGTCGGGTTATCAAATCTAAAGACCAAACAAAACCAATAAATTCGGGTTTTTCAATATTGGTTTTTCTCGGGTTTTTTCGAAAAAATTTCCGGTAAAATCTTCTTAGAACAAAATATATAGCGTATGCTCAAAATATTTCTTTAATCCTAGTAAGATACAACTATATAAAGTACTTTTCAAGAAAATAATACAAAATATGAGATATGTCATGACTCATGACATTATCCTAAAATATTCAACAATAAAAAATAATAAAATTATGTACTATAAATATTGCTAATTAAAAAGTCATAATAAAAATAAACATAATCTAAAAGCACTAATTCATGCTAAACTAGATAGACTAATGAGGGAGTATTAATTATATGCCTAAAAGCTAAAGAAAAATAAAATAGGTTATGTATTTTTATCTAAATTATTGCAAAATAAAAAATAGACATTTAATACATTCTCGTTCGTAATATTGAATTGAATGTCTTTTGTTAGCATTAGTATTGATTGCTAGCATTATTTAATTTACTAATATTAATGGCTATAAAACTTATTGGAGCATTCAAAAGTTCTAAATCAAACCTTGAAATAATACCTTAAAAGATAAAATTATGAAATTATTTAAGAAATATTTATAAATTACATTACAATAAGTATATTTATATATTAAATATATCTAAAATTGCTATATATGTAATGTCGGGTTGGTTTGGTTTCGGTTTGACTTTCTTTAGTTAAAACCAAACCAAACCAATTATGGTCGGGTTTTTTTCCAACACTAAACCTGTTGGACTTCAGCATTGGCACCAGCCCAATACTACAACTGCTGGCCCAAGTTAGCTGCACAATCCAAGAGCCCAAGGGCATTTGTATATTTATTTGAGTGTATAATTCTGTATAGAAGAAAAGGACACAATTGTAATTACACACACTACACTTTACAATTTTCATTTTAATTGTATATACAGAGTTAGATGGGGAACCTTCGAGACACGGTCATTAATTCATTTCAATCAGAAATGCTCTTCAATTTTCCTCTCTTCTCTCTCATCGTCTACTGTTCTTCTTCTTCCTTGATTTTTCTTTAATCCGTGAATTAATATGTTAACATGGTATCAGAGCGGGTATATTCCGACTCTACTCGTCAAGACCTTTCGATCGATGTTACCCTCGTCAAGTTTCGTTGAGGTTTCTGTTGGTTCACAAATTAGGGTTTCTTCGATTGGTTAGTTTTCTTTCAAAATCTCTTGTATTTGGTTGATTATAATGGTTTGCATGTATTTTTTGGATATCAGAAATTGTATATTTTTTGGTGTTTCAGTTGATTCATGTGCTAATCGTTTGGTGTAGTTGCGATTTGTTGTATTTCTGTGTTTAAACGCCATTAGCAGTCAAAAATGGCCGATGTAGTTGATGATATTCCTTCTGTTCCTCCTAGATTTGTTCCTAGTCCCTCGAACCCTTTATTCCTCATGTCGTCTGATGTTCCTGGTATTTCTTTGGTTGCCAATCCCTTCTCTGGTATTGGTTTTGGGGGTTGGAGAAGAAGTGTGATGGTTTCCTTGTTTGCTAGGAACAAAATAGGTTTCATAGATGGCTCAGTGCCCAAACCCCCTGAGGATTCCCCACAGTTTAGACAGTGGGACAGGTGTAACAATATGGTTATATCATGGCTCACCAACTCTCTTACTCCTGAAATAGCAGAGAGTGTTCAATATTCCGACACTGCTCATAGTATCTGGATCCAACTCAATCATAGATATGGGTCAGTCGATGGTACTAAGATTTTTGAGGTGAAACAACAACTTGCATCCACCACCCAGGGCTCTCTAGACATAGCTTCCTATTTCAATAAGTTGAAGAAGTTATGGGATGAATTGGCTTTTATGAGAACCTCAAGATGTGTTATATCTGGTTGTAATGCTACATGTAGTGCTAGGGTTGAAATTCAGAAGGAGGATGATGAAAATAAATTGCATCAGTTCATAATGGGGTTGAATGAGATATACATAGGAGTTAGGAGTAACATCCTTATGATGAAGCCACCACCTTCTCTAGATACTGCCTATAACATTCTTCTTCAGGATGAAAGGCAAAGACAAGTTACTCATACACCTTCTCAATTTCACACTGAGTCTAGTGCCTTCAGTACTCAGTTTATGAAAAAACCTTATGGAGCCCAATCAAATCCCAAACAATTTTCTCACAAAGCTAGATTTGATGCAAACAAGCCAGACATAGTTTGCAGATATTGCAAAAAACCAGGTCACTCCATTGAAAAGTGCTATAAGTTGCATGGGTTTCCTCCAGATTTTAAGTTTACCAGGGACAAGAGAGCTGCTGCTACTGCTGATGTACACAAAGGTGTGGTTTCTATGGAAAATAATAATGTGGGTGAGGATGCTCAACATTCTGCACCTTTAGACTCTGGGATTCCTGGGTTGACCAAGGAACAATATTCTCAGCTGTTGCTTCTTCTTCAACAAACTCAAGTGTCTGAATCTCAATATCAACCAACTGTGATGGGGTCTGCCAACTTTGCTGGTACAATCTCTTCCTCTATTCAACCTTTAAAGGATGTTTCTTATGGTGCTTGCATGTTAACTAGAGTTAGTGCATGTATTTGGATCATTGATTCTGGTGCCACTGATCACATGACTTCAAATAAATCCCTTCTGTTTGACATCAAACCTTTAATTGTCCCTTATCTAGTTACACTTCCCAATGGGTATAAAGTTAAAGTTACATGTACTGGGTCCCTTAAATTTCTTTGCTTCACTTTACATCATGTTCTATACATTCCTAGTTTTCAATACAATCTGATATCTGTTTCCAAGCTTGTTCAACAACTGAATTCCATTGTCTCATTTACTAAATTTTCTTGTTTAATACAGGCCCCTTCTCTGAAGAGGCCACTGGAAATTGGTAAATTGGATGATGGTCTTTACAGGCTTGTACAATCATCTCTTTCTTTTTCTCCTCCACCTTCCCATTTCCCATTACATACTAACTCTACTTCTCATTGTACTTTTCATACTGCATTGAATAAAATGGAAATACTGTGGCATAATAGACTTGGACACATTCCTTTTGTTAGAATGAAAGATATCTCTTCTATTCCCTGTAAATTTGCAAATAAACAACCCTTTGTATGTACTATTTGTCCACTGGCTAGACAATCCAGGCTGTCTTTTCCTGAAAGTTCCATTAAATCCTCTCATCCCTTTCAGCTTATCCATTTGGATACTTGGGGGCCTTATGCCACCCCTACTCACAATGGTTCCAAATACTTCTTGACCATAGTTGATGACTACACAAGGTCTACTTGGACTCACCTTATGGGGTCCAAGAGCAATGCTTTTCCAATTATCCAAGCTTTTGTTGCTATGGTTAAAACTCAATTTCAGAGTGTTGTCCAATCTATTAGAAGTGACAATGCTCTTGAACTTGGGTCCAGCCATGCTGGTACAAAATTCTTCACTAATAATGGTATTCTTCACCAAACAACATGCCCTCACACTCCACAACAAAATGGAGTTGTTGAGAGAAAACACAGACACCTTTTAGAAACAGCCAGGTCTTTGCTCTTTCAGTCCAAGTTACCTCTCAGATTTTGGGGGGATTGTGTCCTTACTGCCACATACCTTATCAATAGATTCCCTTCCAAACTTCTTAACAATGTTTCCCCTTATGAGCTTCTGTTTGGAAGGAGTCCTTCCTATCTACATCTCAGAACTTTTGGTTGCCTTTGTTTTGTCACTGTCCCAAAGCAACATAAGGATAAGTTCCAACCAAGGGCTGATCCCTGTGTTTTCATTGGATATCCACTGGGTAAAAAGGGTTACAAATTATACAACCTCCAAACTAAGCTTACTCTCTTCTCCAGGGATGTTGCCTTCCATGAAGATATCTTCCCTTTTGCTTATCCTTGGTGTACTTCCACTGTCCCATCTTCTATCCCCCCTCCTCCTGATGACAATCCTTCTGTACCTGTTCCTTCTCCTCTTCCTCCTCCCAGCCCTGTCCACTCTTCTTCTCCTACTCCTTCTTTCATCAGTCCATCACAATCTTCTCCTATTCCTCTTTCCCCTAGTATGCCTTTGCACAATCCTTTTCCTGCTCCTTCTCCTCCTAACCTTCTGCCTGCTCCAAGGAGGTCTAGCAGGCCCCATTCTACCCCTGCTCACCTCTCTCAATACATTTGTGACCTTCCTCCTTCAATCTCTGGCACCAGCTCTTTTTCCTCTTGCTGCAATAACACTGTTAACACTGCATTGGTTGAACCTACATCCTACAAACAGGCTGCTTCTGATCCTGCCTGGCAGGATGCCATGGCCAAGGAATTTGAGGCCTTGGCAGCCAATGACACCTGGTCTTTGGTTCCTCTTCCTCCTGGCAAAAAGCCTATTGGGTGTAAATGGGTATACAAGATAAAATACAGGGCTGATGGGAGTGTAGAAAGATATAAGGCAAGGTTGGTGGTGAGAGGTGATACTCAAATTGAAGGTGTGGATTACAATGAAACTTTTTCACCTGTTGTGAAGTTCTCCACTATAAAAACCTTGGTGGCAGTTGCTGTAAAGCAGTCTTGGCCTCTTTTTCAATTGGATGTTAATAATGCCTTTCTCCATGGTGACCTCAATGAGGAGGTTTATATGAAGCTGCCCCCTGGTATCTCTCTTCCTTCTTCTCCTTCTTCTGTCTGCTCTTTTTCTTATTCTTCTTCACCTTCTTCTTCTTCCTCTTCTCTTGTGTGCCTCCTTCAAAAATCCTTATATGGCCTCAAGCAGGCCTCTAGGCAATGGTATGCCAAACTTTCTCAGGCTCTTTATTCTAAAGGCTACTCCTCCTCCCTTAATGATTACTCCCTCTTTCACAAGAAATCTGCTCATTCTGTAGTATTTCTGGCTGTCCATGTTGATGATATAATCCTCACTGGCAATGATCTTGAGGAGATAACTTCTTTGAAGTCTTTCTTGGATTCTACTTTTAGGATAAAGGATTTTGGTATTCTTAAATATTTCCTTGGTATTGAAGTTGCCTATTTTCCAGATGGCCTTCTTCTTCATCAGAAGAAGTTCATCAATGATCTTCTCATCTCCCACAATTGTTCTGATGTTACTCCTGTCACCTCCCCTCTCAATCTTTCTGTTAAACTGCAGCTTGACATGGGTACTCCCCTTTCCTCTCCTGAATCTTATAGAAGTCTAGTTGGCAAGCTCAACTTTCTCACTCACACTAGGCCTGATTTGGCTTTTGCTGTGCAACACCTTAGCCAATTTCTTCAAAAGCCCACTTCAGCCCATATGGATGCTGCCTTACACACTCTTAGATACCTTAAGGGTACTTCTGACCTGGGTGTTTTCCTGAACAACACTCCTGATCTATCTTTGTCTGTGTTCTGTGATAGTGACTGGGCATCTTGCCCTGACACTAGGAGGTCTGTTTCTGGTTTCTGCATCTTCTTGGGGGGTTCCTTGATTGGTTGGAAGACTAAGAAACAACCTGTAGTTTCCTTGTCTTCAGCTGAAGCTGAGTATAGGGCCATTGGTAAGGCTGTTGGTGAGCTTACCTGGTTGGTCAGGTTATTTTCTGACTTTGGTTTTCCCATTGGTTCTGCTGTTCCTGTGTATTGAGACAACCTGGCTGCTCTTCATATAGCCAAAAATCCAGTGTTTCACGAGCGGACTAAGCATATAGAAATTGATTGTCATTTCATTCGTACCAAGCTTCAAGATGGACTCATTTCCTTACATCATGTTGCAACTGGTAAGCAATTGGCTGATATTTTTACCAAGCCACTGACAGGGATTTTACACCATCATTTCTTGTCCAAGCTGGGTGTTTGTTCACCCTCCAGCTTGAAGGGGGGTGTTGGACTTCAGCATTGGCACCAGCCCAATACTACAACTGCTGGCCCAAGTTAGCTGCACAATCCAAGAGCCCAAGGGCATTTGTATATTTATTTGAGTGTATAATTCTGTATAGAAGAAAAGGACACAATTGTAATTACACACACTACACTTTACAATTTTCATTTAATTGTATATACAGAGTTAGATGGGGAACCTTCGAGACACGGTCATTAATTCATTTCAATCAGAAATGCTCTTCAATTTTCCTCTCTTCTCTCTCATCGTCTACTGTTCTTCTTCTTCCTTGATTTTTCTTTAATCCGTGAATTAATATGTTAACAAAACCAAGTCAAATCAAACCATAGTCGGGTTTTTTTCTCGGTTTGACTCGGATTATCGGGTTGGTGCGATTTATCGGTTTTCTTTGTACACCCCTAAGTAGTTGTATTCAATTGGGACTTGTTTGGACTTTGGATAATGAAAAAGAAGAAAAAAAAAAGTGACGCGACTAAAAACAGAATTTGTTACTCAGATCTTAATTTTTTATATTTTATATTCCTTAATTACTAGTGTACTGAATTATATGTTTAGTCGATTATAAAATTTAACTGTCTTATTTTGAGGTTACTGATTCCACTTAAATTTCTTGCAATCACTATTCAAGTCACTTGCTAGGATAAAAATAATTATATTATCAGTGAATAAAAGTTAAAATCTTATTAGTTCATGGACATTTTAAGATTTAGATTTTCTCATGACTTAAGTGACCATGGTGGCATGGTAAACTATTTGGATAATAAAAGAACTTTTTAACAGTTGGGAATTTGTGTTGTATAAAAAGCATGACTTTAAGTTTTGTGCACTAATAGATAATTGTTTTTAAAAAGCATTTGCAGGTTAAATATCCTACAACAATAAGAAACTTTTCATAACTTTTTTTTATTTGACAACTTAGAAAAATAAAGTAAATAACATGTAATAGCGATAAAACGCACTTGATATTTTGAACTATCTTATTACTGTCCATCTATACCAATTAAATGTAATTTTCCGTTCTGCTCGCCTTCTTGGAAAAAATAATGGGTACATTCGCATTAGCACGGGAATGATTTATTTACTTAGGGTCTGTTTGCAAAGCAATTGGATAATTGAAATTGGTGTAGCTACTAGGATAGTAATTACACGATATAGTAATTATGATTGCTCATTATCTGTCATAATATAATTACAAACGTACTGCTTGGTTGGACAAGTATAATTACATAGTTACATTAAATTTCAAATGAAGTAATTATCAAATTTAAAAGTTAATATAATAAATATATTCCTATAATAATTTTTTATAGTATAAATGATATTAGATTTGGTATTTAAGATGCATATTTTTTTTTCTTGAATATAAATTAATTAGTAATCATATATTAATAACTAATATTATAAAAATAATTATTATATATTTTACAAATTAATAGTATTGAGTTTAATTATTATAAAAATAACAAATATACATTTTGCAATAACATCATGGAATGCATATTTGGTAAATTAAATTAATATTTGTAAATATAATGTCATAACATTATTCAAATATTAATTTGAATAAAAGCGCAATTACGCTAAATTTAGAAAATAACTCAAATACGAAATAAAACATACGAGCAATTACATGGATTCACAAGAAGTAAAGATAGAGAAATAAAAGATAAATAATGTACAAAAAAATTATATTTTAGAAAAAAAGTGTCACGACTCGAAATCCCCACCATCGGGACCGTATGGTGCCTGACATCACACTTGCTAGGCAGGACAACATTTTGATTTATTAGCCAATTTCTTTACGTTTCAGTGATTAAAAATATGAGCTAAAATAAGTCAAAATGAATGCGGAAGTAAATAAATAATAACTTTGATTATATACTATTACTACTCGGAATCCGAAGTCACAATTCACGAACATTCTAAGATATTACTACAAATATTTGTCCGAAAAAAAGATACAACCATTTGCGAAATAAAGAAAATACTAAAGCATGACGTACAGAAAGGGACGATGGGGAATACGGACGCCGACAAGTCTACCTCGGGTCACCAAGCTGATAAATCCTATGGCTAACCTCTAGATCAGCTCGAACCAGCTCGAAAATTTGCACAAGAAGTGAAGATTGCAGTATCCGTAGAACTAACCTTATGTAGTGGTAGTGTCAAGCCTAACCTCAACTAATGAGTGACAAGGCTACGACGGGGAAATCACAAGATAATCTGTATACAATTTATAATAAAAGCAGAAAGAAAGACAAGAAAAAATATAGCAGCAACTTTTAAGGAGTGAATACAGTTCTCGAATCATATCATCAATGTTCAACTACTACCAATCCTTAAATGCAATTTAATACACAGCTAACACAGTCAAGGAAAAGTATAAGCATACAGGTTGTTGCAGTATGCAACCCGATCCCACTGTACATCTTATATTCCTCCCTTTCCTTTTATTAACATAATCGACAGAATATAAATAAAATAATTGCGATGTGCAACCCGATCCCACCATATCACAATAATCACATTCACAGTTCATCTTTATTACACCATATTTCACCCTTATTAAACCCCAATTAACCCTTATTATATCTGTTGCGGTGCGCAACCTGATCCCACCATATTAATATCAGTTATTCAACTACGTACAACAATTTCACAGTTCAAATCACATAACCCTTCACAAGGATTAACTTCTAACTAAACAATTAGGAAGCTTGTACATTACGAATCTTTACACAAGTAATATTACTTAGTGAGACCAATCCAGAATATATCATGAAAGTACAGATAACCATCCTAAGCAAATAATAGGGGATAATGAAGCTACGAAATAATTAATACCTTCAACAAAAAGAAGCAATGTCTATCAAGAAGCAATTAAGCAAGAAAATACAAGTAAAGCATATAGCAGTTATGACATGGAAAGCATAGAATGATACTTACCTCGCTCCGTAGGCCATTCAATGCTCAATTACTACTTTTCATCTAGTATCTATCTCCAAATCACTCATATCTAGTCCTATTAACTCAATAACATCAATTATTGCTAAATGAATCAACTATAATACATAAGTTTAGATTTCTCAAACTTTTCCCAAAAGTCAAAAACATACCCAAGGCCCGCTTAGTCAAAATTAGGACGAAAATCTATTTACCGTTTTTTCCCTGAGCCTGGATATATAATTGATTTTGGAATACGACCTCAATTCGAGGTCTAAATCCCCAATTTTCTAAATCCCTAGTTTCTACCAAAAACTCCCGAATTCTACCATGAACACTCCAGATTTTAGGTTGAAAATTCATGAAATGTAATGGATAATTGAAAGAAAGTAGTTTAGAGTTACTTACAAACACTTTGGCGAAGAAATTAGCTTGGGAGAATCGTATCTAGCTTTTGAAAATTTAAAAGAATGGCTTAAGTCGGGTAATGGGACTGTTTACTAGCTGGGAACAGTGTTCATCGTGTTCGCGGGAACACTGTCACTTCCGCGAAAAGCAAAGCTTTCCAAGCGTACATGATCGTGAGTCCCACATTACGTACGCAAAGGCTACTCCCTTAGCCTTCGCGTTTGCGAGCCCTTGCTCGCGTTCGCGATGAAGGAACGACTGACCCCTTCCCCAGCTCCCAAATGCTTCATATTCACGTTGAGCTAGTCGCTTTCGCGAAGGGTAAGGCCCCCATCGCTCCGTGTTTGTGACCTAGTCTTCGCTTTTGCGAAGAAGAAAGACCAAGCCTAGTTTCTATTTCGCGTTCGCGAGACTGCCTTCGCGAACATGAAGAAGGAACCCAGAAGGCCTCTGAAATTGCAGAAAACCAAAATTTCTGAGTCTAAAAGATCGCGGTAGCCTATCCGAAACTTAGCCGAGCCCTCGGAGCTCCAAACCAAACACACACACAAGTCCTAAAATATCATGCAAACTTGTTCGCGTGATCAAATGGCCAAATTAACACCTAGAACTCCGATTTGAATACCAAATTAAATGAAATTTTCAAGAAAGCTTTGAAACTTCTAACTTCTCAATCGGACGTCCGAATCACGTCAAACCAATTTTGTCATCATATTTTACAGACAACTCTTAAATATTATATTGGACCCATACCAGGTTTCGAAACAAAAATACGAACCCGATATCAACAAGGAAAAATATCAACCAGTTCTTAAATTTATTAATTTTTAGTATTTCAATTTTCAATAAAAGTTCATATCTCTAGCTAGGGACCTCAGAATTCGGTTTCCGACATAGCCTAAGTCTCATATCTCAATATGAACCTATTGGGCTATCAAATTACGGGTTTGAGTCCGTTTACTCAAAACATCAACCGAAGTCAATTAAAATTAATTTTATGGTAAAAATTCTTAATTTTTATTATTTTTAACATAAAAGCCTTCCGGGTAAATACTCACACGTATGCAAATCGAGGAAGGGTAGAATGAGAATCTAAAGGCTTCAAAATACAGTTTTTCGTTCTAAAATATAAGATGACCTATTGGGTCATCACAAAAAGAAAAAAAATTAAAAATATTAAAATAATGAAAATAAAAAGTAATAAAGAAAAAATTAAACCAAAAACAAAAAGGAACGAAATTTAAAAGTAATCTAGTAATTACATAGTGTAATTACCACAAATTTTTAGTATTTTATTTTTTAATAGAAGTTCATATCTCTAGATAGGGACCTCGGAAATTCGGTTCCCGACATACGCCCAAGTCCCATATTTCAATACGAACCTATTGGGCTATCAAATTACGGGTCTGAGTCCGTTTACTCAAAACATCGATCGAAGTCAACTAAAATTAACTTTTAAGGTAAAAATTCTTAGTTTGTATTATTTTTAACATATAAACCTTCCGGGTCAATACCCGGACAACGTATGCAAATCGAGGAAAGCTAGAATGAGAATCGAAAGGCTTCGAAATACAATGTTTGGTTCTAAAACATAAGATGACCTATTGGGTCATTATAAAAAAAAATAATAATAATAAAAATAAAAAGTTATAAAGAAAAAATTAAACCAAAAA
Source organism: Nicotiana benthamiana (assembly GCA_034376525.1). Lineage (NCBI taxonomy): Eukaryota > Viridiplantae > Streptophyta > Magnoliopsida > Solanales > Solanaceae > Nicotiana > Nicotiana benthamiana. The sequence continues at coordinate 99,012,830 of CM067337.1, forward strand.
CAAAAAGGAACGAAATTTAAAAAGTAATCTTGTACTTACATAGTGTAATTAACTTATCGGGGTGTAAAACTGTAATAGTACTTGATATATAAGAAGAGAATACAGTTGATGGTCAAGAGAATGACGTATATAAAGTGAAGGACAAAAAAGAAACACTCTGATTTGATAATATATATATACAGAACATGATTTTTATTGCTTTCAGTTACTTTCCTTCGACTTGAACTTGCAGTGCTGACTGACTTAATCTTTAATATATAGAGTTAATTATATTTGCAAAATGATCACACACTCGTTCTTGCTTTAACCCCACTTGTTTGTTTTTACCTTAAAAGAAAAAGGAACAAATAAGATAAGAAAAGGAAGATAAAAAACTTGATCTTGTTCATGTTCCATGCATAACAACAAAGTTCTATTATATATAATGTTTTTAAAATTATAGGAAGCTGTATCGTTTAATATTAACTAAGTAGAGGAGGTGTAGCTGTGATATCATTTTACGGAAATATCAAATGAGTTAATTTCATGTATGGTCAATAACCTATATTTACTAGCATAACGGCAAAATTAAATTACAAAATTATTTCACGTCACATAAACTAACTGAAGTTTAATATAATTATTCACTATAATAATAAGTTTACAGAGTTATTTTTATCACGATAAAGTAATTAAATGTTTACGTAATATAACAGTAAAATTATATAAAATGTTACCCATTATAATAGTAAAGCCATCTTGACCGATAAATATCCAAACAGGATTTACAAAGTAGTTACAAAATCAGCATGTAATATACATTAATCATTGCAAGTGTAGAAGATTTTTCAGAATTAAGTCATCAACGAATAAGTCATGACATAAGAGGCAGGACAGCATGACTATTATTTCAGTTATGTAATGATCGACAAATTCGAATATTTTCTTTGTCCTTTTTAATTAGTTGCAAAAATGCAAATCATACATGAGCCAGAACGATCATTTTGCATGTACTTAACATGCATAGAAGTCCAAATATTATACATTCCCTCCCCAAAACATCCAGAATAATGTTAACTTGTTAAGTAATTAGTATGTCTTTGGATTTTGACATTAAACATTCAGGATTCTGTTCTCTTATATATGCAGCATTATAATTTTATATGCGTCTATTAAACTGCCACGTTTGGAAAAAAAGAAAAAGAAAAGAGAAACGATTCAATTTAAAGTTTGCTCTAATTAATATTACTCTCTACCTAGGTCCGGCTGGAGGTCAAGCTACTAAAGGAAAGGCTTTAGGCCCCAGCTTTTGAGGCAGGCCCCATTTATTATTAATAGTGTAGTTTTTATATTCAATCTTAATTACTATTGCTTATTATATGGTAAAAAAATACAGTATAAGATTTTTATTAAAAAAATTGAAAGAAAACCATTTGGCTATGTAATTTATGGTGACAATTAAAATTTTCCTTTCCTGTTACATAACAAAACTTATACCGCGAACTTTTTTTTCCCTTCTTCTTCCGCTTAGCAAAGAGCAAGTGCATTGTATAATTTAAATTGTATATTCCTTTTCATTTTTTTAAAGCTTTTAAACATTGCAAAAAGTGAATTGAATTAGTAAGAATTTATAGTGATATCAAGTTATCAACTTCTAAAATTACGTTATATTATTCTAACTTTCTCTTATCTTAGTTAAATTTTAGCACTGGCAGATTTAATTTATAGGTGTATATTTCTTTTTATTGAATATTAGAATTCAAATGTATCAACTAAATAATGTAAATTAGATTACTCAAAATACACAAAAGAAAAAAAGAAGAAGAAATGAACTTCAATACAATTTCATAAAATGGTCTCTTTATACAATGTCTTAAGAAAAAAAGAATTGGCTACATTGCCTACTGAAAAATAAATATAAAGATAATTGATTTAAAAACTTATTAACAATGTCGCATCTTAAAAGATTAGAAATTTACTTTAAATAAAAGTATTGTAACGACCTGCTCGGTCGTTTTGAGAGTGTGAGCCCTAATCCCCTATTTATTGCTTCTCTTATTTCATTTTATTCTTACTTTGTCGGGGTGCTTCGTGTTGGGTTCGGGAGATTTTCAGAGTGGAACCGAACACATAATCTCTAAGTTTGAAGTTTAAGATGAAATGGTTGAGCGGATGTTGACCTGTGTGAAGACAACTTTAGAATGGGATTTCATCGGTTCCAATAGCTCTGTACGATGATTTTGGTCGTAGAAGTGTGTCCGGATGTTGATTTGGAGGTCCGTAGGTTATTTCGGCATTAATTGGCAAAATTTGGAAAATTGAATGACCTTTCGAAAGTTTGGTTGGGGATGAACTTTTTGAGATCGGGATCAGATTCTGATTTCGGAAGCTGGAATAGTTCCGTTATGTCAGTTATGACTATTGTACAAAATTTGAGGTCGATCGCCCTTGATTTGATGGGTTTCAGTATCGAATGTGGAAGTTAGAAGTTCAAAAGTTCATTAATCTTGAATTGGACTGCAATTCAAATTTTTACCGTTGTTTAATATGATTTGAAGACTCAAGTAATTTCGTATGATGTTTTCGGACTTATTATCAGGTTTGGTTGAGGTCTCGGTGGCCTACGGTGGATATCTGATGGCTAACAGATTGGAATTTAGACTTGGATTATGGCAAAAGCTTCAGAAGTTCTAGTGTTTGGTTTCCTTTTATGCGTTCGCGTGGGTGCTCCCGTGTTTGCGCAGAGGAGTTGAGCGTTTTTGGGATTTTTATCTTCAGAGGGTCCTGCATTTGTGAAGCTGTGGAGTCTGAGGTCTATGCATTCGTGTGAGGAACTTCGCGTTCTTAAAGAGGAACAATCAGTTGGGGGCCTTAGGCTTTAAGCCTACGCGATCGCGTAGAATAACAAACGTTCATGAAGGTTTAGGTAGTGAAAGCTCCACGTTAGCGAGTGGGACCTCGCGTTCGTGTAGTAGGTTTTTGGGCAGAAGCATTTTTGTGCTTCGCGAACTCGAGAAAGCTTCCACGTTCGCGAAAAAAGGAAGCACCTGGGCAGAACATAAATTCCCAAAATCGAGGGTTATGTCATTTTTCACCATTGGGACTTGAGAAGTCGGATTTAGGGGATTCTTGGAGAGATATTCACGTGAGCGTTTGGGTTAAGTGATTCTTACCTAGTTTTGGTTAATTTTCAGGATTATGTCTTCAATATTATCATTTAATTAGTCATTTGGGTCGAAACATTGGGATAAAGTTCTTAGGCTGAATTCCAAGGTTTTAATTGATATTTGAGGTCAGATTTGAATAATCGTTTTATAGGTAAACTCAATATGAATGGGTGGTCATATTTTGTGAGTTTTACGCGATTCCAAAACGTGGGCCCAGGTTGACCTTTTGAAGAGATTTTCTAATTTTTTGTTAAAGGCGTGATTTCCTTATTTAGATTTGTTTATTATAGTTATATTTATAGTATGTAATTGCTTTTCGCCAGATTTGGGCCATTTAGACTCGAAAAATCAAGGAAAAGGCATTCCTATATACTGATTGTGCCCGATTTGAGGTAAGTGACTTGTCTAACCTCGTGTGGGAAAAGACATTCCTATAGGTATTTGTTTCCTCGTATTGATGACCTATTTGATTAGTTACAAGGTTGCAAAGTGTTTTCCCAGGTTGATTTGTGTTCAGGCTATCAACAATTGAAGATTCAGGAGCCACATATCCCAAAGACTGCTTTCAGGACTCGGTATGTCACTACAAGTTCCTTGTGATGTCATTTGGGTTGACCAACACTCCAGCATCATTCATGCACTTGATGCAGAGTGTTTTACAGCCCTATCTTGACTCTTTTTTTTAATTGATGACATCCTGGTGTACTCCTACAGTTGGGAGGATCGATCATGAACAATACCCGATGACTATGCTCCAGACCTTGGGGGAGAAGAAGTTATATGCGAAATTTTCAAAGTGTGAGTTATGGTTAGATTCAGTGGAATTTTCGGATCATGTGTCATACTCTCGTGAAATCGAGTTTATGATATTTGCGGACAACTCGTTTCCTTTTGGGAATTGGGTTTGAATTGAATAGTCGCCACCTAATGATTAAGTGCATTAGGACACTAAAAAGAACTTTGATCTGAAAAACCATAGATTGGGTAAGGGCTTGAAATTATCTCAAGGGAAAGGTGTTAAGCACCCCTCGGAATCCACTAGTGTGATTCCTGACCATACTATAATTGTGACTTTAAGTGCAAACATCAAATAGACAAATAGAAGTTACAAGTATGAGGGGTTTTTTACATATTTATTGTGAAAGATTATAGTTAAATGAATTGGAGAAGTTGAAATTTGAGGGAAGAAGCAGTTTTATAGATTTTGAATAAACGAGTAAAAAGAGGACATTTTCACATAATTGTTACAAATAAAAAGTAATTAAAAGTGAAGTTTGAGAAAAGCAGTTGAAATTCTGAAATAAAGTAAACAAATAAGGGAAGGGGTCCTAGGTTTATATATAATAAGGATCACCCCACATAACACTCGATAACCATTTATACACGTGGTGTTATCGCGTGGTCATCATATCAATATCTACCCTTTCCTACCCTGTTAAGGTATTAAACATGGAATGGTCTCATTTTACTTATCACATGCTATTACCCGTCCCAAATCCTATTAGCCCCGAAGGCATTTAAGGACTACTATCCTAAAGGGAAGGGAGGTTTGGGCTTTTGTGGTTTTAAAAGATAAAATTCTAAGGCGACAATCAAAACACGTAGAGCAGATATAGGGCAACACATAATAATTGAAGGCTCAAACATGCCTGCTCAACTTAAAGACATATTGTTTAGCATGTCTTGCATATATTGGTTATGGTCTTAATTAAACTTAAAGGAAATGGGAAGTAGACTGATTTATTGTATGTTTCAGATAAGAAACCCAAATCAGACCTGCCTGCCGGTTGGAATTTAACGAAGTCTGATTCCATTAACTAATTCACCCTTTGGATTGTGTTGGTGAAACCTATATGCATGATATCTACCAATACAAGAGTGTACTAATTTTAAAGAATAAGTCTTGTTGGTTACAAAAACGCATAAGTTCTATAGATATTAGGCAATGTTATTTATTGATTTTTGACTTATAGGCAAAATAGGCGATTCAGGTTTAGTTGATAGCTCCAATAGGCATGATTTCTAGGTTCTAAATGATTTTAAAACGTTTACATTTGAAATATAATTGTAGAAGTCTTATAGGCATGATGTCTAAAATGCTATTTGTTATTCAAACCTATAAATATGTTTGCCTAGTGATAGATGCATATGCAGAATTCAGGAAGTTCTACAGCCATGTTATCTATGTGATACACGGAAACATGGTTTCTATATGAATTGCAGAAAGCTATAGACATGTTTCTTATAAAATGCAGAAGTGCAAAAACTTATAGACATGGTTTCTATATGAAAATGTAGAACCTATAAGAAGGATTTCTATATGAAATGCAAAACTTATAAACATGATTTTTATATGGAAAGACAGAACCTATAGTCATATTTTCTGGATAATACAGAAGTGCACAAATTTATAACATGGTTTCTATATGAAAATACATAACTTATAGACGTGGTTTCTATATGAAATATGTAACCTATAAACACGATTACTACATGAAAATGCAGAGCTGAAAGCAAGACATGATTGCAGAAGTGTATTAAATTCCTATGAACATGATATCTACCCCTTTTGCATGTATGATGTACCCTCATATTTTCATTTAAAGCCCCAATAATTATTACAAGATTATTACGGCCCAAAATTGAATAGGAAAAAGAAGTAAAATTACATCAGAAAAACTAAAATATTCCATCCAAGAAGAGCCTGATTCAGTCTTCTGTCTGAAGCATAAAGTAAACCAACCCTAAAGTTCAAATTTCCTAATACTTTCTCTTATTTGGGATGTATCAGAGTTCCCTAAGAGTATCAAGTGGACTCTAGGCAGTGCTTACACCCAAATGTATTGCAGAATTGAATTATAGTGTAGTGTGGAAGGGACAACCCTCAAATGCCCATGTTCAGAGGGAACTCAAGGTCCCAAAGCAAGGCTCATAGGAGGGGGAAGAACTTAGAAGCGAAGAGAGAGCTTAAGTACAATAGAGGGCATTCTGGGAAAAGCCAAGACAAGTTGGTGGTCATACCCACCAATTGGAAGTGCTGGCACACCCCGACTAGTTTGTTAGCCACATTGTTTGAGAGTTAGGATCCCTTAAAAGATCAAGCCCAGACATGAGCAACAATTTGGATGTTGCCATGTTCTAAACTTTAACTCAAATACATAGAGGGGAATAGGGGTATAGGGATTCATAGCAGAAACAAAATGCAAAGAGAAATATATATATATATATATATATATATATATATATATATATATATATATATATATATATATATATATATATATATATATATATATATATATATATATATATATATATATATATAGCACTGAGGATAAACAGCAAAATAGACAGGATTGTAGAAGCTGTAAAATAAACACATTGGGATGAGACTGAAAACTAAATTAGAACATACCAGGTTCAGGGAAACTAGAGAAAGAAAGCAGTAGTCTTGTAAAGCCAAATTGCAAGTAAATAGTGTCACACCTCCTTTTTACACGGCTACCCCGAATGATGACACGTATAATGAAGTTTTTCCAATTAAAGTGACATTATTAGAACTGAGATCATTTATTTACTTAGAGTCACCGATTGGGATAGGTTTAGCTTTTGGTGTCCCAAGTCACCGATTTATTTAAGATCCCAAATCGAGGAAATTTTTCGACTGCCCAATGGGAGTCTCCGAACCAGAAATTCTTGAGTAAGTAATTCTGTTAATCCGAGGAAAGGTGTCAGGAACCCTCGGATTCCATGGTTCTAGCACGGTCGCTTTAATTATTATAAATGTCTAATTTCCTGATTTTTACACATGTTCATCCTACAGTGCGATTTTAAAATTATTAACCGCTTTATGTAATTTTTTAGGAATATTTGCAACGTCATTAAAATATGTCTCGAACCACGTCACATAAATACACCCGGGTTCTCGACATATTTTAACATCGTTGAAACTTGAATTTGGGTCACATAAATGTGCACCAAAATTTAGGAAGCTACATTATTAAAATAATGTTCCTATAGCAACTGCGCATTTTAAAATTCGTTGAAGAGCCGTGAAATTTGCTAAACGACACCTTCAGATTTCTATGCATTTGTTAAAATTAGAGGGTCACATAACGTATGACTTTTATTTAGCGTGGCATACCCATTTTATTTTTAAAGAAAATATAACCTAAAGAAACTATAATTTTCTATTACACGCGTCTCTAAAATAAAAGAGAAGTCCTGATTATTCATGTGTTAACCGTTTATCCTAATGAAAAAATCAATAAGCATATTTTCAGCATTTTATATAACTAATGTCCGCCATTGGGCTTTATCAATGAAGACAAACAGCCCAGAAGTATATTTTCATACTTCATCACTTACAATGATCTGGGCCCTCAATTGAGCCCGGAAGTTTGGTGCTACTGATTATCCATAAGGCAAGAAAGACATTACTCAAATCACTATACTATGGCTGTTGAAGTTATTTATAAGTGATTATTTAACATGTTAAAAACATTTGACAGAAAGAAATCCCAGTAGTGATTTTCAAGCTAGTAAAATGATAAGCTACAACTTCAGGTTTTCAAATTTAGCATCTAAAACTAATGTACTCATCAATTAGAGTACATATACATATAATGACTCCCTATTACCGAATCAAACATGACAATCAGACAAGTTATTTGACTACCTTATTTTCAACCTACTGAAATTAAAATAACTTGAAACTAATAGTCAAAGTAATAGTCCAGCATAGTCCGAATGTTCATATATTACAGCACCAGGAGAAGAATATCCTATACACTACTAAAGTAATAATATTTTCACTATAACATTAGCATAAAAATAAATGTCTTCATTATAAAACATGACTATGCATATACAATTGTGCATTTCTAAACTTTCTTGGGTGAGAGTAGGTACCTAGAATTACAGCAAATCGGAAACCTATGAGTAGGGTAAACAAGAAGCAGCAACATCAGCAAATCAAACAGCTGTGAGCATATGATTTTTATCCTGTTGAAACGACTCCTACAAGACTCTCAAAATTTAAAATTTTCATTAAATATTTATTTTTAGGATTTTTTAGAATTCAATCGTGTGCCAATGCGTGTTCATTAATGCATGTTTAAAATTATTTAAGATTTAATTGTTAAATATGCTTATTTTTACAAATTAAAATACAATACACACACACACACACACACACACACACACACACACACACACACACACATATATATATATATATATATATATATATATATATATATATATATATATATATATATATATGAGTGCAAATAATAATTCTGGCATTTCTAATTTATTTATTTGGTTTAATTTCAACTTGTTGCATTTTATTTGTGTTAATTAGAAATCCTTGTTAATTAAAATAAAAGGAAAAAGACAAAAAATATATACATATAGGCATAAACACTCAGGCTGGCCACAATTGGGTCAAACATGAGTGGTCCAAACAGTTTGACCCCTTAAAAAACCACGGACCCAGCCCAAACAACCAACCTCGGTCCGGTCCACACAAGACCAACCCCAAAATGATGTAGTTTGGAAATAAGACATCCCAGCCGTTGATCCATTGATCATCCAACGGCCATGGAACCCCCACCAAAATAATATATGTCCAAATACGCCTAATGCACTCAGAGACACAATTCCCTTCTTCCTCGTGCGATTTCCTCCACAATAACACCACCCTTGACCACTCATTGACCACTCCTTACCGCCCTTGACCACCCCTTGACCACCCATCTACCACCCTAACGCTGCCGCCGGGAATCGACTCACGGTGGCGGCTTGTCGCTAAACCTCCCCAAATTTAGACCATCAAACCATCACAATCTCTTCTTTCCCGTCCTGTGACTAGTTTCCGTCGAATAGGTCTCCTCCGTCTCGAATATTCAAAGTAATGTCGTCGGAACCACCGTCTTCGGCGACCCTGTTCCAAACCTCCCCAACTTTATACCGTAGGACCATCAAAACCTCCCCTTCCCCATCCTGCAGTCCATTCCTTTCAAACGACCCCCATCGTCTCAAATCTTCATAGAAAGGCCGTCGGAACCCCCCATATCCGGCGACTCAATTCCAAACCCCTCCAAACCTACATCCCCGATACAAATCAACCTCTCCTTTCCAACCATATGTGTTACACCTCTCGAATCCATTCACAACGCTTCGAATATCAAGTTAAAGTTTAACCCTAAAACTCAGCCCTGTTGGAATTTGGTCAAGTTCATCTCAGATGGTTCCCGTCTATTTCTTTCCCCAACCACACCCCAAAAAACGCCCAAATACCACCAATCACCGAGAAAAATCAAATTTGAGACCTCACATGGTCTCAGAATTACCAGAACCCCAGTCTCGACCCCCAAAAACGCATAAGTCCAAAATGAGTTCCTAGAAACCTCTGCAGAAGGGGCCAGGAACCAACGAAATAGTCTCAAGTGGATGTTCATGTGTAAAGAAAAAGCTAAGTACTCTGTCTTTTCTTGTATATATGTGCTTCATTGTGGTTAATTGTTAGATGCTTTGATTTCTTGTTTATTTTTCTATAATCTCATATGAATTAGGTTCAATAGTTATATGCCTTTAGTTGTTATTAGTTTGAAATCCCTTCGTCTCTTGAATGATTTGATATCCTGTTAATATTAGCTCCTTGATTCTGAAAGCCTAGTTTGTTGATTCTTCAGTAGTGTGATTCCTATGTTTTTGTTGACCTTTATCTCATGATCTTTGTTTGTTTTATTCCCTGATATTCTGATTATCTTGGTTAGGTGTTTATGCTACTAATTGTTTGATTTTCATAGTAATTTTGACCTTCAGTACTGGCATAGTTAGCCTGACTTGTTTGGTTGACCTTTAATTGCTAATGTTAGCCTTTACTTTTCTGCTTCGATGCATGAACTAAGTGTTCACTCCATTCTATGTGCTTCTCATTCTCAAGTTTTTTGAGTACTTTGATTGGGCTATTTCTGAAAAAGTTAAGTATTAATGGATGTGTTCATTGTTCGGGTCATTTTGATCCTTTGTTGATATTGAATGGTCATCTGGAATAATGTTTGTTTGCTGAAAGTCCACATTAAGGCACTTGTTTAAAACCTGATTAGTTTTGGCTAATTTCAAACTTTAATAAGCCTATTAGTCGAAGTACTACATTTGACCCAAAACTTGAACATAATTGACCTGGGTCAATTGTAACCAAACCAGATGATAGACTGAGTTTAAAACTTCATGTTGGTTATTTAGAAAAGAAATAGGGGTATAAGAGGGATTTGAACCTTAAAGGAATCTGGTGATAAGCCCCTAGTACATTCTACTGAGGGATTAAAACACAATTTCTGCCTCAAACTTGAGGCAGAAGTCATGAAAAAAGGGATCATTTAATAAAAGCTGAAAATTAACTCAGGGACTAAATGGAAAACACAAAGGAAAAATGGTGCCTTAAGGCTTCACTATAAAAGAAACTATAAAAGAAACCATCTAAGCATTATTTAGAGGATCCAGAACTTTTCTTTTTAATTCTAGAAAGAAAAATACACATTGGTTCTTCCTATTACTGTGAGAAACTATCAGTGCTGTTCTTATTCTTTTGGTATTTTAATTTCCTCAAAACTCCGCTCAAAACATGGGTGTACTGTTCGATTGGCTATTGTTTTGCTTGGCTGATTAATTGCATTTACTCATAAGTTTCCATTCTCTGCTGAATTACAGGTACATTTCAGTTCTCATTAATGTATGAAGTTTGAGTGAAATATATTCCTAAGTATTAAGATCTACTGCTCTTATTTTGTTTCGGATCCCCCTTGTTTACCCTTTCCTTTTATTGTAATATACCTAGTTACTTTGTAGCAGTTAAACATTTGAATCATTCATTTTGTAATAACTGGACATTGGGGACTGACTTATCTTATAATGACTGGATATTCGAATTACCTTTTTTAAGTATGTACAATTGATAGTACTGTTAGCTAATGGTATGGCTGTTCTAAGTGGTTATTTCCTATTTTTTTTTTAGAAATAAGGGATTCAGGAAATGTTAGCTTAGAAATTATTAAAAATTCAGACATTGTGTATCGTTTAGTTCACTCAAGTTTTAATATATTTAGCAATAACTTGTTTCAGATCTATCCAATATAGTGTAACCTGAATCACAATTGAATTTTGGAAACATAATTCATATACTCCGACTAACGAGTATATGAATCATTTTGTTCAGATCTAATACTGAAAACTGATATAAAATGATCATTAGTATCCTCTTTGTGAATGTGTAGATAGTTAATCTTGTCTATAAATTCGAACCAAAAGAAGCATGTTCATATGGATTCCTCAGTTCAAACTAACTATGGGCGTAATTGTAAGGCCCCCAAAATCCAACGGACTGTACCGCATTTTGTACATTTATTTGGAGAACTAAATACTTCTATGCCAATTATTCATATTTAGCAGTTGAGTCTGGTGGGAGTAAGCGCCTAACCCTTTTGTCTTGTAGAAACATGAGGCACGAAGTCCCCAGATTCGGCATGGTCACCAATATCCACCCCAAACTACTAAGCCGGTGGAAAGATTTTGACTTCACTGATCAGACTCTCATCCGGAAATATTTGGGGAACCTACCCTCTCTCTTGGAAATTCAAACCCAACAACAAGGTCACAGAAGCTACTACTCTATTCTAAGACTGTGATAGGTCTGTTCCATTTCAGAGACATCGAGATGACACCCCTGCTCGAGGATATAGGAGGACTAGCTGGTATACCGTGGGAAACTCCAGGTTTATTAATGCCGGAAAACAGCAGAGGCAGAGGTTTTCTCAAAATAATAGGTCTAAAGATGAATCCAGACTTGACATGTTTGAAGGAGTCGTACATACCCTTTGACTACTTGTACGAGAGGTATGGTCACAACAAATCTTACCATACTTATCCTGATGAGTTTGCCCTTACGTCATTGGGACATGTTCATCGAAGGGTATTTGTCTTCATGTTCTGTTTCTCGGGGATGATAGTATTTCCAATAAAGAAAGCAAGGATCCATACCAGGCTAGCTATGGTCACCAAGACTCTAATGGGAGGAACTGACGGACAAGTATTCAGTCTCGTACCAATGATCATTGCAGAAATATATCGAGCCCTGGAAAGGTGTCAACAAGGAGCTAAAGTCCTTGAGGGTTATAATCTGCTACTTCAACTGTAGCTCGTGGAATATCTCCAAATTGGTGAATGCTGACAGGAAATCCATCGAAGGGACTGGGATGATCATATCATTTTTCATCACCCAAAGAGAATGAGTTATATACCCAACATGTTCGCCTAACTGGAGAATGCTAGAGAATGGGTCAAACTCTTTGAAAATCTGATGGAGGACCGAGTACATTGAATGTTCGAGTGGTTTCTCACAGAGGATACCATCGTCCCATCTAGGGATGCACCTTTCTTAATATTAATTTACTTAAGAAGAACGTACCCATACGCACCTCTTTGGGTTATGAGACAAGCGGGAAGGAAGCAGGTGATACCAAGGGTCGACAAGATTAGTCACTTTCGGGCTGATTTCTAGAATGACGATAGCTCTTACAAGTGCCAGGATCAACATATGTGGCATTGCAAAATTGTCATAGGAAGGGACACCATTCAAGCAGACAGATACAACATGGGTAGTAATCCATATTATTCAGGTCGGTTGGAGGATAATCTTAATGGTTTGGGCTAACCCGGGTTTATTCGAGGTAACCGGATCATAGATGAAAAGGTCAAAGCACAGGTCAAGTACAACCATCTGCACAAGAGAATTCAAGAATGCGAAAGCGAGCACCGTGAGATATAGGAAGCCAATCAAAAACTAATTGAAGAATGGAAGGATATGGCCGTCAGCGCCAACAAGCGTTTGGTCTATTTGCAACGAGGTATAGTAGAGTTGGAAAAGAAGTTTCTGAAGAGGGTCAAAAATTGCCGGACTGCTGGAGGAAATGAAGGTGGACACCTGGCTAGAGCCTACTTGCTGTTGGGGTTACGTGAGATAGGGAAGATGTTTGATGGAGCCGATGATGCCGAGTCTGGGAAAGGTTCCTTTGGGACCAAATAGATAGGAATCTCCATTTCCGCTTTATAAAATGTAATAAGGCCAATGGCCATTCGTGATTTTTATTTAGTGTCATTTTGGGATTCGTCTACTTATTATCAATAAAATGAGGCATTTAGCATTCTAAGATCTCTAAATCAATTTTTCTCTAGGCCTACCTCGGGCACAACGAGGCCCCCAAAATTAGGACACGCTTTATATTTCAGCATTACATGTTTAAATATTGCAACATTTTTTCTAATGATCCTCACTAACTTGTTGCCTTTTTTTGTTTTTACTTTTTGTTAATTCCCCTCCCCAAAGGTAAGTTCGTGAATTCTGGAAACGTCATCATATTTTACGAGATCCAGGGGCCCTCCACCTACTCCTTATCCCAGTCCCATTAAAAAAAAAATAAAAGAAAGATGGAAGATTTGATCCACTCAACTGAATGGGTAGAGATCACTCATGGTGCTCTGGTTCCTAAGGAAAATACATCCCAACTAGAACAAAAGCTGTTGAAATTTCAGGAAGAACTTGATCAAGTCCGGAATTTTGCAAGTTTCTCATTTTCGTTCACCACTCAGGAGGTTACTTTTCCAACTACTCAGAATTCTGTACCTCCACCAAACATCTCGAAGCAACAAAACCACCCCACTCCTCACCACCACTGCAATACTTGTCATACCTTCAATAATACCCCGCCGATCATCCCGTAACTCCAGAACTCCACAAATGATCACTGCCACACCCAACACAATACCCCATCTATGTGGAGACTGTGTCACACTCCACCCAGACCATCTCATGCACACCCGAGTCCGATAACAAGGATATACTCATCAGAAATCTGGCGGAAGAACTTAAAAGGCTAACTAGCAGAATTCAAGGCGTTGAAGGTAGTAAGGGAATTGCGCGGCATAATTATGAAGATCTGTTCATACAGCTCGATGTCGAACTACCCGAGGGGTACAGACCTCCCAAGTTCTAAATATTTAATGGTAAAGGGGATCCTAGGGTCCACTTGAGAACATATTGTGACAAGCTAGTCAGAGCGGGAAAAGACTAGAAAATCTGCATGAAGCTTTTTATGAGGAGCTTGAAGGGAGACACCTTATCTTGGTATACTAGCCAGGATCCGAAGAAGTCATCAAACTGGGTAAGCATGGTGTCTGATTTTATGGATAGATTCAGTTTCAACAAGGAGAATGCACCAGGTGTGTTCTACATTTAAAACTTGAAGAAGAAACCCACAGAAACCTTCCATGAGTATGCTACTCCATGGAGATCAGAGGCTGCTAAAGTTTGGCATGCTTTAGAAGAAGTGAAAATGAACAAATTCTACGTTCGGGCCCAATACCCATAGTATTATGAGAGGCTCATACTAATCGAGAATCACAAATTTTCTGATATCATCAAGCTAGGAGAAAGGATAGAGGAAGGCATAAAGAGTGGTATCGTTACGAACATTGAATCCATGCAAGCTACCAATAAGGCTTTACAGTCTGGTGGTACGTCCAAGAAAAGGGACGTAAGTGCTGTAATGGTTGCACAGAGGACCAAATCCCCTATCAAAAACAAAATATACCCAATACCTCCAATCACATATCAGCCTACCCAAAATTACCAAGCACCCCCACCTTCCTACCAAACTCCACCACCAACTTATCAATCACCTCCACCTCCCACATACCAACCTTTTTCACCTAGATACTCACAACCCACATATGTCTACCAAGCCTACAATACTCAACCATCTCACTATCAGTCACCTCCCCATTTACAAAACTTTTCTAGACCTCGACTAAATTTTGACCGCAGACCTCCCAAATAGTATACCGCCACTGCCGAACCAATTGACCAGCTGTACAAAAGACTCAAAGCTGCTGGTTATGTCACCCCTATCCCTACCACAACCCCAAAAACCCTTCTCAGTTAGTCAATCCTTACAAATCCTATGCATACCATTCTGCCATGAAAGTAAACACCACTGATGAATGCGGCTCTTTGAAGGATAAGATTCAGACTCTAATTGACAATAAGATCATTGTAGCAAAAGAACCTGCTCCGAATGTCCGCAATAATCCTCTGCCAGGCCACAAAGGCGGAGGTGTTCATATGATCAAGATAGAGGATGACTGGGACCCCAAGGGATCGATCGATTTGATCACAGAAGGCGACGATCCAAAGAAGCATTAGTCACCCTCAATCCGATTGTGGTCCAGATTCATCCTTCTGGGGATGCCGAGGTAGACATGTCGATGCCACTCGAGTTTGAAGCACTATCCTTCGCAAAGATGCCAGAGCCGATTGAGGTTGAGTTTATGTCACTAGCAAATACACCTGCACCCTTTGAAGTTGCAGTTTTACCGCCCAAGGGGCCCGCTCTGTTCAAAGGAAAGATAGCCACGCCAATTCCAGTGTCAATGTCAGCAATAACACCATTTCACACCAATATCATACCTTGGGACTACACCGCGGAAGCCAAAAGAAAGGGGAAGGTCAAGTTCGGGGAAGTCGTTGCGGCACAGGGTATGACAAGAACCGGCAGGGTTTACACCCCAAAGCATTTGGCTGAGTCAAGCAAGCAGGCCTCTAGTCGTTTAACCATCACTGAAATTTGACCTGACAATCTCTGGAGAAAGATACAAGCCAAAGAATACTCAGTAATTGATCAGGTGAATAAAACACCGGCACAAATTTCTATTTTGCCTTGCTGCAAAGTTCCGAGGCACACATAAATGCCTTGTTAGGAATTTTGAGTGAGGAATATGTACTGAGTAACATCACCAGCGGAGAGATGGAAAACATGGTGGGGCAGGTACTGGAAAGTCACAAGATCACTTTTCATGAAGATGAGCTGCCGCTAGAAGGTTGAGTCACAACAAAGCATTGCACATCACCATATAGTCCGAGGATTATTTTATCACGAGGATCCTGATTGACGGAGGGTCCAACCTCAACATTTGTCCATTCGTAACACTCAGGACATTAGGAAAAGAACTGCACGAGATCAAGGATGGGGCCATCAACGTCAAAGCTTTCGAAGGATCCCAAGGTATACTATTAGGGAAATTATCTTGTGTTTGAAAATAGGGCCTACTTGGTTTGATGTTGCTTTTCAAGTGATAGATGTACCGGCATCTTACAATATGTTGTTGGGACGACCATGGATTCATGCTGCTGGGGTTGTCGTATCAACACTACATCAGGCAGTGAAATTTGAGTGGAACCACCAAGAGGTGATCATTTAGAGTGATGGTAGCAATCCATATACAGTCAACAGATTATTCTAGCAATTGGAGGCATGAGAAGGATAGGCAGAGAAACTTACCACCACACCGAGCGAGTCAACTCCATTGATAAAGACAAATGGTGGGATAACAAGATTGAAAGAATATTGAATTGGAGCGGGTATGAAACTATCAATGGACTTGGCAAGAACCTCCAAGGAATGACTAAGCCCATCCAACTCAAGTAATATGGCACCACTTTCGGATTAGGATATGAGTATAACTGGGAGAATTCAACCATTGGTTGCCACCATGGCGTGGTCCTTACTATCCTTTGGAGCAGCCAATACCCCGTTTGAAGTAGACTCTCCAGCCGACCGAGGTTGTCTATGGGTCAGAAGAAAAGGAAGCACTGGCAGCGTTGAAGAGTTTGTTCCTAGAAGACGATATTATGGATTGTTGTGTCATTTTCGAGGAGGAGAGGAGGAAGGCCCTCCCATACAGGCTGTTGCCAGAGGAGCATGCCTTAATAACTGTACTATCAGAACACCAAAGCTCGGGGAGCCTCGAGGTAGCAAGGCTGAACGAGCATCATGCAATACTTTACTTTACTAGTTTATTTTCCTTTCGCATTCTTTAAACTTTTGCAAGAAAGAGCTCCATGTAAAAAAAAAATTAAAGAATCTATCAAAATCATTTTGGTTTCTTATAAATATTACTCTTACTCTTACTCTTATTATTATTATTATTATTATTATTATTATTATTATTATTATTATTATTATTATTATTATTATTATTTCTTGTTACTTTACTTATACAACATTACTATTACCTATCTTGATGAACCAATGACTGTGACATGCAACGAGACAACGCAAGAAGCAGACATAGATTTAGAGAAAGATGATATACCAGAAGAGATTGTTAAAGAGGTTAAGAGTTTTGAGAGCATACCTGAGTCTAATCTGGACGAGACTGAAATTGTTAACCTGGGGGATGCAAAAAACATCAAAAAAACACAAACCAGCGTTCATTTGTGACCATCAGAAAAAGGAAGAATACATAGAAATTCTGAGAGAGTATGAAGACATATTTGCCTGGTCGTATGATTACATGACTGGTCTGAGTAGGTTTATTGTAGCACATAAACTACCGACTAACCCGACAAGTCCACCTGTAAAATAGAAACTCAGAAATTTCAAGCCTGACATGATTTTGAAAATCAACGAAGACGTCACTAAGCAAGTCAAAGCTAAGGTTCTCAGGGTGGTAGAATATCCGACATGGTTGGCCAACATTGTGCTAGTGCGAAAGAAGGATAGGAAGGTCAGAGTCTATGTCGACTACCAAGATCTCAACCGGGCAAGTCCAACAGATGACTTCCCCTTGCCGAACATACATATCCTGATTGACAACTACGCCAAACATGAGTTGTAGTTATTCGTAGATTGTTTTGCTGGATATCATCATATCTGGATGGATGGAGAGAATGCTGAGAAAACAGCTTTCATTACGCCGTGAGGGATGTAATGCTACAAGATGATGCCCTTCGGGTTAAAAAATACAAGGGCCACCTACATGAGATCCATGACTACTATTTTCCATGATATGATACACAAGGATATTGAGGTGTATGTAGATGATGTCATCATAAAATCCGAGAAAGCCATAGTCATATAGAAGATTTGATAAAGTTCTTCAATAGACTGAGAAGGTACAACCTGAAACTGAATCCCGCAAAGTGTGCATTTGAGGTTCCTGCCGAAAAACTACTTGGGTTCATCGTTAATCGCCGAAGAATGAACTGGATCCATCAAAGGTCAAAGCTATTCAAGAATTGCAACCACCAAAGGAAAGAAGGTTGTAATGAGTTTCTTGGAGAGACTTAACTACATCAGCTGGTTCATAGCACAATCTACTATCATCTGTGAACCGATCTTTAAGATGTTGAAAAAGGACGCCGGTACCAAATGGACTGATGACTGCCAAAAGGATTTCGAGAATCATGGAGTACCTATCAACACCACCAGTTTTGGTCCCACCCGAGCAAGGTAGACCCCTATTACTCTACCTTGCAGTATTGGATGGAGCATTAGGTTGTGTTTTAGGTCAGCATGATGTAACAGGGAGGAAGGAGTAGGCCACTTACTACCTCAGCAAGAAGTTCACTTCGTATGAGGCCCGGTATTCTCTGCTAGAACGCATCTGTTGTGCTATGACTTGGTTAGCCCAAAAGATGATGCACTACTTTTGTGCCTATACTACATATCTCATATCAAGGATGGATCTTTTAAAGTACATCTTTCAGAAGCCCATGTCCACTGGCAAGCTAGCCAAGTCGCGAAATCCTGTTGAGTGAATTCGACATCGTCTACGTGGCTCAGAAAGAAATCAAAGGACGGGCATTGGTAGATCACCTTGCTGAAAACCATGTGGACAGAGAATACGAACCCCTGAAAATGTATTTTATAGATGAAGAGATATCATTCATAGGAGAAGATATTGCAGAATCCTATGACGCGTGGAGAATGTTTTTCGCTGGAGCAACAAATTTCAAAGGATTCAGCATATGAGCGGTCCTTGTATTAGAAACCGGCTGCCAAACTCAGGTTTCCTTGCACCAACAACATGGCCGAGTACGAAGCTTGCATCTTAGGGCTCAAGATGGTCATTGACATGAACATCCAATAGTTGCTATTAATCGGTGATTCAGATTTGCTTATACATCAGGTCCCAGAAGAATGTGCGACCAAGAACTCCAAGATACTGTATTATCTACATCATGTACATGAGTTGAGAAAGAGGTTCACAAGGACAGAGTTTCAGCATGTTCCCAGAATCCAGAATGAGTTCGCCGATGTATTGGCTACTTTGTTATCCATGATACAACATTCAGATAAGAACTTCATTGACCCTATCCCGGTGAAGATCCATGATCAGCCAGCTTATTATGCTCAGATCAAAAAAGAAGTAGAAGGAAAGCCTTGGTTTCATGATATCAGGGAATATTCGACAAAAGGAGAAAACCCAGAGTTTGAAAACTCTACTCAAAAGCACACACTTTGACGGTTATCCAACAATTTCTTTCACAACGGAGGAATCTTGTATAGGGGGACTCCGGATTTAGGATTACTAAGGTGTGTCGACGCAAAAGAAGCATTTAGGCTATTAGAGGAAATTCATATCGGGACCTGCGGTCCGCGCATGAATGGTTTTGTCTTAGCAAAAAAAAATACTCCGGGCTAGTTATTTTTGGATGAATATGGAAATGGACTACATCCAGTATGTCCGAAAGTGCCACCGTTGTCAGATACATGCAGACATGATAAAGGTACCTCCAAATGAGCTTAATTCAACAAGCTCCTCATGGTCGTTTGCCGCTTGGGGAATGGATGTTATTGGGCCGATTGAACCTGCAGCATCAAATGGGCACAAGTTTATCCTATTAGTAATTGATTATTTCACCAAATGGGTTGAAGCAGCATCTTACAGAGCAGTGACTAAAAAGGTCGTGGCAGATTTCGTCCGCGACCACTTCATTTGTCGATTCAGGATTCTAGAATAAATAATCACTGATAACGGTTCCAACCTCAACAATGACTTGATGAAGGCCATGTGTGAAACCTTCAAGATAAAACATAAGAATATACAGCCTACAGACCTTAGAAGAATGGAGCTGTAGAAGCCGCCAATAAGAATATTAAGAAGATACTAAGGAAAATGATAGAAAAGCATAAAAAGTGCCACGAGATACTATCATTTGCTTTATTAGGGCACCGCACCATAGTCCACATATTAACAGGGGCAACCCCCTACATGCAGGTATAAGGTTCAAAAGAAGTCATTCCTACCGAAGTAGAAATTCCTTCCTTGAGGATCATACAAGAAGCCGAGTTCGACGACACAGAGTGGGTAAAGAGTCATTACGAGCAGCTAACTCTTATAGATGGAAAGAAATTGAACGCAATTTGCCACAGTCAGCTTTATCAGAATAGAATGTCTAGAGCCTTCAACAAGAGAGTCAAACCAAGATAGTTCACACCCGAGCAGCTGGTTTTAAAGAAATTTTCCTGCATCAAGATGAATCCAAAGGGAAATTCTCTCCCAATTGGCAGGGTCCATACATGGTTCATCAGGTTCTGACATGAGGAGCCCTCATACTTGCGGAAATGGATGAGGAAGTTTTTCTAAAACTAATCAACTCAAAAACAATCAAATAATACTATGTGTAACCATTTATGCTTTCCCTTATGATGTAATTTGAACTACGTCTGACCTGATTCCCGATTAAGAGGGAATACATAGGAAGCCTTATGGGTTCGGTCACAATTCAATAAAATTTTCATTTTTCCCCACAAATGGAAACTGGGGCAGAATTTTGAGGAGGACCCTCAAAATTCTGAAGTAATTCCAAACGATCATCGCAAGCAGCCGCCAGGAGAGGCAACCCAGTATACCGGGGCAGAATTTTGAGAAAGACCCACAAAATTCCGAATCGAGAGGTTGCAATGTCCTGAACCACTTTACAGTCGTCGGTTCATCCAAAAACTATTTCTTAAATATATACTATTATCATATTTTTCTTTGCAAACTCATGCATGTATGCTCTGTTTAGCAATGTTATCCCAATAATACATTCCATATCATCAAAACAGGGCCAATCAGGTAAAGTGAGGTCAGGGGGGACATGAATTAACCTTTCCCCTTTACAGAACTCACAATTTTTCTTTGGATGCAGGCACTCAAGTTGCCAAATCCTATCATACATACTGCCCAGGAATGCAACTCTTAGAACCATCATAACTATTCACAATTACTATCCACACACAATATTTCCGACAGCTACAATATCACAATTGGCTATTAGCTATCAGCTAAGAAATTTTATTACTATTCGCCTCTTATCTCTTGCATAAGGCTACCATTCTGCCTTCTGATACTAAGCTTTGTCTCTATCTGCATTTCTTGCATTGCATAAGGCTACCATTCTACCTTACGAGTTTAAGCTCTACCTCACCTGCATTTTTTTTACATTGCATAATGCTACCGTTCTGCCTTCTGAGACTAAGCATTGTCTCCATTTGCATTTCTTGCATTGCATAAGGCTACCATTCTGCCTTTCGAGACTAAGCACTGTCTCCATCTGCATTCTGCATTGAATAAGTTTACTATTCTGCCTTCCGATACTAAGCACTGTCTCAATCTGCATTCTTGCATTGTATAAGGCTACCATTCTGCCTTCCGAGGTTAAGCTTTACCTCCATCTGCATTTTTTTTGCATTGCATAAGGCTACCATTCTGCCTTCCGAGGTTAAGCACTACCTCTATTTGCATTTTCTCTGCATTGCATAAGGCTATCATTTTGCCTTCCGAGACTAAGTATTGTCTCCATCTGCATTCCTTACATTGCAAAGGGCTACCATTATTCCTTCCGAGGTTAAGCTCTACCTCCACCTGTATTGTTTTTTCATTGCAAAAGGCTACCATTCTGCCTTCTGAGACTAAGCATTGTCTCCATCTGCATGGTTGAAAGATAGCCACTTCATTTCCATCTTGCATCGGCTAAAATACCATCACCTTCATTTACATCTTCCATGGCTGAAATATCGCCGCTTTATTTTTCACTTGCATGGCTGAAATTCCGTCACCTTTATTTAACTTGCATCAGCTGAAAGATCGCCACTTTAGTTACACCTGCATTGGCTAAAATATGGCTGCTTTAGTTACTTCTTGCATTGCTGAAAGATCGCCGCTTATTGCATTTTGCAGTTGAAAGATCACCACTCCATCTGCATTTTGCATTGGCTAAAAGATCACCACTTATTGCATTTTGCATTGGCTGAAAGATCGCCACCTCATTTATTTTTGCATTGACTGAAAGATCACCACCTTCTGCATCTCATGGGCTGAAAGATCGCCAAACTGTCCAAAGGCATCATTGTTTGGAGGCACCATCTTCATAGCCCGAGAATGCCATGTCATGGCCTGAGGACCCCTTTATATTTTGCATATCATTATTCAAAGGCATCATATTTCGGAGGCATCATCCTTAAAGCCCAAGAGAAACATTTCATAGCCTGCAAATACTTTATTATATGCTCCATG
The DNA here is from genome assembly GCA_034376525.1 of Nicotiana benthamiana. Lineage (NCBI taxonomy): Eukaryota > Viridiplantae > Streptophyta > Magnoliopsida > Solanales > Solanaceae > Nicotiana > Nicotiana benthamiana. Next base: position 99,035,383 of record CM067337.1, read on the forward strand.
GCCCAGGGCATCATGGTCTAAGGACATCATCACAATAGTCCAAAGACAACATTCATGGTCCAACGGGTACTTGCATCACGTTTAATTTTTTCGCACTATATACACTTGTATTGCTTATTTGCAGGTAAATCGGCTAGCAACAGTTGTCTCAACAGGAGCAATCCGCACAAGTTCCCGCAACCCTATTAGACTTTAACCATCCATCCCAACCTAAATGTTGTGTCCATTCTTGGAAAACCTCAACAGACATACTCTGTCGATGAATCCTGAACTTTATTTGGCCTGATTCCTGTAAGACCAAGGATATGTAGGCAGCTCAGGAACCAAATCACAGTCAAATTCGTCAAAAGCATTCCGTTCGGTCAAAAATGGCCATCATATCTTTACCCCACAACTCTTTTATCCTTCTCGAGTAAAGAAGGACAGCTGTTGATACCTAATTTTTTTGTATATTTTGTATATGCAAAATACTTTCAAAATAGTATATATATATATATATATATATATATATATATATATATATATATATATGTATATATATATATATATGTATATATATATATATGTATATATATATATGTATATGTATATATATGTATATATATATATATGTATATATATATATATATGTATATATATATATATATAAGCATGTACAAGTGTTTAATTATTTTTTCCAATTTTTAAAAGATTTTAAAACCAATTTATTGCCCTATTTTAACAGTACAAAAACCAATAATTATTTCCAAAATTATCATTTTGGTGATTCAGTTATTCTATTCTCGTGTTTATACCAAAATATAGCTAAGATAATTTTTGCAGATTTTTATAAATTGATTTGGTATTTTTAAAAGCTAAATTACACTTAGTTACAATTTTAGCCTATTTTAAGATTTGATTGTGTTTATAATTACAAAATTGATTCCAGTATTTTTATTAATATTTATTGATTATTAATTAATTTAGTACCTTTAATTTATTTTCAAATTTTTTTTGCTATTTTTATAAAATAAAAAGAGAAAAGTAGCTATTTAAATACGCCCTATTTTATTTCAATTTTAGCCCAAATCAACCCTCCCAAATTAACCCAATTTCCATCCTAAATTACCTAGCCCAATTTCAATTTAACCCTCCCTTGACCCAACTAATCTGATCTACCCGGCCTCCCATTTTGATCTAAGTCGTTGACCATTTTAATCGACAACCATAATTTCCCCTTTCCTTTTTTAATTCACAAACACCCCCAACACTAAATGATTTTCACCTACGCACCACCTCTGAAACCCCTCTCTTCTCTCAAACTCTCTCAAACCTTCCCTAACCATAGCCGTCTCTCGTCATCTCCCACCTTGAAACTCACCGGAATCTATAGCTTCCCAGGTGGTGAGGCCCCTATATACACCTCTTATTGTTCCTATGTGCTTGGTACCTGAATATTTGAGGCCAAACCTCGAAGGTTTTCGCTCAGACCTTTTCCGATTCGAGGTCTTAGGGTCATCTTCGGCCTTGCTCCGCCGTATCAAAGTTATTTAAGCTTGGTTCTAGCTTCTCCGACACCGATCGGTGACCTTCTCAAAGCCTTTCTCATCTCTAGGGTTCTTCTGAAATCCTAACCCTTCGATATTTTCTCCGATCATTTTTTATCAGTTGTGTATCTATGCTCTACTTGAGTTTTTCAAACAATTTCCCTAACTTTTATTTCAAAATTGTATTTTTCAAAGTCTTTCTTTTACGACCTAGGGTTTTCTGAAATGTGCTTAAGTGTTTATATGATCTTCTTCTCCTTTTCTTTGGGTGTATTGACTCTACTGTGTTCTTATGCTTTCCTTCTACCACATATCTTCTTTTACGATGCTTTCTATGTTCCGTTCTTCTGCTGTGTTTTCTATACCATGTTCTCATGTGTTCATGTTACAGTGTTTTCCTATACGTTCTTTTGCTATACTTTTCTGGTTGTTCTTGTGTTCTTCTATTGTATTATTAACTAAGTTCTTAAGTTTCTTTGTTTTCCTTCTACTAAACCTTATTTTGAGTTCTTCTAAAGCTTGTTTCTTCTATTGAATTCTTAAGCGTTCTATTCTTTTTCTTCTACTGAACCTTGTTTGAGTTCTTCTAAAATAACCTTCTTAAGCATGTTCTACTACTATATTCTAATGTATTTTTACTATTTTTTTCTCTACTGAACTTGGGTTAAGTTTCTTCAAAAGATCATGTTTCTTCTACTATTTCCCATTATGTTCTTTGAATCCCTCTACTGTATTTGCATCATGAATTCTGGAAGAGGCATGTTAGAAGCTTCAGTTCTCTCCTGAAGCCTCTACACATATCTCGATTCATTTTCTTGCCCTCTCGTCTTTGCTTTCTAGTTGTTCGAACTAGGGCTTTTATTTCAACGGCCCCCTAATTCTTTCAGATCGACTTTGAGTCTCTGAACCGAGTCTGGATATCTTTGTTTTCGTACAATTCTGAATTTTTTGCTAAACTCTCCTATACTGGAATTTTTAGTAATTTTATGACAAGTTTCTTTCATGCATAACATGTATGTATAATTTTTATATGTAGTGAGTCTCCTTTTAAAAGGATTTTCAAACTTGTGATTGATTCGGAATTCCTTTTAAATAGGTCTAATTGATTGTTTGCTGATTTTTCTTAATTTAAAACCTTTTCCACCTTTCTGACTTAGTTCATTCATAATAAATCTTTGGCCTCTAATTTCCTGGTTGTTAATTGATTCCCTTGCCCTATTTGCACAAACTGTGTATTGTCAAGACCCTGTCCTTAAATAACCTTTATGTATTTTCCCTCAATTGTGTGCTTTACATAAAGTGTTTATTTAATTTCTTTCCTTAATTGGCTTATACTCGTTTGAACCTGAATCCCTTAATTAAAGGGAGCTTTGTGTAATTGATTGACAATCAGTTCTTTAAATATTTTCTTACCTTATTTATGCATGCCTTCTACACTATAAATACATGAACTTTTTTTCAAAAAAAGACATGATTTTCTAACAATCACACACTTTAGACTTCATAACTTCACAATCTTTTCTGAACTCACACTTATAGAATTCTGCCTTCCTGTTTGCATTTTGGCTTTTACAAGACTACTGCTTTTTCTACTTGTTTTATTTGAAGCTGGTATGTCCAAATTTAAGCTTCACCATCTCCACAATGTGTTTATTTATAACTTGATGTATCCATGTCTACTTTCTACTGCTGCAGAATAAAATATTTAACTAGCATTTTAATTTCTTTTGGCTTGTATATGTTGTGAATCCCTACTCCCTATTTCCCTTTATGTGCTTTGAGTTATAGTTTAAAACATGGCAATATGCAAAGTTATTGTCCATGGTTTAAACATGATCCCTTAGAGGATCCTAACCTCTGAAACAATGTGTTCTAACACGCTTGTGAGGTGTGCCAGCATTTCCCATTGCTGGGTATGCCCACTAGCCAATCCTTGCCTCTCTACTACTTTCTCGTTTCCTATACCCTTATGTGTATCTATGTGTACTGTTTCCCTTCCCCTTTTCCCCTTTTCCCCTTTTCATAACTCTGCACTTACACTCTCTCCTAGTCGCTAAGTTCTGCCCCCTTCCTGTGAGCCTTGCCTTGGGACCTTGAGTTCTCTCTGAACTTGGTCACTTGAGGGCCGGCCCTTCCATACTACACTATGTCTTAATCCTCTAATGCTTTTGGGTGTGAGCACTTCCAGGAGTCCATATAAGGCTCTTAGGGAACTTTTACACATCCAAATGAGAGAATGGCTTAGAAACATGATCTTTAGAGTTGGTTTACTTTATAAATCAGACATGAAGTCTGAATGAGGCCCTCCTTGGTTGTAATTTTTAATTTTTGATGTATTTTCCTTTTTTTAGACTGTAATAACTTGTAATAAAACCTTTGGGGATGACTAATGAAAAGGGAGGGGTAATCAGGCATGTAAAAAAAAGGGTAGATATCCTGTTCATAGGGAATTTCTGATTTCTGCATAACACATAGATATCATGTTCATAGGCAATTTCTGATTTCTGCATATCACATAGATATCATGTTCATAAGAAATTTCTGATTTCTGCATATCACACAAAATATCCTGCTCGTAGGGAATTTCTGCACTTCTGCATTCATATAGATATCTTGCCTATAGTTTCTGTACTTCTCCATTCATATAGATATCCTGCCTATATATTATGCACTTCCGCATCCATATAGATATCGTGCCTATTGTTTTCTGCACTTCTGCATTCATATAGATATCATGCCTAAAGGTTTTTCCATTATCACATATAGATACCATGCTATAGGTTTCTGCATTATCATATATAGATTCCATATCTATAAGAAAGTTCTGTATCTCTCATAGATACCATGCTCTTAAACAACTAGAAATCCGACTCCTGCATATGCATTTTTCACTAGGCGAACCTGTTTATAGGGCTTAAGTAACTAACTGCATTCAGATGCCATGCCTATAGGATTTTTGCACTCTTGCCATATCTGTAAAAGTGTTTAAAATCAACAATGTCTAGAAAGCATGCCCATAGGAATAAATAACCAAGTCTGAAATGTTTCACTCGCATATAAGTCTAAAACTAGTAACAACAATATCTAACGTCTGCAGAACTTATGGTCTTTGCCAAACTCGCCTTTCCTGAATAACTAACAACCTTTTATGGAATCAGTATACTTCATCTTTTCTGAAAATAGTAGATATCATGCCTATAGGAGCTCTTTTCCAATACTTAGGCAAGCCTTAGGATAAACTTCTAAGCTGAATTAGATTTTATTCACTACAACCAGCAGACAGGCTTGACTGAGGCTTCTTATCTAAGTTATGCAGTAAATCAGTCTGCCCTAACCTTTAAGTTCTTCCACATTCAGTATTAAATCAGACCCTAAACATTACATGCAAGACATGCTAAACTATGTGCTTTCTCTGTTTTAAAGAATGTCTGTTTGAGCCTTTTGTTTGTTTATATGCTTCCCCCAAAACTTGTTATATGTGTTCTTGCTTGTCACCTTAGTATTTTTACCTTTGAAACCACAAATAAGCCCAACCTTTCCTCCCTCTTTTAGGATTAGTAGTCCCAAGCACCTCTGGGGCTGATAGGATCAGGACGGGTAATAGCATGCAATAGGTAAATGAGACCATTTCGCGCTTTAATACCTTAACGGGGTGGGAAAAGGTAGATATGGATATGATCACCGGTGCGTTAATACCATGCGTATCCCCTCTCTGAGGAGTGGTTACTGGGTATTGCATTGATGTGATCCATATATTATTAAAACCTAGGACGCCTTCCCTTTGTTCTTCGTTTCTTTTAAATCTTTTAAAACTATTTCTTCTAAGAAAGAAAAATCAACTCTCTTTAGTTCTAAGTGATTTTGTTTATTTGTGATCATTACATGAAAATCCCATCTTATGTGAAACCCTTATTTGCATATGTGTTATTTGTACCTTAAGTCATAACAATAGCTTGGCCAGGAATTACACTAGTGGATCATGATAGGTACCTAACACCTTCCCCTCAGAATAATTTCAAGCCCTTATCCAATCTCTGGTTATCTAAATTGAACCCTCCTAAGTGTCCTAATGCACTATAATCATTAGGTGACGACTCTTCAATTCTCTTAAACCCAATTCACAAAAGGGAACGAGTTGTCTTCCCAAATGTCAAAAACCCCGATTTCACTTTAGAAAAAGGGGGCTTGACAATGAGTTAGAGAAGTTGCTTGGCGTAGTAGACCTCTGTCAAGTATGGTTTGATTTCTCGGGGACAAACAATGGTTTAAGTGTTGGGTGTTAATAGTAGGCTATAATTATATAGTTTAGCTACCGTTTACGCTCTAACTTAGCTATACTTTATTGTTCTATGAATGTTAAATGACAATGAATGGCTCTAATTATGAACTTTGTGCTTTGCAGGAGCAATTTCTTACTATGAGGACATTAAAGAGTGTTTGGAGTTAATTTGGATCAAGGAAGGACAATCGGAAGTGAGAGCATACAAAAGAAGAAGGAAACTGGAAGGCAGAATTTAACTCTAGGAGTACGGGCCAACCGCGACTGCTCGTCGGGCAGAAAGAAAGGAAATATGTGCATTCCATCTACTGTCCAATCGCGGCCGCGCTCGTCCCTCTGAGTATTTTTATTTCAGAGGTAAATTCGTAAGTTCAGGGGTGACTCCCCTTGTCTTATAATAAGCCCAGCTCACCCAAGAAGAATGTATTGAGATTTTTGAAGGGATTTTGAAGGCAAGAACAATCAAGAAGCAAGGCAGAAGATTCGTCATAGAGTTTTTACCTTTATTCCTCTTGTTTTTATCATTGATGATGAATTCTATTGTTATGATTGTGAAAACGATTATGCATAGCTAAACTCCTAATCTTGGGTTTTGATGGAACCTCTTGGAGGATGAATTTCTTGTTATGTTAATATAGATTTTCCATAGTATTTTCTATATTTGTTCAACTATATTGTGATTGTTGTTGATTGAAGGATCTTCATTCTACTGTACCTATTTAGGATGTATTACTCAGGACAGATTGCATATTTAGGTAGTTATTAAACAACATCACTCCTAAGTATATGAGAGATCAATACGAAGGGTTTAAAGGTGAAATTAGGGATAACCAAACCTTGGGTGTGATCTGAGTGAGTTATAATTGAGGCCAGCTAGCGTAATTCAGGAGAATATGTCTAGTATTATATTGTAATAACTCGGGAGAGAGTTATGGCAGTCAGAACAATCATGATCGATAGAGAAGACTTAGGCAAATTTATAGCAAACATAGCAGAAAGGATTCCGACAAAAGAGAAAATCAGAACGTTAGATCATTCCCGTTCTTGCTGACAAATCGTTTATAGTTAGTTCTTAATTACTACATTTTTAGTACGTAATATTTTGTTAATAAACATTCAATTTGTTACTCAAATATCGCTGAAGATTGAATGCGTAAATTTATGTAAGTCCAACAGCTGTGATTTATAGGTTTATTCTTTGTGGGATTCGACGCCGGGCTTGTTAACCGGAATATATTTGTAGCGATTGCTTTATCCTTTTTATAAGGTATAGTTGCGGGTGATCAAATTTTAAAGCTGGTAGGACCCAAAAATTTGGAATATGAGTGTCATATATAAGCAGGCGTTAAGAAACTCAAATTCACAACCATTACAAATGATCACATCTAACACAAGATGCAAATAACACATGTAGAGGAGAAAAAAGAATGAAAGAAGATCATGTACGATGACTTGGTTATATCTATACCTCCAAATACACTACCTATGTAAGCATAACACCGTGATAATCAAAGGTCATAAAGAAGATGAATATCACACGTAGGAAATTGTCATGAATGTCTTAGCGTCTATGCCGACTTAGTGAAGAATCAAACACAATGAGAGTGAAGTATCCATAGAAATTATAACGGGTTTAATAGTCTCTTGGTAAATTTACATTAGGTCCTATATTCAATAGAAGGATTTTTTGTTTGGTTAGAGATAAATACATCAACATAAGAAAAGATGTGACATTTTGAATTTTTTTAATTTTTAGAATATTGGAATCAAGCTGGACCAAATAGTACATGAAATGAATATAGAGTCAACTCTATCTAATTCGGGATTGGGGGATATTTCCAATGAAAAGTCCATTCAATAATGCTATATATTAAGATTAAAAGAAACATATAGTATAATCCACAGGGAGATCAATGTCGTACAATCATTGGTATCAAATCAGAAATCTCTAAAAAAATTCACTCCACAAAAGACCAAAAGTCTGCTGTTCAGAGAACCACATATTTCTTACTCTCCACAAATAGCATTAGTGAGAGGGAAAACAGGGAACACAAAGATTATGGTTAGGCACAAGATACTCAAATGGCTAATTCACATTCACTAACTGGCCAATGCATAAAGCACACTGCTTAAATGTTTCTGTACAAACCAGCTTAAATGTGGCAAGACATCAATCTTTTAAAGAAACAAAAGACTGAATAAAAAACCATAAGAACAAACCTAACAAACAAGATACATATTTCCTATTCTTGAGAGTGAAGTTATCAGCCTTAGTAGGACGACTGCGTAATTAATAAATACAAAAAGATATGTCAATTTCTGCTTCACAGAGTCAAAACAAATAATTCCCGTGTGAAATCTCCTTCGAGATGTAAATTCTCTCAATCTAAGCAGAATAAGTATTGGCGGCCTTAGGGATAGAACTTGTTATAAGCAATCATTTCAGACATCAACATATGATGCTTCTTGACACTATGCTTATTTAGTTGCTTTACATGTCAAATTTAATTATCAACTATCTGAAGTGAGCCACAACTGTACCGCCATACTTCTCTCGTAAGCGTCCACATCTCACATGAGCAATAGGATATTATTTATATTTATGGATGAGATCATCAACATCATAGCTTAGAATTGCTCTGTGGGTAGTGGAATCTTTTTTTTTCTTTTCTTCTAATTATTGTAAGCATTGTGATCTATTCTATGTCAGGGTGCTATTGATTACGCCCAACTCTAGTACTAAAAATGATAAGCGGTCGTTGTAAATATAATCCGATCTGAAAGCTTAGAGTCGAATTCCATAGAGAGCTAAAGCTTAGCTGTATTTGCTTAATATCACCAAGAAGACAAGATTGAAAATAAATAACCAACTGAAAACTAACTATGCTTGAATTGTAAATAATTGCAATAAAAGTCTAAGGTAATGGTTTCCCCTGTTGTCGATTTCCTTGGTTGTATATTTCTTATTGCTGTGACTTAGTTGCCTCTATCAATCATAAACTCTCCAGCTACCATAAATCTATCTCAAGCAATTATGATAATTTACTAGGCGCGCTCTCTCAAGCTACGCTAGCTATATTCACATTACAGTTCACTTAGATTGCACTCGAGGTATCATTATCTCTAATCCAACCTCTAAACCGTCGGTTATGACCTTGTCTATACTCCGGGAGTGATGTTGTTCAAACAACTACCTAAATATGCACTCTCTCTCTCTCTCTCAAGCAGATACATAATAAATAGGAATGGCTAATTGAGGATCCTTTAAATTAACCAAAATCAAAACGTAGTTGAACACATAGAGATTAACAACTAACTCAAAACTATATTAATATAACAACCAATTCATCCTCTATTGGTTTCACCAAAACCTTAGATAAGTTAGCTACTCATTAAATAACAAAAATCACAAAAGAATTCATATTCAAAGGTAAAAGAACAAAGAAGAAGATTAAAAATTGATGTCCAATTATCCTCCTTGCCTCTTGTCCTTCCTTCTGATGTTTTTCACTTCAAAAAGTCATTCTCTCTTGTTCTTGGCCGGCTATCTCCGTTTTATATGATGTTTAGGGCTTAAAATCCCGTATTTTTGCACTTTGGTCCCTGAAGTTTACGCGTCCTGCCGCGGTCCTACCGCGGTTATGCCAGGACCGCGGTCAGAGTGGTCTTCAGAATCTGCAGCAGTGTTTTTCTGCGGTCCTACCGCAGTTACGCCCTGTTCCGTTTGGAATTTAGAAAAACATAAAACATGAAATTTTTAGTCCTTTGAGTTAGTTTTCCAACCATATATTGTGTAGCCTAAATGGAGTTCTGAGAAAAAAGTTATATCTATTTTAATAGACAGTGTGCAACATGCCTCCTCGAGTCTTTATTCGTACTTAATTATCAAATTTGATCCCCGATCCCAACTTAATTTCTTGAGCTCTTACTCAGGCTTAAAAGCTCCAAATCACTTAATTTCATTCCATAACATCTATATAGCTCGGAATCACTCCTACAAAGCATAAAATACACTGTTAGTGCAAAACACTAGCGATTAAAGTGCAAACTCAACTAAAGTGCAGTAAATTAGAGTGTAATAATTGACTAAAATACGTAATTATAACCTATCATCAGCTATCCTCCTCTAGGTGGCAAATCGCATGGTTTATACCTTAAAGAGTATCTTGCTCTTTCAATACATACCATATCTTACAACTTCATGTATCATAGCGTTGCCATTTAATTTATCACCCTTGGGGGTGTGCATTCGAATCGTTTTATCAATAAATCGAATCGATTATTTGTTATCGGTTTATCGATTTCGATTTCAAAATTTTTCTTATCGAATTATCGATTTCGATTTTGTCCTCTTCAGTTTTCGGTTTATCGATAAACCGATAAGATATGCAAAAATATTTTTTCTAAACCTTTATTCTATAATACCCTTTCTTTTATCCTTAGTCCCTAACACTATTATTTTATCTACCACATTTAAGGAATGATCATATTTAAAGTTCAAGAGAATGAAATTCGCTTTAATGGAAAATAGAATTAGCCGTGATGATGTATTTTTATTTTTTTTATATTGTTTAAGTGTTGGTGGCATACATTTGATCCTTTACTTTAGTTTCATTGCATCTGCTTGTTGACACAATTTTTATGTTATAGACGGTGTTCGTCTTATTTTAGCTTCTTTTTGTCCATATTAGCCAGGCGTGTTTATAGCGATATACTTTTCGTGGAGTCCCGCAAATTTTCTTAATGGTGTACTCGAAAACTGAATCGATAAGCCCCAAAAATCGATAAATTGAAATCTAAAAAATTGAAACCTTATTGAAACGATAAAGATAAGTATATATATAAATCGATAAATAATTATCGGATCAAAATCGAATCAATAAACCGAATGCACATCCCTAATCACCCTTATTAATATCAGCAATTATACTTTTTGAAGTCATAATATATTATACTTGTAAGAGATAACTATGCAAGTATCACCCATTAATAATGTATGTGATATACACGCTAAAAATCAGTTTTCATAATGACTTCACATTTGGTATAGAATCGATGGTGACGTAGTTTTTCAGTCAGCATCTACCGTTCAAATGTTTAATCAAAAGTGATATTTTGTAGAAATCTTAGTGTGCATCATATTATATTCGTGACTAGAATCAAACATATTCTTTAAATCTTATACTCTTATAGGACTCTCAGTCAAAAGTCTTAGCTAGCTTGTCATAGGAGAAGGTGACATGTCTTTAGAAGCTAAAAAAAATTTATTTTAGCTTTTATGTCCTTTTTCTTCCTCACTCAATTTCAAGTATCTGAGTGTATATAATAATATTATCATTTGGACCATGATTGTGATAAATATGTATTGATACATTGCCCCAGTAGTCCATGAAAGAATCAAATAGTATAGACTCTTCATGTATCGACCCATATATAATTCTTCAGTGTTGCTAGTTTCGCCCTAAGTAGGCAAAGATCGTTAGTATATCAGCAGAACATTTCTTTCTTAACTCTATAAATTTCTCATACTTTCTTCTCTATTTTCTAGGCTGAGCTCTATCATTGCTAAAGTATTTTTTTATTGAACTTGGAAGATCACCCTAACAACAACAACAATCCAGTATAATTCTACTTAGTGGGGTTTGAGGAGGTTAGTATGTACGCAGACATTACCCATACCCTTGGATAAAGAGGCTGTTTCCAAATAGACCCCCGGCATCCTTCCCTCCAAAAACTTCTCACCTTGCTCATGAGGAGACTCGAACTCACAATCTCTCGGTTGGAGGTGGGGGTTGCTTACCATCAGAGCAACCCCTCTTGTCCTAAGATCACCCTAACTACTTATGAATTTTAACTTGAATCATTAGTGAAATAGGTCATGCAATGATACACTTTTCTATGTTATCCCTTAGCATGCCTTTCAGTGTCACTTTCAGTTGGAGTACTCGAGCTCATTTTCGTCTAACAATTTGTAAAATGAAAATAAAAAACAATTAAAATGGTTTTCATGACCACTTTACGTGATAACATATATTACAATAACTCATGAAGGAACAGTTAAATTTAAGAGTCATATTCTTATTTATTTTTCCATTTTAGGACCATTCAAGTATCAATAAAAAATGATTAAGACTTGTACAAAGATTAGTGGTTGCACACTGTTAGTCATTAGTTGCACAAACTAATTTTGGCAACCAAATTTCACACAGAAACTACGGAACCATAACTTCAAATATTTATATACTTGGGAAAAAATTTAAATTGCTGTTAACGTTATAGAAATTATAATATGTGAATATTCTATCTTCTTATTATACAATTGGGGTTCAATAACAGATTTCGTTTCATGCCTCGAACAGCCACAAACTATGTCAGCACCCACAACAATACTTTTTTATGGGGGCAATTGAAATTTAGGAACAAATAACCCAAGCTCTAATATCAATATTAGATTAATCGCATAATAAGAATAGTAAATTGTATATCTTTTTAATGCCCAAAAGAATGGATGAATTCATCACTAAATAAATTACAACAAATCATGTGACAGTATTTTCAAAATAAATGAGTTTAAGTGTCATGCCTTAGTCAAATGTTACTAGGCATGAAAAAAAATATTAGAGTATTTATAAGATTTTAAATAGGCGCTTACTCCCTAATGATAATGCAATAGAAATGCTTCCTTTCTACTTTTTCTCTCCCTCACACCTCTGTTTTTTCTTTCTTTTATTTTTCTTTCCAATTTAGTTGGTCTTATTCTTTTCTTTTATTTGCTGGATTTGAAAGTTAATATTTTGCTAATTCTTGTATTCTCTTAAATGGATGTAGACTTATTTAATTCTGGAAAAATATTTTATATTACTGAAATAATTTTTTAGAATAGTGTTCAACACGACTCAAGCCAATCCGCATATTCCTCTCATAAATAATATTATAGCAGCATTATTATTATTTTTTCGTGTCATTTTCATACAATCTAAGAAACTAGGGCAAGTAATACCATAACGGAAATTTTTGATGATGCTGTCAATTTTGGTGTTGTTCCTGATGCTACTGTTCTAGTTGTCCTGTTAAATATTCATGGTGCAAATACGTTATTGCATTCATAATTTTGGCAAACACTAATGTCAAAATACAGGTATATAAATAGATATAGTTATATATCCAATGTTAATATTAAAACCTTAAAAAAATGCACCTCAATGCAAGAGAAGAGTTGGGATAAATGATAATCTCGTTAAGTCAAAATTAAATTTAACTAAAGTGAATAATATAATTGTTGGGATCATTTTTCAAATAAATAATGTGGCCAATGTAAAAAATTGGGTGATAGACTCTGAAGCTACTAGGCACATTTGCGAAGACAAAAATTCCATCCAAATTGAGGAAGGAAAGAAACTATTTATCTTGGTGACTCAAGAACAAATCGCGTTCTTGAAAAAGGAAAAATTCTTCTCAAACCCACATATGGTAAAACTCTAGCACTGAGTAATGTATTGCCTGTTCGTAATATCCAAACTAATTTGATTTCTGTAGGATTATCAGGAAAAGTTAGAGTGAAAATTTCTTTCGAGAATGATGAGATTGTATTGACCAAAAATAATATTTTTATGGGCAATGGAAATCTTAACCATGGTTTATTTGTACTAAATATTTCTGATGCTAGCAATAAAAATGCATCTTCTTCTATTTATATGGTTGAGTACCTTGTGCCATGCTAGACTAGAACTTGTTAATATCTATATAAAGAAAATGAACTTGCTAGGATTAATATCTGGATTAGACGCAAATAATATTAACAAGTTGAAATATGTGCTGAAGCTAAAAGTACTAAAAAAAATTATGCAAATAGAGAAACTGAATTATTATATTTGATTCACACTAATTTAGGCAATTTAAAGAAGACCATGATTAGAGACAGTAAATGATATGTGACTCTTATATATGATTTTTCTAAATATATTAAGTTATATTTTCTTATAAATAAAGATGATGCTTTAATGCTTTTATTTCTTATAAAACTGAGGAGAAAATTAACTCAGTAGAAAAATCAAGAGAATTAGATCTAATAGAGGTGGAAAATATTTATCTTTGAATGAATTTTGTGAATAGAATTAAATAATTCGTGAAGTAACTCTGGCGTATTCATTTGAGCCAAGTGAGTAGCTAAAAGGAAAAATAGAACATTAAAAGAGATGATGAACTCCATGTTAGTTAGTTCTAATGCTTCTAATAATTTGTAGGGTGAAGCTATATTATCAGTTTGTCACTTACAAAATAGAATACCACATAGAGTAATTGGCAAAATTTCGTATTAATTGTGAAAGAGTTATAACCTTAACTTGAAATATTTAAAAGTGTGGGGGTGCTTTGGCAAAGTTCATTTGCTTGGACCTAAAAAGAGTTCAAAAACAGCTGATTGCATGCTTATTGAATATGGTGAACATATGTTGCATATAGATTTCTTATTTTAAAAGTGATATGCTTTATTGGAATATTATAATTGAGACAAAGAATGCATAGTCCTTTGAACATATTTTTCCACTGACTAATAAAATTTTTCATACACATGTTAAAATAAATATTGAGATTACCTCTAATAAGAAATTGAGAAGAAACAAAAGGCTTAGAAAAAATTATTTTTCTTATAGAATTGGTTTTCAAACTTTTCTTATCGATAATGAATCATTAAATTATGTTGAAGCTATAACTTTTTCAGAAGCTACATATTGGAAAAGGCAATAAAAATGAAATCGATTCTATTTTGAAAAATATAACATGGATTGTAATAGATTTACAAAGTCTATTGGTTGTAAATGGATTTTCAAAAAAAAAATTAATCCTGATAGATCATTAGATAAATATATAGCTCAATTAGTAGCAAAAGAATTTTCTCAAAAATAAAGTTATTTTGATATATTTGCACCAGTGACTAGAGTTTCTTCTATTAGAGCTTAAATTGCCTTAAAGCCAATCCTTAAACTTTTTATCCATCAAATAAACATAAAAAACAACCTTTTTAAATGGTGATTTAGAAGAAGAAATTTATATGGTTCAACCTAAAGGTTGTGTCATTCCTAAACAAGAAAATAAAGTTTGTAAATTAATTATATTTCTTTATGGCCTTAAATAAGATCCTAAGAAGTGGTATGAGAAATTTGAACAAGTCTTACTGAGAGACAGTTTTTCTTCACTGGCAAATGGATAAATGTATTTATACTAAAGTGGTAGACAATGATAATATGATAATATAACTGTATGTTGATGACATGCTTATAATCGGTATAAGTTTAAATATTGCGCAAAGTACTAAATTATTTTTGTTTGCTAATTTAGATATAAAAGATCTGGGTGAAGTAAATAAGATATTGAAAGTTAAAGTTATAAGGAGTGAAGATGGAATAATATTGTCACAAGAACATTATATTGAGAGACTTTTTAAGAAGTTTGAATATTTTAATGTCACACCAATGATCCCTCCTTTTATGCTAACTCTTAGTTGAAAATTAATATTGGTGACCAGTTGCTCAATCTAAATGTGATGACCCAGTTTGAATATTTAATGTCACGCCATTGGGTCCTCATTTGATGCTAACTCTTAGTTAAAAAAGAATAATGGTGACCGGTTTCTCAATCTAAATATGCTAAGAGAGTGTGATGCATTTATTGAATTTTAGAAGATCTGATACAGCCTTTGTTGTGTTTAGACTGAGTAGATATACTCATAATCTCAACAACAATTATCAGTCTGCATTATCTAGACTAATAAAATAGTTGAGAGGAACCATGAATTATGGTATTCTATATAGTGAATTTCCTTCTATTTTAGAAGGGTACAATGATGCAAACTAGATCTCTAATTTAGATGAGACAAAATCCGCTAGTGGTTATGTATTCACCCTTAGTGGTGATGCAATATCATAAAAATCAGCAAAATAAACGATCATTGCTAGAACGATTATGAAATCAGAGTTTGTAGCTCTGGAGTTAGCTTGTTTTGAAGCTGAGTGGCTAAGAAACTTCTTAGCTAATATCCCTTTAATAAAGAAAGTATTGTCTCCTGTGTTTATGCATTATGCTTGTCAAGCGGCAATAAAAATAGGCACATGAAATTGAGACATGATGTCATAAAGCAACTGTTGACAGATAGAATAAATTCCATTGACTATGTGAAGTCAAAGATAAATTTGGTCCTCTAACTAAACCTGGGGGAAGAAATTAATTCTTCAAACCTCAAAAGAAATGAGGTTAAGGCTGACATGTTGTCACTAGAGATGGTAACCCAACTTATGTGATTATAGATCCCATGAAGAAGGTCCATATGGGTAATAACAAGTCAATATGACACTGAAGCACTAAAAGAGAGTGCTTGACTGCTACTAATTGGTAGGCCGAGTAATAACTCTTAATGAAATTCATATTCCTTATGGATGGTATATTAAAAAACAGTATACATTTTATGAATTCACCCATACGAGAGTAAAGTGGGACCATTCCTATGAGAGTTTGACCTAGTCTCTTGAGCTATTATGAATTATCAGGCACGTGCATGGCCTAGTGGCGCAAAACCACATTGAACATCAAAATTGTGAGGGTTAAGATGTGATTGATAAAATCTTTGACTTATAATAAGAATTATCGGTTCATAAAAATATTATATTTCATCAGTAATTTTGCGAGTTAAATTTTATTGGTCTAAATTGATTCATAATCCAGAAGACACCAAGCCTTTTATATTTGAACCATACAAATTCAACAAGTATTATTATTCTATCTTCTTTTTTTTTTAATGAAATATATGAAGATTGTGGCAGTATTTTCAAAAATTAATGAATCCAAATTTCATGCCTTAAATCAAATACCCTATTTATGGAAAGAAATATTGGAGTGGCAAAAAGAAAATGAAGGATAAGTGTATGAATACTTATCTATATTTACAATTATTTATAAGCCTATAAACAACACTCATTCCCTGATGATGATGCAATAGAAATGCTTCATATTTTTACTTCTTCTCTTCCTTATGTCTATGTTTTTTTTCCAATTTAGTTGGTTTTATTCTTTTTTCTTATTTGTTGAATTTGAAAATTAATATTTTGCTGATTTTAATATCCTCTTAAATAGATATAAGTTTGTTTAATTTTGGAGAAATATTTCACATTATTGAAATAATTTTTTAGGACAGTGCCTAGTACGATTCAAGCGAATTTGTATATTTCCGCTCACAAATAATATTATAGCAACATTGTTATTATTTTCCCGTATCATTTCCCTACAAGTCAAACTTTAAATCATTAGAAAACAAAATTAATATTCCGCAAACTAGATGTCTCCGCTGCTTTTATGAACTATGTGTTTGTTCTGAGAATCTTAGATATCTATATCTCCATTGAATTAGAAGAACGAATTTCTATAGAGGGGAAGTATTTCTACAGAGAAGTTAATGTGAACTTGCTGTAATTGATCCCAAACATTTACTTTCTATATTAAAATAAGCAGTAGTTTTATACTTGTTTGACATAGTTTGACTTGGCACGAAATTTTAGAAAAAAAGAATAAGATTTTTAAAACTTGTAATTGTGGGGTCAATACCATTTGTGTGGCTATAAAAGCTTCTCGTTAAAGGCAGAAGGAATAAAATGAAAAGTCTAAAGTTAAATTATTACCAATTTTAGAAATGTGTCATTTATTTTGGAGTGGATTAAAAAGAAAAATAGGTCATTCGATATAAAACGGAGGAAGTATTTTAGAGTTTAGTCACTTCCCTTATCTTTACTCCTCAGGTCGGGTCAGTTTACATGGACAACCCTAGACCCAATATCCTACAATTCACATTAACCACCTAGCTCAACGTAGCTTATAATTATATAGAGGCAGGGTCATATAGTTTTACTACACTTAAGAAGACTACAAAACATGGCCTCTAGGTCTTCAGCCAATCTTGCTTTGTTCACTGTCCTCCTCATGTTTACCATTAATGGTTAGTACTGTCTCTCTCTCGCTCTCTCATTTTCGATTTCGAAATGAAGTCTATGATAAATTTTGCAATCAATCTTTACAGTTGCATTGGCTCGAATGGTAAAGGTGGATGCGATAGAAAAAGTTGTTGTAGGTGAAGGAGCAGCAGCAGCAATAGAACTAGTGAGAATTAAGTTCTTTCCACAAGCAGGTAGATGCCCAAGATTTTCTTGTCAGACTCACAATGATTGCTATATGAGGGGTTGCCCTGCTTGTTCTTCTGGTGGCTACTGTCTCAACCGCTAGTTAATTAACTGGACAAAGTTGTGCAACATTTATGGGAGAGTTTTAGACTGGTATTTACACATACCCTAACTGGTATTTTCTTTCTAATAAATGACATATCTCCTTGTATCAAGATGATAAGAATGAACCTTAGGCCTAACTCAACCCTAAAAGCTAGCTTATGAGGTGAGGACTGCTCAAGCCATATAAAGAGACCAAGGAACTCAAGTCCCTCCGATGTGGGACAACTCAACATCCCCCTCACGCCCAGACCTTTGGAGCGTGGACAATATAAATGGGGGCCCAACATCGGTAATAATAATTGGGATGGGTCTGACTCTAATACCATGATAAGAATGGATCTGGCCTAACCCAACCCCAAAAGCTAGCTTATGAGGTGAGGATTGCCCAAGTCATATAAGGAGACCAAGGACCTCAAATCCCTCCGATGTGGGACAACTCAACACAAGAGGCTTCATTTCTTTGTTCAATATGGATGTATCTTTTGTATTTGGCTTAGTTATTTTATTGCAATTTTTGTTAACACTTTTTCTCCTTTGGAGGAAAACTTTTCCCAAAACCTATCAAAGAACAATTATCTAAGGTTGGTTTTATCCGAAGATAAAACGTTCCAGGAAACTTACTCTACAATCTTTTTAAAAAGTATTTACACAAACGTTCTTACCCTTAATTTAATCAATTTAATTGACCAAGTACTCCTTTCATTAGAAAATAGTATGATATATCTATATATATTTTTTACGTATATTGATAGAGCTAAACAAAACAAGATATACTGAGGGCCGACAATTTCTCATGCTAACACGTGATAGTGCGATTCCAAAGTCATTAGTTTTTAAAATTATTATTCCTTCCGGTTCAAAATAAGTAATTTTTTAAATATTTTTATACAGATTAAAAATCTATCTTTGAGCATTAATTAGCAATAAAATCGACATATTAACATGTACTATCTTACATAAATATTTCTAATATATATTTACAATATAAAAAAATAATTCATTTTTAAAATTTTAAAAAATTATTTATTTTAAATCGAAATGAGTACTAGACAATTAGCCTAGGTAGTGGCAAAAATATTTGAAATTCATAACTTCTCGACTACTACTGCCAAGACTTCTAGAAATTAGTGACACTTGGTTATATATAGTTGTAGCAGTTGAGGTAATTCACAACTTCCCTGTCTAGATTTATAGAATTTCGCGACCACTAGGTTTAAGTGGGCCGCGGTGGCGAATCTTGTCTAACTAACATTTGATTAGGGGTGGGCATTAGTCGGTTTGGTTCGATCATAAAAGTTAACGATTTTGCCTATCGATTATCGGTTTATAAATAACATCACCCGATAATTAAACCGATGAGATATCGATTATCGGTTATTGATTTATTGGTTATTGATCATTATCGGTTTATCTGATAAGGTAAAACTAAAATTAAAAGTTGACTGCTGTCGGACTGCTGTTGGACTAAAAGTTGAGAATTCAAGCAGAACGCACAAGAAAATTTTTGGTATAAAATGCAGAACGTATTCGATGTTGATAGGCTCATAGATTTCCTCAGTTCTCTCACTGATTAGAAACGAAACTGAGTTTCTGTTTGGTTACAGTTGTAAACACTATGCACTTGTGATTAGTACAACTTTGCTTACTATTAAACAAAATGTACAAGATTTTGCACAAGCACTGGACTAATTCATCATTACAGTAACCCAATATTTAATTAAAATTACTCATGTTCCTATGCAACGAAGGATAGCTGGAGTATATGCATTCGAATCAAACTATTAAATGATCCACTGGTCCCAAAATATTTTCCATTTTTTACTCAAACTGACATCGAATGAAGAAATGCCTAAGAGATGAACTCAGACAAGTTTCAACTGCCGAAATTGTAGCAGAAGAAAGAAACAATGCTACTGCTTTCACATGATTAGAGACATCCGATTTGAATAACGGATAACCTTTCATGTTTTTCTCCTTGCGTTAGACGCTAAAATTCACGAGATAAATCAAAGGGTGGCTGACTGGCGGTGGCTTACAATTAGTGAAACTCAATGAGAAAATAGGAGGAAAAGAGTAACTTACAATTATGGTCTCGATTGGGGGCGTGACCGCGTGAGTCGTGAGGCGGCGACGGACTGGCGGTGGCAGAGCAAAGAGCACTAGTGAGGTCTTAGCCTCTGAGGGTGAGGACCGGCTGAGACTGTAGGTCTGTGAGGTGACTGTGTGAGTGAGTAGATGAGAAGGCGGTCGTAGTACTATTAGGCGTCTTAGTTGAGAAACTGCAAATGAAACCCTAGTTCTAGTATTATTAATTATGTTACATTTTAAAATGCACTAAGGGTAAACTAGTAAATGAATAAATCCTTATTGGGTTATTGGTTTACCCAATAACAGAATTGCTAAACCGATTCCAAACCGATAACCCAATAATTTTTTTTTGTTACCTATTAGCGAACCATTAACCCAATAACCAAATACCGATAATCCGATAAGCAATTAACGGTTCGGGTTATCGATTTTACACGATATATGCCCACCCCTACATTTGACCAATTTTCCTTATATAGTTTTGTTTTAATATTTGATTTTGACGTAGTCTTTGAAATTATGATTTCGAATAGGA
This sequence comes from Nicotiana benthamiana, assembly GCA_034376525.1. Lineage (NCBI taxonomy): Eukaryota > Viridiplantae > Streptophyta > Magnoliopsida > Solanales > Solanaceae > Nicotiana > Nicotiana benthamiana. Next base: position 99,056,077 of record CM067337.1, read on the forward strand.
GTTAAAACATAAATCAATTTAATAAACATAGTACACATCATAAACTTGTACCCGCAATATGTGTGCAGAAATATAATATGAGTACGTAAATTTATGCACACCTATTAAGTATCTAGTTCAGCTTTAAAGAATTAGTCGCGAGATATCGACATCAACACTTACTAGTGATCCAATTATCAAAAAATCTAAATAAATAAATAGATATTAAACACAACTAGTACCAATAAAACCGATAAATATGTAAAACATGCTTTTTAGTAGAGGAATAAATATGATATCGTCAAATAGCAAATATTATCTTGAATGGAATATATACGTGACCAATATCTGGTGCAACCGCCAAACCTGAATCAAGCTACTCATATACACGCTACCTCCCTATTGGATACTACGCATGGTTCCGCCGAGGCGAATAATTCGATCCTATAAGAGTGATTTTATAATATTTTTGAGGCGAACGACCCGATCCCATAAGAGTAATTTTATAATATTCTGCGGAGAGAATAACCCAATCCCATAAGAGTGTAATTACATAATCCTGCCGAGGTGAACGAACCGATCCCATTAAAATGATGCTACATAATCATATTGTCACAGCCCAAAAACCTAGCCACATGGCCGTGATATCGCCTAACATCCGCGTGATATGCAAACCATTATTAGCTAAGTAATTAAGAAATTTAATAATTTGAAAAAACAATAATAAGAAATTTAGACTGAAATACCTTGAATATATAATGAATTCAAAAAAATAGTTATCTATACTAATCCCATAAACTAGTGTCACAAGTACATGACCTGCTAGATTACTAAAAACAAAGTATGAAATGAAATATAAACTGTTTGATACAAAGTAAACAGTAATATAGATACGAAGTAGACTTCGGAGTCTACGAACGTTTTGTAGTCTACCCCAAGTCTCCTAAAAGGAAGGGTACGAGCAATTACTATTGTACACTGGTGGGACCAATACACAAATCTACACAAGAAGTGCAGAAGTGTAGTATGAGTACAATCGACCCCATATTTACTATGTAAGTGCCAGGTCTAACCTCGACGAAATAATGATGAGGCTATGACAAGACACTCACTATAAACCTGTATGACTATAAGCAAAAACGCGAAAGGAAAATAGAGAAACAACTAACTAACATGATAATCGAAATGGAAATAAATGACAGAGGGGCCTAAAATATCATCACTTATCCATCTCACGACAGAACACGATACCATAAACCAATAGCCATGAATAACCACAATACAACCTCCCCGTTATGGTGCACCACCCGATTCCCCCCATATATATATATACACACACTACTACCAACTATTACATATCCCACATTGTACGCAAAAGGGAGCTTATACGTATAAACTCTATAAGACAATCTAATATGACATGGTAAAGTAAAATAGAAAGCAAGTAAGGCAAATAAGCAAGTAAAGGCATGATACAAGTAAAAGCGTCTATCTAATAATATGTAAGAGAATAGAACAAATAAATGCGGATAATAAATAATGGCATGAATGCATGATAGCGTGTAGAAAATAAAGTCATGTAACAAGTGAAGGAATCTATTTAGCAAGTAAAGACACGTACCTAGTAAGATGTGTAATAAGTAAAAATATGGAATAAGTGATGACATGATATTATTGAAGACATGAAGTAAATAGTCCACCGAGTATGCTTGAACCCATGACAACATATAAGTACTCGTCACCTTGCATATATTATGTTCCCACAGATAAATCACATAGCACATAGACCAATCAAGTCCTAATTCTCTCATATCAAGGTTAATCACGACACATACTTTCGGAATAAGGTCAACAATCCAACACAACTTTCCCTTTATAACAAGCCTCCATACCACCCAAATCTAATCAATTATTGTTCAAACAAGCTTTACAAATTATCTCTGTACGATGAAGTTTTAATCATTGGCACAATTGAAAATGTCAACAAAAAGCCAACCCCGACCGACGTGTACGAAATCCGAAATCACATTTTCTTTATATAAATTTGCTGGGTGACAACACAGACCACCCATGCAAGTCATGAATATTTAAATTGAGTTATGAAAAGTCTCAAAACATAAAAGGGAGCTAGTATTTAAACTGACCTATCAGATCGTTACATTCTCCACCTCTAAAAGAAAAGTTTGTCCTCAAACGGACATAGAAATGTACCTGAACTGGCAAAAACTTGCGGGTATCTAGTCCTTATATAGGACTTGGACTCCCATGTATCCTCCTCAATTGGCTCATCTTTCCAATGCACTTTCATAGAAAGAAAACTCTTAAATCTCAACTCTCTAACCTATCAGTCTAGAATAACCACCGGCTCTTCCTCGTAGGTCAAATTCTCATTAAGTTGCACCGTGCTAAAGTCCAAAACATACGACCTATCCTCATGGTACTGCTAAAGCATGGAGATGTGAAATATCAAATGTACCCCTACTAGGAGGTAATGCAATCCTAGAAGCAACCTCTCCAACTCTTTCCAAAATCTCGAACACCAATAAACCGTGGGCTCAACTTACCCTTTTTCCCAAATCGCATCATGGCCTTCATAGGCGATACTCGGAGAAGAACCTTCTCACCTTTCATGTAAGCTACATCTCGAACCTTCTGAGCCCCATAACTCTATTGCCTAGATTCTTCTATATGAAGACGCTCCCGAATTACTTTAACCTTCTCTAAAACATCATGAACCGAATAGGTGCCTAACAATATAGCTTCACGGGTCTCAAACCAACTTACCAGAGAATGACATCGCCTCCTATATAAGGCCTCATACGTATTCATCTAGATGCTCGACTGATAGTTGTTGTTGTACTCCGTTAGGGGTAGAAACTGGTCCTACTGATCCTCAAAATTCATAGAGCATGCCTGCAACATGTTCTCTAAAATCTGAATAGTGCGCTTAGACTGCCTGCCTGTCTGAGGATGAAATGCGGTACTCAGCTTGACCCGCGTGTCCAACTTACCCTGCATAACGCTCCAAAAGTATGAACTGAACTATGCGACCCGATTTGAAATGATAGAAATAGACACGCATTGCTGGAAAATAATCTCCCTGATGTAAATCTGAACCAACAAATCTAATGAATAGGATGTCATCACCTCAATGAAGTATGACTATTTAATCAACCAGTCCACAATAACACAAAAATTATCGTATTTCCTAAGGGTACGCGGTAAGCGTACCACAATGTCTATAGTGATGCGCTTCCACTTTCACTACAGTATAACCAATATTTGAGTCAACCCACCCAGTTTCTAATGTTCATACTTTACATGTTGACAATTCAAACACCGACAGATATGTCCAATAATGTCCTTCTTCATTCTGTTCCACCAATGCTACTTCAAGTTAAGTTATATCTTTGTGAATGGGTGAATGGAATACTGTAAACTGTGAGCATCCTCAAGGATAAAATCTCAACCCATCAACATTAAGAACATAAATTCGTCCTTGAAGTTGCATAGCACAATCATCTCCAATCACGACCTCCTTGGCACCACCTCGCTGAACAGTGTTATTCAACACAAACAAGTGAGGATCATCACACTAGAGATCCTTGATACATTCAAAAATAATGATTATGACACAACACAAGCAAGAACACTACTAGGCTCTAAGATATTTAACCTCACAAATCGGTTGGTCAAAGCTTGGACATCAATGGCTAATGGCCTATCCACTTCTTATAAAGTGTCAAATTGCCCATGGTCTCTGCCTTCCTACTCAAGGCATCGATCACTACATTAGCCTTTCCCAGATGATATAATATGGTGATATCATAGTCTTTCAATAACTCTAACCTTTTTTGCTCCCTCAAATTAAGGTCCTTCTACTTAGATTGATGTTAGAGACTACAGTGGTTGGTATAAACCTCACATGGAACCAGTATAGATAGTGCCTCCAAATCTTGAGCACGTCAACAATGGCTACCAACTCCAAATCTTGCACATGGTAATTATTTTCATGGTCCTTCAACCGACAAGATGCATAGGAAATCATCCTAACATCCTAGATCAAGATCGCGCTAAGTCTAATGTGTGATGCATTATTATACACAATGTAATATCTCGAACTTATGGGTAACACCAACATGGATATAATCAATGTAGTATTAAGCTTCTGAAAGCTCTTCTCATATTCGTAGGACCATCTTAAAAGAGCACCCTTTTGGGTTAATGGGTTGAGATAAATGAAAACCCTTCAACAAACCGAAGATAGTAACTTGCCAAACCCAAGAAGATCTGAATATCTGTAGTTGAAGTAGGTCTAGGCCAGTTATAAAATACCTCTATCATCTTAGGATCCACCTTGATACCCTCGTATGACACAACATGACCCAAAAATGAAATAGAGTCTAACCAGAACTTATACTTTAGGACATTCGATGCCCTATTGTTCATATGATGGTATACAGATCTCAAATAAATCTTGGAAAACGCCTTGGAACTATGAAGCTGATCAAATAAATCATAAATCTTAGGAGATGGATACTTGTTCATAATAGTGACCTTATTCAATTACCAATAATCTGTGCACATCCTTATCGATCCATCTTTTTCTTGAGAAACATCACTAGCATACCACATGGCAAAATACTAGGCCAATTGAATCCCTTATTAAGCAAATCCTACAATTATTTCAACTCGATTGGATCCATACAATACAGTAGAATAGATATAGGTGAGTTCCCAGAACCAAATTAATGCAAAAGTTGATATCTCTGACGTATGGCATACCCGTTAGATCAGCAGGAAACAACGCAGGAAACTCACTCATAACTCATGCCGAATTTATAGAAAGAACCCCCATACTATAATCGTAGATATAAGACAAATATGTCAAATACCCCTTCTCTATTATACGTAGGGCCTTCAAATATGAAACTACTCTGCTAGTGGAGTGATAAGGAGTCCCTGTCCACTCTAATCTAGGTAATCCCAGCATGGCTAAATTAATAGTCTTGACATAACAACCTAAGATAGCATGATACGGGGAAAATCAATCCATACCAAGAATTACCTCAAAATTCACCATGTCCAACAAAAAACTAGGGAAAACCAATCCATACCAAGAATGACCTCAAAATTCACCTTGTCCAGCAAAAAACTATCAACTACAATATCAAAATAATTAAAAGTTGTTGGAAATAACGCTTTACGCTAGAGGGGGGGGGGGGGTGAATAGCGTTTTAAAAATATTAAGCGTTTTAGTGCGGAATTTAAAAACTTTGCAGAAATTAAAACAAGTGCAGTAAAATAAACTTACACAATGATGTATCCTGGTTGGCCACAAACGTGGTTAGTCCAGTCCCCGAGAGACTCTCTCGAGATTTCCACTAAACTTGTCAAGCTTACGGGTGCTTAACAAACCGTTACAGCTGAGGACACAAGCCTCACCTAGGTGCTCGGGGATCACAATCCCAAAGACTTCAATTGCTCGGGGATACCAATCCCAAAGACTTCAATTGCTCGGGGATAACAATCCCAAAGACTTCAACTGCTCGGGGATAACAATCCCAAAGACTTCAACTGCTCGGGGATAACAATCCCAAAGACTTCAACTGAGGAATCACAAGTTCCTCAACAAACGAGAATCGCAATTCTCTTACAAACACAAAACAAACTCACTTTACAAAGTACTCCTCAATGAGTAGATATGAGTAGAAATAGTACGCTCAAGATCACAACAACTTAGCTCAATAGAATGGCTCTTCAAAAAGCTTTATGGATGAATGAAAATGATGATCAATGTAAGAAAGCTTTTAGCAATGAAAATACTTAAATTGTATATGTTGTTGTTGTGAAAACACTGAGTTAAGCCTGTATTTATAGGTGAAAAACTCAGTCTTACCGTTGTCTAATTGCCAATTAAGGATTGCTGAAATTACTCAGTGACAATCGATTGTCAAGACTAAACAATCGATTGTTTGCCTATCAGATCAAAAATTCAATCCCAGATTTTACGTCAACAATCGATTACTTCAAATCAATAATCGATTATTTATAACGTTAAAAAATCCTTTCCAATTTTTGGCATAAAACATCGATTATCAGGAAATCAACAATCGATTATTTTAACAACGTTCAGAAAATCTTTTCCAGATTTTACGCAAAACATCGATTGTTAAATATCAACAATCGATTACCTGAAGGTAATTTGAAAATGTATGACAACGGTTAGTTCCAACAATCGATTATCAAATAGAACAATCGATTATAAATTAATTTCAAAACTTACTGTCTCATATATAATCGATTATCAAAAGCCATAATCGATTATTAATTAATTTCAAAACTTTCTGTCTCATATATAATTGATTATCAAAAGCCACAATCGATTATTAATTTATTTAAAAACACTGGGAGACATTTTTCTCATTCTAATCGATTACCATTAGTTCATAATCGATTTTTCTGAGTTTTGAAAACTTTGCCTCAGTTAACAATCGATTATCAAAAGTACACAATCGATTGTTATGCAGTTTGCAAAAACCTGATGTTAACTGACTTACTCACAATCGATTATCATTAATTCACAATCGATTGTCATGCAGTCTTGGCTTAGAGATACTCGATTATCATAAGTACATAATCGATTATCTTAGCCCAGATTTTTGAGGCATGTTTGAAAAACATTTTAACAAATATAAATATGCATAGTTTAAAATCATTTGACACTTAAGTTAGATATGCATGATTTTGGAAAAATAATTTTAGTAGAGAAGCCATGTTATGAGCCAAGATTGAGGAATCAAGATCACAATTAATATTGACTCAATTATAACATTTCTAAACTTTGTCTTGAGCGTCTTGTAATGCATCCATTTTGTGCTTGTCCTTGAGCACTGCTATATATCGCTTATTGCTTTGTTTGACATTCATCAAAACCTACAAAAGAACACACGTTTAGTATATTGCATTTGAAACGTGTTTCCAACAATTTCCCCCTTTTTGATAATGGCAAACATAAGCGGGATATATGCAATAATTATTTTGATAATCCAAGACAAGAGTAAAGTATGCAATTTGATGTTCCCCCTCAATTCATGTTCCCCCTCACTTTAAGCATGAATGAAGTTGAGAGTGATATAGCATACTTCTTGATATCCCGTTTCTTCCCCCTTTTGCCATTAGCAAAAATTTACACAAGGGAAGAATATAAAAAAAATGTGAAATAAACACAAGTTTATTTATTGGAAAATTAAGATAACATTACAAGGGTGAAACCAAACATAACTAACCAATCAAGAACAAACAGACCAAAAACAACAATTTCTCATAACAACAACAATTTCATCATTCATCACCCCCATCCCCTTCATCATCATTGGTAGGCGCTTGATATGGCACCATCTGAGCATAGGCATAATGCACGTGATCAAAGTAACCATGGACCTCACGGGTTAGTTGAGTAATTTGGTCAGAAATGGTCCGGAGGGTAGGCTCCTGAGGAGGATGAGCACGACGGGCTTGTCGATTTTGAGGAGGAGCGGGAGCATGATCACCATCATGATGAAAGGAAGACTCCGAAATTTCCCAGATTTTGGTGCTCTTTTTGAGAGGACCATTAGCAATATTGACTCCGGAAGCTTCAAGAAATTTCATTATTAAGAGGGCATAGGGGAGAGGTATGTCATCTCTGGTGGCATTGAACATATGAGATAGAATAAGCTTGCACCAATTTATTTTAACACCGGTGACAATAGCATGAAGAAATTTGGCATCCTATTGGGAAATGGTGGTGTGATTGAGTTTACGGGGTTTGAGAACACGAGTGATGAAATAGAGAATGAAACGATAATTCGGGTCCATACCCTTTATGGTGGGACGACGGGAAGAGGACTCATCATAGGCTACTCCGGCTTGGCGGAAGAGATTAGCTTCATCAATCATGACCCCGACATCATTTATGTACTGGTAGATGTCTTCACCATCATGCGGAATGCCGGCAATGAGGTGGAGGTTATCTTCAGAAATTAGAATGGGAATGCCGTTAACATTGGTAACAAGTTCACCCTCATCATCTTTGTGAAGGTTGGAGTAAAAAGCTTCAACCAAAGAAATGTTGTAGTAGGGGTGAGTAAGGAGTAGGAAATTGAAAAGGTTGCACTCTCTTAGCATATTTGCGGCTGGAATGAATGGTGCAACAAGAGCGTTTGTTGAAAAGCGAGGAGGGAGAATAAGGCGTTTCTCAAATTTGGTTAAGAAACGGGTGAGCTCTTCATTTGATTCAAAGAATAGAACCGATCCATCTTGATATGGATGGCGAGAAGAAGAAGCACCTTGTTTGGAACGAGCACGTTTTGAGTTGCGGCTTGACATTTTTTTTTTTGAAAGGATGTGCTAGGATTTTTCAAAGAAAACAAGAGAATTTGATGCTTGGGAGGCTTGAGTGAGTATACAAGAGCATATGTGCAGCCTATATATAGAGAAGGAATGAATCTTACATTTATTGGAAATGATTTGAAGAGATTTGGAGTCTGAAACGGTAAAAATAAATTCACTGACCGTTCAACAATCGATTGTTTGAATGGAATAATCGATTGTCATTAATGAAAATGATCTGACACATCGATTACACGCCAGAACGGTAAGAAAATTTGAAAAAGATAGTCGATTGTCAAACTTGGTAATCGATTGTTTTTCATATTTATGACCTGTCAGGAATCGATTATGGAGCCAAAACGGTAACATAAGTTTAAAACAGATAATCGATTGTCAATATATAGTAATCGATTGTTTTACTCACAGAGAGTTTGAATTTTGGCAAATAATCGATTGGCAGAACAAATAATCGATTGTTTGGAAGGGGGATGCTGAAATGATGAGACTTAATTCTATCAGGCAATGTAAACATTTAACAAGATTTCATGGCAAAAAAATTGAATCAACAAATAATCGACTATTGATACTGATAATCGATTGTAAGCATAAATAATCGATTATGATCGATTTTTTTTTTCTTGTATCAAGATAATTCATACTTTCCTCTTACCTTTTGGGGGATGCCTGCAAAATAGAATTAAACATCTCCGACGCTCAAGTCAGTAATCTATAAATGAAATAATAACTTTGAAACTCGTGTAGTCGGGTGAAAAAAAAAATGAACTCTTAAGAATTTTGTCCTGGGATGTTCTTAAGAGGGTTTAGGGTACTTACCTTCCCTTCGACTTTGCCAATTACCTGATTTTGAACATCCTCCGTTCATTTTGGTCTTTTGGCTCATTCTCCAATTTACGAAGCTTTTTCCACAATTTTGCCTTTTGAATTTTTCGAAAATACTTCCGATTAAAAAAACATAAGTCGACTTTTCCGTCTCTTCCTCCTTCTTTGTGCTTTAATTGAAGGAATTTTGAATTCGTCTCTCGTCAAGTGTTTGGAGCATCCACTACACTTGATTCCTTCAAGCACACCTGCAAAACAAATCAATGCTCTTTTGGTACCCATGCCATTTTGGGTCCTTGAGGGTTATGCATACTATAATGATATGTTTGAGTAGCATGTCTATGTCTAGTAAAGCATGCGGGAGCAATATGACCAATTCGTCTACAATAATGACATGTCACATTTGGATTATGCATGCGTCTAGGCTCATAGTAGCTAGAATAATGCACATTGTTTACTCTATTTTCATTTCTCCTAATTAGAACACCATAGTCATTTCTAGGTTGAACATTTCGGGATCTTCTAGCATGATCATTGTTGTGCCTAAAATATGCATCATGTCTATGGTGACGATTGCTAGGCGGAAGGTCATGTCTAGGTCTCCTAATATTTTGTCTAGCATGCATGTTTGTTTTAGGAAAGGCATTTTTGTTATTAATCCTAGGTTGAGCTCTAGGTGGTTGGGTTTTTGCATCAACCTCTTCTTCATTTATGAAGCCTATTCCATGCTTGGTTGATTTCAAGTTATCAAGCACCACATTCAAGTTTTTATGAGAGGAGTTGAATTTATCTAGTGTGCCTTTTAATCTACCTACTTCATTCTTAAGGTCTACACAAGAAGCACAATTTTTTGTAGAACTCTCGGGCTTGTCAGAACTTCTTTTCCCATAAAACTTGTTTTGTTCTAGTAGCTTCTCATTTTCCAAAACCAATTTTTCTAATTCTTTTTCTTTTAATGAAAACTGTTTTTGAAAATCTTGTTCTTTTAGAGAAGCATTTTCTCTTAAACTAGTGACGGTTTTTGTAACTTTGAGAAATTCAGCATACAATTCATCAAAGGCATTTCTCATGTCATCAAGAGTATAAAAATTTTGAGAAGAGATTTGACTTACCTCACTTTGATTTTCTTCCTGTGCCATGAGGCAGAGATTTGCCGCTTCTTCATTTTCTTCTTCACTGGATTCGTCTCCGGAATCTCCTCCCCAAGATATGTATGCTCGTTGCTTCTTGAAGGGTTTCTTCTCCTTTTTAAGATTTGGGCAGTTTGTTTTGATATGCCCTGTTTCACCACATTCATAACATTTAACTTGCTCACCTTGCTTTTTCCCTTTGCGGTCATATTCTTTTCGCATGAATTTTTGGAACTTTTTGATGATGAGTCCAAATTCGCTATCTCCATCCTCTTCAATTGGTGATTGACTTGTGCTCGCCTTTAGAGCAATCTTTTGCCTTCTTTGTTCGTCAACAACAGGGTTAAGAATAGTGGATTCATAAGTCTTAAGATTACCTCTAAGAGCGTCTATGGTGACGTTCGTGATTCCAATTGACTCTTGAATCGCATCGGCCTTTGATCGCCATGCCGGTGTTAGGCTCCTAAGAATTTTTCGAACTAGTTCTTTGTCTGTGAACGTCTTCTTGAGTGCGTGGAGATCATTCACTATTGATGAGAACCGCTCAAACATCTCGTCTACCTTTTCGCCTTCCTTCATATGGAACAATTCGTAAGCATGAGTTAAAAAATCAATTTTAGCTTCTCTTACCTGGTCAGTCCCTTCGTAAGTGACCTCAAGCTTGTCCCACATTTCTTTCGCTGTTTTGCAGCAGGAGATTTTCCTGTAATCATTAGCATTAACAGCACAGAGTAATAAATTAATAGCTTTAAAATTATTTTGGACCATTCGATTATCCTCGGCGTTGAATTCCTCTTCTGTTTTTGGCACCCATATTCCTTCCACCTGTTTGACAGGAACCTCATTTCCTTTGGTGTACACCTTCCACAAGTAAGGGCTGTTTGATCTGACGAATATCTGCATCCTTTCTTTCCAATATGAATAATTAGTCCCGTTGAACAAAGGAGGTCTTGTGGGGCACTGTCCTTCATCAATACCTGCAAAAGTGTCTAGAGTAGAAGCCATGGAAAGATTCTCTCAAACGGTTAAGTCTTTCAGAGAGTATGGCTCTGATACCAATTGTTGGAAATAACGCTTTACGCTAGAGGGGGGGTGAATAGCGTTTTAAAAATATTAAGCGTTTTAGTGCGGAATTTAAAAACTTTGCAGAAATTAAAACAAGTGCAGTAAAATAAACTTACACAATGATGTATCCTGGTTGGCCACAAACGTGGTTAGTCCAGTCCCCGAGAGACTCTCTCGAGATTTCCACTAAACTTGTCAAGCTTACGGGTGCTTAACAAACCGTTACAGCTGAGGACACAAGCCTCACCTAGGTGCTCGGGGATCACAATCCCAAAGACTTCAATTGCTCGGGGATACCAATCCCAAAGACTTCAATTGCTCGGGGATAACAATCCCAAAGACTTCAACTGCTCGGGGATAACAATCCCAAAGACTTCAACTGCTCGGGGATAACAATCCCAAAGACTTCAACTGCTCGGGGATAACAATCCCAAAGACTTCAACTGAGGAATCACAAGTTCCTCAACAAACGAGAATCGCAATTCTCTTACAAACACAAAACAAACTCACTTTACAAAGTACTCCTCAATGAGTAGAAATAGTACGCTCAAGATCACAACAACTTAGCTCAATAGAATGGCTCTTCAAAAAGCTTTATGGATGAATGAAAATGATGATCAATGTAAGAAAGCTTTTAGCAATGAAAATACTTAAATTGTATATGTTGTTGTTGTGAAAACACTGAGTTAAGCCTGTATTTATAGGTGAAAAACTCAGTCTTACCGTTGTCTAATTGCCAATTAAGGATTGCTGAAATTACTCAGTGACAATCGATTGTCAAGACTAAACAATCGATTGTTTGCCTATCAGATCAAAAATTCAATCCCAGATTTTACGTCAACAATCGATTACTTCAAATCAATAATCGATTATTTATAACGTTAAAAAATCCTTTCCAATTTTTGGCATAAAACATCGATTATCAGGAAATCAACAATCGATTAATTTAACAACGTTCAGAAAATCTTTTCCAGATTTTACGCAAAACATCGATTGTTAAATATCAACAATCGATTACCTGAAGGTAATTTGAAAATGTATGACAACGGTTAGTTCCAACAATCGATTATCAAATAGAACAATCGATTATAAATTAATTTCAAAACTTACTGTCTCATATATAATCGATTATCAAAAGCCATAATCGATTATTAATTAATTTCAAAACTTTCTGTCTCATATATAATCGATTATCAAAAGCCACAATCGATTATTAATTTATTTAAAAACACTGGGAGACATTTTTCTCATTCTAATCGATTACCATTAGTTCATAATCGATTTTTCTGAGTTTTGAAAACTTTGCCTCAGTTAACAATCGATTATCAAAAGTACACAATCGATTGTTATGCAGTTTGCAAAAACCTGATGTTAACTGACTTACTCACAATCGATTATCATTAATTCACAATCGATTGTCATGCAGTCTTGGCTTAGAGATACTCGATTATCATAAGTACATAATCGATTATCTTAGCCCAGATTTTTGAGGCATGTTTGAAAAACATTTTAACAAATATAAATATGCATAGTTTAAAATCATTTGACACTTAAGTTAGATATGCATGATTTTGGAAAAATAATTTTAGTAGAGAAGCCATGTTATGAGCCAAGATTGAGGAATCAAGATCACAATTAATATTGACTCAATTATAACATTTCTAAACTTTGTCTTGAGCTTCTTGTAATGCATCCATTTTGTGCTTGTCCTTGAGCACTGCTATATATCGCTTATTGCTTTGTTTGACATTCATCAAAACCTACAAAAGAACACACGTTTAGTATATTGCATTTGAAACGTGTTTCCAACAAAAGTAACATCATAAGACCGATAAACCTGATCTACTGGCATAGAATCCTCGATTGATGTAGACACGGTTACAGGAAAATCAAGAGAATCACGAGACATTGTCAAATGCGAAGCAACATCTGAATACGCATAAGAATATGTAGAACCCGAATAAAATAACACTTGAAGCATATCTATGATAGATCGAGATAATACTTTTAATAACTTCATCGGACGAGTCCATCTCAGGTCTAGCCAAAAATTCATAACAGCGGGGCTGAGCCCCACCAGCATGACCTCCACATCTCACGCGACCTCTTACTGGCTGGCCTCCACCTCTGACTAACTAACCACCACCTCGGGGTACGTAGCCCCTGTCTCTAACTGTCTCTGTGGGTGGTGGATCCATCAGTGACGGAATCATGGCATGAGTTCCCTACTGTGGAACAATACTTCCTGATATGACCCGTATATCCATAATCAAAGCACCCTCTCGGCTGGCATGGTTGCTAAATCTAATATTGACCTTAGCGACCCAAATAACCATTGTAATAGCTCTAAATTGGTTGTGCACTAACAAGAGCTAAAGGTGCACCAAACGCTAGTTGTTCAGAATGAGTTCCATAAGCACTGTGCTTGCCTAAAGTACCATAGGTGACCTATACGGCTGACTGAACTATATTGATAGGATGACCTATGCCAAAGAAACCCTTTCTCCAAACAAGGTATCACTAAATCCTCTAAAATTATAAGGCCTCTTATTAGAGATCGTCTCTATAGCCTGGCCCCTGATACGTTTGATCCTCTTGGAGATCTCTACTACCCAAGTGAAGGAAATGTCATCCTCGATCTCTCTATCCATCTAAGCTTGAAGCCTGAAGCCTGAAGCCTGATGACATAAATAAGACCATATATGAACCTCTGTACCTCCCAGTCAGGATCATGATAGCTTTATGGCATGACAAAGCCAAAAATCTTGTCTCATACTGAGTAATGGTCATGCTACCCTACCAAAGGAGCACAAACTGACTTTGAAACTCCTCTCTCTAAGTGAAGGGAATGAACTTATGCAATAACAACTTTGAGAACTGAGCCTAGGTGAGAGGAGCTGATCCCGCTATCCTACCTTGCAAATAGACCTGCCATCATCTTTTGGCAGAAACATGAATCTAAAATACTATGAAGTCAAACTCCGTTGGACTCCATTATCCCATGTTGCAAAAAATCTCATGGTAAATGTCACAATACAAATCCCATAATAGGTCGTGATGAAACCAACTATTCTGCTAGGCAAGCCAATGCTTGAACCTCCACTTAACTATCCATTTTGAATTTTTAAATGAAAATTTTTATTAAATACATATAGAAAGAAAGGTGTCTACTCTTTAATAAAAAAATATTTTTAGAACTTTAAATTAAAATACTTAAATCTTCATATTAGTAAATATATTTTTTACAACAATATCAAAGGTAACATATTACAAACACATCTCTAACAACTCATTAGTTTAAATTATCCTTTTCTAATATAAATAATAATATTACTATACGAAGTTAAAGATCTTATGTTATTTAAAGATATATACTGAAGCAACAAGTATGAAAAGGGCAAGATTAATTTTTTTGCATATATATATGCATACGTACTAATAAAAAAATATAACGCCTTTTATTAAAATTTGGCTTTAGGCCGCTAATTTTATGGAGCCGTTCTTGACTCTTTGTGAGATGATCAGTGAAAGCATGGTTTGGTCCACAACCGAAGGAAAAAATTGATAAACTAGAATTGCTTATTATTTGCGGGCATCCGAAAATTCTGAATGATGTTTCTGATATTTCGATGGATTTCATAAAGAAGTGCATTGAAAGAAATTATGAAAGAAGATGTACATCAAAAGATTTGATTAAACACCCGTTCGTACAAAATTTTCTTGATGCTTCGACTGACTGGATTTTATAGAGGTACATGTTCACTGCACAGAGTCGTGGCACTCTTGGTAGCCATTTCATACCGTTCAAGCTTTTCCCCTAAAGTTGCATTAAGATGTGTATAGTTCGTTATTAGCGATAGAGTTCGTTAAAAGTAGAGGAATAAGTAGAATTCATATTAGCTTTGATAGTTGTGGCGTGATGTATGACCTTCTAACTGATAAAAAACCATATTAGCTTTGTGTGGACCAACGGTAAATGGCTTACGAGGATCAAGCTAGTTGTAAATTTCCTTGAAATGCAGTAACTATATGTTAGCTTGGTTATTCTTTTGTTTGCTTTCTAGTATATGTTACATGATTGTAGGAACTTCATATGTGTTCCATTTACTGCATACATGAATCACTACCTAAGGTGGGAATGTGGTCGTAATTATCTGGTCTGAACAAAGTTATTTCCTTTCTACACCCTCTCAATTGTGCATTTACGACTTTTGAATTATGGCACATGAGCAGCTTGTTACTGGAAAGTTTTCTTCCAAAGAGCATTGCTATAAATAAAAATCCAAAGGAAAATATTCAAGAACCAAATAAAATACATATATGGACTAAGAACCACGAGGATTGCAGTTAACAACATTGTCTTTCTCCAGCTCAAAGAAAAGCCTTTCCTGTTGTCGCGCCCCTTTTTTCTTGCAAAATCAGGTCTATGACATTCGGTTGGGACAACTCTTTCCTTTTGGGAAAGGGGTTTTGTAATTTTGAAGAGTCACCACCTAACGATTTTAAGGTGTATTAGGGCACCTATGGGGTTCAACTACAACTATGTTTGGTAACTAAAGATAGGGTAAGGACTTGAAATTATCCGAAGGGGAAGATGTTAGGTACTCCTTCGGATCCACTAGTGTAGTTCCTCGCCAGATAGTTTTGTGAATTTTAATAGTTAGCAAGTAAACAAGTAAGGCTCAAGTAATAGGGGATTTTGAATTTAAATACACAAGTGTTTGGAAAACAATAAAAGCAAGGTTTTGAAAAGAGTTATAACCTAAGCATGCTTATGAATGTAACGGGGTCCTAGGTTTGTTTATAATATGGATCATATCAATGTAATACCGGGTATGACACTCTTCAGAAGAGGGGATACACATGGTATTGGTGCACCGGTCATCGTGTCCATATCTACCCTTCCCACTCCGTGAAGGTATTAAAGCGAGGATTTGTCTCGACCTCTATTATATGCTATTATTCGTCTCATTCCTATCAGTCCCGGAGGAATGTAGGACTACTACTCCTATAAGAGGGAGGTTTAGGTTGACTCTTAGGTTTAAAGGTAAAATGCTAAGGCGACATACAAAAATAAGTAGGACTGTATTTAGAAGGAAACATGTAAGCAGTTAGAAGGCTCATGTATACCTCCGTAAATAATGCATATAAACAGCATGAATTAAACACAACTAAGGTTTGAATTTTTAAAAATCCTAAAGCAAGGTGTTTGAGTCAGAACCAGATTCATTATATAACTTAGAAAAGAAGTCTGAATCAGTCATGTGTACTGGTTGTTGCAGTTGGTAATTAAACAAAGGCAGTTCCAGTTTTATTTAAGTAACTACCTAAGGCTTGCCTCGGCATGAGCAGGATTCAGAAGCTATTCGAAATCATTAAGACAGTTTGGAGATTATTATTACCTAAAACATGTTGTTCTAGGTGTTCAGCACATAGAATTATTGCTAGTTAATCGTAAGGACTGAATAAAATTGTTTTATTCCTTTTGTGCATTCATAATTAGCCTAAGTGTGCTAAACAAATATGAATAAAATCCTACAGACATGGTATCTAATGTGCAGTGATGCAGAAGAATGTATATGCAGAATCCTAAACAGGATTTCTATATGCACAAGTATTACATCATTTAGAACATTATTACTAGAATATGCAGAGATGATATGTTTGTTAGTGTTGTTTAGCCTAAAACAACATCTCTAAGTGTGCGTGGAAGTGTTAGCCAGAAACATTGGTAATTAACACATTTAATGCAGTAATTGCTAAGTGGTATGATAGTGAAATAGACATGCTGAAAACAGTAAGTGCAAATCCTAAGGAACATGATATGTAATGCATGAAATGAGTCCTAAGCACGGATTCTATCACGCAGGTAGGAATGTAAACCTAATAACATGCTTTCTACCCCTTTGATAGTATGCGTATTTCCCATCCCTTTTCACTAGCCAACCCCATAATGTTTACAAATTATTCCAAACCATGTGAATGAATTACATATGGAGAAATGAAAGAAAAACAAGAAGTTACAACCATAGGAAGCATGATCTTGACTTCCTATCCAAGTTATGTAATTAATCACTTCAATGTTAATACTATTCCAAAGCATTTCTCAAATCCGGGTGTGTCAGAGTTCCCTAAGGACCTCAAGGGGTCCGGGGTAGTGCTCACACCCAGATTTATATAACCAAATAGAATGAGTGCAATGTGGAAGAGCCGACTTTTATGTGTCCAAGTTCAAAGGGAGCTCAAGGGTCCTAGGGCAAGGCACACATAAAAAGGGCAGAACCTAGATTCTGAGAATAAATGAGAGCTCTTGACATAGTTTGAAAAGAGTTTGTTTAAAAACTAGGTTGAAAGTAATCAATGATAGAGGTGATTAGAAGCAATTGTGGTAGTAAGCGAAAATCAAACTCCCAATATGGGATATCACACATAATCAGTAGTCATACAAAAGGGTAATGGGGTTTGGGACACATACATTTGACTGCAAACATATAACCCCATTAAGGGTCTTAGGACTAGGTTGACATGCACAACAATGGTTGATACTGGCATGATCTCAGGCTACTCAGATAAAACATAAGCAACATTGAGGGGATAGGGACTTGGGATGGAAAGTTCACAATAAGTGACTGACAAAGCATGCCCTGAAATACACATAAGGGATTGCATTAATCTAAAGGGGAAGGGGAGACTTTATAGCATGCTAATAATGCACCTTGATAGGACCACAAGCATGAGTAGACCAAAAATGAAAGAAGCTGAAACAAATAAGGCAGCATGTTGCTGTTGGAGCTTAAAAGTTAAATTAGGACATACCAGTCAAGGAAAAAAAGTGCAGAAAAGAAGTAAGTAGGATTTCATAGTCTAGCCTTGGGTTTAAGTCGGCTAGACAAAACAGTAGCACAAGTAGTAGTAGAGAAAGAGAGAGTTTTGAGTGTGTATGTTATAAACTCAGTTGTTCGTGTCCTTTGACAATGAAAACATTTGGGTTTTCATAGCTTTACAAACATGTGGAAAATAAGGTAACAAGTAAGGTTTTATTATAGGCATGGAAATAATCACAATCAGAATCAATTAATCCAAGTACTTTCCTTTAATTAAGGAATTATTGCTTAACGAATACTAACATAGATAATGAAGGAAAGAAAAATAATTTGAGGAAGGTTGGTTTTTGACCATATAACGGATAGTAAAATATGGTATATACAATTGAGTCTAGGTACATAATATATTTAATTGGGGAAAGGATTCGGCAGGGTAAAACATCACAGAAAAGGAAATGAATCAATCAATTTTAAACAAAAATTAGTGAAATTAGGATTTATAAGAAAAACCTTGTAATTAAACTGTCACTTAAGGCAATCGAGATTAATCAAGAAGTAGTCCTGATTCGGCACTTCATCATACAAATTGAAAGGAATGGACAGATATATTAGGCATGCAGTGTCAATCACATTAACAAAAGAAGAAACACAAACATATAGTAGTAGCAGGAGTAGGCTATGATTTAGTAGTAAAAGAAACCTACTCGGAGCATTGTAGTCAAAAAAGTCAAGTAGTCACATAGAATCAGAAGTGAAGAAACCATAGTAATAGGTGAAGGAGATCAACATATAGAAACAAGAAAAGTCTGTAAACTCAGAGCAATAAGTGAAGAAAGCATTTATAAGGAATTAGGGATTTGACAGAGCTGAGTTGATAAGGTAAGAACTCAGAATCAAATAAGTCAAACAAGAAAAAAAAAAGATTTAAACCAAAAGAACTTAATTGAACCAAACATGCATATAAACTAAACAATGAGAGTTTCAGAAACTCAGATAGAACCAAAACAATTAGGGTTTTCAACACAATGAACCAGGTAGAAAAAACATGGACAAACTGTTTAAACATAGTAAAATCATAAAACACACAGAAACTCGGAGAAAAGTTTAGGAAACCATAGTTTGAAAATGAAAAGTTTCTTTGAAAGAAAATCAAAGAACCTTTGAGAAAACACTAAGAAGTTAATAACAAGCACATATCTAAGATAGATCTAAAATAAAATCAAAAGGTCTTAAAAGTCAGTGTCTCAAAGAACCTAGGAAAGTGAGAAAAACATCAAAAAGTTACCGATCTAGCCGAAAAAGCCATGGATAGAAGTTGAGCCAAGACTAAACTAGATCCCTTTGAGGTATGTTTATGAAATCATGGAAACAAACAACTACAGGAGCCATAGGAGACAGGTACACCTGTCAAACAACCATAAAAGTCCATGGATTAGGTAGGGATTGAAAGGGGTTCGGGTGAATTTGGGTGGCCCCAGCTAGGGTTTAGGTAAGGTTGCAGAGAGTTTTGGGAGGACAGGGGATTCTGAGGTGGTGGACTGTAACAAATGAGAGGGTTTCGGAGTCTTGGGATTAATTATTGTAAGGTGACATAGTGGCCGTTGATCTGAATGATCATCGGCCTAGATTAAAGGGGTAGGTGGGGATCCGGGTTCGGGCTGGTTTTAAAAGGGTTAGGGGTTGGGTTTATATTAGAAATGGTCCGGGGAATTGGGTTTTATTTTGGAGTTAAACTGAAAGCCAATTTGGGCTAAAATTTAAATAGCAACTTTTTCCCTTTTAAATTTATAAAAAAATATAGTAAGTCATTTCTGAAAATAAATTGAAAATACTAATTTAATTTATAATACACAATTAACAATTTAAAATACTAGACTAAATTTTATAAATATAAGACACAATTAAAACTTAAAAATGGCTAATATTGCAATTATGTGCAATTTAGCTTTAAAAATGCTAAATGAATTTATAAAAAATTGTAAAAATTATTTTAGCTATATTTCAGCATAAGTATAAAAATCTAATAGATAATTTCCCAAATAATAATTTTGGACATAATTATTGGGATTTTATGAATAAAAAGGGGAAAAATAAATCAATTAAAACATTTAAAAATTATGAAAAAATAGTAAAATATTTGGACATGCTTATATATGTGTATATTTTCTATTTGGAGTTATTTTTCATATTAAAAATATATGGAAAAAAATTAGGTATCAATGGCTGCCCTCTTTACCCGGAAAGGGGAAAGAGTTTTCTGGTAAAGAAGAGATGGACAATTTTGACCGAGCAAAATGATATTGGAAGATTCAGGCCACACTCCAGCTTTCAGGCTGCCTACATATCCCTATTATTACAGGAGTCAGGCCTCACTGGCAGAATATACCGATGAGATGATTTCAGGAACGGACGCAACATCTAGGGTTGGGTGAGCTGTAGTTTACGGGAATTGTTAGGTTTGATATGGCCGCAGTCACTGGAGAGGAACTGCTCCAGTTGGGATGGCTTTTTCTCGTTGGTTTACCTGCAAATAAGTAATACAAGCATATATTGAGCGTAAATTTACACATGATGCAAATTCCCGATGGACCATGAATGATGCTTTTGGATGGTTAGGAATGACTTCCTCAAACCATATGTCTTAGCCCATAAAGCGTATAATAAAGAATTTACAAGCCATGAAATGATGTTGTCGGGTTATGATGATGGTGCCTCTAAACCATGACGCCTTTGAATAATAATATTCAAAAGATTTAAAGAAATCCTCGGGCCATGACATAGTGTTCTCGGGCTATGAAGATGATGCCTCCGAACAATGAAGCCCTTAGATGAGTTGGTGATATTTCAGCCCATGAAGGATGCAATAGCATGTGGCGATCTTTTAGCCGTGAAATGCAGTATGAGGCGATCTTTCATCATTGCAATATGACGATCTTTCAGCCATGCAATGTGGCGATTTTTCAGCGGTGTGATGTGATGATCTTTCAGCCGTGGAAATATAGGTGGAGACAACATTTAGCCTTTGAAGACAGAATAGTAGCCCTATGCAATGTAGACAGAGATGGAGGCAAAGCTTAACCTTGGAAGGTAGAATAGTAGCATTATGCAAGTTGGAAGGTAGAATGATAGCCTTATGCAATGTAGATGCAAATAGAGGTAGTGCTTAACCTCGGAAGGCAAAATAGAAGCCTTATGAAAGTTGGAAGGGAGAATGATAGTCTTATGCAAGTTGGAAGACAAAATGGCAGCCTTATGCAATAGAGATGTAGATAGAGGTAGAGCATAACCTCAAAAGGAAGAATAGTAGCCTTATGCAATGCAGATGCAGATAGAGGTAGAGCTCAACCTCTGAATGCAGAATAGTACCATTATGCAAGTTAGATGAACCGATGACTGTGACGTGGTTCGAGACATTGCAACCTCTCTTGCTATATAATTTTGAGAGTCCTCCTCAAAATTCTACCCCAATTTGATGGTTTGATGCTTCTAATTGTTGCTCGTGCGGTGATTGGCTGAAATTACTTCAAAATTTTAAGGGTCCTCCTCAACATTCTACCCTAGTTTTCAATTGTGTTGGGGGATTAAATTTTATTAAATTGTGACCGAACCCATAGGTCTGCCTACGTATCCCCTCTTAAATGGGAATCATGTCAGGCATAGCACAATTTAAATCATATGAGGAAAGCATAAAGGTTACACATAGTAACGCTTGATTGCATTTGAATTGATCGGCTTTGGCCAGACTTCTCCGTCCATTTCTGCAAGTATGAGAGCTCCTCCTATCAAAACCAGGGGTACCATGCATGGACCCTACCAGTTGAGAGAGAATTTCCCTTTGGCTTCATCTTGATGCAAAAAAAAATTTCTTCAACACCAGCTGTCCCAGTGTGAACTGTCTTGGCTTGACTCTTTTGTTGAAGGCTCTGGACATTCTGTTCTAATAGAGTTGTCCATGGCAAACTACATTCATTCTCTTTCCATCTATAAGAGCTAGTTTCCCGTAATGACTCTTCGCTTACTCTACATCGCCGAGCTTATATTTTTGTATGATCCTTAGGGAAGGAATTTCTACTTCGCCGGGAATGACAACCTCTGTACCATAAACAAGCATATAGGGGGTTGCTCCGGTTGATGTGCGGACTATGGTGCGATACCCCAAAAGAGCAAATAATAACTTCTCATGCCACTGTTTATGCTTTTATATCATTTTCCTCAATATCTTCTTGATATTTTTGTTGGCGGCTTCTACGGCTCCATTAATTTGAGGCTTGTAGGCTGTAGCATTGTTGTATCTGATCATGAAAGTTTCACACGTAGCTTTCATCAAGTGTTGTTTAGATTGGAGCCATTATCAGTAATGATTGACTTTGGAATACCGAATCGACAAACAATGCGCTCGTGGACAAAGTATGCCACGACTTTCTTAGTTACTACTCTGTAAGATGCTACTTTGACTTATTTGGTTAATAGTCAATTGCTACTAGGATAACCTTGTGTCTGTTGGAAGCAGTAGGCTCGATTGGTCCAATGGCGTCCATTCCCAGGCTACGAACGGCCATAGTGAGCTTGTTGTGTTGAGCTCTCTTGGAGGTACCTTTATCATGTTTGTATGTATCTGACAACGATGGTATTTTTGGACATACTGGATGCAGTCTATTTCCATAGTCATCCAAAAGTAACCAACCCGGAGTGTCTTCTTTACTAAGACAAAACTATTTGTATGTGGACCACAGGTCCCTGCATGAACTTCCTCTAGTAGCTTGGGTGCTTCTTTTGCGTCAACACACCTTAATAGTCCCAAGTCAAGAGTCCTCCTATACAGTATTCCTCCGCCGCGAAAGAAGTTGTTGGATAATCTTTGAAGTGTGTGTTTCTGAGTATGGTTGGCAAGATCTGGGTACTCTTATTTTGCTAAATATTCCGTGATATCATGAAACCGTGGCTTTCCATCTTCTTCCTCTTCAACATGGGCACAGTAAGTTGGCTGATTGGATTTTCACCAAAATGGGATCAATGAAATTCTTGTATGGATGTTGTACCATAGATGATAGGGTGGCCAATGTATCAGTGAACTCATTCTGGATTTTGGGAACATGCTGGAATTCCATCTTCGTGAGCCTCTTTCTCAATTCATATACATGATGCAGATACGGGAGTATCTTGGAGTTCTTGGTTGCCCATTCTTCTCGTACTTGATGTATAAGTAAGTCTGAATCTCCAATCACTAGCAACTCTTGAACATTCATGTGGATGGCCATTTTGAGTCATAAGATGCGAGCTTCATACTTTGCCATATTGTTGGCAGACACTGGATAGTGCTGACCGGTTTCACATATCAGGACTGCTCCTATGCCAACTCTTTTGAAGTTTTCTTCTCCATCGAAGAACATTATCCAATCTTCTAGGGTTTTGCAATGTCTTCTCCTATGAATAATACCTCTTCATCAAGAAAATTTATTTTCAGGGGTTCATATTCTCCATCCACGAGGTTTTCATCAAGGTGGTCTGCTAGTGCATGTCCCTTGACCGCTTTCTAAGTCACATAACAATGTCAAACTCGCTCAATAAAATTTTCCACTTGGATAGCTTGCCAGTAGGCATGATCTTCTGAAAGATGTACTTCAAAGGATCCATCCTCGTATTGAGATATGTAGTATAGGCATAGAAGTAACGTCTCGACTTTTGAGTTACCCAAGTCAAAGCATAACATGTGGGTTCCAATACGGAATACCAGGCCTCGTACGGGGTGATCTTCTTACTGAGATAATAAATGGCCTGTTGCTTTCTCCTTGTTTTATTATGCTGCCTAGAATGCAGCCGAAAGATCCATCTAACACTTTAAGGTAGAGTAATAAGGGTCTACCTAGCTCGGGCGGGACTAAGACTGGTGGTGTTGATAGGTACTCCTTGATTCTGTCGAAGGCCCTTTGGCAGTCATCGCTCCATTTGGTAACGCCGTCCTTCTTTAATATCTTAAAGATTGGCTTACAGATAACTATAGACTGTGCTATAAATCAGCTGATGTAGTTTAGCCTTCCCAAGAAACTCATCACATCTTTTTTGTTCTTTGGTGGTGGTAGTTCTTGAATGGCTTTGACCTTTAATGGATCCCGATCTACTCCTCAGTGGCTCACAATAAACCAAAGCAACTTCCCGGCACGAACACCAAATGCACACCTTGCGGGGTTTAGTATCAGGTTGTACCTCCGCATTCTATTGAAAAACTTCCTCAGATCTTCTATATGATCACTGGCCATCTTGGATTTGATGATAACATCATCCACATATACCTCTATCTCCTTGTGTATAATATTATGGAACATGGTTGTAATGGCCCTCATATAGGTGGCATATGCATTCTTAGGCCAAATGGCATCCTCTTGTAATAGTACACTCCCCATGGGCATAATGAAAGCTGGTTTCTCAGCATCTTCCCATCCATCCAGATCTGATGATAACCAGCGAAGCAATATAAAAATGATTGTAGCTCGTGCTTGGCGCAATTGTCAATTAGGATATGTATATTTGGCAAAGGGAAGTCATCTTTTGGACTGGCCTGGTTGAGATCCGGGAAGTCAACACAGACTTTGACCTTCCCATCCTTCTTTGGAACTGGAATAATATTGAATAACCGTGTCGGGTACTCAACCACCCTGAGAACCTTAGCTTTGATCCGCTTAGTGACTTCTTTCTTGATTTTTAGACTCATATCAGGTTTGAACTTTCTGAGTTTTTGCTTTATCAATGGACACATTGGACCGGTTGGCAATTTGTGAGACACAATATACGTACTCAGACCGATCATGTCATCATACGACCAAGAGAATATGTCCTCATACTCCTTTAGAAACTCTGTGTATTCTTTCTTCTTTGATGTCGATAAGTGAATGGTGATTCATGTTTCCTTGACGTTTTCTACATCTCCCAGGTTAATAACTTCGGTTTCGTCTAGGTTAGACTTAGGCATGTTACCAAGGTTCTAAACTTCTTTGATGATCTCATCAGGTACTCATCTTCTTCTGAATCAGTGTATGTTTATTGCGTTGTCTTATTGCATGTCACAGTCATTTGTTCATCAAGATAAGTAATAGTACTGATGTACTGGTAAAGTAAGGAGGAAAACAATAACAATAAATATTAATTCATAAGAAAAATGCAAACATGCTTTTGATAAATTGAATAATTATTTTGAACACTGAAGATCTTATTGCAAAAACTTAAAAAATACGGAAAGAAAATCATTTAATAAATAAAACAATGAATAGTACTTGTTTTAGCCTTGCTACCCCGAGGCTCGTCGGGCTCTGGTTGTCCTAATAGTCCAATTATTGAGATGTGCCCCTCTACTTACAGCTTGTATGGAAGGACCTTTCTCCCCCTTCTCCTCGGGAATAACATAACAGTCCATATCATCGTCCTCTAGAAACAAATTTTTCATTGCCGCAAGTGCATCTTCTCATCCGTCCCATAAACAATGTCGGCTTGTTGGAAAGTCTGCTCCAGATGCGGTACTGGTTTCTCTAACGGGTAGTAAGGACCACACCACAGTGGCGGCCAACTATTGAACTTTTCCTAGGTGTATTCATATCCCAAATCAAAGGTAGTTCCATGTTTCTTGAGTTATATAGGTTTACAGATTCCTTGGAGGTTCTTGCCGAGTTCTTTGCCAAGTTTGTAACCAATCCAATTCAATATGCTCTCGATCTTGTTATCTCGCCATTTGTCTTTGCCGACAGCATTGACCCACTCGATGTAGTGGTAAGTATCTCCACCCAGCTTTCTTCTTCCCTCGATTGACGGAATGGTCTGGCGACTGTACATAGGGTTACCGCTGTCACCATGGATGATCACTTCCTACTGATTCCATTTGAACTTTACTGTCTGGTGCAGCGTTGATGCTACGTCCCCAGCAGCATGAATCCATGGTCGTCCTAGCCGCAAATTGTATGCCGCTGGTACATGTATTACTTGGAAATCGACCTCGAACCAGGTTGGTCCCATCTACAGATATAGACTAATTTTACCGATGGTGGACCTTTAAGAACCATCAAAAGCTTTCATATTGATTGCTCAATCCTTTATCTCATGCAACCTTTTACCCAACTTCTTGAGTGTTTCCAACAGATATATGTTAAGGCTAGAACCTCCATCGATTAGGATTCTGGTGATGAAATAGTCTTCGCATTGTACGGTGATGTGCAGTGATTTGTAGTGACCTAGCCCTTCAGGTGGCATCTCGTCCTCATAAAAGGTGATCTTATGGCTTTCCAGCACTTGTCCCACCATATTAGCCATTTCCTCGCCAGTGATGTTACTTGGTACGTACGCTTCACTCAGCACCTTCAACAGCGCATTCTTGTTTGTTTTTTTAATTCTATAGAAACAAGAGGATGGATATTTGTGTTGGCGTCTTGTTTAACTAGTCAATAACCGAATACTCGGCCTTTATTTTCCTTCAAAGGTCATTCGGACTTGTCTTAATGAGGGGTGGCCGATTAGTGGCATGCTTTATTGATTTAGCTAGGTGTTCAGGGGTATGGACTCTACCAGATCTTTTTATACCCTGGGCTGCAACAGTCTCTTCAATTTTGACCTTACCCTTCCTTCTTTCCTCGGCTGTATAATCCTAGGGTACAATATTTGTGTAGAATGGAGGCATGGTGGACATTGCCACTGGGATTGGCAAGGCTATCTTCACTTCGAATGGAATATATTCCTTGGATAGCAAGACTGCAACATGATAAGTAGGATTTTACTGTGTTTTATGCCCATACTTTCCTATGCTTTAAGTATAAATTGCTACAAAATAGTCCCAAAATGCTCACAGGTTGTGCTTGATTGCAGGCTTGAGCAACAATGTGACAAAATGTCAAAGATCGGCTCAAAATAGAGTGAAACCTGCTCAAGTATCAAAGACCAAGTGAAGTGAAGGAAATAGATAACCTAGTGCAGGGCGCACAAAAGTGCATGTGGCCGCACAAGGAGGCTTAGAGATGGGCATATCAGAACATTGACAACGGATCGCTGTCAGAACCATGCGGCCCGCGTTCGACTTATGCGGGCGCTACTTATTCATGCAACTCGCTTCAAGAGATTTAGAGAGATATCATTTTGGCCAAAAGAAAGCCATGCATCCCGCGGTCTTTATTATGCGGCCCACACTAGAGCCCTCCGCGGCCACACTTCCCTTTTACGCGGTCCGCGGTCCGCAACTCCAGAGAAGCTGAAATCATCATTCCAAGAGCCCGCGCGGCCGCGGTCCGCGCTATCCCCGCAAGGGTATTTTTGTCTGGTTTTTCTAGCCTAGTAGAAATAGAATATTTTATCATTTTTAGAGCAGTTTTGGACATTCTGACGCAGCTGTGCACATGGGAAAGGGATTGTAGCAATTATTTGGCACTTTACTCTTTATTATTGTGGATTCTACTTAGTCATTAATTAATATATTTAGTTCCTCATCTATTTCTTTTGTTTCTTCTTTAATTATGTCAAGCTAAATCCATTAGTTAGGGTTGTGGCTCAACCCTAGTGTGGGTAATTGATGGGTGTTGCTATCTAGGGTTAGATTAATATTGGGTATTTGTTATTTGGGTTAATGTTTTGTGTTAATTAAGGATTGTTGGTTGCAAACACTGATTCTAACTTTGTGGGTTTAACTCTTACCGAGAAAGAGAGTCCATGACCCCAAAATTGACCCAACAAGGAATTGGGATGGACCCATGAAAAATGGTAGTCCCAATTAACGGGTTAAACCTTAAGAGAGTGATCACCCTACTTGAACCCTAGTTGCTTGGTGTAATTGGCCTACCCAATTGGTTGAGAGAGTCAATTGGGAAAAATCACTCTCTCTACCGAGATGTGTGAGAGTGGGTGCAAGTGTGCAACGATTATAGCATAAGTCCCAAATACATCAATCTACCCTTATTAACTTCTACCCATCGATTAGCCACCTAGGTAGTGTCCTGACTCTAGTGCCTTTCTCCGTATTAAATACAACTTAACAATATTCTTATAGCATAATTTAGTTTTAATCATTAGTTTCATAGTAGTAGTTATAAGAAAAAATAAAAACAAAAATGTTTGAAGTCGGCAACGATCACTTTTTGGCGCCGTTGCCGGGGAGCTTACGATATTGACTATCTGTTTAGCTAGTTTTGTGTTTTACTTCTCTTTCCTTCTTGTTTACCAATTTTGTTTTTGTCGATCAATCATGTACAAATGGCTCTCAATGCAGATGACCTTCTTGGAAATGCCATAGCGGGGTAGGAGGTTGAAGATATTGATCAAGATGAACTTATACCTCAAGCTCCATGTAGAGGTAGAAATGCCAATGCAAATGCGAATCTGAATGAGAACATTCCAGACCCTCCTCCGCCACTACCAAGAGTGGCTCCAAGAGTAATCTCGAATCAAGGATATGTGAGTGCCATCGTTCCTCCTCGAATCTGGACGGGGAACTTTCAAATCACAAATGTTATGTTGACCTTGATCGAGAAAAGAGGGTATTTTCTGGGCGCCTCCGATCAAAATGCATACAAGCACTTGAAAGGGTTCATTGATAGATGTTGGGGTAGCAAGCAAACAAACGTGTCCGGGGATGCTTTGAGATTGAGGCTTTTCTCATTCTATCTTCGGGGTAAAGCATTGGATTTGTTAGAAAGGCTCCCCAATCATTCCATCACAACTTGGGATGAGTTGGCGGATAAATTCATTGGCAAGTTTTTCTTACCAAGTCATATGGCAGCACTTCGGGATGAAATTTTAGCCTTCAAGCAAGAGTCAACGGAACCTTTGCATGAAATCTGGGAGAGATATACAACAATGGTGAAGGAATGCCCTAATAAAGACATGACTGAGGCGATGATTCAACAAACCTTTTATCGAGGCATCAACAGCACGAATCAATGCATTGTAAACCAATTAGCCGGAGGGAACTTCATGAAACTTTCGTACCAAGAGGCATGTGATGCACTTGATGAAATGGCCGACACCTCTTCGGCATGGAAAAGTCGAGAAAATGTGCCACAAGGTGACCCCACGGTCATCCATTTGCACAAGGAATTGCATGATAATGGCCTAGCTATTGCTGAGCTTACAACAACTATGAATCAATTTGCAAAGGCGCAATTGCAACAAGCCCAAAACCCACGCCAAGTCAATGCAATGGAAGTTGCTTGTATGTTGAAAAGGAGGCAAAGAGGACAACAACAACCTCAAGATAATTGTGAGCAATTTGACAACAACAATGATGGTGGTGGTTATTCGAATGAGTGCTATGATGATCATAGCAAAGAATGTCAATATGTCAATACTACCAAGGAAATTGAGGAAATCAAGGGAATCAACAATGGCGACCCCAAGGAAATTTGGGCAATCATCAAGGTGGTAGAAATTGGAATAGTAACAACCAATAACAAGGTGGTGGCAATTGGAACAACAACAATCAAATCAACAATTTGGGCAATCAACAAGGCGGCGGAAATTGGAATAGTAACAGTCATACCTCCTATTTTATACACCTATACCGAAGGATAAATGCATAAGGAGAGTTTTTCCATTTAATGTGACATTATTTGCATTGGGATTATTTATTTATTTCAGAGTCACCACTTGGGATAGGTTTGGCTTTTTGTATCCCAAGTCATCAGTTTATCTTGAATCCCAAAGAGAGGAAATTTTTGACTTTCCGATTGAAGTCTGCGAACCAGAAATTCTTGAGTAAGGATTCTGTTAACCCGAGGAAGGTGTTAGGCACCCTTGGATTCTGTAGTTTTAGCACAGTCTCTTAAACTATCATATTTGGCTAATTATCCGGTTTTTGACATGTTTATCCTATAGGGAAATAACAACAACTACCCAGTATACTCCCACCAGGTGGGGTCTGGGGTTTATCCTATAGGGCAATTTTAAAATTACTTGCCGCTTTTAATTAAATTTTAAGGAAGATTGCAACAATATTAAAATATGTCTCAAATCACGTCACAGAAATTCACCCGTGATTTTTGACATACTTTAACACTATTAAGATTTGGATTTGGGTCACATAAGTGCGCTCCCGAATATAAGAAGGTAAAACTATTAAGGAGCGTGCCTAAAGCGACTAACGTGTTATTAACGTTGCAAGAGTCATGAGAATTTGCTAAACGGCTTGCCCGATTTCTAAATACTTTAATGGAGGTAATCAAATAGGGCCACGCAGTTTATAATTTTTATTTGGTACAGCGCACCTCACATTTATTTTAAGGATTATCGAAAATGAACTATTATTCTCTATCAAAGATTGTCTCTAAAAGGCTTAATTGATTGACATTGTTAATTACTGTTATTAAAAGCATTAAAGGAATTCGGGCCTCAAGCACAAGTCCACACTTGAACAAGAGTAAAACCTCTTAATTCAAATATGCTACTTAAGTTGGAAGACCAAAATTATATGGCGAATTAAACCAATGACTTCGAATATGACTTCAGGCTTCTAGCATTTGGGCTTCGAATTCAGCCCAAAAGATAGCCGAGTTGTCCAGCTTTATTATTTTTTTTGTAAAGTGGTCTAAAAACCTGGACCTTAGAGCAGGCCCAAACCATCGTCCAGCCAGACCTGGAACTCGAAATCAAGTCCCATGGGCCGAATTGGGTAATATTAATTGGTACGCTTTGCCCTAGTATTATGCAGCTGGGCCATAATGAACCCAATTCCTTATGCCCCAATAGTCTAGATAGTAAACTAACTAACCAGCATTAATTGAGTCTAGACTTATCAATTTAACCAATTTTAACACCAAATAATAATAATCTTATTTATAGGCTGACTCTTCCGCCTTGATTTAAATTATTAACAATTGGATAGCCTAGATTGGCAACAGATTCAAAATATAAAAACAAACCAAACTCATTGATCTACTAATTTTTCTTATGGAAAATAGATCATTTATAACATGTAATCCATACAAGGCTGCTAAGTTCCTATGTTTCACAAATTACAAGCTTTCAACTCCGAACCAACTGACTAATTAATGACATTTATTAGATATAACACTTGTTCTAAACTTACACATTCACAAATTCAACAAATTGAACTAATAAGCTAACATGCGTTTGAATTCAGCTAACTCAAAACCAAATTTAAACAGGCATCCAAATGATCACAGTCCATTGTTCATTTAAGTACAAATTAAAACTGAACTATACTAAAGAAACCACCACATATATCATTGGGATATATAACTCTAGATTGGGTCCAGAGTCATAATCAGATAACTGGAGCAAGTTCAACATCAATTTAACTTCAACATTTCCTTCATTTGTATGATTTTGAATCCTTTATATGTGTATAAAAATACTCATACATGGCTCAAGTGAATACCTGGATAATACCACAAAAAGGTAAATTTGGATTAGTAAGATCAGCAGGTGGTAATCAGCAGAACACAGCGGCAAAGGAGCAATTTTGAACCCCAAAACAGTGTCACAACAGCCGAGGAGTAGTTTTAAACAAGGAAAGTTATCAAACACCAAATAGAGGGCCATAACAGACTCAAAATAACCCAATGCCCTCTAAAATCTCAGATATCAGAACTATCTCAACGTCTAAGCCATTCTTAACCGTAAGTAAGCTAGGGATTCAGTTAAAAGACTCTGAGCTTCAAGATCACCCTAAAATAAAGTAATGGAATAGTGATTTTGGAGTTTTTGTTGCGTTAATGCTGCAGAGTTCTTCAGTTAAAAAATTTCTCTTTCAAAACTTGTAAAACAAGGCAGGGATATGCCTCTTTATAGGCAAAACATAGGGAAACCCTTTCGGATTTCATTTTTAGCTCAGGTCCCTCAAGTTCAACTATTTAGTTCCTACAATTCTTGCTTGTTACTCAAGTCAAACCAATTAAGTCCTGAATTTCATATTGAAACCCCATCTAGAAGATTCTAGTGGGTTCCAAGTTAGTTACTGCATTATTCTCTACTTTGAAATACCCCAAATACCCTATGACTAAGTATATATTTACTAGCACCCAACCCCCTTTAAATTGGTCAAAGCTTACCAAGATTAATTATCAAGGGGTTAAATTATTTTGCAAAAAGAAAAAATATCAATAGATTGACATGCAAAGTAGACTATTCTAACTCTAAACTAAGAAAATCAGAATCAAACTACTTATTATCCATTGTTAATCAACTGAAATTAAAAAATCAAATGTATCCATTAACAGGATTATGCTATTAGTGTGAATCAAAGAGAAGAAACCAAAACGAGGCATCAGTTGATAAAACAAAAAACTAGATTAGTTCAAAAGCTTGACAAGCATATTTTAGCATGCATCTTTCTAAACCAAGCTAATTCCCATTGTTAGGCAAATCCCATCTGACTTAACTCAAGAATAAAGCACAAAGAGTGAACTATCAGACAGGGTCACTATGGTTTAATTAAACTAGAGCCTAATCTAAAACTTGGAATTGAACCTTAACCAACCAAATAGAAGCGAGATGAATTTAAGCAGGGACATAGCTTTTTAGTTCGGACTCTTGGGACCTCTATACATCCACGAATCCTAGCTTCACATTTGAAGAGTTGCAGAGCTAGTTGAGGGATTCTGACGATGGTTTCAAAGTGGGATAGATGAAGGGAACGGAGGTGGCGTGTTTTAGGTGGTTTTGTGGCGCCGACACTCTGTCGGGGTTTTTCATTTTAATATTAGAAGAGCTAGGCATGCATTCAAGGCACGAGACTTACAGATTTGGGGTGAGGGAGGCTAGGAGAATCTAGGGTGTTAGTTTGGAGTTGATTGGCATAGGCATCGCCGTGGGCGGCAGAGCAGTCGTTAGTTCAAACAAATATTCGACAACATCGGTTAACATTTGAGGGACACTGATGGCAGCGATGGAAAGAGGAGGTCGAGGAGGTCGGGTGGTGTTCTTTTGGAGGTCATCAGAGCATCACCGCCGGCGGAGGCAATTTCTGGCCGGCGACGGACGATGGAGAGACTGTGAGATTAGGGTTTGGTAATTGGACAAGGTACCAGGTCTCGTTTTGGGTAGAGGGGTTGGAAACAGTTATATATTTATCATACCCTAGCTTCAACACCGTTGGATCAAAAGAGATGGACGGTTGTGATTGGCGACTGCCTAAACGTCGTCGTTTTGAAAGGTAGGGTTTGGACCTGGTTGCTGAGATGGGTTGGACCGGATTTATGTGGGGTTTGGGCAGAGATTTAAACTAAAACTGGCCCAAATTAGGTCTTTTGATCAAGGACAAATATATTTTCAATATCTTTCCCTTTTCACTTATTTATTCTATATATTTATTTGATTTTGTTATATGCAGAAATAAAAATGAACAAAGACTTGATTTCAAATCTAGAATTAAGCTAATTAATTTCAAATTAATTAAACCCTAATTTAAAAGAAAATTTAAGGTAAACTCAAAAATTAAAAAGTAAAAATGCGAAGAGGATTATTTTTATTATTTTCTTCCATTTTTTTAATGTTAACCAATTAATGAACCTAAAATATTAAACTAGTATCCTAAATGCAAATGTGTTATTTTTGTATTTTTTATGAATTAAAATGCACTCAAAATGCTAACAAACAAACAATTGTGCAATTAAATTCTAAAAGTCACAAAAATAAAGAAAAATCCTCATTTTAAGAATTCTATGGGAGTAATTTAAGCTAGGCAAAAATTACATGCTCACAACCACCCCTCTTTGCTCAGAGACACGAAGGGTTTTCGGGCAAAGATAAATGAGCAATCATAAGAGATTTTTGCCTGCTTAACACTCCATGAGAAGCATTTGGAAAAGTTTGACCGCACCCTGCTTCAGAGATTGCCTACATATCCTTGGCTAAAGAGGAATCAGGTCAGTGTAATTCATAAGTGTTTGGTAGCTAGGACTACCGAAGTTGTGCTTTCACTGCTGATGCTGCTGCTACTGCTTGCTGACCTCCTTATTACACCAAAAGGAAAATCAAAAGCTAAGCTAGCTATGCCTATCAACTATGAGTTACAAGATTCCTATCTATAAATCTCTTGGAGCTTGATCTTGAGTCATAGATGCATTTGCTGTGGACTCCGATCTGAATCTTGATGCTCATACACTGTAGGTGTTGGAGTTTTCTTCAGCATCGGACCGGAGCGGGACCGGCGGATCTTGTGATTTCAGTCAAGTTTTGATCAGCTCGCATTCATGTTCGCTTCAGCATTTGAATTTCTTTTGTTCTTTTTCTTCTTTCCTTTATATTGGGTTGAGACTTATCCTTTTAGTTGTCTCGGAACCTTTGCTTCGAGGTCAAACCTGCTCAAATAACAAACAAACGAATGAAATTTTCTGCCTCAGTTTTGCATTAGAAAAATTTCGTGAGTTATTTGTGATAAAAATCTGAACTTTTTTTTCTTTGTTTTTCATTCTCGAGAATTATATTTGTCTATGATATGATAAATTGGGGCAGATTCATGTCGCAAAAACGTTAACTCATGGATTGGAGACTAATGTTTGCTAAAGGGAAAAGCGCTGGACTCATGAATTCGAGCCCTAATGTTGGCTAAATGTGACTAAAAAATAGAAGCCCTATGTCTAAAAGGCACAACTCAGGGATTGGAGCCCTAATGTTGGCTAAAAGGAAAATGCTCAACTCAAGGATTGGATCCCTAATGTTGGCTAAAGGAAAAATGCTCAACTCAGGGATTGAAGCCCTAATGTTGGCTAAAGTAAAAACGCTCAACTCAGGGATTAGAGCCTAATGTTGGCTAAAGGAAAAATGTTCAACTCAGGGATTGAAGCCCTAATGTTGGCTAAAGGAAGAACACTCCACGTAGGGGTTGGAGCCCTAATGTTGGCTAAGGAAAAACGCTCAACTCAGGGATTGGAGCCTAATATTGGCTAAATGTGACTAGGGAATGGAGGCCCTATGTCTAAAAGGTGCAACTCAGGGATTGGAGTCCTAATGTTGGATAAAAGAAAAATGCTCAACTCAGGGATTGGAGCCCTAATGTTGGCTAAAGGAAAAAAATTCCCAACTCAGGGATTGGAGCCCTGATGTTGGCTAAAGGAAAAATGCTCAACTCAGGGATTGGAGCCTTAATGTTGGCTAAAGGAAAAAATGCTCAACTGAAGGATTAAAGCCCTAATGTTGGCTAAAGGAAAAATGCTCAACTCAGGGATTGGAGACCTAATGTTAGCTAAAGGAAAAACGCTCAACTCAGCGATTGGGGCCCTAATGTTGGCTAAAACAAAAATGCTTAACTCAGGGATTGGAGCCTTAATGTTGGCAAAGGAAAAATTCTCAACTCAGGGATTGGAGCCCTAATGTTGGCTAAGAAAAAATGCTCAACTTGGGGATTGGAGCCCTATGGTGGCTAAAGGCAAAGACACTCAACTAAGGGATTGGAGCCTTAGTGTTGGCCAAGGAAAAATGCTCAACTCAGGGATTGGAGCCGTAATGTTGGCTAAAGGAGGAAACACTCAACTCAAGGATTGGAGCCCTAATGTTGGCTAAAGGTTGGTATTGGGAATTCAAAACTATCCTCTTTTGGGTTTTCTTCTTTCGTTACCTTCTTTCTCACTTTTTATTTTGATAAGATGCAGGAAAGAACTTGGGGGAAACTTCCCTTTTGCATTGATTATTTGCTGCGAAGCTGTCCCAGCACTTGCGCGCTTTCCTTTTGACTGCACCTGGTTTTGCGCGGTTGCTCGTATCGCAACTGTTTCAATTTTCAACAAAGAACAATTGTTTGTTTGAATCGATGGTTGGTTCTGTAGCCTTGAATCCCAGCCCAACTTTTATTGAGAGCCTCTGCTGTTTGCTGGTTTTGAAGATTATCTTCTCTTTCGAGCCAATGGCCTCAACCTTTAGGATTTCATGACAACTCGCCCGCATAGGGCTCTGGGTTTTCACATTATTCTGCTCTTAGGATCTTTATCTTTGGACACTTTCCTTTTCCATATCTTTGCTTCAAAAGCATCAACCATCATGGCCATTCAGGATTGGCTTAATGCACCCGCTAAGGCTGGGTACCTTTCTTTAGCTCTTGCTAGGCAGGGCCCTGTAAACCAGTCATGCTACCTTTTCTTTATAGTAGTTTTGGAATCAGAGTTAGACCGAAAGGGATTCAAGGAAAAAGTAAATAGAGAGTAAGAAGATGATTTAAATAGAAGCGTCCCTTTCGGGGAAAAAGAAGGACTTATCTGGGGAATGCATGCAAGCTTCAAATGGACATGACATGCTTCTTGGATTGGATGCCCGACCTGCACAAGCTTCCTCAACTTCTCATAAGCTCATTGATCCATGTTTCAAAACCAGGAAACCTTTCCAGGACTCTTTCAATAATGGAGGTGCCTTTTTTTAGCTGACGGCGCCCTTTGTGGGTTTTCGCCAATCGACCTCTCTCATTTCGCTTCTCACCGTCGTCCGATGGTGCTCTTTACGAGTTTTCACCGAATGGACTCTCTCATATTCAATTTCTCTACTCATTGTCGCCTTATGGTGACCGTAGGTTTTCACCAACAAGACTCTCTCATTTTAGTTCTCTCAATTTGGACTACCTCAGATTCCAATAATGATGTTTTTCAACTCCCACACCATTACCAATTTATCGGAAGGACTTGGACAGGATTATTTTTAGGTAAAAAGCATATTTGACTGAATTACAACTTTGGAACCGTTTGGTGGGCTCATGGCTGAGCTAATATATCATCTTCCCCAGTTTTATTTTTTGGGGGGAATTAGGATTTTTATCTTGGTATGACTGAACCCCAGAAAGAGGTTGCCTACGTATCCTTTCGGAATCAAGTCCGACGTGGTTCAGGAATGCTTCCTAAACTATTTTTGTTTCACATCATTTTTCTATTTGTTTTTTTTGTTTTTTTGTTTTTTTTTGTTTGTTTTTCTTCTTTTTTAATTTGTTTTTATTTTTTTGACTTTATTTCCATGTTCCAAAGAGGGTGGTCAAAGAAGAGTAACCGGCTCAAATGGGTTTACTAAGGGGTTGATAGCGTTTGGGTAGCAGAATGAAAGCCTTCATCATCTCAAAGACTGAATCATTGCTACATGGAGCCTAGACATAGTACCTTTTTACTGCATCTGCGTTCACTGCTGCTTCGGGATCATCCCCTTTGATGTCGCCCAGATACAATGCTCCTTTCGGCAATATCTTTCTGATGATGTACGGGCCTTTCCAAATAGGAACAAATTTTCCTTTTGCTTTCTGATGGTGAGGAAGAATGCGCCTTAATACAAGTTGTCCTCCCTTAAAATTCCTGGGGCATACTTTCTTGTTATAAGCACAGGCCATTCTTTGTTCGTATAACTGCTCGTGGCAGACCGCAGCCATTCGTTTTTCATCAATTAAAGCCAACTGTTCTAGACGAGTCCTGACCCACACAGTGTCTTCAATCTCAGCTTCAACGATAATCCGGAGAGATGGGATTTCACCCTTCGCAGATATTGTTGCCTCAGTTCCGTAGACCAATAGATAAGGAGTTGCTCCGATTAATGTGCGCACTGTTGTGCGATACCTCAATAATGCGAAAGGTGGCTTCTTATGCCATTGCCTGGAGCTCTGAATTATCTTTCTTAAAATCTTCTTGATATTTTTGTTTGCTGCTTCGACGGCACCATTGGCTTTGGGCCGGTAAGGTATAGAGTTCTGATGCATTATTTTGAATTGTTTGCATATCTCTCCCATCAATCGACTGTTCAAATTTGTAGTGTTATCAGTGATGATAGTCGCTGGGATGCCAAAACGGCAAATGAGATGCACAAAATCCACCACGGCATTCTTGGTAACCGATTTAAGAGTGATGGATTCAACCCGTTCTGTGAAGTAATCAACGGCAACCAGTATGAATCAATGCCTATTTGAGGCTTTCAGCTCGATCGGCCCAATGACATCCATGCCCCGAGCTACGAACGGCCAAGGTGCTAACTTGGGATGCAGTTCTATTAGAGGTGCATGAATCAAATTAGCATGCAGCTGACACTGATGGCATTTCCGGACAAACCTAAAACAATCCCTTTCCATGGTTGTCCAATAATAACCCCGCTCGAATGATTTTCTTTGCTAGAACGTACCTATTCATATGTGGTCCACAAACTCCTATATTACTTCATGCATGATTAATCCAGCCTCTTCGGTGTCAACACATCTTAACAAATTGAGGTCCTGGGTCC
This sequence comes from Nicotiana benthamiana, assembly GCA_034376525.1. Taxonomy (NCBI): domain Eukaryota; kingdom Viridiplantae; phylum Streptophyta; class Magnoliopsida; order Solanales; family Solanaceae; genus Nicotiana; species Nicotiana benthamiana. The sequence continues at coordinate 99,094,445 of CM067337.1, forward strand.
TTTTATGCAAAACCTGACCACTTAAAAAGAAACCACTTGCGTGCCGTCTGATAGTTCTCTTTTGGTCCCCAGTGGCTTGCTTGGGATATTCTTGATTTTTTAGGAGCATGTTGATATCATGGTACCATGGCTGGATGTTTGGTTCTGCCTCAGCTGCATTACAGTACCCGTGTCTTTCACTGGTCTGAATTTCCAAGGGATCGATGTGGGCGTTTCCTGGATAGGGAAACATCGAGGCAAAAGTGGCAAGTGCATCAGGTAGCTCATTGTGGCAGCGAGGGATATACATTAACTCTATCGTCTTGAACCGCCTGCTAAGATCTTCCACATGATTCTAGTAAGGGATAAGTTTGACATCTCGAGTTTCCCATTCTCCTTGGGCTTGCCGGATGATTAAATCTGAATCCCCCATAATTAAAAACTATTCGGCATTTCGGTCAACTGTCATGTTCATACCCATGATGCCAGCTTCGTACTCAGCTGTATTTTTCGTGCAGAAGAACCGAAGTCGAGCGGTGGCTGGATAGTACTAACCAGTGGGTGAAATTAAAACTACCCTAATTCCCACACCTTTTGAGTTGACCGCTCCATCAAAGAACAATTTCCAAGCAGCGGTATCTTCAGATATTGCCTCCACCGAGTTCACCTCTTTGTCTGGGAAATACATGTTCAGGGGCTTTTGGCTAAATAGTCCGCTAAGGCCCGGGCTTTCATTGTTGTACGAGTGATATAGACTATATCAAACTCGGTGAGCAAGATCTTCCATTTTTCTAACCTCCATGTGCGAATTGGCTTTTGAAATATGTACTTCAGAGGATCCATCCTGGCAATGAGGTAGGTAGTGTACGCTTGCAGGTAATGCCTCAATTTCTGAACAACCCAAGTTAGAGCGCAGCAAGTTCTTTCCAGCAAAGAGTACTTGGCCTCATAGCTGGTGAATTTCTTACTTAGGTAGTATATGGCCTGCTCTTTCTTTCCAGTGATGTCGTGTTGCCCCAAAATGCAACCGAAGGAACTTTCTATAACGGTCAGGTACAGAAATAATGGTCTCTCTGGCTCAGGTGGAACCAAAACTGGTGGTTTGGATAAGTAGTTTTTAATCTTATCGAAAGCTTTTTGACAGCCATCCATCCACTTGAGCGCTGCAACTTTCTATAGCAATTTGAATATAGGCTCACATGTGGAAGTCAACTAAGTGATGAATAATATAATTCAATCTTCCCAACAAGGTCATAACGTCCTCTTTGGTCTTTGGAGGAGGTAAATCTCGAATAGACTTAATCTTTGTTGGATCTAACTAAATACCCCTCCGACTGACTATAAATCCCAAAAGTTTGCCTGACGGAACCCCACACGCACATTTGGACGGGTTCCATTACAAATCATATTTGCGCACCCGTTCGAAGAACTTCCTTAAATCTCGCACATGGTCATCCTGAGTTTTGGACTTGATAATCACGTCGTCCACATACACCTCTATTTTCATGATGCATCATATCATGAAAGATGGTAGTCATGGCTCTCATACAGGTTACCCCAACGTTCTTCAGTCCCAAAGGCATGACCCTGTAGAAATAGGTTCCCCAAGGTATGGTAAAGGGTGTTTTCTCTGCATCATCTTCATCCATTAACACCTGGTGATATCATGTGTAGCAGTCCACGAAAGACTGTATCTTATGTTTAGCGCAGTTATCAACAATAATGTGGATATTGGGCAATGGAAAGTTGTCTTTGGGGCTTGCTTTGTTCAAATCTCTGTAGTCTACGCATACTCGGGTTTTTCCATCCTTTTATGGTACTGAAACTACATTGGCTATACATGTGGTGTACCGGACCACGCAGGTCACTCCTGCTCCAAACTATCTCGAGATCTTTTTATCACTAATATCAGTTTTAAATTTTCTCTACTGTTGTTGGATCGAGGGGCACTCAGGATAAGTTGGAATTTTGTGCACTACCATTTCAATGCTCAATCCTGGCATGTTGTCATACGACCAGGCAAACATATCTTTAAACTCAAACAGAAGTTGGATTATGACATCTCGGATTTTTTCGTCTGTGTGGATGCTTATCTTGGTTTCCTTGATTTCTTTGGAGGTTCCCAAGTTAACCGGGTCGGTATCGTTCAAGTTTGGCTTAGGTTTATTCTCAAATTGTTCTAATTCTTGATTTATTTCCCCAAAAGCCTCTTCTTCATCATATTCTGGTTCTTGGTTCATTATTTCGCAATTAGACAGCGTGTTTGGATCTGGACTTAAAGTACGCAAGCATGTCATGTTATTTATAGCCGCATTATTAGAACTGAAAAGAAGAGATGAAAGAGAAAAAATAGCACAATCAGAAGGAATAAAGAAGAATGAACGATGACATATTAATTTCATTTCTTGGAATTTGAGAATAACAGGGTTTACATGTGGAAATTTGCAGACAAAAACTAAAGAAAAACATCCAAGTTACACCCTGAATAACTTGGGATGCAGATAAAGTAGCAAGACAAGTCTACCGGGACTCCCACCTGATCGGAAACGGCGTAGCCTTCCAATTTTGGAGCTTAGCGCTTGGTCCCATGCATTGCACCTCAATGGTTCTTGTGCTCTCTCCCGGGTGAACCATGTTTGGATTCATATAGCATATCTCTCATCGTCCCACATATTTCTTCACTTTCTCCTGCGTGAAGGCCTCATCCTCCTCCTCTTCTTCACTGTACTTTGGCTTTATAAACGTTTCATACAAATGTGGCAGCGGTTGAGGTAGAACCCACCCATTACACTATCTTTCATTCGCCCGTTTCCTATCATTCAGCGTCGGGTGGAAACCTAAGCCAAAGAACTTTGCAGCGGTAGGCAAGGTAATTGGATTCGCCACCTTTTGCACGGACTTTCCCAACCCTTTTCCTGGGTTATATCCATGTTGTATCATCTTTTGGCTACCATAATGGATGCATTGGAAAAGAAGTAGTGAGGGTAGGGTTTTCCCTCTTCATACTAATTAGCTACAACAATTTCAAAAGCCCAATACACTATGTGCTCACTGCCTTCCCTCGCTTCAAGACATGGGACAGACGGGTCCCGATAAATTGATTGTTTATCCTTTCCGTGAACTACGATTTCCTGATCTTCATGCTCAAATTTCATCATTTGGTGGAGCGTCGAGGGTACAACTCTTGCTGCATGGATCCAAGGCCTCCCCAAAAGGTAGTTGTAAGATGCGTCCATGTCTAGCACTTGGAAGGTTACTTCAAAATCCACCACGCCTAATACACTATGTACTCACTGCCTTCCCTTGCTTCAAGACATGGAACAAATGGGTCCCGATAAATCGATTGTTTATCCTTTCCGTGGACTACGATTTCCTGATCTTCATGTTAAAATTTCACCATTTGATGGAGCGTAGAGGGTACAACTCCTGCTGCATGGATCCATGGCGTCCCCAAAAGGTAGTTGTAAGATGTGTCCATGTTCAGCACTTGGAAGGTTACTTCAAAATCCACCAGTCCAATGGTCAGAATCAAATCAATAACCCTAATTGTGTCTCTCTTAATACCGTCAAAAGCTCGTACAAAGATATTGTTGGGACGAATCCTTCCAGTCCTAATTTCAGTCCGCTGGAGTGTAGAGAGTGGGAAAATGTCTACCCTCAAGCCTCCGTCTACCATGACCCTCTTCACATAATATCCCTCATATTTTACAGTTAAATGCAACACTTTGTTGTGAGCAGCCCCTTCCGGGGGCAGGTCAGTTTTGCTGAATGAAATTTGATTGATGGCATAGAATCTTTCTGCCATTCTTTCTAACTGTCCACCGAAGCCTCAGCTGGCACATAGGCTTCATCCAGGGTCTTCAATAAAACCTTTTGATGTTCAAGAGACTTCATCAGCAATGACAGCAAGGACACTTTCGCAGTTCATCAACCACTTCATAATCTGCCATCTTCATTTTCTGGAAGAAAACTTCTGCCTCTTCGGGACTTACAGGTTTCTTAGTTGGGAAACGCTTTCTACTGGTAAAGTTTACTTCTTCTATGTTGGAGTACTTCTCAACAGGATGGTTTTCTTGAGGCTCTCCTGAGATCTCTTTGCCTTTATATGTAACAATTCTTTTATGATAATTCCACGGTACTGCAGTAGGATCCATCATAGGCTGTGTGGTACGCATCCAATAACCAGGGCATCGTTTGGACTCAATGGCTTAATTGTCCCCCTTACCACATAATCCCCCTTGGGTATGTACATTTGGGTTGTCTTCTTCAGTTAAAGCCTCTTTGGAGGGCTCAAAGTTTGCTGCTTTTCTTTTCGACCTCGTAGGACATAAAGAATCCCATCTTTGGGAAGTATCACCTCTATGCTTGTTTCAACTTTCTTTTCTGGTTTTGTTTTGGTAACGTTTTTCTTCTTTTCCTCTTTGTCTTGCTTTGGGGAGCTTTTCGGCTTTTTTCTACATCTGCGATGGCAATTATGGTCTTTAGTGCCGGATCAAATTCTTTATCTTCACAAATCATCCCAATCACTGACCCGTTGTTGTGGGCTGACAATGGATTATTAGTTACGTCGGGGACATCCTCATCCCTTAGCACTATTTTCCCTTGCTCTATCAGATTTTCCGCCGATCTTTTTAGTGTCTAGCAATCATCTGTATCGTGCTCTTCTGCTCTCGAATGATAGGTGCATCTGACACCGGCTCTGTAAGCGGGCGATGATGGGTTTTGTCTTGTTTGAGGTACTGGTTGTAACAAGCCCATTTGGACAATTTTTAGAAATAGATTGGAGTAAGACTCACCAATTGGAATAAAAGTTTTCCTCCTGGGTGGCTCACGAGGAGGAAAATTATTCTATGGAGGACGGGGTTATAGTGATTTTGTAGAGGAGGCTGATTTCTTGGATATGGGGCTTGGTTTCTGTGGGCATGTTGCTGCGGTCGTGAGAATGGTTGGACACTCATAACCGCATATGGTTGAGGAGCATATGACATCTCTTGATGAGGGTAATAATGTTGGGATGGGTGGTCTATTTGAGAACATGGGTCTAGGAGCGCGGTGTCTCCTTGCACCTGAAGCTACCATGGCTGTTTCTTATTTCTTCTTATTTTTGGCAATTCCTCCAGACCCGCCTTGGATGGCTTGGGAGGTCGCCCTAATAGCTGATTGGCTCAAAATTTCACCTATTTTCAGTCCATTCTCTACCATCTCACCAATTTTAATGGCCTTCCTGAATGGTTTGCCCGTGGCTGACATCATATTTTCGAAATAATCAGCCACCTGAGCTTGAAGAAATACAATGACCATTTTCACTTCATCCATTTGAGGTTTTACCCACGCTTGTTCCCGCCATTTGATCGCATACTCACGAAATTTTTCTGAGGGCTTCTTCTTTAGATTTGCCAGCAAGTTCCGATTTGGAGCAATATCAATATTGTATTGGAACTGCCGAACGAAGTCTCTTGTAAGATCATCCTAGATGTGTCACCGAGAAATATCCTGATCCATATACCATTCGGAGGTGATACCCACCAAGCTTTCCCCAAAGTAAGTCATGAGCAATTCTTCTTTTCCTCCAGCTCCATTCAATTGATTACAGTATTACTTAAGATGGGAAATAGAGTCACCATGACCATCGCACTTTTTGAACTTCGGAGTTTTGAATCCCATAGGCAGATGCACGTGAGGAAACATGCACAAATCGGTGTATGACACACTTTTCTGTCCACTTAGCCCCTGCATGTTTTTGAGGTTTTGCTCCAGGCTTCTCATCCTCTTTGCCATTTTTTCCTGTTCCGGAGTTCTCGGGGTCTTTCCTGTCCCGTCATAAACTTAAATGGATGTGGCTGCGAATAAGGATAGGCGGGACATTGAAGAGGCTCCATTTGGGAAGTGAGTGTATGGAATGTGAGTTGTAGGATCTAAGGTGGGCCTTGGAAATGCAAGTTGTGCTATATCTGCGCATGGTGGAGTAGTAAAGTTGATTAGGATTGTATTAGATATAGCCGTCTAGGGGCAAACCTCCGAAGGTGTTCCTATAAAATGAGCTGAGATGGTTGAGTGTCCTAGTGGGATGTTGGGATGACTGATTGGGACAGTGGAAATCCCCCCCATTCTTGGGAAAAGTTTGGGAAATATGGGAATTGTACCAGGCGTCCCACATCTCCATCATGTAGAGATGCAATAGCCGGTATTCCTCGGCGGTTGCGGACTCTAATGCCAGGATGCCCGAGATTGGGCTTTAGTCCCTGATGGGAATTGTTGTACCCTTTGTTCTGGTGAAGTAGGGATGTGAAGCCAGTGTACCAAGAACCAAGCACCGTTTCTATAAAACCTGGACTGGAATTTGACATCAGCAAATGATTAGTTCGAGACACATAACAGATAGGTAATCGCACGTTGGGGTGTGATGCACATATACAGCTAAATGGGTTTCTACCTGTTTTGTACCAATTGCATGTGTCATCCCAACTTTCCTCATCCACTTGATTTTCACTCTCGTTTATTTCATTCTTGCCTTTGTTTTTGCCATCATCTCTCTTTCTCGGTCTTCTTTTCTCTTTCTTTCATTTTTTGGTCTTATTTTCTTTCATTTTCTTTCATATCTTTTCTTTTCTTTTCTCTTACGATTACGGTCATATCCTATGGAGATAGCTGACGTATTATGACCCCGCATGAAAGACCGAGCGTAGTTCATGAAAAATAAACGTAAAAAGAAACAAGAAGTTTTGAAAATTTCGATTTTCATAGGTGGCAAATACTTTGATTACAAAGACTCAAATCTGATAGATTAAACATCTAGCAAGCTATGATGAAAAGAAGAAATACATACTGAAATCAACTATCCTACTTCAAAAGAAAATACAGACTTGAAAAAGTTGACAGACTCTAGCGGAAAGGAAATACAGACTCAAGCAACTGACAGACTCTGCTGGAAAAGGGAATGCAGACTCAAATAAAAAGTCAGGAATACATCAAAATTCCTGGCGCATGCGAGACATCGTTCAGTCTCACCACATGCCTATATGCAAGATCCTTTTGAAGTCTGTCCAAGTCACTCATTATCTATTTAACAAACATCATCACTGCTGCAAAAAAGGTGGTACGAGTCATGTTCTCGCACACTTGTCATTTCCTAGTAATGTAGTGAGCAATGGTTAGGACCCTCTCTCTAATTCTGCCCTTTTCTTAAAGCAACCGCCCTATTTGTTGGGCCCTGGCTACCAAAGTCTGCTCGACTATCTGGTTTTGTTCCTGAAGTTGCTACAAATCCATATCTAATTGTGCCAACGCCATGTAGCAATGCTCTCTTTCAACCTTGAATTCTTTCTCCTGGTTGATCAGTTTGTTTTCTATGACGATGACCCTTTTCTTTAATCCTGTGACCTCATTATCATACTCTCTTTCAACTGCTTAACCAGACGTGCTCGTTCCTCTACATTTTTAGCCAATTACTTTTGAACCCTGACTAATTCTCTTTCTGCTTTGTTGAGGTCATAACTGTAGTCATTCACTTGTCGCCTCAAATTATCTATAAGCTTTGCGTCTTTGGCACTCCTGACGGGATCTTCGAATGTTATCTTCATCTTTTGAATTTGCGCTCGTAAGGCTTCCTTTTCTGAGGCTAATTTCTTCTTTTCACCCTCATCGACTGCAGCCTATAAGCTGTTTCCAAACTGAAGGTCTCGGACCTGCTTTTCCAACTTTCCTATCCTGGCCCTACATTCATTCTCCTTAGCTAACCCGGCCCATTGTTCTTGTGATAATTCGACAAATCCTAGAGATGGGGTCTTTTGGCAGGCCTCCTAGCAACAATTTCCCTTCTATACCAAACATGATACCCAGGTGAAACTTCTCCTTTAGCTCGATCTCGTACACAGGTATTTGGTGCCAAGTATTGACATTCGCTCCAAATCTGGCGGACTCTTGCTTCAGAAAACTGGCCATCAGGGCCAATCTCAACTACTTGGGTACTGAGATCTTCATCTTTTGGCACTATATGGCACCTCCCAATTTGTCTTAAAACCCGACACGGAGCGTAAGGTTGAATGCTCTTGAGACCCATCAAGAGGAAGTGAGGCCCAGTTGCTGGCATAAGAGGAAGTGAGGCGCAGTTGCTGGCATATATATTCATCCACAAGTAACCATCCCAACGTCCACTCTATTTGACTGGAAGTGATATACCAAAAGTATGATGTCCATTCCTTGACCCCTTCAGGCAGGCTGATCCCGCTAATCCTCGTATAAAATTCCTCTATGCAGGTTTTCTATGTTGACCCATAACTCAAGAAGTGAGGACGATGGAATAGATGTTCAGTCATCCACATTTGCAAAAACACATTGCACCCCTCAAAAAAGTCTCCTCCGGCTTTGCAGGCTGTGAGAGCGTGGAAGATTTCAGCTACTATCATGGGTGCAAGGGTGCTCTTGGCTTGGGTGATTAAAGTGGTGATGACCCTGGCTATTTTTATGTCGATATTTCTATCTTTCCTTGATAACACTAGAAGCCCTAAGAAAACTACCATGAAAGCAAAACGTCTATGTTCCTCCTATTTTTGGCAGTTTCCTTTGCTACATATTTTGCTTTCCGGATTATTGAATCCTCCTAGGTGGCCATATCTCTGGTATATAAAGTGGGGAGTACAAAATCTAATTGTGGACCGTCCTGCTTATCTTCAGTGAGTCTAAGAATCTATGCACAGCGACAGTTCTTGGGGCAACCAAATACTTGTGCCTTAAAGGAACCTCAACGCTCCCAATGTATCCGACTATTTCCTCTAGGGTCGGGGTGAATTTCAAAATCTAAAAAATGGAACACGTTGTGTGCCAGGTCCCAGCATGTGACCAATGCCCTTATGATGTCTCCCCGAGGCTTAATCTCCAGCAAACCAGTAAGACCTTTCAAATATTTTTTGACCTCATCTTGCCCTTCTTCTCCTAAATCATTCCACCACAGATGCAGCTGCAAAGGGACTTTGTTCATGATTAAGAAAGGTTCATTTTGAATCGTGCTCATCCTGCATATTTATTAAGGTGATTTATTCACTTATTTCGAAGAAAAAATGACTCCATTTTATTTCACTGAAAATTTCAAAACAAAAACCCGGCTTTGAAATACGGCCTTTTGGCACTTCGGGAAGAAGATTTTAAGGTTGTGCCCGCTAACCGTTGAAAATGATCCAAAGTGGTTGTTCTTGCAAAACAGCCTTTCGGCGCCCTTTTGGGGATATTCTGTTTATTATAAACCCGACAAAAAGAATTTTTGCTTTTGTATTGGTTCTGGACTATTTTTGCAAAAGGAAAGTTGGACCCAATAGGGGTTGCATATGTATCTCACATCCGGAGAGAATCAAACTAGCGTAGTTCGGGCAGATTTGACAAAACCAACTATTTTGAAAAAATTTCTTTGACTTTCTAAAAAATTTGGCAGAGTTTCGGTACCATTTAGGGTATTGGGTTTTCAAAACATGTGACTAACTCACTCAACCCTAACATTATTATTCTTTTCTCTCCTTTTTTCTTTTTCTTTTTTCTTTTTTTTTTCAAATCTCTCTCATTATTTACAAATCAGTCAGCATACAGATCTGAGGCAAACAAATGCTCAAATAGTACGCAAGATGCATCATGATGGTCTTTTCATTTCAGGCCACCTGTCCTAGACGGACCCAACCCATGTGTTGAGTCCCTTAAGTCAAACGCACATGATGCAAGCAAGCGTACCTACTAGGGATCCAGCATGAGGTCGAGTTATTCTAGGTTCAAAACCTAGGTATATGTTCTAGACTGTGTACCGGAGTGGACAACTCGAGTCGAGTAGGGGGCTACGTACCGGGAACCGAAAGGCCATCCGGCTTAATAACATGTCCGGCCTCTTTCTTAGTTTACGGTATGACACTAACAGAATAAAGAGCCTCGACCAGCGAGCACATCCTCGAAGATGAGAAGAAAATGGTTTCGTAACAATTTTATATACACAATTCAGGTAATATCAAAGCGGTAAAGCACTTAGCACGTTAGGATGCATAACAAATTTCAAATATTAAACTAAGTACGTTAAAAAAATTATAGTAAGAATTAGGATCAATGGATTAACCTTAATTTGTGACTTAAAAATCTTTTTCAAGTTAAATTAATTAAACTTGAGGAATAGTTTGGTTCACCTACTAGTTAATGAAGATTACATAAGTTGTTCATAAAATAATTAATAATGAATGAATTGTTATGTGATAATTATTTATAACGAGATGTCGAGATTGTCGTACATGAATTACTTGTTTTAAAAAAATATTTTTGTTTTTAAATAATTTAAACTCTACATTAGTATTAGATATTCTTATTTCATATCTTACATAGCGCATATTTAAGGAAAAATTTAAAAATAATCAAATTTATAATTGATGTATTTATATAAAGATAAATTTGAGCGAAAATAAAGTTCAAAACCTGAAAAACACTATATTATATTATGCTGGAGTTCCAGCATAGTTATCTTGGAACTCCAGATATCATAAGTATACTTGAACTCCAGCATATTATACGAGAGTCAGAGGATAAGTATACTAGAACTCAGCATAATATGATGGAGTTCCAGCATAAGTACATTAGAACTCCAGCATAATATACTGGAGTTCCAGCATAAGTACATTAGAACTCCAGCATAATATACTGGAGTTCCAGCAGTATACCTATCCAGTATAATATAGTGGAGTTTGGAGTACCGATGCTCCAGTCTTCAATATATTATAGTGGAGCCACCAAAGTATGCTAGATGCTAGAGTTCATACGCAAGTGCACCATTACAGCATAATATATGGAGTTCATACACAAGTGCACCAAACTCCAATATATTACACTGGACATATCTCTATTGCAGCAAAATAGTGGTTATTTTTCATTAATTTGATAAATACTGCCTATTTTTGATTGACTAGTCCAAAAACTAGCCCTACCATGCTATTTTTACCATAATTAATATATTGTTATAAAACAATAAAAGAACAAGAGCAATATTGCAGAGAAAGAGAGAGAAATTCTTATTGAATTTTGGGGTAGTTTACAATGGGGTAAGACCCCTCTATTTATAGGAGGAAAAATAACTTAGCCTCAAAGTAAAACTCTCTACAAGATAGACATTCACTCTAATTAGAATTCTATTCTTAACACTCCCCCTTGAATGTCTACTCAATAAGTAATGCGCCTCATTAAAAACCATAACTAAAATAAAATCCAATGAGAAAAAAATTCTAGAAAAGGAAAAAGAGTACACATATTTAGTAATGCGCCTATTGGTTGCCTCGTTAAAAACCTTGCAAGGAAAACCCAGTGGGACAAAACCTTGTAAGGGAAAAAGAGTGCAACGCGCATTAACTCCCCCTGAAAAGAGCATCAATTCACATCCTTGAGCCTTCGGATTCAAATCTTGTGTACCAGCTTCTTGAAGGTTGACGTTGGTAGAGATTTTGTGAACAAATCAGCCATATTATCACTTGAACGAATCTGTTGCACATTGATATCACCATTCTTTTGAAGATCATGTGTGAAAAATAACTTCGGTGAAATATGCTTCTGTCTCCTTTTATGAATCCTCCCTTCAATTGGGCTATGCATGCTGCATTGTCTTCATACAAAATCGTGGGTAGTTTGTCATATTTCAAACCACATTTGTCTTGAATATGATGTATTATAGACCTCAACCACACACACTCTCGACTTGCTTCATGAATAGCAATTATCTCAGCATGATTAGATGAAGTAGCCACAATTGATTGCTTAGTCGATCGCCAAGATATGGCAGTGCCTCCACAGATAAACACATAACCTGTTTGAGATCGAGCCTTGTGTGGGTCAGATAAATATCCAGCATCAGCATAACCAACAAGATCAGGACTGCAATTATTGCTATAAAATAAGCCCATATCGGTAGTCCCTTTTAGATACCGCAATATATGTTTGATTCCATTCCAATGTCTCCTTGTGGGAGCAGAGCTATATCTTGCTAAGATACATTAGTGCGCCAATTGCACTAAGATATGGTACTTCAGTACCAAGTAGCTCTTCATTCTTTTCTTGCGGTCGGAATGGATCCTTATTCACATCAAGTGATCGAACAACCATCGGAGTATGCTCCATCCATGTAAAACCGTTTCAATACCTTTTCTATATAGGCAGATTGATGAACAAAAATTCTGTTTGCCAAATATTCAATTTGCAAACCAAGACATAATTTTGTCTTTCCGAGATCTTTCATCTCGAATTCCTTCTTTAAATAATCAATTGCCTTTTGGAGTTCTATGGGAGTTCCAATAAGGTTTATGTCATCGACATATACGGCAAGTACAACAAATTGTTGTTTTCTTTATAAAAACACATGGATTTATATAGCCTTCCTTTAATAAATACTACCACATTCGTCCTGATTGCTTTAGACCATACAAAGATCTTTGCAATTTGATTGAAAACATTTCCCGGGACTTTGAATTATGAGTGTTTGGCAATTTGAATCCATCGGGAATTTTCATGTATATCTCATTATCAAGTGAGCCAAAAAGATAGGCAGTAACCACATCCATTAGATGCATGTCAAGCTTTTCAAGGACAGCAAAACTAATGAGACAACGGAAAGGTATAGCATCCATTACGGGTGAATATGTCTCTTCATAATCGACACCAGGCTTTTGAGAAAATCCTTGTGCAACAAGGCGTGCCTTATATCTTTGTACCTTGTTTTTCTCATTTCTGTTGCGTACAAAGACCCATCTATAGCCAACAGGCTTAACACCATTAGATGTTTCAACTGTAGGCCCAAAAACTTCACGTTTTACAAGTGAATTCAATTCTGATTGGATTGCTTCTTGCCATTTTGGCCAATCAAGTCTTTGTCGATATTCTCCAACAGATTGAGGTTCAAGATCCTCACTTTCTTGCATAATGCTAGATGCAACATTATATGTAAAGACATAATCCACCGCTATATCCACTCGATTAAAATTTGTCTCAATATCGATTGGATTTATTGATAGTTCCTTATTTTCCTGAGTCTCGGGCTCAATGGATTCTTCATGAATCTCAGAATTTATTAAATCGTGAATTTCCTCATGAGATTCTTTCGTAGTGTCATTTTGATCATTTGCTTTCCTTTTTCTAGGATTTCGATCTTTGGAACCTAATGGCCTGCCACGTTTTAGGCGTGCTTCCGACTCATTAGATATGACACTAGAAGATTGTCCAATAGGGACATCAATACGAATTGGAACATTCTCTTCGGGGATGTGAGATTTTGTTATCCTTTTCAAGTCCGTGAATGCGTCAGGCATTTGATTTGCTATTCTTTGCAAATGGATAATATTTTGCACCTCTTTTTCACAAATAGAGGTATGTGGATCAAGATGAGATAATGATGGATTTTTCCACAAAATTTCCCGTTTGGTTTCACCAACTTCTCCCCCTAATTTTATAAAAAGTGTCTCATCGAATCGACAGTCTGCAAATCGTGCAGTGAACAAATCCCCTGTCAATGTTTCGAGGTAGCGAATAATGGAGGGTGATTCAAACCCAACATATATTCCTAACCTTCTTTGCGGACCCATTTTGGTGCGGTATGGCGGTGCTACAGGCACATATACTGCGCATCCAAAAATTCTTAAATGGGATATATTAGGTTCATGACCCAAAACTAATTGCAACGGGGAATATTTGTGATAATTCGTCGGTCTGAGACGAACTAGCATTGCTGCATACAAAATGGCGTGACCCCAAACCGAAGTGGGCAGCCTCGTTTTCATGAGTAATGGTCTTGCAATCAACTGCAGACGTTTAATTAAAGATTCTGCAAGACCATTTTGAGTGTGAACATGAGCTACAGGATGTTCCACTTTTATCCCAATTGATAAGCAATAATCATTAAATGCTTGGGATGAAAACTCAGCAGCATTATCTAGTCTAATAGACTTAATTGGATTATCAGGAAATTGTGCTCGTAATCGAATTATTTGTGCCATTAATTTTGCAAACGCAAGGTTGCGTGATGACAATAGGCACACATGAGACCATCTAGAGGATGCGTCTATTAAGACCATAAAATATCTAAAGGACCCACTAGGTGGGTGAATAGGTCCACAAATATCCCCTTGTATACATTCCAAAAACGTAGGTGACTTAGTTCCAACCTTTGTTGGTGATGGTCTAATAATTAATTTGCCTTGATAACAAGAAGTGCAAGAAAATTCATTATTTAAAAGAATCTTTAAATTCTTAATGGATGCCTATATGAGTTTTCTATAATCCGTCTCATCATAATTGATCCAGGATGTCCTAATCGATCATGCCAAAGTACAAAAGTATTGGAATCAGTAACCTTTTGGTTTACTGTGGAATGTGCCTCAATTGCACTAATTTTTGTCCAATACAGGCCACAAGATAAAGATGGGAACTTCTCAATAACCCTCTTTGGGCCTGAGACATTCTTTGTAATGATGAGGTACTCAAGATTATTCTCATCTATTGTCTCAATATGATATCCATTTTGACGGATATCTTTAAAACTCAACAAGTTCCTCTTGGACTTGGAAGAGAACATTGCATTCTCTATGATAAATATTGTTCCTTTAGGCAGAGTTATAGTTGCTCTTCCGAAGCCTTCAATCAATTTACTACTACCAGAAATTGTAGTAACATCTGCCTTACACATACTTAAATGAGAGAAATATTTCTTCTCTTTGAATAGCGTATGTGTGGTAGATGAATCAATTAAACAAATATCTTTACAATTGGACGTTGATCCAAGTTTGCTTTGTGATATATCCATATTTGCTTCCCATGGTTTGACATACAAAAGAAATATACGAAAAATATTAGTATGATAAAAAAAATATCTTTTATCATAGTTATTCTCCTTTTAATACTCTTGTATCCGTTTCTTAATAATTAAACAATATTTTCAAAATCTGCTGAGGTTAGTCGATTAACCAAATAGATAATCGACTAACTTGTTTCAACGTTTAAAAAAAACTAGTCGATGAACAGGCAACGGACATAAGGTTAATCGATTAACTAAAGTGATAATCGATTAACTTAGATAACGGTCATTAGGTTAGTCGATTAACTAAATCGGATGGTCGACTAACATGCCTTGCGGAAAAGGTCCAGTTTAATAGAATATATTGGTTAATCGATTATCTGTTATGTTAATCGATTAAATTACTGAAAAATCATTACAAATAAAGCATAAGATGATTGTGTAATGTAAAGTTATATAAAATTTGAACCATATCACAATAATAGATAACTTATGTAAACTATGATAATTGTTTATTCATTAACTACTACGAATAAGTAAAAATAAAAATATCAAACTGCTCAATCTTCTTTAACCATGGATCCATCACCGATCAAGTGATCTATTTTTCCCTCAGGGTGCTCAAAGAAGTCTGCCACATCCAAGTGGGTGATGTCAAAATTATTGTCAGAGACAAAATTGGTTTCAGGGCCTTTACTCTTTAGAGATGCTTGATAAAGCTCAACCAAATGTCTTGGTACACGACAAATTTTTGTCCAGTGCCCTTTTCCACCGCAACGATAACATATAGTTTCTGAACTATTTGCTTTTGGATTCTCATAATTCCATTTCCGCTTTTGGTGGTTATATTTCTTTGGGGGGTGACTAACACCAGGAAAATTTCTTCCTTGTCAACGTCCACGGCCATAACCCCGACTACGACCACGACCATGATTAAAGCCATAGCCTTTTCCACGCTTAGCATAATGGGAATACACCTTATCTACTTCAGGTAATGGTGTAGACCCAGTGGGTCGATTTTCGTGATTTCTCATGAGCAGGTCATTGTTTCGCTCAGCCACAAGGAGAAGAGAAATCAGCTCAGAGTACTTTTTGAAACCTTTCTCTTTGTACTGTTGTTGCAGAACCATATTGGAGGCATGAAACGTTGTAAACGTTTTTTCAAGCATATCATAATCAGTTATAGTATCTCCACAAAGTTTCAATTTAGAAGTAATTCTAAACATTGCAGAATTATATTCAGAAACAGACTTAAAGTCTTGGAGCCTCAGATGAGCCCAATCATATCGTGCTTGTGGCAGAGTGACCAACTTTAAGTTGTCATATCTCTCCTTTAAGCCATTCCACAAGATAAGTGGATCTTTGATTGTGAGATATTCAATTTTCAAACCTTCATCAAGGTGATGGCGCAAGAAAATCAAGGCCTTAGCACAGTCTTGGGTGGATGCATTATTTCTGTCTTTAATGGCGTCTCCAAGACCCATTGCATCCAAATGGATTTCAGCATCCAACACCCATGTCATGTAGTTCTTGCCCGAAATTTCAAGGGCAACGAACTTTCTTTTCATAATGTCAGACATAATTAAAATAAAATTAGGAGGAGAAAAAAATACCTTAATTTTCTCAAAGAGATTCTTGAGATAGTAGAGCTTCGTGCTGATAACGTGTTATAAAACAATAAAAGAACAAGAGCAATATTGCAGAGAAAGAGAGAGAAATTCTTATTGAATTTTGGGGTAGTTTACAATAGGGTAAGACCCCTCTATTTATAGGAGAAAAAATAACTTAGCCTCAAAGTAAAACTCTCTACAAGATAGACATTTACTCTAATTAGAATTCTATTCTTAACATATATAAATTATAGTAACTTAAAATTCTTTTTTCTTTCCTTTTGTTGTTTCATTTCCATATGACACCGACTAATCAAAACGGTTAACCAACCGCCCTTGGCATTTTTCCGTTTCATCAGTTGGGAATTTCATTTTCTTCTTCATTCACATTGACCGATTTTGCTTGAGGACCAAACGTTGCTTTAAATCGGCATGGCGAAGCCCGAAATTGATAAGAAGAATAAGAACAGTTTCACAATTAAATACGCATGGTTTATTGGCGCTTTAATTGTTGTACTCTTCGCTGTTTTCCTCAGTATCACCAAATTCCGCACATTCCATCCCTTCAGTAATAACACTGGCAAAAAATGCAACTGTTCTCAGGTTTTTCTTTTTTGCTTTAATAATAATTATAATTATAAATATAATTCAGCTGACGTTATTGATGAAAAATGACACTGTTTGGGATTGTTTAGAGTTATTGAGTTTTGTAGATTAAATTGATGATTACAAAAAGTTATATCACAAAGAATTTATTGAGTTTTGTTTAAAGTTGTGAATAATATAATATCACAAAGGATTTAAGTTATGTACACGTTCACCATGGCGTAATTTAACATGTATGCTTACCGTTTATTTTTGGATATCAATTAATACTATTAAATAGAGTTACGTACAATTACCTTTTAAGTGTGACCTGATTATCTAAATAATATCTACACTTATATGGCGTAGAACTTGAACACTGTTCTATTACAGTACTGGAATATATATGTGATTTGTATTGTGTCTAGCTAGTTAAGGATTAAGGTGTAGTTGATTGATTGATGGATTGTGTTTCCCTATGTTGGGATGTAATTCTTTTTTACCTCCGTTTGGAGGGAAAATTAAGAAAAAGAATCTCTGGCTTGCTTAATTGTTTGATTTTTCTGGAAAAAGATAGTAAATGGTAGTAATTTTTTGCTATTTGTTTCCTGGTCTAGCTCTAGCTTTTAAGCTGAGATTATTACTATTTTTTGATGGATTATTGGACTGATGAATCAATACTAGATGAAATTCAGTCTTAGTGTGATGGCATGCAGTTCAAAAATTTTAATTTTGAACTTTATAGAGGTGAATTTTCGCTGAGTTAGCTTTTGCTATGTGGAAATATTTACAGGGGGCAGGCAAGTATAGTGGGGTTGTGGAAGACACTTGTTGTGACTACGAGACTGTGAATCATCTTAACAAGGAAGCATTACATCCGTTGCTCCAAGAACTTGTTAAAACACCATTTTTCAGATATTTCAAGGTAAGCATTTAGACACATCTCGATCTCATGGAAAATATTTAGTGTTATCATGTACTTAGTCCGCTTAGAACTAAAACAATTTGAGTTGTCAGTTGTAAGTGCTGATATGTTACTACCATGTAGAAATTCTGTACTGGCTGTTAGTTCACAAATCAGCCTGTCCAGAGGTGGTGGTTCGGCTTCTGCTTGGATAGCTTATTAATTATGATTTGTATACTCTATGGTTTTCCATGTCTGATTTTCTTGATAGTTTATGTTGTATAGTTGTGAAAGATCAAGTTCTTTTTATCTCAGCATTCAAGTAGTTGATAGTCCTCAACCATTACTAGTGATATTTCATCTAAATAACAAGATGTATTTGACTTTGAAAAGTTTCAACTAATATAGTAGCAGTTATCAAATGAAGTAATAGATCAGTTTCAAATGTAGTATTCTGATTGTGACACATCAATTCTGTGACTGAAGTATCAAGATCTTCCCTTTTTCTGATTTTCACTTGATATCTTTGTTATCAGTAGTAAATGCATCCTATAGTTATACTGTAATCAGATAATCTCTACCTTTTAGGGGAAACTATATCATAACCAACTGAAAACTAATGGATAAATACACGATATCCTTTTGATACATGTCGGTTTATCGATTCCAAACTAACCATGTGAGACTCACGGAACCAATTTCTCCATATACTATTCCCATTCCTGTTACAGTTGCCTGGTATGCCGGTACTTCAACATATTTCTGTCTATCTGCCTGATCTGCCAGTATTTGAACATAGTAACCATATCTGGTAAATAGCCTAATAAATTCTAAATAAAGATTGAAAAAACTGGTCTGAGGATGCAGCTGTGCATTGCAACGAGTAGACATCAAAAGCTTTTATACGTTTTTTTCACTTGAAGCACTAGCTGAAGATTCTGTCTGCTCTTCAGGTTTCAGCTGTAAGAACCACCGCCGCACACTGCACAAACAAAAAATGTTTCAAACCCCATTGCTTGGGGAAAAAAGAATCTGATTTGTACTGGCAACAAATGCTACAAAGCAAATGACATGTACATTCTTGTCTGACAATCATAACGGCCTTCCACAGAGCTTTACCATTCACTTCCTTGCTTAGTAAATGATCATATTCTCCAAAAGAGTAGAAGTTTCACATGCCAAGCTTCAGCTTACAGGGATCTCACCTGCTTCTACAGAGTAAGGTGTCATTTCTTACAAGCATCTAATACGTCCTGGATAGAATCACTCATCAATATCAGTTATCTCTATAGGGCAGATCTTGAGGCAGCAATAAAGTAGAACATGATGGAATGCTGGAAAGGGTTCATCTAATCAGCTAATCCCAGTTGAACATATAGTTTGCTCATGAGCAAGGTGGCATTTCTGATCGGTGTCTAATATGTTATGGGAAAAGTCACTTCATCCACAATTACCACCACTTTAGGACAGATTCTGAGACAGCAGTAAAGCAGAAGATAATGGGATGCTGGAAAGCATACAACTAATCAGCAATAAATTGATCCCACTTGAACCTATTGCTTGCTGCATCCAAAACCTTTTATCTACATGGAAACTGCTTCCAAACTGCAAATACTTGAAACATTTGCAATCTAAAGACAGTCATGTATGCCTCGAAGGTCGAAAATAAGATCCCCAATTCTAAAACATTAGCTCAATCTGAATATGGGGAGCATCCAAAAGATTTTTCTGGCTAACCATTCATGGTAACCAATAACATCACAGAACTTATTATTTGCTTTAATCAATTCTCTCAACTGGATGCCAGAGACTATCTTTTCTTGCATAGACAGGAGAAAGTTCAATTGTGACATGATTAGATTGCACTTGTACTGGGCTGCCCTTGATTCTGAGATCATTAACAACAACTAATAAGTATCACACCCAAAATTTGGTTGCTCCATCTGAAGGCATTTGAGCATCTAGACCGAGCTCATCAAGACGCCTTCAGCCTTATCAAGGAGAAATCTTCGCTTAAATTGTACAGATGCTTCCAACAAGATCTATTCCATGGAAGCCTGCGAAGTTGCAAGCTACTTTCTTTTTTGGCTGGAACAGGAAGCTTTGAAGTTTCTCTTGAATAAGGCAGGAAAAGGGTGCTCATCTCCATGATACCTATTTAATTTACTTCTCAATTTCCATCTCTGTGTTTTCTTGTTCTTTCTTAAATAAGGATCGTGGTTCTCTTTCAACTTTATGTCTTTGATTTCATTTATAATTCGATGACATAAGCCTCAGCTTCAAACAAGAACATTAGCAGCCTACTGTTTATGCTATCGTCACTTGATTCTTTTCTATTTTATACCTTTTCACGACACATTGCTAATTGCTTGCTCAATATCCAGTTCCATTTTTTTCCACTCGCGTTTTAAGTTTGCAGGTTAAGTTGTGGTGTGATTGTCCATTCTGGCCAGATGATGGAATGTGCCGTTTACGAGACTGCAGTGTATGTGAATGCCCAGACAATGAATTTCCTGAGCCATTTAAGGCGCAAAGTAATCGACTTTCTTCAAGTAACCTAGTCTGTCTAGAAGAAAACCCTGAGGCAGCTGTTGATCGTACAATAGACTCCAAAGCATTCAAAGGCTGGGTGGAAGTGGACAACCCATGGACGAATGATGATGAGACAGATAATGGTTGTTCAATCTCTATGATTGTATATAGCTCCAATCCTGGCCCACCCAAAACGAAAGAAAAACGCAGAAAAAAGAGACCACCAGAAAAGAAAATAGATAATTTAACTGAAGTAATGGTTGTATAATACTTGATTTGTTAGTTCCACTGCTTAAGACCACTCATATGCACAGTGTGGACAATTTACAGGCCTCCTTGCGGCTCGATTTCAGGCATGGGTCACTGCTTTGTGGCAGAGTAACCCATTTTTTCTGCTATGCATTTTTCGCCTTCTTAATACCTTTTTGTAATATTCGCCTGCATCATAGTAATTTTAGCGTAATATTTTCTGAAATTGAGAAGGATTGATTTTTTTTTATTTCTACTTTCAGCTGAAATGGCATATGTTAATCTCCAATTGAACCCTGAACGCTACACTGGGTACAGTGGTCCATCTGCCAGAAGAATATGGGATGCTATCTATATAGAAAACTGCCCTAAATGTAAGCTGGTTCATTTACTTATCTTTATCTCTTAGCTTCTTCTTTGTATCAGTATGGAACTGTTCCACTTCTCTATCTCCCCTTCTATTCTTTGCCTGGCTCTATGTCTTTGGGTGTAGACATCTTATATGGATGTGAAGAACATGTATTGGTGAGATACCACCTTTAAGATAGTGATAGTTCCTTTGATATATATATATAATGCCTGCACAGTTTTCTATGCTTAGGCATATGGTTGTTACACTTTCGTTTCTCCTACTGTTTTAGAATTTTCAGAATACTTTTGATGTACTACCTTTAATGGAGTTTAGTCGCCTCGTTTTGTAGTTGACATAATTTAGTTATCAATATTATGAGGAGGGGTCTAAAGCATTATGCTTTTTAAGTAGACTTGCTATGTTTCTAGGAATAACTGGAAGACTGTAATGTCTCAGACTATGTTTTTCGGAGTCTCCAATAATGTTGCCGCGCCCGTGTCGGATCTTCCAAAAATACACTACTTTTGGAGGATCCTACACGCACCCGGCGGCATCTTCTAAGAGTCCGAGCAACATAGGTCTGAGATTGAAGCTAGCGTATCTGTTAACTTAATTATGAGGGGGGTATTATAAGGTGACTTCAACTAAGTTAGGAAAGGACCAACTTACGCACTCTTTCATGGTTTAAAAAGATCAAGTGATATGTCAGTCTAAAGGTCAATGATTTTTGACATTTCTTGTTGCACCTTTCTGAATGAATATGCATATTTATTGGGTGAATTTGGTGTACATCCAGTTTGGAGATATCGGCTAAACTTTGTTTATATGGAGATTCATGACTGAGAAATATTGGAATTTTGGGTTGAGAACTTGTTGACAGATTAATCTTGGAATCTACAGTATTTCGATAACAAATTTCTAAGGCTGAATAGTTTTGGTTCTTCTACATGACCTGTGGGAAAATTTCTGATTTACTTTTGCATCAGCTTCTGAAGTTCCACTATTAACCTGTGATATGTTCTGCAGATCCATCTGGAGAGATTTGCCCAGAGAAGAAGATATTGTATAAATTAATATCTGGCCTCCACTCTTCAATTTCTATTCACATAGCTGCTGATTACTTGCTTGATGAAGCATCAAACACGGTATTATGACCCATCCACTTGTTTTCCTCATGGCGTTTTTATCTAGGAAGTGTAACTATTGTGCAACCAACTGTGAGGACAATCTTTCCCAAGAGTTTATTTCTTATGTGGATATGGGAAATGTTCAATCTATCAAAGCGAAAATTCTTGGGTTGCATTTGATTAGATGAATTGTGGTTGTGAGGGATTGAAAAATCATAAGCTGTAACAACCTTTTCTTTCTTGTTTGTGAATTTATTATCATGAGAAAAGTCATGCTGAAATTTCCTCTACGTTCCTATTTTTCAGTGTTCGTCCTTCCCTTTGTCTTAATAATATGATTGTGACAGAGTTTCTTGACAGCCCACCCACCCCCCAAAAAAAGGAAGGAGTGTTGGAAAATATGACTAATTTTCAAGTATTGGAGTTTTGGTGTCATACTTCAGAGAGACTTTTATTTACCTGGAGTCTAGATGGATTTTCATTGCCTTCAGCACCATTGAACACATCAAAACATCCCATCACATGACTTGAAAAAATGATCACAAGTCTCTTCACATGTTTATGGCCAATAAAGTTCTTCCTAAGATTGTACAATAGCAGCTTCCTTTTGCAATGATAATGGTCAGTCTGACACTAATCCTGCTTTCTTCTGGTTTTGCTGTGATTCAGTGGGGACAGAATCTTACATTGATGTATGACCGTGTCTTACAATTCCCTGTCCGCGTCAACAACCTATACTTCACTTTCCTGTTTGTGCTCCGTGCTGTTACCAAAGTGAGTATTTTAATCTATATGCTTGCTTGGCCCCACCCACCCCCCTAATGGGAGAGGAGCAACAAGGGCAATGATGATGACTGATAACTAATTTAATCTGTAGGCAGCAGACTACTTGGACCAGGCTTCATATGATACTGGAAATCCGGAGGACGACCTGAAAACACAATCTTGGATGAAGCAATTGGTTTACAATCCTAAACTGCAAGCTTCATGTCCTTTACCTTTTGATGAAGCGGGGTTATGGAAAGGTCAAACCGTCAAAGCGAGCCTGATCTGTTGCGGCAAATTCAGACGCAGTTCAGAAACATCAGGTCTTCAAACGATATCCTGGCTGATTGATACTTCTCTAGAATAGAATGCTTCTAACTTGTGTTTATGCACCTCGAAAAATCCTTTACCTTTTGTCCCTCCCTACAATGAAGAAAATCTTGCTCTTAATTGTCTTGCTTCTTCGTATCTGTTATTGTTGGATTAGTATTATCTGTTTGTGAACATAATCATACATGTTACTTGATTTAAGTTTGTTGGGAGCAATTACTCGGTACGCAGTTGTCCTTCTAGATACGTCACTTACCTTTTTGAGAAACTATAATGGTATCTTCTGCTTGGATATCTTGGTGGTATACCATATATTAACGTATTTTTTATGGTGTCTGACCCAAATTGCAGTACACTGATGGACGGCATTGGATGTGAAAAATGTCGTCTTTGGGGAAAGCTTCAGGTTCTTGGTCTTGGTACAGCGTTAAAGATACTATTCTCCGTCAATGGTCCAGAACGTTTAGGTGAAACTGTAAGTTTTATGCAGAAGAATGACTCTCATTAGCCTTGTTTAAAACCGGTTTATTCTGTTTGATTTGAATTGGTGACCAACAGTCTGTACCTTCCTTGTAGACATTGCCATGGTATGTGTACTTTTAGTTTCCGTTCATTAAGGTTGCGTGTTGTGTTTATACATGTACATTCCTTAGATTTTCTTTTCAGTTCAAAAGTAAAGGAAATAGATCTAAAACTCACGGCATGTATTTCTGCATCTTCCATTTGACTTTCTTCGAAGTTTGTTACTTGTTGCTTATGCAAATGATTAATGGAGGCCATTTTTTCTGTTTCTATATTTTTTCAGCTGCATTTGTAACGGAATGAAGTTATAGCATTGATTAACTTACTGAATCGGCTTTCAGAATCTGTTATGCTTGTACATGATATGGGGCCTTCGCTCGAAAATGTTATGAGAACACAAATTTCTACACCTAGCAATCAACCGTCGATGACAGGGCAACATACTAATGTACAGTTATCATTGTGGAGGCAATTCCGGTTGCACACTATGCTGTTTTGCTACTACCGTATATGAGGAGAAGATATAATAAGTTCAACAATAGAAACTATTAGTAGATCTTATTCTCACCTCGCGGCAGAGCTGTCTTCCCTATATCCAAGTTAGAGATAGAAGTTGCCTCCTGTATCGACAAGAACAAGAAGTTCGACTTTCTTCTTTTTCTTTTTTTGGTTGGGGGTGTTCTGTTTCCAGGACTTACAAGCTGCTTTCTCACTTTTTCTCCTTATCTTTCCCTTTCTGTGAGAACGATTCTTATACACGTCAAGTCCATAGAAACATATGTAAAATATAATCCTTTCAATTTTTAGTTCAATGTATTGCAATTCTAGTGCTACAGGTCATGTTACTGCAATTTGTATGTTATGTGATAGACGTTTTATGCAAGAGTTTCAGAAGGCAGTTGGTTTGTTCAGTGTATTTTGGAGCTGCTTAAAGAAAGTGCATCTTTATATACAGGAGAAATTTGTATGTAAAACCCATACTTTATACGCGTTGACGATTCCAGTTTCAATGTAATTCAGTTGGAGGCGAAGAGCGTGCCGGAAGCCTATATCAGAGTAATCAAGGACATGTACAATGGAGCTAAGACTAGGGTTAGGACGGTGGGTGGCGAATCAGACTATTTTCCAGTGGTTATGGGGCTCCATCAAGGATCGGCGCTGAGCCCCTCTTGTTTGTCTTAGTGATAGATGCTCTAACCCGACATATTCAAGGGGATGTGCCTTGGTGTATGCTTTTTGCTGATGATATAGTATTGATAGACGAGACGAGGGTCGGTGTTAGTGAGAGGTTAGAGGTATGGAGACAGACTCTCGAGTCTAAAGGTTTCAAAATAAGCAGATCTAAGACAGAATACCTGGAGTGCAAGTTTGGCCGAACCGAGCGAGGTAGGCAGGGACGTGATGATTGGTTCTCAGGCCATTGCCAAGAGGGACAGTGTCCGATGTCTTGGGTCTGTGATTCAGGGGGACGGAAAGATTGACGGGGACGTCACCCATCGTATAGGAGCGGGGTGGTCAAAGTGGAGGCTTGCATCAGGGGTCCTGTGTGACAAGAAAATTCCACACAAACTCAAGGAAAAATTCTATAGAGCCGTGGTTAGACCTGCGATGTTGTATGGGGAGGAATGCTGGCCCGTGAAGAACTCTCATGTTCAGAGAATGAAGGTTGCGGAGATGAGGATGCTTAGGTGGATGTGCGGGCACACCAGGCTAGATAAGATTAAGAATGAAGTTATTCGAGAGAAGGTAGGGGTGGTGGCCCCGGTGGATGAGAAGATGCGAGAAGCGAGGCTGAGGTGGTTCGGGCATGTACGGAGGAGGGGTCCCGATGCCCCGGTGAGAAGCTGCGAGCGCCTGGAGATTGTTGGCGGTCGGCGAGGCAGAGGGAGGCCTAAGAAGCATTGGGGAGAGGTGATTAGGCAGGACATGACTAGGATGCAGGTTTCCGAGGACATGACCCGTGATAGGAGAGTCTGGAGGTCTAGAATCAGGGTTGTAGGTTAGGGGCTCCTAGAGTTCTTCGTACGCCTCATCCGGGGTTGGGTGTGGGTCAGCAGGGTTACCCATAGATGATTTGTGTTTTAGCTTATGTCCCCCCTATGGTTGTTAGTTATGGTAGTTACTGTATGATATTATTGCATGCGGTTGTATTTATGTTTTTTATGTTTAGATAATTATCTACGCTATTTCTGCGAGAGTTACTAATGCTCTATTGTTTTTGTTTTTGTCTTTATTTTTGTTTTACTGCTGTTTTTCCTTTTATCCTATGCGCCGAGGGTCGATTGGAAACAGCCTCTCTGCCCTTTCGGGTAGGGGTAAGGCTCGTCTACATATTACCCTCCCCAGACCCCACCTGATGGGAGTATACTGGGTAGTTGTTGTTGTTGTTGTTGTTTCAATGATTAAGAAAAAAATACCATGTAGGGAAATTTGAAGCAGTACCTACTCTGCAAGTGGAGAGAATGTAATACAAGACCAGAAGAATTGGAGAATCTGGTCTCTTGTGTCCAAGAAACATAATGGGCTATTAATGAAAAATCATAAAAGTCGACCTATTGGTTCTTGTCCATTTTCTCAGTGAATGAGACGAATTTTCATTGAGCTAAGCGTGGAAGAGTCATGGCCCCAGTCATGGTTATGACCGTGGTCAGAAAAGAAACTTTAATTATGGAAATTATAATGCACCAGAGAACTCTCCTTACAACCAGCGGTGGAAAAGAAAGGAACAAAAGCATGAAGCAATACGAGCAACAACTATATACCCAGTATTATCCCACACTGTGGGGTTTGGGGAGGGTAGTGTGCACGCATACCTTACCCCTACCTTGTGAGGATAGAGAGGTGGTTTCCGTTAGACCCTCGGCTTAAGAAAGCATAAGCACCACATTAATAAAAATATTGACAAGAAAGGACAGTACCAAAAAGCCATATAAAAGCAGAATAAACGACAAGATAGTAAGGTGATCAATAATAAAAAAAATAACGGTTAGTCATAAAAACCTACCACTAATAGAAAGCGAGAATGCGTGTCAATACCACTGTTATGAATACCCTAGACTACTTGCTCTACAATCCTAAACATCGAACTCCATATCTTTCTATTAAGGGTCATGTCCTCGGTCAACTGAAGTTGCGTCATGTCTTGCCTAATCACCTCTCCCCACCTCTTCTTTGACCTACCTCTACCTATTCGTAGGCCCTCCATTGTCAACCTCTCGCACCTCCTCACCGGGGCATATGTGCTCCTCCTCCATACATGAGCAAGCCACCTAAGCCGCGTTTCCCGCATCTTGTCCTCAATAAGGGCAACACCCACCTTGTCGCGAATAACCTCATTTCTAATCCTATCTAATCTGGTGTGCCTGCACATCCATCTCAATATCTTCATCTGTGCTGCCTTCATCTTCTGTACATGAGTGATACAACACTCAGCCTCATACAACACCGTTGGCCTGACCACCACTCTGTAGAACTTACCTTTAAGTTTTGGTGGCACCTTATTATCATGCAAAACCTCGAAAGCGAATCTCCATTTAATCCATCCCTCCCAATACGATGTGTGACATCTTATTAATCTCATCATCCCCCTAAATAATAGACTACAGGTACTTGAAACTTTCTCTCCTAGGGATGGCCTGCAAGTCCATTCTCACTCATCTTCCCCCCTAGAGTCTCGCCACTGAACTTACACTCCAAGTATTCTGTCTTGGTCCTTCTCAATATGAAATCATTAGACTCCAGGATTTGCCTCCATGCCTCTAATTGTGCATTCACACCATCTCATATGTCGTCAATTAATATAATATCATATGCAAATAGCATGCATCACGGCACTTCCCCTTGGATGTGGCGCTCAGTACTTCCATCGCCAGAGCAACAAAAAAGGGCTAAATGCTGACCCCTGATGAAACCCATCATAATATAAAAATGGTTTGAGTTCCTTAATCAACCTAACGTAGGCAACAGACACACCTCTAGCCTCCAAACATCTCCACAAACCTCCCTTGAAACTTTATCATACGCATTTTCTAAGTCAATGAACACCATATACAAGTTCTTCTTTCTCTCCATGTACTGCTCTATCAATATCCTAAGAAGGTGGATGGTTTCTAGTCGAACGCCCTGACATAAACTCGAACTGACTCTCGAAAATAGACACACTCCTCCTTACCATTAGCTCTACCGCTCTCTCCCAGACTTTCGTAGTATGGCTAAGCAGCTTGATATCCCAACAGTTATTGCAATTTTGCATATCACCCTTGTTCTTGTATACAGGAACCGTCGTGCTCCACCTCCACTCTTTGGGCATCTTCTTCATTCTAAAAATGACATTAAATAACCTAGTGAGCCACTCCAAGCCTGACTTGCTTGCACTCTTCCAAAACACCACCGGGATTTCATCCGGCCTGGTTGCTTTGCCCCTACTCATCTTACGCATAGCCCCTTCAAAATCATCAACTCTAATCCACCTACAATACCTCAAGTCACAACGACTTTCAGATAGTTCAAATCACGCAGTACAATGCTCATGTCCCCCTCCTTGTTCAAGAGACTACGGAAGTAGGTCTGCCATCTCCTAGGGATAGGCCCCTCATCCAACAAACTCTACCTTCTTTGTTCTTGATGCGCTTCACTTGGTCCAAGTCACGTTCCTTCCTTTATCGCGCCTTGGCTAACCTAAACAACCTCTTATCCCCACCTTGGCCCTCGAGTTCCTCATACAAATGACTAAAAGGTGCAGTCTTAACCGTCGTAACTTCTAGCTTTGCCTCTTTCTTAGCCAACTTATAATTTTCCCTATTCACCCTCTTCTCCTCCTCGTCTACACTTTCCACTAGATTCAGATACACCATTTTCTTGGTTTCTAGTTTTCATTGTAACTCTTCATTCCACCACTAGTCTCCTTTGTGACCACCAAAGTAACTCTTTGAGAACCTTAATACCACTCTCGCAACTTCCCTAATGCACTGTGAAGTCATGGTCCACACAGTTCTTGCTTCCCCACTACTCTTCCAAGCCCCCAGAGTGAGCAGCTTGACCCCCAACTTTTGTGCTTTAGCTTCGGTCAGTTCTCTCCACTTGATCATGTGTTGGTTATGCATCACACTCTTCCTCTTCTTCCTCGTGATGATAAGGTCAATGACCAGGAGTCTGTGAAGGGTTGAGAGGTTCTCACTTGGGATGACCTTGCAATCTATGCAAAGACCTCTATCGGACTTCCTGTAAAGTAAATAATCAATCTGAGTCTCAGCCACTAAACTCCAGAAAGTAACCAAGTGCTCCTTCTTCTTTAGGAAAATTGAGTTTTCTATCACCAAATCAAATGCTCTAGTAAATACCAGCAGAGACGTTCCTCCTCCGTTTCTATCTCCAAAACCAAAGCCACTTTGTACATCATCATACCCCTCCCCCCGCGTCGCTCCAATATGGCCATTGAAATCCCCTCCTATGAAAAGTTTCTCGTTATGCGGGATATCACACACCATGTCATTCGAATCCTCCCAGAAATTCCTCTTGACTTCCTCATCCAAGCATGCTTGGGGTGTGTACGCACTGATTATTTTCAAAGTAAAACCTCTAACAACTAGCTTAATAGTAATCAGCCTGCATTTACCCTCCTAACCTCCAATACTAGTTCATGGGGGTCCTTATCAACCAAGATACATACTCCACCTACCCCAGCCTCCAAGAATACCATAGTTTGAACCTATCTACATCTCGTGCGTTATCTCCTACCTACCTAGTCTCCTGTACATAAGCTATATTAATCTTCCTTTTCTCGATAACCTTCGCTAACTCTACAGATTTTCCCGTCAAAGTTCCTATGTTTCAAGACCCACTCTCAGCCTAGTAGGTATGTTAGCCCTCTTACCTCCCGCACCCCCTCCCCCGCACTGACACCCTCGAGGACAAGACCTTACCCTATCATCATCACCAAAGCCACTATACTTTAGGAGTCACTACGCAAGCATTATCCCCAAAACAAGCGACCAAATAAAATAAATTACCGAAATATAATCTACACTAAAAGTCACAAAACATGCGAATAAATAAAATAAAGGAACTAACCGGAACTATAATCTACAACTAAAGGTCAGAAAAGCAGGTGAACGAATAAAATAAAGGAATTAAAGAAAACTAATAATCTACAACTAAAGAACAGAAAAATAGGTGAAGAAATAAAATAAAGGAGTTAAATGGGACTACAATATACAACTAAAGGTCAAAAGAAAGTACGCAAAACTAGAGCAGAACTACTAGGGGAAATAAAAATTCAAAATAAAATGTAAACAGGTAGATAACAATATAAACAAGTAGGCAAAGCTATCACTAATTCAATTAATTTGACAATGCTAGAGCAAATACTAACTAAGGATTCAAGAACAAAATAGGCAGGCAAGGAGATGCAATTATGCTAAAATATCAAACTATTAAAATATCAAGACAAGAGAGGAACAATAGAACATGGATTGCAACCCTTGAAGTTAACAGAAATATGGTCGATGGTGATGGATTGCGACAAGCTGGCTGCAATTGAAAATTTAAATGGCACTAAAGAAACTGAGCATGGAGAGGTGTAATCCAATCGTAGATATGGAGGAAAAGATCACTGCTCACGTGCATGTCGTATGCTAAAGCATCTAGTTGAGCTTTATCAAGCCTCCGTAAAGAAGACATAGAAAAATATTAAAGCAAATTTTATTTCTGAAGATATTGTTGACTTCATGCATTTGGATGAAGATGATTCATTTGTATACCCAGAAGGAGAAACAAGTCATGTGATATGTGATGAATCTGTAGAAGTTTAGATATTTTAATATTGTTGTTTGTATTAGATAGTATGGTCTTATTAATGTAATTCTTGTACGTAAATAAAAGTCTTGCTTTGATAATAATATTTAATATAATGTTTGTTTTATATCATTTCATTTTGAATAATATGAATATTCCTCAAATTATGTTTGGATGAAAGTTCAATCAAACATGACACCGGTAGTGTCTGAATAATATTAGATTGTGGATAATAAATAATGGATCTCGGAGAGCTTATATATGCAAATATGTCATTCATATTATATGATTATGCCAAAACATATGTAGTTGTAAACCTGAAGTTTACTAATACAAATAGATATCATATTGAGACTACAAATGATTGAAAGATTAAAAATCTTCCTGTTTTCAGAATCATAGGGGATAAAATAATATGTATATGAGAAGTTACCCGCCTCATTTTCAATTTGTACTATATTATGTGTAACAGTAAACTAGAAGTTTACTAATGCAAAAGCAGTCACAGTAGACTAGAAGTTCTACTAAGGCAAATGTAACTACAGTAAACCATAAATTTACTGATACAAAAGTAACCACTGTAAATTAGAAGTTTACTGATGCAAAACTTTAAGCCATAGTAAATCAAAAGTTTAATGAAAGATAGCACATTCCATGATAAACTTGAAGTTTTCAAGTTCAAATAAATTATCAGTTGGTATAATCGGGATTGCCATCCGATTAAGTATGACGAACTAGTTGAGAATTATGATAAGCATGTATTGAGGAACTAGAAGATTCTTCAAGAATTCTCTTATGCTGCTTGTTTTCATAATAAATTAATTATACCAACCAAAGTTGGTACTAAGACCCCTAAATTCTGGAATATATAAAAAGGTGAATATGGGCACAATCACCTACCATGTGAAACACTCATGGATGCACATATGAGACTGTTACATATGTGAGTATCGTCAACGTGCAGTTTGATATTTAAAATTACTTTTTCTTAATTAAGAGCACAATTTTCAAATTGTGCAATCAAGACAGCTCATCTTGATAATGTCGGTATATCAAAGTTGTTTTAGTATCGAATGCCTCATATCAATGACTAAACCATTGCTTATGAGAACAAAGCTTCATGTATTGATCTAAGATTTTCTAAACTACATATAACAACACTTGTATGTATTAGACCTACAAGATATTATAGGTCCTACCCTCACAATTGGGCACGATCATGAACCAAATGTTTACTATCCAATAACTTTTGATGTGTAGTTTATAATTAATTTCTATATCATAGCGCATGAAGATATGTTCCCCGAAGAAAATTAGAGATATATGTTAGTTTTTCTAGCATGGGGAGGGGGGATATGCAATTCAGAAATATGTTATATGAATCGAATTATCATTGGTATAATTCTCATTCAAAAGATAATTCAAGTCAAATGCATGAAGCATTTTATGATCCAAAATTAAATATCATATTTTAGTTGTGAATGCTCATATTAAAACTAAAGTCCCCCAAGGACAGAGCTTACTACATGCATGGAGTGTGTAAAACAATTAGTGCCAAAAGTAATAGTTCTTGAAAAATATTGGAACTAATGATTGTAACGTGGAATAAATGAGCTCTAGAAGAGCTCACAACATAATATTTTATGAAATCTCAAAAGTGGTTGAGGTACCTGAAAATAAAGAAAGTGATGAGATCTCAAGCTGCTTAGACATACTATGAAAGTCTGGGAGAGAGTGGTAGATCTAAGGGTGAAGAGGAGTGTCTCTATTTCCAAGAACCAGTTTGAGTTTATGCCGGGACGTTCGACTACAGAAGCTATACATTGTGCTAGGAGATCGATGGAGTAGTAGAGGGAGAGAAAGAAGACTTGCATATGGTGTTCATCGACTTATAAAAGACATACGATAAAGTTTCGAGGGAGGTTTTGTGGAGATGTTTGGAGGCTAGATGTGTACCGATTACCGATATTAGGTTGATTAATGACATATAAGATGGACTAAATACCCGAGTAAGGACGGTGAGTGGGGACTCAGACCATTTTTCGATTATGATAGGGTTGCATCAGGGGTCGGCACTCAGCCCTTTTTTGTTTGCTCTAATGATGGATGTACTGGCACACCACATCCAAAGGGAGGTATTGTGGTGCATTCCATTCGTAGATGATATTGTATTGATTGACGAGATGCAAGGCGGTGTGAACATACAATTAGAGGTATGAAGACAAACCCTGGAATCTAAAGGTTTCAAGTTGAGCAGGACCAAGATAGAATACTTGGAGTGTAAATTCAGTGGAGAGACTCAAGGAGGGAAAGGTTAGGTGAGGCTGGATTCATAGGTCATCCCTAGGAGAGGGAGTTTTAAGTACCTTAGGTCTATTATTCAGCGGGGTTGGGGGATGGATGAAATGGAGACTCGCTTCCGGTGTTTTGTATGATAAGAAAGTACCATCAAAACATAAGGGTGAGTTTTATAAAGTGGTGGTCAGACCAACGATGTTGTATGGGGCTGAGTGTTGACCAGTCAAAATCGCTCATGTCTAGAAGATGAAGGTAGTAGAATGAATGTTGAGATGTTGAGATCAATATGCAGGCACACCAGGTTAGATAAGATCAAAAATAAAGTTATTCGTGAGATGATGGGTGTGACCCCTATTGAGGACAAGATGCGTTTGTTATGTGAGGAGGAAAAGCACAGAGCCCCGGTGAGAAGGCGTGAGAGGTTGACATTGGAGGGCCTACAGAGAGGTAGAGGTAGGCCAAAGAAGAGGTGGGGGAGAGGTGATTAGGCAAGATATGGCGCAACTTCAGCTGACCGAAGATATGATCCTTGATAGGAAGGTATGGAGGTCGAGGATTAGGGTAGTACAGTAGGTATTCTAGAGTGTTCATAATAGTAGTATTGGCACGCATTCTCGCTTTCTGTTGGTAGTAGGTTTTTATGACTAACCGGTGTTTTCTTCATTGTTGATCTGTCTTGTTGTTTTATTCTGATTTTATATGGCTTTTTCGTATTGTTCCTTCTTTTATATATTTTTATTAATATAGTGCTTATGCTTTCCTGGGCCGATGATCTATTGAAAACAAACTTTCTATCCTTATAAGGTAGGGGTAAGCTCTGTATAGATACTATTCTCTCCAGACCCCACGGTATGGGATAATACTAGGTATATTGTTATTGTTGTTGTTGAGGAGATATCAACAAGTTATGTCGCTTTTTGTGATGATACAAAATGATCGTCGACGATATCATTGATACAATATCGTGCACAATAATATAAAAGAGTGAGGATCTGAAAGCTACGTCCATTAAAGCATCCTGGCGTAGAAGTGATTGTAAAATAATGCAACATCAGTAAGCATAACTCTTATCGGACCAGTAGTCCAAACACCAAAAGATGTCACGCCATTTAAAACGTAACCTCTTCTTTCTCGAAAAGAAAAAGTAATAGATATCGTTAGAGTCTATTGATATAGCTTTTCAAAATTTATATGAAAAATTCTGAAGGACTCAAAATGCCCGAAGCATATAGTTCAAAGTCTCGAGAAATATATCGATCAAATTATAAAAATCTTTATACAATTTAAAACAATCAGGGTGCATGTGATATAATCGCCTTAATAGATATTTGATTAATGTTGGTTATGTAAATGATGTCATTTATCTATGTGTAGAAATCAACATCAAATTTTGTTAAACTTATATTTATGTTGATGACACAAATCTCATAGGAACTTCAGAAGAGCTCCAAAAGGCAATTGAATAACTTAAGAAAGAATTTGAGTTGAAAGATCTTGGAAAGACAACTTTGTCTTGGTTTGCAAATTGAACATTTAGCAGATGTAATCTTTATCTATCAATTTACCTATTCAGAAAAGATCTTAAAATGCATTTACATGGACAAAGCACACATATTGAGTACACTAATGGTTGTTCAATTACTTGAAGCAAATAAGGATCTGTTCCAACCTCCCGAAGAAGATGAGGATTTTCTCAGTCCTGAAATACCCTATCTTAGTGCAGTTGGTGCACTTATGTATCTTGCTAATGCTATAAGTCTTGACATAGCATTTTTGTCAAGTTACTAGCAAGATATAGCTCTTCTCCTACAAGAAAACATTAGAATGAGATTAAGTATATATTGCGATATTTAAAAGGCACTCTTTGTGATGACCTAAAATGTCATCTTTAAATAAATAATCATCTCGATATTTTAAGACCTTGAAAAGCGCTATTAATTATTCCTTAACTTGCGTGTGTAGTCCGTATAATTTTCCGGAAGGTTTTTATGTGAAAAATGAATTAAAATGTGAATTAGAGCTTTAAAACTCAACTGAGTTGACTTCAGTCAACATTTTGAGCAAACAAACTCGGATCCGAGTTTTGACCATTCCGGTAGTTTTGTATCATGATTTTGGACTTGATAATATACCCAAATCGAATTCGGAGGTCCCTAGCTCAAATTATCGCCATTTAACGGAATTTAGAAATCTAAGTCTAAAGATCTCTTGAGTTCAACCGGAGATTTGACTTTTGAGCAAACGACCCCGGAAAAGAATTTTGATAATTTCAATAGCTTCGTATGATGATTTCAGATTTAGGCGCATGTTCAAATTTGGATTTGAAAGTCCGTAGGACGATTCAACGCATTTTGGCAAAAGTTGAAAAAATAAAAGATTTTTGGAAAGTTTGACCGAGATTGACTTTTTGATATCGGGGTCAAAATTCGATTCTGAAAATTGGAGCAGTTGCATTATGTCATTTATAACTTGTGTGCAAAAGAGGTCAATCGGACTTGATTTGATGGATTTCGGCATCGAAAATAGAAGTTGGAAGTTCTTAGCTTCATTAAGCTTGAATTGAGGTTTGATTCGCGGTATTACCGTTTTTTGATGTTATTTGAAGTTTGACCAAGTCTGTATCATATTTTAGGACTCGTTGGTATATTTGATTGAGGCCCCAGGGGGCTCGAGTGTGTTTCAGGTGTGTTTCGGATCATTTTGGGCTATTTTGGATGCTGATTTTCCAACATCTGGTGTTGTTCTTCGCGTTCGCGTGGAGCCTCTCACGTTTGCAAAGAACAATTTTGCTTCTGGAAGTTTGTTTTTCGCGTTCGCGAAGAAGAAAATCTCATTTGCACAAGTCTGACTTCGGAGGCTCGAATCTCACAATCTATAAGGAATTTGGAGATTATCCAAAGATGAATGTTGTAGCTCTTTGTGTCTAGTTTGGAGATATGTAAATTAATTGTCATTTCAGTTGCATACAAAAAGTTATGGCAGTTACACTACAGGTTGTCTGGGGAGAGTTAAAAAATTTCTGCTACACAGGGCTGAACTTAGAAGCTTATATCTTGCAATATATAATGACTCACGAAATTAGCTGTATGAAATTATAGTTCTTTGTATTTAGTTTTCAGAATATAAAACCATTTGTCATTTGGAGTTGTATGCAAAAGGTTATGACTATTATAGTAGAGGCTGTTTGGAAAGAGTTTGGAAATCGCTGAGGAGGAATTTGTTCATCGCGAACGCGATATGATGGCCACGAACGCGAAGAACAAATCCACATGCAGCAGAATAAAGTCCAAGCTCTTCCCACTCTTCAACGCTTTGACCGAGGAAGCTCGGGTGAGGAACTTTTTTGAGATATTTTCAAAAAAGATATAGGAGTAAGTGTTCTTAACTCAATTTTGGTCAAATTACCCGAATCCACACTTGTTTTTGGCATTAAATTGTGAATCTCTTTGGAAAATTGTAAAAATCCTCTTGGTTTAATTTGAGGATTTAAGGGTCGAGTTGATGTCGGATTATGGTAAAAATGGTATGGCTGAACTCATATCGGAATGGTTATTCGAATTTCGTAAGTTTTTCCAGGATTCGAAATGTGGGTCCCACTGTTGAATATTAAAATAAATTTTAGATTTTAGTCTAAAAAATTAGTAAATTCATATGGAATTAATTCCTATGATTGGTGTTGAGTATTTCGTATTGTTTGTGAATATATTTGAATATTTTATAGACAAATTCAAAAGGAAAAGATGTGGTCGAGTAATTGATCGAAATTGCAAAGCAAGGTAAGTGTCATGGTTAACCTTGACTTGAGAGAATAGAACCCTTGAATTATTTATCATATGAATTCTATGTGTACAATGTATAGGCAATGTGACGAGTGTCTATACGTCGTCAAATTAATTGTTTGCATAATTTTTCTGTAAATCATAAATTGTTTTAAATCATGAATTATTGTTACTTGTTGTTATTGGATTAAGGTATCCTTGTTCAATTTTATGCATTGAATTTATGCTATAATTGTTACATGCTTATGTGATTTAGGTGACTTAATTCCTACTTGATATTTAGCATACTAAAAGTTAAATTGCCTATTTTCCCCTTAGTTTCCACAAATAGTTTCTACTTGTCATTTTTTGTTTTCTAAATGAATCATAATTATTGTGTGCTTTGTCATCTTATAAATTCGTATTAATTGTTATATTTATTGCAGTAATTTCATTTGGAAAAATTATTAATTTATATTATTTGGGGAGCGTGTTGCACACTGCAACGAAAATGAAAATGAATATATTTTGGAAGCGGGTTGCACGCTGCAACGAAATTGAAAATGAATATATTATGGGATCGGGTTGCACATTGCAACAAAATTTGTTCGAAATAATAAATGGTTATGACTGTCGAGTTGGCCTCTACTGTTGAAATGGTGCATCTATTTAAATTCTATTCCTGTTTTTTCGATTATTGTTATTATTATTATTATTATCGCTGGCAGGTTATTGTAAGTGACTCGCCTTAGCTTCGTCACAACTTCGTCGAGGTTAGGCTCGACATTTATCAGTGCATGGGGTCGGTTATACTGATACTACACACTACATTTTATTGTGCAGATACTGGAGTTAATCCTAGCTGCGCACCTTAGACTTTCTCGGATTCAGCTATTCACTGGAGACTTGAGGTATAGCTGCAAGGGCGTTCGCAGTTCTAAAGTCCCCTCCCGCTTTATCATTGCTGTGTATTTCTTTCAATTAGCTTTATTTTCAGTTAGACCTTTATTTCTATTATCTAGTAGCTCGTGCATTTGTGACACAGTTCTGGAATGGTTTTTCAGACATCGCTAGTATTATGGATTAATTGTTTATATTATAATTACTTCCCTATTATTTATTTGATATTAAATTGAATTTAAAATTGTTAGAAATAGTTAATAATATTATAACGCTGACTTGTCTAGCAAGTAAAATGTTAGGCGCCATCACAATCCCGAAAGTGAGAATTTTGGGTCGTGATACTCTTGATATGGGTTTGTTCTAACAAAGATAGGGCAAATCGCATTGGTTTATATGATCCCATAAAGTGCTATCTCAAACCAGCTATGTGTTCACGTATGAAGGTATTATTATATCATGACGTTCCATAAGTGTCCTTTAAGTAAGAACTGGGACAAAAATTCTTCTGTGTAACACACTTACAATTTTTGTTAAGAGTATAGTATATCTTTTAGATATACTAAATGTATAAGAGAGATTTGGTATATAGGTAAAACGGTAACTTACGTATTGCCTTTATTTTATGATCTTTATTTCATAATATAAATTAAAATTTTAAATTGAAAATATTAAATTATTTTGTTTTATTATAAATATTACTCCAGGTGGAGGTAAGAATTTCTTTTTGCTATTCCACCTAACATCTACTTACATATTTTACCTGCAAATCAACAGTAGAACGAAGAGAGCTGGTGGACAAGATGGGTTCACAATACCATAGCCTAAAAAGGCTCGTCTCGTACAAAAGTTATTCCTTACTTGCAGAGACAGAGACAGACCTCTCATCTCAGGAGCAACAATATGGTTGAACAACTTGAGAACCCATCTTCTCTTCTTCCTCCTTCTGATGCCCTACAGCCGCAGCCTCCACCGTCTGATCCAATTCCTATTCCTCCTTCACAACCATTAGATCCAGCAACAACCCCACCTCCTCGAACTGGGTTCAATCCCAGCAGAAGTAAGTGTAAGATTTGTAGAATCTAATGTGCCTTATATTATTTTAATTATTGTACTATGGGTCTTAAGAAATGGATATAGAGTAATTTTTAAGCCAACCCAATTAGCTTTTTCCGGGATGAGGGCAATTAATTCTTCTTTTTCCCTGAAAAAAAACTTCATATTTCTGCCATCATTCTAAAGGGGAGATTTCCCTCTCTTTTTCTTGGATCTTTTAGTCTTAATAGAAACTTATGTGAAATTTGCTACAAATTACTTCGTATTGGAACGAACGGGTTTTAAGATCCAGGAAGATGTTCAAGATTTAATATATGTGTATAAAAAGTAATGTTTGACCTATACACACTGTATAATTTTCTGGCGATGAGCGCTCAATCCTTTGCCAGACAGTTGTGGATAGTGGAGCTAAGTTGAAGAAAGGGGGTTCAATAAAATCCCTCTTGTCGGAAAATTACACTGTGCAAATAGGGCAAAAACCTATCTTTTTGTTATATTTAAACGGTTGAATCCCCTAGACTTAAAAGAAAGTTCTAGTGAAGTGGCAAAAGGGGTTTAGAAATTGCTTTAGGTCATAGGTTGATATCCCAGGTGACGTTCTTAATAGTTTTGAATCCCCTTGTATAAATTCCTAGCTCCATCACTATCCGCCCTGGTCCTAGTAAAACGACTGATATAACAACAACAACCCAGTGAAATCCCACAGGTAAGGGGTCTGGGGAGGGTAATGTGTTATGCAGACCTTACCCCTACAAAGATGGAGTAGAGAGGTTTTCCAAAATAACTGGTATAAAGGAATTATATTTCTGCCCATTATTTTTGATATAATGCTTAGTATTTAATATTTGTTGACACTATGGATGAAAGATTTCAGATTTAGTTTGGAAGTAATCTGATATGGTGATGGTTAGGAAAGGGGTGTAATTGGTGAAATTTCATATATCTATTTATGCCCTCACGTTTGTTAATATTACGCATTGAGTCTTGCTAATTGTTCATATCCTTGGGAAGTACCTTGCATAATTTTCCTGTTGCTTAAAGAACTAGCGACTAGAATGTCCTGTTTGTTAATGTTGGGATTAGAATTTTTAGCTTCAGTTTGTAAACTACCTAATTGGTGTACTGGGATTTGGTTTTCCTCTGAATTGGCGATGGAGAAGAGGGATGTAATTGTATGGTCTTGGATGTGTTACATCATTGTGTTCGCCAGATTTTGCATTATTGTTTTTAACTACAGTAATGTTGTAATTTTATGATGTTATTAATTATTTATCTTTTATATGCCAGTAGGAAATGTAGGCAACCTCTAGTGTTAGAAACCTAATCTTTTATGATATTTGGACCACCATGCATGGGCTTAAATGAAGCAACATGGCCAGTTAGGATTCATATAGCCGGTCTCAAATTGTTTGTGATTGATGTGCAGTT
This sequence comes from Nicotiana benthamiana, assembly GCA_034376525.1. NCBI lineage: Eukaryota > Viridiplantae > Streptophyta > Magnoliopsida > Solanales > Solanaceae > Nicotiana > Nicotiana benthamiana. The sequence continues at coordinate 99,134,420 of CM067337.1, forward strand.
GTTATTGTATCTTTTTTGGCTGTTCTTTTTCCTATTAGTTTCTTTTATTTCTCTTTTGTAGCTGACTCGTAGGGATGGCAATGGGGCGAGGCGGGTTTGACAAAACCTACAAAAATTTCAACCCGCCTGCCCCGCATAGTTATTTTTTCAGTTTTAACCCGCCCCGCCCCACTTACCTTTTTTCTTTTTTCTTAAATTTTTTTTCTAAAACAAACTAGTTTGATATTTTATTATTATATAAAATAAGAATTTAATAGAATCACATAAAAGTGTACCAAAAGAAAACGCATGAAAATTTTCTTTATCATCTAACCCCAGTATAGTATTTCCTTTAAATCTAATTTACATTCTATTAATCTACTAATATCACTTAAATCTACGTAGAAGAATCATAAATAATATTATAAAATACGCCAATAAAACTTTCTGAATAACACGATTAGAACTTTTTGAATAAACGAGTAAAAGTCAAGCTGGTTAGCAGGGTTTTTGAATATAATAGTACTATTGTTTCTTTATCATCTAAAAGAAAGTATATAGCAATAACCTAGGATAAATAGTATAGTACTGATTAAATTATACTTATAATATAAGAATTGTGAAAATTAATGCTTACCCTGAATTGGAGATCAAGCTGGTTAGCAGGGTTGCTGGTATCAAGCAAAGCTTACAGTAACAAAGACGCTTTATTTCAAAAAAGATAAATTTAAAGTTGCCCCGCCACAGAACCCGCAGCCCCTCCCCCCCCCCCACCCCGCATCAAAAAGTCCGTCCTGCCCTGCACCTGCCCCGCACCACTGCCATCTCTATAGCTGAGACACTTATGGGGTTTCAAGCCAATATTTCAATATTTATTACTGGCACTTTATTCACCTAAGGAATTCTTCAACAAACCCTAAAGGCCAGAAACAATGTTCATTAATAATAAACTAAAGATTTGTCTGTTTTATTTTCTATTTTCCTTTTCTTGGGAGGGTTGGAATCATAATGAAAGAATGAACATTGCAATAATATGTCACTTCTAGCTCATGTCGGGAAGTGTCGCAGTTGAAGGGCCACAGAATTCTAGATACAATCCTACCTGTCAAAGAAAAGAATTATCTAGTTATAATCCTAAAACCGAAAATAAAAAATTAATCTTAAAAAGGTTGTACTGTAAACTTTTACCTTCTTGGTATCTGATTATAATTTATGTGAAAACAGAACTTTTCATCTTCATATTGGTTGACTTCTCATTTTCTTTCTTTCCGCTGCCCATTTATTGTGTCTCTTTGGCCAACTTGCAGTGGTGATCTTTTGCAATAGATTGACTAATTGTCAGTTTTAGTCTCTTGAACAATTATCTTCCAATGAGATAAGATGGTGGTTAACTGTAATAGATAACTAGTTATCAGTTTGTCTCTTGAACACTTATCTTCCAATGAGATATGACAGACAAATAATATCACCGTCAAGGAATTCGGTGACTGTATTTGTTGATCGAAATGTTTGTGCCCAAAAGGAAAAAATGTGTTAGATTTAGGTTTATTTAATCTTACATGTGCTGTTTCTTCTTGGATATTACAGTGATTGGTATCATCAGAAGGAAGGCCATGATAAAAGACTTAGCTGCGATATACCATGCAGAGTGTCTTGCATATTGTCAAGAACTTTTGGAACTTCAAAAAAAGGTGGAAGAGGTTAGAAATATAGTCCTGCAACTTTGTTCATTTCACTTTGATGGAGGCACATGCTTTCTCGTGGCTTGTGAAATCCCAACTTTCATGGAATAATTGAAACCTATTATTTAGACCGAGTATAATATTCATGAGATTAATATTTAACATCAGTATAACATGGTCTTAACAGTGACGTTATGCTTCTATATTTTCTTGTCTTTTACTAGAGGATCTTTACAGTTCTATTATAATATTTTAGCAAGATGGGTGTGAATTGTTTTCATGTGCAAACTCTTGTATATGTTGTTGTCCTGGACCATAATTCCTGTGTTTTGATTATCAGTCTATTATGATGTTTGACTTGCAATTCTACTTTTCGCTAGACGGTGTTATTTGCTTGAATGGTGTTCCTGGCTCCGCCTTTTTTCCCTAGCTGTAGACGTATAATGGTGTTCCTGGCTCCGTCTTTTTTCCTGTGATCTTGATTTAAAGATTTTCTAGCTCTTATTTATATATACATTGTCGAAAACAAAAAATGCTATACAACTATACATACATTGCCGAGAAGTATATACCATCATCAGAGAGAAGAGAGGACTTAGGGAATCGTGGTTTTGAATTCTAAGAGAAGAGAAGGATCTTGTACTTGTATATGTGTTGATGAGCAGATGGTGTTTTTAACCATCTGATAATTGGTGAACTATGATTGAAAGAGGAGCACAACTGAAGGGGCTAGATAAGAAGCTTTTGAGAAGAAGATGCAAGCATTCTATTCTGTCAAAGAAAATGAGAATGTTCCAATTTAAATGAACACGCAGGTCACCGAGGTTATAGATTCTTTATCTGGTAATAAAGACCAGCTCTAATGCTCTTAACAACTCAAACAGTATAATAAATATCAAACACCTCAACTCCTAATTAAAGTCCGTCTTTTTTAGGCCTTATTTGTTCTTACCTCGATAGCTGCTCTTCTATCCCAATTGTTATCCAGACCCTTAGGTCCTGTAAAAATTGGAAAGGAATCCTCTTTTGCAATGCTTTTCTAACTCTGTAGTTCCAGTTTCTATTACAATGCTTGCTTGTTTTGTAAATTAACAAATGTCATTTAATATTTCCTTGTTTTTTGCTTTTGATAATTGATTATCATAATAACCTTTCTTTTTCCTTCCAAATGCTTTTAGTCATTGATTGACGCCAAAACTGCAGAAGATTCAAGGAGAGAAACGATGAGGCCCCCAAAACGTATGAAGAAAGCTCGTTAGCATCTAATGTAAGATATGCTCGTGCTCTATTCTATTCGTTCTTGAAAACTTTCTCTTGCCTTTTTTACATGAGCAATCTGAAAAACTGTCGTTTACTGATTACAGAAAGCCAAAAGTTTGTTAAACTTATCTTCACTTGTTCTTTTTATCTAAAATTGGATGAACTCTCTTGATCTGTCTGGAAAATAGAATTCACATTATCTATTATCAACGCAGAGGACGCATTTTCGGATGTTTTGTCATTCAGTTGGGAAGCAGAGCTTAGTTCCTGATTCGGCAATGGACTCTATCCATATATTACAAAACGTTCTATACGGCAGGAACCACGACGCAGAATTTTCGTCTAATCATGTAGCTCAGTCACACAGCTACCCTATTGATAGCCAGTAGAGTTTTATTGGTTGTACAGTTATATGCAGAATGTAAACCTTGTTACTGTATAATGTTTGGCTGTTAAGTGTCTACAGCAAACACTACCACATGAAAATTGAAAATGTGGAGAGAATATCTTATGATTCTTTATCTCTTTTGCTTTCAGATTCCAGTGTCTGAAATTCACTAGACTTACTAATCCGTATTTGCGCGGAATATAGCTAAAAAAAATTATTTTATCTTTCTGAAACTAAAAATATATTCAGCATATGTTTCCGTCATTCAGCACTATTACATCATTGTGGAAAAGTATTAGATAACTAGTGTTTTTCCCATTAAAAAAAATATGCAACACATGCGACATAGGTAGTTTTTTTCCCCCCTAATCTCCACGTGGGTCAATTAGGTCATCTAAGGTCGAACTTAGATAAAGTAGGTCCTTATCCACTGAAAACAAGATTATTTATCAGATCATACAAATACACTAAAATGGCTAGTGGTTGATGTTGATAAGACTAAGATTTAACTTGAGTTGTAAGTGGTTTTCAGTTTTAAATTTCTCCCTTTTTGTCACCTCCATCTATAAGTAGCTTGTGAAACTATAATGTTGAAATGAATCAAATCAAAAGAATAATTTTTTTCCGTAAAATAAAAATAATATTTCACTCATCAAATTTGGATGTAGAAGTGTATGCAGAGTCGTACTTGCCTGCAAAAATATAACCTTTGTCTTAATAAAAAGCAGTTCGATGCAAAAAGCTCCCGTTATGTATGAGGTCCAGGAAAGAGCCGAGCCACAAGAGTCAATCATATGCTATCTTATCCTACATTTTTGTAAGAAACTATTTCCACGGCTCAAACGGTAACCTCCTGGTCAAATGACAGTATCCGTTACGTCAAAACTTTCTCACGAATTCTACATTCTTTTTAATTTGAATATGAACAAAAATGTTAGTCAAAATAGGCGAACCTCTCCAAAAAAAATACAAGTATCTTCTTTCACTTGTTTCATAATGCTAATTCAGAAAAGGCCCTTATGTTGTAGTCAACATTTCCAAAGCAAGGCAAAGCTTATGACAATTGCTTTGCTTTCTTTTTTTCTTGAAAATTCTTGCTATAAAACTAACAGCAGTTTTTAATACATGTTTGAAGCTAAAAATCAAAACACCAAACCAAACTTCATTCCATGTAAAAACTTACATTTTCAGATTGCAAAAAGAATAGATACAAGGGTGGACAACGTTCGGCATGATACTATATTTTCTGCTATTACAAAACCTGACAGTATAAGAGAGGCTAACTTGTAAGGTGCCTTGTGAACTTGATTAAGATCTGCCTGCAGCTTCTGCCGCTTAATCTTATCATAACCAACCACAACACGAGAAGGAAGAAGATGGAAGTCGACCTGTTTGACGTATGTATTCAACTTGCTCTGTAGTTACTTCAGCTTGCTGATTTCTTCTAGCTTCAGCTGCAGCTCGCTTTTCTTCTGATCTTTGTCTTGCCATCGCCATCTTCTTCACCATCTTTGCTTGAGCTTGTGCTCTCTTTTGTTCGACTTGTGCCTGAATAATACATACAAAGATGCAAAATAACATAAGAATTTTGTAATAAGTTGACTCCTGAATCATTAACTCAAGTGGTAACAGTCCAATATGACGTTAAATGGCCTCAGTATGAGCACATAACTCGAGCTGGTTAAATTCCTAAGTGTCTCAGTAGCAAAGTTCGATATACAGCCAACCATCCATAATCAACTTCAGATCATTTAGACACGTTCAAGAAATTTCAAGAACAAGGCTTCTTAATCATGGTACAACATAATTTACTAAATGGATAATAAGATGTACCTCGATTTTGCTCATCTCTGCTTCTAGCTTTGCTTTCTGCTGGCTTTCCCAAGCTTGGATTTTTATCTCTTCACGCTTATAACTGGAATATCAACGATCTTTCTGTTAATTCATAATTTAACAGTAGAACATAGATTTGAAAATGTGTTTTGATATTGGTGCAAACCTTGCAGAGTGCTTTGACTTTTCAGCTTCCTCCCAAGCAGCTGCCCTTTTAGCATATTCCATCCTTGCAACCTCAGCTGCTTCAGCCTCGCTTTTATCCTTCTCATCTTTGCTTGCCCAAGCAGCTATATTCATTTTACCAAGTTGGACACCAAGGGCTACAATCTCTTTTCTTGTCTTCATCTTTAATTCTTCCTCAGACAATTCCTTTTTATTGTTATCTGTTGAGTTTTGAGAAGCATTGTCAATGCAATTCTCTGTAGGTGTTGGCGCTGGCTCTCCTCTACGAGGTGTAGATGGGATTGAAGAAGTAGGGCTGCGGATTGGGGTCGTTGCGTCTACAGGTGTAGCTGTTCTTGAAGGCTCTTGACTTGGAATAGGAGTCATTTCTGTTCCCATGTCTCTCATCGAGACTGATCTTATTGCGGGGAGAACTGCATTAATGTTCAAACAAACAGTTTACATCAGCACAGTATCAAATCAATGACCTATATGAGATGGAAATCATCAACTTAGTCAACTATTCAATCTGAATGTAGTCTATGTCAGGGGCGACCTAGAAGCATAAACACGGGTTTAGCCGAACCCAGTAGCTTTTGCTCAAACATTCTATTTGTATTAAATACTTATTAAATAACAACAAATAATAAATTTAGAACCCAGTTATTAGTAGTGGAAGTCGTCATTCTAAAATCTAGAACTCATACCGCCGAAATCCCGACCTCGCCTCTGGTCTATAGGAACTTCATCACAGTTCACTAATGGCACAATTTTAAGCTCTATCCCACCCATAACCTTTGTTGATTTATAGCTGCTCTTTAACAAGTTTTTATGTATCTCTGAACAGAAGCATAGTCACTTAAGTAAATCATACCAACAGACTACCCAAGAAAAAGACTGGTCACTGTATTGGTTAAAGGTCGACAGTTGGTCAAACCATCTATAGTGTGAACAAAACGATAAATACTTGTGTGTCCTTTGGCATATACCGGGCAACAAGCTTTCCTAATGTACCGATTCTACTTTGAGGCACTGTGATAACCGTCATTCCTTGCAACCACCTGAGTTGCTAGGATTGGCAGTGCTCCATCTGAAAATCCTACGAATCGATCTAAACATACACCTTGCATTGCATAAGCTTGTCGCTAGATGCCTACAGAAAATGATCTGAAATTTTGCATGCTTCTAAGAATGCATCAAATTTCTACTTGAGGCACACAATGTCTATTATACTCCAACAGTTAATGTTAGTAGGACGGACAATAGTTCATCCGAAGATCCCAACACCTCACCCTCCTGGTACTGCTTTCCCCCTCCCCTCCTCCCCCGGTGAAGGTATAAAACTCTTTAAGAATATTAACATTAAGTTAAGGAATCTAAAATCAACATTTAGGAATAAAAGTGATGTACCTGTTCTATCTTCTGTTAAACTCTTTGTACAAGAAGAATCCCCATTGACCACCTCAGTCAAATCCTTGCTTTCAGGGCAAAGATCAAGTGACACAGCATTCACACCATTTCCCTGACTATGAGAACCAGGTTGATCAAAAGCAAACTTCTCGGGCACTATCTGATTTGCAGGATGACAAAAATCAACCTTCTTAACTGCTAACTTACTTTCATAACCACTAGATTTCGGAGCTACTCTAACCATGCTCGCGGAAGGCCCCCGGTGTGCTTGGTTCTGTAATTGAACCTTCTTAGAATAATTAGCTTGCACATTTTGCCTATTCATTATCCACTTCTCTGCATCATTCCACTTAGAAGACATGGGCCGTGAAAATGACCTTGTTGTCATGGAATGGTGGTGCATTGATCTCTCCCCTTTATGAAACTCGAAGCTGGATGTACTATCATAATCGATATTCTCATCTTCACATCCTTTAATTGGATGAACCGAACTAGAGTTTCCGCCATCTATTTTAGAAAATTGCTGCTTTTTCGCACGATCAGCTACTGCAGTTTCCTTTGGCAGGCATGAATTTGAAGTCTCGTCACCTTGCCTAGAATTTAGCAATGAATTTCCGGGCAATTTATTTGCTGTAGCTTCTAAATTGCAATCTGCACAATAAAAAAGCAGTTTCCCAGGTAAGTTAAAAGCGTTTCTAAATATTTCTTCTCCTAGCAACTCAACACCAATTCAATATGAGTAACTGTGGAAAATAATTTTACAAATCATGTTACTATAAGCTAATTACAGGTAACTGCATATAGTAAATGTGGATTGGCAACTGAAAAATATGATTTTAAACTATTAGTGCATATAACATAAATCTTAATAAGTAGACCCTTTCAAGATAGCATATAGTACCATCCTAGAGGCACATATCCAAGCTACAAGTTTCTCATGTTGCAAAAAGTAGAAATTGACAAAAGTGGTCCCTTATGTTTATGGTAGGTGTAAAATAACCCCTTTAAATTTACACTACATAGTTTTGGTCCTTTAAATTTGCAGCACTTTAGTCTCCATCAAATATTTAACAAACTATGGCTGTTAGATTTGATAGAAACTGGGGAAAAGGTGGGATGCAACAATTCATTAAAAGGTTCAAACTTCCACTAGAGCCAGGGTCTACTAAAAACGGCCTCTCTATCTCTACGAGATAAGAGTAAAGGCATAGGTGTACACGTTACCTTCCCAGATCTCACTAAGTGGGATTACACTGGGTATGTTGTTTGTCAAACTTCCACTAGATTTTATAGTTAACAAAAATTTTATTTCAACATCAGTAAATTTGAATGAAGAAATTAGCATACATTCATCCTCAAAATCTCCACTTTGGGTAGCCAATAAACTGTTTTTGACAAACTCAGAATCCTCAAGCCTAGCAGGAGAAGTTCTTGAAGAATTACTATTTGATCCTTCTTTCTTCTTCTGATTGTGAGCTCCAATTAGCTTCATCCTTAACTTACTTGGAGATAATATACCATTCTGCAAGTAACAAACAAAAAAAAATTAAAAATTAAAAACAAAGCAACTTTACATCATATTAAGCAATTTTAAAAAACACCCACCTTAGAATTTTTCAAAAAGATTAAAACTTTAAAACCAAATCCTTAAAAAAGCTAATTGAAAAACATTCACATTGAGTTAGAAACATAATTCTTCACAACCCCTTTAAACCCCAGATCGACATATCATTTTTAAAAGCACAAATAAAAACAAAAACAAAGTACATTAAGAAATGGAGTTAGTACCTGCACTTTGTGAATCCTCTCGTACTCCATTTAGATTGTCTCTCTGTATCTTCTAAGCTACTCTGTGTGTGTATGTGTGTGAGAGAGAGAAAGAGAGAGAGAAAGAGAAAGAGAGAGAGATTCTCTTCTTTTATGCTGTAGAATTGCTGACTGCAGAGTGTGCTTGTTTTGTAGAGGGTGATGGAAGTTGTAAAATTAAATCTAGAGGTCGGCGATTTTTTGCCGATTCTTTGACCTTTGACTGGCTGTGATGTTGTTTGTCTCGGCCGATTAGTTTTCCCCTTTTGCTACTTTTTTGGAAAAAGAAATCTATGCATTTAAAATAAGTTTTACATTTCACACTTGCTTTGAGAATTGACAAATTAATAAGTATAAGTGATTTACTTATTAAAGAAAAAATACTCCTCACTGTAATTTTTTAGTTATTTTTATAGTCCAAAATAAGTTATTTTTTCAGATTGCAAGAATGAATTAATTAATTATTTTTTTCCTATATTATCCATTGAGTAAATAGTGTTGGAATATGTGTTAGGAGTGTTTATGTGAAATAGATAAGGTTAATATTTTCTATTGTTAATTAATGCTAAAAGGTAAAATTCTTAATCTGTGTGAAAACACTCAAAAAAATTACTTATTTTGGACCGAAGGGAGAAATAATATCAAAATAATTTTGGTCGTGTTAGTGTAATAACTTGTATAACATTAAGCATGACTTAATGAAGCCAAATTTATTGTATACGAGTAAAACCGATCTCGTAGTACATCCTGGTCTCTGACATGATAAGCCAAGCTCGAGATATGGTAACAGTAGAGCCTAGACTGAGGTAGAGATCTCATAAATTCCGAGTCCGCATCATAACGCTCGCCCTCGAGAATATCGAGGTCGTGATTGGGATCGGTCCTGGCCTTGATTAACTTCGAAGAACATTGTCAAGTAGTCAAGTTCAGCCAACAAAAGGTTGTGATATTAGTGACCGATCGAATATTACGGTGTAGATCTCGGCATATATCGACGTGAGATCGGCAATCAATTAATTAGGGAATTTTTACCTTTTGTAGAGCCGTACCAAATATAGAACTCGCCTACTATATAAAGGGGTTCTGATTAAAAAAGATGGTAACACGCATCCCAAGCAACACTATTTTTTCTCATTTAGCTTTTGTTTTATCATGATACCGATCAAAGTACATCTAATTTGAGGGTGGCTAATTTCTCAAGACTGTAATTGTTCAATACGTATGGTTTGAATTTACTTTATCATTCTTTATTTTAGTTACAACTTAATTTATCACTTTTTATCAAGTTAATTCGTATATTCTTAAAATAATTTACAAATTCAATTATTATTTGATTTTGAGTGTAAACAACTATTGTGGGAGGCTAGTGTTCGAAAAAGATAACTAGATATGTGATTTCTTCTAATGAATGAAACTTTTTGTTGTAAAAGTTATTCAATATATCATATATGTAATGGTGATTGAAGCTCATAATTATTAGGTATTCATCTAGCTCATGAGAGCGAAAGTTTAAAAAATAATAATAAGATCATTAATATTGAATTATATCAGGAACTCAAGGTGACAACGACAACTCAGCTACCAACCCCCCCCCCCCCCCAAAAAAAAACTCTCACTGACTAGGTAGCGGCTAGCCCAACGGCAAATAACCCTAAGACCACCGTCGAAACCACCACCAGAATCACAGCCACAGTTACAAAACCACTAGAAAACACCCAACATAACTCTTCTAATACCAACCAAACACCCAATTCCTCTGATAGCATACTAGAGACACATCCAGACCATTAACTACTATGCTTACCCAAAAATCTCAACTAATCTCGATCAACCCCAACCCATAATCAGTCACACAAACGACCTTAATAAAGGAGCCCAACAAATCATGCAAATACATAATGACAAATAAATACCCAACCCCATCCTCCCTAAACAACAAATTGAGGGATTTCAAAGGAGTATTTGCACCAAAAGTAAACAATTAGTTTCTAAACCAACCTTTGCCGCCACTATCCAAACCAACCTCAAATCCCCTGACAATGGCACCATGATTGAGATTCAACATAGCACACATCTTGGTACACCAGAGGTTTTCTTCAAGGTAGAGAATTACTTTGTTAATTTAGCAAAAGAATGCAGATTCACCATCATTGGTAAGTTCTATCGAGGTAAACCATCCATAGAGGAAATTAGGAAGACTTTCATTAGGAAATTACAACTCTTTGACTTTGTCAAGATAGCATACTTCGACCCTAAACATGTTTGCCTTGATTTTGCTAATGAATTTGATTACAATAACATCTTTGCTAAGGACTATATAGATATTGGAGATGCCCTTATGAAAATCCTCAAGTAGACTCCGGATTTCAAACCTGAGGAGGAAATGCCCATTGGTCCTGTTTGGATCCTAATTCACCAACTTCCCTGGCATCTATTTAAATGGAATATTGTTTCTAGACTTGTGCAAGATGTTGGTATGGCAATGGCTTCGGAACTGGCAACATATTCTAAATCTAGAGGCAATGTTGCAAAGGTTAAAGTCAAAATTGATCTCTTAAAGCCTAGACTAGATCAAATATGGCTAGGCTGTAAAAGACTAGATGGAACCGATTAGGGAAAATGGCTTGACATTGAATATTAAAAGGCCTCAAGCTATTGTGTATTTTGCAAAATGCAAGGTCACTATGAGAACCAATGTAGAAATAAGATCCATGATGAAAAAATAAACACTCAAAAGGAAGCCCAACTCAACAAGGAGAAGGAACAAAAAAGAGATAAGCCAAAAGATGATAATTTCAAATGGTTTCTAAGAAGAAGGGTGCCAAAGTGAGGTTTCAGAACTGTATTCATATAGAGATGGTCACCAAACCTAATGAGCATAACCAGGAAGATCAAAGATCGAATGAAAGGAAATTCTAGAACCATCAATCAGTGAAGTAAGATCTGAGAGGTAAGGCAAAAAAGTGGATTTGTTATCAATGAGCTTACCGAGATGCATAAGCCTTCCATGATAGAAGATGTACCTAGTAAAAGTAAAAATAAAATGGAGGTAGAAACCAACCAAAATAACAAATAGAGGAGTGAGCAAACTATTAACAAGAAAAAGAGGTTCAGAGTAAAAAAAAAACTAAGTCATCAATAGTAATGAAGCTCAACTCCAAAATACAACGTTGGAAAAAGGCCAACCAAGCAATAAGAAAAATAATAACAACAACCAAACCATCATAGCAGAACACTAGCAACAAAGAAGAAAACAACACTCCCATCGACAATAATCAAAACAGTAGACACTCGTTCCAAGAGAATAATACCAATAGTGAGAACACCACCATTCTCATTGAGGAGGAATCCAATAGCAGAAACCGATCAGAACAAAACAACAACAAAAACAACCAGATAATTGATCCAGGAGATGATCATAACACGTATATTAAACTTATTAGTGGTACCAGCTTGGAAGAGGATAAAGAGAGTGAAGACATGTACATCTCCAAATATTCAAATGGCATAATCATCCGTTGAGGATGATGGGGAAGAGGATAGCGAAGGATATGGTGACTATGAGGATGATTTGAGCATTGAAGAAACTGATGATTTCAAAAGTGTTGATAGTGAAAGCTTTCAGAATGAGGATCAACCTTTAAACCATACTATTAATGATCTTGCGGCACAACTAATTGAAATTTTCAATTCCAATGCTTTAGTAGAGATAAATGTAAACTCTAAAATTGATAAGATTTTTGAAAGAACTCACCTATCACCTAGAGGTAGAGGTAGAGGAAGAGGCAGAAATAACATCAAGAGAGGCAGCTATAAACCAAGAGGAAGAGGTGGAAGATTCACCTATCAACAAGCTGTGGTTATACCACGGGAACAAAACCTCTCGAACTGATTCATGATGTTTAAATCCTTATATTGGAATATTAGAAGCATCAGCTCTAGTGGTGCTTTTGATAGACTAAAACAAATTATCCAGCTCCGAAATCTTCCTTTCATTGCTATAAGTGAATCTTTTCACAAAGTAGACCATCTTGATAAGTTTAGCTCTATGCTAGGCTATGATAATGCTCATGCCAATATCAATAGTCAAATATAGATCTTGTGGAATAATGATCTGAACTGTAATGTGGTGGAGGAATCATATCAACAAGTTACTTGTGTAATTGAATGGATGGGAACAAACATCATTGTTACTTCTGTTTATGCAAAATGTGATGCTGGTTTGAGAGAACATCTCTAGAATAACCTAAGGGATATCTCCCAGAATTATAAGCTCCTTTGGTACATTGCAAGCGATTTCAATTGTATTATTGATCCAGGTGAGAAATAGGGTGGTAAGCTTCACAGAATGTCCAAAAGCATGTCTATGATACAATTTATCATGGATTGTGGTCTTATTGACCTAGGTTTCCCAGGCTCACAATTTACCTGGTGCAATGGGTGGTCTCCTAACAGAAAAGTCTAGAAAAGGCTAGATAAGGTACTGGTTAACCAAGAGGGGATGAACAACTATGACTCTACTGTCAATCATTTTATTAGAACAGGTTCCGACCACTCACTCATCCTCAGTATTGCTAAGAACACTTCACAACCTACTATCAAATACTTCAGATTCTTAGATTTCTGGACTATCGAAAATGGTTTCAAAGAGGTGGTGAAACAGGCTTAGGATATATAAGTTTATGGTTCCCCCATGTGGAAGTTCCACTTGAAACCAAAAAACACATGCAGATGTCTTCCTATTGGTCCAAGACATCTATTGATAATATTTTTGACAACGTCAATGATCTGGAAAAGAAGATAGATGATCTTGAACAAAAGATCATTACAAACAACACTGATATCAATAGAGTTGAGCTTATCTGTATAAAATCTCTTCTTATCAGGGCATATAGATCTGAAGAATCTATATCGAAGCAAAAATATGCGATCAAATGGTTTGTGTATGGGGAGGTGAACTCTAAATTCTTTCACTCCATTGTCAAGGGTAGAAGAAAGAGGCTAGATCTTTAAAAGATCAAGCTAAGTGATGGCACATGGATTGAAGGATATGAGCGTATTGCAAATAAAGCTATATCGTTCTTTCAGAAGCAATTCATTAAAGTACATACTGGATCCAATTTTTCAATCCTTAATTGTATTTCTAAAGTTATCAATAAAATGGATAATGCAGGCCTTACATCCATACCTACTATGGATGAACTGAAAGTTGTCATATTTTCCATGAGCCCATCCAGTGCCCCTGGACCAGATGGTCTTTCTGGAAAATTTTATCATTCTTGTTGGGATATTATTAAGGATGATCTTTACTAATAATCAATGATTCTTTTTAGGTAACCAAATTTCAAAGGCCATGACCGACACCTGTCTAATCCCCATCTGTAAAGTGGATAATCCTCAAGCCTTTAATGAACTAAGGCCTATTAGCATTGGCAATTTCTCCTGCAAAATCATATCGAGTCTCATGAACCAATGATTAAGACCCTTTATGAACAAGCTTATTTCTCCTTACCAAACAGGTTTTATCAAAGGAAGATCCATAACTGAACATATCGTGATGACTCAGGATATGGTCCATAATATTACAAAACCTTCCACGCATAGGAATGTAGTATTAAAAGTGGACATGGCAAAAGCATATGATCGAGTCTCATGGGAATACCTCTGTAATATTATGAGGCATTTTGATTTTAACGAAACATGGATTGATATAATTTGGAGACTTATGTCTAATATTTGGTATTCTATGAATATCAACGGGAGTAGACAAGTGTTTTTCAATTCTTCCAATGGATTAAGACAAGAGGATCCTTTATCTCCCTCTCTTTTTCTTATTGGGGCTAAACATTTTTCAAGATTAATGGAGTCTTTAAATAATCATGATTTTATCCCTTTCTCTATAGATAGTAATGGTCCTATTAAATCTCATTTATGTTATGCTAACGACATAATTTTATTTTCTTTAGCTGAACCTGAAATCCTTGAAGATCATGCTGGAAAAGATGGAGACTTATGGGAAAATCTCAGGACAACTAGTAAACAAAGCCAAATCTGGTTTTATGTCAAATTCCAAGATGATGATATAAGAATCACTCGAATCAAACAGATTAGTGGATATAATCACTGGCACTTTCAATTGCAATACCTTGGATTTTCTATCTATATAGGAAGGAAAAAGGTTGTTTATTTTAACAAAATGGTGGCTAACATAGATAAAAGACTCAAAGGAGGACAAGGTAAATTTCTAACCTATGGTGGCAAAGTTATTCTTATTAAATCTGTTTTGCAGGCTATTCCACTTCACATTCTATCAGTGTTACGAGTGTTACATCCTCCCAAGGCAACTTTCTCCCAGATTGAAAAGGTCATATCTAATTTGTTTTAGGTTATGGATGGTAACAAAAACAAGAAGCATTGGATTGCTTGGTAAGACATGTTCTTTCCGGTTAAGGAAGGTAGAGGGGAGCTGGAGTCAGATCTCTTAAAGTCACATGTGATACGTTCTCTGTCAAGATATGGTGGAAATTTAGAACTCAAAAATCCGTTATCAAAATTTTTTTAAAGCTAAGTATTGTAAAAGGTTTCATCCTATTGCAAGAAGGAGAGCTCAGTGCCAATCCTATTCTTGGAGAAGAATGATGGATATGAAAGAAAATCTGGAACCTTATATCTCATGGAGTCTTGGAAGAGAGGAGATATCCTTCTGATGGGATTTTTGGATAGGACTTGGGCTGCTGGCTCACCTAGCGATTAACACCAAGACTTCTAAAATAACTATGGTAAGGGATTTCTATCATCAAAATACTTGTAATCAAAGTAAATTGAGGAGAATCCTCCCCTCGCAAGTGGTCAACTATATCAAAGATATTACCTTCAATATTGATAAAGAAAATAAACCCACATGGATGCCGGATCCTTCAGAGGATTTCTCTTGCAAATCTGCATGGCACGCTCTGAGGTCAAATAAGGAACTACTCTAACAGGTATGACTATTTAGCATAAAAATCTCCCTTTTAAAGTTTCCTTTTTTGTGATGAGTGTTAATTGATAAAGTAGCAACTGATGTTGCTATTAAAAGATTTGGGGTTAATATTTCCTTTATATGTAATTGTTGTCCCAATAAACATTCTGAGGAATCTACTAACCATCTGCTAAGTGATAGTCATATTGCCAATCTAGTCTGGTCCTTCTTCTGTAACTCCAGTGGTATCAGATTGGTCCAAGTCCAGGTAAGACACAGAATTATGAGGTGGTGGTTGACTAAGTCCAAAAAAAATGAAGTTCAGAAAACAGTTCTTCAGTGGCTACCCTGAATCATTTGCTGACAAATTTGGAGAACGTATGCTCTACTAGGTTTTATGAAAAGCGCATGTCCCATCATTTCGTCATCCAACAAGTGATCAAAATGAAAAATATGCTTATCCAGACGAGGTTCCCAAATATTCAACTCCAGAACCTGTTGCAGGATGCGTACAGTAGAATTGAGAAGCTCTCCCCTACTATTCATTGTCAGATTGTTTATTGGCAAAAACCTCCAGTGAGCTGGGTTAAACTTAGTGTCGATGGATGTAGCAAAGGTAACCCAGGACCGGTAGGTGGTGCTGGTCTTATCAAAGATCACCATGGCATTTTAATTGGTTCTTTTGCAGAATTCTATGGTGATTGTAGTTTTAATATTGCGGAAGCTAAAGCATTGATGCGAGGAATCAAAATGTGTATTTCAGAGGTCTTTACAAATGTTATAGTTGTATCATACTCGTTGATTCTCCTTAACTTGATCAAAAGGATCAGGAAGCCTCCGCGGAGATTCAAATATACTATTGAGCAAATTCACAACATGACCAAGGATGCTAACTTTCTCTTTTGTCACGTCTTGGGAGAAGGAAACAACTCTACTGACAAGCTTGCTAACCTGGGCGAAGAATCCAAAATTGATTCTATCTTCAATGAGGTTGTATCACTACCTTTGAATGTTAGAGCTTCGCCTTCAATGACGTTAGAAGTGACAGAAGAAAACAAGTTTGTTATCAATGATACACCTAGAAACAAGCTTCTTTCTCTCATCTTTTTGTCCATAACATCCTTGAGTGTTACTACAAATTACCTTAGGATGCACAACTTCCTTCCCATATAAGCAAAATACTTTTGTTCAACTGTGTATCATAGGATGAGTGTTGTCACTTATCACACTATCTTGGAGGCTAAGGCATATGTCCTCCTCCGTGTAATTATTATTTTTGATATATCTATACAGGTTGGAGTCACACCTTAACTCCTCCATCATAATGATGGAACTATAAAGTTTTAAAAAAACAATTCATGAATTTTTTTATTTTCTTTTTTTAATTGGAGTTCTTTTTACTCTTTCTTCCGTGTTAAATTTCGGTTAAATTGAAGGTGTCAATTTAGGTATTTTCAAATATTTTTTATGTTGTATGTGTATGTAACTAAAATTATTTCACCAATATCTTAATGTTTTCAATTTTACATTTATAATTATTTTTTAGAAACACTTTTGAAGTTAATGTTTTCAAATCGAACTAGAAACAGTAACTCGAAGCCACCTAAGAACGAAAATAATGAGTCAGATAGTTATGAGCTGAAACTCAGGAAAAACTTATCTTATCTGATGTATGCAATTAAGCTCGCATTTGGACATAGATTTAATTGAAATTTTAAAAATTAGATTTTTTGAGTATATGATGAAAATTAAATTATTGAAATTTTAAATCGTATTCGAACATTTATTTTACTTGAAAAAAGATGAAGCTTTATGAGTTGTGCATACTGTAAAATCATGTGACCCTCGATTTTGTGGGCCCGAAGGCTCACAATAAGGAACAGAAGGTTCGCATCGAGGAATAGACTCAATATGGCACGAGGGTCGAAGATTTAAGTATTCGAGGATGTCGGGGCCTAGTATGATCAACCCCGAGATAATGCCATGATAAGTTTGTAACATAATGAGCAAGATTCCTGCCACATCCATAAAATCATGGCGTAAATTTCGGAATAGATTTGTATGAATCCGTAGTAGGCGATTAGATAGTTGTCCCAATAAGATTCTTTACTGTAAATTGAAATGCACTCTATTTAGGGTATCCTTATTATATAAAGGGGACCTCAACCATTTTGTAACCATCATCAACCAATGGCAAAAGAATATATTCTCTTACTTTCCCGTTCATTCCTCACTAGAATTGTCCTTTAACTTTATTGTTCTTACTTTATTGTTCTTGATCTACCTTAAGGCCACCTTAGCTCGAGGTCAAGACTGGATTGCTCACTGCTTTGAATTTACTTCTTTGCTTCATTTACATGTTAAATTTTTTGGTTATTAATTAGTATTGAACCAAATCGAGTATTTCTTGATATAGGAGATGGGGGAGTCAGCCTCCAAGTAATATTTGAGATGCTACAAGCTCAAGGGGTTGCTATCGCTCAGCTTCAAAGTCAGCACAAAACTCCAAGTATAGTCAAACGAGAAAACACCCGACGTATAGAGTCGATACTAGAAAGATCAAACAGTAATTGATTAGGGACTGATCCGACAATTACGAGGATGCTCGAGGAACTCACCAGGAGGACCAAGTCATGGGAGAAGAATATTGAGGATAATGAAAAAAATCTGGAGACTTATAACTCTTGTGTTGATCAAATATGGGGGCACCCTCAGCCTTGTAAGGTTTGGATGCCAAAAAGTTCATACAAAAGCCATTAACTTCGAGTGCGGCTCCGAAGCCCATTTCTAAAAAGTTTGCATGCACAATATACCTAAATACAACAGGAAAACTAACCCTAATGAATATATTACCTCATACACTTGCAGGATTAAAGGAAACGACTTGAATAGTGATGAGATCGAATTATTATTGTTGAAACAATTTGGGGAAACTTTGTTCATGGGAGCCATGATTTGGTATCACAACTTGCCCCCAAACTCTATCGAATCATTTTCTATGTTTGTAGACGGCTTCGTCAAAGTACATGTAGGGTCCATAAAGGTGGCGACAAGAAACTAAGACGTTTTTAAGATAAGATAGAGGAACAATGAGATGCTAAGGGAGTTCGTATCCCAGTTTAAATAGACTGAATGAATTACCACCGGTCTCGGATGATTGGGTGGTACAAGCTTTTATGTCGAGTTTGAACGAGCGGAATTTGATAGCATCACGAAAATTGAAGTAAAATCTTATTGAGTACCCGTCTGTAACTTGGTCGGACGTACATAATCGTTACCAATTGAAGATCAGGGTCGAGGATCACCAGTTGGGATCTCCCTCGGATTTAGTTCATCCTAATAAATTGGCAGTTAAGGCCCCGAGGGATACGAACAGGGAACCAAGATCAAACAAGGGACGGTATCAGCTATATGTCGATCGAAGAAATAATGGTTCAGGGCATAACGGTCTTCAGAATGATCGAAGAAATGATTGAAGGTCAAATCTCTAGGGGACTTATGAGTAAGAATGGTTTTGATAAACATACCGACCCCGCATAAGAACCTCAATTGTTGGAGTACTTTTTCACTGTAGATACATCGGGGATCGTATCAGCTATTAGAAAAATCAAAGACACCAGGTGGCCTAGGCCTATATAAACCAATCGATCTCAAAGGAATCCAAACTTGATGTGAAAGTATCATGGCACACATGGCGATGGGACCGAAGACTGCATGCAGGTGAGGGAGTAGGTAGCTTGGTTGATTAAGGAGGGTGATCTTTGAGAATTTCTCAGTGATCGAGCTAAGAACCACGTCAGATAAAGAGATGCAAACAGAAAAAATGAGCAGGAACTAATGCAACATGTAATTCATATGATCGTTAGCAGTGTCAATGTTCCACAAGGGCCTATATTCAAATGCACCAAGGTGTCGATCACCAGAAAAAAAGGACTCGGAGCTATGTGCGCGGGGGCGTATGATCATTCAATAAAAAGGAAGTGGAATGCATATCTCATCCGCACAATGACGCCCCGGTAATTTCTATTTTTTTAGATAAAATTCAAGTTAAATGTGTTCTAGTGGATCCAGGTAGCTTAGCAAACATAATGAGATCGAGGTCGTTGAGAAGCTCGGCCTACATGACCAAATTATACATGCATCCCCAGTCCTAAATAGCTTCAACATGGCAAGTGAAACAACGAATGGGGAGATAATCCTACCAGTGAACGTGGCCGAGACCATCCAAGATGTAAGATTCCACATCATCGAAGGCGACATGAGATACAATGCACTTCTCGGGAGGCCATGGATCCACAACAAGAGGGTAGTACCTTCAACCCTTTATTTGATGATGAAATTCCCAATAGTGGATTGTGGGAAAATGGTTTACAGAAAACAACATACTGCAAAGGAAATGTTCGTAGTCAAGGAGGTGATACCGGTACTAGCACATTCTACCTTGGAAAAGTCGAGCACCAAATATAAGCAGACGGCCAAATAGCAATCACCGTCCCCAGCCTCGACCGAATCGGAGCAACAGGTAATCGAAGATGACGAAGAAGAAGAGGATCTACTTACTCCTCAAACTTTCTTTATTCTCGTATAGTCCGATGCAACCAAGTTAACTGTTGAGGAACTGGACTAGGTCATAATGATCGAATACATGCTTGAGAAAAGGTATACCTGGGAACGGGATTAAACCCCGAACAAGGGAAAAAACTCCTTCAACTTCCTATTGATAATATGGACTATTTTGCTTGGTCCAATTTAGACATGACAGGGATCCCATCAAAAATAACAACACACTGGCTAAGCCTCGACTCCAAGTTCAGATCGATAAAGTAAAAAAAGGCCCTTAGTCCGAGGTGGAGCATGCATTCATAAAGGATGAAGTAACTAAACTTCTTAAAATACGGTATATTCAGGAGGTAAAATACCCCGAATGTTAGCCAATGTGGTTTTTGTGCCTAAAAAGGGAAACAAATTTAGAATGTACGTAGAATATAAGGATTTGAACAAGGCATGCCCGAAAGACTCTTTTCCCCTGCCTTACACTGATAGCATGATCGATGCCACTGGTGGCCACTAGATCCTAACCTTTCTCGACCCCTACTCCGGATACAATCAAATTCAGATGAGCCCAGAAGACAAAAAGAATAACTCATTTATCACTAAGTTTGGAAAAAATTGTTATAATGCAATGCCCTTCATGCTAAAAACTGCTGGAACAACATACAAACGCTTATTTAACAAAATGTTCGAGGAACAGATAGGTAAACAATGGGAGTTTACTTTGATGTTATGTTGCTAAGTCCCTATACACATAGGACTATTTAACTCATTTGCAGGAAACATTTAAAATCTCGAGGAAGTATACCATGACGCATAAACAAGAAAAATATGCCTTTGGGGTTGGTTCAGGCAAGTTCCTCAGATTCATGGTATCAAATCGAGGGATCAAAATCAACCCCAACAAGATCAAGGCCATCAAAGATATCACTATCGTAGATAGTGTTAAAGTCGTACAAAGGTTAACAGGACGAATAGCCTCCTTGGGTCGATTTATTTCGAGGTCATCATATCGAAGCCACAAGTTCTTTTCCTTGCTCAAAAAGAAAAAACATTTCACATGGACCCCGAAATGCCACCAAGCATTCGAGCAATTAGAGCGATATTCATCAAGCACACCTCTACTTCACACTCCAAAGGTAGATGAAAAACTTTACTTATCTTTGGCAGTGTCCGAGATAGTGGTAAGTAGGGTACTGGTTTGAGAGGAGCAAGAAACGTAATTCCCTATTTATTATGTAAATCGAACTCTAGGGCTTGCCTAAACTAGATATCCGCGCTTAGAAAAATTGGCACTTGCATTAATAATTACATCTAGAAATTTAGTGCCATATTTTCAATGTCATCTTATATGTGTGTTGACCACTTATCCCCTTCAAAATGTCTTGTATAAGCCTGAACTATCAGGTTGGTTGGCCAAATGGGCCATCGAACTTGGCAGGTACAATATTGAGTATCAACCTCGAACGACCATCAAGTCTCAAATCCTAGATTAATCCGTGGCTGATTTTACACCGACCATCATACCCGAAGTGGAGAAAGAAATTCTGTTAAAATCGGGTATGGACCCTCTTCACAAACAGTGCCTAGAATGTGAAAGGGTCCGGGCTTGGCATTGTTTTGAAGCCACCAACAGGTAGTACTATTAGACAATCTATTAAAACTTCTAGGTTGACTAATAATGAGGCAAAGTATGAAGCCATGATTACAGTTCTCGAGCTAGCTAAAATTCTGGGGCAGAAGGCAATGAAGCCAAGTGCGATTCCTTATTGGTCGTAAATCAAGTAAACAAAAGCTTTGAAGTTTGATATGATAGCATGAAAATATATTTTTGGACAAGTTGCAGGTAACTTTGCACCGCTTCAAGGAGTGAACTCTAGATCATGTGCCTCGAGAACAAAATATTGAGGACGATGCACTTGCTAATTTGGAGTCATCAGCTCAAGAAGATGATATTGTCTCGGGGAGTGTCGTCCAATTATCGAGGTATGTGGTTGAAGAGGGTCATGTTAAGATAAATTCTACAAGTTTGACATGGAGGAATAAGTATATCAAGTATTTGAAAAATTAATAAGTATATCGATTATTTGAAAAATGGAAAACTCCCATTAGATCATAAAGAGTCAAGGGCCCTATGAACCAATGGTGCTAGGTTCACAATAGATGAAGATGGAGCGTTGTACAAGAGGACGTTAGATGGACCATTGGTGGTATGTTTGGGGATGGGGGATGCCGATTATGTTCTACGAGAAATCCACGAAAGTACTTGTGGGAATCACTCCAGCGTCGAGTCTTTGATTCACAAAATTATTTGAGCAGGGTATTAATGGGATATCATGGAAAAAGAAACTAAGGAATTTGTTTAAAAAAATGTGATAAGTGCCAACGGTTTGCATTGATGATTCACCAACCCGGAGAGCAAGTTCACTCAGTCATGTCCCCATGGCCTTTCATGAAATGGGGAATTGACATAGTTGTCCATCTACCAACAACCCCATGTAAAGCTAAATTCATTTTTTATGACTGATTATTTTTTTAAATTGGTGAAAGAACAGGTGTACGAGAAGGTCAAAGAAAAGGAAGTTATTGACTTTATCTGGGATCACATTGTGTGTCGCTTTGGAATTCCTGTCGAAATTGTATTTGAACGGGAAGAAATTCGTTGGCAACGAGGTAACGAAGATCCTCAAAGCACATAAAACAAAGAGGATCTTCTCAACACCGTACCACCTGAGCGGGAACGGACAAGCCGAGTCAATAAACAAAACTATAATTCAGAGCTTAAAGAAGAGGTTGGATGATGCATAAGAAAAATGGAGAGAATTTCTACCGGATGTTCTTTGGGCATATCGAATAACATCATAGTCTAGCACGGGAGCGACGCCATTCTCGTTATTATAACAATCCAAGGCCTTAATTTCGATCGAATTCGGGGAACCCATCATCAAATTTTGATATGCATCGGATGAGTTAAATCACGAGGCTATAAATACTAGCCTCAAGCTACTAGATGAAAAATGAGAAGCTGCACTTTTTCGGGTAGCGGTGCAAAAATAGAGATATTATAATACAAGGACTAACCTTCGACACTTTGGAATCGGGGACTTAGTTCTATGGAAGGTCACCCTTATTACTCTAGACCTGAATCAGGGGAACTATGACCGAATTGGGAAGGACTGTACCGAGTTATCAGAGTTGTCGATAAAGGATCTTACAAACTTGGCACGATGGGAGGCGAATGGCTGTCGAATAATTGGAATGTGTCACTACTCAAACGATACTACTTCTAAGATACGACCTTCCATTTTTTTCTATATGAATTTAAAACTAACTCATTGTAGTAGTTCGATCGAAGACGTCGATGGCAACCTTCTATACGAAGACTTTAGGTTTTAATGCATGTGTTGTACTCTTTTTTCGTTGCATCGGATAGGAAAACTTTTTAATAGGTCAAACAGTCAGATGAACCTTGTCCATATAGAATAATCAAGCCCTAATGGCAAAACATGTACGCATGTATAAATTATTCAAAAAATCATTCTTTCTATATCAAAACACTCTGTGTCTCAAAGAAATTTGCTACAATATGAACATCATACTTTTTATTTTATGAGAAACAGCTCAAAGGCCAAAGTGCAAATACATCTCAAATATGCGGGGGCTTTCATCGACAGATAACACATTCGAGTCATCTAAACTCAAATTCATAAGACCTCAAAAAGACATCCCCTGGACATAAAGGTCAAGGCCATCATACTCGGGGACTAACCTTCCAAACAAGTTCGGAAGGTTATTAGGAAAAAAGTTTGAGAGACATACATGAAGGCTACATCCATATTAAAGGTTATAGTCACATTATAGACTATGGTATTTCAAAAAAGGCTATGGTCAAAACAATACGGCTCGGAGACGTCCAACTTCCGCCATAAGTTAAAGGCCTTTTAATACTTTGACGAACCAGTTAAATAAGTCAACCCTCGGCAAAAAAAACAAAAAAGGGCTTCGATAAAATCATCCCCTCGAATATTTTAAAAGCGTAGATAGTATCAGCCTTCAAAAAAGCCTCAAGGGGTATTAAACTATCGTAAAAATGGAATACAAATGGGGTTCCGATCAATTGAACCCTTGAAAAGCCCAACGAGTACAAAAACACATGCTAAGGCATAAAGAAATTTTCACTAAGTCTTTTAGCAGAAAAGAGAGAAAAGTTATAGCCGCTATAGAGGCAAAATTTGCCCAACTTAAAGAGCCTAAAGGCCGATATAAAAGGCCTAAAAGCCGATTATGTAAGCCTAAAAGGTCAATACAATTAGATTTCGAGATTCACTCTCACTCAATTTGAACCCAAGGGTTCGATTACCCCAAAGCTAAACAAGTAATGGCTCGACCATGGCTCAAGGACTCACCATTACCCGGTATGAGCCCGTAAATATCTATACCCAAAGTCACAAACTTATTCGAGCTTGACCATGGTAGTTTCAAGAAAAACATCTGAGATAAAATCTCTAACATACAGCTAGAAAGGATAAAGTCATTGGAAGAATTGTAGAAGGCAAGAAATATCAAAATTCTTATTTTATATATGTTGAAAAGATATATACAAGGTATCGATAAAAGGTCTTAATAACAATAGAATAAGAAAGGAAAATCCTATCTATGCTCAGGGTTGGTCTCTCCTTCAGAAGAAGCTTCCCCTTCGGGCCCAACTTCATCATTGTGATTACCCAAAAGTTCATCACTTGATTTACAAGAAAATTCAATGTTTCAAGGCCTTAAAAAATCCTCACCTCAAATTTGTGTGCATGGTTTGGACGTATATCTGGAAAGCTTTTATGTGAAAATATTAGAAATAGAAATTTCTAGAGTTTAAATTTTGATTATGGTTGACTTTGGTCAATATTTTAAGCAAACTGACTCGAATCTGTGTTCTGGTGATACCGGGAGGTCCACAGTAAGATAAGGGACTTGGCCTTATGCCTGGAAATGAATTTGGAGGTCCATGCCTTAGAAACTAATTTTTTAAAGAAATTGTTTTGCTTAATTATTTATGAAATAAAGAAAAGAATTAATGTCTGAAACCATTGGTATCAGGACCGTATTTTGGTTTCGGAGCGCAGTATAGACTTGTTATAGTATGTAAATGATAACTGTGAAATTTGGTGAAAAATAGAGTTTATTTGACGTGATTTGGACGTCTAGTTGAGAAATAATGAACTTTAAGTGTTCTTATAAAATGATGAGTTTTGAGGTTTAATTCATAGTTTTACATGTTATTTTCATGATTTGTTCGCACGAGCAAGTCCGTATGATGTTTTCAGACATGCTTGCATCATTGGTTTGGAATCCCAAGGGCTTAAGTGAGTTTTGGATAGATTTTGGGGTGTTTTGAAACATAGAATTTATGTTGTCATAGTTATTGCAGGTGCCCAGGTGATTCCTTCTTCGCATTCGCGAAGGAACTATCGCGGGCGCAAAGAGACAAATGGGACTGATGGAATTTTCCTCTATGCGTAAATGAGTCTCAGGACACAAACGCGAAGCATTGTGGGTGTTACCCTTCGCGAATGCAACCTCGTTATCGCGAACGCGAAGGCCTTTTGGCCGAGACTGGGGGTAGGGACTTTTGTTCTACGCGAATGCGTCCATTGGCCGGTGAAGGCTTGAGGAGCTAAACGCGAGCCACTATTTGCAACGGCGAAGGTCACTGGGCCTGACCCTTTGCGAACGTGATAGGCCCTTCGTGAACGCAAAGAAGGTTGTCCGGTGAGTTAAAAATAGAACAAAAATGGGAACACACCATTTTCTCACATGTTCTTCCCCAAAATCAGAACCTAGGCGATGTTTGAAGAGAAAATTCAATCCCAATTCATAGGTATGTGTTCCTAAACTCATCTCCTTCATTTTCCATCAACACCCATAAGATTTCTAGGCTTAAATATTGTTCTTCCATGGTAGGAATTAGGGATTTGGGTAGAGTTAGGGATTTTTGAATAATTGGAAGTTAGACCTCATTTTGGGGTCCGATTTCAAAATAAATTATATATTTGGGTTCGTACGTGAATGGGTAATCGGGTTTTTGTTCGAACCTCGAGTTTTGAGCGTGCGGGCTCGGGGTCGGATTTAAATTTTTTTTAAAAAAGGTTTAGGAAAAGTTCTAATTTTCTGTAAATATAGTTTATCTCTGAATTATTGATGTGGTTAAATTTATTTGGACTAGATACAAGTAATTTGGAGGAGAATTTAAAGGAAAAGCGGTGTTTGAGGATTTAGTTGACCGTGGAAGTTCGAGGTAAATATTTGGTTTAATCTTAGATAGAGGGAATATGTATTGTGCCTTATTTTCTATGTGCTAGTATAGTATACGACATATAGGTATGGTGACGAGTATCTATATGTCGGAGTCAAGAATGCCCGTGGATCTAGTGTTGTAATTGTCGTGACTCCGTTGAGATTTATTCATGCATAATATATTATTGTTCATGATATTGCTTCCGTTGCCGAGATGTTGTTGTTATACTCTTGTTCTCTTGCCGGGATTATTTTGTGATTGATGCTTATTTGTATATGAGATCGAGTGGCATTCTGCTAAAGAAATATATGAAATAGGAGCAGGTTGCACACCTGCAACGAGATATATGAAATGATATCGGGTTGCACGACTACAACGAGACATATGAAATGGGATCTCAGGTTGTACGTCTGCAACAAGATATATGAAATAGGAGCGGGTTGTTCGCCTGCAACAAGATATATGAAATGGTGGCGGGTTGCACGCCTGCAACAAGATATATGAAATGGGATTGCACGCACACAACGAGATAAATGAAATGGGATTAGGTTGCATGCCTGCGATGAGATATATCAAATGGGATCAGGTTGTACGCCTGCAACACGAAAGAAATAAAAGTGAATACTTTATTTGTTTTCCTCATTGTTGTTGGCAATTAAATTATGGTTCCTTTACATTCTTCTTTGGTATTTTGTTATTATCTGATACTCCCCGTAGCATGTTTTCTCCTCCCTATATTTAACTGTCTGATTTTACTTTTTGCGGTGTATGATTTAACACACAAGTTTATCTGTTAGTATGGTCCTAGCCTCTTCACTACTTTACGGAAGTTAGGCTAGGCACTTACCAGCACATGGGGTCGGTTGTGCTGATACTACACTTGTGTGCAAATCCCGCTACTAGAGCATACATACCATAGCTTTGGATTGTTTTTTTCGGTCCATTCGGAGATCCGAGGTAGTTCTGCAAGAATCCGTAGGCCTTGGCATCTCCTTCTATCCTTTCATTATGTTTCTTTTATGTATTTTGGAGACAACATTGTATTTATCTTTCGAACCATTATTTGTAGTATTCCTAGGCAGTTTGTGAAATTATGACAGAAGTTCTGGGCAGTTTATGTATGGATTGGTATTGACATCTTTATTAAAATATTAAATTTCACTCTTCCACTTATTAAATTCCATTGTTTATGAAATTTTGGTTCTAAATTGATAAAATATTAAAATATAAAGAAAGCTAATTAACATAAATGGTTGGCTTGCCTAGCTTTCACTAGTAAGCACCATCACGACTCCCGAAGGTAGGAAATCCAGATTGTGAAAAGTTGGTATCCGAGCTCTAGGTTACTTAGGACTCGCAATTCATGGACAAGCTTAGTAGAGTCCAAGGGATCGGTATGGAGACGTCTGTATTTATCCCCATAGGCTACAGAATTAGGAAAAACTTCACATCGATTCTTTCCTATCATGCGGTTTGGTTTCTCAATGCTAATTAAATTTCTACTATGTTCTTTTGTAGATGGAGAGAACATGCGTTTCTTCATCCATTGATCAGCAGCCTGATCCCCCAGCAGCAGCTCCCAAGAGGGGTAGAGGGTGAGGATGAGGCCGAGCTAGAGGCCGAGGCAGGGGAAGAGCTCAGCCCATAACAACAGCACCGACGATGGAACCCCGTGTTGAGATTGATGATGAGGTTCCGGGCTAGGCAGTTTCAGTGGTCCCAGCCCATATCCCATAGGGGTTTATTGATAGACTAGTACTCCAGGATGCTCTGGACTATCTAGTGGGCCATATGGAGAGTATCACCTGAGCATGCTTGCTTCTTGTAGCACCAGCCGTCTCTCAGGATGGGGAATGAGCCCAGACTCCTGTTACCCGCACTCCAAAGCCAATGGCTCCCTAGTTTCAAACTCCAGCCGTTCAGCAGGGTATAGTAGCTCAGACAGGTGATCGAGTAGCTATGTATGTTGATGCTTTGTGGATGTTGGGCAGGTTCAACAAGCTCTAGCTACCACTTTCAGCAGTGCATCTTCTGAGGATCCCCAGGATTATTTAGACAACTGTCTTAAGGTTCTCAGGAACATGGGGATAATGGAGACCAATGTGGTCGACTTTGTTGCTTTTCACTTATCTAGATCCACCAAGACTTGGTGGATAGATTTTTTTTTGGCTAGACCAGTTGGGTCACCAGCTTTGACTTGGGATCAATACTCACAGCTATTTCTGGAGAATTTTCTTCCTATCACTTAGAGGGAAAGCTATCGGAGAGAGCTTAAGTGTCTCTAACATGGTTTTATGACTGTTACTCAGTACAAGACGAGGTTTATTGAATTGGCTCGCCATGCTCTTCTGATACTCCCTACTGAGAGAGATAGATGGAGAGAGAGTGAAGAGGTTTATTGAGGGACTCATTCAGCCTATTCGACTTTATTTGGCTAAGGAGAAGGGGAATGCTATTTCTTTTCAAGAGGCGGCCAATGTGTCCAGGATAGTTAAGCGGTTCTATCACAGGGGGTGGTCAAGGGTCAGACAAGAGGCCTTATCATTCAAGTAGCTTCGGTGGTGCCTCTTCTGGAGGCAGGGATTCCTTTGGTATGGGCCATCCTCCCAGGCCGTTTTAGCTAGCATTTCAGGCTTCTCATGGTGCCCCAGGTGGCTGTAGTTCTCACATGCACTATTCAGATCAGCATTACTACATTACATCACCAGCTTCTATCGGTGCACCTCCGCTTCAAAGTTTTTAGGGTCGTAAGCCCCAGTAGCCGAGGGCTTGTTTTACTTATGGTGACATAGTCACGTTGCTAGATTTTGCCCTTGAGCACCAAGCAGTTCTCACTACCAGGGTTCCTGTGCCATAGTTCAGGCATCGAGTATTCCACCGCCCGCTCATCCAGCTAGTGGTGGAGGCAAAGGTGTTAGAGGTGGAGGTCAGGCCACTAGAGGTGGAGGCCAGCCAGTAGCAAGCCGTCCCAGAGATGTAGTTCAGAGTGGTGGAGCCCAAACCCGATGTTATGCTCTTTCATCAAGGCTTGAGGCCGAGGCTTTCTATGTAGTTATCACAGGTATTGTTCTGGTTTGTATTAGAGGTGCTTCAGTTCTATTTGATCTAGGATCTACATACTCCTATCTGTCGTCTTATTTCATACTATATCTAGTCATGCCTAGTGATTCTTTGAGTATTCTTGTATACGTGTCTACATCGGCGAGGGATTCTATTGTGGTAGATCGTGTCCATTATTCTTGTATAGTTATGATTGTGGGTCTTGAGACTCGTGTAGACTTATTACTTTTAGAAATGGTTGATTTTGATGTCATATTGGGATGGACTGGTGATAACCTTACCATGTTGTCTTGGACTATCATGCAGAGATTGTGACCTTCTCCTTGCCGGGATTGTCTTGTTTGGAGTAGAGAGGGACTCCTAGTCATTCTACTTGTAGTGTTATTTCTTATATGAAGGCTCGACGTATGGTCGAGAAGGGGTGTTTGGCCTATTTGGAATATGCTCGTGATTCTAGTGCTGAGGTTCCTTCTATGGGTTTTGTGCCTGTTGTTCCTGAGTTTCCTGAGGTTTTTCCTTCTGACCTGTCGGGGATGCCACCCCACGGGGATACTGACCTTAGCATTGGTTTAGCTCTAGGCACTCAACCCATTTCTATTCCGCCATATCGTATGGCCCCAATAGAGTTAAAAGAATTGAAAGAACTGTTGCAAGATTTGTTGGATAAAGACTTTATTAGATTGAGTGTATCTCCTTGGGGTGCGTCGGTGTAGTTTGTTAAGAAAAAGGACGGATCGATGAGAATATGTATAGATTACCAACAGTTTAACAAGGTTACGATTAAGAATAAATATCAATTGTCGAGGATTGATGATTAGTTTGATCAACTTTAGGGTGCCAAGGTATTTTCAAAGATTAACTTGAGATCTGGCTACCATCCATTGAGGATTAGAGCATCCAGTGTCCCTAATATAGCTTTTGCACTCGGTACGGGCATTATGAGTTCTGGGTGATGTCACTTGGATTGACAAATGCCCCAGCGACTTTTATAAATTTGATGAACCGAGTGTTTAGGCCTCATTTGGATTCATTTGTGATAGTCTTCATGGATGATATTTGTCTATTCCCGTAGCCGGGAGGAGCATGAGGAGCTTCTGAGAGTGGTTCTTCAGACTTTGAGAGATAGTCAGTTGTATGCTAAGTTTTTGAAGTGTGAGTTCTTGTTGAGTTCAGTTGCATTCTTGGGCCATATTGTATCAGCAGAAGGTATTTAGGTGGATCCGAAGAAGATAGAGCCAGTTAAGAACTCGCCTAGACCCGTATCAACTAACAGATATCCGCGCTTCTTGGGTTTGGCAGGCTATTACTGTCGGTTTGTGGAGGCTTTTCATATATTGCAGCCCCGATGAACAGGTTGACCTAGAAAGGTGCCCAATTCAGGTGGTCGGACGAGTGTGAGGAGAGCTTTCACAAACCCAAGACAGCTTTGACTACGGCTTCAGTGTTCATTTTGCCTACAGGTCCAAGGCCATATACAGTTTATTGTGATGCATCTCGTATTGGACTTGTTGTGGTGTTGATGCAGGATGGCAAGGTCATTATTTATGCTTCATGGCAGTTGAAGATTTATGAGAAGAATTATCCAGTTCATGATTTTGAGTTAACAGCAATTGTTCATGCACTGAAGATTTGGAGGCACTATTTATATGTCGTGTCATGTGAGGTGTTCACATATCTCAAGAATTTACTATTCTTGTTCGAGCAAAAAGAGCTAAATTGTAGGTAGAGGAGGTGGTTGGAACTATTGAAGGACTATGATATCACCATCTTATATCATTTAGGGAAGGCCAATGTAGCGGCCGATGCTTTTAGTAGGAAGTCAGTCAGTATAGGCAGTCTTGCTTATATTTCGGTTGGTGAGAGACTGCTTGGTTTAAATGTTCAGGCTTTGGCTAATCAGTTCGTGAGGTTGTATGTCTTTGGTCTCAGCAGTGTGTTAGATTGCACAGTCACTCGTTCTTCATTATTGGAGGGTATTCAAGATCGACAATATGATGATCCCCATTTATGTGTCCTAAAGGACACAGTGCAGTACGGTAGGGCCAAGCATGTCATAGTTGGGAATGATAGAGTTTTGAGGATGCAGGGTAGTATTTGTGTGCCTAATGTGGATGCACTTTAAGATTTCATTCTAGAGGAGACCCATAGTTCCTGGTATTCTATTCATCGGGGCGCCGCTAAGATGTATCTGGATTTACGGCAACATTATTGGTGGAGAAGGATGAAGAAGGATATTATTATGTATGTGGCTCAGTGTTTGAATTGTCAGCAAGTAAAGTACGAGCATCGGAGACCTGGTGGTTTGTTCAGAGGATTGAGCTTCCAGAATGAAAGTGGGAGCATATCACTATGGACTTTGTTGTTGGACTCCTACATATTCAAAGGAAGTTTGATACAGTGTAGGTTATTGTTGATAGGTTGACCAAGTCAATGTATTTCGTTCCTGTGGCAGTTTCCTATTCTTCTGAGAGGTTAGCTGAGATCTATATCCGGGAGATTTTTTATCTTCATGGTATACCCGCCGTCTATCATTTTTGATTGAGGTACGTAGTTTACCTCGCATTTTTGGAGGGTAGTTCAGCATGAGTTGGGCACGCGGTTCGAGTTGAGCACAACATTTGATTCTCAGATGGATGGCCAGTCCGATCGCACTATTCATATTTTGGAGGATATGATCAGAGCTTGTGTTATTGACTTTGGAGGCTCGTGGGATCAGTTTTTGCCTTTAGCAGAGTTTTCTTACAACAACAGTTACTAGTCGAGCATTCAGATGGCTCTTTATGAGGCTTTATATGGTATGTGGTGTCTGTAGCCAGTTGGGTGGTTTGAGCCGGGAGAGGCTCGGTTGTTGGGTACATATCTAGTATGGAATTCCTTGGACAAGGTCAGGATCATTCAGGATAGGCTTCATACAGCTCAGTCCAGGCAAAAGGTTTCTGTCGACCATAAGATTCGTGATGTGGCACTTATGGTTAATGAGCGAGTATTGCTTCGGGTGTCGCCTATGAAGAGCGTGATGATGTTTGGAAAGAAGGGCAAGCTTAGCCCTAGGTTCATTGATCCATTTGATTCTTGATCAAGTGGGAGAGGTGGCCTACAAACTTGCGTTGCCTCCGATTTTATTAGTTGTGCATCCAATGTTTCATGTATCTACGCTTCGGAAGTATCACGGCGATCCATCCCACGTGTTAGATTTCAACACTGTCTAGTTGGACAAGGACTTGTCCTATGAGGGGGAGCTGGTAGATATTCTTGACCGACCGGTTTGTGAGTTGAGGTCGAAGAGTTTCTCTTCTGTTCGTGTTCAGTAGAGAGGTCAGCTTGTTGAGGCATCGACCTGGGAGTGCGAGTCTGACATGCGGAGCCTATATCCTCAACTTTTCCCCGACTCAGGTACTTCTTTTCTATGTTCATTCGAGGACGAACAGTTGTTTTAGAGGTGGAGGATGTGATCACTTGATTTATAAGAAAATTATGTGTTTTTAGGCCTTAAAAACCTCCTTTTACCTCACCTCGAATCGCATGCATGGTTCGGATGTATATCCAGAAAGCTTTTATATGAAAATAGGAGAAATAGAAGTTTAAAATTTTTAATATGGTTGACTTTGGTCAACATTTTGAGCAGACTGACACGGATCTATGTTTCGACGATCCCAGGTGGTCCATAATAAAATATGGGACTTGGGCGTATGTCCGAAAATGAATTCCGAGGTCTCAAGCCTTTGAAATCAATTTTTGATAGAAGTTGTTTTGCTGAATTATTTATGAAATAAAGAAAAGAATTAATGTTTGAAACTATTCGTATTGGTCCCATTTGTTCTAAAGCCTGGTATGTACTTGTTATAATATTTAAATGATAACTGTGAAATTTGGTGAAAAACAGAGTTTATTTGACGTGATTTGGGCGTCCGGTTGAGAAATAATGAACTTTAAGTTTTCTTGAGAAAAATGATGAGTTTTGAGGTTTAATTCATACTTTTACATGTTATTTTCATGATTCAATATCACCAGCAAGTCCATATGATATTTTTAGACTTGCATGCATGTTAAGTTTGGAGCCCGGAGGACTCGGGTGAGATTTGGATAGATTTCGGGGTGTTTTGAAACATAGAATTTATGATGTCATAGCTGTTGCAGGTGCCCAGGTAATTCCATCTTCGTATTCGCGAAGGAACTATTGTGAACGCAAAGAGCAAAGTGGGACTGATGGAATTTTCCTCCACGTGAATGCGAGTCTCAGGACGCGAATGTGAAGCATTGGGGGTGTTACCCTTCGCGAACGCGAAGGCCTTTTGGCCGGGACTAGGGGAAGGGACTTTTGTTCTAGCGAACGTGGCCATTGGCCCACGAACGAGAACGCTTAAGGAGCTTAATCTCCACAAATGCGAGCCACTATTTGCGAACGCGAAGGTCACTGGGCCTGACCCTTCGCGAAGGCGACAGGCCCTTCATGAACTCGAAGAAGGCCTTTCTAGTGGGTTAAAAACAGAACAAAAGATGGGAACACATAATTTTCTCACATCCCCTTCCCCAAAATCAGAATCTAGGTGATTTTTGAAGAGCAAATTAAAACTCAAATCATAGGTATGTGTTCCTAAACTCATCTCCTTCATTTTCCATCAACACCTATTAGATTTAGTCGTAGCCTTCGTCCTCTCGACCTCGTCCTGGATTCAACAACCTCAGTTCTGGTAGCGATAAGTTTGGCCTCGAGCTCATCGATCTTCTTGGCCTGGGCTAGATTTTTTACTTTGGCCGAAGCCAGGTTGGCTAGGGTAGGCTCTTTCTCGCCAGTGAGGCAATCCATATTTTCTTTCCACTGGTTGTATTCGGACTTAACTTTATCGACCTCCCCTCAAAGTTGACTGATCATGTCCAATTTTTACTGCAAACATTGAAGTGTTAGCCTCCATAGTTGGGAAAATTAGACCATACTCTTGCAAAATGAGGGTTACGTACTTGTCCAGATCGGCCTCATTTTGACAAGCTTTGGCCAAATCTGCTCGTAAGTCCTTGAGCTCCTTATCTTTTTATGCAAAGGAACCTCAAGGCCTTCCTTTCATCCGAGGATATCTTAAGCTCGACCTCACACCGGCTAACCCGGGCTCTAAAATTAGTAATGACCTGCACAAAAAAGGAGATATCAGTTAATGCAGTAGGAGAAGATAACAAAACAAAATTGCAACAATAAAAGTTAGTTCTTAATTTAGAGAAGAGATAATGAGCCTCTTCAAAAAGGATAGATGCGCCGTTAAGGTCAACGACATCATCAACCCCAGTACAATAATCCTGAAAAGGATCTTCTTCGAGGACCTTGCTTGGGCCGAGCATTTGCAGACCTTGCGCGTCCTTTATTTCATCCTTGGAATAAGATTGCAGAGAAAGGGAATGACCTATTGTCGCAGCCTCGAGCTCCTCACTTAAGTCGTTCTGATTAACCTCAGAAGTCTCGGTGCTTTCCCCCTCCAGTGTACTTGTTGAAGGCGGAGGAATAAACTCAATCTCACGGACTTAGGGTTTTTCCCGAATCTTTCTTCGAAGTTTTCTCACCACGAGGCAAGGTCTCCGGTTCAGAGGGCTTGGTGACCTGACCGGTTTCCTAGTTCGGATCACCAACGCCGATTATGTGCCCTCGTCTTCCTCATCGTTAAGAAATTTGTGGTCCGAATCTACGTCCACATGAATAAGTTTCCTCCTTGGACTTCGAGTAGGCTCCTCCTTATCCTGGGGGTCTTCAGGTTTCAAAGCCCTTTTCATTTTGCTATCTTTCTCCGATTTGGGAACCGTGGATTCGATCTCTTCCCTGGGTAGGACTGGTCTTATTTTAAAGACATCTCCAATGCCTGTATAAATGGGTATAAGTGAGACAACATTTCCAGTAAAAGGAAAGCATCAAAAAATCTGGGGGAAAAACTTAAATGATGTTTGGCCTCCCATTTGACCTTTGATAAGTCACGCCATTTGCGCTCGTCATACGAGGAGGTCGCAACCAGTTTGCGGACCCAGTCTTGAGGTCAAAGATCGTATGGGGCATCCAAACTTTAGCTGCATAAAAGGTAAAGGCATTACAAAAGGCAGGAACAGAGTATAAGAAGATACTGGGAAAGGGACTTCACTTACGATTGAGATTCCATTTCTCCGAGGACGACATTTTTCCCTTAGGGATGACGTTTGAGGTCCTCACTCGGACGAACTGGCTCATCCAACCTCGATCCTTTTCTTCGTCGTTTCTAGTAAAAAAGTCTTTGTTTGATCAACGTTGAAACTTGATCAACCCTCGAAAGAGCTGAGGCTGATACAGTCGAATGAGGCAGTTAAGGGTATACTCTAATCCCTCGGCCTTGCTAGATAAGTAGCTCAGAATAATCAAGATGCGCTAAAACGAGGGATGGATTTTCCCGAGAGTAACCTCATATCTTTTACAGAAGTCAATCACGGCTGGATCAAGGGGACCTAGTGTGAATGGGTAAGTGTAAACACTTAAAAACCCCTCCACATGAGTCGTGATGCTTTCCTTGGGGTCGGAGATCTGTACCACGACTTCGTCCCCCGAACCACAGTCTATCTTCATGGCCTTGAGATGCTTTTTCGTAATCAAGCTAATATATCGAGATACGTGTTCGCATCAGCCTGGGATTGTCAGTGCATTTTCAAAGTTGAAGCCTTTCTTTATCACATAGGGATCGGAAATGATCTTGTGAAGGGCCGACGCCACAAGTTTGGCCGGCTGAGAAGAGGAGGAGGAAGCTTTCCCTTTTGGGAAGTGTTTTTGAAGTTTTCGCCATTGTTTCGAGTTAGAAGAAGTGAAAATTGATGAAGTTTGGAACTTTGGGACACTAAAGGGAATGGGTGTAGCGGATAATAAGAGAAAAGCTATGGACAGAAGTAGATATAGAAAAAGCTTGGAGATGGTTTGAAGATTGAAGTAAAGCTTTCTCTAGGATTTAAAGGATATATTTATAGGCTAGCAGCGACATTTCACCGACGCTAGTGGCCGACCACTACTAGAGAAGCATTTAACTTTTTGGGGAAGTGAACCGACCGGACTTTTCAGTCACTTGAGTGCATACGTAGGGGAATGACATCATCATCAGGGACTTCGAAAAATCGAGGTTCAAATTGTTTCTTATCATTTTGCTCTAAAAATGTGGGGACTATCTGTATATGGTAAAATCATGTGCCCCTGATTTTGTGGGTCCGAGGGCCCATAACGAGGAACAGAAGGTTCACATTGAGGAATAGAATCACTATGGGCCGAGTCCGAGCCCGAAGGTAAAACATGAGGCTCGAAGATTTTAGTGTTCAAGGAACGTCGGGGCCTAGTGTGATCAACCCCGAGATAATGTTGTTATGAGTTTTTAACAAAATGTGCAAGATTCCTTCCACATCTCCAAGATCATGGTATAAATTCCATAATAAATTTGTACGAATCCGTACTAGACGGTTAGACAGTTGTCCCAATAAGATTCTTTACTGTGAATAGAAATGTACCTTATTTAGGGTTCCCCTATTATATATAGGGGACCCCAGTTACTTTGTAACCATCATCAATCATTGGCAAAAGAATATACTATCTTACTTTCTCGTTGATTGCTCACCAGAATTGTCCTTTAACTTTAATGTTCTTACTTTATTGTTCTTGATCGACCTCGAGACCACCTTAGCTCGATGTAAAGACTGACTTGCACACTGGTTTAATTTTACTTATTTCTTTCAATTACACGTTAAATTTCTTGGTTATTAATTAGTATTGAACCAAATCGTGCATCTTTAAAACCATATCAAATTTAATTGTTACTTGTATTTTTAAGATAAACAAGTTGAAAACTTCAAAAACTTGAAAAATTCATCTCCAAAAACTGTCAGAAAACTTATCAACTTTTATAACCAAACAATGTTTCTTTTTTTTTTTTTTAATTATAAGTGAATTGCATGTGTCTTTCTGCTTAAGTCAGATGAAAACTAAAGATAAATTCAAATATTGGAGTAAAATACTTCAAAATTCATAGTAGGAATTCATGATCATGAAAACAAAAGGAAAGAAATAAAAGTTAACCCATAACTCATACTCTTATAACCATTTATAATAGTGCCATGATATATTGATTAAGAGTGTGTTCAGCATGAAGTTAAATATTTTCATGGAAAATATTTTTCTAAATAATGTTTTTATGAAAAATAAGTGGTATTATTACTTTTTTTTTTGTTTGGTTGGTGAATAAAAGAAATAAAAAATATCTTTTAGTGTTTGGTCAGAGAAAGTTTTTTTAAAAATAATTTTTAATGTTACTTCCCCAGTTTTCATGTTTCCTGTGCTCAACCCCCCCCCCCCCCCCCCCCCCCCTTTCTCCAACCCAAATAAATACTCAATGTTTTCACGACTATGTTAAAAAATTTAATTATTCTTCTAAAATTCAAACAAACCCAAAATATCTAATGTGTTGCTCTACTTTTTACGTAAAAAGAACGTTGAAATTTGTGTAACATAACCAAAAAAAAAATACTCTATTTTGATTGAAAAAAGAAAGTATGCTTTTAATAATATGAAAATAAAGTACTCATTTGAAATGAAAGAAAAATATTTTTTCTACGTATGAAAAGAAAACTTTTTTTTAATTAAAAAAATATTTTTTACTATATTATTTTTGTGAAATGAAATAAAATACTTTTTCTACACTATTAAAGTAAGTACTTTTTTTGTTAAAATGAAGAAAAATACATTTTTATATTATGAACATCAAAATACTCATTTGCTAATGAAAAAGAATTACCCTATCTATAACATTATAAATGTTATGAAATAGAAGATTCTTACACTTCTATTTAAGGTGAATGTCTTTAATGTATCTAATTAGAGAGATTTTAGAGTTCTATTAGTGGTAGCTAAATCTTCCTCTCCCCTATAAATAGAGGTGCCCCCTACCATTGTAAATCATCCCTTGAGACCCCTCTCAACTCAATAAGAAGAACTCTCTCTACTCTTCTCTCTATTGCTATTGTTCTTGCTCTATTGTTCTTGTCTTTTGCTTTAGTTTATAATACGTTATCAGCACGAGACTCTACCGTCTCAAGTATCATTCTCGAAAATCCAAGGTATTTTCCCTCTTCCTAATTTAATTTTCGAGTATGTCTGACATTATGAAAAGAAAGTTCGTTGCCCTTGAAATTTCGGACAAGAACTATATGACATGGGTGTTGGATGCTGAAATCCACCTAGATGCTATGGGTCTCGGAGACACCCTCAAAAATAAAGAAAAAGCATCCACCCAAGATTGTGCGAAGGCCTTGATTTTCTTGCGCCACCACCTTGACGAAGGTTTGAAGATTGAATATCTCACCGTCAAGGATCCACTCGTTTTGTGGAACAGCTTAAAGGAGAGATATGACAACCTGAAGTTGGTCACTCTGCCACAAGCACGATATGATTGGGCCCATCTGAGGCTACAGGACTTTAAGTCCGTTTCTGAATATAATTCTGCTATGTTCAGAATTACTTCTAAACTGAAGCTATGTGGAGATAACATCTCCGATTACGATATGCTTGAGAAAACGTTTACAACGTTTCATGCCTCCAATATGGTACTGCAGCAACAGTACCGAGAGAAAGGCTTTACGAAGTACTCTGAACTGATTTCTCTCTTACTAGTGGCTGAGCGAAATAATGATCTGCTCATGAGAAATCACGAAAATAGACCAACTGGGTCTACACCACTGCCTGAAGCAGATATGGTGCACTCGCATTATGCCAAACATAAAAGGGACCATGATCACGGTCATAAACGGGGTCAAAGCCAAGGACGTGGACAAGGAAGAAATTCCAAAGAAGTCCGTCACCCCCCAAAGAGAGATAACCACCGAAAGCAGAAACGGGATCCCGAAGATCCTAAGGCAAATAGTTCAGAAACTATATGTTATCGTTGCGGTGGGAAAGGGCACTGGTCAAAGATTTGCCGTATACCAAGACACTTGGTTGACCTTTATCAAGCATCTCGAAAGAGAAAAGGCCCTGAAACAAACTTTGTCTATGACGACAATGAGGACATCACCCACCTGGATGTGGCAGACTTCTTTGAGCAACCCGATGGAAAATAGACCACCTAATCGGCGATGGGACCATGATGGAGTTATTTGATTTTGTTCTACTTATTTGTATTAGTTAGTGAATAATCTAATAGTCATTAGTATTAGCTCGTATTAGCTAGTTCATGATGCAATGTTAGCAGTAGTTCTTTAGAATATCTTCAATATGCTCAAATATCAATAAAACTTTTATTTTCCAGTGGGGGTAATCGACTAGCCTGAAAAACTAGTCGATTATCAACTATTTTCGCATTAAAGTTGAAAAACAATTGATCAACAATCGATTGTCTTTGGCTAACAATCGATTGTCTTGAAACAGTGTGTTCTGGAATTTTTCAAAAATAGCCAACAATCGATTGTCTTTGTCTAACAATCGATTGTCTTGAAACAGTGAGGTCCGGAATTTTTCAAAAATCATCCACAATCGATTGTCTATATCGAACAATCGATTGTCTTAAGACAGTGTGATCTGAAGTTTTTCAAAAATAACAAATAATCGATTGTGTGTGTTTAACAATCGATTGTCTATGTTCCAACAATCGATTGTGTGTGTGTAATAATCGATTGTCTTATGAAAAACGCTGAAATTTTCAAACTGCAAAGGAATTGATTATGGATAACATATCTGATTTTGTTAGCCAACTGTTAGTAGCAGATTTTGAAGATATTATGTGACACAAAAGAATTGAACTTGTTTATTCCTATGTTCGTGTATTTCTTTTGTATGTTAAACTATGGGATAGCAAATATGGATATCTCACAAAGCGAACTTGGACCAACGTCCAATTGTAAAAGTATTTGCCTAGTTGATTCATGTACTACACATACAATACTCAAAGAAAAGAAGAGTAATTTTGTAAGGCAAACATTACTACAATCTATGGAAGTAGTAAATTGATTGAAGGCTCCGGAAGAGCAATTGTAACTCTGCCCAAAGGCATGACGTTAATCATAGAGAATGCAATGTTCTCCTCCAAGTCTAAGAAGGACTTGTTGAGTTTTAATGATATCAATCAAAGTGTTCTCCTCCAAGTCTAAAAGAAACTTGTTGAGTTTTAAAGATATCATTCAAAATGGATATCATATTGAGACAATAGATGAGAATAATCTTGAATTCTTCATGAAAACGAGGCTGCCCGCTTCGACTTGGGTTCACGCCATTTTGAATGCAACAATACTAGTTTGTCGGCTGCCCACTTCGGTTTGGGGTCATGCCATTTTGCATGAAGCAATACTAGTTCGTCGGCTGCCCACTTCGGTTTGGGGTCACGCCATGTTGCATGCAGCAATGCTAGTTCGTCTCTGACTGACGAATTGACACAAATATTCCCCATTGCAATTGGTTTTGGGTCATGAACCCAATATATCCCATTTAAGAAGCTTTGGATGCGCAGTATATGTGCCTGTAGCACCGCCATCCCGCACCAAAATGGGTTTGCAAAGGAGGTTAGGAATATATGTTGAGTTTGACGCGTCCTCCATTATTCGCTACCTCGAAACATTGACAGGAGATTTGTTCACTGCACTATTTGCAGACTGTCAATTGGATGAGACACTTTTCCCAAAATTAGGGGGAGAAGTTGGTGAAACCAAACGGGAAATTTTGTGGAAAAATGCATCATTATCTCATCTTGATCCACATACCTCTATTTGAAAGAAAGAGGTACAAAAGAGTATCCATTTGCAAAGAATAGCAAATCAAATGCCTGACGCATTTACGGACTTGAAGAGGATAACGAAATCCCACATTCACGCGGAAAATGTTCCGATCCGTATTGAAGTCCCTATTGGACAAATATCTAGTGTCATATCCAATGAGTCAAATGCACGCCAGAAGCGTGGCAGACCATTAGGTTCCAAAGATCGAAATCCTAGAAAGAGGAAAAAGAACGATCTAAATGACACTATGAAAGAATCACATGAGGACGCTCATGATTTGATTAATTCCGAGATTCACGAAGAATCTATTGAGCCTGAGACTCTTGAAAATACGGAATGCAAGAATGTGAGGATCTCGAACCTCAGTCTGTGGTAGTACAAAATTAATTGAGAGCTCTCGAAGAGCCAATTATTACTATGTTGGAGAAACACAATTTACTATTGTGCTGTAGTAAGTCTCAAAGAAACTTATTCAGTTTCCAAAAGTACACGCGAAGGCGATTGATGATATTGAGACTATAAATAAAGGAAGGCTTTGATTCTCCTATTACTACAACTTGTAGCGGGGTAATTTGTATATGAAAAGCTACCCGCTTTGTTCTCCAGTTTGTACTACACAAACGAAAGAATGCCACAATAAAGTGGATATCTATTGGTATAAAACCCATGTCATAATAAACCCGAAGTTTATTGATAAGTGCACATGTCATGGTGTAAATTTGAAATTTACCAATATTGATAATTTATTCAGTTGACATTCGTGTTAGCCATCTCATTTGAAGTATGATGTGCAAATTCACATAGGTGAATATCAAAGAACTAGAAGTTCTTGTTCTCAGTAATGAACTGACCAACTAAAGAGTTCGGGTTGAAGCCCCTTGATTCTGGAAATATCAAAGGTGAATATGGGCCCATTCACCTGCCATGTATACCACATATGATGCATCTATGATATGGTTACATGCGCCATTGTTATTAACCCGCAGCCTGGCAGTGCTTGCGAGGTAAATCGCTCAGTAATCTAACTTCGAGCATAGTTTCCAGATTCTCTACTCAAGACAGTTCATCTTGATAAGTTGGTTTATATTAAAGTTGGTTTAGCAAGATAATTATTGAGTGCTTCCACTTAATAGCTAAACTGTTCCTTATGAGAACGAAGTTGTATATATCAGTTTGATATAAGTTGTATACGAGAGTATATTCTCCCCTCACAAGTGGTTCAAGGTCAGGAACCAAATAATTTCATCTTATTACTAAGGTGCTGTGTATATTGACATAATGCACAAAGATGATTTTCCAAAGTTGAGGAAACATGTTAGCTTTACTAACATGAGGGGGAGACATGATAAACACTTGAGAAAGTGTTACATGGGATGAATTTTCATTTGTATATGTATATCCCCGAATATCATGATATGAACCTGTAGTTCATAAAAAGGGAAATTCAATTGCAACATATTGCAAAGCATGCTATACGCATTTGCTGACTCAAAGAAAGCAACTAAATGGAAGAGATACAATTCAAGAAGAATTGATTCCATATGAAAGACATGTAGTTTTGAACCTATAGTTCAAATGCTTGAAAGATAAAAGTCAAAGGTATGTATAGTCAGTTTTCGATATCTTATTTGTTTAGTATCACTAATGAAAGCTTGATATGCAGCTAAAGTCTATTATGCGACTTATATGACTTAACTTGAAAGATTTAAGTTGCTTGAAGCATATGCAATTCGTGGTCCTGAAGTACCACATCCTAAGTGCAATTTGTGTACATATGTATCTTGCTATAACTATAAGCATGATGGCATTGAGAATGCATCTATGGAGATATTGAAGAGCTATTCCACGACATTATATGAAGATGTTCATATCTATCAAGAGTGATGATTTCAAGGTGCGGAATATTTATTCAAGTCAACATAGTTGATTTATTTATCAAATATCTACCAAAGATCGTTTTGAAGATGATGCACAAGGTTGGAATGCAAATGCTCAAGGATATAAATTGATGTACTCATTAGGGGGAGTCAATGCGCGTTGCACTCTTTTTCCCTTACAAGGTTTTGTCCCACTGGGTTTTCCTTGCAAGGTTTTTAACGAGGCAACCAATAGGCGCATATTCAAACATGTGTACTCTTTTTCCTTACTTTAATTTTTCCCATTGGGTTTTGGTTTTAAGGTTTTATGAGGCACATCATTGAATAGACATTCAAGGGGGAGTGTTATGAAATAGAAGATTCTTACACTTCTATTTAAGGTGAATGTCTTTAATGTATCTAATTAGAGAGATTTTAGAGTTCTATTAGTGGTAGCTAAATCTTCCTCTCCCCTATAAATAGAGGTGCCCCCTACCATTGTAAATCATCCCTTGAGACCCCTCTCAACTCAATAAGAAGAACTCTCTCTACTCTTCTCTCTATTGCTATTGTTCTTGCTCTATTGTTCTTGTCTTTTGCTTTAGTTTATAACAATAAAAATTATTGTTCATAATATTTCTATTTAGGGTGAAGCGGGGTTAAGGTGGTGGTGTGGGGATCAATGAGTGGGGATGAGAAATAGGGTGGATAAGGTTGAAAAAAGAGTTTTGAAAAATATTTTTTCTTTTCTTAAGAGGGAAAATATTTTTTTCAATTGGAGAAAATAATTTTTTTTAAATATTTAAGCCAATTAATATGAAAAAAGTACTAAACACACCCTAAAAGTTAAATTAACCAATAGCCCGTTCAGTCAAGCTGCAACAATCAGCTTATTTTGAGAAGTGTTTTTTTTTATAAGTACTTTTGGTGAGAAGCAGTTTGTATTTGGCTAATTAGTTTGAAAAATACTTCTCTGCAGCAATTAGTGTTTGACCAAACTTTAAAAAATTACTTCTAAGTGTATTTTTCTCAAAAGTGCTTCTCAAAAAAATATTTTTGAAGAACCGCTACTTTTTTTGCTTTTCTAGAATTGTTTCTGCTTCTTCTCAAAAGCATTTTTTCCTTCGAGAAACTTGACCAAGCACATTAATTTTTTACTAAAAATACTTTTAACTGAAAAAAAGAAT
This sequence comes from Nicotiana benthamiana, assembly GCA_034376525.1. Taxonomy (NCBI): domain Eukaryota; kingdom Viridiplantae; phylum Streptophyta; class Magnoliopsida; order Solanales; family Solanaceae; genus Nicotiana; species Nicotiana benthamiana. The sequence goes on from CM067337.1 coordinate 99,178,586, forward strand.
TTTTGGCCAAAAATAAGATTGGCTACAAATTTCCATGTACACCTTTTTTTTCTTTTTGGATATTCCCTTTTGATCATGAATGGACTAACTGGAAGCTTCTTTATGTGCATTCTTATCGACAAGAAAAGGGTGGATTTATTATATCCAAAACAAGAAGAAGAGCAATGCCTCCTGGCCATTTCAAAACGTATAATAAGGAAAACATTTTTGAACTCTTTCTGAATTATGTCCTGTTATTGCCAATGATGACGAATAATTCGTCACTTGAAAAGTCAAAAAATAATCAAGAGGTAGATTGCTTTTTGAACCAGAATTAATAATTAATGCCACCTTAACTTTTATCCATTAAAGTAGTTACCTCCCCTCTAATGGAATCTCTTACTTCGTTTTATTATTTTTAAGTTAAAACTATTATTATATTGTATTTATAAGATAATTTTGAAGAAAATAAAATAACATATAAATAGAAATATAAATGAAATAGAAGTTAATACAAACTTACTAAATTTACAGTATTTCTTTAAGGATTTTAATAGGGGTGGGCATCGGTCGGTTCGGCTCGGTTTTGTAGAAGTTCGGTTCGGTTTATTCGTTTTTCAGTTTGTGATTTTAATAACCAATTAAATCAAAGTATTTACGGTTTGATGCGATTTTTTCAAAATTCGATTCGATTATTTCCGGTTTATATTTTCGATTTTAAATGGTAATAGGGATATAAATTTGAACTTTATTTTCCGATTCGTTCTATAAAAAAGAGATTCAGAAGATTATAGAGGTTAGCTAATTGCTTTATATAGTCAACACTAATATTTATAATTCATTATTTTCTAATGAAAATAAAGCTATATTGTTATGAAATAATATAAAAGACAAGAACAATAACTCAAGAACAAGAGCAAATAGAGAGAAGAGTAGAGAGAGTTCTTCTTATTGATACTTAGAGAATGTTAGGAGTTGAGTTGAGTGATTTACAATGGTAGAGAGCACCTCTATTTATAGGGAGGAGGATGATTTATCTACCAAGAATAGAACTCTAGAATCTCTCTAATTAAAGACATTCACCATAAATAGAAGTGTATTTATAACACTCCCCCTTGAATGTCTATTCAATGATGTGCCTCGTTAAAACCTTAAAACAAAACCCAATGGGAAAAATTAAAGTAAGGAAAAAGAGTACACATGTTTGAATATGCGCCTATTGGTTGCCTCGTTAAAAACCTCGCAAGGAAAACCCGGTGGGACAAAACCTTGTAAGGGAAAAAGAGTGCAACGCGCCTTAACTCCCCCTGATAAGAACATCAATTTATGTCCTTAAGTCTTCGCATCCCGATCTTGTGAACTAGCTTCTTGAAGGTTGACTTTGGTAGAGATTTTGTGAACAAATCAGCCATATTGTCGCTTGAACGAATCTGTTGAACATTGATATCACCATTCTTTTGAAGATCATGTGTGAAGAATAACTTTGGTGAAATATGCTTCGTTCTATCTCCTTTTATAAATCCTCCCTTCAATTGAGCTATACATGCTGCATTGTCTTCATACAAAGTTGTGGGTAGTTTATCACACTTCAAACCACATTTGTCTTGGATATGATGTATTATCGACCTTAACCACACACACTCCCGACTTGCTTCATGAATAGCAATTATCTCGGCATGATTAGATGAAGTAGCCACAATTGATTGCTTAGTCGATCGCCAAGATATGGCGGTTTCTCCACAGGTAAACACATAACCCGTTTGAGATCGAGCCTTGTGTGGGTCGGACAAATATCCAGCATCAGCATAACCAACAAGATCCGGGCTGCAATTCTTGCCATAAAATAAGCCCATATCGGTAGTTCCCTTTAGGTACCGCAATATGTGTTTGATCCCATTCCAATGTCTCCTCGTAGGAGCCGAGCTAAATCTTGCTAAGACATTAACTGAAAAGGATATGTCAGGCCTTGTAGTATTTGCAAGATACATTAGTGCGCCAATTGCGCTAAGATATGGTACTTCAGGACCAAGTAGCTCTTAATTCCTTTCTTGTGGTCGGAATGGATCTTTGTTCACATCAAGTGATCGAACAACCATCGGTGTACTTAAAGGATGTGCTTCATCCATGTAAAACCGTTTCAGTACCTTTTTCTGTATAGGTAGATTGATGAACAAAAATTCCGTTTGCCAAATATTCAATTTGCAAACCAAGACATAGTTTAGTCTTTCCGAGATCTTTCATCTCGAATTCATCCTTTAGATAATCAATTGCCTTTTGGAGTTCTTTAGGGGTTCCAATAAGGTTTATGTCATCAACATATACGGCAAGTACAACAAATTCCGATGTTGTTTTCTTTATAAAAACACACGGGCAAATGGCGTCATTTATGTAACCTTCTTTTAACAAGTACTCACTAAGACGATTATACCACATTCGTCCAGATTGCTTTAGACCATACAAGGATCTTTGCAATTTAATTGAGAACATTTCCCGAGATTTTGAATTGTGCGCGTTTGGCACCTTGAGTCCATCGGGAATTTTCATGTATATCTCATTATCAAGTGAGCCATAAAGATAGGCAGTAACTACATCCATTAAGTGCATGTCCAGCTTTTCATGGACAGCAAAACTTATGAGATAACGAAAGGTTATCGCATCCATTACAGGCGAATATGTCTCTTCATAATCGACACCAGGCCTTTGAGAAAAACCTTGTGCAACAAGGCGTGCCTTATATCTTTGTACCTCGTTTTTCTCATTCCTTTTGCGTACAAAGACCCATTTATAGCCGACAGGCTTAACACCATTAGGTGTTTCAACTATAGGGCCAAAAACTTCACGTTTTGCCAGCGAATTCAATTCTGATTGAATTGCTTCTTGCCACTTTGGCCAATCCTGTCTTTTTCGACATTCTTCAACAGATTGAGGTTCGAGATCCTCACATTCTTGCATAATGCTAGATGCTACATTATAAGCAAAGGCATTATCCACCACAATATCCACTCGATTAATATTTGCCTCAATATTAATTGGATTTAGGGATAGTTCCGTATTTTCCAGAGTTTCGGGCTCAATGGATTCTTCATGAATCTCAGAATTTGTTAAATCATGAGATTCTTTCGTGGTGTCATTTTGATCGTTCTTTTTCCTCTTTCTAGGATTTCGATCTTTGGAACCTAATGGTCTGCCACGCTTCAGGCGTGCATTCGACTCATTGGATATGACACTAGATGATTGTCCAACAGGGACATCAATACGGATTGGAACATTTTCCGTGGGAATGTGGGATTTCGTTATCCTTTTCAAGTCCGTAAATGCGTCAGGCATTTGATTTGCTATTCTTTGCAAATGGATAATCTTTTGTACCTCTCTTTCACAAATAGAGGTATGTGGATCAAGATGAGATAATGATGCATTTTTCCACAAAATTTCCCGTTTGGTTTCACCAACTTCTCCCCCTAATTTTAGGAAAAGTGACTCATCAAATCGACAGTCTGCAAATCGTGCAGTAAACAAGTCGCCTGTCAATGTTTCGAGGTAGCGAATGATGGAGGGCGATTCAAACCCAACATATATTCCTAACCTTCTTTGCGGACCCATTTTGGTGCGGGATGGCGGTGCAATAGGCACATATACAGCGCATCCAAAAATCCTTAAATGGGATATATTGGGTTCATGACCCAAAACCAATTGCAACGGGGAATACATGTGGTAATTCGTCGGTCTGAGACGAATTAGCATTGCTGCATGTAAGATGGCGTGACCCCATACCGAAGTGGGCAGCCTCGTTCTCATAAGTAATGGCCTTGCAATCAATTGCAGGCGTTTAATTAACGATTCTGCAAGACCGTTTTGAATGTGAACATGAGCTACAGAATGTTCAACTTTTATCCCGATTGATAAGCAATAATCATTAAATGCTTGGGATGTAAACTCAGCAGCATTATCCAGTCTTATGGACTTGATTGGATTATCTGGAAATTGTGCTCGTAGTCGAATTATTTGTGCCATCAATTTCGCAAACGCAAGGTTGCGTGATGACAACAGGCACACATGAGACCATCTACAGGATGCGTCTATCAAGACCATGAAATACCTAAACGACCCACTAGGTGGGTGAATAGGTCCACAAATGTCCCCTTGTATACGTTCCAGAAACGTGGGTGACTCAGTCCCAACCTTTGTTGGTGATGGCCTGATAATCAACTTGCCTTGATAACACGAAGTGCAAGGATATTCATTATTTGAAAGAATTTTGAAATTCCTTAACGGATGCCCATATGAGCTTTCTATAATCCGTCTCATCATGACCGATCCTGGGTGTCCCAATCGATCATGCCAAAGTACAAAGGTATTGGAATCAGTAACCCTTTGGTTTACTGTTGAATGTGCCTCAATTGCACTAATTCTTGTCCAATACAGGCCACAAGATAAAGACGGGAATTTCTCAATAACCCTCTTTTGGCCGGAGACATTCTTTGTGATGACGAGATATTCAAGATTATCTTCATCCATTGCCTCAATATGATAGCCATTCCGGCGTACATCTTTAAAACTCAACAAGTTTCTCTTAGACTTGGAGGAGAACATTGCATTCTCTATGATTAACGTCGTGCCCTTGGGCAGAGTTACAATTGCTCTTCCGGAGCCTTCAATCAATTTACTACTTCCAGAGATTGTAGTAACGTTTGCCTTACACATATTTAGTTGAGAGAAATACTTCCTTTCTTTGAGTATTGTATGTGTAGTACATGAATCAATTAGGCAAATACTTTTACAGTTGGATGTTTATCCAAGTTCGCTTTGTGAGATATCCATATTTGCTATCCCATAGTTTGACATACAAAAGAGATACAAGTTCAATTCTTTTGTGTCACATAATATTTTCAAAATCTGCTGCTAACAGTTGACTAACAAAATCAGATATGTTATCCATTACTTTGCAGTTTGAAAATTTCAGTTTAAACATTTTTCACACACAATCGATTGTTTAACATTGACAATCGATTGTTGATTAATTTTGAAAAATACCGGATCACACTGTCTTAAGACAATCGATTGTTAGACAAAGACAATCGATTGTGGATGATTTTTGAAAAATTCCAGATTACACTGTCTAACGACAATCGATTGTTAGTCAACGACAATCGATTGTTGATCAATTGTTTTTCAACTTTAATGCGAAAATAGTAGATAATCGACTAGTTTTTCAGGCTAGTCGATTACCCTACTGGAAAATAAAAATTTTATTGATATTTGAGCATATTGAAGATATTCTAAAGAACTACTGCTAACATTGCATCATGAACTAACTAATACGAGCTAATACTAATGACTATTAGTTTATTCACTAACTAATACAAATAAGTAGAACAAAATCAAATAACTCCATCTTCTTTCATCACGGACCCATCGCCGATTAGGTGGTCTATTTTCCCCTCGGGTTGCTCAAAGAAGTCTGCCACATCCAGGTGGGTGATGTCCTCATTGTCGTCATAGACAAAATTTGTTTCAGGGCCTTTTCTCTTTCGAGATGCTTGATAAAGGTCAACCAAGTGTCTTGGTATACGGCAAGTCTTTGACCAGTGCCCTTTCCCACCGCAACGATAACATATAGTTTCTGAACCATTTGCCTTAGGATCTTCATGACCCCGTTTCTGCTTTCGGCGGTTATCTCTCTTCGGGGGTTGACGGACTTCATTGGAATTTCTTCCTTGTCTACGTCCCTGGCTATGACCCCGTTTACGACCATGACCATGGTCCTTTTCATGTTTGGCATAATGAGAGTGCACCTTATCTGCTTCAGGCAATGGTGTAGACCCAGTGGGTCGATTTTCATGATTTCTCATGAGCAGGTAATTATTTCGCTCAGCCACTAGTAGAAGAGAAATCAGTTCAGAGTACTTCGTAAAGCCTTTCTCTCTGTACTGTTGTTGCAGTACTATATTGGAGGCATGAAACGTTGTAAACGTTTTCTCAAGCATATCATAATCGGAGATATTATCCCCGCATAGCTTCAATTTAGAAGTAATTCTGAACATAGCAGAATTATATTCAGAAACGGACTTAAAGTCCTGGAGCCTCAGATGAGCCCAATCATATCGTGCTTGTGGCAGAGTGACCAACTTCAGGTTGTCATATCTCTCCTTTAAGCCGTTCCACAAGACGAGTGGATCCTTGACGGTGAGATATTCAATCTTCAAACCTTCATCAAGGTGGTGGCGCAAGAAAATCAAGGCCTTCGCACATTCTTGGGTGGATGCTTTTTCTCTATCTTTGATGGTGTCTCCGAGACCCATAGCATCTAAGTGGATTTCAGCATCCAACACCCATGTCATATAGTTCTTGCCCGAAATTTCAAGGGCAACGAACTTTCTTTTCGTAATGTCAGACATAATCGAAAATTAAATTAGGAAGAGGGAAATACCTTAGATTTCTCGAGAATGGTTCTTGAGATGGTTGAGTCTCGTGCTGATAACGTGTTATGAAATAATATAAAAGACAAGAACAATAACTCAAGAACAAGAGCAAATAGAGAGAAGAGTAGAGAGAGTTCTTCTTATTGATACTTAGAGAATGTTAGGAGTTGAGTTGAGTGATTTACAATGGTAGAGAGCACCTCTATTTATAGGGAGGAAGATGATTTATCTACCAAGAATAGAACTCTAGTATCTCTCTAATTAAAGACATTCACCATAAATAGAAGTGTATTTATAACATATATAACTTTTTAGTATAAAAGCGACGATTGTGAGCTTACCGTCGCAATCAATCATTACTCATTAGCTTACCTCATTAGGATTTAATTTTTTTAGGTTACAGTAGTACCACTCTCGACCATAGTATGAAAAAGTGAAGGTCATAGAGGACAAATGAGCCAGCACTATGAGTATGTGAGAAGTAGTTGGCCAACTGAGAATTCACATGAGCATTCATAATCTTACTAAATTAATTTGCGATAAAGACTACAGAGAGTATACCATTAGCTTACCTAATATTATATGTCCATATATCATATGCGGTACAAAAAAGTTTCAGATGGAGCAAAATCAATGCAATCTTCTTACGTCACACTTACATCAATTATCTATATAAACGCACATCAAAGCATCAAATTACAATTAAGATCTGTATCCATCTATAACATCAAAATAATCAATATCTGTGACAGCACTCAGCAATGGTAAGTTTATCCAAAAACAGTTTAACATATGGCAAAAGCAGCTACCAAAGTCCAAAACAAATCTAGAAATACCATCATCAAACAACAAAACAGTGGCAAACTAGTCACAATCCATAAACCACAAAATAAGTTTAGAAAATGATACTTAAAGTCTAATATGCTACATCATTGTATGAGGATTGAGACACTTCTTAATATGCTTCACTAAGCATATAGTGGCAATATACTTTGGATGACAATTATAAACTCGTCCACAATAAAGACATTTTGCGCTTCATTTACTTCAACTAACTCAAATGTTTATAAATAGACGATCTAACTTTAGAACCGCGAGGCATAGTTGAACCTACAAAAAAAATATCACAAGTTAATAAAATATTTTTAATTATAAATAACAAAAGAATACCACAAAACAAGCAAATTCTTAAACTTACCACTTGTTCAAACTATGCATCAACAATGCTAGTATCTCTTTCAATAATGCAAGTTTCTCCTCCGCTCGTTGTCATATCTAAATATAATTTGATAACGTGTGATTTAAACTTGCAAAGTAAACTAATTTTTACTAAAACACTCATAAACGGAAAATCTTACCAAGTTCAATTTGCTCAAGAAACTCCAAATCTTCTTCAACATTAATAGGAGTACCATCACATCTAAACTAATCTTGAACACAAACAAGACTTTGCACCAACCGAGTAGTCAATGAACTCCTAAATGAATCAAGAATGCGGCCACCTGTGCTAAATGCACATTCCGATGCAACACTTGAAATTGGAATGGCTAATACATCACGAGCTAACTCAGATAGAATAGGAAATCAAGGCACACTAATTTTTCACCAATCTAAGATTTCAAAATAATCAGAATCATCAGAATATGGCTCTTGTCCTTCACTAATATATCTTTCCAACTCAGATTTAGCACCCACACTTCCGGAGTCTTCCTTTTGCCTTTTCAATAATTGCTTTATTTTCACAAATTTTGTTCTCACATTCACGTTAGATGAATCAGATGTGTTATCAAATGGAGTAGATCTAGATGGGGATGATTGAATACAATATCCCTTGGAATATTTTTTTTTATACTCCCCAAACAAAGAATTCAAATAAGCATCCACTTCGGCAGTTATGTTTTCCATGGTTCCTTCCCAAACATTTCCTCAAGTGCAAAAGCAACATACTCAAATTTGTTATGAGGATCTAATACAAAAGCAATTAAAATAATTTTATTCATCTTTTCAGGTTCACCCCAATATTTTTTAAACTTCACTTTCATTTTCTCTGCCATCTTACTCAAATTAGTATCATCACTAGCTAAACAAAATTTTAATACAAACATATGCAGATCTAAGACAGAATACCTGAAGTGCAAGTTTAGCGCTGAGCCGAGCGAAGTAGGCAGGGACGTGATGGATGGATCTCAGGTCATCGCCAAGAGGGACAGTGTCAGATATCTTGGGTCGATGATTTAGGGGGACGAAGAGATTGACGGGGACGTCACTCATCGTATAGGAGCGGGGTGGTCAAATTGGAGGCTTGCATCAGGAGTCCTGTGTGACAAGAAAGTTCCACAGAAACTCAAGGGGAAATTTTATAGAGCTGTGGTTAGACTTGCCATGTTGTATGGGGCCGAGTGCTGGCCAGTGAAGCACTCTCATGTTCAGAGAATGAAGGTTGTGGAGATGAGGATGCTCAGGTGGATGTGCGGGCTCATCAGGTTGGATAATATTAAGAATGAAGTAATTCGAGAGAAGGTGGGGTGGCCCCGGTGGATGAGAAGACGCGAGAAACGAGGCTGAGGTGGTTTGGGCATGTGCGGAGGAGAAGTCCTGATGCCCCGGTGATGAGTTGTGAGCGGCTGGTGATGGTCGGCGTCCAGCGAGGCAGAGGGAGGCCTAAGAAGTATTGGGGAGAGGTGATTAGGCGTAACATGGCTAGAATGGGGGTTTCCGAGGACATGTCCCTTGATAGGAAACTCTGGAGGTCTAGTATCAGGGTTGTAGGGTAGGGGCTCCTAGAGTTTTTCGTACTTCTCACCCGGGGTTGGGTGAGGCTTGGCAGGGCTATCCATAGATGATTTGTGTATTGGATTGTGTCTCCCTTATACTAGTTATTTATGGTATTTATTTATGGTAGTTACTGTCTGATATTATTGCATGCTAGTTTATTTATGGTTCTTATGTTTAGATAATTATTTCTGTTGGGGTTACTAATGCTTCTTTGTTTTGTTTTTGTTTTTCCTTTCCTTCACTGAGCCGAGGGTCGATAGGAAACAGCCTCTCTGCCCTTTCGGGTAGGGGTAAGGCCTGTCTACATATTACCCTCCCCAGACCCACTTTGTGGGACTATACTGGGTAGTTGTTGTTGTTGTTGTATAACGTGAGCCTGAAACGTTTTTGGTGAGCTCGTGAAAATCTTTCAAGAAACTTTATCACATTTCTCACAAACATGTGTACAAAGATGAGAAGAAAATCCATCATCAAAAAAGATGAAGCTTGTCAAAAGCCTTCTCAAAGTTTTGCGTCGTTTCCAACATCAAATAGGTGGAATTCCACCTAGTAGGAACATCCAAACACAATATTTTGCTACATTCTACCTCTTGATGTGCACACCATTCCCTAAACTTTAAGGTCCTTTTGTGGAGGTGAGCTCACAAACCTAACAGCTCGTCTAACACGTTTTACAGAAATATCAATTTCTTTCGAACCATCTTGCACAATTAGATTAAGTATGTGAGCCATGCATCTCACATGAAGATGGCTAAAATCCATCGAATTAGTTTTTCACATATCTAGTTGTTTAGACAATTCTTTAACTATGACATCATTTGAAGAAGCATTATCAATAGTAACAGTGAATACCTTATCAAATTTCCATTCAAGCAAACAATTACCAATAAACTTTGTCATTTCGTCACCATGTGACTAGAGATAAGGCAAAAATTTAGTATTCTTTTATGCAACACCCAATCTCTATCAATAAAATGACCCGTCAAACACATATAGTTAATTCTTTATAACGAAGTTCATGTGTCTGTGGTAAGGCAAATTCTTGGTTTTACATCTCTGTAATTTTTCATTAGTTTAAGTCTCTCTTCATTGTAAACTTGGGAACGATCCATTATAATTGTCCTACGAGAAGGAACATTAAATTGGGGTTGGGCTATGCTCATAAACTTCTTAAAGCCTTTCATTTCAACAAAGCTAAAAGGTAATTCCTCCACAATTACCATCTCAACTAAAGCCCTCCTAACTAGTTCTTGATCAAATTTCCAAAGCACCCCACCATTATTTGCCCATCGTTTGAAAACGTAATTATGTTTGAGTATTGTCAACTTTTCGTGGTATTTTTGGACACTTCTTTAAATGAGTATTCAATTATGTTATTCCAATCAATCGTGAATTAGCCTTATAATCACGACCACAATATTTACACTTTGCTCTATCATCTCCATTAAAATCTTTAAACTTTTCAAAATGATCCCAAGCAAGTGATCTAGATTGTACAGATTTTCTTTTTTTTGGGGTCTTGACTAACTGAATTTGTAGCTGGAGAAGTAGGTTCAATTTCATATGAACCCACCTCACTTACTCTGCTTTCAACTTCTGCCATCTATAGAAAATCGAATGAAAACACAATTAAGGAGTGTACTTTTTTAATGAAAACACAATGGAATGTTAAAGGTAGCAACAGAGAGAAACTTCTTTAATTAAAAATTTTCCAAACAGAGAATAAATTATTCAAAACAAAGAGCAACAGAAATAGAAAAAACAAGATGGAATTGTAGCCAAAAATGTCACTGCTTGTAACCGAAAATACTTGTATTCAAAACAAGAGAATGATTTAGCCGAAAATGCCACTGATTGTATTCAAAACAAGAGAACAAATCATTCAAATTAGAAATACTTGTATCCGAGGAAGAAGGCAGCACTAACCTGGGGAAGAAGGCAGCAGTCGCAGTCGCACAGACGCAGTCGTCGAGGAACAGTCGCAGGCTCGCAGCTCACAGATGCAGTCACACTGTCGCAGAGGAGACTGGAGAGGAACTGAGAATCGGTGAAGAGGAACCCTAGACCTAAAATTTTAAATTGGGTCTATGAGTTATGACACTATGATGGTAAATTGGGTGAGGTGGGCTTGAACATTTGGGCAATTGGGCTTGGACAATACTGGTTATGGCTTATAAGTTATAACTTATACGGATAGAGTCATAGAATTAATAATCTAAATATATAATACCTCTAAATTGGTTTTTCGATTTAACCGAAAATCGAATTACATAAACCATGCACCGCACCGAAAAATAAAAAATTAATAATTTTAAAATCATGAACCGACCGAAAATCGATCAAACCGAAACCGAAAAACCGAAATTCACGGTTCGGCCAGTTTTTTCGGTTCGATCGGTATTATACCTACCCCTAGAATTTAACCCCCTAGTACCCAAGGTTGTTGATTATTTCCTCACAGGATAGAACAAGTTATACACTGATGCAGTAGTACTTCAAAACCTAAGTGTTTCCGTGAATACAAAGTATGATAGAAAATCACACTTCCTGTTGCTTTCTTTGAAAGTAAAACAATGCAGAAGAAAGGAGGAGATCTCAGAAAATCGTATGGAAAATATGAGAGATTAGACTGGTATTTATAGCCAATGTTGAGCTCAAAATTAAAGAGATGCAACTCTTTAGAATGACTGTTTATATAAAATAGTCATGACATAAATGCCATAACATAAAAGGGCTATTTACGCAACAATAAACTAGAATTGAAGAGGGATGTTAATTTTCAGTTACAAAATTAATACATCCATTGAATTTAATATTAATATTCCGTTAGATTTTTTTAATATTTGCTACTAACAAATAAATTTGGTCCAAAAAATTAATTAATGAAGCCGATGCCGGAGCCGAGCGAGCGACGACGACAGGGTGATGCTTGCCTTCTTCTTAGCTCTTTAAGAGGTAGAAGAAGTGCAATTATATATATACTCATCAAATATATTTTCCTCTTCAATACGAGACAATTACATTATATGTATAAAGCAAAATTCATTTTTTATCTGTATATTAAGTTTTGATCCCCCTTAATACAACCCAAAAGTGTAGTTTACTCAAAACCTTGATAAGGTCATAGGTTCAATTCCTATTAGTAGCAAAAAAAAAAAAATTTCGAACCCCGTTTGTAAAAATCCTGCCTTCACCATTGGCCCATATGTCACGAGTTGGAGCCCTACAAGCGGTTATTAATACTTTCATTAGGATTTACATAACAATTTGTAGGATGCAATCATTCTTTATGCCCTAAATGAATACGTGATATTTTGTGCATAGAGGTAGTCTTTGCTGTTTAAGCCTTACAGTTATATCCCTATATTGTGAAAATCGAATACGAGTGGGTAGTTCACATTTATCTCCCTACATTGTGAAAATTCAATACAGTTTGTACTTAACTCGATACAAACGAAGCTAGATTTTCAATCAAATAGTCGTACAAGGATGCAAATTGAATGACAATGACATTGCCTACCGAGTGGATATATAGTTACTCCAAAAATTACTTGAAGTGAAAAGCTAGTCAATATCAATCAATAAAGAACGATAACTTTTCACTAGGTTAAGCGTATGACAGGCAATTAATAAGTCCAATCAATTCAATTTGTAAGTCCTTTCTTTATTTATCCTCTTGACAATGATCACCTTTTAGCCTTTTATATGAGTTAATGACCTTAATCTTTGACCATGAAGGTCCCTACTTGGCCAATCTGGTTTATCTATTTCGTTTTTCAATTGTTTTTGGACTTGTCATCTCCTTTAAAGTTTTCTCCTGTTTCACGTGAATCTATTTTCTTTTTGGTCCGTTTAAAAAAAAATGATTTCTTTTTAAATTTGAAAATAATTTAACTTAAAATTCTAATTTTATCTTAATAAGAAGTTTTTATAACCACACAAATATAAAATGTCTTTATTTTTTCTTAAATTTTATGTCCAATTAAATATATTCACATAAATTAAAACGAAGGAAGTATTTAATCATTTTCCTTTTTTTTTCTTTCATGTATATTTGCAAGCAAATGTTGGCCATGATTTAATTAGTCCATGAGGATTAGACTTGATATATGGGACAAGTCATGTTTTCAGTACCGTCACGTAGAGCAAAATTTACTCAATTATTAACTAAATATTTCGATTTTGAGTTTTGAGAATGAAGTATCATTTGGTAAATAACGCTAAAATCTCTTATAGTGGACTTTGGCAGCACATTGATTTAGATGAGCCACCGGATGATTTAAAAAATATTTAGACTAAAACTTGTGAAATCCAAGTAAAAATAATAACGGCAAGAGTTGATGTATTCTTTCAGGGTTCAAGTAAACTTATAACTTTTAATACGAAGTATGAATTTATATATAAAAATTTATTAAAATTTCAACAAATATTAAATTTGAATCCATTATTTTAGACTTTTAGTACTCTAATAATAAGTTTTAACGCTAAAAATATTAAAGTTGGACTTATTAAATTTAAAATGGTGAATGTACAAATCTAATCTTCGATTCAATGTAAGGAAGAATTGAATACATGTCAGTTTTGTTTTGCAAACATGTGTGTCAAAAAGAAAAGTAACGTAAACAGTAATGGAAGTGGATAATAGTGAGAGAGTAGTTGAGTTTCAGAAAAGTTCAAATAATTGGATTCTCTTCAGTTGGAAATATATAGTTGTTGGGATCATCTGAACTTACTTATGACAAAGAGAGTACATAAATGTTGTTTACTTGCATTTATGTACTTAGATTTTATTCAGATTTCAGGACCGTATAACACACTCCAACTTTAATTAGTCTTAATTACAGTACTCTACTCTTTTACCACATCTCTAGAGCTGTCACAACGGCTAACTTAGTCCAAGCTTCGTGAATTTTTAAATTTGGTTGGCTAAGGTAGGTCGGCTCTTTATCTATATAGACCTAAAAACGATTAGCTCAGCCCAGCCCTAAGAGGGTCGCAGTCTAAGGCGGGCCCTTCAATTTTTTTAGAAAAATTTATTTTTTCAAAAGGTTAGATATTTTTTTGTGACATATTCTCTTAATCATATGACCATCATGATATTTGTTTATTTAGAGTGTACAAGAATCTTGATATTTGATAAGGAATCTTGTAATTGAAATATGAATTCTCTATTTCTCTAGTTCTTCTTTTTTTAACGTTACATGAATATTTTTTAATTACTTTTTTTTACTTTCCTTAGGTTCATGAATTGCTTCAATAAGTTTATATATTAAGATTTTATAATTAAGGTTTAACATTATTTGTTTGATTTCATCATTATAGGTCATAAATTTTTTTAAAATTCACGAAATTTGCTAATGTCGTCAATTTTCTTTAGGATATTAAAACTTGACCTTTTTCTTTTTTATTTAGGTAATTAATATTTTTATTTAATCACCAATAATCTTAACAATTCATAGCTTGCTTTATAACTTAGTAGATATATCTATCAGAAACTCAAGAAACAATCTCACACCTACATACTATGTCTAATGAAGCATAAAATGTTGAATTAAACTACTAATTCCTTTGGTAGCTTTTACGTTACATATGTAGGCTATTTCTCTAGCTATGCTGCCAACACTTCTGCTTCTTTGTTTAAACATTCTCAAATTCCTTTCAATCTAAATACTATGTGTAACCTTTGCATACACCATTCGGTACAATTGAGCTCCATAAGATCTGCCTTTAGCACTTTATATCATCCATTATTGATGTTGCACCCAATTATCTCGAACTACATCTTGTCTGTTCATCTAGTATAAGACTTTCTGCCACACTACCTTACTAAAGAGGCAGTCCACAACAGTTGGTCTCTAGTTTCATCATGCAGCTGACATAGCGAACATTTTGAATCCATAATTACCCCACATATAATCAATCTTTCTGCGGTTAAAATCCTCTCATGCAAATGTAGCTATATTGTGGACTTTAGGTCTAGCTTTGTTTTGAAACATCATACACTTCTAGTTAACTCTAGGCCTATTTCCAGTAGTTGAATGTAAAATTGGCTAACCATGCTTTTTTGATCTGTTGCTTATATTGTACTTGTTGTAGGATTGTTCTGGCACTTAGTATCTGCCTGACCATCCAGCTTGCATGTTGTGGGGTTGACACGTCTTCTAGCCTCTTATCTTTGATGTAAAACGCGTGAATCTACCTGATCCACAGTCTGTCTTACTTACTTACTACATCCCAATAGAGTTTTGCTATAAATATCCTATTCCATAATTGTAGATTAATTAAACCCAAGCCCCCATTTGACTTAGGTGTGCACATCCTGCTCCAGAGTTGGCCATACATTAAAGAATATGAAAGGTGTTTTACCAGGTTTAGAAGCTGAGTGAAGAGTAATCAACATTGGACTATGATAAGATACATATGGAAATCCATACTCAGTAATCACATGACCCCACTATATCATCCGCTCATAATTGTCAAAAGCTCTGCAATCCTACTATTGATCTTTTCTGTACCATATTGCCTGCTACACCATGTGTAGTAATCACCTGTCCATGCTAGATCATTCAAAGTTAGAGTAGATACACAATCAACAAAGTCCTGCACTTCTGTTTAAGTAATAGGATTGACTATCGGCCGATCATTAGTATATAGAACTGCATTAAAATCCCCACATAACAACCATGGTTTTTGTGATTCCTATTGCATTTCTCTTCGGTCCACTCCATAATTGTTTCCTTTGCTCTATAGTACTATATCCATATATAGATGTAACTTTATAGTCAATTATCCTTTCCCTATCTTGTACCAAATAGTGTATAAATTGAGCTACAACACTTAGGATAGTAACATTGTACCACTGAGAATCACAAGTAAACCATATCCTCTCATTTGAAGCATCTTGATAGTTGGTAGCATAGTTCCATCCTGGTATTATTTTTGTTATAATTCTACTTGCATTTTGTTTCTTGACTCTTGTTTCCATGTTAACTTTATTATTTGGCTACTAATGTATTTTTGTAACTCTTTTTATTTATACCTCTTATTCACTCATCTAATATTCCAAAATAGCCACTTCATCAGCAGATTATTCTACCTTTGCCCTTATCAGGGGGTACTTTGCTAGTACATCATGATCTATTATTCAATGGCTCAAAGGAATTTCTCATAGTAATAGCTGATTAAGTTGGAAAGTTTACCATAACCAGCTCAATCCTATATTTTATAGCTTTGCTTTTGTCAACTAGTTTTTCCACTATACACTGTTGCTGGGAGGGTGTCTAGATATTATCCTGCTGAACAGTTGTCTGAACAACCATTGGTTGTATATTCTCAGTGTCTACGCTCCTACTTGACCGACCTTCTATGGCACAATATGTTGTAGGCTAGTATCTCTGCTTGCTTAGTTTGACTAACCCCTTCTTTCATTGGACCTTTTGTTCTCCATTCCGTGGTAACTTTCTTTGCTTCGTTTCGCTTGCCTTGCTGCTTATCTTATTTCTTATATTGTTGTTGCTTCACACCACATTGGTGCCTAACCACTAAGCATTTTGGGCCAAATTCAGGTTTCCAGTCATACTTAACTGCATGTATAAATGTCCTTCCATTAGGATCTATGACTGTTATCTCAGTAGGCAATCCTCATGTAATATTCACTTCTATCATCATCCTTGCAGAAGATACTCTCATTTCTTTGTAGTACATTCATTTGCATAGATTGGAATACCTATTGCACTAGCAATTCTACTCAAAGAGTCATGGCCCTAGCAGTTCATAGGAAGATTAGGAAATTGAACCCATAGGGGAATTTCAGTGGAAACTCCTCCTTGAAATCAAACTCTGGTGTCCACGCATTCAATATAATATGTCTATTGCTAAAGGTGTAAGGTCTAGAATAGAAAATTTCTCTCATATCATTAATAGTTTGAAATTTGATAATATAGTACCCTTCCTCATGTAAATACAGATCCGGCTCAACCACATTCTCCCAATTTACCCCAGTGAACCTTCTCATAGCATTATATCCCGGAGAATCCAAATTATGTATGTTATTACCGCACTCTTCCATTTCTCTGTTCCCAGATCTATCTCCATTTTATCTAGTTGAATCACAACTTGGCCATCTATGAGTTGTGGAGGTATGTAAGCCAAGGACATACCATTTTCGACTGCCCAATTCCTCTTAAATAAATTTGTCCATGCTTTTTCATTCTTATTAGATGTTTCCTTAGGCTGATTATTCTCTATCGTCATCGCTTCACTAGCTGCATGTATCGATTTCACTGTTCCATTGACTGAATTAGCAATCTCCTTTCTTGCATGCTGAATCTGTACCTATACAGAGCTTTTAGTCGTTACCGGAGTACCCAAATAAAGTCTCTTCTTCACTTTCATACCCATCGACGAAAATTCAGCTTCACAGCTTGCTCCTTGTACTACCTATGGGGTAACTTCTTTGTCCTACAAGTTTTTCTCAGTTTGAATTCGAACTCCCAAAGAGCTACCATAGATAGCTATGGGATTCTTCCTGAGCCTTCCTCGACCCCTTCCACGTCCCTTCCTTTGCCATTCGCCATAGAAATACCAAGTAGCGTGTGTTAACTATCGTGCGCCGAAAGCATGAGCGAAGAGAGAGAATTTGGCTTTAAACTTGATCTTTTTCTATATTGAAGAGCAATTTAATAACTAATAATATATTGAAGTAATCAAATTGATCGTTGGCTACTTAAAGTAATATAATCTTTTAAAAAACTATTATTGACCACTTAAAACTTTTCTTGTCCGCTGCTAATTAAGCAAAAGAAAAACTAATCTTGTCATACTATATGCATATCAAAATATAAATTCTAGTTGATAAGGAAGGATAAATGAACAAACTAAGGTTGGAAATGAGGATTATAGTTAACATTTTCTTAGTTTTTACTATTTTTAAATATTTAAATTTGAATTTAATTAATTTTTGGCCCACGGGCCGGCCCAAGCCCGGCCTCGGTCAAGCCTCAAGGGCCAGCGGGCTGACTTGGGCCGGACTTATATGTTAACTTGCCCAAGTAGCGGGCTGGATTGGGCTGGCCTCCCGGGCCAAGCCTATTTTGACGGGTCCACACATCTCTAACGACTAGTATGTTAACTTACCCATTTGGACATAAGAATTTTTTTTCCTTTTTCCAGAATTTTTTCACTTTTTACAGAAATCAAAATTTGTTTATAAAATTTCAATTTTCACTTGAAGTGCATTTTGAAAATTTTTCGGAAATTTGAAAATTTTCAGAAAGCTATTTTTTAAAAATTTCACTCAAATCACTCAAAAAATTTCTAAACAACCCAAAATATATTCATGTCCAAACACAACTCTAAATTTCAAAATATAATTTTCACTTAAAAAAATTTTCTAGCTATTTTGGGTTTTACAATTCTTATGTCCAAACACCCACTAAGAGCCCGTTTGGACATTAAAAAAAATCTTTTTTTTCGAAATTTTTTACTCTTTTTGAAAATTAGCATTTGTTCATAAAATTTTCAATTTTTACTTGAAGATGCATTTTGAAATTTTGAAAAAATCCAAAAAGTTATTTTTCAAAATTTTCGTTCAAATTACTTACAAAGCTTCAAAAACAATCCAAAATTATATTCATGTCCAAACACAACTCTAATTTTTCACCTTTTTGGAATTTTATAATTTTTATGTCCAAATGCCCACTTAACTATTTCCTCGGTTTCCTTTTACTTGTTCAGTTCGTATTTTATACGCTCCTTAGAAATTATTAATTAGGTGTTTATTTTACTAAATTATTTTGACTATAATCCTCATTTCCAATCCTCATTATACTATAATCCTCATTATAGTTAACATTTTTTTCAGTTTGACTATAATCCTCATTTGACTATTGGTATTTCAATTACTTTGAAAAATAGTTACTTAATGATAAGAGCAAACTTTTATAAAAATAATTAATTCTCTTTTAGTCTGCTAAAGTCAAGTAAAAAAGCAAAATCAATTTTAATATTGTTATGAAATAATATAAAAGACAAGAACAATAACTCAAGAACAAGAGCAAATAGAGAGAAGAGTAGAGAGAGTTCTTCTTATTGATACTTAGAGAATGTTATGAGTTGAGTGATTTACAATGGTAGAGAGCACCTCTATTTATAGGGAGGAGGATGATTTATCTACCAAGAATAGAACTCTAGAATCTCTCTAATTAAAGACATTCACCTTAAATAGAAGTCTATTTATAACACTCCCCCTTGAATGTCTATTCAATGATGTGCCTCGTTAAAACCTTAAAACAAAACCCAATGGGAAAAATTAAAGTAAGGAAAAAGAGTACACATGTTTGAATATGCGCCTATTGGTTGCCTCGTTAAAAACCTCGCAAGGAAAACCCGGTGGGACAAAACCTTGTAAGGAAAAAGAGTGCAACGCGCCTTAACTCCCCCTGATAAGAACATCAATTTATGTCCTTAAGTCTTCGCATCCCGATCTTGTGAACTAGCTTCTTGAAGGTTGACTTTGGTAGAGATTTTGTAAACAAATTAGCCATATTGTCGCTTGAACGAATCTGTTGAACATTGATATCACCATTCTTTTGAAGATCATGTGTGAAGAATAACTTTGGTGAAATATGCTTCGTTCTATCTCCTTTTATGAATCCTCCCTTCAATTGAGCTATACATGCTGCATTGTCTTCATACAAAGTTGTGGGTAGTTTATCACACTTCAAACCACATTTGTCTTGGATATGATGTATTATCGACCTTAACCACACACACTCCCGACTTGCTTCATGAATAGCAATTATCTCGGCATGATTAGATGAAGTAGCCACAATTGATTGCTTAGTCGATCGCCAAGATATGGCGGTGTCTCCACAGGTAAACACATAACCCGTTTGAGATCGAGCCTTGTGTGGGTTGGACAAATATCCAGCATCAGCATAACCAACAAGATCCGGGCTGCAATTCTTGCCATAAAATAAGCCCATATCGGTAGTTCCCTTTAGGTACCGCAATATGTGTTTGATCCCATTCCAATGTCTCCTCGTAGGAGCCGAGCTAAATCTTGCTAAGACATTAACTGAAAATGATATGTCAGGTCTTGTAGTATTTGCAAGATACATTAGTGCGCCAATTGCGCTAAGATATGGTACTTCAGGACCAAGTAGCTCTTCATTCCTTTCTTGTGGTCGGAATGGATCTTTGTTCACATCAAGTGATCGAACAACCATCGGTGTACTTAAAGGATATGCTTCATCCATGTAAAACCGTTTCAATACCTTTTCTGTATAGGTAGATTGATGAACAAAAATTCCGTTTGCCAAATATTCAATTTGCAAACCAAGACATAGTTTAGTCTTTCCAAGATCTTTCATCTCGAATTCATCCTTTAGATAATCAATTGCCTTTTAGAGTTCTTTAGGGGTTCCAATAAGGTTTATGTCATCAACATATACGGCAAGTACAACAAATTCCATGTTGTTTTCTTTATAAAAACACACGGGCAAATGGCATCATTTATATAGCCTTCTTTTAACAAGTACTCACTAAGACGATTATACCACATTTGTCCAGATTGCTTTAGACCATACAAGGATCTTTGCAATTTAATTGAGAACATTTCCCGAGATTTTGAGTTATGCGCGTTTGGCATCTTGAGTCCATCGGGAATTTTCATGTATATCTCATTATCAAGTGAGCCATAAAGATAGGCAGTAACCACATCCATTAAGTGCATGTCAAGCTTTTCATGGACAGCAAAACTTATGAGATAACGAAAGGTTATCGCATCCATTACAGGCGAATATGTCTCTTCATAATCGACACCAGGCCTTTGAGAAAAACCTTGTGCAACAAGGCGTGCCTTATATCTTTGTACCTCGTTTTTCTCATTTCTTTTGCGTACAAAGACCCATTTATAGCCGACAGGCTTAACACCATTAGGTGTTTCAACTATAGGGCCAAAAACTTCACGTTTTGCCAGCGAATTCAATTCTGATTGAATTGCTTCTTGCCACTTTGGCCAATCCCATCTTTTTCGACATTCTTCAACAGATTGAGGTTCGAGATCCTCACATTCTTGCATAATGCTAGATGCTACATTATAAGCAAAGGCATTATCCACCACAATATCCACTCGATTAATATTTGCCTCAATATTAATTGGATTTAGGGATAGTTCCGTATTTTCCAGAGTCTCGGGCTCAATGGATTCTTCATGAATCTCAGAATTTGTTACATCATGAATTTCCTCATGAGATTCTTTCGTAGTGTCATCTCGATCGTTCTTTTTCCTCTTTCTAGGATTTCGATCTTTGGAACCTAATGGTCTGCCACGCTTCAGGCGTGCATTTGACTCATTGGATATGACACTAGATGATTGTCCAACAGGGACATCAATACGGATTGGAACATTTTCCGCGGGAATGTGGGATTTCGTTATCCTTTTCAAGTCCGTAAATGCGTCAGGCATTTGATTTGCTATTCTTTGCAAATGGATAATCTTTTGTACCTCTCTTTCACAAATAGAGGTATGTGGATCAAGATGAGATAATGATGCATTTTTCCACAAAATTTCCCGTTTGGTTTCACCAACTTCTCCCCCTAATTTTGGGAAAAGTGACTCATCAAATCGACAGTCTGCAAATCGTGCAGTAAACAAGTCGCCTGTCAATGTTTCGAGGTAGCGAATGATGGAGGGCGATTCAAAACCCAACATATATTCCTAACCTTCTTTGCGGACCCATTTTGTTGCGGGATGGCGGTGCAATAGGCAGATATACTGCGCATCCAAAGATTCTTAAATGGGATATATTGGGTTCATGACCCAAAACCAATTGCAACGGGGAATACTTGTGGTAATTCGTCGGTCTGAGACGAATTAGCATTGCTGCATGTAAGATGGCGTGACCCCATACCGAAGTGGGCAGCCTCGTTCTCATAAGTAATGGCCTTGCAATCAATTGCAGGCGTTTAATTAACGATTCTGCAAGACCGTTTTGAGTGTGAACATGAGCTACAGAATGTTCAACTTTTATCCCGATTGATAAGCAATAATCATTAAATGCTTGGGATGTAAACTCAGCAGCATTATCCAGTCTAATGGACTTGATTGGATTATCTGGAAATTGTGCTCGTAGTCGAATTATTTGTGCCATTAATTTCGCAAACGCAAGGTTGCGTGATGACAACAGGCACACATGAGACCATCTACAGGATGCGTCTATCAAGACCATGAAATACCTAAACGACCCACTAGGTAGGTGAATAGGTCCACAAATGTCCCCTTGTATACGTTCCAGAAACGTGGGTGACTCAGTCCCAACCTTTGTTGGTGATGGCCTGATAATCAACTTGCCTTGATAACACGAAGTGCAAGGATATTCATTATTCGAAAGAATTTTGAAATTCTTTAACGGATGCCCATATGAGCTTTCTATAATCCGTCTCATCATGACCGATCCTGGGTGTCCCAATCGATCATGCCAAAGTACAAAGGTATTGGAATCAGTAACCCTTTGGTTTACTGTTGAATGTGCCTCAATTGCACTAATTCTTGTCCAATACAGGCCACAAGATAAAGACGGGAATTTCTCAATAACCCTCTTTTGGCCGGAGACATTCTTTGTGATGACGAGATATTCAAGATTATCTTCATCCATTGTCTCAATATGATAGCCATTCCGGCGTACATCTTTAAAACTCAACAAGTTTCTCTTAGACTTGGAGGAGAACATTGCATTCTCTATGTTTAACGTCGTGCCTTTGGGCAGAGTTACAATTGCTCTTCCGGAGCCTTCAATCAATTTACTACTTCCATGGTTTGACATATACACGAACATAAGAATAAATAAGTTCAATTAGTTTGTGTCACATAATATTTTCAAAATCTGCTGCTAACAGTTGACTAACAAAATCAGATATGTTATCTATTACTTTGCAGTTTGAAAATTTCAGTTTAAACATTTTTCACACACAATCGATTGTTTAACATTGACAATCGATTGTTGATTAATTTTGAAAAATACCGGATCACACTGTCTAACGACAATCGATTGTTAGACATAGACAATCGATTGTGGATGATTTTTGAAAAATTTCAGATTACACTGTCTAACGACAATCGATTGTTAGACATAGACAATCGATTGTGGATGATTTTTGAAAAATTTCAGACCTCACTGTTTCAAGACAATCGATTGTTAGACAAAGACAATCGATTGTTGGCTATTTTTGAAAAATTCCAGAACACACTGTTTCAAGACAATCGATTGTTAGCCAAAGACAATCGATTGTTGATCAATTGTTTTTCAGCTTTAATGCGGAAATAGTTGATAATCGACTAGTTTTTCAGGCTAGTCGATTACCCCCACTGGAAAATAAAAGTTTTATTGATATTTGAGCATATTGAAGATATTCTAAAGAACTACTGCTAACATTGCATCATGAACTAACTAATACGAGCTAATACTAATGACTATTAGTTTATTCACTAATTAATACAAATAAGTAGAACAAAATCAAATAACTCCATCTTCTTTCATCACGGATCCATCGCCGATTAGGTGGTCTATTTTCCCATCGGGTTGCTCAAAGAAGTCTGCCACATCCAGGTGGGTGATGTCCTCATTGTCGTCATAGACAAAATTTGTTTCAGGGCCTTTTCTCTTTCGAGATGCTTGATAAAGGTCAACCAAGTGTCTTGGTATACGGCAAGTCTTTGACCAGTGCCCTTTCCCACCGCAACGATAACATATCGTTTCTGAACCATTTGCCTTAGGATCTTCATGACCCCGTTTCTGCTTTCGGCGGTTATCTCTCTTTGGGGGGTGACGGACTTCATTGGAATTTCTTCCTTGTCTACGTCCCTGGCTATGACCCCGTTTACGACCATGACCATGGTCCTTTTCATGTTTGGCATAATGAGAGTGCACCTTATCTGCTTCAGGCAGTGGTGTAGACCCAGTGGGTCGATTTTCATGATTTCTCATGAGCAGGTCATTATTTCGCTCAGCCACTAGTAGAAGAGAAATCAGTTCAGAGTACTTTATAAAGCCTTTCTCTCTGTACTGTTGTTGCAGTACTATATTGGAGGCATGAAACGTTGTAAACGTTTTCTCAAGCATATCATAATCGGCGATATTATCCCCGCATAGCTTCAATTTGGAAGTAATTCTGAACATAGCAGAATTATATTCAGAAACGGACTTAAAGTCCTGGAGCCTCAGATGAGCCCAATCATATCGTGCTTGTGGCAGAGTGACCAACTTCAGGTTGTCATATCTCTCCTTTAAGCCGTTCCACAAGACGAGTGGATCCTTGACGGTGAGATATTCAATCTTCAAACCTTCATCAAGGTGGTGGCGCAAGAAAATCAAGGCCTTCGCACATTCTTGGGTGGATGCTTTTTCTCTATCTTTGATGCTGTCTCCGAGACCCATAGCATCTAAGTGGATTTCAGCATCCAACACCCATGTCATATAGTTCTTGCCCGAAATTTCAAGGGCAACGAACTTTCCTTTTGTAATGTCAGACATAATCGAAAATTAAATTAGGAAGAGGGAAATACCTTAGATTTCTCGAGAATGGTTCTTGAGACGGTAGAGTCTCGTGCTGATAATGTGTTATGAAATAATATAAAAGACAAGAACAATAACTCAAGAACAAGAGCAAATAGAGAGAAGAGTAGAGAGAGTTCTTCTTATTGATACTTAGAGAATGTTATGAGTTGAGTGATTTACAATGGTAGAGAGCACCTCTATTTATAGGGAGGAGGATGATTTATCTACCAAGAATAGAACTCTAGAATCTCTCTAATTAAAGACATTCACCTTAAATAGAAGTCTATTTATAACAAATATATTGAATAAGTAAAAGGTAACAAGAGAATATAAATTAACTGCTAAAAGATATCTAATTCTAATAGGACCCTATAAGAATAGGGAGTGCACGGTCAAGTAGAGTGGCGGTGAATTTTTTCACTGATGTTCCTCATTAGTTTATTAATAATAATTATTGGTTTAGAAATTGTGGAGTAGCTATTTCCCCCGGAAAATAAGGATTTTTATTCTTGGAGATGTGTTGGTGACTTTTTACCTTTGCAATTCTGCGCTAATTTCTAAAGAAATCAATTTGTATCCATCTTGTTCTTTTGTCTTGGAGCTAAGTGTCACGGACCGGATAACTTCCTAGCTACCTTCCGTGCGGCCTTAGTCACAATTCGCCCATGCGATGTGCTAAGTCAGCCTTTCCCCGAACTAATGATCAAAGCTCTAGAAAACTCTACAAGCCCCTACAACTATCTTATATACAAGATGGAACTAGATGGGTCTAGAGTCTTCCATGTGTGGAAAGTTAGACTTATCTAGAGAAATGTTGCCAATCGTGCGCCAAATCATTGCCTGCGTGTCGCCCAGTCATCGCCTGCGTGGCATAACCTCTTAGAAAAGGGCGGAGCGTGATAACCTCCCCCACCTATTGCGTCGACGCCCCCGTTGACTCTTTGTGGAATGCCCAGATTTGATTTTCAAATTGCCAAAGGGCTTCCTTTGGCTCCCAGCTTGCCTCGCTTTCCAGTAGCCCCTTCCACTTGATAAGGTACTCATGCAATGGTTCCCTGAACCGTCGCTGAATCACCCAGTCAGCCATGATGCTTTCAACTTCCTTGTCAAACGATGTTGTAATGGCTGGCGGTGCCCTATGTGACTTGTTCCGTGATGGGTCTTCCATGTCCGCGTGGTATGGCTTAAGACCACATGGAAGACAGGATGTAACTTGAGTTTGGGTGGCAGCTCCACCCGATAAGAAGCCTTGACCACCTTGGCAAGGATGGGGAGAGGTCCCTCGTAGCGCCGAACTAGCCCTTTGTGCAACATGCATAGCCTCTTTTGTTGCTCGGCGTTGAGTTTAAGCATGACCAAGTCTCCCACGTTGAACTCCAAGTGCCTCCTCTTCTTGTCAGCCCACTTCTTCATCTTCTTGGAGGCCTTGTCAAGATATGCACGAGCTAAGTCTGTTTGCTCGTGCCAAGTTTTTGCAGCCTTGAACGCCGCTGGACTCTTTCCAGTATACTTGTTTACAAGTCCATGTGGTGTCAAGGGTTGCTGTCCGGTTGCAAGCTCGAATGGGCTCTTGCCAGTAGCCTCACTCCGTTGCAGATTATAAGAGAATTGGGCAACATCAAGCAACTTGGCCCAATCTCGTTGGTTGGCACTCACATAGTGCCTCAAATATAACTCCAAAAGTGCGTTTGCCCGCTCCGTTTGTCCATCGGTTTGTGGATGGAAGCTGGTGGAAAAGTGTAGATCAGACCCCATCAAGCGGAACAACTCCGTCCAAAACCTACCCGTGAAGCGGGGGTCTCGATCACTGATAATAACTTGAGGCAAGCCCCAATACTTCACTACGCCTTGGAAAAATAGCTGAACCGCCTCTGGTGCTTTGCAGTCCTTCGTAGCAGCCATGAAGGAAGCATATTTTGAGAACCGATCCACCACAACCATGATACTACCTTTGCCGTCGGATGTGGGCAAAGCGGAGATAAAGTCCATGCTAACACTCTCCCATGGACGTTGAGGTATGGGTAAAGGCTCCAAAAGTGGTAGCCTAGGCAAAGTCGCTGCGATCCGTCCGCCTTGCGTTGGAATAGCACCGGTGAACCATACGGTTCCTTGGAAGGTTGGATGAGGCCCATCTCCAACAATTTCCCCAACTGTTTTCGCAGCTCCTCCAGTTCTGGTGGCTCCATCCGGTAGGGTGCTTTGGCTGGTGGCTTAGCCCCTGGCTCCAACTCGATCTTGTGATCCACCCCACGCTTGGGTGGCAGCATACGGGGCAACTCGGGTGGCATTACGTCCTTGAACACTTTCAGCACGTTCTGGATGCAAGCGGGGATATCACCATCAACTCCCCCTTCTTCCTCTTGCTGAAGAAAGGCTAACCATGTCTCATCCCCACGTTTGAGTCCCTTGGCCAGCTGCATGGCACTAAGTTGGGGAGATTTGGATGTCTTGGGAGGGGCAATAGTCGGGACCATGCATGGTTCCCCTTCCAAGATCATTAACATGTTGAATCTAGGGAACGGGACAGCATTGTGCTGCCGAAGGAACTCCATCCCTAGAACAATGGAGAAATCATATATTGGTGCCACCGAGAAATCCACCTTGCCTGACCAGTTGCCTAGCTTCATCTCGGTCCCTTTCGCCACGCCATCTACGGGTCTGGCATCGAAATTTACAGTCTTGAGCCAACCCTTGGATTTTGTCACCTTGAGACCCAACCGTTCCGCCTCAGTTGGAGTCATGACGTTGTGAGTGGCGCCCGTATCAATCATTAAGTAGGAAACCTTGTTGTTGAGGTGCCCCTGCACGTACATGAGACTCCTGTCACCCGCCTGGTGAGGAGTGGGCTTAACGTTCAATGCGCTAAGCAGCTTAAGACACCCCATGGTAGCTTCGTTGCCATGCTCCTGTTGCTCCAACATTTCGCTCATGGCTTTACGCCGTGGGCAGTCCCTAGCCCAGCGTGGCCCTTGACATAGGAAGCAACCCTCCCTTGGTTTAGCCTCCTTCTTGTTGTCTCTGGCCTGTTTCCCCTTATCTCCATGGGTTGTTGGCTTGTGGGTTCCGTCCTTGGCTCCCCCACCTTTAACCAGCCAAGTCCTTTGAGTCTTGGACTTGGATGAATTGCCTTGGTGCTTGACATGAACCCCTTTGTCAGCACTAGTATAGTCCTGCAATGTGGCAGCTACCTTGAGAGCCGTCGAGATGTCGTCTGCCTTGGATCATCTTAACTCTTGAACCGCCCAAGGTTTGAGACCGGATAAGAAGTTGAATAAGAGATCCTCATCGCTCATGTTGTCAATTTGCAGCATTAAGATGGAGAATGCCTTAACATACTCCTTGATAAAATTGCCCTGCTTGAGGTCCCTCATTTTTGCCCTAGCCTCTCGGCTTACGTGCACCGGGTAGAACTCCTTCTTGAGTTCTTTCTATAGGGCTTCCCAAGTTTCAATGACGACTAGACCTCTGTCAATGTCGGCTCGTTTCTTGCGCCACCAAAGTGCAGCCATGTCGGTAAAATGTAAGGTGGCAGTATGTACCTGCGCTAATCCTGTTAAGTTGAGCGCCTCGAAGTAGCACTCCATATGCCAAAGGTAGTTGTCTATGACTACTGCATCGCGAGCTCCATCGTATTCCTTTGGCTTTGGCAAGTCTAAGGCACGGGCAGTGTCTCAGGCTTGCACGGTTGATGTTGAAGCAACCTCTTTTGCCATGAATGCACTTCTGCACATAGCCCAGTCGGCATTTGTTTCCTCCACATCAGCCTTGGACGCCTCCAATCTTAACTTGGCTCCATCAACGTCCTGCCTCAAATCTACCAAGGCTTGATACACATTGGCTTGAAACAAGCTATTCTCGTTGGCTATCTCTGCCCCAGCAGCATCAATCCTTTCTTGGAAAGTATCCAACGAGGTGTCAACCTTCTCGACATACTCGTCTAAGGTTTTCTCCGTGCGATCCAACCTCTCTCTCGTGTCCGCCATAGCTATCTCAAGCTTAACTAAGCGAGCTTCAAAACAAGCAAGAATTTCACGAGACTTACCTGCCTTATGTGTTGGTGGGATGGTGCGCTCCTCCTCGCGACCCTTGCGAACTTGCTCCTCGCCACT
Organism: Nicotiana benthamiana; assembly: GCA_034376525.1. Classification (NCBI taxonomy): domain Eukaryota; kingdom Viridiplantae; phylum Streptophyta; class Magnoliopsida; order Solanales; family Solanaceae; genus Nicotiana; species Nicotiana benthamiana. The sequence continues at coordinate 99,207,425 of CM067337.1, forward strand.
GCTAGCCATGTCGTGTATGTGCCCAAGCTAACCCACGAACCCTTTCGTAGCATTTCTATGATACCAACTGTCATGGACCGGATAACTCCCTAGCTATCTTCCGTGCGGCCTTAGTCACAATTCGCCCCTGCGATTTGCTAAGTCAGCCTTTCCCCGAACTAATGCCACAACAAAGCTAAGAGAAGCTAAGAAGAGAAGCTTGTAAGAAAGCTTTGTATTAAGCAAGAGAGCTTTGTACACAAGTGTTGGATTTTCTCTATGTATTCTTCTATGATGGCAAATGCCAAATGCTAGCCTATTTATAGTTGCTAGAGTCCCTAACCAACGGCTAAGATCTATTTTAATCAATGGCTAAGATCAAAGCTCTAGAAAACTCTACAAGTCCCTACAACTATCTTATATACAAGATGGAACTAGATGGGTCTAGAGTCTTCCATGTGTGGAAAGATCTAGACTTGTCTAGAGAAAGGTTGCGAATCGTGCGCCAAATCATCGCATGCGTGTCGCCCAGTCATCGCCTGCGTGGCATAACCTCTTAGAAAAGGGGAGGAGCGTGACATAAGGCTATCTCATTTCTCATTTGTTGAGGGGTGCCAAATGAACAGTTTTGTGTCTCCAGTTTATGATTTCACATGAACAGTTTCGTATGGCAACAAAAATACAACACTTTCAATTAGCTCCTTTCTTTTGTTCGTAATTTCACATAAATAGATATTTGCATTATTGATGAGCGCAAAACATAATACGAAATTGACGTTCGCTAGCTAAAAATAATACACTAAAATTATCGTTTCCATAAGGATCAGATCTAAACAATGTTAGAGTAATTTCGAGTTTAATTGTTATTAAAGAGGATCAACACTTGAGTTAAACGATTATGAACTATGTTTAACTACTAAAATAAAGCAATTGACAATTGACACTAAAAAATTAGAGATTCGCAGATGGTTTATTAGTAATGACATGATAAGGTCGTGACAGGATAGGTGCAAGATAGCTATTTGGGATTTAACTCTAGTTTAATTTACTCTAATGTTCTAATGATTCTCACGAATTCATATGACGATTAGTTTAAATGTGTAGTCAGACTCCTCTTTCGATTAAATCTTTAACTCTACGAGGTGAACTAATATAAGCACTGTGAAAGTATGCAAGCATGCGTTAATGGATTAGTCAACATCTCTCGAATATTCTCCTAACTTGATTTAGTCAACAATTCAACAAGCTCTTTTGATTACTTAAGAGAATCACTGAATTAAACCAAACAAAATAATGCAAAGATAATCATCAGAATATTCCTCGTTTGATTAAATGAACCGATGAATAAAGTTGCAATAATTCAAAAAACCAGAAATGAATTCAAGCAAGAACTAGAGTTAAAATCCATAAATATTTATCAAAACACCATATCTATCAAATTCAAGGTAACTACTCCATAATCATGGAGGAAGTCATCACAAATATAATTAAATAATAAGAAAATATCAACCGAATGTTACAATTCAAACTCCAGTGTTGAATTAATGGAAAGATGATGAAATCCAAAATCTTGTAGCCTCCACTCCTCTCCCAAAGCTTTCAGGTCAAAAGTCTGTTCAATAATAACTTGTCGGTGTATTTATACCATGAAGGAGTGATACGAATCTACCCATTCTGCCAGCGAACGAATCTACCCATTCCAAGCCGACATAGGAAAAATACTCTAAGAAATTTGTACATGTGCGTCGTCCCATACATGTGCCCCCCCCCCCCCCCCCATGCTGGACGCTAGTGAAAAAGTTCAAAGAGCAAGTTCTGACGGATAGCAGCACAAAAGCACTTATGTGCCTTCCCATGCGGCGCGACCGTGCCAGTTTTACAGAGTAACTTCGTTTCTTCGATTTTTGATATCCAGACTCGGTCCACGGCCTCTAAACACAATCCTGATTTAATTCCTTGAGTTTTTACTCAAACTTCAAAGCTTCAACTTGTTCGATTTAGCTCCCCAATATCTGTTTAACTCGAAATCACTTCCTGCAAGGTATAAAACACATAATAAGTGCAATACACTACTACTCAAGCTCAAACACAAGTAACATGTTGTAATTAGAGAGCAAAATATGACTAAAACATGTGATTCTAGCTTACCATCAACACCGTACACTTAAACCATTGTTCGTCCTCGAGCAATCAAACTGTACTTCACGTAGAGACGGCCTTGTTATCAGATAACTTGCTTAATGCATCATGTCAAGAATATTTAAAACAGATAAGCACCATATCGTAACATCCTAACCTCAAGACTTAACTTAAAAGCACCATGTATTTTTCACAACATGCTCACTTACTCTAACAGAGAGGTCAAAGATTTCACCTTACCTTCGCAAATCATGTGCCCTCAGATAAACAATAAAGAGTAGTTCCACACACGATAAATTTCAAGTAAAATTAGGAACTCAAGATAGAAGAATTCACTCTCTCCCACAATTAAGATTCATATGCCATAGAAGATGTGGCTTCCCGTAGTTTTACATTCTACTAATTGAGCTCATTCATCAATGATCAAGTAGGACTTAATTTGGTTGTAACGTATGCTGCAGGGCGAGGCGAGATAGATTTGGATATAGTGAATACGCCTTCCTTGGTACTTTAATACATATATATTAACAGTTCAAATCCTACACTTATTTTGAATAAAACCCAACCTTCATACATAATAACATCAAGCTCCCAATATCCTTAATCACAAACAAGATGAGAACTGCCACTAGCATTGAATCTATTTTTTCTTTTCTAAGCTCTGATTTTTCTTTTTTCTTCCTTTTCAATCAAACTCTTTTTTTAATTCTCTATAAGTGGCTCTCACAATTTTTCAAACAACCGGCCTTTCTCATTTTTCTATAGTTCCACTCTTTTCTTTTTCAATTCCCTACAAGTGCTTCTTTTGTTTTTTCAAAATATTGCATCTTTTTCCTATTTTACTCAATTCCACTCAAAAATCCGATCATACCTCAACTTAGATTTTAACAAGATCATAACAAATTCAAGTACTCAAAAGAGGTATAAGGTTCAAATATATGGTCAATTCAACAAACAGACCATGCATGTAGTATGGTTATCAAAGAAAATAGGGTTACATGCTCAACAGAACTAATTAGGATACATAACAATATGTGGGTAAAAGCATATATCTGGATCACAAAGAAATGTCTATATCACTTCCTAGAATGAACAAGATTTCTATTTCGCTTTGCAAACATACATGGCAAGTTCTAGACATCAATTAACATGCACATGATATCACAAAACATCGCACACACATTGGCACATAACTTAATCAGGATCAGATTTATCTCGACTCTCTAGTCAAAGAAATTAAGTAGAATAAAAATTAAACAATTTAAGATACATGAGTCAATAACTGAGCCTAGGCGTCATAACTAAGAAACTCACTATCCTCAAGGCATAACAAAGTCAAGAAAAGTCATCTCCCTTTAACACCATTGCACAAGACTTCTATATTCCTAATAAAAGAAAACTAACTACACCCAGTTCAAGCAAAACCCTTGGAAAAGAAAGGTGGAACAAAGAAAACCAAGTGAAAAGTGTTACACTACCTAAGAAAATAAAACAAAATATTAAAAAAAACCAAAAATAATTCTTTTTTTCAACTTTAATCCCTCAAGAAGACAGTCGAGGAAATCTATCGTCAGGGAAAAGTAAAATTCATTTTTTTCCAAAATAAAAGAAAGAAAACACATATATACATATTTATATCCCCCACACCGCACTTTAAATTGTGGTATGTTCCCATGACATACAAATAAAAAGCAAGATGTAAAGGAATCTTCCGTGAATTATCTAGTTTGTTTCTGAATCGAAGTGGAGATCCACTTTGCATACCCAATCTAGTGCACACATACATGCTGAAAGTTTTTTTCCTGTCTTCTTCGGGTACACCCTACAATTGTCATGCTTACTCTCTCCAGCTCTCTCTTTTAGGTCATCTACCTTGGAACCAAAGTATGCTATCAACTTATCTTTCGGTGCCTCCATTTCTTCCTCCATATTGAAAACCACTCTTCCTTCCCCCACTATGAGCATGAGCTGCCTTTCCTGAATGTCCAGAATAGCTCCCCTAGTAGCCAAGAAGGGTCTCCCTAAAATCATAGGGATCTCCCTATTCTCTTCCATATTCACCATAATGAAGTTCATCGGAAACATAATTTATCCACCTGAACAAGCACATCTTTCACTATTCCTTCAGGTATGAATATGGTTTGGTCTGCCAGCTGTAAAGATATAGGTATAGATATGATTTCTTCAATCGCTTCCTATAATTTACTGAAAATAGATAAAGGAATAACATTAGAAGCACTTAAATCACACAAAGATTTTTCAAACTTAGTACTTCCTAAAGAGCAAGGTATAGTAAAACTCCCAGGATCTTCAAAATTTTGAGGGACCTTATTTTGCAAATGACACTATAATGCTCTGTGAGTTTGATAGCTGATGTCTCTTCCACTTTTGGTTTGTTGGACAATATATCCTCCAGGAACTTGGCGTATGCTGGCATTTGAGAGAGTATTTCAATAATGGCAGATTAGCATGCACCTGCTTGAGCACTTCTAGAAAATGCCCAAATTATTTGTCCAACGTATCTCTTCTTTGCTTCTGATGGAAAGGTAGAGCAGACATATATTTATTCACTTCAGTCTCATGATTCATTGAATTTCCATCCTTTTGTTTTCAAAGTTGTAGTCATCCCTTTCTTCTTCAAACCATCATCTAGATCTATCTCACTTCAACTTCTTGATTGTTGCTCTCTTTCTACTCTTCCCCAAATCTCTATTTATCTTTCAATCAACTCCCATTTTTGTTTTGATATGGGGTCATTCAATCTTCCCACTTCTCAAAGACACCGTAGTTATTATTTATTTTGGATTTCTTTCAGTATCGGCATGGAGAGTTTTTGGAACCCTCTTAGAAACACAGATTAGCAAGTTGACCTATACGTCTTTCAAGTTCCGGAAGGCTGTGCTCTAGTCCTGGATAGCAGTCCCATGAATTTCAAGTATGTCATTTGTCTTAATGATAGATACCTTTATTAGATTCTCTATGCTAGAGTGATTGGACTGTTGAGGCTGGTACTGCTTCCTCTACTAATTTAGAAAACTTGGAGCTCCTTGTCCCTGGGTTTTGGAGTTATTCTGCTACCATGCATTCGAACTACTTGGTGAACTCCAAAAAAAAAAACTAGGTGCCTCTGCCCTATGAAATTTAAATTATTACTACCTTGGTAGTTGTCTATATTAAATATTTTCACAACATTACCACTTCATCTATAGCTGGGGCCTGGCACTCGTGTATTGGGTGGCCCAATGCACAAAAATAACAAATTGTAGGTGGCTGACTTTAGACCTTAACAAAGGTCAACTTTCTGATCTCATTGGCCATTAATTAAGTTGAGCCTGCATTGTGATATTGAATTCCACCTAATGTATCCCAACTGCTTTTATTCTTTAATTTCCTTTAGCAACCCATTAGTTTGCATCTTCAGATAACTCATCAAGAATTGAAACAATATTCTCAAGGGTTTTAATTATTAAGAGACCTCCAATTGTATTGCTTAGAGTTATTAGTGAGTCGGGTATCAATCCATCCCAAATATCTTGGAGTTGCATCTACAATACAATTTCTGAATATCTCCTTAAACCTCCCATATGCCTCGAAAACTATTTCTGTGTCATTTTGGCAAAAGTTGTGGATCTCTCTTCCAAATTTCCATGTTTTTAACGATGAAAAGTATTTATCTAGGAACTTCTTAGTCATGTATTCCTATGTCTCGACAGAACCATTTGGTTAGCTCCGTAGCCAATGCTTCGCATTATCCTTTAGTGAAAGTAGGATTGCCCTTAAATAAACTGAATCTCTTGATACTCTGTTATACTAGAAGCTATTCATGATTTCACAAAAATCCATCAAACAAGTATTTGGATCTTCATTCACATTGCCTCTATAAATATAGTTATTTTGGATGGTTTGATACAAGCCTTGCTTCAACTCAAAATTATTAGCAGCAATTTGCGGAGGCCTCACACTTGACAACCCTTGATTGTATACTGGCCTAGCATATTCTCCTAATGATCTCCTAGGCCTGAGTGCCTAATTCGCAAACTGGTCTTCAACTAGAGGTCGATTTAGATTGAATCTTCGACCCCATCATCTTTGATAGTCTCATCAGGAGCTCTAAGGGCCACTCCAGCTGCTATCTGTGAAACTTGTTCCCTCTGTTGTGCTTCTTATATTGCTGCTAAGTTTACCCCATCATCAATGTTCTTAGCCATGTGTTCTTTGGTTGAAGGTTGCCCCACGAATTTTCTTGTCCAACCCTTTTTTATGCACTGGATTATGCAAGACAGTAAATTCTAAGTTTAAAGAACTAGGTAAATGAATTCAAGAAGGAAATTAGGGGGTTTACAGAAGGTATGCAATCAGAGTTGGAGAAAGGAAGTGAAGGGAGGAACAAATATCTTTCCCCCGCAAAGATCTTTCTCTTTTCTTAATTGTCACGGACACATTTCCACCTCTGGATTGTATGGGATCACTTCTTTTGAGGAAGATCGAGTAATACACCAGAGAACTTAACCTGTTGCCTGTACACAAAAGAGAAAACTATAAAAAATAAAATGATATTGGTTCTTGAGTTAGCACCAACAATCAATTTGAACTCTACTAATTACCAATCCCCGACAATAGCGCCAAAATTTGATGAGCGCAAAGCACAACACAAAATTGATGCTCGCTAACTAAAGAGAATATAGTATAATTATTGTCTGCAAAAATATTAGATTTAAACAATGTTCAAATATAATATGATTTAAACGATATCCAGAATGATCACAGAGAACTAGAGAGTAAGTAATGTGTTATTATCAAGATGAAGAATAGAGATTTTGACATGATAGTTGAAAGACTGCTATCCTGAATTTGACACTGTTATATTTTACTCTTAAAACTCTATCGATTTTCATGAATTCAACAGGTGATTAACTTACACTCCCGATTCCGATTCCTCTCTTGAAGAATTGGCAGGAATGATCTAGAGATATTTTTTCGTGAATCTCTTTGAATCTTAAACGGTAACTCAAAATTTTTCTCGATTACTTCAATGAATCAATGGACTAAACTATGGCATATGCTACAATAATATTTAATAAGATGTTCCTCTTTCGACTAAAGGCCAATAAGAATAAAATCACAAGAAGTATTAAAGCTCCTCCAATAAACTCGATTAATTAAAAAGTAGTCAATTACATAAACAACAATCAAGTCACCAAATCGTATCTAACCCTTAGGTCAACTATTTCATAGATATGGAGAAAGTCATCAAAAATAAGTTTAAGAACATAAAAAATATTAATTCTACGTTACAATCCAAACTCGCGTATTAAATTGGATGAGAAATGATGAATTCTTGTGTCTTGAAGCCTCTAGTTCTCTCCAAAATCTCTCTATTTCAAAAGTACTTTAAAATCATATTTTTGATGTATATATACGATGTAGGAACGAGCTCGAACAAAACTACCCTTTACAAATCGAAATGGGACAATTGGTGCGCGAAAATATACTGGTGCGGTGCACCATGCGCTGCCCTCTATGCCACATTTGTGAGGATCTTCAGAGAGTTGATTTATTTCACTCTACATGAATTTTCACTAGAATCCCCGCTGCATATGGTGCGACGCGGTAGTGCATTTTTCTCACACTTTTTGATATTCAGACTAGATCCTCGACTCCCAAACGTGATCCCAACATAATTTCTTGGGCTTTTACTCAGACTTAAGAAATTCAAATCATTCATTTTAGCTCCAAACTTTCTTCTTCTCTCAAAATCATCCTACATAATATAACACACATAATAATTACAAAATACTAATAATTAGGCTCAAATACAATCAAAGTGTAGTAATTAGAGTGTGAAATGTAGCTAATATACGAGATTTTAGCCTACCATCAATGATGGTGTTTAAGGTTGGAGGTTCAAACTCAACGTCAACCTATTTGGTTTTGGTCTTCTTTGGGCCTCCAACGAAGAGTAGACCAATGTTTCGAGGACATCAGTGTAAGAAGACATGGTAATGAGAAATTTATGAAGAAAGATTTTACTTTGAGAATTGGGTTTTTGTAGGTAGAGTTCTAAGATAAATCGGAGAAGAAGAAGGAATTTTAAAGGTAAAAAATAAAAATGAGGAGTAGGGAAAAAGTTATAGACTAAAAAAATTATGGTTATTATTACATCGAGAATTTATCAAATAGTGGGATAACATTTAATCGGGTCATTAAATGTGGAGAGATGTGTCATTTCAAATTTCAAAAATTATTCAGAAATTTGCTCGCTAAGGAAAGAGGTTTTCTCTACTTCCTAGTGACACTAAAGTATTGTCACCAAAAAGTATGGACACTCTCTGTATACAGTAAAATTGGTTAGTAACAACTGGACAAATAAATAAGGGATACATAGAGCTAAAGATAGGTAGGATGTGAGTTAGCAAATAGTTAATCTCTGTAGAATACATGTGACATATGTTGGTTGAATCTCAAAGACAGAGCAGCCAATGTTAAAGGTTCAATGTATTGACATCGGGTAGTATTAAATGGGCGATCGTTAGAAAATATCTGTATTTATAGCCAAATGTTATGCAACCATCAATGTCGGTTTTATTCTCATTAAAAGGAGCTTGATTTTGAGATTTTGTCTCCCAACATCCATTCTATACACGAAATATTATGTACACAAAAGCAATATTCTGCTCTCAAAATTATAAAATTACTTATTTTCTTTTGTTCTTAATATTGTTTGTACTTTAGCGACCAGAAAGTCTAAGCTCATAGCCATGCTTCTATTTCCTTTAAATATATATTTCATAATCTTATTTCTGTTTTTATTCATTTCATATTATTGGGTCAAAATCAATTTATTTTTTATAAATCACATTATAAATTTAATTATGCCGTTTTATAGGTAAACATATTGTTTCAAGTAAAAGGGGTTGGCAATGTTTCCTACAATTTTTGAGGGATAATCGAGGCTACTTTGTTGGACGTCTTTCAAGTCATTTTTTTGGATTGCTTGAATGCCTATAATGTTGAAGCTTTCTTACTTCACGAAGTACTTTTATGACTCAAAGGCTTAAATATTGATAAGTTAATGGTTGAATTTGATTATCAAGAGTTGTTGATCTTAATTCAATCGTGTTTAATTTATTTGAATTTGTAGCCTATTTGGCCAAGCTTTTCTTGGGTCCAAAAGTGCTTTTTTTGTTTTTGACAAAATTTGAGGTCTTTGGCCAAACTTTTAGAAGGAAAAAAGTGCTTTTGAGGAGAAGCAGAAAAAGTAGCTTCTCTCCAGAAATACTTTTTTGAGAAGCATTTCTGAGAAAAATACACTTAGAAGCAGTTTTCAAAAGCTTGATCAAACACTAATTATTGCTCAAAAGTGCTTTTCAATCAATTAGCCAAATACAAACTACTTCTCACTAAAAGTACTTTTTTAAAAGTATTTTTGAGAAAAATACTTCTCAAAATAAGCTGATTTTAGAAGCTTGGCGAAACAGGTTGGTATCGTTGTTGGAGATTATTTGTCTTTGAAGAATCAATTTCATAATCTAGGCGGGATGCTAATAAAGTGACTTATAGCCTGTTTTGCAAGCTGCAAAAATTAGCTTATTTTGATAAGTATTCTTTTTAAAGTACATTGTGTTTGGCTAATTAGATTGAAAAGTATTTCTGAGCAGCAATTAGTATTTGGCTAAGCTATAAAAATCTGCTTCTAAGTGTATTTTTCTTAAAAGTGCTTCTCAAAAAAGTATTTTTGGAGATAGGCTACTTTTTCTGCTTCTCCAAAACTGCTTCTGCTTCTCCTCAAAAGCATTTTTTTCCTTCCAAAAACTTGGTCAAACATCTCAATTTTTGACTAAAAATACTTTTGGCAAAAAAGCACTTTTAACCAAAAAAAAAAAACTTGACCAAACAAACTATTATAGTATCTTGCTCGAATAATTTTATCCTATGCAATTTGTGTAACTTGGCACCCTTATCTTTTAACTTTAGCTTCTATTCTTTGTTTTGATGTTTCTCATTTAGAGAAAATAAATATTGTCCTGATGTAACTTTATTTTGGCATGATTATTTAATAAATATTTATTGCCTTAACGAAAAAAAGAAATAGGGGCATATTTATAAATTTTAGGATAAATGGTATATAGAGTTTCTAATTTAGTTGGAGTGTAATTACATGGTAAGTTGACACGCGACTCGAAAATTCACATTTATACTATTAAAAGACAATTTAGTACTAAGTCTTCCTAAACAAGATTTATTATTGCTCGAACTTAGGGGTGGCAAGCAGGTAGGTCGGATCGGATTTGAATAGGTCGAAAAATGGGTAATTTAAAAAACGAATAAATTATAAATCTGACCCGTATTTGAGACGGATAAAAAATAAATTATCAGGCGAATAATATGGATATTCATATTATACATGGCTTTACGGTCACTTTTGAGAAAATTACTAGTCTCCCAAACTTGAGGAACCCCCATTTTTAGGTTTTATATGGTTATCCATTTTCGATCCGTTTTTAAACTCATTAGTTATCCATTAGTGAACCGAGGGTCTCTTGGAACAACATCTTTGTCCCTCATGATAGCAGTAAGGTCTGCGTACATATTACCCTCCTCAGATTCCACTTGTGGAATTATACTGGGTTATTTTTGTTGTTGTTGTTATAGTTATCCGTTAGTGGATAATATGGTTATCCATTTAGTTATCCGTTTTCTAAATGAATAATATGGTTCTTATTCAACTCATTTTTAAAAAATTCAGTATCCAATCAATTTTTTAGTAAATAATATGTGTAGATAATTATTTTTTCTTTTAATCATTTTGCCACCTCTACGAGAATCCAGTTCACGGTATATTCAAAAAAAAATTGCGTTAAATAGTATATACCTCAGTTAGACGTTGGCTTTGAGATTAATGTTTGTAAGCAAATTGTCATATTTCAATCCTCGTTATATTTAGTACCTTTAAAGTCAATTTGAGTCGTTAAACTTCAAGCAAACTACACACTTAATTGGACTTCAAGAATCAGTTTTGACAACACAAAGATTTTAAATACAATTAATGAAGACAATTGTGCTAAAGAAAGAACAAGAATTTGTACCGTGACTCGCGCTTCCTCTTTGTCCCTCCCATTGTCCCAAAATTCTTTAAGACAATTACTTTGCTATTTATAAAATTACACATTTATCCCTCCTATTTTTCCTATCTGCTGATATTAGCTTAAAGAAAAATTAAACAATAACTTTAAAACACATAAAATGTTATAAATACACTTCTATTTAAGGTGAATGTCTTTAATTAGAGAGATTCTAGAGTTCTATTCTTGGTAGATAAATCATCCTCCTCCCTATAAATAGAGGTGCTCTCTACCATTGTAAATCACTCAACTCATAACATTCTCTAAGTATCAATAAGAAGAACTCTCTCTACTCTTCTCTCTATTTGCTCTTGTTCTTGAGTTATTGTTCTTGTCTTTTATATTATTTCATAACACGTTATCAGCACGAGACTCTACCGTCTCAAGAACCATTCTCGAGAAATCTAAGGTATTTCCCTCTTCCTAATTTAATTTTCGATTATGTCTGACATTACAAAAAGAAAGTTCGTTGCCCTTGAAATTTCGGGCAAGAACTATATGACATAGGTGTTGGATGCTGAAATCCACTTAGATGCTATGGGTCTCGGAGACACCATCAAAGATAGAGAAAAAGCATCCACCCAAGAATGTGCGAAGGCCTTGATTTTCTTGCGCCACCACCTTGATGAAGGTTTGAAGATTGAATATCTCACCGTCAAGGATCCACTCGTCTTGTGGAACGGCTTAAAGGAGAGATATGACAACCTGAAGTTGGTCACTCTGCCACAAGCACGATATGATTGGGCTCATCTGAGGCTCCAGGACTTTAAGTCCGTTTCTGAATATAATTCTGCTATGTTCAGAATTACTTCCAAATTGAAGCTATGCGGGGATAATATCTCCGATTATGATATGCTTGAGAAAACGTTTACAACGTTTCATGCCTCCAATATAGTACTGCAACAACAGTACAGAGAGAAAGGCTTTACAAAGTACTCTGAACTGATTTCTCTTCTACTAGTGGCTGAGCGAAATAATGACCTGCTCATGAGAAATCATGAAAATCGACCCACTGGGTCTACACCACTGCCTGAAGCAGATAAGGTGCACTCTCATTATGCCAAACATGAAAAGGACCATGGTCATGGTCGTAAACGGGGTCATAGCCAGGGACGTAGACAAGGAAGAAATTCCAAAGAAGTCCGTCACCCCCCAAAGAGAGATAACCGCCGAAAGCAGAAACGGGGTCATGAAGATCCTAAGGAAAATGGTTCAGAAACGATATGTTATCGTTGCGGTGGGAAAGGGCACTGGTCAAAGACTTGCCGTATACCAAGACACTTGGTTGACCTTTATCAAGCATCTCGAAAGAGAAAAGGCCCTGAAACAAATTTTGTCTATGACGACAATGAGGACATCACCCACCTGGATGTGGCAGACTTCTTTGAGCAACCCGATGGGAAAATAGACCACCTAATCGGCGATGGATCCGTGATGAAAGAAGATGGAGTTATTTGATTTTGTTCTACTTATTTGTATTAATTAGTGAATAAACTAATAGTCATTAGTATTAGCTCGTATTAGTTAGTTCATGATGCAATGTTAGCAGTAGTTCTTTAGAATATCTTCAATATGCTCAAATATCAATAAAACTTTTATTTTCCAGTGGGGGTAATCGACTAGCCTGAAAAACTAGTCGATTATCAACTATTTCTGCATTAAAGCTGAAAAACAATTGATCAACAATCGATTGTCTTTGGCTAACAATCGATTGTCTTGAAACAGTGTGTTCTGGAATTTTTCAAAAATAGCCAACAATCGATTGTCTATGGCTAACAATCGATTGTCTTGAAACAGTGAGGTCTGGAATTTTTCAAAAATCATCCACAATCGATTGTCTATGTCTAACAATCGATTGTCGTTAGACAGTGTAATCTGGAATTTTTCAAAAATCACCCGCAATCGATTGTCTATGTCTAACAATCGATTGTCGTTAGGCAGTGTAATCTGGAATTTTTCAAAAATCATCCACAATCGATTGTCTATGTCTAACAATCGATTGTCGTTAGACAGTGTGATCCGGTATTTTTCAAAATTAATCAACAATCGATTGTCAATGTTAAACAATCGATTGTGTGTGAAAAATGTTTAAACTGAAATTTTCAAACTGCAAAGTAATGGATAACATATCTGATTTTGTTAGTCAACTGTTAGCAGCAGATTTTGAAAATATTATGTGACACAAACGAATTGAAGTTGTTTATTCTCATGTTCGTATATTTTCTTTTATATGTCAAACCATGGGAAGTAAATTGATTGAAGGCTCCGGAAGAGCAACTGTAACTCTGCCCAAAGGCATGACGTTTATCTTAGAGAATGCAATATTCTCCTCCAAGTCTAAGAAGAACTTGTTGAGTTTTAAAGATATCATTCAAAATGGATATCATATTGAGACAATGGATGAAGATAATCTTGAATATCTCGTCATCACAAAGAATGTCTCCGGCTAAAAGAGGGTTATTGAGAAATTCCCGTCTTTATCTTGTGGCCTGTATTGGACAAGAATTAGTGCAATTGAGGCACATTCAACAGTAAACCAAAGGGTTACTGATTCCAATACCTTTGTACTTTGGCATGATCGATTGGGACATCCAGGATCGGTCATGATGAGACGGATTATAGAAATCTCATATGGGCATCCGTTAAAGAATTTCAAAATTCTTTCGAATAATGAATATCCTTGCACTTCATGTTATCAAGGCAAGTTGATTATCAGGCCATCACCAACAAAGGTTGGGACTGAGTCACCCACGTTTCTGGAACGTATACAAGGGGACATTTGTGGACCTATTCACCCACCTAGTGGGTCGTTTAGGTATTTCATGGTCTTGATAGACGCATCCTGTAGATGGTCTCATGTGTGCCGGTTGTCATCACGCAACCTTGCGTTTGCGAAATTAATGGCACAAATAATTCGAGTACGAGCACAATTTCCAGATAATCCAATCAAGTCCATTAGACTGGATAATGCTGCTGAGTTTACATCCCAAGCATTTAATGATTATTGCTTATCAATCGGGATAAAAGTTGAACATTCTGTAGCTCATGTTCACACTCAAAACGGTCTTGCAGAATCGTTAATTAAACGCCTGCAATTGATTGCAAGGCCATTACTTATGAGAACGAGGCTGCCCACTTCGGTATGGGGTCACGCCATCTTACATGCAGCAATGCTAATTCGTCTTAGACCGACGAATTACCACAAGTATTCCCCGTTGCAATTGGTTTTGGGTCATGAACCCAATATATCCCATTTAAGGATTTTTGGATGCGCTGTATATGTGCCTATTGCACCGCCATCCCGCACCAAAAAGGGTCCGCAAAGAAGGTTAGGAATATATGTTGGGTTTGAATCGCCCTCCATCATTCGCTACCTCGAAACATTGACAGGCGACTTGTTTACTGCACGATTTGCAGACTGTCAATTTGATGAGACACTTTTCCCAAAATTAGGGGGAGAAGTTGGTGAAACCAAACAGGAAATTTTGTGGAAAAATGCATCATTATCTCATCTTGATCCACATACCTCTATTTGTGAAAGAGAGGTACAAAAGATTATCCATTTGCAAAGAATAGCAAATCAAATGCCTGACGCATTTACGGACTTGAAAAGGATAACGAAATCCCACATTCCCGCGGAAAATGTTCCAATCCGTATTGATGTCCCTGTTGGACAATCATCTAGTGTCATATCCAATGAGTCAAATGCACGCCTGAAGCGTGGCAGACCATTAGGTTCCAAAGATCGAAATCCTAGAAAGAGGAAAAAGAACGATCAAAATGACACCACGAAAGAATCTCATGATTTAACAAATTCTGAGATTCATGAAGAATCCATTGAGCCCGAGACTCTGGAAAATACGGAACTATCCCTAAATCCAATTAATATTGAGGCAAATATTAATCGAGTGGATATTGTGGTGGATAATGCCTTTGCTTATAATGTAGCATCTAGCATTATGCAAGAATGTGAGGATCTCGAACCTCAATCTGTTGAAGAATGTCGAAAAAGACAGGATTGGCCAAAGTGGCAAGAAGCAATTCAATCAGAATTGAATTCGCTGGCAAAACGTGAAGTTTTTGGCCCTATAGTTGAAACACCTAATGGTGTTAAAGCCTGTCGGCTATAAATGGGTCTTTGTACGCAAAAGAAATGAGAAAAACGAGGTACAAAGATATAAAGCACGCCTTGTTGCACAAGGTTTTTCTCAAGGCCTGGTGTCGATTATGAAGAGACATATTCGCCTGTAATGGATGCGATAACCTTTAGTTATCTCATAAGTTTTGCTGTCCATGAAAAGCTTGATATGCACTTAATGGATGTGGTTACTGCCTATCTTTATGGCTCACTTGATAATGAGATATACATGAAAATTCCCGATGGACTCAAGATGCCAAACGCGCATAACTCAAAATCTCGGGAAATGTTCTCAATTAAATTGCAAAGATCCTTGTATGGTCTAAAGCAATCTGGACGAATGTGGTATAATCGTCTTAGTGAGTACTTGTTAAAAGAAGGCTATATAAATGACGCCATTTGCCCGTGTGTTTTTATAAAGAAAACAACATCGGAATTTGTTGTACTTGCCGTATATGTTGATGACATAAACCTTATTGGAACCCCTAAAGAACTCCAAAAGGCAATTGATTATCTAAAGGATGAATTCGAGATGAAAGATCTCGGAAAGACTAAACTATGTCTTGGTTTGCAAATTGAATATTTGGCAAACGGAATTTTTGTTCATCAATCTACCTATACAGAAAAGGCACTGAAACGGTTTTACATGGATGAAGCACATCCTTTAAGTACACCGATGGTTGTTCGATCACTTGATGTGAACAAAGATCCATTCCGACCACAAGAAAGGAATGAAGAGCTACTTGGTCCTGAAGTACCATATCTTAGCGCAATTGGCGCACTAATGTATCTTGCAAATACTACAAGACCTGACATATCATTTTCAGTTAATGTCTTAGCAAGATTTAGCTCGGCTCCTACGAGGAGACATTGGAATGGGATCAAACACATATTGCGGTACCTAAAGGGAACTACCGATATGGGCTTATTTTATGGCAAGAATTGCAGCCCGGATCTTGTTGGTTATGCTGATGCTGGATATTTGTCCGACCCACACAAGGCTCGATCTCAAACGGGTTATGTGTTCACCTGTGGAGAAGCCGCCATATCTTGGCGATCGACTAAGCAATCAATTGTGGCTACTTCATCTAATCATGCCGAGATAATTGCTATTCATGAAGCAAGTCGGGAGTGTGTGTGGTTAAGGTCGATAATACATCATATCCAAGACAAATGTGGTTTGAAGTGTGATAAACTACCCACAACTTTGTATGAAGACAACGCAGCATGTATAGCTCAATTGAAGGGAGGATTCATAAAAGGAGATAGAACGAAGCATATTTCACCAAAGTTATTCTTCACACATGATCTTCAAAAGAATGGTGATATCAATGTTCAACAGATTCGTTCAAGCGAAAATATGGCTGATTTGTTTACAAAATCTCTACCAAAGTCAACCTTCAAGAAGCTAGTTCACAAGATCGGGATGCGAAGACTTAAGGACATAAATTGATGTTCTTATCAGGGGGAGTTAAGGCGCGTTGCACTCTTTTTCTCTTACAAGGTTTTGTCCCACCGGGTTTTCCTTGCGAGGTTTTTAACGAGGCAACCAATAGGCGCATATTCAAACATGTGTACTCTTTTTCCTTACTTTAATTTTTCCCATTGGGTTTTGTTTTACGGTTTTAACGAGGCACATCATTGAATAGATATTCAAGGGGGAGTGTTATAAATACACTTCTATTTAAGGTGAATGTCTTTAATTAGAGAGATTCTAGAGTTCTATTCTTGGTAGATAAATCATCCTCCTCCCTATAAATAGAGGTGCTCTCTATCATTGTAAATCACTCAACTCATAACATTCTCTAAGTATCAATAAGAAGAACTCTCTCTACTTTTCTCTCTATTTACTCTTGTTCTTGAGTTATTGTTCTTGTCTTTTATATTATTTCATAACATAAAATACCCTTTTCTAAACCGACAAATGACCAATTTAGAGACGTAGGGATAATTTTCTTTGCCCCCCAAAAAAAAAACATTATTTAGAAAAAGTTGATGTTAATATTTTCATTCTTTTTGTCCTGAATTTCTGAGGGTCAAATGTAACTTTGAGCTTTAAATTCTGTGGCTAAGCCTCACAGAATACAAGGAGTTTTAGATGCATTTCTTTCTTGAAATAATTAATTCACTCAAATTTGAATTCCTCGAAGAGTTTCTAACGATTATTTAGATTCACATCAAGAGGAACTTAAAGAATACTAGGATACATTTTGCTAATTAAATATATTATTTGCTCTTTAGCAACTATGATGCTCTCCCAGTTCAATTTATGTTTTTATTGTTTTGCTTAAAATTTAAATTTATGATTTAAAATAAGTCTTAGAAATTAATGTATAAATCATCCTATCAAAGATGAAATAAAGTTTTTAATTTAAATTAGTTCTAAATCAGAATAAAATACTTTGTAGGATAAATTAAAAGGAAGAGTGTGTCACATCAATTATAATAGAAAAAATATTAAGTAATTAATATTTAAAAATATAAATATTTATGTGCCTATAAATCATCTTATTAAGGATAATATGAGAATTTTTAAGTTAAAATTACTTTTAATGTATAAAATAACATTCTTTAAGGGGCCGTTTGGTTGTTGTTTGGTGGGAATATAATTTATATCACTATAAGTTATGCCGGTATAAGTTATATTAGGATAAATTATGCTGGGATTAGTTATGCTTGGATTGTGGTTTATTCATTGTTTGATATGTTGTATTAAGAATAACAATTGTATAATTTCTAAGAAAAAGATATAAATTATACTGATATTAATTATCCTACCTTATATAAGGTACAAGTTATTCCAGTATTAAAATTAACACCGAAATAACTTATACTTAATTTGCTAATCAAATAAAATATTAAAGTAATATTAAATTTTTATACCACCCTTACACCTTCTTATACCTTATCCAAACAAAAGAAAAAGTATGTCACACAAATTATAGTAGGAAAATGGTACTAACTATTTTTAAAAGAATATTAGAAGTAGAAAAGAATATTTATAAAATAAATATTAAAGGAGATAGGTATTAATGTAGACCAGTCAAAGATACTTTATCTGCACTTCCACCAATGCCTTCCCTAGACCCTAGTATAGGAATGAATGAGCTGTAAGTAAAAATAAAGGAAATGATAGGTTCTGAATTCTATATTGTGTCACCCTACTCTTCATGCTAATTTCATACCCGTACCTCTAGTCTAGTCATTAGCTTTAGGGGTCGTTTGGTAGGGCACGTATAAATAATGTTAAATTAAATGTATTAATAATAATTATATTAATTATACTTGTATTAGTTATACTGATATATTTTTTATTTGTTATTTAATTTGATGTATTAAAGTATTACATAATTTTTAAAATAATTGCTTATTTATGAAAAACCCTCAAAACCAGTCTATCACTTTAACTTTTTAAAAAAAATATATGTTGAGAAATGTATTTATACAAAAAAGTTTTAAAAAAGTATTTGATTTGTCTATCTATATTATAATATAGAACTAAAATATTTTAAAAAAGAAAATATGCTAAGTATTTTTTATTTACTAGAGATGTTATTTATTTCTCATTATTTGAATTATTTTAAAATTGTTTTAATATAATAACTCGCATATTTTAATTAAGCATAAATTTTGAAGGATAATTTTTTCTTTATTAAAGTAATGCATGCATTAAACATTTAAACCCATCACATTGCTAATATCATAGTTTTTTATACATTAATTATGCATAAGATAATACCAAATAGGATGTATAACTAATATATAGGTTCAAAATGTCTACCAAAAAAGATATGATTAATACATAAAGTTGTTCCTAACTCCGTAGTCTCCGAGGATAAACACAGACATCTCCGTACCGATCCCTCAGATTCTACTAAGCACTACCGTGAATTGTGAGACCGAAGCAACCTAGAGCTCTGATACCAACTTATCATGACCCAAATTTTCCACTGTCGGGACCGTGATGACGCCTAACATTGAACATGCTAGTCAAGCCAATGTTACTGATTATTTTACCTTTTTACATTTATCTTTAACAATTTACCAAGTTAATGTAAGGATTCAACGGAAATAGAAATGCGGAAGAACATAATTTAACAGTTTTAACTAATACCACTACGAGATCCATAATAATACTTCACCCAAAACTGGTGTTAGAATATCGCGGACTATCTACGAATACTACAAATAGTGGATCGAACAAAGAAAATACATGTCTATTTCTGAAATAGATAAGAACAAAAAGAAACAAGATAGAAGGGGACGCCAAGGCCTGCGGACACTTGCAGAACTACCTCGGGTCTCCGTTGGACTGAAGTCAGCAACCTCTAACTATGGTCTATATGCTCCAGTACTGGGATCTGAATAGAAAGTGCATAGTGTAGCATCAGTACAACCGACCCCATATACTGATAAGTGTAAAGCCAAACCTCGGGAAGTAGTGACGAGGCTAGGACACAACAAACTTCATAACCGATGCAGTTTAACAAAATCTAACAGAATAATAATAATTGAAGCTAATTAGAAAGTAACGGGAAGGGGAAACATGATATGGGGAATACCGGAATAAGGAAATACCAAAGTAACAGAAGCGAAACGATTAAGGCACTTGAACCGATAACAATAATTAATCACAACAAACAAAAAATATGTGCACGACATCACCCTTCGTGTTTTTTACTCTCAAACCTCACCATGCAATCAATAATGAAAATGTGCATGATATCACCCTTCGTGCTTTACCACTCTTCCTTACCATATAAATAGTAGAAATGTGCACGACATCACCCTTCATGCTTTATCTCTTCCTTACCTTATGCATCAATATAAATGTAAATGTGCATGACATCACCCTTCGTGCTTTATCTCTCTTCCTCACTATATGTATAAGTATGAACATGCATAGCATCACCCTTCGTACTTTATCACTCTTTCCTCACCCAAACATTTGAAATAACAACATCCCGGCAATGGAATAAACAATTGTAATAAATTCATCCTAGCAAGGGAATCAACAATTGAATTAAATACATCCCAGCAAGGGAATCAACTATAATCAATCTTGTTCCAACAGTTAACTTCACAAAATGAATCTCAACTTAAGCCAATGCCCAAGAAAGGTCAATCATTAGGAATATACCACAAGTCTTGTTTTTTTTGTCCAAAAGATTGTGGTATCTTTTTTATTTTTTGAAAAAATATTTTCTATAAATTTCAACATGTTATCGATATACATCCGCTGTTCTTTTGGACTATAAAATAGCTATCATATTTTTGTTTCTAGTAATGATAACACTAATTCCTAATGTACAAGGATTTTCAAGAGGTACATTGAGGATACCTATTCAAATGTTGTAAGGTAGATATCCATTTTGGCTTCTTGAGTCCTGTGATGTGTGTTTGAATTACAATCTGTCTTGCTCTGTTTGAGGCTTCGGTTTCGATTGTCGAAACCTTCTGGCATTCCTTTCCATCCAAACATTGTATACAACTGCTGCGAACGCTACTCCCAATATCATTTTTCTTGGGTTCCTGTTGTTTACCCTGTTAGTAACCCATTGCACTTCTATATCCCATATTTCTATCATTCTGGTAAAGTTCAGCCAATGTAGTATTCCTTACCATAGCTTCTGGGAGTAAGAACATTCAAAGTATAAATGGTCATATGTCTTGTTACCACAAATCTTGTTAAACATAGATATCAGTTTAGGCATGAATAATACATAATAGGAATCACAACAATCACAGAATAAGACTCACGGGCATGCTCGACAGCAATGTATAGATACTCGTCACTACATTAGCACGTAGCAAATAAGACACAACACATATTCCCTCAAGTTGAGGTTAGGCCAAACACTTACCTGGATTCTTCGGCCACCAATCAAGCCTCAACTACCGCTTTCCCTCTAGACTCCACTTCCAATTCACTTTTATCTAGCCATAATTAACCTAACAACATCAATTAATACTAAGGAATTCAACTCCTATGCTTAATTATAGGGTTTTCATCATTTGCACAAAAAGTCCAAAAAATTGACCCCTAGCCCGCTTGTTCAAAACTTGAAGTTCTGATCAAAATCCGATTACCCATTCATCCACGAATCCGAATATACAAATGATTTTGAAAATGGACCTCAATTAGAGGTCCAAATCCCTAAAATTTTATAATCCTAACTTTTACCCAAAAACACCCATTTTTCCATGAAAAACCCTAGATTTTGAAGTGAAATTATGTAAAAAGATGAAATAGATTGAGGAAAATAAGTTAAGAGTTATTTACCTATGGTTTGGGGAAGAACTTGTCTTTGGAAAATCGTCTATGGAAGTTTAGGGTTTGAAATTGTGAAAGAATGAGTTGAAATCCCGTCTAAGTTATAATTTACACAGTCACAGTTAGGGATGGGCATATTTCGGTCGGAACCGAATAAACCGACTGAACCAAAATTTTTTATTTCGGTTATTCGTTTTGTTCGGTCGGTTTTAATTTAAAATTTTAAAATTTCAGTTTTTTGGTTTGGTTTTCGGTTATTAAACTTTTTAGTTCGGTTAATCAAAAAACTGAATTATTAGCATATTTGTTCTTTAAGTTATATATGGGTTATGCCCATAGGTAATAAATTAATTTTATTAGGTCCAATCTATCAAAAACCCAACTCAATAAGTAAGTCCATCAACTTTCCAATCTTAAAGACTTTCGGTCTATTAAAACTTCCATAGCATTTGTGATAGATACTTGGAGAATTTCACACAGATTTGTAATTTACATTATGTTTGAATTTTATGATCCATAATAGTGTGCAAAGTTTAGTCTTTTTTTTTTCTTTCTATAAACACAATATTTCCAACAAATTCAAAATTTTGGAAAAAATCAACAAATTCGCCGGTCATATTATTAAATAGAAGGAGTCCGATATGATAATGTTCAAACTGAAAATCGAACCAAAATAACCGAACCGAAATTAGAAAACCGAATTGAACCGAACTTATTTCAGTTCGGTTTCGCTTACTACTTTTACAAAACCGAAAATCGAATAACTGAACCGAATATTTTCAAACCGAACCGAACCAACCGAATGCCCACCCCTAGTCGCAGTTATCACATTTGCGATGCCAGGCTCGCAAATGCAAAAGAAATGCGAAGGTTGGCTTGTCCTGGTGCCTTCGCAAATGCAAACATTGTTCGCATTTGCGGCTAACCATTTGCGACGATGAACTTCACATCTGCGAATGTCCCTTCCTAGCCCAGTCTTCGCAATTGCGATGAACCTTCACAATTGTGTTGCTCGCATTTGCAAGTTAGATTCGCAAATGCGAAGTCTGCAGACCTGCAATCACACTAGCAATTTTCTTAAGTTTCAAAATACTCGGCGGCCTATCCAAAACTCACCCGAGCCCTCGGGGCTCCAAACCAAACATGTACGCAAGTCAAAAAAAGAATAATATAGACTTTTTTGTACGATCAAATCATCAAAATCACATCAAAAATTATAAATTTAGCATCAAAATCAGTGAAATTCTCAAGAAAACATAAAGTTACTATTTCCACATCCGAGAGTCCGATTTATATCAAATCAAGTCCTCTTCTTACCAAATTTCATAGATTCAACTTAAACATTATTTTAAACATGTACCGGGCTCTAAAACCAAAATACGAGCCTGATACCATTATATTCCATCATTACTCAAATTCCAAACTTCTTATATTTTTCAATTAAACAATTTTCTTCGAAAATTTATTTTTCGGGTTTAGGGACCTCGGAATTCAATTCCAGGCATACACCCAAGTCCCATATTTTTCTACGAACCCTTTGGGACCGTCGAATCAGAGGTTAGGGTCCATTTACCCAAAACATTGACCGAAGTCAACTTAAATTAAAATTTAAAAGCAAAATTGGCATTTTTCTCAAATTTTCACATAAGGGCTTTCCGGAAGCGCGCTCGGACTGCGCACGCAATCGAGGAGAAAGAAAATGAGGTCTTGAAGGCCTCGCCAGACTGGGTTCTAAAACATGAGATGACCTTTTGGATCATCACATTCTCCACATATAAAATAATCGTTCGTCCTCGAACAGACATAGAAAAGTACCTGAGTCGGGGAAAAGATGGGGATATCGGCTCTGTATATTGGACTCGGACTCCCATGTCGCTGCCTCAACAGAGGCTGACCTCTCCACTTCACATGAACTGAATGGAAACTCTTTGATCTTAACTGACGAACCTGCCGGTCTAGAATAACTACCGACTCCTTCTCATAGGTCAAGTCCTTGTCCAATTGGACAGTGTTGAAGTCTAACACGTGGGATGGATCGCCGTGATACTTCCGAAGCATGGACACATGAAATAATGAATGCACAACTGATAAACTCGGCAACAATGCAAGTATTTAAGCCGCCTGTCCCATTCCATCAAGAATCTCAAAAGGACCGATGAACCTAGGGCTTAGCTTGCCCTTCTTCCCAAATCTCATTACGCCCTTCATGGTCGACACCCGAAGCAATACTTGCTCTCCGACCATAAATGCCACATTACAAACCTTGCGGTCGGCATAACTCTTCTGCCTGGAATGAGCTATATGAAGCCTATCTTGAATGATCCTAACCTTGTCCAAGGAATCCTGGACTAAATCTGTACCCAACAACCTAGCCTCTCCTGGATCAAGCCATCAACCGGTGACCAATACCGCCTACCATATAATGCCTCATAGGGAGCCATCTGGATGCTCGACTGATAACTGTTGTTGTAGGCAAACTGTGCTAATGGAAAGAACTGATCCCAAGAACCTCCAAAGTATTTAAAACATTCTCGGAGCATATCCTTAAAAATTTGAATAGTACGTTCGGACGGTCTATCCGGATGAGGACGAAATGTTGTGCTCAACTCGACCCGTGTACCCAAGTCATGCTGAACTGCCCTCCAAAAATACGAGGTAAACTACGTAACTCGATCAGAAATAATATATATGGGCACACCATGAAGACGAACTATCTCGCTGATATAGATCCCAGCTAGCCTCTCTGAAGAATAGGAAACCCTTACATGAATGAAATGGGCTGATTTATTCAGCCTATCCACAGTAACCCATACTATGTCGAACTTCTTCTGAGTCTGTGGTAGTCCAACAATGAAGTCCGTGGTAGGTCTCTGATTCTCGTACTTTACCTGCTTACAATTCAAATACCGAGCTACATACGCAACAATATCCTTCTTCATCCTCTTCCACTAATAATGTTGCCGCAGGTCCTGATACATCTTAGCAGCACCCGGATAAATAGAATACCGGGAACTATGAGCCTCCTCTAGAATCAACTCACAAAATCCATCCACATTAGGCACACAAACACGACCTTGCATCCTCATAACTCCATCATCTCTGACTGTAACTTGCTTGGCACCTCCATGCCGCACTGTGTCTCTAAGGAAAAGAAAATGAGGATCGTCATACTACCGATCTCTTAGGCACTCAAATAATGATGAACAAGCAACTGCGCAAGCTAGAACAAGGCTAGCTAAGAAACATCCAACCTCACGAACTGATTGGCTAAAGCCTGAAAATCCAAAAAAAAAAAGCAGTCTCTCACCTACCGGAATATACGCAAGGCTGCCCATACTAGTTGACTTCCTACTTAAAGCATCAACCACTATATTGGCCTTCCCCGAATAATATAAGATGGTGATATCATAGTCTTTCAATAGCTCCAACCACCTTCTTTGCCTCAAATTTAGCTCATTTTTCTTGAACAAATACTGCACACTCTTGTGATATGTGAACACCTCACATGACACGCCATACAAATAATGTCTCAAAATCTTCAGCACGTCATGGACTGTATCATTTTTCTCATGAATCTTTAACTATCGTGAATCATATGAAATAACCTTGCCATTCTATATCAATACCATACTAAGTCTAATACGAGATGCGTCACAATAAACTGATTATGACCCTGAACCTGTAGGCAATACCAACACTGGCGCTGCGGCCAAGGCTGTCTTAAGCTTCTGAAAGCTCGCCTTACACTCGTCCGACCACCTGAACTAGACACCCTTCTGGATCAAACTGTTCATTGCAATAGATGAAAACCCTCCATAAACTGATGGTAATAGCCCCCCAAACCTAAGAAACTCCATATCTCTATAGCTGATGCGGCTCTAGGACAGTCCTTAACTGCCTCAATCTTCTTAGGATCCACCTGAATACCCTGTGCTGATACAACGTGACACAAGAATGCTATTGAACTCAACCAAAACTCACATTTCAAAAACTTAGCATACAACCGACTATCTCTCAGAGTCTGAAGAACGACTCAAAGGTGCTTCTCGTACTCTTCCTAGCCGCGGTAATAGATCAAAATTTTGTCAATGAAGACAATCACGAAGGAATCCAAATAAGGCTTGAACATCGGTTCATCAAATCCATGAAATATTCTGGGGCATTGTCAACCCAAGTAACATCACTAAGAACTCATAATGCTCGTACCGAATGTGAAAAGTTGTCTTAGAGACATCGGACGCCCTAATTCTCAACTGATGGTAGTTAGATCTCAAGAGAATTTTCAAAAATACCTTAGCAGCCTAAAGCTGATAAAGCAAATCATCAATCCTCGGCAGTAGATATTTGTTCTTGATACTGACTTTGTTTAACTACCGATAAACTATGCACATCCTCAACAATACCGGTGCACCCCAAGGAGAGACACTAGGTCTAATAAAGACTTTATCCAGCAAGTCCTACAACTGTTCTTTACATTCTTTCAACCCTGGCGGGCCCATACGTATGGCGGAATAGAAATGGGCTGAGTGCCCAGAGTCAAATCAATGCAAAAGTCAATATCCATGTCAGGTGGCATCCTCGGTAGGTCTGAAGGAAATACCTATGGAAACTTACAAACAACTGGCGCATAATTCATAGAAGGGACCTCAGTACTAGAATCACGAATATACGCCAAATATCCTTTATCAACCATATGACGAGCCTTCATTTGTGAAATAACCTTGGTGGTAGAATGCCAAGGGTCCCCCTCCACTCCAAACAGGGAAACCTTGGTAATACCAAGGTCACGACTTGGCATGACAGTCCAATATAGCATGCAAAGGGGATAACCAATCCATACCCAAAATGACATTGAAGTCCAACATATCTAAAAGTAGGAGATCTAAGCTAGACTCAAGACCCTGAATAACAACCACATAAGCATGATAAATATGATCTACAGTAATAGAATCATTCACCGGTGCAGACACATATATAGGAGCACTCAAAGAATCACGAGGCAAAACTAGATAAGTGACAAAATAAGATGATACATAGGAATATGTGGACCCTAGGTCAAATAGAACAAAAACATCTCCATTGCAAACTGCAACCGTACCTATGATAACTGAATCGGAGGCCTTATCCTTAGGTCTGGAAGGAATAACATAACATCGGGGCTGGGCCCCACCACTCTGAACTACATCCCTAGGACGGCCTCCTGCTGGCTGGCCTCCATCTCTAGCTGCTTGACTTCTACTTTTAACAACCTTACTTCCACCTCTAACACCTCAACCCCTACCTCTATCTGGCGGGGCAGGCGGTGGAACACCCGGTGCTGGAACCAATAGCACGAGAACCCTGGTGCTGGGAACTGCTCGAGGCTCGAGGGCAAAACCTAGCAATGTGCCTCGTATCGCCACAAGTATAATAAGACTTCCGGTGCTGAGATTGCAGACCCTGAAACTTACCCTGTCGGCCTGAATAACCACCCTAGGAACTCTAGAGTGGAGGTGTACTAATAGAACCTGGTGGTGTGGTGTAAGGCAACTGATCAGAATACTCCATATAAGAACCAGGACCACCTGGAGCACCATGAGAAGCCTAAAGTGCTGAATGAAACGACCTAGGAGGATGGACTCTACCAAAAGAATCCTTGCCTATGAACGAGGCACCACTAAATCTACCAAAATGACGAGGCCTCTTATCATACCTTGACCGCTACCCTAAGCTGGAACTATCTCAACTCGCATGGCCACATTAGCTACATCCTGAGAAGATATCTCGCCCCCTGTCTCCTTAGCCATCTGCAATCTAATAGGCTGAGCATGTCCCTCAATAAACCTCATCTCGTACTGGGTGACATTCATAGAACCCTGCTAACGACGTTTGAACCGTCTGCGATACTCCTCTCTCTGAGTGACGAGAAGGAACTTATCGAGAAATAGCTACGAGAACTGGTCCCATGTGAGAGCTGGTGACCCAGCTGATCTGGCCAAACAATAATCGCTCCACTATTTCTTGGCAGATCCTGATAGATGGAAAGCAACAAAATCGACCTCATTGGTCTCTACTATCCCTATATTCCGAAGAACCTTGTGACAGATCTCTAATCTACACAAAGCATCTGAAGACATAGATGACCCATCACCAGTCTGAGCTACAACAACAGACGGAACTACCCCAACCGACTGAGCCATCTGATCCGGAGTGCGTGTAGTGGGAGTCTATGCTCCAGCCCAGCCTGAGTGAGGGTTGGTGCTACAGGAAGTATACCTGCCTAAGGGACACTCTTCATAAGGCCTACTAAACGAACCAGAGCATCCTGGAGTACTAGGGTAGTGATGAACTCCTCTAGGACCTGAGCTTGGCCCATCGGAACTATCTGGGTCGGAACCTCATCATCAAACTTTACCTGAGGCTCTGTTGCTGGTGCAGCTGCTCTAGGCTGAGCTCTGCCCCTACCTCTGCCTCTGGCACGACCTTAGCCTTGTCCTCTACTCCTCGTAGGAGCTTCCACTAGGGGATCAGGCTGCTGGTCAGCTGATGAAGAGGTATGTGGTCTCGCATCTACAAAAGAATAAAATAGAAGTTCAACTAGCATTAAGAAGTCAGACTGTACGACATAGATGAATAGAAGTGAAACTGTTCCTAACTCCATAGCCTCTGGGGATGAATACAGACGTCTCCCTACCGATCCCTCAGACTCTACTAAGCATGTCTGTGAATTGTGGGACCTAAGCAACCTAGAGCTCTACTACTAACTTGTCATGATCTAAATATCCCACCGTTGGGACTATGATGGCTCCTAACATTGAACCCGCTAGGCAAGCCAACGTTACTAATTATTTACTTTTTTACCTTTATCTTTAACAATTTACCAAGTTAATGTAAAGAATCAACAAAAATAGAAATACGAAAATACAAAATTTAACAGTTTAACTAATACCAATATGAAATCCACAATAATACTTCACCCATAACTGGTGTCACAATCTCATGGACTATCTACGAATACTACAAATTGTGGTACATGTTTGTCTCTGAAATAGATAAGAACAGAAAGAAACAGGATAGAAGGGCACGCCAAGGCCCAGGGACGCCAAGATGACTACCTCGGGTCTCCTTTGGGCTGAAGGAAGCAACCTCTAACTATGGTTTGTCATCCTTCATGCTTTATCACTCTTCCTCGCCATATAAATAGTAGAAATGTGCATGGAATCACCCTTCATGCTTTATCTCTCTTCCTCACTACATGCATCAATATAAATGTAAATATACACTGCATCAACCTTCGTACTTTATCTCTCTTTCTAATCATATGCATAAGTATGAACGTGCACGTCATCACTCTTCGTGATTTATCACTCTTACCTTACCCCAAACATTTGAAACAACTACATCCTGGCAAGGGAATCAAAAATTGCAAAAAATCCATCCCGGCAAGGGAATCAATAATTGAATCAAATACATCCCGACAAGGGAATCAACTATAATCAATCTTCTTCCAACAGTTAACTTCACAAAATGAATCTCAACTTAAGCCAATACTCAACAAAGGTCAATTACTAGGAAAACACCACAGTCTTGTTCAACATGGATAAATATCAGTTTAGGCATGAATACTCATAATAGTAATCACAAAAATTACAGAATAAGACTCACGGGCATGCTCGATACCAACATATAGATACTTTTCACCACACCTATACGTCGTACACAACACTAACATATAGCAAATAAGACAACACACCTATTCCCTCAAGATGAGGTTAGACCAAACACTTATATCAATTCCACGGCTACCAATCAAGCATCAACTATCGCTTTCCCTCTAGACTCCACCTCTAATTCACTTGTATATAGCGATAATTAACTTAACAACATCAATAAATGCTAAAGAATTCAACTCCAATGCTTAATTATAGGTTTTCTATCATTTTCCAAAAAGTCAAAAAATTGACCCCGAGCCCGCTTGGTCAAAACTCGAGGTTCAGATCGGATCAAAATCCAATTACCCATTCACCCACGAACCCAAATATGCAAGTGGTTTTGAAACCGGACCTCAATTAGAGGTCCAAATCCCCAAAATTTTATAATCCTAATTCCTACCCAAAAACACCCACTTTTCTATGAAAAATCCTAGATTTTGAAATGAAATTATATAAAAAGATGAAATAGATTGAAGAAAATAAGTTAAGAGTTGTTTACCTATGATTGGGGAAGAACTTGTCTTTGGAAAATCGCCTATGAGAGCTTAGGGTTTGAAATTTTGAAAGAATGAGTTGAAATCCCATGAACTTATTGAATCCATCGTTTAGGCTCATAATAAATTAAAAGTTGCTCCTGCTACTCAGCCGAGAGCCTTGAGCATTATACAAGGACGTGCTGTAGGAGTAACCCATTACCTAAGCAAGCCTGACCGAACACCCGAAAGAAGTTCTTTCTCCATCGAACGGGAATGGACGAAAAACGAAGAGGCATACTTCGCCTCTTTGTTGGACCGCCGGCGCGAACACAGTGGTCTCAAGTTTGAATATACACAGTCATAGTTATCGCATTTGTGATTCCAGGCACGCAAATGCGAACTCGCAAATACGGCCAAGGCTTCACAAATGTGAAGGTTGGTATGTCCTGATACCTTCGCAAATGCGAACATTGTTCGCATTTGCGGCTACTGTGTATGTCACATTTGCGACGATGAATTTCGCATTTGCGAAGCTCCCCTACTCAACCCAGTCTTCGCAATTGCAATGAACCTTCACAATTGCAGTGCTCACATTTGCGATCCCACTTCGTAAATGCTAAGTTTGCAGACCTGCAATCACACTAGCAATTTCCTTAACTCAAAACACTCCGCGGCTTATCCAATACTCACCCGAGCTCGCGGGGCTCCAAACCAAACATGCACACAAGTCCAAAAATATCATACGGACTTGTTCGTGCGATCAAACCATCAAAATGATATCAACAACTGTAAATTTAGCATCAAAATCAATGAAATTCTCAAGAACACCTAAAGTTACTATTTTCACAACCGAGGGTCCGATTTGTATCAAATCAAGTCCGATTCTTACCAAATTTCACAAATTAGACTTAAACATTATTTTAAATATGTACCAGGATCCGAAACCAAAATACGCGTCCGATAGCGTCATATTCCATCATTACTCAATTTCCGAACTTCTTATATTTTTCAATTAAACAATTTTCTTCGAAAATTCATTTCTCGGGCTAGGGACCTCAGAATTCAATTCCAGGCATAAGCTCAAGTTTTGGGCATATGCCCAAGTCCCATATTTTTCTGTGGATCCTTCGGGACCATCAAATCATTGGTCTGAGTCCATGCCTGTTTACCTAAAACGTTGACCGAAGCCAATTAAATTCAAATTTAAAGGCCTCGAAACCCCGAATTGGGTTCTAAAATATGAGATAACCTTTTGGGTCATCACAACTACTTTGTCATTTTCTATATATTTGCATTGAAAATGGAATTCGAGCTAAGAAATTATAAAAAAAAGTTTTTTAAATTGAAAATGTTTGATTTATTTCTTTATAATAAATATAAAGAAGAAAGATTTGTAACTATTATGATTTCTACCATAGAAATTAAATATTGATACTAGATTTCGTAAGAAACATGTCACATATAGGAAGTAAATGTAACGATCCGGCCAGTCTTTTCATGAGTTACTGCTCTGTTTCCCCTATTTCTGCTCCTTATTCTTTTGGTCATCTGTATTATGTGATATCGGGTTGGTTGGTTCAGGTTCGAAGAGGTTTTAGAAAGGAATGATACACTTAGTCTCTTTTGAGTAAGCTAAATTGGAAAAGTCAATCAGATATTGACTTGTGTGAAAAAGGGATCAGATGTGATTTCTAATGGTTCGAATAGCTTCAAGAGGTAATTTGGGACTTAGGAGTGTGATCAAAATGTGTTTTGGAGGTCCGGAGTAGATTTAGGCTTAAATTAACAAGATTGAAATTTTGGCATCTTTCGGTTGGTAGCGGAGATTTCGAGGTAGGGGTCAGAATGGAATTCAGAAGTTGGAATAGGTCCGTGGTATCATTTGTGATGTGTGTGCAAAAATTCAGGTCATTCAGACGAGGTCTGATAGACGTTTTGATTGAATTCGAGATTCAGAAGTTTTTGGGATTCTTAGGCTTGAATCCGATGATGATTTAATGTTTTTATTTTGTTTTAAGAGTTAAAAAGATTTGAATAAGTTTGAATGATGTTATGAGATGTGTTGGCATGTTGGCTGAGGCCCCCAGGGTCTTGGGTGAGTTTCGGATGGTTAAACGAATCAAATGAATGTTTGAGGAATTGTAGATTTCCTTCAGTTATGTTGCATGCATTTTGTTCTACGTGATCGCATGGTCATTTAGTGACAGATTAGTAATGGATAATCAATAAGTTCTGCTAGCTACGGGTGTTTTAGCGACAGATTGGCGATGACGTTTGTAGCTAATTATAGTTGATTTTATAGTGATTTTTGATTTTCTATTGGCGGTAAAATTAAGATCACTTATATGTTGGAAATTGTAAAATATATTGTCTTAAGCTTGAATATTCCTTAAATCATAATAATCAATTCGATATTGATAATTTAGATTTTTTTTTCGGAATTAAACGTATTAAGAAAAATAGTACAATTAGAAGATAGCAGTTTAATTGCTATACTTTATCAAGTAAAAAGATTTAATCCTTTTTCAAATACCTAAATTCCTTATGGAATAATGTTAATAAGTCATGTTACCGTTATTTTAGCGGAAAAAATTTTCAAAATTAAAATTGATAAATTATTACCTAAGGTCAACAATGTCACAAAAAAATGTAAATAAATTAATTACATTGTCAATTAAGAATACTTATTAAAAGTTATTGATTACAAAAAGATTATTAATAATTTTGTATTTAAAAAAAGCTAAAATAAATAAACTTCAAATAAATAATAATTTTATTTTAAGTTATGATCTCCATAAAATTTAGCTTTAGCCACAAAATTCGTCGGATTGTTCGTGCTTTGCGCACCGAACTTGTCCTTCTGTGCAATTCCATTTAAATGACTCACAGTCGCAGGTATTTGCTTTGCACCTACTATAGGGAATTTTGGTTGGCTGATTTTGGTCAACCACAAGTTAATGTTGCTTAAATTAATGATTTCACACTATCAACTAACTGAATGTTGGTTTTTCTTTGAATAAATTTCAAATATTTCGGCGAAAAGAATATCCCAGCCAGTGAAAAATATTTATTGCATATCTTAAATAAATAAACAAAGTTTATACGAGATGATTCGCCTAATACACCACGATATTTGTTTTCCTTTTATTTTTTCCAAGTTGTCGAGGGAAAAAAAACAATAAGAAATGTTCATTAATACAGAACTTTGGCTTTAAGTAGCATTCCAGAAGTGTTAAACCATATAAACAAAGGCATAAAATATAAGATGTTTATCTCAAAAATATGATAATAATTAAATTTGATTTGTGATTTTAAAGATAAAAATTTAATATCAATTAATATTCAAAAACTATAATGTAAAAATAAAAAAATAAATGAATCAAACCAATATTATTCAGTAGTAATGACCTCGAAATTAGAAGTAAAGGGAAAAGACATTTATGATGAATAGTAAACAAATAATAGAGAGTGTATTCTTTGTTAATAATTATATAACTTACAAATGATTGATGACCCCTTTATATAATAGGACAATCCTAAATAAAGTACATTTCTATTTACATAAGGAATATTATTAGTATAACTGTCTAACCGCACAATACGAAATCGTACAATTTTATTCGGGGATTAGCGTTATGATTTTGGAGACATGACAGGAAACTAGCTCATTTTATTACAAATTCATAACAGTATAATTTTAGGGTCAAGCATACTCGGCCCCCGTATACGTGGTGCTTCAATCTTTAGGTATTGCACTGTATCTCCGAGTTTGGACCTTATGCCTTGAACTCGAACTTGATCTCACCTAAACTCGAGCTTTGGACGATCTCTTAATCCTATAGATCGAAAGCATACTATCTTAATTGCATACACGAGGTTTTCGGTAGTCAATTAACGTGTATTTCTATTTTTGAATTTGTTCGGAGTTTAAATATTTATATGATGCTGCAAATTTAATATCTAAAATTTTTAATTTTTATGCATTTTGACGCGACAAAAGAATCATATGTGGCTCTGTGCACGTACGGCTTGTAGTTTCTTTTCTTTTCAGAGGGGCTCGTGTTGCTTATTTCTTGAAAATTATCTTTTTCTACCAAAGAAATTAGAAACAAGAAAAAATGAAGAAAATCCTCCAACATAGAAACTTATATGGGATTAAGGTAATGTTTTTCTCTTTCGTGTTTTTCTTTTTGTGCTGGAGGCAGTGGGTTGGAGTTCTAATCAAATAAAACTAGCTTATATTTGCTGGCAATGTAAATAATTTTCATTATAATTTAATCTATTATAACAAGTGTATCTTATTTTTATTAATTTATAAATTAATTTTATAATTTGAAATTTATTTATAATGATTTGATTCTATAAAATTTTTTATATCCAGAGTATAAAATATAGACTCATTCTTGAATAATAGGAGGTTTGATTAGCATGTAACAAAAGTCACTATATACATTTTGGCATGTCTATGCATTAGGCAATAATTTGATGCTACTTTTGAGTTTTGAAGCTTTGTATCCACTCATGCCCATGTGATCACATAAATCAATGTTCCTAAATATCATAAAGAGGATAATAAATAATTAATCAACACTCATCATTCTTATTAGGGCTCCAAGCCCTAGAAAGTGTATTCCTTTAACTCCTTATCCTAATCCTCCAAACCATATGATTACAATATGCACCACCATTCTATTATATGCTCAAAGCCCTAGACATCTCTTTTCCTAATTCCCCACCACCTTTTCCATGGTAGGGTATGGAGCAATAGAAAAACACACCCATGTGAATGGGGCTTTTAGGCCACACTCGAGTCAATTTTAGAAAGAATGTTTTGGACTCATTCCATTAATTTCCTCTGAGAAGTCCTAAAGAAAGGAAATCAACATTTTCTGCTTAAAAGTCATGTGAGTCAAGGCAGATTTAGAATTTAATTTTATAAATTTTAAATTTAATTTGTAACGATTTTAAATATTAAGTAATAATAAAATTTTAAGTTTAAAATTTATGTGTTTATATTTTACAACACAAACATTAAACTTAAAATAAATTTATTAAATTCGGTCGAATTTGTAAATTGTCTTCTGGTTCCTTCTTTGACCACGAACAACCCCACCCCATGAATGGCATGATATGAAATGTGCATTTTGTTGTTATTTTGATCCTTGCGTGGCCTCCATTCTAATATATGTACAAGAATTTTCAATCATATTATTGATTACACCTGTGACAAGATAGGACTCTTCGATCCAAGCAATAGAACGTTTGACACACACGCATTTAGAATTATAGGGTTCTGTCATCAAAATTATGGGGTTCTCGTGAGGAGTTGTAATCAGAAACATCAGCGGGATTAAGCTTGTTAGTTTCGAATTTACTTTGAATTTATAATTTGTTTTAATTATTGGGTTCAAAATAAAATATTTATGAATAATAATAAATTTTATAATACAAATGTTAAATTTATGCAACTATTGAATTTATCAATCCATAGCTAATATTATGGCTCCGCCAAAATAAAAAGTAACTAAAGTCCTAAACACGTTAACCCATTTATGGGTCCACGAAATGAAATATGTTACTTTATAGGTTGGCAAAATAGTTTTCTGGCTGCTTAAACTTCTAGCCGTTTGTCTTTCCGATACATAAACTTATATATTTTTTATTTGAGCAGCTTTACTTGATGAACTGAGTACTAATAAACACGTTTAATTATTGACTATGCTTACGTATCGATTATGTAGTTGCCGTGGCCAAAATACATGCAAATCACATTAATTAGGCGCGTGAATTAATTAATTTGATTTAAAAATTATCAAATAAAAAAAGAAAGATAAAATCATGGGAAAAAAAATAAAGAACAAGTAAAAAATGAAGAAACCCCTCCCTTGTTTAGTTTTCCATCCCTGTTTTGTTCCCAGCTTCCTCTCCCCTCCCTCTCTTCTGTTTTCTCACACCCTCAAACTCTTCCACAATCAAAAAATTATATCGAATTAGTTATTGCTCGTGTCTTCTTCTTCTTCTTCTTCTTCTTCTTCTTCTTCTTCTTCTTCTTCTTCTTCTTCTTCTTTAAATTTTGATGGCAAAGAATACTGAAATGGTGGCGTTTTAGATTTGTTTGGTCTATTATTAGTGGGCTTGTTGAAAAGGAGGTGACGAAAATAAAGGGGTAAGGAAGATGGCAGGCAGGTGGAAAAAGGTGAAGCAGTGACGGTTTAGGGCGATTCTTCGTATGGTTGCCATTTTTCCTGGCAACAATCTCGCCGGAGTAATTTTGTGGGTCTTCTCGAGAGTGTTATAACCATTTTATGCTATTTTTTTACTGAGGTTTGATTAGAATATGAAGGCTCAAATTTGACTTCTTGCGATTGAAAATGATGAATTTATTGGAAAAAATGGTGGCTCTGTGTCGTCCTAGACAGAGAGAACGAATGAGAATAAAACTTTTGTAAGTAAATTAGTTTTTTAAAAAGTGAGACCCATAAATTACACATGGCAATTAATAAGAGGATAAATATATGACATGTCACTTGTGTCACAGCGCTTCCAGACCACACACAATTATATGTATTTATTAGTGTGCAAATATATAAGTTAAGGTGCTAAAATGGTAAAAGGATAAGTTTATATATCGGGATGACAACTAATTACAAGTTTAAATGACTAGAAGTTCATTTTACCTTATAAGTTTTTTCCATGACGTTATGCCCCTTCGAAAAGTATAAGATGGATCGAGGCATAAATACAAATGAGCTTTGTCGAATGAATAGCAAAGGAATATGAAATAGACACCACTAATGTGATATATGTTAATATATTATATTTGTAAAATAATTCAGGAAATATAAACGAACATAAATAAAAATGAACATAAACATGAATGAATTGCGATATAGAAAACGAAGTCGAGCCCACTGAATTTATAGTGTTTCCTTAAGGAATTTAATCTCCCCCTAGTACCATATGTTATGGATTATTTCCTCCAATGATAGAACGAATTACACACTAGTGTAGTGGTACTTCAAACTCCAATGTTTCAGCGGACACATAGTTCGGTGGCAAATCACACTTACTGTTACTTTGTTCGATGTTTAAATTATGCAGAAGAAGGAGGAGAAACTCAGAAAATTGTATGAAAATTCTAAGCAGAATAGCCTTGTATTTATACTCAAAGTTGGGCTGAAATCTGAAGAGGTGCAACTCTTCAGAATGGTTGTTTCTGCAAAACGGCCACATCATAAATGTCATTACATAAATGACTATTTACTCAACAATAAAGAGGAAAATTGAAGAGGGTAGTTAATTTTGTGTTACCAAAACTAAAAAATCGATCCGAAGCCGAGCTGAGCCGAGCGACGGTGATGACGACGCGGGGTTTGCCTTCTTCTGAACTCTATAAAAACTAGAAGAAAAGCAATTGCTTATATACCCATAAAAAACCTCTTCATCTTTCAATATGAGACAAAGTCCATCTGCAGGGAGGAAGGGACTTAAAATTTTACTCAAAATATTACATTTCCCTTCATTTTCCGTTCACCATCTTCTATGCATTTAATATATTAATTAAATACATAAAAAAACCAACAATACCTAGTTGGAAATTAAATAATTTACCCTGATTAAGATATAATATTAGCATATAATGACATACACTTGTTTGACTATATTCTATTTCTATATAATTTTCAAGATTTTGAATTTATTTAATTATTCATATTCTAATATCATGTGATCGGTTCCTCTCTTTTCAATCACAACTTTAAAATTTTCTCCCATTATTATCAATACTATATAAGTCAAATTAACATATCAAATTTGGTGTCCTGTAAAACAACTTACTTGAAATGATAGGGAGGTCGAGTAGATTCTAAACACAATAATAGGTCATTTGATAGGATGTTTTAAGGAAAATAATAAATAGATTAGCTTTGATATTATTAATCCCTTATTTAGTAATAGTGTTTTTCAATTTACCTTATTCACTATTATTTTTATACATAGCAAATTATGATATTTAACAATATTATAATTTATAATACATAGATAAGCATGTATAAAAATATAACTGTTCTTTCCAAATTTTTAATATACAGGATCAAATAATTGATAAAAAATAATCCCAACATAACTAACGCTAACCTAACTAATATACCATATTCAGTAACCCTCAACTAACAAAGATAATGTCTAAAGCATATCGTAAAGAAAATTCAGTAATTAGGTCATTATCAAGAGAACAGCAAGTTTATAATGTGTATATATTCGCTGTTGTACTTTGCAAATGTCATTCTCAAATCTCAAGATGTTAAACCAAACCATTCAGATGAGATAGGACATGTGTGTTCATTTGATTTTTATATATTTGTAAATATTTTCACCCAGTCTAGTATTGTAATTTGACATATTATATTCATTTCTTCTATATGTTTCATCTACATATTTTCAAGGAATCTTTAATAAAAGTATATAACTTTATAATATTGCTACTTTTTTTTTTTAGCAAGGAGAAGCTTTCTAAGTGAAAAGCTTGTGATTAGTCTAGCTGCAGCACAACTTTAACTAGTAGTTATAAATAAATAAATAAATAAATAAATAAATAAATAAATAAATAAGTCAGCACTCAAGTCAAAAGGAATTTAGCATGATCCAAATTGATGGGGTGGTTGAAAATTAACAATCTATGGGGCCTAAATGTTGTCTTTTGTGTTGATGAACATGTGGTTTGACCAGAATGGAATATATATGTCTCACTAGGCTTTTGTGTTTTCTCCTTTGATGGGTCCTCAATTTTGACACATTTTGGCCAGCAACTTTTGAAAGTTTCGTTAAATTTATGTCTCCTTTTCAATGCATTTTCCACAAACAAGAAAATAATATACACATTGATATGGTCGGCGAATTATCAAAAATAGTGATAGTTGAGAGTGAAATGAGAAGGAAGAAGAAAAACTAAATTGTATTCTTCAAAATTGAGTTCAATCGTTATATACAAGGCTATATATATAACTTCTTCACTACTAAGTTGACAGTACATGTACAACTGTCAATAACTAACCAAAATAACCAACTAACTTTCTTTTTTACTAATTTGCACACTCCTAATCTTATTTTGTATACTTTGACCCCTACATGCTAAGAGTCCCCTCAAGCTGGAGGGGGGAAAACATCAAACACTTCAAGCTTGGAAAGAAGGAAAGAATGTTGAGCAACACCAAGTCCCTTCATCAAGAGATCATCCAACTGAAGTTTGGTTGAAATATGATGAGGAGCAAGCAATCCAAACTTGATTATTTCTCGAACAAAGTGACAATCTATCTCGTTGTGCTTTGTTCGTTTGTGAAAAATGGGATTTGCTGCTATTTGAAGTGCAACTTTACTATCACAATAACATCAACAAGCTGTTGTATCTCAATAATCAACCTTGCAGCAATCCAATGAGCCAAGTAACTTCAGCTGTTACTTCAGCAAGGCTTCTCTATTCAGCTTCAGCTGAGCTACGACTCACAGTTGCTGCTTCTTAGACTTATTCGACAGTAAGGAATCCCCAAGTTTAACAACATATCCAGTGATCAACCTTCGTGTGTTTGGACAAGCTGCTCAGTCTGAATCACTAAAGGCAGTACGGTGGGTGATAGGACCTTTCTTAAGAAGAATCCCAAGTCCGGATGACCCCTTAATGTACCTTACCGCTCGAAGTGCTGCAGTTAAATGGGATTGTTTGGGATGCTGCATGAATTGGCTAAGAACTTGCACACAAAATAAATATCAGGCCGCGTAATGGTTAAATAGAGTATCTGTCCTATCAGTCTTCGATAGCTCCCCACATCTTGCAATTCTTCATAACCATTGTGCCCAACATGCTTGTCATATTCTGTAGTGGTCAATTTCTGATTCAGCTCAATAGGGGTGGATGCAGGTTTAGCAGCTGCCAAGCCTGTAGAAGAGATTACTTCCAGTGCATATTTTCGTTGGTTTAATATCCCCTGGTCTGACCTCATCACCTCAATTCCCAAAAAATATCTGAGCTCACCCAAATCCTTGACCTTAAAGCTATTATGCAATATGTATATGGCTCTTCTACTAAGGAGATATTAATCCGTGTAATCAAGAGATCATCAACATAAACCAATATAATCACAATGTCATGTGATGTTTGTTTGGTGAATAAAGAATGATCATACGCACTCTGTTGATATCCTGCTCCCACTTAGGCATCTGTGAGTTTAATATTCTATTGCCTTGAAGCCTGTTTCTGCCCATAGAGGGATTTTAACAATCTACAAACTTTGTTCTCCCCTTGTCGTTTGAAACCCTATGGCAAAACCATGTAAACTTCTTCATAGAGGTCCCGTTTGAGGAATGCATTGCTGACATCCATTTGATAGAGGCTCCATCCCTTTGAGGCTGCTATGCTCAGGACAGTTCTCACAGTTATTATTTTGGCAACAGGTGAAAAGGTCTCAGGATAGTCTAGCCCTTCTTGTTGTGTGTATCCTTTATCCACCAACTGTGCCTTAAACTTATCAATCTCACCAGATGATTTATACTTGATCTTGAACACCCATTTACAACCAATAGGTTTCTTTCCTTCTGGTAAATCAACTACTTCCCAGGTATGATTTTCTTCAAGTGCTCTAATTTCTTGATCCATGGCTTCTATCCACATTGGCAGCTTCTTTTAAGGATTATGGTTCAGTTAAGACTGAAAAAACATCAAGGAATGACTGATAGGCAGGAGATAGATGATCGTATGAAATGACATTAGAGATAGAGTACATAGTATTTTTATGTGTCTTGGCCCCAATGATGTGGTCCTTAAGCCATACATGAGGTCTTCCCTTTCCTTATCTATTAGATATCCTAGGTTGTGCCACTATAGATGGTGGCTATGAGTGAACATCTTCTGATCCTGCTTCCTCTATACTTGTGTCAGTTTTTGGTTCCAAGATATTTGCTGAAGCATCTGCTTGAATCTCATGCTACATATGAGATTCTCTATGGACTATGGCTAAATCCAGATTATTTGACATTTTATGATTTTCACTACATTTTGCATGGTCTGTGACAAACTCCATGTCAGTAGTCACCACCTTTGTGGTGCCATTTGCATTAACTGGCACTTGAATGTTCTTGGATGTATTTGTAATTATAGGAGTTTGTGATTCCAAAAATGGAGGCTGGAAAGAAAATATATCCTCTGTGCAATCTGAATAAACAACCTTTGTAAAAGGAAAGATCTGCTCCCTGAAGATCACATCTTTGCTAAGAAAAATAGTTTTATTCTCCAATTCATACAACCTTTTGTGTTTCTAAGTATCCAATGAGAATAACCTTCTTAGCTCTAGCTAAAAACTTATTACCTTTAGGTAAGTTACTTGCATAAGACAGGCAACCAAACACCCTTAAGTGATCTATTCTATCTGGCTTCCCAAATAACAACTCATAAGGAGATTTTCTTTGCAAGATACTAGTAGGTAACGCATTTATCAGATACACTGCTGTTCTTACACAATTACCCCAAAATCTCTTAGGAACTAAGCTTTGAAGTTCAAGGCTCTTGCAACCTACAGTATATGCCTATGCTTTCGTTCAACCACCCCATTCTGTTGTGGGGTGTATGGACAACTGCTTTGGTGTATAATTCCCAGAGAAGCAAATAAAGTATTATATTGAGAGTTGAAAAACTCTGTACCATTATCTAATCTAAAAATCTTCACAGCAGCTTCAAATTGAGTTTTTATCATTGCAAGAAAGTTCTTAATCATAGTAACTACTTCACATTTAGATTGTATTAGGCATACCCAAGTAAACCTATTGTAATCATCTACTATTGTAATAAAATAAAGCTTCTTGTCGTATATAGGTACCTTATGAGGTCCCCCAACATCTATGTGTGCAAGTTGGAAACAACTACTTGATCTAGTGCTACTAGTTGGAAATTGTAATCGATATTCTCTTGCTAAGGGACATACTTCACAGTTGTTCTCTTTTGCTATCTGTATTATATTCTTCAGTTCTGAAATGTGTTGCATTGCCTTGGTTGATGCATGACCAAGCCTCAGATGCCATAGTGTTGTTTCTCCATGTTTCTTCAAACAATTGATTGCTGTTGTTGGCAAATTTTCTCTTATTAGGTACAACCAATTATTTTCTCTACCAATCCCCACCACCTTGCCATTGTAGAGACCATGAAATATACAAAAATCAGGATAAAAACCAACTGAGCAACACAATTGCCTAGTCAGCTTAGACACTGACAGTAAGTTGAATTAGAAGTTTGGCACATACAGTACTCCCTCAATAGTTTTATTCCTTAAAACTACTGCATCCTCTGTATGTGTAATTTCCGCTCTACTTCCTGTAGGAAATTGAACTCCATCTTCTCTATGATATGCTTTTCTAAGAATATTTAAGGCATCCTTAGAATGTGTCACATGGTGAGTAGCACCTGAGTCCACTATCCAAACTTGATCACTAACACCTACATTTGACATTAAAGTAAAGATACTTGCAGTATTAGTGGAACACTCATCTGTGGTGGTCTTCTGCAACAGATTCACCAACTGTTTGTATTGCTCCTCAATGAAGAAATTTCCTTGCGTGGGCATTATTGGCACCTGCTTCTCTTCACTAGTTGCATTGTTAACATAGGTCTTGCCTCCTGAGTTTTGCCCTTTCTTCTTGCTTTTGAAATCTGGTGGATATCCTACTATCTTGTAGCGGTTTTCCTTTAGATGACCCTGGTAACCACAGTGATCACAGATTAATCCTAACTGTTTAGGTTTAAATTCATGGCCTTTATCTGCCATCATTGTAAGAGGATTTTTCAATGTATCTCTGACTCCAAGAGTCCTTTGGCTTTCTTCTTCTGTAATTATAGCATAGGCTTTACTCACTGTAATTACAGGCCTTTTTGCCAAGACATTACTTCGAATATTACTATACCTCTCGTTCAATCCCATGAGAAAGTGTAATAAACGAATGTTTTTTCAGAAGGTCCACTGAAGGCCTAGACTCCTCACAGTCACATGAAGCCAAAGGTGCTATGACACCCAGTTCATTCCATAGATCCTTCATTTTTGAGTAATAGCTAGTGACCGAGTCTATTCCTTGTCTCAAGGTCGCAATAGCAGTCCAAAGTTAATATATCCTTGTCAAATTTGACCTATCAAACCTTTCCTGGAAATCAGCCCAGACCTTTTTTGCATTTTATACATAGACAATACTAGGCATCAACTCGTTCGAAACAGTGCTACCAATCCACGATAGAACAATTGCATTATATTATTCCCATTGCTGTGCTAACGCACCTTTATACATACCTTTTACACACGATCCATCCACAAATCCAAGCTTGCTTTTATCCCGAAGCACCAATTTCATTGCTTTGCTCCACAGTGCGTAACTTTCTGGGCCTATGAGATTGAGTGGAATTAAGACCAATCCAGGAGCATCCGAAGCTTGCAAAAACAATGGATGATTATGATCCAGTAACCTCACTTCATTTTCTACCATGGTCGCCTTTGAGAATTGAGCTTAGAATTTCAGTATCCCTTTGCTCTGTACTTTATCTCTGTGTCTCTGCACTAAAATTGAATCTCGCCGGAACTAGATCGCCGTTAAAGCCCACTCTGATACCATGATTGTTGAGATTGAAATGAGAAGGAAGAAGAAAAAATAAATTGTATTCTTCGAATCTGATTTCTATCGTTACATACAAGACTGTATATACAAAGTCTCCACTACTAAGATGACAGTGC
The DNA here is from genome assembly GCA_034376525.1 of Nicotiana benthamiana. Lineage (NCBI taxonomy): Eukaryota > Viridiplantae > Streptophyta > Magnoliopsida > Solanales > Solanaceae > Nicotiana > Nicotiana benthamiana. The sequence goes on from CM067337.1 coordinate 99,251,001, forward strand.
AGGTACAACTGTCAACTAACTAGCCAACATAATCAACTAACTTTCCTTTTGCTGATTTGCACACTCTTAGTCTCATTTTATACACTTTGACCCCTACATGCTAAGAAATAGCCTACTATGAACAGAAGCTTTGGCGCAATGATAATGTTGTCTTCGGAAGACGTATAAGTCATATGTTAAAGCTGTAAAACTAATCATTACTTGCATTATAGTAGGTTTATTGGTGCGAACTTTCTCTGGACCCTTCATGACTACAGAATACTTTATACATCATACTGCTTTTTATGCCATTTATTAATGATTTACAAAATCTTTTGCATTATACAAGAGGTTTTAAGTTTTAATATTGTGAATAAAAACCTTCTGTAAGGAGCACTTTACTCTCTTTAATGCGTGACACGTATCTGGATTAATTAGGCTAATTAATTTTAGACACTAAATGATTAAACCAGAAATAAAAATGAACATTTTACACACAAATGCCATTTAGCTTCAAAAGCAAAAGAGAAAAAGGAGAACTCTAATGTTGTTAATGATTTTATTCTATTTTTTATGGAAATAGAAGAGATTCGACCATATAATATCAGTTTAGAAAATGTCTAGAATTCAAATTCTTTATCTTATAAATTGAATTATGACCTCCTAACTGTTTAAATATTATGACCTCCTATCGTTGATTGTAGCTTTAGATTTTTTGGTCGCCAGTGACTTATTTAGACCAATTCTTAGCTAGTTTAATTTCTAAATACTAATAATATATAGTTTGAAAAATAAGACAAGTAGTCTTTTACAGCCACTTAAATTGTACTAATCGTATAAAAATTCCAAACATTAGTAGTTGAGATAATTTAATCCATAGCTAGTACGGTCGCGTAAACTCTTATAATTGACTAAAAATTTGATTTTAATACATGCTATCCTATAGTGCAATTTTAAATTTATTTATCGTTTTAAATTAATAATTTTTAGGAAATTTAACGTCGTTTAAAACATGTTTTTGGATCACGTCACATGAAATGCACCCGTATCCTCGACACATTTTATTCAACGTTTTGGGATTTAAATTTGGGTCACATGAAATGCACACACGAATTTAAGAAGGTAAAATTATTAAAGAACGCGCCTAAAGCGACTAGCGTGTTATTACCTTTGCGGGATGCCATGATCATTAGCTAAATGGAACGTCCCAGGTTCTAAATATTTTAAAAAAGTGCTTACAGAGGGCCACACAATTTTGTAATTTTATTTGGCGACGCACGTTTTATTTTAAAGACCAATAAACTATGATTTGTTATTAAGATTGTCTCTAAAGGCATAATTTATTAGCATTGTTAAGAAACTACCGTTAATAACATTCAAGGCATTTGGGCCTCAAATTCAAGTCCACACTTAAACAAGAGGAAAGTCCCCTAATTCAAATGTGCTATTGAACTTGAAAAACCCAAAATTACACTATAAATTTAAAATAATGGCTTTAATAAAGTTTTAACATATTGGGCTTCAAAATTGGCCCAAAAAAAATTGAGAATTCATTAACCTTATATAGGGCTGCTCAGCGCTGGGCCTCAGCTATAGAGTTGCTCCATACTTTGGGCCCTTATGCACATGCCTGATTTTATTCAAATGACAGCGTCTTATTCGCACTTCTTTGGTATATAAATGAGTCCAAACCAACATCGAACTTCCATCAGATTTTAAAAGTATTAAATTTTTTTTCAAAGCTGGACTTAGCAGTTTTGTAACAAATGAACAAATTAAGCTCTTTCAAGTCAGAGAACTGTTGATTTTAAGGTCAAATTCCATATAAACTTTCAACTTGTTTGCATTCTGATGAACTAATGTGAGCATAGTGAAGTTCAACAACCATTCAACTTCAATTAATACACTTCAAAATTTCCCAGAGACTAAAATTGAACAGAATAGCTAGCACATTCAGACTATGAATTCACAGGAAACACGAATACTTAACACTATTTGTATACCATTTCAATTGTGAATTATGAAGCTACAACACCATCATAGACACAAAATTCAAGGTGACAGGGTAGCAAATCCAGGATTCACTACACTAAAGTTAATATGATACTTGTGTCATTCTGAGCGTAGTTTAACAGTCCTGTTAATAAAAATAATGAAATATTCAACGACACAGTTATGCTAATCCTCTATACTAAGCACAAATAGCCGGGAACTCATGGAGGAGAAAACAAAACAGGTAATGATTCATAAATTTTCTTCAAATATGCTGATCCCTTCTTTACATATCACTGGAGACCAAAAATATACCTGGAATTTAAATCAAAATAGGAAGAAGGAAAAAGTCAACAACAGTAAACAGTAGCCAACAACAATTAACAGCAGCTTGGAATTAATTCCACCTAGAAAATGCTATCAACTGACCAGGGAGTGATTTTACTCAAATAACACAGCAACAAACAATAGAATTCAACTTGAATAAACTAAGTGAAAATTCAAAATACTTCAGGAATCTCTAAAACCTTTATTACTAAATTAACAGAACTATTCAAACTATTTAAACCTTATTCAAGATGGACATTGAATTTTCAGAATCTAAAGCTTCAAGATCACTCTGTAAATTCCATGGAATAGTGATTTTTGAGAGTTTTAGGCTATCTGAAATTTTAAGTATATTTTCAGTGCTTCTTTACTTTTCAGACCTTTCTAAAACTTGTAAAACAAGGCAGAGATATGCCTTTTTTTAGGGTTAAGGGTAAAATATATCCTTGTACTATTAAAAATAGGCCATATTTATCCTCCGTTTGAATTTTTTATCAAATATGTCCCCATCGTTATACATTAGGGCCATATATATCCCCCAGCTTGTTAAAACACCCTCCCATATATTTCTAGTATGGTTAAGGGTCAAATATATCCTTATACTATTAAAAATAGGCCATATCTATCCTCCGTTTGAATTTTTATCAAATATGTCCCCACCGTTATACATTAAGGCCATATATATCCCTCACCCATTAAAACACCCTCCCATATATTTTTAGTAGCACGTGACATCTTATGATTGGACTAGACGACCCACCCCATTCCTTTAATTAAACCCGCCCCGACCCAATTGCTCAAAACAACAACTCTCTGCCGATTTGGAGTTCTATATGCATTATCAACAAAACGGCAATCTGATACTTCGACCCAATTAGTTTGGACCTATGTTTTTGCAAGATGTGGAGTTCTGTCAAAGAGTATACTAACTCATGGCTAAATAGCAATTGAAAGTGTTAAATGCACTTGATTTGGCCAAAACACAATTGTACCATTTCACTGCAGTTGTGGTTGCTGGCATGGGCTTCTTTGCTGATGCATATGACCTATTCTATATTTCTTTGGTCACAAAATTACTTGGCCACATTTAATATCACCGCGACGACGCAACAAAGCCTGGAACTCTTCCTCCTAACGTCTTAGCCACGGTTAGTGGCGTCGCGTTCTGTGGGACCCTTGCTGGAAAACCGTTTTTTGGGTGGCTTGGAGATAAATTAGGAAGAAAAAAAGTTTATGGAATGACACTTATGCTTATGGTTCTTTGTTCTATTGCCTCTGGACTTTCTTTTGGCCATACACCAAAAGGGGTTAATCAACAAATCGAATTAGATAACCCAATGGGTCGGGGCGAGTTTAATTAAAGGAGTGGGGCGGGTCGTCTAGTCAAATCATAAGATGCCACGTGCTACTAAAAATATATGGGAGGGTGTCCTAACGGCTGAGGGATATATATGGCCCTAATGTATAACGGTGGGGACATATTTGATAAAAATTCAAACGGAGGATAAATATGGCCTATTTTTAATAGTACAAGGATATATTTGACCCTTAACCGTACTAAAAATATATGGGAAGGTGTTTTAACGGCTGAGGGATATATATGGCCCTAATGTATAACGGTGGGGACATATTTGATAAAAAATTCAAACGGAGGATAAATATGGCCAATTTTTTATAGTACAAGGATATATTTGACCCTTTATTATGACATAAGTTTTTCCAATACCAGCTGCTATCCTTTGGAGCTCTTTATAGCCACCAGTCAGTGTTCTTTAAGTATATATGATTGATACATTTAATCTACAGAGAATCTGCTTTTATTGTACATCCCAAACATGCTTCCCTATTGCAGCTACATTCTAGACTATACAGTCTTTTATTCATATCCCTCCCTCTTGCCTTGGCCTACAAACAAGATCCCATGCCACTAATGGTCTTCTATTTGTCTCCACCTTGCCATTTCATAGATTATTCCGACAAATTGATGTGATCCTTTTAAGCACTGATTTGGGAAGTAGAAAAATTGAAGCCCAGTACGTATGGAGATGTATTAGCACTGCATTGATCAATTGGACGCTCCTAGCATAAGACAGATGCTTTGATCCCCAGCTTCTTATTCTTGATATTATTTTGTCTACTAGTACTTGGCAGTCCATTGTTAATATCTTCTTCGATGATATTGGAACTCCTAAGTATTTGAAAGGGAGATTTCCTCTACTATAGCTAGTTAATTCACACAGATCCTCCACATCCTAATCTTCCATGTTAACAATATGTATTTCAATTTCCCTGCATTAGTTGTTACCCCTGAGTTGGAGAATGTTTGCAGTCCCCTTAGAATAAGCATAATTGATTGGTTTTCTCCTTTTCAAAACAATAGTTTATCATCTGCGAAGCATAGATGGTTTAGCTGTAAACTTCTGCACTTTGTATGATATCCAAATCTTTGCTGCTGTGTCACTAACTTCATGATTCTTGTAAAGTACTTCATGCATATGAAAAAAACAATAAAGGGGAGATGGGATCCCCTTGTCTTAAGCCTCTATTCCCTCTTATGTTTCCATATAATCCTCCATTGATTTCCATAGTAGATTGGGTAGTTGAAATACATTCCATTATCCACCCTATGAATTTTGTAGGAAAGTTTAGGGTGTGTAACATTTCCTATACAAATTCCCACTCTATGGAGTCATATGCCTTCTTCAGATCTATTTTGATCAAGCAATTCTTTGTAGCAGCTTCCTATTATACAATCTAACAAGGTCTTGGCAAATCAAAATGTTCTACATAATTGTTCGAACAGATATAAAAGCACTCTGGTTTTCAGAGACAATGATCGACAAGATGGTTTTGAGCCTATTACGCATCATCTTTGAGATGAGTTTGTACACTGTATTACAACAGGCTATTGGTCTATAGTCCCCAACAGCTTCTACATGGTTACTTTTTGGGATCACTGTATTAACCGTGTTATTTATTTCCTTTAGCATCTTTCCTGACCTGAGGAACTCAAGCACTCCCTCCTTGAGATCTATCTTTATGATGTCCCAACTATCTTTGAAGAACTTGCTGCCATAACCATCAGGTCTCGGGGCTTTTTCTCCATAGATTTTCCAAAGAGCATGTTTAAGCTCTTTTTTGTAAATTCTTGATTTAGCATTTCCTTTTTCCCTCTGTTACTACTGGCCCTTTCCTCACCAAATTGCTGCATACATGAGTTTTGTCATCCTTTTTAGTCCCCAAGAGTCCATTGTAGAACTCTACAAAATCCCTTGCTATTTCCCCTATAGAAGTGACCATGCTGCCACTAGAATCTTTTATTGAAAAGATTTTGTTAGCATTTCTTTTGGCCTTCATATAACTATGAAAATATCTGGTGTTCTGATCTCCTTGCTTCAGCCATAGCACTTTGATTTTTTGTCTCAAGAACTGATCTGCTGCTTGCTTTACTCTCCTATATTTGCTTCCCAACTCCTGTTCTTTTGTAGTTAACTGTTGATTAGATGGGCTCAGTTGGATCTGTCAATTTTCTAATTTTTCTTTAGCCTGTTCTGCTTGTAGTTCAATATTACTGAACTTCTTTTTGTTCAATTGCTGGAGCACTTTCTTAAGACTATTCAACTTCCCCACTAGTTGATACATTTTTGTTCATTTGATTCCATCCTTCCAGCTAACTTCCACTTTTTGTTTGAATTCCACATCAATACTCCACATATCCCGTTGTTTCTCTGATTTCCATTCTCCCAGTTGATTAATTCAGGGCTATGAACCATCAATCCTTCAGTCATGTAGTGTATCATTGAAGCTGGCAGTTGTGTCATCCACTCCATGTTCACCAACACTCTATCAATTATACTCATTACTCTATCATCTCAAATTTGTTTATTGTTCTATATGTAGAAAGCCCCTGTTGATTTCAGCTCTTCAAAACAACATGTATCTACACATTGTTTAAAGTATATAATTTTATCCATTGTCACTGGACTCCCTATTCTGTCTTCCTTGTTCAGGACACTGTTGAAGTCCCCCATCATAGCCCATGGGCCTTGAGTATTATTGTATATATCCACTATCTCCTTCAATAAATTTCTCCTTAGGGCCACATCATTATATGCATATACCATAGTGATATATAGTCTATTCCAAGTGCCTTTATGCCTTACTCCAATGTGTATTAGCTAATCAGTTGTTCTCAGAATATCATCCTCATATATTATAGGTTTCCACATCAACCATATTCTATCCTTTGGGTGCTTTGCTAAATTTGTTGTAATAGACCATCCATCACATAGATTAAGAGAAGCATTATGTGTTTTGGCTCTCTTAATATTGGTTTCCAGAAGCCCAAACAAACTAGTTCCACTATTATGCATAAACAGATGAATGTATTTCGGTTTATCTTGCTTGTTAAGGCCCATGACATTCCAAAATCCGATCTTATCTATTTGGTAAGGGGTTCCTCCCACCCCTACTCTGTTCTGGGCCACCCTTATTAGTTGTTGCTCCATCCGCCTTTAATGGTTTCCTTATCATCCCTAATGTTTTAATGAGAGAATTCTTCCCCCAATACTTAATATCCAGTTCCTTGAGTCTAATTCATACTGGAATTCTGTCACTTTTCTCTTTATTTACATCTATATCAGGTTCCCACAGTTTCACAACTACAGTCATTTTGTCGAACATCAGGCTCCTTCCTCAATGTCTTTGCTTCTGCTGCCAATTGTATGAAATCGTACCAGAAACACTCCTCTATTGACTTGTGTGATCTTGTTAAAACCAAGCCCTACCCAGATTCTACGAAAGTATCCTTCAACTACAACCAACAGAGGATTGATCCCAATTAGCAAATTATTGCTGATTTCCAGAATACAATTTCATCATTGATGTCTTCCATTGTGATTTTCACATTTTCTCCCGATGTTACCTCGAAATTGAGATCTAAACCTTCCACTTCTAGTGTTGTTCCCACAATTTTGCTCCATGAACTTGTTTTCATGCTTAATTGCTCATTACTCATCTCATTACTTTTCGTCAATTCTTCTTCCACCTATCCGCCCATGAACCCCCTGATTTCTCCACCATTTGTGGAGTTTTCAACGGTGCCATAGGAGTCTTTGTTGAAGCAAATGGAGTCATCATTAAATTCCTTGTAGGTGTCTCAAATCCTTGGCTTAATCCTAACGGCACAATTCCTTGAATCACGTTGATGTTTCTTGTTTTCTTCGCATCCGCGGATTGTGGAATTCCCACATTCCTCAGTTGATTTCTTGAATTTCCTACCTGTCGTTGCTGCCCTCCCCCTCCATTCTTTGTTTTCCTTGTCATTTCAGTGTTACCTGAGAGAAAAATTCATTCTAAAGATAGAAAGTACTTATTATTGTTATCTTTGAATAATAATAATAATGACGAGGTTACATGATTTTTAAAGTGAAATATACTCATCATGTGTTTTTTATGTGTAGGAACAAATTGGGATGATAAATGATCAAAAGATGACAATTCGACACAAAAAGAAGAGATGAAAAAAATTTGAGAGCTCGTCCAATTTCGTGAATGGCACGAAAACGAACGCGAAAAAGAAGAAAAATGAAGGCATGGATTGCTTCACGATCTGGAAAATTGCAAAAGCTGAGTCTGCATCAAAGTTCACATGCTACATGAAAGTTGACGCACCTTCCAGCTCCCCTATTCGAAGTTGGATTGAAAACTTCCGCCCCTAATCAACCCTAGGTCATATAAATACATCCTAAAACACTACTTTCAAGGAGGATACACTACTTCAGAGTTACCTAACACCTTTGAAGGCAAGAACACGCTAGGAGCAAGAAGGAGAAGGATTCAACTCCACGTTTTCCCCTCTTTCTTCCTCTATTTCCATTATTGGTTATTAATTCTTGTATTGTAGCTAATTCGTTATATAGGATTTTGGTGAAACCTTTTGGAGGATGAATTCTTATTATATTTGAATATAATTTAGTCTTTAAATTTCTTTACTTGTTCAACTACGTGCTTATTTCTGTTGATTGAATGACTATCAATTAATTGTGCCTATTTATTATGTATTGCTTGGGAAAGAGCACATATTTAGGTTATTGTTGAAAAACATCACTCCTAACCTATATGAAGAATCAAAACGGCAGGTTTAAATGTGGGGTTATGAATAATAAAGCCTTGATGTGGTCATAGTGAGTGGTGAGATTCTGCCAGCTAGTGTAGTTCGGGAGAATATATCTAGTAAATTATTGTATTTGCTCGTGAGAGAATTACGACACCTGAAGTGATCACAATAAAATAATTAGGCAAAATTATAGAAGACATAGAGGGAAGGATTCCGACAATTGGGAAGTCATAACTCTAGACCTCCTTAATCTTCTCTCCAACTCTTAGTATCTTTAGTTGTTAATTTTCTATTAATTTGTTATTTAATTAGTTAGACATAAGAATTTTTATATTTATAATATAGAAATTGTTCGAACTTGTCGTCTTGCTAATAGTGAACAATTATAGCTAAACCTTAGTTCACTGTGGGATTCGACTCTGAACTTTTTGACAGAATTATATTTGCAGCGATCGCTTATCCTTTTTATGACTAAAGTTGCATGTGATCAAATTCTGGCGCCATTTCCAGAGACCTAACTGTGTAGTTGTAGGTGTACATATTGCTAGGTTTCAAGTTTACACTTTTATCGTTACTTTTTTTGTATTTGATTTTTAAAAATTTTTTTGTACTTGTTGATTTGAGAACATGACAACTTGGAATTATGAGAGTTTTGATATTGGTAATTCTACTACTGATCTTTCTAATGCTTATTGTAGAGGAAACCACCCATGGCAAAATTATCAAAATATTTACGAGAGCGAGTTATGTGCACCAACTCAATATTATGTGTGTAATGTATGTAGAATGTGTGTGATATGTGTGATGGTCAAGATGGTCACGTTCATGGTTGGGATAATATGTCTTATCTTCCCCCAACTCTTTACTTTGGTGGTTCATTATTTTCTTGTGAAGATACGAATAAAGAACCCAGAGATGATGACCTGAAAGAGATCAAAGATATGCTAAAGTGTCTTGTGGAGTAAAATAATGAGAAAAAATTGCACATACAAAAGCAAGATGCCTCTATCTGCAACCTGGAGGCACAAGTGAGTCAATTAGTTGAAGCATTTAATGCTCAACAAGCTAATATTATGGATAATAACCAACAAGAGCATGAATATAGATACCGAAATTGAGGTGCTAAGGGGGATGGTCAGAGTAGAACACCAATAATCAATTGAACTATATTTGGAGGATGTCAATATTGCAGAAGAGATATGATACATATTTAGTTGACTCTAGTGTCATGGCTGTTGAGGATGTTGACAGTCCCAATGTTCCTGTAGTTGAGAGCATTAGTCCATAATCCAAGTACTTTTTTCACATTGATTTTGGATGATGATATAAAAATATAGTCATCCAAGCCAACTGAGGAGTCAAGAAATGAGAAACAAGGTGCCTATATTTTTGAATTTTTCTTGCCAAAAAGTCATGATTACGTGACACATGCCTAAAAAGTGCAGAATACTATATTATTTTCTTGGGGCAGTTAGATTTGTTCCACCACCCTTGGAGCATAGTAGAAAATTTAGGGTTTAATTCATAAGCTTGAGGTGAAGGCAAAAAGGTTCGTATCGTGTCGTGACATTAAATCAAGCGCTTGTTGGGAAGCAACCTAGCTTCATGTTTTTTTTTTGTTTTTTTTTTTAATTATATTATTCTTGTAGTGTTATTTTTTATTTCTCTAGGAGAATGTGAAGCAAGGCCATTGGAAGAAAGTAAAAGCAAGAGAGATTGTTAGAACTAAGTGGGATGTGCTCTCACAAAGAACTAAGTCTGGGAGAAGTCTGAGTACCCCATGAGCTGCTAATGCTTCGGCTTTTGTCCTAACAAGGATTTCTTTACCCTCTTATATTGAGTGTGCATTGGAGACAATGAACTTAAGTATGGGGTGAGGGGACTGTTTGGGTGTTCCTATGCTGTTTTTTGTTGTGTTATTTTATGTTTGTTAAAAAAATTAAAAAATAATTAGGTAAAAATAATCTCTCCTTGTTTTTCTTATAGCTACGGTTCTTTTTCAAGGAATGACTGTTTGAATTGGGAAGTAGTTTTTTCTTGTAGGTAGAATTTTCAAAAAGTTTTGGACTTTTTACAACGATGGACTTCCTAAACAATTTTCTTGAGGGTTTAAAGTGCAAAGAAAAATAATAATTGAAAAAAATCATTTTTTTCTTCATTTTGAACTGATAATAAAATGGGGAGAACTTAAGTATTTATGTTTTTTGACATATTTTATATAGGAACTTAGAGGTGGAGCATTTGAACTAAGTACTTTCTTCATGATCTTTGTAATTACATGCTTTGAAAATATGTGTAGCTTTAGTTTGACATCGAGGCTCATCATCTTTTGACTCTTGTGATTAATTCTCATGTGCTCCAACTTTATGACGACTTGATTGTTTCTTTAACTTAAGAGTCGAGTCTTAACCATCCTAAGTGAGTCATGTGCATTGTGCGAGGTGAGATTTTGGTGTACTTTGTACCATCCTTGCTAGTCTAGAACTTGTCCCACGCGTGCGTCGAAGTGAAATAAATATGTCTTGTAAGTTTGGGAAGTAATATATAGGCTTTCTTTGATTGACAATTTTTCCTATTTGCCTACTAGTACTAATATTATCTGTAGCCAATCCTTTTGAGTCTTTAAACCTTTTCTTTGGCTACCACATTACAAGTTGAACCCCCTTTGTTCCTGATCAAATCTTGTCGAACCTTGTCACATCTCCTTTTTCATACACCAGCCCAAATGGTAGTGTATAAGGGAGTTTTTCCATTTTAAGTGACAGTATTCAAATGAAATTATTTATTCAATTTATTCAGAGTCGCCACTTGGAATATTTTAATTTGTGCCTCAAGTCACCGGTTTATTTTAAATCCCAAATCGAGAAAATTCGACTTTCCTTTTGAAGTCTGCAAACCAGAAATTATGAATAAGGAATTATGTTAACCCAAGGGAATGTGTTAGACACCCCGGGATTCCGTGGTTCTAGCACGGTCTCTTAAACTATTACAATTGGCCTATTATCCGATTTTAATACATGTTTTAGCCTATGGTACATTTTTAACTTATTAAATCACTTTTAATTAATTTTGAGAAGATTTCAATGTTATCTAAAATGCATCTTTAAACCACGCCACATGAAATGCACACGCAGTCTGAGACATATTTTATTTAACGTGGGGAGATTTGAATTTGGGTCACATGAAATGCGCACCCGAGTTTAGGAAGGTAAATTATTAAAATAACGCACCTAAAGCAACTACGCATTGTTTACTTTGCGAGGGCCATGGAAAATTCGCTAAATGGCACACCTCAAATTTTAAGGATTCAAATGCCGACTAAATGATGGCCGTGCAATTTAAGATTTTTGTTGGCACGACGCGCCTCGAATTATTCTAACCAAGAGGTTTTTAAAAAAATTAAATTATGAGGGCCATAAAATATTATGTATTGGGTGATTTGGCTCATCTCAATTAATTAAAGAAATTTGGTTTAGTTAATTAAGAGAAAACTTAAAGGGAGTAACCCTTCAAACCTATATAACAACTAACTAAAGAGTTCAATTTTGACGAAATGCTATGGACTCAAGTAGCAAGAGGTAAACAATCTGATTACAAAGGCCTTCGAGCTTGGGTCCAAAATGAGCCTAATATTTGGTGACGAAAAGTACGTCCAAGAGCATATGGTACGCAAACCAGCTCTGATTTTTGAACTCTATGACCGGGCCAACATTAGGCACAATTTTTAGAATCAAAACTTATGCAAAATAAATCAAATACCAATCAATCCAAGAAAAAATTATGTGAAAATATGAAATTACATGAACATTTAATTCTGAGTTTTAATTACTAGCTAAGCTTCCAATTTTGTGACATGCATTTTGAAGGTATTTAATTGATTAATGGATGGAATGTCCTGCCTAATCCTTCTATCGAAGGCTCGAACGTTCGTGCACAAAGAAATAAGGAAATATCGGGCTCACTTGAAGCCCAAAAGTGCTGATGCACACAAAGGAGTCAGCATTTTTGAACAATTTGGCCACACGCCATAGCCCAGTGCAGGATTCAAGCACATAGAATGGATTACAAATTGTATTGCTTCATGGAGAATTAAAATAGCTACTGATTATCTTAAAAAAGTACAAAACACATTTTTAGTGTCAAATTGTCAGTATGACGAAAATATAGTCCTACAGTATTCATTCTCAACTACCTGGCGATTCTGAAATTTCATTCCACTCCTCATTTTTAAACAAACAATACTATATGGTTTCAAAAATAAACACTTATTAACATAAACTTTATTATATAATTAGCATACACTAAGGCTGTCATGTACCATTAACTTCAACTCAGAATTCTTCATAGCCCGAATAACACAATTCTCAAATAAAGAAAGCATCTGCTAACATGAACCTTGGCTGAACATTTTGGTTTCAAATCTATGTGGATCACTTTAGGACTTCAAACAACAATCAATCCCAAAAGCAAACACTAATTTCAACTAGACTAAAGCAGTTCTCCACATAGGTGAGTTAATAAATCTTCTAATACCAACAAGTCAATATGCACTCAAAACTATATTTCAATAAGCTCACACCCCAAGCTACTACATTTGAGCAAATGTACAGGTTTATACATTAACATCAATCTAAAAACATTGCATCCAATAACAAAAAAGGAGCATGTTGTGCGTGAAGGAGAATAACTTAGATACACATTTGGATAGACTCGAACTACAGAAAAATGAAACGGATTAAATGTGCAAGCTCGTAGCCTCCAATTTAGGACAAACACATCCAAATATATCATTTCACCATGCCAAACAAGGTTCAAGACATACCTGGTTACAACAACAAATCAACAAGAAAATGAGCTAGGAGTGAGTAGAAAACAACAGTAATAGCCGACTCAACTGAAAGGAAACTATAGTAGAATCGACTTGAAATTTGACGAAAGAACAATGATGAGACCCAACAACTTAAACCAACCCTTTGAAACCCAAATTTTGTATGTTTTTATCCCAAGTGAATTAGAATTTTTTCAGATATTAAAAGCTTCGAAAATCACAGAAGAAGACCAATGGAACAGTAATTTTTCTGAAATTTCCTATTTTTGATATTTTAGAGTTTATTCTCAATTTTTTTTAAAATCTCTAAAAATGCTCCTCTAAAATCTCTAAATTCCTCCTCCAAAATATGACTTGAGCTTCAACTAGCAATGCCTTTATAGGCAAGCTATTAGGGCATCTTTAAGAGTTCAGATTTTGCCCTTTAGACCTTTTTAAATTTTATTTTTGCTACTTGGTCCCTAAATTATTGACTTGTTGGCCAAGTAAGCATGTTTTTCAGCTTCTAAGAAGCTTCCTAGGTAGTTACACCTAGATTCCCTAAGTTAAACTATCTAAATTACCCCCTAGCTACCCTGTTTTTACCCCTGAACCTCAAATGTGTTATGGGTCAATGACCCAAAGATTTAGGCCCAAATGAATGAATCAGACGAAGCTAAAGCTCAAACCAAAAGGGGTCCTAAACCTAACCAGTTTCATGATGAGCAGAAAAGAAATATGCAAGTGATTTCACTTCAGAAAATGACCCCACGAGCAATGATTTTTTCTTCTAAAATACTAAATTGAAATTAACACTACGTTAAAAGTTTATCAACAATCTAATCAAGAAATTTCTTAGCCTAAATAAAATCAAGGGAAAAATAGAGCATATGATTAAGACTTAAAAAAGAAAATTGAAGAGATGAAGCAGAAATAACTACACAAACAATTCAAAAACAAACTATCCTAGAGGGGGAAACTAAAAGGATTCATTCAAAGCATGCTCAAATATATGGAGGCAGAAGAAAATAACAAAGAAGAGGCGAAGCAGAAAAAAATGAACCAAAAAGGCGAAGAAAGAAAAAGAAACTTACCGATGTAGACTGAAAACTAATGGAGACCAAGGACTTAACCAAACTAATATCGATCCCTTGTTCTTTGTCAAAAACAACAGAACGATAGTAGTTTCGTCAAGTTCAACCTTCAAAACTCGAAAGAACAAAACCCCAAGGTCGTGCATGTTACCAGGCTTGGCAAAAAATGATTTTGAACTTTTAGAGATCAAACTTGGATTCAAAATTTGAAGAGTTTGAAGTTGATTCAAGGGTAATTGACCATGGATTAGGGAATAGGAGATGAAAGAGGTAATGGGTATTAGTTTGGGGGTAGTTGGTGGTGGTGCCGCCACCAGAAAACTAGGGTGGAGCTAGAGTTTTGATTTTTGATCGGATATTCGAGAAATTCCAAGGGAATTTGGGAAGAACGGAGTGGGAATTTGGGATGGGGAGGTGGAGGAGAAGCAGTGGTGTTGACTTGGTGGCATTTGGCCACCGGCTACCGCCGTGGGCGATTTCCGGCGGGCGGCAGACTACTGTTTAAGGCGGAGTTTGGTTGGAGTCTCTGAAGGGTTGTAGAGACGGTGACCGGGGGGGGGGGGGTAGAGGGATTATGGACATTTAAATATAAAACCCTCATCAGTTTTGGACCGTTGGATTGATGAGATCCAACGGCCGCGATTAAAAGAGGGCAAAACGGGGTCGTTTGGAGGGTAAGGGGGCCTGGATTGGGTTAACAGGCGGGTTTTGGGCCAGGTATGGCAACATAGACGGGTGAAATTATTTGGGCTTGGTAATTTTAGTCCAAAAAAACTGATTGTTTCTTTTTTATTCCAATTTTCATTTATATTTCTTTTTTTTAGAAAACAGAAAACAAAAAATAAAGATAAAACATAACCTAAACTAATTCTTAAATCACATTAGCCTAATCAATACTAAATAATTTTAAAATAAATTTTATCACAAACAACCAAATTTTAAAGGAAAACTATCTAAATTTGAAAATAAAATTAAAAGTGCAAAATATACTATTTTTGTGATTTTTCTTCCATTTTTGTAGCATTAATTAACTAGTTAGCCTAAAAAATATATAAAAATGGACCCTAAATGCAAATGTAACATTTGTGTATTTTTATGAATTAAATAAAAATTAAACATGCAAACAAACAAGAAAATTATGCAATAATTTCTAAAAACCAAATAATTAGAAGAAAAATTCGTATTTTGGGAATTCTGTAGGAGTAATTCATGCGAGGTAAAAATCACAAGCTCACAGCTACCCGGTCTCTTTGCTTGGAGATATGAAGGATTTTCGGGCAAAGATAAAATGAGTAACTATGAGGGATTTTTTCGTGCTCGACACTCAATGAGAAGCATTTTTGAAAGTGTCTGACCGAACCTTGCTTCAAAGGTTGCCTACATATCCTTGGCTATAAAGGAATCAAGTCAGTGTAGTTCTAGAGGTTTTGGTAGCTGTGACTACCAGGAAGCTATCATTTCACTGCTGCTACTGTTTGCCAGCCTCCTTATTACACCAAAAAGGAAAATCAAAAGCTAAGCTAGCTAGACCTATCAACTACGAGTTACAAGATTCCCATCTATAAATCTCTTTAAGCTTGATCTTGGATCTTAGCTGGTTTTTGCTGTAGACTTTGATCTGAATCTCGATGCTCGTCAGCCGCATGTGCTGGTTCTTTCTTCCAGCATTGGATAAAAGCACGACATGCAAATCTTGTGACTTCAATCATATTATGAGCAGTCCACATATTTGTCCGCTCCAGCGTTTGAATTCACATTTTGTTCCTTTACTTCTTTTCTTTATTCATTCTTTTTGCCACCCAGGATCTTGTGCCTCAAGATCAAACACGCTCAGATGCCAAGACAAACAAATGAACGAAACTATCTACCACAGTTTTCACTAGAAAAATTCCGTGAGTTATTTGTGACAAAAGTCTGAACTTATTCTCTTTTCTCTTTTTTTTAATATAATAATAATTGTGTCTCTATATAAGGGAAAATATTAGGGAATGGAGCCATATATCTAAAATGTCAACTCAGGGATTGGAGTCCTAATGTTGGCAAAAAGGCGACTAGGGAATAAAGGACCTATGTCTAAAACCCAACTCAGGGGTTGGAGCCTTAATGTTGGTAAAATGCGACTTAGGAATGGAGGCCCAATGTCTAAAAACTCAATTCAGGGATTGGAGCCCTAATGATGGTAAAGGGCGACTGGGGAATGAAGGCCATTTGTCTAGAAATCTCAACTAAGGGATTGAAGCCCTAATGTTGGTGAAAAGAAGACTAGGGAATAGAGGCCTTATTTCTAAAACTCAACTCAGGGATTGGAGCCCTAATGTTGGTAAAAAGGAGACTAGAGAATGGAGGCCCTATGTCTAAGAACTCAACTTAGGTATTGGAGCCTTAATGTTGGTAAAAGGCGACTAAAGGATGGAGTCCCTATGTCTAAAAACTCAACTCAGGGATTTGAGACCTAATGTTGGCAAAAGGCGACTAGGGTATAGAGGCCCTATGTCTAAAAACTCAACTCAGGGATTGGTGCCCTAATATTGGTAGAAGGGGACAATGGAATGGAGGCCCTATGTCTAAAAACTCAACTCAGGGATTGGAGCCTTAATGTTGTTAAAAAGGTAACTAGGGAATGGAGGCACTATGTCTAAAAATTCAACTCAAGGATTGGAGCCCTAATGTTGGTAAAAGGCGATAAGGGAATGGAGGCCTTATGTCTAAGAACTCAAGTCAGGGATTTGAGCCCTAATGTTGGTAAAAGGTGACTAGGGTATGGAGGCCCTATGTCTAAAAACTCAACTCGAGGATTGGAGCCCAAATATTCGTAAAAGGTGACTATGGAATGGAGGCCCTATGTCTAAAAACTCAACTCAGGGATTGGAGCCCTAATGTTGGTAAAAAGGCGACTAGGGAATGGAGGCCATATGTCTAAAAACTCAACTCAAGGATTGGAGCCCTAATGTTGGTAAAAGGCGATAAAGGAATGGAGGCCATATGTCTAAAAACTCGAATCAGGGATTTGAGCCCTAATGTTGGTAAAAGGCGACTAGGGGATAGAGGCCCTATGTCTAAAATTGCAATTCAAGGATTGAAGCCCTAATATTGGCAAAAGGATAAGAATTGATATTGAAGATTCCACGCTATCATTTTTGTTAGGATTTTATTTTTATTTCTATTTTTTTATTTTCATTTCATTTTATTATAATAAAATGCGGGAAAAATTTTTGGAGGAGAACTTCCCTTTTAGGTTGATTGTTACTACGAAGCTGTTTCTAGCTTTTGTGTAGCTTTTCTTTTGGTTGCACCCGCTCTTGCACGGTTGCTTTGGGCTATTGTCACACCTATTTTTTCAAACTACAACCCCAAGTAGGGCTTAGGTAAAGAGTTTTTCCAATTAAAGGACAATCGAAACGAGATTTAGTTATTTAAAGATTTTAGAGTCACCACTTGGGATAATTAATGGTGTCCCAAGTCACCAATTTTAAATCCCGAGTGGAAGGTTTGACTCTGTATACAATTAGTAAACCAGAATTCTGGGTAAGGAATTCTGTTAACCCGGGAGAAGGTGTTAGGCATTCCCGAGTTCCGTGGTTCTAGCACGGTCGCTCAACTGTTATATCCGGCTTAATTATCGGATTTTAATACATTTTTGTACCTATGTGAAATTTCAACTTTTTAACCGCTTTTGTTTAATTTTAAGAAGATTACAATATTGTTAAGAAACATTTTGAACCACGTCACATAAATGCACCCGTGGCTCGCAACATATTTTACCTAACGTTGTGATTCAGATTTGGGTCACATAAATGTGCACGTGTATTTAAGAAGGTAAATTATTTAACTAGCGCGCCTAAGGTATATGCGTGTTTTTAGATTTGTGAGGACCACAGAAAATTCTCTAAGTGGTACACCCTCAAGTTCTAAGGGTTCAAAACCAATTAAGCAAGATCCATATTGTTATTATTTTTCTTAGGCGCGACGCACCTCGCTTATAATTATAAAGGGAGATTAAAGTAAACTTCATAAGCCATGGGTGTTTGTATTTGAAACAGCTATTTTAATTAATGGTCGAGGGATCCAAATACAATTAGCCATATTACCCGTCTTATTTTAAATCTCCTTCAGGATTTTGGGCCTAAGCTAACCATTGGCCCAAAACTCTGCGAAACGTCTTTACTAATGGTTGGGGGGGGGGGAGGGGAAATGGGCTCCAATACTAACACAAAGGAGGCAAAAGAAGCCTTTTATTTTGAAGCCCCAGGATCGAGTCCTTATGGCTACAAGTCAGTGCACAAGCCAAGAAAACCAAGATGAACTTAACTATTTCAAAGAAAACACAACTAAAAATACAACTCAAAATTAAATTATTATCCTGTATTCATGCTACTCTAATTTTTCCGAGTTGATTTTAAAGGAACTTCAACCATTACTTAATAACTTCAGAAGCATAACGATATCATTGTACAAAATAACCTTAGCATTAGGTTGTAACATGCATCTAACATCCATGACTATGGACCTAGAGCCAAGTATGCCAATCAATTAACCTGCAAACTTAATCATCTTTAACAACCTGTTTATTGCATCAATGCAGCATAATTCAAGGGAAATTCTACACTACTGCTGGTTCAAATAACCAGATTTTGAAATATCAGTCATTATACTATGCTAACAGGATCCAATTGTTAATTACAACAAGTTTTTAATAAATCAAGCTTTAAAACTACAAAATGACTATAAGTTGAGATATACAACTGATTCTAACTTGTGCTCCCATGTTATATGTCAAATGGCATCCATAGTATCTAGACATACCTGAAAAAAAAAAAGGAATCAAGCAGAGGTGAGGGACAAGGCTTAGCAACGGCAGGAGAAACAAACCCGACAGGAATCAACCATAACCAACGATAAACAGAGTTTTTGAACAAATCTTAGATGCAAATCATTCTAACCAAGTTCAGCTTTCAAAACCAAATAAGACTATCCTAGATCCCTTGTGAACTAGAAAATACTCCAGAAATTCAAAGAGACCTCAAAGTTCAAGTTTTCTTTCCTAATGAAATAGTAATTAACAATATTTAGCCGCATGAAATTTTTGGAATTTTTCAGTTCTTAATGGAACAGTAGCAGTCCCTTTTTTATGTATTTGTTTCTATATATTTTCTACTCTTTTCTGGGTTTTTTTATCACTGAAGTCTCTTTATCTCTTCAAAACGTTTACAAAAAACTTTCCTTCATAGGTAAGAATGAATGCCTTTATAGGCAAGTACCTAGGGCACCCATAGGTTTTAATTTTGCAATTTAGTCCTTAATTTTGTGACTTGGTATCAAAGTTACAGCCTAAATTTTATAGGGAACCCCCTACTAGAAGCTTCCAAATCTTGTTACTAAAGATTTCTTTACTAGTTTGCCTAAACTATCCCTAATGACCCTTACTCTTTTGTTTTGGGCTTTCACAACCAGCCGTGGGCTTAGAGACAGTCGGGCCTTTTGAATTGGGTGAAAAACGAACCAAAGAGCCCAAGGATGGTTTTAAACCAATCATTTTGACCCAAACTTTAGCAATATTAATTAACAGAAAGGAGGTACCAAAATGGAATCAACACATATGAATTGAAAAGAAGAAACATTAACAAAATAGAAACAAGATTAATTATGAATTCTTGCTCTTTAACAAACTAGTCAGATTAAACAAAGTATAGCAAATTAAAGACATAATCATACTAGTTCCACAACAATGAACCTATCTGAACGATTGAACTAATTTAGCTAATACAACCACAACCCAAAGGGACTCAAAGGTTCAGATGGTTCAACTCAAAAGGCAAAGAGAATGGTCAGGTTCTTTCCAGGGTGCCTTAACCTACTACGACTACCTAGAGATGGTGTGAGGAAGAATATGGTCCAACAAAAATCAAAAGAGGGAAGGAGAACTTAGTCAATCCGGCTCAGACGAGGTTACCTATAACTTCATGCATGGAATATCCTAGCTTCAGATTTGAAATTCGAGCTGCTACAGTGTGTTTGAGGATTATAAGTGAGGATTTGGAATGGGGGAGGGATATGGGTCCTTTGGTGCGATTTTGGGGTAGATTAGCGCCAGCGCCGCCGGACGCGGTGGTAGAGTCAGTGTTTCTAGCCAATATTCGAGAGGTTCTGGTAAGATTCGAGGGAAAGAAATTGTGGATTTGGGTAGAGGAGAGGGACGAGAAGGGGTGGTGTAAATTATAGACTGATTGGAGTTCTGCCGCCGCCGTGGATGGCATATGACGGATGGCGGACGACGGTGGGCGGTGAAGACGGGGTGTCTCTAGGGTTTCAGGTGTGATAAGTTAGAGACGGGGTTTTGGGGGTGGGGGGGGGGCATTTGGACACTTATATATTAAAATCTTTTCAGTTCTCAGCCGTTGGATCAAAGATCCAAGATGACTGAGATTAACTCATGCTAAACGACGTTGTTTGGTTTTATTGAAGATGGACCGTGTTAGGGGGGGTTTCTGGCTTGCCCAAATGTTTTATTCTCTTCTCTATTTCTTCATTTTTTCAGATTTCACTTTCTTTCTTTTTGTTCTTTTTTATTTTCAAAATTAACTAAAATTTAAATTAAATTATAAATCTCAAATTAACCTATAAAAATGCTAATTAATCCTACATAATCATTATCACAAATAATTAAAACAAAACTAAAAGAAAAATCACCTAAAATCAAAATTTAAATAAAAAGTGCAAATTAAGCTATTTTTTATTTTTTTTATAAAATGACTAATTACTAATTACTTCTTGAAAAATGTCAAATAATCTTCTAAATACACATGCAATACATTTTGTTTTATATTTTTCACTAGTTAAAATGCACAAGCAAAAATACAAATAAGTTTAAATGCCACAAAATTGCAAATAAATAAAAGGAATTATTTTGTTTGAATTTATGGGAGTAATTCATATAGGGAAAAAATCACACGCTCACAGCGGCCCCTCTTTGCTCAGAAACATGAAGAGTTTTCGTGCAAAGATAAGTTAGCGGACATGAGCGATTTTTTCCCGTTTGTATACTCCGTGAGAAGCATTTTTGAAAAGTTTGACTGCACCGTGCTTCAGAGATTGCCTACATATACTCACCTAAAAAGGAACCATGTTAGTGTAGTTCAAGAGTGATTGGTAGTTGGGAGTACCGAAGC
Organism: Nicotiana benthamiana; assembly: GCA_034376525.1. Taxonomy (NCBI): domain Eukaryota; kingdom Viridiplantae; phylum Streptophyta; class Magnoliopsida; order Solanales; family Solanaceae; genus Nicotiana; species Nicotiana benthamiana. The sequence continues at coordinate 99,272,484 of CM067337.1, forward strand.
TGTGATCTCATTGTAGGTACTGTTACTGCTACTGCTTGCTGGATCCCCTTATTACACCATATAAAAACAAAAGAAGCTAGAATAGGCTATGATCTATGGATTACAAAAGAACCTATCTATGTCTTCAAACTTGCTCTTGATCCTTGTTTCATTGTGTATCTTCCTGTGAAAATCCTTCTTGCCTTGTTGACTTGTTGCTATGTTTCTCTTTTCCATGTTGATGCTGATGGTTGAACTTGAGTTATGTTCCCTTGTTCTCCAGGTGGGCGCTTGATTACTAAAACTTGAATTGTATTCCTTTGTTTTCCAGGTGAGCGCCTGATTACCAAAACTTGAAATGTATTCCCTTGTTCTCCAGGTGGGCGCATGATTACCAGAACTTGAATATAAATTGAAATGTATTCACTTATTCTCCAGGTGGGCGCCTGATTACTAAAAACTTGAAATGTATTCCCTTGTTTTCCAGATGAACGCCTAATTACAAAACATGAAATATATTCCCTTGTTCTCAAGGTGGGCTCCTGATTACCAAAAACCAAAAACTTGAAATGTATTCCCTTGTTCTCCAAGTGGGCGCATGATTACAAAAACTTGAAATGTATTTCCTTGTTCTCCAATTGGACGCCTGATTACCAAGAATTGAAACGTATTCCTTTGTTATCCAGGTGGGCGCCTGATTACTAAAAACTTGAAATGTATCCCCTTGTTCTCCAGGTGGGCGCCTGATTTCAAAACTTGAAATGTATTCCTTTGTTCTCCAGGTAGGCGCTTGATTACAAAAGACCAAAAACTTGAAATGTATTGCATTGTTCTCCAAATGGGCGCCTGATTACCAAAACTTGAAATGTATTCCCTTATTCTCCAGGTGGTCGCCTGATTACCTAAAACCAAAAACCTGAAATGTATTCCCTTGTTCTCCAGGTGGACGCCTGATTACCAAAACTTGAAATGTATTCCCTTGTTATCCAGGTTGCCGCCTGATTACCAAAACTTGAAATGTATTCCCTTGTTCTCTAGGTGAGTACCTGATTACCAAAACTTGGAATGTATTCCCTTGTTCTCTAGGTGGGCGCCTGATTACAAAAACTTGAGATGTATTCATTTGTTATCCAGGTGGGCGCCTAATTACTTAAACTTGAAATGTATTCCCTTGTTATCCAGGTGAGCGCCTGATTACCAAAACTTGAAATGTATTCCCTTGCTCTCCAGGTGGGCACCTGATTGCCAAAACTGGAAATGTATTATATTGTTCTCCAATTGGGTGCTTGATTACCAAAAACTTGAAAAGTATTTCCTTGTTATCCAGGTGGGCGCCTGATCGCCAGAACTTGAATAATAATTGAAATGTATTCCCTTGTTCTCCAGGTGGGCGCCTGATTTCCAACAAACAAAAATTGAAATGTATTCCCTTGTTCTCCGGGTGGGTGCCTGATTGCCAAAACATAAAATATATTCCCTTGTTCTCCAGGTGGGTGCCTGATTACATAAAACTTGAAAAGTATTCCCTTGTTATCCAGTTGGGCACCTGATTGCCAACAAACAAAAATTGAAATATATTCCCTTGTTCTCCAGGTGGGCGCCTGATTTCCCAAACTTGAATAAAAATTGAAATGTATTCCCTTGTTCTCCAGTTGGGTGCCTGACTACCAAAACTTGAAATATGTTCCCTTGTTATCCAGGTGGGCGCCTGATTACCAAAACGTGAAATGCATTCCCTTATTCTCCATGTGGCCGCCTGATTGAAAAACTTGAAATGTATTCCCTTGTTCTCCAGGTGGGAGCCTGATTGCAAAAACTGGAAATGTATTTCCTTGTTCTCCAAGTGGGCGCCTGATTACCAAAACTTGAAATGTATTGCCTTATTCTCCAGGTGGGCGCCTGATTGCAAAAACTTGAAATGTATTCCCTTGTTCTCCAGGTGGTTGCCTGATTTCAAAAACTTGAAATGTATTGCCTTGTTCTCCAGGTGAGCGCCTGATTACCAAAACTTGAAATATATTCCCTTATTCTCCTGGTAGGCGCTTGATTGCTAAAACTTGAAATGTATTTCCTTGTTCTCTAGGTGGGCGCCTGATTACCAAACTTGAAATGTATTCCCTATTCTCCAGGTGGGCGCCTGATTGAAAAAACTTGAATAAGGTTGAAATGTATTCCCTGAAACTGCTACCTTTAAACCTGATTATAATCAAAACAAAAGAAATTTTCCTGCACCAGTTTGGTGCTGGGCGCATCTGTGAGTGTTAATTCAATCCCGTTACCTAATATCTCTAAAAAATTTAAAAGCAAAATCCCAATATCCAGGAGGGTCCTGACAACTCTTAATTAAATGATAGTTTTAAATCTAAGCTATATCTACTGGGGACTAGTAATTAAAGCTAAATCCCATTATCCATGAGGGTCCTGACAATTCTTAACTAACAACAACTCTAAAACTAGGCTACGCCTCTAGAAGTATTACTTCCCTTATGTCCTGTTATCTAAAGGAATATTAAAGTTGTGTCCCATTATCCATGAGGTCCTGACAACTCTTAATTAAGACCAATTTTAAATCCAAATCACCTATGCTGGGAATCAACACTTAAAGCTACGTTCCATTATCCAGGAGGGTCCTAAAAACTATTAAAATTAAATCTCATTATCCAGGAGGGTCCTGAAAATTTCAAATTAAATGTCAATTTTATCTCTGGATTGTTTCTGCTGGGGATTGCCAATTAAAGTTACATCCCATTATTCAGGAGGGTCCTGACAATTGCTATGTGAATCCTATCTCTTCCAAGTCACTTTCATCTCTTTGCTATTCATGATTATCTCCAACCTTTAAATAGCTCCCATTTTCTAGGAGGGTCCTAAGAATTTCAAATTAAATTCCAATTTTAACTCTCGGTTGTCTCTACTAGGGATTGCTAGTTAAAGTTACGTCCCATTATCTAGGAGGGTCCTAATGACTCCTATTGGGGAATAATTGTGCCAGATTATGTTTCCCATGACTGTTTGAATTTTAAACCGACTCCCATTTTCCAGGAGGGTCTTGAAGTTCACAATCATACTTGCCAGGTGCTTGCTTCTCCTCTGGAGTACTTCGCTGAGACCTTCGGAATTTTCTGCCCCTGTTTCAATCAAAGACAATTTTGTCAGTTTGAAATGTGGTGGTTATCTTGTAGAATTTTTGCTGAAAATGGCCTTCCCGGTGTCATGTTATATTGTGTCCAACTTCCCGATGAGCCACCTGATTTGTCCGGCTGACCCTAAACCCTAAACCCTATGGCTTTTAGATGAACCGAGATCTCTGTTCCCCAATCATTGTGTTACATTCCTGACCCTTTTTCCAGAATCTTTACATCCTTCCCGAAATTACCAAGTTAGTTCACTAGTGAAACTTTCATTAATTAGCCTTGCCACTTTAACTTTCTCTGCCTTTGTTATGTTTTAGCTGGCATGTGCCTTGCCATTTGGGAAGCTGGTAGTAAGCTTTGAGATTTCTCTCCTGCGTGCTTAACCAAAATTGATTCTCAAAACTCTTAGAGGAATGGAGACCCAAAAGAAAATGAAATGCAATGAATCTGAGTTGTTCAGTTTTAGAATAATAGAATTACGAATTTAGCGACTACTGAGGGGAAAAGAGGAGAAACGTATATGTGGAGGAAAAGCTGGTTCCAACGATCATGAGATGCATTTTGGCTTAGTCGACCCAGTATCTCCAAGCGATCGGCTTTCAGTTGCCATGCTTTGTTGTTGTGACCTTTCTTAACCAAATTACTTTAACCAAGCCTTAACCTTGCTTAACCTGTGGTGTTCCGAACAGATATCCACCAACAGCCTTTTCGAGTTATTCATTTCTTGCCTTGCCTTCGCCTTAAGGTGCTAAATACAAACAAAAATTACTTAATCAAAGGAAATCATACATAGTATCTCTTAACTGCATCGGAATCGATGTCCATTTCTACACATTTGCCTTCCACATCTGTTAGATATAATGCCATGTTCGACAACACTCTTGACACGATGAACGACCCTTGCCAATTTGGGGCGAACTTGCCCTTTGCCTCTGCCTGGTGAGGGAGGATGCGCTTAATGCCAACTGACCCACTTCAAACTTTCTTGGGCAAACATTCTTGTTATATTCTCTGGTCATTCTCTGTTGATAAAACTGGCTGTGACAAAGTGCTGCTAATCTTTTCTCATCAATTAGACTCAATTGCTCCAGCCGAGTTTTGGCCCATTCATCATCATCTATTTCTGCCTCAATGACAATCCGATGGGATGGGATTTCAATTTCTGCTGGTATTACTGCTTCTTTTCCATACACCAATAAATGTGGAGTTTCCCCTACTGAGGTGCGAACAATAGTGCGATAGCCTAACAATGCAAATGGTAGCTTCTCATACCATTGCCTGGACTCTTCCACCATTCATCGAAGTATCTTCTTTATGTTCATGTTGGATGCCTCCACTGCTCCATTCACCTTGGGCGGTAAGGGATGGAATTGCAATGTGTAATCTTAAACTGCTGACATACCTCCTTCATAAAATGAATATTGAGATTTGCTCCATTGTCAGTGATGAATATTTTCTGGATTCTGAACCGACAAATAATATTTGAATGCAAAAAGTTGTCATGGATTTCTTAGTCACTGCCTTAAAAGTTTTAGCTTCGACCCATTTGGTGAAATAATAAATAGCAACCAGGATGAATCTGTGTCCATTAGAAGCTGCTGGATCAATAGGTCCAATAAAATCCATGCCCCAAGCAACGAAGGTCCATGGTGCAGACATTGTATGTAATTTAAACGACGAGGAGTGGATCAAATCTCAATGCACCTGACATTGATGACATTTGCGCACGAAACTGATACAATTTCGCTCTATGGTGAGCCAATAATAATTTGCCCGGAGGATCTTCTTTTCCAAAACATACCCACTCATATGAGGTTCGCAAACTCCAAAATGTATCTCTGTCATGATGGTTACGGCCTGTCTAGCATCTATGCATCTTAACAACCCAAGATCTGGTGTTCTTTTGTATAATACCCCTCCACTGAAGAAAAGCTCGCTTGGTAAGTGACGAATTGTTCTCTTGTGATCACTTATGGCTTGTACTGGATACATACCCATACTGATATATTCTTTGATGTCATGAAACTAAGGCTCACCATCAAGCTCCTCTTCCACCACGTGATAGTAAGCATGTTGGTCATGGACTTGGATAAGCAGCAGGTCAACATAATCCTTAGCTGGATGATGTAACATTGATGGCAAAGTGGCCAAGCAATCAGCAACCTTTTTGTGGATTCTTGGGAGATGCCTGAACTCGACTGACCGGAATCATTGACAAAGATCATGCAAGCATTTCCGGTATGGTATGAGCTTCAAATCTCGTGTTTCCGATTCCCCTTGATTATGGTGTAACAGAAGGTCCGAGTCCCCAAGACCAATAGTTCCTGGACACCCATGTTTGTAGCAAACCTCAGACCCAAAATACATGCCTCATATTCTGCCATATTGTTGGTGCAATAGAAGTGGAGCTGAGCTGTAATGGGGTAATTGTGCCCCGTTTAAGAAATGAGTACTGCTCCTATACCGACGGCTTTCATGTAGGCGGCCCCATCGAAGAATACTTACCATCCTATCTTCTCGTCTTGTTTCACTTAATCAATATGCATCACTTCTTCCTCCGGGAAATATTTCTTTAAAGCTTCATATTCTTCGTCCACCGGATTCTCAGCCAAGTGATCAACCAATGCTTGCGCTTCATTGCAATCCTACTCTCGTAGGCAATGTCGAACTCGGTGAGCAAGATTTGCCATTTTTCAAGCCTCCCCGTGGGCATACGCTTCTGGAAAATGTATTTTAAGGGGTCCATGTGGGAGATGAGGTAAGTAGTATACGATAATAAGTAGTGTTTCAACTTCTGTTCTACCCAAGTTAGGGCACAACACGTCCTTTCAAGGTGAGTATACTTAACCTCATAAGCTGTGAATCTTGCTGAGGTAGTATATGGCCTGCTCCTTCCTCCCTGTGACATCGTGCTGATCCAACACACATCCAAATGAGTTGTCCAAGACTGTCAGATATAGGATCAAAGGCCTCCCTAGTTCCGGTGGGACCAATACCGGTGGATTGGACAGGTACCTTTTTATTTTATCAAAAGCCTCCTGACATTCCTCTGTCCATTTCACCGTAGCATCATTTTTCAACATCTTAAAGATAGGCTTGCAAGTTGTTGTGAGCTGAGCAATAAATCTACTAATGTAATTCAATCTCCCCAACAGACTCATCACCACTTTTTTGTTCCTCGGAGGCGATAATTCTTGTATGGCTTTGATCTTTGATGGATCTAGTTCAAATCCTCGGCGGCTTACTGTGAATCCTAGAAACTTCCCTGATGGCACACCAAATGCGCATTTCACAAGATTGAGTTTGATATTATACCTACGAAGCTTTTGGAAGTATTTTCTCAGATCTCTGACATGGTCAGCCTGTTTTCTGAATTTTACAATTACATCATCCACGAAGACCTCAATCTCCATATGTATCATATCGTGGAATGTGGTTGTCACTGCTCTTATATAGGTTGCCCCAACATTCTTCAGACTAATGGTAATGACCTTATAGCAATATGTTCCCTACGGTGTGATGAATGCTGTCTTCTCTGCATCCTCATCATCCATCAAAATCTAGTGATATCCTGCATAACAATACACAAAAGAATCAATCTCACGTTTTGCACAATTGTCAATCAATATATGGATGTTCGGCAGTAGGAAGTTGTCCTCGGGACTCGCTTTGTTGAGGTCATGATAATCGACACACACCCTGGTTTTACCATCCTTCTTTGGCATAGGCACGTCATTAGCTAACCAGGCAGGATATCGTTTGACTTAGATGACCTTTTCCTCAAACTGTTTGGTAATTTCCTCTTTGATCTTTACGCTCACATCAATTTTAAACTTCCTCAACTTTTTCTTGATAAGAGGTCAGGCTGGGTTAATGGGCAATTTGTGAACCACCAAGTCGGTGCTCATCCCTGCCATATCGTCATAAAACCATGCAAAGACATCTTTGTATTCAAGCAGCGCTTCGATTATTTCTTTCCTGAGCTGCGGCTCAAGATGGACACTTATTTTGGTTTCTCTGATGATATCAGGGTCCCCTAGATTGACTGTTTCTGTATCGCTTAGGTTTGGCTTGGGCTTTTCCTCAAAGTGGCTTAACTCTTTACTGATTTCCTCAAATGCCCTTTCCTTATCATATTCTAGTTCATCCTCATATTCTATCTCTTGAATTATTACTTCTGAATTAGACCGACTTTTGAGACTAGGTCGAAGAGTCCTTATGCATGTCATATCATTAGAGCCAGCATAAAAATAACTTTACAAGAAGGAAAAGAAACGCAAAGAAAAATAAAAACTATCGGCACTAACAAAAAAAGAAATTGCATTTCATTTAAATTGAAAGATAATAAGGTTTACACATCAAACTGGAAGGAACATAGACTCTTAATTACAACCCCGGAATAATCCACAGAAATTGAAAGAAAAATCAAAGTAAACTACCAAAACTCCTTCCAGGTCGGGAGATGGTTAGTTTCCCAATTGTTGATCTTTGCACAAGGCCCGACAAAATGCACATCTGCCTTCCTATTGCCCTTTCTAGCGTCCACCACATTCACATCTTCAAAAAACTTCTCAAACCTTTCAAGCAATTCCTTATCAGGATCACCCACAACACTCAAACTTGTTGTTGTCGGGCACTTCTTGACGCTAAGCCTCGCAAAAAATTTGGCGTGACTGATACAACAACTAACTTTGGCGTTGGAACGTGTTCTCCCTCTGTCACATTTCTTACTGATACCGTATCATGAACCTGATACACCTAGGACTCTTTGTCATTATCTGCCTCAATGAATGGTACAATAACATCACTGTGAGCGTACAGTGGTCCTCGTCGTGCATAACTATTTCTTGTCGATCCCATTCAAATTTCACCATCTGATATAAAGTAGAGGGGACTGCTCTAGCAGCATGGATCTAAGGTCTTCCGAACAACAGGTTGTAAGAGACAACCAGATCCAGCATTTGGAATTCCATGGTAAAATAAACTGGTCCGATTGTCAGTTTGAGCACTATGTCACCGATAGAATCTTTCCTTCCGCCATCAAACCCTCGCACGCAAATGTTGTTCTTGTTAATTCTTTCATCATCTAACTTTAACTTGTTCAACATGGAAAGGGGGAAAATATTTGTGCTTGAACCATTATCAACCAATACTCGAGTAACCACAGAATCCTCGCACTTTACCGTGAGATAGAGTGCTCTATTATGCTCGGTGCCTTCTATGGGCAATTCATTGTCGGAAAAAGTGACTCTGTTCACCTTAAATCTTATTGGCTATCTTCTCCAAGGGGTTGACTGTGCTTTTATTAGGAACATGGGCCTCATTCAGGATCTTCATCAACGCTCGATGGTGCTCGTCCGAGTGAATCAACAATGATAACAACGAGATATGAGCAGGAGTCTTTCTCAGTTGTTCTACAATAAAATAATCCTGCATTTTCATATTCTTCAGGAACTCTTCTGCTTCTTCTCACTCACAGTTTTCTTTACCAGCACTGAGTTATCCTTGGTTGGTTTTGATTTTCTCAATTCTTCAAGGGCAAAGCACCTCCCCGATTGGATAAATCCATGGGTCTCACAAACCTCTTCTCTAACCTCCTTCCCTTTCTAAGTCACTGTTACTCAGTCATAATTCCAAGGTACTGCCTTGCTGCTAACCATTGGTAGTTGAGTTACAGGTTTGACAATGACAGGCTCTATGCGAGCGCCTTCCATGACAAACCACAGGCTTGTTGGCTATCCCCGGTATCACCACTTTTTCGTTTCTTTGTTTCACCATCCCGTCTCTCGGAGATTCCTTCTTGACTATGACAATAGGCTCACTGCTTGCTCCACTCAACATAAGTGTCGACATCTCGCTAGCAAGTTCTCACCCATCTTCTGTTCACTGGCTCAGATCATCATGATAGTTTGTGAAGGCTTTTTGGGCTCCCTCTTTTTGTGCACTATCTCAATCATATTTGTCTCTTGATGAGCAGGCAACGGGTTTTGATTAATATCGGGTGCTTCCAAAGATTGCACCTCAATCTGATGTGAATCAATGAGTTCTTGAATAACACACTTAAAATTCTAGCATTTCTATGTGTCATGCCCCGGGGCACCAGAACAATACTCGCAACTGACAGAATAGTCCAGATTTCTTGGAGGAGGGTTTGGAAATTTTTCTTCAATCGGCCTTAGCATATCCAACTGTCTTAATCTGTGGAATAAGCTGGTGTATGACTCTCCCAGTGGAGTGAAAGTTTTCTTCTTCTGTATCCTCTCAGTTTTTAAAGCTTGGTTGGCCCGAAAAGCTAGTCTTCGGGTTTGTTTGTAGGATCTTGGAGGGTAGTTATTTTGTGGAGCTGGGTAATTATTTTGCGGGTTGGCGCACGCCATTGTGCGTGGGGGGAGGTTGAATATATTTTTGCGCATGATGGATGGGAAAACGGGGGTCAAGAGGTGGGTAGTAGTATTGTGGTGAGCTATATGGAGTGTGAGGGTAATATTGGTGGTGAGTTCAGGGTTGGTTGTAATGGGATGGACCCTGGGGCCCAAACCAAGTCCTTAAGTCAATGGTTGCTACCTCCTCCTCCTTCTTCTTTCCAATTGCTCCCCTGGTCCCGCTTTGGATAGCCTGGATGGTTGCCTTGATTGCCGAATAGCTCATAATCTTGTTAGATTTGAGTCTCTCTTCTACCATACACCCCATTTTCACTTCCTCATTAAATGATTTACCAACTGCTGATACCAGGTTAACAAAATATGTAGGCTCCAACGCTTGCAAGATGTAATCTACCATTTCGCTTTCCTTCATTAGTGGGTCGACCCTTGCTGCCTGCTCCCTCCTATGGAAGCCATATTCTCTGAAGCTCTTATTGTGCTTCTTTTCCAGTTTCATCAAAGACAAATGATCCGGAATAATTTCAAAATTATATTGAAAATGACAGGTGAATGCTTGTGCTAGATCGTCCCATGTATACCCCCGAGCATGATCCTGTGGGGTGTACCATTCCAGTGCTGAGCCACTCAAACTTTGACTGAAGTATGCCATTAGTAATTCATCCTTTCCACCTACCCCTCTTATCTTGCTGCAGAAACCCCTTAAGTGTGCCATTGGATCACCATGCCCGTCGTATAAGTCAAACTCGGGCATCTTAAAACCCGGAGACAATTATACATCTCGGAGCAAACAAATGTCTTTGTATGCCACATTCACTTGGCCTCTTAATCCTCGCATATTCTGAATGATTGCTCTAGACTCTTTCCTGAGCACCTCCTCTTGCTCGGATTTTTGATTGGGTTTTCAGCCTCAACCGAGATTTCAAAATGAGGAGTGTAAGAGTAGAGTTCATGGGCCTTGAAGGTGGGTTCTAGTGGTTAGTACTGATTATCATGAGCTTGGAGCAAAGGCTCACTGGATGATCTGTGGAGTGTGGCGGGCGGAGGTGCCACATAGATGGGAGCAACTGGTGGAGGGGGGTTGAGGAACAACTTTGGGTAGTGGAGCTTGGGGTGCCTGGGAAGTTGTACCCTGGTGTTATTGGTATGTTGGGAAGCTTGAGGATGGATCAGTGGTAGGGTGGTCATGTGACTGGGCTAATGGTGGGATGAAGGTCCGGTTAGCAGGATAAGCTGGTGGTGGCTGCCCTCTCACCAATACCTGATACATTTCAGCCATATGATGCTTAAACTTGTACATATCTTCTTTCATTGCATCAACATCCAACTCTTCCACCTCTTTTGAGAATCAATGGTACTTGCGTCAGTTTCTTGGTTGGCCATAGTCAGCTTGCTTTTGGACCGAGTGTTATAGGAGTAGGTTGCCAGGATGCCGCAAAAACTAACCACCTATCTGGATAATAGCAAAGCAACACCAAACTTGTTAGCAGTTAAGCTTCAACATATAGGTAGCCACATATTCGGGGATGAATGCACCTAAGCAGTTACCGGTTTCTATTATGCACATGGATTGGCTGCTTGCGTTATCCCAGCTTTTATCCTACACCATTATTTCTCTCTTGTTTTCTTTTCTTCTTCCCCTTTTATTTTTCTCAACTTGTTTTGCCTACCTTCATTTGTTTTATTAGTCTCTCTTTTATTTTACCATTGTTTCTCTCATGATTTTCTCTCTCTCTCTCTCTCTCTCTCTCTCTCTCTCTCTGTTTCTCCTTTCTTTTTCTTATTCTGGTTATGGTCGAATCCTATGAAAATTGCATGTATATCATGACCCCGCATGAATCAGACCGAGCGTAGTTTTGAAAAATAAATACAGAAAATATTTTGGAAATTATTCAACTTTCATAAAATAAAACACTTGATTACAACTATAAACATACTTTAATAAAATAAATCAACAGACTCTCACTCAAACGAAACCAACAGATTCGGACAGAAACATGAAAATAACTGACTTGACAACCTACTACAGACTCAAATAAAAGAAAATATAGACTTCCCAAATGGACCAACATATTTGAAAATCATGAATACATTAAAGCCTCTAATGCTCCTGGGCCTGCGGGACATAATCCGGCCTCGCCGCAAGCCTGTGAGCTAAATCCCCTTAGAGGTGGTGGAGGTCTTCCATCACATGACGCACAAAGGTCATTGCGGTGGCAAAGAACATAGATCTTGTCATATCTTCACAGTGGCTACACTTGACGGTGATGTTATTAGTGATCATCCGTACCCTCTCTATTTATAACACCTTTTCTTACAACAATCGCCCAATCTGCTGGGCCCTGGCCTCCAAAGTTTGTTCAGCTGTATGACTTAGTTCTTGAAATTGCTGCAAATCTCTCTCCGGCCATGCTATTGCTGTGTAACAATACTCTCTTTCCGCCTTGAAGTCATTCGCTTAACAATTTTATTTTCAACCATGATGACGCTCTTCTTCAATCCTGCAACCTCGTCGCCATACCTTTCTTTCAATTGTTCGATCATGCGTGCTCATTCCTCTGCATTTTTGGCCAATCGTTTTCGGCACATGGCTAGCTCACCCTCTGCTCTGTTCAAGTCAAAACCATATTCTCCTACTTTCCGCCTCAGATTGTCTATGAGCTTTTCATCCTTCTCACTTCTGGTGGGATTCTTTGCGGCTATTTTCATTTTCTAAGTTTGGGCTCGCGAAGATTCATTTTCATTTGCCAGTCTTTTCTTTTCCCCTTCGTCTTCCGCGGCTTGAAAACCTTTCTCGAATTGAAGGTCTTTGACTTATTTTTCCAATTTCCCTATTATGGCCCTATACTCGTTTTCCTTGGCTAATCAATTCCATTATTCTTGTGACGCCTCAGCAAACTCCTGAAGATGTGGCCTATTAGCCGAACGTCCGAACTCTCTTTCCTTTTTATACCAAGCTACGTACCTTAGAGCAACCTCGCCTTTAGACAAGTCTTGTACTCGAATGTCCGGCGTCAAGTATTGACATTCGCTCCAAATCTGGAAGACTGCTGCTTTGTGAAACTGAACATTAGGACCAATCTCGACCACATGGTGACTAATTTCTTCATCCTTGGGAATCATTTGGCACCTCCCTAAATGTCTCAGCACCCTGTACGGAGCATACAGTTGGATGCTCCGGAGACCCATTAAAAGGAAATGAGCCTCGATAGCTGGCATATATATAATTTCATCAATGGGGAGCCACCCGAATATTCCACTCAATCTGACTTGCACTTATGGTCCACAGATATGATACCCATTCTGTAACCCCCTCTGGTAATCTAAACCTATCAATTATGGTATAAAATTCCTCTATGCAGCTCTTTTCTAATAACCAGTAAGTTATGAATTGAGGTCGATAGCACATGTGTTCAACCATCCACATATGTAACAACAAGTTGCATCCTTTAAAGAGATCTCCTCCAGCTTTAGAGGCGATGAGGGCACGGAAGATTTCAGATAATACCATGGGTGCTCTTGACCTGAGTGAGAAAAGTTCTGACAACCCCTTCTATCCGTATGTCAATATTCCATTCTTTCTGTGGAAACACCACGAGTCCCAAGAAGAATACCATAAATGCGAAACACATGTGTTCTTCCCATTTGAGTTGGTTTCCCTTACTGCAAATTTTATTTTCTGGGTCGTTAAACCCCCTATGTGCCCATATCTTTGGTATAAACTGCGGAGTACAAAAACTGGCTGACAGATCTGGATTGTGGATCCCCTTGCTTATCTTTAATGAGTCCAAGAATTTGGGTACAGCGACGACCCTTGGCACAATCAAATATTGATGTCTCAAAGGAATTTTGGGAACCCCGTATATCCGGTTATTTCTTCTAGGGTCGGAGTAAGTTCAAAGTTCGGGAAAAGAAATACTTTGTGGGTCGGGTCCCAGAATGTAACCAATGCCTTTATTGTGTTTTCTCTAGGATTAATTTTCAACAATCCGGTAAATCCCCCCCAAGTGCGCATTAACCTTGTTTTGCCTCCATTCACCAAAGTAATTCCACCGAATATGTACCTCCAAAGGGATCTTGTTCATGGTTGTTATTGGTAAATTTTGGTTCGTGCTCATCCTGCACATTTATTAGGGTGATTAAGCAAAAATCATGATTTATTGGACTCAAAACAAGGTAAAACTTTTTCTTCAAATTTTCATTTTTCAAATAAAATCCCGACTTCACAAATATGACCTTTAAGCACATCTGGGGGAAGGTTGTACCTGCTACCGGCCAAAATTTAAAAAAATAGAAACCAGGGCGACTACCCTTACAAAAACTCCTTTCGGCGCCCTTTTATGGACATTCGGCTAATTTGACGAGACCTGCCTTATTTATTTATCACAAACAACATTGGGTTCTTTGGCTATTTTCGCAAAAATGAAGTTGGGCCTGATGGATATTGCCTACTTATATCACGCTCTATGAAAATCAAATCGGCGTAGTTCGGGCAATCTTGACAAAATTTAAAACCAGATTCTTTTCCTCCTTTTTTGTTTTTTCTTTTTCGAAAATAAAATCTCTTTCTTTGTTATTTTTTCCTATTTTAGAAAACAAAATCTTTTTTTGTTTTTGGTTTTTTTTTGTTTTTTTTTCAAAATTTCTACAGTATTTCAGTTTCGGTATTTGAAATAGGTAAATTCCTTCCTCATCCCTCACACTGTTATTATTTGTCAAATTCCCCTATCCTTTTTTTCTCTATTTTTTTCAAAAGCCGGTCGGCACGCAAATTCGAAAAATGCACAAGTAGCACACAAGATGCATAAAGGTGGTCTGTTATTTTGGGTGCACCTGTCCTAGACGGACCCAACCCCTGTGTTGAGTCCCCTAAGTCAAACGCATGATGCAAATAAGCGTTTCTACTAGGGCTCAGACATGAGGTTGAGTTATTCTAGGTTCAGAACCTAGGTATAAGGTCTACACTGTGTATCCGAACGGACGACTCGAGTTGAGGAGGGGGCTACGTACCGGGAACCAAAAGGCCATCCGGCTTTGTAACTTGTCCGAGACACTTTCTTATTATAAGATATGACACTAACAGAATAGGGAGTCTCCACCAGCAAGCACATCCCCGAAAATGAGAAGAGAAGGATTTCACGGTAGTTTATATAAATTCAAATAATATCAAAGCGGTAAAAAAGTAACATTTAGCACATTGGACACAATTATGTAATAAAATCATATATTAGTCAAGGCCAAATACAATAATTATTCTAAGCTCAAATTCTGAACCCTAAACCAGAGATTCTGGGTTCGATCTCCTCGACAGAGTTGCCAGATCTGTCACACCTCCTTTTTCCCACTACAACCCCTTGAAGGGCGTAGCTGAGGGAGTTTTTTCAATTAAAGGACAATCGAAACATGATTTATTTATTTAAAGATTTCATAGATTCCACTTGGGATAATTAGTGGTGTCCCAAGTCACCGATTTCGAATCCCGAATCGAGGAAGGTTTGACTCTGTATATTGCGAACCAAAAATTCGGGTAATGAATTCTGTTAACCCGGGAGAAGGTGTTAGGCATACCCGAGTTTCATGGTTCTAGCACGGCCGCTTAACTGTTTTATCAAGCTTAATTATCTGATTTTAATACATTTTTGTACCTACGTGAAATTTCAACTTTTTAACCACTTCTATTTAATTTTAAGAAAACTGCAACGTCGTTAAAACAAATTTTGAACCACGTCGCATAAATGCACCTGTGGCTCGCAACATATTTTACCTAACATTGAGATTCGGATTTGGGTCACATAAATGTGCACCCGTATTTAAGAAGGTAAATTATATAACTAGCGCGCCTAAGGTAATTGCGTGTTTTCAGATTTGTGAGGACCACAGAAAACTTTGCTAAGTGGTACACCTCAAGTTCTAAGGGTTCAAAACCAATTAAGCAAGATCCATATTGTTATTATTTTTCTTAGGTGAGGCGCACCTCGCTTATAATTATAAAGGGAGATTAAACTAAACTTCATAAGGCCATGGGTGTTTGTATTTGACACAACTATTTTAACTAATGGTTGAGGGATCCAAATACAATTAGCTAGATTACCCATCTTATTTTAAATCTCCTTTAGGATTTTGGTCCTAAGCTAACCATTTGCCCAAAACTGTGCGAAACATCTATACTAACGCTGGGGGGGGGGGGGGGAACTGGGTTCAAATACCAACCCAAAGGATGCTGAAGAATACACAGCCTTCTATTTTGAAGCCCCAGGATCAAATCCTTATGGCTACAATCAGTGCACAAGCCAAGAAAACCAAGATGAACTTAACCATTTCAAAGAAAATACAACTTAATATTAAATTATTATCATGTATTCATGCTACTCTGATTTTCCCGAGTTGATTTTAAAGGAACTTCAACCATTACTTAATAACATCAAAAGCATAACACTATCATTGTACAAAATAACTTCAGCATTAAGTTGTAACATGCATCTAACATCCATGACATAGACCCAGATCCAAGTGTGCCAATCAATTAACCTGCAGATTTAATCATCCTTAACAACTTTTTATTGTATCAAAGCAGTATAATTCAAGGGAAATTCACCACTACTGGTGGTTCAGATAATCAGAACTAGAAAGAGCAGTCATTATGCTATGCTAACAGGATCTAATGGTTGATTACAACAAGGTTTTAACAAATCAAGCTTTAAAACTGCACAATGACTATAAATTGAGATATACAGCTGATAAGCTGATTCCTAACTTGTGCTCCCATGTTATATGTCAAATGGGTTCCATAGTATCAAGACATACCTGGAAAAAAGAAGGAATCAAGAAGAGGTGATGGACAAGGCTTAGCAATAGCAATAAATAGCAGGAGCATCAAACTCGACATGAATCAACCAGAACCAATGATAAATAGAGTTTTTGAACAAATCATAGATGCAAATCATTCTAACCCAGGTTCAGCTTTCAAAACCAAATCAGACTATCCTAGACACCATGTGAACCAGAAAATACTCCAGAAATTCAAAAAGACCTCAAAGTACAAGTTTTTTTTTATCCAATGAAACAGTAATTTTCAATATTTAGCCGCCTGAAGTATTTGGAATTTTTCAGTTCTTAATGGAATAGTAGCATCCCCTTCAAAAGCAAGAATGAATGTCTTTATAGGCAAGCAACCAGGGCACCCTTAGGTTTTAGTTTTGCAATTCAGTCCTCAATTTTGTGACTTGGTAACTAAGTTACAACATAAATATTACAGGAAACCCCTACTAGAAGCTTCCAAATCTTGTTACTAAAGATTCATTTACTAGTTTCCTAAAGTACCCCTAGTGACCCTGAAATTACTCTTTTGTTTTGGGCTTTCACAACCAGCCTGGGCTTAGAGACAACCGAGCTATTTGAATTGGGTCACAAATGACCCAAAGAGCTAAAGCTGGTTTTAAACCAGTCATTTTGACCCAAACTTTACCAACATTAATTAACAGAGAGGAGGTACCAAAATGGAATCAACATTTATGAATTTAAAAGAAGCAAAATTAACAAAACAGAAACAAGATTAATGATGAATTCTTGCTCTTTAACTAACTAGTCAGAAGAAACAAAGTATAGCACATTAAAGACCTAATCATACTGATTCCACAACAATGAACCTATCTAAACGATTGAACTAATTTAGCAAATAAAACCACAACATAAAGGGACTCAAAGGTTCAGATGGTTCAATTCAAAAGGCAAAGAGAATAGTCTGGTTCTTTCCAAGGTGCCTTAACCTACTCTGACTACCCAGAGAAGGTGTGAGGAAGAAGACGATCCAGGAAAATCAATAGAGGGAAGAAGAACTTACTCAATCCGGCTTAGACGAGGTTGATTATAAATTCATGCATGGAATGTCCTGGCTTCAGATTTGAAATTCGAGCCGCTATTACTGTGTTCGGAAGATTATAAGTGAGGATTTAGAATAAGGGAGGGATAGGGGTCCTTTGGTGTGATTTTAGGGTAGATTGCCGCCACCGGACACGGTGGCGGAGTTAGTATTTCTGGCCAGTATTCGAGAGGTTCTGGTAAGATTCGAGGGAAAGCAATGGTGGATTTGGGTAGAGGACATGGAGGAGAAAGGGTGGTGTAAATTTGGGACTGATTTGAGTTCCGCCACAGCCATTGGCGATTTTCGGACCACGGTAAACGGTTGTGGGTGGCGGAGTCGGGGTGTCTCTAGGGTTTCAAGTGTGAGAGGTTAGAGACGGCGATTTGGGGGTGGGGGGGGGGCTTTTGGACACCTATATATTAAAATCTCTTGAGTTATCAACCGTTGAATCAAAGATCCTAGACGGCTTAGATTAACTCATGCTGAACGACGTCGTTTGGTTTTATTGAAGCTGGACCGGGTTGGGGCATGGGCTGGCCCAAATATTTTATTCTATTCTATATTTCTTCATTTTTTTCAGAGTTCATTTGCTTTCTTTTTTTCTTTTTTATTTTCAAAATTAACTAAAATTTAAATTAAATTATAAATATCGAATTAACCTATAAAAATGCTAATTAATCCTACATAATTATTATCACAAAAATTAAAACAAAATCAAAAGAAAATCACCTAAAAATTAAAATTAAAATTAAAAAAGAAAATTAAGCTATTTTTTTATTTTATCTTTTTTTATAAAATTTAAGAATGAAAAAATCTTATCTTAAGGATAGAGAGCCCCCTGCCTGCCTTTTCAGATACGAGTGAGTGAGCGCTTTTTATGCTATGAATGAAAGACCTCTCCATTTATTTTCAAGCTTGCTCTTCAAACCGGCCTATCGCTTTCCTCTTCTCTAAGGGCACTGAAAGCCACCTGATATAGGGCTTTCTCCTGTAATCTGTCTCTCGATAAGAAGCTTTTGTTTGATTCGGGTTAATCTTGTCTTCTTGAAGAATTACGGATTCCTAAACCTAGGAAGCTTCCTAGGTCGGCCAAAGGGGCTGCCATACAAGCTACAAGAAGCTAACATTCTATAGAAGGTTCTAGAATGGACTAATTGCTAATTACTTCTTGAAAAATATCAAATCAACTTCTAATTGCACATGCAACACATTTTTTGTATTTTTCACTAATTAAAATGTACAGGCAAAAATGCAAACAATTAACGTAAAATGCCACAAATCCACAAAATTGAAAATAAATAAAAAGAATTATTTTGTTTGAATTTATGGGAGTAATTCATATAGGGCAAAAATAACATGCTCACATCTGCACCTGTTTCAATTTCAAATAAAGAACAATTGTTAGTGTGAAACGATGGTTGGTTTTGTGGCCTTGACTGTTTTAATCACTTGATCTCGGCCCAATCCTTTGGTGAGAACCTCCGCTGCTCATCGGCTTTCTGAAGATTGGTCTCTCTTTCAAAACCGAGAAACTCTAGTTTTCAAAATTTCTCATGAGGCTCACCTGTATGAGACACTAGCCTTTCTCACTTCATTATGCCTCTAAGGGATTTTCACTTCGGATTTCTGTTTCATTTTCAATAACTTTGATTTCACAGCATCAGCCATCATGGCCAGTCGGGATAAACTTGATGCACCCACTAAGGTTGAGTGCTTTTTCTTTGGATTTTGTTAGGCAGAACCCTGTAAAACCAATATTGCCACCTTTTCTTTGTATTAGTTGTGGAAACAGAGTTAGACCAAAGGGGAATCAAGGAAAATTAAATAAGAGGTAAGAGAAAATGAATTCAAAAAGAAATGTCCCTTTCGGGTAGGAACGAAGGACTTATCTAGAGGTGCATGCAGACTTCAATAGACATGACATGCTTCTTGGACTGGATGCCCGATCAGCACAACCATCCCAACTTCTCATAAACTCATTGTGTCCCATATTTCCGAACCGAGAAACCCTGTCATGACTCCAATGATAGTGACAGGAGTCTTCTTTTCGATTAACGGTGCCCTATGTGGGTTTTCTCCAATCGACCTCTCTTATTACTCTTTTCACCGTCCCCTAATAGTGCTCTTTGCGAGTTTTCTCTAACCATGCTCTCTCATCTTCAATTTCTCTGCTCACAATCGCGTTATGGTGCGCGTAGGTTTTCACCGATACGACTCTAGCATTTTATTTCTCTTATTTTGATTGTATCGGATCCAAGCAAATGTGTTCACTAATTTTGAAACTTTTTGCTAATTGATTGGAAGGACTTGAACAATGTTTGCCTAAAAAGAATTGGATTGAGTTACAACTTTGGAACCGTTCGGGCGGGATCATCGCCGAACCATCATATCATCTACCCCAATTTCACTTTTTGGGGGACAATTGGATTTTTATTTTGTTGTGACTGAACCCTAGAGAGAGGCACTCTATGTATCCTTTCGGAATCAGGTTGAATATAGTTCTGGAAAATATTTTGTTTTTGTTTTTCTTCTGTTTTTTTATGTTTTACTTTGTTTTATCTTTTTCTTTCTTTTGTTTTGATGCTTTTTTTGATTTTCTTCTTCTTTCTTATTTTTCAATAACAAAGAAGAGTAACCGTCTCAAAGGGTTTGCAAAAGTTTACTAGTGTTTGGGTAGCGAGAATGAAAGTCTTCGTCATCCCAATTAGATAATGTGAGTGCTGCAAAAAGCCTAAACATAGTACCTTTTTACGGCTTCTGCGTTCACAGCACCTTCAGGACCATTTCCTTAGACATCTCCCAAGTATAGTACCCCTCTTGGAAATATCTTTCTGATGATATACGGTCCTTTCCAATTGGGAGCGAATTTTCCTTTTGCTTCCTGATGATGGGGAAGAATGCGCCTTAACACGAGTTGGCCCACTTTGAAACTCCTGGGCCGTACTTTCTTGTTGTAAGCATGGGCCACTGTCTATTGGTACAACTGCCCGTGGCAGACCGCAACTATTCGTTTTTCAACAATCAAGTGCAACTATTCCAGACGGGTCTTGACCCACTCACTATCTTCAATTTCAGCTTCCACAATGATCCAGAGAGAAGGGATTTCAAGTTCTGCATGTATTATGGCTTTAATTCCATAGACCAAGAGGTTTGGGGTTGCTCCAACCGATGTGCACACCATAGTACGACATCCCATCAGTGCAAAAGGCAGCTTTTCTTTCCACTACCTGGAGCTTTGAATCATCTTTATCAAAATCTTTTTGATGTTCTTGTTTGCTGCTTTGACGACACCATTGGCTTTAAGCCGATAAGAAGTAGATTTCCTATGCGTTATTTTGAATTGTTCACTTATCTCCTCCATCAAATGAATTCAAGTTTGCAGCATTATCTCTGATGATACTTGCAAGAATACCAAATCGGTAGATAAGATTGGAGTACACAAAACCTACCATAGCTTTCTTTGTGACGGATTTGAGAGTGATGGCTTCGACCCATTTTGTGAAGTAGTCGATGGCGACCAATATGAATATGTGCCTATTTGAGGCTTTCGGCTCAGTTATCCCAATGACGTCCATGCCCCAAGTAACAAATGGCCAAGGTGCTGACATGGGATGCAGTTCTGTGGGCAGTGCATGAATCAAATCACCGTGTACCTGACACTGATGACACTTCCGGACAAAGCTGAAACAGTCTCTTTCCATGCTTATCCAGTGATAGCCTGCTCGAAGGATTTTCTTTTCCAAAATATACTCGTTCATGTGGGGTCCAAATACTCCCACGTGTACTTCATACATAATTCTTCCAGCTTCCTCTGCGTCAATACATCTTATCAAATTGAGGTCCAGATTTCTTTTGTACAAGACATCACCACTCAAAAAGAAACCACTTGCGTATCATCTAATGGTTCTCTTTTGGTCTCGAATGGCTTGCTCGGGGTATTCTTTTGTTTTCAAAAATCTTTTGATGTCATGATACCATGGCTGAGTATTTGGTTCTGCTTCAACCGTATTACAGTAACCATGTCTTTCCCGGATTTGGATTTCCATGGGATATATGTGAGCGTTGCCTAGATACTACCACATTGAGGCCAAAGTAGCAAGATCCGAGTCTCCCATGATTAACAATTCTTCGACGTCCTGATTGATTTCCATGTTTATGCCTATAATGCCGGCTTCATACTCGGCGGTGTTGCTTGTGTAGAAAAATCAAAGCCGGGCTGTGGCTGGATAATGTTGACCACTGGGTGAGATAAAAATTGCCCCGATTCACAAAACTGTTGCGTTTACCGCTCCATCAAATAACATTTTCCAAGCAGTAGTATCCTCGGATATTGCCTCGATTAAATTTACATTTTCATCCGGGAAGTAAGTGTTCAAAGGTTGGTATTCATCATCAACTGGGTTTTTAGCCAAATGATCCGCCAACACTTGGGCTTTCATCACCGTGCGAGTGAGGTGCACTATGTCGAATTATGTGAGAAAGATCTGCCATTTGCTAACCTTCCTGTGGACATCTATTTTTGGAATATATATTTCAAAGGATCCAACCTAGTTATGAGGTAAGTGGTGTTGGATTACAGATAATGTCTCAACTTTTGAGCGACCCAAGTTAAAGCACATCAGATTCTCTCCAGTAAAGTATACTTGGCTTCATAACTGGTAAACTTTTTACTCAGATAGTAGATTGCCTGCTCTTTCTTTTCAGTGACATCATGTTGTCTGAAGACACAGCCAAAAGAATTCTCCAAGACTCTTAGGTACAGGAATAGAGGCCTCCCTAGTTCAGGTGCTATCAGGACTGGTGGGTTGGACAAATACTCTTTTATCTTATCAAAAGCTTCTTCACATTCATCTGTCCATTTGATTGCCGCATCTTTTTTCAGCAATTTGAAATATAGGTTCACATATGGATGTCAACTGAGCAATGAACCGGCTGATATAGTTCAATCTACCTAACAAACTAATCACATCTTCTTTTGTTCTCGGAGGAGGCAAAAACCGAATAGACTTTATCTTTGTTAGATCTAACTCAATACCTCTCCAGCTGACTATACAACCCAAAAGTTTGCCAGATATGACTCCAAATGCACATTTGGCTGGGTTCAACTTCAAATCATATTTAAGAAACCCTTCAAAGAATTTCCTCAAATCCCTAACTTGGTCATCTTGCGTTTTGGACTTGATGATTATGTCGTCCACATACACTTCTATCTCTTGGTGCATCATATTATTAAAAATGGTAGTCATGGCCCTTATATAGGTTGCCCCAGCATTATTCAAACCAAACGGCATGACCCTATAACAGTATGTACCCCAAGATGTGGCAAAACCAATCTTTTCTACATATTCTTCCTCCATCAACACCTGGTGATATCCTGCGTAAAAATCCATGAGGGACTGTGTCTCATGTTTGGTGCAATTATTAACAAGGATGTGGATGTTTGGAAAAGGGAAGTCATCTTTGGTACTTGCCTTGTTTAGATCTATGTAATCCACACACACTCGAGTCTTCCTGTCTTTATTTGGCACCGGAACTACATTGGCTAGCCATGTGGTGTACGAACCACTCGGATCACCCCTGCTTTCAACTGTTTTGGGACTTCTTCTTTGATCTTGTCGCTAATATCAATTTTGAACTTTCTATGCTTTTGCTGGATAGGGGGTAATCGGGGTAAGTAGGCAACTTGTGGACCATCAAATCAACACTTATTCCTAGCGTGTCACCATATGACCAAGCAAACAAATATTTGAACTCAAACAAGAGTTGGATTAATGCATCTCGGGTTTTTCATCTGTGTGAATGCTTATCTTGGTTTCCCTAATTTATTCAGAATTGCCCAAGTTAACTGGCTCAGTGTCATGTAAGTTCGGCTTAGGTTTATTCTAAAATTGTTCCAGCTCCCGATTTATTTCCCTAAAAGCCTTTTCTTCATTATATTATGGTTCTTGGTTTATTGTTTCACAGTTAGACAACATGTTTGGATCTGGGCATGGAATCTACAAGCATGTCATTTTATTTAAAGCCACATTATTAGAACTGAAAGAAGAAATAAAAATAATAAAATCAGAAGGAATAAAGGAAGATGGACAATTAAATATTGATTTCATTTCACTGAATTTGGAAGATAACAAGGTTTACATTGGAAATTAAAAGACATGAAACTAAAGAAAACATTCAAGTTACACTCTAGGATAACTCGTGATAAAGAAAAGGTGGCAGGACAAGTCTACTAGGACTCCCGCCTGATTGGGAACGACGTAGCCTTCCAATTTTGCAGTTTGGCATCAGGTCCCATGTATAGCACCTCAGCGGTGTTGGAGCCTTCCCCTGGTTGGACCATGTGGGTTTCATACAATATCTTTCTCATTGCCCCACAGATCTCTTCAATTTCTTCGGCTGTAAAGGATCATCTTCTTCTTCTTCATTGTATTTGGGATTGACGAATGTTTTATACAGATGCCACGCTGGCTGAGGCAAGATCCATCCATCATTCTTTCTAACATTCTCCCATTTTATATCACTTGGTGTGGGTCTTAAGCCGACCCAAAAGAACTTTTCACTAGCAGGCAGGGTGATAGGTTCAGTTATTCCTTGTAATGATTTTTTGAGCCCCTTCCCAGGTTTGAAGCCATGCCTGATCATTTCCTTGGCTACCATGATTTATGTATGTGAAAGGAAGGGTTGAGGGCAAGGGTTACCTTCTTCGTACTTGTCTGCGACCACGATCTCAAAGTTCTGATAGACTATGTGTTTACTCCCCTCTCTTGTTTCAAGACATGGGACTG
This sequence comes from Nicotiana benthamiana, assembly GCA_034376525.1. NCBI lineage: Eukaryota > Viridiplantae > Streptophyta > Magnoliopsida > Solanales > Solanaceae > Nicotiana > Nicotiana benthamiana. The sequence goes on from CM067337.1 coordinate 99,296,623, forward strand.
ATGGATCCCGATAAATTGATTGTGCATCTTCCCCGCGGACCACAATTTCTTGTACGCTCAAATTTCATCGTTGGTGAAGAGTAGAAGGTACAGCCCCCGCTGCATGAATCTGCGGTCTCCCCAAAAGAAAGTTGTAAAGTATCCATGTCCAAAACCTAGAAGGTTAATTCGAACTATACTGGGCCATGGGACATCATTCGGTCTCACCACGGGCCTATGTGCAAGATCCCTTTGTATCCACTCAGAATCACTCATTATCTGGCAGAGAAACGTCATCCCTGTAGTGAAGAAAGTGGGTTGGGTTATACCCTCATATGCTTGGCATTTTGCGATGATGTAGTCGGCAATAGCGTAATCCTCTCTCAGATCCTACCATTTTCTTGAAGTAGACGCCCGATTTGTCGACTCCTGGCTTCTAACACCTGAGTGTCGTGATGGTTTTGATCTTGCAGCCATTGCATTCTTCCTCCATCTAAGCCATTAGGGCATAGTAGTGTTCCCTGTCAGCTTTAAAGTCTTTGGCCTACTTGGCCACCTCATTCTCAAGGGTGGTTAACTTCCTTCTCAGATTGGTGATTGTCCCTTCATATTTTCTTTTCATTTGTTGCACAAATTGTGTCCTCTATTCCGCATTCTTTGCCAATTGGGCCCGGACTTTTGCTATATTGGCTTCAGATTTTCTAAATTATCTTGACTCTCAAGTGCTTTCTTCCTCAGACTACTTATAAGCCTCTCATCTACTTGTCTTCTTTCCGGGTTTCTAGCTGATATTCTCATTTTATGGATTTGAGCTTTGAGGGCTTCGTTTTCCTGAGTTAGCTTTTTCTTTTCCCCTTCATCTGCAGCAGCTTGGATACTCTTGGAAAATTCGAGATCTCTGATTTGTCCTTCCAACTTACTATTCTAGCCCTATAGCTTTCTTCTTTAGCCAACCAGCCCCACTACTCTTGTGAGTCGTTAGTGAATTGTTGAACGTGGGCTCTCTTTGCAGGTCTTTCGGGAATCTAAAACCTTTTGCCAAACCAAAAAATGTACTTGGGGTCTACCTCACCTCTAGCTAGATCCCGCACCATAGTCTTAGGTTCAAGAAATCTGCATTCATTCCACACATGGCAAATTTTTCCTTTCAGAAATACGGCTTTTGGGCCCAATTCGATGATATGTCTACCTAAATCTTCGTCATGGGAACGATTTGAAGTCGACCCAGTGGACGCAAAACCCTGTGATGAGCATATGTTTGGATACTTTGGATGCCCATTAGGAGGAGATAACACACGACGGCTAGCATGTATATTGCTTTGGTGACGGGAAGCCATCCGAACGTCCACTCAATTTTATCGGCAGTTAAATGGCTCAAGTGCACAAACCAAGCATCAATACCCTCGACAGATTCAACACCCACTACTCGGCTTTCAAATTCTTCAATGTAACTCAAGCTGGTCATAATGTAATTCAGATACCCAACCCGGTGGCAGAGATGTTTTTGTATCCACAATTGTAACAGCAGATTGCATCCTTGGATAAATTTCCTCCCTCCTCGGCAGATAGTTAAGGCTCGGCAGATTTTAGATAAGATCAAGGAAACCAAAGTGCCATTAGCTTTCTTGATTGCAACTTCGACCATTCCTATGAGACCCGCTTCTATATTACCATCCTTACGCGGATAGATAACAATACCCAAGAATGCTACTACAAAGGCCAAACCCGGCCTTGCCTCCCATTTATCTTTATTTCCAGCATGGGTCAAACCAGTATTTGGTGCTTCAAAACCTTGGGGGTTACCATAGCGTTGATACAAGAACTAGAAAGTGCAATACCATTCAGATAAATTTACATCCTGAATATCTCGACTAATACTTAGCATATCAGAAATGTTCGGGGAGATATCGGTCTTGGTGACACTGGGTACCGACTTCTAAGGTTTTCTTTAAGACCAGCATAACCTGCAACATCCTCTAGTGTGTGTGTAAGCTCGAAGTCAGAAAACCGGAAGACATTGTGGGTTGGATCCCAAAAAGCTATCAATGCTTCAATCACATCCAACATTGGCTTCATGTTTAAAAGTCCAATGAGACCTCCCAGAACCTTTACCATAGTTTCTCTACTGCCTTTTCCTAGATCATTCCACCACACATGGAGCTGTAAGGGGATCTCTTTAAGGACTGTGAAGGGTTCATTTTCATTTGTGCTCATCCTGCACATTTAATAAGGTGATTTAATAATTTATTTTGACTCAAAACAAAAGGGAAACACTATTTTTCGAAATTTTATTTCAAAATAAAATCCAACTTTGCAAATACAGCCTTTCAGCACTTCGGGGAAGAAGAGTTTAAGGTCGTCCCTGCTAACTGGCCATAAACTTTATAAAAAATGATCAAAGGTGGTTGTTCTTGAAAAATGCCTTCTGGCGCCCTTTGGGGACATTCAGCTTATCTTAAAAAAGAATGGCATCACCCTGCTTTTTTGTGATAATTATAAATTTTTTGGTCTTTTTGAGCTATTTTTACAAAAAGAGAAGTTGGACCTGATGGGGTTTGCCTACGTATCTCACATACAATGGAAATCAAACTAGCGTGGTTCAGACAAATTTTTTTAACAAAATAATTACTGTTTTTAAAAAAACAAGATTTTCCTCTTTTTTCAAAAATCTGGCAAAGTTTCAGTACCTTTTGGACATTGGTTTTTTTAAAACGAATAATTATCTCTCTTATTCTTCACACTGTTATTTTATTTTCCCAATTTTCTTCAATTATTTACAAGCCAGTAAATATGCAAATATGAAGCAAATAAATCCATAAGTAGCAAGTAAGATTCATCAGGATGGTCTTTTCATTTCAGGTACTCCTGTCCTAGACAGACCCAACACTTATGTTGAGTCTCTTAAGTCAAATGCACGTGATGCAAACAAATGTTCCTACTAGGGATCCGGTATGAGGTTTTGTTATACTAGGTTTAAAACCTGGATTTTTTTGTTCTAGACCTGGCTTACCCGAGCAGACAGCTCGAGCCGGAGGGGGGTGGCAGCGTACCGGGAATACAGAAGCTTCACCGGCTTTGTAGCTTGTCCGAACCTCGTTCTAAAATTTGGGATAAGACTCTGACAGAAAAGAAGTTACACGAAGTGAACACTTCCCAGATGATTTAGAAACTCAGAAAGAAGAAGGGTTTCGAAGCAGTTTATATACAGTTCACAAAATACTAAAGCGGTAAAAGCATTTAGCACATTAGGCTCAAACATGTATGAAAATCAGATAGTAAATAATGCCAATCATAACAGTTATTCTAAGCTCGAATTCTTAAACCCTGAACCGAAGTTCTGGGTTTGGTTCCCCAGCAGAGTTGCCAGAGCTGTCAAACCTCTTTTTTGACACACCACCCCGAAGGGTAGTATATGAGGGAGTTTTTTCATTTTAAGTGACATTATTCGAAATGGGATTATTTATTCAATTTTATTCAGATTCGTCACTTGAAATATTTTAATTGGTGTCCTAAGTCACTGAGTTATTTTAAATCTCAAATTGAGGAAATTCGACTTTCCTTTTGAAGTATGCAAACCAGAAATTCTGAATAAAGAATTCAGTTAACCCGAGGAAAGGTGTTAGGCACCCCAAAATTCCGTGATTCTCACACGGTCACTTAAACTATTACAATTGGCCTATTATCCAATTTTAATACATGTTTTAGCCTATGGTACGTTTTTAACTTATTAGGCCGCTTTTAATTAATTTTAAAAAGATTTCAATGTTACCTAAAACGTCTCTTTGAACCACGCCACATGAAATGCACCCGCAGGCTGAGACTCATTTTATTTAACATTGTGAGATTTGGATTTGGGTCACATGAAATGCACACCCGAGTTTAGGAAGGTAAATTATTAAAATAACGTGCCTATATCAACTATGCATTGTTAACTTTGCGAGGGCCATGAAAAATTCATTGAATGGCACGCTTCGAATTCTAAGGATTCAAATGTCGACTAAATGAAGACGTGCAATTTAAGGTTTTTGTTTGGCACAGCGCGCCTTGAATTATTCTAACCAAGAGGTTTTTAAAAAAAATAAATTATGAGGGCCATAAACTATTATGTATTGTGTGATTAGGCTCACCTCAATTAATTAAAGAGATTTAGTTAATTAAGAGAAAACTTAAAGGGATTAACCCTTCAAACCTATATAAGAACTAACTAAAGAGTTTAATTTTGACGAAATTCCATCGACTCAAGTAACTAAGAGATAAGCAATTTGATTACAAAGCCTTCGAGCTTGGGCCCAAAATGAGCCCAATTTTTGGTGACGAAAAGGACGTCCAAGAGCATATGGTATGCAAACCAGCTCTGATTTCTTAACTACATAATTGGGCAAGCTTTAGGCCCAATTTTCAGAACCAAACTTATGCAAAATCAATCAAATACCAATCAATGCAAAAAAAAAAAAAAAAAACAATGTGAAAATATGAAATTACATAAGCACTTATTTTTGAGTTTTAATTACTAACTAAGCATCAAATTTTATGACATGCATTTTGAAGGTATTTAATTGCTCAATGGCTGGAATGTCAGGCCCAATCCTTCTATTGAAGGATCGGATGTTCATGCACAAAGAAACAAGGAAATATTGGGCTCACTAGAAGCCCAAAAGTGTTGATGCACACAAAGGAGTCAACATTTCTGAACAATTGGGCCACACGTCGTAGCCCAGTGCAGGATTCAAGCACATATAATGGATTACAAATTGTATTGTTTCATGGAGCATTAAAATAGGTACTTATTATCATACAAAAGTACAAAGCACATTTTTAGTGTCAAATTGTCGATGAAAATATAGTCCTACAATACTCATTCTCAATTACTTGGTGATTTTGAAATCACATTCCAGTCCTCATTTTTAAACAAACAGTACTATAGGGTTTCAAAAATGAACATTTATCAACATAAATTTTATTCTATAATTAGCATACACTAAGGCTTTCATGTACCATAAACTTCAACCCAGATTGCTTCATAGCCCGAACAACACAATTCTCAAATAAAAAAAGCATCTACTAACATGAACTTTGGCTGAACATTTTGGTTTCAAATCTATATGGATCACTTTAGGACTTCAAACAAAAATCAATCCCAAAAGAAAATACTAATTTCAACTAGACTAAAGTAATTTTTCACATAGGTGAGTCAGAATCTTCTAATACCACAATTACAACAAGTCAATATACACTCAGAACTTATTTCAATAAACTCACACCCCAAGCTACCACATTTGAGCAAATGTCCAGGTTTATACATCAAGTTCAATCTAACAACATTGCATCCAATAACACAAAAGGAGCATGATTATGCATGAAGGAGAACTAACTTAAATACACATTTGGATATACTCGAACTACAGAAAAATGAAATTGATTAAATGTGCAAGCCCGCAGCCTCCAATTCAAGGCAAACACAACCAAATATTTCATTTCACCATGCCAAACGAGGTTCAGGATATACCTCGTTATAACAGCAAATCAATAAGAAAATGAGCTAGGAGTGAGCAGAAAATAGCAGAAGTAGCAGGCTCAAATGAAAGGAAACCACAGTAGAATCGACTTGAAATTTGACGAAAGAATAATGATGAGACCCAGCAACTTAAACCAACCCTTTGAAACCCAAATTCAGTCCATTTTTACCCCAAGTGAATCAGAAATTTTTCAGAGATTAAAAGCTTCAGAAATCACAAAAGAAGACCAATGGAACAGTAATTTTTCTGAAATTTCCTAGCTATTTTTGATGCTTCAGAGTTATTCTCTATTTTTTTCTTTCTAAAATCTCTAAAATATCTCCTCTAAAATCCCTAAATTCCTCCTCCAAAATCTGACTCGGGCTTCAAGTAGCAATGCTTTTATAGGCAAGCTATTATGGTAGCCTTAAGGGTTCAGTTTTTGCCCTTTAGACATTTTTCAATTTTTATTTTGGCTACTTGGTCCCTAAATTATTGACTTGTTGGTCAAGTAAACCTATTTTTCAGCTTCTAAGAAGCTTCCTAGGCAGTTACACCGAGATTCCCTAAGTTAAACTACTCAAATTACTCTCTAGCTATCATGTTTTTACCCTTGAGCCTCAAATGGTTTATGGGTCAATGATCCAAAGATTCAGGTCCAAATTAATGAATCAGACAGACCTAAAACCCAAACAAAAAGGGGTCATAAACCCAATAAGTCTCATGATGCGCAGAAAAGAAATATGCAAGTGATTTCAAACTCAGAAACTGATCAAACGAGTAATGATTTTTCTTTTTCTTCTAAAATACTAAATTGAAATTAACACTACGTTAACAGTTTATCAACAATCTAATCAAAAAATTTCGTAGCCTAAATAAAATTAAGGAAAAAATAGAGCATATGATTAAGACTTAAAAAAGAAAATTAAAGAGATGAAGCAGAAATAAATACGCAAACAATACAAAAACAAACTATCCTAGTATCGCCGCCGTGGGCGATACTAGCAGGCAGCGGTTTCAGGCAGAGTTTGGTTGGAGTCTCTGAATGGTTGCAGAGATGGTGATGTGGGGGGGGGGGGGGGTAGGGGCATTTGGACATTTAAATATAAAAACCTTCATCAGTTCTGGACCGTTGGATTGATGAGATCCAACAGGCGGCTGGACCGGGTTAACAGGCGGGTTTTGGGCAGGGTATGGGCAATTTAGGTAGGCTAAATAATTGGGGCTTGGCAATTTTAGTCCAAAAAAACTGATTCTTTCTTTTTTATTCCAATTTTCTTTTTTCTTTTCTTTTTTCTTTTCTTTTTTTTTTAGAAAAAAAAAACTAAAAATAAAAATAAAACAAAACCTAAACAAATTTTTAAATCGCATTACCCTAATCAATACTAAACAATTTTAAAATAATTATTATCACAAACAACCAAATTTTAAAGGAAACTATCTAAATTCGAAAACAAAATTAGAAGTGTAAAAGAAACTATTTTTGTGATTTTTCTTCTATTTTTGTAACATTAATTAACTAATTAGCTTAAATATATATATAAATTGGCCCTAACAATTCTCCATTTTTTATTTTTATGAATTATATTAAAATTAAATATGCACACAAAAAATGCAAACAAACATGAAAATTATGCAATAATTCCTAAAAAATCAAATAACTAAAAGAAAAAATTTTATTTTGAAAATTTTGTTGGAGTAATTCATGCGAGGCAAAAATCACATGCGCACAAACGTTTACCTCCAAAATAACTTAAGTAACAAGAAGAGCAATTAAAGAGATTGGGGAGATTTTGATTGGAACCATAGAAAAACTGAAAAGGTGCACTTGTGTATAAAAAATATTCTAGCTAGAAAATACCAAATTAAGGAGAGTGAAAGAAAAAAAATAAATAACACCTTCGTATCTTTGTATAGACTAGTAAATATCTACACGTTAATTTGCTTAATGAAGAAGGGCGTAAATGTGCATGGTTTCATGGCAAGACATTGAATTGGTCATAATAAGAAGGGATGCTTAAAAGTGAAGTGTAGTGTATTATAGTACATAGGAGGGTTAGTCACTATTTTCTCAAATATAGCATGCATGTCCCTTAGCCTACAAACTCCTACTTGATCCTAAACTTTACGAGTTTAAATTAGTAGAGACTTACACTACAGACAAGCCTATGGTACTAACTTGCGTGGCATAAGAGCTTCTTTGTGTGAGTGAGCAAATTCTTTCTATATTTGAGTCCTTAAACTATACTTAAACTTATATTGAGTGTGTGGAATACTTTCTCTATGTGATTTGTTGGTGAGGCACATGATTTACAGAGGATTGGTGGAGACCTTGATTTTTGAATAGGCAGAAGGGGCGAGTCATAGTGTGGAATGCATTAGAGTCAAGTTTTTAGGCCAGGATGTTAGAAGAGTCACACAAATATTTTAAATAATCTTGGCATGAGTTTAAAACTTGAGAAAATGTATGAAGAGTGCATATGTTTAGTTCTAAGCGTTGATATAAACCATTGTCATTTGTGTGATGCTTGAGTATGTTTTGAAAAGTATTTCTTGCCTATGCGCTTAATTTTAAGTTGCTCGAGGACGAGCAAGAGTTTAAGTGTGGGGTGTTGATAAATGATGAAAAGTGCATATTTTGAGTATATTTGCATATTAATTCTTGTCTAAGTCATGAGAGTTACATGGTTTTTAAAGTGAAATATACTCATTATGAATTTCTTATGTGTAGGAATGAGTCTGGATGACAAATGATCAAAAGATGACAATTCGACACAAAAATAAGAGATGAAAAACATTAGGAGCTTGTCCAATTTCGTGCGTAGCACAAAAATGGACGCAAAATAGGAGAAAAGTGAAGGCACAAAGCAGCAAAGTGAAGGCACGAATCGCTTCATGACCCGGAAAATTGCAAATGCTGAGTCTGCATCCAAGTTCGTGCGCTGCACGAAAGTTGAGGCGCCCTCCAGCTCTCCTATCCGAAGGTGGATTAAAGACTTTCGCCCGCATCAACCTTAGTATCCTAAAACTACTTTGAAGGAGGAGACACTACTTTAGGGTTACCTAACACCTTTGGAGGAAAGAACCCGCTAGAAGCAAGAAGGAGAAAGATGCAACTCCACGTTTTTACCTCTTTTTCCTATATTTTTTTAATAATCCACTAGGCTATGAGCCTATGGCTAGTTTATATATATATATATATATTAAAAAAATAAGTAGCATGTTATTTTACAAAGAGTAAGACGATAATGTATGTGCGTTACATCGATCCTATTATCAATTTTGGACTTGTGAGGCCCAATATTGATATTACAATATGATCTAATAATAATATGTCTAATAGGGTCTAAAACATATATAAAAACTAGCCTATTACAAACATAGCCAGTTTCATTCTTGCTTGTTCTGTTGTGCCTTTCCTGTTTGCTGATTTCTTTTGCATCTACTTGTGTTGGACTCAATCTACATTCCTTTATTTCTGATCCTTTAGGATTCCCAGTACGCATATCTGTTATTGCTGCATATACTGTCCACGAGCCATTTTCTGTGTTGTCCTTGCCTTTTCTCATCCCTAATTCACAAGTGATCCATGAGTGGAGTTTCGAATTTTCTGCTTTGCTGTGTTCCTTGCATATCTTAATGTCTATATGAACGGAGTTTCTTGCTGTACCATATGGTATAACCTCCAAAGTTCTATCTAGAAAGTGCTGACTCATCAACAACAAACTAGGTACCTTATTTCCAGCTCTTCTGACATTTGTTATCATGGGTATGCCTTCCCCTGCTTGTCGTCAGGTAGATTGAGCACTAAGTACTAATACCACCACTAGGAAGTTTGGCCAGAGGAAGGACCTGCATTTAGTAGTGCTTCCTGCACCTTTTGCACCATCCACGATCATGTGTGCAACTGTTCCTTTTGTGAGTACATGCGTGAGTTTGTTGCTGAAATTGTATGTTTGTAGTTATTTGGATTACTTCCTGTGTATCTGAGGTGTGACCCTCCTGTTGATCATCTAATCCAAACTCTTCATGTATTGTTACTTTAGCTAGCCACCAGTGACTACATATGAAGTAATGTCGGGCATCATATTGCCCTTCATTTTTCCTATATATCTGCATATCTGTGATTTCCTCTCAATGAATAAGTGCATAACACTAATACCACCAGCTGAGATTCCATCTCAGAATATGCCATACACACTGAAAACTCACTATATGCCTGGATCTCTGTATCAACCTCTGTCAAGGTGATCTATACCTCAATTTTCCAATCTTCTGATCCAAAGTTGAAATACCACTGGTGCATAGTTGTGTCCAGTCTATTCCTGTGTTCTCAATTTGATGCATTGCTCTTGTGTATGCTAGAGTGAATATTGCCTCTACTACCTATAGCATTGCTTTCTATTTGACATGTAATCCTTTATCTCTCAAATTTTTTGCTTCTTATACTGAAACTTGAAGAACTGGATGGTCTCTTCGCCTTCATGCTTGTGCTTCTCGTATTACCTCCTTCAAGGGAATGAGCACTAGGTGTTAATACCACCCAATGAATTCATATAATATGAGAAGGCATGAAAACAGTAACTTTTCCTGCAAAAACAAAAAGAAAAAAGAGTTAGTAAAAATTGAGCTGCACATATCCTCCTCCCTAAAGATTTGGATATGCAGCTCCAATGATTTCATTGCCTTCTTATTCCTTGTAGTTAATTCTGTCCAGCTGTTAGTGAACCATTAAGCAACATTCCACCAAATAAGCTTCTCCAACTGAAGTATTATGTGTAGTGATGCTGGTGTCCAGATTTGCTACTCCACTGATTCATTGCATTCTATCAGTATCAAATTCTCCCTAAGTGAATTCCTTTTCCTTGCCTGACTCCCATATGGTGTACCTTCCAAATTTCCAATTATAACGTGTTGCCACGACATCAAAACACTGCCTTTAGCCCTCCAGAATTCTATTACCAACAGCCCTTGTTGCCTATTTCTCTTAAGCTTTCTAGGCATCGTTTCCTTGTATTTTTTGATTTGATCATCCTTTAACTCTATAACAGCTGCATTACTTTTGAATAAACTCCAATCTCTATTGTAGTTTAACTGAACTTGCCCACTTCTCTTAGGCATTCAGGGCAATGTTGTGATAATTTCTAGCAGCCTCACGGATATCCTCGTGACTATACTATTGCCTAGGTCTATAGTAGTCCCATTGGGAATGAATGCTAGGCATTAATACCACCAAGTGAGATACCATTAGATCATAGATCAATATCACAGTAAAGGTACCTGCAAAAAAGAACACCTTGTTAGAGAACCAACAAATCACCATGTTCTCCTCATTGCAGATTTGACCATGGTGATTAGAAGAGCTGAAAACAGCCAATGACTCCTCCTTTACTCAACTCCACTTTGTCCCCTTACTCCTAAGATCTTTGCTACTTTTACCCTCAAATATGGACATTGAAGTTTGTCCTCGTTGACAATCCTTCTACTTTGAACATCTAGTTGCCAAAACTCATAGCATTCAAACTCACCCACGTCTAGAGCATGGTTAGCAAGGTAATCTGCCATTTTATTTTCCTCCCTAAATATATGAGACACCTTGTAGTTTCCCCTCTCCATTAAAAACCAAATCTCCTCCGCCTATTGCAAAATATTCCACGGCGGCTTCCACACCCCTTCAATAATGTTCTTCAACAACATAGAGTCAGTTTGTACCTAAACATTAGTGAAGTTGCGATCATTACAAACCTTCATTGCCTCCAGAATTGCAATTGCCTCAGCTTCGCTATTTGTTGTTTCCTGAATCTCCCTTCCCATCGTATATATCACATCTCCATACTCATCTCTAATACAAATTCCTATTGAGCTCCTACCAGGATTTTCCCTTGATGCACCATCCGAATTAATTTTCAACCACCCCTCCATGGGCTTCTCCCACAGTACCTTCTCATATCTCAACTTAGGAGTGTACCTTTCCAACAGTTCCAGCAACTCATGCCATTTGTGAGGAACATTAGAAACTCTATTTTCATTATTGGTTATGAATTATGGTATTGTAGTTTTGCATACTATTTTGAATAGCTAATTTGTTATCTAGGATTTTGGTGGAACCTTTTGGAGGATGAATTCTTGTTATATCTGAATATAATTTAGCCTTTGAATTTCTTTACATGTTCAGCTACGTGCTTATTTATGTTGATTAAAGAGCCATCAATTGACTGTGCCTATTTATTATGTATTGTTTGAGAAAGGATACATTTTTAGGTCGTTGTTGAACAACGTCACTCCTAACGTATATGAGAAATCAATACGGCGGGTTTAAATGCGGGGTTAAGAATAACAAAGCCTTGGCGTGGTCATAGTAAGTGGTGAGATTGTGCTAGCTAGCGTAATTTGGGAGAATATATCTAGTAAATTTTTGTAATTGTTCGGGAGAGACTTACGACACTTGAAGTGATCATGATCAATAGAGAATAGTTAGGCATAATTATAGAAGACGTAGCAGGAAGGATTCCGACAATTGGGAAAATCATAACGCTAGACCTCCTTCATCTTGTCTCCAACTCTTAGTATCTTTAGTTGTTAATTCTCTATTTCAATTTGTTAGTTAATTAGTTAGACATAAGAATTTTTATATTTATAACTTCGAAATTGTTCAAACTTGTCTTCTTGGTGATAGTGAACAGTTGTAGCTAAATCTTAATTCTCTGTGGGATTCGACACTAGACTTTTAGATCGGATTATATTTGCAGCGATCACTTGTCTTTTTAGAATAGAATCTTAAATAAGATTTTATAATCTAATGTAATAATTTCCGCTTTTTATTCTGTTTACAAGGAGACACTATCTTTGCAGCTTCTTTTCCGTCGTAGAAAAAAAATTTTCTACTATTCAAAAGTATTTGTTTTCAAAAGCTTAGCAAAACACCCAAATTATTTAAATGCCTAATCATTTCATAATATACTTAATCAATTACATACCAAAACTGAAGGCATATCCATATGCCCAATACAAAACTAAATAGTATGTAGTACTTATAACATAGCCCTAAGCTTAAGTTTCTATTCTGCAACTCCATTCAGTTCTTGAGCAACATTATACAAACCTTCTTTACCCTCCAACATCTTGTGTGGAGGGTAAAAGTGAAGGTTTAAGGCACCATCTCCACTAACATAAACAACCTTAAAAATATCATACTTCAAATCAAGTGAAAATCCATCAAAATAAGGAAGAACACTCCTAGAATCTTGATTCAGTATGTAATTGTAGCAGCATTGCAATGATTTCCACACGAAAATGGCAGCAACCTTTGGTATGGTTTGACACTTTAAGCAAACTCCAGCAACCGCGCCATCCATCTTGTTGAACCGGTCCTTGAATATGGCTAAGCACGTGTAGGAAAAATGTTCAATTGGCATGTCATGATGATGGGAAGAAGAGGCCGCGGAATTCATGGAAACTATGTCCCCTGTGTAGAACTTCGCGGCGGGGGAATGATCCTTCGATTCTCCAGCATATGCATCATAGAAGCCATGTTCCATTAGGATTGCCATGCTTGATACATTTGTTAGCATTGAGAGCTAATCATGAAAAGAAAAATGGAGGAATGTTAGAAACCATGTAGCAAGGATAGAAGAACCTTTAATTAATACGATTATAACTTTCACTATTTTCCTCCCTTGTTTAAAAGTGCTCCCCATTGCAGTAAACTTCTCCCGTTATGTGCAGGGTCCGATGGAGGATTGAATCACGAGGATTTATTGTACGCAATCTCACTTTACATTCTATAACAGACTATTTTCATGAATCGCACCCGTAATCTCCTGGTCTCATATCAACAACTTTACCGATTTTTGAATTGGAGTATAAGTTGTGTGTGAATTGACAGTGCGTAAGTTATACATCATTAGGTAATTTTACCTAAAGTAATAAGTAACATTTTAAAGCTAAAAAACTAATAAAAAAGTAGAAGCATCGTTGTATTATCTAACTTACAAGGGCATCAAGTAAGTCCTTATACTCACTAGATCTCTTTATCCATGCTCCATACCATACCATCTGTCCTCCAAAAAAGACGGTATAAATTACTTATCAAATCATATAAGCTAGAAAACAAGATTAACAAACACAATTATGGTGTTTGTCTACTGGAATCACAAATGACCTAAAGCCCACAATTAGTGTGTGTGTGTGTGTTGGGGGGATTAGAAGGAACAGAATTAAGAATTGAAGACATACCATATTGCCATGAATACTTCTGAAAATGGCACTATGAACACATCCAAGACTTTCTGTAGAAAAAGAGAAATTCTTGAGAGCTTCAACAACATCATCTACAATCACTATTGTTGGCCTGAATATGAAAAAACTTGTGTCCAAATTTCTGCTATTAAATGGAAAAAAACAAGCCATATAGTATATTTTCTTGTTCTTGATTCAACTAATTTCCTTAAGTTTCCCTTTATTTGAATTTCTTCTAATCAATTCAAAAGCATTTCTACAAGAAGAAAGAAAAGGGTATTTGAAATTTGGATTTTGTTGGACTGATTTATTCCTTTGAGTTTCAATAAAGGCATGCAATGAGTAATATAACAATATTTTCTTTGATTGGCCAATGTATTTCTTCTTCTTTTTTAAGAATTTAGTACTGCCAAAGATTTGGAAGAATCCCATTTGGTCTTGCACTTTGACTGGTATATCTGATCAGAGTGAGTAATTTGAATTATTTGTTCTCAATTTGACTTTTCATGCTTTTAACAATTCAATGTTGAGTTTATTTTCTTTGAATGCTGACAATGTAAATTGTTTTACCTTATCAAGTTAATCTAAAACAATAAATTATTGCACCTTTCAAACTTGGTATGGTAACTTGAAAAATAGAGGAGTAACATGCTATAATCGGTTAAATTATACTTAATAATTAATACTATAAAAATAATTTAATATTAGTATATATATCTTAAACTCTTTAATGGTGAGTTTAACTTCTAGCAACTTTTGTTTGTTAAAATTGATAGCAACTTTTGTTGGAGTATTCCCGCAGCCCAACTTGGACTAGCCATGAACTCTTGTGTGCCCCTCATGTGATAAACTTCAATTAATTAATGATTCATTCAAGAAATATATTTTCTGTTTGGCTTTTATTATTTTTGTTCAATTTATTGGTACGAGGTACGCTGATATGAATTAAAAAAATTCAAACAAACACTTTATTTAAAATAAGAATAAAAACTGATTTTTTGGCATCCAACCTTGCAATACTTGGGTAATAGCATGTTTGGTCCATCTTTAAAAATTAGCTTATTTTTGAAAAGTGTTTTTTTGAATCGTACACTTTGAGAGAAGTAGTTTGTATTTAGCTAATTAATTTAAAAAGTATATTTGAGTAATAATTAGTATTTGACCAAGCTTTCAAAAAAAATTTCTAAGTTTATTTTCTCAAAAATATATTTTTGGGAAGAAATAATTTTTTTGCGCTTTTCCAAAACTACTTTTGCGACGTCTCAAAATCACTTTTTTTCTTCTTGCAAAATTTTGACCAAATACTTCAACTTTAGAAAAAATTACTTTTTTGAAGAAAAATATATTTTTTGACTTTGAAAAAACTTGACCAAACAGACTATGTAGGCGTTTGGACATAATAATTGTAAAATTTCAAAAAAATTGTGAAAAACTTTTCGAGTGAAAATGGTATTTGAAATTTAGAGTTGTGTTTGGACATAAATTTCAGTTTGGGTTGTTTTTGAAATTTTGTGAGTGATTGAGTGGAAACTTTGAAAAATAATTACTTAGAGTTTTTCAAATTTTTAAAAAATTTTAAAATATATTTTCAAGTAACAATTGAAAATTTTATAAACAAATATTAATTTCGATAAAAAATAATATTTTTTTGGAAAAATAAAAAACAATTATGTCCAAACGGGCTCTATAATTCTCACTGGAAAGTTGATGAGTCAGAAACCAAACTCGAAACTAGATGACATGTTTGAAAATTTAAATATGGCTACTTAATTACAAGCCATGTAATATATAGACCAACAACAAAGTTATATTTAAGTCAAAATCTTGGATAAGATTCCTTCTACCGGTTCAAGCTATGAAAATTAAAAAAAAATCTAAAAATGATTATTTCTCCCTTTATAAGTCATATGCAGCACAAATCCAAATTGGACAGGCCCATGGGGAAGTAAAAAAAAAGAATTTTTACTTCCTATAACAAATATTAATATTTTATTTATTTTAAATAAATACTTTTAAAAAAATATATATTCTATAAATATTTTTTAATTTTTATAGCCAAATATCTATTTATGATTATCTCCTTAAGCCATAAAATACTCTTTGTACTATTTTTCTCTCTCATTCTTTCAGATTTTTCTCTACCCTTTCTCTCAACACGCTAGTATCTCTCGCTCAACCGCCATGAAAATCCACATCAAAACTTCAATCATAGACACTTTACTCTTCCTTCTTCATCCAAAAACTATATCAAAATACTGAAGTTTTTGAATAATTTATCGAAACTGAAGACGATGTCGAGTAAAGGAATAAGAACTCTTAATTGGTTTTCTCCTAAACATTCAACTACTGATAGTACTACTCCATCTGCTTCTCAATTTTCTTCCCCTTCGCGTTTCGGATTTTCACCTACTCGGCCGAGTTTTTCAGAAGCGATGATCGATCGAACTTTGAAAATGGCGAGGAGACCCGCTTTAGCCACTTTGCTACAGGTTCCTTGAATAGATCCATTAGGGTTTTAGGGTTTTTGATTGTAATTCAATGTATCTCGTTGTATTCCATATATTTCATTGTATTCACTGCCTTTTTTTCATTGTATTTCAACGTATCCCGTTGTATTATATGTATTTCATTATATTCACTGTCTCGCTATATGACGTGAATATATTCATATTTTTTTTAATTAATATCATTTATGTATTCAAATGTATTATATAATTTTTCTAAAGATTGCTATGTTTTTTGGAATATTTTTCTGTTGGGAGAATCTTTTTTATAATAAAATATAAAATTTGTGTGTTATAATTGAGTTTGTTGATTTATATTAGGAGTTTATTATGTTAATTGATTCACTTTCTGTTTTAAAAACAGTGTAATCCCCTATTTTACGCCGTGAATACAGTCGAATACAATAATCTGTCTAGTTGTAATTTCATGCTTCACTTCATGAGTACAGTCGAATACACTTGAATAAAATAACTGATTAGTTGGACTTCCCTGATTCACGCCTATTTTTACTACTGTATCCATGAATACAATAACTTAAATACATCATATACATCTTATAATCACACAAAGGGTATTTATTATCCGTAATATAGCAAATAATATCTATAGATGGCTAATTATTACCAAAATATAGTGCTTTATGAAAATTTCTCTAGAAAGGTCTATAATTTACGGGGCATTTGTATCTATACCTAATTTTGGGGTCACCTTTTAACATATACCCATTTTGTACAAAAAAATTGCAAGTGTACCCATTTTTTGGGTAACTTCATACATCGAGCTTGAAGTAGCAAAAATTAATGTCTGAAGTTTGAACTTCATAATTTTTTGCCTGAAGTGTAGCCTTATCAAAGCAAAACTTCAGATATTTTTACCTGAAAGTTGGCCTAACTTGCAAAGACAATCACGCAAACTTAAGTTCATAGTGCAATGATAAACTTTAGTTCAATAAAACTTCAACATATTTGGCTAAAGTTTTTGTTTTGTAATTGCTGAATTTTAGTATTCTAGGAGCTAAAGTTATGTTTTGTATTTGCTTAACTTGAGCATTTTAGGAGCTGAAATTTTTGTTTTATATTTCCTAAATTTCAATATTCTTAGAGTTGAAGTTGTTATGTCCATTACTGAGAAAAATTACACAATTGATGAGGAAAGCAATACATGTTCGTTACATTTATCTCTCATATTTCCGCACACCATTTAGAGAAGCAAACTAAAGTGTACACCAGTTGCTCGTCCACTTTGGATGGAGTTCCTGGGGATGAAAAATCTTTTAGCAATGATGAGGGTTTTATGGTGCAAGGAATTTATACGGAGGTTCTGTTCTGGACAATCTTAAATGTTTGACACCATTCTAATTCTTATACAATTTTCAAGAATCTAAATTCATTAAACTATACACAATTTAACTTTACAAATCCAATCAATAATACTTATACAAAGTTTCAAGTATTTGAGAGAGAAAAGAAGAAGAGGAAAATAAGAGTAGGTTAAATTGTGACACCAAATTTTGGTGAAGTTGTATTTTGCATTTTTGTATTAGTATTTGGTTAAACTATTAGATTTCGTCTTTCACATTCTGTTCATTATGATTATTTCGCTGTTGATCACCTATTAATTCGTAAATATTAAAAAGGTAAAAGGAAAAAGGTAATAGAATCTGTAATACTCGACTTCCCTAACTTTCACGAGTATGCGACATCACGACTCCCGAAGGTGAAAAATCTGGTCGTGACAATTATCCACACTCTCTTTAATACTGCATAGAGTTTTCCAGCTCTGAGATTGGCTAGAAGTCCATTGAGCATTAGATGGATGAGTGTTGTAAAAAAAATTCCTTGCCTCAATTCTTTCCAAAGTGAGTTTGTAATTTTTAGTGTCCACCATTGATTGATTTGACAAGCATGAAAAACGTCAGATAAACACCTGAAATTGATACCTCATTCATTATAAGGGTAACACAATTTATTCCAAGAGGTCCAATGGTATTTACCACCTGTATCATTCCCTGATGAAAATAACCTAGCAATATATTTTCTATGATATGAATGGTACCTTTGGGAGGATTTGTGGTAGCACGAAGATGTACAAGTAAGGCCAGTAACACATATCTAATCAAGATGGCTATTCAACATGTAGATAGAAATTTTATTTGCCAACCTCTTATCTTACTAATAATCATGTTGACAGTATTAGAGTAGTAACATATTTTCTTTCTTCTAGTGATAAGAGGGCACCCAAGATATTTGATGGGAAAATGTTGATGGTGCATGCGGTGGTCTTTAGTCTATTACTAGTAGCAGCATTTGCATTATTAGCTAAGCAAAGCATCTTTTTTCATTATTGATGAGTTGGCCTGAGGCTTTCTCATAGATTTCAAGAGTTTTTATAATTATCTGAAGAGGCTTTTTACTACCATTTCAAAATAGGATGGTATCATCAGCAAAAGAAAGGTGATTTATTTTGGGACCATTGATGCTCATGTAAAAACCTTTGTAACCCTGTCTGTCATGAAGATTATTCAGCATCTTGGATAGGAGTTCAACACTGATGATAAGAAAAGATGGCGAGATTGAATCCCCTTGTCTCAGACCCCTACTAGATTTAAAGAAATCATGCCTTTCTCCATTTACAATAACAGAGTACCAATTTTTGAATATGTAGTTGTGAGTAAGATGTATCCACCAATTACAGAATCCAAAGTTCTTATGAGCCATGCATAAGAAGTCCTAGGAGACTCTGTCATATGCTTTAGCCATATCTAGCTTAATAATAACATGTCCACCTCTAGATAGCTTCTTAATATCATTGATAATCTCCTGGGCCAAAAGAATATTTTGTGTAATAGCTCTTCCTTTTAATAAAACCTGATTGATTTCTGGATATAAGCTTAGGAAAGATGTTTGATATTCTGCTATTAAGAATTTTTTAGATGATTTTACTAGAGGAGTTGCAAAGGCTAACAGATCTGAGATCAAAAAACTTTTTAGGGTGGTCTATTTTGGGAATCATTACCAAGCATGTGTGTGTGAAAACCTTAGGAAGTTTAGCCCCTTGAAAGAAAGATTCCACTGCCTTATGAAGATCATTGCATATAATATCCCAAGCAGATTGATAGAAATAACCACCAGTCCATCAAGTCCTAGAGCATTGTCCTTGTCTAGTAAACACAACTTCTTTAATTTCATGAATAACAGGGATGGCAGTAAGCATGTTGTTGTCTTCATCAATGATACACCTCTCTATACAGTTAAGAGTATTGAAATTAGTGGTCTGAGATTCCTGAGTAAACATCCCTTGAAAGTGTCTCGCTGTTGCTTTTGCAATACTATCATTTCCTTCCACCCATTGATCTTGGTCATCCATTATCTTAGTAATGGTCGACCTTCTTCTTCTTTCCTTTATAACACTATGAAAATAGGATGTATTGGCATCACCTCTCTAGCCTTTTGTCTTAGGATACTCTCTTGAATATTGAAGTATTTTGTGAATTCTGCTCTACATCTAGAGAGAGCACTTCTGTTTTCAGAGGAGTTATCACTAACATAGTTATCCTCCAGTGTTCTCATTTGTGATTCCAATATTTTGGGAACCTCATAGATACCAACAAAAGTCTATCTGGACCACACACTAAGCGCTTTACATGTATGTTTGATTTTCTGATGGAGTGTATACAGAGGGTTCCCATATACTTCTTTTTCCCAAGCATTCGTTACTATCTTGATGTAGTCTTGGTGTTCAGTCCAAAATTAAGGAATTTGAAATATTTGATATGGTTAGTAACCTTATTACTCATTTTGACAAGCAGAGGGTCATAATCACAGCAGGCTCTTGACAAGTGAGTAACTGAGGTACTGGAATAGTATCAAACCATGCACTTTTGTAGACAAGTCTATCCAGCCTCTTCTAAATAGTAGTGGGAGGGTCTCTGTTATCACACCATGTATATATTGACCATATAAAACATGCATCTTGAAGACCACACTCATTAAAGCATTCTATACAGTAAAGGCTTTCCTCCAATATGTAGCTTCTACCCCTTTTTTTCTCTTCACTAGAGGTGATAACATCTCCAATGACACCCCATGCTCTTTGAATGTTGTTGGATGTATTCTTCAGGTCCTACCATAGATCTCTTCTACTTTCCTCATTGTATTTATCATAGACAGCTGTTAGGAAGATAGAAGGGTCATTGAGATATTTTCCACTAATCAGGACATGTTGCTCATTATCTTGTATTGTAGTAATATCCACTTCAACAGTCCATAATATTCATATTTTGTTTGAGTAGTTGAAAAGACTATGGTTCATGTCTAGTTTTCTTCTATATCTATCCATTTTACCACTGTCTACAAGAGGTTCTTGTAAGCATATCAAAGGGATTTGAAATTGTTATCTATCATCTGAAACTTTTAGGGGTAGGTTCTTTTTGTCCTTCCTTAATTTCTCCTATGATCTAGCATTCTTGAATGAAATCCACACCCTGATTTTGATAGTTCCTAAGTGAAATATTGTCATATAAAAAAATATTTTACTGGACTGTTATACCCTCGGTATACTCCAAATCCTGGTTGACTGAGTTGATATTAACTCTAGTGAGTTCATCATCATACTGAGCTTTTCTTTCTTCCTCATTGTTGTTTGATGTCGAGTTTGTGTCCATAACATCTAATTCATGAAAGACTTCTTCAGATTCATCCCTTTATTCCTCAATTGAAGAATTTGGATCATGTGGTTCTCTTGGTCTTTGTTCTTGTTTTGCTCTCTGACATCTTTATCTTCCACTCTATTAGATCCAGTCTTCTCCTGCCCTATTTTGGGATGTTAATAGAGGCCCATGTGCCCTTCTTACCATTTCCCTTTCTCTTGACTGTTCCATTGATATCTTTGTTTCTCCTTGTAGTGTAATGCCCTCTGGAATACTTACTGTCTTTGCAAATTTCTTTCTTTTATTGTGAAATTCCTTGCAATCCTTTAGTTTTTTGATAACTAAGTTGATCATCTCTCCTTATAGTCAGCATCAACATTGTTGTAATTGATAGCAATCCTTGTTCTAGTATTTCTTATGTTGAGCCCTATTAGCTGTTTTTTGCATTTTTTTCCTTTATCTTCTGAGATTTGTCCCACCTTATAATTATTTTTTTTACTGTGTTTCCTGGAGATCTTGTGTAGAGTCTTGTTCTTCCATATTCATATTCTTGCAGAGTATGGTATCCATTAGGCCATTCTCTGTTCCGTTTTGTAGGAGATTGAAGGAATTGTTGACCTCTGTTCTATTGTTTCCCTGGTGGGTTCTTTGATCTGCAACCTTCTCATTGTTGTTCTTATTTTGTTGTTGGCTCATTGATGCCCCATTGTAGTTCATCCCTTTTTCCCTTCTTCTTTCCACATTTGGCCATTTGCTATTTCGATTGTTCTGATTGTGCATTCTTCCTTCCTGGAGCAATGTACTTTTACGCTCCATCTATTCTATATTCCTTCTTTGTTCTTGATTGTTGACAGTAATCTGCTTCACATTGCTATGTTGAGTGATATGTGCCACATTATCTTCTTTCCCATCCATAGTAGTTTGTCCTCCTTCTTGTTGTTTTACATGTTGTACAACCCATCATTTATCTAAAGAGTGACATTGAACTTTGTAGTGTGAGCAATAGACGGGCGTAGTTTCATATTCTATTTTTTGATCAAATGTTTTCATTTTTTCAAATTGGTTCCTAACCTCCACTCTTACCGTATGAAGTAAAGGTTTGGCAAGATCAATTTGAACTCTTAGCTTTGCAGTTGTGAGTCTAGTTTTCGTGATTGTGGCCTTGTCCTAACTAAAGGTATGCCCATTTGACTAACAAATCCTACACAGAGCATCACATCATAGAAGTTTCGTGGTAAATTAGGAAGGTTAATCCAAATTGTAGTTTGGGACGTTTCAGGCTCATGCTTAATATTAGTGGTCCCTTTAATAATATTCATACTGATACCTCCAATTAGGAGAATGAAATCTCTAGAGTATATATTGTTAAAGTCTTCTTCATTTTCAATATCAATAAAAATATGGTATTTGTCTTTAGCTCCAATTTTGACCTCTCCTTTAGTAGAAATTGTTTGGTAAATTCAACTCTAATTTTGTTGATTGAAGGTCTGCTAGTTATAAACTTACGGACAATGGTCTATTGGCATGTTTTTGCCAATAGCTCGTGCTCTTCTTTGGTGAATATTACCACAGCTTTTCCATCTATCAGTTCATGTATTCTGGATGGTAGTCTCACCTTCAATTTTTCTCTATTCCCGATCTTGAACCCCTGCGCATCTACATACGAGTTTGTTCAGTTTTGATTTGAGGTATCATCTACTTCCCTGAGTCTTCTTTGAAGCAGTGGGAAATTTTGGATGTCTGTGATTTGGTTGTTAAGTTTATCTGGTAGATAGAGAGACTTGGGGATCTGGGAGGAGCTTGAGGGGCCTTTGTTGTTGTGAATTTGGAACCAAAATGTGGTTCTTTTGGACTCAAACTACGCAAATAAGTGTAAAAAAATTACCAAACTATATATAACACCAGAAAACCTGGCGATGTACAGTAATGGTAACTGCACCACTAATGTATAGCGCCAGATTTTCTGGAGTTATATAAAAAAAAATCTGACATGGCCATATAGCGCCATAAAAAGTGGCGCTATATCCTTTTTTTCTGGCCCCACCAATAATTTCTGGGTTCAATAATTCAAAAGCGTATAAAGCAAATTTTTTGGCGCTATATAGATAAAAAAAACTTCCGGCTAGCCATTTCCTATATAAACATGTTGAATCGCATATCTTCATTCAAAATTTTTTTTAACTCTTATTGGTTTCTATTGTTGTTAAATTCTCCAGCATTTTTTCATTAGGTCTGAAGAGCGTAGAATAAGAGTATCCTTGTATTGGGGGGGTGAGGTTGTGATAGAGAATAACTTCGTGGGCTACAGTTTACCTGCTAAGTCTAATGTTAAATTTCCACTTACAATGGAGTATGAAACATTAATATCATTGTTATGCAAAAAAAATGAATGTGAGAAAACGTTCAGTGATACTTAAAGTAACCGCAAGATATCTGTATTCCGTTACGCCGCAAGGGGTTGCTTTTTTACTCGGAGGTTAACATCGACGATGATGACACTTTTGAATGATTTCCTGAGGACTCTGGACGAATGCCGGGAATTTCTTGTAATCACAATGTTGGAGATGTACATGAAGGTCGAAGACGTTCCAAAAAACGAGGTTGTGCGTAGTAGAGATAACCCCCAGTCTACGGGTGGTTATTCTGGATCAATTTTTGCCAGACAGGTTCCAGATGAAAGAGTTTTCCTTGATTTAAACTTATCACCGTCGGCGAATGAGCATCGAGAAAATAATTTATTCCATGATTTCCATAATTCACAAGAAGAGTGGTAAACTTCAATTTTCATTTGGGTTAATTATGTATATTTTTGGCGTATTGAATTTGTATTAACGCTTATTTATTTAATAGGGGGTACCGGCCGGATATGAATTTTATAAGTGGCACATCCGGTATTTATCACCTAATTAAAAACGTCCATCATGGAATGTCATCACATTACGACTCGTAAGTGAATTGATATAACCATATGGAAAGCATTTTTCAATTCAGTAGCTTATATTTTTGTTCGTTGTGCACTGAAAATGAGAAAGTTGAACCACCCGTACTCACTCAATTGTCTGAAAACCATGTATTACATCGGGATCTGGCAGATGCACAGAGTGAGGAACAGAACAGTAATTACGATAACAATGCCGATGAATCGGGAGACGAGACACACTTTGCTCGTGAGGATGGTGATGAACAGGATGAGGATGAAGGACCCGATTTGAAGAGAGACCCTCCCAGACGAAAAGTGTACGAGTCTGAAGTGCCATTTCATTCAAGGGAGATTCCTTACATTGATAACTTGTCAACTGTCCCGGATGTGGAAGCTCTCACAGGGGATTTTGATGAAATCCGGATAGCAATGGGGGATGAGTCTAGACCAACGGTGCTTGCAAAGGGGATGCTTTTTCCTAATAAAGCGCGCATAAGCAGGGCTTGTAAAATGCACAACGTAAAAGAGTGTCGTGAGATGCAGGTATCAGAGTCAAGTCCGACGGTATACAAGGTTGTTTGTTGCAGGTGTTTTGGCCATGTGATTGGATGTTGCGTGCGACCAAGAAGAAGACATGTATGTGGAAAGTGGGTAAATACATTCCCACCTATACATGCGAAATGGACACATTCAACGAGAATCACTTCAACTAGGATATTGACTTGATATCTCTTGTACTTATTCCGTACATCGAAGCGTCCATAAGGTATAAAACCAAAGAGTGCATTACAGTAGTCCACCAGGAACATGGCCATACGATTACTAAAAGAAAGGCATATCTCGGGCGCAAAAAAGCGTTTGAAATAGTTTATGGTAACTGGGATAAGTCATTTGCAGATCTTCCTAGGTACATGGCTGCACTGTAGCAGTTTAACCCCGGGACAGTTGTTGAATTGAAGATTGAGCGGAGTACGGGTAAACTAGAATATATATTCAATTATGTGTTCTGGGCATTTAATCCAGCAATTGATGGTTTTCCATATTGCCAGCCCGTAATATCCATAGACAAAACTCATGTCTATGGAAACTACGATATCAAGCAATTGATAGCCGTGGTAGTGGATGCTAATGGACAGATATTTCCCATAGCTTTTTCTATTTGTGACAATGAAAGCACAGAGACGTAGACGATGTTTTTGAACCACATGAAAGAGCACGTTTTCAAACAGCATTCAGGTATTTGTCTAATATCTGATCGGCATGGTGGTATATTAAGTTCTGTGGAGAACTTGCCTGCATGGCAAGAACCTTATGCATACCATCGTTACTGTGTGAGACACTTGAAGACCAATTTCCAGAAGTCACATCCCAAAAAGGATCTACATGATTTGATGTGGATGGAAGCAATAGACCACCAACAGCATAAATTCTGGACGCATATGGATTCTATCATGCAAGAAAACGAGGCAGCTTATCGTTGGTTAATGCGACATAGCCCTGAAAAGTGGACGTTGCATGCAGATGGTGGCAAACGATGGGGAATTCTTACTACAAATGTGTCAGAGTCCTTCAACGGGTTATTAAAGTAGGCAAGAGGATTGCCCGTCACAGCCATGGTGCAGATGTCGTTCAAGCAGACGGCGAAGAGGTTTGTTTAACAGTTTGTAGCTGCAACGGAATTGATGGAAAGGGGTGTTGAATTTATTCTAGTGCCTATGCGGAGACTTGTGAAATACAGACGGCGAGCACATTGGCATTCCTTTTTGCAATATGATAACGAAAGAGGTAATTTTGAAGTTCGCACCGCTATCCATAATAATCGAGGTAATAATGTTCATGCTGTAAATAAATCTACAAGGTTATACTCTTGTGGGAAATGGTCAATCTACCACACGCCTTGCTCACATGCTATCAAGTGTTTTCAACGTGTTGATTATGAGGAGACCAACTATATTGATCAACAATATATTGTTTCCAATTACCTAAGCACATATAGTGGTCAGTTGCAGCCAGTGGGTGCTGAGCATTATTGCCCCCAGAACCATTTAAATTGGTGTGTAACAAGTCTTATTTGCATAAAAGACAGGTGCAGAATAGAACGCGTATACAAAACCAAATAGATGTTACTGATACCTATATGCATGAAAATGTGGTATATGATCGCAAACATGACACGACCGTAGAAAATGTCCTTTGGGTGGCAACAATAATCAAGCTCGGCGCGGATGTTCTTCTATAGTACCTAACTACCCATGAGTTAATGTTGTAATAATTAGTTGTTATGTATGTGTTGCAAGATTTATGAAATAAAAATTCCTTGTTTGTTAATTATGACTTGTACTTTTCCATTTTACCTATTTAAATAACAATTTAATATAATTATCTGTATATTTATTATGTGTGTGTTGTCTTGTCAAAATGAAAAAGCTGACCAGCTGACATACAGTTGTCATGTCAACATCGTGATATTTAATACGCAAAATATAGCGCCATTAAATATGACGCTACGTCTGTGTTGTCTTGTCGAGCTGAAAAAGCTGACCAGCTGACATAAAGTTGTCATGTCAACATCATGATATTTAATACGCAGAATATAGCGCCATTAAATATGACGCTATGTCTGTGTTGTCTTCTCAAACTGAAAAAGCTAACCAGCTGACGTAAAGTTGTCGTGTTAACATCATGATAATTAATACGCAAAATATAGCGCCATTACATATGAGGTTATGTGTGTGTTGTCTCGCCTATAAATAACGGGCTCATTGTAGTCATTTTGTGTGCTCAACATTTACGAGAAGCAAATATTTCATTAAAAGAAAGGTTTTTTTTTTACTAAAAGCAAAAATTTCAAAAATGGCTCAACCTCTTCGTCCACCAATGTGCTACTGTGGAAAAGCATGCTTGATGCAAAGTTGTTGGGAAGGTCGTGATGTTGGACGCCGCTACTGGCATTGTATGATCCAGTTCTACAAGGTTCCCGGCGAACCTATGTGTGAATTTGATGAATGAGTTAATGAACCATGTTATCAGGAATGCTATAGAGAACAACTGCAGTATCTTCATAATATGTGGTTATGCCAACTGGGAGTACAAAGAGAAAGCGATAGAATTATTACAGAAATGAGAGAGAAACTGAAGGAGGTGGGAGATAAAAAATGGAGAGGAATTGTGAAGCACAAAAGGAACAAAAAAAAAATATAAACGGGAACTTACAGAGGTGAAGGCGAAACTAAAAGAGGTAGAAGAAGAAAAAGAACAAATGGAAGAACGATTTAAGTGGTTGGAGCGGAGAATAAATGTCAACCGGGACTAAACATTGGCATGTATGTGTTTAGTATATTTTTCATATTTCATGTATTTTTATTATGTTGGCCTGTTATGTATTTGTTTGTGCTATGGTAATATTTTCCTTGCTTGTTGTACTAAATTTCATTTTAATTGAAGTGAAAGTTAAATTTAAGTGCTTGTGTTGTTATACGAAACAATAAAACGAATGGAGAACTAAAAAAAGTAATGGACATATTCGATTAAATATAGTTGTTAATGTATACAAAGATATTATCTACACCAAATTAAAAAAAAAGGAAGGCCGACTCAATGTGTCCCGCATGTGGTGTGTCTCAATGTAGTCATCGGCCTGAGGTGCATTCCCTCCCGCCGGGTACGCTATCAGGATCATCATCATCAAGTCGTCTACTTATAGCCGGACGCGGCGCAGGATGACATGTGTCGGTGGTGCTGTCAGGTCCGGTAGAAGGCTACATAATAATATAAAACTTAGTTTAGAAAACTACATAACAATTCACAATACTTTATATTATATTACCATAATCATGTCTCGATCCTGTCGGAGCCCACTAAATAAATCTCGGGTCGGTCGATCCTCATAAATAGTAGACGGGCCACAGAAATATCTACCCTAATCCGCTCCTTGAAAATCCGAGCCCGTGATCAATAATTGACCCGATGGGGTCACCTGTGATGGCACTAGAGTGTCAAAAGTTCCAAGGCTGTAAGATGGCATGTCGGTCTCATGCATGCCACATGCCATATCAGCAGCAACATCATCAACATGAGCCTTATCGCGCCCCTACTTAACACCACCTCCTCTCCGCCCACGGCCACGTCGTCCAACACCAGCAGCTCGTCCGGCACCACCAGGTCGTCGGGCACCACCACCTTGTGGGATACCATGACCTCGCGGGTACGTGGCTGGGTCAATATAATCAGCCTCGTGTGCCAAATGCTGATCCGATCGGGCTCGCTGTAGTGTTTGGGCAGCCACATCCATGAAACGACGACCATACTCCTGCATGACCACGGTATCGTGGACATAACTCTGCATCTGCTTCCCCATACGATAGACGACATGCAATCCAATTGCCTGCACAAAAAGTAAAGAATGCAAACTATGTATTTGGCACGAAATTACATGTATATATTTAATTATAACAGAAAACATAACAGAGCCTCGTGTCTCCCGACGTATGAGACGTACCGAACTTCTGCCTGATGAACTGGGTTCCCCATAAAAAGTCGGGAAACAGTGCGGTACCATGCCATATAACCTTCAATAGGAAAGTGTTGCGGAGGCGGGGTCAAGTCCCCTCGCCTATCCCAATTAGCCAACTGAGCATTAAGCTAGTCAATAAATGTGTTGTCCACCCTGGACTGATCATCCATCTCATAATGTAAATGATGCCATGCAGGCGGAGTCGGTATAGGCTGCGGCAGGCCAAACTGACTAAAAACTTGCTCTGAGGGATGATGCTCGACAATATCGAGGCATGTAAGAGGGACAGAAGCCCTCCAAATATGTCGGCCGAACGTGCAACACGCTGGCAGGGTACCTATCACCTCCTCGCTGTACGACGTCCATATGAACTATCAAATAACAACACAAACCGTTAGTATGCGCAACACTAAGTTAAACAATAACTGGTACGTTTAGTTAGATATTCACATGTGCGTCCTCCAGCAAATCCAACACATCCCTGATGCGGGGAGATTATGATGGGCATCATACTCTCGTGAAAGTCTACGACTAACCCACCTACAAGCAAGAGGGAGATCCGGAATTTCTACATTAGCCGGTAGCTATGGTAGAGGTGGCCAAAGCTGCAGAAATCGCTCCCATACCCAAACCTAACATAGAAGGTTGATATATAGTGTAAGATTAACTATAACTAGGTAGAATTATAACTAACAGACATATTTGTTGAATATGTTTTCAACTGTAGAAGCAACAGGAAGCCAAAAACGTCTCTCTGTGTGCCCATGGAAGCCCGACACATCTACCTATACAAAAATAAAAGGACAGCACCACCCCAGTTGTAGCTGGCTATATCCTCGAACCGGGTAATATGATGCAGAAAACATAGGCTCACTAGGTTCCCCGAAGTGTTCGGGAACAAGACCCCCCCCCCCCCCAAATAGAAAAAGCAGCAACAGCCTCGTATATCCCTGCACATCCACCTCCGCTGACTCGTCGATAATAGTATCATGGATCTGCACGAGGTGGTCTCTAATAGGGACTAACTACATACGACTGACTCCAGACGCTACCTCCTGGTCCTCCAGAATGAAACCAGTGAGCATCTGCAGCATATCCCAATATTTCTCCTGCGGATAATATCTCATGGTCGCAGGCAGTAAAACAGGCAAGCCATCAGCAGACATGCCATATAAAATCTTTGCGTCCTGGAGTGTAATGGTGGCCTCACTAATGGGCAGATGGAAAGTGTGTATCTCCGGTCGCCACCGCCCAATCAAGGCCGTGATCAGAGCATAGTCGAGCTATATCCATCCAATCCTAAAAATCCTATAAAATCCCATCTCCTCTAAGTAATGGACCACGCGGGGATATAGAACGCAGGGAGGACTCAAAAACTCCCATAGTAGACCCACTCTCCTGGCCCGGAAAGTCTGCATAAGCAATTGTCCCTCCCATATATACTCGGATCTATGCTTGAGCTGTAGAGCTAATAGATCTGACGTCCGAGGGCCGGGATATATAGGCGCATCCATTTCGTCAACTGTAAAATCATAATTTTTAATAACTTAATTGTACGAATTATCATTAATAATTATGTGTTTTTTTATAATTAAAGTTCATATTTTTTAATAACTTAATTGTACATATTACTTACATATGGGTTCCGGGCTCGATATTTTTGAGGCCCAGTGACACCAAACTATCATTAATAATTATGTATTTTTTATAATTGAAATTCATATTTTTTTAATAACTTAATTGTACAAATTACTTACACATGGGTTCCGGGTTCGATATATTTCAGGCCCAGTGGCACCAAACTATTATTAATAATTATGTATTTTTTTATAATTAAAATTCATATTTTTTAATAACGTAATTGTAAATATTACTTACGCATGGGTTCCAGGCTCGATATTTTTGAGGTGCAGTGGCACCAAACTATCATTAATAATTATGTGTTTTTTTTATAATTGAAATTCATATTTTTTTAATAACTTAATTGTACACATTACATACCTATGGGTTCCGGGCTCGATATTTTGAGGCCCAGTGGCACCAAACTATCATTAATAATTATGTATTTTTTTATAATATAAATTCATATTTTTAATAATTTAATTGTACAAATTACTTACCCATGGGTTCCGAAGGGCTCGATATTTTGAGGTCTAGTGGCACCAAGAAATAATAATTATTTCTAATTTAGCATTGACCTATAGGTTAAAGAACATAAGTGAATCAAGAAAAATGGATGGAAAAATATTTTTTGCTCAATAGGTGAATAAATGGTATTTGTAATCTTTTTCTAATAGTTTAGGGGTATTTGAACGCTTTTCGTTTAGCGTTTTGTCTCTACAAGAAGGGTGTATTTTGAGATGTGAAGTGAAAGAAAAGGGATATCATAATTGAAGTTTTTAAATAAAATGACTTTTTGGCTTTTTTTTTATATTGAAAAAATAATAAGGACGAGAGGTGTTAAAGTTTTTATCACCTTGATTTTGACCTATTTTACTGCAGGACCTTCCCACAGTATCTTTAACCAACCCTGTTCAAAAGCTTTATTTTCCATAGCTTCTTAGGATTTCATCTTAGTTTTTTTCATTGAGCACATTATAAAAACATGAGTTGCCATATTTTTCTGTCAACACGACAAGTATCTTGACAGCTATTATGAGTATGTGACAATATTGATTCAATATAAAATTTTAAAAACCATTAAAATTCCTAATCATACCATTAAAATTCCTAACCAAGCCAGCTGGATGGTAAGGAAGATTATAGAAGCTACTGTTGCATTGCACCAGTCCCAGCTATTGTCCCATTCAGAGTGTTCTATCAAGAAACTGTATCTTCATCAGATTG
The DNA here is from genome assembly GCA_034376525.1 of Nicotiana benthamiana. Classification (NCBI taxonomy): domain Eukaryota; kingdom Viridiplantae; phylum Streptophyta; class Magnoliopsida; order Solanales; family Solanaceae; genus Nicotiana; species Nicotiana benthamiana. The sequence continues at coordinate 99,327,768 of CM067337.1, forward strand.
GGCAGCTGCCCAGAGTTGTGTGGAAAAATCTAACCATCCAAAACTGTGCCAGGCCTAAGGCAGTGTTTAATCTTTGGCTGATACTGCAGCATAGGTTACCTACCAAGGATCGATTGAGACAGTGGAATCCCAGCATGGACAGCACCTGTACACTATGCCAGCAAGACATGGAGACCAGGGATCACCTCTTCTTCTCTTGTCCATTCACCATGTTACTGAGACAGCAAACAATGCTTTGGATTGGTGTAACTCAACCTAGCTTTCAAAGGTGGGATCAATACATACAATGGATCATAACCATGGCTAAAGGCAGGACTACTCGAGCTCATAGTATCAAAATGATCATTGCAGAATAGTGTTATAACATTTGGTTAGAGAGGAATTCAAGGTTGTTTAGGAATGTGTCAAGCTCATATGGGCACTTACTTAGAAATATTGCATACACATGTCATATTAGGAGTCCTATTAAGTTTAGCCTACAACTCCAGCATTCTCCCTGTAATTAGAAATATAGGCTTAGTAAATAGTAGTTAACTACGTCTCTCCTTTTGTGATAGTCAGCTGTGTGTAGCTGGGCTATAGTTTTGTAAAGAACTCCCTTTGGTGATTAATACAACAACTTAATTACCAAAAAAAAAATTTTAAAACCTTTTTTTTAAAGCATGTCATTAAAAATAAATTGTAGCCATTTGTGATATTAGAAATCATATCATTAAGAATAAAATGGAAAGTTTAATTCTTTTTCAGACGTTGAAAAAGAATGTTACCTAAAATGAAGCTGATGGTGTATGCTTTGTATATATGTCAATCTATCACGTCCGGTGAAGAATATTAAACGGAACATGTTTGTCAAATAGGGCCAGATTTTCTCGAAGCTATTATCAATCAGTTTACCATGTATTAAAAAGTACCACTCAGTTCATAGGAAACTTACATAAATATTCCAAATAAATTTTAACTTATCAATATTTAGTCATTAATCATAGATTTATCAAAACTACCCTACAAAAATTGAAAAACTAAATAATAAGGTTCTTTCTATCAAAGAATCACATGTAAAAATCACCTTCTATATTTTTAAGCGTGATTAACAACATTAGATACAAGATGGAAAGGAAATTTCATATACCGGGTATCAAATAAGGTGATGAAATCCAAAAATCTATACAATATTCCAAAAATATAAACAAAAAGGGAAATTTTTTCATTGGGTATAAGATGAAATTCATTGAAAATATATAAATAAGTCAATATACGAAATTTGAGGAAGATTGGAGGTGATTTGGACTGGTTTTGTATCAAAATTCGTAATTAAATCGAGTTCGAAAAAGTCCTCTGTGACATATGTATCAAACATGTATCAGGCATGTAATTCACACACAAGTACACATGGATATACATATGATACACAATTGATACATGTGTGATACACATATTATTATTTTTTCATGTTCATCTTTTACTTCGAATTTTCAATTCAAACCACCTCAAACTTTACCAAGTCATCCCAAAACTGATACTCAAGCTCCTTAAGTTGTGCTCAATCTATTCTGATAACACTACTCAAAACAAAGCAAAATTTTGATATTTTTTTGCTACAAGTAGCTAATTGGCTAATTTGGCTAATATTTAGTAATATTATATCAATTAGCCAATTTTTGTAATGAGGTACTTATGAATGGACATAGCTGGTAATTTCCCTCAATTCATTGAACCTCTAGACTAGTCTTTCAATTTGACTAAAGCACTAATGAGTATAAATGAATCCAGAATCTAATATCATTGATTCAGGATCTTTATACAAATAATCAGTCATATTAATTGTTTACATTGTCTAGCTATATTCATAGATTATATATTGATTATACACATGTGATATATAAATTATACATATATTGAGGGTGTTTGACTAAGCTCATAAGTTGGTTAAACTGGCTTATAATCATTTTTGTTTATCTACACATTTGGTAAACACCCAAAATGCTTATAAGCCAAGTGCTTAAATAAACATTTATGTGTTTGGATAAGTCATAAGTTGGTCCCACCCAACTTGTGGCTTTTCAACTTATAAGCACTTTTAATTTTACCAAGGCTTTTACTAGTTTATCCTTAATAATATTTGTAATTCACAAAATACTTTTCCCAAAACAATTTTTTTAACTTTCTCTTCATTCTATATTCATTGTTCATCCTTTTCTTTACTAAAAAAACTTTTTAATTTATAATCTTTTGTAAAGTTTGTCGCGCCCCCCTTTTCTCGCGAAATCGAATTTCTGACATTTGAGAAGACAGTTTGTTCCCTTTTGGGAATTGGGTTTTGGAATTGAAGAGTCGCCATCTAATGATTTGAGTGCATTAGGACACTAAGAAGGGCTTGAGTCAAGTAACTAGAAATTGGGTAAGGGCTTGAAATTATCCCAAGGGAATGGTGTTAGGCACCCCTCAGGATCCACTAGTATGATTTCCGGCCAAACTATTATTGTGACTTAAGATACAAGTAACACATAGGCAAGTAGGACTTCAAGTAAGAGGGGATTTTTTCATATAAAGGTTACAAGTAAGCAAGGGTAAGAAAAGGAAGCTAAGGGGTTGACTTTGAAATGAAAGTTTAAAAGATTTAAAAGAAAGAAACCAAAAGAAAGGGTGTTCCTTGGTTTATTAATAATATGGATCACATTACTGCAATGCCCGATAATCACTCCTCAGAGAGGAGATACACGTGGTATTAACGCATCGGTTATCATATCCATATCTACCCTTTCTTCCCATGTTAAGGTATTAAAGCGTGAAATTGTCTCATTTACTTATTGCATGCTATTACCCGCCCCAATCCTATTAGTCCTGGAGGTACTTGGGACTACTAATCCTAAAGGGAGAAGATGTTGGACTTATTTGTGGAGGTTTCAAAAGGTAAAATACTAAGGCGACAAACAAAACACATATAGCAAGTTTGGGGGAGCATATAAACAAATAAAAGGGCTCAAACAGACCTCTTTTAAACCAAAGAAAACACATAATGTAGCATGACTTGCATGTACTGTTTAGTGTTTGATTTAAAACTCAAAAGGTTGAAGCAAACTAATTTATTACATAGTTCAGATAAGAAGCTCGAATCAGGCTTGCCTGCTGGTTGTAGCATAAAACATCCGATTCAGTCTATAAGTTATCATTTGGCTTGACTAAGTGTTGGACGATGACCAATAGCCATGATATCTACTGATTTCAGAAACAATCAAGCAGATTGATTACATACTAAAGAAAGAAAGGCAAGTTTTAGAAAAAAATCCTAAGTTCTGCAACTGACAACGAATTATCAGCGCTAGTTTTAGACTTATAAACGAGTGAGGTGACTCAGATTTGATTAAAGCTCTTATAGGCATGCTTCCTATGTGCTGTCAAAATTAGAACACCCTTTATGGATATAGAGAAATACAGAAATCGAAAAAGCATGATATCTAGGTGGTGTATTTTATATGACCATGATACCTCATTGCAATTGGTTATTTAAGACCTATAAGCATGTTTGCCTAATGAAAGGTGGATATGCATGTTTCAGAAAAGTCCTATAGGAATATTTTCTATGTATGTAGAGTTCAGATTTCGAATAATCGTAGACATGGTATCTATATGAAAGAATACAGGATTCCTATAGATATGGTATTTATATTAAAGAATGCAGGACTCCTATAGACATGTTATATATATGTGAGAATGCAAGATCCCAATAAACATAGTATCTACATATAAGAATGCAGAAATTTAGAAACTCTTATAGGCAGGATATCTACCCTTTTACATAAACGGTTACCCCTCCCTTTTCACTATCCTACCCCAATAGTTTTATTACAAAGTTATTACAACCCAGAAAGAAGTAAAGTAAAGAAAAAATACATCATAAATTAAAAGTACATCCAAGGAGAGTCTGATTCAGACTTCATGTCTAAAATATGAAGTAAACCAACTCCAAGAGATCAGATTTCCAAAGGCTTTCTCCCATTTGGGGTGCGTCAAAGTTCCCTAAGAGTCTCACATAAACTCTGGGCAGTGCTTACACCCAAATGCATTACCAGATTAAGACATAGTACAGCGTGGAAGGCCAACCTTTAGATGTCCAAGTTCAGAGGGAACTCAAGGTTCCAAGGCAAGGCTCACAGTAGGGAAGGCAGAACTTAGATACGAAGAAAGAGTGAAAATGCATGATTCTGAAAGGGGGAAGGGAAAGGGAAACAGTTCACATTAGTACACTTAGGGGTATAGGGAATGGGGAGGTAATAAAGGGGCAAAGATAGGATGGTGGACATACTCAGTAATAAAAATATTGGCATACCCATAAGCCTGTTGGAACACACTGTTTAGAGGTTAGGATCCTTTAAGGGATCAAGTTCAATCCATGGACAATAACTTACATATTGCCATATTTGAAACTGTAACTCAGAATACATAAAGGGGTAGGGAGAATGGATTCATAGCATAAACAAGCAGAAAGAGATCAACATGCTAGTTTAAACATTTAAATCCGCAGAAGCAGTAAAGTAGACATGGATACAAAAAGTTAGAAATAAACACATTGTGATGATGCTGAAGCTTAAAGTAGGCATACCAGTCTCAAAGAAACAAATAGAGAATATGTAGTAGTCTTGTAAGAGCCATAGTGCAGACAAAAAAAGAGAGTACTATTATGTGTAAGTAAGAGTTCAGAAGGATTATGAAGTGTGTAGTGTAGGATTATCAAATCGTGTGTGTTGTATGTTAAAGAGTCTTGCATTTATTGTGTAAAAGACATGAGGATATAAGGTAAGAAAATAATTAAGGAACTGATTGTCAATCAATTACACAAGACTTCCCTTAATTAAGGGATTCAGATTCAAACAGGTAAAAACAGTTTAAGGAAAGAAATTGAATAAGCACTTTGTACACAACATATAATTAGAGGTAAATACATAAAAGGTTATTTAAGGACAGAGTTCAGAAGTACACGGTTGTACAAATAAGGTAATAAAATCAATTGACATTTAGTAAATCAAAGCAAAGGGTCTTGTAATTACTGACCCATGAATGAACTAAGTCGCAAAAGTTGATAAGGGTCTTAACTTAGGTTAAATCACAGAGAGAATCAGCAAACAATGGAAAGAAATTAATTAGACCATATTTAAAGGAGGATTGAAACATGTTTAGAGGCGTCAGAAAAGAACTGAACCTTCTAATATACTTCTTTCGGCAACTAAACTCATGAGAAACGTGATTGAAAAGTAACATGCAAACATAGTAGAAGGGTTCAAAGCAAACAAAGTGAAAGAAACTAATTCGAAGAATAATAAGAAAAGACTCATAAGAACAGTAGAAAAAGCATGCTAAGAAGTTTTAGAAGAAACTTTAAACAGAGCTCAGTAGAAGGAATTTAATAAGAAAACTTACTAATGAGAAAATACAGTAGGAGAAACATGAGAAAACAGGAGAAAAGAAATACGGTAGAAAAAGCATACAAGAACATAGTATAGAAAACACGGCAGGGAAAACATACAAGAACCTGGTAGAAGAAAAATACAAGAACGCAGTAAAAAGCATACGAGAACCTCGTATAGGAAAACACAGTAGGAGAATAATACAAAAATATGGTAGAAGAAAAAATACAAGAATACAATAGAGGCTGTCACACCTCTTTTTTTCCCACACAACCCTGTTACGAGGTTGAGTTAAAAGAGTTTTTCCAATTAACTGACGTTTTGAAAAGGGATTATTTATTATTTAGAGTCGCCACTTGTAATTGAGTTTTGGTGTTCCAAGTACCTTTTATTTGAATACCTTTTCAAAAGGAAGCTTTGACTCTTAATTTATGGTCTACGGAAAAATGTAAACTGAGTAAGGAATTCCATTGACCGAGGGGAAGGTGTAAGGCACCCTCGAGTCTCGTGGTTCTAGCACGGTCGCTTCTATTGATTAATGTAAGGCTTAAATCAATTTTTTGTTATTCTTGTATTTTATTGATTATGGCTTATTTATTACCGCTTTACTTAATTTATTATATTTTTAATTAATTATTTTGACCAAGATGTGATACGCACACAAGTTACTTCCTTGAAATTGAATATTAAACCAATGTACGGAATATACACATGGTTATAACATAATTATTTTAAATTAAAAAGGTATCAAGACGCGGAATGCGCACATATCCTTTTATTATTTAACATATCAATCCAAGATTCGGGTATGAACACATGGGCTAATAGAATATTTAGAATATTCTATTTTATTATTTATTTTATTATTATTATTTTCTAATTGTTATAATAAATCTTAAGGTTTTAAAATAAAAACAAATAACTAAGAGATGACCACCAGCCTCGAAGATAGAACCAAACTAACAAAGCTTTCTATTGATACGTTGTAATTTAAAACAAAAAAAACTACATAATGTTGGATTTATCATTATTTGGAGTTATTATACAAAACAAAAAAAATATGCAAATTCCAGCCATATTTATCAATAGAACTTAATATAAAATAATAATCTTAATTAACTATCATATTATATGTGTGACTAACTTACCGTAATTTGATATACACATCTATATAAACATAAATTTAATTTAATTAATTAAAGAAGAAAAATTTCAGCAACATAAATAATAAACTAACACATGTTCCAACAAAATTTTGTCAATAACATTTTTTTTATACCGAAAAAAAACTTCTAAGAAAAGTAAACAAACTATAATGAAGTAAAAAAATTCTTTAGGCTCTCCTCCTAATTCATGAATTAGTATAAAAGCTGCTCACATGTATTAATATTACATATAAAAAAAGATAACAAATGTGTGTGTGTGTATATCATGCTTCCAACAAAATTCAGAAAAACAAATTAAAATTCAAACCTTGCGAAGACATAAATTTCATATATCATATTTAAACTGTACCAAAAGATTGAGTGTTATCTTTTGTAAGGTTTCACAATAAAAGAATATCTACAGATTATCAAAATTGCAATACTAACCTTTTTAGAACCAAAAACACGAAATCGCGAATGAAATCCCGATCTCCTATTTTCTCTCTCTTTCACATTATTTCTCTTTCTGTTTCTGTTTCTTTCTTCTTTGTTTTCTGTTCTTCTTTTGTTCGTTTGTTTTATCCTTTGTTTTTCTCTTTCGTTCCCTTTTTGTTTTCTTCTTTGTTCGTTTTTTTTTTCTCTTTTGTTCTCGTTTCTTTTCCTTCTTCCTTTTTTGTTTTCAACTTTTTTCGTTATTTTCTCTTTTGTTTTCCAACGTTTTTTTTCTCTCTTCTGTTTTTTATGCTTTGTTCTTTCTTTTATAATAGTAATGTAGGGGTAGGTAAAAGAGGTTGAAATGGGAAAAATAAGTTGAGAAGATTATGGTAAGTGGTTGGGATAATTTTGTTTGAATCTTTTAAGATTTATCCCCTTTTATTATATTATTATTTATTATTATTATTATTATTATTATTATTATTATTATTAATGTTATTATTATTATTATTATTAACTTTTACTTATTCTTTATTAATGAAGAAATCAAAAAGTAAAATGCACAGTTAAAAATATTAGTTAGCTATCTTATAATTAAATATTATATACATAGAAAAAATTAAATATTTATATTATAGTTTAAATTATACTATGAAAATTCTATAGCTTACATTTAAAATACTAATTAGATTTCTTTTTTTTTTGGAATTTTTTCTTTTATTTAAAATTAGGAGTAAAACTTACACTCTAAGAATGTTAATATATAGTTAGTATATAAATATATATTTTTAAAATAAAACCTACTAAGAGTAGGATAAAAGTTTTAAAATATTAAGATTAGTCATAAAAGTAATATTTACACTAAACTAGTATAGAATTTGGGTGTAGTCAAAAATTAGGTGTTCACAGCATGCCCCTCTTTGCTTGGAAACATGAAGAATTTTCATGCAAAGAAAATGGACAAGGTGACTGATTTTTGACCTCACTATCATGCGAAAAGGAAAATAAGATAGAAGAAAAAGGCGCGACCAAGCCTTTGTTTTAGGCAGCCTACATATCCCGGGTTATAAGGGAATCGGGTTACGTGTAGTTCAAGCAGAAAGAAGAGTGATGGAGTATACTTAGATGGAGAGTCCACTGAGGTTCTGTCGAGGTTCCGATCCGCGGTTCCTACTATTACATCAAAATGAAAAGAAGATTACATGCTCTTGAAATCTAAGAGTTACAAAAATTCCTATCTAAATGCCATCTGGAGTCTTATCTTGATTCTTGATTTGCTTCTCCCAGTGTCTTTCGATTGAAACTTGATGCTCTCGATGCAACACACTATGAAATATTCTTTCATGCTTGTTTCTTGATCCAACGATGGGAAGACAGATCTTGACCATATGTCTCCGCATGCGTTATGCCAAGCTGGTTAGGGAGGGTATTGAGATCAACGTTTTGCTTTCTCTGGAAAGAACTTAAATCTTTTTTTTGCACATCAAATCCGTGTATTTCAGAAAAACCTACAAGCTAACACAAACAAACAAAACGAACAAAAATTTTCTGCCCCAGTTTGCACTAGGAAATTTTTGTGAGTTATTGAAAATACATTAAACTATCATTACTATTGCAGAATAAAGAATTGAATTTTTTTTAACAGGAAGTAGGCAACCAGGGGATGTAGTACCTTGTGTTGACAATAAGATGAGGCCTGTGGCATCTACTAGGGGATGTCGTACCCTATGTAAGTAGAAAGTAATGCGACCAAGGGATGTAGTACCATGTGTCGGCAATAAGATGAGGCTCGTGGCACTCTAATATGCAACTAGGGGATGTTGTACCCTATGCTTTCAACAAGAAGTAAGGCAACCAGGGGATGTAGTACACTATGTTGGCAATAGTGAGGCTCATGGCACTCTGAAATGCTACTACGGGTAGTCTTACCCTATGTAGAAAAAAATGCAGCCAGGGGATGTAGTACCTTGTATTGGCAATAAAATGAGGCTCGTGGCACTCTGAAATGCTACTATGGGATGTCGCACCCTATGTAGGAATTAATGAAGTCGGGGGATGTAGTACCCTCTGTTGGCAATAAAATGAGGCTCGTGGCACTCTGAAATGCAACTAAAGGATGTCGTACCCTATGTAGAAAATAATGCACGCATGGGATGTAGTACCCTGTGTTGGAAAAAAAATAAGGCTCGTGGCACTCTGAAATCCTATTAGGGGATGTCGTACCCTATGTTGAAAATAATGCAGCCACGGGATGTAGTACCTTGTGTTGGCAATAAAATGAGGCTCGTGGAACTCTGAAATGCTACTAGGAGATGTCGTACCCTATGTAGAAAATAATGCAGCCAGGGGATGTAGTACCCTGTGTTGGCAATAAAATGAGGCTCGTGGCACTATGAAATGCTACTAGGGGATGTCGCACCCTATGTAGAAAATAATGCAGTCAGGGGATGTAGTACCCTGTGTTGGCAATAAAATGAGGCTCGTGGCACTCTGAAATGCTACTAGGGGATGTCGTACCCTATGTAGAAAATAATGCAGCCAGAGGATGTAGTGCCCTGTGTTGGCAATAAAATGAGGCTTGTGGCACTCTGAAATGCTACTAGGGGATGTCGTCTCCTATGCAGAAAATAATTCAGCCAGGGGATGTAGTACCCTGTGTTGGCAATAAAATGAGGCTCGTGGCACTCTGAAATCCTATGAGGGGATTTTGTACCCTATGTAGAAAATAATGCAGTCAGGGGATGTAGTACCCTGTGTTGGCAATAAAATGAAGTTGTGGCTCTCTGAAATGCTACTAAGGGAAGTCGTACCCTATGTAGAAAATAATGCAACCAGGGGATGTAGTACCTTTTTGCTGAAGATAGGGTGTCTATCCCCTATAATGAAACTAAAATAACATGCTTACGTGCATATTAGAAGGAAATCATGGATCTGTGAACTTCACTTGGTGGTTCATCTTTCCACAAATTGTTTCACTAAACGAATTTGCTCATGTTCTGAACAAAGAAAAATTCGTTAGTTTTTAAAAATGGTGGTCAGTTAGTGGCCTTGACTTCTTAGGCGACTTGACCTTGCGTCCATTGCACTTGATAGGACCCTGTCGATGATCGTATAAATTGCTGGGAGATTTTGACTTTATTTTCTGAAGATCTTTTTTTTTCAACATCAACACCTGACTATTTTGCGACTATCACCATTTGTGTCTATGGTGCAAACAATTTTTTTCCCCAAAATATATTTTGATGAGTTACTTTTGTTGCCCTTGAAACATTGCTACGTCCTTCAAGCTTTTTGCTTGACAAGGAATATCAAAGTCGGCTTTATGGTTGTGCCCATACTGTTTATGCCCAGAAATTTTTGCTTCTTATAACGTGGAAACTATAACCAATTTTGTGGCCTTTTTCTTTGCTTTGCTTTTACAAATTTAAACTGAAAGGAACTCAAAAAATAATAGTACGAAAGAAGAAAAGAAAAAGAAAAAAAAGTAAGTGAATAATAAGCATTGTAACTTAATCGAGAAGCATCTCTTTCAGGGGAAGAATACGAAAGGACTTATCTGGAGGAATATGCTAACTTCAATGAACACGACATGCACTTTGGACTGGATGCCCAATCCGTCTAAACCGTCTAATTCTCAAAATCTGTTGTAAACTTCTCTTTGAAACTGAGTTCTTTAACTATGATTGTGCCGGGATATATGAAGACCTAAAATCGATCTACGATGCCCTTTGTGGGTTTTCGCCAATTGACCTCTCTCATTTGCCTTTTTTCTCAACTCACCATTGCCTCATAGTGCCCGTGAGGGTTTTCACCAATAAGACTCTCTCGTTTGTTTTTCTCAACTCGTCGCCGCCTTATAGTGCCCTTGAGGGTTTTCACCAATAAGACTCTCTCATTTGTTTTTATCTCTTTGCAATGGTTGAAGCGCCACCCGCAGTATACTGACTTAGCATTCTCAAAAGCTGATCAAAAGGTCTTAAAAGGGAAAGGTAAAAAGAACAACTCAACTATATTACAACTTTTGGAACCATTTGATGGAACAACCTGTTAGATAATACGCTTAACGCTAGAGGAGGGGTGAATAGCGTTACAATAAAATTTTGCGTAAACTTGCGGAAATTAAAATTTGCAGGAAATAATTAAGTGCGTTAAATAGATAAAAGGAAAGAATGCACCGATATATTCTGGTTCACCACAACACGTGGCTAGTCCAGTCCCCGAGAGACTCTCTCGAGATTTTCCACTAACTTGTTAAGCTTACGGGTGCTCAACAAACCATTACAACGTAAGGACACAAGCCTTAACACCTTTGCTCGGAGATACAACACTCCAAGACTTCAACCAAGGAAACACAAGTTCCTTACAACAAGAGAATCACAATTCTCTTACAAGTGTGTAAAACACTTAACACTCAAACAAAATACTCCTTTATGAGTAGGTATGAGTAAAAGAAGTAAGCTCCAGATCACAACAACTTTGGACAAGAATATGGCTCTCAAAAGCTTTATGAAATTGAATATAAAATGATAAACAAAAGTATGCAAGCTTATAGCAATGTAATGATCAGTTGTAGTATGTTGTTGTGTTTAAAACACTGAAATGAAGCTGTATTTATAGTTGAAAAACTTGGCATTACCGTTTCCTAATTGCCAATTAAGAGTTGCTGATTTAACTCACTGACAATCGATTGTCAAACCCCAACAATCGATTGTTTGCCAGTCAGATCAAAATTCAATCTCAGATTTTACGCTTGATAATCGATTACTTTCAATCCATAATCGATTACTGGCAACGTTCAAAAAATCCTTTCCAGATTTTACCACAAACAATCGATTGTCCAGAACCAACAATCGATTACTCAGCAACGTTCAAAAAATCTTTTCCGGATTTTAATCAAAACAATCGATTATACAGAATCAATAACCGATTACCCAATAACGTTCAAAAAATCTTTTCCGGATTTTAATCAAAACAATCGATTATACAGAATCAATAATCGATTACCTGACGGTATTTGAAAACTTTACGACAACGGTCAGCTTCACAATTGATTGCACAAAGTCAACAATCGATTACTTATCAGTTTTTGAAAAACATTTTAGACACTGTCTCTTTGACAATCGATTGTCCAATGTAACAATCGATTATTTAATAAATTTGAAAATCACTAGAAGACACTGTCTCAACATAATCGATTACCATTAGTTCATAATCGATTATTCTGAGTTTTGAAAAACTTTGATGGACACTGCCTCAGTCACAATCGATTGTCATTTGTTCACAATCGATTGTCATGCAGGTTTGAAAAACCTGATGCTCACTGTCTTACTCACAATCGATTGTCATTAGTTCACAATCGATTGTCATGCAGTCTTGGCTTAAAACAATCGATTATCATAAGTACATAATCGATTATCTTAGTCCAGATTTTTAAGGCATGTCTAAAAATTATTTTGACTACTGTAAATATGCATGATTTAAAATCATTTGACATTAAATTAAATATGCATGATTTTGGAAAATAGTTTTATGAGAGAAGCCATGTTACGAGTCAAGTTGTAGGATCAAGATCACAATTAAGAATGACTCAATTAAACTATAAAACTTTGTCTTGAGCTTGAATCTCGTTGTATATCAATTGTGCGCTTATTTCTTGAACTTCGTCATATATCAATTTTCGCTTCGTTTGTCATTCATCAAAACCTATACAAAAGAACACACGTTTTAGTATATTGCATTGAGAACGTGTTTCCAACAATTTCCCCCTTTTTGATAATGGCAAACATTAGGCGGGATATGCAAGACAAGCAATTTATAATGATGATTCAAGACAAGTATATACATGCAACAAGTATGCAATTTGTTCCCCCTCAATTTATGAATTCCCCCTCAATTTAAGCTTATGAATATTGAGAGTGCATACCCGTTATCTTCCCCCTTTTGCCATTAGCAAAAATAATAATAAGATGCCAAAGATGTAAATAAAACTTGTTTATTTATTGGAAAGAAATTACAGCAACATCAACCCGAATAATAGCAATATAATCGATTATTGATACGAAATAATCGATTTATAGATGACGGAAACCGATTGTTGCACGTCAAGCTTTATAATTCCCCTTTCCTTTGGGGCGATACCTGCAAAAATCGTTAGACGTCTCCGACGCTCAAGTTAGAAATCTTGTAATAAAAAAAATGCAATGCATGACTTAGATCAACGTGGAGTCAAGGATCCCGAGTTAACTGCGAATTCGGAAGAAGGACTCTTTCTCTAAAGGATTTGTAAAGATGTCTGCCAATTGGTTTTTGGTTTCAACAAATTCAATTTCGACATCGCCTTTGAGAACGTGATCTCTAATAAAATGATGTCTAATTTCAATGTGTTTCGTTCGAGAATGAAGAACGGGGTTCTTCGTCAAGCATATGGCACTAGTATTATCACATCTAAGAGGGATATGATCAAGACTTAGGCCATAGTCCAAGAGTTGTTGTTTCATCCATAGGATTTGAGCGCAGCAACTCCCCGCGGCTACATATTCAGCCTCGGTTGTGGATAACGCAACACTTACTTGTTTCTCGCTAAACCAAGAAACGAGAGAGCTACCGAGCAAATGGAAAGTGCCACTAGTGCTCTTGCGGTCCAATTTGCATCCAGCAAAATCAGAATCGGAGTAGCCAACAAGTTGGCATGAAGAGCCTTTGGGGTACCATAGACCCACATTTGTAGTACCAACAAGATGCCTTAAAATCTGTTTTACCGCAGTAAGGTGAGACTCCTTCGGACACGATTGATAACGAGCGCATAAGCACACGCTAAACATGATGTCCGGACGACAAGCAGTAAGATAAAGAAGAGATCCAATCATACCTCGATACTTTTTGGTGTCGACTTCCTTACCTTTCTCATCTTTGTCTAGATGATCGGATGTGCTCATGGGAGTTGCCATTTCTTTTGCATTGTTCATCTCAAATCGTTTCAGCAATTCTTTGCAATATTTGGTTTGACAAATGAATGTACCTTCTTTCATTTGCTTTACTTGTAATCCCAAAAAGAATGTTAACTCACCCATCATAGACATCTCAAATTCGCTTGTCATTAAATCGAAAAATTCCTTGCATAAAACATTGTTAGTAGCACCAAATATAATATCATCTACATATATTTGAACTAACAAAATATCATTGTTTTTATGCTTAACAAAGAGAGTTGTGTCAACTTTCCCCCTAATGAAATCATTTTCCAAAAGAAACTTACTCAATCTTTCATACCAAGCTCGGGGAGCTTGTTTTAAACCATAAAGAGCCTTTTTGAGTTTGGAAACATGATCGGGAGATTTAAAATCTTCAAAACCGGGGGGTTGTTCAACATAAACTTCTTCTTGAATAAAACCGTTTAGAAAAGCACTTTTCACATCCATTTGATATAAATTGAAATTCATAGAAGAGGCAAATGCAAGCAATAAGCGAATAGCTTCTAATCTAGCTACCGGAGCACATGTTCCTCATAGTCAATACCCTCTTCTCGATTATAGCCTTTTGCTACAAGCCTAGCTTTGTTTCTAGTGATTATACCATTTTCATCTAGTTTATTGCGAAAAACCCATTTCGTACCAATTATTGTATGACCTCCGGGTCTTGGCACCAAATCCCAAACGTCATTGCGTTCGAATTGGTTAAGCTCCTCTTGCATTGCCAAGGTCCAAAATTCATCCCCAATTGCTTCTGACATGGTTTTGGGTTCAATTTGAGAAACAAAAGCAGTATGTTCTAAGGTATTTTTGAGAGAGCTTTGGGTACTTACCTTGTCTCCAACGTTGCCAATTACCTGTTCAAGAGGGTGATCTTTGATCATCCTCCACTCATTTGGCACTTTTGTTTCTTTTTCCAATTGTGGCGCTTCTTCCGTTTGGTTGTTCCTCAGTTTCATCTTTATTTTCCTTGGGTGGTTCCTCTTGTATTTTGTCTTTCAAGCTATCTAAGATACCTGCAAGATCAAAACCGGAATCCTTTCTCGCCAAGCGAGCATTATTTTCGGAAAATACAACATGAGGGGATTCCTCCACAATTTGGGTTCTTTTATTAAAGACCCTGTATGCTTTACTACGTGAGGAATATCCAATGAAAATACCTTCATCCGACTTAGCATCAAATTTACCCAATTGGTCTTTGCCATTGTTATGAACAAAACATTTGCAACCAAAAACTCTAAAATGGGAAATATTTGGTTTTCTACCCTTATAAAGTTCATAGGGGGTTTTCATGAGTATCGGCCGAATTACTACTCTATTTAGAACATAGCAAGCGGTACTCACGGCGTCCGCCCAAAAATGTTTGGGTATCTTAGCTTCGTCGAGCATGGTTCTAGCCATCTCTTCGAGACACCTATTTTTCCTTTCCACCACCCCATTTTGTTGTGGTGCACGTGGAGCGGAAAAGGTATGCTCGATTCCGAGTTCGTCACAAAAGTCCGCAAAGAGATTGTGATCAAACTCTCCCCCGTGATCACTTCTAATTGAAGTGACGGTTGTTTCTTTCTCATTTTGAACACGCTTGAGAAAATATTTAAAATTATGAAAAGCATCACTTTTATTGGCAAGAAATAAAGTCCAAGTAAATCTCGAGTAATCATCAACAATCACAAAAGCATATCTATTTCTTCCTAGACTTTCAATGCGAGAGGGACCAAATAAATCCATATGAAGCAATTGCAATGGTCTAGAAGTTGAAACAATGTTTTTAGATTTGAAAGATGCTTTTGTTTGCTTCCCCTTTTGACACGAGTCACAAATAGAGTCATTTTCAAATTTTAAAATGGGAAGACCAACAACTAAGTTTTGAGAAATCAATTTGTTCAAAAGATGCATATTGATATGTGCTACTCTACGATGCCATAGCCAAGTATCATCCTCTTTACTCATAAGACAATCAACATATTCGGGTGAGGAATTAGCAAGATCAACCATATAAATATTATCAACTCTAAAACCACGAAGTATGATTTTGAAATCACTACGTCTAAATACTAGGCATTCATCCGATCAAATAGAGCAAGATTTCCCTTGTCACACAATTGGCTTATGCTCAAGAGATTATGCTTTAATCCTTTGACAAGTAATATATGCTTAATAGAGGAATTTTCATCCTTACCGACCGAGCCGATGCCGATGATCTTTCCTTTATTGTTATCACCGAAGATAACACTTCCTCCTTCTTTGTGCTCTAATTGAAGGAATTTGGATTCATCTCCCGTCATATGCTTGGAGCATCCACTATCAAGGTACCATAGTACACTTGATCCCTTCAAGCACACCTACAAAATAAATTAATGTTCTTTAGGTACCCATGCCATCTTGGGTCCTTGGGGGTTAGGCATATTATAATGATGCGATTGAGTAATATGTCTATGACGTGTAAAGCATGCAGGAGCAATATGACCAATACGTCTACAATAATGACAAGTCACATTTGGGTTATGCATCCTTCTAGGTTCATAGTAACTAGACGGATGAAAATTTCTTACTCTATTTTGAACATTATGACTATTTCGCATTTCATGAGAATTATTTCTCCTACTATGAGCTCTAGGATGGGCAGCATTTCTAGAGTGATTGTTTCTCGGTTGAGGGCCATTGTTAGGTCTTCTAAGGGGTTCAAAATTTGGCCTAAAATATGCATCATTTCTAGGGTGACTATTTCTAGGTGGTAAGTCATTCCTAGGTCTTCTAAAATGTTCAGCATTTTGTCTAGCATGCATATTGGCTCTAGAGTTGTTGTTTCTAGGATAAGCATTTCTATTGTTAATCCTAGGTTGAGCTTTAGGTTGTTGGGGTTTAGCGTCAACCTTTTCTTCATTCTTAAAGCCTATTCCATGCTTGGTTGATTTCAAGTTAACAAGAACAACATTCAAGTTTTTGTGCGAAGAATTAAACTTATCTAATGTGCCTTTAAGCCTACTTACTTCATTCTTAAGATGCAAACAAGAAGTGCAATTTCTAGTAGAGCTTTCGGGCTTATCGGAACTTCTTTTTCCAAAAAACTTGTTTTCCTCTTTCAGCTTCTCATTTTCTAAAACCAGTTTTTCTAAATCCTTTTCTTTTAAAGAAAGCTGTTTTTGAAAATCTTTTTCTTTTAGAAAAGCATTTTCTTTTACGCTTTTGACTGTTTTTGAAGCTTTAATAAATTCAGTATATAATTCATCAAAAGCAGTTCGCATTTCATCAAGAGTAAAGAAGTTTTGAGACGAAATTTGACATACCTCGTCTTTGTTATCTTCTTGTGCCATGAGGCAAAGATTTGCTGCTTCGTCTTCTTCTCCTTCGCTTGACTCATCTCCGGAGTCACCTCCCCAAGAAATATATGCGCGTTGCTTTTTAAAAGGTTTCTTTTCCTTTTTGAGGTTTGTGCAATTTGACTTGATGTGCCCGGTTTCTCCGCATTCATAGCATTTGATTTGTTCGCCTTGCTTTTTGCCCTTGCGTTCATACTCCTTGCGCATGAACTTTTGAAATCTTTTGATAACGAGTCCAAACTCGTTGTCTCCTTCCTCATCAATTTGCGGTTGGCTTGTGCTCGCCTTTAGAGCTATTCTTTGCCTCCTTTGATCATCAACAAAAGGGTTAAGAATAGTAGATTCATAGGTTTTAAGGTTACCTCTTAGTGCGTCGATGGTGAAGTTTGAAACGCCAATGGATTCTTGAATTGCATCGGCCTTTGATCTCCATGCCGGTGTGAGACTTCTAAGAATTTTTCGAACGAGCTCTCTATCCGTGAATGTTTTCTTGAGAGCATGTAGGTCATTTACGATTATTGAAAATCGCTCAAACATTTCGTCCACCTTTTCACCTTCCTTCATGTGAAATAATTCATAAGAATGGGTTACGAAATCAATTTTTGCTTCCCTTACCTGGTCTGTACCTTCGTACGTGACTTCTAGCTTGTCACACATCTCCTTTTGTGCAACACGATATTTTCCTGTAATCGTCAGCATTAACATCACAATATAATAAATTTATTGCATTAGCATTATTTTGAACCTTTCGGATGTCATCCGCGTCATACTCATCCTCGGACTTGGGAACCCATTCGTCTTCCACCTTCTTTGTTGGAATTTGGTTTTCCTTCATTATCACCTTCCAGAGTTGAAAGCTGTTGGACTGAATGAAGATCTTCATCCTCTCCTTCCAGTACGTGTAATTTGTACCGTTGAATAGAGGTGGTCGTGTGGAGCACTGTCCTTCATCAATTCCTGCAAAAGAATCACGAGTAGAAGCCATGGATGGTTCTCTCAAACTGTTAAGTTTTCAGAGAGTTGGGCTCTGATACCAATTGTTAGATAATACGCTTAACACTAGAGGGGGGGTGAATAGCGTTATAATAAAATTTAGCGTAAACTTGCGGAAATTAAAATTTGCAGGAAATAATTAAGTGCGTTAAATAGATAAAAGGAAAGAACGCACCGATATATTCTGGTTCACCACAACACGTGGCTAGTCCAGTCCCCGAGAGACTCTCTCGAGATTTTCCACTAACTTGTTAAGCTTACGGGTGCTCAACAAACCTTTACAACGTAAGGACACAAGCCTTAACACCTTTGCTCGGAGATACAACACTCCAAGACTTCAACCAAGGAAACACAAGTTCCTTACAACAAGAGAATCACAATTCTCTTACAAGTGTGTAAAACACTTAACACTCAAACAAAATACTCCTTTATGAGTAGGTATGAGTAAAAGAAGTAAGCTCTAGATCACAACAACTTTGGACAAGAATATGGCTCTCAAAAGCTTTATGAAATTGAATATAAAATGATAAACAAAAGTATGCAAGCTTATAGCAATGTAATGATCGGTTGTAGTATGTTGTTGTGTTTAAAACACTGAAAGGAAGCTGTATTTATAGTTGAAAAACTTGGCATTACCGTTGCCAAATTGCCAATTAAGAGTTGCTGATTTTACTCACTGACAATCGATTGTCAAACCCCAACAATCGATTGTCTGCTAGTCAGATCAAAATTCAATCCCAGATTTTACGCTTGATAATCGATTACTTTCAATCCATAATCGATTACTGGCGACGTTCAAAAAATCCTTTCCAGATTTTACCACAAACAATCGATTGTCCAGAACCAACAATCGATTACTCAGCAACGTTCAAAAAATCTTTTCCGGATTTTAATCAAAACAATAGATTATACAGAATCAATAATCGATTACCCAATAACGTTCAAAAAATCTTTTCCGGATTTTAATCAAAACAATCGATTATACAGAATCAATAATCGATTACCTAACGGTATTTGAAAACTTTACGACAACGGTCAGCTTCACAATCGATTGCACAAAGTCAACAATCGATTACTTATCAGTTTTTGAAAAACATTTTAGACACTGTCTCTTTGACAATCGATTGTCCAATGTAACAATCGATTATTTAATAAATTTGAAAATGACTGGAAGACACTGTCTCAACATAATCGATTACCATTAGTTCATAATCGATTATTCTGAGTTTTGAAAAACTTTTATGGACACTGCCTCAGTCACAATCGATTGTCATTTGTTCACAATCGATTGTCATGCAGGTTTGAAAAACCTGATGCTCACTGTCTTACTCACAATCGATTGTCATTAGTTCACAATCGATTGTCATGCAGTCTTGGCTTAAAACAATCGATTATCATAAGTACATAATCGATTATCTTAGTCCAGATTTTTATGGCATGTCTAAAAATTATTTTGACTACTGTAAATATGCATGATTTAAAATCATTTGACATTAAATTAAATATGCATGATTTTGGAAAATAGTTTTATGAGAGAAGCCATGTTACGAGTCAAGTTGTAGGATCAAGATCACAATTAAGAATGACTCAATTAAACTATAAAACTTTGTCTTGAGCTTGAATCTCGTTGTATATCAATTGTGCGCTTGTTTCTTGAACTTCGTCATATATCAATTTTAGCTTCGTTTGTCATTCATCAAAACCTATACAAAAGAATACACGTTTTAGTATATTGCATTGAGAACGTGTTTCCAACACAACCATCAAAAAATAAAATAAAACATGCCCCAGTTTCTTTGAATATAGGGGGAAAATGGTTTTTTTTTTTGTGACTGAACCTCAGGGAGAGGCTGCCTACGTATCCTTTCAGAATCAAGTCGAATGTAGTTCAGGATAACATGAACTTGTTTTGATGATGACTGTTTTTTAATCTCTCATTTTTTAAGTACATTGGTTCCAAAAGAGGGTAAACACAAAGAAATATAAACTAGGCTTCTAAGGGCTAACTAGGGTTGACCAGTGTTTGGGTAGCGAGAATGATAGCCTTTCGTCATCCCAACCTAAGAATGCTTAGTATAAACCATCTGTCCCAATAGAAGCATGTCATACATAGTATCTTTTGACTGCATCTGCATTGACGGATATGTCTGTCACCTTTCCTTCTATATCTGCTAAGTGTAGAGCTCCTTTCAGCAATACTTTCTTGACGAGGTAAGGACCTTGCCAATTCGGGGCGAACTTTTGTTTCGCTTCTTCCTGGTGTGGAAAGATGCATTTCAAACAAGCTGTCCTACCTCAAATTTTCTTGGGCGCACTTTCTTATTGTAAGCACGTGCCATTCTTTGTTGGTATAACTGACCAAAACAAACTGCCGCCAAATGCTTTTCAACAATCAAACTCATTTGTTCCAATCGCGACTTCACCCATTCAGTGTCTTCAATCCCAGCTTCAACAATTATCCAGAGAGAGGGAATTTCAACTTCAGCAGGTATGACCACTTCAATTCCATAAACTAACAATTAGGGTGTTGCACCAACTGATGTACGGACATTTTTCCAGTATCCCAATAGAGCAAAAGACAATTTCTCGTGCCATTATCTAGACCCGTGGACCATATTCCTAAGAATCTTCTTCATGTTCTTATTTGCAGCTTCAACAGCTCTATTAGCTTTGGTTCGGTAAAGAGTAGAATGGTGATGCTCAATTTTAAATTGTTCACATACCTCCTTCATCAGATGAGCCTCAGTTTCATTTAAGTTAGGCTTAGGCTTATTCTCAAATTGATCCAATTCTCTTTTTATTTCCTTAAAGGCCTCATCTTCATCATACTCAACCTCTTGATTCATTATTTCGAGATTAGACAACTTTTTAAGATCTGGGCATGAATTCTGCATGCATATCATGTTTTTAAAGCCAGCATTAACAAAACTGAAAATGATGAGAAATTAATAAAATTAGGGAAAGGAAGACAGAATTCTACTATGAAACTGGAACTTCATTTCATTGAATTTGAAAGGATAGAAGGGTTAAAATCAAAGCAAAGCAATTAAACAAAAGTAAATTGATTACAACCCTGAAAATAATCCAAATACAGAAAAAGCAACAAAACAAGCAACCAAGACGCCTTCCTGACGGGAAGAGAAGTTGCTTCCCAGTTGTTGAGCGAGGTATTTGGGCCAATCCGTTGAACACTTGCACGGCTAGGGCCTTTACCAACTTGAACCACGTTGATTCCATAGAACATCTCCTTGAGACCCTGGCAAACTTCATCAATGTCATCTTGAGTAGAAAGATTTTGGACTTCTTTAAATAGTGGCTTGACAAAAGGGTAGGCAATGTAAGGGATTGGTTTTGACAAATTTCAACCATTCTTTATGCGGACCTTGGCTCTATTTATGTCAGCTGATGTTGGTTTAAGACCAAAGCTAATGGTATCTTTCTTCGAAAAGGAAGCAATGGGGTTCACAATTCCTTGCAGAAAACACCCTAATCCTTTTCCTGGTTCATAATTGTTCCTCAACATCAGTGAAGCTACCATCATAGATGTGGATGAAAGATGGGAATGCAGAATTGGTTTTCCTTCTTCCACCTGGTCTACCTCAATCACCTCAAATGTTTGATGTGTGAGGGATTCACATCCTTCCTTGACCTCGATACATGGAATGGACGGGTCATTATAGACGGACGAGTCGTCCTCCCCATGAACAACAATTTCTTACCTGTCATATTCGAATTTGACAATTTGATGTTAGGTGGATGGTATAGCTCTGGCCATATGGTTCTACGGCCTTCCCAGAAGAAAATTATAGGAGGTTTTCATATCCAACACCTGAAAGACAATGTTAAAATCAACCGGGCCAATTGTCATGGTGAGTTCAATTTCCCCAATAGTGTCTCTTTTTGAACCATCAAAAGCCCCGATTCTGACGCTACTAGTTTGAATTCTGTTAGTGTCAATGTTCAGTTGTTGTAGAATAGAAAGAGGGCATACATCTACACTTGAGCCTCCATCAATCATGACCCTTTTTACGTAATGCCCTTCACATTTGACCATAAGATGCAAAGCTTTATTGTGCCCAGCCCCTTCCTTAGGCAAATCATCATCGCTGAAAGAAATTTTGTTCACCTCAAAAAATATTTCAACAATTTTTTCTAGCTGATTCATCGTTGTCGTTTCTGAGACATATGCCTTGTTCAAAGTTTTGGTCAACACACGGCGATGTTCTTTCGAGTGCAAAAGCAGAGATAACAAAGATATCTGAGCAGGAGTTTTCCTTAGTTGATCAATGATTGAGTAGTCTTGCATTTTCATCTTCTTAAGTAATTCCTCCACTTCTTTTTCTGAAACAGTTTCTTTCACTGGAAAGTGATTTTCCTTGGCTTGCTTAGCTTTTCTCAACTCCTCTGGCGAAAAGCATCTTTCAGATAGGGTCAAGCCTCCCATTTCATCTGTTTCTTCCTATGTCTCTTTTCCTTTGTATGTCATGACAGTCTTGTTATAGTTCCAGGGAATAGCTTTTAAGTTTGACACTGGAAGTTGTGCAACAGGTCGGATCACAACTGGATC
The DNA here is from genome assembly GCA_034376525.1 of Nicotiana benthamiana. Taxonomy (NCBI): domain Eukaryota; kingdom Viridiplantae; phylum Streptophyta; class Magnoliopsida; order Solanales; family Solanaceae; genus Nicotiana; species Nicotiana benthamiana. The sequence continues at coordinate 99,350,598 of CM067337.1, forward strand.
TGTTCTATTTCTCAAAGAATTATTTGGAATAATCTTTTGAATGCCCCCAGGGATATAAAGTTTTGGCCCACCAAATTGAACCTCAATCTTTTTGTGCTTCCAGGGACATAGAGAACTATTTTTTCAGCACCTGCCAAGTTTGAACTAGAACTCGCACCTTTTACAATCAGCGGTGCCAATTGCGGCGGGCTTACTATCACTTTTGTCTCCGGTCCTATGGTTCCAACAATCATCCATGTCTTGCCAGATTGCTTGTAATCACGATCATCACAAATCATCCCAATAAAATGTGTATTATCATGAGGTGGGCGCGGATTGTTTGTGATTTTAGGAGTATCTTCATTGTTTGTCACCACAATTGCCTTTGCTTCAATCAAATTTTCAATGGATTTCTTTAATGTCCAACAATTTTCGGTACTATGACCTTGGGTGTTAGAATGATACTCACATCTAGCATTAGAGTCAAAACTTTTTGAATTTGGATTCACATAACGTGGCATGATAGGTTCAATCAACTTCAGCTGCATTAACTTCGAAATAGGCGTGTATACGATTCTCCAATCGAGGTGAACTCTTTCTTTGGCTCTGGTTCTCTCACATATTCTTGTCTGGGACGGGGATTATATGGTGCATGAAAATATTTCCGAGCGTGGAATCGATGCTCGCCATTGTTGGTAATTGGGAGGCCTAGCATAAGCCTGAGCGTCATACACTTTGTATTGTTGCGAGGGAAATGAGTATTGGGGACCCTGAGGTGGATATAATGTTTCTCAACTATTTTCCCAATCTTGATCGCCTCGGCAAAAGGCCTACCAATGGCGGCCAACATATAATGAAGGTAATCATGATCCTGAGCTTGGAGAAAGTAATCAACCATTTCTGCCTCTTTCATTGGTGGTTTGACCCTAGCAACCTGCTCTCTTCACTTAATTGCATATTCTCTGAAGCTTTCTATTGATTTCTTCTTTATGTTGACAAGAGAGGAGCGGTCTGGTACTATGTCAATATTGTACTAAAACTGTTGGGCAAAATCTTGAGACATGTCATTCCAGACGTGTTAGTGAGATATTTCTTGATCTATGAACCACTCTGAAGCAATTCCTGTCAAACTTTCCCCAAAATAAGCCATGAGTAATTATTCTTTGCCCCCTGCTCCCCTCAATTGGTTACAATATCTCTTCAAGTGGGCCACAGATCACCGTGACCATCATACTTATCAAACTTAGGGATATTGAATCCAGGTGGCAAATGAACATGGGGAAACATGCATAAATCATTGAATGAAGCACTCTTATAGCCTCCCAAACCATGTATGTTTCTCATGGTTTGTTCCAAACTCTTCATTTTTCTGGCCATTTACTCTTGTTCCATATTCTTGTCGGGCTTTTCGGGGAACATGTTCTGAGGAGTATACGTGTATGAATCTGGAACTTTGAAAATCAGTTCTGGAGAGTAATACTGGGTATCATGAGCATTCAATTGTGGATCATTGTTGAGCTTTTGAGCGAGAGCCTGTTGAGTAATGGGTACAGTATGTGGGTCATTTCTGAAGGGTGCGACTGGAGGACGTGGAATGGAGGTACTGGGGATAGTGGGAAGGTTAGCGCTCAGACTGAATCCAGGTTGATACAATGGATTACTTATTATGGAGATGGGCACTTGATTTGCAACTGACACATTATGAAGATTATCTGAAGGCCCCAGGGGTAGTGAGGGTGGTGCCTGTCCATTCATCCAGGCTTGGTACATATCTTCCAATTGTTGTTTCAACACTCTTACTTCTTCAACCAGTCCCGAACCTTGTTCGACCAATTGTCCATGGACATCATCATTATCTAGCTCATTCTCATTGTTGTTTCCCATTTTACTTTTTCCTTTTGACCTCATGTTGTAAGGGTGAGTCGCCAGTTTAAACCAAAAACCAACCACCTTTGTTTAACCTTATCTATTTTTAGAAATAACAAACAACAAACGTGTTAGAGTCAGACATTTTTAGATATGAATCACACATTGTATGCCATGCACCTAATGCCATTTTCATTTCAAAAATGATTTTGGAAGGATTCATGCTTCATCCCGGCTTGTTGGATTATTTCCTTTTGAACTTACTGCTCTTCTATTTTATTTTATTTTAATATTTTTTTCAGATTAATTATGGATGTGATCGCATCCGATGGGGATTGCCTACGTATCATGACCCTGCATAAATCAGATCACCACGTAATTCAGAAGAAATAATAACAATTCTAATGATTTCTTCTCTTTTAAAAAAAATAAACTAAAATATTTTTCAATTATATATTTTTTTAGAATGAAAGAAAAGGAAATATATACAAACGGACTCTACTAACTCTAAAGACATAAACATGTCTGGAATAAAATAAACTTTGATAATAATAATAAAAAGAATCTCCAAAAAAATAAATAAATAAAAACCAAACTGTGGGACTAAAAAAATTAAATTAGTAATAGTCATTAAAAAAATTAAAAGGTCCAAATAACCTTTTTTTTTTTGGTAAGAAAACTAATAAAAAATAAAATTGGCTCCCATTTCGCATTTTTTATGCAGGTTTCAAGGCTATTTCGACATAAATACCGGATCCAAGGGCAAAACTAGTTAAAAATTTAACAAAGTGACTATATTATCATTATTTAAAAAAATAATAAATAATAACTAATAATCCATAAAATCCCTTTTATTTAATTCCCTTTTTTTCTAATGTTTATTTAAAATGGGGTTGAACCTGGTGAAGGTTGCATACGTATCTCACATCCCGTGAGAGTCAAACCTGCGTAGTTCGAAAAAATAACTAAAAAAGAAAACTATTTTGAAAATTGTTAGTTTATATACCAAAACCTTTCAAAATTTTATTTAAAAAAGGTATTTTATGAAAACCTGGAAATTCCCTCTTTCTTTACCCTTGTTTAATTCTATCCTAAAAACGGTCAACATTTGAGTGAAGCCTACCAAATAACATTACATATAGCACATAGATATGAACATGTTGGTCGAAAAAGTTGGTTGTCCTAGACGGGCCCCGCCCCTGTGCCGAGTCCCGCTAAGTTCAATGCATATGATGAAAATAAAGTGTAACCTACTAGGATATTCATTGCTTCTTGCTTGTTCTTCTAAGTTTTCAAATCCTAAAGGAGATGGTGTCTAGACCTGGCTTACCCGGATGGACAACCCGGGCCGAGGAGCGTTAAGCGTCACTAGTAGTAGAATAGCACTGGCTAGCTAACGGCTCTCCTGTCTAAACATGTGTGACTAAATCTTTCACCAGAAGCTGGTAAGCTAACTAGCTTTATCTCAAGACAGAAGTTTTGTGATGCTGGTAGGCAAAACTTCTAAGAAAAATAAACAAACTATAACGAAGTAAAAAAATAATTCTTTAGGCTCTCCTCCTAATTCATGAATTAATATGAAAGCTGCTCACCTGCATTAAATATTACATACAAAGAAATATAACAAATGTATGTGTGTGTGTGTATATATATATATATATATATATGCTTCTAACAAAATTCAGAAAAACAAATTAAAATTCAAACTTTGCGAATACATAGATTTCATATATCATATTTAAATTGTACCAAAAGATTGAGTATTAACTTTTGTAAGGTTTCACAATAAAAGAATATCTATAAATTTTTCAAAATTGCAATACTAACCTTTTTAAAACCACGAACACGAAACCGCGACGAAATCCCAAACTCCTTTTTCCTTTCTATCTTTCACGTTTTTTCTCTTTCTGTTTCTGTTTCTTTCTTCTTTGTTTTCTGTTTCTTCTTTTGTTCGTTTGTTTTATCCTTTGTTTTCTCTTCCGTTCCCTTTTTTTTTTCTTCTTTGTTCGTTCTTTTTTTTTTCTCTCTTTTGTTCCCGTTTCTTTTCCTTCTTCCTTTTTTGTTATCAACTTTTTTCGTTCTTTTCTCTTTTGCTTTCCAACATTTTTTTTTCTCTCTTCTTTCTTTTATGCTTTGTTCTTTTTTTTATAATAGGAATGTAGGGGTAGGTAAAAGAGTTAGAGTTAGAATTGAATCGGGACAAAGAAATTGAGAAGATCATGCTAAGTAGTTAGGATAATTTTATTTGAATCTTTTAAAATTTATCCCCTTTTATTATATTATTATTTATTGTTATTATTATTATTAACTTTTACTTATTCTTTATTAATGAAGCAATTACAAAGTAAAATGCATAGTTAAAAATATTAGCTAGCTATCTTATATTTAAATATTATATACAAATATTTACATTGTAGTTTAAATTATACTATGAAAAATGCTATAGTTTACATATAAAATTCTAATTATATTTCTTTTCTTTTTTATTTTTCTTTTTTTTATAAAATTTTTCTTTTATTTATAATTAGGAGTAAAACTTATACTCTAAGAATATGAATATATAGTTAGTATGTATGTGTGTGTGTGTATATATATATATATATATATATATATATATATATATATATATATATATATATATATAAAATAAAATCTATTAAGAGTAGGATAAAAGTTTTATAAAATTTAAGATTAGTCGTAAAAGTAATATTTGCACTAAACTAGTATAGAATTTGGGTGTGGTCAAAAATTAGGTGTTCACAGAGGTAAATACACATGAAAGACAAAGAAAGTCAGAAACACTTAAATACTTTCTGAGAAAACCTTAGATTGGAAAAAGAAATAATTTTGAAAGTAATTTTTGAAAGAAAAGCCATAGAAATCGTTTGAGAACTTAGAGAAAGCATAGATACACAACGGATCTAAAGGAATAAGAGAAACCTTGAAGGGTAGTGTTTCATAAGAATCTTAGAAGTTAGAAAGGCTTTGAAAGGTCATCGATCTAAGTCGAAAAGGTTAAAATTAGGCTCGAGCAGCCATGGAATGCCGGAGCAAGGCCAGATATGGCCGGAAAACTCGAATCAAACAAAGCATGGACCAACTATGTCATGATGAGGCCTTGAATCTTTAAGGACCAGGCATGTAGGAGCAATAAGAGGTAAATATAGGATTCCTTGGAAGCCATGGATTCTGGAGGCTCTCAGGGCGGAGATGGTGGCTAGGGCTAGAGGACCTTCTAGAGGGTTTGAGAGACTGGAGAATTCAAGGGCGGCATTTGGGTGATGAATGAGTAAGGTTTGGGGTATTGGGAAAATTAAAAAAGGAAAGGGAGAGTGTGGGTCGTTGATCTGTTAGACCAACGGCTGGGATTTAAAAGGGTCTGAGCGGGTTATTTGAGTGGGTTGTGGGTCAGGTAAACTTAGGATTTGGGCCTGGTAATGGGGTTTGAAATTGAGTTCAATTAAGAGTGCTCAAATCTGGCTAAAATCGAAATAAAATAGGCTAGTATTTAAATAGTCATTTTCCCTTATTTATTTTATGAAAAATAGCAAAATACTTTCTATAAAAAAATTAAAGGTGCTAAAATAATTAATAACATATAAGTATTTAACTAAAAATATTTAGGTCTTTTTTATAACTATAAATACAATTAAATCTTAAAATAGGCTAACATTGCAATTATATACGATTTAGCTTCAAAAATACTAAATAAATTTGTAAAAATATGAAAATATTATGTTAGCCATATTTTAGTATAAATATAAGAATACAATGAGTGAATTATAAATATAATAATTTTAGGAATAATTACTAGGCTTTTCTTGATAAAATAGGGCAATAAAATTGGTTTAAAAATCTTTTAAAAATTAGGAAAATATTGGACATACTTATATATGTATACGTATGCTATTTGAAAGGTATTTCGTATATAAAAATATACGGGGAAACATTGGGTATCAAAAGCTGCCCCTCTTTACCTGGGAAGGATGAAAGAGTTGTCGGGTAAATATACGATGGCCAATTTTGACCGAATGAAATTGTTTGAAGAGATTTGGTCGTGCTCTAGTTATTGAAATGCCTACATATCCCTGGTCTTACAATAATCATGCAATATGTAGTTCAGGATCCGTTGGCGGAGTATGACGAAGGAGACCCTTCAAGAACGGACACAATATTCAGGTTGAGATGAATGGTCAAGGTTTAGTAGGGCTGCATGGACTGGAGCGGAATTCTCCTACCAATATGGTCATTGCTCACGGGTTTACCTATAAATAAACAATCGAAGCGTATATTGTGCATAAATTTAAACATGATACAAGTTCGTGTTAGACCATGAAGGTTATCTTTGGACGGTTAGGATAACGTCCTTAGACCATGATGTCCTGGGCCATAAAGCATATAATAAAAGATTCACATGCTATGAAATAATGTTCTCGGGCCATGAGAATGATGCCTCCGAACTATGATGCCTTTGAATAATGATGTGCGTGAAATTAAAGGGATCTTCAAGCCATGACATGGCGTTCTCGGGCTATAAAAATAGTGCCTCAAAACAATGACGCACTCAGATAATTTGGCGATCTTTCAGCCTATGAAATGCAATAAGTGGAGATCTTTCAACCATGACAAATGTAAATAAATCGACGATATTTCATCCATGCAAGATATACACAAAGCGGCAATATTTCAGCTATGCGGGTGTAAATAAAGTGGCGATATTTCAGCCATGCAAGACATGAATAAAGTGGCGATCTTCTAGCCATACAAGTGTAAATGAGGTGGAGATCTTTCAGCTATGTAGGATGTAAATGAAGTGGCGATCTTTCAGCCATGCAAGAAGTAAATAAAGCGGTGATATCTAAGCCATGCAGGTGTAAACATAGTGGCGATCTTTCAGCCATGCAGATGTAGACAGTGCTTAGTCACGGAAGGTAGAATGGTAGCCTTATACAATGCAAGAATGCAGATAGAGGTAGAGCTTAACCTTGGAAGGCATAATTGTATCCTTATGCAATGCAAGAATGCAGATGGAGGTGGAGCTTAACCTCGGAAGGTAGAATGGTAGTCTTATGCAATTCATGAATGCAGATGGAGGTAGAGCTTAACCTTGGAAGGCAGAATGGTAGCCTCATACAATGCAAGAATGCAGATGGATGTATAGCTTAACCTCGGAAGGAAGAATGGTAGCCTTATGCAATGTAGAGAATGCAGATGGAGATAATGCTTAGTCTCGGAAGGTAGAATTGTAGTCTTATGCAAGAGATGAAAGGAGAATAGTAATAAAATTTCTTAGTTGATAAATGATTGGGATATTGTGGCTGTTGGAGATATTGTGTATGGATAGCAACTGTGAATATGTTTGATGGTTCTGAGAGTTATATTCCTGAACAGTATGAGTGTATAATATATTTGATGATTTTGCGACTTGGGTGCTTGCATCCGAAGAAAAATCATGAGTTTTTAAAGGGGAAAGGTTAGTTCGTATCCCCGATGACTTTGCTTGACTTGCTTAGCTCTGTTTCGGTGATACTATGCGTATCATTGGGGTAGTGTTGCTAAATAAAGCAATTTTGGTAACAAACATGCATGATTTAGTGAAATATAGCATAAATCAATAGTTAAGAATATTTTTTAGATGAACCAACGACCGTGACGTGATTCGTGACATTACATACTTTCTTGCTATGGAATTTAGAGGGTCCTCCTCAAAATTCTGCCCCAGTTTAATGGATTGATGCTTCTGATGGCTGCTTGCGATGATTGGCTGAACTTACTTCAAAATTTTGAGGGTCCTCCTCAAAATTCTGCCCTACTTTCCAATTGCAGGGGGAAATGAAGATTTTCTTGAATTGCGACCGAACCCATAAGGCTGCCTACGTATCCCCTCTTAAACGGGAATTAGGTCAGACGTAGTTTAAATTACATCATTCAGCAAAGCATAATATTACACATAGTAGCGCTTGACTGCATCTAAATTGATGGTTTTGACCAAACTTCTCCATCCATTTCTCCATGTATAAGGGCTTCTCTTGTTAGAACCCGGTGAACCATGTATGGACTGTGCCAATTGGGAGAGAATTTCCCTTTGGCTTCATCTTAATGCGAGAATATTTTCTTTAATACTAGTTGCCCCGGTGTGAACCATCTCAGCTTGAGTCTCTTGTTGAAAGCTCTGGACATTCTATTCTGATAAAGCTGATCGTGTCAAACTGCGTTCATTCTCTTTCCATCTATAAGATCTAGCTGCTCTGAACGACTTTTCACCAACTCTGAGTCGTCGAGCTCAACTTCTTGAATCATTATTAAGGAAGGGATTTCTACTTCGACGTGAATGATGGCTTCTATACCATAAACCAGCATAAAGAGATTTGCCCCAGTTGATGTGCGGACTGTGGTGCCGTACCCCAGTAAAGCAAATGATAGCTTCTTGTGCCACTACTTATGTTTCTCTATTATTTTCCTTAGTATCTTCTTATTATTCTTATTGGCGGCTTCTACTCTGTTCATATCGAGTCTGTAGACTGTAGAATTTTTGTGTTTGATCTTGAAGGTTTCACGCATGGCCTTCACCAGGTCATTGCTGAGGTTGGAACCATTGTTAGTGATGATTGATTCTGGAATACCGAACCAGCAAACTATGCGGTCGCGGGTCTGCCATGACTTTATTAGTCACTGCTTTGTAAGAAGCTACTTTGACCCATTTGGTAAAATAGTCATTGCCACTAGGATAAATCTATGCCCATTTGAGGTGGCAGATTCGATTGGTCCAATAACATCCATTCCCCAAGCGGCGAATGGCCATGGTGAGCTTCTTGTATTAAGCTCGTTCGAGGGTACCTTTATCATGTTTGCATGTATCTGGTAGTGGTGGCACTTCCAGACGTACTGGATGCAGTCTGTCCCCGTAGTCATCTAGAAGTAACCAGCTCGGAGAATCTTCTTTGCTAAGAAAAAACCATTCATATGTGGACCACATGTCCCGGCATGAATTTCCTCTAGCACTTTAGATGCTTCCTTTGCATTGATACACCTTAATAATCTAAAATCAGGAGTCCTCCTATATAGGATTCCTCCGCTGCTAAAGAAATTGTTGGCAAACCTTCGAAGTGTGCGCTTTTAAGTAGTGTTTGCAAGTTCTGAGTATTCTCGTTTTGCCAAATATTCTTTGATTTCATGAAACCAAGGTTTTCCATCTGCTTCTTCTTCGGCATGAGCATAGTAAGTTGGCTGATCATGGATCTTCACCAGAATAGGATAAATAAAGTTCATATCTAGATGTTGTATCATGGACGACAGCGTAGCCAATGCATCGATAAACTCATTCTAGAATCTGGGAACATGCTGGAACTCTGTCTTTGTGAACCTCTTTCTCAACTCCAATACATGGTGTAGATAAGGGAGTATCTTCGAATTCTTGGTCGCCCATTCTCCTCATACTGATGTATGAGTAGGTCTCAGTCTCCAATTATTAGCAAGTCTTGGATTTTCATGTTAATGGATATCTTGAGCCCTAAGATGTAGGCTCGTATTCGGCCATGTTGTTGGTGTATGGGAACCTCAATTTGGCGGACACCGGATAATGCTGATCATTTTCTGATACCAGGACTGCTCCTATGCCAACCCCTTTGAAAGTTGCTACTCTGTCGAAAAATATTCTCCAACCGTCATAGGATTCAACAATATCTTCTCCTATGAATGATACCTCTTCGTCAGGAAAATACGTCTTTAGGGGTTTATATTCTCTATCTACGGGATTCTCGGCAAGGTGATCTGCCAATGCTTGCCCTTTGATTGCTTTCGGAGTCACGTAAACAATGTCAAACTCAGTCAACAGGATTTTCCACTTGGCTAAATTTCCAGTGGGCATGGGCTTCTGAAAGATGTACTTTAAAGGATCCATCCTCGATATGAGATATGTAGCATAGGCACAGAAATAGTGCCTTAGCTTCTGGTCTACCCAAGTCAAAGCACAACATGTGTGTTCTAACAAAGAATACGGGGCCTCGTATAGAGAAAACTTTTTGCTGAGATAGTAGATGGCATGTTCTTTCTTTCCCGTTTCATCAAGTTTCCCCACGACGCAACCGAAGGCACCATCTAACACTGCGAGGTAGAGAAATAAAGGTCTACCTGGTCCAGGCGGGACCAAAACTGGTGGCATTGACAAGTATTCCTTCATTCTGTCGAATGCTTTCTGATAGTCATCAGTCCATTTGGTGGTGGCATCCTTCTTCAACATCTTGAAGATCGGCTCACAGATAACTGTAGATTGTGCTATGAATCGGTGGATGTAGTTAAGTCTCCCCAAGAAACTTATTACGTCCTTCTTTTTCCTTGGCGGTGGAAATTCTTGAATGGCTTTGATCTTTAATGGATCCAGTTCTATTCCCCGGCGACTCACAATAAACCTAAGCAATTTTCCCGCTAGAACCTCGAATGCACATTTTGCGGGATTCAGTTTTAGGTTGTATCTTCTCAATATATTGAAAAACTTTCTCAAATATTCCATATGATTAGTGGCTTTCTTGGACTTTGATGATGATATCATCTACATATACTTTGATCTCCTTGTGTATCATATCGTGAAAAATGGTAGTCATAGCCCTCACGTAGGTGGCCCCTGCATTCATTTACCTGAATGGCATCATCTTGTATTAGTACATCCCCTATGGCATAACGAAATATGTTTTCACAGCATCTTCTTCGTCCATCCAGATCTGATGATATCCAGCAAATAATCCCCAAAAATGATTGCAATTCATGCTTCGCGCAATTGTCAATCAGGATGTGTATGTTTGGTAAGGGGAAGTCGTCTTTTGGGCTGGCCCGGTTGAGGTCCCGGTAGTTGACACAGACTCTAACCTTTCCATCCTTCTTCGATACTGGCACAATGTTGGCTAACCATGTCGGATACTCTATTACGCTGAGAACCTTAGCTTCGACCTGCTTAGTGACTTCCTCCTTGATTTTCAAACTCATATCTGGCATGAACTTTCTGAGCTTCTATTTTAATGGTGGACATGTCGGATCAGTCGGCAGTTTGTGTGCCATAATAGATGTACTCAGCCCAGTTATGTAGTTGTACGACTAGGCGAATATGTCCTCATATTCTCTTAGAAACTCTGTGTATTCCTTTTTTCTAACGATGATAAGTGAATTTTGAGTCGTGTTTCTTTGACATTTTCTGTATCTTCCAGGTTAACAATCTCAGTCTCGTCCAGGATGGACTTAGGTCTATTTTGAAAATTCTCGACTTCCTTAACAATATCTTCTGGTATATCATATTCCTCTTAATCTATGTTCGTTTGTTTCGTTGTCTCGTTGCATGTCACAGTTATTGGTTCATCAAGATAAGTAATAGTAATATTGTATAAGTCAAGTAATGAGAGAAGATAATAAGAGTAAGATTTATAAGAAAACCAAAATGCTTTGATAAGTTCCATAAATGTTTTGAACATTGAAGCTCATTCTTGTGAAAATTAAAAATGCAAAAGGAAAGTCAACTAAAAAAATAAAAATACTACATGATGCTTGTTCAGCCTTGGTACCCCGAGGCTCGCCAGGATTTGATGTTTCTGACGGTCCAGTTATTGAGGCATGCTCCTCTATTCACAGCTTGTATAGAAGGGCCTTCCTCCCCCTCCTCCTCGAAAATGACACAACAATCCATATCATCGTCTTCCAAGAACAAATTCCTCACGGCTGCCAGTGCTTTCTCTTTTTCTGACACATAGATAACATCGGCTGGTTGGAAAGTATGCTCCAAGTATGGTATTGGCCGCTCCAATGGATAGTAGAGACCGTGCCATGGTGGCGATCAGTCATTGAATTCTTTCCAAGTATACTCGTATCCCAATCCGAAGGTGGTGCCATGTTTCTTTAGTTTGATAGGCTTAGCTATTCCCTATATATTTTTGCCAAGTCCTTGCCAGGTTCATATCCATTTCAGTTCAATATGCTTTCAATTTTGTTGTCCCAAAATTTGTCTTTATTAATGGCGTTGAATCACTTAATGTGGTGGTAAGTTTCCCCGCCTATCCTTCTTCTACCTCTTATTGCTGGGATAGTCTGGTGACTGTATATGGGATTGCTACCGTTGCCACGAATGATCACCTCTTGGTGGTTCCACTCAAATTTCACTGCCTAATGTAGTGTTGATGCTACAGCCCTAGTGGCACGAATCCATGGTCTTCCCAACAACAAATTGTAAGATGCCAGAACATCTATTACTTGAAAATCAACATCAAACCAAGTAGGCCCCATTTTCAAACACAAGCTAATTTCCCTAATAGTGGACCTTTGGGATCCGTCGAAAGCTTTGACGTTGATGGCCCCGTCCTTGATCTCTTCAAGCCTCTTTTCTAATGCTCTGAGTGTCACCAACGGACAAATGTTGAGGATGGATCCTCCGTCAATCAAGATTCTGGTGATAAAATAATCTTCGCACTACACGGTGGTGCGCAATGCCTTGTTGTGACTCGACCCCTCTTGTGGTAGCTCATCTTCATGAAAAGTGATCTTGTGTCTTTCCAATACCTGACCTACCATGTTAGCCTTCTTTCCACCGATGATGTTACTTGGTACATATGCCTCACTCAACACTCTTAACAAGGCTTATTGTGTGCATCAAAACTTTGTAGCAAAGTAGGGATAGAAATTTATGCCGACATTTGTTCAGCTGATCACTGATTGAGTATTCTTTGGCTTGTATCTTTCTCCAGAGATCGTCGGGCCCAGTTTCAATGATGGTTGGCCGACTAAAGGCATGCTTGCTCGACTCAGCCAAATGCTCTGGGGTATAAACCCTGTCGGTTCATGTCATACCTTGTGCTTCAACGGCTTCCCCAAACTTGAACTTCCCCTTTCTTCTGGCCTTGGATGTGTAGTCCCAAGGTATGACCTTTCTATAGAATGGTGTTACTGCCGACATTACCACTGGAATTAGCGTGGCTATCTCTACTCTGGACGGAGCAGCCTCCTTAGGCGTAAGATTGCAACTTCAAATGAAGTAGGTGTGTTTGCTGGTGACATAAGCTCAACCTCAATCGGCATTGGCGTCTTTGCAGAAGATGGTTCTTTGAACTCGAGTGGCATGGACATGTTTACCTCGGCATCCTCAAAAGGATGAATTTGGACTACAATTAGATTAAGGGTGACTACTGGCTTCTTTGGATCGTTGCCTTTTGTGATTAAACTGATCGATCCCTTCGGGTCCTAGTCATCCTCTATCTCGATCATGTGAACACATCCGCCCTTGTGGTCTGGAATATTGTGGACATTCGGAGCAGGCTATTTTGATACAATGATCTTGTTGTCAATCAAAGACCGGATCTTATCCTTCAGAGAGCGGCATTCATCAATGGTATGTCATTTCATGCCGGAATGTATGCACAGGATTTATTTGGATTGACCCACTGAGAAGGGATTTTTGGGGGTTATGGCAGGGATAGAGATGACATAACTAGCAGCTTTGAGCCTTTCATACAACTGGTCAATTGGTTCAGCTATGGAGGTATACTATTCGGGAGGTCTGCGATCGAAATTTGTCGAGGTCTAGGGAAGTTTTGATGTGGGGGAGGTGATTGATAGTGGGATGGTTGGGTGTTATAGGCTTGGTAAAAATGTGCTGGTTGGGAGTATTTAGGTGAAGTGGGCTAATATGCAGAAGGTGGAGATGATTGATAAGTGGGAGGTAGAGTATGGTAAGAGGATGATGGTGCTTGCTAATTTGGGGTAGGATGATATGTGATTGGAGGTATTGGATATGTTTGGTATTTGATAGGGATTTGGTCCTCCGGGAAACCATTATAGCACCTACGTCTTTTTTCTTAGACGTACCACCAAACTGTAAAGCATTAATGGTAGCTTGCAAGGCTTCAAAGTTCATAACTATACCACTCCTGATGCCTTCCTCGATCCTTTCTCCTAGCTTGATGATGTCAGAAAATTTGTGATTCTCGATCAGCATCAACCTCTCATAATACTGTGAGTCATGGGATCGAACTAAGAATTTTTTCATATGCTCTTCTTCTAAAGTAGGCCTAACCTTAGCAGATTCTGATCTCCATCGAGTAGCATACTCATAGAAGGTCTCTGTGGGTTTTTTCTTCAAGTTTTAGATATAGAACACATATGGTGCATTCTCCGTATTGAAACTAAATCCGTCCATAAAATCAGACGCCATGCTTACCCAGTTTGACCACTTCTTCGGATATTGGCTGATGTACCAAGATAAGGCATATCCCTTCAAGCTCCTCATGAAAAGCTTCATGCGGATTTTTTCGTCTTTTCCCACTCCGACCGGCTTGTCATAGTATGTTCTCAAGTGGACTCTTAGATCTACTATACCATCGAACATCTCAAACTTGGGAGGTTTGTACCCCTTAGGCGGTTCGACATTGGGTTGTATGCAAATATCTTCATAGTCTATCCCCTCAATTCCCTTACTACCTTCAACATCTTGAATTCTACTAGTCAGCCTTTTAAGCTCTTAGGCCATATTTATGATGAGCAAGTCCTTGTCATCGAACTCGGGTGTGCTTGAGATGGGCTAGATGGAGTGTGGCACAGTCTCCACGTAGATGGGGATATTGTTTTTGGTGTGGCTTTGGTCATTTGTGGAGTTTTGGACTTCCGGGATGATTAGTGTGGTGTTATTTGAGTTATGGCAAGAATTATATGGGCGGTGAAGAGCGGGATGGTTTTGTTGCCTTGGGATGTTTTTCGGAGGTACATGATTCTGAGTATTTGGGAAAGTAACCTAGTGGTGAGGGAAAATGACAGACTTGCCAAATTTCACACTTGATCAAGTTCTTCCTGAAACTTCAACACTTTTTGTTCTAGTTGGGATGCATTTTCCTTGGGGACCAGAGTGTCATGAGTGATCTCTACCAGTTTAGTTGAGTTGTTCGAATCTTTTATTTTTCCTTTGTTTTTGTGTTTGACAGGACTGGGAGAAAGAGTAGGTGGATGGCCCCTAGATCTCGTAAAAAATGATGACGTTGCCAGAGTTCACGAACTAACCTTTTGGGAGGGGAATAAACAGAAAATAAAAACAAAAGGTAACAAGTTGTATTAGAAAAACAATGTTACAATATCTTAACATGTAGTGCTTGAAATATAAAGCGCATCCTAATTTTGGAGACCTCGTTGTGCCCGAGGTAGGCCTACCGACAAGTTGATTTGGAGAACTTAGAATGCTAAATGCCTCAATTTATTGGGAAAAGATAGACGAATCCCAAATTTACACTAAAATAACAAGAAATTAAAAGTCAGTAATGGCCATTGGCCTTATTACATTTTATAAAGCGGAAATGGAAATTCCTATCTATTTGATCCAAGAGGGACCTTCCCCAGACTTGACATCATTGGCTCCATCGAACAGTTCCCCTAGTTTGCACAGTCCTAACAGCAAGTAGGCTCTGGCGAGATGTCTGCCTTCATTGCCTTTAGTAGTCCGGCAATCTTTGACCTTTTTCAGAAATTTCTTTTCCAACTCTACTATACCTCGCTCCAGATAGACATATCGCTTGCTAGCGTTGACAACCATATCTTTCCACTCTTCAATTAGTTTTTGATTGGCTTCCTGTATCTCAAGGTGCTCGCTTTCGCATTCTCGGATTCTCTTTCTTAGATGGTTGTACTTGATCTGTGCTTCGGCATTTTTATCTATGATCTTGTTACCTTGAACAAATCCAAGGTGGCCCAAGCCACTATGATTATCCTCCAACCATCCCGAATAATAGGGAGCACAACTTGTATGGTATCTGTCTAGTTCAATGGTGTCCCTTCCTATGACAATCTTGCAATGCCACATATGTTGAGCCTGGCACCTGTAAGGGCTATCATAATTCTGGAAGTCAACCCGGAAGTGACTCATCTTGTCGACCTTGGTATAACCTGTTTCCTGCCCTCTTGTCTCATTACCCTAAGAGGTACGTAAGGGTACATTCCTTTTAAGCCGATTAGTATTAGGAAAGGCGTGTCCCTAGATCGGACAATGAACTCCTAGGTTGGGAACCACTCGAACATCCATTGTACTTGTTCCTCAGTCAGATTTTTGAAGAGTTCGACCCATTCTCTAGCATTTTCCGGTTGGGCAAACATGTTGGGCATGTAATTCATTCGCTTTGGGTGATGAAAATCGATATGATCATCCCAGCCACTTCGATGGATTTCTTGTTGGTACTCACCCTTTTTGAGATGTTCCACGAGCCAAAGTTGAAGTAGCAGATTACAACCCTCGAAGTGTTTGGCTCCATGTTGACACCTTTCTGGGGGCTCGGTACATTTCTGCAATGATCATTGGTACGAGACTGAATGGTTGTCAGTCAATTTCCTCCATTAGAGTTTTGTGACCATAGCTAGAACAGGAAACAGAACACGAAGACAAAGACCCTTCGGTGAATATACCCCGGGTGAATATACCCTAATGATGTAAGGACGAACTCATTAGGATAAGTACGGTAAGATTTGATGTGACCGTACCTCTCGTACAAAGAGTCAAAGGGAATGTACGACTCTTTCAAACATGTCAAGTCTGGATTCTTCTTTAGACTCATCATTTTGAGAAAACCTCTACCTTTGCGATTTTCCGGCATTAATAAACCTGGAGTTTTCCATGGTTAACTGGCCAGTCCTCCTATTTCTTCGAGCAGGGTGTCATCTCAATGTCTCCAAAATGGAACACAGACCTATCACAATTCCAGAATAGAGTAGCAGCTTCTATGATCTTATTGTCGGGTTGAATTTCTAAGAGAAAGAGTAGGTTCCCCAAATATTTATGGATGAGTGTCTGATCACTAGAGTGAAACTCCTTCCACCAGCTTAGCAGTTTGGGGTGGATGTTGGTGACTATGTCGAATCTAGGGACATCGTGCCTCATGTTTCTGCAAGACAAAGGGTTAGGCCCTTACCTCCACCAGACTTGACTATTAAATATCAATAATTGGCATAGAATCATTTAGTTCTCTAAATAAATGCACATCCACAAACGGTCATTATCTCACCCCAACGGTCATCTCGTAACTATCACTCAGACCTAACTGTCACCTCCCCCAACTGGTTTTCCGGCGAATGGCGCCTTAGGCGCGGGGAGACCCACAATTACTATCCCTCCCTAACTTGATTTCCTCTAATGAAAACTTACAACCAAATATAGATTTTCTCTTCCCTGAAATCAAGCAATTAGTGAAGACGGACAAAGGAAAGAATCCAATCGAGACCCATCCCTTCTCTGAAAAGGATGCTAATAAGTTAATGAGGATGGGTCATCTTCTGCATTCAACAAGTAAGACTCCCATATTGTCAATAGGGGATACTCGATCGGAGGAAGATATCGTTACTCAGGCACAAACTCTTCCAAGCAAAGCTATGGGGGCCTTCCCTAAGCCAAGCTCAAATTTTGACAACCCCAGTATTGGCAATGCTTCATCTTGATCCCTGGTAAAAACATTGTCAGCATCCTAAACCCATCGGATAATTCTTGAATCAATGGACAGAAAGAACCACCTCCACCCAATGTGACTCCTGCTTGGGCCACCAAGCTTAAAGCTGGTCAACCTATAGAAACCCCTAAACTTGATATTGCAGCTCCTAAGATGGGGATGAAACAGGGGTTACCGGCGGTCATTTTTAATCGTGATGATTATATGGTCAAACTTGCTTCAAATTGTAGATACATTATGGTGGGGAAGTTTACGGCCAACATGCCTCCTACAGAGGATATAAGAAAAACGCTGGCTACACAATTACAAATTAAGGGTTCTATCAAGATTACACACTTTAACAATAGGCACATTTACATTGATCTCGATAATGAGGTGGATCATTCAACTATCCTTCACAAAGAAAGGATTTATGTGGAAGGAATTCTTCTCATGATATTTGTGTGGACTCCAACTTTTAAACCAGATCAAGAAACCCCCTGCTTCTATTTGGGTTATTTTAACTCAATTGCCTTGGCACTGCTATTGTATGGAGGTTTTAGCACCTCTTCTTGAACCTGTGGGTAAAGCTTTATTTCTGGATGCAGCAACCTTCCAGAAAACCAGAGGAAGTGTGGCCAAAGTTAAGGTTCGG
Organism: Nicotiana benthamiana; assembly: GCA_034376525.1. NCBI lineage: Eukaryota > Viridiplantae > Streptophyta > Magnoliopsida > Solanales > Solanaceae > Nicotiana > Nicotiana benthamiana. Next base: position 99,368,523 of record CM067337.1, read on the forward strand.
GTGGATCATACAAAAAGTAGACCAAAATACATATGGATGGGATATGACGAGGATGAGCATGGCGAAGGACACTGGCAAGAAATTCAATATGAACATATTCCTTTGTACTTCCAGTATTATAAACATCAAGGACATTCTATTCACGATTGTACTATCACAATGAAGGATAAAGAATTCAAAAAGAAAAGGGATCAAGCAGCTAAGGACTTTAGCAAAGCAAATAAAATTGGTGCTGATAAGGAAAAGCAACCTACAACTGCTAAACTGACTGGCACTCAAATCAAACAACCTTCCCAGGGATTGCAGAAGAAACTCAAACAAGTATATATGCCCAAATCCACAACCAATGTCAATGTGCAGAATACTAATAGTAGGCCTCCTATTAATATGGCATGTGGTGTACACTATGACTATCACCCCCTCCCTTATCTGCTACCGGCCCTCTCTGTGATGATATTCAAATAAATGTAACTAAGGTGGCTCGTGAGGTTTTCCTTGTGAGGTGTGGGTATATCTCTCATAGGGAACAGGTTGGACCAGATGGTGGATTTCCTAGTGGGAGGGAAGGGGAAACTTCCCACCAAGACCAGGTTAGAACTTGTCTGATTACTGAAGGTTGTCCCTATGAGAGGGAAGTGGATACCCTCATAGGGAACAAGTGGGAACTTATTCTGAAGGCCTTAGGGATGGGAATCTCAATATAAATGATATTGATAATGTTGTGCAGACTGTATCATTGCAAAATCAACACCACCCCCATACTGATGTCATGAGATAGACATACAGTCTCCCCATCGAAACCAAGTTTCAACCTCACTCACATAGCAGTCCTGGGCAGCTCATACATATAGGAGAGGGCAAAAACATTAATTCTAGTTCTAGATCCGCTAAGACCAAATCTAATCCCAATAAGAGACAAAGGAGGGCTAGGAGAAAATAACAACTGACTCTTGAGGTACAAAATCAATTTGATCAAATTATTGGGGAGGAGGATCAGAGAACAAATACCAACAGCAATATGCAGCAACCACTGGACTGTAGGCTTCAGCAGGTGGATCACAATGACCGAAATCTCAACAAATAGTGTTTGAAGCACAAAGATGAGTACGACCCCATTCAAACTGAGGATGAAGACATTGACACTGATGATGAACACATAAGTCAAAACTCTGAGGACCAAAATGTTAATCAGAGCATTTAGTTCCACTATTATAAATACCAACACTGCTGAGCAAGACAATGAAGTCCAAAAAATTACACAAGCTCAGGGACTTTCAACAAGAGGACAGTTTAGGCATTACTCCACCAGATCTACTACTGTATCAAAGGATCAAGCATTCCAAAACAACATAAAACTGAAGGTCATCAATGATTAGCTCCCTTATTTAATACTAGAAGTATAAGGTCCATGGGAGCTGCTGATAGGATCAAGAGTCTCAACTCTATTCATAAATTCTCCTTCATTACTGTCATAGAGCCCTTTGTCCATCCTAGCCTCATCCAACAATATAAAATTCATATTGGAATGCACAGATCTTGGGTTAATTGCAACAACAAGAGTTGGTTATTTTGGGATAGCAATTTTGACATTCAGATCATTACTACATATAAACAACAAGTCACTTGTAATATCAAGCATACTGATTATGGAGAGAATTTTATTGTTACTGTGGTAATATGCCAAGTGCTCTAGAAATTTGAGAAAGCCACTGTGGGAAGCTATGAATAACATCAGCAATAGGAATAATCTCCCTTGGTGTTTATGTGGTGACTTCAATGTCATAACACACTCAGTTGAAAAGATTGGGGGCACTCCTTACCAAATCCAGAAAAGCTTTGATTTTTTGCAATGTATTGAACAATGTGGGCTTATTGATTTAGGTTATTCTGGTCCTCAATTCACTTGGACTAATGGCAAATCCCCACACAAAAGGAAATGGAAAATACTTGACAGAGGCCTAGTGAATGATGAATGGCTTAACTATTTTCCTAAAACATGTGTTGAACATCTCCCAGCTACTGGCTCTGACCATAACCCCCAACTTATCACCATGGAACAGACTGATACTACTCACTGCAGCTACTTCAAGTTTCTTAATATGTGGACTGGGAATGATGAGTTTCTTGACATTGTCAAGGAAATTTGGGATCAACCTGTTCATGGGAACCCCGTGTGGGTGCTACATCAGAAGATCAAGAGGCTCTCCAACAGTCTCAACAAATGGTCAAAAATGGAATATGGTGATATATATCTGCAGTATAAAGAATGGGAAGAGAAGCTGAAGATTGCTGAAGAGGACCTCATGACTTATAACACATAACAGGCAAGGGAGAATCTACAAAAGACAAATGTTGAATATATCAAATATGTTAAGCTGGAAAACTCTATCTTAAGACAAAATACACAACTCCATTGGTTCAAGCATGGTGATGCAAATACTAGCTACTTTCATGCACTCCTTAGAGGAAGGAGAAGAAGGCTCATGCTGCATAAAATGAAGAAGGCTAATGGTGATTGGATACATGGTGATAACAGTATTGCTGATGAAGCTTGCCAACATTTTCAAGAACTTTTCACAAAGGAAGCTGACAACTTTAATGATACGACCTTCATAGTATCCCAAACAATGTGACATCAAATGATAAAAATATGCTCACTGCGATTCCTGAAGAGCAGGAAATCAAGAAAGTGTTCCTTGAAATGAATCCCAACATCTGCTCAAGTCCTGATGGTTTTAATGGGGCCTTCTATCAAAAATGCTGGAGTATTATTGCAAGCGATGTGACAAACATGGTTAAAACCTATTTTTGTGGGCATTAGTTGCCTAAATTCTTCACTAATGCCTGCCTCATCCTCCTACCAAAAGTGAAAAATCCTACAAGTTTTAATGAAATGAGATTAATCAGCCTGAGTAATTATTCAGGGAATATCATTTCCAGAATTCTTTCTAAGAGATTGGCTCTTATCTTGCCCAGACTTATTTCTCAAAACCAAAGTGAATTTATCAAATGGAGGTCCATTTCTGAGAACATCATGCTCACCCAGGAAATCATTCACTCTATTAAAAAGCCTAACAGAGGTGGCAACATTGCAATTAAACTAGATATGGTCAAGGCCTATGATAGGGTCTCTTGGACCTACTTATGTTGTTGTCTAAGGCAAATGGGGTTCTCGGAATTATTTATTGACCAGGTGTGGAGGACCCTCTCAAACAATTGGTACCAAGTCATTATTAATGGTACAAGGCATGGATATTTTACTTCCACAAGAGGGCTAAAACAAGGTGACCCTTTGGAACCAGCTCTCTTTGTCCTTGGTGCTGAATATTTGTCAGTCAAGCTGAATCAGCTCTTCAATAATAACCTCTATCATGGCTTTTTATGAAGAGAAGAGGGCCACAAATGAATCACCTTGCATTTGCAGATGACATCATTATTTTCTCTCCAGGATGCAAAACCTCTCTAAAACTAATTATGAAGACTCTTCAAGACTATCAGAGGCACAACGACAGCTTATCAACAACAGCAAGAGTTATTTCATTACCTCTCCTTGTGCTAGTAGAATCACTATTAATAGAGTTCATAATATAACCTCTTATACCCACATACAAGCACCTTTCAATTACTTAGGTTGTCTCATATATATTGGTATAAAAAAGATCAGTTACTTATCTGATCTTACTGAAAAGGTTATCAACAGGCTAAGAGGTTGGCACTCCAAACTACTTTCCCCTGGGGGTGGACATGCTCTTATTAGATCTATTTTTCAAGAAATTCCCATGCCTACACTCTCTGCAGTTACTCCCCCCAAGATTGTTCGGAGGAATATTGAGAAGCTTATGGCTGCCTTTTTCAGGGGTATCCAAGATGACAAGAACATGTATCATTGGGCTAGCTTGCCAAAATTATGTAAGCCCTACAGTGAAGGTAGTATCAATTTGAGAAGGTTGACTGATGTTGCTAAATCTTTTGAATACAAGCATTGGTGGAACTTTAGAACAAAGAGCACTATGTGGTCCAACTTTATCAAAGCTAAATATTGTAAAACCTTGCACCTTATGTCACAGAAGTGGAAATTCCCATGCATAGAAGAGACTCACAATTACAAGAAAGGAAGTTCATCACCATATCAGATGGGCAGCATTTGTTTTTGGTGGGACAATTGGAGTGGTTTGGGAGCTCTAGGTCCCTTAATCCATCCTGGAAGGAGATTTAACAAAATTCAGGTAGGAATTTCCTCTCAAATGGAACTTGGGACAGGAAAACATTGAGCAGCAAGGTCCCTAGTCATATGGTAAACACTATTATGGACATCCAATTTAATTACTCCTTGGAGAAAGATGATGAGCCTGTATGGCTCCACACTCAATCAGGTGACTTCTCAACTAAGTCTGCTTGGGATTTTGTTAGAGAAAGAAGGCCAACCTCTGTTGTTGACAAATTTATATGGCAAAACAAGATCCCTTTCAAGGCCAGTTTTATTGTTTGGAGAGCTTTGAGAGACAAGATCCCTACTAATATTAGAATTCATAATATGGGCATGGACATTAATCAAAATTGTCACTACTGCAGAAGACAACAACATGACACAACTGATCATCTATTTAGTTGTGGTAAATTTGCAATGACAATCTGGTCCATATTTACAGGGCCACTGGGAATTGATAATAACCAGTGCACTCTGAGACTTAAACTCATAGTTTGGTGGCTGTCCAGTTGTACCAATGATGCAATTAAAACCATCGCACGTGCTTTTACCAGTGATCATTTGCTGGAACTTGTGGAAGAAGATGTGTTGTTAAGCATGGAAACAAATCATCATCAAGCTTGAGAACTAAGTATGGCATTTTGAAAGACCTCTACTTGCTTCTAACTGTCAGTTACCCCCCATATTACTTGGCCTCAGGAATACGTCCAAATTATCAACTGTGCTGAAAAGATTAAGGCTACAGTTAAAATTTGTAAGGTTATATGGGACCACCCCACTCCTAGAACTTTTAAACTTAACACAAATGGTAGTGCACTACACAATCCTGGGAAGTGTGGGGCTGGTGTCACTACCAGAGATCATCAGGGAGATATGGTTTTGGCTTACTCTACTCCTATTGGCACTGGTTCAAACAACTTTGGCGGAAGTTATGGCTATCAAAATTGGCATTACACAGTGTATTAATTATCAAATTCACCAGCTTCTCATTGAGTCAGACTCCATGCTTATTGTCAACTGGATCCACAAACCTGATTCAGCACCATGGGCCATCAGAATACATATTAATGCTATTAATGAGATGCTAAAGCCCTTCACCTTTGTTAACATCAACCACAACTATAAAGAGGCCAACAGTGTGGATGATGCTCTTTCTAAATTTAGTCACAAATGTGATGGACAGATTATCTATTACCAGTTGCAGCAATTATCTTATGGAGTCAAAGGTCAGATTCTGGCAGATAAGAGGAAAATGCCTCAATTCAGAAGGAGGAAACTTAGAGATCTCAAACCACCTTGATATTCATCACTGCATCATCTTCTCCCACACAGTCTAGTTCTTTTCACTTTAGTTATGCAGTTTCATCTCTTGTGGGCCAACTGACTTGAGCTATCCAGTAAGACACCATGAAGACTTGTCAGACTTATGATCTTTTGAATTCCTTTCATTGTTACCTCATGTCCACTACCTTCTTCAGTCTAGCTATCAACAGATTGCCTAAGTGAAGAGCCTAAAATAGTGCATGAGATCTATTGTATATTCTATACTTGGTAGTATAGGGAGTATTTTCTTTATGTCTAGGTTCTATGTAATTATCCTAGCATAGTGTAGGAGGTACATCCCCTTCTGTTATTGTTTATGACATTTTGTGTCACCTGTTATGGAGGTCAGGACTATCCCCCCTCTTTTTGTAACTTTTGCTTATTTAATTATATAGTAGGGATCCATGCCAAACTCCCTCTACCACAAGGAGGTTTTTATTAAAAAAAAATATGCGGACAACATTCGGCTAGGTCTGACCATGATACATGCACAATTAAAGAGAGTAAGGTTTTTATGGGATATTAGACTGGTACCCTTGAGCGGACAACTCAAGAAGAAAAGGCGTGGAACCGTCGACTACACCGTTGGTCGACTGGTTTTACTGCAAATATGCCTTTTCCGGATTTAGGGGGTGATAATATCGGAAGGGCGCAACTACTCATTATAAGCGTTGCTATGGTATTTTGTTTGGCACGAGTAAAATATGATAATGAAAACATGTAGTTACAATAATTAAAACAAGTTTTCATGTATTTGCATGTTCATATAGTAATAATTACAATAATTTAAAGCAATGACAAAAGGAATGCAGTAAAAGAAATAAGGGAAAGAAACAAAAAGACAAGTCAGTTTCGAAGTAGAAAGGAGAACTAAATGCTTAAAGGGATTAGACAAATAAAGACATATAAGAAATGTAAAGTCACAGTAATAGCTTGAAATGGTAAAAGACTAAAAGAAATTCCCGGCAAAGTGCCATACTGTCGCGCCCCCTTTTTCTCGCAAAATCGAGTTTATGATATTTAGGAAGACAACTCGTTCCCTTTTGGGAATTGGGTTTTATAATTGAAGAGTCGCCATCTAATGATTTGAGTACATAAGGACACTAAGAAGGGTTTGAGTGAAGTAACCAGAAATTGGGTAAGAGCTGAAAATTATCCCAAGAGAAAGGTGTTAGGCACCCCTCAGGATCCACTAGTGTGATTCCCGGCCAAGCTATTGTTGTGACTTAAGGTACAAGTAACACATAGGCAAGTAGGGCTACAAGTAAGAGGGGATTTTTTCATATACCGGTTACAAATAAGCAAAGGTAAGAAAAGGAAACTAAGGGGTTGACTTTGAAATGAAAGTTTAAAAGATTTAAAAGAAAGAAATCAAAAGAAAGGGGGTCCTAAGTTGATTAATAATATGGATCACATCAATGCAATACCTAGTCACTCCTCAGAGGGGTACACGTGGTATTAATGCACCGGTCATCATATCCATATCTATCTTTTCGACCCCGTTAAGGTATTAAAGTGCAAAATGATCTCGTTTACTTATTGCATGCTATTACCCACCCCAATCCTATCAGTCCTGGAGGTACTTGGGACTACTAATCCTAAAGGGAGGAGATGTTGGGCTTATATGTGGTTTCAAAAGGTAAAATATTAAGGCGACAAACAAAACACATATAGCAAGTTTGGGGGAGCATATAAACAAATAAAAGGGCTCAAACAGACCTCCTTTAAACCAAAGAAAACACATAATGTAGCTTGACTTGCATGTACTGTTTAGGGTTTGATTTTGTACTGTTTAGGGTTTGATTTAAAACTTAAGAGGTTAAGGCAGACTAATTTATTACATAGTTCAGATAAAAAGCCCGAATCAGGCCTGCTGCTGGTTGTAGCATAAAAAATCTGATTCAGTTTATAAGTTATCATATGGCTTGCCTAAGTGTTGTACGAAGACCAATAGGCATGATATCTACTGATTTCAGAAACATGAAAGCAAATTGATTACATACTGAAGTAAGAAAGGCGAGTTTTAGAAAAAGATCATAGTTCTGCAACTGACAACGCATTATTATTGCTAGTTTTAGACTTATAAATGAGTGAGGAAACTCATATTTGATTAAAGCTCATATAGGCATGCTTCCTATGTGTTGTCGATTTTAGAACACCCTTTATGGACATAGAGAAATAGAGAAATCCTACAAGCATGATATCTAGGTGGTGTATTTTATATGACAATGATACCTTATTGCAATTGGTTATTTAAGACCTATAAACACGTTTGCCTAATGAAAGGTGGATATTCAAGATTCAGAAAGTCCTATAGGCAGATTTTCTATGTATGTAGAGTTCAGATTTCGAATAATCGTAGACATGGTATCTATATTAAAGAATACAGGATTCCTATAGATATGGTATCTATATGAAAGAATGAAGAACTCCTATAGACATGTTATCTATATGTGAGAATGCAAGATCCCTATAAACATAGTATTTACATATATGAATGCTGAAATTTAGAAACTCTTATAGGTAGGATGTCTACCCTTTTGCATACATGGTTACCCCTCCCTTTTTCACTAGCCAACCCCAAAAGTGTTATTACAAAGTTATTAAAACCCAGAAAGAAGTAAAGTAAAGAAAAAACACATCAGAAATTAAAAGTACATCCAAGGAGAGCCTGATTCAGACTTCATATCTAAAGTATGAAGTAAACCAACTCCAAGAGATCAGATTTCCAAAGCCTTTATCCCATTAGAGGTGTGTCAAAGTTCCCTAAGAGTCTCAAATAAACTCCGGGAAGTGCTTACACCCAAATGAATTACCAGATTAATACATCGTACAGTGTGGAAGGGCCATCCCTTAGATGTCCAAGTTCGGAGGGAACTCAAGGTCCCAAGGCAAGGCTCACATGAGGGAGGGAAGAACTTAGAGACTAAGAAAAAGTGCAAATGCATGATTCTGAAAGGGGAAAAGGGAAAGGGAAACAATTCACATTAATAGACATAGGGGTATAGAGAATTGGGAGGTAGTAAAGGGGAAAAGACAGGCTGGTGGGCATACTCAGGAATGAAGAATGCTGGCATACCCATAAGTCTGTTAGAACACATTGTTTAGAAGTTAGGATCCTTTAAGGGATCAAGTTCAATCCATAGACAATAACTTACATAGTGCCATGTTTTAAACTGTAACTTAGAACACATGAGGGGGTAGGGAGCAGGGATTTATAGCAGAAACAAGCAGAAAGAGATCAACATGCTTTGTTTAAACATCTACTCTGCAGAAGTAGTAAAGTAGACATGGATACAAAAAGCTAGAAATAAACACATTTTGATCATACTGAAGCTTAAAGTAGGGCATACCAGTCTTAAAGAAACAAATAGAGAAGATGCAGCAGTCTTCTAGAAGCCACAGTGCAGACAACAAGAGAGAGTACTATTATGTGTAAATAAGAGTTCTGAAGGATTGTGAAGTGTGTAGTGTAGGATTGTCAAATCGTGTGTGTTGTGTGTTAAAGAGTCGTGAATTTATAGTGTAAAAGCCATGAGAAAATAAGGTAAGAAAATATTTAAGGAACTGATTGTCAATCAATTACACAATACTTCCCTTAATTAAGGGATTCAGATTCAAACAGGTAAAAACAATTTAAGAAAAGAAATTGAATAAGCACTTTGTACACAGCATGTAATTAGAGGCATATACATAAAAGGTTATTTAAGAACAAGACTTTGAAGTTCATGGTTTTACAAATAAGGCAAGAAAATCATTTTACAGCTAGTAGATCAAAGCCAAGGATCTTGTAATTACTGACCCATGAATGAACTAAGTTGCAAAAGTTGATAAGGGTCTTAACTTAGGTGAAGTCACTGAGAGAATCAGCAAACAATGGAAAGAAATCAATTAGACCATATTCATAGGAGAATATGAACTGATCACAAATTTGAAGGCCACTTTAGAGGGAAGTTTATCATATATAAGGAGTATATGAACATATTAAGCATGAAAGGAGATTGTCAGGTTATTGTAAAATTAGTAGAAAAATCCAATGTAGAAGAGTTTAGAAAAAAGTCAGAAACAAGGATATCGAAACTCAATTCAGAGACTCGAAGTTGGTCTGAAAGAGTTAGGGGTTTTGAAAGAAAACCCTAGTTCGGACAAATCACAAAGCATAGATGAGAGGGCAAGCAATTGAATCGGAATATATTTAGAGGTTTCAGAAAAGAATTGAACCTTCTAACATGCTTCTTTCAACAACAAAACTCATTAGGAACATGATAGAAAAGTAACATGCAAACATAGTAGAAGTGTTCAAAGCAAACAGAGTGAAAGAAACTAATTCGAAGCATAATGAGAAAAGACTGATAAGAACAGTAGAAAAAACATGCTAAGAAGTTTTAGAAGAAACTTTAAACAGAGCTCAGTAGAAGGAATTTAATAAGGAAACTTAGTAATGAAAAAATACAGTAGGACAAACACGAGCACATAGGAGAAAAGAAATATGATAGAAAAATCATACAAGAATATAGTATAGAAAACATAACAGGGAAAACATACAAAAACATGGTAGAAGAAAAATACAAGGACACATTAGAAAAGCATACGAGAACCTAACATAGAAAAATAAAGTAGGAGAAGCATACAAGAACATTGTAGAAGGAAAAATACAAGAACACAGTAGAGGCAAATACATACGAAAGACAAAGAAAGTCAGAAAACACAAATACTTTCTCAGAAACCCCTAGATCGGAAAAGAAATAGTTTTTGAAGTAATTTTTCAAAGAAAAGCGATAGAAATAGTTTGATAACTTAGGGAAAGCATAGATACACAATGGATTTAAAGGAATCGGATAATCCTCGAATGGTTAGGGTTTCAGAAGAACCCTAGAAGTGAGAAAGGTTTTGAAATGTTACCGATCTAAGTCGAAGAGGTCAAAATCAGGCTCGAGAAGCCATGGTACGCCGAAGCAAGGCCGGAGATGGCCGGGACTCGAATCGAACAAAGACTGGACCAACTATGTCGTGATCAGGCCTTGAATCTTTAAGGACTAGACATGTATGAGCAATAGGATTCTGGTGGCTTTCAGGGCGGAGATGGTGGCTAGGGCTTGAGAACCTTCGAGAGGGTTTGAGAGACTAGAGAATTCAAGGGCGGCATTTGGGTGATGAATGAGTAAGGTTTGGGGTATTGGGGAAATTAAAAAGGAAAGGGAGAGTTTGAGTTGTTGATCTATTAGATCAACGGCTGGGATTTAAAAGGGTTCGGGCGGGTTATTTGAGTGGGTTGTGGGTCAGGTAAACTTAGGATTTGGGCCTGGTAATGGAGTTTGAAACTGGGTTCAATTAAGCTGCCCAAATCTGGCTATAATCGAAATAAAATAGGCTAGCATTTAAATAGTCATTTTTCCTTATATATTTTATGAAAAATAGTAAATACTTTCTTTAAACAAATTAAAGGTGCTAAAATAATTAATAATATATAAATAATTAATTAAAAATACTGAAGTCAATTTTATAACTATAAATACAATTAAATCTTAAAATAGGTTAACATTGCAATTATATGTGGTTTAGCTTTAAAAATACTAAATAAATTTATAAAAATATGCAAAAATTATGTTTGCCGTATTTTAGTATAAATATGAGAATACAATGAGTGATTTACAAAAATAATAATGTTAGGAATAATTACTAGGTTTTTCTTGATAAAATAGGGCAATAAAATTAGTTTTAAAATCTTTTAAAAATTAAGAAAAATTAGGAAAAATATTGGACATACTTATATATGCATACCTATGCTATTTGAAAAGTATTTTGTATATAAAAATATACAGGGAAAAATTGGGTATCAACAAAGTTTTTAAGGGTATTTTAGTCATTTTAATAAAAGAACAGCTTATCCAGTATTTTTTTACCAAACATATCAGCTGCTTATTATCAGTTTCAACATTTCTATCCAAACATGTAAATGCTTATTTAAAAAATCAATTTCCATATTTAAAAATACTTTTTAGCACTTCATGCTCATCAATTATTTACAATCAGCTAATCCAAATGAGTTCATTACACGTTCACCAGCTATTTTTAGTTTATGTGATAAGGCAGTCAGCTATTTGGATTAATTCTTCTTATAATATATGTGTATAATTCGGCACTTCTATACAAGATTAATCAGCTAATTTAATGGCGCCGTTGAACTTAATAGAAGGAACATGTTGCAATGCTCTAACTTGAAACTTGTTTGATAAACCAAATCATGATTTGTAATGCACATTATTTTTATCGAGATAGATTTTCAAATCCAGGATATTCGTATTGTTCCAACGTGGTATTTAGTAATTGAAGTTTGCATTATATTTCTCTAAACGTCTTTTTCTCACTGATAGCTAGATCAATATACATATTTACTAGTCCTTTTTAACTCAAAATCGACCTTCAGGAAAGGAAGTTCCATTAGAAAATTTCCATATCCTCTCTGTGTTCCATTTTAAAACAAGCTTTTTACAACCAAAATCAATTAAAAAGCTCTTTGTTGATTGATTATTTCATTTTGCTTAGCTAAGCAATTACTCGCCTCAAAGTTAACTCTTCATTTTCTGGAAGCTTAAAAAATGACTAGCATTCGACTTGACACGCGTTGTAATCAAGAAATTACAAGAATACAAGAACATACACAAGTAATATATGGTGAACATCGATATCAATGTTACATCATGTGCCAACTAATTGCATCTGGTATTAATATTTAATAGACAAATAATACAACTATTCCTCCCCTTGTATTATTGTTACAGGTCAGAATTTCAGGTGTGAATGTGTGATCATCAGTAATTCCAATGGGCAGTGTTTATAGTCTATCTACCTGCAATAACAGATCAAAAGGCTGCTATCAAAGTGTTTCTTAGCCTTTGGGCATTCTCTTTTGTCCATAAAAGAGCAGTATCATCTGATTAAAATTATGACTTGGTATAATATGGAACATTCTGAAAACCACCTCGACAACAAATTTGGACATAGAAGCTAGAAACTGGGAAAGTTGTGAGGGGTCGTTTGGTATGAAGTATAAGAAGGTATAAGGATGGTATAAAAATTTAATATTACCTTAATACTCTGTTTGGTTAGTAAATCAGGTACTAAGTTATCCCGTTGTTAATTTTAACACCGGGATAACTTATACCTTATTGAAAGTGGGGTAGTTAGCACCAATATAACTTATACATTCTTCTTAGAAATTATGCAATTGTCATTCTTAATACAACATACCAAATAATGAATAAACAAAAATCTCAGTATAATTAATCTCAATTTATTCCAATATAACTTATACCGGCATAACTTATACTGGTACAAATCATATTCAACCAAACGACCCCTGAAAGTGCAGGTAACACCTAGGGAATAACAATTGATAATAGTTGTGACTTGTGAGTAGCAAAAACTATTAGAAAACTAAATAATTGGAGGTTGGAAGTTGAATATTGTATTGTAGGAGTAGAGAAAATTAATGTTCATCCTCAGACAACATTGGTACTCATTTAGATCACTAAACTCAAGAAAATATTTTCCATAGAACATTTTGTCACACCAAATGAAGTAAATCAAAATTCATCTAGAATAGTCACATAAAATCATGTCAGAAGAAGCTTCTATATCAAGGACTTGTAATTTGTCTTTATCATTTCATTAAAGACAGTAGCAACATTGTTCTTGTTCTTTTCAATAATGTGACCAGCTGTTTAATCAGTGACCACTAACGTCATAAAGGTCAAGAGCATGGTTGAATATTTAGCTCATGCTGACAGAAGATTCATTGATGATTAGACTCCCCAAATGATGTCAAAAGTCTCCTAATTTTGGAGTACATAGAATGAGAACATAGCAGTCGCTTAGATCCGTAACACTAGTGAATTTGTATATCACAATCATTAACGAGCTACACGTTCCTTGGTTTGGGATCATCTATTATGACTCCTAATATTCTCTAATTACCGACTTTTCAATTAAGCTCATCAATACCATGAAAGTGAGAAAACAAATGAAAGTAGATAATTTAAGGAAAGCTTTTTCGTGCAAGGCGTGTGACTGAAATATTAACATTACCTATTTATAGGTCAACAGGGACCCTCAATCCATCATGTGCAAGTTGAACTTCTACACCTTCTCTGCAAGCAAATAATCGTGTAAGTTCCAGACAAACTGCTAACCATTAAATTTCCCCCCCTTTAAAGAACCATATTTGACCATATACCTTCTAGACCATTCCACTAGGAACTCATAGTCTTTGTGGTGGTCAAATTCATGTGTCATTCCAATTAATAGAGCTCTTTTTGGGCATAGCATCTTCAATGCCTCAAGAGTCTGGAAAGTTAAATATTTTCAAATCTGTAAATACGGCGTAAACAACACAAAGGTCGAAAGGAGAGTTCCTATAAAGTAAGCGTACCTGAGTAAGGCAAAGGTGAACATTGTGGGAACCGTTCTGCACATATTGAGGATGAAACAGCATATATATTAGAGTATTAATTAAGTAGAAGGAAGAACAACACCTAACTAGCCTAATGAAAAGAAACACCCCCTTGCCAGTGACATTGTTTTATACGTAAATCCTAGATGTGAAAATATACTGAAAATAACGCATGAAAAAGACAGCTCACTACCATTTATCTTTAAATGCCATCATTTGTACTAGAGAAACAACTTTTTTTACCTTCTTTTTAATGTAAATATTATAACTTAGCACAGCCCTCTCCAGGTATATAATAAAATGCACACCTAGAGGGAAATCCAACAAAATTGGAAACAGCTAAGCAGAGGGAGCTAAAACTCAAAAAAAATTATATTTATGGGTTCAAATCTCCAACATTATAATAAAAAAGCACTCTACCTGTATATAATAAGATCCACCACAATATGGAAATTCAATAAAACTGGAAACAGCTAAATAGAGCCAGTGTTATCAAAGGCGCGCTTAAAGTCTTAAGTCCTGAAGCGAGGCTCAAAACATGTTGAGCGCTTTGCTCGCTTTGTGGGCGCTTTAGTATCGTTTCAAGGCTCTAAGGCATACTAGTCCTTGCCAATGAGTGTAATCATGAAAATGCGACATTAAACAATTGATATTTTACTTTATCGTAATTTTTTTCCAATTTCTTTGTCCATATATTTGCTATTCATACTTATAATTATTAGTCTTGGACTACATATATATATATATATATATATATATATATATATATATATATATATATATATATATATTTTTACTTTTTTATCAGTTGCGGCATTTTTCATTAAAGCCCACACTTTATTTGAGCGCTTAAAGCCCCAACAGATCTTAGAACTTTTTTGCGTTTTTTGCCTTTGATAACACTGAACAAAGCACACAAAAAGAATGATACTTGTGAGTCTAAGACAACAGCTTTTTATGTGTGTGTGGAGGGGGGGAAGGGGGGGGGGGTATACACCTAGAGCGCAAATATAGTCGGGTGCATCAGGGTGAAAACAAGCCTGATGCTTTTCTTAAATTGGCTGAACATTCCTTTTCTACCTCTGTATAAGAAAATTCCACTGCATGCAGCACCTTCAACTTTCCCCTTCTTCTTAAACCCATGAACAAGCTCCTCGTATGGGTTTCTAAATCTTCAGTTATGTAGTGCATCCTTCAAATGCAACCGAAAGTCCATTTCCTCCTTCCCAATTTCTAAAATCTAATTTCCCTCAGCCATATTTTGATAAGAAATTGAACCGTTTTTCTTTCCACGTTCTTTTTGGCATAAAATCTATTCCTACAGAATTTGCTTATCAGTTGTTCTGTAGAACTGAAATTAGCAGAACTTAAGAAAATCAAAAATAAAATAAAGATTTCAAAAAATACTTGATTTGGATTTATGGTTCCTCGTATCATTTACATGTAATAAAAACCCATGTTAGAATACTTGGACCATGACAAAATAAAGTTGGGTTGAATGAATAAATGGATAGGATTGCGGCTTCAATTAACCATCCAACTGCTATTCCATCCCCGTTATCCATTGAGCCCACTCTGAATAATCCTTTTTGCCAGATTATTGCAAATGTAATCATAGAAAGCAAGTTTTCAGGAATTTTGGACCAGGCTTCTAATAAACTTTGATTTTCTACAGCCCAGACGAACTCGTCAATATACGTCTTACTGGAAATATAACATTTACTCATAGCATGTAAAGTATAGTTTGGCTGGTAGAGCCGCGAATAGCTAGTAGGAGTTCTGTTATATTCTGAATAGACAGAGTGTTAATGGGTAAGCTGGAAGCGAATGGGTAATCCAGTTTATCCATTTTTCCATCACAAAAGTCCAGACTTCTTTTAATGGATAATGAATGATGTTATAGTCCAGGCTTGTGAACTTAATGGTATTATATTATTGTGTGCAAAACAAGTACTATATCTTAAAATACTAATCAACAGAGTAACAGTGTTACAGTTGAATGATGGCAGCAACTTAGAGGATTCAAGCTGTAAGAATTGACAAGAGCAGAACATCTCTTCTTTTGTAGGAAGAGTTGAGAGGAGCATTTCCACAGGGGTTTTGCTTGGATGGAAGGAGCCGGAAAGGGAAGGAGTAAAGAAAACGGGATTAAAAGGAAAAATTTAAACAAAAAAAGGGAAGAAAGGGAGGAGGAAATAGGAAGCATAACAATCTTAAGATTAACATTTTCTTCAGATTATCCCTCCAAGGCAACAAAGTGTTATCCTTTCACATCCTTTCAACAAACAGACCAACCCAAAATTTGAGCTCAGTGAACATTCTTAGGGACTATGTTGCTCGGACTCTCCAAAGATGTCTCCGGATGAGTGCGGATCCTCCAAAAGTAGTGTATTTTTGGAGGATCCAACACAAATAATGCAACATTTTGGAGAGCCTGCGCAACATAGCTTAGGGATGATACGTGGAGTATGATAGTGCACAGGAACAACCATAAGCTTTAAATAGGGGCCTAGTTCATATATGCATAGCACAAATAAATAATTCTTGTTATTACTAAGAAAAAGATGAAATATTAACAGCAGCATATTATCCCATTTTGGTGCTACTTGCTCTGTTCTACCCTCCCCTCTCTTTCTTTCTTGTTCTTCTTTCTCTCCCTCCTCCTCTTCTTCTTCCTCCTCTCGTTCTTCTCCTCCTCTCTACTTTTCTGAGACGAGGATAGAACAACTCTCTACCTTCACTAGATAAAGGGGTAAGGTCCGAGTACACACTATCTTCCCCAGACCCCAAGTATGAGAATATATTGGATATGTTTGTTGTATTATACTATCATATGACAATATTCGTGTTTTTGACATAAATAACAACACTGAAAAGAAGTCCGAGAAACCAAAACAAGAACAGCAAGCAGGTAATCAATTTAGTCTTCTTTAAACTTAAAAGCCAAAGAAATATAACTACATTTGAAAAGTAAAATTATGAAACAAGAGAAACTGAGCCAGGTTTGAATCATGGTTTAACATATGAGTGCAGAAATTCGAAGAATTACAACATTAGGTAAACCTACACTTGGACTGTAAGAAGTATGTATGTGTATTTTATTTTTGTTAGGCCAGCTTGCACGCACTCGACTAATTCACTGGGGAACTTACAACAATCCACAAGCGCAGGAGCTGGGTAAACCTTCTCACCTAAGAATGAGAGATGGGCTCACGCCGAAAGTTGTAGCAAGGACCTAATTCCATTCATTTAATATCCCTTTGGTCGAGACTGGGATCTCTAAGTTATTACTTCTTATACCTCAACCACTCAAAGCATCCACTTCGGACTACATTTCATTTTTCTAAATCGAAGTTAACTTTTTGGGTTCGATCTGTAGGCTGGTTTTTTATGTTTTCAGGACCATTTTAGAGAAATTGAAACATATCTAGCACCCAAGTAATTTCCAGTATTCATAAAGCTAGAGTGGGCCATGGTACCACCGTTCAAATCCCAACAGTGAAAAAGCACAAGAGAAAATATTATTATTGATATTAATTGTAATACAATGAACCCTATTTATAAGTACACATAATATATAACCTACGCTCGCTTAGTTAGCGGAGGTCTTGAGTTCGACTCTCAACAAGAATATGAAGAGGGGCCTTAGCGTAACTGGTAAAGTTGCTGCCATGTGACCAGGAGGCCACGGGTTCAAGCCGTGGAAACAGCTTCTTGCAGTAATGCAGGGTAAGGTTGCGCCCAGCCCTTCTCTGAACCAAGTGCGTAGCGGGAGCTTAATGCACCGGGCAGCCCTTTTACATAAAATATAACCTACTCCTATTCCATACAGGACTCGGACTAATTGCATATATATTCACAAATCTATTCTAATGCTCCCCCTCAAGTTGGTGCATACAAATTGTATGTACCGAGCTTGCTACATATATAACTAATACAAGGATCAATGAGAAACTTGGTGAAAATATCTGCATGCTGATCATTCGACTTCACAAACTTTACAGTAATATCTCCTGAGAGTATCTTTTCTAAGGCGAAGTGACAGTCAATCTCTATGTATTTAGTTCTCTCATGGAATACCGAATTCGATGCAATATGAAGGGCAACTTGATTACCACACACATGTTCTATGTGGGTGATCTCACCAAATTTCAACTCCTTGAACAACTATTTGATCCAAACTAGCTCACATGTTGCTACAAACATTGCTCGATATTCTGCTTCTGCACTTGACCGAGCAACGACATTCTGTTTCTTGCTCTTCCAAGACACCAAGTTAGCTCCTACTAAAACACAATATCCAGACATAGAACGTCTATCAGAAGGTGATCCTGCCCAATCAGCATCTGAATATCCAACAATCTGCTCATGGCCTCAATCCTCAAATAATAGTCCATTGCTCGGAGCTGATTTTAGATACAGAAGAATACAGACAACTACATAATGACTATCACAAGGAGAATTCATGAACTAACTTACAATACTCATAGGAAAGGAAATGTTAGGTTTAGTCATTTTGAGATAATTTAATTTACCAACCATCCATCTATATCTTGCATGATCACTAAGCGACTCCCTCTGCGCTAGCATAAGTTTAGAATTCGGATCCATAGGAGCGTCAATAGGTCTACAACCCGTCATTCATGTATCCTCAAGAATGTGTAAGGCATACTTCCGTTATGAGATCACAATATCTTAGCTAGATTGAGCGACCTCAATACCCATAAAATACTTTAATATGCCCAGATTAACAGTCTGAAAGTGTTGAAAGAGATGTTGCTTCAACTTAGTAATACCATCCTGATCATTGCCGGTGATAACAATATCGTCAACATAAACCACCAAACAAATACAGAGATTTAAAGCAGAATGCCGATAAAATACAGAGTGACCAGCTTCATTATAAGTCATGCCAGACTCCTGGATAACTATGCTGAACTTATCAAACCAGGCTAGAGGAGACTGCTTTAAACCATAGAGCGACTGGCGCAATCGACACACAAGGCCACTAGCCTCCCCCTAAGCAACAATATCGGGTGGTTGCTACATATAAACCTCTTACTCAAGGTCACCGTGAAGAAAAACATTCTTAATGTACAACTGATAGAGAGACCAATGGTGAACATCAGCAATGGATAGAAAAAGGCGGAATGATGCTATTGTAGCCACGAGAGAAAAAGTATTACTGTAATCGAGCCCAAATATCTGAGTATACCCTTTGGCAACAAAACGAGCTTTAAGTCGATCAACCTAGCCATCTGGACCAACTTTGACTGCATACACCCAGCGACAACCGACAGCCAATTTATCCGAAGGAACGAGAACAAGCATACCACTCGTATGTAAAGCAGACTTCTCGTCAATTATAGCTTGTCGCCATCCTGGATGAGACAGCGCTTCATCAATAGACTTGAAAACAGAGGACAAAGATGATACAAATGCATAATGGGGTGATGACAGATGATGGTAACTTAAACCGACATAATGGGATTAGGATTAAGTATAGACTGTATACCTTTCCGTAGTGAAGTCGGTTGACTAAGAAGGAGACAAGTCCCCAGTATAAGCAGGTCAGGTGCAGGACATGAACCAAATGGGCATGATGCCGGGCGTGGACGACAATGATAATTCAGGAGTGATAGAGTTGCAGAAGGTTGCCCTAGACTAGGTGGTGGAGAAGCAGCAGATTGAACTGGACTAGGTGCTGGAACTGGAGCTATAGGTAGTGGAACTGGAGTTACAAATGGTGAAGCTGCAACTGGAGTTGTAGGTGGTGGAACTGGAGTTGTAGAGGAAAATGAATGGGAGGTAGTGACTGCATCTCCAAAAGATGGAACTTGTAGCACCTCAGAAATATCTAACTGATTACCTGGACCTGTGAAGTGTGATTGCGTTTCAAAGAACGTAACATCAGCGGACATAAGGTACTGCTTTTGAACGCAACATCAGCGGACATAAGGTACTGCCGGAGGTCAAGAGAATAGCACGGATACCCCTTTTGCGTTCTCGAGTAACCCAAAAATATGAACTTAAGAGCACAAGGAACTAGCTTATCTTTTCCTGGAGTAAGGTTATGAAAAAAACACATGCTCCCAAAGACACGGGGTGGAAGAAAGAACAAAGATAAGTGGGGAAACATGAAAAAGAATGGAACTTGATTCTGGATAGCTGAAGATGGCACACAACTAATAAGATAGCAAGATGTAGAACTGCATCCCTCCAAAAACGCAACGGAACATGAGACTGTAAGAGTAGAGTACAAGCAATTTCAATAATATGTATATTCTTTCTTTCATCTACCCCATTTTATTGAGATGTGTACGGACAAGATGTTTGCTGAATAATCTCATGAGAGTTCATAAACTGCTGAAATGGGGAAGACAAATACTCTAGGGCATAGAAATGTGCGGATAGAAATCCCAAATTCATTTTGAATTTTGCGTAGAAAGTCTGGAAAATAGAAAACTCCGACCGATTTTTCATAAAAAATATCCAAGTGCACAAGGAATAATCATCAATAAAACTAAATAAATAGCGGAATTCTAAGGTAGAACTGACCCGACTCGGATCCCAAACATCTTAATGGACTAAAATAAAAGGTGACTCTGCTCGACTATCAAGACGCCGAGGGAAATGGGAGCGGGTATACTTATTGAGCTGACATGACTTACACTCTAGAGTGGACAAGTGAGATAAACCAGGTACTATTTTCTGAAGTTTTGACAAACTAGGATGTCCCAATCATTTATGTAATAGATCTGGTGAATCTATAACAAGACAAGTTATTAAAGGAAGACAAGATGTCAGTCTATGTTATTTTGCAAGGATAAGGTAATAAAGTCCATTTGATTCACGCTCGGTACCAGTAATCCACCATGCATTGCGTTCCGGTATAAAAAAAATAGTTCATTAAGAAAGAAAACAGGGCATTTAAGTGATTTGGCTAAGCAACTAACGGCTATGAGATTAAAGGGACTACCAGAACATAAAGAACTGAATCTAAAGGTAAGGAAAGAAGTGGACTTGCTTGACCTATTCTAGTTGCCCTGGTTTGGGACCTGTTGGACATTGTGACTGTTGGGAGAGATTGAGAACATAAAATAGTGAAAAGAGATTTGTCATCAGAAATATGATCAAATGCACCTGAATCAATGACCCAAGACTCAGAGGTTGAAGATTGGCAAACACAAGTCATGCTACTATCTGTTTAAACAACGGAAGCTATCCTGAAGATGTCAGTTTATGTAAAGTCCCGTGAAAACTTGTACTCAAAGCCTAGTAGCTCGTAGTACCAAGTTTCGAATATTCTATTACTGTTTTTTATTTGTGTATTGATTGATTTTACTTTGGGTAAAGTTTGTTCATAAATACCAGTACAATTCAAATGTACTGACATCCCTTTTGCCGGGGGCACTACATTCTTGTTATGATTGTAGGTGGCTCTATAGCAGGTACTCCAGTCCACCGACAGTAGCACTCTTTCATTTTTCGTCAGCTGAATTGGTGAGCCCCTTTCCTCTCGGGGCCCTGTGTGGCTCATGCCGCTTTTCTTCCGGAGTCTTATTTTGGTATTTGTTTAAGGTATAGCTGAAGCCTTGTTACCGGCAAGTATTGTAACACTCTTTTGTATCCCTGATGCTCCGTAAATAGGAAATGTGGGATATGAACTTATGTAAGTATGTATCTATGTACTTGGGCAGTGTAACTTGTAAACCACGCAAAGTAACAATGTATGTTATGTATATCTCATAAGAATGTGTTTAAATTATAGATGGTTATTTCTCTTAATTAATGAGTAATGAAAACACAGTGTAACACATGGGATAGGAATGGTGTAGAAAATCATTCTATCCATGATATGCGTGCTTTAGTTGTATTAGCATGATTTTCAGGTATAGGTTTTGATGAATGACAAACAATGAAGTCAAGTGTCAAACAACGTTATTATATGACAAACAATCAAGATTGAATGCCGAGAAGCATATTGATGAATGGGTTGCAATGAGAAAGCCAAAGACGAGCTCAAAAGTTCAAGACCGAAGACCCAAGGCGTAGTCGTTAGGTAGAACAAATGTAAGAGCAACGTTTAAAGTTATCTCGTCTTTTGGCTCAACATAGGTCATCATAAATATGCATAACGTCATTTTATCAAATCATATTTCAAATACTTCAAACAAAATGATTTCAAACATTTTCATTTTAGCCAAAATGAATTTTAAACATGTCTTTCAAAGCTGGACAGAAATAATCGATTATGTTTATTTTGATAATCGATTATGTTAAGACAGTGTAAACCGGAATTTACAAAACAGCAAAATAATCGATTATCAGAATAAACATAATCGATTATCTTGTATCCGTTGCCAGTGTTTGAACGTTGTAACAAAATAATAGATTATGCAAAATCCAATAATCGATTATTCTGCATAAAATCAGCTTCTGATTTTGTAACGGTAAGCTGATAATCGATTATCCAAATCTGATAATTGATTATCTTGGCATAAAATCAGCATAATTGATTGCCAATTAAGCAACGGACATACAACTTATAACACCTATAAATAGAGGTCTTTTGAGCTGAATTGTAACACACAACACCTCTCATTATTCATATACATATTGATATTATTTGTGCATCATTATAGAGCTTTTGTTGAGTCATTTGAGAGACAACATTGAGTTGTTCATAGAGCTTATTTTGTATCTCTTTATCTACTCTTATTAGAGAGTTCTTGTTGTAAAATAGAAAGGTGTTTGAGAAGACCATATCTTCTCATTGATTGTCGGGTTTGCTAAGTACCCTCAATCTTAGTGTGTGAAGTCTTGTGGTGCGGTATCCACGAGCAAGGTGAAGTCTTGAGGTGCGGTATCCTCGACCAAGTTGAAGTCTTGTAGAGTGTACATCTACGAGCAAGTGTAACGGTTTGTTAGGCACCCGTAAGCTTAACGGAGTTAGTGGAATCTCGAGAGAGTCTCTCGGGGACTGGACTAACCACACGTTGTGGTGACCAGGATAAATTCGGTGTGTTCTTTCCTTACTATTTTAATTACCGAATTTATTTTATTCCTGCAATTTTAATTCCGCAATATTTATCAATATTCTCGTGCCGCACTATTCACCCCCCCTCTAGTGACGGGCATAAATCCTAACAAACGGCACCTAGGTCCGCTTGACTGGGGCTGATCGAGCGCCAGTCATGTCCGTCGATTTTGGGGCGTGACAGTTTACATGTTTTATACTGAAGAAACTCAATATAATCCGGTAAAGAACCATTTGAGTTGCATTGGATCCAACGGATTGTGAGTCAAAGGCTTCTGATACAAATTTCATTATAATGTTTACGTCGGGAAAAGAATTTTTTTAGGAATTACTGTTCACGCCGGAAAAAATCAATGTCCACGTCGGAAAAATATAAAAGTGGTCATAATTTGATTAGAATTAGATGGGTAGGCTCGGAATTGTGCGGAAAGCATACTGTCCTGAAGAAGTAACAAAAACATACCCAATATTATCATACACGATGGGGTCTGGGGAGGGTAGTGTGTCCTGAAGAAGCTTCGCAAAAAATGGTCAAAAACTATCCCACACACCGATGGGTGGGTAGGAAACCTCGATGAAAAAGTTGTTGCCGGCACGTGGCAGCTTTTCTGCCGGAGAAATTTTCAGGGGTTGGTTGCCGACAGTGTTTTGGAAAGCGTTAAGGGCAAAAAAGCGACGAGGCCTCACTTCACCGAAGCGAGAAGCGAAGCGCGCACTTTTTTCATGTGAAGCGCAATTTAACACATAAATAAATTAAAAAATAGGCATAGATAAATGGTTAAGAACTCATTAAAAATACTATTTTAAGCACTAGCAGTTAATTTTGACGAACCAGAACACTGAGCACTAGCAAAAAAATAGAGCAGAAAACATTAAACAAAGCAATAAAACCAGTAAAACAGAGCACACTCAGGCAAATGGAATGCATTCGGTCCACCCGCAGTGACAATCATTGTGTTGGTATAAAGAGGGCATTCAATAACTGTTCTATTAAAGGGAAATCCGGAAGAATGACGACAATGAGAATATGTAGACATAATATGAGCTCCCTTATTTCCAGTCCTGTTATGCATAATCAAGAAACAAAAAAGTCACATACACATCAGGTCTTAACTAACAACCAAAGCATGTTGATGTGGCCATAGCCAATGGGCAAGATAGATATACCACTTAAATATGCTAGTGAGTCACACTCTATCTCTTTTAAATGCAATGCCATAGGCTAGCCATGGGCTTCAGCAAGATAATATCAAATAATTGAACTTTTAAGTTGCCCATACTGACCTTGTATAGCGTGTCAAAAATAAGCAGATCTAATTGTTGACCGCTATCTTTTGAAATGTCTGCAAAAGCAAATCTTCCTTAGCAAGAAACACAACCTTCATTCTATCAGAAATATACACATTTCCAGGCAATGAGACTAGACCAGGCAGCTTCAACTATCCGTGAGACCAGGGTTAACTTGTTCGCATAATTCGCCATGTGCAGGTAAGCTTGCATGTATGCTATTGGTTTGTAATTGTTCAAAGGTTTCAGTTTTTTCAGATCTGTACCTGTTTATGTAACAGTACCTTTAAACGTTTCTCTGCCCAAACAAGAAAAAGCGACACAAAAAAAAGGAACGGAAATGCAAGCTTTGGTAACCATATTGGACTGCACCCCAGATCTCCATTTTAAACACAAAAAAATATCAGTTTACACATCAGTGCGTTCTGAAAAAATCCATTTACGAAATTGTCTGCTCTGATCAATTTCATAAGTTTCTTGACTTTTTTCAACAATTTTTGTCTATGTCCAAGATAGCCCCAATATATCAGATTTAGCAATATGATCAAAACAACAGGTTGTCGGTTGGGAAGCTTTAATCAGCCTATTGGTGCTTGAAAATTGCTTTGCATTTGGTAACAAATGGACAAAAAGCAAAGTGAAACCAATCCACTTCTCTTTTCCTTTTCTCATTTCCTTCAAGGAGAAGGGGGTTTTGTCACTTTTACCCGTCCTCAAGTACCTAAAGGTAGAAAGCTGAATCAACCATTGCACATACTTATGGGGCCAGTGGAGAAAGAAGGGAAGGATATGCATCAATATGTTCCATAGGAGTTTAAACTTCCTTTCCAATCCATTCATCAAGTTAAAACTTATTTTCAGTAAGATATGATGCTTGCTCAGACCAAGAAAGAATGACAAATAACCAGTTTGTGCTGCAACCTTCATTTTCAATAAAGACATGTACGATGCCATTTCCACTTGATATAAAATTTTACTGTGTCTGCATCATCTCTGGTGGTAAGACAACTAAAACAATTAACAAGCTAAACCTGAGACAGGTGAAAATGGGTATCCAACAGGGACTAGGTTGAGGGACAGGGTTAGGTATTTTATTTTTTATTTTTATTTTTGATAAGGAGGTCAACAACAACAACAACAACAACTACCCAGTATAGTCCCACAAAGTGGGGTCTGGGGAGGGTAATATGTAGACGAGCCTTACCCCTACCCGAAAGGGCAGAGAGGTTGTTTCCAATCGACCCTCGGCTCAGTGAAGGAAAGGAAAAACAAAAACAAAAACAAAAACAAAAGAGCATTAGTAAGTCCAGCAGAAATAGCGTAAATAATTATCTAAACATAAGAACCGTAAATAAAATAGCATGCAATAATATCATACAGTAACTACCATAAATAACTAGCATAAGGGAGACACAATCCAAAACACAAATTATCTATGGATAACATTGTCAAGCCTCACCCAACCCCGGGTGAGGAGTACGAAAAACTCTAGGGGCCCCTACCAATCCATTGCAATGACTGGTTGAAAAAATCAGTGCATTATGTGAAAGGGTAAGATCCTTAACAATCAAGATCAAACTCTACACATACAGAGGGATATAGATAATACTCACAGGATATAGTAGTTGGAAGAAAGCGTGAAACATCAGATATATATGCAACTCTGAAGTTTTTACCAAAAAGAAACCCCAAGCACACATAATCTTCACCATGCATTACCTACATCCACGTCTACAAGCTAAAAAACAAGACAACTTACAAGGAAATAGAGAGTGCATTACAATGAAAGGAGATACTAGTGAAACTCACGGGCAAGGGAACAAATTCTAGCCCTGATGCAAGAAATGGCTTTTCACAATCATCTTCAATAATCTGCCAATCAAGTTGTGCTACACGTCTGATTTCTTGGCCTTCCTTAAGTTTCTTCTGGACTAAGTAAGGGAATTTCTGATCAATGCTGTTTCAGAAAAAGAACCTAAGGAGAATCAAGCAACTTGCATAACAACTAAATAGCGCGTAAATGAGTATATAAAAACTCTAAAAAGACACAGAAGAACATATCAAGTTTAGTAACACATGCGCATATTCTCAGTGTCAATACTTCGAAATCCATGCAATAACCGATTGTTAGTGAAAAGACAATAACAAGGTACTTCAGTAATAAATTAAGGACAAAGGAAAATTGTTACAGCAGAGGTAACAACACAAAGAAATAGCGAGAACCCAACAAATTCAAAAGTTTACATTCTTTTATGCAAATAAATTTTTTTATTTGTAGTTGACAAAGAGTTTGGGACTATGGCGTAGTTGTTGTAGCTTTGAGAAAAATAAAACCTCATTTCAGTACAAAGAAAAACTTGCGCCACAAAATTAATGAGAACGGCATGCAGCCATGGAATTAATATTAAAAGCACAATTTTTTTTATCATGGCAGGATGTTGAGCTAAATGTTAAGTGCATCATCCAAGTGATGTGGAGGAATTGACACACCCGACTTTCAAGCCATCTTTTCTTTCATCGTCTTTCAATTCTTTCGCGTTCTATTTTTGGTTATCATGGAGAAGATGGTCCTGGTTCGAAGGGATTAACTTCAAGTCCACTCGGCCATTTGTTGAAGTGCAATACCAATGATGAATTAGGTAAGATTATGGCTATCATGGCTCAATACACAAGCAGCAAAAATTTCACCATTTTACCTATCCATTGAATATTGAGTGAGATATACTGGTGTAGGATTAATGTCATTTGTCGGGCTAAATGGTTGCACTGCCCGGATGTCATCCAGACCAAGAGTTGCATCAGCATGCTCATGAGTCAAAATAATCTGATAAAAGCATAGGCATCAGCCAAGTATAATTGTGTTTCCAAATAGAACAGCTTTACATAGAATAGAAAAAAATACAAAAACATTTTTATCTCACAAAACAACAACAATAAATCAGTAAGCTGCTTCAATCATATAGCCCATCTCTTATCACAGTTCAACTAGAGGTTTCTATATTTTTAGTGCAGAACACTTCATATGGTTCAATTAGTCTAAACAATACTCCATCCGGTTCACAATAAGTGACCAATTTGCTTTAGGCACTCCCATTAAGGAAATACTAAAATCTAGACTAAAATAGTTTAGTGTGACTAAATTACCCTCATTAAATGTTGCACCATAGTTATAGTAGCACTTACTTCTCTTCTCAAATGTGAGGAGTACATAACTTTTTAGGGATACGTACATAAGGGTAATTTTGGAAAAACAAATTGAATTTTTTCTTGATTATATAAATGGACACTTATTTTGGACCAAAATAAAAAAGCAAGTTGATCACTTATTATGGACCGTAGGGGGTAAGAGAAATATGGTAACAACTAATATTTGTAGCATTTTCTGATCATTAACAACGCATGTCAAACTGTTGTATAGCCCATTTCCCAAAGGTAAAACAAAAATCTTCACTTTGTATATATTTATAATTTTTGTTGAAATCAATATTTGTCTTTGAATAGAGAGTCACACTAAGGCCATTTGATGTCAGATTTTTTTATTTTTTTTTTGTGAATGAAAACTGGGAAATTTTGTGTTCTCTGAGACTCGGAAGTTTTGTGTACTCTTTTTTTCTATATACCTAGACTCATGTAGTTCAAAAACATTCGGACTTTTTAATTGAGATTTTAGTTCGTTTTTTTTTTATGAAGTAAAGAGAATTTATTAAAAGCATCCGGCGGATGCAGGCTTAATTGAGGTTTTAGTTTTGGCAATAAGTTGAGTCAAGCTAGTGTAGACCATGAAACATTTTATGAAAAGCAAATTCAAGATGACTTTCATATGCAACCTCTTAATTAATTTTAGACAAAATACCTTAAATCACCCCTAAACTTGGCTCAGATTATTAGTATCCTCCTCGAACTACGTCCAGTCTTAATAACCTCCCTCAACTTGGCCCTTTGAGAGTCATTACCCCCTAGACACTGATGTGGTAAAAAGTGTGAGTGCACTCACCTGCCACGTGGATTTCTCTGCATATGTAACATTTTTTTAAAAATAAAATACTTTTTTTACCTTTTTTAGAATGCTACTTTTTAGATAAAAAATTTTGAATACAATTTATAATAAAACTTGGATATAACTACATTATTTAGGCTAAATATTTTTAGTTGGCGAAAATATAATAAAGCTTCAGTTAATCTTTTTTCGAATTTGATCTGAAAATAAAGATTTATACAATTGAAATAAATAGTTAAGGCATCTAAAAAGTTATAAAAGATACAAAGTTTGAAATTTGTTATTTTGGCTATAAATTTTTATATAACTCTAAATTACGGTGCTCTATTTTTTTAATTTCTTTTACAGACTAAATATAAAAATAAATATACACAATTAAATAAATAGTAACTGCATCAACAAAATAACAAGAGTGTACAATTGCAAGATTACAAGTACAATTGTACACTTTTTATTTCTTCTTTTGATGTAATAACTATTTATTTCAACTGTGTATTTTTTATTACTTTTTTAGATGCAATGACTATTTATTTCAATTGTATAAATCCTTATTTTCAGGTCAAATTCAAAAAAAGATTAACTAAAACTTTATTATTTTTGGCCAAATAAAAATATTTAGTCTAATATAGTTATATCCAAGTTTTATTATAAATTTTATTCAAAATAATCATCTAAAAAGGTAATATTCCTAAAAGGGTATTTTATTTTTCAAAAAAATGCCACATAGACAGAAAAATCCACGTGGCAGGCAAGTGCACTCACATTTTTTGCCACATCAGCATTTAGGGGGTAATGACCCTCAAAAGACCAAATTGAGGGGGGTAATTAAGATTGGACATAGTTCAAGGAGGATACTAATAATCTGAGCCAAGTTTAGGGGTGGTTTAAGGTATTTTGCGTTAATTTTATTCCAAATACAAGCAAAAGGAAGGATACTGAACTAATGATCGTCCTACCGGCCTTGTTGATCTAAACTGCAATATCCAATATTTATTCCTTTCCCAAAATGTGCAGCAATAATGGTAAATTAAACTGCTTGTCTTTGGAACTCTTTTTGGTCGAAAATTCTGGAAAAATTAAGACTAATTTTATATATTGACTTTGGTGAATTCAGGTTTTCAAAAGTAGCTTCGGATGTAACATAGTTCTTTTCTCATTAATTGTGTAACACATCTGCTAAACAACGGGGAAAAAATTTAGTTAGTAGCGAAGAACTTATAAAGAACTCACAGAATCAACTTGAGGAATTTTATAATGGGTGAACCACCGAAAAACTTGCTCCCTAAATGTCTTCCCAACATCAATTAATATGTACTTGTGCTCACCGTTATCCTTAAAATAATTAATGAGAAGAGATGTATTACCCCTGCAGATCATTATACAACTGTTAACTATACCACATAACTCTAAGGTCAATTAAAACATTCTCATAGTGCAAAAATATAGTCATCGTCTAGAATAAGAATTTACTATATACTTGTCTAGATTTATGCAGACTAGTATAAGTAATTAAATGTTTCATCTCTCTAACAGATTAAGCTTTTAGACAAGACGGTTGCATAATTTAACATGACGTTTAGGATTTGAGTCTCACCCTCAGCCATCAACAATAATATCTCAATGTACTCGGTTCAGTAAAAGAAGGCCATGTTGCTGACCTAATATAAGTAAATAAATGCATCTCTCTAACAGCTTAAACTTGTTGATGAGGTCTCATAGAATTCAACATAAACAATCCTTGACACATACATTTTTTTGATAATTAAACACACTACAATGAAAAGCATGGATATGTACTTGCTTCCTGAATATTTTCTCAGTTCCCAACTTCAATCAATATGTACTTGCGCTCACCACTATTTTTTTTAGAACAGTGGTATCTCGATCAACTTACATGCACCTCGACTATTCCATCGGGTACCTACTATCTCTCACTAGCACAAGTAACATGTAACTCAGCTCACTAAGGCTCAGGCATTTGGAAAGAAATCATCTAGTATTTTTTGCCACTGCTGGGAATTTGAACGTGAGTCCTCGTGGTTCTCCTCACACTTTATTGACCACTAGAAACTTCCTTGGGTTGCTCTCACCAGTATTCTTACAGTAATAAATTCACATTGTTTTATTTTATATTGTGATAAGGTCAATCCACATTGTTTAATCGCAAGCCACTACTCCATATAACTCAGATAAGCTGCAATTAAATGGTTCTCTCAATGCTGTAAATGTAACAATTACCAAACACATTGCCAACCAGGTTGTTAGATTCCTCTAAACTATACCTAAAACAGAACATCAAAAATATATATACAGACCACTGCCTGAAAAACAAATTAAAGTTCGCAATTATCCAAAAAAAATATTACTCACAATGCACAAAAAATGTAAAGCAATAATGTAGAAAATTGACCTGTAATTAGGATTTTGTTCAGGCGGTACGGTAAGAGACTGGGAACAGACGGAACAAGGAGGATCGGAGGGCCGGATCAGGCAGAGTGCATTAGGAACGGCGCTGGAATAACCGGTGCCGAGGAAGATCAACGCTGATTGCGGCTCTGCACTGCCGTTCTCGACGACGGTCATTTTCGATCAACGGAGAGATTGGGGAGGAGATATAAGTTCGCGCAATTCGAACGAGAGGAATGTGCCACTACTTATTCGATTCGAAATGGAGAAATGGGGGACCGAGGGAATGAAATGTAGCGGTTTCGTCGGGTGGTCTACTGTTTCCTTTTTCTTTCTTTTTTACTTTTAGTCACGGACGGTTAAAGTTGGTGAGCTTACTCCAGTAATTAACTGCGTTTGAAAAAGGAAAGACTTTTGAAATATATGATATAAAAAGTTAGTTTTGTTAGAAATATTAGATTATGGTGGATGTCCATAAATCCTATAACACCCACTACTTTTATCCATTATATCCATAACTCCCACTACTCCAATACTTATGGTTGTAACTCCCACACCTCCATGATCTCACCCATAATCTTCCTTCATGATCTCAAAAGCTTAATGACATATTTATGGAATTCTTTTAGTATACCTCTATGTAGTACTATAAATAGAGGATGAGAAATCATTTTGTAATACACTTGGATACATAGAAAAAATATATTCTCTTCTCTATTTCTCTCTACTTTGTTGTCTATTTTTTTTGTTTATTACTTTGAGCTAAGTTTTGTAACACGTTATCAGCACGAAGCTCTACTATCTCAAGAATCTCTTTGAGAAAATTAAGGTATTTTTTCTCCTCCTAATTTTGTTTTAATTATGTCTGACATTATGAAAAGAAAGTTTGTTGCCCTTGAAATTTCGGGCAAGAACTACATGACATGGGTGTTGGATGCTGAAATCCATTTGGATGCAATGGGTCTTGGAGACGTCATTAAAGACAGAAATAATGCATCCACCCAAGACTGTGCTAAGGTCTTGATTTTCTTGCGCCATCACCTTGATGAAGGTTTGAAAATTGAATATCTCACAGTCAAAGATCCACTTATCTTGTGGAATGGCTTAAAGGAGAGATATGACAACTTAAAGTTTGTCACTCTGCCACAAGCACGATATGATTGGGCTCATCTGATGCTCCAAGACTTTAAGTCTGTTTCTGAATATAATTCTGCAATGTTTAGAATTACTTCTAAATTGAAACTCTGTGGAGATACTATAACTGATTATGATATGCTTGAAAAAACGTTTACAACATTTCATGCCTCCAATATGGTTCTGCAACAACAGTACAGAGAGAAAGGTTTCAAAAAGTACTCTGAGCTGATTTCTCTTCTCCTTGTGGCTGAGCGAAACAATGACCTGCTCATGAGAAATCACGAAAATCGACCCACTGGGTCTACACCATTGCCTGAAGTAGATAAGGTGTATTCCCATTATGCTGAGCGTGGAAAAGGCTATGGCTTTAATCATAGTCGTGGTCGTGGTCGGGGTCATGGCCGTGGACGTGGGCAAGGAAGAAATTTTTCTGGTTTTAGTCACCCCCCAAAGAAATATAACCACCAAAAGCGGAAATGGAATTATGAGAATCCAAAAGCAAATAGTTCAGAAACTATATGTTATCGTTGCGGTGGAAAAGGGCACTGGGCAAAAATTTGCCGTGTACCAAGACATTTGGTTGAGCTTTATCAAGCATCTCTAAAGAGCCCTGAAACCAATTTTGTCTCTGACAATAATTTTGACATCACCCACTTCAATGTGGCAGACTTCTTTGAGCATCCTGAGGGGAAAATAAATCACTTGATCGGTGATGGATCCATGGTTAAAGAAGATTGAGCAGTTTGATATTTTTATTTACTTATTCGTGGTAGTTAATGAATAAACAATTATCATAGTTTACATAAATTATCTATTATTGTGATATGGTTCAAATTTTATATTTTCTGCTTTAAGCTAGTAAAGCTAAGTATCAAGCAAGTATTCGTTAAAATTATAATATGCTTGAAATAATATATATATATATATATATATATATATATCTTTTATGTACCTTAAGAGTTTTATCAACTTGACAAATAATCTGTATTATGGTTTTAAAATATATAACTTTAGATTACACATTCATTTATTTGTAATGATTTTTCAGTAAGTTAATCGATTAACATAACAGATAATCGATTAACCAATACATTCTATTAAACTGGACCTTTTCCGCAAGGCATGTTAGTCGACTATCCGATTTAGTTAATCGACTAACCTCAGCAGATTTTGAAAATATTATTTAATTATTAAGCAACGGATACAAGAGTATTAAAAGGAGAATAACTATGATAAAAGATATTTTTCGTATATTTCTATTGTATGTCAAACCATGGGAAGCAAATATGGATATCTCACAAAGCAAACTTGGATCAAAGTCCAATTGTAAAAATATTTGTTTAATTGATTCATGTACCACACATACGATATTCAAAGATAAGAAATATTTCTCTCATTTAAGTATGTGTAAGGCAGATGTTACTACAATTTCTGGTAGTAGTAAATTGATTGAAGGCTCCGGAAGAGCAACTATAACTCTGCCTAAAGGAACAATATTTATCATAGAGAATGCAATGTTCTCTTCCAAGTCCAAGAGAAACTTGTTGAGTTTTAAAGATATCCGTCAAAATGGATATCATATTGAGACAATAGATGAGAATAATCTTGAATACCTCATCATTACAAAGAATGTCTCTGGCCAAAAGAGGGTTATTGAGAAGTTCCCATCTTTATCTTGTGGCCTGTATTGGTCAAAAATTAGTGCAATTGAGGCACATTCCACAGTAAATCAAAAGGTTACTGATTCCAATACTTTTGTACTTTGGCATGATCGATTGGGACATCCTGGATCAATTATGATGAGACGGATTATAGAAAACTCATATGGGCATCCATTAAAGAATTTAAAAATTCTTTTAAATAATGAATTTTCTTGCACTTCTTGTTATCAAGGCAAGTTAATTATTAGACCATCACCAACAAAGGTTGGAACTGAGTCACCTACGTTTTTGGAACGTATACAAGGGGATATTTGTGGACCTATTCACCCACCTAGTGGGTCCTTTAGATATTTTATGGTCTTAATAGACGCATCCTCTAGATGGTCTCATGTGTGCCTATTGTCATCACGCAACCTTGCATTTGCAAAATTAATGGCACAAATAATTCGATTACGAGCACAATTTCCTGATAATCCAATTAAGTCTATTAGACTAGATAATGCTGCTGAGTTTTCATCCCAAGCATTTAATGATTATTGCTTATCAATTTGGATAAAAGTGGAACATCCTGTAGCTCATGTTCACACTCAAAATGGTCTTGCAGAATCTTTAATTAAACGTCTGCAGTTGACTGCAAGACCATTACTCATGAAAACGAGGTTGCCCACTTCGGTTTGGGGTCACGCCATTTTGCATGCAGCAATGCTAGTTCGTCTCAGACCGACGAATTATCACAAATATTCCCCGTTGCGATTAGTTTTGGGTCATGAACCTAATATATCCCATTTAAAAATTTTTGGATGCGCAGTATATGTGCCTATAGCACCGCCATACCGCACCAAAATGGGTCCGCAAAGAAGGCTAGGAATATATGTTGGGTTTGAATCACCGTCCATTATTCGCTACCTCGAAACATTGACAGAGGATTTGTTCACTGCACGATTTGCAGACTGTCGATTCGATGAGACACTTTTCCCAAAATTAGGGGGAGAAGTTGGTGAAACCAAACGGGAAATTTTGTGGAAAAATCCATCATTATCTCATCTTTATCCACATACCTCTATTTGTGAAAAAGAGGTGCAAAATATTATCCATTTGCAAAGAATAGCAAATCAAATGCCTGACGCATTCACGGACTTGAAAAGGATAACAAAATCTCACATCCCCGCAGAGAATGTTCCAATCCGTATTGATGTCCCTATTGGACAATCTTCTAGTGTCATATCTAATGAGTCGAAAGCACGCCTAAAACATGGCAGGCCATTAGGTTCCAAAGATCGAAATCCTAGAAAAAGGAAAGCAAATGATCAAAATGACACTACGAAAGAATCTTATGAGGAAATTCACGATTTAATAAATTCTGAGATTCATGAAGAATCCATTGAGCCCGAGACTCAGGAAAATAAGGAACTATCAATAAATCCAATCGATATTGAGACAAATTTTAATCGAGTGGATATAGTGGTGGATTATGTCTTTGCATATAATGTTGCATCTAGCATTATGCAAGAAAGTGAGGATCTTGAACCTCAATCTATTGGAGAATGTCGACAAAGACTTGATTGGCCAAAATGGCAAGAAGCAATCCAATCAGAATTGAATTCACTTGCAAAACGTGAAGTTTTTGGGCCTATAGTTGAAACACCTAATGGTGTTAAGCCTGTTGGCTATAGATGGGTCTTTGTACGCAAGAGAAATGAGAAAAACAAGGTACAAAGATATAAGGCACGCCTTGTTGCACAAGGATTTTCTCAAAGGCCTGGTGTCGATTATGAAGAGACATATTCACCCATAATGGATGCTATAACTTTCCGTTATCTCATTAGTTTTGCTGTCCTTGAAAAGCTTGACATACATTTAATGGATGTGGTTACTGCCTATCTTTATGGCTCACTTGATAATGAGATATACATGAAAATTCCCGATGGATTCAAAATGCCAAACACTCATAATTCAAAGTCCCGGGAAATGTTTTCAATCAAA
This sequence comes from Nicotiana benthamiana, assembly GCA_034376525.1. Taxonomy (NCBI): domain Eukaryota; kingdom Viridiplantae; phylum Streptophyta; class Magnoliopsida; order Solanales; family Solanaceae; genus Nicotiana; species Nicotiana benthamiana. Next base: position 99,404,016 of record CM067337.1, read on the forward strand.
TTGCAAAGATCTTTGTATGGTCTAAAGCAATCAGGACGAATGTGGTATAATCGTCTTAGTGAGTATTTATTAAAGGAAGGCTATATAAATGATGCCATTTGCCCATGTGTTTTATAAAGAAAACAACATCGGAATTTGTTGTACTTGCCGTATATGTCGATGACATAAACCTTATTGGAACTCCCATAGAACTCCAAAAGGCAATTGATTATTTAAAGAATGAATTCGAGATGAAAGATCTCGGAAAGACAAAATTATGTCTTGGTTTGCAAATTGAATATTTGGCAAACGGAATTTTTGTTCATCAATCTGCCTATATAGAAAAGGTATTGAAACGGTTTTACATGGATGGAGCATATCCTTTAAGTACTCCGATGGTTGTTCGATCACTTGATGTGAATAAGGTTCCATTCCAACCGCAAGAAAAGAATGAAGAGCTACTTGGTCCTGAAGTACCATATCTTAGTGCAATTGGAGCACTAATGTATCTTGCAAATACTACAAGGCCTGACATAACTTTTTCAGTTAATGTCTTAGCAAGATATAGCTCTGCTCCCACAAGGAGATATTGGAATTGAATCAAACATATATTGCGGTATCTAAAAGGGACTACCGATATGGGCTTATTTTATAGCAATAATTGCAGTCCTGATCTTGTTGGTTATGCTGATGCTGGATATTTATTTGACCCACACAAGGCTCGATCTCAAACAGGTTATGTGTTTATCTGTGGAGGCACTGCCATATCTTGGTGATCGACTAAGCAATCAGTTGTGGCAACTTCATCTAATCATGCTGAGATAATCGCTATTCATGAAGCAAGTCGAGAGTGTGTGTGGTTGAGGTCTATAATACATCATATTCGAGACAAATGTGGTTTGAAATGTGACAAACTACCCACGATTTTGTATGAAGACAATTCAGCATGCATAGCCCAATTGAAGGGAGGATTCATAAAAGGAGATAGAACAAAGCATATTTCACCAAAGTTATTTTTCACACATGATCTTCAAAAGAATGGTGATATCAATGTGCAACAGATTCGTTCAAGTGATAATATGGCTGATTTGTTCACAAAATCTCTACCAACGTCAACCTTCAAGAAGCTGGTACACAAGATTCGAATGCGAAGGCTCAAGGATGTGAATTGATGCTCTTTTCAGGGGGGAGTTAATGCGCGTTGCACTCTTTTTCCCTTACAAGGTTTTGTCCCACTGGGTTTTCCTTGCAAGGTTTTTAACGAGGCAACAAAAATGCATTTTGTTAGATATGTGTACTCTTTTTCCTTTTCTAGAATTTTTTTTTTCCCATTGGGTTTTATTTTAGTTAAGGTTTTAACGAGTCACATTATCTTTGGACATCCAAGGGGGAGTGTTATGAAATACTAGATTATGGTGGATGTCCATAACTCCTATAACACCCACTACTTTTATTCATTATCTCCATAACTCCCACTACTCCAATACTTATGGTTGTAACTCCCACACCTCCATGATCTCCCCCATGATCTTCCTCCATGATCTCAAAAGCTTAATGACATATTTAGCTCATGAATTTATGAGATTTTTACATTTCTATGCCACATAGGAAACTTTATTACCTTCAATGTTTGAATTTGAATTAGAGCCCGTTTGGATTGACTTAAAAAAATAGCTTTTTAAGCACCTGGAGTTGGTCTTATAAATAAGTAGTTAGGTGTTTGGATAAAAGTGCTGGAGCTGAAAAAAGTTGTTGAAATGTTTGGTAAACAAGTGTTCGTAAGTAATTTTTCAATTAAAATGACTGAAATATCCTTAAAGTTGTTAACACTATAAAGAAGCTTATTATTATAATATTTTATTTTAAACTTATTAAAATAAATACGAAATAATTAATATTTAAACTGATCACCTAAGATAATTTTTATAAATATAGTTTTTGAACTATTATTTTTCACTTCTTTCAACAATGTGATTTTTTTATTTATTTCTTGAAATTCCAAGCTTACTGAGAAACGTATGAATTGTATGATTATTGATATAACAAAATAGTATGAAATGAAAAGAAAATAGTTGGAAAATACTTTACATAATCACAGCTAAATGAGTGGCATTGGACAAAAAAATAAGTAAAAACTCAAAATGTGAATCAAATCAAGTGTTACCAACTGGAGAAGAACCAGAAGGAAAAAGAGCAAAATGAAGAAATAAGGTAGGAAGTCGTATGAATAGATAACCGGAAAGAATAGAGTTAAATTGAGATTTTGTTGTGAAGGACATTTTTGGAATAATAAATATTATTAGGGATAAGAGGGTGAAATGCTTGGTCAAAAATAGTTGGTTTTTAAGCTAAAAAAAAGAAGTTGGGATCAGCCAACTTGTAACTTTTGGCCTTTTTAAGCTAGTTTTAACTTTTTTTTAAAGTTGTTTTCTTTTTTGCCAAACACTCCCAACATCTAAAAATGGCTTAAAAGCTGGTTTGACCAGCTTACCTGCTTTTAAGCCAATCCAAGCAGGCTCTTAATTATACTTAGTATACCAAATTACCAATTTTATACCATCTCCCTATTAAGGTCACAATCCTCTCCCTTCTCTCTAGGAAGGCCATGAATAGTGATTCCGTCACTATTCATCGGCCATAACTCCGGCATCCGGCAAGGTAAGGTTACAATATTGGTCCCAAAAGGACACACTTCTCATTGTGAATAATTTCTGCTTGATTTCTTCCTAAAATCTATAACATTTCACAACATATCTTAAAATTGTTTTTAAGAGCTACTGTAGCATCGAGCTCTGTTTAGCAATTTAAATGTTTGCTGCCCTTGCAAGTTTCTGCTTATTGTAACGTGAAGTTAGATGATTGAAGATCAACTTGGATGGTTTGTTTTTAAGCGTTATTCACATGTTTGAAGCTAAAATCAAAATCAGATTTTAAAAAGTTTTTCGCAACTACTGTAGCATTGAATTAGCATAATCTGATGCATTTCTTGTTATAGTTATTAAGGTGCTAAAGAATTATCTTTGAGTGTTGCCGTGAAAATCTGGGCTGATCTATGTTTTTCAAGATTCTTGAAGGAAAACGTTAGAGTTGATAGATCACTGCTGCTTTATGCAGTGCAGCCATGGCTACTATGGCCAGTGGCCAGCTACCCTCACTCGTTGAGCCTCCTCCCCAACCTCCCCCTAACATCCCCCCGCCATGAACGAAAACACCTATGGATTATGCAAAGGCTGTAAAACCTACGACCAGCACTTCGACATTGCAAGATCGAGCAGCAGTAGATGCTAAGATTGAATGAGAATTGGGATAATACAAATAATCTATAATTTATCTATAAAATATCTATAAACTGGGTACATTAAATTTTTATATCCCAAATCTTATTCAATTGTAGCATAATTGGTATTTTTGACATAATTACATTTTTCAAAAGATTTATAGAAGTTTTAGCCATTTTATATTTGTGAAAATAGAAAATAAAGCATCTATAATCAGAATCCAAATAATCTATAATTTTTGTAATATGTCTTCTTCTTCTTCTTCTACAATTTCTGAAATCACTATTCACCGGCCATAATTTCGGGGTCCGGCAAGATAACATCTCAAAATTAGTCCCAAAAGAATACCCTTCTCATTGTGAACTATCTCCTTTTGTTTTTTTTTTCCTAAAATCTACAATCATTATGCTACAATTGAATGATAATTGGGATATAAAAATTCAATATACCTAGTTTGTAGATATTTTGTAGATAAATTATAGATTATTTATATTATCCCCATTCTCATTCAATTGTAGCATAATTGGTATTTTTGACGTAATTGTATTTTTTAGAAAGATTTGTAGAAGTTTTAGTCATTTTTTATTTGTGATAGAAAATAAAGCATCTACAATCATAATACAAATAATCTACAATTTCTGCAATATGTCTTCTTCTTCTTCTTCTTCTTCTTCTTCTTCTTCTTCTTCTTCTTCTTCTTCTTCTTCTTCTTCTTCTTCTTATTCTTCTTCTTCTTCTTCTTCTTCGAGTTTCAAACTGAAATTCAGTCAAAACCAAGTCTAATCTTTACAAATACCCCTCAAACTTGAGATATAAACTCCAAACCATATTCTCGATTATTTTCAACAACATCCAATCCAAACAAATAATAATTTTTAAAAATCCAAATTTGAATCCAAATCTTTCAAGCTTTTTAATGGTTGTCAATGGTGGAAAATATCTGCATCGACCATAATTCTGGCATCCGGCAAAGTAACATCTCGAAATTGATCCCAAAAGAACACCCTTCTCAATGTTAACAATCTCCTTTTATTGTTTTCCTAAAATCTACAATCATTTGCAACAGATCTTAAAATCATTTTTAAGACTTACTATAGCATCGTCTTCTCTCTAACCAAATTCAAAGTTACTGCCATATTGTAACGTGAAGTTTGCCTAAGTGTATGGATGTTTGAAGATCAATCGTGATTCATAGCTTTGAGTTGAAACACATTGTAGCTTCATCAGGAAAGATTCTGCCCTATTAATTCCTAATAAATAAATGGTACAGAAATTGTAGGAAAAATATGGACTAGGCGGGTAATTTAGATACTATGCACATATCTGGTAATAAAGTTTTGGTATAGGAAGGAAAAAATTCATTTTCTTTATCTATATCTGATTTTGCGGTCACAATTAAACTTATATCCACTTTGCAAAAAAGTTTGCAAGCATACCCACTTTACGATCAACTTCAGACTTATGGGTCAAAATCATAAAAAATGATTGAAGTGGAAGAATTGCACTTCAAAGTTCTAGGCAAATAGGTTTGAAGTGCAACTAATGGTTTTACGCACTTAAAGCTAATAAATCTGAAGTGAAAAATTGCACTTCAGATGCATTTTAGGCAAATAAGTTTGAAGCGAAAATTTATAATTCAAATGCACTTAAGGCCAAAAAGTTTGAAGTGCAACAAAAGTTTTCATTCACTTAATGCCAATAAGCCTGAAGTGAAATTTGCAATTCAAATGCACTTTAGGCCAAAAAGTCTAAAGTGCAACAAACGTTTTCATTCACTTAAGGCCAATAAGTTTGAAGTGAAATTTTTCACTTCAAATGCACTTAAGACAAAAAGTCTGAACTGCAACAAACGTTTTCATTCACTTAAGGCCAATAAATCTGAAGTAAATTATAACAATTCAATATACGATTTAATACTTAGCGTACTCCAAATGAGCTTAAATTTGAAGCATAGCTTTCAAATATCATGAGGAACAAAACTCAATCATCTATTTATATATAATAGGATAAGCAAAAGATATTATAATAACAAGTGGCATAATATTAAATTGACACATTAATTTTTTAGACAATTCTCTAACGTTGTTGGAGTTTTAAATGTATTTAAAAATATGTAAAGACATATACTTTTTTAAAAAAATTCAAAATTTCTAAATTTATAAATTTTTGAAAAATAACTGCTTATACATGCTACAAATAAAGGACACGTTTTTTCTATCTCTGAAAAGAAAAATTGATTAAATTAAATTAGGTTAAAAGAATGAACCCCACGATCCCATGATCCCATGAAATTAAAAAATCAAGCGCACAAAAAGGATAGCACAGTGAAAACTGCTGCAGAGATTTGTTTCTCTTCTCTTCTTATGCAAAGTGTAAAACTCATCTAATTTCATCAAATGATGGCCATATCGTAGAACCATGGATTGTTCTACAGTTTCCATTGATATGAATGGTAGTATATTTGTACAGATGATGATAATATTGAAAACAATGCCGGTGATAGATTGCGAAAGAAAAACGAGTCAATTGGTGGTTGTCAACTACAAAACATGCTTCACAGCAACAATGGGAACTAGGTTGCATTTTGCCGGTATGGAAATTTTCATTATTTGGCATCGATTCGACCAAGTTCGTTCAACTCTCCTTTCTTCTTCTATTTTCATTTCAATGGCAAGACTAACGGTTTAGGGGCACTTGTGGTCCAAAACATAGACGGCAGGGATATTTTTGGCACTAAAAACAGACGGAGGATATTTTTGAGCTTTTTCGAATAGTTCAAGAATATTTTTGGCCCTTTTCTGTTTATTTAATATTTTCGCGCATCGCGGGAGTTGATATGCTAGTTACTTTATTAAAACAACATTAAATCTAATGAACCCTGTTGCGGCCAAACGCAATCGCAAGTATACGCAGTCGTCAAGTGATAAAGTGATTAAAAGTCGGATGTCGAACCCACGAGGACTTGTGATTAATTATTAACTAAATTAGGCTATCCTAATTATTCATACAAGAATTAAACCTAGAAGTATTTGATTCTAAACTAATTAAAATAAATAAAAATAAATAATGAACTTTGGACAAAGAAAGAGAAGGTTTTTATGATATCAATGTAATGAAAACGATCTAGAGTTATGGTCTATCTAACATTCCTATTGTATTGTTCAATTGAATTGACTAACTTTTATCGAGTTTATTGGTTCACTGGGTTAATATTAGTGATAAGAATCTGTCGAGTTCTTACTTACCTATTCAAGTTAACCTAACGCCTATATGTCTATGGAGTTAGAATCAACTAGAATGCATTTATAATTCCTATAAATCAACCAAGCAAGGCAATTAGGTATATGTCTATCCTAACCGTTAATCTGTTCCCCGATGCCTAGGTTCAAGAATGTGACGACCCAATAGGGTCATAATCTATTTATTTTTTTCTCTATACTTTTGAGGCCTTAAAACCTCCTCTCGGGTTGCCTCGATTTGCATGTGCAGTCCGAACGCGTAACTGGAAAAACTTAAATATGAATTCTGTGTGAAAAATGCTAAATTTTGATACTAAATTGAATAAATTTGACTTCGGTCAACCTTTTTGGTAAACAGGCGCGGACCCGTGATTCGATGGTCCCGGAGGGTGCTTGGAAAATATGGGACTTGAGCGTATGCGTGAATTGAATTTCGAGGTCCCAAGTCCGAGCAATGAATTTTTATGTGAAATTATTTTCTGAAAATAATTAAGAAAAATAAAAACAAAATTTGATTAGAAGACTAGGGTATCTGGCCATTATTTTGGTTTCGGTGCTCGGTACAAGTCTTATATATGATTGAAGCACTTTCTGTAAAGTTTGGTTGAGAACGGACATTGTTTGACGTGTTTTGGACCCAGAATGGGAATTTTATGTCATATGAAAAATTTGGGAGAATTTATGAGTTGAGGCTCGATCCAATATATATGATGTTATTTTGGCGATTTGATCGCACTGGCAAGTTCGTAGGATGTTTTTGAGGTTGTGTGCATATTTGGTTTGGAGCCCCGAGGGCTCAAGTGGGTTTCTAGTAGGTTCTGGGAGGTCTTATACTTAAATAACACCAGATATTGCATGTAAGGGAAAAGCTGCAAGTTCCAACGCGCTCGCGGTCCCCTTAGTGCAGTCCGCGATGTGCACTGCGTGTTCGCGACCGCCTTAGCACGGTCCATGGTGTGAGCCACGCGGCCGCGATTGTCCGCGCTCGGTCTGCGCTGCAAACTTCAGAGAGACAGCAGCCTTCAGTTCCACCAGCGCGGCCGCGGTCCTCTTTGTGCGGTCCGCGCTGTACGCATCAGAAAGTATAAATACAGGATTTTTAGTAATTTCTCATTTTTTAAAAACCCAAAACATAAGAGGTGATTTTCTAAGCAATTCTTATCCTTCAAAACGATTGGTAAGTGATTTCTAACCCATTTTCTTCACTCCTTAACACTCGTCAAATCGAAGATTTTAATGGGTAAATTTGGGTATATTGGGTAGGACCTAGGGTTTTGCCAAAATTTTGGAGGTTGGACCTCAATTCAAGGTTTGATTTCAAAACTAATCACATAATTGGATTCGTGGGGGGAATGGGTAACCGAATTTTAGTCCAAACCTCGCGTTTGACCACGTTGGCCCGGGGGACGTTTTGGTTATTTTAACCTAAATTTGCTTCTTAGCTTCAAATTAAATAGTAGAAATAGTTGCTTGAGATGTTATTTACGAGATGTAATTGAAATGAATAGATTTGGGCCATTTGGAGTCGGATACTCGTGGTAAAAGGGTGATTTCAAGTTGATTTTGGAGTCGATTGAGGTAAGTGGTTTGTTTAACCTTCTGTGGGGGACTTTCCCCTTAGGATATGATGTTTGTTAATTGAATGCCTTGTACGTGAGGTGTAAGCGCGTACTTGAACAAATTGTTGGAAAATTTGTTTTTACTTGATGTATTTAAATTGAGTTTTCTTGCTTACCTGTTCATTTTAAGTTGTGAATTTATTCTTTGCTAGTTTAGAGAAGCGTGTTCATTTGACTTGCTTGCCTAAGTATTTAAACTGTCTTATTTGTACTCCGTGTAGTATGTTTGGCTAGTATTTTCTATTTCTTGTCCTGATTTAGTATCCTTCCTAATGTTTGGGGTTGGCCTCCCGGGAGATCCCCCTGCACTGGATATATTCTGGACTAAGGGTGCGGGATACCAAGAGATCCCTGGCACATGAGATTGTAAGATTTGAGGATTCCAAGAGATCCCTAGTGAATATGATGAGGATACCAAGAGATCCTCGGGATACCAAGAGATCCCTAGTAAATATAATGAGGATACCAAGAGATCCTCGGGATACCAAAAGATCACTAGTGAATATAATGAGGATACCAAGAGATCCTCGAGATACCAAGAGATCCCTAATGTATGTAGTGAGGATACCAATAGATCCCCGGCTATTATTTCCTGTTGTGAGTAGTGTTCCTTATATTGCTTTGTTCCATTTCATATTGCGGTTTCCCTCATATATCCTGTTTAGATTCTCGCTGTAGACTTTATCTATAATGTTTTTCTTTATCTTATCATATATTATATTTATCTTAGTAGGGCCTTGACATTCCTCGTCACTACTCAACCGAGGTTAGGCTTGGAACTTACTGAGTACCGTTGTGGTGTAATCATGCCTCTTCTGCGCATGTGTTTTCATGTGCAGATCCAGGTACTTCATCTTAGGTGCAGCATCATCGAGGCGGAGAGATCTAGCAGAGACTTAAGGTATATCTGCAGCGTCCGCAGACCAAAGAGTTTTCTTCCTTATTCTATCTGTAGTGTTTAGATTCTATCATACTTTCGATGTAGACATTCTGAAGATTAGAGCATTTATAGTATTTTCCTTTAGCCTGTGTTTCCCGTGAGTTTTCGGGTTTTGGGATTGAGTTGTAGACTTCTGCATTTATTTTTGAGTTGTATATGCCAAGTGACACTTATATACCTTTTTTTCTTCTAGTTTTGCTTAATTTAATTAAATGTTTCCGCCAGTTATATTAATTTCCGCATTATTAGGCTTACCTAGTTATAAGAACTAGGTGTCATCACGACATGTTCATGGAGGGTGAACTGGGGTTGGGACAAAGAACTTTCTCTACTCAATCCTATTTGCAATCTAGAATTCCCACTTTCGAGTTCAATTCAAGATTCATAGATAATATTCAATTGGTGATCAAATAATTAAGTGCAGGATTGAATAAATAAATCAATATGATAAACTAAGAAATCAAAATCAATATCCGAATAACAATAGTTATGAAAGAATCACAACCCTATAATGTGAAGTTTAGCTCCACATATACATGGTAGCAAAACAACAAATCATACAAAGAAACATAAAAAGACTAAGTTGGTGGAAGAAAAGATGAAACCCGATGAATTCCAGCCTCCACGGTGGCTCTGTGCTCTCTTCTCCTCCAAAATATTTTTTTTCCATGTACATATACCAAGTAGGGTGGCCCAAATAATTATACCTTCTCCAATGTCAAAAAGGACATTTTTCCGGGGTTTGACTAGCACGGTCGCGCTAGTGGCCACGCTAGTGCCCAGTATTCTGCCTAGCGAGCACGGCTTGAGTGCGGCCACGCTATTGACACGTATTGTTTACCATGTTTTGTTTGGAATTTCAAAAAACGTAAAGCATGAAAGCTGTAGTCCTTTGAGTTAGCTTTTGAACCATATAAGTATATTCTATATAGATTTTTGAGCAAAAAGTTATATGTATTTTAATACAATGCATAATATGCCTACTCGATTCTTCGTGCGCTCTAACTATCATCCCTTGACCCCCAAACACGATCCCGACTTAATCCTTGAGCTTTTACTCAGACTTCAAAGCTCCAAATCACTTAAATTCATTCCATAACATCTATATAGTTTGGAATCACTCATATACACACTGTTAGTGCAAAACACTAGTGATTAAAGCGAAAACTCAACAAAATTGCAGTAAATTAGAGTGTAATAATTGACTAAACACGTAATTATAGCCTATCATCTACACCCCACACTTAAACGCTGCTCGTCCTCGAGTCAACCAAAAATTTACTCTTTCTATGAGCACTTAACATATTCGAAGCACACTACACCAATGATTATGTTTGATAGCAACAGTTAAACTCTAGCATATGCAATCATCATACACTTCCCTTTGCTTATGTCATTCTTCAAAGGCAAAATGCTCACGACAATCCTAGCCTCAAAAACCACTTCAATATCACGATGCACTCATGGCTTGAATACCCAACATCATACAGAAGTCTAATAATGTTACCTATACCTCATGAAGCCATGTGCCCGCACAACAAGAACAAGAGAATGCATTGAACCCACACAATCAAATTTCATGATCAAATATAGTTTAAAGACTCATATATATATATATATATCAAGGAAACATCTCTCTCTCACAAAAGAAGTCACATGCATGCACTTGGTACTATATGCCTGCCCATAATGTAAATCTCTACTAATGTAGGCTTGCTCGATCTAAAATCAATTAGGTCTTTTGCATTGTTGTAATGTGGGCTAAAGGACGGGTAGGATATATGTAGGAATAGTGACTAACCCTCCAAAGCACTTTAACACACCACATAATCAACTTTAAGCATAAATTCTTCTATCCACTTCACTTTCACAAACAATATCACCCAAAAAATGCTCCCTTCGTCTTTAAAAACTACATTAATTTATACACACTATCAAGAACAAGATAATAATGTATTCATCTCTATTTTTTTTCTTCTTTTTTTCAATTTCTGCTAGTGGTGTATTATTTTTTTCAAAAAAAAAAGTGCACCTTTCTTTCTTTTATTGGTTCCAGTCAAAGGCCAGCTACACTTAGTTCCTTCTTATTTCTTTTAGCATTCAGCTCACAATTAAAGTACTTTAAGAGGAAAAGGGATCAAAACAATGTCAATTAAGAATAAAAAGGGTATAGGCTTATAATGTGGGTGCCAAATAAAAGTCTATAGGCTCAAAAGGGTTGACTAGGAATATATTTATTTGTGATAAGTAATTAAGCTCAAAAAGATCAAAGAAAGCCTAAAATTATTTTTCAAAATGAGCATCACCTAAAATTTTGCTTCGACTCACAAACCAGGCAAGTTCTAGACACAAGTACAATACATGAACTACACAAAAATCTCACCACACATGGCACATGACTCACTAAGGACGATAACATTCCGGCTCTCAAACAAATGCAAGTATTCACGGAGTCATGAGATATTAAGTATTAAGCACAAAGTGAATATAAGTCAAGAAAATGAGACATAGGCACCACAAAACATGCTATCGAAGTAGGCATCATCAATAAATTCAAATCATAGGGAAGATATTACACCTGCCAAAGCTTAAATATGCTACTATCAAATAAGTCAAGGGTGCCTAGGTTCATCATTCTTCCTCCATTTATTCCCTAAATTCTAATCTACTCTAAAAAAATAAAAAATAAAATCTAAAAAGAAAAACTACTACCCGGTTCAAACTACATCCTCAACCGAAGCACAAAGAAAAACCACGGGGCCCAGTAGTGCCCAGTATTCTGCCTGACGAGCGCGACCTGAGTGCGGCCGTGCTATTGACGCACACTTTTCACCCTGCTTTAATTGGAATTTGAAAAAATGTCAAACATGAAAGTTGTATCACTTTGAGCTAGATTTCCAACCATATATTGTATAGCCAAAATGGAGTTCTAAGAAAAAAGTTATATGTATTTTATTGTATAGTGCACAATATGCCTACTCGATTCTTCGTTCACTCTAACTATCATCCGTTGACCCCCAAACACGGTCTCGGCCTAATTCCTTGAGCTTTTACTCAGACTTCAAAGTTCCAAATTACTTGAATTCATTCATCTATATAGCTTGGGATCACTCCTACAAGGCATAAAATATACCGTTAGTGCAAAACACTAGCGATTAAAGCGATAACTCAACTAAAGTGCAGTAAATTAGAGTGTAATAATCGACTAAAATACGTAATTAAAACCGATCATCAAACACATTTCGTAATTAAGAAAAAAGAAGAAGAAACCTAAGCAATCATATAAAATAAAACGTCAAAACAACTCATCACTTTAAAACATCATAAACTACTTTAAATATATTTACAACCATCATATAAAATCATTGTCACTCGAAGAAGAAGAAGAAGGAGAAATTAGAGGAGAAGAAGAAGGAGGAGGAGGAGGATGAGGAGGAGGGGAAAGATATCTGAATTTATTTAAAAAGTGGGGTGCATGTTAAAACTTTTTTAAAAAGGTATAGGTCAAATGGGGACGACCAAATAGGGCGTTTCGTGCAATTTTTATCGGATCAATTTGGGTTGAGCTCAAGTTAATGTATTATTTTTTATAGTTCATTCTGACTCATTAAGCAGCCTAAATACAACCCATGAAATTCACCCAAAATAAAGGGATCTCAACCCAACTTATCTAGAAATTTACTTAGTTGCCCTAATTTTATAATTTTTTTTTATTTTCAATTTTTTTTTGTTTTTTTGCACTCCACCAACCCTAACCCCTTAATCCTCTCAATTTGTTTTACTAGAATGACAAGTGGCATAATATTAAATCGACACATATCAATTTTTTTAGATAATTCTCCAACTTTTTTGTAGTTTTAATTGTATTTTAAAATATGTAAAGACACATACCCTTTTTTTTTCAAAATTCAAATTCAAACTGAATTTATAAATTTTTAAAAAATAACTGCTTATATGTGTCACAAATAAAGGACACGTTTTTTCTATCTCTGAAAAGGAAAATTGATTAAATTAAATTAGATTAAAAGAAAGAAACCCCCAATGATCCCATGATCGCATGAAATCGAAAAATCAAGCGCACAAAAAGGATAGCACAGTGAAAACTGCTGCAAAGATCAGTTTCTCTTCTCTTCTTATGCAAAGTATAAAACGTATCTAATGTCATCAAATGATGACCATATCGTAGAACCATATATTATTCAACAATTTCCATTTATATGAATGGCAGTACATTTCTACAGATGATGATAAGATTAAAAACAATGTCGGTGATAGATTGCGAAAGAAAGACGACTCAATTGGTGGTTGTCAACTACAAAACATGCTTCACAGTAACAGTGGGAACTAGGTCGCATTTAGCAGGTATGGAAAATTTCATTATTTGGCATCGATTTGGTCAAGTTCGTTCAACTCTCCTTTCTTTTTCTATTTCCGCTTCAATGGCAAGACTAACGGTTTAGGGGCATTTGTGATCCAAAACATGAACGGCACGGATATTTTTGGCACTAAAAATAGACGGAGGATATTTTTGAGCTATTTCAATAGTTTAAGGATATTTTTGGCCCTTTTCTGTTTATTTAATATTTTTTACGCATCGCGCGAGTTGATATACTAGTTACTTTATTAAAAGAATAATAAATCTAATGAATCCATTTTACAATTAAGAAAAAAAGAAGAAGAAACCTAAGAAATCATATAAAATAAAATGTCATATCAGCTCATCACTGTAAAATATCATAAACTACATTAAATATATTTACAACCACAATATAAAACCATTGTCACTCAAAGAAGAATGAGAAGGAGGAGGAGAAGGGGGAAAGATATTTGAATTTATTTAAAAAGTGGGGTGCAGGTTAAAACTTTTTAAAAAAAGATATAGTCAAATGGGACGACCAAGTAGGTCACTCCGTGCAATTTTTAGTGATCTATTTTGGTTGAACCCAAGTTAATACATTATTTTTTATAGTCTATTTGACCCATTAAGCAACCTAAATGCAACCCATGAAATTGACCCAAAATAACGGGATCTCAACTCAACTTATCTAGAAATTTTGCACATGCGTCACAAATGACAGAACGGAGCTACTGTAATTTCCGGAATTCCATTCCGACCCCTGTATTAAAATCTCGCCTATCAAACGAAAAACGCCAAAATCTCAATTTTGCCAATTCAAGCCTAAATCTTCCACATACTTCTAAAATGCATTCCGATCACGCTCCTAAGTCCAAATCACCTAACGGAGCTAACCACATCATAAAATTTCCGATTAGATATCATATACTAACAAGTCAAATCTTTGTCAAACTTTTCAAATTTCAAGCTTCAAACTGAGACATGTTCTTCCAAATTGATTTCGATTATCCTGAAAATCAAAACCAACAATTTACACAAGTCATAATACATCATACGGGCAAGTCATGCCTGAGAATTGACGAGCCAGGTGTAAAAACTCAAAATGACCGGTCGGGTCATTACAATCATAGCTTAAACAAAATATATCCAATTACATCAACAAAACACGACTTTATCCATTACAACCTTCAACTTTGATTTATTCTTAATCAACCATAGAATTAGATGCTACTTCTAGCACTAGAACCAACACACTTCAACCTTTTGTAGCCAAAATTAATTGCACTCATGCTTTTCAGGAGTGAATCTGACCAATTGGTAGTCAGATTTACGTCCTTTGTATCGCTTCAACCTAAAATATCATCTCTCAAATATATATCACTCAGCAAAGACAACATCACTATGAATAACATCGAAGACTAAGAAACAAAGAATTATGAACAACATACTGGATCAAACCAAATTATGGCATAAACAATAAAAAACAATAATTTAGGACATATGGGAACAAATATGGAAAAACTAACACATGTAGTCAAAATCTAATACTTATCACAAACAAATACATATATTCAAACATGGATTAAACAAGAAATTTTATTCAATAGATAAATATAAAAGTGCAGTCACATACCTCAAGGAAGAAAAAAGAAGAATAGCAGAAAGAAGACCAAATAAAGGTCAAAATAATAAAATCTGGAGCTCAACCAAGCTTAAACAACATAGCATAAGCAGCAATGGAACCAAAAAATTTTCTCAAATCACACCAGCTTTTTAACCCAGAAATTATGCAAGAATCCCAATAGATTAGTACCAGCTTTTAATCTTTCTTTATTTATTTGACTATATCTCTGATTTTGACTGTTTTAAACCACTATTGAACTTTATATTTCAAAGAAAACCTAATTTCTAGCAACCGTGACTTTTATGTCCAAGATCTCTAAACAAATGAGTGAACGAGACTTTTATAGCAGGAATTTAGGGCAACAATACTTGATTTTCCTAATTCATTCCTACCCTTTAAAATTTTGTGTTTGACTCCTAGGTCCCCAAAATAGAGCCGTTTTTTGTTTCTTTTTACAGAGACAACCCTTTTCTTTCCTCTAGAAGCTTATTATTGTTGTAACTGAAAAGGTTTGTCAAGTTAAAATCCCTCAATACCCTCTAAACTCCAGATAATTACAAATTCCTTTTGTTTGTTTTTATTAACTTTCTGCAGTGGGCTTCCAGTAGTTAGCTTTTAAACCTACACCGGATTGGACTAGCTCAGTCTAGAGTCCACAACCTATCAATTGCTTTTTTCTTTAAAAAAATGAACCATGAATTTGGAAATCCACGCAACAAATAAAAAAGAATTAAATGCTTTTTTAAGGCAATATCTAAAGCAACTCGAACACATGCAAAACTAAAAAATAGAACTAAATTGTTGAATTGTAAATAAATAGAGAAAGTTAGAAAAGGTAAAATAAAAGATTACCTACTAGAACCAAACATTCCAAAAGAGGAGAGGACGTCTAAAAATCAAACCAGAAATTAAGACAAGAAGCTTCTTGAATCCACTTCTTCAATTTGCCTAGCATTTTTGGCGAACGAGTATTTTTTCGATGCTTCGTCTGGCAAATACCTCGCAAGTCAGAAATCCATGAAGAGTAAAAGGTTTTAGTTTAAAGAAAGCTAGAGGACCGGTTTGCGAAAGTCTTGCTTGTCAATAGCCATTTTAGATTTTAAAATCAGGCAATTTTAAGGTGCTTTGGAGAAGATTAACAGAGGATATAGGATGAGGAGGAAATGGAGATTGTGGGGTGAAGGGTTTGGGGTGGTTTAGTGTGGTGGCCGCCAACCAAAGGTGGTTTAGGAATATTGGTGACTCGGGTTAGTTTAAAGATGAAGAAGAGGGGAAATGAAGTGTTGTCTCTAGGTTTTGGAGAATTTTTGGACAATTTTATGGTAAAGGCAAAAGAGTTCCAGTCTGTTAGATTGAATGAGATGAAGGGTGGGGATTGAATGCTGCAAAACGACATCATTTGGGTTGCCTAAAAGGTTAGGACTGGCTGGGGGAATGGCTGGGTTAGGCAAGATTGGAAACAATTGGGCCTCTGAAATGGCTGGCCAAATTATGAATAAAGAGCAAACAACCTCTTTCCCTTTGTTTAAATTTTTTTTCTTTTTGACATTAAATCCTACATTAATCTAATGTTCTAAAATAAAAATTATTTATCTATTTATAATATTAAAATAACTAATTAACTTAAAACTAAAGAAGAATACAAATTTTAAAGACTAAAAGCTAAATATGTAGAAATGACTATTTTTTTGTGATTTTTGCTTAATAATACGATTAACTCATGCAATTGGATTCTAAATGCAATTAAGACCTAAAAATGCTATGTAATGAATATTTGGACATTTATATTATTTTTTATGATTTTAAAATATTAAAAATGCATGAAAAATTCAACTAAATGCAAATAATTACCAAAAATGCCAAAAAATTATAAAAATTAAAAACAATTAAGAAAAAATCTATTTATTGATTTTGTTGGAGTACTTTGGTGAAAATTACGTGCTCATATCAACCACTCTTTGCTCGAAAACATGAAGAGTTTTCGGGTAAAGATAAAGTGAGCAATCATGAATAGTATTTCCCATTTGATACTCCATAGGAAGCATTTTGAACAAGTTTGATCGAACCTTACTTCAGCCTGCATATCCTTGACTGTAAAGGAATCATGTCAGTGTAGTTTTAGAAGTTCTAGTAGCTAGGACTATCGAGAGGCTATGATTTCACTGTTGTTGTTGTTGTTGTTGTTACTTGATGAGCTTCTTATTACATCAAAATTAAAATGAAGAACTAAACTAACTAAACCTATCAGCTACGAGTTATGAGATTCCTATCTATAAATATTCTAAAAATTGATCTTGATTTTGGCTGGTTCTTCATACATACTCTAATCTGAATCTTGATGCATGTTAGCTGCAAGTGTTAGTTCATTCTTCTTTTCAGCTTTTCGAATCAAGGCGGGACATGCAAAGCTTGTGACTTGAGCAGTCCACATTTTTTCTCCATTTTTACACTTTTAGTTCACTTATTTTTATTTTTATTTTATTCTATATTGAGACTTCTCTTGGTCATATCGAATCTTATGCCTCGAGGTATAAACTTGCTCAGGCACCAAAACAAACGAACGAACAAATTTTTTCTGCCCTAGTTTTCACTAGAAAAATTTTGTTAATTATTCGTAACAGAACTCTATACTACTGATATATTGTAAGAAATAAAAGGTCGGGATTATGTTCCCTTGGGGAAAAAATTAGGGAGTGGAAACCCTATATCTAAAAATGAAAGAAACTAGGGAGTGGAGACCCTTAATTGGAAAAACGACTAGGGAGTGGAGACCCTATATCTAAAACAAAATCAACTAGGGATTGGAGACCCTATGTTAGAATCAACTGGGAGTGGAGACCCTATGTTGGCATCAACTAGGGAGTGGTGACCCTATGTCGGAAAATCATCAACTAGGGACTGAAGACCCTTGTTTGCATCAACTAGGGAGTGGAGACCCTATGTTGGAAAATCATCAACCAGGGAGAGAAGACCCTTTGTTGGAAAATAATTAACTAGGGAATAGAGACCCTATGTTGGCATCAACTAAGGAGTGGAGACCCTATGTTAGGAAATCATCAACTAGGGAGTGGGGACACTATGTTAGTATCAATGAGGGAGTGAATACCCTATGTTGGAAAAGAGACTAGGGAGCGGAGATCCTATGTCTAGAATATCATCAACTAGAGAGTGGAGACCCTATGTTGGAAAACGCAGCTAGGTATTGGAGACCCTATACTACCATGATTTTGAAATTATTCTTCCTTTTTTTCATCATCATTTTCTTTTCTATATTATTTCAGAGAATGAGTAAATGTGGGAAAGAAATTTGGAGGAGACTTCCCTATTGGAGTAGTTGCTGCAAAACTATTACTAACCTTTGCGCAATTTCTTTTTAGTTGCACCTGCTTCTTGCAAGGTTGGTTTTGGATAGAACTTGTTTCCTATTTTTAAAGCAAAGAAAAATTTGTAAGCTTGAAATGGTGGTTGATTTTGTGGCCTTGAGCATTGCAGTCACTTGATCTTGGCCCGACTTCTTTGATGAAGATCTCAAACCACAACTGCTTGTTCCATGAGGACCGATTTCATTTCTGGCTATGGAGAAACTTGGATTTTCCAGAACTTTACCATGATGGTTAATCATATGGGACTTAAACTTTTTCAACTTTATTTTTCCTTTGTGGGCATTTGACTTTGATGTCCTTTTTTTTGGAGTTTTTGATTTCAAAGAATCGGCCATCACGTCCAGTCGAAGTCGACTCGATACACCTGCCGAGGATGGGTGCCTTCTTGAATATTGGCTTATGTAAAAAAAGAGATGTAAATCAATGTATTCAGCCTTTCTTTGTCTTAGTTTTGGAACAAAATTAGACAGAATGTGATTCAAAGGAAAACAAGCAATGGAATGGACAAATAAATTTAGACGAGAGGTATCCCTTTTGGGGAAAAGAAAGAAAGACTTGTCTGGAGTGCATGTGGACTTCAATGAACATGACATGCCTCCTCAACTGGATGCCTGATCTGTGTAAACTGTCCAACTCTCAGAAATTCACAACTTATGCCTTAAAACCGAGAAACCTTGTCAGAATTTTGTTGATGTCGATGGTCGTGAGGATCCTATTTTCAATCTGTGGCACCCTTTGTAGGTTTTCACCAGCTGACCTCTCTCATTTTTTTTTATCACCATTGCCTTATAGTGCTATTTACAAGTTTTCACTAACAAGGCTCTCTTATTTTCAATTTCTCTGCTTACCATCGCCTTATGGTGGTCGTGATAGTTTTCACCAATAAGACTTTCTCATTTTATTTCTCTTATTTTGGCAGCGACAAATCCAAGTAATTGTATATTCCAATTTGAACATGTTTGCCGATCGATCAGAAGGACTTGAACATGGTTTTTTGGGGTGAAAATGATTTATATTGAGTTACAACTTTGGAACTTTTCGGGCGAAACCATCGCCGAACCAATATAACTTCTGCCCATGTTTTAACTTTGGGAAAATGTGAATTTTTATTTTGGTGTAACTGAACCCCAGAGAGAGGATGCCTACGTATCCTTTCGGAATCAAGTCGAACATAGTTCAAGGAAATTTGTTTTTGATTTTATTTTGTTTTTTCTCTTTTCTGTTTGCTTCTTATTTTTTTACTTCTTTTTTAACTTTCATAACAACCTCCTGGTTCCAAAGAGGGTAATCAAAGAAAAATGGAATCGACTCAAAAGGTTTGCAAGGTGAATTTGGGTAGTGGGAATGAGAGCCTTCATCATCCTAATCAGAAAGCATTAAAATCGCATAAAAGGGTAAAACATAATACATTTTGACCACATGTGCATTGACAATTGTTTCAGGATCATTTCCTTCGATGTATCCCAAATACAACGCTCCTTTCGGCAACAATTTTCTTACAATGTACATATATTTTCAATTTGGAGCAAAATTTTCTTTTTCTTCCTCATGATGCGGGAGAATACATCTCAAAACGAGTTGTCCCACTTCAAAGTTTCTAGGCCGCACTTTCTTGATGTAGTCACGATCCATTCTTTGTTGATAAAACTGCCGTCGAAAACTACAACCATCCGCTTTTCATTAGTCATAGTTAATGGTTCCAATCAGGTCTTGACTCATTCATCATCCACGATCTTAACTTCGACAATGATTTGAAGAGAGGGAATTTCAACTTCTGCAAGTATTAAAACTTCAGTGTCGTAAACTATTAGATAGGGCGCGACCCCAACTGATGTGTGCACAATTGTGCGATATCCAAATAATGCAAATGATAGCTTTTCATGCTATTGTCTGAACTTTGAATATTTTACTGAGGATCTTCTTAATATTCTTGTTTGCAGCTTTAACACCAGCCATTAGCTTTGGGCCGATAAGGGGTAGAGTTACGATGCATAATCTTGAATTGTTCATATAATTCCCTCATCAAGTGGTTGTTTAGATTCACAGGATTGTCTCTAATGATAGTTTTAGGAATACCAATACGATAAATGATGTTGGAATGCACAAAGTCCACTCCCGCTTCCTTGGTGACGATTTTGAAAGTTACTGCTTCAGCCCACTTTGTGAAATAATTAATGGCAACCAAGATTAATCTGTGCTCATTTGAAGCTTTCGGCTCGATTGGCCCAATGATATCCATTCCTAGGCAATCCCTTTCTATGGTCATGCGGTAATAACCTGCTTGAAGGATTTTATTTGCAAGGGCATATCCATTCATGTGGGGCCAACATACTCCCGAATGCACTTCATTCATGATCAGTTTAGCTTTTTGAGCATCTATGATACGCTCAAGTTATACCTATAATTAAATAGTGTAAGGCAGTCGGTGTCAAATATAGTAACCCAATGAGGTTGGGGTCGAATCCTATGGGAAATAGGCGTGAAAAGGTTACTTGAGTAGTGTGAAACTTAACTTAGGTCGTAATTCTATCCCTTTGATGTAACAAGCGAATGATATAGTAGTGATCTGAGAAGATAACAAATTTTATTATGAGAATGTTATTAATTTGACTAAGGAAACTAAGGTTGTGTCCCCATCAGTGAAATGTATTTCTATCGGCGTTAATATGATATATTTCTAATGCAAGGTCCTTTTGATATGCATATGGTTCCTAAATGACTTTCCAATATTTTTAATAGTTGAGTAGTATTTTCTCTTTATGATTTTTCCAAATATAAAAGAGTTGCAATTTAATAACAACAAATTTATGCCAAGTAGAACCCACTTATTCCTAGGTATTTCTATTAAATAAGATTTAAAGTCTTGAGTCCTTGATATTCAATTCTACTAAATCCTAACCCACTTTTCAAGTAAAGAAAGAGTAAAATGGAATAGATTAATGTTTGCAACTACCAACCATAAATAAAGAACAAGAATTAAATAAATATCAACCAACCATTATCTATATATTCAGTGTTAAACACACATTAACATTACACCTATCTAGGGTCCATAACCTTAGTATTTAAAACTAGCTACTCATGCTAATATACAAGAACAAAGTATTTAATAAAGTCATAAAGCTTACAAAAGTGCAAGATTCCTTCTTCACAAGCTTCCAAATTAATGGAGTATTCAACTCTCTATATAGGACCTTTTTAAGACTTGAATGGCCCACAAAACCCCTAGTTATTCTTTTTATAATTGACCAAAAGTCATGGTCAAAATCGAACAAAATTGCCCCTACAGATTGCTTGTGCGACCGCATAATGGTCGTAGACCATGTATGCGGCCCACATAATCTCCATTCATATCGCAGAGTTGTAAGCCACTAGTTCCAGTCTTCCATCGCATATAGATTATGCGGTCCGCATGTCTGTTATGTGAGCGCATTATGCCATCAAAAATCATGTTGAGAATCTTCTTCTACTAGAATTATGTGATCATTATGCGGCTCACGAAAGTGTTATGCGATCGCATAATGAACCGCATATTCTTCTCTTCATTTGGCCAACAAGTGTGCTTCATTTTGCGACCAACATCTGATTTATGCGGTATGCATGTGACTTATGTGGTCGCATACTTGTAGAATTTCCATCCTTTTGTGACTTTTTAACTTCTTTTCTATATTTTTTGGGTCTTCAAACTCATGCACTATAAAACAACCAAACTTGATAGAATTAACTAAAAAAACATTAAAAGACGAGTTAAAATCTAAGTAATTGGTATCAAATGTGCCGAAATACTATGGCACATCAACACCCCCAACTTAAACTCTTGCTTGTCCTCAAGAAACTAAAACAAAAGTATCTTATTCTATACTACTTCTATTTCTGACATGCCACAAAACAATAATGACTGTAGATGGTTTTGACTGACAGCTACCAAGAATGTAACTCTATTTATTTACCCATCCTAGAAGACAACTTATCATTTAACCATTCGAACTATTTAACTCGTGACCTTAGAGCCTCGACCAAAATGACAAAATGCTATTCACAGCTAAGTGCACTTGTGCTCTACTTCAAGAACTCATATGCACTCACAACAAAGAAATTCCCACTCATACATATGTACAGGGGATGCAATCAAAACACTCTAGCACTCGGAACGGAAGCTACATGCTACAATTATCAGTCCATATACTTGCCCTTATTTCAACTTTGATGGTATCTCAGGAATGATTGATTGTAGATCACTAAGGGCTTTTCATGGGTTATAATGTAGGCTTTGGGACGGGTTGGATGAATATTTGGGAATGTAGTGGCTATACCTCCTTGAACTCTACATACATTATGCTCATTTACTACATAGCACTTATTTACCCCGGGTTACCATCTTTGAACACACCTCAAAGTATTTCTTTCATTTCCACAAGACTCCACTCTTTTTCTCTTTTTTTCTCATATATATTTTTTTGGAGCTTGCATTTCGTTATATACACAACTTTGAGGTTGTTCTTTTTTTCTCTACACACAGTAGTAAATGTTACCAATTTCCACTTTGTAACGGCACCCCCAACTTAGACTTTTAGCCTCATTGTTACCCGTTCAAGGAGGGATGAGTTCAAAAGAAGGAATTATTTCACAGAAGGGGTAAAGGTTTGTAATATGGTAGCTAATGAAAGGTTAAAGGCTCAACAAAGGTAACTAGGGTAATTAATGTACCGGGGAGGTAAATTTAGGCAAAAGGGGATAGTAGTCACAAAGAGAGTCTAAGATCATTTTAGCTTCCAATAATTAACCTGACAGTTGCACTAAGAAACCAACCGGACAAGTTCTAGACATCACAAATTAGGCATGTGCATTATTTATACAAATCCTCACTCGCTCACAATGCATAAATTGTTCAACCCAACGTAGTTTCTACCCTCAAGTACACAAGGAAACTCAAAACTTTCATCTCAAGATATGCAAGATTCTGAATAAGTATAAAGTCCAAGAGCGAGCCTCGAATTTACAAGAATGACTAACCAAACATTTTTTTAATAGATTCAAAAGAAGAAGGGTACCATGTATTTACACAATTTATTACATGCTTGAAGCTACAATAATCACCACCAAATAAGTCAAAACATTTCATTTTACTACCGTGGTTCTACTATTACACCCTTGGAAAAGAACCAGGCAAAGAAAAACCAAAGGGAATTCATTGCTAACTGTGAAACTATATTACAAGAGTGTTTACCTTGAAAATGGTAATTATAATTATATTAGATTATGTGGTTCTAAAAATACATAATTTATTTTAATACTGGTTGTTAGGCAATATATTCTAAGTGTGAGCTGGGAAAGTAAAGTAAGAGTGAGAGACAATGTTGTTATTCAAATCGAACGACTGCGAATTGGGGTCTCGGATTGCCCTAAGTTGGGCCTCGAGGTTGAGCTAATGAGCTCGATTGGAGACGATCGATGAAGGAATAATAGTTCCAAAGGCCTCAATGATGACTCTTTTGTCACACCTCCTTTTTTCACTACACCCCCGCGAAGGGTGGAAGGGAGTTTTTCCAATTTAAGTGACAATTGAAACGGGATTATTTATTTACCAAATTTAGAGTCTCCACTTGGGATAACTAATGGTGTCCCAAGTCATCGGTTCGAATCCCGAATCGAGGAAAAGGCTGACTCTATTTTATAGTCCACGAACCAGAAATCTGAGTAAGGAATTCTGTTAACCTGGGAGAAGGTATTAGGCACTCCCGATTTTGGTGGTTCTAGCACGGTCGCTTTGATCATACTTGTCTTATTGTCTAATTACTGATTTTTAGAACCTATGTGAATTTACCTTTCATCGTTTTTTAATTAAGAAAATTATTTTGAAACGAGTCACACACACCTGTACTAATTTTGTTTGGTGCGTCAAAAATCATGTCATGCGTACGTGTCCATAATTAATAACGCTTTATTATTATTAAGAAGATTTAACCAAAGTTGTGCGAACGCATACTCGGTTTTATTTTTATGCGGTGGATGCCTAGAACTGGTGACTTACAAGTCTGCAATGAGAATGGAGATTATGTGGACCACATACGTGGTCTACGACCATTATGCGGTCGCACAAACTGTCTATAGGGGCAATTTTATCCCATTTTGACCATGACTTTTGGTTCACTATAAAAAGAACAACTTTTTGTGGGGCATTCAAGTCTGAAAAAGTTCATACATAGAGAGCATTGAATACTCCATTAATTTGGAAGCTTGCGAAGAAAACTTTATGACTTTATTAAATATTTTGTTCTTGCATTTTAGCATGAGCAGCTAGCTTTAAATACCAAGGTTGTGGATCCTAGATGGATGTAATGTTAATGCATGTTTAACATTGAATATATAGATAATGGTTGGTTGATATTTATTTAATTCTTGTTCTTTATTTATGGTTGGTGGTTGCAAACATTAATCTATTCCATTTTACTCTTTCTTTACATGAAAAGTGGGTTAGGGTTTGGTGGAATTGAATATCAAGAACTCAAGACTTTAAATATTGTTTAGTAGAATCACATAAGAATAATTGGTTTCTACTTGGCATAAATTGGTTATTATTAAATTGCAACTCTTTTATATTTGGAAAAATGATAAAGAGAAAATACTATTCAAGTATTGAAAAATATTGGGTAGTCGTTTAGGAACTATTTGCATATCAAAAGGACCTTGTATTAGAAATATATCATATTAACACCGATAGCATTATATTTCATTGATGGGGACACAGTCGTGGTTTCTTTGATCAAATTATTCAAATTCGTATAACAAAATTAGTTATCTTCTATCATTCACTTGTTACGTAAAAGGAATAGAATTACGACCTAAGTTAAGTTTCACACTACTCAAGTAACCTTTTCATGTCTATTCCCTGTGGGATTCGACCCCAACCTTGTTGCATTACTATATTTGACACCAACTACCTTACACCATTTAATTAAAGTGCAATTTGAGCATATCAAATTTTGGCGCCGTTTTCGGGGAATACGGGTTTGAAATTACTAATTAGTGTGTGCTTTACTTTACGTCTTCTTCTAGTCCATCACACTTTGCTTGTTTTGCTTGGTATTGATAGGAAAACATGGTCGAATATGAGGATGAAGAAAATTCTTTTATGGACATAGGCGAGTACATTGAGGATACATCTTCTATTGTACCTCTGAGGGTTGACGCTGCCACTTTCAAAGTGGACACAATTTAATCCTAATTAGAGGGGTTTTTCAAGAATTCCAAGGATGATGATCTGACACAATATCTTAGAATCATTTTGAGTGTGTATGCGATGCACAAGCAGAACAACGTGTCAGATGATGCCCTAAGATTGAGGGCGTTCAAGTTATCACTGACTGGAGAGGCAAGGAAATGGATTCAAATCTACCACCAAAATCAATTCATTCTTGACCTGAACTTTTCTGGGCATTATTAGCTAAATGGTTCCCCGTAAAGCAAGAAATCAGAGCTTTGGGATAAAATTTTCTTTTTTAAGCAACTACCGGGAGAACATCTACACGAGGCATGTGATCTCTTCAAATTATATTTGGTGAGGTCGTCGAATCATGGTTTTCTGGATTCTATCTTGTTGGAGAAGTTCTATATGGGTTTGGATGCTATGAACCAATCTATAGCCAAGAATGCAGCTGATGGATCTTTCACGGAGAAAACATTTGCAAGGATAACACAAATCCATGAGAAAATGGAAAAACATAACCAAGCTTGGCTCTCAGAGGACACCACATGTGGAATTGCATATGGTACTCCTTCCTTGACCAACATACTTAAGGGGAACCAAGAAATAGATCAAGTAATTACCGGGCTTGCCATCAATGTCAATGTGTTGACAAAGATGTTCATTGAAAGCCAAACGAAAAAGGTAAATGTGGTGGAAGATGTTCAAACCACATCAAATGAAAAGTATGAGGAAGCAAATTATGTCAAAAACTCTCAACGAGGTTATCAAAGGCAATAATACCAAGGTTCAGGACAAAAAACTAATAGAGACCTAACCCGCAAGGGCAAGGCAACCAACAGTGGTCAAATGACCAAGGTACTTCAAATCAAGAGAATTGGAGTAACAACAACAACAACATTTCAAATCGTAGTTCAAACCCTTATGTTCCACCAAAGGGGCAATATTCAAATCAAGGTTCCTTACGTGATTCCAAGTTGGAAAACATGCTTCAGTGGGTATTGCAAAACCAAAATAGGTCCAACACTTTAATGAGGAATATGACCGAGCTTGTCGTCTCTCATACCGCATCTGTTCAAAAGTTGGAGATGCAAATGAGAGACCTCTCACGAGACCAAAATCCAAAGCAAAAGGGGACACCCCCAAGTGACACAATTGTGAACCCAAATGGTAGAGAGAGTGGTCTAACTTCTCATTGCAGTGCAATTACTACCAGGAGTGGGAAAATACTTCAAGGAGAGAGTGAACAAGTGGTTGAAATGGAAGATTACTAACAAGAAGTTGAGGCACAAGTTGAAGTCCCAATTGTTGTTGAAGCTAAAAAGGTCCAGAAAGAGTTGAAAGTTCAAGAAGTGAACCAGGAAGAGGTTACAGAAAATGTGAAAGAGAATCCAAAAACTCTAACACCACTTTCTAGACCTCCTCCTCCTTTCCCTTACAGACTTGCTAGGAGGGTTAATGATAGCAAACTCGAGAAGTTACATTCTCAAGCAATTATCGGTAAATATTCCATTTGTGGAAGCACTTCAAGTGATTCCAAATTTTGCTAAGTATTTGAAAGGCTTGATCACTAAGAAGAAAAATGCCAAGAATTAAGTGGTGAATGTGACTCACCGGGTTAGTTCCATCATTTCAACAACCACGTTCAGAAGAAAGAAGACCTTGGAGCTTATACCATTCCATGCACTGCTGGGGCACGCTATTTTGCAAGAGCTCTTTATGATAAAGGGGCTAGCATATATTTAATGCCTTTTGCTATTTACAAGCAAGTGGAGTTAGGTATGTCGAGGCCTACAAGTATGAGGTTGCAAATGGCCGATCGTTTAATAAACAGACCGGTGGGAATTTTTGATGACGTGCTTGTGAAAGTGGGATAGTTACTCCTCCCCGCGACTTTGTGATTCTTGATTGTGTTGTTGACAAAGAGATCCCTATTATCTTGGAAAGTCCATTTCTTGCTACCATAAGAGCACTTATAGAATCGAAATGAAATGAGATCAAGTTCCGAGTCAATGATGAAGAGGTCACATTCCAAACGAGCAAGGGTATGAAGTTGCAAAATGCATATTAAAGCATCTCAGTCATTGATGTTGTTGATGAGGTAGAGGATGCAATTGAAATAAAAATGGAGAACAATGCCTTGGTGAGGCATTGACGGCTATTTTGGTAAACTTTGATGGTGAGGATATGGAGGGGTACATGGAATCGTTGAACGAATTAGAAGTACTTGGATCCTACACTCATGTTCCTAAGAAACTTCCTCTTGATTTGGAGAATAGAGTCACTCCTCCCTCCAAGTCATCAATTATTAAGCCGCCGCAACTTGAGCTCAAACCATTTCCACCGCACTTGAGGTATAAATTTCTTGTCTCTAATGACAGTCTACCAGTAACCATTTATTCTATGCTTAATGATGTGCAGATAGAACAATTGTTGAATATCTTGAGGGAGCATAGGTAAGATATTGGGTAGACAATAGCAAACATTTCGAGGGATTCCAGCCAAAATTTGTGAATACAAGATACAATTGGAGCAAGAGAGTTAACCGAGTGTGGAAAATCAACAAATGTTAAACCCCTCTATGCAAGAGGTGGTAAAGAAATAAATCATCAAGTGGTTAGCTGCCAGGGTAGTCTACCCCATTGCAGATGGTTTTTGGGTGAGTCCGGTGCAAAGTGTGCCGAAGAAAGGAGGCATGAGCATAATTGAAAATGATAGAAATGAGCTCATCCCAATGAGAACAGTGACCAGATGGATAGTTTGCATGGACTATTGAAAGCTAAATAGTGCAACGTGAAAGGACCATTTCCCTATGACTTTTATTTATCAAATGCTTGATCAGCTAGCGAGAAGGTTATTCTATTGCTTGTTGGATGGAAATTCCGGCTATAACCAAATCAATATCGTATTGAAAGATCAAGAGAAGATGACATTCACATGCCCATATGGGACGTTTTCTTTTAGCCATATGCCATTTGGGCTATGCAACACTCCAACTACTTTCTAACGATGTACGATGTCAATCTTCTCGTCCTTGGTGAAAGATTCCTTAGAGGTGTTTATAGATGACTTCTCTGTAGTGGGTGATTCCTTTGAGAATTGTCTTGAAAACCTTAGACAAATGCTCAAACGATGTGACGAAACAAACCTTGTGCTAAATTTGGGAGAAATTTCACTTCATAGTTTACGAGGGCATTGTTTTGGGCCACAAAATTTCCAAAAAAGGAATAGAGGTTGACCAGGCAAAGATGAGATCATTTCCAAGCTTCCTCCACCTACTTCAGTAAAAGGTGTCCGAAGTTTTTTGGGGCAAGCCAGTTTCTATAGGCATTTTATCAAGGACTTCTAAAAAATTTCAAATACCATATGCAAACTCCTTGAAAAAGATGCAAAGTTCATATTTGATGAGAAATGTCTCAAGGCCTTTGAGGAATTGAAAGAAAATCTCACCACAATACCTATTATTGTCACACCCGATTGGTCTCTTCCATTCGAACTCATGTGTGACACTAGTGGTGTAGCTATTGGGACAGTGCTTGTCCAACATCACAACAAGATCCTTCACCATGTCTGCTATGCAAGCAAGACACTTAATGGCACCCAAATGAATTACGGATGACTGAGCAAGAACTTCTAGCCATTGTATATGCTTTTGAATAGTTTTGGGCTTATTTGCTGGGGTCCAAAGTGATAGTTTACACTAATCATGCTACTTTTTGTCATCTTATGGCGAAGAATAATGCCAAACTAAGATTGATTTGGTCGGTCCTTTTGCTGCAAGGATTTGACTTTGAATTCAGGGATCGAAAAAGGGACATAAAATCAAGTTGCGGATCACCTATCCAGGCTTGAGGAGGCAACGAGACTAAAAGAAGACCTTGAGATCAATAATGCTTTTTCGGATGAGCACATATTAGCATTGTCTAGCACATTTTCTCCTTGGTATGCCGATATTGCTAAATTCTTGGTTAGTGGTCTTATTCCTGATGGATTGGAGACTTATCAAAAGAAAAAGTTCTTATGGGAATGTAGGAAATACTACTGGGAGGAATCCTTTTTGTTTTGAATTTGTGCTGACAACATCATTCGGCATTGTGTTTTAGAAGAAGAAGTAATGCTAATTATCAAAGCATGCCATGATTCTCTGGTGGGGGTCATCATAGAGGAACCCAGACAACTGCAAAGGTGTTTGAATGTGGCTACTATTGGCCACTGATCTTCCAAGACACAAATAAAATGGTTAAGGCATGCGATCAATGTCAAAGACAAGGGTCAATATCTAAACGACATGAGATTCCTATGATTTTTATATTGGAGGTCAAGATCTTTGATGTATGGGGAATAGACTTTATGGGGTCCTTTTATGAGCTCTTATGGCATGACCTACATCTTGGTGGTTGTAGACTACATCTCCAAATGGGTCGAGGCAATCGCTTTGCCTTACAATGAAGCAAGGAGTGTGACCGCATTCTTGAAAAAGAACATATTCACACTTTTTGGTACCATAAGGGCCATCCTGAGTAATGGTGGGTCTCATTTCTGCAACAAGGCTTTCGCCGGGCTGCTTGAAAAGTATGGTGTAAAGAACAAGGTGGCCACACCCTATCATCCTCAGTCGAGTGGTTAGGTTGAAGCTTCTAACAGGGAAATCAAAAACATACTAGCAAAAACCATCAATGCAATAGGACCAACTGGTCAAGGAAGCTAGATGATACGTTGTGGGAATATCACATAACATTTAAGACTCCCCTTGGCACTTTACTGTACCGATTAGTTTTTGGAAAAGCATGCCACTTGCTAGTGGAGCTTGAACACAAATCCATGTGGGCCTTGAAGAAGTTGAATCTTGACTGGGCCAAGGCTACTAATCTAAGAATGACACAACTCAATAAGATGGAGGAATTCCGTCTCTATGCCTATGAGAGTGCAACAGTGTACAAAGAGAGAATAAAGTTTGTCCATGATAAGATGATCTTGAAGTGCGAGTTCAATTCTGGTGACTTGGTCTTACTCTTCAATTCAAGATTCAAGTTATTTTAGGGAAAAGTCAAATCCAAATGGTCTGGACCATTCAAAGTTGTGAGTGTATCTCCCTATGGTGTTATTGAACTGGAATGTGAGGATGGAACTCGAACTTTCAAGGTGAATGGTCAACGAGTCAAGCATTACCTTGGTACCACGAGAGAAAGGCATTTGATAGAACAATTTGCTTTACGGGATAGTCCAACAACAATCCCCACCAATGAATATCCCAAAAAGGGGTCAACTGCATCGTGCCACTACATTAAATCAAGTGCTTATTGGGAGGCAACCCATGTGTGGTAACACTCTTTTGTAGTTTTTTTATTATTTATGTAGTTTAGATTGATCAAGTTTACGTATGTTTCTAGAGTGCAAGTGGTCCCAAAATATCATGAACATGGTCCTAGTGCTAAGGAAACTGAAGGAAAGAAAGGTCCAGGATTGGCGACAACTATGTGGCCGCATAATGACTATGCAAACCGCATAGTTATCGCAGACTCGGGCAAAGAACTGGTTACTTTGTGGTCAAATATGTGGTAAGCTTTAGACTTATGCAGCCCGCATAACAACTTTTCAATCACAATTTGCATCGCGAAACTAGTTTAGGTTGCCCTGTCATTTAGTCCATCGCACAACACATATTTGGGCGCATAATGTGTTATGTGATGGACTTAAGCACTACAAAGTTGCCAGGTACAAAACCCTAACTTTCCACATTTTTCGTCCTCACTCTTATCACACACTCACACTTAAACAATAACCAAAAGAACAAAAATAGAATTTTACCAGTAAGGGAAGAAATAAAAAAAGATAATTAAAAAAAGAAATAGTACTCACCAAGCATATCGGGCTACACAATCTTGTGATACTTTGGTATGTTCTTTCTTCTCCCTCTCATCATTGTGATGTATGTGCCTTCCTGAATATTGAGCTCAAATTGGTCACTCCCCTGATATCTTGAACTCCCCCTGAGTACGGTAGCATATTGGTGAGATTTGATTGAGTGACTGTGTGGGTATTGTTGATGAAACAGAATGGGGGAAGCCTGAGTACCCCTTTCCCAATTTTATTGGGCTATGACCAAAAATAGGAATGTCTTAGTACCCATCTCTTATTGAAATTGAATAAATAGCAAAGAAATGTAAGTGGGTAGCAATAGGAAAGCATACAAAAAATGGGGGCACTATTTTGAGGAAGAAGCCGATCTTCACGGGCTGCATAATTGGTTTGCGGTCCGCAAAGTCGTCACATAAGAACCCTAGGTATTCTAATGCAGTTATGTGATTGCTTATGCGATCACAGACTGCTTATGCGGCTTGCGTACTTGTTGCATAGTAGGGTAGACAATTAGCCTTTCTGGTCATAGGAAATGCGACCACTATGCGGCCGCATAACCACATATGTGGTTTTTTTTGTGATTGCATAATTGTTGTTGCCTTTTTAGTTGTGCACATATGTGATGGGTTTGCAATCCACATTGTTGATATGCGATCGCATAGTCTACCTACTTCTTTATTTTGTCTCTGATGTATTTTCTATGCTATTTCATCCACTCACACAATGTTTCATCAATAGGAATGGTACCACAAAAGTCTAATCAAACGCGATCCCGCCCACTCGTAGACAGAAAAAGGGTGTTACTCCTAGCCAACAAGTAAAACGTCAGTGGGCTCAGGAAATTTGCATTACTCCTGAGCACTCCTCCTAGTATGAAGAGGAGGAGTCAAGTGACCTCAGGCCTTCTGTTGATCTATAAATTTAGGCACGAAGGAAGATGGGGGATGATTTTGTCACACCTCTTTTTTGCACTACAACCCCCGCGAAGGGCATAGAAAGGGAGTTTTTCCAATTAAAAGACAATCGAAACATGATTTATTTATTTAGAGATTTCAAAGTCACCACTTAGGATAATTAATGGTGTCCCAAGTCACCAATTTAAATCTAGAATCGAGGAAGGTTTGACTCTGTATACAGTCTGTGAGCCAGAAATCCGGGTAAGGAATTCTGTTAACCCGGGAGAAGGTGTTAGGCATTCCCGAGTTCTGTGGTTCTAGCACAGTTGCTCAACTATTATATTCGGCTTAATTATCTAATTTTAATATATTTTTTTACATGTGTGGCAATTTTAACTTTTAACCGCTTTTATTTAATTTTAAGAAGATTGCAACATAGTTGAAACGCGTCTCTAACCACGTCACATAAATGAACCCATAGTCTTTGACATATTCCAATATTGTTTGGATTTGGATTTGGGTCACATAAATGCGCACCCGTATTTAGGAAGGTCAATTATTTAACTAAAGCGCCTAAAGCAATTTCGTATTTTCAAATTTGCGAGGGCCACAGAAATTCGCTAAGTGGTGCACCTCGGATTCTAAGTTAAGACAAACTGGTTAAAATGAAGGATGACCAACACTAAATGTGTTGAAAGGTCCATGGAAATTAAAACATTTTACCCAAGGCAAGGCTAACCTAAGTATGCAAAGGCTTGTGCCCACAAGAGGACCAACGACCCAGGAAATTGATTGGATATATTTACTAAGGGAGTTCAGAGTTGGGTCACATAAGGAGCCCTAATTCGGAGGCCTACAACTGAAGCCCCATATCGAACTCCCAGCACTTATGAATATGCAAGTAAAACCGAAATAGGTAACAACAAGATTATCATAAGCACAAGTAACTTTTGGAATCATTTTGACTTATTTGTAACTAACCATAGGATATTCAACAATAAATTGATTTCGATAATGAGTGAAAATTAATTGCAGGCTCTCTATAGAGTAGCT
Source organism: Nicotiana benthamiana (assembly GCA_034376525.1). Lineage (NCBI taxonomy): Eukaryota > Viridiplantae > Streptophyta > Magnoliopsida > Solanales > Solanaceae > Nicotiana > Nicotiana benthamiana. The sequence continues at coordinate 99,437,447 of CM067337.1, forward strand.
TCTTCATTTTCTCCTTTTACTCATGTAATTCATTTATTGTCCTGTCATAATTTGTAAACAGATATTAGGGGTATTTAGTAAAAAAGGGTGGGTAGATGTATACATTGTGGGGTAATATGGGTAGAAATCTTGCTCTTAGGGTTTCACTTTCAAATCTGCCTGCTTCACTTGATAGAAAACATGTTAATAGGGTTTTTATTCTTGTTGAGTCTGATTGCTTTTTCATAATAGAACATGCCTATAGGATTCTACTTCTAATTTCATTTCCATCATAATAGAAATCATGCCTATAAGGACTTCACTTCCAGCGTCGTTTGCATCAAATAGAAATCATGTTCTTAAGGTTCTGCATTTTTTGTCATGTTAGAAATCATGTTCATAGGGTTTCAAACAACCGTGTCTTAGATCAGTTCGAGTATAGATACCATATCTATAAGGCTTAATTCTGATTTAGTTCTAATAAGTCTTTCATATATTACTGAAACCAGTAATACGCCTAGATACCATGTATATAGGGCTTAATTCCGTTTCAGTTCTAATAAGTCTATCATATGTTACTAAACCAGTAATAAGCCTAAATACCATGCCTATAGAATTTTTATTGCAATTACGTCTAGTAATCTAATTAGCCTAATAAGTCAATTTCATTCTGCCTAGTTTACTTCTTAAAACTGGTCTTACTAAGCGATAACATTTTTTGAAAATAGTTCTTTCAAATTTTCCTTAACCTCATTAAATATCCTGCTTACAGGTGTTAAAAGGGTCTATTTCGAAAATTTGTTTGTCTCTGCATTAATATATAGACATAGTACTACATATAGGCAAGCCTTAGGGCATTTTTCAAAACCTACTTTTCCCTTAAGTTGGTTCCATTATTCAACATTTCTGATTTTAATAAGTTGTTTAAAAGAAGTCATTAGGCAACTATTAGGTTATAACTTCAAAATCTGAAGGTGGTCTATTTTTGCATAGTCACTTCGAAATCTTGCTTTAGGACTTTGATTAATAAAGACCTTAATTGTGTTTAAGGTGCTGCTTGTATATGTTTTTGAAGAGGAAATTGTGAGCCTCTTAATTTCTCCCATTATGTGAAAGTCCTAAATGTTCTTGACTGTCGCCTTAGATTTTGCCTTTAATAACCTTAGGAGTATGTCTAGAACCACCTAGAGGTAGAGGTCCTAACACCCTCCGGACCGTTAAGAATAGACGGGTAACAACACACAATATGAACCAGTGACCAAACACTTGCTTTGCATGACCAATAACGGGATAGGAAGGGTAGACATAGGATATGATAACTACGCGTTAATATCACGTGTAGCCCCTCATTGAGGAGTGTCTACCGCATATTTCATGGGGTGATCCTATAGGATAAACAACCTAGGATCTCTCCTTACCCCAAATCCTCCGTTTGTTTAAAACTTTGCTTTATTATTTGTTCAAACTCCTATTTCACTACTTGAATTGTTTAATGCACTTTACAAACAACTTATTTGATTCAACTATCTGTATGGACTAATTTGTCAATATAATTTCGGTCGGAACCCACATTTGTGGACTAATAGGGGTGCCTAACACCTTCTCGTCGAGGTTACTTCGAGCCCTTACCCTAATCTCTGGTAATGTGAACCAACCCAAGAGTTAACTACTCTAGGTGCCCTAATGCGCCTTAATTTGTTAGGTGGAGACTCTTCAAATACCCAATTTCTAAAATAATATGAATCATTACACCCCGTGAATGTCGAAATCTGGAATCCTTCCCACAAAGAGAAAAAGGGGGTGCGACAAACATTACATGATTAAACAATTTTAAACTACATCTGTGACGACCCAAAGGATTATCACCTATTTTTAATCAAATTTCGTGTCTTTTAGGCCTTGAAAACTTCATTTAAGGTTTCCTCGATCTGCGTGCACACTCCAAGCACGTGGCCGAAAAGCCTAAATGTAAAATTTTATGAAAAATGCTAAATGTTGATATTAAAATGAATAGATTTGAATTTGGTCAATATTTAGGGTAAACGGACTCGGACCCATGATTTGATGCTCCCGAGGGTCCGTAGGAAAATATGGAACTAGGGCGTATGCCCGGAATCGAATTCCGAGGTTCTAAGCCCCAGATATGAATTTTTAAGTGAAATTGCTTTCTGAAAATGTTTGAAGAGAAATGAAGTGAAATCTAATTCGAAAGTAATGGTATCAGGCTCATATTTTGGTTTCGGCACATGTTACAAGTATCATATATGTTTTGAATCACTCCTGTAAAGTTTTACTAAAAACGGACGTCGTTTGACGCGATCCGGGCCCTAATTAGGAAATATATGCTTAAAAGGGAGTTTTGAGAAATTTCATTGATCTTGAGGTTCATTTCTATGTTCATGATGTTATATTGGTGATTTGATCACACGAATATGCTCGTAAGATATATTTGAGGTTGTGTGCATGCATGGATTAGAGTTTTGAGGGCTCGGGTGAGCTTCGAGAAGGTTCCGGCATGCCTTAGGCTCAAAAAGATCAAATGTTGCAGATTCAGGAAATTGACAGCTCTCTAAACCGTCTTGCGCGCCCCGTGAGAAATCGCGTACAAATGTGGAGGGGCCAGTGCGATGTTGTTGCCTTTGCGCGGTCCACAGTGGGTGCTCTGCGGCCGCGATCGGCTTGGTGCGGTCCGCACTAGGCAATGATCCTGATGTCTTCACAAAGCATGTGCGGTCGCGGTCCGTTTTGCATGGTCTGCACAGGGATCTTAAGAGGGGTATAAATACACATGAATTTAAGTTATTTTACACTTTTCAGACGCTAAAGCATAAGAGGCGATTCTCCAAACAACTCTTCTTTTCCAAAACGATTGGTAAGTGATTTCTAACTTATTTTCTTCACTCCTTAACATCTTTTAAAATAATTTCTACTTCAAATCAAAGATTTTCATGGTAAAATTGGGTGTTTTGGGTAGAACCTAGATTTTCAAAAACTTTGGGGACTTGGACTATATTAGAGGTTCGATTTAAAAACAAATCATATATTTGGATTCGTGGGGGAGTGGGTAATCGGGTTTTGGTTTGATCCTCGAATTTCAACCACATGGGTTCGAGGGGCATTTTTGACCTTTTGGGGTAAAGCCTTGTAAAACGTATTTTCATGCATTGCGGTTGATTCATTAAGCATTTGTTAATGTGATTAAGTAACTTATGACTAGATTCGAGCGGATTGGTGGTGGAACCAAGGGGTAAAGCTATAATTGAGGCATGAGTTGAATTCAAGGTATTGAGGTAAGTGTTTGGTCTAATCCTAGCTTAAGGGAATAGGTGTTGAGTCTTTCTTGCTACTTGTTAATTATCGAGTGCGATGTATAGGCATAGTGATGAGTATCTATACATTGGTATCTAGCATGACCGTAAGTCTTTATTTTGTGAATATTTTGATCTTTGTAATAACTTCCATGCTTAATTAGATGATTTCTATATGTTGTAAAGAGCATGTGAATGAATTGCGATCTTTAAACTTCGAGGAGCATTGGCTCGAGTTGAAATACAAGTTGTGAAGGTATATGAGATAATTAAATCCTTGGAGCATTGGCTCATGTGATAATGTGAACTATGAGATGAAAATTAAGGAAAGAGAAACAGTTACTGGTTTATTCCCTTCCGGGATATTTTGTTGTTTTGCTGATATTCTCCTTTGCCGGGACGTATATACTTTTAGTGTTGAGTCCTCTTACCAGGATAGTACAAATTATGGTAAATCCCTTGTCGGGACTGTTGTCATGATTAATTTAAGTTGTATATTTAGATGTTATATTGGATCTGGTTGCACGCCGCAACAGATATTATATTGGACAGGGTTGCATGCTGCAACAGATATTTTATTTGATCAAGTTGCACGCCACAATAGATATCATATTTGGGTCGGGTTGCATATCGATACAGCTATATTTGTATTGACCCGGTTGCACACCGCAACAAAGTTAATTGATAAGGGATCGGGTTGCGTGCTGCAACAGTAGTGTTATTGAATTTTTGTAGATGTTGTATTGTTCTTTCATATATCTATTGGATTTATGCTAGGTATATTAATTCCCCGAAGCATGGACCCCCTCCTTTATAATTGCTCATTACTTGTTTATTTTTCTGCAATATATTACGTAGCTGCACAAGTTTACATGGTAGTCTGGTCTAGCCTCGTCACTACTTCGCGGGGGTTAGACTAGGTACTTACCAGCACATGGGGTGCGTTGTGTTGATGTTACACTCTATGCTCTTTTGCACAGATCTAGGTGTCGGAGCAGCATTTGAGCAGCAGTATTAGATCAGGAGTCAGCCTTCAATCCAACAAGACACCGAGGTAGCCTTGCAGGCGTCCGCAGGCCCGACGTCTCCTCTATCCTTTATTTTAGTCTATTATCTCAATGTATTTAAGACCAACAGTTATATTTTATTTTAGACGATTGTATTTAGTACTCTTAGTAGTTCGTGAGTATTGTGACACCAGTCTTGGTTAGAGGATTATGTTGGATTTCAGCATTTTAACCAGTTCCTTTAATTAAAGACTTTCGATTATTTGTTTATTTATTTCTGTTGTTTCATGATATTTTTGATAATTGTTATAAAGAGTGTATTTTATTGATAACGAGATTAAGGTATGGCTTGCCTAGCTCCTAATTAGTAGGCACAATCACGACTCCTAACGGTGGGGAATCCGGTTTGTGACAAGTTTGTATCAGAGCTCTAGGTTTCATAGGTCTCACAATGTCACGGACAAGCTTGGTAGAGTCTAAGGAATTGGTACAGAGACGTATGTATTTATCCCTCAGAGGCTATAGAGTTTGGAAAATTTCACATCTATTCTTCCTTGTTGTATGGATTGGTTTCTCGGTACTAATTGTAATTCTACTCTATTCCATCATAGATGGTGAGAACAAGCGCCTTCTCATCTTATGGTCAAGAGTTAGAGCCCCTGGCAGCTCCCACTAGGGGAAGAAGGCGAGGCAGAGGCCGTGCTAGAGGCTGAGGTAGGGGCGGAGCTCAGCCTCGAGCAGCAGCACCAGTGACGGAGCCTCAGGTTGACTTTGACGAGGAGGTTCCGTTACCAGCCCTAGCAGTTCCGGTGGGCCCGACTCAGGCCCCGGAGGGGTTTATTGCTACCCCAGTTCTTCATGATGCTCTGGTCCAATTGGTGGTCCTCATGGAGAGTGTCACCCGAGCAGGTTTGCTTCCCGTAGCACCAGTCATCTTTCAGGCTAGAGGAGGTGCCCAGACACCTACTACTCGTACTCCGGAGTAGGTAGCTCCCCAAATTTAGACTCCAACAGTTGAGCCAGTTGGAGCAACTGAGTTGGGTGTGGTAGTGTAGGCCGGTGATGGGGCAGCTATGACTGTCGGTGTTTTATGGAGGTTGGATAGGTTCACCAAGCTCTTCACTACTACCTTCAGTGGTGCATCTATCGAGGATCCTCAAGAGTATTTGGAAAACTACCAGGAGGTTCTTCAGAACATGGGTATTGTAGAGACCAATAGGGTTGATTTCGCTACATTTCAGTTGTCTGGATCTGCCAAGACTTGGTGGAGGGATTATTGTTTAGCTAGACCCGTAGGATCTCTAACCTTAACCTGGGGGCAGTTCACGCATGATAGTTTTGAAGAAGTTTCTTCCTATTACCTAGCGAGAGGCCTATCAGAGGTAGTTCGAGCGTCTCAATCAGGGATCTATGATAGTCACCCAGTACGAGACCGGGTTTATTGAGTTGGCCTGCCATGCTATTGTTATACTCCCCACTAAGAGGGAGAGAGTGAGACGGTTTATTGATAGACTTATTTAGCCTATTCGTCTCCAGATGGCTAGAGAGGCTGGGAGCGAGATATCCTTTCAGGAGGCGGTCAGCGTGGCCCGGATGATTGAGATGATATTGTCACAAGGGGTGGTAATAAGGCAGATATGAGACCATGTTAGTCAAGCCGTTTAGTGGTGCCTCATTTGGAGGCAGATATTTGTACGATATGGGTCATCCTCCTAGGCCCTTCCAGTCAGCGCTCTAGGTTTCCCATGGTGCGTTAGGTGATCGTGGTTTTCATGGGTAGTATTCTGACCAGCAGTACTTCAGTGCACCATCAGCTCCTATCAGTGCACCACCGCTCCAGAGCTTCCGGGGTGGTCATTCAAGCCGCCAGGTTTAGCCTCATTTTCCTCAGCCACAACATCCGGGTGGGTGTTATGAGTGTGGTGAGTATGGTCACATTAAAAGGGCTTGTCCGAGGTTGAGGGGTACTCAGTCGTAGCAGTAGGGTCCCTGCCCTATGATTCAGGCACCAGATGTTCCACATATCCGCTAGCCAGCTAGAGGCGGTGGTAGAGGTACTAGAGGTGGAGCTCAAACCGCAAGAGGTGGAGGCCAGCCAGCGACAGGCCGTCTTAGAAAGGTAGATCAGAATGGTGGAAACCAGCCTCGATGTTATGCTCTTCACGCTAGGCCCGAGGCAGAGGCTTCAAATGGAGTTATTACAAGTAACGTTCTTGTATGTGATAGATATGCTTTAGTGTTGTTTGATCCGAGGTCTACGTATTCATATGTGTCATCTTATTTTTCCTCGTACTTGATCATGCCTAGTGATGCATTGGATATTCCCACTTTATGTGTCTATACCATTGGCTGACTCCATTATGGTCGATCGAGTCCATCGTTCTTGTGTTATGGTGGTAGGGGGTCTTGCGACTCGTGTAGATTTGTTGCTTTTAGATATGGTTGATTTGAACATTATATTGGGTATGGACTGGTTATCATCTTATCACGCTATCTTGGACTTCCATGCCAAGACTGTGACCTTACTTTATCGGGTATGCCTCGTTTAAAGTGAAGAGGGACTCCAAGTGATTCTACCAGTAGTGTGATATCGTATGTGAAGGCTCGGTGTATGGTCCAAAAGGGGTTAAGCTTATTTGGCTTGTGTTTGGGATTCCAATGCTGAGGCTCCCTCTATTGATTATGTGCCTGTTGTTTGTGAGTTCCTTGATATTTTTCCTTCAGACATGCTGGGTATGCCACCTGACAGGGATATTGATTTCTCCATTGATATGGTTCCAGTCACTCAGCCTATTTCCATCCCGCCATATCGTATGGCCCCGCTGGAGTTGAAGGATCTAAAGGAATAGCTACAGGATTTGCTTGAGAAGGGTTTCATTAGACCCAGTGTCTCATCCTAGGGTGTACCGATGTTATTTGTCAAGAAGAAATATGAGTCAATGAGAATCTGTATTGATTACTGGCAATTAAACAAGGTAACGATCAAGAATACGTATCCACTACCAAGGATTGATGATTTGTTCGATCAGCTTCAGGGTGCCAGTGTAGTTTTCAAGATTGACTTGCCATATGGCTATAATCAGTTGAGGATTAGGGCATCTGATGTCCCTAGGATAGCTTTTCGCACTCGGTACGGGCATTATGAGTTCTTGGTTATGTCATTCGGGTTGACAAATGCCCCAACAGCTTTCATGGACTTGATGAACCGAGTGTTCACGCCTTATTTGGACTCATTCGTGATAGTTTTCAATAATGACATATTGATATATTCTCGTAGCCAGGAGGAGCACGAGCAGCACCTTAGAGTGGTTCTTCAGACTGTGAGGGATTGTTAGTTATATGCTAAGTTCTCGAAGTGTGAATTCTGGTTGAGTTCAGTTGCATTTATGGATCATGTTGTATCAACAGAGGGTATTCAGGTGGATCCAAAGAAGATTAAGGCAGTTAAGAGCTGGCCTAGACCAACATCAGCTACAGAGATTCGGAGTTTCTTGGGGTTGGAAGGCTACTATTGATGGTTTGTTCGTGGAGGGGTTTTCATATATTGTAGACCTGATAACCAGATTGACCCAAAAGGGTTCCCAGTTCAGATGGTCGAATGAGTGTGAGGCGAGCTTTCATAATCTCAAGATAGCTCTGACTATGGCGCCTGTGTTGGTTTTGCCCACGGGTTCATGGTACAGTTTATTGTGATGCTTCGCGTATTGGGTTTGGTGTAGTGTTGATGCAGGATGGCGAGGTTATTGCATATGCTTTGAGGCAGTTGAAGAATCATGAGAAGAATTATCCAGTTCATGATCTAGAGTTGGCAGCCATTGTTCATGCATTGAAGATTTGGAGACATTATCTATATGGCGTGGCATGTGAGGTGTACACTGACCACAAGAGTTTTTAGTACTTGTTCAAGAAAAGGGAGTTGAATTTGAGGAAGAGGAGGTGGTTAGAGTTGTTAAAGGATTATGACATCACAATTCTATATCATCTGGGGAAGGCCAATGTGGTGGTCGATGCTCTGAGCGGGAAGTCATCCAGTATGGACAGTCTTTCTTATATTCCGATCAGTCAGAGGCTGCTTGCTTGTGATGTTCAAGCTTTAGTTAATCGATTTGAGAGGTTGGATAATTCTGAGCCTAGTCGGGTGATAGCTTGCACGGTCGCTCGCTCTTCCTTATTGGAGTGTATCCGTGATCGGCAGTTTGATGATCCTCACTTGTATGTCCTTAGAGATACGGTGCAGCGAGAAGGTGCCAAACAGGTTACTTTAGATGTCGATGGAGTCTTGAGATTGCAGGGGCGAGTTTGTGTGCCCAATGTGGATGGCCTTCAAGAGTTTATTTTGGATAAGGCATATAGTTCTCGGTACTCAATTCATCTGAACGCCACGAAGATGTATCAGGATTTGCGGCAGCATTATTGGTGGAATAGAATGAAGAAGGATATCGTAGCATATGTGTCTCGTTCTTTGAATTATCAGCAGGTTAAGTACGAGCATCAGAGGCTTGGTAGTTTATTTCAGAGGATTGAGCTTCCTGAATGGAAGTGTGAGAGGATCACAATGGACCTTTTTACTAGAGTTCCGTTGACTCGGAAGAAGTTTGATGCAGTTTGGGTCATTATTGATAGGTTGACCAAGTCAGTGCATTTAATTCATGTGGCAGTCTCCTTTTTTTTCTGAGAGGTTAGCTGAGATCTATATTCAGGAGATTGTTCACCTCCATGGTGTACCCGTATCTATCATTTCGAACTGGGGTATGCAATTTACCTCACACTTTTGGAGAACAGTTCAGCGAGAGTTAGGCACATGGGTTGAGTTGAGCACAACATTTCATCCCCAAATGGACGGTCAATTCGAGAGGACTACTCAGATATTAGAGGATATGCTCCGATCTTGTGTTATTGACTTTGTAGGTTCATGGGTCAGTTCTTACCGTTAACGGAGTTTTCCTATAACAACTGCTACCAGTCGAGCATTCAGATGGCTCCTTATAAGGCTTTATATGGTAGGCAGTGTTGATCTCCTGTTGGATGATTGGAGCCAGGAGAGGCGTGATTGTTGGGTAGATTTGGTTCAGGAGGCCTTAGACAAGGTCAGAATCATTCAGTATAGGCTTCGTATAGCTCAATCCAGGCAATAGAGCTATGCAGATCGTATGGTTTGAGATGTGGCTTTCATGGTTGGTGAGCGGGTATTGCTCCGAGTGTCGCCTATGAAGGGTGTGATAAAATTTGGGAAGAAGGGCAAGCTTAGCCCTAGGTTCATTGGCCTGTTTGAGATTCTTGACCGAGTGGAAGAGGTGGCTTATAGACTTGCTTTTCCACCTAGATTATCAGCCGTACATCCAATTTTTCATGTTTCCATGCTTCAGAGGTATCACGGTGATCCATCCCACGTGTTAGATCTCAACACTGTCCGGTTGTACAAGGACTTGTCTTATGAGAAAAGGCTGGTAGCTATTCTAGATCGGCAGGTTTGTCAGTTGAGATCCAAGAGTTTCCCTTCTGTTTGTGTTCAATGGAGAGGTTAGCCTCCTCAGTCATCGACGTGGAGTCCGAGTGCGATATGCTGGATCATTATCCCTATTTTTTTCCCGACTCAGGTACTTCCTTCTTCTATCTGTTCGTGGACGAACGGATGTATTAGAGGTGGAGATGTGTCATCACCTATTTTAATCAAATTTCGTGTCTATAAGGCCTTGAAAACCCCATTTAGGGTTGCCTTACTTTACGTGAACAGTCCAGGTGCGTAGCTAGAAAGCCTAAATGTGAAATTTTATGAAAATGTATTAAAACGAATATATTTGAATTTGGTCAATATTTTGGGTAAACGGAATTGCACCCGTGATTTGATTGTCCCGAAGAGTCCGTAGGAAAATATGTGACTTTGGCGTATGTCCGTAATCGAATTCCGAGGTCTCAAGCCCGAGATATGAATTTTTAAGTGAAATTGCTTTCTGAAAATGTTTGAAGAGAATTCAAGTGAAATCTAATTTGAACGTAATGGTATCGAGCTCATATTTTGGTTCCCACACCTGGTATAAGTCTCATATATGTTTTTAATCACTCCCGTAAAGTTTGATTAAAAACATACGTCGTTTGACGCGATCCAGACCCTAATTGGAAAATTTATGCTTAAAAGGGAGTTTTGAGAAATTTCATTGATCTTGAGTTTAAGTTTGATGTTCATGATGTTATATTGGTGATTTGATCACACGAATATGCTCGTAAGATATATTTGAGGTTGTATGCATGCATGGATAAGAGTTTTGAGGGATCGGGTGAACTTCGAGTAGGTTCCGGGATGCCTTAGGCTCAAAAATCGATCAGATGTTGCAGGTTCACGAAATTTACACGTCCTCTGAACCCTCTTGCATGGCCCACGAGAAATTGCTCTCGGACATGGAGGGGCCAGCGCGGTCGCGGTTGCCTTTGCGCAGTCTGCGGTTGGTGTTGTGCGGCCGCAATCAGCTTGGTGCGGTCCGCACTAGGCAATGATCCGCATGTCTTCAGAAAGCCTGTGCGGCCGCGGTCCTTTTTTCACGGTTAGCACAGGGATCTTCAAAGGGGTATACGTACACGTGAATTTCAGTTATTTTACACTTTTCAAATCCCAAAACATAAGAGGCGATTTTCCAAACAACTCTTCTTCTTCAAAATGATTGGTAAGTGATTTCTAACTCATTTTCTTCACTCCTTAACATCTTTTAACATGATTTCAACTTCAAATCAAAGATTTTCATGGGAAAATTGGGTGTTTTGGGTAGAACCTAGATTTTCAAAAAAAATGGGGACTTGGACCATAATTAGAGGTTCGATTTCAAAACAAATCATATATTTGGTTTCGTGAGGGGATGGGTAATCAGGTTTTGGTCCGAACCTCGAGTTTCGACCGCGTGGGTTCGGTGGCATTTTTGACCTTTTGGGGTAAAACCTTATAAAATTTATTTTCATGCATTGGGGTTGATTCATTTAGCATTTGTTAATGTGATAAAGTAACTTACGACTAGATTCGAGCAGATTGGTGGTGGAACCAAGGGGTAAAACTATAATTGAGGCTTGAGCAGAATTCAAGGCATTGAGGTAAGTGGTTGGTCTAACCCTAGCTTAAGGGAATAGGTGTTGAGTCTTACTTGCTACTTGTTAATTGTCGAGTGCGATGTATAGGCATGGTGATGAGTATCTATACATTGGTATCTAGCATGACCGTGAGTCTTTATATTATGAATATTTTGATCTTCGTGATAACTTCCATGCTTAATTGATGATTTTTATATGTTTTATAGATCACGTGAAGGAATTGCGATCTTTTAACTTCGAGGAGCATTGACTCGAGTTGAAATACAAGTTGTGAAGGTATATGAGATAATTAAATCCTTGGAGCATTGGCTCATATGATAATGTGAACTATGAGATGAAAATGAAGAAAAGAGAAAGTGTTACTGGTTTATTCCCTTCCGGGACATTTTGTTGTTTTGATGATATTCTCCCTTGCCGGGATGTATATACTTGTAGTGTTGAGTCCCCTTATCGGGATAGTATAAATTATGGTAAATCCCTTGTTGGGACTGTTGTCATGATCAATGTAAGTTGTATATATAGATGTTATATTGGATTGGATTGCACGGCGCAATAGATATTATATTGGATTGGATTACACGTCGCAACAGTTATATTTTCTTTCAGATGATTGTATTTAGTACTCTTAGTAGTTCGTGAGTATTGTGACACCAGTCTTGGATAGAGGATTATGTTGGATTTCCGCATTTTAACCAATTCCTTTAATTATAGACTTCCGCTTATTTATTTATTTATTTCCATTGTTTTATGCTATTTCTCATAATTGTTAAAAATGAGTATGTTGTAATGATAAAGAGATTAAGGTTTGGCTTTCCTAGATCCCATTAGTAGGCTCCATCACGACTCCCAAGGGTGGGGAATCTGGGCCGTGACAACATCTAATCAAAACGATAAGGTAAGGATCATAGCTTAAACAAAATATATCCAATTACATCAACAAAACAAGACTTTATCCATTACAGCCTTAAATTTTTATTTATTTTTAATTAACTATAGAATTAGATGTTTCTTCTAGCCACAAAACCAACACACTTCAACCTTTTGTAGCCAAAATTCATTGCACTCGCACTTTTCAGGAGTGAATCTGAACAACTGGCAGTCAGATTTACATCCTTAATTTTGCTTCAACCTGAATATCATCTCTCAAATAGTTATCCCTCAGCAAAGATATCATCACTATGAATAACATCAAAGACTAAGAAACAAAATATTATGAACAACATGGTGGATCAAACCAAATTATGACATAAACTATCGAAAACATTAATTTAAAAGGACAAATGGGAACTAACCTGGAAAAAACTAACAGATGTAGTCAAAATCAGATATTTATTACAAACAAATACATATACTCAAACATGGATTAAACAAGAAATTTCACTCAAAGGAGAAATATAAAAGTGCAATCATATATCTCAAGGAAGAAAAAAAAACAGCAGAAAGAAGACCAAATAAAGGTCAAAATAATGAAATCTGGAGCTCAACCGAGCTTAAACAACACATCATAAGCAACAGCAGTAGAACCAACAATTTTCCTCAAATCACACCAGCTTTTTAACCCAGAAATGATGCCAGAATCACAATAGATTAGTACCAGTTTTCAATCTTTCTTTATTTTTGACTATATCTCTTTGATTTTGAGTATTTTTAACAATTTTTAAACTTCATATTTCAAAGAAGACCTAAATTTTTAGCATTCATGACTTTTCTGTCCAAGACCTCTAAAAAATGAGTGAAGTGAGCCATTTATAGCAGGGATTTTTTAGCAGCAAGGCTTGATTTTCCTAATTCATTCCCACCCTTTAAACCTTTATTTTTGACTCCTAGGCCCCAAAATTTGAGTCGTTTCTATTTTTTTTGCAGAGACAACCCTTTCCTTTCATCTAGAAGATTCTTTTTGTTGTAACAAAATTCTTCAACTCAAAATCCCTCAATACCCTTTAAAATCCAGATAATTACAAATACCCTTTTTATTAACTTTTTGTAGTGGGCTTCTAATAGCGGGCTTTGAACCTACACTGGACTGGACCAGCTCAGACTGAAATCCATAGCCTATCAATTGTTTTTTCCTTTAAAAAATAATGGACCCTGAATTGAGAAATAAACGTAACAAACTAAAAGGATTAAATGTTGTTTAAGGCAGTATCTAAAGCAACTCGAACACATGCAAAACTCAAAAATGGAACCAAATTGTTTACTTGTAAAATACAGAGAAAGTCGGAATAAGGGAAATGAAAGATTACCTACTAGAACCAAACATTCCAAAAGAGGAGAAGACGTCCAAAAATCAAACAAGAAATGGAGATAAGAAGTTGCCTGAATTTGCTTCTTCAAATCACCAAGCATTTCTTGACAGCGAGTATTTTTTCGATGCTTACTCTGGCAAATACCTCGCAAGTCAGTAATTCATGAAGAGTTGAATGTTTGATTTCAAAAAAAGCTAGAGGACTAGTTTGGGGAACTCTGGCTTGTCAATGACCATTTTTAGATTTGAAATCGGCAATTATATTGTGTTTTGGAGGATATTAACAAAGGATATGAGATTAGGAGGAAATGAAGATTGCGGGGTGAAGGGTTTGGGGTGGTTTAGTGTGGTAGCCGCCGGCAGAGGTGGTTTAGGGTATGTGGGCGGGTAGTGTTAGTTTATGGATGAAGAAGATGGGAAATAAAGTGTTGTCTCTAGGTTTTGGGGAATTTTCGAATAATTTTATGGTAACGGCAAAGGAGCTCTGGTCTGTTTGATTGGACAAGATGAAAGGTGGGGTTTGAATGATGTAAAATGACGTTGTTTGGGTTGTCTAAAATGTTTGGACCAGTTGGGGGGAAAGGCTGGGTTGGGCGAGATTGAAAACAATTGGGCCTCTTAAATGGCTAGCCTAGTAGTGAATAAAGAGCAAATAACCTCTTTTCCATTCTTTAATCTTTTTCTATTTTTCACTTTAACTCATAATTAATTAAAAACCTAAATTGAATCCTAAATTAATCTAATTCGAAAAATTAAAATTATTATATTTCTAATATTAAAAAATCTAAATAACTTAAATCTAAATAAGAATACTATATTTAAAGACTAAAAGCTAAATATGTAGAAATGACCATTTTTTATGATTTTTGCTTAATAATGCAGTTAACTTATGCAATTGGATTCTAAGTGCAATTAAGACCTACAAATGCTATGTAATGAAGACTTGGACATTATTGTTATTTTTCTATGATTTTAAAATGTTAAAAATGCATGAAAATGCAACTAAATGCACATAATTACAAAATTTTCCTAAAAACATTGTAAAAATTAAAAACAATAGAAAAAAAAATCTATTTATTGATTTTGGGAGTAATATTGGTGAGGAAAAAAATAAGTGCTTATATTGCCCAAATTTCTTCAGTAGGATCGACTTAATCTCATGCTAAGCTAAATCGTTACCATTCATTGTTATTGTAGAAGTGGTGATGTGCTCCTGAGAATCTAAAGTCCGATCATACTTCAGCACGTCTGCCATTTGAACCTCTTCCGGATCAATTCTGGTGTCGTGCTTAGTTTGAACGATAACTAGGTGTATTTCTTTTAGTCTGGTCCTTTATATACTGGTGGTGCACCAAAAATTTGATATATTCAGATGTTTATATCCCTCATAAACCGCATGTGTTCGGTTTAAGGGATCATTCTCATTGTTGTTATCAAATCCGCTACTGTTACCCCCGTGTTACACCCCATATATTTGTACTTGAGAGTATTCGTAAGTCAATTGATGTAAGATTATAAATGATATCGTCTTTGAAAGTACAGAAAATAAGTTAATCGTGTTGCTTTGGAGGTTATAAATCTTTAAGATCATGAATAACAAGTACCAAGATGGTTGGAAAGCTTAGAAGCTAAACAAAAAATAAGCCTCGTCGAAAGTTGATAAGTTTGGAATGTTATAACATGCACTTTGGGGTGAGACTGTAGTTCTTAATATGATAAAGAGGTTATGCCATAATTTACTTAAGGATTATGATAGTCGTGTGTTACATTTTGAAGTCAAGCGAGTTGTGAAACAAAAGCTGGCAAAAGTCATTACAAGTTACATTCATAAATATGCTAAACATTAGGTCAAATGTAGCGGAGCTTTTATCCCAATATACTTCAAACTACAGGATGATCCACATATAAAATTTAAGATATATGAGTATAGTTTCTAATGTAATAGACCTTTTTTCAATACGGCATCAGAGTACAGAGATAGTTGCAGTTTTGCGAGACTCAGACTATATATGTGACAAGTAGGTGTGGCATTAAAGTTTTTTGAGCAATAAATTTTGTGTGTCATATGAGGTCTTTTATAGACATATGATATACCAAATTGAAGGTCGTGGAATTTACTTTCCAATCCTCTTAATCGTTCATTCTTACGACATTCGGATAAAAATATGTAAGCGTCGGAAGAAGGGTCGGTGCTAGGGTGCCAAGCTAACACCTTTTTGACTTATCAAAAGTTGATATATAGGTCTTAAGTCATCTGTATATTCATTTTTACATAGAAACCAACCATAGAAGACCCAAAAAATACATCCATAAACTCTCTAATAGGGTTTCAAAGAACATTAACATCTATGGTACAAAATCGAGAAGCGATAACATTAAAACGATCCATACAAAGTAAGTATCATTATAGCGCCTCTCATTTTCATTGTAGTTTGAGTATTGGAAGGTACCTCATAGATGCGAAAACGTCTAATTTCTATATTTAAGTGTTTAAATATTAAGAAATATTTGTTTCCTAATAGTTAGAACTCACAAGACGGTATTCGGAAGCTGTAAGTTCGATTTATTCTACTTTTAGTAGACTGTTTTGTAGTCCCCTCATGTTAGCCTATTTTTCTATTGATGTATTGAGTTTTAAAGGATAAAAGGGCATGGAGAAATTCCAGACGTTGTAGGGTGGTAGGTCGGTCATTTACCGGTGTAGTTTCAGGTTAATTGATAACTTGTTGATTGGGTGTGTTATGGTATATTTGTGGTTTTTGTTGTATTGAAGGTCCCAAATTGTAGTTATGTTAGTTTTGAGTTGTTGATTAAATTGTGGTTGTACCTCGCCTATAGTAGGCTTGAGGGTGCAGTAAAATCAAGGGAAATGCTGCCCGTTTCAATTTAAAATTGAGTTATCATTTGAGATACGTGATGTACTAGAGCCATATAAGTTTCACATGTATTTCTTTATTATAGGGTTGATGCGCTACTTGTCATAATCTTGTTGCTAAGTTGCATTGACGATATGATGTATGTTAAGGATATCCCTTCTTTCCTTTTGGTATGATCTATATAATACAAATAAAACGTGCAAATTTCATAAATGACTCTATTCATAGAAGTACTAGGGGTGCCTTCGCCATGTGTCTAATTATTATATCGTCTGTTCAGGGGTCTCAGAAAATACGTAAGTTTATAAGGTTTATCCAAAGGCATATTGATCTTATGACATTCTGAGAGATCTTATTGACTTATTTCAATATGCATTGCATTCATTTATACATGTACATTGTCCCATGACAAGATGGCGTTATATATGTGTATATTATATGTATATAGGGTATGGTAAAAGGTTACAACATTAGATACACACCACTACCTGATCAACTGGTATGATGGGCTGCCCTCAGAGGGTTGATGATGTTATATACGTATATATCTATGCATTATATGACATTAATACACATATGCATGAAATTCTAAACATTTTATGATTCATAGAGTTATTCAAACTTAAAGGTTGAGTTCTTTACTCCATATTTCTTTCATGTCTTTTATACACTACTTTCATGCCTTACATACTCGGTACTTTATTTTTACTGATCTCTCTTTTACCTGGGGACGCTACATCTCATGCCCGTAGGTCCCGATAGACAGGTTGGCAATCCTCCTAGTAGGCTATTAGATCAGCAGAAGGTGTTGGTGCACTCCACTTACTCTGGAGTTGCCTATTTAATCAGTATGATTTGGACATGTATTGATTGGTATGACGGGGCCCTATCCCATCCTTTATGACGTTTATGTACTCTTAGAGGCTTGTAGACAAATGTCATGTATATGTATACTTGTATGGCCTTGCCGGCCTACATTTTGAGTATACAAATTATCATGTCGGCCGCATAGGCCTGTATGTCACAAGTATAAGTTTCTATATCATGTTGGATCGTTATGTCTAGTATTACCTTATGTTTTATTCTGGTTATCTCATGACGTCCCTTTTTTCACATTTACCAATGATAGTACGATAAGAAAGATATATTATATTGGTACTCGATTGAGTATGGTATCGGGTGCCTATCGCAGCCCTTCAGTTTGGATCATGAAAGAAGTGGTATCAGAGCAGTTCTATCATATGAAGTCTACAAGTCATGTCTAGTAGAGTCTTGTTTATGGGCGTGTTGTGCACCGTACTTATAAGTCGGAGGCTAGACTATAACTCTTTCTTCTTACTCTAGATCGTGTGGTAGAGCTCAGTTGTAAGAATTCAAACTCCTAAATTCTATTTTATCCGTAATACAATGATACCATCATCCAAAAAGACAATTGGTAAAATATTGAATGTGGCCGTGGAAGGGTTGAGTCAAAGGAACTCAATTTTGCATCATGTTTATGATGAGTAAATGTGAGATCTTCGGCAGATCATGTGTGTATTAAGACATGTAAGCTTCTTGATAAAGAGCCCTAAGGCATGAATATCAATCCACCCATATGGTAAAAAGCAATAAAAGAATAAGAAGGTAGATACAAGTTTCAACAAGTAAAAGAAGTTAGGTGAAGAAAGGTACGAGGTACCCATTTAGTGAGGATTATCAATTTTTATAATTCAAACAAAGAAGCATAAGTATTTGGAGTTACTTAACAATAACAAGGATATATACAATTGACCACACCCATCTTAATTATGCCTTATAGGAGCTAACAGATATAGTATAAGAGAAGAAAGGGATAGAAAGATCCCGCTGGGATTAGAGTAACCCAAATTGGTTGATGGATTCTTATTATTAGATAGCATTTTCAAAGGATAGTGCAAACGTGGTAAAATATTTTCTTGTGAGACACGCAGATGGTGCACTCTAGAATAGTACAATCAGATATGAATATTAGAATGTTCAGAAAATTCAGAAGATTGGCATTGGAATCCTAAAAGGGATAAATATTTACCTTTGTATGGCTCTCATCCCTAGTAAAGAGATAATTTTAGGCAAACTGAAGAGCCAGTGGATGGAGAAAGGGGAGACAAGAATGAAAGAATATTTTGTCGAAGTTTTCAGAATAAGGTGATAGACAAAAATATAAGCAGGAGAATAAGAAGAGAGTAAATGAAGCATTATGAGTAAGATGTGATAAATAGGTGATAAAAGTAAATCAAAATATGACAGCATGATAGAGTCTATAGTCAAGTAATGGAATAGATAAGAGGTCACAGTCCTTGAGATAATAAAAGAGTATAAGCAATAAAATCAAATCCCTATTTCGAGAAATTAGTTGCTGACTCCAATGTGATTACCGGATGGAAAAGTTAGACCATTTGAGTAATAGAAATCAGTATGGGCTAGTGAAAAATATAAACTGAATATGAATTATGAATCAAAGGATTGATAATAGTCGACATCGTGAGAATTTCACAGATCGTGTTCCAACAATAATAGAATGGACAACAAAAGAATAACGTTTAAAGGTCATTCAGGAAGACGTTTCCCTAAAGCAAGCACTGCGACCAGAGTTAAGTTCATGGGACTAAGTTTGCTAGTTACACTATGTGTCACCATTGTGCATATGGAATTTAGTTATCTGTAGTAGAGAAGGGTTACTGTAAGGGGAGTAAGGGCTGTTGATGATATGAAAAGACGCAACAGATGAAGAGGTAAAACATCTATAGGTAGATCATTGTAGCATTAAATAATAGTACTCCCCTAAAAGGGCGAAGATTGTGTGATGTAGTATTAAGTCGGAGTTAAGGGGTTTAGGTAACTATAGAATAGAAAAGGAATAATGCGGTAAAAAGACGAACGGAATGAGATTGCATGTATTCAGATCCTACAGATATGTCACGACTCTAGAACATTATGTAAGCACGATGCCTGGGAGAGGCAGTAAGGTTCTAACAATAATGTTATTGATAAATAAGTGCAAATGAACACTTGATACATAAGGAACTAATGTGAGGGGTAAGTTAAGACAAAGGACATAACCCAAGAGAGATTACACAGTATATATACATGAGAATGGACCTACGAGTAGTTAGTAGTGATTTAGGAAGAGCATAGTCATGGCTAGACAAGAGGATACAGATAAATCAACGTATTGTGCAAGATAAATGTAACGAACCCCAACATAGGGAATTCAGTCTCGCACGTACAATATCGTAATCCTTAAGAAATTTCAGACAGGATTTAGGGTAGTTAAGGTACCATATAAGTGTTACAGAAATAAAAAGAGTTCCACTAGTAAGACAATCAAAATTTTAGTTCAAAAATAACCCTGCGAGAACAAGGGCGCATAGCTAGATAACTGAGGATAATTATAGGCGAGTAAGAACATAAAAAATCTCCTTCAGGTGTACGATGTAATAAGCTTGCAGCTTTACAAGAGTAAGAGGTTCTCCCTAGGTACTACAATGAAAAATTATCAGAGGAAATCAGGAAGAAGGCTTCAACCTAAGTGTAGTAGCCTAAAGTGGAAATTATCTTGTAAAACAGTTTCACTACAATATTGTATACACTCCATAAGAAAGTGTCACCTATCGTGACTAATGAACGGGAAGTCAAAAGTGATATTTGAGATTAAATGAGTTACATGGAATTACAATATTTGTGGGCATTAAGATAAGCCAAGTATCCATGCAGGAAGTGGTAGAACGAGCAGGAAAAGTAATTGGTTACATTTAAAGACAACTAAGAAGGCATGAAAAGAGATCTACAAGGCAAGCAAGTTGTTAGTGGTAGATTATGGATCAACATTAAGGTGAATCAATAATGGATAGATAAAATTAATAAAGTATGAGATAAGATTAGGCCATCATTATTAAGATGAATAGTAATGAGGAAGCATTAAAGAACTAAGATTTATACATATGGGATAAGTAACGAGAGGTGAAGGTCTCTTGGAAATAGCCTATCAGCCCCTCGGGGTAGGGGTAAGGTCTGCCTATATATTACCCTCCCTAGATCCTATTTTTGGGATTATATTGGGTTATTGTTATTGTTGTTGTTGTTAAGGATAAGCAACAAGAGAGTAACCCAGAAGTAATATAAATCGAAGTAAGAGTTATGGTATAGTATGACCTACCTGGTTGTATTAAATCTATAAGCATAGATAACCAAGGATATAAAATAAGATATAGCAATAGTCACAAGTTCGGCAAAGTACGCAGCGAAGAACTTCAGTACACCTATGGATGCTTAGAGGGAAAGTTTGTCAAAGTTCTATATATGTTCCCAAAGTGAGGCCTAGAGATTGGCTAAAAGATGGAGGAAAAAGGAGAAAAGATTTGTATAGGCGCACATATAAGGACAAAGTTGTCAGGCTGCATGACATAAGGTAGCCATAGTTACAAGATTGGAAGAATTCGAGCAACAAGTCGTGGTGTGAGAAAGAGGCCTAGGGGGGGGGGATGCCGTGTCATTGGGATTTATTCATTGAATAATTGCCTAAATGGCAAAGATAATATTAAAATATTCATAAGAGCTACAGGTTGTGAGACTGATAAGTGCATCAGTCAACATTCGAGGACGAATGTTCCAAATAGGGGAATAATGTTACACCCATATCTTTGTACATGAGAGTATTTGTAAGTCAATTGATGTAAGCTGAAAATGAGATCGTCTTTCAAAGTACATAAAGTAAGTTAATCATGTTACCTTGGAGGTTACAAATCTTTAAGATCATGAATAACAAGTACCAAGAGGGTTGGAAAGCTTAGAAGCTAAATGGAAAATAAGTTTCGTTGAAAGTCGATAAGTTTGGAATGTTATAACATGCATTTTGGGGTGAGACTATGATTCTTAACGTAATAAATACATTATGTTATGATTTATCTAAGGCCTATTTTAGTCGTGTGTTACGTTTTGAAGTCAAGCAAGTTGTGGAACAAAAGTTGGCAAAAGTCATCACAAGTTACATTCATAAATGTGCTAAACATTAGGTCAAATGTAGTGAAGCTTTTCTCCCAATATACTTGGAATTACAGGATGATCTACATATAAAATTGAAGGTATATGAGTTTAATTTCAATTAAATTAAACCGTTTTTCAATACGACATCAGATTAGAGAGATAATTGCAGTTTTGCGAGACTATGCAGAATGTATATGTGATTAGTATGTGTGGCACTGAAGTTTTTTGAGCAATACATTTCGTATATCATATGAGATCTTTTATATACATATTATATACAAAATTAAAGGTCTTGTAATTTAGTTTCCAACACTTTTAATCTTTTGTTCATATGACATCCAAAAAAATAAGAAATAAGCATCGTAATAAGGGCAAATGCTAAGGGCCAAGCAAGTACCTCTTTGACTTTTCAAAAGTTTATATATAGGAGGGTGTTTGGATTAGATTTTAAGCTATTCAAATTATTTTAATCTCTTTTTAGTTTTTTTCAGTGTTTGGAAAAGTCAAAAAGTGCTTAAAATAAGTTTAAAACTATTTAAAACAAGCCAAAAACAATAAACTGGGCAGCCCCAACTTACTGTTTTTGGCTTAAAAGCTATTTCTGCTGAAAAACTACTTTTTAAGCCAATCCAAACGGGCTCTAGGTTTAAGTCATCTATTTATTTATTTTTACATAGAACCCGACAAGAGAACACCCATAAAATCCATCTGAGCTCTCTAATAGGGGTTTCAAAGAATATTAACATCCCAGATACAAAATTGAGAAGCGATAACATTAGAATAATCCCTTATACCGCCTTTCCTTTTCACTATAGTTTGAGATTTGGAAGGTACTTCATAGATAAGAAAACGTCTAGTTTATGTATAAATGTTTAAATGTAAAAGAAAGTTGATAAATTGAATTCCTAACAGTTAGAACTTACAGGAGCGGTGATTGAAAGCCGTGAGTTCAAATTATTCTACTTTTAGTGGACTAGTTTGTAGTCCACTTTTGTTGGCATATTGTGCTGATGATTTATGGTGTTTGGAAGGATAATGGACATGGGAAACGGTAGATGTGGTAGGGTAGTAGGTTGGTCATTCATCGTTGCAGTTTCAGGCTAATCGATAACTTGTTGATTGGGTGTGTTATGGTATTATTATGGTTTTTGTAGTATTGAAGGTCCCAAACGGTAATTATGTTGTTTTTACGTTTCTGATGTATTGTGGTTGTATCTCGTCTATAGTAGGCTTGAGAATGTAGTAAAATCAGTAAAAATATTGTCCGCTTTTATTTAGAACCGAGTTACTGTTGAGATATATGATGACTAGAGCCATCTAAGTTATGTATTTCTTTGTTATAGGGTTGACGTGCTAGTTGTCATAGGCCTGTTGTTGAGTTGCATTGACGATTTGTGGTATGTTAAGGCCCTTCTTTTCTATTGGCATGATCCATATAATACAAATGAAACGAGCAAAAGCGTAACTTTCATAAATGACTATATTCATAGATGTACTAGGGGTGACTATGTTCTTGATTCCCCATGTATCCTATTATTATATTGTCTGTTCATGGGTCTTAGAAAATATGTAAGTCGATAAAGTTTATCTCAAGGCATATTGATCTGATGACATTTCGAGAGATCTTATTGACTTACTTCATTATTTATTGCATTCATCTATATATGTATATTGAACCATGACCAGATAATATTATATACACTTATATTATATTTATATTTGGTATGGCAAAAGGTTACGGCATAATATACGCACCACCACATGATTAGCTGGTATTCGTTTACGATTTCATCCACAGAGGCTGAGATGATATTATGGGATGCCATCAGAGGCTTGATGATGTTATATATGCATATACCTATACATTATATGACATTTTATATGCATATGCATGAAATTCTAAATATTTCATGATTCACAAAGCTATTCAGACTTAAAGGTTGAGTTCTTTACTCCATGTCTTTCACTGCTTTCATACCTTACATACTCGGTACTTTATTTGTACTGATGTTCCTTTTTCCTGGGGACATTGCGTTTCATGCCCGCAAGTATCGATAGACAGGTCGACAATCCTACTAGTAGTCTATCAGCTCAGCAGAAGGTATTGGTGCACTCCACTTGCTCCGGAGTTGCCTATTTGGTTAGTATAATTTGGACATGTATTGATTGGTATGACGGGCCCCTGTCCTGACCTTTATAAAGTTTATGTACTCTTAGAGGCTAGTAGACAGATTTTATGTATATGGATACTTGTATAGCCTTGTCGGCTTACATTTTGAGTATACAACTTATCATGTCGGCATTATAGGCCTGTATGTCACAAGTATAAGTTTCCATATCATTTTGTGTCGTCCTATGTCTAGTATTCCCTTATATTTTATTCTGATTATCTCATGATGTCCATTTTAGCCTATTTACTAATGATAGTACGTTAAGAAAGACATGTTATATTGGTACTCGATTGAGTAAGGTACCGGGTGCGGGTCGTGACCCTTCAATTTGGGTTGTGATACCCCGTCATGTCGAAGCCAACTTCGCTCATCGGAGTGTTGTTCTTGACTATTTGCGTTGTTTGGTTTGTATGATCATTGGAAAGAACTAGACCCCGTCCATTCACATTGTTGGAAGCACATGAAAATGCTTGTCTTAACTCCGTCAGGACCTGATTTGTCGTGAGAGGTGGCCTATAATAGCTTTTTATTGCTCCTTTAGGATCCTTACTATTTCAGTGGCATGCTTATCTTCAGCATTATCAGGAGTTGCTTGTAGACATGTTGTTGATATTGTCCACCATGGACCGACGTGGCCTCACACCCCTCGTTGCGGGTATCACTAATTGATTCTTCATGTTGAGGCTGATTTTCTTGGGCCTCAACATTGTGTGCGATGTTGACATCATTATTTGACTTTTCTTTAAAAAGATTTTTGCTAAAAATAAAGAATCAAACATGTTTGTAATAGATGCAAGGATCAACTCAATTACATAGCTGTCTAAGCCCTACGATGGACGCCAAACTATTTACCTATAAAATGGTACAGTTGAATATATACGTGGTTTGTAGACAAGTGAATCGATTTGATACCAGATTGATAAATAAATTAAACAGGAATGTAAGATTGGACGTTGAAATCGAAATGCGACAGCAGAAATCTTGGTTCCAGGAACAAAGCTTCCAGAGGTGGTAGTAACTATATTAATAAGTAAGAAGATAAAATATTATTGAACTTTGAACTGTATATAGCATAAGCTTAAAAGAAAATCCGTGCCCCTTACAATGGTTGTTGAACTCATTATTTATAGTTGCTCCTAGGGAACAAGGTCCTCGGATCAAACCTCTTAAACGATAATTATAAAAGCCATTAAAGAATGTGTAACCTCAGGCTATGAATGCTATATTCTCGGACTTGATTTACATTTGTCTCGGTTTCCATCTGTCTCTTACTCCACATATCACTTTATTATGCGAGGATTTAATATGAATATATTTTGCCTTATGCAACCGTCATATTTTTTGTATATACATTCATAGCCAATAGTTTTTTACAACAGTATTTATATACTCTTATAAATTATTATACAATATTTAAACACTTGTAGATAATACACTAATCTTGAATAAACGTGTATAATAATATGTACCAACCTTATACAATAGGGTATACCAATATATTAAATATATAAATACAACTTAAACTTCTTCTACAATTTTAAGTTGTAATTCTTGTTCAAAATCAATTCAAATTTCTACCGAATGGCTTCAACTTTTTCAGATAACCTCCTTAGATTATTTTCAACAAATCTAAAACAACATGTACTCCAAATCTCTTGCATAAATTATATCTAAATTTAACTTCTTTTAGCTTATTCAACAATGGTTACCCCAAGTGCACAAAGTGAAAACAGAAAGTGGCCATTTCTATTTTGGGGCCAAAATTTTTGAAAGTAGAAATTGGTTAGCAAAGTACGACATGTCTAACTGTAAGCTTATTCGCCATATTATTTATGTTATCAAATCACATTATTTTATCTGTTATGGTAAAAATACACTCTACATCTATACTCTAATAACTTTCAATTTAATAGTAAGTGGACATTAACATTTAAATGATATTAGCGAATAGTCACTTTTTGATGAGTTTACTGTGTTGGGATTTTCCCTTACAAAGCTCCAAATCTGGGGTTTTACTTGTGGAGAATTTAGTGGGCGTTTGGACATAAGAATTATATTATTTCTGAAAAAAGTGAAACTCTTTTTTAAGTAAAAATGATAGAAAATTAGAGTAGCATTTGAATATGAATATATAATTAAAGCTATTTTGAATTTTTGTGAGTGATTTGAAGTGAAATGTTCAACAAAGAACTTCCGAAAATTTTTGAAATTCAATTTCACTTAAAATTTAAATTTTTTGTGGCCAAAAATTAATAAAAAAAAATAAAAAAAATTTGAAAAAAAAGTAAAAATGATGATATGACCAAACCGGCACTTAGGATTTTATATATAGAGAATTTTAAAATTCTAGGAACAAATCATGGGTCCTATAAATGTTTGATTCTAATGTTCTCACGGATCTCATAATATCATTCATATATAATAATTATTCACTATAAAAGTTAATTTCTTATATCTCATATACTGAATAAACTCTAATAACCGATCCAAACAGTAGCTACATCAACCAATTTTTCTAGGATATTATTACTTTTAGTCCACATAAAAAACTATTCACATTTAGTAGTCAAAAAAGTATATAAAATTTATATATATAACATATAATTATATATATCTATATACATAAACACACACACACAAAAATAATATAAAAACATATATTTTTCTGCTCTTATTTCCTATTTTTCTTAAATTTGCTAATAGATCCACCCAAGCACACAAAGGGTCGGCACATGGGTACGTCAAAATAGTACGGGCTAGCTAGTTTTCGGACTGGTCATTAAAAAATAGCTAGCATTTGCTAATTTATTGAAAAATAGCTATTATTTTGCTATAACAGAGATCAGTATATCATAATATACTGGAGCTCTGTACACATATGTATGAACTTCTATCATATTATGCTGGACCGATATACTTGGCTGGCTCCAGTATAATATACTAAAGTTTCACTATTCTTTGTTGGAATTCCTATATATTATGCTGAAATATTTTCTGAATTTTGAATAATAATTTTATTTAAATTTATCTTTATACGAAAAATGGTTAAATTCTCATGACTTTTTACTATTTTTAAATTTCTCCCCTGTACTTGGGCGCCCCGGCCCGCTCAATCAAGCTTGACATAGGCTTCTGTCAAGCTGCAATAGAACTCGCAAGTAAGCAATTGAAGCTCTTGAAACTTCTTATTGCATAAAAGAAATGCTTTAGAATCTCAGTTAATTTATTAAAATGCTGCTGAAGTCACATATATGCTCTAGAATTGGAATAACCTTGACGAGGCATAGAAACAATTTCAAGATTCTTTGGTTTGGTTCATGTAATCATCGTGTTTATGTTGAATTTTCTAAAAAAATTGCAACTTTTGAATCAAGAATCCATTTTGGTGGAGACCCATTTACTTATAATGGAGTTATTGCATCTTTTTCTTCTTGTTCATCTAGAAGTGATAGCCCTAGACTCAACTTAAACCCTAATTTGTATTTGAAAAATGATCACTGTGATGATACTGGAGAAGGGTATTTTGTAAGAGAAGAATTGGGTTCTAAAGAATGTAAAGATTTGAGCTTCTCTGACAATTCTTGTGATGAAGATGGAAAAGATTGCAGCTTTAAAGAAACTGCTAGTAGTTGTAGGTTTGATAATGTGGATGACTTTGAAGAGTCAGAAAATGAAGATGGAGGAGGTAGTTTGGACTGTATTGATGATGATTTTAAGGTTTTGGATTCATTTTGTAAAAGTCAAGGGCAAGTGAATTGGGCGGAGAATGTTAGAATTTCTGAAAGAATTGAAGGGGTTGAAGATGAAATGAGACACCCTTTGGTAAAGGAAACATGTAGATTAATTGAACGTCAGTCGTGTTGGACTCTGAAGCTTGAGATTGAATTGAGGCGTTTGCTAAGAAGTATGAAGCCTCTGCAAGTTTGTGCTGTGTTAAGGTCTCAATCCGATGAAAGGGTTGCTTTGAAGTTCTTCTATTGGGCGGACCAGCAATGGCGGTATCGACATGACCCTATTGTTTATTATGTGATGCTTCAACTTCTAAGCAGGACAAAGTTGTGCCAGGGAGCTAAGCGCATTCTTAAGCTGATGGCACGCAGAAGAATTCTGAGGAGACCTGAAGATTTTGGTTGTGTGATGGTTTCTTTTAGTCGAGCTGGACATTTAAGGAACGCAATGCAGATCCTGAATGTGATGCAAAGAGCAGGAATTGATCCGGATTTGTCTATATGCAACTCTGCAATTTATGTTTTGGTGAAGGGGAATAGAATTGAGAAAGCATTAAGGTTTCTTGAGCGGATGCAAATGGTTGGTATAACACCAAATGTTGTTTCATATAATTGTTTAATCAAAGGTTACTGTGATGTGTATCGAGTTAATGATGCATTAGAACTGATCGCTGAGATGCCATATAGGGGCTGTTACCCAGATAAAGTTAGTTATTATACGCTGATTTCATTCTTTTGCACGCAGAAACAAACCGATAAAGTGAAAGAGTTGGTGGAGAAAATGGCTGCAGATAGTAACTTACTGCCTGACCATGTTACTTATAATACAATCATACATATGCTTTCGAAGCATGGCCATGCTGATGAAGCGTTGGGATACTTAAGGGAAGCTGAAGAAAGAGGATTCCGAGTGGATAAAGTGGGTTACAGTGCTGTGGTAAACTCCTTTTGTAAAGAGAGAAGAATAGATAAGGCAAAGGAACTGGTCAATGAAATGATTGCCAAAGGATGTAATCCTGATGTGGTTACTTACACTGCAGTTCTGAATGGGTTTTGTCTCGTAGGGAAAATTGATCAAGCTAAAAAGTTACTTCAACATATGTACAAGCATGGTTGCAAGCCAAACACCGTATCATATACTGCTCTATTAAATGGGCTTTGCCGGGGTGGAAGGTCTGCGGAGGCAAGAGAGATGATGAGCATGTGTGAGGAGTCGTGGTGGAGACCAAATGCTATTACGTTTAGCGTGTTAATGCATGGCTATCGTAGGGACGGAAAACTGTCGGAAGCCTGTGATGTGGGCAGGGAAATGGTTGCAAAGGGGTATTTCCCTACCCCCGTTGAAATTAACCTGCTAATTCGTGCCCTTTGTCAAGAAGGCAGAGCAGATGAAGCAAAGAACTTTATGGAAGAATGTCTGAAGAAAGGATGTGCTGTTAATGTGGTGAATTTCACCACTTTAATTCATGGTTTCTGTCAAAAGAATGAATTGGATGCTGCTCTCTCGGTCCTTGATGATATGTACTTGATTAACAAACATCCTGATGCTGTCACATATACAACGCTAATAGACGGATTGGCAAAACAAGGAAGAATGGAAGAGGCTATTGATCTAGCCAATAAAATGCTTCATAGGGGCGTGCTTCCCACTTCTGTGACGTATCGTACAGTCATCCACCGATTTTGTCAGCAACGTAGGGTGGATGATCTGGTGAAATTACTGGAGAAGATGCTTTCAAGACAGGGGTGTAAGACTGCTTATAATCAGGTTATTGAAAAACTTTGCGGTTTTGGATATGCTGACGAGGCTTATAAGCTATTGGGAAACGTCCTGAGGACAGCTTCAAGAGTTGATGCAAATACCTGCCACATTCTTATGGAGAGCTATTTAAAGGAAAGGAACCCTCTTTCATCATATAAGGTGGCTTGTCGAATGTTCAACCGGAATCTGATACCTGACTTAAAGCTCTGTGACAAGGTGAAGGATAGATTGATGCAAGATGGCAGAGTAGAAGAGGCGGACACGCTCATGTTGCGCTTTGTCGAGCGTGGCCGGAACTTGCCTCAGCTTCAGAGGGCGTGAATTTTGACTAGTAAAGAGGAAATCATTGTGTTTCTCAGGAGATATTACTGTTCTGACAAGGCAATGCAATAGCTCATTATATTTCAGAGAGAAGTTATTGTCTCAGGCATAACAAGATTTCTGGAAATGCTTGTAGTTTCAGATCAAAGTGGTGATTTGGACATATGTGCAACTTCACTTCCAAATATTTGACATGCAACAGAGATCTTTTGTCATGGTATGATATTTTGTATTCCCAGCTGCACTTATTTTGATAATTATTCCCTGTTAGATGATGTCCTAAGTTTTCTCCTGTCTTCCCACTGAGTTGTTACTTCTCTGTCCAGTTGTATAGCAACTATTCTCAATTAAATCGAGTTACATCCGAAGCTGGATATTTCTAATTTTTGAGTTGTAAGCCAATTAATGGGGAAGATTGAGACTCGGCAGTCTGACCTGGTTGAGCATATTTTTTGAAGTGCAAAGACCTCGCGGAGAGGGTAGAAGTCGGTAAAGATCTGGGGCAGTCTACTGCTTTTTAGTAACACAATATATTCCACAAGTACTACAACAACAACCACAACAACGCCTCAATCCCAAGCAAGTCGGTGTCAGTTATGATGATGAACAGCCCACAACGGCCACACAGCGGAACAAGCACCATGCAGGCAGCACCTTGTGACACTACACGCACAGTGCACCACCTTCCCCTGCCAACAGCTGACTGCTCGCACAGCGGAACAAGCACCATGCAGACAGCACCTTGTGACACTACACGCACAGCGCACCACCTTCCCCTGCCAACAGCTGACTGCTCGCACAGCGGAACAAGCACCATGCAGACAGCACCTTGTGACACTACACGCACAGCGCACCACCTTCCCCTGCCAACAGCTGACTGCTCGCCACAAGCAATGCCACCGACGGACCTGCTACAAGCATACCAACTCATAACTAAAACACATTCCTTACATACATGGGATAAGAGCCATTTGGATTGGCTTATTTTAAGTGTTTTTAAGCGAAAATAGCTTTTAAGCCATTTTATAGTGTTTGGATAAAGTAAAAAAGTGCTTTTAAGCACTTGTTTTTAAGCTTAATTGATAAAATAAGCCAAAAGCAAAAAGCCAAAAGCCAAAAGCCAAAAGCTAGAATTCCTAACTTATGGCTTTTGGCTTAAAAGTCACTTACAACAAGCCCAACAAGGCGATCATTGTTCCTTAGTAGTTATTTCACTCACTAGCTATTAGGTATATTTTGTTTTCGGTACTCAAATAATGTCACATTATTTATTCGTTATTTAACCCAGACTTGAGTTCTCCCTCATTCTACTTTACTAAGATGCTGATCAGCATGCACACTTCTTTATTTTTTGTCTGACAACCCTGGAATGATTTTTCTGTGTCCATACGGTTCTACATTTCCACTTTATCATGCTCTATTGTTGTAATAACTGTGTATATACTGCTCTGTTATGGGAACTCGTTTTAGGTCATACTATGCATTTGCTTTACTTGATACACTACATTGTCTTAGTTAGTTTGATATTCTGTGTAGTTTTTAATGTACTGGGATGACGAAGATATGATTTGATTTATTTTTTGCACTATCTCAAGATGTGGCAGCGAAATTTCCACTGTTGATTATGGTCAGGGTATTACCAGGCAGTTATATATGACCACAATCACTAGACAGCAAGCCCATAGAATAGGTGCTAGCTTAAAACTCTGATTTGGTACAGTTACATTTTCAATCCTAGTAATGCAGTATATCATGTTTATCAGTTTTGGGATCAATCATAGGTCTCATTATTAACTAGTTGGTGGCAACTCAAACAAGGGATGCAACAGGGGGACTTCTTCGTGTGGTGGGTAAACATCCTACTATCGCTTTTTACGCTACCTTCTTGGGCTTTTACCTATCACATTCATTCTTATCTGGCTTGAGGCCGACTATGCTTGCGAAATGGCATAGATGAAGTTTAGTCTCAACTTCGGTTATTATAACCATTTCTATTTCCTCTTCACAATAATATAACGTTTTTCTTACTAATCATGGAATGTAGAGCATTTCTTCTTTTATGGTTCCTGTATCCTACATTGTGTGGCGAGGCTACCTTCACTTGTCATTGTAATGATGGTATTTCTTTTTCCTATTTTGTTCCTTATTTTGATGAAATAACTTATTTATACTAGCTGCGGATAGTAGGAAAGATTCTACTTCACCTGGAGATCATAACTAGCCCAAATAGGGCTGCGGCTGGATCATGCCATTCTTATTATTGCATGCATTATGATCAGATAAACAAGTCTGTTCCCTTTTCTTTCTTCTTTTATATGTGGGAGTGCATTCGATTACTCAGCTAAAGTAGATAAAGTTATGCCTTATGATGACAGGGTTGGGTGGGGGGAGGATTGAGCATTTGTGATAAATGATGACCGTCTTGTTCACAACATTGGCCTAGTATAACCTTGTTCTATTTGTTATCTTTCTGGATCATGAATAGAGTGATCTCATCTTTACTTAGTAGCATGACAATATTGTGCTACAGTGACTCCATCATAATTAAGTAAATGAACATGGACGAATACAAGAGGAAAGAAATGTTTAGAACATATGTAATTAGTTAATATTTTCTTCAGGAGCCTGAATTGTATGTTATGTAGGGCAAGGAGATGGAAAAAAATTTATTCCACAGATTCATATGTAATTAGTTAATATTTTCTTCTGCATGGTACTTGATTAATCAAAATTTAAAAAGAGAATATAGTCATCTGTCTGATATTCTGATTAACTGAAGGTTACTTTGGTAGCCTGATATTTTGTTAACAGAAAGATCCGATAAGTGAGCTACTAGGTGGAGAAGTCAGCCAGTGTTCTGGACTGCTATGAGAGAAAATACCCGTGACTTAGATATAGATAGAGCTCAAAATCTTCACACAAACAAATAATCTGATGGCGGGAATAGTAGAATATGTCCAAGTTCCCCCAACCAGCTATTGAGAAATAAGAGCAATCAATAAATCATAAAGAGGAAGATAATGATAAAGAAATTCTTGTTCTACTGCGTTCAAAACTTCCATGATATCAACTACACCATAAAATATGCTAAGAGCCGGTACAGCTGATAGGGATGACAATGGTGCGGGGAACACAATTGTGGGGCGGGGCGGGGCGGGGTGAAGTGTTAAGGCTGAACCCACACCGCGACCGCCCCGCTCCATTGCCATCCCTAACAGTTGACATTAATGAACTACATACTCAACAAAGTTACACATCAAATAGCTGTATAGTGAAACTTAAGAGACGACTATGGGAAGTACCATACAAGAAAATGTAGCTCCAAATTCCAATAATCTAACTTGATGACTTTAGACAAGAGGCGTTGCTCTGATGGTAAGCAACCCCCATTTCCAACCGAGAGGTTGTGAGTTCAAGTCTCCCCAAGAGCAAGGTGGGAAGTTCTTGGAAGGAATGATGTCGGGGGTCTATTTGGAAACAACATCTCTACCCAAGGGTAGGGGTAAGGTTTGCGTACACATTACCCTCCCCATACCCCACTAAGTGGGATTATACTGGGTTGTTGTTGTTGTTGTTGTTTAACTTGATGAATTTATAACTCCAACTGTCATCTCCTTTGAATTGGTTTGGGACTTGAGTATTTGCGGACCTTCTTCACTAGTCACCATTAGGAAAGAGAATAAACGATTCATCACCTTCTTCCGAACTGGCAGAAGGGGCGGAAGATCCATATGAAATTCCTTCTGCATCAGTGGAAGACGGCGAAGATTCCTCCGAATCTGTGTCTCTATTTGGAGAGACGGTAGAGGATTCAGATGAACTTTCTCTTCCAGAAATAGAGAAAAAAGACGAAGACGATCCCTCGGAATCTGATTCTGCATAAGGAGATAAAGTGTCACTATTAGGAGAAAGAGGTGGTGATTCATCGAATTCTACAGAACCAGAATAAGAGGAGGATTCGTTGAAAAGTTCTTTTTCACCAGAAGAAAGCAAAGAGGGTCCCTCTAAATCCGTGTCTCCGTTCGCGGGGAAAATAGAGGAATCACTGCTAGAACTAGAGGACGTTGAGGCTTCATGTGAATGTTCTATCCCAGAAGTAGAGAAAAAAGAAGATTCCTCTGTATCAGAAGAAAGAATGGGCGATTCATTGTTGGATTCATATGAAAGTTCTTCTCTAGCAGTATAATACAAAGAGGATACCTCTAAATCCGTGTCTCCATTCGAAGAGGATTCATTACTAGAATCAGAGAAATCACTAGAACCCTCTTCTCCACAAGTAGTAGTAAAACCATCGGACAGTCCATCTGAATCTTCTTCATCGGATTCACCAACCACCCACAAGGCATTAAATTTGAGATGACGTTCTGTATTAGCGGAAACATTAACACGAACTTCTTCCCTCTTCCACATTATCAAGCAATTACCTTTCACGTCCATTGTGGAGCCATCAGATCCGAAACTTGGGAAGGTCATCTCTGCACGGTGAGAAGCTGAAAAACTGAGGTACCTGACAAGTCGATTGTTTATGAATAGAACAGAGGATTTATCAAGTACGATCGCCATTGAAATATTTCCGTCCCTGCATTTATCAATTAACATGTGAATTGCATCCTGATCGTCAGCACCGTTGATGCTTGTGTAAATCACTCTCTTGATGCAGTTGGGGGCAATGTTAGTGTGGGGATGAATGGTTACTCTTCGTTGGTTTCCTCTTTGGTCATTCAAGGGAGTGACGTTCATTGTCACGTCGATTTCAGATACCTCCTCTCATAGGGTGTACAATATTGGCATGCTTTCTCTGCCCATCTCAACAATGATAGCACCATTAGCCGGCATTTCTTTCTCTGCAATTGATCTCGGAGGAGTAGTGATCCCAGAGGAACTAGAAATTGGGGCCATCGGAGTGGTTTCTTCATGAGTTACTGGCGGATTCCTGTTCTCAAGATGAGTTTGTTGTTCCCGAGGATCAGCCATCGGGACTGGTTCTGGGTGCAGGGGACGATGATGGACTTGAGCATGAGTTGGAACCGACCTAGAGGAGGTAGCCCTGTTTCCCCGACAATTCCTCGAGAGGTGTCCAAATCCACCATAATTGTAGCATTGCTCTGTCGGTGAATAAGACAATCCCACAAGCGGACCACCCACCACCGTTTGCTATTTGAATTTGCAACGGAAGACGCGAACATGAATTTGTACCGATCGATTGAAACAAAAAGCGAGAAGACTTACTATCAACCATAAGGACCCGACATCCCAACGACGCGCAAACTGAAAACATACAGAATATCGGAAGAAATTTAGAGAGAGAAAGTAGAGAGAAGGGAGAGCATCAAGGAGTCTCGAAGAAGACTCAAAGTCTTTCAATCAAAAATGACCCGCTGCCTCAGACAAAATGACCCCTACCCCTATATCAGAATGACCCCTTACAATAATAGCCTATTTACATGACATAGCCTAATTACAATAGTAGCCTATTTACATACTTGACCTATTTACAGAGTATATTAACAAATTACAAAATCAGCCTAATTGCACAAATAGCCTATAGACTCAGATATGACTCCTCTAACGACCAAAAAGTCTAATATGAGTGCTATCATCATTGCCAAATTGTTACATATCTCAACACCCCCCCCCCCCCAAGTTGAAGGGGGGGAAACCACCTTTAACTTGGACAAAATAGGAGAAAGAGCAGTCCCGGATAACGCTTTCGTCAACGGATCAGCCAACTGTTGAGAAGTGGAAACATGGGAAAGTGTTAGAAAACCATTGCGTATCAAAGTACGAACGTAATGACAATCCACCTCAATATGCTTAGTACGCTCATGGAAAACTGGATTATTAGCAATGTGTACAGCAGCTTGACTATCACAAAACACAGAAATAGGAGATGAAACAGATACCCCAAGATCAGCAAGCAAACGAGATAACCAAGTGAGTTCAGCAGTAACCTTGCTTAAAGCCCTATACTCAGCTTCAGCTGAAGAAAGAGAGACAACAGGTTGTTTCTTCGACTTCCAACTTACCAGGCTGCCACCCAACAATACACAAAAACCAGTAACAGAGCGGCGAGTGTCGGGACAAGCTGCCCAATCACTATCAGAGTACCCAGACAAAGAGAAGTCAGCAGCATCAGAGTAAAATAGACCCAAAGAGGAAGTGCCCTTAAGATACCTCAAAACATGCAAAGCAGCAGACATATGGGGAACCCTTGGGGATTTGAGATACTGACTCAGATGTTGCACGGCAAAGCATATATCAGGTCTAGTATGGGTTAAAAACAATAATTTGCCAACAAGACTCCTGAACTGATCAGGAGCGGGTAAAAGATCACCAGAATCAGCATGTAATTTTAAAGAAATGTCAAGAGGGGATACAACAGGGGAAACAGATACACAGTCGAAATGATGCAACAAATCATGAACATATTTATGCTGATTCAGATGAATCCCACCAGGGATTTGTTTAACCTCAAGACCCAAGAAATAATGCAATGACCCTAAATCCTTTATCTTGAAAGTATCATCCAAGAAGGCTTTTAAGCCTGCAATCTCATCACAGTCAACCCCAGTAACAATTATATTATCCACATACACAGCCACCACAACAAGGGAATCAGGATTACCTTTCAAGAACAGTGAATAATCATTCAAAGAATGCCTGTAACCTCTAGAATGAAGGGCAGAGGACAGCTTAGCATACCACTGCCTGGAGGCCTGCCTGAGCCCATACAAAGACTTCTTTAGTTTACAGACCAGAGGAAGAGAAGAAGAAGAAGAAGAAGCAGTAGAAGAAGAAGTAGAAGAAGGATCAGACACCACCAAACCTGGAGGAAGTTTCATATACACTTCCTCATCCAAATCACCATGAAGAAAGGCATTGTTAACATCCAGTTGGAACAATGGCCAGTGATTTTTAACAGCCACTGCAATGAGACACTTGACTGAAGTCATCTTTACAACAGGAGAAAAAGTGTCTGTAAAGTCCACACCTTCAACCTGAGTGTCACCCCTAATAACCAACCTTGCTTTGTATCTTTCAATAGAGCCATCAGATTTATATTTGATCTTGTAAACCCACTTACAGCCAATAGGTTTCTTACCTGGAGGAAGATGCACAATGTCCCAAGTGTGGTTAGCATCCAATGCATCAAATTCCTTCCTCATAGCATCCTGCCAAGCTGGTACAGAGGCAGCTTGAGAGTAAAACATAGGTTCAGATTCCAAGTGAGAGGAAGAGGAGCCAGAGAAGGCTGGAAGTTGGCAAACATAGTCTTTGAGGTAAGAAGGAGGGAGATGTGATCTGGTGGACTTTCTGGGCAAAGAAACAGGCTGGGAGACAGGCAATGTAGGAGGGGAGATGTCATGATTGAAAATAGCAGAAGGAATAGACACTGGAGAATCAGGAGAAGGGTGAAGAGGAGAGGAAGGAGAAGATTCATTGGAAGATGGTAGAGTGAAAGATTGAGGGAGAATGTCATCAGAAAAGGGAACATGTGGAGGAGAAGTAGAAGAGGGAGGAGGAGACTTGAATGGAAAGTGAGTTTCATGAAAAACAACATTCCTAGAAACAAAGCATTTCTTGGAATTCAAGTCATAAAGTTTATAACCTTTCTTACCAAAGGGATAACCAAGGAAAACACAGGAATGAGCTCTGGATTTCAGCTTATCCCTATGAGGGATAGGCACAGCAGCATAAGCCAAACAGCCAAAAACTCTCAGATGAGAATAGGAAGGGGGAGAACCATGTAATAATTCATGAGGAGATTTGTAATGAAGCACCCTGGATGGCAGTCTATTAATGATGTATGTTGCAGTTAACAGACAATCACCCCAAAAAGAAATAGGCAAACCAGACTGAAAGAGAAGTGCTCTACAAGTTTCAAGTAAAGACCTGTGCTTTCTCTCAACAACCCCATTCTGTTGAGGAGAATGAGGGCAAGTTGTTTGATGCACAATCCCAAGTTTACTAAAATAGGAAATCCCTTCAGCACTGGAACCCAGTTCCAGGGCATTGTCACTCCTGACAACCTTGACCAGGGAATTAAATTGAGTTTGAACATAGGAAATGAAGGATTGTAGTAGAGGGAATGCATTACTTTTAGAACCCATTAGATGTGTCCAGGTAGCTCTAGAAAAGTCATCAACTATGGTGAGGAAATACTTGCTACCAAGGGATGTAGGGGTATGGTAAGGACCCCAAGTATCCACATGAATAAGTTGGAATGGTTTGGTAGTGCTAATGCTACTGTCAGGGAAGAGCAATCTGGTTTGTTTAGCCATAGGGCAAATTGAGCAAGGGAAAGGTTGTTTAGCAGCAATAGAAAAAGGCAAATTAGAAACATGTTTCATATTAGCAAAAGATGTATGTGCTAATCTCAAATGCCAAATATAGTTCATATCAGCAGGAACAGCATTATTACAACTGGAAGAGTGAATAACTGAGCTAAAATGTTTGTTATCAGAAACAATATCATCATTACAAACATCTGAGTCACTATGCTCAAGAGAAGAAGGCTTGGAAGAGGCAGAAGAGGAAGAGGGTGACCAAGAGTACTTGTACAAGCCAGCCTCCTCTTTACCAAGATCCAGAAGCCTCTTCAGAGAAAGGTCCTGTAACAGGTAAAGAAGGCATGAGGTTGGTGTAAACAAGACTAAACAATTCAATTGTTTCATCAACTTATGAACAGAGATCAAATTATGTTTGAAAGAAGGAACTAGAAGCACATTATGAAGAGTGAGGGAAGGAGTCAATGCAAATGATCCTGTACAAGTAACTTTGACCTTATAGCCATTAGGAAGTGAAACAAGGTAAGGCACAGTTAGGGGTATAATGTCAAACAATAGATTTTTATCATAAGTCATGTGATTGGAAGCTCCTGAATCAATGATCCAGGTAACAGAATTTATGTGTGTAAGCATGCATAACTTGGAATCAGAAACAAGACTCTCAGACATGAAAGTACCAGCAAAATTAGCAGAACTCATGGAAGAAGAAGCTTGATCACTGGTTGAAAGTGTCTGTTGAATCAAGCTCACAATCTGATCACATTGTTGTCTGCTCAACCCTGGTATCACAGGTTGACTGGCAATAGGATCCCCTAGAGGAGCAGACACACTTGAATTTCTTGGATCAACAAACACACAATCAGTACTAGTGGAAAGATGAGCAGCAGATTTCCTTCCCTTGATGTAAGAATTGCTTTGAGGAAAACCATGGAGTTTGAAACACTTATCAATTAAGTGTCCAGACTTCTTGCAATATCTGCAAAATAAGTTTCCTCTGTTTTGCTCAAAATTGACTTTAGGTCTGAAGTTAAAACCAGACAATTTCCCTTGGTTGGACCCAGCAGGGGGCCTATCAGTGTGAGCATTAAAAGACATTGAGTCTGGGCTCATATGGGAAATGGACTTGACCTGTCTTTGCTTTTCATCATTCAACACAATATTATAAACACTGTCAAGGGAAGGAAAGTGTTGCATCATTAACAAATTGCTTCTTACACCCAAATATGTCTCATTTAGTCCCATAAGGAACTGATAAATCTTGTTCTCATCATCTTCCTCAATGATACCATTCTTAGCAGCACAAGTGCACTTCTGCCCATGGTTTGGGACCATTGTCCCCAACTCATCCCACAAACTCTTGAGTTTATTAAAGTATGAGGCTACATCAAGGGAACCCTGGGAAGTTCGGGAGAGTTCTCGCTTTAGTTCAAAAATTTTGGTTTTGTTAGGGGTACCATATCTCTTCTCAAGTTGAGACCACATGCTTCGTGCAGTGTCAGAGTATTGAACACTGTCAGCTATTTGAGATGACACAGAAGAAGTTAACCATGACATAACAAGCATGTTACATCTATCCCACAACCTCTGCAAACTCACATTATTACTAGGTCTGGAAAAGGAACCATCAATGAAATAGATTTTATTTTTAGCAGATAAAGCCATAGTCATTTTACGCTTCCATCCTCCATAACCACTTCCTGAGAAAGGAGTGGGGACTAAACATGCACCAGGAACATCAGAAGAATGCACAAATAATGGATTGGAAGGGTCAATAGGACCGGAGTTAGCACCAGAACTACCAGCATTCATGTTAGCAGCCATGCTCAACAAATGAATTAAATCTTTTGAAAAAATATCACCAAACAATATTCACAGTCTACACAGTCAATATTCTCAAGTCAAATGATCTATTCACAAATAGAATCAAACAGTCACATATACAGACAAGGGATCACAACCAGAGAATAGGAACGAGGTTACCGTCCTTCTTCGCAACCGGAAGATCGGCCTTTAACAATAGGCAAAACCCTAGGTAGTGTAACCGTCAAAACTTTACCACAAACGTTGACAAAGATGTCACAGCACCACCGATGATGACCAGAACCTCAGCAAAGTAAGTATCAAACCACCGGATGGTAATCAAACACTCGATTTGACCACCAGAAAACCCTAGAGGTTGAAACTCACCGCAAAATCTCCGAAAAACTCACAATAAACGATTGAACCGTTCAATACAGAAGGAACAAACGTAGATCGTGAAGGTAAAGGGACCGAAGAACCCTAACATGGTTGAAACCATCATCGATCTTTTCGATCTCAGAAAAATCCCAAATTTTGTTCAAAAAATAGTTCAGATGAACTATTGATTCACACGATAACATCACCGGATCATTGTACCGGCTCTGATACCATGAAAACATACAGAATATCGGAAGAAATTTAGAGAGAGAAAGTAGAGAGAAGGGAGAGCATCAAGGAGTCTCGAAGAAGACTCAAAGTCTTTCAATCAAAAATGACCCGCTGCCTCAGACAAAATGACCCCTACCCCTATATCAGAATCACCCCTTACAATAATAGCCTATTTACATGACATAGCCTAATTACAATAGTAGCCTATTTACATACTTGACCTATTTACAGAGTATATAAACAAATTATAAAATCAGCCTAATTGCACAAATAGCCTATAGGCTCAGATATGACTCCTCTAACGACCAAAAAGTCTAATATGAGTGCTATCATCATTGCCAAATTGTTACATATCTCAACACAAACAGTATCTGCAATTTTAGTTACAAGACGGTCCGTGCAATACTCAGAGGGGATTTGTTGCAAGCGTCCTTCGACGATATCTCCATCAAGAAGAAATGGTTGGAAATTCAATACCCATTCATAAAACTTAATCTGATAGCGATCAAAGAGCCACGCGCTACTTTTTTCAAAAGCAATTTTGATAGTCACTTTGGGTTGAACTTAGCAGAGTACCAGTTAAAACCCAATTCTTTCACTTCTACAAATTCAAGGAGCGATGAAGCTCGCCTCCGAGCAGGAAACATCGCATCTTCCTCCCTGAATGTGATAGATGAAAGAGAAGAGTAAGCTCAGCATTTGCACGAGTCTCTTCTTTCTCGGCATCAGCTAAGTGAACTATAGGAGTAGCAGCAGCCCTAGGACTGAAGCCGGCCACCATCAAAGTACAAGTCTCCCACCAACTCAGGTGGGTGGAAACTGAAGATTCTTCTTTGTTGGAGAGAATAATGTTTAGGATTACTGTTGGAAAGAATTAAGATTGAGAGACAGTGGTAGAGTTATGAGTCAGTCAGTGGCTGTGGAAATGGAAATAGAAATTTTAAGGTTGGAGGAATTGATTGAATTGCCAAATTCGAATTTATAAGAGTAAACTACCAAACCTCAACTACTGTGACAAAAGGACTGTGACTCGTTCAGGAAGGGCAACTTTGGTAAAAGAAAAAAAATCATTGTTACTCTTTTATTCTTGTTAATTACCGTATTTCGGTGCTACATTATTATTCTGCTTTTATTACCGTGAATATTATTTTGGTAGGGGGTTTATTCCCAACAACTGGTATCAGAGCACAGGTTCTGCTCTTTCACTAAAATACTATTCACTGTCGGTAGTACTATACTCGGTGGAAAATAGAAATGTCTGTAATAAAGTATGAGGTGGAAAAATTCAACGGAGATAACGGTTTTTCAACATGGCAAAGAAGGATGAGGGATCTGCTCATCCAACAAGGATTACACAAGGTATTAGATGTTGATGCCAAAAAGCCTGATACCATGAAAGCTGAGAATTGAATTGACTTGGATGAAAGAGCTGCTAGTGCAATCAGGTTGCACTTATCGGATGATGTGGTAAATAACATCATTGATGAAGACACTGCACGTGGAATTTGGACAAGGTTAGAAAGCCTACACATGTCCAAAATGCTGACAAATAAATTGTACCTGAAAAAGTAGTTATACGCCCTACACATGGGTGAAGGTATGAATTTTTTGTCACATTTAAATGTGTTTAACGGACTAATCACACAGCTTGCCAACCTCGGAGTGAAAATCGAGGAGGAAGATAAGCCATCTTGCTATTGAACTCGTTGCCATCTTCGTACGATAATTTGGCAACAACCATCCTGCACGGTAAGACTACTATTGAGTTGAAAGATATCACAACAGCTCTTTTACTCAATGAGAAGATGAGAAAGAAGCCTGAAAATCAAGGACAAGCTCTTATCACAGAAGGTAGAGGCAGGAGTTATCAAAGGAGTTCGAGAAACTATGGTAGATCCGGAGCTCGTGGAAAGTCAAAGAATCGATCCAAATCAAAAGCCAGAAATTGCTACAACTGTGATCAACCTGGTCACTTCAAAAGAGATTGGCCAAATCCAAGGAAGGGCAAAGGTGAAACTAGTGGCCAGAAGAATGACGACAACACAACCTCCATGGTGCAAAACAATGATAATGTTGTCCTCTTTATAAATGCGGAAGAGGAATGCATGCACCTGTCAGGTCCAGAATCGGAATGGGTGGTTGACACAGTGGCATCTTACCATGCCACATCGGTAATAGATCTTTTTTACAGGTATGTAGCAGGTGATTTCGGCACAGTGAGAATGGGTAACACGATTTAAGCCCTCTCTCGAGGGTTACTAATAAAGCCTCAGGGCTATCTTCACCTTCAAACCAATTTAAGCCCTCTGTCGATTACTTTAAGCCCAGGGGCCATCTAAGTTCGAATGTATCCTCGCTCGGGGGCCATCTATAACACCTTAGGGCTATGTTTATTTCATGTTCAAAGCAAGCTTTCAAGGTCGTCTGAGTGTAAGCAAACTCTCACTCAAGGACCATATGTGGAAGTCTAAGGGCTATCTTTTTTTTTCCAGATAATCAAGCAATCTCTCACTCAAGGACTAGCAGCAATGCCTAAAAGGGCTGACCTTCTCTTGCTCAACTTAAACTCAGAAGACCCCAAGGCCTAAGTTTGTACCAGATCAACCCGAATTTAGTCTGAGGAATGACAAAGGATTCCGAGGAATAGGGATTTAGATGCCCGATTCCGGTGTTCGGGCCAATAAAAGTAAAATAAAAGTTCAACCCAATCCAAAGGCAAATCAAAGAAAAATTTATATTGAAATAATACAATTACAAAAAGCCCATGAGGGGTCCTTACACAGAAGTAAAGAAGCAAAAAACAACAGTCTAAAAGCCTAGTCCACTCCCGGAGATACATCATCAGGAGCAACATCTGCAAGAACAATTTCCTTGGGGACCCTATTTCGATCTTCCAAATAACGTCTTCGAGAATCTTCTTTGAAGTATAAAAAGACGAGGAAGAAGCTATAGCCTATAAAAGAGCAAAAACTTTTAACAGATGAGGAAGAAGCTATAGCCTATAAAAGAGCAAAAACTTTTAACAGGTGAAGAAAATTGTGGCTTGGTGAAAAATTTGGCGAGTATGGGTCTCGCTGGCACTACTATTGGGAAGCCACTTTTTGATACATTGTACTGATGTGGGATGCAAAAGTTAGTAGATGGCACCACCTCACTCCACGGAAATTAAAAGGAGTGAAGCACCATACCAAGTTGAAGTTAAGGGAGATGAGCAGCAGTTCATGGTACACATATCCTCTAATACGGGGATAACTCGAAGCCCCCTCTCATTATTTCGGGCCAACAACAACAACAAAAGTAACAAAAAATCAGTACAATCCCATTCAGTGGGGAAAAACACTGAAAAGGAGCCATGGCATAATTGGCAAAATCATTACCATGCGACCTTTCGGTCACGGGCTTGGACCATGGACGTTAAGAGTTTGGATGAGGATGAAGAGAAGAAAAGGGTTAAAGGCTATTGAAGAATGGCTATGTGGAATTTTGC
Source organism: Nicotiana benthamiana (assembly GCA_034376525.1). Classification (NCBI taxonomy): domain Eukaryota; kingdom Viridiplantae; phylum Streptophyta; class Magnoliopsida; order Solanales; family Solanaceae; genus Nicotiana; species Nicotiana benthamiana. Next base: position 99,481,106 of record CM067337.1, read on the forward strand.
TTGAAGTAACCCTCCATTTATAGAAAGGCAGTACCGTAACTGACGGTGCAATCAATGCCTTTGGGAAATGTATGGGTAGCCTAATTAATGCCTTTTGGGAAACGAATCGGCGACGATATTATCGCTTTTGGGAAACTAAACCAGCGCTACATTGAATGCTTCTGGAAATATGAACCGATGGGACGTTTTAATTATCAAAAAAGCTTACATCATAAGCATGATGTCATCATGAGAGGCTCGAGGAGATCGATGTCAAAATCATTTCTTATAATTTTACTCTAAGAAATGCGAGGACTATCTGTACAAAGCTAAAATCGGACGCTCCGATTTTATGATTGATATAACATTCCGTAGCCAGGAGGCTTGAGGCACCGATCGAGTTTCAACCCCAAGGATTTCCTATGCCCGACCTTGGGCCGACACAAATCGATGATTATCATGGACAAGTGGGAAATTCTCGAGGTGCATGATAAAAGCTGACGACTGCTTGCAAGAATAGTACAAGTCTGTACCAGACCTTTAAGTAGATGTACCAACTACTTTTACTTGTAATAATTATACATGTACCATGTTGGGACTTCCCCTCTTATGTAAATGAACCCTTTCATGTTTTTCACACATGATATTCAATACAAGAAAAAGAACATTCTATGCTCTCTAATAAAAACATTCTCTATTGTCTTTCCCTTGATTTATTGCTTATTTATTGTGTTTTATTAATTATTCTTCATTTATTATTCATCATTGATCCTAAAGAGCCCTCATTAAAGCTCTTAGAACATTAGTCCTTTATCGGCTACCCACAGCCTGACGTTTAGCTTGACCCCGAGGCCCCGCATAATCTAGCTCAAGGCCCCAATTCCAGCCATTCAGTTTGGATAGTAATGTTTCCCTTTTCTCTTCATTTATTTTCCAACTCACACTTAGTACCTATTTCCTAACAACTAGCATAAAAATAAATCATATATTTTTAGAATCACAAAATCAAATCTAATTGTAATTACCATTTTTGTGGTAAACAATGTTTATGAGTGAATGATATTTGGCTTGATTTATGCTTTAAATGTTGAATTGGTGGTTGCAAACACTGATTTGTGCCTTTTTGACTTAGACTCTTCTTGAGAAAGATACACTAAGTCTAGGAAATTCAGGCCAACAAGGAATAGGGGAGTATTCAGAGATTGATAGCCCCAATTAAAGGGTTAAACCTAGAGATAGTAATACTCGACTTGAGCCAATTTTGCTTGAATTGTTTGAATACCCAATTGAGCTTGAGAAAGCCAATTAAGGCAAAGTCACTCAAACTACCGAGAGGTATAGAGTGAGTAGTTACGTGCAATGGCTATATCATGATCCCAATTATAACAACTTTGCCCTAAGTTTTTGATCATGTTAGATATCCACCTAGGTACAAGTCACTTCCCTAGTGCCTTTAGACCAATTAAGAAAACCTTACAAAAAAATCATACATAGCTTATTTTCCCGCATAATTGTAGACATGTGAATTTTTACCCTCCTCAAGATTTTTTATATTTTAGCATGTAAATATTTAATTTAGGTCTAATATAGCTATTTCGACTCACTTTTACTCTTTTATTTTTATCTTATTGCAAAAAAATGGAACACTACCAAAATATTTTAGCTTACGCATTTTTCATAAATTTAAAATAATAATAATAATAATACAAAAGGAGTACCTTACCTTTATTTTTTATATAGTTTTGAAAATACAAAAATAGTTTCATGTCTTAATATAGTTAGTTTAATCATAAAATTAGTTTTATATATTTTGTATATAGTTGTATAATTTTAAAAAGAGAAATTAGTATTGGGTCGGTTCATCTTGTCTTTATGATCTTTGTAATGTTTTAGTCTTTGGCCCAATACCCAATACTCATCAAGCTAACCCTAAGGACCCTTCTAGACTCTTCTCGGAAATAAAAAAAAACCTAAAAATTTAACACAAAAAGACCAAAGGACTAATTGTCAATAGACTCTACATTCTATTGAACCCAATCGGCAGTACACTCTATTAAACATTTAAACCCAATCGGCCGCATAGCAAAAGAAGGGAGTTCCTGAACTTCGTCTTCTTCTTAATTTGGAGCGCTCCTTCTGAATTTGGAAGCTTCACCAGTAGCTATTTCCTTTAGAAAAGAGAGCTCACTCTTATTTTCAAAAAAAAAGAAGGAAAAACTAGTAGAATTCCTTACCAAATGTCATCCTTGTCAGGCCATTTCACCACAAAAATGACCCCTTCCTCTCCAAAAATAAGAAACAGTAGCCTACCCCTCGCCAACAACACACCCACCTCTATCTCCTAAGCTAAAAGAGCAGCAACACAGTGAGGACGATACAGTGAGGAAAATAAGGAATTTGGGCTAAGTAATAGATTATGTTGGCTAGCTTATTTTTTGCCTACCAATAATATCTTGTTTGTAAATTTGGCATCACAACAATCTCAAAAATTAGGAAAATAATTAAAATGCACGTAGATGCTTTAGGTGCGTTATTTTAATAATTTACCTTCCTAATCTCGGGTGTGTATTTCATGTGACGCAAAGCCAAATCTCAATAAAGTTAAATAAAATATGTCGCGGATTGCGGGTGCATTTCATTTGGCGCAATCCCAAGACGTGTTTTGTGCAATGTCGAAATTTTCCTAAAAAAACGAATTAAAAGCGGTAAAGTTAAAAATTGTGCATAAGTTCAAAATGTATTAAAATCAGATACTTAAGCCGAGTATAACAGTTAAGCGACTGTGCTAAAACCACGAAACTCGTGAATGCCTAACACCTTCTCCCAGGTTAACAGAATTCCTTACCTGGATTTCTATGTTCATAGACTGTAAACAGAGTCAACCCTTTCCTCGGCTCGGGATTTAAATCGGTGATTTGGGTATCATTAATTATCCTAGGTGGCGACTCTAATTTTTAAACATATAATCTCGTCTCGATTGTCCTTTAATTGGAAAAACTCATTTGTTATACGCCCTTCTGTGGGTGTAGTGTAAAAGGGAGGTGTGACAATCATTAGTATTATAGTAGAATAGTAACCAAACAAAGAATGATTGGAAGTGTAATTAAGAACATCACACACTGCTAGATTAGATAGGAATCTAATTCCTAACACAACTTAGCTCTCTGTGGATTCGATCCCAACCTTTCGAGTAAAAGCTGCATCAATCGCTTTTGCAACTCTATAGTGGTGTAGTGTTGGCTCCGACCACTTTTTTGTCACCGTTGCCGGGGAGCTAAATGATTTTGGCTATCTATCTGACTAGTTTTGTGTCTTGTTTTACTTTCCTTCTATTTTACTAATTTGTGTGAGTTAATCGATTTAGGTACAAAACGGCAAACAACAATAATCTTGGAAATGTTATTTCGGGGGAGGAGGTAGATGATAATGGTGAAGATAAGGTACCTCTAGTACCTCAAGCTCAAAGAAGAGGCTGCCAGGCTAATGATAATGTTCCAGACCCTCCCCCGCCTCCTCCAAGAGTCACTCCTCAGGTGCTTTCAAATGAAGGATATGTAAGTGCAATTGTCCAACCCTAGATTCGGGCGGGCAATTTTCAAATTACAAATGTGATGTTGAATTTATTGGAGCAGCAACAGTACTTTACAGATGCTCCATATCAGAATGCATATAAACATCAAAAAGGCTTTGTGGATACCTATTGGGGAAGCAAACAAACTAATGTGTCAAATGATGCATTGAGACTGAGATTGTTCCCTTTCTCACTTAGAGGGAAAGCTTTGGACTGGCTCGAGAGACTCCCCAACCATTCTATCACTACATGAGATGAGTTGGCCGATAAGTTCATAGCCAAGTCTTTCTTACCAGGACATATGGCTGCATTGAGGGATGAAATCTTAGCATTCAAACAGGAACCATATGAGCCCCTTTATGAAATTTGGGATAGATACAGAACAATGGTCAAGGAATGCCCCAACACTGATATGACTGAAGCAATGATTCAACATTTTATCGGGTATAAACATGACTAATCAATGTATGGTGAACAAGTTGGCAGGGGGTTATTTTATAAAGCTGCCTTATGTTGAGGCCTATGATATTCTTGATGAAATGGCTGATACTTCCTCAACTTGGCAAAGTCGAGCTAATGTGCCACAGGATGACCCCACTATCATTTACCTGCACAAAGAGCACTATAACCATGGCCAGGCAATAGCAGAGTTGACTATAACAATGAACCATTTGGCTAAAGCTCAATTGCAACAAGTTCAAGCGCCAACACAAGTAGATGCTATGGAAGGTGTAAACATATTGGTCAACAAGAGGCGATAAATAAGGCAACAAAGTCAAGGAAATCTGGATCAATATGAGCAAGGTAGTAGTGGTTTCAACCAAGATGATGGGTATGATGAGCAAAGTGAAGAACTCCAGTACGTGAACAATTACCAAGGACAAAAGGGCAATGCTCCTAACCAACAACAACAGTGGAGATCCCAAGGCAATTATGGGAATCAAAACCAACAGGAAAATAACAACTGGGGGAACAACAATCAGAATTGGGGCAATTAGAACAACCAGGGAAACTAGAGTGGCAACAACAACAACTGGGGAGGAAACAATAACCAAGGGGGTTGGAGTGATGGCAATCAAGGAAATAAGGGCCAAGGCTTTCAAAGACCTCCGATGTATCAACAACTAAACAATTTGCCTCCATTTTCGTCCCAATGTCCTAGCTCATCAAACAATAAGATGGGAAGGATCTAGATGATGTTTGAAAAAATAATGAAAAAGAAACCGACTCTGATGCTTAGTTGGCATCCCATTATACTTCAATCCGAAACTTGGAGGTTCAACTTGGCCAGATTTCACAATCTTTGAATACTCGCCCTAAGGGGTCTCTACCTAGTGATACGATAGTAAACCCGAAGGGTGGGAACAATACCGGACATGCAACATCGGTGATCACTAGAAGCGGTCGAGGTGGTAAAGTGAATACTTCCAAGCAAAAGGAAGCTGTGAGTGATGAGGTTGAAGTACAAGATGATGACGTTCTTATAGTTAATGAGAAAGTGATAGAGAATAATTTGAATGTGGAAGTCAGGATTGATATTTATGATAATGAGGTGGAGACTCAAAACTATGTGAACCAATCTAGGGAACACGTGATAGACATGTCGGAAACAATGGTGACCAAGGCTAAGGCTCCCTTTCCAAGGCTTCCTCCACCCTACCCTCAAAGACTTGCGAACCAAAAGTATGAAAACCAATTTAAGAAGTTTATTGAGATGATGAAAAGCTTATCGGTCATATTCCTTTGGTGGAAGCTCTTGAGCAAATGTCGGGTTACACCAAGTTTATGAAAAACTTGGTGACCAAAAGAGATATATGGATTGTGAGACCATCAAAATGACTCATCAAACTAAGTGCGTTTTTGCACTCGATAACAATAAGGCTTGAAGATTCCGGTGCTTTCACCATTCTATGTACCATTGGGAGTGCAGATTTTGCAAAAGCTTTATGTGACTTAAGAGCAAGCATCAATTTGATACCTTACTCCGTGTTCAAACTTCGGGTATTGGTCAATCGATACCTACTTCAATGAGTTTGCAAATCGTGGATAGAACAATGAAGGGGCTGCTTGGTATTATTGATGATGTTCTTTTCCTGGTGGACACGTTTATTTTTCTAGCTAATTTTGTGATTCTTGACTGCGAAGTCGACTATAAAGTGCCTATAATATGGGAAGGCGTTTTCTAGTAACTGTGAAGTCATTGGTTGATGTGCAAGCAGGGGAACTCGCCTTCTGGGTGGGTGATGAAAAAGTGCTCTTTTATGTGTGCAAATCAATGAGGCAGCCAAATAGTACTGAAGTTTGCTCCTTCGTGGATCTTGTCACGGAGGTGATAGTTGATGATACTAGTGCCATGGTTAATTTGTGGGATCCTTTAGAACCGGTATTGTTGAACCTTGATGTCAATGGGGATGAAGGTCGGGTGGAGTGTGTCTGCACGGAATGTGTTCTTATTCTTACGATCCCCGCAAGCTTTCTTTGGATCTTTAGAACAGAAAGACTCCCCCAACAAAGCCCTCAATTGAGGAACCTCCCATCTTGGTGTTGAAGCCTTTGCCTTCACACCTCATGTATGTATTCTTAGGCCCTAGTTCAACTTTACCTGTTATGCTTTCTTCTTGTCTTACTAACGTGCAGATAGATGCCATACTGGAGGTGCTCCAAAGAAGAAAAAAGGAAATTGGATGGACTTTAGCTGATCTTCGGGGAAGCCCTGCCCTTTGCACGCACAAGATTATTCTTGAAGATGATTCTAAGCTCTCCGTGGAATATTAAAGGAGGTTGAACGAGGCTATGGAAGAGGTTGTCAAAAAAGAGGTGATCAAGTGGTTAGACGCAGGGGTTGTATAACCCATCTTGGAAAGTTCTTGGACTTTGTTGATGCAATGTGTGCCGAAGAAGGGTGGTATGACTGTGGTTACCAATGAGCAAAATAAGTTGATTCTCACCAGGACTTTCACTAGATGGAGGGCGTGCATGGACTACCGGAAGTTGAATAAGGTGACCTGGAAGGATTATTTTCCATTGCCATTTCCTAACCAGATGCTAGATAGACTTGTTGGTTGTTCCTCTTATTGCTTTTTGGATGGGTACTCATGTTACAACTAGATTTTGATTGTTCCGGAAGATCAGGAGAAAACCACTTTCACATGTCTATATGTCATCTTTGCATTTTCTAGGATGCCATTTGGTTTGTGTAGTGCACCGGCTACCTTTCAGCAATCTATGATGGCTATATTTACTTACATGGTGGAGGACTTCTTGGAAGTGTTCATGGATAATTTTAGTGTTGTCGGTGACTCTTTTGAGGAGTGTTTTTGAAAAATCTTGACAAAGTGTTGGCCCGATGTGAGGAGAAAAGTCTAGTGCTTAACTGGGAGATATGCCACTTTATGGTCGAGGAGGGCATTGTTCTCGGCCATAAGATATTAAAGAATGGTATTGTGGTGCTCAAGGAAAAAATTAAAGTGATTTCAAAGCTTCATCCTCCTACTTCAGTCGGGGGGTTAGAAGTTTTCTTGGGCATGTGGGGTTCTGCCGAAGATTCATTAAAGACTTTTTCTAAGGTAGTGAATCCTTTATGTAAATTATTGGAAAAGGATGCAAAGTTCATATTAATGAGGAATGCATGAAAGTTTTGAACTTCCAAGTACAAATTGACAACCACTACCGTTATTACTGCATCAAGTTGGAGCTTACCTTTTGAGCTCATGTGTGACGCTAGTGATGTTGCGTTAGGAGCGGTCATGGGTCAAAGAGTAAACAAGATGTTTCACCCAGTGTATTATGCAAGCAAGACAATGAATAATGCTCAAGTGAATTACACGGTGAAGGAAAAAGAGTTGCTAGCAATTGTGTTTGCAATGGAGATATTTAGGCCTTATCTCATGGGTGCAAGGTGATAGTTCATACTGACCATGCAACACTCCACTATTTGATGACAAAGAAGGATTCTAAGGTGAGGTTGATAAGATGGGTTCTATTGCTTCAAGAGTTTGACCTTGAGATTGTTGATCGGAAAGGGAGTGAAAACCAAGTGGCGGACCATTTCTCCGGCTTGGAGGAGGAGGGGAGACCTTGTGATAGCCTCAAAATTAATGATTCATTCCCTGATGAGCTACTACTCTTTGTATATGTGAATAGCATGCCTTGGTTTGCAGATGTTGCCAATTTTCTTGTGACCGGCATTGTTCCGTGTGAGCTCTCTTCTAACCAAAGGAAGAAGATTAAATTGAATAGCTTGGACTACTACTGGGATGAGCCTTAATTGTTCAAAATTTGTAATGATGGTGTGATCCGAAGATGTGTTCCAAGAGGAGCAATTGAGTATTCTTGATGCTTGTCATTCCTCTCCCTACGGTGGTCACCATAATGAGGCGAGGACAACTTCAAATGTGCTTAGTTGTGGATTTTATTGGCCTACATTGTACAAGGATGCAGGTTAGCTTGTGAAGAGATGTTATGAGTGCCAGAGAGCTAGAGAATTTCGAAGAAGGATGAAATGTCTTTCACCACTATTCTTGAGGTTGACATATTTGATGAGTAGGGCATCGACTTTACGGGACGTTTTGTGAGTTCATGTGGTAACACGTACATTCTGGTGGTCGTTGATTATGTTTCCAAGTGGGTTGAGGCCGTGGCTTTACCCTACAAGGAGGCCCGGAGTGTGGTGGCTCTTCTCAAGAAGAATATTTTTACTCAATTTGGCACTCCTAAAGCAATCATCAGTGATGAGGGTTCTCATTTCTGTAAAAATGCATTTGATACTTTGCTTGCAAGGTATGGCGCCAATTACAAGGTTTCAACTCCTTACCATCCTCAGGCAAGTGGGCAAGTTGAGGTCTCCAATGGGGAGATTAAGAGCATATTGTCAAAGACTGTCAATGCAAATAGGACTAACTGGTCAAAGAAGTTGGATGATGCTTTGTGGGCTTGCAGGACTGCTTAGAAGACTCCAATTGATATGTCTCCATACCGGTTAGTGTTTGGGAAAGCTTTCCATCTACCGGTTGAGTTAGAGCACAAGGTCGTGTGGGTTTTGAGAAATTTAAATCTTGAATGGGATGTTGCAGCAAATTTCTGGGTAAAGCAACTCAATGAGCTTGACGAGTTCCGGTTTCATGCCTATTCTAGCTCGTCCTTGTATAAGGACAAGATGAAGTACTTCCATGACAAGTATGCCCGTAGCAAGGAATTCAAGGAGGGTGACTTGGTTCTTGTATTCAACTTCCGATTACGACTGTTTCCGGAAAACTCAAGTCAGAACGGAGTGGATCTTTTGAGGTAGTGCTTGTAACTCCGTTTGGTGCTCTTGATTTGAAAAACAAAAAATGGTGAAATCTTCAGAGTTAATGGGCACAGAGTGAAGCATTATCTTGGCAAGTTTGATTATAGCCACGTGGTGGCAATGATCCATCTCAAATGATTGATGGTAACCTGCGTCGTGCCGCGACGTTAAATCAGGCGCTTCTTAGGAGGCAACCCATGTGTTTTTCGTCTTTTGATTTTCTTCTTAGTATAGGATTTGCTTTGAACTAACTGATTGTGAGATGTGTGTAGGAATGTTTGACGCAGTGCAGGACTAAGCTGAAAAAATATTGAACACTCTAAAGATTGGACCAATGGCAGTGCTCCTTTTTCCGCTGGCAGCGGTGACCATACCGCAGAGGCGGGGTTCGATGGCGGTCAGTGGTGCTGAAAATTCCAAACTGAGGTTTCTCTGAAGTTTTAAACCGCATCCGCGGTGCTATTTATTGCGGTCAGCGGTGGCTTTCCACTGCCGCGCTCCATTTTTCGCTCTCAGCGGCAGTCTCAATAAAGCAGGTCATCTATTCTTCACAAGCGCAGACCGTAGTGATTTACCACGGCCGCGCCAGGTATGTATAGTGGGTCCCAAGGTATTCTCTATAAATAGGCGGTCCTATATCCCTTTACCTATTTCACTTATTTGATTCTCACACTAGAATTTTCTCTGTTCATCCATGCCATAATATGTGCAAACACAAGAAATAGACTCTATTTTTCACCACTCATCTAATATATGGTAATTTCACTCCTTCTTTTCTTTAATTTTGTATTTTTTTTCTTTTAGCTATTAGTTTTTACATCTTCTTCCCCTTTTCTATTAATTTTGAACTAGGGTTGTTTAGTATTAATTAGATTATGCTTAAAATAGTTAGAATTGGTTAATAAATACCTAATGGAATCGATAATGTTGATGATATTGCTAAAATGCATGAAAATTAGAAACCCTATGTTGGCTCAGGTGATTTTGAATTTCGTGACCGTGGTGCTTTTTCTGCGTTCAGTGGGTGCTTAAGTTCAGAGTGTGGGTAGTCTGATACCCACACCTCCTCGGCCACGCTTAATTTCTGCACTTAGTGGTACAATTTTATTAGAGGATGGGTAGTCTGGCCCCCCATACCTTCACTGTCTATGGTGCATTTTCCACTCTCCGCGATATGCATTCTGATGTCGCACTCTTTTTTCCACTGTCAGCGGTCTGCAATTGTTTTCAAGTACTGTCAATTGTTCTTCTATTTTTCTTCACTGCTTCTTCTTGCTCCAATACTAACAATTTTCTATTGAATGTGTTTTTATACAGACAATGATTAAATCTAGAGGTGGCGATGAGAAACAAAAGGGGAACAAGTATTGCCAATTGTGGCGATGAGAACAAGTGCTGTGAATTGTTCTTCTATTTTTCTTCACTGCTTCTTCTTGCTCCAATACTAACAATCTTCTATTGAATGTGTTTTTTGCAGAAAATGGTTAAATCTAGAGGTGGCGATGAGAAACAAAGGGGTAACACAAAATCCTCCCGGGTTAGAAGACGAGGACAAATTAAGTTAACCCAGTAGTCCGGCAAGCGATTGGGCAAATGAGGAAAATATCAAAGCTGTAGCAGCATCCCACTCCAAGAGGAGTGAGTATTTTCCCTTCCCGGAGGCGTCAGAGAGTAGCTATATCCCCACACATGTACCAGACTTCTCGGGGAGACTTAAATTGAGAGACGAGCCTACAACCCCAGCCTCTACGACTGCTCATGCTTCTTTTCATATTTCTTCTGAGTCATTTGATGGCTCAGCAAAGAATAGTGATGGATCGACTTCAACCTCACCTACAACATTGTCACCTGGATATGATGTAGATGCTAAGGTACTGAATGACGGGAGAGGGGGTGATACAGAGATTGGTGGTGTAGAAAGGACAAGAAACCCAGAGGTTTGGCAACAAAGGTTTGTTAGTGAGCTAGCATACCATAAATTCAGAGAGTAGTGGCCTCAAAAGTCCCTAATTCATGAGCGTGAGTTTATAAAGCGGGATCTTCTGTCCCACAACCCCAATGTGAAGCAGCATTTTAGTAAAAGAGTGGAATGGGAGTACTTCAATAGCACGTTGTCGGAAGCCTATGAGCACCTAGTCAAGGAGTTCTACGCCAATGCCTCCCACATCAAAAAGGGCTCAAAAGTGACTAAGGTACAAAACCTGAAGGTCAAGTTTGGTAGGAAGACGATCAACGATTACCTGGGATTCAATGATGAAGATGAGACACTGTACTTAGATAGGGTGGTGATAGATGAGACAGCTTGCCCATAGTTGGCATCACTTCTGGCTCTCCCGGATACTACTCCAACATGGTTGACAATAGGCGTTCCTATATTAAGGAACACCCTGAACTTTGAGGCAAACGACTGGGAGACCTTCATGTGCAGCAGACTAGAGACCCCACTAGTCACGATAGTGACATGCCGATTTCCCGGGCGATTATAGTGGCGACTATCATGGTGGGGTTCTCGATCAATGTTGGGAATATCATGTCTAAGGTGATCACCAGAGTGGTAAACGATGGTGATAGATCTTACCCTTTTCGAACTTCCTCACCATGTACTTTAAGGATCAGGAGGTGGAGAAAAGAGACTGTGATATCACGGTAAAGCCCAAGAAACCCTTCTCCCGGTACATCCTTCATGGTCCAGGCAACCCTAAATCTAATGAATCCAAGGGCAAAGCTACTACTTCTACTGACCAGTATGAAGAGCCAGTAGTAGTAGTCACTATTTCACAGTCTCTCACTACCATAGCGAATCTTGCCTCCGGTCCATCTACTTCCATTCCATCCTCAGTGCGCTCCTCCTCAGCATACCCGTGGCTGCTCACAGGTTGAACAAAACACTCTCCAGCATCAACATCTGGATACAGGCATCAACTTCTAAGTTGTATGTGCTATCTAGTTCAGTGGTAGCCTAATCAGTGCCGGCACAAACCTAGGTACCAACTTCAGTAGAGGAGTCTCTCAAGGAGATTCTGTACAACCATACGAAGCTCCTAGAGAACCAAAAGCTTATCATGGATGCTCTTGCAGTTCAAGAAAAAATTAAGGAGCTGAGCAAGCAGACAAAGAAGCTAAAAAAGACTTGGCCTCGAAGGAGTCGGTGAAGGAATTGAAGGGAGAGGTGGAGAAGATGAAGGCAGCAGACCACATACCATTAGAGCTACTATTATAAGAACAGCCTCCAACAGATGAGACAGAGCAGGTTCAAGAGCAAGAGACTGAGAGAGAGCCCAAGAGGAGGAGAGTTGTGCCCTGGGTCGATGATGTGGAGATTCAGCTGGAGGACCCCATGGGAGGTGCCTCAGGCCAACCACAGGACCCCGAGCCAAGTGATCCAGGGACCCAGCCACAGGACCCCATGCATACAGAGGACCCATAGGAACTTTCTTTACTCTCTACCATTTTTTATCTTAATTTTTGTTATTTAGCATTGGGGACAATGCTAGTTTTCATTTGAGGGTGTGGTCTTATTTTGATTTGATAATTTGATAGTTTGGTCGTAATGATGATACTATTTTTTTTCTTTATGCTTATTTTTCACTTTTGTTTGTATATAATTTTATCGTTTATTTCATTTTTTATTATTTTTCAATCTTGGCCTATATATAAAGTTACTCACTCATGTATATATTCATTCCCTCTTATGTATGTTCGTCTAAATTCCATAGTGTACATATTTAGTTTACTTTCTGAATTTTACGTCACAACTTCTTTTGAACTTTTCCTTAATAATATAGCTTCTTATTTCATTTAGTTGCTTCTTTTTCGGTTCGTAGCTTCTTATTTTACAAGTTTTGTATTCAATAAGCCTTTGGTTTTCTTAATGCCACGGTTCTTTCCAAAGTTGGAGCTTGTGTGAACCGGGTGGCTCTTCCCGATGATGGATGGCTTGACAACCTTCTTAAGGGTTGACTCTGTTTTTTCGTTTTTGGAGTAGATAGTAGCTAGTGAGAAATAGTGCTTTGGGCAAAGCTTCACTTGGGCCTAACACATTTACCTTTGAACTTATGATTAAAAACAAATTGGTGTGTATAGGATGGTGATAGTTGTGACCTTGAGACTCTTGTGTTGACTAAACAATCATCGAGTGGTTTCTTAGAACCATTTGTGTTGCTCAAATCTTAGTTATGGTTGTTGTGGGCCCTCGACTATGTCTCTTTAACAATCATATAGCTTGTGTGGTGAGGTATTGATTTGCAAGTCCAAGTCCCCTGCCAATAAGTCTAGAGCTTGCTCTGAATGTTTGTTTAGGTGAAATCCTAAGTGTAGCTCGACTTGAGAAGTGATTATAGGCTCTATTTGATCCAAATTGAAGCTTGAAAACATCCACAGCCTACCAAGAATGATATCCGTATTCAACCTCGTTGAGTCATAGACCTTATTCTTTCAATAACCATGATACAAGCCTTTATCTGTTCTAAAATGATCCTTTCTTGGCACCCGATCTTTCCTTAGCACAAGGAAAAAGCATAAGTTTGGTGGAGAGACGAGGAATCCAAAAGTGATAAAAGGTACAAAATGAAGAAAAGGAACGGCAAAAAGAAAAAGAAAGAAAAAACCAAAAGGTCAAAGAGAAAGTGAACAATGTAGAAGAAATGAAGGGATTCAATAAAAGCAAAAGATGAAAGGCGTGGAAAGACGAGAAAGGAGAAAAAAGATTGAAATAAACAAGAAAGGGTGACAATGTGTCTCTTTAACCCCTAAGGAAGAAGTAAATGACTCAAAGAGTTAAGAAAATGTGAGCTAAAATGAAGAAAATGAAATGCGTAAGGAAAAATGAAACCTTCATAGACTAATATATCCTACCTTAAACCAAAAGCCTTCATTACATTCCCGCAAAGCCCAATATGAACTTGAGTTGAGTAAGCTTACATTAGTGGTGACTCATATGAGGGACAATCTTATTGTACTTAGAGCCAGACTTGTGACCTTCCTTTAAGAGAGATGAGTGCTTTTCACAATCCTCGTTCTAAGTGCTACAATCTAAAAGTGAGGTTTTGCTTATAGAGAGTTGAGGACTATGAGTTTGGGTTACACAATGACCAATGTGATAGAAAGATTTTCCTGGATGAGTTGAGTCAACTCTTGATGCTTTTGTGTACACTATAGCCATGGTGCTAAAAAGGTTATGTATTGTTAATAATTCATTTGAGTTGAGGGTAAATGTTAGTCCTAATTGATTCTTGATGAGGTTACCTTAGGACAGCTAATTTTCATTTCTTTTATCTTGAGGATGTGAGAACTACTTTATTTGCTTGAGGACAAGCAAAAGCTTAAGTTTGGGGGATTAATAGCTAAAGACTGTAGCCTATTTTATGCTCCTTTTTACTTAGGTTTGGATTAAATGCGTGTACAAGTATTCCCGAAAGCTAACTTATTGTGCTTTGTTTGCAGTGTTTGATCAAAAAGAGACAAGAAAGTCATAACCAGCTCATAATGGAGTGAAACATGCAAAAGTTCAAAAGTTGAGCCTAAGGAGCACTGACAGTAAAGAATCAAGCGCGGACGCGGAGGGTCCACCGCTGAGGTGGTCTTGTTTACGTTCTTAGTGGTGGCAAAGTTCAGAGAGCTATATTTTTGGGCCTAACAAGTCACTGCTGTTTGTGGTGAAATTGCACAGGAGCGGTCATTTTATCACCCTCAGCGGTAGTCATATCAGAGAACCAGAAGTGGAACCAAACATTGAAGACGGCGGTCCGCGGTGGCTTTTGCGCGGCCGCTATAGTCTTAGCACTATAGCCGTCCATTTTTTGCTATCAGTGAAACCTCTATAAGGGCAATTTTGTCCAGGAAAATTTAGTTGTGTATAAATAGTTCTTTTTCAAATTTTTAGATCATCTGTTGTTTAGAGAGCACATGAACCGTCGTTTTTAGCCTTTTTGAGTAATTTCAGAGCTTTGTTAACCATTAATCTTAGAATCTTCTCTTGTAATTAATTTTTATGGGCTATATTTCATCTAAATCTTTAGTTTCTTCTTTGATTTTGAGTAGCTAAACCCGTTATCTAGGGTTGTGTCTCGACCGTAGTGTGGGTATTTAATAGGTCTTCAATTTGAGAGATTAAATATTTATAGGTGAATGATATTTGGTTTGATTTATGCTTTAAATGTCGAATTGGTGGTTGCAAACACTGATTTGTGCCTTTTTGACTTAGTCTCTTCTTGAGAAAGAGACACTAAGTCTAGGAAATTCAGGCTAACAAGGAATTGGGGTGCATTCAAGAGATTGATAGCCCCAATTATAGGGTTAAACCTAGAGATAGTAATACACGACTTGAGCCAATTTTGCTTGCATTGTTTGAACACCCAATTGAGCTTGAGAAATCCAATTAGGGAAAAGTCACTCAAACTACCGAGAGGTATAGAGTGAGTAGTTACGTGCAATTTCTATATCATTATCCCAATTATAACAACTTTGCCCTAAATTTTAGATCCCGTTCGATATCCACTTAGGTGCACGTCACTTCCCTAGTGCCTTTAGACCAATTAAGTAAACCTTACAAAATATCAAACTTAGCTTATTTTCCTTCATTAATATTAAAGTAGAATAGTAAACAAACAAAGAACGATTGAAAGTGTAATTAATAACATCGCACACTACTAGATTAGATAGGAATCCAATTCCAAACACAATTTTGCTCTTTATGGATTCGATCCTTGACCTTTCGGGTAAAAGCTGCATCGACCGCTCTTCCCACTCTATAGTGGTGTAGGGTTGGATCCGATTAAAAGGTCTACCCAAAATTATAGGTACCTCATAGTCCACTTCGCAATCAAGAATCGCAAAGTCCGCTGGGAGGATGAACTTATCAACTCGAACCAACACATCATCAATAATACCCAAAAGCCTCTTCATTGTTTGATCCTCCATTTGCAACATCATGGATGTGGGTCTTGGTTGCCCAATTCCCAAATTTTTGAACACTGAATAGGGCATCAAGTTGATACTTGCCCCAAGATCACATAATACTTTGGCAAAGTCGGCACTCTCAATAGTGCAAGGGATTGTGAAAGCGCCTGGAACTTCCAACTTAGGAGCCATTGAGTGCACAATCACACTCACTTGATGTGTCATCTGGATTGTCTCACAATTCATCGATCTTTTCTTGGTTACAAAATCCTTCATGCATTTTACATATCCCGACATTTGTTGTAATGCCTCAACTAATGGTACATTAATGACAAACTCTTCATCATATCTATATACTTTTTGAATTGGTTTTCACTATATTGCTTTGCAACCCTTTGAGGGTATGGAAGAGGAGGCCTTGGCATTGGTGCCTTAGTCTTTGGCACTACTGGTTCTGGCATGTCAATCACGTGTTCCATAGATAGGTTCACTTCTTCTTGCGTCTCCTCCACACTTTCATCAATATCAATTCTCACTTCTTCATTAGCTTGAACCACATTGCCTAGGATTTCATCTTCTTGTACCACAACATTTTCATCCACAATCCTTCTTTGATTTGATGTTGTTGCATCTCCACTTTTTCTACTTCTAGTAGTCACGGACATATCATGTCCCGTATTATTCCCACCCTTCGGGTTCACCACTGTATCACTAGGTAGTTCCCCCCTTAGGACGAGTGTTCAAAGCTTATGAGATTTGGCCTAATTGAACCTCCAAATTTTGAATAGAAGTGTTGTGAGAGGCTAATTGAGCATTGAAGTTGGCATTCTTCTCTATCATCTCTTTAAACATATTCTCAATTCTACCCATTTCATTATTAGAAGAGCTCGGACCTTGATAAGGATAGGGGTGGACTGCTCGATTGTTGGAACATCAGAGTCCTTTGAAAACCCGACACCCGATTGTTGTTGTTGTTCCACCCTCTTTGATTATTGCCTCCCTAATTACTTTGATTGTTGCCACCCAATTAGCCTGATGATTACCTCCCAAATTTCCTTGATTACCTTGATTATTCCAATTGCTTTGATTATTGTTACCATCACTCCAATTACCTTGGTGGCCTTGGTTGTTCCAATTTCCTTGATTTCCTTATGACCTCCATTGTTGTTGATTTTGTCCTTAAGCATTGTTTCTTTGGCCTTGATAATTGTTGACATATTGAACATCTTCTTCTTTCTCATTGAACGAATCACCTTGATTATAACCACTATCATCTTGCATGAATTATTCTAGATGGATTTGCATTTGTTGACCTTGTTGTCGTCTCTTGTTCGTCATATTTACACATTCCATCGCTTCACTTGTTTCGGCCCTTGAACTTTTAGAAGCTGAGCTTTGGCCAATTGGTTCATTACGGTTGTCAACTCGGCAATAGCTTGCCTGTTATCATGTAGCTCCTTGTGTAGGTGAATGACATTAGGGTCACCTTGCGGAACATTGGCTCTACTTTGCCATGCCGATGGGGTATCTGCCATCTCATCAAGAATTTTATAAGTTTTGGCATAAGGCGTGCTCATGAAGTTCCCTCTGGCGAGTTGATTTGCAAAACATTGGTTTGTTGTGTTGACCCCCTTGTAGAAGGTTTGTTGGATCATGTCCTTGGTCATATCATTATTCGAGCACTCTTTAACCATGGTATGATATCTTTCCCAAATATCGTGAAATGGCTCATTGGGTTCTTGATTGAATACATGAATCTTATCCCGAAGCGTCGCCATATGTCCCATAGAGACGAATTCGAAAATCAATTTCTCCGCCAACTCATCCCAAGTGTAGATGGAATGATTGGGCAATCTCTCTAACCAATCCAATGCCTTTCCCCATAGATAAAAGGGAAATAGCCTCAACTCAGTGCGTCCTCAAAGACATTTGTTTTCTTGCTCCCCCAACAAGTACCGATGATCCCTTGAGATGCTTGTAGGCATTTTGACTCGAAGCCCCGGTGAAGAATCCATGTTGCTCAATATAAGAATCATGTTGGTGATTTAGAGATAGCCCGCCCTAATGCGGGGCGGAACTATAGGACTTGCATAACCCTCGTTCGGTAACTATCGGTGGGCTGCCGCTCTTGGTGAGGGTAAGGCAAGGACGGGAACATTATCTTGAGGTGGGACCTCGTCTATTTGCTTAAGGTTCAAGAGGAACCTCATCCATTTGGTCATCATCCACTTCCTTCCCCAATGGCTCATTTTTTATGGGCTCGTTGTTGAGATCCATTCTCGTACCTAAAATAAATTCAAAAACAAAACTAGTGACTTGGAAAAAAAAGAAGACAAAGCACACAAAAACCTAGATATATAGCTATATCCATTTAACACACCAGCAACTGCGCAAAAATTTGATGTTGCTCAAACTCACACCACAAATATAGGTAGTGAGGCGGTCGAAACAATAATAAAACCCAACGCGAGTCGGGGTTGAATCCAAAGGGAGTTAGAATTGGGATTAGGAATATATTTAGTGTAATCGTATGATGTGCCTCAAATTACACTTCCACATTGTTGTTTGTTGTTTTTACTTCTACTTCAAGCTATTGATTGCAAATATGAAACAAGGAGACAATATTTTTGGTTTTGGTTGTTTTTCAAATGATAAAATATCTAGAGTCGTGACTTTCGCCTAGGTGGTTACATAACGGGTTATAAACTCTAGGGCAAGTTTGATTAGTCGGGGTTACAATATAGCAATCACCCGCAATTACCCACTCTATATCTCTCGGTAGTTTGGGTGATTTTGTCCAATTTGGCTTCCTCAAGTCCAAATGGGTATTGCACAAAACAAGTGATATATGCTCAAGTCGGATTTTACTATCTCAGGATTTGACCCTTTAATTGGGGCTATCAACTTCTTGAGTTCACTCCAATTTCTTGTTAGCCAAGTTTTCCTAGACTTAGTCTCTCTGTCTCAAGTAGAGGCTAAGTCAAATAGGCATAAATCAATATTTGCAACCATTAATTCTTGAATTCAAGCATGAACAAGGCTAAATATCACTAACCCAATCACAAACACACCCTAAATCAAACACATATTAAGTACCCACACTAGGGTTGGGCTACAACCCTAGCTAGAAATTTAGCTACACATGAAAAATAAAGAAATATAAGAAGAAATTAAGATAGAATGCATGATAATTGATTAGAGAAAGAAAATCTAATGTTTAAAAATTAATCTAGTACAAAATTACTCAAAACATGTAAAGAAATCGGCTCAGGTGCTCCCCCAAAACTAAATTTAACCTAAAAATGATAAAAAGTTTAATTTATACTAAGCTGAAAATATCTGACAAAAATACCCCTGCGAATTTTGTGCGGTCCGTATTCCTGGAACTTGGGCTTGGCACTTTGGCACTTCTGTGATCCTCATAAAAATGAGTGTGGTTGCGCTTCTGATTGTGCGACCGCACAAAAACAAGTGCGGTCCGCATTCCAGTTGACTCTAGAATTTCCATCTCTCTGATCTTTGTCTTTTGTGGACCACATAATTTTGAGTGCGGCCTCACTTGTCCTTCTGCGGCCGCATTATTATGGTGCGGTCTGTATGCCTTCAGACTTCTCAAAATCCAACTCTCTGAATCTTCTCGTTTGCGGCCGCACAATAATTGTGCGATCTGCGTTGTAAATATTTTTGTCATATTTTGGTTCTTGTTCACTTTTGACTCCTTTATAAGTTTATTTTGACTTCTTTGACTCGTTCCCCTAAAATTCCTGTACAAAAGCACATTTTATAAGTTCTTGGGAATACCTTTAAGCATTTTTGAGTTAAAACTCAAGTAAAAGAGAGCAAATAAGCAGTCAAAAACCCCACTTATCACACAATGATTTCGCAAAGGCCTGACATTAATTATATGGAGAGATATTCTCCTATAGTGGATGCAATCATGTTCATGTATCTTATAAATTTGGCAGTCCATGAAAACTTGATATGCATCTGATGGATGTTGTCACAGCCTATTTGTATTGCACATTAGATAATAAAATTTATATGAAAATTCTTGAAGGTTTTTAAGTACTTGAAGCTTATAAAGGTTTACAGGAAACTTGTGCAATAAAGCTTCAAAAAATCTTATATTGATTGAAACAATCAGGGCGAATGTGGTATAATCCCTTGAGTGAGTACTTGCAGAAAGAAGGGCATAAGAATGATCCAGTTTGTCCTTATGTCTTTATAAAAAGGTCTAGATCTGAGTTTGTTATAATTATTGTGCATGTTAATGATCTAAATATCATTGGAGCTCCCGAGGAGCTTCCAAAAGCAGTAAACAATTTGAAGAAAAAGTTTGAAATGAAAGATTCTGGAAAGACAGTTTTATTTTGGTCTGCAAATTGAACAAATGAAAGATAAAATTTTTGTCTATCAATCAACTTATAACGAAAAGATCCTAAAGCATTTCTATATGGATAAAAAATATCCATTGAGTACCCCGATGGTTGTGAGATCACTTGATATAAATAAAAATCCATTCCGACCTCATAAAAATGATGGAGCTCTTCTCGATGATGAAATTCCATATTTTTGTGCAATTAGTGTACTAATGTATCTTGCAAATAATACTCGACCAGGTATAACTTTTGCAGTAAGTTTGTTAGCAAAATTTAGTTCTTTTATGACAACAAGACACTAGAAAGGTGTTAAGCATATGTTTAGATACCTCTGAGGAACTATTGACATGTGATTATTTTATTCTTATGAATCTGATTTACAAATGATTGGTTATGCATATGCATGTTATTTTTCTGACCCACATAAAGTCCGATCTCAAACAAGCTATCTATTTATTTGTGGAGGTACAACTATTTTATGACGTTCAACAAAATAATCTTTAGCTACTACATCTTCTAATAATGCAGAGATAGTAACTATTCATGAAGCTAGTCGAGAATGTGTATGGTTGAGATCAATGACTCAACACATCAAAGGAGGATATATTGTAGTTCTCCTTTTAGTTGAGCAACATTGCTTGCATAGCTCAACTAAAAGGAGGATATATTAAAGGTGACAAAATAAAATACATTTCACCAAAGTTCTTTTTCACTCATGATCTTCAACAAAATGGTGAGATAGATGTTCAACAAATCCGTTCAAGTGATAATCTTGCAGATTTATTCATTAAGGTTTTGCCCACATCAACATTTGAGGAGCTGAGGCATAAGATTTGAATGCATCGTCATCGAGGTATCAAATAAAATTTTCATCGGGGGGGGGGGGGGGGGGGGGGGGGGGATAAAACGCGATGTACTGTTTTTTTCTTAACTAAAGTTTTGTCCCAATTGGGTTTTCCTGGTAAGGTTTTAATGAAGCAACACTTAATGCGTATTACAAGATGTGTGTACTCGTTTTCCTTCACTAGGCGTTTTCCCACTGAATTTTTTCTAGTAAGGTTTTAACGAGTTACATTATCTTTTAGATGGAAATCCAAGGGAGAAGTGTTATGAACATATTAAAGTGGATGTCCATTCAACACTCCATACATCCCTATTCCATGAACCATTTTAATTCATATATTTAGTTAATTCATCACTTAATATTTGTAACCTTTAGGTGTATTCTTGTAATCTTTCATGTATCCTACATCATATAAATAAGGTATACTTTATCTTATGAAGGATACACTAGAAACACGCTTGAATAAGATAAGTTATACATTCTCCTCCTATATATCTTCTCTCCATTACTATATTATTCTATTTGCTCTCATTTCTTAACAAAAATCAAATTCATACAACTAATCAACTTATTTACGACTTTCATACAATATTTATAGAAGAACTAATACTATAATAGTATACAACTTAAATACAAATTTCATACAATTATGGTACAACTTTAATATAATTTTCGTACAAAAATAATACTACTGCAATAGAATATAAGTGAAATGTAACTTTCATACAATTATAATATAATTTCAATACATATATACAACTTTACGTAAAAGAGAGTATTTATAATTTCAATACAAATTCCATACAACTTTTCATATAATATACAACAAATTGCTTTCTTATAATATCTCTCCATTTAGTTTATCCTCCACGTGCCCGGTTAAGAAGCACCAACGATGATGATGTTATTAATAGGAACGAATATCAACTTGACAAAAAATCCCTACAAATCTCATGACAACTTTGGTGAACTCTTTACGAACGGGCTTATGACACCTTTTAACAAGCCACGCTGTCTTTGACGAAATCACGAACAGACGAGTACATCTTAGATACTGAATGAACAAGTATTTTTGAAATGGCAACAAACGATAACATATTTGGTATCGGATTGGACTACAGTTTCTCAATATAGAAAATCAAAAATCCGAATCCTAGTAATAAAAGACCGAACCGAATGCAACATCTAGTCAATAGCCATTTCAACCATTATGTATCAAAGGATACATCCATTTACTTTCAACTGGATAACCTTTTACAACGTCGATGTGTATCACATTTACTCTACAGAATTGTTCCCATTACAGGAAAAAGAAAAATCAAGGGTTTTACCAAATAATTATTGGATAAAAATATCATAAATTATCTATCTAGAAGAAAATCATGATCTAAAAATAGGGTCTGTTGTCCCTAGAAATACAGGAGTACGTGTTGAGTCTAAAACAAAATTTTCATACACTAATCAAATGTGTGGCTGCACCTGGATAGATTCCCTTTTCCCGCTATTTTGTTCTTGTGATGACTCTTTGAGTAAGTTCCACAAGTGCCCGTCTTGTTCTCTGAACATCCTCGTCATCGCTCTCAGGAAGAGCGTCAACAGCTGCTGAGGCAAGGTTAGCATGTTTTCTTGCAAGTTCTCTTGTTCTCTGTATCCCTCGGCTCTTACCAAGGTAGTCCAGAGCCTGCAATTTCATGGTATATCTTGGTTGATTATTCACGACTACCAGAATTTGACATTATGCCGGAACGCCAACACTGATCAGGACAAGGAACGTAAACAGATGCTGGCAACGACACATTCATAACATGATCTTCATTTAAAAAAACAGTAATAAAAAGTCAACCGAGAATCCAGAAGATCCAAACATTAACCTAACATTGGATACTCCAACAACAACAACAACAACTACCCAGTATAGTCCCACCAGGTGGGGTCTGGGGAGGGTAATATGTAGACGAGCCTTACCCCTACCCGAAAGAGCAGAGAGGCTGTTTTCAATCGACCCTCGATACTCCAACATTTTCAAAAAATCAAGAACCAAAATCAGTTTACAACAATGGGCGGTTACTAACAAGAAACAAACCCCAGAGCTGGAATAGACTTTCAAACAGAAGGTTGTAACACAAACTATTCCACATTGAATTTTGAAAGGACAAACTTGCAATAACCAATTCCACTCAACCACTGCATCTTGTTGATGACTTGATGGGAATACTTAATTTAGAATAGAAAACAAATGAAAAGGAGCAATTCAATACAGAACTAAAGCTATACACTTAATAGAAAATAGTGATATATTTGGAGGAAAAGAAATCTATAGTATATAATTAGGATACACATATCTTTTATCACAATCTGCACTAAAGCGTGCCAAATTAAGATGTACAAGAACATTCAACCACAAGGTTAATATGAATACAGAGGTTATTATGGACATGCTAGGAAAAAATGAATACCGTGGTCATAGAAAGTGCTAGGAAAAGATGAGCAGAAAAATGCTTACAATCTCCACATTGACGGGATCATCAAATCCTCGGTCCACCACCGTTCGCAGTTGAGGAAATTCCTCCATGGCATACAATATTGGGGCAGTTACAATCCCCTACAAACACAAAAGTTAAAGAGAAACTCAAGACTAAGGGAAAAATGGTTGAGAATACCTTCTTAAGACATGATGTTGAATTGTGAATGAGCACATCATGCAAATAATTATCAACAGAGTGTAAACCTACTTTTGATCGTATAACATCTGGAAGCCTTAGTCTACACGAAACTAGAATGGCACACAGATTGAAAATTTAATTGGAAATATGATATGTAAAAAAAACTTAACGCTCATCGTTGCTGGAACAAAAGTTAAGGAGAGAAAGGAAGCCACATGAGAGTAGATAGGAAGAACATACCTCATTGATACACTAATGGGGTACTGGGAACAATTCCCCAAAATTTCAAATATTCTAGGGAAAGATGCGAGCTCACAAGTTTCCACTTGAAGTAGTTGAATTCTAATTACACTATCAAATAATAACAGCAGTGGAGCAGCCGTGTTGATGGTGGTAGCGGTGGTGAAGTAGTGGTAAGTGGTATTAATAGTAGTAGTGATAGTGGCGGTAATAGTAGTATTATTAGTAGTAACAACAACGACAATAGTGATAACAAGATTTTAAAGTATTGGAATAACAATTGCTTGCTAATTCTGAACCTATAAACATATATCTGGCCATGCTGTAATTTTTTTTTCCCCTTTTTGATGAGTAAATCTGCCCGTAAGAAAAAGCTCTCTACTTCATAAACTGCATAGCCACTCTTTTAGGTTCAACTAAAATGAGTTCAAAAGAAATGAGAAATAATTGGCAAGAACAGAGAGGTTACATGACGAATATCAGACAATGAACCCTTGCCGAGGGTGGCAGATGTGCCTGTGAAATCAAGAACATCGTCTATTAATTGAAATGCCAAGCCCTGCATGAATAGACAGAGAAAACAAGAACTCAGAACTATGGAACCTTATCACCGGAAAAAAAGAAGGTATACTACTTAAACAGGTCTTTATTTGCACAATCACAAGGAAACTGCATATCCCGCCAAATTGATATTCTAACAGTGGTCAGATTATCGAAGATGCATAGAGTCACTTATGAGTATTTACATGCTATTTCCACCACGATAGCAACAATGGAGAAAAGGTCGGAAGATAGAACTATTTTTATTACGTCCTGCTGATCCCATTACATCACTAAATTATATATTAAGTCAAATAGAATGTAGAAGATTACACAGACCAAATTTTTCCCATAGTCAAAAGCCAACATGGAGACTTCAGCAGTATGCCCAGCAAGCAGCGCTATTGCTTTGCAACTGTTTGAAATTAATGATGCAGTCTTGTAATATGTTTTCTGCATGTAATACTCCATGCTGCAAAAGATGACGGAGAACATTAATTTCAGAGAAAGGTTGGTCAAAACAAATCTAACAAACAAGTCGATGTAGATCGTAAACCAGATTGTAAGCAACCTTTAGCACAATGCACACATGACGCACTTCACAAGTCATCAAGACGCATTTACTCTATGTAAACAGCAGAGGTGCTAAATCTTCTATGTATCCCCTATATTTCCTTATATTAAAACTGCACCAACTAACATGGATGTTTCATATGACATGAGGTACAAGCTTACGTCCCTTTGACATCCTTTTTACCAAGATTAGACATTTCAAGATCCCACAACCCTCCATCCTCCATCTCATACTGAATGTTTTTGCAACTATTTGGGGGGGGGGGGGGGGGGGGGGTAGTAAAACACCTGGTGTCCTAAAACAGAGATGATATTACTGAAGTTAGTATATACTCTGACCAGCTAAGGAATCAGGTGAGAAGCTAGGAAAAGGTGCATGTTTAGTATGCTCAACTGACACGAAATACCCCATTTATTAGAGACATGATGCCTAATACCCAAAATTTTAAATTTAATGAGGTGTCCTTGAGAGACATACATGCTCAGCCTTATTTTCTCCATCTGCAAGCATCCTTTTGCTTGCAGTATTAGTGTTTTGAGTATTAGAATCTCTCTTTTTCCTTCCCCTCCCTTCATTACCCCCCTCCCCTACTCTCTCTCTCTCTTCCCGCTCTCCGCATTACTATTTCTTCCTCTTCCTTTCTCCCTTCTCTCTTTTTGTCACTACACCAGAAAGTAAAATGCTAGAAGCAACACTTACTAAAACTGCAGTTAGCTACTTGCTGAAAGAATCAACTTAGAGCATTTTTTGCATACTTAGAGGTATTTATTTGTTGCTACTGCTTGTTGTTTCCACTTCTTTTTCATTTTTTTTCCTTGAGCGGCGGTCTATAGGAAACAGCATTTCTACCTTCACAGGGTAGGGGTTAGGTCTACGTACACTCTACCCTTCCTAGACCCCATGTTGTGGGATTACACTGGGTTTTTGTTATTGTTGTTGTTAGAGGTATTATTTGAATAAATCAGACTCTACTATTTTATAAACCTGATCTAATAATTAATATAACTAAATTGGGGAAGACATAATTTCTAGCTTAAAATCGCGAAACTTTCTAATATCTCGAGATATTTCAGTTGAGTTAATTTCAATCAGGGTACATCAAAAACTAATCAGCACTGAACCAGCATACCTACAACGTTCATCGGAAGAAGTCGTCATTTGCATTATCTCTCCAGTAATAAGATGTTCCACAACAGTTGCCAGAAGGGATACAACCTACAAGTCACAAGATCTAAGTATCAGAGCTGAAGAGAGGATAGCAAGAGGTATAACTGAAAATAGCAGAAGTCTTAAAACTAAAATCAGTGTTCTAGCTAGAATCCCTTCCCTGTTTGCTGTTGTTGCTATTTTTCGTCTCTCTTTTTTTAATTGGGGAGGAGAAGCAAAATAAGAGGCATGAATGAACAACAACAATACAACAATAATAACAACCCAGTATAATCCCACTTAGTGGGGTTTGGGGAGGATAGTATGTACGCAGACCTTACCCCTACCCTTGGGCAGAGATGCTGTTTCCAAATAGACCCCCGGCATCCTTCCCTCCAAGAACTTCCCACCTTGCGCTTGGGGAGACTCGAACTCACAACCTCTTGGTTGGAAGTGGGGGTTGCATACCATCAGAGCAACCCCTCTTGTTTTAATGAAACCCTGAGTTTTATGAGTTTGTGATACAATTTATATCAAGTGACAGAAACACACCAACCATAAGAGATTTAAATACATAAAACTACAAGAAGTCAATAGTTAAAGAAGTGTCAAAACCCTAATACTAGACACGATAAAATCTTATTTTTGTCCATCGAGAAATTTATAGATACAAAAGAATGTAGTATATATCCCGCAGAAAAAGAATAACTTCTAGGAATAGCACATAACAACTAACAAGCCTTAATAACAAGAGTATTATGAACACTGTGGTTCCACTCCTGTCAATTCTGCAAAAACATTTAGTGTTTTACTAGACCCAAGAGGAAACAAGGTATACCTCTGTATTCTTCAAAGAGGCAAGTGCCACACACGCTCGGGAAAGCAGAAAGTCTCCAGCTAGTACAGCTAACTGCATCAAATAGGAGAAGAGATATTATAACAGTTACTTTGGTTAAATATAACCCATGGATGAAAATTGCTCTTCCACCCAAGAGAAAAGTATGAGTCCTGACCTCCTTTATCACTTGGCCTACCAACATTTAAAACTGACTGCTTTCAATAATCTCATAATTAGAAGAAAAAAATTATGCTGCCTGCGGTAAGCATGTCATATCCAATGTTCTACTCAGTGATCTAAGACATTCCCTCTGATTCAATTAATACAACATTTTTTTCCAATTTCGCACGTTCAAATGTCTCACATTATTCCAATAAATAGTTATTTCCTATACAATTTTGACAAGTTTCAAGAATTCGACTTATTTAACTATATTTTAAACTTTCATATGATATTTTTTCTATTGAACTAAGTTTTCATCGTCAATCAATATTTTATTCTTCTGCTATTAAAATAATATACAAGTCAAATAACATTTTAAACTCCTTCGTCAATCAAATAGCGTCCTTTAAGATGGAAGAGAAAGATAACAAATTTATACTTGCTTCACCTAGGTATCGATATGAACAAAGACCATCTCACTACTGCAACATCTGCTTGCTTGGATTATACGGAAGGCTCTAACAGAAAACAGCATATTTCGGAAAAGAAAGTACCACGTACCTTATTTCCCATCACAAAGTTTAAAGAACCTATCCCACGTCGTGTGTCAGCATCATCTAGTACATCATCATGGAGTAGGCTGGCAACCTAAGATACAGTGAAAAGAAAAGAAAAGAAACTTGAATGAAGAAAGTTAAATGAAATGGCATTGTGACACTTAATAAACTAATCTGAACTAGAGGAGAGAAAATGAAACATCAACTAAGTGGCCATGCGGGTTTTTCTGAATGTAGGCCCATTCAGATGATCTGCGTCAACCATGCCAAGTTGTTGGCCCATTGAGCATCCAAGGAAAAGGACCCGAAAAAGAAGAGAAAACTGTTTGTCTTGCTCCCTATAAATAGAAAGAAAATCAAACAAGCAGGCAACAGCGGGCAACTGCAACTGCTTTGTTGTTAAAAAATAAAAACCTATAGCAGTCAGCCTTATACAACTAACTGGACCAGCACAAATAACTGTGCGTCTCCACCCTTCCCCAAGAAAGACATGATCTGCCACCCTTCAAGAAATTAACATCCCCCAGCTGTCCTTCAAATTCAGAACAGAACTCCCAAATTTTCCAAGCAACTGCAATTCTTTGATGCATTGTTACGAGTAAATTAGTACTTATCATACTATGTGGAATTTCTCTTTTAGCTCCATCCTCCCGTTGCTCTCTTACAAATCAGGTGAGATATATCAGTTATACCCCATGTTTCCGTGTTGCTTCCTTACCAATCGGGTTTATATATGAGTTCTTTTTCATGAATTTAACATCCACACCTATCCCCTAAATGCGTACTTCATCTATATTATCTGAATTCTTCATTTTACCTTTCATGCATCGGTCGGGGTACTTTTGTATGCAACCTTCAAAATACCCATTAAACTCATATTAAGTTGTACGTGTACATATTTAGTATCTGTGTTGTATCTGACACTTGTACCAAAGTCCAGAACATAATAAGTCATCAAGAACTTGAGTGTTAAAATCTTGTCATCTAACAACCCAACTGATGGTCTTTCCATCCTAACAGGAAAAAGAGATAAAATAGTTACATGGATCATCTCCGTGATTTCAGCTATACACTGCTGCCTGGTACGCAAATCCCTGGACAAAGAATCAACATCCACCTGGGGTCTAAGTACCGGTGCGTTCAGTGCCGTTGCCATCAACAGCAGAACCTACAACAAAGTACATCGTGTATTTGCTTTTGAGGATGTATGAAAGAAATGAATGCTACGTTGACATGAAACAAACTTGAAAAAATCTACATTATAATGGATCTGGCCAAGCAACAGCACAATAACCACTTAACGCACACAAGAAGCACCATCAAAGTATATTACTTCAAGAGGGTGCTATCTGTATTTCCACCACATATGCACTTAAATTGGAAATACAAGGACTTCAATTAATACAAAGGCTTCAATTTGTACCCCTTAAAATGAACACCACTGCTCATTAGATAATAGATATAAATAAAAAAAATTGCGTATCTAATAAATAGAGAATTATTTCCTCAAGTTTTGCTCATATATAACATGAAACTGTTATATTCAACTAAAATGCAAACAAATAAAAAAAAAGAAAAGAAGGCCGAAGTAGTTAATACATAATAAAATTCAGTTTAGTTTTGGTTTGCCAACTGTTGCGATTTCTTTAGTTTTTCATGTCTATCCCTGTTCTATTCACATTCATCTCTACTGAACAGCAGATATGGTTTATCTCGTCGTAAATCTCAGACCTGCATCATCATCTCCCTTCGACCAGAAACTTATCCTCAAACATCCTAGTTTCCAAAACGTAAGGCTTCAAACTACTTTGTCATCTTCACCTCTAATTTTCTATTTGATGCCATCTTGCACTCTAAATGCAAGGCTTCAAACCACTTTGTCATCTTAACCTCTAAGGCTCTAACTATATGGTTGATGCCATTTTATACTATAATTTCAACGTTACAGAACTTAATCATCCAAGACTGTGTCCAAAAAGAGACCTGTCCAATAATTACTACAATTTAAGCAAAAGACAAGTGAAAGTTGGATTCTCAGTCTGGTAGTTTCTGCTGGAGCATCATGTTCGAGCCTACTGTAAATGCAACTAAGGGAAATTCTTGTTCTTCCTTATTTTTCGGGAGAAAAATGTTTTTAGCTTTCAGAAAGAAATGTACAACATCTACATCTCTGCTATTTCAAAACCAAATGTCTAAATTTTTTCACTAAGCAACAGTCACTTAGCTTTCATCAGTATTTTAAAGGGAAGATACTCAGTAATTTAGAGAATCATGACTTTTTCCAAAGCTATGCAGCCTTTATTATAGGAACTGTGGATTTTGTTTTTTTAACAATTACTTGATGACTACGAAAGTTACTTTCTTTGGAATACGCAAAAGCTTGTGCACCGAAATAAGGCTGAATGTATAATACACATGAAAATTGAGCTTGGGAGTAACAAATCATACTGTGGGTCGAAACCTCTTCCCTTCTACTCCCATTTTGAAGAAATACTCAGCAGCTGAAGCCAGCTTTGGGACCTGTATACAAATGAAACAGGTTGTCATCTAGCATCAAGGATTTAGCAATCACCAAAGCATGGAAAAAGTTATATACCTCGGCAACTACCATTGATCTCAGTCTGTTTGTCAGAAGGGATAATTCGTCAGCAACAAGGGAAAATGGGTCCACTTGCTCCTGAGAGAAAGACAATAGGAAACAGTGGGAAAAACATCATCCCTTGGCAATTACATAAAGGATGGGGATTGAGGAACGAACAAGATAGAAAAATATAAGAGCTAATGATTTGCATCAGAACCTCGAACTACTCAGACAAGTCCTTAAATGGCTGCTGAACATAACTATACAAACAAGTCATTCACGGCAAAAGAAATTTCATCCACTAGTGCAACGTTGCAACGTTTTAGGTACAATTTTGAATCAGTTTTGCTATCCAGAAATAAGGTAAGACAACTGGAAAGGAATAAAGAAAAGGCCCTTTAGGTCCACATACTCTAACTTAAATATAGAGAAGTAACTGCTAATAAGTTTACAATTGTATGCACCATGTCATCAATCCTTCTGGAAATACTCGACACAACAAATTACAGATGCATAAACCATAAGATCCATCAGTGAGGAAGCTAACTAAGAGGAATGACATTGAAATACGATGTTAGCAAAACCCCTGGGTATAACATGAGAACTGTAGATTTAAGAAATAAAATGCCATACAAACCTCAGCTACAGCAGTGCTTTGATGATGAATTTGTTGACCAATACCACTAAGAGCATTAGAAACCCATGAATGAATTACTCTGCAACCCAAAACCTAATAATCACCAAAAACAATCATAATAAAGCATAAAAAGTCACAAATTAGAAATAATAGCAGCAAATTGAGCAATTAAATTATGTAACCTTTGAAACAGAGCTTATAAGAAAAAATGACTGGAAGAATCAGAAAGAAGGCCGAAGTAGTATTGACTATCTTTTTTATGACAAGAGGGGTTGCTCTGATGGTAAGCAACCCCCACTTCCAACCGAGAGATTGTGAGTTCGAGTCTCCCCAAGAGCAAGGTGGGAAGTTCTTGGAGGGAAGGATGCTGGGGGTCTATTTGGAAACAGCCTCTCTATCTAAGGGTAGGTGTAAGGTATGCGTACACACTACCCTCCCCAGACCCCACTAAGTGGGATTATACTGGGTTGTTGTTGTTGTTGTATCTTTCTTAAGCGAAGAGATGGACTGAAAATACACCAAAAATAGAGAAAATGGAAACAAGGAAAGGGGATGAAAAAGAGATATCAAAGTTCGGCAAGAACTAGGTCTTGCCTCCTATATCTTTCTACACATGGTTGAAAACTAACAACAACAACAACAACATACTCTGTGTAATCCCACAAGCGGGATATGAGGAGAGTAATGTGTACGCAGATCTTATCCCCACCTTGTGATGGTAGAGAAGTTTTTGATGGATCATCGGCTCAAGGAATAGCGAAAATAAAGCAACAAACAATAGCAACAAAAAGGAAATAGGGTAATGGAAGCGAATGAAACAACATGTAATAATAAAGAACCAGGATAGAAAATATAAGAAAAGCACTAGTACTACTGGTAAACCTAGGAGAAACTCACGACTACCTATTAACCTTCAACCTTAATTGGACCTCCACACCTTGCTACCAAGGGTCATGTCCCCGGTAAGCTAAAGCAATGATATTTCTTGCCTAATCACCTCTCCCCAGTACTTCTTTGGTCTACCCCTACTCTTCCTCAGACCTACCATGGTCAACCTCTCACATCTCTTAATCCGGCATCTATGTATCTCCTCTTTAAATCCTGAACCCTCTCAACCACGATTCCCCTAACTTGTCCCCTACAGAGGTCACTTTCACCTTTTCCCTAATAACTTACTTCCTAATCTTGTCTTTTCCCGATATGCTCACACATCTATCTCTATATCGCTCATTTTAGCTACTTTCATCTTCTGCACATGTGACTTCTTGACGGGCCAATACTCAGCTCTATACAACATATTATGTCTAACAACCACTCTGTAGAACTTGCTCTTAAGTCTTGGTTGCACATTTTTATCACACAAGACCCTAGAAGCGAGCCTCCATTTCATCCAACAGCTTCAATACAATGAGTAACATCCTGGTCACTTGCCTAGGAAGAGAACATTTAAAGGAAAAATAACTAGAGAAAGGTGCAAGTTATGACCTAATTGAACCTTATATAACTAATTTTGTCCATCCTTCCTTTCATTTTTTCTGGTGTCCTTTTTCAAGTTTTAACTCCACACATGAGAACTCATGTTGACGGTCTCAAACACATATAAAGGAGGATGGTTGTGGCAGGTTGACAACCGGCATAAAGTAGTCAATTTATAATGATTTCTCATATTTTAAAGTATGTTGGAACATGCTCGCTATGTAACCATAGGAGTCCTTGACCACAAAATAATGAGCTTGAGCATATCATTTGAGTGCATCGCTGTACATGGACTATTGCGCCAGTGTCACCCCCCCCCCCTCCCCCCCCCCCCCCCACACACACGACGTGTAGCTCAAAATTCGATTGGAACCAGTGCGTATTACAAAAAAAAAACAGCAGTAACACCCTATCTATAGTAAGGGACTTTTCAATTCAGTCTCCCATTTGATTTCAAACCATCAAATATAAAGATTCTTTGTTAGCTCTTCGTGCCTCCTTGACTTTTCAAACTCAACTAAGGCTGTCCAACTAGATAAGAGCCCGTGCTTCCTCTCGAACAGAGCTCCTCGCAGAAATTCCAGATCATTGAAGAGGAATTAAAGAAAATGGTAGTTTTCCTATCAAGTACCTGAAAGTTTTCTTGTCCTGTTAGCTTTGCATTTCCTAGGATCCTACTAAAGTCTAAATTGCACCATATTAGAAAGAAATAGACCTGAGTAGAGCAAAAACCAACACACATACAGTTGAGGTAGCAGGTAGCCCCTGAAATTAGTCGACGTGCACACAAGCTAGCCCAGCCACCACGATTATAAAAAAACACATATAGCCAATCTTGACAAACGGAATTGAGGTATGGTTGATTGATTGGAACTTTTTAAAAATAAAATCACATAATCCCAAAATAAACTTCAGCGCAACTATCAATTTTCTGGGCAGTAAAAAAAAAAAGATCAAGGCCCTAAAGTAAAAACAATATCCACTCCCAATTACAGCTAACAAAAAGTAAAACTAACAGAACAGAACTAAGAACCAAAATATAAAAGGAAAACATGAGATTAATTTTACCTTATGAGAAGCATCGATGGGAGAGGAGAAGTGATTGGAATGGTGAAATTGTTGTTGCTGGAAACGTAGCCATCGACATCTATTGATACTGCGTCTCGAAATCTGAGACAAACTCCTTGCAAATAGCATTCTTGATATATTTAATTTTGTATGTATGTAATATTATTTGTGTGCTGAGTATGTTTATATTTTGGTCGCTTGTTAGTAGAAGAAGAAAGAGGAGAATGAGGGAGGGAGGAAAGGTCAAAGTAGAGCGGTGCCCCAGGGTTTGAGGAACCCAAAAAAGGCAAGAAATTTAACGGACTCGTGTTTTAATTTGCTGCCTATGACGAATCCCAATAGCAACCATATGTGCAAAATTAGGTACTTGTTTTAAATATAATTTTATTTATTGTTAATGTTTATATATTTAGAGAAATTTTAGGGCTTGTTACTTGGTGATTAAATAACTTTTTTTTTATAAACATAGGGGTTCTATTCCATTGTAATTTATCCCAAGAGTTCTTTCTCCCTACTTTTTTCTGCAATATTCTTCTTCTTTATTGTTTCATAACATGTTATCAGCACAAGACTCTAATCAATTGAGTAAAAGTTTTGGGATTGAATATAATAACTGTCAATTGTTCCATTAACTTCCTTCATGATTAAATTTTGTATTTAAGGTAAGTATTTTACTTTATTTTTCTCTTTGAAATTCTTGAAATTCTATAACTTGATTTTATATACAAGCAAAGATAACAATGTTTCATTATAACTCTAATGGAGTTAGTAAGAAATTATAACCACCCAAAGTGGTAAAATATTTATGCCTTGCCATGATTGTGGGCAAAGAGTTGAAAACACGTCCCGTTAAATTTGCTCTACTCTCATTCCCTCAAGAGAATATGATAGCAGTATGTGATAAGTCTGAAAGAAGATAAAATTATTACCGTGAAGGTATCAATGGATATGGACGTGGCAATAAACAAAATTATAATAGTTATCATCGTGATAATGCGAACAATAAAGATTCTTAAAATAATCATTCTCTCTGTAAAAGCAATATTTGTCAATGATTTGACATGAGATTTTATAAAGCACATATAGATGAGTATGATCCATTCATGATGTGAATGTGACAACATCTGATTTGTGAATACATACTCATTTTTGGAACAATATGAGTGTGCTAGTGGTAGTGAATATACCACATTCACCTCTAGAATGAGGTTTAAGATGATATAAGAAAATAACATCATTATTATGGCATAAATAGTCATTGGTCACGTACTTATTGTACGCCAAATAATTTTGGCATTGTGATTATTAAAGGCAACAATAATGTAAGAAACAGATCTTGCGTATAATTTTGATCATATTCATAATGGTATAACTTCCTTCTTCGAAGAAATATTTACCATATGAATGTTATGAATATGTGGTACTAAAAAATTAATTGAGAACTCTACAAGAACCAACTATACGATTTTGGAGAAACACAATTTATTACCAATAAGGTATTGTGTTGTAGTATGTCTCAAAGAAACTTATTCAGTTTCTAAAGTATACGCGAAAGCGGTTGATTATATTGAGACTATAAATAAAGGAAAGATTTAATATCCTCTATTACTACAACTTGTAGCGGGATAATATGTATGTGAAAAGTTACCCGCTTTATTCTTTAATTTGTACTACATAAATAAAAAAACGTCACAATAAAGTGGATGTTTATTGATATAAAAACTCATATCATAATACTTGGAGTTTATTGATAATTGCACACATCATGGTGTAAACATGAAGTTTATCAATATTGATAATTTATTCAATTGCCATAATTGATTTAGCCATGTGTGCAAAAATAAAAGAGAATTCATATGGGTAAATATTAAAGAACTAAAAAGTTCTTTACGAATTCTCTTACATTGATTTTCCTTATTAATTAATAGACCAACTAAAATTGGATTGAATCCCATGAATGCTGGAAATATCAAAGGTAAATATGGGCTCATTCACCTGCCATGTATATCACACAAGAGGCATCTATGAGATGCTTACATGTGCGATTATTATTAACCCGCAACATGGTGTTTGCGAGGTAACTTGCTCAATAATTTGATTTAGAGCATAATTTCCAGATTTTTTATTCAAGATAGTTCATCTTGATAAGTTGGTTTACATCAAAGTTGGTTTAGCAAAATAATTTATTGAGTGCCTTCACTTAATAGCTAAATAATTGCTTATAAGAACAAAGATATATATATATATATATATATATGTCAGTTTGATACACATTATATATGAAAGTATATTATTGTTGGCCCAAGAACAGGTGTAGTTTTAAAGAATGACAAATGAACTCAGTCATGAACCAGGTCCATCAGGTGAAACATAGTGTTTGTCAATCTATACATGCGAGATGCACGTGAAGGAGATAAGTCCTATTTATCAAGCATCAATATCTCTTGAATTGATCGAAAAGGTTACATATGGGATAAGGAGGGAAAATCTCCTTATGAGAAGAGAAAACAGATCCAGAGGATAGGATTGGAGTTTGTGTTGTTCAAGGACTCAACTTTGATGGAAGATCAGCAATTGAGTCTCAATCAAACTCTAATTACTAACTCATTAAATAACAATAATTGTTCTTTTTTACAGATATCGCACAAACGCAGAAGTTAAACTAAATTGAGAGCAAAAGAGCAAGGCAATTTTGCAAGAAATTTATGTGATATTTGAGTGTGCATTCATGAAGCTACTTGGACAAGATAGAAGAACCAATTCTATTGTGTCTTTCTTTTATTCTAGTTCAATTGTAGTAGGTGATTTAAAGTTGTACCTTTCAGCTTTCACAGAAGCATTTGTACTAGGTACTTTGAGTATTCAAGTTAGAGTTAACTTGAAGGTGTCGCAACAGTTGAGGCTATATGCTACACATGGATTAGAGTTAATCCTTAGGTTTACAAAACAATTTTGTAAATGCTTTTTTGGCTCAGTGATTTTAGTAGAAGTATGAAAAAATCCTACTGAGTAGTAGGTTGTAGTTTTTACACCTTTTGAGCCAGGTGTTTTCCATATAAAAATCTCTGTGCTCTTTATTTTATGTACTTTTAATTCCACAAAATGTAGTAGTAAGTTCACCTAGAAGAACCAGGTTCTTCTAGAGCAAAAATTGGGTACCACACAAATCACTCAACGTCCCCCCACCCTCTTGTGTGGTATTGACATTTAGAACATCACTTGGTATCCGAGCAGGTTATCCTTGAATAGGCTAACACCTTAGGAAAAGATCAACATGAGTGCACCACCTGGGAACTGGGAAGGGCAATGCAGTGCTAGGCCTTCACTCTTTAATGGACAGTACTACTCTTGGTGGAAAAACAGGATGAGAGATCATATCATTGGAGAGGACTATGAACTCTAGGACATAGTCATTGATGGCCCCTTGGCAACTATAAAGAAGAATGAGAAAGGAGTGGAAGTACCAAAGAAAGAGCTAACTGCACTGCTGAAGACCTAAAAAAGTGGGAGAAAAATGCTAAGGCCAGAAAATGGCTTGTGTGTAGACTAGGTCCAGATGAGTACAACAAGATCCAAAGCTTTACCAATGCTAAGGAAATCTAGGACAATTTGCAAGTGGCTCATGAAGAAACACCTCAAGTAAAAAGGTCTAGAGGAACACTACTGTATTCTCAATATGAGAATTTTACTATGAAAGAAGGAGAAACTATACAGGAGATGTATACTAGGTTCACTACATTGACAAATGAACTTAAGTCTCTTGAAAGGACTATTCTTGAAGAAGACAAGGTTGAGAAAATCTTGACAAGGGTTCTACCAGTATCATGGGAAAGAAAAATTACTGCTATTCAGGAATCTAAGAATATTGCTACCCTCAAGCTGGATGAACTAATTGGAAATTTTACTGCCTATGAACCGAGAAGGAAAACCATGAAGATGGACACACCCAAGAAGGAAAGAAGTCTGGCTCTCAGAATTGCTGAAGGTTCAGATCTGGAGGATGGTGAAATGGCTATGATAACAAGGTATTTCAAAAGGTATCTGATGAAAGGAAAGGGTTCTTCAAGAGGTACAACCTTCAACAAACCAAGGGCTCATGAGAAACGGACCAATGAGGGTTGTTACAAGTGTGGTAAGACTGATCACATGATCAAGAACTGCCCTTAATAGAAATTGACTGGAAGAAAGAAAGGGTTGAACGGAGAAATAGGAAGAATGAACAGGTTCAACCAAAAAAGAACAAAGGATCAACAAAGGCAATGGTTGCTGCCTGGGGGAAACATCAGATGAGGAATCAAAGGATAAAGATGAAGATGAATAGGCCTTTATGGCCATCGGAGAATCAAATGATGAACAAGAGGTAAGTATTCTTTATCTCAAAGACAAGATTAAATTTTTGTCTAAGGAAAGGCTGGCTGAGCTATTACTAGACTTCATTGATAAGTCTGAGATAATTAACAATGAAAAGGAAGATCTATCTAGGGAATGTGTGATACTACAAGCAAAATGCAAAAGTCTAGAGTCTAGGGCTAAGGAGAGTGATAGCAAAAATGTTGAGTTAAAAGAATCAGGTTCTTGAACTTGACACCAGTGTCTTAGAACTTAGATCTGAAAACATAAAACTGAAACTAGGAACATGAAAGAAGAAAGCTGATCACACATATCTCACTTTAGAAGAAAACTTAGGAAAAATGAAGGATGAGTTGTATAAGAAGGATGAACTGATTAAAGTCCTAAAAGAAGATCTAGGAAAGTTGAAATATAAACTAGACAGAACTTGCAAATAGAACAAGGCTTCTGATGCCCTTTCTTGGTTGCAAGAGCATCACAGCAACAACAAAAGAGGACTTGGCTATGGGACTCAAGCACCAAAGTAGGACCTTAAAAGCAAGTACCTCACACTTCCTAAAAATGAAATCTACACACATTATGGCAAGACTGGCCATTACAAGAGTGAGTGTAATGCTAAAGAAAAGGCCAGTCGAAAGAACAAATCCTTTGTTCAAGAGAAAAGTAAGCAGCCTGGGTGAGCAAGAAGGAATCTGATTCATCCTTTTGCCCATAGAAAGGGACCCAAACTAGTTTGGGTTCCTAAGACTAACCCTCGATTTCTTTTTGTAGGTCCAAGTGAAAGGGAGTAGCCAAATATGGTATATGGATAGTGGCTGCTCAAAACATATGACTAGGAGTAAGGACCAGTTCCTTTCACTTGAGGACTTAAAGGAATGCAATGTATCCTTTGGGAATGGGAAGAAAGGTAAGACTATTGGGGTTGGAAAGGTAGGTAAGACAGACTCTCACTCCATCGAGAATGTCTACTTAATATATGGCTTAAAATATAGCTTGATCAGTGTGTCACAAATGCATGACAGAGGTAAACTTGTAGCATTCACCTTTACTAAATGCTTTGTGATTAATCTTACTACTAACAAGATTGTTTTACAAGGAACGAGAGTTAATAATATTTACATTGTAGATTTGTTCACTCTCTCAGAAAATGAACTAACTTATCTAAGTGTGTTGGATAATGATCCCCTCCTGTGACACAAAAGACTTGGTCATGCAAGTCTGAATCAGCTAAACAAATTAGTCTCTAAGGACTTGGTGATAGGGTTGCCTAATATCAAGTTCAAGGAAGACAAAGTTTGTGAGGCATGTGTAAAAAGGAAGCAAGTAGTATCATCTTTCAAAAGCAAGAAAATGGTAAGTACAACCAAGTCGTTGGAACTGGTCCATATGGATCTATGTGGTCCAATGAGAACCATGAGCAGATGTGCGATGAAATATGTAATGGTGCTTGTTGATGATTACTCTAGATTTACCTGGGTTCTATTTCTAACTTCCAAAGATGAATCATTTGACATGTTTACTGCATTTGTTAGAAAAACACAGAAATAATTAGGAAATCAACTTGCATCCATTAGGTCAGACCATGGAACTGAATTTGAAAATTCCAAGTTTGTTGATTTCTGTGATGAAAATGGTATAGATTATAATTTCTCTTCCCCTAGGACTCCTCAACAAAATGGAGTAGTTGAAAGGAAGAATAGAACTCTTTAGGACATGGCTAGAACCATGTTGCTTTCTAGTAAATTGCCCCACAGCTTCTGGGCAGAGGCTGTAAACACTGCATGTTACATAATTAGTAGATACATGAGTAGACCTCTGGTAGAGAAGAATCCCCATGAGTTACTTAAAGGGAGAAAACCAAACATATCACATCTTACCGCATTTGGTTGCAAGTGCTATGTGCACAATAATAGAAAGGTCTCCCTAGGTAAGTTTGATCCTAGAAGTGATGAAGGACTAATCTTGGGATATTCTTGACCTAGTAAAGCATATAAAGTATTTAATAAAAGAACTATGTGTATAGAAGAAAGTGTACATGCAACATTTGATGAAACTAACATTCTTTCTGAGAGACATGAACCTGAAGATGAAGCTATTGGATTGGAAAAGGTTTTAACTGAAGCATCAGCTCAGGTTAAAGTGGCACCCACAGAAGGAACATGTGATGGAACAGGTTCTTCTATCCATGGCAACCTGACAGGGGAACTAATCAAAGGGGAATTGAAATAAATCCCTTGAAAGAACCCGGTTCATGACCCTGTTCCTCAGCAACAAAACATGGGAGAAACATCTAGCATAAACCAGTTGGTTGTAAAACCTCACAAGTATCATTCTCATCCCATTGAGAACATTATCACTAATCCAACATCTGGAGTTAAAACTAGATCACAATTAAAGAATCTGTGTGCTTTTGATGCATTTGTGTCTCTTATTGAACCTAAAAATGTTATTGAAGTGTTGCAGGATGGAGATTGGTGATTGCTATGCAAGATGAACTCAATCTGTTTGAAAGAAGTTAAGTTTGGCATCTAGTTCCAAGACCCAAGGACATATTAGTCATTGGTACAAAATAGGTCTTTAGAAACAAACTTGATGAAGATAGACAGTTACAAGAAACAAGCAAGACTGGTGGTCCAAGGTTACAGCCAAGAGGATGGCATAGACTATGATGAGACTTTTGCTCCTGTTGCAAGACTAGAGGCAATTAGACTCCTTATAGCTTTTGCAGCACACATGGAATTCACTCTGCAACAAATGGATGTCAAAAGTGCATTCCTAAATGGCTACCTGAAAGAGGAAGTGTTTGTGAAACAACCACCAGGATTTGAGAGCAAGGAATGTCCTGAACATGTGTACAAGTTAGACAAGGCCCTCTATAGACTCAAGCAGGCTCCAAGAGCATGGTATGAACACTTGTCAAAATTCCTCCTGGAGCATGGTTACAAGAGAGGTAAAACTGATAGTACCTTATTCTTAAAGGAAAAAGGTAATAATCTCCTTATTGTTTAAATATATGTTAATGACATAATATTTGGGGCCACTACTGATAAGCTAAACTTTGCAAAATTAATGGGGAGTGAGCCTGAAATGAGTATGATGGGTGAGCTTAACTTCTTCTTAGGCTTACAAATCAAACAAAGTCAAAATAAAACCATGATCTACTAGCATAAGTATGCAAAGGAACTTATAAAAAAGTTTAAAATGGAAGAATCAAAGCAAATAGACACACCCATTGCAACTGCTACTAAATTAGATGTTAATGAACCTGGTTCATCTATTGACCAAAAGTTGTATAGGGGTATGATTGGTTCACTTATATATCTTACTGCTTGTAGACCTAACATTATTTTCAGTGTAGGACTTTGTGCTCACTTTCAGGAAAATCCTAAAGAGTTGCATCTGGCTGCTGTCAAAAGGATACTAAGATACTTAAAAGACACCACTGATCTATGTCTTTGGTATCCCAAAGGTAGCAATTCTGATTAGTAGGATATGCTGATGTTAATTATGCAAGTTTTCTAGTGGATGGGAAGAGCACTCAGGCATGGAACACTTCCTTGGTTCATGTCTTGTGTCATGGGCTATCAAAAAGCAAAACTCAGTGGCCTTATCTACTACTAGAGCTGAGTATGTTGCTGCTACATCTTGTTGTGCTCAATTGCTATGGATCAAACATCAGTTGGTAGATTTTGGTATTGAGGTTGGTTGTATTCTAATATTTTGTGATAACACTAGTGCTATAAGTATGACAAAGAACCTTGTTCATCATAAAAGGACTAAGCACATAAATATTAGACACCACTTCTTAGGAGATAACTATGAGAAAAGACTGATCTCAATAGAATTATGTGCTACTGATAAGCAAAATGCTGGCATTTTCACCAAAGCACTAAGTAGAGAAAACTTTGAGAAGAACATGTTGGAATTAGGGATGATTAAGGTCACCTAATAGGTACAGTTCAAAATGCACAATGGAAAAAAAGCAAAAAAAACAAAAATAAATGAAATGACTTTTTTTGTTTGGGAGTTTTATTCTTTGTGTAAATAACTAGATTAATTCTTACTCAGCTTTATAGTTACTCATATTACTTGTGTATATATGATTGACCGATCTCTTACAAAGTTTTTCTATTATGACATTTGAGGCATGTTCAAGAGAGTTCTTTATGAAGAACCTGGTTCATCAGTATGAGTTCATGTGAAAATATAGGTATGTTTTCAATACCCTGCATAATTGGAAAGATTAACAATTCAAACATGAGCAAAAGTCCAGTCATCGCCAAATTCCTAGAAAATTTTATTAGTTGAGGCATTGAACCAGTTTCGTCCATTTAGAACTCTAAAACCGTGATTTTTGCCTAAAATCTAGGGAAGCCAAATAAATCATTAAAGGACTGGAATTACAAGTTGATTAGACTTCTCTTTGGCCTTTGAAAAGTTGTCATTACTGAGTAAATGTCTAATTGCTTTTAAATACACACCACGTCTCTAATCTTCTTCATTATGTAATAACCGTCAAAAACTTCCTCTAGTTCTAAATCGCTTCTCCTCTCCAGAAATTCCCAAAATTCTCTTATTCAAAAATTTCCAAAGCTTTTCAAGCAACGAAGAACCATCACTAAACCCCTGTTGAGGTAAGTTCTTCGGTGGTTGTAAACTTAGAAAATTGGTTCTAGTTGGACCTATTAGAGATATAAAGGTGGCTGAATCGAGTAGGAGTAGGAAAGGAAAAGGAAAAATTCTTTCTATATGTGAAGTTGAAGAAAAGAGTGGCACAAAGTCAAGAAGAAGTGGCTCTGGGGAAGCAGCTGAAGGGTTGGTTCATCTAAGCAAACAAAGAGATGAAACTGGTTCATCTGCTGAGGAAACTCTGGTTGATCTTATGAAAATGGTTGGGGCAAGTTATGACCCAAAGAAACACAAATCTTGCTCACAAAAGGCCCCAACTATTCCCAAGCCATCCAAGAAAAAAAAAATTATCCCAAAAATCTACTGCTCCTTCAGTACCTAGGAAGGGCTACAAGAAGCAAGGTAAGATAAAGTGAAGCTGACCTACAAAAAGCTCTAGGAGAAGAAAATGGAGAAGGGAAAGAAAAAGGTTGCAGAGTTCTTTGAGGTTGAAAAAGAAGAGGAGATGGAACCGATCCATCAAGAAAGGGTAACAACAATGGAGGTTTCTACACCAAAACTTAAAAAGCTCAAGACTTCTTCCAAGAAGTCTCCTTTTGTACCTGTTCTGATGAACCCCACTAGCTGAAAGGACAAGATTTACAATGAAAGGCAAGCAACAGAAAATTGTTGAAGAAGATGAAGAGTGGAGTAGAGAAGAAAAAGAAGAGGAATCTGAGAAGGAACATGATAAGTTTGCCATCTTTGGCAAAAGAAAAATTTTGAAAGGAAGATTGTTGAAGTACCTGGGTGAACCAGGAATGA
Source organism: Nicotiana benthamiana (assembly GCA_034376525.1). Lineage (NCBI taxonomy): Eukaryota > Viridiplantae > Streptophyta > Magnoliopsida > Solanales > Solanaceae > Nicotiana > Nicotiana benthamiana. Next base: position 99,524,328 of record CM067337.1, read on the forward strand.
TGAGACTGTTGGATGCTCTAGCTGCACAATGTTGGAAGGACATGGTCCTTGAAATGGATGAGAGGCTGGCCATGAATGAGCTGATTGAATTTATGGCCAATGCTACTATGAAGGATGGAGTAGTCACCAGCCTGGTGAAAGGAGTGAAAGTGGAGTTTGATGCACTCAAACTAGGTGAGATTATGGACATACCTACTTAAGGGTATGATGATTATATAAGGCAAATATGGTCATGTCTGGATTCTCTTCCAATTGTTGTTGAAATCACTTGAAGGTTTTATGATTCTGAAGATGTGTCTGAAGCCAGATTTATGCAGAAGAGTGAAATGAGACCTGATCATAAGGTCTTGTTTGAATTTTTCAACAGGTGCCTCTTGCCCAGACATGAGAGAAGACACACTGCAAATTATATGGACCTGGTTCTTGTGGAGTGTCTGGAGAGAGGTCAACTGGCCTGCTTTCATTGCCAAATTACTAGCCATGGTCATCAATGGCTCTAAGACACATGCTACTCCATATGGGTTCATACTGACTACTGTGCTGGACAGGATGAACGTACGTTTGAAGAAATGGGAAATGGTATCAAGATAAGAACATTTTGGTATTAAGACTCTGTTGGCTTGTGACTATCTAGTCAATGCTATCCCAGTTGAACGTGGTTCATCTTTGAGGACACCTATTAACAGCAAAGTTAGGGCTTCGGTTCAGGAGTGTGGAACTAAGGATGATGAAATTTCTAGGCTCAAGGCACGTGTGGCTAAATTGGAAACTGAAAGAGATAGCCTTAGAACTGAGCTAGCAAAAGAAAAGGAGAAAAGTGATGGAATGCTTCAGAATATGGTAAACATTCTCCAATCTCATCCCTCTAGTTCCTCCAAGCCCTAGGTCTCCCACCACTTGTATTTTGAACCAGTCTAGTAATCCCCAGTGATCCAGATAAGGGATGTTTCTGTTTTTTTGTGCTCATGTTTTGGAAGTTTTTCTTTCTTTTTATGGTCTGTTTGTGAAGGCATATCTCTATCAATGACAAACTATTGTTTTCTCTTGTTCAATGATGATTCTATTCTTAATCAACAACAACAACAACTACCCAGTATAGTCCCACAAAGTGGGGTCTAGGATTCACAATGTATGCAACTTTTCGATTATGCCAAAAGGGGGAAGATTTATTCTGCTTTACTCATTATTTTGAATTTAGTGATATTTATAACCTAATTAACCTGGTCCTTGATGATAAGTAAAAAATTTCTAAGTAAAGTGTTAATGGTTAAGCTGAGTTCTTACAAGTCTTTGATCAGTAAAAAGTATAGAGTTTGTCATCATCAAAAATGGAGAATTTGTTGGCCCAAGAACAGGTGTAGTTTTGAAGAATGAAAAATGAATTTAGTCATGGACCAGGTCCATCACGTGAAGCACAATTTTTGTCAACTTATACATGTGAGATGCACATGAAGAAGATGAGTCCCATTTATCAAGCAACAATATCTCCTGAACTAATCGAAAAGACTGCATTATGGGATAAGGAGGGATAGTCTCCTTATGAGAAGAGAACACAGATCTGGATAAAGGATAGGGTTGGAGTTTGGGTTGTTTAAGGACTCAACTTCGATGGAAGATCAGCAATTGAGTCTCAATCAAACTATAATTACTAACTCATTAAATAACAGTGATTGTTCTCTTTTATAGGTATTGCACAAACACAGAAGTTAAACTAAATTGAGAGCAAGAAAGAGAGGCAATTTTGCAAGCAATTTATATAAGATTTGAGTGTGCATTCCTGAAGGTACTTGGACAAGATAAAAGAACCAATTTTATTGTGTCTTTCTTTTATTCTAGTTTAGTTGTAATAGGTAATTTAAAGTTTTACCTTTCATCTTTCATAGAAGCATTTGTACTAGGTACTTTGAGTATTCAAGTTAGAATTAACTTGAAGGTATCGCAAAAATTAAGGTTGTATGTTACACAGGGATTAGAGTTAATCTTTAGGTTTACAAAGAGTTTTTATAAATGTTGTTTTGGCTTAGTGATTTTAGTGGAAGTTTGGGAAAATCCTACTAAGTAGTAGGTCGTGTTTTTTTCACCTTTGATCCAGGTGTTTTCTACGTAAAAATCTATATGTTCTTTATTTTATGTAATTTTAGTTTTGGAAACAGTAATAGTAAGTACACCTAGAAAAACCAGGTTCCTCTAGAGCGAAAATTGGGTACCACACAAATCATGCCCCCGTGTGGTATTGGCGTTTAGAACATCAATTATTTTCTCTCTTCATAAGTTGTTCATGGTTAGGAACCAAATAATTCCATATTATTATTATTATTAATGTGCGGTGTATATTTTGACTAATACCATGACACACAAAGATGGGCTTTCAAAAGTGAGGAAACAAGTTAGTTTTTCTAATATGAGGGGGAGACATGATAAACAGTTGAGAAAACGTTACGTGAAATGAATTATCATTTATTATCTAGATCCTCGAATATGATAATATGAACATGAAGTTCATAAAAAGATAATTCATCTACAATATATTGCAAATATGCTAGATGCATTTGTTGACCTAAAGAAAGTAACTATATTCTCATTGTAAATATTCATATTAAGTCTTATAAGGACAAAGTCTATGGCTTGAAGCGTACAGACAAATCGGTTTCAAATAGAACTTCTTGATAAAGAAGATGAGCAAATAATCAAACTAATCACAATAAGGAGGCAAGTGATCTAGAATATCACATGACATAGCACTTCTTAAAATCTCATGAGAGATTTAGGTACCTGAATATATGAATGAAGAGATCTTTATGTTATGTCTTTATAAAAAATTATTGGAACCGATATAAAATGTTCGTCGACGACATCTATCATAACAATAAGTATAGATGAGAATCTTAAGTCTATCGAATATAGACATAAAAATACTGCAAAATAGAAGAGACACAATTCGAATAGAATTGGTTTATTATGAAAGACATGTAGTTTTGGACATGTAGTTCAAATACTTAAAAGTATAATGTCAATGTTATGTGCACTCAGTTTTCGGTATCTTATATGTCTAGCATGATATAAAAATTTGATATGCATCTAAAGTCTATTATATGGCTTATATGAGTTAACTTATATGACAATCCATGAAGGAGTTAAGTTTCTTGAAGCATATACAATTCTCGATCTTGAAGTACCACTTCTTCAGTGCAATTTGTGTACAAGTGTATCTTGTTGTAGCTATAAGCATGATAATGTTATAGCGAGAATACCTCTATGGAGATATTGAAAAGGCTGTTCCACGGCAGTTTATGAAGACATTACATCTCTATCAAGAATGATGATTTCAAGATGCAATATATTCATTCAAGTTAATATGGCTGATTTGTTTATCAAATCTCTTCCAACAATCTTTTGAAGATGGTGCACAAGATTGGGATGTGAGGCTCAAGGATGTGAATTGATGCTCTCATCAGGGGGATTTAATACACGTTGTACTCTCCTTACAAGGTTTTGTCCCACTGGGTTTTCCTTGCAAGGTTTTTAACGAGGCAACCAAAAGGCGTATTGTTAGATATGTGTACTCTTTTTCCTCTACTATAAAATTTTTCCATTAAGTTTTATCTTGTTAAGGTTTTAACGAGGAACATTATATATTGAATAGACATTCAAGGAGGAGTGTTATAATAGAATTTTATCTATGGTGAAGCTCTATATTTAGAGAAATTTTAGGGCTTGCTACTTGGTGGCTAAGTAACTTTTTCTCTATAATAGAGGGGTCCTATTCCATTGTAATTCATCCCAAAACCAATAAGAGTTCTCTCTCCCTACTTTTCTCTGCAATATTCTTCTTCTTCTTCTTTTATTGTTTCATAACAGTACTAAAATTTTCATGTCGCAAACCATTTAATTTTTATCTATTTTTTAAAATAAAATTTGATAAATTTATTATTGTTGACAATTGGATAATTAAAATTTATTTTTTATGATATTTGAAAGTTATGTTTCAAATTTGAGCTCATTTGGAGTAGATTTGGACATTGAATCATGTATTGAGTTGTTAAAATTCGAAGAACAAATTTATATTTCAGAACTTAAGATTCGAATTTTTAAAGTTGCATTTGAAAGATAGAAGAATTTCAATTTGATTTCTAAAATTACAAAAGATTGAATTACCTTATCTTCAAGTGAATACACTTTACAAAATTTTATACGATGCGGGTATTACTTCAATAGAAGCTCCAAAAATGAGCATATATGAAAATGCCCCTAAATCTAAAAGTGTCAATTTCAGCCCCGAGCGTGTAAGCCGCAGCGGGTTCGGTTGTTAACAAAAAACAGACAGGTCAGAATCGGCAATTGCTGATCTTGATCATTGAGTGCTCAATTTGCTTGGCTCCCACCCGATGTGTAATACTTATATTAATAAATCCTAAAAAGACTGAAACTTTCCCTAACAAAGGGATTGAATGCTCTTTGGCAATTGTTGGTCTCATTAATGATTTCTCTTACATAGCTTATTTTTCTTTTCCTTTATATGATAATAGAATATTCCCAAAATATGGTAAAATAGCTATTCTATTTCTAGTACAAATAGTGCACCTCGTACTTGTCTCGGTTTATACAAAAAAAAAAAACAAGTAAATGCACCTCTCTATCCTATTTACGGTCGAAATCGAGCTCATCTATGATATGGTAGATCATGCTCGGAATATAAGGGACTGAAGATCGACCCCAAGTTCCATTGGACCAGAACATTACGGTGGGAATCTCGGCACGTATCAATAAGAAACCACTAACCTTGATTCTTTTTACCTTTTATAGAATTTTAACTAAAGTAGTTCTATTTCCCTTCGTTCAGCCCTTCGATTCCTTAACTGATTTTTTCTCACCCTTGGGGCAATCCTGATGACTTTAGGCTCCAAGTCTGAATCATAAAAATAAACCATGCGACGACGTACCCTTCTACGTTGTCCTCTTCCTTGACTTCGAGAACTCCCACTTGGAGTAATTCAAACTTGTCCCTGTTCAGTCATATATGAAATAGGACCAACAAAACAATAAGAATGGCTACAACCACTCAATGTGACAACATATATCACCAATAACTAATAAAAGTATTTCAATGTAAGAGATCAATGCTAAACTAATTTTCTATATTAAGAAAATATTAAGATATATTAAGGCTAGTTTATATCAGTTCATGGTCCACACAAGGGAAAAACACTAATAAAACTTATTCAAGTTAACCTCAGTTCCTTAATGCCGTGTTTGGTGGAGAATGGAAAAAGAAATCACAGGCAAAAAAAAAGAGAGAGAGAGAGAGAGCAACCACCATTAGAGACAACCGAAAACTTTGGAACCATCATATATTAACTTTTCCGTACTTTAATTGACATTACAAGGGAAATTACTTTGACTAATATATAACATTACCATGGTCCATAGGCATGCCAAATTAGTAGTACTACTAATTAACATTAGCATAAGACTAAATAAAAGAAACAGATCCCATAACCTAAAACAATTAAGGGAAATTAGGAGATCTGCCATTGAAAGAGTTGAGACTGGGTTCAACTCTGCTGCCTAATTTTTTTTTCGTCTAGAGTTCATTCACTTTTGCGAACTTTATGAAATACAACTCTAAGTGAACCTCAGAGTCATAGTATATAAAGAATTGTCAAAAACACTTTTCTGGCCAAATTAATTACGGTCAAGTTCTATGGGCCATATCCTAATGCCTCCAGGAAAAAAGAAGTTTATGGCGCACAAAACAAAAAAAAAACAACACCTTATTCAAACAAAGATTATCGGTAACAAAGTATATATCGTGGTGGTAGCAATTAGGAGTAAACAACCTGGCTTTGATATCATTGTTAGATTAATAATCGTGGGGGGAGAATAGCATTAGCGTATCTATCAACGCAGTGAAAGAATTATTGAACTCACCATCGAAACAATTGCCCCAAGTCAAACTTTGAATCACTAGGAAACAAAGTTAGTCTTCCACCAATAAGATACCCTTACTTGTGTGTGTTCTTCATTGGGCGAAGAAGAGAGTCAGAGAAAATTCTTGAGTTAGAGAAAAAACTTACGCTCTCTTGTTATGTTTTATATCCTTTAGATAAATAGGGAGAGTAATAGCAGTTTTAGGAAGATAACCCACTTTTGCACGTTCAGTTTAGTGGGTGTTTGTGCTCTAGTGGTAACTTCCCTTTAACCTCTCCCCCTTATCTCTCCTAACTGGGTCAGCCCACATAGAGCGACCCATGACCTATAATCCAACATACTCCCGCTACCCATACTCTCGAGCAGCGAGTGCATGTTGATCAGGTCCTAGAGATTATTCTTGTACCGCCTGTAGTTCCAGTTCAACCTGAGAATAGGGCATCAGCTTCAGAGGATGACCAGCGGATACTTGAGAGGTTCAAGAAATATGATCCTCCGGTATTTAGTGGATTAGAATCAGATGATGCCTTGGGATTTCTATAGGAGTGCCACCGTATTCTCCGTACCATGAGTATATCATTATTGAGCAACGTTTCCTTCACTACTTATCAGCTTTGAGGGGTCGCTATGAGGGTTGGAGCACCTATGAGTTAGACAATTCGGACGAGGCTGCTTCACTAACTTGGACCCCGTTTTTAGATCTGTTCCTGAGAGAGTTTATCCCTCAAAGCCTCAGGGACGCATGGCGCGCAGAGTTTGAGCATTTGCACCAGGGCTCTATGGTTGTCTTAGAGTATACTGTCTGTTACCCTAGCTTGGCTAGACATGCGCCAGCCTTGGTTTCTACTTTTTGCAAGAGGGTTCGCCTGTTTATTGCGGGGCTCATTCCGAGCATCAGGTCTAGCATGGCCCTTGAGTTGGAGATAAATATCCTTATCAGTAGGTAGTAAGCGTTGATGGGAGGATTGAGGGTATGCATGCTAGGGAGAGAGAGGAGAAGGAGGCCAAGAGGTCTCAAGACTCGGGCTATTATTCTGATGCCCATGCTCTAGATGTAAGTCGTCATGGTAGGGTTAATATGAGTTGCCCTGTTCATTTAGCTCTTTCAGAAGCCAGTAGTGCTCCAGCCCCTCCTAGGCCTCAGGAGCCTTATTATGCACCACCAATATCTAGCGCGCCTCCTGCGCGGGGTGCTTTCAGAGGTCAGTCCAACATACTTGGACCAAGCTAGTCAAAGCCACCACTTCTTCCCAGAGCTTGTTTTAAGTGCGGTGACACATGCCATATAGTGAGGAATTGCCCCAGACATGGGAGGGGTGCACCTCCATAGACTAATGGCTATAGTGTGCCCTGCAATGTTGTTTGGCTATGGTTATAGCTCTAGTTGCTACCCTACCTACTCCGCCAGCTAGAAGTAGAGGTCGAGGAGGTAGAGATCGCCCTAGAGGGGGAGGCCAGGCCAGATATTATACCCTTCCTGCCCATACTGAGGTTGTTGCCTCTTATTCTTTCATCATAGGTATTATATTGGTCTGTCACAGAGATGCATCAGTTTCTATTTGATCCAGGCTCCACTTACTCTTATGTGTCTTCTTATTTTGCTCCGCACTTGGGTGTACCTCAGGATTCTTTGAGTTCCCATGCTTACATTTCTACTCATGTGGGAGATTCTCTTGTTGTGGACCGCGTTTATCGGTCGTGTTTGATTGCTCTTAGTGGTTTTAGGACCACAACTAATTTATTGTTACTCAACATGGTTGATTTTGATATTATCTTGGGCATGGACTGGTTGTCGCACCATTATGCTATTCTTGATTGTCACGCTAAAACCATGACACTGGCTATGCTAGGTGTATCGTGTGTTGATTGGAGGGGCGCCTTGGATCACACTCCCAGTAGAGTTATTTCTTTCCGTAAGGCTTAACGTATGGTTAAGAAGGGGTGTGATGCATATCTAGCTTATGTGAAAGATATCAGTATTGATACACCTTATATTGATTTAGTCCCTATAGTATGAGATTTTCTCGATGTGTTTCCAGCTGATCTTCTAGGCATGCCGCCTGATAGAGATATTGATTTTGGCATTGATCTATTGCTAGGCATTCAACCAATTTCTATTCCTTCATATCATATGGCTTCTCTTGAGTTGAAGGATCAGTTACATGAATTGCTTGATAAGGGTTTTATTCGGTCCAATGTATCACCTTGGGGTGTTCCTGTCTTGTTTGTAAAGAAAAAGGATTGTTCTATGCGTATGTATATTGATTATCGCCGCTTAAACAAAGTTATAGTGAAGAACCATTGCCTTTTGCCTCGTATTGATGATTTGTTTGACCAGCTTTAGGGCGCACAGGGGTTTTCTAAGATTGATTTTCGCTCAGGCTACCATCAATTGAAGATTCGGGAGTCAGATATCCCGAAGACTGCTTTCAGGACTCGGTATCATTACGAGTTCCTTGTTATGTCATTTGGGTTGACCAATGCCCCAATAGCCTTTATGCATTTGATGCATATTGTGTTCCGGCCATATCTTGACTCATTCATCATTGTCTTTATTGATAATATTCTTGTGTATTTTTGGAGTCGGGAAGATCATGAGCAGCACTTGAGGATTTTGCTTCAGACTCTGAGAAAGAAGAAGTGTCACGACCCAAACTGGAGGGCCATGACTAGCACGCGGCCATACTTGCCGTGCACCAATGTACATTTTACCTAACCTTCTTTATTATCTTTTAGGGACAATAAGATCAATATAAATGGTATCCATGGATCACAGACAACCAACCATAAAAGATGATGGCATAAACATACATAACATGGGGTGACCAGACAATCAAGAAACTATATATAAGGTACAAGCTACCACGCTACCATGAAAGACTATACAACAAAAACCAGCCAACAAGGCATACCGAACTATACATGATTCGACACTTGTATATGAGCCTCTAAAGGAACATAAGTGCTGCAACATAGCCAGAACAGGGCCCCGACATACCATAATGTCTATAACAAAAATGTATACCAAGACCACGGCATGTCTGGAGAAGGGATCTCGCCAATCACCACTGAACTGGATAGCCTACTGTGGTGGGGGATTTGCACCTGCCTGTCTTTCAGGACCTGCAGCACGACATGAAACAACCACAAACAAAATGACGTTAGTACGAATAAAGTACTGAGTATGTAAGGCAGGGAACCATAAATACGAACAGTAATGTAAGCATGGATAGAGAATATACAACCTGTAACATCTGAGTACCTATGAGGGCTACTGACATGAAATGCATGATACATATGTATAAATACATAAACTTTTAAAACATACGCCTCTGTGGGCATCATCATCATCATATGATACCCGACCGTAATAGGCTCAGTAAAAAAATATACCTAGCCATCATAAGGCTTGGTAGAATCGTACCCGGCCACGTGGAGCTCGGTAAAACCCAATCAATGGTTTCACAATAGGTGCCATACCCGGACGACTATAGCGCGGCTTGGTAGAGTAAAGTAGATACATATGTATAATGCATGCTCGATTCATGGAAACACGTTCCAGACCTTTCAGAGTGACGTAAGATCGGTATCCTCTGTACACGTTATTAGGACTAACTCTTCACTATGAACCTTATAAGAATTAGGAAGTACCAACAACATTGATAACATAAGAATAAGAGAAGCAACATCACATCAATCGTTCCATAAGAGGGGAAACAATGTAAGTACTACTAGCTTTTAAGAGTAGAGTATCTTTGAAAGCTCGTTCATTACATAATGCAATCAGAGTCGTGCAAAAGAAGGAAAGGGATAGCCTCATATACCCTGTATATACTGCCCCAATCTCAAGCTATGCAATTGTCACAACTCCTTATTCTACAATAAGAGAAACGATACTATCGTTATCATTTAAGTGTCATAACTATTATGTATCGACAAAAACCTATTTTACGATGAAACGGACAGAACCTCCCCTATATATATGACTTCACAAAATTCTAAAAACTCACCAAACATCCCAAACAACATCAATAATAATCATCTTGAGCCTCCCAAAATAGTCCATGCACAACAATCACTTCCTATATACGACATCCACCGTAGTCGTGTCAAACAACCTGAAAATATTATGAAGAACTATCAGCCCACAACCCTAAAACTAAATGGTGTTTCTCCAAACCCTTATATCCTCCAAAACTCCACAAAATAGTAGTAAAACATACAGCCCAACAACAACACAAAACAGTCCACAAAACAATCCGCTACAAGTGATTAACTCAAACTCACGGCTTTCGATCACCTTCCCGTGAGTTCTTACATGTATAGAAGAGTTACCATGAGTTCACGGCAAAGAAAATGTATGAAACAATTCAGTAGACTTGCTTTACTTGTTGGATAACTCATCTCGTCCCTTGGTTCTTCAAACTCTTGATTTTACCCTCAATTATAACTTGAAAGAGATGGGAAATCGATTAAGGTTTGTGTGGGATTTATGGAGGAGGTTTGTAGGGGTTTAGGTCTGATTATTTGTGAGATATATTGAGGGTTAAATTTCAGGAGATAACCCTTTAAATGGGCTCAATATCCGACCCGAAATTTCCTTTTTTGGGCTATCATTTAACCAAGTAGGTGACACACCTACTTGTCACCTAGCAGCTTTTGCAGTCTCACAAAAATGCCTATATCTCTCTACTCGGATGTCGTATTTATAAACAGTTTAATTTATTGGAAACTAGACTTATAGATATTAAATTTGGTGGGTATATCACCCTGTAATTCTAAGTAGATTGGAAAAAAATTGTAATGACATTTGACCTAATGTTTAAGTTAAACCATGAAGCTAAGTTGCGACAACTTTTGTCGACTTTAGTTTCATAACTCATTTGACTTCAAGACTATGAAACGGATATTATATGATTCAAATACCTTAAAACATGACCTCTTGAGTGTATTAAGCACCCATAGGTTTACCCGAAAATACGAGTTACAACATCCTTGATTCGTTTAACTTCTAATACTTGTTAATCACCCTTATGCACCCATGTATCACTTAAGATCAATAGAATTAACTTCTTATCATCTAAAGGATAATTCCTTCTTGGATTTATGTTAACTAACATATGGAATGAACTAACACGTGTGGATATGGGTTGTAACAAGACGATATATGATAAGTTCTCAAATTGTAAGTTTTGGTTAGATTCAGTGGAATTCTTAGGTCGCGTGGTATCGATTAAGGGTATTCAGGTGGATCCAAAGAAGATAGAGACCGTGAAGAGTTGGGCTAGACCATCCTCAGCTACCGGGATCCATAATTTCCTTGGCTTGGCGGGCTACTGTCATTTTATGGAGGGGTTTTTGTCGATTGCAGCCCCTATGACCAGGTTGAACCAGAAGATTTCTCTGTTCCAGTGTGGGGAGGAGTGTGAGATGAGCTTTTAGAAGCTCAAGAAAGCTTTGACTACAACCCTAGTTTTGCTATTGCCTTCAGGTTCAGGATCTTATACAGTCTATTATGATGCTTCGAGGATTGACCTCACAGCTATGTTGATGTAGGATAGTAGGGTGATTGCCTAAGCGTCAAGACAGTTGAAGATACATGAGAAGAATTATCCTGTACATGATCTTGAGTTAGCTGCCATTGTTCACGCGCAGAAGATTTGGCGCCATTCTCCATGCGGTGTTCCTTATAAGATTTATACTGACCATCAGAGCTTTCAACATTTGTTCAAGCAAAAGGATCTAAATTTGCTCTAGAAGAGGTCGTTAGAGTTGCTAAAGGACTATGACATCACTATTTTATATCATCCCAGGCAAGGGCAATATAGTGGCTGATGCCTTGAGTGGTCGGACAGAGAGTTTGGGGAGTTTGGCATATAGCATCAGAGAGGCCTATGGCGAAGGATGTTTAGGCCTTAGCCAGCTAGTTTTTGAGATTGGATCTTTTGGAGCCCAGCTGGGTTCTCGCTTGCATGGTTTCTCGATCTTTATTATTTGATTGTATTAGGGAGTGGCAGTATGATGACCCTTATTTGCTTGTCCTTATGGACAAGGTTTAGCATGGCGATGCCAGAGATGCGACCATTGGCGAGGACGAGGTGTCAGGTTCGGGTTTGTGCGCCCAATGTTGATAGGCTTTGAGAGTTGATTCTAGAAAAGGCCCATAGTTTTCGGTATTCCATTTATCCGGGTGCCGTAAAGATGTATCAGGACTTGAGGCAACATTTTTCACGCCCTGAAGATTTGGCGCCATTATTCATATGGGGTTCCTGTTCACGACCTTGAGTTGGCTACCATTGTTCACGCCCTAAAGATTTGATGCCATTATTTATACGAGGGTCCCTGTGAGATTTATACTAACCATCGAAGCTTGCAGAACTTGTTCAAGCAAAAGGATCTAAATTTACGCTAGAGGAGGTGGTTAGAGTTGCTGAAGGACTATGATATCACTATTTTGTATCACTAGGGCAAGGCCAATATGGTAGCCGATGCCTCAAGTCGCCGGGCAGAGAGTCTGGGGAGTTTGGTATATTTACCAGCATTGGATAGGCCTATGGCGATGGTTTGTCAGGCCTTAGCCAGTCAGTTCGTGAGATTGGATCTTACGGAGCCCATTCGGGTCCTAGATTGCGTAGTTTCTTCGTCTTCTTTATTTGATTGTATCAGAGAGCGGCATTATGCTGACCCTCATTTGCTTGTCCTCAAGGACAAAGTTTAGCACGGTGATGCCAGAGATGTGACTATTGGTGATGATGGGGTATAGAGGATGCAGGGTCAGATTTGTGTACCCAATGTTTATGGGCTTCGAGAGTTGATTCTAGAGGAGGCCCGTAGCTCACATCATTTTGTTCATCTTGGTGCCATGAAGATGTATCAGGATTTAAGGCAACACTATTGTTAGTGGTAGATGAAGAAAGATATGGTTAAATTCCTAGCTTGGTGTCTCAACTATCAGGAGGTGAAGTATGAGCACCAGAGACTGGGTAGGTTGCTTCAATAGATAGAGATTTCGAAGTGGAAGTAGGAGCATATCACCATGGACTTTTTAGTTGGGCTCCCACAGACTTTTAGGAAGTTTGATGCTATTTGGGTGATTGTAGATCAGTTGACCAAGTCCGCTCATTTCATTCCTGTGTGTACTACTTATTCGTCGAAGCGGTTGGCGGAGATTTATATTCGGTAGATTTTTCGTCTACATGGTATTACAGTGTCCATCATTTCATATAGAGGTACTTAGTTCACATCACGGTTCTAGAGGGCCGCTCAGCTTGAGTTGGGTACTCGGGTAGAGTTGAGTACAACATTTCAGCCTTAGTCGGACAGATTGTCCGAGCGCACTATTCAGATTCTTAAGGATATGCTCCGTGCATGTGTGATCGAGTTTGTAGGGTCTTGGAATTAATTATTTTCATTGGTGGAGTTTTCTTAAAACAATAGCTATCAGTCCAGCATTCAGATTGCATCGTATGAGGCTTTATATGGTAGACAGTGTAGATCTCGGTACGCTGGTTTGAGCCAGGTGAGGCTACATTATTGGGCACAGACTTAGTTCAGGATGCTTTGGAGAAGGTTAAGGTGATTTAGGATAGACTCCGTACAACCTTGTCAAGACAGAAGAGTTACGCGTACCGAAAGGTTCGTGATGTTTTCTATATGGTTGGAGAGCGGGTTCTGCTTTAGGTTTTGCCTATTAAGGTTGTTATGAGATTTGGGAAGAAATGAAACTTGAGTCCGAGGTTTATTGGCCCTTTTGAGATATTGAGGCGTGTTGTAGAGGTTGCTTATGAGCTTGCCTTACCTCCCAGCTTGGCAAAAGTTCATCCGGTATTTTATGTTTTGATGCTCTAGAGGTATCACAACGATATGTCGCACGTGTTGGATTTCAGTTTAGTCTAGTTGGACAAGGCTCTATCATACATTAAGGATCCAGTGGCAATATTGGACAGGCAGGTTAGGAAGTTAAGGTCAAAGAACATTGCATCAGTGAAGGTTCAGTGGCTGGGTCAGCCGGTTGAGGAGGTGAACTAGGAGACCGAGCAGGATATGCGCTGCCATTAACCTCATCTTTCACTACTTCAAGTATGTATCTATGCTTGTTCAAGGACGAATGAATGCTTAAGTGCAGCCGGATGTTGTGACCCGGCTAAAGAATTAACGCCCTAATCTCCTATTAACTACTTTCCCAGAGTTTATTCCCGCTATTTGATTTGTCGGAATGTTCGGTTTTGAGTTTTGGAGAGTTTCGAGACACTTAGTACCTAAATTAGAGCTTAAGTGTTGGAAAGTTGACCGTAGTCAGAACAGTTTGAAGACGGCCTCATAAGGGAAATCTGATTGTTGTGATATCTCTGTTGGGTGATTTTCGAGATTAGGGGAGTGTTCGGGTTATGTTTTTGAGGCCCGTAGCTAATTTAGGCATGAAATGCTGAAAGTTGGATTTTTGAAGTTTCCGGTTCAATAGTGAGATTTTAATCCAAGAGTCGGAATGGAATTCTGTTAGTTGGAGTATCTGTGCGTGTTTAATGTGACGTGTGTTCAAAATTTCAGGTCATTCGGATGAGGATTGATAGTTTTTTGTTCGAAAGATAATTTTGAGAACTTTGGAGTTCTTAGGCTTAAATCCATGTTTAATTTGTGGTTTCGATGTTGTTTTAGGTGTTTTAAGTATCGGTACAAGTTTGGGTAGTGGTTTATGACTTATCGGTGCCTTTGGTTGAGGTCCTGGGGGCCTCGGGATGATTTCAGATAGTTGATGGAAAGATTTTTGGAATTGGAGTTGAAGCTTCTGCTCTTCTGTCATAATCGCACATGTGAGTGTGGGACATCAGGTGTGGAGATGTAGAAGCGGTGGATTTAACTACAAAATCGGAAATGAGGAAGGGGACCAGAAATTGCAGAAGCGACATAAGGAACGACACCTGCAGCGACCGCAGATACGAAATTCGAGGTCGCATGTGCGAGATTGAACTTTTAAGTGAGAACCACAGAAATGGTTCCCCTACCGCGGAAATGGTATCGCAGATGAGATTATTGGATCGCATATGCGGTAATCGCTAGGCAAAACAAATAAATTCCTGCCTTCGTGAAATTTAGCCATTTTACATCTTTTTCAAATGGGGAGAAGCTTGGGAAGCGCTTTTCAAGAGGGATTTTTAGAGGAGTTCAATGGGGTAAAGTCTTTGGTCCCTAAACTCGTTACTGGAATGATTTTTATCAATTTTAAGCATGAAATATTATGGGAAAATAGTGGTAATTGGGGAGTTAGGGCTTGAGTAATTGGAGACCCTTTGAGTGATGACTTGAGGGACTATTTTGGTACTTTTGATATGACTGAACTCGTGAGAGTGTGAGGATTCTTGAAATACAAATTTCACCCGATTACGAGACGTGGGCACGAGGGGCATTTTGGTTATTTTACCTAACTTCGCATATTAGCTTAGAACTTCTTTTTAGAATCAGTTACCTAAAGTGTTATTTACATTATTCAATTGAATTAAATAGATTTGGGTCATTTGGAGTCGAGTACTCGTGGCAAGAGCGTGGTTTTGGATTGATTATTGAGCCGGTTCGAGGTAAGTGGCTTGTCTAACCTTGTGTGGGGGACCTTCCCCTTAGGATTTGTATTTTGGTAACTGAAATGCCTGGTGGCGAGTGCGTACTTGTGCTAATTGTTGAAAATTCGATTTTTCATAAAGTAATTACTAGTATGTTTTCTTTCCTGTTTTTATTACTTGCACTATTAAGCTTGTTGTTAGCTTAGGAAAGCATGTTTAAGTGATGTAGTTACCTTACTTGCTCAACCTGCTTTACCTGAATTATGTGCAACATGCTAGGCTAGGCTTACTTGTTTGCCTTAATATAGAATTTAAATTACTGAGTATTTTCTTGTTGGTACTTTGTATTTACATTGGGACAACAGATGTGGGATTTTGGTAGCTCCCCCTTGTCTATTTACATTTGGGACTACTTATGTGGGATTTCGGTAGATCCCCATACATAGTTATATAGAACTATAAAAATTCAGCCAATATTCCCCTAGTACTGGGTATTTACATTTGAGACTACGAAACGGGATTCTGGTAGATCCCCGCACACTATGAGTTGGACTACAGAATGGTATCCCGGAAGACTTATCGAATATTTGTATTTGGGAATACAGGACGGTATCTTGGAGATCCTCAATTATTATTATTGATGCTGATCGATATTACCTTTCGTGTTTACCTGGCTTCTGTATAGTTGTTGATGTCCTGTATATCCTGTGTTATTTTTACTGCTGTACTTATTTATACTGTTTTGTTCTATACTGTTGAACTTTATATTTTATTTAACCTTAGTAGGGCCTTAACCTTCCTCGTCACTGCCCAACTGAGGTTAGTCTTGGCACATACTGAGTACCGTTGTAGTGTACTCATGCCCTTTCTGCACTTGCTTTTCATGTGCAGATCAACGTACATCGACTCAATCCTACCACCCGTGAAGCAAGGCGACTGCTATATAGAATTCGAGGTACATCTGCCACATTCGTATACCGAGGAGTCCCTTTCTATTCTAGCTTTTAAACATTTCCCCTTTGTATTTCTTTTCCTTGCTAGATATTATGGAGTTAGACACTGTTAGATATCCAAAGGCTTGTGTTTCCATGAGTTTTTGGGATTTGGGATAGTGTAGTTGATTCTGAAAATGTTGTGTTGTATATGCCGAGAGGCATTATAACTATTGCTTTCATTTAGTTATTTGGCTTTTGATTATTTCTTCTGCAAGTTTCGTTTATGTTTCGCATTTGTTAGGCTTACCTAGTCGTAGAGACTAGGTGCCGTCACGACAGTTCACGGAGGGCAAACTGGGGTCGTGACACTTGGGTTAGGATCACCTAATAGCAATGTTTTGACTAATTAGTTGAGTCGGGTTTTTTTTCATGTGAGCTTGTATTTGTTCGGGCTTCATTCGAGTAAGCTTGGATTAAATATTCAAGGCAGGCTTGACATTATTTTTTGTTGACTTTTTGGATGACTTTGAGCTTTTGATTAAAGATTCAAACTTTGGTCAATTGGGTTTGTTTCTGTTAGCATTATTTGATGTTCTTGAGTTGCTTTTGGCTAGTTTCAAGCTGTTCGGAGCTCGGTACGCGCATGATGACATTTCTAGAGTATTGTTTTGCTTTCTTGGTATTGGATTCAACTTGTTCGAGATAAATAACACTTCTAAACTTGGTGCAAAATGTATGAATCCTTGAACATACATGTTATATATGTGTTTGGTATTGAGGTGACGTACGTGTGGGCATGCACCGTGTGACTCGGTTGATTCTGTGATATTGTGTAGTTACCTAATCTTGTTTCTATCCATGAAATTTCTACGTGTTAGAGAAATAAAGATGTGAATCATGTTAAAAATCATGTTTAGGCTATATTCTTATTCTGTTGGGACCACTGAGGTCATCTTTGTTGTTGAGTTTTTTGTTTAAATTGTACTTACATAATCAATCATATTCATTCATTCACATATCATATCTCAATCTCTGTTATCCTTTGTTGTCTCATCATGTTTTAATTGTTTAGGCTGATTTGCATGAGATTTATGAGCCTGAGAGGCTAGAGAGGTTGATAACTAAGTTGGGGACTAAAGCCGTGTTGTGGAAGATATTGTGGATCGGGATGCATGCCGCAGCAGGCCATATTGGTTTTATAATAATAATAATAATAATAATAATATTATTATTATTATTATTATTATTATTATTATTATTATTATTATTATTATTATTATTATTATTATTATTATATGGATTGAGCAATGCCATATAGGCTTTATTATTATTGAAGGGATCGGGTTGCATGCCGTAAAATATTTTATTAATTCATGATGGGATCGGGATGCACACCGTAGTAGGCCATGTTTTCTTATATTAGTTCTTGGGCGGGATCCTCCCTTCCGGACTCTGACATACCAACAATGAGCGCAAGTACCATACATTGTTGAGTCACTAAGTGATTGAGCGTGGTTAGTGGAGTGCGAGACACCGAGGTTGAGTACTCATAGGGTATTAGTACATGAGTTCATCATTGTGATGCATTGCATTTGACATGCATACTTGACATACAGGCGTAGAGATGCATTTCCTCATGCTACACCGCTTTGTGACAATCATGATTTCATATACACATTGACATATAGGCATAGAGATGTACTTTTCTTATGCCATTTGAGAAAGAAATATCTTATCTATTGTTGAAAGTTTTAGGGAAAAATAACAGTTTTCTGATTTACTCATATTTCTGTGATTTCGGTGATTTCGGTGAAAGATTTGGATTTTACTGTTATACCTAAAAGCATGCTTATTTTACCATAACTTTGAATGAGCTGAGCATTATACCTCTGAGTTATCATTGTTCTGCTTTTATTATATTGTTACAAGTTGCTTTTGGCTATTGGTGTTAGACTCTAACTATTGTCCAAGCTCATCACTACTTTCAACCTAAGGTTAGGTTTGTTACTTATTGAGTACATTGGGTCGGTTGTACTCATACTACAGTTCTGCACCTTGAGTACAAATTTTAGAGTTGACGTAGCTATGAGTGGCGAGAGCTGACATTGAAAATGTACCTGCGTTTCGGTTATAACTGTCTCTTGTTCTTGGTAGATTTATATTTATAAACCTTTTTGTGTACGTTTTGAATAGATTATGTATTTATTTCATAACAACTTTGTAAACTCTAAGTCATAGAATCTCATGATTTATATTACCAGTCCTTGGGAAATTTTAGAAATTCAATTATTTAATTTTTTACTCTTATCATTATCATTATATTGTGGTCTATTATTAATTAGCTTACCTAGCGAGTTAGGTTATGTTCCACCATGACTATTTGAATTGGGTCGTGACAAAGCTGGTACCATGAACCTCCAAAATCAATAACGCATGCACATAACATGTCCTCCAAGATCTAAATAGTGCACTCAGGCTGCCACTCTTTCTTAGGATAAAATGCGGTACTCAACTCGACTCTCATGCCCAACTCACGCTATACGACTCTCTAAAATGTGATATAAACGGTGTGCCTCGGTCAAAAATGATAGAAATGGGCAAGTCATGCAGGCGGATAATATCTTGTATATAAATCTAAACCAACCGAGATCTAAAGAATAGGAGGTCACCATCGGAATGAAGTGTGAGGACTTAGTCAACTGGTCTACGATAACCTAGACTGCATCATATTTACTCAAGGTCTGTGGTAGGCCTACCATAAAATCTATAGTGATGCGCTCCCACTTCCATTTCGGTACCTCTAATCTCTAAGTCAATCCACCTAGTTTCTGATATTCATACTTCACTTGTTAATAATTCAAACATCGTGATACATAAGCAATGATGTCTTTCTTTATCCTTCGCTACCAATAGTGAGATTTCAAGTCACAGTACATCTTCATAACACATGGGTGAATGGAATAGCACAACCTGTGTGCCTTCTAAAGGATTAACTCTCTCAACCCATCAATATTTGGAACACAAATCCAACCCTGAAGCTGCATAACCCTATCATTACCAATCAAAACCTCCTTAGCACCTCTATGCACTGTCATTCAATACCAACAAGTGAGGATCACCAAACCTGGCGAGCCTTGATATACTCCAACAATGAAGACTGTGCCACAACACAAGCAAGAACTCAACTAGGCTTCAAAACATCCAATATCACAAAGCGATGTGCCAAATCCTGAATCTCCATGGCTATTGTCCTATATACTACCGTCATATATGCCAAACTGCCCATGCTCTTAGCTCTCCTACTCAATGCATTGCCCACTACATTAATGTAATGATCCAGCCGGTTGGTTTGTGAATTAAAGTCTCGTTTGGTGGCATAAGGTTTTGAATAGCTTTGTAATATCTTTTATGACTTGCATACATCGTCGAGTTCAGTTATCGGATGATTCGAAGTCAATTTGGAAGAATGATTCTTGTCTTGGAAGCTTAAGCGGTAAGAGTTGACTGAAATTTGACTTTTATATAAATGACTCATGAATAGGATTTTGATAGTTCCAATATCATTGTATGGTGATTTTGGACTTAGTCATATGTTCGGATTTGGATTTGGAGGTCCGTAGGATAGTTTAAAGCATTTCGGCAAAAATTGGAAAAATTAAAAATTTTGGTTGCAATGGGGTCTTAGACTCCAAGTTTGGCGTTGTAGATGGTGTTTGGGGTTGATTTGTGTAGAAGTGGGGGTGTGTTCTTTGTTGACTATTTTTATGAGGGGTGAAGTGCAGCATATGGCTTGGGAGTTGTCTCTTTTGTCAAATTACTCGACTATGGCAGGCCGCGCGGGTGGGTGGTGATAGCACTTAACAGTTATTAATTTGTGGAAGCTTGCGTGGGGTCTTATAAAGAGGAATTGTAGCATTAATAGGGATATGGGGTAAATAGTGGATGTTGTAAACTTTGGCACCTTACTAGATGGTTATACTGGCCATGTTTGACAAAAAAAGGAATTGTTTGGTACTAGCGGGTGGCGAAGTCTGAGTACCCATTCGACTGGCACATGTTAGGTTGTACTTGATTGTTATACTGAATTGATTGCAGGTAGTACGGCCCAAAAGAAGCATTACACGGAAATCAGTTTTGAATTGTCGACGTATGATGCCACCCGGTTCGACTCATAGAAGGTAGAGGACATGTTTCATGCTAAAGCTACAAAAAGCTTTGTCCCTTAGGTTGCTATTGATAGGGGTGCCCTCCGTGTAGAAAAGCCGAACATGTATGAGGAAATCAGACGAAGGGGGGTGGAGTTCTTGTTCGAGAAACCTAAAACGGCCAACCCAATGATGGTCCGGGAGTTCTATGCAAACTATCCGGAACATATGAGCCGTTCTGTGATTGTGCGGGACAAAGTGGTGGATGCCTCATTATTGAAGATTCGCCAGGTCTTGCAGCTGCCTCCGTTCACTGGTGAAACTGATTATTATCATAACTCCCCAGGGGTCGATTGGGACACTCTTATTGAGATACTATGCTTAGAGGGACGGCCAGTCTGGATACAAGAGTACATGACCCTTCATTCCAGGTCATTCACATGGGAGGCTAAGTGCTGGTTCACCATTATTTGCAGCAGGTTATTGCCCATGGGAAACACTTCATATGTGAATAGCTTACGGGCTCTATTGGTTTGGTGCTTCATAACTAAGAAGGACTTTGATGTAGCGAAACTCATTGGATATGAAATGTTCCTCCGGTCACCTCTGATGTCTAAAGGATTTTATTTCCCATCACTTGTGACGAGGTTATGTCTATTGGCTGATGTCCCCGCCAGTCCTATGGATGGAACTTTTGCCACAAGAGCAGCATTCAGAGCTACGAAGATCACAGTGGGCAGAAGTCTGATTATGCATTATTATTTCACTTTAGGTTGTTGAAAGGCATTAGTATTTAACAGGGACAAAACCATCGTTTAGGAAGGGGGTTCAAAATATGGCTAGAGTCGTAAGTTCAAACCTCTAATAAAGTAGTAAACTTAGACCTTTTCTTCTTTTAGCAAATGGTCTTTTTGCTATATGTATTCTTAATGCACAATAGGACTCATATTATACATTATCACTTTTGCTGAAGTAGCAAAGACAATCACGCAAAACTTCAGCATTTCTAGTAGACGGACCTGAAGTTCATCTCTAAAGCTGAAGTTTTTATTTTGTAACTGGTGAGCTTCAGCTCTAGAACTATAGTTTTTGTAGATCTGAAGTTTTCTTAAAAGAGATCTCTTTTTCTTCTTGAATATATGCTTTTATTGCAGCTATTGTATCCTCTGATTCAGCCATTACGGAAAAATCTTTTGATTCTAAATTGCAATTTGATGTACCATCTCTACTGTCCCTAGGTCCAAACTTGGGTAAAAATAACTTTGATAACGGATGCCATTTAATCACATCTGTGTAAGTGTCATTTCAAATTATGATTTGCATCGTTCGGCTTAGTGACCATGGATCTATGATAGTAAACAAAAGATATAAGCTACTATTCCTTTCAAATAAAACAAGGCAAAATACATAAGTAGCCACTTGAAATATACACAAATCCATGTTACACACTTTCTGAGGACCAATATCACTTTACACATGTAACCTTTCAAAATTGTATCTAGTACACACTATTTTTGCTACGTGGAAAGTGCTTAACAAAAAGATTGAGTGCGTAAGATTTGAAAAATATTGTCTAAATTCGTATTTAGTGCCGCGTGTCAAGGTAATAACATTTTTCTTTTTTTTTTCCTTTTTATCTAATGAAAATACCTTCTATCTTCCTAAAACTACCAGCTCTCCCTTCCCCCTTCCCCCACCACTATTTTCTCACTTGTCTTTCCCAAATTTCCCTATGTTTTATTTCTCCCTTTGTAGCATTAAAAAATCCATTAAAACCCATGATAAAGAGTTTAAAGAATAATAGAAATTAAACTCTTTGTTTGTCCCTTGCCCTTCCAAACTTGTCTTACTTCTTTTTCTACTATTAAAATTTACCAAACATCAAATTTTTACATAAATAAAAAGAAATAATTTTTTGCATTTCATAAGAATGAATAAAATTATAAGAAAAAATTGAAGTTTTTTTCACAATGAAATTCTTTAATTCATGGAAACCAACAATTAAATTTGATTTGCTTTGCTTGGTCGTAGTATGGGACCTGAAAATGGAGGAGTAAAATAGAGAAAGGAGAAACTTTAAGATCAATTTTCATATATTTTATTTTCGGATCTAATAA
Source organism: Nicotiana benthamiana (assembly GCA_034376525.1). Classification (NCBI taxonomy): domain Eukaryota; kingdom Viridiplantae; phylum Streptophyta; class Magnoliopsida; order Solanales; family Solanaceae; genus Nicotiana; species Nicotiana benthamiana. Next base: position 99,547,007 of record CM067337.1, read on the forward strand.
TTTTATAGTACTGACAATGATGATGGCATTCTTGGCTTCTTCGTCTGTTGCGCTTGATTTTGCTCTACTCTTCTGAGCTCCACGTATTATTTTTAATAGATGGCGGATAATATTGCACTCCTCTTCTGGGCACCATGGCTGAAGGAGAAAGCTGTTGGAAAGAGGGGATATGGGGTTTCTTGGGGAAGATAATATAATTTGTTTATTTAATTTAATCAATTAAAGTTAAAAATTAAATCTGGAGGGGCTATGACACATGTTACCAGGGCTATGACATTAAAGCTGTTGGAAAGAGGGCTATGACACATGTTGCATTTTAATTGGCACGTGGGTGCAATCTCCAAACAAAAAACTTATCAAGAAAAAAGTTGTGTGTACTATATACAATTTTAAAATGTTACATGTGTAAGGTGATATTAGTCCTTAGAAAGTGTGTAACAGGGATTTGGTATATAGTTCGGACAGCTACTTATGTATTTTCTCAATAAAACAACATACATTAAGTGAATTATCTTTGTCTTTTTAAACACAAATTATAGCATATAAATAACATTTAGAAAAAAACAACAACTAGAAAGCAACACCAATTCCCTGCCAACTTTTGGACTAAAACTTAATAACTGGATTAACCCCCTCCTCCACAAATACAGGAGAAAGGGGGCTGAAGTTATTTAAAAAGTAGGTACAAGTTATATTTTTTTTAAAAATCGGTATAGGTTAAATATTACATCACTTTTGTTATAATAATAATAACATTAACAAACCAAATATGATCCCAATTGGTGAGCTTTGGGGAGAATAGTATGTATGCAGATCTTATCCCTACCTAATACAGGTAAAGAAATTGTTTTCAATAGATCCTCGGCTCAGGAAAAACAAGAAGAAGAGGAGGAATATATTGTTTTACTTGTCGTTAGTCTTGTTGTTTTCAATTTTTTTTTTCTCCTAATTCTCTTTATATTTTTTTTCTTTGCTTAAATTCAATAAAAGCATTATTTTAAACGCAATTTTACTTCAAAAATATTTAAACAATTCTACAAAGTGATACATGAGAGTGCTTCATCAAAAATAATTTATAATTTTTAAATTTAATTTGGTTTAGTTTATGTTGAAATTGTGATTTGTATTACAGTGAAAATCTTTGTTTGGTTTATAGTTCTTTTTCTTTGGTCGTCTGTATCAATTAGTTTAGTTTATAAACTGTTTTTCAGTGTCTTTTGTTTGTAGCACTTTCTGTGTCAAATTGCTTAGAGTTACATTAAGATTTTTAAGTTGGTTACATATTTTTCGTTAAACTTGCTAAATATGTTGAAGTAAAGTTTGTTAATTCATATATAGACAAATTTTTAAAATAAAATAAATAGACATTTCCCCACAACTTCTTTTTTAAGTTAGTGTAATCATTTTGAGGTTATATGATGAACAAAAAGATGGACAAATTTATTTATTGACACAATCGTAATTTGTGGCTAACCCGCTAATATAAAATAAATTTACCATCTTCTTTTGAGTAGATGCATTATTGACTGCAACCTATATGTTGAATAAAGTACATTTGTTCCTCTCCTTATGAGCTGTAGATCAGTCATAAATCATACTTGAATGATCTACAACTTTGGGGTTGTGCTACATATATAAAAAATAAAAATTCGCAAGTTTAGAAAAGTGAGTTCAAACAGCAAAAAAAAAAATGTATCTTTATAAGATATTCAGAATATTCCAAGCGGGCACGTGTTCATTAGTGAATTAGAGGATGAAACAAATTGAATCACGAGACATTATATTTCGAAAAAATTATTTTCCAAAGAAAGGCAAAGTAAAGAATGGAGAGCCTATTTATGAAATATTAAATTTAGATAGTCAACAACTATCTCCTGACACGTTTGATAATCAAATTAATCAAGAATGTGATCCGATTGGGAATGAGAGTTCTCACACCCAAAATTCTTCTGACGAATTTGAATTTCAATTATGAAAGAGCATCAAAAAAACTGTACGTAAATACATACTTAAGAGATTGAAGATTACATTTTCTTAGTATTCCCTATAGAAATGAATGAGCCAAATTTCGTGGGTGAGGCTTTATCGAGATCTGGCAAAGATGTGTGGATGAAAGCAATGAAACAAAAATTAGAGTCCATAAAAACCAACCAAGTCTAGGATCTAATTGAACATCCACTTGAGTGAAGAGCCATGGGAAACAAATATGTTCTCAAAGCTAAATGCAAAGTGGATAGGTCAATAGAAGATACAAAGCACGATTGGTGGAAAAAGACTTTATTCAAGAAGCTGGAATAGATTATGATGAAACATTCTTACCAGTTTGAAGTTTATCTCGATTCTCTTATTTTTGGCTATTATTGCATATTTGGATCTTGAATTACACCATAAATGGACGTGAAGATAGTGTTTCTTAATGGAGAAATAAACGAATGGATCTATATGGGACAATTTGTAGCTTTTATCGTTAAAGGCCACGAAAAGAAGATTTGTAAACTGAAAAGATCTATTTATGAACTGAAGCAGTCTTACAAGCAATGGTTTTTGAGATTTTATAAGGAGGTAATATCTTTTGACTTTACCATGATCAATAAAGACAATTGCATCTATATAATAAAATCCAATAGAATGTCCGTAATTCTTTTCATTTACGTTGACGATATTTTATTTGCTGGAAATAATTTGGAGTATCTGAGAGCTATCAAGTCATGACTTTTAAAGTTATTCAATATAGAAGATATGGGTGAGGCAAACTATATCCTTGGAGTTAAGATCCAAAAAGACTATTCCAAAAAATTATTAAGTTTATCTCAAGAAACCTATATAACAAAAATTTTATAGCGGTTCTGCATGAATAATTGCAAATCCATGAATACTTTTATAGGGAGGGATAAAATTTTAAGCCTTAAAATATGTCTAAAGATTGAAAGTGAAAAGGAAAAAATGTCTCGAGTTTCATACTTATGTATTATGAGGAGCTTCGTATATGTTATGAATCTATCCGAACGGACATTTATTACGCTGCAGATCTAGTTAAAAGGCATAGATTATTGAAATACAATAATAACACTTTTATGATACTTAAAGAGACTTGAAGATTATTCATTATATTACAGGGAAAATAATTTTCTCTTGAGAGAATACAAAAATGTAAGAGACATCATGACAAGTGAAGAAATAATATTACAATATATACGTATGCAAAAATAATAGTAGTAGATCCTTTTCAAAAGTAATATCTAGAGATTATATAAGTTTAAGAAACATATCGTGTCTCAAGATTTGAGAAGGATATATTTGTATTTGTGTATTGAAATAATTTAGTTATTATACTTTACTTATTAATATATTATTATTGAGATTATGTTCATATTCTATATACATGTGATGGTGTCATTGGTAAGAGATATAAGTAGGTCAAACAAGTCACGAGATCGAGTCTCTCACATGAGCAATCGCCTTTGACATCGAAGAATGTATAGAGATGAGACCTATTAGAACCCTGACTCGTACAAGATCATGCATATCTTTAAATAAAATGGCCAACCTTGGCTAGAGCTCAGACTAATGAACTCTACCATCCTAGTGACTTGTTTTACATGCCAAATGCAAGTTTCTCGAAGAAGTTGAATTTGAAAATTATTGGAGTGACAAACTCATGTTAGACATCAGGAGATGTGTAGATCAAGATTTGTATGGTGTTGAATGAGTAAAAAAAATAAGACACATGTACTGTAATGACGTGAGAATATCATAGCATGCATTTCATACTACGTGTGCTAACACCTAGTGGGATAACAGAAAAATGAATCTCCGCTTCTTCATTGTGTCAGATCCCAAAAAATATTGAATTTAGCTTTTTATTTGGATATCCTTTGACTTTTTACTATTTCTTGAAGTGACAATCGATATTGCTCATTTAACATGTCACTAATAGTCATGAGTGATTCGCTCAATGCAGTGCATATCTAGGAAAGCAACTGCTTTGGAACAAATAGATTCAAGTAGAAAGGGAAGGCAACTAAAACTGGTGAATTAACTTATATTCATAGGTCGACTATTACACGTACCATAAGCGTATCAAGTGTACTTGTGAATATAAAGTTAAACATGGAGTCGAGTTCACCTCTTTCGAGGATGGGGGATCGAATAACTAGCTACTGGAATAGCAAATAATATCTGAGATATTGCGAATATCCTTAGGTTAGTAGTGAATTCTTTCTGCATGTGGTTGGATTTCTATATGGAGGTTTTGTTCAACCTTATGGGTTTAGAATATTCTAGTTCTTGATGCTCGCAGGTCGAACGAACTTGTCTATATAAATAATGTATCTTATTGAAATAATACTGGTTTGGGTCCAGCTCATCACGTACAAAGTGAGAGATATTGAATATTGGATCATGTATCACCCATATGGGCTAACCCGACTTGCCAAGTGATTACCACTACTGCAGTTAATCAAAGTGAATTAGATTAAAACCACATCTCTCTCTTTTAAAAGAAAAGATACCGTTTTCCGTCATCAAGAGAATAGGAACACACTTCCTTATTTCTTAACAGAGAATTTTTTGGTTTATTCAAGACAAACACACATATCAAAGTTCGACTTGGGCAATTATTTTGATAGCGAATTCAACAATCCTTCCGTTAGTGTTATACAATAACAATAATAACAATCCAGTATAATTTTACTTAGTGGGGTTTGGGGAGGGTAGTATGTACGCAGACCTTAGAGAGGCTGTTTTCAAATAGACCCCCGGCATCCTTCCCTCCAAGAACTTTCCCCCTTGCTCTTGGGTAGACTCGAACTCACAACCTCTCGATTGAAAGTGGAGGTTACTTATCGTCATAGCAACCCCTCTTGTCCCTCCCATTAGTGTTATAAAGGTACAGAATTCGTTATTTTTCCTCCGCTACTTATTCTTACAACTACAATTTCCAATACTACTTTTATGATGAACATGTCATAACTATGATTATGAGGCAATATGTTGAGTGTGTGAACTGGCTTATTCTTGTCTCTTTACATTTCTAAGCTAGTAAGAGGAAGTAAGTCGAGCCGTACGCCATCATTGTGCTATAGTCTTACTTGTCCCATCAAACCATAGGCTTTGATATCAGTTTGTTGGGCGAAATCAATCCAAAAATATACTTAACATGGTATGATATTGTCCACTTTGTACCAATGCTTGTACAGTTGGCCTCACTTCATTAAGCGAATCTCACACCTTATACGTAGCATATCAATTTTTTAAACTATCAATATGAAATTTTATTCGCATACTCAACAAAATACATTGTTGTTAGATACATCTTGAAGATCTTGGATATTGAACAGATCAAATGATTATGATCAAGATGGTCCAATACCTTCTCAACTGAAAAAAAAATAAGGTATCTTACTCCAGATTTGAGGAGCTGATTCCTTATCAGCTAGAAAACTATATATCATTTAGGGTGCATTTGGTATGAAGGATACTGGGGTGGAGAATATTAAATAAGAGTTTTGAAAAATATTTTTCCGAATCAAAATTAACATTTTCGGATAATGTCATTAAAGCAATTGTGCATAAGGTGAAAACATTCAAATCATTTCTTAGATCCCAATGATGTTAGCATTCTTCTGATAGCTAATTTGCTCTAATATTATGTACATTCCAGGGAAATAACTATATTATTTCCAAGCTTTGTGATGATGACTAAAGTTCGCTATCAGAATTGGTATATGGAAACTGATCACTGCAAATTATATTCCACCGAATGTGGTGTTGAGATATGTAAATAGGCAATGATGATATTACTCACATGTAGACCATTTTGGTCATTGAAGGAAAGAGTCATATCTGAGCCAAATAGGCTACTTCTACACTTAGGCTATTTTTGTAATTTGTTTGTCTATGTCTGTAATTAGACTAGTTGTGTAAATAGGCTATACTTGCAATTAGGCCAGTCATGTAAATAGGCTATATCTGTAAAAGTGGTTATTTTGATATAAGGGGTCAGAGGTCGTTTGTAATGACCGAGGCGTCATTTTTCAGAAATAATATCTGAGTCTTCTTCGAGACTCTTCGATGCTCTCCCTTCTCTCTACTTTCTCTCTCTAAGTTTCTTCGATATTATGCATGTTTTCATGGTATCAGAGCCTTATATAGTGATCCGATGATGCTCTTGTGTGAATCAATGATTCATTTGAACCATTCTCTGATAAAAATTCGAGGTTTTTCTGAGATCGAAAGATCGATGATATTTTTTGGTTCTGATAGGGTTCCTTCGAGCCTCTATCTTCACGATTTGTGACCGTTCCTTCTCTATTGAACGGTTTAATCGTTTATTGTGAAATTTTCGGAGATTTTCCGGTGAGTTTTCAATCTCTAGGGTTTTCTGGTGGTCAAAACGGTTGTTTGATTGCCATCCGGTGGTTTGATACTCATTTTGCTGAGGTTTTGGTTGTCGTCACTACTGTTGCGACATCATTGACGATATTTGCGGTAAAGTTTTGACGGTTACTTCTAGGGTTCATACCTAGGGTTTCATTTGTTGTTAAAGGCCGATCTTCTCCGGTTGCGAAGGAGGACGGTAACATCGTTCCTATTCTTTGGTTGTGATTCTTTGACTGCTTGTGCGATTATTTGATTCTATCTGTGAATAACCTGTTTGAGTTGTGAGTACTGGTTGTTTAGATTGTGAATATTGATTTTTGGTGATATTTGTAAAAGATTTCATTCATTTGAACATGGCTGGTAACACGAGTGGTAATGGTTCTGGTGGTAACTCTGGTCCTATCGATCCTTCCAATCCTTTGTTTGTACATTCTTCTGATGTGCCTGGTGCATGCCTTGTTCCCACTCCTTTTTCAGGTAGTGGTTATGGAGGGTGGAAACGTAAGATGACAATGGCTTTATCTGCTAAAAATAAAATTTGTTTCATTGATGGTTCTTTTTCCCGACCTAGTAATAATGTGAGCTTACAGAGGTTGTGGGATAGATGTAACATGCTCGTTATGTCATGGTTAACTTCTTCTGTGTCATCTCAAATAGCTGATAGTGTACAATATTCTGACACTGCTCAAAGCATGTGGTCTCAACTTGAGAAGAGATATGGTACCCCCAATAAAACAAAAATCTTTGAGCTTAAACGGGAACTCTCTCAGACATCCCAAGGTTCCCTTGATGTAGCCTCATACTTTAATAAACTCAAGAGTTTATGGGATGAATTGGGGACAACGGTCCCAAACCATGGACAGAAGTGCACTTGTGCTGCTAAGAATGGTATTATCGAGGAAGATGATGAAAACAAGATTTATCAGTTCCTTATGGGACTGAATGAGACATATTTGGGTGTAAGGAGTAATTTGTTAATGATGCAGCAATTTCCTTCCCTTGACAGTGTTTATAATATTGTACTCAATGATGAAAAACAAAGAGAAGTCAAGTCTGTCTCCCATATGAGCCCAGACTCTATGTCTTTTAATGTTCACACTAACAGGCCCTCTGCTGGGTTCAACCAGGGTAAATTGTCTGGTTCTAACTTCAGACCTAAAGTCAATTTTGAACAAAATAGAGGAAACTTGTTTTGCAGATATTGCAAGAAGTCTGGACACTTAATTGATAAGTGTTTCAAGCTGCATGGTTTTCCTCAAAGCAATTCTTACACCAAGGGAAGGAAATCTGCTGCTCATCTTTCCACTAGTACTGATTGTGTGTCTGCTGATACAGGAAATTCAGGTCTGTCTGTTCCTCTAGGGGATCCTATTGCCAGTCAACCTGTGATACCAGGGTTGAGCAGACAGCAATGTGATCAGATTATGAGTTTAATTCGACAGACTCTTTCTACTAGTGATCAAGCTCCTTCTCCCATGAGTTCTGCTAATTTTGCTGGTACTTTGATGTCTGAGACTCTTGTTTCTGATTCCAAGTTGTGCATGCTTACAAACATAAATTCTGCTACCTGGATCATTGATTCAGGGGCTTCCAATCACATGACTTATGATAAAAATCTACTTTTTGATATTATACCCTTAACTATCCCTTACCTTGTTTCCCTTCCTAATGGTTATAAAGTAAAGGTCACTTGTACAGGATCATTTGCATTGACTCCTTCTCTTACTCTTCACAAATGTACTCTTGGTTCCTTCTTTCAAACATAATTTGATTTCTGTTCATAAATTGATGAAACAATTGAATTGTTTAGTTTTGTTTACACCAACCTCATATCTTCTTTACCTGTTACAGGACCTTTCTCTGAAGAGGCTTCTGGATCTTGGTAAAGAGGAGGCTGGTCTGTACAAGTACTCTTCGTCACCTCCTTCCTCTTTTGCCTCTTCCAAGTCTTCTTCTACTCCTGAGCATAGTGTTTCACATGTTTGTAATGATGATGTTGTTTCTGATGGCAAACATTTTAGCTCAATTGTACAATCTCCCAGTTGTAATAATGCTGCTACTGCTGATATGAACTATATTTGGCATTTGAGATTAGCACACACTTCCTTTGCTAATATGAAACATGTTTCTGGCTTACCTTTTTCTTTTGCTGCTAAACAACCTTTTCCTTGCTCTATTTGTCCTATGGCTAAACAAACCAGACTGCCTTTCCCTGATAGTACCATTAGTACTACTAAACCATTCCAACTTATACATGTAGATACTTGGGGCCCTTACCATACCCCTACTTCCCTTGGTAGTAAATACTTTCTCACCATAGTTGATGACTTTTCTAGGGCCACCTGGACACATTTGATGGGTTCTAAAAGTAATGCCTTCCCTCTATTAAAATCTTTCATTTCCTATGTTCAGACTCAGTTCAATTCCATGGTCCAGGTTGTCAGGAGTGATAATGCCCTGGAACTGGGTTCCAGTGCAGAAGGGATTTCCTTTTTCAGTAAACTTGGGATTGTGCATCAAATAACTTGCCCTCATTCTCCTCAACAGAATGGGGTTGTTGAGAGAAAACACAGATCCTTACTTGAAACTTGTAGGGCTCTTCTTTTTCAGTCTGGTTTGCCTATATCATTTTGGGGTGATTGTTTGTTAACTGCAACATACATCATTAATAGATTGCCATCCAGAGTACTTCATTACAAATCACCTCATGAATTATTGCATGGTTCTCCCCCTTCCTACTCTCACCTAAGAACTTTTGGTTGTTTGGCTTATGCTGCTGTCCCTATCCCTCAAAGGGATAAACTGAAGTCCAGAGCTCATTCTTGTGTTTTTATTGGTTACCCTTTTGGTAAGAAAGGCTACAAATTGTATGATTTGAATTCTAAGAAATGTTTTGTTTCTAGAGATGTTGTCTTTCATGAAACTCACTTTCCCTTTAAAACTGCACCTCCATCTTCCTCTCCTCCTCCTCCTGTTCCCTTTTCTGATGACATTCTTGACCATTCTTTACTACTACCAACTTCCAGTGATTCTTCCCCTTCTTCTCCTCTTAGTTCTTCTCCTGCCTCTCATGTATCCATTCCTTCTCCCCTTTTCAATCATGATACTTCTCCTCCTGCTTTACCTGTCTCTCAGCCTGCTTCCTTGCCCAGAAAATCCACCAGACAACATATTCCCCCTCCTTACCTCAAAGACTATGTTTGCCAACATCCAGCCTTCTCTGGTTCCTCTTCCTCCAACTTGGAATCTGAACCTATGTTTTACTCTCAAGCTGCCTCTGTACCAGCTTGGCAGGATGCCATGAGGAAGGAATTTGATGCATTGGATGCTAACCATACTTTGGACATTGTGCATCTTCCTCCAGGCAAGAAACCTATTGGCTGCAAGTGGGTTTACAAGATCAAATATAAATCTGATGGCTCTATTGAAAGATATAAGGCAAGGTTGGTTATTAGAGGTGATACACAGGTTGAGGGTGTGGACTTTACAGACACATTTTCTCCTGTTGTTAAGATGACTTCAGTGAAATGCATTATTGCAGTGGCTGTTAAAAACCACTGGCCATTGTTTCAGCTTGATGTTAACAATGCCTTCCTCCATGGTGATTTGGATGAGGAAGTGTATATGAAACTTCCTCCAGGTTTGGTGGTATCTGATTCTGCTTCTCCTTCTTCTTCTTCTACCCCTTCTTCTTCTTCTTCTCTTCCTTTGGTATGTAAACTAAAGAAATCTTTATATGGGCTCAGGCAGGCCTCCAGGCAGTGGTATGCTAAGCTGTCATCTGCTCTTCATTCAAGAGGTTACAGGCACTCTTTGAATGATTATTCCTTGTTCTTAAAAGGTACCCCTGATTCCCTTGTTGTGGTGGCTGTGTATGTTGATGACATTATAGTAACTGGGCATGACTGTGATGAGATTGCTGGCTTAAAAGCCTTCTTGGATGATACTTTCAAAATCAAGGATTTGGGGTCATTGCATTATTTTCTGGGTCTTGAGGTTAAACATGTCCCTGGTGGGATACATCTGAATCAGCATAAGTATGTTAATGACTTGTTGCATGCTTTTGACTGTGTATCTGTTTCTCCTGTTGTTTCCCCTCTGGACACTTCTTTCAAACTGAATGCTGATTCTGGTGACCTTTTGCCCGCTCCTGACCAGTTCAGGAGTCTTGTTGGCAAATTGTTGTTCTTAACCCATACTCGCCCTGATATATGCTTTGCCGTGCAACATCTGAGTCAATATCTTAAATGCCCAAGGGTTCCCCATATGTCTGCTGGTATGCATATTTTGAGGTATCTTAAAGGCACTTCTTCTTTGGGTCTATTTTACTCTAATGTTCCTGATTACTCTGTGACTGGGTACTCTGATAGTGACTGGGCAGCCTGTCCTGACACTAGAAGATCTGTTACTGGTTTTTGTGTATTGTTGGGTGGCAGTCTTATAAGTTGGAAATCGAAAAAGCAACCAGTTGTCTCTCTTTCTTCTGCTGAAGCTGAGTACAGGGCTTTGAGCAAGGTTACTGCTGAACTAACTTGCTCTCTCGTTTACTTGCTGATCTTGGGGTATCTGTTCCTTCTCCTATTTCTGTATTTTGTGATAGTCAGGCTGCTGTCCACATTGCTAATAATCCAGTTTTCCATGAACGTACTAAGCATATTGAGGTGGATTGTCATTATGTTCGCACTTTGCTACACAATGGTTTCCTAAAGCTTTCCCATGTTTCCACTTCTCAGCAGCTGGCTGATCCGTTGACCAAAGCATTATCTGGGACTGCTCTTTCTCCTATATTGTCCAAGTTAAAGGTGGTTTCCCCCCTTCAACTTGAGGGGGGGGGGTGTTGAGATATGTAAATAGGCAATGATGATACTACTCACATGTAGACCATTTTGGTCATTGAAGGAAAGAGTCATATCTGAGCCAAATAGGCTACTTCTACACTTAGGCTATTTTTGTAATTTGTTTGTCTATGTCTGTAATTAGATTAGTTGTGTAAATAGGCTATACTTGCAATTAGGCCAGTCATGTAAATAGGCTATATCTGTAAAAGTGGTTATTTTGATATAAGGGGTCAGAGGTCGTTTGTAATGACCGAGGCGTCATTTTTCAGAAATAATATCTGAGTCTTCTTCGAGACTCTTCGATGCTCTCCCTTCTCTCTACTTTCTCTCTCTAAGTTTCTTCGATATTGTGCATGTTTTCATGTGGACTGATCATCAAGAATCTATGGGGTTATTGCTTGTCTACTTTTTTTGTTCGTTGATTTATTCTAGTCATATGGTTGTTAGTCTGCATTAAGAAAACTTAAGATGCACATTGGTTGGGCTTGGCCTAATCTCAAAGAGTGGCTGTATTCGACTCCTTTTGTTTAGAAATGGACTATAGTATTGCATGAGTTGAGTAGTTTTCAGTAGAGACAGACCTACGTGGAAGGTTGAGAGATTACAAATATTTATGGGTGATAAATGGTCGAGTTAGATTGAATTTGAGTAGGTCAATAAATAAGTTATTACCCAACCCAGTTTAAAGTGTATTTGACCTAAATATGCTAGGTTAAGATGGGCCCAATCCATCCAACTTGACCTATGTTTTCGAGCCATGCTCGTCTTGCATAAAGAAATCTTTTACCTTAAAATATGTAAGTTAAAAAAAAAAATTACGGGTGGAGGATGGGGGATTGGGGTGGGTGAGTCGTGCAAAAAAACAGAAAACAGAAAATTGAAAAGGGGGAGGGGGTAGGGGTAGTGTGGGCGAATGATGCAGAAAAATAAAAAAATAGAAAATTAAAAATACAAAAAAAATGTCAATTGATGGTTAAACCAAAAAAAGAAAAAGTATTATCATACTACAGAATTTATTTGTCTTGTGCTAAGACTCTGAGGGGTAGTATTTTGAAAAATCCGTGCAACATAGAATATTGAAGGGGTAGCTTCACAAGTGTGTCACCGTCGAGATGGAGGAGAGATTGGATCAAAGAATTTACCTTTTGAGTTTATTTTCAGTTATTGTAAGTTTTTGCTAAAAAAGAGTTCGTATCTTCATGGATATTCTCAAATATGCATCCACAGAGAAACCTTTTATTTGCTTTTTTCCTCACAAGTCAAACCAACGTCAGCTCTCTCATGCAAAGTCAAATCACGCATGGCCTGACAACTACACTTGTTTTCCCGTTATTGCCCTTGCTGGTAGTCTCCCATCAAAGCTTTCTCCTAAGGTCTAGCTGTAGGGGTATATCTGTCAAATCAATTCATGGGCTCTAATATCCGTCAAGATTATGGCAGAGATCTCATTAGGATCCTGTCGTTGTGTAGACTTAGTTGTTGTGTCTGTATCTGTTACAAATCATTAAACAGTTTGTGACAGAATGTTATTTGCCCAACACAACCCTATAATTTTACCAATAATAGGTTGATCATACTTGGCACTGTGATTCTTAAATTTTGTTGCATTTTCTGTTTTATCAAGTTATTTGACATCAGTTGACTAATGATAGGGTATATACTCCTTATTTTATGTTGTTTTATTTTTGGTTATTTGTTTTGAAATAATATAAAAGACAAGAACAATAATGCAAGAACAAGAGCAATAGAGAGAAGAGTAGAGAGAGTTCTTCTTATTGATACTTAGAGAATGTTAGGAGTGCTTTACAATGGTAGAAGACCCCTTTATTTATAGGGAGGGGGATGATTTATCTACCAAGAATAGAACTTTAGAATCTCTCTAATTATAGACATTCACCTTAAATAGGAGATTTCATAATACTCCCCCTTGAATGTCTATTCAACAATGTGCCTCGTTAAAACCATAAAACCAAAACCCAAAACCCAATGGGAAAAATTAAAGAAAGGAAAAAGAGTACACATGTTTGAATATGCGCCTATTGGTTGCCTCGTTAAAAACCTCGCAAGGAAAACCCGGTGGGACAAAACCTTGTAAGGGAAAAAGTGTGCAACGCGCATTAACTCCCCCTAATGAGTACACCAATTTATATCCTTGAGCATTTGCATTCCAATCTTGTGCATCATCTTCAAAACGATCTTTGGTAGACGTTTGACAAATCAACCATATTGACTTGAATAAATATTCCGTACCTTGAAATCATCATTCTTGATAGATATGAACATCTTCATATAATGTCGTGGAATAACTTTTCAATATCTCCATAGATGCATTCTCAATGCCATCATGCTTATAGTTATAGCAAGATACATATGTACACAAATTGTACTAAGGATATGGTACTTCAGGACCAAGAATTGCATATGCTTCAAGTAACTTAAATCTTTCAAGTTAAGTCATATAAGCCATATAATAGACTCTAGATGCATATCAAGTTTTCCATGTCAAATAAGATATCGAAAACTGATTATACATACCTTTGACTTTATACTTTCAAGCATTTGAACTATAGGTTCAAAACTACATGTCTTTCATATGGAATCAATTCTTCTTGAATTGTATCTCTTCCATTTAGTTACTTTCTTTGGGTCAGCAAATGCGTATAGCATGCTTTGCAATATGTTGCAATTGAATTATCCCTTTTATGAACTTCAGGTTCATATCATGATATTCGGGGATATACATATACAAATGATAATTCATCCCATGTAACCTTTTCTCAAGTGTTTATCATGTCTCCCCCTCATGTTAGAAAAGCTAACTTGTTTCCTCAACTTTGGGAAATCATCTTTGTGCATTATCATGTCAATATACATGGCACATTAATAATAAGATGAAATTATTTGGTTCCTGACCCTGAACCACTTGTGAGGGGAGAATATACTCTCGTATACAACTTATATCAAACTGATATATATATATATATAACTTTGTTCTCATAAGAAACAGTTTAGCTATTAAGTGGAAGCACTCAATAATTATCTTGCTAAACCAACTTTGATATAAACCAACTTATCAAGATGAACTATCTTGAGTAGAATATCTGGAAATTATGCTCGAAGTTAGATTACTGAGCAATTTACCTCGCAAGCACCGGCCAGGCTGCGGGTTAATAACAATTGCGCATGTAACCATATCATAGATGCATCATATGTGGTATACATGGCAGGTGAATGGGCCCATATTCACCTTTGATATTTCCAGAATTTATGGGCTTCAACCCGAACTCTTTAGTTGGTCAGTTCATTAATGAGAACAAGTGATACAAGAGAATTCGTAAAGAACTTTCTAGTTCTTTAATATTCACCTATGTGAATTTGCACATCATACTTAAAATGAGATGGCTAACACGAATGCCAACTGAATAAATTATCAATATTGGTAAACTTCAAATTTACACCATGACATGTGCACTTATCAATAAACTTCTGGTTCATTATGACATGGGCTTTTATACCAATAGATATCCACTTTATTGTGGCATTCTTTTGTTTGTGTAGTACAAACTGGAGAACAAAGCGGGTAGCTTTTCATATGCAAATTACCCCGCTACAAGTTGTAGTAATAGGAGATATCAAAGCCTTCCTTTATTTATAGTCTCAATATAATCAATCACTTTCGCGTGTACTTTGGAAACTGAATAAGTTTCTTTGAGACTTACTACAGCACAATACTCAATTGTGTTTCTCCAACATGGTAATAATTGGCTCTTCTAGAGCTCTCAATTAATTTTGTACTACCACAGATTCATCAACATCCATGTGGTGAATATCTTTCTTAAAGAGAAAGTTATACCATTATGGTCATGTCAAACTTATATGCAAGATATGTTTCTTGCATTATCGTTGTCCTTTAATAGTCATATTTCCAAAATACTTTGGCGTACAATAGGTACGTGACCAACGATCATTCATGCCATATATCATCTCAAACCTTCTTCTAGGGGTGAGTGTGGTATCATCTCAAACCTCCTTCTAGGAGTGAGTGTGGTATATTTAATACCAATTTCATGTTCATATTCTTTCAATAATGAATATGTATTCGTGAATCAGATGTTGTCACATTCACTTCGGGGATATGTGATTTTGTTATCCTTTTCAAATCTATAAATGCGTCAGGCATTTGATTTGCTATTCTTTGCAAATGGATAATCTTTTGTGCCTCTTTCACAAATAGAGGTATGTGGATCAAGATGAGATAATGATGCATTTTTTCACAAAATTTCCCGTTTGGTTTCACCAACTTCTCCCCCTAATTTTGGGAAAAGTGTCTCATCAAATTGACAGTCTACAAATCGTGCAGTGAACAAATCTCCTGTCAATGTTTCGAGGTAGCGAATAATGGAGGCCGATTCAACCTCGACATATATTCCTAACCTTCTTTGCAGACCCATTTTGGTGCGGGATGGCAGTGCTATAGGCACATATACTGCGCATCCAAAGATTCTTAAATGGGATATATTGGGTCCAAGACCCAAAACCAATTGCAACGGGGAATATTTGTGTCAATTCGTCAGTCAGAGACGAACTAGCATTGCTGTATGCAAAATGGCGTGACCCCAAACCGAAGTGGGCAGCCGACGAACTAGTATTCCTGCATGCAAAATGGCGTGAACCCAAACCAAAGTGGGCAGCCGACGAACTAGCATTGCTGCATGCAAAATGGCGTGAACCCAAACCGAAATGGGCAGCCTCGTTTTCATGAAGAATTCAAGATTATTCTCATCTATTGTCTCAATATGATATCCATTTTGAATGATATCTTTAAAACTCAACAAGTTCTTCTTAGACTTGGAGGAGAATATGCATTCTCTAAGATAAACGTCGTGCCTTTGGGCAGAGTTACAGTTGCTCTTCCGGAGCCTTCAATCATTTTACTTCCCATGGTTTGACATATAAAAGAAAATATACGAACATGAGAATAAACAACTTCAATTCGTTTGTGTCACATAATATTTTCAAAATCTGCTGCTAACAGTTGACTAACAGAATCAGATATGTTATCCATAATTGATTACTTTGCAGTTTGAAAATTTCAGTTTAAACATTTTCTTCAAACAATCGATTGTTAAACACAAACAATATCGATTGTTGAACATTGAAAATCGATTGTTAAACACACACAATCGATTATTTGCTATTTTGAAAAACTTCAGAGCACACTGTTTTAAGACAATCGATTGTTAAGTATAGACAATCGATTATTGGCTATTTTGAAAAATTCCAGAGCACACTGTTTTAAGACAATCGATTGTTAAGCATAGACAATCGATTGTTGACTGTTTTTGTAAAATTCCAGATCACACTGTCTAATGACAATCGATTGTTAGACATAGACAATCGATTGTGGATGATTTTTGAAAAATTCTAGAACACACTGTTTTAAAGACAACCGATTGTTAATCATAGACAATCGATTGTTGACTGTTTTTGTAAATTCCAGATCACACTGTTTTAAAGACAATCGATTGTTGATCATTGACAATCGATTGTTTTGCAGATTTTATGCGAAATATGAGATAACCGACTAGTTTTTCAGGTTAGTCGATTACCTCTACTGGAAAGTAAAAATATTATTGATATTTGAGCATATTGATACATTCTAAAGAACTAATACTAACATTATATCATGAACTAACTAATACGAGCTAATAATAATGGCTATTAGTTTATTCATTCACTAATACAAACAAGTAAAATAAA
Source organism: Nicotiana benthamiana (assembly GCA_034376525.1). Classification (NCBI taxonomy): domain Eukaryota; kingdom Viridiplantae; phylum Streptophyta; class Magnoliopsida; order Solanales; family Solanaceae; genus Nicotiana; species Nicotiana benthamiana. Next base: position 99,563,986 of record CM067337.1, read on the forward strand.
ATCAAATAGCTCCATCTTCTTTCATCACGGATCCATCACCGATTAGGTGGTCTATCTTCCCCTCGGGTTGCTCAAAGAAGTCTGCCACATCCAAGTGGGTGATGTCAAAGTTGTCGTCAGAGACAAAATTCGTTTCGGGGCGTTTACTCTTTCGAGATGCTTGATAAAGGTCAATCAAAAGTCATGGTATACGGCAAGCCTTTGACCAGTGCCCGTTTTCACCGCAACGATAATATATACTTTATAAACTATTTGCTTTTGGGTTCTTATCGTATCGTGCTTGTGGCAGAGTGACCAACTTCAGGTTGTCATATCTCTTCTTTAAGCCATTCCACAAGATAGGTGGATCCTTGACGGTGAGATATTCAATCTTCAAACCTTCATCAAGGTGATGGCGCAAGAAAATCAAGGCCTTCGCACATTCTTGGGTGAATGCTTTTTCTCTATCTTTGATGGTGTCTCCGAGACCCATAGCATCTAAGTGGATTTCAGCATCCAACACCCATGTCATATAGTTCTTGCCCGAAATTTCAAGGGCAACGAACTTTCTTTTCATAATGTCAGACATAAAACAAATTTACATCAAGAGCGTGTTCATACTTACGGGCTCTATTACAATTATCACATTCACTTCAGGGAATGGATCATAATCATGTGCTTTACACAATCTCATGTCAAATATTACTTTCATAAAGTGAAAGATTATTTTGAGAATCTTTATTATTCTCATTATCACAATAATGACGATTATAATTTCGTCTATTGCCATGTCCACATCCATTGATACCTTTACGGTAATAATTTTGTCTTCTTTCAGACTTATCAAATTCTGCTACCACATTCTCTAAAGGGAATGGAGCAAATTCAATTGGACGGAATTCTTTGCCACGTCCACATTCATTGATACCTTCATGGTAATATTTTAGTCTTCTTTCAGACTTATCATATACTGCTTCCACATTCTCTAAAGGGAATGGAGCAAATGGGACGGATTTTTAATTCTTTGCCCACAATCATACATGAATTTAAGCATGGCAGGGCATAGAGATTTAACCACTTCATGTGGTTATAATTTCTTACAAACTCCATTAGAGTTATAATCAAACTTTGTTTGTATATTAAATCAAATCGTAGAATTTCAAGAATTTGAAAGGGAAAAGTAAATTACTTACCTTTAAGGTATACCAATTATATTTTCAATGTTTTCTTCCTTTTCTCTCTTCCGATTCTGTTTCCTTCTTTTTTCTTTGTTTTCGTTTCTTTTCTCTTTTGTCTTCCGTTTCTGTTTCCTTCCTTTTTCTTTGTTTTTCGTTTCTGTTTCCTTCCTTTTTCTTTGTTTTTTTTTCTTTCTTCATTCTTTCTTTGAAGCAAAACCCTACACAGACAAAAGTTAAGACAATCGAAAATTTCAATTGGTTAGAGACTCGTGCTGATAACGTGTTATGAAATAATATAAAAGACAAGAACAATAATGCAAGAACAAGAGCAATAGAGAGAAGAGTAGAGAGAGTTCTTCTTATTGATACTTAGAGAATGTTAGGAGTGCTTTACAATGGTAGAAGACCCCTTTATTTATAGGGAGGGGGATGATTTATCTACCAAGAATAGAACTCTAGAATCTCTCTAATTATAGACATTCACCTTAAATAGGAGATTTCATAACATTATTACTTTACTTTTCGCCCTGAACTCTATTTTCTTTTGATTAAAACCCTTCCTCAAAAAATGTCAAATTTCTCCCTATGCTAAAAACTGAAGATTAGAACTTATCAAAATCAATAGTGTTAAAAGAGTTGCACGTCAAACTTACTAACTATTGATTCGCATGAGTCATGAGTATACCAAAAATAGTAGTGTCCCTGTCATTTCAAATTTTGAGTTCGCCTCTCATTTTTAAGGGTATTTAGCAAAGTTAAAAATTTACGACAATGTAGATAAAATACGATTTTGGAAGTCCTTAATCTAAAATAAGCTTCAAATGGAGCTTAAAATCGACTTATTAAAAGTGGAAGAACTTAAACTCAAACGATTGCTTAACTCGGCTAGAAGAGTTGATGTAATAGTAGCCAAAATCTCCGGTAGTATTAATAGAACTGAACTCAATTACAATCACAATCCATAGGAATGACTCTCAAACTGCTACTATCAATGAAAATACTGAAAACACGAACTGAAGATTGGATAGGATAAAGAAAGGGGGTGGGAAATTAGAAGAAGAGAAGAGAATGTTGACATCCTTCATAACAATATTTGCCTGCCTCTGCAATCTCACTCTTACTATGCTTTATATTCTTTTGCCTAGCTAACTTTGTGCATCTTCAAGTGAGTTTCCACCTCCACTCCAAACTTTTTGGAGGAATGATTCTTCTAGAACCCTTACATGGCCACCCCAGGTGATTGTCCTTTGTGTCTTCCATGTTGGCATCCTTGTTAGCAACTAATTTATTCACAACATTACTCCCTTCTAATGAAGCAACATCATCCTCAAGGTTAAAGGTAGAAGGATCCTCAGAAGCATCAGAATCCATTAACCGCAAGGGAGTAACCTGTTGGGCAGGATCGCCAACACACCTTTTCAACATAAAGACATGAAAAACAGAGTGTATCATGGCAGTTTTAGGGATTTCCAATCTATAAGCAACAACACTAATACATTTTAGCACCTTATAAGGACTGAAATATCGCCTACCTAACTTATGATCATGCTGCAAACGTAAAGTAGCCTGTCTATAAGGCTTAAGTTTGACAAACACCCAATTGCATAAATCAAAGGATATATCAGTTCGCTACTTGTCCACCAAAGTTTTCATACGATATTGAGCCTTTAATAAGTTATTCTTCAATATTTGAAGGACCTCATATCGCTGAAGCAAATAAGACTCCACCACATCGCTAGCAGTGCTCCCCACTATATACCAAGTAATGGTAGGTGGTTCACGCCCATATAAAGCCCTGAAAAGGGGTCATACCTGCAGAAGTTTGGTATGAAGCATTATACCAGTACCCAGGCCAAGGTAGCATAGCCACCCACTGAGAAGGCACCTCAGCCACATAGCACCGTAAGTATTGTTCCACGCATTTATTGAGAGCCTCCGATTGCCCATCCATTTGTGGGTGGTAGGCAGTGCTCATAGCCAAAGTTGACCCTTGTAGCTGATTGATCTCTTGCCAGAATGAGTGGAGAAAAACTAGGATCACGGTCAGTCACAATAGTGCGAGGAGGGCCGCGGAGTCTGATGATCCCTACCACAAAAGCTTCAGCAACAGTGTGAGTTGAAAAGGTGGAAGGAAGTGGTATAAAATGGCAATATTTGGTGAATCGGTCCACCACACTCATAATAGTGGTCTTTCCTTTGGAACTAGGAAGACAAGTTATGAAATCCATCGTAATATCTTCAAAGACCTGGTCCGGAATAGGTAAAAGCTGAAGTAGGCCAGCTGGATGCAAACGTGAATCCTTCATCTGTTGGCATATCTGACAAGCTGCTACAAATGCTTGTATATGCACATCTGCTTCCAAAAGAAATTAGAAGCCAATCGATGATAGGTGCACGCAATTCCTGCATGGCCACCAATAGCTATGGCATGGAATTCAAACATTAACTTCTGTCGAAGTTCAGAATCCGATGGCAACACAAGTCTTCCTTTGTAGAATAACAAGCCGTCCTTGAAATGGTAAGTGTTACGTGTCAACTCTCCCTGGCTTAGAATCTTCAGTAATTCTGGATGGGTCTTATTCAAGTGTTTCAATTCTTGTTCAAGTGTGAAGGTATTGACTGAAATGACCAACAAGGTAGCATCTGTCTGACGCGAAAGTGCATCGGCTACAGAATTATGTTTCACGGGTCAGTATACAATACGAAAGACATAGGCCACTAGCTTTGTGAGCCATTTTTGTTGTTCCGGTGTTTGTATAGTTTGTGTAGTTAGGTTCCTTAGTGACTGCTGATATATGAAGATGGTAAATTGACGCCCCAATAGATACTGCCTCCACTTTCTCACAGCCTGAGTAATAGCAAACATCTCTCTATGATATGCTGAAGCTTTTTGCATCCGTGGACTTAGCTTTTGATTGAAATACGCAATGCAATGGGATGACCTCTTTGTCCATGCTCGATGCATCTGTTTCTACGTGAAACTCCTGGCTGAAATCCGACAAGGTTATCCTTTAGAGAATCAAATGCATGCTGCTCTATATCAGTCCATCTGAAAGCATCTTTGCGCAACAAATTAGATAAAGGCCCAGCTATAGCATCGTAGTGGTAAATGAAACGCCGGTAATAGCTAGCAAGCCCAAGAAAACTATGAACTTCCCTCACCGAGCGAGGAGGAAGCCATTGTTGAATTGCTTTGATTTTAACAGGGTCTACAGCTAGACCTTGTGCTAACAGAATGTGAGCCAAATATTCCACTGAAGTCTGTCCAAACAAACACTTAGACTGTTTGTCCACAAGCTGGTGTTTGCGTAGTAGCTGTAGTACAATAGCTAGATGCTCCAAGTGGTCACCCCAAGAATGGCTACAAACTAAGATGTCGTCAAAGAAGACCAGCACAAAGCAACGCAGATAGGGCTGGAATACCTCATTCATAGTAACTTGGAAAGTGGAAGGGGTGTTGGTTAGTCAGACAGGCATTGCTAGAAATTCATAGTGCCCATCATGGGTGCGGAAACCGTCTTAGCCACATCTTCGGGCATGACCCTGATTTGATTGTATCCTGATAAGAGATCCAACTTGGAGAAATAGTGGGCACCGTGTAATTCATCAAACAATTCATCAATAGTTGGAAATGGGAAGCGATCGCGTATAGTGATAGCATTCAAAGCACGATAATTAACACAAAATCTCCACATGATATCTTTCTTGCGGACCAATAACACCGGCGAAGAAAAAGGGCTAGTGCTAGGCCTGATCACTCCTTCCTTGAGCATCTCAGCGACTAACTGCTCCATAACTTGCTTTTCCCACATTGGAAAAATGTTGATGAGTAGCTTGGAGGCTTGCCTATATAAGGGGGCTTAAGTTATGTTTTTCAAATGTACTAAACCAAATGTATTTCTAACACTTTTTGTTAAGAGAAAGTACTAAGGTTTATGTGATTGTAAAAAATTTTCACATAGTGGTCGGTTGTTATCTTTTGACAACGGAAAGATCGCTTGGATTTATCCATGGTTTGTTTGCTTAATTTATTCTTTATCCCTAAAATCCTATTTCTTAATTCTAATTCAGTTTAAATCCACCCAAAATAGGATTTTTAAAAAATAAGATTTGTTTATTTGCTATTTAAATATGTTATATATATAATGTCATTTTTTCCCCTTCCTTGAAAGGGTAAGACACAGGTACTTGGTTCGCTCTATTTCTTTATCCCCCCATGAATCGTAAGTAGGCTGATGGGCAAGCCCCCTCCTGTCACAATGGTGTGGGGCGTCAGAGGCTGTTACCCCGTGGCTAACTCGAAGGGGCTGAAGTTCGACGCAGAGCTTTTTGGTTGTTAAGTTATAGCAGGACTGAGCAACATCCAACAGCGTAAGTCCTTCTGGTTTGCACTAAAGTGGCTTAAGTAGCCCTCGAGGAGTCCGTTTATTCTCTCCGTCTGAGCTTTCAAAGATATACCGACCGTAGGCATCTGATGGTGTGGTTTTTCCCTGTTTTGGGTTTCCACGTTAAATTTTTGTGTTGTTTTTATTTCTCATTTTTTCTCTTTACAAAAGGGGCAGAGATCTCGGGGTTCCCCTGAAAGGGGTCATTTCCTTTTTTCCCAACAAGTGGTATCAGAGCGAGGTCGCCTAGCTTGAGGGGGGAATCTTAGTATGCTCTGTGGTCGCAGCTTTGGCTGATCTTCTACATCAGAAAAGATTTTCTGGTTCAAGAAGCTTGTAGGAGGGGAAGTTGGTGCAATTGGAGTATCGAGGCTTGTGGTGAATTCTGGCGGTTAGAATCAAGTGTGGAGGTACATGTCTAGGTAAGCTCTGGCTAGGAAAGACTTGGTAATTAAGTGGTCACGCCGGACCTACCTCTCTTTCCTGGGAACTTACCTGGTGTATTGTTCACGAGCTAGAGACGAGGTTCTAAGCAAGTGTTTTTCATCCACGGATATTGGTCAGCGATACGGTTACAATGGGAAGCATCAAGTTTGATATTGAGATGGAAGAATCAATTTTGGCTTATGGCAAGTTCAAGTCAGGGATATATTGATTCAATCAGGTCTACACAAGGCCCTGAAGGAAAACCAGAAGTAGGTGGAGCAGGTTCGGCTACAGGCTCCAAGTCAAGTGATGCTGTTAATATGGTCTTTGATAGGGACCCATATGACCTTATATGACCCAAAGACATGTACATCCTAATGGCATGCAGCTATTTGCCATGGTGAAGGATGTGAGATTAATAGCGGAATTACACACGGGCATTGGTTTGGCAGGAATGCAAGGTGTGTGATGAAACAGTTATGTCGATAGCTGATGGACTTCCAAGGAGAGCCAATAATGGAGGTTGCACCATAATAATCAGCAAGGTGTTTTTCGACATGAGCCGAAGTGGAAATTCTTAGAATGGTTTATTCTAAGTGGCGATACTCTTTATGGTGGAGTATGACAGGTGTTCAACAATGTGGAGTATGACGGATAGCTGCTGCTATGATCATTTTTAATCAAGGTGGAGCTTGTTGGGATTTGCTTAAAAATGAGAATGGTCATTGTCCCACATTGGAAAAATGTTGAAGAGTAGCTTGAAGGCTTGCCTATATAAGGGGGTTTAAGTTATGTTTTTCAAATGTACCAAACCAAATGTATTTCTAACACTTTTTATTAGGAGAAAGTACTAAGATTTATGTGATTGTAAAAATTTTTCACATAGTGGTCGGTTGTTGTCTTTTGACAACGGTTGTGGTTTTTTCCGGTTTTGGGTTTCCACGTTAAATTCTTGTGTTGTTTTTATTTCTCATTTTTTCTCTTTATAAAAAGGGCGGAGATCTCGGGGTTTACGGAAAAGGGGTCATTTCCTTTTTTCCCAACAGGGGTACCTGTAGGGCTTCACATTCACAGGTTGTGCCCCGCGGTGAAGGTGTATGCTATGGTCATGCTCACGCGATGGTGGTAAGCCTGTTGGTTTCTGAAACACATCTGCATAAACACCTAGGAGACCTACTAAATCAGCAGTTGCTACCCCGACACAAGAAATTTCTTTTGTAACCCTCTCAAGATGAAAGAAAGAGGCAATAGCATATGTGGCCGCCATGCGTCTCAAACTATGCAATTGTATCGGTTGGGCATCTGTTGGACAATCCCCGTGCCTAGTTCTGGTGGTTCCATCCATGGTAAATTCGAATATCTGTTAGATAATACTCTTAACGCTAGATGGGGGGTGAATAGCGTTATAATAAAAAAATTAGCGTAAACTTACGGAATTTAAAAAACTTGCAGGAAAAATAAGTGCGAAAATTAAATGCAATAAAGAACAAACGCACCGATGTATTCTGGTTCACCACAACAAGTGGCTAGTCCAGTCCCCGAGAGACTCTCGAGATTTTCTACTAACTTGTCAAGCTTACGGGTGCTCAACAAACCTTTACAACTTAAGGACACAAGCCTTAACACCTTTGCTCGGAGATACAACACTCCAAGACTTCACTGTTAAGCTTACAGGTGCCTAACCAACCTTTACAACTTAAGGACACAAGCCTTAACACCTTTGCTCGGAGATACAACACTCCAAGACTTCACTGTTAAGCTTACGGGTACCTAACCAACCTTTACAATCTGAGGACACAAGCCTCAACAATCTTGCTCGGAGATACAACACTCCAAGACTTCGACCAAGGAAACACAAGTTCCTTACAACAAGAGAATCACAATTCTCTTCAAGTGTACAAAACACTAAACACTCAAACAATACACTCCTTTATGAGTAGATATGAGTAAAAGAAGTAAGCTCAAGATCACAACAACTTTGGACAAGAATATGGCTCTCAAAACTTATGTAATGAATATAAAATGATTAGCAATAGAGTATGCAAACTTATAGCAATTGTATGATCAGTTGTTGTGTGTTGTTGTTTTTAAAACACTGAAATGAAGCTGTATTTATAGTTGAAAAACTTGGCATTACCGTTGCCTAATTGCCAATTAAGAGTTGCTGATTTTACTGTGTGACAATCGATTGTCAAGAAGTCACAATCGATTGTTTGCCAATCGTTCCAGAAGTCAATCCCAGATTTTACGCTTAACAATCGATTGTCCAAGATCAACAATCGATTATTGGTAACGTTCAAAAAATCATTTTCAGATTTTACGCAAAACAATCGATTATACAAAATCAATAATCGATTATTCAGCAACGTTCAAAAAATTCTTTCCTGATTTTAATTTCAACAATCGATTGTACAAAATCAACAATCGATTATTCAGCAACGTTCAAAAAATCTTTTCCAGATTTTAATTTCAACAATCGATTGTACAAAATCAACAATCGATTACCTGACGGTATTTGAAAACTTTACGACAACGGTCAGCTTCACAATCGATTGTGCAATGTTAACAATCGATTATTTATCAGACTTTGAAAATCATTTTAGACACTGCCTCGTGACAATCGATTGTTATATACTCACAATCGATTATTTAATAACTTTGAAAGAGTCTGGAAGACACTGCCTCAACACAATCGATTGTCATATATTCACAATCGATTATTTTGTGACTTTGAAAAATCTGATGGACACTGTCTCTTCACAATCGATTGTCATTAGCTTCACAATCGATTATTCTGAGTTTTGAAAAACTTTGATGTACACTGCCTCATCACAATCGATTGTCATAAGGTTCACAATCGATTGTCATGCAGGTTTGAAAAACCTAATGCTCACTGCCTTAACACAATCGACTGTCATTAGTGCACAATCGATTGTCATGCTGTCTTGGCTTAACATAATCGATTATCATAAGTACATAATCGATTATCTTAGTCCAGATTTTAGAGGCATGTTTAAAAATCATTTTGACTAAAGTAAATATGCATGATTTAAAATCATTTAGCATTAAACTAAATATGCATGATTTTGTAAAAAACGTTTTACGAGAGAAGCCATGTCATGAGTCAAGTTGTCGGATCAAGATCACAATTAAGAACGACTCATTTAAACTATAAAACTTTGTATTGTGCTTGAATCTCGTTATCCACCAATTGTGCGCTTGTACTTGAACTTCGTCATATATCAATTTGCGCTTGTTTGTCATTCATCAAAACCAACACATAAGAACACACGTTTTAGTATAAAGCCTTGAGAACGTGTTTCCAACAATTTCCCCCTTTTTGATAATGGCAAACTTTAAGCGGGATATGCAACTTAAACAATTTATAATGACGATTCAAGACATGCATTTGTTCCCCCTCAATATATGTATTCCCCCTCAATTTAAGCTTATAAATATTGAGAGTGCATACCCGTTATCTTCCCCCTTTTGCCATTAGCAAAAAAAATGTAATAAGATGGCAAGGATTAAAAAAAAACTTGTTTATTCATTGAAAATAAAACGGGTACATAATGAGAACAATACAAACATAGAACAATAAAATAGAAAGACAAAGAAATTATTCATCATTGTTTCCCGCCTCATCGTCCGGCACTGCTTCAAAGGGAACAAGACCGGCATATGGATAATGAACATGGTCAAAATATCCATGGATCTCATTTGTCAGTTGACCAACAGAGGTGGTCAAGGAAGCAATTTGGTCGGAAATGGATTGGAGAGTGGGCTCTTGAGGCGGACGAGTTCGACGGGTTGGAGGATGAGCAGGCGCTGCATGATCACCGTCATGATGAAAGGAGGATTCTGAAATTTCCCACTTCTTGGTACTCTTTTTGAGAGGACCGTTGGAAGTGATGAATCCGGAGGCTTCAAGAAAATTCATGATGAGGAGAGCATAAGGAAGAGGCTTATCATCTTCGATAGCGTCACGCATGTGAATCTTGACGAACCGACACCAATTGATGTTAGCTCCGGTTATTATGGCATGCATGAGCTTGGTGTCCTCTTGGGAAATGGTAGTATGGTTATGCTTACGAGGCTTGAGGACTCAGGTGATGAAATAGAAAATCAACCGATAATTGGGATCCATTCCCGTAATTGTAGGACGACGGGAAGAAAGATTTGGATCATAAGAAGTAAGTCCGGTTTGATGTAGGAGGACTGTTTCATCAAAAAGGGCTCCGGCCTCTCCGATGTACCGAAAAATGTCTTCACCATTATGAGGAAGACGGGCAATGGTATGAAGGTTTTCATCAGAAAGAAGAATTTGAACACCATTTATATTTGTCACAAGCTCACCGTTATCATCCTCATGAAGGTTGGAGTAAAATGCTTGAATCAATGTAGTATTGATGTAAGGATGGGTAAGAAGAAAGTAGTCAAGAAGTTGACAATTTTTGAGCATATTTGCAGCAGGGCCATAAGATTCAAGATATTTGTTGGTTGAAAAGCGGGGAGGAAGAATGTCGCGCTTTTCAAATTTTGTTAAAAATCGAGTAAGCTCGATGTCAGAATTAAAATATAGAACGGAACCATCTTGATAGGGATACTTTGGAGCAGTAGAGGAGGATGCACCATGCCTAGCAGAGCGGGAACGTTTGGAGTGACGGCCTGACATTTTTACTAAGTATTGCTGGAATTTGCAAGAGACATGAAAGAGTTTTGATAGTTTGAGAGCTAAAATTGATGCTTGAGTGAATAAAAATGAACATATATGAAGCCTATTTATAGAGGGGAGAAAGGCATTTCATTAATGGAAGAATTCTGCTGAAAATTGAAAGCTAAAACGGTCAGAAATGGTAAAGAATAAATTGCACTAACCGTTTGACAATCAATTGTTGTAATGAGATAATCGATTGTCATTAAGATTTGACTGAATCTCGGAACTGACACAAATCGATTGCAGAACCAAACGGTAAAAAAATTTTGAATTACTGACATGAAATAATCGATTGTCAAAATATGGTAATCGATTGTTATGTTACAGTGAGCACAGAAATTTTCTGATTTTGAGAATAATCGATTATATTTTGAAACAATCGATTGTTTTGGAAAAGCATTGCTGAATGGCTGAGACGGAAATCGATTTTGCAGTTAAAGAATCAATTATTTAACAAAACTGCATAATAAACATAAACCATAAACAATCGATTAGTGATACTGCTAATCTATTTTCTGCACAGTAAGATAATCGATTATTTGCTTGGAACAATCGATTGTTTTGTGCCAAAACGTAATAATTCCCCTACCTATAGGGTGATACCTGCAAAATAGAATTAAACGTCTCCGACGCTCAAGTCAGTAATTAAAATATAAATGCAACCTAAAATGTATGCATTTAGATCAACGTTTACCCGCATTCAATACTTCATTTGGACATGATTTATATTTAGCACAACATTAAACGCTAAATATTTTATCAAGTCTACTAGCAATAAGGTAAAGTGAGGAACGATCATACCTGTGTAGTTCTTGATATTGCTCGTCTTACCTTTCACATTTCTGTCAAGATGGTCATCTAAATTCATTGAAGTGACCATTGGTTTGGTGTTGCTTTTTTCGAATTGATTTGGAAACTCCTTGCGACATTTAGATGGACAAATGAAAGTTTTCTCTTTCATTTGCTTAATTTGCAGCTCCAAGAAGAAATTAAGCTTGTCTATCAATGATATCTCAAATGCGATTTACAGATTCCTTGCATGACACTTATTAGTTGCTCCAAAGTAATACAAATATTTTCCAAGATATCATTTTCCGCAAGATTTGGAATGCAAGATATTAGTGGCATGAGAGTTTAAAGAAAATAACATTGCCAATATAGAGAGTTGTTTTGAAATTCTGTCATCAAAAAGATAGTAAACTTCATGCAATCTATTTCCCCTCAATCAGAAATTTATCAAGACATACCAACAAGACATAGATATACCAATTGTTATAAAACAATGATAAACCCATTTGTTGGATGACATAACAAGTGTACCAAAAGTTATTTTATTAACAGTGATACAAATTGTTATTTTTAGTAAAGCATATTACAACCGAGTGTTGACTGTTAACAGATCAACCATACATCGAATTTTGAAGAACATACCAACCATTATCCAGACCAAAGGATGTGTTCATCAAGAGACGATTTTTAACAGAAGGATTTTTGTCAATTGTTAGAAACATGAGACATCTCAATTATTTTTTCAAAACTGAGGATAGCATTCATCAAAAAAGTGAGTGAAAACTTTTTGAAGAATATGCTGATAGATAATACACACCACACAGTATAGTAACAGTTATTTAAACCGCAGATAGCAATTATCAAATCATGAATGAAATGATTTTATTAAGCTAACTGTTAATACATATCAACAGTTTTGACCTTTTAAAAGCAGATAACTAACAAGTAAACTAATTGACACCAATTGTCATTTAACAACACGTTTTCAACATATGAATCAACAAGGCTAATTGATATTGATTGTTGACAAGGATATCTCAATTGTTAACGCACATCAACTATTACGACTAAGCTTATCAAAGATTCAACAATAGGGGAACCAAATTAACAACAAATAAGTTAATATTGGTTGCTAGCACATATCAACAATTCGGTTTTTGTCAAAAAGGATAACTAACCGAAATTTCCTCTTGATGCAATGAGGTGTCGTGCTCGGTGCATCTACTACAATACTGTAGCCTTTCAAGCACACCTGCAAAACAGATTAATGATCTTTTGGTACCCATGCCATTTTGGGTCCTTGGGGGTTAGGCATATCATAATGATGCGATTGAGTGATATGTCTATGTCGGGTAAAACATGCAGGAGCAATATGACCAATACGTCTACAATAATGACAAGTCACGTTGGGGTTATGCATCCTTCTAGGTTCATAGTAACTTGACGGACGAAAATGGTTTACTCTATTTTCAGCATTATGACTATTGCGCGCTTTATGAACATCATTTCTCCTACTATGAGCAGCATTTCTAGAATAATTATTTCTACGTTGGAAATCATTTCTAGGTGCTCTAAAGGGTTCAAAATTCCTTCTAGTATTTGGCCTATTATATGCATCATTTCTAGGGTAGTTATTTCTAGGTGGTAAGTCATTGCTAGGTCTTCTAAAATGTTCAACATTTAGTCTAGCATGCATAATGGTTCTAGGATTGCTATTTCTAGGATAAGCATTTTTATTATTAGTCCTAGGTTGAGCCTTAGGTTGTTGGGGTTTAGCTTCAACCTTTTCTTTAGGCTCATTCGTAAACCCTATGCCATGCTTGGTTGACTTCAAATTATCAAGAACATCATTCAAATTTTTGTGCGAAGAATTAAACTTATCTAATGTGCCTTTAAGCCTTTCTACTTCATTTTTGAGATGCAAGCAAGAAGTACACTTTCTAATAGAGCTTTCGGGCTTATCGGCGCTTCTTTCTCCGAAAAACTTGTTTTCCTCTTTCAACTTCTCATTTTCTAAAACCAGTTTTTCAAAATCTTTTTCTTTTAGAGAGAGTTGTTTTTGAAAATCTTTTTCTTGCAACGACAGAGTTTTCTGCAAATCTTTAATAGTCTTGGAAGCATCAACAAACTCACTATGTAATTTATTATAAGCATTTTGCATATCTTCAAGCGAGTGAGAGTTGGACGTACTTACCTCTTCTTCTTCGTTTGCCATGAGACATTGGCCAGTTGATTCATCATATGAGCTGTTCGCTTTTTGAGGCATGCTTTCATACATTTCCTCCAGCTTATCCCACATCTCTTTGGCGGTTTTGTAGTGGGAAATTTTCTGATAGTCTTCCTGATTCAACACGCTATACAACATATTTATTGCATTAGTGTTGTATTCACTTACCTTGGCTTTCCCAACTTTTGTTGTCATTTGATCACCATGCTTGATGATTTGCCATAGATAAAAGTTGTTGGCTGTGATAAAAATTCTCATCCGATCTTTCCAATATAAGTAATTATTTCCATCAAATATTGGGGGCAACATGTTAAAATCACCTTCACCTATTCCTGCAAAAGACTCACGAGTAGAAGCCATAGATGGTTCTCTCAAACTGTTAAGTCTTCAGAGAGTTGGGCTCTGATACCAATTGTTAGATAATACGCTTAACGCTAGAGGGGGGGTGAATAGCGTTATAATAAAAAAATTAGCGTAAACTTGCGGAATTTAAAAAACTTGCAGGAAAAATAAGTGCGGAAATTAAATGCAATAAAGAACAAACGCACCGATGTATTCTGGTTCACCACAACAAGTGGCTAGTCCAGTCCCCGAGAGACTCTCTCGAGATTTTCTACTAACTTGTCAAGCTTATGGGTGCTCAACAAACCTTTACAACTTAAGGACATAAGCCTTAACACCTTTGCTCGGAGATACAACACTCCAAGACTTCACTGTTAAGCTTACGGGTGCCTAACCAACCTTTACAGACACAAGCCTTAACACCTTTGCTCGGAGATACAACACTCCAAGACTTCACTGTTAAGCTTACGAGTGCCTAACCAACCTTTACAATCTGAGGACACAAGCCTCAACAATCTTGCTCGGAGATACAACACTCCAAGACTTCGACCAAGGAAACACAAGTTCCTTACAACAAGAGAATCACATTCTCTTCAAGTGTACAAAACACTAAACACTCAAACAATACACTCCTTTATGAGTAGATATGAGTAAAAGAAGTAAGCTCAAGATCACAACAACTTTGGACAAGAATATGGCTCTCAAAACTTATGTAATGAATATAAAATGATTAGCAATAGAGTATGCAAGCTTATAGCAATTGTATGATCAGTTGTTGTGTGTTGTTGTTTTTAAAACACTGAAATGAAGCTGTATTTATAGTTGAAAAACTTGGCATTACCGTTGCCTAATTGCCAATTAAGAGTTGCTGATTTTACTGTGTGACAATCGATTGTCAAGAAGTCACAATCGATTGTTTGCCAATCGTTCCAGAAGTCAATCCCAGATTTTACGCTTAACAATCGATTGTCCAAGATCAACAATCGATTATTGGTAACGTTCAAAAAATCATTTTCAGATTTTACGCAAAACAATCGATTATACAAAATCAATAATCGATTATTCAGCAACGTTCAAAAAATTCTTTCCAGATTTTAATTTCAACAATCGATTGTACAAAATCAACAATCGATTATTCAGCAACGTTCAAAAAATCTTTTCCAGATTTTAATTTCAACAATCGATTGTACAAAATCAACAATCGATTACCTGACGGTATTTGAAAACTTTACGACAACGGTCAGCTTCACAATCGATTGTGCAATATTAACAATCGATTATTTATCAGACTTTGAAAATCATTTTAGACACTGCCTCGTGACAATCGATTGTTATATACTCACAATCGATTATTTAATAACTTTGAAAGAGTCTGGAAGACACTGCCTCAACACAATCGATTGTCATATGTTCACAATCGATTATCTTGTGACTTTGAAAAATCTGATGGACACTGTCTCTTCACAATCGATTGTTATTAGCTTCACAATCGATTATTCTGAGTTTTGAAAAACTTTGATGTACACTGCCTCATCACAATCGATTGTCATAAGGTTCACAATCGATTGTCATGCAGGTTTGAAAAACCTAATGCTCACTGCCTTAACACAATCGATTGTCATTAGTTCACAATCGATTGTCATGCAGTCTTGGCTTAACATAATCGATTATCATAAGTACATAATCGATTATCTTAGTCCAGAGGCATGTTTAAAAATCATTTTGACTAAAGTAAATATGCATGATTTAAAATCATTTAGCATTAAATTAAATATGCATGATTTTGTAAAAAAAGTTTTACGAGAGAAGCCATGTCATGAGTCAAGTTGTCGGATCAAGATCACAATTAAGAACGACTCATTTAAACTATAAAACTTTGTATTGTGCTTGAATCTCGTTATCCACCAATTGTACGCTTGTACTTGAACTTCGTCATATATCAATTTGCTCTTGTTTGTCATTCATCAAAACCTACACATAAGAACACACATTTTAGTATAAAGCCTTGAGAACGTGTTTCCAACAATATCCTCTTCGCATAATCAGTTAGGACTGGAACTAGAGAGGCTAGCCATGCCGCTCCCAATACAACATCAGCTGCATGGAAAGGCAAAATAAAAATCCTCCACCAAGGTACTCCCCTGAATTTCAAGTGAGTGTTGTGGCACCACCCCCTCAGAGCGGAGTCGCTGTCCACTTCCGACTATGAAAGAAATTGGATGGATAGACTCAATAGGGAGTCGGAGATGTTTAGCAGCTCGAGTCTGGGCAAAATTATGTGTACTACCTCCATCGACCAACACTTGCACTGGAGAACCATCAACCTGACCAGTGAATCGCAGAGTGGATGGGGAAATTCGTCCAGTTAGTGCATGATACGAAATAGACGAATGCTCTTGCAATTCTAAGCATTGTAGCTCCTCCGCCAGAAAATTATCAAAAATGAAATAATCCTGGTGATTAGGATCAGTTTTGTGCTCATTAGTGAGTAAGAGAAGCTGGGGTGGGGTCTTGCGTTTGTGGCCAGCCGTGTATATTTCTTTGTAATAATAGCACAAACCCCGTTCCCAACGACTCTGCATCTCGGCATGAGATAAGCGTTTGAGGGGTGGGCGATTTAGTGCATTAGGGGCAGTTGAGACGAGAGGGTTTGCGAGCCTTAGGGTGAGGGGGGCTAAATTAGGGGTTGGTAACAGGGATGGAGTTTTGGCAAAAGTGGTTCAGACCGGACCTTTTTCAACATGTATCAGCTGTTCATGGATATGGGCTAAGTTAAGATTTTCTTCATAACTTTTGAGCTTATGTACCAAAACCGAATTCTTATTATCCTCACAAAGCCCAGAAATAAAGAGACGTACCATTCTACTATCAGTCATGTCGTCGGTTTCGTTTGCAGGTGTCTCAAATCTCTCATGAAAATCAGAGACGGTGGTTGTCTACCAGAGTTTTGCAAGTCGGCCCGCTGCAGACTCCAGCCCTATCTGATAATAACACGGTTGCACCTTCGCAGCAAAATGCTCCTAGTCAACGAGTTGCTTGTTCCGAAACAGCCATCGATACCACTCCAATGCATTTTGTAAAAGTTGAAGTATATCTCCGCTTGAAATATCCGAGCCTCTGGTTTTTCCCCATGGAAACGTCCTATCTTTACCGATGCCAGTTTATGACAAAGAGGAGGAACAGTTGTGCCAAGGTCACAGGAGAGATCAATTTTTTCGTCCCACCACCTCCATTAACAGAGACCGAATATCCTTCAGTTCCTTAGCAAAAGAGCCCGTTGCCACCTTAACAGATTCATTCACAATAGACTAGAGTTTGTGGTCATCCATGGAAGACCACTGGATGAAAGCACCAATGTAATAATAGCCAAAATCTCCAGTAGTATTAATAGAACTGAACTCAATTACAATCACAATCCGTAGGAATGACTCTCAAGCTACTACTATCAAATGTAATCTCCTAGCTTTTTGGAGGAATGATTCTTCTAGAACCTTTACGTGGCAGCCTCATATGATTGTCTTTTGTGTCTTCCTTGTTGGCATCCTTGTCAGCAACTAATTTATTCACAACAGTTGAGTTTGAGTTCAAATCAAATCAACATATATTTTCATGTTTGCTTCACATATACAGCCGTAATTAAACATCTTTTTTTTTAAAAATTACGGTGGTTTCCAACTTGCATTTGGCGCGGGGTTGTTTGCTGCTCCCCCTAACTTTTCACATTTTAACATTTTATTTCTTGAAATTCATAAAATTCAATTTTTCTTATAGAATTTTTTATTTAGTTGTCTTAGCTTCTTCCATAAGTTGAAAATCCTAAATTACACTTGAGGGATGGAATACAGCTACACTGGCTTGCTTGACATACAAAATTATCTTCATAATCAATTTGTGTACTTGATCGACAATTCGATTCATAGGTGAATCAAAAATTGTCTTAATTTGCTTAGTAAATATCAAATGATCGTCGTCCGAAAAAAATATCAAATCCCTAATTATGTTACTTTCTCCAATATACATAAAAAAATGTTGGGTATTTTTTTTTATCTGTTCAAATTTTAGCGGACAAAATTTTGTGTAGTAGATACATAAAATAGTTAAAATTCATGCAAGCTAGCCGGACACAACTAGACATCTTATAAAATAATTGACATTCATAAAAGCTGATTAGGACACCACAATTATAGGACAATTACATAAAAATCGATTTATTATACATGGGTTACTTTGCTTGTTAGGCAAGATATTAGGATTTGGTCCATACTACGTTGACTTAATATGTTTTACCAAATAGTGTCTTGCACGTTTTGAAGATTTCCTAAAATCTTCGAAATATCATAAACAACAAAATAATTAATGCATGTTTCCTATTTTCAGGGTTTACCCACTTCTATCCATCCTTTTCGCTTTTGCTTTGACTATACTAAATCTAATAAATTAAAAGAATAATACTGCTACTAAATTTTCTCACCACATACTTGGTCCAAAGGCTACCACCCACTTGTTTCCAAATATATATAACTTTTAAAGGTTTTCCTTCAGTTTAGCTCTCTTTCAACAACTATATAAAGAACATTTTGGACTTCATTATATTCCATTAATCACAAAGGTTTTATATTAACAATCCTTTAATTCCCATCAAAATCCTGCATTAAAAGAAAGCTTATTTATTTTTCAAACATGGGAAAGAAAGTGAGTTACATTCATAATTTGGTAGAGGTAGCTCCTTCTCCTTATATCACTTGTCAAAAAACTTCAAATGCTCCCAAGTTAGAAACCATTTTTGAAGAAGAATCTGAAAATTTGAACCTTGTTAACATGAAGATGATTTATATTATTCCTATTCTCCTCTCTTTTGCCTCTTATGTGATGATCAACAAGTATGCCATTTATTGATGTCAAAGAATCAAGAAACATCAATGCAAAACTTTCTATATATAGAAAGCTCATTGTCCCTATTCACCTTTTATTTCCCACGAGTCGTACTACGGCGTGCGAATCTAACAATGAGTTCGCGTGTTTGACCAGATGCCAGAGCTTTTGGATAAGGACCTATATATGTACAAGAAAAACAAATCCTACGTACTATAAAGAGTTAGATATACTTTTCTATCTCAACTCAGATTTTCAATATTGTCTAAATTCTAAATCCGCCATTGGTTGTTCGCCTTCATGTGGTTTACGGAACTTATCTTGATCTTTAAAAGTCATCATATTTTGAAGGGATTGGATTGGATTAATCCATTGCAACATAAAATTAGATGATTTTATTCCTTGGCAGTTGAAATTGAAGCATAACCTACAAATCATGAATTCTTGGATTGCAAGTTTTGGAGAGAAAAAGGATCTTTAATTGATGAGAAGAACTCGTACGAGAAAGATGATGTTTCTTGGCCATGGTAGAAGGAACTGGAAATGTAATGCTTTGATTTTGGGGGTGGGGGTAATTATCTTCACAAGAGGATACGTAAGGAGTACATTAAGGAAGCGGAACTAGAATTTAAACTTCATAGGTTAGACGATGATTAAGTATTGAACTAAGTTTAATATTTATACTTATTTCACAAATTACTTAACATAAATATATTGTTTGAGAAAAAGCTATTATATTCGGCCAAATTCCATTCTCAGACTTCTAGCTTCGCCCCACTTATTATTGCCCTTTTTTTACATTAATATCATTTGTCTGGCGCACTTTCAAGAGAAAAAATCAGTAGTCCCTTAAGTTTGGATCTTAATTCATTTTCGTCCGTCATATATCATGTGAGATACACTAACCCTTCAAATATACAGAACTGGTACACATGAAGTCCGTTTCGCTTATTTGAATAAAAATAGTTATCAACGAGTGCTAAATTATTTTTCATGAATGCGTAATTACATGCAATTGTTTGGATATATAAAAGCATAGAAGCTAAGTTATTATTATGTTTGGAAAAAATGTAATGATATACGCTTTTTCTGTTAAAATAACTGAAATTTTTTAAAGCTATTAATATTAAAAATAATGTGATTCTTGCAAAATGTTTATTAATTTCTAAATTGATATTTCGCATGCAAATAAACTTATGTCTAGACTCACTTTAGGTTCTAAATTGATAAATTAAGACTATATTTTCAGTGAGATATCCCTATTTCAAGTCGAATTAATTTGACAAGTAGCTAGGTATGAACACCTACAACAACAACAACCTAGTATAATCCCACTTAATGGGGTCTGGGGAGGATAGTGTGTACGCAGACCTTACCCCTACCCTGGGGTAGAGAGGCTGTTTCCAAATAGACCCCCGGCATCCTTCCCTCCAAGAACTTCCCATCTTGCTTTTGGGGAGACTCGAACTCACAACCTCTTGGTTGGAAGTGGGGGTTGCTTACCATCAGAGCAACCCATCTTGTCTCTAGGTATGAAACACCTAGTGATTTTAAAATTTAATTATTTAAAAAAAAACAATACTTGCCCATTACAAATAACCTTATCCTGATTCGAAACGCCTTATAAAAGTCAAATCCTATGATTAACACTTGAGCAAGTTAAAGTCAACCAGGCTCACATAGAAAGCCATGGTAGGAGTTTTACTGTCAGCAAAACCTAAAGCCAAAATGAGTTTATATTTTAGACAATGAAAAAATAAAATTATTAATTATATGATTAATCAATTATTAGATAATTATATTTACTTTAATTGTTAATCTAATAAAATTAATACTACTAATTTACTACACAATAGAATAATGTATACTTCAGCTTTGAAAGCTTTGAGTAACCAGATTAACAATTAATGTAATTATAATTATTAATTAACTATTAAGGGGTCGTTTGGTTCGGAACAAGGATATCCCAAGTATAATACTGCATCCTATGATAGGATAGATAATATTAAGATTTTGGTATAAAATTATACCAATTTTAGCTAATACAAATAATCAAATACAGGATAAATGTAATCCCAAATTTTATACAGAATTAATATCCTAATCGTAGTAACTAAACGGCCCTTGAGTATATATCTAGATGTCTAGGCTCCGTTCAACCAATTTTATCCATTTCTTCTGTTAAGAACTACTCCTTCCGTTTACTTTTACTTGTTTGCCATACTAAAAAAATATTTTCACACTATATAAAATTAAGAAAAAGACAATCCTTTTTTTTTACCCTTATCATTAATTACTCAGTTCCCAAATTATTTTTCAAAACTTTTGAAAATGCTATCATTATTATGGGTAAAATTATAAAATACTTATTTCATATTGTTTCTTGAAGGGCATAAAAAAAATCTAAAGTAGACAATTAAAAGTGAATGAATGAAGTAATTATAATCGGCTGCAAAAAGGAAAACCTACTCCGTTCACACCAAGTTATAAGTTAATTTCACTCTATATATGAGAGACATTGATATGAGCTAGCTACAATTTTCTATTTGTTTTTCTTTTCATAGTCATCAAGGTGCTACAATCTATTGTTTGAAGTTATTTTTCATTTTTCTTCCCACTAATGATGCATTATAAGATTTTCGTTTCGTTGGATTTTCTTTACCATCATATGGAAACGACATCTTAATAGTCATGGTAAAATGATAAAATCATAAGTAAAAAATAATGATTCATGTCATATTATTAATTTGTTTGGAATAAATACTGGATGTAAGTAAATCTTACTTCTATAAATATAAGCTTTTTTTTTTTTATTTTTTGAAACTTATGTGGTAAACAAATGTTACATGGCTACATTATATTATACTTGGTCAAAGAAAGGAATATTTGCTTCTCATTTCTGTCCCCTAGTCAAAAAGAAAAAACAATTAGGAAAAAATTGGAATTAGTAAAGAGGCTTAAAGAAGCTGAGCATGACCTGCCTAGATTTTAGCATTTTTTTAAAGGGAAATTGCATAGTAGTAATTACACAATAACAAAAGGAATATAATATTGCAACGACATTTGACCACGAGATTTATGGAAATAAACTGTGATTTAATTTTTACCCTTCAAACAAACACCACTAATTCATACTAAAACTTTTTAACAAACGAGGTGTATCTATTTTCGCGGTTTATCACTAATAATAATGATTTTCAACCCTACATTTACTCAATCAAGCTAGTATAAAATGAACACCAAATCTTTGTTCCTTAAAATAAAAAATAAAAATAAAAAAACCTCAATTACCTTCTATATTCCTCCAAAAAAAAAAATCCAACAAGAGTTTAATTTCTTGTTTAAACAAGAAATTAATTAAGACAAGTGCATGGCAAGGAGATACATGAATAATATTGTAGAAGTTGCACCAGCACGCTTTATTTCTCCTCGTAGGCTTTCTAGTGCTCCAAAATTAGAGACAATTGCAGAAGAAGAATATAAAAATCATCAAGTTTTTATTGACCAAAAAGTATTATATGTTTTATTACTTTCCATTCTCGCTTATACATTGATTAACAGATACACTATGGTTTAATATATAGGATGTTGAGTCGAACCTTTTTGTTCCAATTTTGACATTTATTTTTCATAATGATATTGTAATAAGATGTTATGTTTGAAGAATATATAGTCAGAAGATTGATTTTTGTTCTCAAATGCACTGTGTATTATCGTTTACTTTCATTCATTGCGCCCAGATGCAAACCCAAAACTTGAAGGTGGCGGGGTACATGAGCGAAGTGCTCAACCAATGTCCAATCGAACTTTTAATCTTAAGGGTTTCAAGCAATATGTAACCGTTTTCAACATATATATGCTTATATATTCAGAATTTTAGCTGAAGATAATGGTGTCCGATGATCCCTTTTTTACATGAATAGGTCCGCCTCTGATTGTGCCTGCGATATTGAAAAGAGTAATTTTTCAAATTATAATACTAAGGAAAAGGCTCTTGACTATCTACTTGTTAGGAGGTATAGAATGAAGTCAAGTTTGTTTTTCCTTTTAGTGTTTAAATTACCAAGATATTACAGTTGATTTATCTCATATTATTGTTTTACTGTCATAAGGTTTATACATATATTACACTATGCTAGACACTTTCTTTAAAAAAAAATTCAACCAATTCTCTTAAGTTATTTAATTTTCTAAAGTTTTAATGTAATTAGGGTGTAACATGAGGTTGATTATGTATTGGAGCGTCTTGAGGCGCTGATGGAATGACGATCGTGTATGGTAATTTTAGGTCATCCTTCTCTTTTTCTTGTTTCCTTTTCTCTCCTTGTTC
The DNA here is from genome assembly GCA_034376525.1 of Nicotiana benthamiana. Taxonomy (NCBI): domain Eukaryota; kingdom Viridiplantae; phylum Streptophyta; class Magnoliopsida; order Solanales; family Solanaceae; genus Nicotiana; species Nicotiana benthamiana. Next base: position 99,587,231 of record CM067337.1, read on the forward strand.
TAATTTCTTTTAACGACAAATTGTAGCACCCCGAAAATTTTTGAAGTACTTAAGTGCTATTAAAAAGTGTGTTAATTGTATTATTTTGTATGTAGACGGGGACCACTAATATGATGATAAGTGTATGAGGTATATTATAAGTGACATGGGGCCTAAGGATAGCCCTAAATCCAAGTCAAATTGAAAATTACATGGTAGACTAAAGTTTCAAGTAAACACGCATAAGACCTAACTTTGGACGAGCATATCTACATATGTATAAAGAGTTATGTGATGGACAACCTATCAAATGAAAGGTCTTTGAGCCTAGTTTCTAACTCTTCAAACCGTTTATCATTTAGATATTCCTACAAGAAATTATGACCAAATTACCAAAGGCTGGCGGAAGATCCTGCGGACGCGACGCGTCCAAAAGAAAGGCTGGCAGTGAAGTGCTGCCATAGCTTCCAGATAGCGTCCGAAGCCCAGAAATATGGGCCTATAAATACCAAGTCGGGGGAGAGGGTATTTTGAGTATCGGGGGTTAGGGTTCTTGAGGTGAGTGAGCGATTTTGAGCTCCAATCAAGTCCAAATCAACTGAGTTAAGTTTTAATGATGTTTTGAGTTGATATTACTCAATATACGTGAGTTCAAACATCCAAATACTAGATTTCATCATCAAATACTCAAGAACATAAAAATCACAAAAGTTGTTATTTTTCAAGATTGATCTACTAGAGATAATTCCAATGCTTCAAACTTAATTATTATGAGTAGTTAGAAGTATATGAAGTATTTGTTACAAGTTTTATTGGCTGAAAGATTGGATTATAAACATCTAGTTCATGACATGAATATTACTTTTGAGAAAATAAGAGAGAATAATCTTGGTGATGAAATTGGTCGAATACAATTAACCTATGGAATTATTTGTTAGCAACAGATAGAAGTGATCAACTAAGTAATCATCAGAATTGTATATTGTGCAAGTTTGATTATGGAAGATGATGAATAGTAACTTGGTGACATTGGGCAATGGATGTAGTAATATTAATGACTTTGAATGGGTATTAAAATACAAGATGAAGTTGAATGGTCTAGCTTATAAATTTATTTGGCGATTTGAGTTGTTGGAGGCTTGTAGTCACATTATGAACCATATATGGATATTGCTTAATAGCTTATGTGATATTTTGATGTAATTGAGATATCTAATTGTAGATATCAACTTGTTGGTGATGTTGAGATTTTTAATCAACATTGAAATGATAGAAGAAGGTAGAAAGCTTGTGAATGTTAATAAAGCGAAAACGAGGTAAGTTGATTAAAACTTACTCTTCTTGAGGAGCTTTCTCTAAAAGCATATTTCAAGTTAATACTTAAGTTGTTTACAATGTACTTTCGTGCTTGTGGGGACAAACAAGTACGAATGTCTCCATATACTAATACTATGTTGCATATGTAGTGTCATGCGGTTTTGTAAACTTTTATTTTAAATCTTGTTGACAAGATGACACTCAAGGTAAATGTTATAAGTTTTTATCAAAACTTACGTATTGACAAGAATATACATATTTGAGTGCTAGAGATAAGTTTCATGGAAAGTATTTCTTTGGGAGGTTGATGTTAAATTGCTAAAAGCTTTAGCATGAAAAAAGTTGTTTATTAAAGTTTTGTTCAAATGATTTGGAGTTTCTATAAATGCTATGATTTGATTAAAAAAAAATAGATCCTTTTGAAGCTATTATGCTATGAATCTATTTTTGAAGTATCAAATATTTTGGGAGTTACTTGTGTTCACCGAGATTGACTTTGGATATATTGTGTTCGTCGTCATGAAACTACACGCGCCGGTGGAGGCGTAGATGGCCATTTTGTGGTATAGACTACGGTGTTGAAACACGTTCTCAAGGGACTAAACTAAAGTGTGTTCATATTTGTAGATTTTGATAAATGACAAATGATGCGCAATTGACATATGACGAGGTCCAAGCACAAGCGCGCAATTGACACATAACGAGGTTCAAGCACAAGACGAACAAAGATCATGATCAAGCAAAGAAATAAAGTTATACATGAGTCGTTCTTTAATTGTGATCTTGATCCGACAATTGACTCAAGACTTGGCTTCTCTTGTAAAATTATTTTTATCAAATCATGCATATTTAATTTAAAGCAAAATGATTTTCAAACATTTTATTTTAGCCAAAATAATTTTTAAACATGCCTCTCAAATCTGGACAAAGATAATCGATTACGTACTTTATGATAATCGATTATATACACCAGATTTACAAAGCTAAACAATAATCGATTATGTACCTTATGATAATCGATTATGTTAAGGCAGTGTCCATCAGATTTTCCAAAGCTATAAAATAATCGATTATGTTGAGGCAGTGTCTATCAAATTTTACAAGACTGTAAAATAATCGATTATGTACTTTATGATAATCGATTATGTTAAGACAGTGTAGTCCGAAGTTTTCAAAATATAAAAGATAATCGATTATCCTTATAGCATAACCGATTATGCAAATGACCGTTGCCAAAGTATTTTTAAACTCTGAAAGATAATCGATTAATTACAATCTGATAATCGATTATGCTAAGTAAAATCTGCATATGATTTTTTGAACGTTGTCAGGTAATCGATTATACACAATCTGATAATCGATTAAGCTAAGTAAAATCTGAATATGATTTTTTGAACGTTGTCAGGTAATTGATTATACGATTTGGATAATCGATTATTCTGCTTAAAATCTGGGAATGATTTTTGAACAATTGGAAAATAATCGATTATGCAAATCAGATAATCGATTATCTTAGCACAAAATCAGCAATTCTTGATTGGCAATTAGGCAACGGTTATGGGGGTTTTGAACACTATAAATACAACTCAAAATCAGTCTTCTAAGTACAACAACTGATCATATTCTTGCTAAAGCTTGCATACTCTCATATACATCATTTTATATTCATTTCATAAGTTTTTGAGAGCCAAACTCTTGAGGAAAGTTGTTGTTTTCTTGAGCGTATTTATTTTACTCATATCTACTCTTAAAGAGAGTCTTGTCTTGAGTGCTAATTGTTTGTATACGCTTGAAAGGAAGTGTTAATCCCTTGTGGTTGTAAGAAGGAACGTTTTCATTCCTTCGGTTGAAGTCTTGAAGTGTGGTATCTTCGAGCAAAAGTTGTTGAGGCTTGTGTGACTCAAGTTCTCAGTATGTAACGGTTTGTTAAGCACCCGTAAGCTTAACGAAGTTAGTGGAATCTCGAGAGAGTCTCTCGGGGACTGGACTAGCCACAGGTTGTGGTGAACCAGGATAATTTCGGTGCGTTCGTTCCTTATTATTTACTTACCGCACTTATTTCAATCCTGCAATTTTTAATTCCGCAAGTTTATATTGTTTTTTATTATAATGCTATTCACCCCCCCCCCCTCCCCCCCCCCTCTAGCGTTAAGCGTATATTCTAACAATTGGTATCAGAGCCCAACTCTCTGAAAGACTTAACCGTTTGAGAGAAACAATCCATGGCTTCTACTCGTGACTTTAATGCAGGAATAGGTGAAGGACAATGCTCCACCAGACCACCACTATTCGATGGCACAAACTATACGTACTGGAAGGAGAGGATGAGAATATTCATCCAATCGAATAATTTTCATCTATGGAAGGTTATAACGAAGGGAGAACAAATTCCAACCAAAGAGGTTGAAAATGAATGGGTTCCAAAATCCGAAGATGAATACGATGCGGATGATATCCGAAAAGTGCAGAACAATGCTAGAGCCATCAACTTATTATATTATGCTGTAAATGCTGATGATTACAGAAAATTATCATGTTGCACAACGGCTAAGCAAATGTGGGATAAGCTGGAAATCACGTACGAAGGTACGGACCAGGTAAGAGAAGCTAAAATTGATTTTCTAACCCATGCATATGAACTGTTTCACATGAAGGAAAGCGAGAGGATCGATGACATGTTCGAACGATTTTCAAAAATCGTCAATGACCTAGATGCTCTTAGGAATACCTTCACGGATAAGGAACTTGTCCGAAAAATTCTCCGAAGTCTCACTCCGGAATGGCGCTCCAAGGCCGACGCGATTCAAGAGTCTATCGGCGTTTCAAATGTCACCATCGACGGACTAAGAGGTAATCTTAAAACCTATGAATCTACTATACTTAACCCTCCGTTTAATGATCAAAGGAAACAAAGAATCGCCCTCAAGGCAAGCACGACTCAACCTCAAAATGATGAGGACTCAAACAACGGAGATAACAAGTTCGGACTCGTTATTAAGAGGTTTCAAAAGTTCATGCAAAAAGAGTATGAACGAAAAGGCAAACAACAAGGAGATCAAGTAAAGTGCTATGGATGCGGAGAAATCGGGCACATTAAATCAAATTGCCCAAATGTCAAAAAGGAGAAGAAACCCTTCAAGAAACAACGAGCATACATATCTTGGGGAGGTGACTCTGGAGACGAATCAAGCGACGATGAAGAAGACGAAACCGCAAATCTATGTCTCATGGCACACGAAGACAATCAAGAAGAGGTATGTCAAATTTCTTCAAAAAATTTCTATTCTCTTGAGGAAATGCAAAACGCTTTTGATGAACTGTATAGTGAATTCATGAAAGCTTCCAAAACTGTTAGAGACGTAAAGAAAAATTCCTCTTTGAAAGAAAAAGATTTTGAAAAACAACTCTCTTTGAAAGAAAAAGATTTGGAAAAATTGATTTTGGAAAATGAGAAGTTGAAAGAAGAAAACAAATTTTTCGGCAAGAAAAGTGCCGACAAACCCGAGAGTTCTAGTAAAAATTGTATTTCTTGCATGCATCTAAAAGATGAAGTAGAAAGACTTAAGGGCACCCTAGATAAGTTCAATTCTTCTCATAAAAATTTGAATGATGTTCTTGTCAATTTGAAATCGACCAAACATGGCATAGGTTTCAAAAATGAGCCTAAAGAAAAAGTTGAAGCCATCCCCCAACAACCCAAGGCTCAACCTAGGATAAATAAAATAAACATTCATCCTAGAAATAACCATCCTAGAATCAATATGCATCCTAGACCAAACACTAGAAGAAACTTTGAACATTTTAGAACGCCTAGAAATGGCCTTCAACAATCGCAACCTAGACATACTCGACCTAGAAACAATTATTCTAGAAACGCTGCATATCCTAGAACAAACAGTAGGAGAAATGATTTTCAAGGATTGCGCAATAGCCATATTGTCAAAAATAGAGCAAACGATTTTCGTACCTCCAACTACTACAAACCTAGAAGAATGCATAATCCTAATGTCATTTGTCATTATTGTAGTCGAATAGGACATATTGCTCCTGCTTGTTTTACTAGACACAGACACTTAACTGCATGTCAAGCACAACAGCATTTTACACCTAACTCTCAAGGACCCAAAACAGCTTGAGTACCAAAAACTCATTAATTTGTCTTGTAGGTATGTTTGAAGGGATCAAGTGTACTTTGGTACCTTGATAGTGGATGCTCCAAACACATGACCGGAGACGCATCCAAGTTCCTTCAACTAGAACACAAGGAAGGAGGAAACGTTATTTTTGGAGATAACAACAAGGGAAAAATTATCGGCATTGGCTCGGTCGGTAAGAATGAATCTTCTTCCATTAAGCATATATTGCTAGTTAAAGGTCTAAAACATAATCTCTTGAGCATAAGTCAATTATGTGACAAGGGAAATCTTGTTTTGTTTGATTCGGAAGAATGCTTAGTTTTTCGTCGTAGTGATTTTAAAATTATTCTTCGTGGTTTTAGAATTGATAACATCTATATGGTTGATCTTGAAAACTCTTCATCAGAGTATGTGAATTGTCTTATGAGTAAAGAAGATGATATGTGGTTATGGCATCGTAGAGTAGCTCATATCAACATGCATCTTTTAAACAAATTGGTTTCACAAAATTTAGTTATTGGTCTTCCAAATTTGAAATTTGAAAATGACACTATTTGTGATTCTTGTCAAAAAGGGAAGCAAACAAAAGCATCTTTTAAATCTAAGAATATTGTTTCAACTACAAGACCTTTGCAACTTCTTCACATGGATCTCTTTGGACCATCTCGCATTGAAAGTCTTGGTAGAAATCGTTATGCGTTTGTTATTGTTGATGATTATTCTAGATTTACATGGACACTATTTCTTGCTCACAAAAGTGAGGCTTTTCAAAATTTTAAATGTTTTCTTAAACGTGTTCAAAATGAAAAGAACACAACCGTCACTTCCATAAGAAGTGATCATGGGGGAGAGTTCGATCACAATCTCTTCGTGGACTTTTGTGACGAACTCGGCATTGAGCACACCTTCTCTGCTCCACGTACACCACAACAAAATGGAGTGGTGGAACGGAAAAATAGGTGTCTCGAAGAGATGGCTAGAACCATGCTCGATGAGGCTAAGATTCCCAAACAATTTTGGGCGGATGCCGTGAGTACCGCATGCTACGTTTTAAACAGAGTAGTCATAAGGCCAATACTCATGAAAACTCCCTATGAACTCTATAAGGGAAGGAAACCTAATCTCTCCCATCTTAGAGTATTCGGATGTAAATGCTTTATTCATAACAACGGAAAAGATAATTTGGGAAAATTTGATGCCAAATCGGATGAAGGAATTTTTCTTGGTTATTCATCACGTAGCAAAGCATATAGAGTATTCAATAATAGAACCGAAACTGTTGAGGAATCCCCTCATATTGTGTTTTCCGAAAATAATGCTCGCTTGGCGAGAAAGGATTCTGGTTTTGATCTTGCAGGTATTTTAAACACAATAAGTCCTCAAGACAAAGTACAAGAGGAAAATCCAAAGGAAATTCAAGATGAAATCTTGAAACAATAATCGGAGGAAGCGCCACCACTACTGAAAGAAACGAAACTGCCTAACGCGTGGAGGACAATCAAAGACCATCCTATCGACAAGGTAATTGGCGACATTGAACAAAAGGTAAGTACTCGAAACACTCTTAAGAACACCTTAGGACACACTTCTTAAGAGATCACGCTTTCAATTGGTCAACATCCTCACAAAGCTCTTAGAGAAAGAATTCTTAATTCTTGACTCCACATTGATCCAAGTCATGCATTGCATTATTCTTTTAAAAAAAATTTACTAACTTGAGCGTCGGAGGCGCCCAATTCTCTTTTGCAGGTATCGCCCTAAAGGCAGGGGGAATTATAAGGCGATGGTGTAGAATAATCGATTTCTTTAAAGTCGATAATCGATTATCACTTCTTTTTGTCTTATGCTTACTATGCCGGAAAATCGATTAGCAAGTATCACTAATCGATTATTTACGTTTTATGTTTATTATGCCGGAAAATTAACATAATCGATTATGCAACACTACAATCGATTATCTAACAGTTTTTGCTTTGCAGGTTTTTGGATGGTAAATATAAAAATCGATTATCAATTTTTATAATCGATTTTGTTGACATTATTTTTAGGTGTTAATTGTGACAATAATCGATTTTTTAAAACTGTATAATCGATTACCGTCTCGGCTATTCATTACTGCACTTCCTAAAATAATCGATTATCTCAAAAGTATAATCGATTATTTCCCGAGTCAGAAAATCACTGTGCACTCTGTGTCAGAATAATCGATTACCATAATTCAATAATCGATTATCCTCAGTCAGTATTTCAAAATTGTTACCGTTTCTAACCGTTTTGTCTCTTAAATTTCTGCAGATTTTCATCTTCAATGCAATGCCATCCTTCTCATTATAAATAGGTGCTATAAGTCTTCAATTTCTTCACTAAAACATCAAACTTATCTCCCAAACTCTCAAAATTTCTCAAATTTCTTTCAAAGGCTATTAATACTTATTCAAAATGTCGGGCAGAAACTCCAAACGTGCTCGTGTCGGCAAAAATGTTGCCTCCTCTTCCGCCACTCGTCCACCAGTTTATTGTTATAAAGATGGCTCCTTCTTACGATTCAACAGTGAAGAACAACTTATGCGCTTCGCTGAAAAGTTTGAAAATCGAGAAATCCTCCCTCCTCGATTTTCCACTAATCGATTTCTTAGTCAAAGCGCCCCTCCATCCACAGCAAATATGCTCCTACAAAACCAACTCCTTGATTTCCTATACCTTCACACCCCTTATATTCATCCTTCCTTAATTCAAGCCTTCTATTCAAATCTCAAGAAAGACGAAGATGATGAACTCTTCTCGACCGTCAATGGAATTCACATCCCTGTATCTGAGGCAAATATTCAAGCCATCACTAAACTTCCGCGCAATGGGGAAGACATTTTACGTTATACTAGGGAAGAAGGCGCTCTGTTTGATGAACAACTTCTTTTTACTCAAATCGGCATCGGTGAATTTTTTCCAACTCCGGACCATCGTCGTCCCACCATCACAAACATGCTCCCCGAATACCGTTTAATTTTTTATTTCATCACCCGCGTTCTAAAACCGCGGAAATTCAATCATACAACTATATCTCATGAGGGTTCAAAACTCATGCATGCCATCATCACCGGAGCTCGCATCAATTGGTGCAAGTTCGTCAAGACTCATATGTATGATGCTATTGGGGAAGATAAGCCTCTCCCTTATGCTTTTGTCGTTATGACCCTTCTTGTTGCATCCGGTGTCGACACTTCCGTTGGCCCTCACAAAAAGGCGACGAAACATTGGGAAATACAAGAATCTTCATTTCCCAATATCGGTGAGCATCCACCTCCTCCTCCAACTCAGCGACGTCGTCCTCCGGCCCCGTCCGATGTATCCCTCAATACCATTTCCGAGCAAATTGCGTCTCTGTCCACCTCCATGACTCGCATCGATATGAATATCACTCGTCTCTCCCATGAACTTCATGGATACTTTGACCATGTCAATTATCCATATGCCCAAATTGTCCTTCGGGAAGATGTACCGGATGCCGAGCCGGAAATTAATAATGATAATGAATAATTTCTTTTTTTTCTAGCTTGTTGTTCTATGTTTCATTGTCTCTTTTTATGTACTCGGATTTTTGGTTAATCAATAAACAAGTTATTTACTAATGTTTTTTGCTAGTCAAAAGGGGGAAGAATAAGGGCTATGCACTTAATTATTGGCATAAATTGAGGGGGAATTCATATGTTGAGGGGGAACTAATTGCATATCTATATACTTGTCTTGGATCATCATTATGAATTATTTAATATGCATATCCCGATATTGGTTTGCCATTATCAAAAAGGGGAAAATTGATGAAACACGTTTTCAAGGCACTAAACTAAACGTGTGTTCATATTTGTAGGTTTTGATTAATGACAAACGACGCACAATTGACATATGACGAGGTCCAAGCACAAGCGCACAATTGACACATAACGAGGTTCAAGCACAAGACGAACAAAGATCATGATCAAGCAAAGAAATAAAGTTATACATGAGTCGTTCTTTAATTGTGATCTTGATCCGACAATTGACTCAAGACTTGGCTTCTCTCGTAAAATCATTTTTATCAAATCATGCATATTTAATTTAAAGCAAAATGATTTTCAAACATTTTATTTTAGCCAAAATGATTTTTAAACATGCCCCTCAAATCTGGACAAAGATAATCGATTATGTACTTTATGATAATCGATTATGTACACCAGATTTACAAAGCTGAACAATAATCGATTATGTACCTTATGATAATCGATTATGTTAAGACAGTGTCCATCAGATTTTTCAAAGCTATAAAATAATCGATTATGCACATTATGATAATCGATTATGTTGAGGCAGTGTCTATCAAATTTTACAAGACTGTAAAATAATCGATTATGTACTTTATGATAATCAATTATGTTAAGACAGTGTAGTCCGAAGTTTTCAAAATATAAAAGATAATCGATTATCCTTATAGCATAATCGATTATGCAAATGACCGTTGCCAAAGTATTTTTATACTCTGAAAGATAATCGATTATACACAATCTGATAATCGATTATGCTAAGTAAAATCTGCATATGATTTTTTGAACGTTGTCAGGTAATCGATTATACACAATCTGATCATCGATTATGCTAAGTAAAATCTGAATATGATTTTTTGAACGTTGTCAGGTAATTGATTATACGATTTGGATAATCGATTATTCTGCTTAAAATCTGGGAATGATTTTTGAACGATTGGAAAATAATCGATTATCAAATCAGATAATCGATTATCTTAGCACAAAATCAGCAATTTTTGATTGGCAATTAGGCAACGGTTGTGGGGGTTTTGAACACTATAAATACAACTCAAAATCAGTCTTCTAAGTACAACAACTGATCATATTCTTGCTAAAGCTTGCATACTCTCATATACATCATTTTATATTTATTTCATAAGTTTTTGAGAGCCAAACTCTTGAGGAAAGTTGTCGTTTTCTTGAGCGTATTTATTTTACTCATATCTACTCTTAAAGAGAGTCTTGTCTTGAGTGCTAAGTGTTTGTATACACTTGAAGGGAAGTGTTAATCCCTTGTGGTTGTAAGAAGGAACATTTTCATTCCTTCGGTTGAAGTCTTGAAGTGTGGTATCTTCGAGCAAAGGTTGTTGAGACTTGTGTGACTCAAGTTCTCAGTTTGTAACGGTTTGTTAAGCACCCGTAAGCTTAACGAAGTTAGTGGAATCTCGAGAGAGTCTCTCGGGGACTGGACTAGCCACAGGTTGTGGTGAACCAGGATAACTTCGGTGCGTTCGTTCCTTATTATTTACTTACCGCACTTATTTCAATCCTGCAATTTTTAATTCCGCAAGTTTATATTATTTTTTATTATAACGCTATTCACCCCCTCCCCCCCTCTAGCTTTAAGCGTATATTCTAACATACGGCGGAGTGCTCTCCCTCGAGAGAGTACTATTTTGTGCTATTATTAGCATGGCTGAGTCTATTCGTACGGCACCACGATGAGACGACCTGAGCAAGTAAGGTATATGATACTTGTTGCTAGGTACATAACCTAGTTGACCTTATGTGGTGATGGTATGGTACTCCCAGTGAAAGGTAAGGATGATTTTTTTATATTTAGGCCTAATAAGCTGAAAGTAATTTCGATGACTTAAAGTATATGAGATGATTTTGTACGATTTATCCAAAATCTTGGATTGATGTAAATGATTTAAAAGATTATATTGTGAGTTATATTCACTTGGTTGTTATTTAAAATAACAAGGGTCTTGAATTGATAAAATTTCTTATCGTTTTATATCAAATATTGCTGCATCATTTTTATGAAGTTTGTCCCAAGAACTTATGTAGAGAGAGACTATGACACTTATTGAGTACCGCTATGGTGTACTCAGCCCTTAGGGGGACCCCTTCTAGGACCCTGCTTACTTTACATATTTTAGGGTGATGTATGATACGTGGCATGCGGTCAGGCCAGGATGACTCTCTTTCCGAGGTATTATGAAGCACCACTTTTATTTCGTGGTAGCTATCATGTTCTTCCTTATTTTATTTTATTGGAATTACTCCAACCGTTGGTTCTATTCTTTGGTATAGAGACTCCATAGATAGTTGTGAAAGGTTGTAGTAATGAGGTTGTACACGACATTCAAGAAAATGTATTTATCTTACTTGGTCTCATTGTTATTATTATTATGAAAGGGCGTCATGTCTGATTATGGATTGAAAAATATTTTATCATTTAACTTGAAAATGTATAAGGTTTTCAACGAGTTTCTGCAGTCAAATTAGTTTTCATGCATATGATTTGGGTGTAATATATGATTTGGTTCGCTCGAGTCGAGTAGTGTGCAGGGTGTCGGTCACGTGGTATTGGGTTGTGACACAAATAAAAGAGACACAAGCACAATTTCAATAAATGATGTGGTTATGCTTCTCCTGGGTCGAGGGCTTATCAGAAACAATAGGGGTAAGGCTAAATAAACAGTACCTTCTCTAAACCTCACTTGTAAGATCATAGTGGGTGGGTTCTCTAAACCTCACTTGTAAGATCATATTGGGTGGGTTTTTTGTTGTTGTTGTTGTTGTTGTTATTGTCTACACAAGCACACCTATTAAGTCAACATTCCTCATAAAATTTCACGGGGCGCCTTATTTGATCGCCCCTATTTAACCTATACTCATTTTTTTAAAATTTTTAACTTGTACCCATTTTTTAAATAACTTCACCCTCCTCCTCCTCCTCCTCTTTGTTCTGCTGCTATTGGTGTTACTGTGGAACTTCAGTTCATGGGATGATTGCCATAAATATGGGCTATAAAATTGAAAAGTAGGGAGCCCAGTTGGATTTGAATTGGTTTGTGCATGGATATATTTGTTAGATGATAACAGTGGGACCGTATATTTATATTTTGCAAGCTGGTTCATTTTTACGTCCTTTCTTCACGCAAATCGTCTACTATCTTGAACTACACATACTATGAAGCCAATGGTTTGGAATATGCTTCCTTCGGTAGTTAAGTTTCTGGAGTTCACTATTGTTTGTAACCTATATTATTATTTAATAGCTAAGGCAAAATAAAAACTTCGCCAATTACAAAACAAAAGCTTCAGTTCTAGAGCTGAAGTTCGCCAGTTACAAAAACAATTTCGTGAGTTACAAAACAAAAACTTCAACTGTAAACTGAAGTTCGCCAGTTACAAAAACAAAAACTTTAGCTCTAGAGTTGAAGTTCGCATGTTACAAAACAAAAACTTCAACTCTACAGCCGAACTTCAGACCGTCTACTAGAATGCTGAAGTTTTACGTGATTGCCTTTGCTACTTCAACCCGTATGCTAAAGTTATACGAAAAAACGGGTACGCTTGCAATTTTTTATAAAACGGACACAGGTTAAACAAGACACAAAAAGCGGGTATAGATGCAAATGCCTCACATTCCCCTACAGTTAATATAGATGAAGATGATTGTAGTAAAATGTCAGATATAAGAGTAATTTAATGGTGTCTAATTATACACAAATTGTATTCTCAAAGGAAACAGTATCGGATAGTGAATGCAATTACCACTTGAACACCAATAATAGCCTCTTCATAATCTTTTGTATAAGCTGTACAGAACAATATATGCTCACAAACAAATTATCAGCAAAAGGTACACTTGCTACATATCAAGTCACAAGCTGATTGTCTGAATTGTTTGCAAATTCTGCAATGTATACCTTGGGTCTTTTTCTTCATTTGTATACCAGGAGGTATCTTTCATAGAAATCCATCTGCACATATAACATACACTGATTATATTCTGTGGTTATCTAAATAACAATACTAATGTATGATACCAGTGTAAGTTCCCACTGCCATAGTACTTTTAAGTAAACATTCTATACTTGGAAAAATACAACACAGATACCCTTGGATTAACTCCCCTAAGATGGATTTAGTCATTCAGGCAATCAAACCTTAAAAGATTGCACATTTAGTCATTCAAGCAATCAAACCTTAAAAGATTGCACATACTCTCTCCATTCAATTTCATCAACCTATACTTTATTGACCATTTTAGAGGTAGAGATAGGTCTAAGAAGTATTTGGGAGAAGTGATCAGGCAGGATATGGCGTAGCTTGAGCTTATTGAGAACATGATCCTCGATATGAGCGTGTGGAGGCCAAGAAATGAGTAGTCTAGCTTATTTCTATGCCGTACCAGTAGGTAGTAGTATTAGTCTTGTACTCTCATATTCTTAGAGTTCTATTGGTACCTGTTGTTTATTCGCTTCGGTTAGCTTATTATTTTGTTGATATGTTGTTGATTTCTGCCCTTTTTGTCGTTTTCCTTGAGCTGAAGGTCTTCGGAAATAACCTCTCTATCTTCACAAAGATAGGGGTAAGGTTTGCGTACACACTACCCTTCCCTAACCTCACTTGTGGAATTACACTGGGTATGTTGTTATACTTTATTGACCATTTGTAGTAGAAGACGAGGAATATCTGATTCATCTTGCAAATACATAACTAACTAGCTAATTAGCTAACTTTTTATTGTTCACATGCATACTCAGCCAGAAGTACCTAGGAATTTTGCTAAAGCATTTAGCACGCACCAGAAACTATTTACATTTGGTAGTCGAAAATTTTTGTATATACCATACAGAATGTATATATATATACAAAAAATATACAAATATTCGGCTATTATTTTGAGAATGCTATACAGTGTCATTTTCCAATAGCATTCAGCAACAAACTACTCAAGCAAATTTTGAAGATACACATAGGTCTTAGCGAGCCAGCACAAATTACTGAAATGGTACCAAATTGTTTGGGTTTACTATTCCAACACTCAATCATAGCCTCCATGAACACTGCATCCTCTTAACAGATTTTACTGTTCTCATTATAAGAACTTCACTTAGTAAGGCCAAGCTTTTCAAAGAGGAATTTGTAATTTAGAAGCAGTAATACCTTCTAGTTTGACATGCCTTTCCAGTTCCAAGATAAATTTGTATCCCCATAAGGCCTGCATAAAGGGGAGCTCAAATCAAAGTCCTGACAACATGCAGAAAAGGCTGGACAACCATGACTTTCAATGGGATGTACAACCTCTCAGTATCAGTAAACCAAAGGTATGTTAATAATTCTGAGCACTTTTACAGAAAAAATATACTAATCATTTGCAGTGAGCCAGATGTAAAACTATCTTAGGTGTCATGGAAAGTAAATAAAGAACGAAAAGCTAGCAATATTTCGAGCTGTCAGAACTCTTGGTTACCCTGCGGAAACTAAAACACAACCGTGTAGATACTCTATCAACAACCATCCACCCAATCTATCTACAATTGGAGGCAATTCCCAGTTCCCCTTCCCAGCATCCCTTCAGCCAATACTTCTTATTCTTACATTTTCCTATCCTCCACTGCAAGAATCTCCAGCAAATCTGCGCCAATTTGTAGGGCTCAGTCACTCAGCAAGGAGCATTCTTTTATTGAGCAAGAGTCAAGGATTAATAAATTGGCAGCCCCTCTCCAGCAGTGTAATAGCTTGGTTCTTCACGGGTAACCAATAGTTAAACAAATGCGGGAAGTTCTGTAAAAAATCTGCATATTGTCAAAGAAGGCGTATATTGATGAACTTCAAGGTTTTCACGGGTTATAGCATTTGAATCAGTGGTTTTTACTCAACACTCTATAGAAGTATACAGGTGGGTTATAGACAATGGAGCTGCCACAGAACCCAGATTGGATCTGGTCTTGTTCGCTGCCAGCTTTCCTAGTTTATCACTCCACTATTTCCTGCTTATACTTGTGTCAGTGCAAGTGGAAATTCTAAAAATCCTGCAGCCACAGCAAACGGTTCAAGTCCTTGGGTACTGGTCACAAAGAAATGGGCAAATGTTTTTGGCAGAAAATGGATCAAAAGACCAGCCCTTTCACCCCCCCCCCCCCCCCCCCAAAAAAAAAGAACCATTATGCAGAACATGAAGTACAAATGCTTAAGCCATACTATGAATTCCCTACAGCAGAACTTTGTGTATCGAAAGAGGAAAAAGAAGATATCTAACAACAACAAAAAAACCAGTGTAATCGCACAAGTAGGTCTGCCGAAGGTAGTTTGTACGCAGACCTTACTCCTACCTTGAGAAGGTAGAGAGGATGGTTTCAATAGACCCTCGGCTCAAGAGTTTCAAAAATGTTCACATATTAAATAGGATTTTGTATTTCTGCTTCCAATGTTATCTCTGAGAGTTCTTTTTTCATTTTTTTTATATATAGCTACTTTTGATAAGCAACCCCCACTTCCAATCGAGAGGTTGTGAGTTCGAGTCTCCCCAAGAGCAAGGTGGGAAGTTCTTGGAGGGAAGGATGCCGGGTGTCTATTTGGAAACAGCTTCTCTACCCAAGGGTAGGGGTAAGGTCTGCGTACACACTACCCTTCCCAGACCCTACTAAGTGGGATTATACCGGGTTGTTGTTTATAGCTACTTTTGATAAGCCATTTTTTGGTTTCTTTTGAAACTCTTCGAAATAATTTTATTTTTCCTTTTAAAACTTTTAGAGTTATAAAATATTTCTTTTTGAATTTTCCAAATTTTTTTTCGAGTTCCTTAAAAATGGGCTCAAAAAAGGAAGGGCATTTTCGAGGAGAACCAAAGGGAAGTTCAGCTTCCATTCCCCAAACTGTTCCAATCTCAACTGTTAGACAGTGGACACCCTAATATTCTGGCTGGTCAAAGGATAGAGCATCACCGTCCTCATCCCCTAATTCTCTCTCTCCCCTAACCATACACACATACTTAAATTATCATGAACGGAAACAGAGAAAATATAACCAATAAAGTTGCTTTAACTAGCATAACTGACATCCAGTTTCTTGTTATTGTACTTCAGATCTATCCTAATGCAAAACAGCATTCTCCTGCAATTTCACCTATTTCTTAGATGATCTAAATGATAATGTAGGCATCTGTATTTCCGTTTCCTGAAGGGAAGAGGCGGGGGAGATGGGGTAGGAAGGATGCCCCACAATACCCCACGAAACTTATGTAAGTGCAGAACAGAAGCATTAATTTGTATATCGGCCCACATGAAGGTTTACCTTGGATTTTTCACATGAAGTAATAAGAAGACAAAAGCGAGGAAGATAAATGAAGAGCCGACAGCGATGTAGGACATTCCAAGGAAGTTATTCCGGCCACCAAGCCAGCTGGTTGTTGAAAGAACAAGTTTCTTCCTTCCACCAAAACTGTAGGTGTTGTAGTTGTTTGCAAGCTTCACCATAATTAAATCATCTTCATTTAAATCCTCTTCAATTCTTCCATATAATTTACGGAAATTAGGGAGAGCAGCAGTACGCATCCATACAATGAGATCCTCCTGATCACTTAGCTGGTTGATTCCATCAATCCCATTACAAAGAGCAAATATGATTCATGAAAAAGGAGAAGATTAGAGGAGACTTAGATAGAAGACAAATCCATATACTCATGAAAGAGAAGGCAAGAATCACAATTTTGAAGTCATAATTTATGCTTAATCTTAAAACAATCTGTCACCAACGAAGTGCTAAATTCCAATCTTTAAGCAAGGATTCAAAATAGAGAATATGAGTGTAAAGACTCAACTCATGAGTGCAAGCTGATATAAAGACTTTGTCAGTGCGATATCTCAACTCATGACTGCCACATCCAAGACAGTTAGTAGTGACTCATGTAGACGTTCATCCAAGAAAATAAAATTTATAAAGATGCAATTCATAAATGCAATATCTCAACAATGAGTGCCACATGTAAGCATGATCTATGTTGCTCGGACTCTCCGAAAATGTGGCCTGATACGTGTCGGATCTTCCAAAAGTAGTACATTTTTGAAGGATCAAACATGGGTGTTGCACCCACATTTTAGAGTTTGTGCAACATAGAGCATGATACCTAGCAAGAAAAATTAAGTTGACTGTTACGATTATTTTTGTGCAGTAAAGCTAGAAGGGGCCTTGGCGTAACTGGTAACGTTGTTGCCATGTGACCCGAAGGTCATGGGTTCAAGCCGTGGAAAGTGGAAACATCCTCTTCCAGAAATGTAGGATAAGGTTGCGTACAATAAATCACCTATGGTCCGACCCTTCCTCGGACCCCACGCATAGGGGGAGCTTAGTACACCAGGTTGCCCTTTTAAAGCTAGAAACTACATCAGGGCAAACAGAGAAACAGCTTCACAGCATGTGGGGGGGAATCTAGAACAGAGTCATAATTGCTTTCCAAGATCAGTATTTGGTCTCAGACTGTTAGTAGTGACTCGTGTACACGTTCATCCAGGAAAAAAAGAAATTTATCAAGAATGATACTTATTTTCCCACTGGTCATTTATTTTTCCATCTTCTTTAGTCTAAGAATTCTAGCAGAGATATCGACTCTAACATGAAGGCCAGCCCCTTAATTTATATGCCTTGGCCTTGGTTTAACTTTCAATTTCGTAATAACATATGTTTCATTAACAGAAAAGAATAGTCAAAGTTGCTGCATCACTCAAAAGGCCTTACAGGAACTTTAGGGTCCAATGTTGCACCACCAATTAAAGAACCACTCTGGAAATTGGATGGATAAACATGCTTCCCAAATTTGTGC
Source organism: Nicotiana benthamiana (assembly GCA_034376525.1). Classification (NCBI taxonomy): domain Eukaryota; kingdom Viridiplantae; phylum Streptophyta; class Magnoliopsida; order Solanales; family Solanaceae; genus Nicotiana; species Nicotiana benthamiana. Next base: position 99,605,281 of record CM067337.1, read on the forward strand.
TCACGATCACTCCTCCAAGCAATATTTTTCCTGTTGACTTTTAGAGCATCTATTCCGCGGAAAAAGGAGTATGTGTCATTAAACAAGCTCCATGCAATCAAACCACAAGGAACGATTGGGAGACCATTATTTTCGCCTTCGGGGTTACAAGAACTCGTATCGTTGTACTTTAGTCCATGTAAAAGCTGTTTATCACTTCTGCTTTTAACATACCTGGATTGAAAGAACCAAGCTGAGTCAGAAATGAACAATTCAGAGAAAATATAGATCACAGAATGTACTTCAAACAGAGGAATCAATTTATGAAAAATTTACTAGCACCGTAGCACTAAAAAGGGGAAGCCCGGTGCATAAAGCATCCCGCATTTACGCAGAGTCCGGGGAAGGGCCGCACCCCAAGGGATGTGATGTAGATAGCCTACCCTAGTGCAAGCATTAGCGACTGCTTCCATGGCTCGAACTCGTGACCTATGGGTCAGACAGAGACAACTTCATTGTTGCTCCAAGGTTCCCATTCTAGCACCGTAGCTCTAAAAAAGGAAATAGGTGAATAAAGAAAATTGAGAAAACAAAACGGTACAACTAGTATATAATGCGATGAGAATGTGGAGTAACTGAGAAAAGAATCTGTTATTGCAAACATATAAAAAAACAAAAAGAGAGAGGAACTTATAAATGTATGATAAGCAACTAATTTAATGCCAGTAATTCCAATCTTCCATCAACTTCTGTTATTGCAAACATATAAAAAAAGAAAAGGAGAGAGGAACTTATAAATGTTTAGATAATCAACTAATTTAATGCCAGCAATTCCAATCTTCCATCAACTTAAACTTACCAGCAAAAGTTGGTAACGAAAAAAATGAAAAAAAGGAGATAAAAGCCTTCACCTTCTGTGGTTCTGGTAATAGTTATCAAGTTGATAATAGACGTAAATTGGAGCTTTCATATTTTGGGGCACCTGCACAAAGACAATTTACAAACACAAAACAGATCAGTGAAAAGGATAAAGAAAAAATTTCAAAACAAGATAGGGTTGCTCCGATCATGGAAATCCCATCACGAGTAACTTAAAAAGGCAAAGGTTGGCTGTGTTTTCAAAGAAAAATGGAAGGATGCACTATACTGCTGGATGAGCAATCAGCAGCATGGATTGAGTGCTACAATTTCAAACACATTATACCTCAAGATATGGACCAACAAGGAATATGCTATTTCCCCAGCAATACAAGTGAGGCAAAAATTCCAGAAGTTATTCATTCTTTTTATTTTTTTTTATAAGTGAATTGAGAACAATTATTTGTGTAATGCACCCAAGACTTGCAAAATGAGCTAAGAACATAGTTGCACAAAGTTTTAAACTCTGCCCAAATCTATGTCATAAGAACTGATGAAATAACATTCCCAGAATTTAATAGTTGCACAAAGTTTTAAACCCACGTTAACGCTGCAAGAATGGACTCCTTAGCTTTTAATAAAGTAACTGAAGTTACTAATTACTCTATCTATTTAGATTGTTCACAATTCCTAGGAAGCACGTATGCAGTGACATGTGGATGCATGATAACACAAAATATATATTATTTGTATAAATCACTTTTTCTAATTCAGCACTTCTAATGGAAGTAATAGCTTACATTGAAGATCTAGTATAACTAATTAAGATCGCCACTACAATGCTGTTTTTAGATTAAATATGATTTGCAGCAGTTTATTGAATATTTTATTACATAAACTATTCAACTATTTTGAAATAAGTGGTTTCCTTTTTTTGAAAGAAATTGGAAGGATTTGGTTTGTTCGAACCAATGGAGGGAAAAGGACATTCAAGCTTTCCTTGTTCAACAAAGAACTCCGATAATTTATATAGTTTCCTTCTTTTATTTTCTTGCGTGTATGTAAAGCTCTTCCAAAAGTAAAAGAAAAAGGAAGAAATTTTTTCCAAAGACGCACTTTATCATCATGCATCAGCTAAGAATGCTGCTATTGCTTCTTTTCAGAATCAGGTTTGCTGAGTATCTATCACAGAACCTCATTGCTAAGACAATAATAGGCTAGTTTTTTATAGAATGACAATCATACAGTATTTGGCTAGAGTTGCTTCATATTTTCTAACTACTTAATCCACAATAGTTGTCATGATTACTATAACAACAACAACAACTACCCAGTAAATTCCCACAAAGTGGGGTCTGGGAGGGTAATATGTAGACAGGCCTTACCCCTACCCGAAAGGGCAGAGAGGCTGTTTCCAATCGACCCTCAGCTCAGTAAAGGAAAGGAAAACAAAAACCAAAACAAAAACAAAAGATCATTAGTAACTCCAGCAGAAATAGCGTAAATAATTATCTCAACATAAGAACCATAAATAAAATAGTATGCAATAGTATCAGACAATAACTACCATAAATAACTAACATAAGGGAGATACAATCCAATACACAAATCATCTATGGATAGCCCTACCAAGCCTCACCCAACCCCGGGTGAGGAGTACGAAAAACTCTAGGAGTCCCTATCCTACAACCCTGATACTAGACCTCCAAACTTTCCTATCAAGGGTCATGTCATCGGAAACCCGCATTCTCGCCATGTCATGCCTAATCACCTCTCCCCAATACCTCTTAGGCCTACCTCTGCCTCATCGTACGCCCACCATCGCCAGCCGCTCACAACTCCTCACCGGAGCATCATGACTTCTCCTTCGCACATGCCCGAACCACCTCAGCCTCGCTTCTCGCATCTTCTCATCCACGGGGGCCACCCCCACCTTCTCTCGAATAACTTCATTCTTAATCTTATCTAACCTGGTGAGCCCGCACATCCATCTGAGCATCCTCATCTCCGCAACCTTCATTCTCTGAACATGAGAGTTCTTCACTGGCCAGCACTCCGCCCCATACAACATGGCAGGTCTAACCACAACTCTATAAAATTTTCCCTTGAGTTTCTGTGGAACTTTCTTGTCACACGGGACTCATGATGCAAGCCTCCACTTTGACCACCCCGCTCCTATACGATGAGTGACGTCCCCGTCAATCTCTCCGTCCCCCTAAATCACCGACCCAAGATATCTGACACTGTCCTCTTGGCGATGACCTGAGAATCAATCATCACGACCCTGCCTACTTCGCTCGGCTCGGCACTAAACTTGCACTCCAGGTATTCTGTCTTAGATCTGCTTATTTTGAAACCCTAAGACTCGAGAGTCTGTCTCCATGCCTCTAACCTCTGAGTAACACCGACCCTCGTCTCGTCTATCAAGACTATGTCATCAGCAAATAGCATACACCAAGGCACATCCCCTTGAATATGTCGGGTTAGAGCATCCATCACCAAGGCAAACAAGAGAGGGCTAAGCGCCGATCCTTGATGGAGCCCCATAACCACTGGAAAATGATTTGAGTCGCCACCCACCGTCCTAACCCTAGTCTTAGCTCCATCGCACATGTCCTTGATTACTCTGATGTAGGCTTCCGGCACGCTCTTCGCCTCCAAGCACCTCCATAGCACCTCCCTTGGGACCTTGTCATACGCCTTCTCCAAGTCGATAAGCACCATGTGCAGGTCCTTCTTCTTATCCCTGAACTTTTAACACCTTCAAAAATATGATCCCAACCCTTCCCTAAGAAAACTTTTGACATTCTGAAAGTGCACACATAAATAAGCAGGACTCTCGCTCAAAGTGAATACAACACAGTTAAAGCAATACGCAACACAAAAATCAAGGAAGCTTTACAATGAATACCAGTATAGCGTGTAGTAGTATTGGACCCTTCCATGATTCTTGTATTATGTACGTATACACAACCCCCCCCCCCCCCCCACAATACAACTTTTATTTCACTAACACCAGACAGATTGGTGCCAGTTAGACGAAAGATTACAGGCGAATCAGTTTGAACAGGAGTTCTATAAGATTGTGTCATTAGATATTCAAAATTCCTAGCATAATCAATTTCCGCACACAGAATGCTTTCATTAGAAGCGAGCAGATTATTGATGCTGTTTTAATAGCAAATGAAAGATTGTATGCTATATTAAAAAAGAAGGTAAACAGGGGCTGATGTGTAAACTGGACATGGAGAAGGATTACAACCAGGGAAGCCAAAGGTTTCTACTCAATATGAGCCAAAACGAGTTTTGGCAGTGAAAAGTTCTTCTTATTGGGGATAAAGTGGTGCAGAATTGCTGTTCATCGGATGAACTTCTATGAGCAATCAAAGGATACATCCGCATCACTGGATGTCCAGAAGAATGCTTAATGCAGTGTCATATAAAGCTATTCAGGAGTGGATAAGAGGTGTACAGAGAGGATAGAGCATAAGTAAGTCTTAGCTTATATCATACTAGTTTTTTCCAGATGACACGGTAATATTTTATAAGGTGAGGAGAATCAACAAATGATAAAGAGGCAGTTTGAATGTGAGCTCATAACTTGTAATGAAATATCACCTTTAAGTATCGAGTACAATTCTTTGAAACTGAGTTATCTTTGATGTAAGTAACTTTTTGGCCCTTGAGATGATCTGGCACACAATCTGTATCATATCTGTCAACAATCTCAACAACCTGCAAATGCTTTTTTAGTCAACCATCTAAACCAAACTTATTGATCATGGATGGGAAACCAATAGATTATGCAGACTAATGTCTTTAATCAACAGAAGAGCTAACGCTTACACTTTCAGAAGCATGAAGACAGAGAAGTCCAATTGGAATAAAAATGACGCCTATCAAGAAAAACATTGAAATAACCTGTGAAGAAGATGTAGTCAGAGAAATTCAAAAGCCTGTTGATTTATAAAAGGAAAGGGACATTTCAGAGAAAGACTTCAATTTTAAATTACCCATGCTGGTGTCAGGACAGGTTTACATGCCGGAAGATTTTGTTGAGTAAACTGATATACAGCTGCAAATGTGAGAATGAAATGTCGTAGTTAGGCTCTACTTCTGTAATTGATAGGTTATGAAGTATAAATAGAGTTGTGTTACACTAAGCTTATGAGATAATACTGAGAAATGAGGAAGATCAATGGAAACTGATGATAATAATAACAATATCAATAACAATAACAAGAATAATAATAATAATAATAATAATAATAATAATAATAATAATAATAATAATAATATCAACTTGATGAGTACCACTCAGTATAGAACAAAAGCTTATTTGAAATAATCATAACTTGATATTTTGAGTGAAGATGCATCAGCAATCCTAAATGTCACGATCATATAACCAACTCTATATTTCGTAGAGAGACGGCACAACGAACTCCTCAAACTCACATATTCTCCTCTTATATGCCTATTATAAAGAAACAGACATACCAAGACTCTAGCAACGACGGTAACCTTTAGTAAGTGAAGTACAATTGGAACCTATCTTCCAAAGAATGCTTTCACGCTACTGAGGAAGCCTATTTTATCCCGTCACTTGAGCCAAAAGCAGAATTTATAACCAACAGGTAGATACACCAAACTCTTACTTTATTATGTATGCAGACACTATATCTCTTCATATGAAAGTCACTCTCAGTTGATCCTATTTCGAAGCGACATAAACGAATTACTTTGAGTTTATATCTTAACATTTCTGTACAAACCAAGCAAGTCCTCTGATATTAGACATTCTCTTTACATAAAATTGTTAAATGTGACCATACTAATACCGTAACTTGATTATATCTCTTGCCTAATGTCTCTATAAGAATTGGTAATAAATACGAGAAGGATGGCATAAGGTCACCGCCTAATTCATAATGATAGTATCCTCATAAGTCCTTCCCAGCTAAGCTAAGGGTCAACCAAGGCAACCACGATCTCCATCACCGACTAACACTACCATTAACTCCCCATCACCACATACCAGAAATAACTAATAACCATCCCAAACTACAACCCCACACAATGCTGTTGCAACTCGAAACTCAACCTCTATCAACATAACCCAAAGAACCACCAGCATAACATCAACAAGACCCACCAAAGAGACATTTAACAAGAATTTTATAACAAGAAGACATTTTCTTTAGTTTAAAAATTGGCAGCAGCTATTACAAATTTAAAATTTCTGAATATTTAGTTTGGATCTACTCCTTAAAGTACCTGGCTCGCTGAGAAATTTCTACCCATAAGAACTTCTTTGTTTTTGTTGGTTTTAATTCATAGCATTCATGATGGAGGGTTATTCTGCTCTATAACATCAATGAGCACTCTCCACAAGTCAAAACAAAGAAAGTTGAGGACTTCCACAGTTTTTTCATTGCTGAGATCTATTACAGCTTTATGCCTGTCCTTGACAATTTAAAGCAGGCGCAAATTCTCTCAAGTTGCCGCATATCATATTATCTATCTATTATAATAGTTGGCAAATACTCTTTCCCGTTATGGATAGCAAAGTATGGCCGATCATTGTGGGTATAGGGATAGATCCCTGGCAGCAATTTATTTTTTTCATGATTACAATTAAAGGAGCTTTCTTTCCTTAAACCGTTGCCCCAAAATCTTAACAAAAATTAACTATCACAGAAACCTGGCTCATAGGATAACTGAATCTTTTTGCACTTTGAGCTTACCATTATTTAGATGTCGTCGAACTGGACGGGAACGAGATTCTACAGATTCTGCACCATTTCCTGACAAATTACCGGCTCGCTCCACATCCATTCAATCAAAATAATTCAGGAGCCCTCAAATAAAAATACAAACGCCAGTAGAATCTCTACTCAAGAATCTGCAGCTGGAGCAAAAAATCTATACATAGTAAATTTTACATTTCAATACCCATTCAATCTAATGATGAAGCCTCATTTGACTGCTGAGAAAATCCATAAAAATGACAACTCGGTGCACTAAGCTCCCGCTATGCGCGGGATCCAAGGAAGGGCCAAACCACAAAGGTCTATTGTACGCAGTCTTACCCTGCATTTCTGCAAAAGGCTCAGAAAATCCATAAGAATTGAAATAACATACTCCCTCTGGCCCGTTATGTGGCCACTTTCCCTTTAGTCGGTCCCAAAAGATGATTGACACATTTCTTTATTTTGAAACAATTTAACTTTAAAATTTTCATTTTACGCTCAACGACGTGATTTATTGCCACACAAATGACAATAGCGTGTTTTAAATCACAAGTTTCAAAGCTCTTTTCTTAAACTCCGTGCACGGTAAAATAATGCCACATAAATGCGACAAAGTGAGTAGTAAAATTGAGCTCCAGCATCAAGAAAATTTAAGCACACTATTGGTGTGTTTGGTACGAAGAAACCCAATATTCCCATGTTTGATTTGTCAAAATATTTGCTCTAGGAAAACAAGTACCTTAAATCAGGAAAATGACTTTCCTGGTTAGAGTAGGAAAAACAAGTTCTATAAGTTGCATTCCATGCTTATTGTCCCCTCTCACCGCCAACACCCTCCAACCCCACCCCCAATCCCCAACACACCCTTAAATCCCGCTCCGAACACCCCCCACCCCCACCCCCACCCCACCCCCCACACACACTCCTCCACCCCCACCGCATCCACCCTCCTCACAGCACCACCCACTCCCACCCCTCCACCCCACCTCCCCAAACCCCCCAACAACCATACTGTATGCCTTAGATTATTATATAAATGTTCTTGTAATAATATTTTCTGCTTACTTATCAAACTGCCAGAAAATAAGTAGGAAAATCACTTATTTTCAAGGAAACATTTTCCCTGGGAAAAAATATTTTCTTTTCATACCAAACACACACTAAAGAGTGGCACAAGTTGATTTTATCCAACCATCTGCTATAGTAACAATAATAAAGTGCGATCAAGCTCTTCAAACTGGGACTTCACATCTAATTTCAAAAGATCATACATATGAAATTGAGCAACAATATCGAGATTCTAGTTCAATTAAGGCCGCTCTAAGTATAGCAGAAAAAACTAAATAGTGCAATTCAAAGATGATTTTAAAAGTCATACCTGAGAAACAAAGAATGGGAAAATTGAACTTAGTACAATGGTTGATATAACTGCGATTCCGAATTTACATGGGAAAACTGTTAAAATCGGATGAATGTGAATTGAAGTTTATTGTATAGGGAATGTGAGAGATTGCTTTTGACAGAGGAAAAGCATAGTGAAAACACGCATACATACGTTTCGAGCATTGAGGTGAAAGTCTCCCCATAGAAGTCTTCCTTTTCGTGGTATTGTTTCTAAAAACCAAAAAAAAAATATTTTTCTAAAACAAATACGATTAAAAATAACATTTACTAATCCAAAACATTTGAAATTTGTTGCAGAAAAAAATGAGAATTATTTTATATTTTTTGAAAATTTTGTGAAACCAAACATAACTTATGAATATTTTTCCAATTTTTGCAAACAATGAAAACACTTCTAGAGTAGGGTTTTTTTTTGTTTGATAAATTAAAAGAATTTCTCTAGTGGCTTACAACTGTGATTACATAGATATTCTAATCAAATAATACCAATATAGAAAGTAATGTTATAGAGTCGGTTTGGATTGACTTGAAAAAAGTAGCTTTTAAGTAGAAATAGTTTTTAAATCAAAATGCATTAAGTTGGGATTGTCCAATTTATTGCTTTTGGCTTGTTTTAAGCCGTTTTTAACTTATTTAAGCAATATTTGGCTTTGCCAAAAACTGAAAAAAGCTAAAAAGAGCTTAAAAGTTGATTTGCCATCTTAAAAGCCAATTCAAACACCATGATAACCTTGTACCGATGGGCTTGAGGTGTGGTTGAAGCCGTAGAAATGACACCAGGTAGCACCTCTAAAAGGAATGCTATTTAGGAATTAGTCAGTACATCTTAAATTTTAGTTTTTCAATTTAATTTTCCTGGACAAAAATTTAAGGAGTTGTCTTGAAGTTAAGATTTTAAGGACAAAATAAGTAATGGCTAATCACTAAATATGATCCTTGAGAATGGTTATATGTGCACTTTCCCTGTTGAAAGTCTTGCAGATTATCAAAGCCCGCTAAAAACTTGACCTGCTCCATGAGTCAGTACACCAAGAACTATGTTAAACCTGTTGGAAAAAATATTGGATTATGGAGAATAAGATTTAGCTTGAGGTGTGTCAAAGATATTGTTCTTAAGGTATTTCACGCACACTATGATAAATAATATTAGGCGTATCCCCTAGGATTCAACAAGCTCTTCTAGTATAACTAGGAGGATGTGATGACCTAAAAGGTCATCACTTGCTTTTAAATTAAATTCTCTGTTCTGAGGCCTTGAAAACCTAATTTAGCGTCACCTTAATTTGTCTGCGCAGTCCGAGCGCGTAGCCGGAAAGTTTAAATATGAAAATCTGTGAAAAATAATAAAATTCGGCTATAAAACGAGTTAATTTGACTTAGGTCTACGCTTTGGGTAAACGGACCCGGACCCGTGATTTGACGTTCTCGGAGGGTCTGTAGGAAAATGACTTGGGCATGTGCCCGGAATCGAATTCCGAGGTCCCAAGCTCGATAAATAAATTTTTAAGAAAATTATTTTCTGAAACTATTTAAAGAAATGTGAAATGAATTTTGATTAGAGCATGATAGTATCGGGCCTGTATTTTGGTTCCGGCGCCCGATATAGGTCTTATATATGGTTTAAGACGTTTCTGCAGAATTTGGTGAAAATGGATGTCATTTGACGTGATTCGGACCTAAATTGTCAAAGTTGATGTTTGAAGGAGTTTGAGAAAAATTCTTTGATTTTCCGATTTAATTCATTGTTATTGAGGTTATTTTGGCGGTTTGATCGCATGGATAAGTTCGTATAATGTTATTGAGTTGGTATGTATGTTTGGTTAGGAGCCCTGAGGGTTCATGTGTGTTTCGGAAGGTTTCGGACATAAGAAAAGTTGCAAGTTTTTCTTGTTGAGTGCCTAGGGATTTTACCCTTCGCGTTCGCATGGTCCCTCTCGCGAACGCGTAAGGAAAATATCCTAGGTACCAGATTCCTTCTACGTGAACGCGTAGCACAGGTCATGAACGTGAGGCAGTTGGGGGTTACCCCTTCGCGAACGCGGTCTTGGCCACGCAAACGCGAAGGCCAATTGAGCCTGGGTAGGGGGTGGGGCAATTACCCTACCCGAACACGATGCCTTGAACATGAACACGAGCCATATTTTGCAAATGCGGAGGCTTATCAAGCCTAATCCATTGTGAACGTGATGGATCTTCGCGAATGCGATGAGTGTTTTTGCTCAGTGATTTTTAAAAGACCCAAAACAGAACACTTATGGGATTGTCATAAAATTTCATAAACATCTTCTTCTCCAAAGCTCTTGGACGATTTTTGAAGCATTTCCTCACCATAAACCCTTGGGTAAGTAATTTTTAACTTATTTTCTTCTATTTTTATCAACACTCACTAGATTTCTATGCCTAAAACATGCGATTAAGGGTAGAAAACTAGAAATTTGGGTAGAGTTAGGGCTTATTGATTAATTGTGATGTAGACCTCATTTTGGGGTTGAATTTTGGAACTAATTATATATTCGGGCCCGTGGATGAATAGGTGATCGGATTTTCGTTCTCGTATTTTGACCAAGCAGGCTCGGGGTCCATTTTTATATTTTTGGGAAGAATGATGAGAAATCTATACTTAAGCATTAGAATTGGATTGTTTAGTATTTATTGATATTATTAAGTCGATTATGTACAGATACAACTGATTTGGAGCCGAATTCGAAAAGAAAAGTGGTGTTTGAGGCTTGAGTTAGCCGTGAAAGTTCGAGGTAAGTGTCTGGTCTAACATTAGCTTGAGGGATTAGGAGTTGTATCATATTTGCTAATTGCTTCTTGTTGAGTACGACGTATAAGCATGGTGATGAGTATCTATACATTGGTGTCAAGCATGGCCGCGAGTCTTAAATTAATGGTTGTTGTGTTCTTAAATGATACTACAAATGCTTTAATTGATGATTCTCGATATTAAACAGGGATTTAGTTTATTTACGTGGATTTTTTTGTGATTGAGTATTGGCATTAATTGATTTGAGTAGGAGATGAGTAAGATTGGTTATAGTTGATTCTCCTTTGCCGGGATATTTGTTTTGATATTATTGTTCCCTTGCCAGGATTCTTGTGATTTTATGTTGGCTTGAAATGGGAGCGGGTGGTATGCCTATCACAAGATATGATGAAATGGGAGGGGGGGGGGGGGTACGCCTACCACCAAGATATGATGAAATGGAAGGGGGTGGTACGCCTGCCATAATATATAATAAAATAGCGGGCGCTATGCCTACCACAAAATTTAGTGAAATGGGAGCGGGTGGTATGCTCACCACGAGATTTAATAAAATGGGAACGGGTGGTACACCTACCACAAGATATAATGAAATGGAAGCGGGTGGTACGCCTACCACGAGATATGAGAAATGGGATTTGGTTGCACGCCTGCAACAAGATGCGAACCGAAAGTGAAAGCTGCCTTTGATTTCCTTATCCTTGTTAGAAGTTGAATTTTGGTTTCCTAATAAATCTCTTGAGGTTCTGTTTTATCTGTTATTCCCCGAAGCATGTTTTTCCTTTTCCAGCTTTTATTGTTTGTTCCAGTTTATTTTTTGTTATATATATATATATATATATATATATATATATATATATATATATATATATATATATATATATATATATATATATATATATATGTGATTTGTGTTTTAGCTTATGTCCCCCCTATGGATGTTATTTATGGTAGTTACTGTATGATATTATTGCATACGATTGTATTTATGTTTCGTATGTTTAGATAATTATTTACGCTATTTACGCTATTTCTGCTGGAGTTACTAATGCTTTATTATTTTTGTTTTTGTCTTTGTTTTAGTTTTACTGCTGTTTTCCTTTTATCCTATGAGGCGGGGGTCGATTGGAAACAGCCTCTCTCCCCTTTCGGGTAGGGGTAAGGCTTGTCTACATATTACCCTCCCCAGACCCCACCTGGTGGGAGTATACTGGGTAGTTGTTGTTGTTGTATATATATAAACTGCACAGGTTTATCTGGTGTCTAGTCACTACCTCGTCGGGGTTAGGCCAGGTACTTACCAGCACATGGGATCGGTTGGGCTGATGCTACACTTTGCTCTATGTATAGATACCGGAGCAGCATTGCGACAGTAGTAGCTTGGGAGCCAGCCTTCAACCCACAGAGATTCCGAGGTAGTCATGCAGGTGTCTGCATTGCCGACATCTCTTCTATCAATTATTATGTTCTATTATCACTTGTATCCGTGGTAGACTGTTTTTCTTTGTTTCAGACATTTGTATGTAGTAATCATAGACAGTCCGTTGATATTGTGACATCGATTTCTGGGTAGAGACATATGTTAGTTTTTTGTATCGATTTTGGTATTGTATTTATCTAAGTCTTCCGCTTAGTTTCATCTTGCGCTATTATTTTAAATGTTTATCACCTAATAATGCAAGTTGTTAAAAGGCTTAAAATAAAGGAGTTAAGATTTTCAAACTTCATAGCTTGCCTAACTTCTACGAGTAGGCTCCATCACGACTTTCAAGGGTGGAAAATCGGGGTCGTGACAAGTTAGTATTGTCGCGCCCACATTCTTGGGAAGACAACTCGTTCCCTTTTGGGAATTGCGTTTAAGAGAATTTAAGAGTCGCCACCTAATGATTATAGTCCATTAGGACACTAAGAATTGTTCCAATTTGGATAACCAGAGATTGGGTAAGGACTTGAAATTATCCCGAGGGAAAGGTGTTAGGCGCCCCTCAGGATCCACTAGTGTGGTTCTCGGCCAAGTAATTATTGTGACTTAAATGCAATAACACATAAGCAAATAAGGGTATCACATAAAATGAGATTTTCATAAAGGTCGGAAATAAACAAAATTGGAAGGCATAGGAGAGAGTTGATTTAGAAGAAACATTTTTTTGACAATTTAAGGAAACAAAAAGTAAAGGAGGGGGGAGTGTCCTAGGTTTATTAATAATATGGATCATATTAATGCAATACCCGATAATCACTCCTCAGAGAGGGGCTACACGTGGTATTAGCGCACCGGTTATCATATCTATATTTATCCTTTCCCACCCCGTTAAGGTATTAAAAAGCTGAATGATCTCGTTTACCTTATTGCATGTTATTACCTATCCCGATCCTATCAATCCTGGAGGTATTTGGGATAACTAATCCTAAAGGGAGGAAATATGGGCTTATCTGTGGTTTCAAAAGGTTAACATACTAAGGCAATAAACAAAACATTTATATAGCAAAATTAGAGGGAGATCATTCAGATAGATAATAAGGCTCAGACAAAACTCCTTTAAAACTAGAGAAAAACACATAATTTAGCATGTCTTACGTGTACTATTTAAGGTCTAATTAAACTTGAGGACTTACGACAGACTGATCTGCTACATAATTTAGATAGGAAGCCTGAGTTAGGCCTGCCTGTTGGTTGTAGTTTAAAAGAAGGAACTGATTCAGTTTATAAGCTACTCTAAGGCTTGTCTCAATGATAGACGAAACCTATAGGTATGATATCTACAGATTTCAGGAATAAGAGCATGGACTAATTACATGTTAATTTAAGAAAAAAGGTTTTCCAGTTTCAACAGAAATAGTACAAGTTCTGCAATTGGTGATGCATTATTGCTGCTAGTTTTAACTTACAAACGAGCGAGGCTATTCAGATTTGAGTTATGACCCCTATATGCATGCTTCCTAGATGTTTGTTAACTTTAGACACTCTTATAGACATAGAAGAGTGCAGAGATTCTGCAACATGATTATCCAAATGTTGTGCTATCTGATTACATTTTTATTATTAGGACATATAGCCAAGTTTGGCCAGTGAAAAGCGGGTGTGCAAGAATCAGTAAATGACATATAGACATATTCTCTATTTGTGTGTGCATGAGCTACAAATATGGAAGTGCAGGATTCCTATAGACTTGGCAGCTAAATGAGATGCAGGAGTTCCTATAGACATGATAGCTGTATGAGATGCAAAACTTTATAGGCATGATAACTATATAGAAATGCTAGTCTTATAGACATGATAATTACGTAAAAGGGTGCAGAAATCTTATAGGCTTGATAACTATATGGAAATGCAGAATTCTTATAGACATGATAACTACATGAAAAGATGTAGAAATTAGAGATTCCTGTGGGTATGGTAACTATGAAAAGTACAGAAATTAGAGACTCCTATAGGCAAGTTTTCTACCCATATGCATACATAGTTACCCCTCCATTTTCACTAACCATCGCCGAAAGTTATTACAAAGTTATTACAACACAAAAATAAAGTAAAAACATATCAGAAATCTGAAAGTTACAACCAAGGAAAGCCTGATTCAGACTTCCTGTCTGATTTATGAAGTAAACCAACTCGAAGGATCAATGTTGCAAAGCCTTTCTCTTATTTGGATGTGTAAGAGTTCCCTAAGATCCTCACATGGACTCCGGGAAGTGCTCACACCTAAATGCATTACAGGGTTAAGACATAGTGCAGTGTGGAAGAGGCCAGCCCTCAAGTATCCAAGTTTAGAGGGAACTCAAGGTCCTAAGGCAAGGCTCACAAGAGGGGGGAAGAACCTACAAACTAAAAGGGAGAGTGCAAGTGCAGAAGTGGAATTCTGAAAGGAGAAAAAGGAAAAAGGACAAAGGGAATAACTTAATATCAGTGCACATTGGGGTATAAGGGAGTGAGGAATCTGCAAGAACACAAGAAAAGCAGGCTGATGGGCATACCCAGCAATGGGATATGCTGGTACGCCCTCCAGCCTATTTAGAGGTTAAAACCTCATTGGTTCAAAACGGAGTTCATGGACAACAATTCATGTCGCCATGCAATATGTCACACTCACAATCAACTTGGGATAATGGGATGGGGAGCAAAGATTCACAGTAAAAAAAAACACAAGCAGTAGAACACAAGCATACTAAGTTAAATATTGAACTCCATATAGACAGTAAAGTAGACATGCATAAAAAGACTATAAGTAACCACATTGGGGTGATTCGGAATTTAAAAATTAGGACATACCAGCTTCAAAGAAATAAGTAAGAAAAGCAGTAATCTTGTAAAAGCCAAAGTGCAAACTGTAAGACAAAATACTTTAAGTGTAAGAGATTGTGAGATTATGAGGTGTGTTAATAATGTGTGCTTTGTGTTGAAGAAGGTCATGTATTTATAGTGTGAAAGTCATAAGGTAGCTGTAAATCAATTACACAAGGTTTCCCTTAATTAAGGGATTCAAAAGCAAATGGGTAAAATCATTTAAGGAAAGGTTTTAAATAAGCACCTGTGTAAAACATGCAATAGAGGGCAAATACATAAGGGTTATTTAAGGACAGGGTCTTTGACATACACGGTTATACAATTTAAGAAAAGAGAATCAATTAACAACCAAGAAATCATAAATCCCAAAGATTTGGTATGAATGAACCAAGCTAGAAAAGTGGAAAATGTTTTAGCTTAAGAGAATCGGTAACAATCAATTAGACTATTAAAAGGGGATCCTGAATCAATCGCTAGTACGAAAACCTTTTGAAGAAAGATTTATCACACATATAAAACATGCAGACATGCTTAAACATGAAAGAACTGTCATTCCAATTAGTATATGAGTCTAATGTAGAATAAATTTAAAAGTTCAGAGTTGTATGTAAGTAAAGAAGTTCAGAATTAGTTCAAAAAACTCAAAAGTTAGTTTGCGAGAGTCAAGGGTTCTAAAATAGAACCCTAGTTCAATCATATGACCAAACCTTGGTAAAACCCCCAAATTCTAGGGTTTTCGCCTAGAACCATATACAGAGATGAGGAAGCAAGTACTCTAAACAGGATCAGGAGTTTCTTTCAGAAACTCATGAGAACACATGCAAACATAGTATAAGGTCCAATGCAAACAGAGAGAAGAACATGATAGTAGAAGAAACACACTTAAGAAAAAATCCTTTTAGAAGGAACTTAAACGGGGTTCAATAGATGAGAAAACAGTAAACATTTAAGAATACAGTAGAATAAGCATGTTTAAAGAGATCAAGGTTCAACAAAAGTCAAACAAAGAGACTTAAGAACCTAGTAAAAGAAAATACACAAGAACACCAGAAAGCATAACAAAGAACATATAGGGAAACACAACAAGATGAACATATAAGAGAATGATAGAAAGAAAACACAAGGATATAGTGGAAGAACGGGATATAGAAAATACAGTAGAAGAACATACAAGATCGGTAGAAGAAAAAGCACAAGAACACAGAGGAAAAGCATACAAGATCATAATACAGGGAAATGCAGTAAGAGAGACATACAAGAGCATGATACAAGAACACAGTCGAGGCAAATACACACGAATGACAAAGAAAATTGTAAAAATACTTAGACATTTTCATAAAAACCCTAGATCGAAAAAATAAGATTTTTAAAGTAGTTTTTTGAAAGAAGAGTTAGGAGAGTGTTTGAAAACTCAAATAGAGCATAGATACACAAAAAATCTAGAAAGATCGGAGAAAAACCTCAAATTCATAAGAACCCAAAGATGAGAAAGACTTCAAAAAGGTCATCGATCGGGGTCGGAGGAGAAAGAATCATGCTCAGAACACCAGAATAGCAGAGCAAGGCCGAGGATGACCGTGAAACCACGAGTCGGCAAAGGTCTGGATGAATACCTTCAAGGTCTGGCCTTTCATCTTCAAGTATCGAGCACACAGGAGTAACCGGGGGTGAATATACGATTACCATGGCCGGAGAAGCCATGGTTTCCGGTGGGTTTCACGGTTGAAGATGATAGGAGGCAATTAGGGTTGAGGAAGGATCGAGAGAGTTTGAGAGATGAAGGGGTATCAATGCGACGTCTCAGGGGAAATGGATCAGGGTTAGAGGGGTTTGAGAGATTAAAAACGTTGGGGTGAATCGTGGTCGTTGATCAAAATGATCAACGGCCTGGATCAAAAGAAAGACCGGGCAGGTTTTATTGACGGGTTAGGGGTTGGGTTATATTGGGTTTGAAATTGGGTTGTTGGGGTGGTCAAATTTGGGTTACAATTGAAATAAAATAAGGGTATCATTTAAATAGACACTTTTACCTTTTTAATTTATAAAAATAGAAAAAATAATTTTCGAAACAAATTAATGGCACTAGAATAATTAATAATATATAAACATTAAATTAAAAATTGGAATAAATTTTGTAATTATAAACGTTATAAATCTTAATATAGGCTAGGATTGCAATTTAGTACAGTGTTTAGTTTTAAAACACCAAATCGATTTATAAAAAAGTGAAAAAATTACCTTAGCTATATATTGGCATAAATATAAGAATAAAATAAATTAATCACAAAAATGATAATTTGAGGAACACTTATTGGTTTTTGTATTGCTAATATAGGCAATAAATCGGTTTAAAATTTTTGAAAAATAATAAAATACTTGGACATATATATACACACACACACACACACTATTTTGAAAGTATTTTGCACATAAAAAATATATAGGGAAAAGTTGGGTATCAACAGCTGCCCCTCTTTACCCAGGAATGATGAAAGAGTTGTTGCGTAAAGATATGATGGCCAATTTTTGATCGGGTGAAGTGGTTTGAAAAGGTTGGCCGTGCTCTGGTTTCTGAGCTACCTACATATCCCTAGTCTTACAAAAATCAGGTCGTATGTAATTTAGGATCTGTCGGCGGAGTATGCCGATGGCGGTTTTCCAAGAACGGACACAACGTTTAGGTTAGGTTGGATGGTTAAAGTCTAATAGGGCTACGAGAACTGGAGCGAGATCGCTCCTGCTGAGACGGTCATCGCTCACCGGTTTACATTCAATTAAACAATACAAGCATATATTGTGCATAAATCTAAACGTGATGCAAGTTCCCGTCGGACCATGAATATTGTCTTTGGACGGGTAGGATGACGTCCTTAAACCATGATGTCCTGGGCCATGAAGTGTATAATACAGGATTCGGAGTCCATGAAGTGATGCCCTCGGGCTATAAGGATGATGCTTTCGAATAATGATATGCAAGAGATAAAAGGGGTCCTCAGGCCATGGCATGGCGTTCTCGGGCTATGAAGATGGTGCCTCTGAACAATGAAGCCTGACAGTTTGGCGATCTTTTAGCCCATAAGATGAAGAAGGTGGCGATCTTTCAGCCAATGCAGAATGCAATAAGTGGAGACAATTCAGCCGATGCAAGATGTAAACGAAGTGGCAATCTTTCAGCCAATGTAAAATATAATTAGGTGGCGATCTTTAAGGCCATGCAAAATGTAGATAAGGTGGTGATCTTTCAGCCAATGAAAAATGTAAATGAGGTGGCGATATTTCAGACCATACAAAATGTAAATAAGGTGGCGATCTTTCAGCCAATGCAATATATAGATGAGATGGTGATCTTTCAGCCAATGCAAAATGTAAATTAGGTGGAGATTTTCAGCCGTGCAAGTAAAAAATAAAGTAAAGATATTTCAGCAATGCAATAAGGTAGCGATCTTTCAGCCAATGCAATGAGGTGGGGATCTTTCAGCCGATGCCAGTGCAAAATAAAGTGGAAATATTTCAGTCGTGCAAGTGAAAAATAAAGCAACGATATTTCAGCCATGCAATAAGGTGGCGATCTTTCAGCTAATGAAAAATACAATAAATGGCGATATTTTAGCCAATGCAAAATGTAGATGAGGTGGCGATCTTTCAGCCAATGCAAAATGTAAATGAGGTGGTGATCTTTCAACCATGCAATGAGGTGGCGATATTTCAGCCATGCAAAATGCAATAAGTGGTGATATTTTAGCTGATGTTAGTGCAAAATAAAGTGGCGATATTTTAGCCATGCAGATGGAGGTAGAGCTTAACCTCGAAAGGTAGAATAGTAGCCTTATGCAATGCAGAAAATGCAGATGGAGATAGAGCTTAGTCTCAGAAGGCAGAATAGTTGTCTTATGCAATACATGAAATGTATATGGAGACAGAGCTTAGTCTCGAAATACATAATAGTAGCCTTATGCAATATAGGAAATATAGATGGAGATAGAGCTTAGTCTCAGAAGGCGGAATGGTAGCCTTATGCAGGAAATAAAGGAAGAATAGTACTGATAGTTGATTGTGCTATTGTGGTTGCTGGGGATATTAGATAGCGAATGCAAATAGGTGTTATGGTTCTAAGAGTTGTGTTCCTGAATGCATACTATGTCACTTTACGACTTGGGTTCTTGTATCCAAAGGAAAATCGTGAGTTTGTAAAGGGGAAAGGTTAGTTCGTGTCTCCTCTGACTTTGCTTACCCTATCTGGCTTTGATCTAATGACGCGGTATGTATCATTGGGGTAGCGTTGCTGAACAAGGCAATTTTGACAATACATGTGCATGAGTTTGTTTAAGAAAAATATGGTATGAGTATATACTTTTGAAATAGTTTGCATGAAACGATGTTTGTGATGTGGTTCAGGACACTTCAACCTCTCTCACTTCGGAATTTTGATGGTCCTCCTCAAAATTTTGCCCAGTTTACTAGGTCGCTGCTTCTGATGGTTGCTTGCGATGATCAGACGAAGTTACTTTCGAATTTTGAGGGCCCTCCTCAAAATTCTGCCCCAGTTTCGAAGTCCGGGGAAAATGAAAATTTTATTGAATTGTGACCGAACCCATATGGCTTCCTACATATCCCCTCTTAAACGAGAATTAGGTCAGACGTAGTTCAAGTTACATCATGTAGGAAAATAGAAGATTACACATAGTAGCGCTTGACTACATCGGTATTGATCGGCTTTGGCCAATCTTCCCTATCCATTTCTGAAAGTATAAGGGCTCCTCCTATCAGAACCCGATGGACCATGTATGGACCCTTCCAACTGGGAGAGAATTTCCCTTTTGCTTCATCTTGATGCGAGAAAAGTTTCTTTAAAACCTGTTGCCTCTATGTGGACCATCTTAGTTTGACTCTCTTATTGAAGGCTCTGGACATTCTGTTCTGATAAAGCTGATCATGGAAAATTGTGTTCAATCTCTTTCCATCTATAAGAGCTAGATGCTCGTAACAACTCTTTACCCACTCTACATCGTCTAGATCGGCTGTTGTATGATTTTCAAGGAAGGAATTTCTACTTCGGCAGGAATGACTGCTTCTGTACCATATACCAGCATGTAAGGGGTTGCCCCTATTGATGTGCGGACTGTGATGCGATACCTTAATAGAGCGAATGATAGTTTTTGTGCCACTGTTTATGTTTTTCTATCATTTTCCTCGATATTTTCTTGATGTTTTTGTTGGCGGCTTCTACAGCTCCGTTCATCTGAGGTCTGTATGCTATAGAATTCTTGTGTTTGATCTTGAAGGTCTCACAAATAGCTTTCATCAAGTCACTATTAAGATTGGAACCATTATCAGTAATGATTGATTCCAGAATTTCGAACCGACAAACAATAAGGTCGCGGACAAAGTCTACCACAACTTTCTTAATCACTGCCCTGTACGATGCCGCTTCGACCCATTTGGTGAAATAATCAATTGCTACTAGGATGAACCTGTGTCCATTGGAAGCGGTAGGTTCGATTGGTCCAATAGCATCCATTCCCCATGTAGCAAACGACCATGGGGAGCTCGTTGCATTAAGCTCACTTGGGGGTACCTTGATCATGTCTGCATGTACCTAACAACGCTGGCATTCTGAACGTACTGGATGCAATCTGTTTCTTAGTCATCCAAAAATAGCCATCCTAGAGTATTTTCTTGGTCAAGACAAAACCGTTCATATGTGAACCGCCGGTCTCAGCATGGATTTCTTCTAGCAACTTAGATGCTTCCTTTGCGTCGATACACCTCAATAACCCAAAATGAGGAGTCCTCCTATACAAGATTCTTCAGCTGTTAAAGAAATTGTTGGCCAACCTTTGAAGTGTGCGCTTTTGAGTAGGATTTGCAAGCTCTGGGCTTTCTCATTTTGCTAAATATTCCCTGATATCATGAAACCAAGGTTTTCCATCCGCTTCTTCTTCGACATGAACAATAGGCTGGCTGATTATAGATCTTTACCAGAATATGATCAATGACGTTCATATCTGGATATTGTATCATGGATTATAGGGTAGCCAATGCATCGACAAACTCATTCTGAACTCTAGGAACATGCTGGAACTTTGTCTTTATGAACCTCTTTCTCAACTCCTACGCGTGGTGCGGATAAGGGAGTATCTTGGATTTATTAGTTTCCCATTCTTCTCGGACCTGGTGTATAAGCAAATCTGAATCCGCAATTACTAGAAAATCTTTGATGTTCATTTCAATGGCCATCTTGAGCCTTAGGATGCACGCCTCGTATTCGGCCATGTTGTTGGTGCAAGGAAACCTGAGTTTGGCGGACACCGGATCATGTTGACCAGTTTTAAATAATAGGACCGCCCCAATGCCGACTCCTTTGGAATTTGTTGCTCCATCGAAAAACATTCTCTACCCGTCATAGGATTCTGCAATATCTTCTCCTATGAATGATACCTCTTCGTTAGGAAAATACATCTTTAGGGATTCGTATTCTCCATCCATGGGATTCTCGGCAAGGTGATCTGCTAGTGCCTGTCCTTTGATCGTTTTCTGAGTCATATAGACAATGTCAAATTCACTCAACAGGATTTGCCACTTGGCTAGCTTGCCAATGGGCATAGGCTTCTGAACGATGTAGTTCAAGGGATCCATCCTTGATATGAGATACGTAGTATAGGCATAGAATTAGTTCCTCAGCTTCTGGGCTACCCAAGTTAGCACAACAAGTGTTCTATTAGGGAATATCAGACCTCATACGGAGTGAACTTCTTGCTGAGGTAGTAAAAAGCTTGTTCTTTCTTTCTCATCTCATCATGTTGCCCTAGGGCGCAACCAAATGCTCCATCCAATACTGCAAGGTAGAGTAGTATAGGTCTACCTGGTTCAGGCGGGACTAAGACTGGTGGTGTTGACAAATATTCCTTGATTCCGTCGAAAGCTTTTTGGCATTCATCAGTCCATTTGATGGCGGCATCCGTTTTCAACATCTTGAAGATCAATTCGTAGATGACAGTATATTGTGCAATGAATCGACTGATGTAGTTGAGTCTCCCCAAGAAACTCATTATTTCCGTGGCAATTCTTGAATGGCGTTGACCTTGGATGGATCCAGTTCTATTCCTCCGTGACTCACGATAAGCCCGAGCAATTTTCCAGTTGGAACCCCGAATGAACATTTTGTGAGATTCAGCTTCAGGTTGTACCTTCTTAGGCTATTGAAGAACTTTCTCAGATCTTCCATGTGATCAATGGCTTTCTTGGACTTGATAATGACATCATCCACATATACTTCAACCTCCTTGTGTATCATATCATGGAAAATAGTAGCAGTACACCCCCCACGGCGTAATGAAAGCCGTTTTCTCCGCATCTTCTTCATCCATCCAGATCTGATGATAACCAGCAAAACAATATATGAATGACTGTAACTCATGCTTGGAGCAGTTATCAATCAGCATGTGTATGCTCGGAAAAGGAAAGTCTTCCTTTAGACTTTCCCGGTTGAGATCCCAGTAGTCAGCACAGACTCTAACCTTCTCGTCTTTCTTTGCCACTGGCACAATGTTGGCTAACCATGTCGGATATTTGACTACCCTGAGAACTTTATCTTTGACTTGCTTCGTGACTTCTTCCTTGATTTTCAAACTCATGTTAGGCTTGAGCTTTCAGAGGTTTTGTTTTACCGGGGGACATGTTGGGTCAGGTTGCAATTTATGTTCCACAATAGATGTTCTCAGACTAGTCATGTCTTCGTACGACCACGCGAATATGTTCTCATACACTCTCAGGAATTCGGTGTACTTTTCCTTCTCTAATGATGACTCGTGTTTCTTTTATGTTTCGACATCTCCCAAGTTAACAATCTCGGTCTTGCCCAAGCTGGACTTAGGTCTATTCTCAAAATTCTCAACTACCTTAATAATATCTTCCGGTATATCATCTTTCTCTAAGTCTATGTCTGCTTGTTGCGTTTTCTCATTGCACGTCACAGTCATTGGTTCATCAAGATAAGTAATAGTAATGTTGTATAAGTAAAGCAATGGGAGAAAATAATAAGAGTAAGATTTATAAGAAAATTGAAATGCTTTGATAAATTCCGTAACTGTTTGAACATCAGAGATCTTTCTTGAAAAAATTAAAATGCAAAAGGAAAGTCAACTAGTAAAAATAAAATAGTGCATGATGCTTGTTCAGCCTTGCTAACCCCAGGCTCTCCGGGCTTTGATGGTTCTGATGGTCTAGTTGTTGAGACATGCTCGTCCGCTCATAACTTGTATGGATAGGCCTTCCCCCCTCCTCCTAAAAAATGACACAAAAATCCATGACGTCATCTTGTAGAAACAAATACCTCATCAGTGCTAGTGCTTCCATTTCTTCTGACCTGTACACAACCCCGACTGGCTGGAAAGTCTGCTCTAAACGGGGTATTGGCTGTTCCAAAGGATAATAAGGACCATGACATGGTGGTGACCAGTGGTTGAATTCCTCCCAAGTATACTCATATCCCAATCAGAAAGTGGTGCTGTGTTTCTTGAGCTTGATGGGTTTAGCGATTCCTTAGATGTTTTTGCCAAGTCCCTTGCCAGGTTCATACCCGCAACATTTCGATATGCTTTCAATGTTGTTAACTCACTATTTGTCTTTATCAACGGTGTTGACTCGCTCTATATGGTGGTAAGTTTCTCCGCGTATCCTTCTCCTTCTTCCAATTGCTGGAATAGTCTGGCGACTATATATGGGATTGCTACGATCACCGTGAACGATCACCTCTTGGTATACTCAAACTTCACCACTTGATGTAGCGTTGATGCTACAGCCCCAGCGACATGAATCCATGACCGTCCCAACAACAGCTTATAAGAAGTCGGCACGTCTATCACTTGGAAGTCAACATTGAACCAAGTGGGTCCTATTTTCACACAAGCTAATTTCCCCAATAGTGGACCTTGGTATATCTCGAAATTTTTGACATTAATGGCCCCATCCTTGATCACATGTAGCCCCTTTCCTAATGTCCTGAGTGTTACTAGTGGACAAATATTGAGGCTGGACCCTCCATCAATCAAGATCCTAGAGATAAAATAATCTTCGCATTGCACGGTAATGTGCAATGCCTTGTTGTGACTCAAACCTTCTGGTGGCAGCTCATCTTCATGGAAAGTGATCTTGTGACTTTCGAATACCTGACCTACCATGTTAACCATCTCTTTGGTGGTGATGTTACTCGGAACATATGCCTCACTTAACACCTTTAACAAAGCAGTCTTATGTGCATCAGAACTTTGTAGCAAAGCTAGGATGGAGATTTGTGCTGGTGTTTTGTTTAGCTGATCGTTGACTGAGTATTCCTTGGCTTGTATCTTTCTCCAGAGATCATCGGGCCCAGTTTCAGTGATGATCGGCTGATTGACGGCCTGCCTACTCGACTCTGCTAAATGTTCCGGAGTATAAACCCTGCCGGTTCTTGTTATACCCTGTGCCGTAACGGCTTCCCCGAACTTGACTTTCCCCTTTCTTCTAGCCTCAGCTACGTAGTCCCAAAGTATGGCCTTTGTGTGAAATGGTGTTACTGCTGACATTGCTACTGGGATTGGCGCGCTGTCTCTACTCCGAATGGAGCAGGCCCTTTAGGCGGTAAAATTGTAACTTCAAAGAGTGTAGGTGTATCTGCTGGTGACATAAACTTAATCTCAATCGGTGCTGGCATCTTTGCGGAGGATGGTGCTTCAAGCTCGAGTGGCATGGTCATATTTACCTTGGCGTCTCCAGAATGCTGAATTTGGAGCACAATCGGATTGAGGGTGGCTACTAATTTCTCTGGACTGTTGCCTTCTGTGATTAAACCGATCGATCCCTTGGAGTCCCAGTCATCCTCTATCTCGATCATGTGAACACATCTGCTCTTGTGGTTTGGAAGTGGGTTATTACGCATATTCAAAGCAGGTTCCTTTGCTATAATGATCTTATTGTCAATCAAAGTCTAAATCTTATCCTTTAGAGAGAGGCATTCATCAATGGTATGTCCTTTCATGCTGGAATTGTGTGCACATGATTTATTTGGATTAACCCACTAAGAAGGGTTTTCTAGGGTTATGGAAGGGATAAGGGCGACATAACCAGCAACTTTGAGTCTTTCATACAGTTGGTCAATTGGTTCAGAAATGGCGGTATACTATTTGGAAGGTCTACTGTCAAAATTCAATCGAGGTCTAGGGAAGATTGGACGTGGTGGAGGTGACTGATAGTGAGGCGGTTGAGTATTGTAGGCTTGGTAAACATGTGCTGGTTGGGAGTATTTGGTTGAAGTGGGATGGTATGTGGGAGGTAGGGGTGCTTGGTAATTTGGAATAGGTTGATATGTGAGTGGAGGCATTAGGTAGGTTTGGTACCTGACAGGGAATTTGGTTCTTTGTTCAACCATTACAGCACCTACGTCTCTTTCCTTGGACATACCACCAGACTGTAAAGTCTTGTTCGGGTCTTAATGCGTTCCTCGATCCTCCCACCTTGCTTGATGATGTCGGAAAATTTCTGGCCTTCAATCAACATCGGTCTTTCACAGTATCGGGGATCCTGAGCTCAGACGAAAAACTTGTTCATTTGTTCTTCCTCTAGAGCAGGCCTGACTTTAGCAGCTTCTGACCTCTAGCGAGTGGCATACTCGCGGAACGTTTCTCTAGGCTTCTTCTTTAGGTTTTGAATGTAGAACACATCTGGCGCATTTTCTGTATTGAACCTGAACCTATCCATAAAATCTAACGCCATACTCACCCAATTATACAATTTATATAGGTCTTGGCTAATGTACCATGATAGAGCATCTCCTTTCAAACTTCTCATAAAAAGCTTCATGCGAATCCTTTCGTCATTCACTACTCCAACCAGCTTGTCGCAATATGTTCTCAGGTGAACTCTCAAATCCCGTGTACCATCAAACATCTCAAACTTAGGGGATTGTATCCCTCGGGAAGTTTTACATCCGGTTGTATGCAAAGATCTTCGTAGTTTAATACTTCAATCCCTTTACTTCCTTCGACACCTTATACTCGACTAGTCAATTTCTTGAGTTCTGCAGCCAGGTTCCTGATGAGTTAGTCTTTATTATCAGACTCGGATGTGCTTGAGATGGGTTGGATGGAGTGTGGGACAGTTTCCAAGTAGATGGGGGTATTATGTTGGGTGTATCAGTGGTCATTTGTCGAGTTTTGGAGATCTGGGATGATCGGTAGGGTGTTATTGGAGGTATGGAAAGTATTGTAGTGATGGTGAGGAGCGGGGTGATTTTGTTGCTTCGGGATGTTTTGTGGGGGTACAGGATTCTGAGTAGTTGGGAAAGTAACCTCTGGAGTGGTGAGGGAAAATGACAGACTTGCCATCTTCCGGACTTGATCCAATTCTTCCTGAAACTTCAAAAACATTTGTTCTAGTTGGGATGCAGTTTCTTTAGGAACCAAAGCACCATGAGTGACTTCTACCCGATCAGTTGAGTTGCTCAAATCTTCCACCTTCCTTTTGTTTCTTTGTCTGATAGGATTGGGATGAGGAGTAGGTAGAGGGCCCCTGGATCTCGTAAAATATGATGATGTTGCCAGAATTCACGAACTAACCATTGGGGAGGGGAATAAACAAAAAACAAAAAAGGTAACAAGTCAGTAAGGATCATTAGAAAAAAATGTTGTAATATTTAAACACGTAATGCTGAAATACAAAGCGTGTCCTAATTTTGGGGGCCTCGTTATGCCCGAGGTAGGTCTAGAGACAAGTTGATTTGGAGAACTTTGAATGCCAAATGCCTCATTTCATTGATAAAAGTAGACGAATCTCAAACCGACACTAAATAGCAAAATCACTAATGGCCATTGGCCTTATTATATCTTATAAAGCGAAATGGAAATTCCTATCTACTTGGTCCTAGAGGGACCTTTCTCAAATTCAGCATTATCGGCTCCATCAAATTGTTTCCCTATCTCATGCAATCCCAGCAGTAAGTAGGCTCTGGCCAGGTGTTCGCCTTCATTTCCTTCAGTAGTCCGGCAGTCTTCGACCCTCTTCACAAACTTCTTTTCCAACTCTACTATACTTCGCTCCAAATTGACCAAATGTTTGTTGGTACTGACGGCCATATCCTTCATTTCTTCAATTATTCTGATTGGCTTCCTGTATCTCACAGTGCTCACTTTCGTACTCTCAAATTCCCCTGTGCCTCGGCCTTTTCATCTACGATCTGGTTGCCTCGAATAAACCTGGGTTGACCCAGACCATCATGATTATCCTCCAACTAACCTGAATAATAGGGGTCACAACCGGCATGGTATCTGTCTGGTTCAATGGTGTCCCTTCCCATGACGATTATAAAATGCCACATGTGCTGAGCCTCACATCTATAAGGGCTATATTCATTCTGGACGTTAGCCTGGAAGTTACTCATATTGTCGACCCTTGGTATAACATGCTTCATTCCCGCTTGTCTCATGACCCGAAGAGGTGTGTATGGGTACGTTCCTTTTAAGCTAATCAGTATTAGGAAAGGTTCGTCCCTGGATCGGATGATGAATTCCTCAGTTGGGAACCACTCGAACATCCATTGTACTCGGTCTTTAGTCAGACTTTCAAAGAGTTCGATCCATTCTCTAGCCTTATCTGGTTGGGCAAACATGTTGGGCGTAAATTCATTCACTTCGGGTGATGAAAAGCGGTATGATCATCCCAATCCCTTCGATTAATTTCCTGTCGATACTCACCCTTTTGGAGATGTTCCACGAGCCAAAGTTGAACTAGCAGATTACAACCCTCGAAGTGTCTGGCTCCCCGTTGACATTTTTCCAAGTATCAAGTATATTTCTACAATAATCATTGGCACGAGACTGAACGATTTTCCGTCAATTCCTTCCATTAGAGTTTTGGTGACCATGGCTAGTGTATGGATACTCGCTTTCTTCATTGGAAACACTGTCATCGCGGGGAAACAGAACATGAAGACAAATGCCCTTCGGTGAATATGCCATATTGATGTAAGGGCGAACTCCTCAGGGTAAGTACGGTAAGATTTGCTATAGTTGTACCTCTTGTACAAGTAGTCAAAGTATATGTACGACTCTTTCAAGCATGTCAAGTTTGGATTCTTCTTTAGACCCATCATTTTGAGAAAACCTCTGCCTTTGCGATTTTTCGGCATTAATAAACCTAGAGTTTCCCACGGTGTACCAGCGAACCCTCTTATTTCCTCGAACATGGGTGTCATATCAATGTCTCTGATGCGGAACACAGACCTATCACAATCCCAGAATAGAGTGGCAACCTCTATGATTTTGTTGTTGGGTTGAGTTTCCAAGAGAGAGGGTAGGTTTCCTAAATATTTTTGGACGAGCGTCTGATCACTGGAGTAAAGATCATTCCACCCATTTTAACACTTTGGGGTGGATATTGGTGACCATGCCAAATTTGGGGACCTTGTGCCTCATGTTTCTGTAAAAAAAAAGGTTAGGCCCTTACCCCCACCAAACTCGATTACTAAATACCAATAATTGGCATAGAAGCATTCATTTCTCCAAATAAATGCACAAACGTGGTAGTGTTTATTTGGGTTTTGGGGAAACCCAATGGACTTTGGACACGGCTATCTTAAAAGTCATTATGCAAACAACATAACCGACTCGGCTAGGATTGACCATGATACATGCACAATTAAAGAGAGTAAGGTTTCTACGGGGTATTAGACTGGTACCCTTGAGCGGAAAACTCAAAAGGGAAAGACGCGGAACCGTTGACTACACCATTGATCAACTGGTTTTACACTCAAATATGCCTTTGCCGAATTTAGGGGTGATAATATTGGAAGGGCGCAACAATTAATTATAAGCGTTGCTATGGTATTGTGTTTGTCACGAGTGGAATATGATTTCGAAAACATGCAGTTGCAATAATTAAAACAAGTTGGCATGTATTTTCACGTTCATATAGTAATAACTAAAACAATTTAAAATTGTAGTAAAGGAATGCAATAAAGGAAATCATTAAAGAGATAAGGGAAGGAAAAAAAGCAGTTTCATAGTAGGAGAAGGAATAAAAAGCTTAAAAGGAATTAAACAAATAAAGGCATATACGAAATGTAAAGTCACAGTAATATCTTGAAATGATAAAAGCCTAGAAGAAATTCCCCAACAGATTCGCCATGCTGTCGCGCCCCCTTTTTTCTCGCGAAATTGGGCTTTTGACATTCTTGGGAAGACAACTCGTTCCCTTTTGGGAATTGGGTTTAAGAGAATTGAAGAGTCACCATCTAATGATTATAGTGCATTAGGACACTAAGGATGGTTCAATTTGGATAACTAAAGATTGGGCAAGGACTTGAAATTATCCCGAGGGGAAGGTGTTAGCTACCCCTCAGGATCCACTAGTGTAGTTCCCGGCTAAGCTATTGTTGCAACTTAAATGCAATAACACATAAGCAGATAAGGGAATCACATAAAAGAAGATTTTCATAAAAGTAAGAAATAAACAAAATTGGAAGGCATAGGAGAGAGTTGATTTAGAAGAAACATTTTTTTGAAGATTTAAGGAAACAAAGAGTAGGGGGGAGGGGAGGGGTCCTTGGTTTATTAATAATATGGATCACGTCAATGCAATACTCGATAATCACTCCTCAAAGAGGGGCTACATGTGGTATTAACACACCTGTCATCATATCTATATCTACCATTTCCTACCCCGTTAAGGTATTAAAGCGTTGAATGATCTTGTTTACCTATTGCATGCTATTACCCATCTCGATCCTATCAATCCCACAGGTATTTGAGATTACTAATCCTAAAGGGAGGAAACATGGGCTTATTTGTGGTTTCAAAAGGTTAAAATACTAAGGCGACAAATAACACATATATATAGAAAATTTAGAGGGAGAGCATATAGACAGATAATAAGGCTCAGACAAACCTCCTTTAAAGCTAGAGAAAACACATAGTTTAGCATGTCTTACATGTACCCTAAGCCACCACTCACAGTCACCTTGGGGTAATGGGATGGGGAGCAAAGATTCATACTACAAAAAATAGGCAGTAGAACACAAGCATACTAAGTTAAATATTGAAGTCCATTTTGACAGTAAAGTAGAGATGCATAGAAAGACTATAAGTAAACACATCGGGGTGATGCTGAATTTAAAAATTAGGACATAGCAGCTTCAAGGAAACAAGTAAGAAAAGCAGTAGTCTTGTAAAAGCCAAAGTGAAAACTGGAAGACAGAATACTTTAAGAGTGCGAGATTGTGAAGTGTGTTAATCATGTGTGCTTTGTGTTAAAGAATGTCATGTATTTATAGTGTGAAATTCATGAGCAAATAAGATAAGAGAATAATTGAAGGCTTATTGTATATCAATTACACAAGGTTTCACTTAATTAAGGGATTCAAAAGCAAATGGGTAAAACCATTTAAGGAAAGGTTTTAAATAAGCACTTGTGTAAAGCATGCAATAGAGGGAAAATACATAAGGGTTATTGAGGGACAGGGTCTTTGACATACACGGTTGTACAGTTTAAGGAAAAAGAATCAATTAACTACCAAGAAATCAGAAATCCCAAAGATTTGGTATGAATGGACTAGGCTAGAAAGGTGGAAAAGGTTTTAACTTAAGGAGCATCAGTAAAAATCTATTAGACCTATTAGAAGGGCATCCTAAATCAATCACTAGTTCAAAACCTTTTAAAGAAAGATTTATCACACATATAAAGCATGCAGACACGCTTAATCATGAAAGAATTGCCATGCAAATTAGTAGAAGAGTCTAGTGTAGAAGAAATTTTGAAAGTTCAGAGTTGTATGTAAGTAAAGAAGTTTAGAATTAGTTCAAAAAACTCAAAAGTTAGTCTAAGAGAGTCAAGGGTTCCAAAATAGAACCCTAGTTTAATCACATGATCAAACCTCGACAGAACTATCAAATTCTAGGGTTTTCGCCTTGAACAAATTACAGAGATGAGGAAGCTAGTAGTCGAAATAAGCTTAGGGGTTTCTTTCTGAAACTCATGAGAACACATGCAAACATACTAAAAGGTCCAAAGCAAACATAGAGAACAACATGATGTGAGCACGTGATTTTTGCCTCGCCTGAAATATTCTTATATAACTCATTCAAATTAGGATTTTTTTTCTTTTATTATTTGAATTTTTAGGAATTAATTGCATGACTTCGTGTCTGTTTGCATTTTTGTGCATTTTAAGTTGATATAATTCATAAAAAAATACAAAATAGCATATTTGAATTTAGGACTCAATTGTTACATTTTTCATAGGTTTATTAATTAATTAATATTGTAAAAATAAAGAAATAACAAAAATGGTCATTTTTACATTAGTTTGATTTTGTTTTTAAATTTGGGAATTAGATTTTAGAAATTAACTAGTAGAGTTTAAATTTGGTCTTATTCTTTTATTTCGCAAAAACCTGAAAGTGAAAACAAATAAAAAGGAATTAACAATAATCAAAAAAAGAAAAAACAAACAAAAGGAAGTAATAAAATATGAAAAAGGGTTATAAAGAAACAAGGAGGAAAATAATATCTGGGCCAGTCTCTATAATGTTCCTAGCCCAAAGACACTACCAAACCCAGCCCCCGACACGGTCCACCACCCCTATTCCCAAACGACGCCGTTTCCTCAAGATCAATTAGAGCCTTTGTTGATATTTGATCGAACGGACGAGAACTAACTAGGTTTTTAACTATATAAATATCGGATATCCCCCCACCCCTTCAAACCATCTCTCAAACACCCCTGATATCGCCGATGTAACACCATTATAAAACCACCGCCCCTCCACCGTCTGCCGCCGACCGAAAATCGCCTCCGCCGCCGGCCGGTCTCCGATCAAATCCAAATTATCACCATTTCATCCCCTTAACTTCCTCTTTCCATTTTTGTAACCCATATCTCTTAAACACCGGCCAAAGTCTTCGAATATTTATTTGAAGGAGAAGTTATTCCGCCAGCTCCATAGCCACCAAAATGACACCACACAATCCCCTTGTCTCCTTCTCCATAAATCCATAACCTATAACCCTCAAGTGTTACCGGATCTAGTCGAATATCAAATCAAAGACTCCGGTCAAAAACCAAATCCTTCCAAATCCAACCGAACTCACACTATGTATTATTCTCACCCTCCTCCTCTTAAACC
Source organism: Nicotiana benthamiana (assembly GCA_034376525.1). Lineage (NCBI taxonomy): Eukaryota > Viridiplantae > Streptophyta > Magnoliopsida > Solanales > Solanaceae > Nicotiana > Nicotiana benthamiana. The sequence continues at coordinate 99,637,480 of CM067337.1, forward strand.
CCTAATTGTTCTTCCCTCGAATGTCAAGGGATCTTCCCAAATTTGAAATCGAATGTTGGCCGAAAACCCTAGAAGCTCAGGGGTTCATATTTTGGACTACGACTGCCATTAAGCTAAGTTTCCTTTTTCAACTTCTTGTTCCTTCGTCTTGGTGTTGTTTTTTTAGTGTTTATCCTTACATGTCTTGTTAGTGATCTTAGTTACCCTTTGTTAATTTTCATTTAGAATTTTAGGCTAGGTTTACCCAGATTTATGTTCCTCTATTTAATTTTAATTCTGAATCATCCTTTATTACCTGCTATAAGTGGTTCCTTGTTTCGCTTTGAGTAATTAGACTCCTGAGTTATGATTAGTCAAGCTTGATTGTTGCTTTCTTGAGCAGTTCTGTGTAGATTCATAAACAACATGTTTGAGTGGTTGAGGATCAATTTAGGATATTACTTTTTCCATATGGTATTTCATTTTGATTCAATAAATTGGTTGTTGATTTATTGATACACTCGGCTTTAAAATTCTTGTTAATAAGACTTATATCAAGTTCAACACAGGTTATGAAGTTTTGATTAAATTTTGGGATTGGTTGGGTATAATTGAGTGTTGAGTTACCTATAGTCACTTCTAACTAGGGTTGAAGGAGGTTTGAATGTTAGTTTACTGCTCATTCTTGGTAAATTCAGATCAAATAAGGGGCAGTTTAGGCATTTGAGGGCTAGGGAATCTTTTATAACAAGTTAAGAAGCTTCTAGAATAGGGTTCAAGGTAAAATTCAGATGTTGATTGATATAACTTGGATAAAAAGTTAAGAATTTAGGGACTAATTAAATAAATCTAAAAAATAAGAGAAGGACTAATGGGTAAACACAAATAAAAAGGTTTCCCTAAAGCTTTGGCTATAAAAAGGCATCATAATCCTTCATTCAAAGGGTTCTGAAGTCTGAAAATCCCAAAATTCCCTATAGTTTTCCAGAAATCCTGAAAATTTCCCGGGGTTAAAAATTCCCAAAAAACTACTTTTCTATTAGAGTGTTTCTTCAGATTGGTTTTAATTCCCAGCCATTAATTTGGATTGTTAGCTTAAATAAGAGTAAAAATATCTGAAAAACATGTGTTTGAGGTGTTGAGATTTCACAAGCTTGGTTGGATTCAATTTTGAGTATATTGGAGACTGTTTTGGTCGGTTTACTGGTGTTGTTTGCTTTAAATCATGGCCTGGTTTATGTGATAATTTCTCCTATTCAATTCTAGGTTTCAAGTTTAGTTTATTGTTGCATCTGTTGGTGGTTTGTTGTTGTTATTGCCTCTAATTTGCCTACTCATAGGTGTTTCATCTTTGCTGTAATTCCAGGTACACAATTGAATGCAACTTGATGTAACCTTGAGATGAAAAAAATGGAATGAAATGCCTGAACATCTACTTTCCTGAGTTATACCTATTTGGATTGCTGAGTTTACAAGTCAAATAGGTTTTAAATGTTAGGTAATAGGTTAATATAGTTTAATTTTGGTTGGTATATATATAAACCTGGACTGTGTAATTGGACCGAGTAGTTGATTTTAATTACAGATTATATTGGTTCGAATGTTAGCACATGTATGACTTTTGTTGCTTATAACGCCTGGGTTACAGTAGATCACAATCAGTAAAATAAGACCTTTGCATTTGATGTTAAGTAAGTCAGATTTATCTTCTAAAGGATTTTGCTGGTTTAGATTTGAAAAATGAATTTGGAATTGAATTGGCAATCGAATTAGACTCAAAGGTTCCCTTTCGTGTATTTTTAATTGTTGGGTCTGGTTTACTTAAGGCTGTTCCAATAATTTTGTTTGGGTTTATTCGTATGCCCAAGGCTATTTACCCATATTACTTGTATCAAACAATGTGTGAATATTTGGCCTCATCCCAGGCTTATTTGGTCTCCCCAATTGGACTTGTCTCGAGGCCCAATGGTTGGTGGCTATTGCCATTAATTTTATCTTGTGATGCTGGGCCCAGATTAACAAACAAGGTCAAGGACCTGGGCTTGCATTAGGTCCAGCGGTCCAGATGCATGATGAAGGGCTTGGCCTTTCCAAGTTAGGCCGTGTATTTGAATTTAGCAGGTTATCCTCTTGTTCAAATATGGGTTTGAGCCTGAGTGTGAGGTCCAAATTCTTTGGCTGCTTTCTAATAAATAGTCAATGAACAACGCTAATTAATTAGGACCTTATAGAGACAAATCCAATAGAAAATTCTAGCTTGCTTTATATCGGCTTTTAAATAACAAAATGAGGCGCGCCACGCCAAACGAAACCCATAAATCAAATGGCCCTCTTTAAATGCTCATACTAAAATACTCAGAAATTTGCGACATGTCGTTTAGCAAACTTCATGGTTTCCCACAAAGATAATAACATGTTAGTCGCTTTAGGCGCGTCCTTAATAATTTTACCTTCCTAAGTACGGGTGCACATTTATGTGGCCCAAATTCAAGTCCCAACAAAGTTGAAATGTGTCAAAAACCACGGGTGCATTTATGTGACGTGGTTCGAGATATGTTTTAATGATGTTGCAATTCTCTTAAAAAATACTAAATAAGAGCGGCTAAAGTTAAAATGGCACATAGGTTTGTAATTGTTTTAAATTAGATAATTTAAGCCGAATATGACAGTTGGGCGACTGTGCTAGAACCATTAAACTCGGGAGTGCCTAACATCTTCTCCCGGGTTAACAGAATTCCTTACTCGGATTTTAGGTTCGCGGACTGTTAAACAGAGTCATTCTTTTCCTCGATTTGGGATTCTCAACCGGTGACTTGGGACACCATAAATCCCCCAAGTGAAAACTCTAAATCTTTTAAATAAATCCTATTTCGATTGCCCTTAAATTGGAAAAACTCCCTTATCTACACCTTTCGCCAGGTTTTGGATTTTCAAAAGGAGGTGTGACACGTGATAGTAGAAGAAACACGCTTAAGAAAAAATTCTTTTCAGAAGGAACTTAAACAGGGTTCAATAGAAGATAAAACACTAAATATTTAAGAATACAATAGAAGAAGTATATTTAAAGAGGTCAAGGTTCAGGAGAAGGAACAAAGAGACTTAAGAATCTAGTAAAATAAAATACACAAGAACACCAGAAAGCATAACAAACAACATATAGGAAAACACAACAACATAAACATATAAGAGCATGATAGAAATAAAACACAAGAATATAGTAGAAGAACGGGATATAGAAAACACAGTAGAAGAACATACAAGAGCAGTAGAAGAGAAAGCACAAGAACATAGTGGAAAAGAATACAAGATCATAATATAGGGAAACAGGTAAGAAAGACATATAAGAGCATGATACAAGAACTCAGTCGAGACAAATACACACGAATGACAAAGAAAATCATAAAAATATTTAAACACTTTCAGAAAAACCCTAGATCGGAAAAATAAGATTTTGAATGTAGTTTTTTGAAAGAAGAGTCAGGAGAGTGTTTGAAAACTCAAATAGAGCATTGATACAAAACAAATCTAGAAAGATCGGAAAAAAGCCTCGAAGGGTTTCATAAGAACCCAAAAATAAGAAAGGCTTTAAAAAGATCACTGATCGGAGTCGGAGAAGCAAGAATCAAGCTCATAAGACCAAAATACGCTGGAGCAAAGCCGACGATGGTCGTGAAAACTCAAGGAGGCAAAGGTGTGGATGAAGACCTTCGAGGTCTGGCCTCAAATCTTCAAGTATCGAGCAAACAGGAGTAACAGGGGTGAGTATAAGATTACCATGGCCGGAGAAGCCATGGTTTCCGGTGGGTTTCACAGTTGAAGTCGATAGAAGGCGATTAGGGTTCAGGAAGATTCAAGAGAGTTTGAGAGACGAAGGGGTTTCAAGGCGGTGTCTCATGGGAAATGGATTAGGGTTAGGGGGTTTGGGAGATTAAAAAAGGTAAGGATGAATCGTGGCCGTTGATCAAAATGATAAACTGCCTGGATCAAAAGAAAGACCTGGAGGGTTTTATTAACGGGTTAGGGGTTGGGCTATATTGGGTTTGAAATTGGGTCACTGGGGTGGTCAAATTTGGGTTATTACTGAAATAATATAAGGCTATTATTTTAATAGCCATTTTCGCTTTTAAATTTATAAAAAATAGCAAAAATGATTTTCGAAATAAATTGACGGCACTAAATTAATTAATAATATATAAACATTAAACTAAAAATACTGGAAAATATTTTGTAGTTATATACATTATTAATCTTAAAATAGGCTACGATTGCAATTTAGTGCAATTTTAGTTTAAAAATACCAAATCAATTTATAAAAAAGTGCAAAGATTATCTTAGTTATATATTGGGATAAATATTAGATAAAATAAATTTATCACCAAAATGGTAATTTGAGGAACACTTATTGGTTTTTGTATTGCTAAAATAGGGCAATAAATCGATTTAAATGTTTTAAAAAAAAACGAAAAAACAATAAAATACTTGGACACACACACACACACACACACACACACACACACACACACACACACACACATATATATATATATATATATATATATATATATATATATATATATATATATATATATATATATATATATATATATATATATCGGAGTTCTATGTTACATATGTATCACAATTCACGGACAAGTTCAGTAGAGTCTGAGGATCGGTATGGAGATATCAGACCTAAATTTCCAAAGTCGATGTTTTTAGGAGTTTGAGAAAAATTCTTTGATTTTGAGGTTTATTTCGTTGTTATTAAGGTTATTTTGGTGATTTGATCGCAGAAATAAGTTCGTATAATGTTATTGAGTTGGTACGTATATTTGGTTAAGAGCCTCGAGGGCTCGAGTGTGTATTGGATATGTTTCGGAAGGTTTTGGACATAAGAAAAGTTGGAGGTTTTTGCTGTTGAGTGCTTTGGATTTTACCTTTCGTGTTCGCGTGGTCCTTCTCGCGAACGCTTAAGGTAAATATCCCAGGTGCCAGATTCCTTCTATGCGAACGCATAGCACAGGTTGTGAATGTGAGGTAGTGGGGGGTTATCCCTTCGCGAACACGAAGGCCAATTGAGCCTGGGCAGGGGGTGGGGCAATTACCCTACGCGAACGCAATACCTTGAACGTGAACTCGAGGCTCGAGGAGTTTCTACTTCGCGAACGCGAAGGCTTATCAAGCCTAACCCATCGTGAACGTGATGGACTTGTCGTGAACGCGATGAGTGTTTTCGCTCAGTGATTTTTAAAAAATCCAAAATAGAAAACTTATGGGATTTTCATAAAATTTCATAAACCTCTTCTTCTCCAAAGCTCTTAGGCGATTTTTGAAGCATTTCCTCACCATAAACCCTTGGATAAGTAATCTTTAACTTGTTTTTTTTTTCATTTTTATCAACATCCACTAGATTTATAGGTCCAAAACATGTGATTAAGGGTAGGAAATCAAGGATTTGGGTAGAGTTAGGGTTTTTTGATTAATTGTGATTTAGACCTCATTTTGGGGTCGAATTTTTGAACTAGTTATATATTCGGGCTCGTGGATGAATGGGTGATTGAATTTTGGTTCGAACCTCGTATTTTGACCAAGCGAGCTCGGGTCAAATTTTGAATTTTAGGTAAGAATGATGAGAAAGCTATAATTAAGAATTGGAATTAGATTGTTTAGAATTTATTGATGTTATTAAGTCGATTATGTATAGATACGATTGATTTGGAGCCGAATTCGAAAGGAAAAGCGGTGTTTGAGGCTTGAGTTAGTCGTGGAAGTTCAAGGTAAGTGTCTGGTCTAACCTTAGCTTGAGGGATTAGTAGTTATGTCCTTTTTTCTAATTTCTTCTTGTTGAGTACGATGTATAGGCATGGTGACGAGTATCTATACGTAGGTGTCGAGCACGACCGTGAGTCTTAATTGATTGTTGTTGTATTCTTCAATGATACTACAGATGCTTTAATTGATGATTCTCGGTATTGAGAAAGGATTTAGTTTATTTACTTGGATTTTATTTATGATTGAGTATTGGCATTAATTGAGCTGAGTAGGAGATGAGTAAGATTGGTTATAGCTGATTTTTCCTTGCCGGGATATTTGTTTGATATAATTGTTCCCTTGCCGAGAAGTTATCATATTGCTTTTGTTCCCTTGCCGGGATTTCTTGTGATTTTGTGCTGGTTTGAAATGGGAGCGGGTGGTACGCCAACCACGAGATATGATGAAATGGGAGCAGGTGGTACGCCTACCACAAGATATGATGAAATAGAAACGGGTGGTATTCCTACTATAAGATATGATGAAATGATAGCGGGTGGTACGCCTATCACAAGATATAATAAAATGGAAGAGGGTGGTACGCCTACCACAAGATTTAGTGAAATGGGAGCGGGTGGTACGCCTACCACGAGATTTAACAAAATGAGAATGGGTAGTACGCCTACCACAAGATATAACAAAATGGGAGCGGGTGATACACAACCACGAGATGTGAGAATTGGGATCGGGTTGCACGCCTGCAACAAGATGTGAACCGAAAGTGAAATATGACTTTGTTTTCCTTATCCTTAATAGAAGTTGAATTTTGGTTTCTTTATAATGCTCTTGAGGTTTTGTTTTATCTGTTATTCCCCGAAGCATGTTTTTCCCTTCCCAGCTTTTATTGTTTGTTCCAATTTATTTTTCCGGTGTATGTGTGTGTGTGTGTGTATATATATATATAATTGCATAGGTTTATCTAGAGTCTGATCCTAGCCTCGCCGGGGTTAGGCCAGAACCTTACCAGCACATGAGGTCGCTTCTGCTGATGCTACACTCTATATTCTATGCAGATATCAGAGTAGCATTGGGACACCACTAGCTTGGGAGCCAGCCTTCAGTCTACAGAGATTTTGAGGTAGTCTTGCAGGCGTCTGTAGGCACGGTGTCTCTTCTATCTATTATTATGTCCTGTTATCACTTGTAACCAAGACAGATTGTGTTTCTTTCTTTCAGATATTTGTATGTAGTAATCATAGACAGTCCGTGAATGTTGTGACACCAGTTTCTGGGTAGAGACATATGTTGGTTTTTTATATCGATTTTGGTATTCTATTTATCTAAGTCTCCCGCTTAGTTTCATCTTCCGCTATTATTTTAAATGTTTATCACTTGATAATGCAAGTTATTAAAAGTCTTAAAATAAAGGAGTTAAGATTTCTAAACTTCGTGATTTGTCTAGCTTCTACGAGTAGGCACCATCATGACTCATGAGGATGAAAAATCCGGATCGTGATAGAGCAAAAACAACAAAAATAAAAATTATTAAATAAAAGAAAATCCAGCATAAAAAAAAGGAAGAAAAGTTTTAGCTTTGTTCACACTTCTTTTTTTCTTCACCCTCCAAATAAACAAACATATATTTGAAATCAAAAACCGACATCTGATTGTTGGCAAGAAAACGTTAGAAACCAAGGCCATTAAGGCTCTTAAATTGCCAATTGAATTTTCAACAGTAACCTTCAAATTAGCATTCAATGTTCATAACTATTTTGTCCCAATTGATTTTAAAATTAAACTAAGTTTCTGTTATAAATATATTTAAATAATTACTATACTAATTACTTATTAATATCATAGTAAGAAGATGAATCTAGACATAATTTCAGAATATATCTTTTTGACTTAACAAAATTACTTTTCTAATAATTCCCCACATAATTCAAAAAGAATATTAAGTAATAAAGTAAAATAAAAAGTTTCGTTGGGTTTTCACAAATGAGCATAATGCGTCGAATCTTGTGTCTTTTGGACTATGAACCAGACCTACGTAAAATAAGATTAAACTTACAGAACAATTGGTGAAGTTTAGAATTTCAATGAACCAAGAATTCTTTTGTAAGTTTAGTCTCTTATCTATCACATTCTACTCGCATACACTTTGTTGTTTGTCGCGGTTTTGCGCTAATAGACTATGCGCACGCCTGCTTTTCAAGAGTGCTCTAGAAATTTTGCCACAAATTTCATAGGAGCGGCCCTACTCCACACTCATATAGGTCCATCCATCAAGTGTATTCTGTAGCATAATACACCACCTACAATAAGCTATGGATTATTGGATTAAGAGTATAATAACTCAATCTCACATTCCTTGCAGTCTTGCACTATGTATACACACAGACACCATAGGAAGAGACATATATTAGTAGTGCATATTTGATCAACTAATGACTTGTTATTACCCATATGAACCTAGTTCATGGGATCTCCAGTCATATAGGTTGGGTTACCATCATTGTTGATACATCTCAAATTGGCAAAAGTCTCAACCCCTCGACATTTCACTTATAAGTCAAAGGATCGTCCAAATCCTCTTTTGACTACACATAATATGTAATGAAAATTTTTGTCTCTAAGCAATTGCTTTATCACATTATATCTCAAGAGAATATGTCTGCTCTTCCCATTGAAAGATTTATTTTTTATGGTTATTGGCCCTTGGCAATCACGATTCATCGACATAATTATTATCGGTTAACTCACCAAGGTTGCTTAATCAATCTCACTTCTAGACAATTCTATTATCAATACCCACCAAAAGGTGATCACACAATCACTATTGTGTTTTTCTCATATGAATCAGAGATCCAATATTATTACTGTATCCTTCTAATATAGTAGATAATTCACATACAAAATACTAACTCATATTATTTCTCAAGTAAAGCATAAAATCATCTCAAATGAAATGGAACTTGACTTCCATACAAATGCCTTTTATTACATCTTTCAACACAGATAAGAATTTATTTTCTTTTGAAATCTTCCATATTCAAATACCAAAACAAAATTTTTAAAAATGAAAGCAACTTTAACTTCTACAGAAATATCTAAAATCAATAGGAGACGAGTCATAATTCAACAATTTCTTCACCCAAATAACTAAGAGATCTGAAGCAATATAACTTTTCAAAGCAAGAAATACAACATATTTTTTGGTCTTTCAATTCAAATTTTTGCCACAAAAAATCTCAATTTCCTAAGGCTTTATCACGACATTAATAGACAATTTTTATCATTTTTTTCTTTCTTAGGATCATGCTATATAACTTTGGAAATATAGCAGGTTAAGGAAATAATTTTGTTAGGATCATGCTATATAACTTCGGTCCCTTGCATTTTCGAATTTTTTAGGTCATGCTATATAACTTCGGTCCCTTGCATTTTCGAAAATTTCAGGTTAAGGAAATAATTTTTTCACAACACATAAAAAGTTCTACTTTATAAATAACAAGCTAACAGTATAGCTTCACCCCAAATATTTAATAAGCATACAATTTATTAATTAATTAAAAACAAATATTTAAATCCAGTACATCATCACAAGAAAAATCAAACCATTTGATCTTATGTGCTTTTTCAATTCTCCTTCAACCAAATCTCCAATTACAGGAATATAATTAACCTCCAAGAGATGAAAAATTTATCTAGGAATACTTTTTTTCTCCGAAGCACGTATGTCTTTTTAAAGGTTTGGGTAAATATTTTTTATGTAATTTCAAAGTGAGTCAAAACACTTCAACTGAAAATCTGTCAAACACGACAGTCACATTTTTTTTTATTTAGTCCAAATAAATTTAAACACATTATCTCAAGGTTCTCAAGATTTTTAAAATGCATAACCGAGGATCGTACCTTTATTTTCTCTGATAAAAAATAGATGGATAAAGAATTTTTATACGGCCAAGTAAAAATTGAAAAAAATGATCTTGAATTAGTGGTGTATAATTGTGGACTCCTCATCCACAAAGAATACCAGTCATCTTCTCGCGACAATGGAACAACAACTTTTCGAGAGTGCATGCAAAACTAGAACAAGCAACAACGATACATAATACTAATATAATAATAATATTTGTTCGCATGTCATCAATTACTCTCGAGATTCCAAAATTATTATTCTCCATAACATCGTGGAAATATTCTTAAGATTGCTGGAAAAAAATTAGATTATGGAGAATAAGATTTAGCTTGAGGCATGTCAAAGACACTTTCCTTAAGATATTTCGCCTACACTGTAATAAATAAATTAGGCACCCCAGGATTCAACAAGCTCTTCTAGTATAACTAGCAGCAAAAACAACAAAGATTATTAAATAAAAGAAAACACAATACAAAAGAAAAGGAAAAAAAAAAATTTTAGTTTTGTTTACATTTCTTTTTTTCTTCATCCTCCAAGTAAACATATACTTATATATGAAATCCAAAAAGGGCATCTGATTGTTGGCAAGAAAATGTTAGAAATCAAGGCCATTAAGGCTCTTAAATTGCCAATTGAATTTTCAACAATAACCTTCAAATTAGCATTCAATATTCAGAATTATTTTGTCCCAATTAATTTCGAAATTAAACTAAGTTTCTATTAAAAATATATGTAGATAATTACTATAATAATTACTTATTAATATCATAGTTAAAAAATGAAACAAGATATAATTTTAGAATATTTCTTTTTGAGTTATAAAAATTATTTTTCTAACAAAAACATCTAATTTCTGGAATTGGGGTTGAGAAATAAAAATGGTATACATTAGCACTTGTTGGTGTTGCTTCTTTATGTATTATTTACTCCGCTTTAATTTATTTGGCATAACTTGACACTAATGCGTAAGAATTTTTTTAAAAAAATTTATGATCTTAAATATAATATTAGTATTTCTGTAATTATAAGACTTTGAAATTTGCAGCATTAAAAATGTTATATAGTTTATGTTAACTTTGAAGACTTTGAAACTTTCTTCTTCGTCTTCTTCATTTTGTATGAAGACGGTGTTTGAATTGTTACGGTGGAAAGATAGTGTTTATGGTAGTTTCTGGTGGTGTGGCGAAGGATGTATCATAAGTATATTTTGTATATGTCCTATGTATATAATGATATATATATATATATATATATATATATATATATATATATATATATATATATATATATAAAATGATACACAGTAACATACAAGTGACAATATTAGGTATATTATATTATCCTATACATCAAGTATGTATTGTATGTAATGATATATAGTAACATCCAAGTAATATATATTAGCTATGTCACTGTATGTCAAGTATATATTGTATGTATACGTTGATATACATCTCATGTTCAATGACAAAAGTGTCCACATAGAGAAGAAGTTGAGGAAGCTATGGAAGAGAAATTCGGCAAAGAAGTAGTAACAACGAACAACGATCAAGACTTAGATTAAAAAACAATAGCAACAAATAGAACTCCAGCGATTTTCTGGAGAAGCAACGCCGAATTCTAGTGAAAGAGCAGAACTCCAATTAATAGGGATTGTTATTAAAACAACAACAACTACTATGATTTGTGGGAATGACATATGAGAAGAAAGAGAAGATCTCTAAAATCCCTAATTTGTTAGAATGTGTTGGAGGTTATATAACTTTTCTAGTTATGTTTTGAAATTGTGTTACTATTTATTACATATATGAATATTATTTCGTATATCTCTGTAAATTTCTCAAGCTTTTATAAGTAATGGGAGCATTAGCATAAAGATAAACATGTATTTTTTTGATATAAAATCTTTTTCAGAGTCCCTGCAAGAAGTTAAAAAAATATTTATCGAAGAAGTAGTATCGGAAATAACTTTTCTGCCTATCAGTATATGAGCAAGGTATGAGTACACACTATCATTTTCTAATGCTACTTGTAAAAAAATACCAGGTATGTGTCACGACCCTAAACCCATAATCGGTCGTGATGGCGCCTCTTGTTAATATAAAACCAGCCGACACATCTCCAATTCGAAGTCAACAGCTAAACAATAATAAAGCAGGCTAAAACATGGTTTAATAATTATTAAACAGCAGATATCACCATAACAATGCGGAAGTACAACCCAAATACAACCCAAATCGGGGTGTCACTAGTTACGAGCATCTTCTAGAGTATAAATATAACTACAAGGTCTGAAATTTATGGAACATGACTGATAAACAAAAGGGAGAAAAGTGGTGTTGCGAACGCTGGTAATCACCTTGCTAACTCTGGTAACTCTGCCTCCGATCAGTCAAAACCCGCTATCGAGTGCAAAAATACATGCATCTGCACACACGGTGCAGGGAGTAAAGTGAGTACTCCAACTCAGTGAGTAATAAAGGTAAATAACAACTGAGCAGTAAGAAATCACGTAGCAAACCAACATGCTGTATAGAAGCAGTGTAAAACTCTTTGAGAAAAACAGTGAAGCTGTTAAATCTTTAGAAATATCTTAGCTCAATTTAGACTCTTTTGAAAATGACTTTTTCAGCAGTTACGCGATGAGTACAAAACAATTAGTGTCGATAAGCACATAAAAAGCTGCCACTCGGGCACAAATACTATAGTATAACAGGTACAATGACAAGTAAATATGAAAGATGAACACATAAAGGTTCTCCCCTCGGACAATATCTCAGAACAGTACCAGCCCCTCGGGCTCACTCTCAAAATAGTATCAGCTCTTCGGGCTCACTCTCAGAACACTCTCAGCCCCTCAGGCTTACTCTTAGAACAATATCAGCCCCTCGGACTCAGCCTCAGAACACTCTCAGCCCATCGGGCTCACTCTCAGAACAATGGGTACCCGCGCTCACTGTGGGTGGGCAGACTCCGGAGGGGCCCCTTACAGCCTAAGTGCTATATTAACCCACCTCATAGCATCATCTCTCGACACTCGGCCTCACATCACTCAAGCCACCTCGTGGCATATAAATATATCTCAGACACTCGGCCTCATATCACTCAATTATCCTCACATATGGCCCTCGACCACACTTAGTTAGATATCATCACAGGCCCCTCGGGCATTACTAAAATAGTAGTTTTCACCCTAAAGCATCATTTAGAAATTTCATTTAAGTTTCAAATCTAAGTAAAAGTGACTGAGTTTGTAAAACAGTAGATATCAACAGACTGAGTTCAAGTAATAAGTCGAAACAGTGAGGAAATAGTGATAAAAATCTCCGAATGGTTCAAATAATTGGCACGAAGCCCAAATATGGCAATCAGCCCAAATCATGATGGTAACAAAAAAGTTTCAGTCAAATACACGGTAAAATTATCAATCGGGGCAGATTGAGTCACAATCCCCAGTAGTAAAAGACTCCACGCTCATCATCCAGCGCGTGTCTCACCTCAATATAGCACTATGATGTGCAATCCTGGGTTTCAAACCCTCAGGATATTATTTACAATCATTACTCACCTCGAACCGGCGAAACCTCTAGCTCGCGACGCTTTTGCCCCTCAAGTTAGCCTTCACGCGCGTCAAATCTATACAAAATCAGAACGAATACGTCACAATATGCTAAGGGAATAACGCCCAAGCGAAAATAATAAAAAAATATCAAAAATCCCGAAATTAGCAAAACTCGAGCCTCGGACCCGCTTCTCGAAACTAAGAAATTTTCACATCAACAAGTTCCTTATCTCCTCACGAGTTCATATATACCAAAAGTTCTCAAACCCGACCCCAATTGGTCCTTCAAATTCCCAAATCAAATTTCAAAATTCCAAGATCTAGTTCTTCCGTTTTAGCTTAAATTCCATGAATTTATAGGTTAATTTCACAATATAATCGAGTTTCAAGACTAAAATTCTTACATCAAGTTGTTTCCCCTTAAATCCCTCTTTAATCTCCACAAAGAAGCTCTCAAAATGATCAATCGTGAAGGAAAAATGACCTAAAATCGCGGATGAAATGAAATTATAACATTCTGCCCCGCAGTGTTCCCTCTTCATCGCGATTGAAGCCATTGCCTCGCGATCGCGAATGAAAAAATTTAAAAACCTCAAAAACATTTTATGCGAACGTAATTCCTTAACATCAAACACGGTGCTTGATTTCCCCGACCTATTCGTACACAGCCCAACTTATGCAAATGCGATGAGCAAAACCACTGGACCCCCAACTCCTTATATGCGAACGCAAGCTGGCTCCTGCGAACGCGAAGCACTAGATTCCAACCTTCCGCACTCAAGCTTCCTTCGCAAACGCGAAGGAAAAATTTCCTGCCTTCCAATTTCCTCCTACGCGATCATGACACAATCTACGCGATCACGAAGGCTAAAACTCTTCAACACTTGATCAGCAAAAACCTGCACTCTCACAAGGCAGAAAATGGTCCGATTGACCATCCAAAACTCACCCGGGGCCCTCGAGACCTCAACCAAAAGCACCAACATATCCTAAAACCTTATTCAAACTTGTTCAAATCATCAAAACACCTCAAACTACATAAAATCACCCAAAACTCATCGAATTCAAGCCTAAGTTTTCCAAAAACTTCCGAAATACGCTTTCGATCAAAAACCCCACCAAACCACATCCGAATGAATTGAAATTTTGCACACATCCCAAATGATATAATGAAACTACTAAAGCTCTCGGAATTCCATTTCGACTCCCGGATCAAAAACTCACCTACCAACCGGAAATTGCCAAATTTCAACTTCGCCAATTCAAGCCTAATTTTACTCCGGACCTCCTAAACAAATTTTGATCACGCTCCTAAGTCATAAATCACCCAACGAAGCTAATCAAATCATAAAAATTTTGATCCGAGCTCATATACAAATAAGTCAACTCTTGGTCAAACCTTTCAAATTCAAAGCTTTCAACTGAAATTGTTCTTTCAAACTCATACCAATTTCCGTGAAAACCGAAACCATTGATTTACATCAGTCTTATACATCATAAAGGGCAAGTCATGCCCGAGAACTAGCGATCAAAATGCAAAAGCTCAAAACGATCGGCCGGGTCAGTACATCCTCCCCAACTTAAACACACGATCGTCCTCGAACGTACACAAGGTTGTTCTAAGAGCCAATCAATCGCTGAATAATCTTACCATGCATATATCCAGGGGTGATCCCATGTCACCCTATCTCATATAGATCCGATAGCACATTGCAACTGAAATTGCACAACCCAATCTGGCTCATAAGCCATAGAACTACATTCACTTCTGAAACCATCGATACGATCGAAACCTTACACTTATACTCTGAATAGATCCGAACCAGCAGTAATATCCCATGCCTGCAACCTCGGAAGCAACCATCTGATATACCACATAGCTCGAACACTCGTAGCGATAACCTCTATTCACAATAGTTGACTACAACTACCGAATACTGGTAGAAAATCTCTTATCAACTAAAGTATCATTTCGACACTTTCATATACTGCCAACGCTAAATGAAATACGCACTAAACCACGACCATTTCTCAAGTCAACCATTCATGAAGCTACTTCTCCCCTAAAAAATACCATAGCAAATCTCCGAGCTGAACCTCAATCCTATCCTACCAACATGATGAAATCGAATCCATTCGTATTCATTAATGATCCCAACGTTCTCCTCTAATCCAACACACCACTCTTGTGAATGACACATCAATAGAGGCCTAAGCTAGAACTGACATAATACGCGTACCAATAAGCAACGGTCTGAACATACTCAAATAATGAAAGTGACTCAAATGAAAGAGCTGTACCTCAAGCTCACCCGTACCACCACAAGACAAGGCTGAGAACCCGTCTCACATCATTGAAATAGAACAAACGAATCTAACCCGCAAGGTCATATCTCCATATAGCTTCGCTACAAATGCGCGATCCTATCCAAATACTGTTCCACATGAAACACCCCAAGTCACTATGCTCGAAATAGACAACTGCGCACAATTTGATGCTGGGAACCAAAGCAAATCACTACACCCACGATGAAACAAGTAACATATACCACGCAGACCCGATAGGACATAACTGATACGCCATCCACTGAGCAACACCCAATTACTCTTCCAGCTCGACTTCCACTATGACCCCAATAGAACCGCACCATATGTGCTCATACCCAACAAGTCATCGTGGATCACAAAATAGAAAGGCAACTCATAGATCTCCCCAGATCACTAATACGCTTAATAATGGTCACGTCAACCCATCCCTCAACAATACAATGCGGAGCCATACGACACGGTTCCCTGCACCAAATCAATACCAAAATCCACAACCTCACCCGATGACATGCCCGGCCATAAAAAACACATCTGAAAAAGTCTTCTCACCACCGGAACTGAATCAAATATGAGGAGCCTCAACACTAGCTCCCACCATAAGAGCCCAAATAAGAAAGACAAATCCTTCTCAACCGTCCGCTGAGTCTTCGAAATATAAAATCCCTAGTAGGACATAATTCGTCGAAAATCGCCACTCAATCCGTGGCATTTTCTGGAATAGCCAACAGTGCGGTCTCATCGTAATAGTCCAGAATCACACGGAGACCACTAGTCTGAACCTTATATCACTTCCAAATCTAACATACCAAGCATAAAAGATTGGCTCGGGCCTCTAGACCCCGATAGTCACTAGACCGCCAATACACGTGACTCACAATAACAATATAGCCTGAACATGAGAACTCCAGTCTCCAACTCCATATAGCACACAAATCACCATACCTGATCCCAAATTCCGCCGGCCGAATACATATCACACCTCAAGTACCTAATCATTCCTAAAAAGATATCCTAAAATTCCCCTGTGCTATCAAACAAACTCGAATAACAGTAGTCGATCCAATCAAGAGAGCGCCGCAGTACTACCTAAGTACTATCAACTTAATCACATTGCCTTTCTTGAAACATATACCTTCGAAAAATCACTATAATTAGAAATACCATTTCTTTAATCATCTGAAGATCATTCACCCTAATCATCTGAAGCACATTTCTCTAATCAACTAAAATTGCCCGTGCTGCCTAAGAATTTTATGACTTTCCATTCAGAACTAAACTGTAACCTTAAACACGCAAATCTCAATCCTCCACAACATACGCATTCCACACCATCCTAGGATAACATGAGAACTTCATATCCATTCCGAGCCACCGACATCTACGTACTTCACTAGTCACGAAACCATCAAGAACTCTCCAAGTTCCCTTGCACATGTTTGAGTTGCCAGGACTGAATCCTTCTAACTCAACTAAGCTAAGCAAGCCGTCAAACCTACGAACATTGCCGCAAAAATACCTATAAGAACTCACTACCTCGAACACACACATGGAACAAATCATATCCTTACCATACCGGTCCGGTCTATAACTAGATTACCCCATCTATCTAAATTTCATTTTTATTCATCTTCAACTTAATATTTCCTTTTTGCTTTAGCACTACAATCCTCAACTCAGCCTTACCACACAGAACCAAGCATAAAACCATACCATCTAAGGCTCATACGTCGCTGAATATTTTCTTAAACATTCCTAGAAACACCACATTCCAGAATACCTTACTCTAAAGAACTTCCTGCGAATCTGAATCTGTTACCTTTACTTTCTTGATACTGATACATAGAATCCCATAATTAATATATAAATACCCCAAGTCTTGACCTCCTTCCAATAAAACTCAGTTTCTAACCACGTATATAACTTTAAGACACCTGATTGTTACATGTAGAATCTGGAGCACATTAGAACCATTCTCGAGATTCACTTACTCTATTTACACTGCAATTAGCCCGATCAAACAAACAGGACCATATGTGCCTCATAAGCACTCTGGAACCGCAGGATACGACCTCATCCCAATACAAACAAGTATCTTACTGATCTATGCACCAAGCATTCTTTACCAACAACTTAAGACATCCAGTAATTCTCACACACCTACGAAGCACCATATAACCTTATCAAAATTTTTCCTTCACTCAAGCCATCCTTGACTTCAATCTCCGTGAGCCATCACTGACTCACCAACACGCCTAAAATTGGAACCAACATAGCACCTAATCGTGCAATAAACTTAATCAATAGAAAACTTCCCCCTGGCTTGAAGCCATAGATCAAAACACACCCAATAACTCATAGCGCATATACTCTATTACTAATGTAGTACCATAGTGATATTAAACTCAATCCTTCATAAGCTTGTGGAAACACAAATCATCTAGAATTTTAACTCTTCTACAAATCTCGCATTCACTCACACAACAGTTAAGCCCACTCTCTGAGCGACCCAATTTAGATTTCAACACATACTCTTCACTTGAAAATGAGATCTTCTAATAGACAACATAAGGATCACACAACCTCAAAACACTCTGCAGGAGATAATCCACTTGCTTTGCCTCCAACTGACCTTTCTATATACCTTCCACCGTAACAAGCATTACACAGTCACTTGATCTTCCTAAGTCTGGAATCATACTGCAACATGAAATTTACTTCACTCTCAACTGGAAAACATGGAAAGATCCTTCATACACCCATAACTCGGGGCTATACCTCAAATCAAGATGGAATTCCAACACCTAATAGTTCCTCTATCATTCAGCAGGACTTTCTCATCACTCCCACGTCATATAGATACATCTCGAAGTACTAACATACTCATCACATAGCCACGGATGTCAGTTCCACAAACAGGGACACTAACAAAAATATAAGTTCAAAGCACTTGCTCACACAATCAGCATCTTGGTGCTCAAGCCCTAGGCAAAGATCCAGCCTCAAGTCCTCTAGACTGGCCCAACATCAAACTCACAGAGATCACATCTCGCCCCGAGATCAGGGAATCACAAGCCATCGATGTACATCAGAAACTGGGCGTTCATGCGCGCATATGAACGCGTGGAAGGAATTTCAAGAGTTACTTTTCAAGCTGAATCAAGGACGCATGATAAGAATTCAAGAATGTAAAGTTTTCCTAAAGGTTCTGCAGCCTCTCGAGGATAAATACAGACATCTCTGTACCAATCCGTGAGACTCCACTAAATCTGCTCGTGACTCGTAAGACCTAGTAACCTAGGCTCTCATACCAACTTGTCACGACCCTAAACCCATACCCGATCGTATTGACGCCTATCGTGAAGACAACATTAGCCCACACATCTCCAGTTCAAATTCAACAGCTAAACAGTAATAAAGAAAGCTAAAACATAGTTTAATAATTCATAAACAACATATATCACCATAACAATGCCGAAGTAAAACTCAAACACAGCCCAAACCGGGGTGTCACTAGTCACGAGCATCTATTAGAGTATAAATACAACTACAAGGTCTAATATATACGAACAGGACTGATAAAAAAAAGGTAGAAAAGTGGTGCTGCGAACGCTGGCAGTTACCTTGCTAACTTCGATAACTCTGCCTCCGATCAGTCAAAATCAGCTATCAAGTGCAAACATACATGCATCTGCACACACGGTGCTGGGAGTAAAATGAGTACTCTAACTTAGTTAGTAATAAAGGTAAATAATAACTAAGCAGTAAGAAATTACGTAAGGCAAACCAACATGTTGTATAGAAACAGTATAAAACTCCTTGAGAAAAGCAGTGAAGCTGTGAAATCTTTAGAAATATCTTAGCTCAGTTTAAACTCTTTTGAAGTGACTTTTTTAGCCGTTACTAAATAAATGCAAAACAATTAGTGTCGATAAGCACAAAAAAAGCCGCCCCTCGGGCACGAATACCACAGTATAACATGTGAAATGACAAGTAAATATGAAAGATGAACACATAAAGGTTCGCCTTTCAGGAAATATCTCAGAACAATGCCGGCCCCTCAGGCTCACTCTAAGAATAGTATCAGCCTCTCGGGCTCACTCTCAAAATACTCTCAGCTCCTCGGGCTCACTTTCAGAACAATATTAGCCCCTTGGGCTTACTCTCAGAACATTCTCAGCCCCGCGGGCTCACTCTCAGAACAATGGGTACCCACGCTTACTGTAGGTGTGCAGACTTCGGAGAGGCCCCTCACGGCCCAAGTGTTATATCAAGCCATCTCGTTGCATCATCTCTCGGCACTCGGCCTCACATCACTCAAGCCACCTCATGGCGTATAAATGTATCTCAGGCCCTCAGCCTCATATCACTCAATGTATCCTCACATATGACCATCGGCCGCACTCAATCAGATATCACCAATAGCCCCTCGGGCATTAGTAAAATAGTAGTTCTCAGCCCAAAGCATCATTTAGAAATAACATTTAAGTTTCAAATCTGAGTAAAAGTGGCTGAGATTGTAAAACAATAGATATCAACAAGACTGTGTTCAAGTAATAAGTCGAAACAGTTAGGAAATAGTGTTAAAAATCCCCGAAAGGTTCAAATAATTGGCACGAAGCCCAAATATGGCAATCAGCCCAAATCCTCATGATAACAAACAAGTTTCAATCAAATACGCAATAAAATCATCAATCGGGACGGACCGAGTCACAATCCCCAGTAGTAAAAGACCCCACGCTCATCATCCAGCGCTTGTCTCACCTCAATATAGCACTACGATGTGCAGTCCGGGGTTTCAAACCCTCAGGACATCATTTACAATCATTAGTCACCTCAAACTGGTGAAACCTCTAGCTCGTGACGCCTTTTCCTCTCAAATCAGCCTCCACGCGCATCGAATCTATGCAAAACTAGAACTAATATGTCACTATATTCCAAGGGAACAAAGCCCAAGCGAAAACAATCAAAAATATAAAAAATTCCAAAATTAGCAAAATCCGAGCCCCGTGCCCACTTCTCGAAACTCGGAAATTTCACATCAACGAGTTCATTATCTCCTCATGAGTTCATACGTACCAAAAGTTCTCAAACCCGAACCTAATTGGTCCCTCAAATCCCCAAATCAAAATTTAAAAGCTCAAGCCTTAGTTCTTCCACTTAAGCTTATATTCCATGAATTTCTAGGTTAATTTCACAATATAATCAAGTTTCAAGACCAAAATTCTTATATCAAGTCGTCTCCCCTTGAATCCCGCTTTAATCTCTCCCAAGAAGCTCTCAAAATGATCAACCATGAAGGAAAAATGACCCAAAATTGTGGATGTAATGAAATTATAACATTCTGCCCAGCATTTTTCCCTCTTCATTGCGATCATGGCCATAGCCCCGCGATCGCGAATGGAAAAATTTCAAAACCTCAAAAACACTTTACGCGAATGCGATGCCTTAACTGCAAGCGCGATGCTTGATTTCCCATACCTATGCGACCACGACCCAACTGATACAAACGCGATGAGCAAAACCACTGGACCCCCAACTCCTTATACGCGAACGCGAGCTGGACCTGCGAACGCGAAGCACTAGCTTCAAACCTTATGCGAGCGCAAGCCCTCCTTCGCGAACGCGAAGGGAAAATTTCATGCATTCTAATTTCCTCCTACTTGATCGCAACACTGATAGAATATACGCTTAACGCTAGAGGGGGGGGGGGGTGAATAGTGTTTTAATAAAAATCAAGATAAATTTGCGAAATTAAAATTGCAGGAGTAAAGTAAGTACAGTAATTAAAGTAATAAGGAGAGGACACACCGAATTTATACTGGTTCACCACAACATGTGGTTAGTCCAGTTTCCTGAGAGACTCTCTCGAGTTTCAACTAACTCCGTTAAGCTTACGGGTGCTTAACAAACCGTTACAAACTAAGAACTTGAATCACACAAGTCTCAACGATGCTTGCTCGAAGATACCGCACTTCAAGACTTCAAGTCAAGGAACTAAACTTTCCTTCTTACAACAACAAGGGATTAGAAGTTCCCTTCAAGTGTATGCAAACACTTAGCACTCAAGACAAGACTCTCTTATAGAGTAGATATGAGTAAAATTAATACGCTCAAGAACACAACAACTTCTTCAAGAATTTGGCTCTCAAAAACTATGAAATAAATATGAAATGATTGAGATGAGAGTATGTAAGCTTATGTAAGAATTTTATTCAGTTGTTGTACTTAAAAGAGAGGTTTTGAGGTGTATTTATAGCCCTTAAAGTCCCAAAGACCGTTGCTCAATTGCCAATCACTGATTGCTGATTTTATGCTAGAATAATCGATTATCAGATTTACATAATCGATTATCAGCTTAACGTTCAAAAATCAGAAGCTGATTTTATGCTAGAATAATCGATTATCAGATTTACATAATCGATTATTAGCTTAACGTTCAAAAATCAGACGCTGATTTTATGCTAGCATAATCGATTATTGCCTTGTGCATAATCGATTATTTTTTCACCGTTTAGAAACTTCGGCAACGGTCAGTGAATAATCGATTATGCTAAATCTCATAATTGATTATGTAACCTCTCGGTAATTCTAGATTTAGCTGAAACTCAACATAATCGATTATCACATTTAGATAGTCGATTATCTTGTTGTTCTGTAACTTCCGATTTTAGCTGAAGCTTAACATAATCGATTATCATGTTTTAGATAATAGATTATCTGGCAGTTCTGTCCAGATTTGAAAAACACGTTTAAAAACCGTTTTGGCTAAAATGAAAACGTTTGAAAATCATTTTGTTTTAAATCAAAGATGCATGGTTTGATGAAAATGATTTTTCGAGAGAAGCCAAGACTTGAATCTATTGTCGGATCAAGATCACAATATAAAACGACTCATGTATATATTCGTTGCTTTTCTTGATCTTGTTCTTGTTTCTTTTGTGCTTGGACTTCGGCTTTGGTCCGCTAGTTAATCATGCGTTACTTTGCGTCATTCAACACACCTACAAGAGTGAGCACAACTTAGTTTAATGAAAATGAAAGTGCGTTTCAATAATAGCTCACGACGTTTTAATATATGTCAATTTTCCATGCGCATCAGTTTGTCATTTATCAAAACCTACAAAGATGAACACACTTTTAGTTTTAGCGACTTGAGAGCGTGTTTCAACAATTTCCCCCTTTTTGATAATGGCAAACCGATATGGGGATATGCATATTTAAAGAATTGATAATGACAAGCTAAGACAATTTTAACTCATGCCAAATATATAAATATGTTAATGAGTTCCCCCTCAATTTATGCCAAATGTATTAATGTGCATAGCCCTTTTTCTTCCCCCTTTTGACATTAGCAAAAATAATAAAATTCTATTTAGGTAAAGAAGTATTGAAAATACATAATGTAAGCAAGAGAAAAAAAATAGACAAAATATTATTCAAACGATGGGACCGTCGTCATCGTCGGCATCATCATCCGCCTCGGTATTCGGCACTTCTTCCGGAAAGGCAACTTGGGCATAGGGATAGTGGACGTGGTCAAAATACCCATGAAGCTCATGAGTCAATCTTTGCACATGACGTTCCGTGCGAGCGACATTCTTATCAATACGAGTCATGGAGGTAGACAAAGAGGCAAGTTGCTCCAAAATTGATTGGAGGGTAGCAACGGAAGGGGCCTGAGGACGACGTCTTTGAGTAGGAGGAGGAGCCGGTTGTTCACCGATATTAGGAAATGAAGATTCTTGAATTTCCCAATGTTTTGTTGTCTTTTTGTGAGGACCGACGGTGGTGTCGATATCGGAGGCGTCAAGAAGAGCCATTATGGCAAAGGCATAAGGGAGTGGTCTATCATCCCCGATGGCATCATACATGTGGGTCATTACGAACTTGCACCAATTGATACGAGCCCCGGTGATTATTGCATGCATGAGTTTGGCATCCTCATGAGAGAGAGTGGTATGATTGAATTTTCGGGGTTTGAGAACACGGGTTATGAAATAGAAGATTAAATGATATTCCGGGAGCATGCGCGTAATGGTTGGGCGGCGTTGCTCCGGACTTGCAATAAATTCTCCATTGCCAATTTGGTTGAAGAGGAGCTGCTCATCAAATAAAGCTCCTTCTTCCCTAGTGTAGAGTGTGATATCTTCCCCATTTCGTGGAAGTTTTGTGAGGATTTGCATGTTTTCCTCATTTAAAAGAATTGGAACTCCATTGACACTTGAGACAAGATCACCACCGTCGTCCTTCCGTAGATTGGAATAGAAGGCACGAATTAGAGAAGGGTGAATGTAAGGGGATTGAAGATATATGAAGTCAATAAGTTGGCTTTGCATAAGAATGTTTGCCGTTGATGAGGGGGCGCTGTTGCCAAAATATCGACCAGTTGAGAAACAAGGAGGAAGGATTTCTCGATTCTCAAATTTTTCGACGTATCGAAGGAGTTCGGCTTCACTGTCGAACCGCAAAAAAGATCCGTCTTTATAGCAGTAAACGGGAGGAGCGACGGAAGAAGAGGCAATATGTTTGCTGGAACGAGCTCGTTTAGAATTCTTGCCCGCCATTTGTATAAAAAATAAGAGCCTTTGCAAGACTTTTTGGAGACTTTTTGAAGAGTGTTAGGAGCTAAGAGTGATGTTGAAGTGAAGAGTTTGAAGGGTGGAAGCACCTATTTATAGAGTGGAAGAAATGAAGGCATTTAATTGAACAAAATCTGCAGATTTACTGTGCCAAACGGTCAGAAAACGGTAACAAATTTGAAAGACTGACCGTTGATAATCGATTTTGGAATCTGATAATCGATTATCGCTACGCAGTTTTGAATTACCGATTCAGGGAACAATCGATTATCGTTTTGAGATAGTCGATTATTTTAGGAAGTGCAATAACTGGCGGAAAATAGAAACGGTAAAAAGTCGATTACGCGTTTGTTGAAAATCGATTATTTTATCTTTGGCTTAAAAACCTGAAACAGAAATGTTAGATAGTCGATTACTGTTTTTCAGTAATCGATTATTCCTTTCGTTTATTAACAGATGGTTAAAATAGAACCTCAACATAATCGATTATGTAATGTGGAGAATCGATTATTATATATGGTCGCCCAATTCCTGCAAAACAGAATTGTTAGATAATCGATTGTTGTATTTTATAAATCGATTATTTCATTTTGTCAGCAAATATGTGTAAACCGAATCATAAAATAATCGATTATAGTATTTGAGTAATCGATTGTGTAATTTGTCCGCCATTTTCCTGCAAAACAGATACTTATTATAATCGATTTTGTCAGTTTGATAATCGATTATTTTATATTTCAGCAGAATTTTCGTAAAACAGAAAGAAGTAATAATCGATTATTGAATAAAAAAAATCGATTATTCACCAATGCCCGAGAATTCCCCCTGACTTTTTGGCGATACCTGCAAAAAAGAATTAGGCGCCTCCGACGCTCAAGTCAGTAATCGTTCAAAGAAAAATGCAATGCATGAATTAGATCATCGTGGAGTCAAGTATTCCGAGTTCACTACGAATGCGGAAAAATGACTCTTTCTCTAAAGGCTTTGTGAAGATGTCGGCCAATTGATATTTGGTTTCAACAAACTCAATTTCGACATCACCTTTGAGAACGTGATCTCTTATGAAGTGGTGCCTAATTTCTATGTGTTTCGTTCTTGAGTGAAGAACATGGTTCTTCGTCAAGCTTATGCGTCAAGCTTATGGCGCTAGTATTATCATCGAAGAGGGATATGATCAATACTAAGACCATAGTCCGAGAGTTATTGCTTCATCCAAAGGATTTGAGCACAACAACTCCCCGCGGCTATATATTCAGCCTTGATTGTGGATAACGCAACACTTACTTGTTTCTTGCTAAACCAAGAAACTAGAGAGCTACCGAGCAAATGGCAAGTGCCACTAGTGCTCTTGCGGTCCAATTTGCAACCCGCAAAAGCGGAATCGGAATAGCCAATAAGTTGGCATGAAGAGCCTTTGGGATACCATAATCCCACATTTATAGTTCCAACAAGGTACTTCATTATCCGTTTTACCGCAGTTAGGTGTGACTCCTTCGGACATGATTGATATCGAGCGCATAAACAAACGCTAAACATAATGTCCGATCTACTTGCAGTAAGATAAAGAAGGGATCCGATCATACCTCGATACTTCTTTGTGTCTACTTCCTTACCTTTCTCATCTTTGTCAAGATGGTCGGATGTAATCATTGGAGTAGCCATTGCTTTGGCGTTGCTCATTTCAAAACGATTTAGCAACTCCTTGAAATACTTAGATTGACAAATAAAAGTTCCCTCTTTCATTTGTTTCACTTGCAACCCCAAGAAGAAGTTTAGCTCACCTATCATTGACATTTCGAATTCACTTGTCTTTAATTCAGAGAATTCCTTACACAAAGAATTATTAGTAGCACCAAAAATAATATCATCGACATATATTTGAACTAATAAGATGTCATTGTTTTTGTTCTTAATGAAAAGTGTAGTGTCAACTTTCCCCCTATTGAACTCATTGTCCAAAAGAAATTTGCTTAAGCGTTCATACCAAGCTCGGGGAGCTTGTTTAAGACCATAGAGTGCTTTCTTGAGTTTGAAGACATGATCGGGAGATTTAGAGTCTTCAAAACCCGGGGGTTGTTCAACATACACTTCCTCTTGAATAAACCCATTTGAGGAAGGCACTCTTGACATCCATTTGATATAATATAAAATTCATAGATGAGGCGAAAGCTAGTAATAAACGAATAGCTTCTAAACGTGCTACCGGTGCATAAGTTTCTTCAAAATCAATACCTTCTTCTTGATTATACCCTTTAGCAACAAGTCTAGCTTTGTTTCTAGTTATTACTCCGTTTTCATCTAGTTTGTTACGGAACACCCATTTCGTACCACTTATGGTGTGATTATTGGGTCTTGGCACCAATTCCCAAACGTCATTTCGTTTGAATTGGTTAAGCTCCTCTTGCATTTCCAAGGTCCAATGCTCATCCCCAATTGCTTCGGAAATGGTTGAAGGTTCTACTTGAGAAACGAAAGCCATGTGTCCTATAGTGTTCTTAAGAGAGTTTCGAGTACTTACCCCTTGTTCGATGTTGCCGATTACCTTGTCGAGAGGATGGTTTTTGGATGTCCTCCAAGCGTTGGGCAGCATCGTTTCTTCCTCCTATGGTTGTGTCTCATCCGAGGGTTGTTCCACGACTTCATCTTGGACTTCCTTTAGGCTCTCCTTTTCCTTATTGTCTTAAAGACTGATTTTGTCCAGCGAATCTGCAAGATCATCACAAAAATCCTTTCTCGCCAAGCGAGCATCATTTTCGGAAAACACAACGTGAGGGGACTCCTCGACTGTTAAAGTTCGTTTGTTATAAACTCTATATGCCTTACTACGCAATGAGTATCCAAGAAATATACCTTCATCAGATTTAGCGTCAAATTTTCCTAAGTTATCCTTTCCGTTATTATGAACAAAGCACTTACAACCAAAGACTCAAAGATGAGAAAGGTTAGGTTTCCTTCCCTTGTAGAGTTCATAGGGAGTTTTCATGAGTATCGGTCTTATGATAGCTCTGTTCAACACATAGCTTGCGGTACTCACGGCATCCGCCCAAAAGTATTTGGGAATCTTTGCCTCATCGAGCATGGTCCTAGCCATCTCTTCGAGACACCGATTTTTCCGTTCCACCACTCCATTTTGTTGTGGTGTACGTGGAGCAGAGAAAGTATGCTCAATACCGAGTTCGTCACAAAAATCCCCAAAGAGATTTTGATCAAACTCTCCCCCATGATCACTTCTTATGGAGATGATTGTTGTGTTCTTTTCATTTTGAACACGTTTAAGGAAACTTTTAAATACTTGAAAAGCCTCATTTTTGTGAGTAAGAAATAATGTCCATTTAAATCTAGAGTAGTCATCAACAATAACAAATGCATAGTAGTTTCCACCAAGACTTTTAGTTCTAGATGGTCCGAAGAGGTCCATATGTAAAAGTTGTAAAAGTCTTGTAGTTGAAACAACATTTTTCGATTTAAAAGAGGTTTTTACTTGTTTCCCTCGTTGACATGAATCACAAATAGAGTCCTTTTCAAATTTTAGATTTGGAAGACCAACTACAAGATTTTGTGAAACTAATTTATTCAAAAGATTCATATTGATATGAGCTACTCTACGATGCCATAACCACATGTCGTCTTCTTTACTCATAAGGCATTTAGCAAAACTTGATGAAGAACTTCCAAGTTCAACCATATAAATATTGTTAATTCTAATACCATGTAAAATGACCTTATTATCACTACGGCGTATAACTAAGCATTCTTCTGAATCGAACATTACACGATTTCCTTTGTCACATAATTGACTTATGCTCAAAAGATTGTGTTTAAGACCTTTAACTAATAATATTTTATCGATGGAGGAGGGTTTGTCCTTACCAACCGAGCCAATGCCGATTATTTTTCCTTTGTTGTTATCTCCAAAGACGCTTCCTCCTTTGGTTGGTCTTAGTTGTAGGAATTTTGATTCATCTCCGGTCATGTGCTTGGAGCATCCGCTATCAAGGTACCAAAGTTCACTTGATGCCCTCAAGCACACTTACAAGGCAAATTAATGAGTTTTTGGTACCCAAGCTGTTTTGGGTCCTTGTGTGTTAGGTGCAAAATGATGGTGTGATTGACATGTAGTGAGATGTCTATGTCTAGTGAAACAAACAGGAGCTATATGTCCTATTCTATTGCAATAATGGCAAATGACGTTGGGGTTATGCATTCTTCTAGGATGATAATAGTTAGAGGGTCTAAATTCATTAACTCTATTTGTAGAAGTATAATTTTGATGCACTTTTTGAAAATCTTTTCTAGGTGTTCTAAATTGCCCAACATTTCTTCTAGAGCTTATTCTAGGATGTATAGCGATCCTAGGATTATTATTTCTACGTTGAATATTTCTGGGTTGCAATTTTTGAAAATCTTTTCTAGGTGTTCTAAATTGCTCTACATTCCTTCTCGTGCTCATTCTAGGATGTATAGTGGTCCTAGGATTATTATTTCTAGGTTGTTTAGGATTGGTCTCAACTTTTTTGTTAGACTCGTTTTTGAAACCTATTCCATGTTTAGTAGATTTCAAGTTTACAAGAACCTCATTGAGATTTTTGTGAGAGGAATTGAATTTATTCAAGGTGCCTCTAAGATTTTCTACTTCATCTTTTAGAGATTTGCAAGATGTACAACCTTTGTTTGAACTTTCGGGTTTATCGGCGCTTCTTTTGCCATAAAATTTGTTTTCATCTTTTAGTTTCTCATTATCAAGAGTCAATTTCTCCAAATCATTTTCTTTCAAAGAGAGTTGTTTCTTTAATTCTTTTATGGTTTTGGAAGCTCTAATAAATTCACCATATAATTCATCAAAGGCATTTTGCATTTCTTCAAGAGAGAAAAATTTCTTAGAAGAAGTTTCACATACCTCTTCTTGAGTTTCCTCATGTGCCATGAGACATAAGTTTGCAGTTTCATCTTTTTCTCCGTCACTTGATTCATCCCCGGAGTCACCTCCCCAAGAAATGTAGGCTCTTTGTTTCTTGGCGAAATTCTTTTCTGTTTTGATATTTGGACAGTTGGATTTGATATGCCCAGCTTCTCCACATCCATAGCATTTGAGTTGTCCTCCTTGCCGCTTTCCTTTATACTCTTTCCGCATGAACTTTTGGAATTTCTTAATCACGAGTCCGAACTCGATATCTTCATCACTTGATTCCTCATCGTTTTGAGGTTGAGTCGTGGATGCTTTGAGTGCAATCCTTCTTTTCCTTTGATCATCCAAAGGGGGGTTAAGAATAGTAGATTCATAAGTTTTGAGATTACCTCGAAGCCCGTCTATGGTGACATTTGTGATGCCGATTGATTCTTGAATAGCGTCGGCTTTGGAACGCCATTCCGGAGTGAGGCTTCGTAGAATTTTCCGAACGAGCTCCTTATTCGTGAATGTCTTTTTGAGAGCATGAAGGTCATTTACGATTTTTGAAAATCGCTCAAACATATCATCTATTTTCTCATTTTCCTTCATGTGAAACAACTCATATTCATGGGTTAGGAAATCAATTTTAGCTTCTCGGACTTGGTTCGTACCTTCGTAAGTGATCTCCAGTTTGTCCTACATTTGCTTGGCCGTGGTGCAACATGAGATTTTTCGATAGTCATCGGGATTTACAGCACAATACATCATGTTGATAGCCTTTGCATTATTTTCCACCTTCTTGATGTCGTCCGCATCATATTCGTCTTCCGACTTTGGGACGAGTTCATCTCCAACCTTTTTGGTGGGTAGTTGTTCTCCATTCTTTATAATTTTCCACAATTGAAAATTGTTTGATTGGATGAAAATTCTCATCCTCTCCTTCCAATAAGTGTAATTGGTGCCATCAAAGAGTGGTGGCCTTGTGAAGCATTGTCCTTCACCTAGTCCTGCATATACGTTAGGAGTAGAAGCCATGGATTGTTTCTCTCAAACTGTTAAGTCTTTCAGAGAATTAGGCTCTGATACCAATTGTTAGAATATACGGTTAACGCTAGAGGGGGGGTGAATAGCGTTTTAATAAAAATCAAGATAAATTTGCGGAATTAAAATTGCAGGAGTAAAATAAGTACAGTAATTAAAGTAATAAGGAGAGGACACATCGAATTTATACTGGTTCACCACAACGTGGTTAGTCCAGTTTCCCGAGAGACTCTCTCGAGTTTCAACTAACTCCGTTAAGCTTACGGGTGCTTAACAAACCGTTACAAACTGAGAACTTGAATCACACAAGTCTCAACGATGCTTGCTCGAAGATACCGCACTTCAAGACTTCAAGTCAAGGAACTAAACTTTCCTTCTTACAACAACAAGGGATTAGAACTTCCCTTCAAGTGTATGCAAACACTTAGCACTCAAGACAAGACTCTCTTATAGAGTAGATATGAGTAAAATTAATACGCTCAAGAACACAACAACTTCTTCAAGAATTTGGCTCTCAAAAACTATGAAATAAATATGAAATGATTGAGATGAGAGTATGTAAGCTTATGTAAGAATTGTATTCAGTTGTTGTACTTAAAAGAGAGGTTTTGAGGTGTATTTATAGCCCTTAAAGTCCCAAAGACCGTTGCTCAATTGCCAATCACTGATTGTTGATTTTATGCTAGAATAATCGATTATCAGATTTACATAATCGATTATCAGCTTAACGTTCAAAAATCAGAAGCTGATTTTATGCTAGAATAATCGATTATCAGATTTACATAATCGATTATTAGCTTAACGTTCAAAAATCAGACGCTGATTTTATGCTAGCATAATCGATTATTGCCTTGTGCATAATCGATTATTTTTTCAGTGTTTAAAAACTTCGGCAACGGTCAGTGAATAATCGATTATGCTAAATCTCATAATCGATTATGTAACCTCTCGATAATTCCAGATTTAGCTGAAACTCAACATAATGGATTATCACATTTAGATAGTCGATTATCTTGCTGTTCTATAACTTCCGGTTTTAGCTGAAGCTTAACATAATCGATTATCATGTTTTAGATAATCGATTATCTGGCATTTCTGTCCAGATTTGAAAAACACGTTTAAAAATCATTTTGGCTAAAATGAAAACGTTTGAAAATCATTTTATTTTAAATCAAAGATGCATGGTTTGATGAAAATGATTTTTCGAGAGAAGCCAAGACTTGAATCTATTGTCGGATCAAGATCACAATATAAAACGACTCATGTATATATTCGTTGTTTTTCTTGATCTTGTTCTTGTTTCTTTTGTGCTTGGACTTCGGCTTTCGTCCGCTAGTTAATCATGCATTGCTTTGCGTCATTCAACACACCTACAAGAGTGAGCACAACTTAGTTTAATGAAAATGAAAGTGCGTTTCAATAATACCTCACGACGTTTTAACATATGTCAATTTTCCATGCGCGTCGGTTTGTCATTTATCAAAACCTACAAAGATGAACACACTTTTAGTTTTAGCGACTTGAGAGCGTGTTTCAACAAACATAACCTACACGATCGCGAAGTCCAAAACTCTGTAACAACTGATCAGCAAAAACGTGCAATCTCACAAGGCCAAAAATGGTCCGATTGACCATCCCAAACTTACCCAAGACCCGCGAAATCTCAACCAAAAGCACTAACATATCTTAAAACCTTATTCAAACTTATTCTAATCATCAAAATACCTCAAACAACATCAAATCAGCCAAAACTCATCGAATTCAAGCCTAAGTTTTCCAAAAACTTCCGAACGACCCGAAATTTTGTGCACATATCCCAAATGACATAACAAAGCTATTGCAACTATCAGAATTCCATTCTAACTCTCGTATCAAAATCTCACCTACCAACCAGAAATCGCCAAAATCTCAACTTCGCCAATTCAAGCTTAATTCTACGCTGGACCTCCAACAGTAGTTCTGATCACGCTCCTAAGTCATAAATCACCCAACGCAGCTAACCAAATCATAAAAATTCCGATATGAACTCATTTACAAATAAGTCAACTTTTGGTCAAAACTTTCAAATTCAAAGCTTTCAACTGAGAAGGTTTTTTCAAATTCATATGGATTTCTGTGAAAACCAAAATAACCAATTTACATTAGTCATAGTATATCATACAGGGTAAGTCATGCTCAAGAACTGGCGATCAAAGTGCACAAGCTCAAAACAACCGGTCGGATCGTTACAGTATGTTGTTGTTGTTTTTTCTAATGAAGTAGTACAAGTGTCTTAAATGAAAAAAATGTTAGAAACTACGCTTTACGCTAGAGGGGGGGTGAATAGCGTATTAATAGAATTTAGCGTTTTCTTGCGGAATTTAAACTTTGCAGGAAGTAAAATAAATGCAGAAAAATAAACTTACACAAAGATGTATACTGGTTGGCCACCAACGTGGTTAGTCCAGTCCCCGAGAGACTCTCTCGAGATTTTTCACTATCTTGTTAAGCTTAAGGGTGCTCAACAAACCGTTACACACTTGAGGACACAAGCCTCAAACAGTTTCTCGGAGATCGCAATCTCAAAGACTTCACCCAAGGAAACGCAAGTTCCTTGAAACAAGAGAATCGCAATTCTCTTACAAGTATATCAAATACTTGGACACTCACTTAACTAAAGTACTCCTTATTGAGTAGATATGAGTAAAAGAATATGTTCAAGATCACAACAACTTTAAGCAATAATATGGCTCTCAAAAGCTTTATGAAATGAGTAGAAAATGAAGAACAATTGAATGAAAGCTTATAGCAATGTAATGATCAGTTTGTGTATGTTGTTGTTTTTAAAACACTGAAATGAAGCTGTATTTATAGTTGAAAAAGTTGGTTCAACCGTTGTCTAATTGCCAATTAAGAGTTGCTGAAATTACTCAGTGATAATCGATTATTAAGACCAAACAATCGATTATCTGCCAGTCAGTTTAAAAATCAATCCCAGATTTAACGCTTCACAATCGATTATACATAATCTATAATCGATTACTGGCAATATTCAAAATCAGATAATCGATTACACTAAGTTCATAATCGATTACTTTAGCAACATTCTAAAAATCATTTCCAGATTTTAAGCAAAACATTGATTATATAAAATCAATAATTGATTACTTCAGCAACGTTCTAAAAATCATTTCCAGATTTTAAGCAGAACATCGATTATCTAGAATCAATAATCGATTACCTTATGGTATTTGAAAATCATTTGACAACGGCCAGCTTCAACAATCGATTGTCCTTTGCAACAATCGATTACTTGTTATTTTCTGAAAATCATAAAACTTACTGTCTCAGTGATAATCGATTATCTAAAGACATAATCGATTACTTAATTAAATTTAAAATCACTGGAAGACATTAACTCAACACAATCGATCACCATTAGTTCATAATCGATTATTTTGAGTATTGAAAAACTTTACCTCAACAACAATCGATTGTCATTTGTTCACAATCGATTATCATGCAGATTTGGAAAAACCTGATGTTCACTGTCTTACTCACAATCGATTACCATTAATTCATAATCGATTGTCATGCAGTCTTGGCTCAGAAACAATCGATTATCATAAGTACATAATCGATTATTTTAGCCCAGATTTTTGAGGCATGTTTAGAAAACATTTTGTCTAATGTAAATATGCATGATTTAAAATCTTTTTGACACAGAATTAAATATGCATGATTTTGGAAAATAGTTTTATGAGAGAGGCCATACTATGAGTCAAGTTATAGGATCGAGATTACAATTTAGAACAACTCAATAACAATTAAAAGCTATATCTTGAACTTCAATCTTATTCGCAACCATTGTGCGCTTGTACTTGAATTCTGTCATATATCATTTTTTGCTTCGTTTGTCATTCATCAAAACCTACAAAAGAGTACACGTTTAGTATATTGCATTGAGAACGTGTTTCTAACAATTTCCCCTTTTTTGATAATGGCAAACATTAAGCGGGATATGCAATTTAGGCAAAAGATATTGACAATTCAAGACAAGTAACAATTATGCAATTTTGTTCTTGTTCCCCCTCAATTTAAGAGTTCCCCCTCAATTTTAGCTTATAAGCAATCAATGAATTAAGAGGTGGTGCATACCCGATATCCCGTTTTCTTCCCCCTTTTGCCATTAGCAAAAAAATAGTAAGGAAAGATGCAAAAAGATGAAATAAACAAGGTTTATTTATTGGAAAAAAAAAGGAGGGTACATCAATGGGAACCAAAGAGAACAACAGCAAAAACCACACAAAACACAAAAAAAATTTATTCATTTCCGTCGTTGTCCGCCTCGTTATCCGGCGCTGCTTCAAAAGGAACGAGAGCTGCATATGGATAATTGACATGATCAAAGTATCCATGGATCTCATGAGTGAGTTGAGCAAGCTGGTCGGATATGGTTTGGAGAGTAGGCTCTTGGGACGAACGAGCACGACGGGGTGGACGACTTGAAGAAGGAGCTGGAGCATGATCACCATCATGATGGAAAGAAGACTCCGAGATTTCCCAAATTTTGGTACTCCTTTTGAGAGGACCATTTTCCGTGACAAATCCAGATGCTTCAAGGAAGTTCATAATGAGGAGGGCATAAGGAAGAGGCATGTCATCACCGATGGCATCGAGCATATGAATTTTGATGAGCCGACACCAATTTATTTTGGCTCCGGTGACAATGGCATGCAGAAGTTTGGTATCCTCCTGGGAGATGGTGGTGTGATTGTGCCGTCTAGGCTTGAGGACTCGGGTGATGAAGTAAAGAATCAACCGGTAGTTTGGATCCATTCCCGTTATGGTAGGACGACGGGTAGAGATAGATGGATCATAGGAGGTTATACCGGCTTGGTGGAGAAGGATGGTTTCATCAAAGAGAGCCCCGGCCTTATCAATATACCGGTAAAGGTCTTCACCTTCATTTGGAAGGCGGGCAATGGTGTGGAGATTCTCTTCAGAGAGAAGAATTTGAACCCCATTAATGGAGGTGACAAGTTCGCCATCTTCATCTTTATGGAGGTTTGAGTAAAAAGCTTGAACGAGAGTTGTGTTTATGTGAGGATGAGTGAGAAGCAAGAAGTCATATAGTTGACACTCCTTTAACATATTTGCGGCAGGGGTGAAAGGCTCAAGGAGTTTACTATTTGAGAATCGAGGAGGAAGAATGGTGCGTTTCTCAAATTTTGATAGGAACCTTGTGAGTTCATTTTCAGTTTCAAAGAACAAGACGGAACCGTCTTGGTATGGAAAATTTAAAGGAGGAGGGGCGGTTGAGGCTGATGCGCCATGTTTGGATCGGGAACGTTTTGAAGATCGTCCAGACATGTTAGGAGAAAGACTGCTGGAATTTGGCAAAGAAAATAGAAGAGATTTAGCTTTTGAATACTAGAGATAGTGCTTGAGTGGGTGAATGTGAGCTCTTATGATGCCTATTTATAGAGGAAAGGATTATCAAGCATTGAATGGAGACATTTGCTGAGATTTTGGTTTAGGAGCAGTCAGAAAACGGTAAGAATTAAAATTACTGACCGTTAGATAATCGATTATTGAACTGAAATAATCGATTGTATTTACTGTTTGATTGAGATTTTGAATCTGACAAATCGATTCTTGAGTCAAACGGTAAAAAATTTGAATGAAATAATTTGATACAGTGAACTTGAAGAATATCAGAATTTGTCAAATAATCGATTGTATGAAAAAATAATCGATTGTTGTAGAAAGCATTGCTGAATGACTGAGGCGGAAATCGATTATGCAATTTAGGAAGTAAAAAATTAAACACAGATGCATAATAGTAATAATCAATCATAAACAATCGATTATTGATACTGATAATCGATGTACTGCACAGAAAATAATCGATTAGTGGCTTGAAATAGTCGATTATTTTGTGCTAAAACTTCATAATTCCCCCTACCTTTGGGGTGGTACCTGCAAAATAGATTTAAACGTCTCCGACGCTCAAGTTAGTAATTTATAGCGAAATTAATAAATTACACTAGTGTTAACAAGTAATGCCGTGAACTCTTAAGAATTGTGTCCTAGAGTGTTCTTAAGAGAGTTTCGGGTACTTACCTTTTCTCCAACATCGCCAATTACCTGTTCGAGAGGATGATCCTTGATCGTTCTCCACTCGTTAGGCGTATTTATTCCTTTTTCTAATTGTGGCGCTTCTTCCGTTGGTTGTTCCCCAATTTCATTTTTGTTTTCCTTTGAAGGTTCTTCTTGGATTTTATCTTTCAAGCTATCCAAGATACCTGCAAGATCAAAACCGGATTCCTTTCTCGCCAAGCGAGTATTATCTTCGGAAAACACAACATGAGGGGATTCCTCCACAATTTGGGTTCTTTTGTTAAAGATCCTATATGCTTTGCTACGTGAGGAATAACCAATGAAAATACCTTCATCCGATTTAGCATCAAACTTACCCAATTGGTCCTTCCCATTATTATGAACAAAACATTTACAACCAAAAACACGTAAATGAGAAATGTTGGGTTTTCTACCCTTATAAAGTTCATATGGGGTTTTCATGAGTATCGGCCGAATTGCTACTCTATTTAAAACATAGCAAGGTACTCACGGCGTCCGCCCAAAAGTATTTGGGAATCTTAGCTTCGTCGAGCATGGTTCTAGCCATCTCTTCGAGACACCTATTTTTCCTTTCCACCACCCCATTTTGTTGTGGTGTCCGTGGAGCGGAAAAGGTGTGTTCGATTCCGAGTTCGTCACAAAAATCCGCAAAGAGATTGTGATCAAACTCTCCCCCATGATCACTTCTAATCGAAGTGACGGTCGATTCCTTTTCGTTTTGAACACGCTTAAGGAAATACTTGAAATTTTGAAAAGCATCACTTTTATTTGCAAGAAATAGAGTCCAAGTAAATCTAGAAAAGTCATCAACAATTACAAAGACATATTTATTTTTACCAAGACTTTCAATACGAGAGGGACCAAATAAATCCATGTGAAGTAATTGCAAAGGTCTAGACGTTGAAACAATATTCTTGGATTTAAAAGATGCTTTGGTTTGCTTCCCTTTTTGACAAGAATCGCAAATAGAATCATTTTCAAACTTTAAACTGGGAAGACCAACTACTAAGTTTTGAGAAAGAAGCTTGTTCAAAAGATGCATGTTCATGTGTGCTACTCTACGATGCCATAGCCAAGAGTTATCCTCTTTGCTTACTAAACAATCAACATATTCGGGTGAGGAGTTTGCAAGATCAACCATATAGATATTATCAATTCAAAAACCACGAAGTATGATCTTGAAATCACTACGTCTAAATACAAGACATTCATCCGAATTAAATAGAGCAAGATTTCCCTTGTCACATAATTGGCTTATGCTCAAGAGATTATGCTTCAAACCTTTCACAAGTAGTATATGTTTAATAGAGGAGTTTTCGTCCTTACCGACCGAACCAATGCCGATGATTTTTCCTTTATTGTTATCACCAAATGTGACACATCCTCCTTCTTTGTGCTCTAGTTGAAGGAATTTGGATTCATCTCCCGTCATGTGTTTGGAGCATCCACTATCAAGGTACCATAGTACACTTGATCCCTTCAAGCACACCTACAAAACAAATTAATGTTCTTTAGGTACCCATGCCATCTTGGGTCCTTGAGGGTTAGGCATGTTATAATGATGCAATTGATTTATATGTCTATGACGAGTAAAGCAAGCGGGAGCAATATGACCAATACGTCTACAATAATGACAAGTCACGTTGGGATTATGCATTTTTCTAGGTACATAGTAACTAGATGAATGAAGGTTGCTTACTCTACTTTGAACACCATTGTTTCTCCTATTATAAGCTCTAGGAGGTTCACAAGTTTTTCTAAAATATGCATCATTTCTAGAATATCTATTTCTAGGTGGAGGGTCATTTCTTGGTCTTCTAAATTGTTCAAGGTTTGGCCTAAAATATGCATCATTTCTAGGTCTTCTAGCATTTTCACTATTTGGTCTAATATGCAAGTTATTTCTAGGATTTCTACTTCTAGGATAAGCATTTTGGTTATTAGTCCTAGGTTGAGCTCTAGGTTGTTGTGGTTTAGCACCAACCTTTTCTTCATTCTTGAATCCTATTCCATGTTTAGTTGATTTTAGATTAACAAGCACATCATTCAAGTTTTTATGCGAAGAATTAAACTTATCTAATGTGCCTTTAAGTCTAGCTACTTCATTCTTAAGAAGCACACAAGAAGAACAGTTTCTAGTAGAACCTTCAGGTTTATCAGCACTTCTTTTTCCATAAAACTTGTTTTCCTCCTTTAGCTTCTCATTTTCGAAAACCAGTTTTTCTAATTCTTTTTCTTTTAATGAAAGCTGTGTTTGAAAATCTTTTTCTTTTAGAGAAGCGCTTTCTTTAACACTTTTGACAGTTTTTGAAGCTTTGATAAATTCAGCATATAGTTCATCAAAAGCATTTCTCATTTCATCAAGAGTAAAGAAATTTTGAGAAGAGATTTGACTTACCTCGTCTTTGCCGTCTTCTTGAGCCATGAGACATAAATTTGCTGCTTCATCGTCTTCTTCTTCGCTTGCTTCATCTCCGGAATCTCCTCCCCAAGAGATGTATGCACGTTGCTTTTTGAAGGGTTTCTTCTCCTTTTTGATGTTAGGGCAATTTGATTTTATGTGCCCGGTTTCTCCGCATTCATAGCATTTTAGTTGATCGCCTTGCTTTTTGTTCTTGCGTTCATACTCTTTGCGCATGAATTTTTGAAACCTTTTGATAACGAGTCCAAACTCGTTGTCACCTTCCTCATCAATTTGTGGTTGGCTAGCCTTTAGAGCAATCCTTTGCCTTCTTTGATCATCAACAAACGGGTTAAGTATAGTTGATTCATAGGTTTTGAGATTACCTCTTAATGCGTCAATTGTGACATTTGTGATGCCAATGGATTCTTGGATTGCATCGGCCTTTGATCGCCATGCCGGAGTGAGACTTCTGAGGATCTTCCGGACAAGTTCTCTATCCGTAAACGTCCTTTTGAGGGCGTGTAGATCATTCACGATCATTGAGAATCGCTCAAACATTTCGTCTACTTTCTCTCCTTCCTTCATGTGGAATAGTTCATAAGAGTGAGTTAAGAAATCAATTTTAGCTTCTCGTACCTGGTCGGTTCCTTCGTATGTCACTTCAAGCTTATCCCACATTTCTTTTGCTGTTTTGCAACATGATATCTTCCTGTAGTCGTTAGCATTAACAGCACAATATAATAAATTTATAGCTTTGGCATTATTTTGAACCTTACGAATATCCTCCGCGGTATATTCCTCTTCGGTCTTTGGAACCCATTCGTCTTCCACCTTCTTGGTTGGGATTTGGTTTCCATTGGTGAATACTTTCCACAAATGAAAGCTATTTGATTGCACAAAGATTTGCATCCTCTCCTTCCAGTATGAGTAGTTTGTGCCGTTGAATAGAGGAGGTCGTGTAGAGCATTGTCCTTCTTCAATTCCTGCAAAAGAGTCAAGAGTAGAAGCCATGGATGGTTCTCTCAAACGGTTAAGTTTTCAGAGAGTTGGGCTCTGATATCAATTGTTAGAAACTACGCTTTACGCTAGAGGGGGGGTGAATAGCGTATTAATAGAATTTAGCGTTTTCTTGCGGAATTTAAACTTTGCAGGAAGTAAAATAAATGCAGAAAAATAAACTTACACAAAGATGTATACTGGTTGGCCACCAACGTGGTTAGTCCAGTCCCCGAGAGACTCTCTCGAGATTTTTCACTATCTTGTTAAGCTTAAGGGTGCTCAACAAACCGTTACACACTTGAGGACACAAGCCTCAGACAGTTGCTCGGAGATCGCAATCTCAAAGACTTCACCCAAGGAAACGCAAGTTCCTTGAAACAAGAGAATCGCAATTCTCTTACAAGTATATCAAATACTTGGACACTCACTTAACTAAAGTACTCCTTATTGAGTAGATATGGGTAAAAGAATATGTTCAAGATCACAACAACTTTAAGCAATAATATGGCTCTCAAAAGCTTTATGAAATGAGTAGAAAATGAAGAACAATTGAATGAAAGCTTATAGCAATGTAATGATCAGTTTGTGTATGTTGTTGTTTTTAAAACACTGAAATGAAGCTGTATTTATAGTTGAAAAAGTTGGTTCAACCGTTGTCTAATTGCCAATTAAGAGTTGCTGAAATTACTCAGTGATAATCGATTATTAAGACCAAACAATCGATTATCTGCCAGTCAGTTTAAAAATCAATCCCAGATTTAACGCTTCACAATCGATTATACATAATCTATAATCGATTACTGGCAATATTCAAAATCAGATAATCGATTACACTAAGTTCATAATCGATTACTTTAGCAACGTTCTAAAAATCATTTCCAGATTTTAAGCAAAACATTGATTATATAAAATCAATAATTGATTACTTCAGCAACGTTCTAAAAATCATTTCCAGATTTTAAGCAGAACATCGATTATCTAGAATCAATAATCGATTACCTTATGGTATTTGAAAATCATTTGACAACGGCCAGCTTCAACAATCGATTGTCCTTTGCAACAATCGATT
Organism: Nicotiana benthamiana; assembly: GCA_034376525.1. Classification (NCBI taxonomy): domain Eukaryota; kingdom Viridiplantae; phylum Streptophyta; class Magnoliopsida; order Solanales; family Solanaceae; genus Nicotiana; species Nicotiana benthamiana. The sequence continues at coordinate 99,678,125 of CM067337.1, forward strand.
ACTTGTTATTTTCTGAAAATCATAAAACTTACTGTCTCAGTGATAATCGATTATCTAAAGACATAATCGATTACTTAATTAAATTTAAAATCACTGGAAGACATCAACTCAACACAATCGATCACCATTAGTTCATAATCGATTATTTTGAGTATTGAAAAACTTTACCTCAACAACAATCGATTGTCATTTGTTCACAATCGATTATCATGCAGATTTGGAAAAACCTGATGTTCACTGTCTTACTCACAATCGATTACCATTAATTCATAATCGATTGTCATGCAGTCTTGGCTCAGAAACAATCGATTATCATAAGTACATAATCGATTATTTTAGCCCAGATTTTTGAGGCATGTTTAGAAAACATTTTGTCTAATGTAAATATGCATGATTTAAAATCTTTTTGACACAGAATTAAATATGCATGATTTTGGGAAATAGTTTTATGAGAGAGGCCATACTATGAATCAAGTTATAGGATCGAGATTACAATTTAGAACAACTCAATAACAATTAAAAGCTATATCTTGAACTTCAATCTTATTCGCAACCATTGTGCGCTTGTACTTGAATTCCGTCATATATCAATTTTTGCTTCGTTTTTCATTCATCAAAACCTACAAAAGAGTACACGTTTAGTATATTGCATTGAGAACGTGTTTCTAACAAAAAAAACAACGTAACTTCTTCAACTTAGAAGTAAGGGTGTTAAACAGGCGGGGTCAACCCGATTCCAGACTGGTCCAGGCTGGTTAAAATCGAAATAGGCCCGGACTGGTTAAGGGGGCTGGGTTAAGGGCCGTGCGGGTTGCTCGGTTTAAGTTGGAAATACCGGTTGCCTGGATTGGTCCAACCCGTTAAGTGAACAGTGATCATAAATCGCTTAATCGGACTGGATCGGTATAATGGTAAAAAAAATTATATGGGCCATATCTAATTTTTGGCAACGGTCCATTTCAGAAAATGATTGTTTCCCAATGGGTGAAATGCACAATTTAGCCCAATTTTGGGTTTTTGTAAAAAAACAATTGACCCCTATTTCAAAAACTATAAATACCCCTCCCCCTACCTCCCCCATCTTCCTCATTTTTTCACTCATCTCTCATTTCTGAATCTCAATTCTAAATTTCTCTCATTCTTCAATCTTCATTATTCACCTATTAAAGTGCAATCAACTATTGGCCTATCTTTTTTTTGGGAATTTAATTTATTGTAGTATTTATTTTTTGAAGTTTGAACAATTGAACTTCAAAATTGGAACAATTGACCTTTCTTGGTGGTAACATTAGAGTTGTGAAATCATCAACTGCTCAATTTATTGCCAAATTCAGTACACTCCCTCCAACTCTTTCTCTTATTTACTATTTTATTTGCATATTTATTTGTTTTATTGCTAGTAGTTAAATTTTTACAATATATTTAATGCTGCAAAAAGAATTTGTAACAAGGTTACTAATCGGAGAAATAAAAAAAGAGGTAGTACTTCAGGTTCAACTTTGGTAATATTTAAATACCTCTCTAATTATTCCTAAAACATTAGTTGAAAAATAATATAGATTATGAAAAATTGCAGAAAGATTTTGGTATAGATGATAGTGAACTAGAAATGGAAGATAAGATACCACTTACACCTAGTAGTGTTGGAGCTGCTAGCATGGGTGGTGGTCGTGGTGCTAGTAGTAGACAACCTGTAGCCCCGACTAGTACTCGTAGAAAAAAGAAGTAAGGTTTGAAAGATTTTAGAGGAAATAGAAGGTACTGATAGAGTTAAATGCAAACTTTGTAATGATACTTTTAAACATAAGACTGGGGGACAATTAGGGGGACTAGGACACTTAGTTGACATATGAGAACTGAGCATCCCATAAAATGTGGATCTGATGGAGATGGAAATCAAATAATTCTAATCCTTACTACTAAAGGTCTTGTAAAATATGATAAAATGAAGGATCGTGAGGAGTTAGAAAAAATGATTGCTTTGTCTACCTTTTTCTTTTGTTTCTTTTTCATATCTTATTATGTATATTCAAAGGATTTATAATCTTTTATTTAAAGGTATCCCTAGAAGTACTTGTAGAGCTTATATCTTTAGACTTCTTGGACAGTATCAAACATACATACGTTATTTGTTTAGCCACCTTCCTTGTAGAGTTTCTCTAACATCTAATATTGGGCATGCTGTTAATAAAAATGCTTATTTGACAACTACATGTTATTGGATAAATGGTACTACTTGTATTCAAAAATGTACTATCGCTTTTAGACATGATGAATGTGAGCATATGATTTTTGACCGGTCGAAACAAAATCCTTTAAGACTCTTAAAGTTTAGGATTTTTTCTTTTAAAATATTAGGACTTTAATTTTTGGATTTAACTGCATGCGCATGTTCACTATTACATGTTTAGGATTAATTAGGACCTAATTGTTAAATAAACTTGTTTTACAAATTAAAATACAAAAATATATACATATATGTGTCAGCATTTGAAATTAGGTTTGTTCAATTTTGATTTGTTTTAATTTTATCTTTGATTTGTGGTTTTAAATAAATTCAGTAATTAATTTTAATTAAAATAAAAGAATAAATAATAATAACAAAATACAATACATGTATATATAGAGTTGGCCACTCAGGCTGGCCAAAACTGGACCAGACCTGAGTGGCCCAATTTGTGCCCGTCTCTAAACCCATACATACCCAGCCCAAACGACCAGCCAACCCAGTCCTCACCCACATCCACCCAAACGACACCGCTTAAGACTCTTTCCATCACAACCGTCGATCCCCACATGATCCAACGGCCACGGAAGCTTCTCCACTTATGTATACATATGTCCAAACACCTTCAATAATATACACGACCAAACTCACCCTCCTCGTATCACCACCGCCGGTCATAACACTTCTATTGACCCCCTCATCGCCACCGTTGACCACCAGACGACCACTCTACTGCCTCAGCCAAAAATCGCCGCAGGGTGGCGTCCGGCAACCAAACGGCCGCAAAATTACACCCCTTAACCGGCATAACCTCCTCTACCCCATTCCATAACCAGTTACCTTCGAATATAACCCTTACGGCTCGAATATCCCTTTAAAAGTGGCCGGAAACCCTACCTCCGGCGACCACATTCCAAAGTCGACCAAAACTACACCACTGAGACACCCTGACTTCCCCATTCTAACCATGCATGTCTCCCCTCTCAAATCACCATAAAACCCCTCGAATATTAATCCAAAGATTAACCCTAAATCCCCAAACTTAACAGAAATGGTTCAAAGCCCTTCCAGGCAGTCCCTGACCCACATTAACCTCAACCATGCCATCCTTGAGTCCTAAATAACTCCAACCACTGAAGAATCTCAAATATGAGACCTTATTGAGGTATCAGGACTTCAAAACCTTCTTGAACCTTTGAAAATCCATAATACTGTTTGATACCCCGTGGAAAGGTCTCAGAGCCGTCTTGAAATAGTCTGAACGGGCAAAAAATGAAAAGCTAAGTTTCCTGCCCATTCTCATTTTCTTTAGCTTTGAACGTTAAATTTCTTGATAACTGATTAGGTTAAATAATTTGAATTTTTCTTTTATTTAATTTTGGTTATTTATCTGGTTAAACACAAGGTCATCCAATATTAGGGTTCATGTTTGTTTGTTTGTCATTAGCCTGGGATAACTGTTTAGGCTCAGTAATTACATTCTTAGGAGTTTAAATTTCTTTCATTGCTTGATTTTGGTTATTTTGTCTGGTGATCCATAAGTTATTATGACAAAAAGGGGTTCTAGTGTTCATATGCTTGTTTGGAAATCTTTTATCTTTTGGATATTTTCCTGCTAATATCAGCCTTTGATTCTGAAAGCTAGTTAATTCTACTATAATGTGAATTTTAGGCTTAATTGACATATACCTTCTGATTCTATAATTTCTGATGCTTCCCAAAGTGATCCCTGAATTAACACTGCTGTGTGTTAAGTATTTTTGAAGCATTTGGATTAGAACTATTTCTGAAAGCTAAGTCTCATAGATATATGCCTTCTTTCTCATTATTTGATCTCTTATTCTGTTAATCCTGCATAGAAGTCTGTTAAATCTTTGGCTAATTGAGTCTGATAATGTTGGCTTATTAAACCTTCATGAGTTTATTAATCTGAGGATAAAATGAGACCCAAATTTGGCTGACCAAGGTCAAATGTAAATAAACTAGGGTTAAAAGGACTGACCAAGGTCAAGTTCAATGGTAGGATAATTTAGGAAAGTTAGTAAGGGTATAAAAGGGATTTGAAATTATAAGAATCTGATAAGAATGCTGTAGAACTTTCCAGCAGGGACTAATATATAATTCCAGCCTCAAACGTGAGGCACAAGTCAGAAATTGAAGGATCACTTAGGAAAAAATACAATTTGAGTTGAGGACTAAAAAGAAAACTAGTAAAAATCTGATGCCCTAACAGTTTTGCTATAAGTTAATTCATTTGGGGTATTAGAAAGGGATCCAAAAACCTTTATCTTTAATACTAGAGATGGAAATACTGACCTCAGAACTTTTCTCTACAATTCTAAAGCTGAAATACTGATTCTGTATCTGAAAATACCATTAGGATTGTTTTGAATCATTTTCTGAAGACTCAACTCTCTAAGAAACTCTGCTGAAGTCTGAAAATACTGTTTTGTTGGTTGTTGGTTGCTTAGCTGATCTACTCTGTTTACTCATAGGCCTTTGTTTTCTGTTGCTTTACATGTACACTCAATGCCTTTTGAATCCATAAAGTTCAAATGAAATACATAATCCAATGTGAAGATTCGGTTGTTATTTGTATTTTTGAAAGTTTATCCCCTTCCATTCTCCCCATTTAATTTTGAATATAAGAGTAGTCATGGGATGATCATGATGTTATAGTTAATATTGGGCTGATCCTTTGTAATAATTTGGACATTTGTACTGTTTCGTGTGTAATAATTTGATATTCAGCTCAAATATTTGCATAATGTATAAGTAAGGACAATTTCAATGATAGTCCAGCTGGTTCAAGTGCTGATCATGTGCACTTGGAACCACTGGATTTAGGAAGGCAATAATTCTAATAACCATGTAAAAAAAATCAAAAGCTGTTGTGAAGTATTTCTGTCTATTTAAATCTTAGCCTGTTTAGTGTTAAGTTATTTTCAGACTTGATTCATGTAGAATACTTCTAAGTCGGGCTCAAATTTTGAAGAGTTAGGTTCATATACCCTAACTGATGGGTATATGAATCATTTGATTCAAATTTGTTGTTAGAAATTGATACAAAAAATGATTGTTATTATTTCTTTCATGAATGAGTAGAAACTCGATTTTATGTACATAATCCCAGACCAAACAGTTATTAACGATGGAATTTTCTTGTTCAAATCAGTACTGGGCTCATTTGAGAGGCCTAGTAAACATCAAGAATGTTATAACCTCAAGGACTTTTGAATTGGAAGCCCAGGCCAGCATGAATCAGGCTCAACAGCCGATAATGCAGTTTGTTTTGGGCTGGCCCAGAGTTGAGTCCATGCACATGATAGACATGAATGAGGCGAACTGCAAGTACTACTTCTCCAAAAAATACACAATTTATACGTAAATTAATTAGTACATTTAAACACTCATAAGAGTAGAAATTTAGCATGCGTTAGAATACCTTTATAAAAATAAGCCATGTTAATTCGAACAAATACATGTGATGGCTCTTTACTTTATTAAAACTCCTAAAAAATAGGAAGTATTGTTTAGCAAATTTCACGGTCTTCTCACAAATGTCAAAGACGTAGTTGCTATAGGCGCTCGTATATAATAAAAATACCTTCCTAAATTTAGGTGCGCGTTTATGTGACCCAAATCCTATTCTTAATAAAATTGATATATGTCTAAAATTGCGGGCGCATTTATGTGACGCAATTCGCGACGTGTTTTAGTAATATTGCAAAATTTCCTTAAATATAAATGATGTTAAAAGTGGTTAATAATCTAAAATTTCGAGTTAGCAGGTATAGCAAATCATGTTTTAGCCATTTATAATAAGTTTAGGCGACCGTGATAGAACCACGGGATCTGAGGGTGCCTAACACCTTCCCTCGGGTCAACAGAATTCCTTACTCATGAATTTCTGGTTCGCAGACTCCTATCGGGCAGTCTAAATTTCCTCGATTTGGGATTTTGAAATAAATCGAAGACTTGGGACACCGAAAGCCAAGACTATCCCAAGTGGAGACTCTTGAAATAAACAATTAATCTCATTTCGAATGATGTCACTTTAATTGAAAAAATTCCTATACACGTGTCATCTTTCGGGGTAGACACGTGTAAGCGGTAAAAAGGAGGTGTGATAGCTCTGGCGACTCTGCTGGGGAGGTGGGACCCAGAATCTCTGGTTCAGGGTCCAAGAATTCGAGCTTACAATACCTGTTATATTTGGCATTTTTTTCTTACATGTTCTGTGCTAAATGCCATATGTTTTACCGCTTTGATATTATCTGAATTGTATATATGAACTGTTACGAAACCCTTCACTTCTCACCTCTGGGGATGTGCTTGCTGGTTGAGACTCTCTATTCTGCTAGAGTCTTACCCTAAATTAAGAAAGAGGTAGGACAAGTTACAAAGCCGGACGATCTCGCGGGTCCCCGGTACGTGGCCCCCTTTTCGACTCGAGCTGTCCACTCGGGTACACGGTCTAGACCATATACCGAGGATTTCAACCTAGTATAACAAAACTTCATGCCAGATCCCTAGTAGGAACGTTTATTTGCATCATGCATTTTGACTTAGGGGACTCAACACAGGGGTTGGGTCCATCTAGGACATGTAACCCAAAATAAAAGACCATCCTGATGCATTTTTTTACGTGCTACTTTTGCATGTACTTGCCTTGGATTCGCATGTTGACCGGCCTGTAAACAAAGGAAACAGTTCAGAGAAAATAAGCAGTGTTATGGTAGTTTCTTTTAAAACCAATGCTCAAATAGCACCGAAATATTGCCAGATTTTTTAAATAAACAAAAAAAACAAGCAAAAAAAAATGAAAACAAAGTGCAAAACACAAAAGAAAAGGAATCAAATTTTTGAAGTTTTCAATAATGCCCATGGGTTTTGATAAATTGCTTTGGCTGGGTCCAATCCATTTTTAAAAAAAAAATGTCAAGAAATTCCCAAGTTTATTTTCCTACTTCAAAATGAGTCGGATGGTGCCATGATTGCGATAATAGATGAATGATGCTACCGGGGATGCCGAAAGGCTGATCTTATGCAAAGGCTGCCTCTGAATTTCATTCGGGTTGGTAAGCAAGCACAGCCTGAAAAACCTTCTAGCCGAGGTGTTGAAAGGCCGTATCCGCAAAGTCGTTCCCTGTTTTAAAATAAATTTCATAAATGTCGGTTCTTATGTTTTGAGAATACTAATCCGCCCTAATAAATGTGCAGAATGAGCGCAATAATCAACAAAATTCCTTTGGAACTGTGATTGTGGTGGGATGACCTCGGAGAAGCCGAACAGAAAAAGGTCAATGCGCATCTGGGGGGCCTCAGTAATTTGCTGAAAATCAACCCTAGGGGAGATATCATAAAGGCCCTAATCAACTTCTAGGACCCTGCCCATAACGTCTTCCACTTCTCAGATTTTGAGCTGACTCCAACTCCGGAAGAAATGACTGGATACATTAGGGCCCACACAATCCCATTGAGACATCAATATTTAATAGCAACCAGGGCCCTCGGCCCTCGCTGTGCACAAATTTCTGGATGTTTTGAAAATCAACAGAAAAATTCACAACCCCAACCTTTCAGCTGGATTTTGCACCCCCAGTTCATATACCAAAGATAAGGTCACATCGGAGGGTTCAACAAACCTGAAAACCTCATCTGTAGCAAGGGAAATCAGATCAAATGGGAGGAGCACCGATACTTCGCATTTATGGTGTCCTTTTTGGGTCTTTTGGTATTCCCATGAAAGGACGGGAACATCGATATACATATTGCGGGGGTCGTTAGTACATTGATGACTCAGGCAAAGACCACTCTTGCACTCCGATTATCCTGTCTGATATTTTCCGAGCCCTTACCATTTGCAAAGCAGGAGGGGATTTTTTTTTATTTTTTACAGTAAAGTTAAGCTTTCATTGATAACAAAGTATATGTACATCAAAGATCATGATAGTAGTTTTGGACTAACTACTATACTAATACAAGAATCTCTTTACTCTATTTGCTAGTATATACAATCTGTGCTATAGTATGTAAAATCAGAAGCTAAGGAAAGTAATTGAGCTTGCTAAGTCCAATTTGCCATTTCTCATGTTTACTGCCTCGTATATGTATCAATAGTGCAATCTCTCGGCATAACAAATCCTCCACATATGTGACACCATCAAATCGCATTTGGTTCCTCACTTTCCAGATGAGTGCAGTTGTGGTAATGAAAGCAGCAGCTGTTGTCACCTTGTGCCATTGCCTGCTCTTAGCAATGCTGCATATCCAGTTAAGTTCAGACTCCCAGCATCCTACAGTTCGTGAATATCCCAACCAATTGCAAATTCTTCTCCATAAACTATTTATGCTAGAACAGCCAAAGAATAGATGGTTAAAGTCTTCCACATGAGCCTTGCAGAAGACACAGTCCATTGGAATCTGAATTCCCATTACCAGTAGTCTATCTACTGTAGGAAGGCTGTGATGAGCTGCAAGCCAAGCAGTGAATTTGTGCCTAGGAAGGACATTACCAACTAATAGCAAATTCTTCCATGTAACCTTTGTAAAAGCTGGGAAGCAGTGAAGTATATAGTTTCTGTATGCTAAACTTGCCAAGTTTGCATACACTATTCAATCGAACAGTGATATCACCTTGCAGCTGAGGACATTCCAATATAAAGTTTCTACATTCCAATATTTTCTTGATCACCCAAGATGTTGTTTTAGGGATATTAACAGAAGATATATTGCCTTGCTTAATGTAATAAGCATGAACCCATCGAACCCATAAGCAATCTTTCTTGTTTGCCAAATTCCACAGTAGCTTTGATATGGCAGCCTTGTTCCACAAAGACAAATCTAGTAGATTAAGGCCACCAGCAGATACTGGCCTGCATACCTTATCCCAAGCCACCAATGCTCTTCTTGAAATGCTTCCCTTGCCAATCCAAAGAAAAGTTCTACACATAGCTTCAATAACTTTTAGGACTTTTTAGGCAAAATAAAAATTTGAGCCCAATAAGATTGAATGCCAAACACCACTGCCTTTATCAATTGGCTTCTGCCAGCATAAGAAAGGAATTTGGCTGACCAACAAGTGATTTTGTCTGTTATCCTTTCAATGAGAGGCAAGTAGTGTCGAATGGCCAGTTTCTTAGAATCCAGAGGGATTCCTAAGTATCTGAAAGGAAGGTGTCCTTCAGTGAATCCCAGGACATTAATTAACTGCTCTCTAGTATGCTATTGTATCCCTGCCAAGTAAATAGCACTCTTGCTAATATTAGCCTGAAGACCAGAAGCTGCTGAGAACTTAACAAAAGTGTTATGCAATATCTGAATAGACATTACATCAGCTCGACAAAACATGAGCAAATCATCTGCAAAACATACATGAGAAATATTAAGCTTCCTACACCTAGGATGAAAATTGAAGTTTCCATCCTTATGTAGTTGCTGCAGTAATCTATTTAAGTATTCCATGGCCAATACAAAGAGATAAGGTGACATAGGATCCCCTTGTCGAATACCCCTCTTAGCTTTGAATGGTTTAGTGAAACCTCCATTCATTACTAAGGAATAAGATACAGAAGAGACACAAGCCATAATCCAATGTGTGAACTTTGCTGGAAAGCCCAAATCAATGAGAATCTGTTGCAAGAAAGACCATTCTAATATATCATAAGCCTTCCTCAAATCAACTTTGAGGACACATCTAGGTGAGATACCTTTTCTAGAATACCCCTTAAACACTTCATAACTTAACAGAATGTTATCAATAATACATCTTCCCTCAATAAAGGCTGATTGTGCAGGTCCTACTAAGTCACCAATGACCCCTTTCATTCTTCTAGTAAGTACCTTGGATATAATCTTGTATATTGTAGTGCAGCAGGCAATTGACCTATAGTCTTTGACAGTAGAGGGTGATCTGACCTTTGGTACAAGAGCTATGGCTGTTGTATTGATCATATAGGGCAGCTCACATGAAGAGAAGAAATCTTTAGTAGCAGAAAGAATGTCATCCTTAACCAGTTCCCAGTTTTTAGTGAAGAACTCTACTGGAAAGCCATCAACCCCTGGGGCCTTATTTGTAGGCATATCTTTAATTGCTACATTAACTTCCTCCATTGTTACCTCTCTAATGAGAAGTCTTTGTTGATCAAGAGTAAGACAGTTCCCCTCCTTCATAATCTGAGAATTCACACAAGGAAGTTCAGATGCACATTCTCCCATTAAAGATTGAAATACCTTCAAAAACTCCTGCTCAACAAATAAAGGATCAGTTAGTTTTATTCCAGCTTCAGTATAGATGGATGTAATGTTGTTTTGCCCTATTCTAATCTTCCATTGAGCATGAAAGTATTTTGTATTTGAGTCTCCACATTTAATCCATGTAGCTTTTGACTTCTGCCTCAATACTTTTTCTTCAATATTACTCCATTTCTCAAGCTCCTCAAGTGCCTTCTTTTCCTTTTGGATGAGCTCCTGTGTACAAGGTTTGTTTTGCATAAGAGTTTGGATGATGTCAAGTTGTTCCCTGGCCTGAATAACATTCTGCTGGTAAGCTGCCATATATGAATTGATCTCCTTTAATTGTTGTTTTAGACTCTTCAATTTCTGCCAAATCTACTGAATGGGATTGCCCACATATTCTTGTTTCCATGCCTGCTGGACTATGTTAGGAAATTTAGGATGCTCCATGACTACATTATATAATTGAAAAGGTTTAGGATGCAAAGGTTTCTGCATTCCAAACTTAACAAGAATAGGGGAATGGTAAGATATTGAAGGGTTCAAGTAATCTGCTTCCAAGTGTCCAAACTGCTGCAACCACTGATAGTTACCTAGTGCCCAATCAATCTTACTATATACTTGCTTATTTGACCAAGTGAAATGCCAACCTTTTGATCTGATGGCAGTCAGCTGGAGGTCAGAAATAACTTCTTTGAAATCCTTCACTTCAGCATCAGTCACAATAGATCCAATCCTGTCATCAGAATTAAGTACATTATTAAAATCTCCACTAATCAGCCAAGCAGCTTGATTAGGAATCTGAAATGATCTAAGGTCATTCCAAAGATGTTTCCTAAGTGAAGCAGTGTTTTGGCCATATACTACACTTAAGTGAATACTGATCTGACTTCTAATATCTTCCAATCGACAATGGATAATCTGATCAGACATAGCTAATATGTGCATTTGAATATGAGTCTTCCAAATCAACCATATTCTCCCATTAGTAGCATTTGAATAATTACACTGCACCATCCAGTTCTTTGCAATATTTCCTAAAATTTTCCTTGATTTAGGCTCCTTTACCCTGGTTTCAAGCACTCCCATGACATCTACTTTATTAATAGCTAAGAAGTTTTTCAACTCCTTTTGCTTGTGAGGCTGATTAAGCCCCCTTATGTTCCAAGTTACTATAATCATTTGGAATGAGGTTCTCCCCTATAAGATGGACCAGGGTCAATTTTGTAGCTACTACTTCCAATCTCATTCATGACAGCTTTACCATTATTAACATGATCAGTCTGCTGTTCACCATTATCAGAATCAGCAATAGTGAATGCATTTTCTGAACTGACTAAAGGACCAGGTTCAGTATGCATAGTTTGTTGTGGCCTACTTGTAGCAATGTCAATCTCCACATGAGAGTGCTGCAATAACTGACCCTCTTCAGCAGGGTCTACAAGGCTAGGTTTCTCAACAACAGTCTGCTTAGCAATCCATCCATTAACCTCAACCATTTCATCCTTGAGTCCCAAATAACTCCAACCACTGAAGAATCTCAAATCTGAGACCTGATTGAGGAATCAGGACTTCAAAACCTTCCTGAACCTTTTAAAAATCCATAAGACTGTTCGATACCCCGTGGAAAGGGCTCAGAGCCGGCTTGAAATAGTCTGAACGGGCAAAAAATGAAAAGCTAAGTTTCCTGCCCATTCTCATTTTCTTTAGCTTTGAACGTTTAAGTTCTTTGATAACTGATTAGGTTTAATAATTTGAATTTTTCTTTTATTTAATTTTGGTTATTTATCTGGATGTGCACAAGCTCATCCAAGATTAGGATTCATGTTTGTTTGTTTGTTTGTCATTAGCCTGGGATAACTGCTTAGGCTCAGTAATTACATGCTTAGGAGTTTAAATTCTTTCATTGCTTGATTTTGGTTGTTTTGTCTGCTGATGCACAAGTTCTTATGACAAAAAGGGGTTCCAGTGTTCATATGCTTGTTGGGAAATCTTTTATCTTTTGGATAATTTCCTACTAATATAAGCCTTTGATTTTGAAAGCTAGTTAATTCTACTGTATTGTGAGTTTAGGCTTAATTGACATATACCTTCTGATTCAATAATTTCTGATGCTTCCCAAAGTGTTCCCTGAATTAACACTGCTGTATTAAGTATTTTTGAAGCATTTGGATTAGAACTATTTCTCAAAGCTAAGTCTGATAGATATATGTATTCTTTCTGATTATTTGATCTCTTGTTCTGTTAAACCTACATCGAAGTCTGTTAATTCTTTGGCTAATTGAGTCTGCTAATGTTGGTTGATTAAACCTTTATGAGTTTATTAATATGAGGATAAAATGAGACCCAAATTTGGCTGACCAAGGTCAAATGTAAATGAACTAGGGTTAAAAGGACTGACCAAGGTCAAGTTCAGGGGTAGAGTAATTTAGGGAAGTTAGTAAGGGAATAAAAGGAATTTGAAATTATAAGATCTGATAAGAATCCTGTAGAACTTTTCAGCAGGGACTAATATATAATTCCAGCCTCAAACATGAGGCACAAGTCAGAAATTGAAGGATCACTTAGGAAAAAATACAATTTGAGTTGAGGACTAAAAAGAAAACTAGTAAAAATCTGATGCCCTAACAGTTTTGCTATTAATTGAATCATTTGGGGCATTAAGAAGGGATACAAAAACCTTTCTCTTTAATACTAGAGGAGGAAATATTAACCTCGAACTTTTCTCTACAATTCTAAAGCTGCAATACTGATTCTGTATCTGAAAATACCATTAGGATTGTTTTGAATCATTTTTTGAAGACTCAACTCTCCAAAAACCTCCGCTGAAGTCTGGAAATATTGTTTTATTGGCTGTTGGTTGCTTAGCTGATCTACTCGGTTTACTCATATGCCTGTGTTTTCTGCTGCTTTACAGGTACACTCAATGCCTTTTGTATCCATGAAGTTCAAATGAAATACATAATCCAATGTGAAGATTCAGTTGTTATTTGTATTTTTGAAAGTTTATCCCCTTCCATTCTCCCCATTTAATTTTGAATATAGGAGTAGTCATAGGATGATCATGATGTTATAGTTAATATTGGACTGATCCTTTGTAAATTTGGATATTTGGATTGTTTCGTGTGTAATTATTGGATATTCAGCTCAAATATTTATGTTTAAGTAAGGATCAATTCCAATGATAGCTCAGCTGGTTCAAGTGTTGATCCTCTGCACTTGGAACCACTGGACTTAGGAAGGCAATAATTCTAATAACCATGTAAAACAAATCAAAAACTGCTGTGAAGTATTTCTGTCTATTTAAATCATAGATTGTTTAGTGTTAAGTTATTTCAGACTTGATTCATGTAGAATACTTCTAAGTCGGGCTCAAATTTTGAAGAGTTAGGTTCATATACTTGACTGATGGGTATATGAATCATTTTATTCAAATCTGTTGTTAGAAATTGATACCAAAAATGGTTGTTATTATTTCTTTCATGAATTAGTAGAAACTCGAATTTAGGTACATAATCCCAGACCAAACAGTTATTAACAATGGAATTTTCTTGTTCAAATCAGTACTGGGCTCATTTGAGAAGCCTAGTAAACATCAAGAATGTTATAACCTCAAGGACTTTTAAATTGGAAGCCCAGGCCAGCATGAATCAGGCTCAACAGCCGATAATGCAGTTTGTTTTGGGCTGGCCCAGAGTTGAGTCCATGCACATGATAGCCATGAATCAGGATAAGTGCAAGTACTACTTCTCCAAAAAAATGCACAATTTATACGTAAATTAATTAGTGCATTTAAACACTCGTAAGAGTAGAAATTTAGCATGCGTTAGAATACCTTTATAAAAATGAGCCATGTTAATTCGAACATATACATGTGATGACTCTTTACTTTATTAAAACTCCTAGAAAATAGGAAGTACCGTTTAGCAAATTTCACGGTCTTCCCGCAAATGTCAAAGACGTAGTTGCTATTGGGGCGCGTATATAATAAAAATACCTTCCTAAATTCGGGTGCACATTTATGTGACTCAAATCCTATTCTCAATGAAATTGAAATATGTCTAAAATTGCGGGCGCATTTATGTGACGCAATTCGCGATGTGTTTTAGTAACATTGCAAAATTTCCTTTTAAAAAATGATGTTAAAATTAATAATCTGAAATTACAAGTTAGCAGGTATAGCAAATCATGTTTTAGCCATTTATAATAAGTTTAAGCGACCGTTCTATAACCACGGGATCCGAGGGTGCCTAACACCTTCCCTCGAGTCAAGAATTCCTTACTCACGAATTTCTGGTTAGTAGACTCCAATCAGGCAGTCGAAGTTTCCTCGATTTGGGATTTTGAAATAAATCAGTGACTTGGGAAACCGAAAGCCAAGCCTATCCCAAGTGGCGACTCTTGAAATAATCAATTAATCCCATTTCGAATAATGTTACTTTAATTGGAAAAACACCTATACACGTGTCAGTTTTCAGGGTAGCCACCTGTAAGCGGTAAAAATGAGCTGTGACAATGAAGATCAGAGTCATACTGCTGCGTTTACACGTAGTACTATTTGTGAAGTCGTTGAATTTTATTATCTCAAGAAAAAAGTATTGTACATGTCTTTTGATAATGCTTCTAATAATAATGCTTCAATTTCAATATTAAAACAACATTTGAAACCACCTCTTGATGAAATTTTTCATGTTAGGTGTGCATGTCATGTTTATAATTTAATTGTTAAAAGTGGCCTTGATTTATTTTCAGTTGATATTACTCATGTTAAAAGAGTAGTTGGTGTTATTCAAGGAAATAATAGACAATCTAGAATAAAGAAATTTAAGAATAAGTGTGTCCAGTATAACATTAAACCAGATTTCCAATAACTGAAGTTGCTAATGTGCATTGTACTGATCCAAGACGTATGTTAACAACTACTACTTGGGAGGTCATTAATGATGTTGTTAATGTTAGGATTTATGCCCGTCACTAGAGGGGGGGTGAATAGTGCGGCACGAGAATATTGATAAATAATTAAAATTGCAGGAATAAAATAAATTCGGTAATTAAAATAGTAAGGAAAGAACACACCGAATTTATCCTGGTTCACCACAACTTGTGGTTAGTCCAGTCCCCGAGAGACTCTCTCGAGATTCCACTAACTCCGTTAAGCTTACGGGTGCCTAACAAACCGTTACACTTGCTCGTAGATGTACACTCTACAAGACTTCAACTTGCTCGAGGATACCGCACCTCAAGACTTCACCTTGCTCGTGGATACCGCACCACAAGACTTCAACCACTAAGATTGAGGGTACTTAGCAAACCCGACAATCAATGAGAAGATATGGTCTTCTCAAACACCTTTCTCTTTTACAACAAGAACTCTCTTATAAGAGTAGATAAAGAGATACAAAATAAGCTCTATGAACAACTCAAAGTTGTCTCTCAAATGGCTCAACAAAAGCTCTATAATGATGCACAAATGATATCAATATGTATATGAATAATGAGAGGTGTTGTGTGTTTCAATTCAGCTCAAAAGACCTCTATTTATAGGTGGTAGAAGTAGTATGTCCGTTGCTTAATTGGCAATCAATTATGCTGATTTTATGCCAAGATAATCGATTATCAGATTTGGATAATTGATTATCAGCTTACCGTTACAAAATCTGGAAGCTGATTTTATGCAACATAATCGATTATCAGATATGCATAATCGATTATTTTGTTACAGTGTTCAAACACTTGGCAACGGATACAAGATAATCGATTATGCTATACATGATAATCGATTATTGTGCTTTTTTGCAAATTCCGGTTTACACTGTCTTAACATAATCGATTATCACAATAAGCATAATCGATTATTTCTGTCCAGCTTTGAAAGACATGTTTAAAATTCATTTTGTCTAAAATGAAAATGTTTGAAATCATTTTGTTTGAAATAATTTGAAATATGATTTGATAAAATGATTTTATGCATATTTATGATGACCTATGTTGAGTCAAAAGACGAGATAACTTTAAACGTTGCTCTTACATTTGTTCTACCTAACGACCTACGCCTTGGGTCTTCGGTCTTGAACCTTTGAGCTCGTCTTTGGCTTGTCTATGCAATTCCGTCATCCATATGCTTCTCGGCATTCAATCTTGATTGTTTGTCATATAATAACTTTGTTCGACACTTGACTTTATTGTTTGTCATTCATCGACTTCGTTGTTTGTCATTCATCAAAACCTATACCCGAAAATCATGCTAATACAACCAAAGCACACATATCATGGATAGAATGATTTTCTAAAATTTCCCCCTTTTTGATAATGACAAACAATAGGAGATATGCATATTGGATTCCCCCTAAATTCATGTTATATCTCAACATACAATTCATGCAAACAATTCCCCTTAATGATAATTCCCCCTCAAATAAGGCATACTATAATGTAGATATATTCCCCCTTATTTGATGCATATCACCTAAGCTCTTCCCCCTTTTGGCATTAGCAAAAACAGAGTATACAAAGGCTATTATCCCCTTTCGACACTTCCCCCTTTCTGGGTATATCAATTGTTAGTGTCAAATATAAGATAGGAAATACAATAAGGAATATACATTGACGATATTTAAAAAATCATACCAACATGAAATAATACCAAATGTTAGTAAAAATATACCATATCAAAGGTTATTTTTAGCGAATATACCAACTGTTATTCAAACTAGAGAGATATTCATCAAAACATTAATCATTATTTTTAACAAAAATAATTGATACCAATTGTTATTCAAGATAAAACTTATCAAAACATGAATCAACAAAAATAATTAATATCAATTGTTAACAAAGATATATTAATTTTTAACACATGTCAACTATTACGTTTTTATAAAAAAATGATAACTAACCGAAATTCCCTCTCGATGCAATAAGGTTTCGTGCTTGGTGCATCTACTACGATATTGTAGTCTTCAAGCACACCTGCAAACGTACCTAAAAATAGGTTTTCGGTACCCAACTACTTTTGGGTCCTTGGGGGTTAGGCAAATAATAATCATAGCCAAATGATAAATCTCTATTGTTTTGCAAAACATACGGGTGCTATGTGTCCTACCCGGTTGCAATAATGACATATAACATTCGGGTTGTGCATATGTCTTGGTTGAGCCAAAAACGTTCTAGGTGATCTAAAGTCGTTATTCCTAGACGTATTGCGATTCCTAGAGTTATTTCTAGGTGGTCTAAAATGATTCATTTTAGACTCATTACCAAAAATTCCTAGAGTTGTTTCTAGGTGGTCTAAATGATTAATATTAGACTTATTAGTGAAGTTCCTAGAATTATTTCTAGGTGGTCTAACTCCATTTCTATCATCCTTTCTAATTTCTTCAATTGTTTTAGGATCATCAACACTACGTTTTCTAGTGTGTTCCTAAGTTCTATGTTCTCTATTTTCAAAGACTTACAAGAAGAACAATTTGAACTTTGATCAATTGAAGAGGCTTCATTCATCTCCTTAATTTTATTTCTAAGATCAATATTGTCATTTTCCAAAAATTTATTTTTCTCTTCTAAAACTTTAATTTTAGCCTTGGCCTCTTTGGAGATTTTTGAAATCTTTTTCAATTCACCATATAAGTCATGAAAAGCTTCTTGTAATTCTTCAAAAGAATAAGAGTTAGAATTACTTACCTCTTCTTCCTCGTTGGCCATGAGGCATAATGCGGCAGTTTCATCGCCCGAGCTGTCCGAATCCCATGTCACACGCCTTTGGTGTTTGTTCTTCTTCTTGTCCTTGGATTTTGGACAATGCGATTTGGTGTGGCCAAGTTTTCCACAATTTTGACATGAAGTACTTGGTTCTTCCTTCTTTATTTCCTTTTTCATAAACTTATAATACTTTTCGATCAAGGCATTGGAAATATTATCATCATCGCTATCCGAATCACTTACCTCTTCTCTTTTAGAGGATGAGGCTTTGAAGGCAATACCTACACCTTTATTTCCAAGATAAGGATTAAGAATAGTGCTTTCATAAGTTTCGAGGTTACCTCTTAGTCCATCAATTGTGACATCTGTGATTCCTATCGACTCTTGGATGGCATTGGCTTTGGAACACCATTCGGGGGTGAGACTCCGTAGGATTTTTCGAACAAGATCTTTGTTCGTGTACACTTTCCCGAGTGCATGAAGATCATTGACGATTCTTGAGAATCGTTCGAACATAACACCGATGGGTTCTTTCTCCCTCATTTTAAAGAGTTCATATTCATGTGTTAGAAAATCAACTTTAGATTCTCGGACTTGAGACGTACCTTCATAAGTGATCTCGAGTTTATCCCACATCTCCTTGCGGTTGTGCAGCAAGAAATCTTCCGATAGTCATCCGGATTCACCGCACAATATAATGTATTAACGGCCTTGGCGTTGTTTTCAACTTTCTTGATATCCTCGGCATCATATTCATCTTCTTCCTTTGGAACAATGGCTTCCCCAACTTTCTTCGTTGGCATTTGTTCACCGTTCTTGATGATTTGCCACAAGCGAAAGTTATTTGACTGGATGAAGATTCTCATCCGCTCTTTCCAATATGTGTAATTTGGTCCGTCAAATAGTGGAGGCCTATAGGTGGAGTGTCCTTCGCTCATCATTCCTGCGTTCAATATTCTCAACAAAAATATATATATTGTTCTCTCAACCGGTTAAGGCTTTCAGAGAGTTAGGCTCTGATACCAATTGTTAGGATTTATGCCCGTCACTAGAGGGGGGGGGGGGGTGAATAGTGCGGCACGAGAATATTGATAAATATTGCCGAATTAAAATTGCAGGAATAAAATAAATTCGGTAATTAAAATAGTAAGGAAAGAACACACCGAATTTATCCTGGTTCACCACAACTTGTGGTTAGTCCAGTCCCCGAGAGACTCTCTCGAGATTCCACTAACTCCGTTAAGCTTACGGGTGCCTAACAAACCGTTACACTTGCTCGTAGATGTACACTCTACAAGACTTCAACTTGCTCGAGGATACCGCACCTCAAGACTTCACCTTGCTCGTGGATACCGCACCACAAGACTTCAACCACTAAGATTGAGGGTACTTAGCAAACCCGACAATCAATGAGAAGATATGGTCTTCTCAAACACCTTTCTCTTTTACAACAAGAACTCTCTAATAAGAGTAGATAACGAGATACAAAATAAGCTCTATGAACAACTCAAAGTTGTCTCTCAAATGGCTCAACAAAAGCTCTATAATGATGCACAAATGATATCAATATGTATATGAATAATGAGAGGTATTGTGTGTTTCAATTGCTTAATTGGCAATCAATTATGCTGATTTTATGCCAAGATAATCGATTATCAGATTTGGATAATCGATTATCAGCTTACCGTTACAAAATCTGGAAGCTGATTTTATGCAAGATAATCGATTATCAGATATGCATAATCGATTATTTTGTTACAGTGTTCAAACACTTGGCAACGGATACAAGATAATCGATTATGCTATACATGATAATCGATTATTGTGCTGTTTTGGAAATTCCGGTTTACACTGTCTTAACATAATCGATTATCACAATAAGCATAATCGATTATTTCTGTCCAGCTTTGAAAGACATGTTTAAAATTCATTTTGGCTAAAATGAAAATGTTTGAAATCATTTTGTTTGAAGTATTTGAAATATGATTTGATAATATGATTTTATGCATATTTATGATGACCTATGTTGAGTCAAAAGACGAGATAACTTTAAACGTTGCTCTTACATTTGTTCTACCTAAACGACCTACGCCTTGGGTCTTCGGTCTTGAACCTTTGAGCTCGTCTTTGGCTTGTCTATGCAATTCCGTCATCCAGATGCTTCTCGGCATTCAATCTTGATTGTTTGTCATATAATAACTTTGTTCGACACTTGACTTTATTGTTTGTCATTCATCGACTTCGTTGTTTGTCATTCATCAAAACATATACCCGAAAATCATGCTAATACAACCAAAGCACACATATCATGGATAGAATGATTTTCTACAGTTAATTTTTACATAAATTTTATACAATTACTATTGAGTTTTTTGTAGCATATTACCCTACTGTTACTATGGCTTTAGCACATATAGCTGAAATTTCTTTTCTACTCTTTGAATTTAAGAAGAAATAAAAATATAGGGATGTTGTTAAAAAAATGCAAGAAAAATTCAAAAAATATTTCTTTCCAATTCTTCAAATTTACTTAATTGGTGTTGTTTTAAATCCTTCTATTAAGATGTCTCATTGTCACCAATTAATGAATGCTTTATATACTTATATGGAGATTGGACCAACTGAAACCCCAAATTTATACAATTGTATGAACAAGCTAAATGAATATTTAAACCATTTATATAATTATTATGCAAATGTAATTGATGATGCTGCTCTTAATATAGGCAATATTAAAATTACTATGCACTGTACCACTTCTACTACTGTGAATGATGATGAAGGCCTTGATAGTTTTAATATAAAATTTTGCAATAAACCTTTTATTTAGTTGATCAATATACTTATTTCTGCCAGCTAAGATATCTTTTAAATTCTATCATGTGATTTGCATAATTTGCATTTTAATCTAATGATAGAAATATTTCTATAATTAAATGCACTACTATTACTATTGGGGTTGATAACCAAGTGTTTAGGAAGAACCTAAGCATCTTTTATTAGATGCTCTTCTTTGTTTCCGACACGAAGCAAGAAGACACTAAATATTGGATCTGTTCTTACTTTATATTTCTTGTCAGTTGAGTCTTTTTCATTAGAGACCGGAAGTATAACATTGGCAAGCTAGCTTTATAGTCTCTATATTGTCGATTTTGAAACTACTGGTAATACTTGATATAAATTACCTCCACCAAACAGTTCATTAATATCCAATATATCTCTAGAACTTCGAGCAATTATTTTGATCGTTTGGTACTTAGCCATAAGTATTTCATCTCATATTATCAATTTTTTTTCTTGTAAATTTAGTACTGTCACGACCCAAAATCCACTAAGGGTCGTGGTGGCACCGGACACCGCTGTCAGACAAGCCAACCAAGCATGCATAATTAAATTCTAATTTTTGTATTTGCGAAACTTATTTTTCTTTATACATTAAATAATAAATAATGAGATTTCACAGAAATGAACATAAAGTCGATAACAAACTTAATACTGAATAATCCAAAAATCCTTCCAGAACCGGTGTCACAAGTGCATGACCAATTTACAAGAAAAACTAAATAAAATACAGTGGCTGTCTGGAATACAATTGGACAAGGAATATATAAAATCCTGAGAGAGACTATACTAGCTGCAGGTCGCCTCAAGGAAATACAACTCACCTAGTCTCTGTGTCAACCATGCCGCTATGCTACTAAGCTACTAGCCACACATAAACCTGTGCAACAAAAAAACATTGTAAGTATAGTATGAGTACGAAAATAACGTGTACTCAGCAAGTATCCCGTCTAATCTCGAAGAAGTAGAGACAAGAGGTCAACTTCAACACTTGCTAGTGTTCAATTAATAATACACTAAAATGTGAGAAAATCATGGATTTATATAGCAGTTCTAACTCACAAAGCTGGAAAGCAGGTAAATGCCTTTAATAAATAATAAAGAATTTTTAAGATTTACTTTTCATTATCTTTATCAATTTATGTCAGACCATGAAAGGAAAAATCAACATTTAAAATTCTCGGGCAAGCAATGTAAGCATGCACATATCATGCCGAGGTTAACGGTTCGCTCCAATAGAAATGTAAACTATGCAATGTCGAGGGTCAAACGACTTGAACCATAAATGCATCTATATAAATGGTAGATATGGATCATGGACAACCAACAACAAAATATGATGGCATGAACATATATAACATGGGATGACCAGACAACCAAGAAACGATATATATGGTACGAGCTACCATGCTACCATAAAAGACTATGCAACAAACATCAACCGACAAAGTATCCAAACTATACATGAGTCGTCACCTGTCTATAAGCCACTAAAAGAACATAAGTGCTACAACATAGCCAGAATAGGGCCTCGACATATCCATAATGTCAATATCAAAAATGCATATCAAGACCACAGCAAGACCGGAGAAGGAATCTCGCCAATCACCGCTGAACTGGACAGCCTACTATGGTGGGGGAGCTGCACCTGCCAGTCTATCAGGACCTGCAGCATGACATGCATCGTCCACAAACAAAAGGACATTAGTATGAATAAAGTACTAAGTATGTAAGGCATGGAACCATAAGTACGAACATTAATGTAAGCAGAGATAGAGAATATGTTAGAATATACGCTTAACGCTAGAGGGGGGTGAATAGCGTTATAATAAAAAACAATGTAAATTTGCGGAATTAAAATTGCAGGAATAACGTAAGTGCAGTAATTAAAATGGTAAGGAGAGAACACACCGAATGTATCCTGGTTCACCACAACGTGTGGTTAGTCCAGTCCCCGAGTGACTCTCTCGAGTTTTACACTAACTTCGTTAAGCTTACGGGTGCCTAACAAACCGTTATACTTGCTCGCAGATATACACTCTACAAGACTTCAACCTGCTCGAGGATACCGCACCTCAAGACTTCAAACCAAGGAACTACTTTTCCTTCTTACAACAAGGGATTAGAATATCCCTTCAAGTGTGTACAAACACTTAGCACTCAAGACAAGACTCTCTTTATAGAGTAGATATGAGTAAAAACAATACGCTCAAGAACACAACAACTTAGTCAAGAGTTTGGCTCTCAAAAAGCTATGAAATGAATATAAAATGATTGATATGAGAGTATGTAAGCTTAAGCAAGAATGTAATCAGTTGTTGTACTTAAAAGAGTGATTTTGAGGTGTATTTATAGTGCTCAAAGTCACCAAGACCGTGCTTAATTGCCAATCACTAATTGCTGATTTTGTGCTTGCATAATCGATTATCTGATCTGCATAATCGATTATCTGCAGATCGTTCAAAAATCATATGCGGATTTTAAGCATAATAATCGATTATTCAAGTAGCATAATCGATTATCAGTTAACGTTCAAAAATCGGATACAGATTCTGTGCAAGCATAATCGATTATTGCCTTGTGTATAATCGATTATATTTCAGCGTTTTTAAAAATACTTTGGCAACGGTCTTAACATAATCGATTACCTAAAAGACATAATCAATTATTTTGCTGTATTGAAAATTCCGGTTATACACTGTTTGGACATAATTGATTATCAAGAAGAACATAATCGATTATTTTTCTATTTTGTAAAATCCGGTTTACACTGTTTTAACATAATCGATTATAAGTAAGACATAATCGATTATATTGCTGTCTTGAAAATTTCGGTTAACACTATCTTAACATAATCGATTATAAGAAATACATAATCGATTATTTATGTCCAGATTTGAAAAACATGTTTGAAAATCATTTTGGCTAAAATAAAAATGTTTGAAAATCATTTTGGTTTAACTCAATGATGCATGAAAATGATTTTACAAGAGAAGCCAAGACTTGAATAAGTTGTCGGATCAAGATCACACTATAAAGTGACTCATTTATAACTTTGTTGTTATTCTTGATCTTGCTCTTTGTTTCTCATGTTCTTGGACTTTGGCATATGTCAATTTTCCATGCGCGTCGATTTGTCATTTATCAAAACCTACAGAAATGAACACACGTTTAGTTTTAGCGACTTGAGAACGTATTTCAACAATTTCCCCCTTTTTGATAATGGCAAACCAATATCGGGATATGCATAAGATAAGTATAAGTTCCCCCATAAGTATAAGTTCCCCCTCAATTTATGAGTTCCCCCTCAATTTATGCCAATATGATTTAGTGTGCATAGCCCTTATTCTTCCCCCTTTTGGCATTAGCAAAAATAATGAACTTTCATTAAAAATATTAAACATACATGAGAAAGCAAAAAAATAGACAGAATATATTTTAAACGATACATAATAAAAAATTTATTATTCATTGTCATCATTAACATCCGGCTCGGCATCCGGCACTCCATCCGGAAGAACAATTTGGGCATATGGATAGTTGACATGATCAAAGTACCCATGAAGCTCATAAGTCAAACGAGTGACGTTTTGATCAATACGAGTCATTGAGGTTGACAAAGAAGCAAGTTGGTCCGAAATGGCCAGAAGAGTAGGAGCTTGAGGACGACGTATTTGAGTAGGAGGAGGAGGAGGAGGAGGATGTTCACCAATATTGGAAAATGAAGATTCTTGAATTTCCCAATGCTTTGTTGCCTTTTTGTGAGGACCGACGGAGGTGTCGATACCGGAGGCTTCAAAAATAGCCATTATGACAAAAGCATATGGGAGTGGCTTATCGTCCCCAATTGCATCATACATGTGAGTCATGACGAACTGGCACCAATTGATGCGAGCCCCGGTGATAATTGCATGTAAGAGTTTTTTGAATCCTCATGAGAGAGAGTGGTATGATTGAATTTTCGGGGTTTGAGAACTCGGGTGATGAAATAAAATATTAGACGATATTCTGGGAGCATGTGCGTAATAGTTGGGCGACGATTATCCGGACAGTCGCCAATACCAATTTGGTGAAAAAGAAGTTGTTCATCAAATAAAGCGCCTGCTTCTCTAGTGTAGAGAGAAATGTCTTCACCATTTCGTGGAAGGTTAGTGAGGAGTTGCAAGTTTTCCTCATTTACAAAAATTGGAACTCCATTGATGCTAGAGACAAGGTCACCATCTTCGTCCTTCTGTAGATTTGAATAGAAGGCACGGATTAGAGCAGGGTGAATGTAAGGAGTTTGAAGATATAGAAAGTCAATGAGTTGGCTTTGTATAAGAATATTTTCTGTTGATAGGGGTGCGCTATTTCGAAGATATCGAGTAGTTGAGAAACGAGGCGGAAGGATTTCTCGATTCTCAAATTTTTCAATGAATCGAAGAAGTTCGGGTTGAGTATCCAAACGCAAATAAGAGCCGTCTTTATAGTGGAAAACGGGTGGAGGAGCGGCGGAAGAGGAGGCAATATGTTTGCCGGAACGAGAGCGTTTAGAGTGCTTGCTTGCCATTAGTATGAAGAAATAGGAGCTGTTTCAAAAGTTTGAAGGCTTTGGAAGATTGTTTGGAACTAAGAGTGAGATTGAAGTGAGAAATTTGAAGGATGAAAACACTTATTTATAGAATTGAAGAAGTGAGGCATTTATGGAGCAAAAAGCTGCAGATTTATTAAGCCAAACGGTTATGAACGGTAACAAAAATTTGAATACTGACCGTTGGTAATCGATTATGGAGGCTGAATAATCGATTATTTTCAATATTTTGAATTGTAGTCAGAGAATAAATCGATTATGCGATAGGAGATAATCGATTATTTGAAGACAGAAGTATTATGAGGGTCCGGGCTCGGGGAATAATCGATTTTGGTTAATATGATAATCGATTATTTCAGTCCAGTGATATGACGAAAAGCCGAGACGATAAAAGGTAATCGATTATGCAGTACTAAATAATCGATTATTATGAAACCTGTAACACTGAATCTCAACTTAATCGATTAGTAATATATGATAATCGATTATTGCCAAATTCCTGCAAACCGAGATGTTAGAAATAATCGATTGTTCTTAGTCAATAATCGATTATTTGTTACCAATGCCCGAAAATTCCCCCTGTCTTTGGGGCGATACCTGCAAAAAAGAATTAGGCGCCTCCGACGTTCAAGTTAGTAATTATTTAAAGAAAAATGCAATGCATGAATTAGATCATCGTGGAGTCAAGAATTTCGAGTTCACTACGAATGCGGAAAAAGAACTCTTTCTCTAAAGGCTTTGTGAAGATGTCGGCCAATTGATTTTTGGTTTCAACAAATTCAATTTCGACATCGCCCTTGAGAACGTGATCTCTTATAAAGTGATGTCTAATTTCTATATGTTTCGTTCTTGAGTGAAGAATAGGATTCTTCGTCAAGCTTATGGCGCTAGTATTGTCACATCGAAGAGGAACATGATCAATACTAAGACCATAATCCGAGAGTTGTTGCTTCATCCAAAGGATTTGAGCACAACAACTCCCCGCGGCTATATATTCAGCCTCGGTTGTGTATAACGCAACACTAACTTGTTTCTTGCTACACCAAGAAACTAAGGAGCTACCGAGCAAATGGCAAGTGCCACTAGTGCTCTTGCGGTCCAATTTGCAACCCGCAAAATCGGAATCGGAATAGCCAACAAGTTGGCATGAAGAATCTTTGGGATACCATAGTCCCACATTTATTGTTCCAACAAGATACTTCATAATCTGTTTTACCGCAATTAAGTGTGACTCCTTCGGACATGATTGATATCGAGCGCATAAACACACGCTAAACATGATGTCGGGTCTACTAGCAGTAAGATAGACAAGGGATCCGATCATACCTCGATACTTCTTGGTGTCTACTTCCTTACCTTTCTCATCTTTGTCAAGATGGTCGGATGTACTCATTGGAGTGGCTATTGCTTTGGCGTTGCTCATTTCAAAACGATTTAGCAACTCCTTGCAATATTTGGATTGGCAAATGAAAGTTCCCTCTTTAATTTGTTTCACTTGCAACCCCAAGAAGAAGTTTAGCTCACCCATCATTGACATTTCGAATTCGCTAGTCATTAACTTAGAGAATTCCTCGCATAGAAAATCATTAGTAGCACCAAAAATAATATCATCGACATAAATTTGAACTAATAGAATGTCATTGTTTTTATTTTTGATAAACAGTGTAGTGTCGACTTTCCCCCTTTCGAACTCATTGTCCAAAAGAAATTTGCTTAAGCGCTCGTACCAAGCTCGAGGAGCTTGTTTAAGTCTATATAGCGCTTTCTTAAGCTTGAAGATGTGATCGGGAGATTTAAAGTCTTCAAAGCCCGGGGGTTGTTCAACGTACACTTCCTCTTGAATAAACCCATTGAGGAAGGCACTTTTGACATCCATTTGAAATAATTTGAAATTCATAGATGATGAAAAAGCAAGTAATAAACGAATGGCTTCTAGGCGTGCAACGGGTGCAAAGGTTTCTTCATAATCAATGCCTTCTTCTTGATTATACCTTAGCAACTAGCCTAGCTTTGTTTCTAGTGATTATACCATTTTCATCTAATTTATTCCGAAAAACCCATTTCGTACCAATTATGGTGTGATTATCAGGTCTTGGCACCAATTCCCAAACATCATTACGTTTGAATTGGTTAAGCTCCTCTTGCATTGCCAAGGTCCAATGCTCATCCCCAATTGCTTCAGAAATGGTTTTAGGTTCTATTTGTGAAACAAAAGCCATATGTCCTACGGTGTCTTTAAGAAGATTTCGTGTACTTACCCCTTTCTCGATGTTGCCAATTACCTTGTCAAGAGGATGGTCTTTAGACGTCCTCCAAGCCTTAGGCATCATCGATGCTTCTTCTTGTGGTGGTACTTCTTCCGAAGGTTGTTCCATGACTTCATCTTGAACTTCCTTTGGATCCTCCTTTTGTACCTCGTCTTGAAGATTGATTTTCTTTAAAGCATCTGCAAGATCAACACAAGGATCCTTTCTCGCCAAGCGAGCATCATTTTCACAAAATACTACATGAGGAGATTCCTCAATAGTTTTGGTTCGATTATTAAAAACTCTATATGCTTTGCTACGCGATGAGTAACCAATAAAAATTTCTTCATCAGATTTCGCGTCAAATTTTCCCAAGTTATCTTTTCCGTTGTTGTGAATAAAACATTTACAACCGAAGACTCTAAGATGGGAAAGATTTGGTTTCCTTCCCTTATAGAGTTCATAGGGAGTTTTTATGAGTATCGGTCTTATGACAGCTCTGTTTAAAACATAGCTTGCGGTACTCACGGTATCCGCCCAAAACTTTTTGGAAATCTTAGCCTCATCGAGCATGGTTCTAGCCATCTCTTCGAGACATCGATTTTTACGTTCCACCACTCCATTTTGTTGTGGTGTACGTGGAGCCGAGAAGGTATATTCAATACCAAGTTCGTCACAAAAATCCGCAAAGATATTATGATCGAACTCTCCCTCATGATCACTTCTTATGGAAGTGACGGTTGTGTTCTTTTCATTTTGAACACGTTTAAGAAAACTTTTAAAAGAATTATAGGCATCACTTTTATGAGTAAGAAATAACGTCCATGTGAATCTAGAGTAGTCATCAACAATTACAAAAGCATAAAGATTTCCACCAAGACTTTCAACATGAGATGGTCCAAAAAGATCCATGTGTAGAAGTTGTAAGGGTCTAGTGGTTGAACAACATTTTTGGATTTAAAAGAGGCTTTTGTTTGTTTCCCTTTTTGACATGAGTCACAAATAGAATCTTTTTCAAATTTCATGTTTGGAAGGCCAATTACTAAATCTTGTGAAACTAGTTTGTTTAAAAGATTCATATTTACATGAGCTACTCTACGATGCCATAACCACATGTCGTCTTCTTTACTCATAAGGCAATTTACAAAACTTGATGAAGAATTTTCAAGATCAATCATATAGATATTATCTATTCTAATACCACGAAGAATAATGTTGAAATCACTACGACGGATAACTAAGCATTCTTCGGAGTCAAACAATACAAGATTACCCTTGTCACATAATTGACTTATGCTCAAGAGATTATGTTTAAGACCTTTAACTAGCAAAATATGCTTAATGGAGGAGGATTCGTCCTTACCGACCGATCCAATGCCTATAATCTTTCCTTTGTTATTGTCTCCAAAAATAACATTTCCTCCTTCCGTGGGTTTTAATTGAAGGAATTTTGATGCATCCCCGATCATATGTTTGGAGCATCCACTATCAAGGTACCAAAGTACACTTGATCCCTTCAAACACACCTACAAAACAAATTAATGAGATTTTGGTACCCAAGCCATTTTGGGTCTTTGTGTGTTAGGTGCAAAATATTGGTGTGATTGTCCTGCAGTGAAATGTCTATGTCTAGTGAAGCATGCGGGAGCAATATGTCCAATTTTATTGCAATAATGACAAATGACATTCGGATTGTGCATTCTTCTAGGATGATAATAATTTGGGGGTCTAAATTTATTCACTCTATTTTTAGGAACATAGTTTTGATGTAGTTTTCGAGAATCTTGTCTAGGTGGTCTATACATGCCAACATTTCTTCTAGCATCCACTTTATTTTTAGGAATATAGTTTTGATGTGGTTTTCGAAAATCTTGTCTAGATGGTCTATACATTCCAATATTTCTTCTAGCATTTGTTCTAGGATGAGTTGCAATTCTAGGATTAAAATTTCTAGGTTGAGTGTTGACATTTATTTTGTTTTGCCTAAGTTGAGTCTTAGGTGGTATAGGAATGGACTCAACTTTTTCTTTTGGCTCGTGTTTAAAGCCTATACCGTGCTTAGTGGATTTCAAATTTACAAGCACTTCATTGAGATTTTTGTGTGAAGAATTGAATTTGTGCAAAGTGCTTCTAAGACTTTCTACTTCTTCCTTTAGAGATTTGCAAGAAGTACAATCCTTATTTTAGCTTTCGGGTTTATCGGCGCTTCTTTTGCCATAAAACTTGTTTTCCTCTTTTAATTTCTCATTTTCAAGAGTTAGTTTTTCAAAATCCTTTTCTTTTGAAGAAATGAGTTTTCTTAAATCTTTTATAGATTTAGAAGCGCTAATAAACTCTTTATACAACTCATCAAATGCATCTTGCATTTCTTCTAAAGTGAAATAGTTCTTAGAAGTAGTACATACCTCATTTTGAGTTTCTTCGTGTGCCATAAGACACAAGCTTGCGGTCTCGTTTCCTTCTCCATCACTTGATTCGTCTCCGGAGTCGCCTCCCCAAGAGATGTATGCTCTTTGTTTCTTGACGGGTTTCTTCTCCTTTTTAATATTTGGACAGTTTGATTTGATATGCCCGATTTCTCCGCATCCATAGCACTTTAATTGGTCTCCTTGTTGCTTACCTTTTCGTTCATACTTCTTATGCATGAACTTGAGAAATTTCTTAATAACGAGTCCGAACTCGTTATCTTCGTCGCTTGAATCCTCATCATTTTGAGGTTGAGCCGTGCTTGCTTTAAGGGTGATTCTTCGTTTCCTTTGATCATCCAAAGGAGGGTTAAGAATAGTAGATTCATAGGTTTTGAGATTACCTCTAAGCCCGTCGATTGTGACATTTGTAATGCCGATTGATTCTTGAATAGCGTCAGCTTTGGAGCGCCATTCCGGAGTGAGACTTCGAAGAATTTCACTGACAAGTTCCCTATCCGTGAAGGTCTTCTTAAGAGCATGAAGATCATTAACGATTTTTGAAAATCGTTCGAACATATCATCTATCTTCTCATTTTCCTTCATATGAAAAAGTTCATATTCATGGGTTAGAAAATCTATTTTAGCTTCTCTTACCTGGTCCGTACCTTCGTAGGTGATTTCCAATTTATCCCACATTTGCTTAGCCGTGGTGCAACATGATATTTTCCGATAATTATCAGGATTTACCGCACAGTACATCATGTTGATGGCTTTTGCGTTGTTCTCCACCTTTCTAATATCGTCTGCGTCATACTCATCTTCCGATTTTGGCACCATTTCATTTTCTACCTTTTTGGTTGGAATTTGCTCTCCATTCTTGATAATTTTCCACAGTAGAAAATTATTTGATTGGATAAATATTCTCATCCTTTCCTTCCGATACGTATAGTTTGTGTCATCGAATAGTGGTGGCCTTGTGAAGCATTGTCCTTCACCTAGTCCTGCATAAACGTTACGAGTAGAAGCCATGGATTGTTTCTCTCAAACTGTTAAGTCTTTCAGAGAGTTACTCTCTGATACCAATTGTTAGAATATACGCTTAACGCTAGAGGGGGGGTGAATAGCGTTATAATAAAAAAACAATGTAAATTTGCGGAATTAAAATTGCAGGAATAACGTAAGTGCAGTAATTAAAATGGTACG
The DNA here is from genome assembly GCA_034376525.1 of Nicotiana benthamiana. Taxonomy (NCBI): domain Eukaryota; kingdom Viridiplantae; phylum Streptophyta; class Magnoliopsida; order Solanales; family Solanaceae; genus Nicotiana; species Nicotiana benthamiana. Next base: position 99,709,556 of record CM067337.1, read on the forward strand.
GAGAGAACACACCGAATTTATCCTGGTTCACCACAATGTGTGGTTAGTCCAGTCCCCGAGAGACTCTCTCGAATTTTACACTAACTTCGTTAAGCTTACGGGTGCCTAACAAACCGTTACACTTGCTCGTAGATATACACTCTACAAGACTTCAACCTGCTCGAGGATACCGCACCTCAAGACTTCAAACCAAGGAACTACTTTTCCTTCTTACAACAAGGGATTAGAATATCCCTTCAAGTGTGTACAAACACTTAGCACTCAAGACAAGACTCTCTTTATAGAGTAGATATGAGTAAAAACAATACGCTCAAGAACACAACAACTTAGTCAAGAGTTTGGCTCTCAAAAAGCTATGAAATGAATATAAAATGATTGATATGAGAGTATGTAAGCTTAAGCAAGAATGTAATCAGTTGTTGTACTTAAAAGAGTGATTTTGAGGTGTATTTATAGTGCTCAAAGTCACCAAGACCGTTGCTTAATTGCCAATCACTAATTGCTGATTTTGTGCTTGCATAATCGATTATATGATCTGCATAATCGATTATCTGCAGATCGTTCAAAAATCATATGAGGATTTTAAGCATAATAATCGATATTCAAGTAGCATAATTGATTATCAGTTAACGTTCAAAAATCGGATGCAGATTCTGTGCAAGCATAATCGATTATTGCCTTGTGTATAATCGATTATATTTCAGCATTTTTTAAGAATACTTTGGCAACGGTCTTAACATAATCGATTACCTAAAAGACATAATCGATTATTTTGCTGTATTGAAAATTCTGGTTATACACTGTCTGGACATAATCGATTATCAAGAAGAACATAATCGATTATTTTTCTGTTTTGTAAAATCCGGTTTACACTGTCTTAACATAATCGATTATAAGTAAGACATAATCAATTATATTGCTGTCTTGAAAATTTCGGTTAACACTGTCTTAACATAATCGATTGTTTGAAAATCATTTTGGTTTAACTCAATGATGCATGAAAGTGATTTTACGAGAGAAGCCAAGACTTGAATAAGTTGTCGGATCAAGATCACACTATAAAGTGACTCATTTATAACTTTGTTGATATTCTTGATCTTGCTCTTTGTTTCTCATGTTCTTGGACTTTGGCATATGTCAATGTTCCATGCGCGTCGGTTTGTCATTTATCAAAACCTACAGAAATGAACACACGTTTAGTTTTAGCGACTTGAGAATGTGTTTCAACAGAATATACAACCTATAACATTTGGGTACCTCTGAGGACTACTGACATAGAATGCCTGATGGATATAATCCTTTTGGTATGAATAGTTTATTGGTTTGGGCATGGATGTTCTTATTTGGACATCTTGTTTGGGCTACTGGATTTATGTTCTTAATTTCTTAGCGTGGATATTGGCAAGAATTGATTGAAACGAAATATTTATATATACATAAACTTTTAAAAAAAAAATGCCTCTGTGGGCATCATCATCACCATATCGTACCCGGCCGTAATAGACTCGGAAAAAACTTACTTGGCCATCATAAGGCTCGGTAAAATTGTACCCGACCACTTAGAGCTCGGTAAAATCCAATTGATCAGTGGTTGCACAATAGGTGTTGTACCCGGCCGACTATAGCGCGGCTCGATAGAGTAAAATAGATAAATATATATAATGCATTCTCGACTCATGGAATCACATTCTAAACCTTTTGAAGTGACGTAAGTTCGGTATCCTCTGTACACATTATTGGATTTGGGACTAACTCTTCGCCATGAACCTTATAAAAATCAGGAAGTACCAACAATATTGATAACATAAGAAAGAGAGAGGCAACATCAACATCAATCGTTTCATAAGAGACGAAACAATGTAAGTAATGCTAGCTTCTATGAGTCGAGTATCTTTAAAAGCTCGTTCACTACATTGTGTACAATCGGAGTCATGCAAAAGAAGGAGAGGAAGAGCCTCGCATACCTTGTATACACTGCTCAACCTCAAGCTATGCAATTGTTACATCTCCTTAGTCTATAATAAGAGAAACGATACTATCGTTATCATTTAAGCGTCATAACTATTATGTATCCACCACAACCTATTTTACGATAAAATGGAAAACACCTCCCCTATTTATATGACTTTCCACAAGTGAAACAATCACCAAACAGTCCAAACAATAGCAATGTTAATCATATTGAACCTCCCAAAATAGTCCACCAACCAATAACATTACTACCAAGCCTTTCGATATATATTTCATAAGTTCTAGCTTCAATGACTTAGCCGCAACTTGGATAATCTTAAATACATAAAGAGTATGAGGTTCCTTACCTTTATACAGAAAGAACAACTCCAATTTGACCTTAATTTTCCATGAAACATCTCTCTAATGCTACTACAAAAATAAAAAAGCGAAACTAGCAATCAATTTGTGTTTTTCGGCACTAGAATCACTTTATAAGGCTTGAAATCACCTAAGGTTGATATTAAGAACTTGAAGGAGTATATACAGAACATAAACCCCTTAAAACAACCTCCCACACGAGCTGGAACAACACAAAAATGAGCAACAACAAGAAGAAAAAGAAACCTACTAGCGCCACGGGATTCCCGACACTTGATTTGTGTTGTTTGCCCTTTGTTTAGGTCTTGAATCTGGAGAGAACCTTGAGAGGATGTTCCTAGGGTTCTATGGTCTGAATATAGTGAAAAGAAATGACTTAAAATGGGTTGGAGGCATCCTATATAGATCCAAATGTCTTAAACCACCTAAGTGGGCCCCATAGAGAGGTGCTTGGCGTAGTCTTGCAAAAATACAAATACCTCTCTACTCCGAGATCGTATTGGCAAACGATTTAATGTGTTGGAAACGAGACTCATAGATCTTTAATTTGATGGGTAGATCACCACGTAATTCCTTAAAAATTAGGAGAAAAGCTTAGAAATATTTGTCCTAATGTTTAAGTAAAATTATGAACCTAAGTTGCGACAACTTTTGTCGACTTTTATTTCATAAGTCGTTTGACTTCAGGATGTATGATACGGATATTATATGTAAATACCCTAATACATTACCTCTTGAGTGTATTAAGCACATCTAAGTTTACCTGAAAATATGAGTTACAACATCCTTGATTTGTTCAACTTCTAATACTTGTTAATCACCCTTATACACTCTTGTATCACTTAAGACAAATAAGATTAACTTCTTATCATCTCAAGATAATTCATTCTTGGATTTATGTTTACTACCTTATGGCATGAGCTAACATGCGTGAATATAGGTTGCAACAGGTAACCCATCCGAATTTAACACTCCAGAAGAAGGTCACTCAGTTCATATTGATTATGAAGAACTTACTAAGGCAATGCAAAACCTTTGAATTTACTCTTTTTTGGTTAATTTACTTGTTGTTAAACGAATAAATATAAACCTTTCAAGTAGTAAGTTTGAATTTTGAAATAAATGTAGCACTTGCAATTTATAAGTGCAATTTTTTCCCATCTTACTTGTATTCTTTATATTAATACAAATATAACTTACAATAGTTATACAAAATACAAAAAAAAAAATTAAAAATACACTAACCCGACCCGGGCCCCCTCAACCCGGAACCCGTATGGTTCAATTTTTACCCGAATAAACCCGAACCCCTTAAACCCGGTAAGCCTCAACCCATAACCGGCCCGAACCATAACCCATATAAGTCCAAGAATTTCCAACTCAATCCGGCCCGGCCCACCCGTTTAACACCCTTACGTAGAAGGCACTCACGAATCTTAAAAAGAAGTACAACATCCAAACATGTTTTCACAAGCTTTTATTTCAAAACAAAATTTTTAAAAACCTTTGTTTCTAAAAGTCGTCAAGAAAAGGCAAAAAATGGGTTCTTATTAGAAGATAATATATCCGGGTTTGGACATGAAATAAGCATGGGCCTATTGTTAGAAAATAGCCTAATCCAGCAGTACTTTTCAGGCCTACAGACAATGGACCACACCAAGACTTATTATTTTGTTGGACCGGGGAACCAAATATTGAAAAGAAATCCTTGCACAAATAACCAATTAGATTCACTATTTACCATTCTTAATTGGTACACATAAATTATATACTTATTATATATATACTAGTATCTATAAATGTATGTTACACGTTAATAATGACAAGTGATGATTTAAACAATTATTTATATAAAAGAACAATAAAATTTAACTAATGAAAGAAATTTTATGTATAATAATACAACAATCATTTAAATGCCCAAAAATATTATTACATTAGCATAATCCATGAATTTAAAATAAAAGAACATCATCACAACTTACACAAATGATCAATTTTGTCATGTTAGTTAGATAATCGTGTATTATAGTTTAAAAGTATTTAATGTGACGATATCTTAACGAACAATTCTTTGTGGACAATATATTTTTTTGTGTATGTTTCCTTCTAATGCTTTGGTTACTATACCTTAACCAAAACTCTTGTTGTCGATCTTGATACTCCTCTTGAAAGTGTAACATATAGTTGTTCGTGCAAGAATACATATTACGGTTAATATAGCCCAATATTTAAGATATTTGTCATTGCACAAACATCATCAAATGATTAATTTTGCCATGTTAGTTAGATAATCTTATATTATAGTTTAAAAGTATTTAATGTGATGATATCTTTACGAAAAATTCTTCTGGACTATATTTTTTGTGTATGTTTTCTCCTAATATTTTGGTTACTCTGCCTTAACCAAAACTCTTGTTGTCGATCTTGATATTCCTATTGAAAGTGTAACATATAGTTGTTCGTGCAAGAAAATATATTATGGTAAATATAGTTGAATATTTAGGATGTTTGACCTTATGCTTTATTTATTATATTTGAAAAACATAAATATACTAAAATTATTTTCACATTAATTTAAAAAGATATTCCTCGGTTTCGAAAGATGAAAGCTGAATTTAGGGATAAGAATACTTAGAAGCACTACCAATATCATAATTTTTATATGTATGACGTTATTATTAAAACTTCTATATACCATATGTGTGCTATGACATAAGCTATTCGATATATCTAAGTTTTTCAGTAGCATAACGAGCATATTTTTCTTCAAAATGGACCTTTATACAATGGAAGATCAATTTTAACTTAGGCTATTAAATATACGTTGACACTAACATACGTAGGAAATAATAAATTTGACAACAAACATATATAGCAGGAGGCCATTTAGTATTCAAGTATTCTCTTAGTAGTAATTATTGGTATCATTTTCTGCTGAATCAAAAACCAAAAATATTTTATTTTTAATATAAAATTTTGCAATAAACCTTTTATTTAGTTGATCAGTATACTCATTTCTGCCAGCTAAGATATCTTTTTAATTCTATTATGTGATTTGCATAAATTGCATTTTAATCTAATGATAGAAATATTTCTATAATTAAATGCACTAATATTACTATTGGGGTTGATAACCAAGTGTTTTGGAAGAACCTAAGCATCTTTTATTAGATGCTCTTCTTTGTTTCCGATACGAAGCAAGAAGCCACTAAATATTGGATCTGTTCTTACTTTATATTTCTTGTCAGTTGAGTCTTTTTCATTAGAGACCGGAAGTATAATTTTGGTAAGCTAGCTTTATAGTGTCTATATTGTCGATTTTGAAGCTACCGGTAATACTTGATATAAATTACCTCCCAAATAATTAATTTCCACCAAACAGTTCATTAATATCCAATATATCTCTAGAACTTCGAGCAATTATTGTGATCGTTTGGTACTTAGCCATAAGTATTTTATCTCATATTATCAATTTTTTTTCTTATAAATTTAGTATTGTCACGACCCAAAATCCACAAGGGTCATGGTGGCACCTGACACCGCGATCAGGCAAGCCAACCAAGCATGCATAATTAAATTCTAATTTTTGTATTTGCGAAACTTATTTTTCTTTATACATTAAATAATTAATAATGAGATTTTACAGAAATGAACATACAGTCGATAACAAACTTAATACTGAATAATCCAAAAATTCTCCCAGAACCGGTGTCACAAGTGCATGAGAAATTTCTAAGAAAAACTAAATAAAATACAGTGGATGTCCGGAATACAATTGGACAAGGAATACATAGAATTACGAGAGAGACTATACTAGCTGCGGGTCGCCTCAAGGAAATACAACTCACCTAGTCTCTGTGTCAACCATGCCGCTATGCTACTAAGCTACTAGCCATACATAAACCTGTATAACAAAAACGCACTTTAAGTATAGTATGAGTACGAAAAATAACGTGTACTCAGCAAGTATCCCATCTAATCTCGAAGAAGTAGAGACAAGAGGTCAACTTCAACACTTGCTAGTGGTCAATTAATAATATACTAAAATGTGAGAAAATCATGAATTTATATAGTAGTTCTAACTCATAAAGCTGGAAAGCAGGTAAATGCCTTTAATAAATAATAAAGAATTTTTAAGATTTACTTTTCATTATCTTTATCAGTTTATGTCAGACCATGAAAGGCAAAATCAACATTTAAAATTCTCGGGCAAGCAATGTAAGCATGCACATATCATGCCAAGGTTAATGGTTCGCTCTAATAGAAATGTAAACTATGCGACCTTTTCAGAAATTCATTTGCTAATTCGATGTGATTTAAGCAATACAAGTTATCAATAAGACGGTAAGTATTCCAATTATAACATGCTTACAATAGCATATTAGTAGCTATGCACGGACTCTCATCACCTCGTGCGCCTTGGGGCTTTCTATTTGATTGTATCGAAAGGCCCAATGAATTGGGATTTCCCTATTGGTCCAGGTCATTTCGGGGCAAGCAGATCATTTATGTTGAAGAGGATGAGCTTCAAGAGAATGATTCGGATTTCTTGCAGAGTGGAACCATGAAGTACCAGACACGAGATAGATCTTCCAAAGAACAAGGCCTTTCTCGAATAAGCCAATTCATTTGGGACCCTGCAGATTCACTATTTTTCCTATTCAAAGATCAGCCCCTGGCTCTGTGTTTTCACATCGAGAATTATTTGCAGATGAAGAGATGTCAAAGGGGCTTCTTACTTCCCAAACAGACCCTCCTACATCTATATATAAACGCTAGTTTATCAAGAATATGCAAGAAAAGCACTTCGAATTGTTGATTAATCGTCAGAGATGGCTTAGAACCAACAGTTCATTATCTAATGGATTTCCGTTCTAATACTCTATCCGAGAGTTATCAGTATTTATCAAATCTGTTCCTATCTAACGGAACGCTATTGGATCAAATGACGAAGACATTGTTGAGAAAAAGATGGATTTTCTCGGATGAAATGAAAATTGGATTCATGTAACAGGAGAAAGATTTCACATTCCTTAGCCGGAAAGATATGTGGCCATGAAAGAGGGATTTAGTGGAACAGAATTGACTGGGTGGTAGAGTCGTGGAAACGCTTGTTTCTTCCATATTTTGGACCTTAGCTCCATGGAAGAATATGTTACTGCTGAGACACGGAAGAATTGAAATCTTAGATCAAAACACTATGTAGGGATGGTATGAACTGCCTAAATAAGAATTCTTGAACAGCAAACAACCAGTTCAGATATTCACGACCAAGAAGTACTGGATTCTCTTTCGGATAGGCCCTGAAAGGAGAAGGAGGGCTGGAATGCCAACAGGCGTCTATTTATATTGAATTTACCCGATAGTCCCCATTTTGGGAACGTCCAGTGCCAAAGTCACTGAATGGTAAGTCGCCAATCCCTGGACTATGTAATGTATTTTATCTGCTGGGTTACGGGCGGGCATTTTACCAGAGGTTTCTAATCTATCCTTGTGTGATTCCTGTTGAAGCATATACTCGGGGGGTGGGTGCAGGGCGGACGATTTTAAAGCGGACTCCCCATTCATTAGATAGAGAAGATCACCAAGATTTCGCGATCCGCTTCCGAATTTATTCCAATTCCAAGAGCTCGGATCGAATCGGTATATCACACGTAGCCCCAACAAATAGGAGCACATAATCAATTAACTCACCTATGGGGACAATTTCCTCTTACAAGATTAGAAAGGAGATTCACCTCGCTCTGAAGATCCATAACCGACATTGCATGCCCTTCCAAAGAATCGAATCAATGCACAACGCTCCAAAACTTGTCAATAATTATGAAAACCCATTATATATACTAAGGTACTCATTATAATCCAATTTATAATAATTTAAACCCCGATCGAAAAGTTGGCCAAAAACACCCTCGGACCCACGTGCCCGGAAGCCGAAACTTTTTGAAAATAAAGTTTACCTATGAAATCACAAACTCAAATATATGATTTTCTCTTGATTCCATACCCAAAAGTATTGTCAAAATCCAAGAATATAAATTTTCTAGGTTTCTCCTCAAACCCTAAGTTTTCTATCAATTTCCATGTTTAAATCAATATATAATCCTTGTATATACCCAACATCTAGTAGAAATCACTTACCTCATACTTGGTGATGAAAATGACACTCAAAAGTTGCTCCAAAAATCGGCTCCCATGGAATAAATGAAGTGAAAATGAGCCAAAAACTGATTTTAAAAGAACACTGGCCAGGCGCCCCTTCTATGCGATCGCAAATAATGCTCCGCGATTACATAGACCAACTATACTGCCTCCCAAAATCCTTCTATGCGATCGCATGCAAACTCCCGCATTCGCACAGGACAAACGCATCCCAGCCTCCAAACACACATTATGTGATCGCAACACCAACCCTGCAATAGCATAATCCCTAGCTTTTCCTCATCTGCGATCGTGTTGCACTTCCTTTGTTCGCATAGGCCAAATTCCAGCTCCGCAACTTTTGCTCTATGCGATCGCATACCCTCTCAGGTGATCACATAGAGTAAAAACCTGTTGCACTTACACCAGAAAACCAACTATCCTCACAAGGCGAAACTCGATCCATTGAGCATCCAAAATGCACCTGAGGCTCCCGGGACCTCAACCAAACCTGCCAACCAATCCCAAAACACATTGTGGACTTGCTTGAGGCCTCAAATAATATCAAATAATTCTAAAATTACGAATCACGCTCCATTTCAAACTTGAAGAACTTAGAATTTCAAACTTCTGCAATCAATGCCGAAACCCGTCAAATCACGTCCGATTGACTTCAAATTTTGTACACAAGTCATATTTGACATTATGGACCTACTCCAACTTTCGAAATTGGATTCCTACCTCGATATCAAAAAGTTCATATCCGGTCAAAGTTTTCAAAAATCTTCAAATTTCTATCTTTAGCCAAATGACTTCAAAATGACCTACGGACCTCTAAATTCACTTCCGATTGCGCTCCCAACTCCAGAATCACCATACGGAGCTATTGCCGGAATCAGAATCGCAAATGGACATCTGTGTCACTTAGATGCACTTCAACCCAAACTTATGAAATTTCTTCCAAAATGTTAACTTCCACAGTAGGCGCCAAAATGCTTCCAGGTCATTCAAAACCCGATACGAATATATGCCCAAGTCCGAAATCATCATACAAACCTAGTGGGATCTTCTGATCTCAATTTCGAGGCCGTTTACTCAAAAATCAAATCTTAGTAAATTCTTTCAACTTAAAGCTTCCGAAATGAGAATTCTCTTTCCAAATCAATTCTGAAATTCCCGAAATTCAATTCCAATAATGAGCACAAGTCATAATACCTGAAATGAGTATGGTCATGGCCTCAGACTGTTGAACGATGCGCTAGAGCTCAAAACGACCAATCGGGTCGTTACAAGCACCATTGCTCTACTTTGATATATTTGTGATGGTTATATAAGCTGTTTGAAGAGCTATATCAAATCTAAAGTGGGTAGACTCACAAATCATTATTAGTACGCCACTTGCTATTATTTCTAACAGTACCATACCTCTTCATGTGATATTTGCAAATAAAGCATGACATGGAAATATTATTTTGATTCCGCCGGAGACATCTACAAAGAATAATCTCGTTATAGCATAGTCAACTCTTTATAATATAATCTTGAAAGATTGTTCTTGTTTAGGATTTAGTTTTGATTGAGCTTCCTTAGACACTTGTACAACATTTTGATTCTTAATAATATACTAACATTTTTACTTTGTGTTCTAACGCTCTCTTTTTTATGGAATAAATTAGTGTACTCTAAGATTATTTTTTTAATTTGAATAAGAATTTACTTATATGATGAATTTACAAAATAATTGAATTGATTCTCTTGCTAAATAATTAATTAAAGGATTTAATTATTTGGTTTTAACATACAAAAAATCATTCTATGTTGATTCAAATCTTAATATTAGTTCATCTCTTCTTTTGAATATTTAATCTTATTATCCACCATAAATTTTATTTTCAAAGAGTAAAAGATTGATATGATATTTCACTTTCAGATATTTATGTTTGTAGAGTCATTATCCGTATTGACTCGTACCAACCATATTTTTTTCTTCCTCACACATATTTATATTCTTAAATATGTTTTAGTTGTTATTTAATTATTTAGTATTTTTTTATATTAAACGAGAAGTTAATTAAAAAATATTATTTGATTAGAAAAATATTTCAATTATAATATAAAAATATATTATCATGATTTTTTTTTCTCAATTGCAACTTTCTATGCAGTTCATTTAATATTATTTTTATAATTTTTTGGTATTGAACATTATGAAGTGGTAATGTATTGCCAACACAGAGGATTCGTATAAAACTGGTTTTGTTAAACCTTCCTACATTTTTTTAATAAGATTTAATAGATAAATGTTTATTAATTTTAAAATCTTAAATATATAGGTAATTGCAATTATGTCCTGTGACGATCCAAAGGGTAATCACCTATTTTCTTATTCATTCTATGCTTCTGAGACCTCAAAAACATCATTTATAGTTGCCTTGATTTGCGTGCACAGTCGGGGCGCGTAGCCGGAAAGCTTAAATGTGAAATTTTGTGAAAAATGCTAAATTTATTATTAAAATGAATAAATTGGATTTGGTTAGCATTTTGGGCAAACGGACCCGGACCCGTGACTGAACAGTCTCGGAGGGTCCGTAGGAAAATATGAGACTCGGGCGAATGCCCAGAAATTAATTCCAAGGTCCCAAGGCAAGAATGAATTTTTTGAGTAAAATTATTTTTCTAGAAAATTGAAATGAAAATTGATTAAAACGTATTGGTTTGAGGCCCGTATTTTGGTTCCGGCGCCCAGTACAGGTTTCATATGTGATTTAATATATTTCTGTAAAGTTTGGTTGAAATCGGACGTCGTTTGACGTGTTCCCGACTTAAAGTTCCAAAATTGGAAGTTTATGAAGTTTGAAGGAAATCATGGATTTTGAGGCTTTAATTTGATGTACATGATGTTAATTTGGCAATTTGATCGCACAGTTAAGTTCGAAGGATTGAGTTAGTGTATGTGTTTGGTTAGGATCCCCGATGGCTCGAGAGTGTTTCAAGGGTGTTTCAGAGTGATTTCGAACTTAGGAAAGTAGCAGGTTTTTGGCTTCAGTTGTTGCAGGTTTCTTATTCGCGTTCACGACGCCTCTTCTGCATTCACGAAGCTTTAAACTTCTGCTTCATCGCGTTCGCATCAATTCTCTCGTGATCACATAGGTTTATTGGAACCTGAGTGCTTAGCCCTCTTTTCTTCTTCGCGTTCACGCACACCGGACCGCATTCGCGTAGCTTGCCAGACTTCCTTCATCGCGATCGCATGGTAGCCCACGCGTTCGCATAGAATAAAACTTTTGGACCCCAGCCCTTTTCTCTCCGCGTTCGCATCCTTCCTCCCCCGAACGTGATGGTCTGTTGAGTACGACCCTTCGCGAATGCACCCTGCCTTCCGCGAACGAGAAGGGAAATTTTGCTCATTTATATTTTTAATTTCCATAACAGTGTATTACGGAATTTTCATAAGTTTTAACGAGCTCTTTCTTCTCTAAGGTCTTTAGGCATCCATTGAAGCATTTCTTCACCATAACTTCTTGGGTTAGTAAATTTTGAATTGCTTTCTTCATTTTGCATCAATATCAATTGAATTCCTATGCCTAAAATATGTAATTTAGGGTATAAATTGGGAGATTTGGGTAGAGTTAGGGCTTTTTAAATATTCTTGATTTAGACCTCATTTTAGGGAAGAATTTGAAAATAAATTATATATCGGGCTCGTGGGTGAATGGGTGATATGAATTTGGTCCGAACCTCGTGTTTTGACCAAGTGGGCCCGGAGTCGATTTTTGGAATTTTGGGAAAAAAGTCTGGAAATTTATAATTAGGCATTGGGTTTGATTTGTTTAGCATATATCGATATTATGACGTCATTATTGGGTAGATTTGACTGAGTTGGAGCCGAATTCGAGTGAGAAAACGGTTGTTGTGGATTGATTTGGTCGTGAAAATTGAGGTAAGTGTTTGGTTTAACCTTAGTTTGAGGGAATATGTATTGAGTCTTATTTGCTACTTGCTAATTGTCGAGTAAGATGTATAGGCATGGTGACGAGTATCTATATATTGGTGTCTAGCATGACCGTGAGTTCTTGTATTGTGAATATTCTGATTTTGTTGTAACTTCCATGCTTAATTGACAATTTATATATGTTGTAAAGAGTATGTGAAAGGAATTGTGAACTTTAAACTCTGAGGAGCATTGGCTCGAGTTGAATTACAAGTTGTGAAGGTATACGAAATAATTAAATCCTTGGAGCACTGGCTCACATGATAATGTGAACTATGAGATGAAAATAAAAGAAAGAAAAAAGTTATTAGTTTGTTCCCTTGCCGGGACGTTTTGTTGTTTGTTGATATTCTCCCTAGCCGGGACGTATATACTTGCACAGTTGAGTTTCCTTGCTGGGATAGTATAAATTATGGTTAATCTGTTGCTGGGACTATTGTCATGATCGATGTAAGTTGTATATTTAGATATTATATTGTATCGAGTTGCACGCTGCAACATATATTATATTGGTCGAGTTGCACGCTGCAATAGATATTATATTGGGTCGGGTTGCGCGCTGCAACAGATATTATAGTGAGTCGGGTTGTACGCTGTAACAGATATTATTTTGGACCGGGTTGCACGTCGCAATAACTGTATGTATATTGGATTGGGTTGCACGCCGCAACAGTAGTGTTATTGAATTATTTTTTATGTTGTATTGTTCTTTCATATATCTATTGGGTTTCTTAGGTTAATATTGTTCCCCAAATCATGTACCCCCTTCCCTTATCACTGCCCATTACCAGTTTATTTTTCTACAATATATATTACGTAACTCCATAGGTTTACATGGTAGTCCGGTCTAGCCTCATCATTACTTCAACCGGGGTTAGATTAGGCACTTACCAACATATGGGGTCGGTTGTGCTGATGCTACACTCTGTGCTCTTTTGCATAGATCCAGGTGCCGAGCAGCAGTATTATATTGGGAGCCAACCTTCAGTCTAGCGAGACATCGAGGTAGTCCTACAGGCGTCCGCAGGCCTGACGTTTCCTCTATCCTTTATTTTAGCCTGTTATTTCATTGTATTCGAGACAGATAGTTATATTTTCTTTCAGACAATTATATTTAGCACTCTTAATAGTTCGTGAGTATTATTACACCAGTCTTGTGATTTTCGCATTTTATGAATTCCTTTAATTAAAGACTTCCGCTTATTCGTTTATTTATTTCCGTTGTTTCATGCTATTTATGATAATTGTTACAAAGGATTATATTATAATGCTAAAGAGATTAAGATTTGGCTTGCCTAGCTTCCATTAGTAGGCACTATCACGATTCTCAAGGGTGGGGAATCCGGATCGTGACATGTCCTCTCCCTATGAGTTCTTCCTTTTAATATTCTAGAGTTATTTTGGTATATTAATATTATATTTATGCTTTTATAATAATATAGGCTCTCTTTTTTCTAAATGAATTTGGACAATATAATACATTCTCAAATTAAATTAGTAATAGGACATTAGAATACTTTCAAATTAAATTAATAATAAAAATTTTAAAAAGTATATCCTAAAAGTAATAGAATTACATGACTAAATAATTACTATTTTTCTTAGCCGTGATTACTTTTTCTACGTTAATGGTGATACAGTGATACTAATTGGAGAAATGTTTGCCGCAATAAATTATAAAAATAGAAAAGTATAATTTAATAACCAAACTTTTAAATAAATTACTTATCGTTTTAAAATTAAGAATAGCAAATAGTTGAGTACGAAAGAAAATATAGAGGCAAACTTAACATTGTATGATTAAAATATTAGGACAAAGAACACAATGTTATCGTGTAGTGTTGTTGTTGGAAAAGTAGGATATAAATTATTCTTACGTTTATGCTTTTACATGATTTTGTATTTTAGTTCATATTTTTAAATTGTCGACGGTTTTCACTTTTCGTTTTAAATAATTTATATGAAGTAAAATTTTAATTAACTTTGCCTAAGAAAATTAAGGTTTTTAGAGGTAATCATATAGAATTTCTAAAACTAATAGGATTATAAGATTAATATCTAGAATTTCGGTTATATCTTTTTATTATGAGTTATTACACTTAATACTGTAGGGGTTATTTTTGTAAACCGATATTGTATTCATGCTTTTATATATACCAGCTACTATGTACGTGCATTGCACGTTAATCTTTAATCAAAACTTTGATATGAAAGAACAATTAAATAAATTTAGTAACAAATTATTTAAAAGATGAAATAATCACTGTTGTTTTATAATATATATATATATATATATATATATATATATATATATATATATATATATATATATATACATGCGTAAGCTATTTTTAATGTAAATGATATTTGGGTAAGCAACTATTTAGGTTAATCATTCCATCAACTTTTAAAGAAAATCCATCCTCATATCCAAATTAAGATAATTATTTAGAAACTAAATATCAATTTGGCAATTGAAATAAAGTCTTAAACTATCATATTCTCAGACCCAAGTTCATATACAAATCAAATTGCTACAATAGTAATAAATAATAATAGATCGATACTGCTTGCACAAAATGCCAATGAAAGATAAGAAAATTTAAGTTATTTACAAAATGTAGATCCTCATCAAAGTGAAAATTGCAGGGTAATAATATGACATAATTTCAGGTGTTCCTGCTTTAATAAGCATTACATGAAAGAGATTCTTTTATCCCTTCAACCTAAACTTTATCTTATGTAATCTAATTTCCTGTTTTTTGTTCTTTCTTAAAATCTTTTCTTTTTGCCATTGATTATATCAAGTGGTCAATTGAGTATACTCTGAAAAGTCTAACAAGGGTCCTACCTTCACCAATCCGCATTATCTTTTTGGTCCTACACTATCAATTTGGTGCTTTGCAAGATCTATCTTTGAATATATTATCTATATATTATTAATTGATGTAAATATCAAAACTCTACTTTAGAATAAAGAATAATCCTATAATATAAAAATAAAAGTCCCTTCATTTATGTATGCTAAAACCCTACCATATGAGCCACATTAATTGTGTTATGGGGTATGGGGTCCCAATTGTGCTTCAAGATTCTTACTTGGATTTGAGAAAATTCTAATTCATCACGGAATCATTGCCAAATCTAAAGTCTTAAGAATCACTATCAACACTTTGTAAGATTTATATTCACTTTATTGTTAATTCACTGTGTATTAATCAATGCAACATAAAAACTGAATGAGAATATGCCTGTTAGATATGCCTAGATAAGGAAATTTATTTTAGTAAATAATTAAATAAAAAATTATGATTATGTTGCAGGAATTTATTTTACAATAAAGTTTTTATTTAATACCACTATACTAATTAATATAGCCAATTATTAAGTTTAACATCAAATTCATGCATAAAAATATGTTAGTATTCACCGCGTGACAATTCATTAATTTTCATTCACTATATAATAATTCATGTATCTTACTTCCTACATAATTAGCTTGTGAATTGAATGATACTTAACAATATGGGATATTATACAGAATTGTTTCATAGTAAATCTTTTAAAAAATAAATAACTTTAAAAGAACCATCAATTTCAAGATAATCATATATATTCTAAAAATTCCTGCAGTATTTTTATTGTAAACAAGTTCAATAATTTGAACATTTTGTATTGGCTCCGCAAGATTCACTATTCAATTCTCTCCCTGAAATATGATCATAAATATGAAGGAAAAAAAAGACATTTGGTTAATTGGACTTAACTTTGTTATTTGGCCTGTCAAATATCAAGAAGATCAAAATTTTCAAAAAGGTATTTTGTCTTTTTTTATTCTTAATTAATGTGTGTGAGAGAGATTTGACGTTAATACTGCTTACACTAACGATGGATTAAGCAGTATGATGTAGAAATGATTAGATATGGTTTTCAAGAAACAAGGACAATTAGAACAAGTGTTTTAGTTAATGATTTTTTGATTATAGATGGAGATTCTTGTCACCCAAAACATAATCAAGAAAAAGAAACAACTATTGTTTTCTTGCTTCCTAATTCCTTGTCTTATCCCAATCCGTTGGAAAAAGAAATTATGTGTACTCAACATCTATATTAAATAAATTAAAGAGATATAGGTACACAAACTTTTATAAATTAGCAACAATTAAATAATTTTATTTAATTTACAGAGCAGATTTTAAGATTAAATATTTTTGTTTGATGTAATATTTGGTGCGAATAAGTTTTTTCTTACTCATAATTCAGTCTACCCTTGTAAATGGAAAAGGTGGGTACTAGTTAAGGGGTCATTTGGTTGGGAAACAAATTATCGCGTAATTAATTATTCTGGGATTATTTATCTTATCTTCCTATGGAAATAAAAGAAATATTGTAATATCCGATATTAATTAAATATAAAATAAACTTATCTTAAATTTAATCTTAAAAATAATTGTCAATTTTCTCTCGTACCAACCAAGTCCTAAAAGTGCAATTAGAGAGACATATGGTCAATCATATGCTTAAACACTAATCTTTGTTTGTCAAATTCTTGGATTTATATTGCCGACACAAGAGAGATATCAGCTTGAGTATAATTATGGGTTTTCTTTATTATTTATGATTAAGTCTCCCTTTCACCCCTTTCTTTTCCATACATAATTAACAATTCATAATTTTGCTAAAAATGGCATGATTAAACTTAGGGCTGCACAATAAATAATCTTCTACCAACCTCCCTCCTCATTATATTATCAAAATTTGGTAACTTGTCAATAGTCCATTACTATAAGTGACAAATCTTAATATTAATCAAGAGAAGACACAAGATAAAGGTGTAATCACTAGGTTATTATGTCAAAATCAATTTTTTTTATTAAATCTTCTTGAACCCATCTTGAGTTTGTCTTAAGCATAATTATTTGGTATTACTTTAAAGAAATTAAAGTATTTCTAAATAATTTTTACCACATTATTATTATTATTATTATTATTATTATTATTATTATTATTATTATTATTCACGAAACTGTTGAAGAGTAGGAGGAAAAGAATCATTTGTTAGATTTTCAGTATCTAAAGTACTAAAACTAATTTTATGAAATATCAGCTTAAATTACTACCATTTTTATGTTTTATTTGGATGAAGTGATAGTACTAATTAATTATTCGGTCAACTAACCAACAGTTTTTTCAAAGATTTTAGCCCCCAATGATGGTAGAAACTAAATGTAGATTCTCCAATCAAGTGCCGCCAATAAGAAATTCATTTATAACAAAACAAAAAGAAAAAGAAAAAAGAAACACAATCTTTCCCCTTGTTTTTCATTGGTCCCCCCAATATGTAATCAAGGTAAAAATTTATTTACATTCGATATTTAAGTTACTAAGTTGTTGTTGTATTTAAGTTACTAAGTTATTTTAATTAATTCATAAATTAAGGTAAAAATATATATTGATTAATTATTATACTTTAATGATAAGAATATATATAAAATAAGTATTACATATTTATTAATTTGATATAATTATTGGGTACGAATAAATTCTTAACATATGATTAATATTATTTATTTTAATCACATCAAGGCAATAGTCACATGGCTTATTCCTTTCTATTTTTAATCAAGAACTGCATCTACATAAAGATACCGTAATGGGTGTCGAAATAATAATTTATCTAAAAAAAATTGATCACCGGTCATGTCTTTTGAAACACATATTTTAATTGTTAAAATGGGATTTTAAAATAAACTTTACCTACCAAGGTTAGGCACCAGCGATGGTGTGTTAGATTTTTGGTTCTTTGTTTCAAATTATTTGTTCACACTAGGGGTTAACTAGTATAAATAGGCCTTGTAATTCATTTGGTTATTATAATGTTTTCAAGCAAGTATTGAGTGATCAATAGCTTGAGTGTAAGGAGTGTTTGTAAAAAATACTTTTGTATTTGAGAGTTTTCGAGTTGTATTAATAAATCCATTTTCGGTATTCTTTTGTCTCCATAAATTGTTTTGGGAATCATTAATTTATTTTTTGGTTCTTACATTTGGTATCAGAGCTAGTTTGAGTCTTGTGAGGTGTAAGGAAATTGAGTCATGTCAGGCAATAACTCGATTCAGTTTCAACTCTCAAAACTCAACGGTAAAAATTACAACAATTGGGCTATCCAATTGAAAGTATTTTTCTAACAACAGGCTTTATGGGAAGTAGTGGAAAATGGCTATACCGAAGTTCCACATGCCAAAGCGTTCGAGGCATTGAAGAAGGAGGAAAAAGACGCTTCAATTGAAACTCGGAAAAAGGACCAGAAGGCATTGTATGCTATCATTCAGGCTGTCGATGAACTGGTATTCGAAAAAATATCAGGGGCAGAGACGTCAAACCAAGCGTGGGTTATTCTGCAGAAAGCCTACAAAGGTGACGATCGAGTGAAGCGGGTCCGGTTACAAACACACCGTGCAGATTTTGAGTTCTTGCGCATGAAGGACTCGGAAAATGTTGCAAGCTACTTTGACCGTGTGCAGTCAGTCGTAAACCAATTGCGAGCTAACGGTGAATCGTTGGACGAGCAGAGGGTGGTAGAAAATATCTTACGCTCTTTGAGCACAAGATTTAACTATGTAGTAGCTGCAATCGAAGAAGGTCAAGATACAACAACTATGTCGGCAGACCAGTTGTTGGGTTTGTTAAGTTCTCATGAGCAGAGAATGAACCAGACGACAAGTAGCAGCAACCAAGAACAAGCTTTGCAAAGCAGCTATGTCCCAGGAAATCGCGGTGGCAGTCAAGTCAACAACAGCCATGGACGCGGTGGCGGACAAGGTAGCGGGCAAGGTGGAGGAAATTGGAAAAATAATTCTTCTGGTAAAATTGACAAGTCCAAAGTCAAATGTTACCGGTGTCAACAATTTGGGCATTACAAAAGGGAATGTCCGCGTGGCAACCGACACAGACGAACGCAGCAGGCGCATGTTGCAGAGGCAAGTGACAATATGGTTCTAGCATGCAACGCTGGAGAACCAAATAAAAATCACTCAGATATTTGATTTCTTGATAGCGGTTGCTCGAATCATATGTGCGGACGCAAGGACCTGTTTACGAAGCTAGAGGAGTACGAAGGCCGTGAAGTCAACTTTGGCAACAAGACGAAGGTGAGTGTCAAAGGTAAGGGTGGCATCAAAATCCAGTCAAAGGATGGTACGGATGTTACTGTTGCCGATGTTTTCTTCGTACCTGGGCTTTTCTGGAACTTATTAAGCATTGGGCAGCTTTCAGAAAAGGAGCACAAGATTCTTTTCCAAGACGGAGTCTGCACGATCCGGAGCAAGAACAACAAGTTAATCACGCAGGTAGAAATGGCCAAAAATCGAATGTTTGCTCATACTCTTAATATGAATGGAGTAATGAATTTTCAAGCTGTGGCAATGGATAGCAATTGGCTATGGCATCTTCGGTTTGGTCACTTACACTTCAGAGGCTTGAAGTTGTTGGCGCAAAAGAAAATGGTGACAGGTTTACCAGTGATTGATGTTCCAGATCGAACGTGCGAAGGATGTCTACTTGGGAAGCAGCACAGAGAAGTGTTTCCAACAGGGAAATCCATACGGGCAGAGCAACCATTGGAGCTAGTACACACGGATCTGTGTGGCCCAGTTGAGGTAGAATCTTTTGGAAACAAAAAGTACATGCCTGTTTTCGTAGATGATTTTACAAGAAAAACTTGGGTTTATTTTCTGCGTGAAAAATCTGAAGCATTCGGAAAGTTTAAAGAGTTTAATACCTTTGTTGAAAAGCAAAACGACTTTATCTTGAAGACTCTAAGATCCGATAGAGGCGGTAAATTTACCTCAAACAAATTTCATAATTACTGCAAGTCCCAAGGAATTCTTCGTCAATTAACTGCCAGTTATACACCGCAACAAAATCGTGTGGCAGGAAAAAGAATAGGATGATCTTTGAGATGGCACGAAGCATGTTGAAGGCGAAAGGCTTAGCAAAGGAATTTTGGGCAGAATCTGTTGCTTGTGCAGTGTTCGTGCTGAATCGGTGTCCGACAAAAGCTGTGCTCGAGAGGACTCCGCAAGAAGCGTGGAGTGGCAACAAACCTGATGTTTCTTTGCTGAGGGTATTTGGGTGTATTGCATATCCTCATGTACCAGACAAACGTAGGAAGAAGCTGGATGATAAAAGTCAAAAGTGCATCTTTATTGGCTACAGGAAGGGACTAAGGGTTATAGACTTTATAATCCTGTCAGCAGAGAAGTCATCGTAAGCAGGGATGTGCAGTTCGTAGAAGATGGAGCTTGGAACTGGAGCAGAAAAGATGACACTGGAAGAGGTGTGCTGATGAAAATAGAAGAGGAAGATGAGCAAAATGTCTTAACCCCAGAACCATCAGAAGATATTCCATCTCCGGAGCCAGTAGATATTCCATCTCCGCAGGCAGTAGAGATTCCCTCTTCACAATCAGAAGAAGAAGTTGAACGAGAAGAGCGGCCTCATCGACAAACAAACATGCCACCACGTTTCAAGGATTTTGATATGAGGATAAATGAAGAAGGTGTTGACAATGACAGCAATCCTGACTTTACTGATGAAACATTGGTAAATTTTCGTCTTTTTGCAGATTGTGATCCAGTTTCATTCGAGGATGCTGCTGATAATGAAAGGTGGATCAAGGCAATGAATGAAGAAATTCATTCCACTGAAAAAAATGACACATGGGAATTAACTTCTTTGCCAGCCGGAAAGAAGCCTATCAGTGTCAAGTGGGTGTACAAGACCAAGTATCGACCCGACGGTCAGGTGGACCGATTCAAAGCAAGATTGGTAGTCAAAGGCTATCGGCAAAAGCCTGGAATTGATTACTATGAAGTCTTTGCACCAGTGGCCAGAATGGATACTATTCGCATGATAGTAGCACTTGCAGCTCAGAACAGGTGGAAGATCCGTCAAATGGATGTCAAGTCAGCTTTCCTGAATGGCTTTCTTGAGGAGGAGGTCTATGTTGAGCAACCACCATGTTTTGTAAGAAAAGGATAGGAGAATCAGGTCTACAAATTGAAGAAGGCATTGTACGGACTGAAACGGGCACCACGAGCTTGGTATACGCGCATTGATATGTACATGTTGCAGGCAGGATTCCAGAAGTGTCCTTATGAGCATACATTATACATCAAGTCAAAAGTGAATGGCGACATGATGTTTGTATATCTTTATGTTGATGATTTGATTTTCACAGGCAATTGTGAATCAATGTTTGCAGAATTCAGGGAGGCCATGACTAGTCAGTTCGAAATGACAGACATGGAGCTTATGTCTTACTTCTTGGGCATAGAAGTACAACAACGTAAAGATGGCATTTTCATTTCGCAAAAGAAATATGCCAATGATGTCTTGAAGAAATTCAAGATGGAATCTGCGACTCCAATCCGAACTCCAGTTGCTGAACGCCTGGAAATGAAGAAAGAAGGAGCGGTGAGCTGGTTGATCCCACTTATTTCAAAAGCATAGTTGGAAGTCTGCGTTATTTGGCTTCAACTCGGCCAGATATTATTTATGGCGTGGGAATTATCAGTCGATTCATGGAGACACCACATCAGTCACATTTGCAAGCGGCAAAAAGGATTTTGAGGTATATTAAAGATACCCATGATCATGGAATTTTCTATTCCTACTCTGACAACTGCAATCTAGTAGGATATACAGACAGTGTTTGGGCAGGTGATGTGGAGACTCGAAAGAGTACTCAGGTTATGCTTTCTTTATTGGAAAGGAGTATTTTCATGGTCATCAAAGAAGCAACAAGTAGTTGCTCTTTCTACAGCGGAAGCAGAGTACATGGCAGCGACTTCTGCGGCTTGTCAAGTAGTTTGGCTTCGAAGGATGCTTGGAGAGCTGAAACACGAGCAGATTGGTCTGACAAGAATTATGTGTGATAACAGGTCAGCAATCGCATTAGCCAGGAGTCCGGTATTTCATGGCAGGAGTAAGCATATCAGAATTAAGTATCACTACATACGAGATCTTGTTAAGGAAGGTGAAATCGAACTTGAGTTCTGCAAATCTGAAGATCAAATAGCGGATATCCTTACAAAACCGCTGAGAGTAGAATTGTTCGAGAATCTGAAGTCAATGCTTGGTATAGGTAATTTTTGATAAATTAAGGGAGGCTGTTGAAATAATAATTTATCTAAAAAAAATTGACCACCAACCATGTCTTTTGAAACACATGTTTTAGTTGTTAAAATGGGATTTTAAAATAAACTTCACCTACCAAGGTTAGGCACCAGCCATGGTGTGTTAGATTTTTGGTTCTTTGTTTCACATTATTTGTTCACATTAGGGGTTAACTGTATAAATAGGCCTTGTAATTCATTTGGTTATTATAAAGTTTTCAAGCAAGTACTGAGGATCAATAGCTTGAGTGTAAGGCGTGTTTGTAAGAAATACTTTTGTATTTGAGAGTTTTCGAGTTGTACATAAATTCATTTTCGGTATTCTTTTGTCTCCATAAATTATTTTGGGAATCATTAATTTATTTTTTGATTCCAACATTACAAATCTACGAGAATGTTTTTAGCTATATCATAAAGATTCCACAACAGTTCCATTGAAAAAGAAAAAGAAAATCTTAAGGGCGGAAAAAACATGTTAAATTAGGAATTAGATATTATCAAGTTTGAGTGTTTCTTCTCCAAATAAATTTCAATTTCTTCGCATTAATTTCTCAGTTACATATTTTTTACAAGATAAATCTCAAAAATCTTCTCGTACTTGCCGGGCGGAAACTGATGTGTAGTCAGCATCAACATACAAAATAGAAGTGGCATTGTCTCAAAACATCTTTAAATTAGAAAATAATTTATTCACATTTGTGATTAGGTATGATGAACACATCACTTTCACTTAAGTTTTTATTAATTTAGTTATGACTAATAATATAAAATTTCATTAATCATGATAAATGACAGTATTTTTTTATATCAAATATTAGTCATTTGACAAAATAAATTTATTTTAAAATATTTGACGTTTTAAAGAAAACAAAAGCATATGTATTTCCTCTTCATAGCTATCCAACTCTCCAATTAGTTAGTGTTTATTTTTATTTTATGATATTAATGAAAAATGATAAAAGTCTCTATGTAGATTTTTGGAGGCTAGAAGAGTACATGTTGCTTATATTAGGGCGATTAAGGATACATACGATGGAGTTAAGACCTGGTTGAAGATAGTGGGAGGAGACTCGAACTGCTTCACAGTTGTGATTGGGTTGCATCAATGGTCATGTCTCAGCCTGTTTTATTTGCCCTAGCGATGGACGCACGAACGCGCCACATTCAAACGGATATGCCATGGGGCATATTGTTTGCGGATGACATTGTACGGTTTTATGAGACGACAGACAGTGTTAACGCAAGGTTAGAGGTTTAGAGATAGACGCTACAGTCTGAAGAGTTCAAGTTGAACGGGACCAAGATAGACAATATGGAGTACAAGTTCATTGGTGCGACTCAAAAAGCAGACAAGGATGTGAGGTTGGATTCACAAGTAATCCTCAAAAGATGAAGTTTCAAGCAGATTGGGTCAGTTATTCAGGGGGCAGAGAGAGATTGACGAGGATGTCACACATTGTATTGGTGTGGAGGGGATGAAATAGAGGCCCGCTTCCAGTGTGTCGTGTGGCAACTTAAAGGTAAATTTTACAAACCGGTGATTAGAACTATGTTGCATGAAGATGGGTGTTGGCTAATCAAGAACTCCCATGTCCATAAGGTGAATGTTTGCAAAAATGAGGATATTGAGATGGATGTGCGGTCGTACCAGGATAGATAAAATTTAAAATGAAGTTATTTGGGACAAGTTGGACGTGGCCTCTATAGAGGACAACATGCTGAAAGCGAGACTTAGATAGTTCAGACATGTGAAGATGAGAGGCACGCATGCCCTAAATAAGCAATAGCGAGAGATTGCATTGGAAGGTCTAATGAGAGATACATACAGGCCAGATAGGTGATAAGGCAAGACATTGAGCGGCAGAAAGAGGTGCTTGTTCCGCTCTCTACAGTGCGGGTTCTAAGACTAGGCGAAGATCGGAGACTAAACACGAATCATCAATTCCTTTGACCATTCATTTTGAGCCTCCAGTTCTTTTCGAAATGCTAATGAGGTTCAATGATGCCGTTGAAGGGAACCAACGGAAAGGCTCTCAAAGGCAGGCCCGTAGCATAGGCGGACTCATAGGATAAGGCTGTGCGTGTGAATCCCAACTATTTGTCTCCTTTTAATTAATTCTATTTCTATAAATGGCTACTCGACCTATTTGGAAAGAGCTACTCGTTCCATCTTATTGAGAACATGTCCCTTGCTAGGAAGATGTGGAGGTCGATTATTAGGGTAGAAGGTTAGGTACTCTGAACATTTACCTTTTTCATACTAGTAGTTTTAGCGCACCACTTAATGCTTATCTTGTATTTTCTTGATAATCTTGTATTTTCTTACTCGTATATTTCTGATATTACTTGCCGTTACTTTCGCTTCGGTTTTCCTAGTGGTTTGCTGATATTGCTGCTTATTGTTACTCCTTCCTTTTTATCCTTCACGTGCCTTTTTATCTTTTTACCTTCCCTGAACCAAGGATCTATCATAAACAATTTGTCTCTTTTCTCAATGTAGGGATAAAAACTGTATACGCATTACTTTTCCTATATCCCACTTGTGAAATTACACTAATAATTTATACAAATAATTTTATGATTAAGTTTATAAAGTGTCTTTCTAAATGGTGTACAATAATTTTATAAGACATGTTAAAGTTCCCACATTGGGTAGCATTTGATCTCCAACAACGATTTTGAATAATTTTCGCTTGGTAAATTAATTTGTGAAATTGAGTTAGACACAGCATCTATTTTCTTTTCAAGATGATAATGTTGATTGGACAGAGTAACAAATACTAGGACTTGAGGATTAAATTGTTACCGCAGGTTGTGGTTTATACGTGGGGCATGCATAAATGCGATGTTAGGTCATAGTTGCGGGCGAAGAAAATCAAAGATTTAAAGTGGGACCTACAAATCTAAGAGGTGAGCTGTTGCTTTTTTTTTTTTTTGACATCTTTTAGTCATTCTCTAACGTTAGAGCTATACGTTGGGTCTATTTCTACGGAGAGGTTTTTATCACCTGAATTATGCACTTTCATACCTACTAAATTTACTGTTGTTTTGTCAATTTCCATATCTACTAGATCTATTATTTTTATGCTCTATCTTAATTTAATGGGCATTTGGATATAAGAATTATAAAGAGTTTTTAAAAAAAATTAAGTAAAAATAATATTTGAAAATTAGAGTTATATTTGAACACAAATATAATTTTTGATTGTTTTTAAAGTTTGAGTGATCTGAGTAAAAATTTTAAAAATAACTTTTTTTTTTCAAATTTTCAAACAATTTCAAAATTTATCTTCAACTGAAAACTAAAATTTTTATGGGCAAACGCTTATATAAAAAAATAAGTACAAAAATTCTTATGTCCAAACGGGCTCTTAGATATTCAAATAATAGTACAAATTTGTAATGCACATGAAAAAGGGGGGATCAATTGATTTCTTGGCTTTTTACAAATTTATTTTTAATTTTACGATCCTATCTTTTTTTTTATATATGCGAGATTTGTTTTTACACGTAAGAGATCTCTCTTTTACACGTAAAAAAATCTAAAAAAATTATTTTCTTAAATTCAAAATTATAAACATGCATGATGTATGAATATCGAGTTAATAAAGGGACAAATTGACATACTTATAAGTTATTAAGCTTCTAAAGAAGGAGTGTACCCGACGCCTTAGGTAAATCTAACATAGTATGCACGTTTTTGGGCTCAATAAATGACGTGGTTCAAGGAGCAAATATATAAGGTTTATTAAGCTAAAGCGGATAATACATGTCATGGACTTAGCTGTGATTAAATTATGACAAACCAATCTAAGTTAATAAGATTTGGGTTGTGTAGTTGATGTAATAAGATTTCAGAGGTTTTCCCTGACTTTGTCCGTGTCATGTGTTGTGTAGTTGACTTTGTACGGTATTTAGATTTTAGCTATTTTGTTTAAAGTATAGGGATTATGTACTTGAATTATACATATTTAATAAATTAGTCGGCTTTTTGAGTTAATTTTTGCGTTGGTTCAAGAATTGATTCTAGGATCATTAATGGGAGATAGTGGTAATTTGGATGGGATGAGCAATTTGGGTCGTTAGGATCATTAAGGTCTCTTTTATCTTTTTACAAAAATAATTATTAACGTAATTGAAATGAAAATAGATAAATATCATATAAAAAAATTATACATAGAATATTCCAAAATTGACATGTATATATATAAAATTAAAAGAGAATGAAATAACAACCATATACTTGGTAAAACTTGTTCGAGAGAACGAGTGATATATCATTTCAGACAATGTAACAAACCTTAAACCGTTAATACTACATATTCAATGGAATGAGATATAATTGTAATCACTAATGATATTTAAGGGTGGTTCGTCTATCTTGCTAAATCAGAAAAGAGTAACTAAATGGAAAACATTTCTTCAAGCTTATGTCCTTAACAAATAGGCTAAAAGTCAAACAGCTTATAACTAATATTCACCGACAGTATAAAGAAATATTACAAATATCATATTGCTTAAAATTTATTAAGGTTATATTTTTGTAAATTGTAGCAACATGGTAATAATATATTCAAATAGGTGAAACTATTGTAATACCGTAAAAAAACTTTTACACTTTTTTTGGAAAATAAATTCATAGCTGCTACGCTTTGGGTATGTACTGAATAACCTGTTTACTGTGCAATAGCTCGTAAATTACACATTGCACAAAAAATGTAAACTTCACTAGGCAAGTCCGGTGCGACGAACTCTAATTAAGGAGTCTGTTGGTAAGGAGAATCGATCTCAGATCTCCCATATAAAGAATTACTCACCCAACTAATTCGGCCAACCCTTACAGGCAACGTTCACCCTGTTATTGTACATAAAATGAACCAAATATTAAAAATTGCCATGCAATATCTGTTCCTCTTAGGACTCGTTGTCCTTTGATTTTCTCTTTTTTTTTGATATTTTTTTTTTCGAAAACATATTTGTCCATGAAATTTAGTAAGTTTTGGAGACTTTTAAAATGTGTTTTTCAAAATTT
The DNA here is from genome assembly GCA_034376525.1 of Nicotiana benthamiana. Classification (NCBI taxonomy): domain Eukaryota; kingdom Viridiplantae; phylum Streptophyta; class Magnoliopsida; order Solanales; family Solanaceae; genus Nicotiana; species Nicotiana benthamiana. Next base: position 99,737,232 of record CM067337.1, read on the forward strand.
TCGGAAAAACTTATTTCTTCACTCACAAGGCTGCAATATTTTTTAAAAGTAAAATTCAAATTCCAAATATTATTTTTCAGCTTAACTCCACATACATTTATTTTTAAATTAAAATTTTTATGTCCAAACCGCCTACTTAATCTCCGCACTATCCTATTTCACGTCTTCTTTGTATTTCAATATTTTTCTTGAATTAGTTAGTTTTAGGTCATTGAGCTGCTTGAGTTTATAGTCTTGGATGAATGGTTTAAAATAAAAGGAGGGAAGCAAGTTGCGTAATGAAAATTGCTAATCTCTAGATTCCCATAATTGTACAAGACATCCCATTTTGGTCTTAACTAAAACTGGATTGGAATTGGATTAAGTAAGATTTGATTAGAATACCTTATCTCCTTCTTTATGCAAAAGTTTGCTCACAAGAAATGAGTGAAGGATATATAATCTCACATATCTTCTTTAAGTAATCTTGGTTCAAATTTAAGATTACATTTTCCGTATTTGATTATTCGTATTAGCTAACTATTGGTATATATGTTATCCCAAAATCTTGGTATTGTGTATCACATATTTAAAATATAACTATAATCCCAGAATAATCTTATCCTTACCAACGACTCCTTACTATATAACCAAATCATTAGTTTTGCTACATACTTTGGTGTAGCCACATAAAGCGAAGAGTGTTATAGAATATCCTTCATCAAAAAATATATTAAGTATATAAAATTTATATTATGTATATAAATTAAAAATTATTTTTAAATATATATTAAACCTTGAATATCTTTTGCAAATATCTGACTCCACTAAATTATATATGCTTGCTCAAAAGGTAGATAAAATTTGCATTGAGTTCGAACAGACATTAAAGTCAAATGATGTGACCAAAATTGAATCATCCAAATCCATTACTATCGAAAGTGCAGCTAAACCCCTTTTCCACCAGCTTGACGGTAGGACGATTTTGAATTATTTCTAAGAGAACTGTTTCTTAAAGGCGACTTGACAACCTAATATTAATCTCATTGTTTACCTGGAAAATAATAATTATAATTAAATATAATTTTGTGATTTTAAAAATATGTATTGTTTATTCTTATGTTAGTTTAGGCAATTAATGCTAGGTGAAAGGTTAGGAGATAAGATAAGAGTTTATAGATAATATAATAATCAAACCGAATGGTGGAAAATCAAGGCCTTGAGCTGGCATATACAGCCCTCGAGGTTGAATCAAATGCTCGGCTTAGGGCAATCGAGGGAGGACTAACAATTATGAGAGCTGCGGTGGCGGCTCTTTATAATCAATAATAAATGAATAACAATAAATAGAACACAATGGATATAAGCAATAAATATAAGTAATGAGATCAAGAGAATATGTTAAGTTTGAGAGCAGAAAAAATATTCTCGTACATTCAATATTGAGTATCCCGTTCCCTACAAAATGACAAGGTTCCCCTTTATATATCGGGGGGAATCCTAATATAGAACAAATTCATTTATTACAAAAATATGAAGCCGGTACAACCACATTTAATGCTATAATACGAATTTGGACTAGTCTAATAGACTCTGTTAGCTCAAATCATGCGCCTTAAGAACTTTCCACCTTTTTAGAGGTTGGATGTTGATAACCTCTCGGATGCGAGTCTCGAACATAGCCTCAAACCTTTGGAAACGTGCTTATGAGTAGTGGGAACTTCCCACTTTTTTAGAGGTTGGACATCGATAACCTCTCGGATACGAATCTCGAACATAGCCTCGAACATTTGGAAACGTGCTTATGAGTAGTGGCGGATGCAGGATCTCCATGAATGGGTTCAAATTTTTTTTGTAACTAGTAGAAATTCAACCTATAACCTTTATGAATATTTCAAATCCCCTTAAACACTAAATTATATTTTTAAATTATGTTAAGAAAGTTTAAAACTTAATATATAAAGGTAAAAAAATAAATTTTTTGACGAAGAAAGTTCGAATAAACTTCTTTTGCCATCCTAAATCTGCCCCTACTTATGAAGTATCATAATGACCAAAAATTAAATCCTCCAATTTTACTGTATAAGTACATGTTCTTAACCATGGTTAATTTAACAATAACAAATAGAGTTTGAGTCAAAGCTAGGAGTATTAGTTCATACCAAATTCCTAAGCAGAACTAAGAACTGTAACTCCACCCGTATTTTCTTGAACTGCAAATATAAAAAGCAGACCATATGAAATTATGACGCGTGGGCCGCTTGCTGACCCACACATAAAGCTTAGGATTCGTCCCTTTCCATTTACAGGGGACAGTACCTTTTCTCTAACTACGTACACTTTCATGCAATCACATGCGATCAAATACTATATTTCATGCATCTTTTAGTTATTACTCTTTTCTTCCCCGATTCATATGTGTACTCTTTTTTTTTTGCCAAAGAACAACAACTACAATTATTATCCAATAAAGTCTCACAAAGTGAGGTTTGGGAAGGGTAATATATAGATGAGCCTTATCCTTACCCGAAAGGGTAGAGAGGCTGTTTCCAATCGACCATCGGCTCAGTGAAGGAGAGGAAAAACAAAATCAAAAATAAAAACAAAAACAAAAGAGCATTAGTAAGTCCAGCAGAAATAGCATAAATAATTATCTAAACATAAGAACCATAAATAAAATAGCATGCAATAATATCAGACAGTAACTACCATAAATAACTACCATAAGGCAGACACAATCCAATACACAAATCATCTAAGGGTAGCCCTGCCAAGCCTCACCCAACGAGTGAGGGGTACGAAAAACTCTAGGGGCCCCTATCCTACAACCCTGATACTAGACCTCCAGACTTTCCTATCAGGGGCCATGTCATCAGAAACCCGCATTCTAGCCATGTCATACCTAATCACCTCTCCCCAATACCTCTTAGGCCTCCCTCTGCCTCGCCGTGCGTCGACCATCGCCAGTCGCTCACAACTCCTCACCGGGGCATCAGGATTTCTCCTCTTACATGCCCGAACCACCTCAGCCTCGCTTCTCGCATCTTCTCATCAACCGGGGCCACCCCCACCTTCTCTCGAATAACTTCATTCTTAATCTTATCTAACCTAGTGAGCCCGCACATCCACCTGAGCATCCTCATCTCCGCAACTTTCATCCTCTGAACATGAGAGTTCTTCACAGGCCAGCACTCCGCCCCATACAACATGGCCGGTCTAACCACAGCTCTATAAAATTTCCCCTTGAGTTCCTTGTGGAACTTTCTTGTCACACAGGACTCCTGATGCAAGCTTCCATTTTGACCAACCCGATCCTATACGATGAGTGACATCCCCGTCAATCTCTCCATCCCCCTGAATCGCCGATCCAAGATATCTGACACTGTTCCTCTTGGCGATGACCTGAGATCTAACACGATCTAGCTTATATTATATATATATTTTTTAAAAATATTAGCAAAAGTATAACAGACAACCTTTATTTTAATTTTTTTTTGTAACCACTTCTTCTAAAAGTTATGTAATCAAATATAGTTGGTCAAGTTATCTATTGTTTAACAAAAAAATATATATTTATGTTAAAATATATTTTTAGAAGAATTCGGGTTACTAATAATTAAAAAATTTTGTTGTTTCTCAATTATATGAAAGGAAAAGAATAAGAGTAAGTAAGGAAATAACTGATTGCAAAGTCAATATACAGAAACGCTGAAAAGTAAAGTAATATATTTCATTGTTGTCTCAGATGTCTTTACAAGTGAAATTCTCTTCTCTTGTATAGGAATTTACAAATATAACGTTTTCTCCCTTTTACGGCTGAATCATTATGAACAGTAATGACATTAAAGAACCGTTATAATTGGCAATCATAACTATTTGTGGAGATTGTGTAGCGGTTCCAATTCTTCTTCCTCATTAAGTAGAGGTTCGTGAATCTTCCCCTTCTTACTGTCTTGATTCATTCAGCCAGTGTCTACTGAATGATTTAGACTCGAGCAACTGCATCCCTTCATCATGTGAGTAATTTGCTCGTACCTCTTGTAACTCGTGCATCTTTTAATGCAATACTCCGGTTTTCATCTTATTAGTGATCCATGTATCATGCCTTACCGGTCATACATAATTCTCCATGTTATATTTATTTGCTACTAATACAGATAGTACCCCTAACCCTCACTTGCCGAATATTCTACAATTGAATATTTGGGAAGTGGTATGTATTTATGACAAGAATTTTTACTGTCGTTTCCCATGTATCGTCGTGTCTTCTTCATAGCCAACACATCGCATGTCACTTTCATTTAATGCATGGGCCACATGGCCTTTGTCGATTCGGTCTACGAATCTTCAACGATTTTTAGGGCTTTCTTGACGCTACGTCAGTCACAAAGTGACCGTTTCATTATGATGCCTTGACTCGCTTTACATGACAATAGCTTCTTCTTATAAATACACGTGCCTTCGGTTTTACGAAAACCTTCAATCTACAATATTCTTCTTCTTCAATTGTTCTTATTCTTCAGTACGCATTATTTTCTTGCATTCATGTCTTCACTAAACCCCAATCCTTGCAAAACAATAATTGTTGATGAACTTCCCCCTTTAACTTCTCCCATTAGGAGTAGAAGAGGCAGTAGGTTATGTAGCTTAGGGTCTTTGTCTGTTCGTGGTTCTACTTCTCAACCCAACATTATTACCCCTTCTTCATCTAGGACTAGGGCTTCTTCAAACCATAGATTTTTTGTCAGAAATAGGGAATCAAGTGAACCCATTCGAGAACCAACTATGAGCACGTGATTTTTGCCTCGCTTGAAATATTCCCATAGAATTCTTAAAATTAAGATTTTTCTTTTATTATTTGAATTTTAGGGAATTAATTGTATGGTTTTTGTGCTTGTTTGCATTTTTGTGTATTTTTTAATTAATATAATTTATGAAAAATATAAAAATAGCACATTTGCATCTAGGACCTAATTCTATAATTTTTCTTAGGTTTATTAGTTAATTGACATTGCAAAATAAGAGAAAATAACAAAAATTAGCTCTTGGCATTTTTTCTTTTAATTTTCAATTTTTTTGTCCTAGTTTCTCTTTAAAATCAGAATTTAATCAATTTTGAGGAAATGAGTAGATTAATTTTAGGTTTAAATTAGGTTTTAATTAATTTAGCATTTATAATTATAAAAGGAAAAGAAAAATAAAACAAAAGAAGTTTAGAATTTGGTCTCCTTAATAAAAGACCCTTGTTTTAGGCCATTTTATTAGCCAGCCCAAACAACCCCTTTCCAAATCATCCCCAGTCCAAGCCCAAATACCCTTTAACCCGGTCTAAACCTCCCCCGCCTGAAACGACGTCGTTTGGCACCCGTTTCATCTCGTCCGTTCATTCCTCGTCATCCAACAACCCAGGATTGATCTTGTTTTTTTTAAATAAAACTATCCAAATACGTTACAAACCCTAGAGACCAGAAACGCCTCTTCCTCGTACCTCTGTTCTCTGCCAATCCTTCGCCTTTTCACCGGCAGCCAAAAATCGGCGGCGGCGAAGCTCTTAACCCGCCCAAATTTATACTTCTAAATCTCCTACTCCTCATCTTTCCAACACCCCAAATCCCAGCCCTCAAATACTTAACTTTCTTCTCGAATCTTCAATTAAAGTGGTGGCTGCGCTGCCACCCACGACGGCGCTGGCTCCGATAGCCACCAAAAACACATCATAAATCCTCCTCGACCCCTTCTTACCAAATCCCAAGCCAAAACCACTCAAATCATGACTAACCGGCTTGAATCTTAGTTTGACACTCCGACCTAAATTCACCCCACCTCTGAACCAAACCAAAATAACACCGTAGACCCTTCTCACCTTCCTTTTCTTAAATATTTGGTTAGTTTCCTTCAGATATTCCTCCAAGGCCTCGGATTTCAGATCGAAAAAGCGTTCAGAACCCTAATGCCTTTGAATTTGGGAATAAAGGATGTTCGGGCTATAATAGCCCTTAATTAGGTGTTTTCTTATGGAAACACCTAATTAGGGATGATTATAGTCCGCATTTTGTCAGGGAGAGCCACTGATTTTGTTCGAGGTACTTTTTCTTCTTTTATTTATGATTTTGTTTGTTTTCCTATTTCTTTGGTTCATGAATATTTGCTCTCTTAATTTCTTCTCCCGGAATAGTCCCTTCTCTATGATTGTTTCCTCTTTTTAAGTTTTGACTTTGTTTTGCTTACTAATCCATGTGAAGTCAGTTAAATCTCATCTGCTTTTGTTTGTTCATGTTATCTTGCTTGAGCTCTAATAATATTATGTTGCCATTAGAACCCGGTTTTTGTTTCTAGTGTTGTTTTCTAATTCATCTTAATTGTTGTTTGGATTTGATTTTGTTTTGCTTTAATTTCGTATTTGGTTTCAAACTAATTGATTCGTAGATGTTATGGTCCTGTGCAGTTCTGGTTAATTCAGTGATTATCTTAGGTTAATTAGATTCAATGTGTTTAAGTAAATCAATTTTCTTTTTTAAAAGTGGTTTGGATATAGCTGAATTAGGTTAGTTTAGTTGACCTTAGTTAATAGCAGGGTTGGGTTTTGGGTTAACTAAGTTTGGTAATTTCAGATGAATGGGAGGATAATTAGGGTAGTTCAATAATAGATCTTGTAGTGACTGAATTGGAAACCCCTAGAATGTTCTAGTTGGGGTGTCAATTACAGTTTTAGGAACCTTAAGACAGTAAGTTGAGGCACAAGTTAGTCTTTTAGGGACTAATTGAATAAAACTGAAAAAATAAGTGAGGGACTAATAGGTAAAACAAAATAGAAAGGGTTGTCCTAAGTTTTTGCCTATAAAAAGGCATGCCATTGCCTTCTTTCAGGTTGGAAAAAGGACCCCGAAAAAATTCCCAAAAATTCCAGATTTTCTTCTGCAAGTTCTATTAGCAAAATTTGAATTTCAACTTCAAGGAAGAGAAATAATCTGAACACTTAGTGTAGAAATACTGTTACATTGAAGTCTCTAGGGTAGTTTCAAGTTCTAGTCATTGATTCTTATTTCCTAGCTGGACTCTCAACTGTTGAAGCTTCAAAAGTGTCATGGGTTCAAATTCGAATCATTTGTTGAGTGTATTGGAGCTGTTTTAGTAGTTTCGTTGTTTTAAATTGATTCTGGGTGGTTGATACTGTTTTTTCTGAGTTTGTGAGCCTCTGATCTGCTATAGTGTGCTGCTGAACTACTGCTGACTTCTTTCTTCTCCTTTGTTTCATTTTAATTCCAGGTATTCTTCAACTTTGAATATGTGATGGACAAATCCATACTTGTGTTTGAATTGCTGAAGAAATGACCAATTCCTCATGTTGATTTCAAGTTTAATTTCTTTCCGTATCTGTAGTTCACATGTTGGATTATATAGTAATGGCATGTGATGTTAATTGCATATAATAGGCTGTTCAACCAGATTGTAGAATTTCTGTGTAATTGGTTTTACTTGTAGACTATGTTAGCTCGTATGTTATCATATGCATAGCTCCTGATGCCTGTAAAATCTGGGCTACTGCCGATCACAAAAATAATTGTGTTTCAATAAAACATGATTTTTGAATTTGATATTAAGCAAGTTAGTTTTGTCTTTTAAAAGATTTTGCTAGCTTAGATCTGAAGAGAAAATTTGGAAGTAAATTGGTAATTGTAATGAATTTGAATGTTTCCTTCTGTGTGTTATTCCAATCAATGGGTTTGAATTGTTTAAGGCTATTCCAATAATTTTATTTGGGCTTACTTATGAGCCCAAGGCTTATAGCCTACACTATTTGTGATAAACCACGATACGCAGATGCTTGGCCTCATCCCATGCCTTCTTGTTCTTCCCAATTGGGCCTACCTTGAGGCCCAAAGGCTGGTAGCCATCACCAACGATTTTGCCCTATGATGCAGGGCCAACGTTAAGGACTTGAGCTTGCATTGGGTCTGGAGGTTTAAATTCATAACGAAGGGTTTGGCCCTTCCAAGCTAGGCAACATATTTGAATTAAGAGGATATCCTCTTGTTCAAATGTGGGCTTGAGTTTGAGGTCCAAAGTCGTCGAATATGTTCTAATAAATAGCCAATTAACAACGCTAATTAACTAGGTCCTTTTAGAGACAAATCCGACAAAGGATAATAGTTTGCTCTTGGTTGGCCTTCTAAAAACATAAAATGAGGTGCGCCATACCAAATAAAACCCATAAATTGCGTGTCCCTCTTTAAATTCTTATATTAAAATATTTAAAAAAATTGGGACATGCTGTTTAGCAAACTTCATGGCTTCCCGCAACGATATACGGGTATGCATTTCATGTGCCCAAATTCAAATCCCAAAACGTTGGATAAAATATGTTCCGGATCTGGGTGCATTTCATGTGACGCGATCCAAATACATGTTTTAAATAACGTTCACATTCCTAAAATTTCAATTAAGAGCAGTAAATAATTTAAAACTTCACTATAGGATGAACATGTATTAAAATTGGATTTTTTGCCGATTATAATAGTTTAAGTGACCGTGCTAGAACCACGTGATACGAGGGTGCCTAACACCTTCCCTCGGGTCAACAGAATTCCTTACTTAGAATTTCTAGTTTGCAGACTCCATTTGGGCAGTCGAAAATTTCCTCAATTTGGGATTCAAAACAAACTGGTGACTTGGGACACCAAAAGCCAAGCCTATCCCAAGTGGCGACTCTAAATAAATAAATAAATAATCTTATTTCGAATAATGTCACTTTAAATGGAAAAACTCCTTTATACATTTTTCCCCCGGGTTAGCCGTGTAAAAAGGAGGTGTAACAGCTCTGGCGACTCTGTTGGGGAACGAACCAAGAATCTCTGGTTCAGGGTTCAAGAATTCGAGCTTAGAATAGTTGTTACATTTGGATGTATCTGTTTAATTACATGTTCCATGCTATATGTGCTAAATGTTTTACCGGTTTGATTTTTGGTGAATTGTATATATAAACTGTTACAAATCCCTTCCTCTCTCTGAGTCCTCTACATCATGGAGAAGGGTGCACTTTGTGTGACTTCTTTTATGTTTAGAGTCTTTTCCCATTTAGAACAAGGTTCAGATAAGCTGCTAAGCCGATGGAGCTTCTGTATCCCCGGTACGCTGCCCTCCCTCGGCTCGAGTCGTCTGCTCGGGTAAGCCAAGTCTAGAACAATAAACCCAGGCTTTAAACCTAGTATAACGAAACCTCATGATGGATCCCTAGTAGGAACGTTTGTTTGCAGCACGTGCATTTGACTTAAGGGACTCAATATAGGGGTTGGGTTCGTGTAGGACAGGTGACCTGAAATGAAAAGACCATCCTGATGCATCTTACGTGCTACTTGTCCATTTATTTGATTTGGATTTGCATGTTGACCGGCTTGCGGATAAGGAAAAAAATTGAGAAAACAGTAGTGTTAGGGCTAAATGAGAGTAACCACTTGTTTCGAAAAATCAATGTTCAAAAGGTGCGGAAATGCTGTTGGATATTTGAAAAAAAAAAACAAACAAACAAGGAAAAGAAGATTTTTTAACAAATTTGGTTTTGACAAAATATTTTGCCCGAACAACGCTGGTTTGGTTCTCACCGGGTATGAGATACGTAGGCAACCCCTCATCGGGTCCAAGTCCCTTTTGCAAAAATAGCAAATAAATGTCAAAGTTTAAATTGTTGTCCTAAATAAATCGGGTGATACGATTCTTGTTAAAACAAATCGAATGTCCCCAAAAGGACGCCGGAAGGCTGTTTTTGTAGGAATAGCCACCCTGAGTCATTTTTAAATTGGTTTTTAAGCACAGCCTTACAATATTCCTTCCAAAAGTGCTGAAAGGCCGTATCGGCAAAACCAAGTCCTTGTTTTTCTAAATAAAGAATTTTTGCAAAAATAACCATTTTTCTCTTTAGGTCAAAATAAATCAATAAATCCCCTTTTAAATAAATGTGCATGATGAATACCACTGACATCGAACCCTTCGGTCCTGAGTGAGATCCCTTTACAGCTTTATATGTGGTGGAACGACTTGGGAAAAGGTAGCAGAGAATCCGTGATCAAGATTTTGGGTGGTCTCGTCAGATTGTTAAACATCAAACCAAGAACAGATATTATTGAATCACTGATACCATTCTGGGACCCAACTCGTAATGTATTCCGGTTCTGAGATTTTGATCTTACACCCACACTATAGGAGATTACCGGATATGCGGGTCTCAACGGGAACCTCAGTAGTATCGATTGGCGTCGAGACCGGTAATCATCCACAGATTCTTAGACTTGTTGAGCATTCGTCAGGACATTCAAGATAAACATCTATCATAAGTGTGTTGCACACTTCATTTCTTATACAACTGATATGGCAACCCTAAAGGTTTTGAGGAGCCCAATACCGGTTTGGCACATGCTGGGTGTGACACCTCCTTTTTGCTACTACAACCTGGCGAAGAGCGTAGATAAGAGAGTTTTTCCAATTAAAGAAAAATCGAGACGGGATTCAATTTTGAGAGCATTTCAGAGTCGCCACTTGGGAGATTTATGGTGTCCCAAGTCACCGGTTAGAATCCCGAATCAAGGAAAGAATTACTCTATTTAACAGTCCGCGAACCAGAAATCCGAGTAAGAAATTCTGTTAACCTGAGAGAAGGTGTTAGGCATTTCCAGGTTCCGTGGTTCTAACACGGTCGCTTAATTGTTATGTTTGCCTTAAATTATCTGATTTTAGAACATGTTTTAACTCATGTGCTTTTTAACTTTAAACTTCTTTTATCATTATTTTTAAAGAGAATTGCAACGTCGTTAAAATATGCCTCAAACCACGTCACATAAATACACCTGTGGTTTTTGACACATTTCAACTTCGTTGAGATTTGGATTTGGGTCACATAAATGTGCACCCGTATTTAGGAAAGTGAATTATTAACACGCGCCTATAGAAACTACGTCTTTGACATTTATGGGAAGGCCGTGAAATTTGCTAAACGACACCTCCTATTCTTTCTATGTGTTCTAATGAATTAGAGAGCCTAGCATGGTATTTGTTTGAATTAAGATGGCTCAATTTATCTTTATAAGGGCATTCTAATGTATGCTAAATTCTCCATTAAAGCCGTGCTTGAATACACTAACTATTTCATGTATGAACTAGATGCTTGAGAAACATAAAATGCGTCTTAGCCTCGTTCATTGGCCAATTGACATATAAATAAATCGAGTTTTTGGACAGCCCTGGAGCACATATTGCTCAGGCTGTACCTGATAACCATTTTGGCTGGTTTGGGCTGCTAATCATTTAGCCTAGAAAAACGTATTAGATTTCCATGCTTGAGCACTTACTAGGCCTCGTGAATGAGCTAGTGCTGATTTGAATGAAAGACCCCAATTGTTAATAACCTTCTTTGTTTGATATTATATATACAAAATCAAATCTCTACACATTCACGAAGGGAATAGTAATAACCATTTTATATCAATTTTAACCTTCGAGTCGAATTGAATGATTCATATACACATAAGTCAGAGTATATGAATCTAATTCTAAAATCCAAGTGTGATTCAAACTACAGTACAGGGAACATATTCGAAAATAAATTGTTGCTAAGCATGTTGGGCTTAAATGAACAGAAATACTTCACATCATTTTTAATTTATCTTTTACGTGACTATCAGAAATACTACTTCCTAAGTCGAGTAGTTTTAAGTGCACAGGATCAGCACTTGAACCAACTGAACCATAATTGGAATCGATTATTACTTAAATACATACAAATATTTGAGCTGAATGTCCAATTATTACACATAAAATAGTCCCAAATGTCCAAATTATTACAAACAGATCAATCTAATATTAACTATAACATCATGATCAACTTACTAATATTCCTATGTTCAGACTAAGTAAAGGGAAAAATGGGGGTATGACACAAAATACAAATAACAGGTGAGGGTCTTCATATTTTAGAATATATTGCACACTTGAACTTTATATATATATATATATATATATATATATATATATATATATATATATATATATATATATATATGTATATATATATATATATATATATATGAGCTTTGATTATACATGTAATGCAGCAAGAGAAAACAAGTCTATGAGTAATATAAGAGACCAGCTAGACAAATCAATAGCCAATTGCATATTATACCAGAACTTCAACAGAATGTGAGAAAAATAGACTTCAAAGTGATAAAATTTAGCACTGATAGTATTTTTAGATATGAAATGAGTATTTTAGCTCTAGTATTAAAGAGTAAAGTTCCGGATCCCCTCCAATGCCCCCAAATGATTCATTTTATAGTAAAATTGTTAGGGCATCAGATTTAACTTTGTTTTCTTTTTGGTCCTCAACTCAAATTGCATATTTTCCTAAATAGTCCTTCAATTTCTGACTTCTGCCTCAAGTTTGAGGCTGGAATTATGTATTAGCCCTTGCTAGAAAGTTCTAAAGATTCCGATCAGATTTTTACAAGTTCAAATTCCTTTTATACGCTCACTAGCTTTCCTAAATTCCCTACCCCTTGAATTTGACCTTGGTAAGTTCTTTTAGCCCTACTTCAGTCACAACTAACCTTGGTTAGTCAAATTCAGGTCACCTTTTAAACTAACAAGCTTATGACAATCCGAACTAGCCAAAATTGACAAGGCTTAACAAAAATGACTTAATACAAACAAACACACACTATACAGGAGTAAAAATCAAAATGACCTAAAAAATGAATACATCTATCAGTAGTGAGGACCAAAACTATCATGAACTAATGATCAGACATTCAGTAACACAATCAAACAGTCAAACAGAATAGAAAATCAGTAAATCAATAAAATTCATCAAATTATGAGAATCATACTACTTAAAAACTAATTATAACAGGATGTTGAACTATTTTAGAGACGAGAAGGTTTTCGGACTAGTGACAAACAAACAAACATATGAACATTGAACCCTAATCTTAGATGAACTTATGGATAAATAGACAAACATCCAAACTTTTTAAAAATGTAATTACTGAACTTTATCCATTATTACAAACAATTAAACATTCAAATCTAAAAAAATGGAAAATATGCAGGAGAAACTTAGCTTTTATTCTTGTTGTTATTTAAATTGATTCAACTGGTCCTTTGTTCTTCCACATGGGTTCTGAACCTCCTAGGATGGTGTTTAATCAGCTTCAAAGCTCAGGGGAGTGTTTTTGAAGTCCTAAGACCTCAGTGAGGTCTCATATTTGAAATTCTTCAGTGGCTGGGGTTATTTGGGACTCAAGGATGGCATGGCTAGTGTCAATAGGGGTCAGGGACTAACTGGGAGAGGTTGGGACCATTTTCGGCATGTTAGGGATTTTAGGGTTGGCCTTCAGATTAATATTCGAGGGGTTTCAAGATAATTTGAGAGGGGTAATATACCTGGTTGGAACGGGGAGGGGGAGGTGCCTTAGTGGTGTAGTTTTGGACAGCTTTGGAATGAGGTCGCCGGAGATAGGGATTCTGGCCACCTTTAAGGGGATATTCGAGATGGAGGGGCTAGATTCAAGGGTAACTGGCTATGGTACGGGGCATAGGAGGTCATGACGTTTGAGGGGTGTAATTTTGGGGCCGTTTGGTTGTTGGCCGCCGCCGTGAGGCAATTTTTGGCGGCGGCAGTAGGGTGGTGAGCCGGTGGTCAAGGGTGGTGACAGGGCAGTCAATGGTTGTTTGTTAATCGGAGGATATGGTTACGAGGAAGGTAACATTTGGTCGTGTATGTATTGAAGGTGTTTGGACATATATGTATGATTTTGGGATGGGGTTTAATGGCCGTTGGATTGCGTGAGATCAACAGTTGCGATGATGGGGTCCTAAACAGTGTCGTTTGGTTTAGTGGGTGTGGACTGGGTCAGATTGGTTATTGGGATGGGTTTTGGCTTGTTTTATGGGGAAAAGGCAGACTGGGCCACTCAAGGGCTGACCCAATTGTCGCCAGCCTGAGTGGCTATTTAATTACATATATATATATATATATATATATATATATATATATTGTATTTTTGTCTTTTCTTTAATTTAAATACTAACTTTATTAAAAAGAAAAACCAACAAATTCCTAATTACCACAAATAAACTAACCCAAGTAAAAATTACAAAATAATTTCCAAAAGTCGGACATGTGTATATGTATATATATATATATATATATATATATATATATATATATATATATATATATATATATATATATATATATATATATATATATATATATATATATATATATATATATTTTTTTTTTTATTTTTTTTGTATTTTTAATTTTTAAAACTAATTTATTTAATAATTAAATCCTAATTAATCCTAGACACACAGTAATGAACATGTGCATGCAATTAAATCCAAAAAATCAAAATTCTAATATTTTAAAAGAAAAATTCTAAACTTTAAGAGACCTATAGGAGCTTGTTTCGACCGATCAAAACTCATATGCTCACAGCTGCCCCTCCTTGCGCGGGAACACGAAGGGTTTTCGTGCAAAAACAAGTGAGCAAATATGAGCGATTTCCGTCCGATTGAATACTCCATGTGAAGCATTTTGAAATTTTTCTGACCGATCCTTGTTCAAAGGTTGCCTACATATCCTCGGCAATAGAGGAATCAAGTCAGTATAGTTCGGGAGTGTTTGGTTGCTGGGACTACCAGAAGTTGTGATTACACTGTTGATGCTGCTGTTACTGCTTGTTGACCTCCTTATTACTCCATATGAAAAATAAAAGAAAACTATACTAAGCTATAGGCTATGGATTACAAAGAAAAGCCTATCTACGTCTTCAATCTTGACCCTTGTTGTTTCGTCGCCTTGTATTTCTTTCTGCGAACTCCTTGTGGCCTGCTAACTGTTCTCCTTTTTATTCATTCATGTCAAATGCCGAACTGTTGGATTTTGACATGTATTCAATCATTCTACAGGTGGGCGTCTGACTGCTGAACTCGAATTGCGTTGAAAAATATTCCCTTGTTCTACAGGTGGGCGCCTGATTACAAAACCTGAAATTGTAAAAAATATTCCCTTGTTCTATAGGTGGCTGCCTGATTACAAAACTTAAACTTTCGAAAAATTTCCTTGTTCTCCAGTTGAGCGCCTGATTGCTAAAACTTTCACATTTGAAAAATATTCCCTTGTTCTCCAGGTGGGCGCCTGATTACAAAGACTTAAATTTTTGAAAAATATTCGCTTGTTCTCGAGGTGGGTGCATGAGTGCTAAAACTTAACATTCAGAAAAATATTTCCTTGTTCTCCAGGTGGGCGCCTGATTACAAAGATTTAAAATTTTGAAAAATATTCACTTGTTCTCCAGGTGAGCGCCTGATTGCAAAAACTTAAAATCAAAAAATATTCTCTTGTTTCTCCAGGTGGGCGCCTGATTGCAAAAAACTTAAAATTTTGAAAAATATTCTCTTGTTCTCCAGGTGAGCGCCTGATTACAAAAACTTAAATTTTTTAGAAATATTCCCTTGTTCTCCAAGTGGGCGCTTGATTACAAAAACTTATAATTTTAAAAAATATTCCCTTGTTCTCCAGGTAGGCGCCTCATTAAAAAAACTAAAAATTTTGAAAAATATTCCCTTGTTCTCCAGGTGGGCGCCTGATTGCAAAAACTTAAAATTTCGAAAAATATTCCCATTGTTCTCTAAGTGGGTGCCTGATTGCTAAAACTTAACATTTAAAAAATATTCCCTTGTTCTCCAGGTGGGCGCCTGATTACAAAACTTAAAATTTCGAAAAATATTCCCTTGTTGTCCAGGTGGGCGCCTAATTGCAAAAACTTAAAATTTCGAAAAATATTCCCTTGTTCTCCAGGTGGGCACCTAATTTCTAAAACTTTAACATTTGAAAAATATTCCCTTGTTCTCCAGGTGGACGCCTGATTACAAAGACTTAAAATTTTGAAAAATATTCCCTTGTTCTCCAGGTTGGCGCCTGATTGCAAAAACATCAAATTTTAAAAAATATTCCCTTGTTCTCCAAGGGGCGCCTGATTGCTAAAACTTAACATTCTGAAAATTGTTCCCTTGTTCTCTAGGTGGGCTCCTGATTACAAAAACTTAAAATTTTGAAAAATATTCCCTTGTTCTCCAGGTGGGCGCCTGATTGCAAAACTTAAATTTTGAAAAATATTCCCATGTTCTCCAGGTGGGCGCCTGATTGAAAAAAACTTAAAATTTCGAAAAATATTCCCTTGTTCTCTAGGTGGGCGCCTGATTACAAAGACTTAAAATTTTTAAAAATGTTCCCTTGTTCTCCAGGTGGGCGCCTGATTGCAAAAACTTAAAATTTTTAAAAATATTCCCTTGTTCTACAGGTGGGCGCCTAATTGCTAAAATTTAACATTTTGAAAAATATTTCCTTGTTCTCCAGGTAGGCGCCTGATTACAAAACTTAAAATTTTGAAAAATATTCCCTTGTTCTCCAGGTGGGCGCCTGATTGCAAAAACTTAAAATTTCAAAAAATATTCCCATTGTTCTCTAAGTGGGTGCCTGACTGCTAAAACGTAACATTTAAAAAATATTCCCTTGTTCTCCAGGTGGGCGCCTGATTACAAAACATAAAATTTCGAAAAATATTTCCTTGTTGTCCAGGTGGGCGCCTGATTGCAAAAACTTAAAACTTCAAAAAATATTCCCTTGTTCTCCAGGTGGGCACTAAAACTTTAACATTTGAAAAATATTACCTCGTTCTCCAGGTGGACGCCTGATTACAAAGACTTAAAATTTTGAAAAATATTCCCTTGTTCTCCAGGTTGGCGCCTGATTGCAAAAACTTAAAATTTTGAAAAATATTTCCTTGTTCTCCAGGTGGGCACCTGATTGCGAAGGCTTAACATTCTGAAAATTATTCCCTTTTTCTCTAGGTGGGCGCCTGATTACAAAGACTTAAAATTTTGAAAAATATTCTCTTGTTATCCAGGTGGGCGCCTAATTGCAAAACTTAAATTTTGAAAAATATTCCCTCGTTCTCCAGGTGGGCGCCTGATTGCAAAAAACTTAAAATTTCGAAAAATATTCCCTTGTTCTCTAGGTGGGCGCCTGATTACAAAGACTTAAAATTTTGAAAAATGTTCCCTTGTTCTCCAGGTGGGCGCCTGATTGCAAAAACTTAAAATTTTTAAAAATATTCCCTTTTTCTCCAGGTGGGCGCCTGATTGCTAAAACTTAACATTTTGAAAAATATTTCCTTGTTCTCCAGGTCGGCGCCTGATTACAAAACTTAAAATTTTGAAAAATATTCCCTTGTTCTCCAGGTGGGTGCCTGATTACAAAACTAGTCCCAACAATCCTCAACTGCTGAGAATTTTAAGATTATGCTGTATTTTCTGAAAAGGTATTATTTTCCACCATGTCTTGCTACGAGTTATGTCCACTGGGGATTTGCTGGATATTGGTGATTAAAATTACTTCCCATTATCTAGGCGGGTCCTGACAACTCTTGATTTGATGACAAAAGGGGACAACTGGGAGTTAGTATTTAAGGCTACATCCCACTATTTGGGGGATCTTGATAACTCTTGGTTACTCTTGCTGGGGAAGTATTTAATCTAAGTCCCATTTTTCACGAGGGTCCTGATGACTTTTATTGACTCTGGTTGGGGAAATATCTAAGTCCCATCTTTCAGTGAAGTCCTGGTAATTCTTGCTGATTCAGCTAGGGAAATTTGAAATTTTCCCTCTAAATCCCATTCTTCAGGAGGGTCCTGATGACTTTTCTTGACTCTTATCGACTCTAGATGGGGGAATATTTACCTTAAGTCCCATTTTCAGGAGGGTCCTAATGACTCTATTGGCTCTGGCTGGGGAGATTTTGGCTCTAATTCCCATTTTTCAGGAGGGTTCCTGAAGGTTCAAACTTGAATGCCAATTCTAACTTCTGGTTGTTTCTGCGACTCTTACTGGGGAGGTGTTGGTGCTTTCCCATGTTAACCACACCTGTTTGAGTTTTAAACTGCATTCTATCTCAACTTCCATGCCTCTTTTAACCCTCGATTGTTTCTATTGGGTTTTGCTAGTTAAAGTTTGTCCCATTGTGTTTTTTGTTGGGGAGGGTGTTTATGACCGACTAACTCTCTTTTGAGTTTTAACTGAGTCCCACTTCTAGACGGGCCCTGAGATTTCGATCATACATGTCGTGTGCCTGCCTTCTCCTGTGAGCGGCCTCCCTTAGGCTCTTCCAGAATTTTCTGCCCCTGTGTTAATCAAAGAAAACTTGTCAGTTTGAAAAGTGGTGGTTAGCTTGCGGCATTCTTGTTGGAAGCGGCCTCCTCACTGTCATGTTTTGTTGAGTTCTAGTTTCCATGTTGATGATGAGTTGCCTGAGTTGATTGGATGACCCCTCAAACCTTTATGGCTTTACCTTGATTCCTATCATGGTTACATTTCTAGCCCTTTGGCTAGAGTCTTTGTGTCTTTCCCCCATGATTGATGTGTTGATGTACCATGCTTTGGTAAAAACCTCCCTTCCTTGTAGTTTCGCCCTTTCTTTATTTTTGTGTTACTCTTTCATTCCTTTGGCAGAAACCTTGCCCCTTTCTCGAAGTCAATCAATATGTCTACTGTGTCATTCCCTACTTCGTGTTGCACCTCCGACCCTTCTCTGGAATTCTTTTATACTTCGACGATTGACGAGTTAGGATGTTATGCTTGGCTGGTCCTCTGATCCTTGTGGTTTTATTTTGTTTCTCATCTTGGTGTTACATTTCCAATCCCTTGCCAAAAATCCTTGTCCCTTTCTCGAGATTACGTGGTCTCTTGGTGATGCTTGACTGACTCTTGATTTTTACTTCCTTCCCACCTTATATTGCACTCTTGACTCTTTACCAGAATTCTTTGCCGATTCTTGTCTCTTCCCTCGGTTGCAGCTTTGTGAATCCTTCCCTTTGCTGTTCCCCGCTTGTTATCTTTATTACGTTTTTGGGGCGTCATGCGCTTTGTTCCTTTGGGAGTTTGATAATTGGCTTTGACATTCCTTTCGTTTAAACAAATGAATTTAGACTTAAAAGAAGAAAGAAATGCAAAGACTCCGAACGGTATTTAGAATGAAGAATTCCAGACTTGCTATTGAAGAAAAAGAAGAAGACTTATCTGAAAGAGAACCACTGGTTCTTGCGATCATGACATGCACTTCGGCCTATTCGACCCAATCGATTTCGATGACCGGCCTTCTGCTTTCGCGCTTTTGCCGTTGTGACCTTTCCAAACCAATTCCTGACTTGTCTTGCCCTGCAGTATTCATCCGTCAGTAGCCCCTTTCTGAGTTTTTCTTTATCTTACCTTCGCCTCCCGGTGCATGTGAAGGTTTTCATCGATAAGACTCTCTCATTTTATCCTCTCTCATACTCTCGTTCCCTTATGGTGCTCGTGAGGGTTTTCACCGATAAGACTCTCTTATTTCATTATCTCTTTTGTCTGGTTCAAAGTGATGTCCTTGACATGAGTACCCTTTACCTGCTCGACTCAAAATCTTTGAAGACTGATCAGAAGGTCTTCCTTTGGATTGTAATGTGGGCCTTTGGATAGGGTTAGAAAGAAAGGGTATCAAAGGCTCGAAATAATTTAAATGGGTTCAAAATTACAACTTTCGGAATCAAATTCTTACGACAACCACAACTTCTGAGCCAGTTTCTTGCTTGGAGACTTTTGAATTTTTATTTTAATGAGACCGAACCATGAGGCTTCCTACGTATCCTTTTAAAAGGAATCAGGTCAAACATAGTTCATAACGATTCCTTGTTTTTGTTGTTGTTTTTCTTCTCCCTTTTTTCTGTTTTTCTTCTCTTTCTTTTTCTTTGTTTTGTTTTCTTTTTCTTTCTTTTTTTTTCGTTTTCTCTTTTCTTTTCTTGTTTTTCCTTTTTCTCTTTTTTTCTTTTTTTTCTTTTTTTTATTACTATCATTTTTCATTCTTCCCTTTCTTTTCCTTTTACTGCCTTCTCACACTCGCGTTTCTAACTTTTGTTACTAATTCCGAAAGAGGGGTATGAAAGAAAGTAATTAAAGCTCAAAAGGGTTAGCAAAAGATAAAGTGTTTGGATAGCAGAACAAAATGCCATCGTCATTCCAATCTTCAAAATATGCCAAGTACAATCAGGTGTCAAGTATAGACAATGATTTGAAGAAAATCATACATAATATCTTTTGACAGCATCTGCGTTGATGGCCATTTCCGCACATTTCCCTTCCACGTCCATCTGATACAACACTCCGTTGGACAACACTCTTGATACAATGAATGGTCCTTGCCAGTTTGGAGCGAACTTGCCTTTCGCCTTGGCCTGGTGAGGGTGGACGCGTTTTAGTACTAGTTGACCTACTTCAAACTTTCTGGGGCGCATCTTCTTATTATATGCCCTAGCCATTCTCTTTTGATACAACTGGCCATGACAGACTGCCGCCTATCTCTTCTCGTCAATCAAACTCAATTGTTCCAAACGAGCTTTGACCCATTCTTTATCGTATATTCTTGCTTCGACCACTATCCGTAGAGAGGGTATTTCAACCTCGACCGGGATCACCGCCTCTGTGCCATATACCAATAAGTATGGAGTAGCTCCCACTGAAGTGCGAATAATGGTACGATAGCCTAACAATGCTAAATGCAGCTTCTCATGCCACTGCTTGGATCCTTCCACCTTTTTCTGAAGTATCTTCTTTATGTTCTTATTTGCTGCCTCAACTGCTCCATTCGGCTTGGGGCGGTACGGGGTAGAGTTTCGATGTGCGATCCTGAACTTCTAACATACCTCTCTCATTAGGTGACTGTTGCGATTTGCCCCATTATCAGTGATGAGCGTTTTGGAGATCCCGAACCGACAAATAATATTTGTGTGCACGAAATCGACCACGCCCTTCTTGGTCACCGTTTTGAAGGTTTTTGCTTCAACCCACTTGGTGAAATAGTCAATAGCAACCAAGATAAATCGATGTCCATTAAAAGCTACTGGCTCGATGGGTCCAATGATGTCCATGCCCCATGCAACGAAAGGCCAAGGTGCATACATCGTGTGCAGTTCAGACATCGTGGCATTTGCACACAAAGCTGATACAATCTCATTCCAAGGTGAGCCAATAATACCCGTCCTGGAGAATCTTCTTTGCCAAGACATATCCGCTCATGTGCGGCCCATTAACGGCAGCATGTACCTCATTCATGATGACCGTCACCTGCCGATCATCTATGCATCTTAACAAACCTATATCTGGTGTTCTCTTGTGTAATACCCCTCCATTGCTGAAGAACCCACTTGTAAAATGACGGATTGTTCTCTATGGTCACTCATGGCTTGCACCGGGTACACACCTTTCCTGATGTATTCCTTGATGTCGTAGAACCAAGGCTCGCCGTCAAGCTGTTCTTCCACCATGTTGCAATAGGCATGTTGATCATGGGCCCGGATATGTATCGGGTCAACACAAGCCATGTCCAAGTGATGTAACATTGATGCAAAAGTAGCTAGGGCATCGACAACTTCATTGTGAATTCTGGGAATGTGCCTGAACTCTACTGACCGGAATCGTTGACAAAGATCATGCAAGCATTGCCGATAAGATATGAGTTTTAAATCTCTTTTCTCCCATTCCCCTTGGATCTGGTGTACCAGGAGGTCCGAGTCCCCCAAGAACAAGACTTCTTGGACACCCATGTCCGCTGCTAACCTCAAACCCAAAATGCATGCCTCGTACTCAGCCATGTTGTTGGTGCAATAGAAATGAAGTTGAGTTGTGACTGGGTAATGATGGATTTCTTCAGAAATGAGTACCGCTCCTATCCCGACGCCTTTCATGTTGGCAGCCTCATCGTAGAACAATTTCCACCTCGACTTCTCATCCTGTTCCATTTCATTGACGTGCATCACTTCCTCGTCCGGAAAATATGTGTTCAAGGGTTCATATTTTTCATCTATGGGATTCTATGCTAAATGATCTGCCAATGCCTGTGCCTTCATAGCAGTCCTAATTATGTAGACGATGTCTAATTCAGTAAGCAAGATTTTCCATTTCGCGAGCCTCCCTGTGGGCATGGGCTTCTGGAAAATGTAATTCAATGGGACCAATCGTGAGATGAGATAAGTGGTTTATGATGACAAATAATGCTTCAACTTCTGGGCTACCCATTTCAAGGTGCAGAATGTCCTTTCAAGATGAGTGTACTTAACCTCATAGGCAGTAACATCGTGCTGACCCAACACACACCCAAATGAATTATCCATGACTGTCAAATATAAGATCAGAGGCCTCCCTGGTTCTGGCGGGACCAGTACTGGTGGGTTTGAAAAATATCCCTTTATCTTATCAAAAGCTACTTGGCACTCTCCTATCCATGTCACCGCAGCATCCTTCTTTAACAGCTTAAAGATGGGCTCGCAGATGGTTGTGAGCTGAGCGATGAATCGACTGATGTAATTCAGCCTTTCTAATCGGCTCATTACTTCTGTTTTGTTTCTGGGTGGCGGAAATTCCCGTATAGCTTTGATTTTTGATGGGTCTAGCTCGATGCCTCGACGGCTGACTATGAACCATAACAACTTTCCCGAGGGAACCCCAAATGCGCATTTTGTCGAGTTGAGTTTGAGATCATACATGCAGAGCCTCTGGAAGAATTTTCTCAGATCTTTGACATGAACGGATTGCTTCTGGACTTCACAATCACATCGTCCACGTAGACCTCGATTTCTTTATGCACCATATCATGGAAAATGGTTTTCATTGCCCTCATGTATGTTGCTTCGGCGTTTTTCAAACCAAAAGGCATGACCCTATAGCAGTATGTCCCCCACGGTGTGATAAATGCTATTTTCTCGGCATCCTCTTCATCCATTAAAATCTGATGATAGCCTGCATAACAATCCACGAATGATCCGATCTCATGCTTCGCGCAATTGTCAAATCAATATGTGGATGTTCGGCACGGGGAAGTTTTCTTTTGGACTTGCTTTTTTGAGGTCACGGTAATCAATGCACACTCTGGTTTTACCATCCTTCTTTGGTACATGCACGACATTAGCTAACCAGGTGGGATATCGTGTGAGTCGGATAACTTTTGCCTCTAACTGCTTGGTCACCTCTTCTTTGATTTTCACGCTTATATCAGTTTTAAACTTCCTTAACTTTTGTTTGACGGGAATGCAGGCTGGGTCAGTAGGTAATTTGTGGACTACCAAGTCAGTGCTCAATCCGGGCATGTCATCGTAGGACCATGCAAAGACATCCTTGTACTCCAGCAATACTTCAATTATTTCCTCCCTAAGCTGTGGCTCCAGATAGACACTTATTTTTGTTTCCCTGATATTATCCGAGCTTCCTAGAGTGATTGCCTCTGTATCATTCAGGTTTGGTTAGGGTTTCTCTTCGAATTGGGTCATCTCTTTACTAATCTCATTCCATGCCCCTTCGTCATCGTACCCTGGTTCGTCCGCGTGTTCTATTTCCTAAATTATTATTTCTGGACTAGGCTTGTTGCAAAGATTAGGCCGAGGAGTCCTTATCCATGTCAGATCACTGGAACCAGCATAAAAGTAACTGTACAAAAGAGAAAAAGGAAGAAAAGGTAAAGTGAAAATGGAAACTATCAGCATTGCTGAAAGGGAAATTGCATTTCACTAGAATCAAAGATAACAGAGTTTGCGCATCCAAATGGACAGAATTAACAACTGAATGACGCTAATAGAAACTAGACTGAAAGGGAAATCAAGGCCAACTACCAAGACTCCCTCCGAGTGGGAAGAGGAGTGGCTTCCCACTTATTGATTCTTGCGCGTGCCCCCACAAATTGCACATCTGCCCTGCTCGATCCTTCTCCCACCTCTACCATATTCACCTCATTGAACAGTCTTTCTAGTCCCTTATCAAGATCACCGTCCGCGTCGATCAGTGCGCCGAAAATCTTGGGTCTTGGACCATCACTGGGTTTGACAAATGATTTGGCTAAACTTGGGATAAGCTTCGGGAGAAACCAACCTTTTTGTCTCACCCTCCTAGCTCGCTTTGTGTCTGCAGCCGTGGGTTTGAACCCTAGACCAAAAATGTCTAGATTCTTGGGAGGGAACACGGGTTGCGCAATGCCTTGCAAAGAAGCTCCCAACCCTTTGCTGGGTATAAAGCCATTTCTCAATATTTCTGAAGCTACCATGACATTTGCAGATGTTATCCTTGGGATCTTCTGAACTGACACCGTATCAAACACCTGGTAAACCCATGGCCCTTTATTGTCCTCAGATTCAATGAAAGGCACGATCGCGTCACCCGGTGTACACTGGCTATCCTTTCTATGCACGACAATCTCTTACATGTCCTACTGAAATTTGATCATCTGGTGTAGTGTAGATGGTACTGCTTTGGCTGCATGAATCCAGGGTCTGCCCAATAACAGATTATAGGAGACTGATACATCCAACACTTGGAATTCCATAATGAAATCAACGGGCCCTATAGTTACTTCCAGCACTATATCCCCTACGGTGTTTTACCTCCGCCGTCAAACCCTCGAACACAGATGTTATTCTTGCGGACCCTTTCAATTTCCACCTTCAAGTTGGTCAATGTGGATAGTGGACAAATGTTTGCGCTGGACCCGTTGTCAACCAAAACTCGAGTGACCACGACATCTTCACACTTCATAGTCAGATAAAGAGCCCGGTTGTGCTCCGTGCACTTCATGGTCAATTCATCGTCAGAGAATGTGACCTGGTTTACCTCGAATATATTGTTTGCAATCTTTTCCAAATGATTCACCGTTATATTGTCGGAAACATGAGCTTCATTCAAAATCTTCATCAACACTCAGTGGTGTTCATCTGAGTGGATTAGTAAGGATAACAATGAGATCTGGGCCGGTGTTTTCCTCAAGTGTTCTATGATGGAGTAGTCCCGCATTTTCATTTTCTTCAAGAATTCTTCTGCCTCTTCTAATATAGCTTTCTTTACTAGTTCTGGGTTATCCTTAGAGATTCTTCCCTTTCTCAACTCTTCTGGGGCAAAGTACCTTCTTGATCGAGTGAAGCCTCGTGCCTCACATACTTCCTCTCTAACTTCTTTCCCTTTATATATCACTATTGCTTGTTCATATCTTCAAGGAACGGCTCTATTGTTGATGATTGGTGGATAGATTACTGGCTTCACAATAACTGGCTCTCTGCGGACACTTTCCACAACCACGATAGGCTCTCTAGCTACCCCATGTATTGTTACCTTTGCATGTTCTCGCTTTGGAGAGACTGTACATGCTGAGCTCCCCTGCACTACGACAGTTTTACTGCTTTCTTTTGCCCTAGTTACCAGCTTCTTGCTGCTTAGAACCTTGGTAGGCTCATTGGCTTTGATCATCATTACTGTTTGTGAAGGCCTTCTAGACTCTCCCATTCTTTCTATAATTTTGATCATGTTGGTTTCCGGATGGGTTGGCAGCGGATTCTGATATATTGGGCACCTTCAAAGTCTGTACTTCGATCCTGTGAGAGTCAATAAGTTCTTGGATGGCGTTCTTTAAATGCCAACATTTTTCTGTGTCATGCCTTGGCGCATTAGAACAGTACTCAAAGCTAACCGAATAATCTAAATTATTTGGGGGAGGATTTGGCAACTTCGCCTCAATTGGTCTTAACATATCCAGCTATCGCAGCCGGTGGAACAGGCTAGTGTAAGATTCTCCCAGCTGAGTGAAAGTCTTCTTTTTCTGCAATGTCTCTTTTCTCATGGCCGGATTGCTTCGGGGGGCGGGCCTCAAGATTTGGTGGTAAGCTTTTGGAGGCAGGTATTAATTTTGTGTGTATGCCTCGCGGTGAGGACGTGGCTGACCGTAGTGAGATGGTGCCCGAGGCCCGAACCAGGGTCCAGATTCCACTGTTGCTACTTCCTCCTTCTTCTTCTTCCCAAAACCTCCTCCATCTCCACCCTGGATGGCTTGAGTAGTTGCCTTGAGTGCAGAGTAGCTCATGATTTTATTGGATTTGAGGCCTTCCTCAACCATACTTCCCATCTTAACCACTTCGTTGAAAGATTTCCCTACCGCTGATACCAAATGCCCAAAGTAGGTAGGTTCCAAAGCTTGCAGAAAATAGTCCACCATTTCACTTTCCTTCATGGGAGGATCAACTCTGGCTACTTGTTACCTCAACCGAAAACCATACTCCCTGAAACTCTCGTTGTGTTTCTTCTCCAGCTTTGTCAGAGATAAACTATCCGGTACAATCTCAAAATTATATTGAAAGTGGCAGGCAAACGTTTGCGCTTAGTCATCCCAGGTGTACTGCCGATTGGGATCCTGTCGAGTATATCACTCTAACGCCGATCCACTCAAACTCTAGCTAAAATACGCCATTAGCAATTCGTCTTTCCTCCTGCTCCCCTCATTTTACTGCAAAACCCTCTCAAATGTGTGACAGGATCACTGTGACCATCATATAGGTCAAAGTTAGGCATTTTGAAGCCTGGAGGCAACTGTACGTCCGGGAATAAGCAAAGATCTTTAAAGTCCACGCTCACCTGGCCGCCTAATCCACACATGTCCCTGAATGATTGTTCCAGACTCCGGACCTTTCTGAGCATTTCTTCCTGTTCGGAATCTTTGATCGGCTTTTCAACTATCATTAGGATTTCAGGACGAGGAGCATCAGAGTAAGGCTCCTGGGCTTTGTAGGAGGGTTCTGGGGGATAGTATTGAGGGTCATAGGCTTGAAGTAGTGGTTCACTGGATGACCTATGCAGTGCAGGGGGTGGAGGTGCCACATAGATAGGAGCGATTGGTGGGGAGGGTGAGGAGTGACTTTGGGTAGTTGGGCTGGTGGCTGGAAGTCAGCACCCTGATGCTGTGAGTATATAGGAAAATCTGGAGGCGGATCCGTAATGGACTTGTCAGGTTCCTGGGCCAGTGGCGGGATGAAGGGTGGGTTAGCAGGATAGGTCGGAGGCGACTGTCCTCTTGCCCATGCCTGGTACATCTCAGCCATTTGGTGTTTAAGCTTATACACTTCCTCTTTTGTAGCATTAACGTCCAATTCCTCTGCCTCCTTTGAGGGGTCCATAATGCTGACATCAGCTTCTTGGTTGGCCATGACTTGTTTGCTTTTTGACGTGTGTTTTAGGGGTGAGTTGCGAGGATGCCACGAATACTAGTCACATGTCTAATTTGGAACTGTAATTCACAACACCCAAGACTTGTTAGTTTTTGGGTTCCAACATGTAAGCGACCACATATGCATGCACATAAATGACAATTGGTCCCTATGCATTGACTGCTTGCTTCATCCCGGCTTTTATCCGTGAAACTCCCTTTTGTTTTAGCCCTATTCTCTCCTTTTTCATATATATTTGATTTCTAATTTATTCAATTATGTATAAATTATATGTAGATTGCCTACGTATCATGACTTTGCATGAATCAGACCAAGCGTAGTTCATGGAAAATAAAAGGTTAAGTACGCAGCAAAATATTTTTTGGGATTTTCAATTTGATAAAGATACAAACTTTAATTGAAATGTCTAAGATCAACTACCAGACAGGGATTCAATACCCTTACAGACTCGAAAGGACAACAAACAGACTTTTTTTTTCTTTTTCAGCAAAATATAAATCTATGCGTACATCAACACTTCAAATGCTTTTGGAGCTGGCGGGGCATCATTCGGCCATGTGGGTTTGCGCGCTAATATTCCTTGGAGATAATGGAGATCTTCCATTACTTGTCAGACAAAGGTCATAGCAGCAGCAAAAAACATAAGACTTTGTCGTGTCTTCACAGTGATTGCATTTGGTGGTAATGTAGTCTGTAATTGCCCGCACCTTTTCCCTTATAATCCCTTTTTCTTGTAGAATACGCCCTATTTGTTCAGCCCGTGCTTCCAAAGTCCGCTCAGCTGCCTGATTTAGCTTTTGAAACTGCCAAAAATCAATTTCCAATCCTGCTATTACCGCATAGCAATGCTCCCTCTCAACTTTGAAATATTTGGCCTGCTTGGCCGTTTTGCTTTCAGCTATGATAACCCTATGTCTTAGACCAGCACTTTCATTGACATTTCCTTCTTTTAACTGCTCCAGTATGCGGGCACTTGGGAGATTTATGGTGTCTAAAGTCACCGGCTAGAATCCCAAATCGAGGAAAGAATTACTCTGTTTAATAGTCCGCGAACCAGAAATCCGAGTAAGGAATTCTGTTAACCTGAGAGAAGGTGTTAGGCATTCCCAGGTTCCGTGGTTCTAGCACGGTCGCTCAACTGTTATATTTGGCTTAAATTATCTAATTTTAGAACATGTTTTAACTCATGTTCTTTTTAACTTTAAACCGTTTTTATCATTATTTTTAAAGAGAATTGCAATGTCGTTAAAATATGCCTCGAACCACGTCACATTAATGCACCCGTGGATTTTGACACATTTCAACTTCGTTGAGATTTGGATTTGGGTAACATAAATGTGCACCCGTATTTAAGAAAGTGAATTATTAACACGCGCCAATAGCAACTACGTCGTTGACATTTATGGGAAGGCCGTGAAAATTTCTAAACGACACCTCCTATTCTTTTTATGTGCCTTAATAAATTAGGGAGCCTAGCATGGTATTTGTTTGAATTAACATGGCTCAATTTTTTTAATAAGGGCATTCTAATGTATGCTAAATTCTCCATTAAACTCGTGCTTGAGTACACTAACTATTTCATGTATGAACTAGGTGCTTGGGAAACATTATATGCGCCTTAGCCTCGTTTATGGCCAATTGACACATAAATAAATCGAGTTTTTGGACAGCCCTGGAGCATATATTGCTCAAGCTGTACCTAATAACTATTTTGGCTAGTTTGGGCTGCTAATCACTTATCCTAGAAAAACGTATTAGATTTCCATGCTTGAGCACTTACTGGCCTCGTGAATGATCCCAGTGCTGATTTGAATGAAAGACCCCAATTGTTAATAACCTTATTTGTTTGATATTACATATACAAAATCAAATCTCTACACATTCACGAAGGGAATATTAATAACCATTTTATATCAATTTTAACCTTAGAGTCAAATTGAATGATTCATATACTCATCAGTCAGAGTATATGAATCCAATTCTAAAATCCAAGTGTGATTCAAACTACACTACAGGGAACATATCGAAAATAAATTATTGCTACGCATGCTGGGGCTTAAATGAATAGAAATACTTCACATCATTTTTAATTTATCTTTTACGTGACTATCAGAAATACTGCTTCCTAAGTCGAGTAGTTCTAAGTGCACAGGATAAGCACTTGAACCAGCTGAACTATAATTGGAATCGACTATTACTTAAATACATACAAATATTTGAGCTGAATGTCAAATTATTACACATAAAATAGTCCCAATGTCAAAATTATTACAAACGGATCAGTCTAATATGAACTATAGCATCATGATCAACTTACTAATACTCCTATGTTCAGACTAAGTAAAGGGGAAAATGGGGGTATGACACAAAATACAAATAACAGGTGAGGGTCTTCATATTTGAGAATATATTGCACACTTGAACTTCATATATATATGAGCTTCAAATATACCTGTAATGCAGCAAGAGAAAACAAGCCTATGAGTAATATAAGAGACCAGCTGGACAAATCAACAGCCAATTGCATAGTTTACCCAGAACTTCAACAGAATTGTGAGAAAAATAGACTTCAAAGTGATAAAATTTAGCATTGATAGTATTTTCAGATATGAAATGAGTATTTTAGCTCTTATATTAAAGAGTAAAGTTCCGGATCCTCTCCAATTCCTCCAAATGATTCATTTTATAGTAAACTTGTTAGGGCATCAGATTTAACTTTGTTTTCTTTTTGGTCCTCAACTCAAATTGCACCATTTACCTAAATAGTCCTTCAATTTCTGACTTGTGCCTCAAGTTTGAGGCTGGAATTATGAATTAGTCCTTGCTAGAAAGCTCTAAAGATTCCAATCAGATTTTTACAAGTTCAATTTCCTTTTATACCCTCGCTAGCTTTCCTAAATTACCCTACCCCTGAATTTAACCTTGGTCAGTTCTTTTAACCCTAGTTCAGTCACAACTAACCTTGGTTAGTCAAATTCAGGTCACCTTTTAAACTAACAAGCTTATGACTATCAGAACTAGCCAAAATTGACAAGTCTTAACACAAATTCGTTAATACAGACTTCCACACACACTATACAGGATTAAAAATAAAAATGACCAGAAAATTGAATACATCTATCAGCACTGAGGACCAAAACTATCATGAACTAATGATCAGGCATTCAGTAACACAATCAGACAATCAAACCAATCAGAAAATCAATAAATCAATAAAATTCATCAAATTATGAGAATCATACCACTTAAAAGCTAATTAGAGGATGTTGAACTATTTCAGAGACGAGAAGATTTCCAGACTTGTGACAAACAAACAAACAAACATATGAACATTGAACCCTAATCTTAGATGAACTTGTGGATAAACAGACAAACATCCAAACTTTTTAAACATGTAATTACTGAACTTAATCCGTTATTAAAAATAATTAAACATTCAAATCTAAAAAAAATGAAAAATATGCAGGAGAAACTTAGCTTTTATTCTTGTTGTAATTTAAATTGATTCAACTGGTCCTTTGTTTTTCCACATGGGTTCTAAACCTCCTAGGATGGTGTTTATTCAGCTTCAAAGCATAGGGGAGGGTTTTTGAAGTCCTGAGACCTGAGTGAGGTCTCAGATTTGAAATTCTTCAGTGGCTAGGGTTATTTGTGACTCAAAGATGGCATGGCTAGTGTCAATAGGGGTCAAGGACTAACTGGGAGAGGTTTGGACCATTTCCGGCATGTTTGGGATTTTAGGGTTGGCCTTCAGATTAATATTCGAGGGGTTTCAGGATGATTTGAGAGGGGAAATATACCTAGCTGGAACAGGGAGGGGGAGGTGCCTTAGTGGTGTAGTTTTGTACAGCTTTGGAATAAGGTCGCCGAAGATAGGATTTCCGGCCACCTTTAAGGAGATATTCGAGGCGGAGGGGCTAGATTCGAGGGTAACTGGCTATGTGACAGGGCAGAGGAGTTCATGACAGTTTATGGGTGTAATTTTGGGGCCGTCTGGTTGTCGGCCGCCGCCGCGAGGCGATTTCCGGCGGCGGCAGTAGGTTGGTGAGCCGGTGGTCAAGGGTTGTGACAGGGCGGTCAATGGTTGTTTGTTAATCAGAGGAGATGGGTACGAGGAAGGTAACATTTGGTCGTGTATGTATTGAAGGTGTTTGGACATATATGTATGGTTTTGGGATGAGGTTAAATGACCGTTGGATTGGGGTGAGATCTAGCGTTGCGATGATGAGGTCCTAAACGGTGTCGTTTGGTTTAGTGGGTATGGACTGGGTCAGGCTGGTTATTGGGCTGGGAAGTGACTTGTTTTAAGGGGAAAAGGCAGATTGGGCCACTCAAGTCTGGCCCAATTGTGGCTAGAGGTGTCAACCGGGCCGAGTTGACCCGGGACCGGCACGGACCGGCCCGGTCAAACCCGGCCCAGACCGGACCGGTTTATAGCGGGGGGGGCCGGGCTGGGTTAGGGGGAGGAAAGGGGTTAGGACGTTAGGCAATTCCGTACAATTGACCCGGACCGGACCGGCCCGGGAAGGAAAATTCCGGGCGAACCGGTCAACCCGGACCGGCCCGGACCGGTCCCCAACGGTAAATTTTTTTTTTTTTTTTTAAAAAAAAATTTCTGAAAACATGGGGCCCACTTGACCGTTGGCAACGGTCCAGCACCGTTGCCCAACGGGACTTTTTGCATTTTTGGCCAATTTTGAGTTTTTTTTGTTTTTTTTAAATTACATTATTAACCCTTCTTAAAATCTATAAATACCCTCCCCTCTTCTTCATTTCCTCACTCAAAATTATCTATCTCTCTCTCTCAATTCTCAAATTAGCAAATATCAATCACTCTCTTCTCTTCAATTTTCAAGAATTCATATTCTACTTTCATAATTTTATTGTCTTTATTTTCCCGAATTTAATTTATCGTAATTTCTTATTTGGAAATCGGCATTCGAAGCTTGATTCTTGAAGTTCAAGTGTTCAACATTGAAATACTTGCTTGACGTTTGTTCGTGGTAACACCGGATTTGCGTAATCAAGTGCTCAATTTATTGTCGAATTCGGTGCACTCTCTCCAACTCTTTCTCTTATTTAATATTTTAATTGCATATTTGATTTTAGCTTATATATTAATTTTTCCAATATGTTGAATGCTGCTAAAAGAGCGTGTAGAAAAGTTACTGGTAGGAGTGGAAGTGGAAGTGGAAGTAGTAAAAAAAGTCCTATAACTTCTGGTAGTAATAGTAATAATGAACCAATAACACATGTTTCTGAATCATCGCCTAATTTGCAAGATGTAAATATATTGATTATGAACAATTACACCAAGATTTCGGAATAGAAGATAACGAAATTGGAATAGAAGATGAGATACCACCTACACCTACTAGTGGAAATGTTAGTAGTATTGGAGTTGGAGTTGCTAGTGCAACAAGGGGTAGAAGACCACCAGTCGCTCTAACTTCTAAATCTAATCGTAGAAAAAGAAGTCCTGTTTGGCAATTTTTTGATGAGATAGAAGATAGTGATAGAGTTAAGTGTAGACTTTGTAATGAAACGTTTAAACATTTGACCGGAGGTAATTTAGGGGGGACTGGCACACTTATTAGACATATGCAAAAGTATCATCCTATAGAATGGGGAAATAATGGGGATGGAAGTGCAACAACACTTAACCCTACTACTGCAGGTCTCCTAAAATATGATAAAATGAGGGATCGAGAGGAATTAGCGAAAATGATTGCTTTGGGTTGTCTACCTTTTTCATTTGCTTCTTCCTCTTATCTTGTTACGTATATTCAAAGGATATACAATCCTATGTTTAAAGGTATCCCTAGAAGTACCTGTAGATCAGACATCTTTAGACTTCACAGCCAATATCAAACATACATACGTTATTTGTTTAGTCACCTTCCTTCTAGAGTATGTCTAACTTCTGATATTGGCCATGCTGTAAATGGAAATGATTATTTAACAATTACATGTCATTGGATAGATGACAATACTTGTATGCAAAAACGTATTATTGCTTTTAAATATGATGAAGATCAGAGTCATACTGCTGCATTTATTAGTAGTACAATTGTTGAAGTTGTCGAATTTTATAATCTAAACCAAAAAGTTTTGTGTATGTCTTTTGATAATGCTTCAAACAACAATGCTGCAGTTTCAATTTTAAAATTGAATTTACATCCACCTCTTGATGATATTTTTCATGTTAGATGTGCATGTCATGTTTACAATTTAATTGTTAAAAGTGGGCTCGATTTATTTTTACATGAGATTACTCTAGTTAGAAGAGCAGTTGGAGTAATTCAGGGAAATAATAGACAATCTAGAATAAGAGAATTTAAGAACAAGTGTATGCAATATAACCTTACACCTAGATTCATGCCCGACGAAGTAGTTACTAGATGGAATTATATGTATATATTTTTAAAATGTTGCTACAAATATAGATTTCCAATAACAGAAGTTGCTAATGCACATTGTACTGATCCTAGGCGTATGTTAACAACTGATACCTGGGAGGTCATTAGTGATGTGATTAAATTTTTACATAAATTTTATACTGCTACTGTTGTGTTTTCTGGGGCATATTACCCAACTATTACTTTGGCTTTAGTACATATAGCTGAAATTTCTTTGCTACTATATGAATTTAAGAAGAAAGATAGATATACGGATGCTGTTGCAAGTATGCAAGCAAAATTCAAAAAATATTTCTTTCCAATTCCTCCTGTTTACTTAATTGGTGGAGTTTTAAATCCTTCAATTAAAATGTCTGATTGTCAACAATTAATGAATGCTTTATACACTTATATGGAGATTGGGCCCACTGAAAGCCCAAATTTGTATGAATCTATGAACCAACTAAATGAACATTTACAATATCTATATACTTATTATGCAACTCAATGTGATAATGCTCGTGCTTCAACTGCTGCAAATCCCACTATGCAATGTAGCACTTCTAATGTAGTCGAAGATGATGATGAAGGCATTGATAGTTTTAATATTTTTTCAACTTTTTCTAACACTCAAAGTAGTAGCAGGAATATAGATGAACTTCAATTTTACTTGCAGAAGCAAAAGGAGCCTCGCACCAAGGAATTTTCACCGTTAGGCTGGTGGCATGAAAATTCAAAGCAATTTCCCGTTCTTTTCGCTATGGCGCAGGATGTCCTGAATGTCCCAATTTCAACTGTTGCATCCGAGAGTGCATTTAGCCAAACAAGACAACAACTTGGAGACACACGGCACTCATTGGGAAGCAATGCTTTGGAAGTCTTAGTGTGTCTAACAGATTGGATAAGATCTGAACGAAGAAATCAAGGAAAGGAAGATCTTGATAGCCCGGAAGACGAAGAAATTGGAGATATATTAACGCACGGAAACCCATCCGAATTTAACTCTCCAGAAGAAGGTCATTCGGTTCATATTAATTTTGAAGAACTTTCTATTGCAATGCAAACCATTTGATGTAAATTGTAAACTAATTATGATACATTTTAGTTTTGAAATTTTGAATTTAAGAAATAAAGTAGCACTTGCAATAAGTGCAATTTTTTCCCCATCTTTTGTTGTGTTCATTCAATTATTACAAAGTATTAATATAACTTAATATTTATACTATACGTAATTCCAAAAAAAAATAAAAAAAAAACCCGGCCCGGCCCGGCCCGACCCAGATCAACCCAGCCCGTTAACAACCCACCTCTAATTGAACCCGGACCGGACCGGCCCGGACCCGGACGGGTCAGAAAAATTGGACCCGGACCCGGCCCGGCCCACCCGTTGGTCACCTATAATTGTGGCTAGCCTGATTGGCTATTTAATTACATATATATGTATTGTATTTTTGTCTTTTCTTTAATTTAAATACTAACTTTATTAAAAAGAAAAACCAACAAATTCCTAATTACCAAAAATAAACTAACCCAAAAAATTAATAAATAATTTCCAAAAGTCGGACATGTGTATATGTATATATTTTTTGTTTTTGTATTTTGAATTTGTAAAACCAATTTATTTAATAATTAATTCCTAATTAATCCTAAATACGCAGTAATGAACATGTGCATGCAATTAAATCCAAAAAATCAAAATTCTAATATTTTAAAAGAAAAATTTAAACTTTAAGAGACTTATATGAGCTTGTTTTGACCGGTCAAAAATCATATGCTCACACCAGGAACAAAGACAAATGGGAGGCTCGGTGTGGATTGGAATCCATAGTAACTTTCCTAGGAATTGTGGTTTATTCGAGAAAAGACGCTCACATAGACATTGGCCTTGTAGGAATGTTGGATGATTCCATAAAGAAACCTACTAGCACAGTGGTTCCGTTGATCGTGGCAGAAATGTATCGAGCCTTATCCATGTGCCGAGGAGGTATGAAATTCTTCCAGGGTTGCAATCTGTTGTTACAACTGTGGATCCAAGAGCACCTTTGCCACCGAACTGGGTAAATGAATTATGGTTTGACCGGGTTGAGTTGCACTGAATAATTTGAGACCCGGGTAACACGTATTGAGTTCCCCGAGGGCACAGAGGCTTGGTTGTCATTCTTGAGATCTTTGATGGTGGATAAAATAGAATGGGCTTTCGGATGGCTTCCTGCTACCGAGGTTGTGTACACATAAGCAGAAGTGCCTTATATTCTTTTGATGGGCGTTCGTAGCATCCAACCCTATGCTCCTTACCGAGTCCTGCGACATCTAGGAAGATTCCAAACCGTCCACGGTGACGAAGACCTGAGTGGACAAATCATTCAGTTAGGTCCAAATGATGCGTTCCCAGAAGGAAAGATCTGATAAATATGGAACGAGTGCAGATACCTTGAGCCTAAGACTATGGTACATGATTTGGCTACAAGCGAAGTGGATCCCAAGTACTTGACCTGGTTCGACAAGCGATTTCAAATCTACGAGAGACCTGCTAAAAGGCCACATGTACAACAATCCACAGACGGGGCCCAAGTGCAATGGGAGTGGCTAGCCATAGAAAAGGAATGCCGAACGAGAATAGGGAAGTTGGAGCAACATGTGCGAGATCTTCAATTTTAAAAGAGTGTGCAAAGTCGCGGTCGATGAAGGTGATAAAAAGAAACTGGCCCAAGAGAATGAAGCCCTCAAGGCCCAAATCCAACAAATGAAAATAAATGCTAAGAATCAAGAAAGAAGTCGGTCCGACAAGAGACTAATAAAAGGGCTAAAGAAGAAAGTCATGGAATACCAGGAAGAGTTGGAGAAATCTGAAGGGAACATGGCAAAACTTCGGGCAGAATGGGAAAAGAAGACAGAGAAAAGAGCCCAGTTTGTACAACAAATGAGAAGGAATTATGAGGGAACCATTGCTAATATGAAGAGAAAAATGAACGCCTTTGAAGATAAGGCAGCCCGACAGGACAAAGAATTTCGGGCTGAGAGGGAACAATGCTATAGGCTAATTGCCGACATAGAGAAGGAAATAAAACTGTTGCGAGACCATCACTTCTATGACTCCCAGGTGCTAGAAGCCCGTAACCAACAGATAAGCCGATTACTCAAAGAAAAAGGCCGGATTAGGGAAAGAATCAGAGGCATTGCAAATTATATTTTCATGAAGTGTCAGGCCGGTGAACAAATGGGTCATACCACTTTCTTTGCTACAGTAATGATATTTGTTTGTCAAGTTATGAATGACTTGGAGCAGTTACAAAGGGGTCTTGCACGTTGGCCCGCGACGATACCGAATGACGCCCCAGGGGCCCCAGGATTTGAAGCTTTACTGTACTCTTGACCTAGTTTAGTCATCGAGTCTGTATTTTGTCATTTCGAGTGTGTTTTGTAATTTTCCTTTTAAGAAAAAACAAATAGTCTTGCACCTTTGTAATTGGAGTTCTATTAATGAAAAATTGAAAATCGCAAAAAAATATTCCTTATTTTTGCATTTATTTTTCATGAACTACACTCGGTCTGATTTATGCGGGGCATAACACGTAGGCAATCTTCATAGGATTCGACCGTAACCCTAAAGACGAAAAAAGAAGAAAAAGGGAAGAGAGAAAAAGAAAAGAAAGGGAAAAGCCCTAAGAGAAAAACAGAAGAGGAAAGAAAATAAAAGAAGAACAAGAGAGGAAAATAAACGAAGAGAGGAAAAAGCAAGGAAAACAAAGAGTGGAAATCAAAAAGAAAAATGGAATAAAGTCGGGACGACACATGCAACCATCACAAACATGTAGATACGTGTTTAACTATATAGCTGCATCACACCCCAATGTGCGATTCCCTATCTGTTATCTGTCTCAAACTAACCGTTTTTTGGTAAGCTGGCATCACATCGGTATTTTACCAGATCAAAAAGAAGTACATAAATGTCGTCTGAAATGTGCTTGCCGGCAATTCCCATCTCAGAAGATAGCCCAATTTCAAGCATCCCAGCCTCAGAGTCTGCAGCAGCTGAGGAAAACATGATCCTATACCTTAGAGTCATGGAGACTTGGGATGCATGGACAAATGAAAAAGAGCCTCCGAGCGTCATCCCTGGATTCCCTGAGCTCTTCCCTAGGTTAGGGGGTACTTCCACTATTCCTATTAGTCATCCAAACATCCTATTGGGACAACCGACCATACCGGACAATTTTGTTGTAGCACCTTTTGAAGCTAGCCCTCACGTGTTCATAACCGACACAGTCCTTAATATCTTTACGGCTCGCCCATGTGCGGCCACCACACAGCCCGCATTGCCTAGACCCACATTTGATCCATCGGCCATCATATTCCAAACACCCGCTTACCAAACTGAGCCTCTTCCATACCCCTACACATATCTTCAACCACCATATGAGTTAACAACAGTAGAAGATAAAACTCCCAAAGCTCCTGAACAAGATGAGATGGCGAAACGAATGAGGAGCCTCGAGCAGAGTTTAAAGAATATGCAAGGCTTGAGTGCGCAAAAGAGTGTTTCTTATACAGATCTGTGCGTTTTCCCTCACGTGCACCTACCTATGGGATTTAAAACACCAAAATTCGAAAAGTATGATGGTCATGGCAATCGCATTGCTCACCAAAAGAAGTATTGCAACCAACTGCGCAGAGCTGGTGGAAAAGAAGAGGTGTTGATGGCGTACTTTGGAGAAAGCTTAGTAGGAATTGCTTCAGAGTAGTATATGGACCAAGACATCTCAAGATGGAACATTTGGGACGATCTTGCCAGAGATTTTGTAAGGCATTTCCAATACAACATCGACATTGCGCCAGACAGGAACTCCTTGGAAAATTTGAAGAAGAAGGCTTCAGAGAGTTTCAGAGAATATAATATTAAGTGATGTGAACAGGCATCAAGGGTGAAGCCTCCCATGGATGAAATAGAAATGTTTACTGTTTTTCTCCAGGCCCAGGAATCTGATTACTTTCAAAACATGATGTCAGCCATGGGCAAGCCTTTTGCAGAAGCAATCAAGACTGGTGAAATGGTAGAAAACGATTTGAAAACGGGAAGGATTTTGAGTCAGTCAGCTATCAGAGCCACCTCCAGGCTATCCAAGGCGGGGCTGGAGGGGTCATAAAAGGCAAAAATAAAGAAGAAACCTCGATGGTAGCATCAGGTATGAGAATACATCATGCCCCTAGGCCCATGTTCTCGGGAAGAACCCCTCAACATTATTATCCTCACCAAGACATGCCTTATGCTCCTCAGCCATATTCAGTTATGAACGCTCAACCATTTGCACGACCACAGCAGCAAGCTAACAAGAACCAAGCTCCGAGAAACCAGTCTCCCCATCAAAATTATTACAACCCTCGCCCTCCTCAAAATAATTTCGTCCCCGTGAGCCACCCAGATGGCAAAATTTTACGCCAATCGGGGAGGCCTATTCTAGCCTATTCCTAAAACTTATCCTGTTGGTTCTATTGCAGCCTGTACCTCCGAACAGACAAAACCCTCAATATCCCTCCTACCAACAGGGAACCTGGTGTGCTTATAATTCAGGGGCTGAAGGGCACGACACAGAAAGTTGTTGGACTCTAAAGCGACCTGTAGAAGGTTTGATAGAGCAAAGGAAAATAGTGTTGAGGGATGAGGAAGTCCCTAATATGACTAAAAACCCGTTATTGGCCCACAATAACAGACCGGTAATTGCGATCATCTGTGAGGATAAAGAATTCGACCCGGCTTTGAAAGCCATAATTTCTATTGCTGATGCGGCTAAAAAGCCAAGAGCTGCCTCCAAGAAATCTAAAGAGGAAAAGAAGAACAAAACCACGAACCCCGAAATTGAAAAGAAAGTTTAGGTTAAAACTGAGGCGACACCCGCCAAAGAAGTTGTGCTTTATGTTCCACGAGGTTGTTGGGAAAAGCAGTTGACTCTAAGTCCCCCATAGAGATTTGAGTTAAACCAAAATACTTAGGTGTACATGTCCAATGGAACCTATGTGGTGCGGGGGCCAACTAATCCTCCAAGGGTGAGTGAGCATGTGGTGGTTGGTCGCGCACATCAGAGGCCTATGACAGACCCTACTGCAGTCCCTTGGAATTATCAAGAAATGGTGGTAACATATATAGGCAAGGAAATCACTGGAGAAACTCAAGAAAGTTACCCTGTGAAGAAATACACTTGGAAGAAGTGAACAGTGCCGCCAAGAAGCGATTCCCACCCAAGAAGATAGTGAGCACCGAAAAGGCAAAAGCTTTCTTTCGAAAGATGAAAATAGCAGACTACGAAGTAGTGGACCAGCTTCAAAAATCCCCTGAATAGGTCTCCTTGCTATCCTTGCTGATGGAATCTCCTGAGCACCAAAAGGTACTAGCCAAAACTCTAATCAAGCTGGTACTTGTGGATTCATGGGCGGCATCAAGTCGGAATAGTGTCGCAGAAAGATAAAGATCTGCACTTCCCTTTTACAACATAGGAGGGAGGGGCCCTCGTTCCTAAAAAGCCTTTCTGATTGCCTCCGCCCCTATCTCTTAAAGCTACGGCATCCCACTGATCCCCAAATCGGCTCTGCTTGTTGGATTTGTTGCTATCAAGGCATAGCATTCTATGGACTCTTATGAGGCCTATGTGCTAGCTCAAACCTCTGTGAAACAATTGGAAAGGATGGCAAAAAGATTCTTCGTTGTCAATCAGATCACATTCAGTATAAATGACTTGCCCCCAGAAGGAGCCGCTCATAACAAAGCCCTGTATTTAACGGTAAAATGTGAAGGTTATTATGTCAAAAGGGTAATGGTAGACGGAGGCTCCAAGGCAGACATATGCCCACTTTCAACATTACAGCGAATGGAAATCGGGACGGAGAGGATTCGTCCTAACAATGTATGTATTCGAGCTTTCGATGGAATTAAAAGGGACACAATCGGAGATATTGATCTGCTCCATTGGCCCATTTGATTTTGAGATAACCTTTCAAGTGTTAGATATGGACACATCCTACAATTAGCTCCTCGGAAGTCCATGGATTCACGCAGCAGGCGCAATTCCTTTCACTCTACACCAGATGATAAAATTTAAACATGAGGACCAAGAAATCATGGTCCATGGTGAAGATGAGCAGTTAATTTACCGCGATCCCTTTATCCCCTACCTCGAATCTAAAGAAGGTAGTGAGTATATAGTCAATCAGGCCTTCGAAATTGTGGTGGTTGATCAACATGAAGCGGGCAAACCCTGCCCCCAACCTTTCCTCTTCAATGCCTCACTAATGGTGGCTAGAGAGATTATACGACATGGATTCAAACTGATGGCATCTTCTTCTGGAAATCCTAGCTATTCTTAGCATGATATTGGGAAATCTCATTGCTATTACTCAAACAAGCATGAAACGTATGCTTGCATATTCGTCCATAGGCCAAATCGGATATGTAATTATTGGAATAATTGTTGGAGACTCAAATGATGGATATGGAAGGGACTCGGAAGGTGTTTACAAGGTATAGTTGAGACGATTGCTTTTCCCACTACAGAGAAGTTCTTCGGGCTAGGCTTCCACCCGACGTAAGAGGATATATCATGGGAAACCGTAGAAATCATGATGGATGGACTTTGTCTCAACCACTGCCACACTTGTATGAAACATTTGTAAGGCCAAACTACAGTGAGGGGGAAGAAGATGAGCCCTTTAAAGCTGAAGAAATTAAGGAAATATGTGAGGCAATGAGGAAACTATTATATGAAACCCACATTGTTCAGTTGGGATAAGGCTCGAGCACTACTGAGGTGCTATACATGGGACCAAACACCAAGTTGCAAAATTAGAAGACTACGCCATTTCCAATCACGCGTGAGGCCCGTTCTAATTAAGCGGCTTTAAATAACATGGCATGATCGCGGACTTCGAGCCCCCATCAAAACATGCGAATTGTGAAATAATGAACCAAAAACTAGAGTACGACGAAGAAGAGGCTTTTAGGAAAATCAATCGAGAATTGGAATATTTCGAAAATAAACCTAAGAAAAATCTAAATGAGACTGAGCCGGTTAACTTGGGTGGTC
Source organism: Nicotiana benthamiana (assembly GCA_034376525.1). NCBI lineage: Eukaryota > Viridiplantae > Streptophyta > Magnoliopsida > Solanales > Solanaceae > Nicotiana > Nicotiana benthamiana. The sequence continues at coordinate 99,778,795 of CM067337.1, forward strand.
CCAATGAAATCAAGGTAACCAAAATAAGCATCCATGAAATTGAGAAAACCTGGGATGTACTGATCCAACTCTTGTTTGAATTCAAAGACATGTTTGCTTGGTCATACGAAGATATGCCAGGGATGAGTGTTGATTTGGTGGTTCATAAGTTGCCTACTTACCCAGAGTGCCCTCCAGTGCAACATTAACAGAGAAAGTTCAAGCCTGATATCAATGATAAGATCAAAGAAGCGATCGCAAAACAATTGGGAGGGGAGTAATCCGAGTGGTCCGGTACACCACATGGCTGGTCAATGTAGTCCTAGTGCCAAAGAAAGATGGGAAAACGCGAGTGTGTGTGGACTACAGAGATTTGAACAAGGCAAGTCCCATAGATAATTTCCATTTGCCCAATATCCACATCCTTGTTGATAACTACGCCAAACACAAGATATAGTCTTTTGTGGATTGCTACGTAGGATATCATCAGGTGTTGATAGATGAGGAGGATGTTGAGAAAACTGGCTTTACCACACCTTGGGGTACCTACTCCTACAGGGTTATGCCTTTTGGTTTAAAGAACGTTGGGGCAACGTATATGAGGGCCATGACTACTATCTTCCATGACATGATAGAAGTATATGTGGATGACGTGATTATCAAGTCCAAGACTCAGGGTGATAATGTGCGGGACCTAAGGAAATTCTTTGAGAGGCTACGCAAGTACGATTTGAAATTGAACCCAGCCAAATACACATTCGGGGTCCCGTTGGGCAAATTTTTAGGGTTCATAGTCAGCTGGAGAGGTATTGTGTTGGATCCAACGAAGATAAAGTTTATTTGAGATCTACCTCCTTCAAGAATCAAGAAGGATGTAATGAGCCTATTGGGGAAACTGAATTATATTAGTCGATTCATTGCTCAGCGAACTTCCATATGCGAACCCATATTCAAATTGTTAAAAAAGGATGTAGCAATCAAATGGACGGATGAGTGTCATGAGGCTTTTGATAAGATTAAAGATTATCTGTCCAATCCACCAGTCTTGGTCCCGCCAAAACTAGGAAGGCCATTGTTTCTATATCTGACAGTCCTGGAGAACTCCATCGGTTGCATTCTCGGGCAGCATGATATCACTGGAAAGAAAGAACAGGCCATATACTATCTGAGCAAGAAGTTTACTAGCTACGAGGCTAAATACACCCTGCTAGAAAGAACTTATTGTGCCTTAACTTGGGTTTCTCAGCAGGCATTACCTGTAAGCCCACACCACATACCTCATAGCCAGGCTAGATCCTCTGAGGTACATATTTCAAAAATCGATGCCTACAAGGAGGTTTGCAAAATGGAAAAGCCTACTCATTGATTTCAACATAGTCTATATCACTCGCACAACAATAAAGGCACAGGCATTAGCAGATCATTTAGTCGAGAACCCGGTTGATGATGAATATCAACCCCTAAATACCTATTTCCCAGACGAAGAGGTGAATTTGGTGGAGGAAACATCTGAGGACACCACTGCTTGGAAAATTTTCTTCGATGGAGCGGTAAATGCAAAAGGCATAGGAATTGGGCAATCTTAATTTCACCCATTGGTCAACACTACCCAGCCACACTCGGCTTCAGTTTTTTCTGCACAAACAACACAGACGAATATGAAGCCTTCATCATGGGCATGAATATGGATATCGACCAAGACGTCAAGGAACTATGGATCATCGGGGATTCAGATCTAATCATTCGGCAAACCCACAGGGAGTGGGAAACTCGAGATGTCAAACTCATCCTTTATCAGTAGCATGTAGAGAATCTCAGCAAATCGTTTAAGATGGTAGAGTTTAGGTGAACCCCTCGCTGTCACAATGAGTTATCCGAAGCACTTGCTACGTGGGCCTTGATGTTGCCTTATTCAGGAAACGCCTACATCGATCCCTTAGAAATCCAAATCAGGGAAAGGCATGGGTACTGTAATGCAACTGAGGCAGAACACAGCACTCAGCCATGGTATTATGATATCAAGAGATTCCTAAAAACATAAGAATATCCCGAGCAGGCCATTGAAGATCAAAAGAGAACCATTAGACGGCATTTGAGTGGTTTCTTCCTGAGCGGTGATGTCTTGTATAAAAGGACCCCAGATCTCAACTTACAAAGATGTGTTGATGCCGAGGAAGCTGGAAGGATTATTTATGAAGTTCATGCGGGAGTGTGTGGGCCCCATATGAACGGTCATGTATTGGCGAAAAACATACTTCGGGCGAGGTATTACTGGATAACCATGGAAAAGGACTGCTTTAATGGACTTAGATTCATATTGGTTGCTATTGATTACTTTACGAAGTGGGTGGAAGCCATCACAATTAAGTCAGTCACCAAGAAAGTTGTGGTGGACTTTCTGCATTCCAACCTCATTTGTCGTTTTGGCATTCCTGCAACCATCATCACGGATAACACTACCTACCTGAATAGCCGACTAATGGGAGAAATATGCGAACAATTCAAAATAACACATAGAAACTCCACTCCCTACCGGCCCAAAGCCAATGGAGTCGTCGAAGCAGCTAACAAGAATATCAAGAAGATTATGAGAAAACTGATTCTAACACCCCCCTCAACCTTGTGTTAGGATGAATCACAATTCCCAGCTTGGTTTTAAGTGTGCGAACTGAAACTTTGGTAGTGGTTTGGTGAAAATATCTTAAATCTGTTGCAGCAACGGAAAAAACTTTGTCATTATAGCTCCTTGAACAACCTTTTAATGCACAAAGTGGTAATCAAGCTCGACATGTTTTGTATGAGCGTGTAAGACTAGATTAGAAGTAATATGTAAATTACTAATGTTGTCTGTGAAAAGCAAAGGAAGGTGAACTAATGAGACACCAATATCTTTTAACAAATAGGTTATCCATGTAAGCTCCGCAGCAAGTGAGGACAATGAAAGATAATTAGCTTCGACACTTTTTGACACTGTATTTTCTTCTTATAAGACCAAATGATTCAATTAGAGCCAAGAAAGACAAATACTCCAGTGTTTGATCGTCTAGTAAGAGGACACCCAGCCCAATTAGCGTCAGAAAACCCCACTAGATTGAGAGAGGACTGAGCACAAATCCATAGACCAAACTGAGGTGTACTAACAATATAATGAAGCACCTTTTTAATGATGATCTAGTGGATATCCGTATGGATTTTCATAAATTGACACAAGAGGTTCAAAACATGAGAAATTTTTGGACGAGTCAAGGTCAAGTATTGAAAAGAGCCGATGACATCCATATTCTTATGCATCTATAGCAGCCCCAGTTGAGTCATGCAGGCTATGTTTTGGGACAATGGAGTTGGAAGAGATCATGCATCCATTATGTTCGTGCAATGTAGAATATCAGTAACATACCTACTTTGGCTGAGAAAGAGACCAGTGCTGGTGCTATGAACTTCAATGCCCAGAATGTAATGGAGAGGTCCTAAGTCTTTCAAAGAAAAGTGGATTTGCTGCCTATGAATCAACTTAGACAACATGGAGGAATTTCTTCCGGTTAATATAATATCATAAACATAAAGCAGAAGCAAAATGGTGCCTTCGGAGAAGTGGAGAACAAATAAAGAAGAGTCGGCCTTGCTACATGAGAATCCAAGTTTAAGAAGGTAAGTGCTAAACTTATGACACCACACCTTGGGAGCTTGCTTGAGATTGTATAAGGCCTTTTTAGGAGACAAACATGATTTGTAAAAATAGGATCGACAAAGCTGGGTGGTTGCTCCATGAATACAGTTTTCTTAAGATCTCCGTGCAATAAAGCATTCTTGACACCAAGTAGTTTAATCTCCCAATCTAATGTAGTAGCAATAGAAAGAACAATATGAATTGTTGTAGCTTTCACAATTAGACTAAATGTATCGTCAAAGTCGACACCTTCAATTTGATTGTAGCCTTTCGCAACTAAGTGAGCCTTGAATCGTTCCACAGACCTATCTGCCTTTAGCTTGGTTTTGAACACCCAACGTGAACCAAAAATGTTCATATGAGGTTGTTTAGGTACCAACAACTAGGTTCCACTCGATTTTAGAGCCTGCATCTCCTCTTGCATAGCTGATAACCAATGTGGTTTCGACAAAGCAGTTTTAATGGTCTTTGGTTTAGCAATATCAGTGTGAAGGGATGCAGTAATACACTGAAAGTCTGGGTTAACCATAGAACGTGTCTTGGTTCGTGTTAACATGTGATGTGTATTATTAGAAGGTTGAGTACTATCAGTTGAAGGGTTTGCAGGTAAGGGTGGTAACTCTACAAAAAGTTCTATCCCTTCCATGTTTGAGAGATCATGGCTTTGAGATGACTCTGTTGAATAATGTGAGGATGAAGAGCTGCCGGATTATGAAGTTTCTAGGCTTTGTACAACTGCATCAGGAGGTTCAAAACTGTGTGACGATAAAAGTTAGGGCGGTGGCTCTATAGAGTCATATCACGGCTCCAAGGTTGTTGGCAACAGATTCACGGGTGAAATATCATTGTCTGGTACATTGTCGTCTTGTGAAGTTGAGGGATTATTTACCGGATAAGTTGCATCTTGCAACTAAGAATAATGCTGCTCCAATAACTCAATAAAGGTGGAAAGATGAGGAACTCCTTAACCTGCAGAAGCATCAACACTAGACGACACATAAGGTAAGGTAAATTCATCAAAAATGACATATCGAGAGATAAAAACCTTCCTTGATTGAGGATGATAACATCTATATCCTTTATGAACTAAGCTATAACCTATGAAAACACATGGAAATTTTTTTGGCTGAAATTTATTCTTGTTGTGTCCTTTGAGATCAAGGAAGCACCGAAACCCAAAAACGTTTAACGTGTTATATTCAGGATCTTGCCCATATAGCTTAGAAAAATGAGATTGCAAGATCAACGTAGATGTAGGCCTTCTATTGATTAGGAAACTGGATTAAGAAATGCCCCAAACCAAAGATACAATGGTAGATTTGCATTAAAGAGCAAGGTTAAGCCCGTTTCTACCATGTGCCTACGTTTCCTTTCAGCGATCCCATTTTGTTCTAGAGTGTGAAGAAGATTTTCTTTTTAGCACCATTTTGAGCGAAGTGATTGGGAAATTCCAAAATACTAAATTCTCTACCTCTGTCACATTGAAACACTTTGATATTATTTGAAAATTGATTTTCTACTAACTTCTGGAATACCACAAATGCATATACAAAATTAGATTTTCTTTTTAAGGGATAAATCCATGTAAATCTCTTGCAATCATCAATGAAAATAACGTAGTATTTTATTCTTTGAGATGATGCAATAGGAGCTGGTCCCCACAAATCACTATGAATTTTTCTCAATCTTTTCTTTGACTCTTAAAAGGTAACTTACAACTTTTTCCCATTTGGCAACAAGTACAAACAGAAAAAATTTTGCTATGTAAAAAACTAAAATTCTTGAATGCGGGTGCCCTAATCTTTGATGCCAAATTGTGTCTGAGCTCTTGTCAGTCTTTGTGACCATCAAGGCTTCATGTAAGTCTCCATCCAAGTTTTACAAGTCATGTCTCTTATCCCCTTTTGCTAGAATTGTTCTTGTTGTCTTGTCCTTAATAACAAAATCCTCGTCAGTAAATTCTATTAAGCAAGCATTATCCTTCACAAATTTACTAACAGAAATGAGATTCTTCTTGAGTTTGGGCACAACAAAAACATATTTCAAATGCAAATTTTCCCAATATGTTAATCTCCTATATATGTAATAAGTAATCTATTACCATTGCCTACCATTGTTAAACCGGTCCCTTTAAAATTAGATGAATTTATAAGATTACCTGTGGATTGTACCACGTGATTAGTAGCCCTAGAGTCTACGTAGAGATTATTGTCAAGTTCATCACCAAGAGACATTGCTTATAGTGCCTGTGGTACTTCTTGTTGTGCTTGGTAGAAGTAATCTACCTATAAAAACAAAAGAGTGCAGTATGGTTATTCCTTCCACAAATCTGACATGGATTGTTTTGGGGTTGTCCTTCGGCTGATTGGCTCTATACTATGGAACTGTCTCTAATTAAATCCTTTATTTCCTTCTCCTCTTTGATTACCCCTTCCTCTATAAAAATTTCCTCGACCTGATTCTCATAACTTTTGGACCACAAAAGCCATTGTTGGCTCAAGATCAGATTGTTGCACTTGTTCATCTGTATCTTCCCTCATTTAATATCCTCTAAAGGCATTTAAAAATTGGTTGAAGGTTGGGTATGGTTGTTTTCCTAACATCACATTGCGAAAGGTCTTGTATTTTCTTCCAAGACCTCTACCAAATTTAATTACCTTTCTATCTTCATCCAACGTCTTGTGTATAGCCATAAGACTATCATAAATCCCTTTAAACTCCTTGATGTATTCATATATGGATTTTGTTCCTAGAGTCACAGTTTGAAGTTGTTGCTTTAACTGAAATTTCTTGTCTTTACTTTCTTGTAGGTAGGTATCCTCATGACAAGACCATATTTTTTTTGCGGTGGAAAAACCTATAATGAGAAACATACTCTTCTGTCATTGTTCCGGAGAGATAACTCCTAACTAGAACATCACGTTCTTCCCAATATATGAACTTAGATTTAGGAACATGTTCTCCCTTCTCATTTTCTATAGACTCGAGTGGGGTTTCTTCCTTAATAACGGCGGTAAATTTCAAGGTTTGCATGAGTTGAAGGATTTGGGTCCTCCAAACAAGATAATTTGAGGGTTTTAATTTAATAGAACAAATAGTAATGAGTTGATGAAGTGAGGAAGTGAAAGGGCTAGGCTCGAGCTGGAAGATGAAGCCATGGTTGATTATAAGAGGGGGAGACAAGATCGTACTTTAATCACTTGTACATATGCTCTTGATACCATGAAGAAAATAATAAGCACACTGATTGAGGTTTCAAGTATTTCTTCACTGCCGCATTAAGGTGTCATGCAAGTTATTATATACATGTTGAGTAAGAGTCCTACAAGCTAATATGACAAACTGCTATCTCTATCTATAAGCAATTAAGTATATCACAACTACTACTATACAGATGTATACGATAGGAGTTTTACATTCACACTAACTCTTCTCTAGTCAGCTAAGATAGAGTTGGTTAACACAACTCCTAAGGTGCCACACCACGGCTTAACCAATTGTCTAACAACTTAATCGTAAGGAGATCTATGTCGGGGAGCTTGTTCAAACACTTACTCAAGATCAAGAATACCTTAGTGCATCTTCATAACAGGTTCAATTCTTGGAGAGATCACCTCTCCCCTTTAAAGGCCTCTTATGATGATTCTTTGACTAAAAAAGAAGAGTTTAAGGCTGAAATTAAGCAGTAGGTGATGAACTTACTCTTAGTGAAGTTGGTGTTCAAGCCTTTTCTACTCAAGTTTTATCTTCTCCCGTTGTTGATGATGCCTTATTGGATTCTGCCTCTCTCGCTGATGATAATACTGCTTTAGATCCTGCCCCATAATGTTCTTTGAACTTTTGTTGGGAAGTTTGTTGTTTTTTTATTTACCTTTGGAATAGTTAGCAAATTTTTACCCCTGGTTTGTTTTGGGGTTTGTTATCAAAATTCCTTTTTTTAAACTAAGTTTATACTTAGTTCTAGCCAGGTTCAATATATATTATTTCATTTGAGTTCTTGTTCTACTCTTTGTTTTGAATTTAAAAATGCTTTGGTATTTCGTGATTTTGAATAGACACAAATTTTTATAAAAGAAGGCCTTTTTATAAACGACACTAATGAAGAAAACGTCTCAGCTTCATATTGGTATAAACATATGAAAGAAGTAGGAAAAATACATATTTCAAAGAAATCTCTAGAATAATTTGAGAAAGTTTTGTATTTTGAACTTTCAAATTATATAAGACTTTATGTACTCAAGAAACTTTTTGTACAACATCTACAACTCTTTCATAACTGTTTTCTTTATAACAGATTTCATTGAATTATAGGGTATATTTTGCAACCCTTGACTAAACATTGCCTTTAACCTAACTATTTGTAGGATCATGTAATTTACATACGTGAGTTTATACTTCATCAAATACGAAGGTTTTTGAATCAGGCTTCTATTGATTTGCACTTGATTGTTGATTTTGTCTTGGCGGAGACTTGAATTCTCACTTCTAGTCTTCTTGAGTCTTCTTTGACTTTCAATCTACTTTGCCTTTATGTCTATAGTCCTCACATGTTAGAGCTTTGAAGTATGAAATCTCGAGCACTTGATTATTCCTTCCATTTGGTCTATTTCTTGAAAAGGAAATACATACTAGACTTAGAGGTATATTTTAGATGATGACTGCTTAATTCTTTTTATTTCCACAAGAAAGGTTGTAACTGGGACCGAGAATAATTTTGCATCCCGCGTATCATTTAGGTCTAAGTTCGTCATTTCGTGTCGGCTGGCTTTGTGCCTATCATCTAAAATGGTTAGTATAATTAAAAAAACAATAAATCTAAATCTTACATAAATTATACCTGACCAAAGGTTCTTCCTTTAGAAGTAATACTTCTTTATATGAACAACATTCCAATTTGATGGGAGTACTTTTCTGTCCATTGTTTCTAACTCATATGCACCCTTTCTAGCAATACTACGAATCTTGTAAGGTCCTTCCCTATTTGGACTCAGTTTCCCTGTATTGGCTGCTTTTGATAATTGAAAAACTTTCTCAAAGACGAAGTTCCCAATCTTGAAGTATCTGAGATGAGCTTTCCGATTGTAATATCGCTCAATAATTTGTTTCTACGCTGCCAACCTTATTAAAGTCACTTATTCAAGCAAATTGAGATTTATTCGTATCTCTTCCTCATTTGATTTTTTAGTTGCTTGAGTGTATATTGTACTTTTTTTTACCTATTTCAACTGGGATAATGCTTCAATACCATAAACAAGTGAAAAATGGAGTCTTCCCCGTAACTATTTTCGTTGTCGTGCGGTAAGCCCATAAGACTCCTGGTAACACTTTTGGACACTTGCCTTTGATTCCTCTAATCTTTTCTTCAAGTTATCGATAATAACCTTGTTTGTTGATTAAACTTGTCCATTGGCCACATGATGATATGTCATTGACGTTATCCTTTTAATCTGCAAACTTTAAAAGAATTTTGTGATTTTCTCACTTATATATTGCAGGCCATTATCGCACACGATTTCTTTTGGAACCCAAAATCGGCATATGTGTGACAACCTGGCCAGTTGTCTTATGAGTTTCCACTCTATTTTCCCTTTTTCTACTTCTTATTTCTTTGTTAATTGGTTCTATATGTGATCAGGTTAGTTGGCTCGGGTTTGAAAAGAATTTGGTAAGGTTTGAGGCACTAAGTCTGATTTTAGGAAGCTTACGTTGGAAAAGTCAATCGGATGTTGGCTTATGTGTTAGAGGGCTTGGACGTGAGTTTTTATGGTTCTAATAGCTTTGGGAGGTGAGTTGGGACTTAAAAGTGTGATCGAAATGAGTTTAGATTTAGGCTTGAATTGGTGAAGTTGATATTTTGGCGATTTCTAGTTGGTAGGAGAGATTTTGATGCAGGGGTCGAAATGAAATTTCTAGAGTTGCAGTAGTTATGTTATGTCATTTGGGATGTGCATACAAAATTTTAGGTCATTCGGACGTGGTTTGGTCAGGTTTTTGACCAAGAGCGGAATTCAGAAGATTTTGGAAACTTAGGCTTGAATCCAATGTGTTTTGGTTGATTTGGTGTTGTTTGAGGTGTTTTGAAAATTGCTATAAGTTTGAATAAGGTTTTAGGATTTGTTGGTGCTTTTGGTTGAGGTCCCGGGGGCCTCGGGTTGATTTCGGATGGTTGACGAAGAGTTGGAGTTTTTGCTGAGCTGTAGATCTTTTGATGCTTCAAGTATTTCCACACCTGCAGATTGGGGACCGCAGGTGCGATGCCGCAAATGCGAAAAGGGAGATTGTAAAAGAAGAAAATACCTAGGAAGGCAGGAACCACAATTGTGGTTGTGGGACCACACCTGCAAAAGCGCAGGTGAGGAATTTGGATCGCAGATGCGATTTTGGCCGAGTTAAGTGAAAGCTATAGAAGCGGCTCATTGATCCCAAATGTGGTATCGCAAATGCGGTGGAATGATCGCAAATGCAAAAATGCCTGGGTCAGAATGTTATATTTTTCCTTCATGATTTTCAGAGGGTTTCACTACTTTTAAACACGATTTTTAGAGCTTTGGCGATTTTGAAGAGAAAAATCAAGGAGACATCATTGAGGTATGATTTTGGATTATGAAAACTCTTTTTTATGGTGTTAATTCATGGATTGGAGTTGTAATTAAGGGTAAAATTATAGAAACTAGGGCATAGAAACCTAGGCCTTTAATTGAGGATTTGAAAGATTGTTTGTGGTTGGTTTTTGGAACTTTTGATATGTATGAACTCGGTGGGAGATAAGAAATCTAAAGATGTAAAACTTTTTGAATTTCGAGCATAGGCTCGTGGGTCGAGGTTTGGTAATTTTAGGATTTACATCGTTTTCCGATCATTTTCGAGTGGGCTTGGTCCCTTTAGAATATTTTGATGATTTTGGTAGATTCGGAGCATCTGGAGTCCAATTTTAGGGGCAAAGGAATTTTGAGCTAGAGTTTGGGCTGCATTGAGGTGAGTAATGAGTTTAAATGCTGTCCTGAGGGTATGAAACACCCGATTATACAACGTTCGGCTATGTTGAGGTGACACACACGCTAGATAATGAGCATGGGGTTGCGTAATGTTAGGGATTGTGACTTAGTCCATCCTGAGTGACCGTTTTACTGCGTAATTAATAGCAATTATTTTATATTGTCATGTTTTGGGAAAAATGCCATATTTGGGCTTCGTGTTATCTGTTTGGACCCTTCAAGGATTTTACTGATATTTTCCTCACTGTTTGATTTCATACTTATGTTTAGTTATGCCATATTTTTACTGTTTTCAAAACTTAGCTATGTTATTTTGTTTAAACACCTTAAATAATATTTTAAAGATATTTTGAGTTGAGCTTCATATTTTACTAATGCTTGAGGAGCTTATGAGTCTCTGATTGAGTAAGGGCGAGGGCCTTATTGTGAGGATACTTTAGGGTCGGGTTGCACGCCGCAACGGTGATGTACTGATTATGATAATGAGGCCGAGGGCCTGAGATTGTACGTCACCCGGTGGCTTGTGATTGATATGAGGCCGAGAGCCTGATTATGATGCCACGAGATGAGCCCCTCCGGAGTCTGTACACCCCCAGTGACCGCGGGTACCCGTTGTGATATGAGATATAGCCCGAGGGGCTGGTATCGTTCTGTAATGTTGCCCGAGGGGATGGTATTATTATTACCACTGAGCCTAAGGGGCAGTTCTTGTGTGTTTACCTTTCTAGTTGCTTTTCCTTTAATTGTTTAACTACTTAAAGGGTGTTTTATGAGATTTCACAGTTTAATTGTGTTTAATGATTTTGTTCTGCCTCTTATAGCTTATTGTTGTGTTTAACATAATTTTATATCGCCCAAACTTCATTTATTGTTATTACTCATTGAGTTGGAGTACTAACTTTACTCTCTGCACCCCTGTGTTTAGATTCGGGCGCTACTGAGGGTTGATAATTCCAGCAGATCTTCGAAGATTTACTAGGTAGTTGTTTGGCGATTTGCAGCCCAGTGCATTCTCCCTCTGTTTTATTTGCTTTCCTTTGATTCAATTAAGTAGTAGTGGAGTAGACTCTTAGACTTGTAATATTGTTTTATATTCTCGTGACTGGTGACATCAGATGTCGGGATGCGTTGGTTTTTAATTCCAGAACTTATATTGTCCTTTTGGGATTCTATTTTTCTTAATGACTTAATATTTATTATTCTAACTATTTATAGTAAATGAGTAGTGTGTCGGCTAGCCGTATCTTCACGAGAGGCATTGTCACGACTGTGTTGGGTTTAGGGCCATGACAATTTGATGTTTCGCCAAATAAAGTCCCTGAATTCTTTTACCCGCACTTGTTTGAAGGCAACTGTTTCTATCCACTTAGTAAAATAATCGGTGAGTACTAATAAAAATTGTACATTTCGTTTGTCTTGTGGTAGGGGACCCGCGATATCTATCCCCCACTTTATTAAAGGCCATGGTAAAATAATCAGATGTAATAGCTCCGTTGGGCAATGCATGTTATTGCCATATCATTGGAATTTATCACAATTAGCCACAAAGGTTTCTACATCTTCTTCCATTTTTTCCCAACAATACCCTGCTCTAATTAGAATTTTTACCAAGGATATTCCTCTTGCATGATTTTCACAGTGTTCCTCATGTACTTCTCTCATCACATACTCTGTTTGAGAAGGTCCGATATACCTTGCTAAAGGTCCAACGAACATCTTTCGATATAGGTTGCCAAACAATAACATGCAGCTCTCCTTCGAGGTGCATGAGCCTTTTTCTTATCTTTAAGTAGAATCATGTACTGCAAAAAGTTGATGATCTTGTTTCTCCAATCCCAGTTAAATTATTGAAATTTACCTCATTTTTGTCCCTATCAAGTGTCGAATGAAATATTATGAATGCGTTTTCCTCATTTGTCACTTCTGCCATGGACGTTATATTAGCCAACCCATCTGCTTCAGTATTTTTTTCCCTGGGTATTTGCATGATTTTCCAAGATTGGAACTGGCTGATTAAGTCTCATACTTTTTCAAATATTGCTACATTCTCGCTTCTCTAGCTAAATAAGTCACTTATATTGATTAACTACAAGTTGCGATTTACTTTTGATTATAAAATGCATATTCCTAGCTCTCGTGCCAATTCCAAACCTACAATTACTGCTTCATATTCTGCTTTATTATTAGTAATGGGATGACGCTTTATTGCCTTCCTTATAGTTTCTCTTGAAGGTGGGATTATAACAATGTCTAAACCCGCTCCTTTAACATTTGAGGATCTATAAGTAAATACGATCCATGTAGCCGGATTAGACCCGCTGAATAACTCCAGTTTCTTTTCTGCTTCTAGTACTATTCCTGGGCTAAAGTCTGCAATGAAATCTGCTAAAACATGTGATTTTATCGAAGTTCTAGGTTTATATATGATATCATATTTTTTGAGCTCTATAGCCCACTTGGCTAACCTACATGATAGTTGCTTATGCAATATATTTCTTAAGGGGTAAACAACCACTAGAAAGATAAGGTGACATTGAAAATAAGGCCTTAACTTTCTAGATGCCATGATTAGTGCAAAAGAAGGTTTTTCTAAATGAGAATATCGAGTTTCAACATCCAATAAAAGACTTGCTAACATAATACATTGGATATTGTTTACCTTTGTCTTCTCGAACTAACACTACACTTACCATCATTTCTTACACAGCGATATAGATGAGCAACCTTTCTCTATGCTTTGGTTTAGCCATCAATTGTGGGTTTGACAACTACTTTTTTAGATTTTTGAGTGTTTGTTTGCATTCCTCAGTCCACTAAAATTGGCTTTGCTTTTTCAACACTAAAAAGAACGTAAAACGCTTCTCCAAAGATTTAGAAATAAATCATCCCAATGTTTCTATCCGACATCAACCTCCACACCTATTTTTTGCTCGTGAGTATGTCTGGTATTTCTTCAATGGCTTTTATCTATGTAGGGTTTACTTCTATTCCTCGATTAGAAACAAGGAAACCTAAAACCTTACCTGAAGACAAGCCAATGCACACTTTTCAGGATTTCACTTCATATTGAATTTGCGGAGAATCTGAAATGTATCTGACAAATGTTGGATGTGATCTCCCACATATGTTGACTTGACTATCATGTCATTGATGTAGACTTCCATAGTTTTTCATAAGTGTTCTTGAAACATTTTCTTTACTAACCTATGTTACGTGCTCCAGCTTTCTTTACACCGAAAGCCATGACTTTATAGTAGTAAGTATCCTTGTCTGTAATAAAGGAAATTTTTTCCTTATCTAAAGGATATATTTTATCTGATTATGTCCTGAATAGGCATCGAAAAAACACAACAATTCATGTTCTGCAGCAACAACAATTAGTTGACTATGTGTGGTAAAGGAAAAGAATCTTTAGTGCAAGCTTTATTCAAGTTAGTATAATCTACAAAAACTCGCCATTTCCCATTCTTTTTTGGTCCCACTACAGTATTAGCTAGCCAATTAGGATATTTTACCTCTCAGATAGACCCGATTTTTAAAAGTTTTTATACCTCATCCTGAATCACCTGAGTTTTAAAGAATCCTTGCTTTATTTTATTATGTTTGACAGGTGGATATGTTGGATCTTCAATTAGCTTATGTGTCATCACCTATGGCGGTATGCCTGCCATATCTGAATGCAACCTAGCAAAGTAGTCTACATTGGCTTTTAATAATTCAATTAACTTACCGTTCATTTCTGCGCTCAGGTTTGTTCGATGTAAACTTTTCTGTTCGGCCAATGTATAAACAACACCATTGCTTTGAGTTCTTCAATGGTTGTCTTGATATTTTTATTTTTTCTGTCTCTTGAATGATATGAAGCGTTCAATCTACATCTGTTTGTCTATCTCTAGTTGAGATTTGTGTTGCTAAATCCTCAACTAAGTTTTGTGTTGCTATTTTTTGTCTTCAACATCATTTTATGCTTGAATCAGCCACTGAATTGATACTTCTGGAAGCCTGTTGATCACTACAGATTTGACTAATTCCCTATTGTGAAAGGAACTTAATTACTTGATGTAAGGTAAATGGAACATCATCTATGTCATGAATCCACGATCTGCGTGGATCATATTATATGCCATGTCCATATCTATCACTTGAATTTCATATCTTTGACAACCCCTTATCCAAATGTGGCAGCACAATTTCCCATTTTGTAACAACGTCTGATAATCCAGATAAAGTACATGCTTTGGGCACCATTTTGTTATCAGCTTGCATCTCTTTTACCAATATTAAAAGAATAATATTTACAGAGCTACCTGGATCAATCAAAACTCATTTCACATTAGTATTATGTACAAGTAAAGATATTATCACTGCATCATTATGAGGAATCATCATGCCATCTGCATCAGCATCATCAAATGTTATGTTGTCTTCTGCTAGAACTTGGCGTACTCGCTTTCTGCGAGCAAGTGTGACTTTTGACGTTTTTTTGCAGCCGTATATGTTACGCCATTGACATCCTCTCCTCTGGTTATCACATTAACCATTCTTTTTGGTGAGAGGCGTTTTTGTGGCTCTTGTCTATTCTTCATATACGCTTGCTTACCCTTCTTACTAAAAAAATTAGTTAAATAACCTTATTTTAGAAAATGTTGTATTTCACTTTGTAGAAATCTGCGATCTGCTTTTCTATGATCGTGGTCATTATGAAACTTGCACCAAAAATCTGGATTTCTTATGTTAGGGTTCGATCTCATTTCTTTTGGCCAATGCACCTTATCTCCCATACTTTTTAAAATACCTACTAACTTAGAAGTGCTAACAATGAAATTGTAATCACTAATCTTTGCCTTCGTATTGTTGTCCTCGTATCACGCTCCTTTCCAAACCTGATGATGAAATTGTATCTCTATCTCTTGATCTAGAACTGTACCTCGGGTTTTCTTGTTTAGAACGTGAATCCCGTCCTTCTTTTCCAATGAAAGGTTTGTACATGTTCTTACCAGACCTTTTTTTTCATTTCTGGTCGCCTTAAACTTGTTCTTTCATCTCTCCGTGACTGGGTGATACTATCTTCCTGTATCCGCAGCTTCGTGCTATACCTGTTGTAAGCATCATTCCAAGTTGCATCAGGTAATTCTCGTAAGATTTTCTTAAGTCTACTCATGGCTTCTAAACTTTTTTCAGTTAAGCTACTTGCAAACACCATGGCCGCCCAATTATCCGGTACACGCGGTAACATCATTCTTTCATGTTGAAATCTATCCATAAATTCCCTGAGTAGTTTTGTATCTCCTTGCTTTACTTTTGAATATGTCTTCTATCCTTTTTTAAACTTTTTGATCTCCCGAGTGCACTTCTATAAATCTGCAAGCTCAGCAAAAGAATCAATAGAATTTTCCAGTAAAAGAGAATACCATGTTAGCGCTCCTTTTGTGAGTGTTTCGCCAAATTTTTTGACCAGCACCAACTCAATTTCTTGCTTGGTTAGATCATTTCCTTTCATGCCAGTTGTAAATTAAGTTGCATGATCTCGTGGATCGGTTGTTCTATCATACTTCAAAATATCAGGCATCTTAAACATTTTTGGAATCAGCAAAGGAACGACACTTGGAATCCAGGCTGTTGTGAATATTTATCAATATCCACTCCTTTAATCACGGACGGCACACCAAGTATTTGTTCTATCTGCTCCTTGAGCTGCTTCTGTAAAGTTAGCACTAAACTTTGTAAATCAAAATTATTGGGGTACCTAACCTTCCATTGCAAGATTCGCTAGGAGTTCCTTCGCTGCTTGAAATAGCAAGTCCCGAGCGTGGGTTCTCTGTGGTTGCAGTGTTGTTTGGAGGTAGAGTTGGTGGTGCAGTTGGTAATTCCCTAACGAAAGCTTGAAAGGCATTGTTGACGCGTTTTGCAATTAGCTATATTAATGCATCTTCAGTAGTCTGATCGTCCCCCTATTGATTATTCGTATATGATGTTGAGATTTGAGGTGACCACTCTCGGGAGTGGTGGGGAGAATTTTGGGGTGACAAGACTGGGGTTTCATTGTCTTGTTGATTTGGTTGGTTCCATTGGTTTGTTGGTTGTTGTCGTTGGCAGTTGACAAGGTTGTTTGATAGAAAAATAAACTTGGAAAGTGAAAAGATTATTAGTTTTCTGGTAAAATAACCAATTTATTTAACCAAAAAATGTATCTTCAAAGTCCATTTTAGAAGAACTTGGATTACTGATAACCAAGAATTTTCATACTTTCTCAATTATATGGAAGGAAAAGAACAAGAGTAAGTAAGGAAAGAACTGATTGCAAAGTCAAAATTGAGAAAAGCAGAAAAGTAACGTGAATATATTCCAATATTATCTCAAATGTCTTTACAAATGAAATTCTCTTCGCTTGTATAGGAATTTACAAATATAACGTTTCTTCCCTTTCATGGTTGAATCATTATGAACAAAAATGACATTAATGAACCATTATAATTGACTACTGTAATTGTTTATGGAGATTCTATAATGGTTCCAATTCTTTTTCCTCGTTAATTAGAGGTTCGCGAATCTTCACCTTCGTACTCGCTTGATTTATTCAGCCCGTGTCTACTGAATGATTTCGACTTGAGCAACTGCACCTCTTCATCTCGTGAGTGATTTGCTCGTACCTCTTGAAACTCATGCGTTTTTAATGCAATATTATAGTTGTCATCTTCTTAGTGATCCACTTGTCATGCCTTGTCAGCCACACATAATTCCACATGTCATATTTATTTTCTACTAATACATCCATTTCGTTTGATGTTACGACAAGAAAAGCTTACTGTAAAAACTAAAAATATTTTGTTCCAGATCCTTGTGGCTTTTGAGACTCATCACGATTTAGTTTTTCTAACTTTTTTTAATCTTTGAGTTAAATTGTAGATTTGAGTTTTTAGAGTTTGTTAGTTGTATGGATTACGTGTTTCTCCAATTGATTGAAAATATCAAGAAGTTATTAAATTAAATGTGAAGTGATTTGCAATAGATTTGAGTTAAATTTCAGAACAGGTTCAAGGAAGAAACCGAAGTTAGTTTTTGTATAATAGTGTATAATTTTATGTAATACTCCTAGCATATATATGTGTATAAACACCTCTTATACACTATTATACACTTTTATATACCTTTATACGAACATATGTAGATGAATTTCTTTCACGATTTTCATTTGTAGTTCTTGTTCAAAATCAGACCAAATCTTCATTAATTGACATCAAATTTTGTATACAACCTCTCACTACTATTTCTAAGTATAACTAATACCCTACTATAAATTTCACACAAGACCAGATCCAAAATTTAAACTCATTTATTTAAACTTGTTCAAGAAAGGTGGTTATTAAATGACTTAAAATTTTGTGTACAACCCCTTTATACTATTTTTAACAAGTCTAAATGACATTCACTCCAAATTTCTCATAATGCGAAACGGAAACCCATTTATTTAAGCTTGTTCAATAATGGTGGATTATCTTAACAATCTAATTTCACGATCCAAATGGATTTGGTTTGTTGAAATAATATTTGAGTTACAATTACTAATATGAAGATTAGATTAAAAGCTTGATTGTTTTTAGAAAAAGTTAAATAGTAATTTTGAGAACCTATTTGGAGTTGAATGTTGAATTTTAGCCTATTATTTTTGGGCTACAACTTTGTAAAGTTATATATGGGTCAGTTAGTTGCAATGTATGTGTGTGAGTTATATTTATGTGTAATCTCCCCTCCCTCTTTTAACTTTGTTTTAAAAATATTTGATAAGAGTATTAATATACTTGTAACGACCCAGCCGACTGTTTTGAGTATTTACATTTCGTTCAACTATTTGAAATCTTGATCAACGTCGTATGATGTATTATGACTTACATAAATCACTTGTTTTGGTTTTTACGTTATTCGGAATTGATTTGGTAGAATTATGCTCAACTAGGAAGCTTTAAGTTGGAAGAGTTCACCAAGTTTGGCTTTTTAGTACTTGACCTCGGATTGGAATTTTGAGATTCCGTTAGGCCCGAATGGTGATTTTGGACTTAGGAGTATGCCTAATATTTCTACAAGGTATCTGCACTATTTGACGAAAGTTAGAATTTTAAAGGTTTGGAATTTTCATAAGTTTGATTGGGAGTTGGCTTTGATGATATCGCATTCGGATTAAGATTTCAGGAATGGGAATTGTTTTAATATGTTATTTGGGACTTATGTGCAATTTAAGTTCATTCCGGTTGAATTGATAGGTTCGGCACAAGTTTTAGAAGTTGAAAGATTTAAAGTTCATAAAGTTAGATTTGAGGTGCGATTCATGATTTTGGTATTTTTATGTGTGATCTGAGGCCTCGAGTAAGTCCGTGTTATATTATAAGACTTGTTGATATGTTCCGATGGGGTCTCAAGTGGCTCGGGTGAGTTTCAAATAGTTTTGAGTTGTGTTACGCTTGTTTTTTTATATTTCAATGTCGTTTCTTCAAGCATAAATGGTACCACATTAAGCAAATGATCTCCAATTTCTGTTTTTGATTGAAGCAGATCTATCATAATCTTGGAATCATAGCAACTGTAATTATCAAGTTTTAACATTGTATAAGGAATTTATGATAATTTTACTAACCGGGCCTGCTTGGTCAAAATCGAGATTCAGATCAAAATCTGATCATCCATTCACTTCGTGCTCGGTTATTTAATTATTTTCAAAATATGACCTCCATTCGAGGTCTAAATCTCGATTTTATAAAAAAAATTTAATTGTACCCAAATGCCTAATTTCTACCATAAAATTCCTAAATTTGCTATCGAAATCTCATGAAATATAATGGGTGATCGAAAGTAAATGGATTAAAGTCACTGACCAATGAATTTAGGAAGAAGAGTCTCTTGGAAAATCGCTTCTAGGGAGTTTAGATTTGAGAAATTATGAAAGATGAGCTATGTCCCATTTTGCCCTATTTTACCTAGCTGCGTATTTCACAATTGTGAGGTCTTGCTAGCAATTGCAAACATCGCAAATGCAAAAAAATGGTCGAAAATGCGATCCCTATCTCAAAGCCACAGAAGGTACAAATGCAACATTTTGGCTCGCAAATGCAATCTTCCACCATTCGCAAATGCGAGCATAAAATTTCGCAAATGTGAAACAGTCAACAATGGTCAATGATCGAGATGTGCAGCAGAGCACCATCACCGGCTATTCCAACCTTAATCAAACTTATCCGAAACAAATTTTAAACTCACCCGAGCCCCTTGGGGTCCATGCCAAATATTCACACAAGTGTAATAACATCATACGAACTTGGTCGTGCAATCAAATCACCAAAAATAACATCTAAATCTATGAATCAAATCCTCAAAATGAATGAACCTTCAAAGTGAAACTCAAGAACACTAGAATCACGTTTAAGTGTATGAATCATGTCAAATTAATTCCGAATTAAACCAAAATTTACATACAAGTTTGAATTATCAATACAGAACTATTTGAACCTATTAGCTAAGAAGTCAACTTTCTGTCAAACCTTAAAATTTTTCAACTTTCAAAATTGTTAATTTTCGACAAAATGAGTCAAAACAAGTTAGGGGCTTCCGAATTCAATTTTGGGCATATGCCCAAGTCCTAAATCATGATACATACTCACCGGGACCATCAAATATTGATTTTTGTCCATTTACATAAAATGTTGATTGTAGTCAACTCAAATTATTTTTAAGATTAAAATTCACATTTTCTTCAATTTTTCACATAAACATTTTCCGGTAAAACATATGGACTATGCTAGTAAATCGAGAAAGGCTAAACAAAGTATTCGAGATCTCGAAATACATAAATAAAGGCTAAAATTCAATATGACCTATGTGATCATCACAAACAATAAGTTCAAAGATGAGGCCATGTGATTTGAAGCTCTAGAGTCAACAATCCAGAAACCTTGAGTAGTAGTAGATATACCTGCCATGGTTGTTGTCTCAGTTGTGTCAGGGCCCAAATTCCATTATAGGTCATGATGGCGCCCAACACGCTTGTTAAGCAAGCCAAAACTAATCAACTAGTGAGTTCTCATTGATTTTATTAAACCATTCACGCGTTTACTTAGCTTAAATTTAAAATAATAGATAAATAATGAATTTATAAAGCAATTAAAACGGGAATGACTAAAGGAAATTATAATTTTAGGAATACAACCCAAAAATAATAGTCCACTAATATGTATGCTAGGAACTAGTATCACAAATACGAGGGCAACTAGTAGAATGTACAAAAATATAACTATTCTACTGCCTGAAATAGAATAGACAGTAATAACAAAAGGAGAGCCTCCGACATGCTGCTTAATGACTCAGAAGGGGATAGCTCAGCGTGAAATCTCGATCAGGTATCAAGAATGTGTGCTAGACTTGTAGCTAGATGCATCTGCCTCAGATCCTGTACAATTAAGTACAGAAGCATAGTATGATTACATAAACAACATGTAGCCAGTAAGCATCCAATCCAACCTCAAATAAGTAGTGACAAAGAGTCGACTTGACATCTACTAGGGTCAATAATAATATGGTTTAGGTGTTACTCTAAGCATGAATACTATGAATAATAATGACAGTTTAAGAACAAGGAGAAATAACATATTCTTTCATATACAACATGTCAGCTTCAGTCATATCAAGTAACAACTTATATTTCAAAGAATTTAAGTAGTGTAAATCACACAAGTTCCAAATAAATAACATGCACACATAGTGCCGAGGTCGTACGACCCGGTCCGATATAATATTAAACCGTACACTACCAGAGGGTCGAATCACGTGAACCATAGATGTATCTATTTAATCGAGGCACTCGGTTCGATTCTCAAATAACAATTTATTTTCAAGGAATCACACATTGCCCATATATAGTCAAATAATTTGTGCAAATTCTTAAGTAAGTGAGTATAGTCGTCTATATTTGTTTTACCAATTTCCAGCATGACTTAAAGAATCTTAGTAGCAAGTAAGGACGCAAGTATTGCAAGTATAGCATGATACTGGTCCTAAACTACCCGGACAATTAGTATAATAGTAGCTACATACGGACTCTCTTCACTACGTACGTACGTAGCCCCTGTAGATAGTTACATACATTTATTTAATTCACCTATAGGGTTAATTCCCTCTTACAAGGTTAGAAAGGAGACTTACTTTGCCCCAAATCTTACTTCCAAATTTAGGAATGTGCTCAAACCCTCAAATCGGACCTCAACGATCCAATACTATTCAAATGAGGTAAGAATTAGTCAATATATGCTCAAGATTTCATGGGTTTGAGCATATATTTACTAGTTCTTACCCCATTTGAAAAGTTTTGGATCGTTCGACTTCGATTTTATGTGTTGAGCGCATTCTTGAATTTGGAAGTAATTTTTGGGACAAGGTAAGTCTCCTTTCTAACCTTATAAGAGGGAATTAACCCCATATGTGAATTAAATAAATATATGTAACTATCTACATGGGATAAGTACGTACGTGGTGACGATCCGTACGTAGCTACTATTATACTAATTGTCCGGGTAGTTTAGGACCAGTATCATGTTATACTTGCAATAATTGCGCCCTTACTTGCTACTAAAATCACTTAAGTCATGCTGAAAATTGGTAAAAAAAAATAAATACAGATGACTATACTCACTTACTTAAGAATTTACACGAATTATTTGACTATAAATGGGCAATGTGTGCTTCCTTGAAAATAAATTGTTATTTGTGGATCGAGTCGAGCACCCCGGTAGTAAATAGATGCATCTATAATTCATTCCACTTGACCCTTTGGCAGTGCACATTTTAATATTATATCGGACCAGGCCGTACGACCTCGGCACAATGTGAACATGTTATATATTTGGAACTTCCCGTGATTTACACTGCTTAAATGCTTTAAAATGTAAATTGTTAGATGATATGACCGAAATTGACTTGTTGTTTATGAAAGAATATCTTATTTCTCCTTGTTCTTAAACTATCATTATTATTCATGGCATTCATGCTTAGCGTAACACCTAAACCATATTATTATTGACCCTAGTAGGTGTCAAGTCAACCCCTCATCACTACTTCTTCGAGGTTAAACTAGATACTTACTGCGTACATGTTGTTTATACACTCATACTATGCTTCTGCACTTAATTGTACAAGATATGAGGCAGGTGCATCTAGCTACCTGCCTGGCGTGCATTCCTAATACCTGATCGAGATTTCACGGTGAGCTACCCCCTTTTGAGTCGTTCAGCAGCATGCCAGAGGCTCTTCTTTTGTTATTACTGTCTATTCTATATCATGCAATAAGATAGTTATATTTTTATACATTCTACTAGTTGCCCTCGAACTTGTGACATTAGAACCTGGCACACACATTAGTAAACTATTATTTTTGGGTAGTATTCCTAAAATTATGATTTCCTTTAGTCATTCCCGTTTCAGTTGCTTTATAAATTCATTGTTTATCGATTATTTTAAATTTAAATTAAGTAATCGATAGGATGGTTTAATAAAATAAATGAGAAGTCACTAGCTGATCAGTGTTGGCTTGCCTAACGACGGTATTAGGCACCATCACGACCTATAATGGAGTTTGGGTCATGACAACATGGTATCAAAGCGCTAGGTTCACATAGGTCTCACAAGTCATGGTTAATCCTAGTAGAATCTTGTATATCAATACGAGAGACGTCTGTACTTATCTTCGAGAGGCTATAAGGTATTAGGAAATTACTCTTTATTCATCTTCTATCATGTAGCTAATGGTATACTAAATTTCCTTCTTCTATTCTCTCACAGATGGTGAGGACATGCATGATGGACATTCCAAAGATGGGAGGAGCTGCTTCCCCCATTGCTAGAGGTTGAGGCAGAGGCTCGGGGAGAGCAGCTGCCCGAGGTAGGGGACAAGGTTGTCCTAGAGCTGCCCCAGTCACACCATCAGCGGATCCAGCAGGAGATACCATAATTGAGAATCAGGGCGAGGCACACGTAGCAGAGCCTACCCCGTCATATTTTATGACAACACCGGGCTTTTAGGAGGTCATGGGCCGTATGCTGCATTCATGGATTCTATGACCAATGGTGGTTTATTTTTAGCTGACCCGGCCATATATCAGGTGGCAGAGGAGTACAGACCTCTACTATTCAGGTTCCTAGGCATGTAGCCGTAGTGTATCAAACTCCAAGAGCACTAACCGTGGATGAGGCCCAGCCAGTTGTAGTAGTGGCACCTAAGCCCAGACCAGCTACAGAAAATGATCCGCAGAAGTTATTGGACAGATGGACTAGACTGCACCCTTCTATCTTTGAATGCGAGCGTCATGAGGATGCCCGTGATTTCATTGATAGGTGTAGGGATATATTGTACAGCATGAGGATATTAAAGTCTAATGGGGTTAACTTCACGACTTTCCAGTTGGAGGGTAGGGCCCATTGATGGTGGCAGTCTTATGTTCTTGGTAGACCAACAGGTTCCCCTCCCATCACCTAGGGCCAATTCACACAACTTTTCTTGGATAGGTATATTTCACCATTTGAAAGGGAAAAGTTGTGGTATCAGTTTCAGAAGCTTGAGCAGGATCAGATGTCTGTGACCGACTATGATGCGAGGTTTTCGGATTTGTCTCTCCATGCACTCATGATACTTCCTACTGACGTAGAGAGTGAGGATATTTGTTGCGGGGTTGCACTTCAGTACTAGGGCCAACATGGCCTGAGAGGTTGAGATGGGGACTTCTTTATAGCTAGTAGTGGATATTCCTCAGAGGATTGAGGACTACCATCAGAGGGGTAAAGAGCAGATGCAGTAGGACAACAGGGACCGTTTCTTCAGAGAGTTTTGAGGTGCACCGGCTAGGAGCAAAGGTCAGTTTGGGAGGGTTCATCCTAGCAGGCCACATGTATTATTTCCATCCGTTGTACATGTGTATTATTTCCATCCGTTGTAGGGATGTTTCAGTCTATTTGACCCATGGTCTACCTATTTATATGTATCATCTCTGTTTGCTCATTTCTTGGATATTCCTCATGGGTCTTTGGGTACTCCTATTTATGCATCCACTCATGTGGGAGATTTTGTGGTGGTGGATCGAATCTATCGATCATGTGCGAAAATCACAGAAGGCGATTGCCTTTATTTAACACGGGAGTTTGTCATTTTAGACATATTTCACTCAATCCTTAGGCGATTTGGGAGCTTCAAAGAGGGTCAATTCAACTAGCTTTGTGGCATAAGTACTTTAAACTTAATGTGATTTTAATACATCGTTCATGGGTATATTACAACATGTAAATTAGTGGAAATTATAGGTTTAGAGTAAAAACCTAAGATTTTGATAAAAGAGAGATTTAACCATAAAATTTGTTATGGAATATAGTAGAATCATATATTCTTGATCCTAAGGTTATGGATAACAACTTTCTTCAAATCTTTCCAGAACCCGGGCACGTGGGCCTAGGGATGAATTTTAGGAACCTTGCATTTAGGGTTGAAAAATTAGTTTTGTAGATAAAATATGAACTCTTGAGCATATAATAACTAGTTCTTACCCCATTTGAAAATATCGTCGGCTCCGATTTGAGGGTTTGAATGCATTCTTGAGTAAGCTTTCAGGCAAAGTAAATCTCCTTTCTAACCTTGTAAGAGGAAATTAACTCTATAAGTAAATTAAATAAATGTATGTAACTATCTGTAGGGGCTACGTATGTACGTGGTGACGAGGGTCCGTAAGTAGCTACTATTATGCTAATTATCCTGGAATTTTAGGACCCGTATCATGTTATACTTGCAATACTTGTGTCCTTACTTGCTACTTAGATCACTTAAGTCATGCTGGAAATTGGTAAAACAAATATAGACGACTAACTCACTTACTTAAGAATTTGCATGAATTATTTGGTTGTAAATGAGCAATGTGTGCTTCCTTGAAAATAAGTTGTTATTTGTGGATTGGGCTGAGCGCCTCGGTAGTAAATAGATGCATCTATGGTCCGCGCCATTCGACCCTCTGGCAGTGCACATTTTAATATTATATTGGATTGGGCCATACGACCTCGGCACAACGTGCACATACTATTTATTTAGAACCTCCCATGATTACACTGCGTAAATACTTTGAAATGTAGGTTGTTACATGATATGACCGAAATTGATATGTTATTTATGAAAGAATAAGTTACTTCTCCTTGATCTTAAACTGTCATTATTATTCGTGGTATTCATGCCTAGCATAACACTTACACCGTATTATTATTGACTCTAGTAGTTGTCAAGTCGACCCCTCGTCACTACTTCTTGGAGGTTAGACTGGATACTTACTGGGTACATGTCGTTTATGTGCTCATACTACGCTTATGTACTTAATTATACATGATCTTAGATAGGTGCATCTAGCTATCCATTTGGCGCGCATTCCCGATACCTTATCAAGTTATCACAGTGAGTTTTCCCCTTCAGAGCCGTTCAACAGCATGCCGGAGTCTCTGTTTTTGTTATTACTGTTTATTCTATTTCATGCAGTAGAATTGTTATATTTTTGTACATTCTACTAGTTGCCCTCGTACTTGTAACACTAGATCTTGGCACACACATTAGTAGACTATTATTTTTGGGTTGCATTCCTAAAATTTTAATTTGCTTTAGTCATTCCCGTTTCAGTTGCTTTATAAATTCGTTAGTTATCGAGTGTTTTAAATTTAAGGTAGTAAACGTTGTGATGGTTTAATAAAATAAATGAGAACTGATCAGTGTTGGCTTGCCTAACAACAATGTTGGGCGCTATCTCGACCTATAATGGAATTTGGGTTCTATATACCTGCCATGTTTGCTGTCTTAATTGGCTCATTCTCCTTGCTCAGTAATTTGAAAATCTGTTGGTATTTCTCCGAGGTAAACACTGGTACTGTTGGTGTTATTATGTTGTTCAAGTTTTCAAGCTGCATCTCCCTTTTCACATCCACGCTCACATACACTTCATGTAGGCAGTTGGTTCTGGTTCTACAATATACCTCTTCTTGTGTTGTCAAATCTAGAACTAGAAGGGTATCCAATTAGCTTGTAACAATTTTTTCTTTTATGTCTGTTCATATGAAAATAGTCACAATACATATTAGTATTTCTCTTTAGCCTCATGTTGGTGGTATTAATTGCAGCTAGGGCACTACTGATATCTTCTATAGGTCCACTCCCCATAATTCCTAGTCATCCTCTGCTTTCTTCCAGTATGATCATGGAGTAGGCTTGATCAAGTGTGGGAGTGAGATTCATCATCAATTTTGACTCCTTTGATCCATGGATCCTTTATTCATACTTATTCAATTGGAAGTATTGATCCAATTCCAAAATTATGTTTTGCAATTTCATAATCCAATTTTTCAATGTCTAAGTGACCCTTGGATACAAATCACGAGAATGTGTATTTGTTCTCGAATTTGTCATTGAGAAGAAAAGGATTAAATCCTTTTAAGAAATAAAATTTTTGATCGAAATACGAATCAAACCGAAGGACCCTTTAACGTATGTGTCATTTAATCCTGCCAGGAACTTTATTAGCTTTTGTTGGCGTAGGAAATCGACAAACATCCTAGACCTCACACAATCACAACCAAGGAATGGTATAACTGACCCAAATTCAGCCTACAAATCATTCAATTTCGAGTAATATATCGACACACAAGAAATTCCTTGCGTTATATGATAAACATTTGTTGTATTTACCTTGTTAATACTCTCCTAAAGGCTTCCCACACCTTTTGTGCATTAGAGGAATACACGATTCTTTTCCTTTATTCATGTGTTATACAACTCGTTATCCATGATTGAACAATGTCATTGCTCATTTCCCACTGGTGCAGTCGAAAGTTATTAGTTACATAAGTCTCTCTAACACATAACTCATCTATAAAACCAATTTAGTTCTTCACAAGTAGTGACATCTTCATCGATTTACTCCATTCCGAGTAATTTTTCGTTCCAATAAACAAATGTGGCACTAGCGCAACACCTAGTGTATCAGACGGATCCACATAGAGAGGATCATTGCAATCAAGCAGTTGTGAGCTTGCATGTGAGGTCCCTGTTGTGTTCTGAGGCGTATCAATTGCCATTTCTAGATATTAGTAATAATCAACACGAAATTCAGTAATAGAGAAAAATAAAATAAAAATTGGGGAAATCGAATATGAGGGGAACAAAATCAGATCCGAGCTTTCTACGAGATTGCCGCCACCGATCGTTGTGAGCCTAGCTCTGATACCATGTTAAAATAAAGATTCCGACAACCATTAATGGGATAAAAGCTCCAGGCAAGAGAAGAAGCCGTCGAAGAGAGAAATATTTTTACAATTTATTTCTTGTTAAGTATGAAATGAGTAATACACATGTCTTGTATAATTATTTTTACATTGCTAACTGACAACTAACTTCTCTAACTAACATTTTTTCTAGAAAAATACTATCATAATTACATGTCGTACAACTATGTATTTCAACAAGATAGTTTTCCTAAAAGATCTAAAAATCTCTTAAAACCACATTGACTTAATGAAAAATTGAACATAATGGAAGAGAAAGATTTGTATAAATAATACTTTGCTAATTATGTTTGTATGGTTACTTCATATTCAATTGACCAATATGAGTCAATTTGCAACAAAAAAATGTAAATTAAATTATATTTGTTCTGCACTTATAAATTACTGATAGTACTTAACGTGTCTCAAGAATATTTTATGACTAAAAAAACATTTTCTTTAGACACTTTTCTGAAAAATATGCAAACAACCAAGCTTTTATAAAAACAAGATCTTCAAACTTCTCTGAAAAAGTTTGCACGTCAAAACAGGTAAATTTAATTAATTCCTGTCCTACTGTGTTTTTAAACTTTTTCCTCAATCAGACCAAACAATAAATTTTCCTCAAATTTCCCTTCATTTATTTACCCTTCTTTTCTTTTGCCCCTCGTAACATCCTTTTTACTACACGAGTGAAAATAATTTTTTCTTCTTCCAGCTTTATTTTAAGATCAATTTCCTCTTTAACTTTATTTCATAGTGACATTTTTACTCTCCTGTTCTTGGCAGTGTCTATTTTGCCTTTTACCTTGCCAGTCTATGTATTTTTTCTGGTATTATGATATTTTAATTCTTTTTCACCTTTAGTGTTTTTACCTATAACCCAAACAATGAAATAATGACATCACTTATTGTATGTAATTCTAAATTCACTCAAAGTATATAGGGTGGTGTCTTTTTTTCAGCTTTGTTATTAAATGGACAAATTATTTTTTTAAAAGGCACAATCGACAAATTGATACTATAGCTAGACCTCTTTATAATAATATTACTATATAACAATCATTCTATAAAAGTCAAGTTTTTTTTGGTACTAATTTTGTTGTTATGTTATAATATATGTTCTATATAACAGCACTTCACTATAACAATCAAAAAGAATTTGGAACAAATAAGAATGTTATAACGAGATTTGATTGTATTCAATCCGTATACTAGATATCTTTTAAAGTTGTACAAAGAAAAAGTTATCACACGGCCTGTACCAAGTCTTTACATCGAACCTTATTAATCAGTTAATTATAATTAAATAATAGTTAAAGTAAAAATATACATTAATTAAGTATAGTCAATGAACTGTTGCTAAAGACTTGCTATCTACTAATTGGTTTGAGAGTGAGTTATTTTGTTGCAATTAGAATAAATAGTTATTGTATCTAAAGAAAAAATAAAATAAATACAATTAAAACTCCATTATTTTTTATTAAAAAACAAGTCTTTTTATTTATTTGGCTCCAAGGAAGAGATACACTGTTAAAACAAAAATTATTGCATCTAAAGAAGCTATAAAAAAAATTATCAAATTAGAATAAAATATATATTATATTAAGAAGAACCAAGATTTTGGAATAAATGAAGTATTGTATATTATTATATGACAATTTTTTTTTTTGGTCAAAAGGAAAAATTTGTATTTCAACCAATATAACCGTACAACATGTGTTCTTTGGGACTATAGAATACCTCTCAAAATTGATCAGCTATCCACTATACAACTCGAAGGCTGTTGAACTAACTTCTAATCTACAAAACTGTGACTATATTCAAGGATTACAAAGCGGGTAACAGTTTAAGTATTGTAGAGTAGGCTGCCATTTGTTCATCTTCCTTCCAGTGATATGCACCTGTAGTGCATTCAGTCTTGCTCTAATCTTAGCATCCATGCTCAACTGTCTGAATCGTCTTTCGTTCCTTTCCATCCATATATTATATATAACTGCGGCGAATACCACTCCTATGATGATTTTCCTTGGGTTCCTATTATTGACTCTGTCAGATAGCCATTGGACTTCATGCTCCCAGTTGTGTAACATTCTATTGAAGTTCAGCCACCTTAGTAAACCTTGCCACAGTGATTGTGAGTAAGGACATTCAAAGAAAAGGTGGTCATGAGTCTCTGTGTTGCCACTGTCACATAAAGAACATGCCTGGTCCGTGTGTATACCCCATTTTTCTAGCATGTCTACTGTTGCCAAGCGTCGATACAATGTCATCCATAGAATGAATTTCTGTTTCGCCAGAATACCTGGCACCATCACCAGCTTTTTCCAGGGTACTTTGATGAATTGTGGAATGGAATACCTGTATGCACTTTTGATGTTGTAGCTTCCCTTCTGGCAGCAAGATTGCATTGCTGCCCAGTCATGTGCCCACCAGTCATGATTATATGACAATTATCATTGAAAAATACCTAGCTAAAAGTTGATTTTTAATTTTTTACTTCACGGCCAAAAATAGAGTTTATTCATGCTCTTCATCACATTAATTTATATAGGATGCAACTGAATAAGATGTAGGGTGTGTTTGGCACGACGGGAAATATTTTCGAGGGAAAATAGTGATTTTATCACTTATTTTTTTATGTTTGATGGGTGAGTGAATTTTTTTCTTCCCGAAAATATTTTCTAGTGTTTGTTTAGAGTAGAAAATATTTTTTAGGAAAATCATTTTTTATGCTACTTTACCCCCTTACCCCAAATCAGCAAGTTTCCTATGCTTCCCTTCCTCCTCCATCTCGCCCCCCTCCCCCAAACTCTATATACCCTACGTTTTCGATACTCTATTTTTTCAAGAATTTAATTATTCTTTTAAAAATTTACATAAAACTAAAAGGGACTAATGTTTTGCTTTACTTTTTTTCACTAAAGATTAACATTAAAATTTATGCTATATAACTAAAAGAAAATGTTTTTTTTTGGTTGAAAAAGAAAGTACCTTTTCTATAACATGAAAAAGTATTCATTTTATTAAAATGAAACCTTCACCTTTCTAAATTAGAATAGTAAATCCTAAAAGTTGCGCTTCTTTCAATCGATAAGGCTATCGACCCGACAGTGCTCCGTTGGTCCATTTAGTGGATCCTCCCCCCAAAAACAAGATCATATTGAACAACAACTTCGAGGGAGATAGCACTATTTTCGCTTCATGAAAAGAAAACATCCATTTGCTGAAATAAAAAAAAATTACTTTTTACCATATTATTTTGTTGAAACGAAAGAATACTTTTTCTATATCATAAAATAATTTTTTTTGTTGAAATAAAAAAAATACTTTTTAAATTATTAAAAGAAAATACTCATTTTGTTGAAACGACAGAAAATATATTTTCTACAACATAAAGAGAATATATTTTTTTTGTTGAAATGAAAAACATTATTTTTTACTACATTATGAGAAAATGTTTTGTTGAAATAAAAAAGATTTATTTTACTACTTTATTTTGTTAAAATGAAAAAAGAAATTAATTATGAAAAGAAAGTACATAATCTATATCATGAAAAAAAAGTATTTTTTTGGATTGAAATGAAAGACGATATCTTTTACTATGTTATCTTATTGAAACGAAAGAAAATATTTTTTTTATATAATAAAAATATGAAAAGAAAATATTTTCAATAATATTTTTATTTAGGGTGGAGATAAGACATAGTTGGAGGAGGATGGATGGGTGGGCGTGGTGGTGAGGTGGATGAGATAGAAGAGTGGGATAGGTTTTGGGAGAGGCCGAGAGGGCATTGGCGGGGATGAAGAAGGTTAAAGAATAATTTTGAAAAATACTTTTTCTTATTTTGATAGAAAAAATATTTTCTTTTAATTGAAAAAAAGAATTCATAAGAATAATATATATCAAAACATTCAAGCCAATCATATATGAGAAAATTGAAACATACATGTTACACTCCATTGAATTATAGGTAGTGAAAAGCAATATAAACTGTATACTTCAATACACCGTAGACAAGAGAAGAGTAAAGAGAGCGAGGACATATACAGTACACATACCTCAAAGGAGTATATTGCCTCTCCCCACTTCCTTTGCTGTCACTTTTCAGCATCATTCATTACCTCAAAATTTCCGACCTCAGCTATTTCTACCATTATACATGCCTTATAAATACATATTTTGAACGTATATACTCTTTTTTGGAGTTACTAAGTACTGTATTTTTCATAAAAAGAGTGTGTGATATTAGGTGTATGACTGAATGAGGTTCAAATGCACATTTGGTGGGCATTTCCTGCTGAATTATGAGAAAAAATTTATGGGTTTTGTACTTGGAGTTTTCTTGAGTTGAATTCTGGTAGTTTAAAGCTTGGAATTTGGATTTTTTTGTGTAAAGATTGGAATTTTATTAAAGATTTTAAGTTGGTATTTGATGAAGCTGAAAGCTTTTGTGCTTTGTAGTGAAACAGGTTTTGGTTGATATTTCTCTTGAATATTTGAGGTTGTTAGCTGTAATTCACTAGCATCGAGTTTTGTCTTGGGTTGACTATGGGATAAAGTTGAAGCTATTTTTGGAGCTGTTTTGAGTGCAAGAATTTCCATTATTGGTGTTGTAGATTTAGCTGTGTCTTAGGTTCATTTCTGTAGTGGTTTCAAACAAAAGGGTTGAAGCTGCAAAAATGAGGCTTTCTTCTGCTGGTTCCAATCAGCAGTCTCCTGAAGGTAACGTTGTCTTTTTCAATCTTTAAGAGAATGTTGCAATATCATTTTTTTGGCCTTTGTTGTTGATATTTGCTTGTTTCTATTCTTCCCTTCGAGCCGAGGTCATTCAAAAACAGCCTCTTTACTTTCTCGGGTAGGTGTAAGGTCTACCCTCCCAAGATCCTAGTTGTGGGATTTCACTGGGTTTGTTGTTGTTGTAAGAGAATGTTGCAATATGTGTTACTTCCTTTAGAAACTTAGCTGATCTTCTTCTTTAAGAACTTGTCTGTTTAAGCATAATTGAGATGTCATAAATCTTTCTCCTGTTCTCTTTTATTCTTCCTTTAATTTTCTTTCACCTGTCCCTTCCTCTATTTATTTTAATTCTAATGTTTCTTCATATTCATTTCTTTTATCTACAAGTTGCTTTCAGTTTGAGATCAGTCTACAATATTGTTGTAAAGATGTTCACCCTTGCTTTTTCAATTTTATATTAATTTTTTACCATACCTTTTTCTCTTATGGATCACCTGGTTCATATTGCCATGAGTGAGTTGTTTGATAGCTTTGAGCTTGGTATTGCTTGGACTCTCCTTAAATGTTGCTGGGTGTGTGTTGGATCCTCCAAATATAGTGTATTTTTGGAGGATCCGACACGGGTGCGGTATTATTTTAGAGAGTCCGCGCAACATAGCTTGACATCCTTTTTTCCTACTTTTCCATAACCGGAATCTTTTGGATTTAAGACTACAACTGCGCCTCAATTCCGAGCAAGTTGGGGTCGGTTCTATGAATCAATCTTTTGAACTAGAGATTCTTTTTTCAAAAAATGTTTCAAAATACTTTCTTGGTCTTCAATCTCTCTATAAGAGGAAAATGAGAAGTTTGCTGATCTAGATCTTGAAAAAATTATGTTCTGAATGTAATTTGAATTGCAGGGGAGAATAAATGTTTGAATTCTGAGCTTTGGCATGCATGCGCGGGACCTCTTGTTTCCCTACCAGCTGTTGGAAGCAGAGTGGTGTATTTCCCCCAAGGTCATAGTGAGCAGGTCTATTTCTATCATCCGAAATTTCTTTACTGGTGTTTATGAGCATTTATAACTTCCAATACACTCCTAGAGTCTTCTAGGATGGGGCCAATGCTCTATTTTGAGATGATCGGCAAGCGGAACGAGCATTTTCTACTAATATGAACCACTTTCATTTGAAACTTAAAGGCCGTCTTCTTGTTTTTGTTGTTGTTGTTTTATTTAAAGTCATAGTTTCTTTCTGAAGCAAGAAGTAGAATGTTGATAATGGCTTGATATTTTTATTCTGCATTTTAAAGAAGGAATCAACTATTAGCTTTTCTAAGACATTGGATTGCATCAATTTATGAACTAATATAATAATAAAGTGGAAATCTTTACTTAGAATGATCTACTTTGCAGGTTACTGCATCAACAAACAAGGAAGCTGAGGCTCATATTCCGAATTACCCGAGCCTGGCCCCACAACTTATTTGTCAGCTTCACAATGTGACCATGCACGTAAGTTGCCTGTTTTTGTCTTTGGCTCGTTGCCTAATCACTTATTAGAAGCAAATCTCTGAGATTTAATTGTATAAGTGCTCATTTAAAGAATTTAATTCTGATACAATTCAGGCTGATGTGGAGACAGATGAGGTTTACGCTCAAATGACCTTGCAACCGTTGAGTCCTGTATGTAAACTCTGCAATAAATAATTGTCTTTGAATTTCTAGTTTCTGTCTGCGTCCTGATTTTTGGAATGTCATTATTTTCTTTCATTGCAGGAAGAGCAAAAGGAGGCATCTTTCCTTCCTTTAGATTTGGGTATCCCTACTAAACAGCCAACAAATTACTTCTGTAAAACATTAACAGCAAGTGACACAAGTACTCATGGTGGATTTTCAGTGCCTCGCCGTGCAGCAGATAAAGTTTTTCCTCCATTGGTAACAAAGCATTCTTAGTTTCTGTGACATCAGATGATGAATTGCCAAGGTCATTGTTTTAACCTTTTGAAGCATCTATTGATGCAATGACTTTAATATTCAGGACTTCTCTCAGCAGCCTCCAGTACAAGAGTTGATCGCTAGGGATCTCCATGACAATGAGTGGAAATTTAGACATATTTTCAGGGGTGAGTTCTTGATATAAGTGTCATTCCTCTGAGATACTACCTTAGCCAAAATATACATTTTGTTCGCTGAGCACTAGTAAATTTGGCAAAGCTTCCTTCTCATAGATATTTGTTGCTTTTGTTCTTGTGACAGGTCAGCCGAAGAGGCATCTTCTTACAACTGGTTGGAGTGTGTTTGTAAGTGCAAAAAGACTTGTTGCTGGTGATTCAATCATTTTCATCTGGTAGGCTGTCAGGAAAAGATCGCATGTTCTCTTTCTTTTGCTTTTAACTGCACTTTGACATAAGTGGTCCAAACTTTGCAACTTGGGTAATAATGCTTGAGATTACTGAGCCTTTTGAACGGATTTGTGGTTCTCCAAATAGATACTGCTGAATTTAGTTTCAAATCCTTGAGTTTATCAAATTCCTCAGTGAACTATATATAAGATCTCTACTGTTGTCACACATGTTAATTGCCAATTAAGTGAAGATATCTACTTTGTCGCACATGTTAAACAACCAATTAAGTGTTAAGGTCAATGATTTTTTTCTCAGTGAAATTACTTTTTTTTTTCTTCGCTCCGGAGCCACTTTATCATTTCTAAATTTGACCAGTTGTGTATAGCGTAGACAATATTTTAAATTATCATGCTTTCATTTTTGTATCTTTCATTTTTGTAGGAATGAGAAGAATCAATTATTTCTTGGTATTCGACGTGCCAATCGGTCCCAAACTGTGATGCCGTCTTCAGTTTTATCAAGTGACAGCATGCATTTGGGTCTTTTTGCTGCTGCAGCTCATGCAGCAGCAACTAATAGCAGATTCACCATTTTTTATAATCCGAGGTTTGTTCCTTTGTTGAATGATCAACCTATTACTCACATAGTAGTTATATTCTAACTTTTGGCTGGCATGCATTGATTTAGGTCTTGTCCTTCAGACTTTGTTGTACCTCTTGCCAAGTATGTCAAAGCAGTATATCATACTCGCATTTCTGTAGGCATGCGCTTCAGAATGTTATTTGAAACTGAAGAATCTAGTGTTCGTCGGTATGTTATCTCACTTATTTTATTTGTGGTTCATATTCTTGGTACTTGCAAGGATGCCTTAACACTAAGTTAATAGTTGTGGGAACTCAAGTTAGACATCTGAGTATTCACTTTGTATTTCAGTTACATGGGCACTATAACTGGCATAGGTGATTTGGATCCTGTTCGTTGGCCAAACTCACATTGGCGTTCAGTTAAGGTATGCTAATCATTGCTTAAATCATGCATCTTCAAAATATTAATATCTATTGCAATGTGTTAATGAAGCTTGAATCTGTTCATTCAGGTTGGCTGGGACGAGTCTACAGCTGGGGAAAGGCAACCAAGAGTCTCCCTATGGGAAGTCGAACCTTTAACAACGTTCCCTATGTATCCATCGCCATTTCCTTTGAGACTCAAGCGATCATGGCCACCTGGATTCCCGGCATTAAGTGGTACTAGGATTCGGCCCCTTTCTCCATAATGTTGTTTTATCTGTCTGAAGCTTCGGGTTGGTTAGTTGAGAGAATAGTGTGAACTTGATCTAGTTGTGTCTCAATGTTTTGTATTTTCACATGAAGGGATGAAGGATGATGACATGGTGATGAATCCTATGATGTGGCTCCGTGATGTTGGAGATGGTGGAACCCAATCTATCAATTTTCAGGGAATTGGAGTCACACCTTGGATGCAGCCCAGAATTGACGTCCCAATAGGTGGAATGCAAATGGATATTTATCAAGCTATGGCTGCCGGTGCTCTTCAAGATTTGAGGTCTGTGGATCCCTCTAAACAGGCTCTCACTTCGCTTCTGCAACTTCAGCAATCCAATGGTGTCACCAACAGCACTTCCGGATTACTATATCCACAGTTATTTCAACAGTCTCAAGGCCAAACAGCGTTTCTGCCGAGCATGGCACAGGGCCAGTCCCAAGTGCAACCTGTATCGCAGCCTCCAATTTTTCAGCCACAAATGCTGCATCAAAATTCATCCAACACTATCCATCAGCAGCAACAGCAATCTCCTCAGGAGCAGCGGCCTCCTCTGCAGCAACAGCAAGTAATTAGAGTGCTGGACTCGAGCTCTCAATCACAACAGACATCATTGCAAGCATTCTGTTCTACGCAACAAGAAAGCTTCACTGACACAAATGTGAATCATTCTACCAACTCAATTGTTAATCCACTGCACAGCCTATCGGGTGCTGTTACCCAGGAAGAACCATCCCAGCTTGTCAGTGTTCATAGATCGAGCTCCTTACTATCTCCTACTGGATGGCCACCAAAGAGGGCGGCTGTCGATCCTGTTCTTCCTTCTGCATCTTCACAGCGTATGTCACCCTACATTGATCAGCGGGGGACGCCCAACAAAAACATATCTCAAAATGCTCTTTCTTTGCCAACGTTCCCAGGTAGGGACTGCCCCGTAGGTCAAGAAAGGAACAATGATCCCCACAATAATCTTTTGTTTGGGTTCAATATAGATTCCCCATCTCTTATGCAGAGCGATATGCGAAACCTCAGGGGAGTTGGTAGTGATTGTGAGTCAACAAATGTGTCCTTTGCTTCTTCCAACTACCTAAATAATGTGGGCAATGATTTTTCTCAAAATTCAGTTATGGCACTCTCTGGTTGCATTAATGTACCAGGTTTCACACAGACTTCTGAAAATGCGGGACAAGAAAGCCCACATAACACCTTTGTTAAGGTAATTCGCCTTCGTGTAAATACTAGCAACTTTTTTATTTGTCTTATGGGGAAACATACCCTTGCCAAGCACCCCATGACTCCTTGCATTTTTGTTTCATTTCCTGGGGGTTGGGGCATGGGCTCGTCGCTGGTGAATGATATGCAGATTCCCCTCTTATCAATATAATGATGTCAGGATTTCCAGGATAAATTCCATGAGAGGTAGCAACATTTATTTCTCTAATATAGCCAAATTACATTTTATACTAGAATAAGGAGATGAGGAATCACATGGATAAATTTCGGAGGGGGAGGTGGGGACACAGAGGATAAAGGAGATAGCCTGGGGTCGTCGCTGGTGAATGATATGTAGATTCCCCTCTTATCAATATAATTATGTCAGGATTTCCAGGGTAAATTCCATGAGAGGTAGCAACATTTATTTCTCTAATATAGCCAAATTACATTTTATACTAGAATAAGGAGATGAGGAATCACATGGATAAATTTCGGAGGGGGAGGTGGGGACACAGAGGATAAAGGAAATAGCCTTGTGGAGATAATGTGGAAAATCCAGTCTTCTGTTTTAGTAGATATATTTTTGTGCTATACTGCAAAGAAGCATGCTTTGGTTTGTTTAAGTTTTGCTTTCATTGTTCGTCATCTCGTTTGTCTATTATGCAGGTCTATAAATCAGGGTCCTTCGGAAGGTCATTAGACATCACCAAGTTTAGCAGCTACCATGAGCTGCGAAGTGATCTTGCACGGATGTTTGGCCTTGAAGGCTTACTGGAGGATCCTTTGAGATCAGGCTGGCAGCTTGTATTTGTTGACAGGGAGAATGATGTGCTTCTTCTCGGTGACGATCCCTGGCCGTGAGTTCTCATCCTTGCTTCTCTTTTTTTAAGAGCCTTTCTTGCCTGACCAGATCTAATATGTACTTTCATCCATAGCTAACCCACAGGAACTCACAAACAACTACTCCCTGTGTCTCAATTTAGTCTGTCCCTAAAAGAATGTCATAAACTTACTACTTTACCCTTAATGAGGTAATTTATAGCCATACAAATATCTATGGCTTGTTTGAACGACAAGTTTCAAGTCTTCCTTTCTTTCTTAAACTTCGTGCCAAGTCAAACATTGCCACCTAAATTGGCACAGAGGGAGTAGGAATAACTAGTTGAATCAAGAAGGCATAGTGACTTCAACATTCATTTTGTTTTTGCAAAGTTCATCTGATTTTCGAGTAACTCTACTATTCCCATCCGCCTAGTGCGTAAAAAAGTAATTTCGCCAAGATTCAAGGCTTGCTCTAACTAATGTATGTTATATTTCCTTGTCTTTCAGGGAGTTTGTCAACAGTGTATGGTGTATCAAAATACTCTCACCTCACGACGTGCAGCAGATGGGAAGACAAGGTCTCGAGCTTTTGAACTCAGTATCCATGTCTAGGTCATCAAACAATAGCTGTGATGACTTTGCAAATCGCTCGGAATCTAGGAATATCATGTCTGTTGCTACTCTCGACTACTAGATATCTCTTCTCCTGTCAAGGTATTTTGCTCCTTTTGTGATATTGGCATTTCTTCAAACTTTTACCTAATGAGAAGAAATGCCTGATTAATTCTACCTTATAACTTTGCTAGAAAGTTGTTTATTGTAGTTATTGTAACTATCTTTCAATTTCTATTTTCGATGTCCTTAATGTATACGAAACTGAAAATTTATTAGGTAATTTTAAGCTGTAAAATAGCTGCGACGAATCCTTGAGTTAGCTATAAGGTAACTCTACAAATTTGTGTATTCCGAAGGTTAATTTTGCATCAGCACTATTTATTTATGGAAAATTCTTCTCTAAGCTTTGTTTGGTTTGCAACAAAATTAGCCGAGAACTTTTCTAAGAAGGATGTTATCTTGTTTGGATTGTTGTTACATGTTGTTTCATAATGTATTGTATTGTTAGATAATATAATGTTTGGATAAATTGTGTCGTTTGTTGTAGTTTCATGATGTCACCCACCAACAATATGAAGAATAAATTTGCAATATTACTACGAAAAAATAGAATTCGGATTTGAATTATTATACAAGAGAATAGAGCAAAAGATAAAATATGTTATTTAATAGTAATGAAGGGCAAGGTGAGAGAAAACAAGGTAATGATGTCATCACACCGAATTCGTCGTTTCATAACGTAATGATAGATTTAACAATATGATGTAATGATGAGTACGGGCATGCATTTGGTTTTTCAGGTTGACTTTTGCATTATTCAATTTTGGAGTGGTTGATTGGACTGATTAATGTTATTTTTAAGGCAAAGAGGATGCCAGATGAGTGGAGGTGGAGTATGGTGGTTCCATTGTATAAGAACAAAGGTGATATTCAGAATTTTATCAATTATAGAGGTATCAAATTAGTGAGTCATACCATGAAAGTATGGGAGAGGGTCGTTGAAGCGAGGGTGAGGATGACAATTTCTATATCAGACAACCAGTTCGGGTTTGTTCAACCACAGAAGCTATGCATCTTATTAGGAGGTTGATGGAGCTGTACAGGAAGAGAAAGAAGGATTTGTACATGGTGTTTATTGACCTAGAGAAAACGTATGACAAGGTTCCTAGAAAAGTTCTCTGGAGATGCTTGGAGGCAAAAGGTGTGTGTGTTCCCTATATTATGACGATTAGGGACATGTATGATGAGATTAAGACTCAGGTTAAGACGGCATGAGGTGACTCTGAGCATTTCCGGTTGAAATGGGGTTACACTAAGGCTTTGCACTCAGTCCGTTCTTATTCACCCTAGTGATGGATGCGTTAACAAACTATATCCAAAGAGAGGTGTCATGGTGCATGCTATTTGTTAATGACATAGTTCTGATCGATGAGTCACGAACCGGTGTTGTCGAGAGACTGGAAGTTTGGAGATGGACTCTTGAGTCTAAAGGTTTCAAGCTGAGCATAACGAAGACAAAATACTTGGAGTGTATTCTTAGCACTAATCCGAGGACAGTGGTCGTGGATGCGAGGCTTGAATCATAGAATATCCCAAGTAGAGACAACTTTAAGTACCTTGGGTCGGTTATCCATGGGGGAGGGGAGATCGATGAAGACGTCCCACATCATATTGGGGTA
Organism: Nicotiana benthamiana; assembly: GCA_034376525.1. Classification (NCBI taxonomy): domain Eukaryota; kingdom Viridiplantae; phylum Streptophyta; class Magnoliopsida; order Solanales; family Solanaceae; genus Nicotiana; species Nicotiana benthamiana. The sequence goes on from CM067337.1 coordinate 99,819,430, forward strand.
GGATGGATGAAGTCGAGGTTAACACCCAGAGTTTTGTGTGATAAGAGAGTGCCGACGATACTCACAGGTAAGTTCTATAAAGCGGTAGTTAGACCGGCTATGATGTATAGAGTTGTGTGTTAGCCTGTTAAGAACTCACATATCCAGAAGATGAAAGTAGCAGAAACGAGGATGTTGAGGTGGATGTGCGGGCGCACTAGGATGGACAAGATAAGAAATGATAATATTCGGGAGAACGCGACTCCCATTGATGACAAGATGCGGGAAGCACGGCTTAGATGGTTCAGACATGTAATGAGGGGAAGCCTAGATGCTCCAGTAAGGAGGTGTGAGCGGCTGGATATGGAGGGCACGAGAAGAGGTAGAGGGTGGCCTAGAAGTATTGGGGAGAAGTAATCAGGCAGGATATGGCGAAACTTCAGATTTCCGAGGACATGACACTTGATAGGAAGTTGTGGAGGTCAAGTATTACGGTTGTATGTTAGGAGGTAGTTGAGTCTCGCGTTACTTTATACCGTTGTGAGCTAGTCTGGTAAGATTTTAGTCTAAAATAACTAGGGGCATTGCTATGTCTTAATACTTTCTCTTTTCGGTGCAAGATCTATTTACTACCCATCATTTTTGCCTTGTATTTTTCTTCTGCAATTTATGTTCCTATTTTTTCTATGATCTCTATGGTGAAACTAATATTCTCTCCTTTTGTTTTTCTTATTATCTTGAGCGAGGGTCTTTCGGAAACAGCCTCCCTACGCCTTCGGGGTAGGGGTAAGGTCTGCGTACATACTACTCTCCCCAGACCTCACTTGTGGGATTTTACTAGGTTGGTGGTGGTGGTTTTTCGATTTACAAAATTGCCATCCAATTCGAACCAAAAAAACATTGTTTTTTTTGTTGATTTTTTTATTTTTCGATAAATTAATATAAATTTAATATGATCGAACAATTATACTTAAAATGAGAGGTAGTAATGTCAAAATCGCTTAAATCTTTTTATATTCGGTTCACATGATTAAAATAATGTACGCCATTGATAAGATAGTAAAACATGCTTGATGAGATAGTTAAATAGCGATGGTCTCCTATAAAAGCATAATAACAGCTTGCACATCTAAATCCTAATAATATTTAATGCTAGTTGATTCCTTTACTACCATACCAAGAATAAAATTAACGAAAAAACTGCGCGACACGTCAAACATTTATATTATATTTGTTATCCGTAGTTATATTTTCAGCAAATTTATTATTCTCCATGAAATAAGAAATTAACTGTTTTAAACAACTAATTCTCGAAGCTCAATTGGTTAGAGCACCCGTTTAGTTGGCAAAAGTCAACTTCGACTCTTAGCAAGCACATTTTATTTTTCTATATTTCTGTATTCGCCTTCATTGTATTCGTTGCGCGTATAAATACAATGGATACGAATACAGTTGATACAATTTGTATCCTTTATATACACCTCCCCTGTTTAGCTAATACATGTTGTATTTATTGCGCGAACAAATACAATTGACACATGTTGTATTCGTTGCACGAACGAATACAACATAATACAATTGACACATGTTGTATTTGTTGCACTTTGAATATAAGTGATACAAGCTTATAACAATAGCTATAAATGATAATTAGGCAAACTATAGTTACTAATCTGGTATTTTCGCTTCGGTTTTCCTATTAGCCTGCTTGTTGTTGCCTTTTTCTTATCTTTATAAAGTCGAGAATCTACCGAAAATAATTTTTATACATTCTTAAAAATATAAATAAAATTTACGTACACACTATCCTCCTCATTTTCACCTATGAACGTATCGCGAATATACACACAAACTGAATGGAGCATCATTATTATCATAAAAAAAGGTTACCTGCACTGGATAGGCACAACGAGGTGGGGCTGTAGAAACATGGAAAATAGAGTGTGTGGGACTTAGAGTGTCTTAGACCTAAAAGGAGAAAGGAGGATGGGAAGTATCATCATCCTATAAATGCAATAAAGGCACCGATTGAAGCTAGAATTTGGTACTCACAACCCTATTATTTGTCTTTATAAATAAAATAAAAAGGTAGACATATGGGTGGTGGGACTATATACATTGTACTTCTTTTCTTAGAAAAGGTTAAACTGTGCTCATGCATGTTTTTAAGTCCCATTTCCTCTCCTTCTCCTCTTATATTATTTGCTCTTCCTTTTGCTTTTCTTGGGGTTTGTGTATGTTGTGATCTGCAAACAGCAACCACTTTTTATGTTGCTTTTTGGTCATAGAACTGGTGTTTGTAAGAAAAATTATTCATCAAAGTCTATGTGATTGGCAGAATTTTCCTATTTTAGACCAGAGGGGTTGTTCTGATGATAAGCAATTCCCACTTTCAACCGAGAAGTTGTGAGTTCAAGTCTCCCAAAAAGCAAGGTAGGAAGTTCTTGAAGGGAAGTATGTCGGGGGTCTATTTGGAAACAGCCTCTCTACCCAAGGGTAGGGGTAAGGTATGCGTACACACTATCCTCCCCAAACCCCACTACGTGGGATTATACAGCGTTGTTGTTGTAATTTTCCTATTTTAAGATTTTAAAATTAAACTAGAATGTTAAGCATAAATAATGGCATTCGAAGGATTTATGATGTTCTTAAAAGATGAAGAAGAAGGAGCTGAAGAGGCAAAGACTTAAATAACTTGCACATTATAACTTGCACATTATACTCGTTCTTATCTTACCATAGGGGTTTATATGTCAAGAGTATATATAACGAGTAGATTAAGAATTAGATTGAGATGATGAATCATACCAAGCAATGCGAGAATAAGAACAAGTGCTGTTGTGTAATAGCTAGCGAAGGAGATTACAAAAATAATCTTCCCTGAAATTTTTATATAATAGCCAATTACATTTATTGTTTATTTCTCTTAGTTGATATACATAGATTATACATTAATAATATACAACATATAATATACATAATTATCCATACAACATACATTCTCAACTTTTTAGTTTAAACTGTTGGATAGACAACCATTTAGGTTGATTCTTCAAATACAATTATGTTAATAATACTTCCTTTTGTTTCACTTAATATATGGCACGATTATTATTCTTGGAGTGAAATAACTTTTTTACAACAAAATTTTCATATATTTTTTGTTGTTTTAGGTACACCTAGACACAAGAAGGAGGGTTGAACTATGTATTGTCCCATTTTCACATTTTCGAAGAACCTCGTTCTTTGAACTATCCAAACATGCACAAATAGAAATACTTGCAAAAAATCAATTAACACAAAGATTTTTTCAATGAAAAACCTTCTTGCTCAAGGGAGTAAAAACCATGACCTACCTAGTGGATTTTTCTTAAATCTTCACTAAATTTCAAAGAGTAGTTTTAGATTATAACTCTATAACTAAATAGAATAGACTGTACCTTAACCTTTACAATCACCCCAATTATAGCAAACCCCTTGACAAACTAACTTTAGTTTAGGAAGCTTACCGAAAACCAAAAGTTTAATAATAACCTACAATTACACTTCTTAAAAAGCAAATAGGTTACAATTTAGAGTACTTGACTCCACCTAACAACTAAAGAACTCGAGAATTGCTTCTTCAATTGATTAGATTGAATATTTAGAAGTGTCTTTTTGTTGTAATTGCGCTATTGTTAGAAGTATACTTAGTGATTTCTCTCAATAGCAGTTGTCTTGAAGTGTGTCAAAAAATCTTCTTTTATAGTTGCAAGGCTGGTTGGAAATCTTCTTCTATTAATGGTCCAAAACTTAAAATATTTCGGTTAAGAAAATCTTCCCCTCTTTAAATTTGGTTTTCTTATTTGTTTCAAACTCTTCAACCTTCCTTTTCCACGCAAGTTTTCCCCATAGTTACCGTTCTTTTTTGTCCACTAAGTCCTCTAATTTGCATATTCCTTATAGAGCACGAACATAATCTTCTGAAGATTTCAACTTGTATAAGAATACTGGCCTTCCACATCCGATCAGCATTCAACCACTGATCTGCTACGAATTGGTTCATTTGGCATTCACATCTCTTATCTGCACATCAGCTTGGTAGCACACCAAACTAGAACATGAAACCTGGCTCTCGGATACAATTTGTTAATCATCAAAACAAAATTTCATGCCCAACTCAATAAATTCTCCTTTATGATGATGACAAACCTATGTGCAGATCAGGCAGCAACTTGTTCAGTTTTCATTAGTCTTCAAAATAAGAAGCAGTTTCATTTGACAACACTAAAATTCAATTTGTACATATTTGCACACGTGTAAGGGAGTCTCCTCATATTCATGCACAAGTCTAAGGGGCTCGCCTTCCATTCATTGCAACCTTGTAGATGGCTAGACATGATTCATTATAAAGACTTGCAAACGGAAAACTCAAAAGCATCCTCCTTTATAAGCCCAAGTGCATTAATGAACCATATTTATAGATTGTACACATACTTAACTTTCTCCTTTACTTATTCCCTTATTTCTTATATATTTTCAAAACTATAAATACCCTGCACTCATATTCTTTCAGACACACAAACACAATGAATAAAATACTTGAGTTCAGACACACACTCCACTAGAAATCTCTCTCTTTTCTCTGTTGCTACTTGTATTGCTGCCTTACCTAGCCAGCTGAAAGCCAAGGATAGGCTGTGGGAAGCTTGCTTACTTTTTCACTGCAGTTGAATCTTTACCGACATGATCTAACTAATTTTCAGCATCAACAACGACATGTTTCTTTACTATTTTCTTTTTCCCTGTTTGTTTCCTGTTTATATTTAATCAGTGTTCCCTTATTAAGCATGTAGTAATCTTCCTTTTTTATTCTGCATCAATGATGTTTTATGTATGAATTCTTTTAGTCACTTATTATGATTATGAGTCCCAAACCCCCGTATCCTCTATGTGTTTGATATCTTTGGTTGGTTTGGGGCATGACAACATTGGACATTGCTGTGCATGAACCAAAATTGATCCCTCTTAGGATCATAACTCCCATATCCCTTCTACATGTTGTGTGTTATGGTTGGTTTATGAGCATGCAGCACCATCTATTGTTGTGCGTGCCCCGATTTGATCCCTGCATAGGATATATGCTCTTTGCAATGTATTGCCAAACCCTGACCACCTTTGTATGAAATTATTAACTCTGTGATTTACTACTACTGTTTTCCCATCACCCTTTATCCCTTTCCTTTAATTACTCAGTTTTAAATCTATATTCATGCACTTCCCCTATACTCTTAGACTTAAGTCCTGCCCCTTTTCTGTGACCCTTGCCTTGGGACCCATGGGCTCTCTCTGAACTTGGACACTTAAGGGCTGGCCCTTCCACACTGCACTCATCTCTATCTGCTCTGTGAACTTGGGTGTAAGCACTGTCCGGGGTCCTCTGATACCCTTAGGGAATTCTGACACACCCAGGTTTGAGAAAGGCTTTGAATCAATGGCATTTGAGGTGGTTTATTCCCTAACTCAGGGAGGAATTCAAGAATCAGGCTTCCTTTGGTTGTAACTTCTTCTTTTATATTTATTTTGATGTAATTCATTATTTTGGTATGTCATAATTTGTAATAAACACTTGGGGTTGACTAGTGAAAAGGGGATGGGTAATTATGCATGCTCAAGGATAGAAAACATGTTTATAGATTCGTGTTCCGAATGATTCAATTCTGCATTTAAAAAGACATGCCTATAGGACTTGTTTAAATTTATGCATGATTATTACCACTCTTAGATGCCATGCATGTAGGACCAGTTATAATCTTCAACCAGTTCCAACACAAGAATAACATCGAGAACTACCCCAAAATACCACATAACATAATCAACAAGCCACCCTTATGACGCCGCGTGAGCTTCACAATAAAATATTTCCCTTGTATATCTACACACGCATAAGCCCCCTTATTTCACCGTATGCACATCATAATGATGAATTTATCTTATTTGCAACACGAGCATAAGCCCCCCTATTCCCTGTATGCGCAACAATAAACACCACCATTATGTCGTCACATACATATCTCACCACCCTTATGCTCCATCAAATAACAATCACCCGCATAACATGTATACATGTGCCCCAATATCACCTCAACAATAATATCAAAGTCACAACAATATATATCCATGGCTTAACAACAATATGAACAAGAATCATAATAATACCATACGGGTGCGGGAGTTAACAAGAATAAGACAAGTTTCATATAAAAAACAACCCCAATTCAAGGCATATTAATAGCCTAATATCTCCAGATAATTACCACACATACGCCCGTGTACATACTCATCACTTTATGTACACGTCATTTCACATAGTACAAATAATGCAAATTAGACCAAATTAAAAGGAAAATTTCTCGCACACAAAGTTAGGCAAGATACTTACCTCAAACAAGCTATGTCAATACTCTACGAAGCCCTTCCCGTATGAATCAACATCTAGACGGCTCGAATATAGCCAAATTAACTTTAAAATATCAATAAAAGGAATACGAAAAAATCCCAAATTATAAAGCTACGATTTTGGTTCGGTTATGTAAAATCAACCCAAAAAGTCAACCCTGGGCCGCACAGCGAAAGCAGATAAAACGCATAAATTTCGAACACCCCAATCCAATACGAGTTCAAATATATGTTTATCATCCAAATTCGACCCTCAAATTATCAATTTTTACTTTCATAAAGTTGTACTAAAATTCCCAATTTCTTCAATTAGATTCACCAATCATTCTCTAATTTCAAGGTTGGAATCATGAATAATAAATAAATTCGAGTAAAAATACTTAATCCAATTCAAATCATGAAAATCCCTTCAAAATCGCCTAATATTTCGAGCTTTATAACTCAAAATATGATAAAATAAATAAAACCCTCGGAGTAGACAAAAATACTTAAGGGATCCACCCAGGTATCCACATTGTAATTGCGCGACCTACATCGCGATCACGAAGCAAAATCCTCCGCCAAGCTGCTGACCTTTCTACGCGAACGCAAGGTTACCCTTGCGAACATGATGCTCAACCTACTAAGCCTATGCGAAATGTGGTTTCAAACATGCTAACGCAAAGAACGAATGCATGCCCATCTCTGAGCTGGCCTTCCTCTATACGAAGCGACCTCTCTTACGCTAACGCGAAATACACTACCTTTAAAGATCTGGGAAAATGAAATCTTCTTTGCTAACACGAAAAACATCTCGCCTGACACCAAAATGCCCTTCGCAAACGTGAGTGCCTTGTGGAAATCGTGATGAAGGAAACCAAACATTAACCATTTGTAGTCCAAAATAAGAGGAAATGGTTTGAAAACCATCTGAAACACCTGAGGCTCCCGTGACCCCGTCCATTCCCATCAACAAATCACAAAAATATAACACAAAACCTACTCGAGGCCTTAAATCACACAAAACAACATCAGAACCACAAATTGCACCTCAATTCAAGCCTAAAGTACTAATCAAAATTTGAAACTTACGTCGCACATGCCTAAGCACCTCGGAATGACCTCAAATTTTTCTTGTAAGTTCCAAATGACACAATGGAACTTTCCCAACTGCAAAACCAAAATCCAAGTCCGATATTAATGATTTCACTCTTATCAAACCTATCAACCTTCCAACTTTGCCAAATAGAACAATTCAACCTAGGGACCTCCAAATGCAAATCCGGATATATGCCTAAGTCCAAGATCACCATACGAACCTATTGAAACTATCAAAATACCATTCTAGAGTCGTCTATATAAGAATTAAATTCTGGTAATCTCTTACAACTTTCCCCTCCAACCAAGGACTATGTGTCCCAATTCAATCCAAACTCTCCCGAAACCAATCCAACCACCACGGCAAGTCACATGGTCACAAATACAATTCGAAAAGCTTCAAAACAGAAAAAGAGGCTCAAACATACAAAACGATTGGTTGAGTCATTACAGGCTCGTTATATCATCTAAAGATAATGAAGTAAAGTAACTTGCTAATAGAAACAAAGCAACGGATAGCCTAGACTATTTGTAATACGTCTAACTTTAGCTGCTATGAAACTTGACAAAAATACCTCTTGTTTTTTTTGGGCTACATGAGGGAAAAAGCTGAGAAAGGGGAGGTAGGTTAAAGTAAAGGTGTTCAAACTGAACGAAAAATCATTTCAAATCAAAAGGTTAAATCAAATGGATTAAAACCCTCGATTTGTTTTGGAATTTAGTATAAAAAATCGAACCAAATTGAGATATAATATTTAGTTGAACTATGAAGCCCATACGTTTTTATTTACTTTAAATAATGGATTGTATCACCATTTTCTTATCATCAAGTGTTATTGAAATGATTCAATCTCTTAGCTCTTCAATATTCACTATGTCAAGCTCTATTAAATTCTTATATCTTTTTTGAGTTTAAAATGGTATTTCAATAAATTAAATTAAATAGAACATATCATTATTTAGGTACATATTAATTTTTATGTTTAATTATTAAATTTGATTAACTTTGAAAACGTACTCATCGAAAAATTATTGTTAGACGACTAAGAAAATAACTATCATGTTTTAGTAAAAGAATTCCTATAAGAATATTTTAATAGATCATATATTTAATTATTCCACCAACCCATCCCCACACCCCCATCCCCCGCACCCCCATTCACCCACCTCTACCCCCACCCCTACCACCCCACCCCACCCCACCTACCCTAACCAACGTCTCACCCCTAACCCAACCCACGCCTCACCCCAACCCCCAGCCCCAGCCTTAGCCCTAGCCCCCACCCTAAATAGAAATATCACTAAGAATAGTTTCTTTTCATGTTGTAGATGAGTACTTTCTTTTTCATTTTAACAAACTGAATATTTACTTTTTATGATGTAAATAATATTTCCTTTCATTTCAACAAAAAAAATTTACTTTTTTTTCATGATGTAGAAAAAATATTTTTCATTTCAATAAAATGTTATAGTAAAAGTATTTCTTTCATTTAAAAATAATGAGTAATTTCTTTCATTTCGACAAAATGAGTATTTTCTTTTTATGATGTAGAAAATGTATTTTTTTTATTTCAACAAAATAAGTACTTTCTTTTTATGTTGTAGAAAGAGTACTTTCTTTTTCAACCAAAAAAAAAGAGTATTTTCTTTTTTGCTTATGGAGCAAAAATTTCAATGTTATTTTTATATGAAAAAGTAAAGCAGCACATTAGTTCTTTTGGGTTTGTGTGATTTTTTGAAAATATAAATAAATTCTTGAAGGAAATAAAATCATGAAAACGTGGGGCATTTGAACGGGGGGAGGGGGGATAAGGGAGGGGAGAGCGCAGGAAACATGGGGATTTGGGGGAAGGGGGTAAGGAGAGTAGTATGGAAAATTATTTTTCAAAAAAAATAGTTTTTACTCTCTAATCAAATACTAAAAAATATTTTTCATAAAATATTTTTTACTCACCAACTAAACAAAAGAAAATAACTGATAAAATTATTTATTTTTGAGGAAAACATTTTCCATGAACAATATTTTACTTTATATCAAACACACTGTTAAAATTTTTCCCAGTGGTCAAGTGTCCTGTCCAAAGGTCAAAAGTTCAAGATCATCTTGTAATTGGGCTGATTTAATTAGCTTATATTGGGCATTTTAGTATACATTATTCACGATATACACGTATTATGCATGAAGTATATATATAATATGTCGGTCTATTCTTAGTTTAAGCGATTAGATGAAAGATTATCTAAGTTAATTCTTTCTATTTATTTTCTCACCAATTAGTATTTTCCTATGAGAGAACTTCATATATAGGTTATCGGGCAAAATAAATTTTAATCAGTAGCCCATAAATTGACTCATATAAGTCGTAGTCTAAAAATAATAATAAGTGCTAGCCGAAAGGTCTTACAAAAAAGAATAATACAAGAAGAAAAGAAATCTTTTCTATGCCCAGGGCTGGTCTCTCCCTCGAGAGCAGCTTGCTCTTTGGGCCCAGCTTCATTATCCGGATTCGCTCTGGATGCTTTCATCATCATATTCGGAGGAGGAGGAACCTGGCATTGGCTTCGAGCGTTGTTGCTTGGTCTATCTCCTCGGTGAGATCGACACTTTAAGTAGGAATTTCTTCGAGGTCCTCCCTCCGAGATTGGCACTTGGATAAATTATTGATCCGTTTTTCCTGGTTAGAGTCTTTCCTTAGTTCTATTTGAGCATCCTTGGCATCCTTTAGATATACAACAACGATATTGTCAGCCATGGCCTTTGTCCTCTCGACCTCAGCCCCGGTAGCAGCAAGTTTAGCCTCGAGCTCATCGATCTTCTTATCCTGGGCTAGATTTTTTACTTTGACTCCCCGGAGCTGGGTCTCAGCCGAGGCCCGGTTGGCTAGAGCAGCCTCTTTCTCAATAACAAGCCGGTCCGAGATTTCCTTCCACTAATTGTAATCAGCCTTAACTTGATCGACCTCCTCCCGAAGCTGCCCGATCATATCCAAATTTTGAAGTAGGCGAGACACTAAAATGTTAGCCTCCATAGTTCGGTCAACTAGACTATACTCTTGCTAAACGATTATTACCTTTTTGTTTAGCACACCCTAATTTTGACGAGCTTTGGCCAAATCTGCCCGAAGGTCCTTGAGCTTCTCTTCCTTTTGGTTGTAAAGCTCAGGGCCTTGCCTTCATCCGAGGATTTCATAAGCTCGGCCCAGCATAGGCTCGGCTTGGCTTTAAACCTGGTAATGGCCTACAAAAAAAGAGATATCAGTTAGTGTAGAAGGAAAAGAAAAAAATACAACAATAAGAGCTAATGCTTACGCGAGAGAAGAGAAGATTAGCCTTTTCAAAGAGGGTAGATACATCATTTAGGTCGGCGGCATCATCGACCCCTGTAAATCAATGATCTTCTTCACTAAGGACTCTACTACGGTCGGGCGTTCTTAAAGCTTGAGCTTCCTTTATTGTCTCCTAAGAGTAAGATGTTATAGGAGGGGAGTGACCTATTATCATGGCTCCCAGAAAGTCGCTCGAGGCTCTCTTTCCAGCCTCGGGGGTAACGGTACTTGCCCTGTTTGGTAAACTTGTTAAAGGAGGGGGACTAATTTCGATATCAGGTGATTTGGGGGATATTGCCGCATTTTTATTTAAAGTCTCCTCTTCTATGAGGAAGGTTTCCAGTTCAGAGAACTTGACAGCCTCAATTGGCTTACTGGTTCGAGTCACCAACGCGGATGCTTTGCCCTCGTCCTCTTCTTCGACATTTATTTGGTGGATTGAGTCTATGTCCACTTGAATGAGTTTCCTCCTTTGCCTCAGAGCAAGGGCTCTCTTATCCTGGGGGTCTTCAGGTTTCAAAGCCCTTTTTATCTTGTTATCTTTCCTCGAATTAGGAACAAAGAACACGGCCTCTTCCTCGGATGGGGCTGGCTGATCGGCTCTGACCCTGCACCACTATATAATGGCAAAGAGTGGTTGATATAGCTTTTATCCGAAAGGTCGGGATCAATTTTCACAGGGAGTTAATATTGGTTAGGAGTTGAGTTTCTATCTAATCTAGCTATGTGTGTTGCTTTTAATTGCATTTATAATCATGCTTGGATTTGTTTGTATTCTATGTTTAATACTATTTATTGCTGAAAATAATGTATTTACAATGTTTTTGTAGGATTTTCTCAATTGATAAAAAAATAATAGGGAAGTGGCTTACATCTTGGCGAGTATCTAATGGGGTTTATAATTTACGAGAATCTTGTTATATTTGGGGTCATGATATAACCTTTACACATAATTACTCACTCTATACCTCTCGGTAGTTTGAGTGACTTTACCCTAATTGGCTTTCTCAAGCCTAATTTGGTGTTTAAATAATGCAAATAAAATTAGCTCAAGTCGGGCATCACTATCTCTAGGCTTAATCCTTTAATTGGGGCTATCAATCTCTTGAATTCACCCAGATTTCTTGTTAGCCTATTTTTCGTAAACTTGGGTTATCTTTCTCAAGAAGAGCCTATTTCAAAAAGGCATGAATCAATGTTTGCAACTACCAATTCAATAGTTAAAGCATGATACAAGCTAAATATCACTAACCCATAGACAAATAAGCCTTACAATTGAAGACCCATTAAATACCCACACTAGGGTTGGGTCACAACCCTAGCTAATCGGTGTAGCTACTCATAATGAAGGTATAAATCAAAGATGGAGATGAAATATAAGCCATAAAAGTTAATTACAAGAACAAAATCTAAGAATATTAGCTAAAGCTACTGTAAAATTACTCTAAATGGTAAAGTACGACTGTTCACGAGCTCGTTGATAAAAAAATAACCGAAAAATGTGAAAAAGATCTATTTATACACAACTAAAATTGTTAGACAAAAATACCCCTACGGAGGTTCCGTTGTCAGCGAAATACTGGGCGCCTCAGTGCATGGACTTTCACGGCCACGCATAAACAAGCGCGAACCGCATTTTTCAATTTTGGACTTGGACTGGGCTAGGTTTGGCGGACAGCGTAAGTCTGCCGCATCCCCATTGGCTTCTATTGCGGCAACGTAAAATGATCACGAATTGTATTCCTTAGTTAGGTTCCGCTATCCAGATCTATGAACCTCTTTCACGCCCTTAACGGAATTTGTACCACGTCCGCTCCTGGTTACTTCGCGGCCATGTTATTTAGATGTGGGTCGCATTCTTCGTTTGAGCTTATATTGCAAGGTCTCTAATTCTTTATTTTCGCTCTTGGCATAATTTCACTCGCGACCGCGCTAATGGTTTTATGGTCGCGCTTTTATAACGTGGTCAGCGACAGTGTTAGCACTTGGTTGCAGCTTCTCTGAACATCACTTTTGCTACGACATATTTTTAATCGCCTCAATGGAGGGTCTTACGCGCCCGCGTAATAATAGCACTGAAATCGCTCCAGTTCCATTCTTTGGGCTTGTGCTAGTTCGACTCCTTTGTGAGTTCATTTTGGTTCTTTGCCTCATTTTGACCAAAACTGCAAGTAAGCATCTTAAGTTAGTTTTCAGGAATACTTTTACACATTTTTTATCCAAAACCTAAGCAAAAGAGAGCATAAGATAGGCTAAAATCCATAGTTATCACTGGCCTCATTTCGGAGGCATCTCCAATACCTACATAAATGAAGAACACGCATGAGTATGGTGACATATCTAGTAAACCATTAAAACCTGGGGGAAGGACTTACTATGGTGTTTGGCCTCCTATTTGCCTTTTGACAGATCATGCTATTTGCGCTCATTATACGTGGAGGACGCGGCTAATTTCCGAACCCAATCTTCGAGGTCGTGGATCCCATGGGGCATCCAAGCAACCTCTAGAAAAAAGGTAAAGACATTATAAAAAGACACTGGGGAAAGGACTCCACTTACGATCAGGGTTCCATTTCTCCGGGAACGATATTTTTCCCTCGGGAATGGTGTCTGAGGTCCTCACTCGCTTGAACCGGCTCATCTTGCTTCGGTCCTTATCATCATCACTGCTAGCAAAGAAGGACTTGCTCGATCGGCATTGGAGCTTGATCAGCCCTCGAAAAATATGAGACTGATATAGTTTGATGAGGTAGTTGAGGGTGAACTTTAGCCCCTTGGCCTTGTCGGAGAAGTACTTAAGCATATTAGCTATACGCTAGAAAGAGGGATGGATCTGGCCGATGGTGACTTGGTATCTTTTGCAGAGGCCAATCACGAATGGATAGAAGGGACCCACTATGAAAGGGTAAATGTAAACACTTAGGAGCCCCTCCACATGAGTTGTAATGCTCTCCTCGGGGTCGGGGATCTTACCATGACTCGTCCACCCAACCACACTCTTTCTTCATGGCCTTGATGTACTTCTCTATTATCAAGAAAATATACCTCGATACATGCTTGCATTGACCAAGAATTGCCGGGGGATTTTCAACTCTGAAGTCTTTCTTTATAAAGCAAGGTCCAGGAATGATCCCGTGAAGGGCTGGCTTTATTACCGTCCGGCCGGGAAGAAGAGGAGGAAGTTTTCTCTTTTTGAGGAACGATTTTAGAAGTTTTTGCCATTGATTCAAGCTAAAGGAAGTGGAGATAGGCGAAGTTTTATATATTCTTGCACTAAAAGAACGAGAGTAAAGAGTACTAAGAGAAAAGAGATGAAGAGAAGGAGATATAAAAGGTATTTAGAGGTGAAATGAAGATTGAAGTAAAGTTTTTTCAAAATTAAACGTTGTATTTATAGGCAAGCGGCGACGATTCGATGGTGCTAATGTCCGACCATCACTGGTCAAGCATTTAATATTTGGGGAAGCGAACATACAGGACGTTTCGATCACCTCGAGTGCTTGCATCACGGGAATATCGTCATCATCAAGGACTCCAGACAAATCGAGACTTAAGTCATTTCTTATTATTTTATTCTAAGAAATACGAGGACTATCTGTACACGGTTGAAATCATGTGTCCCCAATTTTTTTGGCTTGAGAGGTTGCATCGAGAACAAGTTTAATATAGACCAAGCATGCTCGAAGGCAGAATACGAGGCTCGAAGATCTAAGTGATCGACGAATATCGGAGCCGGGTATGGTCAACCTCGAGATAATACCATTATGGGTTTGCAACGGAAGAGAAAGATTCTCGTCACGTCCCCAAGATCATGGAGTAAATTCCAGAATAAATTTGTATGAGTTAGTAAGAATTATTACTTGGCAGTTGGACAGCTATCCCAATAAGATTACTTACTGTAAATAGAAATGCATCTTATTTATGGTTCCCCTACTATATAAAGGGGACCCCAATTATTTGCAACCATTATGAGTCATTTGCAAAAGAATATACTCTCTTACTTTTTTGCTCATTACTCATCAGAATTGTTTCTTAACTTTATTGTTTTACTTTATTATTCTTGTTGACCAATCTCGAGGCCATTACAGCTTGAGGTTAAGATAACTTTTATCATTTATATATTTAATTTTTTGATTATTAATTAATATTAAATAAAATTATATATTTTAAGATTATAAATAAATTTATTTATTACTTATATTTTCAAAATAAACATATGTAGCCGGGCTTCAAGCTCTGCGCGTACGTGAACTGAAATGGAAGTGATGACTTGTATCCTTATCCACAAAGGAAGAGAAGGGATATAGTGTATCCGTTTTTGAGTTAACTGCCAAACTCTCTAAATCACAAGTCTTACGTGCCACAAAGTTGCTCGTGGAGGAACAGCTCCAATCAAAACTATCGAACCCCATTAAAAAGTTATAATAATAACAATTCAATATAATCTCACTTAGTATGGTTTGAGAAGGATAGTATATATACAGATCTTAATCCTACTCTTGGGTAGAGAGACTGTTTTCAAATAGACCTTCAGCATCTTTCCCTTCAAAAACTTCCCACCTTGCTCTTGGAAGACTCGAACTCACAAGCTCTCGGTTGGAAATAGGAGTTGCTTACCATCAAAACAACCCAAAAAAATCACAACGTAATAACTAAAAAGAGATTCAAAAAAAAAAAAAAAAAAAAAAAAATTAAAAAAAGTCAGATTTAAAATAGAATTAAAAAAGAAAAATAGACTACTTGTAAGAAAAGCCAATGTGGGGTTTCGACTCATTAAAGATAGCAGCATAAAGGATATAATTCCTTTCTCCTCGATTAAAGGCATCAAATTTGAATCGTAAAAATAAAAAGATTATGACAGAAACTATTTTCTTCTTTAGTTCTTTATACAGACGTGAATCCGAAATAACTGGATCCTAAAACGAAGAACAAACACAAGGCAAGAAATTAAAAATAATTAGACTAATACTACTGAGTTTAACTGAACATATAATCGAAATCCAACTATACTTTTATATTTGCTATTAAGGATTGTAATGGTGTGTATTGGATTATGTATTCCTTATGGTAGTTATTTATGATAGTTAATGTCATTGTTAGGGATATAGTAGATATGCCCTAGATCAAATATCATATTTGATAACTTGAACATATTTTTGTGAATGTCATTTGATATAAAATATATGGCATTCGATATTCTTTTATCATTATCATTAATTGTTTGATTAATTTGATAAGGTCCTTGATTATATTTTGAGATTTGTCATCGTGATAGAGATCATGATAATGAGAGCAAAGTCTTTTACAATTTAATCTAAATTTGTTCTTGATCGTAGGATTATTAATTTGGACATTAGTAATCCGGTTAGATCAATATTTATGTGATCGTCTTTATCGGATAAAGATTAGTTGATCTCATTAACTAAATCACGTAGATAGATGATGCATATAGAGATATGATCATTGAACCGACTCATTGGATAATTCCTAATGGTTAGAATTACCATAAACTGTCAATAGGATATTTTCTTGAAGAATGTGATGTAACCGTTTCCTTTGACTTGAGATCGTCATAGTAATTGACAAGTTATTTATTGTGCTTTGATACTAGACACCTATGGCCCTGGCGATAGTTGAAAGGATATTGGGTACGATCAAATACTTGTAGAATTAGTGATTGATCAAGACGGAATCTGTCAACTCTTGGTAATGAGTTTAAGCTCCATGTTGTCATGAGTTATAAACGACCAAACTAAGACCTTGGCCAGGGCAATTGAATGAAAGAAGAAATGAGTTTCTTAGGTCATTCAATGGTCGATTATATTTGACGTGAACACATAGTTGATCGCCTATTAGGATTTGACAGTTGAACCATATCCTAGGGTGATCCAGAGCTATAAGGACAGAAGGAATTACTACATTATTCTTCTACTGGTTCTTGAGAGTAAATTGTATACTTCATGCTATCCGGTCGTTAAGGAGTGTTGCTAGACGCCACCCTTGATTAGTATATTGATATGATTAATTTACTACCGGATTAGTATTGAACCTATGGGGTCGCACACTAAGGAGTGTTCTGATCTTTGCTAAAAGATTAATTAACTTATTATTTGATAATTAAATTAAAAAATTTAATTAGTCAAATAAATTTAGTTATTAGTCCAAATGAAATATTATTATATTCTTTGCTAGCACAAAGATTATAATTAATATTGTGAATAAATTGAAGTTTCTATTTGGAATAGAAATTAAATAATATCTCTTGGTTGAAATATATGTGATATATATAATTAATATATTAGATGTATATAAAATGTAATATTAATAAAAGCTTGTTAATAAATCTAATTTTGAATTGGATAATTAATTGAAGTTTTATCTTATTTGGAATGGGTTAATATTTTCAATAGGAAAATATTATATTAATAAAATTCAAAAAAGTCAAAAAAAAAGGAAAAGAATATTATAGTCCAATTTAAAATTGGACATAACAAAATCCACGTGAAAGTTGGAATCTAATTTATAATTGGACAAAATTTCTTGACAGAAATTTTCGTCCATTAACAGTAATGGAAGTTTTGAAATTTCTTTGCAAAAATTTTCAAAGAAGGAAAATTGGCACTTCTAACGTGCAATAAGAAAAGGAAAATTTAATTTTCCATAAGTTTATTTTTTGAATAAACTTTTA
This sequence comes from Nicotiana benthamiana, assembly GCA_034376525.1. Classification (NCBI taxonomy): domain Eukaryota; kingdom Viridiplantae; phylum Streptophyta; class Magnoliopsida; order Solanales; family Solanaceae; genus Nicotiana; species Nicotiana benthamiana. Next base: position 99,836,938 of record CM067337.1, read on the forward strand.
ACTTAGAAAAATTATTACCTCAACTAAATAGGAAAAGGGTTTATAGGTGATGCTATATAAGGGGTGATGGAGAAAATTTGCAAGAGTTTTTTTTCGATTTTAGTTTTATAATTTTTCTTGAGAAGAAAACCCACTTTGTGAAAGTGAGAGTGCAATACAAAGCCAAGAAAGAAAATATAATTACAAGAAAAGTGTTTCTTGTTCTTCTTTGAGTTGAGATTTTTGAGAAAAAATTCAACACAATATTATTCGTTCGATTTGTTCACGAGTTTCATTGATCAAATAGTTGATAGCAAGGATCGGTCTCGGTGTGGATACGCATAGAGTCTTCGCACTATCGAAGAATTTTGAAACGAGTCTCTCTTCACCAAGTATGTCTTTGATCCGATTTTTGACACGTAAATAAATTTTAAACATGAGAAAATCTACCTAGGATTGTCATTGTCTTCCGCTGCGTGTTACGAACACCCTTAAGCAATCCTTCAGTGGTATCAGAGCCATGGTTTATTGTGTCTAAAATTTATTTACAAAATATTTTAATATTATATTTGAAGAGTTCAAACCATAATAGATGTGCCTTGTGCAATAGTCAAATCGTTTGAATGATGATATTATTTTATTATGGATAAAATATGCATTCATATGACTATTGAGATCGTTCATAACTTGAATTTGAAATTTTGTATTAGATACAACGGGAATCTATAATATGTTACATGATTCTATTGTTATTTTAATTGTTATTAGTTCATGAGATATTAATTAATAATAATATTCTAGCATGAATTCTTTTTATGTGATATATAAGATAAATATGTTAGAGGATGTTGAATTGTGTTTTATGCCATGTGCTTGTTCATTAAATAATTTTGAATTATTTATTACATATGATGTAAATTAATTTAGGACTAAGCATGTAGACAACTTGAACTAAATTCACATGTTATAAAAGATTCGATCTTCGTGTTATTAAAATTGTTTTTGTAACAATTTCCTCTTATTAAAATTTGAGTTCTTAAATAATAAAATATAAGATATTTTATTATAAAGCTACCCATCAAGGTAATTAATTTTACTTACTTCTTGTTTATAAGGAGCGGCCTGACTACCAGGAGACTTATAGTTCGAGAATATGTTAAAATTATTTATTTCATTAGATGTATGGATTGAAAGAATTATTCAATTTTACACTAAACGCCTGGACTACCGGGGGAGTATAAAATTTAATAAGTTCTTTGCAATCATGATGGTTGAACTCAACTATGCCAATAGGAACGACCTGACAAACAGGGGACTATTTGACATAGAGCTATTTAAGGAAATTGTATGGGGATACAATTGGTAAGAGTACCTACCTTTAAAATATAAGTGAGAAACGACTTGATTACCAAGGGGCTCATACATATTGTTAAAGGATTCCTTTACTCCACTAAAAGAAATAAAGATTTCGTAAACTATAAAGAGGGTAAATAGTTTAAAATAATTAGTGGAAATATCATTTAGATAAAAGTCCATATCTTTATGATATGTGCAAATATGTTCTTATATTACTACTTTTTCTTTTCTATATTTTAGATTTCTCAATATGTCTGTTATATCACTGTGTGAAATACTTGAGACCAACAAATTGGTAGGACCAAACTTTGATGACTGGTATAGAAATTTGAGAATTGTTCTCATGCATGAAAAGCTTATGGATGTGATCGATAAGCCTGCAAAGATAATCCCTCCAGAGAATGATGTTCAAGGAAACATGGTTTATCATAAATAATTGGAAGAAAAACTGCAAGAGTATCTTGCAATTCTAAAGGACAAGAAACAAGGTGAGACATTAATGAAAAATGTTTTCAAGGTTTCTTTAGCTACTACTCATTCTTCACTGTGGGTATTAGATACTGGCAGTGGTTATAACATCTGCAATATGTTGCAAGGGTTCAAGATAAGTAGGAGGCAAAAGAAAGGAGAAATTAATCTACAAGTTGAAAATGTTGCAAAAGTTGCGGCCGTAGCTGTAGGATCAATTTCTTTAATAATGCCTACGGGCAAAGTACTTATGTTGGATGATTGTTATTACGTTCCTAAATTTGTTTCGAACATAATTTCAACTTCTATGTTAGACAAACGTGGTTTTCGCATTAATATAGGCAATGGTATTTGCTCTATTTATAATAGTGATAATTTATATGTGAATAGCTATCTCCAACATGATGTCTGTGTCTTACCTAGTGTGAATGCTAATTCGATTATGCATGTTTCAAGTCTTAAGAGGAAAAGAGATGATCTTGTAAATAAAACATACCTTTGGCATTGTAGGCTTGGTCATATTGGAGAGAAAAGAATTAACAAGTTGTACAAGGAAGGGTCTTGACAAGTATGATTTTGAATCATATCCAACTTGTGAATCTTGTCTCAAAGGAAAAATGACGAAATCTCCATTTACTGGAAGTGGAGAAAGAGCTTTTGAATTACTGGGACTAATTCATACAGATGTTTGTGGGCCCATGAAAATTCAAGCTAGAGGTGGATATTCTTGCTTCATCACCTTCACTGATGATATGTCAAGATATGGATTTGTGAATCTTATGAAACATAAGTCTGAATCTTTTGAAATGTTCAAAAGGTTCCGTAGTGAAGTTGAGAAGCAGACTGGTAAAAGTATCAAAGTATTAAGGTCTGATGGAGGTGGAGAATACTTTAGTAAATATTTTACGTGATATCTTAAAGAGAATGGGATTCTCTCACAGTGGACACCTCCAGGAACACCACAACACAATGGTGTGTCTGAAAGGAGAAATAGAACCTTATTAGATATGGTGAGATCTATGATGGGGTTCACTGATCTTCCAATAAATTTATGGGGATATGCTTTGGAAGCAGCAACATACTTACTTAATAAAGTTCCCACTAAGTCGGTCTCTACAACACCATATGAGATATGGAAAGGACGTAAGCCTAACCTTAAAAATATTAAAGTTTGGGGTTGTCCAGCTTATGTTAAGAGACTATAGTCTGATAAACTTGACTCAAGATCTGATAAGTGTAGATTCATTTGGTATCCCAAGGAAACAAGGGGATATTATTTCTATCACCCTTCTGACCATAAAGTGTTTGTGGCCAGAGGAGCAACCTTTTTGGAAAGAGAATTTCTTTTGGAAGGAAATTATAATGGAGAGATAGAACTTGATGAAGATCAAGAAACTAATGAATCAACACAATATAAAGATCATAAGACTCAAGTTGAAGAACCTTTATTGGATGTTTTGAAGTTGCCAAGGAAATTGCCATCTTCAAGAGTTGAAGTTCAAGAACTAAATGAAGTTCAAGAACAGGTTAATGAACCAGTTCCAAAGCAAATTGAGCAACAACGAAATCCAACGCAAGGTGAACAGGTTGTACAAGTACCTCTTCGAAGGTCTACACGAGAGCGTCATTTACCAACTAGATTAAATTTATTGGTACAAGATGATTTATCAAATGAGGTTGATCATAATGATGATGACCCTAAGACCTATGAAGAGGCTATACAAAGTTCTGATTATGAGAAGTGGCAAAAGGCCATGGAATCCGAAATGGAATCCATGAAGGAAAACAAAGTATGGACTTTAGTTGAACCTTCAAAGGATATAAAACCTATAGGTTGTAAATGGGTTTTTAAGAAAAAGATTGGAGCAGACGAAAAGGTGGAGACCTACAAAGCACGTCTTGTTGCCAAGGGATATCGTTAGAAAGAAGGAGTCGACTATGACGAGACTTTCTCTCCCGTGGCAATGCTTATTCGGATTTTGCTTGCTATAGCAGCATACTATGATTATGAAATATGGCAAATGGATGTGAAAACGACTTTCCTTAATGTGAGCTAGAAGAGGATGTGTACATGACACAACCTGAAGGTTTCACATCTTCGTCTGATCATAATAAAATTTGTAAGCTACAAAGATCTATTTATGGATTAAAGCAAGCTTCTCGAAGTTGGAATATTCGATTTAACAAAACAATTGAAAAGTTCAATTTTGTTAAATGCGAAGAAGAACTTGTGTGTACAAAAAGGTTAGTGGGAACACGATTATACTTTTAATGTTGTATGTTGATGATATATTGCTCATAGGGAATGACGTACCGGCATTGCAAAATACCAAGATTTGGCTATCTAAACAATTTTCCATGAAAGACTTGGGAGAAGCAGCTTATATATTAGGAATAAAGATCTATAGAGATAGATCTAGGAAGCTGCTTGGACTTTCCCAGTCTTTGTACATTGATACTATCTTAAAGAAGTATAACATGGATAATTCCAAAAGAGGCTATCTACCGATAGGCACTGTAATTTCTCTCAGTAGGGAGGATTGTCCTAAAACACCTGAAGAGAGAGAATTCATGAGTAGGATCCTATACGCTAGTGCAGTGGGAGCTATCATATATACCATGACATGTACACGTCCTGATGTGGCTCATGCACTTGGAGTGACTAGCCGATATCAGGCAAATCCTGGGGAGGAACATTGGAAGGTGGTGAAGACCATTCTTAAGTACTTAAGAAGGACTAAAGACCAATTCCTCATCTATAAGGATTCTGAGTTGGAACTTGAAGGTTATACTGATGCAAGTTTCTCTTCAGATAGGGATGATAGCAAATCTATTTCTGGTTATGTATTCACATTAAATGGTGGTGCAGTGAGTTGGATAGGTTCCAAACAAGCTACAGTAGCTGATTCAGTGACTGAAGCAGAATATATAGCAGCTAGTGAAACTGCTAAGGAAGCTGTATGGATGAGAAAGTTCTTAACTGAACTTGGTGTGGTTCCTTCAATGGAAGGTGCGGTTCCAATGTTGTGTTACAATACTGGAGCCATTGCTCATGCAAAAGAACCAAGATCACACCGAAAGTCCAAACACGTTCTGCGAAGGTGTCACTTGATAAGAGAAATCATTGAACGTGGAGACGTCGAGATTCAAAAGGTTGATGGAAAGGAAAATACTGCAGACCCATTCACTAAAGCGCTTGGAACAAAGGAGTTTGACAAGCACAAGTGGAAATTGGGGATGAAGTACAAGAGCGATTGGCTCTAGTCCAAGTGGGAGATTGTTAGGGATATAGTAGATATGCCCTAGATCCAGTATCATATTTGATAACTTGAACATATTTTTGTGAATGTCATTTGATATAAAATATATGGCATTCGATATTCTTTTATCATTATCATTAATTGTTTGATTAATTTGATAAGGTCCTTAATTAAATTTTGAGATTTGTCATCGTGATAGAGATCATGATAATGAGAGCAAAGTCTTTTACAATTTAATCTAAAATTGTTCTTGATCGTAGGATTATTAATTTGGACATTAGTAATCCGGTTAGATCAATATTTATGTGATCGTCTTTATCGGATAAAGATTAGTTGATCGCATTAACTAAATCACGTAGATAGATGAGGCATATAGAGATATGATCATTGAACCGACTCATTGGGTAATTCCTAATGGTTAGAATTGCCATAAACTGTCAATAGGATATTTTCTTGAAGAATGTGATGTAACCGTTTCCTTTGACTTGAGATCGTCATAGTAATTGACAAGTTATTTATTGTGCTTTGATACTAGACACCTATGGCCCTGGCGATAGTTAAAAGGATATTGGGTACGATTAAATACTTGTAGAATTAGTGATTGATCAAGACGGAATCTGTCAACTCTTGATAATGAGTTTAAGCTCCATGTTGTCATGAATTATAAACGACCAAACTAAGACCTTGGCCAGGGCAATTGAATGAAAGAAGAAATGAGTTTCTTAGGTCATTCAATGGTCGATTATATTTGACGTGAACACATAGTTGATCGCCTATTAGGATTTGACAGTTGAACCATATCCTAGGGTGATCCAGAGCTATAAGGACAGAAGGAATTACTACATTATTCTTCTACTGGTTCTTGAGAGTAAATTGTATACTTCATGCTATCCGGTCGTTAAGGAGTGTTGCTAGACGCCACCCTTGATTAGTATATTGATATGATTAATTTACTACCGGATTAGTATTGAACCTATGGGGTCGCTCACTAACGAGTGTTCTGATCTTTGCTAAAAGATTAATTAACTTATTATTTGATAATTAAATTAAAGAATTTAATTAGTCAAATAAATTTAGTTATTAGTCCAAATGAAATATTATTATATTCTTTGCTAGCACAAAGATTATAATTAATATTGTGAATAAATTGAAGTTTCTATTTGGAATAGAAATTAAATAATATCTCTTGGTTGAAATATATGTGATATATATAATTAATATATTAGATGTATATAAATGTAATATTAATAAAAGCTTGTTAATAAATCTAATTTTGAATTGGATAATTAATTGAAGTTTTATCCTATTTGGAATGGGGTTAATATTTTCAATAGGAAAATATTATATTAATAAAATTCAAAAAAATCAAAAAAAAAAAGAAGGAAAAGAATATTATAGTCCAATTTAAAATTGGACATAACAAAATCCACGTGAAAGTTGGAATCCAATTTATAATTGGACAAAATTTCTTGATAGAAATTTTCGTCCACTAACAGTAATGGAAGTTTTGAAATTTCTTTGCAAAAATTTTCAAAGAAGGAAAATTGGCACTTCTAGCGTGCAATAAGAAAAGGAAAATTTAATTTTCCATAAATTTATTTTTGGAATAAATTTTTACCCTAGGAAAATTATTACCTCAACCAAATAGGAAAAGGGTTTATAGGTGATATAAAGGGTGATGGAGAAAATTTGCAAGAGTTTTTTTCCGGTTTTAGTTTTATAATTTTTCTTGAGAAGAAATCCCACTTTGTGAAAGTGAGAGTGCAATACAAAGCCAAGAGAGAAAATATAATTACAAGAAAAGTGTTTCTTGTTCTTCTTTGAGTTGAGATTCTTGAGAAAAAATTCAACACAATATTATTCGTTCGATTTGTTCACGGGTTTCATTGATCAAAGAGTTGATAGCAAGGATCGGTCTCGGTGTGGATACGCATAGAGTCTTCGCACTATCGAAGAATTTTGAAACGAGACTCTCTTCACCAGGTATGTCTTTGATCCGATCTTTGACACGTAAATAAATTTTAAACATGAGAAAATCTACCTAGGATTTTCATTGTCTTCCGCTGCGTGTGACGAACACTCTCAAGCAATCCTTCAGTTATTTATGATAGTCAATGTCTGATATTATTGCATACTATTTTATTTATGGTTCTTATGTTTAGATAATTATTTACGCTATTTATGTTGGAGTTACTAATGCTCTTTTGTTTTTGTTTTTGTTTTTTGTTTTTATTTTTCCTTTCCTTCAATGAGCCGAGGGTCGATTGGAAACAGCCTCTCTGCCCTTTTGGATAGGGGTAAAGCCCGTCTACATATTACCCTCCCCAGATTCCACTTTGTGGGACTATACTGGGTAATTGTTGTTGTTGTTGATTGTAATGGTGTGGATAAAATCGCTTTGCACTTAATTAAGAATTTAGGAAAGAAATTTTTGACACATCTCTGTTACTAAATTTTACGGAAAAAGCCGAAAAATGTTATTCAACTTTCAAAAATAGTCTATTCATATCATTCGTTAAAAAAAATTGCATATCACTGCCATTGCATATTTGGCTCATTCATATCTTTATTGACTAACGACAATGACATGGATCAGCCAAATAAAAATTGAACTGTTAGTCAATAATAACATAGATATGTCAAATATATAACTACAGTAATATGAAATAAATATATTAAGTGGCATTTTTAGATATTTTTCGTAAATTTTATGACACTAATTAGAAATCAGAATTAATCAGAATCTATAGCGAATATTAAAGGGATTTTTACATATACATCCCATATAACAAACCTTATAACCACTCATGTTTAAGGTTTGTGTTTATTACATTTAAGTATACCACCTTTCAATTTATGTACCAAAATTATATTTAAGGTTAATAATCAACTCATTAATTATTTGCTTGATTTGTGGAACAATTAGAGGTTTGATTTGTGGAACAAGATCTTTTCATATATTTTTTTTACACATTTATAATGGAAGGTCAGTCAAAAGAAGCACGGTTAGCCCGTGTAAGAATTCATTACTTCATTATCCTCTTATTTAGAATTAATTGTGATGACTTCGATTTGTGCATAGTTTTTTAAAAATTCTTCAAAAAGAAAATTCACAAAATGCATCTGTTTAAGTTTGTCAAGAATTTATGGCTAAAACTTTACTTATCAATATTTAGTTCTTATTCTATAATAAAACTTTTTTAAGGCAATTAATAGTAGTATTCAATATATTTTCTGCAACAAGTTTGAATTAGAGTTCCAACGCCTGACAGTTCAAACAAGTATAAAACCATAGTTGCTTATGTCAATATCAACAATTGTTACCACTGTGCGTTTTAATTGTCCTTTATCCTTTTTAACGAGTCTTTTTAATTTGTAGTTAATTGTACTAATGTAGTTACTACAATTACCTACAATTGCATATAACTACACATCTATACTACATATAACTACAATAACTACAAATTGTTGGAAGTCCAATGCTACATGTACTGTTGTAGTACATTTTGCGTTGTTATGTTTTCGGATTAAACTTCTTGTATTGAACAATGAAGAATAATGAATTGACGTTGCATAGAAATGCCATTTGTAGTTTTCAGCAACTCATACCATCCAATAGATACAAAAAAATACGTTATTTTTTCAACTGACTACAATTAACTACAAGTAACTACAATTAACTACAAAGTTCATATAACTACAAAAATTTGACTACATTTTAAAAGCACACTGGAAACACTGCATATAACCTTAACTACATTTACCTACATTTGACTACATTTTAAAAACTCACTGGAAACACTTCATATAACCTTAACTACATTTACCTACATTTGACTACATTTTAAAAACACACTGGAAACAGTGCATATAACCTTAACTACATTTGACTACATTTTGCTTCATTACAGGCTTCATTTGCTTGTCCTCTTCCAACGCGATCATTCCCAGGGAGCAGAGAGTGGTTCCTTAAGCTTAGATTGATCAGGCGAGTCTATTATTGCTGAAGGACAGGAGCATTGGCAAGATGCCTCTATTACCACGTTTGTCTTCATTGCTTGGGCAACGCAATAGTCTTCTTCCTTGCCTGATTGTGCTTCCTCTATCAGCATTAGCGCTTCCTTTATTTCAATAACTGCCTTTCTTCCATATGGTACGTACATTTGCGTTTTGAAATCCCACAGGCAGAAAACAAGAAACAACTCTCGTTAGAAAAGCCGATGTAACCAATAAATCTCATCCTAAATTAAAATAAATCTCGTTAGAAAAGCCGATGTGATGGTTGCAGACCTCTAGAAATATATTTGATGCTTCGTCCGATTCTGTATTTTGGACAATGTCAACAGCAACTTCCTGCATTATTATCATAAAATAACACAATCTCAACTAGCTCAAGAAATTAAAAGAATGATGGTGAAAGAATATATATATATATTGATAGTGAAATCAAACAAATTAAACTAGAGACTGGAGGTATTACTCGGGCGAGGTTAAGTTGACCTTGATTCAATGTCTTAGGCTCCATCTCAATGGAGCAGCAAAAGTTTGCCATGAATAAATCAAATTATTTGGTAGAAAATCAAAGATTAATTAGAAGCCATAAATATAGGCGTTATTTTAGGCTACACTTTATTAAGAATCTTTTTAGCCTTAATTATCTAGCATTAATTTAGGATGGAAAATCAGCAAATATTTCGTTTGGTATATATTATGTAACAAAAACATGGGATATGAGGGTAATAAACAAATAATGCACAATAATGGTAGTAAGGTTTGTTATATGGGATGTATAGGTAAAAATCCCAATATTAAATTAGGAATGGAAAAATAACCACTGTGGGCCCTACAGTTATCCTCTTGTAATAACCCATTAACTAGGCAGCGAAGTCCTGTCGGCAAGGCATACACGTTTCATGTAGATAATTGAATATTAGCATCAGCTGGCTAACGTTAACAGTTTCAACTATGTTCCAAACTCAGATATTTGTCGTCAGTCCCACACTTTGCTAACGCTGATTCGTCTTACCACGACACAAAACAAAGGAGGAGTAGAATCCGGAGACTTCATTTTCTGACAAATACCTGGTTTATTTATAAATTTTATTCATATTTTAACAAATTTTTAAATCTCAAAATCCAAATCTTAAAATCAGCTCAAGAGCTATTTTTAGCAAAAAAAATTATCGTATGATTTGAATCGCCCTAAAGTTTTGTATTTTATAAAAAACTTACTTTATATTATTATGACATAGCTAATCCATATCTATCCAATTTTTCTATCATTAAATTCAAGCAGCTTTGCCCATAGAAGAAAATCTTCTCCAAAGTAGTTGTGTCAATATGTGGTAATTCACCACAAAAATTAAATTTGAAGGTAATTTGATGAAATATGCTAATGTTTGTATAAATTTTTTCTTTAGATTTATTTTGCTTAATTTGATAAATATTTTTCAGATTTGTTTCGCTTATTTTGTATGAATTTTCTCTAGAGTTATTAGATATTTTTAATAATTTTTAAAACTTATAAATACAAGTCACATTTATATTTTTTTTAAAGTGAAATATTTTTAAAAATTATATCAAGTAAATTTGGGAATGACAAACGCTAGCTTAATATATCACTGATCAATTAAAATTGTTGGTTATCTTCGTCTTTGCATTGTTTACAATTTGTCACGACCCCAACTTCGGCGATGGTGCTCAATGCAATGCTAGCCAAGTGTAATCAATTTACAACTTTAATCCAATTAATTATACAGTTCCTTATTAGTTAATACAATTAAATTACCAAATCATTATATTTAAAGTCTGAAATAAGAGTTAAACATGTGGAATCTCAATCCTACCATATACCCCATAAAGATCTGGTGTTACAAGTCTGAGCCTCTAAATACATATTTATCAACCTAATACAAGTCCATCTAGGGAATACGAAATTAAAAACAATGATAGAAGGGAGAAATCAGGGATGCGAACGCCATGCAGCTACCTCGATGCTCCCGGATATGCATTGCTCAACAGAAAATCCTCACTCAGCCTCAGATGCACCTGGATATGCACACAAGATGCAGGGAGTAATGTAAGTACTCCGACCCAGTAAGTAATAAACATAAGTAATGGGTGAGAATGAGAAATCATAGAAAGGCACAAAATCACCTATACATCAGCAATTTTGAACAAGTAATATAAAGCGATAAACAAATGAAAACGAAATATGAAAATACTACAACAGATACGCAGATAAATGATAGCTAAATGAAAGAATGCAACGCATAGAACGGTATCTTATAGTACCCGCTGCGGCATACAACATGATCCATCTATTTATCGTCGACGACACTCGCTAGGGGTGTGTAGACTCCGGGAGGGGCCACTTACAACGCAAGCGCAAAATTAAGCCATCCCGTGGCATCAACTAGGCCATAAGCCTCATATGAATATCAAAATAATACCGCCGCGGCGCGTAGCCTGATCCCATACTCAGTCCAGAAATCACATAGCCGATGCACAAATTTTTCCCTGACCAAAATTATCCTTCGCGAGTGTGGTGCCCTACCCACGAACGCGAAGATTCAACTGCTTCAACTATGCGAACGCGAGCTTTATGCCGCGAACGCGAATAAAAAATTATATGGATCCTCAACTCCTCTCATGCAAATGTAAAATAATCCCTACGAACACGAAGCACAAGGTTCTCACTCTCCGTGAACACGAGACACCAAACGCGAATGCGAAGAGTAGAACCTGGCCTGCTGAAAATCCTTCTATGCGATCGCGGCCCCAGGCTCGGGTTCGCGAAGGCCAAAACACACATGCAGTTTTTCTGCAATCCTTAAGTCTCAAAACATCTCGATAGCCATCCGAAATCACCCCGAGGCCCCCGGGTCCTCAACTAAAAATATCAACGCATCCTAAAATATTATTCAAACTTGTTCTAATCACCTAAATACCTCAAACAACACAAAAATCATCAAATTACATCGAATTCAAGCATAAGTTCTTCAAAAACTTCCGAAACACGCATTTGATAAAAACCTAACCAAATTACCTCCGAATGACCTAAAATTTTGCACACACATCCCAAATCACATAACGAAGCTAGAACAACTCTCGAAATTTCATTCGGACCCTCGGATCAAAATCACACCTATCAATCGAAAATCGCCAAAATACTAACTTCGCCAATTCAAGCCTAATTTTACACCGGACCTTTAAAACCACTTCCGATCACACTCTTAAGTAACAAATTATCCCCTGAAGCGAACCAAACCATCATAATTCACATTCGAGCCCTCTAACTCATAAGTCAACGCCCGGTTGACTTTCTAACTTAAGCATTCTTAAAAGAGACTAAGTGTCTCATTTCTTATCAAAACCACTATAAACCAACTCGATCACATAAGATACGGATAACGAAGCATAAAGAAGCAGAAAATGAGAAAAAGGGGGCAGTAACTCACGAGACGATCGGTCGGATCGTCACAATAATATATATTTATTCAATGCACCAAAAAATAATGATATGTTTCTATTCAATATTTAATAAAATGTGGAACTTAAACAAAAATAATGAGATATTATATTTATGAAATTTTAAACAAACGTATTTGCATTATTATAAAAATTATATGTTTGTTGAAATACATCATAGTAAAAAACTGATAACAGTAGTAATGGTTAATTACGCGGTGATAATGGACAAAGTGTGTTGCATGAAATTTTACGTGAGTTACATCTTAACAAAATCCTAATTTGTAAAAACAGATAAACATGTTCTATTCTGAACTGATAATTGGTTGAAACTGAAAAAAGTAAACACGTTTACTGATTTATTAACAATTTAGTTTTCAAATTCAGATCCGCATTAAGTGAAAATATACGGATATGTTGCATGAAGTTTTAAATGATTTACGTCTTAATAATTAAATCCTCTACACAAGATTAAATAAATCTGTTTCTGACATTGAAGATGAAAAACCAAATACGTCAATGCTGCTTTTCATTTTATTCTATGCGCCGAGGATCGATTGGAAACAGCCTCTTTGTCCTTTCGGATAGGGGTAAGGCTCGTCTACATATTACCCTCCCCAGACCCCACCTGATAAGAATACACTAGATAGTTGTTGTTGTTGTTGTTGTTGTTGTTGTTGTTTAATGGCTTATTAAAAATTAAATGATCCTTGTTAGGTGAAAATATTGGACGCCTTACGACCTTTTCATTATCTAAAAGGTTAAAAAAGTACAACCCAGTATATTCTCACTTAGTGGGATCTGAGGAGGGTAGTATGTACCCCTACCCTGGAGTAAAGAGGCTGTTTCCAAATAGACCCCCGGTATCCTTCCCTCCATGAACTTCCCACCTTTGGTCTTGGGGAGACTCGAACTCACAACCTCTTGGTTGGAAGTGAGGGTTGCTTACCATCAGAGCAAGCCCCTCTTGTCTAAAAGGTTAATTGTTCTAAAATCTAAAGATAATCCAAAATTAAAATAATATAGTCAAATTTCGAATCCATTTAATTTTTAACGAACATTTCTGTTTTTTCACACACCTTTAATCACATCAACAATTTAAATAATGGAGATATACGTGGAACTTTATAATCCACTTATGCTAACAAAAGCGATAGATCTTGAAGAAAGAGACAGAAGCTATACACTATTAATTACTAAAACAAAACATTAAACTATTACTACAATCACTTTCCTCCCCTTCTCCACAAACTAATTGATCATATTTAGAATTATTTTGGCTATCTTTTTCCCTTTTTTTTACAAAAAAAAAATCAATAATCAGTTAATTTATAAGCCGAGAATCTATTAGAAACAGTCTTTTTATCGATATTAGGTAAAAGTAAAATCTACATACAAATTATTCTTTTCAAACTTCACTTGTTAGGATTAACTGAATTTATTATTATTATTATTATTGTTATTATATTATTATTGTTCATATTCAATTAACCAAAAACTAATTATCCTTAGTTGGGCCATAAAATCAGACACTTATATTAGAATAAATTATTTATATAATATTTTTTTAAAATACGATCCTTTTCCGAATTCCATACAAACACTATCCAGGACTAGGGATGCATTTTGATTTGGTGGAGAATGGTTTTTGTTTTTGTTTTTCTTTTTCTTCACTAAATTTAGAGTCGATTTGAAACAGCCTCTTCGCCTTTTTGGGTAGGAGTAATAGTTTACTTGATGAATTCATATTCCACAGGTAGTTTAAAATGCTGAAAACGTTTCCTTTAGAGGAAAAAAAAATTAAGCAACCACCATTTACAACTAGGGGTAATTTAGTCATTTCATACAGGCAAAAACAATACTTTCCTTTTACTCTGTCCTAAAATCTGCCACCTGTATCCACTTTGCTTCACTCTCACCTCTCTCTTTCCTTTTCAATTTTCTTCAACTTCCCTTCACCTCTTTCACCTTTCTGCATTAAAAGAAGTCGACAGAGAGAGTTGCATAAAGAAAAGCTAACACATAACACACACACTATTCCCACGTAATCTCACACACTGAAACATCTTTTACAAAAAATGTAAAACCCCACATTCCACAAGTTCCAATCATGAACTAGCTAGATATTTTCTTCCTCTTTTCTCTCTTATCTACATAAAATAAAGCAAAATTCATATTTTGTTATAAATAAAATCCTATTTAAGGTCAATGTCTATATTTAGAGAGATTTTAGAGTTTTACTTTGAGGCTAAGTCTTTTCTATGCCTATAAATAGAGGGGTCTTACCCCATTGTAAATCATCCCTAAGTATCAATAAGAATACTCCTCTCTCTACTTTTCTCTCTATTGTTCTTGTTATTGTATTATTGTTCTTGTTCTTATATTATCTCATAACACGTTATCAGCACGAGACTCTACCGTCTCAAGAATCCTCTTGAGAAAATTAAGGTATTTCCCTCTTTCTGAATTTGGTTTTAATTATGTCTGATATTATGAAAAGAAAGTTCGTTGCCCTTGAAATTTCGGGCAAGAACTATATGACATGGGTGTTGGATGCTGAAATCTACTTAGATGCTATGGGTCTTGGAGTTGCCATTAAAGACAGAGATAAAGCATCCACCCAAGACTGTGCTAAGGCCTTGATTTTCTTGCGCCATCACCTTGATGAAGGTTTGAAAATTGAATATCTCACAGTCAAAGATCCACTCATCTAGTGGAACGGCTTAAAGGAGAGATATGACAACCTGAAGTTGGTCACTCTGCCACAAGCACGATATGATTGGGCTCATCTGAGGCTCCAAGACTTTAAGTCTGTTTCTGAATATAATTCTGCAATGTTCAGAATTACTTCTAAATTGAAACTCCGTGGAGATAATATCTCTGATTATGATATGCTTGAGAAAACGTTTACAACGTTTCATGCCTCCAATATGGTACTGCAACAACAGTACAGAGAGAAAGGTTTCAAAAAGTACTCTGAACTGATTTCTCTTCTCCTTGTGGCTGAGCGAAACAATGACCTGCTCATGAGAAATCACGAAAATCGACCCACTGGGTCTACACCATTGCCTGAAGCAGATAAGGTGTATTCTCATTATGCCAAGCATGGAAAAGGCCATGGATCTAGTCATAGTCGTGGTCGTAATCGGGGTCATAGCCGTGGATGTAGACAAGGAAGAAATTTCCCTGATGTCCGTCACCCCCCAAAGAGAAATAACCAGCAAAAGCTGAAACGGGATTATGAGAATCCAAAGGCAAATAGTTCAGAAACTATATGTTATCGTTGCGGTGGAAAAGGGCACTGGTCAAAAGCTTGCCGTGTACCAAGACATTTGGTTGATCTTTATCAAGCATCTCTAAAGAATAAAGGCCCTGAGACAAATTTTGTCTCTGACGATAATTTTGACATCACCCACCTGGATGTGGCAGATCTCTTTGAGCACCCCGAGGGGAAAATAGACCACTTAATCGGTGATGGATCTGTAATGAAGGAAGATGGAATTGTTTGATTTTATTTTACTTATTTGTATTAGTTAGTGAATAAACTAATAGTCATTAGTATCAGCTCGTATTAGTTAGTTTATGATATAATGTTAGTATTAGTTCTTTAGACGGTTTCAATATGCTTAAATTTAAAAGATATTTTTATTTTTCAGTAGAGTTAATCGACTAACCTAACAGTTAGTCGATTATCTTATATTTCGCATTAAAACTGCAAAACAATCGATTATGTATGTTTAACAATCGATTATATTAAGACATAATCGATTATGTGTATTTAACAATCGATTATATTAAGACAGTATGATCTGAAGTTTTTCAAAATAGCAAATAATCGATTATGTATGTTTAACAATCGATTATATTAAGACATAATCGATTATGTATGTTTAACAATCGATTATATTAAGACAATGTGATCTGAAGTTTTTCAAAATAGCAAATAATCGATTATGTATGTTTAAACAATCGATTATATTAAGACAGTGTGATCTAAAGTTTTTCAAAATAGCAAATAATCGATTATGTATGTTTAACAATCGATTATAATAAGACATAATCGATTATGTATGTTTAACAATCGATTACATTGAAACAAACTGATTGAATTTGTTTATTCTCATGTTCGTGTATTTTCTTTTGTATGTCAAACCATGGGAAAGCAAATATGGATATCTTACAAAGCAAACTTGGATCAAATATTTGTTTAGTTGATTCATGTACTACACATACGATACTCAAAGAAAAGAAATATTTCTCTCAACTAAGTATGTGTAAGGCAGATGTTACTACAATCTCTGGTAGTAGTAAATTGATTGAAGGCTCCGGAAGAGCAACTATAACTCTGCCTAGAGGAACAATGTTTATCATAGAGAATGCAATGTTCTCCTCCAAGTCTAAGAGAAACTTGTTGAGTTTTAAAGATATACGCCGGAATGACTATCATATTGAGACAATAGATGAGAATAATCTTGAATATCTCATCATTACAAAGAATGTCTCTGGCCAAAAGAGGGTTATTGAGAAATTCTCATCTTTATCTTGTGGCCTGTATTGGACAAAAATTAGTGCAATTGAGGCACATTCAACAGTAAACCAAAAGGTTACTGATTCCAATACTTTTGTACTTTGGCATGATCGATTGGGACACCCTGGATCAATCATGATGAGACGGATTATAGAAAGCTCATATGGGCATCCGTTAAAGAATTTCAAGATTCTTTTAAATAATGAATTTTCTTGCACTTCTTGTTATCAAGGCAAGTTAATAACAAGACCATCACCAACAAAGGTTGGGACTGAGTCACCTACGTTTTTGGAACGTATACAAGGGGACATTTGTGGACCTATTCACGCACCTAGTGGGTCTTTTAGATATTTTATGGTCCTAATAGACGCATCCTGTAGATGGTCTCATGTGTGCCTGTTGTCATCACGCAACCTTGCGTTTGCAAAACTAATGGCACAAATAATTCGATTACGAGCACATTTTCCTAATAATCCAATCAAGTCTATTAGACTGGATAATGCTGCTGAGTTTTCATCCCAAGCATTTAATGATTATTGCTTATCAATTGGGATAAAAGTGGAACATTCTGTAGCTCATGTTCACACTCAAAATGGTCTTGCAGAATCTTTAATTAAACGCATGCAGTTGATTGCAAGACCATTACTCATGAAAACGAGGCTGCCCACTTCGGTATGGGGTCACGCCATTTTGCATGCAGCAATGCTAATTCGTCTCAGACCGACGAATTATCACAAATATTCCCCGTTGCAATTGGTTTTGGGTCATGAACCCAATATATCCCATTTAAGAACCTTCGGATGCGCAGTATATGTGCCTATAGCACCGCCATACCGCACCAAAATGGGTCCGCAAAGAAGGTTAGGAATATATGTTGGGTTTGAATCGCCCTCCATTATTCGCTACCTCGAAACATTGACAGGGGATTTGTTCACTGCACGATTTGCAGACTGACAATTTGATGAGACACTTTTCCCAAAATTAGGGGGAGAAGTTGGTGAAACCAAACGGGAAATTTTGTGGAAAAATGCATCATTATCTCATCTTGATCCACGTACCTCTATTTGTGAAAAAGAGGTGCAAAAGATTATCCATTTGCAAAGAATAGCAAATCAAATGCCTGACGCATTTACGGACTTGAAAAGGATAACAAAATCCCACATCCCCGCGGAGAATGTTCCAATCCGTATTGATGTCCCTGTTGGACAATCATCTAGTGTCATATCCAATGAGTCGAATGCACTCCTGAAGCGTGGCAGGCCATTAGGTTCCAAAGATCGAAATCCTAGAAAGAGGAAAGCAAACGATCAAAATGACACTATGAAAGAATCTCATGAGGAAATTCATGATTTAATAAACTCTGAGATTCATGAAGAATCCTTTGAGCCCGAGACTCAGGAAAATAAGGAACTATCCATAAATCCAATCGATATTGAGGCAAAGTTTAATCGAGTGGATATAATGGTGGATTATGTCTTTGTTTTTAATGTCGTATCTAGCATTATGCAAGAAAGTGAGGATCTTGAACCTCAATCTGTTGGAGAATGTCGAAAAAGACATGATTGGCCAAAATGGCAAGAAGCAATTCAATCAGAATTGAATTCGCTGGCAAAACGTGAAGTTTTTGGCCCTATAGTTGAAACACCTAATGGTGTTAAGCCTGTTGGCTATAAATGGGTCTTTGTACGCAAGAGAAATGAGAAAAACGAGGTACAAAGATATAAGGCACGCCTTGTTGCACAAGGATTTTCTCAAAGGCCTGGCGTCGATTATGAAGAGACATATTCGCCTGTAATGGATGCCATAACTTTTCGTTATCTCATTAGTTTTGCTGTCCTTGAAAAGCTTGACATGCATTTAATGGATGTGGTTACTGCCTATCTTTATGGCTCACTTGATAATGAGATATACATGAAAATTCCCGAGGGACTCAAAATGCCAAACGCTCATAATTCAAAGTCCCGGGAAATGTTTTCAATCAAATTGCAAAGATCCTTGTATGGTCTAAAGCAATCAGGACGAATGTGGTATAATCGTCTTAGTGAGTATTTGTTAAAAGAAGGCTATATAAATGTTGCCATTTGCCCGTGTGTTTTTATAAAGAAAACAACATCGGAATTTGTTGTACTTGCCGTATATGTTGATGACATAAACCTTATTGGAACCCCCATAGAACTCCAAAAGGCAATTGATTATCTAAAGAATGAATTCGAGATGAAAGATATCGGAAAGACAAAATTATGTCTTGGTTTGCAAATTGAATATTTGGCAAACGGAATTTTTGTTCATCAATCTACCTATATAGAAAAGGTACTGAAACGGTTTTACATGGATGGAGCACATCCTTTAAGTACTCCGATGGTTGTTTGATCACTTGATGTGAATAAAGATCCATTCCGACCGCAAGAAAGGAATGAAGAGCTACTTGGTCCTGAAGTACCATATCTTAGTGCAATTGGCGCACTAATGTACCTTGCAAATACTACAACGCATGACATAACCTTTTCAGTTAATGTCTTAGCAAGGTATAGCTCGGCTCCCACAAGGAGACATTGGAATGGGATCAAACATATATTGAGGTACCTAAAGGGGACTACCGATATGGGCTTATTTTATGGCAATAATTGCAGTCCTGATCTTGTTGGTTATGCTGACGCTGGATATTTATCCGACCCACACAAGGCTCGATCTCAAACAGGTTATGTGTTTACCTGTGGAGGCACCGCCATATCTTGGCGATCAACTAAGCAATCAATTGTGGCTACTTCATCTAATCATGCCGAGATAATCGCTATTCATGAAGCAAGTCGGGAGTGTGTGTGGTTGAGGTCTATCATACATCATATTCAAGACAAATGTGGTTTGAAGTGTAACAAACTACCCACGACATTGTATGAAGACAATGCAGCATGTATAGCTCAATTGAAGGGAGGATTCATAAAAGGAGATAGAACAAAGCATATTTTACCAAAGTTATTTTTCACACATGATCTTCAAAAGAATGGTGATATCAATGTGCAACAGATTCGTTCAAGCGATAATATGGCTGATTTGTTCACAAAATCTCTACCAACGTCAACCTTCAAGAAGCTGGTTCACAAAATCGGAATGCGAAGACTCAAGGATATGAATTGATGCTCTTTTCAGGGGGAGTTAATGCGCGTTGCACTCTTTTTCCCTTACAAGGTTTTGTCCCACTGGATTTTCCTTGCAAGGTTTTTAACGAGGCAACCAATAGGCGCATATTCAAACATGTGTACTCTTTTTCCTTTTCTTTAAATTTTTTTCCATTGGGTTTTGTTTTATTTAAGGTTTTAACGAGACACATTATTGAATAGACATTCAAGGGGGAGTGTTATAAATAGAATCCTATTTAAGGTGAATGTCTATATTTAGAGATATTCTAGAGTTTTACTTTGAGGTTAAGTCTTTTATATGCCTATAAATAGAGGGGTCTTACCCCTTTGTAAATCATCCCTTACTATTAATAAGAATACTCCTCTCTCTACTTTTCTCTCTATTATTCTTGTTCTTGTATAATTGTTCAAGTTCTTATATTATCTCATAACATATTTTCAAAGCTACTCCATTTTCCCTTCCAACGGTTACTTTACTTTCCCATCTTTCAATGCTCTTTAAGAAATAGCCCTCTTCATCTTCTTAAAAACTGAAAATAAAAGCACCAACTACCCTAAACCAAAAACCATACAAAGAAGCAGAAATATAACCAAAAAAATAAATAAATTGTATTTTCTGCAGACCCCAGAAGCAAAAACACACAAACGATTGCATTTTGAGAGCCAAAATAGAGAAAAGATTGCATTTTGACAGCCAAAACAGAGTAAAGGTTGCATTTTTAGAGCCAAAATAGAGTAAAGATTGCATTTTGAGAGCCAAAACCGTAAAAAGATTTAATTTTTAGAAGACCACAGATGGATTTTTCTTCATTCTTGACATCTTTAGGAACTTCCTTTATAATATTTGTGGTTTTGATGCTGTTATTCACATGGCTTTCAAGAAAACCAGGGAATGCTGAGGTCTACTATCCAAATCGGATCCTTAAAGGTATGAACCCGGTTGAAGGCGGGTACATGACCCGGAACCCGTTTTCTTGGATCCGAGAAGCTATGTCCTCATCTGAAACTGATATCATCAACATGTCTGGAGTTGATACTGCTGTCTACTTTGTTTTTCTTGGCACTGGTAAATACTAAATTTTCTCTTTTTTTCTTAACAATTTCACCTGCTATAGCATGTTAGTTTCCATTTAATTTAGGTTGCTAATTAATCCTTATTATATAGTTACGTGCTATTATCTTTTAAATGACATGATTGTGCATAGAACATAAGCTCAATTTTGAGCAATATTATTGTTATAAAAAAAAGTGGATGTATATGTATTTTTGCATTTTCAGCCTTTTTTGTGTGGGGTCGAGGGTTTGGTAGGAAGCATAATGAGGAATTCAAGTGGTTTGCTCTCAAAGTAAACCAATTCAACAACTTTTCTAGGATCTACTTTACTTACAAAGAAGGGATTTTGGTGGTTATTAGTACGAAAAAAAGAGTCTTTGGAGAAGGATTTAACTTATATACACACAATTAAACTGCAAAGAATTTTTATATATAGTAAGTTGTCGGCCTTATTTTATTGGTAACTAGTTTCACTTACTATATAGGCGGACAATTATTAGTGTATGTAAGTTGAAGTCTAGAAAGAAAGTGGGTAAACTTAACTAAGTAAATTACCTTTAGTTGTTCTAACAATATTGATGCATTTTCGGTTTGTTACTATCCCCTGTTTTATTTTCTCCTTTTTCTGAAATAATTTCAATTTTCTAATTTATTGTTGTTATCTAAGTATCTACTGCCATGTTTTCTGTTGTGGGAAATACTCATTGGTTCCAAAAGTGTATTATTCGAATCCATGGTTGGTTTGTTCAATGATATATTAGTTCACTAACCCCTTAGTCCTTTCTTATAGCTACGAAGTATATCCTTTCCTTTTGCGAAGAGTAGAGATAGTTGGGGTGACAAACAAGAAAATTTGAACTGTTTGCATTTGGTTTTGTTTCAAATTTTAAGTAAGTTAAAATTCTTTTTTTGGATATGGAGGATTTCAAATACCGGATCCCAACTAGTTTAGAATTGTGTTGGTCTACCTAAATGTAGTTGTAATTGTAGGGGTTGATATTATTTGTATATGTTGTAACATATTCCCGGTTCTCAAAAAAAACTCTATCTTAGAATTGTGGCGTTTGTTGTTGTTGTCGTTGAACAAACAACTATAACCATTAACTTAATTAGAGGCAGAGCTAGTATTTCAAGCTTGTGGGTTTGGAATTCTAAGCCTTTTAAGTTACTAAGTTCTAAATTAATAATTTGTACGTAATCAACAAATTTTTCAAAACAAATACAAGCTTTGAACCAAAGCTACCGGGTTCGCCTAACCCGTAGCCAGAACACTGGCTCTGCCCCGAACTTAGCGAAATGGGGACTCGTAATCTGGAGTCAAGTTGGAACCGTGCTATATATTCTCATTATGTTCAAATTTTTGTTTGCTTACCTTAATTTGAACTCCGAAGTGAATGAGAACAGGCAGTCCATTTTCAGAAGTCATTAGTGTAGTCAAGTTTTTGAAAGCTCAAATGTGAGCTTTGAGAGTGTAAATTATCGTATAACCATTTATTTTTTCAGCCTTGGGAACATTTGTCTTCTCCGGCGTTGTACTGCTGCCTGTACTTCTACCAGTTTCTTCAACTGATCATATTATAAAGGCAGCCAATACCACCAGCAAGGGAACTTTCAATGAACTTGATAGGTTATCTATGGGGCATGTTGGCGTAAGTTCTTTTGACCTTTCCTTAACCTTATCCATAAATAATTTAAACCACTGTATCATGGTTTCAACGTTGCCTAATTTGATAATGCAGCAGTAAGCTGTGCATCCACTGTTATTTTAGTCTTCTTTGTTTTTATTGTCGCTCAATGAATTCTTATATTTCCTTTTTCCACTGTTATTTTAGTCTTCTTTGTTTTTATTGTCGCTCAATGAATTCTTATATTTCCTTTTTCCCCATTGGTGTTGCAGAATTCAGGACCGCGGTTGTGGGCATTTATAGTTGCAACATATTGGGTTTCTGTTGTTAGTTACTACCTTTTATGGAGAGCATACAAGCATGTTACAGAATTGAGAGCTAAAGCTCTTATGTCTCCAGAAATCAGAGCCGATCAATTTGCTATTCTTGTCAGGGATATTCCTCCCGCCTCTGTCGGTCAAAGTAAAAAAGAGCAGATAGATTCATTCTTTAGAGCAATCTACCCCGATACATTTTATCGGTCAATGGTGGTGACAGACAATAAGGAGGTGAACAAAATTTATGAAGAGTTGGAAGGGTACAAAAAGAAGCTTGAACGTGCTGAAGCCATCTATGTGGAGTCGAAGAAAACAAATCCTGATGCACTAAAACCCTCGCATAAAACTGGTTTCCTTGGTATTGTTGGTGTGAAGGTAGATTCAATTGAATTCTACAATGATAAGATTAAGGAGTTGATCCAACAGTTAGAAGTTGAACAGAAGGTGACTCTCAAAGAGAAACAGCAATCTTCTGCAGTGGTCTTTTTCAACAGCAGAGTGGCTGCAGCTTCTGCATCACAGAATTTACATGCCCCTATAGTTGACAGGTGGACTGTTATAGATGCTCCAGAACCACGTCAGTTGATTTGGACTAATCTTTCGAAAACGTTTTATGTGAGAATAATCCGGCAGTATGTTGTGTACGTCGTTGTGTTTTTGACCATATTCTTTTACATGATCCCGATTGGGTTCATCTCGGCATTAACAACTCTAGACAATCTGGTGAAGCTTCTCCCGTTTTTGAAACCGGTTGTGAGTCAGAAGGCAATCAAGACTGTGCTTGAAGCTTATTTGCCTCAGCTTGCGCTCATCATATTTTTGGCTTTGTTGCCAAAGTTTCTTATGTTTCTATCCAAAGCAGAGGGCATCCCTTCAGAAAGCCATGTGACGAGAGCTGCTTCAGGGAAATATTTTTATTTCTCAGTGCTGAATGTATTTATTGGTGTTACTCTCGGTGGAACTCTATTCGGTACCTTCAAGAGCATTGAGAAAGATCCCAACTCTATTTTTCGTATATTGGCAGAAAGCTTTCCACAGAATGCAACTTTCTTCTTGACCTTTGTGGCTTTGAAGTAAGTCTTGAGCTTGCTTTCGCTTTTATTTTCGCAGCTACAAATTTTATCTTTTTTTTTTCTTCTAACTGTATGTTGTCTTGAGCTGTGGCCGATATGTCTTTTGATCTTTGATAAAAACCATTCTCTTTATACTATTTTCTTTGTTGACGTCGAGTCATTATTTTTATTAACTGTGTGCTTCTATGGTCTTAAAGCTCGGTTCAGAATGGTATAGCTAGTGAAGAGAATATTAGTTCTCCTTTTAATCTCAATAATGGTTCATTGAAGTTTATTCTCTTCGCACAATTCAAGGTGTCTTTATGGTCCTGAATCTTTTTTTTTTCCGCTTGTAGTTTCCCTTTTGCTTCTCCTGTTGATATAGCTTGTCAAATGATTTTGCTAATAATTTGTCGATCGCAGGTTCTTTGTCGGCTATGGGCTGGAACTGTCCAGAATAGTTCCTCTAATCATATTCCATCTTAAGAAGAAGTATCTGTGCAAAACTGAAGCTGAGATAAAAGAGGCTTGGGCTCCTGGAGATCTAGGTTATGCAACTCGATTTCCTAGTGATATGCTGATTATGACGATTGTCCTATGCTATTCCGTCATAGCTCCAATTATTTTACCATTTGGAGTCGTTTACTTCGGTCTGGGCTGGCTTCTTCTACGGAATCAGGTGAATAATACTGCCTATGTTTCATTTTATATCTCACTTTCTTTTTTAGTTTATTCCAGAAAGAATAATACATTTCCATATTTGGAGACTCTTTTTACGTTAAACTTCCAATTTTACCCTGAGTTGTTGTTGCATGTTTAAGACCACACGTTTTTAAGGATACTTTTGTTATGTGTTAAAAAGTCATTCTTTCTTAAACTCGTTACTGAATCAAATACCTTGATATAAAATGAAACTTGTTTTGGTATCTTAGTGTTCATATACCGATCAACTAAGCTTTAATTCCAAATTAGGTGTTCGATTATATGAATCATCTATATCCAAAATGGATCTATAGATATATAAGTTTCACATGCACAATAACAGAGTACATGCAATTTGTTTTCAAACAGGCACTGAAAGTATACGTTCCTTCATTCGAGAGCTACGGAAGAATGTGGCCGCATATTCATACGCGCATGTTAGCAACCTTGATACTGTATCAAGTTACCATGTGTGGTTACTTTGGAGTTAAAAAGTTCGCGCCTACTCCAGTTCTTTTCCCACTTCCAATATTCTCCCTTATCTTCGCGTTCATTTGTCAGAAGAAGTTCCGTCGGTTCTTTCAATCTCCAGCACTTGAAGTCGTTTCCCACGAACTAAAAGAAGTCCCGAACATGGATATTGTGTTCAGATCTTTCATTCCACCATGCTTGAGTGCAGGGAAGTCCGATGACCATCAGTTTGAGGACGCGTTATCTCACGTATCAAAAACAGGTTCCTCTTCAGTATGATATGAACATTTGGAAGTATCTTACCACGTCGTTTCATTTTGTTATAAATTGTACCTGGGATACTTCATTTGGATAGTTGGTTTGTGTTGATAGTTTGTACTTAGGATTTTAGGTAGTTTTGCATTGTGTGTTGATAGTTCATTGGATAGTTGCTCTGTGTTCATAGTTTATTTGTGAAATGAATTTCAGTTCAGAAAGTTAAGTTGTATTTTTCTGTAATGATATTAGCATGTCGTGCTTCCATTTGCAAGGAGTTTGTTGAAACTATTGTTTACCCGTAAAAGGTACAGTTGAATACGAGGATTATAAATACGTAAATTAAGATGATAAGACACGTGAATTAAGATGATCTGAATTAAGCCAAAGTATATAAAGATAACAATAACAACAACAACTACCAAGTATAGTCCCACCAGGTGGGGTCTGGGGAGGGTAATATGTAGACGAGCCTTACACCTACCCGAAAGGGCAGAGAGGCTGTTTCCAATCGACCCTCGGCTCAGTGGAGAAAAGGCAAAACAAAAATAAAAACAAAAGCAAAAACAATAGAGCATTAGTAACTCCAGCAGAAATAGCGTAAATAATTATCTAAACATAAGAAATAAAATAGCATGCAATAATATCATACAGGGACTACCATATCTAACAGTCATAAGGGAGACATAAGCCAAAACACAAATCATCTATGGATAGCCCTGCCAAGCCTCACCCAACCCCGGGTGAGGGGTACAAAAAACTCTAGGAGCCCCTATCCTACAACCCTGATACTAGACCTCCAGACTTTCCTATCAAGGGTCATGTCCTCGGAAACTCGCAACTAGCCATGTCATGCCTAATCACCTCTCCCCAATACTTCTTAGGCCTCCCTCTGCCTCGCCGAACGCCAACAATCTCCAGCCGCTCACAACTCCTCACCGGGGCATCGGGACTTCTCCTCCGCACATGTCCGAACCACCTCGGCTTCGCTTCTCGCATCTTCTCATCCACAGGGGCCACCTCCACCTTCTCTCGAATAACTTCATTCTTAATCTTATCTAACATGGTGTGCCCGCACATCCACCTGAGCATCCTCATCTCCGCAACCTTCATTCTCTGAACATGAGAGTTCTTCACGGGCCAGCACTCTGCCCCATACAGCATCGCAGGTCTAACCACGGCTTTATAGAATTTCCCCTTGAGTTTATGTGGAACTTTCTTGTCACACAGGACTCCTGATGCAAGCCTCCACTTTGAGCACCCCGCTCCTATATGATGAGTGACGTCCCCGTCAATCTCTCCGTCCCACTGAATCACAGACCCAAGATATCGGACAATGTCCCTCTTGGCGATGACCTGAGATCCAAATCACATCCCTGCCTACTTCGCTCGGCTCGGCGCTAAACTTGCACTCCAGGTATTCTGTCTTAGATCTGCTTATTTTGAAACCTTTAGACTCGAGAGTCTGTCTCCATACCTCTAACCTCTCAATAACACCGACCCTCGTCTCATCTATCAATACTATATCATCAGCAAATAGCATACACCAAGGCACATCCCCTTGAATATGTCAGGTTAGAGCATCCATCACTAAGGCAAACAAGAGAGGGCTCAGCGCCGATCCTTGATGGAGCCCCATAACCACTGGAAAATGGTCTGAGTCACCACCCACCGTCCTAACCCTAGTCTTAGCTCCATCGTACATGTCCTTGATTACTCTGATGTAGGCTTCCGGCACACTCTTCACCTCCAAGCACCTCCATAGCACCTCCCTTGGGACCTTGTCATATGCCTTCTCTAAGTCGATAAGCACCATGTGTAGGTCCTTCTTCTTATCCCTGAACTGCTCCGCCAGCCGCCTGACAAGGTGGATAGCCTCTGTAGTGGAGCGACCCGGCATGAAACCGAACTGGTTCCCAGATATAGATGTCATGTCCCTCGCCCTCGCATCAATCACCCGCTCCCAAACCTTAATGGTGTGACTTATTAATTTGATACCCCTATAGTTGTTGCAGCACTGGATGTCCCCTTTGTTCTTGTACAAGGGCACCACTGTACTCCATCTCCACTCATCCGGCATCCTTTTGGTCCTGAAGATCGCATTGAACAACCTGGAGAGCCACTCCACTCCTGACCTACCCATGCACTTCCAGAACTCCACCGGGATCTCGTCAGGCCCGGTCGCTCGACCCCTACTCATCTTACGCAAAGCCCCCATTACCTCCTCCGCCCGAATGCGCCTGCAGTACCCCAAGGTCTCTATGTTGTTCTGAATGCCCCAGCTCCCCTAGATTTATGTTATGATCCCCCTCATCGTTAAGTAAGTCCCGAAAGTACTCCTGCCACCTCTGCTTGACTTGAGACTCCCCCATCAGAACTCTACCATCCTCGCCCTTGTTACACCTAACTTGGTCTAGATCACGTGCCTTCCTTTCCCTTGCTTTAGCTAGCCGGAATAACTTCTTGTCCCCGCCTCTCTCCCCTAGTTCCTCGTACATGCGACCAAACGCCGCGTTTTTAGCTTCCGTAACCGCCATCTTTGCTTCTTTCCTCGCCACCTTGTAGATCTCCCTGTTCGCTCTCCGTTCTTCTTCGCTTGTGCTCCCTGCCAACTTAGCGAACGCCGCCTTCTTCACCTGTACTTTTCCTTCGACTACATCGTTCCACCACCAGTCACCCTGATGTCTGCCTGAATAGCCCTTGGCTACCCCGATCACGTCCCGTGCTACCTCCCGAACCAAGTTCGCCGTCTCTGACCACATAGCGTCCGCTTCCCCAGAACTCCTCCAAGCTCCGCCCTCAGCTAACCTCCTTTCCAACTCCTGTGCTTTCTCCTTAGTCAAAACACTCCATCTAATCCGCGGTTGTCCCCGAGCGCCCCTCATCTTCCTCTTCACCTAGAGACCGACATCCATCACTAGGAGTCTATGAAGAGTCGAAAGGGACTCTCCCGGAATAACCTTGCAGTCCTTGCACATACCCCTATCGCTCCTTCTGATGAGGATGTAATCAATCTGAGTCCTCGCCGCCGAACTCTTGAAGGTGACTAAATGCTCCTCCCTCTTCTGAAATGTCGAGTTCGCGATCAGAAGCTCGGAAGCCCTGGCGAAATCAAGCAGCGAAGTGCCTCCTCCGTTCCTAACCCCAAAGCCGAAGCCACCGTGCACCTCACCATAACCACCAGCATCAGCCCCAATATGACCATTAAAGTCACCTGCAATAACTAACTTCTCAGATTAGGGAATACTACTTACCAGATCATCCAAGTCCTTCCAAAAGCGCCTCTTTGCCTCCTCGTCTAAGCCCGCTTGCGGGCCGTAAGCGCTGATGACGTTGAGGATGCAACCCCCAATAACCAGCTTAATAGACATTAACATATCATTCACTCGCCTAACCTCGACCACGGACTCCCTTAGGTCCATATCTACCAAGATGCCCACTCCGTTCTTACCTCTCACGACCCCAGAATACCACAGCTTAAACCCATCTACATTCCTCGCCTTCGACCCTTTCCACCTAGTCTCCTGGACACATGCTAAGTTAACCCACTTCCTCTGAAGAGCCTTCGCCAACTCAATGGACTTACCCGTCAGAGTACCTATGTTCTAGTCTCCTGGACGCATGCTAAGTTAACCCTCTTCCTCTGAAGAGCCTTCGCCAACTCAATGGACTTACCCGTCAGAGTGCCTATGTTCCATGACCCAATCCTTAATCTATGCGCGTCCGCTACCCTCTTCCCACCCTTTCCTCCCGCCCTACCCGCAGGACCACCCCCTGCCCCCCTACTCACCCCCGCCACCGCCCCTACCCCCCCGAGGACATGACCTTGTGCTATCATCCCCCGCCGCGGCCACTATCCCTCCAACCGACTATGGGGAATAGTGGCGCACTCACGCACTATAGCGGAATACGCAAAAAGATGCAAACTAGATAGCAACAGAATAAACCTCACACGGAGTGCTAGCTAAAATACGTAAAAAGGTGTACAAAGTAAACAAGAGAGCGGGAGGTACCAACTCCCGGTGGAAAAACCTGAAAGTAGACTTTGATGCGCCAAGTTTTCCTGAAGCTTATCGGAACGTGTAGTTCTATTGCGTCCTGCCAAAAGTCTGAACGGGAGTCACCGGAAGTAGTGTAGTTTGCCGGAAATCCTCGCCGGAAAAATAAGGCACCTGTCCAAGAAAACAGAACACACCCACACACACCCACAAAAAAGCAGAAGAGAGAATAGAAAGAAAAGAGCAGGGGTTGCCGGAAAAATCGCCAGCGAAAAGCAAGAATTCAAAATCTCTAAACAGCAGTAGAGAAAAACTTGAATAACCAAATAAAGGCGAATGAAGAGCTGGAACTCAGCGAGAACCAAATCAACAAAACGCAGCTTCAATTTCTGTAAATCGAAATCAAACTCGAACAAAGTCGAATTCGTCGAAGACTAATTCGATATATGAGCAAGCAATTGAATCGGATAAAACAGGTAACAGTGACTTGAATTTGAAAATTTGTAGAATTGATTTCGAAACAAATCAAACAGTAGGAGATAAGTAAGCGATACTCGGGGCAAATAGCGGTCAGCGGACAAGCGGCGTTGGGTCCACCCCTCTTCCGAATGCTTCCTCTGGATTTCTAGGGTTTGAAACCCGTTATTGACCAGTGAAGTTTTTTAGGTCAAACGCCTATTTAGCTAATATCGCTGATCCAAAAGCAAAAAACGAACTGCTACGCTAATGCCAAGACAAATACATAAATGAAAATACGTTTTAGATAATGAGAGGGAGAGAGACAAGGTCCTACGAAACACGATAAAAACTTTAACCAAATTAACTTTTCAAAAACACTAAATAACAGATGAACTAAGAGATAAACCAAGACAAATGGAATATAATAAATTAACACATTCAATAAATTGAGCAGATCTATGGGCAAAGATAATCCAAGGTCACACAAATATGCTTCGAAGGTCCTAGTGCTTTATGGAAAACAGAAATCACGAACTCAAAAAAATCAAAGGCAAATTCTGCTTGAAAAAAAAAAATCTAATTTATACTAGCCAATAGAAAGGGGTGAAGGATGTTGATCTCCCTGGAATCCAATCGCCGGATATACAAGTACTATAATTTATGACTCATAGACATACTTTACAACCAAGTGACCTACTTATAACTAAGCAAATTTATAACATGAAAATAATAGG
Source organism: Nicotiana benthamiana (assembly GCA_034376525.1). Taxonomy (NCBI): domain Eukaryota; kingdom Viridiplantae; phylum Streptophyta; class Magnoliopsida; order Solanales; family Solanaceae; genus Nicotiana; species Nicotiana benthamiana. The sequence continues at coordinate 99,867,803 of CM067337.1, forward strand.
CTAAGGTCGGGGAAAAACAACCTATTTCGCACCATCAATTACTACTACTGCTCCTTTTTGAAAAAACAATGTATTTGGTACAATCAATTACTGTTATTGTTCCTTTTTATACCACCAACTTTTTCATGCTCGTCACTTACTTTGATTCTTAAATGTTTGATAAAAAATGTAAATCAACTAAAAAATGGAACTCGAAAATACTAAATTTTCTTCCAAATAGATAAAATCAAAAATAAAATTTAAAATATATGCTGCAAGTTCGTAATTTGATAGAGAAATCAACAAGAAATATCGACTTACATTATTTTTTTTCAAAAATAGTATAATAAAAACACCAAAAAATTCAATTTCAATCTTAATTGTACATGTACAGTACATGACTACATGTATAACTGCTCCAAGAAATTATTTACTCTATCTGGAAAAACTTATAGATTTTTTTTTGGAAAGCTTCCGAATGAATAATTTCAAAACCATGAATACTCTTATAGTAAGAGGCAAAACTTTAAGTCTTGATATGTCTCAAAGGACTTAAATTAAAAAGAAAATTTTGATTTTCATATTTAAATATTGTTGGGAGCTTGATAGAAGTTATGATGTATACTCGCCCGAATATTTATTAAAGAAATTATCAACTATGTCTATTTATAAGTAGTTTAGTATAAAAATTGATGAATTAATAAAATATTATTAATATGAACCAAATTAATCAATTAGCTATTGTAGCAAAAAATAATATTGAGCTATGGCCGGCACCGCTGCTCTTAATGGCTGTCACATCATATATGTAAACCATTTTGCTCCTATTATTTTCGCATAAAAATTTACCCACAATCTTTGAAAACATTGAAGATCAAAGATGGAGAAAAGATGAAGATTTTCATTTCTCAGTCGAAGAACTCTCTGGAGACTAAAATGAGTTCTCTTTGTTTTGTGTCTCTGTACAGAAGGTCCTAGAAGAAAGATATAACTGACCCTATTACATCGGGTCAGTTCAATTAAAAGGAAAATGATCTAAAAAGAAAATGCTCTAACGGGCAAGTCTGCTACAGGCCCAAAATGAAAATATACAACATATACACAATATACAATAAAGATACAATAAAAATACAGCACAAATCAATGTATGTGTTTAGGCTTAGATGCTAGGTAGTCTTTTAGCTCAACACCCCCCCTCAAGTTGGAGGAGGAGACCAACTTCAACTTGACCAGCAAAGAATGATGAACAGTGCCAGGTAAAGGCTTGGTGAGAAGATCAACCAATTGGTGAAAAGTGGAGACATGAGAGAGAGAAATCATCCCATCAGTCAGCTGATTTCTATCAAAATGACAATCGACTTCAATATGCTTGGTGCGCTCATGAAAGACTGGATTCTTGGCTATATGCATAGCAGCCTGGTTGTCACAAAAAATAAAAAAGGGAAGAGAAATAGAAACACCAAGGTCAGTGTCGAGAGAGCCAAGATAATTCGGCAACCACCTTACTAAGTGCCCTGTATTCTGCTTCAGCAGAGGATAAAGAGACTACTGGCTGCTTTTTGGACTTCCAACTAATCAGGCTACCACCCAAAAGCACACAGAAACCAGTAACAGGCCTGCGAGTATCAGGACAGGCTGCCCAATCACTGTCTGAAAAGGCATGGACTGATAAATAAGAAGTGTCAGAATAGAAAAGTCCCAAATTCATAGTTCCCTTAAGATATCTGAGGACATGCAAGGCAGCAGTCATGTGAGGAACTCTAGGAGACTTCAAAAATTGACTCAGATGTTGAACAACAAAGCAAATGTCAGGTCTGGTGTGAGTCAAAAACAGGAGCTTACCAATCAAGCTCCTGTACTGGTTAGGGGAAGAGAACAGGGCACTAGAATCAGCATGGAGCTTGGTATTAAGATCCAAAGGACAAACAACAGGAGAAACATTCACACAGTCAAATTGATGCAACAGGTCAGAGACAAATTTTTGCTGATTAAGAAGCATACCACCAGCAATAGCAGACACCTCAATGCCCAGAAAATAATGCAAAGACCCCAGGTCTTTAATCCTGAACTGGTCATCCAGGAAGTGTTTCAGGACAGAAATCTCAGCAATGTCATCCCCAAAATAATATCATCCACATAGACTGCCAAAACCACAAGACATCCAGGCTGACCTTGATAAACAAAGAATAATCATTCAAAGAATGTGTGTAACCTCTGGAGTATAGAGCATGGGAAAATTTTGCATACCACTGTCTGGATGCCTGTCTCAATCCATAAAGGGATTTCTTCAACTTACACACAATTGGAGGAGAGACAGAGGAAACAGAATCAACAGAAGGGACAGAAACAGTTAAACCTGGAGGAAGCTTCATATATACCTCCTCATCTAGGTCACCATGCAAGAAAGAATTATTAACATCAAGTTGAAAAAGATCCCAATGATTCTTAACAGCCACAACAATTAAGCATTTAACAGTTGACATCTTAACCACAGGGGAAAATGTTTCAGTGAAATCAACTCCTTCAATTTGAGTATCTCCTCTAATAACAAGTCTAGCCTTGTACCTTTCAACACTACCATCAGCCTTATATTTGATCTTATAAACCCGCTTGCAGCCTATAGGTTTCTTACTAGGAGGAAGGGGAATAACATCCCAGGTATGGTTAGCATCCAATGTATCAAACTCCTTTCTCATGGCATCCTGCCAGACTGGGACTGATGCAGCTTGAGAATAATAGAGAGGTTCAGATTCAGAGGAGAAGAAGATGAAGAAGAGCCAGAAAAGGAAGGAAGGTGACAAACATAATCCTTGAGATAAGAAGGAGGGTTGTGCTGCCTTCCAGACTTTCTGGAAACAGTATGTGCTGTAGGGGAAGAAATAGTAGGAGGAGGAATATCAGGATTGAAAAGATGACTGGAAACAGGAAGATTGAGAGTACAAATCAGTGAGGCAAGAACAGAAGAGGGAACAGAACTGGAAGAAGAACAAGGAGAGGCAGAAGGAGAAGGAGGAGAGGAACAAATTGGAACAGACAAGTCAGTCTCATAAAGTGGATGCTCAGGAGGAGGAACAGAAGTAAAAGAAGAGGAAGAAACAAAAGGATTAGGGGCAACAGAAGAGGCAGTTGCAAAAAGGAAGCAAGTCTCATGAAATACAATATCCCTGGACACAAAACACTTTTTGAAAGTTAGATCATACAACTTGTAACCCTTTTTAGCAAAAGGATATCCTAGAAAAATACATGAGATTGCTCTAGGTTTCAGCTTGTCCCTCTGTGGAATTGGGACAGTAGCATAGGCAAGACAGCCAAATGCCCTTAAATGTGAGTAAGTAGGTGCCTTGCCATGTAGAATTTCATAAGGGGATTTGCTTTGAAGGAGCCTGGATGGTACCCTGTTAAGTAGGTATGTAGCAGTCAACAAACAGTCTCCCCAAAAAGAGATGGGTAATCCAGATTGAAAAAGTAAGGCTCTACAAGTTTCAGGAAGTGTCCTATGTTTCTTTTCAACAACACCATTTTGTTGAGGAGTGTGAGGACAAGTGGTTTGATGAATAATGCCTTGTTGGCTAAAGAAAGATGCACCATCAAGGCTAGACCCCAATTCCAAGGCATTGTCACCCTTATAGTTTGAACATTAGCATCAAATTGAGTTTTAACCATACACAGAAAAGACTTAATCGGGCAGAAAGAATTGCTTTTAGACCCTAGTAAGTGTGTCCAGGTTGCTCTAGAAAAATCATCAACTATTGTAAGAAAGTATCTTGATACAGAAGAAGCGGGAGTGTGATAGGGACCCCAAGTATCTACATGAATCAATTGGAAAGGCCTACTTGTACTTATTGAGCTATCAGGAAAGGGAAGTCTGGTTTGCCTAGCCATAGGACAAATAGAACAAGGGAATGGCTGTTTAGAAGCAAATGAAAATGACAAAGCAGAAATGTGTTTCATGTTTGCAAAAGGAATATGAGACAGTCTTAAATGCCAAATGTAATTCATGTCAGTTGCAGCAGCATTATTACAAATGGAGCTGTTTACATTTAAAGGCAAAGCAACAGTCTTATGGCTAGAAGAACAAACATGATTACAAGAATCAGAAGTGGAACATACAGAAGCAGATGAACAAAAATTAAAAGAAGAATTTGAAGATGGTACCCAAGCAAACTTGTACAGACCAGCCTCCTCCTTACCAAGATCCAGAGGCATCTTCAGAGAAGGGGCCTGTAGCATGTGAAGGAAATAGGAAGTTGCAGTAAACTAGACTATACAATGCAATTGCTTTACTAATTTGTGGACAGAAATCAAGTTGTGCTTGAAAGAAGGAACAAACAACACATTATGAAGAGTGATGAATGAAGTTAATGCAAAAGAACCTGTGGAGGTGACTTTGACTTTGTATCCATTAGGCAGAGTTACAAGATATGGTACAGTTAAGGGTGTGATATTAAAAAGTAAGTTTTTATTAGATGTCATATGGTTAGATGCCCCTGAGTCTATAATCCAGGTGGCAGAATCAATATGAGTAAGCAGACAAAGCTTGGAATCAGAAACAGGACTCTCAGTTAGCATCGTACCAGCAAAATTGGCAGTACACATGTGAGAAAGAGCTTGACCAGTGGAGTCCCCCAATCGAGTTTGTTGTAGTAAAGTCATCAGTTGATCATATTGTTGTCTGGTCAACCATGGGATCACAGATCTTTGGCCATCCTCATTTGGGACATGTTGATGACTCTCAGGAGGATTTCTATGAGGAGCAGACATGTTTCCTTCAGAAGTGGTGAAATCTACACAAGTGGTTATATGAGCAGCAGCAGGTCTCCTTCCTTTGTTAAATTTGATACTTTGTGGATACCCATGAAGCTTGTAACACTTATCAATTAAGTTCCCAGACTTCTTGTAGTATCTACATAATAGAGGTCCTCTGGTTTGCTCAATGTTAACTTTCTGTCTGAAAGGAGAGGGATTGGGCACTGTAACCTGATTCATTCCAAAGGAAGGTGGAGAATGTTTGTTTGTGTTGACATTGAAAGACATAGAGTCAAGATTAAGCTGAGAGATGGACTGAACTTGTCTTTGTTTTTCATCATTGAGGACTATGTTATAGACAATGTCAAGGGTAGGGGAGGCTGAATCATCAGTAAGTTGCTCCTTACCCCCATGTATGTTTCATTGAGGCCCATGAGGAATTGAAACACCTTATTCTCTTCATCCTCTTGTATGATGCCATTTTTGGCAGCACAAACACATCTTTGGCCATGATACACACTGCTCCTAATTCATCCCACAGTCCTTTAAGCTTGTTAAAATATGATGCTATATCTAGAGGTCCTTGAAAAGTATGAGAAAGTTCTCTTTTTAGTTCAAAAATTTTAGTTCTGTTAACTGTACCATATCTGGCTTCAAGCTGTGCCCATATACTCTGTGCAGTGTCAGAATATTACACACTCTCAGCTATCTGAAGAGACAAGGAAGCAGTTAACCAGGAGATTACCGTATTGTTGCATATGTCCCAAAACTTTTGTTTAGCCACATTAGTGGCTGGTCGGGGACATGTACCATCAACAAACCCAATTTTATTCTTAGCAGACAAGGCGACTATCATTTTTCTTTTCCAGCCCCCATAACCACTACCCGAGAAGGGAGTAGAGACAAGTGAGACCCCATGAATATCAGAAGAGTAAACAAAAAGAGGGCTCGTAGGGTCAATAGAAGAGGTATTAGCATTCATGTTTGATGTCATGAATAACAATGAAATTCCGATCAAAAACAGTCTCTGTGAGCAGTTTGGAAAACTAGATTTGCATCAAAACCACATGCAAAGTCCTTAACTAAGAATGAGAATAGATTTACCCTACTTCTTCGCGACCGGAGAAGAACGACTTTCGATTGACAGAGAAACCCTAGAATCCGAAATATCGCCGGAATCAAGTCCAAGACGTCGGAAAGCTACCCAAAATGTCGAACCTGGGAAGGTGTGACTAACTGATAGCAGTAGAAGCTTCAGTTTACCAGTCGATTCACATCGAGTTGACTAACAGCGAAACGTCTACAAAAACTCAAAAAGGCTTCAATACGGACTTAACCGAGACAACAAAAGATGACGGATAAGCTTCCGAAGATCCCTGCTCTGATACCATGAAAACATTGAAGATCAAAGATGGAGAAAAGATGAAGATTTTCATTTCTCAGTCAAAGAACTCTCTAGAGACTAAAATGAGTTCTCTCTGTTTTGTGTCACTATACAGAAGGTCCTAGAAGAAAAATATAACTCACCCTATTAGATTGGGTCAGTTCAATTAAAAGGAAAATGGGCTAAACATAAAATGGGCTAATGGGCAAGTCTGCTACTGGCCCAAAATAAAAATATACAACATATACACAATATACAATAAAGATACAATTAAAATACAGTACAAATCAATGTATGTGTTTAGGCTTAGATGCTAGCTAGTCTTTTAGCTCAATAATCTTTATGCTCTGTCCCATCACCTTATTCTTCTAAAATTCCTATGCTTCTTCCTCTGCATTTCTCTGTTTCCTCTTAAAAACTTAAGTTGCATCTAATCTTTGAATTTTCCATCCCTTAACTTTATCAGTCTCTTTATTTTCTCTAGTTGTTTACTAGCTAGTATACAATTATTGATCTTCACTTCATTAGTAGTAGCCTCTCGCACGTCTCCACGTCTATTGAGTTTGATAATTCAGCTTGAATATAACTATCAAATCCTGATACGTCAATTGCTTTGTTTTGAGTGGGTGCTATTAGAATAGATTGATCATAACTTAGGGAACTTGAATTTCAGTTTTGGAATGATTTGATGAAGTTTTGAGGTGGAATAAATTGAAAATTCGAAGTAAAAGCTAAACATGAAAAAAATGATATGTATATCACACACACACACACACACACACACACACACACACACACACACATATATATATATATATATATATATATATATATATATATATATATATATATATATATATATATATATATATATATATTATATTATATTTGTATCAATTGTGTGTCACTTATATCCATATATACCCGTGTATGAGATACATGCGTGATACATGTTTGATACATGTGTCGCATAAGACTTTTTTGAACTCGATTTAATTACGAATTTTGATACAAAACCAGTTCAAATCACCTTCAATCTTCCTCAAATTTTGTATATTGACATATATATATATATATATATATATATATATATATATATATATATATATTGTTGTATTTCATCACCTTATGTGCTACCCCGTCCACAAAATTTTCTTTCCGTCTTGTATCTAATGTTACTAATTACAATTAAAAATATGGAAGGTGATTTTTGCATGTGATTCTTTGAGAGAAAGAACCTTATTATTTAATTTTTCAATTTTTGTTTGCTAGTTTTTGTAAGTCTGTGACTAATGGCTAGAAGTTGGTAAGTTGAGCTTTATTTCGGATATTTGTGTAAGTTTCCCTATTTATTATGCCTAAGGTCTGGTACAGGAGCATATTGGGCTGGTGACAAAGAATTCACCTCCAATTATGGTAAAAATTGTATGGGGTAGCCACTACTTAAAAGTGGTATTTACTTTTTATCTATTATTTTTAGTGTTGAGCAAAAGTAACCACTAGTTTATTAAAATTAATATGAAAGGACGTTGTTACCCTTTCCTTTCCACACAGAAATACAGTGGTATCACATGTTGGATAGATACACCATTTTCAAATTCTCTTTCCGGGCTATTCTCTCTGCATATTCTTCTTCCATTCCCAACCTTCATTTTCTTACTTTTTCTTTATCGTCTTCTTCCTGTGTATTTTGCTTTGTCTTTGTCATTGAAAAGTGACTCCTTTTGTATGATCTCGAAAAAGATATGCCAGAGTATGTAGTTAATAGAGAATGGAAGATTGAGTCAAAGGATAATACAAAGCCTACTCCTCAAAACACTGCATATAAGTGTATTTATTTCTACTGAGTGTACTGCTACTACTACTATACGTAATGTGCCTTGAGATCCTATGGAGAGGGAATAAGGTGTTAAGGCATGATCACCTTTTTAATTCTCCTTCTCTTTTGACTATTACCTGCTATGATTTTTAAATTGGGTCAAATTTTAGTCAAGACGGAAGAAAAAAGTGAATTTATCATAAGAGGATAACATATCTAAAATATATGTATGTAAGTTCAAAAGCTAATGACACGTGATACTTAATTTCGAGTTTCAATTTCAAAAGTTAAGGACACTTGGTCTTGAATTTAGAATTACAAGTTCAAAAGTTAAAGACACTTGGTCCTGAACTTAGATTAACAAGCTCAAAAGTTAATGACAATAGGTCATGAACTTACAGTTACTAGTTCAAAAGTTAAGGACAATAGCTTCTGAAGTTCTGAACTTAGACTAATAAGCTCAAAACATTAGGACAATAGGTCCTAAACTTAGGCTAAGAAGCCAAAAGCTAAGGACAATAGGTCCGAACTTAGATTAACAAGCTCAAAAGATAAGGACAATAGGTCATGAACCTAGACTAACAAGCTCAAAAGTTAAGGCCACTTGGTCTTGAACTTATAGTTATAAGTTCAAAAGTTAAAGACATGCAGTCCTTAACTTATAGTTACAAGTTCTAAAGTTAATGACATGCAGTCCTTAACTTAAAGTTACAAGTTCAAAAGTTAAGGACACACAGTCCTTAACTTACAGTTACACGTTCAAAAGTTAAGGACAAACAGTCCTTAACTTACAGTTACAAGTTCAAAAGTTAAGGACATGTAGCCTTAAAGTCCTGAAATTAGAGTTTCAAGTTCAAAGCTCAAAGACATGTAGTCCTGAAGTCCTGAACTTAGAGTTACAAAGTTCAAAAGGTAAGGACATGTAGTCCTGAAGTCCTGAACTTAGAGTTCCAAGTTCAAAAGTTAAGGACATGTTGTCCTGAAGTCTTGAAGTTAAGTACAAAAGTTAAGGACATGAGCAAAATGGTATTTTCATCGGGACAATAAAAACTTATTAAACCAGTGGTTCAAGACTAAAAAAATTTTAAACGATGACTTAAAAATAAATATATATATTATTAGTGGCGTACACTTCCCCCAATTATACTTACTTGCTTAATGGAGATGTCATTTAATGGAAAAGTAAGAAATAAACTTCTATGGCCCTTTCAATTGTGAAACCGAGAAGTTGTTTTGCTAATTAAAAGGATTCTTGGAGCATTTAGATATTGCAAAGAATCCTTAGGTTCCAAAATTTTATCTTGTGATAGTCATTCATATGTAAAAGGACCCTAAATATTAGAGCTAGAGAAAATACATTGATATCAAATATAACTTCCTGGGAGACATCATAGAAAGTATAGAAATAATACAATACATTTCTACACAACAATAATAGTTGATTTTCTTAGAAAATCAATATCTAGAGACATGTTTGAGAAATATTGAGACTCTAGATTTACCAAGGATGTGTTAATGTTTATATATTGTAAAATATTCTTATGACAATCATATAGTCGTCAATGTATTGTGTTGAGATTATGTTGATATTCTGTGTGTATGTGATGATATCCTTGTGAAGCTACATAAGTATGTCGAACAAATCACGAGATCAACTCTCTCACACAAGTGATCACCTCCGATGTCTACAAACGTGTAGAGATAAGAACTATTGGAGCCTTGATTAGCACAAGGTCGTGAATCTTAATAAAATGGTCAGTCTTGACTAGAGCTTAGAGTAATGATGTCACCATCCTCATGACTTATTCGTAAGACAGATGTGAGTTTAGATTTGAGGATTGTTTGAATGAAAAACTCCGGTTAGCCATTTGGATGCATCTATACCAAGATCTGTATGGTCTTCAATATTTGAGAATGCCACACACACACACTGAATTAAGATAATGGCATCATAGTATGTGTTTCATATAACATGTGCTAAGCGACCAATGGGGTAATAGAAGAATGAATTCCTGCTTCTTCATTATGTGAGATTCACAGTTCACCCATTACACTTATCGTGAGGGTACTGAATGTAATTGTGGTACAATATTACAAATAAACTAGAGTTCACCTCTTTCGAGGATGAGGTTTTGAATAAGCTATTGAAGTAGCGAATGATGTTTGGAGCATGCAGGTGATAAGATCCTTATGTTAGTAGTGAATCTTTTTCGTATGTGATTGATTTCTACATGGAGCTTTTGTTATTGACTTGAAGTTACTTATGGGTCTAGCCTACTATGAGCAAAGTGGGGGCATTCGCATTTATATCTGTTTTTTGTGTAACATTTTAACTTGTGCCTCTTTTGCAAAACAAATTGCAAGCGTACCCGCTTTTTCGAATAACTTCAGTATACGGGACTGAAGTAGCAAAGACAATCATACAAAACTTCAGCATTCTAGTAGCCAAGTCTGAATTCAGCTCTAAATCTGAAGTTTTTATGTTGTAACCAGTGAACTTCAGCTCTAACTGAAAAACTTCAGCTCTAAAGCTAAAAATTTTGTAAGGCTTTTGTTTTGTAACCTTTCATAATTCAAATGCCACTTTGACTCTTCAAATGACATTATTAGTTGCTGGAATCTTTCCACCCAATTCGAACACCTTCCATCCTTTACTTAAAAATAATCACTGCCGACGTCACGCAAAGTTTTTATTTTCTTTTTGTAGTAATCTGTTCAAATTATTCGTGCGAACAATACGGGAACCAACAGAATATTGTCGAAACATCATGAATATAATTCCAAAACGAAGGCGACAATAGCGCAAGCACAAGCAAATGTAAATTCAAATCGGCAAGCATGAAGACTCGCTGGAATTTATTTTCCGGTTGAACTTCGATCAGGGAATGTCTGGCTAAAATTATAAATCACTTCTGAATTTGAGGAGCAGGAGGAGAAAGAAGGCTGAAATTATTTAAAAAGTGGATATAAGTTGATTTTTTTTAAAAAAAAAGGTATATGTTAAATGGGGGCGACTAAATAAAATGTCCCATGCAATTTTCAGGGAAACTTACACAAATGTCCCAAATAATCTCAACTTACCAACATCTAACCATTAGTCGTAGACTTACTAAAACTAACTAACAAAAATTAAAAAACCAAATAATAGGGTTCTTTTTCTCAAAGAATCACATGCAAAAATCACCTTCCATATTTTAAAGTGTGATTAGCAACACTACATACAAGGCGGAAAGGAAATTTCAAGGATAGGGTAGCAAATAAGGTGATAAAACTCAAAAATATATACAATATTTTAAAAATCTAAATAAAAAAGGAACTTTTTCAATAGCTATAGTTAAAATTTATTGAAATTATATAGATAAGTCAATATACAAAATTTGAGGAAGATTGGGGGTAATTTGGAATGATTTTCTGACAAAATTCGTAATTAAATCGAGTTCAAAAAAATATTGTGCGGCACATGTATTAAACATGTATCATGCATGCATCTCACACACAGATATACATACATGAATATACATGTAATATACAATTGATACAAATATGATACATATGTGATACACAAATAATACATAGTGTGATACATATATCTTTTTTATGTTCAGTTTTTATTTCGAATTTTCAATTCTAACCATCTCAAAACTTCACCAAATTATCCCAAAACTGAGATTCAAGTTCCTTATTGTGCCCAGTCTATTCTAATAGCACCCACTGAAAATAAAGCAAAAATGTGATTATTTTTTGCTACAAATAACTAATTGGCTAATTTGGTTAATATTAATAATACTTATCAATTAACCAATATTTATAATGAGATATTTATAAATAGACATAGCTGATAATTTTCCTAATTTTTACAGCAAAGTGAAGGATATTGGATGTTGGATCTTGGGTCCTAGTGTGGGCTGACAATGACATGGCCCATTTTGAAAGTGATAAAAATAGAAATTAACTCCTTACTGCAGAGAAAAACTGTACAGTTAATAAATGGTATTTTTTTTATTCTTATATACAATTTAAAACTTTATTATAAAAATATTTATATTTTAATATTTATCCGGCCTAAACATATTTAGCTACAAAGTATATGCAATCAACTTTAAAAGACTCCCAAATTTATGATTTGTGGCTTCAATTAAAAAATTTAGGCACATTATTATTATTTTTTCTCCTCTCCCCCTTCTGCTCTAATTTCTCTCTCCAAAACTTGCTCTAATTTCTTACGAGTCACAAAATCACGTGACCACTTAAAAACAGGGGGCAAAAATATAGTAGTAAATATAAAAAAGGGAAAAAAGAAGACTAATTTGATCAAATTTTTCCATGTGTAGCACTTATAAATGGTCGAACATCATATAAGGCTAGAGTTCAAATTCTAATTATTTTTTAAGAAAAAAACATAAGGTGATTTTGCATTTGTCAAATTTGATAAACAATTTTCACAGACACTTAATAAGAGCTAAAGAAGAATCATATAGAATTGTTGGGGAGATTCTAAGCCGATTCAAAATATGTGACCTTTATTTAAAAAGAAAATTTCCTTGTTAAAAATTCAATCACCTATGGCTAAAGAAAAAAAGAGAAGAAAAAAGTCGATTACATTTAAAATGTAGGCACATCCTCACAATGGCACTAAATGAGAATAATTTTTATATAAATTTTATACAATATGTCTTCTCTATATTTTGTATTTAATTTATATACAGTAAAAATAAATTTTATACAATTAATTATATATTATACAATTTATCTACAACTTATCTTCAATTTTCATATATTATTTCTACTCGATTATAAACAACTATAATATCATACAACTTAAATATAATTTTGATACAATATTATTCAATTTTCATACAATAGTTAAATAAAAAATATATAAAAACAACATAATATAATTTTTCTGCAATTTTACTATAACTGTACTGCAATTTCGTAAGTATAATGTATGTCATGTCTTCTTCTTCTTCTTCTTCTTCTTCTTCTTCTTCTTCTTCTTCTTCTTCTTCTTCTTCTTCTTCTTCTTCTTCTTCTTCTTGTTTCAATATGAAATTTTGGCAAAATTAAATCTAGTCTTTAGCAAAACACTCTCAAAATTGAGATATAAACTCCAAATCATATTCCCAATTATTTGCAATAACACCTAATCAAAACAAATAATGGTTTTTGAAAATACAAATTCGAATTCAAAGTTTTTTAATGGTTGTCAATGGTGAAATTCCTGCTCTCTTTTCCTTTGGTTTACATTACCGGAATTAGGGATTGGCAGATAGAGAGAGACGTAGAGAGAATTTCTAATTATTTGCAACGACACCAAATCCAAACAAATAATATTTTTTGAAAACCCAAGTTCGAATTCAAAACTTTTTAATGGATATCAATGGTGGAATTGCTGCTCTCTTTTCCTTTGCTCTATATTACTGGAATTAGGAATTGAGAGATAAAGAGACAATATATATATATATATATATATATATATATATATATATATATATAGAGAGAGAGAGAGAGAGAGAGAGAGAGAGAGAGTAAGGATGGAAAATAATTGATTCCTAATATAAAAGAATACTCATTTAGTTCCTAAAATATATATTGATAAATTTGTATATATGGGGTAATTAACTTGAAACTTGAGTAAGGAGGATTGTGAGCACGTGATTTTTTCCTCGCTTGAAATATTCCTATGAATTCTTAAAATTAAGATTTTCTTTTATTATTTAAATTTTAGGGAATTAATTGTATGATTTTGTGTTTGTTTGTATTTTTGTGCATTTTAACTGATATAATTCATAAAAAAATAAAAAAAATAGCACATTTACGTTTAGGACCCAATTTTATATTTTTTTAGGTTTATTAGTCAATTGATATTGCAAAAATAAGAGAAAATAACAAAATTAGTCATTTTTGCATAATTGTTTAGTTTTTTTTTTAAAAACTAGGATTTAGTTTATCTTAGGAATTAATTAGTTTTAAATTTTAGAGAGTAAGTCAAGTCTTGTCCATTTTAATTTTGTATTTGTTAAAATCTGAAATTTTTTTAAAAGAAAAGAAGGAAACACAAATAAAAGAAATTTAGAATTTAAGGGGTTAAATAGGCTGTATGATTGAATTTGGGTCAATTCCAACACCAGCCCAAACCCCTTCACAAAATTCGGCCAAAATGGCCCAAATTCGTTCCCATACTCGGTCCAAATGCCAATGCCTTTGAGACAAATGAAATGACGTAGTATAGGAGAGATATTACGTCGTTTTGAGTTAATAAACGCCGAATTAATTCAAGCCCTCCATCCACTCTAATCCAATAGCCCTGGTTCAGGATTGAATTAAATTCCTCAACTAGTTTGGTTTCGAAATTCCTAAGGAAACTGCTTGTTTGGTAGTTTGGGGAATTTTGGATACCGTTGATTCTATTTAGGATCTTCTTTTTCCTAGTAAAAATGTTTCCAAAGGTTTGGTTTTTCCAACTTATCACCATATCTTTGAAACTTTTCGCGCCTTCTAGTAAGTCTTTGTCACTCCAATTGACAGATATTAAGTTGCTAAATTCTGGATGATTACACCAAAAACTTTCTAGCCGGAAAGGTTTATTTTTAATGGAATTAATGGTGTTGTTCAAGTTTATCAAAATGGGATTATGGTCCGAATGGACTTTAGGAAGGTGGGTGACAGTGAAATTGGGGTAGGCTTCTAGCCAACCTTCATTTGAATAGACCCTATCAAGTCTTTCCATGATCAACCCATTATTATTTTTTCTAAAATTTTCCAAGTGTATTTGCACCCTTTAAAGCCTAAATCTAAAAGGTTACAATATTCTAGGCAATTTCTGAGGGGTTTTGCTCTCCTTTGATTAATAGCCCCACCACCAAACTTATCCGATACGTTAGTTATTTCATTAAAATCCCCGCCTATTAACCAAGGCCCTTTGTAACTATCATATATTTTCCTTAGGTTATCCCAAAGCATATATCTATAATTAACATCATTACTAGCATATATAACACTAATTAGCCAAGTTAAGTTTTAAGGTCTAACCTCAATCATGGCATGAATAGCTTGTCCATTTCTATTGAAGTTTTTGCCAGTGACCACCTCGTTGTTCCAAAAGATCACAAGACCTCCACTTTGTCTATTGGAAGGCACCTCAATCATCTCTGTAAAACTAAAAGCTTCCAATATTGAGAGGTGGCTTTCCATTCTTGTTTCTAGAAGAGCGACTAGACACGGCCTATGTGAGTCCATTAGTTCCCTAAAGTTTCTGGTGAAAGTTTCGTCATTTTCTCCTCTAACATTCCAAATGATTACATTGTTGGGCTGGTGCATGGGCATATTATTTGGTGGATTAGTGTTTTGCATCACTCTTTGGGATGGAATCATAATCACTATATTTTTTCCCACTGTTGGATTCTGAGGTGGGCGGATGTCCAACGAGCACTTGTACAATATCATCGGGCAGCTGAAGATATACTTCTTGTCGAGCATCTCCCTGAATATCAATATTTTTACCTCGTTTAGACTTGAAAGAGTCACAGCTGGTTCCAGTAAGTGTGCCAAGTCTTCTACTGCCTCATCTCCCTCTTGGTTCCCTACTTGATTTGGTACGTTCATTTGTTGAACTTGCTCTTCCATGGGATCTAGTTATGGGTCTGGATGGTTGGGAAGGACTGGAGCATTCCATTGGATGAAGACTGTGTCGAGGAGCATCATGTCCTCCGGTGCAGAAGGGTAGATTGAGGGGAGGATTCTGTAAGACTTGTTGGTTTGGGTGATGTGGAATGTTCCATATTGGCTGCATGTTGTTCACCAAGTTTTGGTTCATTTTGGGAGCTAATGGTTAGAGTATATTGTTTAACCACATTTGGTTCACATAATTGTTCATTGCTAAGTTCATACCCTCCGATATGAGTTGGGAAGGAAGTGAGTGTTTTGTATCACTAGGATCGATTCCTGGCCATTGATTTCCATATTGAAAGTTACATGGCCTTGAAGTCCCAATTCTATCCAGGACTGGGCAAGGTGATTTGGTGGTGTTGGTGGTTGGGCATAGATTGCCGGATTTTGTTGAGGATGGGGAGGGAAGTTGGAAAGGTTGTTCATATTTTGGTTGCGTGATAGGTAGAATATTTGGAGGAGTCGGTATCTTATCCTGAGGGGTATGGGGGTTCTGGCCATTTTTTAAAGATGGGATAGTGTTTATAGGGGGTGGAGGAGTGGACGAAGTAGTAGTAGTTCTAATGATTGGCTCTATTTGTGATTGGGAGGCACATACTTGCGTGTTTCTTATAACAAAATCTCCCATGGAGATGTCATTTGCCACTTGGCAGTGGAGATCATCTAAATGTTTGTCATTTGATCGGGTAGTGGTTAACGGGAATGCATGCATGGGGGTAAGATGATCATTAGGAGATCGGTTAGTATTATTAGGGGTAATGATAGTATTGTTATCAATCTTAATGGATGGGTTGGGGGTGGAGTCTATTTCCAAGTTATTAAGCATTTTTTTGTTATTCACTATGTTAGCCGAATGGGTGAGCATTCTTGTGCCATTTGTCACTTGACTTGCATGCAAAATATTAGAGTTATTATTGATTTGTTTTTGTTGTAGATCATTCAAAACCATGGGCTGGTTTTGTGGGTTTTTGAAACTACTTTTGCCTTCCTCCATTTGGTCCAAAGACGTGTAATTATTGAATGAACTTTGATCAAAGCTAGCTGATGAAATTGCATTTATTGATAGGGCTTTAGGGGGGTTGGTTAATAGTTGTTTGTTAATATAGTATAAGTGTTGAGTTTTGAGGTACTTACCTGATCTTGCATCGAACAAGCGGACATTCATACCTGGAAGGGGATTTGGTTCAGTTGTGGAAGTGTGGGCATTTGCCATTTTGGCTTTACCTTTTATTGGGAACTTGACTGTCATCCTTTCTCCTTCTTCTGAATTTTGTTGGCTGTTACCTTGCTTTTCTGCATAGATTTCCTTTGCATTGGTTTCTCTTGCTGTGGTTGGCAGCTTTCCTTGTGTGCAATATGAGTCGTGTGTCCTAGTCTGCCACAAGATTTGCACAATATATCATCCCTCATACACAATTGGTTGTTTATGTTGTCCATTGAGTATGTGGTGTTGGACATGATGGTCAAGTGGAAGTTCAACAAATAATCTGGCGTAACGTCCCCTAAGTGTAGCTGAGGTGCATGCATCCACTTTGAGGAGTTTGTCAATTGAATTACCTGTTTTTGCAATACTATTCCATCATAGAACTCAGTGGGTAATTGTGGTAGTCGGATCCAAATGGAAGTGAAGTTGTGTTGTGCTTTTTTTGCAAAAAAGTTGGAACCCATTTTTGAGTGGATAGAAAAAACCATTAACGAACCAAGGTCCATTATGTAGGATTTTTGTCATGTTTTCCTCACTAGTTAGTTTGACTGTATAGTAGTCTTCTCCCAGATCAATTAGAGGGAAATTCTCGTTGAGTTTCCATTGGTCTTGTAATTTCTTTTTGAGGTAGTGATGCATAAGTCGCTTCCCTATTAGTTTGATGATGATCGAATTTTTCAAAGGCATGTACATTCGATGAAGGTCATCTTGGCTGAGGTTTATTTGTCTTAATGAGCTAGTTAAATCATTTGGCTTAGATTATCAGGTTGGATTTGGACAATGTCCATATCCATATGATTTTCTAACTCTTGAGGTGGAGGATTTACTATTGTGGTAGTGAATTCGTCTCTTAGGAGGGTTTCCTTATATGAAATAGAGTTTTGTAGTTGATGGCTAGATTTGTTCGTGACTTTGGTGGGATATTGATGATAGTAAATGATGGTTCTTGTAATGAGAGGTTGGACGTTCTCTTACTAGAAGCACAAGAACAAGTTAGAGGAAGAGATTGTTGTAAGTTGTACCTAATTAATTACAGTCCTCCATGATAGAACTGCAAATACGGATTGATAAGTACATCAAAAATTATTTCCAATCTAAGAAATTTTCCACGGAAGTCACTCCACTTTATCTAAGTTCGTTCAATGCAATTAGCCCTTGAATTAAGGAATACAAACGTCACCTCTTAAGACAAATGTGGTGTTAGTATTTCACATTTTTCCACGTGATGTTTTGTGTCACTGCCGTATTACCGACAATAAATATTTTTAATATTTTCATTAATCGTTGTAGTATTAATAAACAAGAATATCAAATAATTTAACTGTAAGAGTTTTATAGGAAATTAATAAAAAGTTATACTTTTATTAATTGGTGTGAACATTGTTATGAGTGTTATAAAATAATAACAGAAGAAGAAAAGTACTGCAGAGAAAGAGAGAGAATTCTTATTGAATGTTGGGGTGATTTACAATGGTGTAAGACCCCTCTATTTATAGGAGGAAAAATGACTTAGACTCAAAGTAAAACTCTCTACAAGATATACATTCACTCTAATTAGAATTCTATTCTTAACACTCCCCTTGAATGTCTACTCAATAAATAATGTGCCTCGTTAAAACCTTAACTAAAATAAAACCCAGTAGGAAAAAAATTCTAGAAAAGGAAAATGAGTGCACATATTTAGAAATGCGCCTATTGGTTGCCTCGTTAAAAACCTTACAAGGAAAACCCAGTGGGACAAAACCTTGAAAGGAAAAAAGAGTGCAACGCGCATTAACTCCCCCTAATGAGAGCATCAATTCACATATTTGAGCCTTTGCATTCCAATCTTGTGCACCATCTTCAAACCGATCTTTGGTAGAGAATTGATAAATAAATCAGCCATATTAACTTGTACGAATATTTTGCACCTGGAAATCATCACTCGTGATAGATATATAACGTCTTCACAAATGTCGTGGAATGTCTCTTCAATATCTCCATAAAGGTGTCCTCGCTATCACATTATCATGCTTATAGTTATATCATGATACATTTGTGCATAAATTGCATTAGGGAAGTGGTACCTCAAGATCAAAAATTATAGATGCTTCAAGAAACTTAAATCCTTCATGGAATGACATATAAGTTAAGTCATATAAGCCATATAATAGACTTTAGATGCATATCAAGTTTTTCATGTCATGCTAGAAAAATAAGATATCGAAAACAGATTTCACATACCATTGACTTTATACTTTCAAGTGTTTGAACTACAGGTCCAAAATTACATGCCTTTCATATGGAATCAATTCAACTTGAATTGTATCTCTTCCATTTGGCCAATATTTTGTTTGTATTCGACAAACTTAAGATCCTCATCGATATTTAGCGCTTATCATAGATGTCGTCGACGAACATTTTATATCGGTTCCAGTAAATTTTCATAAAGACATAACATGGAGATCTCTTCATTCATATATTCAGGTACCTGAATCTCTCATGAGATTTTATGAAGTGTTATGTCATGTGATCTTCTAGATCACTTGCCTCCTTATTATGATCACTTTGATCATTTGCTCATCTTCTTTATTAAGAAGTTCTTTTGAAACCGATTTGTCTATACGCTTTAAGCGTATCAAAGACTTTGTCCTTCTAGGACTTAATATGAGCATTTGCAGTGAGAATATAGTTACTTTCTTTGGGTCAGCAAATGTGTATGGCATGCTTTGCTATATGTTGCAATTGAATTATCCTTTTATGAACTTCAAGTTCATATTATGATATTCGAGGATCTATATATACAAATGATAATTCGTTCCATGTAACTTTTTCTCAAGTGTTTATCATGTCTCCCCTCCTGTTAGGAAAAACTAACTTGTTTCCTCAACTCTGGGAAATCATCTTTGTGCATTATCATGTTAATATACACTGCACATCAATAATAATAAGATGAAATTATTTGGTTCCTGACCCTGAACCACTTGTGAGGGGAGAATATAATATACTCTCGTGTATAACGTATATCAAATTGATATAGATAACTTTGTTCTCATAAGCAATAATTTAGCTATTAAGTTTAGGCACTCAATAAATTATTTTGCTAAACCAACTATGATGTAAACCAACTAATCAAGATGAATTATCTTGAATAGAAAATCTGGAAATTGTGCTCTAAATTGAATTATTGAGCAAGTTACCTCGCAAAACACATGTTGCGGGTTAATGATTATCGCGCATGTAACCATCTCATAGATGCATCTTATGTGGTATACATGGCAGGTGAATTGGCCCATGTTCACTTTTGAAATTTCCAGAATTCATGGGATTTAATCCCAACTTTAGTTGGTCTCTTAATTAATGAGAACAAGCAATATAAGAGGATTCGTAAATGCGTCAGGCATTTGATTTGCTATTCTTTGCAAATGGATAATATTTTGCACCTCTTTTTCACAAATAGAGTTATGTGGATCAAGATGAGATAATGATGGATTTTTTCACAAAATTTCCTGCTTGGTTTCACCAACTTCTCCCCCTAATTTTGGGAAAGGTGTCTCATCGAATCGACAGTCTGCAAATCGTGCAGTGAACAAATCCCCTGCCAATGTTTCGAGGTAGCGAATAATGGAGGGCGATTCAAACCCAACATATATTCCTAACCTTCTTTGCGGACCCATTTTTGTGCGGTATGGCGGTGCTACAGGCACATATACTGCGCATCCAAAAATTCTTAAATGGGATATATCAGGTTCATGACCAAAAACTAATTGCAACGGGGAATATTTGTGATAATTCGTCGGTCTGAGACGAACTAGCATTGCTGCATACAAAATGGCGTGACCCCAAACCGAAGTGGGCAGCCTCGTTGGTCTTGCAATCAACTGCAGACGTTTAATTAAAGATTCTTCAAGACCATTTTGAGTGTGAACATGAGCTACAGGATGTTCCACTTTTATCCCAATTGATAAGCAATAATTATTAAATGCTTGGGATAAAAACTCAGCAGCTATCTAGTCTAATAGACTTAATTGGATTATCAGGAAATTGTGCTCGTAATCGAATTATTGATATCCATTTTGACGGATATCTTTAAAACTCAACAAGTTCCTCTTGGACTTGGAAGAGGACATTGCATTCTCTATGACCTTTAGGCAGAGTTATAGTTGCTCTTCCGGAGCCTTCAATCAATTTACTACTACCAGAAATTGTAGTAACATCTGCCTTACACATACTTAAATGAGAGAAATATTTCTTCTCTTTGAATATCGTATGTGTGGTACATGAATCAATTAAACAAATATTTTTACTATTGGACGTTGATCCAAGTTTGCTTTGTGAGATATCCATATTTGCTTCCCATGGTTTGACATACAAAAGAAATATATGAATATGAGAATAAACAAATTTAAGTCTATGATTCAACATAATAGTTTCAGTGCAGTCATTATGAAAATATCTTTTATCATAGTTATTCTCCTTTTAATGCTCTTGTATCCGTCGCTTAATAATTAAATAATATTTTCAAAATCTGCTGAGGTTAGTCGATTAACCAAATAGATAATCGACTAACCTGTTTCAACGTTTTAAAAACTAGTCGATGAACAGGCAACGGACATAAGGTTAATCGATTAACTAAAGTGATAATCGATTAACTTACTGAAAAATCATTACAAATAAAGCATAAGATGAATGTGTAATCTAAAGTTATATATTTTAAAACCATAATACAGATTATTTGTCAAGTTGATAAAACTCTTAAGGTACATATCAATATTTGATCATTGATTGAATTGTAAAATATAAAATTTGAACCATATCACAATAATAGATAACTTATGTAAACTATGATAATTGTTTATTCATTAACTACTACAATAAGTAAAAATAAAAATATCAAACTGCTCAATCTTCTTTAACCATGGATCCATATAATCAACCGCTTTCGCGTATACTTTGAAAACTGAATAAGTTTCTTTGAGACTTACTACAACACAATACCTTATTGGTAATCAATTGTGTTACTCCAACATAGTAATAATTGGCTCTTCTAGAGCTCTCAATTAATTTTGTACTACCACAAAATTCATCAACATCCATGTGGTGAATATCTCTTTTAAAGAGAAAATTATACCATTATGGTCATGGTCAAAATTATATGCAAGATATGTTTCTTGTATTATCGTTGTCCTTTAATAATCATATTTCCAAAATATTTTGGCGTACAATAGGTACGTGACCAATGATCATTCATGCCATAATAATGACATTATTTTCATATATCATCTCAAACCTCCTTCTAGAGGTGATGTGGTATATTCACTACCACTAGCACGTTCATATTCTTCCAAGAATGAATATGTATTCATAAATAAGATGTTGCCACATTCACACCATGAATGGACCATAATCATCAATATGTGCTATATAAAATCTCATGTCAAATCGATGACGTATATTACTTTCTCAAAGTGAAGGATTATTTTGAGAATCCTTATTGTTCTCATTACCACAATAATGACGAATAATTTCGTCTATTGCCACGTCCATATCCATTGATACCTTCATGGTAATAATTTTGTCTTCTTTCAGACTTATCACATACTGCTATCACATTCTCTATAGGGAATGAGAATGGAGCAAATTCAATGGGACGGGTTTTCAATTCTTTGCCCACAATCATACATGAATTTGATCATGGCAAGACATAGAAATTTTACCACCTTGGGTGGTTATAATATCTTTCAAACTCCATAGAGTTGCAATCAAAATTTACCGTCTATGCTTGTATTTAAAATCAAATTATAGACATAGTTATTTGATATGTCTTATTGATTGCTTTCTACCTATTATGGACTCCTCACTCCGTTATAGGATATTAAATGAACATTGCACTTACCTTATAATAAAAAAAAATTGCGTTCGCTCTATATAAGCAAGACAATTTTCTACCCATCTCTTGACTGTTTGGTTCATAAAACAGCCCAACAGCAGCAATAATAGCAAACAGCACAAACAGAAGCAATTACAGCATCAGCAACAACAACATGGCTATACAAAATGACATGGGTTTCACCAAACAAGAGGTCATGTGTCCTCTTATCTATGCTTTACCTAAAACGCAGGAGCAAAGTAGTCACAGATAGAGACAACACTAGACATACAATCAACACACATGCAAATATTCTGTTGATTAGAGCAAATTAGAAATCGTATGCATGGCAGAAATAGTCAAGTACCTAGAAAAATGCCATTTTTCTTCGATTGCCTCATACAAATATATATCATGTTATCTAGTTAGACATAAGCAAGTTCTGACACTAATTGATGGAAAACAGGTATGAACAACGGAAGCAAATAGCCATGATCACTTGCATGTAATATAGACAACACAATCACAGATTTTAATCAAACATAAAATCGATACATATCTCTTGAAGCGTAACCGCAATCGCGAAAAGCCTCCAAGCAAGAAGAATCCGTCCATAATATCATTCTCCAGTTCCACAGTGTTCTGCTTTTTAGAACCCAAAACACAAAATCGCGAACGAAATCCCGAACTCCTATTTCCATTCTTTCTTTCACGTTCTTTTCTCTTTCTGTTTTCTTCCTTTTCTCTCTTTCTTTGCTTCTGTCTTCGTTGCTTTTTCTCTTTTGTGTTTCAATGTTTTGTTTTCTTCCGTTTTTCAACATTTTGATTTCTTCTTCCTTTTTTTTTCTTTCTGTTATTTTGTTTTCCGTTTCTTTCTTTATTCCTTTTCTTTTGTTCCTTCTTTTCTTTCTTTGAATTCCTTTTTTCAACTTCTTCTCCTAGTTTCGTTGCCTTCTTTTTAAAGAGCGGTAGAGTCTCGTGCTAATAACGTGTTATAAAATAACAACAGAAGAAGAAAAGTATTGCAGAGAAAGAGAGAGAATTCTTATTAAATGTTTGGGTGATTTACAATGGTGTAAGACCCATCTATTTATAGGAGGAAAAATGACTTAGACTCAAAGTAAAACTCTCTACAAGATAGACATTCACTCTAATTAGAATTCGAAACAATGAGCAATTATTTTTCGTGATAAAAGTAACATTATCATGTTATTTTTAACGGGTAGGATAAGTATGGTTCAAAATTACGATTTTGAAGTCCAATTTTGTTCTCTGGAAGCTTAATTGTGTACTTTCTTTTTTCGTTTTCATCACCAAACACATTTGGCATAAAATATTCTCAAGTTAGACAGTTGCAAATTTAAATATTTAGAGTGAATAAGCTCGATTTTATATATAAGTGTCAATATATCATTAACATATATAGAGTCTGAACATTGCATAGAAATAGAGATAGAGCCAAAAATTTATGTTTATGAATTTTGAATTTTAGAATGATCAATTAAAGTATTAATGACTAATTTTTAAATTTAATATTTATATATATATTTAATAAATTTTTAACATAAAATATAAAATATGTGAATAAAAATTATTGGGTCGACTTCCACCTCCGCCCCTACATAGAAAACTCCGTCCAATAGATTGCATATAATCCAAATCCGCCGATATGGAGAAGAAGCCTAACAAAGTACAAAAGGTGTCAACGTTTGATATTAAAGCAGCACCAAAACATGAAGAGCACCACCTTTCTGATTTCTGCTAAACACGTGTTTCAAATGTAATAAAACATTATATGAGATTGTTTTTTTAATCATAATTTTATGAACCCAAAAATATAAAATTAAAATTCATAAATTTATAAGATAAATGAATCTTATATAATTAATATTAATTGTATAAAACATAAAATAAAACTTCTCTACTATAATAATCATTCAATATAATCACTTTAGTTGTAGTCTGTTTTCCAATTTAAACGCATGTGTATAAGAAAAAGAAGAAAAAAACGCAGAGATGTGTGAGAGCATTCGGTAACTTGAGTGATGATTTCTTGGAACTTGAATAAATTTGAGTATCTGAGAGTAGATTACTATTAGCCTGTTGCAAAAATTAATTTAATTTGAGAATTGTTTTTTTCAACATTTTTTTTATTAAAAATATTTTTGGTGAAAATCAGTTTATGTTTTATCAATTAATTTGAAAAGTATTTTTGAGCACTAATTTGTGTTTGGCGAAACTTTAAAAAACTACTTAAGTTTATTTTTCTCCAAAATGCTATTCAAAAAAGTGTTTTTAAAGAGAAACTATTTTTTTCTGTTTCTGCTTCTGCTTAAAAGTATTTTTTTTCTTTTAAAAACTTGGCCAAACACTTCAACTTTGAAAAAAAGTATTTTGTTTAAAAGGAAAAATACTTTTGGATTTGGACAAACTTGGCCAAACATGCTATAAATTTAGTGATTTTTTTCAACGTAAAGAAAGTAATCCACTTCAAATTTAGTTAAGAAGGTGTTTGACTAAGCTTATAAGCTGGTCAAACTAGTTTATAGGCACTTTTCGACTTTTCTACGTGTTTGGTAAAGTTAAAAGTGCTTATAAGCCAAGTACTTATAAGTCAAAAATAAGCCATAAGCTGGTCACCCCCAGCTTATGAATTTTTAGCTTATAAGCACTTTAGATTTGACCAATTTTTTTACTATTTTATCTCTAAACTATTTCTTTCCAAAATAAAACTCTTACATCAATACTCATTACCTCCCGTATTTTTTAACCTGAACTCCCCGCCTCTTCAAATCTGCAATTCTCATTAGCTATTTGATAGGCAAATTCTCTATTTTTTTGTATATTTGTATCTATGTGATTGTGTATTAATCTTTAAACTATATGTCATAAACGAGGACATATAAAATTTTTGGTATATTACTTTCTAAATGTTATGGTAATGAAGACAATGTTTTTCTTCAAATATTTTATCTTATTTAGTTTTATTTTTTTTGGAGAAATTTTGTCATTTTATTAATTAATATAACTTATGATCATATGATTATCATAAAATAAATTATATTTATTATAAAAATTATCTTATTTAATCATAGTTATATTTAAAGTAAATTAACAAATAGAATATTGTATATTTAAATCGATCAGAAATCTAAAATTTTGAAGTAATTATACCCTTATAAATGTAAACAGTTCTAAGGTTATTCAAATTATTGTAACAACAAAAAGAGTTTATCAATATTTTTTAATCAAATACAGCAGGACCTTATTATCAATTACAACACTTATATTCAAAAACGTAATTATTCATTTATTGAATTAATTTTAGTATCTAATACTTATTAGTTACTTTAAATCGGCTAATCCAAATAGGCTCTAAATTTTATTGATTTGTTATTGTCTATTCTAAAATGGGATGAAGTTCATATTCCAAAATGGTATGGTACTTATTCGGTTTCGAAAAATATCTAACACTGATAATATCTAGAAACTTTAACCGTATTTTGCCTCCGAGTTTTCAAGTATGTTAAATAGGTTTTGAGAACAAATAGTTTGATTTATATTACTATTTTTAAATATGTAAATCCTATTAAAGTAAATAAATCCATAATTGCTTTTGTACAAAACATTTTATGGATTAATATAATTCACTTAACATCCAATACATTGTTTTTTTTTCTTGTTATGGTACTTAAGTTATCTTAATTAAGAAAAAAACTTAGACTAAATATTGTCTTTTTAGTTTTATGTTTTAAAGCAAATAACTAGAATTCTATGAATCTGCTTATAGAAATGCACTACCAAGGCTTAATTGTCTAGCATACTGTGGGAGTCTCGTGCACTTTTTCTTCTGAGAGGCGGCTAACTCCCGAGCTGTTAAAGCGATCGTTTTAGGCTTCACAAAATTAGACGTCTTAAAATTTATTTCTTTTATACATAAAATTTAAAATTAATTGTATTTATTATTAAATAGTGATAAGAAATTTTTAAAATTATTTTTTGCTACCTTATCATTAACGTTAACATAATTTTATATTTTAGGTTGTCTTTTTTTGCAGTTGGTTGAAAAAATTCAAATAAAAATAAAAGGCAATTAAATCTGTAGTTACTTTCTAGTTTGTCTTACTCTAACTTCAATAAATTTTGTTTACAATTCTAACTTTATAAGATGTCTTCTTTCAAGATCTCTATAAACACATTTCAACCTAATTAGAACGTAAAGTATTTATCATCTTTGTAAATATAAATTTCTACTTGATTCTTACTTTGGGGGACAATATTATATAGTATATTATGTTGACGGTCATGTGAAAATAAAAAATTTAAAATTAAATTTAATAAAATCTTATTAAAGATTAATAATGTTACAACAACGTATAACATGGTTGGCTACATCGTCAAAATAAAATTGCATCTTAAAAGTAAAAAAATAAACTTCAATAAAATATCTAAAATTATTATTTACGACTACTTATGACATATTAACTTTAGGCCTCCAATACTATTGAGCCGCCTCTGTCTCTTCTCCTTCCCTAATCCTCGAGTTCAACATAAAAACTATAATAAAAAGAAAAAGTATAAAATAAATGAATCAGTTGTAAAATTATTCATTGAATTAAGTCCTGCTATATGGATACTTCATGGGATGTTTCTCAAACCCAATCCTTTCTTACCTAAAACGTGATATTAATATTATGGCTGACGAATTGATATAAGTCATGAGTCAAACAATCAAACAAATGGCTGCTCCCTTTTGAATATTGAAATCTTCTTTTTTTAAATTTTGACAATTTCCGACCACCCCACTTAATAAATATCACATAAAATTTCAACCCCAAATTGCATCACAATTCTATTTTTAGATCTTCTCAAAATTTTCAAGCCACAATGAAAGCAATCCACCACCTCCATACCACCCATCTCCACCATCTTAGCCACCAATTACACAACAATAGATTTTCCATGGTCTATGCCTACAAAGAAGGTTCAATTGAAACTCAAAGAAAAACCTCAAAGAAATCAAATAGACTAGGTGAAACATTATCAAACCTTTTAAACATTCAAAAACCATACCAAAAGATCAATAATCCTAGTACTTATTCAAATTGGAACACTTTGAACATTGAAGACAAGGCTAACACACCTACCATGTCACCTAAAGAGGACATATCCGATCAATGGCGCGACATTCATGGTGTTCAAGAATGGGAAGGTCTTCTTGATCCACTCCACCCATTACTTCGTCGAGAAATTGTTAAATATGGCGAATTTGCTCAAGCAACTTATGATGCGTTAGATTTTGACGCGTTCTCAGAGTATTGTGGAAGTTGCATGTATAATAGTCATAAGTTGTTTGACAAGTTAGGCCTTAGCAAAAGTGGCTATAAAGTTACCAAGTATATATATGCAATGTCACATATAGATATGCCAGAATGGCTTGAAAGATCAAGATTGACATATAAATGGAGCAAAGATTCAAATTGGATTGGTTTTGTTGCTGTGAGTGATGACGAAGAATCGCGACGAATTGGGAGGAGAGACATTGTTGTGGCATGGAGAGGGACAGTAACACCTTCAGAATGGTATGAAAATATGCAGAGAAAATTAGAGGCAATTGGGCATATGGAGTCAAAAGTGGAACATGGTTTTCTTAGTATTTACACATCTAAGAGTGATTCAAGTAGGTATAACAAATCAAGTGCATCAGAACAAGTCATGAAAGAATTGAAAAAATTGGTGGATTTTTACAAAAGCAAAGGTGAACAAGTTAGCGTCACAATAACAGGACATAGCTTAGGGGGTGCACTAGCTCTCCTAAATGCTTATGAATCAGCAGCAAAATTTCCAAGAATTCCAATTAGTGTTATTTCTTTTGCAGCCCCAAGAGTTGGAAATATTGCATTTCGAGACGAGATTTACCAGATGGGAATCAAAATTTTACGCGTAACAGTAAAACAAGATTTAGTCCCTAGAATGCCCGGAATTGTTTTTAATGAAAGTTTACAAAAATTTGATGATTTTACAGGGACATTGGAGTGGATTTACACACATGTTGGAGCAGAATTGAAGCTTGATGTTAGGTCATCACCTTATCTTAAAAGAGGAATTAATTTCATAGGGTTTCATATGCTCGAGACATATCTTCATTTGGTTGATGGTTTTGTTAGTACAAGTTCAACATTTAGGTCTAATGCTAAAAGGGATGTGGCATTAGTGAATAAGGAATGTGATATGCTTGTAGATGAGTTAAGAATTCCTACTTTTTGGTATCAATTGGCCAACAAGGGGTTAGAGTGTAATTCTTATGGTAGGTGGGTAAGGCCCAAAAGAGATCCAGAAGATATTCCTTCACCTACTAGAGAGGATTATAGTTATGGATTGCAAGAAATTAGTTACGGATTTTGAATCCTTTTTCACTATTTAATTTACTTTGATATCTTAGTTCAATTTTTTTTAAAAAGAAAATAGATGAAGCAATAGAGAGAAGAAGGAATAAAGCTTTAAAAAGATTCAACTAATAAGTGTAAAAGGGGACTCCTCGATCAAAAGAGGCCACAATGTAAATGTGCCAAGCTAAGTAGAATTAAGTGTGGGGACAAGAGTTGTAAAAAGGTTGTGATCAAATAAAAAGTTGTTTGAGTGGGTAATGCCAGCCACGATAATGGACCTTATCCGTTAAATAAGCCTCGTTATCCGACTATACATGCTAATAAGATTATTTAAGCAAACCGAGTACGAGTAAGCTCTTATATTGAAACCATATAAAAAATAGCTAACTAATATATGAAAATCTAACCCATCAATGACAGTCATGAGTCACTAAGTGTGTAATTCAAAAATAGATTTTTCCGTTAAAGTTAATAACAAAAAAAATGGGGTTATCGATAACTAAAATTTACTTTACTTTTTCAATAGTTTAAACAACAAGACAAATAATGGACATAATAGATAAGGAAAGGGAATTTGAAGTAGATTAATAATCTCTCCCAAAATTGTGATTAAAACCTTATGAATACAGTAAAGAATAATTGCATGTATTTCAATAATAATCACATGCTATTACAAATGAAAACTAGGCCCTTATATAGAAGTACACAATTATAATAGTTTTCTTGCTTAATCTGGGCTTGTTAATAAAATTAATTGTCTTGATTACCCGTTATTATATCTAATTGTACCAGAAGCATTTATGACTAATGATTTTCGGTAACTATGATTATGTCGATTTCCCTTCCTCATTTATATTAGATTCGTGTATCTTCCTTCTTTAATGGTTTTTATACATTCTGTTTCTATTTCTTTTTTCCCAGCTATTAGAGCCGGTTCTTTTCCTAAAGAAATCCCGGGGATATTTCTCTCATGCCTTCCTGAATTCTTTAACCCATCTAATTTAGAAATGCCATGTCATGACCCAAAATCAACTGTCGTGATGGCGCCTATAGTGAAACTATGACAACCTCAACTCAACAACCCAAATTAGTGAAAATAACTTTAAAATAACAATAGAAGCAGTTAACATTGAAGAAATTCTTTTGAAAACATAATAAATCCCAAAGTGTATACTCTCTCTATTCCAGCTATGTGAACCTATTTTTTTTCGTCCGTTCCAAAAATAATGACCCATTTCTAAATTTAAAAATAATTTAGCTTAAATTTAAAATTTTACCCTTAATGAGAAGGGTTTAAATTAGAACAGACGAAGTACAATAAAATCCAAAACCGGAGTATCACTAAATACATGAGCGTCTACTTGGAATACAATCCACTACCATGTCTAAAGAAAACAACAGAAAATAATACATCAAATGATAAAGGAGGAGAGTCAAGGCCTGCAAACACTGTGCAACTACCTTGATAGTCTCCAAACTATGGGGTCTCAATCAGCAACAGCCGCCGTGAACAGAGTTGCTTGGATTTGCACACGAGGTGGAAAGAGTAACGTGAGTAACACCAACTCAGTAAGTAACAAATCCGAACTTTAGACTAAAAGGTAGTGACGAACTTAACCGCAACAGATATAAGAGAAATAAATGTGTAAAACTTAGGCATGCTTTCAAGTCTAATAGACAGCTCAAGGCAATAAAGTAAATACAGATATGAACAGTGCATGGTATACAACTCAACTATCTCTATACGGCAATGCACAAACTTTATGAAATGCACCATGTACTCTTACTCTCAAGTGTTCAACCACTCGGTATTTTATATGGCCACCTGGCCCAGGAAAATCTTTCTCGGAACATATACAACACTGACTGTACGTCACCCCATATCCGAGGAAAAAGGAAAATCCAACCCCGTGGAGAAATCCATCTCCAGGTATTAAGTACTTCGGACAAACTCATGCCCAGGAAAATCCATCCCTCAATAATATCATCCACGCTCACTAGGGATGTGTTATAGATTCCGTAGGGGCTCCTACATCCCAAGAGCTATCATAATAATCAATATAACCGCGGCAACGTGCAGCCCGATCCTATAACTGTCACTTATAATCAGGCCATTGGCCTCACTAAGTCATCAATCTCTCTAGTCTCATCCACCGTCTCACACTTTCATGAATATAAACCCGAAAAAATAATATGATGAATTAATAAATAACTGAGACTGAGATATAATATAAAAATGCATGACCATGACCGAATATGGAATGTTAATGAAAATAGTGAGATCACAGCATGAAACGGCCACTAAGGGACCTAACAATACTGGCATAAAGCCTAAACATGATATCTAGCATGATTTACAACTCAATTGCTTTATCACATGTTGAAAATTTGGATATCAATGATACCCAATTTTTTTCATATGTATTTTTTGGTGTACAAAATACTTTCAAAATCACATATATAAACATACATAAGCATACCCAAGTGTTTGGTATTTTATCTAATTTTTAAAGATTTTTAAAATCAATTTATTATCTATTTTAGTAGTGCAAAATTCAATAATTATTCCCAAAATTTTTGGTGGATAGTTTATTTCATTTCTATATTTATATCAAAATATAGTTAAGGCAATATTTGTATATTTAACGAATTTATTTGACATTTTTAAAGTTAAATTGTACATGATTACAATTTTAGCCTATTTTAAGATTAATAATATTTTATAATTGTAAAATTGGTTTCAATATTTTTTTATCAATATTTATATATTATTAGTTGGCTCAGTAGTTTCAATTTTCTTTTAAAATCATTTTTACTATTTTTTATAAAACAAAAGGAAAAACTGGTTGTTTAATAGTTAGCCCCATTTCATTTCAATTCTAGCCTTTAAATCAACCCAATACCAACCCTAACTAGACCAGCCCAATTTCATTTTTTACCCGGCCCCGACCCAATTTAAAATTAGCACGGTTCCTATTATTGATCCAGACCGTTGATAATTTTGATCAACGACCATGATTCACCCTTCCATAATTAAACCAAACAACTTACCCTAATCCCCTTCATTTCACCTAATCAGCAGCCCTTTGGACCCCTTCGTCTCTCAAACTCTCTGAAGGTTCTTCGGAACCCTAGCCTCTTCCTACCTTTTCTCACTACTTTCACCAGAATCCATGGCTTCTCAGGCCATGGATGATCTATACTCACCCCTCTCCACTATTAGACCTTGAGTGTCCTAGTTTTTGAAGTCTGACCTCAACGATTCTCTTTTAGATCTTCTCAGCTCTTTGGTTCCATGGCCTCTCCGACCTTTTGCTCCGGCATATTCAAGCATTATGAGTCTTTCCTGACATCTTCGACTCAAGATCGGACCTTTTTCTGAGCCTTTCTCATTTCTAGGATTTCTCTGAAAGCCTAAGCTATTCGAGGTTCTTTCTCTATTTGTTTTCTTAGATCTATGAGTTATTTGTGTTCTATTGGACATTTAAAGTATTTTCCCCAAATTTTTCATTTCAAAATCGCTTGTCTTTGATTTAGGGTTTCTGAAAGGCCTCGCAAAACATCTTTCTAACTATTTTTCTTCTTTTTTTCATGTGTGTTTGTCTATATCATGCTCGTGTGTTTCCCTTTTACTACGCATGTGTTGTTCTTCTGCTTTTTATTTTGTACTATACATGAGACTCATGTTGCTTTGTATTATACTATGCCTCTAAGACTAGATTTGTATGTTAATCTTTACTATGTTTTCCTACATGCTCTTCTCTACACTTTCCGGTATTATTATACTATATGTGTTTTCTGTTGAGTTCTTTAATTTTGTTATCTCTACTTGAGTCTGTTCGTTTCTTGCTTAACATGTGTCATCCACTGTTTCTTAAAAAGTTCTCTTCTGAACTCGCTTAAGTTTCGAACTTTTCTTAAACATGCTCTTTTATGCTCTTAGATCGACTTTTCTTTTACTCTGTTGCTTCAAAACTGCTATCATGTATGTTGGCTTCTCATGAGTCTCTGAAAGAGACCTCCAAGCGTGTTATACATTCTCATCTCTGCTTCTGATTCAAATTGAAACCCTAAGATTTGGGTTTTCTTTGGTAACTTTGATTTCGTGTTCGAGTTAGGGTTCCACTTTGGGACCCTGGAATCTCAGACTCACTATGAGTCTACGAACTAAACTTATATCCATTTGCTTATGATTCTGAACCTTTTAGTGTTAGACTCTTTTCTAAGTAACATGACGACTCCTTTTGTTTGATTTGTCTGCTTTATATTTGAGAAATTCTTCTTTCAAAAAGGGTTTTGCTAACTTCTAATTGATTCTGAATTCCTTTAATGGGGTTTAATTGATTGTTACTGTTTTCCTTTAAATTAAACCTTCTTTACCTTTTTCTGACTTGGTTCATTCGAGTAACGCATGTAGCTTTGATTTTACTGGTTTCTTGATTGATTCCCTTTCCGTATCTTTTCACAAACCAAGTACCACTGGAATATTGCCTTAAATAACTTCTATGTATTTACCCTTTATTGTATTGCTTGAGAAAATATTCTGATTAACTCTTTGCTTGATTGTCTTTATTCATTTGAAATTAGAGTCCCTTAATTAAAGGGAGATTGATTTCAATGTTAATTCCTTACCTTTTCTTACTTGCTTGCTGCACTATAAAAATGGCACGAGCTTTTATACTTACACACACATCGATTACTGAACACTTCAAAGTCAATATTCTCACACTCTCAATTACAATACTCTTTCAATACTCTACTCTCTTCTGAGGTCTTTTGTACTGTTTGCTTGCAATTTGGCTCACAAGACTTCTGCTTTCACTTATTTGTTTTCCTAAAACTGGTATGTCTCAATTTTGATTTCAGCTTCTTCCTTATATGTTTATTTTACAGTTGCTATATTCCTGTCTACTTTGCTATTCATGTTCTGTAATGAATATGCTACTTTCTCTTTGCATCTGCTGTTTGTTGTGAATTTACCATACCATCACTCCCTTCTATGTGTGTGATTTAAGGCTCATGGCCTGGCAGTATCCATATTGCTGCCTAGGTTTGAACTTGATCCTCAATGGGCCCTAACTCCAAACTTTGGCTAACAGGCTGGTCAAGGGTGTGCCGACATTCCTAATTGCTGGGCATGACCACCAGCCTGCCAGGGCCTTCCCTAACTCCCCTATATGCACTTACACTTACTCTTAGACTCTAAGTTCTACCCCTCCCCCCTCATGTGAGCCTTGCCTTGGGATCTTGAGTTCCCTCTGAACTTGGACATTTGAGGGTTGACCATTTTATATTGCACTATCTTAATTCTGCAATATATTTGGGTTGTAAGCACTGCCCGGAGTCCATATGAGATTCTTAGGGAACTTTGACACATCCCACATAAGAGAAAGGGTTTGGAAATCTAATTCTGGAAGTTGGTTTATCTCATATTGTTAGACCTTGAGTTTGAATTAGGCTGTTTGGTTTTAGCTTAAATTTCTGATATAATTTTTACTTTTTTGATTCATTTTGGTCTGTAGTAATTTGTAATAAATTACGGGGTTCCAGTAAAAAGGGGAGGGTCACTTATGTATGCACACGGGTAGAAATCATGCTTTAGGTATTTACTTCTGTAATCATAACCTGCTTTTTCACTTATGCATCTGCATATAGAAATCATGTCTATAAATTTCTGCACTTTTGCATATAGAAACCATGCTTATATATTTCTGCACTTCTGCATATATATTCGGCAAACAATCAATAGGTTAAATTAATAACAAGTTGCATCCTAAATACCGTGCCAATAGGATTCCTACATCCCCATAATCGTTTTAAAATCAATAATGCTTGAAAATCATGCCTATAGGAGTAACCGTTTGAATCTGATTCACATACAAGTCTAAAATCAGTAGTAATGTCGTTAATATGTGCAGAATTTATTTGTTTCTAAAATAAGTAATCCTTCTTTAAAAATCAGTATACTTCCACATCGTTAGATATCATGCCTATTGGTTTCACCTAGGAAAACCAGTAGGTAATTAATTAACTGTATCAGTCTTTGATAAACTAAAACCACAAAAGGCCTAATTTGGACTTCTCATCTGAGAAATATGTGATAAATCAACCTATCCTAATGCTTTAAATTTAGTTCAGACTATAACCAGTATTTGAAGTCATGCGAAACAATTTTCTTCTTTACGTGAGGAGGCCTGTTTGAGCCTTCAAACTGCTATATGTTTTCCCCTTAGCTGTTTTACGTGTTTTATTTGTCGCATTAGAATATTGTCCTTTTAAACTCTGAAAAATCCCAAATTTCCTCCCCTTTTAGGACTATTAGTCCCAAATGCCTCTGGGACTGATATGATGGGAACGAGTAATAATATGCAATAAGTAATGATGCTATTCCACATTTTAAGACCTTAACGGGGTGGGAAGGGTAGATATGGACATGATGAATGGTGCACTAATACCACGTGCAACTCCTCTTCTGAGGAGTAATTGTTGGGTATTGCATTGATGTGATCCATATTCTTTCTAAACCGAGGAACCCCCTTTCCCTTTACTTGTTTATGTTTATTTTCAGAATTGTTTAAACTATTTCTTTAAAACTACTACTTTCTTTATCTTTCTTCAAACTTTCAATTTACTTGCAATATTATGTGAAACCCCCCTTCTATTTGAGACTTCTAGAATTCTATTTGCTTATTTGTTATTTAAAGTCACAATTGTAGCATGGCCGGGAACCACACTAGTGGATCCTGGGGGGTGCCTAATACCTTTCCATCGGGATAATTTCTAGCCCTTACCCGAACTCTGGTTTTCCAACTCAAACCCTTCTTTAGTGTCCTAATGAACTTTAATCATTAGGTGGTGACTCTTCAATCTAAAAAACCAATTCCCAAAAGGGAACGAGTTGTCCTCCAAAATGTCATATACCCGATTTCGCTTTAGAAAAAGGGGCGCGACAACATAGAGACTCTGTTGGGGATTTCTCTAAGGCTTTTACTTTTCATGTTATTTGTGACTTTGTGCTTCTTTTCATGTCTTCATTTGTTTTTAAGTATTTATTCAACTACGAAACTGACTTGGCTCTTTGTTTCCTTTTTCTTTCTCTTAATGCTTTCTTTTACTATTTTTCTTTAATGCTATTGTAATTATGAGCATTATTATTACTTTATGAACATGAACACTTTTTAAATTCTTGTTACATCATATTCTGCTCGTGCCAAACAAAATTCTATAGCAATGCTTATAATGAGTGGTTGCGCCGTTCTGATATCATTACCCTCTAAATTTGGCAAAGGCGTATTTGTGGTAAAGCTAGTCGATCAACGGTGTAGTCGATGGTTCCACGCCTTTCCCTCTGAAGTTGTCCGCTCAAGGGTACTAGTCTAATACCACTTAACCACTTCTCTTTAAATTATGCATGTATCGTGGTCAAATCTAGCCGATTCAGTTATGTTGTGTGCATAATGACTTTTTAAGATAGCCTTGTCCAAAGTCCACTGGGTTTCCCTAAAACCCAAATAGATCTTACCATGTTCTGTGCATTTATTTGGAGAAATAAATGCTTTCTATGCCAATTATTGATATTAAATAGTCGAGTATGGTGGGGGTAAGGGCCTAACACTTTTGTTTTGCAGAAAATGAGGCACAAAGTCCCCAGATTCGGCATGGTCACCAACATTCACTCCAAATTGCTGAGTTGGTGGGGAGATCTTCATCCTAGTGATCAAGATCTTGTCTGGAAACATCTAAGAAACCCGCTTTCTCTCCTAGAAATTCAACCCAACAACAAAATTATAGAAGTTGCAACTCTGTTTTGGGATTGTGATAGATCGGTATTTTGCTTTGGAGACATTGAGATGACACCTTTGCTTGAGGAAATAGGAGGACTAGTTGGGATGCCATGGGAAACCCCAGGTTTGCTAATGTCGAAAAATCGCAAGGGTAGAGGTTTTCTCAAAATGATGGGTCTAAAGAAGAATCCCGACTTGGCATGTCTGAAGGAGTCATACATTCCCTTTGATTATTTGTATACAAGCTACGGTCACAACAAATCTTACCGTACTTATCCCGACAAGTTCGCCCTCACCTCACTTGGACACATCCATCAAAGGGTCTTTGTCTTCATGTTCTATTTCTTGGGGATAATAGTGTTTCTAGTGAAGAAAACAAGAATCCATACTAGGGTAACCATGGTCACCAAAACCTTAATGGAAGGAATTAACGTACAACCATTCAGTTTTGTGCTCATTATAGTTGCAGAAATACACTGAGCCTTAGAAAGGTGTTAACAGGGAGCCAAGCATTTCGAGGGTTGTAATTTGCTGCTCCAATTATGGCTTATGGAGCACCTCCAAAGGGGTGAGTAGCGGTAGGAAATTCATCGTAGATATTGGTACGATCATATCGCCTTTCATCACCCAAAGCGAATGAATTACATGCCCAACATGTTCGCCCAACCAGAAAATGCTAGAGAATGGGTCAAACTCTTTGACAATCTTACTAAGGATAGGGTATAATAGATGTTCGAGTGGTTTCCTACTGAAGAATTCATCATTCGATCTAAGGATGCGCCGTTTCTGGTACTGATTGGTTTGAGAGGGACCTTTCCATATATCCCTATCCGGGTTATGAGACAGGCAGGTAGGAAGCAGGTTATAGCAAGGGTCGACAAGATGAGTCACTTCCGAGCCGACTTCCAGGATGACGATAGTCCATACGGGTGACAAGCTCATCATATGTGGCATTGCAAAATTGTCTTAGGAAAAGACCCCCATCGAACCAGATCGCTACCATGCTGGTTGTACCCCACACTATTTAGGCTGGCTGGAAGATAATAACAACGATTTGGGTCAGCCCAGGTTTGTTCGAGGTCACGGGATCATTGATGAAAGGGCTGAAGCTCAGGTAAAATACAACCAACTGCGTAAGAGTATGTGGGAATGTAAAAATAAGCACCGTGAAATACAAGAAGCCAATTAAAAACTAAGTGGAGAATGGAGGGATATGGTTGTCAGTACTAACAGATGGTTGATCCGCTTAGAGTAAGGCATAGTAGAACCGGAAAAGAAATTTCTGAAGAGGGTCAAAGATTGACGAGTTGCTAAAGGAAATGAAGGCGGACATCTAGCTAGGGCCTACTTACTTCTCGGACTGCGCAAGCTGGGAGAGCTATAGGAGGGAGCCAACACTAATAAATCTGGGGAAGGTCCTTCTGGGACCAAATAGATAGGAGTTTTCTTTTCCTTTGAAATGTAATGGCCACTGATATTTTATTTAATATCATTTTAGGATTCGTCTTATTTTCTTATCAATAAAATGAGGCATTCAGCATTCCAAGTTCTCCAAATTTACTTATCGCTATGCGTACCTCGGGTGCAACGTGGTCCCCAAAATTAGGACACGCTTTCTATTTCCTGCACTACGTGTTAAAATATTGCAACATCTTTTCTTCTAATCCTTACTAACTCGTCACCTTTTTGTTTTTACTTTTGTTTATTCCCCTCCCCAAAGGTTAGTTTTTGAACTCTGGCACTGTTATCGTATTCTACGAAATCCAAAGGCCCTCCACCCACTCCTCCTTCTAGTCTTATTAGAAACAGGAACAACGGAAAGATGGTAGATTTGAGCAACATCAGAAAGGAAAACACAGTTGAACGGGTAGAGGATCACTCAAGGTACTCAGGGCTCCAAAGGAAGTGCATCCCAACTCGAGCAGAAACTGTTGAAATTTCAGGAAGAACTGGATCAAGTCCGAAATTTGGTATGTCTGTCATTTTCCTTTGCCACCCCAGAAGTTACTCAGAATCCCATACCTCCACAAAATGTCTCTGACCATCCCGCTCCTCACCACCATTGTAATACTTGCCGCACTCCCAACAAAACTCTTCCACTCATCCTGGAACCATTAAACTCTACAAATGACCACTGCCACAACAACACAACACCCCCATCTATGTGGAAACTGTGGATCATCCTACTCAATCCATCTCAAGAACACCCAAGTCCGATAACAAAGACTCGCTTATCAGAAATTTTGCTAAAGAACTTAAGAAGCTGACCACCAGGATCCAAGGCATTGAAGGTAGCAAAGGAATCGAAGGTCTAAACTATGAAGATCTATGCATATAGCCCGATGTCGAACCGCCTGAGGGGTACAAACCTCCCAAGTTCTAAATGTTTGATGGCGCAGGGGATCCCCGGGTTCATTTGAGGATATACTGTGACAAGCTGGCCGGAGTAGGAAAAGATGAGAGGATCCGCATGAAGCTTTTCATGAGGAGACTGAGAGGAGATTCTCTGTCTTGGTACATCAGTCAGGACCCAAAGAAGTGGTCAGACTGGGTTAGTATGGCGTCTGACTTCATAAATAGATTCATGTTCAATATGGAAAATGCACAAGACATGTTTTACATTCAGAATTTGAAGAACAAACCTATAGAAAAGTCCTGCGAGTATGCCACTCGTTGGAGATAAGAGGCTGCTAAGGTTCGACCCGCTTTAGGGGAAGAACAGATGAACAAATATTTTCATCCGGGCTTAGGATCCGCTATACTATGAAAGACTGATGCTGATCGAGAACCATAAATTTTCTAACATCATCAGGCTAGGAGAGAGGATTGAAGAAGGCATCAAAAGTGGTATGGTTACTAACTTTGAAGGTTTGCAAGCCACCAACAAGGCTCTGCAGTCCGGTGGTGCATCCAAAAAGAGGGACATAAGTGCCATAATGGTTGCACAAAGGACCAAATCACCTGTAAAATACCAAACCTACCTGATATCTCCACTTACATATCGACCCACTCCGAATTTCCAAACGCCCGTTCTTTCCTACCAAACGCCACCACCTACTTATCAATCACCTCCACCTCCTACATACCCACCTGTTTCACCCAGATATTTCCAACCTGCACACGTCTACCAAGCTTAGGACACTCAACCATCCCACTATCAGTCACGTCACACTCGCCAAAACTTTCCTATACCTCGACAAAATTTCGACCAGATACCTCCCAAACAATATACCACCATTGCCGAACTAATTGACTAGTTGTATGAAAGACTCAAAGCTGCTGGTTACGTCACCCCTATCCCTTCTGTAACCCCTGAAAACCCTTCCCAATGGGTCAACCGAAATAAAACCCGTCCATACCATTCTGGCATGAAGGGGAATACCCTTGATGAATGCCGATCTCTGAAGGACTAGATCTAGACTTTGATTGACAATATGATCATCGTAGCAAAGGAGCCTACTTCGAATATCTGCAACAACCCTCTACCAGACCACAAGGGTGGAAGTCTTCATATGCTTGAAATAGAGAACGATTGGGATCCCGAAGGATCAATCGGCTTGATCACAGAAGGTGATGGTTCAAAGAAACCAACAGTCACTCTTAATCTGATCGTAGTCCAAATTCAGCCTTCTGAAGATGCTGAGATGCACATGCCCATACTACTTGAGTTTGAAACACTACCTCTGCAAAGACGCCAACACCAATTGAGGTCAAGTTTGGGTCCCCAAAGGCGCTTGAGCCATTTGAAGTTGCTACATTCCTGCCAAAGCAAGGGTGCCTATTCTAGTAGCAATGACAGCAGTAACGCCATTACACACAAAATCCATACCATAGGACTGCACAGTCGACGCAAGAAGGAAGGGGAAAGCCAGGTTCGGGAAAGCACTCGCGGACCATGGTATGATAAGAACCGGTAGGGTTTATACCCCAGAACATGTGGCTGAGTCGAGTAAGCAGGCATCTGGTCGACAAGCCATCATGGAAACCGGGCCCAATGATCTCTGAAGAAAGATACAAGCAAAGGAGTACTCAGTCATTGACCAGATAAACAAAACACCAACCAGATCACTATCCTGGCTTTACTACAGAGTTGCGACGCACACAAAAATGCCTTGTTGAAGGTGCTGAGTAAGGCATATATACCAAGCAACATCACTGGAGGAGAAATGGATAACATGGTTAGTCAAGTGTTGGAAAGTCACACAATCACTTTCCACAAA
The DNA here is from genome assembly GCA_034376525.1 of Nicotiana benthamiana. Taxonomy (NCBI): domain Eukaryota; kingdom Viridiplantae; phylum Streptophyta; class Magnoliopsida; order Solanales; family Solanaceae; genus Nicotiana; species Nicotiana benthamiana. The sequence goes on from CM067337.1 coordinate 99,908,844, forward strand.
GAGGATCTGCCATCGGAAGGATTGAGTCACAACAAGGCATTGAATATCACCGTGTAGTGCGAATATTATTTTATTGCCAGGATCCTGGTCGATAGGGGGTCCAGCCTCAATATTTGCATGTTGGTAACACTCAGGACATTGGGGAAAGGGCTGCATGAAATCAAGGATGGGGCCATCAACATTAAGGCTTTCGATGGGTCTTATAGGTCTACTATTGGGGAAATTAGCTTATGTCTGCAAATGGGGCCTACTTGGTTTGATGTTGATTTTCAAGCGATAGACGTACTTGCATCCTACAACTTGCTCCTGAGATGACCATGGATTCATGGCGCTGGGGCTGTAGCATCAACCCTACATCAGGCAGTGAAGTTTGAATGGAATCACCAAGAGATGATTATTCACGGTGATGGTAACAATCCCATATACAGTTGCCAGACCACCCTAACGATCAGAAGAAGAAGAAAGATAGGTAAGGAGACTTACCACCACATCGAGCGAGTCAACACCGTCGATAAGGATAAATGGTAGGATAAAAAATTGAAAGTATACTGAACTGGAGCGGGTATGAGCTTGGCAAGGGACTCGACAAGAATCTCCAAGTAATCGTTACGCCTATCAAGCTCAAGAAACACGGCACCGCTTTCAGATTAGGGTATGAGTACACTTGGGATGAATTCAACCACTGGTCGCCACGATGGCGCGGTCCTTACTATCCATTAGAGCAGCCAATACCCCATTTGGAGCAGACCTTCCAACCGGTCGAAGTTATCTATGGGTCAGAAGAAGAGGAAGCATTAGCATCAATGAGGAACTTGTTCTTTGAGGATGATAATATGTACTGATGTGTCATTTTTTAGGAAGAGGGGGAGGAAAGCCATTCTATATATGCTGTAAATAGAGGAGCACGCCTCAATAACTGGACCATCAGAACCACCAGAGCTCGGCGTGCCTCGGGGTAGCAAGGCTAAATAATGCACCACACACCATATTATTTTACTAGTTTATTTTCCTTTCGCATTTGATTTCGCAAGAAAGAGCTCCAATGTTCAACACATTTATGGAATTTATTAAAGTATTTTGGTTTCTTATAAATTCTCCGCTTATTATTTCCCATTACTTTACTCATACAACATTACTATTACCTATCTTGATGAACCAATTACTGTGAGATGCAACGAGACAATGCAACAAACAGACATAGATTCAGAGGAAGATGATATACTGGAAGAAATTGTTAAAGAAGTTGAGAATTTTGAGAATAAACCTAAGTCCAACTTGGACTAGACTGAGATTGTCAACATGGGAGATACAGTAAATGCAAAAGAAACACGAATCAACATTCATTTGTCACCGTTGGAAAAGAAAGGATATACAGAGTTTCTAAAAGAGTATGAAGACATATTTGCCTGGTCATATGATGACATAACTGGTCTAAGCACATCCATTATGGCTCAATAATTGCCCACTGATCCGGCCTGTTCTCTAGTAAAACAGAAGCCCAGAAAATTCAAGCCAGATATGAGTCTGAAGATCAAAGAAGAGGTCACCAAGTAGGTCAAAGCTAAGGTTCTCAAGGTAGTAGAGTATCTGACATGGTTAGCCAATATTGTACCAGTACCGAAGAAGGATGGGAAAGTTAGAGTCTGCATCGACTACCTGGATCTCAACCGGGCTAGTCCAAAAGATAAATTCCCCTTTTCGAATATACACATCTTGATTGACAACTGCTCCAAGCATGAGCTACAGTCATTCATTGATTTTTTTGCTAGGTACCATCAGATATGGATGGATGAAGAGGATGCTGAGGAAACAAGTTTCATATCGTTGTGGGGGATGTATTGCTACAAGATGATGTCTTTTTGGTTAAAGAATGCAGGGGCCACCTACATGAGGGCCATGACTACTATTTTTCATAACATGATACATAAGGAGATCAAAGTGTATGTAGACGATATCACCATCAAGTCCAAGAAAGTCGTTGATCACATGGAAGATTGAAGGAAATTTTTTAATAGACTAAAAAGATACAACGTGAAATTGAATCCCGCAATAGATGCATTCAGGGTGCCAGCTGGGAAATTACTTGGGTTCATTGTGAGCCGCCAAGGGATAGAATTGGATCCATCAAAGGTCAAAGCTATTCAAGAATTGCCACCATCAAAGAACAAGAAAGAAGTACTGAGTTTCTTGGGGAGACTTAACTACATCAGCCAGTTCATAGCAGAATTTACTGTCATCTATGAGCAAATCTTTAAGATGCTAAAGAAGGAGACCGCTACAAAATGGGCTGGTGACTGCCAAAAGGCCTTTGACAGAATCAAAGAGTACTTGTCAACACCGCCAGTTTTGCTCCCGCCAGAGCCAGGTAGACCCTTAATACTCTACCTTGTAGTATTGGATGGAGCATTAAGTTGTGTTCTAGGTCAGCATGATGAAACGGGGAGAAAAGAGCAGGCCATCTATTATCTCAGCAAGAAGTTCACCCCGTACGAGGAACATTATTCTCTGTTGGAACGCACCTGTTGTGCTGTAACTTGGATAGCTTAGAAGCTGAGGAACTATTTCTGTGTTTACACTACGCATCTCATATAAAGAATAGACCCATTGAAGTACATATTTCATAAGCCCATGCCCACTGGCAAGATAGCCAAGTGGAAAGTCATGCTGAGTGAATTCGACATTATCTACGTGACTCTGAAAGTAATCAAAGGACAGGAGTTAGTAGATCACCTTGCAGAAAATCCTGTGGATGGAGGATAGAAACTCTTAAAGACGTATTTTCCTGATGCGGCGGTATCATTTGTAGGAGACGACATTGCAGAATCCTATGATGGTTGGAGGATGTTTTTTGATGGAGCAACAAATTTTAAGGGAGTTGGCATAGGGGCAGTCCTAGTATCAAAAACTGGCCAGCAATATCCGGTATCCGCCAAATCAGGTTCCCCTGCACTAAAAACATGTCGAGTACGAAGCTTGCGTCTTAGGGCTCAAGATGGCCATTGACATGAACATCTAAGAGTTGCTAGCAATTGGAGATTTACATTTACTTATATTCTCTAAAGCCTACAACTAAAAAAAAATTACTATACTAGATAAGACTATATTTTGAAAACTCTACTTTCTTTGTACATGAAAATAAAGTTAATACTATAAAAAATGTAACTCTTTTGTAGTTTTTTTTTAAAATTTTATTAAATAAACCAACTATAAAGTGAAATAAAGACTAAAATATCGAGATTAAACTTAATAAATATATTTACATGCTAAAAAGTGAGTGAAAATCCAAATAATACGGTTGTAACTTGACTACTAATTGAAACTCAACAACTGTGAATGATCAAACTCAAAATGTAATTAAAATTTAGAACCAAGTAGAAAATTGTGCTACATAAAACTTTACAGATTTACATTTATAGCATGCTGGACCAACTGAAACCAAACTAAACTAGCAGCAACAAACAAGGTAACTTTAAGCAATATTTTTCATCTTGTAATTCCCTGTTAACTAAATCACCAAAACATCTGTAATCAACTGAATTCAACCGTGCAGAAAATCAGCTTGCACTCACTATACAACTGGTGCAAAAAGTACAAATTTTCAAGGTTGTTTCAACAACTTTCAACAGCAGTCCAAAACTCTCTTATTTGAGTTCAAAATTTTTCAAACAAGCTCTAATGTCCACACCCAGTTTCAGGTTTACAAAATGTTGTAGAAAAATACAAATAATGTATAAGAAACTTGTATTACATCAACAGATTTTATTTAAATGCAAAATTCTAAGATTCAAACAAGTTGGCAGGTTCGTTATTCAATTGCTTCTCAAAACTCAGAACTTCGGCAACACCTTGAGCACTAAATTCAGCAGTAGTAGGCACAGAATTTTTCATCTCAGAATGACGACCTCAATTGTAGAAACAAAGCATTAGAATCACAGCAATATTGAGTCAAAATAACCATAGAGTACAGCTAAATAGTGCGGGGTCTGCTTTTAAAATAACAGCTCAAAACTTGAATTTCAATAGTGTATTACATATAAACTGAGCAATGCAATTGAGTTAACTGAAGCTAAAACATTTGCAAATTTCCCTCAACTGTTAAGAAAAACTATAGTAACAACAATCAATTAAAGAAATGTAGAAATCTCCATTGTTGAGCGGAAAATGAAAAATGCAGGGTTGTGGGCAACAAGTATGAAATCCTATTCAGCAATAGAAAACAAGCAGCAAATTATTTTCTAGCAAACATGCAACTTCTGTCAACAGATTCTAACCAACTGGACAATAGTCTATGTAACAAGAGCACGTAATTCAACAAGGAGAACATTTTAGAAGTAAAAATAAGCTTTCAAGCTATCACTGCTAAACTCGAGCACAATCTCAACAGAAACCAATTTTCGGCAGATTAAGCTTACTGTATGCTCAACCAAATCACAATTCAAGATGCTCAATCTCTAGTCCAAATGAATCCCCTCTATTAAACTCAATGACAACAACTATTAGAAACTAATGGTAACAAGGTTCAAGCTAGGAGATATTCAGCTATCAATTTACTCTAGAAACTTTTCCATAAATAGCGGCAAAACTTCAACAAACAAGCTTCAAAACTTTGCAGTCATAGCACAAAGATAACTGGTGTACGATGCAAGATTTACTTTCAGACATGGCCCCATCAACAATTCATAGATTGAACTGAAATCACAAAACAATGCTCCAACAAACAAAGACTTGTCTCAACAGAACTTTCGCCAACATAAAAGAGTTTGACAAGAGAATTCCAACTTGAACTCTAAGAATTTCAATAGTAGAGTCCATTGACATAACTCAATACACACAATTTCCAACAAACAACTTCTGAATTCTAAAACTAACCTATGTTGCTAAAAGTACAAAATTTGACTATGACCCTGCAAAGCCAAGAACCTAAGATTTACTAGGAAAACCGGACCCTATGTGGGTTGCCTACGTATCACGCCCTGAAAGACGAGAATCAGGTTTGCGTAGTTTGAAAAAATTGGATACGGGCAAGAATAATAAAAAAACAGCTAATTTTTAAAGAACACAAATTCTTGTCTCTTTTTGAAAAAAATGTGAAACATGTAAACTATCTTTGAATTTATTTTTTCAGGGAATAATAAAAAGTGCGAAATATTTTTTTTTGAATTTTTCGCATATCCTTTGTCTCTTTTTTTTTAATAAAAATATAACAGAAACATAAATAAATCCTCCTTGCTTTATTTTCACACTTCACCCTCTCTTCTTTTTATTGATTTTCTTTTTTTCTCATTTTTTCATTTACCCTCAGCTATCATTGGTCCGCCAAATGACCCTTTCACCCTTGAAAAAATGCAATATGTGGCATATAAAATGCATCAGGATGGTTTTTAAAATTGGGTACACCTGTCCTAGACGGACCTAACCCCTGTGTTGAGTCCCCTAAGTCAAATGCATAATGCAGATAAGCGTTCCTACTAGGGATCCGGTATGGAGTCAAGTTATTCTAGGTTCAAAACCTGAGTATGTGTTCTAGACAGTGTACCCGAGCGGACAACTCGAGTCGAGGAAGGGGCTACGTACCGGGAACCGAAAGGCCATCCGGATTTGTAACTTGTTCGGCCTCTTTGCTATTTCAGGGTATGACACTAACAGAATAGGGAGTCTCAACCATTAAGCACATCCTCGTAGGTGAGAAGAGAAGGGATTCGTAGCAGTTTATATGTACAGTTCAGATAATATCAAAGCGGTAAAAGTATCATTTTGCACATTAATCCAACATGTAAAATCAGGTAATAAATAAAGCCAAATACAATAATTATTCTAAGCTCGAATTCTCAAACACATTCCCCAGAGCAGTCACACCTCATTTTGGCACATCTACAACCCGGCGAAGGGCGTAGATAAGTGAGTTTTTCCAATTCTAGGAAATCGAAACGGGATTCAATTATTTAAGAGAATTTCAGAGTCGCCACTTGGGAGATTTTTGGTATCCCAAGTCACCGTTTAGAATCCCGAATCAAGGAAAGAATGACTCTGTTTAACAGTCCGCGAACCAGAAATCCGTGTAAAGAATTCTCTTAACCCGGGAGAAGGTGTTAGGCACTCCCGAGTTCCGTGGTTCTAGCATTGTCGCTCAACTGTTATATTGAGCTTAAATAATCTATTTTATACAATTATAAAGCTATGTGCATTTTGAATCTTAAACTATTTTTCTTATTATTTATTAAAAAAATTGCAACGTCGTTAAAACACGTTTCGAACCACGTCACATAAATGTACCCGTGACCCTTGACGTATTTTAACATCGTTGGGATTTGAATTTGGGTCACATAAATGCACACCCGAGTTTAGGAAAGTAAATTTTTAACTATCGCGCCTAAAGCAGTTACACGTCTCAGATTTGCGAGGGCCATGAAAATTCGCTAAATGGCGCCTCGACTCTAATGGATTAACATTAATTAAGTGAGGTCCATGCGCTATAAATTTTTTTGGCATGGAATACCTCAAATTATTGAAGGAAAAACATTCAACTAAATGAACTACAGATATTCATGTTTAAGACTAATTAGGTATCAGAACTACGCCACGGAAACCGTACCCATAGTTGTAATAATTTAATTACATGCCTTAATGTAAACTACGATCCATAGTAATAATTTTTCTTTCAGACTTATCACATACTGCTCTCACATTCTCTTAAAGGAATGAGAATGGAGCAAATTAAATGGGATGGTTTTTCAATTGTTTGCCCACAATCATACATGAATTTGATCATGGCAAGGATACAAATTTTACCACTTTATGTGGTTGTAATTTCTTACAAACTTCATTAGAGTTATAATCAAACTTTGTTGTCTTTGCTTGTATATAAAATCTAAGTATAGAATAAAAGAGAAAAATGCGGTAAAATACTTACTTTAAATCAAAAATTTAATCATAAAGGAAGCTCGTAGAACTATTGACAATCATTATGCTCAATCTCAAAGATTCTACTCAATTGATTAGAGTCTCGTGCTGATAACGTGTTATGAGACAATAAAAGAAGAAGGTGAATAATGCAGAGAAAAGTATAGAGAGATAATTATTATTGATTTGAGATGAATTACAATGGAATAGAAACCTTTATTTATAGAAAGATGATGACTAACTAATCCTAGAATCTCTTTAAATATAAATATTTACCATAAATAAAACTTTATTTATAAGAACTTTTCATTAATTGTAGCATAAATTCTTCTCTCTCCTATGCAGGTGGGGATGAAATGAATATCTGTTGCTTCAAAGTATGTGGATTTTAAATCGAATTGAATCTGCACGTTCCATTCTTATGAACCTTATTTTACTTTAATTGGGAGTCATATTTAATAAAATAAATTTTAATTTACAAAATACACACTGCACAAACATGGTTAGCGAAATACAAGGGTAATACATTAATCAGAGTAAACAAACTTTAAGGGTGTGTTTGGTACGAAGAAAAATATTTTTCAAAAAATATTTTTTAATTTTTTCATGTTTGATTGGTTTAAATATTTTGCAAAATATTTTTCTGATGAACTCATTTCTCCAATTGGAGGAAAATATTTTCCTCCAATTGGAAGAAAAGAGAAGAGAAAACATTTTCCATAATTCTTTTTCAACATTCCCCATCATTTTCTTCGCCCCTACACCCCATCTACCTACCCACCCCCCACCATGCCCTCGCCTCTACCACACTTACCCACCCCACCCCTAACCCCTCACCCCCACTCTCACCCTAAATAAAAATATTATTAATACTAGTAGTTTCTTTTAAAATTATAGATAGATTTTTTGGGTGAAGAGGGGTAAGGAGAGTAAACAAAATACTTTCTACTCTACTCTCTAATTAAATAGTAAAAAATATTTTTCGGAAAAAGTTTTTCACTCACTAACCAAATAAGAGAAAATAAATAATAAAATCACTCATTTTCTATGAAAATATTTTATAGAAAAATATTTTCTATAAAAAACATTTTCTTTCATACCAAACATGCCCTAAAATAACAGTCATCACTTAGAGTTTGCAGAAATAAAGGTGAATAATTATATATTATTGGCCAGTGACCACCATTTGAAAGATATAAACCTCTTAATATTATGTCTCTGCTCATAGGTGGAATTAGGATTTAAATCTATGGGTTTAAAATTATAATTTTTTTAAATTATTAGGTTCTAAATTAACAATATACATAATTAATTTTTTTTTAATATAAATACAACATTTGAAAGAACTTGCAACTCCGTCCCAGCTACTTATAAACTTTAAATGATGGACTTACCTCAATTTCAACTTAGTAAATTATAACCGCATACGTAACCTTATAAGCTAAGAGTATAAAAAATGAATTCTTTGAACCATGTCAATAAACATATTCAGCAAAATAGTATAATCGCATATAATATGAGATTATACTATTTTAAACCTTTACTAAATCCTTAACTTGTATTTTAGAAAAGGAAGTATACCTTCAACCTCATATCCCATATCCATTACTCTCTGACTATGAAGTAATAATAATGGAGCACCCCGTTCACTTGGCGGATGGAGTGCACGTTATCCTGAATTTTCTCTTTGGTGGGGCCTAACTAGATCGATATGGTTAGTTTTCTTGCAAGATTTCTAACCTGAACTAAGGCTTTCCCACCTGCATAAACATGTCGTGTCCATAGTATATAAAAATCCAACCAATTCCCATAATTAACAGAACAAGCTAAACTATCACCGAACGCCAAAATACCCCTTCTAGAGAAAGCACAGACAACAACCATGAATGTGAAAATTGAGAGCTCAAGAATTAGAAAGCCCTTCTATGAAGAGCCCCACCTTCAACCACAACTCACATTCCCTTCAATGTCTTTGACAATGTTACGCATGATGCTCTGATTGCTTTGATTTTTGCCTATCGCGCACCCACCCCCACCAAGGCCCCACCAAGTTCCACCATTGAAATGGGAATTAGAAAAACCTTAACAGTTTATAGGGAATGGGCTGAGAGAATATGCCAAGATGAAAATGGCCTAAATCGTGCGATTTTTCTCAAATGATGAGGATGTTCGATTAGTTGAAGCCTCAGTTGATTCCAAGTTGGAAGAATTATTTCCCTTAACGCATTCTCCTTCTTTGCTCAGTTTGCATCCTAGTATGAATGATGTAATTGAACTAATCCAAGTTCAAGTCACAAGGTTTACTTGTGGCTCCGTGGTGGTCGGATTCACCGGTCACCACATGATAGCCGATGGCCACGCGGCTAGCAACTTTTTAGTTGTGTGGGGCCAAGCTTGTCGCGGTGTAGAAATCAATCCACTTCCTTTGCACGATAATGCTATTTTCCACCCTCGGAACCCTCCTCTAATTGATTAACCACGTGGGCACCGAGTTCATGTCAAAATTAGTAAAAAAGAAGGAATTCGTCAAACTAGAGAATTTGGAAAAAAAAAAACATAAATATTCACAAAGTGCATTTCACTTTGGAGTTCCTAGGCAAACTCAAGGCAAATGAGTCTTCCATGAATGGGAAAAATAATACTTATAGCACGTTCAAAAGTCTTGTTGCCCATTTATGGAGGGTCATAAATAAATCACACGAATTAAACGGGTCACAAATGTAAAGCCCCATAAATTCTTTTAGTTAATTTCTACTAGTTTTGAGTTTGAGAATGCGATGTAATTACATCTGAACTACATGATTATTCGAGTGGAATAAAGTTATTGAAATACTTAGGAATAATATCGATAGTTAATCATTTAATTAGTGGAGGTTACAAGGTCCTCAAATGCATTCGGAGTATTTCAAGATTCTATATCATAAGTATTGAAAATTTGAGAATTCAATGGTATGTAACCAACTAGAAAAGTTGAAATTTAATAAGGAAAACAAGGATTTAAAACCCTAGTCTTCAATTGGCAACGAGAAAGGATTTAGAAAACTAGAAAAAGTGATTAGCCAACAAATAGACAAGTGGGGGACAAGGGATTTAATTAAATAACAAGGATAAAAAAATAGTTGAAGTAATTATAAAAGACAAAAGCAAGTGAGAAATAGAATAAATAAAGCTGAAGACTAAAACGTTATTTCTATGGTGGAATAAATTAGAACCTAGCGAAGGTGTGCAACTCAGCGCCCAAAATTTAGTATCCGCACCTGAAGTTTTTATAGATATTTTGTAAAGGGAGAGATTATATTGTTAGGATTATGATTCCTACTAAAGACAACAACCTTCATATTGAATAATCCGGAATTACAACTACATGAGCGGAAGCTAACCTGAATCCATATGTGTGGAATTTGATGAAACCTCCTTTTGATGATTGTCCTTAAGTTGTTGTGAACTCCTTTAATCTTCCTTCAAGTTCCTTGAAGTATACTTGTACCCACAAGATTGAACCCACAATACTAACACAATATATGACAAGTTCACAAGAAAAGTGTTATAACAATAATCAAAAGTTTATGGCTTATGGTTTTCCACCCTATTTGCAAGACAATGGACAATATGGTTCTTCATCCAATGGGAAGAAGAAGAACTTGTCTTGCACTAGAATGGGAACCATAACCCCACTTTATGACTCTAGGAGTTACATAACCCAAGAGACAAGAGTTACAAGACAAGAGTTATGTCTTGAGTTATGTCTTGCAAGAGTTACATAACTCAAGAGTCACAAGCAAGTAACCATAGTTACTTATGTAACCTTAGTTAGCCCATCATAAACTAAGGTCACCCTTTTGGGTATCTACACATTAGTCCTACACTTTAGTATGACAACACATTGGCCCCCTTAACATAATGTCCATAAGACCACATAATTAGGCCAAACCAAAAGATAGCACATAACATATAATTATCCATATATTGTTCATATGTGTGTAGATATAAGTCCATATATCTAGATATAAATCCATATATCTTACAATCTCCCACTTGGACGAGATATACAAACATATGTATAATCCTTAATATTATATGTTACAAACCTTAGGTGCACAAAATTGCTATCACAATAAAATTGTCATGAACAATCCGGTCCATCAATCATACCAACATAGGACCTAAGAGCTCGTCGTTACTCATTCGTAACTAGAACCAATCATAGATCACGTATATCAATATAACCAACGACATGGATCAAGTGTAGGTATGTAGCATGGAAATAACATAAAGTGTGGTCAATAGAATGTCTATTTCCAACTGGTTCTCTTTATTGAGATCATACTTAAACTGTAAGAGTACAAAAAACTTTAAAACTGAATATCTGCGCAGATATAACTGAATTACTGAATTTCTGAATATAATGGACAATACGTAAATGTGCAATACAAACTCCCACTAAAATACATAATCCTTATCTGATTTGACACCCATACAAGCAATATGCTCAAGAAATACTTTTGGTGTCAATCCCTTAGTGAGCGGATCCACAAGCATGGAGTTTGTACTTATGTACTTAATGCACAATTGTCCATTTTGTACTCTTTCTTTAACAACCCGAAATTTGACGTCCTTATGTTTTGCTTTCGTCAAACTACTGTTGTTATTAACATATGCAACCATGGTTACATATGTTATTAGCATAAGTGGCAAAATTGGAGTCGGTATACCTGATGATCTCAAACTGGTCCGAACTCCGATATGTAAGCATGTAATCCTTTGTTCTATGTATGTTCCTCATGACCCTTTTGGCTGCCTACCAATGGTCCATACCCGGATTGCTTAGATATCTGCCTAACATCCCAACAATGTACGCTATATCAGGTCGTATACATACCTGAGCATACATCAGACTACCTACCGCCGAAGCATAAGGCGTCTTCTACATTTCCGAAATTTCATAATTATTATTTGGGCACTGTTTGAGACTATATTTGTCTCCCTTAGCAACAGGGGTGTTGACTGGTTTATAATCCTGCATGCCAAATCTTTTCAGAACCTTATCGATATAGCCCTTTTGTTACAGACCGAGAACACCTTTGGAGCGATCTCGTTATATCTGAATTCCTAATACAAAAGAAGCTTCACCAAGATCTTTCAATTCAAATTTCTTTGAAAGAAATTTCTTAGTTTCAAGTAATAATGCTATATCGTTACAGGCAAGCAGTATGTCATCGACATATAAAACCAGAAAAATATACTTACTCCCACTGAACTTATGGTATATACAGTCATCAGCAATATTCGGTTCAAAACCAAATGATGTAACGACTGCATGAAACTTATAATACCATTGACGAGAAGCTTGCTTGAGCCCATAGATGGATTTCTTTAATTTGCAAACCTTCTTCTCTGATTCATCCGAAACAAAATTTTCAGGTTGCACCATATAAATTGTTTCCTCAATGTCACCATTGAGAAAATCATCCATTTGATGAAGCTCAAGATCAAAATGTGCTACTAATGCCATTATAGTCCTGAAAGAGTCTTTCGATGAAACTGGAGAGAAAGTCTCTTTATAATCAATGCCTTCTTTCTGAGTGTAGTCTTTTGCAACAAGACGAGCTTTGTACTTAATAACATTGCCCCCTGAATCCCTTTTGGTTTTAAAAATCCATTTACAACCAATAGGTTTAATACCTTCGGGCAATGTAACAAGCTCCCAAACGTCATTATCGCTCATAGACTTCATCTCATCATTCATGGCATCAATCCACTTTTGAGAGTTAGAACACTTAATGACTTGACGGAAGTTGATTGGATCATCTTCCTCAAGTCCAATATCACTTTCTTGTTCTTGGAGAAATACATAATAATCATCCGAAATTGCATTTCTCCTCTCTCTAGTGGATCTCCTTAATGGCATTTCAGTTTCTTGAGGTTGTTGAGTTTGATTTTCATTAGTTATATCAGGGTCCTGATGGGGGAGATTTTTGAGATTGTCTTGAACCGGAGTTGCTTCAACAACTTGAGGGAAAGACACATGTTCTTCCTCAAAGACAAAATCTCTAACAACTTTATTTATCTCCCCACCCCCCAAACTCAATATCCTCAAAGAAACCTAGCATTTCCCGTCTCAAAAAAAAGTTCGTGATGTGGGATCATAAAACTTAAAACCCCTGAATTTTCAGAGTATCCAACAAAATACCGTCTTAGCGTCCAGTTTCTTTTCATTCGGCCAATAAGGCCTTGCCTCAGCTGGACAACCCCAAATGTGAAAATGCCGAATACCGGGTTTATGCCCAGTCCAAAGTTCATATGGGGTTTTTATTGTAGCTGCAGTTGGAACTCTATTAAGAATATAAGCTACGGTTTTTAATATGGATTGGGACTTTTCATGAATAAGATATAGGTACCCATAACGAGAGTAATCGTCTATGAATGTGATAAAGTATTGTTGACCATTCCGACAAGGAGTAGGAAATGGCCCACAAATATCCGTATGTATCAATTCTAAGACGTCCGAATCTCTCTTAGCACCTAATCTAGTTCTTGTTTGTTTGTTTTCCCTTGATACACTCAATACAAAATTTCCGAATTTGAGGAATCAAGAGAATCAAGAATTCCATCTGACACGAGTTTCTGAATTCTTTGAATGGATATGAGACCCAAACGTTTATGCCAGAGTGAAATAGAATTCTCATTAGTTAACTTTTGGTACCATTAAACTTGTATGCAAAGTTTCTTTATTTGAAGTTATTGTATCAACCAAATATAAGCTATCAAATGTTGATAAAACACCAGTACCAATAAGATTTGAATTCCAAAAGAGACTAACTTTATTGTCCCCAAATGTACATTTATAACCGGATATGTCCAATTGGGGAACTAAAATTAAATTCCGTCTAAAAGATGGTACAACAAAAGTCTCATTCAAATCTAAATGAAAACCGGTCTTAAACAACAGCCTAAATTTGCCAATAGCTTCAACTGGCACCTTCTTGCCGTCACCCTCATAGATGTATCTTTCACCATCTTTTGGTTTTCAGCAGTTCAGGCAACCCTGCATAGATATCCTTATGTGAGCAGCATAACCTACCCACCAATTATCCTTAGGTACCGAAATTATATTAACTTCAGAACAAACAAGAGACAGAAATGTACCTTTTTTCGCACGCCAGGCATGGTACTTGGTACAATTTCTCTTTACATGATCAGTCCCATTACAGAGAAAGCAACCTAATCCAGTAATTTCAACCTTAGGTTCCTTATGTTGCTTAATCTTGGGCCTTACAACCGCAACTTCCTTATTTTTCCTCTTCTTAGAATCCCTTGAAGAGGATGCCTTAGAAGAAGATGCCAAATGAGCACTTTCTGCCTTATCTTGCTTAATCCTTTCCTCTTCTTGCACACAATGTGAAATGAGCTCGTTAAGAGACCATTTCTCCTTCAGGCAGTTATAACTGACCTTAAACTGATTAAAGTGTGCAGGAAGAGATATCAAAACAAAGTACACAAGCAGTTCCTCAGGTAAATCCAGCTTGAGTGACTTTAGTTTCGAAGCAAGATGAGACATTTCCATAATGTACTCCCTAATGTTTCCCTTGCCCTTATACCTCATGGAAACAAGTTTACTCAATAGTGTACTTGTTTCCGCCTTTTCGTTTTGAATAAAACGCTGTTCGAGGTTTTCAAGGAAAACTTTGGCATTGGGTTCATCATTCATAGTGCCCCTGAATGATTCTGGGATTGCACGCTTCATGATCATGAGACTCATGCGATTCGAGCGTTCCCACTTCTCCATCACCCTCCTGTCATCAGGAGAGGATGTATCCTCAAGAGGAGTGGGTTGCTCAGTCCGAAGTGCTAAGTCAAGATCCATGCAACCGAGAATGATCATTACATTCTCTTTCCATTCCTTAAAATTTGTGCCGTTAAGCACAGGGATGCTATTGATATTGGCAGAGATCGTAGAAGCAGAAGAGTTTACTGAAAATTGAACAAAGGATTACTAAATACATGCTTACAAAACTTGAACTTTAACTTTATAGATTCAAAATTAGGCATTTCCCATTACAAGATACCTAGCACAACATTGTTTTTAGTCTTTGGACAGAAAAACAACTTGTAAGTGGTACTCTTGGTGTAGTGATCAAACATAGACAATAAACTCCTGTCAAATATTAAACCTTCCTTTGGGCCGATTTAATATTCACATGGAAAACCAAATAATCGTCTCATATTTACCACCACAAGAATGTTCGAATTCCTGCCAAATAACACCTTCCTTTGGGCCGATGTTAAACGCATGGAAGACTAACATCCACAGTCATCTTATATTTTAAAATTAATCAATCTACACAATAGAGGTTACTTTGGCAACATAGTGCTTCAATTGAATAACTAAAATATTAGATGCTATAAACTTTAGTTCCTTAAGCCATTTTATGAATCTCAACTTAATGTGTTACATATTTTGATATGTAACACTTGAATATTAATCGTTGTTTACATGATAGGACAATTCTAAATATATTAGAATTGATGGACTATAAAACAATTAACATTCACTGAAACTTAAGAGAGTTGAAACGTTTTTCTTAAACTTTACTGGACCAGACAATCGATTGTCAACACAGACAATCGATTGTTTGGTTTTTTTTTGAAAAAATTTTAAGTCACTGGATGTGACAAGGAAAAATTTTTCTAAGTTACTGGACCAGACAATCGATTGTCAGAACAGACAATCGATTGTTTGGTTTTTTCTGAAAAAATTTTAAGTCACTGGATGTGACAAGGAAAAATTTTTCTAAGTTACTGGACCAAACAATCGATTGTCAAATCCAGACAATCGATTGTCAGGTATATTTTAAAACGTTTCAACTCACTGGAGTGTATACAATCGATTGTACAGTGTATACAATCGATTGTACAGTGTATACTTTTTCTGAATTATAACATGATTTTTAACATGAATCTTTAAACATGAAAACATGTTGTTTACCAACTAAATCATGCTATATACAACGTTTTAACATGATATTAAAACATCAAATAAAATCATAACATAACATTCATAAGATCATGCTATCATGCTATTTCACGGTAGAATTTCATAAACAAAATTCTTATAATACTAAAACATGAATCCTAACATAACATGATTCTTATGAACATCCAAATTATCCAAAATGAAGGGTGGCTCTGATACCAATTGTTAGGATTATGATTCCTACTAAAGACAACAACCTTCATATTGAATAATCCGGAATTACAACTACATGAGCGGAAGCTAACCTGAATCCATATGTGTGGAATTTGATGAAACCTCCTTTTGATGATTGTCCTTAAGTTGTTGTGAACTCCTTTAATCTTCCTTCAAGTTCCTTGAAGTATACTTGTACCCACAAGATTGAACCCACAATACTAACACAATATATGACAAGTTCACAAGAAAAGTGTTATAACAATAATCAAAAGTTTATGGCTTATGGTTTTCCACCCTATTTGCAAGACAATGGACAATATGGTTCTTCATCCAATGGGAAGAAGAAGAACTTGTCTTGCACTAGAATGGGAACCATAACCCCACTTTATGACTCTAGGAGTTACATAACCCAAGAGACAAGAGTTACAAGACAAGAGTTATGTCTTGAGTTATGTCTTGCAAGAGTTACATAACTCAAGAGTCACAAGCAAGTAACCATAGTTACTTATGTAACCTTAGTTAGCCCATCATAAACTAAGGTCACCCTTTTGGGTATCTACACATTAGTCCTACACTTTAGTATGACAACATATTGGCCCCCTTAACATAATGTCCATAAGACCACATAATTAGGCCAAACCAAAAGATAGCACATAACATATAATTATCCATATATTGTTCATATGTGTGTAGATATAAGTCCATATATCTAGATATAAATCCATATATCTTACATATATTATTTTTTACTTGGTCTTGGGGATTGGAGAGAATGAAGAGCTATTTACCACTAATATATCTTCAAAGTAAGAAATAAATGTCTTTCTTTGATAAATTTGGTTCATTTATTACATCTCTTAACCCTCCAACATCGTGGGATTCATAGATTTTCTAAGATAATCTCAAGGACATTTCAAGAAACTCAAATCTTGAAACTTTTAAGGTTTGGCAAAGAGTTAATTTCTTCACTCCAATCTTATGTATCATATTCCACGGGTATAGTATGATATATTTATGAAGTTAGATTCGTATTCAAACATCTAATCATAAAACCCTAGAAGCTAGTCTTGAAATTGAAAAGTTGGTTGGTAGGAATAATGAATAGTGATGGGCCTTGTTTGAACGATTTTATTTTGAGTTTATAGTGGAATGACTAGATTCCATAACAAGTTTAAATGAATAAGTTGGAGTTAAAATTCAAGGATTGTCCTTCAAATAATCTAATGAGGATTTTTGTTAGACTTATGAGATTGGATTAAGTGTTAGATACTTAGTTGGTTTAGTAGGTATCGTTGTGATTCGTTCTTGAATTATGTGAGCTTGTAAATGTGGATCGTGACTCATTGGTGATATTGGATCATTTATGATAACGTTGCAAGCAAATTGAGGTAGGTTGAAACTTACTATCCTCGGAACTTTTCTCTGTACTCATTCAAAAATGCGAGTCCTGGCTTGTAGGGACGAGTAGGTTGGAATTTTACCATTCCTGCATCATAAAAGATTTAAGTAATGTGAACATTATTTTCTTGAAATGTTTTATCTTAATTTTAAAACAAACTAAATAAATAAGGGATAGTATTTTGTAATGAAAATACATGAGTTGAATATCATCACCAATAAATGTATAGATTTTAGGATTTACATAAATTCACCGAGATTGATCTTGGACATTTCTCCTCATTTGGTGATGAAACTAAATATGCCGGTGTAGGCGTAGAACTTACCTTACGGTTGGGGACTACGGCAGAGTACTTCCCATTAGGGGTATTATTGTATTATTTTATTAACATGGCTAAGTTAATTCGTGCGGCACAACGACGTATCGGTGATAGTATAGTGGACCCGGTAAAAGAAAAATCTAACATGATTTTTCAAAGATTATTGATAAAGGAAGACTTTGAAATATGGTTTACCATATTATTTTATTTGACTTTTTACATTATTAATTTATATGAAGACTTCTTTCTTGATATCAATTGTTATTGTATATCTTATGTCTTCTTAAATCTTGTCCTATTTTCTTTTTGGGGAACGGTTCATGATTCTTACTAGGCATGTGGAGCTTACGTATTTCGGCGACATTTCCATTTCTATTTTTAGGGACTGAGCAGCTTGGACCGTGTGGATAGGGAAACTGTACATTTTTCGTTGACGTCATTTGGTGAGACTCCACACTTGTATTTGTGAATATGTTTATTATATTAATATCCTTTTGAGCCACCAGGTTATGCTTTGGCTAGCTACTCCATTTCGTGCTATAGAGATTCCATATACAATAATAGTATTCATTTTGGATTGTAATCCTATGGTTACTTACATAGCGTGCATGAATGAAATTTTATTTTATTTCATACCTTAAGGCGAAGAAGATGATTATGAAAGGATGTCTTTATCATTTAGTCAGAGTCACTAACACAACTGTGGAGGTAGCAAGCATTCAGTCCGTGCCAGTTGTTAATGAGTTTCTGATGTTTTTCCTGATAAGCTTTCGGGTATCCCGCTAGATCGGGTCATCGACATTGGGATAGACGTGGTGCTAGATACTCAGTCGATATCTATTACCCCATGCCAAATGGCTCCAGCTAAGTTGAGAGAATTGAAAGAGAAATTAAAAGATTTGTTGGATAAAGGGTTTATTAGACCTAGTTTATCGCCTTAGGGTGCGCTAGTGTTGTTTGTAAAAAAAAACTTGGTTCTTTGAGGATGTGTATTGACTATAGGAAACTTAGCAATGTGACCATCAAGAATAGGTATTGCTACCTCGAATCCATGAGTTATTTGACAAAATGCAAGGGGCGAAGTGCTTCTCGGGGATTGATTTAAGATCGGGGCATCATCAATTGAAAATTCGAGAGAAAGATATCCCCAAAACGGCCTTTCGGACCCGCCACGGGCAGTATAAATTTTTGGTGATGTCATTTGGGCTAACAAATGCACCCGCAACTTCATGGATCTAATGAATCGGGTTTTCAAATCATTTCTTGACATGTTCGTAATTGTTTTCATTGATGAAATATTAGTCTATTCACAGAGTCAAGGGGAGCATGCCAATCATTTCAGAATAGTTTTGCAGATGCTTTTGGAGAATGAGTTGTATGCTAAATTCTCTAAGTGTGAATTTTGGCTCAAATCCGTAGCATTCTTGAGTCATGTGGTATCTCGCAAAGGTATTAAGTTTGATCCGCAGAAGATTGAAGCGGCGAAGAGTTAGCCTCGACAAACTACACCGACGGAGATTTGGAATTTCTTAGGATTAGCGGGCTACTATCGGCAATTTTTTGAAGGATTTTCTACTCTTGCATCTCCGTTAACCAAGTTGACGCAAAAAGCAGCAAAATTTCAGTGATCAGATGCTTGTGAAAGAAGCTTTCATGAGTTGAAAGCTAGATTGACGACAACACCGGTGTTAACCTTGCCAACATGTTCAGATGAATTTGTGGTGTATTGTAATGCCTCAAGAGTTTGGTTGGGTTATGTCGTGATGCAGAAAGGCAAGGTTATTGCTTATGCTTCTAGAAAGTTGTAGATCCATGAGAAAACGTATTGGACCCATGACTTGGAACTGGCTGCAGTGGTATTTGCTTTGAAAATTTGGCAGCATTATATGGTGTGCATTGTGAAGTATATTCTGACCATAAAAGCTTGCAATATATATTCAAGCATAGGGAACTAAACTTGAGGCAAAGGAGAAGGTTAGAACTTTTGAAAGATTATGATTTAAGCATTCAGTATCATCCAGGAAACGCAAATATGGTAGCCGATGCGCTAAGCTGAAAGTCATGAGGTACCTTGGAACATTTACCGATAAGTAAAGAGCTTACCGCTTATGCCATAGCACGTTCCTATCTTATTGAGCGTGTCAAGGCTAAGCAATTTGAAGATCCAAATTTAGTGAATATTCGAAATGGTGTACAATCTAAAATTAACCTTGCTTTTTCTCTTGATGAGGATGGAGTGTTGAAGATGAACGGTCTCTTGTGCATGTCAGATATCGATGGGCTTTGTAATAAAATTATGGATGAGGTACACAACACGAGATATTCCATACATCCAGGTTGCACAAAAATATACTAGGTCTTGCGGGAGATTTATTGGTGGAATCGAATAAAGGAAAACATTCCGGACTTCATAGCTAGATGCTTAAATTGGCAGCAAGTAAAGTTTGAGCATCAAAGACCTGGTGGTTGGCTCAGAATATTGAGATTCAACTTTGGAAGTGGGAGATGATTAATATGTAATTTGTTGTGGGTTTGCCTCGCACTCGCTCGAAGCATGACTCTATTTGGGTGATTGTAGGCCAACTTACAAAGTTGGTGCATGTCTTACTGGTAAAGATGACTGATATGGCACCACAGTATGTTAAGTTGTACTTGAAAGAAATTGTTAGACTTCACGGTATTCTAGTTTCCATTATATCTGATAGAGGGCCCCAATTTACTGCTCATATTTTGTAGTCCTTTCAAGAAGGATTGGGTACAAGTGTTAATTTGATTACCACTTTTCATCCACAGACTGACGGACAAGTTGAAAGAACTATTCAGACACTTGAGGATATGTTGGGGCTTGTGTCCATTATATTTTTGGGAATTGGAATGAACACTTACCTTATGATCAAATTTTCCTACAATAATAGCTATCATGCTAGTATCCAGATGGCTCCATATGAAGCTTTGTAGGGACGATGTTGTAGATCTCCTATTGGATGGTTTGAGCCAGCAGAGGTAGGAATACTTAATCCCGATCTTTTACATGATGCCTTAGAGAAGGTGGCTTTGATTCAAAAATAGCTTAACACTTCTCAAAGTTGAAAAAAAGCTACACAGATATACATCGACGTATGTTGGAGTTCAAAGAGTGTGATCAAGTGTTCTTAAAAGTGTCACCAATGAAGGGCGTTATAAGATTTGGGAAGAAGGGCAAGCTAAGCCCCAGATTCATTGGGCCATATTGTATATTGAAAAGGATTGGGGAAGTAGTCTATAAGATAGATTTACCTACATCGATGACTTTGGTTCATCCTATTTTTCATGTATCGATGTTACGAGGGTATGTGCCTGATCCTGCTCATATCATATCACCAAAGGTAGTAGAAATAAATGACGGATTAACTTATGACGAAGAACATGTTGATATTGTTGATAGTCAAGTCTGTAGGTTGAGGAATAAAGACATAGCTTTAGTTATAGTGTTATAGCATAATCATGACGTCGAAAAGGCTACTTGGGAGGTCGAGGAAGATATGAAGATTCAATATCCACACTTATTCGCAACTTCAGGTATGAGTATGAAATTTTGCGTTTAGAGTTTATTATAATTTACTTACATGGGGCAATTGATTGATTAATTTATCTATTACACATGGTTGTTAGACTTGTCTTACGTTGACAAATTTAATAATTGTCATGTTGGGATAGGCTAAATACTGATGTCCAGAGATATATGAAATCGCGGATGCATTCATTTAGGTAGTTGTGTTAAGTTGAGCCATGTAAGGCCTTTTATATTTTATTCTTATAACTCGTTGTTAGGTCGGAATTCTAGGATAAGCCTATTAACGAAGGAAATTATGCGTAGTCAACTTTCGAAGCCTTAAAGAGTTTAGGAGCAAGCAAAAGGCTCGGAGATTATGTTTTCAGACTATAACACAACAAGGAATTTACATTTGAGGACAAATATTTTTAATTGGTGGAGAATATAAAGCCCCGTAAATTCTTTTAATTAAATTCTACTAATTTTGAGCTTGAGAATGCAATGTAATTAAATCTGAGCTACATGATTATTCGAGTGGAAAAAAGTTATTTGAATGCTTGGTGACAATATCGATAGTAAATCATTTAATTAGTGGAGGTTACAAGGTCCTCAAATTCATTTGGAGTATATCAATTTTCTACGTCATAAGTGCTGAAATTTTGAGAAT
The DNA here is from genome assembly GCA_034376525.1 of Nicotiana benthamiana. Classification (NCBI taxonomy): domain Eukaryota; kingdom Viridiplantae; phylum Streptophyta; class Magnoliopsida; order Solanales; family Solanaceae; genus Nicotiana; species Nicotiana benthamiana. Next base: position 99,930,851 of record CM067337.1, read on the forward strand.
TCAATGGCATGTAACTAACTTAAAGGGTCGGAATTTAATAAGAAAAACAAGGATTTAAAATCTTAGTCTTCAGTTGGCAACAACAAAGGATTTAGAAAACTAGAAAAAGTGGTTGGCCAAAAAAGATACAAGTAGGGGACAAAGGAATTAATTAAATAACAAGGATAAGGAAATAATGAAAGTAATTATGAAAGACAAAAGCAAATGGAAAATAGGATGACTAAAGTTGAAGACCAAAATGTTGCTTCTGTGATGGAATAAATTACAACCCAAAGGCGTGCAACTCAGCACCAGAGATTTAGAATCCGCAGCTGAAGTTTTTATAGGCATTTTGTAAAGGGGGAGATTATATTATTTTTGACTTGGTCTTAGGGATTGGAGAGAAGGAGGAAGCTATTTACCATTAACACATCTTCAATGTAAGAATTAAATGTCTTTCTATGATAAATTTGTATCATTTATTACATCTTTTAACCTTCCAACATCGCGGGATGCATAGATTTTTTAAGATAATTTTAAGGACATTTCAAGAAACTCAAATCTTAAAACTTTAGGGTTTGACAAAGAGGTAATTTCTTCACTCCAATCTTGTTTACCATACCCCACGGGTGTATTAAGGTATATATATGAAGTCAGATTTGTATTAAAACATCTATTCATAAAACCCTAGAAGCTAGTCTTGAAATTAAAAAGTTGGTTGGTAAGAATGATGAATAGTGATTGGTCTTGTTTGAACGATGTTATTTTGAATTTATAGAGGAATGACTAGATTTTATAACAAGTTTAAATGAATAAGTTGGAGTTAAAATTCAAGAATTGTCCTTCAAATAATCGAATGAGGATTTTTGTTAAACTTCTGAGATTGGATTTAAGTGCTAGACACTTAGTTGGTTTAGTAGGTATCATTGTGATTCGTTCTTGAATTATGCGAGTTCGTAAATATAGATCGTGACTCATTGGCGTTATTGTAATTTATGATAAGGTTAAAAGCAAATTGAGGTACGTTGAAACTTACTAGCATTGGAACTTTTCTCCAAACTCAATCAAAAATGTGAGTCCTACCTTGTGGGGACGTGTGAGTTGGGATTTTACATTCTTGCATCATAAAAGATTTAAGTGATGTGAATATTATTTTCCTGAAATATTTTATCTTAACTTAAAATAAATAAATAAATAAGGATAGCACATGTAATATTTGAAATTAAATACATGAGTTGTAAAATATCTTGGATATAGTTATTCTCAAATAGTTGATTTGGCTATAAATATTATTATTGATAAATGTAATGATTTTGGAAGATGCTTAATTCAGATTGACCTTGAACACCTTTTCTTATTTGACCATGAAACTACATGTGTCGGTGTAGGCATTGAACCTACCTTACGGTTGGGGACTACGACAGAGTACTTTCATTAGGGGTACTATTGTGCTACTTTATTTGAATGGTTGAGTCAGTCGATACAGCACAATGATAACACGACCTGAGGAAGTAAGGTATCTGATACTTGCTGCTAGGTACATAACCTAGTTGATCTTCTTATGTGTCGGTGATGGTATAGTGCTCCCGGTAAATATAAAATCTAACATGATTTTACAAAGATTATTGATGAAGCTAGACTTGAGCAACTTGGACTGCGTGGATAGGGAAACTTTAAATTTCTCATTGACGTTATTTAGTGAAACTCCACGCTTGTATTCGTGGAGGACTTTATTATATTGATATCTTTTTGAGCCACTAGGTTATGTCTTGCTGACTATTCCATTTCGTATCATAGAGATTTTTTAGACAACAATAATATTCATTTTGGATTGTAATTCTATTGTTACTTACATAGCGTGCATGAATGAAATTTTCTTTTATATTTATGAAGCTTTGTCTTCAAAGAAAAATATTTACTTAAAGTTATTATTCTTGTTTTGCGTATATCTTAAAATTATTGTAATTAAAGAGAGTTTCGTATCCTCCTATTAAGCATATAGATGTGTATTAATCTATAGGATAATTTACCCAGTCAGGTAGAGTACCCAGTGCCGGACACATAGTTTTAGGACGTGAGAACAAAATACCCAAATCTGAATCTCAGTGGATGGTCGCAAAAGAGTTATACCAAGAGTGCCACATGAATATTTTGGTAACTTGGTTCTTTGGGCTTTTCCAACTTCAGAAGTGAGACCTTTTAGATGAACCACTTCCCTGTGCAACAAAGATAATTCATGATTCCGTCACAAAGATAAATGATAAGTATTTCAAGTCATTTATTTACTTTGCAAACCACAAAACAGAAGATCTCATCCCTACTTTAGACATGAACAAAGAATCACTATGGCCAAATTTGGAAGTAGCTAGTTGGTTAAGATTTCCTTTCTATGGCTTCAATTTTGGAAATGGTCGCCCTTTTGTTTTTATGCCTTCATATTACCCAATAGAAGGTATGATACTTCTTGCGAAATCCTTCATTGAAGATGGAAGCATTGCTGCTTTTATTCCTTTATACCTTTGAGAAAGTTTGCTATTCTCTTGATCTGAAAGCAAAATAAAAAGAGCTATGAAGTTATGGGATACAAAGGAAATAAGTTGTTAAATATTATAATGTTGTTTGACTGCTTGTAGCTTATTAGCTAGCACTTCGGTTGTACTCTTTTATCCTGAAGTTTTTGATTTGCTTATTGTCATGCGAAGATCCATAAATCTTGGAGAAGAAATTATTGAAGAATAAAAGGCTATTTTCTATATTTTTCTAGGCAAAGTAGAGCATTCCGAGAGTCACCATGACTTCAGGTACTGTAGGCATATCAAGGTTGAGGAGGTCGTGGGAGCTATGCGTAAGATAAATAGGGGTAGAGCGACCGGGTCCAGATGAGAATCCGGCAGAATTTTGGAAGTGTGTAGGGAGAGAAGGTTTAGAGTGGTTGACTAGGTTGTTTAATATTATTTTTAAGGCAAAGAGGATGCCGGACGAGTGGAGGTGGAGTACGGTAGTTCCATTGCATAATAACAAAGGTGATATCCAGAGTTATAATAATTATAGGGGTATCAAATTACTGAGTCATACCATAAAAGTATGGGACAGGGTGGTTGAAGCGAGGGTGAGGATGATAGTGTATGTATCCGATAACCAGTTCGGGTTCATATTGAGTCGTTCTACCACAGAAGCTATATAACTTGTTAGGAGGTTGGTGAAACTATACAGATAAAAAAAGAAGGATCTGCACATGGTGTTTATTGACCTAGAGAAAGAATATCACAAGGTTCCGAAAAAAGTTCTTTGGAGATGCTTGGAGGCAAAACGTGTGTCGGTTCCCTATATTATAGCGATTAGGGACATGTCTTATGGAGCTAAGACTCGGGTTAGAATAGTAGGAGGCGAATTTGAGCATTTTTCAGTTGAAATGGGGTTACACCAAGGGTTTACGCTCAGTCTGTTCCACTGGTGATGGATGCTTTGACAAACCCTATTGAAGGGGAGGTGCAATGGTGCATGCTATCACCGATGATATAGTCCCCATTGATAAGTCACGGGCCGGTGTTAACGATAGGCTAGGAGTTTGAGATAGTCTCTTGAGTCTAAGGGTTTCAATCTGAGCAGAACGAAGACAAGATACCTGGAGTGTAAGTTTAGTGCTGAGTCGAGGGAAGTGGGCGTGGTTGTGGGGCTGGAATCATAGGTTATCCCTAGTAGAGGAAGTTTCAAGTACCTTGAGTCGGCTATCCATGAGGGAAGAGAGATCGATGAGGATATCACATACCGTATTGGAGTAGGATGGATGAAGTGGAGGTTAGCATCCAGAGTCTTGTGTGACAAGAGAATGCTAATGATACTCAAAAGTAAGTTCTATAAAGCGGTGGTTAGACCGGTTATGATGTATGGGGTTGAGTCTTGACCTGTAAAAAATTCACATATTCAAAAGATGAAAGTAGCATAAATGAGGATGTTGAGGTGGATGTGCGGGCATACTAGGATGTATAAGATTAGGAATGATGATATTCGGGAGAAAGTGCAGGTAGCTCTCATTGATGGCAAGATGCAAGAAGCGAGGCTCAAATGGTTCGAGCATATACATAGGAGAAGCCCAGATGCTCTAGTAAGAAGATGTGAGCAGCTGGTTGTGGAGGGCACAAGAAGAGATTGAGGGTGGCCTAAGAAGTATTGGGAAGAGATGATTAGGCAGGATATGCTGAGGCTTCAGATTTGCGAGGACATGACACTTGATAGGAAGTTGTGGAGGTCGAGTATTACGGTTGTAGGCTAGAATGTAGTTGAGTCTTGCCTTACTTTGTACCTTTGTGAGCCTAATATAGTAGGGTTTTGGTCTAGATAGCTAGTGGCAATCTCGTGTCTTACTATTTTGTCTTTTCAGTGCAGGACCAATTTACTAGCCATCATTTTTCTTTTCAATTTTTCTTCTGCTTTTTATGTTCCTATTTTTTCCTATGATCTCTGCAATGAAACTAATATTGTCTCCTTTTGTCTTTTTATTTCTCTTGACCCAAGGGTCTTTCGGAAATAACCCCCAGACCCCACTAGTAAAATTTTAATGGGTGGTTGTTGTAGTTGTTGATCCAACTCTTCTTCATTTTCTAGTCTTTCCACTTTTCCAGGTTCCTATTTTGATTGGAAATGTTTGTCATGGTTAAAAATTAATGGACGAGATTAATTTTGAATAATAAACCCCTCACTATGGTTAAAAGTATTTTACTTCTACTTTTATCCATTCTCAAATAATATCTTTTGCAATCTAGAATTATGGCTACACATTATTTACGATTTCTTCTCTCTTTCTTGTAATAGTTTTCTATCCATGAGTTAATCTTTTTCCAATCTTCCTGCATACTCATTACAAAAATGATAAATACTAGAGGTAAATTTCAAAAGTTTAACAATAAAAACTGAAGAACGGTAACCATTTGGAGGGTTCAGTTGAGTTGCCATTTTTCTATGTACTTTGCATTTTCAGAACAATGGAAAAAAGGTTCAATTTTATTCAAAAAGTTCAGTTAGTAAATTCTACAAACACATTGTATACAAATTTTTTACTTGACTATTTCCATAACAAGAAACGCAAAAACAAGTATAATCGAAATAAATAAATAAATAAATAAGAACCTGGCAAGAATTGGTCAGTTATTTGCAGAAAAATGAAGTTCCACGAACTTGTTATCTTGTTTTATCTTTTTGCCCCTTGTTTTTTTCTCTTGATCTTTTACCTAATAATGAGCCTGTTTGGCTTAGCTAATTTAGAGTTTCAGATAAGCATTAGGTGCTGAAAAGCACTTTTAAGTGTTGATATTAATTTTAAAAAAAGCAGTTACGTATTTGAATAAAAGTGCTGAATTTAATAATAAGTAGCCGAAGAATTAGAAGCAAGAAGAAATAGAAACAGAAAGCGATATTCTCTAAAGCTTTTGGTAAGCTTAAATGTTTGGTTGGCCCAGAAAGCTGGTCTCAGAGGGTTTTGGTAAGCTTTTGAAGGTGGATAGGCTTTTATGGAGCTGGGTAATTATTTTGTGGGGTCGGCGCACGTCATTGAGCGTGGGCGGGAGGTTGAGTATATATTTGTGCATGATGGACGGAAAAATGGGGGTCGGGGTGGGTAATAATGTTGTGGTGGGTTATATAGGATGTGGGGATAGGTTTGGTGGTGGGGTCAAGGCTTGTTGTAATGTGGTGAACCCCAAGGCCCGAACCAAGTTTCTGAGTCAATTGTTGCTACCTCATCCTTCTTCTTCTTTTCGATTGTTCCCCCCCCCCCCCCCCCCGCTTTAGATGGCCTGGGTGGTTGCTGTGATTGCTGAATAACTCATAATTTTGTTAGATTTGAGCCCCTCCTCTACTATGCTCCCCATTTTTACTACTTCATTAAAGGACTTGCCCACTGCCAATACCAGGTAACCAAAATAAGTAGGCTCCAAGGCTTGCAAGAAGTAATCTACCATTTCGCTTTCCTTCATTGGAGGGTCGACCCTCGCTGCTTGTTCCCCCACCGAAAGCCATATTCTCTAAAGCTCTCATTGTGCTTCTTCTCAACTTTCATCAAGGACAAACAATCCGGAATAATTTCAAGATTGTACTTAAAATGGCAGGCGAATGCTTGGGCTAGATCGTCCCGTGTATACCACCGACCATGATCTTGTCGGGTGTACCATTCCAAAGCTAAGCCACTCAAACATTGACTGAAGTACACCATCAATAATTCATCTCTCTCGCCCGTTCCTCTCATCTTGCTACAAAACCCTCTTAAGTGTGCCACTAGATCACCATGCCCGTCGTACAAGTCAAACTTGGACATCTTAAAGCCTGCCGGTAATATTGTGCCCTTGCCGAGCTATTAGTATAGCAGGTGCTCTTGCCGAGCTTGATGTGATTAGCCTATTTCTATTTTTCTTTCATTATTTATTTTCTTTAATAGCTTGTTGTTATTAGTATTAGTGCTTTTATTTTAGTATCCTTTTTTAGTAGTTTTGTTTTCTTTTTTTATTTTTCTTTCCTTAAGTAATATTTCCTTGGGTTTTCTTCATGCTACGGTTCTTTCCCAAGGAATATTTTTTGAAGTGAACCGGGTGACTTTTCCCTATGATAGATGGCGTGACAACTTTCTTAAGATAATTAGTCTTGTTTGCTAGGAGGAGACTTTTGGATTATTTGGTACCAATAGAATTAGTCTCTTGTATGTGAATTGTGAATCAAGAATACCCTTCCAAATTCTGGTTTTGAACTAAAACAGGTAAGTTGCATGGTGCAAAATAATTTTTGTGACAAATTTTTGGCTCTTGTATTGACTCTTTGGCCATTAGTTTGAATAATATTGCTCCAGATGCTATCAGTAGAAAATAAAATTGATCCATCTTGATTAATTCATGTGCCATGTATGCTCGTGTTTGTACAAATAAATCTTGTGTTTACTTCTATCATCTAGAACTTACCCCGTTTGTCTTTCAACACTAATGATAGTATGTTTGGTTGGAGGGATGATCTTAGGCATTCTTTTTTTTATTTGCAAAACCTCTTTAGCCTTTCAAGCCCACCATTGCATAAACAATACCACTAGTACCATATTTGAGCCTTTAACCTTTTCTTTGGCCACCTCATTACAAACATTTCCCCTTTTGTAAAATAATTCTGTCTTTTGAACCCGTCCCTCCTTGAACATTGAGAATGAGGCTAAAAGCCTAAGTTGGGGGTATGGTATCAAAGTGGAAATGGGTAAGGTTGCACATTGAGTGTACGAGCATATATCTCAAAGTGTTTGTATTAAATTATTCAAGCTCCAAAATAATATATATATATATATATATATATATATATATATATATATATATATATATATATATAGAAGAAATATTTGTATGTATATAAAATTATGGATCCTTGAAGAAATTAGAGAGGTATTTAAGGTGGTTCTATAATGTGATCTAGATTCCAATGAGGCTATGTGGGTAGAAAAGAAACAAAGTGCAAAAAGAATGACAAATGTGAGTAGTGTTCAAGGAGGATGAAGTCACTTGTATCAAAATGCTTATCCGACCCTTCCCTAAACCTACATTACAAACTTAAAAAGTACTTTTGGGACCTTCAACCGAACAATTTGAATAAACGATAAATTAAAATAAGGGCAAGCTTATGGTATGAGATGTTGTAACACTTGAAATTCTTTGTGAGGGTGAGTGTTTGTGTAAAATTTGTCCCTTATGTTTTATTGTAAATATGATGATTTTGGGACATTCTTTCTTGTGAGGGCACATAAATTAAGAAGGATTGGTGAAATTGAGTAAGTTGAGCATATATAATGGACTAATTCTTCTGAGTCACTTTTTGGGGCTTATTCTTGTCACTTGATTATTTAAAAACTCTTTTGCACATTCTTGAAGTTGTTTCTAAATGGGGGAGTCATTCGGGAAAGATGCACATACTCGAGTCTAATTATTAGTACCAACCAAATCCATAAGTATGGTGCTTAAATTAGAGAATATGATATGTAAATAATAGCAATACCACTTGTGTTTTAAATGCTAAATCCTCATTGAAGTGTTGGTTTTAATTTGCTTGAGGACAAGCAAAAGTTTTAAGTTGGGGGTGTTGATGAGTGGTGATTTTACCACTCAATCTAGTCTCTTTTCCTTAGCTTTTATGTCCTTTAACTATAATTTGAGGTCGTTTATTGTGTGTATTATTAGATTTTCAGGCAAATGATGCAACGAAGTGATTTGAATTGAATTGAAGTGGAATTGAGAAAAAGAGGGTGAAAACAACAAAACTCTCCGGTGATTCCTCATCTGCGGAGGAGTGGTCGCAGAAGCGACCTCGCATCTGCGGAAGTGGACTCGCATCTGCGGATATTGGCATTTCCTTAACGATCGCATCTGCAATTGGTTTATCGCTTCTGCGGTGGCGCATCTGCGCCTGATGAACCGCTTCTGTGGTGACAATATTTAAATGGAATTTCTCTTCTGCGATGGGAGCTCTGCATCTGCGAAGATACACCTGCGATGATTCTTTCGCAGGTGCATAAGTCAGGCATCAGATCTGGGAAAATTAGTTTCATTTCATATTTTTTCAACCCCAAACCATTTTTATACTCGTCCAAGCAGATCTTTGGCATATCTTTGACTTATTTTCAGTTACATAGACTAGAGAGAACAAAATTCTTGAAGTTAAGGTTTGCACACACACTTTAGTCTTGAAGATTTGAAGCTTGTGATTAAGATTTTCTTACCCATTTATGTTGCTTTCTTTATTTTCTTGCTTTGTATCGTATGTCTAAGTGTGTAGTATTTTATTCAATACTTGAATCTTGTTTATGGAAATATTCATGTTTAAAGTGGGGATTAAATATATTGTTGTGCTTATGTATTGAATGATTTTTATGCTTTTATGAAGTGAGTTATTGTTACTTTAATTATTCTTGTTCTTTATATTTCTAAAGGGATTAGCTAACCCTAAGACTCGCTCATTAACTCTGAATTAATTTTGAAAAAGATAATTTGGGGCTGGGAAAGATTAATTAACAAGAACTCGAGGCGTTAACCCTCATTTTATAGATTCCACCTAGGGATAGGATTGAACTACTTGTAGCCATATCCGATGTGCTTAATATCTTAATTTTTTTAGGGATAATCCAATTAGGAAGTCTTGTTAGTCTTCGGAAGAAGCTAATTAAGAATTATTATTCGTGGCTAATTAAGATAAACTCGCTCATATTTGTAAAATTATAAAATACATAGGATCGTTACTTGAGTGTAATTCCTGATGCATTCATACTTGTAGCCATTGATCATTTTACTTGTTTTCTAGGTTAGTTTACATTTCCGCACTTTGATATAAACATTTTCAAAACCAAAATCTTAGCGTTTGGCATTGCATGATAAGCGATAATTTTCTTACATTCCTAATCGCCTACATATTATTCTCTGTGGGATTCGACTCCGACTCATAGTTGGGTAAATTATACTGCATGTGACCATATCCATTTAGTTTTTAGTAGTGGATTTGGACGTAATCAGCAATCTTCCAATCATCTGCATGGTCACTAGAGCACGGAACAATTATTTCAAACCTAAGGTCATTTGTGACTACCTTGTTGTATCCTCATCAAAGTAGCTACCTCTTGCTCCTACCATAATTTCTCGAGCCAAGAAATACCTTGAGTGGCAGGCTATTATGCATGATATGAATTCACAGCTCTTCTTAAAAAAATACCTGGTCTTTGGTTCCTAGCTCACCTTCACATAACGTTGTTGCATGTTGGGTGCAAGTGGGTTTATTGTGTTAAACATAAATCCGATCGATTGATTGATCGATTCAAATCTAGGTTAGTAGTCAAGGGCTTTCATTAAAAAAACGATTACAGAGTAAGGATTACCATCATCAATATACAAAAACGGAAGACTTAAGATCACTGAAATGCTAAGAATTAATTGGCTAATATTGATAGTATTTGGCTATTATTGATAATATTTGGTAGCATTGTTGCCCTAAAAGGACAAACTTGTTAGTTCCCGATGATTAATGGCCTTACTTAATAATTCTTATCAAAATTATAACTAATGATTGACAGAAATGAAAAAAAATGCATCATATTCTTCCCATACTTTAGATCCCAAAATATGACTGGAAAATGAACCGTCTTGTATTTTGATGTATCTCTGCCCTGCCACACCTAGCCGTAACCCCATTCCAACCTTTAAAATATATTTGTTTAATACAATAATATGCCTCCACATATAACAATAACAATAATAATTACATTTCATTACAAAACTTAGCTCAAAGTAATAAACAAAAAGATAAACAACAAAATAGAGAGAAAGAGAGAAGAGAATATATTTCTTCCATGTATCCAAGTGTATTACAAAATGAGTTTTCATCCTCTATTTATAGTACAACATATAGGTATACCAAAAGAATTTCATAAGTATGTCATTAAGTATTTGAGATCATGGAGGAAGATCATGGGTAAATTATGAAGGTATGGGAGTTACAACAATAATGGTGAAAAGTAGTGGGGATTATCTACATAATGGAGAAGAGTAGTGGGAGTAACTTCTTTAGGAGTTATAGACATCCACTACAAAGTATAATATTTCATAACACTCCCCCTTGGATGTCTATAGATAATGTGCCTCGTTAAAACCTTAACTAAAATAAAACCCAATGGGAAAAAATTCTAGAAAAGGAAAAAGAGTACACATATCTAACAAAATGCATTTTGTTGCCTCGTTAAAAACCTTGCAAGAAAAACCCAGTGGGACAAAACCTTGTAAGGGAAAAAGAGTGCAACGCGCATTAACTCCCCCTGAAAGAGCATCAATTCACATTCTTGAGCCTTCGCATTCCAATCTTGTGCACCATCTTCAAGAGATCTGTTGGAAACACGTTCTCGAACTAACGTGTGTTGATTCGTGTAGGTTTTGATAAATGCCAAACATTATGCCAAACATCGGTGATGGAACAATAACATTCCAAGTACAAGATGGACAGTACGCGTTCAAGAATAGAAGATGCAATCAACTGTTGAGTCGTTCTTAAATTGTAATCTTGACTCAACGACTTATTTCTAATATTGGCTCTCACCTAAAATGATTTTTATAAAATCATGCATCATTAGGTTTTAAAGAAATAAGTTGCATATTTGCTAAAATGATTTTAAACTCGTTTTGTGAAATTTGAGTTAAAACAATCGATTGTCTTATGACCACAATCGATTGTCAAATTTTATAGTTAGTCTCAAAATAATTGCCTTGAGACAGAAAGTTTGTTGAAAATCATTTTGGAAGCAACAATCGATTGTCACTATTAACAATCGATTGTCACTGTATATGACTTACAAAATATTATTTTCAAAACGTTTTTGAAATCAGATTTTGGTTGATTAAATATATTTTGCAAATCTTCTTCAAGTCAAAGACCAATTTATTGATCAGATCATTGCTCCTTAAATCAAGGAACATGTTGTTGAAAATAGTTTACAAAATCTGTATTTTTCTAAGTCTGACAGATATGTCTCTTTGACTTAAGCAGACACAATCGATTGTCTAAATTGAACAATCGATTGTCATGGTTTGAAAAACTCCAAACGGACTTCTACAATTATTGCTGATCTTCAAAGTCCAGATTTGGTTGGTACTCATTTATTACTCAATCTGCATTATTCAAATTGTGTCAGATATGTTTTTGAAAATACTTGACGCAATCGATTGTCACTATTACAACAATCGATTGTCTTGAGTTAAATTCAGAGAATTGTGTTTTTAATTAAGGCAACGGTCATAAACTCTTTTATCTCTATAAAACCTTCTCTGAAACGTTTTTAGAACCAACACAACTGATACAAATCTTTGAAAGAATACATTACATTATTGAGCATCATTTTTATCATATCATTCATATTATTTTGAGAGCCATATTTGATTGAGTTGTTGTGTTCTTGAGCTGATATATTTGTACTCATAATCCACTCTATTGAGAGAGTTATTGTAAAGTGAGTAGTGAGTGCTTCTTTGTGAGCACTTGTAACAAGAAGGAGTGTTGTATTTCTTCTTGGGAAGTCTTAGGGATAGGTGTCCTTAAGCAGGTTGTTTGAGGCTTGTGTTGTATCAAGTTCTCAAGTTGTAAAGGTTCGTTAGGCACCCGGAAGCTTAACAGGGAAGTCTTGAGGTGAGGTATCCTCAAGCAGGTGTTTGAGACTTGTTCGATTCAAGTCTCAAGTGTAAAGGTTTGTTGAGCACCCGCAAGCTCGACAGGGTTGTTAGTGGAAATCTCGAGAGAGTCTCTCGGGGACTGGACTAGCCACAAGGTGTGGTAAACCAGTATACATCTCTGCCTCCTTTACTTTCCTGCACTTGTTAAATTCCTGCAGTATTTTTATATTCCTGCAACAGGATTTTTAATTCCGCATAATTCCTGTAAAACGCTATTCACCCCCCTCTAGCGTTGTTCACGGTTCCTAACAATTGGTATCAGAGCTTAACTCTCTGAAAGCCTTAACCGGTTGAGAGAAAGATCTGTATTTTCTGTTGAGAATGTTGAATGCAGGCACAATGAGCGTAGGTCACTCAATCTTCAAACCTCCAGTATTTGATGGCAACAACTACGCATATTGGAAGGAGCGGATGAAAATCTTCATCCAAGCAAACGACTTTCGTCTTTGGCAAATCATAAAGTTTGGTAAACTAATGACGAAACAAGCTGGAAAAGCCATGGTAAGAGAATACAACACCAAGGCTATAAAAATGTTGTATAGCTCTCTAAATCAGGATGAATGTCGGAAAGTTTCACACTGCAAATCTGCCAAAGAAGTGTGGAACAAACTTGAGGACATTTATGAAAACATTCCTCAAGAAACGAGCTATTCGTGTGATGAACAAAATACACGATGCTTCATGGCCGACAAAGAAGAAGAGGTAAGTACTTCTGGCTCTCACTCGTTTGAAGAATTACAAGATGCCTATGAAGAACTTTTTGGTGAATTTGTAAATGTTTCAAAATCCTTGAAAGAACTTAAGAAAGACCTTTTGTTAAAAGAAAAATATTTTGAAAATCAACTTTCTTCAAAAGAAAAAATTTTTGAAAAATTGACTCGTAATAACGAGAAGCTTGTAGAAGAAAATCAATTTTTACAAAATGATAGTGTTGATCTTAGAAATGTGATTAAACCTATGCATGAAGCTTCTTCTATTGATCAATGTTCTAAATGTTCTTCTTGTGAATCCTTGCAATCTGAAATTGCAGAACTTAGGAGTACACTAGAAACACGTAGTGTAGATGTTCCTAAGGTTATGGAAGAAAAGAAGAAATCTAGGAAAAATAGATGGCGTAAAAACAAGAATCACGCTAGAAATTCTACTGCACCACCTAGAAATAAATCTAGGGTTTTAAATGAGTCTAGAAAAAACGTTGTTAGACCACCTAGACACTATGCTAGGATGTATGCAAACAAGCCTAGAAATAGTTATTTTAGGCAACCTAGAAATAATTCTAGGATCGAGACTAGACAACCTAGAAACGATGCTAGGTTCTTCAACAAATCTAGGATTAATAACTTTAGACCACCTAGATACAATTCTAGAAATTGGAATAATGAGTCTAGAGTTAATCGCTTTAATTTTCCTAGAAATAATACTAGGACGTTTATTGATAAGTCTAGGATGAATCATGCTAGATCACCTAGAAATGACTCTAGGATTTTCAACGCATCTAGGAATGACTATAGATCACCTAGAACGTATTTGGCACAACCTAGGCATAGGCACAACCCGAATGTTGTATGTCATTATTGCTATCGTGTAGGTCACATTGCACCCGTGTGTTTTGCGAAGCATAGAGATTTATCTTTTAGTTATAATTATTATTTGCCTAACCCCAAAGGACCCAAGATGGTTTGGGTACCAAAAACCTCTCCGTAGGTAATTATTTTTGCAAGTGTGCTTGAAGACTACAAAACTGTAGTAGATGCGCCAAGCACGACACCTAATTGCATCAAAGGGGAATTTCGGTTAGCCATTCATTTTTGATGAAACCGAACTGTGCAAATAATTATTATTGACAGATTTGTTGTTGTAAATAATATGTGGCAGCTGTTAATATAAACATGTTGGTTGTTAACGTGATTCTCACTTGGAAAAATATTGATGTGCTGAAATTGCAATAATTGATATATGAGATTTCATTGTTGACTATCCTTGTTGATTGACATGCTGAAAATCTGTTTTTGACTGATTACTAGTATCATTCATTAAATGTTGATCCATGCTTTGACTAATGTTGATTCTTGTATTGATTGAGTATCTACTAGAATCATTTTTGGTTGATTCATGTTTTGGTAATCTTTTCAAAACACCAAATGATATTATTTTTCTATTAATGCATGTTTTGATAAATGCTATCCAAAATAACAATTGGTATTTTTGTGACATGTTTTGTTGATAAAATTGATAAATTTATAGCAATCTCTATATTGTATGTTCCTCAATATCCTTCCTATTCTTTTGTGAATATGGTAAAAGGAATTAGCCTTAATACAATCTTCTTGCTAAAAGAAGAAATGTTTTAGGCAATTTGTTACAAGTAAGTGAATGTCATTACATTCTATCTTGCCTTACTTGAAGAGGAATTTGTGCTTTGAAAGAATTGATTGCATGAATTTTATTGATGATATTCTCTTAACAATATCTATTTGATTTTCGAAATTATTTCCTATTGATAATATTATCTGAAAAAATTTGTTTGATGATGTTCTTTATGTGGCTGATATTATTGTTGATAACATCTATTTGATAAAATTATTTTGGAGCCACTAATCTACTTGCATGAAGTATATGATTCAATATCTAGCAAATTGAGATGTCAAAAATGGAGGATGACATTAAAACAAACCGGGTATGATCGTTCCTTACTCTACCCTTTGGCTAGTAAAATTAGTATAATATTTTGCAAATATTGATATGATAAATGGGCATCATGTCCATAGATCACGTTCTCGAAGGCGATGTCGAAATTGAGAATTCAATCAACTGACATCTTAACCAAGCCTTTAAGATTAAGAGTTGTTCTTCCGTATTCTTAGTGAACTCGGAGTTCTTAACTCAACGTTGATCAAATGCATACATTTATGTTGCATTCATGTTTTGAATATTACATGCTTGCTGAGATATCCTCATAAATAGGGGGAATATATTTATGAAATCTTTTCAGCATATGTTTTGATAAAATGCAATACGTGATTATGTGCATCAAATGTGCTAAGTTCTGATTTCATAACAATTGGCATTGCTTATAAACTGATTATGTGCATTCATGTTCTATAAAATCGTTTCTAAAAACGTTTCTCAAAATTCTGAAAAGTTATTATCTTCTACCATACATTGATGGCATTGTCTCATCTATAATCGATCATCATATATCCAAAATTGATTATCATACTCCTAAAATCAATTGTCATACTTCCATAATTGATTATCATATATTCAAAATCGATTAACATATTTCCATAATCGATTTCCAGGACTTAAAACTATTTTTGCCCAGTCTACAATCGATTGTCTAAAGCCACAATCGATTGTTAGCTGATTTCTGAGTTTTTGATAACTCTCTGTTTCTTGCCAATTTTTCAGAAACTAAGTCTTAGACAGTCAACAATCGATTGTCCATTCTTCACAATCGATTGTCCAACGGTAAAAATTCAAAAATTTGTTACCGTTCTGAATTATGAACTTGACAATAATCCTTTATCATCTTGTCAGTTCAAAATAGGCTTAGTCATTCAAGAATTTTCTTTCAAAAGTCCGTAAAACTTAGGCTCTTCAAATAGCTCTTCTTGCCTACAAATCTTAAATGGCAAATAGAAGTTTTTCTAAACATTCTCGTGCTAAATGTCTCTTCTTCAAACCTTCCTCCATCTATACATTGTTATAATGATGGATCCATTCTTTGGTTTGAACAAGAAAATGAGCTATATCGTTTCATTCAAATATTTGAAAATCGAGTCATTCGTCCAACTCGATTCATAACCGCTAAATATCTCGCGGATATTTCTTCATTCCAATATACTTCTCCAAAGTTCAAATCTTAACTTTGTTGATTTGAAGTATGATCTCTTTCATCCTCTTTTGATCCAAGCATCCTATTCGAATCTTAAGAAAGATGAAAATGAAGTCCTTTCTAATTATATTCCTATTCTTCTTAGTGAAGAAAATATTCAAGTCATCACAAAATTTTTCTTCGTGATTGACAAGACATCGTTCATTAGACCATGTCGAAGGAATACTCGAAGCGTCTCAAATCTTTACCGATGTTGATTTCAAGTAAATTCATACCAAACATTGAGAAATTCAAGAGACCTCTTTTTATGGCTATGTGATCAAATTCAAAATCCTCCTCCTTCCAAATTCGAGCTCGTCGTCCTCGTGCTCATCTAGATGTATCTCAAAATAATCTTGATTCTCTATCAACTTCAGTAATTCAAATTGATAGAATTGTCCCATTCGAGACAGCGCCAAACACCATGGCCGAAGATGATAATGATGAGGAATAAATATTTTCTTGGTTGTTATGTTATATTTTCTACTATTTTATTATGGCTTATGAATAAAATGTTTTTATTTGAAATGTTTCTCCAAATTACCCTTATGTGAAATATTTGGTATTTTTTGCCAAAAGGGGGGAAGTAAATGTCTCTCCAAAGGGGGAAGTTCTGCAACTTGTCAAAAGGGGAATTATATTTTTCTCTAACCACCTTTTATTTATGTCAAAAGGGGGAAGTTGTGAAACTTATGATCCTAACCTTTTTCTTCCTTTTTGCTAATGTCAAAAGGGGGAAGAGAAAGGGTATATGCATATCTATTATTTTCTATACTTTGGGGGAAGATAAAAGTATATGCATATCTACATGTCTACATGCATTCTTTATAGGGGGAAGAAATATGAATGTTTATGATGTTTATGATTATGCAAGTCTTTGAATATTTGTTGCATAAATTTAGGGGGAATATTATATTTAGGGGGAACATATCTTGAACTGCTGTTATGCATACTGTCATACATTGAACTGTTATTAATATGCATATCCCGATATATGTTTGCCATTATCAAAAAGGGGGAAATTGTTGGAAACACGTTCTCGAACTAACGTGTGTTGATTCATGTAGGTTTTGATAAATGCCAAACATTATGCCAAACATCGGTGATGGAACAATAACATTCCAAGTACAAGATGGACAGTACGCGTTCAAGAATAGAAGATGCAATCAACTGTTGAGTCGTTCTTAAATTGTAATCTTGACTCAACGACTTATTTCTAATATTGGCTCTCACCTAAAATGATTTTTATAAAATCATGCATCATTAGGTTTTAAAGAAATAAGTTGCATATTTGCTAAAATGATTTTAAACTCGTTTTGTGAAATTTGAGTTAAAACAATCGATTGTCTTATGACCACAATCGATTGTCAAATTTTATAGTTAGTCTCAAAATAATTGCCTTGAGACAGAAAGTTTGTTGAAAATCATTTTGGAAGCAACAATCGATTGTCACTATTAACAATCGATTGTCACTGTATATGACTTACAAAATATTATTTTCAAAACGTTTTTGAAATCAGATTTTGGTTGATTAAATATATTTTGCAAATCTTCTTCAAGTCAAAGACCAATTTATTGATCAGATCATTGCTCCTTAAATCAAGGAACATGTTGTTGAAAATAGTTTACAAAATCTGTATTTTTCTAAGTCTGACAGATATGTCTCTTTGACTTAAGCAGACACAATCGATTGTCTAAATTGAACAATCGATTGTCATGGTTTGAAAAACTCCAAACGGACTTCTACAATTATTGCTGATCTTCAAAGTCCAGATTTGGTTGGTACTCATTTATTACTCAATCTGCATTATTCAAATTGTGTCAGATATGTTTTTGAAAATACTTGACGCAATCGATTGTCACTATTACAACAATCGATTGTCTTGAGTTAAATTCAGAGAATTGTGTTTTTAATTAAGGCAACGGTCATAAACTCTTTTATCTCTATAAAACCTTCTCTGAAACGTTTTTAGAACCAACACAACTGATACAAATCTTTGAAAGAATACATTACATTATTGAGCATCATTTTTATCATATCATTCATATTATTTTGAGAGCCATATTTGATTGAGTTGTTGTGTTCTTGAGCTGATATATTTGTACTCATAATCCACTCTATTGAGAGAGTTATTGTAAAGTGAGTAGTGAGTGCTTCTTTGTGAGCACTTGTAACAAGAAGGAGTGTTGTATTTCTTCTTGGGAAGTCTTAGGGATAGGTGTCCTTAAGCAGGTTGTTTGAGGCTTGTGTTGTATCAAGTTCTCAAGTTGTAAAGGTTCGTTAGGCACCCGGAAGCTTAACAGGGAAGTCTTGAGGTGAGGTATCCTCAAGCAGGTGTTTGAGACTTGTTCGATTCAAGTCTCAAGTGTAAAGGTTTGTTGAGCACCCGCAAGCTCGACAGGGTTGTTAGTGGAAATCTCGAGAGAGTCTCTCGGGGACTGGACTAGCCACAAGGTGTGGTAAACCAGTATACATCTCTGCCTCCTTTACTTTCCTGCACTTGTTAAATTCCTGCAGTATTTTTATATTCCTGCAACAGGATTTTTAATTCCGCATAATTCCTGTAAAACGCTATTCACCCCCCCTCTAGCGTTGTTCACGGTTCCTAACAAGATCGTTGGTAGAGATTTGATAAATAAATCAGCCATATTAACTATAATGAATATTTGCACCTTGAAATCATAACTCGTGGTAGATATATAATGTCTTCACAAATATCATGGAATGGCTTTTCAATATCTCCATAAATGTATCATCGCTATCATATTATCATGCTTATAGTTATAGCAAGATACATTTGTGCATAAATTGCATTGAGGAAGTGGTACCTCAAGATCAAGAATTATAGATGCTTCAAGCAACTTAAATCCTTTATGGATTGTCATATAAGTTGAGTCATATAAGCCATATTATAGACTTTAGATGCATATCAAGTTTTCATGTCATGCTAGACGTATAAGATATCGAAAAACTGATTACACATACCATTGACTTTATACTTTCAAGTATTCGAACTACATGTCCAAAACTACATGTCTTTCATATGGAATCAATTCTACTTGAATTGTATCTCTTCCATTTGTCCAATATTTTGTTTGTATTCGACAAACTTAAGATCCTCATCGATATTTAGCGCTGTCATAGATGTCGTCGACGAACATTTTATATCGGTTCCATTAAATTTTCATAAAGACATAACATGGAGATCTCTTCATTCATATATTCAGGTACCTGAATCTCTCATGAGATTTTATGAAGTGTTATGTCATGTGATCTTCTAGATCACTTGCCTCCTTATTGTGATCACTTTGATCATTTGCTCATCTTCTTTATTAAGAAGTTCTTTTTGAAATCGATTTGTCTACACGCTTTAAGCGTATCAAAGACTTTGTCCTTCTAGGACTTAATATGAGCATTTGCAGTGAGAATATAGTTACTTTCTTTGGGTCAGCAAATGCGTATGGCATGCTTTGCAATATATTGCAATTGAATTATCTTTTTATGAACTTCAAGTTCATATTATGATATTCGAGGATCTATATATACAAATGATAATTCGTTCCATGTAACTTTTTCTCAAGTGTTTATTATGTCTCCCCCTCATGTTAGAAAAACTAACTTGTTTCCTCAACTCTGGGAAATCATCTTTGTGCATTATCATGTTAATATACACTGCACATCAATAATAATAAGATGAAATTATTTGGTTCCTGACCCTGAACCACTTGTGAGGGGAGAATATAATATACTCTCGTGTATAACGTATATCAAATTGATATAGATAACTATGTTCTCATAAGCAATAATTTAGCTATTAAGTGGAGGAACTCAATAAATTATTTTGCTAAACCAACTATGATGTAAACCAACTTATCAAGATGAACTATCTTGAATAGAAAATCTGGAAATTATGCTCGAAATTATATTACTGAGCAAGTTACCTCGCAAGCACCGGCCAGGTTGCAGGTTAATAATAATCGCACATGTAACCATATCATAGATGCATCATATGTGGTATACATGGCAGGCGAATGGGCCCATATTCGCCTTTGATATTTCCAGAATTTATGGGATTCAACCCCAACTTTAGTTGGTCAATTAATTAATGAGAACAAGTAATATAAGAGAATTCGTAAAGAACTTTCTAGTTCTTTAATATTTACCCATGTGAATTCTCTATTATTGTTGCACATCATACTTAAATTGATATGGCTAACCCGAATGCCAATTGAATAAATTATCAATATTGATAAAATTCAGGTTTACATTATGACATGTGCAATTATCGATAAACTCTAAGTTTATTATGATATGGGTTTTTATATCAATAAACATCCACTTTATTGTGGCATTCTTTTGTTTGAATAGTACAAATTAGAGAATAAAGCTGGTAGCTTTTCACATGCATATTATCATGCTACAAGTTGTAGTAATAGAAGATATCAAATCTTTCTTTTATTTATAGTCTCAATATAATCAATCGCTTCGCATATACTTTGGAAACCGAATAAGTTTCTTTGAGACTTACTACAATACAATACCTTATTGGTAATAAATTATGTTTCTCCAAAATAATATAATTGGCTCTTAAAGTTGTACCATTATGGTCATGTCAAAATTATATGCAATATATGTTTCTTGCATTATTATTGTCCATTAATAATCATATTGCCAAAATATTTTGGCGTACAATAGGTATGTGACCAATGACTATTCATGCCATAATAATGACATTATTTTCTTATATCATCTCAACCCTCCTTCTAGAGGTGAGTGTGGTATATTCAATACCAATAGCATGTTCATATTCTTCCAATAATGAATATGTATTCATAAATCATATGTTGTCACATTCACACCATGAATGGATCATAATCATCTATATTTGCTGTATAAAATCTCATGTCAAATCGATGACATATGTTACTTTCACAGAGTGAAGGAATATTTTGAGAATCCTTATTATTCTCATTATCACAATGATGACGATTATAATTTCGTCTATTGCCACGTCCATATCCATTGATACCTTCACGGTAATAATTTTGTCTTCTTTCAAACTTATTACATAGTGCTATCATATTTTCTGCGGGGATATGTAATTTTGTTATCCTTTTCAAATCCATAAATGTGTCTGGCATTTGATTTGCTATTCTTTGCAAATGAATAATCTTTTGCACCTCTTTTTCACAAATAGAGGTATGTGGACCAAGATGAGATAATGATGGATTTTTCCACAAAATTTCCTGTTTGGTTTCACCAACTTCTCCCCCTAATTTTGGGAAAAGTGTCTCATCGAATCGACAGTCTGCAAATCGTGCAGTGAACAAATTCCCTGTCAATGTTTCGAGGTAGCGAATAATGGAGGGCGATTCAAACTCAACATATATTCCTAACCTTCTTTGCGGACCCATTTTGGTGCGGTACAGGCACATATACTGCGCATCCAAAAATTCTTAAATGGGATATAATAGGTTCATGACCCAAAACTAATTGCAAATGGGAATATTTGTGATAATTCGTCGGTCTGAGACGAACTAGCATTGCTGCATGCAAAATGGCGTGACCCAAACCGAAGTGGGCAGCCTCGTTTTCATGAGTAACTGTCTTGCTACCAATTGCAGACGTTTAATTAAAGACTCTCCAAGACCATTTTGAGTGTGAACATGAGCTACAGGATGTTCCACTTTTATCCCAATTGATAAGCAATAATCATTAAATGCTTGGGATGAAAACTCAGCAGCATTATCTAGTCTAATAGACTTAATTGGATTATCAGGAAATTGTGCTCGTAATCGAATTATTTGTGCCATTAATTTTGCAAACGCAAGGTTGCGTGATGACAATAGGCACACATGAGACCATCTAAAGGATGCGTCTATTAAGACCATAAAATATCTAAACGACCCACTAGGTGGGTGAATAGGTCCACAAATGTCCCCTTGTATACTTTTCAAAAACGCAGGTGACTCAATTCCAACATTTGTTGGTGATGGTCTAATAATATCTTAAAAACTCAACAAGTTCCTCTTAGACTTGGAGGAGAACATTGCATTCTCTATGATAAATATTGTTCCTTTAGGAAGAGTTATAGTTGCTCTTCCGGAGCCTTCAATCAATTTACTACTACCAGAAATTGTAGTAACATCTGCCTTACACATACTTAAATGAGAGAAATATTTCTTCTCTTTGAATATCGTATGTGTGGTACATGAATCAATTAAACAAATATTTATACAATTGGACGTTGATCCAAGTTTGCTTTGTGAGATATCCATTTTTGCTTCCTATGGTTTGACATACAAAAGATTCTATCTATAAGAATAGTTCTTATTGTCCACTAAAAAAATATGACAAAAATATAATATTAAATTAACGTACAATTGTGGTTTGTGGAAGTAGTGAACTGTAACAAAATAGAACACATTCAGTAATAGTAATGTTATGACCATTAAAAAATGAACATAAATCAAAATAGTAAATGTAAATACATTACTAATAAATCCACAATATAAAAGATCAAAGAAGCTAGCCCAATGTAATATCTGTAACTAAAAACATTATATTTATCAAGTAGTACATACACTGAATATAAAAAATAACATTGATGAAACGCAGTGATATTAGTGAAATAAAAAAAATGTGAAATTATTGAATAAAATGTTGATCACGATAAGTCACAAACTATAATGAAACAGTGTATACAGTACAAAACATAACATTCAGGAATATAGTAACAACTTCTACATAAAAGAAGAAGAGAAATCAGCTCAGAGTACTTTTTGAAACCTTTCTCTCTGTACTGTTGTTGCAGAACCATATTGGAGGCATGAAACGTTGTAAACGTTTTTTCAAGCATATCATAATCAGTTATAGTATCTCCACAGAGTTTCAATTTAGAAGTAATTCTAAACATTGCAGAATTATATTCAGAAACAGACTTAAAGTCTTGGAGCCTCAGATGAGCCCAATCATATCGTGCTTGTGGCAGAGTGACCAACTTTAAGTTGTCATATCTCTCCTTTAAGCCATTCCACAAGATAACTGGATCTTTGACTGTGAGATATTCAATTTTCAAACCTTCATCAAGGTGATGGCGCAAGAAAATCAAGGCTTTAGCACAGTCTTGGGTGGATGCATTATTTCTATCTTTAATGGCGTCTCCAAGACCCATTGCATCCAAATGGATTTCAGCATCCAACACCCATGTCATGTAGTTCTTGCCCGAAATTTCAAGGGCAACAAACTTTCTTTTCATAATGTCAGACATAATTAAAACAAAATTAGGAGGAGAAAAAATACCTTAATTTTCTCAAAGAGATTCTTGAGATAGTAGAGCTTCGTGCTGATAACGTATTACAAAACTTAGCTCAAAGTAATAAACAAAAAGATAGACAACAAAGTAGAGAGAAAGAGAGAAGAGAATATATTTCTTTCATGTATCCAAATGTATTACAAAATGAGTTTTCATCCTCTATTTATAGTACAACATATAGGTATACCAAAAGAATTTCATAAGTATGTCATTAAGTATTTGAGATCATGGAGGAAGATCATGGATAAATTATGAAGGTATGGGAGTTACAAAAATAATGGTAAAAAGTAGTGGGAATTATTTATATAATAAAGAAGAGTAATGGGAGTAACTTCTTTAGGAGTTATAGACATCCACTACAAAGTATAATATTTCATAACAGTTTTTCGATTATTGGAAATCACAACCTGTTGGTTGGCTTGAATGAAATATAAGTGTTGCATTGCTTTATTAAAGGTTTTCTAAATGCTATAGTTTTCTTCCTTCATTAAGCACATTTATGGGTCAAAGCCTTAAATATTGATAAAGTGATGATGGTTGAATTTGATTATTATTATTAAGAGGTGCGCACCGCTTTTAATTCAAATGTGCCTAATTTCTCTATTTTGGTATTGGGGATTGTTTGTCCATTAGACAAGGCGGAATGCTAATAAAGTGGCTCGCTATCTTGCTCGGATAGCTTTGTCGTCGGCAACTCGGGTCGCCTATATGAATTTTTACTTTTTCATTTAAGTTCAACTCATATTATCAATATGTTTAAATAATTTATTTTAATAAAAAGAAAACATAATCTCGTTTGACAAATAAGAAAAAATAATTGTTTTAAGTAACAAAATAATTTTTTCCAAGTAAATTTCAATACTCGATTTATGATTTATACAGTAGTTTGTACAATATACAAATTTTAGTTGCATGATTTTTGTTTCAAATTTTCAGAAAACTGAGAGTCAAATTTGCAGCAAAGATTAGATTCTTTCATTCTTATACTACAAATTTATTTTTTATTAATTTTTAGGCGAAAAGGATGTATGTATGAACAGGAAGAGTTGCCAAAAATTTGTTGCGGTCAAACACACCCGCAATACACGGTCATCAAGTAATAAAGTTATTAAAAATCCGATATCGAATCCACGAAGACTTGTTATTAACTAAACTAAATTAGACTATTCTAATTATCTAAACAAGAATTAAATCTAGAAATATTTTATTCTAAAATAATCAAAATAAAGGAAAATAAATGGTGAACCCTGAACAAGGGAAAATATATTTTTATGATATCAATGTAATGAAAACGATATGGAGTCATGTGCTATCTAACATTCTATTGTATTCTTCAATTGAATTGACTAACTAATTTATCTAGTTTATTGGTTAACAAGATTAATATTGCTCATAAGAATCTGTCAAGTTCTTACTTGCCTATTCAAGCTAATCTAACGCTTATATGTCTATGGAGTTAAACTCAACAAGAATACATTTATAATTCATGTACATCAACCAAAAAACGCAATTAGGTATATGTCTAGCCTAATCGTGAATCCATTCCCCGATATCCGGATTTTAAGAACTTGCTCTATTCAGTCCTATATGCAAGCTAGAATTTCCACTTTCGAGTTCAATTCAAGATTCATAGATAGCATTCAATTAGTGATCAAGCAATCAAATAGTTAAGTGCATGATTAAATAAATAAATCAATATAATAAACTAAGAAATCAAAATCAATATCCGAATAACAATAGTCATGAAGAACCACAACCCTAGAACGTGAAGTTTAGCTTCACATAGACATGATAATCAAACAACAAATCATACAAAGAAACATAAAAATTACTCAGTTTGGTGGAGAAAGATGGAACTTGATGAATTCCAGTCTCCAAGCGGCTCTATGCTTGTGTTTTCCTCTCAAAAACGACATTGTTCCTCAAAATAGGTTTATGTTGGTATTTATATGAGTTGGGGACGTCTTGGGATCAAAATAATCAAGTCCCCATCGAAATAGGACATGTTCATGTTTTGAGCGTCCAGGGCAACATGGGGCGTTGGTCCTGGTGCTCAACTTTTTAGAATTCTCTTTTGAGCGCCAGAGATAGGCCACACGCTGCTTGTAGCCCTCAAATGTGCACTTTTGCCTTTTCTTCCCATTTTCGCTCTAATTCGCGTGCTTTCGTCATAAATTGCATCCGAATAATTCCTATACATAAAAATACCATAAATTAATATAAATTATTGTATAATACATTCGAAAACTTCGAGACATAAGCTCAATGTAAGGCAATATATATATATATAAAAATATACGTACTTTATGCCAAACATCAATTAGTGTCAACTGTAAAATGTAAGACTTCATCTTCGGATAAGAAAATAATTAAATCTTCTACTCCTTTCTTTATGGGCTCATTTAGTGCAGTGAGGAGATAGCCAGATACTATGTATAGTTCGATTCAATTCTTTCCATGCATAGGGATCGGACACAATAGATATTTTATAGTGAGCTAATTATACTAAATAACTCATCATAAATATTTCAATTAAGTTTTAAGAATTTCACTAGAGTGAAACACTTCAACACTTGCAGGGCGAACACTTAAAGCGTGGAGAAAGTGGCATGGAGCTGAATAATGGATAAACCAAAGATAATGATAGATCTAGCTTTGATACCATAAAGAGAAACGAATCTTGAACCTAAATTAACATCGAAAGTTAACTCATAAACAAAAAAATTATTCCAGTAATTTCCTCAACCAATGTGAATCACTCTAATGCCGGACATTATTCATCAGCAGGGGCAGATTTAAGTTATTTTTATGATGCACGTGAGCCCGTGATCTTTTTGTCAAACTATAATTTATATATATTTTTTATAAATATAATATTATCGGTTGGCTCCTATGCTCCAAAAAAGTTTAATTGTGCCCTTGGTTGGATATTGACTTATTTATCTAAAAAACATAGAACGATTACCATTTTATTTTACTTTTTTTTCGTTTTTAAGTGGTGCGCCCACGTTTGAGAAACCCTAAATTCGCATATGCTCATGAGTGGTTTTAGGAAAGCTAATTATATGAAGAAAGTGCATTCCAAGTTATAGGACGTTTACATAGTTTCGCATTCTAGATAGAGTGTTAATGTAATTTGTCCTATTTTCTATTAAATACACTATACACGATATCACACATACATGCATTATAAAAACTAAGGGCAAATGAGAATATTAATAAGTGAATAGGTATGGACTCATCACATGAAGCCAACTGTTCTGTCTAAAAAAAGTCAATAACAGCTAACAGCCAATCAATAAGTCAATTAATTGCCAATAATTGCGCAAAAATAACTGTCATGAGCCAACCAATCTCTCTGATGAGCTAACATCCAACAAAAAAATTCAATATTATAAAAAATACAATAATAAGACAACTTGAAATAATACCTCTTTTGTTTTTTCCTCAAAGTGCTTAATAAAACTTCTCAGATAATGAGAGAATAGAAGAAGAGAAACATAAAGAGGGTTTGCTAAGCAATCTCTCTTCTTTGGATCTCTCAAAATCATATCAAATTTTTATATTTAATTAGTACAATCTGACCCCTCAAAAAGAAAGAAAAAATAGTTCAGAAAGTACCCTTTTCTTCTAAATTCAGCATTGCCTTCATTATAAATTTCCATATATTTCATTCCTCATCTATCTTTCTTGAAGAATTTTCTCTACATTTTCTTGAGATATTAATCATGAGTAGATTTCGTGTAAATTCGTCTCCTGATTTAGTTACTAATTTACCATCAGAACAATTCTATGATGATTCAGCTTTAGAAGGTAATGATTGTGCCTTTTTTCTTGCTCATGTTTGCTTTCTTGTGTTGTTCTTGACCTGTTAAAAAGTATTTATGGGTGATCATAAGATTCAATAACCCCTCAACGGTAAAGTTAGGCTGTGACTGATTCATACGCCACGGGTTTGAGCCGTGGAAGCAACCACTAATACTTGCATTAGAGTAGATTGTCTGTATCACACCCCTTAAGATGCGGCCCTTCCCGGACCATGCGTGAATGCGGGATGCTTTGTGCACCGTGCTGCCCTTTTGCCATAAGATTCAATGAATTTTACGGTATTTAACTCTATTTTTTCTTGACTTGCATGATAAATCAGACTTGATGGCCTAATCACATGAATATAGAAAGAATTTACAAATGCAACAATTTCTTTCTTCTTTTTACAAATTTTTAGTACTCGACTATTGCAGCATTGTATTTATTGATAATTGTTATATGAGATAGTCGTGTTTTTAATTTAATTTTTCCGGATTTTCAGGGGTTGCAGCCAACATTAAGTTATTGCTAAAGTTGACTCAAGAGCACAAAAATGCTTGTAACAAAGAGAAGAACGATGGCCGGAGAATGTTGAGGGTGGCAACCATGATGGCCATTCTTGATAATGTTAGGACAAGAATTCAAAAATGTCAATCATTTGGTAAGAAGTCATCATCAGAAGCTGAATTAAGTCGATGTAATTCAGAGCTTAAGGTTACTGGTCATGTTCCAATAGACAAGAAGCACCACGAGCCGATGATTGATGAGAAAGAAAAACTACGGAAGCAGCTAAACGCGAGCTTGGTAGCACGAAAGAGCCTCGAGGCCATGTGTTCAAGCTTAGGGAAAGAAAAAGAGATTATGGCATCAGAGCTGTCGAAAAAGGTCCATGAGTTGAATGAAATGGAGGACCTCATCAATGATCTAAAAGAACAAAATGAGAGTTTAGTGGAAAGGTTACACGGATGTGCCACCAAGCAAAAAGAAAGGAGGTATAGCAGTGGTGGAGAAACACAAGGAAACATTGCCCTCCAAGAGAGAAATAAGGCACTTTCAGAGCAACTACTAAAGTCATTGGATGGTTATAGATCCATTAAGAGGAAATGGAAGGATGCACAAGCGGAAAACATGGTGATGCATGCAACCATGGAGGAAATGACAACAAAAGTTGGTGCTGGACTTGCCCGAATCCACAGCTTTAAAGAACGAATTGCCTCAGAAAGTGTGCCCTCGGCAGATATCCAAGAGGAAATTGTTGAATTAGAGCATATGTTTGAATGCTTTGAAATGCAAGTTGCAAAACATGGTCAAAAGGAAGGGGAATGTGTCAAAACAATAGCAGAGATTAGTGCTTGCAAGCCTATAGTTCTTGCATAGAAGATATGCTAACTTAGAAACACAAAGGAGAAAAAATGGTCTTCAACTTAGTCTGACATTATCTTTAACATGGTCCAGAATCTGGGTGTTCCACAAATGTACTGAAATGGAGAAAAGATAGCACATTCTTCTCTGCTATGGAGTTAATGTAATGAGCCAATTATATGGTATGTAATAGGAAAATAACTATGTGATGTTGCTTTATTTCATGTGTAATTTACAGGTAATCTATTGTGTCTTTCAGTTTTATATTAGTGCTCTTGTGGGATTATACTAGGTATGTTGTTGTTCTAGTTTTTTATTAGTGCTAATGACATCAATAATCCGGCCTCATTGTCATAACTTGCATTATAACTCATCTTACAAGACCTTGAAGTGCTGTTATGGAATTATACTTAAGAGAGGAGTCTACTTTTTAAAGGAGTAGGGGGGTCAGGGAGACAGCATGATAGATTCTGCAATTTTAAGTTCCTCTTATCCGCAGACTTGAACGTATAGCCGTCAACCGGGCTGGGTTGACCCGTGACCGGACCGGCCCGGACCGGTACAAACCGGGACCGGATCGGCCAGGATTATAGGGGGCCGGGTGGGCTGGGTCGGGGTGGGAGAGGGGGTTAGGTCGGTTAGGATTTTTAAAAACGAAACCGGCCCGGACTGGAACCGGTAACATCTACAGTGCCTTGCACCGGGTCGCCCGGACCGGCCCGGCCCGGTTCAACGGTAAAAAAAAATTTTATTTGTTTTTGAATATGTGGGGCCCACATACCGTTGGGCAACGGACAATTTACAAAAATGGCCATTTTTTCATTATTTTTTGTATTTATTAATTTACAATATTAACCCTTCTTAAAATCTATAAATACCCTCATCTCTTCTTCATTTCTTCACTCAATCTTAAATTCTTAATTCTCAAATTATCAATCTATCTCTCTTCCCTTCAATTTGCAAGATTTCATATTTGATCAAGTGGTCAATTTATTGTCGAATTCGGTGCACTCCATCCAACTCTTTCTCTTATTTAATATATTAATTGCATATTTAATTTAAGCTTATATTTTCATTTTTACAATATGATTAATGATGCTAGTCCTGTAGCTTCTGGTAGTAATAGTAATGACCCGACTTCTAATCGTAAAAGAAGAAGTCTGGTATGGAATTTTTTTAAAAACATAGAAGGTACTAATAGTGTTAAGTGCAAATTTTGTAACGAAACTTTTCAAGATTTGACCGAAGTAAATTTTGGAGGGACTAAAACACTTACAAGACATATGAGAGCTGTCCTTCCCATAGAATGGACTGGAACATTGTAACTTTGTAAGTTTTAGTATGTTTGTTTCAGAGATTGGATTAGATAGATCGGAACGAAGAAATCATGAAAGGAAGATGTTCACAGTTAATAGCCCAGAAGACAAAGAACTTTAACTTGGAGATATTGATTATGATGAAGTGATGAACTTGGTAAGGCGATGCAAAACATATGAAATTACTTCACTAGAAAAAATGTAAACATTTCATTTTCTACTTAAACATTTGAAATAAAGTAGCACTTGCAATAAGTGCAATTTTTTCCCATCTTTCTTGTATTCATTCAATTATTACAAAGTTAAAAATATACTAAACCCGGCCCGGCCCGGCCCCTTTCAACCCGTAACCCGTATAGTTCAATTTAAACCGCGAACAACCCAGCCCGTTACAACCTGTTACTGTTCCGACCCAGCCCGGCCCGGACCGGTAACCGGACAGGTCAAATTTTTTTGACCCAAACCCGGCCCGGTCAGCCCGTTAATCAGGCTTACTTGAACGCACCTTTCAAACTATAGAATGTGCAAAGTAACCTGAAATTTAATTGAATCTTTTAACTTATTCATCACAATTTTTTGGGTACGAGTAACTGAATGATTAGATAAACTTTACAGACTGATGCTTAAAACTAGAGATAAAAAGGCTAAGTCTTGCCTGTGGTGCTGAATGATGTGAAATACTTAGCTAGAAATTTTAACGCTATTCCAGCTCCAGCAACTTGGAGCCAGCAATGCAGTTCAGAATCCAAGTGCTGCTAGCCGCTACAGCTCTGGTGGAACTAGCCAAAGCTTCTGCATCAGATTGGTTTTTTTCTATTACTTCAGACTTATCAAGTTGCTCGCGACTATAAATTACAAAAGGTGGAAGGCATCCAGGTGAAAGAATTTCCTGATTCACTGCTACAGGCTTCCTGTTGAGGACTATTCCTCCAGCAGCAATAACAAGGTCATGTAGACAGCTCTTGTAGGAACGTGAAAAGTCACCCATAAAAAAGAACTTGTATCCATTGAAAAGCTTTGGTTGCTGCAAAACAGGAATTTTGGCATTTTAAGAATACATAAGAGGATTTTAATGCGAATGATGAAATATCCATCCTAAAGATTATCTTAGTTAAAGCAGGAAATTTGTAAGTACAGCCAGCAGAAGATGAAAATGCAGTGAGACCTATAAGCAACCAGTAACAGAGGGAAGTGAAGTTGAGATTTAAGTTCATCCTTCCTGAATCTAAACTGACATACTTGCTGTCCAGAAATTGAGGGGGGTAAGGAATTAAACTGACAATTCTTAACTGTACAAACATTCTAGTTGAAGTTCCATTCTCTTTCTAGAACGGGAATGCATAGAACCTAAAAGGGTGATTTATCCACGTAAGGAATTAAAAATTGCTCTTAACTGCCATTACACCCAGGAACTGAAATGCGCTTGATTAGTTTGTTAGTAATGTTATATCCGGAGAAAGGTGTACCTTGTTTAAAATCCTCGATCTTCCCAGCTTAGGGCCATCCACGATGCCATGAGAATCCATTTTAATCTCATATTGCTGCTCATCGACAAATTCTGTGGCTTCCAAGCAAGCAATAGTCCCTGCAAGCATAAAAACCAAACATCAAGATGGACCAAACAGAAGCTAAACTCTGGCTGTAGAGAAAACACATTTGTAACTCAACATATTCATTTGCAGTTACAGAAAGGGAAAAAAGGGTTACTGACAGTCAATGCTCAATATCCATTTCCCAGCCAAGACACCCATCAAGTATTTGAGAGTTCTTCGGCATGTCCCTTTCTCATCTGCAGAAGCAATAACATGGGTGACACTTGGGTCCCAGTTCTTGACTACTGTCGCTCCAGACAACCTCTTTAATGAAGAAACAAGCTCCTGCAAGGAGAAAATTTAAGTTATCCATTTAATGAAAACCTCGTTTATCTCGAACAAATATCATCTGCAAATATTATTCTGTTTACTCACTTTTTCATCAGCAGTTAGAGCTGAACAACAGAGCACCAAGCTCTTATTCTTCTTCTGAGACTTCCACTGCAAAGTAGCAGCATTATCAGGTGTTGCTGAGACTTTAGGCTGGTGGATATTAGAACTTCTGCAGATTAAAGACAATGTGAAGGGGAATTAGAACTTTGAGCCAAAATCTAAATTTTTTAGCTAACAATTCTAAGAATCCTTGATCCAACCTTTTGATATTTTCTTTAATCCGGGATTGTTTTCCAGGGTCCTCGCATGGTAGCTTAGAGTTGGCATGCAAAGGGCATAACATAACAAAGTCATCCTGCAACAAGGAAAATAGAGTAAGTGATTCTTCTTTTTTATGAAATATAGGTCTGAGGGAACGAATTTAATACATACATAATCCCATCGACACTCTGGTGTCAACTTGGCACAAGGAACATGAAAGCTTTTGCGACAACTCGTCTCATAACACCCAAGAGCTGCCCCTTTTACTCCACAGAAAAAACAAGTAATCCTCCGACTCCTCTTCAGCTCAGCTTCAAGGTTGAGTGCATCATCTTCTTCAAAATATACATTAGGGGCCCTGTAGATGTGCATTTCTGTTTTTTACACTAGAAACGATTTGACTTGAAACAGATTTAACGAGTCTAGAATGATTTAGTGCGCAGATGAAGAAAAGTTTTGATGATGACAAATTGCTATACATTGAACACAATAGATGTAGATACGAAATATACACTTCTGTTTTATCTTAAATAAGAAAAATACACTTTCTTAAACTTGACATTTGTGACAGTGATGATGAAATTATCTAGAAAACCAAGAATTTTCTGCAATAGAGATTATTTATGACTTACTATACCACTTTTACATGAAGGATTTATAAAGAGAGGACTATTACCATTCTGCACAATGCTTATGCACATGTATAACACCAGATACTCCATTGACATCTTCTTTAACAGGCTTTCCTTTAAGGTATCTTATCATGACTCCTGATATCTGAAATTTGGTTATGAAAAATAAAAGTATATAATCAATATACAAAGTCAAGAGGCAAACAGCTCCAAGAATAAATAGGAGGAACCAGAAAAGAAAAACACAATCAATGTCTTATACCTCAGATTCCTCTGCTGAACGGCAGAAGGCACACTGGATCTTGTTGCTGCTTGCCTCACACTTCCGCAAAACCAATACATTCATGTCCAAAACAGATTTCTCTGTTTCCGATGACTTATGCACTCTCTTCTGAATCTTTTCAAGTGTAATATTTTCCTTGTCAGCAAGCTGCTCATCTTCAGAAAACTTCACCTTTTTCTTACCATGAAGATTGCCATCACACTCAGGACCACATTTCTTGATTTGTGTACCAGAAAGAGTAGCTTCCCCATCATTATCCATGGGAAGCAATCTATTTGCTGCCAAATGCAAAGCTTCATCTTGGGTTTGTGTAATGTTATCTTTAGCAGTTCTCTGTCTGCGCTTTGGTCTAAAACGAAATTTATTTTGTTCACCAACAGATCTCTGGTCCTGTTTATGACATGCCTTCAAGTCAAGTGTCTCAGTGCTTCCTTCACTGTGTTTTTCCTGATCCCCAAGAGTAGACATATCGAAGGACTTGGACTGACTGCTCTTGCGTAGTCTTTTAGCACGACATGAAGTGAAACTTTCTACTATTGCTGACCCTGTGACATTTGTAGCGGAGCTATGATTTTTCTTGTTTTTCAAATCTTTGTTCTTTGAGTCAAGTGCATAGGCATCTTCCTGATTGTTCTTCATAGTTTGTTCAGTTGCTTTTTGTAAGTTATTATGAAATTCTGATACTTCACCAATTATTTTCTTGCCTTGTTTCTTCTTAGTGCATCTAAGTGCCTTACT
Source organism: Nicotiana benthamiana (assembly GCA_034376525.1). Lineage (NCBI taxonomy): Eukaryota > Viridiplantae > Streptophyta > Magnoliopsida > Solanales > Solanaceae > Nicotiana > Nicotiana benthamiana. The sequence continues at coordinate 99,964,565 of CM067337.1, forward strand.
CTTGCTAGACTTGCAAACGCCACCTTTGGTACCAGTGATTTCATTTTCAAGAGGAAATAAAGAGTGTGACTTCAGTTGTTCTTTATCAGTACCCTCTACATTTACCACAGTTGTTCTGTCCTGAGTTGCTGATTCCACTCTATGCCTTTTTAGTGAGGGCGCTCGAATCTTCTCTTGAGCTGCAGCACACTCAGTATCTTTAATCTAAACCAGCAAAAGAGAAATAAATTAGAAACTATACAAGTTTAGAGAATGAGAAAGAGGAAAACAGTTCTGACTTCCTTGGCAATAATGTACTGCAAAGAAATACCTTCGTCTTGTAGGGGCTCGAACAAAGTTCAGGAGAGCAAGCTCTTTGTGTCCAGTCGAACATCTCACTGTCAAAAAGATCTGCTCCATTTGCTGCATTATGAGTTCCACTCTATATAGCAAGAAAGTGGGAAAACCAATGAAACTTCTTCAATAAAATACACAGGAAGTGTGAACATGAACAAGATCATCATTAAGCTCAACTCTGGATCACAAGACACAAAAGCTAAGTTGAAGGGTAAAAAGGATCAAATAAGCAATACTAGAGAATGATTCAGTAAATCAGAGTGTAATGTTAAAGCTTATCTGGCATACAGATCAGACCAAACAATCCAATCTTATCAATTTTCTATTTAAGAGTACACTTTATTCTGGAGCTGAAGCAGTTGTTTCTTAGTATAAATTGGATATCATGTTACTTACTTTTGGAGACATTTCACTGTGGACCTCATCATCCATGTCCTTTATATCACTGAAGCATGGAATAACTGGAGGTGTATCCATGATAATGTCTCCATCTGTTTGCTGACTTGACCTTTCTACATCCTCTTCTCTCAGCCAGAAGAATGGAGATAGTACTGGTTCTCCTTTTTCATTTAGCATAGATCTGTCTTTCTCAATCACCAAAGGTTTCTTAGCTTCGTTGGTAATGGATTTACCATTTCCACCAGCCAACTTTGCAGGTGGCGGAGTCTCTAGAGGTGGATATTTTGGCACCTGCACTCTCTTTTTTGTCGGAAAAGAAGGTCTAACAAGATTTGATCCGGTATTCTTTTTGTAGCACTCCGAAGATTTTTTTGACCATTTCCCTCTTTTTCTTTTCTGATTATCTGTGGCTGGAGCCTCGGTTACAGTTTTACCTTCATCTGGGAGTCCACAAGTTTGTTTGCCATTAGATTGGTTGTCTTCACCTGCATATGAGATAAAGATGCTCAAACCAAAATTATTTACTGAAATGATAATAACTACTTCCAAATTGGCTGAATCAAAGTAAATTCTTCAGAACCATAATACGAATCAAAATAGATTATTTGGATTATGTTCAGGATTAAAAAATGAATATCAGATGCAAACAAGAGTTACTGACATCCATACCATATAATGCTCTACAGGAATCATAAATATGATTTCTTTGGTTAGGTGGAATGTTAGCAATATTAAACCCAACTTGATAAAAGCTAAACATATTAAAGCTCATTTGTTTTGATTGGAAACAAGGTAGATAAAACAAAAACATGCAAGTTTAACAAATTTAAGACACTTGTTAAAACATGGATTGGAGCCCCAGACTATCCATCCCAAAAAACCCTTGTTAAACAAGGGCTCATGATAATAGTAGGTGCATTTGTACATGCAAAAGCACAACTGGTGGAATATTACCTGATACTTCGGACGACGGATTGGTTTGAGTAACAAATATATTGACTCCTGAAGCAACTTCCATGTTCTTATAGATTTTCACCAAATTATTCATGTGCAGAGCAGGTCGGATTTCTATAACACCAAAAAATTAGAAGTTAAATAAAGAGAATGAACAGAGTTATAATAACCTACATAAAGAAAGCAGCAATGAGAATGTTACTTTGTTAAAGCAAATTGGACTAGCTTAAGTTTTGTGTAACTAAACATAAAAGTTCTAACAAGTAGAGCCATAATGACTCAAGAGCACAGGGGAATCGTGAAGGAACATGCGAAGGGAAATTGGCTTGTCACCCACACATTATGCACTAAATTAAAAAATAAAAAAATAAAAGGAGCAGCAAATTCTGATTGAACCCCATTGCGACCAGCTTAACACTGATATACTTTAAAGAATTAAACATAGTTTAGCCACTCATCATGTCACATTTAAGCTAGTGATGCCATCAAATTATTCCTAGTATAATTGTTAGGCCTATATACAAAGTCGCCACAATAATGAATGAAGCAAAATCCGAAAACTTCAATGTTTGATCATTTTGTTTATAAGCATAATTAAAATCATGATTCCAGAAACCATTTTATTAGACCTATTATTGATCCTAAAGCAAATACTTTAGCACAGGGTCAGGTCCAAAGTGTAAGCTATGGATTAAGCCGAACCCAATAGTTTCAGCCTAGACAAAATGTATGTGTTAAGGAATTCACCAGTATATGTATAAATATTAAAGTTTGAACTCTGTTATTAACAGTTGAGGTCAATGACCTGGAATCCTGAACCTATTCAGTTCAAATCCTATATCAGCCTTTGTTTTAACAAATACAAACACAACATATAAAAGTTGGCATAAGAATAGCAAAAGGGCTCAAACCTCTGCGATGAAAAGGAACTTTGCACACTGGACAATTGGACCCTGATTTCATAGTAGTCTGAATACATAAACTGCAACAAACAAAAAATTACTTTAATTTCGACTAGAAAAGAGCATATTTGCGTATATAAACATTTCTATATACATTACTTACTTGCAAAACACATGATTGCATGTAAGTGAAACAGCCGAATTCAACAGACTCAAGCTACGAACAAAAAAGAAAAACGAAAACGAAATATTAAGATTATACAACATAAAATTAAATGCCCAGCAAAAATTGAAAAGAAAAACCTAATAATTCCTGAATCAACTGTACCAGATGGGACACTTGAGCTCGCTTCCCATTTTTTCAAGATGTGAAATATCTGCCATTTTTTATTGCCCTGATAATTAGTGAATTTCTTCGTAGTTGTGAAACGAGAGTTCTGTTTGGCTATGGATGATTTATGGGGTTTGGGGTAAGAAAATTGTGACTTGTGAGAGAAGCTGAATAAATGCGAATTTTTTGAATTTTTACTGAAAGCGCGCTTATTCTTCCCGCCACAATATTAGGATTTTTCGCCCTTGATTTGAGTAGGTAGATTCGGAGCATCCGACCCATTAACCCGCCCATTTAACAATTACCCCATTCATTTACGTTTTTTACATACTCTCACAAGGTGGGGTCTGGGGAGGGTAATATGTAGAGGAGCCTTACGCCTACCCGAAAGAGCAGAGAGGCTGTTTCCAATCGACTCTCGGCTCATAGGATAAAAGGAAAAACACAGTAAAACAAAAACAAAGACAAAAACAAAAACAATAGAGCATTAGTAACTCCCGCAGAAATAGCGTAAATAATTATCTAAACATAAGAAACATAAATACAAACGGCTTACAAGGAAGGAAAGTGAAAAATCCGGAGAAATTCAAAAATAGCCAAATTTATAAATGGTCGTTCAAAAATAGTTCAGTTTCAAGAATAATCGAAATTTAGCCATTTGATAAATTTAAACAAAAACACTACTCAAAATCCGGAAAAATACTCCAGCATAATATACTGGAGTTCTAGTATATTATATTGGAACTCCAGTTTAATATATTGGAGTTTCACTATAATATATCGGTCCAGCATAATATACTGGAGTTTGGAGCATCGGTGCACCAGTCTCCAATATATTATACCGGAGCCAGCAGGTATACCGGTCCAGCATAATATACAGGAGTTCATACACATGTGCACCAAACTCCAGTATATTATGCTGGACCGGTCTCTGTTGCAGCAAAATAATGATTATTTTTTATTGACTTGATAAACGCTGACTATTTATAAATGACCCGTCTGAAAACTGGCTAGACCGAGCTATTTTTACTGAAAAATCATGTGGTACAATATGGCCCCGTTTGTCCATAAAAAGGAATAATTAAAAAAATAAAAATTCAAAAATGTGTTTGTCCACACAAATTTGTAAGTTTTCGAAAATTTTGGAAAATGAGTTCTCAAAAATCAAAAAGTAATTTTGACCACTTTTTCAAAAATTTGAGAAATATTTTTTCCTCACACACAAAACTATAATATTTGTTCAAGTGAAACGCATGTCCAAATATAATTTCAGATTCAAATATTATTTTTCAACTCAACTTCAAATACTATTTTTTTCTAACAAATTATATTTTTTATGTCCAAATGCCTACTATATATTAGATTGTTTAGTGTTCTCGTTGAGTTTATAATATTAATAATTTTTATATTAAAAAATGAACAATTCTTTTAATAAGATTGTCTGCAAAGAATTATTTTGTCGTGGATTTAATTATATCATGACCTTATCATATGATCTCAAATTTGTTACTTCTTCTCTATATAATTTTCTGTTAATTTTTAAATTTTGTTGTGTAGCATAAATGCATAATCTTCCTCCCTCTTCCTTATTTTATTAACGGTGATAGTGAATAATAGTTTGTTTAACCAAGTTTCTAAAATTAACTTATTTTGAGAAGTGTTGTTTTTCAAAAATTATTTTGGTGAGAAGCAATTTATTTTTGACTAATTAATTTAAAATTTACTTTTGAATAGCAATTATTGTTTGGCTAAGTTGTAAAAAAGTGCTTCTAAATATATTTTTCTTAAAAATACTTTTCAAAAAAATGCTTTTGAAAAGAGTCTACTTTTTTTACTTCTCCAAAATTGCTCCTGCTTTTTTACTCAAAATCATTTTTTTAGTAACTTGACCAAATAATTCAACTTTGAAAAATAATACTTTTTAAAAAAAAGAAAAGTGCTTTCAACTTTGAAAAGGCGCTACAAGCCAACAAAGAAAATTCAGTAACAAAGTAATACGATCTTGAGTAGCGTAGAACTACCAATTCAGGGAATAAATATAAAAAAATCTGCATTTGTATGAAGAAACCAGTCTCCATTTACCGATACAAAAGCTGGGAAAATTATGTTTCGAAAAAAAAATTTAAGTTGAATTTAGTTTACTCTGCCTCAATAAATCCCAAAGGAAACAATATAAAGGAAAATTATTCGTCAAAGAAAATATCTACATTGTATTTATTATTCGTAGTTATGTTTTCATAAAATAATCATTTATATTTATATTTTAATTTTATAAAAAAATCCAGATGTAATACTACTGTTCGGCTATAATTCCATATTGTATACATTATTCACTTTATATTTTAGGTGCTTTAATGCCAAACTATAATTTATTTGCACATAATGGAGTCTATTTTATGTGTAGTCACATTGACGATGAAATTAGAGTAAAATATTTAAAGTATAAAGCGTGCTCGAAAACAGTATGAAAGAAGAAAGAAATAATTTAGCAACGGAAAAATGAAGCACCTGGCGAAGCACGCGCAGAAGCTCGCGTTAGAGCTGGAGAGCCGAGCCTCTGAGCTCGCGTGGGAGTAAGCGACGCGAGGGGTAAGGCAAGGATGAGCTCGCTGAATGGCTTGCAACACACGGTCTGAGGCAAGATGCATTTCGCATTTTGAGTCGCGAGGCACGTTCATAGCGAGCCTGACCCGGTTTTTAATGGCTTATTTCGTCTCCTTGTTGGACTTGGACTGGGTTTATGTCATTTAGGTATTTTCTTACACATATTATAGACATTTAACACCACTTTTGAAGGAGTTTTTGCCACCGGATGCAATAACAGCTCGTGGAACACTCGTCGGGCGATAGGATCATCGATTTCTACATTCCTTCATCTTTTCTTTGTAGTTTATTTATGCAAACTACTTGGGATATTGTTAGTATGAATTGAGTAGCTAAATTTTTAATCTAGAGTTTTGACGGAATCTATTGGCGGATGATTTTCCTGTTACGTTAATATAAATTTGACGTATTTTGTCTCTATTTGTTCAACTACGTTTATATTGTGGTTGGATAAAGAGCTCTCAATTGATCGTGCATATTTAGTGTGTACTACTCGGAAGAGAGTGCATATTTAGGTAGTTATTGAACAACAACATTTATAAAGTATATGAGGAATCAACATGGAGGGTTTTAATGTGGGATTAAAAATAACGAAACTTTGGTACGATCCGAGGGAGCCGTAACTTAGTGCCAGCTAGTGTAGTTTGGAAGAATATGTCTAGTAAATTGTGGTAGTTACTCGAGAGAGAATACACTCGGAGCGCTTATGATTAATAGAGAAAGCTTAGGTAAATTAACAACAAACATAGCAGAAAGGATTCCGACAATAAGGGAAATCTGAACCTTAGACCATTCCAAATCTTGTCTACTAACCTGTTCGTAGTTAGTCATTAATTTATGTATTTTGATAACTATATTCTTAGTAGTAATCATCCAATTTGTTATTCAAATACTTCTGAAAACTGATTGCCTGAATTTGTGTGAGTCTAGTATTTGTGTTTAATAGGTTAATTCTCTGTGGAATTCGACCCCAGACTTGTTAACCAGAATATATTTACAATGACCACTTAGTCCTTTTTTATAAGGCATAGCTGGGCATGATCAAATTTTTGCGTCGTTGCCGAGAATTAATGGTGTTCTTAATTGCAGATAAAAGAAGTGATAAATTTTTTAGTGTAGTCAATTTTCTTCACTTTAAACTAAATACATTGAAATTCTAATATTTGCAGTATTGGGTGTTACAAGTGTATGCCTAGAAACTCCTCAATAACTAGTGAATTGTTCGAAGTATTATCAGATCTTGAGAAAGTTTTCAAGGCACTGAATCGTGCAAACAAGAAGGGCAAATAACAACATCACTCAACAGAAGGAATAAACCAGACATGGTTGACGTAATAGAAAATCCAAACAATAGAAATAATGTGAATGACCCGAACAATCAGGGCGTGGTGCCACTTGTGCTAGAAGAAGCATTATATGATTGGGCACAACCTACCACCAAAAATCTAGCGACCACAGTTACAGTCCCTCATATACAAGCTAAATCATTTTAAATCACAAACAACATGCTACATTTGTTGCAGAACAAAAGATTGTTCTCAGGGTCTTACATTGAATATCCTCAATAGCATCTAAAAAATTTCCTGTCGATACGTGTCACGCAAAGTCAACCTAATGTGACACCAGAAGGAATAAAGTTGTTATTGTTTCCATTCTTAGTGATGGGGAGGTTCATACTTGGCTTAATTCACTTCTCATAAACTCCATCACTACTTGGGAGGAATTAGTCAAGCAATTTTTGAACAAGTTCTACCCACCTTATAAGACTGTCAAACAAATTGATGAGATATTGAGCTTCAAGTAGAGACTAATAGAAACTGATGTTTTAAGCATCAATACCAGACAAGAGGGGTGATTTGTGTGGTACCCAATTTTCGCTTAACTAAATTATAGAAGAACCTGGTTCTTCTAGGTGTTCCAACCACTACTATTTGCGGAATAATAAATACTGAAAATAAAGAACACAGAGATTTTTATGTGAAAAACACCTGGCTCAAAAATGTAAAAAAAAAACCATGACCTACTACTCAATAGGGCTTTCCCAAACTTCCACTAAAATCAATGAGCCAAAATAATATTTATAAAACTCTTTGTAAACCTAAGTATTAACTCTAATACCATTATGGAACACAGTCTCAACTGATGCGACAACTTCAAGTTAACTCTAACTTCAATACTCTAGTTACCTAATACAATTGCTTATAAAAAAGTTGAAAGATACAATATAAAATCACCTACTACAATTGAACTAGAATAAAAGATAGACACTTGGAACTGGTTCTTCTATCTCGTTCAAGTAGCTTCAGGAGTGCACACTCAAATCACACACAAATTGCTTACAAAATCGCCTTGCTCGTTTGCTATCAATTTAATTTCTTTCGCGTATGTGTATTACCTGTAAAGGAGAACAACACTGACAATTAATAGGTTAGTAATCAGAGTTTGATTGGGATTCAATTGCTACTCTTCTATTGTGGAAGAGTTTATGATGATCTCAAACTCTAACACTATCTTCGTCCTAGATTGTTTTCTCTTCATATAAGGAAACTTTCTCTCCTTATCCAATATCCAATCTTTCCTATCAGATCATGAGATATTGCTACCTGATCAATAGGATTTATCTCCTTCACGTACATCTCACATGTATAGGTTGATCATTACCTTATTCGAGATCGTGGAAAAAGCCTCGTGATCGTGAAAGCCAACTCCTCTCAGCTCCCCAGTTACCTTTCGCATTCGCGACCTCCCTATCGCTTTCGCGATGCCCAACTCACCTTGGCCTTCCCGTTCGTGTTCCAAACCTCACGTTCGCGAAGGCCTTTTTTCTCCCAACCATCCCCTCTCCCAGCCTTCCTCGCATTCGCGATCAAGCCTATGCGTTCACGAAGTATGGCCAGGTCCTTCTCCGTGTTCCGGAGAGAAAAAATGGGGGCCTTAACCATCCTTCTTCGTGATCGCAAGACTACTTTCGCGACCGCGAAGCATACTAGCAACAACAAATCATCCAAACTTTGTTCGAAATCACCCTAAACACCTCCCCACCTCCCCCTCCCCCCAGGACTCCATCTAATCACACCGACTAGTTCCAAGACAAGACACGAACCCCCTCGAGGGCTTAAATCATACCAAATAACATCCAAACTAGGAATCAACGATCAAAATCCTTTTTTTAAACTTTCAAGCATTCCAACTTCGACAAACTCGTCCGATGCATACTTAAACATTCCGGAATGATGCCAAACTTTACACACAAGTCATAAATCACTATATGAATCTATTTCAAGGCTCGGAACCCCAAACAGGCATCGATAACACCAAATTTCACTTCAAACCAAACTTTAGGAAATTCCAAAATCTTCAAAATGCCAATTTTTCGTAATAAGTGCTGAAATGCTCCTGGACCACCCGATACTCAACCCGAACATACGCACAAGTTTGAAATTATCATATGAGCCTATTGGAACATTCAAATTCCAATTCTGAGGTCGTCTACTCAAAAGTCAAACCTTAGTCAACTCTTCCAACTAAAGCTCCCGAATTGAGAATTCTTCTTCTGAATCGACTCTGAACTTTTCATAATTAAATTTCGACTATGCATACAAGTCATAAAACATGATGTAAAGCTACATGATGCCTCAAGATACCGAACGATGCGCTAGAGCTCAAAACGATCGGTCAGATAGTTACAGTGAAGCTATATATTGATCATTAAAAAGTTTGGCATGAAACAGGGGATGCTTTTGCGGGGGAGAAAGTTTTGTATGTGGGTGAATTCAGTAGAATCTTTTTGGATATGAAATTCCTAATTTTTAGCACTAATTATGTCATATTAAGGTAAATTCAGCCATAAATTCCTCTTTATATAAAATTGTAAAAAAAAGATTTTTTTGTAAATTGTATATATAATTGATTCGGATAAAGTAGTTTCTGATATAGTATATATAGAAAGAAAAAATTGTCGAGGGTCCCCAATGGGATATTCACAAAGATGGGATAGAGAAGAATAATGTCTTAAAGATAATATGAAACATTTCACGGAGATTCCTTTCGCTTGACACCCATTTATGTTTTGTCCCTAGTTTTAAAAGGTTTATAAATGTACATTTTTTGCCAAAACTTCTCCTTCTCCTCATCCATATTTGTTGCAGAAAATTATAGACTTATCGCTTATTTGTGGTTATGATGGATTAATTTTGGTGTAGAAAATAAAGTGGGTCTATTACTTTTTGAATTTTTGAAATAAATCAAACAACTGAGAATTGTTGCGATGTTATTAGACGTTTGGATATCAATTTTGGAGTTGATTAGATCAATGTGGACCAATATCAAACCAAAACGTGTTGGTAAATTTTTTAATGCAATTCTTGACGATCCACCAGGACCTGTGATCAATTTGTTCCAAAATTAAAACATAATTTGTACTAAAGTCCTAAATCAATCAGACTTCTATTTTTGACGATTCGCCAAGATTTACAGTCACTTCTCACTCGCAAGCTATTTTGTCAAAATCTATTAATATAGAAAAGGAAAGGGAAAACAATAATATTGCTTCAAGTGCCATTTGGGAGATCGACACGTGTTAATGTTTAAGACAACACTTCAATAAGATTGGAGATTCAAAATAATTACAAAATAAAAAATAACTTGCAACTTTTAAACCATAAATATATTTCCCACGAGACTCCACGTTTGTGTTTTAGTTGTATAGCTTTTACACCAAAAATATGTCACGTATTGATATTTTTTAGTTATTTCACTAAGACTCCACGTTTGTATAGCTATTTCAATCGTACATTTTTTGGACTCCCATGTTTCTTCATCCATGATCATCTATTCAAATTTTTGGACTCCCACGTTTCTTACTCCATAACTTAGAATCTATCTAATAATGTCTCAAACGCATGCTCTCTCTTTTATTTTCTTTTCTATTCTCTACTCCCTTTTTTCCCGTGCTCATAATACAGAAGTTTGCAAATATGGCTACGACACTTCATGAATAGCAACTCAATACAATGGAATCTCAAAGTTAGAGTCGTTCGAATGTGGTAAATGCCGGATTGTTTCAATCCTGAAAAAACATATTCGATTGAGTTGATTTTACATGATGCAAAGGTAACATATTCAATTTCATATAATTCTAATATTTTTCTTCTTTTCTGGTTTTATGGATAAATTTTTCACAACAGTAAATAGTAATTGTGAAAAATTATACGAAACTCAGTACTCTATTTGTGTTTACGTTATACTCACAACAATAATCTATAACCGTTGTATTGGTTTTACTTTTGAGCTTTTTCCTCTTCTGTTGTTTCCTCTTCAGCATCTTCTATTTCACTGGCTAACTTCACCAAATCTTAGATGACGATTTTCTCTTCTGTTACAACATATACCAACTAGCAGCTAATACTTTGTGGGTGGGGGGTGGGGGGTGGGGGAGGGGGAAATGATATTTTTAAGGATATCGATCATACACAATTAATATAGCATCCTCTGCCCAATTTTTGTGCAACATCTTCTATTTTGAAACATTTGACATTTCTAAAATAACACAACAACAGTTTAAAATAATATGTGCAAGTTTGTTATTAAGATGGTTAGGACGTATATAACGAAACTTGACTCACATATGAAACTATTATGTGCGATTTATGTTTCTGTTTCTACATATATGCAATTACTTAGCAATTTGATACATCCTAATAATAAAATTATTTTTTAGGGTGATCGAATCCAGGCCTTGATTAGAAAGTATGTAATTAAGTTTTTTCGGACCAAGATACAGAAACTCGGCTTATATCGCATGAACAACTTTGTTGTCGGACCAAACAACTTGAATTTAAAAAGTACGACACACAATTTGAGGCTGACATTTACACAAAGGACAACAGTTGAGGAAATAATTGATTCTTCATTTCCTATGAATATCTTTAGCTTTCGTCCTTTTGATCAGCTAACAAATCAGAATGATGTCGATGAGGCAGAACTAATTGGTAATTCTTCTCTTCCATTATTATCACGTTTTACAAAATTGTCTAACTAACTTTTATATTTGTAGATGTTATTGGTCAGGTTGTGACGTATGAAGATGTTAAGACCCACAAACAAGGAGATAACAACAGTGTCTTTCTCAATGTTACACTCGAAGATGATTAGTAAGTTACTTACTGATACAAACTGTACTTTTACAGCTTAATTGTTCATATTATTTTGTTAATTAACAATTACGGTGAAACTTATAGGAAGAACAGGATTACGATAACCTTATGGAGTGAACTTGTGGATCAAATTCAGCCTCACTTGAATGGAGCTATAGACGAACCTTTGATTGTTGTTTTACAATTTATGAAACCTCAAAAATTTTGAGGTTTACCAACTTTATTCCTATATTTAAAATTTAGTATTAAAAATAATATAATTTATAATTTTTTATTTATCTTATCTACAGGTAACTACTCAGTGCGTAGTTGTTGGTACACTACAAAACTTTAGATTAATTCTATCCTGCCGCAGTATGTTGAGTTTAAATCTAGGTTTGTAAAGAGAGTAATTCTTTTTCCCTGTCTACTTACATAATATTAGTAAAATTTATCACTTTTACCACGTTGTGATTTATGCAGATTAGTTACAACATGTCAAGCTAGCTAACTGTGAGTGGATTACTCAAACAAGCTCTCAACAAAGTTATTCTGTCAGAGATGAGTTAGCCAAAGGAATTGTATCATTTAAAACTATTGCGGATTTAGTTCAGTGTACAGAAGTGAGTTAAATTTAGTATTCAAGTTATATTTACTTTATATTTTCGTAGTTTAACTTAGAACAATATTTTTGTTCTTAAATAGGAATGTACCTACTGGATTACTACAAAAGTGGTGAATTTGAAATTACAACGAGGATGGTCATACTTGGCATGCAAACAAGTGCACTAAAAAGGTTAAAAAAATTGGGAATAATTTTTTTTGTAAGAAATGCAATGAAGAAAAATGTTCTATTGGTCACAGGCAATTTTCATATCATATGATTTTAAAATATATAAAAAGGAAATACACAACACTAAAAAAAATTGGACTTGCAGGTATCGACTTCAAGTTTGTGCTATTGATGGAACCGCTTTTATTTCATTATTGCTTTGGAATAACGAAACTATTCAGATTATACGAAAGTCCGCAAAAGAATTGAAGCAAGGATTACTTGAGGTATACTAATCAACTTAATTTAGTTGTCAACTATAACTTTTCTAACCTATAAAATTTGGTGTAGGCTTCTATTGTGAATGACGACCGTTCTTATCCAAGTGAACTGGATGATATTCTTTATAAAAAATTCATGTTTAAGGTTATTGTGAAGCCATCCAATATTGAAAGAAAAAGATCAAGTCTATACTGTTATGAAGATAACTGATGATTGCGATCTCCTAAAGGAATACTGCCACTCTTCATTCCAAGACACGTTTACTGTAAATATCTTCTTAGCAAATGCCAAATACATTAACTAATCCTAAATTAAGTTATCTATCAGTATGTTGCCTTCATATATTAATGTTTATTTTATGATATTTTTCATTGTAAAAGGATTCAGAGATTCCTAAGGAACAAAGTTCGGGTAGAGTGAAGCTATTGGGGTAATCATCCAAAAATTAATATATTTATTAGTTATTTAGTTTTTAAGAAATAGTAAAAATTAGACAACCAAGACCTTTACTGCTCTCCAACTGCTTCTACACTTTTTCTATTTTTGTAGGATTTTATGGCCGAAAGTCAAATTACGTCTACTTCACAAACTCCCATCAACAAAAGCATATTAGAAAGTGGATGATTTGTGGTAGAAGATGGTGATGATTGGAAAGCAAAAGTATCTCCTTTGAAGACGTATGACACGAGAACTAGATCCTCCAATAAGGCATCCGGAATAGTAGCATATGACAACCTTAATTGTCAACTTTCTAGCAACAAGGTTCGAGAAGTGATAAAAAAAGAAAAGAATCCATAATTGACTGTACTGGAGCGACTTTACCTTTAGATTTTATTTTTCCTTATCTAAGTAGGTTTTGAAAGGAATTGATAGTCGACAATCATTTCTTAGTTTTCTCTTTCAGTTACTTTTTTTCCTGAACATGTTAATTATTTGAACTAATCGAATATTGAATATATTTGTTGGTGAAATCAAGATTTCAATTCAACCATTCAATATTACACATTCGATAGTCGTTAGCTCATACTTGGGACTATCCGTGAAACTTTAGAAATTTTCTGCATATTCTGTTACATAGCTAAGTATTGCAGTTGCTAAGAAGCAGCTTTATAGGTTGTTTTTTTTTAGATTTAACATGTGAGTTTTTGGTGTCTTGTGAACTGCTTTTATGCAGTTTCAATGATTATTTACATGACTATTCTTTATTTATTGTTGTGGTGGGTCGATGGAGTTTAAGGGTGGTTTTAATGGATGTTTAGAGGTGATTCATGGCTGGTCTGCAGTAACTATTGCGGCTTTAGAGCTGCATTTTGAAGAGGTTCAGGTGACCTTTCGAACTTTTTTTGTGTGGAGATTTTTGCTGCTTTTTCTTTTCATGGTTGATCTGACAAAATCTTTAGAAAGTTGCTGCATATTATGTTAAACAACTAAGTGTTGCAGTTGCTAAGAAGCAAATTTATAGGTTGTCCTGCTGGGCGATGGAGTGTAAGTGTGATTTTAATGGAGGTTTATAGGTGATTCATAGCTGGTCCAGCAACTATGGTGGCTTTAGATATGCATTTTTAAGGGGTTTAGGTGAACTTTCTGACTATTTTTTTATGCAGATTTTCGCTGCGTTTTTCTTTTGTTTTTCATGGTTGATTTGACAACAACTATAGTAATTGAAATTCTATGTATTTAATGGTTAGAGCAAGTTAAGAAGATAGCAAAAGATATTTACATTTGCATTACTTAAATATATTTACATGCATTACCATCTGCTCTATTTCACATGGAAAATATCGTGACAACTTCACAATCCCAAGCCACTTAACTTTTGTTTGTAGTTTGCCCAACTATCTGCTTTGCTAATTTGAGAATAAGCCAACTCATCTATGCTTCTTTTAGGCTTTCCTTCAACTCTAAAATTTGACTTATGATGGAATTCGTAGACGTATCAAGTTCATTGAGATGTTTCAGATCATTAGAATGGTCCTAGCCTTGAATGAGCTCGTCTATCAGGATTACCTCATTAAGTCCCTTTTGATCAAGAAAATGGTGCAGAGGTAGTAAACTGCAGGTTTTCTGCATATACCATGATAGTCCAGCTGATAGTTTTTGATGTATTAATCAGGTTAATTTGTATGTAGAGACAAGCATAATTTTCGCACAACAAATTTGCAACAGAAAAGACATCATTAATGTTAAAGCCATTGAAATATGCTGTTAAAACTGTCGCCTACTGACATTCACGATTACAAAATTCTCTACAAATATTAGTTTTGTCATGTAAAGTATATTAGAAAGATTAGCATCATTTATGGTTAAACTTTTGGATTTTGCTTTTTGTTAAACGAATCTATTTATTTGTAAATTTATTGCATTAAAAATTTCTCTATTTACTGCACACAAATTAACAAAATTGGAGAAATAACTAATTTCCTCCAACCAATTACGCTAGAATATAGGTGATCAGAGTCCAATACAAGCAGGGCACAAAAAGAAGTCCTACTGAAATATATTTTGATCATCCTGAATTTTCTGACTTTCTAAGAGGTAGATTTTTGTTATGGGCTAACTCCTTCTTCAATTAATTGGAATTATATTTGTAATATGAAAAATTAACTTTCCAGGTGTACTTAAGAGAATTTTTTTCCAGAATAGTTACTAATAAATGTCTATGGAACATATATTAAATAAAAATATTACTTCACTAAAAGGGGTTGAAAAGAAAAAAAACCGAAAAAGACTATTGTTGACTTGACAAAAAATTGTTTATCTAAATTGTATTTATGATAGAGCTCTTCTTGAAAAACAAATGAACATTCAGAATTTTAAAGAGCTTTAAATTCATGTCATTATCGTCCGTAGCTTCCTATACAATAAAGAAAGTGAACATTTAGAGGGTGATCCTGCCATGCTCAAAACTCATTTTTTTTTTGTATAATGCGTTTATGCTTATATATACAATATTTTATAGGGCAATATTACAGTCTGATTATTCTAATAAGTGCCGAGTAAAGATCAGAAAACTTTACTATAATAAGTGCCGATGATACTTTTATTCTAATATTTGAATCTAATTATTCTGCCAATAACTATAAATTAAAATATTTTTATAGCATGAGTAATTTTACATTTTTTTCAACAATTACATGCAACTTCGTTGTCTTACTAAGTTGTTTGATTCTCTGTTTTTTCAATTTCAAAGTTGCATATGTTGATATTGAATCTTAAAGTATATGTTTTTTTAAAGTTATTCTGATGATTAGTTGTATAGGTGTCATGACATGATATCCCTTAGTTGTTTGATAGTTTCCCTAACTTTGTTTATTTCTAATAGTTAATTAATTTTTACTTTAATGGTTTACAGACTTTGTTGATACTACTACTATTAGAGAGAATATTTTTGAGAAAGGAAAAACAAAACTGTTATGAAATAATATAAAAGACAAGAACAATAACTCAAGAACAAGAGCAAATAGAGAGAAGAGTAGAGAGAGTTCTTCTTATTGATACTTAGAGAATGTTAGGGATGTGTTACAATGGTAGAAGACCCCTTTATTTATAGGGAGGGGGATGATTCATCTACCAAGAATAGAACTCTAGAATCTCTCTAATTATAGACATTCACCTTAAATAGGAGATTTCATAACACTCCCCCTTGAATGTCTATTCAACAATGTGCCTCGTTAAAACCTTAAAACCAAAACCCAATGGGAAAAATTAAAGAAAGGAAAAAGAGTACACATGTTTGAATATGCGCCTATTGGTTGCCTCGTTAAAAACCTTGCAAGGAAAACCCAGTGGGAAAAAACCTTGTAAGGAAAAAAGAGTGCAACGCGCATTGACTCCCCCTAATGAGTACATCAATTTATATCCTTGAGCATTTGCATTCCAATCTTGTGCATCATCTTCAAAACGATCTTTGATAGATATTTGATAAATAAATCAACCATATTGACTTGAATAAATATTCCGCACCTTGAAATCATCATTCTTGATAGATATGAACATCTTCATATAATGTCGTGGAATAACTCTTCAATATCTCCATAGATGTATTCTCAATGCCATCATGCTTATAGTTATAGCAAGATACATATGTACACAAATTGTACTAAGGATGTGGTACTTCAGGACCAAGAATTGCATATGCTTCAAGCAACTTAAATCTTTCAAGTTAAGTCATATAAGCCATATAATAGACTTTAGATGCATATCAAGTTTTCCATGTCATGCTAGACAAATAAGATATCGAAAACTGATTATACATACCTTTGACTTTATACTTTCAAGCATTTGAACTATAGGTTCAAAACTACATGTCTTTCATATGGAATCAATCCTTCTTGAATTGTATCTCTTCCATTTAGTTACTTTCTTTGGGTCAGCAAATGCGTATAGCATGCTTTGCAATATGTTGCAATTGAATTATCCCTTTTATGAACTTCAGGTTCATATCATGATATTCGGGGATATACATATACAAATGATAATTCATCCCATGTAACCTTTTCTCAAGTGTTTATCATGTCTCCCCCTCATGTTAGTAAAGCTAACTTGTTTCCTCAACTTTGGGAAATCATCTTTGTGCATTATCATGTCAATATACATGGCACATTAATAAAAGAGAAGGAAACTGATATATATAACTTTGTTCTCATAAGAAACAGTTTAGCTATTAAGTGGAAGCACTCAATAATTATCTTGCTAAACTTACTTTAATATAAACCAACTTATCAAGATGAACTATCTTGAGTAGAAAATCTGGAAATTATGCTCGAAGTTAGATTACTGAGCAATTTACCTCGCAAGCACCGGCCAGGCTGCGGGTCAATAACAATTGCGCATGTAACCATATCATAGATGCATCATATGTGGTATACATGGCAGGTGAATGGGCCCATATTCACCTTTGATATTTCCAGAATTTATGGGCTTCAACCCAAACTCTTTAGTTGGTCAGTTCATCAATGAGAACAAGTGATACAAGAGAATTCGTAAAGAACTTTCTAGTTCTTTAATATTCACCTATGTGAATTTGCACATCATACTTAAAATGAGATGGCTAACACGAATGCCAACTGAATAAATTATCAATATTGGTAAACTTCAAATTTACACCATGACATGTGCACTTAATAAACTTCAGGTTTATTATGACATGGGTTTTTATACCAATAGATATCCACTTTATTGTGGCATTCTTTCTTTTGTGTAGTACAAACTGGAGAACAAAGTGGGTAGCTTTTCATATGCAAATTATCCCGCTACAAGTTGTAGTAATAGGAGATATCAAAGCCTTCCTTTATTTATAGTCTCAATATAATCAATCGCTTTCGCGTGTACTTTGGAAACTGAATAAGTTTCTTTGAGACTTGCTACAGCACAATACTCAATTGTGTTTCTCCAACATAGTAATAATTGGCTCTTCTAGAGCTCTCAATTAATTTTGTACTACCACAGATTCATCAACATCCATGTGGTGAATATCTTTCTTAAAGAGAAAGTTATACCATTATGGTCATGTCAAACTTATATGCAAGATACGTTTCTTGCATTATCGTTGTCCTTTAATAGTCATATTTCCAAAATACTTTGGCGTACAATAGGTACGTGACCAACGATCATTCATGCCATATATCATCTCAAACCTCCTTCTAGGGGTGAGTGTGGTATCATCTCAAACCTCCTTCTAGGAGTGAGTGTGGTATATTTAATACCAATTTCATGTTCATATTCTTCCAATAATGAATATGTATTCGTGAATCAGATGTTGTCACATTCACTTCGGAGATATGTGATTTTGTTATCCTTTTCAAATCTATAAATGCGTCAGGCATTTGATTTGCTATTCTTTGCAAATGGATAATCTTTTGTACCTCTCTTTCACAAATAGAGGTATGTGGATCAAGATGAGATATTGATGCATTTTCCACAAAATTTCCCGTTTGGTTTCACCAACTTCTCCCCCTAATTTTGGGAAAAGTGTCTCATCAAATTGACAGTCTGCAAATCGTGCAGTGAACAAATCTCCTGTCAATGTTTCGAGGTAGCGAATAATGGAGGGTGATTCAACCTCAACATATATTCCTAACCTTCTTTGCGGACCCATTTTGGTGCGGGATGGCGGTGCAATAGGCACATATACTGCGCATCCAAAAATTCTTAAATGGGATATATTGGGTCCATGACCCAAAACCAATTGCAACGGGGAATATTTGTGTCAATTCGTCAGTCAGAGACGAACTAGCATTGCTGTATGTAAACTGGCGTGTCCCCAAACCGAAGTGGGCAGCCGACAAACTAAAATGCTGCATGCAAAATGGCATGAACCCAAACCAAAGTGGGCAGCTGACGAACTAGCATTGCTGCATGCAAAATGGCGTGAACCCAAACCGAAATGGGCAGCCTCGTTTTCATGAAGAATTCAAGATTATTCTCATCTATTGTCTCAATATGATATCCATTTTGAATGATATCTTTAAAACTCAACAAGTTCCTTTTTGACTTGGAGGAGAACATTGCATTCTCTAAACTGGATTCTCAAAACTCAACAAGTTCCTTTTAAACTTGGAGGAGAACATTGATATCATTAAAACTCAACAAGTTCTTCTTAGACTTGGAGGAGAATATTGCATTCTCTAAGATAAACGTCATGCCTTTGGGCAGAGTTACAGTTGCTCTTCCGGAGCCTTCGATCAATTTACTTCCCATGGTTTCACATATAAAAGAAATACACGAACATATGAATAAATAAGTTCAATTCGTTTGTGTCACATAATATTTTCAAAATCTGCAGCTAATAGTTGACTAACGAAATCAGATATGTTATCCATAATTGATTACTTTGCAGTTTGAAAATTTTCAGCGTTTTTCATAAGACAATCGATTATTAAACACACACAATCGATTGTTTGAACATAGACAATCGATTGTTAAACACACACAATCGATTATTTGTTATTTTTGAAAAACTTCAGATCACACTGTCTTAAGACAATCGATTGTTATGCATAGACAATCGATTGTTGGCTATTTTTGAAAAATTCCAGACCTTACTGTTTCAAGACAATCGATTGTTAGACAAAGACAATCGATTGTGGATGATTTTTGAAAAATTCCAAAATTACACTGTCTTAATGACAATCGATTGTTAGCCAAAGACAATCGATTGTTGATCAATTGTTTTTCAACTTTAATGCGAAAATAGTTGATAATCGACTAGTTTTTCAGGCTAGTCGATTACCCCCACTGGAAAATAAAAGTTTTATTGATATTTGAGCATATTGAAGATATTCTAAAGAACTACTGCTAACATTGCATCATGAACTAACTAATACGAGCTAATACTAATGACTATTAGTTTATTCACTAACTAATACAAATAAGTAGAACAAAATCAAATAACTCCATCTTCTTTCATCACGGACCCATCGCCGATTAGGTGGTCTATTTTCCCCTCGGGTTGCTCAAAGAAGTCTGCCACATCCAGGTGGGTGATGTCCTCATCGTCGTCATAGACAAAACTTGTTTCAGGGCCTTTTCTCTTTCGAGATGCTTGATAAAGGTCAACCAAGTGTTTTGGTATACGGCAAGTCTTTGACCAGTGCCCTTTCCCACCGCAACGATAACATATCGTTTCTGAACCATTTGCCTTAGGATCTTCATGACCCCGTTTCTGCTTTTGGCGGTTATCTCTCTTCGGGGGGTGACGGACTTCATTGGAATTTCTTCCTTGTCTACATCCCTGGCTATGACCCCGTTTACGACCATGACCATGGTCCTTTTCATGTTTGGCATAATGAGAGTGCACCTTATCTGCTTCAGGCAGTGGTGTAGACCCAGTGGGTCGATTTTCATGATTTCTCATGAGCAGGTCATTATTTCGCTCAGCCACTAGTAGAAGAGAAATCAGTTCAGAGTACTTCGTAAAGCCTTTCTCTCTGTACTGTTGTTGCAGTACTATATTGGAGGCATGAAACGTTGTAAACGTTTTCTCAAGCATATCATAATCGGAGATATTATCCCTGCATAGCTTCAATTTGGAAGTAATTCTGAACATAGCAGAATTATATTAAGAAACGGACTTAAAGTCCTGGAGCCTCAGATGAGCCCAATCATATCGTGCTTGTGGCAGAGTGACCAACTTGAGGTTGTCATATCTCTCCTTAAGCCGTTCCACAAGACGAGTGGATCCTTGACGGTGAGATATTCAATCTTCAAACCTTCATCAAGGTGGTGGCGCAAGAAAATCAAGGCCTTCGCACATTCTTGGGTGGATGCTTTTTCTCTATCTTTGATGGTGTCTCCGAGACCCATAGCATCTAAGTGGATTTCAGCATCCAACACCCATGTCATATAGTTCTTGCCCGAAATTTCAAGGGCAACGAACTTTCTTTTTGTAATGTCAGACATAATCGAAAATTAAATTAGGAAGAGGGAAATACCTTAGATTTCTCGAGAATGGTTCTTGAGACGGTAGAGTCTCGTGCTGATAACGTGTTATGAAATAATATAAAAGACAAGAACAATAACTCAAGAACAAGAGCAAATAGAGAGAAGAGTAGAGAGAGTTCTTCTTATTGATACTTAGAGAATGTTAGGGATGTGTTACAATGGTAGAAGACCCCTTTATTTATAGGGAGGGAGATGATTCATCTACCAAGAATAGAACTCTAGAATCTCTCTAATTATAGACATTCACCTTAAATAGGAGATTTCATAACAAAAACAACCATTATTAGATATAACAAATCATCAAAATTTCACTCCATTATGCAGCGCACACATAAATAACTGTTGACACATTTCATCGTCTCATTCTCAATTACTATATCCAAATTCAACGCCTGACCAAAATTTGCGAATTGGTTTGTCGACTTCAAATGTGTAAACAAATCATCTTATACCTGATTTAAATTTGCTACTATTATTGCAAGGTAAATATTTCAGTGAACTTGATGTAAAAACATCGGTCACTCATAAATTCCAACTACTACATATTATTAATTTGAGGATGTAAAAGTTTGTGACGGTGCATCAGCTCTCCACATAAAATATGAGATTTTAATTTATATTCTTATACATCCTAAAACCAATTCGCAATGCACCCAAAAATCATCAATAAAATAGCATGTTGTACTATAAAATATACCCTGTTAGATTTCGAAGTTATTAAGATAAACTATATTTCATTTGGACCATTTTAACTTGAATTATGTTGGAGCTCTTTAGAAGTAATATCATTAACTTGCATAATATTGTGTACTTTCTAATGATGTTATAAATTTGTGTATTGATTAAGGCTGGAAGTGGCCCGGTTCGGAACTGGAACCGGACCGGAACCGCGGTTCTGGCGGTTCCGGGTCTGGCAGTTCCCCGGAACCGTGATGGAGCGGTTCCACCCGCTAGAACCGCGGAACCGGAACCGCCAGAACCGAAACCGGAACCGGAACCGGAACCGGACCGGTTCAGGCGGTTCCAACCGGTTCCAAACGGTTCCGATTCGTTTGAAATTTTTTTTTAAAAAAAAAATTTTAAAAATTTGGACCGTTGCGGAACCGTTTGGAACCGTTTGGACCCGTATGGAACCGGACCGGTTCCAACCGGTTCCCAACAGTCCGGATTTTAAAATTTTTTTTTTAAAAATTTCAAACGGCTCTTTTTCAAAATTAGCCGTTTGGAATTTTCAAAAATAGCCATTTAACCCCCCAAACTTTATATAATTACACAATTTCCCATTTCTCAACTATAAATACCCCCTCATTCTTTAATTTTAATTCATAAATTCATCAATATATCTCAATCTCTCTCAATCTCTCTCAAGCTCTCTTTCAATCTTTCTAGTGCAAGTGCTTAATTTATTGTTGCAATTTCGTGAAACATTGTGAAGTTGTTGAATTGAAGTTTTCAAGTGTTCGATTTCAACGATTTTCAATTTTCAAGAAGTTGTTCGTCAATCCGGTAAACTCGTTTCAACTCTTACGTGATTAGAATATTTTTGTGTGTTGTTATTTTGCTTAATTATAATTAATATGGCATTTTCATTGAAAAATATGTTCGGGAAAGGAAAAAATAAAACCGGTGAAAGTAGTCGCCAAAATACTACCCCTCCCCCGGCTCCCCGACCTAGAAAAGATAAACAAGTTGAAACTAGTAGCCAACCTAGAAATACTAATGAAAACTTCGGAATACTTGATAGTAATCGCCCGTGTTTTCAATTTAGCGATGTTGATTTTCTACATGATGTAGCAGTCGGTGATAGAATAGATGATGATATTATGAATATGCTTTATCCTAATGCACCAATATTAGAGGGAAATGAGGATGATGATGATGATGACGAAACCCAAGCTCCGGTAGATTTAGATGATACACCTACTAGTCCTGCTACTAATGAACCGGAACACCCACCCGTACAAACTCCCACTTTTAGTAGACAACCTCCTAAACGTTCAGAAACTTCATTAGTTTGGCAATTTTTTATTCAACTAAGAGAACAAAATAAGGCTAAGTGTAAATCTTGTGGGAAATTACTTGTGCATAGGTATACTGGAGATCGTAGCGGCACAAGTAGTTTAGTTAAACATATAAAATTACACCTTGCGATAAGGCTAGATATATCCAATTGAAAGCGCAACAAGAGGGGAGGACAAGTCCTGATTCTACTGTTAACCCAAGTACTGGTTCAAATCTAGTTCAACCAGGAATAAACACAGTCACCGGAGGTATATTGTATTACGATCCAAATAAGGATCGTGAAGAACTAGCTAAAATGATTACTGCTATGTGTTTGCCTTATTCTTTTGCTTCTAATCCTGCTTGGATTCATTATATTAGAAGAGTACTTAATCCTACATATAAATGTTGGCCTCGCGCCACAGTTAAGGCCGACATTTATAAATACAAGCATGAATATGAACAATACTTGCGCTATTTATTTACCCATATAAGTAATCGTATGTCTATTACAACTGATATTGGTAGAAGTGGAAATGATTGGTAGAAGTGGAACTGATATTAGTGATAAAATAATGTCAATTTCCATGGATAACGCTAGTAGCAACACTAATGCAATAGGTATTTTAACTAGAACACTTAATCCTGCTTTTACAAATAATTTTCATGTTAGATGTATATGTCATATTTATCATTTAATTGTTAGTGATGGTATGAGAATTTTAAACATAGAAATTGAAAAGGTTAAATTCGCTCTTAATTGGCTTTTTTATTCAAACCGTAGAAGTAGACTTAGAGAATATTTTAAAAAATGTGACGAACATGGCCTTAGAGAAAGAAAGGTACCTAAACCTTGCCCGACTAGGTAGAACTACATGTACGAAAGTTTAGTAGTGGCGTACGAAGATAGAAACCCAATTAACGCTACTTATAATTCTTGGGATTGTGGAGAGGAAGATAATGACATGTTAACTAATCAAGATTTGACTAACGTTAAAATTCTGTTAGATTTTTTAGAATATTTCATGTGGCTACAAATGCTTTATCTGGCCAATACTATCCAACTATTTCTAACTGTTTAGTATATATTGCCGCACTTGCTATTTTATTTGTTGATTTTAACGAGGGAGGGGAAATTTATGAATATGCAATAACAGAAATGAAAAAGAAGCTTAAAAAATATTTTTTTCCAATCCCTCCTATATATGGTGTGTCTGCTATGCTAAATCCTACTATGAAATTAGGAGGACCTCACTTTTGGTATTCTAGTATTTATCAAGCTTTAAATCATGATGAAGAAGAAATGGCTACACTATCTGATGCGCAAGCATCAATTAAAGTGAATGCTCAAACTGTATATAATGCTTATAAACAGGCGTTAGAGCATGCTAGGCCAAATATTCCAACCCCAACTTCGTCCACATCACAGGCGTCTAAAAGAGCTGCTGGCTTAACAGCTCTTAAATCGTGGACTGAGTTCAGGGGTAGTCAAGGGGAAAATGTAGATGATATTTCCCATCTAAATGAGCTTCAAGTTTATTTGTCGCAGGGATTAGAGAATGAGAATCCAAACGGCTCTTTCGACCTTTTGGATTGGTGGAAGACAAGGGAAAAGCATTTTCCCGTTCTTGCAAGGATGGCTCGGGATGTTCTGTCGATTCAAGCGTCAACTGTTGCATCGGAGAGCGTTTTTAGTCAAGCAAGACTACAAATAGGTGATCATAGAGCGTCGATGCGGGAAAGCTTGGAAAAATCAGTGCTATTCCGAGATTGGATCCGCTCTGAAAGAAGGAACTTTGGGCTAGCTGAATCTCAACTAGAAATAGATGAGTGCTATGAAGAAATGCTAGCAGAACTTGCTCAGGAAGCAACTTCCCCCGGAAGTGGAGATGAACAAGCTTCATTTCCACCACCGCCAACACAACCACCTCCAAACCTTGAAAGTTTTATGAGGTTTGTTAGAAATAATGCATAAATTATTATGTAACTTGTACATTGGCATGTCTTCTTTTAGTTTTTTTTTTAATGGTGGTATTAGTACCATGTTGTGCTCATTCCATTGGGGAAAGGAAGACTAAGAAAGATATGCCATTTTGGTCAATAAATATGCTTTTTATCATATCCTTGAATATCTTTGTCTCAATATTTTTTTGTCTTTACTTCTATATCAATCCTTGAAAATTTATATAACATATAATATATAACATACAACACATAATACTAATGACAATATTCTTTTATCAATATGTACTACTTATATAAAATTTATACTAATTACTAACTACTACACAATATATACTACTTAAATACAATATATACTACTTATATACAATATATACACCACTTATACACAATATATACTAATTACCAAACACAATATATACTATAATTAATAACATAGTACACCATATTAAAATATATTCTACAATATACTAATCACTACTATACAAGATATTGATTTAAAAAAAAAAATAACTCGGAACCGCCGGGAACCGCCGGAACCGCCAGAACCGGAACCGGGCGGTTCCGGAACCGTATGGTAGCGGTTCCGGCTCCGGAACCACCAGAACCGGAACCGCCAGAACCGTTATAACCGCAGAACCGGAACCAGCAGAACCCGAACCACAGACCCAAATAGACCCAGAACCGGAACTGGATACAGCCTTAGTATTGATAAAGAAATAGTGACCTCTAACGTTAACATACAACTAAAATTATAAATAAAACACATCATACCATGACATCCCTTAATGGCTCGATAATTTCACAAACTTTTTTTAATTTTAACAGTTATCTATATTTGTTGATCCTACTACTATCCAAGGGAATGATTCTGAGAAAGGCAAAACGAAACAACCATTAACGGGAATAATAAATCCTCAAAATTCCATTCAATTTTGCAGTACACCCATAAAGAATTGTAGATATGTTTTATCGTTTCGGTGTCTATGACAATATCCAAATTCAATGCCAGAATAAAATTGGCGATATGGTTTGTCTAGTTCAAATGTACAAACAAATCATCTTCTATCGAATTTAAATGAACCACCTTTATTGCAAGGTAAATATTTGAGTTAACATTTTCAATATGACATGGGTCATTCATAAATATTAACTACACATTTATTATTACTTACTATTGATTTGATGCAGTAAAACTTTGTGACAGTGTAGCAGCCCTCCACATAAAATATGAAATTGTAAAGTTATATGTACTGATACCTCTGGAGCTTACTAACTGGCCAGCTAAAGCCCTTTTAATTTATTTATAGTTAAAGTTTTAGTTGCTGACTTTTTTTTGTGGGATTATCAGAATTTATGTGTGATTCGACCAAATTTAAAATGAAAAACACCTATGAAAAATAATGGTTGTTTTGTTCGTCTGAGATCATGTTATGCTAATGCATTACTACTTCTGTCCAAAATAATTTCTCCTAAGCCCACCTTATTACGATGTATTTATGTGTTTTTCTAATATAATTTATTAGGAATGTCCTACATCTAAGTCGTCGAAATGTCATAGGCTAAAGGAAAATAGTGCAGCGCCTTTGTAATGTCTGTTTTTGAATATAGTACTGCATATATGGTAAGCATTACTGTATTTCTCCTATTGTGATACAAGTGTCTTATGCAAATTTACTTTAAGACTATAATAAAATTGAAAAATTAATTAACTTTAACTATAACTATCCTTCCTTAGTTTGAAGTAATTGTATATTCATGTGAAATGGCTAGATATTGATATTCAACATATGGATTTACAATTTTGTGCTTTCACTGTTTAGTCGAAAATCCAGTAAAAGCATGACTTTTTAGCATTTCAAAAGTTAAAATTTTATTTGTTGCCTTTCTTTTTCATTATGTTTATTTTCTTAAGTGGAGGACGTTTGTTAAAGTTTTATTACTATGGTTCTATATATATTTTGTTTCTGTGCTTTTACTTTTGAACAATTCACTATATTAAATGGACCCCTACTATTTCAAGGTAAGTATTCCAATAAACTTATAGTTTTGTTTGAGAAACATGAATTATAAATTCTGCTAACTATTAATGTTTAAAATTTCTTTTTAGAATTTGAGGATGTCAACATTGATGGTGATATATCAGGTATGCTATTAGAAGAACACCACAACTAAAGATCATACATACAACTTGAGGTATATCTGCAGCATCCGCAGACCGAAGAGTTTCCTTCCTTATTCTATCTGTAGTGTTTAGATTCTATCATACTTTTGATTTAGACATTCTTGAGATAGAGCATTTATAGTATTTTCCTTTAGCCCGTGTTTCTCGTGAGTTTTCGGGTTTTGGGATTGAGTTGTAGACTTCCGCATTTATTTTTGAGTTGTATATGCCAAATGGCACTTATATACCATTTTTCTTCTAGTTTTGTTTAGTTTAGTTAAATGTTTCCGCCAGTTATATTAATTTCCGCATTGTTAGGCTTACCTAGTTGTAGGAATTATGTGCCATCATGATATGTTCATGAGGGTGAAATGGGGTTGTGACAAGTTGGTATCAGAGCTCTAGGTTCATAAGAGCCACAGAACATTGGCCAGTTTATTAGAGTCTCGCTAATCGGTACGGAGACGTCTATACTTATCTACGAGAGGTTATGTAACTCTTTAGGAAAAATCTTCATTTTATTGATTTCCTTGTCTTGCGATATTTTTGACATCACAAAATTCTAAACTGCTGCCTTCCATTCTCTCACAGATGGTGAGGACAGGCACTACTAGGGATGATTAGGCACTCGCACCCCCTACTGCAACTGTCAGAGGCCGGGGCCAGGGCAGAGGTCGAGGCTGCGCACATGGTACAGCTAGAGCACCTACGTGACCTGCCGCCGAGGCAGCACCAACAGATCCAGCCGGAGCCCAGACATCTGACATACCTACTACTGCCACTACTACTCCAGACCTTCAGGAGAAGTTGGCTCAGTTCATGTCTATGTACACCACCTTGGTTTAGGCAGGGTTACTTCCCCTTGCTGCGGCCAGCTCCTAGTCCGGGGGAGGAGCACAGGCTCCCACCGTCCGCACTTTTGAGCAGCGAGTGCAGTTTGAGCAGGCTCTAGAGATCCTTCATGTTCCGTTTACAGTGCCAGTTCAGTTCGTGGATGGGGAAGCTGCTTTTGAGGATGAGCACTGTAGGTTGGAGAGGTTCAAGAAGTATGATCCTCCAATTTTTAGTAAACTAGCGACATATGATGCCTTGGGATTTCTAGAGGAGTGCCACCGTATTCTTCGAACTATGGGCATAGTAGATTCCAACGTGGTTTAATTTATTGCCTTTTAGCTTTGGGTAGTCACCAATGATTGCTGGCACACTTATGAGATAGACAATCCAGTCGATGCTGCTTCACTGACTTGGCCCCAGTTCTCGGATATGTTTATGAGAGAGTTTGTCCCCCAGAGTCTCAGGGACACATGGCGCGCAATGTTTGAGAATTTGCGCCAGGGTGCAATGACCGTTTCGCCGTATGATATCTGTTATACCAGATTGTCCAGGCATGCACCGGCTTTGATTGCTACAATCCACGAAAGAGTTCGATGGTTCATTGAGGGCTTATCCCACCCATCAGATCTAGCATGGCTCGAGAGCTGGAGATGGACATTCCTTATCAGCAGGTAGTGAGCATTTCTAGGAGGATCAAGAGTTTGCTTGCCAGGGAGCGAGGGGAGAGGGAGGCCAAGAGGTCTCGAGAGTCGGGCCACTACTCTAGTGCCCGTACAGGTCAACATGGTAGGGTTTTTGTGGGTCGTCCCATTCATTCAGCTCTTCCAACAGCCAGCAGTGCTCTAGCTCCGCCTATACCTCAAGAGCCTTATTATGCACCTCTAGTTTCTAGCGCACCTCCTGCGTGGGGGTGTTTCCAGAGGTCACTCCAGCAGACCTTGACCTAGTCAGTCATAGTCACCACGCCCTCCCAAGGCTTGTTTTGAGTGTGGCGACAACCGCCATGTGGTGAGGGATTGTCCTAGACTTGGGAGGAGTGCATCCCCACAGCCTTCTCAATCATAGCATGCTCAGTAGAGTTCTCAGGCCATGATCACAACTCCAGTTGTTGCCCCACCCGCTCAGCCACCTAGAGGTGGATGCTAGGAAGGTAGAGGTCTTCCTCGAGGGGGAGGCCAAGCCATATTTAATGCCCTTCCTACTCGTGCAGAGGTTGTTGCCTCCGATTCTATTATTGATAGTATTATACTGCTTTGTCACATAGATGCATCAATTCTATTTGATACGAGCTCTATTTATTCTTATGTGACTTCTTACTTTTCTCCACATTTGGGTGTGCCTCGGGATTCTTTGAGTGCCCCCGTTTATGTTTCTACTCCTGTGGGGGATTCCCTTGTTGTGGACCACGTTTATCGATCAAGTTTAGTTACTATTCGTGGTTTTGAGACCAGGGCAGATTTACTGTTACTCAACATGGTTGATTCTGATATTATCTTGGGCATGGACATGCTATTCTCAATTGTCATGCCAAGACCGTGACGCTGGCTATGCCAGGTATTCCATGTATTGAGTGGAGTGGCAGTTTAGATTACACCCTTAGTAGAGTTATCTCTTTCCTTAAAGTTTTGAAAAGGGGTGTGCAGCTTATTTAGCCTATGTGAGAGATGTCAGTGTGGATGCCCCTTCTTTTGATTCTGCTCCAGTGGTATGGGATTATCCCGATGTGTTTCTAGCTGATCTTCCGGCATGCTTCCTGATAGAGACATTGATTTTGGCATTGATCTACTACCGGGCACGCAGCCCATTTCCATTCCTGCATATTGTATGGCTCCTCCTAAGTTGAAGGAGTTGAAGGATTAGTTACAGGAATTGCTTGATAAGGGTTTTATTTGACCCAATGTTTCACCATGGGGTGCTCCTATCTTGTTTGTGAAGAAGAAGGATGGTTCTATGCATATGTGTATTGATTATCGCCACTTGAACAAGGTTACAGTGAAGAACCGTTATCCTTTGCCTCGTATTGATGATCTGTTTGACCAGCTTCAGGGCGCACATGTGTTTTCTAAGATTGACTTGCCCTCAGGGTACCATCAGTTAAAGATTTGGGAGCAAAATATCTCGAAGACTGCCTTTAGGACTTGGTATGGTCATTATGAGTTCCTTGTTATGTCATTTGGGCTGACCAATGCCCCAACAGCTTTTATGCATTTGGTGCATAGTGTATTCAGGCCATATCTCAACTTATTCATTATTATTTTTATTGATGATATTTTGGTGTATTCCGGAGTCGGGGAGATCATAAACAGCACCTGAGGACCGTGCTTCAGACCCGAAGAGAGAAGAAGTTATATGCGAAGTTCTCAAAATGTGAGTTTTGGTTGGATTTAGTGCCATTCTTAGGCTACGTGATTTCGAGCAAGGGAATTCGGGTAGATCCGAGGAAGATAGAGGCCGTGCAAAGTTGGCCCAGGCAGTCCTCAGCTATAGAGATTCATAGTTTCCTTGGTTTGGCTAGCTACTACCATCATTTCGTGGAGGTATTTTCCTCGATTGCGGCCCCTATGACTAGATTAACCTAGAAGGGTGCCCCATTTCAATGGACAAAGGAGTGCAAGGCGAGCTTTCAGAAGCTCAAGACAACTTTGACTACAACCCCAATTTTAATATTGCCTTCCAATTCGGGGTCTTATACTATCTATTGTGACGCCTCGAAAGTTGGTCTTGGAGCGATGCTAATGCTGGACGGTAGGTTGATTTCCTAAACGTCCAACAATTGAAGATACATGAGAAAACCACCTTGTCCACTACCTTGAGTTAGTTGCTATTGTTCATGCCTTCAAGATATGGTGTCATTATTTGTACGATGTGCCTGGTGAGATTTATACCGACCATCAGAGTTTACAACACTTGTTCAAGAAAAAGGATCTAAATTTGTGCCAGAGTAGGTGGTTAGAGTTGCTGAAAGATGATGATATCACTATTCTGTATCACCTGGGCAAGGCCAATGTGGTAGTGGATGCCTTGAGTCGCTGGGCAGAGAATTTTGGGAGTTTGGCGTATTTACCAGCTTCAGAGAGGCCTATGGCGATGGATGTTCAGGCCTTAGCCATTCAATTTGTGAGTTGGACCTTTTGGAGCCCAGTCGGCTTCTAGCTTGTGTGGTTTCCCAGTCTTCCTTATTTGACCATATCAGGGAGCACCAGTATGAAGACCCCAATTTGCTTGTCCTTATGGACAAGGTTCAGTGTGGTGATGCTAGAGATGTGACCATTGGAGATGACAAGGTATTGCGGATGCAGGGCTGTGTTTGTGTGCCCAATGTTGATGGGCTACAACAATTGATTCTAGCAAAGGCCCACAGTTTGTGATATTCCATCCATCGGGGTGCCGTGAAGAGGTATTAGTACTTGAGGCATCACTATTGGTAAAGGTGGATGGAGAAGGATATAGTTGGATATGTAGCTAGATGCCTCAACTATCAACAGATAAAGTATGAGCACCAGAGACCAGGTGGGTTGCTCCAACAGATAGATATTCTGGAGCGGAAATGGGAGCGCATCACCATGGATTTTGTATCTAGACTCCCATGGACTTTGAAGAAGTTTGATGTTATTTGGGTCATTGTGGATCGGTTGACTAAGTCTGCTCACTTCATTCCTGTGTGTACCACTTATTCATCGGAGCGATTGCCGGAGATTTATATCCGGGAGATCACCCATCTTCATGGCATTCCAGTTTCTATTATTTCAGACAGAGGTACTCAGTTTACATCGCGGTTCTAGAAGGCCGTGCAACAGGAATTGGATACTCGGGTGGAGTTGAGTACAACATTTCACCCCTAGACGGCCGGACAGTTCGAGCATGCTATCCAGATCCTTGAGGACATGCTCCGTGCGTGTGTGATTGATTTTGGAGGGTCTTGGGATTAGTTCTTGCCATTACAGAGTTTGCCTACAACAACAGCTACCAGTCGAGCATCCAGATGGCTCCTTACGAGGCTTTATATGGTAGATGGTGTCGATCACCGGTTGGATGGTTTGAGCAGGGGGAGGCTCGGTTTCTAGGTATAGATCTGGTTTAGGAGGCCTTGGACAAGGTCAAGATCATTCAGGACAGGCTTCGTTCATCTCACTCTAGGCAGAAGAGTTATGCAGAACGCAAGGTTCGAGATGTAGCATTTATGGTTGGGGAGCGAGTATTGCTCTGAGTATCGCCGATGAAGGGCGTGATGAGATTTGGGAAGAAGGTCAAGCTTAGACCTAGGTACATTGGTTCGTTTGAGATTTTTGATAGAGTGGGAGAGGTGGCTTATAGACTCGCATTACCGCCTAGCTTATTAGCTGTGCATCCATTTTTCCATGTATCTATGCTCTGGAGGTATCACGGCGATCCAACCCATGTGTTAGATTTCAGCATTGTCCAGTTGGATAAGGACTTTTCCTAAGAGGAGGAGCCGGTAGCCATTCTAGATGGGCAGAGGTCTCAGAGATTTCTTTTTGTTCGTGTCCAATGGAGAGGTCAGCCTCCCGAGGCATCGACCTGGGAGTCCGAGTCTGATATGCGGAGCCATTATCCTCACCTTTTCCCAACTCAGGTACTTCTTTCTTTTGTCCGTTCGAGGACGAACGGTTGTTTTAGTGGTAGAGGATGTGACGACCCAATGGGGTCACCACTTATTTAATTTCTGTGTACTTCTGAGGCCATAAAACCTCCTCTCAGGTTGCCTCGATTTGCGTGTGCAGTCCGGATGTGTAACCGGAAAACTTAAATATGAATTATGTGTGGAAAATACTATAAATTTGAATTTGGTCAATATTTTTGGAAAATGTACCCGGACCCGTGATTTGATGGTCCTGGAGGGTCCGTGGGAAAATAGGAGACTTGAGTGTTTGCTTGGAATTGAATTCCGAGGTCCCAAGTCTGAGAAATGAATTTTTATGTGAAATTGTTTTCTGGAAATAATTAAGGAAAATGGAAACGAAAATTGATTAGAAGACTAGGGTATCGGGCCCGTATTTTGGTTGTGGTGCCCGGTACAAGTCTTATATATGATTGAAGCACTTTATGTAAAGTTGGGTTGAGAATAGACGTCTTTTGACGTGTTTCGGACCCGAAATGAGAATTTTATGTCTTATGAAAATTTTGGAAGAAATCATGAGTTTTTCAGGCTCGATCCGATGTATATGATGTTATTTTGGCGGCTTGATCGCACGGAAAAGTCCGCATGATGTTTTTGAAGTTGTGTGCATATTTGATTTGGAGCCCCTAGGGCTTGGGTGAGTTTCGAGTAGGTTATGGGAGGTTTTAGAATTAAAAACACCAGATATTGCAAGCAAGGGAAAAAGATGCAGGCTCCAGCGTGCCCACGATAGCCTTAGCGCGGTCCGCGGTGTGTGCTGCGCGGCCGTGGCCACCTTAGCGCGGTCTGCGGTGTGAGCGTGCGGCCACAATCGTCCTCGCGCGGTCCACACTGCAAGCTTCATAGAGCCAGCATCCTTCAATTCCACCAGCGCAGCCGCGGCCGCCTTAGCGCGGTCCGCGGTGTGAGCTGCGCGGCTGTGGTCGTCCTTGCGCGGTCCGTGGTGGGCGCGTTAGAATGTATAAATACACGGGATTTTCATTTATTTCTCACTTTTCAAAAACCCAAAACATAAGAGGCGATTTTTTAAGCAATCTTCTTCTTCAAAACAATTAGTAAGTGATTTCTAACTCATTTTCTTCACTCCTTAACACCATTTAACATAATGTCAACGTCAAATCGAAGATTTTAATGGGGAAATTTGGGTATATTTGGTAGGACCTAGGGATTTGCCAAAATTGGGGGTTGGACCTCAATTCGAGGTCCGATTTCAAGACTAATCACAAAATTGGATTCGTAGGGGGAATGGGTAACCAGATTTTAGTTCAAACCTTGGATTTTGACCACGTTGGCTCGAGGGGTGTTTTGGACATCTTATCTAAATTTGCGTCTTAGCTATAAATTTCACAGTATAATTAGTTTCTTGAAATGTTATTTATGAGATGTAATTGAAATGAATAGATTTGTGCCATTTGGAATCGGATACTCGTGGCAAAAGAGTGATTTCAAGTTAATTTTGGAGCCGATTGAGGTAAGTGGCTTGTCTAACCATGTGTGGGGGACCTTTCCCTTAGGATATGATGTTTGTTAATTGAACGCCTTATACGAGTTACGAGCGCTTACTTAAGCAAACTCTTGGAAAATTTGTTTTTACTTGAAGTATTTAAGTTGAGTTTTCTTGCTTACGTGTTTATTTTAAATTGTGAATTTATTCTATGCTAGTTTAGAGAACCATGTTCATTTCACTTGCTTGCCTAAATAATTAAACTTTGTTATTTGTACTCCGTGTAGTATGTATGGCTAGTATTTCTATTTCTTGTCCTGAGTTAGCATCTTTCCTAATGTTTGGGTTGCTATTGTGTGTTTTTAAATTGGGAGTATGGGTTGGCCTCCCTGTAGATCCCCCTACACTTGATATGTTCTGGACTGAGGGTGCGGGATACCAAGAGATTTCTGGCACATGAGATTGTAAGATTTGAGGATACCAAGAGATCCTCGGGATACCAAGAGATCCCTATTGAATATAATGAGGATACCAAGAGATCCTCGGGATACCAAGAGATACCTAGTGAATATAATGAGGATACCAAGAGATCCCTAGTGAACATAATGAGGATACCAACAGATCCTCGGGATACCAAGAGATCCCGAGTGAACATAATGAGGATACCAAGAGATCCTCGGGATAACAAGAGATCCTTAGTGAACCTAATGAGGATACCAAGAGGTCCTCAGGATACCAAGAGATCCCTAGTGAGCATAATGAGGATACCAAGAGGTCCTCGGGATACCATGAGATCCCTAGTGAATATAATGAGGATACCAAGAGATCCATAGTGAATATAATGAGGATACCAAGAGAGCCATAGTGAATATAATGAGGATACCAAGAGACCCTCGGGATACCAAGAGATCCCTAATGTATATGGTGAGGATACCAAGAGATCCCCTGCTATTATTTCCTGTTGTGAGTAGTGTTCCTTATATTTCTTTGTTCTGTTTCCTGTTATTGTTTCCCTTATTTATCCTGTTTAGATTCTCGTTGTAGACTTTATCTATAATGTTTATATTTATCTTATCATATAATATATTTATCTCAGTAGGGCCTTGACCTTCCTCCTCACTACCCAACCGAGGTTAGGCTTGGCATATACTGAGTACCATTGTGGTGTACTCATGCCTCTTCTGCGCATGTTTTTCATGTGCAGATCCAGGCACTTCATCTCAGGCGCACTATCAGTGAGGTAGAGAGATCTAGCGGAGACTTGAGGTATATCTACAACGTCTAGTGACCGAAGAGTTTCCTTCATTATTCTATCTGTAGTGTTTAGATTCTACCATAATTTTGATGTAGACATTCTGGAGAATAGAGAATTTACAGTATTTTCCTTTAGCTTGTGTTTCCTGTGAGTTTATGGGTTTTGGGATTGAGTTGTATACTTTCTCATTTATTTTTGATTTGTATATGCCAATTGGCACTTATATACCGTTTTTCTTCTAGTTTTGCTTAATTTAATTAAATGTTTCCGCCAGTTATATTAATTTCTGCATTGTTAGGCTTACCTAGTTGTAGGAACTAGGTGCCATCACGATATGTTCATGGAGGGTGAACTGGGGTCGTGACAGGTAGTGACAAGGAAAGGTCAGGGCCCTACTGAGATATAACATAATAACTGATAAGATGAGAAGAAAAAAAACAATATAGATAAAGTCTATAGCGAGAACTTAAACCGGGGAAATACGGAAATCGTAATAGAAAGCAGAAACAGGACAATACTAGCAAATAATGCTCACAACAAAAACAACAACCGGGGACCTCTTGGTATCCTCACCATATATACGAGGGATCTCTTTGTATCCCGAGGATTTCTCGGTATCCTCAACATATACATGAGGGATATCTTGGTATCCCGAGGATTTCTTGGTATCCTCACCATATACACGAGGGATCTCTTGGTATCCCAAGGATCTCTTGGTATCCTCACCATATGCACTAGGGATCTCTTTGTATCCCGACGATCTCTTGGTATCCTTACCATATAAACGAGGGATCTCTTGGTATCCTCACCATATACACGAGGGATCTCTTGGAATCCCGAGGATCTCTTGGTATCCTCACCTTATACACGAGGGATCTCTTGGTATCCCGAAGAGCTCTTGGTATCCTTACCATATACACGAGGGATCTCTTGGTATCACGAGGATCTCTTGGTATCCTCACCATATACACGAGGGATCTCTTGGTATCCTCACTATACACACGAGTGATCTCTTGGTATTCCGTAGTCCCAATTTAAAAAAAAACATTAGGATAGATACTAACCTCTGGACGAGTAATAGAAAATCCTCGCGAAACATACTACACGGAGTACAAATAAGACAATTTAAGCACTTAGACAAGTAAGTCAAATAAGCGTGCTTCTATAAACTAGCATAGAATAAACTTGCAATTTAAAATAAACAGGTAAGCAAGAAAACTCAATTTAAATACATCAAGTAGAAATGAATTTCCAGCAATTAGCTCAAGTACGCGCTCGTCACCTCACGTACGAGGCATTCAAATACCTAATATCATGTCCTAAGGGGAAGAAGTCCCCCATTCAAGGTTAGACAAGCCACTTACCTCAAACCGGCTCCAAGATCAACTCAAAACCACAATTCTGCCACGAGTATCCAACTCCAATTGGCCTAGATCTATCCATTTACATCTCATAAATAACATCTCAAGCAACTAATTCTACTATTTAATTTAAAGCGCTGACACAAATTTAGGTAAAATGACCAAAATGCCCCTCAGGCCAACATTGTCAAAACTCGAGGTTCGAACCAAAACCCGATTACCCATTCCTCCACGAGCCCAAATATATGATTTATTTTGAAATCAGACCTCAAATAGAGGTCAAGTCCCCCAATTTTAGCAAAACCTAGGTTCTACCCAACATACCAAATTTTCCTATTAAAATCGTTGATATGAGTGAGGAAAATAAGTTAAAAATCACTTGCCAATCGTTTTGAAGAAGAGTCGCTTGGAAAATCTCCTTTTATGTTTTGGGTTTTTGAAAGTGAAAAATAACCGAAATTCTCGTGTATTTAAAAACTCTGAAGTCCCCAACGCGGACCGCGGCCACGCTGACCTGCTTGAAGAGCTGTGGGTTCTAGCCCAGTGCGGACCGCGCAAAGCTGACCGCGGCTGCACAACACCTACTGCGGACCGTGCAATGGTGACCGAGGCCACGCTGGCCCCTCCGCGGTCGCATGCGATTTCTCGGGAACCGCGCTGGAGGGTTCAGAGTCTGCAATATTTTCCTGAACCTGCAACAACTGATATTTTAAATCTAAAGCATCTCGGAACCTACTCAATACTCACCCAAGCCCTCGGGGCTCCGAACCAATCATACACACAACCTGAAAATTATCTTACGGGCTTATGTGTGCGATCAAATCGCCAAAATGACATCATATACATCGAATCAAGCCTCAAAACTTGTGATTTCTTCCAAATTTTCATATAACATCGAATTCCCATTTTAAGTCCAAAACACGTCAAACGACGTCCGTTTTCAACCAAACTTTACAGAAAGTGCTTAAAACACATATAAAACTTGTATCGGGCGCCAGAACCAAAATACGGGCCCGATACCATAGTCTTCTAATCAAATTTCATTTTCAATTACCTTAATTATTTCCAGAAAATAATTTGACACAAAAATTTATTTCTCGGACTTGGGACCTTAGAATTCGATTTCGAGCATACCCCTAGGACCCTTATTTTCCTACGGACTCTCCGGAACCGGCAAATCATGGTTCCGGGTCCTTTTTCCTGAAATGTTGACCGAAGTCAAACTTATTCAATTTAATAAAAAAAATTAGCATTTTGTTTCTCACAAAATTCTTATTTCTGCTTTCCGGCTACGCGCCCGGACTGCGCATGCAAAACAAGGCAACCCTAGAGGGGGTTTTCAAGGCCTTGAAAGTACAGAATGGGTAAGAAAATATGCGATGATCTCTTTGGGTCATCACATCCTCCAACACTAAAACAAACGTTCGTCCTCAAACGGACAAAAGAAAGAAGTATCTGAGTCCGGAAAAAGATGAGGATAACGGCTCCGCATATCAGACTCGGACTCTAGGTCGATGCTTCAAGAGGCTGTCCCCTCCACTTGACACGAACAGAGGGAAATCTCTTGGACCTTAACTAACGAACATGCCGGTCTAGAATGGCTACCAGCTCCTCCTTATAAGACAAGTCCTTGTCCAATTGGATAGTGCTGAAATCCAACACGTGGGCTGGATAGTCGTGATACCTCCAGAGCATGGATGCATGAAAAACTGGATGCACAATGGATAAGCTAGGCGGCAATACAAGTCTACAAGCCACCTGTCCCACTCGATCAAGAAACTCAAACGGACCAATAAACCTAGCGCTAAGCTTGCCCTTCTTCCCAAATCTCATCACACCATTCATAGGCGATACTCGGAGCAATACCTGCTCACTGACCATAAATGCTACATCTCGAACCTTGCAATCTGCATAACTCTTCTACCTAGACTGAGCTGAACGAAGCCTATCCTGAATGATCTCGACCTTGTCCAAGGCCTCTTGAACCAAATCCATACCTAACAACCAAGCCTCTCCCGGCTCAAACCATCCAATCGGAGATCGACGCTGTCTACCATATAAAGCCACATAAGGAGCTATCTGGATGCTCGACAGTAGCTGTTGTTGTAGGCAAACTCCGGTAAAGTCAAGAACTGATCCCAAGACCCTCCAAACTCAATCACACATGCATGGAGCATATCCTCAAGAATCTAGATAGTGCGCTCGGATTGTCCGTCCGTCTGGGGGTGAATGTTGTGCTCAACTCCACCTGAGTACCTAACTATTGCTGCACGGATCTCCAGAACCGCGATGTAAACTGAGTACCTCTGTCTGAAATAATAGAAATTGGAACACCATACAGACAAATGATCTTTCGGATATAAATCTCCACCAACCACTCTTATAAATAAGTGGTACACACAGGAATGAAATGAGCGGACTTGGTCAGCCGATCCACAATAACCCAAATGGCGTCAAACTCTCAAAGCTCATCAACATTGGGCACACAAATCTGATCCTGCATCTTCAATACCACGTCATCTCCAATGGTCGCATCTCTGGCATCACCACGCTGAACCTTGTCCTTAAGGACAGGCGAGGGTCATCATACTGCCGCTCCCTGATACGATCAAATAGGGAAGGCCGGGAAACCACACAAGCTAGAACCCGACTGGGTTCCAAAAGGTCGAATCTCACAAACTGGCAGGCTAAGGCCTGAACATCCATGGCCATATGCCTCTCTAAAGCTGGTAAATATGCCAAACTCCCCAAACTCTCTGCCCGGCGACTCAAGGCATCTGCCACCACATTGGCCTTGCCCGGGTGATAGAGAATAGTAATATCATAGTCCTTCAACAACTCTAACCATCTCCTCTGGTGTGAATTTAGATCCTTTTGCTTAAATAAGTGCTGCAAATTTAGGTGGTCTGTATAGATCTCACAAGGCACACCGTACAAATAATGACTCCAGATCTTCAAGGGATGAACAATAGCAGCTAGCTCAAGGTCGTGGACAGGGTAGTTCTTCTCATGTATCTTCAACTGTCTAGACGCGTAAGCAATTAGCTTACCGTCCTGCATCAACACCGCTCCGAGGCCAACTCTCGAGGCGTCACAATAGACTG
This sequence comes from Nicotiana benthamiana, assembly GCA_034376525.1. Taxonomy (NCBI): domain Eukaryota; kingdom Viridiplantae; phylum Streptophyta; class Magnoliopsida; order Solanales; family Solanaceae; genus Nicotiana; species Nicotiana benthamiana. Next base: position 100,004,485 of record CM067337.1, read on the forward strand.
TATAAGACCCCGAATAGATAGGCAACATCAAAATTGGGACTGTGGTCAAAGCTATCTTGAGCTTCTGAATGCTCGTCTCACTCTCCCCCGTCCACTGAAATGGGCACCCTTCTAGGTTTATCTAGTCATAGGGCCGCAATCGATGAAAATCCCTCCACGAAACGACAGTAGTAGCCCGTCAAACCAAGAAAACTGTGAATCTCTGTAGCCGAGGATGGCCTGGGCCAACTCTACACAGCCTCTATCTTCCTCGAATCCATCTGAATGCCCTCACTCGAAATCACGTGGCGTAAGAATGCCATCGAACTCAACCAAATCTCACATTTTGAGAACTTTGTATATAGCTTCTTCTCTTTCATGGTCTGAAGCACGATCCTCAGGTGTTGCTCATGAACTTCTCGACTCTGGGAATACACCAGGATATCATCAATAAAAATAATAACAAATGAGTCAAGATATGGCCTGAACACATTGTGCATCAAATGCATGAAAGCTGCCGGGGCATCGGTCAGCCCAAATGACATAACAAGGAACTGGTAATGACCATAACAAGTCCTGAAAGCAGTCTTCGGGATATCTGACTCCTGAATCTTCAACTGATGGTAACCTGAGCGCAAGTCAATCTGAGAAAACACATGTGTGCCCTGAAGCTGGCCAAATAGATCATCAATATGGGGCTAAGGATAACGGTTCTTCAGTGTAACCTTGTTCAACTAACGATAATAATACACATACGCTTAGAACCATCCTTCTTCTTCACAAACAGGATAGGAGCGACCCAAGATAAAACATTGGGTCGAATGAGACCTTTATCAAGCAATTCCTGCAACTGATCCTTCAACTCAGGCGTAGCCATACGATATGGAGGAATGGAAATGGGCCGAGGGACTGACAACAGATCAATTACAAAATCAATGTCTCTATCGGGTGGCATGCTCAGAATATCAACGAAAACAAATCGGGATAATCTCGTACCCCTGGGGCTGTAACATTAGAAGGGGTATCAATATTGACATCTCTTACATAAACTAAATACGACGCACACCCCTTCTCAACCATACAATGAGCTTTAAGAAAAGAGATAACTCTATTGGGAGTGTGATCTAACATTCCACTCTACTCAATATGCAGAATACCTGGCATAGCCAACGTTACGGTCTTGGCGTGACAATCAAGAATAAAATAAATGGGGAAACAACCAGTCCATGCCCAAAATAATATCAAAATCAACCATACCGAGTAACAATAAATCTTCTCTGAACTCAAACCCACGAATAGTAACCAAACATGACCAATAAACGCGATCCACAATAAAAGAATCCCCCAAAGGTGTAGAAACATAAATGAGGGCCCTCAAAGAATCCTGAGGTACACCTAAATACAGAGCAAAATAAGAAGACACATAAGAATAAGTAGAGTTCGGATCGAATAGAACCGATGCCTCTCTGTGATAGACCAGTATAATACTTATAACGACGGAGTCTAGGGCAACAACCTTGGTACGAGCAGGAATTGCATAATATCTGGCCCGACCCCTCTCTCGAGGATGACCTCTATCTCCCCGACCTCGGCCTCTAGCCGGCTGAGAAGATGGGGTAGCAGCAGAAGCTGTGATCATAGCATGAGAACTCTGCTGAGCACGCTGTGGCTGAGAATTCTGTGGGGGTGCACTCCTCCCAAGTTTAGGGCAATCCCTCACCACATGGTGGGTGTTGCCACACTCAAGACAATATTTGGGAGGGTGCGGTGGCTGTGACTAGATCAGGCCAAATCTGCTGGACTGGCCTATGAAAGCACCCCGTACAAGAGACGTGCCAGAAATTGGAGGTGCATAGTAAGGCTCCTGAGGTGTAGGCGGAGCTGGAGAGTTGTTGGCTGCTGGAAGAGCTGAATGAATGAGGCGACCCACATAACCCCTATTATAACGACCGATTACTTAAGTGTGTGCACTAGATTAGTGATCCGACTCTCGAGACCTCTTGGCCTCCCTCTCCCCTCGCTCCCTGGCGAGCATACCCTCAATCCTCCTAGCAATGCTCACTACCTGTTGATAAGGAATATCCATCTCCAACTCTCGAGCAATGCTAGATCTAATGGATGGGATAAGACCCTCGATGAACCTACGAACTCTCCTACGGACTATAGCAACCAAGGTCAGTGCATGTCTAGCCAACATGGTATAGCAGATATCATACTCCGAAATGGTCATAGCACTCTGGCGCAAATGCTCAAACTCTGCGTGCCTGCATCCCTAAGTGTCTGGAGTACAAACTCTCTCATGAACATATATGAGAACTGGGTCCAGGTTAGTAGGCAGCCTCGGTAAGGGTGTACTGTGGCCCGGTTCAGGCCCGGGACCGGACCGGGACCGCGGTCCTGGCGGGCCTGCCGGTCCTGCTGGGCCGGTACTGGCGGTCCGGTCTTTACCTGTCCAAAAAACCCGTGACGGGCCGGTCTTCCGCTTCGAACCTTCAGGCCCGGGATCGCCTGGCGAGCCTGGGCCGGTGCTGGCGGGCCCAACGGCTATTTTTAATTTTTTTTTGAAAAATCAGTAACGACTCTTTGCAAAAAGTAGCCTTTTGGAACTTTGTAAAATAGCCATTTGGCCCCCAAACTTTAATTTAACCCCAAACTTTATATAATTACACTTTTTCCCATTTCTCAACTATAAATACCCCCTCATTCTTTCATTTTTATTCACCATTTCATCAATATCTCTTAATCTCTCTCAAGCTCTCTTTCAATCTTTCTACTACAAGTGCTTAATTTATTGTTGAAAATTCGTGAAAAATTATGAAGTTGTTGAATTGAAGTTTTCAAGTGTTCAACGATTTTCAATTTTCATGAAGTTGTTCGGCAATCCGGTAAACTCGTTTAAACTCTTACGTGCTAATAATATATTTTTGTGTTGTTTAGTTTGCATAATTCTAATTAGTATGGCATTTTCTTTGAAAAAAATGTTCGGCAAAGGAAAAGGTAAAACCGGTGAAAGTAGTGGCCATAATACTACCCTTCCCCCGGCTCCCGGCCCTACAAAAGATAAGCAAGTTGAAAGTAGTCGCCAACCTAGACGTCCTAATCCGCCTCCCGTAATGCTTGATAGTGATCACCCTTGTTTTCAATTTACCGATAGTGAATTTTCTACATGATATTGCAGTAGGTGATAGATTAAATGGTGAAATTATTAATGCTCTTTATCCTATTGAACCTATCTCAGAGGAAAATGAGGATGATAATAATGATGATGAAACCCAAGCACCGGATTTAGATGATACACCTACTAGTCCTGTTCATAACTCAGGTAATGCACCGGCACACCCACCTGTAGGAACTCTCACTTTTAGTAGACAACCTGCTAAACGTCAAGAAACATCATTAGTTTTGCATTTTTTTACTCAAGTAAGTGAACACAACAAGGCTAAGTGTAAAACTTGTGGGAAATTACTTGTTCATAAATTTACCGGAGACCGTAGCGGCACAGGTAGTTTGGTTAGACACATAAAATTACACCCTAGAGATAGGGCTAGATTTTTTCAAATGCAAGCGCAGCAAGATGGGACAAGTGTAGATTCTCAAGTCAACCCTAGTACAGGTTCAAATCTAGTTCAACCAGGAATTAACACTATCACCGGAGGTATTTTATATTACGATCCAAATAAGGATCGTGAAGAATTAGCAAAAATGATTACTGTTATGTGCTTGCCTTACACTTTTGCTTCTAATCCTAATTGGATTCATTATACTAGAAGAGTTTTTAATCCTACTTATAAAGGTTGGCCTCGCGCAACAGTTAAGGCCGATATTTATAAATTCAAGCATGAATATGAACAATATTTGTGCTATTTATTTACTCATATACCTAATCGTATTTCTATTACAAATGATATTGGTAGAAGTAATAATGACTGTGATTATCTAACTGTTACAAGCCATTGGATAGATGAGGACTGGACAATGCAAAAACGCATAATTACATATAGAATAATTAATTCACGTCACACGGGTAGGTTTATAGCTAACACTGTTTCAGATATATGTAGATATTTTTGCTTTAGCGATAAAATAATGGCAATTTCTATGGATAATGCTTCTAGTAACACTAGTGCAATAGGCATGCTAACACAAACCCTTAATCCTGCATTTAGTAATATTTTCCATGTTAGATGTATTTGTCATATTTATCATTTAATTGTTGGTGATGGTATGCGAATATTAAACAAAGAAATTGAAAAGGTGAGAATGGCTCTTAATTGGCTATTTTATTCAAATCGTAGAACTAGACTTAGAGAGTATTTTAAAAAATGTGACGAATATGGCCTTAGAAAAAGAAAGGTTCCTAAACCTTGCCCGACTAGGTGGAATTGCATGTACGAAAGTTTAGTAGTAGCGTATGAATATAGAGACCCAATTAATGCTACGTTTATTTCTCGGGTAGGTGGTGAGGATGATGATGAAATGATAACAACCTAAGATTGGACTAATGTTAAATTTCTTTTAGATTTTTTAGAACATTTTCAAGTTGCTACAAATGTATTTTCTGGGCAATATTATCCTACTATTTCAAACTGTTTAGTTTATATTGCCGCACTAGCTGATTTGTTTGTTGAATTTAGCGAGGGTGGGGATATTTATGAACTTGCTATAAATGAAATGAAACAAAAGTTTAAAAAATATTTTTTTTCTCTATCCCTCCTATTTTTGGTGTAGCTGCAATGTTAAATCCAACAATGAAATTATGAGGTCCTCATTTTAGGTATTCTAATATTTATAAAGCTTTAGATCTTTCAGAAGAGGAAATTTCTACACTTGCTCATGCAAAAGCATCAATTAAAATTAATGCTCAAACTGTTTATAATGCTTATAAACATGCGTTAGAGCATGCTAGGCCAAATATTCCAACCCCTACTTCGTCTACATCACAATCGTCTAAAAGAGCTGCTGGCTTAACAGCTCTTAAATCGTAGACGGAGTTCCGGGGTTCTCAAGGTGATAATTTTGATGAAATTTCCCATCTAAATGAGTTTCAAGTTTACTTGTCACAGGGACTAGAAAAGGAGAATCCAGATGGCTCTTTCGATCTTTTGGAATGGTGGAAGTCAAGGGAAAAACATTTTCCCGTTCTTGCAAGGATGTCTTGGGATGTTTTGTCAATTCAATCTTCAACTGCTGCATCGGAGAGCGCTTTCAGTCAAGAAAGACTACAAATCGGTGATCACAGAGCGGCGATGCGGGAGAGCTTGAAAAATCAGTGCTTTTTAGAGATTGGATCCGCGCGGAAAGAAGAAACTTTGGCATTGCAGAATCACAACCGGCGATAGATGAAGCATATGAAGAAATGATAGCAGAACTTTATGAGGAATCGGCTTCGCCCGAAAGTAGTGATGAACAAGCTTAATTTCCACCACCGCCAACACAACCTCCTCCCAATCTTGACGGATTTATGAGATTTGTTAGAGATACAACGTAAATTATGATGTAACTTGTACATTGGCACGTCTTGTTTTAGTTTTTTATCCTTTTAATTGTGGTATTAGTACCTTGTTATGCTCATTCCATTGGGGGAAGGAAGACTAAGAAAGATATGCCATTTTGGTCAATAAAAATGCTCTTTATCATATCATTGAATATCTTTTTTCTCAATATTTCTTTGTCTTTACTTCGATATCAATCCTTGAATATATATATAACATACAATATATAACATACAACACAATATACTAATTACTACAACACAATATATACATAATATACAATATATACTAATTACTACAACATAATATATACAATACTAATACCATATAAAATATATTCTACACTATACTAATGACTACTATACAAGATATTGCCTTAAAAAAAAACCCCCCGTCAGGCCCGGCCCGCCAGGCCCAGGACCGCAGTGGGATTAGGCCCGTAACATGTCGGTCTCTACCGTGAGGACCGCCAGGCCTGGGACTGCCAGTCCCGGCACACCAAGCCCGGGACCGCGAAGCCCGACCCGTTTAGGCCCAGGCCCGGGCCACAATACACCATTAAGCCTCGGCCAGACTATTTATCTCATAAGTGCTCCATCAATCATAGGTGGCTCCCTGAAGCTGGAAGGCAGTGAAGGAAAACCTACTGGACTCTAAGATGCCCATAGTGCCGCAGTGACATTCTTCTAGAAATACCAAGGCATTGTCTGATGCTAATCCACTGAATGCTGAGGTATCATACTTCTTGAACCTCTCAAGTCTCCGTTGCTCGTCCTATGAAGTAGCTGACCCGTCCTCAGGCTAAACTGGCACTGCAGGTAGTGTGGGAATAATCTCAGGAACCTGCCCAACCTACACTCGCTGCTCGGGAGTGCGGACGGTGGGACTCTGTGCTCCTCCCCAGGCCTGGGTTGTTGCTGTAGCAAGGGGAAGCAATGTTGCCTGAGCCAAGGTAGTATGCATACTCATGAACTGAGCCAAAGTCTCTTAGAGGGCTGGAGTAGTAGTGGCAGTAGTGGGCGTGCCAGGTGCCTGGGCTCCGGTTGGATCTGCTGCTGGTACCTCACCGGCAGCTCGCGCAAGTGCTCTGGCTGCACTACGTGCGCGTCCTCGACCTCTACCCCTGCCCCGGGCTTTGACAGCTGCAGTAGGGGGAATGATTGCCAAAAAATCCCGAGTTGCGCGTGTCCTCACCATCTGTGAAAGGAGAGAAGACAAAAGTTTAGAATTATGATGTCAAAATATCGCATGACAAGGAAATCAAATAAAGTGGAAATTTTCCTAACAGTTACATAGCCTCTCGTAGATATGTACAGACGTCTCCGTACCGATCAATGAGACTCTAATAAACCGTCTTGTGTTCCGTGACTCCTATGAACCTAGAGCTCTAATACAAACTTTTCACGACACCAGTTCAACCTCCGTGAACATGTCGTGATAGCACCTAGTTCTTATAACTAGGTAAGCCTAACAATGCAAAAACATTAAGTAAAACTAAAAAATTTCAAGAAAACTGCATATAAATGCTGCTCGGCATACACAACTCAAAAATGCAAAAGTCTACAATATCACCCTAAAACCTGAAAACTCAAGGGAACACAAGCTAACGAAAAGTAATACATGGCTTTAACTCCAGAATATCTAAAGAAAAAGTACAGAAGAAGGCTAAACACTACAGATAGAGTAATGAAGTACCCGGATCTGCTCATGAGAGGCATGAGTACACACAGCGGCACTCAATAAGTGCCAAGCCTAACCTCGGTTGGGTAGTGACGAAAAAAGGTTAGGGCCCTACTGAGATATAACACAATAACTAATAAGATGAGAAAAAACAATATAGATAAAGTCTACAGCGAGAATCTAAACGGGGTAAATAGGGAAACCGTAATAGAAAGCAGAAATAGGACAATACTAGTAAATACTGCTCACAAACGAACAACAACTGGGGATCTCTTGGTATCCCAAAGATCTCTTGGTATCCTCACCATATACACGAGGGATCTCTTAGTATCCTCACTATATACACGAGGGATCTCTTGGTATCCTGAGGATCTCTTGGTATCCTCACCATATACACGAGGGATCTCTTGGTATCCTTACCTTATACACGAGGGATCTCTTGGTATCCCGAGGATCTCTTGATATCCTCACCATATACACGAGGGACCTCTTGGTATCCTCACCATATACATGAGGGATCTCTTGGTATGCTGAGGATCTCTTGGTATCCTCACTATATACACGAGGGATCTCTTGGTATCCCAAGGATCTCTTGTATCCTCACCTTATACACGAGGAATCTCTTGGTATCCTCAAATCATAGAATTTCATGTGCCAGGGATCTCTTGGCATCCCGCACCCTCAGTCCAGAACATATCAAGTGCAGGGGAATCTCCCGGATGTCATTCCGTAGTCCCAATTTAAAAAAACATACACAATAACAGTCCATTAGATAGATATTAACTCAGGACAAGTAATAGAAAATCCTAGCTAAACATACTATACGGAGTACAAACAAGACAGTTTAATCACCTAGACAACTAAGTCAAATAAACGTGCTTCTCTAAACTAGCATAGAATAAATTTACAATTTAAAATAAATAGGTAAACAAGAAAACTCAATTTATATACTTCAAGTTAAAATAGATTTCCAACAATTAGCTCAAGTACGCGCTCGTCACCTCTCGTACGAGGCATCAAAATACCAAATATCATGTCCTAAGAAAAAGTCCGCTAAGCAAGGTTAGACAAGCCACTTACCTCAAACCGGTTCCAAAGTCAACTCGAAACCAAAATTTTGCCACGAGTATCCGACTCCAAATGGCCCAGATCTATCCATTTCAATTACATCTCGTATATAACATCTCAAGCAACTAATTCTACTATTTAATTTAAAGCTAAGACACAAATTTAGGTAAAATAACCAAAATGCCCCTCAGGCCAACGTGGTCAAAACCCGAGGTTCAAACTAAAAACCGATTACCCATTCCTCCACGAGCCCAAATATATGATTTATTTTTAAATCAGACCTTAAATGGAGGTCAATTCCCCCAATTTTAGCAAAACCTAGGTTTTACCCAGCATACGTAAATTTCCCCATTAAAATCTTTGACATAAAGTTGAAATTATGTTTAATATGTTAAGGAGTGAAGAAAATAAGTTAGTAGTCATTTACCAATCATTTTGAAGAAGAAGGATTTCTTGGAAAATTGCTTCTTATGTTTTGGGTTTTTGAAAAGTGAAAAATAACTTAATATCCCGTGTATTACCCTCTGAAGTCCCAGCGCGGACCGCGGACACGCCGACCTACCTGAAGACCTGCCGGTTCTAGCCCTACGCGGACCATGCAAAGCCGATCACAGACGCACAGCACCCACCGTAGACCGCGCAAAGGCGACCTCGGCCGCGCTGGCCCCTCCGCGACCACACTCGATTTCTTGCGGACCGCGCTGGAGGGTTTATAGTTTGCAATATTTTCCTGAACCTGGAACAACTGATATGTTAAATCTAATGCATCCCATAACCTACTCAAAACTCACCCGAGCCCTTGGGGCTCCGAACCAGACATACACACAACCTCAAAAATATCCTACGGACCTATCCATGCGATCAAATCGCCAAAATAACATCATATAAATCGAATCAAGCCTCAAAACTCGTGATTTCTTTCAAATTTTCATAAAACATCGAATTCCCATTTGACGTCTGAAACACGTTAAACAACGTCCGTTTTCAACCAAACTTTACAAAAAGTATTTAAAACATATATAAGACTTGTACCGGGCGTCGGAACCAAAATACGGGCCCGATACCATAGTCTTCTAATCAAATTTCATTTCCAATTACCTTAATTATTTCCAAAAAATAATTTCACACAAAAATTCATTTCTCGGACTTGGGACCTCGGAATTCGATTCCGGGGATACGCCCAGGTCCCATATTTTCCTACGGACCCTCCGGGACCGGGTTATTTTTCCTGAAATATTGACCGGAGTCAAATTTATTTAATTTTATATAAAAAAATTAGCATTTTTTCTCACTGAATTCATATTTTAGCTGTCTAGCTACGCACTTGGACTGCGCACACAAATTGAGGTAACCGTATAGGGGTTTTCAAGGCCTCGGAAGTAAAGAATAGGTATGGATATAAGTGATGACCTCTTTGAGTCGTCACAGTTGATGTCTCTATCAATCAAACAAAGGGACCAAGAATATTCAGATTATCTAGGCAAAACTATCACCAAATTGGAAGCTTATTACCTCCACATGGATCTACTCTAAAATTTGCACAATTGTATATCTATGATAAAAAAAATAAAGTGAAAAATAGAATTCGTGCTATCAGGTTAGTATTGATCAATTGCTTAATAATAATATTTAAATAATAAATTTTATAAAAAAAATATATTTAGTTGAATTTAATATTTTATTCGTACAGTTATTGTGAAAGTAACAATCAGCTTCATGCTGAAATAGTTACCGATTTGAAGCAAATGCTTGATGACCACAATATTCTTACAAATTCATTTAGAATGGTAAGAGACCGATTTCTAGAAGATCGAAGCTCAAATGTTAGACTAAGATTGGTAGGGAAAAGAGGTTCTGATGGAAGAAGATACAACTTACCGACAGTTTCAGAGGTAGCTGCTTTGGTGGTCGGTGATTTTGAACAAATAAGGTCTGACAGAGATATTATTGTTGAAAGCCAGTCAGGACAATTACAAAGGATAAATGAATTAAATTTTTCATGCTTAGGTTTGCAATATCTGTTACTATTTTCATATGCTGAAGACGAATACCGAGAAGATATTCCTTTAAATGAAACTGATGATTCTACTGGTGCAAGAAAATGTGTAAGCACGCGGGAATACTTATCATAAAAAATTCAAGAAAGGAAGTCTGAAGTCCCAAAAATTGTTTCATCTAAAAGATTATTTCAGCAATTCATGGTAGATGGATATACAATGATGGAATCTTCTCGATTGAGGTTTATTAGACTTCATCAGAAATAATTGAGAGCACACTTTTATAAAGGGTTAGAAGATGCTGTTTTGCATGGAGACATAGAACCTTCTTCTCAAGGACAAAGAGTTACACTCTCTTCCAGCTTCACGGGGGGTGCACGTTATATGTTACAAAATTATCAAGATGCCATGGCAATTTGCAAATGGGCAGCGTACCCTGAACCCTTTATCACATTTACTTGCAACCCAAAATGACGTGAAATTACTAGATTTGTGGAGAATAGGGGACTATCTCCGGAAGATCGTCCCGGCATTTTAACAAGGATTTTCAAAGTCAAATTGGATCGCATGATAAAGGACATGCGAGACAATAAAATATTTGGAGAAGTAAAAGCACGTATAATATTTGTATATTAACAATTGTTACATTATTATTTAAGTTATTATAAGTTAATAATAAAAATATTATATACACATACATACTTATCTAATAAATCATTTTTTGCAGTAATTTATACAGTTGAATTCCAAAAGCGAGGTTTGTCTCATGCACACATCTTGCTTTTTCTTCGTAATAAATACCCAAATATTGCAAATATCAATGGAATAATTTCAGCAGAATTACCGGATAAAAATGTTTATCCTCAATATTGTAAGGCTGTTACGAATTTTATGATGCATGGCCTGTGTGGTTCTGCTAGAAAATCTTCTCCTTGCATGCATAACGGCAAATGTACAAGCACTTTCCAATAAAATTTGTGCCATCAACAACAGTTGATAACGATGGGTATCCTATTTATAGAAGAAGGGAGGATGGTAGAACTACATTGAGATAAAGTATTGAGTTGGATAATAGGTGTCACACAATAGATTTTTATTATTGAAGTATTAGTGCACATATTAATGTAGAGTGGTGCAATCAATCACGATCCATTCAGTACTTATTTAAGTATGTTAATAAAGGAAATGATCATGTCACCGCGACTTTTTCTCAAAGTGTAAATAAGGATAAATCAGGGGTAGTTGATGAAATAAATATGTATTACAATTGCCGATACATATCACCATGTGAAGCTGCTTGGAGAATTTTTAAATTTCCAATACAACATAGAGAACCATTTATAGAAAGGCTATCATTTCACCTACCGAATAATCAAAATGTCATATTTCAGATTATGATCCAATAGATGCAGTCGCGAATAGACCAACCGTAAAGGAATCTATGTTTTTAAGTTGGTTTGAAGCAAATAAGGCATTTTCTGAAGCAAGAGAATTAACTTACGCAGAATTCCCTCTTACATTTGTTTGGAAACAAAAATTGAAAAGATGGAAAAAAAGAAGAACACCTGCATTTTCTATTGGAAGAATATTTTTTTGTACCATCTAGATTTGGCGAACAATATTACTTTAGATTGTTGTATGTAATTAAAGGTCCAAAATCCTATGAGGATCTCAAAAAAATCAATGATCGTGATCATGATACTTTTAGGGATGCATGTTAGGCTCTAGTTTTACTAGATGATGACAAAAAATATGTTGATACTATTGTAGAAGCAAGTAATTGGGGAATGCCGTCATATCTTAGGCAATATTTGCTATGCTACTTTTATCAAATTCAATGTCACGTCCAGAAAGTGTTTGGCAAAAAATATGGCATTTACTATCAGAAAGAAAGAACAATTTTGGATAATCCATGTACTCAAATAATGCTTCCAATTTCAAGTTATCATATTGTATTTATTAATTATAGATGATCTGCATAACTATATTAATTAATATAATTTGTTAGTACTTCATTCAATTTAATATGATAGTAAATGACGTGACTTTTTTCCTCCATTTCCTTCGAAATAAATCCCAGAACTACATGTTTCAAAAATTTGTGTAGTTATGTTTATTTTACCTATAGTGTTACATTTTGATTATAGGAGTAAGTACGGATGAATACATTTACTAGACATAAATACTAATAGACAATTTATTCTTTGTAGTTCATTCCATTACAATTTGCAACAGCTAATAATCAATACTTATGTATTGTTCCCTTTAATTGAAAAAGTTTTGATTTGGTAATATTGGAAGTCAAATCTGCCTTTGTTGATATATTATGTATATCAAAATGCATATTTATGTATTTGTAGTGTTCATCAATGAAATGAACTCTATGGTTTGGACTATAACATTCCTTTAACTTCGATAAAATTAAATAGCCTTCAATTTTATCTAAACCATTATTTTACATTTTACTGTTATGTGTATCTTACTATTCATCAACTAAACATTAATTTATTTTATTATTATATTTGTTGTATTTCAGAAGCTGATCTCACTGATAATGAATTGAAAAATCGTTATTTGCAAAAGCAGGAAAACTTTTTAAAAGGATGTGGAAGAAGTTTTCAGGATTTTCTAACAATGCCAAGTCCTGTTTACAGTGCAGAAAAAGTTGACAATAGTAACAGACTAATTCGTGATGAATTACGTTATAATAGACGTGCACTGGCAGATATATGGATTTGGGGAACAGGAAAGACTTTTATTTGGAGGACTCTAGCTTCTGCCATAAGATATAGAGGAGATATTATGTTAACTATTTCATCTAGTGGGATTGCATCTCTATTGTTACTAGGTGGTTGAACCACTCATTCAAGATTTGTAATTCCACTCAATTTAACTGAAGATTCAATATGTAATATCAAGAAAGGTACTCCTTTAGCAAATTTGATTGTCAAGGCAAAGTTGATTATTTTGGATGAGACACCGATGATGTATAGATATTGTTTTGAAGTTCTTGATAAATCTCTAAGAGATATTCTTATATTCAAAGCTGCATCTAATTTAGAACGACCATTTGGAGGCAAAACAGTTGTTCTTGGTGGTGACTTCAGACAAATATTAGTTTTCATCCCAAAGGGTACAAGGCAAGATATTGTTGATGCTTCTCTCAATTCTTCTTATTTATGACATTATTGTCAACTTTTAACGCTTACAAAGAATATGAGATTGCAAGTTAATGAAATAGGGACTTATGTGGATGAGTTAAGAGATTTTTCAGATTGGATTTTGGCAATTGGTGATGGTATGAAGGTAGTTCCATTGATGGCAATGAAAAAATTCAAATACCAGATGATCGTTTGATAAAAGAATCTGCTGATCCAATATCTGTAATTGTAGAAAGAACATATCCTGATTTCACCCATCGTTGCAATGATATTGGATACCTCCAACAAAGAACCATTCTTGCTCCAAGTTTTGATGTGGTTGAATCAATCAATATATGATTTCGCTTAATCCTAGTTATGAGAAATCATATTTGAGTTCCGATACAATTTGCAGCTGATCAGACGTATTCAGCATTGGAACATGTACATACACCAGAATTCTTGAATATTATTAAATGTTCGGGAGTTCCAAATTACGTTCTTACTCTAAAGGATGGTGTACCATTGTACCAGTGATGTTATTAAGAAATATTGATCAGTCAGTAGGATTGTGTAATGGAAGAAAGTTGATCATAACTAGACATGGAAATCAAGTTATTGAAGCTAAGGTTCTGTCAGGACCGAAATATTTATTCCTAGAATGACACTGACTCCGTCTGATGCTAGAATTTCATTTAAGTTTCAGCAAAGACAATTTTCAATCGTTGTATCTTTTGCCATGACAATCAATAAAAGTCAAGGACAATCATTGTCTCACGTGGGATTATTTTTGATGAAACCAATGTTTACACACGGATAGCTATATGTTGTTTTTTCTTGAGTTACAACTAGAAAAGTATTAAAAGTTTTGGTGTATGATGATGATGGACAAATAATTACTAAAGCTACAAATGTAATATTTAAAGAAGTTTTTCAAAATTTAATCTGAAAAATAATCAGTGTTATTTTAAGGTTTATATTCTACATTTCTTGCTAAGATTAATGAATCAAATGGAAAAAGAGCTATTGCATTGATTCCTGAACATTTAATAGGTATGTTATACTTTTGGATAAATTTTGAAATATGTTTGTGATTCTCTATTATTTGTTTATAAAGTAATATGTACATAGTGATATTAATTTAATTGCCGCTCTTCATACTCTTCAAAATGAAGGGAGAAAACCATATATAATAATTACTTGAGTGGGATTTGATCCCTCACCACCTGGTGTAGCATGAACTGATCATTATATGTGAGCTAACCTCGAATCCAAATGACTATGTAGTACGAGAATACAGTTCATAACTTAAACCTGTAATGTTCAATGGAATTCTATTAGAATATCAACCTCGTCTTTAAGTTTCAGATTACATAATCCATACAATACTTGCAGGAACAGTTCCCATAACTTTTCATTTTTCTTGCTGATGCACCTTTGATAACTGAAGAGAACAATAATTATCTAAGAAAGAACATTAAATTTCTTGGTCACTCAAGTCATTGCTTGGAAAATTCGTATAGCTTATAAATACAGTAATTTTTTGATTTACTTTCTGTTCCTCAGTACACTAAATAGTGAATTTTTATTTTGAGGCAGCTGCTTATCCGCATGTTGTTTATCCTTCTACAGTGCAGACCACAAGTTTAAGTTAATGTTCACACATAACATCACTATTGAGGAAATACATGATCCACATTTCAACATGTGTATCTTCAAATTTAGAACGTATGACCAACTGTCAAATCCTCAAGAATTTGACAATATTGAGCTATTCTGGAATTAAATTTCTAGCTAAGAACTAAATCGATACTAACTACAGTACATCAGATCTAGACTAAGCTAAATTCGCGAATGATGTTAAATCCTTAAGCATTTACATGGGCAATTAGTTTTGCTTTCTGTAGCTTTATCTTTCTTTATATCATTTGTTCTATCTGTCCTAATGGAACTTTAATAATGATATTATACTTAAATTATTATAATACTCCAAACGATCTCTTTTTATCATGTTTGTATAATATTCTACTGAAATTGTGTGTGTCTACACATACGTGATTGAGCTTCACGAGACCATAGGATGTCTAGAATCACTTATTCTTTTGAATCTCAGAAATTGCAAAAATTTGTATAGACTTATTCATTTTGTGACTTGGTAAGTATATGTCTAATATTAGAAAAGCAGAGTTTGTGCAAATACTTCAACGTCTAAGCATTAGGTTCCCTAGACGAAGCACAAAATACAAGGGAGCGACGATGCACAAATATGGATGATGGAAATCTCAATTTTTGCACCTTCTCAGTAAGAAGTAACTAACCACTTATATCACCATAGCTTAGGAATATCATAATATCAACGATATAACTGTTAAAAAGCTTGCTTGATATATTATCACATTATTATACATATTTTATAAAGAAAAAAGAATACTGTGCAATTGGATATATGTTGTTGTATATCTATCTAGGACTGATTGACAATTTCTAATGACCATAACTTGACTCTCTCACTCCCTTTTCTGTTATGTCATTTTTGGACCAGGCGTACGATAAGACTGCTATAAAGTGCAACAAAAGGGAAACAATTAGGGAATTAAGTTCAGATGCAGATAATGGAAGTAATATATTAAGGCTTTACCACAAAATTTTACTACTTTATGATTTTTTACTCTTTTTAGTTATGTAATTATCATGTTTAACAATATGGTTTTACCAATTGTGTTAGGCCGCCTTCGTAATCTTATTGAACTAGGGAATAGCCCCATCTATTTTAGCTAATGATCAGAATGACATCATATGAAAAATAAAAACTCTAAAAAAGGAAAACTAATAATTTTTTTATTAGTTACACATCTTTTAGTAAATTTTAAGGAACTTATTTCCCCTTGGTAAATTTCCAAACCGATTACTAACATCCGATGGTTGTGCTATAACCGAGTTTTGGTTACCTAACTTATAGCACTAGGTGTTCATCAGTTTAATACAAAAAGTCATGAAACAAATAGAAATAGCTTGACCAAAAGTGAAATAAAAATGATATTAAAACAAGAATTGAATATGCCCTTTGAAAGTACTTATGAAGGTCTATCGTAGATGAACCAACAACTCTTGTGTTGATTCATATGATACCACATATTTACTATGGTGGTATGCAACTCACTGTCTGGAAGGCTGTAGGATGAACAGACACATATGATTTCTGTAGGAAAGACACATGAAGTGGGAAACTTTATCTATATTGCTTTAATTGATAGGTACTGTAAAACGGCAAAATTTGATGCTTCTTATGAATTCTTGCGTATAGTGAATGACGATAAATTGTACACTAACATAGGCCTTTTCATGATTACTATTGTTTATCATTTAAAGTTCTTATGCTATGATTTGTAAGCTTTAATATTCTATTTTTTGTACTATATATGCTTTTCATATATTGTAATTTAGCAAATCACTTGGTGTATTGATTTTTATGGTCCTCGTACGATAGTGTAAATAATTTGTTGAATCTTCATCTTCACTTTTACCTTTTGCTTTTCTTTTCTTGGAAGAATAAACAGTATCGTGAAAGTAAACTTCATAGACTAGAAAAGTAGCTTGACAATATTACATCGTTCCATTTTGTTGGTATCTGAATGTGTAATCTGGCAAAATCTCCATGGAATTTTTTAGTCAAATATTTTTTTTATTTTTTAAATTATCTATCTATATTTACAGGCAATCACTTTATTTAAATTGTACAGTTGCAGAAAGATGAACTAGTAATCATCCTTTCACTTTTCATTGGTTGCTTCTAGGTATGACATAGTAGTTAGAATAAGTTTTATTAATAAATGTATAATCAAATTATTTGAATATAAAAATCAAACTATAATGGAGTTAAATTTTAATATTAGTTTCATGGCATAATTCAGAATGTACACATTCGTATGGAATAAAACTGACACATGAGAGATGCTAAAAGAAAAGAAATTTTTGCAAATTTTATATCTCCGAAATTCTATAAAATGCATACACTCTCTTAATCTGTTAAATAAGGGCACATTATAAATATAAAGTGTTTAGCAATATAGCTATTTGGTATAAAAATATCAAATATTTTCAAATAAAAACATAGCTATTTGAAAGTGTTTGGCTACTTTATATTTATATTGTTATTTCCCAAGGAATGCTGATGTTTAGAATATGCACTCAGTTCCACAAGTTCATGGAGGCATATATAACTCGCAGTAAGAAAATAAGTGACTAAATATGCATGGACGTAATTAAGTTTTACAATATTATATTACAACAAGTTAAATATTAAAATTATTTTATGAGCAGTATAAAAATATTTATAGCAGCCATTAGACATAATTTTCCTACTAACTTTTTAAAGCAAAGTTTCATCGTTCTTTCTCCTTCTTTTTATCTCCTTAGAAGCATATCAAGGATGTTTTGGCATGCAGAATTACTTTACTACAATCAAGTGTGTCATTTTATTGTGTCTACTTCGAAACACTTGCGTATATCTAATCCTTGATCTGGACAGGTATTAAAATATTACCTTTTTATTCGCAACTTATTTTACTTTTAGGTGTCCTTTGTAGTTGTTGTTTTGGTTTGTACCAATACTATTAGTAAGTAAACTGTACAAAAGAGCGTTGCTCTTTTTCCTCTTTTTTCTAGTTTTTATCTTTTATGATCTGTAAAAGCATTACACAAAATATGTATAGCAGTCATTAGACATACTTGTCTTATCTAACTTTTTGAAGCAAAGTTGTTGTGTACCCTTCATTTATATACCATGTATTTGCATTCGGCAAGGTTTGAACGTAAAAATTATTTTCTATTTTCCCTCTTTTACTTTCCCTTCCATTCCTCCACAATCAAAGGATAAGTTTCACACGTAAATGTTCTTTGATAAAATCACAAAGTCAACTGTGTGAATCGTAGGCCACTTTTGATATTCTGCTTGCACTATTTTTCGTACAAAACTTACCTTGAACTAGAATTTTCATAAATCATCTTGATAAAAGAATTGCCAAGGGTTGATGTGTCGAATCAATTTGCTTCAAACTCTCATTAAAAACTATAGTTCATTTTATTTAGTAATAACTCCTTTCAATTTCAGCTTGATTTTTAGGTCAATTTTGCTGTAAATCGTGGTTGCAGATATTACCGTTGTCACGACCCAAAATCCACTAAGTGTCGTGGTGGTGCCGGACACCGCTGTCAGGCAAGCCAACTGAAAAACTTAATTAAATTCTTGTTTTAATAATTTAGAAAATACTTCTTTTATACGATTAAAACAATACTCAGTATATTGCTCCGAATGAATAATGAAGTATTTAAACAACTTTTAAAATTTCTAAATAAATTCAAATACATCCCAAAACCTGATGTCACAAGTACATGAGCAATTTCTAAGAATAAAATAAAGAAAACGAATAAAGTGCAACAACTGTCCGGAATACAATTGGACAGAAAAGTAAGAAAGATCCTGAGAGAAACTATACTAGCTGCGGGTCGCCTCGAGAAAATACAGCTCACCTAGTCTCCATGACAACCATGACCCTATGATAATAAGTCTCTAGCCATGCATAAACATGTGCAACAAAAATGCACAGAACTGTAGTATGAGTATGAAAATGACGTGTACTCAATGAGTATCCCATCTAATCTCGAAGAAGTAGAGACGAGATGGTCGACTTCGACACTCATTAGTGGTCCAATAATGATGACCGTAATACAATAAATCGTGCATTTCTATGAGCATGATTTTAATCCAATAAAAGGAAACGAGTAAACAATTAATTCATTTATAGGAAATTTTCCAAAATTTCCTTTTTCATTATTTATCCAAATATTTTCAAGCCATAAAGAGGCACTAACAACTTTATCAAGTTCAAGGCAACAATACCAGCATGCGCAAACAATCACCGAGGTCGACGACCCACTCCAACAGAGAATAAACTGCGCACTGCCGAGGTCGAACGACGTGAACCATAGATGCATCTATTTAATCTGTCAGACGTTCGACCCGCTCCAACAAGAAATAAACACACACAGTCAGTCAATCAAGAAGTCATCATGGAAAAATTTTCCGAAGAAAAGTCAATTCTTAGTTAATAATTTAAGAAAGTGAAGTTCAAATCTTGTTAGAAATTCGTTTACTAATTTACTATGAATTAAGCAAGTCAAGTTGTCAATAAGTTTACAATTAATCCGAGAATAGCATGCTTCTGGGTCCTAAATATCCGGACATTGGCATGATAGTAGCTACGCACGGACTCTCGTCACTTCGTGCGTACGTAGCCCCCACAATTAGGAGCACATAATCGATTATTTACCTATGGGGACAATTCCCTTTTACAAGGTTAGAAAGAAGACTCACCTCGCTTCGAAGATCCATAGTCGGCATTCCAAGCCCTTCTGAAGACTCTAATTGGTGAATCAAAGCTCCAAAGCTATTCAATAATGATACCGATCCATTAATATATACTCAATTATTCATTACAACCTAATATACAATAATTCCTAACCCCGATCGAAAAGTTCACAAAAATGCCCTAGGACCCACGTGACAGGATTTCTAAAATTTTCGAAGAATAAGTTTACCCATAACCTTACGAACTCAAATATAAGATTTACTCTCAATTTCATACCCAAAATCGTGGTCAAATTCCAAGAACACCAATTTTTCTAGGTTTTCATCCAAACCCTTGATTTTCCATAATTTTTACATGTTAATCTACCAATAATCTATGTATTTAACTTAAAATATGTAGAAATTACTTACCTCTTTGATGATGACAGAATCCCTCCTCAAATGCTCTCAAAAATCACCTAAGGCCAAGTGGGAAATGAGGGGAATGGGCTAAGTTTCGAATAAAAAGCCACAGCTCCAGACGCAGAAGTCGTATTTGCGACTCCAGGCTCGCAATTGCGATGTCGCTTTTGCGACAAAAGCTTCGCAAATGCGAAGCCTACCCTGCCCCTAACCTTGTCGCATTTGTGACAAAATCTTCGCAATTGCGAAGATCACTTCTTCGCAATTACCATCCCCCATTTTGCAATTGCGAACTTGCCCTAGCGCCCAGGCTCGCAAATGCGAACAAGACCTCGTAAATGCAAGGTCGCATTTGCGACCCAAGAATCGCAAATGCGATCATACCAGCACCAACAATTCTATTTCTTAGCAAACCACTCCGAAACTATCGAATCTCACCCGAGCCCCCGGGGCTTCAAACGAAACACCGGCACAAGTCTAAAAGCATAACATGGACTCACTCAAAGCCTCAAATCACACCAAACAACGGTAAAATCATGAATCAACCCTCAATCCAAGCTTATTGAACTTTGAAATTTTCAACTTCTATTTTCGTTATTTAAACCTATCAAATCACGTCCGATTAACCTCAAATTTTGCACACAAGTCATATTCGACATTACAGACCTGCTCCAACTTTCGGAATCAGATTCCGACCATGATATCAAAAAGTCCACTTCCGATCAAACTTCTCAAAAACCTTCAAATTTCTGTCTTTAGCCAAATGGCTCCAAAATGACCTACAGACCTTCGAATTCACTTCCGATCGCGCTTCCAACTCCAAAATCACAATACAGAGCTGCTCTCAGACTCGGAATCCCAAACGGATATTGATATCACTGAGATGCACTTCAACCCAAACTTATGAAATTTCTTCCAAAATGCTACTTCCACAATAGGCGCCAAAACGCTTCCGGGTCGTCTAAAACCCGATCCGAGCGTACGCCCAAGTCCAAAATTATCATACGATCCTGCTGGAACCTTCAGATCCCGATTCCTAGGTCGTTTACTTAAAATTCTAATCCTAGTTAATTACTTAAACTTTAAGCTTCCAAAATGAGAATTCTCTTTCCAAATCAACTTTGAACTTCCCGAAATTTAATTCTGATCATGCATAAAAGTCGTAATACCTTAAATAAAGATGCTCATGACCTCAGACTGCTAAACGATGTGCTAGGGCTCAAAACGACCTGTCGGATCGTTACAACCGTCTACATTCTTTTCTCTTTAACCTTCCATCTTCCACTCCGTATTGCACCCTAACTCAGGGTGGTGTTCTTTATTTTGAACATTAGGTATGCCATAGTAGGATTCCTACTCTTTTACTTTTCAAGTGTAGTCATGATCTCTTCGACTCTTTGTACAAGTTTATATTATAACTTTCTTTACCTAGACTTCTCCCTCTAGGTTATCTCACATTTTACATGTTAGTAGTCTCTTTTCTTTTACTCAATTATACAAAATTAATTAGAGATAGGATTATGATTATCATGTTTAAGATACTGCAGTTGTAGCAGTGAATGTTGAATTCTAGACTGGATTGCAAAATGCACTCTTATATTATTTGTCATTTAATCACGTTTTTTATTTTACAAATTGCAGAGTATTTCTTGCAACAAATACTATTCTTTGAGCGTACTATTCTTTCAACGTTTGTTGATATCCTTGATGAAGAAAGGACTGGAAAGACAATTGCAAAATATTGGATGATTTACTGGAGATTCATCTTCTCCAGTAAATCACATATATTCTTTAATATCGGATAGACTTCCTATGCTACTAACAACTTTTGTGGTTACAATATTATGGCCAAACTATTACCTTCAATAGAGTAGGCAATAATGAAGTAGTTCTTATCCAATTCAACTATGATATTTGAGGTATTTAATAATTCTATTGATGGTAATTCCAGTAAATTGATCGATTTGTTTGATCAATTAATGTAGCAGTATACTTTAACTCCTTATGGATTAGTAGGAGTATTTATTTGGTCTCTCTTTAATTTTCTTTTTGTTGTCGGACAGCTTATTAAAAGGAAGTAGCAAACCATTGGATATATTAGTAAAGTTAGATGAGTTAGATGATTTTTTGCCTTATGAAGAAATTAATCTTGTTTTAGGTTAATTCTTCTTCTTCTACTAAGTTTTTAACTCATAATGAGGAACAACCATTTTACCGATAAAAAATAAGACAAAATATTTTACGCTCAAGCCCATTTTTAACAAGTCACTTGTGATCGGTAGTCCTTGATAATAATAATATAGAGATAGCCCGTTGAAATTATCCATTTATTTTTTGTTTTAATTGTTTTGATTGTGATACTAAATTTAATCTGCAATATAGATATATGTCTTTTTGTTCTTTTTTAATTGATCCGTGCATTGCGCGGGCACATATACTAATATATTTAAATAAGGACAGAAATCAAGTAGTGGCAAACTAAATAGCAAATAATCGTTTGAAATCTAATTTGCTTATTTTAAATGGCCTATATTTTCTTTCTTTTTAGACGACGATAAGTTATTTTTCAGGAAAAGACTTATGTCCAAAAGCTAGAACAAAGTATTGGTGACTTGGTGTTTGCATGTAGATTTTTTTGAACAGGTAACAGTGGAATGGGAAATGTTAGAGAAAAAAAATAGTGGAATGGAAAAGATAAATTAAATTTGAGTTGTAGTGTTAATTTTCTAATTGGTAAATAATTTTCTGAATGTTATTTTGCATTAAAATGTTAAAGTTCCTTTCACAGGAGGTATTAGAATGATTAATTACTATATTTTTTTCAACCTATGTATAATTCACTTGTATATATATTTTTTCAACCTAGTTATGTATCGTATTTGGTATTATTTTATGTATAACTAATACATAGCAGATAATGATATTAGCCACGTACAAATTTTAATACTTACATAACCACTGTTAATAACATAATATATTGCTCCTCAAAGTGTACTTTTACAAAGTTTTGCATCTTTTGGACCTAATTTATTCCGAAAAAAGGAGTCTAGTGTATGCATAAAGAATATTTTATTCACACAAAGTTCGGGGTAAGAGTCAAATTCTGTTTTGATGTAATTATTAATGACTCCTCCACCATTCAAATTCAGAATATATCGGTCATACACAAATAATTTTATAGTTGCTCGAAGTCATTCAGATAGAAAAATAAAAATAAAGAAGAAAATAGAAGGTAATGTATCAAATTGCTGGAGTTTGGGAATACAACCAAAGCGTAGGACTAGGAATTCTTTCCCAATACCTCTACGCTATACCTGTTTTTTTAATTTTTTATCAAAGTACTCTAAGCGCTTCAGTTGCACTTAATTCTTTGTTTTGCCGTCATTGTTTGTTGAGGAATACTGGTTGGTTTACCAAAAAAATTAAAAAGGAAATCGTGAAAGATAATAAGAATAAATAAATAGGGACATCTTAACTAACCTTATCAGTTGACAACTTCAATTAATAACAAAATGACTTACTTATCTCCTAATAAAAGGATTTATTATGTTGATAAAGCAACTTAAGACAATTAATCGAACATCTAACTACTTAATTAGTTTCGCTAACTATTCGGCTGTGTTTAATTAATTGTCCTTAACCAAGAAAAGAAGACAAAAAAAGGCTTAAAAGTAGAAGTAATTCTCTCTTTATCTCTTTTTTGCTAGATAAAAGCATTATTTTCTTTGCCTTTAAGTATAATCTCTTGTTTTTGTTAATCTTAATCAAGCGTATATACTTTAAACTGCAACCAAAATAAGAAGCTTCTAATGAAGGATTAGTTCACACAAAGTAAACTTGATAATCATAATTTCACCTAATCAAGATAAGCCTCTCGTAAAAAGGCCATGAACTCTTTTCAAGTACATTATTTGTGTCCAATAATAGAATGAAAAGTGGCCCACTGATGTCCTATCTTCTTCAAAAGTAACCACAAACATTATACTCTTTGATTCTATGTCATCTTTTGATACTTAGATTGTCGGCAATCTTTTGCTTTGCTGTCATATTGGCCTTTTCTTACCAATACATTTGCTTATCTCTTATTGGTCAACCTCCTTTTCCCCATTCATTTCTTTCATAATTGCTATAAAACTTAATTAGTATAGTGACTTGTCACTTTCACTTATTATTATTATTATTATTATTATTATTATTATTGTTATTATTATTAATAATTTGTGTGTTAGATTGTGTCTCCCTTATGGTAGTTATTTATAGTAGTTACTGTCTGATATTATTGCATGCTAATTTATTTACGGTTCTTATGTTTAGATAATTATTTACGCTATTTCTGCTGGAGTTACTAATGCTCTTTTGTTTTTGTTTTGGTTTTTGTTTTTCCTTTCCTGCACTGAGCCAAGGATCGATTGGAAACAGCCTCTCTGCCCTTTCGGGTGGGTAAGGCCCGTACCCTCCTCAGACCCCACTTTGTGGGACTATACTGGTAGTTGTTGTTGTTGTTGTTATATTGCTTGTCTGGATATTAATATTTAGCTTAAAGTATATATATATATATATATATATATATATACATATATATATGTATATATACATATATATATATGTATATATTACATATATATATATATGTATATATTACATATATATATATATGTATATATTACATATATACATATATATATATGTATATATACATATATATATGTATATATATATATATATATATATATGTATATATACATATATATATGTATATATATTTCTATGTATGTCGCCTCATGTTTTACTTTTGTTTTATAGACTTAGAATGTAAAATGTGTTAATTTATATTAATTTGAGGTATTTTTAAGTGAGGAATGATCCGGGAGCAATCACGGGCGATATGTGTGAAATTAGAGTCAAAACGAACGAAAACAGGAAAGTTGAGCATATAGCGCCACATGCAGCTCCTAGCCCTACCTGTGGCGCCAGAAATAGGACACTCAAGCTGGCAACGCCGTGGACGGTTCCTGGTGCTAGCCAGGGCGCCAGTGACGTGAATTTCATCCGGGATACGGTTATTTCGGCCTTAGACCTATCCAACACGTATAAAAGCAAGACTAAACATATTTTTTATGGGGATAAGCCACTTTGGAGAGGTCTACCATACTTTGAATGAGCATTCACGTGTAGGATCACACACCATGCTTGGAGGAGGCTTCTAACTAGTTTTTCTTCTCTTCTCTTCCTTTAATTTCATAGTTTATTAGTTTTGGAGTTTTGGATGCGGCATGAATATTATAGTTCAAGCTTGAATTGTTCTTATTATTTTATCATATTGGTTTATTTATTTAATCTTGCGCTTAATTATTTGATTGCTTGATCACCAATTGAATACTATCTACGAATATATGATTGAACAGAAGGAATTCTAGATTGCATATATGATATAGTAGAGCAAGATCTTAACTCTCGGGGGGGGGGGGTTGCGATTAGGATAGGAATATACCAAATCGCTATGCTTGGTTATTGTAACAATCCGGCCAGTCGTTTTGAGCTCTAGCACATCGTTCAGCAGTTTGAGGCCATAAATAGCTTCATTTCAAGTATTATGACTTGTATGCGTGGTCGGAATTAAGTTTTAGGAAGTTTAGAGTTGAATTGGAAAGAGAATTCTCATTTAGGAAGCTTAAAGTTAAAAGAATTAACTAGGATTAGAATTTTGAGTAAACGACCTCAGAATCGTAATATGAAGATTCCAGCAGGTTCGTGTGCTGATTTCAGACTTGGGCATATTCCCGGATCAGGTTTCGGAAGACCAGGGAGCGTTTTGGCACCTATTGTGGAAAGTAGCATTTTGAACAAAATTTCATAAGTTTGGGTTGAAGTACATTTCAGTGATATCAATGTCCTTTGGGATTCTGAGTCTTGGAGCAGCTCATATTCTGATTCTAGAGTTGGGAGCACGATCGGAAGTGAATTCGAATGTCTGTAGGTCATTTTGGAGCCGTTTGGCTAAAGATAGAAGTTTGAAGGTTTTTTAGAAGTTTGACCGGAAGTGGACTTTTTGATATCGGGGTCGGAATCTTATTCTAAAAGTTGGAATAGGTTTGTAATGTCGAATATGACTTGTGTGCAAAATTTGAGGTCAATCGAACGTGATTTGATAGGTTTAAACATCGAAAATAGAAGTTGGAAATTTCAAAGTTTATTAAGCTTGGATTGCGGGTTGATTAATGATTTTATGTTGTTTGGTGTGATTTGACGCTTCGAGCGAGTCCGTGTTATTTTTTTTGGACTTGTACGAGTTTTGGTTTGAAGTCCCAGGGGCTCGGGTGAGATTCGGGATAGCTTCAGAGTGATTTGCTAAGAAATGGGATTACTAGTGCTGGTATGATCGCATTTGCGATTCTTGGGTCGCAAATGCGCCCTCGCATTTGCGAGCCTGGGCGTTGGGGGAAAGTTCGCATTTACGAAATGGGGGATGGGAATTGCGAAGATTTTGTCGCAAATGTGACCAGGGTATGGGCAGGCTAGGCTTCGCATTAGCAAAGCTTTTGTCACAAATGCGACATCGCAATTCGTCGCAAATGCAACTTCTACATCTGGAGCTATGGCTTTCTATTCGAAACTTAGTCCATTTCCCACTTGGCGTTGGGCGATTTTTGATATCATTTGAGGAGGGATTCCGTCATCATCAAAGAGGTAAGTTATTTCTACGCATCTTAAGTTTTATACATAGATTATGGGTAGATTAACATGTAAGAATTAAGAAAAATCAAGGGTTTAGATGAAAACCTAGAAATTTGAGATTTTTGGATTTTGACCATGATTTTGGGCATTAAATTGAGAATAAATTATATATTTGAGATTGTAAGGTCATGGGTGAACTTTATCTTCGAAAAATTTCGAATTCCGGGACGTGGGCTTGAAGGCATTTTGTCAACTTTTCGATTGGGGTTAGGTATTGTCGTAAATTGGGTTGTAATGAAATCATTGAGTATATATTAATGGATCAGTATCATTATTGGCTAGCTTTAGAGTTTTGTTCATTAATTAGAGTCTTCGGAAGGGCGTGGAATGCCGGTTATGGCACTTCAGAGCGAGGTGAGTTTCCTTTCTAACCTTGTAAGAGGGAATTGTACCCATAGGTGGATTAATTGGTTATGTGCTCCTATTTGTAGGGGCTACGTACGCACGAGGTGATGAGACTCCGTGCGTATCTACTATTATGTTTAAGTCCTGGTAGTCTAGAACCCAAAAGCATGCTATACTTGGAATATTTGTAATTTTATTGATAGATCGAATTGCTTAAACTACGTCGAATTAATAAATACATTCACAAAAGGATTTGACCTCTTTTTTAAATCTTTAAAAGAGAAAGTGACTTTTATTTGAATAATTATTCTCCAATAAATTCTTAATTTGCTATTTGAGCATGTATTTTATGTGTACCTGCATCACATGTATGATGCACGAGTAGGTTGATTGTTTGTTTTATGTGTACCTGCGTCGCATGTATGATTCGCGAGCAGGGTGATTGTTTATTTTATGTTGACCGCGTTACATGGATAGTTCGCGAGCGGGTAATATATGCATCTATGGTTCGAGTCGTTCGACCCTCGGTAGTGCAATATTTACTTTTATGTTGGATCGGCCATACGTCCCACAATGGTTATTTGCGCACGCTGGTATTACTTCCTTGAACTTATTAAAGTTGTTATTGCCTCTACATGGCTTGAAAGCATTTGGATAAATAATGGAAATAATTTTTTTTTTGAAATATCCTATAAATGAATTAATTGTTTACTCATTTCCTTTTATTGGATAAAAATCATGCTCATAGAAATCCACAATTTAACATATCATGGACATCTTTATTGGACTACTAGTAAG
The DNA here is from genome assembly GCA_034376525.1 of Nicotiana benthamiana. Classification (NCBI taxonomy): domain Eukaryota; kingdom Viridiplantae; phylum Streptophyta; class Magnoliopsida; order Solanales; family Solanaceae; genus Nicotiana; species Nicotiana benthamiana. The sequence goes on from CM067337.1 coordinate 100,032,488, forward strand.
TGTCGTAGTCAACCATCTCGTCTCTACTTCTTCGAGATTAGACGAGATACTCATTGAGTACACGTTATTTTCGTACTCATACTACACTTCTGTGCATTTTTGTTGCACAAGTTTATGCATGGCTAGAGACTTATTGGCATAGCGTCATAGTTGTCACGGAGACTAGGTGAGCTGTATTTCCTCGAGGTGACACGCATCTAGTATAGTCTCTCTCAGGATCCTGCTTACTTTTCTGTCCAATTGTATTCCGGATAGATATTGTACTTTATTCGTTTTCTTTTTATTTTATTCTTAGAAATTGCTCATATACTTGTGACACCAAGTTTTGGGATGTATTTGGGTTTATTCAGAAATTTTAAAGTGTTTAAATACTTCATTATTCATTCATAAGAACATAGTGAGTATTGTTTTAATCGTATAAAAGAAGTGTTTTCAAAATTAAACAAGAATATAATTAAGTATTTCAGTTGGCTTGCCTGACAGCGGTGTTCGGCGCCACCATGACCCTTAGTAGATTTTGGGTCGTGACAATATGGTATCAGAGCACTAGGTTCCCGTTGGTCTCACGAGTCATAAGCAAGTCTAGTAGAGTCTCGCAGATCGGTACAGAGACGTCTGTACTTATCTTCGGGAGGCTACAGGGCTGTTAGGAGTACTTCCTTTCTTGATTTCCTTATCGTGCGATTTGATTCCTTTGAGGCTCATGCCTTTGTTTCTTCCTACTCAATCTTATGCGACACGAAGAGCTTGTTATAAATCGAGAATTGAAGAATTGTAATGGCACAACGAATAAAGATCGAGAAAGGTGATCTTTATAAAAATTTAAAGGTTAGTAGCGATTCATGGGTTCAAGTGCTACAAAGAGGGATTTATTTTAGGCCACAACTGAGCAAGAAACGATGAGGAAAGACATGTGGGAAGTGTCGGGCGGTGTTCAAAAATTCTAAAAGGCCAAGTATATAAAGCGAAGGTCGAGTAGTTGATTAAAGAGGCGGGTTTGCCCAAAATGGGAGAGTCGCGGAGTTGCATATAGGCTTCATAGTAGGATAACCACGTACCTTAAGGAGAGTTCGGAGGGATTTGAGAATATTAGTGATTGGTGATCGGGGTCTACGAATTTATTCTGAAGTATGGCTATTATGCAGCAGGAGACATAGTATAACGGAAAGGAGATGATTGAAATGAAGAAGGATACAACGTAACTTTGAATGGGAAGGATGCTGCCACATTTAATTAATTTCCACGAGGTGTGAAAGGACTTAAGCAGCTAGAGGGATTAGCTCGGACTCAGGATGGGTTATTGATGTCATGGTGATTGTACCCTTTGCAGCAGCATTGGAAGATGTCGGAAAGTGATTTCCCTAGGTAGGTTATTCCTTATGAGCAGGTTAGCCATCGCATACTTGGTGAGGCTTCTGCGAAGAATTCTAATGGTTATACAGCGAAGGGATCGGTTATGCGAATGTTGTTGATGATTCAGAGTATAAAAAGGGAGTTTCCACTGTAAGATATCGAGAATTTTGGTGGTTGATTTCACAAGGTTATATCAATATGAGATTAAGAATCTTGGTAAATTCCAGAGTTGTGTAATAGTGGTTTCGAGCTAAGTGGGAGAGTCCCACCGCCTATGATGGGGTTGCATGGTTAATTACTCGCAGGATTTCTGATTATTAGCATATTGATGGGTTATCTCAACTACGGGAAAAGAACATAGGTGGAAAATTGAGCAAAGGACTTATTAAAGGTGGGATATCATTGGCCTTATTGGCCCATGTGCATACTTGGGGAAGGATTCAGGATTGTGCTTTGTAAAAATGCGGATTCCAAGGGAAGTGATTCTGCCAGGTGCTTCACCAAGAGGGTATTCATGTGTTAGAGGACTCATGGAGTTGATTTTATTCATGGCCCAGTCAGAGCGGGTATCTCTCAACAACGGTCCTAGTGAATTCAAAAGATAAAGTGTGATGCCTAATGATTTCGAGCCTATGGGTATGGTTAAGAATCAAGCTTGATAGCAGCCTATGAGAAGAGGCACAAAATTCTATGACGTTTTGACTTGCGATGTAGCAATTGGGAGGTACAAAATGGTTCATGGGATTTGAGACAGCATGGTCTCGTGATTTAGGTCACTCGGGAAGAGTGCAGATAGAGTGTGTTAAGTGTTGAATGGGGTTATCATTGTTTCTATGGCAATCAAGGACAAATTGGAAGAAGGGGGATTGGTTAGCCATAGTCAAATTGGCATGTTGCTAGAAATGATCAGTTCTTTCATCGTGAACAAGTTATGCCAGTGAATTGTGACGGTGTGTGTGAGGCTTGTAGGCCACTGTAGTTAGTGGTATTCAGAAAGTATTCTACCGTTGTGGCCTATTATGTGAAGGTATATCCCGAAAGGGTTATGGTGGTTTAGACCACTACTTAGAGGTTTACATATTCTACGGTCATGAGAATTCACCTGTGTGTTGCTATGTCCTCCTGAAGTGAGTTAAGTGGAAAGTTTTATATGATGAAGTGTTAATCTAACAGTGGTCAGAAAGCTATGACGACAAAAAAAAACCGATTTCTATCGTATATTGGCGCGTTGGGTGCAGTGAGTGGTATGGAATTCGGTGCCGACAAGGATGTCACGAGCTCGGATGAGCATGAAAGGAGTTTCTATATTTAAAGTAAGTTGGCATTGTCGTCAGTATCACATGAGATCGGTGTTTTGTGAAAAAAGCTTTGCATCCTGGTTAAGGATTCTTTATCACTTTTCAGCGTTCGTGCGGACCCGTTATTTATTTCGGAAGGTTGTGGAAGCGTGTCCATATGCAGATTGTACAAGTGTGACATCTAGTCACTTGATTGATTAAAGATTTAAACCAAGTACGAGGATTGATGTAATATCATTAATTTGAGAATTTATGCCTGAAGGGCACTCTATTTATTGGGTTATGGACCGTGGAGGTTCGATCAGGTTATAAGGGTTGTTCTTATGTTCTATGAGAAAAGGGGAATTATTATGGACCTTGAAAGGTTATTAGCCTAATTGGTACAATCTGAAATCGACTTAAGATCAGTGGATTGATTTAAATGTGAACAGGGACTTTATATCAGGCCAGACATGTTCATTTCAGTAATGCACTCCTTATGGAGGAGTAGTTTGCTAAGTTTCCATGGATTTCAAGGTTAATTTCACAATAAAATCATGTTTTTAGTTCATATGACTTACCTCCAATCACTCCCAGTCAAAATCCTCTTCAATTCCCGTCCAAAAGCTCTCAAGGATGCTCAACAATAGTGAAAATAAGGCTTAGTTCGCAGATAAAATATTATTAAAACCCTTCTGTCCAGGACCCTTTTTCCTCTATGCGATCGCAGCCCCAGGCTTGCGATCGCCATGCAAAAAATCCTTAAAAGATGCGATCGCACACCTACACCTGCGATCGCATTGAACAATTTTCCATTCAAGCCCCTTAAAATCCTCCGATGCGATCGCAGAGAACAAAAGTCTGCAACACTGACCTGCAATTTCTGCAGCATCCAAAGTCCCAGAAACCTTCCGTTGGCCAGCCGAAAACACCCCGAGGCCCCCGGGACCTCAACCAAAAGCACCAACGCATCCTAAAATATCATTTCAACTTGTTTTAATCATCAAAGTACCTCAAACAACACTAAAACCATCAATTCGCATCGAATTCAAGCCTAAGTTCTTATGAAACTTCCGAAACATGCATTCGATCAAAAACCCGACCAAAACACCTCTGAATGACCTGAAAGTTTGCAGACACCCTCCCAAATAACCTAATTAAGCTACTATAACTCTCATAATCTCATTCCGACCCTCGGATCAAAATCTTATCTATCATTCGGAATTCGCCAAAATACTAACGTTGCCAATTCAAGCCTAATTCTACGCCGGACCTCCAAAATAAATTTTGATCATGCTCCTAAGTCACAAATCATCCCCCGAAGCTAACCAAATCATCGGAATTCACATCCGAGTCTCCTAAGACATAAGTCAATATCCGGTTGACTTTATCCAAAACAAGCCTTTCTTAAAGAGACTAAGTGTCTCATTTCCTTAAAAAATACACCAAACCAACTCGATCACGCACGACACTGATAATGAAGCATAAAGAAGCGGAAAATGGGGGAAACGGGGCGCTAACTCATGTGACGACGGGTCGGGTCATCACATTTCTCCCCAACTTAAACAATCGCTCGTCCTCGAGCGAGTCAAGAAACATACCTGAAGCCTCAAATAGGTGAGGGTATCTGCTCCGCGTCTCCCGCTCGGTCTCCCAGGTAGCCTCCTCCACGGGCCAACCTCTCCACTGCACCTTCACCGAAGCAGCATCCTTTGACCTCAACTTCCGAACCTGATGATCCAAATTGGCTGATTGCTCTATATCATAAGCCAAATCACCTTCCAGCTGCACCGTGCTGAAATCCAGAACATGGGACGGGTCTCAAATGTACTTTCGGAGCATAGAAACATGAAAAACTAGATGCACGCTCGACAAGCTAGGTGGAAAGGCAAGCTTATAAGCCACCTCCCCAATCCTCCTATGTACCTCAAAGGGCCCAATAACCCGCGGACTCAAATTTCCTTTCTTTCTGAATCTCATAACACCCTTTGTGGGTGAAACCATCAGCAAAACCTTCTCACCAATCATATAGGATACATCTCAGACCTTCCTGTCTGCATAACTCTTTTGCCTTGACTGTGATGTACGGAGTCTCTCCTGAATCATCTTCACCTTCTCTAATGCATCATGAACCAAATTTGTCCCCAAAAATCTAGCCTCACCAGGCTCGAACCAACGAACTGGAGGTCTACACCGTCTCCCATACAAGGCCTCATACGGTGCCATCTAAATGCTGGACTGATAGCTGTTCTTGTAGGCAAACTCTACAAGCGGTAGAAACCGATCCTATGACCCTCCAAAATCAATAAAGCATATCCTCTAATATTTGAATGGTGCACTCGGACTATATGTCCGTATGAGGGTGAAAGGCTGTGCTCAATTGTACCTGAGTACCCAACTCTTGCTGAATTGTCTGCCAAAACTGAGAGGTAAACTGAGTGCCCCGATCTGATATGATGGAAACTGGGACACCATGCAATTGAATAACCTCCCAAAGATAAATCTCTACCAGCCACTCTTAAGAATAAATAGTACAAACCGAAATGAAGTACGCAAACTTGGTCAGCCTGTCTACAATCACCCAAATGGCATCAAATTTCTTCGAAGTCTAAGGGAGTCAAGTAACAAAATCCATAGTGATCCACTCCCACCTCCGCTCAGAAATAACCATCTGCAGATGCAAACTACCCGGTCTTTGATGCTCATATTTCACCTGCTGACAATTAAGGCACCGGGCTACAAACTCAATGATATCTCTCTTCATCCTTCGCAACCAATAGTGTTGTCTAAGATCCTGATACATCTATACGGCACCTGGATGGATTGAATATCGCGAGCTATGGGCCTCCTCCAATATCAGCTCCCGAAACCCATCCATATTAGGCACGCAAATTCGGCCCTGCATCCTCAACATGCCATCATCTCCAATGGTCATATCCATGGCATCATCATGTTGAACCCTGTCCTTAAGGACAAGCAAATGTGGATCCTTATACTGACACTCTCTGATGCGGTCATACAAGGAAGACCGAGAAACCACACAAGCCAACACCCGACCGGGCTCCGAAATATCTAGTCTCACAAATTATTTGGCCAAGGCCTGAACACAACTGCAAATAGCCTCTCCTCAACTGGAATGTATGCCAAGCTCCCCATACTCACCGCCTTTCGGCTCAAAGCATCGGCCATTACCTTGGCCTTCCCTGGGTGATACAGAATAGTAATATCATAATCCTTCAGTAACTCTAGCCATCTCCGATGCCTCAAATTAAGATCTTTTTGCTTGAACAGATGCTGAAGGCTGTGATGATCGGTGAATACCTCACAAGATATGCCATATAGGTAGTGCCTCCAAATCTTCAAGGCAAGAACTATAGCAGCTAACTCCAAATCATGAACGAGGTAGTTCTGCTCATGGGGCTTCAACTGAAGGGAAGCATAAGAGATAACTCTACCCTCCTGCATCAATACACAACGAATCCCAACTCGAAAAGCATCGCAATATACCGCATAAGAACCTGAAGTTGACGGCAAAACCAATACTGGAGCTGTAGGCAAAGCTATCTTGAGCTTCTGGAAGCTCTCCTCACACTCGTCCAACCATATAAATAGAACACCCTTCTGAGTCAACTTGGTCAAGGGTGATGCAATAGAGGAAAAAACCTGAACAAACCGGTGATAATAGCTTCCCAACCCAAGAAAATTACGAATCTCTATGGCTGGGATGGTCTAGGCCAACTCTGCACCGCCTCTATCTTCTTTGGGTCAACCTGAATCCCCTCACTGGACACCACGTGTCCCAAGAAAGCCACTAAGCTGATCCAAAAATCACACTTGGAGAACTTTGCATAAAGCTTCTCCTCCCTCAATCTCTGCAATATAACTCACAAATGTTGCGCGTTCTCCTGCTGACTACGCGAGTAAACCATAATATCATCAATGAACACGATGACAAATGAATCTAGATATGGTGAAAACACACTATTTATCATATGCATGAACGCTGCTGGGGCATTGGTCATCCCGAAAGACATGACAAGAAACTCATAGTGATCATATCTAGTCCTGAAAGCAGTCTTATGAATAACTGAACCCCTGATCTTCAACTGGTGATAACCCGAACGGAGATCAATCTTGGAGAACACCCTCGCTCCCTGAAGCTGGTCAAATAAGTCATCAATGCAAGGCAGGGGATACTTGTTCTTCACTCTTACTTTGTTCAATTGCCTATAATGGATGCACATTCTCATTGTGCCATCCTTCTTCTTCACAAACAGAACTGGCACACCCCAAGGTGACATACTAGGTCGAATGAACCCCTTATGTAGGAGCTCCTGAAGTTGCTCCTTCAATTATTTCAACTCCACTGGTGCCATACGATATGGAAGAATAGAGATAGGCTGAGTGCCCAGCACCAGGTCAATACCAAAATCAATATCCTTGTCCAGGGCATGCCTGGCAGGTCTGCAGGAAATACATCGGAAAAATCCCTCACAACTGGAACAAAATCAATGCTAGGAGTCTCAGCTCTAACATCCCACACAAAAGCTAGATATGACAAACAACTCTTCCCAACTATACGCTGGGCTTTCAAGAAAGAGATCACTCTTCTAGGGACATAATCAGTCATACCATACCACTCGATCCGCGGTACACCCGGAATAGCTGAAGTGACTGTCTTAGCATGACAATCTAGAATAGAATGACAAGGAGATAACCAATCCGTGCCCAAGATAACGTGGAAGCCCACTATGTTCAGCAGCAAAAAATCAACTTGGGTCTCCAAATCCCCAATAATCAAAACACATGATCGGTACACACGGTCCACAATAACAGTATCACCCACCGGGGTAGACACAAGAACAGATAAGGATAGAGACTCTTGGGGCGTACCTAATTAACGAGCAAAATATGAAGACATATATGAATAGGTGGAACCGGGGTCAAAAAATACTGAGGCGTCTCTATGGAAGACTGAGACAATACCTATAATGACAGTGTCTGAAGCAATGGCATCTGTCTTGCCCGGCATAGCATAGAAATGAGCCTGGTCAACGCCAAATCAATCTCCACCTCTAGGGCGACCCCTGGCTGCCTGATCTCCACCCTTAGCTGGCTCGGCGGGTGATGAAGTAGCTGGAGTAGAAGTCGAGGGCTGACCCCTCTGCTGATGTTCTCTGCCACAAAGTCGAGGGAAGTACTTCCTCAAGTGACCAAACTCTCTGCACTCATAACAGTTGCCCGGTGCTGGAGATGGGGACTGAAGGGAACCCCTAGCACCAGAGTGACTAGTAGATGCACTCGGTGCAGAAAAACCCTGAGTTGATGGGGCATATGAGATGAACTCTGAGCTGGGGAAACTGGTGGATCGGCAGGCATTGCCCTGGCTGCTCCGCCTCTACCATGACCACGACCATGTCCACAGCCTCTGGTGGCCTCAGTAGGTGGTACTGGTGGTCGTCCGCCACGTCCGTTAGCTCGTGTCCTCACCATCTGTGAGAGAATAGAATAATAGAAGTTTAGTTCTCAGTTCAACGAAGCCGCATGACAAGAGTTTCAAGAATGTGAAGTTGTCCTAAAGGTTCTGCAACCTCCTGAGGATAAGTACAGATGCCTCCGTACCGATCCGCAAGACTCTACTAAACCTGCTCAAGACTCGCGAGACCAAGTAACCTAGGCTTTGATACCAACTTGTCACGACCCCAACCCCGATCGCGATGGCGCCCAACGCACTGCTAGGCAAGCTCGACCTATTTAATAATCTTAACCATTTTATATAGCTCATTAATTAATTAACATAGATAAATTACTAAGTCATAATATTGAAAGCCTGAAATAGAATTAAAACATGTGGGAAACCCAAATACCAATACTACTACACAGCCCAAAGAATCTGGTGTCACAAGTTTGAGCCTCTAGTACATGAGCATCAACCTACTGCATATTGTTCTAAATAAATACGGAAATGAATCAATAAGATAGAAGGGAAAATCAGGGCTGCGGACGTCATGCAGCTACCTTGATGTTCCCAAATAAGCTGCTCGGTGGAGAAATCCTCACTCAGCCTCATATGTACCTGGATTTGTATGCAAGGTGCAAGGAGTAATGTGACTACTCCAACACAGTGAGTAATAACCATAAATAAAGGCTGAGGATAAGAAATCCTGAATAGGCACAAAGTAATTCTATAACTGCAGCAACCTGAACCAGATAGCATTCCATCAGTAAACCAATAACAACAATTATGGAAACTCTACAATAGATAAGTAAGTAAATGGAATGCAAATATGAAATGCAACATAGATTCTTGTATACTCTAGTACCCGTTGCAGCGTGCAGCCCGCTCCGTTTATTTATCCTCGACGGTGCTCACTGAGGTGTGCAGACTCCGGGAGGGACCCCTTACGGCCCAAGCACAATATAAGCCATTTCGTGACATCAAGTAGCCCCTCGGCCTCATATCAATATCCGTATAACACTGCTGCGGCGCGCAGCCTGACCCCATGCTCAGTCAAAAATTACATAAGCCCCTAGGGCACAACAATATATAAATATTCAGCCCAAACTCCATTAGAAATGTTATTGAAGTTTCATGTTTGAGAAAAGATGACGGAATTTTTAAGAAAAATAGTATTAAATGGCAGGACTGAGTTCAATAATACGTAAAACTAGTAAGAAACCAATAATAGCAATCCTGAATGATTCAATCAATTGGCACGAAGCCCGATCATAGCGATCAGCTCAAATAATAATAATAATAATAATAATAATAATAATAATAATTAATTTTTAGTTAAATATGCAATATATTCATCTACTGGGACGGACCAAGTAACAATCCCAAACAATGCTCTACCCCACGCCCACTATCCGACATACAAGTCACCTAAATGTAACACTACAATGTGCAAATCCAGTGTTTTAAACCCTCAGGACATCATTTATATCTATTACTCACCTCAAGCCGGCTAAAATCCCAGCTCTCTATGTATTTGCCTTTCAAGTCGACCTCCTCGCGAGCGAATCTGATCAAAACCACAATGAATATGTCACAATATGCCAATGGAACAATACTCAATTGAGCACAATCGAAAAATAGCAAAAATCTCAAATTTAGCAAAATCCGATCTCCGAGCCCACTTCTCGAAACTTAGAAATTCTTATACCAACGGGTTCCTTATCTCGCTATGAGTCTATACATATAAAGAACATCAAAATCGGAGTCCAAATGACCCCTCAAATCCGAATTTGAAATATCAAAACTCAAGCCCTAGTTCTTCACCTTTTTGCTAAGTTTCCATGGATTTCATGGTTAATTTCACAATAAAATTGTGCTTTCAGTTCGTAGGACTTACCTCCGATCACTCATAGTTGAAACCCTCTTCAATTACCATTCAAAAGCTCTCAACGATGCTCAACAATGGTGAAACTAATGCTTAGTTTGCGGATGAAATATTATTAAAACTTTTTTGTCTAGGCCCCTCTATGCGATCACAGCCCTAGGCTTGCGATCGCCATGTACAAAATCCTTAAAAGATGCGATCGCACACCTACACATGCGATCATATTGAACAATTTTCCATTCAAGCCACAGGTCCACTTAACACTATGCGATCGCAACCTTGCTATGCAATCAAATTGAACAACCAACAACCCTTCAAAATCCTCCTATGTGATCGCGGAGAACAGAAGTTTGCAACACTGACCTACAATTTCTACAGCATCCAAAGTCCTAAAAACCTTCCGTTGGCCATCCAGAAACACCCCGAGCCCCCGCGACCTCAACCAAAAGCACCAACGCATCCTAAAACATCATTCAAACTTGTTCCAATCATCAAAACACCTCAAACAATAGTAAAACCATCAATTCACATCGAATTCATGCCTAAGTTATTATAAAACTTCCGAAACACGCATTCGATAAAAAACCCGACCAAAACACCTCCAAATGACCTGAAATTTTGCAGAGACCTCCCAAATCACCTAAAAGCTACTACAACTCTCAGAATCCCATTCCGACCCTTGGATCAAAATCACCTATCAACCAGAATTCGCCAAAATACTAACTTCACAAATTCATTCCTAATTCTACACCAGACCTATGAAATCAATTCCGATCATGCTCCTAAGTCAAAAATCATCCCCCGAAGATAAACAAATCATCAAAATTCACATCCGAGCCTCCTAACACATAAGTAAATGCCCAGTTGACTTTTCCCAAAATGAGTCGTCCTTAAAGATACTAAGTGTCTCATTTCCTTCAAAAATCCACCCAAACCAACTCAATCATGCACGACACTGATAATGAAGCATAAAAGAAGCAGAAAATAGGAAAAACGGGGTGGTAACTCACGTGACGACGGGTCGGGTCGTCACATATATCTGGACTTACAATTCTATATTACTTGAGGACTACATATACTTGTGTGTACACTTGGGAGCAACAAGTTTTTGGCGCCATTATCGGGGACTTAGAAATTAACTAATATACTAGATTAGATTTTTACTCATTAGATATTCAAGTTTTTAAATTTTTATCGTAGCATAATATTTACTATCTTTGTTGATATGGCATCTTGTAATGAGAATAGGTTGAATATTGGTTATTCTTATTATGGTGATCCTTGTCCATATTGTTGATGACTACACTTAGGGCAAAATTGTGTATCTCAATTTTCTGAGTAAAATTTGTGCAATGTGTGTGGTTATCAAGGTGTCCATTAGAATGGTTGTACTAATTCTTATTATCCCTCTCATAGCTCTTATTATAATGTTTCTAATAATGTTTATGAGTTTGATAGGAGCAATGAAGTGCTGGATATGAAACCTGATGCATATATTAGAGAAATTTTGAGGCAAGTAGTAGAGAAACATGATGAAATAAAAAAAGATATGAAAAGAATGAGGGCATCAGTCACAAGAATGAAGGCCAATATGGAAGAATTAAATGAAGAGAGCCAGTAAAAATTTTGAAAATGAGATTTTGAGTAAAACTTAGCTGGTAGAACAAGCTGAAAGATCGGAAATATATGAGGCACAATGTAAGGAAATTACAAATGAGATGAGATACTTTATAGAAGGAAGAGTTGAGCTCAGGCAAGAAATAGACCAATTTGGCTCTGATAACCATGACATCCAGGCTCAATTGAATAAAAATGTCGAAGCGTCTGATGCCCTACAATCAATTTTTGTAGATACTAGCCAGCTTGTGGAGCGGAGAGAGGAATTAAACTATTCGACCAAAATATTATTAACGATGCCAAGGTTGATGAAGAGTGAAAATTGAGGATGTAAAAAATAATACAATTTTGGAGTTGAAGCATATTGGACCTTATTCTAGATACTTTTCAACATTGTGTTTGGTTGATGATATATGAATTGATCCAGCCGAGCATATAGAGGAGTCAATAGATGAGGAACAAAGTATTTGTATTCTGAAATTTGCCATACCAAGGAGGCAAAACGACATTTCTCACTTGAGGGCCAATAAGTGAAAGATGCGATCTCTATTGCTTAGTTATTTTATTTTTATACCACATTCCCAGGAACGTGACAGGAAAATTGATGCAAAATTGGGGGAGAAATTCATATCTTCAAAGTGGAAGGAAAAGTGGTGAAAGTGATGGCATCGTGCCGCGACATTAAATCAAGGCTTGTGGGGAGGCAACTCAATTCTATCCTTTTTCCTTTTCTTTTACTTATTTCTTATTTTATTGTGTTAATTTATTTTTGGTATTATTATTTTTGTGTTTTTTAGGAGTAGGAGCATGGAGTCAAAGCCAATAAGCATGTGCAAAAGCAAACAGATGGTCAAAACTAAGTGTGAGGTACCTACAAAAGGGATCATGCCCGGAGAAGTTTGAGTATTTCGTGAGTTGCTAATGCTTCGTCTTTGGCCTACCAGGGAGTCTCTTTACCCTATTGTTATTTTAGTGTGCATTGAGGATATACACAATTTTAAGTGTGGGGTGAGGAGATTGTCTGGTGATTTTCTGGCTATCTTAGCTTAGTTGTAATACTCTTTTTTAGTGTAGTAGTTTTTGTTATAAAAAAAGGAAAAAATCAATAAATTTATAGTTTTCTCAATGATGAATTTTGTGGATAGCTTTCTCGAGAGATTAAATTCCAATAAAAAATAAAAAAGAGGGGGTAAAAAAATATATAGATAAAAATAAAAAAATATCTTTTATTATTTTTTAGATAGCAATAATCACGCGTGATTTTTCTTTGTGCATTGGCTTTTTTCCATGGGATGTAGTTTAAACCGGGTAGTCATTTTTATGTTTTAGAATAGATTAGGACTTTAAGAAATAAAAGGAGGAAGATTTATGAACTTAGGCTCCTTTGACTTGTTTGATATTAGTATATTTAAGTTTTGACGTGTGGAGTATCTTCCCAATGTTATAAAATTGTCCATGATGCCTTGATGAAATTGGATAGCATGTTTTTGATGCCTATGTCTCTTTTGCTTGACTTATATTCACTTTGTGTTTAATGCTCAATATCTTGTGGCTCCGTGGATACTTGCATTGTTTGAGAGTCGGAATGAGACCGTCCTTAGTGAATCACATGCCATGTGTAAAGTGAGATTTTGTATAGTCCATGTATTGTGATTGAGTTCCAGAACTTTCCCGGTATGTGAGTTGAAGCGAAATTTTAGGTGATGTTTGGTTTGAAAAATGATTTTTGGCTTTCTTTGATCTTTTTGAGCTTAATGCTTATCACAAAATAAATTTATCCCTAGTGAACCCTTTTGAGCCTTTAGACTTTTATTTGGTACCCACACTATGAGCCTATACTCTTTTGTTCTTAAATGATATTATTTTGTTCTTATTACCTCTTATGACACTTTAATTATGAAATGAGCACTATAAAAAGTAAGGACTAAGTGTGGAGTAAACTTTGAGTGGAACCAACAAAAGAAAAAAGGTGCAATTATTTTGTAAATGAATATACCACTAGCGGAAATTGAAAAATGCACAAGCCTAGTTGAAAGAAGAAAACAAAAGAAGAAAAAGAAAGATATATTCGAAAAAGAAGAAGAAGAGAAATTGAGATGATTAAAATGTTGTCTTTTCCTTGCTAGTGGGATAGAAATTAAAGTAGTTCTTAAGGAAAGAAGGAATAATTTTGGGGAGTGATCTTGTTTGTGAATTTGAAGTGGATTAAAGAATTTGTGTTTGAGTTTATTATGTGAGGTGTTAAAGTGCTTACGAGGGTGAACCACTAATCTTAAATATAATCATACTCGTCTCTTAGACCACATTACAATCATATAAAGTCCTAATTGATTTTAGATTGAGTAAGCCTACATTAACGGAGATTTACATTATGTGAAAGCATATGGAACTTTTGCATGCATGTAACTTCTTTTTGAGAGTGAGAGATTTTCTTTGATATATGTGAGTTCTTGAACTATTTGATCATGAGATTCAAATGTGTGGATTCAACATACTCTCTTGCTCTTGTTATGAAGGCACATGGTTTCACGAGGGATAGATGATACTATTAGACTTCTTTGTGATGTTGGGTGTTCAAGCCACGGGTCTATTATGATATTGAGTCGGTTTTTGAGGCTAAGTTTGTTCTGAGCATGTTGTCTTCGATATGAATATTTCTTTTGAAGAATGATAGAAGTAAAGGGAAGTATAAGTGGCTGCATATGCTACAGTTTAATTATTGCTAACCATGGTCATTGGTAGAGTGTATGTTGAGAAAAAAATTGAATTGCCCCATTGTTGATATGCACGTTGTTGGGGTGTAGTTATAGCTCCATTGATCGAGGACAAGCAAGAGTTTAAGTTTGGAGTGTTGATGTTTAGGTTAAAGTGTATATATATATATATATATATATATATATATATATATAGCCTCATGTTTTACTTTTGTTTCGTGGACTTAAGATGTAAAATGTGTTGATTTATATTAATTTGAGGTGTTTTCATGTGTAAGAATGTTCCAAGAGCAATCGGGGGCGATATGTGTGAAACTAGAGTTAGAACACATGAAAACAGGAAAGTTGGGCAGTGCAGTGCCACAGGAAGCGCCTAGACCTACCTGTGGCGTCAGAAACAGATCACTCAAGTTGGCAGCGTCGTAGAGGGAGCCCGTGACGTGAATTTTATCCAATTTTTCCCAGGTTACGGTTATTTCGGCCCTAGACCTACCCAACACGTATAAAAGTAAGACTAAACATATTTCTGAGGGGGATAAGCCACTTTGGAGAGGTTTAACAAACTTTGGAGGAGAATTCACGTGGAGGAACACACACCACACGTGTAGAAGTCTTCTAACTAGTTTTTCTTCTCTTCTCTTCCTTTAATTCCATAGTTTATTATTTCTAGAGTTTTGGGTGCAGCATGAACATTGTAGTTTGAAGCATGAATTGTTCTTATTATTTTATCATATTTGTTTATTTATTCGATCTGTGCTTAATTATTTGATTTCTCGATTACCAATTGAATACTATCTACGAATCTAGAATTGAACTCGAGAGAGGGAATTCTAGATTGCATAAAAGATTGAGTAGAGCAAAATCTTAACTCTGAGGAATGGAGGGGAGGGGGCATGATTTGTGATTAGGATAGGAATATACCTAATCGCCTTGCTTGGTTACTATACAAGAATTACTAATGCATTCTTGTTAATTCTGATTCCACAGGAATATCGGTATTAGATTATCTTGAATAGGCTAGTTGTACTTTAGGAGAAGGCTATGAACAATATTAAACATGTCCTCCAATAAACTAGATAAATTAATTAGATCATTTAAGTGAAAAACTCAACGGAATTGTTAGCTAACCCATAGCTCTAGAATATTCACTCACATTGAATTTGTCTTTATAGCTCCCCAACTGATTTTCTTTAATCTCTTAGTTTGCTACATTAGATTAGTTTTAGCAAAATATTCATATTTTAGGATTCACTTGAATAGATTAATTGTTTGGTTTAATTTAGTTGATAGTTAATCACAAGTCCTTGTGGGTACGATATCTGGAATTACAATCCTATATTACTTGTCGACCATGTATATTGGCATGTGTGTTTCGGAGCAACACATATTATTACTTTTAAAAGATTTGATGTTGGACATTGACACATTTAATGTTTTTTAATTAAGGTGTCAACTTTGTATACGGCTAAAATCAGAGAGTCCGATTTGGTGATCACTATAGCATTGCACATCCCGTCTTCAGAAGCCTCGAAGCACAGCTAGAGGTTTGACCCCGAGTGTTCCCAATGCTCGACCTCGGGGCAGTGCAAATTGGTGACTATCTTAGACAAGTGGGAAATTTTCAAAGGGCACATAGCTAAAGCTGACCAGGTCTTCAAGAATAGTACAAGTCCGTACCGTAACATTAAATAGTTGTACCAGCTGCATATCTTTGTAATAAATGCATATATACTATGTTGAGATTTTCCTTCATATACAAAGGGAACCCTTGTCATTTTTTAAAGATACATGGTGTTCAATACAGGAACAAGAACATTCCGTGCTCTCTAATTTAAACATTATCCATTATCTTTCATTTGATTTATTGCTTATATTTATTGTGTTTCATTGATTGTTTCCTCATTTATTACTCATCATTGATCATAAAGAGCCATCATTGAAGACCTTGAAACTATTAGTCCTTCATCAACCATCTCCAGTCGAGCTTGAAACTATTAGTCCTTCATCAACCATCTCCAGTCGAGCTCACTAGCTCAACCTCGAGGCCCAGCTTAAGCCAGTCTGAGGCCCTGATTCGCAGCCATTTGGTTTGCATAAGATACTATCCTCAAGCTCTTATCTCATTTTCCTGATTCACATTTCGCATCTATTGTCTAACAACTAGTATTAAAACAAATCACATATTTTTAGAACCATAAAATCGAAACTTATTGTAATTACCATTTTTAAGGTAAACAAACTTAAAAAATAATATAAGAACTAGATGTGTGGGATGATACTTAGAGAATGCAATCATTAGAAAAATTTGCCGGGACAAAGTGGGAGTGGTTCCCATAGTGGATAAGATGCGAGAAGCGAGCCTGAAATGATTAGGGCATGTGAAGAGCAGAGATACTGATGTCCAGTGAGAAGGTGTAAGGGGTTGGCTATGGTGGGGCATAGGAGGGGTAGATGTAGGCCGAACAAGTATTAGAGAGACATGATTAGGCATAATATAACACATCTTCAACTTGCTGAGGGCATGATCGTTGATAAAATGGAATGGAGGGCGAGGATTAATCTAGTTGGTTAGTGAGTAGGGCTTCTCTTATACCTGTTATAGTAGTGTATTCTTGTATTTCTTATGTGTAGATTTTTTATCACTGCTCGTTGTTTCTTTAGTGCTGGTAATTTTATTTGTGACTATCGATACTACTTCTCTTTATATGGATTCCTTTTTTTATATATATTTTTTGAGTCGCGGGCCTATCAAAACATCTTTCTACCTTCACAAGAAAGCGTTAAGATCTAAACACATATTATCCTTTTTAAATCCTACATATAGGACCCCTCTTAATTTTTTATGTTGTGGTTGTTGCTATTATCGTTGTTGCAGTAGTTAAAAACCTCTTGTAATCATACTTGTATAGGAAACTAATATTGATAGCTAGCAAATACATTTCCTCAAAAAGAAAAGAAAAGGTAATCACAAATAAAACAGTGAAATTTGTTAGAGAGACATTCAGATCTATATAGTTTATTTTTGTGGTTTTCTTCCACCAAAAATTGGCAAAATAAGAAAAGATTATACATGGTACTTAAGTAGTTAAATAGTCGATTCATGGTATAATTAATTGATCAGGAAAAAAAAGGAAGAAAAATGCATGTTGCGATCTCTTTAGTTGTCGTTGTGCATTAGTTATTTTTTCTCTAATTGCTATTGATAAAAAATAAAGCCAAAAAAGGAAATACTCGTGTTAAAATAACTTAAGTGATCTATTGTCCAAGATAATCTTCTCCACTGAGTTACCTTATGTAACTTAAATAATTCAGACATGGTGTGTTTGGTATGACAAAATATATTTTTCGAAAAATACTTTTTTATTTTTCATTGGTTGGTGGTACAAAATACTTTAAAAAATATTTTCCTAAATATTATATTTCTGTGAAATTGGAGAAATGCCTTCCTCAAAAAAAATTTAAAAAATATTTTCCAAAACTCAACATACCCTCACATCTAATCCCACCGCCTCCTCCTTCTCTCTCCCCTCTCCAATTTTTTTTCTTTTCATATTTTCAATTTTTTTGTTTTGCTTTTTGCACGACCCACCCACCCTCAACCAACCCTTCCTTTCTGCCCTACAACAATTCTTTTTATATATTTTTCAGTTATGATTTTTTTCATTTTTCAGTTTATAGGTTTAAAATTTTACGAGTTCCATAGTTATGAGTTCGGATGTTTATGTATTTTAAAATTTGTCGGTTTAGAAATTATAGAGTTTACAGGTTCAAAAGTTTAGAAGTTTGAAAGTTCATGAAATTTGTGCATCCGTAAGGTTTATTGGTTCGAAAGTATATAGTAAATGTTTATTGTATCTAAATTTTTTGTAAATGTCTTTGAGAAGTTATTTTCCTTAATTTGCGTACCAAACACAAAAAATAAGTAAAATTATTGCTTATTTTTCAAAAGAATATTTTTTTGAACGTGAAATATATTATTCGTTATACCAAACATATCCCAAGTTACTGCATTTATTTAAAATAAACATTATGTTTTACCGAACACATATCTAAGACGCCAATAAAAGAAAGAAACACATAATCAAAACAAAATCGTCATTGTACCTAAAGAAGAAAGAAAAAGAAATATAAATTTGGAATAAAATGTACATTGTAGGTTAAGAAGCAACATGAAAAATGCAAATTTGGAAAAAGTAAAGCACTGACTACGTGACAAGTAATAGTTGAATTCTTTTTCCATTTAGAAGCTAATTTTTTAACTTTTTGCACTCACACACATTTTTAAAAAGAAAGAATTACAAGAAATACACATAATTTCATACCATATTAAAAAATGGCTTATATTTTTAAGTTTTACTCGACCTAGTCCGTATTGTACATATTTTGAAAGCATTAACAAATTTAAAATACATGTTCTTACAACCATTGCTTTTAACATCTATGGAGTTGTTCTCACTTCTCACAACCATTGCTTTTACTCTTTCTCCTTCTCACATCTTCTAGATATAATTCAAGGGACCGTATATTTTCTGCCTCTTCTCTTATGCACTTGATTGCAATGTAAGAAAATTGAAGAGCAAAAGTCCACTATTGAAGACCGTTCAAGACTTTGTTTTCGAAAATGGATGTTTTTGAATTTTTTAGTTATTTGGATTGGATGTTATTCTAATTGATTAAAAATATTAAAATGAGTTCAAAATTTAAATTTGAAGTGATTTGGAGTAGATTTGAGCAAGATTTGAGTTAAATTTCAGAAAAAGACGTTACGAAGACGACGAAGTCATTTTTTTATATAACTATATATAATCATGTATAATAGCGTATATGAGTGTAGAAACACACCTTATACATTATTATACACTTTTATACACCTTTATACACGCATCTGTAGACGAACTTCTTCCACGATTTTCAGTTGCAATTCTTTTTCAAAACCAATCCACATCTCAGTTAAATGACTTCAAATTTTATATATAACCCCCTTATATTATTTCTAACAAGTCTAAATAACAGCCATTCCAAATCTCTCACAAAATGAAATTCGAAATTTAAACCCACATATTTAAGCTGGTTAACAAACTAATTTTCATCACTCAAATGAATTTGATTTTGTTGAACTAATATTTGAGTCATATTTATTGATTTCAAAAATTAAGTTAAAAGCTTGAGGAATTTTTTTTAAAAATTAAATAATAATTTTGAGAACCTATTGGAGTTGAATGTTAAATCTTAACCTATTATTTTTGAGCTAGTTGGTCGTAAATTGAATATGGGTTATAAAATTATAAAGCAGGGAACACAATTATTCTAATGTGAAAATTTCCTTTTTAAAAAAATGTAGTATATACTTTTTTTATGCCACCTCGGCATCTAAAACTATCAAATTGTTAAGTGGGTGTTTCGAAATAAGAATTGTATAATTGCAGAAAAAGTGAATTTTTTTAGAGTTGTGTTTGAACATGAATACAATTTCTGGCTGTTTGAATATTTATGATTAATTTGAAGTGAAAATTTTGAATAACAGTTTTTTGGAGTTTTTCAAATTTTCGAAATATTTCAAAATTCCTTTTCAAGTATAAACTAAAGATTTTATGACCAAATATTAATTTAAAAAAAAAGTGAAAAAGAATTATGGCCAAAACCAAAACCAAAACCAAAACCAAAACCAAAACCAAAAATAGTTCATACATTAAATAAATTCTTTCAAGTTTAGGACGATCCCAAGTATTCTGCCTATAAAAATATATTGGAACTTACAAGATGTATATCCCCGAAAAAAAAACAGCATACACATTCAGTGGTTCGTATAATTGGTAGGTGTGGGGTTCCTATTTAGAGTGGGGCCCACAGAGTGATATTATAACTGCTATCCCCTTTTTATAAAACAGTTGGTGCATGTTGGTAGACAGTGGGGGGTAGTTAGTCTTTTCAACTTCCTGAAAGCTTCCCCCGCAGTATTTTCTCCGGTAAAAAATGATGAAGAGAACACTGAAATTCAACGGCAGAAAGGCCGAGAGCGCCGATAGGACGACGTCGAACGCCGCTGCTGCCGTCAAAGAGGAGGTTATAGAGTGGGAGATGAGGCCCGGGGGCATGTTAGTCCAGAGACGGAGTGATAATTCCGACGTTCCAATAACTCTGAATTTACGGATTCGTGTGGCTTATGGTGATGCTCGGTATGAGATCTCCGTCAATCCTCACGCCACTTTTGGTAAGTCTGCATTTCACTATATTTGACGCTATTAGATTAAGTTTGATATAATGATCTAAAAAAATAAAACAATAACTTGTTGAACTCTATTTCATTGTGTTGATACTTGATAGTGTTAAAACTTTTACACTATTATTATTTGAAAGCCAAAAATTAATTCGGTTTGATTTCAACTAATAGTATAATAGTATCCCTTGGAGAGATCCGATATATATCTTTTTTATAACAGTTCACATATTCAAAAATCTCTCGAAAAATGTCAGAATATATATTTTGGAAAATAATAGTTTTCTACAGGAAGCTAATGCATGATGAGATAGCTTGACGAATGATAAAAAACTAAGAAGCATTGTATGTTATTATAGATATTTGTAAATAAAATTGTTGCAATATAATAATAGGGAAAATAATATTGTATAGCTGCTCCAAAATAATAGTCGAATATATCTGTATACACACACATTTATCTATATTATATACAAAAATTATATAAATTTTATATACTTTTATATCTAACTAATGTAAATAGTTTTTGCCACAGGCTAAAAATAATCTTTGCCCAACATATTAGCCATGTCTATGGGCTTGTTTAGTTTCTTAAAAATATTAGGGAAATACAATGAAATATAAATGGCAAATACAAATTTTCTTATTTATTGAATTTTCAATTTGTGCTACATAGAATGGTGATTGCCGTGTAGTTTGATTTTCTTCTGGCCCTTTTTCTCTAATTTGCGATAATCTTATTAATCGGATATAAGCAAAGGAACTTTCCTATGCAATAACCAAAGTTGCCTATTTTGATAAGAATGGACCTTGGATCTAACTCAACCCCAAAAGCTAGCTTATGAGGTGATTATTGCCCAAGCCATTAAGGAGACCAAGGACCTCAAATTCCTTCGATGTGGGACAACTCAACACGCCCCTCACGCCCAGATCTCTGGAGCGTGGACAACATAAATGGGGGTCCAACATCGTTAACAATAATTGGGATGGGCCTGACTCTGATATCATGATAAGAATGGATCTTGGGCCTAACTCAACCCCAAAAGCTAGCTTATGAGGTGAGGATTGCCCAAGCCATATAAGGAGACCAAGAACCTCAAATCCCTCCGATGTGGAACAACTCAACATATTTCTATTGCCTTATAACCTTACTAGCTATAAACAACTTTCCTTCAGTTATTTTATTTTGTTGGCTGTTGTTATGTTTTTCTTTCCATAAAGTATTTCTTTGTCCCATTTGCTGCAATTATGTTTTTATTGAGCTGAATGTCTATCGAAAGCAGTTTTCGCCAAACTAAAAGTTGAATAATTCCCAAAATTAGGTTGTTTAGTGTTGTAAACCAGTTGGTTGATGGTGACAGGGGAATTAAAGAAGTTATTAACAGAAGAAACAGGATTACAACCTGGAGAACAGAGACTAATAATCAGAGGTAAAGAAAGAGAAAATGGAGAATATTTAGACATGTGTGGAGTCAAAGATAGATCGAAAGTCATCCTAATTGAGGATCCAGAAAGCAAAGAGAAAAGATTCATGCAAATGAGAAAGAACGCCAAAATCCAAGCCGCATATCGCTTGATTAACGATGTATCCACAGAGATTGATAAACTGGCTGAGCAGGTAATTACCATTTCTACTATTTAAATACCGTACTATACTCCAATAAAGTAATGATCTAAAAAGTTTGAAGAGAAATAAAATAATGATTATTTGAGGAATAATAATAGGAGTAAGTAATTTAGTTAATTAACTTTTATTATTGTTAATAGATGTGGTGTATGAAAATCTTAAATGACACTTATTTTGCACCCCGAGGGAGTAATTTGTATAGTTTATTTTTTATACATTAACAATTTGAGGAGTTATATAAAATCAGGCAACTTAATAGGTAACTATTGATAATCATATATACTACTAATAAAGATTAGGAAACAGTAAAATGAAAATAAAATAGTAATCCACCACAGTAAGTGAAAACTGATAGCGTAAAATATGCGTTAAACTATCCGTAATATAAAAGAGAAAGTAACAATGACAGATTTATATAACTAGAGATTACTCATACAATCTGAAGTAAAATAAGACCTGGAGTCTGTCTGACCAATTTTCTTAGAAATCATAACCATTTTTTGTCAAAAAGAAAAAGGTACTTTTAATTTTTTTTTAAGGTGTTTGGTTAAAATAGATGCCTTGAGCAGTACAGAAGTAAATTTTTTACTTTTAAGAAAAAATTATAAATTCTAACTTCTTCCTCCGAAGAACAAATGTATAAAATTAATTTTTTTCAAGATAAAAATATCTTTACTTAATTTTTTTTTAAAATTAATTACCCCTCATTAATTTAGTCTTTTCCTTTTCCTTTTTTCTTTAACCATCCCTTTCTTCTCTTTACTGTAATTTTATTGTAAAAAGCATGGTATAGCCAATTTTCGGATTGACCATTTAAAAATAGTCATTGTTTACCAAGTCAATAAAAAATAACTATTATTTTGCTCCAATAGAGACCGGTTCAGCATAATATACTAGAGTCATGTGTACCTGTGAATGAACTCCAACATATTATGCTGCACCGGTATACTTTGCTGGCTCCAGTATATTATATTGGAGACTGAAGCACCGGTGCTCCAAACTCCAGTATATTATACCGGACCAATATACTTGCTGCAACTCCAGTATATTATGCTGGAGTTCTAGTGGACTTATGCTAGAACTCCATCATATTATGCTGGAGTACCAGCATACTTATCCTGGAAATCCAGTATAATATGCTGAAGTTCAAGTATACTTATGCTGGAACTCCAGCATAATATACTGGAGTACTTTCTGGTTTTTGAACAGTGTTTTCGCTTAGAATTATCTTTACATAAAAAGTGGCTAAATTTCAATTTCTTTTGAAATTGGGCTATTTTTGAACGATCAGTTATAAATATGACTATTTTTGAATTTCTTCCATTTTTATTCTCCCATCCTCTTTGGAACAATCTCTTTATTATACATAAATCTCTTCGTTTCCTATTCATCTTTGAAATAATTTACAGTGTTAATCACCAAATACAAACACTCTCTTCAGAAGATATGATTTCTTTTTATTTTATTTATAGTATATCAATATTAAATGATCCAATTTGTGGTTTTATTTCTATGTTTTCTTGCGTTAATGCGTATATTATAGTAGAAAGAATGCAATACCGCCTAGTTTTTGCTTCTCAAGATATATAGTGCTTTTTATATTTATCTAGATAAAAATAAAAAAAATAATTAAATTGTTTTATATAAATATTTAAATTTATTTTGCTCTTTTAAATAACACTAATTATAAATTGAACCTTAATATTGTTCTTTTTATAGTTTGATACTCATTATGGAAGGATTTGCCAAATACAATTCGTTTATCAAACATTGCAAAAAACTCTTTAAAATTAATTGGTGAAACACAAACTGCAAACTCTTCGAAAGTACTTTTTCAAAAAACACTATTGAATATTTTTTTTCTAAAATAAATCGTTTTTGACAGCTCCTATTCTTATTTTGCTGAAATAGTTGGAAATGACATTTGGAGTCAAGCAACAGCTTGCAATAATTACTTAGGTTTTATGATGCATAATGCGAGGTTGAAATTAATGAACTAATCTAGGTTGTCAGTTTGGGAACGAACATTACATAATCTTGGTCAAGCATAAAGTTGAAGACTGACATTTTGGAATATAATTTAGTATCTTACGGGAATTGATTTTTTGTAATATTCATGATCATGCACGTTGAGTGTTTATGCTCTATTTTAATGCAAAAGGTCATTAATTAGTGTGCTTTTTTATTTTGATAATAATTTATGCAGATATCTGCAATTGAAAAGTCAATTGAAAATGGGAAGAAAGTAGCAGAATTACAGATTACTACTTTGATTGAGATGTTAATGAGACAAGCTGTCAAGTTGGATATCATCTCTGTAGAAGGAGATGCATGTGCCCAGAAGAATTTCCAGGTACCTATTCTCATTTTTTCCCTATATTATTTTACTTCTTTCATATGCTGTTTGTTAAAATTTAATGTATAATAATAATATGGTGAAGTACACAAATAGCCTTCAAGTAGATAGTCTTAAATTTTTGTCAAGTTAAACCAATCTTGCCCATAGTTTGCCATATGATTAAAATTTTTAACTTTTAACCTTAAAGTTCTACTCATGACGCAATAAGAATATAAAACAATAGACCATCCCAAAAGGTATCATGTTTCTGCAATTTTTTGTAATAATATCATACATAATTATTCTATAGTCCGCGATTGATGGTATTTTTACTTTCTTAATATGAAATGATCTGTTCTACAAGAACCAAATGATGAGATATTCCATATATATAATCAGAGGGAGACGGATTTAGGATTTCTAAAATACAAGTGCACCACTTAAAAAAAAAGAAAAAGAAAGTATATAGTGGCAATTGATCACTCGTCCTTAATAACTCAATATTCAACCAAGTACATCGTTCATATTTTTGAAGCATAGGAGCAAGTAAATATATTAGATTAATCCTAATAAAATTACGTACATAAAATATTTAGTTTCACCGAAAGATCATGAGTTCACATGCATTATAATTTTGGACAATTCCTGTAGTAAGAGAATGTAAAATCCAAAGGGCCACCATGAGATGTGATAGTATGTACAAGTTTCCCTCCCACTAAATTATAGAGTTCGGATTCGAGTCTTGAAAATAAATAAATTTCTGATAAAAGATTTGCATTTAATAAGTCTTACGCAGTGCAAATTTCAATTAATTAGAAAAGTGGGTTCCCATGCCTGATGGTTAAGACGAAAAAAGGAATTCCAAAGATAATTTTAAAAAATAAAAGGCAATCATGGTAAGAACTAAAAATTATGACTAGGACTGTATTTTTATTTTTCAATTATCAAAAGCAATTTTTTTGTTAGTTTAGAATTCATGTATTCTACAATCTCCATTGTATAAATGAATATCACACTTTTCGTATGACCTTAATTTTTTCCTCGCCCCTATGAATTCTATAATATAGTGTTTCTTCGTCCTTTCGTTTATCAAGTTTTTAGTAAGTTGATGACTTATGGTTGCAGGGACAAAGAGTGCAAAAATGTGTGGAAACTCTTGATGTGCTAAAAATAGCAAATGCAAAGATAAAGAAGTCAGTTATAGTCACCACCAAGTGGGAAACTTTTGATCCACCTCCTGCTACCACAAATTGGGAATTATTTGATTGATAAAAATATTTTCAGTTTTTATCTTTTACTTTTCCAATTTTTTACTCTGTATTTTATAAGGAGATTAATAGTTGTTCAACTCTTGCTTGTAGCTTCTCTTCTACTGGTCGCCAATAAATGTGTCTGCAGCATTTGTAAATGGGAAATATAGTGACCAAACTCAACCACCCTTACCCTTTCAAAATCTCAATCCTAGCTCACACAGGTGAGTAAAATCTAACTATATCGCGAGAGTAACAACAACAACAACCAAGTATAATCCCACTTAGTGGGGTTTGGGGAGGGTAGTGTGTACGCAGACTTTACCCCTACTCTTGGGTAGAGAGACTGTTTCCAAATAGACCCCCGACATCATTCCCTCCAATAATTTTCCACCTTGATCTTGGGGAGACTCGAATTCACAATCTCTCGGTTGGAAGTAAAATGATAGTAAAGGTTTTAAGTGAGATGAGAAGAGAGATTATAATATTTGTAATGCAATAATTCATCACTAATTTGAGCGAATAAGGTGAAGGTATAGGTAATAGGGGAAGGGGTTACAAGTTGAGAAATCGAACTCTCACCAATAATAAGATAAAAATTCAGGTAACCAAACGATTGAGCTGCTAAGAATTTTTCAATTACTTTCCAAGTTGGGGTGAGTGTTGAGGAAGATAAGGCCCAGCACAATCAACACAGCGGCAGCTCAGAAGTCCCATGTTCACTTCTCAAGCCAATTTATTTTTGAGACTATAACTTATTTATTATTGTTCAATGCGATCTTTAGGATTAAAAGGATGCTGGATGAGTAGAGGTGGAGTACAGTGGTGTCCTTGTACAAGAACAAAGGGGACATCCAGTGCTGCAACAACTATAGGGGTATCAAATTAATAAGTCACACGATGAAGGTTTGGGAGAGGGTGATTGAGGCGCGGGTGAGGGAGGTGGCATCTATATCTGGGAACCAGTTCGGTTTCATGCCGGGCCGCTCCACCACAGAGGCTATCCACCTAGTCAGGCGGCTGGCGGAGAAATTCAGGGATAAGAAGAAGGACCTGCATATGGTGCTTATCGACTTGGAGAAGGCGTATGATAAGGTCCCAAGGGAGGTGCTTTGGAGGTGCTTGGAGGCGAAGAGCGTGCCGGAAGCCTATATCAGAGTAATCAAGGACATGTACGATGGTGCTAAGACTAGGGTTAGGACGGTGGGTGGCGAATCAGACCATTTTCCTGTGGTTATGGGGCTCCACCAAGGATCGGCGCTGAGCCCCCTCTTGTTTGCCTTAGTGATAGATGCTTTGACTCGTCATATTCAAGGGGATGTGCCTTGGTGTATGCTTTTTGCTGATGATATAGTATTGATAGACGAGACGAGGGTCGGTGTTAGTGAAAGGCTAGAGGTATGGAGACAGACTCTCGAGTCTAAAGGTTTCAAAATAAGCAGTTCTAGGACAGAATACCTGGAGTGTAAGTTTGGTGCCGAACCGAGTGAGGTAGGCAGGGACGTGATGATTGGTTCCTAGGCCATCGCCAAGAGGGACAGTGTCCGATATCTTGGGCCGGCGATTCAGGGGGACGGAGAGATTGACAGGGACGTCACCCATCGCATAGGAGCGGGGTGGTCGAAGTGGAGGCTTGCATCAGGGGTCCTGTGCGACAAGAAAGTTTCTCACAAACTCAAGGGGCAATTCTATAGAGCCGTGGTTAGACCTGCGATGCTGTATGGGGCGGAGTGCTGGCCCGTGAAGAACTCTCATGTTCAGAGAATGAAGGTCGCGGAGATGAGGATGCTTAGGTGGATGTGCGGGCACACCAGACTAGATAAGATTAGGAACGAAGTTATTCGAGAGAAGGTAGGGGTGGCCCCGGTAGATGAGAAGATGCGAGAAGCGAGGCTGAGGTGGTTCGGGCATGTTTGGAGGAGGGGTCCCGATGCCCCGGTGAGGAGCTGCGAGCAGCTGGAGATTGTTGGCGGTCGGCGAGGCAGAGGGAGGCCTAAGAAGCATTGCGGAGAGGTGATTAGGCAGGACATGACTAGAATGCAGGTTTCCGAGGATATGACCGTTGATAGGAGAGTCTGGAGGTCTAGGATCAGGGTTGTAGGTTAGGGGCTCCTAGAGTTCTTCGTAGTTACTGTATGATATTATTGCATGCGATTGTATTTAGGTCCCTTATGTTTAGATAATTATTTCCGCTATTTCTGTTATTTCTGCGGGTGATACTAATGCTCTATTGTTATTGTTTTTGTTTTTGTTTTACAGCTGATTTCCCTTTTTCCTATGCGCCGAGGGTCGATTGGAAACAGCCTCTCTGCCCTTTCGGGTAAGGGTAAGACTCGTCTACATAGTTGTTGTTGTTGTTATTGTATATTCTTTAAAAATTACATTGTGTATCTACATTTACTATTTATATACAAAATTATTGTAAAAGAAGGATCCCTTAAATTTAGGGATTAAATCATACCCCCCCCCCCCCCCCCCCCCCAATTCCCTATGTCTATTAACTTAATTCCCCCTACAATTACGATTTTTTCCTAATTTCAATATCATTCTCTCTCTTTCATAAAAATCAACCAAAGTATCTCTTTCTTTCACCCAAATCAACCGAATATCTCTCTAAAGTTATACAATCATATGTTTCCTTGAATCAGTTCCACCACCAACCATTAAAAATCTTCAAATATTAATAAATTTATCAATATTATTTTTAAAAATTGTAGAAGTAAAGGGTTTACCATTAATAGCTATTAAAAAAATAATTTGAAACTTTGAATTTAATATTCGGGTTTTGCGAATTTGTGATTTTGTTTGGATTAAGTGTTTTTGCACACGATTAAGAATATCATTTGAAGTTTATATCTCAATTTTAAGGAAGATTGGTTTAGTCTAGAGTTGATTTAGGTAAAACTTCAAATTAAATTCAAATAAGAACAAGTTGTAGGAATTGCATGACAATTGTATCGTAATTGTATCTAATACATCTATGCTTAAAATATAATTACATTGAATTTAAACATGAAAATTGTTAGAAATCGTGAGAAACCTAGAATTTACTATTTTTTTATTTTAGCCACGAAATTAAATATTGAACCAGGAATAAATTATATATTTGAGCTTGTGGTGTTATGGGTAATGATTATCTTCAAGAATTTTCAGAATTCAAGCATGTGGGCCTTAGGGTTGACTTTGTTCAAATTCAAGCGAAGTTAGGAACTGATATAAATTAATGATGAGTGTTGGAGTATATTTTGTATTAGTTTGCACGTTGTTTGACTAGTTTCGGATCGTTTGGCTTTGATTGAGGAGTTAGAGAGGTATTAGACCCGGTTATTGGAACATCGGAGCGAGGTAAGTCTCATGTCGAACTTTGTGAGGGGAAAATTATTCCGTATGTATTAAAATTGTTATGTGCTACTAGTTGTGAGTGCTACGTATGCACGAGTTTATGAGAGTTCGTACATAGCTAAAAGCATATTTATGTCTGGATAGACTTAGGACTTTATCATGTAATATTTGAATTATTTGAGCTCATTTTGCTAGCTTAATTAAGTGAATTTAGAATAGAAATTGTTTTGGTAATATATTAGGCCGAGTTTCATCGCCTTGAGTTGTCTGGCGAGATATTTGATAAACGGCAAAAGTCATGTTTAATTTATGCGCCTGCAATTGTATTATAAGCACATGACTCGTAATTCGATAAGTTTCTTCCCTTCCCGTGGATGGGGCTGAACGCCTTAGCAGTATATTGAGATGCATCTCTGGTTCACGTCGATCGACACTGGGCAGTGTACACACCACTCTGGATCCGGCCGTATGACCTCGGCATAATCGTGCATAATAGGACTAGGAGTTCAAATATTCGTGAGACGCCCTATTATTGATACCCATCATTTATATAGTATTCCTTATTCGTTTGAGGCTAAATTTGATATTTTTTATCTACTGAGATAACATATGAGATTTGATAGATTTATATTGTCAAAAGAAATGTTAGAGAATATGTTAGTCGGTGTTTCACCTAATTATTACTGTTGTGCTTCATATTTGTTTATGATTTATTATACTTATTTATTGGACCACTAGTAAGTGTCGATGTCAATCTCTCGTAACTACTTTTTCGGAGTTAGGCTAGATACTTAGTAGGTACATGTTGATTTACGTACTCATGATACACTTATGTACTAAATGTGCAAGATCTAATAGGTTCATCTGATGGTCATCTTGACGCGTAGATGCAACTGCCAAGGAGACTATGGTGAACTGCATTGCAGGCATTGCAGGATAGGTATTGCAGCCAACAGAGCCTCCATCTTATTATTTACTTTATCGTGTCTAATTTATATTCCAGACATATGTTGTATTATTATTATAATCCTTAATAAATACTCATTCACTTATGACAGCGACTTTTGGGATATTATAGTTGATATTTTTGGATTTGCATATTATTATCACTTTTTATTTTTATGCATTACTAAATATGTATGAAACCACGATTTTAAATGTGTAAATTTCTTTACTTAATAAAATTTATGAATTTTCAATTAACATGATAATTCACCGTAACTTGCCTAACAATGATGTTGGACAGTATCACGACCTACAACGAATTTTTGATCGTGACATTCCCAGTTTGACATATTCACAACAATTTGCTAATCGAAAATGAGCTTTATCACTAAAGCTTCAATGGTGATAATGACCGAATGAAAATCAACTTCATCTCCAATGCTTCATCTCAAAATTTATCTTCAATGGCAATAATGGGCATCAATTTCATTTCCTAAGCTTTAAACCCTAACCTAGTAATATGCAGAAATAATAATCAATTTGATAATGGAGAAGAAAATCTGATTTAGTTGGAAAAATTGCAACACAAATTATTCCAAAGCAACAAAAATCGAATCTTGCAGGAAAAAGCTAGAAATATGGTTAATTGCCAGATACACTTTGCACGTCTTCATACAACTTCATATAATTTTTATATATTTTTCACACAAATATCGTACAACTTTCACATAACTTTGATACGAACACGAAAGCAATAATAACAAGAACACGAATAAAAGGATAGGAAGATAGAATTTAGCAAAGGACTAATTAGGAAAATGAAAGAATACTTGAAATCAAACACAGGTACTCTTTAATTTAAATCTTAATCAACCCTAAACTATAGTATAACCCTCAAGGGGATGAACCCCCTAAAAGACACTTTAAAGGTTTTCAAGCAACAATGGAATTCATCCATTATACTCACTTAAGGAGTTCATAATCTCATTATCAAAATAAGCAAAGTCTAAAATGAGACCCTTAAGGGTTATTTATACAAGGGAGCTAAATACTATAAGTAGAGCGAACAAAAATAATGTAATCTTTAATTGTTGGCGAATTGCACATATAGCCACCCCTTTATGAAAGTAACCTCCAATTTGAATCCAAATTGCTTGATGGATATCTAGATTGTATCATCCTCCTTCCCTTAAAATAAATTCGCCAACGAATTTGGACCTTTAAACAAAAGAAAGGGAGCTTCCGGTAGTAAAATTAAATTCGCCAACGAATTTGGACCTTTAAACAAAAGAAAGGGAGCTTCCGGTAGTAAAATTTTAACTTGGACATAAACAAGTGCCTCAAACTAACAAGCAACGAATATTTTAAAATTTTTATGATAAATCCAAGCACCAAAGACAATAAGTAAGTGTTGTCCCAAGAACAGGTTAAGTTTTGAAGATTGACAAAAGAAGTCAGTCATGGACCAGGTCCATCTTGTGAAGCACAGTCACGATCAACCTATGCATGTGAGATGCACGTGAAGGAGATAAGTCCTATTGATCAAGCAGCAATATCTCATGTTCTGATAAAAAAGGTTGTACATTAGATAAGGGGAGAAAGTCTCCTTATATGAAGAGAACACAATTTCGAATAAACATAGTGTTAGAGTTTGAGATCATCATGAACTCTTCTACAATAGAAGATCAACAATTGAGTCCCAATAGAACTCTGATTACTAACCTATTAAATGATAATGATTGTTATCTTTTATATGGATTGCACATATGGAGAAGTTAAACTAAATTGAGAGCAAAAGAGCAAGGTGATTTTACAAGCAATTTATGTTTGCACTCCTGAAGCTACTTGAACGAGATAGAAGAACTAGTTCCGGTGTGCCTATCTTTTATTCTAGTTCAATTTTAGTAGGTGTTTTAAAGTTGTACCTTTCAGCTTTCATAGAAGCAATTGTATTAGGTACCTAGAGTGTTCAAGTTGTTGCTAACTTGAAATTGTCGCAATAGTTGAGGTTGTGTGTTACAACTGGGTTAGAGTTAATTCTTAGGTTTACAAAGAGTTTTTGTAAATGCTGTTTTGACTCAGTGATTTTAGTGGAAGTTTGAGAAAATCCTACTGAATAGTAGGTTGTGGTTTTTTCACCTTTTGAGTCAGGTTTGTTTCATAGAAACATTTCTGTGTTCTTTATTTTATGTACTTATTATTTAGAAAACAATAGTAGTTAGAACACCTAGAAGAACCAGATTCTTCCATAGCAAAAATTGGGTACCACACAAATCATCCCCCCCTCTTATGTGGTATTGACGCTTAAAACATCAATTGGTATTAGAGTGAGTTATCCTTGAAGAGGCTAATACCTTAGGAAAAGATCAAAATGAGTGCACCACCTGGGAACTGGGAAGGGCAATCCATTGCTAGGCCTCCAATTTTTAATGGTCAGTACTATTCTTGGTGGAAGAACAGGATGATGGATCACATCATAGGAGAAGACTATGAACTCTGGGACATATTCCTTGATGGTCCTCTAGCAACCACAAACAAGAATGCTGAAGGAATGGATGTGCCAAAGACAAGAGCTGACTGCACTGCTAAAGATTTAAAGAAATGGGAGAAGAATTCCAAGGCCAAGAAATGACTTGTGTGTGAATTGGGTCCAGACGAGTGCAGTAGAATTCAAAGATGTACCGCTGCTAAGGAAATCTAGGACACTTTGCAAGTGGCCCATGAAGGAACACCTCAAGTTAAGAGGTCTAGAGGAAAACTGTTGTATTCTCAGTATGAGAATTTCACCATGAAGGAAGGAGAAACAATCCAAGAGATGTATATAAGGTTCACCACACTGACAAATGGACTTATTTCTCCTGGAAGGGTTATTCTTGAAGAAGAACAAGTTGAAAAGATTTTGACAAGGGTTCTGCCAGTCTCTTGGGAAAGCAAAATCATTGCTATTTAGGAATCAAAGAATATTGCTATCCTCAAGCTGGATAAACTAATTGGAAACCTCACTGCCAATGAACTAAGAAGGAAAATCATAAGAATGGATACACCCAAGACGGAAAGAAGTTTGGCTCTCAGAATTGCTGAAGGTTCATATATGAAGGATGATGAAAATGGCTATGATTACAAGAGATTTTAAAAAGTACCCAATGAGAGGAAAGGGTTCTTCAAGAGGTACAACCTTCAACAAAAGAAGGGCTTCTGAGAAACAGACCAATGAGGGTTGCTACAAATGTGGTAAGACTGATTATATGATCAAGAACTGTCCTAAGTGGGAAATTGAGTGGAAAACAAGGAAAGGGCTGAACGAAGGAACACGAAGAAGGAACAGGTTCAACCAAGAAGGAACAAAGGGTCAACAAAGGCTATTTTTGCTGCCTGGGGAGAAACATTATATGGGGATTCAGAAGATGAAGCTGGAGATGAACAAAAACTTATGGCCATTGGAGAATCAGATGATGAACAATAGGTAAGTATATTTCATCTCAAAGACAAGATTAAATTCCTGTCCAAAGAAAGTTTGTCTGAGCTACTGCTAGACTTCATTGTTGAGTCTGAAATAATTAACAATGAGAAGGAAGATCTGTCTAGGGAATATGTGATCCTAAAAGCCAAGAGCAAAAACATAGAGTCTGGGCTAATGAGAGTGAGTAAAAATGTTGAATTGAAGAACCGGATTTTTAAACTTGACGCCAGTATCCTAGAACTTAGGTCTGTGAACTTAAAATCGAAACAAGGAACAGGTAAGAAGAAAGCTGACCACACACATCTCAAGCTAGAAGAAAACTTGGGAAAAATGAAAGATGAGTTGTATAGGAAGGATGAGCAGATAAGAGTCTTAAAAGCAGATCTAGGGAAAGTAAAATATGAACTAGACATAACCTGCAAATGGAACAAGGCTTCTGATGCACTTTCCTGGCTACAAGAACATCACCGTAGCAACAAAAAAGGACTTGGCTATGGAACTCAAGCGCCTAAGTCGGATCCTAAAAGCAAGTATCTCACTCTTCTTGAGATCAAAATCTGCAGAAACTGTGATAAGACTGGCCATTACAAAAATGAATCTAATGCAAAAGAAAAGGCCAGTCAAAAGAACAAAACTTTTGTTCAAGAGAAAATAGGTTGTGTGGGTGGGCTAAAAGGAATTTGATTTATCCCTTTGCCTATAGAAAAGGACCCAAACTAGTTTGGGTTTCTAATACTAACCCTTGATTTCGTTTTGTAGGTCCAACTGAAGGGAAGTAGCCAAACATGGTACATGGATAGTGGCTGCTCAAAACATATGATTGGAAGCAAGAACTAGTTCCTTTCATTTGAGGATGAAAAGTGAGGCAATGTCTCCTATGGAAATGGGAAGAAAGGTGAGATTATTGGGGTTGTAAAGGTAGGTAAGAAAGACTCTCAGACCATTGAGAATGTCTACTTGATATATAGCTTGAAGTACATCCTGATTAGTGTGTCACAATTATATGACAGAGGTAACATTGTAGCAATTACCTTTACTAAATACTTTGTGATTAACCTGACCACTGAAAAGATTGTTTTGCAGGGAAAAAGAGTTAACAATATTTACATTGTAGATTTGTCTACTCTTTCAGAAAATAAACTCATATGTCTAAGTGTGTTGGATAATGATCCCCTCCTGTGGCACAAAAGACTGGGTCATGCTAGTCTGAATCAGCTAAACAAATTAGTCTCTTAGGACTTGGTGATAGGGTTACCTAACATAAAGTTCAAGGAAGACCGAGTTTGTGAGGCTTGTGCAAGGGGGAAGCAAGTAATGTCATCCTTCAAAAGCAAGAAAATGGTAAGCACAACCAAGTCGTTCGAACTGGTCCGTATGGATCTCTGTGGTCCAATGAGAACCATGAGCAGAGGTGGAAAGAAATATGTAATGGCACTTGTTGATGATTATTCTAGATTTACCTAGGTATTATTTCTAACATCTAAAGATGAAGAATTTGACATGTTTACTGCTTTTGTTAGAAAAGCTCATAAACAATTAGGAAATCAACTTACATCCATTAGGTCTGATTATGGAACTGAATTTGAAAATTCTAAGTTTGCCGAATTATGTAATGAGAATGGTATATATCATAACTTCTCTACCCCTAAGTCTCCTCAATAAAATTGAGTAGTTGAAAGGAAGAACATGACTCTTGAAGACATGTCTAGGACTATGCTTCTTTCTAGTAAACTGCCACGCTTCAGGGCATAGGCTGTAAACAGTGCATGTTATATTGTTAATAGATGTATGACTAGACCTCTTGTAGAGAAAACTCCCTATGAGTTATTTAAAGGGAGAAAACCAAATATATCCCATCTTATGACATTTGGATGCAATTTCTTTGTGCATACTAATGGAAAAGACTCCCTAGGTAAATTTGATACCAGATGATGAGGGAGTATCCTTGAGATATTCTTCAAATAGCAAATCATATAAAGTGTTCAATAAAAGAACTGTGTATAGAAGATGTGTGCATGTAGTGTTTGATGAAACTAACATTCTTTCTGAGAGACAGAAACATAAAGATGAAGCCATTGGATTGTTAAAAGATTTGATTGAAGCCTCAACACAAGTTAAAGTGGCACCAAAAGAAGGAACATGTTTTTCCATTCAGGGAAAACTGACAAGGGAAATGATCAAAGGGGAATTGAAACAAATCCCCTAAAAGAACTTGTTCATGACCATGTTCCTCAACAACAGAACATGGGAGAAATATCTAGCAGAAACTAGTTGGTTGTGAAACCTCACAAGTATCAAAGTTCTCATCCTATTGAGAATATTATCACTGATCCAGCATCTGGAGTCAAAACTAGATCACAATTAAAGAATCTGTGTACTTTTGATGCCTTTTTTATCTCTTATTGAACTTAAAAATGTTATTGAGGCTTTGTAGGATGCAGATTATGTGAATGCAATGCAAGATGAACATAATCAGTTCGATAGAAGTCAAGTTTAGCATCTAGTTCCAAGACCCAAGGGCAGATAGGTTATTAGTACAAAATGGGTCTTCAGAAACAAACTTGATGAATGTGGAACAGTTACAAGAAAAAAGGCAAGACTGGTGGTCCAAGGTTACATCCAAGACGATGTCATGGATTATGATGATACTTTTGCTCCAGTTGCAAGACTAGAGGCAATAAGACTCCTTATAGACTTTGCAGCACACATGGAATTCACTTTTCATCAGATTGATGTCAAAAGTGCCTTCCTGAATGGCTACCTGAAAGAAGAAGTGTTTGTGAAGAGCAAGGAATATCCTGAGCATGTGTACAAATTAGACAAGGCTCTCTATGGACTCAAATAGACTCCAAAAGCATGTGATGAATGACTGTCCAAATTATTTCTTGAACATAGGTACAAAAGAGGTAAAATGATAGTACCTTATTCTTAAAGGAAAAAGGTAAGGATCTCCTTGTGGTAAAAATATATATTGATAACATAATATTTAGGGCCACCACTGATAAGCTAAGTGAGGATTTTAAAAAATTAAAGGGGAGTGAGTTTGAAATGAGTATGATGGGTGAGCTTAACTTCTTCTTAGGCTTACAGGTCAAATAAAGCCCAAATGGAACCATGATCCATCTGCAGAAGTACAGAAAAGAGCTTATCAAAAAGTTTAAAATGGAGGAATCAAAGGAAATAGACACCCCATTGCAACTGTTACAAAATTAGACATTGAAAAACCTAGTTCTTGAGTTGATCAAATATTGTATAGAGGTATGATTAGTTTACTCTTGTATCTTACTGCTAGCAAACCTGACATAGTCTTCAGTGTAAGGCTTTATGCTCGCTTCCAGGCCAATCTAAAAGAGTCTCACTTGAATGTTGTCAAGAGGATACTAAGATACTTAAAAGGCACCATTGATCTGTGTCTTTGGTATCCCAAAGGTAGTAATTTCAATCTAGTAGGATATGTTGATACTGATTATGCAGGTTTCCTTGTGGATAGGAAAAGCACCTCAGGTATGGTTCACTTTCTTGGTTTATGTCTTGTATCCTGGGCTAGTAAAAAATAAAATTTAGTGGCATTATCCACTGCTAAGGCTGAATATGTTGCTGCTACATCTTGTTGTGCTCAATTATTATGGATCAAACAGCAGCTGGTAGATTTTGGCATTGAAGTTGGTTGCATTCCTATATTCTGTGATAATACTAGTGCTATAAGTATGATAAAGAACCATGTTCATTATAAGAGGACTAAGCACATAGATGTTAGACACTATTTCTTAAGAGATAACTATGAGAAAAGATTGATTTCCATAGAATTATGTGCTATTGATAAGCAAATTGTTGTCATCTTCACTAAAGCACTAAGTAGAGAAAACTTTGAGAGCAACATGTTGGAATTAGGGATGATTAAGATCACCTAAGAGGTCTACCTCAGAATGCACAATGAAAAAAAATTTTGGCTAGGAATTCTGAACGTGTGTAATTATCTAGATTAATTCGTACTCATCTTCATACTTTAATTAGTATACTCCTGTGACATGTGTTTAAATGACTAACTGATCTCTTACATAATTTTCTCTATTATGGCATTTGAGGCATATTTAAGAGAGTTCTAAATAAAGAATCCAATTCATCAGTATGGGTTCATATGAAAGCTCAGGTATGTTTTCTATACTCTACACAATTAGAAAGATTAATAATTCAATCATGAGCAGAAGTCTTATACTTGTCAAAGTCCTAGAAAATTCTATCCGTTAGCATTGAACCAGTTCCGTCCACCTAGAACTCCAAACCATAATTTTTGCCTAATATCTAGGGAAGCCAAATCGATCATTCAAAATCAAAATTTCAGGTTGATTAGACCTCTAATTGACCACTGCAAAAGGCTGTCATCACTTATTAAAAATGTATTTTTATTTAAAAACACATCAACTATCCTGCCTTCATCATAATTTTAAACCGTCAAAAAATCTTGTTCACTTTTACTTGCCCTCTTCTCCAAAATTCTCGAACTCTCTCAAGAAATAAACAACCATGTCTAACCCATAAAATAATCCTGGAACGCTTCCACCACCATCTCCCTCCAATTCATCCTCAACTACTCCACCTAGTGCATCTCCAAAACCTAGACTACGAAGAGGGAACATGCTTGCTCGCAAGACTGTAGCATCCGGGGCTTTGTGGAAGGCTTTAAATGAAAGGTTGAAAGCAAGACAAATGAAAGAAATCCAAGCTCCAAATTCCAACTCCAGCCTTGAGTCTGAAATCTATCAATCCGCTACTGAGGGGGAATGACATGGGTCTTCTAACTCTAAAAGGATTCAAGAATCTCCTTCTGAGGTAAGTTCATCTATGATTGAAAACCTAGAGACTAGGTTTGTTCTGGATGGACCAATTAGGGATGTTGAAGTGCTTGAGAAACTTAGGAGTGGAACTAAAATTATTTTGTAAAAGAAAAAGAGAGAGAGGGTGCACGTGCTGAAGAGAGAGGAATTGGGAAAATTATAAGGCTTGCCATCTGTGGGGTTGAACATGTATGGATAGAAGAGAGTGGCATGAAGTTAGAGAGAAGTGGTTCCGAGAAAGCTGCTGAGGGGTTAGTTCATCTGATCACATGGAGAGATGAACCTGTTTCATCTACTAAAGAGACCCTATCTGATATACTAAAAAAGGTTGGGCAAGCTATGACCCAAAGAAATGCATAACTCCTACAACAAAAGCCCCAAATGTTCCTAAGCCTTCCAAGAAAAGAAAGGCTTCATCTCTAACACCTAATGCCTCCTCATTTCCAAGGGGTAGAGCCACAAGAAGTAGGGTGAAATAGAGTGAAACTGATCTACAAAGGGCCTTAGAAGAAAGTAAGAAAACGAAAAAGGATAAAGGAAAAGGAAAGATTACAGAATCCTCAGAGGCTGTTGAGGAAGAGGAGACGGAACCGGTCTATCAAGAAAGGGATACAATAGTGGAGGTTCCTACACCCAAGCCTAAAAATCCCAAGACCTTTTCCAAGAAGTCTTCCTTTGTTCCTGTGGCTGCTGAACCCACACTAGCCTAGATGACAAGATCTACAGTGAAAACCAAACAATCAAAAGTTTCTGATGATGATGACTAGAGTGGAGAATAAGAAGAAAATAATTCTGAGAAGGAACAGGACAAGCTTTCCATTTTTGGCAGAAGAAAGATTTTAAAGGGTAGACTGTTGAAGGAACTAGTCGAACCAGGAATGATGAGATTGGTAGATGCTTTAGCTGCTTAGGGATGGAAGACCATGGTCCTTCAGATGGATGGTAGGCTAGCTAGAAATGAGCTGATTGAATTAATCGCCAATGTTGTTGTTAAGGATGGAGTTGTTAGTAGCTTGATAAAAAAAGTTCAAGTGCAGTTTGATGCAGAGAAAGTGGGAGAGATCTTGTACATACCATCCGAAGGGTTTGATGGCTATACAAGGCAAATGTGGCCAGAGCTGGGCTCCCACCCTACTGCCCTTGAAATCACCAAGAGTTTTTGTGATTCAGAGAGGTAAATGAAGCTAAGGCTTTGAAAAAAAGTAAAATGAGGCATGAGCACAAGGTTGTGTTTGAATTTGTCAACAAGTGCTTATTGCTCAAACAGGAGAGAAGAAACACTGCTAACTACATGGATATGGTTCTTATTGAGTTCCTGGAGAGAGGAAATCAAATCAACTGGCATGCCTTCATTATCAAACAGCTAGAGAGGGTTATAAATAGCTCCAAAGCTCACGCTACTCCATATGGCTTCATTCTGACCACAGTTCTGGACAGGCTAAATGTGCCTCTGAAGAAATGGGATATGTCTTTGAGCAAGGAACACTTTGGCATCAAAACTCTTCTTTCCTGTGACTATCCAGTAAATGCCATCCCCATTGAACCTGGTTCATCCCAGAAGACACCCATCAACAGTAAAGTTAGGACACTAGTGCAGGAATATGCAGCCAAGGATACTGAAATTTCTAGGCTCAAGGCGCGTGTGGTTGAAGTGGAAACTGAGAGGGGTGGTCTCAGAACTGAGTTTGCCAAAGAAAAGGAGAAGAATGATGGAATTCTTCAAAACATGCTTAATCTTCTCCAAACTCAAACCCAACCCTCCAGTTCTCCAAGCCTTAGGATTCCTAGCTTCTGTCTCCTAAACTTGTTCAGTACCCCCAGTGACCCAGATTATGGATTTTCTATTTTTTTGCTCATGGTTTGAACGTTTTTTTGTAGATTGTAGGTGGCAACATATCTTTATCAATGATAACTGGTGTTTTCTCTTGTTCAATGATTAATCTATCCTTGATAGTTTAAATATTTGTTTGATTATTGATGATTGCACCATGATTGCACTTGTAGTTGCTCCAGTGTCCATGAGTACTAATTAAAATTTGGGATTCACATTTAATATGCAACTTTTCCATGATGCCAAAAGAGTGAAGAGATATTGTGCTTTACATATTCTGAAATAAGTTATATTTATAACCTAATTAACCTGGTCCTTGATGATAAGTGAATTTTCTCAGTTTAGTATTGATGGTTAAGCTGAGTTCTTATAGGTTTCAAATTAGCAAAAAGCACAGAGTTTGTCATCATTAAAAGGGGGAATTTGTTGGCCCAATAACATGTTAAGTTTTTAAGATTGACAAAAAGAACTCAGTCATGGACTAGGTCCATCTTGTGCAGCACAATCATGATCAACCTATGTATGTGAGATGAACGTGAAGGAGATAAGTCCTATTGATCAAGCAGTAATACCTCAAGTTTTGATCGAAAAGGTTGCATATTAGATAGGGGAGAAAGTCTCCTTATATGAAGAGAACACAATTCCGGATAAAGACAATCTTAGAGTTTGAGATCATCATGAACTCTTCTACGATAGAAGATCAGCAATTGAGTTCCAATCAAACTCTAATTACTAAACTACTAAATAAAAGTGGTTGTTCTCTTTTACAGGAATTGCACATATGGAGAAGTTAAACTGAATGGAGAGCAAAGAAGCAAGTTGATTTTGCAAGCAATTTATGTGTGTACTTCTGAAGCTACTTGAACGAGATAGAAGAACCAGTTCTAGTATGTCTATCTTTATTCTAGTTCAATTGTAGTAGGTGGTTTAAATTTGTACCTTTCAACTTTCATAGAAGCAATTGTATTAGGTACCTAGAGTGTTCAAGTTATAACTAACTTGAAGTTGTCGTAATAGTTGAGGCTGTGTGCCACAACAGGATTAGAGTTAATCCTTAGGTTTACAAAAGGTTTTTGTAAATGCTATTTTGGCTCAATGATATTAGTTGAAATTTGGGAAAATCCTACTGAGTAGTAGGCCGTATCTTTTTTCACCTTTTGAGCCAGGTGTTTTCCATGTAAAAATCTGTATTCTTTATTTTATGTACTTATTATTCTGCAAACAATAGTAGTTAGAACACCTAGAAGAAATAGGTTATTCTATTGCGTAAATTAGGTACCACACAAATCATCCCCCTCTCTTGTGTGGTATTGATGCTCAAAACATTAGTAAGACAAATCTACCATTCAAACCAAAATCTGATGATACCCGTGGATAAAACAAAGCATAAAGGCTAACCATAATATGAGTATTATCATGAAATACCTCCAACCTACACACCAAGTGCGACTCAATACAAGAATTACCAAGAAAAATATTAACTCGCATAGCTTTATCAAGTCCAAGCAAACGCATAAGCCAAATAAATAAGTCATTCTTGAATTCAAGTCGACATGAGATATCAAGAATAAGAATAATATGTTCAAAAAATACATATAACGACCTGATCGGTCGTTTTGTGTAATTGTATCATGTTTCCCCTTTTGATGCTTCACACACGTGTGTTTATGATTTTATGACTTTCGGGGTTGATTAGTTTCGTTTTGGGAAGATTTCGAATTGATTTAGACCCTTTGATTCTTGACTTAGAAGCTTAAGTTAGAAATATTGACCAAACTTTGACTTTTGTGAAATGACCCTGGAATGATGTTTTGATGGCTCTGATAGCTTTGTATCGTGATTGCTTGGGAATATGCCCAAAAATTGAATTCTCTGTAGGTTGATTTGTGTTGTTTTGCCGAAATTTGGCAATTTAAATTGAAAAGTTTGACTGTATATTGACTTTTAGATATCGAGTTTAGAATTTGATTTTGGGACTCGAAATAGGTCTGTTATAATATTTAGAACTTGTCTGCAAAATTTTGTATCATTTGGAGTTGAATTGATACGATTCGGACCCTTAGTTGCAATTCTAGAGGTTTTAGAAATTTACTTTGAAATTCATGTGTTTTGGTGTCACATTCGTAGTTTTAGATGTTATTTACGAGTTTTGATCGCGCGAGTGAGTTAGTACAATATATTTAGACTTGTGTGGATTTTTGGTTTGGAGCCCTGAGGGCTCAGATGAGTTTGAAACATGTTTCAAAATGGATTGAACTGAAAATGAACTGCTAGTGAGCACCGTCCTTGTAATCCGAAGGTGACAGTGTGGGGCTCAGACGTTGTAAGTGCAGCTTTACTTTAACATTTGGGAAGTCAGTAGGAATTAGGCTTAGTTCATTTTTACGAACAAGTGTTCCTTTTGCGAGGGATCCAGCTTCGCAATTACGATAAACATTGAGGTTGTCGGGGTTCGCAAATGCGAACCTTGATCCGCAATTGCGAGGGTTCGCATTGTGTCAAAAATGCAACATATGCAGCCGACAATAAGGGCAGCGAGATGAGATTTTTCAGCATATTCTCTCATTTTAGAATCCTAGACTCAGTAGGAGATGATTTGTAGAGGGAATGTTCATCTACAAAATTTGGGTAAGTGATTCTAATCTATTTCCAACTATATTCCATAAATATATTAGATTTTAACATCAAAACCATGTGAATAGTAGTAAAAATTTGTGAGACTTTGTAAAGTTTTGAAAAATAAGAATTTGAGTTTTCAGAGTCGATTTGGACTCGAATTTTGAAACTAATCACATATATGAACTCGTGGGATTATGGGTAGTCTGAATCACCATTTGACCTGATTTTTGACTAGGCGGGCCACGGATTTACTTCTGTTGACTTTTTGAAAAAAGTGTAAAGATCATAACTTTATCTATTGTAATTGATTTTCCTTATATTGTCTGATGAATGAAATTGATTTTATTTAAATTTGAGCCATATGCAGGTGAATTTTTGGGAAAAACTATTTTTGAGGGTTGAATTGGCCTAGTTAAAGTATCGTGCTTAACTTTGTGATGGGGAGCTACCCCTTAGGATTTGGGATCGATTGTGTCATTTGTGCTATGTAAAAGCTGTGTATGCAAGGTGACGAGTGAGTACATGGGTTGTATGCGGTATTTGATCGGTTTAGGCTACATAGGCTCTTTCCATGCCTCAATTGAATTGTCATATCATGTTCTAAATTATCAAAGTCAATATATTCTTACTTGTGTTGGTTTACCCTTACATGCATTAAATTTCTTTGTTAACACTTGTTCTACATCATACCTAATAATTTGCTCTTATGCTTTAGTTGAACTTGTTTGCTCCTTTATTTTTACGTGCTACCTCTTTTATTATTAATTGTCATTATTTTAAGTCACTGTTACATAATATCTCTTTCATTACTATCATTATTTGAAGTCATTGATGCATAATATCTCTTTCATTGTTGATTATCCTCATTTGAAGTCATCGGTTACACATTACCTTCTCCTTGTTGAGTCATTGGTATTAGAGTTCTGAAAGCCGTTATCACATTGAGGTGAAGTGTTAACTGTTGAGATATCTTTCTCATTGAGAAATTTACATTTATTGTTATTGTTGATATTCTTGTACACATTGTGGTTGATCTATA
Source organism: Nicotiana benthamiana (assembly GCA_034376525.1). Classification (NCBI taxonomy): domain Eukaryota; kingdom Viridiplantae; phylum Streptophyta; class Magnoliopsida; order Solanales; family Solanaceae; genus Nicotiana; species Nicotiana benthamiana. The sequence goes on from CM067337.1 coordinate 100,076,295, forward strand.
AGCTATTATTGCAGAAACATTGATATTATTGATTATTGGCAAGTTGTGACATATGATCACTCGTGGCACGAATTATTATTGTAATGTGATATGGATTAGCATGCGGTGGTATAAGGATAAGGGTTAATATGCATGCGGGAGAATAAGGTAGGACTTATATGCGTGTTTCTTGTTGGGGAATTACATGAAGCCGCACAACGTCATAAAGTGGGATAAAGTGCATGAAGTTATTTCAGAAAAAATATTTTCAATACGATTTAATGTAATGTTCATGTGACGATATAAGAAAATATTGTGATTGAAAATGAGAAGTGTGAATACGAGGTGGTATGTTGGTTATGATTCTTGTTATATATGAGGCATTACCTCGGTTGTAATTCTTATTGCACACGAGGCGATACCTCATTGTGATTATTGTTGTTATCTCATGTTGTAAAGAGTTTTTGGTAGGAACACTTCTTATTGTTTTGTTCTTTCTTGCTATCAGTTATTGTCCGTATATGATCATTGTGGTTCTATTTAACTGATTCCTTTATGTTATCTCCATGCTTATAGTTCTGGTATTGGTTCATGTTATTACATTGTCTTGTACTAGTTATTTCTTTGCCTTCTATTATTTATGGTTATTATGTTTTTATTCGATTTATTCTGTCATAGTAGGTATCTTAATCTGTCCTCATTATTATTCTACCGAAGTTAGACTTGATACTTACTGGTTGTCGTTGTTGTGTACTCATATTACACTTCTACACATCATTTAGTGCAAATACATCTACTCATACCGGACATTAGTGATCGACTATTAGGTTCTATCCGGAGACTTCAAGGTATACCTGCTTGGCGTCCGCATGCCTCATAGTCACCTTCCTTTATATTTAAGCCCCGTTGTATTTTCATTCAGACAGTGATGTAGTAGACATTGTAGTTTATTCAGTAGAGCTTATGACTCAGTTCCACCGATTTTAGGAAGTGTGTTATTGAGAATCTATTTGGAAGTTTATATGAGCTTATCAGTGTTGCATTAGTATTTCAGTTAGTTATTTTCAATCTAGTTTTTGTTATTATATATTAGACTTACCTAGTCTTAGAGACTAGTGCCATCATAATATCCTAACGAGGAAATTGGGGTCGTGACAGTACAAGTCTCTTGGTTTCACCAATTTTATCATTTAAGAAATATTTAGCATGCTTTTTTCTTAAAATCATCACACCAATCTACATGAAAATTATTAACTTTTCTAAAACTAAAATTAGCGGTACAAATTAGATCTATCAAATATACAACAACAATAACTACCCATTAATGTCCCACAAAGTGGGGTCTGGGGATGGTAATATGTAAACGAGTCTTACCCCTACCCGAAAGGGTAGAGAGGCTGTTTCCTCGGCTCAGTTAAGGAAAAGAAAAACAAAAACAAAAACAAAAACAAAAGAGCATTAGTAAGTCCAACAGAAATAGCATAAATAATTATCTAAACATAAGAACCATAAACAAAATAGCATGCAATAATATCAGACAGTAACTACCATAAATAACTACCATAAAGGAGACACAATCCAATACACAAATCATCTACGGATAACCCTACTAAGCCTCACCCAACCCCGGGTGAGGAGTACGAAAAACTTTAGGAGCCCCTATCCTACAACCCTGATACTAGACCTCCAGACTTTCCTATCAAGGGCCATGTCCTCAGAAACCCGCATTCTAGCCATGTCATACCTAATCACCTCTCCCCAATACCTCTTAGGCCTCCCTCTGCCTCGCCGTGCGCCGACCATCGCCAGCCGCTCACAACTCCTCATCGAGGCATCAGGACTTCTCCTCCGTACATGCCCGAACCACCTCAACCTCGCTTCTCGCATCTTCTTATCAACCGGGGCCACCCCCACCTTTTCTCGAATAACTTCATTCTTAATCTTATCTATCCTGGTGAGCCCGCACATCCACCTGAGCATCCTCATCTCTGCAACCTTCAGCCTCTGAACATGAGAGTTATTCACTGGCCAGCACTCCGCCCCATACAACATGGCCGGTCTAACCACAGCTCTAATAAATTTCCCCTTGAGTTTCTGTGGAACTTTCTTGTCACTCAGGACTCCTGATGCAAGCCTCCACTTTGACCACCCCGCTCCTATTCGATAAGTGACGTCCCCGTAAATCTCTCCGCCCCCCTGAATCACCGACCCAAGATATCTGATACTGTCCCTCTTGGCGATGACCTGAGATCCAATCATCACGTCCCCGCCTACTTCGCTCGGCTTGGCGCTAAACTTGCACTCCAGGTATTCTGTCTTAGATCTGCATATTTTGAAAACCTTAGACTCGAGAGCCTGTCTCCATACCTCTAACCTCTCATTAACACCGACCTATACCTGTCTTAGATCTATCAAATATATGAGTGAACAAAAGATACCCCAAGTAAAGAACTTTTTTCTTTTAAAAGTTTAGCTTCCAAAACAATATCATTAGTAATCTCAAGAAACATCTCAAAAATGGAACGTTTGATTGGTAAATCCAAATCAAACTCAAAAGATTCTATCTCACAATCAAACAAGAAAGAATCAAATGGCGTAAAGCTTGAAATTTTATATAAGGCCCCATAAAATTTTACCTAAACCCCAAAATATTGTGGTGCTGAGCTAGACTTATGTGTTAAAGATGGTTGAGCAGTGTGTTGGTGAGCTGAAGAAAATTTCCAAAAGCGCAGGACATTTGTGCGTCCAATTCTGCGATCACAGAACTGATCTATGGAGCACAGATCTGCTGTGGAGTGCGACAGAGATTTGAGCTAAATTTTGGACCAAATATGCGATCCATTATGCAGTCGCATAATCATTTTGTGAACCATATTATCCATCGCAAATCCCCACATAGAAATTCTCTAGGGATGTTCTGCGGCGTATTATGCGACCATAGAAAAGGTCTGCAAATCGTACACTGGTCGCATACTGAAACAAAAAATGTCAGCTCTGGAGGGCTAATTATGCGGCCCATTTTGTGGACCGCAGAAGCAAGATGCGGTCCCATATGAGATCGCCAGCTCTGTGTCAGGGCTCCTAGTTTCTAATTTTTAAACCCGATCCTATATCGTTTTAACATATGCCATAGTTCATTTTAAGCATAGTTCTGATGCTTTAGAGTGAGAGAAAGAGACCTAGAGTGAAAGAGTGATCTTTTGAAGATCATCAAGTAAATTTCACTTAGTCTTCACCTTAAAGGTAAGAATCTATGCCCTAGCTCATAATTTCAAAATCTTTTTAAAAATGGGTAATTAGCTAGATCATCCTTGGGTAAGGGAATTTCTTATCTTGCATGCATGTGTAGTAAAAAAGTGTAGGAGGATTATGAGCTTAAATTATTAAAGAATACGGTATGGGATAATGTAATCTTACACAAAAAAATGTCTTAAAAATATAATGCATACCTAGTGTTTGATAATATGCTCAAATGAGCGAGAATCATGATTATCTTCTAATTTTTGGTTTAACTTGTTATATTCCTAAAATAGATTGAAGTTTCTATGAGTTCCAAAATATTTTAGAACTTAAGGAATATTTATTGATTTATGTATGGCTAAAACCCTCTTTTCTTGGAATTGAACCCCTTGGTGTTCATGCAGTCGTTTTAAGTCCCAAATTGATCGTTATAGAAATTGCTATTCCGAATATGCTTGCTCTGAAAAATATATGTGCAATATGTGTTCTCGTTCTTTCATCATGTTATCTTATTATTTAAGGATATGTTAAAATATGGAATATGTACTACAAATTCCTAAACTTCAAGTCAAATGCGAGTAAATATTGATATGCCAAATTGTGTGAAAAGCCTGTATGTGCCTTAGATTCTAAATCGTTCATGTGTGAAATCAAAATCTTGAAGGAAAGCCCTTGCTGCTGTTGATATATAATAATGTGGAATGTGGAAAAGAACTTGAATTATGAAATGCGGCCAAGTGCTAAGTATGATATAAAAATTGTGGCCACTTGTGCTGATGAACTGAAAGACGTTAAAGAAGTATGAAATGAGATCATTGATAAAAAAATGTTAATGTCTCGGGCGAGACGGCCTAGCTGATCAGGCTGTGATCGCACATTATGCCATACACATGGTTGTAATTGTGCTGGAAATTTAAAGTAAAATTTGAGAATGAAATTGTGATTATGGTTGATGTCTCAAATGAGATGACCTAGCCGATCAGGCCGTGATCGGACTCCTCATAAGAATGCAGTGATATTTTGGATTATGGTGTATCAATATTAATGATGTTTCAACCTAAAGCTACGGAAATTTACTTGAAAATTTATGTGAAATCAATTTGATATTGTGGTGTTGTTTAATGCTTTTGTTGAATTTATGATTACTTCCTTCTTGTATTATTGTTCACTCTAATGAAATGGTGTTTAGTTATACATACTAGTACCATTCAATGGTACTAATGTCCCTTTTGTCGGGGTCACTGCATCTTATATGGATACAGCTAGCTGTATAGCGGGCACTACTGATCACCGTTAGCGGTACATCCTTCTCCTAGCAGTCTTGGTGAGCCCCATTTCATTTCGGGGTCATACATCTTTTGGTTCCTTATGCACTGTACTTAAGGTATAGCCGGTACCTCGTTGATGAAACTTTTCTAGTACTCGTTTATATCTATTTAGAGCCTTCGTAGACATAGTGTGTGTTATACGTATATGGGGCTGGGAAAGTCAAATCAATCATGTTAGGTTTGGATTATGTATTCCACTTCATACTTGTAATGGTGCGTATTTTGAAACATTAACTACTCAAGTAACTAAAGGAAATGACTTGGAATTGTACTCATGATCTACTTAATATCTAATTAATGGAAATTTTCTTTCTCTTGATGCATGTGCGACTTTGGTAGAAAGAATCTAATAGGCTTGCTTAGCCGAGTTTACTCGGTTGAGCGCCGGTAGCGCTTCTCGAGTTTGAGGTGTGATACTTTACCACTTAATTTACCTTCAAATAAGCAATCATCACCAATTAAAGAATGATACTCAAATATAAAGCATTAAAAATAGGAATCAATGAATCAAACTCAATAAAATGACATAAAGATACAACCATTGCACTCTCGTCAACCTCAATCAATGCTTCTTCATAAGCAAATCTTTCATTAAAACCCTTAAAACAACTAGAATCACTATCTAGCATATCTTCACAACTCAAAGAATCATTTGAATCAATAAATGTGTCCAAACTAACACTTAAACCATCACTATTCTCATCATGAGAAGAAAGAGTTTTAGGCTTAGCAATCATATGCACTTTTAAGGATTCTATTTTACCTCCATGAAGAATAGAAGAATCTTCACTTTGGTCTAGGGGGATTCGGTCACCTCACTTATAGTTCTTTCTTGAAGATTTTCACTTGAATTTTTCTTCCAAGGATATACACAATAAGCCAAACAACTTGGAAGAAAAGCATCAGTGATGAAAGAATCATAAGAAGAACGTTTTCCACTTGAACTTTCTTGTTTTCTCTCTTCTTTATTTTCCTTCTTTCTATGCTCTCTCCCTCAATTATTTCATATGCCTATTATCTTCACTCACTTGAAATGGAGTCAAAGAAGTGAGGACTTTTTTTTGCCATTTCTCTCAAAAGAATATTTATTAGTCCTTCCATCATTAGAGCATATATCCTTGTCATATTGCCATAGCCTCCCCAACAATAAATGACATGCTTGTACGGGTACCTCGTCACAAAGAATATAATCAACATATTTTTCAATATTAAAACCCACCGAGACTTGTCTAGTTACTTTAAGTTCACCATATTCATTAAGCCATTACATTTTATAAGGACAAGTATGTCTTTGAGCTTTCAAGTTCAACTTGTCAACCATAGAAGCATTAACAATATTAACACAACTACCACTATCAGTAATCAAAAAACACACTTCATCTTTAATCATACACCTTCCATGGAACAAGTTCTCTCTTTGGTTCATATCTTCCATCACTTTGGTGCTCTACATTCTCCTAACAATATACGAAGGTAAATTACTAGTGTCTATTTCATCATCACATTCAACATCCTCTCTTTCACATGATTCTCTACTTTCTCCTCTTTCATAAGCTTCTTTTATAAGGGTTATGGTTATTCTATTAGGATACTAATTTTATGATCATATTCTTGACATTCATAGCACCTATTGGAGTTAGAATTTTGGAAATAAGGTTTAAAATTGTTACCTCCCTCCTTAGCCTCCACCTTTGGTTTGCCTTTATCATTTTGCTACTTGAAGTCAACTTTTGGCTTGCTTTTATTTGAAAGAGATTTCCAAGTTCCTTATTTTTTTTATCCATGGAGTGTTGTAACTTTTGGATTTTCTCTCTTTGAGTTGCCTCTCTTCTTGGAGTTTATTTTCAACCTTGATAGCCCCCGGTATTTTGTCATGTATAGTAGAAAATTTGTGAAAAGTCATTTGGTTAGATATCTCATGCTTAAGCCCTACCAAAAATCTACAAATCATCACTCTTCCATTATCATCAAGATTGGCTCTAACCTTAGTGGTCTGCAACTCTTCACAGTAAGCCATCACATTCTTGTTTTCTTGCTTCATGTTACCAAATTTGATATGCAAGTCATTCACATACTCTTCGGGCACAAATATTGCTCTCATAACCACCCTAAGGAAACCCCAATAATCAATGGCAATATTTCCATTTCTATTTCTATCCCTTTTCTCTTCCCCCCCCCCCCCCCCCCCCACAAGAAGAAGCATAACCAGCACGTAGAAATGGCTTGCTTGAACCTCTTTGCATCGAATACATTATTAAGTTGTAACATCTTTTCTATTTATATTTTCTATTATAAAAATTGCATTAAGGCGTCTGACTATGTGATGCCTAGAGGCCGGCCCAAAAATTGCCAAGTTGTAGAAGCTAAATCTTCATAAACAAAAGAATGATGCATATAATTATCTTTTGGGAATTGTGGAAAACAACATGTGCAGCTAGATATGGGGGAATTAGATTGTCCATTCATAGACTTCTTTATTCTATCTTGTCACATTTGAAGTGAGTGATATCTAAACTAGCATGTGGCTTTGAGGGATGTTTGAACTGGCAAGGAATATGTGACAACAATTTCTTGCTTCTCCTCAGTTTAAATTTATTAGGGTGAAATGAGATCGATCAGCAGCTGGATGGAGTAAAATTAACATAGATGGGAGCTCACATTCTAATGGCTCAACTGGTGCAGATGGAATTATTAGATATTGCCAGAGTGAGTTGATTATGGCATTTTGTAAACACTTGGAACTCGGTTCTAATAACTATGCAGAGGCTACAAAAATTTTGCTTTCTCTACAGCGGTTGTGAGCACGTGATTTTTGCCCTATATGAATTACTCCCACAAATTAAAACAAAATAATTTCTTTTATTTATTTGCAATTTTGTGGCTTTTGGGTGGCATTTTCCGTTAATTCTTTGCATTTTTGTTTGTGCATTTTAATTAGTAAAAAATACAAAAAATGTGTTGCATGTGCATTTATAAGATGATTTTACATGTTTCAAGAATTAATTATTAATTAGTCATTTGATAAAAAAGAAAATCAAAAAATAGTTTAATTTGCACTCCTAATTTTAACTTTGATTTTTAGGTGATTTTTCTTTTAATTTTTTTAATTATTTGTGATGATAATTTTGTAGGATTAATTAGCATTTTTATAGGTTAATTTAGGATTTATAATTTAATTTAGAAATTTTAGTTTAATTTTGAAAATGAAAAAGGAAAAAGAAAGAAAAAGAAATCTGAAAAATGAAAATCAAGAAGAAGAACAAATTGGGCTAAATCTTGTTAAATTCCCCGCCCAAAACACCATAACCCGGTCCATACCATTCCCTCAACCCGGTCCACCCCCCCAAGAACCAAACGACGTCGTTTGGCCCGAGTTAATCTCAGCCGTCTAGGATCTTTGATCCAACTGAGAACCAGGGATACAATAATATATATGTCCAAACATCCCCCCACCCCCAAAGAACCTATCTCTAACCTCTCACACCTGAAACCCAAGAGACACCCCGTCTCCGTCACCCACCGCCGTCCTCCGCCGACCGAAAATTGCCCACAGCGACGGCGGAGTTCCGATGGCTGTCAAATAAACACCGCCGGTTTCCTCCCTCTCCTTTTCTCAAATATTCCGTCATCTACCTTCGAATCCCACCCCAGCTTCTCGAATATTAACCAGAAGTACTAGCTCCTCCACCGGATACGGCGGTGCCGCCACCAATCCACCCCAAAATCACACCAAAGGACCCCCGTCTCTTCCTCATCCTAAATCTGCACTCAACATCCTTCAAACACCCCTAGATCTTCTCGTATATTGATTTGAAAGGGACTGCCAGGTTCTTACCACCACCAAATCATCAAAAAATCACACCCAAACACCCACCGCTCCTTTCTCTTCCCAAAACCTGGAGTCACTCCCCTCAAATGGATCGAATCTTAGTTTCAAGACCCAGACCCTGCTGCGTGAAGAGTCCTCTCAAGTTTAGAAGTTGCGCTAAGTTTTCTAGCTTTTTTTTTTCTCTAATTTCCCTCCTCCTCATCTCTTTTCTATAATTTGTTTTATGAGTTATTTAGGTTTAATTCAAAGTTGTATCAGTCCTATATGGTTAATATCTGAGTTTAAATTAGGTTTAATTTGTGTAGTTGAATTTATTTTTTTTATAATTTTATGATTTAATTAGGTTTAATTCGAAGTTGCATCAATCTTATTGGTTTACTACCTAAGTTCAAATTTGGTTTAATTTGTGTTAGTCGAGTTTGTTTTAGTCTGTTGGTTGGATTTTCATAATTAATTATCTAAGTATAAATTAGTGTTGATTCCATTTGGGTACCTCCTTTCTGTTAATTAATGTTGGTAAAGCTTGGGCCAAAATGAGTGGTTTAAAAATAGCCTTGGACTCTTTGGGTCATTTCTAACCCAATTCAAAAGGCCCGGCTGTCTCTAAGCCCGGGCTGGTTGTGAAAGCCTAAAACAAAAGAGTAATTTCAGGGCCATTAGGGGGTAGTTTATGTAAACCAGTAGAGGAATCGTTTGTAGCAAGATTTGGGAGCTTCTAGTAGGGGCTTCTTGTTAATTTAGGTGCTATAACTTGGTTAACAAGTTAAAAACTAAGAGACTCAAAATAAAATAAAATATCTAAAGGGTGCCCTAGTTTGCTTGCTTATAAAGGCATTCTTTCTTGCCCGAGAAGGCAGAGATGAAGTTCTTAAGAGATGAAGAGATTTTAGAGATAAAAAACAAACAGAAATACAAGAAAAAAAGCTTTCTACTATTCGATTGGATCTCTTCGGAGATTTTTGAACTCTTTTCTAATTTCGAATCAATCTTTGGTTAGTTGAGATCACAATGGTTTGGGATCGAGTCTAGTGTGAAGTTCGCTGAGTTTTTATTTGATTGAAATTGGTTTCTAGACAATAGCACACCATTTTCTCGGTCTAAATTGGTGTTGATACCTTCTTACTGGATTCTGTTTCCTCTTCTGTCTATTGCTCCTCACCTTTTTATCTGCAAATTCCAAGTATTTTTCAGCCTTATGGACATCAGTTGATGTATAACTTGAAGTATGCATTTAAATAAGATGAAGTTTGGTACCATGTTATCTGAATCGTCCATTCTTATTTTAAAATTCATGATTCACATGTAATTATTGAAGAATGGATTGTAATTAAGTATTCAAGTTCTAATTAGTTAGCAAATATGGCCCTGTTATGGTTTGTTTTACCCTTGAGTTTGGTTCTATACTAGTAGAGTAAGGTAATAGTTTAGTTTTTTTTTTGGCTTGTATGATTTAGTCCTTGGCTCTACATTTGATTGAACCCGTTTTTTTTGTAAATTTGTCAATCTACTAATTGGACTTTAGATAAATTCTGAACTGAGCATGTTAGCATATAAATATATTTTAGAGGTTGGGTTGTATTAAGAGTCAAGAGGTAATGAATGTTTTGTCTTGAAATTCATTGTTGATTTAAGCGTCGTTTAGAATGAAAATTCAAAGCATGAAAATGTGTTATAGAAGAATGCTTGTTGATATATATGTCCTATTCTATTGAATCATGTTTAACTTGTATATCTCTGAATAAAATAAGTATGTGTGAGAACTAAAATAACAACTGTGAGCACGTGATTTTTGCCTCGCTTGAAACGTTCCTATAAATTCGTAGACTAGGATTTTCTTTTATTATTTGAATTTTTAGCAATTAATTATGTGATTTGTGTTCATTTACATTACTAGGAATTAATTATGTGATTTGTGTTTGTTTGCATTTTTAGGAATTAATTATGTGATTTGTGTTTGTTTGCATTTTTAGGAATTAATTATGTGATTTGTGTTTATTTGCATTTTTAGGAATTAATTATGTGATTTTTGTTTATTTACATTTTAGGAATTGATCATGTTCATTTGCATTTTTCCTTATTAGTTGTGTGATTTTGCGTTTATTTGCGTCTTTCTTTGATTATTTGAGTTTTTGAGAATTTAATTGCATTTGCGTGCATTTTAATTCATAAAACACAAAATAGCATTTTTACATTTAGAATACCAGTTTTAACATTTTTAGGTTCAGTGATTAATAGCATGGGAAAAAAATTAAAAAAATAATTTTGTAATTAAACAAAAAATAATTCTGTATTAAACAAAAATTGATTTTGTATTAAATAAAAATTGAAAAAAGAGATAAAAGGAATTAGAAAATAGTAAAAAAATAAAGAGAGAGAAAAGAAGAAATTTAGAAAATGAACTAAGAGAAAAGAGAAAAGAACCAAATCAGTTGGGTTGGTCTTCAATTTGTTACCCAGACCCAAGTTTTTCATTTACTCCTGTCCAAATAAGCCATAAAAACCAGCCCAAACCATTGCTCATGCCCAGTCCAAACCCCAGGTGCCAAAACGATGTCGTTTGATCTTGATCATTTATTACCCCTGATCCAATGGTTCAGATTGAGCCACCCATTTTACATATAACGGTCTGAACATGTGTAACATTCCGGAGACAAAATACATCTTCCTAGTACAGTTTGATCGCCGGTGTAACACCACCATCAAACCACCGTAACACCACCGTCCTCAGCCGCCGGCGTAACGCCAATAACTCCAAAATTTACACCATAGAATCCTCATTATCCCATCTTCCCAACCCCATAGAGATCACCCTTCGAACCCCTCCCCAGCCCGTCGAATATTCTTTTAAAGCAGGGCAGCCCGCCGTCCACGGCGGCGGCTGGTGACCAACGACCCCCAAATTGACACCATGGGACCCCCTCATCCTCCTCTTTCTAACCCTGCCAATGGCCACCCTCGAATGTGACCAAAACGCTTCGAATATTAGTTAGAAAAGGACAGCCCCGCCATTCACGGCGGTGGCTGATTTCAAACGCCTCCCAGACACCACCCTCACCCCCACTCTGGCCCTCATCTACCCAAAAGCACACCCAAACCCTCTCAAACAACCACAAACCCCCTCCAATGTCAGCATCAGCCATGGTTGATGTTTACGTCCAAATTTCAAAATCGATTTTATATTTTGGGGACTTGGGGATTTGAATTGATTCTAACAAGTGATAATTTGAAGAAATTCAGTAAGTCCACCTTTCTCGATTTTATTTTTTATTATTTTTATTTTTCTTTCGATTTTGGCAATTAGATTTGAGTTTATTTTAGTTAGTTTAAAATTGAAATGGCACCTTAATAGATTTCAATCCTGTTACTTCTATTTTGATTGTATGAATGGTTGTTGGTTTCATTTGTGAAATTGGACGATAGGTTTTGGTTGTTCTCAATAGTTTCCCTGATTCCAGCAATTTCATAATATTCTTGACCTCTGAATCTGAACATTGGTTTAAAGGTCACCTGAATCCCTGTTTGAATTTTCTAGGTTCAATGGATAGATCTGAACAACTATTGTTGTTTGATTTTTGAGTTTAAGACCTTCCTGCAATTTGCTGAAGTTTTCTGGGATATTAACTACCTCTGAGCTGTGTATTCCTGTTGAGCACCCTGTTATTGAGTGTTGCTGACTCTCAAATTCTACTTTGTGCATAAATTCTAGGTATACTCTCAACCCTACTGGTGTATCAAGCTTTGAATTAGTGGATGTTCAAGTTGAAGAAGTTTGTTATATATTGTTTTACCAGTTTTGCTGTGATGTGATTATGCTTGAAATAGATGGCTTGTAATAATAGCACATTTAGTTTAGTTTATTAGAATTATATCTCCTGTGTTTATCTTAAAATGAGTGCCTTGGTTTGTAATAATAGGGCATATAGTTTAGGTTATTACAATCATATCTCCTGTATTTATCACAAAATGAGTGCCTTGGTTTGTAATAATATGATACTTAGTTTAGTTCATCAGAATCAATGTATCTTGTGTATATTTTAAAATGAATACTTTGGTCTGCAATAATAGGACGTTAGATCTCAGTTTACTAGTTTGAAATCGATTTCTACGTGTTTACCGCAAAATGTGTTCCCAGGAATATGCATGCTAAAGGGCTCCTCAAATACGCTATTGTTAGTTTGTGGTTATCACAGTTAGCCTAAGTACGAGTATCATTAAGGTGTGAAAGGTGCTTTGCAAAATTTCAATTTTTTCGAAAGTACTGCGATTGAACATCTGAATCAAGGAATTAGCCCTTAATCCAGTTTTCCATTCAACATGGTTCAGCCTGCACAAATTTAGCCTTACTTAGGCCACTAACCCAAATAAAGGGCTATTTCGAGTAATCAATAGTTGGGCTGGGAAGTTGGGCTTCGCTTGGGCCCCAACTGTTACATTGAATTGAACCCATTTGGATGTAATATAGATGCTACTAACCATGCACCCTAGTGGTAAGATGTTAAGGTCGTTTAAAAACACAAATAAGGATCACCTTCTTTAATTATATCTTTAAGATATTTAAAGTTTGAGATGAGCCATTTAGCGAATTTTTATGGGCTCTCACAAAGATAATAACGCATAGTTGCTTTAGGCGCGTGTTTAATAATGTTGCTTTCCTAAATTCGGGTGCACATTTATGTGACCCAAGTCCAAATCTCAATGAAGTTGGAATGTGTCGAAAACCACGGGTGCATTTATGTGACATGGTTCGAGACATGTTTCAACGACATTGCAATTTTCTTTAAAATAATAATAAAAGTGGCTAAAAGATTAAAAAATGCACATAGGTTCATAATTGTACAAAATCAGATAATTTAAGCCAAATATAACAGTTGAGCGACCATGCTAGAAGCACGGAACCCGAGAATGCCTAACACCTTCTCCCTAGTTAACAGAATTCCTTACTCGGATTTCTAGTTCGCGGACTATTAAACAGAGTCATTCGTTTCTCGATTCGAGATTCTATACGGTGAATTGTAACACCATAAATCTCCCAAGTGGCGACTCTGAAATTCTCTTTAATAATTGAATCTCGTTTTGCTTTTCCTTAAATTGGAAAAACTCCCTTATCTACACCCTTCGCCAGGGTTGTAGTAGCCAAAAGGAGGTGTAATGGCTTTGGCGACTCCGCGGAGGAAAAACTCCCTTATCTAAATCCTTCTCTTCTCACCTCCGGGGATGTGCTTACTGGTTGAGACTCCCTATTCTGTTAGTGTCATACCCTGAAATAAGAAAGAGGTCGGACAAGTTACTAAGCCGGATGGCCTTTTGGTTCCCGGTACGTAGCCCCTTCTCGACTCGAGTTGTCCGTTAGGGTACATAGTCTAGACCCTATACCAAGGTTTTAACTTAGAATAACTTGACCTCATACCAGGTCCCTAGTAGGAACGCTTATTTGCATCATGCATTTGACTTAGGGGACTCAACACAAGGGTTGGGTCCGTCTAGGACAGGTAACCCAAAATGAAAAGACCATCCTGATGCATTTTATGTGTACATTTAACTACTAGGGATTTGCATGTTGACCGGCTTGAGAATAAGGAAAGAAAATTTAGAAAATAAGTAGCATTAGGTTGGTTGAGATTAGTCATTTGTCTTGTAAAACCAATGCTCAAATAGCGCCAAAGTGCCACCGGATTTTTGAAAATAAAAAGCAAAAACAAAAACAAACAAACCAAAAACAGGGGTTTTTGTAAAGTTTTGATTTTGATAAATTATTTTGCCCGAACTACGCCGGTTTGATTCTCGTTAGGAGCGAGATACGTAGGCAACCCCCATCGGGCCCAACCTCCCTTTTGCAAAAATAATCAGAACAAGAAAACCAAATGTCCGAATTTATTTATTTTCCCAAAATAAATCAGGTGATGCCATTACTGCCAAGAATAGTAGAACGTTACCGAAAGGAACGTCGGAAGGATGACTTCGCACAAAGGCCACATCCGAGTCTTATTTCGGCCGGTGAACAAGCACAGCCTTAAAATCTTCCTTCAGGAAGTGCTTCAAGGCCGTATTCTCAAAGCTGGGCCCTAATTTTAGAAAAATAAATTTCGTATAAGTAAAATGCCGGTTTTAATATTTTGTGGAGTCAAGTAGAACAAAAATTTTGAGATACTAATTCGCCTTAATAAATGTGCAGAATGAGCACGGATCAGTATTTGCCGATAGCATTCATGAACAAAATTCCCTTGGAGCTACACATGTGGTGGAATGACCTAGGGGGAGCGGGGGAATACATGGTCAACACGCATTTGGGAGGACTTACTGGGTTGCTGAAAATTAACCCGAGGGGAGATCTCATAAAGGCATTGATTACATTCTGGGACTCGGCTCACAATGTCTTCCACTTCTCAGATTTTGAACTCACACCGACATTGGAGGAAATAACTGGATATATTGGGACCCCTAAAGATCCTTTGAGACACCAATACCTGTGCAAAAGTTCCTGGACTCCTTCAAAATCAGTAGGAAGGTTCACAATCCGGACCTGTCAGCCGGCTTTTGCACTCCGCAGTTTATATCAGAGGTACGGGCATATAGGGGGATTCAATAACCCGGAAAACTATATTTGTAGCAAAGGGAACCAACTCAAATGGGAGGAGCATCGATTTTTTGCATTCATGGTATTCTTCTTGGGTCTTTTACTGTTCCCGTTGAAGGACGGAAATATTGACATACAGATAACAAGGGTCGTCAGCATTTTAATAACTCAGGCCGAGAGCACCCTCGCTCCTATGATGTTATCTGAGATCTTCCGAGCTCTCATCGCCTGTAAAGAAGGAGGAGACTTCTTTGAGGGATGTAACCTATTGTTACAAATATGGATGATCAAGCATTTATGCCACCGGCCTCGGTTCATGAATTATGGGTCACCAACGAATAGCTGCATAGAAGAATTCCAAAACAGGGTTGATGGGCTTAGGTTACCTGAGGGTTTCACAGAATGGGTTTCATGTCTCCGGGTTATCACTCCAAATAAAATAGAATGGACATTCAGTTGGCTCCCCGTGGATGAAATTGTGTATATGCCAGCCACCGGGCCCCAGTTCCTTCTGATGGGCCTCCCAAGTATCCAACCCTATGTGCTATAGAGTGCTAAGTCAATTAGGTAGATGCCAAATGATTCCCAATGATGAGAACATTAGCCGCCATGCGGTTGATATTAGCCCCAATGGTCAATTCCCTGAAGCCGTCGTGCGTCTAATCTGGAGCGAATGTCAATACTTGACAGTGGGTACCCGAGTACGTAAGATATCTAAAGGCGAGGTTGCATCGGGGTACATTTCTTGGTATAGAAAAGAAAGAGAGCCCAGGAGGCCAGCTAAAAGACCGCATCTCCAAGAATGTGTTAAAACATCACAAGAACAATGTGATTGGATAGCGAAGGAAAATGAGTACAGAGCCACCGTAGGAAGATTAGAAAAGCAAGTCAAAGAGCTTCAATTTGAAAAGGGTTTGCAAGCCTCAACAGATGAGGTAGAAAAGAAAAGATTAACCAAAGAAAAAGAGGCGTTGCGAGCCCTATTACAAAAAATGAAAGCAGCCGCAGAAAATCCCACCAGAAGCGTGAAGGATGAAAAACTTATAGACAATTTGAGGCGAAAGGTAACCGAGTATGGGTTTGACTTGAATAAGGCGGAAGGCGAGCTATCGAGGGTTTGGAGACAATTAGCTAAAAGTGCGGAGGAAAGAGGCCGCATCATTGAGCCATTAAAGGAAAAGCATGACGATGAGGTTGTTGGGTTGAAACATAGGGTCATCCTGGTTGAGAACAGAGTGGACAAGAAAGTCTGGGACCTCAAAGCCGAGAGAGAGCATTGTTATATCGCGATAGCAAGGTTGGAGATGGATTTGAGGCAATTCTAGGAACTGAATCAGGTAGCCGAGCAAACTCTAGAGGCGAGAGCTGAGCAAATTGGGCGTTTGTTGCAAGAAAGGGGTGTTATTAGGGAAAGAGTACGGGAGATCGCAGACTACATCACCACAAAGTGCAACCATTGCGAGGATATGACAAGATCCATGTTCTTTGCCACCGCCATGACTTTTGTCCGCCAAGTGATGGAAGACCTCCACCACCTCCAACGGAGTTTAGCACGCAAGCCAGCAGCAAGGCCGAATGATGCCCCGCGAGGCCCAGGAACAGTTGAAGAATTAATGTATTCATAAAGCTAGCACTGCCTTTTGTCAAAATATATTAGTTTAACCAGGACTCTGTATTTTGTTTTTGGTGTTCGAGTCTGTAGTTCATTTTATCAAAGCTTATTAGTTTCTTGTCAATTTCGCGTCCTTGTAATTAAAGTCTGTTGTTATAAAAATAGAAACTTTCCCAAGTGTTGTATGCGATGCTTTTTACTTGTAAGAACTACGCTCTGTCTGATTCATGCGGGGATATGAATCTACATAGGATTCGACCATAATTGAATAAAATAAGAGATGAAGTGGATAAAATCGAAAAGAGGGAGAGAATGAGGCTAAAACAAAAGGAAGCTTCACAAATAAAAGTCGGGATGACTCAAGCAACCAATGCATGCAGGGACCAACTGCCATTTATGGCATGCATACCCAATATGTGGCCGCTTATGTGTTAGAACCTAACAATTAACGAGTTTTTGGTGTTGCTGTTCCAGTTTCAAATTAGATAGGTGATTAGTACTCGCGGCATTCTGGCAACCCACTCCTACAACTCGCGGTCGAAAAGCAAGCAAGTCATGGCCAATCAGGAAGCCGATGTCGGCATTATTGACCCCTCAAAGGAAGCAGATGAATTGGATGTTAATGCTATGAAGGAGGAAATGTATAAGCTTAAGCACCAAACGGTCGAGATGTACCAGGCATGGGCAAGGGGACAGCCGCCCCCGACCTATCTTGCTAATCCAGCCTTCATCCCGCCACTAGCCCAAGCACCTGACCAGTCCGCAACTGATCCACCCTCAAGTTTTCCTATCTATTCACTACATCAGGGCCCCACCTCCTAACCACCAGCCCCACTACCCAAAATCGCTCCTCACCCTCCTCCGCGAGTTGCCCCCATCTATGTGGAACCTCCGCCTCCTACACTTCATAGGCCATCAAGCGAACCACTGCTTCAAGCATATGACCCTCAATGCTATCCACCAGAACCCGCTTACAAAACCCAGGAACCTTACTCCTATGCTCCCCGTCCTGAAATCCCAATGAGAGTTGAAAACCGATCGAAACTCCTGAGCAGGAAGAGATGCTTAGAAAGGTCCGGAGTCTGGAACAATCCTTCAGAGACATGCGAGGATTAGGTGGCCAGGTGAGCGTGGCATTCAAGGATATTTGTCTATTCCCAGATGTGCAAATCCCTCCAGGTTTCAAAATGCCTAAATTTGACTTATATGATGGTCACGGCGATCCGATCGTGCATCTAAGAGGGTTTTGCAGCAAAATAAGGGGAGCAAGATGTAAAGACGAATTGCTAATGGCATACTTTAGCCAGAGTTTAAGTGGGTCGGCGTTGGAATGGTATACTCGGCAGGGTCCCAATCGATGGTATACCTGGGATGACTTGGCACAAGCGTTTGCCTACCACTTTCAATATAATCTCGAGATTGTCCCGGATCATCTGTCTCTGATAAAGCTAGAGAAGAAACCTAACGAGAGTTTCAGGGAGTATGGTTTCCGGTGAAGGGAACAAGCATCTATGTTGATCCTCCCATGAAGGAGAGTGTGATGGTTGACTATTTCCTGCAGGCTTTGGAACCTACCTGCTTTGGGCATTTGGTGTCAGCACTGGGAAAGTCTTTTAACGAAGTGGTCAAGATGGGAAGTATGGTTGAGGAAGGTCTCAAATCCAATAAGATCATGATCTACATTGCAACTAAGGAAACTACTCAAACCATCCAGGGTGGAGCTGGGGGAGCATTCGGAAAGAAGAAAAAGGAGGAAGTAGCGACAGTGGAGTCGGGAAGCTGGTTACGACCTCAGGCGCTTTCTCATTATAACCAACCTCGTCCTCACCAACAAACATATCCACATGCTCCATACGGCCCACCACAACATTACTATCCACCACCAGAACCTCGCTTCTCAGTCCATCAAGCGCACGCATATGCCCAACCTTCCGCTCACGCACAATGGCGTACGTCACCCCCTCACGACACTTACCCAACTCCACAAAATCATTACCCACCTCCAAGAGCTTACCAGAAACCCCTGAGGCCCGCCTTTCGAAGCAATCCAGTCTTGAGAAATAAGGGGGTGCAGAAAAAGAAGACTTTCACTCCGCTGGGAGAATCTTACACTAGCTTATTCCACAGGCTGCGACAACTGGATATGTTGAGACCAATTGAAGCAAAACTGCCAAATCCTCCCCTGAAGAATTTGGATTATTCAGTAAGTTGTGAATACTGTTCCGGTGCACCTGGGCATGACACTGAAAAATGTTGGCATTTAAAGAACACTATCCAAGAACTTATTGACTCCCATAGGATCGAGTTGCAGAACCTAGAGGTGCCCAATATTAACCAAAACCCGCTGCCGGCTCATCAGGAAATCAACATGATTGAAATTGTGGAAAGAAGGGGCTTCACAAATAGTAATGATAACCAAAGCTAGTGAGAGTAAGCCAACTGAGGTTGCAAGCAGTGAGAAGCTGGTAACTTGGGCAAAAGAAGGAAGTAAAACTATCATAGTTCAGGGGAACTCATCATGCGCGGCTATGCCAAAGCGGGAATAGGGAAAAGTAACAGTACATGGGGTAGCTAGAGAACCTGTCGTGGTTGTGGAAGGTGTTCGCATCGAGCCAGTTATTGTAAAACCAGTGATCCAGCCACCAATCATCAACAGCAAAGCCGTTCCTTGGAGATATGAACAAGCAATAGTTGTCACCCGAGTTTTGGTCTACAACGGGTCTAGTGAAAATATTTGCCCACTCTTCACATTGACCAAGAGGAAGGTGGAAAATGAAAGAGTCCGCAAGAATAACATTTGTGTTCGAGGCTTCGATGGTGGAGGGAAAGACACCGTAGGGGACATAGTGCTGGAAGTAACTATAGGGCCCATTGAGTTCACCATGAAATTCCAAGTGCTGGATGTAGCAGTCTCTTATAATCTGTTGTTGGGCGGGCCCTGGATTCATGCAGCCAAAGCAGTGCCATCTACACTGCATCAGATGGTCAAATTTGAATGGGATATGCAAGAGATTGTCGTGCATGGTGAAGATAATCAGAATACTTCAGGTGACGCGATTGTACCTTTCATTGAATCTGAGGACACCAAAGAGCCATGGGTCTACCAGGTGTTTCATACGGTGTCAGTACAGAAAATCTCATAAGGTAAAGTTGTCATGATCCCAAAGATAGAAACTGCATCCGTCATTGTGGCATCAGAAATGTTGAAAAATGGCTTCAAGCCCGGCAAGGGGTTGGGGGCTTCTTTGCAAGGAATTGTGCAACCCGTTTCCCTTCCAAAATACTATACACTTTTAGCCTAGGGTTCAAGACCATGACCGTAGATATAAGGCGAGCCAGGAAGCTGAGACAGAAGGCTGTGGTTCTCCCAAAACCCATCCCGAGGTTGTCTAACTCATTTGTCAAAGCCAGTGCTAGCAATGGCCCCAGACCAAAGATTTCCGGCCCGATGATCGACGCGGAACGAGATCTTGATAAAGGATTTGAAAGACTGTTCGAAGAGGTGAATATGGTCGAGGCAGTAGAAGGATCAAGCAGCGGATGTGCAGTTTGTGGGAGCATGTGCAAAAATCAATAACTGGGAAGCCACTCCGTTTCCCACTCGGGGGGAGTCGTGGTAGTCGACTTTGATTTTCCTTCTAGTTTGGATTAGCGTCAGAGTTGTTAATTCAGTTGTTATTTCCGTCCATTTGGATTTGTAAACTCTGTCATCTTTGATTATAATGAAATACAATTTCCCTTTCAGCAATGCTAATAGTTTCCATTCTCTTTACTTTTCTTCCTTTTCTCTTTCGTACAATTATTTTTATGCTGGTTCCAGTGATATGACATGCATAAGGACTGCTCTGCCCAGTCTTCAAAATAGGTTTGGTTCAGAAATAATAATTCAGGAAATAGAACATGAGGATGAACCAAGGTATGACGAGGAAGGGGCATGGGACGAGATTAGTCAAGAGTTGACCCAACTCGAAGAGAAACCCAAACCAAACCTGAATGATACAGAGGCAATTAATTTAGGAAGTTCGGATAATGTCATAGAAACAAAAATAAGTGTTCATCTGGAGCCACCATATAGGGAAGAAATAATTGAAGTGTTGCTTAAGTACAAAGATGTCTTTGCATGGTCCTACGGTGACATGACCGGATTGAGCACTGACTTAGTGGTCCAAAAGTTACCCACAGGCCCAGCCTGCCCGCCTGTCAAGCAAAAGTTGAGAAAATTCAAAACGGATGTAAGTGTGAAAATTAAAGAGGAAGTGACCAAGCAGTTTGAGGCAAAAGTCATCCAAGTCATACGATACCCCAACTTGGTTAGATAATGTTGTGCATGTGCCAAAGAAGGACGGTAAAACAAGGGTGTGTGTTGATTACCGTGACCTCAACAATGCAAGTTTAAAAGACAACTTTCCCCTGCCGAACATCCACATATTAATTGATAATTGTGCAAAGCATGAGATTGGGTCGTTCGTGGATTGTTACGACGGGTACCACCAGATTTTGATGGATGAAGAAGACGTGGAGAAAACAGCATTCATCACACCGTGGGGGACTACTTTTATAGAGTCAAGCCTTTTGGTTTGAAAAACGCCGGGGCAACATACATGAGGGCTATGACAACCATTTTCCACGATATGATACATAAGGAAATTGAGGTCTATGTGGATGACATAATAATCAAGTCCAGAAAGTAATCCAATCTTGTCAAAGACCTAAGGAAATTCTTCCAGAGGCTCCGAAGGTATGACCTCAAACTCAACCCAGCAAAATGTGCATTTGGGGTCCCCTCGGAAAGTTGTTAGGATTCATAGTCAGCCGCCGAGGCATTGAACTACACCCGTAAAAAATAATGCTATACAGGAGCTGCCACCACCAAGGAACAAAACAGAAGTGATGAGTCTACTGGGAAGACCTAATTACATCAGTCGATTCATTGCTCAGCTCACAACCATCTGCGAGCCCATCTTTAAGTTGTTGAAAAAGGATGTGGCGGTAAAATGGACAGGGGAGTGTGAGGAGGCTTTTGACAATATAAAGGAATATTTGTCAAAACCTCCCTGTATTGGTCCCGCCCGAACTAGGAAGGCCTTTGATCTTATATTTGACAGTCCTGGAAAACACATTTGGGTGCGTGTTGGGTCAGCACGATGTTACCGGAAGAAAAGACCAGGCCATGTACTTAGATTAGAATTGGAATTTGAATTGGAACCTTCAGGACCCTCCTGGAAAATGGAACTTAGATTAAACACTTCCCCAACCAAAGTCAATAAGATTCATCAGGACCCTCCTGAAAAATGGGACTTAGATTAGATATTTCCCCAACCAAAGTCAGCAAGAGTCAATAAGAGTCATCAGGACCCTTCTGTAAAATGGGACTTAGATTAAATATTTCCCCAACAAGAGTCATCAGAACCCTCCTGAAAAATGGGACTTAAATTAGATATTTCCCCAACAAGAGTAAACAAGAGTCATCAAGACCCTTCTGAAAAATGGGACTTAGATTAGATACTTCCCAAGCAAGAGTCAACGAGAGTTGTCAGGACCCCCTGGATAATGGGACATAGCCCTAAATACTAACCCCCAGCAGACACATCTCATCATCTAATTAAGAGTTGTCAGGACCAGCCTGGATAATGGGAAATAGTTTCAATCATCAGTCACCAGCAGATCCTGAGCAGATATAACTCATAACAAGACATAGTGGAAAATAATACCTTTTGAGAAACATAAATAATCTTAAGGTTGTCATCAGTTAAGAATTATAAGGAGACTCCTGGATAATGTGACTTCGCTTAGATTTAGAGATATTTGGTAAAGGGATTTAATTAACACTCACGGATCCGCCCAGCACCAAACTGGGGCAAGAAGAATTCTTTGTGTTTTGTTGTGATCAGGTAGATAGGCAGCAGTCTCAGGGAATATTGTTAAAAAATTTTAAGTTTTGAAAATCAGGCGCCCACCCGAAAACAAGGGAATATTTTTCAAAATTTCAAGTTTTGGAAATCAGGCACCCACCTGGAGAATAAGGGAATATTTTTCAAAATCCAAGTCTTGGTAATCAGGCGACCACGTGGAGAATAAGGAAATATTTTTTAAAATTCAAGTCTTTGGCAACCAGGCGTCCACCTGTAGAACAAGGGAATAATATTCAAAATTCAAGTTTTGGTAATCAGGCGCCCACCTGGAGAATAGGGAATATTTTTCAAAATTCCAAGTTTTTGTAATCAGGCGTCCACCTATAGAACAAGGAAATATTTTTCAAAATTTCGAGTTTTGTAATCAGACGCCCATCAGTAGAACAAGGGAATATTTTTCAAAATTCAAGTTTTGTAATCAGGCGCACACCTAGAGAACAAGGGAATATTTTTCAAAATTTCAAGTTTTGGTAATCAGGCGTCCACCTGGAGAACAAGGGAATCTTTTTCAAAATTCGAGTCTTTGGAAATCAGGCGCCCACCTGTAGAACAAGGGAATATTTTTCAAAATTCAAGTCTTTGGAAATCAGGCGCCCACCTGTAGAACAAGGGAATATTTTTCAAAATTTCAAGTTTTGGTAATCAGACGCTCACCTGGAGAACAGGAAATATTTTTCAAAATTCCAAGTTTTTGTAATCAGGCGCCCACCTGTAGAACAAGGGAATATTTTTCAAATTTTCGAGTTTTGTAATCAGACGTCCACCTGTAGAACAAGGGTATATTTTCAAAATTCAAGTTATAATCAGGCTCCCACCTGGAGAACAAGGGAACATTTTTCAAAATTTCAAGTTTTGGTAATCAGCCCACCTGGAGAAATAGGGAATATTTTTCAAAATTCGAGTCTTTGGAAATTAGGCGCCCACCTGTAAAACAAGGGGATATTTTTCGAAAGCTAAGTTTTGGTGATCTGGCGTCCACCTGTAGAACAAGGAAATATTTTTCAAAATTCAAGTTTTGTAATCAGGCGCCCACCAGGAGAACAAGGGAATATTTTTCAAAACTTCAAGTTTTGGTAATCAGGCGTCCACCTGGAGAACAAGGGAATATTTTTCAAAATTCGAGTCTTTGGCAATCAGCTGCCCACCTATAGAACAAGGGAATATTTTTTAAAAGTAAGTTTTGGTGATCAGGCGCCCACCTATAGAATACGGGAATATTATTCAAATTTCAAGTTTTGTAATCAGGCGCCCACTTAGAGAACAAGGGAATATTTTTCAAAATTTCAAGTTTTGGTAATCAGGCGCCCACCTGGAGAACAAGGGAATATTTTTAAAATTCGAGTCTTTGGCAATCAGGCGCGCACCTGTATTTCAAGGGAATATTTTTCAAAATTCATGTTTTTGTAATTAGGCGCCCAGCTGTAGAACAAGGGAATATTTTTTGAAAGTCAAGTTTTGGTGATCAGGCTCCCACATGTAGAATGAGGGAATATTTTTCAAAATTCAAGTTTTGTAATCAGGCGCCCACTTTGAGAATAAGGGAATATTTTTCAAATTTTCAAGTTTTGGTAATCAGGCGCCCACCTGGAGAACAAGTGAATATTTTTCAAAATTCAAGTCTTTGGCAATCAGGCGCCCACCTGTAGAACAATGGAATATTTTTGAAAATTTCAAATTTTGGTAATCAGGCGCCCTCCTGGAGAACATGGAATATTTTTCAGAATTCCAAGTTTTTGTAATCAGGCGTCCACCTATAGAACAAGGGAATATTTTTAAAATTTTCGAGATTTGTACTCAGACGACCACCTGTAGAAGAAGGGAATATTTTTCAAATTTCAAGTTTTGTAATCAGGCGCCCACCTAGAGAACAAGGGAATATTTTTATGATTTTCAAGTTTTGGTAATTTGGCGTCCACATGGAGAACAAGGGAATCTTTTTGAAAATTCGAGTCTTTGGCAATTAGGCGCCCACCTATAGAACAAAGAAATATTTTTCGAAAGTCAAGTTTTGGTGATCAGGCGCCCATCTGTAGAACAAGGGAATATTTAAATTCAAGTCTTTGGCAATCAGGCGCCCACCTGTAGAACAAGGGAATATTTTTCAAAATTTCAAGCTTTGGTAATCAAGCGTCCACCTGGAGAAAAGGAAATATTTTTCAAAATTCCAAGTTTTTGTAATCAGGCGTCAACCTGTAGAACAAGGGAATATTTTTCAAAATTTTGAGTTTTGTAATCAGACGCCCACCTGTACAACGAGGGAATATTTTTCAAAATTCAAGTTTGTAATCATGCGCCAACCTGGAGAACAAGGGAATATTTTTCAAAATTTCAAGTTTTGGTAATCATGCGCCCACCTGGAGAAATAGGGAATATTTTTTAAAATTTGAGTCTTAGGCAATCAGGCGCCCACCTATAAAACAAGGGAATATTTTTCGAAAGTCAAGTTTTGGTGATCATGCGTCCACCTGTAGAACAAGGAAATATTATTCAAAATTTCAAGTTTTGGTAATCAAGCGTCCACCTGGAGAACAAGGGAATATTTTTCATAATTCCAATCTTTGGCAATCAGGCGCCCACTTGTAGAACAAGGGAATATTTTTCGAAAGTCAAGTTTTGGTGATCAGGCGCCCACCTGTAGAATAAGGGAATATTTTTCAAAATTCAAGTTTTGTAATGAGGCGCCCACCTGGAGAACAAGGGAATATTTTTCAAAATTCGAGTCTTTGGCAATCAGGTGCCCACCTGTAGAACAAGGAAATATTTTTCAAAATCCAAGTTTTTGTAATCAAGCGCCCACTTGTAGAACAATGGAATATTTTTAAAAATCCAAGTCTTTGTAATCAGGCGCCCACCTGTAGAACAATGGAATATTTTTCAAAATTCAAGTATTTGGCAATCAGGTGCCCACCTGCAGAACAAGGGAATATTTTTCAAAATTTCAAGTTTTGGTAATCAGGCGTCCACCTGGAGAAGATGAGAATATTTTTTAAAATTCCAAGTTTTTGTAATCAGGCGCCCACCTGTAGAACAAGGGAATATTTTTCAAAATTTCAAGTTTTGTAATCAGGTTCCCACCTTTAGAACAAGGGAATATTTTTCAAAATTCAAGTTTTGTAATCAGGTGCCCACCTGGAGAACAAGTTAATATTTTTCAAAGATCCAAGTTCTGGTGATCAGGGGCTCACCTGTAGAACAAGGGAATATTTTTCAAAATTCAAGTCATGGTAGTCAGGCACCCACCTGTAGAATGAGGGAATGCTTTTAACAGGAATGCATAACAAGTCTAACAATTCGGCATCAGGCATGAAGGAAGAAAAGGCAAGCAGGCAGCGAAGCCACATGGAGTTCTCAGAAAGAAATACAAGGCAACAAAGCAACAAGGATTAAGATTGAAGACATAGATAGGCTCTTCTTTGTAATCCATTGCCTGTAGCTTAGTCTAGTTTCCTTTTTATTTTGTATAAGGTGTAATAAGGAGGTCAGCAGGCAATAACAACAGCGTGAGCAGTGCAATCACAGCTTCTGGTACTCCCAACTACCAAACACTACAAAACTACACAGACCTAATTCCTCTTTTGCCGAGGATATGTAAGAAAACTTTGAAGCAGGGTTCGGTCAGACAGTTTTCAAAACGCTTCTCATGGAATGAAAAACAAGCAAAAATCTCTCAGTCGCTCACTTATCTTTGCCCGAAAACCCTACGTGTCTCCGAGCAAAGAGGGGAAGATGTGAGCGTGTGATTTTTGCCTCGCTTGAAATGTTCCTATTAATTCGTAGACTAGGATTTTCTTTTATTATTTGCATTTTTAGGAATTAATTATATGATTTGTGTTTATTTGCATTTTTAGGAATTAATTATGTGATTTGTGTATGTTTTATTTTTAGGAATTAATTATGTGATTTGTGTTTATTTGCAGTTTTAGGAATTAATTATGTGATTTGTGTTTATTTGCATTTTTAGGAATTGATCACGTTCATTATCATTTTTCCTTATTAATTGTGTGATTTTGCGTTTATTTGCGTCTTTCTTTGATTATTTGAATTTTTGGGAATTTAATTGCATTTGAGTGCATTTTAATTCACAAAATACAAAAATAGCATTTTTACAATTAGAATACCAGTTTTAATATTTTTAGGTTCAGTGATTAATAACATGAAAAAACAAAAAATGATTTTGTAATTAAACAAAAATTGATTCTGTAATAAAAAATTGATTTTTTATTAAATAAAAATTGAAAATAGAGATAAAAGGAAATTAGAAAATAGTAAAAAAAAACAAGAGAGAGAAAAGAAGAAATTTAGAAAATGAACTAAGAGAAAAGAGAAAGGAAGCAAATCAGTTGGGTTGGTCTTCAATTTGTTACCCAGGCCCATGTTTTTCATTTACACCCGTCCAAATAAGCCTTAAAAACTAGCCCAAACCATTGCTCATGCCCTGTCCAAACCCCAGGTGCAAAAACGACGTCGTTTGATCCTGACCGTTTATCACCCCAGATCCAATGGCTCAGATTGAGCCTCCTATTTTACATATAACGGTCTGAACATATGTAACATTTCGGAGACAAAATACATCCTCCTCGTACAGTTTGATCATCGGTGTAACACCACCATCAAACCATCGTAACACCACCATCCGCCGCCGGCTGGAAATTGCCGGTGGCGGCAGCGTAACCCCAATAGCTCCCAAATTTACACCCTAGAATCCCCATTATCCCCTCTTCCTAACAAGTGATAAATTGAAGAAATTCAGTAAGTCCACCTTTCTCGGTTTTATTTTTTTATTATTTTTGTTTTACTTCCTATTTTAGCAATTAGATTTGAGTTTATTTTAGTTAGTTTAAAATTTAAATGGAACCTTAATAGATTTCAATCCTGTTACTTCTATTTTGATTGTATTAATGGTTGTTGGTTTCATTTGTGAAATTGGACGATAGGTTTTGGTTGTTCTCAATAGTTTCCATGATTCCAGCAATTTCATAATATTCTTGACCTCTGAATCTGAACATTGGTTTAAATTCACATGCAATTAGGAAATGGTCTAGATTATTCTGATAGCATGGCAAATCCCATGTTTGTTCATTAGTGTCAGTAATCTCTTGATTATTTTAAGTTTAAAGTGTCGATTAATGGCTCACATGTTTTGAAGTATCAATTGCTGAGTTGGAATGATAACCTTCCATGTATTGGACTTGATTTCTAACTTGATTACTGAGGTTTGATTGGTATTTGTCCTTGAGTAGTGTCATTTGGATTGGTTATAGCTGTTAGGATTAGGAAATTAGTCTTAGGAGTTAGCTTTGGCACCAAATAGATAACCTAAGGGTAGTATATGGTCCTCCTCTTTAATTTTGATAATTTTAGACAAAATAAGGGTAGTATAGAGTTTTCAATTTTGTTTTGGTAGTATTGGGAACAAATAAGGGTAGTATAGGTAGTATATAAAGGGTAGAAAATGGTAGAAGCCCTTAGACCCTTCTAAAAGGGGTCTTTAATACAAAACCAGTTGTACTATTGCAGTAACTTGGGAAACATGTCAAGAAATGAGGGTCCAAATAGGTAAAATCTAAAAAATTTGAAAAGGGGCCATTAGTTAAAACAAAATAGTAGTGATGCCCTAGCCTTAGCTATAAAAGGGACTAAAAATCACTCAAAAAATGGCTGAACAATCTGAAAAGAATCTATACAAACTTCTCAGAATTTTAAAGCTAAAAGTCTCTAAAAATAACTTCTGAAACTCCAACAACCCTACATTCACTGTTCCATTGAATCTATTGTAACAAAATACTCTTAAATTCAGCAGTCAGGCAAGGATCATGGGAAGATAACTCGGTCCGGTTATTCAGTATATTTTGAGTAGGCCTGGGTAATATTGTATGGTGTAAAGGTCACCTGAATCCCTGTATGAATTTTCTGGGTTCATTGGATAGATCTGAACAACTGTTGTTGTTTGATTTTTGAGTTTAAGACCTTCCTGTAATTTGCTGAAGTATTCTGGGATATTAACTACCTCTAAGCTATGTATTCCTGTTGAGCACCCTGTAATTGCGTGTTGCTGACTCTCAATTCTGTTTTTGTGCATAAATTCCAGGTATACTCTCAACCCCTAATGATGTATCAAGCTTGGACTTAGTGGATGTTCAAGTTAAAGAAGTTTGTTATATATTGTTTTACCAGTTTTGTTATGATGTGATTATGCTTGAAATAGATGGCTTGTAATAATAGGACATTTTGTTTAGTTTATTAGAATCATATCGCCTATGTTTATCTTAAAATGAGTACCTTGGTTTGTATTAATAGGACATTTAGTTTAGGTTATTAGAATCATATCTCATGTGTTTATGAGTGCCTTGGTTTCTAATAATAGGATACTTAGTTTAGTTCATTAGAATCAATGTATCTTGTGAATGAATGCTTTGGTTTGCAATAATAGGACGTTCGATCTCATTTTACTAGTTTGAAATCGATTTCTACGTGTTTACCACAAAATGTGTTCCCAGTGATATGCATGCTAAAGGGGTCCTCAAATACGCTATTGTTAGTTTGTGGTTATCGCAGTTAGCCTAAGCACGAGTATCATTAAGGTGTGAAAGGTGCTTTGCAAAATTTTGATTTCATTTGAAAGTACTGCGTAAACATGTGAATCTAGGAATTAGCCCTTAATCCAGTTTTCCATTCAACATGGTTCAGCCTATACAAATTTAGCCTTAATTAGGCCATTAGCCCAAATATTTTGAGTAATCAATACTTGGGTTGCCAAGTAGGGTTTCGCTTGGGGCCCAGCTGTTACATTGAATTGAACCCATTTGGATGTAATATAGATACTACTGACGATGCACCCTAGTGGTAAGTTGTTAAGGTCGTTTAAAAACATAAATTAGGATCACCTTCTTTAATTATGTCTTTAAGATATTTAGAATTTGAGATGAGCCGTTTAGTGAATTTTCACGGCCTCTCAATAAACATAATAATGGGTAGTTGCTTTAGGCGCGTGTTTAATAATATTACTTTCCTAAATTTGGGTGCACATTTATGTGACCCAAGTCCAAATCTCAATGAAGTCAGAATGTGTCGAAAACCACAGGTGCATTTATGTGAGGTGGTCCGAGACATGTTTGAACGACGTTGTAATTTTCTTTTAAAATAATAATAAAAGTGGCTAAAAGATTAAAAAATGCACATAGGTTCATAATTGTGTAAAATCAGATAATATAAGCTAAATATAACAGTTGAGCAACCGTGCTAGAACCACGGAACCCGAGAATGCCTAATACATTCTCCCGAGTTAGCAGAATTCCTTACTCGGATTTCTGATTCACGGACTGTTAAACAGAGTCATTCTTTCCTCGATTCGCGATTCTAAATGGTGACTTGGGACACCATAAATCTCCCAAGTGGTCACTCTGAAATTCTCTTAAATAATTGAATCTCGTTTCGATAAATTGGTAAAACTCCCTTATCTACGCCTTTCGCTGGGGTTGTAGTAGCAAGGGGGTGTGACAACAACTTTTTTTCTATAATGCTCAATTGAATGGTTGTTTTGATTTTGTGTATCTGAGTTTTCCCGTGATTAATGGTCTGTTGGTAATGATGAAGCTATAATTATTTGGACTAGCTTAGGGAATAATTCAATAAGCGAAAGCATCAAGTTATCTTCTGAGGGAACAGTGATATGCACAGTTGTCTAGGAAATGCCTTAAATTATCATGATCGCTGCTTCTCTTTTGTTTGATAGTTTGAAAAATGGAATGCAAATGATTGACTTCCATGTCGATGCATAGACTCGAAATAAGGACCTTATCGTTGGTGGAAGTTGGTTTTGTTTAAAATAATCTCATGTCTGTGGGCTGTTGGGCCCGCGCTAGGCCAAATTTTTAATTGCACACCATTAGTCTCTTTCTTCTAGTAAAATGTATTCTCTTAGCCCGGACCATAGTAGAACCTTTGCTCTTAATGTTCAGAGTTTCTTTAATTAGTGGGGGTGCTAGATAACACAAATAGTTCATAGCCCTCTAAATATTACTTGAATTCCTTTTTTTAGATTAGAATCAAGGAGCGCCGTGCCAAACAAAAATGACAATTTCATGGCCCTCATTTTAGTTAATATTGTATTGATCCTTAGAATTCAAGGCGTTCCGTTTAGCTAAATTCCATGGCCCTCGCAAATTGTAAACGCATAGTCATTTTAGGCGCGTTATTTTAATAAGTGATTTCCTTAAACTCGGGTGCGCATTTATGTGACTCAAATCCAAATCTCAACGTTAGGTAAAATGTGTTGCGAGCTACGGGTGCATTTATGTGCCGTGGTTCAAAACACGTTTTAACGACGTTGCAATCTTCTTAAAATTAAATAAAAGCGGTTAAAAATAAAAATTTGCACATAGGTACAAAAATGCATTAAAATCAGATAATTAAGTCAAGTATAAGAGTTGAGCGTCCGTGCTAGAACCATGGAACTCGAGAATGCCTAACACCTTCTCCCGGGTTAACAAAATTCCTTACCCGGATTTCAGGCTCGCAGACTGTAATACATAGTCAAACCTTCCTTGATTCTGGATTTTAAACCGGTGACTTGGGACACCATTTATTATCCCAAGTGGCGACTTTGAAATATTTAAATAAATAAATCCCATTTCGATTGCCCTTTAATTGGAAAAAACTCCCTTAACTTTGCCATTCACGGGTTGTAGTAATGTAAAAAGGAGGTGTGACCGCGGTGACAGTCCAATACTTTATATAGAATAATCCTGTAAAGTGACTCTATGGTTATGATTGACATGAGAAAGGGAGAACAAAGCTACCATGGATTTGTGTCAGGTTATCAAAGATGCTCGACATATTTTAAATCACATCGATGTTATAATTCACTATTGCTATCGAGAATCTAATCAAGTTGCGGATGTCTTGGCCAAACATGGTGCTAAATGCCATGAAATGATGATTTTTAGTGCTATAAAGTTACCAGGACAGGCTATAGGCCCTTTTATACTGGACAAAGTTCAAATGCGTAGCTTTAGGCACAGGGTGGTGAAGAATCAATATACCTGATCATAAGTTGTTATTATGATTATTTTCTTCTATATTTTTGCTCTATAATCCCCTTTCAATATTTTTATATTGAAAAGGAAGATAATATTTCATGCTTATCTTCATTTGTTTTGATATAAAGGGCACTGCCACCATACAACAGAATTAACTAACAAACAAAAAAGTAGAAAGTGATGTCTTCATATTGTAAAGACCCCCATCTTCTTCATCTCCTACCTTCTACCATGTTCTTCATTCTTAATATTTCCACCATAATCATAATTATAGATATCATCCATGTTCCTACCTTGATATTCCCTACCATGCCTTCCACCTCTCCCTCTATAGCCACCTTGTGCATTTCTCCTTGGTTGGACTCTAAACAGTTCATCATATTGCTCGTCATAGTCCAAATCTTGTCAAAGTTATTTTGCGGCCGTTGTGGCCTATGTGCTTGCTGTTATTGCTTAAATCTTGCTTGTGCATCTTGTGTTAGATTTATTACTCTTACAATATATGGTATGGTTGGAGTAGAACTAGTTTGTGGTGTTCCACTAGCTCCCACTCCTTGGTTAGGATTAGTGAAAAGCCTTGCATTGATTATGTAACAATCAAACTAGTCATTTTTAGCTCTAGAACATCGTTCAATATTTAGAGGATTGGAGTAGCTTCACTTTATGTTTTTGTTACGACTCGGATTTTCACCATCGAGAGTCTTGATGCACCTACTAATGAGAGCTAGGAAAGCTAAATTTTAATTACCTTTCCATTAATAATCTAATCCATTTCAACAATTATCGGTAGTAATACCAAGCAACGAAATTCAAACAATTAAGTGGTAGTCTTTATATTATATAAAACTGAATAGAAATGCAGAAAACTCAATATAACCCTCTACTCAAGACTGGAGTCACAATACTCACAAACTGCTAAGAATACTAAATACAAACGTCTGAAGAGAACATAAACTGTTTGTCTCGAATACAATGAGATAACAGACAAAATAAAGGATAGAGGAGACGCCGGGCTTGCGAACGCCTGCAAGGCTACCTCGGTTCTCGCTGGACTGAAAGTCTGGTTCCACATTACTGCTGCTGTTGCTCGAAACCTGTATTTATGCAAAAATAGCACAAAGTGTAGTATCAGCACAACCGGCCCCATGTGCTGGTAAGTGTCTAGCCTAACCCCTGCAAAGTAGTGACGAGGCTAGAATGGACTACCATATAGACCAGTGCAATTATAAATATACAACGGAATCAAAATACAATACAAGTAAACAACATGGGAGAGGAATCATGCTGTGGGGGAAATAACAGTTTCAAGTAAATATTGATTAATATGAAGGAAAAGCACAACTCATACAACAATAAGGAACAAAGATCAACAAGTGCACGACATCACCCTTTGTGCTTTTACTCTTATCCTTACCAAATCAATCGTATCAGTAAATCATGTGCACGACATCACCCTTAATACTTTTACTCTCTTTTCTCACAATATATAATCAATGAATATAAGTACGGAATGGTACATCGTACGATACAGCATCATCCTTCGTGCTTTAAACTCTTTCCTCACAATATATATAATCAATGAATATCATTATGGAATGGTACATCGCACGGCACGACATCACCCTTCGTGGTTTACACTGTTTCCTCACAATATATAATCAATGAATATCAGTAAGGAATGGTACATCGTACAACACGACATCACCCTTCGTGATTTACACTCTTTCCTCACAATATCAAACAATACACGGCATCATCGTTCGTGCTTTAACACGCTTCCTCACCCAATCAACAAATCACAAATAAGGGCCAGGGAATAAATAATTAATACTGGAAATCCCGGCAAGGGAACACAAACAAGCAAATTAAAAACCCGGCAAGGGTACATCATCAATAATCTCAATGCCCCGGCATGGGAAAATATTCAATAATCAACAACTCCCCCACAAGGAAATATATCACTAACTCTTTATCTTCCTTCCAATTTATCTCAATGTTCACATTATTACTTGAGCCAATGCTCCAAATGTTTACTTATCTCATATACCTTCAAAATTTGTTTTTCAACTCGAGCCAACGCTCCATGAAGCTTAAAGATCACAATCCCTTTCACAGGCTCTTTACAACATATAGAAGTCATCAATCCAGCATGGAAGGTATAAATAAATCCAAACTATTCGCATAATAAGGACTCATGGTCATGCTAGACACTGATGTATAGATACTCGTCGCCATGCCTATACATCGCACTCGGCAATTAGCAAGTAACATATAAGAATCAACTCCTATTCCATCAAGTTAGAGTTAAACCAAACACTTACCTCGATGCCTTGAATTAAGATCAAGCCTCAACTATGGTTTTACCCCTTGGTTCCGCCACAAAATCGCTCGAATATAGTCACAAATTACTTAAATACATCAACAAATGCTAAATGAATCAATTTGAATGCATAAAAATGAATTTCCCAATTATTTACTCGAAAAGTCCAAAAACACCCCCGGCCTACGTGGTCAAAACCCGAGGTTCGAACCAAAACCCGGTTACCCATTCCCCCACGAACCCAAATATATGATTTGCTTTTAAATCAGACCTCAAATTGAGGTCTAAATCCCCAAGTTTTAGAAAAATCTAAGTTCTACCCAAAACCCCCAACTTCACCTATGAAAATCATTGATTTTAAGTGGAAAACATGTTAAATGATGTTAAGGATTGAAAGCATTGAGTAAAAATCGACTTACAATTGTTTTGGAATGAAACTTGCTCTTGAAAAATCGCCCAAGGGGTTTGCGTGTTGAAAGAATGGTGAAAAAATGTCTTAAAATCGTCTAAGTATGAAAAATGCATGTTACAGATGTGGGAAATGCGAACTAGGGTTCGCAATTGCAAACCCCGACCAATTATAGAAATTTCAAACTTTTGTTTGCAGTTGCGAACTTAGAACCAACCGGAGGACTTCGCATTTGTGAC
The DNA here is from genome assembly GCA_034376525.1 of Nicotiana benthamiana. NCBI lineage: Eukaryota > Viridiplantae > Streptophyta > Magnoliopsida > Solanales > Solanaceae > Nicotiana > Nicotiana benthamiana. The sequence continues at coordinate 100,110,775 of CM067337.1, forward strand.
AAATGTATCACATTTGCGAACGTCCAACTTTCGCATTTGCATAGGATTCATCGCATTTGCGATCAAAGGCAGGCCTGGCTGGTTTTGCATTTGCAATCCAGTCTTCGCATTTGCGAGTTCACATTTGTGAAATAGGCTTCACAAATGCAAAACCTGCAGGCCTCTTCATACCAGCACATTTTTCTGCAACTTTTAAGTTCAAAATGCAACTCGACACCTATCCAAAACTCACCCGAGCCCTCGGGGCTCCCAACCAAACATATGCACAACCTTAAAAACATCCTACGGACTTACTCGCGCGATTAAATTGCCAAAACAAAATCATATACATAGAATCAAGCATCAAAACTCATTGTTTCTTCCAAATTTTCATAAAACATCAAATTTCTATTTTTAAGTTCGAAACATGTCAAACGATGTTCATTTTCAACCAAACTTTACAGAAAGCGCTTAAACCATACATATGACTTGTACCGGGCACCAGAACCAAAATATGGGCCTGATACCATAATATTTTCATCAAATTTCATTTCCAATTTTCTTAATTATTTCTAAAAATAATTTCACACAAAAAGTCATTTCTCGGGCTTGAGAACTCGAAATTTGATTCCGGGCATATGCCCAAGTCCCATATTTTTCTGCGGACACTTCGGGACCGTCAAATCAAGGGTCCGACTCCGTTTATCCAAAATGTTGACACAAGTCAAATTTATTCAATATAATATCAATTTTAGCATTTTTCTCATACAATTCACATTTAAGCTTTTTCGGCTATGCGCCCGGACTACACATGCAAATCGAGGCAATCCTAAATGAGGTTTTTAAGTCCTCGGAGACATATAATGAGTAAAGAAACAGGTGATGCCCATTTGGGTCGTCACAATTTATTTAAATGGAATTAAATTTCGGGAAGTCTGGAGTTGATGTAAAGTGAAAATTCTTAATTTGGAAGCTTTAAGTTGGAAAAGTTGAGCAAGATTTGACATTTGAGTGAAAAACCTCGAAATTAGGATTTGAAGGCTCTAATAGGTTTGTATGATTATTTTGTACTTCCGAGTATGTTCATGTTGAGTATCAAGTGGCCTAGGAGCATTTCAGCGCTTATTGTAGAAAATTGGCATTTTAAAATTTTTAGAATTTCTTAAGTTTTATTTGACGTGGATTTTGATGTTATTGATATTTGTTTGGGATTCATAGCTCTGGAATAGGTTCGTATTATGACTTTTGACTAGTACAAAACGTTTGGCTTCAGACGCATTCGTCAAAGTTTGAATATTTGAAAGTTGAAAGAAGAACTTGATCGTCGATTCGTAATTTTTATGTTATTCATGGTATTTCGAGCCTTTGGATAAGTTTGGATAAGGTATTGCATCTTGTTAGTGTGATTAGACTGGTCCCAGGGGCCTCTGGTGAGTTTTGGGATGGTTTTTCAAATCATTTCTCCATGTTTTGTTATTTCTGGTGTTGTTTATCGCGAACGCGCAGGGAATATCATGTTTGCAATGAAGGATTTTAGCTGCTGGTATTTTTTTCTTCGCATTCCCAACAATTTTCACATGTTCGTGAAGGTTTGGCGGGCAAGGCTTCACGTTCGGGATTCTATGCTCGTGTTTGCAATGAAGAAGCTGGCCTGGTGAGGGACCTGGTCTTCACATTTGTAAAAGAATAGACGCATTCGCGATGTGCAGGCTGGTAAAGCTTTGCGATCACGTGCCTTTTCTAGCGTTCACGTAGAGGAGTTTTGGACCGCAAGCTGGTTGTGCTTCGCGAATGCAAGAGGATTTTCGCATTCGCTAAGAAGATCGTCTAGGACGTCTATACGATTGCAAAAATGGTTTTTGGCTCATTTTATGTCAAATATTCCATGGGAGCGGAGATTAGAGCGATTTTTGAAAGAGATTTTTCATCATCCATCTTTAGGTAAGTGATTTGTACACATTGTGAGTTAATTATATGAATTATACATGGTTTTGAACATGAAAATTGGTTAAAATTGTGAAATTTGAAGAAAAACTTAGAATTCGTATTTGTGAATTTTTATCACGAAATTGGACATGGAATTAGAAATAAATTATATATTTGAGTTCGTGGTATTATGGGTAATGATTATCTTCAAGAATTTTTGGAATCCGAGAATGTGGGCTCGAGGGTTGACTTTCTTGACTTTTTGAGAGGAGTTGAAAATTGTTACACATTATTCAATTATGAATGTTGGAGTATATTTTTATTAGTTTCCATGTTGTTTGACTAGGTTAGGATCGTTTGGCTTTGAATTGAGGATTTAGAGAGGCATTCGAGCCGGTTATTAGAACTTAGAGCGAGGTAAGTCTTTTTTATAACCTTGTGAATAGGAAACTACCTCATAGGTATTAAGTTATTATGTGCTACTAGTTGTACGTGTTGCGTATGCATGAGGTTAAGAGAGTTCCTACATAGCTAAAAGCATGTTTGTGTTCAGGTAGACCTCAGACGTTATCATATAATATTTGAATTATTTTAACTCAATTTGCTAGTTTAATTACTTGAATTTATAGTTGGAATTGGTTTGGGAATATATTAGGCTCAGCTTACTCCCTTGAGTTGTTTGGTGAGATACTTGATAAAAGGTAAAAGTCATGTTTACTTTATGCTCCTGTATTTTTATTGTAAGCACGTGACTCGTAATTTGATAAGTTTTTCCCTTTCCTGTGGATCGGGTTGAACGCCTCGGTAGTATATTGAGATGCATCTTTAGTTCTTGCTTGTCGACCCTCGGCGTTGTACATACCACGCTGGATCGGGCCGTATGACCCCAACATAATCATGCGTGATATGGCTAGAAATCTGGATATTCATGAGATTTCCCTTTTATCGAGGCCTGGCATTTATATGGTCTTCCTTATTCGTTTAAGACTGCACTTGATATTTCTAAGATTTTGAGATTGCATATGAGATTTGAGAGATTTGTATCACTAAATTAAATGTTGAAAGATTATGTTAGTTACCATTTTTACCTAATTATTACTGTTGTGCTTCATATCCGTTTATGATTAATCATATTAATTTATGGGATCACTAATAAGTGTTGATGTCGATCCATCGACCCCAGCTGGTTCACCTTCACTTACCTGGGATCAATTTTCATTGCTACTTCTAGAGAAGTTCGATCCTTTTACTTTGAGAGATGAGTGCCGCTTGTTGTTTGAGCGCCTTTAGCAGGGTAGCATGACTTCCACCTAGTATTAGACTCGATATGTGGACCTATCTTTCCATGCGATTATTTTACTTCCTACTGAGAGGGAGAGAGTGAGGAGATTCATTGATGGACTCACTTTCGGTACCAAATTGCAGATGGCCAAGGAGACCGGAGATATTTCTTTTCAGAGGGCCACAGAGATTGCTGGACGGATCGAGATGGTTCATGGACAAGAGAGGGGACCGGTATGTGATAAGAGGCCTCGTTATTTTTGGTGGATTTAGTGGTGCCTCGTTTGAAGGAAAGGGTACTTTTGGTAGAGGCTATCCTCCCAAGTTGTTTCACTCAACACTTCAGGCATAGCATGGTGCTTCTGGTAGTTGTGGTCCTTATGTATCTCCGGCTCTAGAAGTATCATGATGCTCCGTATCATGTGTTAGGCTTCAGCTCCATCCAATTGGACAAGGATTTAACTTATGAGGTGGAGCCGATGACCATTTTAGCCATGCAGGTTTGGAAGTTGAGGTTTAAAAGTTATCCTTCAATTAGAGTATAGTGGATAGGTCAGTAAATTGAGCCGGCCACATGGGAGTCTGAGTCCGACATGCAAAGTAGATACCCGTACCTTTTCACCAATCCAGGTACCTTTCTATGTTCATTCGAGGATTTTAGAGTTGAATAATGTGATGGCTTGATAGGTTATTTTGAGTTTTAGTCTTTACTTCATTTTTCTGAGACCTCAATAGCTCCGTTTATAATTTATCGATTTACATGCACAGATAGTGTCTTTTTTCGTAAAAATATTTATGTGAAAAATTAAAGAAAATGGGAACATTAGCCTTGAAAATGCTTTGAGTTGACTACGGTCAATAATTTTGTAAATGGACCTCGATCAGTATTTAGATGGTCTTGGCGGGTCTGTATCATGATTTTGGACTTGGGTGTATACCCAAAATTGAATTTGGACGTCCCTAACTTGATTTGACGTGATTTGTTGAAAACTAGTTTGAAGGTTTAAAGAATTCCTAATTTTTATCGTAGGTTGACTTTATTTCTACCGATTTTGTATTAGATTTCAGAATTATGTATAGATTAATTTCATTATGTATGACTTTTCTGTAAAATTTGGTGCAAACGGAGTTGATTTGGCTTGATTCGGATGTCCAGCTGTAATTTTAGAGTTCTTAAGTTTCTTCGAAAATTTATACATTTTGATGTTCAATTCGTGGTTCTAGGTGTTATGTTAGTATTTTGATTGTGTGATCAAGTTCATATAATGCTCTTACACTTGTGTGCATGTTTGGTTTGGAGCTCGAAGGGCTCGGATGAGTTTCAGACGTGTTTCGGTTGAATTCGATTAAGGTTGGAATAGTTGGTTCACTTTTAGTGCTAGTGCTCTGCTGCAGATCTCGCATTTACAAGGTCTAGCTCGCAACAGCAAGCCTTACTTTTGCGAACAATTGTTCGCATTTGTGGGCGTGCGCTGGATTGGATGGTTACGCATTAGAGAATTGTTATTGATCGCAATTGTAATCTCAGAGTTGTATTTGCAACTCAGTAGTCCTTGAAATACCTTTGTATTTGTGAAGGTTGGGATTTCGCATTTGCGACTTCACAAATACAAACAATGAGGGTGTTAATTTTCCCGAGAAGGTCGGATCGAATCCACAAGGGGCTAGATTTTTTGGGAGTTGGATTCCTATCTAAAATAGTAGTGCATGGTGCTCTTAATTATACTTCCAATCATAATTTTTCATTTGTTACTTCTAATTTTATGCAAATGAGATGCTAAATTAAACTAGGAATAAATGCTTAAAATGTTTTCTAAATGGACAATGAAGCACTAGGGAAGTGACTTTCTCCTAGGTGAATATTGGACGGGCTAAAGCTTAAGGGAAAGTTGTTATGTTGGGGATTGAAATATAGCCAATGCACGAAATGACTCACTCTATACATCTCAGTAGCTTGAGTTACTTTTCCCTAATTGACTTTCTCAAGACCAATTATGTGTAAAAATTGTGCAAGCAATATAGACTCAAGTCGGGTATTACTATCTCTAGGTTTAACCATTTAATTGGGGCTATTAATTCTCTTGAATATACCTCAATTCCTTTTTGGGCTAATTTTCCTAGATTCAAGCTCTCTTTCTCAAGAGAGCCCAAGTCGAAAAGGCACAAATTAGTGTTTGCAACCACTAATTCAACATAGAAAATACAAATCAATCCAAATATTAACCACTCATAAACATCTAAGCCTTAGAACACAAGACCTATCAAATACCCACCCTAGCTAATGGATCTAGCTACTCATAATAATGGAAGAAAACAGATAATTAGATGAAGAATAACCCATATAATATGTTTGCAAGCTAATAGTTAAAGATTCAATGATGAACCAGCCACAAAATTACTCAAAATAGCCCTAAAACGGCCTTCACATGCTCATCTAAGATAAAGATGACCTAAAAATATGAAAAGGAAGTATTTATACAAGGCTGAATTTTCTGGATAAAAATACCACTTACAGAGGTAAAGCGGACCGCGAAAAATGCACCACGACCGCGGGCCTTCACTGCGGCCAGCATAAAATGAACTAGGACCCTAATGACTTCCAATATTCCAAACTCCCAGCTCTCTGAATCCCCTCTCCGTGGACCGCACAAAATGGATTGCGGCCGCGATGAGGCTACTACAACCACGAAGAATCTACCGCGGACCGCACTTCTTGAGCTTCAAAAATTGCATCTCTTTGATCTTTTTTTACCGCGGACCGTTCTAAATGGACTGTAGCCGCAGTGGGTTTGTTGTGGCTGAAGCGATTTCATGTTATAGTAGTGCCTTGACTTGTTCTTAGTACTTGTGCAGGTTGCACTCCTTTTTGAGTTGGTTTTGACTACTTGTCATTTCTTTGACCAAACCCTGCAAACAAGTACAACATGTAAGCTTGACTATTTGTATATATATTTTAATCAAAACTCAAGGCAAAAAGAAGTGTAAATTGAACTAGAATTCCTAATTATCAGATATTGACTCGAGATACATATACTAAAAAGATTGAGTACAAGGGTTACCCCACACTTAGAATTTAGAGCATCCTGCAAGTCAACATTTAACACCACTGAAACTTCATACTTTATCAACCCAAATTGCACAACTAGCACTTAAGGAGTCCGTACGTGTTATTTCAAATTACTAAGAAAGATCATGACCTTCAACACAATAGACATAGGCCTAATTTGTTTGCACTTAATGGAGGTCTGAATTTTAATCTTTCAGATCTTAGATATTAAGTGTGTTTGTTTTTAAAGCCTGAATCTTAATTATCAGATCTTAATCATTAAGTGTGTTTGTTTTTTTACTTCACACCCACTTAATGGGTCTTGATAAGTATGTATGATTAATATCTATAACAGAGACTTAATTTCATTAAGATTCTATCACATATTTATTATTAACTGCCACCACCACCAACATACTCAACTGCCAGTACCTCCGCCACCACCACCTCCACCACCACCACGCCACCACATCCTCAATCATAGCCTCCACCATGATCGACCATAACCACCCACTATCCCACCACTCCGACCACCATCTTTCTCACCCACAATCAACACTCATCCACGTCAACTACCACAACTCACCACTCTATTACCATCAACAACCACAGCTGGCACTGCATATCATTATAACCTATCACCACCTACCCACTACCTTCCTCGGTCATAACTACTACCACCACCCCCTATTATTAACTATCACCACCAACCACCATCATCCTTAATCATAATTGTCACCACTACCAATATCTACTAGCTACTTGGATGAACAACCATCATCAACCAAAACTACCACCAACCGCTGCCTCTAGTTGGCATTTACCCATTATCCCCCACCACCAACAACTATCATATTTTTATAAGTTATATATTTTATTAATAGAATATTATATTAGTTAGTATTTTATTTGAATTTTATGTTTATTAATTTTCAAATAAAGATAAAATTTATACATTTAGTTGTTAAAAATCAATTAGTCTTAATTATTTTGTATTCATACTTTAATACACATCTTCATATATTCAGATTCAGATGTCTTAATCTTAATACACATCTTGATATTCAGATTCAGACGTTTTAATCTTAAAAAAACAAATGAGGCCATAGTCTCGCTGTCAAGTACCACATATGATATATAAGAATAGGGCCTAGGGCTTCCTGTTATACAAGCGACAAACATGTGATTCTAAAATATAGCTTTTGTGATATGATCATTATACCTAGAACGACATTCAAAGTCCAGTTCATAAGAAAAAGGCATGGTTACTCAGATTTCACCAATTAAACCAAATTCTAATTGAGACAATTTAGCAAACATAAGATGTGCGCAAAACTTGTCATAAAACAAATAAACCACTTCCATACCATGAGTATTTCAAGAAGAAAAATTGGCAAACCATATGCCATTGCACAGAAAATCAACAATTCTTCCAAAAGCATTAATGAAATTCCAATTGTCCCCAAAAACTAAAGTGAAAATTTGATCAACATAGAATCACGAGGGACATGAAATTTGGAGCAAGAATTTACAACATGGGAGTGGGAAACAGAGCAAAACAATGGGGTAACATGCCGAACTCTAATGGTGATGGCAGAAACACCATCGAAAGAAACAAAATAAAATAATTAGAGAAGAGAATAAGAACAAGAAACAACAACAACAATCTAGTAAAATCTTATTCAGTGGGTTTGGGGAGGGTAAAGTGTACGCAGACCTTACCCCTATTCTGGAGAGGGTAGAGAGGCTATTTCCAGGAGACCTTCGGCTTTGAGACAAGAAGAAGAAGAAATAAGAAAGAGAGAGGGAGAGGGAGAAATCGTACCTTTCGTTGGCGGATGGAGAGAGTGGGCGGAGATAAAGGGTGAAGGGGGTGTAGGAAGGGGTGCAGGTGATTGCATTTTTTTGTGAATTATGGTTTAAATGTTAGAGAGGGATTGAGATTAAAAGGTCAAAAATAAGAAAATTAAACATACATATTTAATTCAAAATACACTTACACCGAGCGCATAAACGGTGCTCAAATGTGCTGATTTTTGCACTTTTTAAGAGGACAATTGAGCGTGTGGTGGCCCTGCTCGCACAGTGCAGTATTCTCAAACTTTAAAATCATCATATTGAGCATGCATTACAACAATAATGCACTATTTTTTTACCATTTGAACCAAGAACTAATCACTCCACACCCTCCGATGCGAGCCAATGCTCTTACTCCGCTATTCCTCTAACTTTCACTACCAATATTAAAGAAAAATTAGTTCTTTTTAAAAAATATATATCTAATTCCTATAAGCTAAAACTAAAACTATTGTTCCTAATTTTTTGTTTCAAATATTGAATACAAGAAAAATTAATAATTATGAGAAATGTTAGAATTTGCCTCCTAAAAAGCGCCTTATTTAATGTCGTGGCATGAGTCAATGGCTCGGATCAAGGATATTTTAACTCCATCATAGAAACTAGTCTATCTCCCTCAACCAATCCATGGTAATGCTTCAAACGTTGACCATTCACTTGAAACTTCCTACTCCTATCCTCGGCCATAACTTCAACTGCTCTATGGGGAATTACCTGAACCACTATGAATAGGCATGACCACTTCGTTTTCAACTTCTCGGGAAAGAGTTTGAGCCTTGAATTATACGATAATGCTTGATCTCCGGCTTTGAATTCTCTGTTCAAGACGTGCTTGTCATGAGCTATTTTCGTCCGCTCTTTATGTATTTTTGAACTCTCATAAGCTTGTAGGCGAAACTCAACTAACTCATTCAATTGTGTTAGTCTTTGTGTCTCAGTATCCTCCAAATTCAATTTCAAATGCTTCAACTCCCATAGAGCCTTATGCTCAAGCTCTATAGGTAGATGACACGCCTGTCCAAATACAAGCTTGTGTGGTGACATCCCACGAGGAGTTTCAAATGTTGTGCGATATGCCCATAGCGCATCATCCAATTTATTTTCCCAATCGGTCTAAATGCCATTAACTGTCTTTTTTAGGACGTTCTTAATTTCTCTATTTGTCACCTCTACTTGACCACTCATTTATGGATGATAAGGTATTGCAACCTTATGGCAAATGCGATATTTTTTCAAAAGTTTGTCAAAGTTTGGTTGCAAAATAGAGTGGCTACATCACTAATTATGGCTGTTGGAGTACCAAACCTAGTGAAAATATTTCTTTTTAGGAACTTTGTCTCTCCCTTAGCATCATTTGTTGGAATTGCCACTACCTCGACCCACTTTGACACCTAGTCAACTTCAACTAAGATGTATTTATTACCGATTGAGCTAATTAACGGTCCCATGAAGTTGATATCCATACATCGAATAACTCAACCTCCAGATTTGGTCGCATGGGCATCTCGTGTCTTTATAAAATGTTACCTATATGTTGGCAATCGTTATATTGTTTCACCCAATTTTGTGTATCTTTGAAGACTATTGGCAAATAGAAGCCTAACTCAAGAACTTTCGTCGCTGTTCAAATTTATAGGATCTATTTAATAAAGTTCTGCATGTTTACTTCTACATTTAGGAATCCTGCCCGTGGTCTAATGGCTATAACCAGACAATATATTTACAAAGTTAAAATCAGCTTCAAAATTAGATGTCATGCTTATAAGGTTAATATCAATATTTTATAGAAATCATGCCTATAGGAATTTTGTTGTGATCAAATAATTCCTACCTATTCAACTTCATTAGATACGATGCCTAAAGGACCAAATCAGCCTTTAATACTAGATACCATGTCTGTAGGGATTAAAATGAGCAACAATAGAGATTATGTCTATAAGATCTGAAACCAGTTTACTAAAAACTAGTTTGACTCGTATTGTTTTAAATCAGTTCATATAGCTTATTCCTTTTATTAATGCGGTTTAGAAATCATTCCTATAGGATCCAAATTGCTTTTTTAAAATTGTTACTATTTTTTCATCTTAAATCAGCACTAGATATCATGCTTATACGGTATCATCAATACCCACTTAGGCAATTCTTAGGTAATAATGATAAAAATGAATCTGCCTTTATTGAATTAGCAACTACTACAACCTGCAAGCAACCCTGATTCAGATTTCTTATCTAAGTTATGTAATAAATTGGTTTGCTTCAACAACTAAAACTCCCCTATCATAGTGCTTTAAATCATGACCCTAAATTTGTTTTAAGTCATGCTATTTATGTGTTTTACTTGAGGAGGTATATATGAGCCTTTAATTTGTTTACATGTTCCCCCAATACGCAGTCATATGTGTTTGTAATATCTCCTTAGTCTTTTACCTTTCAAAAAACAAAAGTCATCCTAATATCCTCCCTCTTATAGGAATATTAGTCCTAAATTCCTCCGGGACTGATAGAAATGAGAAGGGTAATAGCATGCAATAGAGCTCGAGATAATCCGTACTTTAATACTGGGTGGGAAGGATAGATATGGTATGATGACCATTGCGCTAATACCACGTGTAGATCCTCTCTAAAGAGTGATTACTGGGTATTGCATTGATGTGATCCATATTACAAATAAAACTAGGACTCCCCTTATATTCTTTAGCATGTTTAGTTATGACTCTTTCAAAACTTTGTTTTATTTTATCATATCCAAACACTTGAGTATTTAAAATCCCTCTTTGAGCCTTATTTGTTTAATTGTTAATTGCACAAATTTACAAAGAACTATCTGGTCGGGAACCACGCTAGTGGACCCTAAGGGGTGCCTAAGACCTTCCCTTGGGATAATTTTAAGCCCTTAACCTATCTTAGGTCATCAAAAAATGTTGTTGTAGTTGAACCCTATAGGTTCCCTAACGCACCTTAAATTGTTAGGTGGCGACTCTTTAAATTTACAAAACCCCTTTTCCGAAGGAAAGAGTTATCCTAACCAAATGTCATAAACCCGATTTACATAGAGGAAAAAGAGGGCACAAAAACATGGTGACTCTGCTAGGGATTTTTAGGATTTTACCATTTTAGATTATTCTTGTGAATTTGTACCTCTCCCTATGTGCAATTATCTGTTTAATTCCTTTAAGAATTTAATTTCTTTTTTTGGAAGCTAAACTGACATGTCTTCCTTATTTTCTTTTCTTTATTGATTTAAATTATGAATCAATTGTATCTATCGATTTCTTAATGTGCAAATACATGCCAACATGCTTTTAATTATTGCATAATCCTGCTCAACATCATACTCCACTCGTGCCAAAACAAATCCTATAGCAATGCTTATAATGAGTGGTTGTGCTCTTCCTATATCATTACCCCCTAAATTAAGAAAGGCATATTTGTGGTAAAACTAGTCGATCAGCAGTGTAGTCGACAGTTCCAAGCCTTCCCCCTTGAGTTGTCTACTCAAGGGTACTAGTCTAAAACCCTATAGAAACCTTACTCTGCTTAAATTGTGCATGCATCATGGTCAAACCTAGACGGATCAGTTATGTTGTTCATATAATGATCCTTTAAGATAGCATTGTCCAAAGTCCACTAGGTTTTCCCGAACCCAAAATAGACGTCGTTATGTTCTGTGCATTTATTTGTAGAACTATATGCTTCATCCTAATCATTGGTAATAAATATTCAAGTCCGGTGGGGGAAGGGTATAACCTTATTTACCTTGCAGAAACATGAGGCACGAAGTTCCAAAATTCGTCATGGTCACCAACATCCACCCAAGGTTCCTAATATGGTGGAAAGATTTACACTCTAGTGATCAGAATCTCGTTATAAAATATCTGGGAAATCTACCATCCCTCCTGGAAATCTAGCCCAATAACATGATCATAGAGGTTGCCACATTGTTTTGGGATTGTGAAATAGTCGTATTTCGCTTTAGGGGTATTGAAACAACACCTTTGCTAGAGGAAATATGAGGCCTGGATGGCCTAATATGGGAAACTCCGGGCTTGCTAATGCCTGAGAATCGCAAAGGTAGAGGCTTGCTTAAAATGATGGGTTTGAAGAAGAATCTGGAATTAACATGCTTAAAGGATTCATACATCCCTTTTGACTACTTGTATCAAATGTATGGTCATAGAAAATCATACCGCACCTACTATGGCGAGTTTTCCATCACATCCTCGTCTACCGCAGGGTTTTCATCTTCATATTTTGCTTCCAAGGTCTGATTGTATTTTTGATGAAGAAAGGTAGAATTCATACTAGGCTAGCTATGGTAACCAAAACCCTAATGAAAGGGATTTGTGGGCAGGCATTTAGTATTGTACCTATGATTATTGCCAACATATACCGAGTCTTAGAGAATTGTAACTGAGGAGCAAAACACTTCGAAGGTTGCGATCTGCTACTTTAACTTTGGCTTATAGAGCATCTCCAAAAGGGCGAATATCAACAAGAAATTCAACATAGGGACTGGGATGATCACATCACTTTCCATCATCCAAAGCGAATAAATTACATCCCCGACATGTTCGCTCAGCCTGTGGATGCTAAGGGATGGGTTGAGCTATTTGATAATTTGACCAAAGAACAGTTTCAATGGATGTTCGAATGGTTTTTGACAGATAAGTTTATCACCCGATCTAGAGACGCACTAATTAGCCTAAGGGGAACCTACCTTTACTTCCCTCTGCAAGTTATGAGGCAAGCTGGTAGGAAGCAGGTTATACCCAGGGTCGACAAGATAAGCCACTTTCGGGCTGACTTCCGAGGTTAATAGTCCTTACAAGTGCCAAACCTAGCACATGTGGCATAGAAAGATTGTGGTGGGAAGAGACACCATAGAGCCAGACAGATATCATACCAGTTGTACTCCTTTCTATTCAGGTTGGTTGGAAGACAATCATGATGATTTGGGTCAGCCAGGGTTTGTTCGAGGCCACAGGATTATAAACGAAAAGGTTGAAGCGCAAGTCAAGTACAACCAGTTGCTTAAAAGGATCCGCGAGTGCAAAAGTGAATATTGCGAAATACAAAAGTCCAACCAAAAGCTTATCGAGGAATGGAAAGATATGGCTACCAATGCCAATAAAAGACTGGGATACTTGGAGCGAGGCATAGCGGAACCAGAAAGAAAGTTTCTCAAAAGGGTTGAAAATTATCAAGAGGCTAAAGTGGCTGAAGGTGGATATCTAGCCAGAGCATACCTATTGCTTGGACTTCACGAGTTAAGAAAGTTGTTCGAAGAAGCTAAGGACGCCGAATCTAGGGAAGGTCCTTCTAGGAAAAAGCATATAGGAATTTATCTTCTTTGCTTAAAATGTAACAAGGTCAATCACCATCAGTGACTTTTATTTCTTGTTTATTCAATGTCTATTTGGGATTCGTCTTATCTTCATCAATTAAATGAGGCATTTAGCATTCCAAATTCTCTAGATCAACTTGTCGCTAGGCCTACCTTGGGCACAATGAGGTTCCCATATTAGGACACACTTTACATTCCTGCACTGTGTGTTTAAATATTGCAATACTTTTGATGATCCTCACTAACTTGTTTACCTTTTTGTTTTGTTTTTTATTATTGTTTGTTATTCCCCTCTCCAAAGGTTAGTTCATGCACTCTAGCAACGTTATCTTATTACACAAGATCCAAGAGACCTCCACCCACTCCACCTCTTAGTCCTGCCAAGAACAAGAAAAAAGGGAAAATGGAAGATTTGAACAACAGAAAAGAGAACACAACAATAGAGGCCACTGATACCCATGGTATTCGGGTTCCCAATGAAAATGTTTCACAACTTGAGGAAAAGTTGTTGAAGTTTCAGGAAGAGCTCGATCAGGTTCGAAATTTGTCCAACCTATCCTTCTCCCTCAGCACTCCTGACACCATCTTCCCCAACATTCAAAATTCCCCACAAAAGTAACCAAATTATCCCATTGCTCCAATAAAGAACCAATGCAACAATTTCCACACTCCAAACAACATTCCACTACTCATCCCCGAAAAGTAAAACTCCACAAATGACCATTTACACACCCATACACCAGTCTACAAAAACAATTCCATCTATGTTGAAACCATGCCACTCTCCACCCAACATATATCTTGCACACCTGAGTCCGATAGAAAGGATCTACTCATCAAAAACTTGGTTGAAGAGCTTAAGAAACTAACAAGCTGAATCCAAGGTGTTGAAGGATGTAAAGGGATCCAAGGTTGAATTATGAAGACCTTTGCATATAGCCAGATGTCAAACTACCAGAGGGGCACAAACCTCCCAAGTTCCATATGTTTGACGGTACATGTAATCCAAGGGTACATTTGAGAACATACTGTGAGAAGATGGTCGGGGTAGGAAAAGATGAGAGGATCTGCATGAAGCTGTTCATGAGGAGTCTGAATGGAGATGCACTATCTTGGTACATCAGCAGAAATCTTAAAAAGCGGTCGAGTTGGGTAGGTATGTAATCTGATTTTATGGACGAGTTCAGGTGTAACACAGAGACCACGCCAGACGTGTTCTATATACAGAATCTAAAGAAGAAACCCACAGAGACATTTCGCGAGTATGCTACTAGCTGGAGGTCTGAAGCTGCTAAGGTCAGACCCGCCTTAGAAGAAGAAGAAATAAACAAATTCTTTGTACGGACTCAAGACCCGAAATACTATGAATGGTTGATGGTGATTGAGAATCATAAGTTTTCTGACATTATCAAGCTTGTGGAACAAACTTAAGAAGGAATCAAAAGAGGCATGGTTACAAACTTAACTTCGAGGCCTTGCAAGCTACAAATAAGGCCTTACAATCCGATGGTGGGTGTAAGAAGAGGGACGTAGGGGTTGTGATGGTTGCACAAAGGATCAAGTCTCCTCTAAAATACCAAACCTACCTAATACCTCCACATACATATCATCTAGCCCCAAATTACCAACCACCCTCCTACCAAGCTCCACCACCAACTTATCAGTCACATCCACCTCCCACATATCAGCCTCCTCACCCAGATACTCCTAGCCTCTCATGTCTACCAAACTTATGATGCCCAACCATCTCATTTCCAATCACCCTCCGCAAGCCAAAACTTCTCTAGGCCCCAACCTAATTTTGATTGGAAGCCTCAAAAACAATACACAGCCATCGTCGAACCCATTGATCAGCTATATGAGAGACTCAAAGCCACCGGTCATGTCACCCACGTCCCTGCTACAACTCCTGAGGATCCTTCTCAGTGGGTTAACCCAAACATGTCTTGTGCATACCACTCCGTTATGAAGGGACACACCATCGATGAATGCAGCTCTTTAAAAAACAAGATACAGTCCCTGATCGATAACAAAGTCATTGTAGCAAAGGAAGCCGCTTTGAACGTTTGCAACAACCCTCTACCATATCATAAAGGCGGGGGAATTCACATAATTGAAGTAGGGGATGATTGGTTCCCGAGTGATCCATCGGGTGGATCGTAGAAGCAGATGATCCAATGGAACCAACAGTTACTCTTAACCCTATCATAGTCCAGATCCAACTGTCTAAGGTCATTGAGGTAGATATGTCTATCCCTCTTGAGTTTGAATCAGCTCCATCAATAAAGGCACCAACACAATTCGAGGTTGCAGTTTTGCCACCCAAAGAACATATCCCATTCGAAGTAAATATGGCCGCACTGATCCTAGTGGCAATGTCCACCGTGACATCATTCTATACAAAAGCTATACCCTGGGATTATATAGCCGAGGCTAGAAGGAAAGGCAAAGTCAGGTTCAAAGAGACTGTTGCAGCACAGGGTATGACAAGAACTGGTAGAGTCAATACCTCTAAATACTTAGCTGAGTCAAGCACGCAGACCTCCAATTGGCCATTCATCATTGAGACGGACCTGGATGACCTTTGCAGGAAATACATGCCAAGGAGTATTCGATCATCGACAAACTAAACAAAATACCAGCACAGATATCCATCCTCTCATTGCTACAAAATTCTAAGACACACAAAAATGCTCCGTTGAAGGTGCTGAGTGAAGTGTACGTGCCAAGTAACATCACTGGTGGGTAAATGGATAATATGGTGGTACAAGTATTAAAATGCCATAAAATCACCTTCTATAAAGACGAGGTTCCACATGAAGGGTTGGGTCACAACAAAGCCTGCATATCACCGTGCAATGCGAAGAATACTTCATCACCAGGATCCTGATCGACGGGGGTTCCAGCCTTAACATCTATCTTATGGTAACACTCAAGAAGTTGGGCAAAGGTTTGCATGAGATAAAAGAAGAAGCCATCAATGTGAAAACTTTTGACGGGTCTTAAAGGTCCACCATCAGTGAGATTAGCATATGTCTGCAGATGGGACCAACCTGGTTTGAGGTCGATTTTCAAGTAATAGATGTGACATCGTCCTACAACCTGTTGCTAGGACGACCCTGGATTCATGCTGCTGGGGTTGTAGCTTTAACACTGCATCAGGTGGTAAAATTTGAATGGAATCACTAGAAAGTGATTATTTACAGTAACAGCAGCAATCTTATATGAAATCGTGAGACCATTTGGGCAATCGGAGGAAGAAGAAAACTAGGCGGAGAGACCTACCACCATATCGAGCGAGTCAATGTTGTTGACAAGGACAAATGCTGGGATAACAAGATAGAGAGCATATTGAATTGGAGTGGGTACGAACCTGGCAAGGGACTCAACAAGAACCTCTAAAGGATCTCTAAACCTATAAAACTCAAGCAATATGGCACTACCTTCAGTCTGGGATATGAATACACTTGGGAGGAGTTCAATAGTTGGTCACCACCATGGCATGATCCTTACTACCCATTAGAGCAACCGATACCACACCTGGAGTAGACTTTCAAACATGCTGACATCATCTATGGGACATATTCGCCTGGTTGTATGATCACATGACTAGTCTGAATACGTTTATTGTGGCTCACAAATTTCCAATTGATCCAATGTGTCCACCAGTAAAGCAAAAACTCAGCAATCTCAAACATGATATGAGTCTAAAATCAAGGAAGAAGCCACCAAGTAGATCAAAGCCAAGGTTCTCAGGATGGTTGAGTACCCGACATGGTTAGCAAATGTTGTGCCAGTACCAAAGAATGATGGGAAGTTCATAGTTTGTGTCAACTATCAGGATCTCAACCGGGCCAGTCTGAAAGACGTCTTCCCTTTGTCAAATATACACATCCAGATTGACAATTGCACCAGGCATGAGCTACAGTCATTCGTGGATTGTTTCGTAGGTTACCATCAGATCTGGATGGATGAAAAGATGCTGAGAAAACGGCTTTCATTACGCCATGGGGAGCGTACTCTTATAAGATGATGTCATTCAGCCTGGAAAATGCAGGGTCCACCTACATGAGGGCCATGAAAACCATTTTTCATGATATGATATACAAGGAGATAGAGGTATATGTGGATGATGTTATCATCAAATCCAAGAAGGCCACTGACCACATAGAAGATCTGAGGAAGTTTTTCAACAGACTACGGAGGTACAACTTAAAACTAATCCCTGCAAAATGTGCATTTAGGGTTCCTGCTAGAAGTTGCTCGAGTTTATTATGAGGCAACGAGGAATAGAACTGGATCCATCAAAGGTCAAAGCCATTCAAGAATTACTACCGCTAAAGAACAAGAAAGATGTGATGAGCTTTCTGGGAAGGCTAAACTACATCAGCCGATTCATAGTACTGTCTATAGTTATCTGTGAGCCAATCTTTAAAATGCTAAAGAAGGACACCTCTACCAAATAGATCGATGACTGCCAAAAGGCCTTCAACAGAATCAAGGAATACCTGTCAACACCACTAGTCTTAAGTTCCACTCGAGCCAGGTAGACCCTTACAACTCTACCTTACTGTGTTAGATGGAGCTTTCAGCTGTGTTTTGGGGCAACATGATGAAATAGTATGAAAGGAACAAGACATTTATTATCTCAACAAGAAATGCACCCTGTACGAAGCCCGGTATTCTCTGTTGGAATGCATCTGCTGTGCTTTGACTTGGGTAGCTCAGAAGTTGAGACATTACTTCTGTGCCTATACTATGTACCTCATATCAAGGATGGATCCATTAAAGTACATCTTTCAGAATCCCATCCCACTGGCAAGCTAGCCAAGTGGCAAATCCTGTTGAGTGAGTTCGACATTGTTTACGTAACTCAGAAAGCGGTCAAGGGACAGGCACTGGCAGACCACCTTGTCGAAAACCCCAGTGATGGAGAATATGAACCCTTGAAAACATATTTTCCTGATGAAGAGGTAACATAGGAGAAGACACCGCAAAATCCTATGACAGCTGGAGAATGTTTATGGAGCTTCAAACTTCAAAGAAGTTGACATAAGAGCAGTCTTCGTATTAGAAACCGATCAGCACTATCCAGTGTCTGCCAAACTCAGGTTCCCCATCACCAACAATATGGTCGAATATGAAGCCTGCAACTTATGGCTCAAAATGGCCATTGACAGGAATGTGCAAGAGCTGCTGGTGATCAGAGATTCAGATTTACTCATACATCAGGTACGAGAAGAGTGGGCAACCAAGAACTCTAAGATACTCTCGTATCTGTATCATGTAAAGGAATTCAGAACGAGGTTCGTGAAGATAGAATTCCAACATGTTCCCATAGTCCAGAATGAATTTGCCGATACATTATCTACCCTATCATCTATGATACAACATCGGAACAAGAACTTCATTGATCCTATTCCGGTGAAAATTCAAAATCATCCAGCTTAATGTGCCCATGTTGAAGAGAAAGCAGATAAAAGACCTTGGTTTCATGATGTCAAGGAATATCTGGCAAAAAGAGAGTACCCAGAGCTTGCTAATCATACTCAGAAACGTGCATTTCGGAGATTGTCCAACAACTTCTTTCATAGAGGAGGAATCCTGTATATGAGGATTCCTGATTTGGGACTATTAAGATGTGTCGATGCAAAGGAAGCATCCAAGCTACTAGAGGGAAATTATGCAGGACTTGTGGTCCACAAGTGAACGGTTTTGTCTTAGCAAAGAAGATACTCCAGGATGGTTACTTTTGGAGGGCCATGGAAACAGACTACATCTAGTATGTCTGGAAATGCCATCGTTGCCACATACATGCAGACATGATAAAGGTACCTCCAAGCAAGCTCAACACAACAAGCTCGCCATGGCCGTTCACTACCTGGGGAATGGACGTCATTGGAACAATTGAGCTTGCCGCTTCCAACGGACATAGGTTTATCCTGGTGGAAATTGACTATTTCACCAAGTGGGTCGAAGCAGTGCCTTACAAAGCAGTGACTAAAAAAGTCATGACAGACTTTGTTCGGGACCGCATTGTTTGTAGATTTGGTATTCCTAAGTCAATCATTACCAATAATGGTTCCAATCTCAATAGCGACTTGATGAAACCATGTGTGAAACCCTTAAGATCAGACACAAGAATTCCACAGCCTACGGGCCTCAAATAAATGGAGCCATGGAAGCTGCCAACAAGAATATCAAGAAGATAATGAGGAAAATGATAGAGAATCATAAACAGTGGCACAAGAAGTTATCATTTACTCTATTAGGGTATCGCGCCACAGTCTGCACATCAACTGGGGTAACCCCTTATATGCTGGTTTATGGTACATATGCCATCATTCCCGCCGACGTAGAAATTCCTTCCTTAAGGATCATACATGAAGCTGAGCTCAACGATGCAGAGTGGGTGAAGAGTCATTACTAGTAGCTAGCTCTTATAGACCAAAAGAGAATGAATATAATTTGTCATGGTCAACTCTATCAGAACAGAATGTTCAGAGCCTTCAACAAGAGAGTCATGCCACATTGGGGCAGCTGGTGTTAAAGAAAAATTTTTCGCATCAGGATGAAGCCAAAGGGAATTTCTCTCCTAACTGGCAAGGCCCATACATGGTTCATCGAATTTTGACATGAGGAGCCTTTATACTTGCAGAAATGGATGGAGAAGTCTGGCCAAAGTCGATTAATTTAGATGCAGTCAAGCAATACTATGTGTAATCCTTATGTCTTCCCTATATGATGTACATTGAACTACGCCTGACCAGATTCTCGTTTAAGAGTGGATACATAGGCAACCCTATGGGTTCGGTCACGATTCAATAAAATTTTCATTCCCCCCCCCCCCCCCGAAATTTGGAACTGGGGAAGAATTTTGAGGAGGACCCTCAAAATTCTGAAGTATTCAACCAATCGTCCCACAAGCAGTAGTCAGAAGCATCAACCCATCAAACCGGGTTAAAATTTTGAAGAAGATCCTCAAAATTCCGTAGTAAGAGAGGTTGCAATGTCCTGAGTTGCGTCACAGTCGGCGGTTCATCTAAAAACTATTTTATTATATATTTATGTCATACTTTTACAAAATCGTGCATGTTTATTATTGAAACTGCTTTGTTTAGCAAATCAAAATCCAAACAAGTCGAGCAAATCCCGCAACGATACGAACTAACCTTCCTTTTTACAAAACTCATGATTATTTCTTTAGATGCAGGCACAAGGATTTTGAAATCATTAAAACATACTGCACACTCATGGAATGAACATTGTTCAAGAATACAACTCTCCTTACCGTTACACTTACCTATATTTGTTATCCGCACACCCTTAATGTTCTGTATGTCACAACGCTCCTAGTAATCACCATGCCTCATCTGCTATTTTATTTCTTGCATAAGGCTATTCTTCTGCCTTCCAAGGTTAAGCTCTATCTCTATCTGCATCTGCATTGCATAAGGATACCATTCTGCCTTCCAACTTGCATAAGGCTACTATTTTTCCTTCTGAGGTTAAGCTCTACCTCTATCTGCATTGCATAAGGCTACCATTATGCCTTCTAACTTGCATAAGGCTACTATTTTACCTTCCAAGGTTAAACTCTACATATATCTGCATCTGCATTGCATAAGGCTACCATTATACCTTCCAACTTACATAAGGCTACTATTCTGCTTTCCGAGGTTAAGCTCTACCTCTATCTGCATCTGCATTGCATAAGGTTACCATTCTGCCTTCTGATATTGAACGTTGTATCTACCCACATTGCATGGCTAAAATATCGCCACATTGCACGATTGAAAGATCACCATATTGCACGGTTAAAAGATCTCCACATTGCACAGCTAAAAGATCGCCACATTGCACGGATAAATTATCGCCACATTCCATGGCTGAAAGATTGCCACATTGCACGGATGAAAGATCGCCACATTGCACGACTGAAAGATCCCAATATTATACGGCTAAAAGATCACCACATTGCACGACTGAAAGATTGCCACATGCTACTGCATCCTTCATAGGCTGAAACATCGCCAATCCATCCAACGGTATCATTTTTGAAGGTACCATCTTCATAGCCCGAGAACACCATGTCGTGGCCCGGGGATTTCTCTCAGTCTTTTGCATGTCATTATTCAAAGGCAGTAGGGTTCGGAGGCACCATCCTCATAGCCAGAGAACATCATTTCATGGCCTGCGAGTCCTTTATTATATGCTTCATGGACTAGTACATCATGGTCTAAAGACGTTATCCTAACCGTTCAAAGACAACATTCATGGTCCAACGAGAATTTACATCATGTCCAAATTTACGCACAATATATGCTTTTATTACTTATTTGTAGGTAAACCAGCAAGAAACAGCTGCCCCGACAGGAGCGTTTTCGCTCTCGTGCCTGTAGCCACATCAAGCCTAACCATTCTCGTAAGTCGTTCACTCATCCAGCCCGAGATATTGTGTCCGTTCTTGGAAAGTACCCATTGGCATATTCCGCCTATGGATCTTGAACTACATACAGCCTGATTCCTGTAAAACCAAGGATATGTAGGCAACTCAGAAGCCAAAGTGCGGCCTGAATCTTTCAAATTATTTCGCTCGGCCAAAATTGGCCATCATATCTTTACCCGGAAACTCTTTCATCCTTCCCGGGTAAAGATGGGCAGCTATTAACACCCAATTTTTTCTTATATATTTTTAATATGAAAAATAACTCCAAATTGCATATATATGCGTATGTAAGGATATCCAAGTGTTTTATTATTTTTTTTTCATAATTTTTAACGGGTTTTTAATCAATTTATTTCAATTTGTATCCATACAATCCCAATAATTATGTCCAAAGTTATTAATTTGATGATTCATTTATTGGATATTTATATTTATGCTAAAATATAGCTAAGCTAATTTTCTCATATTTTTACAAATTTATTTAGTATTTTTAAAGCTAAAGTGTATATAATTGCAATATTACCCTCTTTTAAAATTTAACTGTGTTTATATTCATAAAAATCAAGTCCTATATTTTTAAAGTGTTAATCATATATTATTAATCCTTTTAGTGTTTTCAATTTATTTCCAAAAATTAATTTATTATTTTTTATAAATTAAATAGGGAAAATTGGCTATTCAAATAATAACCCAATTTCATTTCAATTATAGCCTAAAATTCAACCCTAATGTAACCCTATTTTCCCGGCCTAATCCTAATTAAACCTTGATCCAATTTCAAATTGAACCGACCCAGAACCAGACCTCTACATACCCTCTTTAATCCAGGTTGTTGATCATTTAAATCAACAACCAGTATTTATCCTTACCTTAATTAATCCTAAATGACCCTAAACCCTACCATTTGTTACAATCCACTACCTTAGAATCCCCTTCCTCTCAAACCCTCTTTGAAACTCATATGAACTCTAATCATGGCTCATGGGTGTTTGGTTCTATGGTTTCATGACCAGACCTCGAAGGAGTCTGGTCCAGTCCTTGCTCGACTACTGTTCATGGCCTTTCTTCGGCCATCCGCGACCTTTCTTCGGCCATTCATAGACTTTCAAGGCGGGTCCTTGACCTTTTCTGGTTAGATTGTTAACTTTCGAGATCTTTCTCATTTCTTTTGGGTTTTCTGAAACCCTAATCTCTAAGACCTTTCGATTTCTTTCAGATCTACCTTAGATTTGTGCTTACCTTGAACTTTTAAGTGTTTTCTCGAAGGTTCTTCAACTTTTTTTTCAAAATGACTCTTTGTTTTTCCCAAATGATTAGGGTTTTTCCTTTAAGTTTTCTCCTCTGACCTTAATAATGTTTGATGATTTTTCTATTTGCTCATGATGTTATTCTATCTATTTCAACATGTTTTAAAACCTTAGTTCCTTTTAGTTTTATCCGAGTTCTGGAAATTGTGTGTTTAAATATGTACTTGTTCCTTGTTTCTAACCCTATTTCTCTTGTTTGACTTGTTTTATTTTGAGTTTTTACTATCTTTTTAACTCGACTTTGCTGAAACCCTAACTTCCCAAAAGGTTTTCTCACCTTCTACTGTGAGACCTTACATGTTTCTTATTTCCATTACCTGATATTATATTTTTTTGCACTGTTGATTCTATGTGACTTGACCTACTTGACTATTGTGCCTCGAATGATTGTTTTGCTACTGAATCCTAGCTTATTTCGACCACTACTGCATGTTTGTGATTATCTCTTTTGCCAATGTGTTTGGTCTCACATGTCCGATGCTTCTATTCACTCCATTTATATACTGAAGGGCAGAATCATGTTTCTTCCTTGAGTGCTCTTGTGATTGATTGCAAAAGCTTTTTTTTTTATGAACCCTAATTTCACTCGCCTGTTTAAAATTACTTAATTCCTTTTCCCTTTACTGGGATATTTTACCTTGCTGAATCATTTTCCAAAAATAAGCTTATTTTCGTGCTTAGACTTGATTGTTACTGCATGCTTTTACTACCCCTTTTATGGTAATAATCAATTTATCCCCATACTGATTTTCTTTCTTTAATTGAAAACCTGTTAGTACCTGTAAAGCCACGATTCCTTAATTAAAGGAAATCACTTGGAATAATTGATTCTGACTTGTGATTGTTTCCATGTTTGTGTTAAGACTTTACTTATTACCTTATTTTCACTCGTTTTCAAAAGCTATAAATACTCGCCCCCTCTTCTTTCAAAGAAACACGAACTATCTAAATTCAGAACATACACTTCACTCAAAACTCTATTTTCTCTGTTACTACTTGTGTTACTGCTTTGTCTAGCCAGCTAAAAGCCAAGGCTAGGCTGTGAAAATTTGCTTACTTTTTTCTTTCTGCACTTTGCTACTTACTGGTATGTCCTAGTTAATTTTTCAGCATCAATAACAACATGTTTATGTAATTTTTTCAACTTCTTCATGCTTGCCTACTTCTGCTTATGTTTCTGCAATCAAATTACATTACTAGCATGTTGAAATGTGTTCCCTTCCCCTTTTTATGTTAATGCTCTCCTATGTGTATGAATCCCTAACCCCACATCCCCTCTTTGTGTTTGTATTCTCTGGTTAGTTTGTGAGTATGCCAGCATCATCTAGTATTGTACATGTCAAAACCTAACCCTTCCAAGGGTTATACGCTCCATGCAATGTACTCCTAAAATCCCTGACCCCTTTGTGTAACTATTAATTCTGTGTAATTTGAGTTTCACTATTGTTGTTTTCAAAATCACCCTTATAACTAACTATTTCCAAGTCCTGTTTTTAAATCAATCTCTATCTTCTGCACTTTCACTATATTCCTAGAACCTAAGTTATGCCCCTCTTGTGTGAGCCTTTCCTTGGGACCTTTGAGCTCCCTCTGAACTTGGACACATAAGGACCAGCCCTTCCACACTGCACTCATTCTTTATTTGGTTTTGCAAACCCAGGTGTAAGCACTGCCCGGGGTCCTTTGAGACATTTAGGAAACTTTGACACACCCAGGTCTGAGAAAGGCTTTGAAACAAGTGGCATTTGAGGTGTTTTGTTCCATAACTCAGAGAGGAAGTCAGAATCAGGCTTCCTATGGTGGTAACTTTTTATTTACACTTTTATGATGAAATTCAGTATTTGGTCTGTAATAATTTGTAGTGAATATTTGGGTTGGCTAGTGAAACGGGATGTGTAATTATGCATGTTTTAAGGGTAGATATCCTGCCTATAGGACCTGCTTCAAATTCTGTATGTTTTAATTCTACACCTAGATATCCTGCCTATAGAATCTGTTTAATAAAGTTCTGCATGTGTACTTCCACACCTAGGAATCCTGCCCATAGGGTCTAATGGCTATAATCAGACATCATATTTACAAGGTTAAAATCAGCTTCGAAATTAGATGTCATGCCTATAAGGTTAATATCAACATTTTATAGAAATTACACATATAGGAATTTCGTTGTGATCAAATAAATCCTGCCTATTCCACTTCATTAGATACCATGCCGATAGGACCAAATCAGCCTTTAATACTAGATACCATATCTGTAGGGACTAAAATTAGCAACAATAAAGATTATGTCTATAATATCAGAAACCAATTTAGTTAAAATGCAGTTTGACTCGTACTATTTTGAATCAGTTCAAATAGCTTATTCCTTTTATTAATGCAGTTTAGAAAGAATGCCTATAGGATCCAAATTGCTCGGTTAAAACTGTTACTATTTTGCCATCTTAAATCAACAATAGATATCATTCTTATAGGGTATCATCAATACACACTTAGGCAAGCCTTAGGTAATAATAATAAAACTGAATTCGCCTTTGTTTAATTAGCAATTGCTACAACCAGCAGGCCGGTCTGATTCAGACTTCTTATCTGAATTATGTAATAAATTGGTCTGCTTCAACAGCTAAAACTCCCATGTCTTAGTGCTTTAAATCCTGACCCTAAATGTATTTTATGTCATGATATTTATGTGTTTTACTTGAGGAGGTATATATGAGCCTCTTATTTGTTTACATATTCCCCTTAATATGAAGTCCTATGTGTTTTGGATATCGCCTTAGTCTTTTTACCTTTCAAAACCCAGGAGTCAGCCTAATATCCTTACTCTTATAGGAATAGTACTTCTAAATTCCACCGGGACTGATAGGAATGGGACGAGTAATAGCACGCAATAGAGGTCAAGACCAATCCATGACTTAATACCTTAACAGGGTGGAAAGGGCAGATATGAATATAATGACCAGTGCGCTAATACCACGTGTAGCCCCTTACCGGGCATTACATTGATGTGATCCATATTACAAACAAACCTACGGCTCCCCTTATATTCATTAGCATGTTTAGTTATAACTCTTTCAAAACCTTGTTTTATTTTATCATCTCCAAACACTTCTATATTTAAAATCCCCTCTTATTTGAGCCTTGCTTGTTTATTTGTTAGTTGTACAAATTCACAAAGAACTATATGGGGGGGGGGGGGGGGACCGCGCAAGTGGATCCTGAGAGATGCCTAACACCTTTCCATTGGGATAATTTCAAGCCCTTATCCTAAGTATGGTTATCAAAAAATATAGTTGTAGTTGAACCCTATAGGTGCCCTAACGCACGTTAAATTGTTAGGTAGTGACACTTCAAATTTCCAAAACTCCTTTCTCTAAAGGAAAGAGTTATCATAACCGAATGTCATAAACCTGATTTTCATGGAGGAAAAAGGGGGTGCGACAATACTAAATTCGTTCATGTACACCTCTCATAGCCCTTTTCAATATTTTCAAGAAATATTCAAAAGAATTTCCCAGCGCCGAAAAACCATCCATGAATATTTTCATCGTGCCCTTCATTATATCCGTAAAAATGGCTATCATACATCTCAAAATGTGGACGGTGCATTGCATCGTCCAAATAGCATCCTATGAAATGCATAAGTGCCATAAGGACAAATAAGTATAGTAGTTTCTCTGTCCTCAGGGGCAATGTGACCCTGGTTGTACCCCGAATAACCATCTAGAAACAAAGTAATCTCTCCCATCTAGTATGTTCAACATTTGATCAAAAAATAAAAGTGGGAAATGGTCTTTTCTAGTAGCATTATTATCCATACAAATGCGTTATCCAGTGATAGTCCTGTTATGGATCAACTTATTTTTTTATTCTTTATGACAGTCATCCCACCTTTCTTTGGGACACATTGAACGGAGCTCACCCATGTGCTATCAGAAATAAGGAAACTGATGCATGCATCTAACCACTTTATCACTTCCCTTTTCACCACATTCTTCATGTTCGAGTTTAGCATTCTTTGATGTTCTATGAAATGTTTGTGTCCCTTTTCCAATAGAATCTTATGCATACAGAAAGCAAGTCTAATACCCTTAATATCAATGATCGTCCAACCTATATCAGTCTTATATTCCAGCAATGCCTGTATAAGCAGCTCTACCTACACATCTCGCAACTCTGTTGAGATAGTAATAGGTAAATCAGAGTAAGGCACCAAGAATGCACACCTGAGATGAGTTGGCAATGACTTGAATTCTAACTGAGGTGGTTCCACAATTGATGGTTTGGCAGGTGGTGTCTTTCTCTCAGATAAATTTAGTGGCTCAAACTTTGGCTCTCTTTGTCAATATCCTTGGCCTTCAAGAGCCAAGATCCACTCTGCCAAATCTTCACCATTAGTTTGACTAATTAACAACAAACTAAAATAGAAGTCCAAAATAACTTAAGAAATATGTAAATGATAAAAAGGCTTAAGGTAGATAATCCCCCAAATTACCGGGCTAACTTTGATTGAAATCCTGAAACTTTGTTTGATATTATTCTATCAACCTTGGACCTAAAGTTGTTCTCTAGAGTTTTCCAACTACTAACAACACCATTCTTGAACTACTTTTTCCAAAATAAACAAAATGATAAAATTTTCCAATTCTAGGTCATCATGTCCCCATAACGATTCTAAATCGGGTTAAATCATTCCTTAATTTAGCCCGAAGTATTGTTTTTGACTGACCCAACCTTATCAATCTTTCTCAAGAATAATACTCCCTCCATTTCAATCTATGTGAACTTATTTGACTGGCCACGAAGTATAAAAAAACGAAAGACTTTTGAAATTTGTGGTACTAACCAAAAAGGAAATAGATTCACATAAACTGGAATGGATGGAGTAAGAAATAGCGCATAAACTTACAATTCTACTCTTAATGAGAAGCTTTTATAACCACACAAATACTTTGGCCCCCTTTTTGACTTGTTTAAGACCATAAATTTTAAAACTCTTTATTTTTTCTTAAACTTTGTGTCTAGTCAGATATTTTCACATAAATTAGAATAGAGGGAATAACTATTCTCAAAACAATAATTAAGAAAAGTTAAGCGAAACTCTTCAAATCTTCGATCAAGATGGTTTTTGGACTCTTCCTAGCTCCTCCTTGCTTCGAAAGTAATGTTCTGTTCTTTTCATGTCGAGATATAGTAACTGAGGAGGTGAAAAGTAGCTTTTATACCGTGAAAAATTTTCTCCAAATCAAAGTATCCTTATAATTTTCACACAAAAATTTATACTCGTGCTGCGCGCCAGGCTCGCGCACCATTTGCTTTGCATTTGACATTATCCAAATAAGCACACACTGAGGGCACATTAGAGGGAAAATGCGTTTTTTTATACTTTGTGCTTTTCTTCAATTTGAGTAGATTTTCGTTCCAAAACTTCAAATTTCCTTCAACTCTTCTTTCAATTCCCTATCAACAAAGAACATCAATTAGGCACAATTTTGGTGAGTTTTAACCGTTAAACTATTCAAGAACACTTGAAAATGAGGTTAAATACTATCAAAATATAGAAAATTATGCCAAATATCAAGTCATAATCTCAATATCAAAATAATTTAAGTATAAATAAGAGCCTTGAGGGTTATTTATACTAAAAAACTAAATATTATAAGTACAGCCACAAATTAATGTAGTCTCTAATTATTAGCTAAATTGCACATATAGAGGCCCCGTTATGAAAGTAGCCTCCAATTGGAATCCAAATTGCTCGATGGCTATCTAGATTACCAAACTTTCATACAATTTTGGGACATCTACAAATGTATAACCAGGTATAGTTTGCTTGTCATGCTTCACACAACATCATATATTTTTCATACAATTTACATATTACTTATATATAATTATGTTAATTGTATATTCTAGAGGCTTTGGGGTTCTGTGAAGGACATCTTCCCTTCAAATACTTAGGCATTCCACTAGACTCAAAGAAGTTGAATTTACATCACTATTTGCCACTGATTGAGAAAATTACTGATAGGATTACATGTTGGTCTGCTAAGTTCTTGTCTTATGCAGGCATGTGTCAACTTATCAAATCAGTATTATTTGGGGTCCAAACCTACTGGTCTCAGATTTTTATATTGCCTAATAAGGTGGTGAAAGCAATTGAAGCTATATGTAGATCTTTCCTTTGGACTGGCAATGGAACAGTGTCCAGAAGATCATTGATAGCTTGGGATAAAATATGCAGACCTGTCACTGCTGGAGGGTTAAATCTTATTGATATCCAGACTTGGAACAAAGCTGCTATAGCCAAACTGTTGTGGGGTTTAGCAAGGAAAAAGGATTGCCTATGGATCAAATGGATTCACTATTACTACATAAAGAGTGATGCCATTGAGACAATGGCTATTCCAAAAAATGCTTCATGGGTAGTCAGAAAAATAATAGAATGCAGGACCCCTATTATGGCTGACAACAATTTGCAAGGGGATCTATTGTTCAGACTATCAGGTTTATGTAAAGCTGGAAAGTTTCAAATACAAGCTCTATATCTCTCTTTGCTTCCAGTATTTCATAGAGTGGAGTGGAAGAATTTAATGGCTACAGTTAATGTCTTGCCTAGACATAAGTTTACTGCATGGATGGCTGCTCATGGTCGACTGCCCACAGTCGACAGATTACTGAAATTTGGCATAAATGTAGAGGAAAAATGTGTTTTCTGTCAACATGATGTTGAAGAGTTTGATCATCTCTACTTCTCTTGTCCAATTACAAAAAAGATTTGGTATAGAGTCTGCTGCTGGTTGGGATGCAACAGAACAATAGGCTGCTGGAAGGATGAATTGACATGGATTTGCTGTCTTGCTAGGAGTAAAATTTGTAGAAAGGCTGTGGTGGCCACTGCTTTTGTCACCACAGTGTCACTGATTTGGAGATGCAGAAATGCTATCAGATTCGAGGGAAAGCTTTTGATGAGAACCTTGTATGCCGAGAGATTGCAATTCTTATTCATGCACGGGGCATGAAATGCAAAAAATAGTTAAAAGGGCTACGACAACTTAACCACTATCCTTAGCTAGTTTTTGAAATGTAGAAACAATTTTTACAGTTTTGTGTAGTGTGGTAGTTAGTCTATACTACCACAAAGAACACCTACTTGTACATTTGTTGATATAAACCATCAAGTCATATCTAATTATCAATCAAAGTCTTTGGTTGCGGTAAAAAAAAAAAATTGTATATTATTTGTATGTCATGTGTTCTTCTTCCTCTTTGATTTTTAATTTGAAAATCGAACCAAAATTAATTTTCATAGACCTTTCATAAAACATCAATTCATATTTGTCGCACCTTTCAACGCATGCTGATTGCGAGATACAATTTGCATGTCCTACAATATCATATATCTTTTATATAATTCTCGTACAAGTTATATATAATTATGTAAGTTGTATGTGTCTAATTTGTATGTATTTTATATGTCACGTATTCTTTTTCCTTTTTGAGTTTCAATACGTAAATACATTCAAAATTAACTATATTCTTACTTGAGATTTAAACTCCAATAGATATTTCTAATTGTCTGCAGCAATACCTAACTCAAATAAACTAAATGTAAAACTTTCATATACAAATTTAAAGTTTTAAAATTTTTTAATGACTGTTAATATTTTATAATAGATTAACAAAATCAAAGGTTATCTAGAAATTATATTGAATTTAGAGAGCAAAAGGGGTGATTCTTAGTTAAAAATTGCACGGGACGCCCTATTTGGTCGCCCCTATTCAACCTATATTTCATTTTTTTAAAAAGTTTTAACTCGTACATATCTTTTAAACCACTTCAGATCCCTTTCTCCTCCTTCTCAAGTTATCTTCTTTCGATGTTGCAGGTTCTATTGAACGAATATAAGAGTCTGCTTCCCCTATTTCAGGACACACCTAATGCTATCAAAGAGTTGACAATTGCGCTAATATGATCCATCATTTTTATCTGATTTTATTTTACTTCTTTGCTTAATTGCTTTATGACAAACATTGATAGGAAGTACATAAAGTAATATGAAAGTTTGTAAGATGGAATGGTGAAACAAATAATTAGAGATGAATATAGATGCTTATACATTTTCATGTATTGAGACAAGAGCAAATCAAAAAAATTTCAGTTGAAGTTTTCTAGTTACAAAATAAAAACTTTCGCTAGTTATAAAACAAAAATTTCAGCTTTAGAGTTGAAGTTCGCCAGTCAAAAAACGATACTTCAGCTCTGGAGCTGAAGTTCGCCAGTTACAAAAATAAAAACTTTAGCTTGGGTGCTGAAGTTCGCCAGTTAGAAAAATAAAAACTTTAGCTTGGGAGGTGAAGTTCGCCAGTTACAAAAATAAAAGCTTCAGCTCTAGAGCTGAAGTTATCCAGTTACAAAATAAAAACTGCCAGTTATAGAAACAAATACTTCAGCAATTACAAACAAAAACTTTAGCAAAATAAAACTTCAGCTACTATGATTAAGTTCAGCAATTACAAATAAAAATTTCAGTATACTTGGTTCAACACACTTGATACTTCAGTTTCGTCTACTAGAATGTTGAAATTTTGCGTGATTGCCTTTACTACTTTAGCCCTATATGCTGAAGTTGCACGAAAAAATGAGTAGGCTTACAACTTTTTACAAAACATACAAAAATTAAAACGTGACCTAGAAAGCAAGTACAAATACAAGTGCCCCTATTCTTAAAAAAGAGAAAGGAGAGGGCTTTGAAATTGAGTTGAAAATGAAAGAAAGCCAGGGGTTGAGACGTGATTACGAAGAGGGAATAATCGATGTGCGTGTATAGATTATTACCTATTAAATGCCCTATTAAAAGAGTATACTCAATTACCATTAATTTATTTATAATTGATAAATTTTATATTTTAATGTAATTAAGAGAGAACATTTTTCGTAGGAGTAAATAAGTTTATAATATAACATAAATAGGTAAAAATTTCAAAAATGTTATAAAACAATAAAAGAAGAAGAACAATATTGCAGAGAAAGAGAGAAAGAATTCTTATTGAATTTTGGGGTGATTTACAATGGGGTAACATCCCTCTATTTATAGGAGGAAAAATGACTTAGCCTCAAAGTAAAATTCTCTGCAAGATAGACATTCACTCTAATTAGAATTCTATTCTTAACACTCCTCCTTGAATGTCTACTCAATAAGTAATGTGCCTTATTAAAAACCTTAACTAAAATAAAACCCAATGGGAGAAAAATTTCTAGAAAAGGAAAAGGAGTACACACGTTTAGAAATGTACCTATTGGTTGCCTCGTTAAAAACCTTGCAAGGAAAATCCTGTGGGAAAAAACCCTGCAAGGGAAAAAGAGTGCAACACGCATTAACTCCCCCTGATGAGAGCATCAATTCACATCCTTGAGCCTTCACATTCCAATCTTGTGCGCCATCTTCAAGAGATCGTTGGTAGAGATTTGATAAATAAATCAACCATATTAACTATGATGAATATTTGCACCTTGAAATCATAACTCGTGATAGATATATAATGTCTTCACAAATATCGTGGAATGGCTCTTCAATATCTCCATAAAGGTATCCTTGCTATCACATTATCATACTTATAGTTATAGTAAGATATATTTGTGCATAAATTGCACTGAGGAAGTGGTACCTCAAGATCAAGAATTGTAGATGCTTCAAGCAACTTAAATCCTTCATGGATTGTCATATAAGTTAAGTCATATAAGCCATATTATAGACTTTAGATGCATATCAAGTTTTCATGTCATGCTAGACAAATAAGATATTGAAAACTGATAGCACATACCATTAACTTTATACTTTTAAGTATTTGAACTACATGTCCAAAACTACATGTCTTTCATATGGGATCAATTCTACTTGAATTGTATCTCTTCCATTTGGCTAATACTTTTGTGTCTATATTCGATAGACTTAAGATCCTCATCTAAACTTAGCGCATTATAGATGTCGTCGACGAACATGTTATATCGGCTCCAATAAATTTTCACAAAGACATAACATAGAGATCTCTTCATTCATATATTCAGGTACCTAAATCTCTCATGAAATTTTATGAAGTGTTATGTCATGTGACCTCTAGATCACTTGCCTCCTTTATTATGATCACTTTGATCATTTGCTCATCTTCTTTATCAAGAAGTTTATTGGAAACCGATTTTTCTATATGGTTTAAGCGTACCATAGACTTTGCCTTTTTAGGACTTAATATGAGCATTTGCAATGAGAATAAAGTTACTTTCTTTGGGTCAGCAAATTCTTATGGCATGCTTTGCAATATGTTGCAAATGAATTATCTTTTATGAACTTCAAGTTCATATTATCATATTCGAGGATCTAGATGTACAAATGATAATCCATTCTACGTAACTTTTTCTCAACTGTTTAGCATGTCTCCCCCTCATGTTAGAAAAACTAACTTGTTTCCTCAACTTTGAGAATTCATCTTTGTGCATTATGGTGTTAATGAAAATATACACCGCACATCAATAATAATAAGATGGAGTTATTTGGTTCCTGACCCGAACCACCTGTGAGGGGAGAATGTAATATACTTTCGTATATAACACATATCAAACGGATATAGATAACTTTGTTCTCATAAGTAATAGTTTAGCTATTAAGTGGAGGCACTCAATAAATTATCTTGCTAAACCAGCTGTGACGTAAACCAACTTATCAAGATAATCTATCTTGGACAGAAAATTTGGAAATTATGCTCTAAGTTAAATTATTGAGCAAATTACCTTGCAAATACCAAGTTGCGGGTTAATAATAATTGCACATGTAACCATCTCATAGATGCATCTTATGTGGTATACATAGCAGATGAATGAGCCCATATTCACCTTTGATATTTCCAGCATTCATGGGATTCAATCCCAATTTTAATTGGTCTATCAATTAACGAGAACAAGCAACCTAAGAGAATTCGTAAAGATATAAGAGAATTCATAAAGAACTTTCCACTTCTTTAATATTTACTCATGTGAATTCTCTATTATTTTTGCATATCGTATTTAAATTGATATGACTAAACTGATTATGCCAACTGAATAAATTATCAATATTGATAAGTTCATGTTTACACCAGGACATGTGCAATTATCAATAAAACTCCATGTTTATTATGATATGAGTTTTTATATCAATAAACATTCACTTTATTGTGGCATTCTTTGTTTGTGTAGTACAAACTAGAAAATAAAGCTGGTAGCTTTTCACATGCATATTATTCCGCTGCAAGTTGTAGTAATTGAAGATATCAAATCTTTCATTTATTTATTGTTTCAATATAATCAACCGCTTTCGCATATACTTTGGAAACTGAATAAGTTTATTTGAGGCTTACTACAACACATACCTTATTGGTAATCAATTATGTTTCTCAAAAAGTAACATAATTGGCTCTTACAAAGTTTTCAATTAATTTGGTACTATCACATATTAATCAATATCCATATAGTGAATAATTCTTTTAAAGAGAAAGTTGTACCATTATGGTCATGGTCAAAATTATATGCAAGATATGTTTCTTGCATTATTATTGTCCTTTAATAATCACATTACCAAAATATTTTGGCGTAAAATAGGGACGTGATCAATGACCATTCATGCCATAATAATGACATTATTTTCTTATACCATCTCAAACCTCTTTCTAGAGGCGAGTGTGGTATATTTATTACCACTAGCATATTCATATTCTTTCAAAAATAAATATGCATTCATAAATTAGATGTTGTCATACTCACATAATGAATGGACCATAATCATATAGATCTATATGTGCTTTATTCTATTCTTAACAAAAAAAAGTTCTCCTGTGAATGAAATATCAATTGGCCATTTCATAAAGATTAAGCTAGATTTCAAACTCATACGGCCCACTGCCTTCTGTCCCAATTTGTCCATTTCAACAGATAGCGCAGATCTAGTTAGTAGGGTGTCCGTCGGGTTCCGATCTCCAATTCTATATAATCCCAAAATAAGGGGGGACTCCTTTCTATTTCTTCATATTCTCTCTCCGGCAAATCGAGTTGTAAGTAAATAAAACCCTAATCCCTTTTCCAATTTTGAGTTCCCTTTCTTGGGAAAATTTATATTAAATTTAAAATTTCAAGCCATTCTTACCATCCGAATATTGATTTAAAATTTCAACTATTTCGAATGTTTTAGTGATCAAAAAGATTCCCGTTGATTACTAATCAATCTGTCCTTATATTTACTTTGTGGTTTACATAATAGACATAGCTCAAAATATTATTAATTATCAGCACACTTACATTATGCCTTAGAGATTGTATGGTAGTGTAGGAATAGGTGTGAGAATTTGAGAAACGCGAAGTTATTTTTAGAAGACAAATTATTGAGGATTTATATAGTCGGCCTGAACTAGTTCGTAATAGAGGGTATGTTGTAGACTATTAATTATGAGGGACCAAACCTAGTAAACTGTACTTAATATTGGCTGCCATAATATGTGCCTGTCCACACTTTGGGTTGTGTAAAATGGTTTATCTTCATATGGAGGAGAGAATGCAGTTTAAGTTTCCGGAGAAAATGATTTGAACCACTTAACCTAAAGTAATTTTGAAAAAGATAAACCAGGGGAAGTTTTGTTATATGAAATGTTATGGCAACTGTACAGACTCAAAATCTTGATTGACCCTGGCATATACTAGAAGTTTTTGCACATGGAGTTGTATTGGTGTTTGTCAACTTAGTTTATTCTGTGGTCATATGTTGACTAGTTTAGTGGGGAGGGCTGAGATTCAAAGGCTTAGGCCAAGTGTTGTTTTTGCTGATTATCTGTAGTTGCAATATTTTTGATTGCTATCCTTCTATTTGTTTGTTTTTTCCTTTTTTATGGTATACTTTTTAATTGGTGGCATCTTATGCTCTGCTTTGTGGCTATATGTAAGCTGCTAATATATCTTCTCTTTGAAGGTCCTTTTATATTCAAGTCAGTAACTGCATAGTGGTGATGGATCTTGATCTCAGAAAGTTTGGAGGAGGTATGTTTGAGGGTATTAAACTTCTTACAATATTTGCTCCTAGATTTTTTTTCCCTTTGCTTCAATAATGTAATATTTTTACGCGATGAAATACTTGTTTGTAGGCCAGAATGCTATTATTTAGTGAAGCATTTTTTTATAGCATGTTTGACATTTATTGTCTTTACTAATGAAAGTCTGAGAACTTTATTATTCCGTTGACTTTCTGGTTTGATTATGATTCCGAAGGTCACCAAAACTAGAACTTTAGAGAAAACGTTGCTTGGTGCAAGATCAAAATTTTGCCGTCAGTAGACTAACTTGTTGTCAAGATATATTTTGAATGATCAACTTGTGGTCAAGATATAAGCATGACCCTCTCTGCTAATATTAAGAGCCTGTTTTCACTTTTTTTCGAAATCAATGTTTGTTCGTAAAATTTTCATTTTTCACTTGAAGATGCATTTTGTAAATTTTCGAAAATTTGAAAAACTCCAAAAAACTATTTTCCAAAATCACTCACATCACTCACAAAACTTCAAAAACAAACCAAAATCATATTCATGTCAAAACTCAACTCTAAATTTCAAATATCATTTTCATTTGAATTTTTTTTCACCCCATATTTTGGAATTTTACATTTCTTACATCCAAAAGCCCACTTAATTAGTCACACCTATGAGGATCCATTATTCATGTACTTATAGAGGCAATTATCTAGTGTTCTATAGCACGCCTCCTCCAGCAAGCACTTCTATTGCCAATTTTATCTAAAGTAACTGTCTTTATTTCCAATGAAGCATGCAGAAGACTTATATATGATACCCTGTGCTTTTCCGGGATACTCTATGTATCTTTTTTTCATTTTAATCATCTGGTAATACCTTCCAGAGAAGTGGCTCAAAACATTTTATAGCTTTCTTCTTTATAAGCAATCTCAAATCATTTTCCTACTCATTGATAGTGTATCAGAACTCTATAAAATAGTGGTCAAGAAGCTGAAATATGTGTTGTCTGAAATAAATTTGTTCTTCAACTTCTCGTCACCTCCTTTGGTGGAAAATCTCCTTTTTGATTGATCATGTTACTATATTCACTGCCTATCAGAGCGTCACGATGAGAAAAATACTCGTGAGGTTTAAACCAGTGATAGAGCAAAATTGGAGCTTCAAAATGCTTCTGATCGTAAACAGATCAGTTGATGAAATTTGATGAAAGTCTTAAGTTGACTGCTCTAACATGTGTTATTGCCACTATTTATTAGATATTGGTTTTCTGGGATAACCTCTGTCATCATTCTGTTCATGATTAGCCTCGAGCATCTCGAGCAATCATAAGGATGTTCTGATATACCAAATGTTTAACTTTCCTCATGGCACATATGAAGTGAACTATTAATGTACTCCACCACTTGTATGTATCTACTGAGCTAAGGTTCTGAGAATACGTGTAAAACAGAAAAGAAATATTTATCAAAAAACGG
This sequence comes from Nicotiana benthamiana, assembly GCA_034376525.1. Classification (NCBI taxonomy): domain Eukaryota; kingdom Viridiplantae; phylum Streptophyta; class Magnoliopsida; order Solanales; family Solanaceae; genus Nicotiana; species Nicotiana benthamiana. Next base: position 100,148,480 of record CM067337.1, read on the forward strand.
AAAAGAATTCCATTTTAAGCTCTGTTCTTGCCATTGAAATCTGAAACAAGGAAATGTGTCAGACTTTGGGAATGTCATAGGGCTAGGTGAAAATGAAAGTGATATATGGCAATTTTAAGTGGCAGGTGGATAAAAAGGGAAGCATCGTTATAAAAGGCGAAAAGCGCAAAAAAGCTCGAATCCATTGGGGTGTTAAGTGCAAAGCGCATTAAACTGCAGGCTTTAATGAAGAAAGGCGCAAATGGAGAAAAAATACAAATATGTACGTGTAGTCTAAGATTAATATATATAAGCATGAACAAAAATATATGGATAAAGAAATTGAAAAAACTTATGATAAGGTGAAACATCAACTGCTTACTGTCGCCCTTCAAAATTACACTGATTGACAAGGAAAAGTGTGCCTTAGAACCTTGATGGCTATGCTAAAGCGCCCTCTAAGTGATTTGAGCCTCATTTCCAGTTTGAAGCGCGCCTTTGACAATACTGAAGAGAAGAAATAATTAAAACAGCCCAGCAAAGGATATAATGTGAATTAAACTATTTACGTGAGGGTTCAGATATGACAATAAAGCACTTAAATACTTAAGTTTATTACCGGAATGCAAAGATACAAACTCTTTTCATGGTATTACTGTTTCTTGAGGGCTATTTTATTTGTGTTTCTTTTCCTGTGGACCATTTATAGTTTGTTCCAATATTTGCCAGTTCCTCTTCGTTCAAGTTTCATATGATTATCAAAAGTTGAAGCATTGTGAAAGCATAACAAAAGATAATATATTATGTATCTTCTGTCATGGGTCCCATTATTCAGCTAGGCAACACTTTCTAATATGTTAAGTTTTACAATGTTCTAGCAAATTTCAACAGTTTGCGAGGGGTTGCACATGTTCAGCCTCATTCAAACTATTAGCTGGGATTTTGTTATGCAACCTTACAGATTCCTTGTTAGTTCATTAACTTTGATGTTATCCATGTACAAGTATTGCTGGGACGTTTAAGTCACACTTTTGTCATCACCTTGTTTATCATAAAAGACTTTTTTTAGGATTTGAAGAGCATGAAGTGGTTATGAAAATTTGGCTTTAACATTAGCTTTACCAATGCTTTTACATTCTCGCTAATGGATATTCATTATCTGAATGGATTTTTCCCATCACATGGGCCTGTTTTTTGTGTCTTCAGGACCTAGAGAACTTGGGGGCTCAGTTGATCTTCTAGACCATTGTAAACTTAGGAAACATCTTGATTTTTTCTGCAAGAGGTCACTGCCACTCTCTATATCTGAGACACAATACCTTAGGAATGTGGTGGGGGACACAGAAATAAGGAAAGGTGAAGGAATTGAACTCGATCAGCTGTCCCAAAATTCCTCCTATGTAGGGCATAGACTCGTAAAATTGCGTCCTTTTGGCTTGGGTCTTCTTACGGATGCTTTTCAGCTAAGAGAAGCAACATCCACCGATCTGCCATTGGTAAGTAACAATCCACCATTTAATCCTCAATGTGCTCTCTTACTGTGTTGGGAAGTGCTAGCTCAAGCCTTCATCTGCCGTACTAATCCAGTCTTGCCATAAAATTTCCTCAATAATTTTATTTTTATGTCAATAGGCAGAACTTGGGTTCCCTGCAGGTGCATCTAAATTGAAGAATGAATGCAAGGAAAAGAAGAAGCATAAAAAGCACAAACACAAAGATAGGTCGAGGAAACAGGATCCTAGCAGTTGCATTGATAAGGAACCTAAACCAAGCAGGGTTAACAATAAGGAGAAAAATGGGAGCAAGAAACAGAATTACGGTCCAGATTTGTTTCTGAGACAGCAAGTAAAGGTAAGACCAAATTCGGGTTTCATGTCTGCAATATTGGTTAAATCCAAGACTGAGTTCGACTTCTTTCTTAGCAATTTTCGATGACTTAAATGCTTGTGCTAGGCTTGCAGACTGAGAATGAATTTATGCTTCTTGCCAGGGTCCTGTTGTTTCATATCTTTTCCCATGATCAAATTCTATGTTGTCGTCTAATATTTTCAATTGAAGTCTATGAGCATAAAAATATGGTGCATCTGTTTTAGAGAATGATTATGTGCAAACACTGTGGTTGAGATCCATGTTCTTGCTAAAAATTGTGCTATGACTTCTGTAGGTCAAAATTATTATCCTTTATGATCATTATAAAAAATTATTATCCTTTATGAATCAGTTAACTTACAGAGACATTTGTGGAGCTTAGATCTGAATTGAAATAGCTGATATTTGTGGAGCTTAGATCTGTATTGAAATAGCTGATATCTTTTTCTTTATTACATCTTGTTACCGTTGTCTACTGATTACCTTTTCAGAAGCCAAGAACTGATGGCAATGGAGGTTTTCCTGGTATCCAAACATACCAGAAAAATGAGCTAAATTAGGTAACTTTCATCTCACACTGTTATTGAGCGAATTTTTCTTTAAATAGAAAGTCCATAGTGATGTGGGTTAACTTTAGAGGCGGATCTAGGATTTGAAGATGGCGGGTGCCATAATTTTCTTTAATACACTCCTTCTAATGACAAATGTAGAGTTTGTTAGAAACGTGTATTTTGTTCGGTTCTGTCTTTTAGAATTCATTCGGGTCAACTTAATAGGCGTTTATTTGCATATATGAAAATTACATCTCAAATATCAAGACAAACATAATTAGCAGTGTATACTATCATCATCATCATACCCAGTATAATCCCACATTTGGGGTCTGGGGAGGGTAATGTGTATGCATACTTTATCCCTATCGGGAGAGGTAGAGAGGCTGTTTCTGATAGGCCCTCGGCTCAAGAACGTGTGGAGAGAAGAGAAGGGAGAAGAAGAAGAAATAGGGGGAGGAAAGAAACAACTAGGACAACAGTTTATACCACAATCATACATTTATTTTTAACAACACATAAAATCAACACTTTTGCTAGGGAAATAACTTTTTTTTTTAATTTGTGTTTAAAATAAATCTACGCAAGTAGAATAACATTTTTAATAAGAAATTACACCAATTAGAGTAAGAAAAATCAATAAAAAAAAGTTAATTGGTGAATTACACCCCCGTAAGTAAATCTTGAATAAGATGAAATTTAAATTCCCAAAAATCACAATCATAAATTTCATGTTTTTTCTAAGCAATATTTACAAAATTTCATCACAATTTAATAATAAAGAGATTTAAATTTAACTTAACAACCATGGAATAGTTAAAAAAATTATATAATAAAATACTTTTAGGAAAAATTAAAATAGATCCTAATCTAAAATTTTCGTTGAGACTGAAGTCTTTTGATTTTGATAGAAGAAAACTCGCAAATTTGAGATTAAGAATAATGCTTATATTTATGAGATTTTAAAATATCGGAGTCTCTTTTTTTAAGTGTTTTTACTAGAACACAAAAACTACTAGAACATAGGAAAGAGAAACATAAAAATTAAGAAAAAGATAAATAGGAAATCGGGAATAACCGAAAAGGGAAATGACTGAGACAAAGGAAATAAAAGAAGCACAAAGAAGGGAGCCAAATAAAATTTAACATTAATTTCAACTTGGGTCTTATACAGAAAAGTTTTCGGAAAGGTCTTCCAACTATGGCACCTTTGTTTAGTTTGTGATTGCGAGTGGCAGGATCATATATCAAACTAGTTTAAGAAAATTTCAACATAGGTATATAATAATTTTATCACCCTAGCGGGTGCCATACTACTCCACCCTAAGGGGTGGATCCGCCACTCGTTAACTTAGATAAGTGTCCACTTGGTCCTATTTGTAGGGAAGCTCTGCGTCATATTTTTCTTTTTTCAACACCTGAAAAATGAATTAATAATTTTCTCGACTCATGATTTATAATGCTTGAAGATCTGTGAAAGGGATTGTTTTCTTTTTCAGCGAAATTTGGGATGGTTATCGTACATACATTTATTTAGTGGGTTTGTTTTTTCCTTCTTTTTTGGGTCCCAAACTTGTTGAGTATACTTCTTAGTTTTGTTCTTTCATTTGTGTTTGGTGTGAAATTTACATGGAATATACCTGTGAGAACATTGATTGCTGATGATGTAAATTGTGGATATAACTAACTAGCTTTTCTTTTCTTGTTTCCTTTACTTTAATTAGGCATTCAGACGTTCATGAGTGTAGGATGTCATTGACATCGCAAATCTGGTTAAGAGAGTAGCAAGGCGCATTTAAATATCACTCCAATTTTGTTGAATCGCGTCGTATGAAATTTTGAAGGATTAACTTCTAAAATTGGTGTTTTCTCTTGCAGGTAACCATGTCTGAGTCAGCTTTCAATTATTTTGAATGGTTCCTAAGAGACATTGAGAGTAGTAGCCTGTGTTGGTAGACACTAAGATTATTCAAAATTGTACATTAGAGAATATTGAAGCTGTGAAAATTTTATTTTGTAATTAGATACCTCTGGAGACACATATGGCCCCATTATACAAAACCAACAACAACGACAACTACCCAGCATAGTCTCAAAAAGTGGGGTCTGGGGAGGGTAATATGTAGACGAGCTTTACCCCACCCGAAAGGGCAGAGAGGCTGTTTCCAATCGACCCTCGGCTCAGTGATACAAAACCATATTACATATATAATTGTATGACCGGAACTTATCAAGTAAAATTGCTTGAAAAGTGAGAAACCTGAATTCTCAATGGTAAATCCTCCATCAATAATAAAATCTTGGCCACTAAAACACTTGGACCCATCACTTGCGAGGAAAACAGCAGTTTCAGCCACATCTTTTGGAGTAAAAGTTGCACCATTTAAGGTAGAATAAACATTTGAACCTTTTTTTTACCTATCTTCTTTAAAGAATCTAAACCCATTGGTGTAAGAACAGCGTATAGGGAAACACAGTTCACACGAATGCCATAACGTCCTAAATCTACTGCAGCATTCCTAGTAAGTCCTAAAAGTCCATGCTTTGAACTCGTTTAGGCATGAGAACAAAGGCCACCAATCGATGAACACACTCTGCCAGTGACAATTATGCTACCTTGACGATGAGGATCATGACTTGGGCTGCTTGTTTAATCCCAAGAAAAGTACCTGCGAGGGAAATTTACTCTTTGACATATTGACGTAATCTGATTTTGGTTCTTGTGATATATGGTTAAACATTTTTTACTTTCACCTAATTAAAATGTACACTTTAGATCTGTTACGTCAAGACTTTCCTTCATTAAAACCATACATTTTAATTAGTTTTAAGTTAAGTATGCTTAGTCAAATATCACAAGGATCAAAATCAGAATTTATATGCAAACCTTGGGATAAAAAGTGAAATTATTTCCGTACCTACGAGGTTAAGACTGATGAATTTTTGGAATTCAGATTTTTCATTATCAAGAATGTTGGATTTGACTGCTCCCATAATACCAGCATTGTTATACATGATGTCTAGCTTGCCATACTTGGATACAGCAATGTTCACAGCATTTTCTAGATCTTCTTCTTTTGTAACGTCACAATGCACAAATGTGGTTGATGATATATCCAATTCTTTGCAAACTTTTTTGTGCCAAATCATCTTGGATATCTGCGATCACCACTTTAGCTCCATGTCTTGAGAAAAGTCTTGCAGCTGCTTCACCAATGCCACTAGCCGCACCAGTTATAATTGCAACTTTACCTTCTAGCCTAAAATAGTTAATAATGATCATGCATGTTGTAATCTATAATTTACCTCGAGTTAAAATTACAATGATGCTGTAGAAACTCTTTATAATATGTGTCGGTATATACAATTTAAGTCTTTTTCATTTTATACGTAGTGTTCTTGTAAGATTTACATATAGTGTAAATTAAGAAGGTACTTAACGAATTTTATACTATGAACGTAACTTAACCGACAAGAGGGGTTGCTCTGATGGTAAGCAACCCCCACTTCCAACCGTGAGGTTGTGAGTTCGAGTCTCCCCAAGAGCAAGGTGGAAAGTTCTTGGAGGGAAGGATGCCGATGGTCTATTTGGAAACAACCTCTCTACCCAAGGGTAGGGGTAAGATCTGCGTACACTACCCTCTCCAGACCCTACTAAGTGAGATTATACTGGGTTGTTGTTGTTGAACGTAACTTAACCGTATATAGCAAGTTTTTACTCTATTTTCCAAATTGCATCTATATATAAATCTATCTATATCTGTCTATCTATATATAAATATAAAGTTGGGAATAGAGAAGGTGATGTGGCATATCTCTTTGTCCATGAATCACATTTATCTTTTTTCTTAATTTTTTGACATTTTTCCTATTTTTCTATATTTATGTGCTATAGATTAAAATTTCAAAACATCACATCTTAATTACACAGTCTTAGTTACATGTCCCTCCCTTCTTTATCCTATCTCTTTTTTCAGTTTAGAAAACCAAACGTCCCCATCATTAATACCTCAGGCAAATGTAAAAGAATAATTAATATGCAATTTAATCACATGATTTAAGCAAATTAAGAAGCGACTGTTGTCTTGTCTTAACATGAAATTTGCCTTATGCTAGAAAGCTCAAAAGTCTATAAATTAAACCAACAGGGCGGATTTGGAAGCTAATGGAGAGATCTATATATTGTAGTCATCTTTGGTCTTTGCCAGAAATATTCTGGATGCATAAAGGTTCGTCAGTTCCGCCAACAATTCTGTAAAAAAAAAAGCTTCCACTTACTAGGTTTTGGCCAAGACTTGGGTTTCGGTTCTTTGAAAGAACACAAAGAAAATTCATGGAGTTTCCTTTGTGTTAAAAGCAAGAAACGTCAAGGAATTTGAGAATTTTCGTTAAAAAAGTTATTAGACAGAATAAAAGTCTTGAAATCCTACTCATCATCTTACTTATGTCCTTGAAAAAGAAATGTTTTTTGTCTGATCTACGACCACAACATTATTATTTAGAGGTATTCATAATTATTAGTGAGAATTTGGCCGTGTCAATGTAGAAGAAACCCTTTTATATTAAAGGTATGAGGATTCGTATTTGAGGTGGTGTTGAACATGGAAGGAGCACAATTATTTTGCAGCTTTGTTTATGCAACTAAACCTACTCATATTTAATTTGCTTAAAACAATTAACAAAATAGGTTTAGTTTCTTCTCTCATTTAAGCTGCTCAAGAGTCTCTCTTTCTCTTACTTCATTATTTTTGGTGCAAAACGAATATACCTACTTCTATCGGTGGTTAGATTTTTCGACAGCTTTGCGGTAGTTTGTACAAGTTATCTAGAATTAACAATTACTGCAGTTAAATGTTTATAAATATATATTTTAAAACTATCTTGCAGACGACATCTAAATTCATTCAAAGCATTCATATTACAATATTAGCAAAAAGAAAATGGTATGGTCGCTTTAAGTTGTAATTCTGTAGAGGAGGCGACTCTTGGGTAGAGGTAAATTAGGATTTAGAATTAGTTCTATTTTTTTACTTTCCTAATTTTTCCATCACAATCTCTCTATTGGAGATATTCTGATTCTCTTCCCATTAGATAATTGATGTTTATTAGTAATAAATTAATGTTATTAATTTTTTTATTTTATTTTTATTTTTGCTAACAACACAAATATGTTATTATTCGGTGTATTTGTATTATCACTAACAACACAAAAATGACTTCTTCCTTAGATGCAAGCTTTACAAATGGTTTTTCTGCCAACCACAGTCTCTCATATGCACGAGTGAGACTTTAGAGTCAAGCATGGGAGCCTCACGAAAGCCAATAGTAGTGCTAACATTACATATTTTTCTCCTTATGTAATGAGCGTTGAAATAACTTTCTCTATATTTTAATTTTTTAAAAAAATTATTTTTATGTGTATATATCTTTCTTAATGTTTGTTTTACTTTTAACTTTTGGTATTATATTATACTTGGAATGATTTTATATGATCGCGCGTAACGCGAACAAGTTAACTAGTACATACATGATACTTGTTATGAATAGTTACATGTAATTGTAACGTATGTCAACTTTAGTAAAAATCCTTATACACTATTAATGCAGAAACTCTATAAAAAATTATTATGGACAGAATTAAGTTGCATGACAGAGTGATTAGAACATGTACTGCTCTTTATTTGGGCAAGTTGAAGTTAAAGAACAAAATCAGTTTATCTGAAACATATATAATAGCAAGGATATTTTACAACAACAACAACCCAATATAATCCCACATAGTAGGGTCTGGGGAGGGTACTATGTATGCAGACCTTACCTCTACCCTGGGGTAGAGATGCTGTTTCCAAAAAGACCCCCGGCATCCTTCCCTCCAAGAACTTCCCACCTTGCTCTTGGGGAGACTCGAACTCACAACCTCTCGGTTGGAAGTGAGGGTTGCTTACCATCAGAGCAAGGAATATCTTACCTTCTAGCCAAATGTGCAGCGATTGAAAAATGTATTAGCCTTCAAAGACTTAAGTTAGAAGAGGTTGTAACCTCGGACCTTTTAGAGCAAAATTAGAAACTTAACCAGCGTGTCAAGCAACACGTTATGCAAGTGGTATATCATTTTGTTTATCTTATTATTTCCGTACATTATTAATGCATATATCTCGTAAAAATTTCCAATCACTGCTTCGTTCCACGTGAACAGAGTACATTAAGTGGCTCAAGATGCATGATTCTATATTCGCAAGTAAAAAAGATAGAATTACGTGGGTTGAAAAGGGAGATACTAACTCCAAGTATTTTTACAGTGCATTAAAGAGAAGAGGTGGAGATCACATATTTATATAATGAAGATCACATATTTATATATAAAGGGGTTGTTCTGATGGTAAGAAACCCCCATTTCCAATCGAGAGGTTGTGAGTTCGAGTCTCCCCAAGAGCAAGGTGGGAAGTTCTTGGAGGGAAGGATGCCGGGGGTTTATTTGGAAAAAGCCCTCTCTACCCAAGGGTAGGGGTAAGGTCTGCGTACACACTACCCTTCCCAGACCCCACTAAGTGGGATTACACTGGGTTGTTGTTGTTGTTGTTGTTGAAGGATAGCATGGCAATTCGGTAGAGTAGAAACAGGAACCCTCAGATTCTGCAACTGAATATACTTTAGGCATATGTTCACTGAACAAGGGAATGGGTCCAATATGCATGCAGATTCTGAGATGGAGTGATCCCTTATAGAAAGAAAACGATAATTTGCAAAGATTACCAACATATAAGAGATTAAAGATGCCATTTTCTCTGTGGATCAAAGCAGCACAGCTGGTACAGATGTTTTTGATGGACACTTAGCTTCTTTCAAGTTATGTTATGAACTATCAATATAGGGGTATTAGCCTAAGGGCATAATAGTCTTTTCACTATAAAGTAGCTAGTAGTTGGTTATAGTAGTTGAGGTTGTTAAAAGTCAGCTTTTCAGTTAGTAATCGTTAGAGAAGGGGGATAGTGGTTGAATAAAGGGAAGGGGATTAATTGTAATCATCTCACAGAAATTGTCTTTCTATCAATAAATCATATCCGTCTTTTTCAATTCTTGTTTTCCAGTTCAATTGCGCAAATCTATTCAAGGATTGTTCATCATCCCAATCCTTCAGGGTTGCCCTAGGCAAAATCAGACTGTTTGTATCAACCACGACTCGAATCACTGGTCGTTAAAAATTTCTCATGTTACCGGGTAAATTCCCTAAGTCCACAGTCTAAAAACCCCTTCAATAATGTAGAGATAACTAACCCTAGCCGTTCTCTAGACCATTTAGAGAATGTCTTCCAATATCCATAGTGATATTTATATAGATTGCATTTGGACTTATGGTTAAGCTAACTAAAGGGCCTAATTAGCTAGAAGCCGTTATGGGTGTTCTAGGCCCAAAAGCTATTTTCCTAACATTTTCCACTCACACATGAGGAAGTACTACTCAAACCTCATTAATATAAGGACAAAGTCTCTTTTTATCTATCTTGCATCATTCATATTAGATAAATAGGCGCGATTAGCATATTATGAGAACACGTTGATACTTCCCTCTTGATCTCATGTATTACAGTTTCTTGTATTCATAATTATGACTCGTAAGTCATAGCCGGTACCAGCAAACACAAATCAAATGAGATTTTTGGATGGGGTAAAATTGTATATGACGACGTATCAGGACGCATGGATAATTAATAAATTATATTCAGCTATGGTTCGAGAATTACAAATCAGGTATGAGTAAGGGAAAAGGAAGAGACACGGAGCAAGAGTGTCGGCAATGTCACACCTCCTTTTTTCGTTTACACGTGGTTATCCCGAAATATGACACGTGTATAGGAGTTTTTCAAATTGAAGTGATATTATTCGAGATAGGATTAATTATTTATTTCAAAAGTCGCCACTTGGGATAAGTTTGGCTTTTGGTGTCCCAAGTTACCGGTTTATTTTAAATCCCAAATCGAGGAAATTTCGACTACCCGATTGGAGTCTGCGAACCAGAAATTTCTGAGTAAGGAATTCTGTTGACCCGAGGAAAGGTGTTAGGCTCCCTCGGATCTCGTGGTTCTAGCACGGTTGCTTAAACTCATTATAAGTGGCTGGAGATCTGATTTGCTATACCTGTTTAAACCTATAATGCAATTTTAAGTTATTAACCGCTTTTAAGATATATTTTAAGAAATTTGCAATGTTATTAAAACACGTCACGATCACGTCACGTAAATGCACCCATAAATATTTTAATTAAATTGAGAATGAGACTTGGGTCACATAAATGCTCACCCGGATTTATGAAAGTATTTGTATTAAACAGGCGCCTATAGCAGCTACGTCTCTAAAATTCGAAGGAAGGCCGTGAAATTCGCTAAACGGCGCTTCCTATTTTTTCTAGGTGTTTTAATGAATTAAAGAGTCATCACATGGTATTTGATTAGTTAACGCGGCTCATTTTATTTTATAAGGACCTTCTAACACATACTAAGTTCTCTACTATTGCATGATTTTTAAATGCACTAATCATTTTATGTATAGATTGTATATTATGGAGAAATAATACTTGTATCTTAGTCTTGTTCATGGCTAATTGCGCACACTGGATTTGAACTTGGACTAACACAGGATACACATTGTATTTACTGTGACTAACAACTGTTAGGCCTGGTTCGTGACTGGCTTGGGCCTTTATTCGTCCAGTCCAGTAGCATGTAGTTTTAAAATTTCTTGGTGCATACTGGACCTCTCAAATGGGCCCAGTGTTGATTTGGATGAAAGAGTCCAATTCTCAATAACAATTCTTTGGTTCGACATTATATACAAAAAATTGAATATCTACACATTCATAAAGAAAATACTAACAATCATTTTTATATCAATTTTTTAACATTGGATCTGAACCAAATGATTCATATACTCGTCAGTCAGAGTATATGAATCTAACTTTCAAAATTCAATTACGATTATGATCACAGCTTATAGATCTGAAACCAAGCATGCCCAATGTGTTGAAACCTAAACGAATTAAACCAATACACAATGTTTGGATTTCAACTAGTTATTAAGCTAATTTTTCCTAAGACCCTCATTTTAAATAAAGCAGGAAATAAGCATCGAAAACAACCACATCACTTAGTTAACTATATTATAAGCTATTCATGCTTAAAAAATAGTTCGAATGTCCTGATTATTACAAATAAATCGGTATCTAAAGTCCAGTTATTATAGAATGTAACAGTTTAAACGTCTAATTAGAACAGGGGAGTGTATTAACACTAAAGAAGGGAAGAACAGGGTGGGGATTCAAAACAGAAATGAAAATAGAACCAGATCTTCATACTAAAAATACATTTTACTTGAGCTTCAATAACATCAATGAACAGTGAAAGTACCTGTAATTCAGCAGAAAGCAAAACATATGAGTAAGTGAAAAAGCAATCAACAAGCCAAACCAACAGCCAATGAACCAGCACATCCAGGATCTCAACAAATTTTGAGAGAATTCAAACCTTCAAGGAATAGCACTGATTGTTTCTCAAAGGATATAGAAAAAGAACTATTTTCTCTTCTAAAATTCAAAAGAAAAGTTCCGCATCCCTTTAAAAATGCCCATATGGTTTCTTTTATAGTGGAGCCTTAGGGCAACAGCTTTTCTCTTGTTTTTCTTTTAGTCCTTGCTTCAGATTTGCACTTTTCCTAAATGGTCCTTCATTTTCTGACTTCTGTCTCAAGTTTGAGGCAGAAATTGTGTTTTTCGCCCCCTACTAGAAGGTTCTGGGGATTACTATCAGATTCCTTAAGGTTCAAATCCCTCTTGTACCCCTACTTCCTTTCCTAAATTGCCATCCTGAAGTTTTTAAGCTCAACTATTCCTTGACCCTGGTTTAGTTACAATTGACCCTGGTCAATCAAGTTTGGATCACATTTTAATCTTGGACTAACAGGCTTATCAAGGTTTAAAATTAGCTAAAACTACGAGGTATTAAAACAAATGCCTTAATGTAGACTTTTCGCACACAAACATTATTCTGGATTATCAAAACAAAGGATGAAAATAACCAGAAAAATGAATATATCTATTAACACTTAACTTTTCAGAAATAGCTCAATCAAAGTGCTCAGAAATACTTAAAAATGAGAAGCATATAGCGGGGGTGAGTACTTAGTTCATGAGCAAAAGTTGGAAGCAAGTAAAGGTTCAGCGAGAAAGAATAGCTTAATTATGCATAAGTATTGAAGATCAAAGTAATTGTGAGATGAGAATCAGACACTCAGTAGCATGAACAAACTAATCAAACTAGTCAGAACATCAGGAAAACACACGAGGATCATGAGATGAAGGTCAACGACCATAGAAATAATACTACTGAAGGATCAACAACTAGGCTTTCAAAATTAAGGAGCCAGTATTAACAGGGTATCAACTTATTCAAGAGAGGAAGGGAGTTCAAAATAACAAACAAAGGCATATAACTACTGAAACTATTTCATGTGTGATTGTAGAAAAGCAAATAAGAAATCAAATCAATTAATCAGAGAGGAAGCAAATATATACAAGCAGGGTAGAATACTTAGCTTTTCTTTATGCAAAAATCCACTTGGGACCATTCCATTGGTTCCTGACTTTTGTAGAGGCTTTCTAACCTCCTAGGACACTGGTGTGATGTATAACAGGCTTAGGATTCCAGGATAAGGCCTTTTATGATTCTGAGACCCCAGTGAGGTCTCAGATCTAATTTTCTTCAGTGGCTAGTTTTCTTTGGGTCATGGGTAGCATAGTTGGGGAAAGGAAGGGCCAGGGGTTGTCTAGGAGGAATTTGACCTAGTTCCGACGGGTTTTGACTTTTAGGGTTAGGCTTTAAATCGATATTCGAGGGGTTTCAGGCAGATTCAAAAGAGGTGATACACATGGTTAGAAAGAGGAGATCAAACTGCCTCATGGGTGCAAGTTTGGAGGGTTTTAGAGCAGGGTCGCCGGAGGCAGTGGTTCCGACGACCTTGTTTTTGAATATTCGAGACGCAGGGGGTTTATTCAACGAGAACTAGCCACAGGGTGGGAAAGAGGAGGTTGTGACGGTTTAGTGGTGTAAATTTGGGGAGGTTTTGTTACCGGCCGCTGCCGTGAGGCGATTTCCAGTGGCGGCGTTAAGGTGGTTGGTGGGTGGTCAATGGTGGTCGTAGGGTGGTCATGGGGTGGTCAATGGCAGTGTTACACCGGGGAAGACGATACGAGGAAGGGGGGTTGGTCTCTGATTGTATTAGAGACGTTTGGACATATGTATGTCATTTTGGTGGGGGTTTGATGACCGTTGGATGATCTGAGATCAACGGTCGTGATGGCTGGCCTATTAAACGGTGTCGTTTGGATTGGTCCTTGTGTGGACCGTACTGGGATTAGTTATTTGGGCTGGGGCTGTATATTTTTAGAAGGGGAAAAGGTTTGGGTCACTCAGGTCTATATATATATATATATATATATATATATATATATATATATATATATATATATATATATATATATTGTCTTTTCTTTTTATTTTAATTAATTTCTAGCTTTATTTAACCAAAATTCCTAGTCATCACCAATAAAAACTGCAATAAGTTGAAATTAAACAAAACTAATTACAAATGCCAGAAATATTTTTTTTTTTGTATTTTAATTTGTAAAATAAACTTATTTAACAATTAAATCCTAAACAATTTAAAACATGCATTAACAAACTCGCACTGGAACACGATCAAATTGAATTTAAAGAAAATCCTAAATTTTGAAAGTCATGTAGGAGCCGTATCAACCGGGTAAAAATCATATACTCACAGCTGCCCATCTTTGCATGGGAACAGGAAGAGTTTTCGTGCAAAGATAAGTGAGCAAAATATGAGCGATTTTCGTCCGACTGAATACTCCATGTGAAGCATTTGAAAAATTTCTGGTCGAACGCTGCTTCAAAGGTTGCCTACATATCCTTGGCAATAAAACAATCAGGTCAGTGTAGTTCTGGAAGTTTTGGTAGCTGGGACTACCGAGGAACTGTTATTGGTTGTTGTTGTTGATGTCTCTACTTGCTAAGCTCCTAATTACACCCAAAAAAATCAAAAGCTGAGCTAGCTAAGCCCATTAACTACAAGTTACAAGATTCCTATCTATGAGTCTTTTGAAGCTTCATCTTGAGTCTTGGCTATCTTTTGCGACAGACTCCTATCTGAATCTTGATGCTCATTAGTTGCAACTGCTGGCTCAGTCTTTAGTTCTTGAAATAAAGTGGATATGCTCAGCTTGTGACTTCGATTATATTTTGAGCAGTCCGCGTCTTTGTCCGCCTCATCACTTTGAGTTCACCTTTTGTCCCTTTTCTTTTTTTTTTCTGTTCTGAATTGACCCTCATGCTTTCGATCATGCCGAATCTTGTGCCTTAAGGTGACACATTTTCAGACAGCAACACAAGAAAATGAACGAAATTGTCTTCCCTGGTTTTCATTGAAAAATTTCGTGAGTTCTTTGCAACACATCTATGCTACTCTTTATTGAAAACAGTAAAATTGGAATTGTGTATTTCTTGGAAAAATCGCGAGGTTATGCTGGGGATAAGATGAGAATCCTCGGGTTATGTTGGGATAGGAATGAAAAGGTCTCTCTGGGGATAGAAAGAAAAGATCCGCGGGTTATGCCGGAATAGGAAAGTTCTTGCTCGGGATGGGTTATGAAGAAATTCCTGGGTTATGCCAGGGGAATTCCCGAGTTATGCCGGGATGTATGAAAAATCCTAGGTTATGCTAGGGGAATCCACGGGTTATGACGGGATGAATGAAAAGTCCTAGGTTAAGCTAAGGGAATCCACGGGTTACGCCGGGATCGAATAAGGGGTCCTAGATTATGCTAGGGGAATCCACGGGTTATGCCGGGATGAAAGGAGATCCAGAGTTATGTTAGGGGAATCCACGGGTTATGCCGGGATGAGCGAAAAATCCTAGGTTATGCTAGGGAGATCCGTGGTTGATGCCGGGATTGAATGAGATCCTGGGTTATGCCAGGGAAATCCGCGGGTTATGCCGGGATAAAAGAAAAATCCTAGGTTATGCTATGAGAATCCGCGGGTTATGCCGGGATGAAAAGAGATCCTGAGTTATGTCAGGGGAATCCACGGGTTATGACGGAATGAGTGAAAAATCCTAGGTTATGCTAGGGGAATCCACGGGTTATGCCGGGATGAAAGGAGATCCTGGGTTATGCCAGAGGAATCCGCGGGTTATGCCGGGATGAAAGAAGATCCCGAGTTACGTCAAGGGAATCCACGGGTTATGCCGGGATGAGTGAAAAATCCTAGGTTATGCTAGGGGAATCCACGGGTTATGCCGGAATGAAAGGAGATCCTGGGTTATGCCAGAGGAATCCGCGGGTTATGCCGGGATGAAAGAAGATCCCGAGTTACGTCAGGGGAATGAGTTATGTCAGGGGAGTCCACGGGTTATGCTGGAATGAAAGGAGATCCTGAGTTATGTCAGGGGAGTCCACATGTTATGCCGGGATGAACAAAAATTCCTAGGTTATGCTAGGAAAATCCACGGGTTATGCCGGGATTGGAAGGAACATCCTAGGTTATGCTAGGGATAATGCCAGGCAATGGAGGAACTCAGATATCCTTTTGACTGTGCCGGGGGTAGGGGAGGAAAGGATCTACCTTTAGGTTATGCTAAGGGTAGGGGAGTGTTAACTCCTAGACTATACTGGGGAGTGCAAAGTGTAGGGAGAAAATTCCCTGGTTATGCTGGGGGTGTGGAGGGAAACTTCCAAGGTTATGTCGGGGTGTGAGGGAAGGAGACTTTATGCTGGAGAGGGGTGGAATGGAATCCTTAGGTAATGCCTAGGAAATCCACAAGCTGTTCAAAGTGGGAACTAGGGATTGGGATCTCGTGCTATCATGCTTATTTACGAGTTTGCAGAAAAATGAAAAGAAAACTTTCCTTTCGTCATTGACGCACCACCATCTTTTGTCCTTGTGCCTATCCTTTGGTTGTTTTATCCCTATGTTCCTTTTGCTTTTCTAGTTATACCTGCATCTATTTGGTTCAGAAGCAAAACAAACTGTCAGTTTGAACAGTGACTGGTTTTGCGACCTTGTTACGCTTGATTTCGACTTCCTTTATATTCAAAAGCAAAACCTTGGCTTTCACTCCTTGCTTTGTTAAATGGCCAGGGGGTCTTTATTTCGGATTGGTCTTTGTTTCTCGGGCCTTGGTTGTGATTTTTGCCCCGCTTTTGATTTTGGGCTTACTTTTGGGACTTTTAATAAGAATCAACATCCTATTTTGATTAACCCCCCCCCCCCCCCCCGATTTTGCTTCACCTTCATGCCTCTTTGATCTTGAATTTCCTTTCTTTTATTTCCTTATTGTCATGATCAAACGGGATTAACCAAGCGCGCTTGACGATGTCGGGCATTCCCTTAATTCTTGCCAGGAGAAAACTACGAAGCCGGCCCTGCTACCTTTCTTAAAGAATAGTCAGGACATCAAAATTAAAGTGAAACGGAGTGAAGTATGAATTTAGAAAGGTATGTTCTTTAAAGGAAAAGAGGGAACTTATCTGGAGATATAAGTCGGCTTTAAATGGCGGCGACATGCTTCATGGGCTGGATACCCGGCCCAAATTCATTTCTTCCTTATGACTTCAACTTTCCCGAAAACCAAAGAAACTTACTCAGACCTGGGCAGCAATATTTCCTCTTTTCGGCCGACGGCGCCCTTTGCGGGTTTTCGCCAATCGGCCTCTCTCATTTCTCTTCTCCCGTCGCCCGATAGCGCTCTTTGCGAGTTTTTGCTAAATGGACTCGCTCATTTTATTTTACTCTGCTCACCGTCGCCTTATGGTTCCCGAAGGTTTTCACCAATAAGACTCTCTCATTTATTTCTCTCACAAATTTGATTGGTTCCAAACCCCAACAAATGGTATTTTCCTCCCCGGGGATCTATAACTTTGTAACCATTCAGACGGATTTGTAACCAAACCAATACAGTTCTACCACAATTTTGACTTTCTTGGGTAATTGGGGTTTTTATTTTGATGTGACTGAACCTCAGGGAGAGGCTGCCTACGTATCTTTCGTAATCAAGTCAAACGTTGTTCAGGAAACTTGGTCCGAAACTAATTTTGTTTGTATTCTTTTTTTTGATTGTTTTTATTTTTTTCTTCTTTTTTTTTAATTTTCTCTTTTTTTGAATTTTCTTTTCTTTTCTTGTTTTTGAACAGCATTTCCGGGTTACATAGAGGGAGGGGATAGCGGGAGAGCGAAATCTTCCTTATCTCAATCCACCGGGGTTGTTGCTGCAGGGGATTTAAACGTAATACCTCTTTACGACGTCGGCGTTTACCGCTGCCTCGGGCTCATCTCCTTCAACGTCGCCCAAGTACAATGCTCCTCTACGCAATATCTTCCTGATGATGTATGGGCCTTTCCAATTTGGAGAAAATTTTCCTTTGGCTTTTTGATGATGGGGAAGTATCTGTCTCAAAACCAGCTGCCCGACTTCAAAATTCCTAGGGCACAATTTCTTGTTGTAGGAACGGGCCTTTCTTTGTTGGTACAACTGCACGTGGCAACCGCGGCCATTCGTTTTCCATCAATTAATACCAGTTGCTCCAAACGGGTTTTGACCCATTCACTATCTTCGATTTTCTTCGACAATTACTCGGAGCGAAGGGTTTTCCACCTCGACAGGCATAAGATCCTCAGTTCCATAGACTAGCAAATACGGAGTTGCTCCTACAGATGTACGTACTGTGGTATGATATCCTATCTGTGCGAAAGGCAGCTTTTCATGCCATTGCCTAGAGCTTTGAATCATTTTCCTCGAGATTTTCTTGATGTTCTTGTTGGCTGCTTCGACCGAACCATTAGCTCTAGGTCGGTAGGGAGTGGAGTTTCTATGTGTTATCTTGAATTGTTCACATATCTCTCCAATAAACCGACTATTTAGATTAGCTGCATTGTCAGTAATGATGATAGCGGGAATCCCAAAGCGGCAGATAGTGTTGGAATGCACAAAATCCACTACCGCTTTCTTGGTAACAGACTTGAGGGTGATGGCCTCAACCCATTTCGTGAAATAATCAATAGCAACCAATATGAATCTGTGTCCATTTGAGGATTTTGGCTCAATCGACCCGATGACGTCCATACCCCAGGCGGCAAATGGCCAAGGTGCTGACATAGGATGCAGTTCATTTGGTGGTGCATGAATCAGATCACCGGGCACCTGTCATTGATGACATCTTCGAACAAAGCTGAAGCAGTCTTTTTCCATGGTCATCCTGTAATAGCCGGCTCGGAGTATTTTCTTTGTTAGTACATAGCCATTCATATGGGGACCACATACGCGCGCATGTACTTCGTGCATAATTCTCCCTACTTCTTCGGCATCCACACATATCAACAAACTAAGATCTGGAGTCCTTATATACAAAGTGTCACCACAAAGCAGAAATTGCTTGCATGCCGTCAGATGGTTTTCTTTTGTTCTCCGATGGCTTGCTCAGGATACTTGTGTTTTCAAGAATCTCAAGATGTCATAATACCAAGGCTGTGGGCTAGGCCCTGCTTCGGTTGCATTGCAATCCCATGTATTTCTTTGATTTGTATTTGTAAAGGATCAATATAGGCATTCCCATGGTATGGCAACATGGAAGCCAAAGTTGCAAGTGCATCTGCTAACTCATTGTGGAAACGGGGAATGTACCTGAACTTTAACGCCCTGAACCGTTTGATGAGGTTTCTACATACTGTCTATATGGGAGGAGCTTAATTTCCCTTGTCTCCCATTCTCCTTAAGCTTGTCGGATGATTAGATCGGAATCCCCCATGATTAGAACTCTTCGACATCTTGGTTAATAGCCATGTTCATGCCCATAATGCAAGCCTCATATTCAGTAGTATTATTGGTGCAGAAGAACTGGAGTCTGGCTGTAGCTGGATAATGCTGGCCTGTAGGTGAGATTAAGATTGCCCCGATCCCTACACCCTTTGCATTTGGTGCTCAGTCGAAGAACATTTTCCAGACGGGTATGTCCTCAGCTGCTATTTCTAATGAGTTCACTTATTCGTCAGGGAAGTAAGTGTTTAAAGGCGGATATTCATCATCAACAAGGTTCTCCACCAAATGGTCTGCCAATGCCTGTACTTTCATCACCGTACGAGTGACATAAACAATGTCGAACTCAGTGAGCAAGATCTGCCATTTAGCCAGTCCACCTGTGGGCATTGGCTTTTGGAATATGTACCTTAACGGATCCATCCTGGCTATGAGGTACGTGGTATGAGCTTGCAGATAATGCCATAGCTTCTGAGCTACCCACGTCAAAGTGCAACACGTTCTTTCTAACAATGTGTACCTAGCCTCGTAGCCGGTAAACTTTTTGCTCAGATAATAAATATCCTGCTCTTTATTTCCCGTGGCGTCGTGCTGCCAGAGAATACAATTGAAAGAGCCTTTCAAGATCGTCAGATAGAGAAATAATGTCCTTCCTAGTTCCGGCGGGACCAAAACTGGTGGATTAGACAAGTATTGTTTGATTTTATCAAAAGCTTCCTGACACTCGACCGTCCACTTAAGTGCCGCATCCTTCTTCAGTAGATTAAATATAGGCTCACATGTTGAAGTCAACTAGGCGATGAACCGGCATAATTTAATTTTCCCAATAGACTCATCACATCCTTTTTGGTCCTTGGAGGAGGCAGCTCCCGAATGGAATTGATCTTGGTTGGATCTACTTAAATGCCTCTCCGACTGACGTTGAACCCCAGAAGTTTGCCCGACGGAACTCCAAATGCACATTTTGTCGGATTCAATTTAAAATTATATTTGTAGAGCCTTTCAAAGAATTTCCTCAAATCCTTTACATGATCGCCCTGTGTCTTAGATTTGATAATCACGTCATCCACGTACACCTCTATTTCTCGATGCATCATATCATGAAAGATGGTGGTCATAGCCCTCATGTATATTGCCCCGATTTTTTTCAATCCAAAAGGCATAACTCTATAACAATATGTTCTCCAAGGTGTGGTAAAGGCAGTTTTCTCAGCATCTTCCTCTTCCATCAGCACTTGGTGATACCCTGCGTAGCAGGCTACAAAGAATTGAATCTCATGCTTGGCACAATTATCGACAAGGATGTGGATGTTGGGCATAGGGAAATTATCCTTGGGACTTGCCTTGTTCAAATCTCTACAATCCACACACACTTGAGTTTTCCCGTCCTTCTTTGACACTGAGACCACATTAGCCAGCCATGTTGTTTATCGCACTACCTGGATTACCCCTGCTTCCAGCTGTTTTGCAATCTCCTCTTTGATTTTATCACTAACATCAAGCTTGAACTTTCTTTGCTTTTGCTGGACTGGAGGGCATTCGGGGTATGTAGGAAACTTATGAACCATCAAATCCATACTCAGACCAGGCATGTCGTCGTAGGACCACGCAAATACGTCTTTGAATTCTAACAGGAGTTGAACCAATGAATCTCGTATCTCTTCATTTATATGGATGCTTATTTTAGTTTTTTTTATTTCATTGAGCTTGCCCAGGTTAACCAGTTCAATATCATTTAAGTTAGGCTTAGGTTTGTTTTCACAGTGTTCCAACTCTTGAGTGATTCCCCTAAAAGCATCTTCTTCATTGTATTCTGGTTCCTGGTTCATTTAATCACAGACAGGCAGCGAGTTTGGGCTGTGGCAAGAAGTCCGCGAGCATGTTATTTTATTTAAAGCCGCATTATTGGGACTGAAAGAAAAGATGAAAAATAAAGAAAGGCAAAGAGGTGTGAATGACAAAATATTGGTTTTATTTCTTTGAGCTTGAAAGATAACAAGGTTTACAATTGAGATTTAAAGTGCTAAAAAGAAAACAAACAATCGAGCTACACCCTGAAATAACTCGTGATGTGGGAAGAGGTAGCAAGTCGAGACTACCGGGTCTCCCGCTTGACCGGAAAAGGTTTGGCCTTCCAATTTTGAAGTTTGGCATCTGGCCCCATATACAGCACTTCAGTGGCACTTGAACCTTCTCCCGGTTGGACCATGTTTGCTTCATAGAGCAACTTCCTCATAGCTCAGCAGATCTCATCAATTTCTTCTGCCGTGAAGGTTTCTTCTTCCTCCTGTTCACTATACTTTGGTTTTATAAAGGTTTTGTACAAGTAAGGTAGGGGTCGTGGTAAGGCCCATCCCTAGCGCTTTCTGCGAATGGCCCAGGTGATATCTTCTGAGGTTGGATGAAAACCCAGTCCATAGAACTTTTCTCTGGCAGGCAAGGCGACTGGCTCGGTTATGCCTTGTAGGGAGCTTCTGAGTCCCTTGCCTGGCTTGAAGCCTTGGCGCGCCATTTCCTTCGCTACCATAATTGAAGCATTTTACAGGAAAGGTTGGGGGAGCGGCTTGCACTCTTCATGCTGATAAGCTACTACAACTTCAAAAGCTTGATACACTATGTGTTCACTCCCCTCCTTGGCTTCTAGACAGGGAACTGAGGGGTCCCGATAAATCGATTGTTCGTCCTCTCCATGAACTACAATCTCCGGATTTTCATACTTAAATTTCAGCATCTGGTGCAGGGTCGAAGGCACTGCCCCTGCTGCATGAATCCATGGCCTTCCCAGGTGGTAGTTGTAGGAGGTGTCCATATCCAACACCTGGAATGTTACTTCATAGTCGAATGGACCAATGGTGAGCACCAAATCGATCTCACCTATGGTATCCCTTTTTATTCCATCGAAGGCTTGGACACATACGTTGTTAGGACGGATCCTCCCTGTCCCGATCTCCATTCTCTGCAAGGTAGATAGTTGGCATATGTCTACTCCGGAACCTCCATCGACTATCACTCTCTTGACATAATATCCCTCACACTTGACAGTGAGGTGCAAAGCCTTGTTGTGAGCAGCTCCCTCCGGGGGTAAGTCATTCTTACTGAATGATATCTGGTTGATAGCGAAGAATCTCTCTGCCATTTTCTCTAGTTTTTCTACAGAGGTCCCAGCTGGTCCATAAGCTTCGTTCAGTGTTTTGCCAACACCTGTTGATGTTCGGGAGATTCATCAAGAGAGACAATAAAGAAATCTGCTTAGGGGATTTTCGGAGTTGATCTACCACTTCGTACTCCGGCATTTTCATTTTTTTGAAAAACGCTTCTGCTTCCTCAACATTCACTTGCTTCTTTGGCGGAAATCGTCGTTTGGTAGTGGCGTTCACCTCTTCCATGTTTAGGTATTTCTTTGTGGGACATCCCTTTTGGGCTTCTCCAAGGACTTCTTTGCCCTTGTATGTAACAATGGTTTCCTGATAATTCCAAGGGATGACTGAAGGGTTGGTCATGCTTTTCTGTGGCACGCGACCAATTACCACGGGATTATTCAGCATCAGTGGTTTAATCGATCCCCGTACCACATAGGCCTTCTTGGGCACATACATGGTTTTGTTTAGCTCGAACCTTTTTGGAGGGCTTAAAGTGGGCTGCTTTTCTTTGCGTCCCCGTGGGATATAGAGTATTATTTCTTTGGTATGGGTTGTCTCAGCTTCAACCTCAGCCTTCTTTTCGCTACAGGGCATTTCGCTTCATTCATTCACTTCTCTTCCATCTTCTTTGGGGTGACTTTTGTTTTTCTGTCTGTCTTGGCGATGGCTATGATGGCTTTCAGAGCGGGATCAAATTCTTTGTCCTCGTAGATCATTCCGATGATCGGCCCATTATTGTGGGCTGGCAATGGGTTATCTGTTACATTTAGGACCTCGTCATCTCTTAGAACTATCTTCTTTTGATCAATCAAGTCCTCCACCGCTCGTTTTAAGGTCCAGCAATTTTCAGTATCATGTCCTTCTGCCCCAGAGAGGTAGGCACAACACATGCCTCTTTGGTAAGAAGGTGATTCAGGATTCTGTCTGTTTGGGGGTACATGCTGGTGGAGACCCATATGGATTAGCTTAGGGAACACGCTGGCGTAGGACTTTCCTATTGGGGTGAATTTCTGCCTCTGGGGTGGCTCCCGAGGACAATAATTATTTTGCTTAGGGCGGGGATTGTAATGGTTCTGAGGAAGTTGATTCCTTGGAGCTTGATTTCTGTTGTTCTGCTATTGAGGTCGGGGAAAGGGCTGAGCGTTCATAAACGCATAGAGTTGAGGGACATAGTGCATGTCTCGGTGAGGATAGTAATGTTGAGGTGCTCGTTCACAGAATGCATGCCTGTGGGTATGTTGTTTCCTTATCCCGGAGGCTGCCATGGATGCTTCCTCTTTTTTCTTGTTTCTTGGGATTCCTCCCGCCCCTCCTTGTATGGCCTGGTAGGTTGCTCTTATGGAAGATTGACTTGGAATCCTCTCTGTTTTAAGGCCATTCTCTACCATTTCCCCAATCTTTATTGCTTCTGCGAATGGTTTGCCAATTGCGAACATCATGTTCTGAAAATAGTCTGCCTCTTGTGCTTGCAGGAAGACGGTGACCATTTCTGTTTCGTCCATATAAGGCTTCACTCTTGATGCTTGCTCTCGCCATTTAACAACATACTCTCTGAAGCTTTCAGCAGGTTTCTTCTTTAAGTTGGCTAGGGAATTCCTATCCGGGGCGATGTCGATGTTGTACTAGAATTATCTTACAAAGTCCCGGGCAAGGTCATCCATATGTGCCATTGAGTAATGTCTTGATATATGTACCATTCGGATGCTATACCCACTAAACTCTCCCCAAAGTATGTCATCAGGAGTTCTTCCTTTTCGCTGGCTCCATGTAACTGGTTGCAATATCTTTTCAGATGGGCCATGGAGTCGCCGTGGCCATCGTATTTCTCGATTTTCGGCATTTTAAACCCCAAAGGAAGATGTAAATGGGGGAACATGCACATGTCTGAATAAGATACACTTTTCTGTCTGCTCAGTCCTTTCATATACTTCAGGCTTTGCTCAAGACTCTTCATTCTCCTTGTGATTTCATCATGCTCGGTTGCTTTGGCAGTTTTGTCTGGCACATGGGTAAGTTCATATGTTGGCTGAGGGTAGCTATATGTAGTGTACGGGGAAGGCTCATTTTGGTGGTTAGGAGTTTGGAATGTAAAGGCTGCAGGGTCAAAACTGCAGGCTGTGTAGTAGCTGTGGACGAAGGGGCTGTAAAGATGTTGGGAACTGGCCCGGATGCAAACATTAGAGGGTGGGTTTCAGAAGGTGCCCCAAAAAAATTGGTTGAAATGGTGGGCTGTCTCAGGAGAATGCTTGGGTGACTGATAGGGATAGTAGAGGTACCCCCTGACCTTGGAAATATCTCGGGAAATCCAGGGATGGCGCTGGGAGGTTCCTTCCCATTGGTCCATGCATCCCACATTTCCATGACCCGGATCCACAGGATCTTGTTCTCTTCGGCCGCTGCAGATTCAGAGGCCGGTACTCCTGTGATTGGACTGTCTTCTGGAATAGGGTCTCTGTGTTTCCCTTTGACCGAGTGAAGTATCCCTGTGAATCCAGTTTACCGCAAAACCAACCACTGTTCTAAACACCTGGACTGTAACTCTAAAAAAAGCAGTTAGTTCGAGGTAGATGAAAAATAGGAAATCACACGTTGAACATGATGCACCTATGAATATAATGGGTTTCTATATGCTCGCCATAGTTGCATGCGTCATCCCTCCATTTATTTCAATTTCCTTTTGTTTCTTCCCTCTTATTTCCTCTTATTTTTTTGTTTTATTTTATATTTTTAGCTTTTAAAAGAATACGGTCGAATCCTATAGAGATTGCCTATGTATCATGACTTTGCATGAATCATACCGAGCGTAGTTCATAGAAATAAAAGGTCAAGTACGCAGCAAAATATTCTTTGGGATTTTCGATTTTGATAAAGATCTAAACTTTGATTACAATGGTAATAGAACAAAAAGCAAATACTAGACTGGGACTTAATACCCTTACAAACTCAAAAGGAAAACATACAGACTCTTTTTCAGAAAAATACAAATCTATGAGTACATTAACACTTCAAATGCTTTTGAAGCTTGCGGGGTATCATTCAGCCTTGCCACAGGTTTGCGCGCTAGACTTCCTTGGAGATAGTGGAGATTCCATTACTTGTTGGACAAATGTCATAGCAGCGGCGAAAAACATAGATTTTGTTATGTCCTCAGAGTGATTGCATTAGTGGTAATATAGTCTGCAATTGCCCGCACCTTTTCTCTGATGACCCCTTTTTCTTGTACCAGACGCCCTATTTGTTCGTATGGATGCTTCTAAGGCCCATCAAGAGAAAATGCGGTTCTGTTGCGGGCATATACACAACTTCATACACAGAGAGCCAACTGAGTGTCCATTGTATTTGATTTGCGGAAATAACCCGGAGATGTGACACCCACTCTGCGACACCCTCTGGTAATTTAAACCCATTCACCCTGTTGTCAACTTCTTCTATGCAACCTTTTGTTGGCATCACACAATTCATGAACCGAGCCTTGTGACATTAATGTTCAATCATCCAGATTTTCAATAGCACATTACAACCTTCAAAGAAATCCCCTCCTGCTTTACAAATGGTAAGGGCTCAAAAGATATCAGATAGGATCATTGGAGCAAGAGTACTCTGTGCCTGAGTCATCAAAGTAATAACGACCTTGCTATCCGTATGTCGATGTTCCCGTCCTTTCACGGGAATACTAAGAGACCCAAGAAAGATACCATGAACGCGAAACATCGATGCTCCTCCCACTTGATCCGATTACCCTTGCTACAAATGAGGTTTTCAGGGTTGTTGAATCCTCTGATGTGGCCATACCTCTGGTATATAAATTTCAAGGTGTAGAAGCCAGCCGATAAGTCAGGGTTGTGAATCTTTCTACTAATTTTCAAGATATCCAGAAATATTTGAACAACGAGGGCTCTGGGTGCGATCAAATATTGATGTCTCAAAGGGATTGTATGCGTCCCGATATATCCGGGCATTTCTTCCAAAGTCAGGGTCAGCTCGAAGTCAGAGAAGTGGAAGACGTTGTGGGCCGGGTCCCAGAAAGTGATTAAGGCCTTTATGATATCTCCCTTGGGGTTGATTTTCAACAAACCAGTGAGGCCTCCCAGATATGCGTTGACCTTTTTCTGTCCTGCTTCCCCGAGCTCATTCCACCACAGCTCCAAAGGAATTTTGTTCATTATCGTGCTCATTCTGCACATTTATTAGGGCAAATAAGTATTCTCATAACATTTAAAACTGACATTTTTATTTTTTTAATCTAGGACCGACTTTGCAAATACGGCCTTTCGACACTTCGACGAGAAGTTTTTTCAAGCTGTGCTTGCTTACCAGTCCGAATAAAATTCAGAGGCAGTCATTCGCGCAATAACGGCACCATCCGACTTATTTCAAAGTAAGAGAATAAACTCGGGCACTTTTGACAGTTTTTAAAAAGGGTTTAGCTCTGGCCAAAATAATTTATCGAAACCTACGAACATTTTTGAAAAACTCCATAATTTGGTGCCTTTTGTTTTGTTGTTTTTGTTGTTTTTTTTATTTTGAAAAATCCAGCAGCATTTCGGCGCTATTTGAGCATTGGTTTTTAAAAGTGACTACCCTAACACTCTTATTTTTTCAATTACTCCCTTTGTTTACAGGAAGTTCAATATGCAAATCCAAGGCAGATAAATGCACAAGTAGCACACAAAAATGCATCAGGGTGGTCTTTTATTTCAGGACACCTGTCCTAGAAGGACTCAACCCCTGTGTTGAGTCCCCTAAGTCAAAATGCATGATGCAAATAAATTTTCCTTTTTGTTACGCTAAGTTGAGAACCTCGGTATAGGGTCTAGACTGTGTACCCGAGTGGACAACTCGAGTCGAGGAGGGGGCTACGTACCGGGGACCCGCGAGATCGTCCGACTTTGTAACTTGTACGACCACTTTCTTATTTTAGGGTAAGACACTAACAGAATAGGGAGTCTAACCCAGTAAGAACATCCATGGATATGATAAGTGAAGGGTTTCGTAACAGTTTATATATACAGTTCAGATAACATAAAAGCAATAAAACATGTGGCATTTAGCACAAAACATGTAAGCAAATCAGACGAAGCCAAATCTAACAGTTATTGTAAGCTCGAATTCTTGAACCTTGAATCAGAGATTCTGGATTCAGTCCCCAGCAGAGTCGCCAGAGCTATCACACCTTATTTTTCCGCTTACACGTGGTTACCTCGAAAGATAACACATGTATAGGAGTTTTTCCAATTGAAGTGACATTATCGAGATGGGATTACTTATTTATTTCAAGAGTCGCCTTCTTAGGATAGGTTTGGCTTTTGCAGTCCCAAGTCACCGGATTATTTTAAATCCCGAAATCGAGGAAATTTTGACTACCCGATTGGAGTCTGCGAACCAGAAATTTCATAGTAAGGAATTCTGTTGACCCGAGGGCAGGTGTTAGGCACCCTCGGATCCGGTGGTTCTAGCACGGTCTCTTAAACTTATTATAAGTGGCTGGAGATCTGATTTGCTATACCTGTTTAAATCTATAATGCAATTTTATGTTATTAACCACTTTAAGATATATATTAAGAAAATTGCAATGTTATTAAAAAACGTCACGAATCACGTCACATTAATGCACCGCAATATCAGACATATTTTAATTCCAATGAGAATGGGACTTGGGTCACATAAATGCGCACCCGGATTTAGGAAAGTATTTTTATTAAACACGCGCCTATAGCAGCTACGTCTTCAAAATTCGTAGGAAGGCCGTGAAATTCGCTAAACGGCACTTCCTATTTTTCTAGGTGTTTTAATGAATTAAATAGCCATCGTATGGTATTCGATTGGGTTAACGCGGCTCATTTTATTTTATAAAGACCTTCTAACACATACTAAGTTCTATGCTATTGCATGGTGTTTAAATGAACTAATCATTTTATGTATAGATTGTGTATTTTGGAGAAATAATACTTGTATATTAACCTCGTTCATGGCTAATTACGCATAATGGATTTGAAATTGGGCTAGCCCAGGATACACATTGTATTTTCTGTGACTAATAGCTGTTGGGCCTGGTTTGTGACTGGCTTGGGCCTTTATTCGTCCAGTCCAATAACACGTACTGTTACCATTCCCTGGTGCATACTGGACCTCTCAAATGGGCCCAGTGTTGATTTGGACTAAAGAGTCCAATTCTCAATAACAATTCTTTGGTTCGAAATTATATACAAAAATTGAATATCTACAGACAGAGTATATGAATCTAGCAAAAATTCAATTACGATTCTGATCACAGCTTATAGATCTGAAACCAAGCATGACCAATGTGTTGAAACCTAAGCGAATTAAAACACTACACAGTGTTTGGATTTCAACTAGTTATTAAGATAATTTTTCCTAGGTCCCTCATTTTAATCAAAGCAGGAAATAAGCATATAAAACAACCACATCACTTAGTTAACTATACTATCATCTATTCATGCTTAAAATAATAGTTCGAATGTCCCAATAATTACAAATAAATCAGTCTCTAAAGTTCAGTTATTACAGAATGAAACAGTTTAAACGTCTAATTACAACAGGGGAGTGTATTAACACTAAAGAAGGGAAGAACAAGGTGGGGATTCAAAATAAAAAATGAAAATAGAAGCAGATCTTCATACTAAAAATACATTATTTTTGAGCTTCAATAACATCAATGAACCGTGAAGGTACCTGTAATTCAGCAGAAAGAAAAACCTATGAGTAAGGGAAAAAGCATGCAACAAGCCAAACAACCAGCCAATGAACCAGTACACCCAGGATCTCAGCAAAATTTGAGAGAATTAAAACCTTCAAGGAATTGCACTGATTGTTTCTCAAAGGATATAGAACTAGATGTATTTTCTCTTCTAAAATTCAAAAGAAAAGTTCTGCATCATTTTAAAAATGGCCAGGTGGTTTCTTTTATAGTGGAGCCTTAGGGCATCAACTTTTCTCTTGTTTTTCTTTTAGTCCTTGCTTCATATTTGCACTTTTCCTAAATGGTCCTTCATTTCCTAACTTGTGCCTCAAGTTTGAGGCATAAATTGTGTTTTGCCCCCTTACTAGAAGGTTCTGGGATTACTATCAGATTCCTTAAGGTTCAAATCCATCTTGTACCCCTACTTCCTTTCCTAAATTGCCATCCTGAAGTTTTTAAGCTCAACTATTCCTTGACCCTGGTTTAGTTACAATTGACCCTGGTCAATCAAGTTTGGATCACATTTTAATCTTGGACTAACAGGCTTATCAAGGTTTAAAATTAGCTAAAACTACGAGGTATTAAAACAAATGCCTTAATGTAGACTTTTCGCACACAAACATTATTCTGGATTATCAAAACAAAGGATGAAAATAACCAGAAAAATGAATATATCTATTAACACTTAACTTTTCAGAAATAGCTCAATCAAAGTGCTCAGAAATACTTAAAAATGAGCAGCACATAGCAGTGGGTGAGTACTTAGTTCATGAGAAAAATTAGGAAGCGAGTAAAGGTTCAGTGAGAAAGAATAACTTAATTATGCATAAGTATTGAAGATCAAAGTTATTATGAGATGAGAATCAGGCACTCAGTAGCATGAACAAACTAATCAAACTAGTCAGAACATCAGGAAAACACATGAGGATCATGAGATGAAGGTCAACAACCATAGAAATCATACTACTGAAGGATCAACTAGGCTTTCATAATCAATGAGTCAGTATTAACAGGGTATCAACTTATTCAAGAGAGGAAGGGAGTTCAAAATAACAACCAAAGGCATATAACTACTAAACTATTTTATGTGTGATTGTAGAAAATCAAACAAGAAATAAAAGCAATTAATCCGAGAGGAAGCAAATATATACAAACCAGGGTAGAATACTTAGCTTTTCTTTATGCAAAAATCCACTTGGGACCATTTCATTAGTTCCTGACTTTTGTAGAGGCTTTCTAACCTCCTAGGACACTGGTGTGATGTATAACATGCTTAGGATTTCAGGATAAGGCCTTTTATTATTTAGAGACCCCAGTGAGGTCTCAGATCTAATTTTCTTCAGTGGCTAGTGTTGTTTGGGGGTAATGGGTAGCATGGTTGGGGAAAGGAAGGGCCAGGGGTTGTCTAGGATGAATTTGACCAAGTTCCAATGGGTTTTGAGTTTTAGGGTTAGGCTTTGAATCAATATTCGAAGGGTTTCTGGAAGATTCGAAAGAGGTGACGCACATGGTTGGAAAGAGGAGATCAAACTGCCTCAGGGGTGTAAGTTTGGAGGGTTTTGGAGCAGGGTCGTCGGAGACGGTGGTTCCGACGACCTTGTTTTCAAATATTTGAGACGGAGGGGGTTTGTTCGACGGGAACTAGCCACAGGGTGGGAAAGAGGAGGTTGTGACGGTTTAGTGGTGTCAATTTGGGGAGGTTTGGTTACCATCCGCCGCCGTGAGGCGATTTACGGCGGCGGCATTAGGGTGGTAGGTGGGTGGTCAATAATGGTCGTGGGGTGGTCAATGGCAGTGTTACACCGGGGAAGATGGTATAAGGAAGAGGGGTTTTGGTCTCTGATTGTATTAGAGACGTTTAGACATATGTATATCATTTTGGTGGGTATTTGATGACAGTTGGATGATCTGAGATCAACGGTCGTGATGGCTGGCGTCTTAAACGGTGTCGTTTGGATTGGACCTTGTGTGGACCAGACTAGGATCAGTTATTTGGGCTGGGGCTGTGTATTATTAGAAGGGGAAAAGGTTTGGGCCACTCAGGTCTGGCTCAATACTGGCCAGCCTGAGTGGCTATGTATGTATTAAAAGAGCGGCATCTCCTCTAAAGGGCCAATAAATCGCGGGCTAGTTCTCAAAATTGAACCATAAAAAGTGGGTCGGACAATTGGAGGAGCCGAGCCCGTGTGGGCTGAGCTTGTGGCAACGAGACCATATGTACTTACAGCCTATATCCATGCTCAGCAATAAAAAATATATGTTTTTGGCATTTCATTACGGCCTAAATCTGCTCCAAGCAATAAAGAATATCTACGCAACATGTCCTATTTCGAGAAAGATTATTTCGAAATATTCATGGCAAACACTTTTCAATTAAACAGATCCGATATACTCGGAGACATAAATTATTCAGCACCCCCATAACCCCAGGGTCGGGACTCTGGGCTCACAAAGCCCTTGTGATACAACTCCAAGTTTAGAAAAGGCAGTATTCTAGTCAAAACTATTCTGACATAATCGGAGACTCAATGTAAGTGATTCGACAACTTGCACAACCCCAAGGTCGGAACTCTGGGCTCATCAAGCCTACGGAAAACAAATTCGAGCTCACAAGAAGCTGTCTTTGAGCAAACTCGATGACTCAAAGACTGTCACCAATCACCACGCACTGAAAAAACTATAAGACCCTAACAGGAAACCTCGGCATAACCAAATATACTCTACAAACTATAACACCTCAACAGGCATGACAAATTGTAGAACCTAAACAGTCATGAAAAACTGTAATACCTCAATGCGCATGACAAACTCTAAGACCTCAACATGCAAGACAAACTGTAAGACCTCAACAGGCATGAAAATCCTGATACTTAGGCTATACATCACATTTGTAAGACTCCCTAAAGGGCATACCCTCGATGTATATGCCTAAATTATCATTAAGGGTTCAAAAATGCTAGGGCCAAACATATATGACTACGGTCAAAACGGTTGACACATCCCATATCACGCGACTCGGGGATTCCCAACTGTTGCTAAATAATCACAGGCCATTACTCTGATATACTTTAGAAAGAACTGGTTAAAACATGCTTCCCTCCGTAAGAAAAAACAAGCTCCGACAATGTCGGCACCAAAAATACATGAGCGTCGATCTACTCAACATATGAGCTATGAACCTTACAAGGTGCTTGAATCATTACCGACAACGACTTTAAATAGAGGTTCCTCTAGAACCAATGACGGGTTAGGAAAAATATCACAAAGACCTTAATGAGTGGATACAAAGCATACACAAAGCTCACGGGCAAAAAAAAAGCGTAAGAGCCATTGTCACCAACTAAGCAAGCCTATAAGCCACATTCTGAGAGGTCTCTACGACCAACCAGCGTAAGGGTCATTGTCGCCAGCTAAAGCGTTTTGACAACTTAAGGTCAAAATGAGCACAAGTCATAACCCGATTCGTAGACCGAATCAAAAATAGTTAATTATGCAAAGCCTACAGGACACATATCAATAGGTCTCTATGACCAAGCGGCACAAGTGCCACAATACCATCGCAAAAATTTAATAAAAGCTAGGGGTCAATTACAGCTTGAATCTCAATGCGATTCGGAGACTGACCCCAAAAAGTGTAAATATTCCTAAAGGGTTCGACATAAAACCACCATCACCGGAAATGTAGTAAAATCTAAGTGTCAATTACAGCTCATATCACAACACGACCCATAGATTGGGCTCGATAATTGCGATACACTTATGGGCACGACACAAATAATACTGTTGTTAGGGTCTCCAGGAAATGTAAGGGCAAATTATAGCTTGAATCGCAATGCGACTCGAAGACTGAGCCCATAAATAGTTGAAGCTCACAAGCCCAAGGGCAAAATCGGGATCAACTCGACCCGATAGAAGAACCAACGAGCAAAAAATCAGATGATATAAGTTATGGGG
This sequence comes from Nicotiana benthamiana, assembly GCA_034376525.1. Classification (NCBI taxonomy): domain Eukaryota; kingdom Viridiplantae; phylum Streptophyta; class Magnoliopsida; order Solanales; family Solanaceae; genus Nicotiana; species Nicotiana benthamiana. Next base: position 100,181,548 of record CM067337.1, read on the forward strand.
TTCCCCCTCTTATTATTACATATTGATGGTGAAGCACAATCCCGGCCTGCGTGGTATAAAGAAAGCAATATATGCACAACAAAGAAATCAAGGAATATACTTTCCCCTTTTTTTGCAGTTATGGCCCAGCTGCCTCCTTCCTATCTCCCTCATCATCGGATATCGGGAACTTGGCATCGAACTTCTCTCCTCTAGCTTGATCAATCTCCTCCGAAAGATCAAAGCCCTTGGCATAAATCTCCTCGAGGCTCTCCCTCCGGGACCTGCACATCTCATGCTCCCTGCTATTGATGGCATGATCCAAGGCCTTCTTCATCTCGGCCTTAGCGACAGCAGCACTCCTTGAATGAGCTACCATATCTTGCCCCGCCCTGGTATTATTTATCACAACCTCGGCCTGAACATTCACCACTTCGGTTTTTGCCCTCGATAGCTCAGATGAGAGCCTCACAATCATCTTCGCCCAGGCAGAATCACTCAAATGAACGGCCTGAATTTGTGTCTAGGAGGGTTTAACGGCCACGGCTTCGGTCCACCCCACATCGTAAAATGTCAAGCTCATTCTCCTTTTCTGCACAAAGAAGTTCAAGGTATCTTCCCCTTTCTCGAGCCTCCCACAATAGAACCTCACAGCGAAGCAGCACGGTTGTGAGCCTATCAAAGGCCTGAAGAAGAAGAATCGAGTGAGTAAAGAGAAGAGAAAAAAGTATGGGGCCAGATCATTCCTACCACGACCGAAAATATACCACGAGGTCGAGACGATGAGCCTCGCTAAAGGATAAGGCAACCTCGGATGATGCGTCAATCCAGAGAGCTTGTTGGCTTATCGAACAACTCCCCCTCGGATGCCGCGGAGAGGGCATCTCACCACATGCCTTCTCGCACCAAGGCCCATTTTTCCTTTTGCTAGAACTCCTTGACACTTGAGCCTGTAATCTATCCTCCTCCTTCAGGGAATCTAGTTTCACCTCTAGTGAACTCCCAGAACCTACGATGGAGAATTCGAGCGAGTCAGCAAAAGGGGAGTCATACCCAAAAAATAGGGGAAATGTCAGATGCATACCATAGTGCTTCGCCTCCCATCTCCCTTTCGAAAGATCTCGCAATCGGCGCTTATGAGGACCCCAGCTAGCTTCCAACCTATGAGACTATTTGGCTAAGTTAGGAACCTCATCAGGCGACCAATGATTTGCTATAGGCAAAAGATAGGAAAACATCATTACGGGGCCAACCTCATATGAAGAGAAAGACAGTACGAACAAAGTACATACGTGTAGAGTTCCATTCTCGGGGAATGGTAAAAAATTTCCATGGATGATGTCGGTCGTCCGGACTCGAATGAACTGATTCATCCAGTCACGATCCTTACCCTCTTCATTGCTGATTGAAAGAGCTCGAGTGGACCTACGCTAAAGAGCAACTAGGCCTCGTTGTTGCAATGGCTGGTAAAACCTCATAAGGTGATTAAGGGTGAACTCTTTCTCGGACTTATCAGTAAAATATTTCATCGACTGCACTATCCTCCAGAAGAATAGATGAACTTATGCTAACGTTACTTGGTACCATCTACAAAAAGCAAGCACGATCCGGTCCGGGGGACCTAGCGCAAGAACGTGAGTATACACGCTCAATTAACCCTCAACGTATGTTTGACACTCTCTGTAGGGGAAGATACTAGCAGAATCACGCCTTCCCCCATCCGCACTCTCTCCTGATCGCCCCAAAGACGAGACAATCCTTGAAACATGCACCCGATGCCTGGAACATTGGGAGGTTTCTGTGGTGTGGTGACCTTCTTTAAGGCAGCACACTCTGGGTCTCATTCACCCGGTATCTGCAAAAGACTGCTAGCGCCAACCAAATGAGGAACACATGAAGGGGTCCCCTTTTCCCGGGGATTAGATGTCAAGGCACCTTCCACGACCACGACAAAATAAAGAGAATAAGGGGAAGAACTCTCTAAAGCAAAGAAATGGAGTGACTCGCAAAAAGGGCCAGTCCCTGCAAAGGAGACAGGCTTAAAAATAACTGCAAAATAGCTGCTTGAAAGGCAGACAAATAAATATATAGAGGCCAGAAAACAACTGCTTAATTACCCAAAGAAGGTCAATAAATTCTGGCCGCATTGAATGTCATCTTTTGGAGTGCACTGGAAAAACCATCTCAGGCTCTCACACAACACACAAATTCAAGGGACCTCAAGAAACCCTCAACGTTGAGAGTATCGGTTCGGAGGAGCCATCGACTCGACCTCGGGGCATGGCTAGCCTCGGGGCCCCGGGTCCGTCCTACAGGAAGGACCATAGGGCCAATGCTCGATGCTCGAAAGCAAAAGAAAAATAAAAAGGTAAAATGAAGAGGGAAAGCGACAAGAAGAACTGGCAGAACGAAGTTCCTTTCATGTTTTTATAAAAAGGGGAAGCGCATAAAACAACAAGTGGGAATACAAAAAAGAGGCTTGGAGACTACTCCTTGCCACTATCATCTTTACCCCCATCGGGGCCAATCAAAAGCGCCACTCTTGCCTCACCTCACGAGCCTCCTCCAGATCGGCAGATAGCTCGAAACTTCTAGCCTCAAGTTCTTCCAAGACTTCCTTATTTGCCTTTGCTTTCGTGTGCTCGATAGCCTAGACAAGCTTTAGCTTAGCCGCCAGAGATATGTCACGAACCATTACGTGCGCTGAAGTTGCATCCTCCTTATAAGATGCGGCATCTCGCTCGGCCCCCGACTTAGCCTTAGTCAAAGAAGTAATCTCCCGGCGAGTATCCTAAAGAAGGCCTCAAGAGGTTTCCAATTCACTGGTCACCCTACTCCATCACCCCGGAGATCTACACCTCCAACTGGCTAATCCGCGAGCTTATCTTCTCAACCTACAGCGAAAGGCAGGACGATAATTATGAGAATAACGGAACCTCTATTGATTTTAAGTGAAAAAGTAGGTGCAAGATAAGTAGAGTACCAGAGCAGTAAGAGTGGCTTTCTCTCGAAGAGCTGCCTCAAAAGAGATCCGAAGCTCCCCCAACTCTTTATTTCCCCGAGCGCCTCAGGCCTCCGAGTATTGAAGTTCCGAAGTAATGGCATCATGCTCCTTCTCCCGACCTGAAATCTCCTTATAACGCTGGAGGATGGAATGACCATACGCCTTTTTAAACTGCGACGCATCGAAAAATTTAAGAGAGATGACAAATAATGCTCGGGAACGAAAAGGGAATACGCAAGCGAGAACTATTACCTGCTGCGGGGACCTCTCCACCTCTTTAACGGCACTAGAAACATCAAGGTCAACTCTGTCAATCACTCCATCAAAGAAGCTGACAATGAAACCTCCCCCTCTGAAAGGAGTACCATCTATGACACTAATCATCCCTTCGGCACCCCTAAACTCTCCCGATGAGACCGAGTACTTCTGAATAAGATCATTCGCCCTATCAATCTCTCCATATAACAGGTCATGACCTTGGAAGGTCCCAGAATTCCGAACCATTGTGCCCAACGGTCCTTCTAGTAGGAGCCACATAAAATTCGATCGTGCAGCTCGAAGCCACAACAACATTCTCTTCGGGGACCCCGACCTTTTAGCCCTGTCAGATTCGGTCGTCCCAGACTCAGCAACTCTTGTTGGGTTACGTGTATATCCCTCACACTGGACCTCGCCATCCTCCTCAATAGACTTTTATCTTCATCCTCCCCCACAATGTTAGGGTTTGTTCTGGATGCTAGAGCAATGGTTTCATTAGGACGAGCAATGGCCCCAAGGTATCCGTTTCACCATCGGGGGATGGCCTCATTTGTATATTCTCTCTAAGGCATGCACCACTACAAGAGGCACAACACATCGCTACTTGGAGTTCGGAGGGAACTACGAAAAAATGAAACACAAGCAGTGAAGAAGCCTCACTATGGTTCTTAGCCACCAGTGCTTTTTGGACATGATGGTCTAGGACCGGAGAAGATACGGGAACTTTGCATCCAAGTGCTTGATCCATCTGCCAAATTTGGGACCACCTCGGGATACCAAGCTACCACTGGAGACAGTGCAAAGGGGATTATCGTGACAAGTAAAAGAATAATTGATAAATGGCTAAAGGAAAGTTCACTAAGATTGATTGTTCCATCGCTCTGGAAAGGGCATCCTCCAAGCTGCGATGATATATGAGGTCCTCACTCAAACGAATCTACTCATTCAACCCCAATCCTTCCTCTTATCAATGCTCGTGAAGAAAGATTTTTAGACCGTTGTCGAAGCTTGATTAAGCCTCGATATAGTCGCAGACGGTATAACCTGATCAGATGGCTGAGAGTAAAGACATCACTTGTAACCCCTTCTGTAAAATGCCTGAGCATCAACACGATCCTTCAAAAGGATAGGTAGATGTGACCGAGGATCACACGATATTGAGCGTAGAAATCAAGGATAATAGGGTCGATTTCCGAAGGACGGGATCTGGCTGTTTTACTAGGACCCAAGGTGAATGGATATGTGTATACATAGAGAAAGCCATCCTTAAAGTCAGTAATGTTGTCACAATAATCAGTAATTTCTACCTCTACTGCCTCACCCCATCGGCAGTCCATTTTCACTTTGTCGACATCGGTCATGACAATGACGTATCGGGATATATGCTCAGATCAACCACGTGTGAGTGAGGGAGTTTCTATGTTAAAATCGTCCGACATATTAGTATCGGGGGGGTCAATTTCTCCAAAGTGTGAGCTGATTTGTTCTCCCTCTTGGGTGATCAAGACGATGACGCAGTGTCATTCCATCGAGGGACCATTCTAGAAGTCCTGGCCATAGCAGATGGTAAAACCTTTTTCGTAAAAAGAAGGAAGAATGTAAAAGGGTCAAATTGCAAAATTTTGGGTTAAAAGCCTAAGAAAAAGATGAGGATGGGGAATATCTAGTAACCAGAATACTAATAGCAACAGGGGGAATCAGAAGAGACGAACCTACGGGAGTTCATGAGCTTCGCGATTATTGCATTTGACGGCTTCCCAGCATGATTTCCTGTGACATGGCATTTAATTCCCGTAGACGGTTGATGCCACAACAATAATGGCCTCGAAATGATGATTCACTATCATTTCCTATCATTCCGATCTAGAAAATGCGGAGATTATTTGTGTATGGCGAAATCAGGAGAATTCATCTCCTTCCATTAAGGCCTGCTTGGAAAATTAAGAGGACACCTCAAGGCTACGAGATCGAGATCGAGCTCTCTATCTCGAGGATCATTCACAGTCCTACAGTGGTCTCGAGGCTTAGAGGTTCACCCGCAACTCGGCAAGATTTACGAAGATAAGGAACTCCAGAGAATAGCAGCTAAAGTCAATAGGTCCTAATACCACACCATGCCTAGCTGTCCCATCTCTGTGCCTTTACATTTAATGCATCATGTACCATGCTGCTTTCCCCTACTTATATAAAGGGAATTCATACCACTTTGTAGATGATTGATGTTGCTCTTTTCTTCATAAGTGCAATAATGTCTCTCTCTCTCTCTTCTAAGCCATTTGTTCTTATTGGCCATAGGCCATCTCGCATTTATTATTTTCTTACTTGCTCTGTGCCCGTATAGATGTGCAATGGTGATAAAGAGCCTTGCTTAATCATATCTTTGTTTTTATCTCTTCCCCGACTATTCCCGATAGCTCGATCCCGTCTCGAACCTCTATCCCGGGGCCTCCTTAGATCTGCTCCACGATCGAGCAACATGTGTGATCATGTGATTTTTGCTCTATATGAATTACTCCCATAAATTCAAAACGAAAAATAATCTTTTAGTGTTTACAATTTTGTGGATTTTTATGGCATTTTATGATTAGTTATTTGCATTTTTGTCTATGCATTTTAATTAATGAAAAATATAAAAAAATGTTTTGCACATGCATTTAGGAGTTAATTTTATATTTTTAGAATTAATTAGTAGTTGAATTATTTCATAAAAAGGGAAAATCAAAGAACATGGTTTAATTAGCACTTCTCAATTTTAACTTGTATTTTGAGTGTTTTTTATTTTAATAATTAATTATGTTAATCATCATATAGGTTTAATTAAGTTAATTAGGTTCTAAGTATTATTTTGGAATTAATATAATTTTGGAAAAGAAAAGAAAAAGAAATTGAAAGAAAAGGGTCTTCTTAATAAAAGACCCAAAAATTGGGCCAGTTTTTATTCTAAGTATCCCAGCCCAAGTCAAAAAGCCTCAAATAAACCCCTGAAACCCGCCTGGTCCAAACCCATTTCCTAACTCGGCCTGCCCCGTCCCAAAAACGACGTTGTTTTGGCCTATTAAATCTGGACCTTCGAGGTTACAAGATCTAACGGTCGAGAAGACTACATCTATAACTATACAATTTTCCTAACGCTACCCCTCCCCCCCCAGACCCCCCTGCTTCTCATCTCTCACACTTCAGAGAACCCTCCGTCACGCTGTTGTCGGCTGGTGTACAAAGGCCCTAAAGTTTACACCATGTCCTCCTCTTTAATTCCCCGTTCCATATATGCTATTGGTTTCTTTCAAACATCACCCAAACATCTCAAATAATTCAAATCCTAGCGCCGCCGCAGCCATGCACGGCAGCGCCACCTCCCAAACCGCTTTAAAATAACACTCTGAGTTCTCCTAGCCTCCCTCTTCTTAAATACCTAACTGTCTTTTCTCGAATATCTCTCCAACGCCTCGAATTTCAATTTCAAAAAAGGACAGAACCCTAGAAGTTCAATTACTCGTGTTCTGCTCAGTTTCCTTAGGCCCAAGATTGATTCAAGGCAAGAAATAATGTGCTCGTTTGTTCTTGGCAGAGAACAAACGTTCACATCACTCTGGGCTTCAAATCGGAGTCCTGTGTGGTTCAACCTTCTAATATAAGTTTCTCTGTTATTTGTTTGTTAAAATCAGTAAGTTTATTCTTGAGTTTTCGATCTTATTTTGTTCGTGAACAATTCTGTTCCTGTGTTTGTTTTAGTTTTTAGTTTTGATTTGGTTTATGGTTAATCCTGCTTTGTGATTTCTGATTGTAGCTTAATTTTGTTTAGCTAGACATTTATTTCTTTGATTTTAAATTTTCAGTAATTTCTTGTTTTTGTTGTTAGTTGGTTTCTATTAGTTTAGTTTGGTTGAATATAGCTGAATTAGGATTCCTAGAGTTTAACTATCGTCAATTTAACCAAGGTAAAAGGGCTAGGCTAGTCTTAGTAATTTCAGATTGAAAGAAAGGGTAATATAGGCAGTTTATAGGAGGAATACCTTCATAACTTATGTGGAAACCCCAGAACATTCTAGATGGGGTTACAATTAGAATTTCAGGAATTGAAAGCGGTAACTTGGGCAACAAGCCAAGATCTTAGGGACTAATCAACTAAATCTAAAACTTAGGGGCCTAAGGGGTAATAAGAGCTAAAGGGTTGTCCTAGTGGCTTGCCTATAAAGGCACCCTAAGCTTGCCTTGAAAAAGAAGAAGATAACTAAAATAATTTTGGAAGAGAGGCTGAAATACAGAAAAATATATTAAAAAACAAAAAATTGTACCTTCGACAGGATTGAGTAGAAGAAAAATCAAAAATCTAAAAAATAGCTGAAGGAAATACTGTTTCATTGGCTTTTCTATTTTAACTTGGAAAATCTTCAAATGATTGAAGTTATTTTAGGCACTGTTTAAGGATGAAATGAACTGAGGTTGATGGTACTTAAAGTTTTCTGATTTATTCTTGAATGAAGTTAGGTTCCTGGGTTATTCTCACTTCATTTTAGGGTTTTAACCGTTGTTGATTCTGCTGTTTGTTACTGGTGTTGGACTCTTAACTACTTTGTTGTTGCTTTCTTTAAACTTTTAGGTAAATCTGTAAACCATGAGAAGTAAATGATTGCAAGGATCCATGTGTGTCTAGAAATTCAAATGAATGAGGAATCGAAAGGAATTTTGCTGTCTGCTTCTTCTCTTCTGTTTTTTCCTGTTTTCTCTAGTCCCAACGTAGAGATTTTGCTATGTTAATTTTCTGGAACTTGGATGCACTTTAATATTGAGTTAATGTGAAGTTTTGGGCTGAATTCTAGACTTTCGATTAGTAATTGTCTTTCATATAATAGTTGATGTTAATAACATAGGCAATTGCATGATAATGTGGTTTTTTAAGCCATGCTATTCCTCTCAATCTATCTCTGCCTCTAAATGAGTAGAAGCATCCGATGATTGTGGTGAGTGCTTCGGCATTGAAACGCTATGAGAAGATTGGTTTCAAATGAATTGTTAGTTGTCCATGTAGAATTTCCCTCATGTATTATTTGTTCTTAAATCGAGATATAATATCCAAATGAGAAATCATTTCAGGTGTTAATGTTGAATAGCAAGGGATGAATAACAGGGATTTTAATTTTAATATATTGTGAATTCTTTGGATATTATAGTTCACGCCAGTGATGCACACAAATTTTTGCGCAAATGATATTAGTCTATTGTCATAACTCGGCTGGTAGTAAGTTTGAATCTAAAATATGATACTTAGTGTTGTATCAATTTTTAGCAAGATAAGTGGGTCATATTATTTGGCAATGCTCGTTATGTGCAACTGATTTTCGGGTAATATTTGGCCACAAAGTTATTGTCATAATTCATGGCTTCATGACAATTTCAACGTACTTTAGGAAAAATGATTTCTAAATATACCTAGCAAGCCTTTAAGACCATTTAAGATACGATTGTGGTTGCGTATACGTTCGCATGACATGACCATGATCGTAAATTAAGTTGGAGTATGTGTTCGCGCAACTTTGATCAAATCGTTTCTTAACAATAAAATAGATTGCAAATTTTAGTTATTTTAGTTTATATGAGTTCATTAAATCACATGTGGCCTTCTAGTATTGCCGTAGCTGAGATGTAAAAAAATTATTAATGTTTTGTAGAATATCCTTTAGGGCCATTTAAAATTACTAGTGCGATTGCGTATACGTCCATGTAACATAAATACACTTCTAAAAACCAAACCAGAGTATGCGTTCACGCATCTTTGGCCCAAATTTTCTTAATTATAATTAAGCTTTATTAATTGTGGAAATTTTCGCGTGACATGATTTTTGACGCGCCAAACAGGCGGGTATACGTATGCGTAACCCGTTTCACGATAATTTCCTTATTTAAAAGCGGCAAAAGAAGTAAATGCACGTAGGTTCTCAAATCAGTAATTAAATAATTTTAATAAGCCAAGTATTATCAAAACGACCGTGCTAGAACCACGGAGCTCGGAGTGCCTAGCACCTTCTCCCGGGTTAACAGAATTCCTTACCCGGATTTCTAGTTCGCAGACAATTAAACAGAGTCATTCTTTCCTCGGTTGGGGATTTTAAACCGGTGACTTGGGACACCATAAATTATCTCAAGTGGCGAGTCTGATTTTTAATAATTACTCTCATTTCGATTGTCACGTAAATTGGAAAAAACTCCCTTTATTATGCCCTTCCGGAGTGTAGTGAGAAAAGGAGGTGTGACAGCTCTGGCGACTCTGCTGGGGAAGGAACCCAGAATCTCTGGCTCCGGGTTCAAGAATTCGATCTTGTTTTATGATTTTTACTTGGCTTATTTATTGTTGATATTATTGTATTCTGTGAACATTTGTGATAAATGTTATTTGTTTACCGATTTAATTTTGTTGAATTATATATAATTGTCTTCTTACACCACCCCTTCTGAGTCTTCTGAAAATGGTGCATACGTTTGCATAGCCCGCTTCTTTTGTAGAAATTATACCAAATAGAGCGAGGTTGGGCAAGCGACAAGGCCGGGCAGACTTTAGTGCTCCCAGTACATCGCCCCCTCCTCGGCCCCAGTTGTCCGCTCGGGTACCCCAAGTCTAGATCAAAACCCCAGGATTTAAACTCAGAAAAACACAGCCTCATGTTGGATCCCTAGTAGGAGCGCTTGTTTGCATCACGAGCATTTCGACTTAGGGTACTCAACATAGGGGTTGGGTCCGTCTAGGACAGGTGTACCCTAAATAACAGACAGTCATGATGCATCCAATATGCTATGTGGACATTTATTTGTTTCGACTTGCATGTTTAGTAAGGAAAAATCAAAGAAAAATAAAAAAGGGGGGAAAAGAGAGAGAAAAAGACCATGAGTGATGTAGGAAAATGTATACCCAGTTTTAAAGAAAACTCAATGCTTGAAAATACCTCGAAACTCTGCCGATCTTTTTAAAAAAATAATAGAAAAAATAGAAAAAAAAAAAAGAAGAGAAGGGGCACAAGTTTATTTTAAAAAATAGCCAATAAAGAGTTTTGTTTTCAAAAATAGCTTAAAGAGTTTCGTTTTCAAAAATAGCTTGTTAAAAAAAGTTTTGTTTTCATAGAGTCTTGTGTTCAAAATCAGTTTGTTTATTTTCCTACGAATTGAAAAACAAAATAAAAAAGTCATGTTTCAAAGGTAGTTGTATTTGCCGAACTACGCGGGTCTGATTCCCATCGGATATGGGATACGTAGGCAACCTACATAAGGCCCGGCCTTATTTTTTAGAAAAAGAGAAAAAAGAGACAAATAAGCCGATTTAGTGTCAGTAGTATTTTAAATTGTTCTTACCGAGAAGCCTTAGAATATCCCCTGTTATCGAAGGGCTATCTTCGTCAAAGAATGGACAAAGTTCAGAACTGTCACAAAATAAACTCTCTCCGGTCTCAAAATTTATATGGAATTGGGAAAGGGCCATATTTGCAAAGACAACCATTTGGCTAAAATTGGCATGTTAAGGAGGAAACCATGGTCTTTTGTTTTAAAATTAGAAATTTGTCTCAAAAAGGGTCATTAGAGTCAACCCTAACCCTACCTTTCTATTGGAACAAATGAATATCATCCAAGATACACCAGAAGCGATCAGGAATCACGCTCGAGTACATTTGCACATGTGGTGGAATGATTTGGACCAAGATGGTCGGGAATGGGTAAGGCAACAGTTGGGCACTCTTATAGACATTTGGGAGATCAAGCCATAGGATGATTTGATCAAGGCTATGATAACTTTCTGGGACCCTGCTCATAATGGTTTTTACTTTTCAAACTTCGAGATTACCCCTACTTTGGAGGAGATAGCCGGGTACATTGAGTTTGGACGAGATTTGAGGAAGCAACAGCTTATATTTCCAAGGACCCCATCAGTGCACAAGTTTTTTGACCTCTTGAATATCAGCAAACAGATAAGTAAAAACCGCGTAAGCAACGGGTGTTGTGATTTCCATTTCTTATACTTCAGGTTTGGGCATTCTTCTGGTTTCGAGACACATGAAAAAGGGTTGAGCAACAAACAAGATAAGGGTCTTTGGCAACTTCATTGCCGGTTCGCATTTGTTGTGGAATTCTTGGGGGTAGATATTCGTATGGCTAGAATTGCACAAATCCTCACCACCATGAAAAGTCATACATTTGCCCCGTTGGTACTGGCGGATATCTACCGTGTGCTGACTTTGTGCAAAGTTAGAGCTCAGTTCTTCGAAGGTTACACTATCCTCCTACAAATGTGGATAATCGAGCATCTTCACCACCATCCCAGATTCATGAGTTATGGTTTGAGCCTAAATAATTTCATCATCAGTTATGAAGAGAGGGTACAGAATTACAGCATGCTAGAGGGGTTTGAGGGGTGTCACAATTGAAAACTCTCAAAACAAGCCAAATTGAGTGATCCACCGGATGGCTCCCGAAGACAGAAGCCATATACATGACTGCTGCCAAGGGCTACTTAAGGATAATAGGTGTGAAAAGTATTCAACCATATGTACCACAGAGGGTCTTGAGGCACTTGGGACTGAATCAAATTGTACCCAAAGATGAATATCTAAGTACTCAAGCTATATAGTTGCATTTGAAAGCCGCATTTCCCGAAGCTTTAGTTCAACAGGATTGGAATAGCTGCCGGTATCTTAAAAATGGCACAGAAGTACCAGATATTGCAAAGGGAGAAGTGGATCCCCACTATGGTGTTTGGTTTGAGAAGAGGTCCTGTGTGAACATTGAGCTGGAACCCGAACCGGAAAGACCCACCAAAAGGCCTCATGTTCAAGATTTCGAAGAAAAAATCCAAAAGCGATTAGCATGGGGAGAAAAGGAAAAAGCATATCAAGCTGAGATTCATGCCTTGAAACAAAAGCTGAGAAATATGGAATTCAACAATTATCTCCGGGCTCAAGAAGCCGAAGGTGAGAAAACAATATTGATCCAAGAAAATGAAGCTCTCACAGCACAGATCAAGAAAATGAAAATAGCAATTGACAATCCAGGTAGGAGTAGAAAGGATGAGAAGCTCATCTACAACCTTGCCCGGAAGGCACGTGATTTCGAGGATGATATACAAAAGGCTGAAAAGGAGTTAGAAAATTCTCGGGCCAAGATAGCCAAGGATGTAGGGGAACGATCAAGTTTTTCCCGTCAGATAAAGGAGAAATACGACAAGGGGATGGCAAGTATGAAGAAAAAGGTCAAGATCATTGAAAAAGAAATGGCCAAGCAGGAAAGAGATTTTGAAGCCGAAAGGGAGCATTGTTATTCTTTGATAGCACAGCTAGAGAGAGATTTGCAACACCTTCAAAAACAAAGCCATCTAGCCAGACAAACTGTGGAAGCAAGAACTCAGCAAATTAGAGACTTATTACGAGAGAAAGGTAGGATCCGTAAAAGGGTCACAACGATCGCAGAGTATATTATGGTAAAATGTCAAATATGTGAAGACATGACCCAAACCACTTTCTTCGCGGCAATCATGACGTTTGTCCAGCAGGTAATGATAGATTTGGAAAGGCTCTAGCTAGTTCTTGCAGAGGAGCCCGCAACAAAACCAAACAAAACCCGAGAGCTCCGGGAGTGTTCAAAGCTTTAATGTTTTAGCCGGCATTTTTTGCTTTTTAGTCTATTAAGTTGTTTTGGAGTCTGTTAGGTTTTTTGAATTGATCTTTTCTGAGCTCGTTAGTTTATTTCAAGTTTTTGAGTCTTGAGACCATGGAGTCAAGGTGTTTATTTTTAGTGAAAATTTCAAAAAAAAAATAATGTATTTTGTGCTATTGTTTACATATCTGCCAGAACTACGTTCGGTCTAATTCATGCGGGATCATAATACGTAGGCCATCTACATAGGATTCAACCGTAAAAAAATAAAGGAAAAATAAAAGAGAAAGGAAACAAGGAGGGAGAGAATAGGAGAGACAAGAAGAGGAAAGGCAAGAAACAAACAAGGAAAAAAACAGGAGAGAGAGTAAGAGAATAAAGCTAAAAAAAGGCATTGCAACTGAAGAAAGGAAAGTCGGGATGACGCAAGTAACCGATGTATATAGTAACCAATAACTGCTTAGGTGCATTCATTCCCCAATATGTGGCCATTTACATGTCAAAACCTAACCATTAAAAAGTTTTGGTGTTTTTGCATTCACACTAGACAGGTGGTTAGTACTTGCAGCATTCTGGCAACCCACTCATACAACACACAGTCTAAGAGCAAGCAAGTCATGGCCAATCAAGAAGCCAATGTCAGCATTATTGACCCCTCGAAAGAGGAAGAGGAATTGGATGTTAATGCCATGAAGGAGGAAATGTACAAACTGAAACACTAAATGGCTGAGATGTATCAGGCATGGGCGAGAGGACACCCACTACCAGCCTACCCTGCTAACCCAACTTTATCCCGCCACTGGCCCAAGATCATGATCATTCCACTATTGATCCACCCCCAAGCTTTCCTGTCTACTCGCAGCACCATGGTACGACCTCTCAACCACCCCTAGCTCCACTACCCAAAGACGCGCCTTATACCCCTCTACCAATTGCTCCCATTTAAGTGGAGCCTCCTCCTCCCGCACTCCATAAATCATCAAGTGAGCCCCTACTTCAAGCTTACGATAACCAGTACTACCCATCAGAACCCGCTTACAAAACCCACAAACCTTACTCCTATGCTCCTCGTTTTAAAATCCTGGTGGGAGTTTTAAAGCCAACCAAAAATGCTAAGCAAGAGGAGGTGCTTAGAAAGGTCAGGAGTTTAGTAAAATTGTTCAAAGACATGCGAGGGTTAGGTGGCCAGGTGAGTGTGGCGTTCAAGGACCTTTGTTTATTTCCAGACGTACAGTTGCCTCCAGGTTTTAAGATGCATAAATTTGACTTATATGATGGACATGACGATCCAGACGCACATCTAAGGGGGTTTTGTAGCAAAATTTAAGGACTAGGGGGAAAAGATGAGTTGATAATGGCGTACTTCAGCCAATGTTTAAGCGGGTCGGTATTGGAATAGTACACCCGGCAGGATCAAAATTGGTGGTACACTTGGGATGACTTGGCATAAGCGTTCGCCTATCACTTTCAGTATAATCTTGAAATTGTCGTGGATCGTCTATCTTTGACAAAATTGGAGAAGAAACACTATGAGAGCTTCAGAGAATACGGGTTCTGTTGGAGAGAACAAGAAGCCAGGGTCGATTCCCTAATGAAGGAGAGTGAGATGGTGGATTATTTCCTACAAGATTTGGAGCCTACCTATTTCAGGCATCAGGTGTCGGCAGTAGGTAAATTTTTCAATGAGGTAGTCAAAATGGGGAGTATGGTCGAGGAAGGCCTCAAATCCAACAAGATCATGAGCTACTCCGCAATCAAGGCAACCACTCAGGCCATCCAGGGTGGGGCAGGGGGAACATTTGGAAAGAAGAAGAAGGAGGAAGTAGCAACATCAAGTCTGGAACTTGGTTCAGGCTCCATCCCATTACAGCCAACCCCGTCCCCACCACCAAACATACCCACACGCTCCATATGGCCCACTACAACATTACTACCCACCGTTAGAACCTCGATTCTTAGTCCATCACGCTCAAACATATACCCAACCTCCTGCCACGCACAATGGCGTGCGCCAGCTCCACAAAATAATTATGCAGCTCCACCAAACAATTACCCTCCAAGAGCATACCAACAACCTCCCAGACCAGCTTTTCGAGCCAACCAAGTTCTAAAAACTAATAGAGTGCAGCGGAAGAAAACTCTCATGCCATTGAGAGAGTTGTATACCAGCTTGTTCCACAGATTGAGGCAACTGGACATGTTGAGGCCAATCGAAGCAAAATTTCCAAATCCTCCGCCGAAAAATATAGATTATTCTGTTAGTTGTGAATATTGTTCCGGTGTCTCGGGGCATGATACCGAAAAGGGTTGGCATTTGAATAACGCTATCCAAGAACTTACTGAATCCCACCGCATCGAAGTGCAGGCTCCAAAGGCACCCAACATCAACCAAAACCCATTGCCGGCCCATCATGAGACCAATATGATTGAGATCATAGAGAACGGGGGAGCCTAAAAAGCCCTCACAAACGGTAATGATGGTCAGATCCAGTGAAGTCAGACCAATGGATAGCACGAGCAATGAGAAGTTAGTGATTGAGATGAAGGGAATAGACAGCGAACCTATTGTGGTTCGAGGGAGGTCATCATGCATGGTTGCACCAAAACAGGAAAAGGCAAAAGTGATACTACACGGGACAACTAAGGAACTTGTCGTAGTTATGGAAAGTGCTCGCATAGAGACTGTCATTGTGAAACCAGTAATCCAGCTGCCATTCATCAACAGCAAAGCCACTCCTTTGAGATATGAACAAGCAATAGTGATGTACAAAGGGAATGAGGTTAGGGAGGAAGTTTGCGAAGCCCGGGGTTTGACTCGGTCAGGGAGATACTTCGCCCCTGAGGAATTGAGGTAAGGCAGGATCCCCAAGGACAAGCCAGAATTGGTGAAGAAAGTGTATCAGAATAAGAGGTATAAGAATTCCTGAAGAAAATGAAAATGCAGGACTATTCCATCATTGAGCAGTTGAGGAAAACACCATCTCAAATTTCCTTACTATCCTTATTGATCCATTCGGATGAACACCGACGGGCGTTGATAATGATTTTGAATGAAGCCCATGTACCTGACAAAATAGAAGTAAATCATTTGGAAAAAATTGTAAACAAGATATTCGAGGTAAATCGGGTAACGTTCTCTGACGATGAGCTGTCCATGGAGGGCACTAAGCATAATCGAGCCTTTATTTGACAGTGAAGTGTGAAGATACTGTGGTCACATGGGTTCTAGTTGACAACGGGTCCAGTGCAAATTCCCGCTCTCCACATCAATCAGGCTGAAGGTGGAAATTAAAGGGTCCACAAGAATAACATTTGTGTTCGGGGGTTCGATGGCGCAGGCAAAGGCTTGGTAGGGGATATAGTGTTGGAACTGACTATAGGGGTCGTTGAGTTCACCATGGAGTTTCAGGTACTGGACGTGGTAGTTTCTTATAACCTGTTTTCGGGCAGGCCTTGGATTCACGCAGCAAAGGCAGTACCATCTACTTTGCACCAGATGGTCAAATTTGAATGGGACAGGCAAGAGATTGTAATACACGGTGAAGATAATTAGTGTGTTTCGGTGATGCTGTCGTACCTTTTATTAAACCCGAAGACAACAAAGGTCTATGGCTCTACCGGGAATTCAACACGGTGCCAGTTGAGAAAATCCCAGAAGGAGAAGTTGTCATAACTCCAAAGATAGAAGTCACGTCAGTCATGGTGGCTACAGAAATGTTGAAGAATGGTTTCATGCCCGGCAAGGGATTGGGTGCTTCTCTACAAGGCATCGTGCAACCAGTGTCTCTCCCCAAAAATCTAGACACTTTTGGCTAGGGTTCAAGCCTACAACCGCGGACATAAGGCAAGCCAAAAAATTAAAGCAGAGGGCTTGCGCCCTCCCAAATCCCATCCCAAGGTTCTCCAGATCATTTTCCAAGCTCAGTATTAGCAAGTGCCCAGTGCCAAAGATTCCTGGTCTGCTGATTGATAAGATGGGGATTTGGATAAATGATTAGAAAGGCTGTTCAATAAGGTAAATATGGTCGAGGCAAGAGAAGGATCGAGCAGAGCAGATGTGCATTTTGTGGGAGCATGCGCAAAAGTCAACAACTGGGAAGCTACTCCTCGTCCCACCCGGAGGGAGTCGCAGTAGTCGGCTTTGATTTTTCTTTAAGTCTAGTTTGGATTAGCTTCGGTATTGTTAATTCAGTTGTTATTTCCATCAGTTTGGATGTGTAAACTCTGTTATCTTTTTTATTCTAATGAAATGCAATTTCCTTTCCAGTAGTGTTGATAGTTTCCATTTTTCTTTACTTCTTTTTTCTTTTCTCTTTTGTGCAGTTATTTTTATGCTTGTTCCAATGATCTGACATGCATAAGGACTCTTTGGCCCAGTCTTAAAAATCGTTCTAGTTTAGAAATAATAATTCAGGAAATAGAATATGAGGGTGAGCCAGAGTACGACGAGGAAGGAGCATTGGATGAAATTAGTAAAGAGTTGAGCCAATTTGAGGAGAAACCCAAACCAAACCTGAGCGATGCAGAGGCAGTCAATTTGGGGAGCCCGGATAATGTTAGAGAAACCAAAATAAGTGTCCATCTGGAGTCACAACTTAGGAAAGAAATAATTGAAGTACTGCTTGAATACAAAGATGTCTTTGCATGGTCCTACGATGATATGCCCGGATTGAGCACTAACTTGGTGGTTCACAAATTGCCCGCTGACCAAGCCTGTCCTCATGTCAAACAAAAGTTGAGAAAGTTTAAAACTGATGTGAGCATGAAAATCAAAGAGGAAGTGACCAACCAGTTTGACGCAAAAGTTATCCGGGTCACACGATATCCCACCTGGTTAGCTAACGTTGTGCCCCTGCCAAAGAAGGATGGTAAAACCAGGGTGTGTGTCGATTATCGTGACCTCAACAAAGCAAGTCCAAAGGACGACTTCCCCCTGCCGAACATTCACATGTTGATTGACAATTGTGCGAAGCATGAGATCAGGTCGTTCATGGATTGTTATGCAGGTTACCACCAGATCTTAATGGATGAAGAAGATGCGGAGAAAACAGCATTCATCACACCGTGGGGAACATATTGCTATAGGGTCATGCCTTTTGGTTTGAAGAACACCGGGGCGACATATATGAGGGCCATGACAACCATTTTCCACGATATGATGCATAAGGAAATTGAGGTCTATATGGATGATGTGATTGTGAAGTCCAGAAAGCAATCCGATCATGTCAAAGATCTGAGGAAATTCTTCTAGAGGCTCCGCAGGTATGATCTCAAACTCAACCCGGCAAAATGCGCATTTAGGGTACCCTCATGTAAGTTGCTAGGGTTCATAGTCAGTCGACGTGGCATTGAACTAGAACCATCGAAGATCAAAGCTATACAGGAACTACTGCCACAGAGGAACAAAACACGGGTGATAAGTCTATTGGGAAGATTAAATTACATCAGTTGGTTCATTGCTCAGCTCACAACCATTCGCGAGCCCAACTTTAAGCTATTGAAAAATGATGATGGGGTGAAATGGATGGGAGAGTGCCAGGAGGCTTTTGATAGGATAAAGGAATATTTGTCGAACCCACCAGTGTTGGTCCCGCCAGAACCAGGAAGGCCATCTTATACTTGACAGTCTTGGACTACTCATTTGGATGTGTGTTGGGTCAGCACGACGCCACCGGGAGGAAAGAACATGCCATATACTGCCTCAGCAAGAAATTTATGGCCTATAAGGTTAAGTATACTCATCTTGAAAGGAGATGTTGTGCCTTGTCGTGGGTAGCGCAGAAGTTAAAACATTACTTGTCATCATATACCACTTATCTCATCTCACGTATGGACCCGTTGAAGTACATTTTCTAGAAGCCTATGTCCACAGGAAGGCTCGCAAAATGGCAAATCTTGCTCACTGAGTTTGACATTGTCTATGTGACTAGGACTGCAATGAAAGCACGGGCATTGGCTGATCGTTTAGCTGAGAATCTGATAGACGAAGAATATGAACCCTTTAAGACATACTTCTCGAACAAGGAAGTAATGCATATAGATGAAATGGAACGGGGCTAGGAATCTAGATGGAAATTGTTTTTCGATGGGGCTGCCAACATGAAAGGCGTCGGGATAGGAGTAGTGCTCATTTCTGAAGAAGGGCATCATTACCCAATCACAGCTCAACTCCATTTCTATTGCACCAACAACATGGCAGACTATGAGGCATGTATTTTGGGTTTGAGGTTAGCAGCAAACATGGGTGTCCAGGAAGTCTTGGCCTTGGGAAACTCGGACCTTCTGCTACACCAAATTCAAGGGAAACAAGAGATTTAAAGCTCATACCATACCGGCAATGCTTGCATGATCGTTGTTAACGGTTCCTGTCAATATAGTTCAGGCACATCCCCAGAATTCACGATGAGATTGCTGATGCCTTAGCTACTTTGGCATCAATGTTACATCATCGGGATAAGGTTTATGCTGACCCGATACATATCCAAGTCCATGATCAACATGCTCATTGCAACATAGTGGAAGAAGAGCTTGACAGTGAGCCTTGGTTTCACGAGATCAAAGAATATATTAGGATGGGTGTGTACCCGATGCAAGCCACAAGTAACCAGAAGAGAACAATATGTCGCTTGTCAAGAGGGTTCTTCTTTAGCGGAGGGATATTATACAAAAGAACGCTGGATCTTGGTTTGTTAAGATGCGTAGATGTTGGACAGGCTACAGCCATCATGAGGTGCATGCTGGAGTCTGCGGGCCGTACATGAGCGAATATTTTTTGGCGAAGAAGATTCTCAGGGCAGGATATTATTGGCTCACCATGGAGCGGGATTGTATCAGTTTCGTGTGCAAATGCCATCAATGTTAGGTGCATGGAGACTTGAATCACTCCCTGCCGTCTGAGTTGCATACGATGTCTGCACCGTGGCCTTTCGTTGCTTGGGGCATGGATGTCATCGGGCCTATTGAGCCAGCAGCTTCTAACGGACACAGGTTCATCCTGGTTGCTATTGACTATATCACCAAATGGGTTGAAGCCAAGACCTTGAAAGCAGTGACCAAGAAAGCAGAAGTCGACTTTGTGCATGCAAATATTATCTGTCGGATTAGAATCCCCAAGATTCTCATCACTGATAATGGGTCAAATCTCAACAGTCACTTGATGAAAGAGGTATGTCAGCAGTTCAAGATTGCACATCTAAATTCCACCCAGTACCGCCCCAAGGCGAATGGAGCGGTCGAGGCATCCAATAAGAACATAAAGAAGATACTTCGTAAAATGGTGGAAGGGTCCAGAAAGTGGCATGAGAAGTTACCCTTTGCCATGTTAGGCTTTCGCACTACCATCCGCAATTCGGTAGGGGCAACCCCATATTTGTTGGTATATCGCAAAGAAGTAGTAATCCCAGCTGAAGTTTAATTCCCCTCCCTTCGGATCGTGGCTGAAGCAGGAATCGACGACGAAGAATGGGTTAGAACTCTTTTGGAGCAATTGAGTTTGATTGATGATAAAATATTGGCAGCGGTGTGTCAGGGCCAGTTGTATCAACAGAAGATGGCCAGAGCATATAACAAGAGTGTGCGTCCAAAAGTTTGAAATGGGTCAATTGGTGTTGAAATGCATCCACCCTCACCAGGCCGAGGCAAAGGGCACGTTCGCTCCAAACTGGCAAGGACCGTTTGTCGTGTTAAGAGTTTTGTCCAATAGGGCATTGTATCTAACAAATGTGGAAGGAAAATGTGTAGAAATGGCTATCAATTCAGATGCAGTCAAAAGATATTATGTACGACTTTCTTTTGTTTGAATCATTGTCTATACTTGGCACGTTTGTTTGTACTTGGCATGTTTTAGAAATTGAAATGACGAAGGCATTTTATTGAGCTATCTAAGCACTTTACCCTTTGTTAACCCTCTTGAGATACAATTATTTTCTTTTTATATCCCTCTTTTGGAATAAGTAACGAAAGTCAGAAATGCAATTATAAGAAGGCAGTAAAAGGACAAGAACAAAAAGAGAGAAAAAAAAAGCAAAACAAAGAAAGAAAAGAAAAGAAAGAAAAAAAGGAATAAAAGAGTAGCAGAAAGAGAGAACGAACAGGAAAATAGACAAACAATAGTAACAATAAGCAATCTTCAGGAACTACGTTTGACCTGATTCCTTTTAAGGATACGTAGGCAGCCTCACGGCTTGGTCATATTCAAATAAAATCCAAAGACCCCAAGCAAGGAACTAGGGTAGAAATTGCGTTGGTTTGGATTTCAAAAGTTGTAAATTTTGAACCCATAAAAGCAATTTTTGAGCCTTTCACACCCTTTCTTTCTAAACTTATCCGAAAGCCTACATTACAGTCTAAAGAAAGACCTTCTGATCAATCTATAAGAAATGTCGGGGCAAGCAAGGAGAGGTGGACCATATCTCGGGACGGTACTCTAGTTCCGACAGAAAATAATAAATATGAGAGTTTCTTATTGGTAAAAACCCTCACGGGCACCATAAGGCGACGAGAGTTTGAGAGAAATAAAAATGAGAGAATCTTATTGGTGAAAACCCTCACAGGCACTGTAAGGCAACGAGAGTTGAGAGAAATGAAACTGAGAGAGTCTTGTTGGTGAAAACCCTCACATGCACTATAAGGCGAAGGCAAGGGAAGGAGTGAACAATGGAAAAAGGGTCGTGGGTGGAAATCCATTCAGAACACCGTAAGTCAAGCAAAGTTGGGGCTTGGTCAGAGGAATCGAGTTAAACAACAAAATCATGGCACCGAAGGCCAGTCATCGAGACATACTGGGTCGATTAAGCCGAAGTACATGTCATGATCATGAAAAACTCGTTGATCTTCCTCAGATAAGTTTCTTTTCTTTTCCCCTCAACAGTCGTTAAATGTGGAATTCTTTACCCTAAAAAACGTTCTGAGTCATTGCATTTCATTTTTTTTCGAGTCTCTAAAGTCTTTTGTTTATGCAAACGAAAGAGAAATTTCAACGCTTACTATCAAAAGGTTGTGATAGTAAGAAAGACCTTGTTACGAGAAATATGACACCCAAAAACGTAACAAAGTAAGAAAAGCTTGAAATAGCAAGGAGAGGGATTCACGAGAGCTTCAATGATAAAATTGATTGAAGAGGCAATAGTTTGGCAAGGTGAAGGAGCACGACGCAAAGATGGGAGTAGAGTAAAATCGCGAGGGTCAAGGGTCAGCCGAGCATAACACATTGACCAGGTAATCTCAAAAGAGATACAAGGCCTCTAACGAGAGGATTAGAAGCGCAGCACAAAGATGGGAAATGTCGCAAGGATTAACCAAGCATAATACATTGACGCAACACAATTAGAGAAGGACGTAAAGAATTCTAGCAAGAGGTTCAGAGGTGCAATACAAAGATGGGAAAGTAAAGTAAAACCATGAGGGTCAGGGGTCAGCCAAGCATAACAAACTGACGGGGTAATCTCAGAAAGGATGCAAGGATTCTAGTGAAAGAGTCAAAAGCGCAACACGAAGTAGGAAAGGCCACAAGGATTAACCAAGCGTAATACGTTGACTCAGCAACCTCAGGAAAGGATGTAAGAGTTTTAGCAAGAGGGTCGAAAGTGCAACAGAAGGATGGGGGAGTAGAGTAAAGCCACAAGGGTCAGAGGGTCAGCCAAGCATAATATATTGATTTGGTAATCTCAGGAAAGGTGCAAGAATTTTGGCAAAAGGGCTAGGAATGTAACACGATAACGGGCGAGCAAAGTAAAGCCATAAAGGTTCGGGGGTCAGCCAACTAACTCAGGCAGCTCACCATCAACATGGAAATTTGAACACAATGGAACACGACAGTGAGGAGACCGCTTACAACAAGAATGTCGCAAGCTAACCATCACTTTTCAAACTGACAAGTTTTCTTTGATTGGCACAGGAGTAGAAAATGCCAGAAGATCCTAAGGGAGGCTGCCCACCGGGGAGGGCAAGCACATGGTAGGTATGATCAAAACCTCAGGGCCCATTTGAAGATGGGACCTAGTTAAAACTCAAAAGGAATGTCATCCGTAATAAATATTCTCCCTAGCAAGGGTATATAGGGAGAAACATTAAATAGCAAACCCAACAAAAACTGTTGAGGGTTAAAAGGGGCGAGGAAGTTGAAATGGGACTCAGTTTAAAACTCAAATAGGCACGGGCACGGCAAGCACAAACACCTTCCCCAGTAAGAGTCACTCAAACCCTCTCGAACAATGATCACCAGAAGAAACAACCAGAAGTTAGAATTGGCCTTTAATCTGGAACCCTCAGGACCCTTCTGGAAAATGGGACTTGTTTAAAGGTTAGAGGTAATCATGGATAGCAAAGAGCATAAAATGACTTGCATGTTGAAGTAGGATTCAGTTAAGAGTTGTCAGGACCTTCCTGAAAAATAGGACTTAGCTTAAAACACAAACAGTTGGGTAGCATGGGCAGAAACAAACATGTCCTCAAAAAGAGTCATCAGGACCCATTTGAATAACAGGATATAGCTTTAAATACTAATCCCCAGCGGACACATCTCGCATCTAGTTAAAAGTTTTCAGAACCCTCCTGGATAATGGGAAGTAGCTTTAATCACCGATCCCCAGTCGATCCCCAGTAGAAATAACCCAGATAACAAAAACATAGTGGAAAATAATACCTTTTGAGAACGCGGCCTAATTTTTTAAGTTGTCATGGGGTTTGATTAACACTAACAGATGCATCCAACACCAAACTGGGGAAGAAAATATTTCTCTTGTTTTATTTGCTTTGTTGTGATCAGGTATACAAGCAGCAGTCTCAGGGAATATTTTTCAAAAATTTAAGTTTTGGCAGTCAGGCGCCCACCTGGAGAACAAGGCAATAGTTTTTAAAATCTCAAGTTTTAGTAATCAGGTGCCCATCTGTAGAAAAAGGGAATATTTTTCAAAAATTCAAGTCTTGGTAATCAGGCGCCCACCTGGAGAACAAGGGAATATTTTTCAAGTTGCAAGTTTTGGCAATCAGGCGCTCACATGTAGAACAAGGGAATACTTTTCAAGTGTCGAGTCTTGGTAATCAGGCGGCCACCTAGAGAATAAAGGAATATTTTTCAAAATTTCAAGTTTTGGTAATCAGGAGCCCACCTGTAGAACAAGGGAATATTTTTCAAGTTGCAAGCTTTGGCAATCAGGCGCCCACATGTAGAACAAAGAAATACTTTTCAAGTGTCGAGTCTTAGTAATCAGGCGCCCACCTATAGAACAAGGGAATACTTTTCAAGATGCAAGTTTTGGTAATCAGGCGCCCACTTGTAGAACAAGGGAATACTTTTCAAGATTCAAGTTTTAGTAATCAGGCGCCCACCTGTAGAACAAGGGAATACTTTTCAAGATTCAAGTTTTGGTAATTAGGCGCCTACCTGTAAAACAAGGGAATATTTTTTAAGATTCAAGTTTTGGTAATCAGGCGCCCACCTGCAAAACAAAGGAACACATGCCAAGTCCAACAATTCGGCAACAAACATAGAAGAAGAGAAAACAAGAAGTCAACAAGGCAATAAGGAGTTTACGGGGAGAAATATCAGTCAACAAGGAAACGAGGAGTTTACAGGAAGAAACACAAGGCAGCAAGGCAGCAAGGCAACAAAGATCAAGAGCAAGATTAAAGATGTAGATAGGTTCTTTTGTAATCCATAGTTCATAGCTTAATTTAGCTTCCTCATTTTTCACAAGGTGTAATAAGGGGGTCTAGCAGTAGCAGTAGTAGTAGCAGCAGTAGGAGTAGTAGTGAAATCACAGCTTTGGTAGTCCCAGCTACCAAACGCTTCCGAACTACACTGACCTGATTTCTTTTTGGCCAAGGATATGTGGGCAACCTCAGAAGCAGGGTACGGTCAAGCTTTTCAAGAATGCTTTGCACGGAGTATTCAAACGGGCAAAAATTGCTCGTGTCCGCTCACTTATCTGTGCACGAAAACTCTTCGTATTTCCGCGCAAAGAGGGGCAGCTGTGAGCATGTGATTTTTATCCTATATGAATTACTCCCATAAATTGGAAACGAAAAAATAATTCTTGTAATGTTTACAATTTTGTGGATTTTTATGGCATTTTATGATTAATTGTTTGCATTTTTGTGCGTGCATTTTAAGTAATGAAATACAAAAAAATGTGTTGCACATGCATCTAGGAGTTAATTTTATATTTTTAGAATTAATTAGTAATTGAATTATTTCATAAAAAGGGAAAATAAAAAAATGGTTTAATTAGCACTTGTCAATTTTAACTTATTTTTTTAGTGGTTTTACTTTTAATAATTAATTGTGTTAATCATCATTTAGGTTTAATTAAGTTAATTAGGTTCTAAGGATTAATTTAATTTTGGAAAAAAAAAGAAACAGAAATTAAACGAAAAGGGTCTTCTTAATAAAAGACCCAAAAATTGTGCCAGTTTTTATTCTAAATATCCCAGCCCAAGTCAAAAAGACCCAAATAAACCCCTGAAACCCGCCTGGCCCAGACCCCATTCCCTAGCCCAGACTGCTCGTCCCAAAAACAACGTCGTTTTGGCCTATTAAATCTGGACTGTCAAGGCTACAAGATCTAACGGTCGAGAAGCCTACATCCATTAACTATATAATTGTCTTAACGCTACCCCCCCCCCCCAGACCCCTCTGCCTTTCATCTATCACACTTCAGAAAACTCTCCGTTGCCTACCACCGCATGCCACCGGCCAGAAATCGCCTCCGCCGGCGGCGGTTGTCCAAAGGCCCTAACATTTACACCATGTCCTCCTATTCACCTCCCCTTTCCATATCTGTTATTGGTTTCTTTCAAACATCCCCTAAACATCTCAAATAATTCAAACTCTAGCACTTCCACCATTGTACACGGCGACGCCACCTCCCAAATCACTTCAATATAACAGCCTGAGTTATCCTAGCTTCCTTATTCTTAAATCCCTGACTGTCTTTTCTCGAATATCTCTCCAACGCCTAGAACTTCAATTTTAAAGAAGGGCGGAACCCTAGAATTTCGATTGCTCGAGTTCTGCTCAGTTTCCTTAGGCCCAATATTAATTCGAGGCATGAAATAATGAGCTCATTTGTTCTTGGCAAAGAACAAACGTTCACATCATTCCGGGCTTCAAATCGGAGTCATGTGTGGTTCAACCTTCTAATGTAAGTTTCTTTGTTCTTTGTTTGCTAAAATCAAGAAGTTTATTCTTGAATTTTCGATTCTATTTTGTTCGTGACCAATTCTGTTCTTGTGTTTGTTTTGGTTTTTAGTTTTGATTTGGCTTATGGTTAATCCTGCTTTCTGATTTCTGATTGTAGCTTAATTTTGTTTAGATAGGCGTTTGTTTCATTGATTTTATATTTTAAGTAATTTCTTATTTTTGCTGTTAGGTTGTTTCTATTAGTTTAGTTTGGTTGGATATAGCTGAATTAGGATTCCTAGAGTTTAACTATGGTCAATTTAACTAAGGTAAAATGGGTAGGCTAGTCTTAGTAACTTCAAATAGAAAGAAAGGGTAATATAGGTAGTTTATAGAAAGAATCCCTTCATATCTAATGTAGAAACCCCTAAAACATTCTAGATACGGTTACAATAGAATTTCAGGAATTAAAATGCAGTAACTTGGGCAACAAGCCAAGCCCTTAGGGACTAATCAATAAAATCTAAACATTAGGGGTCGAAAGGGTAAAGTAAGAGCTAAAGGGTTGCCCTAATGGCTTGCCTATAAAGGCACCCTAAGCTTGCCTTGAAAAAAGAAGAAGATAGACTAAAAAATTCTAGAAGAGAGGCAGAAATACAGAAAAATATATTTAAAAAAACTACAAATTGTACCTTCGACAGAATTGAGTAGAAGAAAAATCAAAAAGATGAAAAATAGCTGAAAAAAATACTGTTTCAATGGCTTTTCTATTTCAACTTGGAAAATGTTCAAATGATTGAAGTTATTTTAGGCTCTATTTGAGGCTGAAATGAACTGAGGTTGATGGTACTTGAAGTTTTCTGAGTTATTCTTGAGTGAAGTTGGGTTCCTGGGTTGTTCTCACTTCATTTTAGGGTTTTAACCGTTGTTGATTCTGCTGTTTGTTACTGCTGTTGGACCCTTAACTACTCTATTGTTGCTTTATTTAAACTTTTAGGTAAATATGTAAACCATGAGAAATAAATGATTTCAAGGATCCATGTATGTCTAGAAATTCTAATGAATGAGGAATCGAAAGGAATTTTGCTGTCTGCTTCTTCTCTTCTGTTTTTTTCCTGTTTTCTCTTGTCCCAATATAGAGATGTTGTTATGTTAATTTTCTGGAACTTGGATATGCTTTAATATTGAGTTAATGTGAAGTTTTGGGATGAATTCTAGACATTAGATTAGTAATCGTTTTTCATATAATAGTTGATTTTAATACATAGGCAATTGCATGATAATGTATTTTTTAAGCCATGCTATTCTTCTCAGTCTATCTCTACCTCTAAATGAGTAGAAGCATATGATGATTTTGGTGAGTGCTTTGGCATTGACCCTTAGGAAAGGTATGAGAATATTGGTTTCAAATGTGTTGTTAGTTGTCCATGTAGAATTTCCCTCATGTATTATTTGTGCTTAAATCAAGATATAACGTGCAAATGAGAGATCATCTCAGGTGTTAATGTTGAATAGAAAGGGATGAATAGCAGGGATGAATTCTTTGGATGTTATAGTTCACGCCAGTGATGCACACAAATTTTCGCACAAATGATATTGGTCTATTGTCATAACTCGGTTGGTAGTAAGTTTGAATCTAAAATATGATACTTAGTGTTGCATCAATTTTTAGCAAGATAAGTGGGTCATATTATTTGGCCCTGCTCGTTGTGTGCAACTGATTTCTGAGTAATATTTGGCCACAAAGTTATTGTCATAATTCATGGCTTCATGAAAATTTCAACGTACTTTAGGAAAAATGATTTCTAAATATTCGTAGCAAGCCTTTAGGGACGTTTAAGACACGATTATGGTTGCATATACGATCGCGTAACATGATCATGATCCTAAATTAAGTTGGAGTATGTGTTCGCAACTTCGATCTAATCTTTTCTTAACAGTATAATAGATTGCCAATTTTAATTATTTTAGTTTATATGAGTTCATTAACTCACATGTGGCCTTCTAGTATTGCAGTAGCTTAGATGTAACAAAAATGAATAATATTTCGTAGGATATCCTTTAGGACGTTTAAAATTACTAGTGCGATTGTGTATACGTCCGCGTAACACAATTACACTTCTAAAAATAAAACCAGAGTATGCGTTCGCGCAACTTTGGCCCAAACTTTCTTAATAATAAATAAGCGTTATTAATTGTGGATACGTTCGTGTGACATACATTTGACGTGCCAAATAGGCGGGTATACGTACGTGAAACCCGGTTCAAGATAATTTTCTTAATTAAAAGTTAAAAGAAGTAAATGCACATAGGTTCTCAAATCAGTAATTAAATAATTTTAATAAGCCAAGTATTATCAAAGTGAACGTGCTAGAATCACGAAGCTCGGGAGTATCTAGCACCTTCTCCCGGGTTAACAGAATTCCTACCCGAATTTTTGGGTTGCAGACTGTTAAACATAGTCATTATTTCCTCGATTCGGGTTTTTAACCGGTGAATTGGGACACCATAAACTATCTCAAGTGGTGACTCTGATTTTTAATAATTAATCCTGTTTCGATCATCACTTAAATTGGAAAAAAACTCCCTTTATTATGTCCTTCTGGGGTGTAGTGAGAAAAGGAGGTGTGACAACAGGCCCCTCCGGTTTGCTTATTGCCTCGTCTTAGGTCATATTTTATCGCTATACTTAACATTTTTAGCATCAACTGCCCTAACAACTAGTTTGAGAATAGATCACATATTTTTAGAATCTCATTTACTAATTTAATTGTTGTTACTATTTTCACGGTAAATAGTTATATCATGTGATTTTCTAGATCACTTGCCTCCTTTGTTATGATCATTTTGATCATTTGCTCATCCTTTTAATCAAGAAATTTATTTGAAACCGATTAGTCTATATGCTTTAAGCGTACCATAGACTTTGTCCTTCTATGGCTTAATGTAATAGGAGCATTTACAGTGAATATATCATTTCTTTCTTTGGGTTAGCAAATGTTGTGGCATGTTTTGCAATATATTGCAAATGAATTATCTTTTTATGAAGTTCAAGTTCATATAATCTTATTCGAGGATCTAGATGTATAAATGATAATTCATTTCACGTAACTTTTTCTCAACTATTTATCATGTCTCCCCCTCATGTTAGAAAAACTAACTTTCTTCCTCAACTTTGGGAACTATTCTTAATCAAAATATACACTGCACATCAATAATAATAATATGGAATTATTTGGTTCCTGGCCCTAAAATACTTGTGAGGGGAGAATATAATATAACTTTATATATAACATATATCAAATTGATATATATAACTTTGTTCTCATAAGAAATAGTTCAACTATTAAGTGGAGGAACTTAATAAATCATTTTGCTAAACCAATTGTGATGCAAAATAACTTATCAGGAAAAACTATCTTAATAGAAAATATGGAAATTATGCTCGAAATTAGATTATTGAGCAAGTTACCTCACAAACACCGGCCACGTTGCGGGTTAATACTAATTGCACATGTAACCATCTCATAGATGCATTTTACGTGGTATACATTGCAGGTGAATGGATACATATTCACCTTTGATATTTCCAGTATTCATAGGATTCAATCCCAATTTTAGTTGGTCTCTTAATTAATAAGAACGAGCAATCCAAGAGAATTCGTAAAGAAATTTCTAGTTCTTTAATATTTACCCATATGAATTCTCTTTTATTTTTGCACATCACACTTGAATTAGCATGGCTAAACCAATTATGCAAACTGAATAAATTATCAATATTAAAAAACTTCATCTTTACACCATGACGTGTGCAATTATGAATAAACTCCAAGTTTATTATGATATTTATATCAATAAACTTCTACTTTATTATGACATTCTTTTGTTTGTATAGTACAAACTAGAGTATAAAGCGAGTAACTTTTCACATACATATTACCCCGCTACAAGTTGTAGTAATAGAAGATATTCAATCTTTTATTTATTTATTGTCTCAATATAACTAACCGCCTTCGCGAATACATTAAAAATTAAATAAGTTTCTTTGAGACTTACTACAATACAATCTTATTGATAATCAATTTTATTTCTCAAAAATATTGATAATGTAACGACCCGACCGGTCGTTTTGAGATTTGTACTTTGATCGCTATTTCTCGGGCATGGCTTGCCCCATGTAATGTATTATGACTGACATAGATCGTTGGTTTTGGTTTTCAGGAAAATTTGGAATGAATTTGAAAGAACAGTCTCAGTTGAAAGCATTGAATTTGAAAGGTTTGACAAAGAGTTGACTTATTTGTATATGAGCTCGGATCGGAACTTTTATGATTTGGTTAGCTTCGTTGGGTGATTTATGACTTAGGAATGGGATTGGAATACATTTTGGGAGTTCGTGGAAGGATTTGGCTTGAATTGGCAAAGCTAGCATTTTGGCAAATTCTGGTTGATATGTGAGATTTTGAAATAGAGGTCGAAATGGAATTCAAATAGTTGCAGTAACTTCGTTATCTCATTTGGGGTGTGTATGCAAAATTTCAGGTTATTCGGACGTCGTTTGGTCAGGTTTTTGACCGAAAATGTAATTTCGGAAGTTTTTGGAAACTTGGGCTTGAATTCAATGAGTTTTAAGTAAGTTGATGTTGTTTGAGGTGTTTTGATGATCGGAACAAGTTTGAATGATGTTATGTATTATGTCGGTATGTTTGGTTGAGGTCCCGGGGGCCTCGGGTGAGTTTCGGGTAGTCAAACGGACCATTTCACGCTTTGAGGACATCAAAAACATTGTAGGTCAGTTGCAGGCATTGTTTGCCTTTGCATTTGCAAAGAGGATCTCGCGTTCGCGAAGGGCTGGGATTTGTGAGCATCACATTCGCGAAGGTCCATTCTGCATTTGCGAAGGTTAGAGAGAGGCTGCATCTCATTCACGAGTGTGGATACACGATCGCAGAAGAGGTTTTGGGGTCGATGGTCAGATATTCATCGCATTCGAATAGAAGCAAACGCGTGTGCGAAGTTCAAGGTTGTGGAAGCATTACGTTCATGAATGGCATGTCGTTTTTGCGTAAGGTAAAAATTGGTCAAGGAAAATTTTGTGCTACGCATTCGTGAGAGGTTGATTGCGTTCGCGAAGAAAGAATGTCAAGCCTAGACATAATGTTTTAAAGACGTTATGTTCGCGAAGGTGGGGGTATTTTCCACCATAGCTGCTTGTTTTAAAGGGTTTTTGAAGGTTATTGAATAGATATTCAAGGGAAAACATTTGGAGGTAAGTTTCTTGAGCTTAAAACTCGATTATCATGCAAATTCCACATAGAAATTTGTGAAATATAAGCCTAGAAATCAAGAACTAGGGCTTGAATTTTGAAACCAAACAATAGGGATTTAAAGAGATATTCGTGGATGGATTTTTGTGTTCTTAGTATGTATGAACTCGTTGGGAGATAAGGAACCTGCTAATGTGAAAATTTCTGAGTTTTAAGAAGTGGTCCCGGGCTCGGGTTTTGGTAATTTTTGGATTTGTGCCTTATACTGATTGTTTTCTCTTGGGCTTTATTTCCTTAGCTATTGTGATGTATTCGTTCTGATTTTGGATAGATTCGACATGCGTGAAATGCTATTTGAGGCACAAAGGCGTCACGAGCTAGGGATTTTGCCGGTTCGAGGTAAGTAATGATTGTAAATATTGTCCTAAGGGTGTGAAACCATGGATTACACGTCGTGGTGTTACTTTGAGGTGACTTATACGCTAGATGACGAGCGTGGGTAGAGAACCGCTGGGGATTGTGACCTAGTCCATATGAACGATTATTTTAATGCGTATTTGACATATGATTGTTTGATGTTATTATATTTTGGGTTGCATGCTATGTTTGGGGCTTTGTGCCAACTTGTTGAGACCCTTAAGGGAATTTTTCATATCTTTCCTCATTCTACTTGTCTAAAAACATATCCTCGGTCATGTTTTACCTGTTTAATATTTATATCTGGCTTTATCACCATATTCTTAAAAGTGTAAAAATTGTTTCGGGCTGAGTTCCCTGTTTTACTGAGATAGATCGAGGGTCGAATGGTCAGATGTTGATAGAGATCGACTGAGAGTCTGATGGTGAGGTTAATGACTAGGAGAGGGCGAGGGCTTAGTTGTGAGGATTATATATCTTTGAATTAGGCTGCACGCTGCAGCATATATATATATATATATATATATATATATATATATATATATATATATATATATATATATATATATATATATATATATATATAATGTATGTATGTGTGTATGTATGTATATATTATGTATGTATATATGTATGTATGTATATATTATGTATGTATGTATGTATATGGATCAGGTTGCATGCCGCAGCGATATTTATATGGATGGGGCTGCACGCTGCAGCGATACTTATATGAATCGGGTTGCACGCCGCAGCGATACTTATATGGATCGGGATGCACGCCGCATTGATACTTATATGGATTGGGCCGCACGCCACATCGATATGTCGGATCGGGCTGCACAACACAGCGATATAGCGCTTGGGCAATAGGATCCCCTCCCGGAGTCTGCACAAACCAGTAAGTGTCGTTGATGATATATGGATCGGTTTGCACGCCGCAACGGCTATATGGTACCTATTGAGCGTGAATGTTGAGTGCAAGTATTGATTGGTAAGAGATGAGTCACGAGTGACGTAGAGACTAGCCCGAGGGCAATAGATATATATGTGCACATGAGTGATACTTTTCATAAAATGCATGTTTATGAACTTATTGATTTCACTCCTCTTTAAAGTGAGTTTCTATCGAATATGTTGATTTATTAACTGTTTTCACTCATTCTAAATGGTATTGAACCCCTACTAAAACTACTAGAAAGTTTTTCAAAATGATTTTTACTAAAAACCTAACTTTAAAGGGGAAGGTTGACTTATATTATGATTTGAAAGCCTGTTGTGTTTCTTGAGCCGAACGTGAATGTGGATTCATTGTTTCCTGCTGCTCAATCTTTAATTATTCTTATTACTTACTGGGTTGGAGTACTCATATTACACCATGCACCTCGTGTGCAGATGCAGGTATATTGGAACCCGGTAGCTGGTGTTGATTTGCTTAGATGCAGAGTCATCAGAGTTAGCAGGTGGTTGCATGACGTTCGCAGCACCGCTCCCTTCCTCACATTGCTATATATGTATTTAGTACATTATTTTAGACTTCTTGTTTTATTCAGACCTTGATAGATGCTCATGACTAGTGGAACCCCGATGTCAGGCTTGTATAGTAATTTTGAATTATTTCTTTCAGATTTATATTATGAAATGTTGTTATTATTAATGGTTTAAAAATGACTCTTAATGATTAAAGGGTTAATGTGAGTGTTGTGTCGGCTGGCCTTGTCTTCACGAGAGGAGGCATCACGACAGGGCTGATTTGGGGTCGTGACAGATGGTATCAGAGCCTAGGTTACTAGGTCTCACGAGTCATGAGAAGGTTTAGTAGAGTCTCGCGGATCGGTACGGAGACATCTTTACTTATCCTCGAGAGGCTGCAGAACCTTTTGGAAAACTTCACATTCTTGGAACCTTATCGTGCGTTCTTGATTCGGCTTGAGAAGTAACTCTTGAAAATCCTTCCACGCATTCGTATGCACGCATAAGCGCTCAATATCATATGTTCCTTGATGTCTTGTGATTTCCCGATCGAGGGGCGAGATATGATCTCTGTGAGTTCGATGTTGGACCGGTCTGGACGACTTGAGGCCGGATCTTTGCCTATGGCTTAAGCACTAAGGTGCAGATTATGCGAGCAAGTGTTTTGAACTTCTATGTTTGCTATTGTGCCTATTAGTGGAAGTGACAGCTGGATAGCTATATGATGAGTATGCTAGTACTGCGAGATGTATCTATGTGATTTGTAACAAACGAGGAAGGTCTGCTGGATGATAGAAGAACTATTATGTGTTTGAATTCCATCGTGATTCGAGGAATAGCCCCGAGTTATGGGCATGTGAAGGATCCTTTCATGTTTTTTAGTTAAGAATGAAGTAAATTTTATGTTGCGGTATGAGTTTAAACTCAGGAAGACTAAGTGACTTCGTACAGTTTATGGCGGTGGAAGGTATACAGAAAGGTTAACCTAAGGCAAGACATGTGGGTTATCTCCAGCGAAAAGTTCTGGGTTGTGTGACCCTTATGTGATTGTTAGGAGATCTCATGTGCAAGTGAAATGTAAGTGTTGGAATTTTAAATTTTAGCCGCTTAAGAGAGTGGAATTAACTGTTGCGAGATTTGCAAAAGATTTAAAGTACTAGACGATTTGTGTTTACACAAGCTTACAAAGGATTTGAGTTTAATCTCACTAAGGTATTGTGGCATCAATAGGGTATAAGTGTTATGAGTTATTGAGTGTATTCTGATCTATGGCTTCGAGCCAAGTAGGGAAGTTTTCTATTGATTAGCTGATTGCTCGGTTATGTGCTATGTTTGTTCCAATTTGAGGTGTGTGGTGAATCAGTTCTAGTTGTGGGGATTGAGCCTAAAGATGGCTCGAGTAAAGGAAATTTTTTACTGAGGAAAGGTTATGTGTTGTAGTGTCAGAAGTGCCGATGAGGAGCTGGTTGTTCAGTTCTGTTGATCGGGTTAAGTGCAGTATGAATAGAGTGAATGACCCCCAAGAATGGTTCTAATGTGTTCATGATTCTATATGTAGCAATTGGGTATCTTAAAGTTATATATGTGACTAGAAATCGAGTTTTCATTGGAAGGGTTCAAGACATGTGGTATTTCTACTTAATTGTGGGATTCTATGTATCAGTAACAGGAAGGTAAAGGTAATAGATTTAGATTTGCAGGAAGTTCTTTTGAGTAAAGTATTGAGGAATTGTGGTACTACAACAAGAAGGAATATCAAGTTGAAGATGAATCAGAAGGAAATTCAGATATATATGGGGTAGCTTGATAGTATACAGGACCGGTAAGGGAAGGATATGATTAGTTCCTTGTGTGTGTTCGAGGTAATGAGTTTCTACAGGTGTTTTGCGACAATGCTCTTAGGTTTTGATGGCTTGCTTAGCTTGATCGAGTTGGAAAGGATTCAGTCCTAACAGGTACGGTTTGAGTAAAAGGAACTTGAAAAGAGTTCTTGATGGGTTTTACTATGGTTTGGAGACGTATATTTTCTATGGGAATGCATAGCATGGATGTACAGTTATTTTTTCTCCTAGATGGGACTAATGGAAAGTTCTTGACTAGTTGAGTGCATAAATGTCTGTGACTCGGAAGGGAAATAAAATTTTCATGTTATCCTCGGATGGTACGGTTTATGCAGTATGTTGTGTAAGATTGAGATTTGCATGTGTAAGGTCACGATTCAAAATTGAATAGGTCATAGATTCTTAGGCAGCACAGGCTGTTTAAGATAAATAGAGAAATGAGCTTCAAATGAATTCAGAATTGATCTTTCGATGATTATGGAAATAATAACGCTAATTGAGGTGATGTAACGAAGGTATATGTCTTAGAAAGAGGCAATGTGATTAAGTTGATGGTACTTCGGTAGTATTGCGGCACTTCTTGTCAGACCGGCTGTTGATATTCGAGTTTGTTTGGAATCACAGAGAATCTTAGAGTATCCCTCATGGAATGATTGAGTACTAGAGGCGAGTTATATATACAAGTGGCGGAATTGGGATCAGATATGATAATTCGTATGTTTTATGGACTTGGAGACTAGAAGTTCTCATATGTAGATTAGCTTGTGGTTATGGATGGCAAAATATGGGTGAGTTAGTCAGATATTAGTATGTACTATGATTCAGTCATTGTGGACCTTCGAAAGATTACTTATCTGTTGTGCGTAACTGGAGTTGATGTGTGGTCTATTAGTAGACCTATACGGATACGTGTTCGGCATCGAGATGGTTTTGTTGACTTTGAGTTGTTGTTGGCGAAGGATATGTTGACTCGGTTTCTTTGATCTATGAGCAATTAGAGAGATCTATGAGTTATATTTCTATGTTGTGAGATGCTATGATCCGTTGGTTATAGGCACCTATGGTGCGGTTCTATCAAAATTTCATAATGGAAGTCGAGCTAGAAGAGTAATCAGGAGTTGCTTGGTGAATGGAGTATTGATTATGTCTTATCGGTTTTTTATGTTGTATGTTATTTATTTCACCACGAGTGTAACAATTTGCTTTGATTCCAGACATCAATTGAGCGTGGTTGTCGTTTTCGAGCATAGTGACTTGAGGTATTCTATGTAGAGCAGTATTTGGATCGGATCGCGCGTGGTAGCGAAGCTATGTGGAAATATGACCTTGTGGGTTAGATTCGTATGTTCTAGTTCTATGATGTGAGACAGATTCTCGGCAGTGTGTTGTGACGGTACTGCTTAGCTTGAGGTATGGCTCTTTCATTTGAGTCAGTTTCATGATGTGAGTATGTTCATATAGCTGCTTATTAGTGCGCGGACTATGAAACTTGTGGTTTTAGCCTGTCTTGATGTGTCATGTCACCAGAGTGATGGTATTGGATTAGATTAGACTGTTGGGGTCAGTAATGAATACAAACGAATTCGATTTCAGCATGTTTGATGGATAAGTATCGAGGTTCGGTTCAGAAATTTGCTATAATCCTTGCCAAAGGAGAAGTAGCCTTATGGATGGCTGATCTGAGAAATGGTTATGATTTACTGCACGTTTCATTTATCATTGGCAGTATATGGAAGTGTTGGAATGAGACTTTAGTTGTTAAGAGGTTTTCTATCGGTATTCGATTGATATGTGCAGCTTCTGTGTTTAGAAGTTATTATGTGGTATGTCATGTGATTATGCCTGAGCTAGCAGATATTTCCTGTTAAAGCTTGATTGGACTTATTCACAGTATAAATGTGAGATTCTGAAAGCATTGGGGATTTTAGAAGTAGAAATGTGGTTCTATGTTTTATGGACTAGGATGGATTGTGGAATTTCAGTTATGTTGTGTTATAGGACCAATATGAGATAGGGTGACATGGGATCACCCTCGAGTATATGCATGGCAAGGTTATTCAGTGATTGGTTGGCTTTTAGACCAACTCTAGGTACGTTCAAGGACGAGCATATGTTTAAATAGGGGAGGATGTAACGACCCGACCGGTCATTGTGAGCTTTTGTACTTTGATCTCCAGTTCTCGGGCATGACTTGCCACGTGTAATGTATTCGTTGGTTTTGGTTTTCAAGAAAATTTGGAGTGAATTTGAAAGAACAGTCTCGGTTGAAAGCTTTGAATTTGAAAGATTTAACCAAGAGTTGACTTATTTGTATATGAGCTCGGATTGGAATTTTATGATTTGGTTAGCTTCGTTGGGTGATTTATAACTTAGGAGTGCGATCGGGATGCATTTTGGAAGTCCGTAGAAGGATTTGGCTTGAATTAGCAAAGTTAGCATTTTGGCAAATTTCGATTGATAGGTAAGATTTTGATATGGAGGTCGAAATGGAATTCCAAGAGTTGTAGTACCTTCTTTATGTCATTTAGGGTGTGTGTGCAAAATTTCAGGATATTCGGACGTCGCTTGGTTGGGTTTTTGACCGAAAGTGTATTTCGGAAGTATTTGGAAACTTAGGCTTGAATTCGATGAGTTTTGAGTAATTTGATGTTGTTTGAGGTATTTTGATGATTGGAACAAGTTTGAATGATGATATGGATTATGCTGGTATGTTTGGTTGAGGTCCCGAGGGCCTCGGGTGAGTTTCGGGTGGTCAATTGGACCATTTCACATTTTGAGGACTTTAGAAAACTTGCAAGTCAGTTACAGGCATTTTTGGCCTTCGCATTTGCAAAGAGGATCTCGCGTTCGCGAAGGGACGAGGTTCGTGAGCATTGCGTTCGCGAAGGTTTGTGAGAGGCTGCATTGCATTCGCGAATATGGATACACGATCGCAGAAGAGGTTTTGGGGCTGACGGTCAGATATTCATCGCGTTTACATGGAAGCAAACGCATACGCAAAGTTCAAGGCTGTGGAAGCATTTTGTTCGCGACTGTCATGTCGCGCCTGCGTAAGGTAAAAATTGGTCAAGGTAAATTTTGTGCTATGCGTTTGCGAGAGGTTGATTACGTTCACGAAGAAGAAATATCAGGCCTGGACAGAATGTTTTAAAGACGTATTGTTCGCGAAGGTATGGGTATTTTCCACCATAGATGCTCATTTTTAAAAGTTTTTTGAAGGTTACTGAAGAGAGATTCAAGGGGAAACATTTGGAGGTAAGTTTCTTGAGCAAAACTCTATTATCATGCGAATTCCACCTAGAAATTTGTGAAATATAAGCCTCGATCTAGAATTAGGCTTGTATTTTGAAACCAATAAATTGGGATTTGAAGGGTTATTAGTGGATAGATTTTGATGTTCTTAGTATGTATAAACTCGTGGGGAGATAAAGAACCTGTTGATGTAAAAAATTTTGAGTTTCGAGAAGTGGGCTCGGGGCGCGGGTTTTGGTAATTTCGGTATTTGTGCCCGATATTGACTGTTTTCACTTGGGTTTTTTTCCTTAGCATATTATGATGTATTCGTTCTGATTTTGGATAGATTCGATGTGCGCGGAAGCTAATTGGAGGGACAAAGGCGTCGCAAGCCAAAGATTTCGCCGGTTCGAGGTAAATAATGATTGTAAATACTGTCTTGAGAGTTTGAAACCCCGGATTACACGTCGTGGGGTTACTTTGAGGTGATTTACATGCTAGATGACGAGCATGGGGTAGAGCACTTATGGGATTGTGACCTAGTCCATCTGGAACGATTATTTTAATACTCATTTGACAGTTGATTATTTGATGTTATTATATTTTGGGTTGTATGCCATGTTTGGGGCTTTTGTGCCGACTTGTTGAGACCATTAGGGGTATTTTCCTATCTTTCATCACTCTACTTGTCTGAAATATATCCTCAGTCATGTTTTACCTGTTATTATTCAAATCTGGCTTTAACACTATATTCTGAAAAGTATGGAAACTGTTTTGGCTGAGTTCCCCATTTTACTGAGATAGACCGAGGGTATGATGGTGAGATTGATGATTCAGATAGACTGAGAGGCTGATGGTGAGGTTAATGACTAAGAGAGGCCTAGATCCTAGTTCTGAGGATTATATATCTTGGATCGGTTGCATGCCACAGCAATATATATATATATATATATATATATATATATATATATATATATATATATATATATATATATATATATATATATATATATATATATATATATATATATATATATATATATATATATAATACACGGATCGGGCTACATGCCGCAGCGATGCTTATATGGATCGAGCTGTACAACGGAGCGATATAGCGCTTGGGCTGTGGGAGCCCCTCCCGGAGTCTGCACACCCCCAGTAAGTGTCGTCAACGATATATGGATCGGGTTGCACGCCGCAGCGGTTACTATATGGTACATATTGAGCGTGAATGCTGAGTCCGAGTATTGATTGGTAAGAGATGAGTCACAAGTGACAGCGATACTAGCCCGAGGGCGAAAGATATATATGTGCACATGAGTGATACTTTTCATGAAAGGCCTATTTATGAACTTATTGATTTCACTCCTCATTAAAGTGAGTTTCTATCGAATATGTTGATTTATTAACTGTTTTCACTCATCTGTATATTGATCCTCTATCGACAAGTTGAACAAATGTTTTAAAAATAACTTTTATTTAAATTGGGGTTTACTAGATGTTCAGAAATTAATCATTGCATTGGTATTTGGCTACTTCCACCGAGATTTTCAAGTTATGAACTGTTTATGATAATTGTTTTGCCTGAGGGCTGTTTTATGAACTATGTTTTGCCCGAGGGGACGATTATGGCTTTAATCTCTATTATCATTCTAAATGGTATTGAACCCCTACTGAAACTACTAGAAAGTATTTCAAAATGATTTTTACTAAAAGCCGAACTTTAAAAGGGAAGGTTGACTCGTATTATGATTTGAAAGCATGTTGTGTTTATTGAGCATAACGTGAATGTGGATTCATTGTTTCCTACTGCTTAATATTTAATTACTTACTGGGTTGGAGTACTCATATTACTCCATGCACCTCGTGAGCAGATGCAGGTATATTGGAACCCGATAGTGGGTGTTGATTTGCTCAGATGCAGAGTCATTAGAGTTAGCAGGTGGTTGCATGACGTTCGCAGCACCGCTCCCTTCCTCACATTGCTATTCCTGTATTTAGTACATTATGTTAGACTTCTTGTTGTATTCAGACCTTGATAGATGCTCATGACTAGTGACACCCCGATGTCGAGCTTGTATAGTAATTCTACACATTTTCCTTCAGATTTATATTATGAAATATTGCTATAGTTAAAGGTTTAAAAATGACTCTTAATGATTAAAGGGTTAATGTGCGTGTTGTGTCAACTGGCATTGTCTTCACGAGAGGCGCCATCACGACCGGGCTGGTTAGGGGTCGTGAAAGATAATTGGGTCTTCCAAAGCGCTCAATTAATTTTGTACTGCCACATATTCATCAACTTCCATATGGTCATATATCTCTTTCAAGGAAAAAGTTATACCAATAATGGCATAGTCAAAATGATATGCAAGATATGTTTCTTACATTATTGTTGTCTTTTAATAATCACATTACCAAAATATTTTTACGTACAATAGGTACGTGACCAATGACCATTCATGCCATAATAATGACATTATTTTCTTATATCATCTCAAATCTCCTTCTAGAGGTGAATGTGGTATATTCACTACCACTAGCACGTTCATATTTTTCCAAGAATGAATATGTATTCATAAATCACATATTGTCACATTCACATCATGTATGGACCATAATCATCCATATGTGCTTTATAAAATCTCATACCAAGTCGATGATAAATATTACTTTCACAAAGTGAAGGATTATTTTGAGAATCCTTATTGTTCTCATTATCAGAATAATAACGATTATAATTTCATCTATTTCCATGTCCACATCCATTGATATATATATATACACACACGGATCAAGCTACATGCCGCCGCGATACTTATATGGATCGAGTTGCACACCGCAGCGATATAGCGCTTGGGCTGTAAAAGCCCCTCCTGGAGTCTGCACACCCCCAGTAAGTGTCGTCAACGATATATGGATCGGGTTGCACGCCATATCGGTTACTATATGGTACCTATTTAGCATAAATGTTGAGTACGAGTATTGATTGGTGAGATGAGTCACGAGTGACAGAGAGACTAGCCCGAGGTCGATAGATATATATGTGCATATGAGTGATACTTTTCATGAATGGCTTGTTTATGAACTTATTGATTTCACTCCTCTTTAAAGTGAGTTTCTATTGAATATGTTGATTTATTGCCTGTTTTCACTCATCTTTATATTGAACCTCTATCGAAAAGTTGAACAAATATATTAAAATAACTGTTATTTAAACTGGGGTTTACGAGATGTTCAGAAATTAATCACTGATTTGGTATTTGGCTATTTCCACTGAGATTTTCAAGTTATGAAGTGTTTATGATTATTGTTTTGCCTGAGGGGTTGTTTTACGAACTATGTTTTGCCCAAGGAGCCGAGGCTTTAAGCTCTATTATCATTTTAAATGGTATTGAACCCTACTAAAATTACTGGAAAGTATTTTAAAATGATATTTACAAAAAGCCGAACTTTAAAAGGGAAGGTTGACTCGTATTATGATTTGAAAGCCTGTTGTGTTTATTGAGCCTAACGTGAATGTGGATTCATTGTTTCCTACTGCTCAGTCTTTATTTAATCTTATTACTTACTGGGTTGGAGTACTCACATTAATCCCTACATCTCGTGTGTAGATGTAGGTATATCAGAACCCGGTAGCGGGTGTTGATTTTCTCAGACGCGGAGTCATCAGAGTTAGCAGGTAGTTGTATGACATTCGCAGCACTGCTCCCTTCCTCAAATTGCTATTACTGTATTTAGTACATTATTTTAGACTACTTGTTGTATTCATGCCTTGATAGATGCTCATGACTAATGACACCCCGATGTCAAGCTTGTATAGTAATTCACCACAGTTTCCTTCAGATTTATATTATGAAATATTGCTCTACTTAAAGGTTTAAAAATGACTCTTAATGATTAAAGGGTTAATGTGAATGTTGTGTCGACTGGCCTTGTCTTCACGAGAGGCGCCATCACGACCGGGCTGGTTTGGGGTCTTGAAAGATAATTGGTTCTTCCAAAGCTCTCAATTAATTTTGTACTGCCACATATTCATCAACTTCCATATGGTCATATATCTCTTTCAAGAAAAAAGTTATATCATTAATGTCATGGTCAAAATTATATGCAAGATATGTGTCTTACATTATTGTTGTCATTTAATAATCACATTACCAAAATATTTTGGCGTACAATAGGTATGTGACCAATGACCATTCAAGCCATAATAATGACATTATTTTCTTATATCATCTCAAATCTCCTTCTAGAGGTGAGTGTGGTATATTCACTACCACTAGCATGTTCATATTCTTCCAAGAATGAATATGTATTCATAAATCACATGTTGTCACATTCACATCATGTATGGACCATAATCATCCATATGTTCTGCATATCAAGTCGGTGATAAAGATTACTTTCACAAAGTGAAGGATTATTTTGAGAATCCTTATTGTCCACATTATCACAATGATGACTATTATAATTCCATCTATTGCCATATCCACATCCATTGAT
This sequence comes from Nicotiana benthamiana, assembly GCA_034376525.1. Lineage (NCBI taxonomy): Eukaryota > Viridiplantae > Streptophyta > Magnoliopsida > Solanales > Solanaceae > Nicotiana > Nicotiana benthamiana. Next base: position 100,224,280 of record CM067337.1, read on the forward strand.
ATATATATATATATATATATATATATATATACACGGATCGGCCTACATGCTGCAATGATACTTATATGGATCGAGCTGCAAACCGCAGCGATATAGCGCTTGGGCTGTAGGAGCCCCTCCCGGAGTCTGCACACCCCCAGTAAGTGTCGCCAACGATATATGGATCGGGTTGCACGCCACAACGGTTACTATATGGTACCTATTGAGCTCGAATGATGAGTGCGAGTATTGATTGGTAAGAGATGAGTCACGAGTGACAGAGATACTAGCCCAAGGCGATAGTTATATATGTGCACATGAGTGATTCTTTTCATGAAACCCCTGTTTATAAACTTATTGATTTCACTCCTCTTTAAAGTGAGTTTCTATCGAATATGTTGATTTATTGACTGTTTTCACTCATCTTTATATTGAGCTTCTATCGAAAAGTTGAACAAATGTTTTAAAATAAGTTTTATTTAAACTGGGGTTTACGAGATGTTCAGAAATTAATCACTGATTTGGTATTTGGCTATTTTCATCGAGAATTTCAAGTTATGAAGTGTTTGTGATTATTGTTTTGTCTGAGGGGATGTTTTACGAACTATGTTTTGCCCGAGGGGACGAGGCTTTAATCTCTATTATCATTTTAAATTGTATTGAACCCCTACTAAAATTACTGGAAAGTATTTTAAAATGATATTTACAAAAAGCCGAACTTTAAAAGGGAAGGTTGACTCGTATTATGATTTGGAAGCATGTTGTGTTTATTGAGCCTAACGTGAATGTGGATTCATTGTTTCCTACTGCTCAGTCTTTATTTAATCTTATTACTTACTGGGTTGGAGTACTCACATTAATCCCTGCACCTCGTGTGTAGATGTAGGTATATCACAACCCGGTAGCGGGTGTTGATTTGCTCATACGCGGAGTCATCAGAGTTAGCAGGTAGCTGTATGACATTCGCAGCACCGCTCCCTTCCTCAAATTGCTATTACTGTATTTAGTACATTATTTTAGACTACTTGTTGTATTCATGCCTTGATAGATGCTCATGACTAATGACATCCCGATGTCGAGCTTGTATAATAATTCCATATAGTTTTCTTTAGATTTATATTATGAAATATTGCTCTACTTAAAGGTTTAAAAATGATTCTTAATGATTAAAAGGGTTTATGTGAGTGTTGTGTCGACTGGCCTTGTCTTCACGAGAGGCGCCATCACGACCGGGCTGGTTTGGGGTCGTGACAGATAATTGGGTCTTTCAAAGCTCTCAATTAATTTTGTACTGCCACATATTCATCAACTTCCATATGGTCATATATCTCTTCAAGGAAAAAGTTATACCATTAATATCATGGTCAAAATTATATTCAAGATATGTTTCTTACATTATTGTTGTCTTTTAATAATCACATTACCAAAATATTTTGGCGTACAATAGGTACGTGACCAATGACCATTCATGCCATAATAATGACATTATTTTCTTATATCATCTCAAATCTCCTTCTAGAGGTGATTGTGGTATATTCACTACCACTATCACATTCATATTCTTCCAAGAATGAATATGTATTCATAAATCACATGTTGTCACATTCACATCATGTATGGACCATAATCATCCATATGTGCTTTATAAAATCTCATATCAAGTCGATGATAAATATTACTTTCACAAAGTGAAGGATTATTTTGAGAATCCTTGTTGTTCTCATTATCACAATATTGACGATTATAATTCCATCTATTGCCACGTCCATATCCATTGATACATTCATAATAATAATTTTATTTTTTTTCAGACTTATCACATACTGCTATCACATTCTCTTAAGGGGATGAAAATTGAGCAAATCAATGAGACAGATTTTCAATTCTTTGCCCACAATCATACATGAATTTGATCATGGCAAGACATAAAAATTTTACCACTTTGGTTGGTTATAATTTCTTGCAAACTCTATTAGAGTTATAATCAAAGTTTATTAATTTTTGCTTGTATTTAAAATCAAATTATAGAATTTTAATAATTTAAAAGAGAAAATAACGTAAAATACTTACCTTAAATCCAAAATTTAATAATGAAGGAAGTTTATAGAACAATTGACAATCATTATGCTCAATCCCAGAACTTCTACTCAATTGGTTAGAGTCTCATGCTGGTAACGTGTTATAAAATAATAAAAGAATAAGAGCAATATTGCAGTGAAATAGAAAGAGAATTCTTATTGAATTTTTGGAATGGATTTACAATGGAATAGAATTCCTTTATTTATAAGGAAAAAGCGACTTAGCCACCAAATAACAAACCCGAACATCTCTCTAAAATATAGGCATTTACCTTAAATAGAGTTCTATTTATAGCAAGTACGTAATACTTTTTTCTTTTGAAAAAAAAACCCGTCGATTTTAATTATTTAGATGGAACGTTTATTAGTAATCTAACTTGGACCTTATACCAAAACAACGAAAGCAAACTACTAGCCGAAATAATGACGCTGTTTTATGTCAATAAATTATGCTTTCTAGCATGTATTTTCCACCATTAAAATTGGTGAAGTAGCTTTATATTTATAGGCAGGCTTACTAAGTAATAAATATAAAAATTGTGCCAAACCCTAAGTTAGCCTCCTAGAGATTTATTTAGCGCTCTTTCTTGTAATTGATGATGAGGCGTGAAAGAGTTATGTCATTGGCGGCTAAAATTATATTTTGCCTAATTACCAGGACCTAAATAAATTTCTATCTCATTGCTGTTAACACTTAAGAATTCTAATTTTTTAATCACAGGCTAAGTTAGAATTTTAAATTTGTGAGTTCAAAATTTTATTTTTTTAATTATTAAATTTTAAATTGATAATTGATAATTGATATATATTCAAAGAAATTCCTAACACAAATATATAGTTTGAACCAAAATTATATATTTTAGCCAAATTTATAAGTCAAAACTACTCAAATTCCCTAACTCCCTAACTTTCTCTAAAAAGAAGCATTAGTCTATACTATAATAATTTAATATAATACTCTATTAAAAGCACGAAATCCGTTAGCGGAATGTTATTTGCTTTTTTAACGCTTTAAAAATATAGTAGTTTATACTAGTCAAAATAGTCAATTAATTATTTTCCTAATATTTAGGCCTTATAAATTAACTAAAATTTTACTTATTTTTATTTCCTTATTTGAAATATTATGTAGGATTTTAAAATTAATTAAATTTTACTTTTTACATATTTGAACAAATAGCTAATTCGAGAAGATAAAAAATCTTCTTAGCAATAATATACCTGTTTTAATAAGAAAAAAGTGACTTAGATTTCAACCAAAAATAATGGAATTTTGACACAGTTATCCATAAAAATAAAACTATTTATCTTTGTCTACTTATTTTTTTTATCATAAACTAATTACATTTCCTACCCATAATAGTTTTGTGGAGAATTTTTTCTTTATTCTTTAATTTTTTTTATTTCTATGGTTCTTTTCTTATTTTGTTTCTTTTCTCCTTTTCTTTTTTCTCGCTTTTTTCTTATTTTTTCTTTTTTCCTTTTATAATTTCATTAGCTTATTTTTTTTTTTTTTTTCTTTTCATAATCTAATTTCATTAACCGTTTTTACTATTTTTTTATTATTCTTTTTTATACAATAAGAAAAATAATTGATATAGTAAATATTTTTCACCCTTTTTTAATATAACTAGTACAATATATCGTTTGTTATTTATTTTTTTGATTTTTTTAAAATCAATTATTAAACTGAAATAATATTAGTTGTCGCTTAATCTAATTCAGTTAATATCACATTGATGTTGCTGAGCACCATAGATTACATCATCAGATTCTAAGAATCAACATGTGATTGCCATGCAAATCTTGATATCCTTCCCTATAAATACCAGTACACACTCTAGCATTAGCAGTAATACAATCAGTTATCTAGCAAGAAAACATAATCTACGATAACCAAATCTCTATACATACTAGTTAGAATAAAAATGATAATAAAATATTGAATGTAACAAAAGTATAAGTAATAAAAAAGACTTCTAGTACCATGTGATACCAATATAGTATATATGTATACCAACAGAGCATATGATTTCTCTGGAATATTGCTATAACTATCTGCGACTATACTACTGTACCAAAATATTAAAGGGCGCAATAAAAGTATGAGAAAATTACATACTCGTATTACAAGCTAAATATTCGCAAAACAACTTGCTCATTTCGTATACTAAGAGGATATATAATTGTATGGGGTCGATTTAACAATTGCTTATATATATAATACACATAATTTATGTACATCGCCATGCAAGAATTTTAGGATTGTAACTCATGTTTATATAAATAATTTCATAATAGAATTCACTTAAAATGCAACCAAAATAATTAAAATAATGTTTAACTACCATATGATACCAATATAGCATATAACTATACCAATATAGTATACAGTTTTACTAGTTAATTCCCGACAACTATACGACTATACTACTATTACATAACACACATGCATAAAGAGAAAAATAAAAAAATAGTGTATCACATCTTAATATAATAAGGTATTTTAAAATATTGTACTATATTATTATTATTATTAAAAGAAAATTAAATATTTTACCAATTAAATGCAACTAATAGAACAAAAAAATGATTCAACTAGCATATGATACCAATATAATATAGAGCTCTACTAATAGAATATATAGTTGGAATGAAATGTCTACTAAAATGGTATATTTATATACTATTTAGGTATACAATACAAAGTCAAGTTCTTCTCTGGTTCAACTATATTTCAACCAAAATTTTTAAAATCTACTATAAAATCTCCACGAAATTGATTAAAACTTTAGTTGCAACCTCCAATCAACTCTCCAAACAAATCCATATAGGATCGGATCAAAATAATTAAACTCAAACAAACCAAGTTATGAGTTTCAAGCTTTAAAGTCCTTCAATAGTGGTAAATTTTTTTACAATAAATCTCTAAAAATCAGCACCAAAGATACAATCTACACATCAAAGAATAACAACTAACGAATTTCAACTGTAAAACACTATAAAAAATCAGATCTGACATTCTGAACTCATTCATATAGAGTTTCAAAAATTGATTTGTTTTTCTTATGATCTAGTCTTTTAATTGTGCCCTATATTTTTAGTAGTGCAAAATCAATGCCTCAGTTCTTCATCGCATAAAGACTCGTTGGAATTAGCGGGTAAATAGATTGGGCCGTATGGATAGAAATAGTAAATAATTTAGGCTTGAGTATTAAAGAGCAAAAAAATTGAGACTAATAGGTATAAAGTGAAATTTTTCCAAAAATAATCATTTAAGTTTAAGACCTTTTCCATTGTATCGAATCCTTTTATTCATTTACAAAAGGAAGACCATAATTATATACTTGCAAATTGCAACAAATATTAATTTAACATTTTAATTGTAAGTGCGCTTAGATTTTATATCTTAAATATATGAATTAATAATAGTATTTATAAAATAATTATAGGAGATTTAACCAATAACATTTATGTATCTAACTAATAATAATAATAGCAGCAGCAGTAGTAACAATAATAATAATAGTAATAATAAATAATCACAAATTTATTTTTTCCCTACGACTTCTGTTTTTAACCTCAAAATATTTTAAAATATGTACGTAGTTAACTAAGTTATGTTAATAATTTTTTATCTACAAGCTACATAACAAGTGAAAAGGGGTACTTGTGTAAAATATATTTTCAAAAATTTATCTATTTATGTTATTATAAAAGTATAAAACTCTAACACGTTAAGATTTTCACAAAAGTGTCTACTGTCAAACTCTAAACCCTATATCAATTAGTTGATTTTATTTGCATTTTCAACGATGAACTTACGAACATTAGTTTTCCAACATCAGAACTCTTAAATTTTGAGAAGTTATGCGTTTTTGCAAAAGAGCATAAAAAGAAAGAAAATATGATAATTTATGAAATTGTAGTAATAAAATTATAAAACTTGAATAAAATTAAAGCCGAATATATTGATTGAGACTGATTGAGGACTTTTATGGGTAGACTTTCCTCCTTTATTGAGTTAGTTATACGATCATGTTATGAAACAATAAAAGTAAAAGAACAATATTGTAGAGAGAGAGAGAGAGTGGAAATTCTTATTGATTTTGGGATGAATTACAATGGAATAGAACCAATTATTTATAGGGAGATGATGACTTAGCCACCAACTAATAAACCCTAAATCTCTCTAAATATAGACGTTCACTATAAACAGAACTTATTTATTACACACCCCTTGAATGTCTATTCAACAGATAATGTGCCTCGTAAAACCTTAAGTAAAATAAAACCCAGTGGGAAAAAATTATAGAAAAGGAAAATGAGTACACATATCTAACAATACGCCTTTTGGTTGCCTCATTAAAAATCTTACAAGGAAAACCTAGTGGGACAAAACCTTGTAAGGGAAAAAGAGTGAAACACGCATTAACTCTCCCTGATGAGAGCATCAATTCACATCTTTGAGCATTTGCATTCCAATCTTGTGCATCATCTTCAAAAGATCTCTTGAACGAAGTTGTTTCACCTTGAAATCATCATTCCTTATAGATGTATTGTCTTCATATGATCTTGTTGGAATTGTCATTTTAATATCTTCACATAAAGGTGAAAACTCCTGCTATCATATTATCATGCTTATAGTTATAGCAAGATATATTTGTGCACAAATTGCACTAAGAAAGTGGTACTTCAAGATCAAAAATTATATATGCTTCAAGCAACTTAAATCCTTCATGGATTGTCATATAAGCCATATAAATATACTTTAGATTTGTATCAAGTTTTCATGCCATGCAAGACATATAAGATACATAAAGATGATAGCACACACCATTATCTTTATACTTTTAAGTGTTTGAACTACATGTCTAAAACTACTTGTCTTTCATATGAAATAAAATTCCACTTGAATTGTTTCTCCAAACTTAAGATCCTCATATGTATTTAGTGTTATAATCAATGTCGTCGACAAATATTTTATATCGGTTCCAACCTCCTTAACTTTCATAAAGACATAACATAGAGTTCTCTTCATTCATATATTCAGGTACCTGAATCTCTCATGAGATTTCATGAAATGTTATATCATGTGATCTTCTAGATCTCTTGCCTCCTTTATTATGATCATTTTTATCATTTGCTCATCTTCTTTATCAAGAAGTTTTATTCGAAACTGATTGTCTATATGCTTTAAATGTATCATAGACTTTGTCCTTCTAGGATTTAATAGGAGCATTTGCAATGATAATATAGTTACTTTCTTTTGGTCAGCAAATGCGTCTGGTATGCTTTGCAATATATTGAAAATGAATTATCTTTTATGAACTTCAAGTTCATATTATCTTATTCGAGGATCTAAATGTACAAATGATAATTCATTTCACGCAATTTTTTCTCAAATGTTTATCATGTTTCCCTCTCATGTTAGAAAAACTAAATTATTTTCTCAACTTTGAGAACTCATCTTTGTGTGTTATTGTGTTAATCAAAATATACACCGCGCATCAATAATAATAAGATGTAATTATTTGGTTCCTGTCGTTGAACCACTAGTGAAGGGAGAAAATAATATACCTTGATATATCACGTATATCAAATTGATATAGATAACTTTGTTCTCATAAGCAATTGTTTAGCTATTTAGTGGATGCACTCAATCAATTATTTTTCTAAACCAACTGTTATATAAATCAACTTATCAAGATAAACTATCTTGAATAAAAAATCTGAAAATTATACTCCAAATCAAATTATTGAACAAGTTACCTTGCAAACACTATGTTGCGAGTTAACAATAATTGCACATAACCATCTCATAGATGCATCTTATGTGGTGTACATGACAGGTGAATGAGCCTATATTCACCTTTGATATTTTCAGTATTCATGGGATTCAATCCCAATTTTTGTTGGTCCATTAAATAATGAGAACAAACAACATAAGAGAATTTGTAAAGAACTTTCTAGTTCTTTATAACATTTACTCATGTGAATTCTCTATTATTTTTACACATCATACTTAAATTGATGTGTCCAAACCAATTATGCGAACTGATGAATTATCAATATCGATAAACTTCAGATTTACATTATGACGTGTGCAATTATTAATAAACTCCAAGTTTATTATGATATGAGTTTTTATATCAATGAACATCCACTTTAATATGGTATTCTTTTATTTGTGTAGTACAAACTGGAGTATAAAGCGGGTAACTTTTGATATACATATTATCCCGCTAAAAGTTGTAGTAATAGAAGATATTAAAATTTTCCTTTATTTATAGTCTCAATATAATCACCCGCTTTCGCGAATACCTTAGAAACTCAATTAAGTCTCTTTGAGACTTACTACAATATAATACCTTGTTGGTATTCAGTTGTGTTTATCCAAAATAATAATAATTAGCTCTTCTAGATCTCTCAATTAGTTATGTATTACCACAAATTCATCAACATCCATGTGGTGAATATCTCTTTTAAAGAGAAAGTTATACCATTTGTAAGGACCCGACCGGTTGTTTTGAGCTTTTGCGCTTTGATCTCCAGTTATCGGGAATGACTTGCCATGTGTAATGTATTATGACTAATATAGATCGTTGATTTTGATTTCAGGAAAATTGAAATGAATTTGAAAGACAATTTAAGTTGAAAGCTTGGAATTTGAAAGGTTTGACCAAGAGTTGACTTATTTGTATACGAGCCCGGATCGAAATTTTTATGATTTGGTTATCTTTGTTTGGTGAGTTATGACTTAGAAGTGTGATCGGAATTGGTTTTGGAGGTCCGATGTGAAATTGTCTTGAATTGATAAAGTTAGTATTTTGGCAAATTTCGGTTGGTAGATGAGATTTTGATCCGAGAGTCGGAATGGAATTTCGAGAGTTTTAGTAGCTTCGTTATATCATTTGAGATATGTGTGCAAAATTTCAGATCATTCAGACGTCTTTTAGTCGAATTTTTGATCGAAAGTGTATTTCGGAAGTATTTGGAAACTTAGGCTTGAATTCGATGAGTTTTGAATAATTTGATGTTGTTGGAGGTGTTTTAATGATTGGAACAAGTTTGAATGGTGTTATGGATTATGTGGGTATGTTTGGTTGAGGTCCCGAGGGCCTCGGGGTAATTTCAGATGGCTAACGGGAAGTTTGGAATTTGAAAAGATAGCAGAAAATGCAGCAGCAGTGCAGGTTCAAATTTTGCCTTCGCGATCGCGAGAAGGAACTCGCGTTCGCATAGCAGGAATTTGGGTGGCCTGAGTTTGTTCTTCGCGTTCGCAGCTAGGGGCTCGCATTCGCATAGTTCTGGGAGCTTGTGTTCCGCGTTTGCACAAGGATGTTTGCGTTCACATAGAGGAATTTGGGCAGGCCAACTTTTTCTCTTCGCGTTCGCAGCCATAGTGTCGCGTTCACATAGATTAGAAAAGGGAAGGCATCGCGTTCGCATGGGTGTATTAGCATTCACATAAGAGGAATTCGGTCAGGTGGATTGGAAATGAAATTTGCGTTTCACATTCGCAGGAGTGGGGTCGCGTTCACGGAGGGTTGCCTAGGTAAAGCTACGCGTTCGCGAGGTGGTTGTCGCGTTTGCATTAGAGAATTTTGGTCAAAGGAATTGTTGTGCTTCGCGAATGCGAGGCTTTGACCGCATTCGCGAAGAAAGATTTTTAAATGCTGGACAGAAGGGTTATAAACATCTCATCCACGGGTTTGAGCTTATTTTCACTCCATTATTGGTAATTTTTGAGAGATTTTGAAGGAAATTGAAGAGGCATTCGAGAGCAATCGATTGGAGGTAAGATTTATGAATTTAAAACTTGTTTTTATTGTGAAATCCACCTGAATATTCATGAAAATTAAACCTAAAATTGAAGAACTAGGACTTGAGAAATTGAACTTTTAAATTGGAACTTGACGGACTATTTAAGGTCAGATTTTAGAACTTTTGCTATTTATGAACTCGTGGGAGGATATGAAACTCATTGATGTAAAAATTTTAGAGTTTCGAGAAGTGGGCCCGGGGCTCGAATTTTTGTAATTTCGAGATTTGTGCATGTTATTGATTGTTTTCGCTTGGGCATTGTTCCCTTAGCATATTGTGATATATTCGTTTCGATTATGGATATATTTGACGCACGTGGAGGCCTATTAGAGGAGTAAAGGCATCACGAGTTAGAGATTTCACCGGTTCGAGGTGAGTAATGATTGTAAATGATGTTCTGAAGGTTTGAGACTCTGGATTCCACATCATAGTGCTATATTGAGGTGACTTGCATGCCGGATAGCGAGCGTGGGGTAGAGAACCGTTGGGGATTGCGACTTGATCCGTCCTGATTGATGATTTTACCGTGTATTTGACTGAAACCTATTTGTTATCATCATGACTTAGGCTGATTGACATATTTGGGCTTCGTGCCAGCTACTTGAACTCCTTTGGGGATGATTGTTGATATTTCTTCACTGGTTTGATCTCATACTTGAACTCAGTCATGTATTTTCCACTGTTTTCAAAAACTCAGCCAAGTTTACTTTGCTTTAACACTTGAAATGATATTTTTAACAATATTTTTGAACTAAGCATCATGTGTTTATTGTTGCCCGAGGGGCTTACGTGATTTTTGACTAAGTAAGGACGAGGGCCTATGTTGTGAGGATACTTTTGGATCAGGTTGGACGCCGTAATAGTGAGATACTAATAATGATATGAGGCCGAGGGCCTAGATTTGATGCCACGAGATGGCTTGATATCGCGCTTGGGCTGTAAGGGGCCCCTCCTGGAGTCTGCACACCCCAAATGAGCGTCGTCGACGATAAATGGATCGGGATGCACACCACAACAGTATATGGATCAGGTTGCACACTGCAGCGGTACCGGTACTGTTTTATATGGTTACTTATTTAATTGTCTGCCATCTGTTGTTGTGCTATTTCATGTGATATCTACCTAATTGCCTGGTATTTTTCTGTTGAGTGAGTGTTACGCCCAAGGTGCAGATGTTTGTGCTTATCTGCACAAATTATTTGCATTCATTTGCATAACCTTCGGAAAAGCCATTTTCAAAAGAGTCTTAAACTGAGCTAATACGTTTTTTAATATTTCACAACTTCATTATTTTTCTCAAAAGATTTACACTGCTTCTATACAACATGATGATTTTCCTTTTGTGATTTCTTACTGCTCAGTTATTATTTACCTGTATTACTCACTGAGTTGGAGTACTTACTTTACTCCCTGCACTTCGTGCGCAGATGTGGGTATTTGTTCCCCTGGTAGCGGGTTTTGAGCAGATCGGAGGCTAAGTTATCGAAGTTTAGCGAGGTGACTGCCAACATTCGCAGCACCGCATTTCATCCTTTTGTTTATCAGTTCTATTTTGTTTACTTCATGCCTTGTAGTTGTATTTATACTTTAATAGATGCTCGTGACTCGTGACACTCCGATTTGGGCTGTATTGTGTTGTATTCCGCACTTAATAAAGAAATCTTTTGCTGAAAATGTATTGTTTAATTATGCTAAAATTGTTTACAAATATTAACTATTCTGAAAGGGCAAAATGCGTTGGTTGGCTGGCCTTGTCTTCACGAGAGGACCATCACGACCGGATCAGTGTTTGGATCGTGACACCATTATGGTTATGGTCAAAATTATATACAAGATATATTTCTTGCATTAACTTTATTCTTTAATAATCACTTTACCAAAATATTTTGGGCTATAATAGGTACGTGACCAATGACCATTCATGCCATAATAATGATATTATTTTCTTATAGCATCTCAAATCTCTTTCTAGAGGTGAGTATGGTGTATTCCTACCACTAGCGCATTCATATTCTTCTAAGAACGAATATGTATTCGTAAATCAGATATTGTCATATTCACATCATGAATGGACCATAGTCATCTATATATACTTTATAAAATCTCATGTCAAATCGATGAAAAATATTGCTTTTACAAAATGAAGAATTATCTAGAGAATCCTTATTGTTCTCCTTACCACAATGATGACAACTATAATTTCGTCTATTACCACGTCCGTGTTCATTGATACATTCATAGTAATAATCTTGTCTTATTTTAGACTTATCACATACTACTTTCCGTTCTCTTAAGGGAATGAGAATGGAATAAATTCAATGGGACTGGTCTTTAATAGTTTACCCACAATCATACATGAATTTGATCATGTCAAGGCATAGATTATCACTTCAAGTGGTTGTAATTTCTTACAAACTCCATTAGAGTTATAATCAAACTTTGTTGTCTTTATTTGTATATAAAATTATAGTATAGAATAAAAGAGAAAAATACGATAAAATACTTACCTTAAATCCAAAATTTAATCATGATGGAAGTTCATAGAACTATTGACAATCATTATGCTCAATCCCAAAGGTTCTGCTCAATTGGTTAGAGTCTCATGCTGAAAACGTGTTATAAAACAATAAAAGTAGAAGAACAATATTGGAGAGAAAGAGAGAGAAGTAATTCTTATTGACTTTGGAATGAATTATAATGGACTAGAATCATTTATTTATAGGGACATAGTGACATAGCTATCAAGTAATAAGTCATAGAATCTCTTTAAATATAGACATTCACCATAAATAGAAATTTATTTATAACCGATCAATAATAATTATTTTTAGAAACTTATACCTTTTCTTTCAACTTGTATATGTAATTAACTCAAATTTATTTTAATATAATATTTATGTAAGTTATAAAAAACTATAATTATTGAGACGAGGTACACGGGCGTATACTAACACTAATATTATAGAAAAGCCCAAGCTAATGTAGTAGAACTCCTCTAAAGTCTAAAAACAATCTGTATGCGACTGCTTCATTTGTCAGATTCTCAAAATGTTTGACAATTGACGGTATTGTTTTTCTTTTACGACTTTTAATAGTTCAAATTTCGTTAGATTGTATATTTTGTTTGAGTATAGTATCTTCTATTTGGCAAGCCAAAAGTACTTATTTTTAATAAAAAATATTTATTTTATCAAGTTAAAATATTTGACTAAGCTTTAGAAAAAAGATAAAGTAAGTACTTTTTAAAAGTAGTAGAAGTCATATTTTAGAGGCTAAAATTAGTATGTTTCTCCAAAAGTATTTTTGGAACCTAAGTCAAGCACAAAATAATTGCTCTAATATTGGCAAAATTGTGTTTCACTGAATTACGATGTATTTGGTCAAGTTTTATAAAAAAAAAATTTGTGTAAAAGAAAAAACAATTTGTGAGAAGTAGAAAAAGTAGATTTTTTTCAAAAGTATTTTTATGAAAGGTATTTAAAATATTTAGAAGCACTTTTAAAAGCTTGGTCAAATATTAAATGATGTAAAAAAAGTACTTTTCAAATTAATTAACCAAAACTACCTCTCACCAAAAGTACTTTTTAAAAAACATTCTAAAAAAGTATTTTTCAAAATAAACTGATTTTAAAAGCTTGGCCAAATCATTTATTAATCAAACACATGTTGACATCTTCAAAAATATTTGTTGACAGATACTTTTGACAAAAAAGTATTTTTCAAAATAAATAGGACGTAAAAGTTTGATTAAATGAGCTAATATAATAGAGTAGTTTTTTCAACTATAACTACTTTATTGTTAAATTAACTTCTTAAATATTATCAGAAAAATCGGATTGCGAGAGGGCCTCATATTATTTGTATAAAGAGTTTATGTTTTTATGTATTGTGATTGTAAAAGTATTTATAAAAATTACTTAAAAATAAAATCAAATAATTTATTATTAAAAATATGATAAATTTTTTAAATCAACCCACTATTAGTCAATGCATTTTTCTTTTTCATCGAAACATAACATTAATTAATATATTATAAGAAAATGTTCATTAAATCCACCATGAGTAGTATATAGAGTTGATTATAGACTCTTTTTTTGGTATAGAATTAAATTCTTCTAGAATTAGGATATTAGTAATAAATAGGTGCCAATAGAATGGACCAATTGGGCCAGAACTCGTATAAATAACTGGACCGATTCGACTTCCACCCAAACTCCTCACCCTCCCCACGTGCTAACTTCGAAAGCTTTCTGTTTCGGAGTCAAAACAATGGCGGCTTCGTTACAATTCACTGCAACACCACTCAACCAACTCCAATTTCATTCAAAAGCGCTGCCCAAACACGCCGCTAAATGGGGTACTATTCGCTGTTCCGCGGCTTCACCCACCAAAAGCTACAACATCACTCTTCTCCCCGGCGATGGGATTGGACCTGAAGTTATTTCTGTTGCTAAAAATGCCCTCCAACTCGTCGCTTCCCTTGAAGGTATTAAATAAAATATTCGAGTATGTTTGACTTGCTTTTACTGCATTTGTAAACAAATCTGTTGATAGTAATTGTAATGCAGTGTTGCTAATATATGCTTATAATTGTGTAAGTAAATTTTATTTACGAAATATTTACACTATCAGGTCATTTATGAGGTAATTGCTGGCAAGGGCGGAGCTTGCGCTTTGGTTAGGGGTTTGGTAGCTTTGGTCCAAATGCCATATTTGTCTTACTGTATATGTACAAATTAGTACTTCCTCCGTCCCTACATATTTGATGGTGTTTTGGAGTTTAAAGGAAAAAAAAAGGAAGAATTTTGAAACTTATGGTATAAATGAGCCATAGATAATTGTTAATACTAAACATAGAAACGTGTCTTTCTTTTTGGGACGTACTAAACCAATTAACTTCAAATCGTGGCTCTGCCTTTGAATTTACTGGTAAATCTCAGGATAATCACTCTTTCATTAGATAATGCTGAAATGAGTATTTATAATCTGAAATTAATTCCTCTCCTCTTCAATTAACTGCAAATGTTCTTCATTGAGGAATGTGTTTTCTGGGATAATTTTGAGTGGAGAGGGGTGGGGGTGCTTTTCTGTTGTAATTTTTGAAGCATTGCCTGGATTATCGCAAATGCTTTGGGATACTGGGTTCAATGCAAGATTGATTTTATTTTTTTGAGTTCGGTTTATTTTCGATCTCCATGGTTTCCCGCATTTTGTTTCTCCATGCTGAGTTTTGAACCAAATTTCTAGTTTTGTTTTATCTTGTTGAGCTGGAAATTTTAAGAACATGATTAGGAAATGGAAATGAAGTAAAGTTGCTCCAATCTCTAAGTTTAACTAGTATAAACATTGCAACTTTATGTCCAAGGTCTTATTCATCAGTCAGTAGAAAATATAAATAATTTCTAGTACTTTATTTTATTTTGTATAATATTGTCATGAGATGAGTTTAAATGGAATAATATGGTCGATGAGGATTCATATAGTGGACTCCATCTTGCTTGGGATTGAGGCATAGTTGAGACGTTGATGATAACGTCCAAGTTCATAGTAATTAGCCTGCAATCTGTCCTAGGCACCAATTATGTAGGAATGGAAGTTCATATTGAAATTAGATTTTTTGGTCTCTCCAATTTTCTTGGTACAGGAGGAGTAATTTATATGTGGTGATTTTCACGCTTCATTTGAATGTTTTTTTTTTT
Organism: Nicotiana benthamiana; assembly: GCA_034376525.1. Taxonomy (NCBI): domain Eukaryota; kingdom Viridiplantae; phylum Streptophyta; class Magnoliopsida; order Solanales; family Solanaceae; genus Nicotiana; species Nicotiana benthamiana. Next base: position 100,239,863 of record CM067337.1, read on the forward strand.
TTGGGTCAAGGCTTTAACTCTTGTAAACGTTATAGGATTTAATATTGGGTTCAAAGAGATGCATGTGGGAGGGGCTGCCTTGGATGCTGTAGGAGTGCCATTGCCTGATGAGACTCTCAATTCTGCAAAGAAATCTGATGCTATTCTTCTTGGAGCAATTGGAGGGTAACTGCAGGATAGGGTCTTTCTGAATATGTTGTTATACTTCATAGGTTCTTTTTTCTTCTGAAATCTCATATTTCTAGCTTCTTTTGTTGGATTTTTCTTGCATCTAAATTCAAAGATATAAATGGGACAATAATGAAAGACATTTGAGGCCTGAGATGGCATTGCTTCACCTTCGAGGAGCCTTGAAGGTGTTTGCTAACTTGAGACCAGCCACTGTTTTACCACAGGTATTTTTTGCTTTCAGTTGCTTAGGACTGTCAAATCATTATTACCTATCAAAAATATTTAGAGTATTTCTCAACTGCTATCAATTTTTGCTTTCAGTTGCTTAAGACTCTTTATGATTAGCCTAAAGAGGAAGATCGTCTAAGTGAATTTTGGATTGGATTCTTTTGATACACCTATTTGGGTTTTAATAAAACAAGTTTCTGCATCAGTTACACAGAGATACGGAAACATGAAATCAAAAACTTAATAGAAAGGTTCACATAGAGAGCACATACATCCCCCTGCACTTTTTGACATGATCAGCCTCCTGGAACACTACTTCCTACAAATCCATGCCCTATGTTCTCTCTTAGATCCTTCAGCTCAAATTATAACTGCTGGTACTCCTTGAGCAAGCTAACATGATTGGCAAAACAAGATTACTCCTAGTACCACCACCTTTGTTTATTCCACCTAGCTCTGTTTCAACACAATTCAGTTGAGCAGAAAGTAAGTAACTTTGGAGGATTGTCTGAGTAGAGAGTTGTAGTGGTAATGAGCAAGAGCAGTCTAGTGAGTGTGGAAGTATGTTAGTGATTTTTGTTGTTGGAGGCACGGAGGCACATGACAAGGTGTGTAAAGGGAGTAAGCGCCGGGAAAGAGGCAGAAGCCCCAGTTATTCTTAAAGGGGAGTTAGCCTGACAAATGTTAAGAAAACATACTAAAATATAAATATATTTAGAAAATGTTTTTAAAATTTCATAATATTCTATAGAAAAATATGTAGATTAATTTATAGAAAAATATCTAGAGAGAAATTAATTTTCTATATTAGTATAATAACGTTTGTAGATTGTAAGTTACCTAAGTGCTAATTATAGAATCACATATTAGTTATGGCGAAATACATAAAAGAGGATGTAAAACCAAAAATTTTGACGTTATTGGGCGGACGATTCAAGACACGGAGTATTTTACTAGGCGTTCTTGGAGCATATCAAGTGAACAACACAAGGGTAAAGTGCATCTGTGCCTGTGAATGCCCTACTTATCCTAGCATACCCCATGAAACTTTAGACCTCAATGATTGCCTCAGGGCGTTTGGAGGCTTTTGAGGCTGTCTCGCCTCAAGGTGAATCTCGGGTGAGTTTGGACATTCCCTTTTAACCATTAGCTGCGAGTGGGGTACAATAAACCTAAGATTATTCTTTGAAGCTAGTAAGTGGAGCATGAATGTGGTGAAAAGGCAATGGCTCCATGGCCCGTGCTAGCGAGAGCTAAAGGGTTTGGAGGATAGTAGAGCTGTCCGGACCGGTTGTCATTCAGTAGTACAGAGAAAGAGAAATTTAATAGAGTGATCTTGTTTCTTTTTGCATTTTGGGGGGAGAGGACGTTCTTAAATACCTAGCATGGGACTGATAGAACAAGAGCCAAATGGGTGTTTTTCCCTAATATGTTGTCTATTGTCCTCAGTGCATTTTTCTTTAATTGTAGGAGTTGGTCCAGAATTAGACTGCCTCTACCTCTGTCTTCTTTTTACTCCTATTTTTAACTTTTGTTACAAGAATCAATTATGTTCCTTACTCAAAAATAAAAAAAGGGGGGAAAGAAAAATAAGAAAGATAATAATCAGCAGAAAATGTAGTGTATTCCCATTCTAAAGTTGGCAAATTTTTTAATGTAGTGGATATATCCTTCATATTATGATAACCAGAAAAGTGGTAATGCATAAATATGTGGTGATTACCTGATAGCATCCAAAAGTCTTGTCCTGTCTGTCTCTCTTTCTCTCTGCCCAGAATCCTCCGTCATTCCTTCTTTGCCTCAAGACTTTTTGCTTTGTTCGACTTTTTTTATAATTGTGAAGATCAAATGTTTTAGTTGAAACCATTATGAGTTACATGTGGCAAAATATGCTAGAAGTGGATTTTGTATTAACAAGTCTTGGATACTTCTAAGCTGCTTATTCATGAGGTTAACTATCTTTATCTTTTACTAATATTTATCTTTTCCAGTTTGTACTGCATGTGCTCTTGAAGACATGAGCCTTTTTGGTTACTTTTCTTTTCTTTTTTTTCAAGACATCTGACCTCTACAGTTGCATAAATTTAGTCTCTCTTCTACAAAGTCATCGTTCACTATTATTTATTGCCAAACAGGAAACATACTCTTGATGAACTTGTCTTTGAAATCATTGTATGTGTGAATCACACATGAGTTTCATGGAATTCCTTCATATTCATATTCCTCGCTTAATGCAGTTAGTAGATGCTTCAACTTTGAAGAAAGAAATTGCTGAAGGTGTAGACCTAATGGTTGTTAGGGAACTTACAGGAGGTTAGTATGGAATTGATCACGGCCATTTATGTTCAAATCAAATTCTGCCATCTTTAAGTTGTTTCTTGAATTTTCTTTCTATAGATGGTTATCTCCTTGATCACAGCTTACTGTTTCTTCCACATGTTAATAGGTATTTATTTTGGTGAACCAAGAGGTATCAACACTAGTGAAAATGGCCAGGAAATAGGTTTCAACACTGAAGTGTATGCAGCATATGAGGTATTTTGCTTTAAAAATTCCTCCTGCTGTGCTTGCTAAATATAGCAAAATGCCTAGTATGTTATCCAGCATTGGACCTATTTCCAAGCATCATCGTGTATGCAAAATTTCAAGTTATTAGTTTTTCTTATCTAACTTAAGTCCTTTCCTTGTCGTACAAGCACTGTTAAAGTTCACAAAGAAACTAAATCCAGTAAGATCTTTCTCTTACTAAAAGTAGGATAGATATCAGGCTTATTGAGATCAAAAAATTTTACCTGAACTTTGTTTCTGAACTTCACATTACGGGTGTTCGGCTTAATTTCTTTCAGATCGAAAGAATTGCACGTATTGCATTTGAAACTGCAAGGAAGCGTCGAGGAAAACTTTGTAGTGTTGATAAAGCAAATGTTTTGGAGGTAAAGGCTAATCTTTCTCTCCGCGTTCCTCAACCCTCCTTTTTCTTCCCCTCTATATCTGCATTCAACATTTATGCTCATAGGACACTTTACTCTCTTTTTTTTTGTGTGTGTTGGGTCTTTACTGGGATGCTATCAGTTATGTTTTACTCCATTAATTCTTATTAGAACTTTTGGCAAATCTGTCTTGGCCAAAGTAATCCATTGTGATTTGGAGACTACAATCTGATTCTCTGTTGGTCCTGGTCCTTTTAAATGCTTTTAGTGGGAGCATACAATTGACACTTGTCTGCAAAGTAGGATATGCTCAAATTTGAAGGTTCTGTATTAAACATTAAAAAAGAAATAGTGCGTAAGCAAGTGATAGAGTTCATGATTTTGAGATATTGGCCAGGCCTCTATGCTTTGGAGGAAGAAAGTTACAACACTTGCCTCAGAGTATCCTGATGTAGAGCTCTCTCACATGTATGTTGATAATGCAGCCATGCAACTTGTTCGCAACCCGAAGCAGGTTTCATTTACCTTTGGAACATATTTTTTCAACTTTTGTTTCTCAAGTTTGGTCTTAGCACACCGATAACACACTAGTTCATGGAGATGATCCTCTTAAACAATCATAATGCAGTTTGATACAATTTTGACAAACAACATATTTGGTGATATCCTGTCCGATGAAGCATCAATGATTACAGGAAGTATCGGGATGCTTCCTTCTGCCAGTCTTGGTGAAACGGTATTGCCAGATAATCTCCTTCTGTTGGAAGTATTGTTTTTTCCTTCCCACTACAAATTTTTTACTTTATTCTCCTTTTACTTTTGGGCACCTGTTGCCTCTAGGGACCTGGATTATTTGAACCTATACATGGTTCTGCTCCTGATATTGCTGGGCAGGTCGGTTATGGTCTTCCTTTCTTTCTCTTTTTCTCCTCCTCCTCCTTTCCTGCTGCATAAGTATTAGCGTAGCAGACTTCTTGTGTTTTCTGGAAATTGGGCATATATTTATGTTTACACACTAACTTTAACATGCAGGATAAAGCCAACCCCTTAGCTACAGTGCTCAGCGCTGCTATGCTTTTGAAATATGGCCTAGGTGAGGAGAAGGCTGCTCAGAGAATTGAAGCAGCTGTTTTAGACACCTTAAATCGAGGATTTCGTACTGGTGACATTCACTCAGCAGGACATGTGAGTTTTATCTAGTATATTATATAGCTCTATTACTAAAACTCCAGCAACGTTATTTCTCCACGGGATTTTGGGGCCCGCGGGGGGGGGGGGGGGGGTGGGTGGGGGTGGGGGGTGTTACGTCTGTAGGTGACCTCAATGCTTCTTGGTTGTGAATTTTCATCTGTCTGATCTTGCACTTGAAAGGACATGCAGCAAACATCCAGCAAAAGCGGAAAAAAAAAAAACAAAGTTAATATTTCTCACCTTTATCATAGGTTGGACCAAATAACCTGAATGCCAAAATTTAGTTTCAGTAACTAATCGTTTTCATATCAAACTTGCTGAATGAGCTGAAACACTTGCCTTCAGAAATTGGTGGGGTGCAAGAAAATGGGTGAAGAAGTGCTCAAGTCTATTGACAGCAAAACTCCTGCTGCTGTTTAAATTTATGAAGAGGTTTCCTCGAGCTTAGCAATGATCATTTGGGCAGATGCATCTGTAGTCGATAGAATTTGCCATTTCTGTACTTTGTTTGAAGGATTGAAAATTGCTGGAATATTGCTGAGTGTTGTATCGTAGCATGAACATATCCATTCTTGTCTCTGATGTTTTGAGATCTTAGTCTGTTGTAGCATGCAAGGAAATGAAAATAAGATTTTTGACCTTTCATAAGCAGGAATGGAAGTGGTAGCCAATATAATTGTTGTCACGCTGCTTATTAGATGACTGTAAATCTATGATTCATGGAACTGGAGATTGGTACATGATAGAGGTTTCTATCCGGCGAAGTATGCAAATTTTGAGTATTAGTTGTAGTATACCACTTGCTCATACTCTTATGTTCTATCCATATGACATTTGATTTAAGCGGGATAGCATGCATCTAAATGTGTGGGCTATTGGTCAATTAAGTGGGAAAATGCCTGGGAAACTTAGGTTTTAAATCCCAATTGAAGCTAAAAGAAAAACTTTAAGTGGTTTCTTCCCAGTTTTACAACAACAATAACAAATCTAGTGAAATTTTGCAAGTGAGATCCGGAAGGGTAGTGTTTATGTAGATAATTACATCCAACTATGCCTTATAAAAAAGGACACGCGGACGTTGTGAATATAATCTGAGTATTTAGCCCTGAGTCGAACCTAGAACCTATCAATTACTTTCGTTGAATTTACTAAATTCTACGGAGTCAACTTCCCAAACGTTGTCAATAATAATTGATGGTATTTCTACTAACTAAGAATGAAAGTAAACAAGCAACGGAAACTAACTATGATTAAGATGTAAACAATTAAGAGAAGGTTCTAAAGTTGTGAATTCCCCCATTGATGGAACCCTTTCCAGTTATATTTCATATAGATTCACCAAATCATCTCTATCGATCATGATTACTTATCGTAAATCTCTCCCAAGTAATCACGATAATTTACTAGACGCACTCTCCCGAGATACGCTAGCTGGCTTTGTTTATTACAGAGCACTTTAGATTGCACCCAAGGCTTCATTATCCCTAATCTCGCAGTTATTGATCCATGTTGTTCAACAATTACCTAAATATGCACTCTCTCCTGAGTTATGCTCACTAAATATGCACAGCTAATTGAGGATCAATTAACTACAACAAACACGTAGTTGAATAGATAAAGATTAAACTGGAAAACTATATTAACATCACAAGAAGTTCATCCTTCAATAGGTTCCATCAAAACGCTAGACTAAGGAATTAGCTACTCATGACAAAACAAAATAAAACTACTAAATTATTCATAATAGGTAATTTCAAGAAAAGAGATAAAAAAAAACTCTAATGTTTGGTTGATGTTCTCACACTTGTTCTTGCCTCCAAAATAGTCTAAAAAAAAGCTTAAAATATTCTTGGGCGAGATTTTAAAGCTTATAAGGGTTTGGAACAATTTTTTGAATTTACACTTTGGTCCCCAAATTTGCTGGCGAGTGAACAGTGTACCGCGGTCGCGGCAGGACCTCGGTCGTACCGCGATACGACCGCGGTGAATGCTGCATATTCTGTCTCGCCTGTTGATCTACCGAGATTCCATCTCGGTCGCAGTGGAATATTGCTCAGTACATCTTTTTGCTTCTTTGTGCTCGATACTTTTTGAGTGAGCGTTTTCTTCACATTATTGCCTCCAAAACACTCCGTGGTGCTTCCTCACTTAGAATATTCCCTGCGGAAAAAAAAGAACACCATTTAGAGTGTTTTGTTAGCAATTTGCCTATAAAACAATAATAAAGTATGGTAATATTAAGGTGTAAATATCATATATATATATAAAACCTAGTATCAACACCTTACACTTAAATCATTGCTAGTCCTAGAACAATCCATCACACTCTATCAAAGTTCCTTCCTTCCCTTAACAACTCACACCGTGAACAATTTACCTCAAAGTTGCACCTAGTAGTGACAACCTTTACCTCAAAAGTCAAATCTCTCGTACCATGCTACATTCACACTTGCTAAAAAACTCTATACTAGAGTCAAGACTTATCTTTTCTTAGTGAATCACACGCCCTCACATCACACAACAGAGTAGTTCCACATATAATGATATTTAGAACAATTAGGAACTTAGATAGACAAAATTCACTAACTCTCAAAAAGAATATTCATATGCCACAAAGATTCACCATAGGCTTGCCCATAGTATAATACTCTACTAATCGAGCCCGCTCAGTCTAAGATCAATAAGATTTCACTTGGTTGTAATGTAGGCTAAAGGACGGGTAGGATATATTTTGATATAGTAACTAACCTCCCTAAGAACTTTTAACACAACTACATTTACCTTCAAAACCATACTTATGTCAACCAAACACTCCATCACTTTTATTTAAAAATCTCCATCCATTAGGTGCAATTGTAACTACTACCACTTTTCGATTACTCCATTGATTCATCTTTTGTTTTCTTTTCTTTTCTTTTTTTCATGTGGTTCTTATTCTTTTACTCTTAAAAACTCTGCACCTTTTCTCTATTTTAATGGTTCCACTCAAAAACTAAATCGCCACCCCACATTTTTGCTTTTGCATAATTTCAATACCATTCAAGTGCTTATAGGAGGTAAAAGGCTTCAAACAGCAAGCTATTCAAACAACTGGGTAAGGTTCGCAATGTGGTTGCCAAAGAAACAGGCTCAACGAGGTTAACTAAGATGTATTACATTCAGGTGGATTTACTTTATATTTTTGGCTCAACAAAGAAATACCTATATCACTTCTAAAACTGAATGAAACTACTATATCACTTTGCAAATACACCGGGCAAGTTCTAGGCATCAAATGTGAATCATGGAATATAGTAAAACCCACACACATAGCACATGACTCACTCCGGATTGATTTATCAAGACATTCTCTTTTGAGTGTTCAAGTTAGATAAAAACATACAATTTTAAGGTACTTTAGCAAGATTCAACCATTGAGACTAAGCGTTATACTCTAGTGTCTATTGTATTCAAGTGTATCAACACTAAGGGTTTCTCCTTCGATTTTAGCTCATAGCCCATTAATCCTAATCTAAAAACTAAAAAGAAACAAGACGAACGAAAAACTACCTACACCCGGTTCAAGCAAAACCCTTAGAAAAGAACCGTGGCCCAAAGAAAAATCAAGAGGGAGTTCTTACACTAACTAAATATATAAAATAATTTTTTTGGTATTTTCTCCAGACTAACTTCTCTCAAGAAAATTGTTTAAAGGATCCATCATCAGGAAGAGTCTCCATATTCCATTTTTTTCTTTCTCGACTTTGTCCTGCAAGAACCCCGCCGAAAGATATCCGTCGTCGGGAAAAGTCACTTACCAATTTTAACTTACCTAATAAACTATTACTCAAAACACCAAAACAACCAAAGAAAAGCAAAAAAAAAAACCAAAATCAAACAGTCAATTGTTACAAATACATACATACAATGAAGTATCCCCAACCCCATACTTAAAAGGTAGACATGTCCAGGTGGCTTAAAAATTTAAAGAAAAGTTAGGTAAAGAAACTTCCCTGAAAGATCACTCCTAATCAGAGATAGTGTCTGGGTTCACATGACAAGCACAACCCAGAGCTCCAAACCAGCCTAAGAATTTCTTCTCCGACTTCACATGTCGGTCAACCACCGCATCTACACGGGAACCCAAATCAGTGATTGAGGTGCGCAACCCAGCCATCTCCTGCTCCAAAGTTGTCATGCGAGTGCTCCGGTGTGGCTCTTATGGGCCTGCCTCTACAACTCTTGGAGGTGGGGGGACCTCAGCTGCCTCAACTTCGTTATCACCATCATTTGAGTCATCAACATGCACCACCAGCTCTCTTCCAATTCCAATTTTTCTTGCCAAGATCGGGCTTTCAGGGGCAATTTCCTATCAACTCGAAGGTCTTCAAGGACTCTAGAAAGACGACACAACCTGGTGATTAGCAAAGGGAAGTAGTTTCCTCTTATTAGCTCAGGTGGTCTAATGAACATCTCCTCATGAATGAGCTGGGCGACATCGAAATCCTGGTGTGTCATAAGGCAGTAGATAGCCGCTGCCCATGGCCTATTGACATCAGTTGTGTTGCTGGAGGGTAGCAAGCGGGTGTTGATTGTTGAAACACGTTCTCAAATCGCTAAAACTAAACGTGTGTTCATCTTTGTAGGTTTTGATAAATGACAAACCGACGCGCATGGAACATTGACATATGCCGAAGTCCAAGCACAAGAGAAACAAAGAACAAGATCAAGTAAAGCAACGAAGATATACATGAGTCGTTTTATATTGTGATCTTGATCCAACAATAGATTCAAGTCTTGGCTTCTCTCGTAAAATCATTTTCATCAAACCATGCATCTTTGTTTTAAAAAAAATGATTTTCAAACATTTTCATTTTAACCAAAATGAATTTTAAACATGTCTTTCAAATCTGGACAGAAATAATCGATTATGTTTTTTTGATAATCGATTATGTTAAGACAGTGTAAACCGGAATTTACAAAACAGCAAAATAATCGATTATGTCTTTTTGATAATCGATTATGTTAAGACAATGTACACCGGAATTTACAAAACAGCAAAATAATCGATTATGTAATATGATAATCGATTATCCTCTTTATTCGAATTATTCCGCAGAGGTAAATAATCGATTATCCTATATAACATAATCGATTATTCACTGACCGTTGCAAAGGTATTTTTAAACGCTGAAAGATAATCGATTATGCACAAGGCAATAATCGATTATGCTAGCATAAAATCAGCGTCTGATTTTTGAACGTTATCAGGTAATCGATTATGCAATTTGAATAATCGATTATTCTAGCTTAAAATCTGCATATCATTTTTAAACGATTTGCAGATAATCGATTATGCAAATCAGATAATCGATCATTCTAGCACAAAATCAGCAATTAGTGATTGGCAATTAAGCAACGGTCTTTGGGTCTTTGAGGACTATAAATACACCTCAAAACCACTCTTTTAACAACAAAAACTGATTACAATTCTTGCTTAAGCTTACATACTTTCATATCAATCATTTCATATTCATTTCATAGTTTTTGAGAGCCAAATTCTTGACGAAGTTGTTGTGTTCTTGAGCGTATTAATTTTACTCACATCTACTGTATAAGAGAGTCTTGTCTTGAGTGCTAAGTGTTTGCATACACTTGAAGGGAAGTTCTAATCCCTTGTTGTAAGAAGGAAAGTTTAGTTCCTTGACTTGAAGTCTTGAGGTGAGGTATCCTCGAGCAAGTTGAAGTCTTATAGAGTGTATATCTACGAGCAAGTGTAACGGTTTGTTAGGCACCCGTAAGCTTAACGGAGTTAGTGTAAAACTCGATAGAGTCTCTCGGGGACTGGACTAACCATACGTTGTGGTGAACCAGTATAAATTCGGTGTGCTCTCTCCTTACTACTATAATTACTGCATTTACTTTATTCCTGCAATTTTAATTCCGCAAATTTATCTTGATTTTTATTAAAATGCTATTCACCCCCCCCCCCCCCCTCTAGCATTAAGCATATATTCTAACAATTGATATCAGAGCCTAACTCTCTGAAAGACTTAACAGTTTGAGAGAAATAATCCATGGCTTCTACTCGTAACATTTATGCAGGACTAGGTGAAGGACAATGCTTCACAAGGCCACCACTCTTCGATGGCACCAATTACACTTATTGGAAGGAGGGGATGAGAATATTCATCCAATCAAATAATTTTGTACTGTGAAAAATTATAAAGAATGGAGAGCAAATACCAACCAAAAAGGTTGAAAATGAAATGGTTCCTAAATCCGAAGATGAATACGATGCGGACGATATTAGAAAAGTGGAGAACAACGCTAAAGCCATCAGCATGATGTACTGTGCTGTAAACCCCGATAATTATAGGAAAATATCATGTTGCACAACGGCCAAGAAAATGTGGGATAAATTGGAAATCACCTACGAAAGTACGGACCAGGTAAGAGAAGCTAAAATAGATTTTCTAACCCATGAATATGAACTTTTTCATATGAAGGAAAACGAGAAGATAGATGATATGTTCGAACGATTTTCAAAAATCGTTAATGATCTTCATGCTCTTAAGAAGACTTTCACGGATAGGGAACTTGTCCGTAAAATTCTTCGAAGTCTCACTCCGGAATGGCGCTCCAAAGCCGACGCTATTCAAGAATCAATCGGCACTACAAATGTCACAATCGACGGGCTTAGAGGTAATCTCAAAACCTATGAATCTACTATTCTTAACCCTCCTTTGGATGATCAAAGGAAACGAAGAATCGCTCTTAAAGCAAGCACGGCTCAACCTCAAAATGATGAGGATTCAAGCGACGAAGATAACGAGTTCGGACTCGTTATTAAGAAATTTCACAAGTTCATGCGAAAGGAGTATGAACGAAAAGGTAAGCGACAAGGAGACCAATTAAAGTGCTATGGATGCGGAGAAATCGGGCATACCAAACCAAATTGTCCAAATACCAAAAAGGAGAAGAAACCCGTCAAGAAACAAAGAGCATACATCTCTTGGGGAGGCGACTCCGGAGACGAATCAAGCGATGGAGAAGGAAACGAGACCGCAAACTTGTGTCTTATGGCACACGAAGAAACTCAAAATGAGGTATGTACTACTTCTAAGAACTATTTCACTTTAGAAGAAATGCAAGATGCATTTGATGAATTGTATAAAGAGTTTATTAGCGCTTCTAAATCTATAAAAGATTTAAGAAAACAAATCTCTTCAAAAGAAAAGGATTTTGAAAAACTAACTCTTGAAAATGAGAAATTAAAAGAGGAAAACAAGTTTTACGGCAAAAGAAGCGCCGATAAACCCGAAAGCTCAAACAATGGTTGTACATCTTGCAAATCTCTAAAAGATGAAGTAGAAAAACTTAAGAGCACCTTGAATAAATTCAACTCCTCTCACAAAAATCTCAATGAGGTTCTTATAAACTTGAAATCTACGAAACATGGAATAGGTTTCAAAAATGTGTCTAACGAAAAAGATGAGACCATTCCTAAACAACCTAGAAAAAACAATCCTAGGACCACTATACATCCTAGAACGAGCACTAGAAGAAATGTAGAACAATTTAGAACACCTAGAAAAGATTTTCAAAAATTGCAACCTAGAAATATTCAACCTAGAAATAATAATCCTAGAATCATTATGCATCCTAGAATAAACACAAGGAGAAATGTTGAGCAATTTAGAACACCTAGAAAAGATTTTCGAAAATTACATCAAAACTATATTCCAAAAAATAGGGTGAATGAATTTAGATCCCCAAATTATTATCATCCTAGAAGAATGCACAATCCGAATGTCATTTGTCATTATTGCAATAAAATTGGACATATTGCTCCCGCATGCTTCACTAGACATAGACATTTCACTGCAGGTCAATCACACCACTATTTTGCACCTAACACACAAGGACCCAAAACAGCTTGGGTACCAAAAACTCATTAATTTGTCTTGTAGGTATGCTTGAGGGCATCAAGTGAACTTTGGTACCTTGATAGCGGATGCTCCAAGCACATGACCGGAGATGAATCAAAATTCGTACAACTAAAACCAACCAAAGGAGGAAGCGTAGTCTTTGGAGATAACAACAAAGGAAAAATTATCGGCATTGGATCGGTCGGTAAGGACGAATCCTCCTCCATTAAGCATATTTTGCTAGTTAAAGGTCTCAAACATAATCTCTTGAGCATAAGTCAATTATGTGAAAAGGAAATCTTGTATTGTTTGATTCCGAAGAATGCTTAGTTATCCGTCGTAGTGATTTTAAAGTTATTCTTCGTGGTATTAGAATTGATAATATCTATATGGTTGATCTTGAAAATTCTTCATCAAGTTTTGTGAATTGCCTTATGAGTAAAGAAGATGACATGTGGTTATTTCATCGTAGAGTAGCTCATGTAAATATGAATTTTTTAAACAAACTAGTCTCACAAGATTTAGTAATTGGTCTTCCAAATATAAAATTTGAAAAAGACTCTATTTGTGATTCATGTCAAAAAAGGGAAACAAACAAAAGCCTCTTTTAAATCCAAAAATGTTGTTTCAACCACTAGACCTTTACAAATTCTACACATGGATCTTTTTGGACCATCTAGAATTAAAAGTCACGGTGGTAATCTTTATGCTTTTGTTATTGTTGATGACTACTCTAGATTTACATGGACGTTATTTCTTGCTCATAAAAGTGATGCCTTTCAAGCCTTTAAAAGTTTTCTTAAACGTATTCAAAATGAAAAGAACACAACCGTCTCTTCCATAAGAAGTGATCATGGGGGAGAGTTCGATTATAATGTCTTTGCGGATTTTTGTGGCGAACTCGGTATTGCACATACCTTTTCGGTTCCACATACACCACAACAAAATGGAGTGGTGGAACGCAAAAATTGATGTCTCGAAGAGATGACGAGAACCATGCTCGATGAGGCTAAGATTCCCAAACAATTTTGGGCAGATGCCGTGAGTACCGCTTGCTATGTTTTAAACAGAGCTGTCATAAGACCGATACTCATAAAAACTCCCTATGAACTCTACAAGTTAAGGAAACCTAACCTCTCCCATCTTAGATTCTTCGGTTGTAAATGTTTCATTCATAACAACGGACAAGATAGCTTGAGAAAATTTGACGCGAAATCTGATGAAGGAATTTTTCTTGGTTATTCATCGTGTAGTAAAGCATATAGAGTTTTTAATAATCGAACCAAAACTGTTGAGGAATCTCCTCATATAGTATTTTGTGAAAATGATGCTCGCTTGGCGAGAAAGGATTTCTGTGATGGTCTTGCAGATGCTTTAAACAAAATCAATCTTCAAGACGAGGTGCAAAAGGAGAATCCAAAGGAAGTTCAAGATGAAGTCGTGGAACAACTATTGGAATAAGCACCACCACAAGAAGAAGAATCGATGATTCCCAAAGCATGGAGGACGTCTAAAGACCATCCGCTCGACAAGGTAATCGGCAATATCGAACAAGGGGTAAGTACTCGAAACCTTCTTAAAGACACTGTAAGACATATGGCTTTTGTTTCACAAATAGAACCTACAACCATTTCCGAAGCAATTGGGGATGAGCATTGGACCTTGGCAATGCAAGAGGAGCTTAACCAATTCAAACGTAATGATGTTTGGGAATTGGTGCCAAGACCCGATAATCACACCATAATTGGTACGAAATGGGTTTTTCGAAATAAATTAGATGAAAATGGTATAATCACTAGAAACAAAGCTAGGCTTGTAGCTAAAGGATATAATCAAGAAGAAGGAATTGATTATGAAGAAACTTATGCACCCGTAGCACGGCTAGAAGCTATTCGTCTATTACTTGCTTTTGCCTCTTCTATGAATTTTAATTTATATCAAATGGATGTAAAGAGTGCCTTCCTAAATGGGTTTATTCAAGAGAAAGTATATGTTGAACAACCCCCGGGCTTTGAAGACTTTAAATCTCCCGATCATGTCTTCAAACTTAAGAAAGCCCTCTATGGTCTCAAACAAGCTCCCCGAGCTTGGTATGAACGCTTAAGCAAATTTCTTTTGGACAATGAGTTCATTAGGGGGAAAGTTGACACTACACTCTTTATTAAGAACAAAAACAATGACATCTTATTAGTTCAAATATGTGTAGATGATATTATTTTTGGTGCTACTAACAATTCTTTGTGCAAGGAATTCTCTGAATTAATGACAAGTGAATTTGAAATGTCAATGATGGGTGAGCTAAACTTCTTCTTGGGGTTGCAAGTGAAACAAATGAAAGAGGGAACTTTCATTTGCCAATTTAAATATTGCAAGGAGTTGCTAAATCGTTTTGAAATGAGCAACGCCAAAGCAATGGCCACTCCAATGAGTACATCCGACCATCTTGACAAAGATGAGAAAGGTAAGGAAGTAGACACAAAGAAGTATCGAGGTATGATCGGATCCCTTCTTTATCTTACTGCAAGTAGACCGGACATCATGTTTAGCGTGTGTTTATGCGCTCGATATCAATCATGTGCGAAGGAGTCGCACCTAATTGCGGTAAAACGGATAATGAAGTATCTTGTTGGAACTATAAATGTGGGACTATGGTATCCCAAAGGTTCTTCATGCCAACTTGTTGGCTATTCCGATTCCGATTTTGCGGGTTGCAAATTGGACCGCAAGAGCACTAGTGGACTTGCCAGTTGCTCGGTAGCTCTCTAGTTTCTTGGTTTAGCAAGAAACAAGTAAATGTTGCGTTATCCACAACCGAGGCTGAATATGTAGCCGCTGGGAGTTGTTGTGCTCAAATCCTCTGGATGAAACAACAACTCTCGGATTATGGTCTTAGTATCAATCATATCCCTCTTCGATGTGATAATACTAGCGCCATAAGCTTGACGAAGAGCCCTGTTCTTCACTCAAGAACGAAACACATAGAAATTAGGCACCACTTCATAAGAGATCATGTTCTCAAAGGTGATGTCGAAATTGAGTTTGTCAAAACCAAATATCAATTGGCCGACATCTTCACAAAGCCTTTAGAGAAAGAGTCCTTTTTCCGAATTCGTAGTGAACTCGGAATACTTGACTCCACGTTGATCTAATACATGCATTGCATTTTTCCTTTAACGATTACTGACTTGAGCGTCGGAGGCGCCTAATTCTTTTTTGCAGGTATCGCCCCAAAGTCAGGGGGAATACAGTCACATATTTGCTGACCAAATGCAATAATCGATTTTTACAATACAACAATCGATTATTTAACATTTCCGTTTTGCAGGATTTTGGCGACCATATGCAATAATCGATTATCAATATTTCATAATCGATTATATTTGTGTTCTGTTTTGCAGATTTTTGGGCAAACTTAAAACATAATCGATTATCCCAAAAGCCATAATCGATTATCTTTACATTCTATTTGTCAAATGATTAGTGAACATATAGAATAATCGATTATCTATTTATCGCAATCGATTATTAACTAATTCTGTTTTGCAGGTCTAAGCCAAAGATTAAAATAATCGATTATCGGCAACCTCGTAATCGATTTTCCTTTACCTCTTCGACTTCGTCGAGTAGTACATTTCCTGACATAATCGATTATCTCAAAATGATAATCTCAAAATGATAATCGATTATTCTCTGAATCTGTTTTCCAGACTGGGTCACCAAAATCGATTATCTGACCAACAAAATCGATTATCAACGTTCACTTTTTCAAACTTCTTACTGTTTTTTGACCGTTTGGGACTTAAAATCTGAAGTTATTGTACAGTTAAATGCATTCATCTCCTTCACTCTATAAATAGGTGCTTCCACCATTCAAATTCTTCACTCCAACATCACTCCTAGCTCCTAATATTCTTCCAAAGTCTTCAAAAATTTCTGCAAAGGCTCTCAAATTTCTTTTTAAATGACGGGCAAGAATTCTAAACGAGCTCGCTCCGGCAAACATATTGCCTCCTCTTCCATTTCTCCTCCACCCGTTCACTGCTATAAAGACGTATCTTATTTACGGTTCGACAGTGAAGCCGAACTTATTCGTTTCGTCAAAAAATTTGAAAATCGAGAAATCCTTCCTCCTCGATTCTCCACTGATCAATTCCTTCGCCACATCGCCCCTCCATCCGTAGCAAATATCCTCATGCAAAGTCAACTTCTTGAATTCATATATCTTCAATCCCCTTACATTCACCCTTCTCTAATTCGTGCCTTCTATTCCAATCTCGGGAAGGACGAAGATGGTGAACTTGTCTCGAGCATCAATGGAGTTCCAATTCTTTTAAATGAGGAAAACATGCAAGTCCTCACTAAACTTCCACGAAATGGGGAAGACATTTCACTCTACACTAGGGAAGAAGGTGCTTTATTTGATGAACAAGTCCTTTTAAACCAAATTGGCATTGGCGAATTTATTGCAAGTCCGGAGCATCGTCGCCCAACCATTACGCACATGCTCCCGGAATATCGTCTAATCTTTTATTTCATAACCCGCGTTCTAAAACCGCGCAAATTCAATCATATGACTCTCTCTCATGAGGATTCAAAACTCATGCACGCAATTATCACCGGGGCTCGCATCAATTGGTGCCAGTTCGTCATGACTCACATGTATGATGCAATTGGGGACGATAAGCCACTCCCATATGCTTTTGTCATAATGGCTCTTTTTCAAGCCTCCGGTATCGACACCTCCGTCAGTCCTCACAAAAAGGCAACAAAACATTGGGAAATTCAAGAATCTTCATTTCCCAATATCGGTGAACATCCGGCTCCTCCTCCAACTCAAAGACGTCGTCCTCAGGCCTCGTCCGTTGCTTCCCTCCAAACCATTTCTGAGCAACTTGCCTCTTTGTCCACGTCCACGACTCGTATTGATAGGAATGTCACCCGATTATCCCACGAGCTTCATGGATATTTTGACCACGTCCACTATTTGTATGCCCAAGTTGCCCTTCCGGAAGAAGTGCCGGATGCCGAGGCGGATGTTAATGTTGAAAATGAATAATATCTTGTCTATTTTTTTTCTTCTTCCATTATGTCTCGTTTGTATAATATTTTGTCTATTTTTCTTGCTTTATTATGTATTTTCAATATTGTTTCCTCAATAAAAGGTTATTTATTTTTGCTAATGTCAAAAGGGGGAAGAATAAGGGCTATGCACACTAATACATATTAACATAAATTGAGGGGGAACTCATAAATTGAGGGGGAACTCATTCACATATCTATATACTTGTCTTGGATTGTCATTATCAATTATTTATTATGCATATCCCGATACTGGTTTGCCATTATCAAAAAGGGGGAAATTGTTGAAACACGTTCTCAAATCGCTAAAATTAAACGTGTGTTCATCTTTGTAGGTTTTGATAAATGACAAACCGACGCGCATGGAACATTGACATATGCCGAAGTCCAAGCACAAGAGAAACAAAGAACAAGATCAAGTAAAGCAACGAAGATATACATGAGTCGTTTTATATTGTGATCTTGATCCAACAATAGATTCAAGTCTTGGCTTCTCTCGTAAAATCATTTTCATCAAACCATGCATCTTTGTTTTAAACCAAAATGATTTTCAAACATTTTCATTTTAGCCAAATGAATTTTAAACATGTCTTTTAAATCTGGACAGAAATAATCGATTATGATTTTTTGATAATCGATTATGTTTTTTTGATAATCGATTATGTTAAGACAGTGTAAACCGGAATTTACAAAACAGCAAAATAATCGATTATGTCTTTTTGATAATAGATTATGTTAAGACAGTGTAAACCGAAATTTACAAAATAGCAAAATAATCGATTATGTAATATGATAATCGATTATCCTCTTTATTCGAATTATTCCGCAGAGGTAAATAATCGATTATCCTATATAACATAATCGATTATTCACTGACCGTTGCCAAAGTATTTTTAAACGCTGAAAGATAATCGATTATGCCCAAGGCAATAATCGATTATGCTAGCATAAAATCAGCGTCTGATTTTTGAACGTTATCAGGTAATCGATTATGCAATTTGAATAATCGATTATTCTAGCTTAAAATCTGCATATGATTTTTAAACGATTTGCAGATAATCGATTATGCAAATCAGATAATCGATCATTCTAGCACAAAATCAGCAATTAGTGATTGGCAATTAAGCAACGGTCTTTGTGTCTTTGAGGACTATAAATACACCTCAAAACAACTCTTTCAACAACAACAACTAATTACAATTCTTGCTTAAGCTTACATACTTTCATATCAATCATTTCATATTCATTTCATAGTTTTTGAGAGCCAAATTCTTGACGAAGTTGTTGTGTTCTTGAGCGTATTAATTTTACTCACATCTACTCTATAAGAGAGTCTTGTCTTGAGTGCTAAGTGTTTGCATACACTTGAAGGGAAGTTCTAATCCCTTGTTGTAAGAAGGAAAGTTTAGTTCCTTGACTTGAAGTCTTGAGGTGAGGTATCCTCGAGCAAGTTGAAGTCTTGTAGAGTGTATATCGACGAGCAAGTGTAACGGTTGTTAGGCACCCGTAAGCTTAACGGAGTTAGTGTAAAACTCGAGAGAGTCTCTCGAGGACTGGACTAACCACACGTTGTGGTGAACCAGTATAAATTCGGTGTGCTCTCTCCTTACTACTTTAATTACTGCACTTACTTTATTCTTGCAATTTTAATTCCGCAAATTTATCTTGATTTTTATTAAAACGCTATTCACTCCCCCTCTAGCGTTAATCGTATATTCTAACATTGATAATAGTGAGCCAGCACTTTGCCTCCCAATTAACGGACTATGAGTTCAGAGTGATCAGATGCTTTATCCATATAAATGACTCGTCAGGGATACAGATGATATCAAGAATCGGTATCCAATAAATATATATGCATCCATCTCACCCGTGAATGTTGGGAGGTGATACACCTGACGAATGGCCTCGATGGACGCATTTACCCGGGTATTGTGCACAGTAACAACCCCATTCTCATGTTCCAACAAGTTCGCATAAAACTTCCTTAACATCCGAACATTAGCCTCCTCCGGTACCTCGAATAAGAGTCCAACTGACACCTCCTCAACTTATTGAAGATATTCGGGCACTCCACCTCGAAGGATGCCCGGTCAATATGCACCTCATGTAGCAATTTCTTAGCCGCCTTTGCATTGTACCTATCCTCTGCCGGTTTAGATACAAACCAAGTGTTGTCAAACTGTGGCGCACGGGCTTGGCTCCTAGCTAAAAAACAAGAAGAAACTAAAAAAAATCTACCTACAAATACAACACTATTACAACATTAACTAATATAAACTACAACAAAATATAAAAAGAAAAAGAGAGGATGGTGAGGAATAACATACTTGGATAGGTGAAGGAGTGAGAGGAGTGAAGATGGGGAAGTGGGATGAGTGAAGAAGAAGAAGAGAGGGATTTGGGGGCTTAGGGTTTAGAGAGAGAGAAGGATTGAGAGTTAGAGGAGGAAATGGGGCGTATGTTTTGGGGGATTAAGGGGGGGGGGGGGTTCTGATATTATTAGGGGGTGAGTTAATGAAATTGAATAAAATAAAAGAAAATGGAAAAAAATAAAAGAAGTAAAAAGATTACTTACCTGATGCCAAAATGTCGCGGTCGTACCACGGTCCCACCCCAGTCGCGGTGGTTGAAAATTTGAGGCAGTGTACTAAGCATTCACTGCGGTCGCGGTGGAATGCCCAGTTTCGATGGAAAATCCTTGCCTCTCACCGCGATCTTACCGCGGTTGCGGTGCTGGTGCTCTTTTTTTTTATAGGAAGTTACACAAGAACACTAACAATACATTCATGGGTTGCCTCATACGCAGCGCCTGATTTAACGTCGTGGCACGATGCATACAAGCGCATTTAAGGTTCGCTCGACCTCTGAGGTTCCGTCAGGTAGATCTCAGACACTTCCTTTGGCTCTTTCATGTCTATGTATAACTTAAATATCTGCCCATTGACTCTAAATATGTGAGAGTCTTTCTTTGAGGAAATCTCCACAGCTCCTGAAGGGAAGACTTCGACCACTCGAAATGGATTAGACCATTTTGACTTAATCTTACCGGGGAACAACCGTAATCTTGAGTTATAGAGCAATTCCATGTCCCCGAGTTTGAAATTCCACTCAACAATGTTCTGGTCGTGCAACCTTTGCATTCTCTCCTTGTACAACCTTGTGCTCTCAAAAGTAAGATGTCGAAACTCGTCGAGCTTATGCAATTCAGTGATTCTTGTCTTGCCCGCAGCTTCAATGTCTAGGTTCAGCTGTCTCAGTACCCAGCAGACTTTGTGTTCAAGTTCCACTAATAAGTGAAAAGCCTTCCCAAATACCAACTTATATGGTGACATACCAATTGGTTTTTTAAAAGAAGTTCTATAAGCCTAGAGTGCATCATCTAGCTTTTTCGCCCAATCAGTTCTTGTGGCTTCACACTCTTGGTTAGCACACTCTTTATCTCTCTGTTTGACACTTCAACTTGCCCACTAGTCTAGGCATGATATGGGTAGCCACCTTGTGACGTACATCATACTTTGCTAGCAACTTCTCGAAAAATCTATTACAGAAGTGGGTACCTCCATCACTAATAATCGCTATTGGTGTCCCAAAATGGGTGAATATGTTCTTCTTCAAAAATCCCACCACAACTCTTGCATCATTAGTGGGAAACATCACAGCTTCTACCCATTTGGACATGTAATCCACATCAATACGTATGTACTTATTGCCAAAAGAGCTGACGAAGGGACCCATGAAATCAATCCCCTAGACATCAAACACTTCTACCTCTTGATCGGTTTCATGGGCATCTCATGGCGATGAGAAATGTTCCCGGTCCACTGATATTTATTGCAGCCCTTCACCCATTGGTGCACATCTTTAAACATTGTGGCCAAAAGAAACCGGCCTCTAGCACTTTCGGAGCTGTCCTGACTCCTCCAAAATACCCTCCATACGTTGATGCATGACATGCCTGCAAAACAGAAGATTGTTCTATCCCGGGGATGAACCCCCGGATCATATTGTCAATACATAATTGAAACAAGTAAGGTTCATCCTAATAATACATGCGGCAGTGATAATAATACTTTTTCTTTTGTAAAGAGAAAAGGTTAGAGGGAACTATACCGCTAGCCAAGTAATTTGCAAAGTCTGCATACCATGGCACTTCTTCAAGACTAGTAGTGAGCAGTTGCTCATCTGGAAAGGTTTCCAGAATATCCTCAATCTCAACTGAGTTTTCAGCTCCCTCAAGTCGGTATAGAAAATCAACTCCTTGGTTTTCTGTGCCCTTACGGTCACGAATTTCGAGTTCGAATTCTTACAATAGAAACACCCAACGAATCAAGCGCGACTTAGACTCCTTCTTCTCAATCAAGTACCTGAGAGATGCATGATCAGTGTATAAAATTACCTTAGATTCAATCAAGTATGATCTGAACTTGTCGAAAGCAAATACCACAGTCAACATCTCTTTCTCAGTCACAATGTAGTTTAGCTGGGCTCCACTCAGCATTCTACTGGCATAGTTGATTGGATGCATTAGCTTGTCTTTTCGCTGTCCCAGCACTGCCCCCACTGCGTATTCACTAGCATTACACATGAGTTTGAAAGGTTGCTCCTAGTCGGGGGCAACAATGATGGGTGTTGTGACTAGCCTCTTCTTCAGCTCCTCGAATTCTACCTTGCAATCATCAGAAAACAAGAAGGGGTGATCTTTTTCTAACAACTTACAGAAAGGGTTGGCAATTTTTGAGAAGTCTCTTATGAATCTCCGGTAGAAACCAGCATACCCAAGGAAGCTCCTGATTGCCTTGACTGAAGTTGGAGAGGGCAGCTTTGCTATCACATCCACTTTAGCACGATCCACCTCAATTCCTTTGCTTGACACCCGGTGTCCCAAGACTATGCCTTCTTGTACCATGAAATGGAACATCTTCCAATTAAGAACCAGGTTAGTCTCGATACACTGTTTCAGCACACAAGTCAGATTTATAAGGCACTCATCAAATGAGTTCCCCACCACTAAGAAATCATCCATGAACACCTCTATTATGTCCTCTACCATGTCAGTGAATATGGCCATCATGCACATTTGGAATGTGGCTGGTGCATTGTATAGGCCAAAGAGCATCCCCGAAAGGCATAAATGACATACTAGCAAGTGAAGGGGGTCTTTTATCTGTCCTCTGGTGCAATGGAGATCTGATTGTACCCTGAGTACCCATCCAGAAAATAAAAGTGTGACCTCCCTGTCAATCTATATAACATTTGATCAATGAAGGGAAGTGGGAAGTGGTCTTTCCGGTGGCTAGATTTAGCTTTCTGTAATCCATGCAAATTCTCCAGCCCGTGACAGTTCTCGTAGAGATCAGTTCATTGTTATCATTTCTAACTACCGTCATGCCACTCTTTTCAGGTACATATTAAGCCGGGCTAACCCAACTGCTGTCAGACATTAGCAAAATGATTCCCGCATCTAACCACTTTATCACTTCTTTCTTCACCACTTCCTTTATGTTGGGGTTCAACATTCTTTGGTGTTCCCCGGAAGGTTTGTGTCCCTCTTCCAGTAGAATGTTATGCATACAGTAGGCGGGCTGATCCCCTTTATGTCTGCCATGGTCCACCCAATGGTAGTCTTACACTCCTTGAGTACCTACAAGAGTTGTTGTGACTTCACATCTAACAAACTAGATGAGATAATAACAGGTAATGTGAAGTAAGGTCCAAGGAACTCATACTTGAGATGGCCGGGCAATGGCTTCAACTCCAGCTTCGGTGGTTCCTCGATGGATGGCTTGGTTGGAGGAGTTTCTCTATTTTCTAAGTGCAAGGGCTCAATCCAAAAATTCTATCATAGAGCCCTCTACCCTCTAACGCCAACACTCATTCTACCAGCTCTTCTCCATTCACCTCATCTAAATTCATCAAACATGCAGCAAGGGGTCCTCAATAGTCATCATCTCATCATTAGTCTCTACGATTACATCCACAACATCAATAAGAGATCAATTGGATAATTCACTTGGTCGCCTCATAGATTTCTGCATATTGAATTTTATCTCTTCGTCGTTCAATCTCATCTTGAGCTCCCTAGTCTCACAATCAATGAGAGCTCTTCTAGTGGCCAAGAACGGCCTTCCTGAAATTATGGGATTCTCTTCATCCACTTTGCATTCTAAGATCACAAAATCTGCAGGGAACCCAAATTTCCCTATCTGAATTAACACATCATCCAGGATACCAGAGGATCTTTTTACAGTCTTATCAGCTAGCTTCAACAACATAGATGTGGGGCTAGGTCTTCCAATCCCTAGCCTCTTATAAATCGCTAGGGGCATAAGATTTATATTGGTCCCTATATCACAAAGTGCCTTAGTGAAAACAAAATTACCAATAGTGCATGAAATTGTAAAGCTCCCTGGGTCAGATAGCTTCTCCGCAATTGGTCTAGTCACCACTACACTGCAGGTTTGAGTAAGAGTCACCGTGGCCAAGTCATGGAAATCAAATTTCTGGGGGCATTGAGTCCTTCATCATTTTTGCATACCCAGGAATCTCTTTCAAAGCATATAGTAATGGAATATTGATTTGTTTCAGCATCTCCATGAATTTCTTTTACTGATCCTCTTTTTGGTACTTAGCCTCTGAGGGAATGGTGCAGGAGGTCTCTTCTTACCAATGATTTGGGATTGCTATTTATCAGTTGACACCTCAACTACTAGTTCCTGGGCTGTCTGAGCTTCTTTCTCAGTCTCAATCTGAATGTTATTTTCTTTTTGGGTAGGCTGGAGGTGTTGCTTCTGTCAGTTTCGTTGACTCATCCACCTCAATAGGCACTGGTATGAGTGTCTCAGACTGTTTGGTTTCTCGAGCCCTCTCTTGCTGTATATCCAAGTCTCTTCCATTACGTAGACTCACTACCATCAACTGCTTTAGGCATTGATCTTTTGGATTTATCTGGGTGTCTGCAGGTATTAAGAGAAATATTGATTGAAATTTCAGAGAAGAAAGAGAACACATCACATACAAAATATTTACAAACCATATGCAAAATACATACAAAAGATATATTTGTATAAAATTTATATGAAAATTATATTTAAATGGTATGATATTATAGTTGTATTTAACTAGGTAAAAATAGTGTGAAAATTGTAGATAAATTATAAATAAGTTTAGTACTATATGATTAATTGTATAAACTTATTTTTAATTTATATGTTATTATAGATGTATCAAATTTGAAATATTGCTATTTATTTTTAATCATTGTTCCATGGAAGCATGTCATGATTTGCACATAGATTGCTGCAATATCATAAATCCACCATGTGCCATGTAGTATAGGTTGTTGTAATTGATTCCGGAACTACTCATGTTTCAGCAGCAATTTAGTAAATAGTTTGTGTTTTTCCAGCAAATGAGGCAGAATCGTCGTAATTTGCTTGTTATCACAATTGAATATTTTTGGTTTATAAATTCAAATATAATAAAATTTTCTAACTTAATGTATTAATAATAAATTGTATATGAAAAGAGATAGTATAGAATAGGAAAAGAGGAGATAAAAAGAGAAAAAAAGAAAAATATGTAACTGAATCATCTAATTTAAGGCATTAATAATGGATTGTATATAAATTGTAAGCAATTCTTATTTAGGGCGGATAATATATTATTGGGTATGCGAATAAAGTACCACAGTGGTAACTGAAAAAATTGGGAGTCTATATATAAGATGTGGGGATCTCTTAATGGTGTGGGGTCTTTTGGGGAAAACCGTACGGGTTTAGCCCAAAGTGGACAATATCACACCATACTAAGAGTGTATTTGAGCTAGTTTAGCCCAACAACTGATATCAGAGCCCAAGTTCCGCGGGACGAGTATGGAGATGGCGGAGTGATGGTGCGGGGCGACATGCATACAAGAAGAAACTAGTTGTGTGCTTTGATTGCCATAATATTCTAACAATGTGGGTGGTACACAATAATCTCGAAAAGTGACTTGTAGATCGTGTTAGTACAATGGTAGCTGAAAAGATTGGGAGTCTACCTATAAGGTGTACGGATCTCTTAATTGTGTGAGGCCTTTTGGTAAAAACTGTGCTGGCTTGGCCCAAAGCGGACAATATCACACCATATTAAGAGTGTATTTGGGCTATTTAGCCCTACATATACAAAATTAGGACAATTTGAGTAAATAAGTTTCAAATATTGTATTAGAAGATTTGCATCTATACCCACTTTTTAGTTCACATACGCTTTGCAAAAACAAATTGCAAGCGTACCCATTTTTTCACATAACTTCAGCATACGAAGATGAAGTAGCAAAGGCAACCACGCAAAAATTCAGCACTCTAGTAGACGGGCCTGAAGTAACAAAGGCAATATGCTGAAGTTTTTTTTCCTAGATAAAATGCTGAAGTTATTTAGTTTATTAGTAAAAATCTCAGCATCACTAAAATAGCTGAA
This sequence comes from Nicotiana benthamiana, assembly GCA_034376525.1. Taxonomy (NCBI): domain Eukaryota; kingdom Viridiplantae; phylum Streptophyta; class Magnoliopsida; order Solanales; family Solanaceae; genus Nicotiana; species Nicotiana benthamiana. The sequence continues at coordinate 100,265,832 of CM067337.1, forward strand.
GTTTTTTTGTCATGGATTCATTAGTTTTGTCATAGAACGTTTTCAAAAACTTCAACAGAAGATGATGAAATTATTTAGTTCATTTGTAAAAAAATTCAATACTGAAATAGCTGAAGTTTTTTTGTCCTGACTAAAATTTTTCAAAAACTTCAGCAGAAGATGCTGAAGTTATTTAATTTATTTGTAAAAACTTCAGCACTAAAGAAGCTAAAAACATTTGTCTTGGATAAGCTTTTTCAAAAACTTCAACAGAAAATGCTGAAGTTATTTAGTTCATTCGTAAAAACTTTAGCACTATATAAGCTGAAGTTTTTTTTGTCCTGGGTACATTAGTTTTGTCACAAAACTTTTTCAAAAAATTTCAACTGAAGATGCTGAAGTGATTTAGTTCATTTGTAAAAATTTTAACACTATATAAGCTAATGTTTTTGAAAAAACTTTCTAACATACTAGATAAATAATTACCTTATTCTTTCATAGTGTATTACTACTATAAAATAATCATATTTCCAACAATATCTAAATTATAAATTTTGGAAATAATAAACGTGAAAAGAACATAATTACGTGGAAATATTCATAGATACACAAATCCGTCATTCTTATGCTTCAACTTAAACGGGACAAAAGTAGCTATTTGGCACACTAGGGAGTCCTCAAAGTATGAGTCCATACACTTGCTAGCTAAGACTGGATCGTCAAAGACCGAATTCCTTTTCTTAAGACCTTCCTTATCTCTTCGGAGCTATTGACCAAAGCGGAGTCAATTCATATTAAAACCAGAAGAGGGAATTCAATGCCAATCGCCATCTCCTTGACTTTGTATACTAACTTACATAATTATTTATAATTTATTTTAAAATAAAATGATAAACATATTTATGACAATCATCTCATAAACTGAAGTTTCATAGCAGCACCAACAGTAAAAGAAGAAAAAAGAAAAAGAAAAAGAAGACGAAGGAGGAGAAGGGGAGGGAGAAAGAGGACTGAAGTTGTTTAAACAGTGGTTACAAATTATAACTTAATATATATATACATATATATATATATATATATATATATATATATATATATATATATTGTTATGAAATAATATAAAAGACAAGAACAATAACTCAAGAACAAGAGCAAATAGAGAGAGAATAGAGAGAGAGAGAAGTATTCTTAGTAATACTTGGGGTGATTTACAATGGGATAAGACCCCTCTATTTATAGGAAGATGAATGACTTAGCTTCAAGCTAAAACTCTTAGACATTCACTCTAAATAGACTTCTATTTTATAACACTCCCCCTTGAATGTCTATTCAATAATGTACCTCATAAAACCTTAAAACCAAAACTCATTGGGAAAAATTAAAGAAAGGAAAAAGAGTACACATGTTTGAATATGCGCCTATTGGTTGCCTCGTTAAAAACCTTGCAAGGAAAACCCAGTGGGACAAAACCTTGTAAGGGAAAAAGAGTGCAACGCGCATTAACTCCCCCTAATAATAACATCAATTTATATCCTTGAGCATTTGCATTCCAATCTTGTGCATCATCTTCAAAACGATCTTTGGTAGACGTTTGACAAATCAACCATATTGACTTGAATAAATATTCCGTACCTTGAAATCATCATTCTTGATAGATATGAACATCTTCATATAATGTCGCGGAATGACTCTTCAATATCTTCATAGATGCATTCTCAATGCCATCATGCTTATAGTTATAGCAAGATACATATGTACACAAATTGTACTAAGGATGTGGTACTTCAGGACCAAGAATTGCATATGCTTCAAGCAACTTAAATCTTTCAAGTTAAGTCATATAAGCCATATAATAGACTTTAGATGCATATCAAGTTTTCCATGTCATGCTAGACAAATAAGATATCGAAAAGTGATTATACATACCTTTGACTTTATACTTTCAAGCATTTGAACTATAGGTTCAAAACTACATGTCTTTCATATGGAATCAATTCTTCTTGAATTGTATCTCTTCCATTTAGTTACTTTCTTTAGGTCAGCAAATGCGTATAGCATGCTTTGCAATATGTTGCAATTGAATTATCCCTTTTATGAACTTCAGGTTCATATCATGATATTCGGGGATATACATATACAAATGATAATTCATCCCATGTAAACTTTTCTCAAGTGTTTATCATGTCTCCCCCTCATGTTAGAAAAGCTAACTTGTTTCCTCAACTTTGGGAAATCATCTTTGTGCATTATCATGTCAATATACACGGCACATTAATAATAAGATGAAATTATTTGGTTCCTGACCCTGAACCACTTGTGAGGGGAGAATATACTCTCGAATACAACTAATATCAAACTGATATATATAACTTTGTTCTCATAAGAAACAGTTTAGCTATTAAGTGGAGGCACTCAATAATTATCTTGCTAAACCAACTTTGATATAAACCAACTTATCAAGATGAACTATCTTGAGTAGAGAATCTGGAAATTATGCTCGAAGTTAGATTACTGAGCAATTTACCTCGCAAGCACCGGCCAGGCTGCAGGTTAATAACAATTGCGCATGTAACCATATCATAGATGCATCATATGTGGTATACATGGCAGGTGAATGGGCCCATATTCACCTTTGATATTTCCAGAATTTATGGGCTTCAACCCGAACTCTTTAGTTGGTCAGTTCATTAATGAGAACAAGTGATACAAGAGAATTCGTAAAGAACTTTCTAGTTCTTTGATATTCACCTATGTGAATTTGCACGTCATACTTAAAATGAGATGGCTAACACGAATGCCAACTGAATAAATTATCAATATTGGTAAACTTCAAATTTACACCATGACATGTGCACTTATCAATAAACTTCGGGTTTATTATGACATGGGTTTTATACCAATAGATATCCACTTTATTGTGGCATTCTTTCGTTTGTGTAGTACAAACTGGAGAACAAAGCGGGTAGCTTTTCATATGCAAATTACCCCGCTACAAGTTGTAGTAATAGGAGATATCAAAGCCTTCCTTTATTTATAGTCTCAATATAATCAATCGCTTTCGCGTGTACTTTGGAAACTGAATAAGTTTCTTTGAGACTTACTACAGCACAATACTCAATTGTGTTTCTCCAACATAGTAATAATTGGCTCTTCTAGAGCTCTCAATTAATTTTGTACTACCACAGATTCATCAACATTCATGTGATGAATATCTCTTTTAAAGAGAAAGTTATACCATTATGGTCATGTCAAACTTATATGCAAGATATGTTTCTTGCATTATCGTTGTCCTTTAATAGTCATATTTCCAAAATACTTTGGCGTACAATAGGTACGTGACCAACGATCATTCATGCCATATATCATCTCAAACCTCCTTCTAGGGGTGAGTGTGGTATCATCTCAAACTTCCTTCTAGGGGTGAGTGTGGTATATTTAATACCAATTTCATGTTCATATTCTTCCAATAATGAATATGTATTCGTGAATAAGATGTTGTCACATTCACTTCGGGGATATGTGATTTTGTTATCCTTTTCAAATCTATAAATGCGTCAGGCATTTGATTTGCTATTCTTTGCAAATGGATAATCTTTTGTGCCTTTTTCACAAATAGAGGTATGTGGATCAAGATGAGATAATGATGCATTTTTCCACAAAATTTCCCGTTTGGTTTCACCAACTTCTCCCCCTAATTTTGGGGAAAGTGTCTCATCAAATTGACAGTCTGCAAATCGTGCAGTGAACAAATCTCCTGTCAATGTTTCGAGGTAGCGAATAATGGAGGGCGATTCAACCTCAACATATATTCCTAACCTTCTTTGCAGACCCATTTTGGTGCGGGATGGCGGTGCTACAGGCACATATACTGCGCATCCAAAGATTCTTAAATGGGATATATTGGGTCCATGACCCAAAACCAATTGCAACGGGGAATATTTGTGTCAATTCGTCAGTCAGAGACGAACTAGCATTGCTGTATGCAAAATGGCGTGTCCCCAAACCGAAGTGGGCAGCCGACGAACTAGTATTGCTGCATGCAAAATGGCGTGACCCCAAACCAAAGTGGGCAGCCGACGAACTAGTATTGCTGCATGCAAAATGGCGTGAACCCAAACCGAAATGGGCAGCCTCGTTTTCATGAAGAATTCAAGATTATTCTCATCTATTGTCTCAATATGATATCCATTTTGAATGATATCTTTAAAACTCAACAAGTTCCTTTTAGACTTGGAGGAGAACATTGCGATTGATATCATTAAAACTCAACAAGTTCTTCTTAGACTTGGAGGAGAATATTGCATTCTCTAAGATAAACGTCATGCCTTTGGGCAGAGTTACAGTTGCTCTTCCGGAGCCTTCAATCAATTTACTTCCCATGGTTTGACATATAAAAGAAATACACGAACATAAGAATAAATAAGTTCAATTTGTTTGTGTCACATAATATTTCCAAAATCTGTTGCTAACAGTTGACTAACAAAATCAGATAGTCGATTATATGTTTTCCATAATCGATTACTATGCAGTTTGAAAATTTCAGTTTAAACGTTTTCATAAAACAATCGATTGTTAAACACACACAATCGATTGTTGAGCATTGACAATCGATTGTTAAACATACACAATCGATTGTTGACAATTTTTGAAAAATTCCAGAGCACACTGTTTCAAGACAATCGATTGTTAAACATAGACAATCGATTGTTGGCTATTTTGAAAAATTCCAGACCTCACTGTTTCAAGACAATCGATTGTTAAACATAGACAATCGATTGTTGGCTATTTTGAAAAATTCCAGACCTCACTGTTTCAAGACAATCGATTGTTATGCATGGACAATCGATTGTTTTGCAGTTTTTATGCGAAATATGAGATAACCGACTAGTTTTTCAGGTTAGTCGATTACCTCTACTGGAAAGTAAAAATATTATTGATATTTGAGCATATTGATACATTCTAAAGAACTAATACTAACATTATATCATGAACTAACTAATACGAGCTAATACTAATGGCTATTAGTTTATTCATTCACTAATACAAACAAGTAAAATAAAATCAAATAACTCCATCTTCTTTCATCACGGATCCATCGCCGATTAGGTGGTCTATTTTCCCCTCGGGTTGCTCAAAGAAGTCTGCCACATCCAAGTGGGTGATGTCAAAGTTGTCGTCAGAGACAAAATTCGTTTCAGGGCGTTTACTCTTTTGAGATACTTGATAAAGGTCAACCAAAAGTCATGGTATACGGCAAGCCTTTGACCAGTGCCCGTTTTCACCGCAACGATAATATATAGTTTATAAACTATTTGTTTTTGGGTTCTTATCGTATCGTGCTTGTGGCAGAGTGACCAACTTCAGGTTGTCATATCTCTTCTTTAAGCCATTCCACAAGATAGGTGGATCCTTGACGGTGAGATATTCAATCTTCAAACCTTCATCAAGGTGATGGCGCAAGAAAATCAAGGCCTTAGCATAGTTTCAAACCTTCATCAAGGTGATGGAGCAAGAAAATCAAGGACTTAGCATAGTTTTGGGTGGATGCATTATTTCTGTCTTTAATAGCGTCTCCAAGATCCATAGCATCCAAAATGGATTTAAGTATCCAACACCCATATCATATAGTTCTTGCCCGAAATTTCAAGGGCAACGAACTTTCTTTTCATAATGTCAGACATAAACCAAAATTACATCAAGAGCGTGTTCATACTTACGGGCTCTATTACAATTATCACATTCACTTCAGGGAATGGATCAAAATCATGTGCTTTACACAATCTCATGTCAAATATTACTTTCATAAAGTGAAAGGTTATTTTGAGAATCTTTATTATTCTCATTATAACAATAATGATGATTATAATTTCGTCTATTGCCACGTCCATGGTAATAATTTTGTCTTCTTTCAGACTTACCACATGCTGCTACCACATTCTCTAAAGGGAATGGAGCAAATTCAATGGGACGGATTTTCAATTATTTGCCCACAATCATACATGAATTTAATCATGGCAGGACATAGAGATTTTACCACTTCGTGTGGTTATAATTTCTTACAAACTCCTTTAGAGTTATAATCAAACTTTGTTGTCTATGTTTGTATATAAAATCAAATTATAGAATTTCAAGAATTTGAAAGGGAAAAATAAAATACTTACCTTTAAGGTATACCAATTATATTTTCAATGTTTTCTTCCTTTTCTCTTTGTTTTTCGTTTCTTTTCCTCCCTTTTGTTTCGTTTCTTTTCCTTCTTTCTTCATTCTTTCTTTGAAGCAAAACCTTGCACAAACAAAAGTTAAGACAATCGAAAATTAAATTAGGAAGAGGGAAATACCTTAGATTTCTCGAGAATGGTTCTTGAGACGGTAGAGTCTCGTGCTGATAACGTGTTATGAAATAATATAAAAGACAAGAACAATAACTCAAGAACAAGAGCAAATAGAGAGAGAATAGGGAGAGAGAGAAGTATTCTTATTAATACTTGGGGTGATTTACAATGGGGTAAGACCCCTCTATTTATAGGAAGAAGAATGACTTAGCTTCAAGCTAAAACTCTTAGACATTCACTCTAAATAGACTTCTATTTTATAACATATATATATATATATATATATATATATATATATATATATATATATATATATATATATATATATATTATAAATATAAAATAAGGACGACCAAATAAGATGTCCATGTAATTTTTACCAAAAAATTATGTATCTTTTAATGTGCCGGGTCAAGTTGACCTCATGATCCAACGGGTTCATAACAATATGACTTTTGAACTCCGTGTTCTTAAACATGTCACACAATATTTGAGTTAATATAAGACTTTTACTGTTTTACATAATTTTAAAATTTGCGTGATTAATTTTATATTAAAATTAAATATGAATTTTAAATTAAATATAAGTTTATAGTAGTACTTTTTTTAAAACAACAAACAAGTAAATATCACGGGAGGTAGGAAGTGCTATTTTTAAGAGAGTAAACAAACGAACTCAACTTTTCATCTAAATTTGTTATATACCACTAATATTGAATGCGTGTTTAAATTTTCTTCCTCTGCCTAACATTTCCTCAGCTCAGCAAAACCCCCAAAATGGAAGTAGACATGGAAAATCTATTTACACCGCCGTGGCTGGAATTACCGCCGGAGATTACGTCAACGATACTACAGAAGCTGGGGACGATAGAGATACTGAGAAATGCAGATAAAGTCTGTACAACTTGGCGGCGATTATGCCAAGACCCAGCCATGTGGCGAGTTATCAACATGCGCGACAATGTCTGGGACATGTTGGAAGGTGACTTGGAGCAGATATGCCGTGAAGCAGTGGATCGTAGCCAGGGTCAATTAATTGATATCAATCTTGAGTACTTTGGCAGCGATAGTTTGCTCTATTATATTGCTGAAAGGTTCCAGCTCCTAGCCCTAATTTCCTGTTTTTTCCTCTTTTGTATATGCTTAATTGTGTTACTTTGGGGTAACCTTTCTTTTATGCTAGGAACAATTTTTAACTAGAATTTGGAAACAGGATTCCGTTCTAGCTTGAAATTTTGTTACAATTCGGGAAAAAATGGATAATAATACTCCCTCCGTCCCAATTTATGTGAGGCTGTGTGACTCGGCACAAAATTTAAGAAAGAAAGATTTTTGAGACTTGTAGTCTAAAACACGTCAGAGGTAATTATGTGGCTATAAATGAGAGGTTTTAAGTTAAATTGTCTGTGAAATAGAAAGTTGTCATTCTTTAGGGATAGACCAAAAAGGAAAGAATGTTTCTTATTGAAACATAGGAATAAGTAACAGACTATGCTCAACCATACTTCCTCCATGCGTCCCATCACCTGCATTGAAAGAGGATAGAAAAAAATTAGAATGAGATGAGGAGAGAAAGAGTAGAAAGAAAATTTGACAGAGAGAGCCACAAGATTGCTGTAAACTTGATTCCTTCTTTCTGGTTTGTGACATTTGTATCAATGAAGAAGAAGAAGAAGAAGAAGAAGAGCCTCTACGGTTGATGTCAATTTGTGGATTTAAATTGTGGGCTGTGCGATCTGGTATGCAGTTTTGACTAAATAGTGTAATTCAGGCTTTTCCTGGTCCAAACGTTGTCATCCCCTTTTTAATTAAACTCTCGTGCTCCAAACGCTGTCGTTTTATTAACTGTGACATTATTGAGTAAATAGTGTAATTCAGGCTTTTCCTGGTCCAAACGTTGTCATCCCCTTTTTAATTAACTCTCGTTCTCCAAACGCTGTCATTTTATTAACTGTGACATTAATCACTTATGAAATACTTTTAAACATACTTCATCTAACATTCCACCCCCTTCGAATCATTATCTACCTTAAAACTGCAAATTGACGAATGTGGGAGAATTGATTCTTCAAGAAATCCCAGTCATCTCATGTTGCTTTCCTCAGTGTTAGATTTGACCATTGCACCAACACCTATACTGCAGCTCGACTATTTTCTTGATCATCCTTCTTTTTGAAATGGCTATTGGCTTCTAGTTCATGAGAAATTGTCCTTCTTCTCCCAAGTTTGACAAATTAGTATGAACCGTATTGTTGGCTCCTACCTTCTTTTCCAGTAGTGATCTAGGCAATACATTATGTACTGGGACCCCGTAGATCACTCCAATTATAAGCCAACTGGCCTATTCTCAGCAGTACTTTAGAAGGCCACTGTATTTTGAGGTTAGCTTGAAGTTCTTGCGCAAGGCGATGGAACTTATTCTGTAAGGTTGCAGCTTGAGGTACCCCATGTCTCCTCCTGGAATTCACGCTCAGTCTTGTCAGCATAGCATTTCATTCTGGCTTGTGCTTTGGACAGGTTCTCTCTCAGCACTTGTCTCATGGCTTGCCTGTGCGGGATACTGTGTGTACCTTAATGGGTGGCTGAAGGCTAAGAGGTACATGGGAGGATGAATGGAGGATAGCCATAAAGAGCCTCAAAGGGAGTGCAACAGAGAGCAGTGTGATAGTTGGTATGCACCACCATTCAGCCAAGGGGGGCCAAGACATTCATTTCTTGGGGTGTCACATTGTCACAGCTCTGAGATAATTCTCCAAGCATCTGTTAAGTTTCTCCGTCTGCCCATCTATTTGATGGTGCTAAGCCAAACTGTACTTCAGTGTATTATTTCCAATCCTTGAAGAGCTGCTGTCAAAGCAAACTAGTGAAGATCTTATCTTTGTCAGTCATTATATCTTCAGGAAGTCCATGGAGTTTGCTGATGTGGTCTAGGAGTAACTAACCACCTGAGTATAGGGGTGTCTGAGACCAAAGTAATGGCCATACTTTTTGAATCTTTCCATATCACAAGTATGGTATCTTTCCTTTTTATGTAGGAAGACCTTCAATAAATCCATGTTAATTGATTTCCGAGCTTGTTGAGTATTGGTAATGGCTGCAATGGTCCAGGATTTTCAGTCCCGACTCCTTGGCATGTGTCACATTCAAAATCAAATTCATTTACTGTCAGATGCATATTGCCCCAGTAGAAAGTGGATTGTATCCTTATGAGGGTTCCCTTCTCTCCAGAATGGCCTCCCAAATGGGACTACATCACTTGTAGCCCATTCAGAAACTTTGATAGTGTAACTTGACTTGGTGTAGCAGTTTTAGGCAATTCTAAAGTGACCGTGGTTGATTATTGACCGATTGTAATTTTATAGGAGTTATAGAGTTGATAGTTTCACTAAAACGTTGCTCCCTTGACTTCTTGTTTTACCTAGCTGTGAAAACAATCAAAATAAAGAACAGTAGGGTGAAGATCAATCCTGATATCTGTCTTAAATAACATGTGCCAGAGAAACAATAATATCTGATAGACTGGATTGTCTTTCAGTGAAGGCCTTAAGAGTACACTCTCGACCAGATTTCTTTTGTGTTTGTAGTTCTATTACGAGTGTTTAATTCATTATCATGTTTATTGTGCTTAAACAGGTTTGCACAATAACAAACATCTATTAAAGCGAGTGTTTACTGAACTAGTTTTTTGCTGCTCAGGTCAAGAGATTTTCTGTCATGTCGGGTATGTTAATCAATTTTTTTTTTGTAAGTGCTAAGTTATCATTTTACATGCTGCAAGTCAACTAAGAAACGAGAACAAAGTACTTTGGTCAAGTCTCTCAGATCAGTTGCATTGGATCACCCTTATCTAGTAATCCTTTTCCTACCCTCTTATCTTCTAGGTGGGAGCTGGGTTGATCTTTTTTTTCTCTAATCAAATAAAAGAGGTATTGGGGTTGCACAGCTGAATAATCAATTTAATTCAATAAGGCTTCACATGCAATAGTGCCTTTGTTTAAGTTATTCAGACTGTTTAGCTGATTTTGAGAGATGTGAACACCATCCAGATTCATTTAATGTTGTTTAAGCTTGAGAGAGAAGTGAACAACCTCATAACCTTCTACAGCTGTAACATGATCCTTTCCGTTTTTTTTTTTAAAATATACTCATGGTTTAAATTTGTTCCCTTGTCTTCTTGTTTTACCTAACTGTGAAAAAAATCAAAATAAAGATCAGTAGGGTGAAGATCAATCTTGATATCTGTCTTAATAACATGGGCAAGAGAAGCAATAATATCTGATAGACTGGAGTGTCTTTCAGTGAAGGCCTTAAGAATATACTCTCGACCAGATTTCTTTTGTGTTTGTAATTCTGTTACGAGTGTTGATTCGTTATCATGCTTATTGTGCTTAAACAGGTTTGCACAATAATAAACATCTATTAAAGCAAGTGATTTCTGAACTAGTTTTTTAAGAGACTTCTCCTTTCTTGATCGTTTGATGCCTGTCTATGTTCATATCCCTGCTTTTTAAATTTTGCATCTGTCTTTCTTATTATTAAGTTTGAATCTTTTCAACAGGTCACCTCAACTCAAACGTCTTAGACTCCTATGCTCCTATAATGTCTCAGGTGAGGGGTTGAGTGCGGCAGTGAAGAAGTGTCCATTATTGGAGGAACTGCACCTTTACCACATCTTTATCAGCAAAGAATCCATTGAAACTATAGGCTGCTTTTGTTGTGCTTTGAAGTCATTTAAGTTGAACAACCTGGTATTTCGACATCTCTGCATTGAATACGATGAAGAGGCAATTGGAATTGCAGAGAACATGCCTAAACTGCGCAACCTTCAACTTGTTGGAAATAAGATGACAAATGAAGGGTTGGAAGCTATTCTTAATGGTTGCCCTAACCTTGAATCACTTGATCTGAGACGATGTTTTAATGTCAATCTAGGAGGGGATGTCGGGAAGCGATGTTCTCAACAGATCATATATCTCAGACGCCCTCATGACTCCACCGAAGATTATGAACTTGATGCAGGAATGCATGATTGTGAATCATTTGATGAGGATTACCCATCTGGATTTTCTGACATCGATGTCATCTCAGATGACGATGATTACTATGAATTTTCAGATGTCAGCAACTATTCCGGTGATGAAGAGATGTTCTTTGAATAGCAGTTTGACAGCCCTTCTGCTCTATTGATGGTAAACATGCTGCTAGTATTTCATGAACATCTCAATTTCCATGTCATTTGAACACCTATATAGCTGTTTTCAATGGTTTAATTTTCTAAATGTCCTTTTTCTCTCATATAGTGAGAATATATGAAAATGAGGAAGATTAACTAGTAGACTGGTTTGTTAAGCCCGAAGAGGATTTAAGGCACTTGCCGGGTTACTATGACTGGTTAAGTTGCCTAGTGCATGTGTAGATTTGTGGTAGTTAAACTAAACGTCCTTTGCTTCTCTCATTGTGCAGCTACTCAGTACTCACTATCATAAAGTACCCACTTTAATCATTTGATCCTTGTAGCTTTTTCTGCTGATACTCTAGCTTAGTTTGCTCTTCAGCTTTTCTTGTTGATACCATTTATTTGTTAGGTTTTTGCCTTTTGATTGTCGAAGTTATCAGCATTGTTATTCAGAGTTGTTTTTATTTATCAAGTTTAGGTCTTTAGGATGAAGTGAAAACGGGTACTTCGACCTGTTGAGAACTTCATTACATTTTGAATGGAAAAGGCCCAGAAATGCCCTTCAACTATGCGAATTTGAACATATATGCCTGTCGTTAATAGGTGGGCTCATCCACGCCCTTGCCGTTCAATAGTTGGTCCATATATGCCCTTAACTGGATCCCCTAATTAACTTAATTTGCTTATTACTAAGCTAATTAGCACCCGATTGTGAGACGTGTCGCAATCCTAAGGCTCCTCTACTTAGTTGGTTCTAACCCCACCGAGCCAACCCCCCCTCCAAAACCTCGGAATTGGAGAACCGTCCTAGCTGCAACTCGCTTTCCTCTTTCCGTTCGCCTGGAAAAGCACTATACAATAGCGAAACACTACCATCCATCACCCTTTCAACCACGGCTGGTGGAAACCAGCGGCCTCCCTCAAGCCATGGATGCCACATGAAATAATGCCCTTCACCCATAAAATCACCAGTTTTCTCCATTGAACAATCATGAAAATACAACTATGTAAATTGTAGATCTTCCGTAACACTACTAATATTCCCTCCGACACACACATCAAACTTTTGAGGTTCTTCTTTTCATTCTGCCTTTTCAAATTTTCGAGAGAAAAATGCATAGAGATTTTTTTTACGTCTTTTGGTCAGTTAGTTAGTAGAAAGTTAAAGAGAAGTCACGAATGTTGATATTTAGGATTGAAATCTTCATCTGATGATCTGTTTTCTTTGGGTTTTCCGTCCAAGGAGCTGTGTTCTTCAGATGCGTTTGAGATTGCCGATGAGGCTCTCCGGTTTTATTTCAATTTTGGAGAACATACTCGCTGTAAGCTTTGCTCAGAGGTTCCAAAATATTGGAGAATTGGGTCGGCTGGGTGGTTGGAACTGGCAAGTAGGGGAGCCCAAAGATTGTGACAATCTGGTGCTAATCAACTTAATAATCAGCAAAGTTAGTTAATTGGGGAATTCAGTTAACTTAAAGGCATAAATGGACCGACTATTGGACGGTAAGGATTGATCATGGGCATATCTGCTCAAATATTGCATAGTTGAAGGGCAATATCTGGCCTTTTTCCCTATATGTGTTTATAACATGAGCAAATGTGATAAGAGTATCAACCCTTATTGTGATGCACACCTGCCTCTTCAACCAAGACTCACCATCTTAAAAGGAATCAAACTGGCATGTTAAGTGGAAATTTGGAAGAAGAATTAATATGCCTCCTGATCCTACAGACTGAGAGTTGCCTCGTTTCTAGGATCGATAGATGCTGCACCCGCACCTGCAGAAGCACTTGAGCAACTAGAGTATGAACACTGAATCACCATGCCCTCGCTTATTAACTATGCTCTTTCTCGTAGAATGGTTTTGGATGGACTAAACCTGAGGATGTAATCATATTGGAAGTGCAAAATTTGTCAAAATGACTCATTTCTTTGTTCCTGCTGTAATCTTTTGTAATAGCATGACAAGCTGAGCCGGCAAAGTATAATATTGTGTTCTAATTCTGCTACGATTATTGTATGCTAATTAAAACGAGTGTTGAGATGTGAAGTGAAACTCTAATATAATTGCATAAACAGTTGAGATTCATCCCAGTTGTTACTGAAACTCACTGCTCCCATATAAGCGAGAGACTTTTCGTTTATATTTTGCCAATTTTAACTGCAATGTGAAACAATTACTTATGATAATACTTGTGTCTTCAAGATTGAGTATATGTACTTAAAACAAATATGTTGAGAATAATTCAACGAGCAATATCATGTATTCACAGCCAATGTTCTTTTTTTTTGTCTCAAATTCAATTCTTTTACATCGTAATTGAATTGAAGTGAGCTTTTGCATGACTGGTAAAGTTACTGCCATGTGACCAGGAAGTTATGCGAACTGTGGAAATAACATCTTGGAGCATGCAGGGTAAAATTGTGTACGATCAGGGCTGGATGTACCTTAGCCCAAGCGGTGTCCCGACACCGCTTGGTCGATTTTTTTACTAAATAAGTATATATAATAAAATCCCAACAGTAGAAATGAGTGTAAATTTAATAAAGTGAGAGCACTCAACAACAACACGTGCAGTACCGCTGGTTAGGCGAATCAATTTCTTAAAGATGACGCTAATTTTAGTCTTTATAGCTTCATTTTTGTCTTAAATTCTCTGTTCCTGCTCTAGAGATAAAAAAAAATGTATAGGTTTGAACCATTTCCTCTTAACTCTAGCATCAATATTAAACTAAACCAATAGATCAAGAGTATCATTTACATATTTTATGCATCAATAAATTATTTGACTTGTATTATAAGTTGTTCGGCTATTTTTTTCCTGTTCATCTTCTTTATCAGCATTGAAATTGATTAAGAACAATTTGCACAATCGAATGAATGGTGAGTTTTTGTGTGATTATTTGGTGTTCTATTTATATAAAAAAGTGTTTAGTATTATTTCTAATGAGGTTATATTGAATGTATTTCAAAAAATGAAACATTCATATTTAATAAGATACTTGAGTTGTGTTCTATAAATAATTCAATATTTTTTTTTGTGAATTATTATCTTTTTAGACATTGCTTATGAAAAATTCTACTTATGCTATTATATAGGATAGATTCTATTGTGCTCTCTTACATAGTGATAGCTTTGTGCACGGGGAATTGACGAAGGACTAGAAAAATTAAAAAACCACAGTTATGACATCGAATTCAAACAAAATTTAGGAGACACCCAAAATCTTATCCATTTTTTAATAAGCCAATATATGGCTGACACATCAGCAAACAAGTATCTTAGTGTATCCAGAATAGCCCCTTCTGTGGCCACAAACTCTTCAAGTGGCCATGCCACAGAAACTTCTTTCCACCAGAAAAGGGTTTATAACAATTTAAACAAACAAAATCAACAAATATAGAAAATAACGCATTTCCAATTCTTTGAAATTTCTGCAACAATGGCTGCCACAATGATGACTTCTTTGCCACAGTTCAATGTACTCAAACCCAAAACTTTCTCAACTTCTCCAGTTCAGGGCTTGGTCAGTTCCCCTTTCCATATTTCTAGCTAGTTATAGTTATTCGTTTCTAATTTAGCATGTTACATTTTATTTTGAAATTATGATTTTACACTTGAGGGGTTGCTCCGAGAGGTTGTGAGTTCGAGTCTCCCTAAGAGAAAGGTGGGAAGTTCTTGGAGTGAAGGATGTCGGGTCTATTTAGAAATAGTCTCTCTACCCAAGGGTATGGGTAAGTTCTGCGTACACATTACACTCCCCAGACCCCACTAAATGAGATTATACTGGGTTATTGTTGTTGCTGATATTACACTGAAAAAATACCGCTACAATGTAGTGTTCGTAACTTAAACTCTAATTTTTACGATTGTTATGGCATATATGCAGGTGGCCGTTCAACCAATGAGACGCAAAGGACAAGGCGCGTTGGGAGCTCGCTGTGATTTCATTGGCTCGCCCACTAATTTGGTAAATAACCAATTACCTAGTGCTAACACTTATTAAATAAATAAATCATAAAATCTTATAATTTGCAAAATATAAAAATGGGTTCAATTATTCAGAAAACTCATTTGTTATAGTTTCCACTACTTTTGGAAAAATAAACAAGAACCTTGTACGTATTTGGAATTTACAACATTTCGAACAATAAAATAAAAGTATCATAAGAATAAAATGGAATTGTAGCAGTAATTCTACCTTTTTCTTAAAGTGTAAAATTGGTCAAAGGCACTGATCACACTAATTACAAGGGGAGTAAAAATCAGATTATTTTTTTAATTTCTGATCGATCTTGGCTCAATTCTTAACTTATCTCAGTAACACATTAAATTAATATATGTAATCTTAACATTAACTTTTTACATGATGGCATAAGAGAATTTTTACACTCTCAGGTCACCTAAAAATACTACATATAGTTGGCTATAATTAGTGGAATTAGTAACTTGAAAAATGAAGGGTTGCTCTGGAGCAACGATAAAGTTATTGTCACCTATAGTCAGTGGCAGATGCATGTTATGGGTTATGGGTGCTTAAGTGCTCATTACTTTTGGAGCCACACACTATTATTTATATAAAAAAGTAGCAATTCTTACGGATATATTACTTGAGCGCCCATGATTTAAAAATTTTGAATCCGCCACTGCTTATAGTTTACGAGTTCGAATCTTAAAATCATCCACTGCCGATGCTAGCGTCAAGATAAGTTACCTATATCACACCACTTTAAGGTGCGACTCTTCCACGAACACTATACAACAAAAACAACAACAACAACCCAGTATAATCCTACTTAGTGGGGTCTGGGGAGGGTAGTGTATACGCAGACCTTACCCCTACCCTTGGGTAGAGAGACTGTTTCCAAATAGACCCCCAACATCCTTCCCTCCAAAAACTTTCCACCTTGGTCTTGGGGAGACTCGAACTCATAACCTCTTGGTTAGAAGTGGGGGTTGCCTACCATCAGAGCAACCCCTCTTCCACGAACACTATGCGAATGCAAAATGCTTATCAGGCTGCACTTTTAGTAACCTGAAACAATATAACAATAAAAAGATTATTTACAAGAAGTCAGTGCACTTAATGTCTTAATTCAAATCCTTGTTGTGTTTATGATGAACAGATAATGGTGACTTCAACAAGCCTGATGTTGTTTGCTGGTAGATTTGGGTTGGCACCATCAGCAAACAGGAAGGCAACAGCAGGACTAAAGCTAGAGGTAAGGGATTCAGGCCTACAGACTGGGGACCCTGCTGGATTTACACTTGCTGATACTTTGGCTTGTGGTGTTGTTGGTCACATTATTGGTGTTGGGGTTGTTCTTGGCCTCAAGAATATTGGTGCTCTCTAAAATTGATTTGTACTGCTAGACATCTGATCTATCTCTGTTTATACCTCTAATTAATCTTTTGTGAATTATTCCTATTTCTAGCATCTTTTTCTAGCTAGCTCAATTACACTTTTCTTTTCTTTTTGAACCTTAGATTTGTTTGCAAAGAAAGGAAACTAATAGAACGAATAACAACAATAACGTTTCAATCCCATGCAAATTAAAATCGGCTATATGAGCAGAGGTATAAGCAGGATATTTCATAGTCGATATCACAATTTGAAAAAGTGAAATAATGAACAAATCACTATAATGATAAAGTGTCACTTTTTATATTTATCGTTAATATTTTCATTTTCCTTATTCATATCTAGTAAAAACTTTAATTTTGACGAGATGGTGTCCCGTGACATTGCTTGCAACAAAATGCATACGCCCATGTGCCATGACCCGTGTAAACTTTAATTTTACGTTTTTAGTATCTCAAATCCTCAACTCAAGCTATTTTCACAAATAAATAAATAAAATGTCCAGAGATTCAAATAGAAGACATGGAAATTATAGACCCAAATGGTTTTCTTTTTGCTTGTTTTCAATATATTGTTTGTTATTGTTGGGATATATACTATTAACCATGGGTTTGGTTTAGATATAGTATTTATTATGAAATAATTATTTATTCGGTTTTAATAAAGTTTTAAATAGATCATATAATAGTCTGTGTCATTGCTTATATAATAGATGATTTAGTGTATAGAGTTTAGCTTATACACGGAAGATTAAACCATTGGTTCTTATAAGTATAAAGTTTGAGTTCACAATCTAATAATGGAATTGGACAAACCATGAGGAATTATTGTAGCACAAGATTAAATATAATCTATCTTGATTATGGGAATGGTTTAATTCCAGCTTCTTGTGCTAGTACATTTTGTATGTATTGAACGGACCAGGTAGAGATAAATATTTTACAAGTATTCATGTGTAAACTCTCTAGCCAGTAAATGTACTTATACTCTTAATCTTGATATAATTATTATTAGTTGTGTATAGTATAATTGATTTGATTTATTAAAAGGCGAGATTCTTTCGTGGGTCAATATGCCTGGTATATTGGATAATAAAAATGTACATTGGCGAAGTAATAGTTAGTTGATGGAATTCATGTCTCGGTTTAGAGATTGATGATACACTTTTATGAAAGCTTATAAGTTTTCATGTGTAAACCGGCCGGTGGATTTTGTATCCGACACATGAAATAAGTTAAGCGAAATTCTAAAGGAAATAATCAATAAATTAAATTGTCAGTAATTTAATTTATTTGATTAGTATCTGAGTCTTAACATGGGGAGTTAAATAAAATTTAATGGATGAATTTTGAAATTGGATAAGGAGTGCAATTACGGATTTTTAGTGGAATAATTCATAATTAATTATGGTAGATATTAATTTCGACAATTAAAAATTAATTCCATAATTGGAGCCTTGTTAATTAAATTATGTGGACCCTACTGTGCCTAAATAATAGGAAATAAAGGAATCCTTTTTCTGGTGGAAGAGAAAACCCAACAGGTTTTGGAAAAGGGTCTTAACCCTTAAAACTTGTGCTATAAATACATAAGGTTTTCAATCTAGAGGGAGTTGTGTATGGTGACTGAAATTTTCAGCCATGTTTTCCTAAAAATTTCGCCCACACAAAATTGCTATTTCTGGTAATATTTGGGTAACACAGTAGAAGACCGTGGAACGTTCGAGGATCACGATTGTGCGGGTGATGAAGATTCCATTGCGAAGTTATGGAACTGAAGGCTCACGTGGTAGAAGAGATATGTTCATGCTTCAAGAGGTAACCCGTGAAATCTCGTTTATGCTAGTTGTCTAGATTATATGTGATTTTGATACTGGGATTGCTTCCGCTGCTTATTATAATCCATCAATTGATATCAGAACCCACTCACATCTAATTAGATAACCAAGTTTTTCATGAAACAAGAATATGGTGTTTATGTGCATTTTTTGAATTACATATATATGTGATTTTCTGAAAAACTGCACTGCTGTTTTGTGAACTAACTATGCAAAATTTTTGGATTATTCTTGTAATCATGAGATATCTGTTTTCTTATTGATATTTGATTGAGATTATATAAAAAATTTCGAGGTAAACCCTAGAAAAATTCAAAACCTGTTTTTGACCGAATAGCCGGTATTTTCGGAGGTCAGTGAACTTGCTAGACTCCGATTAAGCTGAAATTTGGTGGGTCCATCGGAAACGACGTGGTGAGAAAAACACATTGCTTTTGCACTGAACCATGGTGTTTTTCAGTGTTTCGAGGTTGTTTGGACTGTGTTTTGGACGTTTTTGTATTTTCTGAAAATTATTTCTTAATAATTTTAATCTCTTTTTAATTCAATGGCGGTGGGGGTGAATCCCCATGGTCTCCATGATTAAATACTAGTCATATAATAGGTTTACACATTGGCTATTAGCAAATAGGCGTGTTGTTGTATTAAATTCAATAATAAATGTGTAGGATTTTAATGACTAGGACTTACAAGGTATAATTGATATTGTGTGATGATATAATTATTATAAGAAAGTAAAATTCTCTATTAGATATCCTGGATGACTAATGATTGGAGCGTTTGGCATATTTGTGCAGAAAAAAAATCTCAAATTAAGTTTATGTTTTCATGCCCTATTTGATTACTAGTTTGGATTTTCGATGAAGAATTTTGTTCTCTGATTGGAGGTTCTAATTAAGTAAAATATGACGGTATTTTGTATAAGTTTTATATTGTTGGTATAGCTTTTTAAGCTATGGTCTACCATAAAATAATTTTATGAGCTAAATATATATTCGCTTGTAAATTGAGATTTTTATGACTAATAAATAGTTACCGCTGAAGTGGTTTGTTTATTTGAACTCATGAAAAATTCTTAGCAAATTTGTACATGTAAAATTATATATATTCATGGATTGAGCATTATGATTAATAAGTAGGATCCACAAAATGGTCTATTTATTTGAGTCATTGAAATATGTGTAATATACCATGTGAAAATTATCCTTGAGAAATCTACATTAATGGTGGAGGGTTCTTAACTAGAAAAGAGTTTTATCTTTGGGTACTAGTGAAACTAACTCCACCCATGAGAAGAAATATTGGGGTTTTCACCGAACGGGAGAAAATATTATATCTCAGGTTCTTATGTATTTAATAAAAAAATAACTTATTGCAAAACGAGATATTATATATCCTAGAAATAGGAAGAACATAATATATGCCTTGAGGTTATAGTGTAATTATAAGGAGAATGAAAATCAATATCATATTTATTTTAATTCATGAGACTATTTAAAAAGGTTATTCTCCGAGTTTGGTTACAGGTTGGTGGTCATGAATTTGACGGACTCCGATTGACCTGAAACTTGGTGGGTTCATCGAAAACGATCTAATGAGAAAAACTCACTGCTATGTAGTGAATCTTGTTAATTTTTGGCATTTTGAGGTCGTTTAGATGAGTTTTCAAGTAGTTTATTAAATTGAATTTGTTATAAATATGAAAAATTATTCTTTATATATAGGCTATATTTGTGTTAAATCTGAAACATGTGATTTAACTGGATATGATATATATGAAGAATGCAAATCACATGGGTTTAATCCTAACTACGCCAAAAATAATTTATTCGAATTTGGTCCAGTTTTGGCGATCATGAATTTTACGATCTCCAAATGACCTGAAATTCGATAGGATCATCGAAAACGGTCAATTAAGAAGAACTCACTGCTATGAGTGAATCACATCGTATTTTGACGATTCGGGATCGTTTAGATGAGTTTTTTGGAGGTTTGACGAATTAAAATGTGATTTACATACGAAAAGTCATTCTTTCTATCATTTTATATATGTCTAATCTGGAACATGATAACACATGTTGATTTGACATGAATTGATATATGAAAACAAAAAATACATGCCATATTTTAAATTCGTAAAAAATACTTAAAATGATAATTTTTCAAATTTGGTCGCAACTTTTGGAGATCGTGACTTTAACGATCTCCGATTGATATGAAATTTGGTAGATTTATCAGAAATAGTTCAATGAACAATAATCACTATTATGCAGTGTAAAATATTAATTTTAGTATTTTAAGACTGATTAAATGGGGTATTGAGCATTTTTTTTAAAATTGTGGAACTTAATACTCAGAGGAAGTTTGTGGTTGTGATAAAGTGGTGATAGGAATTAACCCCTATGGTCTCCATATTTTTATTTATAGTTAGATAGTAAAATACACGTTGACATTAGATCTTCCTCCATATCGAATAAATTTATTATGAACTCACTGGATATAGTTACTAGTTATTGATAACCTATGTTAGCTCTCCATCTGAGTTTAAGGGTTAAATCAATTTTGTAACTAAAATAAAATTATGATTAAATGGTAATAGAATTATATTTCTATGGTCTTTCACTATTAATTTCAAGTGAGTAATAAATTTACGCGTTGACTTTAGGTCTTCCTCCATATCGGATAAATTTAATATAAGCTCACTAAGTGAAATACTAGTAATTGATATCGTGTACTTACTCTCCATCTGAGTATACATATTGGATCAATGAAACTAGAGCTATTAAAAATGATGTTCACTTGACTTAAATTAACAGTATACTCTCCATTTGAGTTGGGTATGTTTTAATTATTAGAGTGAATAATCTGGCATTGCATATATATGTTGCATGAGTAGTTCTTTTCCCATCAAAATTGCTATTCAAGATGCATGACATATATGTGTAGTGTGTTTAAAGTTTTTGTATTAGAAAGTTATATACAATTGACTGAAAATAATAGTATGCTCTCCATCTGTGTTGGTTCTATTTATTTTTAGATTGTATAATTCTTGCATTATATAATATACTTTGCATGAATGATTCTTTTCCCATCGAAATTTATTATTCCAAATGCATGTACGTATATAAATATTGAATGCAGTCTGAATTTTGCTATTCAGTGTTTTGACTTATTATGATCAATGTAATGTTTTTATCTTAACTCCACAGTGATTTTATGCAACTGATCGTATTACTTGTTAAAATTTTTTTTAGTGATAAGGCATTAATTTTAAGGATGCAATATATGTACTTTTGTTAGAAGGAATTTAATTTCGGTTTCTGTGCAAAATAAGAGATGAATGTTTGTTTTATTTTTCGAATAACTCTTGAGTTATTAAGCTTAATAAACGTTTTATATCTTGTGGTATATGAATGCACCTTGTTGTTGTATATTGATGTCTCTCCTGAACATAACAATATTAGTCTACCTCATAAGAGAATAAGTTCTTCAAAATTGAGTAAAACTTATCTGTGCACTTTTGTCTAAGTCATATTAATCTGGATAGGATTTCAAGTTGTTCAAGGATGGACCTTAAGGTTCATTGAAAGTAGAGGCACTACCAACTTGTGGATCCTATTTGGAAGAAAATTTGACTAAAAGATATTTTCTTTTAAAAGGAAATAAAACTAGTAATAAGTTAGAATGGGTCCTTCCTGATTTGTATGGTTAAATGAACATACTCGTAAGAGATAGATTTTGAGTATTTTGTTCATAAATAATTACTCAAAATATTAATATATTTATTTGATACTGTAAGACTTAATGAATTAAGTGATTCAAGATTTTTAAGACTTGAAACGGAGAAGCATCAAAGAAATATATTAAGATACTACAATTTGATTGTAGTGGCGAGCACATCTCTAAAAAGTTCTTTTGTTACATATCAGGATAAGGGATTACATCTCGATTGACTACACTATAAACTCCATAATAGAGTAGTATAGTAGAAAGACGAAATAAGTCTTTTTTGGATATGGATAGACTAATGGCATGTTATTCAGATTTGCCTTATTTGTTTTTGGAATATTTTCTGGAAACTGCAAATTACATTCCGAATTTAGTTCCTTCTAAGCTAGTACCTGGGACATCTATAGAACTGTGGACTGAATGTAAGCTTGGTATGTGGCATGTTTAGATATAGGATAGTCCCGCATATGTGCTGAAAGGGAAAGCAGATATGTAAGTTGGAACTAAGAATGGGTAGGTGCATGTTTATCCCAGAAAACGAATGGAGCTTTATTTTATTGTCCTAAAGAAAATAAGGCAATTGTTAAAATAATTGTATTTTTCTAGATAAGGATTGTTTCATAAAATATGTTCCTAGAAGTAAACTATTTTTACAGGAACTGGGCAAAGAAATAACTAGATGTTCAAGAACATCAAAACTCACACGTCAGAATTGACGTCCCATTGCATTGAAGTAGTGAGAGAATGTTAATAGACATGATATGCCTTTATCCAGCGGGAGTGATGTCTGAACATTGAACACTATAGTAAGAAGTCACTAATATTTCAATGTCGTGAGGTAATGAAGGTAATATTAGTAGTACTTCATCGTAGTGGGAGAAAGCTAAAGAAAATCATAGTTCGATATACATTCTTGGGATAGTTTCGGTAACAGGATCCCTGAAGAGATTAATACCAAAATAGATAGTTACGACAAGGCACTACTGGACAAATATTGCATCAGATATAACTTGGCAAGATTCTTTAACAAAACCTTATTTGGTGAAGACTTTTAATTGTCATGTAAAAGAATGCCTGATAAAGTTGTAGATGCATGGTTATGAGTCTAAGTGGGAGATTGTTGGGGTATATACTATTAACCATGCATTTGGATATAGTATATTCTAATAATTATTATGGTTAAAAGTCTAAGTGGGAGATTGTGGGGATATATACTATTAACCATGGGTTTGGTTTAGATATAGTATTTATTATGAAATAATTATTTATTTAGTGTTAATAAAGTTTTAAATAGATCATATAATAGTCTGTGTCCTTTGCTTATATAGTAGATGATTTAGTGTATAGAGTTTAGCTTATACACGGAAGATTAAATCACCGGTTCTTATAAGTATAAAGTTTGAGTTCACAATCTAATGATGGAATTGGACAAACCATCAGAAATGATTGTAGCACAAGATTAAATATAATATGTCTTGATTATGGGAATGGTTTGATTCCAGCTTCTTGTACTAGTACATTTTGTATTTATTGAACGGACCAGGTAGAGATAAGTATTTTATACGGACTTAATAAAATAAAATCTCTAGCCATTAAATGTACTTATACTCTTAATCTTGATATAATTATTATTAAATGTGTATAGTATTATTGTTTTGATTTATTAAAAGGCGAGTTTCTTTCGTGGGTCAATATGCCCGGTAAATTGGATAATAATAATGTACATTGGCGAAGTAATAGTTAGTTGATGGAATTCATATCTCGGTTTAGAGATTGATGATACACCTTTATGAAAGCTTATAAGTTTTCATGTTTAAACCCGGCCGGTGAATTTTGTATCCGACACATGAAATAAGCTAAGCGAAATTCTAAAGGAAATAGTCATTAAATTAAATCGTTAGTAATTTAATTTATTTGATTAGTATATGAGTCTTAACCTGGGGAGTTAAATAAGATTTAATGGATGAATTTTGAAATTGGATAAGGAGTGCAATTACGAATTTTAGTGGAATAATTCGTAATTAATTATGGTAGATATTAAATTCGAAAATTAAAAATTAATTCCATAATTGGAGCCTTGTTAATTAAATTTGATGAGGAGCCTGATTCTCTGCTTCTAGATTTACGATCGTACCTTTTACTATCTTGCCTTGACCGTGTATCCTTTCATGCAGGTCCCATGTAAGGCTTGTACCTATTTTTCCCATATCTTTTTTCATGCCTTGAACTTACTTTTTCTTTTGCTTTATGTCGTATAATGATATCTTCCTCAATCCTCATCTTTGTACCGTATCTGTTGTAAACATCATTCCATGTTGTTGCTGGGAATTCTCGAAGGCTTTCCTAGAGTCGTCTCGTAGTTTCTGAACTCTTCTCATTCAAAATACTGGTGAAGGCTATGGCTGCCCAATTGTCAAGTACTCGTGGCAATGTCATCCTTTCCTGTTGAAATCTATCTATGAACTCTCTAAGCAACTCTAAATCTCCTTGTTTGATTTTGAAGATATCCTCCATTCTTTTCTCAACTTTCTGAGCTCATGATTGTGCTTTAATAAATAGATCTGCAAGCTCAGCAAATGAACTTATAGAATTTTTAGGTAAAAGAGAATACCATGTTAGTGCTCCTTGAGTGAGCGTTTCACCGAATTTTTTAACCAAAACTAATTCAATCTCCTGCTTAATCAAATCATTGCCCTTGACACCTGTTGTAAATGCAATAATGTGATCTCGCGGGTCTGTTGTTCCATCATACTTCGGAATATGGGGCATCTTGAGCTTCTTTGGAATTGAGAGAGGGGCGACACTTGGCTTCCAGGGTTGTTGAGAATATTTATCCATATCTACCCCTTTGATCACAGACGGTACCCGGGGTATTTGCTCTATGCGGTCACTTTGCTCCTTAGTTGTTTCTTCAATGTTAGTACTAAATTTTGTAAATTAGAATTAATTGGATTACCTGAGTCTCCCTCAGGTGATTCACTGGGCGTTCCACCACTGCCTAAATTAACCAGCCCGGAACGAGGATTTCCAAAGTATCGATTTGGATTAGATGTAGGTGTAGCAGCAAGTAATTGACTAATAAAAGCCTGTAAATCCTTGTTGACCTGAGTAGAGATAAGTTTTTGCAAAGCTTCATCCCTAGTTTCAACATTCACAAATTGAACTTGACCGTCTATGTGAGATTCTTCAAGAGTTCCTTCACCAGATTGTAGCGGCAAGTCTTGTGAAATTGGAACTTGATTGTCATTATTTTGCATAACTCTCTGATTTTGCTGATTGATTTGATTTCTTTGAGCATTGTCATTGTTGTTCGACATAGTTGATTCAACACAAAAAATCAAGTTAAGATATAATTATTATCAAATTCTCGGTTGAAATATGAGAATCAAGCACAAGATTCACACAAGCAGCCCAAAAGTCCAATGATGAAGAGATGTGGATCAATTTGGACTTATTGGAAGGCAGGAGAGAAGCTGCATTAATAAGAATAGCGGCACAAAAGCAAGTGATTGAACTATATTACAACAGGAAAGCTCGTCTAAGATACTTCAAAATTGGGGACTTCGTGCTAAAAAAGTTTTTCAATCGATAAAGGCAGTCAATGCAGGTAAACTAAGTCCAACATGGGAAGGACCCAACAAGATTCGTGGTGTTGTAGGAAAAGGAGCATATGAATTAGAAACAATGGACGGGAAGATACTTCCTTCATATTGGAGTGTTGTTCATTTGAGGAGATACTATTTCTAAGGGAAAGCCCACGGTCATGTATCACCATGTTAAACTTTTTTTTTTAAATTTTGCTAATGATTTTAGATGATAGGCAAAACGCTTACCCATAGTAAAGGATGAGCCACGACATGTACGGCAAAATGGAATAAACTAAAATTCCTGGCCCAAGGTTATAATTAATCTGATAGACATATAAATGGGTTAAGCAGACTTCATCTATAATCACATCTCCCGAATCCCGTATGTATTTCATTTTCAGGAAAAGGACCAGGTGAAAGAAAATATCAAGTGCTCAAAGCTTCATACTTTAACACTCAAAAACTTGGTGGACTACATAGAATATACAGTCAGATGTATATAAAAGGAAAGAAGATTGAGTAAAAATCAAGCCTAAGAAGAGTCAAGTACGGAGTGGAAGTTAAAGAGTAATGGCATTCATT
Organism: Nicotiana benthamiana; assembly: GCA_034376525.1. NCBI lineage: Eukaryota > Viridiplantae > Streptophyta > Magnoliopsida > Solanales > Solanaceae > Nicotiana > Nicotiana benthamiana. The sequence goes on from CM067337.1 coordinate 100,292,419, forward strand.
ATAGTGTTCTTTCCCATGAGAACAATGGAGTCACCTCTCAAACCCTTCCTAATATTTTGAAGTTATGAGGACCCAAAGTACCTCAAAACAGTTAGGGTAAAGACTATGTACTAAAACGGGTTATAAGGAAAAACCTTGTATCTATTGTTCTTCTTTTGTATAAATCTGTTACAAGAAAAACAGATACAAGAAAGTTATAGATGTAATTCAAATACATGTAAAGCATTATTCAAAACTTGTCAAGGTTCAGAAATAAAAACTTGTCCAAGTTATTGCAAAGAAACATGTGTGTTCCTATTTTTTTTATCGTATAATAAACACCATTATGAAGTTGAAACGTCTTCTTCATCAAGTGTCAAAACATAAAAGGGCCCTCAGTTATAAAACTCGTGATATTTAGTCATGAGGTTAATAGAAGCATTTTTAAAGAACAAAAATGCAAACTATTCTTTAAGTCCTTGAAAATAGAAGGCACGAGAACAGAGAGAAGTTTAATGATAACTTCTTAATATTTTTTAAAAAAAAATTAAAGACTAAGTATAAACTTAGTCATTGAATTGTTCATACAAAAATGCCACATAACAAGACTTGGGGACTTGTATTTCTAAAGTCAAACCTTAACTAATAACCAAGGGTCTGACTATAAAAAATGGGAAAAATTATCGCAAGAAGCCAAAAACCTTAAACATAGTTTTCCAGATAGATACCTACAAAAAGGAAATTTGAAACAAATGTAAAATTCTTTCATTAAGAAGAAGGAACAGAAGAAGGATCATCAACAAGCTCAATTGAAACAACATCTTCAACAGTTGAAGGTTGATCTTCAATTACAACAGCTGGAGTGTCAACAGGCAAAGTCTCAGCTTAACTGGCAGCAAGAGGCATGAATGGACTTGAGGAAGGTGTGGCAGTCGTAGCAATTTCAACAGTCATAGGAACTTCAACCTCGGGAGATGAAAAATCTTATGGTTGTTGTGCTCGTTCAATGGCTTCATTCACCTTGGCCAATTCTGATTCAAAGCTAAACTTTTCTTGGCCCATTTCCACCAAGGTGTCACGACGACTTTAAGAAGGTCCAGCTTACCTCAACATTGGTTGACTTTTCGAGAAGTTCATAATCTCTCTCCCAAGCAGCAACTTCATTATTAAGTTCTCCGTTTTTAGCCAAGACAGAATTGTAAGATGATTGAAGGGAGGTATGTGAACTCTCTAGGGCATGTACCTTGTCTATTAGAAACTCGTAGTTCTTCATGTGCCCGTGAAAGGTTTTGTGCTAGCTCCCCAACATGTATCTCCTTCTGAGCCAGCAAAGTCTTTAGAGCCCTATTTTCTTTGTTAGCCTTGGATAGCTGTTCTAAAAAGGAAGCTTCAAGGCGCTCTTTTTCCTTCTCAGTTTGGCTTGAGGTAACTTTAATCATCGCCAACTCAGAGCTTAACATTTTAACTTTCCGCTCTAAGGTATTTTTCCTCTCCTCTAAATTCTCCAAGTCAATTTGTGCACTTTAAAATTGGTTCTTCCAGTTGATTGCCTCCAATTGAGAACCACGGGCAGCCTCTTTTGCATCACAAGCAGTCTTCTCCAAGTCATGATCCAACTTCTCCAAAAGGGAAACTCAAGTCATTAGTTCAGTACTAATGAGGTTAGCCAACATAAGCCAAAAAAAAGAGGTAAGGATAGGATTTCAAAATCAAAAGGTTTTAATAAGATAAAGGACAAGAAAATATCTTTAGAGTGGCATGTACGATATCGTTCATGAGGGTCAGATTACTATGGATTGCAAGTTTAGTCTTCTCAATAGGGCCAATCAAAGGTTCGAGCCAAGTATCGGGTTGTCCAAACTTTCTTAAAAGACTGTTGTTGGCAGGAACCGTAATGGTTATGCTCCTCATAGCGGAACTCCTACTCGAATAGCCCACCTCTGTACAGCGAACAATGGAGGGAGGAGTTACTGAATGAGGAGTGGTGGAAGGAGTAAAAGTAATGGGTGAAGGGATAAAAGTAGTAGCTAGTGAAGGTAAAGAAGCAATCACAGGTATGAAAGAAGACAAAGGAGGTTCATTTAGAATAGGTCCTAAAGTTCCACTACCGAATCCACTGATAAAGTTTTGATTTACTGACTCATTATTATCAGAAGGAGAAACATCATTTTCAGGGATTATCACCGAAGTAATAATAGGCTCGAAAAGAGATAGTTGAGGGGAGACATCAACCTCGTCTTCAGAGACGATACATCTCCTGGCTCGTGGTCTTGACATCAAAAAACCCTTGTCTTCTTCCTCTGAATCATCTTTTTCAACAGATTTTCTCTTTACAGAGCCCAAGAATATATCTTGGGCTGAAGACGTGCGAATACTTAAGGAGTCACGGGATGCCAAGACGGCCTCTGGAGTAACTCCTCGAATGGAAAATCCTGATAAAAAGAAGGATGAAAGTTAGAAGAACAAAAAGTATTTTAATATAGACAAGGTGGAAATAGAAGTCCTTACCATGAGTCTTTACTTTCCAACCATAATGGTTGGAAAGGTTTTTCCATGATCTACCCTCCATTGGGGCAGTTTTCAGAAACATTTCTACCCAACCACGAAAGTTGGGCACAGACTCGACAGACGCCCATGGTTGCTGAAAAGAAAAAGAAGTAAAATTAAAAATAAGCGAGCCTAGAAATAAAAAGGCACGAGAAGAGTTTAGCACTTACGTGCAAAGTTCCACTTCTCCGGGAAGGAATGTTATTTTCACCCACTAAACCAGCAGTGGGAGCAGCAATAAATCGGGCATACCAGCCACGGTCTTTATCATCCTCAGGACTCACTAAAACCCTCTTACTCCTGGATACTAAACCAAATACGTCATTTTGAAAAAGCCTAGGGGAGTAAATGTGAATTAGGTGGGGAAAAGTGAATTCAATATCCGCCATGTTAGCAAGATGCCTCAAGCAGGCGACAACCCTCAAAACAATCAGACCAATTTGACCCAAACACACGTCGAAAAAATGATAGAAGTCTAGAATGATCGGGTCAAGTGCCAGTTTAAACCCTAGATTTAAAGGGTATGTGTAAACAGAAGGGAATCCTATTAAGTAAGATGTGATCCTCTGATTTGAATTAGGAATGATAATTGGAAAATCATCACTCCAATAACAATCCTTATGAATTATGAGAGTTAAAATATATGTGATTTGAGTAGGAAAAGGACCAACACGTTCTAAAGAAACAACTTGGGTCATTACATATTCTCTATCATGATGAAAGGAAATTTCAGAAGGGATAATTTCCTCAACCAGAGGCTCACCAAGTGGCTCAGAAGATTCTTTATTCCGGGAGGAACTCCTATGAGAATGTGGACCTTTAGTCTCAGAAGAGGGACCAGATCTAGAAGAAAGAATTGACGTACTACCACCACGAGCAGATCCAAGGTTATGGAATATAACCCCTCTTCTATGTCTACTCGGAGCATTAGGGAAGTTATCCAGAATGGGGGTTGTCTTAGGATTAGAATTTGGTGAAGCCATGAGAAAGAAAGTTGAAGTGAAGCAGAAAATAGCAGAGAAGTCTCGGAGGATTAGAGTGTATGATACGCTTTATGCGAAACAAGACATGAAAAGAAGTTATATTTATACTAATGGATAACCAGCAAAAAGGAAAAGTACGGTAATAGAAGAACCATAATAATGATACTGACACTTCGTGAACAGTGAAGTTGAAAAGAAAGCCTAAGAAAGTGCTGCGAAATTATGCAACCAATGAAAGAATGACACATGTCTAGAGAATTAAAAGGAAGTGACTATTGAAACGTCAACTCTGTCAGAGCATTAATGACGATGAAAATTCTCCTTTAATAAATTCCACTTCCCAAATATTCAAACTGATGAATAAATGGAAAGTGGGGGAACTATCTGTATTGGGAAAATTATATTCATATATATATGATGACGTATCAGGACAAGTGAGATGATCAATAAATTATATTTAGCTACAGTCTGAGGATTACAAATCAGGTACGAGTAAGGAGAAAGGAAGAGGCACGGGGCTAGAGTATCTGGAACCGTCCCTGTTTGAGCTTATTCATATTCGAGCAATGGAAAGAATGAATCTAGTTAAAAAAGGGTGCAAATACGGAATTAAAGAGTATTAAATGTTTAATCTGTTAAGGAATATATGCATTCAACATAATGATCATATAACATTATATTTAATGTCATTAGTTACTCATAATAGCATCATTATGACTTAGGCATAACTTACATTCTTAAAGGGGCCTATAAAAAGGAGAGATATGTAATCGATTGATGGACAAGTACTATTGAAATATATACTTTAATTTACTTGCTTTCTGATAATATCATTCTCAAGTTTCTTTCTTTATATACTTTTTCGATTATCAGTAACCCAATTCTTCCAGATTCTATCTTTGGCCAAAAATCTATTTTTTGGTTAAACACCCTCGTTTTACGGAGATAGGTTTTCCAAAATGATGGGAACAATTGATGAAACCCGATTCCTTCCTTCGTACATTACAACTGAGGTGACGGGTAAATCGAGACGTCACATTAGCCGCAACGTTCTGACTTCGGACACGTGTCAGTCACCGGTTGGTTGCCTTCGAATGCGAAACGTCGAGCATTGACTGTGTCCACCTATAAAAGCTTTGACCTTTTTCACTTTTTTCACTTTACGATTCTAGATTTTACTCTCGAACTCCCTAATGGCTTTCAACTCCCCAAATCTTCATACATTTCCATTTGATTCTTCATATTTTCATCCTTAATCCTCATACATTTTTTTGAACCTTCAAACCGGACATTCATACCTTCGTGCCATCTTCAAACATTCATATTTCCCATATTACAATGGCAAAAATCTCCAAGAAAGTTCTCAGCATGCCTCTCATTCATCTTCTCAACCGGCCATAGATGTTGAGGTGATCGTCCCTGTGCATAGAAAAATTAGAAGAATTCATCTCCCGCCATTAAGGCATGCTCGGAATATCGAGAATGCACCTCGAGGCTACGAGATCAGGATCGGGCTCTCTATCTCGAGGATCATTCGCAGTCTTGCAGTGGTCTTGAAGCTCAGGGGTCTGCCCGTGACCCGGCGAGAACTACGAAGATGGGGAACTCTCGAGACGAGAAGCTAGAGTCAATAGGACCTGACACAACACCACGCCATGCCTAGCCACCCCATCCCCGTGCCTTTACATTTAATGCATCATGTACCATATCACATTCCCCACCTATATAAGGGGAATCCATACCACTTTGTAAGGGACTGATGTTGCTCCATTTCTCTATAAGTACAATAATATCTCTCTCTCTCTCTCTCTCTTTTCTTCTAAGCCATTTGTTCTCATTGGCCCGAGGCCATCTCGCATTCATTATTTTCTCACTTGCTCCGCACCTGTATAGATATGCAATGGCTATAAAGAGCCCCGTTTAATGCCCCGAGGCCTCCATCGATCTGCTCCATGCTCGGGCAACAGGCCTCTTCGATTTTTTATTGCAATCTTAGCTCACATTTTATCACTATACTTAACATTTTTAGCATCAACTGACCTACCAACTAGTTTGATAATAGATGACGTATTTTTAGAATCCTATTTACTAATTTAATTGTTGTTACCATTTTCACATTAAATAGTTTGGCACCCACCGTGGGGATAAAAACTAATAGTGATTATTTTTTTGCTAGTTTTTTCACGTAAATGCACATTATCCTTCACTGTTTCCTTGTCCGAAATCTTTTGATTTTAGGTTAATGCCTGGCTCGGTGAGCAAAATCGAGAATGATTACCCCAAGAACCACAGCTGAAGCAGTACGGCCATTCTAACTGTTAACGCAACAATACAGGACCCTGATAACGCATTCGGGTCGAGTCAAGTGGACGCGGGCTTGCAAGGCGTTCAACGAGTCAATGAAGCCCCACGCACCAATGATAGCATACAACCCGCTGACCAACAGAAATCTCAAAAAACTCCGGCTCGGTTGGAACGGGAAGTTAATTTTCATATTACCCTTTATATGTTGTAGGAACAACAACTGGCCATGGTTCAACTGCGAAGTCTCCGAGAAACTCCCGGCGCAGGAGCAATAAGGACACCTTCTTACGATAAGCAGCTATCTGAGAGATCAAATTTACAAAGATTCGGCGATCGACCCCGGTACAACAAAGGTACTAGAAATCTCATCAAAAATATCAAATCGGTTTCATGGGAATTTTCGCAACAATCCCCTCTTAGGGGAACAACTCCGGAACTCGCCCGCAGAAACCCGGTACACCAGAACTCCCCAGATACGATAGGACCATGGCTCCCTATAGATGCTCCACCACCCTCACATGCTCGTTCGAAGGCAGCAACCCCCAAAAAGACGGGTGCAAGTCCTTCTCTTTGAGGAACCTCGAAGACAGTCTCCCAAAGGAAACCATGACACCGTGCCGCCGCCTAGCATCTGGCCTTACGGACTCGATTGCCATACAAATATGGTATTCTGTGGGAGTCCATACATGTATCAACAGAACAATACCAAAAAGGCCCAGCACAGCCAAGGACGAATAAAGAAGGAATGAAATGTCACGGAGAGCCACACCCCGTCCCTCGATAGGACGAATTGGATCACTCCCAATTTCGAATGGTTGGACAGCACAGGCCTTCACCCGAAGCCTAAACAAGGCACACTCGACAACTCCAAGACATTCTAAATAGACATAGATCAGGTATCCGATCGAGGGTTGGTTGAATGACCGCACCTGGTGTCAGCCTCGAATCAAAACATGGGGAACTATCCGAGAACCTCATCGGGCTCGGTATATCTGAGCATAATCCCACAAAGAAGCTGATGCGAAGTAGGTGGAGATATCACTCATGCGAACTAAATTAAAGGAACGACTTGAGGTGCAACAACGGCAGGAAGATGGCGCGAGGGAAGCATCCTCGAGGAACTTTCAGTATAACCAGGTTCAACAAGGCACAGCCGGTAAGGAAATCCCATTCGGTCGGGCGCAATTTTTGCATCACTGTGTCAAATATCATGATTACCATGAGCAAAGTCAGGAGCGCCGAACGGTGCAGACCCGTTTGGCCAAAACCCTTACAAAAGAAATACGACCTAGTGCAAGAACCACAGGGCACACGAGGCTGCCAGCTCGGGAGAACGATGATTGTGCTATTGGATGGGGATCGCCACCAAGTATCATCGAGCGGCCAGGAAGGAAGGAGATCGCTCGATGTAAACTTTTCTGTATGGCCTTTTACTTTGGTGCTCAGATTCGCTCCGATGTAAACTTTTCTGTATGGCCAATGTATAAAAAGAACCACCGCTCGAGTTCTTTGGTAGTTATCTTAATGTTTTCATTTTCTTCTGGATCTTGAATAACATTAGGTTTTGAATCAACATCAGTTTGCCATGGAAATGCCTTCAGTTAAGGTTTGTATTACAACATCCTCAATTGAATCTGTAACTGCCATTTCTTGCCTGCAATATCGTTTACCATGCTGGAAGTCCCCAGTAAATTGATACTTCTAGAAGCTTGTTGATCTCTACATATTTGACGAATCCTCCACTGTGAAGGAAATTTGATAACTTGATGCAATATGGATGGTACAACATCCATATTGTGAATCCATGGTCTTCCTAGGATTATATGTAACCCATATCTGCATCTATCACTTGAAACTTTGTGTCCTTGATAACCCCTTCTGCAAACGTAACAAGCACTACTTCCCCTTTTGTGATAACACTTGAATTATCAAATCAGGACAAAGATCGTGCCTTCGGTCCCATTTTGTCATTTGCTTGCATTTCATCCACACACTTAGTAGAATAATATTCATTAAATTACATGGTTCAATCAAAACCCATTTTACGTTAGTGTCATGCATAAGTAAAGATATTACCGGTGCGTCATTGTGAGGAATCATCAAGCCGTCAGCATCTTCGTCATCAAATGTTATACTGTCTCCTTTCAAGTTTGGCGTATTCGCTTCCCATGAGTTATTGTGACTTTTGACGTCCTCCTTGTAGCTATATAAGTCACTCCATTGACTTCGTCTCCCCTAGTTATTACATTAACTGTTCTTTTTGGATATGGGGGTTTCGGGGTTCTCGTCTATTCTTCATATATGATTGTCTACCCTTCTCGCTGAATATCTCAGTTAGATAACCTTGTTTCGACTAATGCTCGACCTCTCCTTTTAATAACCTGCAATCCGATGTTCTATGTCCACGATCGTTGTGAAATTCACACCAATGATCTAGATTTCTTTTGCTCGGGTTTGATATAATTTATTTAGGCTACCGTACCTTATCTCCCATACCTCTTAAAACAACCACCAACGTGGAGGTACTGATATTAAAGCTATAACCTCTGATCTTGTGTGCTGGAGTTATCACCTCGTGTATCCCCTTCCTTTATGAATCTAGATGAAGAACCTGCATCTTTTTGTCTTGATCTTGATTCAGACCGTAAACTTTCCTGTTTGGACCGAGAATCTCGACCTACAAGACCTATGTAAGGCTCGTAGCTATTTTTTGACTCTTTTTTTTATTCTGAACGTCTTGACCTTGCTCTTTCATCAACCCCTGGCCGTGCAACCATATTTTCTTTTATCCGCAACTTCGTGTTGTATCTGTTGTACACATCATTCCAAGTAATTGCTGTAAATTCTTGCAAACTTTCCTTAAGTCTCATCGTGGCTTCTAAACTTTTCTCATTTAGATTGCTTGCGAACGCCATGGCTACCCAATTTTTTGGTGCTCGTGATAACACCATCCTCTCTCGTTGAAATTTATCCACACTCTTTGAGTAATTACGTATTTCCTTGTTTTACCTTAAAGATTTCTTCCATTCTTTTTTCAACTTTTTATGCTCCCGAGTGTGTTTTTATAAATAAATTTAATTTTCCATCACAGGATTTATTGGGAGTTTCTCCGCTTTCATAATTAGCAAGCCCCGAACATGTGTTTCCCAAGGTTACAGTATTATTCGGATGAAGAGTTTGCGGTGCAGTTAGCAATCCCCTAACAAAGGCTTGAAGAGCGTTGTTCATGTGTTATGCGTAAATTGTTTTATAGCGTCTTGTTCAACAGTTTGCTCGTCCCCTTGATGATCATTCACGTGTAATGTTGATCTTTTAGGTGACCTCTCACGAGACTGTTGATTAGATCTTTGCAGAGAAGGGAGGGGTGGAGTTGCTCCCTCCTGTAGGTTCAAATGGTTATTTTCATTGATAATTGCCATGGTTAGTTGTTACAAAGAAAATTTTAAAAGTGAAAAGAATATCAAATTCCCGGCAACAGAACCAATATATTTAGCCAAAAAATAAATTTGTCGGTCAAAGTTTAATTTTAGAAGAAAAACGGACTATTGATAACCAAGTTTTACTTCAATTTTCCAATGTTATTTAGGAAAAAATAATATGAATAATTAAGAAAATATATTACAAGAAGTAAAGAACAAATAGATGAACAATTTATAAGATCAAGGCTGAGAACTACGATAAAGCAAAGAAGTAAAGCATATATTTCAATGATACTTGCAATTTGTCCGTACAAATAAAATTATGTGTTCTTATATAGGAGTTTACAAATCGTAATGGTTTCCTCACATAATTTGGGTTTATTATGGGCATTAATTATTGATTGTCCAGTACCTCAGATAGTTGTAACTAGCGTATTTATTACTATAATGTCTTATAATTGTTTCGATTTTCCCTTCCTTATTTACTTCTGGTTCATGTATCTTTCCTTTTTTTGGTTCTTATTCATTCCATCCTTACCTTTTCTTTGGCAAGTATAAGGCCCAGTTCTCTTTTATATACTGTCTCGTGGGTGTTTCTCCTGTGCCTTCTTCTCTTAATTAATTATATTGCTGAGAATGCCACTTGTCATTGTATCATTGCTCCACGCGCATGCTTCATTAGCATACTAATATTTCACATGTAATGTCTTTTTTCCACCAATACAATCTACATGCATAGGTACTGACATGAGCAATAAGGCCGAGAATGAGGGACTTCAAAGCCACAAAGTACGATCAATAATTGAAGTTTTTTTCTTTTCGACTTAGTGGCCATTTGGACAAAAGAATTGTAAAATTTCAAAATATGGTAAAAAAGAATATTCAAGTAAAAGTTATATGTAAAATTTGAAGTTGTGTTTGGACATGAAAATAATTTTGATATGTTTTTGAATTTTTGTGAGTGATTTGAGTAAAAATTTTGAAAAATAACTTTTTGGGGTTTTTCAAATTTTGAAAAATTTTAAAATACATTTCCAAGTGAAAATCAAAATTTTATAAACAAATGTTGATTTCAAAAAAATTTAAAAAAAATTGGAAAAAAGAAAAACATTTCTTATGTCCAACGGACTCTTAATGATTCGATGATTTAAGCTAATTCAGATTCACATTAAATAAGTCTATAGAGAGTCAAACACTCTCTATAAGTTAATGCTACAGTTATTTAGTAAAGATTAGGGTTATTTAAGGGGAGGATATGGGAACATTAAGGGTTAAGATACAGGGAGAGTAAGGGCAAGGGTAAAGACAAGGTTCTTTAAAGGTACTCTTCTTAACGGTATTTAAAGGTGGGTTAAGGGTATTTTTTGGGTACCCTACCAGTATTCCTACCGATTCTAAGGGAACCAACACTTAAGAGTGTGGTACCGGTACTTTAGAGGTACAAAGGGGTATTTTAACTTAAAAATTATACAAATTTATATTTAAATACAAACAAGTTTTAATGGATAAAAAAATTTAACACTTTTGTTTCAACAACAACAACACTAACAACAACAACAACAACAACAACAACAACAACAACAACTACCCAGTATATTCCTACCAGGTGGGGTCTGGGGAGGGTAATATGTAGACGAGCCTTACCCCTACCCAAAAGGGCAGGGAGGCTGTTTCCAATCGACCCTTGGCTCATAAGATTAGAGGAAAAACAGTAATAAAACAAAAACAGAGACAAAAACAAAAACAAAAACAGAAACAATAACAAAAACAGTAGAGCATTAGTGCATTAGCAATTCCAGCAGAAGTAGCATTAGTAATAATCTGAACAACGGAAACACAAATACCAAAATACAATAGCATATGCAATAGTATCATACAGTAAACACAAATCACCTATGAGTAACCCTGCTGACCCACCCCCAACCCCGAAAGAAGCGGACGAAAAACTCTAGGGGCTCATATCCTACAACCCTGATTCTAGACCTCCAGACTTTCCTATCAAGGGTCATGTCCTCGGAAACCTGCATTCTAGTCATGTCCTGCCTAATCACCTCTCCCCAATACTTCTTGGGCCTCCCTCTGCCTCGCCGACCGCCAACAATCTCCAGCCGCTCGCAGCTCCTCACCGGTGCATCGGGACTTCTCCTCCACACATGCCCAAACCACCTCAGTCGCGCTTCCCGCATCTTCTCGTCCACCGGGGCCACCCCCACCTTCTCCCGAATAATTTCATTCTTAATCTTATCTAGCTTGGTGTGCACGCACATCCACCTAAGCATCCTCATCTCTGCAACCCTCATTCGCTGAACATGGGAATTCTTCACGGGCCAGCACTCCGCCCCGTACAGCATCGCAGGTCTAACCACGGCTCTATAGAATTTCCCCTTGAGTTTGTGTGGAACTTTCCTGTCACACAGGACTCCTGATGCAAGCCTCCACTTAGCCCACCCTGCTCCTATGCGATGCGTGACGTCCCCCTCTATCTCTCCGTCCCCCTGGATCACAGATTCAAGATATCGGATACTACCCTCTTGGCGATGGCCTTAGAGCCAATCATCACGTCCCTGCCTACTTCGCTTGGTTCGGCGCTGAACAACAACACTAACAAATAAATAAAAAAATTTAGTTTAATTTTATAAATTAATATAGAAAAGATAATATGTATGCAGACTTTACTCTTATCTCATAGAGATAGAGAGATAGGTGTTGAACATACCAAGGGAGTTTAGAATTCTTAAATAAACATATATAATGAAGAAATTTGAATTTCGCATACTTTTGAATAGACAATAACAATACACTTGATAAAATTCAGCCAGCCAACATCTGAAAGAAATTTCCATAATTTAATGATTAGAGGAGTTCATAAAAATTCGAAAAATCAAACCAAATCGAATATCAAATTCAATCGATAAAAAAAGTTAATATTTTTTGGTTTGGTTTGATTTTGGTTTTAAATCTTAAAAACCGATGAAATTTGGTTTGATTTTGGTTTTAATGAAAAAAAAAATCGAACCACATCGATCTTGAGAGTAGCTATTTCAAATTTATTATTACACACACACACACACACACACACACACACACACACACACACATATATATATATATATATATATATATATATATATATATATATATATATATATGTATGTACACAAAGTTTCAAAAAATTTATAGTGTATGTTAATTGTTTGCACTTTTAGTATAATTTTTTATCTTTATATTTCAGTTTGATTGGTAATTTTCTTTTTTCAATATAAGAATCCATTTTATATTAAAAAATATTTTTAATTGGATCCTCAAATTACTCATCATTGCATATATTCCCATAAAGAAACAAAACTACAGTAGTATTAGTGTATTACCATGATTCATCGATGTACAGGTGCAGTCAAGGGATGATGATAATGTGCAGATATTTCAGGATCATTTCAGCATAAATCATACTTTATCTAATACTCTGCCCTTGATTCATTTTTTTAATCAAATGTCCTCAAAGAAATTTTTACAGGCACATAAATATAATGACATTTAATTTCATAAATTTCAAAAATGTATAGTCACACAACTGTTATAACATATTTTATTCCTTTTTCAGATTTCGTATTCAGCCGGATACTAATGAAAAAAAGGGGAATAAACGTTAGTATAACAAATGAGTAATAAAGGAAATATTGTCTATCAATTGTAATGTAGAATAAGGAAATTTCCATGAGATCAAAAAATAAAAATAAATAAAATCTGGTTCAACCCTCACACATTCTAAAGGGATTGTTATAGTTAGATACATATTTTATTCTTTTTTTATAGTTAATATACATAGATTAAACACACGCCTGCTAAACCTTTACATGTTATATGTATATTATATATATGCTTGCTCTTTTAGTTTAAGAGATTACGTGAACGACACGTATACAAAATTATTTTTAAGATTATTATTTAGGGACTAATCAATATTTATTTTGTCATAAAAGTTTAAATTAAAAATTTTAAGTTTAATACTTTAGAACTGAAAAATTAAAAATTAAAATATATTAATTAATTTTTAAATATCAACCCTCTAAAATGACTATCGGGTGTCACTTCTACTAGGCTCTCACACTGCCCCAAGTCTCGGGCTGTAATAATGGGCCTATTACCCCATTAGTTTCACTACCAAATCACAGATCTCATTGAAATTCCAATCGGGTATATAAAACTCGTACTGCATTACTATTACGACGAAGGCGCAGCTGCTAAGCCGAAACCCTAGTTTGTGAGTCTCTGATTCTCCTTTGTTATCATCTCTGCTTTTTATTCCTCAATGAATTTTGTATCTAATATAATGAGTTAATTTCTTTGAAGGTAAGACAGAATCAAAATGGCGGTGCCATTGTTGAACAAGAAGATAGTGAAGAAGAGAGTTAAGCAGTCAAGAGAGCTCAAAGTGACCGCAGAATCACTGTCAAGGTAACTTACTCTTTTTATGTTTCAGTTTTCCTGACTTTTAATGCTTAGATTTGCTATGTGCTATTTTAGTAGTTTATGTATGATTAGTTGAGGTGTGCAAGCTGATTTAGATTATACTGTTATTTGAAATTATAATTATTGGGGAGGAAGTGAATTGGTTCGGTTTATACCCTTAGCGTTGTCTTTTCTCTGAATAGTAAAAAAGGGCAGCCCGTGTATTAAGCTCTCGCTATGCGAGATCCAGGGAAGGTGCCACTTGCCAGACCACAATGATCTATTGTATATAGCTTTATCTTGCATTTTTACAAGAGGATATTTACACGGCTTGAACCCGTGACCTCGTAGCTACGTGATACTAACTTTACTAGTTAAGCTAAGGCTTCCCTTCTTTTCTCTGAACAGTAATGCTTCAAAAAAAAATCCTTGTTTTCTGGTTTCTTTGTGTTCTGGGTTTCTTTTGTATTTAATGGTGGTGAGCTACCTGCCATGTCACCTAGGTTTATCCATTTGTAATATACTATTGAGAAGAAAAACTGAAAAGGAAAGTAGGAAATTTTATTGATTCAAATTACAACTTGGATACAATTGAAACTAAGATGTAACTCTCTAAGCTCCTTATTCCACCGTTCTAACTGAATTGACCCGAAGACCCTTCTCCAACTAATTTGTAACTACCGGACTGATTGATCTGAGCCGTTTGATCCTATTTAAGTGAGCTAATCAGCACCCTTCATCTTATGCATCCCCCCACCCACCCCCCACCCCCCAGAAAAAAAAACCACCTCCCCATGTCCTTAGCCTTTTAGACAAAAACCCCCTCTTTATACTCCTACCTCTTAATTCAATACACATTTCCCCTTTCTCTTCGGACATTACACATCTGTTCAATCGAGCCCCAAATTTATGTGTCTAAATGAAAATTTTTGGCAAATTCAGGGGTCATATATGTAGTCAGCCTTTCACTTATCTGTTTTGGTGGATTTGATTGCAGTTTGGTTCTTGTGCCCTTCAAGTGTTTATTCTCCTTTGCTGCTTTTGGTCTCCAACCATTAAACCCCATGTAACTGTACAGAGTGTGATATAGAATATGCATAGGCGTAAAGCAAAAAATTAATGTTGTGAGAGGTTGTGCTTTTAGGGTATGTGAAGATTATTCTGTCTGCATGAGGGAATAGATACATAAGTTAGAGGGCGTAAGATGCTCTTTTACAGACTAAGAAATGACAACTATGGTATGACTTAAAGTTTAGTACAATCTTTAAGTTCCCAAATTTCCTAACAAACTTTTCCAGTTCAAAGATTAATGGGACCTTGACTATCCTAGAAGATGGTTTACCTAAAATTCATTGTTTCCCCTTGGTATTTGAGGAACATAACTACCTCGTTGCTATGCATTTTGTTTAATGGTGTGTTGAATAACAGAACATGTCCTTGCAACACTGTTGGCTTCACTAACAATAAGTATTCTTTTTAATTTATTCCTCATGATACGACTTTTATGGCTCTATATTTTGATCCTCTTTTCACATGGCAGTGGAATGAGAAAGCATCCACCTATATGTACAAGGTTTTGTATTGCATAATGCAGTTAGGTTTGGTTTTTTGATAGCAATCTTTGCTCCACATGTCACTAGAGCATTTGCCTTTTTATCCGTTCACTTTGAAATGTACATGGCTTACCAAATGAAGCTAATTATTGAAATTATCAATGGCAGCCAAGCTGGCGCCGACCAAAAGGTATTGATTCAAGGGTTAGAAGAAAGTTCAAGGGATGTGTCCTGATGCCCAACATCGGGTACGGGTCTGACAAGAAGACCCGACATTATCTTCCCAATGGCTTCAAGAAGTTTGTTGTCCACAATGCAAGTGAGCTTGATGTTCTAATGATGCACAACAGGTAACGCAACAATTACAATATTTGCCTATCATTTGAATATAAAGACTAGTTTCCTTGTCTTTGATCTTGGCAGCCGAGTGATTGTTTTTGCTTTTGTTCACAGAACTTACTGTGCTGAGATTGCACATAACGTGTCCACAAGGAAGAGGAAAGAAATTGTTGAGCGAGCAGCCGAACTTGATGTGGTTGTGACTAACAAGCTTGCTAGGCTGCGCAGCCAGGAGGACGAATAAGCATTCGTGTTTCGGAAAAGATCTTTGAGCCTTAGAAGAGACCAATATATATTCAGTATTTGAACTTACTGCCTGTCTTTTGACTGCAAGCCAGTTTTGTATTTTTTCTTAGTTGTGGCTTTTGAACCATCCAATTGCTTTCAAATGTTTAAATCATCAGATTTTAGCTTTCCAATGTTCTCTTTTGGTTACAGGTTATAGTATTAATCCATACTGCTCTACAAATTGTAATAGATGATCTGATCTTGCTTTGTTGATCTAGCCTATGTTATTCAACTTTTAAAGAATAAAGACGAGGGTGCTTTGTTACTTGAAGTTTTGTCACTCATTAAAGATGTTTGTAACTTATTAATAATTTTGTCACTCATCTTAATAGTTTAAAAGTTTAAATTGTTGAACCTGACAGGTTTACCTTATTGTCAAACAGTATAGTTTTCATTTTATGTTTACGTAAAATTAATTAATTGATTTTTATATTCTTAGGTGAGGTTATTGAGTTACATATTTTTTTCCTTTTGTTATGCTAGGATTATTTTTGTTGTCGTTTACAACTAAACTTTCGTGGATACTCCTTTTTCTTTAAATAAAAGGGATTTTTACATATACATCCCATATAACAAACTTTATAACCACTCATGTTTAAGGTTAGTATTTATTACATTTAAGTATACCATATTTCAATTTATGTACCAAAATTTACTTTTAAGATTTAATTATCAATCAATTATTAGGGGCTTGATTTGTGGAACAAAATATTTCCATATTTTGCAAGGTGATTGAAGAACAATCAGGCAAAATCTTTTCATATCTTCCAATTTCATACTAAAGCTAACGGGAATTTCATATCTTTTCATATTCTTGCCTGATTGTTCGTTGCCTTGCCTGATCTTTTCATATCGTCCAATTTCATATCTTCCAATTTCAACAAAATCTCTTCATATTTTGGCGTGTAAGTGTTTTTTGTAAAAAATATACTGTATTATTGCATATTAGGGTTGCTTATACAAATTGTAGTTAATTGTTGTTATTCGAAGTTAATGTGTAATTGATTGGCAAAATATACTGTTGAATTAAATTTGTACTTAATTGTAGTTTTTTGTAGTTTAATGTAGTGTAATGTAATGTTTATTTGGAACTGTCACTGTTGACTCAAATTTGATGGCAAATTTTACTGTTGAATTAAATTTTACGTTAATTGTAGTTTTTTGTAGTTTAATGTAGTTTAATGTAATGTTTATTTGGAACTGTCACAGTTGACTCAAATTTGATTGGCAAATTATACTGTTGAATTAAATTTGTAGTTAATTGTAGTTTTTTGTAGTTTAATGTAGTTTAATGTAATGTTTATTTGGAACTGTCAGTGTTGACTCAAATTTGATTGGCAAATTATACTATTGAATCAAATTTGTAGTTAATTGTAGTTTAATGTAGTTTCATGTAATTTTTATTAGGAACTATCACTGTTGACTCAAATTTGTGTATTTGTCTATACCAAAGGATCTTACTGATATTGACAAACACCGTAGACGCTATGGAGCTCTGTTGTGGGACTACGCCACAAAGAAGCTAAATGATGGTTCAATCAGTGAGACTGAGGTTACCGGCATGCTTGCAAGGAGGAAGGGTCCACCGCCAAAGAATGAGAGAAATAAAGTTGAACGAAAGAAGAAGTAGAGTGTACTGTTGTAATGAACTTTGGTTGTACTGAACAATTTTTCATGAATACTGAACTCACTGGAAACACTTCATATAACCTACATCTGACTACATTTTAAAAAACTTACTGGAAACACTTCATATAACCTTAACTACATTTACTTACATTTGACTACATTTTAAAAACACACTGGAAACGGTGCATATAACCTTAACTACATTTGACTACATCTGACTAATAACCAAATAATGCACAATAATGATAGTAAGGTTTGTTATATGGGATGTATAGGTAAAAATCTCTTGATTGATTTGACGAGTTAAAGGCCCCTCACCAGTTGCTTCATTTCGGACTAGCCTATCACAAATCCGTAGCTTTCAGCCGTATCGTTTCCGCTTCGCCTTTCAATTGTCTTCCGTCTTTCTTGCCTTTTTGTCCTAGTGGAACTCCTTTTCCTACACTGTTTACAAGCACCATTAATGGTAATCCCTCCCCCCTTAATCATGAATGGGTTTCGAGCTTTAGGAATGTAATATATGATTAATTGAAGGGATTTTTACCTAAACTGATTTAGCATTTATTTGATACAAAATTAAAGATTAATTAGGAGCCATAAATACATGAGTTATTTTAGGATACAATTCATTTAACATAGATTTCAGCCTTAATAAAAGGCGTTATTTTAGGAGGGAATATCAGGAAAGATTTCGTTGGTACATATTTTGTAACAAAAACATGGGATATGAGGGTAATAACCATACAATGCACAATAATGATAGTAAAGTTTGTTATATGGGATGTATAAGTAAAAATCCCTAAATATAAAATAGGTTTTATATCTCTGGCTATTTTATGTCAGTTAACCTTAGTATGGTTAAGACCTCTCAACAAAATAGATGCTATTTGACCAGCGTCAATCAATAAAGTGTTATCAATTTAGTAATTGTCATTTAAAATTTAATCACTTTATTGTATGTTGTCTGTAATTTTGTATCTTATCCAATCTTAATAGTTAAAACTTTCAAATTGTTGCATGTGATAAATTTACTCTAATGTCAAAAAAAAATTATTATATTATCTATGTTATAAAACAATAAAACAACAAGAGCAATATTGCAGAGAAAGAGAGAGAAAATTCTTATTGAATTTTGGGGTTGATTTACAATGGGGTAAGAACCCTCTATTTATAAGGAAAAATGACTTAGCCTCAAAGTAAAACTCTCTACAAGATAGACATTCACTCTAATCAGAATTCTATTCTTAACACTCCCCCTTGAATATCTACTCAATAAGTAATGTGTCTTGCTAAAACCTTAACTAAAACAAAACCCAATGGGAAAAAAATTTAGAAAAAGAAAAAGAGTACACATGTTTAGAAATACGCCTATTGGTTGTCTCGTTAAAAACCTTGCAAGGAAAATCCAGTGGGATAAAACCTTGTAAGGGAAAAAGAGTGCAACGTGCATTAACTCCCCCTAATGAGAGCATCAATTCACATCCTTGAGCCTTCGCATTCCAATCTTGTGCACCATCTTCAAGAGATCGTTGGTAGAGATTTGATAAATAAATCAGCCATATTAACTATAATGAATATTTGCACCTTGAAATCACAACTCGTGATAGATATATAATGTCTTCACAAATATCGTGGAATGTCTCTTCAATATCTCCATAAAGGTATCCTCGCTATCACATTATCATGCTTATAGTTATAGCAAGATACATTTGTGCATAAACTGCACTGAGGAAGTGATACCTCAAGATCAAGAATTGTAGATGCTTCAAGCAACTTAAATCCTTCATGGATTGTCATATAAGTTAAGTCATATAAGCCATATTATAAACTTTAGATGCATATTAAGTTTTCATGTCAAGCTAGACAAATAAGATATCGAAACCTGATTGCACATACCATTGACTTTATACTTTTAAGTGTTTGAACAACATAGATAAAATTATATGTCTTTCATATGAAACCAATTCTATTCGAATTGTATCTCTTCCGTATGGCCAACACTTTTGTGTCTATATTCGATAGACTCAAGATCCTTATCTATACTTAGAGCTATGATAGATGTTGTCGACGAACTTGTTATATCGGTTCCAATAAATTTTCATAAAGACATAACATAGAGATCTCTTCATTCATATATTCAAGTACCTGAATCTCTCATGAGATTTTATGAAGTGTTATGTCACGTGACCTTCTAGATCACTTGCCTCCTTATTATGATCACTTTGATAATTTGCTCATCTTCTTTATCAAGAAGTTTATTTAAAACCGATTTGTCTATACGCTTTAAGCTTACCATAGACTTTGTCCTTCTAGGACTTAATATGAGCATTTACAATGAGAATATAATTACATTCTTTGGGTCAGCAAATACGTATAGTATGCTTAGTAATATACTGCAAATGAATTATCTTTTTATGAACTTAAAGTTCATATTATCGTAATCGAGGATCTAGATATACAAATAATAATTCATTCCACGTAACTTTTTCTCAACTGTTTATCATGTCTCCCCCTCATGTTAGAAAACTAACTTATTTTCTCAACTTTGAGAATCCATCTTTGTGCATTATGGTATTAATCAATATCATTGCACATCAATAATAATAAGATGGAATTATTTGGTTCCTGACCCAGAACCACTTGTGAGGGGAGAATATAATATACTCTCATAACGTATATCAAGTTGATACAGATAATTTTGGTCTTATAAGCAATAGTTTAGCAATTAAGTTGATGCACTCAATAAATTATTTTGCTAAACCAACTCTGATATAAACCAACTTATCAAGATGAACTTCTTGAATAGAAAATCTGGAAATTATGCTCGAAATTAAACTACTGAGCAAGTTACCTCGCAAGCACCGGCCAGGTTGCGGGTTAATGATAATCGCACATGTAACCATCTCATAGATGCATCTTATGTGGTATACATGGCAGGTGAATGGGCCCATATCCACCTTTAATATTTCCAGCATTCATGGGATTCAATCCCAATTTTAGTTGGTCTATTAATTAATAAGAACAAGCAATGTAAGAGAATTCATAAAGAACTTTGTAGTTCTTTAATATTTACCCATATGAATTCACTATTACTGTTTTTTTTCCACATCATACTTAAATTGATATGGCTAACCCAAATGCAAAATGAATAAATTATCAATACTGATAAAGTTCAGATTTACACCATGACATATGCAATTATCGATAAACTCCAAGCTTATTATGATATGTGTTTTTATATCAATAAACATCCACTTTATTGGGGTATTCGTTTATTTTGTGTAGTACAAACTGGAGAATAAAGCGTGTAACTTTTCACATACATATTACCCCGCTACAAGTTGTAGTAATAGAAGATATTAAATCTTTCCTTTATTTATAATCTCAATATAATCAACCGCTTTCGCGTATACTTTAAAAACTGAATAAGTTTCTTTGAGACTTATTACAACACAATACCTTATTGGTAATCAATTGTATTTTTTCAAAATAGTATAATTGGTTCTTGAACAGTTCTCAATTAATTTGGTACTACCACATATTCATTAACATTCATATGGTGAATATCTCTTTTAAGAGAAAGTTACACCATTATGGTCATGGTCAAAATTATATGCAATATATGTTTCTTGCATTATTGTTGTCCTTTAATAATACATTGCCAAAATATTTTGGCGTACAATAGGTACATGACCAATGATCATTCATGCCATAATAATGATATTATTTTCTTATTTCATCTCAAAACTCCTTCTAGAGGTGAGTGTGGCATAATCACTACTACTAGCACGTTCATATTCTTCCAAGAATGAATATGTATTTATAAATCAGATGTTGTTACATTCACATCATGAATGGACCATAATCAACTATATGTGCTCTATAAAATCTCATGTCAAATCAATGGCAAACATTACTTTCACATAGTGAAGGATTTTGAGAATCCGTATTATTCTCATTATCACAACGATGACGATTTTAATTTCATCTATTCCCACGTTCACAATTGATACCTTCAAGGTAATAATTTTATCTTCTCTCAGACTTATCACATATTGCTATCACATTCTCTAAAGGGAATGAGCATGGAGCAAATTCAATGGGACGGGTTTTCAATTCTTTGCCCATAATCATACATGATTTTGATCATGGCAAGGCATAGAAATTTTATAATTTTGGAAGGTTATAATTTCTTCCAAACTTCATTAGAGTTGCAATCAAAATTTATCGTCTTTGCTTTTATAAAATTATAGGATGACAAGAATTTGAAAGAGAAAAGTAAAATACTTACCTTAAATTCAGAATTTAATCATGAAGGAAGATCATAGAACATTTGACGATCATTATTCTCGATCCCAAAGGTTCTACTCAATTGGTTAGAGTTTCGTACTGATAACGTGTTATAAAATAATAAAAGAACAAGAGCAATATTGCATAGAAAGAGAGAGAGAAAGTTCTTATTGAATTTTTGGAGTGATTTACAATGGGGTAAGACCTCTCTGTTTATAGGAGATAAAATAACTTAGACTCAAAGTAAAACTCTCTACTAGATAGACATTCACTCTAATTAGAATTCTATTCTTAACCGTCTACATAAAGTTAGTGCTTATTTTTTCTTTTTTCTTTTTTCTTTTTTAGATAAGGCGGTTGAATTTATATTATCACATTTCTTTTTCCTTTATGGTAGGAGTATTTTTTACAACTAAATTTTTATAGATATATTCTACGAATAAAATATGTTTATTGTTATAAACTAAAGCAAAAGACAAGAACAATAGAGCAAGAACAATAGCAATAGAGAGAAGAGTAGAGAGAGTTCTTCTTATTGAGTTGAGAGGGGTCTCAAGGGATGATTTACAATGGTAGAGAGCACCTCTATTTATAGGGAGGAGGAAGATCTTGCTACCAATAATAGGACTCTAAAATCTCTCTAATTAAGTACATTAAAGACATTCACCTTAAATAGAAGTGTAAGAATCTTCTATTTCATAACACTCCCCCTTGAATGTCTATTCAATGATGTGCCTCGTTAAAACCTTAAAACAAAACCCAATGGGAAAAATTAAAGTAAGGAAAGAGTACACATGTTTGAATATGCGCCTATTGGTTGCCTCGTTAAAAACCTTGCAAGGAAAACTCAGTGGGAAAAAACCTTGTAAGGGAAAAAGAGTGCAACGCGTATTGACTCCCCCTAATGAGTACATCAATTCATATCCTTGAGCATTTGCATTCCAATCTTGTGCATCATCTTCAAAACAATCTTTGGTAGATATTTGAAGAATAAATCAACCATGTTGACTTGAATAAATATTCCGCACCTTGAAATCATCATTCTTGATAGATATGAACATCTTCATATAATGTCGTGGAATAACTCTTCAATATCTCCATAGATGCATTCTCAATGCCATCATGCTTATAGTTATGGCAAGATTCATATGTACACAAATTGTACTTAGGATGCGGTACTTCAGGACCAAGAATTGCATATGCTTCAAGCAACTTAAATCTTTCAAGTTAAGTCATGTAAGTCACATAATAGACTTTAGCTGCATATCAAAGTTTCATGTCATGCTAAACAAATAAGATATCGAAAATTGACTATACATACCTTTGCCTTTATACTTTCAAGCATATGAACTATAGGTTCAAAACTACATGTCTTTCATATGGAATCAATTCTTCTTGAATTGTATCTCTTCCATTTAGTTACTTTCTTTGAGTCAGTAAATGCGTAAAGCATGCTTTGCAATATGTTGCAATTTGAATTATCCCTTTTATGAACTTCAGGTTCATATCATGATATTCGGGGATATACATATACAAATGAGAATTCATCCCATGTAACATTTTCTCAAGTGTTTATCATGTCTCCCCCTCATGTTAGTAAAGCTAACATGTTTCCTCAACTTTGGGAAATCATCTTTGTGCATTATGTCAATATACACAGCACCTTAATATAAGATGAAATTATTTGGTTCCTGACCTTGAACCACTTGTGAGGGGAGAATATACTCTCGTATACAACGTATATCAAACCGATATATACAACTTTGTTCTCATAAGAAACAGTTTAGCTATTAAGTGGAAGCACTCAATAATTATCTTGCTAAACCAACTTTGATATAAACCAACTTATCAAGATGAACTGTCTTGAGTAGAGAATCTGGAAACTATGCTCAAAGTTAGATTACTGAGCGCTTTACCTCGCAAGCACTGCCAGGCTGCGGGTTAATAACAATGGCGCATGTAACCATATCATAGATGCATCATATGTGGTATACATGGCAGGTGAATGGGCCCATATTCACCTTTGATATTTCCAGAATTTATGGGCTTCAACCCGAACTCTTTAGTTGGTCAGTTCATTACTGAGAACAAGAACTTCTAGTTCTTTGATATTCACCTATGTGAATTTGCACATCATACTTCAAATGAGATGGCTAACACGAATGTCAACTGAATAAATTATCAATATTGGTAAACTTCAAATTTACACCATGACATATGCACTTATCAATAATTTCGGGTTTATTATGACATGGGTTTTATACCAATAGATATCCACTTTATTGTGGCATTCTTTCGTTTGTGTAGTACAAACTGGAGAACAAAGCGGGTAGCTTTTCATATACAAATTACCCCGCTACAAGTTGTAGTAATAGGAGAATCAAAGCCTTCCTTTATTTATAGTCTCAATATAATCAATCGCTTTCGCGTGTACTTTGGAAACTGAATAAGTTTCTTTGAGACTTACTACAGCACAATACTCAATTGTGTTTCTCCAACATAGTAATAATTGGCTCTTCGAGAGCTCTCAATTAATTTTGTACTACCACAGACTGAGGTTCGAGATCCTCACATTCTTGCATTCCGTATTTTCAAGAGTCTCAGGCTCAATAGATTCTTCGTGAATCTCGGAATTAATCAAATCATGAGCGTCCTCATGTGATTCTTTCATAGTGTCATTTAGATCGTTCTTTTTCCTCTTTCTAGGATTTCGATCTTTGGAACCTAATGGTCTGCCACGCTTCTGGCGTGCATTTGACTCATTGGATATGACACTAGATATTTGTCCAATAGGGACTTCAATACGGATCGGAACATTTTCCGCGTGAATGTGGGATTTCGTTATCCTCTTCAAGTCCGTAAATGCGTCAGGCATTTGATTTGCTATTCTTTGCAAATGGATAATCTTTTGTACCTCTTTCTTTCAAATAGAGGTATGTGGATCAAGATGAGATAATGATACATTTTCCACAAAATTTCCCATTTGGTTTCACCGACTTCTCCCCCTAATTTTGGGAAAAGTGTCTCATCAAATTGACAGTCTGCAAATAGTGCAGTGAACAAATCTCCTGTCAATGTTTCGAGGTAGCGAATAATGGAGGACGATTCATACTCAACATATATTCCTAACCTTCTTTGCAAACCCATTTTGGTGCGGGATGGCGGTGCTACAGGCACCTATACTGCGCATCCAAAGCTTCTTAAATGGGATATATTGGGTTCATGACCCAAAACCAATTGCAATAGGGAATATTTGTGATAATTCGTCAGTCAGAGACGAACTAGCATTGCTGCATGCGAAATGGCGTGACCCTAAGCCGAAGCGGGCAGCCGACAAAGTAGCATTGCTGCATGCAAAATGGCGTGACCCTAAGCCGAAGCGGGCAGCCGACAAAGTAGCATTGCTGCATGCAAAATGGCGTGAACCCAAACCGAAATGGGTAGCCTCATTTTCATGAAGAATTCAAGATTATTCTCATCTATTATCCATTAACTTTGCAAACGCAAGGTTGCGTGATGGCAACGAGCACACATTAGACCATCTACAGGATGCGTCTATCAAGACCATGAAATACCTAAACGACCCACTAGGTGGGTGAATAGGTCCACAAATGTCCCCTTGTATACGTTCCAGAAACGGGGGTGACTCGGTCCCAACCTTTGTGGGGGATGGTTTGATAATCAGCTTGCCTTGATAACACGAAGTGCAAGGATATTAATTACTTGAAAGAATTTTGAAATTCTTTAACGGATGCCCATATGAGCTTTCTATAATCCGTCTCATCATGGTTGATCCTGGGTGACCCAGTCGATCATGCCAAAGTACAAATGTATTGGACTCAGTATTCTTTAGATTTACTGTTGAATGTGCCTCAATTGCACTAATTCTTGTCCAATACAGGCCACAAGATAAAGACGGGAATTTCTCAATAACCCTCTTTTGGCCGGAGACATTCTTTAAAGTGAAGACGAGATATTCAAGATTATCTTCATCCATTGTCTCAATATTGTAGCCATTCCGGCGTACATCTTTAAAACTCAACAAGTTTCTTCTTAGACTTGGAGGAGAATATTGCATTCTCTAAGATAAACGTCATGCCTTTGGGCAGAGTTACATTTGCTCTTCCGGAGCCTTTCAATTAATTTACTTCCCATGGTATGACATACAAAAGGAATACATGAACATAAGAATAAACAAGTTCAATTCTTTTGTGTCACATAATATTTTCAAAATCTGCTACTAACAGTTGACTAACAAAATCAGATATGTTGTCCATAATCAATTACTATGCAGTTTGAAAATTTCAGCGTTTTTCATAAGACAATCGATTATTAAACACACAATCGATTGTTGGAACATAGACAATCGATTGTTAAACACACACAATCGATTATTTGTTATTTTTGAAAAACTTCATCACACTGTTTAAGACAATCGATTGTTAAACATAGACAATCGATTGTGGATGATTTTTGAAAAATTCCAGATTACACTGCCTAACGACAATCGATTGTTAGATATAGACAATCGGTTGTGGGTGATTTTTGAAAAATTCCAGACCTCACTGTTTCAAGACAATCGATTGTTAGACAAAGACAATCGATTGTTGGCTATTTTTGAAAAATTCCAGCACTGTTTCAAGACAATCGATTGTTAGCCAAAGACAATCGATTGTTGATCAATTGTTTTTCAACTTTAATGCGAAAATAGTTGATAATCGACTAGTTTTTCAGGCTAGTCGATTACCCCCACTGGAAAATAAAAGTTTTATTGATATTTGAACATATTGAAGATATTCTAAAGAACTACTGCTAACATTGCTTTATGAACTAACTAATACGAGCTAATGCTAATGACTATTAGTTTATTCACTAACTAATACAGATAAGTAGAACAAAATCAAATAACTCCATCTTCTTTCATCACGGATCCATCGCCGATTAGGTGGTCTATTTTTCCATCGGGTTGCTCAAAGAAGTCTGCCACATCCAGGTGGGTGAAGTCAAAGTTGTCGTCAGAGACAAAATTTGTTTCAGGGCGTTTTCTCATTCGAGATGCTTGATAAAGGTCAACAAAGTGTCTTGGTATTCGGCAAGTCCTAGACCAGTGCCCGTTTCCACCGCAACGATAACATATAGTTTCTGAACTATTTGCCTTAGGATCTTCGGGATCCCGTTTCTGCTTTCGGTGGTTATCTCTCTTTGGGGGGTGACGGACTTCTTTGGAATTTCTTCCTTGTCCACGTCCTTGGCTTTGACCCCGTTTATGACCATGACCACGGTCCTTTTCATGTTTGGCATAGTGAGAGTGCACCATATCTGCTTCAGGCAGTGGTGTAGACCCAGTTGGTCTATTTTCGTGATTTCTCATGAGCAGTTCATTATTTCGCTCAGCCACTAGTAAGAGAGAAATCAGTTCAGAGTACTTCGTAAAGCCCTTCTCTCGGTACTGTTGCTGCAGTACCATATTGGAGGCATGAAACGTTGTAAACGTTTTCTCAAGCATATCGTAATCGGAGATGTTATCTCCACATAGCTTCAGTTTAGGAGTAATTCTGAACATAGCAGAATTATATTCAGAAACGGACTTAAAGTCCTGTAGCCTCAGATGGGCCCAATCATATCGTGCTTGTGGCAGAGTGACCAACTTCAGGTTGTCATATCTCTCCTTTAAGCTGTTCCACAAAACGAGTGGATCCTTGACGGTGAGATATTCAATCTTCAAACCTTCGTCAAGGTGGTGGCGCAAGAAAATCAAGGCCTTCGCACAATCTTGGGTTGATGCTTTTTCTTTATCTTTGATGGTGTCTCCGAGACCCATAGCATCTAAGTGGATTTCAGCATCCAACACCCATGTCATATAGTTCTTGCCCGAAATTTCAAGGGCAACAAACTTTCTTTTCATAATGTCAGACATACTCGAAAATTAAATTAGGAAGAGGGAAAATACCTTGGATTTTCGAGAATGATACTTGAGACGGTAGAGTCTCGTGCTGATAACGTGTTATAAACTAAAGCAAAAGACAAGAACAATAGAGCAAGAACAATAGCAATAGAGAGAAGAGTAGAGAGAGTTCTTCTTATTGAGTTGAGAGGGGTCTCAAGAGATGATTTACAATGGTAGAGAGCACCTCTATTTATAGGGAGGAAGAAGATCTTGCTACCAATAATAAGACTCTAAAATCTCTCTAATTAAGTACATTAAAGACATTCACCTTAAATAGAAGTGTAAGAATCTTCTATTTCATAACATTTATGTTATTTTGCCATATTCTTTATAAGCCATGTATATTTTAAGACTCCTCTCAATAAGATCGATGATATTTGTTATCACCTTGATTTAAGAAAAACATCGATTTAATTGGAGTTTTTGTATAACTAAATCTTTTACACATCCAACTTAAGTTAAAAGTTTACGATTGATTTAACCAAGTTATTCTTAAATAAATATAATTTTTTATTAATCTATTATTGAAAAATATTTTATATTTAAAAGTTTACTCATTAACAACCTAATCCTAAAATTATTTAATGAAAAATCTTATAGTGATCTCTCGTAAATTTTGAAAAATTATATTCTCTTTGATACTCAAGTTATTAGTGGAGATCATTTTCACTTCTGGTGCGCATTGGCGCACTCAATCACTATAATCAACAGAAAATACATTTTGCATGAAAATATTTTACTTTATATAAACAAAAAAAAATTTACGAATATTTATGTACATTCATTATTAAAGTATTATAATAATATAAACATAATTATTTGTTCAAATAAAATTAAAATAAAAGTTTGATAAAGTTTCGAACTGACTTATGCATTTGGATTTGGCTTAGTTAAAGAATCCATTCGATATTAGTAATGTAAACATAT
Organism: Nicotiana benthamiana; assembly: GCA_034376525.1. Lineage (NCBI taxonomy): Eukaryota > Viridiplantae > Streptophyta > Magnoliopsida > Solanales > Solanaceae > Nicotiana > Nicotiana benthamiana. The sequence goes on from CM067337.1 coordinate 100,321,073, forward strand.
TTATTTTGCCTTATCTAAATAAAAATTATAACAAAAATAATAGTAACTATTAAAATACAAAATTTATAAAAATTTATAGTTAACAAATTCTCTATTTGTGAAATAAATTTATAAGGGCATTAAACTAACAAATTCTTTGTGAAATAAATATATATGTATTAAAAATGTAGCTCAATTTGTAGGCCAAGACAAAATTTTATCTTATCAAGATTTTTCATTAACTCTTTCTTCAAACACTCCATAGCCTTTGGAAGCTCTTTAGAAGTGCCAATGATATTCAAGTCATCAACATATACAGCTATGATAACAAATTGATATCAAAACCTCTTAATAAAGACACAAGGGTATTTACGGTCATTTTTGTACCCTTCCTTTAGTAAATATAAGACGATTGTACCACATCCTCCCTGATTGCTTCAATCCGTATAAGGATTTCTGAAGCTTTATTGAATAAGTTTCTCTTAAACTTTAATGTGCTTCAGGAACTTTAAATCCTTCAGGGATTTTCATAAAAATTTCATAATCCAGTGAGCCATATAAGTAGGCTGTGACAACATCCATCAACATATCAAGCTTTTCATGGACTGCCAGATTTATTGGATACCTGAAGGTAATTGCATCTACCAGAGGAGAATATGTCTCCACATAATCACTGACAGGCCTTTGCGTAAACCCTTGTGCCACAAGTCGTGCTTTATATCTTACGACTTCACCTTTCTCATTTCGTTTTTACACAAAAACACATTCACTAGCTTGACACCTTCAGGCGTTCGGACTATTAGTTTCACGTTTTTCGGGTGAAGTCAATTCTGCTTGAATTGCATTTTTTTATTTTGGCCAATCATTTCTCTGTCTACATTCATCGATAGATTTTGGCTCAAGATCCTCATCTTGTTGCATTATTTTAACTGCAACATTATATGCAAAATTGTTGTTAACAAAAACGTTATTTTGGTTCCACCTTTTTTCTGTAGAGACACAACTTATTGAGGTCTCTTCATTTTCATCATTTCCAGGTACTAGAAGCTCCTGGGAGGTCTTATCAATTGCTATGTCTTTATGTTCCTCTTGAAATTGCCTCCATGTTATAATCAACATGATCATTCGCTCCTTTCTTTTTTCGGGGATTCTTATCCTTGGAACCAATTGGTCTACCACGTTTAAGGCGTGGCGTAGACTCATTTTCATCATCATACTGTCCAGCTGGGACATCAACTCGAATTGGAGCATTTACAGCTGGAATATACGATTTAGTTACCCGTGGAAGGTTAGTAAATGCATCTGGCAATTGATTTGCAATATTTTGCATATAAATAATTTTTTGAACTTCTTGTTCACATTGATTTTTACGAGGATCTAAATGAGATAGAGATAATACGTTCCAATCTATCTCTTTTTTAGTTGTTTATTTTCTCCTCCTAATGCTGGAAAAACTGATTCATCAAAATGACAATCAACAAATCTGGCTGTAAACAAATCTCCTGTCATAGGCTCCAAATATTTAATAATAGAATGAGATTCATAACCAACATATACTCCCAACCTTCTTTGGGGACTCATCTTCGTACGTTGTGGTGGAGCAATTAGAACATATATCGCACATTCAAAAATTCTTAGATGAGAAATATTTGGCTCCTGACCAAAAGCTAACTGTAATGGGTAGACTTTATGATAACTGGTTGGCCTTATGCGCACAAGTGTTGCTGCATGCAAAATAGCATGTCCCCACACTGAAAGGGAAAGTTTTGTCCTCGTTAGCAATGGTCTAGCTATTAGTTGAAGTCGTTTCATCAATGATTCTGCTAGACCATTTTGAGTATGAACATGAGCAACCGGATGCTCAACTTTTATTCCAGTGACCATACAATAATCTGTAAATGCCTGAGATATAAATTCACCAGCATTATCAAGACGAGTTGTCTTAATTGCATAATTTGGAAATTGTGCTCTTAACTTTATTATTTGGGCCAACAATCTTGCAAATGCCATATTATGAGTTGACAATAAGTACACATGTGACCATCTGGTAGATGCGTCTATCAAGACCCAAAAATACTTGAATGGTCCACATTGAGGGTGTATAGGCCCACATATATCACCCTGTATACGTTCCATAAAGGCAGGGGATTCAATCCCAACTTTAGTTACTGATGGTTTAATAACCAATTTTCCTTGAGAACAAGTAGCACAAGAGAATTTCCTAAATTAAAGAATCTTCTTGTTCTTCAATGTGTGCTCATTTGAATTCTCTATTATTCTGCGCATCATGTTAAAACTGGGATGGCCCAATCGGTCATGCAAAATGATAAAATCATTAGAAGTATTAAACCTTTTGTTTACTATTGCATGTGATTCAACCACACCAATGTTTGTGTGGTACAACCCAGAAGAAAATGCAGGTAATTTTTTGTGCACATATCTTTTACCCGCTTTTATTATAGTAATATAAAGGTATTCAACCTTTCCTTCATTTGATATCTCAACGTGGTAGCCATTTTGGCGAATAGCTTCGAAACTCAACAAGTTTCTTTGAGACTTACTACAATATAATGCATAATCAATAGTTAATATTATTCCTCCAGGTAGTAATAAGGCCGCTCTTCTAAAGCCCTCAATCAACTTTGTACTACTAGATATTGTATTAATATAGGCCTTTTTCATAACCAAATAAGAGAAAAAAATTCTCTTAATATTGCGTGAGTTGTAGCACTATCCAAGAGGTATAAATCTTCATTACTCATCTTGGATCCAATTGAAGATTGGGGAATTCTAATTTCTTCATAAAAAAAGTACATCATGAGAAATACGAAAAAACTAACATTACCAACAACAACATAAGACAATATAAGTACTATTTGAAAATAAAAATAACTTCATATGAGACAAAAATACTGAAAATAAAAATAACAACACAACTGCATTCCCTAGTAAAATGATCAAACGTTAGTTTGATCTCCAAAGAAGTCTTCAACTTCCAAATGAGTAAGATTATCGAGGCCTTGAAAATCATCATCATTCAAAGCAAGATTTTCCTTGGCATTGCCATCATTTTTGTTTGAAGGCCCTGCCAAAATTATTTTTAAAGGTCAAGTGTGACTCCACTGGGGCATTAGCTGAAGATGCTCCAACATTACATGTCTTTCTTTTGATGGAGTATTGATAAAGCCTGACAAAATGTTCAGGTGCACGACATTAAATTTTCCAATGATCTTTCATGTCAAAGCGGTGGAAGTTACCGCTTTTGCCTCTTGAAGGATTGTTTTGATAACCCATATTGTTTTATCGTTTGCCATAGCCACCACGATGACGACTATTATATCGTCTCTTACTATTGCCATGCCCACGTGTATTCATATGGCCATGATTATTATTCTGTCTTTTTCCAGACTTATTACGTCTAGCTGCCATATGCGCTTCAGGAAGCAGAGCTGACCCTGTGGGACAGGCTTCATGATTTTTCAGTAAAAGGGTATTATGTTGCTCAGCCACCAGAAGGCATGAGATCAATTTAGAATACTTTCTAAAACCCCTCTCACGATATTGCTGCTGTAATACCATATTTGAGGCATGAAAAATCATAAGAGTCTTTTCCAGCAAATCCTCATCATTCACAACTTCCCCGCACAATTTTAATTGGGAAGTTATTCGAAATACAACAGAGTTATACTCACTTACATTCTTAAAATCTTGCAACCGTAAGTGCATCCACTCATATCGAGCCCTTGGCGATACCGTAGCCTTAAGGTGATCATACCTTTCCTCCATGCTAGTCCACAATTCAAGTGAATGTTTCATTGTTAAGTATTCAACCTTCAAACCTTCACCCAAATGATGATGAAGGAAAATCATGGTCTTCACTTTGTTCTGGCTTGATTCCTCATTACACTGAGTAATGGTGTTACCAAGGCCTTTGGCGGCTAAGTGAATTTCACCATCGACAACCCATGATAGGTAATTCTTTCCAGAAATGTCAAGTACCACAAACGCAAGTTTTGACAAATTCGACATAGTAAAAACTATCAAAGAAAATAAATGAATTGGAAATGATTAAGCTAATAATGAAAATAAATAAATGGATATAAACATTACGAATGTTTATGTCATAATACATATATTGGAAATGATGACTTTAACCTATTCATTAGAACCTCTGCAAGTTTCAGAACGTAAAGTTATGTATTATATCAAACAACAATTTCTATAAATGAAGACAAAATATTGATAATAATATAGGATTAAGGTGATGGCTTATAAAGCCAATAACAATCAATCTATCATGTTTGCTACAGTGTAGTGTGGTTCATATTGATTCGTAATGATCATTAATCATGATAACAGTTTGACTTAATTCACACAGTACAATACCAGTAGAAATGGTAAGAAGAGGAAAAGAAATACAGAAGATAACGTGTTATACCTTTCAGATGAAGAATTGCACTTAACTTTGGAGAATGCTAGAGTCGTGTTGATAACGTATTAAAAATGTAGCTCAAAGTAACAATATAAAACAAGAAGATAAGTAGAATAAGAGATAACTTTCTTATTTCATAAAGTGTTCAAGTATGTCTCATCTTACATTTCATGCCTCTATTTATACTATTACATATGAAGGTTATAAAATGATTGTCTTAAATATGACATTAACGATTGAGATCATGGAAGAAGATGATGGGGAGAGGTTATGAAATGTGAAAGTTACAATTATAATGATGATGAGTGAGAAATTATTTATATTATGGATGAAAATAATGAGAATAATGAACATTTAAATTTACTAAATACTTTATAACAATATAAGCATCTTAAAGGTTTTATACTAGAAACTTATCACATTAGCCACGTGGCCTCAAAGTGACAGTGTCTGCTCAAAGAAAGGCTGCAACGGAAACAGTTCTATTCAATGGGCCCAGACGTTTTCCAAAAGATATGATGAAACAGACATGTTGATCATAAGGTGTGTGCTTATCCTCAGTTATATATTAGTAGTAGAAGTAGATACATATATTCTTTGAACTTAAATATTGATCACTTTTCACGAAATATAACTATCACTAACATAAACACTAGTTATTTAAATATATTTATTTAGTTTATAAACAATAGATTTTAAATAACAGTGGAGCTTCTCTCGAATAATCAAATTCAGAATAAACATGTTATAGGAGAACCACTAACAAATTCAAGAAATTTGTTGCGCACAATGCAAGTGATCTCGAGATTCAAATGATGCACAGCAGGTAATGCAACAAGCAGTATTTGCCTTTCTTTTTAAACATAATAACTTGTTTCCTCGTCTTTGGTCTTGGCTGCCAAGTAATCACTTTTTAAACGATAAATCTAGCTGGCTATTTGTGTAAAGATCATGTTTTTAGCTTGCTAGGTTACGCAGCAAGGAGGAATGAATGAGAAGAGATCTTCGAGCATTATAAGCGATCTATATATTCTGTGGTTTCGTGTTCGGCTGCGAGTCAATTTTCGATTCTTGAATCATTCCATTGCTGGAATATACTATTAATCATACGGTTTATATATAATATTATATTTTATTTTGTATGGAATAATTATTTATTTAATTTATTCAATTCAGCAGAGTATCATTTTAAACAGATTATTTGTTATATATGTGTCCTTTTAGTTATATAGTAGACAATTTAGTGTATGGAGTCTTAGCTCATGCACAGAAGATTAAATTATTGGTTCTCATAATTAAAAAATTATGTTCACAATTAAAGATATTGTTGGACAAAATATCTTGATGATTGTAGTACAAGATTATTGTATAATTTGTCTTGATTATGGGAGTAGTTTTACTCCAATTTCTTGTGCTAGTCTACTCAGTATATATTGAACGGACCAAGTAGAGAAAAGATGTTTTTGTACTGAATATATAAAATATTTTCTCTGATTCATTAAATGAGCTTATACTCCTAATCTTGATATATTTATTATGATCAATGTAATTTGTTTATTGTTTTGATTTATCAAGAGGTACGACTCTATTTAGAGCTAATATATGCCTAACAGATTGGATAATAAGGAATAACGTTTGTGAATAATAATTAGTTGATAGAATCCATGACTCGATTTGGGTTTGATGATACCATTTTATGTAAGCTTATAAGTTTTCATGTGAAAACTCTGCCAGTGAATTTCGTATCCGTTGCATGAAGTAGTTTAAACGGAATTATAAAGGATTTTATTAGTTAATTGAATTAAATTTTTTGTGATTTAATTTAATTATCCGTTATTTAAAATCTTAATTAGTAGCCTCTTATTATTTTTATGGTCCCTGCTATACCTAGTAAAAACCTTGACAAACTTGGATAAAAAGTAGCTTAGAAGAAAAGTTATCCTTTTGAGTTAAAGTAGAATTCTATTTGTAGAATCCTACACATTTTTTAGCTCAATTGCAGTTTAATTTCGGGTCTATTAAAGGAAGACTAATTTCACCTAATTACCTTACCTTTCAGTTGTATTATTCTTGCTCACCCAATAGCAAAATCGTCCAAGGTTTTACTAGGCAAATAGCAGAAGACTACAACCCTAGATTCTTGCTGCTGGAAGGTTTGTGCAACTATTTCAAAAGTTTAGTGCTTCTAATCTCGTTATTATTATGTTGTCTAGTTTATATGTATTTGATGCATAAATTGTATGCTTGCTTCTGCTACGCATGTTCTAACAATTGGTATCAGACGTCGTCTGACATCTAACTAGATAATGTAATACAACATGTATAGAGTAATATTAAAACGTGTTATTTATTGATACATGTTTGAGATGATTGTTCTATGTTGAAAATGTGATTGTATTTATTAGTATCTTAATTCAGTAATTTTGAAATTATGAATTAATATACACATGTATAAACAGTGGTATTATATTTAAATAACAGTCTGTTCATGTAACATTTTTTTTGCTTTTGAATAGAAATTTTTTTGATAAAAACGTGACTGAGTTTTTGAATGCTATTAATGTTGTAATTATGGGTTAATATACATATGCACAAACAGTAAATTCATACAATTAATCTATTTTAGTTGTGTTCTACTCATAATCACAGTGTTATATGTTTTGTATGATATTAGTTCTGTAATTTTGGATTAATATACAAAATTATGAACAGTACCATTTTTGACTAGTGAAAACATAATATTTTTACTATTCTGTCTAAACATGTTTTTATTAAATTAAAAAAAATTATTTGAGTTCTGAAATCATATGTTAACAAAACATCAGTATATTATGTCTCGACCGAGATCCCTTCGATGGATGTCACCGTGCTTGTCTCTTTTGAACAAGTCAAAATAATTAAAAATTCTTAAAACGCCAAAAATAGAATTCTAATCACACGTAGAATTCTGAAATTCTGTTGAACTCCGATTGACCTCAAATTTAGTAGGTTCATCGGAAATGGCCCAACTTAAAAGACATATTAGCTTTGCTGATGACGTACACCATTTTTTGGGCATTCGGGGTCGTTTAGATGGAGTTTTGGCCTTTTATTCTATTTTTTTGAACTTTTTTTTTATTAAAAAAAATTAATAAAAATCTGTGATGGTAGGGTTCAATTCTCATTATTGCCAATCATGTTTTACAGTAGTATAATGAATTTATATGTTGAAATAGGTCTTCTTTCACATCGGATAAATTTATTATAGATGATTACTGTAGTTTTGCCTCTAGTTATTTTATTATTTGTATTAACGCTCCAACTGAGTTACATGTTGATTGAATGAAATTAGAGTTTATAAAAGTGATATTTACCTATCTTAAATTAACAGTTTACTCTTTATCTGAGTTGGTCCTGTTTAAATTTATGGGATTAATATTCTACATCACTCATATATTTTGCATAAATAGTTAAGTTACCCTAACGAATCTAACTGTTCATGGGCATGGTTATATGTGTAATGTGTTGTTTTTGAATTTAATCATTCTAAATACCTAAATAATGATCTATTTAATGTGAATATCTCTCATATTAACCATGTCTTTATTCAACCCGCTTACCTCAATATTGAACCAAAAGAAGTTAGAAGGACCGAATTATGTTGACTGAAAAAGGAACCTTTATATTGTCCTAACTGCTGAAGGTTACAAATTTTTAATCACTGAGGAGTGCCCAGAAAAACCTAAAAATGCTACTGATGATCGGGTTAAGGCCTATGACAAATGGGTTAAGGCTGATAAGATGGCACGATGTTATATTCTTGCCTCTATGGCGAATGTTTTGCGACATAAGCATCAGTCTATGGGGTCTGCTTATGATATGCTCGAAAGTCTCAAAGAGATGTTTGGTGAGCAAAATCGTGTAGCTAAGCAAACAGCCATGAAAGCCCTTTTGTACACTAAGATGGCTGAAGGATCATCGGCCAGGGACCACGTTCTGAAAATGATGAGTCTTCAGAATGAACTGGAGTTCCTTAGAGCTGTGATTGATAAGGAGTCTCAAGTTGAGATGGTCCTGCAGACTCGGCCTGAAAGTTTTCAACAGTGTCACTTGAACTGTAATATGAATAAAATGGATTTGTCACTAGCAAAATTGTTGAATGAGTTACAAGCGGAAAAATCTATTATCAAACAACAAGCTCCAGTTGCGGCACTCAATGTTGAGAAAGCTTCGGTTTCTAAGTCGAAAGGTAATAAGGAAAAGAAGAAGGCTCAAAAGGTTCTGGCACCTGGTGGTGCTGCTGGTGTGAAAAAGCCCAAAGGCAAGTGTTATTATTGCAAGCAACCTAGGCACCAATAGAAGCAATTCCCTGCCTATCTGGCAAAGTTGAATAAGCAAGGTAATTCAAATTTAAATGTTATTGAAACTGGTTTAGTGGTTGTTTCTACCATGTATTAGTGTGTAGATTCGGGAGCCACTAATCATATCTGCACTACTTTGTAGGGGTTTCTGGAAACGTGGAGGCTAAGTGAGAATGAAGTTTGCATTTTTCAAGCCAATGGCGAGCCAGCTCCAGCTTTAGCTTTAGGAGATATTAGAGTTTCGTTTAGTAGTGATAGTTTTAATAGATGTCCTCTATGTACCTTCAATTAGAAGGAATTTGATTTTGTTTTTGAAAATAATGGATGCTGGTTATAATGTTTAATTTGCTAATAACTTTGTTGTTATTAAGTTTAATAAACGTTTTTTCTATACTGCTGCTAGAGCAGATGACCATTTTATTTTTGATATATCTCCTCATTTGCTACAACAACCAAAAGAACTAAATAATATTGATCTACCAAATAAAAAACGTATTTCTTAATTGAGTCAAACTTATTTATGACACTTACGTCTAGGCCATATAAATCTAAATAGGATTTCGATATGTAAGGCCCCGGAAAATTTTGGTAAGTAATTTAGGATTTCGTGGTGTCACGTAGGTTAATATAATATTTTGTGCACTTTAACATGGTGGGAATTAATTGGACTTGGTAAATAAGTGTACGAGTCTTATGGTAAGTAATTTGGGGCCCAAGGAAAGGCCTAAGCCTAAGTCGAATGGGAAAACTTCATAATAGGCTAAGATTCCAAATGACTTCGCATAAGTCCTCACTTTTAACGAGAATATCTAAATATGTATAAGTTTTTATGTGATGAATAACCTATCAAATGAAATGTCTTTGAGTCTAGTTTCCAATGCTTCAAACTGTTCGTCATTTGGACATTCCTACACAAAGTTATGGTCAAATTACCAAAAACTAAAGCAATGTGATCATGTGTCCGATATGCGATTGCAAAAACTATTATGCGGTCCGCATACATGATTTGCGATCACAAATCTAGTCGCAAACTGGACAGTGTAGTCTAATTTTGGGCATCCAGTTTTGCGACGCATTTGCAGCCAGCATACCCATTCTGCGGTCCATTAGGCGACCGCAGACCCGCATTCGGAGGGTTAATCATTCTATTTTTATAATCCGACCCCATTTTAATATATAGTGTTTGGGGCTCATTTGTTGTCATTTTTCTACTGATTAGAGAGATTTGAGAGCATTCTAGAGAGAGAAGGAGGAACCCAATATCAATCATCCAATCTTGCATGAATCTTCAAGAATCAAAGAACCCAATCACAAGTTCTTCATCTAAGAGGTAAGATTATATACATTAGGCTTTAATTTCGAGTTTGAGGTATAAGATGGGGTATTGAGGTATGATTCTTGGGTGTAATACTATTATGTACACATGCATGTACATATTAGGTTTGTGAGAAGATTGTTGAACATAATTAAGTAAAGATTGGGTTGGGGGATGAAGGAAACCTTGTAAAAGAGATTTGAAATCAAGATGCTCAACTAGCATTTGATAAAATGCTCAAATGATCTGAAACCATGAATACATTCCTAATTTATGTTCAATTTTGTTATGTCTCAAAGTAGATTGGAATTGCTAGAATTTTCGGAACGTCGTAGTAACTTAAGGAAAGCTTAAACAAGGTATATATGGCTAAAACCTCGTCCTTTTAGAAATTGAGCTCCGTTGGTTCTTGTGTAAATGCGGAAAGATTAAAGTTTGGATTCTTCTATTGATTGTTATTCTACTTGAATTGGTGTTACAACCTTATATGCGTGAAAGATGTGTCTCAATATGATCAATATGCTATTCTTGATAACTTGAAAAGGTGCAAGGAATGTGAATCATGTATTAAAATGCTTAGACTATAAATGAGATTGAAAAATGTGAAGTTTATGTTAAATTGCCTAGATTTCAAGTCAAGTTTAAATTGTGATTATTGTACCGAATCATGAGATTTCCTCTCTATGCATATAACTTGAATTTCTCTTGTGTATGCCCACTATCTTAAATTGTAAGCTTGTTGTTGAAAATGAAAGTGATGTGGAATGTGAGTTGTGAAACATGGCCTAGTGCCAAGTATGATGTAATAATTATGGCCCTAAGTGTCTCTGAACTGATATATGTGAAGTAAATATTGAAATGAAATTGGGATTGAGGTAATGTCTTGTAAGACGCTTAGCCGATCGGGCCGTGATCGGACCATGTTATACACCCATAGTGGTAATGTATTGATAATTGAAAGTGGAAAGTGAGAGTGAAATGATGCGGGGAGACGGCTTAGCCGATCGGGTTGTGATCGAACTCTGCTTAATGAAGTGGTGGTAATGTGGATAATGATGCAACAATATGGAATGCCCCAAACTAAAGTTATAGAAAATATCTGAAAGCTATGTGATCCCTTATTTGTATTTGATGATATAGTGATTGTTTAAAGCTTTGGTTGAATACTTATGATTTCTTTGTTCTTGTATAATAGTTATTTCTCTTGAAATGGTATTTAAGATTTCTTTGTTCTTTTATGATAGTTATTTCTATTGAGATGGTGTTTAATTATACATACTAGTGTTATTCGATGGCACTAACGTCCTTTTTGACGGGGGAGCTATGTCTTCAATGGATGTAGGTGTTTCTATAGTAGGCAGTGTTGGTCGCAGCTAGTGTCGCATCATCCTTTCAGCTGATTTAGTGAACCTCACTTCGTTTTGGGGTCCTGTTTCATCTGTTTATCATGTACTTTGTATTTGAGGTATAGGCGGAACCTTGTTACGGGAATTTTCATATTACATTTCAATTGTGTTTAGAGGCTCCGTAGATAGGTTATGGGTAATGTCAGGTATTGGAATTAAATAGAAATAATGATATTTGGAAAAGATGTATAAAACTTGTATATCTTCAAAATTATGAACGAATTTGCTAATGGAATTGAAATGGAAATCGTTAAAGATTTGTTTATAGAATTTGATTAATGATGTATATTTCCTCTTTATTCGAAGATTGGGTAGTATGTATGAAACATGTCAGGCTTGCGCAGTCGGGTTTACTCGGTTGAGAGCCGGTTACGGTCCCCAGATTTTTGGGATATGACAAACTTGAGTGTCCTAGGATGTCTTGGAGCCGTGTCTAGTATAGTCTTTCTTATCGGTGTGTAGTTGACCATATCTATAAGTTGGGGGCTATTCGGATTTAGGAATTTCACCCTTCTTTGATACTCCAGATCGCACAGTAGACCTCAAGATATGGAGCTAATATCCATTCTATGTCTTAATCTTGAGATGAGTAATTCATGATTTTGGAAGCAGAAAGAAGGGAATGCCTCCAGCATTGAATACGAGGGAGATTGCCCAAGCTTTTTTAAGGAGAATGTATCGAGCCATGGAGGGATTGGTAGAACTTGTTGCTAAGGGGAGTACCCTTGTTCCTACTAATGTCTCTGCACCACCTGATCATGTAGTATACCACTATGTTACCTACGTACGTTAGGGATGTGGAGTCGAGGATTATCAATTAAGCTATTGCTCTACCAACCTAAAGTCATTAAGTGAGTCAAATCAAAATTTCTACTTGTTGAATATGTACATCCATATTGAATAATTCTCATAAATATGGTCTTAACAAGGTGTTGAACAACAAAACATTACATATATCGACTCTTTGAACGAGACGCATTATTCGTGAATCCACTCTATTACAAATCCTCTTATTCACATTCTTATGGAATTAAGTTCTATAAGTGTGTCCTTGAATGGAGTTATAACTCTACGATTGATACTTCCCACTTGATTTTCCTAAATTCTCAACAAGGGACTATTCCCGATGAATTCCTTACAGAAACTTTTTATTTAAATGGACAAAATCTACTCGCCTGTGCCTATACATGCACCGTCGTAAAGTTTGCCTATATGGTGTCAAGTTCCATGTAAAGCATCCCAGTGTTGCGATTCTTTTCGAGTCACTCTTTTTTTCACTGGTGTATATGGCTTCTATGATTTGAATAGTAACTCTACCCTCTTTCGAGTATCATCATGAAACTTTTTCACTGTCTAGTAGCATGAGAGCATATCCCACCTCTTATCATATGTGTACATGCCAAATAAAGGGGTCACTTGTCTGTATATATAATTTTTGAGAAATTTGCGATTTTTATGAATCTGTCACATGAAGATCTTTTGTTTTCCCATCTCAGTATGACTTTCATGTCCACTAAGATCATTCCTTAGAAGCTCACTTTGTTCCTAGTATTGTGATTGCCCGTGACGTGGTTGTGCATTGCAGTCTAGTAGTTGATATAGCATAAGCATGTTCAGCTTATGTCAAATGTTTATTTTCTCTTTGCACTTCCACAACATGTGATAATTGTGTTCCTTAGTTAGTGAATTCATTGTTCTAACTTCCACACACTTGTTCAATAACCATGATGGAACATATCCTTCTATGTGTCATTGTAATATTTTCTTTCTCGTAAGGACCCTTACTAGGCTCTCAGTCAAGAGAAAGCGCACCTTTGGGGGTTATCATAGTACAACACCTATTTCTCCTGTTATTTGTCGTTCATTAGCATCTAGGCATTTCTCAAGTCAAAATCCATGGAGAACTCATTATGAACATTTACAAACCTTTCATAATTATTTTATACTATCTCATTGGATTCCCACCTCACTTCAAGTTCATTAAGGGTTGATAGCATGCCGCAATAGATGAGATTGAATGATCTCCTTTCGATAATGGATTATCTACTCATGTGCTAGTCGAACGATCTGCTTATCAGTCTAACTTTCACCTTTTGGCTTTGGGTTGACCAAGGAGCAATACACCTAGTAACACATTCATATGTCAAAGACTTTCTCTCAGTCAAGTCTATAGCATCTCCAATGTGGCTCGTAATTTCTGGATGTCTAGAAGTGTGTTGTAATTCTTCATCATGAAGTTGAGTTGCTAAACATAATTGTATTTTGAACTCTAGAGCTATACATAATGTAACTACATATAGAGATCCTCTTTAAAAAAAATATAGCTTATTGTAATCACTTTATATTACCACAATTCCTAGTGGTTACAATGTAAAGTTTACTTCCATATGGCTCTCCCTTTTTCTTCTAATTTGTCGTGCATTATGCGTTGTTTACTCGTGATGTTTAATCTGATACTATCTCAATGTCTCGGCTAGTTTATCCAGCTATATGATCTGATTTAATTAACCCCACTTTTAGGTACTCTACAAGCGCTCTGAGAGTAGGCAAATTTCTCTTTTCTACGGATTTTTAATGTCTTCAACTCTGTTTAAGCTTATCGATACCAAGCGGTGCTTTTAGTGTTGATGACTTACTATCTATTTTCACTTGGTAACTCTCCCCGTGAATCTATTTTATTCCATATGGAATCAAAGGTCGGGCTATGTCCCTTTTGTTTGAATAAAAAGATATTGCTCGCACTCCTTATGAGATTTTCTCCTAAACAATCATCTACCTGTTTTGCATGTTCGTGTAACTAGGTAACCTAGATTAATTTTTCCCCGATAAATACATCAAGATGTCTCATTCTTTCAAACTTATCCATGTTGGCAATTTGAGGCCTTGTTTTATACCAACTCGTAATGGTTTTATGTACTTTCTTGCCATCGTTGATGATTTTCTAGGACTATGAGGGCTTGTCTCTTGGGTTTCAAAAAGTAATGATTTTCCTTAAAGTTCAAGATTAAATTGCCATGATTTCAAACCAAAGTGTGTACCCTTTTCAAAAGTATTAAATGGGTTGGATTGGATTGGATGGGTGACGTGGCCTTCTTCTCACTCGACATCTAATATAGTTGACTATATCATTGTCATGCGATGGGAGTTTTTCTACCCTTGGCATTCCACCTCCTTGGGTGGATAGGAGTGTCATTTGTCTTTCTCCCCGAAGCACCTTGTTAACCATTAAAACGCCTCTAACCCATACATGATTTTGTCCCAACATTTAGATGTCCTAGCTATGTAGTTTTACTCGTGAAAGGTTGAGATAAAATGCCCTCATATTTTTGCACATATCATGAGCATATTGATTTGGAAGACCAATCATCGTATCTTTAGTTCTCTCATATAGGGTCAATTATTAGGAAGGGTTAAGCTGTTTGAAATATGATAATCCCATAAGTGTTCAACCTCTTTTTATCCTCATGGGCGTGTGTCATATATATTGACCACATATATTCGATAGGTATTTTTATGGCCAGTTTATGATAACACATCTTTGAGTAATCCTGAAGGTCACCATGAGTTTAGTTTGGGTGATTGCAGATTTAGAATTCAGGAGGGTGAACCGGATATTCTCAAAATTTTCCCTTTTAGTTGTTATATGAATTGATAATGAAGTGTATGTAAGCGCATTTCCCATTAGAACTCACTAGGGGTGTGATGTTTCCCCATAGTTGTTCCTCATGAATTTGTGTTTTCATATGTTTGTGTCTAAGAAGGTAGGTGGAGATCATTTGTGTATCACCTTGGTGTAAATTATTGAAGATGAATGTTAATGGATAATTAGCTTATGCGAGGTATCTAGTTGTCATCCTTGTTAGATAAGTTTGTATATTGGGGTTTCTCCTGTGAATGTGTTATGGAAAATCCTATGAGTATAAAAGGCCACATTGAAGGCCGAGAGTATTATGGAAATAAGATATTTTCTCTTGATTGTATAGAAGTTGGTCTTGATTTGAAAGGTACCTTATAGGTGTTATGATTTAAAATATGCAGTCCATGTTCTGGTATCAATATGATAGTGAGGAGCTTGTAATGGTAAGGTTCGTTATGGATATATACATTGTGGTGCTTTGCCGAGCTGTGGATGTGTTTATAGGATGGCTTTGGTGGTTCCCTGGCAGGTGGATAGTCCTAGTTACAAAGGAGACTCTGCCAAAATTTCTGAAAATTTTGGGAGTCAGTAAAAATTTAGGAACTTGAGGTACGTGAGAAAAGGGATATATTGTGTTAAGCATTTAGGGCAGACTGTACTCCTCATTCGAGGACGAAATCCTAAGGGGGAGAGAATGTAAGGCCCCGGAAAATTTCACTAAGTAATTTAGGATTTAGTGATGTCACGTAGGCTAATTATACTATTTTCTGTGCTATTAACATGGTGGGCATCAATTGGACTTGGTAAATAAGTGTACAAGTCTTATGGTAAGTATTTTGGGGCCCAAGGAAAGGTCTAAGCCTAAGTCGAATGGGAAAACTTCATAATAGGTTAAGATTCCAAATGAGTTTGCACAAGTTCTCTCTTTGAACGAGCATATCTAAATATGTATAAGATTTTATATGATGAATAAATATCAAATGAAAGATCTTTGAGTCTAATTTCCAACGCTTTAAATCCTTAGTCATTTGGACATTCCTACACAAAGTTATGATCAAATTACCAAAGGCTGGGAAAATATGATCCTGTGTCAGATATGCGATCGCAAAAATCATTATACGGTCTGCATACTTGATTTGTGATCGCAATCTGGTCGCAAACTGGACCAATGTCGCCCACTTTTGGGCATTGAGTTTTGCGACATGTTTGCATCCAGCATACCCATTCTGCGGTCCATTATACGTCCGCAGACCCGCATTTGAAGGGTTAATCTTTTTATTTTATAACCTGACCCCATTTTAATATATAGTATTTGGGGCTTCAATTGGGGTCATTTTTCTACTTATTATAGAGAGAATTGAGAGCATTTTAGAGAGAGAAGAAGGAACCCAATATTCAATCATCCAATCTTGCATCAATCTTCAAGAATCAAAGAACCCAATCACAAGTTTTTCATCTAAGAGGTAAGATTCTATACATTAGGCTTTAATTTCGAGTTTGGAGTATTAAGGTATAGTTCTTGGGTGTAATACTATTATGTACACATGCATGTACAAATTAGGTTTGTGGAAAGATTTTTGAACATAAATAAGTAAAGATTGGGTTGGGGAATGAAGGAAACCTTGTAAAAGAGATTTGAAATCAAGATGCTCAACTGGTATTTGATAATATGCACAAATGAGCTGAAACCATGAATACCTTCCTAATTTGTGTTCAATTTTGTTACACCTCAAAGTAGATTGGAATTGCTAGAATTTTTGGAACGTCATAGTAACTTAAGGAAAACTAAAACGAGGTATGGCTAAAACCCCGTCTTTTTAGAAGTTGAGCTCCAATGGTGCTTGTGCAAATGCGGTAAAATTAAAGTTTGGGTTCTTTTATTGATTGTTGTTCCACATGGATTGGTGTTGCAACCTTATATGCATGAAAAATGTGTCTCAATATGATCAATATGCTATTCTTGATAACTTGAAAAGGTGCAAGGAATGTAATGATGATTGAAGTTCTTAGATAATAAATTGAGATTGAAGAATGTGAAGTATATGCTAAATTGCCTAGATTTCAAGTCACGTTTAAATTGTGATTATTGTGCCAAATCATGAGAATTACTCTCAATGCTTATAACTTGAATTTCTCTTGTGGATGCCCATTATCTTAAATGGTAAGTTTGTTGTTGAAAGTGAAAGTGATGTGGAATGTGAGTTGTGAAATATGGCCTAGTGCCAAGTATGATGTAATTATTGTGGCCCTAAGTGCCTATGAATTAATATATGTGAAGTAAATATTGAAATAAAATTGTGATTGAGGTAATGTCTTGTAAGACAGCTTAGCCTATCGAGCCATGATCGGATGCCTAGTGATAATGTATTGATAATTGAAAGTGAAAAGTGAGAGTGAAATGATGGTAATGTTTCGGGGAGACGACTTAGCTGATTGGGCCGTGATCGGACTCCGCTCAAAGACGCGGTGGTAATGTGGATAATGATGCAACAATATGGAATACCGCAAACTAAAGTTATGGAAATTGTGTGAAAGCTATGTGATCCATTATTTGTATTTGATGATGTAGTGATTGTTTAAAGCTTTGGTTGAATACTTATGATTTCTTTGTTCTTGTGTGATTGTTCTTTCTTTTGAAATGGTGTTTAAGATTTCTTTGTTCTTTTACGATAGTTCTTTCTATTGAGATGGTGTTTAATTATATGTAATAGTGTTATTCGATAGCACTAACGTCCCTTGCCGGGGGCGTTGCGTCTTCAAATGGATGTAGGTGTTTCTATAGCATGAAGTGTTAGTCGTAACTAGTGTTGCATCATCCTTTCAGCTGATTTGGTGAGCCCCACTTTATTTTGGGGTCAGGTTCATCGGTATATCATGTACTTTGTATTTGAGGTATAGCCGGAGCCTTGTTACTGACATTTCTATATTACATTACTCTTCAGTTATGTTTAGAGGCTCCGTAGACAGGTTGTGGGTAGTGTCAGGTATTGGAGTTAAATAGAAATAATGATGTTTGGAAAAGATGTATAAAACTTGTATATCTTCAAAATTATGATCGAAGTTGCTAATGGAATTGAAATGGAAATCGTTAAAGACTAGGTTATAAAATTTGATTAATGATGTATATTTACTCTTTATTCAAAGATTGGGTAGTATGTATGAAACATGTCAAGCTTGCTCAGTCGGGTTTACTCGGTTGAGCGTCGGTCGCGCTCCCAGGATTTTAGGGCGTGACAGGAGATTGGTCTCTTATGGACCTTTGATTACATTGAAAAGTTGAGTCACTACCAACGTGCAAATCCTGTTTAGAAGGCAAAATGACCAAGAGAAATTTCCCCTCAAAAGGAAATAAGGCCAGTGATAAGCTAGAATTAATTCACTATGATTTGCGTGGTCCTATGAATATACAAGCAAGAGACGATTTTGATTATTTTGTGACTTTCACAGATGATTACTCAAAATATGGATACCTTTCTGCGGAATTCATAAAATACTTATCAGATAATGGAATTACATCTCAATTATCTGCCCCAGGAACACCACAACAAAATATTGTGGCAGAAAGAAGAAATAGGACCCTTATGAAAATGGTTAGATCAATGTTAAGTTATTCTAATTTGACTTCTTCCTTTTGGGATATGCTTTAGAAACAACAAATTACATTCTAAATTTTGTTCCTTCAAAGACAATACCTTAAACTCCAGTAGAATTGTGGACTGGGCGCAAGCCAAGTTTACAACATATTCGAGTTTGGGATTGTCCAGCAAATGTGCTGAAAGGGAAAGCGGATAAATTGGAATCAAGGACAGAAGTGTGCACTTTTATTGGATATCCAAAAGGAACAAAAGGCGGTTTGTTTTATTGTCCCAAAGAAAAGAAGGTAATTGTTACGAAAAATGCCAATTTTTTAGAAGAGGACTATTTAATGAACCATATTCCTAGAAGTAAACTAGTTTTATAGGAATTAAACAATGGAGTAACTAAAGACTCATCTCTAGAACGTATCTCGGAAGCCAATATTGGCATACCACTGCATTATCGTAGTGGGATAAATGTCAATAGGTAGAAGATTGCACAAAAGCAATTGTCAGAAATCTTACTATCCCAGAGTAGTGGGAGTAATGCTCAACAACCTCAGATTGTTGAACAACCTGAAATTGTTATGCAGCCTGCACTCCATGAAGAAGTTATTGATATCCCAGCACCGCAAAGTGTGGAGGATAACATTGAGGCTTCAGTTCCAGGAAATGATGATGTGATTCAACAGCAAAATCTGCCTCCACCTGTAGTGACTAGTCGTAGTAGGAGAATTATTATAAAACCTCTCCGGTTTGCGCTCTTGGGAGAATCTTATGATAGAATCCATGAAGAGCCTAATACAGAACCTACTAATTACAACGAAGCACTACATGATGCAGATGCTGATAAATGGGTTGATGATATGAAATATGAAACGGTCCATGTGCTACAATCAGTTCTGGGATCTTGTAGAACCACCTAATGGAGTCAAACCCATAGGTTGTAGATGGATCTATAAGAAAAGAGAGAAGTGGATGGAAAAGTGCAAACTTTTAAAGTTAGGCTTGTTGAAGAAGGGTTTACTCAAAGAGAAGGGATATATTATGAGGAAACTTTTTCACCGGTAGCCATGCTTAAATCCATCAGGATTCTCTTATCCATTGCTGCTCATTACGATTATGAGATCTAGAAAATGGATGTCAAGACCACTTTTCTAAATGGAATTCTTGATGAGTGCATCTATATGTCACAACCAGTTAGTTTCATAAAAACTGGTAATTAGCACATGTTGTGTAAATTAAAGAAATCTATTTATGGATTGAAACAAGTGTCTAGGGCATGGAACACTTGTTTTGACGCATCGATTAAGACCTTCGATTTTGATCAATGTGAAAATGAGTCTTGCGTCTATAAGAACTGGAATGGAGATAAAGTTACATTTTTGGTTTTGTACGTAGATGATATTTTTCTTATAGTAAATAATGTGAGCATGGTGAATTCAGTAAAGGAATGGTTGTCCTCTGTTTCAGTATGAAAGACTTGGGACAGACAACACATATCCTTGGGATCAAGCTCATGCAAGATCGCAAGCAAAGGATATTAGGCTTGTCCCATGCACTTTATATCGATACTATTCTCACCATGTTTAGCATGCAAGATTCCGAGAAAGGGTTTCTTCCCTTTAGACATGGAATCTCTATGTCAAAAGATCAGTCCCCAAAAACGACTGATGAGATAGAAAAGATGAATATGCTTCTGTTGTATGGAGTCTTATGTATGCTATGCTATGTACTAGACCTTATATCTGCTTCGTTGTTGGCATGGTTAGTAGATTTCAGTCTAACGCAGGTCGAGAACACTGGACTGTTGTTAAGCATAGAATCAAGTACTTGACGAGGACTTGGGATTATATGTTGGTGTATCACTCAAGTGATCTTGCACCCATTGGCTATACTGATTCAGATTTTCAGTCAAAAGAGACTCTAGAAAATCTACCTCAGGATATGTTTTAACCTTAAGAGGTGGAGCTATAAGTTGGAGGAGCATCAAGCAATCATGTGTTTTTGATTCCACCATGGAAGCCGAATACGTGGCTGCATCTAAGGCAGCTAAAGAGGTTGTTTGGCTCAGGAACTTTCTGAACGAGCTTAATGTGGTTAATTCGGTTCAAGCACCAATTGTACTTTATTGTGACAATAGTGGTGCAGTTTCAAACTCGAAGGAACCAAGAAGCCTTAAAAAGAGTAAGAATATTGAGCGTAAATATCACTTAAGTCGGGACATAACTCAGAGAGGTGATGCAAGGGTGCTGAAGATTGCGTCAGAGGACAATATGGCAGACCCGTGTACAAAGAGCTTGACACTGAAGATTTTTTACAATCATGTAAAAGGAATGGGTGTTAGAGTAGTAGACGCATGGTTATGAGTCTAAGTGGGAGATTGTTGGAATATACTATTAACCATGCGGTTTAGACGTAGTATTATATTTTATTCTTTATGGAACAACTGTTTATTTAATTTACTCAATTCAAAAAGTACTATTTTAAATAGATCATTTGTTACATGTGTGTCCTTTTAGTTATGTAATAGACAATTTAGTGCATGGAGACTTAGCTCATGTACAGAAGATTAAATTGTTGATTCTCATAATTAATAAACTATGTTCACAATCAAAGATATTGTTGGACAAAATATCTCAATGATTGTAGCACAAGATTATCGTATAATTTGTCTTGATTATGGGAGTAGTTTTACTTTAACTTCTTGTGCTAGTATACTCAGTGTATATTGAACGGACCAAGTAGAGAAAAGATGTTTTTGTACTGAATATATAAAATATTTCTCTAATTTATTGATTGATCTTATACTCCTAATCTTGATATAATTATCATGATCAATGTAATTTATTTATTATTTTTATTTTTCAAGAGGTATGACTCTATTTAGAGTTAGTATATGCCTAATAGATTGGACAATAACGAATAACATTTGTGAATAATAATTAGTTGATAGAATCCATGACTCGGTTTTGGGTTTGATGATACCCATTTATGTAAGCTTATAAGTTTTTTATGTGAAAACCCGGCCGGTGAATTTTGTATCTGTCACATGAAATAGTTTAAGCAGAATTATAAAGGATTTATTAATTGAATTAAATTTTCAGTAATGTAATTCAATTAACTGGTGTCTGAAATCTTAATATGGGAGTTAAAATAAGTGTTAATGAATTTTTGAAATTCATATTGAGGAGTTCAATTGTAGTTTTTTAGTGGAATAAATTACAATTAATTATAGCAAGAATTAACTGATGCTAATTTCGAATTAATATTATAACTAGTAGCCTCTTATTATTTCTGTGGTTCCTGCTATACCTAATAAAAATCTAGACAGACTTGGATTAAATGTACCTTGGGAGAAAAGTTATCCTACACGTTTTTAGCCCTATTGTGGCTTAATTTTGGGTCTATTGAAGGAAGACTAGCTTCACCTAATTACCTTACCTTTCAGTTGTATTGTTCTTGCCCATCCAATAGCAAAATCATTTAAGATTTTACTAGGAAAATAGCAGAGGACTGCAGCCCTGAATTCTTGTTGCTTGGAAGGTTTGTGCAATTATTTCAAGAGGTTAGTGCTTCTAATCTCGCTATTATTTTGTAGTCTAATTTACATGTATTTGATATCTGGATTGTATGCTTGCTTCCGCTGCGCATGTTCTAACACCCATCTAATGGACATACTACATCTAGGATCCAGGTTAATAGGCTTAATTAGTGTAATTGAAATGAGAAATTTTTACATTGCTATGTCATATAGGAAACCTTATTACCCAATGTTTAAGGTTTGACTTAATTACACTTAGTATATCAAATTACCAATAATACCATAGTATATTTTAAGGGTACAATTAATGATGTGTATATCTCTTCTTAATTCAAGGTACCGTATATCTCACCTCTCTCACGTTTCTCTCTCCCAAACCCTCACCCTCACACATGTTTATGTACTGCTATTAAACATAAAAACTTATGATTATGGAAATATAGATTTGCAACATATTGATGTAGAAACACTTAAATCTTACATTGAATTAGAAACAACAAGAATTCAAGTTATTGGTTGCACTCATTGTTAAATTATAAATGGTCTGTTCTGAAAATATTGAAGAAAAGATTTTTAGTAAAATCATTACATCACGCTAAAGATTTTTATCAATAGTTTTGTGGAGTTAACATCTGCAAATAAAAAGAAAAATCAACTTTTAACTCCAGTCTAGATAACAATGAAGAATAATAATATCACGAAGTACCATTTGCCAATTCTCAATGTAATAATTAAGAAAAATAAAAAAAAAGTAATTTTCAAATTATTACTCGAATTTTCTCAACGAAACCAAATTCCAAATGGTAAAAATAGTGGATTAGTTTCATTTCCAACAGGACACGTGTATATACGACATATGCCATCAATTTCATAGTCACAGTTCTCAAACAATATCAAATGCTATAATCTATTGCAATATTTCTTAGTTTTATCACAATAATTATGTTTTTTCATAAGATTTTTCATAAGCTTTAGTCGTTTTAGATTTGTGAAAACAGAAAATAATGCATCTACAATCAGAATACAAATAATCTACAATTCATCTACGAAATATCTACAAACTGGGTATACTAAATTTAATATTTCAATTCCCATTCGATTGTAGTTTAATTGGAATTTTCGACATAATTATATATATTTTGCAGAATATTTGTAGAAGTTTTAGTCTTTTTTGATTTGTGAAACAGAAAACAAAGCATTTACAATTAGAATACAAATAATCTACAATTTATCTACAAAATATCTACAAACTGAGTACATTAAATTTTTATATCCCAATTCTCATTCCGTTGTAGCATAATTGTGATTTTTGACATAATTATGTTTTCTCAGAAGATCTGAGAAGTTTTAGCCATTTTTGACTTGTGAAAACAGAAAATAAAGTATCTTCAATCAGAATACAAATAATCTACAATTTCTGCAATATTTCTTCTTCTTCTTCTTCTTCTTATTCTTCTTCTTCTTCTTCAAGTTTCAATATGAAATTCAGTCAAAACCAAGTCTAATTTTCATCAAAGCCCCTCAAAATTGAGTGAGATAAAACTCCAAATCATATTCCCAATTATTTTCAACAACGTCCAATCCAAACAAATAATGATTTTTGAATACCTAAATTTGAATTCAAAGCTTTCAAACTTTTTAATGGTTGTCAATGATAGAAAAGATCTGAAAGAATATTTATTTCTATAATTGTAGCGCGCCTAAATAGGAATATCTGGAAGAATATTTAGTTCCTGATTTGTAGCTCGCCTAACTAGGAAAGAATCGACTCCTAATAATTGGTATTTAATGAATGATATATATGTTGTAAAAGAATTGTGAACATGACGTGTAAATATAAAACTATACACATTCTTGATAATAAAGTTTCATATATGCCATAGAAAGGAAAAAATCTCTTTAAATAAATGATTATGAGTTTCAGTTATGGGTATTAAACAGGTCGGGTTAACCCGGTTCCGGACCAGCCCAGACCATTTGAACCCGGAACTAGCCCGGACCGGTTAATGGGGGCTAGGCTGCGCTAGGCAGGAGGGGTTAGTGGTCCGTTTATTTTTCTGAAAACGGGTAACCGGCCCGGTTTAACCCGGAAGAGTGAACAGTAACTCTTACCGGGTTAACATGCCTGGACCAGCCCGGTTCAAATGGCTATTTGTTTGTTTTAATTTTCAAAACTTGTGGGCCCCACTGACCGTTGGCAACGCTCATACCTTTATTTGGTCCGTTGGCCAACGAAAATATTGCATAAATAGCCTTTTTTTTAATTTTTAATCATTTTTCAATTTACAAAACTAACTTTGTCTAAAACTATAAATACCTCCCTCCCTCTTCTTCATTTCTTCACTCAATACTCATTTCTCAATCTCAATTTCTCTCATTCTCTAATTTTCAAGATTTCGAGTCTCAATCTCAAGTATCAATTCAAGTTAAATCATGTCTCGTACTTCTAGAGTGCGCTCATATGTATGGGAACACTTTGAGGTGGTAGAAGAAAATAAAGAAGATCAAAAAGTAAAGTGCAAGAACTATGGTCAAGTCTTAAATTTTCGTTGAGAGTCTGGCACATGCAGTTTAAGGAAGCATATAAAGTATTGTCTTGAGCGTCCTTCGAAAATTCGTATTTAAGATTTTAATACAATTTGTATTATTTTATAATTATTAGACATATTTATGCTTAATGTTTTAGTTTGTTCGATTAATTTGAAGTATTTAGGCATGAAATTTTAGTTTTACTATTTTTTTTATTAATTTACTTTTTAAATGCAAATTTTAATTTTAAATTTGAAATAAGTATAGCACTTGCAATTTATATTGATACATAGAAAGTATTAATATAACTTGTAATCTTTAAATTAATATAAAGTATTAATATAACTTACAATAGTTATATAAAATTCTAATACAAAATTAAAAATACACTAGACCCGACCCGCTCAACCCGTAGAAAGGAAAAAATCTCTTTAAATAAATGATTATGAGTTTCAGTTATGGGTGTTAAACAGGTCGGGTTAACCCGGTTCTGGACCAGCCCAGACCAGTTGAACCCGGAACTAGCCCGGACCAGTTAGAGGGGGCTAGGTAGGAGGGGTTAGGGGGGTTGGTCCGTTTATTTTTTTGAAAACGGGTAACCGGCCCGGTTTAACCCGGAAAAGTGAACAGTAACTCTTACCGGGTTAACAGGCCTGGACCAGCCCGGTTCAAATGGCTATTTGTTTTTTTAATTTTCAAAACTTGTGGGACCCACTGACCGTTGGCAACGCTCAGACCTTTATTTGGTACGTTGGCCAACGAAAATATTGCATAAATAGCTTTTTTTTAATTTTTAATCATTTTTCAATTTACAAAACTAACTTTCTCTAAAACTATAAATACCTCCCTCCCTCTTCTTTATTTCTTCACTCAATACTCATTTTCAATCTCAATTTCTCTCATTCTCTAATTTTCAAGATCTCAAGTCTCAATCTCAAATTCTCAAATCTCAAATCTCAATTTAAGTTAAATCATGTCTCGTACTTCTAGAATGCGCTCATATGTATGGAAACACTTTGAGGTGGTAGAAGAAAATAAAGATCAAAAAGTAAAGTGCAAAAACTATGGTCAAGTCTTAAATTTTCGTTCAGAGTCTGGCACAGGCAGTTTAAGGAGGCATATAAAATATTGTCTTGAGCGTCCTTCCGAAAATTCATATTTAAGATTTTAAGACAATTTGTACTATTTTAAAATTATTAGACATATTTATGCTTAATGTTTTAGTTTATTAGATTAATTTGAAGTATTTAGGCATGCAATTTTAGTTTTACTATTTTTTTTATTAATTTACTTTTTAAATACAAATTTAATTTTAAATTTTGAAATAGGTAATAGCACTTGCAATTTATATTGATACATAGAAAGTATTAATATAAATTGTAATCTTTAAATTAATATTGTTATAAATAGACTTCTATTTAAGGTGAATGTCTATAATTAGAGAGATTCTAGAGTTCTATTCTTGGTAGCTAAATCATCCCCCTCCCTATAAATAAAGGGGTCTTCTACCATTGTAACACATCCCTAACAATCTCTAAGTATCAATAAGAATACTTCTCTCTCTCTATTCTCTCTATATTGTTCTTGTTCTTGCATTATTCTACTTGTTCTTTATATTATTTCATAACACGTTATCAGCACGAGACTCTACCGTCTCAAGAACCATTCTCGAAAAATCTAAGGTATTTCCCTCTTCCTAATTTAATTTTCGATTATGTCTGACATTACGAAAACAAAGTTCGTTGCCCTTGAAATTTCGGGCAAGAACTATATGACATGGATGTTGGATGCTGAAATCCACTTAGATGCTATGGGTCTCGGAGACACCATTAAAGATAGAGAAAAAGCATCCACCCAAGACTGTGCGAAGGCCTTGATTTTCTTGCGCCATCACCTTGATGAAGGTTTGAAGATTGAATATCTCACCGTCAAGGATCCACTCATCTTGTGGAACGGCTTAAAGGAGAGATATGACAACCTGAAGTTGGTCACTGTGCCACAAGCACGATATGATTGGGCTCATTTGAGGCTCCAGGACTTTAAGTCCGTTTCTGAATATAATTCTGCAATGTTCAGAATTACTTCTAAATTGAAGCTATGCGGAGATAAAATCTCCGATTATGATATGCTTGAGAAAACATTTACAACGTTTCATGCCTCCAATATGGTACTGCAACAATAGTACAGAGAGAAAGGCTTTACAAAGTACTCTGAACTGATTTCTCTTCTACTAGTGGCTGAGCGAAATAATGACCTGCTCATGAGAAATCACGAAAATCGACCCACTGGGTCTACACCACCGCCTGAAGCAGATAAGGTGCACTCTCATTATGCCAAACATGAAAAGGGCCATGGTCATGGTCGTAAACGGGGTCATAGCCAGGGACGTAGACAAGGAAGAAATTCCAATGAAGTCCGTCAACCCCCAAGGAGAGATAACCGCCGAAAGCAGAAACGGGATCATGAAGATCCTAAGGCAAATGGATCAGAAACTATATGTTATCGTTGCGGTGGGAAAGGGCACTGGTCAAAGACTTGCCGTATACCAAGACACTTGGTTGACCTTTATCAAGCATCTCGAAAGAGTAAAGGCCCTGAAACAAATTTTGTCTATGACGACAACTTGGACATCACCCACCTGGATGTGGCAGACTTCTTTGATCAACCCGAGGGGAAAATAGACCACCTAATCGGTGATGGGTCCGTGATGAAAGAAGATGGAGTTATTTGATTTTGTTCTACTTATTTGTATTAGTTAGTGAATAAACTAATAGTCATTAGTATTAGCTCGTATTAGTTAGTTCATGATGCAATGTTAGCAGTAGTTCTTTAGAATGTCTTCAATATGCTCAAATATCAATAATATTTTTACTTTCCAGTAGGGGTAATCGACTAACCTGAAAAACTAGTCGATTATCTAATATTTTTGCATTAAAGCTGAAAAACAATTGATCGACAATCGATTGTCTATGTCTAACAGTCGATTGTCGTTAGACAGTGTAATCTGGAATTTTTCAAAAATCATCCACAATCGATTGTCTATGTCTAACAATCGATTGTCGTTAGACAGTGTAATCTGGAATTTTTCAAAAATCATCCACAATCGATTGTCTGTGTCTAATAATCGATTGTCGTTAGACAGTGTAATCTGGAATTTTTCAAAATAGTCAACAATCGATTGTCTATGCTTAACAATCGATTGTCTTAAGACAGTGTGCTGGAATTTTTCAAAATAGCCAACAATCGATTGTCTATATTTAACAATCGATTGTCTTAAAACAGTATGATCTGGAATTTTTCAAAAATTGTCAACAATCGATTGTCTATGTTTAACAATCGATTGTCAATGCTCAACAATCGATTGTGTGTGTTTAACAATCGATTGTTTTATGAAAAATGCTTAAACTGAAAATTTTCAAGCTGCATAGTAATCGATTATGGATAACTATCTGATTTATTTAGTCAACTGACATCAGCAGATTTTGAAAATATTATGTGACACAAACGAATTGAACTTGTTTATTCTTATGTTCGTGTATTTCTTTTGTATGTCAAACCATGGGAATTAAATTGATTGAAGGCTCCTGAAGAGCAACTGTAACTCTGCCCAAAGGCACGATGTTTATCATAGAGAATGCAATGTTCTCCTCCAAGTCTTAAGAGGAACTTGTTGAGTTTTAATGATATCAGTCAAAATGTTCTCCTCCAAATCTAAAAGGAACTTGTTGAGTTTTAAAGATATCATTCAAAATGGATATCATATTGAGACAATAAATGAGAATAATCTTGAATTCTTCATGAAAACGAGGCTGCCCATTTCGGTTTGGGTTCACGCCATTTTGTATGCAGCAATACTAGTTCGTCGGTTGCCCACTTCGGTTTGGGGTCACGCCATTTTGCATGCAGCAATGCTAGTTCGTCGGCTGCCCACTTCGGTTTGGGGACACGCCATTTTGCATACTGCAATGCTAGTTCGTCTCTGAATGACGAATTGACACAAATATTCCCCGTTGCAATTGGTTTTGGGTCATGGACCCAATATATCCCATTTAAGAATCTTTGGATGCGCAGTATATGTGCCTGTAGCACCGCCATCCCGCACCAAAATGGGTCTGCAAAGGAGGTTAGGAATATATGTTGAGTTTGAATCGCCCTCCATTATTCGCTACCTCGAAACATTGACAGGAGATTTGCACGATTTGCAGACTGTCAATTTGATGAGACACTTTTCCCAAAATTAGGGGGAGAAGTTGGTGAAACCAAACGGGAAATTTTGTGGAAAAATGCATCATTATCTCATCTTGATCCACATACCTCTATTTGTGAAAGAGGCACAAAAGATTATCCATTTGCAAAGAATAGCAAATCAAATGCCTGACGCATTTATAGATTTGAAAAGGATAACAAAATCACATATCCCCGAAGTGAATGTGACAACATCTGATTCACGAATACATATTCATTATTGGAAGAATATGAACATGAAATTGGTATTAAATATACCACACTCACCCCTAGAAGGAGGTTTGAGATGATACCACACTTACCCCTAGAAGGAGGTTTAAGATGATATATGGCATGAATGATCGTTGGTCACGTACCTATTGTACGCCAAAGTATTTTGGAAATATGACTATTAAAGGACAACGATAATGCAAGAAACATATCTTGCATATAAGTTTGACATGACCATAATGGTATAACTTTCTCTTTAAGAAAGATATTCACCACATGGATGTTGATGAATCTGTGGTAGTACAAAATTAATTGAGAGCTCTAGAAGAGCCAATTATTACTATGTTGGAGAAACACAATTGAGTATTGTGCTGTAGTAAGTCTCAAAGAAACTTATTCAGTTTCCAAAGTACACGCGAAAGCGATTGATTATATTGAGACTATAAATAAAGGAAGGCTTTGATATCTCCTATTACTACAACTTGTAGCAGGGTAATTTGCATATGAAAAGCTACCCGCTTTGTTCTCCAGTTTGTACTACACAAACGAAAGAATGCCACAATAAAGTGGATATCTATTGATATAAAAACCCATGTCATAATAAACCTGAAATTTATTGATAAGTGCACATGTCATGGTGTAAATTTGAAGTTTACCAATATTGATAATTTGTTCAGTTAGCATTCGTATTAGCCATCTCATTTTAAGTATGATGTGCAAATTCACACAGGTGAATATCAAAGAACTAGAAAGTTCTTTACGAATTCTCTTGTATCACTTGTTCTCATTAATGAACTGACCAACTAAAGAGTTCGTGTTGAAGCCCATAAACTCTGGAAATATCAAAGGTGAATACGGGCCCATTCACCTGCCATGTATACCACATATGATGCATCTATGATATGGTTACATGCGCAATTGTTATTAACCCGCAGCCTGGCCGGTGCTTGCGAGGTAAATTGCTCAGTAATCTAACTTCGAGCATAATTTCCAGATTCTCTACTCAAGATAGTTCATCTTGATAAGTTGGTTTATATCAAAGTTGGTTTAGCAAGATAATTATTGAGTGCTTCCACTTAATAGCTAAATTGTTTCTTATGAGAACAAAGTTATATATATCAGTTTGATATACGTTGTATACGAGAGTATATTATATTCTCCCCTCACAAGTGGTTCAGGGTCAGGAACCAAATAATTTCATCTTATTATTAATGTGCTGTGTATATTGATATAATAATGCACAAAGATGATTTCCCAAAGTTGAGGAAACAAGTTAGCTTTACTAACATGAGGGGGAGACATGATAAACGCTTGAGAAGAGGTAACATGGGATGAATTATCATTTGTATATGTAAATCCCCAAATATCATGATATGAACCTGAAGTTCATAAAAGGATAAATCAATTGCAACATATTGCAAAGCATGCTATACGCATTTGCTGACCCAAAGAATGTAACTATATTCTCACTACAAAAGTCCCTGAAGGACAAGGTCTTGGATACGCTTGAAGCGTATAGACAAATACTTGATTCCATGTGAAAGACATGTAGATTTGAACATGTAGTTCAAATACTTGAGAGTATAAAAGTCAAAGCATATGCAATTCGTGGTCCTGAAGTACCACATCCTAAGTACAATTTGTGCACATATGTATCTTGCTATAACTATAAGCATGATGGCATTGAGAATACATCTATGAAGATATTGAAGAGTCATTCCACGGCATTATATGAAGATGTTCATATCTATCAAGAATGATGATTTCAAGGTGCGGAATATTTATTCAAGTCAATATGGTTGATTTGTCAAACGTCTACCAAAGATCGTTTTGAAGATGATGCACAAGATTGGAATGCAAATGCTCAAGGGTATAAATTGATGTTCTTATTAGGGGGAGTTAATGCGCGTTGCACTCTTTTTCCCTTACAAGGTTTTGTCCCACTGGGTTTTCCTTGCGAGGTTTTAACGAGGCAACCAATAGGCGCATATTCAAACATGTGTACTCTTTTTCTTTTCTTTAATTTTTCCCATTGGGTTTTGGTTTTAAGGTTTTAACGAGGCACATTGTTGAATAGACATTCAAGGGGGAGTGTTATAAATAGACTTCTATTTAAGGTGAATGTCTATAATTAGAGAGATTCTAGAGTTATATTCTTGATAGCTAAATCATCCCCCTCCCTATAAATAAAGGGGTCTTCTACCATTGTAACACATCCCTAACAATCTCTAAGTATCAATAAGAATACTTCTCTCTCTCTATTCTCTCTATATTGTTCTTGTTCTTGCATTATTCTACTTGTTCTTTATATTATTTCATAACATATAAAGTATTAATATAACTTACAATAGTTATATAAAATTCTAAAAGATACACGAAACCCGACCCGCTCAACCCGTAGTTCAATTTTCACCAAAATGGACCCGTATTTGTTAAACCCATTAAGAACCAATTAAGAACCAATCCGGATCCAGCCAGGACCATAACCCGTGCAGATCCAACAAATAAAGGCTCACCCAGCCCAGTCCACCCGTTGAACACCCATAGTTTTAGTGTACTTCATTTTAGTCCTGTAATTGTTGGCTTGAGTTGTGCTATTACAATATACTGTTATTGGTGTTTGCTGCCCTAATAATTCTACAAGTCAATACGATGGAAAATTATAAATTAGCAGTAGATACATCAGATGTTGATCACAGTACTAAACAAATCTGTGAGATACCATCTACAGATGGTAAAGTACTCCAAGAAACACCCTCCAAATTTTCATATGCTAAAAATGAAAAACACTGGTAAAGATGATAATAGAGAAAGCAAAACATAACAAAGAATTAGTAAAACAAACACCAATGTTTTAACACCACAGCAGAATTTAACAATCTCAAGAAAGATAAGGTCTTAGTAGTGCATAAAGACAGTAACTGAAATCACAAAGCAGACAAGCATTCTACATATTACATCACAGCTCAGTACTCATCCTCATCTTCTCCCTCCCCTTCGTCATCACCTTCAGCACCAACCTCCTCATAATCCTTCTCCAGGGCAGCAAGATCTTCACGTGCTTCGCTGAATTCACCTTCCTCCATGCCCTCACCAACATACCAGTGGACAAAAGCACGCTTGGCGTACATCAGATCAAACTTATGGTCAATGCGTGAGAAGACCTCAGCAACACTGGTTGAGTTGGAAATCATGCAAACAGCCCTCTGCACCTTAGCAAGGTCGCCACCAGGAACAACAGTTGGTGGCTGATAGTTAATACCACACTTGAATCCAGTAGGGCACCAGTCAACAAATTGGATGGTGCGCTTAGTCTTGATGGTGGCCACAGCAGCATTAACATCCTTGGGCACCACATCACCACGGAACATGAGACAGCAAGCCATGTACTTGCCATGACGAGGGTCACACTTAACCATCATGGAAGATGGCTCAAAAGCACTGTTGGTGATCTCTGCAACTGAGAGCTGCTCATGGTAGGCCTTCTCAGCAGAAATGACAGGAGCATATGAGGAAAGCATAAAATGGATCCTGGGATATGGCACAAGATTGGTCTGGAATTCATTCACATCAACATTCAAAGCACCATCAAACCTCAAAGACGCTGTGAGTGAAGAGATAACCTGCACAGATTGCACACATATTAGTATTATCAAATTAGAGTTAATTTTTTCGTTAGACAATCATAAATGATAGGTTATTAAGCTAGACAATCATAAATGATAGCTTATTTATGTTCGTTAGACAATCATAAATAATAGGTTATTAAGCTACCTGTGAGATAAGGCGGTTAAGGTTGGTGTAAGTAGGGCGCTCAATGTCCAGAGAGCGCCTGCAAATGTCATAAATGGCTTCATTGTCCAGAAGAATGGAAACATCAGTGTGCTCAAGGAGGGAATGAGTTGACAGGACACTGTTGTAAGGCTCAACAACAGAAGTTGAGACCTGTGGTGAAGGATAAATTGTGAAACCAAGTTTTGACTTCTTTCCGTAGTCAACAGAGAGACGCTCCAGAAGAAGCGACCCCAGACCTGAACCAGTACCACCACCAACAGCATTGAAAACCAGGAACCCTTGAAGACCAGTACAGTTGTCTGCAAGCTTTCGGATGCGATCCAAGCAAAGATCAACAATCTCTTTCCCAACTACAAACAGACACAACAACAATCAGCATTAGACTGAAGAACAAAAACCCAACTTCAGCAAGATATAATACTTACTGGTATAGTGACCACGGGCAAAGTTATTGGCTGCATCTTCCTTGCCACTTATGAGCTGTTCAGGGTGAAAGAGCTGTCGGTATGTTCCTGTCCTCACTTCATCAATGACAGTGGGCTCAAGATCTACAAAGACAGCCCGAGGGACATGCTTTCCAGCTCCAGTTTCACTGAAGAAGGTGTTGAATGCATCATCACCCCCTCCAACAGTCTTGTCACCTGGCATCTGGCCATCGGGCTTTGGGAAAACAAGAGAGAATTATCAGCAATTCACAATCAACAGGTCACTCAGGATATTGTGGCTTATCAAGGACAAATAAACAGTATATGTCCATCACATTTAAAAATGTAGCCATATATCAATTCATACATAAGAGACTCCAAATAAATGAGAAGTTTTCATTTTCTGAATCAGAATCAATCTAAGATGCGCAGACACAAGCACACATACAATGTGTGACTTCAAGTGGATCTACATATCAACAAGTTTTTACAACAATTATTTAGTTACAGTTGGATACCTACAAAACCTACATCTAATTTAGATCTACCAAAATTTTAACATTTCAAAGACAAATATGGATACTACATGTAAATTATTCAATCAGATCTATCAAAATCTTAAACATGTCAAATCAAACGGACAAACACGGTCAGATCTAACAATCTTATTCACATTCTGAAACAATTGGATACCTAAGTGACCTAGGTATGTATTATACAATCTGATCTGTTTAATTATTTAACATTTTGAATAAAATGGACGTATATAGAGTAGATCTATAACATTCACTCAGATCTATAGAAAAAACATTCAGATCTAAGATCAAATGACACATACATAACCTAGAATTAAATTAAAAATCAGATCTATCGAAAAAAATTCACATATATTCAAACAGATCTACCGCAAATATTTGACATTTTCATCGATTTATGCGAAGCAAATACAAATGTCAAAACACAGAAAATGTTATTATTAAAAAAATAATATACCTGAATGCCGTGCTCGAGGCAGTAAAGTTCCCAGCAGGCATTTCCGACCTGAATACCAGCCTGACCAATGTGGATCGAAATGCACTCTCTCATTTTCACCGAAACCCTAAAAATTCAAATTTCAAAGAGGAGAAAAAGCGGCGTTTATCAAGACGCCGTTTAAACAGAAAGAGATGAGTTTTCGAAATTCGAATTGTGAATGTGGTTCTCAGAAGGGCCTCTGTTTTATAGGAGAAAGAATAAGGGAACGGCGAAATGGATATCGGGTTATTAACTATGGTTAAGAATGTTTTTCGGTGATTTGGATTTTTATTAACCGTGGTTTGGTTATGTTAGGTCCAGCCGGTTCTGTTTTAAATTTTTTTGAATTGTGTGGAAAAGCCGAAAATGACGTTGCTCCTTCGTTGGAAGAGATATTTGCAACTGTTATCCCGCTGGTTTTGATAAATTTTGATTTAGACCAGTTTTGAAGCATTTTGAATTAATCAAATTTTGCATTTTTTGTCCTTTACACAGAAAATAAGTTATATTACTCACAAATAGGAATCTTGTTAAAGGTTTAAAGCATAATCTCTTGAGCGTAAGTCAATTATGTGACAAGGGAAATCTTGCCTTATTTGATTCGGATGAATGCTTAGTATTTAGACGTAGTGATTTCAAAATTATCCTTAGTTTGCACTCCAATATTAGGATTCGAGATGATGTTCTCAAGGGGGTGTGAGCTTTGACTTTCATGATCTATTCTGCATCCCCAGAGATAGTTAACCCAAGGAGTGACCTAAAGGAACAGTGTCACTAGGTTTTAACAGTATAAATTGAACTTAATACATAGGTAATTAAATGACTTTATGAAGATTCGGGAGCATGATGATCGAAGGTGCATATTTCAATTAAATTCAAAATTAAATGTGATTGAAAATTTAAATTTACTTAATCAGAGATCAAAGGAACCAAGTCAATATTTCAGCGAACAATCTCCTTATTAGAATTGTAATGTATATTCAACAAAAAAGCACTTTGAGCAAAAAGATAAAATGTAATGAAATTTACTATTTGCTTGATATATTTTTAAATTTTCGTTGTTGTATACGGTTAAAATCGGGCATACCCAATTGTGCTATTTGATCAAGACCAAGGTACAGAATCGAGGGTTAGCTTCGTAATGGAGCATACCAAACACAAAATACCTCGTCCAAGGATCAAGGTGTATGTCGAGATCGAGGCCAGCAGCGACCAAGACCAAATATAACAGACTTCGAGCAAAGCGCAATAATGAAAAATTGGGATATCCGAGACCAGTTGGAGATCATGGCGAAATCTCGGAACAGATCAAGTCATGGGCGGTTATCTAGTTAATTATGGGATGTACTTCCGGTATAAGAATTGTACCGTAAATATGATCTTCTACTATATAAAGGGGATCTTAATCATCTTATAAACACCTTACATTCACACATATTAAAGCAATACAATATTCTCTCTTTAATTTACATTTTCTTGTTTATCAGTTTGTTGTATTTTAACTGTTCTTGCATAACTAGCTCGAGGGTATTCGAGCTCGGAGGGCTAAGTCTATTCAGACACTGGTTCGCCTCATATTATTGTTAATTTTTGTTATTACTCTTTGCATTTGTTAATTGGTATTAAGTGAAATCACGTATTTTAAAAAGGCCAAACGGTTAAATGAACCGTGTCTATATAGATTACTCGAGACCTAAGGGCAAAACATGTACACATAAATGATCTATTGAAAGAAGTATTTTTTCCTTATCCAATGTTTCATGCCTTAGTAAAATTTCAACTTTACAATTTCATACTTATGGTCTATTATGGAAACTGGCTCAAGCGTCGGTCGCAACTAAAGATCGAACAATCAACCCCGTACTCGAGGAATGCCGTCCAAAAATCGGCATGCTCAAATTATTAAACTTCAAGATTATAAAACCTTAAAAAGGTAACCCTCATCCTTAAAGGCCACAGCCATCCCACTTGGGAACTAAAGTTTCAAACATGTTCGAAGTGTAATTGAGAAACAAGCCCAAATGGCAAATCTCAAGTTAAAGGCTACAACCAAACCAACACGGTTAGGAGATGTCTGAATTCCGTAATAAGATATGCCTTCCAATATTTCATAAAATTGGTTTAAAAAAGGCTTCCTCGGCAAAACTACAAAGGGTTTCGCTAACATCAACCCTCAAAAACCTTAAAGGGTACCAAATTGTCCAAACTCTCGAACAAACTTATGCTAAGGCATAACAAAGTAAAAGGTTTCGATAACACTAACCCTCGAAAATCCTAATGAGAGCGGATTTACCTCGTTCTAAGGCACAACAAATTTTGATATGGTTACACTTTTTAAGCCAAAAAGGGAAAAAAGCCACTCTTTTGAGGTCATATAGGCCCAATTCAAGAGCCTAAGGCCCATTATATTTTTTGAGTTCGAGAATACACCCTTAGCCAACTAAAATATAAGGGTTAAACCAAAGAAAGGGGAGCCTACTGAAGTTTCAAAAAAAGAAATTGAGAATCATCATCGGCTGTGTTTTAAATGAAGGAGAGAGACATGACTTGCTAGGAATTGAATCAATAGGCTCAGAGGCATGCCCCGTATCCGCTGCAAGAGAATCCGCTCTTTGACACATATATTAGACCGTAGCACAAGAGACGATTTGCTGTAGTCCCATTTTTCTACTTTGAGTTCGAGCAAGTGCTCACTCGGTTATAAAGACTATATTAGTCTGACTTTGATCGAGTTGCCTAAGTTTCAGACTCACAAACAAAATTTTCACAATACATGAAGTGAGTCAAAATTCTCACAAAATATAAAGTGTATCAAAATTATCATAAGGCAAAAAGTAAATCGGAATTTTGGCAAGACAAAAATCGGGATAAGAAAGGAAATGTTATAATATATATATATATATATATATATATACACAAAAAATCCAAACTAAAGGAAAAATCCTAAGGGCTTAATTTTATTCGGGAGTTGCGTCTTCTTCACCAAAATCCCCCACTCTCGTATCCACTCGAGCTCCCAAAGTCAACATCAGAAGAAGAAAGCAACACTTTAGCTTGGGCATCGAGTACTTTTGCGTTCTCAATATTGACAACAAGGTCAAAGCCATGAGCATCGATCTCTTCGAGAGTCTCTCTTCGAGACTAGTACTTGGCATGCTTGAAGCCTAGTATGATCGAGTCTGAGCGGTTCCAACCACTTCTCTCTCTCGAGCTTGAGCAGCTTCAGCATCGGCTTGGTATATGGCCACGATTGCCTCCATATTAGCCTTTATTTTTTCTGCCTCGGATTTGGTATTTGCAACAGGTAATTGAGCCTCGAGCTCCTTAATTTTCTTGGCTCGATCCAGGATTTTCTCCTTCATGCTTTGGAGTGGGCCTTCAACCGATAACACTTGGGCTCGAGTAGTATCCTTCTCTAAGGCAAGGCGGTCCATGTTCTTCTTTCACCCAAAGTATCTGCCTTCATCATGTTGGCCTCCTCATGGAGTTGCTCGATCATTTCGACCTTCTGTTGAACCTGCATGATCAAAGCATTAATCGTCGTACCTAAATGATAGATCGAACTTTTAAGAAAATTCTTCATTACCTGCTCAATCAGGTTGGTCTGCTCTTTGTGAATTATGGCTAGTTCAGCTTGAAAGTCATTGATCTCCTCTTCTTTTTGCCCACTGAGAAGTTTAAGGACATATCTATCCTCCACGAGCCTTTTAATATTAACCTCACACCGGTTCAGCTCTGCCCCATATTTAGAAAACACTTCCTGATAAAGCGTCAAGGCCTATGAATAAAGAAAAAAATGTAGGCAAAAGGAAATAAAGGCAAACGTAATATTGATAAAGGGAGCTAAGGCTTACCCGACTCAGGAGTCGCTGAGCCTTATCGAAGTACTCGATGCATCACCCATATTGGAAGCATATTTGACTCTCGTGAAGCAACCATGAAACCCCCCCCCCCTTGTAGGCCATTCCCACATCGAGGGTCTCCATGACCTGGGCTTCCTGAATTTTCCCCTCGAAAAATGTGGGGAGGGGTGGTGAATAATCAATGTATACTGCCCCAAGCAAGTCCGTTGGGGCATTCTCTTTATTTCGAAGGGCCTCAAAACTGGCCCCTTCAGGCACATCTGTCGGTTGCTCATCGCGGCAGGAGGCATCTTCAGCCTCCAAGGACTGGGGGACTTTGTTCAGGCCACCCTTCGAGATCTCATCTATCTGAGGCTAAACCTCTTCGATCGTCACCGAATTAGCGGCCTCCAGGGCCTTGGAGCTCTTGTTCATTCGAGCTACTAGATAAAAGTCCACTACTTCATCTTCTTCTTCTTCTTCCTCCCTTAGACGTTGAGCTACATCAGTAGGCAAGGCGGCAATATCCTTTTTCGACCCGCAAGCCTTGCTCTTCTTGGGCTTTGGAGTATCAGATGGCGAGACCCTTTTTCTTTTCTTTTCCTTTGACGGCTTCGAGGCGGAACCTCCTTCTCCACGGACGGGGGCCTTGTGACAGCATTTTTCCCAAGGCTTGTGTGAAAAGAAATCAAGTAAGTATAAGAGGGAAATATTTTAGGGCCATTAGATATGTAAAGAAAAGGTTTACCGTGATTTTTGGAATCCCATCGGTCCTTTGCTAAATCATGCCATGAACGTTTAGCATATGAGAAGGCCAAATATAGGGTCCGAACCCAGCTCTCGAGGTTCGCAATTGCACTAGGCATCCAAGTGACCGCTACATCACAGAAAAAGATTTCATTGAAAAGAAGTAAAGGAAACAAAATAGTAAATAAAAGCTAAAGGAAGGATCAAACTTAAGCTCAATATTCCACTTCTCGAGAAATGGCATCTTCTTGGACTGAATTAGGTCGGAAGTTTCCACTCGAACGAACCGACCCATCTACCTTTGATCCATATCCTCATCTATGCTCGAAAATAACAACTTGGTAGCCCGACACTGAAACTTTATCAACCACCTAGAAAAAGACAGGGCTTATACAGCCTGATGAGGTGGTCGAGGGTGAAAGGCGTCCCTTCTTTTTTGCTCGTGAAAAATTGTTAACAAAATGACAATCCGCCAAAAGGAATGTTGGATCTGGACTAGGGTTATTTAGTATTGGTGGCAGAAGTCGATGATGACGGGATCGACAAGGCCCAACGTGAAAGGATAATTGTAAACACTTAGAAGCCCTTCCACATAGGTAGTGATATCTTCCTAGGGAGACGGAACCACCACCTTTTTCTTCTCCCAATGGTAGTCTTTCTTGACCTGCTCGAGGTCGCTCTTAGTTATTGAGCATATGTACCTAGAAATTGGCTCACACCGTCCATGGAGAAGAAGTTTTCTCGACTTTGAAGTCTAAAGAAAGATCACACCCCATCTCGGGAACGCATTCCTCAGGGCGCGACTCCACCAATGTTTTGTCGCACGGTCGGCCGTATAAAGAGGCTTTCTCCTTTGAGGAAGAGTTTGTAACGTCTTCGCCATTTTTGTGTAAAGAAAGACGAAGAGGATAAGGTTTCGTGTTTTGAGGAAGGGTTGGCAACGGAGCCTAGGAGACTATGCAGAACGAGATTTTTGAATATTAGTACAAGAAAAATTCAAAGTAATGTTTGAGGAAGTGAAAAGAAGACCTATTTAAGGATTCATGACGACGGTTCAAAGGCACTGGTATCTGACCGCCAACTAACACTCATTAATAATTTTGAGAACTATACCAACGAGACGTTTCGGTCGCATATGTCACGAGGATGGCATCATGATAGATCGAGGTACAAAATCGAAGGCTCAATTCGTTTGTTCCATTACATTCCAAGAAACAGGGGGACTATTTGTATATGGTTAAAGTCGGGCTTACTGGATTATGCTATTTGATCGAGACCAGGGACTGCATCAAGTGTTAGCCTCGTAATGGATCAGACCATAATACGAAGACGAGGTATCGAGTCCAAGGATCGAGGTGCATGTCGAGATCGAGGCCAATATCGATCAAGATCAAATATGACAGACTTCGAGCAAGACGCAGTAATAGAAAAACGAGATATTCATGATTAGTCGGAGATCGTGGCATAAATCTCGGAACAGATTAAATCAGGAGTGGTTATCTAGTTAATCCAGGGATTTACTTCCAAAATTAGAATTGTACCATAAATAAGATTCCTCTACTATATGAAGGGGATCCTAATCATCTTGTAAACACCTTACATTCACATAGATCAAAGCAACACAATATTCTCTCTTTAATTTAAATTCTCTTGTTTATCCATTTGTTGCATTTGAATTGTTTTTATATAACTAGCTTGAGGGTATTCGAGTTCGGGGGCTAAGCTTTGTTCAAACACTGGTTCGCCTCATATTATTATTAGTTTCTATTATTACTCTTTGCATTTATTAATTGGTATTAGGTGAAATTATATATCCTTAAAACCATATTATAAGAAGTTTATCCGATTTTTAGTGTAAACGGTTGATTGTTTAATTTGCATGGAAACTAAATAGGACAAAGGAGAAAGTACAATTTCACCACAAATTTTATGGAAAATATTAAAACTAGGGAGAAAAAGGATAGCAAAACATAGAGTTTTTAAAAAAAAATTATTTGGTTAAAAAAAATGAAGGAGAAGAAGAAAACCAATAAAAAATGAAAATGATTCTCGTCTAGAACGATTTTATTTTCATCGTCTAGGACAAATTTCTTTTTTTTGAACCTTCAGGGAAGAAAGAAATATACGAAAATTATGAAAAGTATATCTAATTGCTAATGATTTGCTTTCTCGTTTTAGGCCAAATATATATGCAGCTCCTCGATAGATATTATGTTTTTAAAATATGAATCTTAATTATTCAAACCTTAATCATTAACTTTGTTTATTTTTTTACTTCATAACTTAATAAGTCTTAATAGGTCTATATGATTAAGATATATAGCAAAAACTTAATTTCATTAAGACGGTAGTATCCACATTCGTTATTAATTGCTATCGGCTCCTACCATTATCAAATATTACTATGCCAACCACCACCATACTCAACTACTACCACTACCACCACCACCACCATCTTCTCCTTCTCCTCCTCCTTAATAGTAGCCGCCACCATTATCGATAACCACCATCCAGAATCTCCACTAACCCACCACTATTATTCTCAATCATAACCACATACGCATCTACCACAACTAACCACCTTTTCATTATCAAAAATCATAGTCGGCCCTATTCACCATTATAAACTACCACCATCTTCCTCAATCACAACCACAACCACCACCACCACCACCATCTACTATTATTAATTATTACCACCTACCACCATCATTCTCAACCATAATCGACATCACTGTCAATCATCACTAGCTCCTATTCAGAACCACTACCATCAACTAAAATCACCACCAACTACCGCATTTAGTCGGCATTTACAAGTACCATTGTTAGCCACCATCATCACTAACTACCATGTTTTTAAAAATATACACACATATATACTATTAATAGAATATTTGATTAATTTGTATTTTATTTTTATTAATTTTTTTATAAAAATAAATTTTATATATTCAGATGTTAATAAATAAACAGTTTCATTATTTAGTATTCAAATTTTAATATGCATCTTAATATTTAGATATGTATTTAAATACATATATTTTAATTTAATACATATCTTGATATTTAAATGTATATTCAAATTCAAATATTTTAATCTTTAAAAAAACAAATAAGAGCCCTAAAGCTTTAACATACCTATCAAACACA
The DNA here is from genome assembly GCA_034376525.1 of Nicotiana benthamiana. Taxonomy (NCBI): domain Eukaryota; kingdom Viridiplantae; phylum Streptophyta; class Magnoliopsida; order Solanales; family Solanaceae; genus Nicotiana; species Nicotiana benthamiana. The sequence continues at coordinate 100,363,261 of CM067337.1, forward strand.
CATTGATGACATGGCAACATGCGAGTAACTCACTTCAAAATAGAGCGTTACAGACCAAATTCTTTTTTTCCCTTTCCCTTCATCTTCTCTCTTCGCTTCACAACCATTTCCACCATCAAATCTCTGCCACCTACCTATTACCTCCATCACTATGCCCAAAGGGACGTAGACAAGAAAGCAAATATCTTGATTCAATAATAGTAACAATCAAATTCGTCATTTGTTTCTCACTCCCTCTCCCGTTGTTAGCGCCAGATTGATCTGCTCGACTGCCGACAAAATCTCCGGCAATATTACTTGTACATAAAGGATCATTAGTTTAAGTTTCTGATTTTGATTATATCTACGTTGAGTTTTTCCCTTTTGGAGTTCTAGGGCAAAAATCTACAACAACGTTGCTTAATTTGTTGCAGATTTTGACCAAACACTGAGTGTTTTTGAAGTGGCAATTGTTGGTTTGGATGGATTTCTCATCGTAAATGGCAGCAACTACTAATGTAGAGGTTTCTTCTTCCTCTAACTCCACTACATATGATGATGGTGCTCTGTTCATCACCCCAGCTCACGCTAGGTTGCCTTGCATTTCCAGTCGAAAATATCTTCAAATTATCTTAAAGTACTAAGAGAGTTTCAGAATTAAGTGTCCAATAGACACATTTTCAGCACACGTTAAGTGCTCAATAAGAACAAGCTTTTGTTAGAGTGTCCAAATAAAAATATCTTGCAAGTTTGAGGGGCCGCATATGTATTTGACTCTCGTTTCATGTTTGGGCTTCTAACATAAATAAGAATCTCAACTGTTGGCGCTTGTTTTAATCTTTTTTAAAAACTCCATCTCCAATTTCTTTTTCATTTTTAATTGTATAAACCTTTTTCCAACGAAGCAACAAAAAAAGGTTTTTCAGTTCTCACAAAAAGTAAAAAACTACTTATGAAAAATAACCAATTTAAGGGTGTGCTTAGGTGTTAGGGATATAGTAGATATGCCCTAGATCCAATATCATATTTGATAACTTGAACATAATTTTGTGAATGTCATTTGATATAAAATATATGTCATTTGATATTTTTTTATCATTATTATTAATTGTTTGATTAATATGATAAGGTCCTTGATTAAATTTTGAGATTTGTCATCGTGATAGAGATCATGATAATGAGAGCAAAGTCTTTTACAATTTAATCTAAATTTGTTCTTGATCGTAGGATTATTAATTTGGACATTAGTAATCCGGTTAGATCAATATTTATGTGATCGTCTTTATCAGATAAAGATTAGTTAATCTCATTAACTAAATCACATAGATAGATGATGCATATAGAGATATGATCATTGTACCGACTCATTGGATAATTCCTAATGGTTAGAATTACCATAATTGTCAATAGGATATTTTCTTGAAGAATGTGATGTAACCGTTTCCTTTCACTTGAGATCGTCATAGTAATTGACAAGTTATTTATTGTGCTTCGATACTAGACACCTATGGCCCTAGGGCGATAGTTGAAAGGATATTGGGTACGATTAAATACTTGTAGAATTAGTGATTGATCAAGACAGAATCTGTCAATTCTTGGTAATGAGTTTAAGCTCCATGTTGTCATAAATTATAAACGACCAAACTAAGACATTGGCCAGGGCAATTGAATGAAACAAGAAATGAGTTTCTTAGGTCATTCAATGGTCGATTATGTTTGACGTGAACACATAGTTGATCACTTATTAGGATTTGACAGTTGAAGCATATCCTAGGGTGATCCAGAGCTATAAGGACAGAAGGAATTGCTACATTATTCTTCTACTGGTTCTTGAGAGTAAATTGTATACTTCATGCTATCCGGTCGTTAAGGAGTGTTGCTAGACGCCATCCTTGATTTGTATATTGATATGATCAATTTACTACAGGTTTAGTATTGAACCCATGGGGTCGCACACTAACGAGTGTTTTGATCTTTGCTAAAGGATTAATTAACTTATTATTTGATAATTAAATTAAAGAATTTAATTAGTCAAATAAATTTAGTTATTAGTCCAAATGAAATATTATTATATTCTTTGCTAGCACAAAGATTATAATTAATATCATGAACAAATTGAAGTTTCTATTTAGAATAGAAATTAAATAATATCTCTTGGTTGAAATATATGTGATATATATAATTAATATTATTTTATATAATAGATGTATATAAAATATAATATTAATAAAGGCTTGTTAATAAATCTAATTTTGAATTGGATTATTAATGTGTAATTGAAGTTTTATCCTATTTGGAATAGGATTAATATTTTAATAGGAAAATATTATATTAATAAAAAAAATTTATGAATTAGAATCCAATTTAGAATTGGATATACAATGTCTAATTTTGGAATAGACATTGTATTCCAAAAGTTCGAAATTGGAATCCACGTTAAAAAGGAAGTGGAAGTTGGGAATTTTCATACAAAATTCCTTAAAGTTTATTTTTGGAATAAACTTTTACCCTAAGTAAATTATTACCTCAATCAAATAGGACTAGGGTTTGTAGGTGATGCTATATTAAGGGTGATGGAGAAAATTTGCAAAGTTTAGTTTTTAATTTTTCTTGAGAAGAAAACCTACTTTGTGAAAGTGAGAGTGCAATATAAAGCCAAGAGAGAAAAATACAATTGCAAGAAAAGTGTTTCTTGTTCTACTAATTTGAGTTGAGATTTTTTGAGAAAAAATTTCAACACAATATTCTTCGTTCAATTTGTTCGCGGGTTTCATTATTCAAAGAGTTGATAGCACGGATCGGTCTCGGTGTGGATACGCATAGAGTCTTCGCACTATCGAAGAAATTTTGAAAAGAAACTCTCTTTACCAGGTACGTCTTAGATTCGATCTTTGGCACGTTAATAAATTTTAAACACGAAAAAATATGCCTAGGATTGTTATAGTCTTCCGTTGCGTGTTACGAACACCTATACGCAATCCTTCGGTGGTATCAGAGCCGTGGTTTATTGTGTCTATAATTTATTTATGAAATATTTTTAATATTATATTTGAAGAGTTCAAATCATAATAGATGTGCCTTGTTCAATAGTCAAATCGTTTGAATATTGATATTATTTTATTGTGGATAAAATATGAATTCATGTAACTTCGTTCATAACTTGAATTTGAAATTTTGTATTAGATACAATGGGAATCTATAATAGGTTACATGATTCTATTGTTATTTTAGTTGTTATTAGTTCATGAGATGTTAATTAATGATAATATTCTAGCATGAATTCTTTTTATGTGATATATAAGATAAATATGTTAGAGGATGTTGAATTTTGTTTTATGCTATGTGGTTGTTCATTACATAATTTTGAATTATTTATTACATGTGATATAAATTAATTTAGGACTAAGCATGTAGACAACTTGAACTAAATTCACATGCTATAAAAGATTCGATCTTCGTATTATTAAAAATTGTTTTTGTAACAATTCCCTCTTACTAAAATTTGAGTTCTTTTTATTATAGAGCTATCCATCAAGGTATTAATTTTACTTATTTATTGTTTATAAGGAGCGGCCTGACTACCAGGAGACTTATAGTTCGAAAATATGTTAAAATTATTTATGGCATTAGATGTATGGATTGAAAGAATTATTCAATTTTACACTAGACGCCTGGACTACCCGGAGGAGTATAAAATTTAATATGTTCTTTGCTATCATGATGGTTGAACTCAACTATGCCAATAGGATCGACCTGACTACCAGGGGACTATTTGACATAGAGCTATTTAAGGAAATTGTATGGGGATACAATTGGTAACAGTACCTACCTTTAAAATATATGTGAGAAACGACTTGACTTCCAAGGGGCTCATACATATTGTTAAAGGATTTCTTTACTCCACTAAAAGAAATAAAGATTTCTTAAACTATAATGAGGGTAATTAGTTTAATATAATTTGTGGAAATATCATATAGATAAAAGTCCATGTCTTTATGATATATGCAAATATGTTCTTATATTATTGCCTTTTCTTTTCTATATTTTTGATTTCTCAATATGTCTGTTATATCATTGCGTGAAATACTTGGAAGAATGCCTTTGCTATTAAACACATCATTCTCGCTTCTACGAGTTCTGAACTCCAGAGGAAACATCAGAATATAGATCCAACTGCAATCGTTGAATATCTTAAGAAGATGGTTGATGCATTGTTGGACATTGAAAACTCTCCAGTTGGACCCCTTGTCAATCATATGACCGTTCTTACTGAAGAACATGAGAAGTTGGGGTACAAACTTGGTAAAGAGTTTTCTGAAGATTTGATCTTGCAGTCAGTATATGATGCTGAATGTTTTCACTGTAAGAAGAAAGGGCATTGGAAGAAAAACTGCAAGAAGTATCTTGCAACTCTAAAGGACAAGAAACAAGGCGAGACATTAATGAAAAATGTTTTCAAGATTTCTTTAGCTACTACCAATTCTTCACTGTGGGTATTAGATACTGGCAGTGGTTGTAACATCTGCAATATGTTGCAAGGGTTCAAGATAAGTAGGAGGCTAAAGAAAGGAGAAATTAATCTACAAGTTGGAAATAGTGCAAAAGTTGCGGCCGTAGCTATAGAATCAATTTCCTTAATAATGCCTACGGGAAAAGTACTTATGTTGAATGATTGTTGTTACGTTCCTAAATTTGTTTTGAACATAATTTCAGCTTATATGTTCGACAAACGTGGGTTTCACATTAATATAGGCAATGGTATTTGCTCTATTTATTATAGTGATAATTTATATGTGAATAGCTATCTCCAACATGATGTTTATGTCATACCTAGTGTGAATACTAATTCGATTATGCATGTTTCAAGTCTTAAGAGGAAAAGAGATGATCATGTAAATCAAACATACCTTTGGAATTGTAGGCTTGGTCATATTGGAGAGAAAAGAATTAACAAGTTGTACAAGGAAGGGTACCTTAACAAGTATGATTTTGAATCATATCCAACTTGTGAATCTTGTCTCAAATGAAAAATGACAAAATCTCCATTTACTGGAAGTGGAGAAAGAGCTTCTGAATTATTGGGGCTAATTCATACGGATGTTTGTGGGCCCATGAAAATTCAAGCTAGAGGTGGATATTCTTACTTCATCACCTTCACTGATGATATGTCAAGATATGGATTTGTATATCTTATGAAACACAAGTCTGAATCTTTTGAAATGTTCAAAAGATTCCGCAGTGAAGTTGAGAAGCACACTGGTAAAAGTATCAAAGTACTAAGGTCTGATAGAGGTGGAGAATATCTTAGTGAAGATTTTACCAGATATCTCAAAGAGAATGGGATTCTCTCACAGTGGACACCTCCAGGAACACCACAACACAATGGTGTGTCTGAAAGGAGAAATAGAACCTTATTAGATATGGTGAGATCTATGGTGGGGTTCACTGATCTTCCAATAAATTTATGGGGATATGCTTTGGAAGTAGCAACATACTTACTTAATAAAGTTCCCACTAAGTCAGTCTTTACAACACCATATGAGATATGGAAAGGATGTAAGCCTAACCTTAAACATATTAAGATTTAGGGTTGTCCAGCTTATGTTAAGAGACTACAGTCTGATAAACTTGACTCAAGATCTGATAAGTGTAGTTTCATTGGGTATCCCAATGAAACAAGGGGATATTATTTCTATCACCCTTCTGACCGTAAAGTGTTTGTGGCTAGAGGAGCAACCTTTTTGGAAAGGGAATTTCTTTTGGAAGGAAATTATAATGGAGAAATAGAACTTGATGAAGATCAAGAAACTAATGAATCAACACAATATAAAGATCATGAGACCAAAGTTGAAGAACCTTTATTGGATATTTTGAAGTTGCCAAGGAAATTGCCATCTTCAACGGTTGAAGTTCAAGAACTAAATGAAGTTCAAGAACAGGTTAATGAACCAGTTCCAAACCAAATTGAACAACAACGAAATCCAACACAAGGTGAACAGATTGTACAAATACCTCTTCGAAGATCTACACGAGAACGTCATGTACCTACTAGATTAAATTTATTGGTACAAGATGATTTATCAAATGAGGTTGATCATAATGATGATGAACCTAAGACGTATGAAAAGGCTATAGAAAGTTCTGATTATGAGAAGTGGCAAAAGGCCATGGAATCCGAAATAGAATCCATGAAGGAAAATAAAGTATGGACTTTAATTGAACCTTCAAAGGATATAAAACCTATAGGTTGTAAATGGGTTTTTAAGAAAAAGATTGGAGCAGACGGAAAGGTGGAGACCTACAAAGCACGTCTTGTTGCCAAGGGATATCGTCAGAAAGAAGGAGTCGACTATGACGAGACTTTCTTTCCCGTGGCAATGCTCAAATCTATTTGGATTTTGCTTGCTATAGCAACATACTATGATTATGAAATATGGCAAATGGATGTGAAAACAACTTTCCTTAATGATGAGCTAGAAGAGGATGTGTACATGACACAACCTGAAGGTTTCACATCTTCGTCTGATCATAATAAAATTTGTAAGCTACAAAGATCTATTTATGGATTAAAGCAAGCTTCTCGAAGTTGGAATATTCGATTTAAGTAAACAATTGAAAAGTTCAATTTTGTTAGATGCGAAGAAGAACCTTGTGTGTACAAAAGGGTTAGTGGGAGCACAATTATATTTTTAGTGTTGTATGTTGATGATATATTGCTCATAGGGAATGACGTACTGGCATTGCAAAATACCAAGATTTGGCTATCTGAACAGTTTTCCATGAGAGACTTGGGAGAAGCAGCTTATATATTAGGAATAAAGATCTATAGAGATAGATCTAGAAAGCTGCTTGGACTTTCCCTGTGTTTGTACATTGATACTATCTTGAAGAGGTATAACATGGATAATTCCAAAAGAGGCTATCTACCGATAGGCACTGGAATTTCTCTCAATAGGAAGGATTGTCCTAAAACACCTGAAGAGAGAGAATACATGAGTAGGATCCCATACGCTAGTGCAGTGGGAGCTATCATGTATACCATGACATGTACACATCCTGATGTGGCTTATGCACTTGGAGTGACTAGCCGATATCATGCAAATCCTGGTGAGGAACATTGGAAGGTGGTGAAGACCATTCTTAAGTACTTAAGAAGGACTAAAGACCAATTCCTCATCTATGGGGATTCTGAGTTGAAACTTGAAGGTTATACTGATGAGGGTTTCTCTTCAGATAGGGATGATACCAAATCTATTTCTAGTTATGTATTCACCTTAAATGGTGGTGTAGTGAGTTGGAAAAGTTCCAAACAAGCTACAGTAGATGATTCACTGACTGAAGCAAAATATATAGCAGCTAGTGAAGCTGCTAAGGAAGCTATATGGATGAAAAAGTTCTTAATTGAACTTGGTGTGGTTCCTTCAATAGAAGGTGCGGTTCCATTGTCGTGTGACAATACTGGAGCCATTGCTCAAGCAAAAGAACCAAGATCACACCAAAAGTCCAAACACGTTCTGCGAAGGTATCACTTGATAAGAGAGATCATTGAACGTGGAGACGTCGAGATTCAAAAGGTTGATGGAAAGGAAAATTCTGCAGACCCATTCACTAAAGCTCTTAGCGCAAAGGAGTTTGACAAGTGGAAATTGGGGATGAAGTACAAGAGCGATTGGCTCTAGATGATGCATATAGAGATATGATCATTGAAACGGCTCATTGGATAATTCCTAATGGTTAGAATTACCATAATTGTCAATAAGATATTTTCTTGAAGAATGTGATGTAACCGTTTCCTTTGACTTGAGATCCTCATAGTAATTGACAAGTTATTTATTGTGCTTCGATATTAGACACCTATGGCCCTAGGGCGATAGTTGAAAGGATATTGGGTACGATTAAATACTTGTAGAATTAGTGATTGATCAAGACGGAATCTGTCAACTCTTGGTAATGAGTTTAAGCTCCATGTTGTCATGAATTATAAACGACCAAACTAAGACCTTGGCCTGGGCAATTGAAAGAAAGAAGAAATGAGTTTCTTAGGTCATTCAATGGTCGATTATGTTTGACGTGAACACATAGTTGATCGCTTATTAGGATTTGACAGTTGAACCATATCCTAGGGTGATCCAGAGCTATAAGGACAGAAGGAATTACTACATTATTCTTCTACTGGTTCTTGAGAGTAAATTGTATACTTCATGTTATCCGGTCGTTAAGGAGAGTTGCTAGACGCCACCCTTGATTAGTATATTGATATGATCAATTTACTACTGGTTTAGTATTGAAGCTATGTGGTCGCACACTAACGAGTGTTCTGATCTTTGCTAAAGGATTAATTAACTTATTATTTGATAATTAAATTAAAGAATTTAATTAGTCAAATAAATTTAGTTATTAGTCCAAATGTAATATTATTATATTCTTCGCTAGCACAAAGATTATAATTAATATTGTGAACAACTTAAAGTTTCTATTTGGAATAGAAATTAAATAATATCTCTTGGTTGAAATATATGTGATATATATAATTAATATTATTTTATACAATAGATGTATATAAAATATAATATTAATAAAGGTTTGTTAATAATTGAAGTTTTATCCTATTTAGAATGGGATTAATATTTTAATAGAAAAATATTATATTAATATCAAAAGTTTATGAATTAGAATCCAATTTAGAATTGGTTATACAATGTCTAATTTTGGAATAGACATTGTATTCCAAAAATTCGGAATTGGAATCCACGCTAAAAAGTAAGTGGAAATTTGGAATTTTCATACAAAATTCCTTAAAGTTTATTTTTGGAATAAACTTTTACCCTAAGTAAATTATTACCTCAACCAAATAGGACTAGAGTTTGTAGGTGATGCTATATAAAGGGTGATGGAGAAAATTTGCAATGTTTAGTTTTTAGTTTTTCTTGAAAAGAAAACCTACTTTGTGAAAGTGAGAGTGCAATACAAAGCCAAGAGAGAAAAATACAATTGCAAGAAAAGTGTTTCTTGTTCTACTAATTTGAGTTGAGATTTTTTGAGAAAAAATTTCAACACAATATTCTTCGTTCAATTTGTTCACGGGTTTCATTGATCAAAGAGTTGATAGCAAGGATCGGTCTCGGTGTGGATACGCATAGAGTCTTCGCACTATTGAAGAAATTTTGAAAAGAAACTCTCTTCACCAGGTACGTCTTAGATCCGATCTTTGACGCGTTAATAAAATTTAAACACGAAAAAATATGCCTAGGATTGTTATTGTCTTCCGTTACGTGTTACGAACACCTATACGCAATCATTCATTAGGTATGAAGAAAAATAATTTCATCAAAAATATTTTTTTTTGAAAAATAAGTACTAGTTTACTTACTTCTAGTATTCGTTTGCTTAGCATAAAACATTTGTTGGAAAATATATAATCTAGGCAAATATAAGGGTGTGGCTAGAGGCTTGAGCGACGCAATAAGGGTTTGGGGGTCGGGGGTGGTGAGGGTATGAATTGGTTGGGGTGAGGATGAGGGTGGGAAAGGTTACAAGAGAATTTGAGAAAAAACGCTTCTCAAAATAAGTGTTCAAAAATGCTTTTTAAATTAATTAGCCAAATACAAATTGATTCTCACCAAAAATACTTTTTAGAAAAAACACTTCTCAAATTAAGCAGATTAGAGAAATTTGACCAAACATATTACAATTCCTAATAAGAACAGATTGTAAGACAAAGAAATAAATCCTTTCGAAGGAAGTCAAGATCCACTACAAAGTATATTTTCTCTAGATAGCAAGCTTCTCTTTAATTTTGATATAATATATTTTCTTATATTCTTGTTAAAATGTAAGCAAATAATTTGTTTCTTGATGTGACTAAAAATGATAGTTGCAAAATATATAGAGGGATAGAGAGACAGAATTTGATTTAACTTTTCTTTAATATTTGAAAAAAAAACATATTTGAAGATTTCGAATACACAAGTGTAGACGATTATTTCGGGTGTACCGCAAGTTTTCATCCTCCGTGTTTGTGATCAATGCTAGCTCTATATTCATGGTCAAATCCAAAAAACAAGTGGTCCATCAATTCAAGCACAAATTAAGCTCTCGAATTGACAGTCGTGAGGAGAAGAATCAAAGGATTATATCTTTCTTAAGATTTTTCAAAGATTGTAACTTGTGTAAATTATTAAAATACAAATACTTTTATTTATCAATATATTTCTTGTCTTGATTATTATTTTTAAGAACAAAATTTTTGTTGTTTCAAATTTTGGCACGCCCAATGGAACTATTTTTGTCTCTCATCTCTTCTCTCCAACAATAAAAATCCAAGAACAGTAAGATGGATCCTAAGAAGATCAACTCAAAGTTCGCTTCCACAAAGGCTACCGAATTTAAACTTTCTCCTATTACGAAAAACATCCTAGATGTCACTAAGGAAAGCGTGAGACCAATCACAAGAAACCAAGCCATATTATTGCAACAACAAACATCTCAAACATTGTCCGTATCTTTTGTTGTCTTCAGTTCGTCGTCTTCAAAAGGTGTGAGATCCTCCATAAGCACGATCATAGAAGGGACTAACATGGCTAAAAGGATCGAGGAAGTCCTTGCCCAACTGAGCTTGTCTAAATCCAAGAAATGCCTCGTGTAAATCGATAATACCTTGAGTACTGGATCTACCCGTATAACATGTCCAAATATCTTGTTCGTAAGAATCCATGTTATTCTCCATTATCTACTACGGTGATGCATGCAATGATGACCAATGCTTCGTCCGTTGAGGACCAACTCACAAATTTGATGAAAGCGATCGAAGGCTTAGCCAAATGCATACAGGGTCAAGAAGCTCGAATTAATAAGTTGACAGATAGGATGGACAACATAATGGAAGGAGATTCTAGTCATGCACTTGGAAAGCATCCAGAAGCACAAGAGAGAATTGATTTTCCCGCAACAGAAGTAGCGTCTGCTAAGGAAATCCTAGTCTCTTTCGAAGGGATTATCCCAATTGATTAGCTAAAGGAATTCATCGTGGGGATTCTCAAGGATAAGTACGAGGTGGTTGCCAAATCCTCTCTCACATATGTAAAACCATGCACCACAAGAATTGATAGAATGAAGATGTCTTCTAGTTATCAACCCCCAAAATTTCAGCAGTTTGACAGAAAAGGAAATCTGAAATAGCATGTTTGTCAAAATATGCAATAATGCCAGAACACATGGTGATTACATCATCAAACAGTTTGTTCGTTCACTTAAAGTGAATACTTTTGACTGGTACACAAGCCTTGAGTCTGGTTCCATTAATAGCTGGGAGAAATAGAGCAAGAGTTTTTCAATAACTTCTATAGCACAAGACGTACTATAAGTATGGTAGAACTTACAAACACATGCCAACAAAAGGGAAAGCCAGTTATTTACTTTATTAATCAATGGAGGAATGCAAGTCTTAACTGTAAAGATAGGCTTACTGAAGCCTCCGTAATTGAGATGTGCATTCAAGATATGCATTGGAGTCTTCACTACATCTTGCAAGGCATGAAGCCTAAGATTTTCGTAGAACTGGCCACTCACGCTAATGATATATAGTTAAGCATGGTTGCAGTTGAGAATGAAGGGCTGCATGTCCAGGAACCTAGCAAAGGCAGGGACAAGCAAGAAGTTAAGAAAGTGGGGAAAGTTTTACCCAAGGCTAAAAGCAAGAATCCATGAATGTCAATGCTTCGCTTGTGAAATTAACTACTAAGCTAATCAAGGCGCAGAGTGTGAAGACGACTTCTCTGGAGGATAAGGAAAACTGAAAACTAACCCTGAAGGAAATGCAAGAGAACCAGTACTCATTCCTTTATTATGATGTTCCGCAATCTTTGATGAACTCCTTGCACTAAAAATTTTGGAGTTGCTAGAGATGAAACGACCAAATGAAGTAGGGAAAACCGATGAACCAATTATTGCAAATACCATCGATTGGTCGACCACCCTGTTGGGAAGTGATTTATTTTCAAGGACAAAGTTATGGAGCTAGCCGGCGAATGAAATATAAGACTTCAAGATGAGAAAGCAAATACAAACCAAGCTTGTATCACTTTTGTCCACTTAATCCATGCGTTACCTACAATTTGCTGAGGGGCATGAAGAGAAAGACATACCAAGAAATTTGTCGAGGGACATGAAGAGAAAATATGAAGAGAAAAACTCAGAAGCTGTCGATGTAAGTGAATTACTATATCGTACCATGCTAAGCGATTTGGTGCTAGTAGATGAAGGATCCACAATCAGAGATGAAGATCAAGCAGATCAACTTGATGACGAGTGTTGGACTCTCATGACTCACCATAGACGTCGTAAATCAAGTTCATAAAAAGAGTCATCCAAGCGACAAATTAGGGAAAAAATGGTGAGGAAATACAAAATTAAAGATCCAATTACGCGCTCAAAGAAAGAGAGAATGAAAGGGAACCACCACTAAAAGGTGTTGCGGCCCCTTTTTCCTTCTGGGAAATTGGGTTCGTGACATTTTGGTAAGGGGCAACTCTTTCCTTTTTGAAAGGGGTTCTTGCAATTTTAGAGAGTCACCACCTAACGATTTTTAAGGTACATTACAGTACCTATAGGATTCATTTATAACTACATTTTGGTAACCAGAGATAGGGTAAGGGCTTGAAATTATACTGGGGAAGGTGTTAGGCACCCCTTAGGATCCACTAGTATGGTTCTCGGCTAGACAATTTTTTATGAATTTGTGCAATTAACAAATAAATAAATATGACTCAAATAGTAGGGATTTGAGTTTAAATACACAAGTGTTTGAAAACAATTAGTGAAAAACAAGATTTTTTCGAAGAAATACAATTTAAGGCTAACAGGGGAAGGGTCCTAGGCTTTTTATAATATGGATCGCATCAATATAATATCCGGTATGACACTCCTCAAAAGAAGGATCACACGTGGTATTAGCGCACCAGTCATTATATCCATATCTACCCTCTCCCACCCTGTGAAGGTAATTAGAGCGAAGGTTGGTCTAGATCCATATTGCATGTTATTACCCATCCCTTCCTATCAACCTTAGAGGAATTTACGACTTCTATCCTATAAGAAGGAGGTTCTAGGCAGACCCTCAGGTTTAAATGCAAAATACTAAGGCGACGTACAAAACATATAAGTCCGCACTTAGGGGGAAAACATAGAAGCAAGTAGAAGGCTCAAGTATACCTCCACAAATAACGCACATAGATAGCATGACTCATGCACAACTAAAGTCTAAAATCAGAGTCCTAAAGCAAGGTGTTTGAGTGATAACATCAAAACCAGATTTATTACCTGACTCAGAAAAGAAGTCTGAATCAGGCCTGCCTACTGACTTTAACAGTTGATAATTAAACAAAGGCAGCTCCACTTTTATTTAAGTTATTACCTAAGGGTTTCCTAGGCGTAAAACAATATTCAGTAGTTATTCCGAGTTATTAAGACAGTGTGGAGATTATTCTTTTTACCCTAAGAACATGCTGTTCTAGTCGAATCCAGAGCTTATTACCAATTTTATTCAGAAAACATCACAATGTGAAAATTATTACCTTACTACCCTTTCATGAATCAATAATTAACTAGGCGTTTTAAACGAAATGCAAACAGGATCCTAGAACATGATATCTAATATGCACATACAAATGGTAGGGTTGTTGAAAAATAGAGTCCTTAAGGCCTGATTTCTAAATGTACACAAGAGTTGCAGAATTATTCAAATACAATTTCATGAGTAACAACTTTTATTCCAATGTTGTTATTGCCCTAGGAGCAGGATTTCGAAGTGGTAGACATAAAGCATGGATCAATGAATGAGGTGCTGAAGTAAGAAAAATAGGTCCTAAGAACGTGATTTCTAACGCATGTATGAATCCTAAGCATGGTTTCTATTGCACAATTAGGAATACAAACCTAATAACATGTTTTCTACCATTAAAAAAATTATAGCATGCATATTTACCCTATCCCTTTTCACTAGCTACCCTAATACATGTTTTACAAATCATTACAGACCATGCGAGTGAATTACATAAGTAGAAGTGAAACAAATAAGAAGTTACAGTGTAGGAAGCCTGATTAGGACTTCCTCTTTGAGTTATGTAATAAACCATCTCAAATGCCAATATTGCTCCATAGCCTTTCTCATATCAGGGTGTGTCAGAGTTCCCGAAGGACCTCAAGGGATCCCGAGCATTGCACACAACCAGATTCATAGCCAAGAGCAAGTGTAGTGTGAAAAGGTCAGCTCTTATATGTCCAAGTTTAGAGGGAGCTCAAGGGTCTCAAAGCAAGGCTCACACAAAAAGGGCAGAACCTAATGGTCTACATAGTGCACGTGAGAGTTCTTGATATAGACTCAAAGGGGTTGAGTTGGAAAATATTTTTTTTAAATGATTAGTTTGAAATAAGTTTGAAACAACAGAGGATATTTGTGTTAGTGCAAATAGTTTTGAAAGGGGAAAGAGATAGGAGCAACAACAGCTTGGAACTAGCCAGCACACACACACACATAACAAGTTCAAAGAATAGTACAGTTCCAGCAGTTATATACATAGAAGTAAGGGTTGGGGACATAGAGGGCCCAAATCAGAAACACATAATCATGGTTGAGAAAAGATGCACTTAGACCAGCAGATACAAGGGGTGAATATGGGCCGATTGGTCTTCAGAGAACAAACAACTACTTCAAGGGAATCATGCCTGAAATTATAACAGTAATAAAACATAGAGACATGGTATGGGAGTAGTCATGCAGAAGTACATTAGGGGACATGCTAGTTGAGGGGCATAAACAAGAATAAGTGAACATGATGACTACTTTTGAACAAGGGAGGACATAATTGTATGCATGCAGAGTAAAGCAGTAAACAAGAAGTGCAATTTAACAGCATGAGCCACTAAGTCGGTGCAAAAAGAGATATGGATTGACAGATAAGGGAACACATATAGTTGGTTTTCAGAATTTGAACTAGGAACATACAAGTTAAAGAAGCAAAGTGCAGAAAAAGTAAAGTAATTAGAGATCCACAGTCTAGCCTTAGGTTTCAGCCGGTTAGTGAAAGTAGTAACACAAGTAGTAGAGAAAGAAGAGAGAGTTTGAGCGTGTATGTGTGTGTTCTGAACTAATTGTTCGCCTGTTATGCTAAAGGGTGGGTAGAGTATTTATAGTTTTTTGAAAACAGGCAGGAAAATAAAGTAATATGTACTTGACTTAGCATAACTATAGAAATAATACAAACCAGAATCAATTAAAGACCTGGACTTTCTTCAGTTAAGGTGCTATGGTTCAAATGGGTACAAGTTTTGACAAATAAGGAAAAGAGTTGCTTGTAAGACTGATTTTGCCATAATAGGAATAGTAAAATCATGTTTCATGTAATAAGGTCTAAGTATAGAATAGTTTCAACGTAAGAAAAGTGCACGTTAAATAACAACATATTTATGCACATAAACAAGGTAGAGTATAATTTGATTTTAAAAATTAATTCAGAGAATCAGGAATGAGATTGAAAATTATAGGGAATTAGCACTAACTAAGGAAAGTATCACAAAAGTAAGGAAGCAATTTCGAAAAATCAGTACAAAATTACAAGAAAAATACACAAAATCAAATATGTAGGTTTAAGGAGATTACACAGAAGCAACATAATCTATGTGAACGATCAATAAAACAAATGGTCGAACCCATAAATAACACGGGTTTGGACAAAATCAAAGAAACCTTAAGAACAAATTAAAATAGGAAGCACATGAGCATATAGACTCACATAAAGCCTAGAATGTTCATGATAGTTATGCAAACACACCGCAAACAAATTCAAACTTTGAGTCGAACCCAAAAGTATTAGGGTTTAATGAATCGAGCAAAAAAGAAAGGCTGAGATAATGTTTAAACATGCTAAAAATTAAAGTAATTTCTAAAATCAAATAGAAATTGTTTTTCCAAAAAGGGTTTTAAAACCCTAATTTGGAAAATGAATAGACCGTTTGAAATCAAAGAGACATTTTGAGGAAAACAAGTGAAAACCCTAAGAAACTCATAGATCCATCACATATCTAAAAAGATTGGAGAATTTATAAATAGATTTTTCTCAAAAGATAATAGAGAGAGAGAGAGAGAAAAGATTGGTGAAAACCCATGGATACACCTAGATCGAAGGCAAATCTAAAGAAAAGTAAAAAATCTCAAGAGCTAGGGTTTTAGAGAACCTAAAGAGAATGAGAAAACATCATATTGTTACCTGTTTTAGCTGGAAAAGCCATGGACCTTACTTGGACAACCATGGATGGCCGGAAAGTAGCAAAAAAAGACCATGGATAGAATTTGACCAAGATCTGGACTAGATATCTTCGATATCTTTCCAGAAAATCATAAAAACGGGCAACCAGGAGACGTTGGAGACAAGAATACGTCTTAAACGGCCATGTGAGTCCATGGATTGAGTGAGGATTGAAGGGATTAGGGTTAGTTTAAGTGGCAACTAGGGTTAGCTTTAGGATTCCGAGAGAGTTAGAGAGGAGAGGGGATTCAAGGGCGGCAGATTGTAAGAATGAGGGGGTTTGGGCAGAGGGTCATTTGGGATTAATTATGGTAAGGGTGAACGGTGGACGTTGATCATAGAGATCAAACAACCAAGATTGAAAGGTTTGGGGGCCAAGTTATAAGATTAGGTTTGAGCTTGGATCGGCGGGTTTTAATTGGGCTGAGAATTGGGGTCTTGATTTGGTTATAATTAAAAGCTAAATTTGGCTATAATTTAAATAACCATTTTTCCTATTTAAATTACAAAAAATAAATAGTTTTTGAAAACTAATTTAAAGGGCTAAAATAATCTATAATACATAATTAATAATTTAAAAATACAAGATCTAATTTTTTGCGTATAAAACACAATTAAACCTTAAAACAGCTAATATTGCAATTATGTGCAATTTAGCTTTAAAAATACTTAATGTAATTGAAAAAATATGTAAAAATTACTTTAGCCACAGTTTGGCATAAAAATAAAAATCCAATAGATGAATTATCAATAATAATTTTGAAAATAATTGTTGCGGATTTTATGGTTAAAAAGAGAGAAAATAAATCAATTTAAACCTTTAAAATTATGGGAAAATAATAAAACACTTGGACATGCATATATATATATATAGGTTTTTTGCATATTAAAAAATATATAGGGAAAAACTCTGTATCAAGAGTTGCCCCTCTTTACCCTGTAAAGGTGAAAGAGTATTCTGGTAAAGAAATGATCGCCAATTTTGACCCAGCGAAACGGTTTGAAGAGGTTAGGCCGCACCATGGCTTCTTAGTTGCCAATATATCCCTAGTTTTATAGGAATCAGGTCGTATGTAGTTCAAGATTCATCAGCATAGTATACCGATGAAGACCTAAAAAATGGACGCAATATCTAGGGTTGGGTGCGTGAAAGGTTTATGGGAATGGTTGGGTTTGATATTATTGAGAGAAATGGAGCGGGATCACTCCTACTGGGGTAGTCGTTGCTCCCTAGTTTACCTACAATCAGAAACAGAACAAGCGTATACTGTGCGTAAACCTAAACATGATGCAAATTTCCATAGGACCATGAATGTTGTCTTAGGACGACGAGAATAACGTACTTAGACCATGATGTCCTGGGCCATGAAGTGTATGATAAAGGGTTCGTAAGCCATGAAATGATGTTCTTGGGCTATGAAGATGGTGCCTCTGAACCATGACACCTTTGAATAATGATATGCAAAAGATTGAAAGAGATCCTCAGGCCCTGGCATGGTGTTCTCGGGCCATGAAGATGGTGCCTCCGAATAATGATGCCTTTGGATGAGTTGGCGATATTTCAGCCCATGAAGGATGCAATAATATGATACAGACAAGACAGAGCTTAGTCTTGTGGATTGAAGGGCAGAGCTTAGCCCGTATGAAAAGTGAGATAAATGGTGCTTGAGATAGCGCTTAGTTTCGAAGAAAATTGGAGGCAGAGCTTAGCCTTAAAAGGCAAATGATATCCTTACGCAAAGATGCTGATGCAGATGGAGGTATAGCTTAATCTCGAAAGGCATAATGGTAGCCTTATGCAAAATCAGAAGGCAGAAAGGTAGCCTTATGCAAGGATGCAGATGGAGGTAATGATTAACCTCGAAAGGCAGAATGGTAGCTTTATGCAAATTAGAAGGCAAAAAAGTAGACTTATGCAATGCAAACGTAGATGGAGACAATGTTTAGACTCGGAAGGCAGAATGGTAGCCTTATACAAGAATGCAGATGTAGGTAGAGCTTAATCTCGGAAGGTAGAATGGTATCTTTATGCAAATTATAAGGCAGAATAGTAGCCTTATGCAATGCAAATGCAAATGGAGACATCATTTAGTCTCGAAAGGCAGAATGGTAGCCTTATGCAATACTAAAAATGAAGACAGCATTTAGTCTCGGAAGGCAGAATGTTATCCCTATGTAGTCTCGGAAGGCAAAATGGTAGCCTTATGCAAGAAATAAGATAACAACTAAAAGTAGAGTTTTCTTAGCTAATAGCAGATTGTGGCGTTATGATTACTGGGAGAATTGTGATGTACGGAATATCATTGGTGTGTGTTGATAGTAGATGTTTTCAAGTGCAACGATTCTGAGAATCGTATTTTTGAGCAATATTTGTTTCATAGGCATACAATGTGTTCAACGATTTTGCAGTCCTAGTGCCTGCATCCAAAGAAAAATCATGAATTTTGTAAGGGGGAAGGTTCATTCATATCCCTACTGGCTTTGCTTGACTTGTTCGGCTTTGATATGGTGATACCGCATGCATCATTGGGTTAGCATGTCTGAAAAAAGCAGATTCAATAATAGACATGAATGATTTTGTAAAAGTATGACATGTTAGAAAATACGCTTAACGCTAGAGGGGGGTGAATAGCGTTATAATAAAAATTAGCGTAAACTTGCGGAATTTAAAAATTGCAGGAAAGAAATAAGTGCGATAAGTAAATAAATAAGAACGAATGCACCGATGTATCCAGGTTCACCACAACCCTTGGCTAGTCCAGTCCCCGAGAGACTCTCTCGAGATTTCCACTAACACTGTTAAGCTTACGGGTGCTCAACAAACCTTTACAAACTGAGGACACAAGCCTCAACATCCTTTGCTCGAAGATACAACACTTCAAGACTTCAACCAAAGGAAACACAAGTTCCTTCTTATAATACAAGGGACTAACACTTCCCTTCAAGTGAATAAAATACTTAGCACTCACTTAAACAAGACTCTCTTAATAGAGTAGATATAAGTAAACAGATACGCTCAAGAACGCAACAACTTTCGTCAAGAATTTTGGCTCTCAAAACTTATGTAATGAATAGAAAGTGATGAACAATAGAGTATGCAAGCTATAGCAATAATATGATCAGTTGTTGTGTATAGAAGACTGATTTGAAGCTGTATTTATAGTTGCAAAACCATGCATTACCGTTGCCTAATTGCCAATTAAGAATTGCTGATTTTACTCAGTGACAATCGATTGTCAAAATGCCACAATCGATTGTTTGCCAATCGTTCCAAAAATCATTCCCAGATTTTACGCTTAACAATCGATTATCTAAGATCAATAATCGATTACTGGCAACGTTCAAAAAATCATTTCCAGATTTTACTTAAAACAATCGATTGTCAGAAATCTACAATCGATTACTTGGCAACGTTCAAAAAATCATTCCCGGATTTTACTTAAAACAATCGATTGTCAGAAATCTACAATCGATTACCTGACGGTGTTTGAAAATATTTTGGCAACGGTCAATTACACAATCGATTATGCTGTGAGAACAATCGATTATATATCAGTCTTTGAAAAATCAATTAGACACTGCCTTAATGCACTCGATTGTCAAAGGTACACAATCGATTATTTAGTGACTTTGAAAATGTCTGATAGACACTGCCTCAACACAATCGATTGTCATAAGTTCACAATCGATTATTTTGTTGCTTTGAAAAACTTTGATGTACACTGCCTCAACACAATCGATTGTCATAAGTTCACAATCGATTATTTTGTTGCTTTGAAAAACTTTGATGTACACTGCCTCAACACAATCGATTGTCATAAGGTTCATAATCGATTGTCATGCAGATTTGAAAAATCTGATGCACACTGCCTTAACACAATCGATTGTCATAAGTTTACAATTGATTGTCATGCAGCTGACTTAACATAATCGATTATCATAAGTACATAATCGATTATCTTAGTCCAGATTTTAGAGGCATGTTTAAAAATTATTTTGACTAAAGTAAATATGCATGATTTAAAATCATTTTGCTTTAAATTAAATATGCATGATTTGATAAAAAATATTTTTACGAGAGAAGCCAAGTCTTGAGTCAAGTTATCGGATCAAGATCACAATTAAAGAACGACTCATGTATAAATTTATATCTTTGCTTGATCTTGGTCTTGTGCTTGAATCTTTTTATATATCAATTGCGCGCTTGTGCTCGGACCTCGTCATATGTCAATTGCGCGTAGTTTGTCATTCATCAAAACCTACAAATATGAACACACGTTTTAGTATAGTGCCTTGAGAACGTGTTTCAACAATTTCCCCCTTTTTGATAATGGCAAACTTTAGTCGGGATATGCATATTTGATAATTCATAATGACGATTCAAGACAAGTAAAGATATGCAACAATATGCAACAAGTCTCTACATGTGCAATTAGTTCCCCCTCAACATATGAGTTCCCCCTTAATTTATGCCAATAAAGAATTAGTGCATATCCCTTATTCTTCCCCCTTTTGACATTAGCAAAAATGGAAAAAGTAAAAGACAATATCAACATAATCGATTATATACTAAAGAGAAAGCGATTATCCTTTAGGAGAAATCGATTATTCTGCATCAATCTTTATAATTCCCCCTGCCTTTAGGGCGATACCTGCAAAAATTTGTTAGACGTCTCCGACGCTCAAGTTAGAAATCATGTGAAAGGGAAAATGCAATGCATGACTTAGATCAACGTGGAGTCAAGAATCCCGAGTTCACTACGAATTCGGAAGAAGGACTCTTTCTCTAAAGGTTTTGTAAAAATGTCGGCCAATTGATCTTTGGTTTCAACAAATTCAATTTCGACATCACCCTTGAGAACGTGATCTCTTATAAAATGATGCCTAATTTCAATGAGAACGGGGTTCTTCGTCAAGCATATGGCGCTAGTATTATCACATCTAAGAGGGATATGATCAAGACTTAGGCCATAGTCCAAGAGTTGTTGTTTCATCCATAGGATTTGAGCGCAACAACTCCCCGCGGCTACATATTCAGCCTCTGTTGTGGACAACGCAACACTTACTTGTTTCTTGCTAAACCAAGAAACGAGAGAGCTACCGAGCAAATGGCAAGTGCCACTAGTGCTCTTGCGGTCCAATTTGCATCCAGCAAAATCGGAATCGGAATAGCCAACAAGTTGGCATGAAGAACCTTTGGGGTACCATAGACCCACATTTACAGTACCAACAAGATACTTCAATATCCGTTTCACTGCAGTTAGGTGAGACTCCTTCGGACACGATAGATAACGAGCGCATAAGCACACGCTAAACATGATGTCCGGTCTACTAGCAGTAAGATAAAGGAGAGATCCAATCATACCTCGATACTTTTTGGTGTCGACTTCCTTACCTTTCTCATCTTTGTCTAGATGATCGGATGTGCTCATGGGAGTGGCCATTGCTTTTGCGTTAGTCATTTCAAATCGTTTCAGCAATTTTTTGCAATATTTAGCTTGACAAATGAAAGTTCCTTCTTTCATTTGCTTTACTTGCAGCCCCAAAAAGAATGTTAGCTCACCCATCATAGACATCTCAAGTTCGCTTGTCATTAAATCGGAAAATTCCTTGCACAAAACATTGTTAGTAGCACCAAATATAATATCATCCACATAGATTTGAACTAATAAAATATCATTATTTTTATGCTTAACGAAAAGTGTGGTGTCAACTTTCCCCCTAATGAAATCATTTTCCAAAAGAAATTTACTCAATCTTTCATACCAAGCTCGGGGAGCTTGTTTAAGACCATAAAGAGCCTTTTTAAGTTTGAAAACATGATTTGGAGATTTAAAATCTTCGAAACCCGGGGGTTGTTCAACATAAACTTCTTCTTGAATAACACCATTTAGAAAAGCACTTTTTACATCCATTTGATATAAATTGAAATTCATGGAAGATGCAAAGGCAAGTAATAAACGAATAGCTTCTAACCTTGCTACGAGAGCATATGTTTCTTCATAGTCAATACCCTCTTCTTGATTATAGCCTTTTGCTACAAGCCTAGCTTTGTTTCTAGTGATTACACCATTTTCATCTAATTTGTTTCGAATAGCCCATTTCGTACCAATTATGGTATGATTTTCGGGTCTTGGCACCAAATCCCAAACGTCATTCCGTTTGAATTGGTTAAGCTCCTCTTGCATTGCCAAGGTCCAAAATTCATCCCCAATTGCTTCGGAGATGGTTGTGGGTTCAATTTGAGAAACAAAAGCAGTATGTCCTAAGGTGTTCTTAAGAGAGTTTCGGGTACTTACCTGTTGTTCAATGTCGCCAATTACTTGTTCGAGAGGGTGATCTTTAATTGTCCTCCATTCGTTAGGTAGTTTCGTTTCTTTTTCCAATTGTGGCGCTTCCTCCGATAATTGATCCAAGATTTTATCTTGAGTTTCCTTCGGAGTTTCCTCTTGTACTTTGTCTTGAGGACTTAGTGAGTTTAAAATACCTGCAAGATCAAAACCAGAATCCTTTCTCGCCAAGCGAGCATTATTTTCGGAAAACACAATATGAGGGGATTCCTCCACAGTTCCGGTTCTATTATTGAATACTCTATATGCTTTGCTACGTGAGGAATAATCAATAAAAATTCCTTCATCGGATTTGGCATCAAATTTTCCCAATTGATCTTTTCCATTGTTATGAATAAAGCATTTACAACCGAATACTCTAAAATGGGAGATATTTGGTTTCCTTCCCTTGTAGAGTTCATAAGGGGTTTTCATGAGTATTGGCCTTATGACTAATCTATTCAAAACGTAGCATGCGGTACTCACGGCATCCTCCCAAAAATGTTTGGAAATCTTAGCCTCATCGAGCATGGTTCTAGCCATCTCTTCGAGACACCTATTTTTCCTTTCCACCACCCCATTTTGTTGTGGTGTTCGTGGAGCGGAGAAGTTGTGCTCGATACCGAGTTCGTCACAAAGGTCCGCAAAGAGATTGTGATCAAACTCTCCCCCATGATCACTTCTTATTGAAGTGACGGTTGTGTCCTTTTCGTTTTGAAAACATTTAAGAAAATATTTAAAATTATGAAAAGCTTCACTTTTATGAGCAAGAAATAGAGTCCATGTAAATCTAGAATAATCATCAACAATAACAAAAGCATAACGATTTCTACCAAGACTTTCAATGCGAGATGGTCCAAATAAGTCCATGTGAAGTAATTGCAAAGGTCTAGTAGTTGAAACAATATTTTTCGATTTAAAAGATGCTTTTGTATGCTTCCCTTTTTGACAAGAATCACAAATAGAGTCTTTTTCAAATTTCAAATTTGGAAGACCAATGACTAAATTTTGTGAAACTAGTTTATTCAAAAGATGCATGTTGATGTGAGCTACTCTACGATGCCATAACCATGTATCATCCTCTTTGCTCATAAGACAATTCACGTATTCAGGTGAAGAATTTGCAAGATCAACCATATAGATGTTACCCATTCTAAAACCTCGAAGGATAATTTTAAAATCGCTACGGCAAAAAACTAAGCATTCATTTGAATCAAATAAAACAAGATTTCCCTTGTCACATAATTGACTTATGCTCAAGAGATTATGTTTTAGACCCTTAACTAGCAATATATGCTTAATGGAAGAGGAGTCATCCTTACCGACCGATCCAATGCCGATAATTTTTCTTTTGTTGTTATCACCAAAAATAACGCGTCCTCCTTCCTTGTGTTCTAGTTGAAGGAACTTGGATTCGTCTCCAGTCATGTGCTTGGAGCATCCACTATCAAGGTACCAAAGTACACTTGACCCCTTCAAACACACCTACAAAATAGATTTATGAGTTTTAGGTACCCATGCTATTTTGGGTCCTTGGGGGTTAGGCAAATCATAGTGATGTGATTGAGTGTTATGTCTATGTCGTGTAAAACAACCACGAGAAATATGTCCAATTCGTCTACAATAATGACAAATCACGTTAGGATTATGCATCCTTCTAGGTTGATAGTAGTTGGACGGATGAAAATTGTTTACTCTATTTTCGACAATATGACTATTGCGCGTTTCATGAAAATCATTTCTCCTACTATTTGTTCTAGGATATACAGCATTTCTAGGATAGTTGTTTCTAGGTTGAAAGCCATTTCTAGGTGTTCTACAAGGTTCAAAATTTCTTCTAGTGTTTGGCCTAGAGTATGCATTATTTCTAGAATGATTATTTCTAGGTTGCGATTGTTGAAAGCCATTTCTAGGTTTGTTATATCTTGGATGAGTGTTTGTTTTATTAATCCTAGGTTGAGCCTTAGGTGGTTGGGGGTTGGCTTCAACCTTTTCTTTAGGCTCATTCTCAAAGCCTATGCCATGCTTGGTCGACTTCAAATTAACAAGAACTTCATTCAAATTTTTATGAGAAGAATTAAACTTATCTAGGGTGCCCTTAAGTCTCTCTACCTCATTTTTGAGATGCATGCAAGAAGTACAATTTTTACTAGAACTCTCGGGTTTGTCGGCGCTTCTCTTGCCGAAAAATTTGTTTTCTTCTTTCAACTTCTCATTTTCCAAAATCAGTTTTTCCAAATCCTTTTCTTTCAAAGAGAGTTGTTTTTCAAAATCTTTTTCTTTTAAAGAAGCATTTTCTTTTATGCTTTTAACAGTTTTGGAAGCTTTAATAAATTCACTATACAACTCATCAAAAGCATTTTGCATTTCCTCAAGAGAATAGAAGTTTTTGGAAGAAATTTGACATACCTCTTCTTGATTGTTTTCGTGAGCCATGAGACAAAGATTTGCGGCTTCGTCTTCTTCTTCCTCACTCGACTCGTCATCGGAGTCGCCTCCCCAAGATATGTATGCTCGTTGTTTCTTGAAGGGTTTCTTCTCCTTTTTGGCATTTGGGCAATTTGATTTAATGTGCCCGATTTCTCCGAACTCATAGCACTTTATTTGATCTCCTTGCTTTTTGCCCTTTCGTTCATACTCTTTTCGCATGAACTTTTGAAATCTCTTAATAACGAGTCCGAACTCGTTGTCTCCGTCCTCATCATTTTGAGATTGGCTTGTGCTTGCCTTGAGAGCAATCTTTTGTTTCCTTTGATCATCAACAAGAGGGTTAAGTATAGTAGATTCATAAGTTTTAAGATTACCTCTTAATCCGTCGATGGTGACATTTGAAACGCCAATAGATTCTTGAATCGCGTCAGCCTTGGATCCCCAAGCCGGAGTGAGACTTCGGAGAATTTTTCGGACAAGTTCCTTATCCGTGAAGGTCTTCTTAAGAGCATGTAAATCATTAACGATTTTTGAAAATCGTTCGAACATCTCATCGACCTTTTCGCCTTCCTTCATGTGAAACAATTCATATGCATGGGTTAGGAAATCAATTTTAGCTTCCCTTACCTGGTCCGTACTTTCGTACGTAATTTCTAGCTTGTCCCACATTTGCTTCGCCATTGTGCAACATGATATTTTCCTGTAATCATCAGGATTTACAGCACAATATAATAAATTAATGGCTTTAGCGTTGTTTTGCACCTTTCGGATATCATCCGCATCGTATTCATCTTCGGACTTTGGAACATCTTTATTTTCAACCTTTTTGGTTGGAATTTGTTCTCCCTTCATTATAACCTTCCAAAGATGAAAACTATTTGATTGAACAAATATTCTCATCCTCTCCTTCCAGTACGTATAGTTTGTACCGTCGAATAGTGGTGGTCGGGTGGAGCATTGTCCTTCACCTATTCCTGCAAAAGAATCACGAGTAGAAGCCATGGATTGTTTCTCTCAAACGGTTAAGTTTTCAGAGAGTTGGGCTCTGATACAAATTGTTAGAAAATACGCTTAACGCTAGAGGGGGGTGAATAGCGTTATAATAAAAATTAGCGTAAACTTGCGGAATTTAAAAATTGCAGGAAAGAAATAAGTGCGATAAGTAAATAAATAAGAACGAACGCACCGATGTATCCTGATTCACCACAACCCATGGCTAGTCCAGTCCCCGAGAGACTCTCTCGAGATTTCCACTAACACTGTTAAGCTTACGGGTGCTCAACAAACCTTTACAAACTGAGGACACAAGCCTCAACAACCTTTGCTCGAAGATACAACACTTCAAGACTTCAACCAAAGGAAACACAAGTTCCTTCTTACAATACAAGGGACTAACACTTCCCTTCAAGTGTATAAAACACTTAGCACTCACTTAAACAAGACTCTCTTAATAGAGTAGATATGAGTAAACAGATACGCTCAAGAACGCAACAACTTTCGTCAAGAATTTTGGCTCTCAAAACTTATGTAATGAATAGAAAGTGATGAACAATAGAGTATGCAAGCTATAGCACTAATATGATTAGTTGTTGTGTATAGAAGACTGATTTGAAGCTGTATTTATAGTTGCAAAACCATGCATTACCGTTGCCTAATTGCCAATTAAGAATTGCTGATTTTACTCAGTGACAATCGTTTGTCAAAATGCCACAATCGATTGTTTGCTAATCGTTCCAAAAATCATTCCCAAATTTTACGCTTAACAATCGATTATCTAAGATCAATAATCGATTACTGGCAACGTTCAAAAAATCATTTCCAGATTTTACTTAAAACAATCGATTGTCAGAAATCTACAATCGATTACTTGGCAACGTTCAAAAAATCATTTCCGGATTTTACTTAAAACAATCGATTGTCAGAAATCTACAATCGATTACCTGACGGTGTTTGAAAATATTTTGGCAACGGTCAACTACACAATCGATTATGCTGTGAGAACAATCGATTATATATCAGTCTTTGAAAAATCAATTAGACATTGCCTTAATGCACTCGATTGTCAAAGGTACACAATCGATTATTTAGTGACTTTGAAAATGTCTGATAGACACTGCCTCAACACAATCGATTGTCATAAGTTCACAATCGATTATTTTGTTGCTTTGAAAAACTTTGATGTACACTGCCTCAACACAATCGATTGTCATAAGTTCACAATCGATTATTTTGTTGCTTTGAAAAACTTTGATGTACACTGCCTCAACACAATCGATTGTCATAAGGTTCACAATCGATTGTCATGCAGATTTGAAAAATCTGATGCACACTGCCTTAACACAATCGATTGTCATAAGTTCACAATCGATTGTCATGCAGCTGACTTAACATAACGATTATCATAAGTACATAATCGATTATCTTAGTCCAGATTTTAGAGGCATGTTTAAAAATCATTTTGACTAAAGTAAATATGCATGATTTAAAATCATTTTGCTTTAAATTAAATATGCATGATTTGATAAAAAATGGTTTTACGAGAGAAGCCAAGTCTTGAGTCAAGTTATCGGATCAAGATCACAATTAAAGAACGACTCATGTATAAATTTATATCTTTGCTTTATCTTGGTCTTGTGCTTGAATCTTTTTATATATCAATTGCGCGCTTGTGCTTGGACCTCGTCATATGTCAATTGCGCATAGTTTGTCATTCATCAAAACCTACAAATATGAACACACGTTTTAGTATAGTGCCTTGAGAACGTGTTTCAACATGACATAAATGTATAATTAAAAATAACTTTTAGATGAACCGACGATTGTGACATAGTTCAGGATATTGCAACCTCTCATGCTTCAAAATTTTGAGGGTCCTCTTCAAAATTCTGCCCCACTTTCCAATTACGAGGGGGGGTGATGAAACTTTTTAGTTGGTACTGAATGCTTAGGCTTGCCTATGTATCCCTTTTTAAACAGGAATCGGGTCAGGTGTAGTTTAATTTACATCATATAAGGAAAACATAGAGATTACACATAGTAGCGCTTGACTGCATCTGAATTGATCGGCTTTGGCCAAACTTTCTCCATCCATTTCTGCAAGTATGAGGGCTCCTCCTGTCAAAACCTGATAAATCATGTATAAACCATGCCATTTGAGATAGAACTTCCCTTTGGCTTCTTCATGATGCGGAAAATATTTTTTAACACCAACTGTCCCGACGTGAACTGTCTCGGTTTGACTCTTTTATTGAAGGCTCTAGACATTCTGTTCTGATAGAGTTGGCCATGGCAGACTGCATTCGTTCTCTACATGTCTATAAGGGCTAGCTGCTCGTTGAGCTCAGCTTCTTGTATGATCCTTAGGAAAGGAATTTCCACCTTAGCGGGAATGACAAACTCTGTACCATAAACCATCATATAGGTGGTTGCTTCGGTTGATGTGTGGATTGTGGTGGGATACCCCAGTATTGCAAATGATAACTTCTCATGCCACTGTTTATGCTTCTCTATCATTTTCCTCAATATCTTCTTGATATTCTTGTTGGCGGCTTCTACAACTCCATTCATTTGGGGCATGTAGGATGTGGAATTCTTGTGTATGATATTGAAAGTTTCACACATAGCTTTTACTAAGTCACTATTGAGGTTGGAG
Organism: Nicotiana benthamiana; assembly: GCA_034376525.1. Taxonomy (NCBI): domain Eukaryota; kingdom Viridiplantae; phylum Streptophyta; class Magnoliopsida; order Solanales; family Solanaceae; genus Nicotiana; species Nicotiana benthamiana. The sequence continues at coordinate 100,391,952 of CM067337.1, forward strand.
CTGTTATCAATAATGATTGATTCTGGAATGACTCGACAAACAATGCGGTCGCAGACAAAGTCTGCCACGACTTTCTTAGTTACTGCTCTGTAAGATGCTGCGTCGAACAATTTGGTGAAATAGCGATGGCTACTAGGATAAACTTGTGTCTGTTAGAAGTGGTAGGCTCGATTGGTCCAATGACGTCCATTCCCCAAGCGGCGAACATCCACAGGGAACTTGTTGTTTTAAGCTCGCTCAGAGGTAATCATGTTTGCATATATCTGAGAGCGGTGGCATTTCTGGACAAACTAGATGCAGTCCGTTTCCATAGTCATCCAAAAGTAACCAGCCCTAAGTATCTTCTTTGCTAAGACAAAACCGTTCATATGTGGACCGCAAGTCCAGTGTGATTTTCCTCTAGCATTTGGATGCTTTCTTTGCATCAATACATCTTAATAGTCCCAAATCAGAAGTCCTCTTATACAAGATTCTTCCGTTGTGAAAGAAGTTGTTGGACAATCTCCAAAATGTACATTTCTAAATAGGGTTAGCAAGCTCTAGGTACTCTCCTTTTTCCAAATACTTGATATCATGAATCCAAGGCTTTCCGTGTGCTTCCTCTTCGACATGGCCACAGTAAGCTGGCTGATTATGGATTTTCACCAGAATGGGATCAATGAAATTCTTGTCTGGATGTTGTATCATAGATGATAGGGTAGCTAATGCATCGGCAAACCTATTCTGGATTTTGTGAACATGATGGAATTCCGTCTTCATGAACCTTTTTCTCAATTCCTATACATGATGCATATATGGGACTATCTTGGAGTTTTTGGTCACCCTTTCTTCTCGTACCTAATGTATAAGTAAGTTTGAATCTCCAATCAACAGCAACTCTTGAGCGTTCATGTCAATAGCTATTTTGAGTCCTAAGATGCATGCTTCATACTTGTCCATATTGTTGGTGTAGGGGAACCTGAGTTTGGCAAACACCGGATAATGCTGATCGGTTTCTGATAGTAGGACTTCTTCTATGCCAACTCTTTTGATGTTTGCTTCTCCATCGAAGAACATTTTCCAACCGTTATAGGATTCGGCAATGTCTTCTCCTATGAATGATACATCTTCATCAGGAAAATATATTTTCAAGGGTTCGGATCCTTTATTGACAGGGTTTTCAGCAAGGTAGTCTGCTAGTGCCTGTCCCTTGACCGCTTTCTGAGTTATGTAAACAATGTAGATCGCTTAACAGGATTGCATGGGCTTCTAAAGATGTACTTCATCCATCCTTGATATAAGATATATAGTATAGGCACAGAAGTAATGTCTCAACTTCTGAGCTACCCAAGTCAAAGCACAGCAGGTGCATTCCAATAGAGAATATCGGGCCTCGTACGGGGTGAACTTCATACCGAGATAATAAATGGTCTGCTCCTTCCTCCCCGTTTCATTGTGCTGCCCCAAAATGCAACCGAAGGCTCCATCCAACACTGCAAGGTAGAGTAATAAGGGTCTACTTGGCTCGGGCGGGACTAAGACTGTTGGTGTTGACATCTACTTTTTGAATTTGTTAAAGGCCTTTTGGCAGTTATCGGTCCATTTGGTAGCGGCATCATTCTTCAACATTTTAAAGATTGGCTCACAGATAATTGTAGACTGTGCTATGAACCGGCCAATGTGTTAAGTCTTCCCAAGAAACTCATCACATCCTTCTTGCTCTTTGGCGGTGGTAGTTCTTGAATGGCTTTGACTTTCAATGGATCCAGTTTTATTACTCGGTGGCTCATTATTAACCCAAACAATTTCCCATCGGGAACCCCAAAGATGCACTTTGTGGGGTTTAGTTTTAGGTTGTACCTCTGCAATCTATTGAAGAACTTTCTCAGTTTTTCTAGGTGGTTAGTAGACTTCTTGGATTTGATAATAACATCATCCACATATACCTTTATCTGCTTGTGTATCATATTATAGAATATGGTAGTCATGGCACTCATGTAGATGGCCCCTGCATTTTTTAGGCCGAATGGCATCATCTTGTAACATTACATTCCTCATGGCGTAATGAAAGCTGTTTTCTCAGCATCTTCCTCATCCATTCAGTTTTGATGATAACCAGCGAAGCAATCCATGAATGACTATAACTCATTCGTGGCGCAATTGTCAATCATGATATGTATATTGGCAAAAGGAAGTCGTCTTTCAGAGTGGCCCAGTTGAGATCCCGGTAGTCGACGCAGAATCTGACCTTCCCATCCTTATTTGGTACTGGCACAATGTTTTCTAACCATGTCGGGTGTTCTACTACCCTTAGAACCTTAGCTTTGTCCTGCTTGGTGACTTCTTGCTTGATTTTCAGACTCATATCAGGCTTGAACTTCTTGAGCTTTTACTTTACCAGTGGACATGTTGGATCGGTTGGTAGTTTATGAGCCACAATGGAGGTACTTAGACCAGTCATATCATCCTATGACCAAGCGAACATGTCCTCATACTCCTTTAGAAGTTCTATGTATTCCTTCTTTTCAAATTGCGATAGGTGGATGCTGATTTGCGTTTCGTTGACATTTTCTACATCTCCCAGGTTGACAATTTCGGTCTCATCTAGGTTGGACTTAGGTCTGTTCTCAAAGTTCTCAACTTCTTTGACAATCTCATTAGGTATGTCACCTTTCTCTGAATCAATATCCATTTGTTGCGTTGTCAAAGTGCATGTCACAGTCATTAGTTAATCAAGATAAATGTAATGCTTGAGGCTCATTGAGCTTTGGTCATCCTGATGGTCCAATTATTGAGATGTTCCCCTCTGCTCACAGCCTGTATGGAAGGGCCTTCTTCCCCCTCCTCCTCGAAAATAACATAACAGTCCATATTATTGTCCTATAAAAATAGGTTCTTCATCGTTGTAGTGCTTCTTATTCATCTGACCCATAAATAATGTCGGCCTTTTGGAAAGTCTGCTCCTCATGCGGTATTGGCTTCTCTAGTTGGTAGTAAGGATCATGCCATGGTGGCGACCTGTTATTAAATTATTTGAAGGTGTAATCATATCCCAGACCGAAAGTAGTGCCATGTTTCATGAGTTTTATGAGTTTAGAGAATCCTTGGAGGTTCTTGCCGAGCCCTTTTCCTGGTTCGTACCCACTCCAATTCAGTATAATCTCGATTTTGCTATCCCACCATTTGTCTTTGTCGACAACATTGACCCGTTCGATGTGGTGGTATGTCTCTCCACCTATATATAGAGTTACTACCATCGCCGTGAATGATCACTTCCTGGTGATTCAATTCGAACTTTACTGTTTTATACAGCATTGATGCTACAGCCCCAGCAGCATGAATCCATGGCCGTCCCAACATCAAGTTGTAAGATACTGGTACATCTATCAGCTAGAAATCGACCTCGAACCAGGTTGGTCCCATCTACAAGCATAGAATAATCTCACCAATGGTCGATCTCTGAGAACCATCGAAGGCTTTCACATTGATTGCTGAATCCTTTATATCATGCAACCCTTTACTCAGCTTCTTGAGTGTTACCAGTAGACAAATGTTAAGACTGGAACCTCCATTGATCAAGATCTTAGTGATGAAATAATCTTCGCATTGCACGGTGATGTGCAGTTCCTTGTTGTGCCCCAATCCTTCAGGTGGCAACTCGTCTTCATGAATGTGATATTATGGCTTTCCAGCACTTGTCCTACCATATTTGCCACTTCCCCACCAGTGATGTTGCTTGGTACGTATGTTTCATTTAGTACCTTCAATAGAGCATTCTTGTGCACCTTAGAATTTTGCAGCAAGGAGAGAATGGATATTTGTGATGGAATCTTGTTTAACTAGTCGATAATTGAATATTCCTTGGCCTGTATTTTCCTCCAAAGGTCGTCCGGACCTGTCTCAATGAGGGGTGGCCGATTGGAAGCCTATTTGCTTGATTCAGCTAGACGTTCAGGGGTATAGACCCTACCCGTTCTTGTCATACCCTGTTCTGCGATAATTTCTTCAATCCTGACCTTGCTTTTCCTTCTTGCCTAGGTCGTATAGTCCCAATGTATGACATTTGTATAGAATGGTGTCATGGTAGACATCTCTGCTGGGGTTGGTGTGGCTATCCTTACTTCGAGTGGACCATGTGCCCTGGGTGGCAAGATCGCAACCTCAATTGGTGTGGGTGCATTTGCTAGAGACACGAATTCAACCTCAATGGTGCCGATGTCGTCGCAGATGATGCTTCTTCAAATCAAGTGGTACAGATATATTCACCTTAGCGTGCTCATACGGTTAGATTTGGACTATGATTGGATTGAGAGTGACTGTTGGTTTCTTTGGATCATCACCTTTTGCGATCAACTCGATTGATCTCTCGGGATCCCAATCATCTTCTATTCAATCATGTGGATACCTCCACCCTTATGATTTGGAAGAGGGTTATTGCAGATATTTGGAGCGGGTTCCTTTTCCATAATAATCTTATTATCAACCAAAGACTGTATCTTGTCTTTCAAGGAGCGACATTCATAGATATTGTGCCCTTTCATGCAGGAGTGGTATGGACATGAATTGCTTAGGTTAATACACTTAGAAGAATTCTCAGGGGTTGTACCAGGGACGAGGGTGACATAACCAGTAGCTTTGAGCCTCTCATATAGCTGGTCGATGGGTTCACCGATGGCTGTATATTGTTTTGTAGGTCTATAATAAAAATTAGGTCGGGGTCTAGGGAAGTTTTGGCGAGCAGAGGGTGATTGATAATATGATGGTTGAGCATTGTAAGTTTGGTAGACATGAGCGGGTTATGACTATCTAGGTGAGTGGAGATGACTAATAAGTTGATGGTGGAGCTTGGTATAAGGGTGCTTTGTAATTTGGGGTGTGTTGGTATGTGAGTGGAGGTGTTGGGTAAGCTTGGTATTTAAAAGGAGACTTGGTCCTTTGTGTAACCATCACAGCCTCTACGTCCCTTTTCTTGGACACACCACCAGACTATAAGGCCTTACTCATAGCTTGCAAGTCTTCGAAATTTTACATCGTTCCACTTTTAATACCTTCTTCAATTCCACTTTTAATACCTTGTTCAATTCTTTCACCTAATTTGATAATGTTGAAGAACTTGTGATTCTCAATCATTATCAGTCGTTCATAGTACTTGGGGTCCCGAGCTTGGACAAAGAACTTGTTCATTTTCTCCTCTTCTAAGGCAGGTCTGACCTTAGCACCTTCTGAACCCACAAATTTCATAAACTTCTGAACCGCAAAGCTTTCGAAACCGCGAAATTTCGAACCCGTTAACTTTATAATTTCTAAACCCGTAAACTTCGAAGCACATAAACCTCCGAACTCATAACTTTGGAACTTATAAACCGAAAGATGAAAAAAGTAAAACTAAATATATCTTATATATATATATATATATATATATATATATATATATATATATATATATATATATATATATATATATATATATATATATAAACTCCTGGGAGGAGGAGGGGTGTGCAGAAAAAAAAAGTAAAAAAAAAAGAAATTGTGCGGGTGTTGGGGGGAGGGGAGGGAGGGGAAGAAAAAAAAGCAGAATTATGAAAATTACAAAAAGAAAAACTAATTTTTTTTGCAGAGTGGGAGTGGGGTTGGGGGTGGGCGAGGGGTGACAATAAAAAACCTTTTTGAAGAGAGGGCATGGGTGGGGTTAGGTGGATTGGTGTGAGGTGGGTTGGTGAGGGTAAAGAATAGGGTGGGGAAGCTTGAGAAGAAGTTTTGAAAAATGTTTTCCCTTCTCTTGATAGGGAAAATATTTTCCTCTAATTGGAGGAAATGAGTTGATGAGGAAAATATTTTTCAAATATTTAAACCAACCAAACATGAGAAAATTGGAAAATATTTTCCTTCATACTAAACACACCCTTAAAATCTGGAAAAATTCCAGCATAATATGCTAGAGTTTGAATTTTTACATGAGATTCAAGCATAATATGCTGAAAGTTTATACATAAGAGTTCCAATATCTATTATATTATGCTGGAATTTTCTGTATGTTGAAGCTCCAACATAATATGTTGGAAGTTTATACACATGAGCTCCACAATCCAATATATTATGTTGGAACTTTTTATGTTTCGTCAAAATAATAGCTATTTTCAAGACTTTGCAAATATTGACTGTCTTTCAATTATCAGTCCAAAAACTAACTAGTTCATGCTATTTTTCACTTTAAATTGACCTTGTTAAGAAAAGCAGGAAAATAGTTTTCGGCTAAAATATTGAAGCACGCTAGTTAGATTAATGCTGTATTATGTGGCGGTTCCGAACCGAAACCGGACACGAACCGCGTCCCTGCCGGTTCTACCGGTTCCGATGGGCCGGTTCCGGCGGTTCTGGTTCTACCGGTTCCAGGGACCCGTGACGGGCCGGTTCTAATATCCGGAACCGCCAGACTCGGGACCGGTTCTGGCGATTCCGGTCCGGTTCTGGCGGTGCCAATGGATATTTTTTTAAAATGTTTTTTTCTTAAAAATTTCAGTAACGGCTCTTTGCAAAAAGTAGTCGTTTGGAAGTTTAAAAAATAGTCGTTTGGCCCCCAATCTTTAATTTAAACCCAAACTTTATATAATTATACTTTTTCCCATTTCTCAACTATAAATACCCCTGCATTCTTTCATTTTTATTCACCAATTCATCAATATCTCTCAATCTCTCTCAAGCTCTCTTTCAATCTTTCTAGTGCAAGTGCTTAATTTATTGTTGAAAATTCGTGAAAAATTGTGAAGTTGTTGAATTGAAGTTTTCAAGTGTTCAAGTTCAACGATTTTCAATTTTCAAGAAGTTGTTCGTCAATCCGGTAAACTCGTTTCAACTCTTACGTGCTAATAGTATCTTTTTGTGTTTTTAGTTTGCTTAATTCTAATTAGTATGGCATTTTTGTTGAAAAAATGTTCACTAAAGAAAAAGGTAAAACCGGCGAATGTAGTGGCCAAAATACTACCCTTCCCCCGGCTCCCCGAACTAAAAAAGATAAGCAAGTTGAAAGTAGTAGCCAACCTAGATGTCCTAATCAACCCTTCGTAATCCTTGATAGTGATCACCCTTGTTTTCAATTTACCGATAGTGAATTTCTACATGATGTTGCAGTAGGTGATAGATTAGATGATGATATTATGAATGCTCTTTATCCTAATGAACCTATCTTAGAGGAAAATGATGATGATAATGATGATGATGATGAAACCCAATCACCAGATTTAGATGATACACCTACTAGTCCTGCTCATAACTTAGGTAATGAACCGGCACACCCACCTGTAGAAACTCCCACTTTTAGTAAACAACCTCCTAAACGTACAGAAACATCATTAGTTTGGCAATTTTTACTCAAGTAAGAGAACAAAATAAGGCTAAGTGTAAAACTTGTGGAAAATTACTTGTTTATAGGTATACTGGAGATCGTAGCGGCACGGGTAGTTTGACTAAGCATATAAAATTACACCCTAGAGATAAGGCTAGATTTTGGCAAATGAAAGCGCAACAATAGGGAGGATAAGTGTTGATTCTCAAGTTAACCCAAGTACTGGTTCAAATCTAGTTCAACCAGGAATAAACACTGTCACCGGTGGTATTTTATATTACGATCCAAATAAGGATCGTGAAGAATTAGCAAAAATAATTACTGTTATGTGCTTGCCTTATACTTTTGCTTCTAATCCTAATTGGATTCATTATATTAGAAGAGCCTTTAATCCTACTTATAAATATTGGCCTCGCGCAACAGTTAAGGCCGATATTTATAAATTCAAGCAAGAATATGAACAATATTTGCGCTATTTATTTACTCATATACTTAATCGTGTTTCTATTACAACTGATAATGGTAGAAGTGGAAATGACTGTGATTATCTAACTGTAACAAGTCATTGGATAGATGAAGACTGGACAATGCAAAAACGCATAATTGCATATAGAATAATTAATTCACGGCACACGGGTAGGTTTATAGCTAACACTGTTTCAGATATATGTAGATATTTTTGCTTTAGTGATAAAATAATGGAAATTTCTACGGATAATGCTTCTAGCAACACTAGTGCAATAGGCATGCTAACAAAAATACTTAATCCTGCATTTAGTAATATTTTTCATGTTAGATGTATTTGACATATTTATCATTTAATTGTTGGTGATGGTATGCGAATATTAAACATAGAAATTGAAAAGGTGAGAATGGCTCTTAATTGGCTATTTTATTCAAACCGTAGAACTAGACTTAGAGAATATTTTAAAAAATGTGACGAATATAGCCTTAGAGAAAGAAAGGTTCCTAAACCTTGCCCGACTAGGTGGAATTACATGTACGAAAGTTTAGTAGTAGCGTATGAATATAGAAACCTAATTAATGCTACGTTTAATTCTCGGGTAGGTGGTGAGGATGATGATGAAATGCTAACTACCCAAGATTGGACTAATGTTAAAATTCTTTTAGATTTGTTAGAACATTTTCAAGTGGCTACAAATGCTTTTTCTGGACAATATTATCCGACTATTTCTAACCGTTTAGTTTATATTGCCGCACTTACTGATTTGTTTGTTGATTTTAGCGAGGGTGGGGATATTTATGAACTTGCAATAAATGAAATGAAACAAAAGTTTAAAAAATAATTTTTTTCAATCCCTCCTATTTTTGGTGTAACTGCTATGTTAAATCCAACAATGAAATTAGCAGGTCCTCACTTTTGGTATTCTAATATTTATAGAGCTTTAGATCTTTTAGAAGACGAAATTGCTACACTAGCTGATGCGAAAGCATCAATTAAAGTTAATGCTCAAACTGTTTATAATGCTTATAAACAGGCGTTAGAGCATGCTAGGCCAAATATTCCAACCCCTACTTCCTCTATATCACAATCGTCTAAAAGAGCTGCTGGCTTAACAGCTCTTAAATCGTGGACGGAGTTCAGGGGTTCTCAAGGTGATAATTTTGATGAAATTTCCCATCTAAATGAGCTTCAAGTTTACTTGTCACAGGGACTAGAAAAGGAGAATCCAGGCGGCTCTTTCGATATTTTGGAATGGTGGAAGTCAAGGGAAAAGCATTTTTCCGTTCTTGCAAGGATGGCTCGGGATGTTCTGTCAATTCAAGCGTCAACTGTTGCATCGGAGAGCGCTTTCAGTCAAGCAAGACTACAAATCGGTGATCACAGAGCATCGATGCGGGGGAGCTTGGAAAAATCAGTTCTTTTTAGAGATTGGATCTGCGCAGAAAGAAGGAACTTTGGCATAGCAGAATCACAACCGGCAATAGATGAGGCACATGAAGAAATGATAGCAGAACTTGCTGAGGAAGCGACTTCACCCGGAAGTGGTGATGAACAAGCTTCATTTCAACCACCGCCAACACAACCTCCTCCCAACCTTGACGGATTTATGAGATTTGTTAGAAATACAACATAAATTATGATGTAACTTGTACATTGGCACGTCTTCTTTTAGTTTTTTTTCCTTTTAATGGTGGTATTAGTACTATGTTGTGCTCATTCCATTGGGGGAAGGAAGACTAAGAAAGATATGCCATTTTGGTCAATAAATATGCTCTTTATCACATCCTTGAATATCTTTTTTCTCAATATTTCTTTGTCTTTACTTGATATACAATATTTACTAATTACTACAACACAATATATACTATACTAATAACTTAGTACACCATATAAAATATATTCTACACTATAGTAATGACTACTATACAAGATATTGACTTAAAAAAAAAAAACACGTCAGACCCGCCAGACCCGCTTGATCCGGAACTGCCAGAACCGGAACCGCATGGTGCTTAGACCCGTCACGGGCTGATTCCAACCTGGAGAACTGCCAGAACCGCCAGACCCGGAACCGTCAGAACCGGAACCGTGAGACCCGGAACGCCAGGTACAAATAGACCCAGAACCGCCACACAATACAGCCTTAAGTTAGATTTTTGGAAAACGATCCTTATAATCCCTAGTGATTCTGGTGATCATTAGGAGTTTCCACCTAACAATCGTCGTAACTTGTTGAAATTCTAGAGTGTGCGCTTTCAAGTTTGGCGCTAGGCTATTTTCAAAAATCATGTCTTACTCGGCCATATATATATATGAGCACGTAATTTTTATCCTACGTAGAATAATTCCTAAAAAATAATTTTTATTAATTTTAAAATTTTTTCTTTGTTTATTTGCATTTCATGCATTTTAATATTTTTAAATATTAGAAAAATTCTAAAAAATGATCATTTTTACATATTTATTAGATAATAAATAAAGAATTTTAATTTTTACAAAAAATAGATTAATTTAGAATTTTTAATTTTTATAATTATTAATTAAAAAAATAAAAGAAAAGAGAATAATGATTTAATTGCAATTAGATTTTAATTTAAACAATTGGGCGATTTTTAAAACTAAAACTAGCCCAAACCATAATTTTCCTTAAGGCTGTATGGAGTAACGGTTCCGAACCGGAATCGGGACCGGAACCGTGGTTCCGCGGTTCCGGCGGTTCCGGTTCCGCGGTTCCGGTTCCCGCGGTTCCAGTTCCGCGGTTCCGGTCCGGTTCCACCCATTAGAACCGTGGAACCGGAACCGCCAGAACCGGAACCGGAACCGGACCGGTTCCGGTTCTATCCGGTTCCCAACGGATAGATTTTTAAAAAAAAAAAATTTTTTTAAAAAAATTCTGAAATCAGAACGTTGGTCTTGCAGAAATAGCCGTTTGGCATTTTTAAAATTTAGCCATTTGACCCCTCAAATTTAATTTAACCCCAAACTTTATATAATTACACAATTTCTCATTTCTCAACTATAAATACCCCCTCATTCTTTCATTTTAATTCACCAATTCATCAATCTCTCTCAATCTCTCTCAAGTTCTCTTTCAATCTTTCTAGTGCAAGTGCTTAATTTTTGTTGCAAATTCGTGAATCTTTGTGAAGTTGTTGAATTGAAGTTTTCAAGTGTTCAATCCTAGCGATTTTCAATTTTCAAGAAGTTGTTCGTCAATCCGGTAAACTCGTTTCAACTCTTACGTGCTAAGAATATTTGTTGTGTGTTGTTATTTTGCTTAATTATAATTAGTATGGCATTTTCATTGAAAAAAATGTTCGGAAAAGGTACATCTAAATCCGGTGAAAGTAGTCGCCAAAATCCTACCCCTCCCCCGGCTCCCCGCATTAGAAAAGATAAACAAGTTCAAACTAGTAGCCAACCTAGAAAATACTAATGAAAACTTAGGAATACTTGATAGTGATCACCCGTGTTTTCGATTTAGCGATGTTAATTTTCTACATGATGTAGCAGTCGGTGATAGAATAGATGATGATATTATGAATTTGCTTTATCCTAATGCACCAATATCAGAGGGAAATGAGGGTGATGATGATGACGAAACCCAACCTCCGGTAGATTTAGATGATACACCTACTAGTCCTGCTCCTAATGACCCAGAACACCCACCCGTACAAACTCCCACTTTTAGTAGACAACCTCGGAAACGTTCAGAAACTTCATTTGTTTGGCATTTTTTTATTCAAATAAGAGATAAAGATAAGGCTAAATGTAAAACTTGTGGTAAAGAACTTGTTCACATAGGTATAAGGGTGATCGTAGCGGAACAGGTAGTTTAGTTAAACATATAGTAATACATCCTAGCGATAAGGCTAGATATCTTCAAATGAAAGCGGAACAAGAGGGGAGGCCAAGTCCTGATACTTCAATTAACCAAAGTACTGGTTCTAACATGGTTCAACCAGGAGTAAACACAGTCACCGGAGGTATATTGTACTACAATCCTAATAAGGATCGTGAAGAATTAGCTAAAATGATTACTGTTATGTGTTTACCTTATTCTTTTGCTTCTAATCCTGCTTGGCTTTTTTATTCAAACCGTAGAAGTAGACTTAGAGAATATTATAAAAAATGTGACGAAAGTGGCCTTAGAGAAAGAAAGGTTCCTAAACCTTGCCCGACTAGGTGGAACTACATGTATGAAAGCTTAGTAGTGGCGTACGAATATAGAAACCCAATAACCGCTACTTATAATTCTAGGGATTGTGAGGATGAAGATAATGATATGCTAACTAATCAAGATTGGAATAACGTTAAGATTCTATTAGATTTTTTAGAACATTTTAGTGTGGCTACAACTGCTTTATCTGGCCAATATTATCCTACAATTTCAAACTGTTTAGTATATATTGCCGCACTTGCTAATTTATTTGCTGATTTTAACGATGGAGGGGAAATTTATGAACATGCAATATTTGAAATGAAAAAGAAATTTAAAAAATATTTTTTTCCAATCCCTCCTATTTTTGGTGTGGCTGCTATGTTAAACCCTACTATGAAAGGAGGTCCTAACTTTTGGTATAATAGTATTTATCAATCTTTAGATCTTTCACCAGAAGAAATGGCTACACTATCTGATGCGAAAGCATCAATTACAGTGAATGCTCAAACTGTTTATAATGCTTATAAACAGGCGTTAGAGCATGCTAGGCCTACTATTCCAACCCATACTTCGTCCACATCACAAGCGTCTAAAAGAGTTGCTGGCTTAACAGCTCTTAAATCGTGGACAGAGTTCAGGGGTACTCAAGGTGAGAATTTAGATGATATTTCCCATCTAAACGAATTTCAAGTTTATTTGTCGCAGGGGCTAGAGAATGATAATCCAGACGGATCTTTCGACCTTTTGGATTGGTGGAAGACAAGGGAAAAGCATTTTCCCGTTCTTGCAAGGATGGCTCGGGATATTCTGTCCATTCAAGCGTCAACTGTTGCATCGGAGAGCGTATTTAGTCAAGCCAGACTACAAATAGGAGATCATAGAGCGTCGATGCGGGACAGCTTGGAAAAATCAGTGCTCTTCCGAGATTGGATCCGCTCTGAAAGAAGGAACTTTGGGCTAGCTGAATCTCAACCCGAAATAGATGAGTGCTAGGAAGAAATGCTAGCAGAACTTGCTCAGGAATCATCTTCACCTGGAAGTGGTGATGAACAAGCTTCATTTCCACCACCGCCAACACAACCACCTCCAAACCTTGAAGGTTTTATGAGATTTGTTAGAAATAATACATAAATTATGATGTAACTTGTACATTGGCATGTCTTCTTTTAGTTTTTTTTTCCTTTTAATGGTGGTATTAGTACCATGTTGTGCTCATTCCATTGGGGGAAGGAAGACTAAGAAAAATATGCCATTTTGGTCAATAAATATGCTTTTTATCATATACTTGAATATATTTGTCTCAATATTTCTTTGTCTTTACTTCTATATCAATCCTTGAATATAAAATATTTATATAACATATAATATATAACATACAACACATAATACTATTTATACTAACTACTACACAATATACACTATTTATATACAATATATACTACTTTACTACAACATATACTACTTATATACAAAATATACACTACTTATTTTGAATATATACTAATTTCCAAGCACAATATATGCTATAGTAAGAACATAGTACACCATATAAAAATATATCCTACAATATACTAATCACTACTATACAAGATATTAATTTAAAAAATAAAAATAAAAATAAGGTCGAACCGCCGGGAACCGCCTGGAACCGCCAGACCCGCGGTTCCGGAACCGCCAGAACCGGAACCGGGCGGTTCCGGTTCCGGCTCCGGAACCGCCAGAACCGAAACCGCCAGAACCGGGAACCGTCAGAACCGGAACCGCCAGAATCGGGAACCGCCAGAACCGGAACCGCAGACCCAAATAGACCCAGAACCGGAACCGGATACAGCCTTAATTTTCCTACCCAAACTCATATTACCCTTAGCCTATTCTTCTCGACCCATTAGCACATTTAAATGTAATATTTAATCCTAGCCATCAATTTCCTTCTAAACCAATGGGTATCAACCCTTTTCACATCCATATAAAATACCCAATTAAAAAAACCCTACCCAAAGTTTTTAATTCCAAAAAAAAAAACCTAGACCTAGAACTCTAAAGCACAAACGGCAGCCATTCTTGAAAGAGACAACAACAACAACAACTACCCAGTATACTCCCACCAGGCGGGGTCTGGGGAAGGTAATATGTAGACAGCCTTACCCCTACCCAAAAGGGCAGAGAGGCTGCTTCCAAGCGATCCTCGGCGCATAGGACAGAATGAAAGAGAGATAGGCCAAAAATTTTCAATCTTCAATTCCCTAACTCCTAGAAACGAACGAATAAAGGTGATGAAACTGGATAGAATTTCCAGTGCTTTTTCGAAATCGGTTCCTATTTACAACGAAAAAATACGAAAAATATATACTACTGCTTCTTTATTTTGATTTCAAATTGAGTTTCAAAAGATGGAATTCAAATGGGCGGAGGGGATTCAAGTTCATGGTTGTGCGTGAGTACCGGTCGAAGGTGAGGTTCCGTTCGATATCTCCATACGCTGGTCCAATATACAGCAACTTGTTTCATCATAGGGAGAAATGTTCTTAAGGTTCTATTCTCATTTTCTTTACTAGTTATTTTAATGGAAATGTCTGAAACTTTACTCTATTTGTGTTAATAACTTGGGTTTGAGATTGAATTGATTTCTTTAAAAAAACATTTAAACTCAATTTTGTAAAGACTATTAAAAGATCATATAATGTCACGTTCCTGTATTCATGTTAGTATAATCAAAAGAAAATATGATATTACATCAAAGACCATATTTGATAATAAAGTAAAAAGGGACTGTTGGTTTGTTTAATCTATTTTATATATGTTATGCTTTGTTGCTTATATGTTCATTGTTGTTGCTATTTTACGGGGAAATCTTCGATTCTTGTTAATTATTAATTGTTGTCTGGAGAGTAATTAATTTAAGGCCATGGTTTCCATTGGTTTACTGCGCCATCGGAAGCGCTTTTCTGGTGTTACTTTGAATCTGTTTCTTGGAGTTGTTTACAACTATGGAACCTTTTCTATATTTCTTACCCATTTGTTATAAATTGTTGTTGATTTCACTTCTGTTAGCTGCGTTGCTAGTCACGGGCTGGCTTTAGGCGCGTATAAAATATAATTGTGATTGCGTACATGTTCGCGTGATATAAGTACAGTTTTAAAAATTATTTCGGAGTATGCGTTCGCGCAATTTCGATCAAACTTTCTTAATAATAAAAAATAGGTTTTCATAGGCTATTGATAGTCCGGGGTGTGCCATCCACGAGTTAATCATGCATGACCCTCGTTTTAATTAGTCTTGCCTTGATCCTTAGACTTCGATGTGGGCCATTTAGTAAATTTCTGTGACCCTCGCAAAGTTAACAACGCGTAAATTGCTTTAGGCGTGTTATTTAGTAATATTACCTTCCTTAAACTTGGGTGCACATTTATGTGACCCAAATTCAAATCTCAAGGAAGTTGAAATATGTCAAGAACTGCGTGCGCATTTATGTGACGTCGTTCGTGACATGTTTTAACAACATTGCAAATTTCCTTAAAAAATGTTAAAAGCGGTGAATAACTTAAAATTATACCATAGGCTAAAACATGTATTAAAATCAAATAATAAGCCAATTATAATAGTTTAAGCGACCGTGTTAGAACCACGAGATTCGAGGGTGCCTAACACCTTCCCTCGGGTTAACAGAATTCCTTACTCAAGAATTTCTGGTTCGCAAAATTCAAAAGAAAAGTCGAAATCTTCCTCGATTTGGAATTTAAAAATAAACCGGTGACTTGAGACACCAGAAAATAAACCATTCCAAGTGGCGACTCTGAACAAAATTGAATAAATAATCTCATTTCGAATAATATAACTTAAATTGGAAAAACTTCCTTATACATTTTTACCCTTTGGGGTAGCCGTGTAAAAAGAAGGTGTGACAATATATATATATATATATATATATATATATATATATATATATATATACACGAGAGTAAGTGATGATCATAAATCAATTTGTGGGAAAGAGTTAAATATTCCTTTTTTAGCTCAAGTATTTTGATGAATCTTTTACCTATTTAGGTGCATGATTTTATACCTAATAATCGACATATAAAGAAAAATATAATTCTACCTAATTCAAGGATAACATGAAAATGAAACTAAATATAATAGTTTCATGCATAAAATTAATGTAAATTGACTAAAAAATATATTTGAAGACGGATAAGGATAAGGACAAACTAAGCTAAATAAATGCCAAAACATAAACTAAATCAACATAGATATCTAGAGATTGGGAGCTACAACAATAAAATGATAATTTTAATATCTAAAAAATGTTACACCTAAGTTTCAATGATGACAATAGTGCAATTATATCCATTTGATAGCAGAAAATTAGGAAGTAGCACTACTTCAAAAGAAATTCTTTTGGTAAGGACATCAGAAAGAAAACGAGATCAAGGCAACAAAAACAATGCTAAACCAAAAAAAGTCAAAAGCATAAAAAAGGAAATAAAATCAAGTTCGGCGCTAAAGGAATTCAAGGCTAAATCAAATATATGGAGGGTTTCAAGAAGGAAATATATCGAGTGCAGTTGCTAAAGAATATCGGGCCATACTTCAAGAATTAAATTAGAATATGAAGGGACTGAAGATTGATCAACCAAATCAAAGCCACAAATCGCTCCCTGAAATACGGATATGAAAGTGAAAGGGCTTAAACGAATCCAACCCATCTCATGTGCAGGATTCGGAGGCACCCTTTGGGTCAAATTTGTCACGACTCTAAATACCACGGTCGTAATAGAGCCTATCACAATACTATGCCAGCTGAATCTACATGAACAATATAGAAGATCTTTTGCAAAATTTATTTTTCTAAACATATTAAGTCTCAAATCTTTCATTTTTAAATATCAAAAGAAATACGCGGAAACAAGTACGTAAATACATAAACACAACCTGAATCCGGTGTCACTAGTCATGAGCCACTAAGTACAACTCAACACTGTCCGCTTAATACAAAATAAGTCTGAAATATAAAATACTAGGATAAGAAGGAGAAAGGCAGGGCTATGACCGCATTGTAGCTGCCTTGCTAACTCCGGAAATACATAGAAGCTGCTGAAAGCTGTCACTCTGATGCTCGGGCACTGGATCTGCACACACGGTGCAGGGAGTAACGTGAGTACGCCAACCCAGTAAGTAACTAAAGTAAATAAAGTCTAAGTGCAGTGACGAACATTTAAAATCATATACATACTTTATCAAGAATTTTAACAGAAATATCAAAGTCAAAATCTACAGTTCAATAACCGAATGTCTCGTAAAAACTCTAGTTTCAACGAAAATCCCCTAAAGCATTTATTCAATGTTTTTCAATAGAGTTTCAGTGTAAAAGAAGAGTGAAAACAGGAAATCCCACAAACAAGCTCCCGGGGCAAAGAATTACTCATAAGTATAGCCCCTCGGGCAAGTCTCTCAGTCACTCGTGACTTAACTCTCGTCAATCAATACTCGCACTCGATACTCCCGCTCAATAGATATATCATAATAAATACCGTTGTGGCGTGTAGCCCAATCCCTAATATATATATATATATATATATATATTCTGTTCACTGGGGTGTACAGACGTTGGAAGGGCTCCTACAACCTAAGCATTGTATTGATGCGGCGCAACCCGATCTAATATATCATTGCACCGATCTATACATACATACAAATATCCATGCAGCGTTCAAACCAACCCCTATATATATATATATATATATATATATATATATATATATATATATATATATATATATTCCTTACCATCAAGTCCTCGACTTCCCTCTCAGTCATTAACCTCACAGACTAGGGCATTTTTGTGAAAATTAGAGAACTCAACCCAAATATTTTTCTTATATTTTAAAGTAGAGTGATAAAACTGAATCAATAATAAATAGGTAAAATCATGATTGAGTATATGCTTTCAAATCAAAATGGTAGGAAATTAGTAAAATACCCCTAAAGGCCCAAACAATTCGCCACAAAGCCCTAAACATGGCATTCTGCCCAAATTAACAGATTTATTTTTACAACACATGGATATCATATAAAGTGTATCAAAATATGCAACTATACAGTCACCATGGGTCGGACCAAGTCACAATCCCTACAGGTGCACGCCCACACGCCCGTCACCTAGCATGTGCATCACTTTATTTATCGAATAATGCAATATTTTGGGGTTTCATACACTCAGTTCTAGATTTACAATCGTTACCAGTGTTTTGGATAGCGCGCGGCGACAAATAGCGACAAGGGCTCGATTCAGTGAGGCGAGAGGCGCGTAGCGAAGCGCTCGCCTTTTTAATGTGAGGCGATAATTTATAAATATATATATATATATATATATATATATATATATATATATATATATATATATATAAAACTAAAAACTCAATAACAATAATATGTTAATAAATATATCAATTTAAAAATTAAAAACTCAATAGATAGTCATAACGCAATTTCAACGTTGTTTTATAGACAAAAATTATCAAGTCACAACGCAATTAATTCTACTATATAAAGAAGACAAAAATAATTAGAGGAAAAAAGAAAAAAACAGTACACTGAAGAAGAGAAGAGTACACTGCCAGACTGCCTCAAGTCCAAAAAAAAAAATACTGAGCAAAATAAATAAAAAAAATAGAACAACACCAACAATTGATTCAACAGCAAAGAAATAAAAATAATAATGAAATTTTTGGCTCTAGAAAAACAGCAAATAAAGAAGAAGACAAAACAGAGCAAAAAAGCCCTTTGTTTCTGTTGACAAAAAAAAAACAGAAGAAAAAATAGAAAGAAGAAGAGAAAAAGAGAATTAAAAAGAAGCAGAGAAACAAAACCTGTTTTCCTCTCTTCTGTCGACAAAAACCAGAAGAAAAAAGATAGAAAGAAGAAGAGAAGAGAACAAGAAGAAAAAGCAGAAATACAGAACCTGCTCAGTTTCTGACATCAAAACAGAAGAAAAAAAATAGAAGAGAAGAAAAAAGAAGCAGAGAAACAGAACATGCGCATGCTCTGTTTTGTTGACAAAAAACAGAAGAAAAAAGATAGAAAGAAGAAGATAAGAGGGAATAAGAGAAGAAGAAATATGCTGCTCTGTTTCTGCGAATAAAACCAGAAGAAGAAAGAAGAAAGAAGAAAGAAGAAAGAAGAAGAAAGAAGAAACAAGAAGCATACCTGTGTTTTGTTGGTAAAAAACAGAAGAAAAAAGATAGAAAGAAGAAGAGAAGAATAGAATAAGAGAGAAGAAGTTTGATGCTCTGTTTCTCGAACAAAACCAGAAGAAGAAAGAAGAAGCATACCTGTGTTTTTCCTTGAAGCTTGAAGAAGATGAAGAAGAACTTTGGTTCGCAGGTGAAAAGCCCTAAACTTTGAAGTTTTTCTTTTCGCAGGTGAAAACACAACTTTTTTTCACGACTTAAGTCATACGCATACCTTTCTCTTTTTTCTTTTTACAAATAGCGACGCCTCACTCGCTACACGCCACCAGGTCGCCTCACGCAACACAGCCTGAAGCGAGCGCCATTTCAAATCGCAACGCCACAGTCACTCTGAAGCGACATACTCTCGCCTCGCCTCGCCTCACGCTATTAGCGCTGAGGCGAGCGCTATTTACAACACTGATCGTTACTTACCTCGAACCTAATGAAATCCTACACCGCGATGCCCTTGCCTCTCGACACGGCCTTAACGCGTCTCGAATCTATCTAAAATCAGAATTATAACACTAGTGTACACTAAGGAAACAAAGCCCACACGAAAATTATCAAATTACATCAAAAATTTCGAATGTGGTCAAACCCAACCCCTGGGCTCACGTCTCGGAACCCGATAAAAATTACATCAATAGAATACTTATCCTCCCACGAGCCCATACATACCAAGAACATCAAAATCGGACCTCAGATGACCCTTAAAATCCGCAATTTACACTATCCAGTTTCAAACCCTAATTCTCCAATTTTTAGGCTTTAAATCCCACTAATTTCATGCTTAAACAACTAAAAATCAACATAGAAATGAGTTTTAGGTTCAAGAAACTCACCTCAATGAAAACCCGTTGATTCCCTCTTCAAAACCCTCAAAAAAGCTTCAACTCCGGATAAAAATGGTGGAAAACAATCCAATTTTGCAAAGGTAGGCTTATATAGTTTCTGCCCAGGTATTTCCGCATATAGTCTGCACTTGTGGACAAAACTCCGCTTCTGTGGATTTTCACTTATATACTCTCGTCCACACGTGCGGTCAATCCACCTCACCTGCGGTCTTGTAGGTGCACCTCAACTCCTACTTCTGTGCTGCCCAACCACATTTGCAGCCTTTCCTCGCTTTTGCGGTCTTCACACTTGTGGTCTCCTAACCGCAAATGCGGTTATGACAGAACCACCAGCTTCGGCTGCATTCTCCAACTTCCAAACATTCCAATAACCATTCGAAATCATCCTGAGGCCCTCGGGACCTCATCCAAAAATATGAACAAGTCACATATCATTATTCAAACTTATTCCAACCTTCGATACACTCTAAACAACATCGAAACACCAAATCACCCTCGGATTCAAGCCTAAGGATTTCAAAACCTCCGAATTCTGCAATCGATCAAAACGTCTATCAAATCCCATCCGAATACCCTAAAAATTTACACACATGTCTCAAATGACACAAAGAACTAATCCAATTCCATAATTCCATTCGGGCCCCGATATCAAAATTTCCATTACCAACCGAAAAATGCCAAAATTCTAATTTTTCCAATTCAAGCTTAAATCTACCACAGACCTCCAAAATACATTCCTATCATGCTCCTAAATCCTAAATCAGCTCAGAAGCTATCTGTAAAATAAAAATGACGTTCTGAGATCATCGACTCACAAGTTAACTTGCAGTGGATTTTTCCAACTAAAGCTTCCCAAAAAGAGACTAAGTATCTCATTCCTCTACACAACCACTCCGAACCCAAACCAAACAACCTGATACCACATAATACAACTTAAAAACACATAAAGAAGCATAAATGGGAGAAATGGAGCGATAACTTATGAAACAACTGGCCAGGTCATTACAAAAATCTCTTAGAGGGTCATGTGCCTCAATTAAAGACCAATGTGCAACGGCTATTCAAACACTCCTATAAGAAGTCTGGTAAACTCAAGAATATGATCTACACAAATACATAATCTATTTCTAAGCTTTACTAGTTCTTAGTAAAAATACTGTGTTCTTGAGTCTACAATGTCACAAAAGAAAGGAAGAGTTAGAACACAAAATGAGAGTTTTCTCAACATTGCAAAAATTATTATTGTTGTACATCACCGATGGTGAGCGTACTAAAACCATAACTATTGTAAACATTTATTAAAGATCTAAGAGAACCCTTGTGATCCAAGGGAACTAGACGTAGGTACCACACCAGTACTAAATCAGTATAAAAACTATTGCTTCTTCTTTAACTTTCTATTCATTTAGTTCATTCTTACTAAAATTATTCACTTTGCAAATTCTAGTCAACTAAACTTGTACTTAGTCGACTAAGATTTTTAAATCGGTCACAATTCACCCCCCATACTTTCAATTTGTATCAAAGCAAGGCATACAAACTATGCTTAACAGCTAGTGAGGAAAAGATCATAGGATCAAACACAGTCGTTAAAGGCTATTTTAAGAAGGAACTTATCAGGTACGGCCCCCGTATTTCAATGACCAACACTTTTCTCACTGGAAAGTACGTATAGAAACATACACTATGTCATATGACATAAACTTATGGCGCGTGATCGAAAAGGAAAATCTTCCAATTCCACCAATGAAAGATGAAAATGGTCAAGCCATAGTATCAACAGATCCACTTGACTTAGATGACTACACTAAAGAACAATCAGTCGTCATAACAGCAAATGCTAAAGTAAAGAATATGTTGTACAATGCTATCAGTGGAGAAGATATGAAAAGATATAAAGCTGTAAAAATGCAAAAGAAATGTGGGATAAATTAGAAGTTACAATGAAGGAACCAACAAAGTGAAAGAAACAAGAATCAATCTTCTAGTTCGAGACTATGATTATTCAAATGAAGGATGGAGAAGGTAATGAATCAGTTGTGGATGCATTAAATGAGTATTAATATTATGGTATCAATTAGTTATGGTAATAAGTGCACGCGGCATATGATAAGTGATTTGGGGTCCAATAAGAGACCTAAGTCTAAGCCAAGTTAGAAAATTACATGATAGACTAAAATTCCAAATGAGTACGCACAAGACCACACTTGGGATGTGAAAACCTACAAATATATAAGGTGTTATGTGATTCAATACCTATAAAACCAAATGTCTTTGAGTCTAGTTTCTGACACTTCAAACCGTTTGTCATTTGAATTCTCCTACAAGAACTAATGACCAAATTACAAAAAGCCGGCAGAATTTTACACTACCGCGCCGCCCCATGCGTCACCTCATGCGTTGCCCCATGCGGCGCGGCTATGCAAATCGTGGGTTTTTCCAACCCGACCCTATTTTGATATAAAACTTTCGGGGGTTACTTTATCCACTTCATTTGGACGAATTTTATGGTTTTCCTCCACTCTTTCAAGAACTCCAACCCCTTCCATCTTCAAGGTAAGCGATCTCCATTATATAGGTGTGAATTCCATCATTTATACACTAGTATTGATGAAATCTATACATAAAATACTTAGATCTTCAAGAGATTTCTTCAAGAACTCAAAGGAGGGTTTTGCAAGATTTCTTCCAAAAAGGTAATCCCATACCCTTATACTTACGTGTTTGAATTTATTAAGGGTATATGAGTATGAATAAGTATTGGAACTCTTGGTATGGTGATTAGAAAACATAAATTCCCAATTTAATTACACAACTATTATAGAGATTGAAATATGATTATTTAATGGAACTTTGTTGGTTGGGTGTGGATGGATGGTCATATATGTGATGTTGGAAGTTATAAATTGGTTAATCATGCTGGTGGGATAAATTATTGATAAATCATGGTAGTTGGATGAACTAAATATATGGTGATGAGATGTAGGGTTTTATGCCTTCAAGGTGTTTGATAATATGCATAAAAGGCTTAAGTTATGGAATTTGTTACTAATATTGGTTGCATTGGATGTTGCTATTGTAGATTGAAGATTCTTACTATTGTGGATCATTGTAGTATCACTAAGAGACGAAATTGAGGTATGTGAGGATAACTCTCTATGTTTGGGAATGTTAATGATTCTCCATACACTATATTTCTTTTACCACATTACTAATTTCCTCAGAAATATAGTTTAATCTAGTTCCTTGAATAGTTGTAGAACTTCTATTATCTAGCTTCATAACTCGTTCACGACTTTTATTTTGAACTTTGTAAGCTCAGTACGTATTCAATATAGACTTGGATTTGATGCCCCCGAGTCTTAGTATAGATTACTCAGTATGTCATAAACAGCTAAAGTTTCATAGTTCATAATTAGTTCAAGAATACATGTCTCAGTATAGTCCTACTTAGTATTCTAGTATCATGTAACTCAATGTGATTCAATATTTCAGTATCATGTATTGCAATATGATTCTCAGTTTCTGATTTTAAATCCCTGAATATTGAACATATGTATTTGGTCCTGAGGCCGTAGTTTATGTTTTATGCATGTTTGGGCCTAAGGCCGTAGTTTATGCTTTATGTATGTTTGTGCCTGAGGCTGTAGTTGATGCTATATGCATTTCTTGGCCTGAGGCCATAATTCTGTATATGTATACTTGGTCCTGAGGCCGTAGCTTGTGCACATATATATTGGGCCCGAGTCCGTAGCTTTTTCAAATAAACATGTCGTTCATTATTCAGAAGAGGGAGTATTCATATCCTTACTTCATTTTTTCTGTTCAGTTATCAACTACCATTTCAGTTATAAGTTATCATTTCAGTTATCAGTTCAATTATTAGTTATCATTTCAGTTACCAGTTACCAATTATCATTTCAGTTACCTGTTATCATTCAGTTATCAGTTATCATTTCAGTTTCAGTTTCAATAGTTATCATTTCAGTTATCAATTATCAATTCTCAATTATCAACTCCGTATCAGTTTCAGCATTTATAATTCTTTCTTTCAATTTCTTTACATACCAGTGCAAAATTCAAATGTAGTGACATCCCTTTTTCCCGGGGCCTGCATCTCTCGGTGTAGGTAATGATTTAGAGGTTGATGATTTAGAGCGCTAGGATTCTCATACCAGCTATTTGGTGATCTCCAATTCTTTTGGGACATTATCATTACCTAACAGTCTTTAGTATTTTCAGATAGTCAGTGGTTTTAGTACTTCATCATAGACTTCATTAGAGTCACAAGCTTTTTGTGTTAAACAATGCTATCTACAGACATGTTTTAGACTTTAATTTGTGTTTCCACACTTTGACTTTTATCATTTAGGCTTTCAGTATATCAGCATGTGTTAGGTTATCTTCCGTATTTAGTATGTTATGATATCACATGTTGATTCAGTCAGCCAATTGGTTCACTCGGTCACATGTAGTCAAGCATCAAGTGTCGTGTTACGTCCATGCCCAGGTTCGGGACATGATAAAACTTGGTATCAGATCACTACGTTCAAGAGTCCTAGAGAGTTTACGGAGATGTGTCCAGTGAGTTTCATTTATATATGTGTGCCGACCACTCATGTAAATGGTTAACTACCAAGACATCCAAGAATGTCTCATTTCTTTCAACTCTAGATCGTTCCATGAAACTTAGAGCAATAGTTAATCTTCTCTTACTGTCGAATTCCATACATATCGAATTCCCAAGCGGCATGGAAGAAAAGTCTAAGGTTCTAGAAAGGATGATTTTTTCTATTATGGTATTACTACTGAGTACATGTTTGTAATAAATTAGATTTGAGAGGATGTTAAAAGTTGGATGCAATGAATAGGAGCATAACCTTATCAAAAAAGTATAAAAGCAGTCATTGCATATTATAGTTATCAGTTTAACTCAGTTACCAGTTATACATTCTTTCAGTTAGCAGGTTTGTGGTTATTCAGTACACCAGTTATTTGTTATTCAGTTATCATATCTCCAATTTTTAGTTTGTCCAACTTCTGCTAAATTTAGAGTATACAGCGATGCCTACGGGTGCTAAAAGAAAATGTAAAACAATGATTATAGTGAAATCATCACATGTTTTAGGTTTGAATTAAGACCAAGGCTCGTCGGATTGTGTAGGAAGTGAGTTATAAGATGATGGTATCTCTGTAGGACATGTTTGTGTATGGTAGTGTATCAGTATGCATTTTACCTCACAGAAAAATTTTATTTTAATTGTTAGAAATTGAGCCACAAATTGGATGATAATAATTTAGATGTCAGACCCGACAGTGTAGCAGATTAAGAATTTGATCGCAAATGGCCTAGATTTGGTCGTTATAGTTTTGGACAAAAAAAGAGACTAAAGGAAAAATTCCTAGTAGTGAGAAATGTTTGATATTACCAGTTATGTATTTTTTATACGACTTGTGCAGATGACTAAGAAGACATGATGTATGAAATGAGAACCAAGAGCAGGCGGCATTGAATTTTAGGGAATGATTTTAAGTTGTTTAGATTTGTTCAAATCAGAACTAGAAAGTACCATGTTAATAAATTTGTATATGATGTGGCTATTATCGTGAGATAAAAGATATGATCGTTTCCCTTCACATGATGTGACTATGTGTTTAGGCCGGAGGTTTATAGTCTGAAGTAATTCTGAAGTGTATAGAAAGTTTGGGGTTAGATATTCCAATTTTGTTTAAGACAGATGAAATTTCCCTAAGTGTGATCCATGTGCATAATTATAAAAGAATGATAGTATATAGAAGAAGAATATGGCCATATGATGAGGGAAGTTGGGATAAACCTTATGCTTTAGTTTAGGTATTCAAAGAGAGCAAGAAAATATGATGCTTGCAGGTGGTTAGTAAAAGAATGGTGAATAAGTTTTGAGTAAATACAATGAATTAGAAATTTTAGCAAAGCTAGTAGAGGTAAGATTTGATTCACTTTGATAGGTTAACTCTAGTGAGTGGATGGCAGTTTGAAATATCGAACATGTGTTAGAACCTAAAGAGTTTAAGCTAAACCCGAAGTATAGTGATAGTGGGGGAAAAAATTCAGCTAGAAGTGAGAGAGCAAGCTATAGAAAAATAGCCTTTAGGAATTATCGAAATGTGGTTTCTCCAAGACTGACAATGTGAGTAGCGTTAAATTATTAAGATTGTGTATGATAGTTATGAATACATTATCTTTCCATTATGTGAAAAAAATTCTTTTTTCCCAGCTCATAAGTACGTTGGAAGATGAGTCGTCATTGACGTAGAGTGTAAAGAATTGCAGAAAAGAAGGAAAGTTATTTGGATCCAAAAAAAGAGAAGGATCCACAAGTATAAGATCTTTGGTCTAAGGGATGATGTAAAATTTTTAAGTAAGTTTAGTTAGAGAATGAAACCCGAAAAATTGGCATGGGATATGAAAAAGAAAATCAGTTCGGTAATGAGTGAAAATTCTATAATTACCACAAGGAATATGTCTAGCATGTGTAAGAAACACAAAGTGGGTAGAATGATAACTGAGCTTAGTTATTGATGATAAAGTGATCATAGAAAAACTATAATATCATGCATATTTATGTGTTATGAGGGTATTGCCATTAAACAGGACTCCAAAATTTAGAGTACATGTGAAAGACTAGTTGAAAATAGTATTATAAGTGTTTTCAGGAAGTGCTTAAGAAGATAATCAAGTGTGGGAAGTATGACTCATGAATAAGGTAGACAAGAGAGCTATGTTGAAAGAAGTTTACTGCTTAGCCAAGGTAGGAGTCCGAGTTTCAGATACCAAAGATAGTGGAGTTATTTTCTAGAATTGGACATCCTCCTTAGTAGCCGTAGTGAAGGAGAAATGATTTGGTGATCCCTGCTTGTTGTAGCTGAAAGAGGGGATTCACATGCATAAGACGATGTCTTTTGAACAAGGGGAAGTTGATGGTACTTTGAAGTACCAGGATAGATTGTGTGTTCAACCATAGATAGACTTAGCGAGGGAGGAAGATGTTAGAAGCCCATAATTTCAGGTATTCTATCCACCTAGGTTTCCCAAAGATGTATCATGATCTTAAGGAGATTTATTGGTGGAACAACATGAAAAAGAAAGTTGTAGACTTTGTGACCAAGTTTCTGAATTGTCAACAAGTGAAAGCCGAGCAGTAGAAAACCAAATGTTTATCTCAGAACCCACATATCCTTTAGTGGAGAGGGTAAATATAGACCTTATAATAGGATTATTTTGCTCATTTTGAAAGCATGATTTTTATGGGCGAAGGTGTAGATTGCCAATTAGTTATTTCGAATTTGGTAAGGCGGAGTTGCTGGGACCAGATTTGATAAATCAGTCTATGGAGAAAGTCAAGTTAATTCAAGAGCATTTGAAGACAACTCAGAGTAACCAAAAGTCCTATCCAAACATGCAACATAAATACCTAGAGATTCAAGTTGATGATTGTGTGTTTCTAAAAGTTTCGCCTGTGAAAAGTGTTATAAGATTTGGGAAGAAAGGAAAGCTGAATCCCAGATACACCGACCCATATAAGATCTTATTAAGGATCGGGTAAGTAGTTTATGAGTTAGAATTTTCACCATAATTAGCGATTGTGCACCAATATTTCACATGTCATTGTATAACATTCAAGTTTCTAGTATTCAAATCTCATGTCACAATATTTGTGTTTCTAATATTCAGATCGCATGTTAGAAAATTTAAGTTATTTCAGTACCCAGATACTCATGTCAGTCCAGTACCCAGATATTCATGCCAGCTTAATACTCAGATATTTATGTGAGTTCAGTGATCAAATATTCACGTCAGTTCAATACTCGATTATGTATGCCAATTCAATATTCATATATCCATGTTAGTTCAGAATTCAAGTATCCATAACAGACAAGTTTTCATGTATATGTATCATGTTATGCCTATTATTATGCCCTATAGAGCTAGTGTTATGGTATGTTAGTTGGTAGGTATTTTGGAGAAATGTTGAAGGTATCTAAAACACTCATTCAGACCTTATATTACGATCCCCATGTCTTTCAGTTTTTAGTCAGTTTAGTAGCCATTTAGTCTAGTACCTATTCAGTTCAGTAGCTCATCAGTTCAGTAATTGTGTATTCATTCAGCTTAGTATACAAGTGTTAATAAGAGTTCATGTTCCCACCATAACCATTTAAGGTCCGTAGTCAGCCAAAGATACAATCAGGATAATCATTCTAAGATGAAAGAACCCAAGTGGGAGATAATGTAATACCCCAAAATTTCAATAGGTTGTAGATGCATTAAATGAGTGTTCATGTGCTGGTTATCAATTGGTTATGATAATAAGTGAATGAGTCATATCGTAAGTGATTTGGGGTCCAAGAATGAGACCTAAGTGTAAGCCAAGTTGAAAAATTATATGATAGACAAAAATTCCAAATGAGTACGCACAAGGCCACCCTTTGGAGGATCATACCTATATATATATATATATATATATATATATATATATATATATATATATATATATATATATATATATATATATATATATATATATATATATATATATATATATATATAATATGGTTTTATGTGATTCAATACTTATCAAATGAAATATCTTCGAGTTTAGTTTCTAACGCTTCAAACCGTTCGTCATTTGAACACTCATACCAGAAGTTATGACCAAATTACCAAAAGCTGGCATAATTTTACACCGCTACCCCATCCGGTGCAGCTATGTAGATTTACAGTGCAATTCCAAATTTTGTTTCTAGACACATTTTTCATTACCGTGCTTCCCCATCCGCCGAGGCTGTGCAAATCATGGGTTTTTCCAACCCGACCCTATTTTGATATAAAACCTTTGAGGGTGATTTTCCCCACTTCATTTGGACGAAATTTAGGATTTTCCGACCTTTAACCCTTCCCTTATTCAAGGTAAGAAATCTCCATTATTTTGGTGTGAATTCCATCATTTATACACTAGTATTGTTGAAATCTACACATAAAATACTTAGAACTTCAAGAGATTTCTTCAAGAACTCAATGGAGGGTTTTGTAAGATTTCTTCCAAAAAGGTAATCCTACACCCTTAGACTTACACGCATGGATTTATTAAGGGAATATGAGTATGAATAAGTATTGAAACTCCTGGTATGGTTTTTGGAAAACATAAGTTCCAAATTTAATTACACAACTATTATAGAGATTGACATATGATTATTTAATGGAACTTTGTTGGTTGGGTATGGATAGATGATCATATATGTGATGTTGGAAGTTATAAATTGGTTAATTATGATGGTGAGATAAATTGTTGATAAATCGTGGTAGTTGGATGAACTAATTATATGTTGATGAGACGTAGAGGTTTATGCCTTCAAGGTGTTTGATAATATGCCTAAAAGGCTTAACTTATGGAATTTATTACTAATATTGGTTCGATTGGATGTTACTATTGTAGATTGAAGATTCTTAGTATTGTGGATCATTGGAGTATCATTAAGGGGCAAAATTGAGGTATGTTAGGCTAACTCTCTATGTTTGGGAATGTTAATGATTCTCCCTACACTATGTTTCTTTTACCACGTTACTGATTTTCTCAGAAATATAGTTTAGCCTAGTTTCTAGAATAGTTGTAGAAATTATATTCTCTAGCTTCATAACTCGTTCATGACTTCAATTTTGAACATTGTGAGCTCAGTGCGTATTCAATATAGACTTGGGTTTGATGCCCCCGAGTCTTAGTATATATTACTCAGTATGCCATAAACAGTTAACGTTTCAGTGTTCATAACCAATTCAAGTATACTTGTCTTAGTCTTGTCTCAGTGTGATTTTGTATTTCAGTATCATGTATTGCAATATGATTCTCAGTTTCTAATATTAAATCCCCGAATATTGAACACATGTATTTGGACCTGAGGCCATAGTTTATGCTTTATGCATGTTTGGGCCTAAGGCCGTAGTTTACGGTTTATTCATGTTTGGGCCTGAGACCGTAGTTTATGCTTTATGCATTTTTGGGCCTGAGGCCATAGTTTTGTGTACGTACACTTGGGCATGAGGCTGTAGCTTGTGCACATATATATTGGGCCTGAGGCCATAGCTCATTCAGATAAACATGTTGTTCATCATTCAGAAAATGGAGTATTCATATCCTTACTTTATTTGTTCAGTTTACTTATCAACTATCATTTCAGTTATCAGTTCTCATTTTAGTTACTAGTTATTAGTTCAACTATTAGTTATTATTTTAGTTATCAGTTATCATTTCAGTTACCTGTTATCATTTCAGTTACCAGTTATCAGTTATTATTTCAGTTTCAATTTCAATAGTTATCATTTCAATTATCAATTATCAATTCTCAGTTAACAACTTTGTTTCAGTTTCAACATCTATAATTCTTTCTTTCAATTGCTTTACATACTTGTGCAAAATTCAAATTTAGTGACATCCTTTTTGCCTGGGTCCAGCATCTCTTGGTGCAGGTAATGATTTACAGGTTGATGATTCAGAGCGCTAGGATTCTCATACCACTACAGTTCTTTCGGGGTATTATCATTACCTTACGATCTTCAGTATTTTCAGACAATCAGTATTTTCAGTACTTTATTAGAAGCTTCATAGAGTAGAGTAACAGTTAGACAGTGTCACAAGTTTTTTGTGTTAAGCAATGTTGTCTACAGACATGTTTCAGACTTGTATTAGTGTTTCCACACTTTGACTTTTATCAATCAGACTTTTTGTATATCAGCATGTGTTAGTTTATCTTCCGCATTTAGTATGTTATGATATCACATGTTGATTCAGCCAGCCAGTTAGTTTGCTAGGTCACATATAGTCAGGCAGCGAGTGCAGTGATACGTCCAGGCCCAGGTTCGGGGAATGTCAGAGAATCAGCAGAGGAAATGTTCTTCGAGTTTAGCATAATACTTGGAGATCTAAAGTCATTTGATAGACTAATAAAAATCGGAGAGCATGCCAGATAAATTCTAAGAAGTCTTTCCACGATTTTGCAATCCAAAATCATTGCTCTGAAATCTCAGGATCTTGAAAAAATATCCTATGATGAACTTAGATGTGATCTAATTGCTTTTGAGAAAACTCACTTAGACAGGAAGATTCAACAAGAAAAGAAGAAGACGGTTGCATTTAAAGCAAATTGTGGCTGGACTAGAAAATAAAAAGGAAGAGGAATGAGAAGAATAAGATGAAAACATAGCTATGCTCTCTCAAGTTGTGACAAGTATGATGAGGCAAAATTGAAATAGCAAGAGAGGTTAATCAAACTTTAGAAAAGGAAAAATGAACACTGATAATGATAAAAATGATGGAAGATGCTATTAATGTAGAAAATATGGACAAATTCAAGCCGAATGCCCTTAACCGATGAAGAAACTTATCAGGAACTTTCAGAGGAAAAAATCCTTTGGATCTTGGAGTGATGAAAAAGATTTGATCATGAAGTTGCCAACATATGCTTCATGTCCATCTATAGAGATAGCGATGAAAACTCAGGTAAACTTGTTCTCATGGCAGACAAAGGCACAAGTGAGGTACATCTTCGCACATGTCCTAAATGTAATGAACTTCAAAAATTTATTAACATTGCTCTTGTAGATCTTGAGAAATTTCTGAATGAACTTCAAAAAATCCAAAGAAAAAAAAAAGATTGGCCTTTGAATTTAAAAGTATGTGAAATTGAAAGAGACATGCTTCAAGATGAAGTTAATCAACTTCAAATTCAACTGAATGGATTACAAAAATCCACCAGTCAATGCTCAGTTAGATCAAATCAGTTTGTTCCTTATAATCCTCCGCCTAGAACTAGACATCCTTCTCCATGTACTCGTCGTGGTAAAAATCATCTCTGACCATTGTAGGTTTAGAATTAGAGGAGAAAATGCCCCTATAAACTCTAATAATCCCTCATGCTTCTACTGTGGAAAACTTGGTCATACTTCTAACTATTGAAGGTTCAAGAACAACAAGAGATGGGTCTGGCAAACCAAGCCCTCTGATCAAGCTAATACTCAGAATACTAACCATTCACGACCCAAGCAAGCTTGGGTACCTAAAAATAAGTAATTTTCTTTTTCTACAGGAACATCGCACGAAGAATAGAAAAGGGAAATGGTATCTTGACAGCGCATGTTCCAGACATATGATTGGTGACAAACAATTGTTAAAGACAGACACAAAATTAGATGGAGGAACTGTTATGCTCGAAGACAAATCAAAAGGAAATGTAATTGGAGTTGGAAGAGGTCCTCTCAGATCAACATGTGATGTAGACGAAGTATACCTAGTTGATGAACTTAGTTACAATCTTCTCAGTATTTGACTATGACTGTGAGGTTCGTTTTAAAAAACATGGTTGGTTTATTGAAGACGAATCAGGTAAAGTTATTCTTTCTGGTAATACAGACAGGAATGTCTATATTATCAGTAACGTAGATAGTCTTGGTGATCAAATTTGCCTAGAATCGATGATTGATGATCCCTAGGAATGTCATAGAAAGCTTGGCCATGTTAACATGCATACTATTCAAAATATTTCTACACATCATCTTGTTATTGGTCTTCCAAAAAATAGATTTTTTCAAAAGCATATTTGTGATGCATGTAAATTAGGAAAATAAACTCGTTCATCTTTCAAAATCAAGAACACTATCTCTACTACTAAACCTCTTCAACTCTTACATATGGATTTGTTTGGTCCAACTAGAACTGCTAGTATTGGTGGTAGAAAATATGCTTTTGTTATCGTAGATAATTATTCTTGTTTCACTTGGATTATTTTTCTAATTCATAAAGATGAAGCTCTAAGGAATATTGAAGTCTTCTATAAGAAGGTTCAACGTGAAAAGGGATACAACATCAATCAGAAGTGATCATGGAGGAAAGTTTGAGAGCAGAGCATTCGTAAACTTCTGCAACAATCAACGACTCTCCCACAACTTCTCTTCGCCGCCTCAATAGAATGGAGTGGTAGAATGTTAAAACAGAACTTTGGAGTTCATGGAAAGAACCATGATTGTTGAAAACTCTCTACCTCACCACTTTTGGACAGTAACTGTGAGCACAACATGTGTATTATTATTGGATGTATTATTCGACCCATTCTTAAAAAGACTCCATATGAGCTATGGAATGGTAAGAAACCCATATTAGTTATTTCTACCCTTTTGGATGCAAATGCTTCATTCACAATAATGGAAAAGACAACTTGGGCAAGTTTGATCCAAAAAGCAATGAACGTATATTTATAGGATATTCTCCCTCAAGTAGAGCATATAGAGTTTACAATAAAAGAACTTTATGCATGGACGAATCAATCCATGTCGCTTTTGTGGATACTAACCCTCGCTTAAGAAATGAAAAACTTTCTGAAGATTAGGAAATTTCTATTGTCCCAAAGTCTGTTGTTACATGAAAACACAATCAGGATAAGTTGACCAGTCATCATAATCACTCAACTGAGGAGCACATTGAAATTAAGGAATCATCTTCTATTGAACAGTCAACCAATATGGAAAAGGATCCAACCACAAACATTCCAAATGAAAGGAAAAAATAAACCTAGATTTCCTCACAAATTCATTATTGGAAATCCACAAGAGGGTATCATTACTAGAAGATCTCAGAAGATCAACTCTCACATGGCCTTAATATCACAACTTGAGCCAAAGAAAGTGGATGAAGCCCTAAAAGACGACTATTGGATCAAAGCTATGAAAGATGAACTTGATCAATTTGAAGAAATAAAGTGTGGGATTTGGTTCCAACACCATCAAATGCTTCCATGGTTGGAACTAAATGGGTCTTTAGAAATAAGTTGAATGAATCTGGCCAAATGGTTTGTAACAAAGCACGACTAGTTGCTCAAGGTTACTCTCAGCAAGAGGGAATCACTATGATGAAATATTTACACAAGTAGAAAGATAAGAGTCCATCCGAATACTACTTGCTTTTATTGCTTATAAAGGATTCAAACTATTTCAAATGGATATGAAAGTGACTTCCTAAATGGATACATCTCTGAATAAGTTTACGTAAAACAACCTCATGGATTTGTAAGTGACAACTTCCCAAATATTGTATTCAAGATGTCTAAAGCTCTATACAGACTCAAGCAATCTCCCCGAGCATGGTATGAAAGATTAAATTCTTTCATTCTAAATCAAGGTTTCAAATGAGGTAATATCAACACAACCCTATTCATTAAGCATTCAAATTCAGGATATCTTTATGTTGAAGACATTATCTTTAGAAGCCCTAAGTTTGTATTATGTGAAGAATAAACTCACACTATGAAATGAGAATTCGAAATGAGCATGATGGGAGAGCTAACTTTCTTTCTCGTATTGCAAATCAAATAATCTCTCAAAGAGGTCTTTATAAACCAAACCAGGTAACCAAGGAACTTATAAAGAAGTTTGGTATGGAGAATGCAAAGTCCATTGAAACTCCAATGAGTCCAACAACTATGCTTGAAGAAGAAAATAATGGAAAAAGTGTGGATGAAACAATGTATAGAGCAATGAGTGGATCTTTATTATATCTTATTGCTAGTCGACCAAAAAATGTTTACTGTTTGTAAATGTGCAAGGTTTCAGTCGGCTCCAAAAGAATCTCGTCTTACTGCAGTTAAACACATTATTGGATATCTTATTAGGACCACTAAATTTGGATTATGGTATGCTCACTCTAACAATTTTATTTTAAAATGTTTTTCAGATGCAGATTTTGCAGGTGATAGGATTGACAGGAAAGTACTAGAGGCACATGCCAATTGTTGGGAAACGCACTAATTTCCTAGCATAGCAAGAAACAAAATTGTATTTCCATGCCACTATTGAAGCAAAATATTTAGATGTTGGAAGTTGTTGTACAAAAGTTCTTTGGATCATGCATCAACTTCTTGGTAATGATTTATCTCTTACCTTTACTGATATATTTTGTGATAATACTAGTGCTATATATGTTTGTCAAAAAAATTTGTGCATCATTCTAGAGCAAAGCATATAAAAGTCAAGCATTATCTTATCCGTGATCATGTTGCAAAAGGTGATATTGTGTTAGAATTAATTCGTACTGAGTCTCAACTTGCTGATATTTTCATAAAACCTCTTTTGAAAGAAAGATTTTGTTTACTACGTAAAATGATTGGCATTATGTCTATTTTGAAAAAAATCTTTTGTATCTATATAAAATATTTTACTTTGTTACTTAAGTTTTCTTAATTGATGATTGTATTAATTTTGATGTGAGTGTCATAGTTACACTTCTACTGGTGTCACCAAAGCAACTTCTCAGAAGTGTCACTTCCTTCTGAACCTATTTTTTCCTTACGTGATGCAACCCTTTAACCTTCCAAAAGCCTAGATAAGTACCCCCTTCTCCTTTCATTATTCATATATTCTCACAAAATTCCTCTACCATGGCAAAAACAAACATCTCATCTTCCACTGCCACAAGATGAAGCAAACGATTTTAGAAAACCCACAACCCTGAAGAAACCGTATACCTGGAATCATCCATCGACTCAGACTTCCTCAAAATTGATAATGGGAGTAGTGAATCTTTGGATGATCTACCTATTAGCCATTAAAAGGCAAGAAAAAGGCCTATGGAGCAAACCCCCAAAAGCCTGCATGCAAGAAAGGGAAAGTGGAAAGCACCGATTTTGGGCCAAAGGAAAAACTAAACTTCTATGGACCAAGTGAGAAATCAAGGGTTGAGTCCTATAATTTCAAATCTATGGCTTATGGACACTAAATAAGTCTTCCAATTATGAAAGACTTGCACTGTGATGTGATTGCTATTTTTGAATTTCAACGTCTTTCTCCTCTGTTTGATATTATAAGAATACGGAAGAGTATGAGGATGTTCTATGCAAATCTATTTGTTTATGATAAAGATGACTTGGGTTCCATGGTTTTAGGCACACAGATTATTCTTGATTCCTATTAATTTGAGAAGATATATCATGGTTATAATGTTTTTGTGCAAAATTCCTGGCCCAAAGACTTTGAAGTTTCCTTAGAAGAGGAAAAAACTTTTCTGTCTGATCACCCTCCTAGCATTGGTCCTAAAAAGCTCAAGTTTGGAAATCGGGTTTTAGCCCGCATGATAGCCACCACCTTACTTCCTAGAACTGGGTCCCTCAGCACTCTGACTACTAGAGATATTTTTGTTCTTTATTGTCTTGTGAATAATAAAAGACTTGATTGGTTTGTGTGAATTCGTCTGTATATACTTGAAATTATTAGGATATCCTCTTCTGCTGCTTGTTTGCCTATGGTATACTCATCTCACATATTCTTGAAGTCATGAAGGTTGATTTGGCATCCTTCTTGCCCAAGCATATTATCATTACCTATGATAAGATAAACTTTGCTATGATGGGTTACACATTAAGTAACGATAGATATGTCAGGAATGCCAAAGTTGAAAGTGCTCTAGTATAGGTTGAAGCACCTATTGAACCAACAGAGACTCAGTCGACTGCTACTAACAAACTACACCAGATTCAGCAAAATCTAGACGAGGTAAAAATCTTGCTCATTACCATAAAAAAATCAAGTGGACAAGATCAGGAAAGTCACTAAAGGAAAAGGTACAAATGTGGCCAAGCTCAGGATGAACATGGGAGCCATGAAGAGTCAAGGAATCATGTCATTCAACTCCATGACAAGAAATATGGACAAAATCACCAAAGAATTTGAAACCTCCTATGACTCTTTCTGCAACAAAATGACCAATACCCTGAAATACTTTCTGGGGAGAAACTAAGGCAGTCTGTGTGTTAAAAATAATTTTTTGCTTTCTTTGTTTGTCGCCTATTTTTGCGTTGGTCTATAAGAACCATTACTCTGTGCCTTTGATAAAGGCATAACCTTTGCTACCCTAACTACTATGTCTATTATCTATTTTACTTTGTATGTTCTATCTACACTTGTGTTCTTTATTTGTCCTTTTTGATTGATGTCAAAGGAGGAGAGAACCTGATAAGTAAACCATAGCAACAACTCAAGGGAAGTAGAGATGAGTAAATCCAAGTAAGAACACAGGAGGAGCGGGCATCTTAAGCTATGAAAGGGAAGTATACTTTGTTTAATCTTTTTTGATTGACATCGTCAAAAGGGGGGAGATTGTTACACCTAAGTTTCAATGATGACAATAATGCAAACCTAATTGTATCCATTTAATTGCAAGAAATTAGGAAGTAGCACTACTTCAAAGGAAGTCCATTTGGTAAGGATATCAGTAAGGAAATAAGATCAAAGGCAACAATAATAATGCTAAATCAAAGTAAGTCAAAGCCATCAAAAAGGAAATATAATCAAGTCCAGCTAAAGGAAGTCAAGGCTAAACCAAAGGACATCGAGTCTTTAAAGAAGGAAACATATCAAGTGCAACTGCTAAAGATATCAGGCCATACTTCAAGGACTATAATAGAATCTGAAGATACTGAAGATTGATCAACCAAAAGAAAGCCACAAATCACTCCCTTGAATACAGATATGAAAATGGATGGACGTAAATAAATCCAATCCATCTCATGTGCAGGATACGGAGGCACTCCTTGGTCAAATCTCTTAAAAGATTCTCTGCTTCAATTAAAGATCAATTTGCAACAACTATTTAAACTCTCTTATAAGAATATTGGCAAACTCAAGAAGATGATCTACGCAAATACATAATCTATTTCTAAGCCTTTCTAGTTCTTAGTACAAACACTGTATTCTTGAGTCTACAAGTGCCACAAAAGATAGGAAGAGTTCGAACAAAAATTGTGTCAACATTGCAAAAATCATTGTTGCTATACATCATTGATGATGCACGTACTAAAATCATCACTTTTGCAAACATTTATCAAATATCTAAGAGAACCCTTATAACCTAAGGGAATTGGACATAGGTACCACACCGGTACTGAACCAGTATAAAAATTCATGTGCCTTATTTACCTTTATGTTCATTCCTACTGAAATTATTCATTGTGCAAAGTCTAGTCGATGAAACTTACACTTAGTCAACTAAGATTTTTAAATCAATTACAATTTATACCCCTCTTGTACTTTTAGAAACAAGTCCATAGCAACACTTTAAAAATAATGCAACAATTCGCATTCTCCCTAGTAAATGAGCTATATGATATACTGAAGCTAGATAATTTTCCCTCAATAAAAACTAGATAATGTATATCATCAAGAAAAATTTAGTAAAGGTAAACAGAGAAGCGAAAATTTGAGGTTCCACAAATCACCAAAGGATGTACTTAGATGGATGGGATCCTTAACTAATGGTTAGATTCAATCACTAAAACTGGAGAAACCCTTAGAGTGTGTTTGGTATAACGAAAAATATTTTCTTGGAAAACAAGTAGTAATCTTATTCATTTTTCGGTGTTTGGTACACAAATTAAGAAAAATAACTTCTCAAGAGTATTCATAAATAATTTAGATATAGTAAACATGAAACCATAAACTTTCAAATCGACAACCTTTCAAATCCACAAATTTCATAAACTTTCGAAGCGCTAAACTTTCAAAACCGCAGAATTTCGAACCCGTAAACATTATAAATTCTAAACCCTTAAACTTTCAAATACATAAACCTATGAACTCATAATTTCGAAACTTATAAAATTTTGAACCTTTGAACCGATAAATAAACAAAATTAAAACTGAAAAATATATTAAAAAATATTTTTTTTCGGGGGAGGGGGGTGGAGGGAGAAAGGGGATAGTAAAACAATAGAAATTTAAATTACAAAAAAGAGTAAAATGTTTTTTTATGTGCCAGTGGGGTGGGGTGGGGGAGGGTGGTGGGTGGTGCAAAAAAACGAAAAAATAGAAATTTAAAATTTCAAAAAAATAAATTAAGGTAAAAAAATTGCGGTGTGGGCAGGGGGGATCAGGGGCGGGTGGGGTAGAGGGTTAGTAGGTTGGGTGGTAATGGTAAAACTAAAATTGAAAAAAAAGCTTTTTTGGAAAGGGAGGGTGGGAAAGGTTGAGAAGAAGTTTTGGAAAATGTTTTCCCTTCTCTTGATAATGAAAAATCCTTTCATAAGGAAAATGTTTTCCAAAATATATAAGCCAACCAAATATGGAAAAACTGAAAAATATTTTCCTTCATACTAAACACACTCGTACATAATCAATAAATTTTTAAAATTTAAATATAATGTTTGAAATAAAACTATTGGGTTCAGCCGAACCCGTAAGCGGCACTATGGCTCAGCTCTTGTCAATTAGACAAGTGAATTCTGAATATCAAATGGTTATTATAAAGAAGGAATTTTTACATTCTTATATCATATAGGAAACCTTATTACCCTCAATGTTTAATGTTTGATATAATTACAGTTAGTATAGTAAATTATCAATTCTATATCATAGTGTATTTTAAGGATACAATTAAAAGGAGAAGAGACAATTTTTTTGTGGATTTGGGTAGTGAAATAAAAGCTCTGATCTTGAGGGAGGAAAATGATGATGTAGTTGCAGCAGGATCATATTCTTCAATGAGATTGACGAGATCTTCATCACAGGTGATTGACACAAGTGCATCCAAATCTTCTGTTGGCAATTGACATCTTAAAGTACTCATTGCTCCACCACATATCTCCCTTAGCTTCACCATCAGCTCTGTAAATCACACATCCCACATAAATACCATTTTCTTAATAAATCTACTACTCCAATCCATAAATACTGTCAAGTAGAGTATTTGTGGACCTATGCTGAAATATTGGTATATATAACAAAAATAAGTGTGCAACGACATTTTGCATCTATTTGGTAGCTTATTTAAACATTCTAAATTGGTCTCAACGAAAGCAAAGCACATTTGAATAAAAGAGGAAGAAATGGGTAATATACCAACAAAAGAAATGGAACGATAAACGGAAAGGACACCGGTATCGCCGCCATAATAACAGAGTTTGCCATCAGAATGACAGGGAAGAATCTTGCCACCATAGCTGGAGAGGAATTTGATATTGGCGGACATATTAAAGGGTAGTTTATGAGAGTTGATAGAAGTTCCAACCATTATTGAGATATTAGAACTGATAATGAAGATGGGTCCGTATGAATTTACCACAAAATATCTACAAACTGGTATATCGAATTTTAATATCTCAATTCCCATTCAATTGTAGCTTATATTAGGGGTGTGCATTCGAATCGGTTTATCGATAAATCGAATCGATTATTTGTTATCGAAATCGGAAAAATCAAAATCGAAAAAATCGAAACCTTATTGAAACGATAACGATAGGCATATGTACAAATCGATAATCGATAAGTAATTATCGATAAGAGTCAAAATCGAATCGATAAATCGAATGCACACCCCTATCACTGTAGACACTTATAAAATGAATAATTACCTATTTGTGTAGATTAATATAACATACATACTGTATATATATTCCGCTACTATTTTGAAAGCGGCTATACAATATCATTTTGCCTAATCTATACTCTTTCATTTACTCTAAGTCTCTTACCCTACTATTTCCTCTACCACATTTAAGGAATAATCATATTTAAAGATCAAGGGAATGAAGTTCAAATTAATGGAAAATAAAATTAGTCATGATGATGTATTTTGTCTTATTTTATTTTCTTATACCATTGGAGTGTTGGTGACATACATTTGATTCCTTACTTTAGTTTTCTTGCATGTACTTGTTAATACAATTTTTATGTTATAAATGGTTTCGTCTTATTTTAGCTTCTTTTTGTCCATATAAGTTAGGTGCGTTTATAGCGATATACTTTCCGTGGAATCCCGCAAATTTTCTTATTGGTGTAATCGATAACCGAATCGATAAGACCCCAAAATTGATAAATCCAAATCGAAAAAATCGAAACCTTATTGAAACGATAACGATAAGCATATGTACAAATCGATAAT
Source organism: Nicotiana benthamiana (assembly GCA_034376525.1). NCBI lineage: Eukaryota > Viridiplantae > Streptophyta > Magnoliopsida > Solanales > Solanaceae > Nicotiana > Nicotiana benthamiana. The sequence continues at coordinate 100,432,942 of CM067337.1, forward strand.
CGATAAGTAATTATCGATAAGGGTCAAAATCGAATCGATAAATCGAATGCACACCCCTAGCTTATATGATATTTTCAACATAATTGCTTTTTTGCAGAAAATTTTGTAGAAGTTTTAGTTGTTTTAGATTTGTGAAAACAGAAAATAATGCATCTAAATACAAATAATCTACAATTCATCTACAAAATATCTACAAACTGGATATATTGAATTTTAATATCTCAATTCCCATTCGATTATAGTTTAATTGAAATTTTTGACATAATTGCATTTTTTGCAGAAGATTTGTAGAAGTTTTAGTCGTTTTTGATTTGTGAAAACAGAAAACAAAGCATCTACTATCAGAATACAAATAATCTACAATTTATCTACAAAATATCTACAAACTTGGTACATTGAATTTTTACCCAATCACATTCAATTGTAGCATATTGAGATTTTTGACATAATTGCATTTTTTCACAAGATTTATAGAAGTTTTAGACTTTTTTTATTTGTGAAAACAGAAAATAAAGCATCTATAATCAGAATACAAAATAATCTACAATTTCTGCAATATGTCTTCTTCTTCTTCTTCTTCTTCTTCTTCTTCTTCTTCTTCTTCTTCTTCTTCTTCTTCTTCGAATTTCAATCTGAAATTCAGTCAAAACCAAATCTAATCTTCACCAAAACCCCTCAAAATTGAGATATAAACTCCAAACCATATTTTCGATTATTTTCAACAACACTCAATCCATACAAATAATGATTTTTGAAAACCCAAAATTGAATTCAAAGCTTTCAAGCTTTTTAATGGTTGTTGGTGAAATTAGTGCTCTCTTTTCATTTGCTTTGTATTAATGAAATTTGCGATTGAGAAATAGAGAGAGATATAGAGAGAATTCTCAAAACAAAGGGTATCGCAAAAACAGAGTATGAAAAATCTTGTTCTGCGTTGTAGAGGATCAGAGTGAAGCCGACAATAATTATGGAATGTGCATGATTTGCATTGGGGAAGATCTGAAAAATATTTAATTTTCCTTTTTTAGCGCGCAAAATGAGGAATCATAAAGCTAGAGTGATTCCTTATTTAATCCATTATATATATTAGGTAGAAATACTATTAGCATAAAGGGTAATAAATAAACTATGAACATATTGATAATATAATTTTATATATGGTATATATACAAAAATTTCCTATAAAGAATCTTCAAGAAATTAATTTTAATTAACGTGATGGGGTCGCTCTGATGGTAAGCAAACCCCACTTCCAACCGAGAGGTTGTGAGTTCGAGTCTCCCCGAGAGCAAGGTGGAAAGTTCTTGGAGGGAAGGATGCCGGGGGTCTATTTGGAAACAGACTCTCTACCCAGGGGTAGGTATAAGGTCTGCGTACACACTACCCTTCCCAGACCCCACTAAGTGAGATTATATTGGGTTGTTGTTGTGATGGGTGAAACTAAGAGTACAATAACTAACAGAAACTACAAGAGGAGAAAGCATCCAAGCAATATATGTTATGTAGTTAGCTCTTTACTACTATTATGATGATTAAACACCTTAACTACTACAACTAGAAGCTTACCACTTTTTACACAAATTGGATTCTTACACGAAGGATCTAAGACTACATAATCTACAAGGATTTCTTATGAAATTGAATGCCTCCTGTTTCTTGAAGATGAACCAGAAGACTTAATTTCTCCTTGAATAATCATTGAAGTTGGACTATGAGAACTACCAGATGTCTCAGAGCTCCGGTTTTCGACGTTACCAGACACCTTACCAACAACAAACAGCTTGTCAAATATCCTCCTTGATCTTGAAGGCAGCAACTGTGCACCACTACTTCTGTTTTTACTACCCTTTTTAACCAACTTCATGTTCTTTTGTGGATCTTCATCTTTAACCTTCATTACACTCGATGGCTTCGATACATTGTGCTTTTCTGGCAATGTTTTCTGCCAATATTCTTCAGTCTTCCTAGTGGAATCTAAGGCATTACTGTTTCTGTTGCTTAAGGCTTGAACTCCAGCAGCTGCTCTAATTTGCTCAAAGAAGAGAACTTGAACAACAGTTCGGAGAGGCAGCCGTTCATTTTGTGCTGCATGCATAGATGCATCCATTGTTAATTTCCTCACATCCATTAGGCCACATAAATGCTTTTTCTCAGCTTTTGTCAAACTTGAGTGCTCCTGCAGTGAAGAGAAGCCATTAGTACATGATAAAACCATAAGCTTCAAAAACTGTGTCCAAAACATTATATACAAGGATATAATTTTTCCTTGTATGTATACATATAACATTGGCAAAAGCTTCTACTTGGTTATATTAGATAGCTGTGTAGATCCAATATGAGATTGGAACATGGCAATGTGAAGAATTGTAGTTTCATAGACAGAGCCAAGATTTGAAGTTTATCGGTTCAGGATTCTAGCCATTTTAGATTACTGAGTTCTAAATTAATAATGTGTACATATTAAATGAATTTCTTAAGACATGCAAAGCTTGGACCAAAGTTATTATGTACGGCTGAACCCATATTTTTGTCTCTAGCTTCGCCCATGTGTTGTTTAGGTCTTTGTTGCTCGGATCCTCCAAATATGTTGAAGGTTGTGTTTCGAATCTCCCAAAGTTTTGGCATTTTGACGGATCCGACACAGGTATGGCAAGATATTGGAGGATCCGAGCAAGGTAGGTTTAGGTTCAACTGAATGAGAGTCTTCCGAAAACTTTGGACCACATTAAGGACTTGGAAAACTTGTGATAGAAATAAATAAATAAATAAATAAATAAACAAATAACCTGCAGATAGATATTAATTGCCCCATATAATGCATCATGGATCGGTCTTGCTGAGTCTGGAACAGATTGCAACAGTTCAATGAAACTCGATAGACTGACGTTTGGATCACGTGCAATTTCTGTAAGATAGCCATCAACTAATTTACCAACATTCAACCATGACCCATGCCCCAAGATGAAATCATTGGTGCTCTTTGCAGAAATGTACTTATCCCGGCTTCTTTCACGAGCCATGAATCGGTCCACTAGGCACTTCACTAGTTCAATATCGTAAACAGTAGTTTGAGGAGACCTTGATGGAATCAAAAGATCATTGACGGAAGCCTCGTCCAGCTTTAAGCTGATACTTCTTATAAGATCTTCCCGTGATGAATCATCAGCTCCCACAAGAATAGCGACTTTCAATAACTTAAGCAAGAAGCCACACGAACAAGTAACGCCCTTGTCAGAAGGCAATAAGCAGATTATTGTCTCTAACAAGGACTGGTTCCTCCTACTGTGAGCTTCAGATACCAAAGCTTCAATAGAATCAGGCAACCATCTCATTGCATAAGTTCTTAGTGCCTCGCCAATAACATTGCCATCCATTCTTCCCTTAGCTTTAACCGCGACCATAACTCGCTTGTAAAGATCTATCTCAAGTTCACATATATCTTCAACCCACCAATCCTTAGGCACAGATTCAAGGTTTGCAGGGAATTTTACCCCCACTTCTGTGATCCTATCTGAGACTGCCACTTTTCTGTTATAAGTGTAGGACCAAGTAATAGTCGATGGATCCATTGAAGTTTTGGATGCAACAGAATCTATACATCTCCCGACCACCTTCAGATCTTCAGACCACGGTAGAAGAGATTTGGTGGTTTGTAAAACAATGATCGAATCTTTCCAGCTGTGGAGAACACTGGAATTGAGGAATACCTCAATTTTGAAGATAAGATTTCCTTTGTCAACGTCTTCAGTCATCTCAAGGTACTCAGCCGCAGAACGGGCAGCAACAACATTGTAAGGATTGAGAGTCACTGTCATTCCGTAGCAAAATTTGGCGCAAATCTCAAAAGCTTTAGGTCCACCAGGAAAATCAACTAACTGAATTTCATCAGAATCCTCTTCATTTTCTTTTGAAACAAGCCTTTGCAGCCTGCTGCTCTTGGACAACAATGGAAACTAACAAAGTAAAATCAGTGTAAACTGTAAATCAAATACACATACAGACTCAGATGACAAAATCACTATAAACTGTAAAGGTTGGAGATAGCTTATATTGTTATGTCAAGAACAGCCTAGCAAATAAGTTGTATAAATGGATTTGCGAGGAAAGATTTGGTAATCTCACGGTGTAAATTTAGTCTATAGGTTTTCCATAAACAATTGCAGTACACAAAGAAACGAGATGAAATCGGATCACACGGCACATTCATCAAACCGGACTTTTTTCTGAATATACAAATAATTTAGTTCTACATGCAAATATGTTCACAATCCCTAGCTCGAGATCATTGAGGAACAGCAGCAAACAAGTTCTGCTTGTTACCTTTCTCTCATTTCAATAGAATTTATTTGAAGAATAACAATCAAGTTCCCTTTTTATTGATGTAAGGGGAGACTTGACGTAACTAGTAAAGTTGTTGTCATGTGACCAGGAGGTCACGGATTTGAGCTGTGAAAACAGCCTCTTGCAGAAATGCAGGGTAAGGCTGTGTACAATAGACCTTTGCGGTCTAGCCCTTCCCTGGACTCCGCGCATAACAGGAGCTTAGTGCACCGGGCTACCTTTTTACCCTCTTTATTGATGAAATTACCATTGCTTCTACAAATTTTAGGCAAGTTCAGTCCTTTTCCCCATGTTTCATTCCCTTTAGGCTCTCCTGGAACATCACATGTAGGTTCACTTTCAAGTACAAGCACCAAGCTTCTTTGAACTTAAGGTGGACGTGTAGCCTGGCTCAACCAAACGTAACACTGGAATTAATTTAAGAACACAGATCACTTGTTCAGAAACTTACTCCTAAATTTTATGCAAGTTCGGTCCTTCTCCCTCCATTTCATTCCCATTAAGCTCTTCTCGACATCACACAGTCCCTAATGTTTCTAAGCTCTGGGCTGGGGAAAGAGCTGCTCAGCACAGTTGTGTGTTAAGTGTTTTTATGAACTACAATCTTATAATTATAACACTTGATGGGCACAGGGAATGCACTACAACCAGAGGCGGAGCCAGGATTCAGTCCTTTTGAGTCACTAGGTTCTAAGCTAAGAATGTGTACATATTTAATGAATTTATTAAGATAAATTTAAAGTTCAGATCAAAGTCACTGATTTCGACTGAACCATATAATACACACTAGCTCCGACCCTAACGACCAACAGCATGAAGAAACATAGAAAGGATAAGTAGTCTCTCTCAACAAATAGGCTAGATAGGATAAGTATTCGGTAACTAAACCGATTCAAAATGCTTTTTGCATATTTGGATTAAAGTACAGACGACAATGAAACTTGAATCCTGGAAGAACATACACAGGATAAGCACTAGACAACCTAATTGATTCCAAATGTTTTTTCCATATCTGGATTATATAATAGATTTGCATTTCCCAACTGGTGGACATGTTAAGCACATAGTATAATTTAATGGATGTTATAGCAATATTCCCTTTGGCATGAAAGATCAAGTTACCTTGTGAAGATAAAACTTCTCTTCACCAATAATGACAGTAACATCTGTTGCCAGTTCGGATGACACGTACCTACATCAGTTGATCAAAATTCACATACTACATAAGAATGTGATCAGAGTACAACTGAAAGAAACAACACAATGATTTTTAAAGGGAGAACATAAAAGAAGTAGTGGCTTATCAACATAAGATTAAGAATTTTAACTATGCTTTATTCAGCCAGTAATTAAATGTATCTCATTTATCTGTTTTTGTAGTTAAATTTCTGCTATAAGCTATCTAAATGGCAAAAGTAAAGAACAAAACAAGAATTTTCTGCCAAGTTAAGTGCACAGAAAGTTAAATTAAAATATTCTTTTTTTAAGAAAAAGAGATCAGAGATCCATGTGATAGACAGCCTTTCCTTAAACTTTATAAGTAATGTACAACTGAAGTTCCTTGAATATCAATAGAAAATATTCTCTTTGCAAATACAAGAACAATGTTAATTAACTAACTGCAGCTCAACAATCTAATTTTAGCTTTGTGTTAATTAAAAAGTTTCTTGTAAAACATAATCACAGAATCCAAATTCTAGCTGTGAGAGGTCATTTGGTGATAAATAAACAAAAATAATCCCAGGATAAATATTTAGTACCGCCTTATTCATTGTGTGGTTATTAATCCTGGGAGAAATATTTAGTACCGTCTTATTCCTTGTGTGGTTATTCAGCATGGGATAAATTATCCCTGAATTAGAAATAGTACGGGGATAACATATACTTGCCAAGAGGTAGAATAGTAATCCCAGGATAATTTATTCTAGGATAAATCAGTATAATAGACAATCGTAGGATTAATATAACATACCAAAGAGTCAACAAGAAGTAATACCAGCATAACTAATTTTATCATAACTTCCCAGTATAACTAATCATAACATAAAGTGTTTTCAAACCAAATGACCCCTAACAGTTTTCTTCATTGCATTTTAACTTCGGAAAAGGGTCAGAACTGCCCCTAACGTATTGACGCCAGTTTAAAAATACCCTCCGTTAACCTATTTTGAAAAAAATGCCCCTACCGTTAAAATTCTGGCATATTTGTGCCCCTAAATCTAACAAGTCAGTTTAAAAAATGCCCTCCGTTAACCTATTTTGAAAAAAATGCCCCTACCGTTTTAAATATAAGTACAGTCAGTTGTTAGACTTAGGGGCACAAATATGCCACATTTTTAACGGTAGGTTCATTTTCTTTAAAATAGGTTAACATAGGGCATTTTTAACCTAGAGTCAATACGTTAGGAGCAGTTCTGACCCTTTTCCCTTTTAACTTTGTCCAATGCCAGTATATAATCTTTTTAAACAATCAGATTAAGGCGACTAGACTTATAACAAGAAGTAAGTGTGTCTAGTAATCATAATTACTAATTTAGTCAACAAAAAGTATCAACTCAATATCTTGTTAGAACTTAGCTAAAATGCATTGATAGAGTAAAACTCATTTGTACCAGTGAATATAAATTAAATCCTTTTCCATTTTGGTTCCAACATTTTCTAACAGACTATAGTCCAGGTATTGTGTGTCAAATAGTAGGTAAATTAATTAATGTTACAAAATGTAAACAGAATTTAGATGAATTCAAATAATTGGAGATTATTGACCCCACCAAGTCTATTACTATGTGAAGTAAATGTTGGACCACCTAATAATCAAACGCAGAAAGTAGATTCAAGACCACTTTTTTTATGTGCTCATGCAAGCCTCCATCAAAAGTTTTAAAAAGGTAATAAGTAATATACTCTAAAATAAGCAAATAAATGGGGCACCAATAAGAGGCACCCGATGCACTAAATTTTTGCTATATGTAGGGTCCTGAAAAGAGCCGGACAACAAGTGTCTATTGTATGAAGCCTTACCTTGCATTTCTGCAAGAGGCTGTTTTCACGGCTCAGAACCCGTAATTTCCTGATCACACGACATCAACTTTATCAATTACGCCAAAATTCCCATTGACGGACACCAATATATACATATATATATATATATATAAGCCTGCTTTCAAGGTTAGCAACAATAGTAGGAGTATTAAATTAGAATCTTGTACCCGCAACTTCTAAAATATTTATTAGAAAAAAGAATCCAGTATTTTTAATAGCTGTCTCTATTTTTTTGCAAAGCAATATGAAAAATTGGTCTGTAACATGTGCAAGAAGTGGAAGACACACTGCATAAGATGTGGTGCTCATATCCAAATAACAGATGAAAGATAAACCCAAATAATACTAATTTTTTTTCTATAAAAAATTTAAAATAAAGAAATTCCAAAAAAAGAGTACGGAAATCAAATGGGGTTGCCTTCCTGTCATGCATAATACTACTACACATATATAGAATCTTTACACTATACATTATATTTGAATTAGATATACTATCGGGATAATTTATATTTGACAAATGGTAGAATATTAATACAAAAATAAAACAGTAAAATTAACAACCTCAAAATAGAGCGATACCAAACACTCAATTAGAAACTAAATGCATTTTTTTCGTTTTATAACAGGTAATACTACAACAACAACAATCCAATATAATCTCATTTAGTGAGATTTGGGGAGGTTAGTGTGTATACAGACCTTACCCTACTCTTGAGCAACAAATACCCCGGGCATATTTTCCTCCAATAACTTACCACCTTGCTCTTGGGGAGACTCTAACTCACACCTCTCTGAGTAAGGGTTATTCAACATCAGAGCAACCCGTTGTCTTTTTATAAGAGGTAATCTGTCTCATTTTTCAGTTTACTAATCAAACTTTTATGGATAACTAAATGCATTTAGTTTACTTAACGATAGTGTAAAGGAATTCGTTTGCGCCGTTAGTGTACAGAAGTTCAACTAGAAAGAAAAAATACATAGAGAGAGACGCAAAAAGAGGGGAAAAAAAGTGAGTAAAGCCCTGCAATTGTATGTAAAACAAGAAAATAATAAACCATTTACGTACCTTACACCTTTTCCTTGATCTTGAAATGTATCAGGTTTTGATCCCAACTTCATGAACTTCATATTTTTTTTCTCCACAATAAATAAAACCAAAAATCTCTGCTAAAAGACTCAAACTTTAGACACAACTAACTAATCCAAGAAATTCTAAAACTTTCATTTTTATGACTCAAGAAGAAGAATATTTGCAGAGTAGACGCATATTCTAAACACCAAAACAAGCAGAAAAAAATAAACTGATCACTAACAGAGCATAATCTTGATTTTGTTCCCACGACTACCTCGACTCTTGAGCCAAATCAATAAACACAATTTCAATTCCCTTAATAATCACATTCATGATTTTGATACTCTACTATTTACTACTAATATTAAAAAAAAAAAATTAAACCAACCCCACATGCAGAGAAAATCGGTTGAGTCTTCAATTTGTAGCCGCCTTTGAATTAACTTCGGCCCTATGCTAGCCTCTTAGTTACTCACTGAGTAACTCTACAACCATAGACACAAATCTCAAAGATTTCTGCAGCTTTTTCTCTCTGTATATAGATATATACTTTGGGGGGTGGGTGAGGAAAGGGTGTGTGTATACTGAATACACTGATGAAATTGTCGTCCAATCTTTGAAATGTTTTGCAGAAAAAAGAGATAATATGAGAGAGAAAAGTGTCAGAAGAAAGAAAGTGGAAGTGACTTTGTTTGTAGATTAGTAGTAGTAATAATAGGGGACTGTATTGACAGAAACCAGCTTGGTTGGTGAGAGGGGAAGGAGAATGGCTATCCGGATCCAAAATGTGGTTTTTTGGACTCAAATTACTTAAATAAATATAAAAAAGAAAAGTTATCAATCTATATATAACGCTAGAAAATCTGGCGCTATACAGTAACGGTAACTGCATCGTTAATATATAGCGCCAGTTTTTCAGGCATTATACAAAAAAAAATTGACATCGCAATATAATGCCATAAAAAGTGGCGCTATATCCCTTTTTTTGGGCCCCACTAATAACTCGGGGTTCAATAATTCAAAAGCGAATAAAGCCAACTTTTCTGACGCTAGATACAAAAAAAAAAGAAAAACTTTCCGGCTAGCCATTTCTTATATAAACATGTTATAATTGCATATATTCATTCAAATTCTTTTTATAACTTTTGTTGGTTTCTATTGTTGTTAAATTCTCCAGCATTTAACAACTATGTCTAAAGAGCGTAGAATAAGAGTATCATGATATTGGGGAAGTGAGGTTGTGATAGAGAATAACTCTGTGGGCTACAGTTTACCTGCTAAGTGTAATATTAAATTGCCACTTACAATGGAGTACAAAACATTGCTATCGTTGTTATGCAAAAAAAATGAGTGTGAGAAAACATTCAGTGATACTTAAAGTAACCGGAAGATATCCGTATTCCATTACACCGCAAGGGGTTGCTTTTTACTCGGAGTTTAACATCGACGATGATGACACTTTGAGTGATTTCCTAAGGACTCCGGACGAATGTTGGGAATTTCTTGTAATCACAATGTTGGAGATGTACGTGAAGGTCGAAAATGTTCCAAAAAATGAGGTTGTGCGTAGTAGAGATAACCCCCAGTAATCGGATGGTTATTCTGGATCAGTTTTTCCTAGACAGGTTCCGGATGAAAGAGTTCTCCTTGATTTAAACTTATCACCGTCGGTGAATGAGCATCAAGAAAATAATTTACACCATGCTTTCCATAATTTACAATAAGAGTGGTAAACTTTAATTTTCATTTGTGTTTATTATGTATATTTTTGGCGTATTGAATTTGTATGAACGCTTATTTATTTAATAGGGGGTATCGGCCAGAAATGAATTTTATAAGTGGCCCATCTGGTAGTCATCACCTAATTGAAAACGTCTATCATAAAATGTCATCACATTACGACTTGTAAGTGAATTGATATAACCATATGGAAAGCATTTTTAATTCAATAGCTTATATTTTTTTTCGTTGTGCAGTGACGAGCAAGTTGAACCACCCGTACTCACTCAATTGTCGAAAAATGATGTATTACATCGGGATCTAGCAGATGCACGGAGTGAGGAAGAGAACAGTGATAACAATAACAATGCCGATGAATCGGGAGAAGAGACACCCTTTGCTCGTGAAGATGGTGATGAACAAGATGAGGATGAAAGACCCGATTTGAAGAGAGGCCCCTTTAGACGAAGAGTGTACGAGTACGAAGTGCCATTTCATCCAAGGGAGATTCCTTACATTGATAACTTGCCAACTGTGCCAGATGTGGAAGCTCTCACAAGGGATTTTGATGAAATCCAAACAACAATGTGGGATGAGTCTAGACTAACGGTGCTTGCAAAGGGGATGTGTTTTCCTGATAAAGCGCGCATAAGGAGGGCTTATAAAATGCACAACGTAAAAGAGTGTCGTGAGATGCAGGTATCGGAGTCAAGTCCAACGGTATAAAATGTTGTTTGTCCCATGTGGTTTTGCCATGTGATTGGATGTTACGTGCGATCAAGAAGAAGACATGTATGTGGAAAGTGGGTAAATACATTCCCACCCACACATGCGAAATCAACACATTCAACCTGAATCACTTCAACTTGGATATTGACTTGATATCTCTTGTACTTATTCCGCACATCGAAGCGTCCATAAGGTATAAAATCAAAGAGTGTATTACAACAGTCACCAGGAACATGGCCATATGATTACTAAAAGAAAGGCATATCTCGGGTGTAAAAGAGCGTTTGAAATAGTCTATGGTAACTGGGATAAGTCATTTGCAGATCTGCCTAGGTATATGGCTGCAGTGCAGCAGTTTAACCCCCGGACGATTGTTGAATGGAAGCTTGAGCAGAGTCCGGGTAAAACAGAATATATATTCAATTATGTGTTCTGGGCGTTTAAGCCAGCAATTGATGGTTTTCCGTATTGCCGGCCTGTAATATCCATAGATGGAACTCATGTCTATGGAAAGTACGATATCAAGCTATTGATAGTCGTGGCAGTGGATGCTAATGGATAGATATTTCCCCTAGCTTTTGCTATTTGTGCCAATGAAATCACAGAGACGTGGACGATGTTTTTGAACCACCTAAAAGAGCATGTTGTCAAACTGCGTTCAGATATTTGTCTAATATCTTATCGGCATGGTGGTATATTAAGTTCTGTGGAGAACTTGCCTGCATGGCAAGAACCTTATGCATACCGTCGTTACTATGGGAGACACTTGAAGGCCAATTTCTAGAACGCACATCCCAAAAAGGATCTACATGATTTGATGTGGATGGTAGCAACAGACCACCAACAGCATAAATTCCAGAGGCATATGGATTCTATCAGGCAAGAATACAAGGCAGCCTATCGTTAATTAATGCGACATGACCCTGAAAAGTGGACGTTGCATGCAGATGGTGGCAGACGATGAGGAATTCTTACTACAAACATGTCAGAGTCCTTCAACGGGTTATTAAAGTCGGCAAGAGGATTGCCCGTCACAGCCATGGTGCTGATGTCGTTTAAGCAGATGGCGGAGAGGTTTGTTCAACGGTCTGCAGCTGCAACGGAATTGATGGAAAGGGGTGTTGAATTTATGCCAATGCCTATGCAGAGACTTGTGAAATACAGATGGAGAGCACATTGGAATTCATTTTTGTAATATGATAATGAAAGAGGTATTTTTGAAGTTCGCACCGCTATCCATAATAATCGGGGTAATAATGTTCATACTGTAAATGAATCTACAAGGTTATGCTCTTGTGGTAAATGGTCAATCTACCGTATGCCTTGATCACATGCCATCAAGTGTTTTCAACGTGTTGGTTATGCAGAGACCAACTATATTGATCAACAATATAGTGTTTCAAAGTACCTAAACACATATAGTGGTCAGTTGCAGCCAGTGGGTGCTGAGCATTATTGGCCCCGAGAACCATTTAAAATGGTGTGTAACAAGTCTTATTTGCGTAAAAGACAGGTGTATATGAGAACACGTATACAGAACCAAATGGATGTTAGTGATACCGTATATGCGTGCAAATGTGGTATATACTCGCAAACAGGACACGACCGTAGAAAATGTCCTTTGGGTGGCAACAATAATCAAGCTCGGGGTTGGTGTTCTTCTATAGTACCTAACTACCTATGAGTTAATGTTGTAATAATTAGTTGTTATGTATATGTTGCAAGATTAATGAAATAAAAATTCCTTGTTTGTTAATTATGACTTATACTTTCCCATTTTACCTATTTAAATAATAATTTAATATAATTATCTGTATATTTATTATATATGTGTTGTCTTGTCGAATTGAAAAAGCTGACCAGCTGACATAAAGTTGTCCTGTCAACATCGTGATATTTAATACGCAAAATATAGCGCCATTAAATATGACGCTATGTCTGTGTTGTCTTGCCGAACTGAAAAAACCGACCAACTGACATAATGTTGTCCTGCCTACATCATGTTATTTAATATGCAAATATAGCGCCATTATATATGACGTTATGTCTGTTTTGTCTTGTCGAACTGAAAAATCTTACCAGCTGACGTAAAGTTGTCGTGTTAACATCATGATATTTAATACGCAAAATATAGCGACATTAAATATGACGCTGTATCTGTATTGTCTTGTCGAACTGAAAAAGCTGACCAGCTGACGTAAAGTTGTCGTGTTAACATCATGATAATTAATACGCGAAATATAGAGCCATTACGTACGATGCTAGTGTGTGTTGTCTAGCCTATAAATAACAGGCTCATTGTAGTCATTTTGTGTGCTCAAAATTTACTAAAAGTAAATATTTCATTAAAAGAAAGGTTTTTTTACTGAAAACAAATATATCATAAATGGCTCAACCTCTTCGTCCACCAATGTGCTACTGTGGAAAAGCAATGCTTGATGCAAAGTTGTTGGGAAGGTCGTGATGTTGGACGCCACTACTGGTACTGTATGAACCAGTTCTACAAGGTTCATGGCGAACCTATGTGTGAATTTGATGAATGGGTTGATGAACCATGTTATCAAGAATGATATAGAGAACAATTGTAGTCTCTTCATAATATGTGGTTATGCTAACTGGGAGTAAAAAGATAAAGCGATAGAATTATTACATAAATGAGAGAGAAACTGAAGGAGATGGGAGATAAAAAAATGGAGAGCATAATGGAATTGTGAAGCACAAAAGAAACAAAAAAAAATAGGAACTGCGGAGGTGAAGGCGAACTAAAAGAGGTAGAAGAAGAAAAAGAACAAATGGAAGAGCGATTTAAGTGGTTGGAGCGGAGAATAAATGGAAACCGGGACTAAACATTGGCATGTATGTGTTTAGTATTTTTTTCATATTTCATGTATTTTTATTATGCTAGCATGTTATGTTTTTGTTTGTGCTATAGTAATGTTTTCCTTGTTTGTTGTACTAAATTTTATTTTAATTGAAATGAAAGTTAAATTTAAGTGCTTGTGTTGTTATACAAAATAATAAAACGAATGAAGAACTAAAAAAGTAATGGACATATTTGATTAAATATTGTTATTAATGTATACAAAAATATTATTTACACCAAATAAAAAAAAGGAAGGTCGACTCAATGTGTCCCGCATGTGGTGTGTCTCAATGTAGTTGTCGGCCTAAGGCGCATTCCCTCCCGCCCGGGTACGCTATCAGGATCATCATCATCAAGTCGTCTCCTTATAGCCGAATGCGGCACAGAATGACATGCATCGGTGGTGCTGTCAGTTCCAGTAGAAGGCTACATAATAATATAAAACTTAATTTTAAAAACTACATAACAATTCAATACAATTTATATCATCTTACCATAATCGTGTCTGGATCCTGAATGTAGTCATCTGTCACAACATCGCATGAAGCCTGAAAAGGAAATTAATAAAATTAAACAAAATAAATAAGTTATAGTTAATACAAATTCAAATTCAATACTAATAAACTCATACTTTCGCATGTGATGAGGTGACATAACTCAGTCGACGCCCACTAAATATATCTCGTGTTGGTCGATCGTAATAAGTGGTAGACAGGCCAGGGAAATATCTACCCCAATACGCTCCTTGAAAATCCGAGCCCGTGATCAATAATTGACCCGATGGGGTTATCTTGATGGCACTGGAGTGTCAAAAATTCCAAGGCTGTAAGATGGCATGTCGGTCTCATGCATGCCACCCGCCATATCAGCAGCAACATCATCAGTATGAGCCACATCGCCCCTGCTGAACACCACCTCCTCTCCGCCCACGACCACGTCGTCCAGCACCAGCAGCTTGTCGGGCACCATCAGGTCGTCGGGCACCATCAGGTCGTGGGATACCACGACCTCGCTGGTACGTGGTTGGGTCAATATAATCAGCCTCGTGTGCCAATCGCCGATCCGATCGGCCTCGCTGCAGTTTTTGGGCAGCCACATCCACGAACCGACGACCATACTCCTGCATGACCACAGGATCATGGACATAACTCTGCATTTGCTGCCCCATACGATAGACGGTATGCAATCCAATCGCCTGCACAAAAGTAAAGAATGCAAACTATGTATTTGGCACGAAATTACAAGTATATAATTAATTATAACAGAAAACATACCATAGCCTCGTGTCTCTCGGCATATGAGACGTACCGACCTTCTACCTCATGAATTGGGTTCCCGATAAAAAGTCGGGAAACTGTGTGTTACCATGCCATATAACCTTCAATAGGAAAGTGTTGCAGAGGTGGGGTCAAGTCCCCTCGCCTGTCCAAATAGCTAACTGAGCATTAAGCCAGTCAATAAATGTGTCGTCCACCTTTAACCGATCATCCATCTCCAAATGTAAAGGCGCCATGTAGGCGGAGTCGGTATAGGCTGCGGCAGGCCAAACTGACGGAAAACCCGCTCTGAGGGATGATGCTTGACAATATCGAGGCATGTGAGAGGGACAGAAGCCCTCCAATATGTCGGCCGAATGTGCAATACGCTGGTAGGGTACCTATCACATCCTCGCTGTTCAACGTCCAGATGAACTATCAAATAACAACACAAACTGTTAGTATGCGCAACACTAAGTTAAACAATAACTGGTACGTTTAGTTAGATATTCACCTGTGCGTCCCCCAACAAATCAACCACATCCATGATGCAGGGGAGATTATGATGGGAATCATACTCTTGTGAAAGTCTATGACGTATAACCCACCTACAAGCAAGAGGAAAATCCGGAATCTCTACATTAGCCGGTAGCTGTGGTAGAGGTGGCCGAAGCTGCAGAAATTTCTCCCAGACCCAAACCTAACATAGAAGGTTGATGTATATTGTAAGATTAACTATACTAGGTAGAATTATAACTAACAGACATATTAATTGAATATCTGTCACCTGTAGAAGCAGCAGGAAGCCACAAACGTCTCTCTGTGCCCATGGAAGCCCGACACATCTGCCTGTACAAAAATAAGAGGACAACACCACCCCAGCTGTAGCTGGCTGTATCCTCAAACCGGGTAATATGATGTAGAAAATGGAGGCTCATTAGGTTTCCCGAAGTGTTCGGTAACAAGACCCCTCCCCCCAAATAGAAGGAGCAGCAACAACCTCGTATATCGCTGCACATCCACCTCCGCTGACTCGTCGGTGATAGTATCGTGGATCTGCACGAGGTGGTCTAATGGGGACTAACTACACACGACTGACCCCAGACGCTACCTCCTAGTCTTTGGCATGAAACCAGTGAGCATGTGCAGTATATCCCAATATGTCTCCCATGAATAATATCTTATGGTCACAGAAGGTAAAACAGGCAAGCCATCTGCGGACAGGCCATATAAAATCTCTGCGTCCTGGAGTGTAGTGGTGGCATTGCCAATGGGCAGATGGAAAGTGTGCTTTTCCAGTCGCTACCGCTCAATCAAGTCCGTGATCAAAGCATAGTCGAGCTGTATCCGGCCAATCCTAAAAATCCTATTAGATCCCATCTCCTCGAAGTAATGGACCACGCGAGGATATAGAACGCGGGGAGGACTCAAAAACTCCCATAGTAGATCCACTCTCCTGGCCCAGAAAGTTTAAGCAACTGTCCCTCCCATATATACTCGGATCTATGCTGGGGCTGTAAAGCTACCATATATACTCAAGATTGTTTTTGCTTATTCGTCATACCATTGGTTGCTGGTTAGAGTTGTGCATATATTAGTAATGTAGAAATTAGTTATACAGGATTTTAA
Organism: Nicotiana benthamiana; assembly: GCA_034376525.1. NCBI lineage: Eukaryota > Viridiplantae > Streptophyta > Magnoliopsida > Solanales > Solanaceae > Nicotiana > Nicotiana benthamiana. The sequence goes on from CM067337.1 coordinate 100,449,593, forward strand.
TTATGCATTGATTCAAAGGCGGATTTAAGATTTCGAGAATATGGGTACACCACTAAATGGGTACACCACTAAAAAGGAGGAGAAATAATTAAGTAGTGAACCAAGTGCACCATTCAACATGTAAGAAGCACGGGTGCCAATATATAATACTGGACAAATTCTAAAAAATACGTACATAAAATACATAATTTGACGGAGGGATCATGTATTCATGTGTCCTGTATTGTAGGCTATAGATACACCTTGCATGGATTAGTAATGTAGGGTTTAATTATGCATGAATTAGTTAGACAGAGATTAGTTATCAGTAATTTTATGCAATGATTAGTTATGCAGTTATGTAAGGATTACTAATACAATAATATAATGTGAGTATTATCTATTATTAGTATGGATTATTCTATTATAATTGTTAGATATTTTAAATATATTTTTTTAAAATAGAAAACTACAAGTCTGAATAGAGGGTATTCTTGTCATATTGTATTTTATACAAGTATTATTAATACATGTAAGTTATTTCATTTTTTACCCTGCATAAATTTATATATATATATATATATATATATATATATATATATATATATATATATATATATATATATACACACACACACACACACATATTTCCTCATAACTTATACATATATTAGTTATACAAGAACGAAAAATATGAACCAAACAATGTATTAATAATGCTACATATTTTATGTGAAGAGGAGAAAAAGCAAATCAAATATCGTATATGTTACGCTAGATTATATGTGAAAATTATTCTTTTTTTATTTTTGTAACTAAACAATTGATAAAGTTATCTTAGTTTTAATATATAAATAACTCCTCTGTAACCAGTTATCAAATGACCCTTATGCTTGTCTTGATTATAGATAAGAACACATTGTAAATGTTGACTACAGAAAATATACAAAGCTTGTTTTGTCCAATGATTTCATTATTCAACATATACCTTTTACTCACAAGATCCAAGGATGTCTTGTCCACCTTCAATTTATATCGGCCTCGTGTTGTTATCTGAAAGGAGAATCATACAAGTCATCTAATATTTGAGTGACAAGTTCCTTCTCTACATTCATTGTAGGATTTCTTTAATGCATTCATAGACAATCATTGAGCACTCTTAATCAGCGTACAATATTATCGGACATGATCCTATATCATTAGTGCATTAAGTCTTCATATTTAGTAGCTATTCTATTTAACTAAGATTCACCCCTATTTTCTTATTAATTCATTTTAAGAAAAGGTTTAACACTTTTTTGGTAAAAAAATTTAGCGCATTCTCTGGGGAGTTTGTTTCTAGTTAAAATTTTAGTTTCTTCTAAATGAAAAAAATGACAACGTCCATCTTCTTCTAGTTTGCACGAACTATCAATGATAGGAAAATGAGATGAAAGATTGAAAATAGTAGTAGAAGTAACTGCCAACCTCTTGAAAACCATCAACAAGGTTGACAGAGAAGACGAGGAGAATGCGCTACACCCAGGCGGAGCGACTCACCTCCCCCTCATAGAAGTATAACCGCTTCACGTGAAAAGGGGAGCCTCTATGTCCACAACTGAGGAAGCGCTACCAGCAATAAAGAAACTACTGGATACGTGGTTGACAAGTACTCTAAACAACGTACTCGATAAATCCGTTCAAGGGGCGGGTAGAAACGTCGCACGAGCGGACAGCAACCGCCAACAAGAAACCTGCTCCCACTCCTCTCACAATGGGTAACACTCACACAGCTGTTGATGCAGGTAATGACGCACTTGCGGCTATTCTAAAAAAATAGAAAAGATAGAGAACGAGAATAAAGCGCTCCGCGACCAAATGAGGGAGCATCAACAAAGGGTTGATAAGATACCGAGCTCCCCGAAACAACTACCAAAACAGGACGTTGGCCGATTCGTCGAACAACCATACAACGAGGAGCCAACCCTACACGCCATACCCAAGACCTTCAAAATACCATCATATTTGAATATTACGATGGCATAGCAGACCCGAAGATCACGATGGCACAACAGACTTCGAAGATCATATCATTCGTTATGTCACAACAGTAAAAATCAACGACCTCTCAAAAGAGCATGTGCCATCAGTGTGTCACGACCCAAATTGATAGGCCGTGACGGGTGCCCAAGTCCTACCTATCAAACACCCCTAAGCATGTGTCTAAGATATAAACCTGAATAACATCTATTGAATTACGAGAATAATATACAACGAAGGAAACCTGAACAAAAAAAAAATATACATATACATATGTGCAACATACGTAGGGCGAGCTGAGAAGGCTTCTATAGACAACTATATACTTCAAAACTGGATGCCGATAAGGCCACGTACAATCAAACTAGAAATACTATGTGCAGACCATAATAGAAATATAACTGTACAAAGACGGGACTGAGCAATAACATATATATATATATATATATATATATATATATATATATATATATATATATATATATATATATATATATATATATATATATATAGTACCAAAATCAAAAGCAACTCCGGATCAAGCAGAGCACGCCAACTTTCGTTGATCAAGGATCCTAAGAAGGGGACCTGTCAGCTTGCCTACTTTCACCCGCTGGCATGAAATGCAGGCCTCATGAAATAGGACGTTAGCACAAAAAATGTACTGAGTATGTAAGGCATGAAAATCAGTACGTAAAAGACATAGATGAAACATGAAATATAAAAATCCATCTTTAAATCTAAATAATTTTGTGGATTCTGAAACACTTATAATGTCATGCACGTGCGTATAAATGTCGTGTCATGCATAGGTTTGGGATTACATAATATCATCAAGACACGGAGGGCATACCATTATATCGTCTTGGCTACTGTGAGCAACATCATCAATATATACCAACTGATCAAGTGGTCGTGCATATATAACGACGTAACTTTTTTCCCATATATATATATATATATATATATATATATATATATATATATATATATCGCCATCTGATAGATTAACGTACATATATAAATGAATAAAATTCATGAAAAAAATATAATAATATAAATATTCCTTCCGGATAAACTTTTCAACTGCGTATTATTTTGAGACTCATGAATAGAAGATATAATAATATGTCACATGGGGAATTTAGAAGAAAGAAACTCCTAGTATTTCTATGATAGAATCGTTTATGATAACTATGTATTTGTTCGTTTCTTCTATATAACTTAGATCATGTCAAAAAAAAAGAAGGAATTACCTTAATATATCTGAAGTAAGAAAAAATTCATATAATATTCTGTTGAAAACTTTCATGGATTGAATTTAAAACCCCAAAAACCGGATTGAATTTTGTTTCTGTTCTTGAAGTCTTGAACGGATTGAGCTTCTGCTTTTTGTAGCAATTTGAACGAAATTAGCTTCTGCTACTTTGAAGCTTTTTGGAACAAATTAAGCCTCCTCCTTGAAGACTTTGAACTAGGAAAATGGAATATGCCTTGATTTTGACGTGTTTGGTCTTATTTTGTCCAAATGAATAGAATGGACCTTTAATTAGTTAAATCCCATTAATTCCTATGTAGCCTCATAGGACCATATGACTACTTAGTCACCTTTTATATTTGTGGCTTCTTGCCACGTTGGGGGAGGGGTACTTTATAAATTTTTATTCACTCATCAGTTCACGTACGTTGGAGGAGGGGTTTATAAACTTTTATCTACTTATCAATTAACTTGATAATGTCCTATTACTCGATTATTAACTAATTATTTATATAATTAAGAATTATTTCAAATTACCTAAAAATATTATTTATTTTTAATATACTTTATATATCATATTATTACGGCCATATGGTATCTTATATGGAACTAGTTTATAATTATCGGGTATTATCGTTCAACCCGTATGGCCACTTTCAACGAAACTCGTTTTCTTTAATTCGTTCGCGTACCCTTTATCCTTCATGATACTTATTTGTCGCTTGTTATAAATAGCGTAAATACGTGAATCTCAAAATAATCTCATCTGAGTCTATGTTAATTAAATGAAGATGAAACTTTTAACATATGAAAACGCGAGATGTAACACAGTGTTGCTGAAGAAGTTCGGCGAAACCCTAACAAGGATAGCTTTAACATAATACTCATAATTACCAGCACGTTCAAGGAAATGACCGACAAGTTCGTCACCACCCACACCGGGGCTAAGAAGACGGAGGCCAGGGTGAGTGATATACTCGCCGTCAAAAAATCGCCTGTCAAGGGACTCAAGGACTACCTCGCCTGATTAGACAGAGTAAGAATGAGCTTTTTAAACATATCAGAAGAGATGGCGGTGGTAGCTTTCCTAAATAGGTTGAACAGGAATAGGTCGAGGGCGACCAGAAAGTTCTTAAGCAAACTCATGAAATACCCTCCCACCACCTGGGAAGAAATTCACAATGCCTATTGTGCTGAGGTGAGAATAAAAAAGGATGACCTCAACGATCCAACCCAACGACTAACGTTAGTCTAAACGGAGTCGAGGAAAGACCGCCATAATGACGGCCGAAGAGAACATTCAGGTCCACGCCTCAACCGGGACATGCACCAACCATATGTCAGAATGGCTATCCCACCATCTTCTCGCCATACAGAAGGTCCATCCATGCGACACACAAGGACTCAACGAAAAGAAAGAGGTATGCCTCCACTTTTATTTGCTCACAATTTTTGTGTTTTCCCTTCAAAAATAGTGTATGCACTAAAGAAGCTTGGCCCGAAGCTGAAGTGGCCACAAAGATGAAGTCCGACCCAAGTACTAGAAATTCAAACACCCTCTATGAGTTTCATTAGGAGCGGGGTCACAAGACCGAAGACTACATAGCCCTACGACAAGAAGTGGTGAACATGCTTCACCAAGGACACCTAAGGGAGCTCATGAATGACCGAGGAAGATCCAACTTCAGCCGAGGACGAGAAAACCATCAAGGCCCTCCAAAGCCACCCTCCCCTGCCCACACCATCCAAATGATCATTAACGGAGGTGACGAAGCAACAATCAATCACGTGAAGTTCACTGCCACAGTTAAAGTGAAGCGGTTGATCACCCATGGATGGTATGGGGACCTCGAAGACAATATCATCTTCAATAAGTCAGATACTCACGATTTGACCTTTCTTCACTTTGATTCTCTTGTAACTACTTTACATGTTTCAGATACTGATGTAAAAAAATAATGGTAGACGATGCGAGCGGCACATGTATTATTCACCCTCGAGTTCTTGCACAAATTAGACTCGAGGACAAGATAGTACCGCATTGCATAACACTAACAGGTTTTAACAATGCAATTGAGCGAACCCTAGGAGAGATAACACTGCCCGTTCTGGCTGGGGGAGTCACCTTAGAAACAACATTTCATGTCATAAACCAGACCGCTATTACAACGGCCATCATAGGGCGGCACTGGATACATGCCATGAGGGTCATCCCGTCTTGCTTATATCAAGTAATCAAGTTTCCTACCCTGTGGAGGATATTCAGTATCCGAGGCAAACAACGCACAACCTAAGAATGCTACCGTATCGCCCAAGATTGTACATATACTCAACAGTTGAAAGGAATAGGCTCAGGAGCATAACAAGTACCAAAGTTAGGTCCCGAACTCGAAGAACAAAAATATGTCATCAAGGATCCCAACGTCATGAAAGCCATGGGGTTAACGGTATAAGACCTCGACTATGTCCAACTGGACAACAACGACCACAACAAAAAGGCTTATTGGCCATAAACTCTCAAAACTAAGTAATTTTCACAAATTTTAACCGACAATGTCAATTTGTTTGCTTTCTCCCACACATATATACCAGGTATACCGAAAGACATTTCCATGCACAAGTTGAATGTCGATCCACTCTATCCGCTGGTACTATAAATAAGAAGAAAATTCAACGCCGCAATCAACGGGGCTATCGGTGATGATGTGGAAAAAATACTTGCTAATAGATTGGATCGAAATACCCCTAATGGATTGCCAACGTGGTCATGGTGAAAAAGAAAATGGAAAGTGGCAGATGTGTATGGAGTTCACGGACATAAACAAGGCCTGCCCAAAAGACTCCTTTCTATTGCCTCATATTGATCAACTCATCAACGTAACAACAAGACATGAGTTGTAGAGTTTCTTAGATACCTACTTAGGTTACAACCAAATCCTCATAGAGGAGGAAGACAAGGAAAAGACCACTTTCATCACCTGTCAGGGGACGTACTGCTATAGAGTCATCCATAGTGGTGTCAGTGGTTCGATTCGGCGTGTTATTTTATAAAATTTCTACCATACTAATTTTTCGGTCATTCTCTTGTGTATAACCAAAATTAGACTTTTTGAACTGTCTCAATCATGTGAGTTTCTCTTCGGTATCGGCACGGTTCAGTTAATTTTCAGTATTTTGTTTTAATATCATATAAAATTCATCAGTAGAAGTAGAATGCAATAACATACGTTCTTTTATAGGATCTAGCAAAACTCTCTAGACATTTTTTACTATTTAAAAGGCGATGAATTAAAAAAAAAAAAGATGGCTAGAATATAGATCCAACAACTACTCTACAACAACGTAAAAGAAATTAAACAAAGGCAAAGGAAATATAAATCACACGAGTTGAAAGATATAACCAACCTGGGACTCAAGAATAAAGTCTATAGAAGATTAAATATTAAAAAAGATAAATCTAAATTATATGAAAGGAAATATATTCAATACATTGCAGTTTGTATTTCATAATCGCTAGAATAATTGTGTCTTGCTAATAAAGATACTTGAAATAACTTAGTTTAAGTAGAAGTAGCATAATATATTTTAGAAATTAGTATTTTGAGTTTAATTGCTTGTTGGCTTGTAATAATTTTCATAATTTCAAGGCCCAAAGAAAATTAAATGCAGTATTACTTTTAAACTTACTAAATAAATATATTTTCCAGGTGTAAAATCTATTCAGTACGGTTATGTATTATTTTGGTTTATTTTTATAAATTAAAAAACCTACCCTAATTATCGGTGCGGTTATAGATTAATATAAAACCTACAATTTCTTAAAATGAACCTAAAAATCGGTTTGGTGCGGTACGATTCGGTCATTTTAGTCGATTTTCAAATATCCATTAGCACCCTTAGTCATTCATTTAGGTTGAAGAACGCAGGAGCGACTTATCAAAGGCTGGTCACCAAGATGTTCAAGGACCAACTCAACAAAATAATGGAAGTTTACTTAGACGATATATTGGACAAATCAAAAATGAAGGAAGACCACATCGACCATCTAAAGGAAGCCTTCGATATACTAAGGCGATATAGCATGAAGCTGAACCTCAAAAGGTGTGCCTTCAACGTAACCTCGGGCAAGTTTCTCAGTTTTCTGTTGTCATAAAGAGGCATCGAGGTCAACCCCCGACCAGATAAAATCCATCAAAGGAATACCCGAAGTATTGGCCAACAAGAAACAAGTACAAAAACTGACTGGCCGTATAGCTGCCCTATCGAGGTTCATCTCACGATCCTCTGACAGATGCCACAAATTCTTCAACGTGCTTAAAAAGGACAACAGACTTAAGTGGCATTCAGAATGCATCGAGGCCTTAAGAGAACTAAAGACATACATATCCTCGCCTCCGCTACTCGCCAAAACAGAACCCAACGATCCCCTCTTGATATACTTAGCCGTATCAGAGCTCACATGAAGTGTAGTGCTGGTTCATAAAAATAAAGGTATGCAATCTCCAATCTATTACATTAGCAAAACCCTAATCGACGCCGAAACAAGGTAACCTTACCTCGAAAAGTTGTCCTTGGCATTGGTCATCGCTTCATGAATGCTTAGACCCTATTTTCAATGTCACCCTATATCAGTAGTCACGACGTTCCCCTTAAGGAGCATCCTACATAAACCTAAGATGACGGGGAGATTGGCCAAGTGGGCCTTAGAATTGAGCGAGCACGATATAACATATCAATAGAGAATATCTATTAAATCGCATGTATTAACTGACTTCGTCACTGATTTCAGTGCTAAAATAATGCTTGAGATCGAGCAAGAAATTCTCGTACCTCTCCCAGCTTACCCGACATATGGGTCCTATACACTGATGGCACTTCCAATGCATCAGGATCTGGACTGGGAATCATACTCGAGGTCCAAACATGCGAAGTCATCCACCAATCCATACGGTGCCATGATATGACTAACAATGAGGCTGAGTATGAGGCCGTAATTGCAGGACTAAAGTTAGCTATCAAGTACGGAGCACGACGAGTCGTCCTTCGATGCGATTCACAACTCGTTGTAAACAAGTCACAAGGGCTTTCCAAATCAAAGAGCAGAGGCTACAAAACTACTAGGCAAAAATTCATAAACTACTGCCACAATTCGACGGATGTCAACTCGGAAATATACCTGAGCACAAAACATCGAGCTAGATGGCCTCACCAAGTAAAACATAAGTGGAAAAGACAACATGGTTACCCTCCTCCACTCGTCGATAGACCAACTTGAGGTACAATTTTTAAATTTAACTTTGGACTGATGCAACTATATTGTAACATATTTGCAGGAGAGAATACTCCCATAAAAAAAGAAGCCAAAAAGCTTTGAATGCAGGCATCCAAATACAACATCATAAGCCACAATCTATACAAAAGAATGTTTGGGGGTCCCTTGGTGAATATCCTAGGGCCAAACCAAACAACACGTGTCCTCGAGGAAGTATACGAAGGCCACTGCGGCAACCGAGTTCTCATCAGATTCCTCATACGAGTAGTCTATTATTGGCCCACCATGAAGAAGGAAGCTACTGACTTCATAAAAAAGTGTGATCAGTTCTAGAAATATGCTCCTATGATACACCAAGCTGGCGAGCACCTCCACTCGGTCACATTGCCACGTCCATTTATCAAATAGGGAATGGACATCGTGGTACCACTCCTAGTTGGACGAAGTAATGTGCGTTTCCTTTTGGTTTTAACTGACTACTTTGCCAAATGGGTAAAAGAAGGTGCATTCGCCCAAATATGCAAACAAGAAGTTATCACATTCATATGGAGGAACGTCATATGCCGCTTTGGCATCCTAAAAGAAATTAGTTATGACAACGTACTCCAGTTCATCGAGAAAAAGACCATTGAATTCTTCGAGAAACACATCAAGCGAATACTTTCCATGCCATATCACCCTGCAGGCAAAAACCAAGCCAAATCTTCCAACAAAATAATACTGAACATCATGAAGAAGAAATGTGAAGACGCCAAGGAATTATGGCTTGAACTACTACTAGAAGTGCTATGGGCATATCGCACCACACCAAAAGCAAGCATACGAGAAACGCCATATTCAGTAGTCTATGGGACTGATGTAGTGATACCAGTCAGGGAACCAAGTATGAGATACTCCAATGAGAGCGGACCACGCAATGACAAGAACAGAAAGCAAGAACTCGACAAGGCGAAGGTGCGAAGAGACATGTCTCATATAAGAATGATAGCCCAAAAACAACAAGCAGAATGGTATTACAACAAAAAAGCCAAAGTAAGACTACTCAAACTCAGGGACTATGCACTCAAGACACATGCAAGCAAAGACCCAAGAGAAGTTAAACTAGTAACCAATTTGAACGGGCCATACAAAATCATGGCAGCAACAAATAAAGGATCATTTCAACTAGAAATAAAGGAGGGAAAGCGACTACCAAACACTTGGAACATTGCGCACCTCTAATACTTCAAATTCTAATAACGGACGACCCCAAAGTTGTACTCTTTTCTACCTCACTTTGGTTTTATCCCAATTGAGTTTTATCGGGGAGGTCTAAATGAGAAGACGAAGAGGATGTACCGAAGTTCATGTATCATTCATCGCCCCGTCTATCGACTACTTCTGCAAGCCGAGTGATGAAGGGACTAGGTAGACTGGAACTTCTCAAAGTATGGAAAAAATAGAAACATGTAATATTCTCCAATTAATGAAATAAACAAAGCAACATGCAACATTTTTGCACAACTCCACAAGATCATTTTTGCACAACTCCACAAGATCATTTTACATCTTACATTCGACCTCGCTCGAATTATTCGACATTCTACCTGGCTCGATTATTTGACGTTCAACCTTGCTTGAATTATTTGACATTCGACCTCGCTCGAATTATTTGACATTCGCACTTGCTCAAATTATTTTACATTCGACCTTGCTCGATTTACTTTACATTCGACCTTGCTCGATTTACTTTACACTCGACCTCACTCGAATTACTTTGAATTTGACCTCACTTGACTTATTTTACATTTGACCTCATTCGAATCAATCAAACCTTGACCTCGTTCGAGCTAACTGATATCCGACCTCAAGTCAGTCTATGTTTGACTCCGCCAATATCAATATTACATGCAAACAACCAAAAAATTAGGGACTTTTTCATATAGCAAATGAGAAAAAAATAGTACGAAAATATAGAAATAAATAGCAAAAAGGCAATTGTTCCACTTCAATTGTCGGATTACAGTACTCTTTAAAAAGGGATTAAGGACTCCCTCACAAAAATAGAAAAGTAAAAAACAAATAAGTACAAAAGTTTCATGCCACATCATCCCCATTAGCATACTCATCATCATACCAAGGATCAGAGGCAAGCCCATCCACAACGCCGTCAACATCTCCCTGCCAGGTGTATCGGGTCGTTACCACAAGCTTCACGAGCTCTATGTGCCTTGACACGGAGGCCCTCAAGCTCCGCTCGAAAACCTTCCTGATAGCCTTCAAAGACTTGTACACGTCAAGTTGAGCCTTAGTGTGAACCTACATCTCATACAACTCCTGTGATATACTAGGATCAACAACAATATGAGAAGTAGATGGTTGGGCCTGCTGTTGCTCCTTCTTGGCCTTTAAGGTGATGACCTGTTCTTTTAGCCCAAATCTCTCTACCTCCAAACTCTTTGTTGGAAATAACGCTTTACGCTAGAGGGGGGGGTGAATAGCGTTTTAAAATTATTAAGCGTTTTAGTGCGGAATTTAAAAACTTTGCAGAAATTAAGACAAGTGCAGTAAAATAAACTTACACAAAGATGTATCCTGGTTGGCCACAAACGTGGTTAGTCCAGTCCCCGAGAGACTCTCTCGAGATTTCCACTAAACTTGTCAAGCTTACGGGTGCTTAACAAACCGTTACAGCTGAGGACACAAGCCTCACCTAGGTGCTCGGGGATCACAATCCCAAAGACTTCAATTGCTCGGGGATACCAATCCCAAAGACTTCAATTGCTCGGGGATAACAATCCCAAAGACTTCAATTGCTCGGGGATAACAATCCCAAAGACTTCAATTGCTCGGGGATAACAATCCCAAAGACTTCAATTGCTCGGGGATAACAATCCCAAAGACTTCAACCGAGGAAACACAAGTTCCTCAACAAACGAGAATCGCAATTCTCTTAAAAACACAAAGACACACTCACTTTACAAAGTACTCCTCAATGAGTAGATATGAGTAGAAATAGTACGCTCAAGATCACAACAACTTAGCTCAATAGAATGGCTCTTCAAAAAGCTTTATAGATGAATGAAAATGATGATCAATGTAAGAAAGCTTTTAGCAATGAAAATACTTAAATTGTATGTGTTGTTGTTGTGAAAACACTGAGTTAAACCTGTATTTATAGGTGAAAAACTCAGTCTTACCGTTGTCTAATTGCCAATTAAGGATTGCTGAAATTACTCAGTGACAATCGATTGTCAGGACTAAACAATCGATTGTTTGCCTATCAGATCAAAAAATCAATCCCAGATTTTACGTTAACAATCGATTACTTCAAATCAATAATCGATTAATTATAACGTTAAAAAATCCTTTCCAATTTTTGGCATGAAACATCGATTATCAGGAAATCAATAATCGATTATTTTAACAACGTTCAGAAAATCTTTTCCAGATTTTACGCTAAAACATCGATTGTTAAATATCACAATCGATTACCTGAAGGTAATTTGAAAAAAGTATGACAACGGTCAGCTTCAACAATCGATTATCAAATAGAACAATCGATTATTAATTAATTTCAAAACTTACTGTCTCATATATAATCGATTATCAAAAGCCACAATCGATTATTAATTAATTTCAAAACTTACTGTCTCATATATAATCGATTATCAAAAGCCACAATCGATTATTAATTAATTTCAAAACTTACTGTCTCATATATAATCGATTATCAAAAGCCACAATCGATTATCATTTTACTTAAAATCACTGGGAGACATTTTTCTCATTCCAATCGATTACCATTAGTTCATAATCGATTTTTGTGAGTTTTGAAAACTTTGCCTCAGTTAACAATCGATTATCGAAAGTACACAATCGATTGTTATGCAGTTTGCAAAAACCTGATGTTAACTGGCTTACTCACAATCGATTATCATTAATTCATAATCGATTGTCATGCAGTCTTGGCTTAGAGATACTCGATTATCATAAGTACATAATCGATTATCTTAGCCCAGATTTTTGAGGCATGTTTGGAAAACATTTTAACAAATGTAAATATGCATAGTTTAAAATCATTTGACACTTACTTTAAATATGCATGATTTTGGAAAAAATAATTTTAGTAGAGAAGCCATGTTATGAGCCAAGATTGAGGAATCAAGATCACAATTAATATTGACTCAATTATAACATTTCCAAGCATTGTCTTGAGCTTCTTGTAATGCATCCATTATGTGCTTGTCCTTGAGCACTGCTATATATCGCTTATTGCTTTGTTTGACATTCATCAAAACCTACAAAAGAACACACGTTTAGTATATTGCATTTGAAACGTGTTTCCAACAATTTCCCCCTTTTTGATAATGGCAAACATAGGCGGGATATATGCAATAATTATTTTGATAAACCAAGACAAGTGTCATGTTCCCCCTCAATTCATGTTCCCCCTCACTTTAAGCATGAATGAAGTTGAGAGCATATAGCATAATATAGCATACTTCTTGATATCCCGTTTCTTCCCCCTTTTGCCATTAGCAAAAAAATGTACACAAGGGAAGAATAACAAATATGAAATAAACACAAGTTTATTTATTGAAAAAAAATTATAACAGTACAAGGGTGGAACAAAACATGACTAACCAACAAAAATAATAAACCAATAACAATTTCACATTCATCATTCAACAATTTCACATAGATAAAATAGCAATTTCATCATTCATCACTCCCATCCCCTTCATCATCATTTGGAGGCGCTTGATATGGCACCATCTGAGCATAGGCATAATTCACGTGATCAAAGTAACCATGGACCTCACGTGTTAATTGAGTAATTTGGTCAGAAATGGTTCGGAGGGTAGGCTCCTGAGGAGGATGAGCACGACGGGCTTGTCGATTTTGAGGAGGAGCGGGAGCATGATCACCATCATGATGAAAGGAAGACTCCGAAATTTCCCAGATTTTGGTGCTCTTTTTGAGAGGACCATTAGCAGTATTGACCCCGGAAGCTTCAAGAAATTTCATTATCAAGAGGGCATAGGGGAGAGGTATGTCATCTCTGGTGGCATTGAACATATGGGATAGAATAAGCTTGCACCAATTTATGTTAACCCCGGTGACAATGGCGTAAAGAAATTTGGCATCCTCTTGGGAAATGGTGGTGTGATTGAGTTTACGGGGTTTGAGAACACGAGTGATGAAATAAAGAATGAAACGATAATTCGGGTCCATACCCTTTATGGTGGGACGACGGGAAGAAGACTCATCATAGGCGACTCCGGCTTGGCGGAAGAGGTTTGTTTCATCAAGCATGTGCCCGGCATCATTTATGTATTGGTAGATGTCTTCACCATCATGCGGAATGCCGGCAATGAGGTGGAGGTTATCTTCAGAAATTAGAATGGGAATGCCGTTAACATTGGTAACAAGTTCACCCTCATCATTTTTGTGAAGGTTGGAGTAAAAAGCTTCAACCAAAGAAATGTTGTAGTAGGGGTGAGTAAGGAGTAGGAAGTTGAAAAGATGGCACTCTCTTAGCATATTCGCGGCTGGAATGAATGGTGCAATAAGAGCGTTTGTTGAAAAGCGAGGAGGGAGAATAAGGCGTTTCTCAAATTTGGTTACGAACCGGGTGAGCTCTTCATTGGATTCAAAAAATAGAACCGATCCATCTTGATATGGATGGCGAGAAGAAGAGGCACCTTGTTTGGAACGAGCACGTTTGGAGTTGCGGCTTGACATTTTTTTTTTTTTGAAAAGAATGTGCTAGGATTTTTCAAAGAAACCAAGAGAATTTGATGCTTGGAAGCTTGAGTGAGTATACAAGAGCATATGTGCAGCCTATATATAGAGAAGGAATGAGTCTTACATTTATTGGAAAAGATTTGAAGAGATGTGAAGTCTGAAACGGTAAAAATAAATTCACTGACCGTTCGACAATCGATTGTTTGAATGAAATAATCGATTGTCATTAATGAAGATGATCTGACACATCGATTACACGCCAGAACGGTAAAAATTTGAAAGAGATAGTCGATTGTCAAACTTGGTAATCGATTGTTTGTCATATTTATGACCTGACAGGAATCGATTATAGAGCCAAAACGGTAACATAAGTTTAAAACAGATAATCGATTGTCAGTATATAGTAATCGATTGTTTACTCACAGAGAGTTTGAATTTTGGCAAATAATCGATTGGCAGAACAAATAATCGATTGTTTGGAAGGGGGATGCTAAAATGATGAAACTTAATTCTATCAGGCAATGTAAACAGTCAACAAGATTTCATGGCAGAAAATTGAATCAACAAATAATCGATTATTGATACTGATAATCGATTGTAAGCATAAATGATCGATTATGATCGATTTTTCTTGTATCAAGATAATTCATACTTTCCTCTTACCTTTTTGGGGGGATGCCTGCAAAATAGAATTAAACATCTCCGACGCTCAAGTCAGTAATCTATAAATGAAATGATAACTTTGAAACTTGTGTAGTCGGGTGAAGAACGTGAACTCTTAAGAATTTTGTCCTAGGATGTTCTTAAGAGGGTTTAGGGTACTTACCTTCCCTTCGACTTTGCCAATTACCTAATTTTGAGCATCCTCCGTTCATTTTGGTCCTTTGGCTCATTCTTCAATTTGAGAAGCTTCTTTTACAATTTTGCCTTTGTCTTCCTTGTATTTTGTCTTTTTTTTTTAAAAAATTCGAAAATACTTCCGATTTAAAGAAGTCTCTAAACCGACTTTTCGTCTCTTCCTCCTTCTTTGTGCTTTAATTGAAGGAATTTTGAATTCGTCTCCCGTCAAGTGTTTGGAGCATCCACTACACTTGATTCCTTCAAGCACACCTGCAAAACAAATCAATGTTCTTTTGGTACCCATGCCATTTTGGGTCCTTGAGGGTTATGCATACTATAATGATATGTTTGAGTAGCATGTCTATGTCTAGTAAAGCATGCGGGAGCAATATGACCAATTCGTCTACAATAATGACATGTCACATTTGGATTATGCATGCGTCTAGGCTCATAGTAGCTGGAATAATGCACATTGTTTTCTCTATTTTCATTTCTCCTAATTTGAGCACCATAATCATTTCTAGGTTGAACATTTCGGGATCTTCTAGCATGATCACTGTTGTGCCTAAAGTATGCATCATGTCTATGGTGACGATTGCTAGGTGGAAGGTCATGTCTAGGTCTCCTAGTATTTTGTCTAGCATGCATGTTAGTTTTAGGAAAGACATTTTTGTTATTAATCCTAGGTTGAGCTCTAGGTGGTTGGGTTTTTGCATCAACCTCTTCTTCATTTATGAAGCCTATTCCATGCTTGGTTGATTTCAAGATATCAAGCACCACATTCAAGTTTTTATGAGAGGAGTTGAATTTGTCTAGTGTGCCTTTTAATCTACCTACTTCATTCTTAAGGACTACACAAGAAGCACAATTTTTTGTAGAACTCTCGGGCTTGTCAGAACTTCTTTTCCCATAAAACTTGTTTTGTTCTAGTAGCTTCTCATTTTCAAAAACCAATTTTTCTAATTCTTTTTCTTTTAATGAAAACTGTTTTTGAAAATCTTGTTCTTTTAGAGAAGCACTTTCTCTTAAACTAGTGACGGTTTTTGTAACTTTGAGAAATTCAGCATACAATTCATCAAAGGCATTTCTCATGTCATCAAGAGTATAAAAATTTTGAGAAGAGATTTGACTTACCTCACTTTGATTTTCTTCCTGTGCCATGAGGCAGAGATTTGCCGCTTCTTCATTTTCTTCTTCACTGGATTCGTCTCCGGAATATCCTCCCCAAGATATGTATGCTCGTTGCTTCTTGAAGGGTTTCTTCTCCTTTTTAAGATTTGGGCAGTTTGTTTTGATATGCCCTGTTTCACCACATTCATAACATTTAACTTGCTCACCTTGCTTTTTCCCTTTGCGGTCATATTCTTTTCGCATGAATTTTTGGAACTTTTTGATGATGAGTCCAAATTCGCTATCTCCATCCTCTTCAATCGGTGATTGACTTGTGCTCGCCTTTAGAGCAATCTTTTGCCTTCTTTGTTCATCAATAACAGGGTTAAGAATAGTGGATTCATAAGTCTTAAGATTACCTCTAAGAGCGTCTATGGTGACGTTCGTGATTCCAATTGACTCTTGAATCGCATCAGCCTTTGATCGCCATGCCGGTGTTAGGCTCCTAAGGATTTTTCGAACTAGTTCTTTGTCTGTGAACGTCTTCTTGAGCGCGTGGAGATCATTCACTATTGATGAGAACCGCTCAAACATCTCGTCTACCTTTTCGCCTTCATTCATATGGAACAATTCGTAAGCATGAGTTAAAAAGTCAATTTTAGCTTCTCTTACCTGGTCAGTCCCTTCGTAAGTGA
Source organism: Nicotiana benthamiana (assembly GCA_034376525.1). Taxonomy (NCBI): domain Eukaryota; kingdom Viridiplantae; phylum Streptophyta; class Magnoliopsida; order Solanales; family Solanaceae; genus Nicotiana; species Nicotiana benthamiana. Next base: position 100,466,496 of record CM067337.1, read on the forward strand.
CCTCAAGCTTGTCCCACATTTCTTTCGCTGTTTTGCAGCAGGAGATTTTCCTGTAATCATTAGCATTTACAGCACAAAGTAATAAGTTAATAGCTTTAAAATTATTTTGGACTATTCGATTATCCTCGGCGTTGAATTCCTCTTCTGATTTTGGCACCCATACTCCTTCCACCTGTTTGACAGGAACCTCATTTCCTTTGGTGTATACCTTCCACAAGTAAGGGCTGTTTGATCTGACGAATATCTGCATCCTTTCTTTCCAATATGAATAATTTGTCCCGTTGAACAAAGGAGGTCTTGTGGGGCACTGTCCTTCATCAATACCTGCAAAAGAGTCTAGAGTAGAAGCCATGGAAAGATTCTCTCAAACGGTTAAGTCTTTCAGAGAGTATGGCTCTGATACCAATTGTTGGAAATAACGCTTTACGCTAGAGGGGGGGTGAATAGCGTTTTAAAATTATTAAGCGTTTTAGTGCGGAATTTAAAAACTTTGCAGAAATTAAGACAAGTGCAGTAAAATAAACTTACACAAAGATGTATCCTGGTTGGCCACAAACGTGGTTAGTCCAGTCCCCGAGAGACTCTCTCGAGATTTCCACTAAACTTGTCAAGCTTACGGGTGCTTAACAAACCGTTACAGCTGAGGACACAAGCCTCACCTAGGTGCTCGGGGATCACAATCCCAAAGACTTCAATTGCTCGGGGATACCAATCCCAAAGACTTCAATTGCTCGGGGATAACAATCCCAAAGACTTCAATTGCTCGGGGATAACAATCCCAAAGACTTCAATTGCTCGGGGATAACAATCCCAAAGACTTCAATTGCTCGGGGATAACAATCCCAAAGACTTCAACCGAGGAAACACAAGTTCCTCAACAAACGAGAATCGCAATTCTCTTACAAACACAAAGACACACTCACTTTACAAAGTACTCCTCAATGAGTAGATATGAGTAGAAATAGTACGCTCAAGATCACAACAACTTAGCTCAATAGAATGGCTCTTCAAAAAGCTTTATAGATGAATGAAAATGATGATCAATGTAAGAAAGCTTTTAGCAATGAAAATACTTAAATTGTATGTGTTGTTGTTGTGAAAACACTGAGTTAAACCTGTATTTATAGGTGAAAAACTCAGTCTTACCGTTGTCTAATTGCCAATTAAGGATTGCTGAAATTACTCAGTGACAATCGATTGTCAGGACTAAACAATCGATTGTTTGCCTATCAGATCAAAAAATCAATCCCAGATTTTACGTTAACAATCGATTACTTCAAATCAATAATCGATTAATTATAACGTTAAAAAATCCTTTCCAATTTTTGGCATGAAACATCGATTATCAGGAAATCAATAATCGATTATTTTAACAACGTTCAGAAAATCTTTTCCAGATTTTACGCTAAAACATCGATTGTTAAATATCACAATCGATTACCTGAAGGTAATTTGAAAAAAGTATGACAACGGTCAGCTTCAACAATCGATTATCAAATAGAACAATCGATTATTAATTAATTTCAAAACTTACTGTCTCATATATAATCGATTATCAAAAGCCACAATCGATTATTAATTAATTTCAAAACTTACTGTCTCATATATAATCGATTATCAAAAGCCACAATCGATTATTAATTAATTTCAAAACTTACTGTCTCATATATAATCGATTATCAAAAGCCACAATCGATTATCATTTTACTTAAAATCACTGGGAGACATTTTTCTCATTCCAATCGATTACCATTAGTTCATAATCGATTTTTATGAGTTTTGAAAACTTTGCCTCAGTTAACAATCGATTATCGAAAGTACACAATCGATTGTTATGCAGTTTGCAAAAACCTGATGTTAACTGGCTTACTCACAATCGATTATCATTAATTCATAATCGATTGTCATGCAGTCTTGGCTTAGAGATACTCGATTATCATAAGTACATAATCGATTATCTTAGCCCAGATTTTTGAGGCATGTTTGGAAAACATTTTAACAAATGTAAATATGCATAGTTTAAAATCATTTGACACTTACTTTAAATATGCATGATTTTGGAAAAAATAATTTTAGTAGAGAAGCCATGTTATGAGCCAAGATTGAGGAATCAAGATCACAATTAATATTGACTCAATTATAACATTTCCAAGCATTGTCTTGAGCTTCTTGTAATGCATCCATTATGTGCTTGTCCTTGAGCACTGCTATATATCGCTTATTGCTTTGTTTGACATTCATCAAAACCTACAAAAGAACACACGTTTAGTATATTGCATTTGAAACGTGTTTCCAACACTCTTGACGCGCTGCTCCAACCTCACCACTTTGAGAGCCGACGTCTCCACCTTGTTAGCTCGCTCAGACCTACAAACACGTAGGGTACCCTCTAAAACCGCTGCCTCCGCCATGGCAGTCATCCTAGTCCTTGCAGCCAGATTTAGCTCTATAAACCTAGTGCTCAATTCCACCCTCAAGTTGACGACCCTGGCCTCGCTTTGTTCAAACTTGACCTTTAGGGACGCCACACGCACATGGAGATTTGCGTTCTCAGCCATCACTCTCTTGCTCACCTAGAGCTCGTCCTCTTTAGCCTTTAGCGCTATCTCAAGCATGTTGAATTTGCTGATGACCCTCAAAATATCCTCAACCTTCTCCCTCAGTTCCTCGTCTGTCTTTTTCAACTCCTCTTCTTTTTGTTGGATCCCATCACAAAGTGACAGAAGCATATACACAGCATTGGGAAGACACGTAATGATGACGTACATGGCCATGATGTTATCCTACTTCAGCCACACTAGCCGTCGCCCTGCCAACAACACCTCCTGTTCGATCTCGACCAATTCGATTCAATCATCATGACTAAATTTCCTCTGAACGATTGCAGACAGAATCCGCTCATCGAGGACGTCCAAGATCACGACCTTAACAAACAGAGGGACTAACTCTATTGGTTAAAATTTGGACTAGACTTAATAACTACAAATGGACATGGTCGAGGATTAAACCGACCACGACACAATAGTGAGGACTCGTCTTAAAAAGGATTATTGCCGAGATCAAGTAAATAATGAACAGAAGCAACGGTAGAATAAGTTTAGAATAGAAAGAAGGAATATTTCATTAGATATTCTTTCTGCTTACTTTTTAGGGTTTCTTAATAATATTCTCTATAAATACGAAGAGATAAAGAACAAAAAGGGAATCTTTACTTTTGGGATAAGAACACATTGTAAAGGTTGACTACAGAGAATATACAAAGCTTGTCTTGTCCATTTATTTCATTATTCAACATATACATTCTACTCTCAAGATCCAATGATCTTTTGTCCACATTCATTTTATATTGTCCCCCATGTTATTGTTAGGAAGGAGAACCATACAAGTCATTTAATATTTGGGTGACAAGTTCCTTGTTATTACATTTATTGCCATTATCTACATTCATTGAAAGCTTTACTTATTACATTCATCAACAATCTTTGAACACTCTTAATCGACATTCAATATTATCGGACATGATCCTACATTATTAGTGCATTAAGTCTTTAGATCTAGTAGTTATTATATTTAAGTAGGATTCGCCCCTATTTTCTTATTAGTTCGTTTTAAAGAAAGATTTAACTTTTTTTCGTAAAACAGTCTTCTTATTATAATTTTTTTTATCCCAAAACAAATGACCCCTCAAATATACGTTTAGGGATCGTTGGGTATGATGTATAAAATTAGTGTTGAACAGAGTTTACTAGTAATGCTGGTATTTGAAATGTTATGATTAGTTATGCTGAGATTATTTCTTATCCAATATTTAGATTTGTATATTAAAGCATTGCATAGTTTCTAAAAAGAATGGTTGTTTACAAAAATACCATCTATATTCTTTAATTTTGTATACTATTTTTATTGCAATAGTTTTATTACTCTCCACATTCTTTACTCTCTAAAAAATTATTTTTTTTATAGTAGAGAAAAACTAAAAGAGAAAACTAATTAAAATATTATATTTAAAAAAGAAAATAAATTAATTTCTGTGACATATAATACCAAAAAACTAATTATTAAAAATGTATAGATTTTTAACAAATAAGAAAAACTTCCATTTATAGTTGAACGAATTCACAATCAAATTTACTATTAAATATGATATTATTTAGGTTATAGTAGAATGCTAAAGAGAAAAAATTAATTAAAATATTGCAATATAAAAATATACAATATATGACGGAAAGTATTTGAAATAGGTTTTGAGAGATTTGAGGAGTAATTATGTCTTTAATCATATTTATGCAAGTATTAAAAACCCTTACATTGCTAATACCATTGTTCTATGTATTAATTATGCATAGGATAATTTCAAATAGGATGTATAACGAATGCAACTCATCATATTAGACTATTAGTTAACATAGGTTATAAAATGTATAAAATAAGGGATTAGTAATACACATATCTAATGTTTGTATTATTTTTTCTAATACTTCTTATTGACGCCCCCGAGCAAGGTTATTAAGACTTGAGTCTCTCTGTTGAGTTGGGTATCATGTACATGTATTTTTATCGATTAATCAATCTCTAAATGTTAGAGTAGATCGTAAAAATATACTAGTTACCTATCGAGATGGACACTTTATATTTTTTTCTTCTCTTGAAAAGAAAGATAAACAATAACAACTACCCAGTATAGTCCCACAAAGTGGGGTCTGGGGAGGGTAATATATAAACGAGCCTTACCCCTACCCGAAAGGGCAGAGAGGCTGTTTCCAATCGACCCTCGGCTCAGTGAAGGAAAGAAAAAACAAAAACAAAAACAAAAGAGCATTAGTAAGTCCAGCAGAAATAGCGTAAATAATTATCTAAACACAAGAACCATAATTAAAATAACATGCAATAATATCATACAGCTTGAAAAGAAAGATAGTAACGTAATTATTTATCGATTATGTCTAAGAAATGACAACTTTTTGAGCTTTTCAAGAGAATTATAGGCTGGGTAAACTATCAAATTAGAGGCTGGGTAAACTATCAAATAACACATATATTGGGGGTGTAAATTGCAAAAACTGGTTGTGGAGGGGGTTGGATAACTTTTCGAGAAGCTTTATGCCGTTAATGCACGCCCGGCTGAAAAGGACAGCTATACCACTACATAATCTCCTTTTTCTTTTTTCTTTTTTTTCTTTTTTTCTTTTTCTTTTTGGTGTGTGTGGTAAGCAACCCACACTTTCAATCAAGAGGTTGTGAGTTCGAGTCTTCCCAAGAGCAAGGTGGAAAGTTCTTGGAGGGAAGGATGCCGGAGGTCTATTTGGAAACAGCCTCTCTACCTAAGGGTAGGGGTAAGGTTTGCATACACACTACCTTCTCCAAACCCCACTAAATGGGATTATACTGGGTTGTTGTTGTTGTTGTTGTTGTGTGTGGGGAAAAAGCAAAGTTAATTACTACCACGTAAAAGAAGCGCATTAATTTGCAACTTTTTTCCTTAGATTAGATACATTTTCTTTCTTTTTCATAACCTGTGAATCTTAACATTAATTTTAAAAAAAAAATATCTTTAAGTATATTTATAGGAATAATGCATAAATACCTTTCAATTTGTCCAAAAATTTCAATTACACATCTGAATTTGGCGGCAATCCATTACCCCCTAGCTTAGATATTTTTTTAAAGCGAAATAAATATTTTCTTACCACGGAATACAATGGCAGTACTATAAACTTGCAAGTAAATTTTATTTTGATATTTAAATTAAGACTTATTCCAACTGAACACCTGCATACATGATAAAATTTCCTTTAGACACTTGTTGGAGAGATTTTCGGAGAATGACTATAGTTATATCTATTGAACTTAGTTGATCACTCTATTAGATTTTTCAAATTTTGAATTGCCAAATACTTATTTTACTCTCTAAATTATAAATACTTATCTCCTTTTTATTTTCTATAACTTTTAAATATTATGATTTTTTTCTTTAGTTTACATTATGAACTTGCCTATAGAATAAATAAATATTATTTATAAAATAATAAAATAAAAAGTATTTAAGCATATATAACAAAATAATGAGCATAGTAAAAAAGATTAAATAGAATAAATTGTTAGTAATAATAATTTTCGTATTTACAAGAAAAAATGAAAAAATTATTTACACAATTCAGAATAAAAGATAATAAAGGTTATAAAATATATATTTCATACACGAATATAAAAATAATTACTTAAATAAGGTATTTTTCAAATATACATTATATAGTCTTGAAAATTATGCTCAATGATATCATATATATTCCATGCACGATAGAACATATCATGTTTTACCCTATACGGTTAGTCCCCTACTTTCGGTGACATCACTTTGTGTCGTTAGAAAATTGGTAGAAACATAATAATAAAATGAGCATAATTTTCAATAATATATAATGATTATAAAAATACCTTAATTTAAATAATTATTTTTATATTATGTGCATGGAGTATATATATTTTAACCTTTATTTTCTTTCATTCTAAATTATGTAAATAATTTTTTGAATTTTTGTTTTAATACTAAAAAGTTTTTTTATAAAAAAAAAATATATTTAAAATTTAGAGGGTAAAATAGGTATTTTACTATCCAAAATTTGGAAAATGTTGTTGAATAATATTCTGGGTGCAATTGGCATAGTTTTTTTTTGGTAATTAAGCTTTTTCATTAATCACCAATGAAGTTGCATTACAAAACCACAGTCGGGCGTCAACTTAGCCAACTGTCTAATTGCTAACATAATAACTACTTTCCAGTCCTAACTATCTAGCTTCTACTATATACTAAGATGCTGTAATAGTTGTCTAATTTTAGGGGTGCCTCTAATGTTACAGTTGTACACTATGTCTCTCAGTATAGCAGTATTACATCGAAAAGTCTTGTTGAACACTCTTGCATTCCTCTCCAGCCAGATAGCATATGTAACTTCAGCTGCAACCATCTTGAAAATGGCTGCCCGACATGTTCGTCCTTTGGCCTTGGCAATCAACCATTGCATCTTCTGCCTACAACTGCCTCTAGGTGTGTATTGTTCCTGTAGCCAATTCATTACTCTTCTCCATATATCCACAGTGACAGGACATTCTGTGAGGAGATGGTCTCTTGTTTCAGATTGGATTTCGCATAGGGGACAGTGCTGCTCAATTCCCATTCCCCAGCTATGTAGTCTGTCAATGACTTTATTGTTATAAACAAAAGAAAAATGATTTTAGGAGATAATTTAAAATAGCTGAGTGACCATTTAAGTAATTGACTCTTTTTATAATGGAGCAGATGTCTTTTTTAATTTAATTGGGTTCTTTTTTAGGTGTCTTGTTTTTGTTTGTTTTATCAAAGTCTTATATTTGATGTGTATAACTAAAGAAGGTGACATATTTTTAAGTGGTTAACTTATCCAAATAATGGGCACTTAAAAATACATGCAAATTTTTTTTCCAAAATTTGAGCTGAAAATTCTAGCAGAAATACTTTATCATATGGTCGGGTGCTTAATTGGAACATGTCTTAATTCGATTCATGCGTCTATAAATCTTTCACATGTTATTCTTGTTAATCAGAATGGCATATACCACTCGTATTTTGTACAAACAAAATCAATTTATTATGGTTTGATTTTTGTACGGGGAATGGAGCTATAGATATTGTTCTAAGCTCTTAGGGTCTTTTGGTATGAGGGATAAGGTCTATAAATCCTAATATTTTTTTGTTTTTGTTTTTGTATTTTTTTTTCTTTTACTGAGCCGAGGGTCCATTGGAAGCAGCCTCTCTGCCCTTTCGGGTAGAGATAAGGCTCGTCTACATATTACCCTTCCCAGACCCCACTTTGTAAGACTATAATGGATAGTTGTTGTAGTTGTTGTTGATGATTTTTGCACGGGGAATGGAGCTATAGATATTGTTCTAAGCTCTTAGGGTCTTTTGGTACGAGGAATAAGGTGTGATAAGATATGACATTAAATTTATATTGTATTTAATTGACGATATAAATTTATATTTACTTTGGAATAAATTTATACCTTCAACCAAACAGGATATAAATTTAGTCACAGACTTAATTTAGAATATCTCATCTTATCCCATCAAACCGAACGCTTAGTTGCTATTGCAAGTTCATGTTTACCTTGCAATATTAATTTTTTCACGCAGCGCCGATCGATTTATTGTGTATTTTCTTTTAATAAAATAAATCATATATATTACTGTCTTAATTTTTTGAGGAAGTGATGTTAGATGACACCACTTCATTCAGCCAACACAATTTCCTACTTATTCCAATTTTTTCATTACGACCTTAAAATTTTCGGGGATGCCCTTCCAAATAAATTTGGAGTGATATTATTGCTCTGTGTCAATTTTATTTCAATCTTTTTTTATATTTATATTTTTTCTTATTTTTTTCCTAGCTTGCCTTCTCTTTTTCTCATCTCAATCTCTATTCTTATTTCAAGTAAAATTGAAAAAGAAAAAGCATAAGACCTGTAATTACTTTTGCTTTTGGTACAAAGAAAGAAAATATCAACTGAAACCACGCCAACATTACTGAAAAGTCATAGATGAGGAAAACGACTTGCCAAGACAAATATGTGCGCACGATTTCTGGTGCAAATTTCAAGGTCCTCAGAGTAAGCAACCCCCACTTCCAATCGAGAGGTTGTGAGTTCGAGTCTACCTAAGAGCAAGGTGGAAAGTTCTTGGAGGGAAGGATGCCGGGGGTCTATTTGGAAACAGTCTTTCTACCCAAGGATAGGGGTAAGGTCTACGTACACACTACCTTCCCCAGACCCCACTAAATGGGATTATACTGGATTGTTATTGTTGTTGTTGTTAAAAAAGTAAAAAAGCGGATAAGAAGAGTTTTATCCATCTTTTGCCTTTGGTTCAGAAATGGATATGAACAGTCAATCACATGTTAAAGGATTAAAATTGACTTATGCTAATGAACTTATGAGTCGTTTGGTAGGGTATATAATAATAGTAATGAATTGTTGAGATTAGTAATATATTGATTAGTTATGCTGAAATTATTTGGTTTGGTATATTAAAAGTAACATACATTGACAGGGGTGCATACATGCTTATTTATGTATTAAAAATGGTATTACTAATGTCATAGTTTGCTATGTCGTAGTTATACATAGAATAATATCAAATAAAATGTATAATTAATACATGTAGGGGTCGTTTGGTAAGGTGTATAAGAATAATGCGGAATAAGGTGTATTAGTAATGCATGTGTTAATAATGCAAGCATTAGTTATGCATATATTATTTCTTATCTACTGTTTGGTGTGGTGTATTAAAATTATAATGCAAGAAAAATAGTTGTTTATAAAATGCCCCCCATATTCTCTAGCTTTAAGGGACTTTAAGGACAATTTTATCTTTAACCATACTAATGCATGCATTAATAGCCTTGATATTACTAATGCCATAGTTTTCTATGCATTACTTATACATAGGATAATACCAAGTATGATGTATAACTAATACACATATTAGTTATACATAGGTTGAAAAGATGTACCAAAAAGAAGGTATTAGTAATCCATAGAGCTAATGCTTGCATTATTTTTTCTAATACCTCCTATCAAACGACCCGTATTAATTATATATAGGTTAAAAAATATTGTCAAATAAGGGATCTGTTTACTCTAAACTCCTAGTAACAATTGGACTTGTTTTGTGGTCTTAAAGATATGTGATTTAGTCCAATACTAACTAAAATTAAAAGAACAGAAATGTAAAAATAAAAAATTGGGGCAACTTTGTAAATTTTTACATAAGTTAGATTGAGATACCTTTTATTTTGGGTGAGTTTCATGAGTTGTATTTGGGCTACTTAATGGGTCAGAATGGGCTATAAAAAATAATGGGTTAACTTCGGCTCAGCCCAAATTGAACCATGAACTAAAATATTTATAACCCGGCCCATTAGTCTCTGGACGAATTGGGCGGGTTGGATGGGTTTGCGCTCATATTGCCACCCCTAGTAATGAGCAAGAAAGTAAGGGTATATATTCTTTTGTCAAATTATTGATGATCGTTACAAATAATTGGAGTCCCCTTTATATAGTAGGAGAAACTTAAATAAGGTACAATTCCAATTGTAGTAAGGATTCTTATTATACATTTCTCTAACCGCCTAGTACAAATCCGTTCCGAAATTTTTTCCTTGATTTTAGAGCCACCATGCGAATCTCGATCTTTCTATTATAACATCATAAGGGTATTATTTTGCATACTCGGCGCCGATGTTCATTGAGCACTTTGATCTTCGAACTTCGTATTCTGCCTTTGGGCTCGAGCTTGGTCCATATCGAACTTGTTCTCGATGCGACCCCTCGAGCCTACAAAATCGGGAGTACATGATTTTGACCATATACAAATAGTTCCCATGTTGCATAGAATAAAATGATACGAAATGACTTGAGCCTCGATTCTCCGGAGTCATTGATGATGACATCATTCCAGTGACATAGGCGCTTGAAGTGACTAAAATGTCCTATCAGTTCTCTTCCTGAAAATATTAAATGCTTCACTAGTGATGGTCAGCCACTAACGCTGTTGAATCGTCGCCTCTTTCGTATAAATACAAGGTTGGATTTCGGCAAAAACTTTACTTCAATCTTTAGACCGTCTTTAAACTCCTTTAGTCTCTCTCTTCATCTCTTCTCTCTCATTACCCATTACCTGATTCCTTTTAGCGTCGAAGAAACGTCAAGTTTGGCCTATATTAATCCAAATCAATGGCCAAAAACTTCCAAAACACTTTCTCAAAAGGAGAAAGCTTTTTCATTTTCTTCCTGGCAGGCCAAACTTGTGGTGCCCTTCACGAGATTATTTTTGGCCCCTGTGTTATAAATAAAGACTTTAACGTTGAAAAACCCCCCGCAATCCATGGCCGACGCGAGCATGTATCCTGGTATATCAACTTGATAACGGAGAAGCACCTCAAGGCCATGAAGAGATACTTTGGCTGGGGGGACGACATGGTGGTACAGATCCCCAACCCTGAAGGGAAATTACCACTCATGTGGAGGTGTTCCTCAGTGTTTACACTAACCCATTCACACTGGGACCCCTTGATCCAATTGTGATGGATTTATGCAAAAGATATCAAGTCACATCGGCCAGATCCACCCTTCTTTCTGGCATATAGTGAATATGCTTCGTTACTTCTCTAGAAGGCTGAGGGACTGGATTTCACCCTCAATCACCTCATCCGATTTTATCGGCCTCAGCTTTTTCGAGGGTTGGTCAAGCTCCAATGTCGATCGAGCAAAGCTTTCTTTTCTAGTAATGACGAGGATAAGGATCGGGGTTGGATGAGCCAGTTCGTACGAGTGAGGACCTTGGACGTCATCCCCGAGGAAAAAATGTTGTTCCTAGAGAAATGGAAACCCGATCATAAGTGAAGTACTTTACTGAGTATTCTATTATTTACCATATTTACATTATCTGATGCATTCACCTGTTTTGAAGCGGTTTCTTGGATGCCCCATGAGATCCCCTACCTCGAAGACCGGGTTCAGAAATTAACTTTGACCTCATCGTATGACGAGCACAAATAGAGTGACTTGTCAAGGGGCAAATAGGAGGTCCTTCTCCCAAGTTTTTGACTCTTTCCCCTTTATTGGAGATATCACCATAGTTCATGCCCGATTTTCATTCATGCAGGCAATGGATATGTCTCTAAAATGAGTCCAACCCTACCTAGGGAAGAGACCAAGTTCCCAGTTCCCAAATCGGGGAAAGGTAATAAGAGAAAAAGGGCTTCAAAACCCGAAGACACCCAAGGTAAGAGGGCCCCTACTTGAAGGAAAAGGACGAAACTCATTCACATGGACTTAGACTTAGTCCATCAACTGAATGACGAAGAAGAAGACAAGGGAAAAGAATCATCGTTGGTGACCTGAGCCAGGAAACTAGTTGAAACCGTCAAGCCTTCCGAACGGAGATCCTGTCTCGAGGTGAGGAAACTCTGAAGAAAGACGCATGCAAAGCGCCTGAATCTAATTGTTGCTCCGCCTTCAACAAACATACCAAAGGGAACAAGTATCGAGATCCCAAGGCCAAAAAAGAGTGCCTCGAGCGACATGCTCGGGGCCATGAAAATAGGTCACTCTCCTGATCTACTAGTTTATTCTGAGAAGCCAATAAGAGAAGCTCAAGCACTGCGAATGCCTGAACCGAGCGGAGTCCTTGGTGAAGAAGATCCTTTTTGGGATTGATTTACTAGGGTCGATGATGCTGCAGACCTCAACGACACATCTACCCTCTTCGAAGAGGCTCACAAACTTTTTTCCCGAGTAAGCATTAATTCCTATTGTTGCAATTTCTTCTTCTCCCCTTACCCTAACTGATATCTCTTTTTCTGCATATGCCATTACCAGGTTTAGGGACAAGCTGATCCAATGTGAGGCCGAGCTCAAGAAGTCCTCAGATGAAGGGAAGGCCCTGAAACTCCTTTGCAGCAAAAAGGAGGAGGAGCTCAAGAATCTTCAGGCAGATTTGGCCAAAGGTCGTAAAAATGAGGCCGAGATGGACAAGCAGGTAACCGTCATTTTGAAAGAGTATGGTCTACTTGACCCAACTATGGAGGCGAACACTTCAGTGTCTCAGCTGAAACAAAAACTGGAGATGATGGGGAAACTTCAAGGGGAGGTCGATCAGGTTTAGGCCGACATCAACCAGTAGAAGAAAAATATGGATCACCTTTTTTCTGAGAAAGAGGCTACTCTAGTCAAACTCGCCTCGGCTGATACCCATCTATGGGGTGATAAAGTGAAAAATCTGGCCTAGGACAAAAATATCGATGAGCTCGAGGCCAAACTTGCGCAAACATGGTTGAGGTTGCTAAATCTAGAGCCTAAGTCGAGAAGATGAAGGCTAGGGCTGATAAAACCATTACCGTGTACATAAGGAATGCTGAGGCTGCTCAAATAGAACTAAGGGAAGCCTCTAATTGGGAGAAACAGAGCAATTATTTGGCCAGGTGTCAATCCGAGGAGGGAGACCCTCGAAGAGATCCACACTCGAGGTTTCGACCTCACTGAGGAGATAGCCCAAGAAAAATTGTTCAAAGTCGATGTGAAGTTTCTTGTCTCCTCCAATGATGATGATGATGATGAAGGCAACCAAATTGGACTCGATAATGAAGTTGGGCCCAAAGAGGAAGCTGCTTCTGAGGGAGAGAGCAGCCTTGTGCATAGATAGGATTTCCCCTTTTCTCTTTGTATTTTTCTTTTTGTAAGACCTTTAATCGGTCTCTTGTATATATCTTTTTCCAAGTATATAAAAGAAGAATTTCCTTGAATATTTTCTCGATGTTTCCTGCCTTACAAAATTCTTGTAATAATTTTATTATTTGAATGGTGTGTTCGAGATTTTATGTCAGACGGTTTCTTTGAAATTATCGTGATCTAGTTGGAATAAGGTTCAAACTTTGGGGTATAGATCCTTTCGAGATCGTGCTAGATAATGGTGAATCCCTGAGCCATAACTAAGTTGTTATTTATTTAGGCTTGGATAAGGTGAGAACAAAATCTCGAACCCTTAATGTATTGGCTCTTAGGCTCTTTTAGATCTAAGCGATGGCTATTATTTCCTTTTTTGGGCTTAGAAGACTTAGCAAAAATTTATTTATGCCTTGGCATGCAATTTTTACCATTGGATTTTTGAGGGTTCGGTGTCGATCGGAACCCTTTGTTTTTAGCGTCTTAGCAAAAGTTTGTATTTGAATAATTTGATACCTCTTATGGTTTTTAGAAGGCTAATTTTACCGAATCCCTTTGATTATTTTACCGAGGGTAGCCTTTATTTAACCATTTTTGAGAATTTGAAGGCCTATTTTTATTGCGGAATTCGGATGTCTTCAAGCCGCGTTATTTCGGCCATAGCCTTTAATATGGTCATAACCTTCGGGTGTGTATCTTGGATTTGTTTCCCGATAACCTTTTAAAATTTTCCAGAATGTTAGTCCCTGAGCATGATGGCCTTGGCTTTTGCGTCGAGAGATGCCTCTTTGAGATCTTATAAATTCGAGTTTAGATAACTCGAATATGTTGACTGTTGATGATAGTCCCTGAGTATTAGAGGTGTATTTACGTTTTGGCCCTTGAGGCGTGTCTCACAGAATCACAAGTATGGAGCTCGTATAGTAGCAAATTTCTTTGGGAAACAAAGTGTTTGATATAGAAAGAATGCTTCTTTGAATAGTTCATACATGCGTACATGTTTTGCCATCAGGGATCGACTATTCTATATGCACATGGTTCATCTAACTGTTAGGCCTATTACAAGGGTGATGCCACCAGTATTCGAGGTTGATTGTAAAGAAGCCTTGGATACTTTTAAATTCTCCCTAGGTAGCACATAGTTGTTGCCTCATTAAAAACTTCCCCGGAAAAACCCATTTAGGATAAAACCAAATATATAAGAGAAAAAGAGTACAACGCGTGCTTTAAAACCTAAGGCATTCATGTAGAAGGGTGCCATCGACATCTTCGATCAAAAATCTGCAACAAGTTAGTCTTAAATACAAATGGAAAAAAAGGAGAAGGTCATACTAATATCGTTTGAGTAGTGATACATTCCAATTGTTTGGCAATTGTTTGCCTTCTATTGTGCCAAGTTTGTAAGATACTTTACCGATAACTTCGTTGACTCGGTATGGTCTTTCCCAATTCGGGCCTAGTTTCCTTCATTTGGGTCTCGAGTATTGAGTGTGACTTTTCGTTGAACTAAGTTCCTGATTTCGAAGTGTCGAAGGTTGGTTCTTCTATTATAATATCTCTCGATTCTTTGCTTCTGCACGGTCATCCAAACAAGTGCAACTTCTTATTTTTCATCTAATAGCTCAAGGCTAGTATTCATAGCCTCATGACTTGATTCCTTCGATGCATGTCGATATCTGGCGCTAGGTTCCCCGACCTCGATTGGAATTAAGGCCTCGGAGCCATATACTAAGGAGAACAGGGTTTCCCCAGTGCTGGACTTCGATGTTGTTCGATATGCCAAATAAACCTCGAGTAGAACTTCTCTCCATTTACCTTTAGATTCGTTCAACCTTTTCTTCATGTTTTCAATGATAGTCTTGTTTGTCAATTCGGCCTGTCCGTTACCACTCGGATGATATGACGTTGATAAAATCCTTTTTATTTTATGGGCTTCAGGGAACTCTGTTACCTTGTTGCTAATGAATTGCTTGCCGTTGTCACATACAATTTCGACAAGTATACTGAATCGACATACGATATGGTCCCAGATAAAGTCAATAACTTCTTTTTTCTCTGATATTCTCGAAGGAATGTGCTTTCATTCATGTAAAAAAGTAATCAGTTGTCGACGCCCCATCTTCTCGCAAAATCGGGTTTACGACATTTAGGAGGACAACTCTATTCCTTTTGGGAATTTGGGTTTTGGAGTTTTGAAGAGTCTCCACATAATGATTAAAGTACATCAGGACACTAAGATGGGTTTTTGAGTTGAAAAAATCAGAGTTCGGGTAAGGGTTAGATATTATCTCGAGGGGAAGGTTTTAGGAACCCTTCTAGATCCACTAGTGTGGTTCGCGGCCATGTTATAATTTTGACTTTAAAATTTAAACAACAAGCAAGTAAATAAAGGTCTCAAATAGAAGAGATTTTCACATAATGTTGCAAGTGGATTGTGAGTTTGAAGAAAATAGAGAAAGCAGAAATTTAAGAAAAAAATTTGAACAAATATAAACATGTAAAGGAAAAGGGGGTCCTTGGTTTATGAACAACATGTTGAAACATGTTCTCAAGGCACTAAACTAAATGTGTGTTCATATTTGCAGGTTTTGATAAATGACAAACGATGCGCAATTGACATATGACGAGGTCCAAGCACAAGCGCGCAAATGTCATGTAACGAAGTTCAAGCACAAGACAAACAAAGATCAAGACTAAGCAAAGTTATATATGAGTCGTTCTTTAATTGTGATCTTGATCCGACAACTTAACTCAAGACTTGGCTTCTCTCGTAAAATCATTTTTATCAAATCATGCATATTTATTTTAGCAAAATGATTTTTAAACATGCCTCTAAAATCTGGACTAAGATAATCGATTATGTACTTATGAAAATCGATTATGTTAAGTCAGCTGCATGACAATCGATTGTGTACCTTATGACAATCGATTGTATTAAGGCAGTGTGCATCAGAATTTTTCAAATCTGCATGACAATCGATTGTGAACCGTATGACAATCGATTGTTTTAAGGCAGTGTCCATCAGATTTTTCAAAGCTACAAAATAATCGATTGTGAACTTATGACAATCGATTGTGTTGAGGCAGTGTCCAAACATATTTTTCAAAGCTACAAAATAATCGATTGTGAACCTTGACAATCGATTGTAGTGAGGCAGTGTCTATTTGATTTTTCAAAGACTGATAAATAATCGATTGTCCATATAGTATAATCGATTATGTAACTGACCGTTGTTAAAATATTTTCAAACACCGTCAAGTAATCGATTGTATGTTTTTAATAATCGATTGTTTTAAGTAAAATCTGGAAAAGATTTTTTGAACGTTGCCAAGTAATCGATTGTATATTTCTGACAATCGATTGTTTTAAGTAAAATCTGGAAAGGACTTTTTGAACGTTGCCAGTAATCGATTATATGTCTTTGATAATCGATTGTGATGCGTAAAATCTGGGAATGATTTTTGGAATGATTGGAAAACAATCGATTGTATCATCTTGACAATCGATTGTCGCAGCACAAAATCAGCAATTCTTAATTGGCGATTAGGCAACGGTTATGCATGGTTTTGACACTATAAATACATCTTCAAATCAGTCTTTTACATACAACAACTGATCATATTATTGCTAAAGCTTGCATACTCTCTTATTCATCATTTTCTATTCATTACATAAGTTTTTGAGAGCCAAATTATTGACGAAAGTTGTTGCGTTCTTGAGCATATTTATTTTACTCATATCTACTCTTAAGGAGAGTCTTGTTTTGAGTGCAAAGTGTTTTTATACACTTGAAGGGAAGTGTTAATCCCTTGTATTGTAAAAAGGAACGTTGTGATTTCTTTTGTTGAAGTCTTGAAGTGTTGTAACTTTGAGCAAAGGTTGTTGAGACTTGTGTGACTCAAGTTCTCAGTTTGTAACGGTTTGTTGAGCACCCGTAAGCTTAACAGTGTTAGTGGAAATCTCGAGAGAGTCTCTCGGGGACTGGACTAGCCACGGGTTGTGGTGAACCAGGATACATCGGTGCGTTCGTTCTTTATTATTTACTTATCGCACTTATTTCATTCCTGCAATTTTTAAATTCCGCAAGTTTATGCTGTTTTTTTTATTATAACGCTATTCACCCCCCTCTAGCGTTAAGCGTATATTCTAACAATTGGTATCAGAGCCCAACTCTCTGAAAAACTTAACCGTTTGAGAGAAACAATCCATGGCTTCTACTTGTGATTCTTTTGCAGGAATAAGTGAAGGACAATGCTCCACCCGACCACCACTATTCGATGGCACAAACTATACGTACTGGAAGGAGAGGATGAGAATATTCGTTCAATCGAATAGCTTTCATTTGTGGAAGGTCATAATGAAGGGAGAACAAATTCCAACCAAAAAGGTTGAAAATGAATGGGTTCCAAAATCCGAAGATGAGTATGATGCGGATGATATCCGAAAAGTGCAGAACAATGCTAAAGCCATCAACTTATTATATTGTGCTGTAAATGCTGATGATTACAGAAAAATATCATGTTGCACAACGGCGAAGCAAATGTGGGATAAGCTGGAAATCACGTACGAAGGTACGGACCAGGTAAGAGAGGCTAAAGTTGATTTTCTAACCCATGCATATGAACTGTTTCACATGAAGGAAGGCGAAAGGGTCGATGACATGTTCGAACGATTTTCAAAAATCGTTAATGACTTACATGCTCTTAAGAAGACCTTCATGGATAAGGAACTTGTCCGAAAAATCCTCCGAAGTCTCACTCCAGAATGGCGCTCCAAGGCCGACGCGATTCAAGAGTCTATTGGCATTTCAAATGTCACCATCGACGGATTAAGAGGTAATCTTAAAACTTATGAATCTACTATACTTAACCCTCTTGTTAATGATCAAAGGAAACAAAGAATCGCCCTCAAGGCAAGCACAAGCCAACCTCAAAATAACGAGGACGGAGATAACGAGTTCGGACTCATTATTAAGAGATTTCAAAAGTTCATGCGAGAAAAGTATGAACGAAAAGGCAAACAACAAGGAGATCAAGTAAAGTGCTATGGGTGCGGAGAATTTGGGCATATTAAATCAAATTGCCCAAATGCCAAAAAGGAGAAGAAACCCTTCAAGAAACAACGAGCATACATATCTTGGGGAGGCGACTCCGGAGACGAGTCAAGTGAGGAAGAAGAAGACGAAGCCGCAAATCTTTTTCTCATGGCTCACGAAAACAATCAAGAATAGGTATGTCAAATTTCTTCCAAAAACTTTCTCTTGAGGAAATGCAAAATGCCTTTGATGAGTTGTATAGTGAATTCATTAAACCTTCCAAAACTGTTAAAAGCATTAAGGAAAATGCCTCTTTGAAAGAAAAAGATTTTGAAAAACAACTCTCTTTGAAAGAAAAGGATTTGGAAAAACTGATTTTGGAAAATGAGAAGTTGAAAGAAGAAAACAATTTTTTCGGCAAAAGAAGCGCCGACAAACCCGAGAGTTCTAGTAAAAATTGTACTTCTTGCATGCATCTAAAAGATGAGGTAGAAAGACTTAAGGGCACCTTAGATAAGTTCAATTCTTCTCATAAAAATTTGAAAGAAGTTCTTGTTAATTTAAAATCGACCAAACATGGGATAGGTTTTAGAAACGAGCCTAAAGAAAAAGTTGAAGCCAAACCCCAACCACCTAAGGCTCAACCTAGGACAAATAAAACAAATGTTCATCCTAGAGATAACAATCCTAGAATCAACATGCATGCTAGACCAAACACTAGAAGAAACTCTGAACATTTTAGGACACCTAGAAATGGCCCTCAACCTAGAAATAACTATTCTAGAAATGATGCATATCCTAGACCAAACACTAGAAGAAAAGTTGAACATTTTAGGACACCTAGATATGGCTTTCAACCTAGAAATAACTATTCTAGAAATGCTGCATATCCTAGAACAAATAGTAGGAGAAATGATTTTCATGAAATGCGCAATAGTCATATTGTCGAAAATAGAGTAAACAATTTTCGTCCGTCCAACTACTATCAACCTAGACGAATGCATAATCCTAATGTCATTTGTCATTATTGCAATCGAATTGGACATATTGCTCCTTCTTGTTTCACTAGACATAGACACTTAAATGCATGTCAAGCACAACAGCATGTTACACCTAACTCTCAAGGACCCAAAACAGCTTGGGTACCAAAGACTCATTAATTTGTCTTGTAGGTATGTTTGAAGGGATCAAGTGTACTTTGGTACCTTGATAGTGGATGCTCCAAACACATGACCGGAGATGAATCCAAGTTCCTTCATCTAGAACACAAAGAAGGAGGAAGCGTTATCTTTGGAGATAACAACAAGGGAAAAATTATCGGCATTGGATCGGTCGGTAAGGATGAACCTTCTTCCATTAAGCATATATTGCTAGTTAAGGGTCTAAAACATAATCTCTTGAGCATAAGTCAATTATGTGACAAGGGAAATCTTGTTTTATTTGATTCGGATGAATGCTTAGTTTTTCGCCGTAGCGATTTTAAAATTATCCTTCGTGGATTTAGAATGGATAACATCTATATGGTTGATCTCGAAAAATCTTCTTCTGAATATGTGAATTGTCTTATGAGCAAAGAAGATGATATGTGGTTATGGCATCGTAGAGTAGCTCACATAAACATGCATCTTTTAAACAAATTGGTTTCACAAAATTTAGTTATTGGTCTTCCAAGTTTGAAATTTGAAAAAGAATCTATTTGCGATTCTTGTCAAAAAGGGAAGCAAACAAAAGCATCTTTTAAATCGAAAAATATTGTTTCAACTACTAGACCATTACAACTTCTTCATATGGACCTTTTTGGACCATCTCGCATTGAAAGTCTTGGTAGAAATCGTTATGCTTTTGTTATTGTTGACGATTATTCTAGATTTACATGGACACTATTTCTTGCTCATAAAAGTGAAGCTTTTCATAATTTTAAATGTTTTCTTAAACGTGTTCAAAATGAAAAGGACACAACCGTCACTTCAATAAGAAGTGATCATGGGGGAGAGTTTGATCACAATCTCTTCGCGGACTTTTGTGACGAACTCGGTATCGAGCACACCTTCTCTGCTCCACGCACACCACAACAAAATGGAGTGGTGGAAAGGAAAAATAGGTGTCTCGAAGAGATGGCTAGAACCATGCTCGATGAGGCTAAGATTCCCAAACATTTTTGGGCGGATGCCGTGAGTACTGCATGCTACGTTTTAAACAGAGTAGTCATAAGGCCAATACTCATGAAAACTCCCTATGAACTCTATAAGGGAGGGAAACCAAACATCTCCCATCTTAGAGTATTCGGTTGTAAATGTTTTATTCACAACAATGGTAAAGATAATATTGGGAAAATTTGATGCCAAATCCGATGAAGGAATTTTTATTGGTTATTCATCACGTAGCAAAGCATATAGGGTATTCAATAATAGAACCGAAACTGTGGAGGAATCCCCTCATATTGTGTTTTCCGAAAATAATGCTCGCTTGGCGAGAAAGGATTCTGGTTCTGAACTTGCAGGTAGTTTAAACTCAATGAGTCCTCAAGACAAAGTACAAGAGGAAACTCCTAAGGAAATTCAAGATGAAATCTTGGAACAATTATCGGAGGAAGCGCCACAACTGGAAAAAGAAACGAAACTACCTAACGCGTGGAGGACAATCAAAGACCATCCTCTCGAACAGGTAATTGGCGATATTGAACAACAGGTAAGTACTCGAAACACTCTTAAGAACACCTTAGGACACACTTCTTAAGAGATCACGTTCTCAATTGGCCAACATCTTGACTCCACATTGATCTAAGTCATTATTTATTTACAAATTACTAACGTGAGCGTCGGAGACGTCTATTTCTTTTTTGCAGGTATCGCCCTAAAGGCAGGGGGAATTATAAGGCAATTGTGTAGAACAATCGATTGTTACAGTCAATAATTGATTATCATTCCTTTATGTCTCATGTTTACTGTGCCGGACAATCGATTAGCAAGTATCACTAATCGATTATTTACGTTTTATGCTTATTATGCAGGTTTTTGATGTTAATTAATAATCGATTTTTTTACTGTATAATCGATTACCGTCTTGGCCATTCAGTACTGCCTTCCTAACACAATCGATTGTCTCAAAAGTATAATCGATTATTTTCCGAGTCAGAAAATCACTGTGCACACTGTGTCATAACAATCGATTACCATAATTCAACAATCGATTATTTTTTGTCAGTAATTCAAATATTTGTTACCGTTTGGGCCCTGCAAGATTCCCACAATCGATTCTTGTCATTTCCGAGTACAATTCAAAAACTCCATAACAATCGATTATTTCGATTCCACAATCAATTGTTTAACGGACAGTGTAAATTTTTTTACCGTTTCTGACCGTTTTGGCTCTTAAATTTCTGCAGATTTTCACCATAAATGAAATGCCATCCTTCTCATTATAAATAGGTACCATATGTCTTCAATTTCTTCACTCAAGCATCAATCTTATCTCCCAAACTTTCAAAAATCTCTCAAATTTCTTACAAAGGCTATTACTACTTATTGAAAATGTCGAGCAGACACACCAAACGCCCCCGTTCAGGCAGACATGGTGCATCTTCTTCAGCCGCTCCTCCTACTCCCAATTTCCCTTACCAAGATGGGTCTCTTTTACGGCTTAACTCTGAAACCGAGCTAACTAGATTCTTGACAAAATTCGAAAAGCGTGACATTCTTCCTCCTCGCTTTTCAACCAGCAAATATCTTGAATCCTGCGCCCCCGCTGCAAACATACTTAGGGAATGTCAACTCCTTGACTTCTTATATCTTACCTATCCTCATATTAATCCTCCATTGATTCAAGCGTTCTATTCAAATCTTCATGAGGACGACGATGGTGAGCTTGTGTCAAACATTAATGGAGTTCAAATTCTTTTAACCAATGAAAACTTACATTCTATTGCTCACCTTCCTCGAAGTGGGGAAAACATTTCTCTCTACATTAGAGAAGCCGGCGCCTTATTTGATGAACGAATTCTTCTAAACCAAATAGGACTTGGAGCTTATGATCCTAATCTATCCAATCGTCGTCCTACCATTACGGGCATGCTTCCCGAATATCGTTTAATTTTCTACTTCATCACCCGGGTCCTCAAACCACGCAAACATAATCATACCACTCTCTCCCAAGAGGGTGCAAAACTCATGCATGCCATTATGACCGGGGCTCACATCAATTGGTGTAAGTTCGTCAAAATTCACATGCTTGAAGCCATTGGGGACGATAGACCACTTCCCTATGCCCTCCTTATCATGAATTTTCTTGAAGCCTCCGGGTTCAACACCTCTATCGGTCTGCTCAAAAAGAGCACCAAGAAATGGGAAATTTCTGAATCCTCCTTTCCCCATGACGGCGAACATGCAGCTCATGCTCTTCCTCCAACTCGTCAAACGAGTCAGCCTCAAGCTCCTACACTTCAATCTATTTCCGACCAACTTGCTTCTTTGTCCACCTCTGTCAATCGTTTGACATATGAGATCCATGGATATTTTGATCATATTCACTATCCATATGCTGGACTTGTTCCTTATGAAGCAGTGCCGGATGACGAGGCGGGAAATGATAATAATGAATAATATTTTTTTCTTTTCTAGTTTATTGTTCTATGTTGTATTGTCTTCTTTTTATGTAATCGTATTTTTGATTAATAAAATAAACAAGTTATTTACTTATTCTATTTTTTTGCTAATGGCAAAAGGGGGAAGAATAAGGGGCTATGAAATTAATATTTATTGGTATAAATTGAGGGGGAATTCATATGTTGAGGGGGAACTAATTGCATATCTTTACTTGTCTTGGATCGTCATTATGAATCTCTAATATGCATATCCCGCTTAAGGTTTGCCATTATCAAAAAGGGGGAAATTGTTGAAACACGTTTTCAAGGCACTAAACTAAACGTGTGTTCATATTTGCAGGTTTTGATAAATGACAAACGATGCGCAATTGACATATGACGAGGTCCAAGCACAAGCGCACAAATGTCATGTAACGAAGTTCAAGCACAAGACAAACAAAGATCAAGACTAAACAAAGTTATATATGAGTCGTTCTTTAATTGTGATCTTGATCTGACAACTTAACTCAAGACTTGGCTTCTCTCGTAAAATCATTTTTATCAAATCATGTATATTTAATTTAGAGCAAAATGATTTTAAATCATGCATATTTATTTTAGCAAAATGATTTTTAAACATGCCTCTAAAATCTGGACTAAGATAATCGATTATGTACTTATGAAAATCGATTATGTTAAGTCAGCTGCATGACAATCGATTGTGTACCTTATGACAATCGATTGTGTTAAGGCAGTGTGCATCACATTTTTCAAATCTGCATGACAATCGATTGTGAACCGTATGACAATCGATTGTTTTAAGGCAGTGTCCATCAGATTTTTCAAAGCTACAAAATAATCGATTGTGAACTTATGACAATCGATTGTGTTGAGGCAGTGTCCAAACATATTTTTCAAAGCTACAAAATAATTGATTGTGAACCTATGACAATCGACTGTAGTGAGGCAGTGTCTATTTGATTTTTCAAAGACTGATAAATAATCGATTGTCCATATAGTATAATCGATTATGTAACTGACCGTTGTTAAAATATTTTCAAACACCGTCAAGTAATCGATTGTATGTTTTTAATAATCGATTGTTTTAAGTAAAATCTGGAAAAGATTTTTTGAACGTTGCCAAGTAATCGATTGTATATTTCTGACAATCGATTGTTTTAAGTAAAATCTGGAAAGGTTTTTTTGAACGTTGCCAGTAATCGATTATATGTCTTTGATAATCGATTGTGATGCGTAAAATATGGGAATGATTTTTGGAATGATTGGAAAACAATCGATTGTATCATCTTGACAATCGATTGTCGCAGCACAAAATCAGAAATTCTTAATTGGCAATTAGGCAACGGTTTGCATGGTTTTGACACTATAAATACATCTTCAAATCAGTCTTCTACATACAACAACTGATCATATTATTGCTAAAGCTTGCATACTCTCTTATTCATCATTTTCTATTCATTACATAAGTTTTTGAGAGCCAAATTATTGACGAAAGTTGTTGCGTTCTTGAGCGTATTTATTTTACTCATATCTACTCTTAAGGAGAGTCTTGTTTTGAGTGCAAAGTGTTTTTATACACTTGAAGGGAAGTGTTAATCCCTTGTATTGTAAAAAGGAACGTTGTGATTCCTTTGGTTGAAGTCTTGAAGTGTTGTAACTTTGAGCAAAGGTTGTTGAGACTTGTGTGACTCAAGTTCTCAGTTTGTAACGGTTTGTTGAGCACCCGTAAGCTTAACAGTGTTAGTGGAAATCTCGAGAGAGTCTCTCGGGGACTGGACTAGCCACGGGTTGTGGTGAACCAGGATACATCGGTGCGTTCGTTCTTTATTATTTACTTATCGCACTTATTTCATTCCTGCAATTTTTAAATTCTGCAAGTTTACGCTGTTTTTTTATTATAACGCTATTCACCCCCCCTCTAGCGTTAAGCGTATATTCTAACACGACATGAATCACCCCACAGAACACCCGGTAGCCATTGATACACGTGGTGTTATCACGTGGTCATCATATCCATATCTACCCTTCCCACCCCATTAAGGTATTAAAGTACAGAATTGTATCGTTACCTATCGTATGCTATTACCCATCTCCATCCTATCAATCCCAGAGGCATACGGGATTACTAATCCTAAAAGGGAGGGAGTGGAGGCTTTTGAGAGTTTTCAAAGGATAAAATTTTAAGGCGACAATCAAAACATATACAACAAGTATTAGGAAAGCAATTAAGCAGATAAGACTCAAATAAACATCCTTGAATCAAAGTAAAGCATATAGTCTAGCATGTCTTACACATACTGGTTATGGTATAAATTAAAACTTAAGCATTAAGGAGGCAGACTGGCATATTACATGTTTCAGATAAGAAACTGGAATCATACCTGCCTACTGGTTTGAATTAGTAGACTGATGCAGTTATAGTTTTTTACCCTAATGCTTTCCTAGGTGTTAAACGGAACCTTTAGGCATGATGTCTATCAATTCGTAAAGAAGTAAATTAATTGCAGAAAAGAATTGTCGATTTCAAGAACTGTATTGCTACTAATTTTTCTTTTTTTTTTTAGACTTGACGACTCAGGTTTAGTAGATTGCTCCTATAGGCATGCTTTCTAGGCGTCACTGTTTTTCAGTGCTATTATCATGCAAGATTCCTATAGGCAGGTCATCTATATGCAATTGGTTATTCAAATCCTATGACAGGTTTGCCTAGTGATAGATGCATATGCAAAAATGTGGAAATCCTATTGGCATATCATCTACATGTAGAATTTTAGAGATGACTTATAGACATGATATCTATATGAAGTGACGAAAAACCAATAGCCATGGTATCTATATGAGATGCATTATTTCAGATGTAGTAATTCCCTATGAACATGGTATCTATATGAAATGCAGTGTTTCAGAAGTAGAGATTCCCGATGAACATGGTATCTATATAAAATGAAAAAACTTGAAGACATGGTTTCTAATACAGAAATGAAACAACTTATAGGCAGGATTTCTATATGCAAACTTATAGGCATAATTGCTACATGCGATGCATAACTTATGAGCATAATTTCTACATGTAATACATAAGCGAAGGAGGAGATTGTGATTTTTAAAGCAGAATGTCTACCCATATGCATACATGAGTAACCCTCCCCTTTTTACTAGAACCCCGTAGTTATTACAGATTATTACAGACCCGAATGAATAAAGAAAAGTAAAATACATCAGAAAGCTAAACGGTCCTAGCCAAGGAGAGCCTCATTCACGCTTCTGTCTGAAGCATGGAGTAAACCAACTCCCAAAAGATCAGATTTCCAAAGCCTTTCACTTATTTGGTATGTGTCAAAGTTCCAAGGAGCTTTAAGAACTCTAGGCTATGCTTACACCCCAAATATCAGTGCAAAATTAGATTATAGTGCAGTCTGGAAGGGTTAGCCCTCAAATTTCCAAGTTTAGAGGGAACTCAAGGTCCCAAGGCAAGGCTCATAGAAAGGGGGCAGAACTTAGAGGCTAGAAGTAGGTGTAAGTGCAATAAAGGGGAAATGGAAAGCTGGTGGTCATACCAAGTAATTTGGGTTGATGGCATACCCCTGACCAACCCGTCAGCCTTAGAAATTAGATAGTTAGGACCTATTGAAGGTCAGGATCAGCGATGGACAGTAATCTGGATGCTGGTAGCTATACCTTAGCTTAGCATACATAGGGGGAATGGGGTATGGGGGAACTGAAAGATACAAGAGCTGGCTGCGGGCATGCCCAACAATAGGGAATGCTAACATGCCCACAAGCCTGTTACACTATTTAGAGGCTAGGATCCAGAAGATCTGGTTCTAATCCATGGACAATAAATTGTATATTGCCATGTCTTAAACCATAGCTCAAACACATAAAGGGGGTGGGGAGTAGGGATTCATTGCAGAAATAGATAGCAAGACATAAGCATACTACTTTAAATGTTGAACTCTACAAAACAGTAAAGTAGACATGGATGTAAAGCTTGTAAAAAACACATTGGTGATGAAGGAATTAAAATTAGGATATACCAGTTTCAGGGAAATAAATAAATGAAAGCAGGAGTCTCGTAAGCCAAATTTGCGAGCAAACAATACAAAAGATCTTAGAAAAGAGTAGAGAAGAGTATTGTAATCGAGAGTGTGTGTGTAGACTATGCAATTTGAGGTGTAAATATGAGAATGAAAATAAATTATTCACCAAACATGCTAGTTTGGGGATAATTATTGAATTGTTTGCTATTAAAATAGACAATAAATTGGTTTTTAAGTCTTAAAAATGAGGAGAAAAATACCAATGCTCTTGGGCATGCTTATATATGCATGTACATGCTATTTTGAGGATAGTTTGAGTATAAAAATATGTAAGCGAAAAATTACATATCAACAGCTGCCCCTCTTTACCGAGAGGAATGAAAGAGTTGTCCGGTAAAGATATGATGGCCAATTTTGACCAAAAGGAAATATTTGAAAAGGTCTTGACCAAGCTCTTGCTCCTGAGCTGCCTACATATCCCTGGTCTTATAGGAGTCATGCCACATATAGTTCCGGGAACCTGTCGGCGGAACATGCCGATGGAGGCTCCGAATGACGGATGCAATATTCGGGTTTGGAAGGACAATCAGGGACCGATGTGCTGCAGGAACCAGAGCAAGATTGCTCATGTTGTGGTGGCCGTTGCTAGCCGGTGTACCTGCAAATAAGCAATACGAGCATATATTATGCACAAATTTAAATATGATGCAAGTTCCCGTTGGACCATGAATGCTGTCTTCGGATGACTAGGATGATGTCCTTAAACTATGATGTCCTGGGCCATAAAGCGTATAATAAAGGATTCACAGGCTATGAAATGGTGTTCTCGGGCTATGAGGATGATGCCTCCGAACCATGATGCTTTTGATAATGATATGCAAAATATTAAAATGGGGTCCTCAGCCCATGGCATGGCGTTCTCGGACTATGGAAATGGTGCCTCTGAACAATGATACCTTTGGACAATTTGGCGATCTTTCAGCCCATAGATATAAAAGGTGGCGATCCTTTAGCCGATGCATGCTTTAAATAAAGTGGCGATATTTCAGCCTAGGTGGAGATTTAAATAAAGTGGAAATATTTTAGCCGATGCAATTATGAAGGTAGAGCTTAACCTCGGAAGGCAGAATAGTAGCCTTATGCAATGCAAGGAAATGCGGGATGGAGGTAGAGCGTAACCTCGAAAGGCAGAATGGTAGCCATATGCAAATGTAGGGAAATGCAGATATAGAGAATGCTTAGTCCCGGAAGGCAGAAAGGTAACCTTATGCAATTGTGGAGACAGAGCTTAGTCCCAAAAGGCAGGAAAGTAGCCTTATGCAATGCAGTGAAATGCAGATAGAGACAATGCTTAGTCTTGGAAGACAGAAAGGCAGCCTAATGCATGCAGCAAAAATGCAAATGGAGGTAGAGCATAACCTCGGAAGGCATAAAGGTAGCCTTATGCAATGCAGAGAAATGCAGATAAAGACAATACTTAGTCTCGGAAGGCAGAAAAGTAGCTTTATGCAATTACGGGGACAAAGCTTAGTCCTAGAAGGCAGAAAGCAGCCTTATGCAATGCAGATGGAGACAATGCTTAGTCTCAGAAGACAGAAATGTAGCCTTATGCAATTATGGGGACATAGCTTAGCCTCGGAAGGTAGAAAGGTATCCTTATGCAATGCAACAAAAAAGCACATAATAACATGAATCAGGTCAGCGTAGTTCAAATTACATCATGAAGAAATCATAATGATTACACATAATAATGTTTGACTGCATCTGAATTAATTGGCTTTGGCCAGACTTTTCTATCCATTTCAGCGAGTATGAGGGCTCCTCCTGTTAGGACCCTGTGAACCATGTACGAGCCTTGCTAGTTGGAAGAGAACATTCCTTTGGCCTCATCCTGATGCGGGAAAAGTTTCTTCAGCACCAGCTGCCCCGATGTGAATTGTCTTGGCTTGACTCTTTTGTTGAAGGCTGTGGACATCTTTTCTGATAAAATTGACCATGGTAAACTGCATTTATCCTTTTCCGTCTACGAGGGCTAACTGTTCATAGCTGCTGTTTACCCATTCTACATCTTCAAGTTCTTTTTCCTGTATAATCCTCAGGGAGGGAATTTCTATCTCGGGCGGGATGACTGCCTCAGTATTGTAAACCAACATATAGGGAGTCACCCCGGTTGATGTGAGAACTGTGGTGAGGTATCCCAATAGAGCAAATGATAGCTTCTCATGCCATTGCTTGGGCTTCTCTATCATCTTCCTCAGTATCTTTTTGATGTTCTTGTTGGCCGCTTCTACGGCTCCATTCATCTGAGGTCTGTAAGCTGTAGAGTTCTTGTGTTTAATATTAAATGTTTCACACATTGCTTTCATCAGGTCACTGTTGAGATTGGAACCATTGTCAGTAATAATTGATTCGGGGATTCCGAACCGACGAACAATACGATCGCGGACAAAATCTGCCACAACTTTCTTATTCACTGCTCTGTATGACGCTGCTTCAAGCCATTTGGTGAAATAATCAATTATACCTAGAATGAACCTGTGTCTGTTTGATGTGGCAGGCTCGATAGGTCCAATAACATCTATTCCCCAAGCGATAAACGCCCACGACGAGCTTGTTGCAGTAAGCTCATTTGGAGGCACCTTTATCATATCGGCATGTATCTAACAGTGATGGTATTTTCGGACGTACTGGATGCAGTCTGTTTCCATAGTCATCCAAAAATAACCTGCCCGGTGTATTTTCTTGGCTAAGACAAAACCATTCATATGTGGACCATAGGTCCCTACATGAACCTCTTCTAATAACCTGGATGCTTCACTTGCTTCGACACACCTGAGTAATCCCAAATACGGAGTCCTCCTATACATGATTCCTCCATGGTAAAAGAAGTTGTTAGATAACCTTCGAAGTGTGAATTTCTGAGTAGCATTTTCAAGTTCTGGATATCCTCCTGTTGTCAGATACTCCTTGATATCATAGAACCAAGTTTTTCCGTCTGCTTCTTCATCAACATGAGCATAGTAAGCTGGATTATCAGGAATTTTCACCGATATGGGATCAATAAAGTTCTTATCTAGATGCTGAATCATAGATGATAAGGTAGCCAATGCATCAGCAAACTTATTGTGGACTCTGGGTACATGCTGGAATTCTGTCTTTGTAAACCTCTTCCTCAATTCCTGTACATGATGCAAATACGGGAGTATCTTGGAGTTCTTAGTCGTCCATTCTTCTCGGACCTGCCGTAGGAGCAAGTCTGAATCCCCAATTACTAGTAACTCCTGAATGTTCATGTCAATAGCTAACTTGATCCCTAAGATGCAAGCTTCATATTAGGCATGTTGTTGGTGCACGGGAACCTGAGCTTGTGGGCACCAGATAATGCTGACCAATTTCTGATGCTAGGACTGGTGCTATACGATCTCCTTTGAAGTTTGCTGCTCCGTCGAAGAACATTCTTCAACCATCATGCGATTCTACAATATCCTCTCTTATGAAAGATACCTCTTCATCAGGAAAATAAGTCTTCAGAGGCTTGTATTCTCCATTTACGGGATTCTCCATGAGGTGATCTGCCAAGGCCTGTCCTTTGATTGCCTTCTGAGATACATAAACAATGTCGAACTCGCTTAGCAAGATTTTCAACTTGGCTAGCTTTCCAGTAGGCATGGGCTTCTGAAAAATATACTTTAGCTGATCCATTCTTGATATGAGGTAGGTGGTATATGCATAGAAATAATGCCTCAACTTTTGAGCTACCCAAGCCAGAGCACGACTGGTGCATTCTAATAGAGAGTACCGGGCCTCGTGTGGAGTGAGATTCTTGCTGAGGTAATAGATGGCTAGCTCATTTCTCCCTGTTTCATTATGTTGTCCCAGAACACAACCAAATGCTCCATCCAATATTGCAAGGTAGAGCAATAGGGGATTACCTGGTTCAGGTAGAACCAAAACTGGCGACATTGACAGGTATTGCTTGATTCTGTCGAAAGCTTTCTGACAATCATCGATCCATTTGGTAGCGGCATTATTCTTCAACATCTTAAAGATAGGTTCGCAAATATCAGTGGACTGAGCTATAAAACATCTGATGTAGTTACATCTTCCCAGGGAGCTCATCACGTCCTTCTTGTTCTTTGGCAGTGGAAATTCTTGAATAGCCTTAACTTTTGACGGATCTAGCTCTATTCCTCAATGACTCACAACGAACCCCAGTAGTTTTCCGGCAGGAACCCTAAATTCACACTTGGCGGGATTCAGCTTTTGATTGTACCTATTAGTCTGTTAAAAAACTTCCTAAGATCCTCCATGTGGTCAGGGGCTTTCTTGGATTTGATGATGACATCATCTACGTATACCTCGATCTCCTTGTTTATCATGTCATGGAAAATAGTAGTCATGGCCCGCATGTAGGTGGCCGCTGCATTCTTCAATTCAAATGACATCATTTTGTAATAATACATCCCCATGGCATAATAAAAGCCATTTTCTCAGTGTCTTCCTCATTCATCCATATCTGATGATGCCTAGCAAAACAATTGACGAATGACTGCAATTCATGCTTGGCACAGTTGTCAATTAGAATGTGTATGTTCGGTAGGGGGAAGTCATCTTTTAGACTGGCCCGGTTGAGGTCCCGGTAGTCAACACAGAACCTAACCTTCCTATTCTTCTTTGGTACCGGCAAAATATTGGCTAACCATGTTGGATATTATACTACCCTGAGAACCTTGGCTTTGACTTGCTTGGTAACCTCCTCTTTGAATTTTAAACTCATATCAGGTTTGAACTTCATGAGCTGCTGCTTTACTGGCGGACATGCTGGATCCGCTGGCAGTTTATAAGCTACAATAGATATGCTGAGACTAGTCATATCATCATACGACCAGGCTAATATGTCCTCATATTTCCTTAGAAACTCTGTATACTCTTCCTTTTCCGATGGTGACAGATGAACACTAATGCTCGTTTCCTTGAAATTCTCTATATCACCCAAGTTGACAACCTTAGTTTCATCGAAGTTAGACTTAGGGCTATTCTCAAAGTTATCAAATTCTTTAACAACCTCTCTTCTGGTATATCATCCTCTTCTGAGTCTATATCATTTTGTCGCGTTGCCTCGTTGCAAGTCATAATCCTCGGTTCATCAAGATAAGTAATAGTAATGCTGTGTAAATAAAATAAAAGGCAAAAATGTAATGAGAGCGAGATTTATATGAAACTTAAATGATTTGATAAATTTCATAAGTTTTTTGAACATTGGAGCTCTTATTTCTAAATTAAAATGCGGAAAGAAAATCAACTAGCAAAAAGTAATAGGTGATGCATGGTGATTTGTTCAGCATTTCTACCCCGAAGCCTTCTGAGCCGTGGTGGTTCTGATAGACCAATTGTTGAGGCTTGATCATTGGCTCACGGCTTATATGGAAGGGCCTTCCTCCCCCTCCTCCTCGAAAATGACACAACGGTCCATATTATCATCCTACAGGAACAAGTTCCTCATTGCAGCTAGTGCTTCCTCTTCTTCTAACCCATAAATAACTTTGGCTGGCTGAAACGTCTGCTCTAGTCAATTTATCAGATGCTACAATGGATAGTAAGGACCGTGCCAGGGTGGCGACCATTCTTTGAATTCCTTCTAGGTGTACTCGTATCCTAAATCTAAAGTGGTACTGTGCTTCTTCAGCTTGATAGGTTCGGTGATTCCCTGGAGGTTCCTGCCGAGTCCCTTGCCAGGGTTATATCCACTCCAATTCAGTATTCTTTCAATCTTATTATCCCACCATTTATCCTTGTACACGGCGTTGAATCGCTCAATATGATGGTAGTTATTCCCACCTATCTTTCTCCTTCCTCTAATCGCTAGAATAGTTTGGCGACTGTATATGGTATCGCTAGCGTCGCCATGAATAATTACCTCTTGGTGATTCCACTCAAATTTCACCTCTTGGTGTAGGGTTGTTGTCACAGCTCCAACGACATGGATCTAAGGTCGTCCTAATAGCAAGTTGTAAGATGCCGGTACGTCTATTACTTGAAAATCATCGTCGAACCAAGTTGGTCCCATTTGTAGACATAAATTGATTTCCCCAATGGTGGACCTTTGGGATCCATCAAAATCTTTGACATTTGTGGCCCCATATTTTATCTCATGCAGACTCTTGCCTAATGTTCTGAGAGTTATGAATGGATAAATATTGAGACTGGACCCTCCATCGACCAAAATCCTGGTAATGAAATGATCTTCACATTGCACAGTGATATGCAACGCCTGTTGTGGCTCAACCCTTCAGGTATTAGCTCATCTTCATGGAAAGTGATTTTGTGACTCTCCAATAGTTGCCCTACCATGTTTGCCATTTCTCTTCCAGTTATGTTGCTGGGCACATATGCCTCACTCAGTATCTTCAACAAAGCATTTTATGCGCATCAGAGCTTTGCAGCAGAGCTAGGATGGAGATCTGTGCCGATGTTTTATTCAGTTGATCAATGACTGAGTACTCTTTCTCTTATATCTTCCTTCAGAGATCATTGGCCCAGTTTCAATAGGCTGTCCAGAGGTCTACTTGCTCAACTCAGCTAAATACTCCGGAGTATAAACCCTTCCAGCTCGGGTCATACCCTGTGCTGCAATTGGTTCTCCATATTTTGTTTTCCTTTCCTTCTTGCTTCGTCTGTGTAGTCCCAGGGACTTCCTGTGTATGAAACAGTGTTGTGGCTGACATTGCTACAAGAATGGGTACCCTCGCTAGATAACATAACAACTTCAAATGGTGCCTTTAGGGACCCAAACTCAACCTTAATTGGTCCTGGCGCCTTTACGGGAGTATGTGCTTCAAAATTGAATGGTATGGACATGTTTACTTCTGCATCTTCAGTAGCTGAATCATGACAATGATCGGGTAAAGTGTGAATGTTGGTTTCTTTGGCTTTTCACCTTCAGTAATCAACCCGATCGACCCCTTGGGGTCCTAATCATATTCTATCTCTATCATGTGAATTCTCCCGCACTTGTGGTCAGGCAGAGGGTTGTTGCAAATATTAGAAGCAGGATCCTTTGCCACGATGATCTTATTGTCAATAAAAGACTGAATCTTTTCCTTCAGGGAGCAGTACTCCTTGATGGTATGACCTTTCGTGCCGGAATGGTATGCACAAGTTTTGTTCGGGTTGACCCATTAGGAAGAATTTTTTGGGGTTATGAAAGGGATAGGGGTGATATAACTAGCATTTTTATGCCTTTCATACAACTGGTCGATTGGTTCGGCAATGGAAGTGTACTGTTTAGGAGGTATGTGGTCGAAGTTTTGTCGGGGTCTAGAGAAATTTTGGCGAGGTGATTGATAGTGAGCTTGTTGGGTATTGTAGGCTTGGGTAGACGTGTGTTGGTTGGGAGTGTTTGGGGGAAGTGGGCTGATATGTGGGAGGTGGAGATGATTGGTAAGTAGGCGGCGGAGCTTGCTAAGAAGGTGAGGGGGCTTGGTATCTTAGGAAAGGTTGATGTGTGAGTGGAGGTAATGGGTAGGTTTGGTATCTGCCTGGAGATTTTATCCTCTATGCAACCATTACGGCACTCACATCATTTTTCTTGGATGTGCCGCCAGACTGTAGAGCCTTGTTGGTGGCTTGCAATGCTTCTAAGTTAGTGACCATGCCATTTTAATACCTTCCTCGATTCTCTCCCCTAACTTGATAATGTCAGAAAATTTCTGGCCCTCGATCAGCATAAGCCTCTCATAATATTAGGGGTATTGAGCCCGAATGAAAAACCTGTTCATCTGTTCTTCTTCTAAGGTCGGCCTGACCTTAGCGGCCTCTGACCTCCAACGAGTAGCATACTCGCTATAGGTTTCTTCTTCAAATTCTAGATGTAGAATATTTCTGGTGCATTCTCGGTATTGAATCTGAACCTGTCCATGAAATCAGACGCCATACCGACCCAATTTGTCTACTTCTTGGGGTCTTGGCTAATGTACCAATATAGAGCCTCCCTTTTTAGGCTTCTCATAAAGAGCTTCATGTGGATCTTGTCATCTTTCCCGACTCCGACTAACTTATTGCAGTATGTCCTCAAATGGACTCTGGGATCTCCTGTGCCATCAAACATTTCGAACTTGGGAGGTTTGTACCCTTTCGAAAGTTCAACATCTGGTTGGATGCAAAGGTCCTCGTAACTCAGACCCTCGATACCTTTGTTTCCTTCGACACCCTAGACTCGGCTGGTAAGTTTATTGAGTTCTGTGGCCACGTTCTTGATGAGAGAGTCTTTTTCATCAGACTCGGGTATGGTATAAATGGGTTGAATGGGATGCGACATGGTTTCCACATAGATGGGGTTGTTGTGATGGTAGGAATGGTCATTTGTGGATGTTTGTGGTTCATGGACAAGTAACGGGGTGTCACTTGAAGTGTGGGATGTGTTGCAGTGGTGATGGTGAACAGATTGATTTTGTGGTTTCGGGATATTTTGTGGAGGTACGGGGTTTTGAGGGTTGGAGAAGTCCACACCTGGGGTAGTGAGGGAAAATGACAAGCTGGCCAAATTCCGAACTTGGTCTAGTTCTTCCTAAAATTTCAACAACTTTTGTTCAAGCTGGGAGGCACTTTCCTTGGAGACCAACATACCATAGGAGGTCTCTACCCTTTCTACCGAATTCTCTTTCCTGATGTTACCTAAGTCTTCCATTTTTCCTTTGTTCCTGCTTCTGATTGCACTTGGAGGAGGAGAAGGTGGAGGGCCCGTGGATCTCGTAGAGTATGATGATGCCAAAGTGCAACGGACTAACCTTTGCGGAAGGGGAGTAAAAAAAGAAGTAAAAACAAAAGGTAACAAGTTTGTAAATATTATGAGGAGAAAAATGTTGCAGTAGTTAAACACATAGTGCAAGAATATAAATCGCGTCCTAATTTGGGTGCCTCATTGTGCCTGAGGTAGGCCTAGCGATAAGTTGATTTGGAGAACTTATAATGCTAAATGCCTCATTTTATTGATAACGAGTAAGACGATCCCCAAAATGACAATAAAATTGCGAAAATAAAATGCCACTAATGGCCATTGTCCTTATTACATTTTAAGTGAAAGAAAAGACTCCTAACTACTTGGTCCCAGAAGGACCTTCCCCAGCTTTGACATCTTTATCTTCATCGAACAACTTCACCAACTCATGGAGTCCTAGCATCATGTAGATTTTCGCCAAGCATCCTCCTTTGTTTCCCTTAGTATTATGGTAGTTTTCAATCCTTTGGATGAACTTCCTTTCCAATTTACCAAACCTCGCTCCAAATACCCTAGTCGTTTGTTGGCACTGACAGTCATATCCTTCTATTCTTCAATCAGCTTTTGATCGGCCTCTTGAATTCCCTGGTGTTTGATTTCACATTCCCTAATCCTCTTGCGCAATTGATTGTACTTAACCTATATTTTAGCCCTTTCGTCGATGACTCTGTGGCCTCGAACAAACCCGGTGGTTCTATGGAATCCTTTCCTAAGATGATTTTGCAGTGCCGCATTTGTTGAGCTTGACACTTGTATGGGCTATTATCGCCTTGGAAGTCGGCCCTGATATGTTGTCGGGCTGGATTTCCAAAAGAGAAGGTAAATTCCCCAAATATTTGGGAATGAGAGTCTGACTGCTAGAGTGAAGGTCTTCCCACCAGCTTAGCAACCTTGGGTGAATGTTGGTTACCATGCCGAATCTGGGGACTTCGTGCCTCATTCTATGCAAAACAAAGTGTTAGACCCCCACCCCGTCGGACTCGACTATTTAAACCAATAATTAGCATACCAACATTTAGTTCTCCAAATAAATGCACAGAATGTGGTAATGTCCGTTTTGGGTTCCAAGGAAACCTGGTGGACTTTGAACATGGCTATCTTAAAGAGTCATTATGTGGACAACATAACTGACTTGGCTAGGTTTGACAGTAATGCATGCATAATTAAATAGAATAGGGTTCCCTTGAGCGGACAACTCAAGAGGGAAGGACACGAAACCGTCGATTGCACCACTGATCGACTGGTTTTACTGCAAATACACCTTTACCAAATTTAGGGGGTGATATTATCGGAAGCTCGCAACCACCCATTATATGCGTTGCTATGGTATTTTTTTTGGCACGAGTGGAATATGATGTTGAATATGTGATTACAAGAATGAAACAAATAACCATATATTTGCACGTTCATAAAACAATAATTACAACAATTACTCATATTTACAACAATATTGAAGGAAAGCGGTAATAGCAAGAAAAGAAAACAAAAGCCAAGGTAGTCTCGAAGTAGAAGAGATAAAGACATTAATGGAAAGCAATAAAGAAGCAATAAAGTCACAAATAACATCTAAGGGTAAAAGCCTAAAGAAATATCCCCAGCAGAGTCGCCATGCCGCAGACGCACCCTTTTTCTCGCGAAATCAGGTTTACGACATTTGGGAGGACAACTCTATTCCTTTTGGGAATTTAGGTTTTGGAGTTTTGAAGAGTCCCCACCTAATGATTAAAGTGCATTAGGACACTAAGAAGGATGTTTGAGTTGAAGAAACAAGAATTCGGGCAAGGGCTAGATATTATCTCGAGGAAAACATGTTAGGCACCCCTCAAGATCCACTAGTGTGGTTCCTGCCTATGTTATAATTGTGAATTTAAACAATAAGTAAGTAAATAAAGGTCTCAAATAGAAGGTATTTTCACATAATGTTGCAAGTGGATTGAGAGTTTGAAGAAAATAAAGAAAGCAAAAATTTAAGAACAAATAATTTGAACAAATATAAACAAGTAAAGGAAAATGAGGTCCTAGGTTTATAAACAATATGGATCACCCCACACAACACCCAGTAACCATTTATACACGCGGTCATCATATCTATATCTACCTTTCCCACCCCGTTAAGGTATTAAAGCGCGGAATGGTCTCGTTACCTATCGCATGCTATTACCCGTCACCATCCTATCAATCCCAGAGGCATGTGGGATTACTAATCCTAAAAGGGAGGGAGTAGAGGCTTTTGAGAGTTTTCAAAGGATAAAATGCTAAGGAGGCAATCAAAACATATACAACAAGTATTGGAAAAGCAATTAAGCAGATACAGCTCAAACAAACCTCCTTGAATCAAAGGAAAACATATAGTCTAGCATGTCTTACACATACTGGTTATGGTCTGAATTAAAACTTAAACGTTAAGGAGGTAGACTGGCTTATTACATATTTCAGATAAGAAGCCGGAATTAGACCTACATGCTGGCTGGAATTAGTTGACTGATTCAGTTATAGTTTTTTACCCTAAAGCTTGCCTAGGTGTTAAACGATACCCATAGGCATGATGTCTATCCATTCAGAAAGAAGTAAATTAATTGCAGAAAAGAATTGTCGATTGCAGGAACGTTATTGCTACTAATTTTTTCTTCTTTTTAGGCTTGACGACTCAGGTTTAGTAGATAACTCCTATAGCCATGCTTTCTAGGTGTCACTGATTTTAAGCGCTATTATCATGCATGAATCCTATAGGCATGTCATCTATATGCAATTGGTTATTAAAATCCTATAATAGGTTTTCCTAGTGACAGATGCATATGCAAAAATGTGGAAGTCCTATAGGCATATCATCTACATGCAGAATTTCAGAGATGACTTATAGACATGATATCTATATGAAGTGCCGAAAAACCAATTTCCATGGTATCTATATGAGATGCAGTATTTCAGATGTAGTAATTCCCTATGAACACGGTATCTATATGAAAGGAAGTGTTTCATAAGTAGAGATTCCCTATAAACATGGTATCTATATGAAATACAGTAACTCAAAGACATGGTTTCTAATGCAGAAATGAAACAACTTATAGGCAGGATTTCTACATGCAAACTTATAGGCAGAATTGCTATATGCGATACATAACTTATAGGCCGAAATTCTACACGTAATGCATAAGCGAAGGAGGAGGCTGTGATTGCAAAAGTAAATACCTAAAGCAGAATGTCTACCCATATGCATACATGAGTAACCCTCCCCCTTTTACTAGAACCCCATTGTTATTACAGATTATTACAGCCCTGGATGAATAAAGAAAAGTAAAATACATCAGAAAGCTAAACGGTCCTAGCCAAGGAGAGCCTCATTCAGGCTTCTGTCTGACGCATGGAGTAAACTAATTGCAGTAAATCATATTTCCAAAGCCTTTCTCTTATTTGGGATGTTTGAAAGTTCCAAGGAGCTTCAAGAGCTCCAAGCAATTCTTACACCCCAAATATCAGTGCAGAATTAGATTATAATGCAGTGTGGAAGGGCCAGACTTCAAATGTCCAAGTTCAGAGGGAAATCAAGGTCCTAAAGCAAGGCTCATAGGAGGGGGAAGAACTTAGAGGCTAGAAGTAGCTGTAAGTGCAATAGAGGGGAAATGGCAAGCTGGTGGTCATACCAAGTAATTTGGGTTGCTGGCACACCCCTGACCAACTTGTCCGCCTTAGAAATTAGAGAGTTAGGACCTATTGAAGGTCAGGATCAGCGCTGGATAGTAATCTGGATGTTGCTAGGCTATACCTTAACTCAGCACACATAGGGGGAATGGGGTATGGGGGAACTGAAAGATACAAGAGCAGGCTGTGGGCATGCCCAAAAATAGGGAATGCTAACATGTCCACAAGACTGTTACACTATTTAGAGGCTAGGATCCAGAAGATCTGGTTTTAATCCATGGACAATAACTTGTATATTGCCATGTCTTAAACCATAGCTCAAACGCATAAAGGGGGTGGGGAGTAGGGATTCATAGCAGAAACAGATAGCAAGACATAGGCATACTACTTTAAATGTTGAACTCTACAAAACAGTAAAGTTGACATGGATGTAAAAGCTTGTAAACAAACACATTGGTGATGATGGAATCAAAATTAGGACATACCAGTCTCAGGGAAATAAATAAATGAAAGCAGGAGTCTTGTAAGCCCAATTTGCGAGCAAGCAATACTAAAGATCTCAGAAAAGAGTACAGAAGAGTATTGTAATCCAGAGTGTGTGTGTAAGAATATGTAATTCGAGGTGTAGATATGAGAATGAAAAGAAATTATTAACCAAACATGCTAGTTTTTGGAATAATTATTGAATTTTCTGCTATTAAAATAGACAATAAATTGGTTTTAAAATCTTAAAAATGAGGAAAGAAAATTCCAAAGCTCTTGGGCATGCTTATATATGCATGTACATGCTATTTTGTATAAAAATATGTAAGGGAAAAATTGGGTATCAATATTAGTCATAACAAAAAGTATTTAGCTTTACCTGGGGTCGTTGGTAGAGGGCGGACGATGTCAATTTCCTATTTCATGAAAGGCCATGGCGACAAGATTGAGTGAAGTTGCTCTCCGGTATGATGAATCACCAGTGCAAACCTTTGACATTTATCACATTTTCTAACAAACTCCTTAGTGTCTTTTTCCATGCTATCCAGTAATACCCTACTATAATAATTTTATGAATCAAAGACTTGGCCCGAAATTGTTTCTACAAGTTCCTTCATGGATTTCTCATAGAACATAATCGGTTTTCCCCGACCCTAAACATACCACCAATGGTTTATCGAACGTCTTCCTGTATAATGTTCTATCTTCATCCAATATGAACCTAGCAGCCTTGGCCCGTAGAGCCCTTTACTCTTTATGATCTGATGGGAGCTTTTCATTTTCCAAATATTCGATATACTTATTCTTCCAATCCCAAGTTAAACTTGTAGAATTTATCTCGGCATGACCCTCCTCAACCATAAATCTCGATAATTGGACAATAGTCACCGGGATAATATCCTCTTCCTTGACTGATGACCCAAGTTCATAGGTGGGCCTGCCTCACTATTTTGATCTCAAGGTACATGGTCTAGAGTCCATTCCTTGAAGTGGTGCAAGGTCACCTGTAGCTTGTCCAAGTATCTTTGCATCCTATCCTCTCGAACTTTGAATCTTTTGTTTACTTGGTTCACTACCAATAGAGAATCACACTTGGCTTCAATGACTTCTGCCCCCAAGCTTTTAGCTATATTGAGCCCTGTAATTATGGCCTTATATTCAGCCTAATTATTAGTCAACCTAGAAGTTCTGGTAGATTGTCTAAGGTAATACCTGCAGGTGGCTTCAAAATGATGGAAAGACCGAACCCTTTCACATTCGAGGCACTGTCTATGAAGAGGGTCCATACCCCCGATGATATACCTGATTTAGTAGAAGTTCCTTCTCCACTTTGTGTACGCGGGTTGGTGTAAAATCGTCCACACAGTCAGCTACGATTTGAGACCTGTTGGCCGTATAGGGTTGATATACAATATCGTACCCGTCAAGTTCGACGGACAATTTGTCCAATCGACCTGATAGATCGGGATAATGTAAAACATTTCAAAGAGGATAAGTGGTTATCACACATATGGGTGACACTGGAAATATGTCTTTAACTTTCTAGATGTGCTTATTAATGCAATTGCCAATTTTTCTCTATCTAGTTTCAGCAACTCTTACAGACCGACTTACGTAATATACAGGGAACTACGTACATTGCTCTTCTCAAACTAGTACCCCACTTACTACTATCTCGGATAATTCCAAATATAAGTAAAGATTTTTATCTACCTTTGGAGTGTGAAGCAGAGATGGGCTCGATAAGTATCACTTTCAATTCCTCCAATGCTTTCTGGTATTCCATGGTCCATGTGAAATCATTTTTCTTTTTGAGTAAGGAAAAGAACTCGTGGCTTCAATCCGATGACCTTGAAATGAATCTACCCAAGGAGACTATCCATCCTGGTAGCTTTTATTTGGATTTCACACTATATATGATAGTGATATCCTCGATGGCCTTGATCTTGTCGGGGTTGATTTTGATTTCCCGATTTGATAGCATGACGCCGAGGAACTTGTCTGACCCAAAATGTGTATTTTGCTGGGTTAAGCTTCATATTATACTTCTGTAAGATTTTGAATGTTTCCTCCAAATAAGTTAAATGGCCCTCTGCGCGCAGGGGCTTAACCAACATATCGTCAATGTAAACTTCCATTTTGATTTACCTATCTGTTCCTCGAACATTTTGTTACCTAGAGTTGGTATGTAGCGCCAATATTTTTTAGCCCAAAGAGCATTACATTGTAAAAGTATGTTATAAACAAAGTGATAAACAAGGTCTTCTCCTGGTCATCCAGGTTTATTTGAATTTGATTGTACCCTGAGTAGGCATCGAGAAAGGTAAGGATCTCGTGGCCAGCCATGGCTTCGACCATAAGATCGTTGTTAGGTAGTGGAAAAGAGTCTTTATGGCCTTTATTAATTCCTTGTAATCTATGCACATTCTAAGTTTGTTCCCCTTTTTAGGGACTACAACTACATTTTCTAACCTCTCAGGGTATTTTACTTCCTGAATGGATCTTTTTTTAAGAAGTGCAGTTACCTCATCCTTTATGAATAGATGCTTCACCTAGGACTAGGGCCTTCTATTTTGCTTCACTGATTTGAATTTAGGGTCAAGAATTAGCCAATATTTGTTATTCTGATGGGTTCCCTGTCATGTCTAAATTGGACAAAGCAAAATAATCAATGTTATCGATAAGAAATCGAATGCGTTTTTCCTGAGTTTAGGGGTTAGCCCTAATCCCAGGTATACCCTTTTCTTGGGCATGTACTCGATCAATGTGACATGCTCCAGCTCCTCGACCAATGACTTGGTCACATCTGACTCTCCGGAACAATGAAAGTTTGAGGAGTAAGGAAATCCTCTTCTTCTTCTTCTTCGATTACCTATTTTACTGATTTGGTCGAGGCTGGGGACGGTGATTGCTATTTGGTCATCTGCTTATCTTTGGTGCTCTATTTTTCTAAGGTCAAAGGCGTTGGTAACAACGTTACCTCATTGACTGCAAATATTTCCTTTGCAGCATGTTGTTCCTGATAAACTATTTTCATAGCATCCACTATTGGGAATTTCATCATCTGATGACGAATCGACAGTACTTCCCTTTTTTTGGATCCATGGCCTCCCGGGTAGTGCATTATATCTTGTGTCTCCTTCGATAACATGGATATTTGCATGTTGAATCGTCCCGACCACGTTCAGTGGTAGAATTATCTCCCCTTTTGTTGTTTCACTTGCCATGTTGAAGCCATTTAGGACTCGAGATGCATGTACAATTTGGTCCTGCAGGCCGAACTCCTCTACGACGCTTGATTTGATTATGTTTTCTAAGCTACCTAGATGCATATAGAATACATTTAAATAGAATTTTATTTAACAAAATAGAAATTACCAGGGCGTCATTGTGTGGCTGAGAAATGCCTTCCGCTTCCTCGTTATTTAATAATAGGATGCCCTCAGGCACATAACTCCGAGTCAATTTTTCTCTAGTAGTTGACACCTTGGTATGTTTGAATATAGGCTCTTGTGGAACATCGACCCCACCAACGATCATGTGAATTACATGGTTTGGCTCTTCCTGCTCATTCTTTCTGTTGACGTCTTTTTCTCTGAAGTGATTCTTAGCTCGTTCACTAGAAACTCTCGAAGATGACCCTCATTGAACAACACATCTATTTCCTCCCTCAACTATCTACAGTCTTCAGTCCTACGGTCATACATGCCATGATACTTACATATCAAGTTTGGATTTCTTTGAGAAGGATCAGTGTTAATATCTAATTTTTTTCTATATAGTTTTTTAATATGCAAAATACTTTCAAAATAACATATGTATACATATATAAGTATGTCCAAAAGTTTTATTATTTTTCCATATTTTTTTAAAAGATTTTTAAATTAATTTATTGCCCTATTTTATTCAGGAAAGCCCAATAATTATTTCCAAAATTATCATTTTAGTGATTCTTTTATTGGAATTTTATATCTATACTAAAATATAGCTATGATAATTTTTTTGCATATTTTTATAAATTTATTTAGTATTTTTAAGGCTAAATTGCATATAATTACAATATTAGCCTCTTTTAGATTTAATTACGTTTATGTCTATAAAAATTAGGTCCAATATTTTTAACTGTGATAATTATGTACTATTAATTATTTTAGTACCTTTAATTTATTTTTAGAAATTATTTTACTATTCTTTATAAAATAAAAAAGGAAAAAGTGGCTATTTAAAATATAGCCCAATTGTGTTTCAATTGTAGCCTGAATAGAACCCAATTTTATATCCAGTTACCCACCCCAAATCCTA
Source organism: Nicotiana benthamiana (assembly GCA_034376525.1). Classification (NCBI taxonomy): domain Eukaryota; kingdom Viridiplantae; phylum Streptophyta; class Magnoliopsida; order Solanales; family Solanaceae; genus Nicotiana; species Nicotiana benthamiana. The sequence continues at coordinate 100,510,632 of CM067337.1, forward strand.
GTCATACTCGACCGATGACCCAATAAAAACAACCCGCCCGGATCCTCTGCCTACCCATTCAATCCAGGCCGTTGATCAAAATGATCAACGACCACCATTAACTCTTTCCTTTTTAATCTCGACTTACCCCCAAATCCTAACACTTTTTCACCTACAACCGCCTCTGGATCCCCTTTCTTTCTCAATTCTCTCTCAAACCCTAGCCGCCACCGTCACATACCACCCTAAAACCACCAAATCAATGGCATCCAAAGACATTGGAGGCTTGTATCCACCTCCCTGGGATTCTATGTGCCCGATTATAACGGTTTCAAGGCTGAATCGTGGAACATATTAGTCCAGACCTTGGTCGATCTAATTTCTATGGCTGTCTCCGGTCACTTTGACTTTGCTCCGGCCAACCATGGCTATTCAAACCTGACTCTTGACTTCTCCTGCTTAGATCAAAAATTTTCCAAGCCTTTCTTACCATCTAGGGTTCTTCTAAAACCCTAACCTTTAACGTTCTTCGGATTTATTTTAGATCTATTTTAGATTTGTGTTTGGTCTAAACTTCTGAACATTTTTTTGAAAGTTTCTTTTGAAACTCTATCTTCAAAAAACCTTATTTTCTGATTTTGGCTTTGTTAAGTTATTTCAAAGCTTTCTCCAATTTTTTTACATGTTCTACTATGTTTCCTTATGCCGGTCTTCTACTTGAGTTTGCATGTTAAGGGCCTTAATTTATTTTGAGATTTCTAAATGTATTTTGATAAGTGTTTGTCTGATTTACTTGATTTTCATCTCTTGACTCGATTGGTGTTGAAAACCCTAAATTTTTGGGTTCATTCAAGTTTCCAGACTATTTGCTATGTGATTTACTTGTTCATCATCTTTGAATTTGATTGGTTTCAAAAGCCTAATTTTTTTGGAGCTTATTCAAGCTTCTGAAGATGTTTCGCCTGTTTTAAGTTGCTCGACTGGATTTGAAACCCTTTTGTTTCAGCATCTATTTCTTTAAGTGATTTTGACTTCTTGCCACCATTACACTTTTCAGAAGGGCCTTTTCACTTGACCGTTTGCATGCTATTTGATATTCTTTTCTCTATTACTAAGTTATTGAAGTTGACCTATGTGATTACCATGTTTCGATAATTTACTATTACTGGCTTTGTGATTTTTGTTGCATGATGCTTCTATTTGTCATAAGTTCAGCCTTGCATGCCAAATGCTTATGCACTATTTTTTATATGATGAATTCCCGTTTTGAATGACCTCCAATTCTGGACTAATTTCAAACCGTTCCTTGTGAAATTTTGATTCTTTCCTTGTCTTACCTTATTGATTTCCCTGTTTCTTAGTCTAATTTGAACACTTTCCTTTGAACCTTCGTTACCTACCATTTTTACTCGATATGATTGATTCCCTTACCTTAGTTATATTGGTACTTAATTCTTTCCAACATCACCTTGATTAGGATATAATGAACCTTGTCTCTATTACATATTGAGTACTTGTACTGTGCTAAAATATTTCCTTATTGATTATATTCTGCCTTATGTGATTTCATTCCTTATTTAGTATTTGCATGTTACCATTTAATTTTAACTCCCTAATTAAAGGAGGTACTTATAATGATTTGATTTTAATTGATACATAGTTCCATAATTACTACTAAAGTATGATTTATGCCTTATTTTCTACCTATTTTCCAACTATAAATACCTTACTTTTTTCATTAGCACAGACGGACACTCTTACATCCTAAAATTGCTTATACTCAAAACATTCTCTCCTGCTTTACTACTTCTGTTGTGACCTATTTAGCTGGCTAAAAGCCAAAGCTATATTTCAAAGTCTTGCTACCTTGCCTTTAATGTATTTTGATTCTTTCAACTAGTATGTTCTGGTTAAAATTTCAGCATCACAACAATATGTTTACTTAATATTTTTTCTCTCTTGTCTGCCTATTGCTTGTGTTAATCCATTACTTTATTGTAGCATGTTGTAATTTCTTTCTTCCTATTCTGAATCTATCTTTTAAGTATCCTAAACCCCTACCCCAATTTGTTTGATATTGATGGTTTGTTTGAGGCATGACAGTATTGAGCATTGTTGTCCATGACTCAAACTTGATTGCTCTAGGATTATAACCTTTATGTATTATCTAGTATTGTGTGTTTTGGTGGGCGGGCATGCCACCATCTTCTATTGCTGTGCATGCCCAAAGCTGACCCTTGCCCAAGTGCATAGGCTCTTTGCAGTTTCCCAAACCCTGAACCCCTTTTGTATGAAATTATCAGCTTGTTTATAGCTGTTTCCCAACACCCCTTTACCTCTCCTTTATTCACTCATAACTCTGTTTCTTCACTTGCACTCTCTCTTAGACTTAAGTTTTGTCCTCCTATTCTGAGCCTTGCCTTGGGAACCATGAGCTCCCTCTCAACTCTAACACTTGAGGGATGACACGTCCACACTGCACTTGTCCTATTATGGTGATACAATTTAGTTGTGAGCACTACCCGGAGTCCCATTGAGGCTCTTACAGAACTCTGACTCACTCAAATTAGATAAAGGCTTTGGATCAATGGTTTTTGAGTTGGTCTATCTCAAAACTCAGATAGGAAGTAAAGAATCAAGCTTCCTCTAGTTGTACTTTTCTTTGTACTTTTCTGATGTAATTTATTATTCTGGTTTGTAATAAGTTGTAATAAACATTTGAGGCTGGCTAGTGAGAAGGGGTGGGTAACTATGCATGCAAGAGTAGAAATCATGCCTATAGGGTGTTTTAACTTCTGCATATTCAAACTTCACCTAGAAATCATGCCTATAGGGTGTTTTAACTTCTATTTATTCAAATTTCACGTAAAAATCATGCCTATAGGGTGTTTTAACTTCTGCATATTCAAACTTCACCTAGAAATCATGTATATTCAAACTTCACCTAGAAACCATGCCTAATGGGTGTTTTAACTTTTGCATATTCAAACTTCACCTAGAAACCATGCCTATAAGGTGTTTTAAATTCTGTGTATTCAAACCTCACCTAGAAACCATGCATATAGGAATATTTTAATAATTCAAACTACATTTAGACACCATGTCTATTAGGTTTAAAAGAAGTTTCCGTACTTAGAAACCATGTCTATAAGGTTTCTGCAATTAGATACCACGTCTAAAATCAGTAATGCACAGAAATCATGCCTTTTGGAATCCTCGAGCAATTCTGATTTGTTTTCCTTCACGGTCAATGTTAGATATAAAATCAACAATAGTAGATGCTATCACTTGCAAAACCTGTAACCAATTTATTTAATTTTTGTACATTCTGAATCTCTTTTAAAAATCCAAGTCCCCCACTTAACAAATTTAACAAGTATTGAGCCAGATAGATACCATGCTGGTTGTGCTCCATACTATTCAGGTTGGTTGGTGGATAATCATGATGTCTTGGGCCAGCACGGTTTTATTCGAGGTCACATGATCGTACATGAAAAGGCCGAAGCATAGGTCAAGTACAATCAACTATGCAAGAGGATCCAGGAATGCGAAAGTGAGCATCGTGAGAACCAACAAGCCAACCAAAAGTTAATTGAGGAATGGAAGGACATGGCTGTCAATGCCAACAAGTGATTGGAATACTTGGAGCGAGGCATAGTGGAGTTGGAGAAGAAATTTCTCAAGAGGGTCGAAGACGCCAAAATGCTGAAGGAAACGAACGAGGATATCTATCCAGAGCTTGCCTATTGTTGGGACTTTACGAGTTGGGAAAGCTGTGCAATGTGTCAGGGATGCCGAATCCGGGAAGGTCCTTCTGGGACTAAATATATAGGAGTTTTCTTCCTTTTATAAAATACAATAAGGCCGTTAGTGACTTTTATTTCCGATTATTTATTGTTTGTCTTAATTTCCATCATTAAATTACGCATTTAGCATTCTGAGTTCTCCAAATTAATTTGTCGCTAAGCCTACCTCGGGCACAAAGGGGTACCCAGATTAGGACACTGTTTACATTCTACACTATGTGTTTAAATCTCGCAACATTTTTTATAATCCTCACTAACTTATTAACTTTTTGTTTTTACTTTTTTATTATTGATTCCCCTCCCCAAAGGTTAGTTCGTGCACTCTGGCGACATCATCCTTTCACACGAGATCTAGGGCCCTCCACCTACTCCCCATCTTAGTCCTGTCAAAAAATAAGAACAAAGGGAAGATGGAAGATTTGAACAACGCTAGAAAGGAGAACTCAACTGATCGGGTAGAGGTCACTCATGGTCATGGTACTCTGGTTCTTAAGGAAAATACATCCTAACTTGAACAAAACTTCTAAAATTCCAAGAAGAAATTGATAGGGTTCGAAAGCTGGAAAATCTATCATTTTCCCTCACCACTGTAGATGTTAATTTTCCAAATGCTCAGAACCCCACACCGCCACAAAATATCCCAAAGCCGCAAAACCATCCCGCTACGCACCACCACTGCAACACCTGCCATACCCCTAACAATACCCTGTTGCTCATCCCAAAACCTCAAAACTCCACAAATGACCACTGCCACACCCACCATAACACCCCCGTCTACGTGGAGACTATGCCACACCCCACCCAACTCACCTCAAACACACTCGAGTCTGATGATAAAGACTTGCTCATCAGAAACCTGGCCGAAGAACTTAACTAGCCGAATTCAAGGTGTTGAAGGAAGTAAGGAAATTGAAGGATTGAACTACGAAGATCTTTGCATACAGCCCGATGTCGAACTACCCGAGGGGTACAAACCTCCTAAGTTGGATCCAAGGGTCTATTTGAGAACGTACTGTGACAAGCTGGTTGGAGTAGGGAAAGACAAAAAAATATGTATGAAGTTGTTCATGAGGAATCTAAAAGGAGATACTCTATCTTGGTACATTAGCCATGATCCGAAGAAAATGTCAAATTGGGTAGGTATGGCGTCCGACCTTATCGATAGGTTTAGGTTCAATATAGAGAATGCACCAGATGTGTTCTATATTCAGAATCTAAAGAAGAACCACACAGAAACATTTAGCGAGTATGCTACTCATTGGAGGTCGAAGTTGCTAAGGTTAGACCTGCCTTAGAGGAAGAACAAATGAACAAATTCTTTGTCCAGGCTCAAGACCCTCGATATTCTGAAAGGCTAATGATGATCGAGGGCCACAAATTTTCTGACAGATGGGAGAAAGGATCGAAGAGGGCATCAAAAGCAGTATGGTTATGAACTTCGAGGCCTTGCAAACTACAAATAAGGCCTTACAGTCAGGAGGTGTATCCTAGAAGAGGGACGTAGGAGCCGTAATGGTGGCATAGAGAACCAAATCTCCCGTCAAATACCAAACCTACCCAATGCCTTCACTCACATATCAGCCTACTCCAATCTACCAAGCACCCTCACCCGCCTACCAAACTCCACCACCTACTTATCAATCACCTCTACTTCCCACATATCAGCCTACCTCACCCAGACATTCCCAACCCGCACATGTTTTGAAAGCCTACAATGCTCAACCATTCCACTATCAATCCCCTCCTGCATGCCAAAAATTCCCTAGACCTCTACCGAATTTTGACCAAAGGCCTTCGAAATAATATACAACTATTGCTAAACCTATTGACCAATTGTATGAAAGACTCAAAACTGTTGGTTATGTCACCCCTATCGCTGCTACTCCTAAAAACCCCTCTTAGTGGGTTAATCCAAATAAATCATGTGCATACCATTCCATCATGAAAGGATACACCATTGACGAATGTTGTTCTTTAAAAGACAAGATTCAGACTTTAATTGATAACAAGATTATTATGGCAAATAAAACTACTCCAAATATCTGCAATAATCCTCTACCAGACCATAAGGGCGGAGGCGTTCACATGATCAAAACATAGGATGATTGGGATCTTGAGGGATCAATTGGTTTGATCACAGAGTGTGACGGTCAAAAGAAACCAATAGTCACCCTTAATCCGATCGTGGTCCAGACTCAATCCTCTGGGGACGCTAAGGTAAATATGTCCGTGCCACTTGAGTTTGAAGCAACGCCCTCTGAAAAGACACCAGCGCCAATTGAGGTCCAATTTGTGTCTCTAGTAAATGCACCTATACCATTCGAAGTAGCAGTTTTACTGTCCAAGGCACATGCTCTGTTCTGAGTAAAGACAACAATGCCGATCCCAGTGGAGATGTCGACCATGATGCCATTCCACACAAAGTATATACGATGGGACTATACAACCGAGGAAAGGAGGAAAGGCAAGGTCAGGTTCAGAGAGGCTATTGCGGCACAAGGCATGACAAGAACGGGTAGGGTCTATACCCCGGAACACCTAGCTAAGTCAAACAAGAAGGCTTCCAACCGGTCACCTATCATTGAGACAGGTCCAAACAAATATTGGAGAAAGATACAGGCCAAAGAATACTCGGTCATCGACCTGTTGAAAAAAACAACGACTCAATCTCCATACTTGCTTTGCTATAAAATTCTGAGGCACATAAGAATGCCCTATTGAGGGTGCTGAGTGAAGCATACGTGTCAAGCAATATCACCTGCAGAGAAATGGCTAACATGGTAGGACAGATATTGGAAAGTCACAAGAACACTTTCCATGAAGATGAGCTGCCGCCAGAAGGGTTGAGTCACAACAAGGCATTACGCATGATTGTGCAATGTGAAGACTATTTTATCACTAGAATCCTGATTGATAGAGGGTATAGCCTCAACGTTTGTCCATTGGTAACACTCAGGACATTGGGTAAGGGACTGTACGAGGTAAAGGACAAAGCCATCAATGTGAAAGTTTTTTACGGCTTCCAAAGGTCCACCATTAGGAAAATTAGTCTGTGTTTGCAAATGGGGCCTACTTGGTTCTATGTTCATTTTCAAGTAATAGATGTGCCGACATCTTACAATCTGCTAATGGGACAGCCCTGGATTCATGTTGTTGGGGCCGTAGCATCAACACTATATTAGGCAGTAAAGTTTGAGTGGAATCACCAGGAGGTGATCATTCACGACACTGATAGCAACCCTATATACAGTATCCAGACCATTTCGGCAGTCGGAGGCAGCAGAAAGTTCGGTGGGGAGACTTATCACCGCATCAAGAAAGTCAACGCCATTGACAAGGACAAATGGTGGGACAACAAAATTGAGAGCATATTGAACTGGAGAGGGTACGAACCAGGCAAGGGGCTTGGCAAGAACATTCAAGGAATCACTAAGCCTATAAAACTCAAGAAATACGACACCACTTTCGGTCTGGGATAGGAGTATACTTGGAAAGAATTCAACAACTGGTTGCCACCATGGCACGGTCCTTACCATCTAATGGAGTAGCTAATACCACGCTTGGAACAGACTTTCCAACCAGCCGATATTATCTATGGGTCAGAAGAAGAGGAAGCACTAGCAACAGTGAAGAATTGGTTCCTGGAAGACAATGACATAGATTGATGTGTTGTTCTCGAGGGGGAGGGGGAGGAAGGTCCTTCCATACAAGCCATAAGTAGAACATACCTCAACAACTGAACCATCAGAACCACCAGAGCCCGGCGAGCCTCGAGGTAGCAAGGCTAAACAAGCATCATGCACTATCTTTTATTTTTACTAGTTATATTTTCCTTTCGCATTTTAAATTTCCACAATAAGATCTTCAATGGTCAAACAGTTATGGAATTTATCAAAGCATTTTAATTTTCCTTATATATCAACACTCTCATTATTTTCTCTCATTACTTTACTTATACAACATTACTATTACTTATCTTGATGAACCGATGACTGTGACATGCAATGTGACAACACAACAAACAAACATAGATTCAGAGAAAGATGACATACCTGAAGAGATTGTTAAGGAAGTTGAGAATTTTGAAAATAGACTGAAGTCCAACCTGGACGAGACTGAGGTTGTTAACCGAGGAGATGCAGAAAACGTCAAAGATACATGAATCAACATCCACTTATCATCATCAAAAAAGAAGGAATACACATAATTTCTAAGGTAATATGAGGACATATTTGCCTGGTCTTACGACGACATGGCTGGTCTAGGTACATCCATTGTGGCCCACAAATTTCGCACCAATCCAACATGTTTGCCGGTAAAGCAAAGCTCAAAAAGTTCGTGCCTAGTATGAGTTTGAAAATCAAGGAAGAAGTCACCAAGCAGGTCAAAGCTAAAGTTCTCAGGGTAGTTAAATACTCGACATGGTAAGCCAACATTGTGCCAGTACCAAAGAAGGACGAGAAGCTTAGAGTTTGTGTCGACTACTGGGATCTCAACTGGGCCACTCCGAAAGAAAAATTTCCTATACCAAACATACACATCCTGATCGAAAATTGCGCTAAGCATTAATTGCAATCGTTTGTGAATTTTTTTGCTGGTTACCACCAGAATTGGATGGATGAAGAAGATGCTGAGAAAATGACTTTCATTACGACGTGAAGAATCAACTGCTACAAAATGATGCCTTTGGGTTAAAGAATGCAGGGAGCCACCTACATGAGGGCTATGACTACCATTTTTCATGATATAATACACAAGGAGATCGAGGTGTACGTAGATGACATTATCATCAAGTTCAAGAAGACCACAGATCACATGGAAGATTTGAGGAAGTTTTTCAATAGGTTTCGAAGGTACAACTTGAAAATGAATCCCGCGAAGTTTGCATTTGGGGTTCTTGCTAGAAAACTACTTGGGTTTATCGTGAGTCGCTGAGGAATAGAGATGGATACATTAAAGGTTAAAGCTATTCAAGAATTGCCACCGCCAAAAAACAAGAAGGACGTAATGAGTTTCTTGGGGAGACCCAACTACATCAGCCGGTTCCTAGAACAATCTATAGTTATCTGTGAGCGAATCTTTAGGATGTTAAAGAAGGATGCTGCTACTAAATAGATAGATGACTGCCAAAATGCTTTCAATAAAATCAGGAATACTTGTAAACACCACTTGTTTTGGTCCAACCTGAGCCAGGTAGACCTCTACTACTCTATATTGAAGTGTTAGATGGCACTTTCGATTGCGTCCTAGGGCAGCATGATAAAATGTGGAGGAAAGAGTAGGCCACTTATTATCTTATCAAGAAGTTCACTCCGTACGAAGCCCGATATTCTCTGCTAAAACACACATGTTGTGCTTTCAGTTGGGTATCCTAGAAGTTGAGATATTACTTCTGTGCCTATACTAAATACCTCATATCAAGGATGGATCCTTTGAAGTACATCTTTCAGAAGCCCATGCCTACTACCAAGCTAGCCAAGTGGCAAATCCTATTGGGTGAGTTCAACATTGTCTATGCAACTCAGCAAGCAATCAAGGGACATGCACTAGCAAATCACCTTGCTGAAAACCCCGTGGATGGAGAATATGAACCCCTAAAGACGTATTTTCTTGACAAAGAGGTATCATCATATTAGAATCCTATGATGGCTGGAGAATATGTTTCGATGGAGAAGCAAATTTCAAAGAAGTTGGCATAGGAGCAGTCCTAGTATCAGAAACTGGTCAGCATTATCCAGTGTCTGCCAAACTCAGGTTCTCATGCACCAACAATATGGCCGAGTATGAAGCCTGCATCCTAGGGCTCAAGATGGCCATTGACTGCTAGTGATTGGAGATTTAGACTTACTCATACATCAGGTCAGAGAAGAATGGGCAACCAAGAACTCTAAGATACTCCCGTATCTGCATCACATACAGGAGTTGAGAAAAAGCTTCACAAAGACAAAATTCCAACATGTTCCTAGAATCCAGAATGAATTTGCCGATGCATTGGCTACCCTGTCATCCATGGTACAACATATAGAAAAAAAACTTCATAGATCCCATTCAGTAAAGATCCATGATCAACCAGCTACTGTCCCTATGTTGAAGAAGAGGAAGATGGAAAGCCTTGGTTTCACGATATCAAGGAATTTTTAGCAAAGGGAGAATACCCAGAGCTTGCAAATTCTATTCAGAAGCGCACACTTTCAAGGTTATCCAACAACTTCTTTCATAGCGGAGGAATCCTATATAGGAGGTCTCCAGATTTGGGATTATTAAGGAGTGTCGACGCAAAGGAAGCATCCGAGCTACTAAAAGAAATCCACGCTGGGACCTGTAGTCCACATATGAACAGTTTTATCTTAGCAAAGAAGATACTCCAAGTTGGTTACTTTTGGATGACTACGGAGACCAACTGCATCCAGTATGTCTGAAAATGCCACCTTTGTCAGATACATGAAGACATGATAAAGTTACCTCGAAGTGAGCTTAATGTAACGAGCTCACCATGGCCTTTTGACGCCTGGGGAATGAATGTCATTAGGCCATTCTAGCCCGCTGCTTCCAATGTGCACAGATTCATCATAGTGACAATTGAATACTTTACCAAGTGGGTCGAAGCAGCATCTTATAGAGCAGTAACTCAGAAAGTTATGGCAGACTTTGTTTGCGACCGCATTGTTTGTCGATTCGGGATTCCAGAGTTAAACATTACTGATAACGGTTCCAATCTCAAAAGTGACTTGATGAGAGCCATGTGTGAGACCTTCAAGATCTGACACAAGAACTCTCTATCCTAAAGACCTCAAATGAATGGGGTCGTAGAAGACGCCAATAAAAATATCAAAAGGATATTGAGAAAGATGATAGATGAGCATAAGAAATGGCATGAAAAGCTATCATTTGCTCTGTTAGGATATCACACTATAGTACACACATCAACCGGGGCAACCCCCTATATGTTGGTTTATGGTATAGAAGCCGTCATTCCAACTAAAAAAGAAATTCCTTCCTTAAGGATCATACAAGAAGCTGAGCTCGACGACGCAGAATGGGTGAGAAGTCGTTATGAGCAATTATCCCTTATTGACTTAAAGAGAATGACTACAGTTTGCCATAGTCAACTTTATCAGAACAAAATGTCCATAGCCTCCAACAAAATAATCAAGCCGAGACAGTTCACACCAAGGACAGTTGGAGTTAAAGAAAGTTTTTCCGCATCAAAATGAGGCAAAGGGGAAATTCTCTCCCAAGTGGAAAGAACCGTACGTGGTTAACCGGGTTCTAACAGGGGGAACTCTCATACTTGCAGAAATGGACGGAGAAGTTATGCCAAAACTATATATTCAGATGCAGTCAAGCGTGACAATGTGTAATCTTTATGCTTTCCTCTACGATGTAATTGAACTACGTCTGACCTGATTCCCATTTAAGAGGGGACACATACGCAGCCTTATAGGTCCGGTCACAATTCAATAAAATTTTCATTTCCCCTGCAATTGGAAAATAGGCCAGAATTTTGAGGAGGACCCTAAAAATTCAGAAGTAATTTTAGCCAATCATCGCAAGCAACCGTCAGAAGCATAAACCCATCAAACTGGAGTAGAATTTTAAGGAGGACCCTCAAAATTCCGTAGCAAAAGAGGTCACAATATCTTGAGCAACGTCACAGATGTCAGTTCATCTAAAAGTTGTTTTTTAATTGTATACTTATGCAATATGGTTTTATAAGTTCATGCATATTTATTGCGAAAATTACCTTGTTTGGTAACACTACCCCAATGATACATACTGTATCACTAGATCAAAGCTGAATAGGCCAAGCAGAGCCAGCATAGATGTGAATTAACCTTCCCCTCTATAAAACTCACAATTTTCTTTGAATGCAGACACTTAGGTTGCAAAAGCATCCAACGTACTATACACCCACGAGAAAAACATTGTTCATGAATAAAAATCTCAGAATTGTTGCACTTACAAGTATTTGCTATCTGCGCCGGGGGTGATATTCCCTATATCACGATATCCCTAGCAGTCATAATATCGCAACCTACTATCAGCTAAGAAAACTCTGTTACCATTTGTCCTTTTTATTTCTTGCATAAGTCTGCGGTTCTACCTTCCGAGACTAAACACTGTCTCCATCTGCATTTTACTGCATTGTATAAGGTTACCATTCTGCCTTCCGAGACTAAACACTGTCTCCATCTGTATTTTATTACATTGCATAAGGTTACCATTCTGCCTTCCAAGACTAAGCACTGTCTCCATATGTATTTTTTTTCATTGCATAAGGCTACCATTATACTTTTCGAGACTAAACACTATCTCTATCTGCATTTTTTGCATTGCATGGCTGAAAAATCGCCATATCTACATTTGCGTGGCTGAAAGATCACCACTTTATTCACGTTTGCATGGCTGAAAGATTGCCACCTTATTTACATTTGCATGGCAGAAAGATTTACACCTTACTTACAGTTGCATGGCTGAAAGATCGCCACCTTATTTACACTTGCACGGCTGAAAGATTGCCACCTTATTAAACTTGCACGGCTGAAAGATCACCACCTTATTTACACTTGCATGGCTAAAAGATCGCCACTTATTTATATTGCATGGCTGAAAGATCACCACCTATTGTATCTCGTGGGCTGAAAGATCGCCAAATTATCCGAAGGAGTAATTGTTTAGAGGCACCATTTGCATAGCTCGAGAACACCATGCCATGGCCTGAGGATCTCTTTTAATATTTTACATATAATTATTCAAAGGCATCAGGGTTCAGAGGCATCATACTCATAGCCCGAGAGCATCGTTTCATGGCTTGCAAATCCTTTATTATATGCTTTATGGACCAGGACATCATGGTCTAAGGATTCCATTCTAACCATCCAAAGACAACCTTCATGGTCCGACGGGAATATACATCATGTTTAAATTTACGCACCATATATGCTTGTATTGCTTATTTGTAGGTAAATCGGCGAGAAATAACCATCTCGACAAGAGCAATCCCGCTCCAATTCTTGCAGCCCTATCGAACTTTAAGCATTTACCCTGTCTTAAATATTACATCCGTTCTTGGGAAGTCTCCAGCGACAGATCCGGAACTACATATGGCCTGATTCCTATAAGACCAGAGATATGTAGGTAGCTCAGAAGCCAGGGCACGGCTTAAACTCCGTCGAACCATTTCGTCCAGTAAAAAATTACCATCATATCTTTACCCGACAACTCTTTCATCATTCCCGGGTAAAGAAGGGCAGCTGTTGATATCCAATTTTTCCCTGTATATTTTTTAATATGTAAAATACTTTAAAAATAATATATGTATACGTATATAAGTATGTCCAAATGTTTTTGTATTTTTTCTTATTTTTTAAAAAGATTTTAAGTCAATTTATTACCCTATTTTATTCAGAAAAGATCAATAATTATTTCCAAAATTATCATTTTAGTGATTCTTTTATTGGACTCTGATAATTATACTAAAATATAGCTAATATAATTTTTGCATATTCTTAAAAAATTATTTAGTATTTTTAAGGCTAAATTGCATATAATTACAATATTATCCTCTTTTAGATTTAATTATGTTTATGTCTATAAAAATGAGATACAATATTTTTAGTTTGATACTTATGTGTTATTAATAATTTTAGTATCTTTATTTATTTCCAGAAATTATTCAACTATTTTTTAGAAAATAAATAAGGGAAAAGTTGCTATTTAAAATATTCATGTTTCAATTGTAGCCTGAATTGAACATAATTTTTAAACCCAATTACCCAACCCAAATCCTAGTCATACGCAACCGACGACCCAATTAAAATAACCCGCCCGGATCCCCTATCTACCCATTCAATCTAGGCCGTTGATCAAAATGATCAAGGGCCACCATTAACTCTTTCCTTTTTAATCTCGACCTACCATCAAACCCTAGCTATTTTTCACCTACAACCACCTCTGATTCCCCTTTCTCTATCAATTCTCTCTCAAACCCTAGCCGCCACCCTCACTTACCACCATAAAACCTCCAAATCAATGGCTTCCAAAGACATTGGAGGCCTGTATCCACCTCCTCGGGCTTCTATGTGCCCGATAATCACGGTTTCGAGTCATAATCTTGGAAAATCTTGGTCTAGACCTTGGTCGATCTCAGTTCTATGGTCATCTTCAGTTATCTTTGACTTTGCTTTGGCCAGCCATGGCTATTCAAACTTGACTTTTGACTTCTCCTGCTTAGATCAATGATTTTCCAGAACTTTCTCACCATCTAGGGTTCTTATGAGACCCTAAACTTTAAGGTTCTTCCGATTTATTTAAGATATGTGTTTGCTCTAAACTTTTGAACTTTTTTTTCAAAGTTTCTTTTGAAACTCTATCTTCAAAAACCCTTATTTTTCGATTTAGGTTTTGTTAAGTTATTTTGAAGCTTTCTATGATTTTTCTTGACATGTTCTACTGTGTTTCCTTATGTCGTTCTTCTACTTGAGTTTGCATGTTAAGGGCCTTAATTTCTCTTGATATTTCTGAATCTATTTTGTTAAGTGTTTGTCTGATTTTCTTGATTTTCATCTCTAGACTCATTTGGCATTAAAAACCCTAAAATTTTGGGTTCATTCGAGTTTCGAGACTATTTGCTGTGTGATTTACTTGTTCATCCTCTCTGAATTCAAAACCCTAATTTATTTGGGGCTTATTCAAGCTTCTGAAGATGTTTTACCTATTTGAAGTTGCTCGACTGGATTTGAAACCCTTTTGTTTCAGCATTTGTTTCTTTAAGTGGTTTTGACTTCTTGCCACCATTATACATTTCAGAAGGGCCTTTTTACTTGACCCTTTGCATGCTATTTGATTCTCTTTTCTCTATTACTAAGTTACTAAAGTTGACCTATGTGACTACCATATTTTGATAGTTCACTATCTACTGGCTTTATGATTATTATTGCATGATACTTCTCTTTCTCATAAGTTCAGCCTCGCATGCCTACTGTTTATGCTAAATTCCCCTTTTGAAGGACCTCCAATTCTAGACTAATTTCAAACCATTCCTTGTGAAATTTTGATTCTTTCCTTGTCTCACCTTACTAATTTCCCTGTTTCTTAGTCTAATTTGAACACTTTTCATTTGGAGCTTCGATCCATATCTTTTTTATTTAATATAATTGATTCTCTTACCTTGGTAATATTGGTACTTGATTCTTACCAGCATTTCCTTGATTTGGATCAGACGAACCTAGTCTCTATTACATATTGAGTACTTGTACTTTGCTGACATATTTCCTTGTTGGTTATATTCAGCCTTATGTGATTTCTTTCCTTATTTAGTATTTACATGTTACAGTTTAATTTTAACTCCCTAATTAAATGAGGTACTTATACTGATTTGATTTTAATTGATATATAGTTCCATAATTACTACTAAACTATGATTCTTGCCTTATTTTCTACCCGTTTTCACACTATAAATACCTTACTCTTTCATTAGCATAGACGAACACTCTTAGTCATAAAATCACTTACACTCAAACATTCTCTCCTTCTTTACTACTTTTGTTGTGACCTACTTAGCTGGATGAAATCCAAATCTATATTTTATAGTCCTGCTACCTTGCCTTACCGTATTTTGTCTTCTTTGAACTGGTATGTTCCGATTAAAATTTCTGCATCACAATAATATGTTTACTTGATAATTTTCCCCTCATATCTGCCTACTGCTTGTGTTTTATTTGGTACTTTATTTTAGCATGCTGTAATTTCTTTCTTCCTATTCTAAATCTATGTATTAAGCATCCTAAACCCCTACCCAAATGTGTTTGATACTAATGGGTTGTTTGAGGCATGACAGTATTGAGCATTGCCGTCCATGACTCAAACTTGATTCCCTTGGGATCATGGCCTCTATTCTCTAATATTGTGTGTTCTGGTGGGTTTATAGGCATGCCATCGTCTTTTATTGCTATGCATGCCCAAATCTGACCCTTGCTTAAGTGCATAGGCTCTTTGCAATTTCCCAACCCCTGAACCCCTTTTTGTATGAAATTATCAACTTGTTTACGGCTGTTTCCCAGCACCCCTCTTCCTCTCCTTTATTCCCTCAGAACTTTATTTCTTCAGTTTCACTCTCTCTTTGACATAAGTTTATCCTCCTCTTGTGAGCCTTGCCGTGGGACCCATAAGCTCCCTCAGAACTTTGACACTTGAGGGCTGGCATTTCCACACTACACTTGTCCCTATTCTGGTGATACAATTTGGGTGTGAGCACTACTCGGAGTCCCATTCAGGCTCTTAGGGAACTCTGACACACTCAAATCGGAGAAAAGCTTTGGATCAATGGTCTTTGAGTTGCCTATCTCATAACTCAGATAGGAAGTCAAGAATCAGGCTTCCCCTATTTGTATTTTTGTTTGCACTTTTGTAATAGAATTTATTATTCTGGTTTGTAATAAGTTGTACTAAACATTTGGGGCTGGCTAGTGAGAAAGGGTGGGTAACTATGCATGCAAGGGTCATGCCTATAGGGTGTTTTAACTTCTGCATATTCAAACTTTACCTAGAAACCATGCCTATAGGGTGTTTAACTTCTGCATATTCAAATTTCACCTAGAAATCATGCCTATAGGGTGTTTTAACTTTTGCATATTCAAACTTCACATAGAAATCATGCCTATAGGGTGTTATAATCTCTCGTATTCAAACTTCACCTAGAAACCATGCCTAGGGTGTTTTAACTTCTGCGTATTCAAACCTCACCTAGAAACCATGCCTATAGGAATATTTTAATAATTCAAACTGCATTAAGATACCATGTCTGTAAGGTTTAAAACTAGTTTCTGCACTTAGACACCATTGTCTATAAGGTTTTTGCAATTATATACCGCATCTAAAATCAATAATGCAAACAAATCATGCCTATAGGGGTCCTCGAGCAATTCTGATTCGTTTTCCTTCATGGTCAATCTTAGATATAAAATTAGCAATAGTAGATGCTATCGCCTGCAGAAGATGTAACCAATTTATTTAATTTTTGTACATTCTGCATCTCTTTTAAAAATCCAAGTCCCCCACTTAACAAGTTTAACAAGTATGCATATAGGAATTCAAACAATTCATTTCGAGCCATACTATCTCATCACTTTCTAAGTTCAGTAGATATCATGCCTATAGGACCCCGTCTAAACACTTAGGCAAGCCTTAGAGTAATAACTGTAAACTGAATCTGTTTCTATTAATCATTACAACGAGTAGGCAGGCCTGATTTGGACTTCTTATTTGAGTTATATAATAAACCATTCTGCCTTAATATTTAATCCCCCTCGTCCTTGGTATATTTTAATCAGACCTAAAAAATGTATGTGCAATTCATGCTAATTATATGCTTTCTTTGTTTTAGGAGGTATAAATAATCCTTTGTTTGTTTATATGCTTTTCCCCAAATATGCAATATGTGTTTTATATGTCGCCTTACAGCTTTTACCTTTGAAACTCCAAATAAGCCTAATATCCCTCCCTTTTAGGATTAGTAGTCCTAAGTGCCTCTGAGACTGAAAGGAGTGGGACGAGTAATAGCATGCAACAAGTAATCGAGAAAAATCCGCTCTTTAAATACCTTAATAGGGTAAGAAGGGTTAATATGAATATGATGACCACGCGATAATATCACGTGTAGCCCTCATTGAGGAGTGATTATCGGACATTTCGTGGGGTGATCCATATTTTTAATAAACCTAAGACCCCATTCCTTTGTTCTTCATTTCTTTTCTTTCGGCATTTTAACTCCTCTTTTAAAAAAGTCAGCTTTTCTAAGTGTTCTTTCAAAATTTGTTTACTTAAAAGTAGAATGTGTTGAAATCCCCTCTTATTTGACCCTTATATGCCAATATGCTAATTGTACCTCAATTTATAATAATTGTCTGGCCGGGAACCACACTAGTGGATTGTACCCCTAACACCTTCCCCTTAGAATAATTTCAAGCCTACCCTTTCTCTGGTTATTCAAATCAAACTCTTTTGGTGTCTTAATACACCCTAATCATTAGGTGGTGACTCATCAAATGCAAACCCAGTTCCCAAAAGGAATGAGTTGTCCCTCCAAACGTCATAAACCCGATTTCGAGAGAAAAAAGGGCGCGACAATCGGTTTGTATAGGTCTGGGCCACCTGGTGTCTTTGATCCTTCCGACAACCGATACGATCCCTGACGCATCAACACTGAAATTATACTCTTATAACCGAGGTGCTTCAGCGGGATCAGTATGTTTATCAAAAACACTCTTACTCGTAAGTCCTCAAGATATTTGCCATCGATCATTTCTTCAATCATTATAAGGAGGATGATGCCCTGAATCATTGTTTCTTGGATCTACGACATATGGATTATATCGTTCCCTATTTGATCTTGGTTCCATGCCGGTATCTCTTGGGGTCTTGACTGCTAATCTATTTGGATGAAACGAACCCGAGGGAGCTCCCAGCTGGTCGTCCTTAACCCTAATCTTTAAGTGGTAATGATTAGGCTCATCTGGCCATGTCACAGCTGGATACTTAATCCGATTTTTCTTCAACTATTGTGACACGATACACTACTCGTTCAACCCCTGTGTAAAAGCTTGTACGGCCCAATCATCTAAGCCCGGTGGTAATTCCATTCACTCCATTGAAATCGTGATGTGAACTCCCTTAGAATTTCATCACCCCTATGTCTTATCTTGAAAACGTGTGATTTCCTTGTCGCATTCTTTATAGCCCCGGCATGTGCCTTTACCAAGGCGTCTACTAACATAGCAGTTTACCTTGAAAATGGTAATTACAATTAGATTTGATTTTATGGTTCTAAAAATATGTGATCTATTTTTATGCTAGTTGTTAGGCAATATATGCTAAGTGTGAGACTAGAAAATAAGATAAGAACTAAAATTAATATGCTTATGCCAACTGGGTGGCTCAGAATTGGGGCCTCGAGTCTAGTTATAAGGAGCCTCAAGGTCGAGCTCGATACTAAGCTATGGAAAGCCAATGCTAACAGTTTTGAGAGCATTGATGAAGGCTCTGTATGATCAATAATGAGGAATAAATGAAGAACAATTGATATAGCACAATAAATGTAAGTAGTGAAAGCAAGAGAATATGTTTAAGTTAGAAAGCGAAGAATACTCTTGTATTAAATGTTGTGAGTAATGTTGTATGTTACAAAATGATTATGTTCCCCTCTATATATGAGGGGAATACCAACGTAGTATAAGTGCATTTATTACAAAGATAAATAGCGGGTACATCCATTTAATGCCATGGTACAAGCTCAAACTAGTCTAATATTCTTAGTCAGCTTTAGTCACATGCATGGGAACTCCCCGTTATTCCATCATAGCCGCCGATTTGCACTGCCCTGAGTTGATTTTGAGCCCTGAGCTGAACTTCGAACCTTCTAGGGGTGGTTTTTACGAGGTGCCTCAATGGTCACAAAATCGGACCCTCTTATTTTTTCCGTATATAGATAGTCCCCGTATTTCTTTGAGTAGAATGATAAGAAATGACTTTGACACTGATCTTCTCGAGATTCTCACGATGATGTAAAGCTTATGACATAAGCTTGTGCGATTGCTAAGACATCCCATCAGTCCATCTTCTCAGAACAATTTATTACACTGCGGGTTTATTTTTTCAAAGCGATAAGACTGACGCCGATCCGCCTCCCAAAAAGCATTGATTGCATCTATCGATACGTTTCCCAAAGGCATTGATTATGATGTTGGTTACGCTACTTCCTTTCTATAAAATAGAAGCATTCTTGAAGCAAAACTTCATTTAGTCATTCTTCAAAAGCCTTTGACCCCTTTCTTCTCTTTGTTCTCATCCAATTTTATTTCCCGTGTTTAAAGCTCGTGGCCGTAAGGTCCAGTGTTCTCACTAGTTATGTTATGGCTCTTTCTAGAGCTTTCCCCTACTAAATGTGATTGCATTAGTTTATTGTTATTATTGTTGTTGTTGGTTCTACTATTTTCGTCATTGGCTCGAGCCGATAAGAGAGTTGCGCTAAATTCTTCCTACTTAGGAAGATATTCGAGCTGTACACTGCTGCTCTAAAGGATGTTCAAACTTTACAGTGCTGCTTACCTCCCTACTTCAACCTGATGTGGTACTTCACTCCTTTTGCTTTCCGTAGAGTGAAGCGGCACTAACAGCTACTAACTTTTCTGATTTTTCTTGTCCATATGAGATTAAAGATAGCCCCAAAGACTTTTGCAAACAGCCCCCGAGTGAGAGTTTTCTTCAGCTCAGGAAACCTAATAAATTTGATTTGAACTTAGAATAGGAATAGCCCTGAGGCGTTAAAGATAGACTCTGGATGAGGGTATGCCTAGACTCGGATGGCCCCCGGACTAAAGTAAACGAGATAGTGCTTAAATTTATTTGAAAGCGAAAATAGCACTAAGGCTTTAATAGTAATTCTCAAATGAAAACTAGCTTGGGCTTGGGAAGCTCGAGGGCCAATGAATCGGTTGAATGACCCACACTTGTAATAGTAGAAATCCTCGAGAAAGGGTATCACCTCGAGGTTAGGTTTATATGAATAGCTCCCTAGAGCTTATCTTTTGTTTTGATAGAGTTCCTCGAGATAAGGAAAAATTTCGAGGCTTATGGTGATGTTAATGGCCCCTTAGAGCCTAGTTTCAAGGCAGCAAAGATCCTTGAGATCAGACACCATCTTGAGGCTAGGCTTATGCGGGAGCCTCTAATTCTATGAATATTGTACGATAGTGTTAATCATACGACATGGTTATGGAATGATCGAGATGATCCTGCCGGTTCATCTCCCCGAAAGTGATAATGCCCTAGCCAAAATTAATTGGGTTTTTGGGTAGGCAGACGATTGTCGCTTGCTATAAAAGTGAGTTTACTTCCTTCCATGGTTTTATGCCCACTGGCATCTAGTGACCCGAACTTAAGATGTTTTGTCTCGAGGAGGGACCTTTATTTAGATATACCCCCAAATGTCGAGGGCCATTGGGATTACGCATCAAGATTCACTTAATTAATAGGAGAGGGACACCTTGAGGCTGTGAGGAGAGATTGCGGATGGGGAGTCAAGGAGGTGCTGCAGATATCTTCCCCGAATGAGAACATCATGGCTCATATATATGGGTTTTTACATGTATATACATACCCCTTCACATTGGGCCCTCTCGACATGTTACTTCTTGACATCTGTCAAAGATATCAGGCTACCCTGGCAGAGGTTTACCCATCTTTATGGAGGACAGTGCTGATGATGAGGTTCTTTGTGAAAAAGTCGAGCTCAAGAGCACCCTTAGTCATCTCATCAGATTGTACCAATTGTTTCATTGCCGAGGCCGGATAGCTTTGTGATGCCAATCACCCAGGTTTGTTGATGAAGAAGAAGATGGGAACCGAGGATGGATATCCCCGTAGAGTTCATGCCATTTTTTGAAAAATGGAATGTCACACGTAAGTGGTACACTCCTATTTTTGTTTTTGCTCATGGTGGATACATGCTATGTAGAGATGC
This sequence comes from Nicotiana benthamiana, assembly GCA_034376525.1. Taxonomy (NCBI): domain Eukaryota; kingdom Viridiplantae; phylum Streptophyta; class Magnoliopsida; order Solanales; family Solanaceae; genus Nicotiana; species Nicotiana benthamiana. The sequence goes on from CM067337.1 coordinate 100,531,935, forward strand.
TTTCTTTTTCCTTTTTGCAGTAATCCCGTGGATACTGTACGAGGTCCCTACCGTACGAGCTCCATAATTCATAAGTCGTGGGTGCTTCACTAATTTCAATTTAAAGTTTAGATGGCCAAATGCGGTCATAGTAGGTGCTGATTGTCATTTGTGAAGTTTTAAGGTATTATTTATGAATATATTATATAATTTGGCCAAAGCTAATAGGTACTGCAGCACACCTATGTTCAAAGGTGGTTCCGCCACTAGATTGGGCCCTAAAGCTGGCAGCTCGCGCGACCTACGATGGGTGTAAGTGCTGAGGTCTGTTGAAAGATAAATGAGAGGAAAAGTACTACGGTACATGCTGTGCGGTTCATTCCCTTTAGAAGGTATTTTCTCTTACATGTGTTAACTCTGTTACTGTAGGCATTGGATAAGTCCCTGAGGTGAGATCATGACCTCTCGAAGAGGAAGAAGGATCATTGGTTTTGGGGGCCGAGGAATAATAACAAATGAAAAAGACCTTCAAAAGATGAAGGTGCTCATAGCAAGGAAAGTCCTTCCCGGAGGCTCAAAGAAGATGTGTCAGCCGAGCAAATAACACTCGGGGCTTCTAGCCCTGAAAAGATGGTTCCCCCTTTGAAGCTGCTTTCTGTTCCCTTTGATGGTACTTCGAGGGATACATGTGTTTTACCTTTATCTCATCTCCCCTCGAAGGTACTTCAAGGGATTCTCGAGGTCAGGGTCCGCTTAAGCTAGACGGGGTGTCAAGTGATCATATTCCCATCGGGAGTGGCTCTATTAGGGTTGATGATACTAGGCCAGTAGATGTGTGCTCAACCTTTGAGGATCAAAGGCTCTGTCCTATAATGAGTTTTGATCGACTATTTAGGCTTTTCAGTTTTGCGCTTTTTAATTTTCTTATTGAGCCTGTTTTTCATAGGACTTTGATAAGCTCAGGTCCAAGATACTCCCCCGTGAATTTGTGTTGAGGAGATCCTTGGATGGGGAGAAATTTCTCAAGCTTCTTTGTGATAAAAGGGGAGATGAGTTGGTATACCTGTGGTAAAAGGAAAATCAGAGTCTGAACTATGAAAGACATCTTGAGAAATAGGTAACCTTCGCTCTAAGAGAATGCATGCTTCTTTTTCCTTGCTCGGAGATTAATATTTTGATATTTCAACCATAGCAAGATAGAGGATCTGGAATGCCTTTGGGGCAAGGTTGGCCAGGCCAAGCATGAGTTTGACGAGCTAAAGGCTAAGATAGATGCCCATATTATGGCTGAGAAGAATGCTTTGTCCAAGGTTTCTATCTTCGAGGTACATCTCTGGAACGCCGGTGAAAACAACTTGGTTCAGACGAGCAGGATTTCAAGATTTAAGTCCAAGCTTTTAGCGATACTGTTTGAGTTTATAGACGCTTGGGTTGAGGCCAAAGATATTCGAGTTAAGGATAACAAGAAAGTGGCTGTTTATTTAGAAGATGTTGCTGATGCTCGAGCAAAGTTGATAGGTTCTTTCGATCGAGAGATCAGGAGTAATGAAAATGACCGGCGCAAATCTCGGAGGGAAACCCTCGAAGAGATTCACGCTAGGGGATTCGATCTCTTGGAAGAGATAGCGCATGCTAGAGCGGATGAATATGATGCCAAATTCCTCTTGTCTGATGCTGAAGATATTGGAGAAGAGGATGATAGGGATGCAGCCTCTGAGGGGAAAATAGACTAGACATTTTTCTTATTTGATTCTTTGTACAGTGTCCTTCGAGAACTTTGTAAATGTAACCTCGTATTTTTTCATACATGTGTATATATAAAGAAGCCTTTTAGTTTTCTCCTTCCAGGAATTTCTATTTGCTCGTGTGTGTCTTTCTTTGTCTTGAGCTTTGATGTTTTGTCAATGATTCGCCAGATGAATTGGCCTTTGAGTAAAAACTCTTCAGTTTGTAATTCGGCCCTGAGGCTTGTTGGGATGACTCGTAGGCCCTTGTACGTTGGGTTGATACACCCTCTAATATAGGCTGACATCTCTGTTCTTACGCATTGGTTTGGTACGACCTTTAATTTTAAAATGGCAACAATAGCTCTTACGCATTAGTTGGTACGACCTTTAATTTTAAGCTAGCGACTGTGGCTCTTACGCATGTGCCTTTAGGCATTTTTTGGTTAACTATTTCGGGATTAGTCTTCGAGCCGGATTTTGACTCGAGCTCATTGGCCTTCAAGTTTTGAATTTCAAGCCGACCTTCAGGCTCTTACGTATGGGGTCGATACGACCTCAAATATGGGCTAGCGATAGTGACTCTTAACATTGGGTTGGTACTTCCTCTAATATGGGCTGGTAACAGTGGATCTTATGCATTGGGTCAGTACGACATCTAATATGGGCTGGCAATAGTGGCTCTTATTCATTGTGTCAGTACGACCTCTAATATAGGCTTTATTTTTTGTCATTAAAGACTATTTGAGGTTTTCATCCAACTCTTTGACAGTTTGATAAAAACCTTGATTGTGAGCCGCTATGTGGTGTCAGATGAGTACCTCAGGAGGTTTCACATGATCACTGAATGAATTCAAAGCCTATAGTTTGGATCTGATATGATCGAAGTTGTATTGCTTAAGTCAAGGTAGCCTGATTAACTGGTTTTTTCTGAAGTTTTTTCAATGTAATTAAAGGCTTATGATTTTATAATGACGGTTAAACGTCCTTGAGTCACGTTAGTTTGGCTGGTACAACCTTGTGACCGCAGTCATCATGTTTGACCGGAGCCTTTTAGTCCCCGACTGAAGTAATTTCAGCATCTATATCGAGGGTATGCTTTTTAGGGGTCTTATAAGTTTGGATATAGCCTTAACTTTAAGATAGGGATTACGCCTTTTGTAAGGTCTTATAAATTTTAACATGCCTGACTTTGAGGTCTTATAGAGAAGTTACTTGGTACAAGTATTGTTTTTGCCTTTCTTGAGGTCTTACAGATAAGTTACTTGGTACAAGTATGGTTCATGCCTTGCTTGAGATCTTATAGTTTCTAGTACTTCTATCTGGAGTGCTTTCAGACTCGAGGTTGCCCACTTGGGGTCATACGGTCTTGATTTTCTGGTTGCTCGATGGGATGACAATTAACGGTAGTCCCTGTGACATCGAAAGTTTCCTTGGCTCTGGAGCCATTCTTTGAAAACTTGGTGTTGCCTCCTTGAGGTATTACGAGTTCGATCTTCCCAACCCAGAGGTCGTACCGCTAACGTTAATCCCCAAGTGTTTGGGAAATTCCTAGATCTGGAGCTATTTCTTGTAAAAACAATAGTGGACTCCTTTGAAACATAAAGCGTTTTGATCGAGGTAAAAGTATTCTTTAATTACTTAGCACAAGTATACATGTTTTTGCCATCAAGGGCTCAATAATTCTATGCAGACATGGTTCATTCGATCGATTGGCCCGATACATCAATTTCCTACCGAGACCCTTTTTGGTGTATCTTGACTTCTTTGAGAAGGTGCTCTTCTAGGAGGATGCCCGCCTGTGTTCGAGGTTGATTGAAGAGAAGGCTTGTATACTTGTTGAGTCTTCCATAGGTAGCATATAGATGTTGCCTCGTTAGAAACCTTGCCAATAAAACCCTTCTTGGGATGAAACCTAATCGAAGGAAAAGAGGGCAACGCATGTTTTTGAAACCTAAGGCCTTTAAGCTAGAAAGTACTTCAGTTATTTCGATCAGATACCTGCACATCGGCCAGTGTAAAATATAAACAAAAAGGGAGATGATCATACCTTGGTGCTAACGGCACTTCAAGCGTCAATATGCTTCAATCGTTTGTTCCGAGGATGGGGTACTATCCTTTACTTATTTAGTTAGGTGTATTCAAGAGTTTACCTCGCAATTGCTATTTTAGTGTTCGCTTATCCTTTGGCTCCTTTGACGCTGGAGGTATTAGTGTCGGTGCCACATCATGCACCTCGAACATCTCTCTCACTACATGCTATTCCCCAATATACAGTTTTTATTTCGTCCTTCGTCAAAAACTTCATTATTTGATTATTGCTCTCATCCAATGTATCTATGGCCTTCTGAGCAAGGCTTTGTACCTTATGTCTCTTCTGATGACATGGAATTTGATGTTTTAGATCGTGCCAGGTATGTTGACCAGGAGGGTGATTTTTCCTTTCATTGTTTCACTTGCCATGTTGAATCCATTGAGGACTCAAGAGGCAGGCACGATTTGGTCTAGCAGTCTGAGCTGCTCCACTACCCATGACCTGATAATTTTTGTATAGCTACTTGGATCCACACCTACACGTTTAATTTGTAAAATATTCACAAGAAAAGAGATTACCTGTGCATCGTTATGAGGCTGAGACAAGGTCTCAATGTCCTCGTCGCTGAATGTGAGAGCATCCTGGGTATGTAACCCCGAGTTTGCTTAGAATCCTAGGGTATGTAACCCCGAGTTCGCTTCTCTCTGGTGATGGATATTTTTGTTCTTCTGATAATGGGTTCCTGTGGGACATCGACTCCCCTCGACAATCATGTGGATGACATGTTATGGTTCTTCCACTTTAATTTTCCTGTTTGCCACTGTTTCCCAATATTGGTTTTTGGATCGATCACTGAGGAACTCTCAAAGGTAACCATTACTGAGTAGTCATGCTATTTCTTCTCGTAGCTGTCTGCGATCTTCGGTTCTATGACTGTGTGATGAAATTTGTGCCCTAAGTTGGGGTTTCTCTATGATAGATCTAATAGTACAGGTCTTGGCCACCTGGTGTCTTTGATTTTATGGATGGCAGATACGATGCCTGAAACGTCAATGTTGAAGTTGTATTCCAACAAGCGGGGTGCCTCCATCGGCCCTATGTGCCTATTAAATTCAACTCTGCTCAAGAGTCCTTGAGGATTCTGACCTCGGTCTATTCTTCAACCGTTTCGGGGTATGTTACGCCTTGAGTTGTTTCTCCTATCTTCAGTGTATGGTTGGTACCTTTCCTTATTTGGATTTGGCTCCTTTTCCAAGACTCTTCTTGGATATACCGAGCTTGAAAGGGCTCCAAGTTCGTCGTCCTCGACCTTTATCTTTGATTGTTATAGATTGTAGACATCCGACCAAGACACGACGGGATATTCAACCAAATTCTACTTCAATTTATTCGAAGCCACCGAGTTTCGCTTATTCAAGGCTTGGGTGAAGGCTTGAACTGCCCAGTCATTGGACACCGGTGGTAATTCCATTCGCTCCATTTGAAAGCGAGATACGAACTCCTGCAGCATCTCATTTTCCTTTTGTTTGATATTGAAGATGGCAGATTTCCTTGTAGCCACTTTGATGGCACCGACATGTGCCTTTATGAAAGAATCCACCAGCATGGCAAATGAGTCTATTGAATTCGGAGCTAGGTTGTGATACCACATCATGGACCCTTTTGAAAGTGTTTCTCTGAACTTCTTCAGTAGGACATATTCGATCATGTCGTCCTTTAGGTCGTTTCCTTTTACTGCAAAAGTGTAAGTTATGACGTGCTCGTTAGGATTCGAGGTTTCGTTGTACTTTGGTAGATCGAGCATTCTGAATTTCTTCGAGATGGGCTTTGGATTGGCATCTGATGGGAATGGTTTTTGTACGAACTTCTTTGAATCAACACCTTTCAGGATCGGGGGTGCTCCCGGGATCTGGTCGAGTCTTGAGTTGTAGGTCTCTACCTTATTATCGTTGGCCTCTATCATTTTTTCACCCGATTTAATCCTCTTTGTGAGTTCCTTGAGCATCTTCATAATAGCATGATTAGCTGCTGACCCATTGTTTCTCGATCTTTCCAATACCTTTTCGGCTCGAGGAGCCGTTTCTGGTGCTGCTGTGCTTGGAGTTTTTGAATGGCTTTGTAGATGAGCAATCACCAGATGTTGTTCTTGTATCATTTCAAAAATAACATGAAGGCTAACCTCTTGTTCCTCCAGAGCTGGAGTTTTCTGAGCTTCTTGTTGGTCTCCTTACCGTGTGCTCCTGTTAGTGTGGGAGCTTATATTGATGTGTTGAGCATGACATGAGACCATATCCGCGGGGATCGACTTTGGTCCGCCGTCATGATTGCATAGTGATACACCAATACTTGGAACCGCTACACTATTCTCTCCATGGTCTTCAGGACCGTTGTTTTCATATGCATTCATTGAGTTAGATATTTTGATTTGAAATCAAAGATTCTTGGACAAGAAAAAGCGTGTAAGGTAACTTGCGTTACGTAGCAAACCGACAAGAAAACAATTATTATTATTATTTTTAGCCCCATGGTAGGCGCCAAACTGTTTAACTTGAAAATGGTAATTACAATTAGATTTGATTTTGTGGTTTTAAAAATACATGATATATTTTTATGCTAGTTGTTAGACAATAGATGCTAAGTGTGAGACTAGAAAATAAGATAAGAACTAAACACAATATGTTTAGGCAAACTGGGTGGCTGAGAATTGGGGCCTCGAGCCTGGTTGTAGAGATCCTCGAGGTCTTGCTCGATACTAAGCTATGGATAGTCGATGAAGGGATAACAATTTTGATAGCTTTGATGAAGACTCTTTATGATCAATAATGAGTAATAAATGAAGAACAATTGGTAAAACACAATAAATGTAAGTAATAAATGTAAGTAGCGGAACCAAGAGAATATATTTAAGTTAGGGAGCAGAGAATGTTCTTGTATTGAATGTTGTGAGTAATGTTATATGTTACAAAATGAGAAGGGTTCCTTTTATATATAAGGAGAAATCTCATTATAGTACAAGTGCATTTATTACAAAGATAAATAGCTGATACAACTATTTAATGCAACGGTACGGGCTCAAACTAATCAAATAGCCTTAGTCAGCTTTAGTCCCGTGCCTTAGGAACTCCCCGTTAGTCCATCATAGCCGTCGATTTGCACTTCCTCGAGGTCGATTACTGAGAACCCTCGGGGTTGAGACCCGACCTGAACTTCGAGCCTTCTAGGGCGATTTTTACGAGGTGCCTCAATGGTCATAACATCAGACCCTCTATATTTTTCCGTATACAATAGCGAATAAATTGATGGAATTTGGTGGAAAGTTGTGATACCAAATCATTGCTACTTTTGACAAGGTTTCTCCAAAAATTTTCAACAAAACTGACTCGATCTCATCATCATTTAAGTCGTTTTCTTTAATCCCGCATGTGTACGAGGTGATGTGTTTATTAGGATTTGTCATCCCTTTGTACTTAGGTATATCTGGCATTCAGAACTTCATAAGAATGGGTTTCGGAGCCGCACTCAGAGGGAATGTCTATTGTACGAATTTTTTGGCATCCAAACCTTTCAAGACCAGGGGTTCCCATGGTATTTGATCAACATGTGAGTTACAAATCTCCTCTTTTTGTTCATTATTCTCAATATGTTTCTCCCCCGACTTGATTCTTTTGGTGAGTTCCTCTATCACCCTCATAATCGTGGGATCAGTCCCCGGGCCATTACCGTTCGATCTTTCTGGCAGCAACTCAGTTCGATGAGTAGTTTCTGGTTTGACCACACTTGGAGTTTTATGCTGATTTTGAAGCTACGCGATAGCAACCTGTTGAGCTTATAGCATCTCGAATATTACTTGGAGGTTAACTCCCCTATCTCTTATACCCTGTGTTCTTTGGCCCCCGGATCGGATTTCCTTGCGTACACTACCTCCGGGGTCTACGCCTAAGTCCGCATTCAAAGCAATGTATGAACTGACGTCGACTGATTCTACAATCGGTACTTCCCTAGGGTTATCAGTGGTACACCAGCTCCCCGTTAGTCCATCATAGCCATCGATTTGCACTTCCTCGAGGTCGATTACTGAGAACCCTCGGGGTTGAGACCCGACCTGAACTTCGAGCCTTCTAGGGCGATTTTTACGAGGTGCCTCAATGGTCATAACATCAGACCCTCTATATTTTTCCGTATACAATAGCGAATAAATTGATGGAATTTGGTGGAAAGTTGTGATACCAAATCATTGCTACTTTTGACAAGGTTTCTCCAAAAATTTTCAACAAAACTGACTCGATCTCATCATCATTTAAGTCGTTTTCTTTAATCCCGCATGTGTACGAGGTGATGTGTTTATTAGGATTTGTCATCCCTTTGTACTTAGGTATATCTGGCATTCAGAACTTCATAAGAATGGGTTTCGGAGCCGCACTCAGAGGGAATGTCTATTGTACGAATTTTTTGGCATCCAAACCTTTCAAGACCAGGGGTTCCCATGGTATTTGATCAACATGTGAGTTACAAATCTCCTCTTTTTGTTCATTATTCTCAATATGTTTCTCCCCCGACTTGATTCTTTTGGTGAGTTCCTCTATCACCCTCATAATCGTGGGATCAGTCCCCGGGCCATTACCGTTCGATCTTTCTGGCAGCAACTCAGTTCGATGAGTAGTTTCTGGTTTGACCACACTTGGAGTTTTATGCTGATTTTGAAGCTACGCGATAGCAACCTGTTGAGCTTATAGCATCTCGAATATTACTTGGAGGTTAACTCCCCCATCTCTTATACCCTGTGTTCTTTGGCCCCCGGATCGGATTTCCTTGCGTACACTACCTCCGGGGTCTACGCCTAAGTCCGCATTCAAAGCAATGTATGAACTGACGTCGACTGATTCTACAATCGGTACTTCCCTAGGGTTATCAGTGGTACACCAGCTCCCCGTTAGTCCATCATAGCCATCGATTTGCACTTCCTCGAGGTCGATTACTGAGAACCCTCGGGGTTGAGACCCGACCTGAACTTCGAGCCTTCTAGGGCGATTTTTACGAGGTGCCTCAATGGTCATAACATCAGACCCTCTATATTTTTCCGTATACAATAGCGAATAAATTGATGGAATTTGGTGGAAAGTTGTGATACCAAATCATTGCTACTTTTGACAAGGTTTCTCCAAAAATTTTCAACAAAACTGACTCGATCTCATCATCATTTAAGTCGTTTTCTTTAATCCCGCATGTGTACGAGGTGATGTGTTTATTAGGATTTGTCATCCCTTTGTACTTAGGTATATCTGGCATTCAGAACTTCATAAGAATGGGTTTCGGAGCCGCACTCAGAGGGAATGTCTATTGTACGAATTTTTTGGCATCCAAACCTTTCAAGACCAGGGGTTCCCATGGTATTTGATCAACATGTGAGTTACAAATCTCCTCTTTTTGTTCATTATTCTCAATATGTTTCTCCACCGACTTGATTCTTTTGGTGAGTTCCTCTATCACCCTCATAATCGTGGGATCAGTCCCCGGGCCATTACCGTTCGATCTTTCTGGCAGCAACTCAGTTCGATGAGTAGTTTCTGGTTTGACCACACTTGGAGTTTTATGCTGATTTTGAAGCTACGCGATAGCAACCTGTTGAGCTTATAGCATCTCGAATATTACTTGGAGGTTAACTCCCCCATCTCTTATACCCTGTGTTCTTTGGCCCCCGGATCGGATTTCCTTGCGTACACTACCTCCGGGGTCTACGCCTAAGTCCGCATTCAAAGCAATGTATGAACTGACGTCGACTGATTCTATAATCGGTACTTCCCTAGGGTTATCAGTGGTACACTAGCTCCCGAAGCAACTACATCGTTATTTTCCATGTGAAATCCGTGACCATCATCGTTATGTACGGGTGTGTTTTGTGAGTTTAGCATATTTTAACCCGAGAACAAAACTTTTTTACAAGAACAAGTGTGAAAATAATGTGTGTTATCAGAATCAGTATTGAAATAATCACTATTATCATTACCCCACGGTGGGCGCCAAACTATTTACCCTAAAATTCGAGTAATAATTAAAGTTGTTTTGTGGTCTTAAAATACGTTATATAGTCCAATACTAACTAATAACCAAAAAACCAAAAATGTAAATTAAAAAAGTAAGTTGAATCAAATCAGTGCTTAAGAAAGTCTTGACCCCGAACTATGATGGCCTCAAGGTAGGTCAATAAGAATAATAAATTAAGAACAATAAAGTTAAGAGACAATTCTGATGGGTAATGAGCAAAAAAGTAATGGTGTATAAGGGTGTATATTCTTTTGCCAAATGATTGATGATTGTACAAATGATTGGAGTCCGCTTTATATAGCAGGGGAATCCTAAATAAGTTACAATTTCAATTGTTGTTAAGAAATCTTATTATACAGTTGTCTAACTGCCTAATACAAATCCGTTCCGAAATTTACGCCGTAATTTTAGGGCCACCACATATATCTCGCTCTTTCTGTTATAAAACCATAATGATATTATCTCGAGGTTGATCATACTCAGCCCTGGTTTTCGTCGAGCACTTTGATCTTCGAACTTCGTATTCTTCCTTCAGGCTCGAGCTCGATCTATATCGAACTTATTTTCGACGTAGCCCCTCGAGCCTATAAAATTGGAGATACATATTTTCATCGTATACTGACTTAATAATATCAAGACTAATAATATATATATATATATATATATATATATATATATATATATATATATATATATATATATATATATATATATATATATATATATATATATATATATATATATATATATATATATATATATATATATATTATATTCCCCGAATACATTCAACCAAACAAATTCTTAGTGTCTTCTTGGCTCTGATGTGATGCATCCTCCTCGTACCTCATCATTTCAAGATTATGATTTTGGTAGGACGAATTTTTTTTTTTTTCTGACTACATACATGAAATTCAAAAATATTATAAAAAAAAGGTGTCTAAAATTAAAAGGAACTTTGTCTTTTCCATTCTTTCCTCTCGGTGATCACTTCCTAAAATAAAAGCAAAGAAAATATTGAACCTTTTTGACCTTAAGTTGCATTTCTCACCAATTTAAGTGGATCCTTTTTTTTTTTGTATGCATAACAAGTTAATTTCACGTGTAGTCAATATATTTCATTTGTTGTATTAGTAAAGTCATATAATTATTACTGTCAAAAAATATGATGCAACGAATATGGCTGCTTCTGTCTTAATCAGAGGTTTTGGGTTCGAGTCTTGGATATGAAAAAAATTCTTGATAGATACATTACCCCGAATGAGACTTTACGCGACGTGAATCCAAATAATCGAGCTTTAATGCGAGTACCGAACACGGAATAAGAAAACCAAAAATAAAAAAGTCATATAAAACTATTTACTATATATTGATAAGGTGATTGAACTTTATATATTGTATCAGAATGCCATAGAACTATTTTGGGTATTATTAAAGTCACTCACCTATGTACTGTAATTAATTTCTTAGGAAAAACAACTTAAGTCTCCGACACCCAAAATTGACACGTCAATTTCAGATAGTGTAATATGTCTAGATCCCCAAAATATTAGGGGTGATTTTGAAATTAACCATTAAAATATCAAGTACAAGGTAGTAATTGAACCCCATAAATGGTTAGCGTAAATAAGAACACAAGTGAGCAAGTGACTGCCCTATTCCCTATCAAGCTCCGTTGAATTGTTGCCATTGGCAGTACAATAAGGACCATTTTGCATTCAATTCACTCACCTGCCCCTTGTTTTTTGCCTTCTTATCGTTATCGGATGTCCGGATTCTCACCGGCCCTAACCCCGATTAATTTGAATCCGGCTAGCACGCTATAATTTTTAAAAAAAATTATATTTACAGTTCGAATCCGGAACTGCTAATTAAAAGTATAAGGATCAATCACTCGACAACCCTTGAGGGTCGCTCACCCATCCCATGCATACGTACATGCATGGTGTTACAAAGGTTGCTTTACAATGTCATGTGAAATGAATTATAGTACTACTGTATATTTAGAGTCAAATCGATAAATTATTTCTAATTTTTCTGAACTTATGAGGATTTTAATTCAATTAAAAAGATGTTTTCATTTGTACTTGGCTTTCTAACATCATTGTTGTTGGAGTACTTCAAAATTCATAGAAGCAAGTTTCTGAAAATATAACATTTTTGGACGAAATAATTCAAATGGTCCAAAATTTTTTGGACCATCATTGGTTCGAGTCGTTTTTCTGGACAAAATAAAATTCTTGATTGGACCATAATTCTCTGAATGATTGATGTTTTCCTGCCCTTTTCCCACTAGCTGTTCTGATAGATGATGCTTTTGACAAAATAGACATTTTACTTTAAAATTAAGGTAATACATTTACTCTTTTTAGGGACTCTTAGGTCGAGAGATTTGATATTTTAGTTTACAGTAAATATTATTTTAGTTATATGATTTTTTTGCACAAGAGATTAATAAGAAATAACACAAAGAGATCTATAACTTAAATACGAAAGATTTTTTGTAGGATAAGTTTTGATAGTTAAATTGTAACTTGACATATGAGATCATTTCTTCGGTTTCTTTCGTAATATATCACGTTGATGTGACAAAAACTTAAATAATTCTTGTCAAATTAGGTGTATCTCAAGAAGCTATATGTATGCATATGGACTCTGCAATGATAAATAATGATTGAAAAGTTCATTTGATAAACAAAATATTATATCAATGTATAACTAAATGAATTTAATTTGAATTACTGAAATCGTACGGAAAAATATTAGTGTGAATGAAAATGTGTCAAGCAATTTAGAACGTTTGGAAATGAAAAGATTATTTTAATACAAATAAAAAATGAAATAATATAACATGAAGAGTAGTACGACGTGTCAAGAACCTATGATAAGTTCTAAGTTCAAATCATAATATATAAATTAATAATGAGTTTTTTCGACATCCTATTGGAATATCATTTTTTTTTCCTCCCCAAACGATATGCGACCGTACAATGGGTGTTTTTGGTATGATAAAATTATTTTTTGAAAAATATTCTCTATGAGTAAATGATTTTCTAATGATGCCATTCGTTTTCAGAAAATCCTTTTCAAGGAAAACAAATTCCATTAGAAGGGGCAAGTTGGCTTTCCAAGTCATTTTCTTTCTATGTTAACCTTTTAACTTCTTATTATTTATTTTATATATATTTCTGTACATATACACACTAAAAATACACAAATTAGCAATCGATAAATTCTTTAGTTAAATAAAAAAAATACATTACTAATCCTATATAGTAGCAACAAATTAGCGACAGATTATCAAGAAATTCTATTAGCTACGAGCGATTGAGTATTGAGCTGGGAGAGATTATTTTATGTGAAAGTTTGGGAGATCAAAATATAAATAGTAAAAGTTAGTAGTAATATATAAAAGAAGTAGTTAGTGTATTACCAGTAAGAGAGACATAATCCCTTTTCTAATTTGAGTAATGAACAACATTTCTTCTTCTCCAAGCTTGCCTCTCACTTTGTCATTCTCTCAACACCATAACTGGTAGAAACTTAATATGGTATTATCAGAGCGGTTCATTGTTTTTCATCTCGTAACTTGTTTTTACGTCTTAGTTGTTTGACTTTAAGTCCGCTTACAGATTGTTCGTTGATCCCAAAAGCTAGGGTTTAGTTGATTCAAAGCTGAGATGGCGATTGATGATGAAATGAGTGTAATGAATGACAAAATTGTGCTAAATCACACGTATCTGCACTTGCGACCTTCTAGTATGCTTGGGGAGCAGTTGATCGAATTCAAGCTGATAGAAACTGAAAATTACAATATATGATCTCGATCTATGAGAATTGGGCTTTTCACAAAGAATAAAATAGGAGTTATCGAAGGAACTTGTAAGAAGAAAAATTTTAGGAAGGAGCTACATGATCAATTGGATAAATGCTATGAGTTTATATTATCATGGACAATGAATGTTTTGATAAAGGAACTCTATATCAGTGTAGTATATGCGTTGTTTATGTATAATGTGTGGAAAGATTTGAAGGAGCGATTCGACAAAAGGAACATCTCTAGAGTCTATAACCTAGATAAGGAGATTATAGCATTTAAGCAAGGCCTATCACATGTTTCCACTTATTAGTCAAAGCTTAAGGACTTGTGGGATGAATATGATGCTATGATTCTCACTCCTTCATGTCCGTGCCCTGAATCAAGAATATTGTAGGAGCACATTTAGCAGCAATGCTTGGTGCAGTTTTTGAGTGGATTGAATGAATCCTTCACACAAGAAAAAGGCCAAATAATGGTAATGATTCCAACTCCAGCCATTAATGAAGCATATACAATGGTAGTGCAGGATGAAAGTCAGAGACTCAAAGTTGCAAGACCTAGTAATCTAGTGATAGGAGCTCAAGCAATGGCCTACAATATAACACATGGAGCTAATACCATGGTTCATAACAATCAAGGTTTTCCTGGAGGCTAGAAATAAAAAAATCAATTGTATTGCGATTACTGTCGAATAGAGGGTAACGCCAGAAATGGATGCTACAAGATCATTGGATGCCTTATAGATTTCGAGTCCAGAAAGAAGCCATTTGGAAGGAATCAAGTTGCAGCATTGTAATGATCCAAATGTTGAATTATGTGCTTCCAAGGTCATAAAACCTCATTTAGAGTCATCTCGATCCGCGTGCACAGTTCGGGCGCGTAGCCAGAAAGCTTAAATATGAAATTATGTGAAAAGTATTTTTTGATTTTAAAATAAATAAATTTAACTTCGGTCAAAATTTTGGAAAAACGGATCCGAACCCATGATTTGACGGTCCCGGAGGATCCGTAGATAAATATGGGACTTGGGCGTATGTCCAAAATCGAATTTCGAGGTCCCAAGCCCGAGAAATAAATTTTTTCGTAAAATTGTTTTTTGAAAATATTTAAGAATCATAAAAATAATATTTGATTACAAAGCAATGGTATCGGGACCGTATTTTGGTTATCGCACACGGTACAAGTTTTATATATGATTTAGGTCATTTCTATAATTTTTGGTTAAAAATGGAGTTCGTTTGACATTTTTCGGACCTAAATTGCTAAATTTGATATTTGATGAAGTTTGAGAAAAAAAGTTCTTGATTTTGAGGTTTGATTCATTATTTTTGAGGTTATTTTGGCGATTTAATAGCACGAATAAGTTCGTATGATGTTGTTGAGTTAATTCATGTGTTTGGTTAGGAGCCCCGAGGGCCTGAGTGTGTTTCGGAAGGTTTTGAACTTAGGAAAAATTGCAGAAAATTTGCAACAAGTGCCCAGGCCTGTTGCTCTTCGCGATCGCGTAAGATAAATGGGGACAGGGGTGATTTTTTCCAATGCAAATGCGTGGGATGGAACGCGAACGCGGAGCACTGGGGGGTTGCTCTACGCGAACATGATCTACTCATGTGTACGTACAGAGTAAATGAGGGGCTGGTCTGTGAAGTGAACATTTCCTCTACACAAACGGGTTCATAGGCCCGTGAATGCGAAGGTAAGGGGGGCCAACCCTTCCCAAACACAGAAGAGGACTCGTGATCGCATAAACCTAAGGAAGTCTACTCTTCGCAAACACGGCAGACCCATCGATAACGCGATGAAGGTCTGCCCATCGATCTAAAATAGTAGCAATACATGATTCTTTTTAAAATTTCATAACCTCTTTATCGCAACTCCAAATTAGGCGATTTTTGAAAGAGGATTTCACCACAAATTCATAGGTATGTATTATTTAACTCATTTCTTCATTTTCTATTAACATCTATTAAATTTCTAGGCCTTAATCATGTGAATAAAGGTAGAAAATTAGGAATTTGGGTAGGACTAGGGCTTTTAATTAATATTGATTTAGACCTCGTTCTGGGTTGAATTCTGGAAATACTTATATATTTGGGCTCGTAGGTGAATGGGTGATTTAATTTTGGTCAGAACTCTTGTTTTGACCAAACAGGCCCGGGGTAGATTTTTGGGATTTTTGGAAGAATGATTTGAAAGTTATAATTGAAATTTGGAATTTGATTGTTTAGCATTTATTGATGTTAATAATTCAATTATGTATATATTCGATTGGGTTGGAGCCGAATTTGAAAGGAAAAGCGGTGTTGGAGGCTTGAGATGGCCATGGAAGTTTGAGGTAAGTATTTGGTCTAACCTTAGCTTGAGTGATTAGGAGTTGATTCCTATTTGCTATGTAGTAATTGTTGAGTACAATATATAAGCATGGTGATATCTATACGTTGGTGTCTAGCATGACCGTGAGTCTTTATATTGTGAATATCAAGATTTCATTGTTTCTTTCATGCCTTCGTAATGACTTCTATATGTTGTGAAAAGCTTGTAAAAGAAATTGTGACCTTTGAACTTCGAGGAGCATTAGCTTGAGTTATATTACAAATTATGAAAGTATATGAGATGATTGAACCCTTTAGAGTATTGGCTCAAGTGGTAAAATTAGTTGTGAAGTAAAAGTGAAAGAAAGAGAAAGAATCATTAAATTGTTTCCTTGCCGGGATGTTTGTGACTTTGTTGATTATCTCGCTTGCTGGGATGATGAGATTATTGATATTGTTTCCTTTCCGGAATTTAACTGTTTAATTTTGTTCCCTTGCTGGAATTTCAATTATTATTATTTGTTTACCCCCTTGTCCATTTGTTTGTGATTATTGTATGGGTAAGGAAGAGTGTTCAAGCACGAGGAGTGATGCCGTGCATTATATGTTATTGTGGGGAGAGAGTGTAAAGCACAAAGGGTTATGCCGTTCTGCACGATGTACCATTCCATGCCGATTCTATTGATTATATGTGAGGAAAGAGAGTAAAAGCACGAAGGGTGATGCTGTGCACAGTTTTATGATATAATTGCTTTGGTGAGGAAAAAGAGTAAAAGCACGAATGGTGATGCCATGCACACTTTGATTAATAAAATATTATTTTGGTGAGGACAAGATTAAAAACAAGAAGGGTGATGCCGTGCAAATTTTTTGATTTTTGAATCTAGTTGGTATTCTAGTTATATTGTTTCTTTCCTTACCTGATGTTTTCTATTCGGAAATTTTACCTCTCCTATAGCATGTTTCCCCTCTCCCGCATTGACTGGTTATTTCCTGTATTTCTTTTCTGCTCTATATGTATATAATTGAACTGCACAGGTTTATTTGATAGTCTGGTCCTAGCCTCGTCACGACTTCGCTGAGGTTAGGCTAGACTCTTACCAGCACATGGGTTCGGTTGTGCTGATACTAAACTATACACTACGCGTTGATACAGGAGCAGCTTTCGGACACTAGTTGGAGGGCTTCCTTTGGTCCACTCGGAGACCCAAGGTAGACTTACAGGCGTCCGTAGGCCCTGACGTCTCCCTCTATCTCTATTTCCTATTTCCTGGATTTTTATTCAGAGACAATATATTGTTAATTCTTTATACCCTGTATGTAGTAATCTTAGATAGTCTGTGATACTGTGACATCAGATTTTTGGCATTAGAGGATTTGAAAATTCTTAGTAGACGTTGCTTTTAGATATTTAATCGTTACCTTCCGCTTAAGTATTTATATTTTGTTGTTATCATGTTATCATTGGTATTTGTTAAAAAGAAATAATTTGTTACTGAAAAAGATAGTTAAGGGTTGGTTTGCCTAGCTCTCATTTCTAGGCATCATCACGATTCCTGAGGGTGGGAAATTCAGGTCGTGACAAGTTGGTATCAAAGCTCTAGATTACATAGATCTCACAATTCACGAACAAGCTTAGTAGAGTTTGAGGGATTGGTACGACAATGTCTGTATTTATCCCCCCAAAAGGCTACTGAGTTAGAAAAACTTCATATTTGTTTTTTCTTATCGTGCGGTCTGGTTTCTCAATACTAATTAAATTTCTGCTCTGTTCTTTTGCAGATAGCGAGAACATGCGCTTCCTCATCTATCGATCAGCAGCCCAAGCCCCCAGTAGCAGCTCCCACAAAGAGTAGAGGGCAAGGCCGAGGTCGTGCTAGAGGCTGAGGCAGGTGCAGTCCCCAGCCAAGGGAAGTAGCACCCATAGCGGTGCTCATGCTGATTTTGATGACGAGGTTCCAGCCCCATCTCAGGTCCTAGAGGAGTTTATTGCTACCCCAGTTCTTCAAGATGCTCTGGTCCGTCTAGTGGGCCTTATGGAGAGTGTCACCAGGGAAGGTTTACTTCCTATAGCACCGACCATCTCTCATGCTGGAGAAGGGGCCTAGAGTCCTGCTACTCGCACTCTGGAGCAGGTAGCTCCTCAGTATCAGACTCTAGCGGCTCAGCCAGTTGGGGAAGTTCAGCCAATTACGGTAGCTCAAACTGATAATGGAGCAGCAATGTTTGCCGATGCTTTATGGAGATTGGATAGGTTCACCAAGCTCTTCACTACTACCTTCAGAGGTGAATCTACTGAGGATCCCCAGGATTATCTGCATTGCTGCTATGAGGTTCTTCGGAACATGGGTATTGTTGAGACCAATGGGGTTGATTTCGCTACATTTTGCTTGTCTGGATCTACCAAGACTTGGTGGAGGATTATTGCTTAGCTAGACTAGTAGGATCGCTAGCCTTGACCTAGGAGCAGTTCACGCAACAATATTTTGAGAAGTTTCTCCCTGTTACACAGCGAGAGGCCTATCGGAGGCAGTTCGAGCGTCTCCAGCAGGGATCCATAACTGTCACCTAGTATACTCCCCATTGAGAAGGAGAGAGTGAGATGGTTTATTGATGGACTCATCCAGCCGATTCGTCTTTAGATGGCCAGAGAGGATGGGAGTGAGATATCCTTCCAGGAGGCCGTCAATATGGCCCGGAGGGTTGAGATGGTATTATCACAGGGGGGTTGGTCATAGGGGAGACAAGAGACCTCGTCAGTCAGGAAGATTCAGTGGTGCCTCATCTGGAGGTAGAGATTCGTGTGACATGGGTGATCCTCCTAGGCCCTTTCAGTCAGCACTCCAGGTCTCTCATGGTACTTCAGGTGATCATGGTCCTTAGATGCATTATTCTAATCAGCAGCCTTATAGTGCACCACTAGCTCCCATCAGTGCACCAGCAGCTCCCATCAGTGCACCACCACTTCAGAATTTCCGAGGTGGTTATTCAGGTCGACAGGGTTAGCAGTTTTAGTACCCGAGGGCTTGTTACACTTGTGGTGATTCGGGTCACATTGCAAAGTTTTTCCCTTGAGCATCGAGTAGCTTACAACATCAGAGTTCCCGTGCAATGGTTCCAGCACCAGGACTTCCACAGACAACACAGTCAGCTAGAGGTGGGGGTATAGGTGTTATAGGCGGAAGTAAAGGATTTAGATGTGGAGCTCAGGCCGCTAGAGGTAGAGATCAGCCAGCTGCAGGTCGTCCCAGAGATGTAGCCCAGGGTGGTAGGGCGTAGCTCTGATGTTATGCTCTTCCACCCAGGCCCGAGGCTAAGGCTTCAGATGCGGTGATGGTTTGTGATAGAGGTGCTTCAGTGTTATTTTATCCAGGGTCCACTTACTCATGTGTGTCATCTTATTTTGCCACGTATCTGGTCATGCCTAGTGATTCATTGAGTGTTCTTGTTTATATGTCTACATTGGTAGGTGATTCTATTATGGTAGATCGAGTCCATCGTTTATGTGTGGTTGTGATTGAGGGTCTGGAGACTTGTGTGGATTTGTTGCTTCTAGACATGGTCGACTTCGATGTTATATTGGGGATGGACTAGTTATCACCTTACCACGCTATCTTGGATTGTCATGCCAAGACTGTGAACTTAGATTTACCGGGTATGCCTTGTTTAGAGTGGAGAGGGACTCCTGGTCATTCTACCCATAATGTTATCTCGTATGTGAAGGCTAGGCGTATGGTTGAGAAGGGGTGCTTGTCCTATTTGGCATATGTTCATGATTCTAGTGATGAGGTCCCTTTTACTAATTATGTGCCCGTTGTTCGTGAGTTCCCTGATCTTTTTCCTTCAGACCTGCCGGGTATGTCGCCCGACAGGGACATTGACATTTGCATTGATTTCGCTCTGAGCATTCAGCCCATTTCCATCCCGCCATATCGTATGGCCCTGCCTGAGTTGAAATAGTTAAATGAACAGTTACAAGACTTGCTTAAGAAAGGTTTTATTAGACATAGAGTTTCAGCTTAGGGTGTGTTGGTGTTGTTCATTAAAAAGAAGGACGGGCAAATGAGAATGTGTATTGATTACCGGAAATTGAACAAGGTAAAAGTCAAGAATAAATATCTATTGCCAAGTATTGATGATTTGTTCGATCTGCTTCAGGGTTCAAAGGTATTCTCCAAGATTGACTTGAGATCTGGCTACCATCAGTTGTGGATTATGGCGTCCGATGTCCCTAAGATAGCATTCAACACTCCGTACGTGCATTATGAGTTCTTGGTTATGTCATTCGATTTGACTAATGACCCAACAACATTTATGGATTTGATGAATCGAGTGTTCAGGCCCTATTTGGATACGCTCGTGATGGTCTTTATTGATGATATTTTGATATATTCCCACAGCCGGGAGGAGCATGAGCAGCATCTCAGGGTGGTTCTTTTGACTCTGAGGGATAGTTATATGCTAAGTTCTCGAAGTCTGGGTTCTGGTTGAGTTCACTTGCATTTCTGGGTCATGTTGTATCAGCAGAGGGTATTCAGGTGGACCCAAAGAAGATTGAGTCAGTCAGGAACTGGCCTAGACAAGCATCATCTATAGAGATTCGGAGTTTCTTGGGATTAGTAGGCTACTATAGTCGGTTCTTGGTGGTGTTTTAATCTATTGCAGCCCCGATGACCAGGTTGTCCTAGAAGGGTGCCCATTTCAGATGGTCGGATGAGTGTGAGGAAAGCTTTCAGAAGCTCAAGACCGTTTTGACTACGGTATCAGTGTTGGTTTTTCCCATAGGTTCAGGACCTTACATTTTTTATCGTGATGCTTCTCGTGTTAGGCTTGGTGAAGTGTTAACACAGGAAGGCAAGGTCATTGCCTATGCTTCGCGGTAGTTGAAGATTTAAGAGAAGAACTATCCGATTCATGACTTAGAGTTGGCAGCCATTGTTCATGCATTGAAGATTTGGAGGCACTACTGTATGGTGTGGCATGTGAGGTGTTCATAGACCACAAGAGTCATCAGTATTTCTTCAAGAAAAAGGAGTTGAATTTTAGGCAGAGGAGATGGTTGGAGTTGTTTAAAGACTATGATATCACTATTTTATATCACCGGGGAAAGGCAATGTGGTGGCCGATGCTTTGAGTAGAAAGTCAGCTAGTATGGTCTTGCTTACATTTCGGTCAGTGAGAGGCTGCTTTTTTATATGTTCAGGCTTTGGCAAATCGGTTTGTGTGGTTGGATATTTCTAAGCCTAGTCTGGTATTAGCTTGCACGGTCTCGTTCTTCATTATTAGAATGTACCCGTAATCGGTTTGATGATCCCCATTTGTATGTCCTCAGAGACACGGTGCAGTATGGAGATGCCAAGCAGGTTACCTTAGAAATGATAGAGTTTTTGAGATTGCTGGGGCGAGTTTGTGTGCCTAATGTGGATGGGCTTCGGGAGTTGATTTTAGAGGAGGACCATAGCTCCCAATACTTTATTTATCCGGGCGCCATGAAGATGTATTAGGACTTGCGGCAACATTATTGGTGGTGTAGAATGAAGAAGGATATTGTTTCATATGTGGCTTAGTGTTTGAATTGTCAATAGGTTAAGTATGATCATCAGAGGCCTGGTGATTTTTATCAGAGGATTGAGATTCCCGATTGGAAGTAGGAGTGGATCTCTATGGATTTTGTTACTGGAGACCCACAGACTCGGAAGAAGTTTGACGCTGTTTGGTTCATTATTAATAGGTTAGCTAAGTCAGAACATTTCATTCCCGTGGAAGTCTCCTATTCATCCGAGAGGTTAGGTGAGATCTATATTCGGGAGATTGTTTGCCTACATGGTGTACCCATATCTATCATTTTAGACTGGGGTACGCAGTTTACCTTGCACTTCTAGAGAGAAGTTCAGGGAGAGTTGGGTACCCAGGTTGAGCTGAATACAACATTTCATCCTCAAACGAACGGGTAGTCCGAGCGGACTATTTAGATTTTGGAGGATATTCTCCGAGCTTGTGTTATTGATTTTGGAGGTTCATGAGATCAGTTTTTGCCCTTGGCAGAGTTTACCTACAACAATAGCTACCAGTTGAGTATCTAGATGGATCCTTATGAGGCTTTATATGGTAGGCGGTGTCAATCTCCGGTCAGATGGTTTGAGACGAGAAAGGCTCGGTTGTTGGGTACAGATCTGGTTCAGGAGGCCTTGGACAAGGTCAGGATCATTCAGGAGAGGCTTCGTACAGCTCAATCCAGGTAGAAGAGTTTTGCGGATCGCAAGGTTTGAGATGTGGTTTTTATGGTTGGTGAGTGAGTATTGCTCCGAGTGTCGCCTATGAAGGGCATGATGAGATTTGGGAAGAAGGGCAAGCTTAGCCCTAGGTTCATTAGTCTATTTGAGATCTTTGATAGAGTAAGAGAGGTTACTTATAGACTTGCATTGCTGTCAAGTTTATCAACCGTGCATCCAGTGATGTATGTGTCCATTCTTCGAACATATAACAGCGATCCATCCCACATTTTAGATTTCAATTGTCCAGGTGGACAAGGACCTGTCCTATAAGGAGGAGCCGGTGGTTATTCTAGACCGGTGGGTTCGTCAGTTGAGGTCCAAGAGTTTGCGTTCTGTTCGTGTTCAGTGGAGAGATCAGCCTCCTGAGGCATCGACCTAGGAGTCCGAGTCTAATATGCGGAGCCGTTATCCCCATCTTTTCCCCGGCTCAGGTACTTCCTTTTTCTGTCCATTCGAGGACGAAGAGTTGTTTTAGAGGTGGACAATATGATGACTCAAAAGATGTCACTTGTTTTAATTCGTGCTTCCAAAGCCTTGAAAACCTCAATTAGAGTCACCTCGATTTGCTTGCGTAGTCCAGGCGCTTAGCCGGAAATCTTAAATATGAAATTCTATGAAAAATGCTAAATTTTGATTTAAAATGAATAAATTTGACTTCGGTCACTATTTTAGGAAAATGGACTTGGACCAGTGATTTGACGGTCCAAAAGGGTACATATAAAAATATAGGACCTGGGTGTATGCCCAGAGTCGAATTCGGAGGTCCCAAGCCCGAGAAATTATTTTTTTGTAAAACTATTTTCTAAAAATATTTATGTAAAATTGAAATGAAGTCAGATTAAAAAGCAATGGTATCGGTCCCGTATTTGGTTCCGGCACTCGGTACATGTCTTATATATGGTTTAAGTCATTTCTGTAAAATTTTGTTAAAAGCGGAGTCTGTTTGATATTATTTGGACCTAATTTGCTAAATTTGATACTTGATGAAGTTTGAGAAAAAAAGTTCTTGATTTTGAGGTTTGATTCATTGTTTTTAGGTTATTTTGGCAATTTTATCACGCAGATAAGTTCGTATGATTTTGTTGAGTTAGTACATGTATTTGGTTAGGAGCCCCGAGGGCTCGGGTGTGTTTCGGAAGGTTTCAGACTTAGGAAAAATTGTAGAAAATCGCAACATCTTCCCAAGCCTGTTGCTCTTTGCGATCGTGTAAGGTAAATGGGACAAGGGTGATTTAGTCCAATGAAAACGCGAGGGAATGAACACGAATGCGGAGAACTGGGGGGGTTTCTCTACACGAACTCGATCCACGTCCCACGAACGCATAGAGTAAATGAGGGGCTGGTCTGGGAAGTGAACATTTCCTCTACACGAACGCGTTCATAGGCCCGCAAACGCAAAGGCCAGGGGGCCAACCCTTCACGAATGCATAAGAGGACTCACGATCGCGTAAGCCTGAGGAAGGTTGCTCTTCGAATGCGGTAGACCCATCTTGAATGCGATGAAGGTCTGCCCAGTGATTTAAAACAGTAGCAATACGAGTTTCATTTTAAGATTTCATAAGCTCTTCATCTCAAATCCAAATTGCGTGATTTTTGAAAGAGGATTTCACCACAAATTCATATTAACATTTAACTCTTTTCTTTATTTTCCATTAACACCCATTAGATTTGTAGGCCTAAATCATGTGAATAAGGATAAAAAATTAGGGATTTGGGTAGGACTAGGGCTTTTAGATTAATGGTGATTTAGACCTCTTTTTGGGTCAAATTCTGGAAATAATTATATATTTGGGCTCGTGGGTGAATGGGTGATTTGATTTTCGTTCGAACCTCGTGTTTTAATCAAGCAGGCCCGGGGTCGATTTTTGGGATTTTGGGAAGAATGATATGGAAAGTTATAATTGAACTTTGGAATTTGATTGTTTAGCATTTATTGATGTTATTAAGTCAATTATGTATAGATTCAATTGGATTGGAGCTGAATTTGAAAGGAAACGCAGTGTTTGAGGCTTGAGTTGGCCTTGGATGTTTGAGGTAAGTGTTCGGTCTAACCTTAGCTTGAGGGATTGGGAGTTGAGTCCTATTTGCTATGTGGAAATTGTTGAGTATGATGTATAGGCTTGGTGACGAGTATCTATATGTTGGTGTCTAGCATGACCGTGAGTTTTTATATTGTGAATATCATGATTTCACTGTTTCTTTCATGCCTTGGTGATGATTTCTATATGTTGTGAAAAGCTTGTGAAAGAAATTGTGTCCTTTGAACATCGAGGAGCACTGGCTCAAGTTATATTACAAATTGTGAAAGTATATGAGATGATTGAACCCTTTGGAGCATTGGATCAAGTGGTAAAGTGAGTTGTGAAGTAAAAGATGAAAGAAAGAGAAAGAGTTATTAACTTATTTTCTTGCCGAGATACTTATGGCTTCGTTGATTATCTCCCTTGCTGGGATGATGAGATTATTGATATTTTTCCCTTGTCGGGATTTAACAGTTTAATTGTGTTCCCTTGAGGGATTTCTATTATTATTAATTTACTCCCTTGCCCTTTATTTGCGATTGTCGTTTGGGTGAAGATGAGTGTTAAAGCACGAAGGGTGATGTCGTGCATTTTTTGTTATTATGAGTAGAGAGTGTAAATCACGAAGGGTGATGTTGTGCCACACGATGTACCATTCCGTGCCGATTCTATTGATTATATTTGGGGAAAGAGAGTAAAAGCATGAAGGGTGATGCCGTGCACATTTTTATTATATAATTGCTTTGGTGAGGAAAGAGAGTAAAAGCACAAAGGGTGATGCCGTGCACACTTTTATTATAAAATATTATTTTGATGACGACAAGAGTAAAAGAACGAAGGGTGAAGTCGTGCAAATTGTTTGATCTCCAATTCTAGTTGGTATTCTAGTTATGTTGTTTCTTTCCTTACTTGATATTTTTTATTCGAAATTGTTACCTCTACTATAGCATGTTTCCCTCCTCCCACATTGACCGGTTATTTCTTGTATTTCTTTTCCACTGTATATATATTTGAACTGCACCGGTTTATTTGATAGTCTAGTCCTAGCCTCGTCACTACTTTGTCGAGGTTAGGCTAGACACTTACCAGCACATGAGTTGGTTGTGCTGATACTACATTCTGCGCTGTGTGCAAATATAGGAGCAACTTTCACACAGTAGTTGGAGGGATTCTTTCAGTCCACTCGGAGACCCAAGGTAGACCTGAAGGCGTCCGAAGGCCCTGGCGTCTCCCTCTATCTCTATTTCCTGTTTCTTTAATTTTTATTCAGAGACAATGTATTGCTAATTTTTCCGACCCTTTATGTAGTAATCTTAGACAGTCTGTGATAGCATGACACCAGATTTTGGGCATTAGAGGATTTGAAAAGTTGTAATAGATGATGCTTTTAGATATTTCATTGTTACCTTCCGCTTAAATATTTATATTTTCGTTGTTTTTATGTTATCACTGGTATTTGATAAAAAGAAATAATTTGTTAATGAAAAAGATAGTTAAGAGTTGTCTTGCCTAGCTCTCATTAGTAGGCGCCATCACGACTCCCGAGGGTGGGAAATCCGAGTCGTGAAAAGAACACAATGTACAAGTGGACAAATCCCAAGAGATGCAAGAGCAAACGACCAACACAAGCATCACACCTATAGGAACATTTTTCACAGAAGAACAATATCACCAGCTGCTTCATATGCTGAACAAGACCAATATACATGTATTGATACGACAACCCATGCTAAAATTACATGTATACCCTTTTCCTTACTCAGTATGTCAGGGAAAAAGGATGGATAATAGACTTGGGGGTAACAAATCAAATGGTGGCTCGAAGTGCTGTTCAAAACCAAACCGCAATCGTTAGCTGAACCGAATCAAACCGATGGTTTATTGGTATCAGATTATCAGAGTAAACTTGATAGTGAACAAATTGAGATTTTATAATTAACGTCTTAACCGTATGGGGCGGATTACTCAATTTTCTTTTCGGCTAAATTGTTAGAATGTTAAGCATTTTTATATTTATACTTTTACCCCTATGTATATAAAGTGTTATTGATTCCTAAATGGCTAACTCTCTAATTTCTAATTCTCAATAGAACTATCGTCTAATTGTAGCCAATGGCATTGGCAGTCGTCTTTGGCTTCTAATCAGGAAAAGCTACTACAACTAACTGAGACAGCATGAACTATGCATTTGGCCGTTGGATATTGGTTGTTCAAAACTTTTCTATTTAGTTTAGCCGATAAACCGTCCGCTAATTGTCAATCCAATGCCAATCCATTTGTTTTCTACCCGAATCATTAATCCTAATTATCTACCCGACCGCCCCATATACACTCCTAGTGTCTAGTTTATATGTGAACAATGACTATATGGAACTATCTAGAAGTAATAGGAGGAAAGTATTACTACATATTGGAGAAACAAGTGCGATCACTCACTTAGGTACTTTCAGCTTACTAAATGGATTGGTGATAACAAATGTAATTTATGTACCTCATTTTAGATACAATCTACTATTAGTGTCTAAACTCATTAAAGCTCTGGGGCTCTTCCTTGCATTATTTCCTAACTGATGTGTCTTCTAGGACATTTACAATGGGAAAGTGAGGGGGCTTGGAATAGAGGAGCATGGATTGTATATGTTAGACCTAACTGTCAAGAACAAGTGTGAAGCAGGATTGCGAGTTAGCCTCATTACTTTCACAATAATTGTAAATAGAATAATAGTCCTTTGTGGTATAGAACATTAGGTGATGTGCCCATATATGCTATGAAGATAATACCTATGTTTAGGAATGTAAATATTGTTGACTGTGATGAACATTGTACTGTATGTCCCTTAGCTAAGAAAACAAGATTGTCATTTCCTATTAGCAGGAATAAAAGTGATATTTTTGGTAAACTCATACATGCAGATGTTTGGGGTCCTTTTAGAATGCCTACTCATGATGGTAAAAAGTATTTCTTAACTCTCGTGATTCAACAGGTACACTTAGGTATGTCTTATGAACACTAAGGATGAGTCAGTTGTAGTACTGAAATACTTTATTGCAATGATTAGGACTAAATTCCCTTCATGTGTTAATACCTTTTGAACAGAAAATGGAGGTGATTTCTTTAATAATCAGTTATGCTGCTGAATGAAGGGATAACACACCAAAGCGCATATCCTTATACCCATCAACAAAATAAGGCAGTAGAGAGAAGGCACATGTATATCTTGGACACAACAAGATCACTGAAGTTCTAAGCAAATCAACCATTGCAATTTTAGGGTGAATGCATTCTAATAGTAGTATACTTGATTAACAGAATTTCAACAAGGTCTCTGGGTAGCAGATGTCCATTTGAGCTGGTGTTCAACAAGAGTACCTTACTTAAGCACCTAAAAATATTTGGATGTCTTTGTTGTGCTGCTAATCTGAAGAAAATGGATAAGTTCTCAGCTAGAGCAGTCATTGTAGTTTTTCTAGGTTATTTACTAGTGCAGAAAGGTTATAAGTTGTTTGATCTCATTTATCATGTTCTCTTTGTTAGTAGGGATGTGATCTTTCAAGAAGAAAGTTTTCTTTACAAGCAATTATCAACTGCACCAGACACCATAGCTCCCTCCATGGACCAATGTCCATATATGGATGATTCTGATCTTAAACCTCATCCTATGCCTGCACATACACATATTGATGCTCCAGAATATCATACTGGTTCTTTTTCAATTGCTGATATTTCTGATAAATCCAGCTCAGATGTTGAAGTATCACATCCCCCACAGATGCACCCTTTGCTGAAGCACATCAAGGCCTCAATTCACTTCATTGTCTACACTTGATGCTCACACACAAGCCAAGTCTGCCTCAACTCCCAATCCATTATTGTTAGAAGAAAATCCTCATGTGCATGCTGATGATCCTGTACCTAAAAGACCTCCTAGAATATCCAGGCCACCCATATGGATACATGGTTATATACTTCAACAAAAGGGCAAAGGAGCTTGCTTCCTATTCAATAACAAACTTAGTGTGTTATACACACCTAATGCCTGCATATTCATAGTGCCATACAATATATTCTTCAGAAATAGATCCTAGATCCTTTGCTGAAGCTGCCAGGGATCCTAAGTGAGTAGATGCCAAGAAGCAAGAAATTCATGCATTGGAAGATAACTGCACATGGATTATAGTGCCCTTACCACATGAGAAACATGCCATTGGGTGAAAATAGGTGTTAAAGATTAAATGCAAAGCTACATGAGAGGTTGAAAGGTACAAATATAGATTAGTCATAAAAGGATACACATAAAAGGAAGGCTTAGACTATACTAATACCGTTTCACCTATTGCCAAAATGGTGACAGTCAGATCTATCATTGTTGTAGCGGCAAAGTCTAGATGGCCTCTCTATCACATAGATGTTCATAATGCCTTTCTACAAGGTGATCTAGTTGAGGAAGTTAACATGCTAGTGCCTCCTAGTTTTTCTAGAGGTACTGCAAAGAAGGGGGAGTCTCAGGTATGTAGGCTACACAAGTCACTATATGGGATGAAGCAAGCATCAAAATTGTGAAACATAAAACTAACTTCTGCTTTGCAAGAAATGGGCTTCAAACAAAGGCACTATGATTACTCAGTCTTCACAAATTTTCTCTTGGTATTGATTTATGTAGATGATTTGATAATCAAAGAAAGTGATAACACAGAAATTAATATCACAAGGGAGTATTTGAAGAAGTTCTTTAAAATGAATGACTTAGGAGAGTTAAAGTTCTTCTTCGGAATTTAATTTGCAAGATCTGAAAAGAGAATTTACACGAGTCAAAGGAAATATGCTTTAAAGCTTATTTCAGAGCTTGGGTTATCATGGGCCAAGCCTACAAGTACACATCTAGAGATAAATTAATAGCTGATATCAATATAATTTGATAAAGAAGATGGAATTCAGGATGAAGCTTTGGTAGACTTTGGCGAATACCATAGATTAGTTGGAAGACTACTTTATCTAAAGATGACCAGGTCGAATATATCTTTTGTTGTGCAAACACTTAGCGAATATATACACTCTCCTAAACATTCACACTTGGAAGCAACAGGGAGAGTGGTAAGATATACCAAAAGTGCACCAGGACAAGAGTTGTTACTTCATTCTACTGGTAATGATAGTTTAACTACTTATTGTGATGCAGACTGGGGAATCTGTGTTCAAAAAAAACGGTCAGTTACACGTTATCTACTGCTGCTGAAGTGGTTTGGTTAACTGGTTTGTTTATTGAGTTGGGAGTCAATTTGAGGCAGCCAGTGCACATGATATGTGGCAATAAGGATGCTATCCAAATAGCAGCAAATCCAACATTTCATGAACGCTCAAAGCAAATAGATATCGATTATCACTTTGTTAGGGGGACAGTCAAGGCTGGTGTTATTAAGATTGTTCAAGTTAACACCAAAGATCATACAACAGAAATGTTGACAAAGAGACTTGGTAAAACGCAACAACATCACCTACTTAGCAAGCTAGGAGTGAAGAATATTTCTCTATCCTCCTGCTTGAGGGGGAATATTGTGCCAGGGTGAAGAATTAGCTTATATGGAAGTTTGAGGGATCAAAATTTAAATAGTAGAAGTTAGTAGGTGTTAAGTTAGTAGTTATATATAACAGAAGTAGTTAGTGAAGAACATTTCTTCTTCTCTGAGCTCGTCTCTCACTCTGTCATTCTCTTAACTCTATAGCTGGTTGAAACTTAATATTGAGCAACTAAATTCACAGTGAATTCTAGTTTTTTTTTTTTGGTGTGGTGTGTGTGGGAGCAGTGATTGGGTAAAGGAAAAAAAAATTGGAGAGGAATTACCGGGCAAGAAATCAAATCTTACCGATAAGGTAAGAATTTAGGTAACCAACCAACTAAAGTATCAAGAGATTCTCTTTCCCACTAACGCTTAAAGGGCATTATTAGTATTTAGTTTTCAATGGTTTCGCCAAAACACTCTTCGAACTAATATTACTATTAGTGGTTTCATTCTATCATACGTACTAGTGTTTTCGTGATTTTTTATATTACAATTACCTCCCTTATTTTAATTTTTTTTAAATAAAACTTTAACTATTTTTCATTAATGTAAGCGTGAAGCGTAATATCTATTCTTTTCTGAGATATTTTTTATTCACAAACAAAACACTAACAAATATTTTCCAAAAAGATAATTTTCATATTCGATTTCGTCGTACTGACAGTCACATGCAAGTGTAATGTGAGGAAAAGGCAAGGAGTACCATCCTCGATACTTTTCATAATTAAATGCATATTATAGAAAGTGAATTTTCTAAGTCAATAATGGTTGAACTTAGGCGTGGGTATACAACCATTATAAATAAATAATGATGGAGATATAAGGGTGCCCTACATTTTTTTCAAATAATGACGCCTCTTACTAGTTTTTTTTCCTTCCTTTCTCTTACTTTTTGGGGGTAGGGTTTGGGGGTTTTGGGGTGGGGGGGGGAAGTTCTAATGGAGGGGTAGTTGGCGGGGATTGTTACTTTTCAATGTAGGGGACCATATGCACCTTTATATATATATATATATATATATATATATATATATATATATATATATATATATATATATATATATATATATATATATATATATCGTTTAGAATGATGTACATATACAAATAATTGAAAGTTGTAATGTACCTTAGTAATTGAGGTTGCTTTTGATTATCACACTAAAGATCCTCTCCAGGTTTTATGTTATTAAAGCTTGACATGACTTCTATATATATATACACGTTA
Organism: Nicotiana benthamiana; assembly: GCA_034376525.1. Lineage (NCBI taxonomy): Eukaryota > Viridiplantae > Streptophyta > Magnoliopsida > Solanales > Solanaceae > Nicotiana > Nicotiana benthamiana. The sequence goes on from CM067337.1 coordinate 100,562,927, forward strand.
AGATAAGAGTATTAGGTCGTCTTCCAAAATCAGCTCAAGAAAATATGAGCTGCTCAATCTGTCTAAAATGGAACGAGTTAATAATCAACCCATTTATTAACTCACTTCACTTTAACCCAATCCAATGTAGACCATCTAAAATCTAATCTGAATTTAGAAAAAATGATATTGCATAGTCATTCTCAAAGTAATAGTCGAAAGTATATAAATTTTATATATTTTTTCGATTATCAAATATAATTAATTTCTGACGCCGGTTAAAAGTGCAAAAAGTCCTAGAATATAGCCAAATTTACTCGCGAATCCTTATCAAAATATTTTAAAAGCTTTTCCTGTTACATATAACTATAACAAATAATCTCTCTTAGGGAAACTACCAGCTATGTCCAATTATAAGTAACTTATTACAAAAATTGGCAAATTCATAAAATATTACTAATATTAGCCAATTAGCTATTTGTAGCAAAAAAAATCGATCTTTTGCTTCTTTTTTTTTTTGAGTGAGTATTATTAGAATAGATTGCGTATATCTTAAAGGAGTTTGAATCTAAATTTTGGGCTGATAAGGTAGAGTTTTGAGGTTGTTTGAATTGAAAATCGAAGTAGAAGATGAATATGAAAAATGATATGTGTATCATTATTTATCACATAATTATCATATTTGTTTCTAATATGTATCACATGTATATCCATGTATACGTGTGTGTGATACATGTTTCATACGTGTATCGCAGAAGTATTTTTTGAACTCCATTTTAACCACGAATTTTGATACCAATTCAGGCAAAATCACATCTAATCTTCCTCAAATTTTGTATATTGACTCCTCTATATATTTTCAATGAGTTTCAACCATACCCATTGAGAAAAGGTCATTTTTTGCTTAGATTTTTGGAATCTTTTCAACACCTTATTTGCTACCTTATCCATGAATTTCCTTTTAAACTTGCATCTAATATTGTTGATCGCGCTTAAAAATATGGAAGAAGATCTTAGCGTGTGATTCTTGAAGAGAAAGAACTTTCTTTACTTGGAATTACAATTTTATATGTGTTTGGCTAGTTTTGATAAATTTAAGATTAATGACTAAATATTGGTAAACTAGAATTTATTCGGGACACTTATATAAGATTCCTTTTCTTTTATTAGTTGTGTTTGGTAATTTAATAAATTATAAGAAAACAACAAAAATTATTAAAATTGGATAAGATTGAGCTGATTGGACCATGACTCATTGTTTAGCTGATCTTGTCCCAGCTTACATTAAACGGGTTATTGACACACTAGTTTAGCAACGTTTTTTTCATTTGCATAAATCAGCCAACTCCGATTTGACGCTCCAAGTATTCTGTATCTCTGAGCAATTTGTGAAAACGTATAGATTTGAAGGCAAACTGACGAAGAACACAGTGAGAGAAAGAGAGTAGGTGAAGGAACTCTCTGGAAGAACCGAGAGAAAATGATTAATGCCTTAAACAAAAAATCTGTCTTTACATATACATATACACAAATAATAACACTTGGGTCGGGTCAGACGGCCCAAGTGTAAAAGAATTAAAAGAATTGGGCTCAGAACATTAAGGCTCAGATACATGACTAAAACTACAGTATACCAAATATATAGTGAATATACAGTGAATATACAACAATATCAATGTCTATGTCTAGGCTTGGAGGCTAGATAATCTTGTAGCTCAACACCCTCCCTCAAGTTGGAGGGGGGTACCACCTTCAACTTGAGCAGTAGAGGATGCAGGATGGTCCCAGGCAGAGGCTTGGTGAAAAGGTCAGCAAGCTGACCAGAAGTAGGGACATGTGAAATAGAGATGAGGCCAGCAGTCAGTTGATCCCGAATAAAATGACAGTCCACTTCAATATGCTTAGTCCGTTCATGAAAAACAGGATTCTTTGCAATATGAATAGCAGCCTGGCTGTCACAAAAAAAAGAGAAAGGAAGAGTAACAGAAACCCCAATATCAGTTAACAAACGAGAAACCCAAGACAATTCAGCAACCACCTTACTGAGTGTCCTATATTCAGCCTTAGCAGAAATAAGGAAATCACAGGTTGCTTCTTGGATTTCCAACTAATCAAACAACCACCCAAAAGAAGACAAAACCCAGTAATAGATCTACGGGTATCAGGGCAGGCAGCCCAATCACTGTCAGAATAAGCAGTAACAGAGAAATCAGAACTAGAAGAGTAGAACAGACCCAAAGAAGAAGTACCCTTGAGGTATCTGAGGATATGAAAGGCAACATGCATATGAGGGACTCTGGGACTTTTCAGAAATTGACTCAGATGATGAACAACAAAACAGATGTCAGGCCTAGTGTGAGTCAAAAATAGGAGTTTACCAACAAGGCTCCTATATTGATCAGGGGAGGAGAAAGGATCACCAGAATCAGCATGAAGTTTGACATTAATATCCAAAGGACTAATAACAGCAGATACATTAACACAGCCAAACTGATGCAGCAAATCAGAAATATATTTATGCTGATTAAGGATCACTCCACCAGGAACAACTGACACCTCTATGCCCAAAAAATAATTCAAAGACCCTAGGTCTTTAATCCTGAACTGAACATCCAGAAACAGTTTCAGGGCAGCAATCTCATCATAGTCATCCCTAGTTAAAATAATGTCATCCACATAAACTGCTAAAATCACTAGAGACCCAGGTTTACCTTTGATGAATAAAGAATAATCATTCAAAGAATGAGTGTAGCCTCTGGAATATAGAGCAGAAGACAATTTAGCATACCATTGTCTGGAAGCCTGTCTCAGCCCATAGAGGGATTTTTTTAACTTACAGACAGGAGGAGCAGAGGCACTAGAAACAGAGGCAGAAGAAGGAGAAGAAACAGTCAAGCCAGGAGGGAGCTTCATATAGACCTCCTCATCCAAATCACCATGTACGAAAGCATTGTTAACAACAAGTTGAAACAATTTCCAATTATTCTTAACAGCCACAGCAATAAGACACTTAACAGTGGACATCTTAACCACTGGGGAGAAAGTGTCAGTGAAATCAATGCCTTCAACCTGAGTATCAACTCTAATGACAAGCCTAGCTATATGCCTTTCAACAGCGCCATCAGCCTTATATTTTATTTTATAAACCCACTTGCAGCCTATGGGTTTCTTACCAGGAGGAAGAGGAACAACATCCCAGGTATGGTTGGCATCCAAGGCATCAAACTCCTTTCTCATGGCATCCTGCCATACTGGAACAGATGCAGCTTGAGAGTAATAAAGAGGTTCAGAGTCTAAAGAAGAAGAAGAGGAGCCAAAAAATGCAGGAAGTTGACAGACATAGTCCTTAAGATAAGAGGAAGGATTATGCTGTCTGCCAGATTTTCTGGGAGCAGGAGCAGAAGGAGAAGAAGGCAAAGTAGGAGGAGAGGTATCAGGATTGAATGGAGGAATGGAGGCTGGAACAGAAGAAGGAGAAAAGGGGGCAGAAGGAGAAGAAGGAGAGGGAAAAACATGTATCAACAAGTCAGTGTCAGAGAAGGAAGGCTCAAGAGAAGGAACTGAGGGAAATGAGGAAGGAACAGAAGATGAAACATTCTTAAAAGGCAGGATGGTTTCATGAAATATAACATCCCTGGAAACAAAGTATTTCTTTGAAGTAAGGTCATAAAGTTTATAACCTTTTTTAGCAAAAGGATACCCAATGAAGACACAAGAAATAGCTCTAGGTTTTAATTTGTCCCTTTGAGGAATAGGAACAGTAGCATAGGCAAGGCACCCAAAAGCTCTCAAATGGGAGTAGGTTGGTGCCTGTCCATGTAAAACTTCAAAGGGAGATTTATAATGAAGAAGTCTGGATGGCAGTCTATTAATGAGATAGGTGGCAGTTAGTAAGTAGTCTCCCCAGAAAGAGATTGGTAGGCCAGATTGAAAAAGTAAGGCTCTACGGGTCTCAAGAAGAGTCATATGTTTCCTTTCCACAATTTGTTGGGGACTATGAGGACAGGTTGTTTGGCGAATAATCCCTTGATTACTAAAGAAAGAAATACCCTCAATGCTAGACCCCAGTTCTAAAGCATTATCACTTCTAACAATTTGAACTACAGCATTAAACTGAGTTTTAACCATACACAGAAATGATTTAAGCAGACAGAAGGCATTGCTTTTAGATCCCACTAAGTGTGTCCAGGTGGCCCTAGAGAAATTATCGACAATTGTAAGAAAATATTTACAACCAGAAGAAGTAGGAGTGTGATAGGGGCCCCAAGTGTCTACATGAATCGGTTGAAAAGGTCTAGAAGTGGTTATTGTGCTATCAGGAAAGGGAAGTCTAGTCTGTTTAGCCATATGACAGATAGAACAAGGAAAAGACTGCTTAGAGGCTAAGGGAAAAGATAATCCAGAAATGTGTTTCATATTTGAAAATGAAGTATGAGCAAGTCTCAAATTCCAGATGTAATTCATGTCACTTGAAGCAACATTATTACAGAGAAGACTATTTACATTGGAAGGTAAAGCAACATCTTTATGGCAACCAGTAAAAGAAGAATTGTCAAAATTACAAGAGTCAGATTTAGAGTATGCAAAAGAAGATGAACAACCAGTAGAGGCAGAAGGGGAAGCTGGATCCCATGCAAGCTTGTATAAACCAGCCTCCTCTCTACCAAGATCCATAGGCCTCCTCAGAGAAGGGTCCTGTATCATGTGGAGGAAGCAGCAAGTTGGAGTGAACAAAACTATGCAATGCAACTATTTCACTAACTTGTGGACAGAAATCAAGTTGTGTTTGAAAGAAGGAACTAACAAGACATTTTGAAGAGTGATGGTTGAATATAAAGCAAAGGATCCTGTGCATGTCACTTTCACTTTATATCCATTAGGGAGAGTGACAAGGTAGGGACCAGTTAAAGGTATTATGTTGAAGAGTAAACTTTTATCATATGTCATGTGATTAGATACCCCTGAATCTATTATCCAGGAGGCAGAGTTAATATGGGTAAGCATGCAAAGCTTGGAATCAGAAATAAGGCTCTCAGTTAGCATAGTACCAGCAAAATTAGCAGCATACATGGGAGGAGGAGTCTGAGCAGTGGAGTCCCCTAACTGGGTATGTTGTAACAAGCTCATCAATTGGTCATACTGTTGTCTGCTCAACCCTGGTATCACAGAACTCTGGCCATATATGTTTGTAGCAGAGTGATGGCTTTCTGGAGGATTCCCTTGGGGAACAGACACATGTCCTTCAGAAGAAGGGAAATCCACACCAGCAGTTAGATGAGCAGCAGCAGGTCTCCTCCCCTTGTTAAATGTTGTACTTTGTGGATACCCATGAATCTTGAAACACTTATCAATTAAGTGCCCAGATTTTTTGCAGTATCTACAGAATAAAGGCCCTCTAGCTTGGCCAAAATTGACTCTTTGTCTGAAAGAAGGAGAAGGATTAGGCACTGTGGTATTATTGAATCCAACTGAATGTCTATTTGTGTGGACATTGAAAGACATAGAGTCTGGATTAAACTGAGAAGGGGACTGGACTTGTCTCTGCTTCTCATTATTGAGGACCATATTATAGACACTGTCAAGGGTTGGAGGTGACTGCATCATCAATAGGTTACTCCTTACCCCCATGTATGCTTCATTAAGCCCCATTAGAAACTGAAACACCTTATTCTCATCATTTTCCTGTATTATACCATCTTTGGTAGCACAAACACATCTCTGACCATGATTTGTACACATAGATTCTAATTCATCCCACAGACCTTTAAGTTTATTGAAATATGAAGCTACATCTAGGGACCCTTGAGAGGTGTGAGAAAGCTCTCTTTTCAATTCAAAAATTTTGGTCATGTTGGTAGTGCCATATCTTGCCTGAAGCTGGAACCATATACTCTGTGCAGTATCAGAATACTGCAGACTTTCAGCAATTTGAAGGGAGAGGGAGGCAGTCAACCAGGAAATCACCATATTATTGCATCTGTCCAATAGTCTTTGCTGAGTCACATTAGTGACTGGCTGGGGACAGGTGCCATCAACAAAACCAATTTTGTTTTTAGCAGACAACGCGACAATCATCTTCCTCCTCCAACCCCCATAGCCACTGCCCGAGAAGGGAGTGGACACAAGAGAGACTCCAGGAACATCAGAGGAGTTGATAAAAAGGGGACTGGTAGAGTCCACTGAGGAGGTACTAGCATTAATATTAGAAGCCATGAACAATAATCAGTTTGAAATATAAAAAAACAGTCTCAGAACCCACATGCAAAACATACAACACTTAGAATAGGGATAGAGTTACCCTTCTTCTTCGCGACCGGAGAAGAACGACCTTCAATCGCCAGATAAAACCCTAGGTTCAAAACCCTAGGTCCAAACGCCGGAAACCTTACTGGAAACTTACCGAAATAGGGTCAGGGATGTCGGAAAATCACCCAAAACATCCACCGAGAGAGGATCGATCCACCGGATAGCAGTAAAACCCTAGGTTCAACCACCAAAAACTCTAGAATCTGGAGAGTCACCGGAAAAAGGTCAGGGATGTCGGAAAATCACCCAAAACATCCACTGAGCAAAGATCAGAGCATCAAACAACAGTAAAAACTCCGATTATCCGTTCAGTACACATCGTTCTCTCTGTAAACAAAATCTCTCACAAATATCCGAAAAAAACCTTCGATAAAACTTCCAACGCAATCGATAACAAGTGACGGAGAAGAATCCGAGGATCATCCTGCTCTGATACCATGAAAACGTATAGATTTGAAGGCAAACTTACGAAGAACACAGTGAGAGAAAGAGAGTAGGTGAAGGAACTCTCTGGAAGAATAGAGAGAAAATGATTAATGCCTTAAACAAAAAATCTGTCTTTACATACCCATATACACAAATAATAAAACTTGGGTCGGGTCAGACGGCTCAAGTGTAAAAGAATTAAAAGAATTGGGCTCAGAACATTAAGGCCCAGATACATGACTAAAACTACAATATACTAAATATACAGTGAATATACAATGAATATACAACAATATCAATGTTTATGTCTAGGCTTGGAGGCTAGATAATCTTGTAGCTCAACAATCTGTGCTTATAAAAGATCGCCACTATAGGTTCGCTTTTCATTTTTCATGGCCTCTTTTAATACCTTACCAGTGTAAATTAGATTACGTTAAAAGAACTATCCAGCTATGCATGATGTGACATAAATCGTAACGCGTTTACGAACTAAAATTGCAGTCAATAGTTTTTTATTAAAAATTTAAAACAAAGTTACTAAACGGTATAGAAGTCAGAATTTCTAAAGAAGTACATTGTCCACAAAATACGATAAGATACTTAGCGAAAAAAAAATCTAACATGATATTAGAATAATTTTTTTAATTATTATTAAGAGATACAAATCAACTATAAATTATTAATATTGAAACAATATTAAATTAATGCATAATTTATTAAATGATTTGAGGGTCAATAGTGCTTTTAATTACGGAATTTAATACATAATTTGTATACTCGTTGGGCGAGCTTGAAGCTTTAGGTATGTGTAAGGAGCTAGTCAAACACTTGGGACGTAAGCCTCACAAAATTACGTTCCATACGTGAGCTTCAGAGTGTTCTACAAATGCCTCGCTGAGAGGTGAATTCCCCGATGAGAGGTGACTTACCTCAAATTACCTACCTATAGGTAAGAATCTAACCAGTTATTTTTACATGCATAACGTTTAATAAAATTAAGCAATTTAACATAAGATCTACGAGTAAAATTGACAATACACAATACTAAAAAAATACTTAAATCAATAAATATTTACTTGTCACGACCCGAAATTCTCATGCTTGAGAGTCGTGATAGGATCTACTGTGGAAGCTAGGCAAGCCGTGAATTGTAAATTTTTTAACTCATTTATTCCCTTTTTTAACATATTAAAAATAGCAGGTGATCAACAGTGAAACATTAACGATAGATAAGATTAACCGGAAGACTTATTCAGAGGAAATAATCATATCCAATACAACTACGCCAACATACATTTCTACCAGGGATCTGGTGTCACAATAGCACAGACTGTCTATGAATACTATATACAAATGTCTGGAAAAAAAGTATTGTCTGTCTCAGAAATAGATGATAACTGAATACAGCTAAAGATAAAAGAGAACGCCAGGCCTGCGGACGCCTGCAGGACTACCTCGGGATCTCTAGCCGGACTGAAGACAACCACTCAAATACTACGATCCAAAAGCTACTCCAGGATCTGCACATAGTGCAGAATGTAGTATCAGCACAACTGATCCCATGTGCTGGTAAGTGCCTGGCCTAACCCTGACGATGTAGTGACGAACTAGTACCAGACTCCAGATAAACCTGTGCAGTTATATATAATATGCAGTGAAAAATAAAACGGAAATAAATAAATAAATAAAGACATGAGGGGGTACATGCTGCGGGGGAGGGGGGGATTTCAATACCAACGGTAATTTAAGAGAAATATATGAGAATAATCAAAGATCTATAACAAAAAGATAATAACACTATTGCAGATGCGCAACCCGATCCCTATCATTTATCACTATTACAGCATGCAATCTGATCCAATTGTATCGTTGTCGTGGCGTGTAACCCAATCCATTTATATCAGTGCTGCGACATGCTATTTTATCTATTTATATTACTGTTGCAGCGTGCAACCTGATCCATTTATATCACCGTTGCGACGTGCAACCCGATCCATTTATATAATTGTTACGGCGTGTAACCCGGTCCATTTATATATTTTTTGCAGCTTGCAACCAGATCCATTTATATAATTGCTACGGCGTATAACCTGATACATTCATATAATTTTTGTGGCGTGCAACCCGATTCACATATACAGTTTAATACCAATTCACAAATAGAGTCTCGACAAGGGATTAATTAAAGAAACAATGATATCTCGGTAAGGGAATCGATAGTGTAAGTAAATAATCCTGACAAGGGGAGAAACAACTATAACCAAACTCGTCCCAACATTGTTCTACTTTAACTAACACCAATACTCAATCTTAAGTAATTTTCACGTGTATATTCATAACCCTTGCTTAACTCAGAGAATCATCAACTTAAGCATCCGTAGTATAATTTAGCAACAGATCAAGTTTTAATTTAAGACTCGCATAACGCTCGACACTAACGTATAGATACTCGTCACCATGCCTATACGTCGTACACAACAAGTAACAAGTTTGCAAATAGGACATAACTCCTACTCCCTCAAGCTAAGGTTAGACCAAACACTTACCTCAAACTTCCAGGGCCAACTCAAGCCTCAAATACCGATTTCCCTTTTTATTTTGGCTCCAAATCAATTGTATAAATACATAATCGACTTAATAACATCAATAAACGCTAAACAATCCAATTCCAATGTTTAATTATAGCTTTCCTATCATTCTTCCCCAGAAGTCAAAAATTCGAGCCCAAGCTCGTTTGGTTAAAACACGAGGTTCGAACTAAAACCTGATCACCCATTTACCCACGAGCCCGAATATATAAGTAGTTCAAAAATTCGATCCCAAAACGAGGTCTAAATCATAAATATACAAAAAGCCCTAACTCTACCCATATTCCTAATTTTCTACCCTTCAGAACATGATTTAAGCCTATAAATCTAATGTGTGTTAATGAAAATTAAAGAAAATGAGTTTAAGATTATATATTTATGGATTTATGGTGAAATTCTCTTCCAACAATCGATCAATATGGAGTTTTGAAGATGAAGTTACGAAATTTTTGCTAAATCCCATTTTTGCTTTTGTTTTTAAAAACACGAGACAACCCTTTATCGTGTTCGCAATAGGCCTATCAGGTTTGCGATGGGTCACACCAAATAAACCATCGCGTTCACGAAATAAGGTTCGCGTTTGCCCCTAGAGCCTTTGGGTTCGCATTCGTGTGGACACGTTCACGTAGGGTAAAATACCCCCTTCCCAGGCCCAAAATCCTTCGCATTCACGATACTAGGCCCGTATTCGCGAAGGAAAATACCCCGAAAGCTTCGCGTTCGCGTCTTGGGTCTCGCATTCGAGTAGAAGGAAATTTCCCGCAGCCTGACTAACTCTTTGCATTCGCGAGGGTCCTTCCACGATTGCAAAGAAGAAAACCAGAACATCAGAAACTAAACAACTTGCAACTTTTTATGAGTTCAAAACCTTCCCCAACCCATCTGAAACTCACTCAAGCCCTCGGGGCTCCAAACTAAACTGGTATACTAACTCAAAAACATCATATGAACTTATCCATGTGATCAAATCACCAAAATAACCTCTTAAACAACGAATTCAACAGAGAAATCTAAGAAGATTTCAAAACTTTCAAAGTAGGAATTTTCACAATTACGGGTCCGAAACACCTCAAACGACTTCTATTTCTAACCAAATTTCATAGACTCATTTTTATTTCACATATAAGACCTGTACCGTGATCCGAAACAATAATACAGGACCGATACTATTAGATTCTAAATGCATTTCATTTCCAAAACTCATAGAATTTCCAGAAAATGATTTTCTTCAAAAATTCATTTCTCGGGCTTGGGACCTCAGGATTTAATTCCACGTATACGCCCAAGCCCCATATTTTTCCACGGACCCACCGAGACCATCAAATCACAGGTCTGGGCTCGAAGTCAACATAAATGTATTTAAGTCAAATTTAAATATTTTTCACAAATTTTTACATAATAGCTTTCTAGCTACGCACCTGAACTATGCACGCAAAACGAGGTGATGCTGAAAGAGGTTTTTAAGGCCTTGAAGCACATAATTCATTTTTTAAAAATAGGTGATGACCATTTAGGTCATCATATTCTCCACCTGTAAAACAACCATTCGTCCTCGAACAAACATAAGAAGGAAGTACCTGAGTCGAGGAAAAAATGGGGATAACGGCTCCGCATATCAGACTCTGACTCCCAGGTCGATGCTGTGAGCACGTAATTTTTGCCGTACATGAAAATAACTCCTAAAATAGACCAAAATAACTTTCGTCGATTTTTAGGTGTTTTTCTTTATTTAATTGCATTTCATACATTTTTAATATTTTTAAAAATCATAGAAAAGCCATAAAAAGTATCACATTTTAATTTTATGCCACCTTAGGTTCAATTTTCATTTAGGAATTAATTACATTGAGTTAATTGTGTTAAAAAAATCATAAAAAATGGTTAATTTTGCGCTTTTAATTTTAATCTTTGAATTTTAGTAGTTTTCCGTTTAATTTGATTTTAATTAGCTGCAGTAAGTATTAGTTGTAGTAGTTAGTTTAATTTGAAAATAATTTGACTAGGAATTAATTTAGGTATTATTTTTAGTTTTAATTTAAAAGAAATTAGAAAAATATGAAGAAAAAAAATGTGAATCATATTTTTGGGTTAATCTTTACTTCCATTTTTAAGCCCAATACAATTTCCCTTTAAAATCCAACCCAAATCAGTACTTACCCAACCCCAAATCAGGTCCACCCGACCCGACCAATATCCAAAACTATTTCCCCACCTAAAAACCTTAATGCCTAAGTCTTGAAGGAGATAGACAAATACACGCCTGTTAGAGGGAGGCTGGGCAGAGGGTGCAAAGAACCCACCCACCCCCCCTCCCCCCTTGGTCGTCTTCTTTGCACCACCCAATCAAGCATAGACCTCTGATTTCTCACGTTAAACCAGCCACCACCGGCCACGAGAAACCTCCATCTTCTTCATCTCCCGTCGTGAACACACGCAGACCCGCCCCCCTGATCGTGGTCTTCTCCAAACGAACCTTAAAGATCTAAAAGTTGCAGTAGCAACCATAAGCCCAAGATCCCTGAGCTTCTCCTTCTTCCTTCTTCACGTAGCAGCAACCATAGATGTTGACTCCTTCGCCACCCACTCATTGGAACGCACACACATACGCAGAATTAAAGAAAGCTGGGATTTGGATTTTACTTCTGATATTTGTTCTTCCAAAGCTTCTGCTTGAGTTTGTTCAATATAGAATTTCCAATCTCTGTTTCGATCTCGGCTCGTGAAGTTTGATTGAGGTCATATTTGTGTTTCGAGCTGTCCGTTAGCAAATCCGAGGTGTCGATTCGAGGTCCGTTATTAAATTATATCGCGGTTCCGTCAAGTTTTTGTTAAACGCTTTCAGATTTCATTTGGGAAATATATCTCTAAGGTCATCTCTTCTATCCCACTCATCTTCAAATGATATACGATTGTTTTTTTATCTAATTTTTTATATCTGTTATTCAATGTCAAAAATGGACTTAAACTTGGTTTGCTATCTGATTCTTATTTCATTTGTGTTCGTTACTCTATGTTTTGGCAGTTATTCTCAACTACTATAGGATAATAAGAACCATGAAAATATAAGACAATAGCATAGAGTTTATTAAGTCATTAATCCATCAAATCATAATTCTATCACGTAATAATGTATTCTTGATGATGAATCACTTCCATTATTTTTTTTGTTTAATCTCTTGTTTCCGTAAGAATTCGACGGAAATTGTGGCAGAAAGTAAGAAGTTTTCATAACTTAGTTGAATAGAGTTGATGTAAAGTTAGTCCTAAACCATAGGATAAATTAATTTATGAATCTGCTAGTATGCTTTTAGACCCGCTTTTGATCCACAATTGTGGTTGCGTATACGTTCACGTAACATGAGCATGATCCTAAATTAATTCGAAATATGCGTTTGCGCAACATCGCTTAATCTTTTCTTAATAATCAAATTGGTTACAAGTTTTAATTATTTTTAGCTTAAATAGGTTCATTAAATCACATATAGCCCGTACTAATTTCATAAATTAGATATAAAATTGATTAAATCTTCATAGCAAGCCTTTAGGGTCGTTTAAAATACAATTGTGGTTGCGTATACGTTCGCGTAACACGACCATGATTCTAAATTACTTTGGAGTATGCATTCGCACAACTTCGTCCAATTTTCTTAATAATAAAATAGGTTACAAGTTTTAATTGTTTTTTAGTTTACGTAAGTTTATTAATATCACATATGGCCTTTTAGTAACTTCCTACGTTAGGTAAAATATAATATTTCGTATCCTTTAGGACCATTAAAAATTACCAGTGCAATTGTGTATACGTTCGCATAACATAATTACACTTCTAAAAACAAAACCAAAGTATGTGTTCGTGCAACTTTGGCCCAAATTATCTTAATAATAATAAATCATTATTAATTATGGACACGTTCGCGTGATATAATTTTTGATGCGCCAAACAAGAGGGTATACGTACGCGTAACCCGTTTCAAGATAATTTTCTTAAATAAAAGCGGTAAATAAGTAAATGCAAATAGGTTTTCAAATCAGTAATTAAATAATTTTAATAAGCTAAGTATTATCAAAGCGATCATGCTAGAACCACAGAGCTCAGGAGTGCCTAACACCTTCTCCCGGGTTAACATAATTTCTTACCCGGATTTCTGATTCCAGACTATAATAACATAGTTATTCTTTCCTCGATTCAGGATTTTAAACCGGTGACTTGGGACACCATAAATCTCCCAAGTGGTGACTCTGATTTTTAATAAGTAATTCCGTTTCGATTGTCACTTACATTGAAGAAAACACCCTTTATTATACCCTTTCGGGGGTGTAGTAATGAAAAACGGAGGTGTGATAGCTCTGGAGGCTCTGTTGGGGATCGAACCCAGAATCTCTAGTTCAGGGTTCAAGAATTCGAGCTCGTTTTATGATTTTTAATTGGCTTATTTATTGTTGATATTATTGTACTTTTGTGAACCTTTTTAATAAAATGCTATCTGTTTATCGCTTTAATATTGTTGAATTATATATAATTACTTTCTTACGCCACCCTTCTGAGTCTTCTGAAAATGGTGCATACGTTCGAGTAGCCCGCTTTTTCTGTAGAAATTATACCAAATAAAGCGAGGCTGGGAAAGCGACAAGGTCGGGCAGACTTTAGTGCTCCCGGTGCGTCGCCCTCTCCTTGACCCCAGTTGTCCGCTTGGGTACTCCATGTCTAGAACTTAGAATTACGATACGAAATTACCGGAATGGTCAGAACTTAGATCCAAGTTCGTTTTCCCAAAATGTTGACCGAAGTGAACTCAGTTCAGTTTTAAAGCTTTAATTCACTTTTTAATCCATTTTTCACATAAAAACCTTCCGGAAAATTATACGGACTGCACACACAAGTCGAGGAAAGATTAGTAATACTTTTTGAGGTATTAAAATACTAAGATAATTATTTAATTTAAAGATGATATTTTGGGTCATCACACCGATCCATTTATATAATTGTTGCGGCTTGCGGCCCGATCCACATATACAGTTCAATACAAATTCATAAATAGATTCCCACCAAAGGATTAATTAAGGAAACAATGCCATCCCGGGAAGGATATTGTCTGTATAAGTAAATACATCCCGACAAGGGAGAAACAGCTATAACCAAACTCGTCCCAAAATTTTACTACAGCAACTAACACTAATACTCAATCATAAGTAATTTCCACGTGTATATTCATAATCCTTGCTCAACAAAGAGAATAATCACCTTAAACATCCGTAGTATAATTTAGGAACACGTCAAGTTCAATTTAAGACTCACGATCATGTTCGAAACAACGTATAGATACTCGTCGCCATGCCCATACGTCGTACACAACAAGTAACATGTTTGCAAATAGGACACACCTCCTAGTCCCTCAAGCTAAGGTTAGACCAAACACTTACTTCGAACTTTCACGGTCAACTCAAGCCTCAAACACCTCTTTTCCTTTTGAACATGGCTCCAAATCAATTGTATCTATACATAATCGACTTAATAACATCAATAAATGCTAATAATCCAATTACAATTCTTTATTATAGCTTTCCTATCATTCTTCTTAAAAATTTAAAAATTGACCCCTGGACCGCTTGGTCAAAACACAACGTTCGGACCAAAACCCGATCATTTATTCACCCACGAGCCCGAATATATAATTAGTTCAAAATTTTGACACCAAAATGAGGTCTAAATCCCAAATATACAAAAAGTCCTAACTCTACCGAAATCCTAATTTTCTACCTTTAAGAATATGATTTACGCCTATAAATCTAATGGGTGTTAATGGAAATTGAAGAAAATGAGTCTCATATTACATACATATGGATTCGTAGTGAAAGTTTCTTTCAAAAATCGCTCAATTTGGAGTTTGGAAGAAGAAGTTATGAAATTATGCTAAATTCCATTTTTTCTTCTGTTTTAAAAACATTAGACATGCCTTCATCGCGTTCGCGATAGGCCTGTCGCATTCGCGATGGGTCAGGCCAAATAAACCATTATGTTCGCGACACAAGGCTCACGTTCACGGAGCTTCAGCCCCCAGAACCTTCATGTTCGTGTTCGTATGGATGTATTCGTGTAGGGTAAAATACCCCTCCCATACCTAGACCCAAAAGCCTTCGCATTCACGATACCAGGCCCACGTTCGCGAAGTGAAACAGCCCCAAAGCTTCGCGTTCGCGTCTTGGGTCTCACGTTTCCGTGGAAGAAAATTTCCTTCAGCCTGACTAATTCTTTGCATTCGTGATGGTCCTTCCGCGAATGCGAAGATGAAAATACCAGAACATCCGAAACTGAACAACTTGCAACTTTTTATGAGTTCAAAACCTTTCGCAACCCATCCGAAACTCATCCGAGCCCTCGGGGCTCCAAACCAAACAGGTATACTAACCCAAAAATATCATATGAACTGATCTGCACTATCAAATCGCCGAAATAACCTCTTAAAAAAGAATTTAACATAGAAATCTAAGAAAATGTCAAACCTTTCAATGTAGGCGTTTTCACAACTACAGGTCCGAAACACCTCAAACGACTTCTGTTTCTTACAAAATTTCGTAGACTCATCTTATTTGACATATAAGACTTGTACCGAGCTCTGAAATTAGAATACGAGCCAGATAACATCAAACTCTAAATGCATTTTATTTCCAAAATTCATAAAAATTTCCAGAAAATAATTTTCTTAAAAATTTTATTTCTCGGGCTTGGGACCTCGGAATTTTATTCCGGCTATACGTTCAAGTCCCATTTTTTTCCATGGACCTTTCGGGACGGTCAAATTATGAGTCTGGGTCTGTTTACCTAAAATATTGAACGAAGTCAACTTAAATGCATTTAAAGTCAAAATTTCAACATTTTTCACAGATTTTCGCATAATAGCTTTACGACTACGCGTCTGGAATGTGCACGCAAATTGAGGGGGTGCTGAAAGAGGTCTTTAAGTCCTCAGAATACATAATTTAATTTTTAAAAAGAAGTGATGACATTTTGGGTCATCACAACATACATGATGCATATCTCTCATTAATTGATTTAGTATAAACACTTGTGTGTATAAGTTTTGTTGGTTTCTATTCTCTATCAGCCATATGTTGATTTTTCCCATGTACATATGTAGAAGTTTAGTCGTATAATCATTGTGGATTACATCAGCATTAGAAAAATGACAGTTTGATGTACAAACATCTCATATTCACGCAGAGTTTGTAAAGATCGCACCCAAGGATATCATGTAATAACATCAGTATTCAAGTTGGTAAAGTTGGACCTCCAAGCTTGAAGTGGCCATTTTGGGCTTGTAGGCCCAAATATTAGACTTGGACTCATTCTTCAATGATCATGATTTATGAGACTAGAGGGTAAAAATAGCACGATATAGTCAGTTTTCGAATTAGTTATTTAAAAATAGCCAGTATTTACCGAGTCAATAAAAAATAACTATTATTTTATTGCAATAGAGACCGGTCCAGCATAATATACTGGAGTTCGGTACACCTGTGTATGAACTTCCAGCATTATGCTGGACCGGTATACTTTGTTAGCTCCAGTATAATACACTAGAAACTAGAGTATCGGTATTCCAAACTCTAGTATATTATGCTAGACCGGTACATTATACTAGAACTTTAGCATATTATGCTGGAGTATTTTCTGAATTTTGAACACTATTTTTGTTCAAATTTATCTTTACATGAAAAGTGGCTAAATTTCAATTACTTTTGAAATTGGTCTTATTTTGTAACGACCATTTATAAATCTAACTATTTTTAAATTTCTAGCGAGTAGAGCCATTCGCCTTGTTAAGTGGGTTGCATTTTGACTATCCACATATTCTTAGGGTAAAATTCCCTATAAAATGTGATAAAAAATGATGTAAAATATCTAAAAGGAACTTGCCTTCCAATAATTTTCATATTTAAATTCTTGCCAAAAATATCTTTAAATTCAAACGAACATGGTTTTGAAAAATTCTCCATGATAAGATTTGAATAAGGTGGAGAATTCAATTTTTTTCGAAAGAGTTTAACATGTTATAGTAGGTTATTTTTCTTTTTTTCTTTTTACTATCATAAATCTTACTTTTAAGACTTACCTATATAATTTTTTGAATAATCAGAAATGTAAAAATATTCTAAATGATCTGATTGTGTAAAAGTACATTTACACCATGAATGTATAGACGCCTTTTTTGGTGGAAAAGATATAGTATATCATAGATAATCAAACAAGTACAGGATAACGGTTAAAAAGAAGCATAAGAGGCATCATTTGTACAAAAGTAGGGTATGGTACTAGGTCTCCCGAATGGGAACCATTACTAGTACTGGAGGTAGAACTAGCTAAAACACTACTATTAATACTTGATACAATCCTAGGTAAAACACTACTATTACACAGTATTTTAAACAGAGAGTGATTGTGTCGAAGTCCTAGAGTCAGGCTTAAATAGCTTTCTTTGTAATGTACCCTTTTGATCTTGTTGGTAAGAAGGCACTAGCAAAAGGTGGTGGTCTCCCAAAAAGTATGAATCGCTCTTGTGCATGTATGGCTGATATCTAACTAAATTATCTGCAACATAATTTTGTTCTCTGTAGATATTTTGCAAAGGTGGACTATCCAACTGTTGGACTAATAACCTGCAATCATTAATAATATTAGTGTATTGCATTGTCCTTGAATTAAACATACCGATTATTGCATGTGCATTTGTCTCAATGATGAATGGTTTGAGATGTTGTTGTACATCAATTTTCAGCTCCATGAGGGGTACAAGGAGTTCTGTTTGAACACTTGTTCTTGCTTTTGCTTTTCGTGTAAATCCTATAATCTAGTTGCTTTTGGTGATTACGAAATACACCACCAATACCATTTTTGCTCTAATTAGAGGAGCAAGATTCACAAAAACTAAAAGAACGGTTTGACCATAGATTTTGCCAAAATAAATTTGAGTTTTATTTGGCAAACACATGTTTGGCCATAAACTTTGCCTATACTTTGGCAAAATGCAAAATTTCAAAACCCCAAAATCAGTTCAATGGTTGGTTTTAGGCCAAAATATCACTATTATATTTTTTTAAAATATTGTACCAAACTTTTGTACTTTATAGAAGAGCCCAACATTTATTATTTTGTACCAATGTTGCTTCATCTTCTCGGTCATCTGATAGTGTATCATGTAGTTCATTATAAAAATGATAATTCCGTACCAAATCTTTTTATACTCAGGATTATGGTTTGGGATAACATATGAATGTTATTGATAATAGTATTGTTGGGTATTTGTAATAGTTTTTAGAACTTATGGGTATAAGATACATTTCATATTTTTTCAAAATAAATTTGAGAAATATGTCTTGAAAACTGATGTCTAAATAAATTTTCATCTTCAAATCAAACTTTATCCAAAACAAATTTTCCAAAATAAATTTAGGAATTTATAAACGCTAGCTAAAGAATTCTTTGAAATTGTTTAACCCATGACATGTTTCACTTGTATAGTGAGGTAGAAATATTACTAAAACAAAGGGGTTTGCGATCGATAAATACGATAGCTAAACATCAAATTCCGTTGCTAATTATATTTAGTAACGAATTAGCTATAAATTATTAAAAAAATGAACTTGCATAATGAGGTACAATTGCAATAGGTGGATGGCTGGATGCAACCTTACGATTTATTTAATGCCGGCATTCAAATAAGGAATCATTAGGTCTCTGATATTAATACTTGACCTGTTGTATGATAATTTAAAAATTGAACAACATATATAATTTTCAACTTAAGAGAGAAAGTGACCGATAAAATAATTAATAAACAGATTGATGGTATCGAGCTTAATAATATCAATTAATATAAAATCAATTGTCGTATCGAAGATACCATCAAAATCATCATTGGGAACAATGATCAAAATGACAATTTTCTATTGACAATGAATTGGTGTAACGATATACCGAAGGAAGCTTTGTCGTCGACGTTCATATAATAAGAATCTCCAACTTTTTTACAAAAAAAAATTCTTTAATCAAAATAAAAAATTTCAAAAGTTCAAGAAAATACCTAAGTAAAAAAAACAAGAACAAAGTGCATGGTGTAATTTCCAGTAGTCAATGAAGTGAAATATTAGGTTATTTTTTCCTATTTGTTTGCGTTCCGACGAATAAAATAATTGAGGTATGCACAAGTTAACCCGAATAAAATAATCAAATAAAAACAAATAAGGAGGAATCTCCGAGGGATTCTCTATCTATAAATAGCAATACAGAATCCTACATTTCTCACACACCACAAAAACTATAGAAAGTAAAAGATCACTTACTCTATGGCCAAAGAAACGAGTACTAGTATTATGAGCATTTTCATTTTGTTGGTCGTAGTGACAACAACAGTAGAAGGACTAACCCCAGGCCCTTGTTGTCGTCCCCCTGTGTTTTATTGTTGCCCTTTCAAGGGGAGTGGAATTCATAACATTCCTTTGCCGCCCAAGAAATCCAACAATTTACATCCCTCTATTAACAAGTTTTTCCCGCACATAGAAAATCAGCTAAAACATCCTTGATCATATCTTGCTTGATTGAGTGTCGAGTTAAGGTTACTACGTTTTGCTTCTGGAATAAGGTTATATATGGAGCTGGATATTTGATTTGATGTAACCTCATTAATAACAAATCTAATATTATTCAAATTTAAGTTTCTTCCTTTATATATTCCAATTCTCATGCTTTATATTTAAAATGATGGTCTTATTATATCTTTATCTCAAGGTAGTATCAATCAAAGTGATGCATTCTCTAACACTCTGTTTAGATCATTGTTCCCCGTCCTTTTATAATGTATTTTATTGTATCTTTAGTAAACTTTCAACATAATAGCCTAGATATTATTTTGCAAATCTATAGCCCAAAAATAATAGGCTAATTCCCGAGAGACAGCTTATTTTACACAATCAACTACGGTTATTACTCTCTCTTTATACAACAAGTTATTTTCATACACTATTATGTGCAATTGCTGAAGCACTCCAACAGAACAAACTAAGAATAAAAACTTGGTAAATGAATTGTAGAATCCCTCCAACGCGTATAAATCTTTTTTGTACAGCACATACACGAAAAAGAAGAAGAGAAGGAAGTGTCAAACTTCCATAGAGACCTCCTACACACTAACAATGTATATTCATCCTTATAAACTAAACAAAATATACATAATTATACAACATTATACACATTTATACACAATTATATGATACTGTATAATTTGTATAAATATGTATAATAGTGTATAAGAGGTGTTTGTATATTCATATACACGATTATACACTATTATACAATGATTACACAAACTGCTACATAGTTATAATTTTTATCCAGCCTCGATTTGTAGTAGAAGGTATTGGATCATTCAACTCGTCTATATATAGGTTAGCAATTTTGCGCCAACGATTCAGAATTCAACGCACAGATACGATACATTCAATTTCAGATTCGAGACTTCAAGGAGGACAACACATATATCACGGGAATCAATAACTTGCTATGAGCCAAGAAGGTTAACAAGCTTAAGAACAAGCAAGTGTGGAGCTTTCTGCTTCATCATGTTGAAGATTGATTTAGCTTCCAATCTTTTCTCCTCAGAGCTTGACCATACATTGAAAAATAAGGTTTCAAATTGCAAAGAGTCAGATCTAATTTAAAAAATCTTCAATTTTCTTCTGCTTGCCACCATAGACGGCATAATAGGAGCCCAAGCCTTCTTCGAGCGATTGATGACAGAATTACATAACGGGTAGGGGAGGGGGAATAGCGGGGGCTACTTTAAGAGAGGACGAGGGATTTATATGGGTTGAAAAGAAAGAAACAGGAGGCGGTGAGAGAGAATTTAGAGTGCTAGGAATTAAGAAAGAAGAAAATAATAAAAACCCTAAAAGTGTGTCTTTAATAATAGGCTAAAGGCTGAAAAGTTTCTTTCAAGTTATGTACAACATAGGCTAAATAGGGTAAGAGCTTCAAATCTGGGCCATTTTCGGTTGGGCTGTTAGGCCAAGTGACAAGGACCGTAATTCTTTCTTTTATAATGTTTGGACAGATTGTATTATTTCCTATTGTTAAGTAATATTTTGCTAGTTGGTTTAACTGTATCATACTGTAACTGATAAGTTGAATAAATAACCTCAATTGTTTAAATATTAAATTTATTAAAAATTACGCATAAAAATAACTTTAAAAACAAAATAGAAGAAGCCAAAACACCTTAAGAAAGCAAAACAAAGAAACGAGACTGAAGAAGGCAAAATGAAGGAGCATGGCTAATTAGGATTGAGTTAAAAGCAAATTAGGAGAAACAATAAAACAGAAGGCGGCAAAACATCTTTGAAGTTCTTGGAAAACCAAAGTTGGCGATTTGGAGTTAAAATAGAAACAAAAAAGTAAAGGATAAAATATAATTATGGAGAAATAAGTTAGAGCGTAATTGAAAAAAAAAAATAGAAAACAATCCTAGCACACCAAATCAATTGTTTCAAAAAAGAGAACTTTTCATTGTTCTGGAACAATAGATTTAATAATAAAATACAATCAATTTTAATGAACTCAAAACAAATATTATTTTGGAATAACAATACAATACGATACAACGGAAACAATTATCCAAACAAGCTGTAACTAAAATAAAAAAAGAAACGGAACTAGCGCCGGATGAATTCTTTCGCTAAAGAACATATTCCTGTTGCTAAACTATTTTAACCACGAATTATCAGAAAATCGTAATTAGCTACGGGAAATGTAACTACATATTAGCAGCAAATTTCGTAACCTGTTCTTATTTATTAATGAATTTTTTACGAATTTCAATGTCTGCCTACAAGCTAAGATATTGAATTAGTGGTTGGGGCTTAAAAAACTGATTGTAATAACTCAATCTTGAACATAATTGTAAGCTTTAAATTTGAGCCAACGCAATCTTAGTTATTTTCATAGAGCTTAATATTTTTTTGAAGAGAAGAATAAGTTGTTGCCTCACTGCGGCAAAATAACGGAATCATGGGAGCAGACTTTCAACTCGACGAGAAAGAGAACTTTTGCGATTTCGACTATGAAAATACCGAGATCAGAGTAGAACTAAGAATTTAAAATTTATATGTTCCTACAACAACCTCTAATTAATATAAAATAGTAATTGAGTTACAGAATTTGGGCAAAAGGGGAGAAAAGTGCTCTGAAATGAAACGACCAATCACGGTGAAGAGGTCACGAGATTTGTTACGGTCTGCCTCTGTTGACTCATGGCGCCCGTAACGCTACGCGCCCCGAGCGGCTGCACGATTGCTAGCCGTGCAGCCTGACAATGGGCTTCAAGAAGGAACATCAGGAAAAGGGACTACGCAGGAGGCAATGACCATGTAAAGATGTTGTATTGCATATCCTAAGAGTGTCAAAGGAGTTTAGAAAGGACTTAGGAGGAGTCAAGGATCTAGCCAACGGGCGACGGTTGCATGCGAGTCTAAGTGTCAGTACATCGTGTTTTCGAGCTATGAGTGAAATCTAGTGATTTGAGCCGGAGGCCATTCCTAGTATATGCTTACCAAGTTAGGCGTCATTTGAAGATTGATTACCTATGGGCTTGACTTAGCCAAGAAGTAGTGACATTGTCATAACTAGATGAAGCTTCCAAAGGCCAGATCTCTTTCCACAGGTACTAAAATAGGATATGTGTGAAGGAAGTCAAGATGGATCACTAGGAATAGACGACACCTTTTTGAAGGTCGGACTAAGGAGAAAGGTCCATTATTATCTGGCCGAACATATTATGTGGGAATATTTGGGCCTTTGCGCGCTGTCATCAAACCGCACTAAGTGAGCAACCTTCAAGGGGATCTCAAGGAGGAACCTTGAAGGAGACCTCAAGGGCCTGCCTTGCACTAATTGAAAAACATGTTCTTTTGTTCCACTTGTTCTCTGCCTTTCAAATTTTGTTACAAATTTTGGCGGGCAAAGTAACCTGCGCTTATGATAGATGGCATGTACCTAATGAAATAATCAAAGCGCGCACAAACTAATCCGACCAAAGAAGAACAGCTCGGTGCACAAGACATTTCGCGTTCATACAGGGTCCGAGAAAACACAACACCCTAAGAGATATGATGTAAGATAGCATGTCCTAATACAAGCATTAGTAGCTGCTTCTACAATTCAACTAGTAACCTATAGGTTATACAAAGACAATATTAGCATTACTCCAACACTTCCCTTCAATCTAACCTGAACACCTTCGCAACAGAAATAAAAAAGAGAACCTCCACATAAACTTCAATCACCAATTTATTTGTTCGCTGTACAAACATGGAAAAGAAAGTAGTAATCAACAACAGAAACTGTTCATTACTTCCTGGTAGGAACAAGTAGCAAAGGCTTTTCTCTTTGCAGTGGCACAGCATATTTTTCATTCATGTCAAGCATCAAAGGATCAACATCATTTGGAAGAGACCATTCAAAGTGATAAACCAAAGAGGCCAAAATCAAATGCACTTGTTTTGTAGCAAATGGCAAGCCAGGGCACATTCTTCTTCCAGCACCAAATGGCAAGAACTCAAAGTCTTGGCCTTTAAAATCAAGATTTGAGTATAAAAACCTCTCCGGCTTGAATGAGAATGGATCCTCCCAAAGTTTTGTGTCATGTCCAATTGCCCAAAGATTCACAAAAACTAAAGAATTCTTTGGAATTGTGTAGTTCATAACTTGGCATGTTTTACTTGCATAGTGAGGTAGAAATGCTATAGGTGGATGCAGCCTTAAGACTTCTTTAACGCAAGCATTTAGATAAGGAAGTTGAAAGATTGTTGATTCTTTAATGGGGTTTGAGTTTATCTCTTTTTGAAGCTCAGAATAGAGTCTTTTCATCACTTCTTTGTTCCTTAGCAACTCAGCCATTGCCCACTCAATTGTTGATGTCAAAGTCCCTGTCCCAGCTGGAAATATTTCCTATAATAAAAACATTTGAAAAATATTAAAAAAGATTCAGCAATAGCAACAACACCAACAATTGGTCAAGTCTAATCCTACAAGTGGGTCTGGATAAAGTAATGACTAATGTGTACGAAAACCTTACCTTACCTAATAAGGTGAACTAGAAAAGGAGCGAAGTATGTCAAAAATGTGACAGAATACTGTTTCATGGAGGATGTAAATCATTTTGGTGATCAACTGTACGAGAGATTAGAACGGTCGAAGGCAATAAATGTACAGTTACCTAAGTCATATTACCAATGGAAACTGTCCTGTTTCTTTATTCTCATGATTCATGGTCTATTTTCTTATATTCTACCTGTCTTGTTTAATTTTTCAAGATGAATGTCAGATTCCTCCTGTATCTTGTGCACAAATGTTGTGATGTGAAATGACCTGAATATTATTACTATCAAGGTCATGGATGATGGTGGTTATTTATTGTGGTTAGTGTCTGATATTATTGCATGCTATTTTATTTATGGTTCTTATGTTTAAATAATTATTTACGCTATTTCTGGTGGAGTTACTAATGCTCTTTTGTTTTTGTTTTTGTTTTTCCTTTCCTTCACTGAGCCGAGGGTCGATTGGAAACAGCCTCTCTGCCTTTTCGGATAGGGGTAAGGCCCGTCTACATATTACCCTCCCCAGAATCCACTTTATAGGACTATACTGAGTAGTTGTTGTTTAAGGTCATGGATGATAGATTCACTGCTGAAGCTCTTTTGAGATGAAGTAACTGTCCATAAAAAGTGAAATTGGTATTATGAAAAATAAGAGAGGTTACTTGCATGTTAAGATGAAACGGCAAACGGCGGTGTATATAAGTTAAATCTTTTTAGAACTGATACAACTGTAAAGGCACAATCTAGTCTACAACAACAACAATGGTGGGGTCTGGGGAGGATAATATGTACGCAGACCTACCTCTACTCTGGGTAGAGAGGCTGTTTCCAAATAGACCCCCGACATCCTTCCCTCCAAGAACTTCCCACCTTGCTCTTGGGGAGAGTCAAACTCACAACCCCTCGATTGGAAGTGGGGGTTGCTTACCATCAGAGCAACCCCTCTCGTCTTCTTAATCATAAATAATATAACTACTGAATTGAACAAGTATGATTAAGTAGGTTTTCATCAGTCTGCATTTCTATTGCACTCTTTATCGAATGCCTAATATAGTAATAGTGAAAATAAACTAAATAACATTCTATTACAAGTTAAAATGACTGATAACTTCAGAAACTAATTAATTGTTCCGTCAATGTTGGTAAGTTAAATCTAGTCCATAGTAAGAAAGGGCATACCACTTCGCACCTCTAGGATGTGATATAGACAGCCTAATAACTTAATACAAATATTAGTACCCGATGCAACAATTAAAATCTGTTATCTATAAATTATGGGGAGACAACTTTACCATTTCTCCAAGTATCCTCTTCCAAAATTGACAGCACAAAGTAAAAGGATATTGACATACCAGTAGCATGTAATTGATTTGATCATCAGAAAATCCATTAGAAAGCATTAAGTCCAAGAAGTCCTCTTGTTTCTTGACATCAGATCCACTCAAACTCTCTTCTTCTCTTCTCTCTTTGACTATACCTTCCCAAACCTTAAACAAATTATCAAGACACTTCTTTGCCTTTTTCTTTTGACCTTGAATATCAACCCCTTTAAAAATTGGAAAGAAATCAGCTAAAATTGGAGTTGTACTATACTCCATAAACCTCCAAATATTGTCTTTCATTTTACTACCAACTCTCTCATCTCCCAATTTAATCATATCCTTTGAAAAACAAATATTTCCCAATATATTAAAAACAACGCTAAACACAACATCTCCAATTTTCACAACTTTACCTTTTTTAAATACCAAGAAATCAACCATATCAAGAACCCCTTTTTCTCTTTTGTCAGCAAATAATTCCATAGCTTTATTAGAAAAAAGTTCAGTCCTCCACAAAACTCTAATTGATTTCCAATGAGTGTTACACTCAGTAGACCAAAGAAGTGAATATTTTTTAAGATCAGATTCTTTAATTGGTGTAGCTTTTGGTGCATAACGAGCTGAGAGTTCTTTATCATGAGTTTTAAGAATTTCAATTGCTGATTGTGGTGAAGATCCTATGATTACAATTTGGTTTCCTAATTTTAAAGAAATTAAAGGGCCAAGTTTTTGGGATATTTTTGTGACTATGATATGGGGATTTTTGCCTATGAAATTTGGTATGTTTCCTATTAATGGCCATTGAAATGGTGCTGGTGGAAGATTTTGGATTTTCAAGAAAGTAGAGTTGATTTGATTGAGTATTAGATATATTAAAGGCGGGATGAAAAAGATGAGTAAAGAGGATAGATTGAAAGATGAGAAGTCCATGGTTTTTTTTCCAAATGAAAAGTTTGCGACAAATTTTGTGGAAAGCAGTTCTATACATAGGAGTCCATGCCAGGTTTTAATATTTCAATCACACGTGGTCCTTCCCCAAAAAGCAACAACTATTACAAAGTTACCTCAAAGTAATAAACAAAAAGGTAGACAACAAAGTAAAGAGAAAGAGAGAAGAGAATATATTTCTTTTATATATCTAAGTATATTACAAAATGAGTTTTCATCCTCTATTTATAGTATAACATATAGGTATACCAAAAGAATTTCATAAGTATGTCATTAAGTATTTGAGATCATGGAGGAATATTATGGGTAAATTATGAAGGTATGGGAGTTATAACAATAATGGTGAGAAGTAGTGGGGATTATCTACATAATGGAGAAGAGTAGTGGGAGTAACTTCTTTAGGAGTTATAGACATCCACTACAAAGTATAATATTTCATAACACTCCCCCTTGGATGTCTATAGATAATGTGCCTCGTTAAAACCTTAACTAAAATAAAACCCAATGGGAAAAAAATTCTAGAAAAGGAAAAAGAGTACACATATCTAACAAAATGCATTTTTTTGTTGCCTCGTTAGTAACCTTGCAAGGAAAATCCAGTGGGACAAAACCTTGTAAGGGAAAAAGAGTGCAACGCACATTAACTCCCCCTGAAAGAGCATCAATTCACATTCTTGAGCCTTCGCATTCCAATCTTGTGCACCATCTTCAAGAGATCGTTGGTAGAGATTTGATAAATAAATCAGCCATATTAACTATAATGAATATTTGCACCTTGAAATCATAACTCGTGGTAGATATATAATGTCTTCACAAATATCGTGGAATGGCTTTTCAATATCTCCATAAATGTATCATCGCTATCATATTATCATGCTTATAGTTATAGCAAGATACATTTGTGCATAAATTGCACTGAGGAAGTGGTACCTCAAGATCAAGAATTATAGATGCTTCACAAGCAACTTAAATCCTTTATGGATTGTCATATAAGCCATATTATAGACTTTAGATGCATATCAAGTTTTCATGTCATGCTAGACGTATAAGATATCGAAAAACTGATTACACATACCATTGACTTTATACTTTCAAGTATTCGAACTACATGTCCAAAACTACATGTCTTTCATATGGAATCAATTCTACTTGAATTGTATCTCTTCCATTTGGCCAATGTATTCGACAAACTTAAGATCTTCATCGATATTTAGTGCTATCATAGATGTCGTCGACGAACATTTTATATCGGTTCCAGTAAATTTTCATAAAGACATAACATGGAGATCTCTTCATTCATATATTCAAGTACCTGAATCTCTCATGAGATTTTATGAAGTGTTATGTCATGTGATCTTCTAGATCACTTGCCTCCTTATTATGATCACTTTGATCATTTGCTCATCTTCTTTATTAAGAAGTTTTTTTTGAAACCGATTTGTCTATACGCTTTAAGCGTATCAAAGACTTTGTCCTTCTACGACTTTTAATATGAGCATTTGCAGTGAGAATATAGTTACTTTCTTTGGGTCAGCAAATGCGTATGGCATGCTTTGCAATATGTTGCAATTGAATTATCTTTTTATGAACTTCAAGTTCATATTATGATATTCGAGGATCTATATATACAAATGATAATTCGTTCCATGTAACTTTTTCTCAAGTGTTTATCATGTCTCCCCCTCATGTTAGAAAAACTAACTTGTTTCCTCAACTCTGGGAAATCATCTTTGTGCATTATCATGTTAATATACACTACACATCAATAATAATAAGATGAAATTATTTGGTTCCTGACCCTGAACCACTTGTGAGGGGAAAATATAATATACTCTCGTGTATAACGTATATCAAATTGATATAGATAACTTTGTTCTCATAAGCAATAATTTAGCTATTAAGTTGAGGCACTCAATAAATTATTTTGCTAAACCAACTATGATGTAAACTAACTTATCAAGATGAACTATCTTGAATAGAAAATCTGGAAATTATGCTCGAAATTAGATTACTGAGCAAGTTACCTCGCAAGCACCGGCCAGGTTGCAGGTTAATAATAATCGCACATGTAACCATATCATAGATGCATCATATGTGGTATACATGGCAGGCGAATGGGCCCATATTCGCCTTTGATATTTCCAGAATTTATGGGATTCAACCCCAACTTTAGTTGGTCAATTAATTAATGAGAACAAGTAAAATAAGAGAATTCGTAAAGAACTTTCTAGTTCTTTAATATTTACCCATGTGAATTCTCTATTATTGTTGCACATCATACTTAAATTGATATGGCTAACCCGAATGCCAATTGAATAAATTATATATATTGATAAAATTCAGGTTTACATCATGACATGTGCAATTATCGATAAACTCTATGTTTATTATGATATGGGTTTTTATATCAATAAACATCCACTTTATTGTGGCATTCTTTTGTTTGTATAGTACAAATTGGAGAATAAAGCTGGTAGCTTTTCACATGCATATTATCATGCTACAAGTTGTAGTAATAGAATATATCAAATTTTTCTTTTATTTATAGACTCAATATAATCAATCGCTTCGCATATACTTTGGAAACTGAATAAGCTTCTTTGAGACTTACTACAATACAATACATTATTGGTAATCAATTATGTTTCTCCAAAATAATATAATTGGCTCTTAAAGTTGTACCATTATAGTCATGTCAAAATTATATTCAATATATGTTTCTTGCATTATTATTGTCCTTTAATAATCATATTGCCAAAATATTTTGGCGTACAATAGGTACGTGACCAATGACCATTCATGCCATAATAATGACATTATTTTCTTATATCATCTCAACCCTCCTTCTAGAGGTGAGTGTGGTATATTCAATACCAATAGCATGTTCATATTCTTCCAATAATGAATATGTATTCATAAATCATATGTTGTCACATTCACACCATGAATGGATCATAATCATCTATATGTGCTGTATACAATCTCATGTCAAATCGATGACATATATTACTTTCATAGAGTGAAGGAATATTTTGAGAATCCTTATTATTCTCATTATCACAATGATGATGATTATAATTTCGTCTATTGCCACGTCCATATCCATTGATACCTTCACGGTAATAATTTTGTCTTCTTTCAGACTTATTACATAGTGCTATCATATTTTCTGCGGGGATATGTAATTTAGTTATCCTTTTCAAATCCGTAAATGCGTCTGGCATTTGATTTGCTATTCTTTGCAAATGAATAATCTTTGTTATCCTTTTTCACAAATAGAGGCAAGCAGATCAAGATGAGATAATGATGGATTTTTCCACAAAATTTCCCGTTTGGTTTCACCACCAACTTCTCCCCCTAATTTTGTGAAAAGTGTCTCATCGAATTGACAGTCTGCAAATCGTGCAGTGAACAAATCACATGTCAATGTTTCGAGGTAGAGAATAATGGAGGGCGATTCAAACCCAACATATATTCCTAACCTTCTTTGCAGACCCATTTTGGTGCGATATGGCGGTGCTACAGGCACATATACTGCACATCCAAAAATTCTTAAATGGGATATAATAGGTTCATGACCCAAAACTAATTGCAAATGGGAATATTTGTGATAATTTATCAGTCTGAGACGAACTAGCATTGCTGCATGCAAAATGGCGTGACCCCAAACCGAAGTGGGCAGCCTCGTTTTCATGAGTAACTGTCTTGCTATCAATTGCAGACGTTTAATTAAAGGCTCTCCAAGACCATTTTGAGTGTGAACATGAGCTACAGGATGTTCCACTTTTATCTCAATTGATAAGCAATAATCATTAAATGCTTGGGATGAAAACTCAGCGGCATTATCTAGTCTAATAAACTTAATTAAATTATCGAAAAATTGTGCCCGTAATCGAATTATTTGTGCCATTAATTTTGCAAACGCAAGGTTGCGAGATGACAATATGCACACATGAGACCATCTTGAAGATGCGTCTATTAAGACCATAAAATATCTAAACGACCCACTAGGTGGGTGAATAGGTCCACAAATGTCCCCTTGTATACGTTTCAAAAACGCAGGTGACTCAATTCCAACCTTTGTTGGTGATGGTCTAATAATTAACTTGCCTTGATAACAAGAAGTGCAAGAAAATTCATTATTTAAAAGAATCTTTAAATTCTTTAATGGATGCCCATTTGAGTTTTCTATAATCCATCTCATCATAATTGATCCAGGATGTCCCATTCGATCATGCCAAAGTACGAAAGTATTGGAATCAGTAACCTTTTGGTTTACGGTAGAATGTGCCTCAATTGCACTAATTCTTGTCCAATACAGGCCACAAGATAAAGATGGGAACTTCTCAATAACCCTCTTTTGGCCAGAGACATTCTTTGTAATGATGAGATATTCAAGATTATTCTCATCTATTGTCTCAATAAGATATCCATTTTGAATGATATCTTAAAAACTCAACAAGTTCCTCTTAGACTTGGAGGAGAACATTGCATTCTCTATGATAAATATTGTTCCTTTAGGCAGAGTTATAGTTGCTCTTCCGGAGCCTTCAATCAATTTACTACTACCAGAAATTGTAGTAACATCTGCCTTACACATACTTAAATGAGAGAAATATTTCTTCTCTTTGAATATCGAATGTGTGGTACATGAATCAATTAAACAAATAATTTAAAATAATATACATAGTCATGCCTTAAGTACTGATTCACAGTGACAACTTGCAACACATTCAAAGTTCAAAACGTGTTCATGTATTGTTAATTGACACCAAATATAGTTCTATACATGTATATGTCTAAATGTGTTAATAAGAAATTTTACAATATTGCATACAATTTTGCAAAGTTTTAAGACAAATATGATTTTAGTTACAGCTTAGACAGTGCAATAATTCCATGTGAAAAATAAATGTGCCATAATGTAGACTACATAAATAAATGCCATGGGTACAAAAACTGTTGAATATACACAAGCACAATACTTATAATTGTAAGCAATATAGTAAGGAAACAATTTGTAGTATTATAGTACAATGTCTTTGAAGAACGCAAAAATCACTGTAGTATACATAGATAAGATTACGACACTAGTTACTCATTGTGTACAATATTTTGCTATATGTACTGTTTTTGTCTAACATTTAACAAAGTCTAATATTTTGATAAACGAATAAATTCTAGCTAGCACAGAACATTGACTTATGAAATAATCACACTAAAGCATATAGATAGTATGTGTAATCTAAAGTTATATATTTTAAAATCATAATACAGATAATATTTGTCAAGTTGATAAAACTCTTAAGGTACATATCGATATTTGATCATTGATTAAATTATTTTAATATTAATTTTAAAACAAAAATTAGGAGGAGAAAAAATACCTTAATTTTCTCAAAGAGATTCTTGAGATAGTAGAGCTTCGTGCTGATAACGTATTACAAAACTTAGCTCAAAGTAAAAACAAAAAGATAGACAACAAAGTAGAGAGAAAGAGAGAAGAGAATATATTCCTTCCATGTATCCAAGTGTATTACAAAATGAGTTTTCATCCTCTATTTATAGTACAACATATAGGTATACCAAAAGAATTTCATAAGTATGTCATTAAGTATTTGAGATCATGGAGGAAGATCATGGGTAAATTATGAAGGTATGGGAGTTACAACAATAATGGTGAGAAGTAGTGGGGATTATCTACATAATGGAGAAGAGTAGTGGGAGTAACTTCTTTAGGAGTTATAGACATCCACTACAAAGTATAATATTTCATAATGATATATTTAATCGTGTTTAACAGGTGGGCCGGACCAGATTAGGTGGAAAATTTTTGAATTGTACGGATTTGAAATTGGATCATTACGACTTAGGAATTACCAGAGTTAATTTTTACAAATTTATCCGAATAAAAAATAAATTATAACAATTATGAGTATGAGGGGGCGAGTCGAGCGGTGTTAGGATTTTTAAAAAAAATACTTTAATTTATTAATTTTATATAATTATTGTAATTTATATTAATATAAAGTAAAAAATATAAAGAATACAACAAAAAATGGAAAAAAATTACATTTTGCAAGTGTTACATTTATTTCAAAATTTAAACTTACAAATTAAAAGATTACATTTAACAAAAGAAAAAAAAGTAAATTCAAAGATTTTACATTGCCTTAGACTCTAAGACCTTAACAAAATTAAAAAATAATTAAAACCTAGCCTTTAAATAGGTCCAGGCCGGTTAATCAGTTCTACTAGGATTTTGATTGATCGAGTTTGACTGATCCAGTTAATCAATAGGATTTAAGTAAATGGACCAACACCTCTACCTCTTTAACCCAACCCAACCAGACCCCCTTATATCGGTTAGAACCAATTTTGATTTTAACCGATCTAAACTAGTCAAAAAATAGACTGGCCCAACCCATTAGGCACCCTAGCATATTTTCACATAAAATCTAAAAATAATAATATGAATACAAACATTACTTTTACCTTAAAAAAATAGAAAGTATTTTCGTTATACCTTCGACTTAAAATATTTTATAATAAATTTAAAAAAAAAATAAAAAATAAGTAATAAAGAAATTATATTAAAAATAATAACAATAATAACAACCTCAAAAAACCAATACAATAAGAAAAATGATACAAGGAAACAAAAGTAGTAATAGACATATTAGAAGGATAACAATAATAATATTGAGATGAGAAATACGGAACAAGTGCAATGTCCTAAACGGTCGAATTTGATTATCTACTAAATGGCTACCATAATCTTTGATCTATATATCTTTTTATTTAGGATCACAATTTTTCTATCTAAAATCACAATCTTCGATCTATATATTTTTCTATCTAAGATTACGTAGTTAGCACGCTAAAAATACGCCCCACACAGCAAAAAGGAAAAAGAAAATATAATCTTGACATCTTGATTTACGTAAGACTATTTACTTAATGGAAAAGATAAGAGGGGTTGCTCTGATGGTAAATAATTCTCATTTTCAATCGAAAGGTTGTGAGTTCAAGTCTTTCCAAAAATAAGGTGGGAAGTTCTTGGAGGGAAGGATGGCGGGGGTCTATCTGGAATCAGTCTCTCTACCCAGGGTAGGGGTAAGGTCTGCGTACATACTACCCTCCCCAGACTCCAGTAAATGGAATTATATTGTGTTGTTGTTGTTGTTGTATTTACTTAATGGAAAATTTAAAGGAAAAAGATTTTTTATATTTATAAATAAATAAGAAGTCAATATTTATATAACTATAAAATATTTCATTATGGTTTTTAATATAAAATAAATATTATCTGTACCATATAAATTAGGATAGGAGAATAATAATAAGAGTAAAATAGTTGTAGAAAAGGAATTCATTTTGTTTAATTGTGAATAGTGAAAGCAAAATTAACCTATAACGTATTAATTCATCTTCTTTTGTATCTTTCACACCGTTTGTTTCATGAACTTCAGCCAAATAAAAAATGCTCGTAACCAATTGTAGCAAATACGGCGCCTTAATTCTGTATGTTTCAGTATACGTGTAAGTTGGCTGCATGTTGTAAAATCACGAATTCGCAACTTGTAGAGCTTGAGCTATTTAAACTAGAAACGTGGCAGCCTTATCCCTTTGATACTGACAATCTCCTCCTTACCCGTAGTGGTCACTACAGTGTTAGTATCTTTAGAAGATGAGTACATTTTTTTTTAAAAAAAGTATTATGTGAGAATTGATCTTAATTTTTTTAGATAAATAATATCGTATTCAATTTAATGTTTTAGGGAAATAACACGAGCAAATGTAACGATCCGATCGATCGTTTTAAGAATTTAACGCCTCTACTCCTTATTAACTACATTCTCTCTGTTTGTTTCTGCTAGTGTAAGTTGTCGGGAGGATTTATTTTGAATTTCGGAGTGTTTGGAACATTTAGTTCCTAAATGAGAGCTTAAGCCCTAGAATTTAGATCGTAGTCGGAGCAGTATGAAGACGGTCTCGGAACAAAATTCCGCCGATTCCGTTAGCTCCGTTGGGTGATTTCGGGCTTAAGGGGATGTTCAGATTGTGTTTTAGATGTCTATAGCTTAATTAGGTTTGAAATGCCGAAATTTGAATTTTTGAAATTTCCAGTTTGATAGTAAGATTTTAGTATCGGGGTCAGAATAAAATTTCGGAAGTTGGAGTAGGCCCGTTGTATAATTGTGAACGCAAGTCATTTGGACGAGGTTTGATAGAATTTTTGATTGAATGCGAAATTCGAAAGTTTTGGAATCCTTAAGTCCGAGGGTGTTTTGATGATTTAATGTTGTTTTGAGTGTTCTGAAGACTGTTACAAGTTTGAATAGTGGTATATTACTTGTTCGTACTTTTGATTGAGGTTCCAAGGGTCTTGGGATGATTCCGGATGATCGACGGAAAGTTGGGAGTAAGAGTGTTGTCACGACCCTAAATCGGACCCGGTCGTGAAGGCATCTATCGTGAAACAAGGCTAGCCGACACATACCCCCGAACCAGCTAAGCAGTTATAATAATTCATTTTAAGTTATTTATAAGCTATAAATCCCATAATATAGAGTAGAATAGAATATTGCAAAAATAAATACAGCCCGACATCGGGATGTCCCCAATCATGAGTATCTAAAATCCATGTGAGTATGAAATGACAACATAGTCTAATACAAAGCTAGAACAAAGTGAAATAAAGATTGGAAGGAGAAGCAATAGGCTGCGAATGCCGAGCAGCTACCTTATGCAAACCACATTATCTCTAATACCACGAACTATCTTCAGATCAACATCCACCTCGTGAACATGCCACGATTATGTTGATTAGGCAACTAATTAAGTCTTCTTAGGATCGTACTTATCACCCAGATGTCAGAATATGTTGCACCATATGTACACAACTGAATGATCTTTCAATACTTCCATATTATCGATATGATTGACACGCAATAACAATGGTTGAGAAATCCTGGCTCCCTCATAACACTTTTGTAGTATCACGAATTGTTGGTGCATAGTTGATACCGAGTGCGCATTTCATACAATAGTAGATGCAAAAGAACATATTATATATGTTTCTAGCTAAATAAATACCGCATGATAAGGCGTGAAAAAAGTGGAAATTTTTCTACTATTTCTGTATCCTCTCGAAGATAAGTATAGACGTCTCCGTACTGATCCGCAAGGCTCTACTAAAATCGTTCGTGACTCGTAGAACCTATGAACCTAGGGCTCTGATACCAAATTGTTATGACCCAAAATCTCACCACATGCGTCGTGATGGCACTTAGTCTCTAAGACTAGGTAAGCTGATTTTAATAACGATTCAAGCCATTTTTGTTTTTTTTTTTTTATAAATAGAAACAAGTGTCTAAACCAACAGCGGAAATAAAGTTACAACCTCCCAAGACTGGTAATACTTAGTCACGAACTCTAACTGAATACATAAAATAATCTGAAAGAAATTAAATATACAACACTGCTCGAATAATAAATAAGAGTACGATGAGAGAGAACGACTCATGGTGAGATAAGGAACCCGTTGATGTAAAAAAAATTGATTTTCGAGA
Organism: Nicotiana benthamiana; assembly: GCA_034376525.1. Classification (NCBI taxonomy): domain Eukaryota; kingdom Viridiplantae; phylum Streptophyta; class Magnoliopsida; order Solanales; family Solanaceae; genus Nicotiana; species Nicotiana benthamiana. The sequence goes on from CM067337.1 coordinate 100,599,215, forward strand.
AGCGGGCTCGGGGCTCAGGTTTTGCTAATTTCGAGATTTTTGATATTTTGTTTGAATATATTTTCTTAGGTTTTGATCCCTTAGCATATTGTGATGTATTCGTTCTGATTTTGGACCGATTTGACATGCAAGGGGGACGATTTAAGAGGCAAGGGCATAGCGATCTTGAGCATTGGCCAGTTTGAGGTAAGTAGTGATTGTAAATGATGTCCTAAGGGTTTGAAACTCTGGATTCGCACAACATAGTGCTATGTCAAAGTGAGACACATGCTGTATGATGAGCATGGGTTCTAGTACTGCTGGGGATTGTGACTTGGTCCGTCCTGACTGATGGTTTTACTGCGTTTGACTGAGACTTGTTTGTTATCATTGGGACTTGGGCTAATTTTCATATTTGGGGCCTTGTGCCGACCGGTAGAACTCTTAGGGCATTTTGATTTATTCTCCTCACTTTACTTGTTAAAAATCATATCCTTAGTCATGTTTCTATTTGATTAAATAACGTGAACCAGTTTTATCAATGTTAATCCTAAATGAGAGAAAATTATGGGCTGAGACCCCTACCTTTTATTATTGTGCCCGAGAGGCTGCGAAACCCAACAGTGAGGATATTATATGTTTATATGGATTGGGCTGCAAGCCGCATCAAATACTTATATGTATAATATTGGAATACTGGATCACACTAGGTTACATAATACTAGAATTCTGAATGGGACTAGATTGAGACATGTATTCTTGAACGGATTATGACTACTGAAATTACAATTGTATATGGCATATTGAGTAATCTATACTAAAACTTGGGGGCATCAAACCCAAGTCTATATTGAATATGTACTGAGCTCACAACATTCAGGATGAAAGTCATGAACGAGTTACCAAGCTAGAGAATAGAAGTTCTATAACTATTCAAGGAACTAGGCTTAACTATATTTCTGAGGCAATTGATAACGTGGTAAAAGAAACGTAATGTAGGAAGAATTATTAATATTTTCAAACATAGAGAGTTAGCCTTACATATATTAATTTCGCCCCTTAGTGCTACTACAATGATCCATAATACTAAGAACATTCAATCTACAATAGCAATATGCAATGGAACCAATATTAGTAACAAATTCTATAACTTAAGCCATTTAGGTATATTATCAAACACCTTGTAGACATAATTCTCTACATCTCATCGCCATATAATTAGTACATCTAACTACCATCATTCATCAACAATTTATTACCACCATCATAATTAACCAATTTATAATCTTCCAACTTCACACGTATGACAATCCATCTACACCCAACCAACAAAATTCTATCAAATAATCGCCTTCCAATCTCTACAATAATTATGTATTTATATTGTGAACTTATGGCTTCTAATCACCATACCAAAAATTCCAATACTTAATTCACACTCATATACCCATAATAAGTTCATATATGTAAGTCCAAGGGTGTAGGATTACCTTTTGGAAGAAATCTTGGAAAACCCTCCTTTGAGTTCTTGAAGGAATTTCTTGAAGATCTATGTATTTTATGAGTAGATTTCATCAATATTAGTGTAAGAATGATGGGATTTCACACCAATTTAATAAAGATTTCTGGCCTTATAGATGGTAGGAGTTGGTGCTCTTGAGAGGGTGGAGGAAAACCCTAAAAGTCGTCCAAAAGATATTGGGAAAATAAATCCCGAAATTATGTTTATTAGCCCAAATTTCGGATGCAGCCTCGGATGCTTCGCATTCCCAATCCACTCCTCTCAGGAGCTCAGATGCTGACCTGGATGCTATGGTAGCACTTCACTGCTAGCTCCTCTTTTTGGATGCTGCCTAGAATGCTTCGCATCCCCGTAATCCTCCGCCAGCCTTTGGTAATTTTGGTCATAACTTCTTGTAGGAAAGTCCAAATGACGAGGACTTTCATTTGATAGGCTTTGCATCATATAAAACCTTATATATCTGTAGGTATGATCGTCTAAAGTGTCGTCTTGTGCGAACTCATTTGGAATTTTACTCTATCATACAATTTCCAATTTGGCTTAGACTTAGGCCTCTCTTTGGACCCCAAATCACTTATGATTTGCCTCATACACTTATTATCATAACCGCACATTAATACTCATTTAATGCGTCTACAACTGATTCAAATTTATGCGGTGTTACATTTATATATAGAAATTTATTTTCACTCCATTCACTTTTATATTAAAAAGATATTTTACTTTTATTTGTCCATTTTAACAAATCAAGAGAAAAACAATCTTTTCTTGTTTTACCTTTATTATTAATTATATACTCATTTCTCAAATTATTTTTTAAGACTTTTTGAAATGCTATCATATTTATATGTAAAATACATACATTATTTATTTTTTCTTAACGGGAATGAAAAGTTAAAAGTGAATAACTAAAACTGAATGGAGGAGAGTATATATCCAACTAGGATGTAGCATGCTTTAATTAGTAATAGTATCGCTCACTTTTATAACAATGCTATTTAATACATAAAATATTTCCTTTTGTCACAAAACACAAATAGTAATTAATTACTCTCACGGTTCATTTTTAGTTGTTCACTTTTGATTTTGCACTATTCTTTAAAGAAAAATTAATTAAACTTGTGTTTTTACAATTTTACCGATATAATAATAATAGCATTTCCAAAAGTCTTAGTATAATATTTTAAGGATTGAGTAGTTAATAATAATAATAAAATGTGAAGAAAATAATATTATTTTTCTCGTGATTTAGTATAGTAAATAAGTAAAAGTAAACAAAAAGACTAGTAAATATTTAAAATGACCACAATCTTCTAATTGATCGTAAATGTTAATTAGTGCATATATATACAATGGTTGACAAGCCATTTGTTTCCTGGCTATTTTATAATAATTCGAACCCTCTTATCTGAAATGTCATCTGCAGCAAGTGCTATACCATCTATCGTGCTTTTGGTGCTGAAACGAATTACCTCAGAATTGAAGTAAGGCAATCTCGTTCAACAACACCGTTACACTCCTAGTTATTTCTTCCGTTTTAATTTATATGGCAAAATATAAATTAGTACGGAATTTAAGAGAGAAAACAGATTTTTGATGTAAAACAAATTATATATATTTGTGTGACTATATAAGCCAGATTAAGAGCAATATAGAAAATTTAACTTAAAATGTTTACAAAATTTAGAATATTGTCATTGTTTTTGCAATAGACTAAAAAAGAAATGTTGTCACATCAATTGTAACAGATGAAATATATGATTATTTAAGAGTGAAATTAAAACTCACCATTTCTTCTCTTCTTATATTCTGTCCCTTGCTTTGTATGTAATACCAGGAAACTACATTAACTGGCAATACTACCCAAATAGATAATGCTACAGAGGCTAATATGAAATTGAATCAAATTGGTGAAAACTTGTTGAAGAAACAAGCTTCCAATGGGAATACTGAAACCAATGAGGAAGCTCTAAAGAGGTAAAACACATATATATTATTTTTATAGGGTAAGATTGTGTACGACAGACCATTGTAGTTCGGTCCTTCTCCAAACTTTGCACATAGCGGGAACTTATTGTACCAGAATATTTTTTTATATATTTATCTGTTTAGAATCTCCTTTTTGCTGGAATTATAAATCTATTTTGATTTCTACTTATAATAGTTTTCTTTGTCCGTAGGCTTGCAAAATTGCTCTCAGAGAGGAAGAAACTCCGAGCAACCAAAGCCTCTCAATAATTCTAAGATTTTGAGTATTATTGGTACTTATTATGTAAGAATAAGCGCTTGTAAGGTAGAGGGATAAATTTCAATAGAAATATCCCTCCATGCAATATGCTAAGGATTGTGTAACGTTTTGGTTGTTTTAAATAAATAAAATCATCCTTCTAAGCCAAACAACAACAACTCAGTATAATTCCACTTAATAGAATCTGGGGAAAGTAACGCATACGCAGATCTTACCCCTACCCTGGAGTAGAAAGGTTGTTTTTAAATAGACCCTCAGTATCCTTCCCTTCAAGAACTTCCTACCTTGCTCTAACCTCCTACCTTGCTATTGGGGAGATTCGAACTAACAGTCTCTTAGTTGGAAGTGAAGGTTGCTTACCATCAGAGCAATCCTTCAAAGTCAAAACAATATAAAAAGAAAAGAAAAATAGTAATTTTAGTCCCTGAATTATTATGTTATTCTTGTTTCAGTCCCTATGTTCTTTGACAAAACACATTTAACCTTGGACTTTATCAATTGTGCAATTTTAATCGTCTTGTTTCCTGTAGAATAATGTGATATATATATATATATATATATATATATATATATATATATATATATATATATATATATATATATATATATATATATATATATATATAAATATATTATAAAAGTACGAATAATTTATACTAAATATTGAACGATCAAAATATTTCTTAAATATTAATTGACTTTTACGCCTTTAAATAATAATATCATTTAAGGATCTAATAGTAAATTATATAATAATAAAATTCTTTTCGATCTCAACTATACATATACCCCACCCCACAAAGTTGATTCTACTTGAATTAGAAAAATACCATTCATAATTTTCTTTCAAAAAGAATTGGTATTCCTTTATGATCACAAGGCACGTGCATAAAGAAAGGCACATACTAAAAGAAAATTTTTAGTACTAAGCTTTGAAAACATTCACAACATTTTAGACGACTTTCTACCCTTTAAATTTTTTATTTATGTTAGTTCATACAAAGATAAAACTGAATTTAGTGCTATCTTTTATGTTTATTTTGCATTCCTAAAAATTATGAGTTACTATATAATTCAAATTAATTGAGTTAATTTTTAAAATAATAAAAAATAAAAAATAATTAAATGATAATCTTTTAAAATATAAAATCTAATAAAAAATATCAGTACAAGTATATTTTTTTTACATGATAATAAAGTGGTTCTAATAATACTGATGAGATTGTGCTTTTTAATTTATTATTTTTACTGGAATATGAATAACTGATTCCTTTACAAATTTCTCAAATAAAATCGATGGATATTCTATTAGGTTTTCTATAAATTGAAGTTAAATAAATAATTTCTCTGGATGGTTTATTTTTCATTAGATGCTTATTTTATCTCAAATTCAAGAGTTACATCAATTTATATTTCAAATAAATAGTGAAATACTTGAGCCGAAGTAAAACACATTACACTATTTATATCGAATGTGAAATCAACTGAAACTTTCCGAACATATAGGATATTTGCATAATATAGTTGGTATTGATTTTATCTTTGTCCATCCTTTTGAACTGTGTTTATGAATTTGAGTTTTTTTTCAAACCATCTATCCTTTTCATATTTATCTTATTCGAAATAATAAATTCTTTTTTTTAATAAATATTTGTATTGTTTAAGGTACTCATTTGTTGATAGATTGATTTTAGAGCATTTGAGTAATATAATTCTTGTAAATGTATCTATTATTCATGTCAATGTAATTCTTGATTATTTCTTGATAGTACATATTTTAATAGCATTTATCCAAAAGTTGTAAAACCATTTTAACTCAAATGTTGTGGAATGAATTTTAAAATTATCCTATACTTCTTCGTAATTTTCGATAATATTTTTAAGTAAAAAGGTGTGAACTCAGCGCAATTATGTGATACATGTACTTACTATGTATGTTATTACTAGGGGTGTGCATTCGAATCGGTTTATCGATAAATCGAATCGATTATTTGTTATCGAAATCGGAAAAATCAAAATCGAAAAAATCGAAACCTTATTGAAACGATAACGATAAGCATATGTACAAATCGATAATCGATAAGTAATTATCGATAAGAGTCAAAATCGAATCGATAAATCGAATGCACACCCCTATCACTGTAGACACTTATAAAATGAATAATTATCTATTTGTGTAGATTAATATAACATACATACTGTATATATATTCCGCTACTATTTTGAAAGCGGCTATACAATATCATTTTGCCTAATCTATACTCTTTCATTTACTCTAAGTCTCTTACCCTATTATTTCCTCTACCACATTTAAGGAATAATCATATTTAAAGATCAAGGGAATGAAGTTCAAATTAATGGAAAATAAAATTAGTCATGATGATGTATTTTGTCTTATTTTATTTTCTTATACCATTGGAGTGTTGGTGACATACATTTGATTCCTTACTTTAGTTTTCTTGCATGTACTTGTTAATACAATTTTTATGTTATAAATGGTTTCGTCTTATTTTAGCTTCTTTTTGTCCATATAAGTTAGGTGAGTTTATAGCGATATACTTTCCGTGCAATCCCGCAAATTTTCTTATTGATGTAATCGATAACCGAATCGATAAGACCCCAAAATTGATAAATCCAAATCGAAAAAATCGAAACCTTATTGAAACGATAACGATAAGCATATGTACAAATCGATAATCGATAAGTAATTATCGATAAGGGTCAAAATCGAATCGATAAATCGAATGCACACCCCTGGTTATTACTCTTATATATGTTTAAAAAATTGCGAAAAAACTTCTCAACACTGTTTAAAAAATTCATCCTAATAGGTGCAACAAGTAATTATTTTTCTTGCATTGTTATGACTATTATTTTGTTATATTTGACGAGTCCAGTGATCATTTTGGATAAAAGTTTGTACAAATCGAAATCCTTTGCAATTTATTAAATAATCATGGAGTATACAATGCTTAAATCCAGGGCAAAATACAAAATTGATCGCTTTGCCAAAAATAATTGTATTAGCTAGCCAAAAAATATATAAAAGATGTAATTATATATATGATACATATATATATATATATATATATATATATATATATATATATATATATATGCATAAAATATTTATCTACTATTATTTTTAGGAGCGGTTAAAAATATATATCTATCTAATATCTTTAATCATGGATTTAATTTATCAGAACATGTGTATGATTAATATTTTGTTTCCTTGATTACGATAAAGCAATTATAATTTCACTTGGGTTATATACGACATAATTTAAACTCGACATAACTTTATAAATAATTGAGACAACCCTCACAAATATGTCAACCTACAATAGTGAAAAACTAATAGTTTTTGGAGGTGATTCTAAGATGAACAACTATTGTCACGATCCGGATTTTTCACCCTCGGGAGTCGTGATGGTGTCTACACATAGAAGCTAGGTAAGCCACGAACTTAAAATTTTTACACTCTTTTATTCTTAATTCTCTTTTTTTAACTAATTAAATTGACAGAAAATAAACAATTAAATAACAACGGAATAGAAATTTAGCGGAAGTCTTAAATAAAATATAAATCCAAAATATCCTGAAGACCAACACATGCCTCTAACCAGAACATGGTGTCACAACATTCACGCACTACTAAAAGTACTACATACAACAGTTTGAAGGAAAGATAACACTGTTTGTCTCGAATACATGAGACAACAGAGCACAATATAAGATAGAGGAGACGTCGGGCCTGCGGACGCCTACAAGGCTACCTCGGCGTCTCGGTGGACTGAAGGCTGGCTCCCGGGCTACTGCCGTTGTTCGGTACCTGGATCTGTGCAAAGGAGCACAAAGTGTAATATCAGCATAACCGACCTTATTTGATGGTAATTGCCTGGCCTAACCCCGACGAGGTAGTGATGAGGCTTGGACCAGACCCCAGATAAACCTGTGCAGTTATACATATACAACAGAAAGATAGACATGATAAACAAAATAAAGCTGGGAAAGGGATCATGCTTCGGGAATATCACATAATACAGAACCTCGAGAGAATAATAAGGAAATCAACACTTTAACTCTAATACGGATAGGGAAAAGTAAAGGAAAATTACACTTTCGGTTCACATCTCGTTGTAGGCATGCAACCCGATCCTATTTCTCATATCTCGTGGTAGGCATACCACCCGCTCCTATTTTATTATACCTCGTGGTATGCGTACCGCCCGCTCCTATTTCATCATATCTCGTGGTAGGCATACCACCTGCTCCCATTTATAACATTGTTGCAGCGTGCAACCCAATCCATACATAATATTATTACGGAGTGCAACCCGATCTATATATAATATTATTGTGGCGTTCAACCCGATCCATATATAAAATTGTTGCAGCGTGCAACCCGATCCATATATAATATTCGTGCGGCGTGCAACCCGGTCCATATATAATATTGTTACGGCGTGCAACCCGATCCATATATAATATTATTGTGGCGTGCAACCCGATCCATATATAATATTTACAATTATGACGAGAGTCCCGACAAGGAATTTATAAGGCATACGCTAACCCGAAGGGGAATTTAGAAAATACGTCCTGGCAAGGAAGAAATAGCTATAACCAACTCTAAATCTAACATATAGCTACCTCACTATAATCCAACTTATTACAACATCTAACAATCCCAGTTATAATCAAACTCGTTACCACACTTAACTACCTCTACAATAACCAAACTTGTTCTGACACCTAACTACCTCAACTATAACCATAATCCCTACCCAACACAAGGAACTATTAACCTAAGTATCCATAATGCCGATTAAGAATACAATGCAAGGGAAACCCAACTCAACGCTATCCGGCAAAGGGGCGATATAATGATCTCTTCTCCTTCTCACATTTACTTCACAATTCACTCCGCAACTCGAGCCAATACTTTAGAGTTTTAATTATCACTTATACTTTCATAATTCGTTATACAACTGGAGCCAATGCTCTACAATGTTTATAGGTCGCAATTTCCTTCCACAACTTTACATAATAATGGAAATCATCACCAACGCATGAATAATACCACGAAATCATTAAAATCACAATATAAGACTCACGGTCATACTTGGCACCAAAGTATAGATACTCGTCACAATGACTATACGTCGTACTCCACAAGAAGCAAATAGCAAATAAGACACAACTGCTAATCCCTCAAGCTAAGGCTAGACCGAATAGTTATCTCAAACTTTCATGTCTAACTCAAGCCTCGCACACCGCTTTCCCTTTTAAATTTAGCTATAATTCAATTGTATCTATACATAAATGACTTCATATCATCAATAAATACTAAACAATGCGACCCAGTGCCTAATTATAGCTTTCCAAGAATTCTTCCCAAAATTTTAAAAATCGACCACGGGCCTGCTTGGTCAAAATACGAGGTTCGGACCAAAATCAAATTACTCATTCACCCACGATCGCGAATATATAATTTATTTTCAAATTTGACCCCGAAACGAGGTCTAAATCACAATTAATTAAAAAGCCCTAACTCTACCCAAATCCCTAATCTCCATCCTTAATTACATGTTTTAGGCCTAGAATTTCAATAAATGTTGATGAAAAATGAAGGAAATGAGTTGAAGATTACTAACCCATGAGTTAATGGTGAAAAGATGCTTCAAAAGTCGCCCTAGAACCTTGGAGAAAAGAAGTTTGAGAAGTTTTATGAAAATCCCGAATGGCTACTGTCTTGGAATTTTAAAATAACTGAGGGAATTAATCTTCAAGATGGGACCTTCGCGTTAGCGATGGTCCAGATTTGAAGGCCTACGCATTTGCGACTCAGCGGCTCGTGTTCACCGAGAGTTATCTCCTTGAGCCTCGCGTTCGCGTCCTTAACGTCGCGTTCGCATAGCTATAGTACCCCACCCCCGCCCAGGCTCACTTTGGCCTTCGCGTTCGCAAAGCCAGGGATGCGTTCGCGAAGGTATAATCCCTACTGCCTCACGTTCGTGACCTGGTCAACGTGTTCATGTAGATGGAAATCTCCTTCAGCTAATTTTACTCATCGTGTTCGCGAGGGTTCTCCGCGAACGCGAAGAAGAACATACCAGAACTGGAACCTGCAATTTTAAAACCACTCTGAAACACTACCGAGCCCTCGGGGCTCCTAGCCAAATACATGAACTGACTCAACAACATCATACGAACTTATCTGAGGGATTAGATCTCCCAAATATCATCATTATCAACAAATTAAACCTCAAATTCAAAGCATTTTTCAAAACTTCATCAAGTTCCACATTTAGGATTTCAAGTCTGAAACACGTCAAACGACATCCAATTTTAACCAAACTTCACAGAAATATCTTAATTCACATATAAGACATGTACTAGACGGCGGAACCAAGATACGAGCCCGATACCAATACGTTCCAATCAAATATCATTTCAGTTTTTCCTTAACAATTTTAGAAAAATAATTTCTTTTAAAAATTTATTTCTCGGGTTCGTGACCTCGGAATTTATTTTCGGGCATACGCTGGAGTCTCATATTTTTCTACGAACCCTCTGGGACTGTCAAATCACTGTTCCTAATCTGTTTACCCAAAAAGTTGATCAAACTCAAATTTATTCATTTTAATATCAACACTTAGCATTTTTCATGGAACTTCATATTTAAGATTTCTGGTTACGCGCCCGGGCTGTGCATGCAAATCAAGAATACTCTAAATGAGGTTTTCAAGGTCTCGAAAGCACTAAATTAATTAAAAATAAGTGATGACCCTTTGGGTCGTCTCATTTATTTATTTCTCTTTTAAGAGGGAAAAGCTAAAGTTATAGAAGAAAATATGCACCAAAAACGTCATCTATAAAGAAGTATTATACACGATACTACCACACTGAATATTTATATATTGTGAATAATACACTTTCTAACTTAACTAAATTGATCATTTTTGTAGGTTAATACTGTTGGAAACACGTTTCAAATGCAATATACTAAATGTGTGTTCTTTTGTAGGTTTTGATGAATGTCAAACAAAGCAAAAAGCGATATATAGCAGTACTCAAGGACAAGCACAAAATGGATGCATTACAAGAAGCTCAAGACAAAGTTTAGAAATGTTATAATTGAGTCAATATTAATTGTGATCTTGATTCCTCAACTTGGCTCATAACATGGCTTCTCTACTAAAATTATTTTTCCAAAATCATGCATATTTAAATTAAGTGTCAAATGATTTTAAACTATGCATATTTACATTTGTTAAAATGTTTTCCAAGCATGCCTCAAAAATCTGGGCTAAGATAATCGATTATGTACTTATGATAATCGAGTATCTCTAAGCCAAGACTGCATGACAATCGATTGTGAATTAATGATAATCGATTGTGAGTAAGTCAGTTAACATCAGGTTTTTGCAAACTGCATAACAATCGATTGTGTACTTATGATAATCGATTGTTAACTGAGGCAAAGTTTTCAAAACTCATAAAAATCGATTATGAACTAATGGTAATCGATTAGAATGAGAAAAATGTCTCCCAGTGATTTTAAATAAGATGATAATCGATTGTGGCTTTTGATAATCGATTATATATGAGACAGAGAGTTTTGAAATTAATTAATAATCGATTATTCCATTTGATAATCGATTGTTGAAGCTGACCGTTGTCATATATTTTCAATTACCTTCGGGTAATCGATTGTTGATATTTAACAATCGATGTTTTGCTTAAAATCTGGAAAAGATTTTCTGAACGTTGTTAAAATAATCGATTGTTGATTTCCGGACAATCGATGTTTTATGCCAAAAATTGGAAAGGATTTCTTAACGTTATAAATAATCGATTATTGATTTGAAGTAATCGATTGTTGACGTAAAATCTGGGATTGAATTTTTAATCTGATAGGCAAACAATCGATTGTTTAGTCTTGACAATCGATTGTCACTGAGTAATTTCAGCAATCCTTAATTGGCAATTAGACAACGGTAAGACTGAGTTTTTCACCTATAAATACAGCTTCAACTCAGTGTTTTCACAACAACAACATATACACTTTGAGTATTTTCATTGCTAAAAGCTTTCTTACATTGATCATCATTTTCCATTCATCCATAAAGCTTTTTGAAGAGCCATTCTATTGAGCTAAGTTGTTGTGATCTTGAGCGTACTATTTCTACTCATATCTACTCATTAAGGAGTGCTTTGTAAAGTGAGTGTGTTTTGTGTTTGTAAGAGAATTGCGATTCTCGTTTGTTGAGGAACTTGTGATTCCTCGGTTGAAGTCTTTGGGATTGTTATCCCCGAGCAGTTGAAGTCTTTGGGATTGTTATCCCCGAGCAGTTGAAGTCTTTGGGATTGTTATCCCCGAGCAGTTGAAGTCTTTGGGATTGTTATCCCCGAGCAGTTGAAGTCTTTGGGATTGTTATCCCCGAGCAATTGAAGTCTTTGGGATTGGTATCCCCGAGCAATTGAAGTCTTTGGGATTGTGATCCCCGAGCACCTGGGTGAGGCTTGTGTCCTCAGCTGTAACGGTTTGTTAAGCACCCGTAAGCTTGACAAGTTTAGTGGAAATCTCGAGAGAGTCTCTCGGGGACTGGACTAACCACGTTTGTGGCCAACCAGGATACATCATTGTGTAAGTTTATTCTACTGCACTTGTTTTAATTTCTGCAAAGTTTTTAAATTCCGCACTAAAACGCTTAATATTTTTAAAACGCTATTCACCCCCCCCCCTCTAGCGTAAAGCGTATTGTCCAACAATTGGTATCAGAGCCATACTCTCTGAAAGACTTAACCGTTTGAGAGAATCTTTCCATGGCTTCTACTCTAGACTCTTTTGCAGGTATTGATGAAGGACAGTGCCCCACAAGACCTCCTTTGTTTAACGGGACTAATTATTCATATTGGAAAGAAAGGATGCAGATATTCGTCAGATCAAACAGCCCTTACTTGTGGAAGGTGTACACCAAAGGAAATGAGGTTCCTGTCAAAAAGGTGGAAGGAGAATGGGTGCCAAAATCAGAAGAGGAATTCAACGCCGAGGATAATCGAATGGTCCAAAATAATTTTAAAGCTATTAATTTATTACTTTGTGCTGTTAATGCTAATGATTACAGGAAAATCTCCTGCTGCAAAACAACGATAGAAATGTGGGACAAGCTTGAGGTCACTTACGAAGGGACTGACCAGGTAAGAGAAGCTAAAATTGACTTTTTAACTCATGCTTACGAATTGTTCCATATGAAGGAAGGCGAAAAGGTAGACGAGATGTTTGAGCGGTTCTCATCAATAGTGAATGATCTCCACGCGCTCAAGAAGACGTTCACAGACAAAGAACTAGTTCGAAAAATCCTTAGGAGTCTAACACCGGCATGGCGATCAAAGGCCGATGCGATTCAAGAGTCAATTGGAATCACGAACGTCACCATAGACGCTCTTAGAGGTAATCTTAAGACTTATGAATCCACTATTCTTAACCCTGTTATTGATGAACAAAGAAGGCAAAAGATTGCTCTAAAGGCGAGCACAAGTCAATCACCAATTGAAGAGGATGGAGATAGCGAATTCGGACTCATCATCAAAAAGTTCCAAAAATTCATGCGAAAAGAATATGACCGCAAAGGGAAAAAGCAAGGTGAGCAAGTTAAATGTTATGAATGTGGTGAAACAGGGCATATCAAAACAAACTGCCCAAATCTTAAAAAGGAGAAGAAACCCTTCAAGAAGCAACGAGCATACATATCTTGGGGAGGAGATTCCGGAGACGAATCCAGTGAAGAAGAAAATGAAGAAGCGGAAAATCTCTGCCTCATGGCACAGGAAGAAAATCAAAGTGAGGTAAGTCAAATCTCTTCTCAAAATTTTTATACTCTTGATGACATGAGAAATGCCTTTGATGAATTGTATGCTGAATTTCTCAAAGTTACAAAAACCGTCACTAGTTTAAGAGAAAGTGCTTCTCTAAAAGAACAAGATTTTCAAAAACAGTTTTCATTAAAAGAAAAAGAATTAGAAAAATTGGTTTTGGAAAATGAGAAGCTACTAGAACAAAACAAGTTTTATGGGAAAAGAAGTTCTGACAAGCCCGAGAGTTCTACAAAAAATTGTGCTTCTTGTGTAGACCTTAAGAATGAAGTAGGTAGATTAAAAGGCACACTAGATAAATTCAACTCCTCTCATAAAAACTTGAATGTGGTGCTTGATAACTTGAAATCAACCAAGCATGGAATAGGCTTCATAAATGAAGAAGAGGTTGATGCAAAAACCCAACCACCTAGAGCTCAATCTAGGATTAATAACAAAAATGCCTTTCCTAAAACAAACATGCATGCTAGACAAAATATTAGGAGACCTAGACATGACCTTCCGCCTAGCAATCGTCACCATAGACATGATGCATATTTTAGGCACAACAGTGATCATGCTAGAAGATCCCGAAATGTTCAACCTAGAAATGATTATGGTGCTCAAATTAGGAGAAATGAAAATAGAGTAAACAATGTGCATTATTCTAGCTACTATGAGCCTAGACGCATGCATAATCCAAATGTGACATGTCATTATTGTAGACGAATTGGTCATATTGCTCCCGCATGCTTTACTAGACATAGACATGCTACTCAAACATATCATTATAGTATGCATAACCCTCAAGGACCCAAAATGGCATGGGTACCAAAAGAGCATTGATTTGTTTTGCAGGTGTGCTTGAAGGAATCAAGTGTAGTGGATACTCCAAACACTTGACGGGAGACGAATTCAAAATTCCTTCAATTAAAGCACAAAGAAGGAGGAAGAGACGGAAAAGTCGATTTAGGCATTTTTTTTCAAAATCGGAAGTATTTTCGAAAAATTTAAAAGACAAAATACAAGGAAGACAAAGGCAAAATTGTGGAAGAAGCTTCTTAAATTGAAGAATGAGCCAAAAGACCAAAATGAACGGAGGATGTTCAAAATCAGGTAATTGGCAAAGTCGAAGGGAAGGTAAGTACCCTAAACCCTCTTAAGAACATCCTAGGACAAAATTCTTAAGAGTTCACGTTTTTCACCCGACTACACTAGTTTCAAAGTTATTATTTCATTTATAGATTACTGACTTGAGCGTCGGAGATGTTTAATTCTATTTTGCAGGTATCCCCCAAAAGGTAAGAGGAAAGTATAAATTGTCTTGATACAAGAAAAATCGATCATAATCGATTATTTACGCTTACAATCGATTATCAGTATCAATAATCGATTATTTGTTGATTCAATTTTTTTTGTCATGAAATCTTGTTGAATGTTTACATTGCTTGATAGAATTAAGTCTCATCATTTTAGCATCCCCCTTCCAAACAATCGATTATTTGTTCTGCCAATCGATTATTTGCCAAAATCCAAACTCTCTGTGAGTGAAATAATCGATTACTATATATTGACAATCGATTATCTGTTTTAAACTTATGTTACCGTTTTGGCTCTACAATCGATTCCTGTCAGGTCATAAATATGAAAAACAATCGATTACCAAGTTTGACAATCGACTATCTTTTTCAAATTTTTTTCCGTTCTGGCGTGTAATCGATGTGTCAGATCATTTTCATTAATGACAATCGATTATTCTATTCAAACAATCGATTATTGAACGGTCAGTGAATTTATTTTTACCGTTTCAGACTTCAAAGCTCTTCAAATCTCTTCAAATCTTTTCAAATAAGTGTAAGATTCATTCCTTCTCTATATATAGGCTGCACATATGCTCTTGTATACTCACTCAAGCCTCCCAAGCATCAAATTATCTTGTTATCTTTGAAAAATCCTAGCACATCTTTTTCAAAAATGTCAAGCCGCAACTCCAAACGTGCTCGTTCCAAACAAGGTGCTTCTTCTTCTCGCCATCCATATCAAGATGGATCGGTTCTATTCTTTGAATCCGATGAAGAGCTCACCCGTTTCTTAACCAAATTTGAGAAACGCCTTATTCTCCCTCCTCGCTTTTCAACAAACGCTCTTGTTGCACCATTCATTCCAGCCGCGAATATGCTAAGAGAGTGCCAACTTTTCAATTTCCTACTCCTTACTCACCCCTACTACAACATTACTTTGGTTGAAGCTTTTTACTCCAACCTTCACAAAGATGATGAGGGTGAACTCGTTACCAATGTTAACGGCATTTCCATTCTAATTTCTGAAGATAACCTCCACCTCATTGCCGGCATTCCGCATGATGGTGAAGACATCTACCAGTACATAAATGATGCCGGGGACATGATTGATGAAGCTAATCTCTTCCGCCAAGCCGGAGTCGCCTATGATGAGTCTTCTTCCCGTCGTCCCACCATAAAGGGTATGGACCCGAATTATCGTTTCATTCTCTATTTCATCACTCGTGTTCTCAAACCCCGTAAACTCAATCACACCACCATTTCCCAAGAGGATGCCAAATTTCTTCATGCCATTATCACCGGTGTTAAAATCAATTGGTGCAAGCTTATTCAATCTCATATGTTCAATGCCACTAGAGATGACATACCTCTCCCCTATGCCCTCTTAATAATGAAATTTCTTAAAGCTTCCGGGGTCAATATTGCTAATGGTCCTCTCAAAAAGAGCACCAAAATCTGGGAAATTTCGGAGTCTTCCTTTCATCATGATGGTGATCATGCTCCCGCTCCTCCTCAAAATCGACAAGCCCGTCGTGCTCATCCTCCTCAGGAGCCTACCCTCCGGACTATCTCTGACCAAATTACTCAATTAACCCGTGAGGTCCATGGTTACTTTGATCACGTGCATTATGCCTATGCTCAGGTGGTGCCATATCAAGCGCCTCCTAATGATGATGAAGGGGATGGGGGTGATGAATGATGAAATTGTTGTTTTTGATGATGTGAAATTGTTGTTTTTGATTTGTTTTTCCTTGGTTGGTTAGTTGTTGTTCGTTTTATTGTGTTTGGCTCCACCCATGTAATGTTATTTTCCAATAAATAAACTTTTGTTTATTTCATATGTTTTTTTGCATATTCTTCCCTTGTATATATTTTTGCTAATGGCAAAAGGGGGAAGAAACGGGATATCAAGAAGTATGCTATATCACTCTCAACTTCATTCATGCTTAAAGTGAGGGGGAACATGAATTGAGGGGGAACATCAAATTGCATACTTTACACTTGTCTTGGATTATCAAAATAATTATTGCATATATCCCGCTTATGTTTGCCATTATCAAAAAGGGGGAAATTGTTGGAAACACGTTTCAAATGCAATATACTAAACGTGTGTTCTTTTGTAGGTTTTGATGAATGTCAAACAAAGCAAAAAGCGATATATAGCAGTACTCAAGGACAAGCACAAAATGGATGCATTACAAGAAGCTCAAGACAAAGTTTAGAAATGTTATAATTGAGTCAATATTAATTGTGATCTTGATTCCTCAACTTGGCTCATAACATGGCTTCTCTACTAAAATTATTTTTCCAAAATCATGCATATTTAAATTAAGTGTCAAATGATTTTAAACTATGCATATTTACATTTGTTAAAATGTTTTCCAAGCATGCCTCAAAAATCTGGGCTAAGATAATCGATTATGTACTTATGATAATCGAGTATCTCTAAGCCAAGACTGCATGACAATCGATTGTGAATTAATGATAATCGATTGTGAGTAAGTCAGTTAACATCAGGTTTTTGCAAACTGCATAACAATCGATTGTGTACTTATGATAATCGATTGTTAACTGAGGCAAAGTTTTCAAAACTCATAAAAATCGATTATGAACTAATGGTAATCGATTAGAATGAGAAAAATGTCTCCCAGTGATTTTAAATAAGATGATAATCGATTGTGGCTTTTGATAATCGATTATATATGAGACAGAGAGTTTTGAAATTAATTAATAATCGATTATTCCATTTGATAATCGATTGTTGAAGCTGACCGTTGTCATATATTTTCAATTACCTTCGGGTAATCGATTGTTGATATTTAACAATCGATGTTTTGCTTAAAATCTGGAAAAGATTTTCTGAACGTTGTTAAAATAATCGATTGTTGATTTCCGGACAATCGATGTTTTATGCCAAAAATTGGAAAGGATTTCTTAACGTTATAAATAATCGATTATTGATTTGAAGTAATCGATTGTTGACGTAAAATCTGGGATTGAATTTTTAATCTGATAGGCAAACAATCGATTGTTTAGTCTTGACAATCGATTGTCACTGAGTAATTTCAGCAATCCTTAATTGGCAATTAGACAACGGTAAGACTGAGTTTTTCACCTATAAATACAGCTTCAACTCAGTGTTTTCACAACAACAACATATACACTTTGAGTATTTTCATTGCTAAAAGCTTTCTTACATTGATCATCATTTTCCATTCATCCATAAAGCTTTTTGAAGAGCCATTCTATTGAGCTAAGTTGTTGTGATCTTGAGCGTACTATTTCTACTCATATCTACTCATTAAGGAGTGCTTTGTAAAGTGAGTGTGTTTTGTGTTTGTAAGAGAATTGCGATTCTCGTTTGTTGAGGAACTTGTGATTCCTCGGTTGAAGTCTTTGGGATTGTTATCCCCGAGCAGTTGAAGTCTTTGGGATTGTTATCCCCGAGCAGTTGAAGTCTTTGGGATTGTTATCCCCGAGCAGTTGAAGTCTTTGGGATTGTTATCCCCGAGCAATTGAAGTCTTTGGGATTGGTATCCCCGAGCAATTGAAGTCTTTGGGATTGTGATCCCCGAGCACCTGGGTGAGGCTTGTGTCCTCAGCTGTAACGGTTTGTTAAGCACCCGTAAGCTTGACAAGTTTAGTGGAAATCTCGAGAGAGTCTCTCGGGGACTGGACTAACCACGTTTGTGGCCAACCAGGATACATCATTGTGTAAGTTTATTCTACTGCACTTGTTTTAATTTCTGCAAAGTTTTTAAATTCCGCACTAAAACGCTTAATATTTTTAAAACGCTATTCACCCCCCTCCCCCTCTAGCGTAAAGCGTATTGTCCAACAAATACGATATCACTTTGAATTCAAGTATTCTGTTAATATAATAACATTAATTTTTAGCATTTAAATGATTGTTATATTTCATCACGTTAATTACTTTATAATGGTCATTTCATCTTGTAAATAATTTGTTACTAAATTTAGTTAGTTGTTCTTCCACATAAAAGTTCTGATTAAAGATTTGCGTGCAACGCACGTACATAGTAACTAGTATATTATAAAAGCACAAATAATTTACGGAAAAGGGTCAAAACTACCCCTAGACAATTGAAGTTGGTACAATAATGCCCTCCGTCCACCTATTTTGAAAAATTGCCCTCACTAGTGGCCATGTTAGATAAAAAAAATTAATTAATTTCCATGTGCCACAACGAAAAAAGGTCAAAACTGCCCCTAGACTATTGGAGTTGGTACAATAATACCCCCATCTCCAAAAATCTCTCCTTTCCCCCTTCCCCCTCCCCCTCCCTAGCGTGTGGGTTCATATTGCTCTTGTTTTTCTCATCCTTTTTTTTAACCTTGCACTCTATTTGAATAATCATGTCTGTCTCATCTAGTTGGTCTCCTTCTTGGCATCAAGAGTCGTCAGTACTGAAAAGGCCCTGGCATTACCTTCGGGAAATCTAGGAGGACAGCTAGCCGAGCCTATGGTGGACGTCGGTTGGGTTGTCGACGATTACGACCATTCAAAGGCATGTTTCACAATTATCATTAAAGTTATATTTTCAGATAACCAAAATCTTTGTCACCAATACTTTACATCATACAAATTTCAAAAATCCTGTTAAGCAAAAAAAAAACGTAATTAATTCCCATGTATCATCGTCCCATTTATTAGTTATCTGAAAATAAAACTTTAATGATATTTGTAGTGATTATTCAAATATAGCATCCTCGTAAATTAAGCTATTGTACGAGGATGCTGTTTATGTTATACCAATACTGCCAATTTTTTTTTTAAAAAAAGACAATTAAATCAAGAGAAATATTTGAGATTATATGCCTGAGAATATGAGAGAATACGACTTATTGGTAAATGTGACTGTAATAAACACTTGATTGAGCCTATTGTATGAAATAGTAAAGTGTAGTAAGAAAAATTAATGATGAATGGTATTTCTGTGATGAAGAAAAATAGGAATATCGATGTGTACCTTTGCAAAGAAATAGGAAGAGGAAGGTGATTAACTATAAGAGAGAGTTTTGTTTGCTTAAAGAAAAAAATAGGTGTACGAGAGTTCTAGTTGGTGGAATAATTTTTAAAAGAAAGAGGAGAAAGTAACGGCGGAAAACGATCTTAGAATGTGGGTGAGTTTATTTTAATTAGGTGAGTCTTAAGTTGCGTCAATGGGACGATGATACATGGAAATTAATTACGTTTTTTTTGTTGCTTAACATGGTTTTTGAAAGTTGTATGACGTAAAGTATTGGTGACAAAATTTTTGGTTGTCTGAAAATAACTTTAATGATATTTGTAGTGATTATTCAAATAGAGTGAAAAAACAAGAGGAATATGAACCCACACGCTGGGGGGAGGGGGGAAGGGGGAAGGGAAAGATTTTTTGAGATGGGGGTATTATTGTACCAACTCCAATAGTCTAGGGGCAGTTTTGACCTTTTTTCGTTATGGCACATGGAAATTAATTAATTTTTTTTTATCTAACATGGCCATTAGTCGTAAGGGTATTCTTGAGCCAAAAAGATAACGATGAGGGCAATTTTTTCAAAATAGGTAGACGGATGGCATTATTGTACCAACTCCAATTGTCTAGGGGTAGTTTTGATAAATGTTAAACGATTAAAATATCCTCAAAACTTTAATAAACTTTTATGCCCTTAAAATTTTGAGTTAAAGATGGATGTAAGTATAATATTCTAAATATTACCCCAAGAATGGAATTCTTTCCGGGTTAAAACTCCACATATGCCAACAGCAACTTCCTACTCTACCAATTTCTGGAACTTTTAATACAACTATAAATTGGTAAAGTTGGGAATAATTATGAATTTGGATAAACTTGTAATATATTTCTATTATACGTGTGATTTGATAAACAACTCGAATAAAATATTGATGCACTCTTTAACCGATGTATTACTCTATTGGTATAATTTTAAAATATTTAGTTCTATTTTGTGATGATTATCACAACGTTATTATGATTTTATTTGCATTACAAATATATAATTTTTATTTTAAGCGGCTCATTATCTAACTTTAATATTTATTTGTGATGCATTTGTAATATTTGACATAAAATATTTGTATAGCGCACGAGCATAGAGATTATTATTATTTATTTATATTATTTATCTATCTATCGATATGTATATTTGTATCTACATCTATATAAAAACACGAATATTAATGCTAAATGTTAAACGATTAAAATATTCCTAAAATATTGACATACTTTTATATCCTTTCTAAGCTAAATTAGTTTTAAAAATATTTACCCTTAAAGGATGAAAATTGTAATATTGGTAATCATGTCATACTATTTTTACTTGGATAATGATATCGGATGAAAAAGTTGTGCTTTATTCCGACTAATTAAAAGAAAGCGCACACTAAGATATGTAAATCTAATCAGTCACGAAATTCATATGATAAAGGTTAACTATTTCATTACATTAAACCCAAGGTAGTTATATGCCTGATAGAAAACCACAAGAAGTAATTCCAAATTTCTAAAGAAAAAATTATATAGTGTTGATATATCCAAATTTCTTTTTAAGGAATATGAATGAAATAGTCCAACTCTTTTCTATTACAAATGTGTATTGAGTTGAAGCTATCATTAAGTATTGAAGCTATTGTTAAGTATATAATTATATAAATGATCGACTTAAGATTTACGTGCAACGCACGTACGTAAAGATTAGTATTACTATATTAAAAGTGCGAAAGTCCTTATTCACTTTTTACTCTTAAAAAATAAAGTTTGCATTAGACAAAATAGTCATTTTATTATAATCATCCTAATATTTTAGACTTCTTGCTATTTCTTTTAAGTTAAGAAGTCCTTTTTCCTCCTTTGGTAGCATAATATTTTACTTAACCAAAAATAGAATTCTAAATAAACGTTGCCTTTATGAACAATTTCAATACAAATATATTCGACAAAAATTTAATGTATATTTCTTACTGCCTTATAGTCATAAAGGGATCTATAGAGTTATTGTTGAGTACAAATCAAAATCTAAGATGTGACCTGATGACAGGGGAGCCGGCGACCGAAGCCTCGGTGAACGGCGGTCGTAACTATAACGGTTCTAAGATAGCAAAATTCCTTGTCGGATAAGTTCCGACACGCACGAAAGATGTAACGATCTGGGCACTGTCTCGGAGAGAGGCTCGGTGAAATAGACATGTCTGTGAAGATGCGGACTACCTGCAGCTGGACAAAAAGACCCTATAAAGCTTCACTATTCCCTGAAATTGGCTTTGGGCCTTTCCTGCGCAGCTTAGGTGGAAGGCGAAGAAGGCCTCCTTCCGGAGGGCCCGAGCCATCAGTGAGATACCACTCTGAAAAACTATAACAAGTATTTTTTGTGCAAGATAAAGTTGGCCTCCGACCAAATAGTCGCTACTTATGCCAAAGTTCGGGTCATTTTTTTATTTATCATTATTTTAGCATGAGTACCGTTTTTTCTTTTCTTTCTTGAATGGGTATGAATTATTCTGTCTATTAATCTATTTTTTATATTATAATGACTACGGAATTTTTTAATTCTATATGTCCTATTTAATTTGTGTATCCTATAATTCAGAGCAAAGGTCTGGCCAAAAGATAGGCTCAATTATTAATTTTAGTTATGTTTTTCACACCTTGCTACCATTTTTTTAATCTTATATATAACTTATTTTCTTAGATATTTTAAAAAAGAAACTTGATCTATCCCGCATGTATTTAATCATTAATTTTCAACAATTCGTTTTTTGTAGGTAGGTTGATTAGACTATGGATGCTTTGTGCATATGCAGTAAGAGACTACGGAAATTGAAGAGGACTATAAAACATGGTCAAAGTATTTGTATTTGCTTGTTCATATTGTGGATTTTTTTTTAATGATTAGAGAATAATTTTTTGCTTTTAGAAGATACCTACCCGTGGACCAAGTGTGGTACCTTTTAAAAATACATTTACAAATTTGTAATTTAATTTTTCTTAATTTTGATTTTAAAATCAATTAAAATTTTGCTTATTTCATCTTTTCTTATTCGAAGTATGTAAAAATTCTAAAACTTAAAAATTTAAAATCAATTATAGGTTACATAATTTTTTTCCTTATTTGAATTATTTTATATAAATATAATACACTTCATATTAATTTTCCTAAGGATTCATCTCCACATTGATTTCTTTCCAAGTTTTTGTTTCATGTTTGAAACAAATATGAGTGTAGTTATTACATTTATTGCTCTTAGCAATTGATATAGAGACCATTATAATAAAAAAAGAATGAATTCTTAAAGTGAGATGTCAATCCCAAAAATATTAAAAATATTGATTGACTCTTATTAGGTGCCAGGTTTGCGAGTGTTTGATTATTATACCTAAATTTAACAACAAATTATAGACTACTTTGGTAAATAGAATAATCTTTAAATTTTCCTAGCAATCTGAATTATCATTTCAAAATGATAATAAATAATTGTTCCTTTTGGTTCGATATTCTGTTGGTTGAATCTCGACAATACTCTGATCATTAAGTCCAAATCAAATTCTGAAATAACTACTATACAATTTATAACAAGACACTTTTTGGGGATATATCTTCTCTTTTTGATGAATACTAAAAAAATAATATGACAATTTGGTATCATACTATTTAACAATTTCTCAAAAGAATTGATAATAAAGCGATGTTATATGTTATTACTTCTTATCATTGAAATCTGAATTACTTTTTGTACTTGTATACAATATTTTATTAATAGACGCGGAATATACATATATATACGTACACTGAAGTTAGTCGTTAATAAAATAAGCCACTAGATATCCTGCCTAGTATATTAATTTTAAAGAAAATCTATAGGTGGGTTGGCTGATTACATATTATAAGGGGAAGCAAAGATACTGGAAGCTAGTGCGAACCACCGAATTATTTACTTTCGATAGTTAATAAAATATATAAAATTTTTATATAACACACATATATAATTATATAACACACACATATATATATTTACTTTCGATAGTTAATAAAATATATAAAATTTATATAATTTTTATATAACACACACGCGCACACACACACATAAATATATATATATATATTTATTTATTTATTTATTTATTTATTTATTCGGTTATATTTTTAAGAGCAACTGTACAATATTATTTTTCACAGTATAATCCCTCATCAGGATAGATAGAAAAAGATTCAGAAGGTAAAAATGCACTGGAAGTCGTCGAAATAAAACAAGAAATAAAAGTCAATGGTCCGCAAGACCAATTACTGAGTCAAGTTGTCAATCTAGATGAATTAACTCAAACTAATTATCAGAAGGTAAAAATGCCATGAGCTCAAGTAGATGACGTTATATAAATAAGTAACACATCGACGGGGCTATTCCGGATAAAACATCAACATCAAACTCAATGTAACTCTACAAAGTAAACTCTGACAAGGGTAAGGTATATGCAGACCTTACTCATACATTATGAAGGTAGAGAAATTGTTTCCGTTAAACACCCGGCTCAAGATAAAAGTAAAAAACACAGGCACAACACAACACGTAGTAACACCAACCAGATAAGGAGGTGGATATTACGGACTATTGTGGCCCGGTTCAGGACTGGGACCGGATCAGGACCGCAATCCTGGCGGTCCTGCTAGGCCGGTCCTGTCGGTCCGGTCTTTACCGGTCCAAAAAACCCGTGACGGGCCGATCTTCCGCTTCGAACCGTCAGGCCCGGGACCGTCTGGCGGGCCTGGGCCGGTCCTGGCGGGCCCAACGGCTATTTTTAAAAAAAAACTTTTTTTTTTGAAAAATCAGTAACGGCTCTTTGGAAAAAGTAGCCGTTTGGAACTTTGTAAAATAGCCATTTGGCACCCCAAACTTTATATAATTATACTTTTTCCCATTTCTCAACTATAAATACCCCTCATTCTTTCATTTTTATTCACCAATTCATCAATATCTCTCAATCTCTCTCAAGCTCTCTTTCAATCTTTCTACTACAAGTGCTTAATTTATTGTTGAAAATTTGTGAAAAATTGTGAAGTTGTTGAATTGAAGTTTTCAAGTGTTCAACCATTTTCAATTTTCAAGAAGTTGTTCGGCAATCCGGTAAACTCGTTTCAACTCTTGCGTGTTAATAATATATTTTTGTGTTGTTTAGTTTGCATAATTCTAATTAGTATGGCATTTTCTTTGGAAAAATTATTAGGTAAAGGAAAAGGTAAAACCGGTGAAAGTAGTGGCCATAATACTACCCTTCCCCCGGCTCCCCGACCTACAAAAGATAAGCAAGTTGAAAGTAGTCGCCAACCTAGACGTCCTAATCCGCCTCCCGTAATGCTTGATAGTGATCACCCTTGTTTTCAATTTACCGATAGTGAATTTCTACATGATGTTGCAGTAGGTGATAGATTAGATGATGAAATTATGAATGCCCTTTATCCTAATAAACCTATCTTAGAGGTAAATGAGGATGATAATGATGATGATGAAACCCAAGCACCAGATTTAGATGATACACCTACTAGTCCTGTTCATAACTCAGGTAATGCACCGGCACACCCACCTGTAGAAACTCCCACTTTTAATAGACAACCTGCTAAACGTCAAGAAACATCATTAGTTTGGCATTTTTTACTCAAGTAAGAGAACACAACAAGGCTAAGTGTAAAACTTGTGGGAAATTACTTGTTCATAAATATACTAGAGACCGTAGCGG
Organism: Nicotiana benthamiana; assembly: GCA_034376525.1. Taxonomy (NCBI): domain Eukaryota; kingdom Viridiplantae; phylum Streptophyta; class Magnoliopsida; order Solanales; family Solanaceae; genus Nicotiana; species Nicotiana benthamiana. The sequence goes on from CM067337.1 coordinate 100,624,880, forward strand.
CACAGGTAATTTGGTTAGACACATAAAATTATACACTAGAGATAGGGCAAGATTTTTTTCAAATGCAAGCGCAACAAGATGGGATAAGTGTAGATTCTCAAGTTAACCCTAGTACAGGTTCAAATCTAGTTCAACCAGAAATTAACACTATCAGCGGAGGTATTTTATATTACGATCCAAATAGGGATCGTGAAGAATTAGCAAAAATGATTATTGTTATGTGCTTGCCTTATACTTTTGCTTCTAATCCTAATTGGGTTCATTATATTAGAAGAGTTTTTAATCCTACTTATAAAGGTTGGCCTCGCGCAACAGTTAAGGCCGATATTTATAAATTCAAGCATGAATATGAACAATATTTGCGCTATTTATTTACTCATATACCTAATCGTATTTATATTACAACTGATATTGGTAGAATTAATAATGACTGCGATTATCTAACTGTTACAAGTCATTGGATAGATGAGGACTGGACAATGCAAAAACGCATAATTGCATATAGAATAATTAATTCACGTCACACGTGTAGGTTTATAGCTAACACTGTTTCAGATATATGTAGATATTTTTGCTTTAGCGATAAAATAATGGCAATTTCTATGGATAATGCTTCTAGTAACACTAGTGCAATAGGCATGGTAACACAAACCTTAATCCTGCATTTAGTAATATTTTCCATGTTAGATGTATTTGTCATATTTATAATTTAATTGTTGGTGATGATATGCGAATATTAAACATAGAAATTGAAAAGGTCATAATGACTCTTAATTGACTATTTTATTCAAACCGTAGAACTAGACTTAGAGAGTATGTTAAAAATGTGACGAATATGGACTTAGAGAAAGAAAGGTTCCTAAACCTTGCCCGACTAGGTGGAATTGCATGTACGAAAGTTTAGTAGTAAAGTATGAATATAGAAACCCAATTAATGCTACGTTTAATTCTCGGGTAAGTGGTGAGTATGATGATGAAATGCTAATTACCCAAGATTTGACTAATGTTAAAATTCTTTTAGATTTTTTAGAACATTTTCAAGTTGCTACAAATGCATTTTCTGGGCAATATTATCCTACTATTTCAAATGTTTAGTTTATAATGCCGCACTAGCTGATTTGTTTGTTGAATTTAGCGAGGGTGGGGATATTTGTGAACTTGCTATAACTGAAATACAAAAGTTTAAAAAATATTTTTTCCCTATCCCTCATATTTTTGGTGTAGCTGCAATGTTAAATCCAACAATGAAATTAGGAGGTCCTCATTTTTGGTATTCTAATATTTATAAAGGTTTAGATCTTTCAGAAGAGGAAATTGCTACACTTGCTGATGCAAAAGCATCAATTAAAATTAATGCTCAAACTGTTTATAATGCTTATAAACATGCGTTAGCGCATGCTAGGCCAAATATTCCAACCTCTACTTTTTCTACATCACAATCGTCTAAAAGAGCTGCTGGCTTAACAGCTCTTAAATCGTGAACGGAGTCCGGGGTTCTCAAGGTGATACTTTTGATGAAATTGCCCATCTAAATGAGCTTCAAGTTTACTTATCACAGGGACTAGAAAAGGAGAATCCAGACGGCTCTTTCGATCTTTTGGAATGGTGGAAGTCAAGGGAAAAATATTTTCTCGTTCTTGCAAGGATGGCTCGGGTTGTTTTGTCAATTCAAGCTTCAACTGTTGTATCAGAGAGCGCTTTCAGTCAAGCAAGATTACAAATCGGTGATCATAGAGCGGCGATGCGAGAGAGCTTGAAAAAATCAGTGCTTTTTAGAGATTGGATCCGCGCGGAAAGAAGAAACTTTGGCATTGCAGAATCACAACCGGCGATAGATAAAGCATATGAAGAAATGATAGTAGAACTTTCTGAGGAATCGGCTTCGCCCGGAAGTGGTGATGAACAAACTTCATTTCCACCACCGCCAACACAACCTCCTCCCAACCTTGACGAATTTATAAGATTTGTTCGAGATACAACGTAAATTATGATGTAACTTGTACATTGGCACGTCTTCTTTTAGTTTTTTTTCCTTTTAATGGTGGTATTAGTACCTTGTTGTGCTCATTCCATTGGGGGAAGAAAGACTAAGAAAGATATGTCATTTTGGTCAATAAAAATGCTCTTTATCATATCCTTGAATATCTTTTTTCTCAACATTTCTTTGTCTTTACTTCGATATCAATCCTTGAATATATATATATAACATACAATATATATTACAATAAAATATATACATAACGTACAACCTAAACTACAAGAAAATATATAAGTAATAAACATATATACATAACATACAATATATATAATAGAATATATATATACATTATACATAAGAGATATACAATAGATATTAATTACTACAACACACTATATACATAATATACAATATATACTAATTACTACAACACAATATATACATAATATACAATATATACTAATTACTAAAATACAATATACAATGAAATATATATTATACTAATAACTTAGTACACCATATAAAATATATTCTACATTATACTAATGACTACTATACAAGATATTGCCTTAAAAAAAATACCCGTCAGGCCCGCCACGCCAGGCCTAGGACCGCAGCGGGCTTAGGCCCGTGACGGGCCGGTCTTTACCGTGAGGACCGCCATGCCCAGCACACGAAGCCCAGGACCACGAAGCCTGGCCCGTCACGGCCCGGGCCACAATACACCCTTATTCCGGACACCACCACCAAAAAGAACATGGTATAAGCAACCCTTGAATCCCTACAAATGGCTCTCTTTCAAAGACTAAATGAATTACAAATACTAAAGACCCAATTATGAGCTTCCCTTTGGGAGGGAGTCAACCAACAACAAAAAGTTCATAACCCTCGCCGCTTCTCTCCCCACAGCAAGAAGAAAGATCTTGGTAAGGACAGGACTTTGAGCAATCTGTCTAAGTAAAACTTGCATTTCCACAGCGCAAGACAACATCATACAGGCTGGTCTAGAACTTGTAATCTGGGTTGTCACGAAGGCCGAGCTTAGAGAGAACAAGGCAGTAAGAGTCCCAGTCTGTCCTTCGGAGATACTTCAACAACTTCTTCCTCTTTTGCACCATTGCTTGTAGACCCTTACGAGAGTGCTTATCCTAAAACATTTTATTATCAAGCATCAAGTTATAAATAGCCAGCTTAGCTCACTAATCTAACCAATAAAGCTCTATAATGATGATATAATATATCTGAAACACTTGATGCACATGTATGGTAAAAGTTCTCGTAAGTAGATGTATCTTCCGTTCTTTCTTCTTTTCATCTGATGTGGCATTTGAAGAACAGCAATCATGCGTACCATAAGACAATGAACAACAACGTGCTATAAGTTGAAACTTCAGGACCTGTATTCTTACCAAAGATACTCAATTGAGCACAATTCAGCAGAAAAGTCACCTTTTTGTGCAGAACTGACGATAGGTGCTTTATTTTCGTTGTAAGTTGAGCCACTGAAAACAAGAAAAGGCTAACATCAATTTAAGATGTAAGAAACTAAGAACACCATTGGAGCAGCACATGTTGAGGCATGATGGTGTTTTACTTCCATTTGAGTATTACCTTTAAAATAAAATCAAATTAAAGCAACTTCTTATAAATGTTTGTGTTATAAGTTTAAGAGAAATAGTATCTATCAACAGCAAAAGACTCTATACGCAACAGCCTCTCAGCAGATTGATGCCAAAATAAGGAATAGATTGCAACAATCTGGCTTAAATCGTCACTCAGTCCCCAAAATTATACCATCAGGAGCCATTTGGCTAACATGCTAGTAATTTGGGATTATAATGCATGTTTATGGAATGCTAAATGAAAGGACTGTTATGCGGATGATTAATAAATGAAGGAATTATTATGCGGTGTAATTCCATGTGAACAATAAATTAAACCAAAGCTAGATATTACTAGAATATTCTAGACTATTCTAAAATAGTCTAGAATGAGCTAGAATGTTCTAGAAGGTTCGAGAACATTATGGAGTTCTCTGGAACATTCTAGAAGATGATAGAAACTCTTTTATGTATAGTAGAGAATGTGAGAACATTCTAGAGTAGTGGAATATTCTAGAACATATGAGAATATGTAGATATGAATATTGTTTAGGATACTTATATGGAATATTCTAGAATGTCGTAGAACATGGAGGTTGATGCCTATAAATAGGGGAAGACCTCCTCATTTGTAGGATGTACAAAAGGAGTGAAACAAAGTGTGAGCCAAAGTGTGTACCAAAGTGATCCCTTGTGTAATAAAAGTTGAAGAATTACAAAAGTCTCTCTCCATATAGCTACATATATTAAACCTTCCAAACTACCTCCATTTCTTCATTTATCAACTAAACAAAATCTCTTTCCTTCTTACATTTAAAGGTCTTCTACCTTTAAATTGTTCTCCTACATCTGGTATCAGAGCCATTGGTTCGTTAGGAGGGTGATTCATTAACTATGGCAGGAAAGAATATCGTGTGCATGGTTCCCAAGTTGACGGGGAAACAAAATTACAACTTTTGAAGGATTCAGATGGAGACACATCTGAAGGCGTATAATTTATTAAAATATACGCGAGAAGAACTGGAGGAAGGTGCCGAAGAGAATGAAATAAGGCGTGATAGTATGGCTTTGTCATAAATACACCAGGCCATCGATATGTCTGTGTTTGGCAAAATTTCCACAGCCCAAACAACAAAACAGGCTTGGGATATTTTGGCCAAAGCATATCGTGGAGTTGATAAGGTCCAAAAGAATAATTTGATGGCGCTAAAAAGGAAGTTCGAGCTTGCCACGATGGAGAAGTCAGAGACAGTTGAGGGATATTTTTCGAGGTTGACGGGGATCAAGAATGAGATGGAGCTCAATGGTCATACCCTCAGCGATGAGACATTCGTTGAAAAGGTACTTAATACTTTACCTATGAAGTTTGATCATATTGTGGCAGTAATTCAAGAGACCAAGGACCTTTCAATTTTAAGTACCGAGGAGCTTCTGGGCTCATTAATTCTTCATGAGAATAGAATTAATTGGAAATTAGAAGAGTCATTGGAGAAAGATCCGGCAGAGAAGGCATTGCAGGCACATACTAAAGTTAAAGAGAGAGGAGAATCTTCTAATGTGGCGGAAACTAGAGGACATGGTTTCCGAGACAGAGTTCGTGGAGGCACCGGCAACTATCGTGGCCGTGGAAGAGGTAATCATCATTTCCAGCCAAGAGGAAATTACAACAATCCAGGTCAGCAAAAACCTCCCCTTAAATGCTATAACTGCGGTAAATTGGGTCATTGTGCTAAAGATTGTTGGAGTAAAAGAACTGAAAATAAACAAGTTCATGCTCGAGTAGCTGAGGATGAAGGGGATAAAAGTGAAACCATTTTATACTCCGCATCTATGGCTGCTGTTAGTGAAGAAACTAACAATGATGTCTGGTACGTTGACTCCGGATGTAATAATCATATGTGCGGTAAGAAGGAGATATTTGCTGATTTGGACGAGTCTTTTAAATCCACGGTTAAATTTGGAAATAATCAAGTTATGCAAGTTGTCGGGAAAGGGAGAATACCGGTTACCATGGAGAATGGGTCAGCTCCAACACAATGGATATGAAGTGCATTTCAGTAATGATATATGCACTATAAGAGACAAGAGTATGAAAATTATAGCCAAGGTAAGTATGACCAAAAATCGGATGTTTCCAGTAACTTTCAACTACGGTCACTTACCCTGCTATAATTCAATTGCTCTTGATGATACTTGGTTATGGCACATGAGGTTTGGCCACTTTAATTTCGGTGGTTTACAATATCTTGTGAAGAATAAGATGGTGTCAGGTTTGCCTTCACTTGACTTTGCTCCAAGACAGTGTGAAGCATGCATTTTGGGGAAGAAGCATAGAGAGCCATTTCCCAAAGGCAAAGCTTGGAGAGCAAAACACCCATTGCAGCTGATACATTCTGATTTGTGCTCGGTGGAAGTTCCTTCGCTCGGTGAAAGTAAGTACTTCATTACTTTTATTGATGATTTCAGCAGAAAAGCATGGGTGTATTTGCTGAAAAATAAGTCTGAAGCCTGTGACACATTCAAAAGCTTCAAAACATATGTTGAAAAACAAAGTGGCCATTTTATAAAGACTCTGAGAACAGATCGAGGCACAGAATACACTGTGTGCGATGATTTTTTGAAGAAGCATGGGATTCAACATCAGTTGATTGCAAGGTACACTCCTCAACAAAATGGAGTTGCGAAAAGAAAGAACAGGACTGTGATGGATATGGTGCGGTCAATGCTGGCAGCAAAACAGCTGCCTAAAGAATTCTGGGCTGAAGCTGTCTCTACTGCAATTTACATATTAAACAGGTGCCCTACGAGAAGCAACCATGGAAAACACCTTATGAGGTATGGACAGGTAGAAAACCAAATATTTCTCATTTAGGAATATTTGGTTGTCTTGCCTATGCGCATGTACCCGATCCACTGCGAAAGAAGCTTGACGAGAAAGCAGAAAAGAGCATATTTGTTGGCTACAGTCGACAGACAAAAGGGTACAAGCTATATAATCCAGACAGCAAAAAGGTTATTGTCAGTAGAGATGTCACCTTTGATGAACATGGAGCATGGGATTGGAAGAAAAAAGCTGTTGAGCCATCTCAACCTCCAGCACCATCATATCTTGATGACGAGGAGCATGATGAACCTGCACAACAACAGTCTCCCTCAGAAATACAACCAATACAGCATGGTCGATCACAGAGGCAACGACGTCTACCGGCTCATTTGGAGGATTACATTGTCGGTAATGATGTTGATACTCTAACTGACGAAGATATTTTGAACTTTGCCTTGTTTTCAGATTGCGATCCTGTGGATTTCAAGGATGCAATTGAAGAAGAACGTTGTGTGAAAGCAATGGAGGAGGAAATCCATTTTATTGAGAAGAATGATACTTGGGAGCTTACCGACCTTCCAAGAGGAAAGAAACCCATTGGAGTAAAGTGGGTATACAAAACAAAGTACAGACCAACGGGAGAAGTCGACAGATACAAAGCAAGGTTAGTTGTCAAAGGCTATAAGCAAAAACTTGGAATTGACTATTTCGAGGTATTTGCTCCTGTTGCTAGACTAGACACAATTCGTTTGACAATTTCTCTAGCTGCTCAAAATAACTGGAGAATTTATCAAATGGACGTTAAGTCAGCCTTCCTAAATGGTGTTCTTGAAGAAGAGGTCTATGTGGAGCAGCCCCCTGGCTTTGTTAAAAGGGGTAATGAAAACAAGGTCTACAAGTTAAAGAGAGCTCTATATGGTTTGAAGCAGGCTCCAAGAGCGTGGTACACATGCATCGACACTTTTTTCGTTGAAAGCGGTTTTCAAAGATGTGCTTATGAGCACACACTATATGTGAAGACTTCCAATGCTGGCGATGTTATGATCGTCTGTTTGTATGTGGATGATTTGATCTTCACAGGAAATAATGAGAAGATGATGGCGGATTTCAGGGAGGCTATGATCCATCAGTTTGAGATGACTGATTTGGGTCTTAGGTCATATTTTCTTGGGATTGAAGTTTCTCAATCAGATAAGGGAATCTTCATATCTCAAAGAAAGTATGCTGGAGACATTTTGAAGAAATTTAAGATGGATGGTGCGAATCCAATTGCGACCCCAGCTAAAGAAAGATTGAGGCTGACGAAGGATGGAACAGGTGATCTTCTGAATCCATCCTACTTTAAGAGCTTAGTTGGAAGCTTGAGGTACTTGACCTCAACAAGACCCGACATTGCTTACAGTGTTGGCGTAATAAGCCGATTCATGGAAAAGCCACGCCAATCACACTTACAAGCGGCTAAGAGAATTTTGAGATACATTAAAGGAACTCAAGGAGATGGAATCTGCTATCCTAGAGGTGAGTCACTTGAACTTCTTGGATACACTGACAGTGATTGGGCTGGTGATACGATCGAGAGAAAAAGTACTTCCGGCTATGCATTCTTCACTGGTTCGGGTGTGTTTTCTTGGAGTTCAAAGAAACAACCAGTGATAGCATTATCCACTGCTGAAGCCGAGTACATTGCTGCATCAAATGCTGCTACACAGGCAGTATGGTTGAGAAGAATGCTTAGGTTTCTTCAACACAAACATGATGGTCCAACCACAATATTATGTGACAACCAATCAGCAATCAAGTTGGCGAAGAATCCAGTACTTCATAGTCGCAGCAAACACATTGATATCAAATATCATTTCATTCAAGAGATGGTACGAGAAAATGAGATCCGAATTGGCTACTGCAGAACTGGTGAACAGGTGGCAGATATTTTCACCAAGGCATTGAAGATGGAGACTTTTCTGAAGATGAAAAAGTTATTAGGAATGACCACCTACGAGGCTTTGGTTTAAGGGAGGCAATGTGAACAATAAATTAAACCAAAGCTAGATATTACTAGAATATTCTAGACTATTCTAAAATAGTCTAGAATGAGCTAGAATGTTCTAGAAGGTTCGAGAACATTATGGAGTTCTCTGGAACATTCTAGAAGATGATAGAAACTCTTTTATGTATAGTAGAGAATGTGAGAATATTCTAGAGTAGTGGAATATTCTAGAACATATGAGAATAGGTAGATATGAATATTGTTTAGGATACTTATATGGAATATTCTAGAATGTCGTAGAACATGGAGGTTGATGCCTATAAATAGGGGAAGACCTCCTCATTTGTAGGATGTACAAAAGGGGTGAAACAAAGTGTGAGCCAAAGTGTGTACCAAAGTGATCCCTTGTGTAATAAAAGTTGAAGAATTACAAAAGTCTCTCTCCATATAGCTACATATATTAAACCTTCCAAACTACCTCCATTTCTTCATTTATCAGCTAAACAAAATCTCTTTCCTTCTTACATTTAAAGGTCTTCTACCTTTAAATTGTTCTCCTACATCCCACAAGTGGGGTCTAGGGAGGGTAGTGTGTACTACTATGCGCAGACCTTACCCCGATCTATGAAGGTAGAAAATGAATGGACGGTTATTTATGCAAAAACTACTTACTTCAAGTGCATTGTTATCTTTAAATAATTTTCTGTATTACTAATTCGCATATTCTGATTACACATTCTATCATGTATAAAATAATACACATCGCATAACAACAGACCTTACCCCTACTCCGGAGGAGTAGAAAGATTGTTTTTGATAGACCATCGGCTCAAAAAGATGAAAAGAAACAGTGGAGCGGTAATAGCGAAAAAGAAGCAAGAAAGATAACACTAGCAGCGTGAAAACCAAAAAATAGAGAGAAAAGCAATAACAATAAGTAGTAGCAATGGCACGGTACTACAAACACAATGGAGTAATATGGATACAATAAGAGCCACTAGCATCCTAAGACAATACACTATTACACTAGCCTCCTACGACCTCACCTGCAGTCCTAAACAAGTAATATGGACACAACTGAAGCCACTAGCAGGCTAAGACAAAACACTATCAGGCTAGCCTCATATCTCATAACCTACAACCTTAATGCTCTACCTCCAAAACTTCCTATCGAGGGCCATGTCCTTGCAAATCTGAAGTCGCGCCAGGTCCTGCCTCATCACACCTCCCCAATATTTCTTTGGCACCCCTCTACCTTTTCTCATACCCGTCCAAGTCAGTCGTCCACACCTCGTTACTAGGATATCCATGCTTCTCCCCTGAACGTGCCAGAACCATCCAAGCTTAGTTTCCCCCATCTTGTCTTCCATGGGAGCCACGCCCACTAGGAGCGTCAATGAATATTTAAAAACCGACTGAACCGATTTTTAGGTTTCTTTTAATAGAACCATAAGTTTTATATAAATCTATAATCATAACGATAATTAGGATAGGTTTTTAATTTTATCAAAATAAACTAAAAAAATATCGAACCGTACCGAATAAATTTACGTGTGAAAAATATATTTATATATTAAGTTTAAAAATAATAAAGCAATAATTCTTTCCTTGGGTCGTGAGATTTTGATGTTGTTACAAGCCAACAAGTAATTAAACCCAAAATCCTAATTCCCAAATCTATTATGCTACTCCTATTGAAACTAAATTATTTTCAGCACATTCAATAGCAAAACACAAGGTATTGTCGTGATTATGAGTAGCAAACTATAATATATTAAATATATTTCCTTTCGTATGACTTAGTTATTATTTTGAATATTTAATCTTCTATATATTTTATTCTTGAGTCCCAGTCCCAATCTTAGCTTGGTTAATATCTTTTCACTCGTGTGACTTATATTTTTTTAGTACTAATTTGCTAAGTTTCTTTTATGTTGTTGTAGAATAGTTGATGGAGCTATACTAGAGGTGTCAAACGGGCAGGGTTGAACCGGAAGCGGACCGGCCCGCTCCGGTACTTAGGGTGCGGATAGGCTGGGTTACTGGGATTAGGGGGGTTGGTCCGTTCACTTTAATTTATCCGGTTAACCGGACTGGTCAAACCCGATCTACCAAAATCCCTATAGAACCAGTTAACCGGCCCGGCCCGCACCGGATCGGTTTAACGGCTAGATTTCAATTTTTTTAATGGTTTTAGAGTCTAAGGCACTGCAAAACCTTTGAATTTTCTCTTTTCTCATAATTGACTTGTTAAATGTAAACCTTTAAATTGTAAGTTTGAATTTTGAAATAAATATAGCATTTGCAATTTATAAGTGTAATTATTTTCCATCTTCATTATATTCTTTATATTTTTACTTTATATTAATATAAATAACAATAGTTATACAAAATACAAAAAACAAAAAACTAACTCGGCTCGGCCTTTGGACCTGTAACCCTTACGGTTCTTTTTTTATTTGAATGGATCCAGACCCGTTAAGCCCGATAAAGACTAACCCGTAACCGACCCGGATAGAAAATCGACCGGTTTCTTTTTTCCCATCCCGGACTGGTCTGGCCCACCCATCTAACACCCTTAATCTATACTCTACCATCTTTCATATTTTCTTAATTCATCACCCTTTAAAATGTAAAAATGTCTAGAGACTTTTGCTAAGTCCTATAAAAATACATATGTTACTGCATTCTACTTCTCCTAGTGACTTTTACATGATATAAATAAATATCGAAAATTAACTAAATTGTACGATACCGAAGAGAAACCGATATGATTGGGATGGTTTCAAAAAGTCTACTTTGGTTATATATAATAGAATAGCCAAAACATTAGTATGGTATAAATTTTACAAAATAACCGGCCGAACCGAACCATTGACACCCCTAACACCTACCTTCACCCGGATATCATCATTCCTAAACAACTTTTTTTTATTTACACCAGGTTTCCGAGTCTCTAAGAGCCCCGACTAATCCCGGGGGTGCACATGTCCTCGGCAAGGAGTTTTTCACAAGTGCACCACGGTTAATTCAGGTTTTACCCAGTTTGATGGCCCGCATAAATTATTTGCACCCAGTGGGTTTCGAGCATGAGACCTTGAAAGGGAGCAAACCCCAAGACTTAAGTCAATTGCCACTACGCCAACCCCTGAAGGTTTATCATTCCTAAACTTATCCAGCCTAGTGTGCCCGTACATCTATCCCAACATCCTTATTTATGCAACTTTCATCTTCTGGATATGAAAATTCTTGACTGGACAACATTTGCACCATATATCATGGTCGGTCTAACCACGACTTTATAGAACTTACTTTTAAGTTTCGAAGACACCTTCCTGTCACACAAGACACCAGACGTTAGCCTCCATTTCATCCACCCCACCCCTATACGATACGTAACATCCTCATCAATCTCCCATCCACGTGGATAACCGGCCCTTGGTACTTAAAGCTCCCTTTCTTGGGGATGACTTGAGAGTCGAGCCTAACACATCTGTGTCCGCTTCTCCCGATACGCTGTTGAAATTACACTCGATGTATTTTGTCTTAGTCCAGCTCAACCTAAAACCTTTAGACTTCAAGGTCCGTCTCCAAACCTCTAAACTCTCGTTAATACCGCCTCGCGTCTCATCGATCAAAACTATATCATCAGTAAATAACATACACCATGACACCTCCCCTTGAATATGTTGTGTCATTGCATCCATCGTCGGGGCAAATAAGAACAGGTTGAGCGCAGATCCTTGGTGTCAACCCATAACAACCGGCCGAACCGAACCATTGACACCCTTAACACCCATCTTCACCCGGATATCATCATTTGTAAACTTATCCAGCCAAGCGTGCCCGCACATCCATCTCAACATCCTTATTTATGCAACTTTCATCTTTTCGATATGAAGATTCTTTGACTGGCCAACCTTTGCACCATATATCATGGTCGGTCTAACCACCGGTTTATAGAACTTACCTTTAAGTTTCGGAGGCACCTTCTTGTCACACAAGATACCAAACACTAGCCTCTATTTCATCCACCCCACCCATATATACAGTGCGTGACATCCTCGTCAATCTCCTATCCACGTGGATAACCGACCCTAGGTGCTTAAAGCTCCCTTTCTTGGGGATGACTTGAGCGTCAAGCCTAAGACGTCCATGTCCGCTTCTCCTTATACGTTGTTGAACTTGCACTCCACGTATTTTGTCTTAGTCCTGCTCAACTTGAAACATTTAGACTTGAGGGTCTGTTTCCAAACCTCTAACCTCTCATTAACACTGCCTTGTTCGATCAAAACAATATCATCAGTGAATAACATACACCATGGCACCTCCCCTAGAATATGTTGCATGAGTGTGTCCATCGTCAGGGCAAATAAAAATGGGTTGAGCGCAGATCCTAGGTGTAAACCCATAACAACCGACAAATGCTCCGAGTCGCCCCCACCCCCTATCCTAACTCGAGTCTTAGCTCCATCATATATGTCCTTAATCACCATAGTATAAACAACTAAAACACCTTTCACCTTCTAAAGAACTTCCCTAGGGACCTTTTCATATGTTTTTTCTAGGTCAATAAACATCATGTGCATCTTTTTATCTATATGGATAGCTTCATAGTAGAACGACCAGGCATGAACCCAAATTGGTTATCAGATATCGACACCGACATCCTCAGCCTCGCTTCCACTACTCTCTCCCAAACTTTACATGGTATGACTTAGTAACTTGATACCCCTATAGTTGTTTTAATTCTGGATATCGCCTTTTGTTCTTGTACAACGGTATCATCATACTCCACCTCCATTCCTCTGACATCTTTTTCGTCCTGAAAATAATATTAAACTCAATTAGCCATTCCAATCCTGCTCTTTCCACCAACCTCTAAAATTCAACTGCAATTTCGTCAGGCCCGGTCACTCTTCCCATGCGCATCTTATGCATAGCCCCCACGACTACCTCAACCTTAATATATAGTAGCTAAAATCTCGATGACTCTCGGAGTGCTCCAATTCCCCTAGCACAATATCTCTATCTCCTTCGTCATTCAGCAGTTTATGAGAGTAAGTCTGTCATCTCCGCTTAATCTAAGCATCTTCCATCAACGCCTCACTTGGTCTAGATCATGAGTTGTCCTCTCTCTCGCCTTGGCCAGCCGGAATAACTTCTTGACCCTGCCATTATCCCCCAGTTCTTTGTACAAGCAACCAAACGCTACAATCTTAGCCTCTGTGGCCGCTAACTTTGCCACTTTTCTAGGTTTCTTATATCTTTCTCTTTTCATCCTCCTTTCCTCCTCATCTGTACTCTCTACTAACCTTTGGTACGTCGCTTTCTTTTCTTCTACCTTTCTTGGAACCTCGGTGTTCCACCACCAGTCGCCCCTATGACCTCGGTGTTCCACCACCAATCGCCCTGTGATCGGTTGAGTAACCCTTCGAGACCCCGAACACCTCTCTCGCAGCTTCCCTTGTAGTGTTCGTCGTCGTTGTCCACATACCGCTAGCGTCCCCAGAACTCCTCTAGGCCCCCATAGCCAACAACCTCCCCCCAACCCCCTGAGCTTTATCCTTCGTCAAGGCACCCCACCTAATCTTCGTACTACCCTGAACCACGTCTTCTTCCTCCTTATCATGATGTTGACGTCTATAAAAAAGAACATATGTTGGGTTGCGAGTGTCTTACCTGGGATAACCTTGCAATCCTTGAACAACCCTCTATCACACCTCCTTAGGAAAAGATAGTCAATATGGGTCTTAGCCACCAAATTTTGAAAAGTAACCAAATGCTCCTTCTTCTTCGGAAAACTGGATTTTCCAATCACCAACTCAAAAGCCTTAGCGAAATCCAACCGAGAAGTGTCACCTATGTTCCTATCCCTAAAGCCAAAGCCGACATATCACATAACTTAATGCAGATATTATTTAATACTGCCACTTCAATATACAATCAACCAAACACAACATTTGTTTAGTTGGAAATTATTTTTTTCCAAATAAACACTCATACTTGCACATAATTATGTTCCACGCTATGTTGCAAAAACTCTCCAAAATAGTATTGTACTTGTGTTGCATCCTCCAAAAATACATTAATTTGGAGGATCCAACATGCACATAGTGACATTTTCGAATAGTCTAGGCAACATAGGTTCCCTACAGCCCAACCTCCACGGTTTTCATCCTAACACTGAAACATGTTCAAAACCATAATTTTAAACACCTTAAAATGTTGATTGTGCTTATGCGGGACTAATTTAACTGAGCTGGATAAAAACACGGTATGATCATGTATAAGGAGACATGAACAAGTGGAGGAAATAGAGACGCAATTGTTTTCTTGAACGAGACGATGGGGATGGCTTTTGAGATCATACACTTTTGTGGATGAGCACGAGTGTTTCTAATGATTATCTGTAGCATGTAGATGAATGTGTTCAGCTATATTGATTTTAAGCCTTAAGGGAAAAAGGGGGTTGTTCGTGGTGAAGGTGGAGTGCGTTTTTTATGAAGAGAAAGGAATTGGTAAGGATTCGAGGGGGAGTCATGGTAGGTGTTTTGAGCTAAACCGGTGTTAAAAAATGATGGATCCATAAGTTTTGGTATGGCTGCATTCTATTAAAGAAAAGTTCTATTGTTAGTTGGATTCTTATGGAAGAGAAGATTATTGGAGGAGTTTTTTATAGAGATGGCTGGAAAACTTTTCTTGGTCGGAATCTATGCCGGAAAATAAAACACCGACGGGATCCATCTTTCTCCGGCAATCCCTTGTTTCTTTTGTTTGAGTATTAGCAACCCTAGAACAACACTCCATGAACTTTTTCCCAACCTCACTGGAAAAAACTATCCGCCTCACAAAACTCGGCGATGGTGATGGGTGGAACAAATGGAGGAAAAGGGATTGGGATGGATTTGGGATTTGCTCAAAAGTGAAAATATACGATGATGTAACCTAATATTTATATTACGCTTATCTCAATCAGCTCAATTGAGAGACATGTAGAGACGATAAGTGTTTAAAATATAGGTCTATGATAAGTTCATGTGTGTGTCTGGAATCTAGAAGAAAATTTATGGATTTTAAGGGAACATAACAAAACTCCGTCCAAGCACGATTGTCTATTTTCCTATTAAGTATTTTTTATATGGCAACCAACCAAATACTACATTATTTAATGCGGGATTTTATGCTGAGATTAATTATATTAATACAGCCAAATAAACAACCTAAGTTGCTCCGACACAGCAATTTAGGTGCTACGCATGTGTCGACACGACACTAGTATGGGTGTAGGTATGAGATCTGTACCGGATCTAATTAAATAATTTTGGATACTTTGACCACGACAGACAAAAAAATTCGAGACGAGATACGATTTGGTTCTCGAAATCAGAACCAAAACTAGGGTAAATTTGAAGAAAATAGTATACCTTATCTATTGGAAACAGCCTCTCTGCCCTTTCGGGTAGGGGTAAGGCATGTCTACATATTACCCTCCCCAGACCCCACCTTGTGGGACTATACTGGGTAGTTGTTGTTGTTGTTGTAGTATACCTTATCTGTGAAATCAATGATTTACTTATCTACAACTTGGAAATAAAAAAAAGAAATCCACACTTTACAAGCTATGCATAAGTATTCCAAAAACAATTTCATAGTTTAGAGATATTTTTACATTTTTATTTTTTGAATTATTATTAGCCGTATCCCGCACCCTATCAATACTAGGATCTGTAACCCCGAATCTTAGAATTTATATTTCGAAGGATCCGACCTCTAGATCCGCACCCATGTCCGAGCAACTTAGTAAATGACCCTTAATGGTTGAGTTTATTTCCGATTCCCAATAAAAAAATTGAATTAGATGCAAAGATACATTTTTTTACTTCATCTTATATACATTTCATTTGTTGTAGTTTTTCACTTTGATATATAATTATTGTCTGTGTCTAGTTACAACAACAACAACAACACAGTATAATCCCACTTAGTGGTGTCTGGGGATAAGGCTGTATTTTTCGCGGTTCCGAACCGGAACCGCGGCCCTGACGGTTCTGCCGGTTCGGGCGGTTCCGGTTCTGGCGGTTCCCGGGAACCGTGGCGGGGCGGTTCTACCTGTTGGAACCGCCAGAACCGGAACCGGACCGGTTCTGGCGGTTCCAAACGGTTCCTGCGGTTCTGTACGGTAATTTTTTTTTTTAAAAAAATTTTAAAATAATTTCCAAACGGCTCTTTTTCAAAAGTAGCCGTTTGGAAGTTTAAAAAATAGCCATTTGGCCCCCAAACTTTAATTTAACCCCAAACTTTATATAATTACATTATTTCCCATTTCTCAACTATAAATACCCCTCATTCTTTCATTTTTATTCACCAATTCATCAATATCTCTCAATCTCTCTCAAGCTCTCTTTCAATCTTTCTAGTGCAAGTGCTTAATTTATTGTTGCAAATTCGTGAAACATTGTGAAGTTGTTGAATTGAAATTTTCAAGTGTTCAATTTCAACGATTTTCAATTTTCAAGAAGTTGTTCGTCAATCTGGTAAACTCGTTTCAACTCTTACGTACTAAGAATATTTTTGTGTGTTGTTATTTTGCTTAATTATAATTATTACGGCATTTTCGTTGAAAAATATGTTCGGTAAAGGAAAATCTAAAACCGGTGAAAGTAGTCGCCAAAATACTACCCCTCCCCCGGCTCCCCGACCTAGAAAAGATAAGCAAGTTCAAAATAGTAGCCAACCTAGAAATCCTAATGAACCCTTCGGAATCCTTGATAGTGATTACCCGTGTTTTCAATTTAGCGATATTGATTTTCTACATGATGTAGCAGTTGGTGATAGAATAGACGATGATATTATGAATGCACTTTATCCTAATGCACCTATCTTAGAGGGAAATGAGGACGATGATGATGACGAAACCCAAGCTCCAGTAGATTTAGATGATACACCTACTAGTCCTGCTCATAAATTAGGTGATGAACCGGAACACCCACCCGTACAAACTCCCACTTTTAGTAGACAACCTCCTAAACGTTCAGAAACATCATTAGTTTGGCAATTTTTTATTCAACTAAGAGAACAAAATAAGGCTAAGTGTAAATCTTGTGGGAAATTACTTGTGCATAGGTATACTGGAGATCGTAGTGGCACGGGTAGTTTAGTTAAGCATATAAGATTACACCCTAGCGATAAGGCTAGATTATTGCAACTGAAAGCGCAACAAGAGGGGAGGACAAGTCCTGATACTATAGTTAACCCAAGTACTGGTTCAAATCTAGTTCAACCAGGAATAAACACAGTCACCGGAGGTATATTATATTACGATCCAAATAAGGATCGTGAAGAATTAGCTAAAATGATTACTGTTATGTGTTTGCCTTATTCTTTTGCTTCTAATCCTGCATGGATTCATTATATTAGAAGAGTATTTAATCCTACGTGTAAAGGTTGGCCTCGCGCCATAGTTAAGGCCGATATTCATAAATACAAGCATGAATATGAACAATACTTGCGCTATTTATTTACCCATATAACTAATCGTATGTCTATTACAACTGATATTGGTAGAAGTAATAATGATTGTGATTATCTAACCGTAACCAGTCATTGGATAGACGAAGACTGGACAATGCAAAAACGCATTATTGCATATAGGATAATTAATTCACGTCACACGGGTAGGTTTATTGCTAACACTGTTTCAGATGTATGCAGATATTTTTGTTTTATTGATAAAATAATGTCAATTTCCATGGATAACGCTTCTAGCAACACTAGTGCAATAGGTATGCTAACTAGAACACTTAATCCTGTTTTTACTAATATTTTCCATGTTATATGTATATGTCATATTTATCATTTAATTGTTGGTGATGGTATGAGAATATTAAACTTAGAAATTGAAAAGGTTAAAATGACTATTAATTAGGTTTTTTATTCAAATCGTAGAAGTAGACTTAGAGAATATTTTAAAAAGTGTGACGAATATGGACTTAGAGAAAGAAATGTTCATAAACCTTGCCCGACTAGGTGGAACTACATGTACGAAAGTTTAGTAGTAGCGTACGAATATAGAAACCCAATTAACGCTACGTATAATTCTCGGGATTGTGGGGAGGAAGATAATGACATGCTAACTACACAAGATTGGACTAACGTTAAAATTCTTGTAGATTTTTTAGAACATTTTCATGTGACTACAAATGCTTTATCTGGCCAGTATTATCCAACTATTTCTAACTGTTTAGTTTATATTGCCGCACTTGCTAATTTGTTTGTTGATTTTAACGAGGGAGGGGAAGTTTATGAAATTGCAATAACCGAAATGAAAAAGAAGTTTAAAAAATATTTTTTTCCAATCCCTCCTATATTTGGTGTGTCTGCTATGTAAAATCCTACTATGAAATTATGAGGTCCTCACTTTGGTATTCTAGTATTTATCAATCTTTAGATCTTTCAGAAGTAGAAATGGCTACACTAGCTGATGCAAAAGCATCAATTAAAGTGAATGCTCAAACTGTTTATAATGCTTATAAACATGCGTTAGAGCATGCTAGGCCTAATATTCCAACCCCTACTTCGCCTACATCACAGTCGTCTAAAAGAGCTGCTGGCTTAACAGCTCTTAAATCGTGGACGGAGTTCAGGGGCACTCAAGGGGAAAATTTAGATGAAATTTCCCATCTAAATGAGCTTCAAGTTTATTTGTCGCAGGGACTAGAGAATGAGAATCCAGATGGCTCTTTCGACCTTTTGGATTCGTGGAAGACAAGGAAAAAACATTTTTCCGTTCTTGCAAGGATGGCTCGGGATGTTCTGTCGATTCAAGCGTCATCTGTTGCATCGGAGAGCGCTTTTAGTCAAGCAAGACTACAAATAGGTGATCAAAGAGCGTCGATGCGGGACCGCTTGGAAAAATCAGTGCTTTTTCGAGATTGGATCCGCGCAGAAAGAAGGAACTTTGGGCTAGCTGAATCACAACCAGAAATAGATGAGTGCTATGAAGAAATGCTAGCAGAACTTGCTCAGGAAACATCTTCACCCGGAAGTGGTGATGAACAAGCTTCATTTCCACCACCGCCAGCACAACCACCTCCAAACCTTGAAGGTTTTATGAGATTTGTTAGAAATAATACATAAATTATGATGTAACTTGTACATTGGCATGTCTTCTTTTAGTTTTTTTTTCCTTTTAATGGTGGTATTAGTACCATGTTGTGCTCATTCCATTGGGGGAAGGAAGACTAAGAAAGATATGCCATTTTGGTCAATAAATATGCTCTTTATCATATCCTTGAATATCTTTTGTCTCAATATTTCTTTATCAATATATACTACTTATACATAATTTATACGAATTACTAACTACAACACAATATACACTACTTATATACAATATATACTACTTACATATAATATATACTACTTATATACAAAATATACACTACTTATACACAATATATACTAATTATCAAACACAAGGTAGGGGTAAGACTTCATACTTTCTATCCTCCCCATACCCCACTTATGGGATTACACTATTGTTGTTGTTGTTGTTGGACAATGAAAAAAAAGACCTTTTTTCTTCATAACTCTTAAGTTAAGTAGACAACAACACAACAAACCCAGTATAATCCTACAAGTGGAGTTTGGAGAGGGTAGTATGTATATAGATATTACACCTACCTTCAAAAAGGCAAAAAGGCAAAGAGATATTACCCCTATGTATATAGATTTGTTTTTGTTTTTGTTTTTGTTTTTCCTTTCCTTCACTGAGCCGAGGGTCGATTGAAAACAGTATCTCTGCCTTTTCGGTTAGGGGTAAGGTCCGTCTACATATTACCCTCCTAGACCCCACTTTGTGGGACTATACTGGGTAGTTGTTGTTGTTTCTGAAAGACCCTCGGCTTAGAAAAGATAAAAGGAAAGACAGCAGCAATCACACCAATTCTAAAACCAAAGAAAATATACAAAGATATAAAACTAAAACTGAGTATTGTAATCAGAAGGTCGAAACGAAAGCAACGACAAGTACTCACAATAAATCAAGAAATACAAAAATACATAACTAACACTAACTCATTTACTACAGCTACTGTTACAGACAAAGACATTAGGCAACCTATTCTAACCCTTTACCTTTATTCTCAATATCCGCACCTTCCTATGGAGGTTATGAACAATGAAAATGGTAGAAAACCATGTGAATCATCAATACGATATTCGATTCATAGGGTCTGCACGCTGGTTCATACAATCGCCGCCCACTCTTGTATTTGTAATAAAATGTCTTGAATAAAATTAAATTTTGATGGAAAAGAACCATAACTAGCAACCCTATTCTTAATAAATTGACTCCAAAATAGCATATCCAAACTATAAGAAAGCCACCTCAAGATATTATGTTTTATACAGAGGGTAAAGCAAAAATGAAACTCGCATAATTGCCTTAACCCTTTGCTCTAATGCAGGATTATGTATAACATCCTAATTATTAAAATTATCAAAAATCAGCAAAAAATATCATGTTTAGTGTTAAGGTCTGGTTTAATCTCTCGTGTCTCAACTGTTGCTTTTAGATTTTAAAGCCAAATGCATCCACTCCTAGAATTTCTACTAAAGAAAGAAAAGACTGCTTGCTGCTCAGATCATCACTGAAGAAAAAATAACATTTTGATTCCTGAAATGAATGCGTCATAGGTGACTCATATTCAGAAAAACCAAATACTTAAAAACTATTGAGTGCAGGTTGGACATCAAAAAGGTTTATCATGAGTAATCAAATTAGAAGTAGCAGAATCATTGACAGAAAGATATTTGAGAACAAAATACTTATTACCTTTTCAACCAATTCTTCTTTTGGTGGATGCAACATAAAGCTTGGGGTACCACCCAGCTGCCCCAAGACATCAAGTCTCTGAACTGTAAAAAGTAATTGTAATCAATGTATCTAAAATGTGTTCGCACCATCTTCTAGAAAAATACAAGCATTGCTGCTCACAAGGAAGGAAGTGCCAGACCTAAATCTAGTTGTAGCTTATATTAAAGAAAACAAGAAGTGATATTAGTTGTCGATGCACACTGCATTGACTAATGAATAAGAAATCCAAGCGCATTACTAGCAAAGTGGCCTATGGCACACTAATTGAACATAATAAGATTGCAAACATAGAAACAAGCATTTGACATCATTGTGAAGGCTTTGCACATTTTCCACAATATATACATTTTATGAGTATAGTTTTACAAGAAACTCTTCTAACAATGGTAGTTGCAAGAGCAGCTCTTATGGAACTGGGTTCCTATAGAAGATTCATGGGGAAAATATTATATTCATAAGAGATGACAAGAGGGGTTGCTCTGATGGTAAGCAACCCCCACTTCCAACCGAGAGGTTGTGAGTTCGAGTCTCCCCAAGAGCAAGGTGGGAGCCGGGGGTCTATTTGGAAACAGCCTCTCTACCCAAGGGTAGGGGTAAGGTCTGCGTACATACTGCCCTCCTCATGCCCCACTAAATGGGATTATATTGGATTGTTGTTGTCTCTTGTATAAGAGATGAATCAGACCAATGACTCAATCATTAGCCACTTTGTATGACCTCAATTAATTCCAAATACTTTATATTACCACAAAAGCTACACTTGCATCTCTTTTTTACATATATAATAGAGGTCGTCCGGCGAGCTTTTGCGCACCTCAACTATTCCACCTGATACCTGCTAAATTCTAACAGAACAGATATCGAGTAACTCAACCACAAATTCCTAGGGATATGGGAAGAAATCACCGAGCAATTGTTTGCCTCGGTTAGGATTTGAACTTTGATCCCCATGATTTTCATCCCAATTGAACGCTAGACCACACCCTTAGGTGCAGCTACGCTTGCATTTCTTTCAGCAATAATAAATCAAAACTTAACCTCCCAACACCACTTAATTGAAGTTTTCAATTCCGTTCTATATATATAAAAAATTGTTTCTGCTTATACATATATGTCCCGTGTATTTTCTACCTCACGCCTTTATTCACTAAAGCATGAGCTTTATGCTTAAAAGTTCTGGTAGCAATAGATGCCTCTCTATGCTTTTAGCATTTGATCACACTTGCATATATAAAATATAACTAAACAATTCACAGCATCACATTTATTATACACAAGTTATTCAAATAACTTATACATTAGCGAACACCAAAACAACAACAACAACTACTATCTAGTATAGTCCGACAAAGTGGGGTCTGAGGAGGTTAATATGTAGACGTGACTTACCCCTACCGAAAGGGCAGAAATATTATTTCCAATCGATCCAAATTGCACCGAAATATGGTGAGGAAAAACAAAAACAAAAGCGAACACCAAAATTGCACCGAAATGTGATGAGGGGCAAAAAAAGCCAAACTCTCTTAGCCTTCTCCTCATTGTGAGTCCTCAACGTAACAAGAGACTTTTTCAAATCCCTAAACCCGACGCCAGCCATCCTCGACTGGATCTCTTTCTCCTCAGTCTCCCTTAGCTTCGCCAATCTATCTTTCAACTCTTTCAACGAAAACCAACCCTTCTCACCCTCCTTTTTCGCCGGCCTCAACATTTTCAATTTCTCACCTAATTCACCATGACTGTACATCCTAACAAACTCAGTCCCCGTCCCATCCTTATCACCACCTTGTTTATCCCACATCATTTCCTTACCAAAAATCGACACAGGCAAATTCTCACTCCCACCAATCACTTTATCCATATCGGGTCTCAACTTAAAACTATCCTTATATTGCGAGAGCGATAACCAGTCAAACAACTTCCCTCAATTCTCATTATTCTGGCTGTAGTTGTTATTGTTGTTGAAGTTACGGAGGTTAGAGCGAATGGTTAGTGAAGATGGAAGGCAAGTATTTTTCGTTTCTTGATAAAAAGTTTACTGAAAACGCATAAAAGATATTGTAACTGAAATTATATTTATACCCTTAAATATGTCATACAATTTACATAATGATGTCTAAATTTGGCATTAAGTACAGCTTTATCTTTGTTGAAGGGAAAACAAAGCAAACTGAAGAACCAGCGCTTCTTTCTGAGCTAATTTTCCCAACAGTTCCCCAGAGATTTCTTTGAGGTTCGTCAATTCTCTCTATTTATTTTCGTTGAATAAAGTTTTCTTTTCTCGCCTGTTAGTTGTTACATGAGCTTGTGATATAGCTAAAGTTTATTTAGGACTGGTTAATGCAAAGAACTGAAAATCAGAAAACCAAGGTCTACTATGAAATATATCATGTTGGTTAGAAGGGATGTTTTAACTGTGGAGAATTAGAAGTAGCTGACTAAGATGAGATCTGAGGGTTGTGAACTACCGAAATTATGGAAAATAGAAATTTGGGAGGTCCACTATGTATACATACTATATTTTGACACCCCTTAGTAAAATTTCTGGTGACAAATAGGAAAAACGAACTCCGCAAGCAGGAGAAGAAACATTTCACAAGATGGATTATTGGTTGGAACTCAAGGCTTTGGTTCATTGGTAACGATGCAATGTAGGATATGTGAGTAGGGTGCATTTTTACGAGCTTGAACCCTACTGTTGACTGAAGTCTGGTTTTTTAGTGGAAACAGGGTAGAGCCCTCGGGGCATACGCTTTGAGTTTTGAACCTGTGGATCTACTCGAGTTGGGTCCGCTTACTCTTTCTCCATTATTCATAAATAAGACAGATAATTGGGTAGCATGTGGGGGGTTTGCAGAAGCTGAATGATTTAACCATAGGCTTGAGCAATGACTGTGCTACCATGTTAGATTTAGCCGATAGAGGCAAACTGTTATTTGGTTTGTACTATATCAGGAATTAAAGGGAAGCATCCATTTGATATGATGCATCTTCTCAAGTACCATCTATATGTTGATTATGCTCCATTTGACCACATCTGATTCCTCATTTGCTCTAAATGTAAAGCAACGAGAGGAAACCTTAATTTGAGGCATATAAATTTCTTAAAAGCCTAGACGATCTATCTCTGTTGTGGTCTGGATTATACGATGCTACAATCCTACCTTCCCAAATTGATCCATATTTCAATTTATAATATAAAATTCGCAGCACTAGAGTAGGGTCATACATGATTCTTGTAAGAAATACTAGTTTTTTTTTTTTTTTTTTGCCAATCTATGAGTTTTCTTCTTTCTGATGTTTTTACCAAACTTGTAGCTTGTAGCTACAAAATCTGTCATATTTCACTTATTGATCATAAGTACCATAAGCCTTACATGCATTAAAAACATGGTGTCTGGACCTTCAACTACTGCCATTAGTGACAACAGTTAAGCGGGCAGAAAATATAACTGGTTTAATAATCAGGAATGTGGCACTATAAGTAATTGGGAATTTAATTAATATCCTCATTATCTTTGTTATAATTCATAACCCACCATTAGTATACCCTCGTTATGTATAAAATGAGTTGATAAATCCCAAAAAGAAGGAAGTTTGTTTTCTTTCATATTTGCTCTTTCTATTGCCTTCAATTTAATATAAATAAGGCTTAGCACTCAAGAGGTACTGAGAATGTCAGAACAGTTGGCTAATTTGAGTTTTTAGTATACTATTTTTTAACTCTCCTAAGTGCTTCATTATATACTTGTTTTCTTGCAGGGACCTCAACTTCCTTGAACTCTATAGGCTACTGATTACTTTTCCCATGTCCAGCCGAATGGTGCTTCGCTGCACCAATTCATTTGCATTATCTCAACCTAAATTTAGTGGGTGTTTCTTTCCATTGATATACCACATAAATGTGTCAGCCTTGACGAGGCATGTCCCCGCAACTGCTCTCTCCTTTTGTCAGCTTCAGGCATCAAAACTTCATGATAGTCCAGTTACTGTTGCAAGTGATGTTAGATATGGTGGTAAACAAATTATAAGTGTCGATTCGCCACTTTATGACTACATATTGTCAAACGTTAGAGAACCAAAGGTGAATGCTCTGGTTGCGAACCCATTTTCGTTTGAGAAGAGAAGCAAACATTGGGAAAGGAAAGATAAAATGAAAGAAAAGAAGGAGGCACTCTATCTGGACTTCATTTCCTTATCTTTTGTTTTTTGGTTGCATTCAGATTTTGCGTGAACTTAGGGAGGAGACAGCAACAATGCGAGGCAGTCAGATGCAGGTAATTCGTCAGTCTAGGCTTTGCTAACTGTTGTTTCCTTTACCTCCTAAGTAAGTTACACATTACCGCTGTTCTGCTGTTCATAGTTTTGAAATATGCACGTGATACTTTTCTAGTCTAAGACGTTAGTAACCTGTTAAGTTTCTGTATGTAAATATCGAGAGTCTCTTCATTCATCATAAAACTAAGGTTCTTTTCCAAAAAGGTTTATTTATGGATGTTATTATGACCCTTGCTCCTCATAAATTCATTGGATGTGTGGCTCCAAGTCACACACAACAACTACGGACTGAGGGACTTGAAAAAAAGATCTCGTTGCTTCTATACTAGGTTTATTCTTTGAAATTCACTCGAATAAATATATGAAAACTGACTCTTTATGTTTAATTGAAGAAAATTTGTAACTTTAAATGAAACACAATCTGAGTCACTCATCTTATGATGAAATGGATGAGATGCGGTTATCGGGAATCTTTTTCTGAAAGAACATGTTGTGAATAAACTTTTTTAGCATGTACTTTGCTAGTAATGGGTGGGGGTGGGGAGGAAACTTCTTCCTCTTTCAACTGAGAGTCTTGAAAGTTTACCTTCTCCTATTTTATGCTAGTAATTTGAGACCTTGAGGGGATAAACCTTCTCCCTCTGCAAAAATCTCTGAAGGTCAACTGGAACTTAAATTTCCCTCTCTTTTTTTGTTGTTTTAGAACTTTGCTTTATAAGATAGGATTGTGATTAGTGACGATGATTTTTCTCGTGACGAAATTGACAAAATGATTTATTTGGACTTCAATGTTGGCTGACTGTTGTTCTTAATAATAGGTGTCACCGGATCAAGCACAACTACTTGCTATACTCGTCCAGATTCTCGGGGCAAAAAGGTGCATTGAAGTGGGCACTTATACTGTATGCATATGAACCCATCCTCTTGGTTTATACCTTTGTCTTATGCTCTTCTTACCTCATAAACATTCTCTTTGTTGAATATCTGGTGCACTGCTAACAATTTATGCTGCAAAACCTACTCAAATAGCAAATTTAAAATGCCAAAAGCTGGAAAACTGAGATTGAAACCAGGAATTTGTTGAAGACAATTAATTGGATAGATTGGATTTAGAATTTGAGCGTGGGACTGGCTGTGTTTGAGTATGTACACCTTCTCCTGTCGTACTTACTACTTAGTATGGCACAAGATTGGAGTTTTCACCTCTCTTATCCGTCATGTATGTTTATGGTGCCAAAAGTAACAAAAAAGGAATTAAAGATAAAGAGGAGAGGGAGGGAACTTGATCTTCTCTTATATCTTCTTTGTATAGTTCCAATTTTATTACGTGAAGGGTAAAATATTTCCTTGTATTCATCATACGACTATTCGTATTGAAGAGTATAGGCATAAGGTGGCCCTTATAGAGGTGAAGGGCCTAAAGAAAAGCTGACGTGAAAATATTCGTAAAAGAGAATGTAACAGCATATTGGTTGCTGGGTAGGTATTATGTTATGGAAGAAATGGAGAAGACAGGAGGGATGGTGGGAAGGCTCACGGTTGTAGAAGAGAGGGCATGAGTAGGAGGCTCTCGTGATATTTATCTGTTATCTCTGCTAGCAAATTGACTGCTGTTGTTTTCCTCTGCTATCGGCTGTACTATCGATCATTGATATGAGTCGATCTTGTCACAGGGGTATTCATCCTTGGCTGTTGCTTTGGTCCTTCCAGAAGAAGGTCAATTAGTTGCTTGTGAAAGAGATGGCAAATCAATTGAAGTCGCAAAAAGATATTATGACCAGGCTGGCGTCTTACATAAGGTAATTGTAGTGTCTCCTTTTTGATTCATAAGATGTATATACTATAGATGAAGTGGTCGTCGACCTTGTGATTATCCATCAGTCAAGCAGTCAACCATGCCTCAATCCCAAATTTGGGGTTTGTTATATGAGTTCTCTACAATTTCAGTGTTGAGGCGTCCCCTGATAATGATTAAAAAAAATTCTTCTGGGAAATCAGGAGCTCTTTAAAACTAGAGATTATTTATATCTCACACTTATCCTACGTGGACCTGATTTAAGAGTAACATCAACTAACCTTATTTCAACTAGTTGATATCACGTCAATGGATCCTTCGTTCGCATTCTGTCATGCTCCTAGGTAAGTCCCATTGATCGATAGAAATTCAAAGTTTTCTAGACAAACATTTTCCATGTGATTTTAGATCTATGGGTTACATGTAGCACCTCCAATCACCATGTTGTTGCATCAGTGGGCCAGTGTTTTTGGAAGCCTACTTAAGACATGATTAAATGATCTCAGGCTCAGGCATCATTCCCTCAATTTATTCTATATATGCTCCTATCACCCTTTGTATGGTGTAATTATATCTAATCTTATACAATCTTGTATGTCCACACATATCTTCATTTTCACAATACGTATCTTGTGGATATGATGGGCCTTAGAGGCCTCAAATCTGCTCCCGCATAACCTGCTAATCACGATACTATAGCACTCTTGTAGTATCTTTTAACCATCCTATTAGTTTCATTATATAAATAGTAGTAAGTAATCTTAATCCCATATGTATTAGGAGTAGGACATGATGCTGATGTTACCTTCTTTGAAACTCAATTATACTTCACAGGTCCAGTTAATCACTTAGATATTTCTGAGGTGCTACGTGTTCCTTCTTTTGGAGATTCAGTCCCTATCTCCCATTCATCTTACTCCATAGCTCCACCGCCTACAGTTCCAGTTCCAGTTCCAGCTCCACCACATATAGCTCCAGTGCCACCAACTATAGCTCCAGTGCCACCACCTAGTCCAGCTCCACCAACTATAGCTCCAGTGCCACCACCTAGTCTAGTTCAACCTTCTACAACTCCACCACTCCTGACTTATCATCGTCGTCCGCCCCCAACATCAGGCCCAGCTGATTCACGTCTTGCACCTGACCCTGCTAATATTTCGGACTTGTCTCCTCTTAATCAACCGATTGCACTACGAAAAGGTATACGATCCGTACGTAATCCTAATCCTCATTATATCGGTTTAAGTTACCATCGTCTCTCATCATCCCATTGTGCATTTGTGTCATCTTTGTCCTTTGTTTCCATCTCTAAGTCTACAGGTGAAGCACTGTCTCATCCCGGATGGCGACAGGCTATGATTGACGAGATATTTGCTTTACATACGAGTGGTACTTGGGAGCTTGTTCTTTTTCCTTCGGGTAAATCGACTGTTGGTTGTCGTTGAGTGTATGCAGTCAAAGTTGGTCTAGATGGCCAAGTTGATCGACTTAAGGCTCGTCTTGTTGCCAAAGGATATACTCAGATATTTGGACTCGATGACAGTGATACTTTCTCTCCCATGGCTAAAATTGCATCAGTCCGCCTTTTTCTATCTATGGTTGTTCGCCATTGGCCTCTCTATCAAGAATGCTTTTCTTCACGGTGATCTTGAGGATGAGGTTTATATGGAGCAACCACCTGGTTTTGTTGCACAGGGGGAGTCTAGTGGCCTTGTATGTCGGTTGCGTCAGTCCCTCTATGGTCTAAAGTCATCTCCTCGAGCCTGGTTTGGTAAGTTCAGCATAGTTATTCAGGAGTTTAGCATGACTCGTAGTGAAGCTGATCACTTTGTATTTTATCGACATTTTGCTTCAAATCTCTGTATTTATCTGGTAGTTTATGTTGATGATATTGTTATTACCGGCTATGATCAGGATGGCATTAGTAAGTTGAAGCAACATCTCTTTCAGCACTTTCAGACTAAGGATCTGCGCAAATTAAAGTATTTTCTGGGTATTGACGTCGCTCAGTCTAGCTCAGGTATTGTGATCTTACAACGGAAGTATGCCTTAGATATTCTTGAGGAGACAGGGATGGCAGGTGCAAACCTGTTGACACTCGGATGGATATGAATTCTAAACTTCTGTCAAGACAGGGGGAGCCTCTTAGCGATCCTACAAGATATATGTGGTTGGTTGGTAAATTAAATTACCTCACAGTGACTAGACCTGACATTTCCTTTCCTGTGAGTGTTGTGAGTCAGTTTATGGATTCTCCCTGTGATAGTCATTGGGATACAGTTTTCTGCATTCTTCGGTATATAAAATCAGCTCCAGGCAAAGGCTTATTGTTTGAGGATTGAGGCCATGAGCAGATCGTTGGACACTCAGATGCTGATTAGGCAGGATCACCTTCTGATAGACGTTATACGTTTTGATATTGTGTCTTAGTAGGAGGAAATTTAGTGTTTTGGAAGAGCAAGAAATAGAATGTGGTTGCTCGATCTAGTGCAGAAGTAGAATATCGAGCAATGGATGTGGCCACATGTGAGCTAATTTGGATCAAACAGTTGCTCAAGGAGTTGAAATTTGGTGAGATTAGTCAGATGGGACTTGTGTATGATAATCAAGCTGCTCTTCATATTGCGTCAAATCCAGTACATGAGAGAACTAAACACATCAAGATTGAATGTCACTTTGTTAGAGAAAAGATACTCTCGAGAGATATTGCTACAAAATTTGTGAAGTCGAATGATCAACTTGCTTACATTTTCACCAAGTCTCTCACTGGTCCTCGTATTAGTTATATATGTCACAAGCTCGGTACATATGATTTATATGCACTAGCTTGAGGGGGAGTGCTAGTTTCATTATATGAATAGTAGTAAATAACCCCAATCTCATATGTATTAGGAGTAGGACATGTATTGTATATATAGGGCTTATTATATCATTGTTAAGTAATAGTATATTTTTCTCCCATGCTTTCTCACACATCCTTTTTTATCCTCTGTTATATTGTCATCTCGCATTCCATTCTCTTGGAAGATTGATGCATCTACGAACTAAAATCTCGTTCCGTCTCAGTTTCACCCTTTGTTCTCTTTATGGAGGCTAAACATGCATATGTCTTGTCTTAATTCTGTATATGCTAGAATTCTTGCACTTTAATGTTATTTTAAACCCATTAGGTTCTTTCTTTATGGCAGCCTAACATTAATTACTGGAATGTGAACTGTATTTCTCATTTTGTTACGACTTATCATATTCATGCTTGTTTATGGTTGAAGCAAAGAGGGGTTGCTCTGATTGTAAGTAACCCCCACTTCCAACCGAGAGGTTGTGAGTTTGAGTCTCCCCAAGAGCAAGGTGGGAAGTTCTTGGAGGGAAGGATGCCGGGGGTCTATTTGGAAACAGCCTCTCTACCCCAGGGTAGAGGTAAGGTCTGCGTACATATTACCCTCCCCAGACTCCACTATGTGGGATTATACTGGGTTGTTGTTGTTGTTGTTGTTTATGGTTGAAGCATAGGAAATACGTCTAACATGTCTTGATATCCATATCACTGATGGTTTAACTCTGCTATTAGGTGGATGTGAGACATGGTCTGGCAGCAGATACTTTGAAGTCTTTAATTCAAAATGGTGAAAGTTGCAGGTACATATTGGCTTAGGGCCAATTCTTGTTTGGTTGTCGACCGACTCCATATATGAGTGACAAATCTTATAAAACTTATTTTCCTTTTCTAAGGATTGGCTTTAGCTATTCTTAGCACCATTACGAGGTATAGAAGATGTGATTTTGAGACGGAAACCTAGTTTTGGAAAAGCTGCTGTCTTATGGTTGGATTAAGATACTTTCTAATCTACAATGTGGCAATACTTCTACATTGTAAACCCTTTCTTTTCAGTTAAGTTACTTTTTTCCTATAAACCTTATCAGAGAAATTTTCTTCACTGTGTATAAACTTGCACTACTTCAAACCTCTTGTCAGCCATTTACCTTTTAAAAGAACTGAACTGTTAACGAGACTGAGTAGATGGATTGAAGAAACGATACTAGCTATCGGTTTTATCTGTTAGATAGAGTACAAATCCAGATGTCTCAACTATTTATATCTAGAGGAAACCATTTGTCCCTTCAGTGATATCGACAAAAAGAGCAAAGTGATTCACTATATAACTCCAATTCTATGCAGATATGATTTTGCTTTTGTTGATGCAGAAAAGAGAATGTATCAAGACTACTTTGAGTTGCTGCTACAACTTGTGAGGGGTTACATGATCTCAAATCATCTTCATTCACATCTAGAATTGCTGCATAGTTAGTATGCCTCGCAATTTTAAAATTATAAATTCTGTCCCCTTCCACAGGTAAGAGTTGGGGGTCTTATTGTAGTGGATAATGTCCTATGGCATGGAAGAGTTACCGATCCACTGGTAAGAACATTTTCATTTTTCACATGTTTCCCAACTCTAAAAAATTATTCAGCTCCTAACCTTTCTGTTGTTAGGTGAATGATTCCAAGACTCTTAGCATCAGAAATTTCAATCAAAACTTGATGGAGGATAAACGCGTTGACATCAGTATGGTAAGCACGAGAATTTTCTTGTTCCTTTCTTGTGAATTCGAGTCTCCCCAAGAGCAAGGTGGGAAGTTCTTGGAGGGAAGGATGTCGGGGGTCTATTTGGAAACAGCCTCTCTACCCCAGGGTAGGGGTAAGGTCTGCGTACACTCACCCTTCCAAACCCCACTAAGTGAGATTATACTGGGTGATTGTTGTTATTTTTCTATTTGGATTTTCTTAGACCAAGAAATATGAAATAACGGATGAAGTTCTGACATCATTTCTTTGGCCTTGCTAAGGTGCCTATTGGTGATGGTATGACGATCTGCCGAAAAAGATAAATCCTAATACAAAGAGATTGGATGTTGAACAGTTTCATCCAGCCATTTCATGGTTGTTGTCTTTAGAGTACCCTTCCAGAAGGGGAGCCTCGGAGCAACGGTAAAGTTGTCTCCGTGTGACCTATAGGTCACAGGTTTGAGTCGTGGAACCAGCTACTAATATTTGCATTAAGGTAGCTTGTCTACATTACACCCTTGGGATGCAACTCTTCCCCAGACCTTGCGTGAATGCAGGATGCCTTGTGCACCGAGCTGTCCTTGAAGTAAGTTTCAAGTATGTAAATTTTATTTTTAACTTTTTCATTTGTAAAAAAAAGAAGCTTATCTAACTTCTCACTTTGTGTTTGTGTATACTCTGATCTTTTTCCTTCTTGCTCTGTGTGTTTAAGATCCGGAAGTAAATGTACTAGATGACAACTAAAAGAGCAAGATTTAGATTCTTTTTGGGGCTTTTTTCACTTTTAGTTCGTCCAGAAACTATTTATATTCGGTAGCCAAAAAAGTATCATTTTCTCTTCTTCTATTTTTCTCATACACCATGAACCTTCATAGATTAGGTCTTTTCTCCCAAGGCTTTAGGTTGAGTGATAAGGACACATCACATGATGTGTGAATTAGACAGACGTAACGAGTCAGAACTCTACCTCGAACAAAGTATTTGAGTTGGGAGGAGGGTGGAATAGCGGACCCTAATCCTTGACTTTTGAACTTGTGGGCCATTTAGAGTCGGCCTGAAGCCCACGTGAAATTTCTCCATTATCGAAAAATAAAACTAGTTAATATCCTTCTCTCTGTTTTTCTTGCTTGTAAGTTAATTTCCCATAAACCATAAATTCATATCCCTTAGAGTTATTCTGCATCTCATGAAGGTCATGACATGAGTATTATGAGAAGACTCGTAGGTTAAAACATGAAAAGTTTTGTGCAGGACGCTATGTACGTGAGAATTGATTTAGACATATAGAGAAGTTGTCAATTACTAGTACGAAACTAAACCGTTGTCTCCGATTGGAAATGGCTTATATATATATAATTGAAGCATCTGGATGCTGAAATTTCTCATTGTTGCATCTTAAGCTGAGAAACTTCATATTTTGCATTTGTATTTGGAAAATCTCCATCTTGAAATACAAGAATTATGTGGAAACAGTCTTAAAAACTCAACGAGCTGAGATTGAATCTCTGTATATATTTAAATATTTTTTTAAAAGAGCATAACATTGTGTATTAAATAAGAGCGCAAAAGAAGATGGACGTTTGCCCAACAAGCTAAAAAAGAGAGAGGAACCAATCTCAAAAGTTACAAAATAGAGTGGTTCTTCTTAGTCTTAATTCTGAACTTGGTAAGTTGATTGCTGTATGTCTTCAGGATAGCTCTCACCTTTTCAGGCAAGATGTTAGCCTCCATGAATAAAGTAGATGTTTTCTTTTGTAAGCTTCAATTAGCAAAGGCTTTTTGCATCAAAGGCTTTATTGATCTCATGGATAAACCTTAAGCCTGCACCACTTTCATTCTTCTCCCAACATAATGAGAGGTCCATGAGTACAAATGATGTTTTGTCCCTCCCTCAGCATTATCCCAGAAGAAGTTAGAACATTGTTTCTCAATTAATTTAAGCTTCATCTACTCTTATTAAACTTATTGACTGGGAGGGACTACTAAGGGAGATAGATGTGATGGAAACGTTTTGTTTGTCACTATAGATTGAACTTGATGTGAACCTTTTCGATTATTAGTAGTAATTCGTACTCTAGGCAAATGGTCAACTTTGCTGGAAGTAAAACAGCTTTATACAAAAACGGGCAGTTACGATTCAAAAGGATTCTGGGATCCATCGACCTTAGCTAGAAATTTTAGGAGTCATGAGACTGAACCTCCACCGTAACTAGAAGTTTCAGGAGTCATAAAAGTGGAGAAATTCACAGTAGATCTCCTTAATAAGTCTTACATGACACGAATCTAGATCTTAGTTAGCAACAACAACCACCCAGTATGGGGAGGGTAGTATGTACGCAGACCTTACCCCTACCCTTGGGTAGAGAGATTGTTTCCAAATAAACCCCCGGCATCCTTCCCTCCAAGAACTTCCCACCTTGCTCTTGGGGAGACTCGAACTCACAACCTCTCGGTTAGAAGTGGGGTTGCTTACCATCAGAGCAACCCCTCTAGATCTTAGTTAGCGGATTCCTTTTATTAGATTGTTAAAAAGATAAAAGGAAAGATTTAGAAGTGGGGAGTAGAATTTAGTAGGGAACAAAACCCCTTCTTTTGGCTGGTTGATGGTCTCGGTTCTAAGGATGCTTTTCATGGCTACAAGCTTAACTCTTTATTTGCTCATCTTTCTCACTTTCTATGATACAAAGTTGGGTTATATGGTGTGTAATATTGCTGATTTTGCATGGCATTTCCTGATTATCTTGTAGATTGATAGAGTGAAGACGGCAGCGACAAATACATTCTTATTTTCAAATATGCTCTAGTATGGACAGGAAACGAGAATTCATTATTACAAGAACACAATGATCTTACATTGAGTTACTACCATAAGCCCAGCAGCAGAGCCAGCATTGCTTTGGGAGACAATAGAATGTGTTCATTTGCATTTTTACTAGCTAACACCCTAGGTATAGCATAAGCAACAATACAAACTAACAGATGCTTACACATGATGACTATGCTAATTGATTATAAGTCATTATTTGTCGAGCTTCGTGCACTATTTAGAGGTCAGAAACAGGTGAGCCTAGAAAAACAGATGCAGAGCCCAGATGCAGTTTTCATATGAAAGAAAATGGATATGAAAAAGACTGGAACCCCCCCCCCCCCCCCTCCCCAGCTTCCCTCCCAAAAAAGCACTTCAAAAGAAGAAAAAGCAAATACCAAACAACTGTATCACTTGACTTTTCTGGTCACTGCTTTACATTTCAACTGGTGAAAACATCAAAAACTATTTCAAACCACATATCGATAAGTAATGTAACGGCCTGCAGTCTCACTTGGTCTGATAATCTTCACGACTTGGCCACGTTTTAGCCCATAATATCTCGCAATAGGATCAGTGATCTGAATTCGAGGAAGCTGCTTTAACAGAAGAAATTGTTAGGCACTCGATTACATAGAAAACTGATGGTAGTAACCAACCACGCCTGTCTTATGAGCATAAATCACATTGGCAGGGCTAATAAAGATAATAGGAATAAAACAATCAGCCAAAAGCAAGAAGCAAAAGATAACAAGGCCATCATGTCGGTGATAATCAATGCATGCAGGTAGCTTTTTCATCAAAGCTACTCAATTAACATTAGAAGAAAATGTATTACTATACACGTATCTATTCGATACAAGGGTTCAAATGATCTTTCACATGAAGTAAGATGCAAAAAAGAAAATTGGCCAAAATTTTATAGACTATTATGGCAGAATACGATAATTTCGGCTTTAACACTATAATGAAGCATGCTCTTTTTTCTTCTTTTCTATATCTCCAATAATTCCCTTCCAACAAATTCATTCAGAATGGATTGAAAGGGACTACAAAGCCATTGCATTAATTCTTTCACTCCCACCACTAGCACTAAAAGAAAATGCCTTAAAATTGTTGCAGTCCCCTTCAATCCATTGCCTGGTCTTTAGTGTATTATATGAGGTCAAAAGTTTAACAGTGCAAATAATATCATCAACACGAACCTGTGTTTCTTTCACTGTGTAGCGTTCCAACAAGGTTTTCTTTTCTTCAGAAGTAAGTGGCTGGTGCTCAGGAACTAGAACATGATTTTTTATGTTTACCAACAACTCTGCTTCCTGAAACATTAAACACACATCATGGTGATTTTAAACACCATTTTTTACTCTCTACGTAATAGATAGTTATCAATCACATAAAGCAACTAAAACAGAAAAGGAGGAATACCAAATAACCCTTTATATGAGTGAAAATTCCAGTAGAATCACCCTCTGTCAAAACCCAACCAGCCTTGAATGACATGA
The DNA here is from genome assembly GCA_034376525.1 of Nicotiana benthamiana. Classification (NCBI taxonomy): domain Eukaryota; kingdom Viridiplantae; phylum Streptophyta; class Magnoliopsida; order Solanales; family Solanaceae; genus Nicotiana; species Nicotiana benthamiana. The sequence goes on from CM067337.1 coordinate 100,661,095, forward strand.
AGAGGCACATCAGTCTGAACAGACCGTTTTGAAAAAGTATATGTAAAGTCGTTCTGAACAGAATGTCGATTGGCTCGTGTAATGCATAATGGTCTTAAGCCATTACCTTGTGGCTTATGCAGTCGAGTATTGGTTGTTTAAATCAAGAATAATTAATAATGGTATATAAGCTATTTTATTTCCTCTTATACATGAATAACCCACTTTTAATTTCCTTCATCATTTTAGCTGTAACTGAGTCGGGATTCCCTTAGCAGCCTGTCCTTTTAATTGCTTTCACGCAGTGGCACAGAGTTGGTAGCTCAGTATGGCTGTGCTAGGAATATTGGATATACTTGCACACAGTAGGTGGCTTCAAAACTGTTGAAGGTCAGTCCCAAATTTGCCGCACTTCCCTGTACTGTTCTCAGGAATTGGATTTCTTAAACTTGACATTTGGGTTTTTGCACTTTTATTCAAATTCTAGAAAGAAATTGAACATCTATCCTTCTGAAGCTTGAAAATGTCCTCAAATGGAAAGGTGTTGTCCTAATCAGATTCAAGGTTTGGTGAAATTTGGAGACCAAGATCGAGTAATTTTTTTACAGAAATCTGCTGCTTTTAGCTTCGACGCTCGGTGGTATAGACACCAATATCTCCCTCCAAACTTTGTAATAAGCAATATCTTGAAAGTGATTAGACGAATTCTATTAAGAACTAATCAAAAGACTCTTGCTTAACATAGACTTTGATTTGATGATTCTGAATATCAATCTGATGTTTGGATGAGGATATTTTAGATATAAAATTTTCAAAAGCTAGGACACACATCGAAGACTTTCTTTCCAGGTGTATCAACCATTTGCAACTTACATAATATAATCAGATTACTAAATCTCAAAAAATTGAACCTAGGGTAGATTCAATTCACATTACCATTTCAGAGTCTCAATGATAACTGTTTCATAATGAGCTATCACCACTCTTAGCATAGCAGACCAATTGGATTGCTCTAGTCATGCAATCCAATTGCATTAGCCATGCAAGATAACAGCAAATTGAAAGCCCAATGAATTTCAAAAACTTCTGCAGTGAAACGAATAACTGAAATATCCCCCTCCCCTCTCACCCCAAAGAATAAGAACGACACTAATTGTGAGAAATGCCAGACAACTTCTCCTTCAGAAGACATATCTAGGGTAACATGAAGTGGCAGCACCATTTTAATAATGATAAATGATCAATGTCAATATTGACCCTCATTATTATAGGAGAAAGAGTAAACCCCTCGCCCCCACCCCCCCACCCCCCACCCCAAAAAAATTAAAACAAGAATAAATATTTACAATGTTGAAAACAACCAACAAGCAAACAAAAGAAGACCAGACGAACTGATAAATTTCATACTAGATAATCCCCTTATCAAAACGTAAATGTTCGCATTCATAATAACATAATGCACCTCATAAATTTCGTACTCCTACCAGATAATACTCTTATCAAAATGTAAATGGTTGCAAATCATAATAACATGTTGTGCCTCTGGTTTTGGTGGCCCTACTACTTGAGTAGTGTCAGGTGCTCAAGTGAATAATAGTTGGTCCAAAATTGAAGAAACCAAATATCAAAAGGTACACAAAGTAAAAAACAATAGGAGTGAACTAAGCTCTTCAGCTATTTCATAACAATTTGAATCCTCCATTCAAGTAGTAAGGAAAACTTTAAGTAGAAATAGTAGAGTAATCACCTGGAAAACCTCCAAGTGAAATTTTGTAGATATTTCACTTATGCAAGTACGAGCAAAAGGGGTCAAATTTTGTTGTACAACCAGGATTGCTTGGAAGACATCTTCTTTTTTCATGCGTTCTGTGTAAGTTTTCATTGTCTTAACACCCACCTTTGCCTCCTCTGGAAAGAACACATATATCTGATTCACATGGGTAGCAAATAATTTCTGTGAGAATTTTGCATTACTTTTTACACATTATGAGCAAATGATTCCTTAGTGAAAAACAAGAAACTCAAATGCTGAAGACAGAAGTAGCTAGAAATATCTGAGAATTGTCAAACTACACACTCACCAAAACAGATTCAAAGAACAAATGGTCACATGACATTACCCAACAGCTGTTTCCTTAGTTATATTTATTACAAAACCATTTTACAATTTTTTACAAGTAAAAGTTTGTTGCTTTCATGTTGAGCAATTTAGAAACATTTGGTGTGGGATGCCAGTGAAAAGTAGGGTGGGGAGGAAAAGGAAGACGCGGGAAGAGCCTCCAATGAGTTTGTAACCTTACATTTAATGATGCACGGTAGAGTTGCAAACACAACTATAACTCCAATTCCCTACTTTAGTGTTCCTGCATTCTGAACTACATGCATATCCTTTTCCATTATCGAACTACAAACTGAAACGATATACCTTTCCATTTCAAAAAATATAGACATTCTTTCCCCCTTTTTAGTTTCTTTTTTCTTGATATTAAGGGTGGGGGTGGAGGGGGTTCGTACAGATATTTAGATTTTTTTACTAATTAACCTTTGCCCATTTCATCATACATTTTCTCCAAATCACTTTATTGTCGAGTCACTTGGAATCAGAGAGCCAAAATATCCTCCAGCCTGTATTATTCAGATGTCAACAGAGCAAAATTAAATCCACCGATATTTTCCTTTTTGTTGTGAACAAGTCCAACATTGAATTCGTTGTTATATCCACACAAAAAAAAATACGTCCAAATAGAGTGACATGGATAGTAAGGATTCAACTACCGACCCCATCTAGCTTGAGATTGGGGCATAGTTACTGCTGGTGTATCCTTCAGAAAATACACTTTGCCGATTTCTAAAACAATAAGAAATAAAAATTTGATGGGACCTTTTACTGATCACTTTAATTTTGACTAGTGCATCAAATTAGAAATCAAGATAAGCAATTACTTATGCAGAGAAAACATGCTACTACATTAAATATTGCCATTAGGGGAACTCTGTTTGCTGCAACAGTTTTTCGTTTACAGAACCTTTATGTTTTTTTAAAAAAGTAATCTACCATGATATAGACAGCCTTAATGCATAATGTTTGTGCTAAATGTAATTTATGTTATGTTGACGCAATAGGTGTTGGGAGCATGAAATCCTCAGTTATACAAGGAACTGATAAAGTAAAATGACATACTAATAAAAAGGAGCGACTTAACCAAAAAACCTGCATAAAGTTCAAATTTGTTGCTGACAAGTAAACCACGAGACATTCGTCAATTTAAGGAAAGAGTAAAATCCTTAGACAAGAAAGGGTTGCAAATAAAGTGACAGTAACCTTACTTAAATTAGGCAACAACAACAACAACTAAGCTTCAGTCCCAAACAAGTTAGGATCAGCTATAAGCATCCTCACTTTCCACGTTACTCCATTCAAACCATCTCATGCCACTAATGTGCAAATGTCATAATCAAAATTAGGCAAGAAAGAAATTGAAAGAGCACACACCTGCTCAGAGCTGTTGTTGCGCTTCGCTTTCTGAATTACAAGGTCTTCTCTCTTCATGTTGTCACCATACTTCTGAAGGAACTGATGTTTTGACATATTTATCTCAAACTCTCCCACAAGGTAGCCCCTATCGGCCAACATTTCCATCAGTGTCTTACGAACTCTGAAAAGTCTTGAGAGCTCGTCTTCTGATAGAGTCATCTTTTCCCTGCTAAATTCAAAAATTAGAAAGAATGCATTTATAAGTAAAGAATACGGTAAAACTCCTTGTTAGAGGTAATACACTGAGAACACATCAGACAAGATACCATCCTCCCCTTTCTTCGACTCCCTTAGCTAAAGGTCCCATCCTCCAGCAATTGGGCTGCTTATCAGCAGGTTGGTTTTAGTAATTATTGGTTCGATTAATCAGTTTTTTAATATACCAAGGCGTTAACAAACCCTAAACCGATAAGATATCGGCGGATTGGGTATTGGCTTTAGTGATTATTGGTCAGTTATCGGTTTGGGCAAAGATCATCGTAAAACAAAGATCAAATGTATTAGACGGTCTAACAAATTCTCGCTTTTCCTGCGGACTAATATCGCATGAAGTCCAGTGAATGATGATCATTTACATTACTAGAGTAATCAACTTAACAGAAAAAATTATATATGTTAATGAATTATCTATCCAAAATGTCAAAAGCTGTGTATCTACCCAAATTTTCCAGAATACATTCAGATAGAAGGTTCCAGTTTTCACCAAATCAAGATTGAAATTACAGGATATATAATATCAAAAACAGATTTTTCCATTTTCAAATTGCATAACAGACTAGTGATGCAATGGGCACTAATTAACACTAGCCGTCATTCAAAGGTCAACACATAAGGTCATAAAAGACAACGTAATTCCAAAAATTTGAAAAGAATAAAGAAAGTGGAAGCTGTGACATAGTACTTGCCTCAGGATATGAAAAGCCAGGAGATATTCTAAAATTCCAAGAAAGAAGAGAAGAAGCTCGAAAATGGAGCAGTTTTGGAGCTCCAGTAGCTATTGAATGGACGAACTAGCGAACTCTCGTAGGGTTTTAAAGCCTAAAGATGATTTTATATAGTCACGGGTAAAATTTTCAATTAGTTAGAGCTTAACAAGTGCACATATAGCCATTCTCGACATGTAATTTAGATATTAGTTCATGTTTATTTTGTTATAAAATTTTAAATTAAAAATCTAATTTTAAAATATTTTATCTTAGAAATTTAACCTAAAATTAAGAATGCATAGAGTAGTTTTTAAATAGCAGCCCTTTAAAATGATTTTCTCATATCTAGTTAAACTAGTTTCAGTTCAGATCCGACCTTCCATTAATCACTTCACATACTTGTGTGTTGCGATGATCATTTTATTATAAAAAAGAGCAAAAAGAATTGATAAAAATAAATTTATATTGCATATTAAATTTCAACCGGATTTAAAATTATAAAATCTTAATATAATTAATTAATTTTCATCTTGTCTCTATAAAATTATTGTTAGAGAAGAATATGACTTTATCTGATTTTAATTATGTTATATAACCCACTGTATGAATTTACTCATCATAATTAAAAAGATATTTTCTCATCTTAAATTCAAATAAATTTTAGCTCTATATTTTATAATAAATTCTTTTAGTTTTTCTTTTGTGAGTAAACTTGTGTACTCGTCACTTTAAATTCTTTCATTGTTCAATAATTTTTTAGTTTTTATTTTGTTAAGATTTCAGTTAGGTGGTATTTAATATTATATGACTTTTCTCATCATAATTAGAATGATAATTTCTCACCTCAAATTTAAATAAGTCTCATCCTTCTAATTATTTTTTCACTTATTACTTATACTACTTATCATTATAGCATTATTCACTATTTAGTATTTTTGCATTTTCATCTGTGATTAGGCAGGATATACTACTGTTTCAGCTCACTGAGGACATGACCCTTGATAGGAGGATGTGGAGGTCGAGGATTAAGATAGAAAATTAGTTGGTAGTTTATAGTTGTTCATTGATAGTTTTAGTAGTATGCATATCCCTTCATACTCTTAGATTTTTATTATGTTATGTGGTTTTGTTCGCCTCAGCTATTGTATTTACCGTTGTTATTATTTGGTGCCAGTTATCCTTTATCTTTTCCTTTTTTTCTTTTATCTTCCATCTTTCTTCCTCATTTGCTTTCCTCTTCTTCTTGTCCTTCCTGAGTCAATGATCTATTGGAAACAGCTTCTCTACCTGAATTAGGTAAGAATAAGGTTTAAGCACAAACTACCCTCCCAAACCCCACTTGTTGAAATCAAACATAGTTTGTTATTGTTGTTGTTGCATTTATAATGTAACGTTTAGTAGTCTACCACTTGACAATATATCCTTGCTTAAAATAAAAATAAAAAGTATAATATAAAAGTTTCCTACTCCTGAAAACTTAATTTATTCACTTTAAATTATTGCTAAAATATTTAGGGATTATTTAAACTTGTTAATAATATTTTTGAGTATCATGAAAATATTCTCACATTACGTCTTAAAATAGATATTTTATTTAAGATCTTATTTTGTTGCTGGCACTTTTTAAAATTTTGAAAGTTATCAAATCGTTAATATATTATTAGCTACATTAATTTATAACAATCTCATTTATTTTATCGTCACCTATTTATCTTTATTGTAGCTCTCTCCTTATTTTTCACCCATAAATATTTATTTTAATTAACAAAAAAAATCGTACGCAAACACAAATGAAAACAAAAATCAGTTTTCCATTTTTAGTGTAATCATTGATCGAGACACTCAGTCAACACTGACTCGTACCTTTTTCCATAACCAATATTTCTCCGACTTTTTCTTTTTGCTTTTGTATATCTTCGCGGGCTGCTAGTGGGGCTGTGCCCATTCTCCCTCTTCTTCCGCTTTACAACCGGAATAAGGAACCTTAGAATTCACCCTACCTGTCGATGAAAAAATGAGATTTAAGAGGAGATGAAAGCTACTTGACTCTAAGGAGAGGACCACCAGCTAGCGGATCAGAAAGATTTGTATGGAATGTCCTACTCCTGCATGAGCTTTCCGATCAACCAATCCCCTATTTCAGGGACATCTGTCTTTCTTGTTCGACTAGCTAGGAGATAATTTGAAAATGTCCCCTTCGTTATTACTTATTTCTTTATGTCAAAGACCAGAAGCTGGAAACATTGTTTAAAAGGGTACTACTCTTCTTCCTCCACAACTGATATAGACTGACCTGTTGATAGGATAGCAGGGAAAGTTGAGAGTATATCCGGAGAAAGAAAAAGACCTTTTCAGGATGAGACTACGAACCCTAATGGAGCCAATGAGAAAGCAGTTGCAGGCCAGTGTAGGCTTGCTCCATACAGGTTACATCTGGGCCTTATCGGGTTCTGTCTACATCATTTAGACTGACTAGGGTCGGCGTCTCTCTCTTCAGAATCAGACTTTGAAGCTAAGATGGATATGGCACACTTACCAAGGTGTCTACGTACTTCCGTTATGGAGGGTGCGGGCAGGGGGGACGACGGGGAGGCCGGCTCCACCGGTTGGTTGCCGAAGATGACCCCTCGCATTGGGAGCAATTTACTTACGATACTTAGTTGACATTCATAAAAGGCATCTAATGAATTATGAGTTCAATCCATCCTGTTTGGCAGAAAGACAGATATTCCTTGCTCATTATCAGACAATCACTTATTCACAAACTTCGTGTGGGGAAAATAGTTTTCATTTCTCATCTCATGGAAAATCCTTTTCGCTCCGCTTAGCCTTATCCCCCTCTAGGGGTATTTTAGTGATAGGTTCAGGTTTATATATACCTATCACAATTACAAAACGCAAAAACAAACGTGAGAAACCTAAAATTTCATCTCTTTTAATGCTAATCTTGTTAAATTTTGATTATGATTACTTGAAAATTTTTGAGTGTGTATTGTTTGAACTTATTAGAAATAGTCTAAGTAGGTTGTATACAAAGTTAGAAGTTATCTGCTAAAGATTTGGACTAGTTTTATACAAGAATTGCAAATGAAAATCGCACAAATTGTCGGAGATACTTATACTTTTATATAATGTTATACACTTTTATACAAAGAGATACATTATGTATATAGTTGTATAAAAATATAAAAAGATGTATAATTACAGAGTGAAAATATTCTTGATACATTATGTATATAGGTATATAAGAAGAAGAAGAAAACGTTCACCAAATACATATAAATAATATATCAACCTTGTATGCAGTATCCTATAAGAGGTGTTTATACATTATTTATACCTAAAAAGGACAAAAAATACCTTTAATATATAAAAAATGGCTCAAAAGTACCTCCTTCTACCTTTTGGCCTAAATACCCGCATTTATTTTTCGCTCATGAGTACTCCTTAAATTAACGGCGTAAATTAGGGTCAAATTTGGCTCTTTACAAATAGACAGGTGATGTATTATGATTTGCCATGTTTTTTTAATCCAGAATTAAATTAAAATTCACTGTCCTTCCTATTTCCACTCTATTTTTTGAGCTTAGAATTTGCCAACAAAACCAACAGGACAAAGCATTGAGATAGAGTACTGGTCTAGGGAGAACATTACATGAACTTTGGGATTAAAATAAGTGAAGATTGCAGTTGGAGTGAGGAGGAAGAAGCAAGGGCTTAAGGTTAAAAGAAACGGGTCGGGAGTGGGGCGGGTTTATAAATTGGGTGAGTTCTAATTTAATTATAAATTGTGACAAATCATAATACGCCACATGGCTACTTTAAAGAGCCAAATTTAACCCAGGTTTCTTTGTCAGTTTGAGAGGGTAGCCAAAAATAAAGGGCCAAGGATATTTTTATAAACCAAAAGGTGGAAGGAGGGTATTTTTGAGTTATTTTTTATACTTTAAAGGTATTTTTAGCTCTTTTCCGTTATTTACATAATATTATATAATATTATTATACAAATGAATTATATCAATGAAGCTTCACATGTTCTTCTTCTTCCTTGGATATTCTCTGAAATTTAACTCAAATATAACCTAAATCTACTTTCAAATCACCTGAAGTTTAAGTTTTGAACTCGTGTTGATGATTCCAATCAATTGGGACAACACTCATTCCAAACAACTAACAAATCAAAAAATTTAGTTTTTGAAATCGAATCTTCGAACCACCTGTAACAGTGACTTTTATTTTTCAAATCTTTAGTTAACCACTGGAATTCGAAAAAGAATTGAAGAAGAATATCAATAATAAAATTTATGGTGCAAAGGCTGACACATGAACAAGAAGAAGGATGAAGAAAAAAGGGTCAGGCTAACTGGTAAAAAAAGTAATTTTCAGGTTACGTACCACCAAGGTAAGGGTGTATAGTGTCGCGGTTTCGAACCGGAACCGGACCGGAACCGTGGCCCTGCCGGTTCTGCCGGTTCCGGCAGTTCCGGTTCTACCGGTTCCAGGGAACCGCCGTGGGCCGGTTCTACCCGTTGGAACCGCTAGAACCGGACCCGCCAGAATCGGAACCGGCTGGCGGTTCTGGACAGGTTCTGGCGGTTCCGGTTCGGTTCTGGCGGTTCCAACGGTCATTTTTCAAAAAAAAAAAATTTTTTTAAAATAATTTCAGTAACGGCTCTTTGCGAAAAAGTAGCCGTTTTGGAAGTTTAAAAAATAGTCATTGGCCCCAAACTTTATATAATTACACTATTTCCCATTTCTCAACTATAAATACCCCCTCATTCATTCATTTTTATTCACCAATTCATCAATATCTCTCAATCTCTCTCAAGCTCTCTTTCAATCTTTCTAGTGCAAGTGCTTAATTTATTGTTGCAAATTCGTGAAAAATTATGAAGTTGTTGAATTGAAGTTTTCAAGTGTTCAAGTTCAACGATTTTCAATTTTCAAGAAGTTGTTCGTCAATCCGGTAAACTCGTTTCAACTCTTACATGCTAATAGTATTTTTTTGTGTTTTTAGTTTGCTTAATTCTAATTATTATGGCATTTTCGTTGAAAAATATGTTCGGTAAAGGAAAAGGTAAAATCGGTGAAAGTAGTGACCACAAAACTCCCCCTCCCCTGGCTCCCCGACCTAAAAAAGACAAGCAAGTTGAAAGTAGTAGCCAACCTATAATGAACCCTTCGTAATCCTTGATAGTGATCATCCTTGTTTTCAATTTAGTGATATTGAATTTCTACATGATGTAGCAGTAGGTGATAGAATAGATGATGATATTATGAATGCTCTTTATCCTAATGCACCTATCTTAGAGGGAAATGAGGATGATGATGAAACCCAAGCACCAAATTTAGATGATACACCTACTAGTTCTGCTCATAACTTAGGTGATGAACCGGCACACCCACCTGATGCGAAAGCATCAATTAAAGTTAATGCTCAAACTGTTTATAATGCTTATAAACAGGCGTTAGAGCATGCTAGGCCAAATATTCCAACCCCTACTTCGTCTACATCACAATCGTCTAAAAGAGCTGCTGGCTTAACAGCTCTTAAATCGTGGACGGAGTTCAGGGGTACTCAAGGTGATAATTTTGATGAAATTTTCCAAATCTAAATGAGCTTCAAGTTTACTTGTCACATGGACTAGAAAAGGAGAATCCAGGCGGCTCTTTCGACCTTTTGGAATGGTGGAAGACAAAGGAAAAGCATTTTCCCGTTATTGCAAGGATGGCTCGGGATGTTCTGTCAATTCAAGCGTCAACTATTGCATCGGAGAGCGCTTTTAGTCAAGCAAGACTACAAATAGGTGATCACGGAGCGTCGATGCGGGAGAGCTTGAAAAAATCAGTGCTTTTTCGAGATTGGATCCGCGCAGAAAGAAGGAACTTTGGCATAGCAGAATCACAATCAGAAATAGATGAGGCATATGAAGAAATGATAGCAGAACTTGCTGAGGAAGCAACTTGACCCGAAAGTGGTGATGAACAAGCTTCATTTCCACCACCGCCAACACAACCACCTCCCAACCTTGACGATTTTATGAGATTTGTTAGAAATACAACATAAATTATGATGTAACTTGTACATTGGCACGTCTTCTTTTAGTTTTTTTTTTGCTTTTAATGGTGGTATTAGTACCATGTTGTGCTCATTCCATTGGGGGAAGGAAGACTAAGAAAGATATGCCATTTTGGTCAATAAATATGCTCTTTATCATATCCTTGAATATCTTTTGTCTCAATATTTCTTTGTCTTTACTTCGATAGCAATCCTTGAATATTTATATAACATACAATTTATAACATACAACACAATATACTAATGACAACATTCTTTTATCAATATATACTACTTATATGCAATTTATACTAATTACTAACTACAACACAATATACACTACTTATATACAATATATACTACTTACATACAATATATACTACTTATATACAAAATATACACTTACTTATACACAATATATACTAATTACCAAACACAATATATACTATACTAATAACATAGTACACCATATAAAATATATTCTACAATATACTAATGAGTACTATATAAGATATTGAATTACAAAAAAAAAAATTCAAAACCGCAAGAACCGCCAGAACCGGAACTGCATGGTACCTGGAACCCTCACGGGCCAGTTCCACCTTCAGAACCGCCAGAACCGGAACCGCCAGAACCGGAACCGCCAGAATCAAAACGCCAAATCCAAATAGACCCAAAACCGGAACCAAATACAGCCTTACACCAAAGTTACCTTAGATAAAGATTTCAAACGAGGGTCATTCTCTTATGTGTTATTGGGCCAAGTGATTTTCTCTTACCTTAATGAGTTTTGATGCTGGAAAGATTCCGTTTAGACATATGTGAACTTCTCATAAAACTCGTACCTATTAATTAACCGCTGTTAGTAAGATTACTTGGAGAAGTGGTAAATAATTTGTTACAACTTTAGTTTGTCGGCCCTAAAAACCTTTTAACTCAAGAAACACGTAATCATATGATGATAAGGAATATAAGGAACGCAATACCAAAAAGTTACCAAAAACAGAAAACAGGTTATCACTTATTATTGAGAGCAACAACAACAACAATTCAATAACAACAATAACAACTATCCAGTATAATCCCACACAGTGGGGTTTGAGGAGGGTAATATGTAGACGGGTCTTACCCCTGTCGAAAGGGCAGAGAGGCTGTTTCCAATCGACCCTCGGCTCAGTGAAGGAAAAGAACAACAAAAACAAAAAACAACAACAAAAGAGCATTAGTAGCTTCAGCAAAAACAGCGTAAATAATTATTTAAACATAAGAACCATAAATAAAATATCATGCAATAATATCAGACATAACTACCATAAAGGAGACACCATCCAATACACAAAGCATCTATGGCTAGCCCTACCAAGCCTCACCCAACCCTGGGTGAGGAGTACGAAACACTCTAGGGGCCCCTATCCTACAACCCTGATACTAGACCTCCAGACTTTCCTATCAAGGACCATGTCCTCAGAAACCCGCATTCCAGCTATGTCATGCCTAATCACCTCTCCCCAATACTTCTTAGGCCTCCCTCTGCCTCGCCGTGCGCCGACCATCGCCAGCCGCTCACAACTCCTCATCGGGGCATCAGGACTTCTCCTTCGTACATGCCCGAACCACCTCAGCCTTGCTTCTCGCATCTTCTCATCTACCGGGGGCACCCCCACCTTCTCTCGAATAACTTCATTCTTAATCTTATCTAACCTTGTGAGTCCGCACATCCACCTAAGCATCATCATCTCCGCAACCTTCATCCTCTGAACATGAGAGTTCTTCACTTGCCAGCACTCCGGCCCATACAACATGGCCGGTCTAACCACAGCTCTATAAAATTTTTCCTTGAGCTTCTGTGGAACTTTCTTGTCACACAGGACTCCTTATGCAATCCTCCACTTTGACCACCCCGCTCCTATACGATGAGTGACGTCCCCGTCAATCTGTCCGTCCCCCTGAATCACTGACCCAAGATATCTGACACTGTCCCTCTTGACGATGACCTGAGATCCAATCATCACGTCCCTGCCTACTTCGCTCGGCTCGGCGCTAAACTTGCACTCCAAGTATCGGCGCTAAACAACAACAATTCAATATAATCCCATTTAGTGGGGTCTTGGGAGGGTAGTGTGTACGCAGACCTTATCCTATCTCTGGGTAGAGAGGCTGTTTCCAAATAGACCCCCGGCATCATTCCCTCCAAAAACTTCCCACCTTACTCTTGGGGAGACTCGAACTCACAAACTCTCGGTTGGAAGTGGGGTTGCTTACCATCAGAGCAACCCCTCTTGTCTTAGTTGTTGTTATTATTGAGAGCAATTGTAAAATAATTGATGCAATGGCAGCGATTAGCGATCCAATAATGTGGACGAGAGGCAAAACCATAGGAAGAGGCAGTTTCGGCATCGTCACTTCAACAACGATGATAAATTCCTCCGTTGATATTCCTTCGACAATTGCAGTAAAATTTGCTCTGTTTTCGTGTTCAAAGTCGTTACAGAAAGAGAGAGAATTACTACACGAGTTTCAAGATTCTGATCATGTTATTCAATGTTGAAGTGAATAACATGGCGCCAGAATCAGTTTTTGATAATGAGTACGGACCCGAAACTGATATTTGGGCTTTTATTTATAGAAACTTCAAGAGAAAGTGATCCATTAATTGATGAGTTTTGCAATAGTACAGAGATGGATAAGTTGAAACCATGGAGCTATTGAATGTGCGTAGCCTGACAATAAAACTCAAATCGTATCAATTTACAAGGACAGATGATCCACTGAATAGAAAGAATAATTGAGATGCAATAAGAGATTTATTTACTGAAACAATACAGATTGCTTACATATGGATATGTACATTTATGATCTTGAACTATATCCAAAAGTATTATGTAAGACAAGTTCTCATATCCTGAATCATTCTTTCCAAAAACTTTTAAAACACAGCACACTTGACTTAATAAATAGCATGTACCTCTAACCTGAATATTGGAAAGGCACCACCAGGAGTGGAGCCTGCGGCTCAATTTGACTCAACACAAAAAAACTTACCAGGTTTAGACATAATAATGATTGACAGACTGAGAGCTTTTTCTTGATTCTATGGTTAGTGGTGCATGGCCGTTCTTAGTTGGTGGATCAATTTGTCTAGTTAATTCTATTGGCGAACGAGACCTCAGCCTGTTAACTAGCTATTTATGAGGTATCCCTTTGCGGCCAACTTCTTAGAGGGACTACGACCCTAGACTGTGGAAGTTTGAGGACTATTTTTTTTAGTTATTTCTTGTTTAACCAAAAATTAGAATTTAGGTCAAAGCTTGTTTTTAGAAGAACTCGGGTTACTGATAATCAAATAGAAATATGAATAATTGATGTAAAAAAATAGTTGAGTAGAAAGCAAAGTAAATTAATATATTTCAATCGTATTTTGTGTCTTTATAATTGTTCAACCCTCACTCTTTATTGCTATTTCTAATTAATACGTTTTCTCCTCTCATAATGGAGTCATTATGGATTAATGTCATTTAATTTAACGTTATAATTAGTAATCATAACTGATTCAATACAGATTCCATAACGTTTTCCGTAATTAATACCTATTAATTACCAATAATATGTATCTATATCCCTTTTGCTATTTAGGTTCATTCTTCTGATGTGACTTCTGAATATTAAGAGGTTCGAGTACTTATCCTTTCTGATTTTTTTGGATCTATGCTCATGCCTGCTGAATCTCGTGCCTCTTCAACTATTATTTACCAACTGCCATGCTTTTACCAGTCCATGTGTCATGACGAGTTACCTTATAATTAATTCTGTACATGAACTTAATTTTTCCCACTAAAGATAGTCCCTCCACTTGCCATTTATTCATCAATAGAATATTTGGGAAGTGGATCTCATTAAAGCGGAAATATTTGCTGCCACCATTTCTTCTCTGGTACTGATGCACCATATGTCACTTCCATTTAATGCTCGTGACGCGTGGCATCCCCTAATTGGTTCTGCAAACTTTTAGCGCCTTTTAGGGCTTTTTTCCGGCTTCATTAATTATGAAGCGACAACTTCCATCATGTTGTTTCCATCATTACATCTTTTCCTTTGACGGTTGCTTCTAAGTATAAATATAACTTTTTGTCTTTGTCTTTCTCATAAAAATATTAGAATATGCAGTTCTTCTTCCTCATACTACTATGTCTTCTTCAACTCTAACCCTCGAAGAGTCCCCATTGTTGATGACCTTCCTCTTGCTCCCATTAGAAGTAGAAGAGGAGAAAGACTCCGTAGTTTAGGGTCTTCATCGATACGAGGAACTTCTTTTCCTCTAGTGAGTTCTACTCTACCTTCTAAAACTGGAGGTTCTCTTTCCCAGAGGTCTTCGTCTAGAAATAAAGGCTCTAACAAACCTCTTCGTGAGCCTTTGGTAGACGAAATTGTTCCCGCTGAACTATTTTTTACATTGTTAATTAATAAATCAAAAACCAAGTATCTTCTATGCCTTATTTAGATCGTGTTGATGTTTACCCATCTCAAATTACTGAAGGTCTGATCTCTATTTTACGCAGGAATTGCCACGGGAGGCATGACTTTCCCATTATAATTCCTAACGCGAACCAAAGGATTACATCTTACTTGACTGGGTTTTCTTTTGTGTATATATATATATATCCTTTTACACTAAATTTCAAACCCCTCATTGATCTTGTTATCATCGAATTTTATCATTTTTCGACATTTATTTAGGATAGATTGGTCCTATTGTGTGGAGGGTTGTTGCATGCTTAAGTCATTTGGCCAGTATGGTTGGTTTACCTTTTACTTTCTTTCATTTGATTCATCTCTACTCTCCTAAACTTTTTCGCCATTGAATTTTCATTTTAGTAGCAAGAAGTAAGAGAGTGCTAGTTAGCACAAAGGATGATAAAGACCATGGCTGATATGCCGGATTTGTTGCTGCCATCATTGTTGGTCTAGTGGGTCAAGAAAATGTTTCATTTCCTGAGAAGTAAAATTTTGCACGTAAGTTTTCTTTTTTTAAATGTTTCTATCTTTTCTCTCTATTTTTCTTGCTACCATTTAACTTTTTCCTCTTCTTCAGCAATCATGGAAACTCTTGATGAGATTCTCAATTTTCGTGATTGGGTCAGAAAGTTATTGAGTGTTGCTCCGATGTGTAGTTCTTGGAAAAACCTTTCCTATCAGTTTGTTTGGAAAGTGAAAACTCATGGTAAATGCTTTTACATATATATTCTTCATACTTTAATTCACTTTTTCCTTTGGAATATGTTTTGATCCTTCTTTTATCAGGATTTTCCATTCGAGGCATAAGTGCTGATGTGGTCGTAGCTTCCAGAGTTCCTTTAGAAAGAGCTCAAGAGATAATCTTGAGTTCTGTATCGAAAAAGGAAGGTTGTTGCAGTCCAAGATTCTGAAGATGAGGAGGAACATGAGGTGTTCCTTGATAAAAAGATCGCGAGCCAGAAGACGCGTCTTTTCAGACGATGAAGCATCTTCTCCCCGTTCTTTTCCCATTACCTTTCCTGTTGAAGCCACCATGGTAATCCCTGATGATGACACTCCCGCGGCATCTTGTGACTCTGACGATCATCTTTTGCTCGTGGGTTTGACAGTGACAATTTGGGTTTAGTTTTTTATGAAGTACCCCTTTTATCTTTTTCCATACATGTTCCTGTGACACACCAGCTGTAAGTGTTGCTGTTGTTGCTTCGCCCCAAGTTGTTTTGACTTCTTCCACACTTCCCCCTACTACTATCCATCATACTGAGGTTGGTTTCCTCAAGTGGAAGTGGAGCTATGAAGTAATTATCATCGAGGTTCCTGCCGATGGTAACCTTTTGAGAAAACCAGGTCTGCCTGATGTGTGGTTGAAACTTCTGATCGGTCCAGGTGAGAAATCCAAGCTTGAGAGGCATAACTCTTTGACTTGGATGAATGGCATAGTGCAGTCATCACTAAGGTATTTATTTTTTTTCACACTTTATTACATCCTTCTTCTATTAAGGTTCTTACCTCCCCCCCCCCCCTTCTTTTTTTAGATCAATCTTGTTGGCACAGAGATGATGAAGAGGATTTCCTA
Source organism: Nicotiana benthamiana (assembly GCA_034376525.1). Taxonomy (NCBI): domain Eukaryota; kingdom Viridiplantae; phylum Streptophyta; class Magnoliopsida; order Solanales; family Solanaceae; genus Nicotiana; species Nicotiana benthamiana. The sequence goes on from CM067337.1 coordinate 100,677,681, forward strand.
TATAGAGCAGTTAATGTATGATTATCAAATTGAGACGGACAACTGGAAACAACAATGTGAAAGCCTTCAAATTGACATGCAAGTGTTAGAAGAAAACAAGTGCACCTTAGAGCAGCAATCAAAGGTTTTGACTTCAGAGATAGCAATTGAAAAGGCTTCTTCAAATCAAGCTGACAAGGACAAAAATATACTCGATACATATTTTTCTAGGCAAATCCCCAAGGCTAGTGAAGAGATCAAAGAGTTGAAGGGTTTGCTAAGAAAGAGGTTTACGCTGGTGAAATTGTGCAAACACCTACTCATACCCAAGAAGATCTCCGTGAGTCTTCTGATAAGGTCCATTTATTAGAATGTTCACTTGCTCCTCTGCAAGCTTCTTGTGATTCTGTCTTGCATGAGAATGAAAAGCTCAAAAATGAGATTGATCAATAGGAGTGAGATTATGAGATTATTGAGGACAAAACTGCTATTGAAGTTAGTTGGGCAATTTTGAACACATGCCACGAGACCCTTATGGAGGTTAGCCAAGAGGGTTTCAACTTGGATGCTGAGTTAGCCAAGATAAAAGAGACTATTGAAAAAACTCAGCAAGGCAAGACTTCTTCTCCCATGACTGATACTCCCGAGCATGTTGAAGATGATATAGGTACTATGAATGTTTCAACTCCTTCAAGCCAACTTGAACCTTCCAGTGCTAGTGATACTTCTTTATATCATTCTTCAGCACCTCAATGAAAGTTTATGAAATATGACTTCGCTTATCTTTTTTCTTTTGGCGGAATAAGGTTTTAACCACCGGTCCCATTTGGGGGTTTAGTTTTTTGAAAATGACAAGTCCTTAAACCTTTTTCGGGGCAAATAGTTTATGACTAAGCTCATACTTAGTCTAAACTTTAATATTAAGAAGTTTGTTTGTTCGAATTAATTGTCTTGAGTTTCTATTTTGCTCGTTTTTGCCTTTATATTCAAGGCTCATTTGTTAATTCGTATGTTTTTGCCTTGCCCTTTTTTGCAATTTTTTTTTAAAAAAAAATTCTTTCTTAGATTCATTGATATCTGAATCAAACATGAATTTATAAAAGAGGACCCTTTTATATTCGACACTTAATGAAGAAGATGTCTCCACTTCGTAATGGTGTAAATGTACGATAAAAGAAATAGGAACACACATGTTTCTTGAAATAACTTTGATAAAATTTTTCTTGTCAAGTTTAAATAACATGTATTTAAACAACTTCTATAACTTTTTTGTAATTGTTTTCTTTACAATAGATTTGCGAAAAAGGAAGGAAAACCTATAGTTTTTTTTATTTACAACCTATTTCTATAGATTGCCCTTAACCTATATATCATGAAATTTGTAATGTTTTTTGACTGGTTTTGTGTTATTGGCTCGTAACTTTGCTCTGAACTTGATTCATTCGATGAGTAGACTTTTGGGCTTTGACTTGAACTTTAACTATTCTCAGTCTTCTTTGCCTTCTTTATGCATATATTATATGTACACTATATAGTCTCCTAAGTGTTTGAGTTTTGAAGTATAAAATATGGAGCACTTGATTATTCCTCTCTTGCGGTCCTTTTCTTGAAAAAGAAAAAACAAATGGGAGTCGGAGGTACGATATTAGATGAAGACTGCTTAACCCTTTTAAATTTATATCAGAATAGTTGTAACCCTAGACTGGAAATTATGTTCTTTTCCGCGTGTCTTGCAGGTCTTAATTCATTTGTCAGATCGTTGCCCTTTACTTCAGTTGTGAATGCAGTCACGTGGTTTCGTGGATCAGAGGTACCACCATATTTTGGAATATCAGGCATCTTGAATTTCTTCGGAATTGGTGGAGGAGCAACACTTGGCTTCCAAGGTTGTTGTGAAATGTATTCCTTTGAGTATAGATGGTACTCCAGGTATTTGCTCTATGCGATCGCTTTGCTTTTTGAGCTGTTTCTGCAAGGTTAATACTAAATTTTGTAAATCAGAATTGACTATGTTACCTGGTTCTCTATCACGAGACTCGGCGGGACTTCCCCTACTGCTTAAAAAAACGAGCTTGGAACGGGGGTTTTCTAAAGTGTTATTATTTGGAGTTAGTGTTAGTGGCGCAACTTACAACTAGTTGGCGAAAGCCTCAAGAGCTTTGCTGACCTGTTGAGCGATTAACTTTTGCAAAGCTTCTTTGAGCCTCATCATTTTCCAATTGAGCATTTGCATTTTATTGAGATCCATCAGGATTTCTTCTTGAGAATGTCGAGGAGAGTTTCGTGGGGAAGGGATCGGGGTATGATCATCTTGCGGATTCCACTGGAGTTGACGGTCTCTTTGATTGTTGTCATTGACATTTGACATGATTGATTTGAAAAAAGGTTAATTTAGGAAAGAGTGGATTATCAGATTCTCGGCAATGAAACCAATTTGTTTAGCCAAAAATTGGGATTTCAGTCAAAGCTTGTTGTTAGAAGAACTCAGGTTACTGATATTCAAGTAGAAATATAAATAATTGATGAAAAACATAGCTGAGTATAAAGCAAAGTAAATCAATATATTTCAATCGTATTTCGTGTCTTTACAAATATTCAGCCCTCAGCTTTTATAGCTATTTCTATGTAATACGTTTTTCTCCTTTCATAATGGAGTCATTATGGACAATTAATTGTATTTAATGTAACATTATAATTGGTAATCATAACTAATTCATTATAGATTCCATAACGTTTTCCTTAATTGATGCCTATTAATTACTAATAATATGTATCTATACCTTTTTGCTATTTAAATTCATTCTTCTTATGCGACTTCCGAATATTAAGAAGTTCGACTACCTATCTTTCTGATTTTCTTGGATCTTTACCCGTGCATTGAATCTTTTGCCTCTTCAATTATTTTTTACCAACTGTCATTACTTTACCAGCCCACGTATCATTATGAGTTACCTTATAACTAATTATATACATGAACTTAATTGTTTTCACTACATTTCTTGCCTAAACTCAAAATAAAATCAAATTTTATTGATTTTAAAAATGTAAAGCCAAAACCTAATGAATATATCGGTTTTTTTCCTGTTTGAATCAATTTTCGATTTGGTTAATTTTTCGATTTCCCGTGAACATCCTAAGCTAGTCTCCATTCAACTAAATGGTTATTGACCATCGTTTATTTATTCAGAGGATTTGCTTTAAATTTGATATCATTTGGAACTGGTTTTGGGTGGTTTGATGGAAATAGAAATTGCAATTTAGAAGAACATTATTGAACAAAACACATAAAAATTAATCAATTGGTTGACTTTGATGAACTCTTTAACAGATAGGCCAAATGTAGATAAAGTAAAGTGATGTCAAACTGGTAGAGTTTGGTAAACAATTGAACAAGCACAAAATCATGCCAAACAAATAGAGTTTGTTAATAATCCAACTAATAGGTCCAACACAGTTAACACAAAGTCATATCAATACGATAGAGTTCTGTGAATAATTGAACATCCATAAAGTCAACCAGATAGAGTTTGTGAACAATCTGATGAACTCTTTAACAGATAGGCCAAATATAGATAACAAAAAGTGATGTCAAACTCGTAGAGTTTGGTAAATAATTGAACAAGCACAAAATCATGCCAAACAAGTAGAGTTTGTAAATAATTCAACTAACAGGTCCAACACAGTTAACACTAAGTCATATCAATATGGTAGTTTGTGAACAATTAAACTTCCATAAAGTCAACCGGGCAGCGTTTGTGAATAATTACATATATAGGTAGAGTAAATACTGTTAGAATATACGCTTAACGCTAGAGGGGGGGGTGAATAGCGTTATAATAAAAAACAGCGTAAACTTGCGGAATTTAATAATTGCAGGAATGAAATAAGTGCGATAAGTAAATAATCACCGATGTTATCCTGGTTCACCACAACCCGTGGCTAGTCCAGTCCCCGAGAGACTCTCTCGAGATTTCCACTAACTTTGTTAAGCTTACGGGTGCTTAACAAACCATTACAAACTGAGAACTTGAGTCACACAAGCCTCAACAACCTTTGCTCGAAGATACCACACTTCAAGACTTCAACCAAAGGAATCACAACGTTCCTTCTTACAATACAAGGGATTAACACTTCCCTTCAAGTGTATAAAAATACTTTGCACTCAAAACAAGACTCTCCTCAAGAGTAGATATGAGTAAAATAAATACGCTCAAGAACGCAACAACTTTCGTCAAGAATTTGGCTCTCAAAAACTTATGTAATGAATAGAAAATGATGAATAAGAGAGTGTGCAAGCTTTAGCAATAATATGATCAGTTGTTGTACTTAAAAGACTGATTTTAAGATGTATTTATAGTGTTGAAAACATGCACAACCGTTGCCTAATTGCCAATTAAGAATTGCTGATTTTGTGCTAAAACAATCGATTGTCTAAGTTGCATAATCGATTGTTTTCCAATCGTCCAAAAATCATTCCCAGATTTTACGCATAATAATCGATTATCTAAATCGTATAATCGATTATCTGGCAACGTTCAAAAAATCTTTTTCAGATTTTACTTAAAACAATCGATTATCAAAATCATATAATCGATTACTTGGCAACGTTCAAAAAATCATATTCAGATTTTACTTAGGATAATCGATTATCAGAATCATACAATCGATTACCAGACAGAGTTTGAAAATATTTTGGCAACGGTCATTTACATAATCGATTATGCTATATGTATAATTGATTATATTACAGTCTTTGAAAAATCGAATAGACACTTCCTCAACACAATCGATTGTCATAAGGTGCACAATCGATTATTTTGTAGCTTTGAAAAATCTGATGGACACTGCCTCAACATAATCGATTATCATAAGGTACACAATCGATTGTCTTGCAGCTTTGAAAAATCTGATGGACACTGCCTCAACATAATCGATTATCATAAGGTACACAATCGATTGTCTTGCAGCTGCCTTAACATAATCGATTATCATAAGTACATAATCGATTATCTTTGTCCAGATTTTAGAGGCATGTTTAAAAATCATTTTGGTTAAAATAAATATGCATGATTTAAAATCATTTTGCTTTAAATTAAATATGCATGATTTGATAAAAATGATTTTACGAGAGAAGCCAAGTCTTGAGCCAGTTGTCGGATCAAGATCACAATTAACGAACGACTCATGTATAACTTTATTTCTTTGCTTAATCTTGATCTTTGTTTGTCTTGTGCTTGAATCTCGTTATGTATCAATTGCGCGCTTGTGCTTGGACCTCGTCATATGTCAATTGCGCATCGTTTGTCATTTATCAAATCCTACAAATATGAACACACGTTTAGTTCAGTGCCTTGTGAGAACGTGTTTCAACAATTTCCCCCTTTTTGATAATGGCAAACCTTAATCGGGATATGCATATTAGATAATTCATAATGACGATCCAAGACAAGTAAATAGATATGCAATAAGACAAGTAAATAGATATGCAAATTAATTCCCCCTCAACATATGAATTCCCCCTCAATTTATGCCAATAAATATTAAGTGCATAGCCCTTATTCTTCCCCCTTTTGACATTAGCAAAAAAAGAATAAGCAAATTACTTGTTTATTGATTAACTAGAATTGCAATTTCATAAAAGGAATAATAAAACAAATAATGTCAACATAATCGATTAGTGATACTTGATAATCGATTATATTTTAAAGAGAAATCGATTATTCTGAAGAGGAATCGATTATTCTGCACCTAAATTCAAGAGACTTTTTGAAGCTTATATTGATTGTGAAGTGAGGAAGATGATCCTATTTATAGAGTGGAAAATAAGAGAGCATTTACTGGGAAAAGCTGCAATTTTAGAGATTTCAATGAGTCAGAAACGAAAAAAAAATTTGCACTGACCGTTACACAATCGATTATGGAATCGAAATAATCGATTATTATGGAGTTTTTGACTTGTACTCGGAAATGACAAAAAAAATCGATTGCAGGAGCCAAACGGTAACAAAGATTTGAATTTACTGACAAAGGATAATCGATTGTTGAATTATGGTAATCGATTATTCTGACACAGTGTGCATAGTGATTTTCTGACTTGGGAAATAATCGATTATACCTTTGAGATAATCGATTATATTAGGAAGGGCAGTAATGAATAGCCGAGACGGTAATCGGTTATACAGTTAAAAAATTGATTATTGTCACAATTAACATCAAAAAACTGCAAAGCAAAAATGGTTAAACAATATGTTGTTTTTCCGGCATAATAAACGTAAAAACGTAAATAATCGATTAGTGATACTTGCTAATCGATTTTCCGGCACAGTAAGCATGATAATCGATTGTTGACAAAAAAATTGATTATTCTACACCATTGCCTTATAATTCCCCCTGCCTTTGGGGCGATACCTGCAAAAGAGAATTAGACGTCTCCGACGCTCAAGTTAGTAATTGTGCAAAAAGGTGCAATACATGACTTAGATCAATTTTGAGTCAAGCATTCCGAGTTCACTACGAATTCGGAAAAGGACTCTTTCTCTAACGGCCTTGTGAGGATGTCGGCCAATTGAGAACGTGATCTCTTAAGAAGAGTGTCCTACGGTGTTCTTAAGAGTGTTTCGAGTACTTACCTGTTGTTCAATGTCGCCAATTACCTGGTCGAGAGGATGGTCTTTGATTGTCCTCCACGCGTTAGGCACTTTCGTTTCTTTTTCCAGTTGTGGCGCTTCTTCCGATAATTGTTTCAAGGTTTCACTTTGAATTTCCTTTGGATTTTCCTCTTGTACTTTGTCTTGAGGACTTATTGAGTTTAAAATACTTGCAAGATCAAAACCAGAATCCTTTCTCGCCAAGCGAGCATTATTTTCGGAAAACACAATATGAGGGGATTCCTCCATAGTTTCGGTTCTATTGTTGAATACTCTATATGCTTTGCTACGTGAAGAGTAACCAATAAAAATTCCTTCATCGGATTTTGCATCAAATTTTCCCAAATTGTCTTTTCCATTGTTATGAATAAAACATTTACAACCGAATACTCTAAGATGGGAGATATTTGGTTTCCTTCCCTTGTAGAGTTCATAGGGAGTTTTCATGAGTATTGGCCTTATGACTACTCTGTTTAAAACGTAGCATGCGGTACTCACGACATCCGCCCAAAAATGTTTGGGAATCTTAGCCTCATCGAGCATGGTTCTAGCCATCTCTTCGAGACACCTATTTTTCCTTTCCACCACTCCATTTTGTTGTGGTGTACATGGAGCAGAGAAGGTGTGCTCGATACCGAGTTCGTCACAAAAGTCCGCGAAGAGATTGTGATCGAACTCTCCCCCATGATCACTTCTTATTGAAGTGACGGTTGTGTCCTTTACATTTTGAACACGTTTAAGAAAGCATTTAAATTATGAAAAGCCTCACTTTTGTGCGCAAGAAATAGTGTCCATGTAAATCTAGAATAATCATCAACAATAACAAAAGCATAACGATTTCTACCAAGACTTTCAATGCGAGATGGTCCAAAGAGATCCATGTGGAGAAGTTGCAAAGGTCTAGTAGTTGAAACAATATTTTTCGATTTAAAAGATGCTTTTGTTTGCTTCCCTTTTTGACAAGAATCACAGATAGAGTCTTTTTCAAATTTCAAATTTGGAAGACCAATAACTAAATTTTGTGAAACTAATTTGTTTAAAAGATGCATGTTGATGTAAGCTACTCTACGATGCCATAACCACATATCATCTTCTTTGCTCATAAGACAATTCACATATTCAGATGAAGAATTTTCGAGATCAACCATATAGATGTTATCCATTCTAAAACGACGAAGAATAATTTTAAAATCGCTACGGCGAAAAACTAAGCATTCATCCGAATCAAATAAAACAAGATTTCCCTTGTCACATAATTGACTTATGCTCAAGAGATTATGTTTTAGACCTTTAACTAGCAAAATATGCTTAATGGAAGAAAGTTCATCCTTACCGACCGATCCAATGCCGATAATTTTTCCCTTGTTGTTATCTCCAAAAATAACGCTTCCTCCTTCCTTGTGTTCTAGTTGAAGGAACTTGGATTCGTCTCCGGCCATGTGTTTGGAGCATCCACTATCAAGGTACCAAAGTACACTTGATCCCTTCAAACATACCTACAAGACAAATTAATGAGCCTTTGGCACCCAAGCTGTTTTGGGTCCTTCAAAGTTAGGTGTAACATGCTGTTGTGCTTGACATGCAGTTAAGTGTCTATGTCTAGTGAAACAAGCAGGAGCAATATGTCCAATTCGATTGCAATAATGACAAATGACATTAGGATTATGCATTCGTCTAGGTTGATAGTAGTTGGACGGACGAGATTTGTTTACTCTATTTTCGACAATATGACTATTGCGCATTTCATGTAAATCATTTCTCCTACTATTTGTTCTAGGATATGCAGCATTTCTAGAATAGTTATTTCTAGGTTGAAAGCCATTTCTAGGTGTCCTAAAATGTTCAAAGTTTCTTCTAGTGTTTGGTCTAGCATGCATGTTGATTCTAGGATTGTTATCTCTAGGATGAACATTTGTTTTATTTATCCTAGGTTGAGCCTTAGGTGGTTGGGGTTTGGCTTCAACTTTTTCTTTAGGCTCGTTTTTAAAACCTATCCCATGTTTGGTCGATTTCAAATTAACAAGAACTTCATTCAAATTTTTATGAGAAGAATTGAACTTATCTAGGGTGCCCTTAAGTCTTTCTACCTCAATTTTTAGATGCATGCAAGAAATATAATTTTTACTAGAGCTCTCGGGTTTGTCGGCGCTTCTCTTGCCGAAAAATTTGTTTTCTTTTTTCAACTTCTCATTTTCCAAAATCAATTTTTCCAAATCTTTTTCTTTCAAAGAGAGTTGTCTTTCAAAATCTTTTTCTTTCAAAGAAGCGTTTTCCTTAGTGTTTTTAACAGTTTTGGAAGCTTTAATGAATTCACTATACAACTCATCAAAGGCATTTTGCATCTCAAGAGAATAGAAGTTTTTGGAAGAAATTTGACATACCTCTTCTTGATTGTCTTCGTGTGCCATAAGACAAAGATTTGCGGTTTCGTCTTCTTCTTCCTCACTTGACTCGTCTCCGGAGTCGCCTCCCCAAGATATGTATGCTCGTTGTTTCTTGAAGGGTTTCTTCTCCTTTTTGACATTTGGGCAATTTGATTTAATATGCCCGATTTCTCCGCATCCATAGCACTTTACTTGATCTCCTTGTTGTTTGCCTTTTCGTTCATACTCTTTTCGCATGAACCTTTGAAATCTCTTAATAACGAGTCTGAACTCGTTATCTCCGTCCTCATCATTTTGAGGTTGACTTGTGCTTGCCTTGAGGGCGATTCTTTGTTTCCTTTGATCATTAACAAGAGGGTTAAGTATAGTAGATTCATAAGTTTTAAGATTACCTCTTAATCCGTCGATGGTGACATTTGAAATGCCAATAGACTCTTGAATCGCGTCGGCCTTGGAGCGCCATTCCGGAGTGAGACTTCGGAGAATTTTTCCGACAAGTTCCTTATCCGTGAAGGTCTTCTTAAGAGCATGTAAGTCATTAGCGATTTTTGAAAATCGTTCGAACATGTCATCTACCCTTTCACCTTCCTTCATGTGAAACAGTTCATATGCATGGGTTAGAAAATCAACTTTAGCCTCTCTTACCTGGTCTGTACCTTTGTACGTGATTTCCAGCTTATCCCACATTTGCTTCGCCGTTGTGCAACATGATATTTTTCTGTAATCATCAGCGTTTATGGCACAATACAATAAGTTGATGGCTTTAGCGTTGTTCTGCACTTTTCGGATATCATCCGCATCGTATTCATCTTCGGATTTCGGAACCCATTCATTTTCAACCTTTTCGGTTGGAATTTGTTCTCCCTTCATTATAACCTTCCACAGATGAAAATTATTCGATTGAATGAATATTCTCATCCTCTCCTTCCAGTACGTATAGTTTGTGCCATCGAATAGTGGTGGTCGGGTGGAGCATTGTCCTTCACCTATTCCTGCAAAAGAATCACGAGTAGAAGCCATGGATTGTTTCTCTCAAATGGTTAAGTTTTTCAGAGAGTTGGGCTCTGATACCAATTGTTAGAATATACGCTTAACGCTAGAGGGGGGGTGAATAGCGTTATAATAAATAACAGCGTTAACTTGCGGAATTTAAAAATTGCAGGAATGAAATAAGTGCGATAAGTAAATAATAAGGAACGAACGCACCGATGTTATCCTGGTTCACCACAACCCGTGGCTAGTCCAGTCCCCGAGAGACTCTCTCGAGATTTTCACTAACTTTGTTAAGCTTACGGGTGCTTAACAAACCGTTATAAACTGAAAACTTGAGTCACACAAGCCTCAACAACCTTTGCTCGAAGATACCACACTTCAAGACTTCAACCAAAGGAATCACAATGTTCCTTCTTACAATACAAGGGATTAACACTTCCCTTCAAGTGTATAAAAACACTTTGCACTCAAAACAAGACTCTCCTCAAGAGTAGATATGAGTAAAATAAATACGCTCAAGAACGCAACAACTTTCGTCAAGAATTTGGCTCTCAAAAACTTATGTAATGAATAGAAAATGATGATAAGAGAGTGTGCAAGCTTTAGCAATAATATGATCAGTTGTTGTACTTAAAAGACTGATTTTAAGATGTATTTATAGTGTTGAAAACATGCACAACCGTTGCCTAATTGCCAATTAAGAATTGCTGATTTTGTGCTAAAATAATCGATTGTCTAAGTTGCATAATCGATTGTTTTCCAATCGTCCAAAAATCATTCCCAGATTTTACGCATAATAATCGATTATCTAAATTGTATAATCGATTATCTGGCAACGTTCAAAAAATCTTTTTCAGATTTTACTTAAACACAATCGATTATCAAAATCATATAAATGATTACTTGGTAACGTTCAAAAAATCATATTCAGATTTTACTTAGGATAATCGATTATCAGAATCATACAATCGATTACCAGACAGAGTTTGAAAATATTTTGGCAACGGTCATTTACATAATCGATTATGCTATATGTATAATCGATTATATTACAGTCTTTGAAAAATCGAATAGACACTGCCTCAACACAATCGATTGTCATAAGGTGCACAATCGATTATTTTGTAGCTTTGAAAAATCTGATGGATACTGCCTCAACACAATCGATTATCATAAGGTACACAATCGATTGTCTTGCAGCTTTGAAAAATCTGATGGATACTGCCTCAACACATTCGATTATCATAAGGTACACAATCGATTGTCTTGCAGTTGCCTTAACATAATCGATTATCATAAGTACATAATCGATTATCTTTGTCCAGATTTTAGAGGCATGTTTAAAAATTATTTTGGTTAAAATAAATATGCATGATTTAAAATCATTTTGCTTTAAATTAAATATGCATGATTTGATAAAAATGATTATACGAGAGAAGCCAAGTCTTGAGTCAATTGTCGGATCAAGATCACAATTAACGAACGACTCATGTATAACTTTATTTCTTTGCTTAATCTTGATCTTTGTTTGTCTTGTGCTTGAATCTCGCTATGTATCAATTGCGCGCTTGTGCTTGGACCTCGTCATATGTCAATTGCGTATCGTTTGTCATTTATCAAAACCTACAAATATGAACACACGTTTAGTTCAGTGCCTTGTGAGAACGTGTTTCAACAAATACAACAAAGAATTCTACCAATCCAATAGAGAAAAACTTGACGAGCAATAAATATTTGTAGGACGAAAGGTCATTTTCTAAATATTTTTAAAAATAGGGATAGTATTTAAAGATCAACCGCTTATAGGGCCATTTCTGTCACTCGTTTGAAATTGAGCAACTTTGCACTCCATCGACTTTTGGTTTACGAAAATGTTTGTTTTGCTCTTGAACTTTAACGAAGCTCTAGAGGGTGTTTGGATTGGTTAATTTAAGTGCTTATTGGCTTTTAAGTACTTTTTTAGTTTGTGGTGTTTGAAAATGATAAAAAGTGCTTCAAAGTACTTACTTTTAGGCATAGAAAGTACAAAGATAAAACAAAAGTCAAAAGCTATGTATTACCAACTTATTTCTTTTGGCTTTTAACTTAAAAAGGTACTTTTTATAAGCCAGTTGATGTTCGGCCAAAAATACATATATTTACCCATTGTTATCTCATATTCTAGTACTTTTAATCATCATTTGAGTATTAGTTATATTATTTTGTACTTAATATTATATTTTAACTATGTAGGAATAAAGAGGTATGAAAATAAAGAAATTTGGAGCAACATTGAATAAAACGCGGAAGAAAAAGAAACAAATAAGGGGGGGGGGGGGAGGGGGGAACACCCTTTGAATTTGTCCTCCCCAAATGTGTATTGGGAAAAATTGAGTTTACACATATCAAAGTGATTGAAGGATGACACGTCACGACATGAAGGCTGGACAAAGAATGATGATTAGCAAAGAGGCACAAGTTGCAACAGATACGAGCATAAACATGAGCACAGGCACGAATAGACTCGACGCATGTATCTATTTAAATCCAAGAATTTTAGGAGAATGAACTTGATAGTATAAGGAAGTACAAATATAGTATTTAATGAGCATTAAATATTGAAAATAATTAGAGAATCTGTATTAAATTACTATGATTATGTAAAGTAGTATTTAATGCCTTTAATTGTCTATAATAATCCAATTATGACAAAAGCAAAATGTATATCTTAGAGATAATTATAAAAAGAAGGAGATTAGTTATTTGTAAGGACACTGAAAAAATCAACTGAATATACTGGTTTTTTCTGCCATTTATTTGTTATCTAAATCAATTTCTTTTATTCATTTTTGATTATCAATAAGCCGAGTTCTTCTAAAAGTAAAGCTTTGACCGAAATTTCACTTTTTGGTTAAACAGATTGGTTCCATTACCGTAAATCCGATAATCTATTCCTTCTTAGCATGATCTTTTTGTTGCATCCACAATCATTTCAAATGTTAATGATAACACCCAAGAAAATCAACTCCAAGGGGACCCACAAGATGTTCACACTCCTATCCCTTCTCCACAAAGCTCGCCTCGGTGGTCTCGAGAAGGATCTCCTGATGGATCTCATTTAAACGCAAATACTCAATTTAAAAATGATGAAGCTATCAATGAAGCTTTGCAGAAATTGATCGCTCAACAGGTCAATAAAGCTCTTGAGGCCTTTGCTAGCCAATGCCAACACTTTGGAAAACCCTCGCTCAGGGCTTGTTAATTCGGGCAATGGCAGAATCCCCATTGAATCACGAGATGGAGAACCAGGTAACTTAGTCAATTCTCAATTCCGATTTACAAAATTTAGTTCTAACATTGTAGAAACAACTCAATGAGCAAAGTGACCGCATAGAGAAAATACCTTGAGTACGGCCTGTAATTAAAGGAATAGATTTGGACAAATATTCACAGCAACCTTGGAAGCTAAGCGCTGCTCCTCTACCAATCCCAAAGAAATTCAAAATGCCTGATATTCCAAAATATGATGGAACAACTGATCTAGGAGACTAAGTGATTGCATTCACTACTAGCGTAAAAGGCAATGACTTGACCAAACAAGAAATTGAATTAGTACTGGTCAAAAAATTCGGTGAAACACTCACTAAGGAAGTCATAACATGGTATTCTATTTTACCCGAAAATTTCATAAATTCTTTTGCTAAGCTTGCAAATTCATTTATTAAAGCACATTCAGAGGCTCAAAAAGTCGAAAAGAGAATGAAGGATATTTTCAAAATCAAACAAGGGGACTCTGAGTTGCATAGAGAGTTTGTGAATAGGTTCTAGCGTGAAAGAATGACGCTGCCACGTGTACCACATAATTGGGAAGTTGTAGCTTTCGCTTGTAATTTGAATGAAAAAAGCTCAGAACCACGATGCAGCTCAAGGAAAGTCTTCGTGAATTCCCAGCAATGACATGGAATGATGTTTACAATAGGTATTGCACGAAGTTAAGGATCGAGGAAGATAATATCTCACGATCTCAAAAAGAAGAAAAGGTGAGTTTAGAACGGGCAGAAACAGAAAAAAGGTCCGACAAAAACAGGTACGAAGCATATATGGGCCCATCTTGGAAAGATTCATGGTGAAAGCATGATCATTCGAGGTATGATTGTAGATCTAGAAATAGAGAATTGGGCTCATCATCGAGGTATGAGAATGATCGTAATGCACGAGAGTCACGTGATGATGATAGGAACCCTAAGGCATGATTTGGTGGTTATATTTTTAATGTAAGCACTTCGAAGCTTGTAGCTGTTCTAAGAAGCATGGGAGATAAGTTACGGTGGCCAAAAGAAATGAGATCAAATCCAAAGAAACGTAATCCTGATCATTAGTGTGAATTTTATAATGGTCATGGTCAGAAAATGGCAGATTGTAGGTTTTTAGAAGGGGAAGTTGAGCATCTATTGAAGCAAGGGTATCTCATCGAATTATTCAATGGGAAAGGTAAGCAAGCATACATAAAAAATAGGCAAGAGCCTCCTAAACAAATTTCTCCCAAAAGAACCGTCAATGTTATAAGCGGAGGTGAAGAAATCAACGGGGTGACTTACACATTATCTTATAAAGCTTCCAAAGTCATAATTACCCACGGGAAGCGGGTACGACATGTCTTTGAAGAACAAGGGGAGGACAACTTATTTCTTTTGGCTTCTAACTTAAAAAGGTACTTTTTTATAAGCCAGTTGATGTTCGGCCAAAAATACATATATTTACCCATTGTTATCTCATATTCTAGTACTTTTAATCATCATTTGAGTATTAGTTATATTATTTTGTACTTAATATTATATTTCAACTATGTAGGAATAAAGAGGTATGAAAATAAAGAAATTTGGAGCAACATTGAATAAAACGCGGAAGAAAAAGAAACAAATAAGGGGGGGGGGGGGAGGGGGAACACCCTTTGAATTTGTCCTCCCCAAATGTGTATTGGGAAAAATTGAGTTTACACATATCAAAGTGATTGAAGGATGACGCGTCACGACATGAAGGCTGGACAAAGAATGATGATTAGCAAAGAGGCACAAGTTGCAACAGATACGAGCATAAACATGAGCACAGGCACGAGCACATGCACGAATAGACTCGACTCATGTATCTATTTAAATTTAAGAATTTAGGAGAATGAACTTGATAGTATAAGGAAGTACAAATATAGTATTTGATGAGCATTAAATATTGAAAATAATTAGAGAATCTGTATTAAATTACTATGATTATGTAAAGTAGTATTTAATGCCTTTAATTGTCTATAATAACCCAATTATGACAAAAGCAAAATGTATATCTTAGAGATAATTATAAAAAGAAGGAGATTAGTTATTTGTAAGGACACTGAAAAAATCAACTGAATATACTGGTTTTTTCTGCCATTTATTTGTTATCTAAATCAATTTCTTTTATTCATTTTTGATTATCAATAAGCCGAGTTCTTCTAAAAGTAAAGCTTTGACCGAAATTTCACTTTTTGGTTAAACAAATTGGTTCCATTACCGTAAATCTGATAATCTATTCCTTCTTAGCATGATCTTTTTGTTGCATCCACAATCATGTCAAATGTTAATGATAACACCCAAGAAAATCAACTCCAAGGGGACCCACAAGATGTTCACACTCCTATCCCTTCTCCACAAAGCTCGCCTTGGTGGTCTCGAGAAGGATCTCCTGATGGATCTCATTTAAACGCAAATACTCAATTTAACATGATGAAGCTATCAATGAAGCTTTGCAGAAATTGATCGCTCAACAGGTCAATAAAGCTCTTGAGGCCTTTGCTAGCCAATGCCAACACTTTGGAAAACCCTCGCTCAGGGCTTGTTAATTCGGGCAATGGCGGAATCCCCATTGAATCACGAGATGGAGAACCAGGTAACTTAGTCAATTCTCAATTCCGATTTATAAAATTTAGTTCTAACATAGTAGAAACAACTCAATGAGCAAAGTGACCGCATAGAGAAAATATCTTGAGTACCGCCTGTAATTAAAGGAATAGATTTGGACAAATATTCACAGCAACCTTGGAAGCTGAGCGCTGGTCCTCTACCAATCCCAAAGAAATTCAAAATGCCTGATATTCCAAAATATGATGGAACAACTGATCTAGGAGACTAAGTGATCGCATTCACTACTGGCGTAAAAGGCAATGACTTGACCAAACAAGAAATTGAATTAGTACTGGTCAAAAAATTCGGTGAAACACTCACTAAGGAAGTCTTAACATGGTATTCTATTTTACCCGAAAATTTCGTAAATTCTTTTGCTAAGCTTGCAAATTCATTTATTAAAGCACATTCAGGGCTCAAAAAGTTGAAAAGAGAATGGAGGATATTTTCAAAATCAAACAAGGGGACTCTGAGTTACTTTGAGAGTTTGTGAATAGGTTCTAGCGTGAAAGAATGACGCTGCCACGTGTACCACATATTTGGGAAGCTGTAGCTTTCACTAGTAATTTGAATGAAAAAAACTCAGAACCACAATGCAGCTCAAGGAAAGTCTTCGTGAATTCCCAGCAATGACATGGAATGATGATTACAATAGGTATTGCACGAAGATAAGGATCGAGGAAGATAAGGATCGAGGAAGATAATATCTCACGATCTCAAAAAGAAGAAAAGGTGAGTTTAGAACGGGCAGAAACAGAAAAAAGGTCCGACAAAAACAGGTGCGAAGCATATATGGGCCCATCTTGGAAAGATTCATGGTGAAAGCATGATCATTCGAGGTATGATTGTAGATCTAGAAATAGAGAATTGGGCTCATCATCGAGGTATGAGAATGATCGTAATGCACGAGAGTCACGTGATGATGATAGGAACCCTAAGGCATGATTTGGTGGTTATATTTTTAATGTAAGCACTTCGAAGCTTGTAGATGTTCTAAGAAGCATGGGAGATAAGTTACGGTGGCCAAAAGAAATGAGATCAAATCCAAAGAAACGTAATCCTGATCATTAGTGTGAATTTTATAATGGTCATGGTCACAAATGGCAGATTGTAGGTTTTTAGAAGGGGAAGTTGAGCATCTATTGAAGCAAGGGTATCTCATCGAATTATTCAATGGGAAAGGTAAGCAAGCATACATAAAAAATAGGCAAGAGCCTCCTAAACAAATTTCTCCCAAAAGAACCGTCAATGTTATAAGCGGAGGTGAAGAAATCAACGGGGTGACTTACACATTATCTTATAAAGCTTCCAAAGTCATAATTACCCACGGGAAGCGGGTACGACATGTCTTTGAAGAACAAGGGGAGGACAACTTATTTCTTTTGGCTTCTAACTTAAAAAGGTACTTTTTATAAGCCAGTTGATGTTCGGCCAAAAATACATATATTTACCCATTGTTATCTCATATTCTAGTACTTTTAATCATCATTTGAGTATTAGTTGTGATGCAGATGCAGATACGGATGGCGTATTACCTCCACATAGCAATGTACTTGTAATATCTCTTCTTGTACATGATACTAATGTGAAACGAGTTTTGATTGGTCCAGGTATTTCCGTGAACATTGTTCTGCTAAGAGTATTATGTGAGATGAAAGCCAAAGATAAATTAGTACCAAAGGTGCGTACTTTGTCTGGATTTGACAATTCTAGCGTCGTGACTAAAGGAGAATTAATACTCACTAAATTCACAAAAGGTGTTATCAAAGATTCAAAATTCCACGTGGTAGATATGGAGATGGCTTACAATATGATTCTTGGGAGACCATGGATCCACTAGATGGATGTCGTTCCATCGACCTTACATCAAGTTATCAAGTTTCCATCACCATGGGGAATATGTCAAATTTGTGGAGATCAACAGACATCCATGAGCATCAATTCCGTAGCTGATTAAGTATGAGAAATGAAGAAAAATAGCAGTTACAGAATCCAGTTGAGGATATCACGATACAAACCTCAACTAAACAAAGGCGAACGGATATGGATTTAAGGCCCTATGTCATTAAAGAAACAGAGGAAAAAGAGAATATACAAACAACGATTGAAGAACTTGAGGCCGTAGTGTTATTTTCACAATGGCTTGAAAGAAAAGTTTACATAGGGGCCAGTCTAAGACGGGACATGAAGGGGAAGTTAATTGAATTTTGAAAACTAGCGTGGACTGTTTTGCTTGGTCTCATTCTGATATGATAGGAATATCACTGGTGGTAATGACTCACAAGTTAAATGAAGAACCATCATATACACGTGTCAAACAAAAGAAACGAAAGCAAGGAATTTTCAAAAATCAGGTAATTCAAGATGAGGTCCAAAAATTATTAAAGAATGGGTCTATCCGCAAGGTAAAGTATCCTAACTGGTTAGCCAATACTATTGTGGTACCAAAAAAGAATGGTAAATGGCGAGTTTGTGTAGATTACACAGACCTTAACAAAGCTTGTCCTAAAAATTCTTTTCCATTACCCCATATAGATCAACTAATTGATGCTACTGCATGACATGAGTTGTTAAGTTTTTTAGATGCGTATTCTGGATACAATCAAATCAAAATGGATCCTATAGCTGAAGAAAAAACTTCATTTATAATAGACAGGGGGACTTGTTGTTATAAAGTAATGCCTTTTGGTCTCAAAAATGCTGGTGCAACATATCAAAGACTGGTGACCAAAATGTTCCAAGAACATTTGGGAAAAAGTATGGAGGTCTATATAGACGATATGCTCGTCAAAACTCAACATTCAGGCGATCATATATCGTACTTGTATGATACATTTCAAATCTTGCAAAAATTCCATATGAAATTAAATCCTAAGAAATGTGCATTCAAAGTTGCATCAGGTAAGTTTTTGGATTTTCTTATTTCTAACCGTGGTTGAAATGAATCCTACACAGATTAAGGCCATTGAAGAAATCTCTAACATGCTTACAAGTAAAAAAGAAGTGCAGAGGTTGACATGAAGAATTACAGCTTTAGTGAGATTCATTTCCAAATCATCAAAAAAGTGCTTTAAATTCTTTTCAACTCTTAAAAAACAAGATCTGTTCGAATGGGCTGAGGAATGTCAGAAGGCACTCAAAAATTTGAAGATATACTTATTAAATCCACCATTGCTCACCAAACCAAAAGTTGGGGAAAGATTGCTCATCTACATTGTTGTCTCCGAAGTAGCGGTAAGTGCTGTTTTAGTTCGTGAAGATCAAGGTAAACAATCTCCAATATATTATGTTAGCAAATCATTATTAGATGCAGAGATGCGTTATCCTCAATTAGAAAAGCTTGTACTTGCACTAATCATTACATCAAGAAAGATAAAGCCTTATTTTGAATGTCATCCTATTGTCGTAGTAACTACTTATCCATTACGCAATATATTACACAAGCATGAGTTTTCAGGTAGGTTAGTTAAGTGGGCTATAAAGCTAAGTGAATATGATATCACATACCAGCCTAGAACCGCGATAAAATCTCATGTATTAGCAGTTTTTGTAGCTGATTTTAGTTAAAGAATGCAATTAGAAGTAGAAAAAGAATTACAGGTATTTAACAGGTCTAATCCAAGAATTTGGACCTTATTTACTAATGGCTCATCTAATGTGAAAGGAGCAGGTTTAGGAGCTGTTTTGGTACCACCTATGGGTGAAACCATTTGTTAAGCCATAAAATGCTATCATGTAACTAACAATGAGGCAGACTATGAAACTGTTTTTTTGTTGCAGGTTGGGAACAGGCACGAGAATTGGGTATTAATCAGATCATAATCGAAAATGATTCACAACTCGTATTGACCAAATTATGGGGACTTATACAGCCAGGGAAACATGAATGCAACAATACTTAGGTACAAGATTTTATTAGGCAATTTCAACCTTGGAAATCACGCAGATATCAAGAGATGAAAATGTGGAAGCATATGCCCTAGCTAATGTCGCATCTGCGACTGACGTGACAAGCAACGAAAATGCTTATGTAATTCATTTGTTTCATTCGGCGCTCAATCTAGACAAGAATGAGGTAAATTTAAATAACTTAACTTGGGATTAGAGAAACGAGATTGTCGCTTTTTTGCAGTACAGTACCATCCCTGGAGACAAGAAAAAAGCTGAAGCACTTCGAAAAAAGACTACTCGATATTGCTTAAAGCAAGGAAATCTTTATCGAAAAATATTTGGTGGCCCCTTAGCAAGGTGCCTCGGACCTTCTCAAACGAAATTTGTGATGAGAGATATACACGAAGGGCAATGCGAAATCACGTATGAGGCAGATCACTAGTACGAATCCTAATAAGAGTAGGTTATTATTGGCCTAAAATGGAAGAAGAAGTGAAACATTTTGTGGCTAAATATGATAAATGTCAAAGATACAGTAATAACATGCATAGACCCGCGGAGTTATTACATTCGATCATTGCACCGCTGCCTTATATGAAATAGGGGATGGATATCCTGGGTCCACTACCACAAGCAAAAGGACAGTAAAATTTTTGGTTGTACTCATTGGCTATTTCACTAAATGGGTGGAAGCAGGAGCGTTAAAATAAGTGTGGGAAAAAGAAGTTAGAGACTTTATTTGGCGAAATATCATATGTAAATTTGGTGGAAATCGTGTATGATAAAGGGCCTCAATTTATAGGCGCACAAATCACAGAGTTCTTTCAGAGTTGGCAGATCAAAAGGTTACATCCACGCCTTACCATCCAGTGGGTAATGGCCAAGATGAATCAATAAACAAAATCATTATCAACAATTTAAAGAAGCGTTTAGAGGAATCCAAAGATAATTGGCCAGAATTGCTACATGGTGTTCTATGGGCATACCACACAAAAACAAAAACAAGTACGGGAGAAATACCATTCTCATTGGTTTATGGAGCTGAAGCCCTAATTCCAGTTGAAATAGGAGAGCCAAGCACAAGGTTTACACTAGCATCAGAATAATCCAACGACGAAGAAATCAGCATAAGCCTTGATGTACTTGAAGGAAAAAGGGAAGCAACATTAATAAGCATGGCAGCACAAAAGTATGTTTTGTAACAATATTACAATCGGAAAGCGCGTCTAAGATACTTCAAGATTGGGTATTTCGTGCTCAAAAAAGTTTTTCAATCCACGAAGGCAACTGTTGCGAGAAAATTAATTCCAACTTGGGAAGGACCTTACAAGATTCATGGTATTACAGAAAAAGGAGCATACGAACTAGAAATGATGGATGGCATGATATTACCATCGCACTGGAATGTTGTTCACTAAAGAGATATTACTTCTAAGGAATACCCACATGCAACTATCCTCATTTTAAAATTTTATTTTTGAATTGTTAAAATTTTACTAATGATATTAGATGATAGGAAAAAATCTAACCCGTATTATTGATGAGTCACGACCTGAAAGGCACGAGGAATTAATAAAATTTCTAGTCCAGGGTTACAATTATTCTGATAGAAATTGATACGGGTTAAGCATTCTTCATCTATAATCGTACCTCCGAGTCCTTTATGTTTTTTCCTTTTACAGGAAAAGGACCAAAATGAGAGGAACAATCAAGTGCTTGAGGCTTCATACTTCAACGCTCAAACACTTGACGGACTATATTATATACATATACACGTGTATCAAGAAGGCAAAGAAGAAGATTGAGAAACAATCAAAGATCAAGCCTGAAAAGTTCACTCATTGAATCAAGTGCATAGCAGAGTCACAAGCTAAGGCCAAAGAAAAACCTTATCATAGTTAGGGTAAAAGTAATGTACTAATACATGTTATGAATAAAAACCTTCTATTCATTTTATGTATTGAAAAGGGTTATACGTAAAATCTTTGTGTACATTGTACATTTTCCCTTTGAAATCTATTCTAAGAAAAATAATTACGAGAAAGTTATAGAAGTAATTGAAATACATGTAAAGTGTTATTTAAGTCTTGATAAAGTTCAAATAAAAACTTGTTGAAGTTATTCCAAAAAGCGTGTGTATTCCTATTTTTTGTCGTACGTTAGCACCACTATGAAGTTGAGACGTATTCTTCATTAAGTATCAAATATAAAAGAGCCATCTTTTATAAAATTCATGATTAATATAAGTATTCTTGAAGTAAAAATAGAAGAATTTTTGAAAAATAAAGAATGCAAGTTATTCAGTAAGTCCTTAAAAATAAAAGCAAAGAATTGACAAAACAGAAGTTCAAATAACAATGGAAACTTTTTCATATTATAAAAGTTTAGACTAAGTATGGACTTTGTCATAAACTAAGAGTTGTTTATGCAAAGTGCCACACAATAGGTCTGGGGACTTAATATTTTCAATAAACCCTTAAAAAGACCAAGGGTTTCGACCACATACCACCATAAAAAAAAGGGGTCAGACACCACAATCTTTTCACTAAGAATATGAAGGAACTGAAGTAGGTTCATTATCAGCGGTAGTCACAACTTGACTTGAAGGGGTGGGGATACCCGCATCATCTTTAACATTACCAGAAGCTTCAGCCATGGGAGGAGAAAAACTTGGTTTTATTGAGTCTTTTCAATAGTCTCCTTAATCTTGGCTAACTTAAATTCCAAGTTAAACTTCTCCTGGCTAGCTTCAACGAGGGTATCATGGCGAGAATTTAAGAATGACCAATTTACTTCAATGACAGATTTATCTTCAAGAATCTTGTAGTCTCTTTCCCAGTCAATAATTTTATTTCTTAAATTCTCATTTTCAGCCAATGCAGATTCATGAGAAGCTTAAAGAGAAGCATGAGAATTTTCTAAGGTGCAAACTTTATCAGAGGATACCTGGAGGTCTTCTTAAGCTTGAGTCAAATTTTGCACAAGTTTACCAGCATATGCTTCTTTTTTATCCAAGAGAGCCTTCAACTCTCTGATTTCTTCATTTGCCTTGGAAAGTTTTCCAGAAAATGAGGTTTCAAGACAGTCTTTTTCTTTGCTTGCTTAACTTTAGGAAGCTTTTTCAATTGCCAATTCTGAAGTCAAAGCCCTCACCTGCTTCTCTAAGGTACCTTCACTTTCTTCTAACGCTTCTTTATCAATCTGAAGACTTTCACACTGCTCCTTTCAATTATCCACCTCCACTCGGTAGTCACGCACCAATAGCTCTAAAAGGTTAATTCTCTTCATCATCTATGTGCCGATGAGATTGACCTAAAAAAAGGGAAGGGGGAAAAATGAGAACCTTGAAAATAGAAAAAGGAAAGTAAAATTTGAAAAGGAGATACCTTTAAAGAAACATGCACGATATCGTTCATCGAGGTCAAGGAACAGTGGCTGTCGAGCTTAGCTCTCTCATTGGACCAATCAAAGGCTTTAGCCACACTTCAGCTTGACCTGATTTCCTCAAAGGATTACCCTTAGCAGCAACTTCAATAGTGACTTTCCTAATAGCTTTACCTATGCTTGAGGACTCAAATTCGGGGTAAGGAACAGACGAGGAAGGAGTAGTTGAGGGAAGAATGGTAGAAGTAGTTAAAACAGCTTGGGGAGGAACAGTGACATCCACGATCGGCAAAGATAGAATCATAGGAACGGAAGTAGAGAAAGAAGCAAGGGTTCTTCATTTGAAACCGGACCAAAATCTTCACTATCAAACCCGCGGTTAAAAAGCTGCTCAACAAAATCATAAGCAACAGTGAGAACATTATCAACATCATCAGAGATCACCGTCGGGGCTTCAGCAGATTCTCTAAGAGGAATAGAGTGGCGGGGGGGGGGGGGGGGGGGGTAGTTTTTCATTAGAGATAATCTGCCTACGAGCCTGTAGCCTTTTTACCAAGGAACCCCCATCTTCCTCTTCCTCAAATCGTGGTCATCCGCGGCTTTTCTTTTTGATGAAGAGCCCAAAATTATTTCTTGGGTTCTTTCCAAAGAGATATGAGAAGCCACGACCACCTCGGCGCTAACCCCTCAAACTGAAAATCCTGATAAAAGAAGGATTAAAGTAAGTTCAGAAAAAAGAAATATATAAAACAAAACAAAAAACAAAAAAAAACTCTTACCATGAGTTTTCACTTTTCAACCAAATTGGTGGGAAAGAGTCTTCCAAGATCTATTCTCCATTGGGGTAATATTCAGTAGCTTTCCTACCCAACCATGGAAATTGAAAATTTCATCAACAATTCCTATGGGTGGTGCAAAAGGAAAGGGAAATTAGAATAATAGTCATCAAAATCAAGGAAAATGGATACGAAAAAATTATTAAAAAAACTCACATGCAAAATTCCACTTCTCAGGGAAGGGAACATTTTCTTTACCTATTAAACCAACAGTGGAGGTGGCAACAAACCGGGCGTACCAGCCACGGTCTCTGTCATCTTAAGGGCTAACCAAAACTCTCTTGCTCCTTGCCGCTAAAGTAAAAACACATATGATTCCTTCGATTTAAGTCCGAATGCATATACTTCCTCCACAGCAATAGCTAAGTGATATACTTCTTCCACAGTACTTTCCATAACTCAAGGCCTTTACAATAATCTCGAAGTAGCTTAGAAAGAAAAAAATGATTAACATCCGTAGTTTGCTTTAATTGGGTAATATCATTTGAAATAAATTGAGGTGTTTCATTAGTTGAATTTTCCATGGCCCTAGCAAATTTGAAAGTGCTTAGTTGCTTTAGGCGTGATATTTTAAAAACTAATTTCCTAACTCGGGTGTGCATTTCATGTGACCTAACTCCAATTGTCAACAACGTTAGATAAAATATATCGTGGACTGCGGGTGCATTTCATGTGACGTGGTTCAAGACGTATTTTAGATGACATTTAATCTTCCTAAAATTAATTAAAAACGGTTAATAGTTTAAGCGACCGTGCTAGAACCACAGAATATGGGGGTGGCTAAATCTTTCCCCTGGGTTAACAGAATTCCTTATTCTGAATTTTTAGTTCGCAGACTTCAAAAGGAAAGTCAAAATTTCCTCGATTTGGGATTTTAAAATAAACCGGTAATTTGGGACACCAGAAAACAAACCATCCCAAGTGGTGACTCTAAATAAAAAAAAAATAATTCCATTTCGAATAATTTCACTTAAATTGGAAAAACTCCCTTTTACACTACCATCCTATAGTGTGTAAAAAAGAAAAAAAACTCCTTTTCTTTGTCAAAACAAGTAAGAAAAGATTTCAAAATCTGCTACCAGCTTTTTAGTTGCACAATGTAAATTTGGCCAGCGCACTTAGCTGTTACTGGCAGCATGCCTTGAGGATTCATGCAAGGGCTCCCCCAAAATACTCTTGTCAGCCTACTTGGCGCAAGCAAAGATAACTTGTGATTCTCTATGACAGACAAATTGCTCAAAAAACAGAAAGTCGTTGAAGATATCAGAAAAGGTCACCTAAGCTAAGATCTCCAATTGGGACAAGGCTGATTGAGCCACAAATACAAATGGTACTGGGTGTGAAACAATTAGGGTTGATTTAGAACAAAGGTCTCTTGATACCGACTTAAGCCGATTGAAGCAGAAGCCAAACTGTCGAAGGCCCAAGGCCACAAATCGACCATCATTTTAAAAATTGAAAAGTTTTTCTTTGTCTGAAACAGGAACAAAGTAGTGCAAAGAAAGTGTATAAAAAAATTTTAAAAAAAAGAGAGAAAAAAAACAAACAAAAAAACAAAAAAAAAAAAAAAAGAGAAGAAAAAGAGAAGAAGAGAAGAGCCGACAAAGGGAAGTTTCTCGAATCTCTGCTTTTATTTGTTTTGCTATTGTTGTCATTGATCCTCACATTTTCCTCCTAGGATAAAGTCCTGGTCTGATGGATTTTTCTCCCAATCAAAATCTTAGTGTGATGAATCTTTTTTTCCTAAGATAACAAAAAAACGTGACCTAGTTTGATGAACTTTCTCCTAGGATCAAAGTCTTAGTCTGATGAATCTTTCTCCTAAGATATCAAAAAAAGGGACCTAGTCTGATGAACTTTCTCCTAGGGTCAAAATTTTAGTCTGATGAGTTTTTCTCCTAAGGTAGAAAAGCTAGTCTGATGAACTTTCTCCTAGGATCAAAGTCTTAGTCTGATAAATCTTTCTCCTAAGATAGAAGACCTAGTCTGATGAACTTTATCTTAGGATCAAAATCTTAGTCTGATGAATCTTTCTCCTAAGATAGAAGACCTAGTCTGATGAACTTTCTCCTATGATCAAAGTCTTAGTCTGATGAATCTTTTTCCTAAGATAACAAAACAAAGTGACCTAGTCAGATGAACTTTCTCCTAGCATCAAAATCTTAGTCTCATGAATTTTTCTCCTAAGATAGAAAACCTAGTCTGATGAACTTTCTCCTAGGATAGAAAACCTAGTCTAATGATTCTTTCTCCTAAGATAGAAGACCTAGTCTGATGAACTTTCTCCTAGGATCAAAATCTTAGTTTGATGAATCTTCTCCTAAGATAGAAGACCTAGTCTGGTGAACTTTTTCCTAGGATCAAATCTTAGTATGATGCATCTCTTCTAAGATAGAAGACCTAGTTTGATGAACTTTCTCCTAGGATCAAAGTCTTAGTCTGATGAATCTTTTCCCTAAGATACCAAAAAAAAGTGACCTAGTCAGATGAACTTTCTCCTAGGATCAAAATCTTAGTATGATGAATTTTTCTCCTAAGATAAAAAACCTAGTCTGATAAACTTCTCCTAAGATTGAAAACATAGTCTGATGAATCTTTCTCCTAAGATAGAAGACCTAGTCTGATGAACTTTCTCCTAGGATCAAAATCTTAGTCTGAATCTTCTCCTAAGATAGAAGACCTAGTTTGATGAACTTTCTCCTAGGATCAAAATCTTAGTTTGATGAATTTTTCTCCTAAGATAGAAAACCTAGTCTGATGAATTCCTCCTAGTACTAAAATCCTCGTCTGATGAACTTTCTCCTAAGATCAAAATCTTAGACTGATGAATCTTTCTCCTAAGATAGTAAAACCTAGTCTGACGAATTTTCTCCTAGGATATTTTAAAAAAGGGAATGTCACGATTTAAAAAAAATAAAAAAGAGGTGTGGGGACAATTTGTGTAAAAGAATGATTTTCTCAAAAGAAAATTCCAAAATCATTATAGTATAGGACCTTTTCACTTGTATGCCGTCATAACCTATGGACTTCCCCGGCATAACCCGAGGAACTTTTTCCTTTTCTTCTGGCATAACCCAAGGAACCCTTTTTTTCTTATCCCGGCATAACTCGTGGATCTCCCTGGCATAACCCAAGGACCTTTTTCTCTTATCTCGGCATAACCCGTGGATATCCCTAGCATAACCCAAGGAGCTTTTTTCCTTTTCTCCCCGCATAACCCGTGGACCTCCCTAGCATAACCCAATGAGCCATTTTCATTTAATCCCGGCATAACCCGTAGGCCTCCCTGACATAAACCAAGTACCTTTTTCTTTTATCCCACTATAACCTTTGGACATCCCTGGCATAACCCAATGAGTCTTTTTCTTTTAATCCCGGCATAACACATGAACCTCCCTAGCATAACCCGAGGACCCTTTTTGTTTTCCGGCATAACCTGGTCATCTTTCCAGCATAACCTGACAATCCTCCCAATTTAGGGCTGTATTCCCTGTTCCCAATGACAAACAATCCTTATTTTATCACTTTAAAAAAAAAGATTAGATCTTAGTTACAAATAACTCACAAGATTTTTCTAGTGAAAACTGGGGTAGAAAAATTTCCTTCATTTGTTTGTTTTGGTGTCTGAGCAGGTTTTACCTCGAGGAATAGGATTTGAGATGACCAAAAGAATGAGTCTCAATCCAAAATAAAGAAAAGAAGAAAAGGAACAAAATAAGTGAACTCAAAGTGCTGAAGTGGAAAAGGACGCGGGCTGCTCAAAATTTGATTGAAGCCACAAGATTCGCATGTCCCGCCTTAATCCAAAGCTGAAGAAAGAACCAGCACCTACAACCGACGAGCATCAATTGGAGCTTACAACAAGATCTATCCAAGACTCAAGATCAAGCTTCTAGAGATTTATAGATAGAAATCTTGTAACTCGTAGTTGATAGACTTAGCTAGTGTAGTTTTTTTTTCATTTTGGTGTAATAGGAGCTCAACAAGTAGAAACAGCAGTAACAACAGTGAAATCATGCCTTTCCGGTAGTCCCAGCTACCAAAACTTCCAGAACAACACGTGGCCTGATTCCTTTATAGCTAAGGATATGTAGGCAGCTCCGATACCAGGGATCGATCACATTTTCCTTTCTTTTAGCTTTCGGTTTCCCTAAATAAAGGCCGTGTCAAAAAATCTGTCTAGTCGTTATTTGTCTGATATTTCTTACTCTTCTCATCTCACTCACATGCCAAAACATCTTACAAGTAACTAAAAATACAGAAGTTAGATCTGAAAAGGCTGAAAAATTGAAGAAAATCTGAGATTGTTTGCTCCTTGCTCACTAGGTTCTAAGAGAGATTTAAGTCCAATATTATTGTTGTTTGTTGCTGAAAATCTGTTGTTTCTATTTTGATGAACTCGGATTATTTCTTATCTAGCCTTTATTTATCATATCTAAGTTGATTCCAGCATAATCAGATACTTATTTATGAATTCAAATTGTTGTTGTGTAGGAATTGATATGATTCCTTCAATTTTTTCTTTCCCAATAAAATGCTGATTCATTTTTGCTTTCATGTGATGGATCTAATTACGTCACCAATTGCTATTATCTAATATGCTGCTCGTATAAAGGAAATAAAAAAATGCTTTAAGGCAAATTTCACAATCCTTTTTTTCTCTCTTCGTTCCCTGGCTACTTGAACTCAAGCCAAACAGTATTTGCTACCTTTCCTTTATCATTGAAATGATTTTGCTTATAAATGGGCTTAGTATATTTAAATATTTATTTATACTTAACTAGGGAAAGAATGTACATTGTTTCTTTAGTCAATACTATGGATTCAATTATTTATTCTTTAACAAGTACATAGAGATATGAAAATATTTGTTGTGATAGACCAATTCAATTGCTTCTTTTTTTTTTTTTTTAATTTTTGTTGATTTCATACTAAAATATTTGATGTGATAGTGTTGGCAATCTTTGTATGATAATACAACATAGGATAATTTCCATTGCAATCTCAAACTTCAAAAGTATCCGAATGCATATACTTCCTCCACAGCAATAGCTAAGTGATATACTTCTTCCACAGTACTTTCCATAACTCAAGGTCTTTACACTAATCTCGAAGTAGCTTAAAAAGAAAAACAAATGATGAACATCCGTAGTTTGCTTTAAATGGGTAATATCATTTGAAATAAATCGAGGTGTATCATTAGTTGAATTTTTCATGGCCCTCGCAAATTTGAAAGTGCGTAGTTGCTTTAGGCGTGCTATTTTAAAAATTAATTTCCTAACTCGGGTGTGCATTTCATGTGACCCAACTCCAATTTGTCAACAATGTTAGATAAAATGTATCGTGGATTGCGGGTGCATTTCATGTGACGTGGTTCAAGACGTGTTTTAGATAACGTTGAATCTTCCTAAAATTAATTAAAAGCGGTTAATAAGTTAAAATATTCCGTTTCCTAAAACATGTATTAAAATCAGATGGTAGGATAATTGTAATAATTTAGGCGACCGTGCTAGAACCACAGAATCCGGGGGTGCCTAACACCTTCCCCTGGGTTAACATAATTCCTTATTCAGAATTTTTAGTTTGCAGGCTTCAAAAGGAAAGTCGAAATTTCCTCGATTTGGGATTTTAAAATAAATCCGTGACTTGGGACACCAGAAAACAAACCATCCAAAGTGGCGATTCTAAATAAAAAATAAATAAATAATCTCATTTCGAATAATGTCACTTAAATTGGAAAAACTCCCTTATACACTACCTTTCGGTAGTGTGTATAAACGGAGGTGTGACAGGTATGTTTGATATGTGACGAGAGATTTGGTTCTCTGTGCTACCGTTACGGCTCCTACGTCCTTTTTCTTCGACATACCGCCTAACTATAAGGCCTTGTTTGTAGCTTGCAAAGCCTCGAAATTCATAACCATACCGCTTTTGATGCCCTCTTCGATCCTTTCTCGCAGCTTGATAATGTCAGAAAATTTATGGCCCTCGATCATCATTAGTCTCTCATAATACTATGGGTCTTGGGCCCGAACGAAGAATTTTTTCATTTTCTCTTCTTCCAAAGTAGGGCTAACCTTAACGGCTTTGACCTCCATCAAGTAGAATACTCGTGGAATGTTTCTGTGGATTTTTTCTTCAGATTTTGAATATAGAAAACATCAGGCGCATTCTCTGTGTTGAACCTAAATCTGTCCATAAAATCAGACGCCATTCTTACCCAGTTTGACCACTTCTTCGGATCATGGATAATGTACCAAGACAAAGCATCTCCCTTCAAGCTCCTCATGAAAACATTCATGCGAATTTTCTCGTCTTTTCCTACTCCAAGCAATTTGTCACAGTACGTTCTCAAATGGACCCTTGGGTCCCCTTTACCATTAAACATCTCGAACTTAGGAGGTTTGTACCCCTCAGGAAGTTCTATATCAGGCTGTATGCAAAGATCTTCGTAGATTAGCCCCTCGATTCCCTTACTACCTTCGATGCCTTGAATTCTGCTAGTCAACCTTTTAAGCTCTTTGGCCAGACTTCTGATGAGCAAGTCCTTATCATCGGACTCGAGTGTGGTGGAGTGTGGAAGAGTCTCCACGTAGATGGGGGTATTATGTTGGGATTGACAGTGGTCATTTGCGGAGTTTTGGAGTTCCAGGATGAGCAGTGAAGTGTTATTTGAGGTATGGCAAGTATTGCAGTGATGGTGAGGAGTGGATGGTTTTCTTGCTTTAAAACATTTTGTGGAGGTACATGATTCTGAGCATTTGGGAAATTGACATCTGGAGTGGTGAGGGAAAATGACAGATTTGCCAGATTTCGAACTTGGTCCAGTTCCTCTTGAAATTTCAGCAGCTTTTGTTCCAGGTTGGATGCATTTTCCTTGGGAACCAGAGTACCATGACTATGAGAGACATATACCCATTCAATTGAGTTCTCCTATCTGGCGTTGTTCAAATCTTCCATTTTCCCTTTTTTCTTGTGTTTTGCAGGACTGAGAGGAGGAGTAGGTGGAGGGCCCTAGGATCTCGTAAAAAAGGATGATGTTGCCATAGTTCACGAACTAACCTTTGGGGAGGGGAATAAACAAAAAATAAAAAACAAAAGGTAACAAGTTGGTGCGGATTATGAAAAGATGTTGCAATATTTAAACAAATAGTGCAGGAATGTAAATGCGTCCTAATTTAGGGACCTCTTTATGACCGAGGTAGGCCCAGCGACAAGTTGATTTGGAGAACTTGGAATGCTAAATGTCTCATTTCATTGATAAGAAGTAGAAGAATCCTAAATCGACACTAAACAACAAGAAATAAAAGTCACTAGTGGCTCTTGGCCTTATTACATTTTATAAAGCAGAAATGAAAATTCCTATCTATTTGGTCCCAGAAGAACCTTCCCCAGATTCGGCGTCCTTGAATCCATCGAGAAGCTTCCCTAACTCGCTCAGTCCCAGCATCAGGTATGCTCTGTGTAGATATCCGCCTTCATTTCCTTCAACATTACGACAGTCTTCGACCCTCTTCAGAAATTTCTTTTCCAATTATACTATACCTCGTTCCAAATATCCCAGTCACTTGTTGGTGCTGAAAATCATATCCTTCCAATTTTCAATTAGTTTTTGATTGGCTTCCTGTATCTCTCGGTGCTCGCTTTCGCATTTCCGGATCCTTTTGAGTAGTTGATTGTACTTGACCTGCACCTCGGCCATTTTATCTATGATCATGTGACCTCAAATAAACCTAGATTGACCCAGACCATCGTGTATATCCTCCAACAAACCTGAAAAATAGGGAGCACAACCAGCATGGTATCTATCTGGTTCGATGGTATCTCTTCCTATGACAATCTTGCAGTGCCACATATCCTGAGCTTGGCACCTATAAGGACTATCAATATCCTGGAAGTCAGCCAAAAGTGACTCATTTGTCGACCCTGGGTATAACGTGCTTCCTACCTGTTTGTCTCAAAAACCGAAGAGCTACGTAAGGGTACGTTCTTCTTAATCTAATTAGTATCAAGAAAGGTGCGTCCCTAGATCGTATGATGAACTCCTTGGTTGGGAACCACTCAAACATCCATTATACCCTGTCCTTAGTCAGATTTTTGAAGATTTCGACCCATTATCTAGCATTCTCCGGTTGGGCGAACATGTTGGGCGTGATCTTCATTCGCTTTGGATGATGAAAAGCGATATGATCATCCGATTCCCTTCGATGGGTTTCTTGTCGGTATTCACCTTTTTGGAGATGTTCCACGAGCCAAAGTTGAAATATCAAATTATAACCTTCAAAGTGCTTGGCTCC